>OX346245.1:111595519-121595519 GCA_947049315.1 Epistrophella euchroma | reverse complement strand
TATCGATTACAAAAAATATTTCTCTAACTTCCTACAAGTAAAGCGGGGTACACATTATCGATCACGTATGACAGTTTTGCTCACGACTGATGATAGTGCGGTGTACACTCTGTTAGATGGTTTATCAGGCAGCTCCAGGCAAACTCATGCTCACAAATTTTTTTGATACTGACTGATAGTCATCCGACTGTCAGACGTGATCAATAATGTGTACCCCACTTAAGAAATAGAGAAAACTGACTTTACTCTTTAAATCAAAATGGCAGAAGCTCAGCTAGGGAAAGGTCGAATTTATATAAGATTGGTAAACAAAAACAAAACTCAGTTTTAACTCCTGAATAAAGGATGACATCTCATCGAAAAACTGGGCCTTCGACAACAAATAAAATTTTGTATGTTTTTATAACTTGTCTTTATAACAGATGTGTAAAGTTAGACAACGTTTATAAATAAAACTTTTAAGATATCACCAAGAAGCCAAGCATATATGGGATATGCTATCGTGAAAATAAATACTTTATTATTTTCGCACATGCAAAGCGACTCTATTTCACGATTACAAGCCAATCATAGTAATTAGTTATTAATTTTGTATACGCCGATTGTTATAAACTGGTATAATACTTATAGCGAATAAGTATGAATATTTAGTATGCAAAATGCTTGCACGTCGATCTTCTATACTTAAATTATTACAGAAAATTCTTAAAGTATTTTAGGTCCCTTACTAGGTATACCTCCTTTGGCTTAGACCTTAGAAAGTTATGAAGGTACTTCCATCATAAAATCAATCATCCTAGTTTAAGTTCAAATTGGCTCTTATATAATGTTAGCCCAAGTCTCTCTTTTTCTCATATTTATTATATTGTTCAACCAAAAAACCACTTAAAAACTCGAACAATTCACACACATGCCATCAGTCGGTCGGCGCGGTAGATATTGGACTGCTACATCAACGTCTCTGACGAAATTGAAATTTTAAATGATTTTTAATTACACACATCCTAGATACATACAAGTCCTAGACCTCAATCGAAACCTCCTCTTCCTTAAGTTCGTCATCATAGTTATAAATCTTATTTTTTGTTTTATTATATTTTCTAATTTAATTTATTCGTGGCAAAAAGCTACCATAGAACGACTAAGTAACACACACACAAAAAAAAGGATGTTTATGGGCTGGCCATTTTCTCGCATCTATGTATTTAGAATTCAGAATGATCTCAAGACTAATTTACATTTTTATGAACTTTTCTTTTGCGTCAAACGGGGGCCCAAGAGTGGACGATTGCACGATGCCATCGCATCGTTTGGTTGGTTTTTGCAGACGTATTTTTATTAAATTTATGGGGAATCATAAAATCGGCTCAGAGAAGAAGGGCTAATGCTTTTTTACTACTTTACTAGAGCATCATGACATGTGTTTGCTTAGAGGTCCTCGGAGGGTTTATGCTATATGATGATGGTTGCCTATCGCTATAAAAGAATTTTTTTTACTCAGTTTTTGCCTTATCGGCTCGGCGTATAGTCTAGGAGACAATCCAAGTATACAACATTATATAGGCTCTCATCTTTGTTGTTTTGTTTTGTAATTTTGTTTGTATCTATATCTTTTCATCTGACGATGACAATGTGGTTGCTTCTTACAAGATGAGGCGAGTGTTGTTGTTTATCTTAATCAAAAAGATGAGTCTGATGTTAAAGGCAAACAGAAGCAAAGCACAAAAAAGAGAGACAAATATACAATTCGCATTTATTTAGAAGACATAAGCAACATGAGGAATCCTTTTGTCTTTTGTTTTATTGTTACTATTTTGTATTTGTGATTCCCTGAGGAGAGATATAGAATGAGCATTGAACAGTGGCATAGCTATTACTATATATACATTTATACAGTACAAGGATTTTGTGGAATATAAAAACTGATTTGATCAAAACTCTTGGGGGTAGTTTAGTTGAAGAAGAATGGTTGTGTTGAAATGAATTTTGCAAAATTGTTTTTGGCGAAAAAGGTTAATGGGACAAATATTGGTACTGCGGCATATTGAGAGTAGTTTGTTGGAAAATTGAATATCTATCTATTAGCTTGTATAAGAAGAGGAAATCAATTGAGGTATTGGGATTTGTTTTTTTGCTTTTGATATCTGGACTTATTTCAATAGGCTTTGAGAATCTGCAAAGGGCGAATCACTTATAAGCCCCTGAAAGCATGATTTTTGGGGTATGACTTTAGTCTTGACTCCTGAATATTGAGACATAGAAAAAGAGACCTTCGGTTAAATTTATGTAATTCAAAATTATCAGTCAAAAATGGTTAGCAAGAATTTCTATTGGAAACTTCAAAAAGTATTTTTTAAGTGGTGTTTTCAAATTTCTTGAGGCATACGAATACGATAAGTCCACGAAATTTAGAATTTCACTTCGAATAAATTCAAACAGAACGAAATTTTGGTGGAGACCTTAATTTTTATGAGTAAAACTTTTTCTTAAAATTGCTCAAAAGCTGTCAGTTTTGTTTTTTGAGGAAATGTCAAATAAAAAATCAGGGCGCCCAGAGCCCTAGGCCGTGTGCGAATTGGGTTAAAATAGCGTCAAATTTTATCTGAAGATTAATTTTTGACACTAGTCAGGTGAATCTGTACGTAGAAATGTCAAATTTTAATCTCGGATAAAATTTAATCGAAATTTTAAACCAATTCGCACACGGTCTTACACTGACACAACGATGATGGAGAAGTCTTTCGGACTTTTGGTTTTTTCGCCGTACTGTCCGTTGGTCTGTCTGTCTGTGCGTCTGTTCGTCTGATTGTCTGTTCGTCTGTGCGTCGTCGTGCCTATGTACGTCTGTGGGTCCGTTTGTCCATGCGTCTAGTAAAATTTGAGCAGGAGCCTAAACAGGTGAACTTATTTGCTTCAAATTTGGTTTGGCTTTTTATGTGATTCCCTTAAACTTCCAACATATGTACAAATAATTAGGTTTTTTCAAATTTTTTCAAAAACGGCTCTAACGATGTTGATGAAACTTCGTAGCTGTATAATGACCAAAATATTTTTAAGAAAATTTCGTTTTAAGTTTTTGCCAACAAATTCGCATTAAAGAGATAGGATTTTTTGATTTTTTTGAGAAAAATTCCTTTTCCTGGAGTTTTTCGCGTGTATTTTCTGAATATAGGGCAACCGATTTTGTTTTAATTATGTAATCTAGTGCCTTTGTAATTAATTTTTTTTTTAAACAAAAAATAAATCAAAAACAAAATTAATATTTTTAGTACTTCTGACTTTTTTTTACACTTTTTTTCGTTAATAATACTATATTTTTAACTATAAAAAAGCCAGTTCTTGCAATTTAGTCAGGCATATTTTTTAGTTATAGCGCAGCGCAACCAAAAGAAACAGCCAAAGAAAAATATTTTGGGATATTTCTTGAAGCCTTGAAGGGCGTCATTTATTCTTAATTTTTTTTTCCAAGTCAATTAAATGTCAAAGTTAAATTTCGTCTTTTTTTCTTTCTATAGAATAAAGTTTTTTATTTTCATACAAAAGAAAAGTGACCAAAAAACGCCCAATTATCCATCAAACATTGGATATTTAAAAATTTTGTCATAGTATTAATTTAAAATTGTCTTTTTTCGTTGTTCTATTATTTTTGTTTACCACAGTTATTTGAATTTTAATGGAAAAAAAAGACTTTTGACTTTGGTCATCAATATCTCAGCAGAAAATGATTGCACAAAAAATTTAAGGACAGTTTTGAAAACCTGAGTTTATTTTCTTCTCCTTATTGTTTTGAAACTTTATAGCGATTACTTTTTTTATCTTTCATCGAAAGTTCTAAAGAAGTACAAAAACCGAAATTTTATAGATATTTTTACTGCTTTAATCGCAAAACTTATTTTGGTAGAACATTTTTAGACACCAATATTTAAAAAAAATCAAGTCGATTCATCGAACCGTTTTTCCGTACCGCGTGATCAAATTCTTTAAAACCAATTAATTAAAGGAGCACATAGTGTTACTCTTAAAATAGTGACAAAATAATATTTTTTAGACTACTTTTCCAGTTTTTCATCAAGCTTGATTTAAAGGTCTAAGTTAAATTTTCATACAAGAAATATAGCTTTTTCCCCAAGCAGAAAAATATAAAATTAAAATCAAATGCACTTATTTTAGCGACAAAGGGGAAGAAATTTGTATCGAAACATACAAATCAACGCACTTAATCTAAGCCAAATTTATTTTTTTGTAAATTTTTGACGCGAGATTTATTTATGTTGAAGGTTAGAATGAAAGAACAATTATAACTTGAGTAAGCTACCACCAAGTTGTAGAAGCTAGAGTTATAGCTATTTCACGGTCGCCAGGCTGATTTATTTTTGTTTAATTCCGAGCTTTCACTACGCATTGATGTATAAAGTTGTCTTTAGTTACAAAACTTATAAGATCTGAATTTAAAAAAAAAATCATTTCCAAAATTTAAAATTTTGACAAAACTATTAAATATATATTTTTTTTTATATTTTACTTAACATAATTTTTGTTCACACAGAATAGCAGCCTTATTACTTAAATCCAAGATAAACTTGAAACTATATCCACTTGAACCGTTGTAATTGACTTTAATGTTATATGAATATAAAATATCTTGAATATTCTTTAATTAGACCACTAAATGAATCAACTTTTCGGTGAAATATTTAATCGTTACGCTCAAATTAAGGGTTTACCCCCCAACTTCCGATGATGATTAATTTAAAAAGCATTTCCTCTCTGTGGTTTAAGTTTATTCGATAGAATTCCATTCAAAAAAAAATTTATATCTGCTATCAAAATGCAAATTCCCCATATCGTCGTCACATATACTGACATTATCATTTCAATTTACATGAAAGCAAGCAAGGGGGCTAGCATTTGCCCGTAAAATGTGTGTATTCTAATACATTCCATGTATATACGCATGTTTTTATGTAAATTTAAAATTCCTTCATATGAATCATGGAATTTGTGTTAAATTATCCTATTAAATGGTCATATAGCTCACAAAGAATGTCGAATCAACACATTGTGCCATGTGTTGTGGTCTCGTCAAATATGATCAATAAGAAATATTGTAGAGTGCTTTGAATAATAAATCCAATGGTTATTTGATTTTTGCGAATTTATAATGAATCCGATAAAAATGTCTAATCAAAAAAATGTTCATCTACAGCTCGTACTCTGTCACTTTTTTTTATAAGAGTTTCACTTTTGATTTTGTTTTGTTGTTTTAATTTATTTGAAAGAATGTCAGGAATATAATCGAAAAAAAAAACGGTTATTATTTTAATGAAGCTTCTCTTATTTGGTGACCATACATACATATATGTAAATTCCTTCACACTCCCATGGAATATCGAAACAAAGAATATACATTATCTTGAAAAATCTATCATTTTTATATTTAATTCGCATCCATCTAATAAATGAAGAGTTCATTGAATTTTAATTAACCTTAACACACGTCATATTCGACATCACAAAGGAAATAAGAAAATCTTTGCAAGTTGCAAACAACTATCTCGATTCCCTTTAACTAAAACCATACATATGGGATCTTTTGTGCAGGGCCGCACTGAACATATGTTCGATTCATTTGGTACATAAAGGCGCCAATTTTATAATGAGATTTGAATAACATAGTATTTTACCCACGTTCAGAAGTGTTTTGTTTTAGATAATGATTTGAAGCCAATAGAAGCAGGACATTTTGTATTTTAAGCTTCAGCTGTCATTTTGATTTTGCTGTCAGTTAATTTTTGACAGTAGATGGAAAGAACGACACTAGAGAAATACTTATTTATTAGTAGTAATAGTTTTTCGCTATTAAATCATTGTGTGTGTATTAAATCTGGGTGCCCGAATTATGCCCATCGGAGAAGGGCCCTAGACCTGCGGGGCCGCATTAACAGAACTTTAATAATGAAAGCTGTAATACATTGATATTCTAGTGCTTGACTGCTAACCTGGATGTGTTGGTTCGAGCTTCAGTCTAGGCAGCATTCTTTTCTATATTCCCTCAACTGAACGCCACCCCTGGGATTTAATGAGATAATCAAAACCTTATTTCTCAATCCACTTTGCTAACAAAAAATCTATCCTATCCTTCTATTCCTTTTAACATTGCCTAATTTATAAGACCCTAGGTCTTACTGGCATATATATGTTTGTGTTGTTTAAAAAAAAAAAAAAAAATTCATCGGGTTAGAAAATCGGCCGGTATGAATATGATTAACAAAAGTAGTCTTGGGACACCCTATTTTAGTTTTTTTTTCTCCCACAAAACTTATTTATTAAAATTTCACTGTCATAGTTTTAGAACACTGAAAATCTGTTCTTTTTTTTTTTGTATGTATTAAAAATAAGCAGCCCTTCAGATGTTTAGAACATAGGCTCTGACCAGAGTTGGTCTGGTCCTGTTCTTCCATATTGCTCCTAAAGATAATGTTCGCCTTCGGTCTTGTCTGGTTCTTAAATATGGGCACATCATGTCAAACAGGAACAAATGCCATATAATATAAGTCTTAAGTCTTGTATAGTGAATAGACGACGACTTTCATTTACCTTTAAGAACTTCTCTTCAAGAGGACAAGACAAGAAGAAGAGTGAGATTGACTATATACATACAGAGTTGATAAATATTTCAAAAGATGAACAATTCTATGATGTCAAAAGGTCATTGAGAACTTGTATTTTTCCTTCGAGATTTTTTGTATATTTCTTTTTTTTTTTTATAGAGGAAGTTTCATATGTAACTCTACCTTAGATTCTTTAAGGTCTTCTGAAACTTTGTATTTATAAAGGATTCATAATCCCCAACCAATGATGACGAATTTCACTAAAACATCTTGTGTATGCACAAGTTTTTGCTTCTGATGTTTTGCTTCTTATAAATATTCCTTATGAAATACATACATAATATTATACTCCTTTCATTAATCATCCTTTTATGTATAATATTTCTTATGCAGGAAAAAAGGATGAAGATAAAGGCAAAGATAAACATCAATATTTCAATATTCTCTTACTTAGTATTTTTTTTCGTTGTGTCCTTTTTTTGTTTGTGTTATAAAAAAGAAGTTTGTCTTCTTTGGGGTTTCTTTTTGGTTATAAAGTTTAATATTTCCATACTTCCGTTTGCTTAGTGAAGCGAAAACAATTTGGAACTCATAAAGTTGAAAAATAATGAAATTCTTTTGAGGGTAGTTGGATTTTTATTTTTAATTATTTATAAAAAAAAATGTGAACGTTGCTGAGATTTACAAATATTGTAGATATTTAAAAGTTATTTGAATTTTCTGCTTATAATTGAAATGATGGAAATATTTAACATTTATATTAAATGTTAAATATTAAATAATAAATATTAAATATTAAATATTAAATATTAAATATTAAATATTAAATATTAAATATTAAATATTAAATATTAAATATTAAATATTAAATATTAAATATTAAATATTAAATATTAAATATTAAATATTAAATATTAAATATTAAATATTAAATATTAAATATTAAATATTAAATATTAAATATTAAATATTAAATATTAAATATTAAATATTAAATATTAAATATTAAATATTAAATATTAAATATTAAATATTAAATATTAAATATTAAATATTAAATATTAAATATTAAATATTAAATATTAAATATTAAATATTAAATATTAAATATTAAATATTAAATATTAAATATTAAATATTAAATATTAAATATTAAATATTAAATATTAAATATTAAATATTAAATATTAAATATTAAATATTAAATATTAAATATTAAATATTAAATATTAAATATTAAATATTAAATATTAAATATTAAATATTAAATATTAAATATTAAATATTAAATATTAAATATTAAATATTAAATATTATATATTTTAATATTTTAATATTTAATATTATATATTTTAATATTAAATATCGCATGTTTAAATATAATTTATTTATCCTAACTGAAAGTAAATTAAATAAATATGAATAAAATAAATATTAAAAAACGTACTTAAAACAATAAAAAAAAGATAGCTTCAAAGAAAACTCCTTAGTTATACATTTTTATTCAAACAACTTCTATAATTTTGTATTAGTGGAATAAATTATTGATGTGAATATTTCTCAACCCACCTTTATATATTGATCCTTGAAAATCTGTATATACCTAACCCAAAATGTTGATTAAAACATTACTTGAAAGCAAAGTTCCAATCCTATAAAATCTACATTTCCACATCCTTTTACTCTTCCTTTCTGTCAAAGGCTGAAAACTTAATAAAAAAAAATACCCACACTTCAGCAAAAATTCAAAAAAAAAAAAAAAGATAAAAACCTTCTCACATCTGAGATTAAGTCTTCGGGCAAAGAAACAAAATCCCGTATTCAGTGCACCACATCATGCATTCATCTACTTTATCACCAAATGTAAATATCCTATCTATACCCATCATGCATCCTGTTGCATTTTACCTCCCTCTCCACCTGCAGCGAACTCAAAAAAAAAAAAATAAATTTACTTCCAGATCAACATTATACATCGTCAATGCAAATTGCATCCGTCAGGAGTGGATTTTTTTATTACACACGCCATAAACAACACCTTATGATATGAATAATACTTTTATTCTCTACCGTCTCATCATCCGACGATGTTGTCTGTGTCGTCGTCGTACATGATGGTAAAAGCCATCTTCAAAGATATTGGATCGCAAAAAAAAAGAGAAGAAAAAACCCAACCTACCTTTCTATCTGATAAAAAAATGTACATTGCGTACACTTGATGCAAGGGTCTTATTTTGCCGGTGTATGGTTTCGTTTTAATATGTTCCCATCAGCCAACATAAAAGGCGTATTTCTACCTTGCGGGCTATAAATCATTTTAAGTTTTTTTTTTTTTGCTCAAAAGGACTCACTGGTAAAACTATACACTTTGACACGACTATCCTGTGTCTGAAGGAAACTTATCAACATCATCATTCTAGAAATCAATCCATCGGCACATCTTTGTAAAGAAAAATTGCTGATCCAATCGATATATTATACACTGACTTAACATTTTAAGACGAAACCTTAAACGAAGGTTATAAAAAAAAAAAATCTGCAAACCCCTTGGTCAAGAGAGATATCGGTTAAGATGCGTAGACTAGACAACATGAAGATGGTTGTTCTGCCACTTTCGTAATAAACTCGAACATCCTTTTGTTAATAGTCGTCGTCGTCGTCGTAGGCAATAAAATCTATCTCTGTCTTTATATCCATCAGGATACCCCAGCCCAATGGGAAATAAAAACCTTTCTCATGGTAAAGAAATCACTTAACCAAAAAGATACAGATCATAAAGCTTCTTTTCTTACCACAAGAGTAGGTATATGTTGGCAAATCATAAAATTGTTTTTGTCAATTAAAAAAGAATACACTCGTAAAAGTTTATACCATCGAGCAATTAAAGTGTCACGATGATGTAAGCCTGAGGAAATATACCTACGAAAATTACGAGTAGCTCTGGATGAGCATATTCTCAACGACCACCTACCTACTCGAAATTTATTTCCCATCAAACACCATCATCAGAGGACTCTCAAGAATTATTCAGTGAAGTTTATATCGCAGGTTAAAGTTTGCAAGACAAAATAAAAATTTATTATGCTATGGGCGGATTTTGGAAAACGTCAAAATTTTGAGTGACTTGTGATGAACTTCCTGACCTTAATATTCTTCGCTTATGAGATTTTCAATGCTAACAGTGGATAAATTTATTAATTTGCATGGAAAATTATATTCAACACCGCTAGTTTCAGAAAGTTTAATTGAAACTTGTCAGAAACTTGTCATCTCCAATGGCGATAATCAGTATAGCTATAGTGAAAAAGTCGAAGCCTTTTTGTTTCTCTGTTTGTTGCTGTGAATTCAATGGAGATTGTGAGTAAGTCACCTAAGCTTACGACTGAAACCATGCAATAACTGTAAAGGGGGCCACTTCGGGCAAAGTAACATTATCAGCTTTATTGACAAAGACATTCAAACAGACTATACAATACCGAACATTGTTTCAATCCAGTGGTCCTAACGGACATCCCCACAAGGGACTTCTGGACGGAAAACCGGGTCATAAACGATACTCATATCTCGGTTTTTACGGATGGTTCTAAGACAGAGGAGGGAGTAGGGTCAGGCATCTTCTCAGATAATCCACCCTTAAACAGATCAATAAAGCTTCCAAGTTTCTGCAGTGTCTTTCCAACGGAAGTACTGGCAGTCTCTGAAGCTGCAAGAAGTCTTGCAACGGGCGAACTCGCAGGCAGAAACATCGACTTCTTTATCGACAGTCAGGCGATAAAAGCTATTTCCTCTATTACCACAAAGTCTAAACTGGTGAATCGTTGTCGAAGCGAGCTAAGATCACTAGGCACAGCAAATACAGTCACCCTTCGATGGGTCCCAGGACATCGAGACATACGTGGGAATGAAATAGCGGATGAACTGGCCAAGAAAGGGTCATATCCTGACCCTAGCCAAACTGACTACTCAGTGTTCATGCCACTAGAACAGGAAAAAAGTAGAATCCACGAGAGTTTCCTCAAAGCCGCAAGCGACAGATGGCCAGCACTTGATACCTGTCGGGTCTCGAGAAATCTATGGCCGGATCTTTCTAAGAACAAAACAGACTACCTTCTTGATCTAAACAGACCTCAACTATATCTCTATTGGTTGGAATCCTAACAGGTCACAATTCAATGGGAACCCCCATATGAACAGAATTGGTATAACCACATCTGAGGGCTCCTATCACTTCCTTTGTGAATGCCCTAGTCTAGCTAGAACCAGAAAGACAGCCCTCGGAGAATACTTTTTCGATGAATTGGGCGACATCTCGTTTTTGCCACTAAAGAACATTCTGAAATTCGTCAAGAACTCAAAATGATTCAGGGAGGCCCTTCATTCCTAACCCCAATCTCTACCAACTCCTCTCCTAGCCCTTCCTTATACCTACCCTATACCTACATCCTGGGGAGCGCAATGGATCCATTGAGATCCGAGTGAGATGATGCGGCTTGCCGTGTTATCACACCTCCAAACCTAACCTAACCTAAGGCACCTAAGGATTTTAAGCCCAAAAATTCGAATGAAATTCAGTCGTGTCTTTTTGGAAGCGGGGCAACTTTGGTCAATTTTCAGTTTTTTAATTCAACTTGAAAACTAATCTTTTTCAATTTTGATTCAGAAATTCTTTATCGAAAATATACAAATTTATCAGTTTAAAGAAATTCAAATGCTAAATAATAATTTTTTTTTCAATTTTTTTCTTTCAGATACCAAACCAACTCAATCGAATGCAATTAAACGCTTCATCAACGAGTGAATCTTCTCCCCAATCAGCTATTTCCTCGTGTCCCGCCGCCGCTGCCACTTCTGGCACCACCGCCACCGCTGCTGCTGCATCTAACAGCAATCACCACCAACATTTCCAATTGCTTCACTATTCTCCTTCCCCGTCCTCATCTCTTGCATCATCGACACCATCACAATTACCATCGACTCCACCACCACGAACGCCACCTGTCAGCCAATGAAAAATACATTTGATTAATGTTAACTTCGCGCGAATCAAAGTGTTTTCATTATTTCAGAAAGAAGCGATGGCCGCTACAGATGGCCAAATAATATTGGCAGCATCCCGTTTCGGGGATTCAATACCAGTTTACCTGCGCGATTTCTCCAAACAGCAATTACCAGCTGTGGCAAAAATTGTTAAAGGTCAACATCAAAATCTTGGCGTTCCGACTTTATCCAATCCCTCATTACAGAGTACGGCATTGTTTTTGAGTGCGGGAAAAAAGTATCAAATTCTAGCACAACCAATAAAAATCAAGGAAGGGCGAAAGCCTACGAATGTTGGTGCTAAAGTGCTAATACCTGAAACCTATCCGGGATTTTTTGAGTTGCTCAGTGAAGATGGTCGATCGACGCGTTGCATTGATTCGGTATTGGAATTGTCGAAACGTAGGAATTTGCGTGTTCTTGTTCGTGAGACATTCCGTTGCACTCAGATGAATAAGACCATCCATGCTGGTGAATTGCTGACCACTATGAACGAGCACGGAAAATATCTGCAGTGTCGAACTATTAAGGATGAAATCGTCAATTTACCACTCGAAACCAAAGCTAAGTTTTCACCCATCGCCAAGGAGGATAGCATCAGTGGTGTGCATTCGGTGAAAAATCTTCTACTCAAACGTATGCCAGTTATTGTTAGGTAAGTTCTAATATCAAGCATTTGCTAAATTTCGAAAAACTAAATTGTGCGTTTACTTATACAGATTAGTCCATGGAAGTGCCCCGAAAGGTCTGAAGCAACCCTTTGTCCCTGAGCTCCGCCTGCTTGGTTGTGTGGAAATCGATCGAGTTTTTGCGCTGCCCCTGCAAAAGGACACCGACTTAGTGCCAGTACCGCTGAATGCTAAAATTAAGCTTCAGCGTTCGAAGAACATGGAGCAGCTTGAACACTTCATTGAATACTCCCGATTCTTGGAAAAGGCACAGCGGCTGCTTGCCGATGCTCGTGATCGCTTACAAATCGTCGATATGAAGCTCTCGGAGAAGGAGAAAAAAGACTCGAAATTCAGCAGTCGAAATAAACTGCCAACGGTCTTGACAGCATCCTCGGCGGGAGTCCTAGAAAACGGTTATGTGCTGCGGAAGAGTGCCAGCCTTGATTCATACAACAAGCATCAACTTCAATCGACCACACAGATTGCTGATGAATACAATGAGATCGACCACATCTACGACTACGTTCGGGGCCTCACCCCTCTGTCTAAGGGTCTGACAAGATTCGAACCGATCTGCGAATCGCCAACACTTAAATCTCAGGCAACTACTGATAGTGGCAATTATTGCAGTCTGATACGTGTTAGCAGCACAAGCAACAGCCACAATAACAACGTTAGCCCTAATAGCAACAACAATAACAACAATTATAGCAGTCTAGAATCGAATAAACACAATAGTAGTCATCACAGTAGCAGTAATCATCATCATAATCATAATCACCATTCGAGTAGTATCAACAACAACAACCATCATCACCATCATCATTCAACATCGCATCAGCAACATAATCACAATAGCAACAGTAGTAATAGTAACACCAACAATAACCACAATCACAACCAGTCACAACAAATTCATCCGCAACCGCAACCACAAATTATTCACCTACAAGCTCACTATAATCACAGCCATATTCAGGAGGACATTAAGCCCGTGCCACCGCCAATTGAGACAATTCCTGGTAAAAAACTGCCAGAGAAGAGACAACGGCCAACACTACCAAAGCTCTATGTGAAGAATAATTCGTCGAGCAGTAGTCATCATTCTAAGGTTTTAAGTAATTCACCAAATTTAGTAAATGGTAATTCACCAATTAGCGCTGCCATTAATGGAAATAAAGACTGCGGTCTGGAGCCGCAGAGTCCTCTATTTCATATAAGGTAAGGAATTTATTTTTGTAACTATTCCTCTTTTGTTTCAATCATAAATAATATTTCATACATTAAGGGTCGTATTAATAAACAATGCCTAACTTTAGATAGTCGTCCAAGTTTTAAAAAAGCCTTTCTAATTTTTGATAAAGTGGTCTAACTTTTTATCTCACTTTAGAGAACGTAATCGATTGTCTAAACCTTCACAAATGTAATATTTTTTTTATTAAATAAAATATATTTCCGACTGTTTCGAAATATATATATATACATAGTTTAAACAGTCAAAAATCTAATTAATACAGCCATAAGTAAATTAGAAATGTCTATGAACAGTTTTTAACGTGAACATAAAATCATTACATTCCACAGCATCTATGTATGTTCAAATTTAATTCACTTCATCCCAAGTAGTAGCCCGTGGCGTAATGGTTAGTGCGTTGGACTGTCATGCCAGAGGTCTGGGTTCAATACCAGCCGCTTCCACCTAAAGTTTTTTTCAAACTGTAGGTCCCTCCATTCCTGCAGACACGCACACTGGAATGGTTGAGAGTTGTAAGTCACTAGGCCCTGGTTCTTCATGAGCCGTTGTGCCACCAAATTTATTTTTATCCCAAGTTCTCAACTCCCAACCCCGACCTGTTTTCCCCACCAACTTAACCAAAAAATACCAACAAAATAATGATAAAAGCACTGATAACTTGCAAATGTCAAACTTTTGCTAGTTATAGCTAAAACGTTTTCCCTTTATTTTCCCTGGTAATGAAATCAATCTCATGCAGTGAAAGTTTGTGGAACATATTCGCTTTTCACTTCACTTAAGGTTTTGTAACTCATCTAAGCTTAGGTATTCCCTAACATGCCGCCTCCACAGGCCATGAACGATGGCAGGATTATGAACATGTCTACAAAAAATCCAATAGAGGCACAAAAATCCATGTCCATGTCATGAACATGTCGACGAAAACTAATTTTTGAACAAGACATGAGCTCTGTTCAAAGCTTGGCCATGAGATTTGACGTTCCATGTGTGCGAGAGAGGTAGAAGTAGTAATGAAAGGAATTTTTGTGTGATTCTCTTGCTCTGACTTATTAGTGGAATTTATCGACATAACTATCGACATGACATAAAGTGCCCAGTGCGAAAAAACAAGCTGATTGTTGATTGGATTGTGGTTTGGATCTTGGGCATCTGTATGTCCTGTGGAGTCGGCGTGTTAACCCTAATGTTTTATCTCCAGTTGAATGAATAAATTCTCTAATTTCTCATCATTTTCACCGTCTATGAGTTGATGGCGATAAAATTTCCAAACTACAAGTCCCATAGTGAAATTTTGTTTCAAATTTAATTAAATTTATTGCCAAAGAATGTTAAACTAGTTCACTCACTTCTCATGAAACAAAAGTTAATGAATTCCACAATCCATAAATGCATTCCATTCC
This sequence comes from Epistrophella euchroma, assembly GCA_947049315.1. Taxonomy (NCBI): domain Eukaryota; kingdom Metazoa; phylum Arthropoda; class Insecta; order Diptera; family Syrphidae; genus Epistrophella; species Epistrophella euchroma. The sequence continues at coordinate 121,580,545 of OX346245.1, read as the reverse complement.
AAGAATTCTGACATTTCAATCAAATGGGAAGTACTCGTTTTTGATAACAGAGAATTTTCATAAAAAATAATCAATTAGTGAAATTACTATTTGAGGTTAAATTTAAACGAATTCTCTATTTGCCAATTTATGGAAGGCGTCGATGTTGTGGATTGTCAATTAAGGTACGTTCGCATTGTTTTTTTATTGTTGATTGGATGATTTATTCACTTCGTTGAAAAGTGAAAAAAAAATGAACATTTGCTCTAAAACTTGCTTTAAAAGATTATTATTATTAATTCGCATTCATCGTGCAGCGATGTACAATAATGCAGTCAATAACAATGGCTTCAACAATTCATGTGCGTTTTTTATAAACAAAAGGAACGTGGTAAAGTTTTATACATTTGTTTATTATTTATTATATTTTTGGTTTCTTAAGAGCTGTGAAATATAATAGAAGGAGTTTCACGCTGACAATTTGATATAAACATTTCATTTTCACTTGGACTGTGCCTATAAGTAGGCAACATTAATGCATCCCAAAATGTTTGAGAATGGGATACCAATAGGAAAAGTTGACGTATGGTGTGTAAAGTTTTACAGTTTACCCTCAATTAGCTTTGGTAATAGAAGCTGTTGAAAATGTATACACAGTTCAAAATTTTACACTTCATATCGTTCATGCTTATGTTTTTATTTCTTAAAACACATCAAAACACAAATCAAATGTCATAGGTACTCTCTATTTTGGCTGCTTGAAATTCAAATGAGACCACGTTGTTCTGTGGGATTTTTCTTTTTGAATGATTTATTATCACTTTTTGGAAATTTCAGTTTTAGTTCAATTCAGTTTTAGGAGATAATCATAATAATAATTGCATTTGAATTTATCCATATAAAAATGAAAAATAATAAAATGCATGATTTGGAGCGGTTTTTTTTTTAAATTAATTTTTTATAAATAAAATTTTGTCAACATTTATTAGAAAAAAATTGGTACACCATTTTTAAGTATTTATTAATGTTGAATTAAAAATTAGATTTGGAAAAAAAACATTTACTCGTTTTGAACTATCGAATTTTCAAAAAAAAAAAAAAAATGAAAATTTGTATAAAAATCCAAAATTTTGTTTTATTTTTTTAAATTGATATGCAGTATAATTTCAACTTCTTAGAAGCTTTTTCAAAAAATAATAATAATTTACATCGGTTATACAGATAATGAGATATTCTAAAATAAAAAAACATGACTCTATGAGAGGTGCTGTTAATAATGGCTAACTGTAAATTTTGTTTTTGATTATTGATAGACCGTACTAGAGTTAGTGTTCAGAATAATTTTAATAAAAATCGTAGGATTCATTTTCGATGGAATTTAGATTTTCTGTAACGGTTTTTTAACATTTATATGGAAGATACTATTAATATTGACTAGAAGAAAAATTTTTGTTCAGAATATTCTAGATAATGTTAAAAAAAAAACGATTAATACCCAGTTTCGTAAAAATTGACCAAGTCGTTCTCAAAATATTTGGTTTTTAAAACAAAATTTTGAAACTTTTTTTAAAAATCCAAAAAAAAAAATTAAAAGTTTCGTAAATAAAAAAAATTATCAAAATCGGCTTATTCCTTTTCAGAAAAACGAAAATACAAAAAATGGTTCAATGGGAGGTACTATTTAAAACCAATTTTTGGAATATTTATTTTCACAAAAAAAAAAAAGCATATACCCGTCTAATAAAATGTATTTATTTGAGAAAAATAAGATAGTCCAAAAATGCTAAAAAAAATTTATGGCAGACCGTTATTTTTGGTCCTTAAAAAAAAAACAATGAAAAAAATGTGTCGGGGAATGTCCTAAAAACACTATAACAAAGTTCAAATAAAATCGACCCAAAGGTTTAGGCTGTAAGTGATTACACAGGCAGACAGACATACAGACGGACGGAGTTGCGAGACCCACTCATCAATCGTCATCGTAATGTCAAGTTTGACTAAAATCTTTTGTTCGATTTTTTTTTACAAATCCAAAACTTGCCATATAGTACCTACCTATGTATACAAATATCGCAAATAAAAAATGTTCCAAGGGAATCTCACAAAAAATGGTAGGACCCAATCATTTCATCTACAGCTGAATAGGCAGACGGGCAGAACAGCGAAACCCATTTTTCCTGAAAAGAAGAGGTTGTACCGTTGAAAAATGTTGGTGTGAGAAAAAATTTATATTTGAATTGAGCAAACTGTGCCGTGAAGTAAAATAATAATTTTTGAGTAAATATAAACTAACGTAAATTCACAAAAAAAGCGATGCAAATTTGCTATAAATTCAATAAAATAAGAAAAGTGCGTATATGCCCGGGTGTACCTAGACTTTTAAAATTAGGTGCGTTTTATTGGCAATTTTATAGCTTTTTGCTGAACAATAACAAAACCAAAATTTCCGATAAATAAGTCAGTAAGTGCCAGTTGTACAATCGTGGTTTAAATTTTGATCCGTAGTTCAGGAATTTTAACTAGCCGATTTCGGTGAGTTAACTGAGGTTCAACGATGGTTCAAGGTTCTAATATGCACTAAAAGCCAATTACATGCCTGAACCATCGTTGAACCACAGTAAATCCGCCGAAAGATTGTTTTTCACTCATAAAAGGGTGTGATCACAGCCACAGAATAAAAAGTGGACATAAAAATTGATATAGCGTTTTATTGAACTTGTATTGCTGGGCTTGTTATGAATTACCAATAAAACGCACCTAATTTAGTACAAGCAAATCTATTTAATCAAATTGAACTAGAATTCTTGAGGTCATCATGGACTGGCGGAATATGTTTTATCTTTTTTGTTTTACTTTCTAAAAAAAAAATTCTGAGATAATTCCATTTTTATTTTTTTGCATTGTCTACTCTTGTAAACTTTGAAATTTTCCTAACATTTTGTTTTTTTTCCAATACTTTCAGATATAAAAGTCTTAGCAGTTTACAACTTACTCCAGATAGTAATTCTACAACTCCGATCTCAACAACTCCCAAAGGAAACCAACAACAACTTCAGACAACAGCTCAGCTACCATTGCCATTACAACAAGATGTCATTAAAAGTAGCAGCAACAATAATAACAATATTAATAACACAAACAATAATCAGCTATTATCAAAAAGTGCAAGTAGTACGGGTGGTGCTCGAGAAGGTACCTTAGATTCGTCACGCAGTGGCGGACGAACTTCAGGCGATTCTAAATTACCCGAAAAGAAGACAAGACGCTTATCGCGACCGCGCAGTCTATCGAATTTAGTTTGGGACTTGAGGCCATCCAAAGAGAAGTCGAAAAAGAAATTATATATTCATCACTTCGATCATCGCCAACAGGCGACATTGTATCTGTAGAATAAATGGAATAGATTTTTAAGGTGAGTATTTACCTAATATAAATGTATAACCTATACTGTCAGCATAATTATTAGATAGGGTTTATTGAGGGGGTGGTATAATTATTTAGCCAATTTATATCGTGACCCAACTGCTTGTCCCCATCATTGAGTCGTCTCGACCTTTGGTGTTTTTTTTTTCCTGATGTTTTTCTTTTGTTTCTAAAAATAGCCTCGTAGTTTTTCCTGCAATATACACACAAATCTAGCTAGGTATAGAAAAAGGAAGCTGTAAAATTCCAGATAAATTCAATTTGCCCTGCTGTTTTGTGCTGGAAAATGGGTAAACTAAGACCATACCACCCCCGCAAACTCTCCTTCAACTTAATGGGTTATGTTGAGGAGGAGAATGAGTGACGAGTGAACTCTGCGCTAGGTATTGAACCTTCTTCTCGTAGTTGTTATCCTGTTCTTGCATAAACTATACTACACAACCAACAAGCATCAACAAAAGGGGGGAAATCATAGTTGTTCTGTTTGTATACCAAAGCGGTGCGGTTGGCGGCACCTACGAACATTCAAAACATCACCTGCGAATCAGTGTATAAAAATGTAACTGAGCTGGATTGAAAAAAGATACAAAAGAAGAAAATCCAGGAGCCTATTTATAAAATTCGATAACATATCCCAGTTTTGTAAAATAACCGGAAAAGAGCTTAGAAAAACGTCAATTTGTTATAATAAATGAATGATCAAGGAAATTAAGGTCATTTTTCGTAATTTTTTGGTGGAAACTGAAAAACTGTCAATTTTTAAAGAGTGGGGATAAAATTCTCACGAAAACATTGAATCTGTAAAAAGCTAACAAAAAAGGCAAATGCACATAAATTCACTTTAAATTTTTGGCAGAATTTGTAGACACATCGAGACCTCTGTTAGATTTTTTTTTGAAAAAAGAAACTATACTGCCTTTTGGATTAAGTTGAACTTTTATAAAAAAAAATTTATAAAATTTGAATTTCACTTTTACAGAATCGAAAATTAAATATTTGGTTGATGTACATGAGATCTTATGTGTCCAGAGAAAACTCATGCTTGCGTGATTGTGACCCAGACCATAGCTTTTGATTTTGTGGGCAAAAAAGGCCAAAATTTATTTTTCAGTTGTTTTTGGTCAAAATACCAAGTCATTTAAAATTCTGCACAAAAAAAATTATAACACACTAAGAGCAATAATTTTTGTGAAAAATGTTGATACTTAAACACACACAGTAAGAGAAAAGGACATTAAAACAAAGAACTGATATTGTAACATTTGCGTAAGTTTCCTTTTTCAATATTTGCTTAAATTTCTTCCTGATGAAACAAAAAATAAACACCGCGGTTATAGTGTTTTAAAGTTATAAATTAAAAACAAACAAACCAAAAAAAAATTATATTTAAATATTTGCACATTTTATACTGCAAAACTGTTGCTCCTACAAAAAAAAGTGACATAAAGTCTTTGTGAAGAAATTCATAAAGTAAAATTTTTATCTCCTAACTTTTTAACACAAAATTAATAGTTCATTAAATATTTACAAAAAAAATGGAATTTCACCCCAAATTTTTCAAAAAGCAATAAGCTTTAACCCCTGGTTTGTTTCAAAATAAATTGAATATAGAGAAAAAAATAAACTTTTACACTTAAATTCAGCTTTGTAAATTTTTTTTCAAAGTTTGGCATTGTCTTGTAATAATTTGTGTGTGAAGGTTTGGGCTAAAAATTCACACAAACTCAATTTCACAGTTCGGGAGCTGGCCTTTTATTAAACGATAAAGTACATAGAATATGCAAATTTCAATTTTTTTTTCAGTGTATGGCTGGCGTACTGTCCAAAATTGATTTTTTTTTTTTTGTTTTTAATGAACTTTGATGAATTTTTGACTAAAATTCCTAGTTTTTGACAGAAGAACAACAAAATATATAAATATCATTGCAAAGACGTAATTTCGATTTATTATTGAAAATACTTACATACATATATCAAAGTTTCATAATTCAACCATGATTTTGCCAAATGTCAAAATGTCTTTTACGGTGTTCACATTGGACTCAGATTTACGATTTTTTTTTTTTTTTGCATAAGTCAGCTTATGTTCAGACACAGACAATAAACGATTCACTCTGACTTTCAGCAGTCGTTAAAATAAAACACAAATTTTTACTCGCCGGAGAATTTAATTAGAAATTTTTCAATCACAAAATTAATATTTCACTAAAAAATAGTTTTACAATTGAACAGTGTTGTGCCATGTAAACATAAATGTAGACTACACGATTGTCTACGTGTAAACAATCAAAGGTAGATAACTAACCATTGTCGATATTAGCTTGTCAACAATGTAAACAATTTAGAAAATTCATAAAATAAGATTTTCTTATTACCTTTTTTCTTTTAAAATGATTGAATTCTATCTTTATAAATCGAGTCTACGTCCACCAGGGACGAGATTGAAATTAGACTTTTTTTAACAGAAAATTTACCGAGAGTTTCAGCACTCTAGGTGATTTTGAAAAAAAAAAAAACAAATAAAAACAAAAATTAGCACTTCTAGATCTTAACTTAATTCGATACTTCATCCAAAAAAATACAGAAAAACACGGCATTTCTGTAACGAAATGAGATCGGGACGACTCAGAGACGTGACGACCCCAAAATTTTGTTAGCAAATTAAAAGATCTAGAAGCTATTGTTGACATTGTCGATACATTGTTGACATTGTTGACGCATTGTCTACATTAAAACGTAGACAATTAAAGTCGACACGTAGAGGAACAACACTGCAATTGAAAAAACTTGGATTAAATACTACAGTATTTAAGTGCCAACAAAAACTAAATACTAACAAAACAGATGTCACAAAAGGACAGGTCAAAAAAATATCCACAAATTACTTGCTCGTCTCTTTCTCACTACAAAGTGGGAACGAAAAAAAGTACATAGACGCCACAAAAAATCCGAAGAGTAAGTCCATTTTGAACACCGTCTTTCTATGATTTTTTTACGTTTGTGCTTGTTTTTTGCAATTTGTGACGACGCTTTCAATGGGTTTTTTTTCGCAGTGGTTTTTTGTAAAAAATCTGTCGTCATATTGGGGGCCAAACAACAATTTCGTTTTGCATCAGCAACAATTTAAAAAAAACAAACATCTAAGCTGCATTTCTACGTGATTACGTTTATGATCTCGATCTCTGAATTTTAATTTTTTCAATTTTTTTAAATCAATCAATCAGATCAGAGAAGCGCCTTAAACGAAACTTATGCAAACGCAAATACCCTCCTGTAAAAACAGGACACCATTATTGTAGAGCAAATTCACTTCACCATAACACAGAATTACGGCAACGACGACGACGACAAATAAATAGAAATCACAAAAAAAAAATAAAATGCTTCTTCTAAACCTGCCGGACGAGATTTATGCTGTTCTTGGTGAAAAATAGCAATACTTTTTCCAGCTTCCTTTGCTTGCAGAACAACTTGTGTTGACTACCATCCATACGCGTTGAGGGACTACGCATTAAATGATCTTCCTCTTCTTATAGTCTTCGAATTCTTTTTGCACTTACACTCAAGCAGATTATTGTCAACACTAATGAGCGTGCGCTGGCAATTGGTGTGGCATCAATTGTTATGTAATTTGGTCAAGATGCGTGTTTTCTTGTGTTGCGTTATCTTTTCAAGGTGATCAACCTTTACAGCAGGCAGCTATACAGCACCTTGATATGGAATTACTCAAGAGGAAATCCTGGAAATTACTGTACAGAATATTGGTATGAAATTTTGCATTGTGGAATTATAAATGATTCGAATTTTTATGAAAAATTAATCACTATCGCTGAGTTTTTGCATTACCACGTACGATGATTCAGCTCATTTCAATTGAATTGAATACTTTCCAATGACATTATTTGCCCAAAAACAGGGTGACCATTTTTTAATTTACCTATCGAAATAAAAGAATTTCTGTGACCAAAAAAGTTCAAGTTTTAGTTTGGTTCAAAAACTTAAATTAAACAACAAAATACTTAGTCTTAAGTTGATAATTCAATTTTAGGTAGAATATGGTTTGGCCATAGGCCGTCTACCAGAAAATGTTTACTATTTTACAAAAGAAGATGAAAAGCCTTCAATTTTGTTCTTCTTCTTTTGGAGAATAGTGAACTTATTTGGGACACAAAAAATTTTATTTTTATTTGTATGGATGATTTAACAAAAAGAACTCGGAAAAATCTGAGAGATATTCTCTAATCAAAAGCGTCAAATAAAAGGTACTTTCCGAAGAACTGACATTTTTTTTTTATTTTAATAGATATATAAGCACCGGTTGTCTATATGAAAAAAGTTCATAAGATCTTTCTTATAGAAAACTTTGTAAGCTGTAAATAAGTTCCTAAAAGTTTTTCTGTAGAAGTAACGGTTGAGGAGATATTTATTAAAAACTGTTCGAAGGGCTTTTGGCTCCTCCAAATCTACAGAAGTCAGATTTGAGACTGAGATAAAGCTTTTTGTATAACACCTTACATAAAGAATGACTATATTGACTACTATTTATGGCAATATCTCACCCTTGATTCTTCGAAATAGCACCTTGAGGTATTTCTTTTGCTATTTCCAAACCCTTGCTCTCATCGAATCCAAACACATCACTATTAAAATGGCTTAGGTTCTCTTGTCTTCTTCCTTTTTTTACTCCAAACAAAAGTGATTTTTAAAGTTTGTATTACATTTTTGAATAAAATTTGGATCCAAAACGAAGGCTAAATTTAAATTGATGATTTCCATTTTCACAAGAACTGTATTCAATAAAAAATTTACAGATTTCACTCATAGAGTAACCATGGGGACATTGAAAATGACTTTATTTCGTTAGATAAACAAAAAACATGACTAATCTTTACAATCTTTACAAATTAATTAAAACATAATAAGCTGTTTCAAACACCATTATAAGTTTTGAAGTTTCTAGGTGTAAGTATTTAATGTAACTTTCCATTTGGCAAAAAATAAATATTGTTAATTTTCTTTAACTAACCCTATCATACTTTTCTATTCAACCAAAAATATCCTTTTTTTTTTTTTAATCTGATATCAAAACTCACATACCTATTAGGGCAATCAAAAATATGCCCTAAAAACAGTTTTAAGCGCTTATAATTATGCCATTAAAAATCAATTACATATAGGATGCCCTTAACAAGTTATTATATGCTCAAAAAAAAATGATTAGGGCCCTAAAAATATGCTCAATATTGCTTGTAAAAATATATATAGGTATGTATACCTATGTAATGTATTTTTAAAAACTGCACTAAAAAGAACGACATAAATCTAAACGTCTATAAAGCTAGCATATACAATACGCATAAGCATAATCAATTGAAACCATAACTAGAATTTTGTGCTATTTTGTGTGGAAGTCCTGATTTTTGTGTTAGTATAGTTTTTTTATGCAAAGTTATGCTACCCATATAAAGCTAGCAAAACATAAAACAAAAACTATGCTAGCACAAAAATCGAGACTTCCACACATAAATAGCACAAAAAGAGCACAAAATTCTAGTTATGGTTTTAATTGATTAATTGATTATGCTAATGTGTATATGCTAGCTTCATACACGTTAAATCTAAAAACAAAAAAAAATATGTAGTTTACAAGTGGGATTGTCGAACATAACGTCAATTTGCTGGGGCTAAAAGCCATTAAAACCTATTTGAAATAGGTACATGCATTTTTTTTTATAAGGCGCCAGTTATAGCGATCAGGAAAATGGATCAGAAAAAAATTTTCTTTTGTATAGTTTAATGTTTTATTATAAGATTTTAAATATAAAAAGGATACGAATCGATGATAAACCAATTGAAATATTTTTTTCATTAAAAAAATTTAATTTGTAAGAAATACTTTGTCTAAAACAAGTACTTATTCATTTTTCTGATGGAAATTTCGTACAGAAAACGAGTTTCCATCAGAAAATGAATTTTATAGAATAAATATTTCCTCCAAAGAAAATTTTGTTAATGAAATAAATATTTAAAATGATTTATCATCGATTTGTATCATTTGTATATTTCAAATCGTATGATAAAACATTAAATTATCAAAAAGAAAATTTTTCCTGATGAGTTTTCCTGATCGCTATAACTGGCCCCTAATGGTGAATCGTTTAAATTCATCTACATGGGTTTATTTAAGACATTAATTATATCAAAAATAAAAAAACAAAATTTACACGAGTGAGTCCCACGAGCTTGTTCTCGTGGCTAACAAAAATTTTGGTACCTTTCAACGAAAGGAATGTTAAAAAGTCAGAATTACTGGGAACATGATTTTTTTACTTTTGGGTTAATATTTTCTAAATTTTCAAAAGCTATCTATACCTATTGTTTAAGCCGTGTGCGAATTGGATTAAAATCCGAAGATTAATTTAATTTTTGACACTAGTGAGGTGAATCTGTAGGTATGTGTACGTACAAACTTCAAAATTTAATTTCGGGTAAAATGTATTCGAAATTTTAATTCAATTCACACACGGCCTTAAAATATTTAACCAACTCAAAAATAGGTTAATTTAAAAAAAAAAACAAAAACTCCAACCCAAATTTCCTTAATGCCAATTTTTTCGCCATAACCTGAAGTTATGTTTTAATTTTTTGGTAATGCCTACCCCATAGACCTTTATTATTTATTGAATAAACATTAGAAGACACTGTACAAGTTATGATTTTAATGAAAAATATACAAAAATACGGCAAAATATGCACGTTAAACGTAAATATACAAAAAATATGCATTTTCGACGAAACATGGCCCTTAAAAGACAATGGGCCTTACCAATAATCAAATTTAGTTATGACTTAAATATTGCAGTGAAATTAGCCTTAAAGTTATGGATCCTAAATTATTATACAGTAGTTATATTCTCATTTTTTTGAAGTCTGTTGAATATATTGGTTCATTATTTATAGTCCACGTAAATATTTATGTAATACCATGCACGGTTTATTATTTAGAGCCCATTCAATTAAGATCCATTTTACTTAAATATTTAAGTCGTAACTAGTATTTCTTATAAAACTGATTTCTAATCTAATCTCGTCTTAATAGTGTTGTTAGAAAAGAACATGCTCTGGCATATTTTTTGTTGTCCTAAATATTACATAGGTATATCGATTTCAAGCAAGCTCTACTCCTGCTTGCACACTCAACTGCATCACTGGCCTTTCTTATAAGACCGCATTGTATTCTGTATGGAATAAAAATAAATACCTATCATTTTCATTTTCACAAAATCACAACCTACCTACCTCCATAACTATGTAGATGCATACACACAATATACAACATACAAAAATCTTGCCTTGTTTGTTCATTTGTCTTCTTCTGAAAACCTTGTTGTTGTTTTTTTTTTCTCTTTTTGAATATACTTCATGAACATTCTCCACTGAAGCTTGTCTGTTGACGACGAACAATACTTTTCTTTCTTCGTTTTTTCCCCGTATACCTTCGCCTACGCCTGCTGTAATTCATCGCTTGTGTTCGTTTGTTTATTTTTATCATTCTTGTATTGTTTTAGTAACACCAACCAAAAATTTGATAGTTGTCCCCCTATACGCTGGAGTTCATTTTTCTTATTCTAAATTCATGTGTTCATTTCAATCATTTCGGTCATTTCTTTAGTAACACCAACCAAAAATTTCGTTGTGATGCCTCTATACGCTGGAGTTCATTTATGATTTATTGAATTTATTTAATTTATTTCATTTAATCATTTTGGTAACACCACAACTCTGTCAAAACGATCCTATAAACATTTTCAATGTTAAAACAAAATATGAAATACATAGTGTCACACAACTTTAAACTATTCAATTTTTCATTTTAATTTATTAAAAAAATAAATATTCTTATCTTCTTACAGTTTCCTTTTTCATCGCTTTGAAAACGACACATAAATAAAACGATGACTGAACTCCAAGAAAATGCAAAAAAAAAACAACAACAAAAATCACCATCCCACTTAATCCCGAAAAATATAATCTCGACACGAGCACGAACTGCAATTGGCTCTACTTGATGCATCCCAGGTGACACCATCATCAAATAAGGGTCCTCCAAAAAAAAAAAATCTAAGCCAAAACAGCACCTCCACCTCCATCAATCGTGTGGCATAGGGCACTTATCTGACAGCATTCCCAATTAAAATATTATAGGGTACGACGACCGACGACGAGGAGCTGCCTATTGTTCCTTCGTATTCGAGCATAATAATTGGCACACGGGGAATCTCTTCATCAACACCGACAACGACATGACATCATGCTGACAACAAATTCGTGAATAATTCTTTTCCTGATCCGTGAATTCAATTTTAGGAGAAATAAAAAACCATCAAAAGAATACATTTATCCATGAGAAAACAAAAAAAAAAAAGAAATATTTAAAATTATTTTGAAGCCATAATAATATTCAGGGTAAAATTAATTTTAATTTTGTTTTAAATTTGATTTTCTTGGAAGAAATAACAATTCTATCAATATTTGAAAAATCTTAATTTTAAGTGTTTTATTTTTTTTTTTTTTAATTTATATATAAGATTTTTTCTTATAAACGAAATTTTCTTCAATTTGAGTCTAATTAAATTTAGACTCTTTTTAGAAGGAAAACAAATTACTATTTTAAAGACATTTTATCGTCAATTTATTGTCGTTTTCAATTTACTTTGATTTTTTTCTTATTAATTTTTGTTTTATAATTTTTAAATTTAAAAGGAAAACAAAAAAAAAGTCAAACCAAACTCACTGTGTCTCAATCCTCATATATGATTTTCTCCAATCCACTCTATTGTCACTAATCACAGAATTCATTAGAAAAAAAAATATGTATTTTTTTCCATTGTCATTCATTTTAAAGTAAAAACAAAATAATTAATCTTAAAACAAAAAAGTAAATACCCAAAACCTCTGAGTTTTTAATTTTGTATTTTTTGTTTTAGATAAGAATTTAATTAAGTTTTCAAGTCTATTTTATTGTGATTTTAATTTTATGGTAAATTAAAAATAAAACAAAAAATTCAACTCTTATTATATAATTTAAACAAAACAAAACAAAAAAAAATAAGAATATAAAATTATTAAAAATAATTACAAATCTGAAAACAACTTGTATTCATATAAACTGCCTTTTTCTGAAATAGGTACATAACTCTAGTTTAGAATATTTTTTTTCGTCATTTATATTTTATTATTTTTTTTATTTTTCTGAAGTCACATACATTTGATGTTTCTTAATAAAAAAAAAAGCTTACAATATATACATAAATATGCGTATTTAATTATTTTGTAGAATACATAATATACATAGATTTATATTAAATACAAATTTATAATGTGTGAAAAAAAAATGTGTTTAATTGTCACATCATCATGATGCCCATGATTGATCACAAACAAAATAGTAGATATGTAAATCGTAATGAAAAATAAAATGCATAAATTACTCTGGTAGTTATACAAATTAAATAAAATGTGAAAATAAAATTCTTTGTTTAAAATATGAAATTGGTGTTTTTATTTCTTTTTGAAAAGTTTAAACTGAAACCTCTGCAGTTGTCAATTAACATGAACAAGTGTCAAAAAGACAGAAATACGCATTATGAAATTTGGGAAAGTACTACTGCAATATTTTTTAAGTTAAATACATTGGCGCAAAATGTTAAACAGCCAGATGTTAAGCATGATACTACTTAACAATTTTCTAACTTTAAAACTCTACTTAAATATAGTTTTAAACATTTTCCAACTTATTTTCTTAAGAAACTCCAGCTGAACACGCCTAAAACAGTGACAGTTCAACCCATTTTTGCAATTGTAGCTGCCAAAGTGACATTTGAATTTAGTATGATACTAAAAAGATAAAATAGGCATTTGGCGATTTTAACTTTAGTAAAATGGTAAAAAAGATAATACGATGCTAACTCGTTTACAACTTGGAAAAGCCTGTTTTTAACCTAGCATCATACTAAAAATGCTTTAACATCATATCATACTAAATCGTCTAAAATTTCGCGCCATTGTGTTTATGCCTAGCGGAAATAAAATGCGCGACTAGTTCACACGAACTGGCTCTTGTAGTAAAAGTTTAAGTACCTACATACATACCATAAATTATATCTTTAAATCGATAAAACAAGTACTTTAATTTTTAACATTGAAAATGTTTATAGGATCGTTTTGACAGAGTTGTGGTGTTACTAAAATGATTAAATGAAGTAAATTCAATAAATCAGAAATGAACTCCAGCGTATAGGGCATCACAACGAAATTTTTGGTTGGTGTTACTAAAGAAATGATCTAAATGATTGAAATGAACACATGAATTTAGAATATGAAAAATGAATTCCAGCGTATAGGGGGACAACTATCAAATTTTTGGTTGGCGTTAATAAAACATTACTAGAATGATAAAAATAAACAAACGAACACAAGCGATGAACTACAGCAGGCGTTGGTAATAGGTATGCGGGGAAAAAACGAAGAAAGGTCGTCGTCAACAGACAAGCTTCAGTGGAGAATGATCATGATGAAGAATATTCAAAAAGAGAACAAAAACAGCAACCAACAAATGTTTATCTATTTATAGGTACTCTGCCAGATTTTTGTATGTAGTGTAGGTATGTACATATGTATAAATGCTATGCATCTACATAATTATGGAGATAGGATTTGAATGATTATTATTCGAATGTCAGTTTATTAGACTTGACCATTCTTTATTCCGTCAATTTCATTGAATTTTTGAACAACATCAACATCAAATGCATTAATGTTTATTCAATAAATAATAAAGGTCTATAAGGTAACATTACCAGCATTATAGCATAACCAAAAAATTAAAACCTGACTTCAGGCTATGTCGACAAAATTCCCATTACGGAAATTTGGGTTGGAGTTTTTTTTGAGAAAATTGACTTGTTCTTGAGTTGGCTAAATCGACTCGCGATTTTATTTCAATTTTGTAATCTAGTGCTTCTAAATATTTAAATGACGTGTGTGAATTGAATTAAAATTTCGATTAAATTTTATTCGAAATAAAATTTTGAAGTTTCTACATAGGTAAAAAGATTCACCACGTAGTTGATTTTGACTATGCAAACGTAGTTGATTTTGACTATGCAAACGTAGTTGATTTTAACTATGCAAACATAGTTGATTTTAACTATGCAAACGTAGTTGATTTTAATTATGCAAACGTAGTTGATTTTGACTATGCAAACGTAGTTGATTTTGACTATGCAAACATAGTTGATTATGACTATGCAAACGTAGTTGATTTTGACTATGCAAACATAGTTGATTTTAACTATGCAAACCTAGTTGATTTTAACTATGCAAACGTAGTTGATTTTGACTATGCAAACGTAGTTGATTTTGACTATGCAAACGTAGTTGATTTTGACTATGCAAACCTAGTTGATTTTGACTATGCAAACGTAGTTGATTATGACTATGCAAACGTAGTTGATTTTAACTATGCAAACGTAGTTGATTTTGACTATGCAAACATAGTTGATTTTAACTATGCAAACGTAGTTGATTTTGACTATGCAAATATAGTTGATTTTAACTATGCAAACGTAGTTGATTTTAACTATGCAAACGTAGTTGATTTTAACTATGCAAACGTAGTTGATTTTGACTATGCAAACATAGTTGATTTTAACTATGCAAACGTAGTTGATTTTAACTATGCAAACGTAGTTGATTTTAACTATGCAAACGTAGTTGATTTTAACTATGCAAACGTAGTTGATTTTGACTATGCAAACATAGTTGATTTTAACTATGCAAACGTAGTTGATTTTAACTATGCAAACGTAGTTGATTTTGACTATGCAAACATAGTTGATTTTAACTATGCAAACGTAGTTGATTTTGACTATGCAAACATAGTTGATTTTGACTATGCAAACGTAGTTGATTTTAACTATGCAAACGTAGTTGATTTTGACTATGCAAACATAGTTGATTTTAACTATGCAAACGTAGTTGATTTTAACTATGCAAACATAGTTGATTTTAACTATGCAAACGTAGTTGATTTTAACTATGCAAACGTAGTTGATTTTGACTATGCAAACATAGTTGATTTTAACTATGCAAACGTAGTTGATTTTAACTATGCAAACATAGTTGATTTTAACTATGCAAACGTAGTTGATTTTAACTATGCAAACGTAGTTGATTTTGACTATGCAAACGTAGTTGATTTTGACTATGCAAACATAGTTGATTATGACTATGCAAACGTAGTTGATTTTGACTATGCAAACATAGTTGATTTTGACTATGCAAACATAGTTGATTTTGACTATGCAAACGTAGTTGATTTTAACTATGCAAACGTAGTTGATTTTGACTATGCAAACGTAGTTGATTTTGACTATGCAAACGTAGTTGATTTTGACTATCCAAACGTAGTTGATTTTGACTATGCAAACATAGTTGATTTTGACTATGCAAACGTAGTTGATTTTAACTATGCAAACGTAGTTGATTTTGACTATGCAAACGTAGTTGATTTTAACTATGCAAACGTAGTTGATTTTAACTATGCAAACGTAGTTGATTTTAACTATGCAAACGTAGTTGATTTTAACTATGCAAACGTAGTTGATTTTGACTATGCAAACGTAGTTGATTTTGACTATGCAAACGTAGTTGATTTTGACTATCCAAACGTAGTTGATTTTGACTATGCAAACATAGTTGATTTTGACTATGCAAACGTAGTTGATTTTAACTATGCAAACGTAGTTGATTTTGACTATGCAAACGTAGTTGATTTTGACTATGCAAACGTAGTTGATTTTAACTATGCAAACGTAGTTGATTTTAACTATGCAAACGTAGTTGATTTTAACTATGCAAACGTAGTTGATTTTAACTATGCAAACGTAGTTGATTTTAACTATGCAAACGTAGTTGATTTTGACTATGCAAACATAGTTGATTTTGACTATGCAAACGTAGTTGATTATGACTATGCAAACGTAGTTGATTTTAACTATGCAAACGTAGTTGATTTTGACTATGCAAACATAGTTGATTTTAACTATGCAAACGTAGTTGATTTTGACTATGCAAACATAGTTGATTTTAACTATGCAAACGTAGTTGATTTTAACTATGCAAACGTAGTTGATTTTAACTATGCAAACGTAGTTGATTTTAACTATGCAAACGTAGTTGATTTTAACTATGCAAACGTAGTTGATTTTAACTATGCAAACGTAGTTGATTTTGACTATGCAAACATAGTTGATTTTAACTATGCAAACGTAGTTGATTTTGACTATGCAAACATAGTTGATTTTAACTATGCAAACGTAGTTGATTTTGACTATGCAAACATAGTTGATTTTGACTATGCAAACGTAGTTGATTTTAACTATGCAAACGTAGTTGATTTTGACTATGCAAACATAGTTGATTTTAACTATGCAAACGTAGTTGATTTTAACTATGCAAACATAGTTGATTTTAACTATGCAAACGTAGTTGATTTTAACTATGCAAACGTAGTTGATTTTAACTATGCAAACGTAGTTGATTTTAACTATGCAAACGTAGTTGATTTTAACTATGCAAACGTAGTTGATTTTGACTATGCAAACATAGTTGATTTTAACTATGCAAACGTAGTTGATTTTAACTATGCAAACGTAGTTGATTTTGACTATGCAAACATAGTTGATTTTGACTATGCAAACGTAGTTGATTTTAACTATGCAAACGTAGTTGATTTTAACTATGCAAACATAGTTGATTTTAACTATGCAAACGTAGTTGATTTTAACTATGCAAACGTAGTTGATTTTAACTATGCAAACGTAGTTGATTTTAACTATGCAAACGTAGTTGATTTTGACTATGCAAACATAGTTGATTTTAACTATGCAAACGTAGTTGATTTTAACTATGCAAACGTAGTTGATTTTAACTATGCAAACGTAGTTGATTTTGACTATGCAAACATAGTTGATTTTGACTATGCAAACGTAGTTGATTTTAACTATGCAAACGTAGTTGATTTTGACTATGCAAACGTAGTTGATTTTAACTATGCAAACGTAGTTGATTTTGACTATGCAAACGTAGTTGATTTTGACTATGCAAACGTAGTTGATTTTGACTATCCAAACGTAGTTGATTTTGACTATGCAAACATAGTTGATTTTAACTATGCAAACGTAGTTGATTTTAACTATGCAAACGTAGTTGATTTTGACTATGCAAACATAGTTGATTTTGACTATGCAAACGTAGTTGATTTTAACTATGCAAACGTAGTTGATTTTAACTATGCAAACATAGTTGATTTTAACTATGCAAACGTAGTTGATTTTAACTATGCAAACGTAGTTGATTTTAACTATGCAAACGTAGTTGATTTTAACTATGCAAACGTAGTTGATTTTGACTATGCAAACATAGTTGATTTTAACTATGCAAACGTAGTTGATTTTAACTATGCAAACGTAGTTGATTTTAACTATGCAAACGTAGTTGATTTTGACTATGCAAACATAGTTGATTTTGACTATGCAAACGTAGTTGATTTTAACTATGCAAACGTAGTTGATTTTGACTATGCAAACGTAGTTGATTTTAACTATGCAAACGTAGTTGATTTTGACTATGCAAACGTAGTTGATTTTGACTATGCAAACGTAGTTGATTTTGACTATCCAAACGTAGTTGATTTTGACTATGCAAACATAGTTGATTTTGACTATGCAAACGTAGTTGATTTTAACTATGCAAACGTAGTTGATTTTGACTATGCAAACGTAGTTGATTTTAACTATGCAAACGTAGTTGATTTTAACTATGCAAACGTAGTTGATTTTAACTATGCAAACGTAGTTGATTTTAACTATGCAAACGTAGTTGATTTTGACTATGCAAACGTAGTTGATTTTGACTATGCAAACGTAGTTGATTTTGACTATCCAAACGTAGTTGATTTTGACTATGCAAACATAGTTGATTTTGACTATGCAAACGTAGTTGATTTTAACTATGCAAACGTAGTTGATTTTGACTATGCAAACGTAGTTGATTTTGACTATGCAAACGTAGTTGATTTTAACTATGCAAACGTAGTTGATTTTAACTATGCAAACGTAGTTGATTTTAACTATGCAAACGTAGTTGATTTTAACTATGCAAACGTAGTTGATTTTAACTATGCAAACGTAGTTGATTTTGACTATGCAAACATAGTTGATTTTGACTATGCAAACGTAGTTGATTATGACTATGCAAACGTAGTTGATTTTAACTATGCAAACGTAGTTGATTTTGACTATGCAAACATAGTTGATTTTAACTATGCAAACGTAGTTGATTTTGACTATGCAAACATAGTTGATTTTAACTATGCAAACGTAGTTGATTTTAACTATGCAAACGTAGTTGATTTTAACTATGCAAACGTAGTTGATTTTAACTATGCAAACGTAGTTGATTTTAACTATGCAAACGTAGTTGATTTTGACTATGCAAACGTAGTTGATTTTGACTATGCAAACGTAGTTGATTTTAACTATGCAAACGTAGTTGATTTTAACTATGCAAACGTAGTTGATTTTAACTATGCAAACGTAGTTGATTTTAACTATGCAAACGTAGTTGATTTTAACTATGCAAACGTAGTTGATTTTACCTATGCAAACGTAGTTGATTTTAACTATGCAAACGTAGTTGATTTTGACTATGCAAACGTAGTTGATTTTAACTATGCAAACGTAGTTGATTTTGACTATGCAAACATAGTTGATTTTAACTATGCAAACGTAGTTGATTTTGACTATGCAAACATAGTTGATTTTAACTATGCAAACGTAGTTGATTTTAACTATGCAAACGTAGTTGATTTTAACTATGCAAACGTAGTTGATTTTAACTATGCAAACGTAGTTGATTTTAACTATGCAAACGTAGTTGATTTTGACTATGCAAACATAGTTGATTTTGACTATGCAAACGTAGTTGATTATGACTATGCAAACGTAGTTGATTTTAACTATGCAAACGTAGTTGATTTTGACTATGCAAACATAGTTGATTTTAACTATGCAAACGTAGTTGATTTTGACTATGCAAACATAGTTGATTTTAACTATGCAAACGTAGTTGATTTTAACTATGCAAACGTAGTTGATTTTAACTATGCAAACGTAGTTGATTTTAACTATGCAAACGTAGTTGATTTTAACTATGCAAACGTAGTTGATTTTAACTATGCAAACGTAGTTGATTTTGACTATGCAAACGTAGTTGATTTTGACTATGCAAACGTAGTTGATTTTAACTATGCAAACGTAGTTGATTTTAACTATGCAAACGTAGTTGATTTTAACTATGCAAACGTAGTTGATTTTAACTATGCAAACGTAGTTGATTTTAACTATGCAAACGTAGTTGATTTTGACTATGCAATCGTAGTTGATTTTGACTATGCAAACGTAGTTGATTTTAACTATGCAAACGTAGTTGATTTTAACTATGCAAACGTAGTTGATTTTAACTATGCAAACGTAGTTGATTTTAACTATGCAAACGTAGTTGATTTTAACTATGCAAACGTAGTTGATTTTGACTACGCAAACATAGTTGATTTTAACTATGCAAACGTAGTTGATTTTAACTATGCAAACGTAGTTGATTTTAACTATGCAAACGTAGTTGATTTTAACTATGCAAACGTAGTTGATTTTAACTATGCAAACGTAGTTGATTTTAACTATGCAAACGTAGTTGATTTTGACTATGCAAACGTAGTTGATTTTAACTATGCAAACGTAGTTTATTTTGACTATGCAAACGTAGTTGATTTTGACTATGCAAACGTAGTTGATTTTGACTATGCAAACGTAGTTGATTTTAACTATGCAAACGTAGTTGAGTTTGACTATGCAAGCGTAGTTGATTTTAACTATGCAAACGTAGTTGATTTTAACTATGCGAACGTAGTTGATTTTAACTATGCAAACGTAGTTGATTTTGACTATGCAAACGTAGTTGATTTTGACTATGCAAACGTAGTTGATTTTGACTATGCAAACGTAGTTGATTTTGACTATGCAAACCTAGTTGATTTTAACTATGCACACGTAGTTGATTTTGACTATGCAAACGTAGTTGATTTTAACTATGCAAACGTAGTTGATTTTGACTAAGCAAACGTAGTTGATTTTAACTATGCAAACGTAGTTGATTTTGACTATGTAAACGTAGTTTATTTTGACTATGCAAACGTAGTTGATTTTAACTATGCAAACGTAGTTGATTTTGACTATGCAAACGTAGTTGATTTTAACTATGCAAACGTAGTTGATTTTAACTATGCAAACGTAGTTGATTTTGACTATGCAAACGTAGTTGATTTTGACTATGCAAACGTAGTTGATTTTGACTATGCAAACGTAGTTGATTTTGACTATGCAAACCTAGTTGATTTTAACTATGCAAACGTAGTTGATTTTAACTATGCAAACGTAGTTGATTTTAACTATGCAAACGTAGTTGATTTTGACTATGCAAACGTAGTTGATTTTAACTATGCAAACGTAGTTGATTTTAACTATGCACACGTAGTTGATTTTAACTATGCAAACGTAGTTGATTTGACTATGCCCAACTGTCGTGCCTGGGCGAAACGCATTGGACTAAAGGTCGCAAAAAATTTTCCATTTGACTTCAATATTCATATTAACGTGCAGGTGCAATTAAAATGAAAATAAGAACAGAATTGCAGATGCACACTTAGCCTTAATATTGAACGCCTAACCACATTGTAGCCTAATGAACTGGCAACATTTTCATATGCGACCCATAAGTAGTGCGTATTTTTGCTTGGCTTTATCTTTTTGTACTGAGAGGTTCACTTGGGCGTATACGTTATTTGAGGCAAAACTTTTTTAACATTGAAAATGTTTATAGGATCGTTTTGACAGAGTTGTGGTGTTACCAAAATGATTAAATGCAATAAATTAAATAAATTCAATAAATCATAAATGTACTCCAGCGTATAGGGGCATCACCAAAAATACTGAATATAAAGATATGAATCCTCGGCTGTCAGTTCAGTTTGCCTACAAGCTCTATCAGATAAAAAATGAGAAAACAAAAACTATGCTAGCACAAAAATCGAGACTTTCACACAAAATAGCACAAAAAGAGCACAAAATTCTAGTTATGGTTTCAATTGATTATGCTAATGTGTATATGCTAGCTTTGTAGACGTTTATATTTATGTCGTTCTTTTTAGTGCAGTTTTTAAAAATACATTACATAGGTAAACATACCTCATTAGAATATATTTTTACAAGTAATATTGAGCATATAATTACTTGTTAAGGGCATATATATGTAATTGATTTTTAAGGGCATAATTATAAGCGCTTGAAACTATTTTTAGGGCATATTTTTGTTTTCCCTAATAGGTATGTAAGTTTTGATATTAGATTTTAAAAAAGACGATTTTTTTGGTTGAATAGAAGTATGATGGGGTTAGTTAAAAAAAAAACTAACAAGATTTATTTTTTGCCAAATGGAAATTGACATTAAATACCTACACCTAGAAACTTCAAAACTTATAATGGTGTTTGAAACAGCTTATTATTATACGTTTTGATTAATTTGTAAAGATTGTAAAGATTAGTTATGTTTTTTGTTTATCTAGGGAAATAAAGTCATTTTCAATGTCCCCATGGTTACTCTATGAGTGAAATCTGTAAATTTTGTAATTTAAGAATGAAGAACGCCATCTAAATTTTTGAAAAATATGAATTTATGCAGGGAAAATAATTAAAAATCGTTGGAGCGGGTTTCTTAAAAAATAACTTTTTTTATGAATATAAAATTTCTTTCATTTAAACAAAAAAAAAAATGAACTTTTTTTGAAAATATTTTGTATGAAGTATCTTTTATTCAAACTTAAAAGAACGTACGAGAAAGTCGAATAAAAAAAAACCTTTCTATGGCAGGTACCGTTCTTCTTCCTTTTATTCGGTGCTGTTAGGATCTCGATGTCGAGAGATCATAACTTTCCCACGTATCTGCTTCACACTAGTGGTCCGCGTGTAGGGTTCGCCGGGTTGACCTCAGAAAGCGGCGGCAAGCTTCCCGGTTTTGTATTGTTCCATTTCTGAGGCCAACTGAATGCTGGTGTTTTTGCATTTGTACTAGGAGTTTTTAAGCCTGCCTTTCTTCTTAGTTCGCAGTCGTATCGGAACGTTGTATGATATTGCTTTTTGGACGGGGTTCTCAGGGTCTCTCTTTTGAACATGGCAATACCAACTGTGTCGGTCGTGTTCTATATTTTATGAAAGATGGTATTTTTAACATGTAGGCTTCCTCGAATCTTCGTACTTCTAAAGCCCAAAACAGATGTGCAGCTTTTTCCCATGCAGCGAAATTAGAAATAGGGATATCGTGCAGCAAAGGCTGCATGCAGAGCCTGGAATATGTCAGCTCTCATAAGAACCTGTGTAAATTTATTTTCGCATTTGCATCTCAGCTGCCGTTAATTTACTCTCATACTTTCTGTACATTGTCCAACATTGTGAACCGTATGTGAGTGCCGGACGCACAACCGCATTGTAGAGCCTTCTTTTCAGCTTAGGGGGCATTTTTCGGTCACAGAAGATATCAGAATTTTCCCGCCACTTCATCCACCCTTACGCTTACACGATGATTGATATCGTCATCCCAAGTAGCTTCGCTATTGATCATAGATCCCAAATATTTAAACTTTTCACACTTTTCACTCCATTCAAATAAATGTCAGGAATGGGCCTGTTTGGATCAGAAAATGGACAGCATAAGTATTCTGTCTTTTTCGCGCTTATGCGGCACCCATTTCCTTTTAGAACATCCACCCATACGTCAAGCGCTCGTTGCAGGGATGTAGGATCTTCACTTATGATAGCTCCATCATCAGCAAAGAATAACTGATGCACTTTTGGGTCCGTCACTTTCCCTTCAATCAGGTAATCAAGGACTGTAATAAAGAGCAGGGGACTCAAGACGCCTCCCTGGTGTACACCTACTGTGATTTTGAATTCTTCGGTGACTCCAGCTGGACATCTTACTTTAGTAACCGCTCCATCATACATGTCCATAATTATGCGCACACAAGTTTATGGAACTCCTCGTTGCCTGATGGCCACCCATATCAGATCTTGTGATTGTTGATCGAATGCTTTTTCTTAATCAACCAAATCGATATGCGATGTTTTTTCCAGAATCATCCTAATACTTTGGATTGCATCTGTGGTTGACTTAAGGTCCGTCAAGCTGGGTCTGCCACAATCGAAATTCGAAATT
Source organism: Epistrophella euchroma (assembly GCA_947049315.1). Lineage (NCBI taxonomy): Eukaryota > Metazoa > Arthropoda > Insecta > Diptera > Syrphidae > Epistrophella > Epistrophella euchroma. Next base: position 121,556,755 of record OX346245.1, on the reverse strand, counting down.
CTAATGATGCAGGAATTTAGTACTAATTAAGTTCTAATTTTGTACCGCAATCCCGACCTGGAACTAAAATCCCCTCCCCCTCAAACCTGTGGCGGACTCAGCTTGACGGTCACCCTCAAATATAGAGGCTAGTTTAAGCGTCATAAAAACTAAACCAGTGGGAGTAGAAAAGTGAAAGTTGGTATTTTTTCTAATGAACCCATTCTGCATCTAATACTTATTTTTTTTTTTTTAGGATGACGTTTAAAAAGTCTTTATTTATTATTTATTTATGTTTAAAAAGTCTCCACCACTTATTTTGTGTTTGGTGCTTAATTTCAAAGTCAAATGATGGAGTATCTGATTCGGAGTTTTGGAAATAAGTAGAACTTAATTAGTACTAAATTCCTGCATCATTAGAATTTCGAATTTCGATTGTGGCGGACCTGTTGACTTACCCGCGACAAACCCACACTGGTCATCAGACAGCCTAGGTACGTGCATATTTTTTTTTAACAAACTCAAACAATTTATTTGTGCTACACGTAACGAATACAAGATCAAATAAAATTTAAGAATCAGTCATCGCTTGATAAAGATAGAGCCAGTTAAACGCAACGGGAACCAAAATCTTAAACGCCGTTATTACTCCAAAGCCCATACGTGAACATTTCGAATTTAAATGACTTCTTTTTACTTGCGATATAGGTACTATAGGGTAAGTTTTGCATTCGTGCCAGAAATCGATTTCGGGATAACAATCAAACTTGACAATGCGATAAAAGAGAAGACAAAAAAAGTGGGTCCTGCAATTCCGGATGTCTGAGTGTATGTCCTCAGCCTACAGTCTAAACCAATAAAGCGATTTTCTTCAAAATTGGAGCATAAGATTTTTGGGTGTTTCCGTACATGGGAAAATCGATATTTTATTATTAGCTCAAATAATAACTGTACATGCCATACAACCGAAAAAGGTTATTAACTCAAAAACGGCTCTAACGACTTTTTTTTTTAATTTGCATGTGTACTAGTGGTGGTCTTGTGCATTTTAGTGAGGAAAAAATTTACCAAAAACCGTTATTGACGGTACATGCCATAGAGCCGTTTTTTATTTTCGACTTTCTCGTTAACCGCTCAACTGATTTTGATCAAAACTTTTGCTCTGAAGGCCCTATTAAATATAAATAATACTGCATATAAATATTTTCAAAAAAAAAAAATATTTTTTGGATTAAAAAAAAGAAAAAGTTCTTTTGAAAAATCATTTTTTTTTTGAAAACGGGTTGATGATTTTTTTTTTAATTATGGTGTTAGTTGTGTATTATTATATTCTTAATAATGGCATACCAAATTTTTTTTTCTAATCAATTTCAAAAAATTTTATATAAAAATATTTTTTTTAAAAAAACTAGGTTAGGTTAGGTTAGAGTGGCCGTCTAGATGTTGTTGACTCACTTAGACCCCAAGGGTCCATTGTGATACCACTAAAAGAAAGTTACTCATGGAAGAGTTACAAAATTAAACAAACCATTTTGTGCTTTTAATGAAATTTGAGAGACATCTTGTGTCGATCGTTGCCAGTTCGCTGGTATTATCAAAGAAGGGATTACCGAGGTAGGTGTTTCTTCTATTGGAGAGTGCCGGACATGTACATAGAAGATGTTGGACTGTTTCCTCTTCTTCCTCGTCCATGCAGCTTCTACAGAAGTCACTTGTGTAGACCCCCAGCCTCATTGCATGTCTACCTATGAGACAGTGTCCTGTTATGACTCCAATTGTGGAGCTTATACTTTGTCTGCTCAGAGAAATCAGGCCTTTTGACCTCTCCAGGTCCATACATGGCCATATTTGTGTTGTTGCTAGGCAGGTGGTGCCCTGTAACCATCTAGCATTTGTTGATTCTAGAGCATATTGTTTGAAAAGGTGTTTGCATGTAGCAAGTGGTGTTCCTATGTTGTGTCTCTGTCTAACAGTGGGCAGAAGTGTTCCGTTTTTGGCGAGTTCATCAGCCCTGTCATTTCCCGGAATGTCCCTGTGGCCCGGCACCCAAATGAGGCGAATGTTAAACTGTTCTCTCATCTCGTTCAGAGATGATCGACAGTCGTGGACTGTGATTGAGTTAGTGGACACAGACGCGAGAGATTTGAGGGCGACTTGGCTGTCTGAGAAGATGCGTATATCCTTACAAGATATAACGTTTTCTTTGAGCCAGGATAATGCCTCTTTTATCGCCATTACTTCTGCTTGGAACACACTACATTGATTGGAAAGTCTATATGATAGACTCAGATTCAGTTGTTTCGAATAAATACCACTTCCAACGCAGTTGTCGGTCTTTGAACCGTCTGTATAGAAGTGTATCGTGTTTTCTTCTTGAGGTCCTCCTTCTTCCCAAAAGGATCTTGAGGGGATAGAAATATGGAAGTTATTATCGAATACCATTTTTGGGGTGGTATAGTCTAAGCGATCTGGGATAGATCTGAAATTGTCTAAAATAGTAGTATGACCAGTGTTGTTACTGATCCATTGAGAGGTGGCTCTAAGCCTCACGCATGAGTTGGCTGCCACCATTTTGGAGAAGATGTCAAGAGGTGTTAGGTTAAGAAGTACTTCTAGAGCTGCAGTTGGCGTTGAGCGAAGTGCTCCCGTGATGCACATACCTGCTGACCTCTGGACTTTAGTGAGTTTATTCAAATTTACCATCTTGTCCAGTGCGGTCCACCATATTACAACTCCATATGTGAGTATCGGTCTGATTACCGAGGTATATAGCCAGTGGGTTATTTTCGGAGAAAAGCCCCACTTTGAGCCTATGGCCTTTTTACAAGTAAAGAGTGCTACAGTAGCCTTCTTCACTCTTTCATCAATATTTGCATTCCAATTTAGTTTTTTGTCTAAAATAAGGCCTAAATATTTGGCTTGGTCGGAAAAGCTTAGGCGTATTCCTTTATTTTTGGGTCGGCTAATTTGAGGAATTTTGTAACTTCTCGTAAAGAGTACTAGTTCCGTTTTATGTGGGTTGACGTCCAAGCCACAGTGCTTTGCCCAATTGGTGAGCCTGTTTAAGGCATTTTGTAGGAGTTCCGAAAGAACTTGTGGGTGTTTCCCAGATACCGATATTGCGACGTCGTCGGCATAGGCAATCACATTGAAACCCTCCGCTTCCAATGATGTTAAGAGGTTGTTTACCACCATGTTCCATAAGAGAGGGGAAAGGACCCCCCTCGATGCAAACTAGATTATAATTTTTGCAGTTCGTTATGACTCACGAACGAAAGAAAATTTGTTGACTTATCCTTTTTTATATTTTTTATATTCTCTTTCTTAATTTATTCATTTGGAATGTTCAAATGTAAACAAAAGTTTTTCGCATTTTTAGGGTCATAATTTCTTTCATTTTCAGAACGTGCCCCCGATATAGAAATTTTACATCGAATTAAAAAAAAAATCAAAAACGAAAAATTTTCGGATTTTTATTACCTAATGCAAAGCTTGACATTCAAGATGTGGATTAATATTAAACAGAAAATTTGGTTTGCGAATGTCGGGTCTCGGGTGGGTGGTGGGTCATTCGCATACTTAATCCAAATGACGTGGTTGGTAACATTTTTAAAGTTTTCGCCACGAAACATATAAAATTTCACTGCGCATTGATGTATAAAATAAACTAAAGACTTATGAAATAATTTTTGTGCATCAAAACCTCATTATAATACCTAATTAATTCGTCCCTTGGACTGTGTTGTAACCGTGTGACTCATTTATCACGGCCGGCACGGCTCCAAGTTCACCATCATGATAACTTTTTTTCCGATGTCATTTATGGTGAACATTTCAGAAATGTTTTGTTTAAATCATTGGTGGTACTAAATCCGAGTTTTGAAAGTCTATGTTATTTCTTGTAAACATTACATTGCGATTCTATAGGTATGATCGGGTATTTTAATCTTAATAAATCAATTACCTATACTTCAGTAGCGTGGCGTCCATATAACACGATTTCTATCGAGTTACCTTTTGAAAATCTCAATCATGTTTATTGAAAAAACGAGCAACATTAATCTAAATTACTAGAAAATTCACTAAATATGTCGAAGAAAACCGTGCTATTTTTTTCAATAAGAAAGCAAAAATATAACTCGGTTTTCTGCGTCTTATTTCGGGAGTTTTAATACCAGTAAATGAGCAAGAGCAAACAGAACAAGCTTGTTCTATCCAGCGAAAAATTTTAAAAGTTCTATTTGTGTTTCTTGTGGGGTATAAAGTTGTAGAAGAGAGAATTTAGTATGTCTCACTGTTGTATGAAGTTTATTGAGCAGGGTAGGGTTTGTTTTCTGTGCAAAAAATTAATTTTAACTCGAAAAAATAACACGCTTTTTTTCGTCTTATTCAATAACTTTGTATATGTCTCGCTGCGTTGCTGCGTGAAGTTTGCTGTGGAAGTCATGTAGGTTTTTCTTTAAAAAATACAGTTCATACACCTTTTTATTTTACTGTAAAATTAAACTTTTATGACCCTTTCTATACAAAATTTGTAAATCAAAACATATATCACGGCGTGGAAAGCGATATAGACAATTTAAGGTAGACATTCATAATTTAGTTACCTATACGTTTTCGGGTGACTAATTTTTCTTCGACTTACCATTTGAAATCATCCACGCCACGCTACTGATATACTTACTTCTTTACCTAAGAGGCTTATACCTACATTAAAATATTGTTGCCTTTCGCATTACAATGAAAAAACATTAAATAACCACACATTCCTCTGATGCATGTTCCACCCATGGCCAGTGTCATAAAGTCCAACCTATTAACATCAATCGAAAACTTCAACGAGCCCAACACAACACAACACTCATTGGTTCCTAAGGCTTCAGAAAGAATCCACTCGAGAAATAATGAGCAGGCCTCTCTCATGTTGATACTAACATTGGAAACCATCGTCACCACCTCTTAATCGAGCTATTGAATTAAAAAACAAAAAAAAAAAACTACAACCGCCCGTAGGTTACATAAGACTTTATAGAAAAGGTCGACCCTTACTGTATGCGCTATCCGCATGTATAACTCTGGATAAAACGATGATCCGCCATGGTCCTCATCCATAACGAAATAATTCTGCCGAGAAACACGATCAACCACCTTTGGATTTTCTTTGGAATTCCAAGACATCTGAACTATCTATCTGCGTATACTTGGACTTCCAGCCAAACTATAGTGCTGCAGTAGTTTGCAGCGCAGCGCACAATTGATGAACTGATGATGATGATGATGGCACAGAAATGGTGATGTTGTGGCTTTCCCCATACAACAAATGTGGAAAAATCTATGTGACTTCTGGCGTATTCCCAGAGTCCAACATACAAAGGACAAAGATGTGACCAAACATCCAAACCGATAACCGGGGACCCTATGAATTTATTGCTCTCCATCCTTTTCCGATCCGGACAGACATTTTGGGTTCCAATTTTCATATATGGAGTCAAAGAGCTGAAAAGATATTTGAAATGATGCTGATGCCTGTACTAGCCTATGGCATGGAACACATTTTAGAGCACTGCCATCCAAGAACTGCGGTGATGGTATGATGGTGATCCACAACAACAACAACAACAACTGTGCGCGAATTTTATGTCCAGCTTTTGTCGCTTAGCATGATCTTGAGCCGGTACGGCACGACTATGACTTCGACAACGACACGAGTACAAGTTCCAAAAGGTGACGCCTGTGGGTGTGAAAACCAGAAAAAATATGCAAGAGATTCGCGCATAAACTCCAGCGTTGCCGGCCCCCAGATTGAAATGCATATCCTTATGCTGCTGCTGTTACTATTAGTGTGCCTCGGCCTCGAAGCATGGCAGAGAGTACTATATACCCCCGAGGTGGGGTTTTGTCTTAATCTTAATTCATTTGCTGCAACTTTGATGCTGTTTCTGTGGTAAATGGAGGAAAATCACATTACACCGGTAGAGGGCATTAGGGAGGTGTTAATGGCAGGGAGATTGACGAGATGCATTTTAATCGAAGCGACCGAATGTTCGTTATATTGTTTGTGTGTAAAAATCATATACATATGTACATAATGCGAGTACATAGATATGTTTTAATGTCGACTTGAAATGTTGGCCATTGGAATTTTGCTCTTTGATGCCAATTAATTGACCGAGGAAGTGTGCTGGTGACATTGTGGCTTGTCTTGTCGTCGAGGTGGAATTATGTCAATTTAGCTTGTCAATCTCTTTTAATGGTTGTTAAACTGCTGCTTGTTGTATATTGATGAGGTGAATTACGGGTGATTGTTGTTGAACATGTTTTAATAAATAAATTGTAAGCTGCCAATATATTTTTTGAATAAGCATTACGTTTGAGCTTAGTCTTATTAGAAGATAAAATGCAAGAAGAGAAATTATACGAAAATGCATAATTTACTGTCATAAATTAAACTTTACATCACTGTTTTCGCAGCACACTGAGTGCTTCCGTAACTGCCTGAACAGAATAGAATGCTGGAACTGGAGCCGCAGACAGAACTGGAAGACCTGTCCAAAAGTGTCGTACGTTATTTTTTTTACGTGCCCACAATGCAGCTGTACAGCTTTGAAAGTATTTTGAAGAAAAACAAAAGAATATTCTTGTGTACAAGCTCAGAATTCACGTTTTTTGTTTCCAATAATTTTCCTTTTAATAAATAATTTTTTTCGCGATACAAATAACCACAATATTTTTTTCCCACCCAAAAAATTGTTTTTTTTTCTTCATACAAATTGAAACGTCAAAAGTGTCGTACGTGAAAAGTTAAAAGTTGGTGAACTCTTCCGTCTGCGGCTGCAGCTCCGTATGCGGCTACGTTCCATTGTGTTTGCAACATTTAATTTGCGTGTATTCAATATTTTGACAGCTATTCCAGTTCCATCTCCGTCAACATTCTGTTCAGCCAGTAACCAAGGATGTTCTTTCAATTATGTATACCTATTATTCAATTTCAACAAATAAGGAACTTAATGCTTCTTAACACCACGCCTTTACACGCTACTGATATTTCTTACCTAATTTCATAACTCATTTTAGAATTTTGTATAGTGGGCAAATTATTTCATGAAATCTCATTTGCAATCAACCCGCTAAACATAGAACAGCTTGACGTCTAAGCTTCAATTTGATAATTGAGTGTAGAGACGAATAAAATAAACCACCTGAAATTTCGAGTCAACTCCTCAACCCACATGTAAAGGTAAAAAGCACAAATGTGTCAGTCCAACTGGAAGTTAACGTCAAACTATTTCTTCATTCATTTCTTCTGCGATGGTATGAAAAAAATGAAGAAATTTATTTTATGAAATTCAGGGCCTCCATTGGAAGTATCCATTTCTTGTTTAATTTTATGAATTATTTCCTGTGGAGGCCCAGGGTAAGGCAGGCAATCAAGAAAGTGACCTGCTAAGTTGATGCACATAAAAAAGTCGATAATAGTATGTATAATTCCTTTTCAAGACCTAACAGAATTCTTAGCTCGGATAAAGCAAATTTGTTGAAATCGAGAAAATGGAATAGATTTTTGTATGAAATTGATTGAAGAATGTCAAATATTCACCCAACGATTATAGATAACTATGTTTAATTTTACGCTGGAGCAAGTTACCGAATTTTTAAATTGTTAGTTAGTTAAAAAAAAAAAAAAAAAACTTTTTGGACGTGAAGGATTTCTTCGGTTTCAAAGCTCTGTCATTGATATTACTTTATTGCAATAACTTTCTTCTTCTACAATGGCAGTAGTTGATGAGAAAAAAATATAATCTTCCGCAAGGTTAAGACAGTTTTTGAAATTGCAAAAGTTGTTCAAGCAAAAATTATTGCTTTAAAAAACGAAAACTAAAATCTATTCAAAATGTATGTGCACAATTTTTTCAAATTATTGCAGTAGTAAACTGAATTTATTCAAATGAAAATAAAATAATTTGTATCAAAAATAGCTTTTAACGGCCTTTAATCCATACAAATTGGCGTTTCGTCCCGGCGATCTCACTTGGACTCATCAGTTGACTAGTGAGGGCCTTGTCAATACGCAATTTGTAAGTTGCAAGTTCAGTTCATCTTACATAGATTTCACGATACCTAGTGTGAACTATATCCAACCAGATTAGCATTCCTTTTCATTAAAGCTGGAAGTTTTTTTGTGCCCGTGGACTGGCAATAAAATAATTTTTATTAGCATTTAAAAACTTAACTGTAAAGAATAGAGTCATTGAACAAAAATTGAAATAATTAAAGTTTTAAATAAAAAACTAATTTTCTTCGACTTATAGAAGGATCATAAAAAATAAATACATATGTACATATGCATATGTATTATGTATGTTAAATGGTCTTAACTATAAAAATAAATGAAATTTATTTAATAAAAAAGTTGCTCCATAAAGAATTGAAATTCTTTCAAAACTGGTGCACTCGGGTGTATACGCACTTTTTTTTATTTTATTGAATCTTAAACTAATTTTACAAAAAAATGTATTTTCGCACGTCAAGTTGGTTAACGTTGATTGAAAAAGCTTTTTTGATGAATTATTTTTCTCTATGTATTTAAAAAAAAAAGTAGGCAAGGTAAGGAGTTCGCGGGCAAACGCTAATTCAATTTAAAAAGTTCTTCTGTCAAGATAAGTGACCAATGAAATTTTTGTTAAATTGTCCATCTTAACAGCCACTGGGGTAAACAACTGTGATTATGACATTAATTCTATTCTCACTAGACATAAGCCCTCTATCCAAAAGCTGAGAATCTGCAAACCTTATAGTATTTTGTCAAAGATGTGCGATGAAAAAATAACAGAATTTCAAAGTAAAGGAACGAATCATGTATTTAAACTCCACATACAAAAATTTATCCTAAACAATTTTCGAGAAAAGCGAAAATCGAAAAAAAAAATTGAGGTGTAATTTATATCTAACCATTTTTTGGAAAAAAAATCACCAAAAGGTAGCCTAAGTACCTATGGAAATTAATAAATAAATAATAAAGACTTTTAATAAAATTGTTTTATTGAATAATTTTTAAAACTTAAAATTTTGTAAATAAAATGTAAAAAATTCAGTTCCAAAAAATATTTTTTTCAAAATTGTACGTCATTTAGTAAAAAAATTTTTTTTTTCTAATTTTCAATGCTGTTATTAATTTGTAGTTAAGCATTAAAAACCAGATGAGTAAATGTCTTCTGGTTCTTAGAAAAAATAAATAGCAAAATCTACTTTACTACATTCTTAATGACAATAAGATCTTTGAAGCAACAAAAGAACGAATTTAAGTTAAATTGACGAAAAAAGTACTTTTGTTTTTTTTTTAGAAACTAAAAGATAAGAAGGCAAAGACATGGTTTTTGAACTCTGGATTTCTGACAAACCTGACATTACGATGATAAAGAACACGTAATTCCATCCGTCTGTCTATGTCAGCCTATGTCTGTCACTCGATTTACAGCCTTAACCACAGAAGCGATTTTCCTCAAACTTAGAACTTAAGATTTTTAGGCGAATTACTACGATATACAAAAACTTTGAAAAAAAAAAACTAAAAAAGTTAATTATCTCAAAAACGGCTCTTACGATTTTGATATAAAAAAAAGAAAACAGTTGTGTAAGTATGAGTCTGCATTCTTTTGAAAAAAAAAATTACCAAAGACTGTTATTACCGATATCTGCCATATAGAACAGTTTTTTTGATGTTCATCTAATTTAAATCAAAATTTTTATCCTAGAGGTCAAGAAAACTTTTTTGGACTGAAAAAAAAATCAGTATTTTCAAAACGGATTAATGATTTTTTAAATAAAATTTTTTTAAATTACTGTTATTGCGCAATGATAAGAAACAGCACTGTCTAACAATTATTTTTTTCATAAAAAAAGAAAATTTTGACTTTGGATACCAATATCCTAACAAGGAATGCCGACACAAAAAATGTAAGGGCAGTTTTTAAAACAGAAAATAATTTTCAACAAGACCCTTTTAAAATTTCATTACAATTATTTCTTTGGCCCCTCACCGTAAAATTATAGGAAAAGGTGAAGACTTTTAGTAAATCTTTTGCAGAACTTAATGTGTTAAGATATTTTAAAGAACTATAGACCACCAGTATATCTGTAAAATTTTAAATCGATCTATTGAACCGTTTTCCCGTACCGAATTTTCAAAGTCTTACAAAACCAATTAAAGGAAAAAATTATATGGTTCATAGATATTGTGAAATCGTCATCAAAATCGAAAAGAAAATAAAAGAAAAGAAAAGAAAAAAAAGAAAAGAAAAGAAAAGAAAATAAAAGAAGAAAAGAAAAGAAATTGTGAAATCGTCATCAAAATCGAAAAGAAAATAAAAGAAAAGAAAAGAAAAAAAAAGAAAAGAAAAGAAAAGAAAAGAAAAGAAAAGAAAAGAAAAGAAAAGAAAAGAAAAGAAAAGAAAAGAAAAGAAAAGAAAAGAAAAGAAAAGAAAAGAAAAGAAAAGAAAAGAAAAGAAAAGAAAAGAAAAGAAAAGAAAACAAAACAAAAGATCATAACCGTTAAACGTGCATCAACTTCATCAATATAATTAGTGCCTTGCTAGACGGAGCTACGAGTTTATTACACAACGACATAGTTATCATCAAATTTTGGTTGAAATTAAAATCTTTACATTAAATACATTTATCCTGATCATCTTTGGATCCCATAATATCCAAATATATTTGAGAAAATCTCATTTTCAAATGTATTACTATCTTAATGGTACTGTCATTATAAATAAGTGATAAAACCACTTGTTTAAATTCACTTAAAAGACTATTGACCCTTCAAAATCTGCAGATTCTAAGAAAAGTAAAAACCAAGCTATTCCGGCTGGAGTATATTAACCTCCAGGAAACAATTTCTTCTCAAAACCAAGTACATTTATATAATAAATTATATTCTTTTCAAATGGACGCAAGCACTATTCCATCAGAATAAACAACAAACAACCCCATCCTAACGTTCATTTGAAATGCATCCCAAACGATGTAATGTTGAAAAGACTCTGCTTAAAAAAACAGAAAAATAATCCTTTTTTCCAGAGCTCTCATCCCAGAATCCAGAGAATGAATAATGAATGCATTGAAAAATCTAATAACGTAACTATTATCATCAATCTTCAGTAACGGCCGCAGCCGAGCGACATTCGTTCGTCGCGTCGGTCGTAACGATCCGCAGGCCATCATAGCCTGCGTTCTGATATGATGTTGGCTTACCCGCAAAAGCTTTACTAACTTGGTTTTGGTCCCATCCCACTCTATGGGATGTTGCATATATTTTCTATAGACTCTGATGCTCCTCATCTTTCCTCATCGCTATAATCGTATTCAAAATAGAATTTCCCGAGTTAGGAATCCAAAACACGGGCATCAAACGTTCGTTGCCCATTTGGCCAATGCAAATGCACCGTCATCAATTCCAGACTCTATTTACTTTGGAAATAAACCGCACCAGAGTTATTTTGCCATTTTCCCTGCAATAATTCTATTTCAATAATTTTTTTTTTACCTGAGCGCAATCCTTGCAAATTGCCGATTGGAGGCGGATGTGGGAGAAGTAGGAGGAGAATACTGTATTTTGCATTGTGCGAATTTCCGACATCGATTTATCAAAAATTCGTTCAATGGAGACGCGACCGACGACCGACGACCGACGCGCGCCGAGACGTGGAAAAGGAAACTGTGTAACGAGAATGGAGAAATCATTGTGGATCACCATGAAATGCATTTTGCAATCATCAATATTGACTTAGGTTGAGGTTCTTATCCTGAGCTCGTATGTGCTTACATCAGGAAACGCACTCAACTCAAATTGGACCTGCTGTGGATATGTGGTGCAGTGCGGTAAGGTGGGTGGTTGTGGTTTTTGTGATGGTAACACGGATTCAGCAAAAATGAATTGCCTAATTAATTTAATAATCAAGGTACAGCTTACAGTGTGAAAGATATAGATAGACTGAGAGGTTTTTGTGCTTCTGATTGTGCTTCGGTTTGGGATTGTAATCTAAGTTAACAGTATGTTTCACATAAAAGACATATCGAACCCTTTTTGCCAATTTATCGTAAGCGACATTTTGTTCTTTGTTTGCTCAGCAACGAAACGAATTAGGAAAATGTTCAGCATTGAACATTATATTAGCTGACAAAAGTCCGATTGATTTTAATGCACAGGGAAAAATTAAATCATAACTTTTATTTGACAATACAAGGCTGCTGGTAAGGCTATGCATAGGGGGATGACTTGGTAGGGAGTATACACCAACTTATTTCCAAAACTTGGTGGGAGAAAAGTATGCCCGATGAATTGAAGAATTGAGCCTCGGTATAGTGTGCCACATCCACAAGAATGGAGGTGCTCTCGCTCTGACCTGTGCCAACTACAGAGGTATAAGTCTCCTCAACGTCGCATACAAAATCCTGTCATCTGTATACTGCGTGATCGCTTAAAACCGTTTGTCAACGATCTGATGGGTTCCTAACCCAGGAGTTTCAAATCGATACACACACCGCTTTATCGATTTCAAAGTCACATTGATAGCGTAGACAGAGACGAGCTATACAGAGCCATGTCGCATCTCGGCATTCCTGCCAAACTCGTCCGCTTGTGCAGGATGACGATGGAGAAATCTCGCTGCTCCGTCAAAGTCGGCAAGAACACCACCGAACCCTTTGATGTCGAGAAAGGTTTGAGGCAAAGCGACGCGTTATACAACCTGTTTAACATCGTTCTTGAATCAATTGAACGCAACTCGCAAGTCACTAACAGAGGTACAATTTTTCAAAAGTCTGTTCAACTACTTGCTTATGCAGATGATATTGACATCATTGGAAGAACGAAGCGAGCTGTTACCGGTGCGTTTGCAAGTATTGAATCGGAGGCGGCGAAAATAGGTTTGGCTGTTAATGAAGACAAGACGAAGTATATGCTATCATCGAGAAAGGAATCTCAACATCGTCGACTCGGGCAAAACGTCATGATGGATAGATATAACTTCGAAGTCATCAAGGACTTTGTCTACCTGGGCTCCACTATAACATCGCAAAATGACATCAGCGCAGAGATCAAACGAAGAATTAATCTTGCCAATCGCTGTTTCTTCGGGCTAAGAAGGCATTTGAGTAATAAATTCCCCTCTCAGAGAACCAAGGAGACCTTATATAAGTTCCTAATCATCCCGGTCTTGCTATATGGGGCAGAGGCATGGACCCTGTCAAAAACAGATGAGAATCTGCTTGGGTGCTTTGAAAGGAAGATTCTTCGGGTAATTTTTGGTCCAGTCTGTATCGATGGAGTATGGAGGAGAAGATTTAACAACGAGCTTTACGGGCTTTACAGCGACGGACGTCGACCTGGTCAAATAGCTGAAAATACAGCAGCTGAGATGGCTGGGACACGTGGAGCGTAGGACACCGACGCACCAGCCCGACGAGTCTTCGAATCTACCCCTGACGGCCTGCGCAGCAGAGGAAGATCCCACCTTAGGTGGCGCACACAAGTGGAGAACGATCTCAACCAACTTGAAGTGCGTAACTGGAGGCAGCTAGCTAGGGACCGAGCTGGCTGGAGGGGCTTGTTGGTTGAGGCCGTAGTCCATCCTGGGCTGTAAGCGCCATCTAAAGTAAAGTAAAATAAGTAACGCTGATACTTATTGAGAGCTTCAGTCCAAACATTATCAAAACCACGGCGCTCTAGTCGGACAATATCGGTTCGGGTTCCGCGATGTGAGTTTTAACTTTTGAACGAATTTGGTCTGAAAGCATTTGTGTTGAGCCGACACGCACGTTAATATTTAAAAAATGAAGGCGATTGCAACATGCACGGAAATGGGTCATTCCAGTTAAGGTCTTAATGCGAAGATTGAAATTCTTTACTTCAGCACTGAAAAAAAAAAAAACAAATATAGAGTTATCCCTTACCAAAAATTCTTTCTCAGCAGCACCCTATAGCAAACTATGTCATTGATAGCAACTATATAAAGTAGATGGCCAAGGTGACTTCCTTGAGGCACGCCAGAGTTGGTGGTTATTTAGTGATTGGATTAGAAATTATATCTCTGAAAACAACTTCTTGATAAGTTACCTTTATTAAATACGATTCAATCCATGAAACATAAGATGAAGAAAAACTGAGAGCTTAAATCCACTGTATCTAAAAATGTGAAGTAGGGTATCGATTTTCATTATTTTTCTTAATATTGCTATAACTACCAAATTAAGCGAGATGGATTATTTGTTCATACTTTCAAAGAACGAGCACAACCTGCCCTATCACGCGGTACCCGCTTGACGTTGAGTTTCGGAACACCCTGTATGTTGTTATAAAATTAATTTCTATAGAGGTGCATTGCAGGTTTTTAACACAAACATTTGTGTTGAATATTTTTTTTTTCGCCATACCTTCCATCGCATTGGTCTGTACGTCTATGCGCTGTGTGTCCAAATTTGGTACAGAACTTTATTATGTGATTCCCTAGAGGAGAAAGTCGAATTTTTGATTTAGGTCATCTACAGAGCAGGTAGGCCATCGAAATATTTCCTTTTTTTCAAATTTTCTCTTAAATGGTTGTGACAATTTTGACTAAATTGTGCACCTGTAATGACCATTGTAGTTGTAAGAAAATTGCATTTAAAGTTTTTGCCGATATTCGGATTGCGGGGATATGGGTTTGATGTTTCTTTAGAAAAAACAGCTTGTCAATGGATAAACTAATTCTGTGGTAATTTTTCAATCTGGTGCTTCTGAGTATGTCAAACAATAACACATTTAAAAGTTTTGAAATATTAAAAAAAAAATTAAAAAAATATTTCTTTACTCTTTACCATTTTTTGGTTAAAAATGTCATTGTAGTTGTTATCAACAGGAGCAAATTCGTGCGATCTAGTATGCATATTTTTGAAAATTTAATTATCGTTCCCAGCGAACTCCGTACAATAGGTGCGTTTTATTGGCAATTTTATAGCTAGCGCAATAAAATTTCCCATAGTGAATAATAACAAAACCAAAAGTGCCGATAAATTAGCCAGTAAATTAGTAAATATAAAAGTGGACAAATAGTGTGGACTTGAACCTTAAATGTCGGTAACGTAGTTTATTTTTCACTCAAAAAGGGGTATGAACACATCCAGAGAATAAAGAGTGGACATAAAAGTTATGATATAGCGTTTTATTGAACTTGTATTGCTGCACTAGCTATGAATTACGAATAAAACGCACTTAATATAGAAATTAATTCATTAAAATAGCTTTATCAATCGACATAAGCCAACTTAACGTGCAAAACTAAAAATTGTTATAAGATTAGTTAAATATTCAATAAAAAAAAGTAAGTTTACGCCCGAGTGAACCAGTACTTTACTTTAAAGGAATAAATTTTATCTCTTTTTATGAATTATTTTATTTATTAACAAAAAAAAGGGATTATTCTTCCCGTATGATAAATATAGCTCTGCTAAGGATAGAACAAACTTTAGAAATTATTAAGAAAATTATACCAAACTATTTTCGAAAAAATAACCTTTAATTTACAGTAGTTAATTCTGCGGTACCTTTATTTAATTTTCGAAAAATTTTTTAAATAAAAATTGATCCAGACGAAATGTATAAACATGTTGTTGTTGTGTCGCAAATTTCATGAGGCATATTTTCTTCAATCCAATCTTTCTTCTTTAACATACTGTACAATTAATTTCAATCGGATATTCTCTAAATTCAGGATTCTTCTTTATCCCCAAAGAGCTTTGGGTGGAATATCTCTTCCTGGTTTTATTTATAATGGGGGATACTCTATTAACTGGCATAGTTCTTCTTCATCTTCTTGTCTTGAGACTCGAGAGCACTTCTATTTGGATATCCGCGACCGAAATGGAACCAGGATAGTTGGTTGGGTGCTGCTATAGAACGGTTATATAATTTGTTTTCCGCCATAATTCATCAAGAGGCGACAAGAATATTTTTCTCTTTTAAATTATGTCTGCCGAGATATTGCTATTTTCGTTGTATAATATGCGAATACGATGCTGATGCTTTCAAGACCCCTAAACCTGTGCATATAGACAACGACGATGACGAAGAAGCTATATCACTTGTAAGAAATAGCTAGCATCAAGCCAAACTGTTGAAACTGAAACCGAAACCATCGGAAGATGGAGAGCATCACAGTATATCTATAGAATTCGGACCTGAAGCGATTTTCGTGTTTGGAGTTTGGAATATTTGGTTTGTACAGGTCCTAATGCTCTCGAAAAATATCAGGTGGTTTTGTTCCACCACCACTCTGTGGATCTTGTATCAATTTGCTGTGTGCGCGCAAGCGCGTTCGAATCACATTCTAGAAGAACTGACATGTCCATTTGTATCTATCTTTCTCTTGTTTTTGTTTTTATTGTTGTTGTGGTTAGAAACGGATAGCTATTGGGGAAGGAAACATTGCGGGTTACATTGGTTGCGCTTGGCCACCAACACGCTGCTGCTTCAACTAGGTATTTTGGTGTAGGCTTTGGTTTTCAAGAGTTCTATGGCACAAAAGAGTAATGGTTGAGCGTTTTTATAAAGCCCGCAGCTATAATGATGATTAATTGAGTAAACGTCAGAAACGTGATGATATCGTAATTATTTTTACCTTTTCGTTTTTTTTTCTTGTCGTTTCGTTTGTCCATTTCATTGGATGACTTTTTTGATTTGATATAAATTGTGATGCATTTTGGTGTACAGTTACTAGCAGGTCAGTGGTTTTTTTTTCTCTGCTTCAAAACATCACACTGATGGCAGTGCAGCGACCGTGCGTCGTCGTCAGTCGCTTTGAAAAAAAAAAAAGTCAAAAGAATTTAGTCATGCAGTTTTCAGCTCAATTTATTGACTCACTGAACTCTGTTGCTGTAACAATTTATATCTTTGGATATCTCGGACTGTAGAGACACTCTGTAGAGACAGAAGCTGCTTGCTTTGACAGCTTGATGAAGGATAAATTGCAGAAAACGCGTGACATAAAATTGTTGTGGCTCTCTATTAATTACACCCGACGCGGCGCCTAAGGCGCCTTCGTGATGCATGTTGGTAGACAGGTATTTTTTTTTTGTATGTATACATATGGGTAGCTACATATATGTTTTTACGGTTCTGAGGGTACTTCTAATGTTGTGGCTCACTTTTTGGTGCCCTAAGTCACGCTAGGAGCGTACCACCTATTATCTGTACTTAGGTAAGGTCTAATAAAGTATGCAATAGTTAATAAAAAAGAGTATGTTTGCTTCATGTATGGACATGGTACCTCTACAAAGTGTTGCCTTCGGTCGTTCCCTTGAGAAAAGCAAAAAGTGCCAATTAAATGCGAAACAAATAACAAATATTGAGTTGAGCCCTAAAGGTTCCATCTGGTGCATCAGAAAACAGCAATTAAAAAAACTAATTGGAGGTGCGTGACATTAAGTGCATTCCATGATGTGGCATTAATTTGATTATTTGAAAATTAAAATAAACCTTTAAATTAAGATAAAAGTCATGCATTGAAGTTTTTGGATTAACAGAGTTAATAATACAAAATAATAATTTTTCACGAACGTAAAATAGGTTTTGTGGTTATGGTCATACTAATTCATTTCATAACTTTAATTTTGCATCCCATGTGCGCTGTTAGCGGTTAATGTTATTAACTTTTTTGTATCATATTTTTGTACTTATGTAATGATGCGACAAAAAGGCCGTTCAGGGAGATGCATGTTCAACATTTTAAAATTTATCTGGATTTCTCAATTAAACTAAGAATGCTTCAGCAATATTGGTAAAAGTTAAAAAAGGTTTATTTTCATAATTTATTCCAGAATTTTTTTTGAGAGTTTTCTTGGACAACCAATACCTACCCCGGCGAGCTTAGCAAACGCGATGCTGCTGAAAATTTCAAAGTTTTACTAGTTTATGCCAGAATTTTACCAGTAACATAAAAAAGCTTTTTCTCAGAATAAGTTTTATTTGTTTCAACTGCAACTGCAACTGCAACTGCAACTGCAACTGCAACTGCAACTGCAACTGCAACTGCAACTGCAACTGCAACTGCAACTGCAACTGCAACTGCAACTGCAACTGCAACTGCAACTGCAACTGCAACTGCAACTGCAACTGCAACTGCAACTGCAACTGCAACTGCAACTGCAACTGCAACTGCAACTGCAACTGCAACTGCAACTGCAACTGCAACTGCAACTGCAACTGCAACTGCAACTGCAACTGCAACTGCAACTGCAACTGCAACTGCAACTGCAACTGCAACTGCAACTGCAACTGCAACTGCAACTGCAACTGCAACTGCAACTGCAACTGCAACTGCAACTGCAACTGCAACTCCATTTGACACACAATTTATTCGAATCCATTGCTTTTGACATACATATGTAAGTCAATTGTTTGGTATAACAACTTAAGGCTTAGTTTTTTTCAGTTAAAACCGAGTTAACTCGACGAATTTTATGGGTTAACTCGGGATTTACTGAACAGATGCTTTTGATATTTTATCCTTCGAGTTTTTTATATCGATCCGCAAAATTTTTTGTTGAAAAACTAATTCCTGAGCTAATTATGAATAGATTTATGTCCAGAGTTAACTAGCTCTGGTTTAACTCAATCAGAGGAGGTACTCAATACTAAAGCACCTGCCCCCGTTTGAATGAATACAATTTTTTACTAACTTGTGAGCACCTCCTTATTCACAGCAAGTGGGTGCCCTCATACATCAAACCCACGGTACATATATTAAAGATAATATCATTAGCGTTTTCATTGTTGTTCTGTTCTGCGCATCTATCAAAAACGATAAAAAATGGTGGATCCAGTGCCCATTTACATACATGTCAAATTTCGATATTTGTTTCAATTCATGCTTAAAATAATAAAAATTTGAATCTGATAAGTAGATGAACCGAAAGCAAATTTTGGGAGTTAATGCATAACCAAAATATTAGTGTGAAAGTTTTTCGGTCCATGCAAATGCAATGCTTCGTAATATCTGACAAGTTTTTCGCTAAGTTATTAGTATGTAGAACTG
Organism: Epistrophella euchroma; assembly: GCA_947049315.1. NCBI lineage: Eukaryota > Metazoa > Arthropoda > Insecta > Diptera > Syrphidae > Epistrophella > Epistrophella euchroma. Next base: position 121,537,709 of record OX346245.1, on the reverse strand, counting down.
TTCGGGGATACAATTGTGATTTTTCAAATTTAATTAAGGAGTCGTTAGGTGTAGCATTTCATTTATGTATATGTACAGGGTGTCCCCCGGGAAGGTATACTACTTTGTTTTGCCGCCATTTTGGTAAACATTAGCCTTGACAGTTCATATTTGGCAGTCGTGAAGTAGACACGTGGTAAATTTATTATGGAAAAATATTCGATAAACCAACGTGTTTTAATCGTTAAAACATTTTATCAAAATCATTCATCGATTACTGTGACGATGAGAAAGTTACGTGAAATTTTTGGGAGAAACAACGTGTTGGCACGTTTATCGGAACTATTTATCGTGTAGTGAATGATTTTGAAGAAAGAGGGTCTGTAGGTGATAGGTCCAAGCATGGACCACAACGTACTGCAAGATTGGCTGAAAACATTACTGCTGGTTAAGGAAGTTTTCAAAACAATCCATCAACCTCAATTCGACGCCGTGCTCAGGAGCTTGGTCTTCAAAGAACAACTTTGGCCACAATTTTGCACAAGGATTTGCATTTGTTTCCATTTAAGATTCAGTTGACACAAGAGCTTCTTCCACAAGACCATTTACGCCACCGTACATATGCCAGTAGAATGTTGCAGCTAGCCCTTGACAACCCCAATTTTCATAAAAAAATCATAACGAGTGACGAGGCACATTTTCATTTGAATGGATATGTGAATAAACAGAATAGTCAGTTCTTTATGGAAAACCCTCAAATTATTCATCAGTCACCTGTGCATCCATTAAAAGTTACAGTCTGGTGTGCAATTTGGTCAGGAGGAATCATTGGACCTTACCGCGTGAAATGTGTGAGAATGTAATGAAAAATGTGCTCAAAAGGGCTCGCATTTGTGAGACTAACAGAGGCGGACATTTACCTGATATTGTATTCCATACATAATTTCCGACATTAAATAAAACATTTATCAATATAAGATCCATTCTCTTTCATTTAATCAAAAATTATAAACAAACTAAGTAGTATACCTTCCTGGCGGACACCCTGTATGTATATATAATTGTGAGTCCTACTATTCGGAGCATCAGTAAAATTGAAGACGCATCATTTTCCATTTTTAAAAAATGTTTTCAGTCATAAAACGCTATTTGCTTCATTGTTGAGCAACCAATTGAGCTTACTCACAAATGAGAAGAAGGTGCTTTTCCCGAAGAAGTACGTGCTTCGGTTTATTCATACCAAACAATTCAGAAGGTATATTTCCATTGAGAAGGTGCTCATCAAACATTCGGATGCTCAATCGTTGAGCACCTCTTCAAGTATTTTATTCATACGTGCTCGAAAAAGTTGAGTTTTGAGCACCATATACAGGGTTATTTCAAAACAACGGTACAATTTAAAATGCCATGCTATAGCTTTTTGGAAAGCCAGAAATCTCTTCTTTGATTTTCTTTTTAAATTAAGTTGTGTTAGTGAATAGTTTTTGAAAAATTAATTTCCAAACCCGAAATTTTGAAAAAAAAAGTTTCAAACTATTTTTTTTCAAAATTGTATGTAATTAAGTATAGTTTTTGTTTTCAAAATTCAATGCTCTTATTAATTTTCAATAAAAAACCGAAAACCGGATGCTAAAATGTCTTTTATTTTTTGAGAAAATTGAAAATAACAAAATCTACTTTACTATATATTTTGTAGAAATAGGATCTTTTGAACAACAAAATAACGGATGGAAGTCAGTTTTAAGGAAAACTTACTTTTGTTATTTTCAATTTTCTCAAAAACTAGACTACATTTTGACATCTGGTTTTTAATATTTGACTTAAAATTAATGGGAGTATTGAATATTGGAAATAAAAATACCACTTAATAACGTAAAATTTTGAACAAAATCAGTTTGAACATAATTTTTAATTTTTTTTTTTTTTCAAAAATTTAAGTTTGAAAATTAAGTTTCAAGAATTTTATCACTAATAGAACTTAATTTATAAAGTAAATAGAAGCACATACTTCTGGCTTAACAAAAAAGATTAGCAAGTCGTTTTAGCCATTACCGATGTTTTTTAATATTTTTTTTTTCTGTATTAAGTCAATTATTTTAGAAAATTGCTCCTCCTGTTATTTTCAATTTTCTCAGAAACTAAAAGACATTTTAGCATCCGGTTCTCGGTTTTTTATTGAAAATTAATAAGAGCATTGAATTTTGAAAACAAAAACTATACTTAATTACATACAATTTTGAAAAAAATTAGTTTAAAACTTTTTTCATTTTTTTTTTTTTTTTTTTTTTTTTTTTAAATTTCGAGTTTGGAAATTAATTTTTCAAAAACTATTTACTAGAACAACTTAATTTAAAAAGAAAATGAAAGAAGAGATTTCTGGCTTTCCAAAAAGGTATAGCATGGCATTTTAAATTGTACCGTTGTTTTTAAATATTTTTTTTTTTTCTGTTTTAAGTCAATTTTTTAGAAAATTGCCCTTCCTGCCTAAACGGGGAGAAATAGACCCCTCCTCCCATACGATTTTTTTCTTGTCTTAACCCAACCTACTTGCTCCAGTAGTCTGGTGCATCTTATACCGATCACCTGTATTTCAATGTGTGCAATCCAATTGTTCATTTAATTTTGATCAAAATTCAATTGACTTGAAGATATGATCAAATCATTAAAGAAATATCGACCTACATGTACATATTATATTTCATTCGGTTGTGGACCTTTTTTAATGTGTCCTTGAATAAAAATCATTTATTAAATAATTATTCTAGGGTTTATTATTTTGATGTTTTTATTCATTTTAAAGAATTTTAGCACCTCTTTATAGCTATTCAACAAAGTAATTAACATTTATAACCTTTTAACAAAAAAAGCGGGGGACTTTTATTCAACTGATGCGTTTAACCTTGTTTACTGTTTAAACAAATTAATGTCACGATCGCTGCTCTTCTATAATTACATATATTGAAATTTAACTGAATCGACTTATTTTAATTTATTATCATTTTTTTTTGCTATTTTGTATTCCAATAACTTTTTTTTTATTTATTAAATAAAACATCCGGAAGGCTCAACAAATCTTATTTTGTCAGTAGTGGCAACAATCAAATAAATTTTCTATTAATTTCCAAGAATATAAAAATGTTATCTACAACGATACATATGTACATGCATATGAAAAATGTTTTTATTTACTTACATACTGATACAATATGCAGTAAATATGTGAAAGAAAAATCCACACTTGTGGATCGAATTGCTATGTCTGGAATATATTAAATATTAGATTGAACAGAACGATTTTGTATGATGACTAAATAGCTATCACAAAAACCGTAAAGAAAATTCACCGGCTACACTGTTGCCAGATGTAAAATAAAAGCTTATTGGAAATTTTACTCATTCATCTAACCTAGAAAAACACATTTAGAATTAAAATTTAATTTGGTTAAGTTTCTTACTCTAAAAATGGTTTTATTAAGCCAGTTAAAAAGAAGAAAAAATCAATGCACATCTGAGTTTTTGACCATAGATGTTAAAATGGGCAGAATTGGCTTAACTTGTTTTTATTGTTGCACTTATATCTTAAACAAATTTGTCCTTACATAGTATTCCTTTACAACGAAGACGAAATAAAAACTATATTTAGTATAAGAAGATTACATTTTGCATTACTGATGGCTGAACAGAATAGAATGACGGAACTGGAGCCGCAGACGGAACTGAAAGAGCTGTCAAAAAGTGTCGTACGTTATTTTTTTACCTGCCGTACGTGAAAAGTTAAAAGTTGGTGAACTCTTCCATCTGCGGCTGCAGCTCCGTATACGTCTACGTTCCGTTGTGTTCGCAACATTGAATTTGCGTGTATTCAATATTTTGACAGCTATTCCAGCTCCGGCTCCAGTTCCGTCTCCGTCACCATTCTGTTCAACCAGTTAGTCGATTCATACAAAATGTAACAATAATTCTAAGCATGTAAGAAAGCTCTTGATTGGCAACCCTGAATCAATCATCATTATAACTTTACTATAAAATGAGCTTGCAAAAAATATTATAGTTTAAGTCTGATTTATTGCAACAAACTGAGAAGATGTTTAAATTGATAATTTTAGTCGTAAGCGCTTACCTTATCTCTAGTGAGTTAATTTTGTTATCAAAATTGTTCTATAAGAAAATTGTCTTTAATTGAGTGAAAATATTTAATTTGAATTAATAAATCGTGTTAAAGAACTTTTATTGATAACGTATTTTAATTTTTTCTACATGTGCGTGTTCAAATTAATGAATTTTGTTCGTTTTTTTATACAAAATAGTTTTGAATGCAACTTTTAGTACGCTTTTCTGTTATAATATAATTTTACTTTTGATGTGAATTCCAAGTGGATAAACGGGATGAGAGGCTGATTATGTGAATTTATGTCCAGCAAAAGCTGTTTTAAATCTATAATAACATAATAATTCAACAAATTCTATTGTATTAACTATATTAATAATTTTGACACGAGGGGAAAAAAATTGAGGGAAGTTTTATCTTTCAATTTGTTTCCATTTCTTCTAAAATCTCTTGTATCTTTCACACGTGGAAACTAAATGGTAAAAAATATTCTATAGTTTTTATTTGAATTCGCTTAATTGGAAAATTTCCTCAAATCCTAGAATAGAGTGTCTTTGTTCACTCCCCTTACTTCATGCTTTCTTTTCTCTTTAAAACTGAAAGTTACTGGAAATTCAGTTTCCTTTGATGAAAGGGGACTAATTTTTGTTTTTAATTTTAAATTTGCTTTAATTTTAAATTTAATTTATGAATATCTTTATTTATTTATTTTTTACAAAAGCAACCCTTGGAATACCAGTTACTCCTGTTCCAACAACCTGCAAGAAAAATGAAGTTTACCTACCTCAAGGAGTCGCACCAAACTGTGATACTATTTGCAGTACATTAGGCGATCCTTGTTACATTCAATACATTCAGGCTCCATTTGGTTGTTATTGTGTAAATGGCTATGCTAGAAACGATATGAATATTTGTATACCCATTAGAAATTGCCCTCCAAAGATCTCGAATACTTGCAAGAACAAGAAATGTTAAAAATAATGTTTTAATAAAATATTTTTTTTTTTTAGGTTATAATTATAATATTGATATTACTATTACTGCATTAAATATCGGATTTTTTAAGTACCGAAGCATTTTAGAACATTTTAGTACATTTTGAATTTATACTTTGTTTTTTAATATTTAAAATACATATTTTCAATTTTTATATAATACTTTAAAAATGTTTTTCCTTGGGTACTACTATGTGGCAAGTAATGGATTCTGTAAAAAAATAACTCGATATTTTAATCAACAGGAACAAATTTTACACATATCAAAATTTAAAAAATAATTTTTGAATAAAAACAATAACACTATTTTTTTTTAATTCAGTATTCTTAAAATGAGTTTTTGATTGTTTTGTAAATTGAATCTTTATTTCTACATTTCAAAAAATACTAACAATCGTCGTACCAATTGTGTTTCCTAAATATGTTTATAGAATTTTATGTAGGTTATACAAAATTTATTTAAAACAAAAAACATTATAAACGATTTTTAAATTTTTTTCTGACTCAAAAACTTTTAGAAGTAAAAAAACTTATACTTCGATGTTTACTGAACAAAAGATATTTATTGAATGAACAAATATTATTAATAAATTACATAAACAAAAACAATAATCACAAACAAAAATCTTCAAAAGAAAAATCTCCAAGTGAAACCCTATGAAGACAAAATCCGCAAAAAAAAATCTCTTGAGAAAAAAAAAAAAACACGAAAAGAAGATGTGCGCGTTAAAATACGTTTGTATATGTTCATATAAGCATTTTTTAGAGATTCTAGGTTTCCAATAAAAACAAATTGGTTCACAAGAGTCGGCAGCAATTTTGTATAAATAAAATATGTGTCAGTATCTTTATATCGAGTAATACCAATTTTTTCTCAGCCTTTAGTGGGGGGTTAAAAACGCAGCGATTATTTACACAAAAGAAAAGGTAATCTGTTATTTTACATAAGATCAAGGGATTTAATTTTGACGAAATGATTAGTTTTTCTCGAAGAGAAAAATAAAAATATTTAAAAAATAATATGTTTTTTTTTTTCTAAGAACCAAATCAACAAAAAATACAGTCAAACTCATTTCGAAAAATCTTTTGTTTATTTTAAGGTATTCTTTTGACTAAGGACACTTTTTATACCACTCAAGATTTTTAAAGAGAGAAGATATTATTTTTTGGCGATGAAGAATGCTTCCCTTTTTAACTTCCCATAGTTATTGTAATCGGTCCGATTTTCCCAATTCGAAAAAAATGAAAAATACTTTCTAATAACGTAAAATTTTGAAAAAAAAATTAGTTCGAACACAATTTTTTTCATTATTTTTTAAAAATTTTGAGTTTGAAAATTAATTTCGCTAAAATTATTCTCTCGAATAATTTGAATTAAAAACACTATAAACGAACTTCTGGCTTTAAAACAAAAAGTATAGCTGCCCTTATTTTTAATAATATTTTTCTATTTTAGGTCGATTTTTTAGAAAATGTCCTCTCCCGCCTAAGATGGGGGAAGTAGACCCCCTCTTATACGATTTTTTACTTGTCTCAACCTACATGCTTTAGCTTTTTGTCAGACCTTAGGTGAATTATTCTGTATAGAGCAAACATACCAACTTTGGTCTTCCCTTGATTGCACAACTGATACGTTTTTAAAGATTTTAATTGGTAATTTTCTTATAAAAATAACATCGGGTAATGAGTTTCAAAGGGAACCAATGTGAAGTTATCAGTGTGGTCACACCCAGCCCCGTTTGGTGTCAAAACAATTTCAGAAGTTTTTTTTTATCAATTTGTTTATATGTAATTCTGCTGATTTTTATCGCTTTTTTAGTTAAAACTGTTAGTTCCATGCATTCATTTTCATTTTTGTACTTCCTTTGAACTAGACTAACACGATTGCCATTTCTTGTTAGATAATACGATAACTACTTAAATATATAAAAACCACCATAAAAAAGCTTCACCACAATTATTATATTTGTTATAAAAATAAAAAATACATAATATTCTAACCCTGGTTGAGAACTCAGGACACGGAAATTGTTTTAATATTAACAAAAGCTTAATTGTTTTGTAGGTTAATAAATAAAACTCCTTATCAGAAGACACGAGCGTCGAAAGTAGTTATCTATAGGTATTAAAGTCTATATTATATGACTTCACTCCACACTTCACATGGTTTTTCATTTTATTTCAGTTATATTTACTCAAAACAAATAATATTTAACCTCAATATTTGTATATTTTTGTTTAGAAAAATAAATATTAAGTCAAAAATTAAGCCTGCACGCATGTGTTTAACTCCATCACGAGAAGTATACACTCTGAGAATTTTAGAATGCATGATTAAGTAAATCTAGTTTTATTTTTTTTAGTTTTATTGCAAAACGTGAGACATATTTAACTTTTTAATTATGCGATTTTTTGTATTTGTATTTTGTAAGTGTTGAGATTTAAAAGTAATACTTCTTGTTTTTAATAATTTAGTAAACTTAAGGCCAATTTTACAATCGGCGTCAGTTAGGCAGTCGGTTGATAATTAATCTTCAGATAGAGCAAAAATTAGTTTTTTAATACATAGTCAGATAAAAATTATTCTTGAGAATAAAGCTATCTGCCTCCTTCAGAGCGTAACGATATTTTTTAAATTATTATTAACATGAAGAAAATATTTGAAATCGGTTCAACCATCTTCCAGAAAGTCAAAAATAAAAAAACGGTTCCATGGGAATGGGAAGTATCGTATACGTAAAACCCGCTTAAGAGAAAACCCGAGTATTTTTGGACCATTTACCTTTAAAACACTCCTCTTAAGCGAAACTCGCTTAAGTGAAAAACCCGGATACCCGAAACATATTTTCAGTTCAATTTTATATTTTTCATTGGAAAAAACTCAATTAAGTGAAAAAAATTTTATCGCACAGAACGAAAAATTTGCTAAATGTGTTCGTTTCTTCTTTATTTTTCACCTTCACCATTTTCACCACGAAAATGACATTTGAGTTTCTGATTATTTCACAAACCTTTACATTTACATTTTATAAACAAATTGCTTTGTCTTCTCAAACAAAAATCCAAAACAAAATTTCAAATGGCTCGAGAGGTATACGTATTTTGACAATTATTAAAAAGAAAATTACATTTTCATAATTCAAAGATAAATAAAAGACAAATACAATTGTTTCTAGCATTAATTATCCGCTTAATGGAATTTTTAGATCCGCTTAAGTGAAATTTTTGTTCACTTATCCGGACTCCGCTTAAGTGAAATATTTTTTCACTTAAGCGGGGTTCGTTTAAGTGAAAAACCAGCTTAAGTGAAAGAAAGACTGTGACATTTTGCAGTTCCAATTAAGCGGGTTTTACTGTATAAGGATTTTTGGATTTGTTTCTATGTATTTCCAAACACAAGTCAGATACAAAATAGTTTTATACATACATATGTATACTGATTTTTTCACGAAATCATTAAAATTATTTTTGAGAATAATGAAATTTTCACCAATAGCTAAAAATTTTTAAGAACAGAAAATGTTATTTTTGGCCCTATACAAATTCACATGTTAAAGAAATATCCAAAAAATGATTTGTACCAAGTTTTAAAAAAATTAACTGTAACCAAACTAACAAACAGACAGGTGGTAGACAGAATTCTAAGAAAAAACGCTTAAGCTACAAACTCACTATTTTTTCTATAAGTGTAGTCACAGATACAATTGAAAAGAAACGTGTCTGTTTTTTTTTTTAAGTTGTTCAAACAAAAACTGCTCAAAAAGATTGACTATAAAACTATTATAGAAAGAGTCCAATTTATTAATGCAAACTGACAAGATGTCTAAACTTATAATTTTGTTCGTAAGCGCTTTCGTTATTGCCGGTGAGTGTGTTTTACTATAGTAAAGATTCTAAAATTAACATCCGATAACAATGAAATAGGGAACAATATAACGATTGTAAAATTAAGTAATCTATTTTAATTCGAAATTTGTTTTATTATAAAATTTGTTGATTTTTTGTTTTTTTTTTTTTTACATAACTCACACAATATTAAATTGAGATATTAACTCTGTTCGTTTACTGTCTACCCATTTCAAAAGAGCTCGTTTGGTTGATTGTAAAACGTTGGTTTAAGCCTAGTATACAGTTCTTTTGAATAAAAAAAACTATTGTGGTGAAATTTTTTTTTTTTTTCGAGAAAAATAAATGTTTTTAGTTCAACTATTACACGGTGCTTAAAGAGTCATGACTCTCCTATGTTTTATCTCTTTCATTCTCATTAAGGTTCATAAAGAGTCATTACTTTTGAGACACCGTGTAAGTACAAACTACATTTTTTTGCACGAAACAATGTCACTGACATTTTTTTACACAAAACAATGCCACTGACATTGTTTTGCGCGAAAAAGAATCGTGGTGAGTGTAATTTTCTTTTTCTGAGGTTAGTTCACAGTTCAATAAAAAAACTTTTCAGAAGAAAATTATTTTTTTTCGGGTAAAAATCACTCCCATAAGAATTACATGTAGATTTATTTTGCTTGAAGAACTGTATACTAGGCTTTAAGAAAGAAAGAAATTTGAACAGAATTGAATTGATAGTACAGTAAAAACCGGATAAGTGCCTCACCATATATTCCTCGTTTTGAGAGGTACTTATGCGGGTTGTGCAGTTATAAAAACCCGATTAAGTACGCATAAGCACTTAACTTATATATACATATATTTATTTACAAAAAAAAAAAATTACAATAAAAAAACGTTTAATGATATATTTAAAAAATAAGAAATTACATTACATCAACTGACTAGTATCGGTAACGTTTTAAAAAGAATTTTTTCAGGTAAATTTCAATAAAAGTATACAAAATAAAAGGCAATTAAGCGGGGAAGGCAGTTAAGCGAAAGGTACTTATTAGATAAGTTTTAAATGAAAAAATCCTCAAAACTTTGGTTCTAAAAAATAAAAGGTACTTAAACGGGTTAGGCACTTATGCGATAGATACTTATCCGGGAGGATGACAGAAAAATTTCGTTACGAATCAGCTACATAGTAGCATGAACTTAAATTTGAAAATTGATCTCTAGGTTTTAATAAATCGAAAATTTTTTTTGTATAAATGTTTTTTTTTAATTTTTAAAATCTCATCTTTGGCAGCAATTGAAGGGAATCCAGCAGTTACACCTGCCCCAACTACCTGCAAAAACAACGAAATTTACTTACCTCAAGGAAAGGCACCAAACTGTGATACTGTTTGCAGTACATTAGGAGATACCTGCAATATTCAATACATCTGGCCTCCATCTGGTTGTTATTGTGTTAAGGGTTACGCTAGGAATGATAAAAATGTTTGCATTCCAATACGTAAATGTCCTCCAAAAAAGAAGACAAGTGCCATAAAAAGTCAATAAACCAAACTAAAATAAACTACAAAAAATTTTTTTATTTAAAATCAATACAAAAACATAATAGGACATATAATGGTACCAACAATCCTACATAGTTATATATATTATACACGTATTATGTATGTATACTGTTTATATATGTACACAAAAGTCTAAAGAGTGTATTTTATTTTTAAATTAAGATTATAGAAAATTCTTAAATAATATCTGTAATTAAGTAATAATTTAATCAAGTTTTTTTGTACAGTGTAGTTTTCAAATAAATACTAAGAGTTATCTTAGCTGTTCTTTTTTCATTCAAATTCATTGTTTGTATTAAAAAACAAAAAATAGATACAAAAATTGAAAAAAAAAATTAACATTTTTTCACTATAAAAGGTGTTGGCAAAACTAAATAATTTTTTAGTCCGGTTTTTGTATACAAACTGACATCATGATGTTTAAATTGATTCTTTTAGTCATTTGTGCATTTTTCATAGCTGGTGAGTTGATTTAATAAATTGTCATAATAACACAATCTTGAGTTTTTAACACTTGTATTTATTTAGGCATTTTATATGCCGAGTTAATTTAAGATAACATTTCTACAATTACGCTTAAAATCTTAAATTAATTTCAAACTTGAGAGTGATTTTAGGAAGTCAAGAAAAATCATACTTCTAGAGCCTTTGTTAAAATAAACGTAAGGGAAAAATTATGAAGTAAAAGAATTTTTATTTGCATAATGTTTGAAGTGACAAAAAAAAACCCGATTTAAAATCAAATAAATAACTCAGTTTATAAATGCTTAAAAACATTATTTGCTGATGATTTTTATTTTTTATTATGAAGTTGCACAATCGAAAAACGTTCATAGCAAAATAAAAATTCCGCACTTGAAATTTTAATACTTTTCTATTTGTTGCAAATGAATAGGTAATAACGGCATTGGAATTACAAGTGCATTCCTATCCTTCCCTAACTTTGTAAATGACAAAATTGTGACGTATGTCACATCGACTTTAAACTATAAATTAGAGCTCAGCATAAATACCAAATTAATAAATATTCAAAACTAGCAAACCCGTGCTTGACTTGCTTCACATTTTTGTTAAAAACTTTTTCATTTAAATCAATTTTTTTTGTATATTTTATTTATTTTTTTTTAGTTAATTGGTCTAAAATAAAAAAAAAAAAAGTAGCCTATGTCGATCCTCATGTTCCAAGCTCTCGCTCTACCAATTCTCATAGCAATCACTTACGTATTTTCAGAGGTTAAGAGGAACAAATAAACAGAAAAACGAAATTTCATATTAAAATAGAATAACCAGCTTCAAAATAATGTGTCAAACTTATAGTTTAGCCTTTTTTTTTCTTTACAGCAATTGATGGAATTCCAGTCGAAGAATCTTCCTGCAAACAGAACGAAGTTTATCTAGGCCAAGGATATGCACCAAACTGTAAAACAACTTGCTCTACACTAGGAGACCCTTGTTATACTAATCACTTCCAGGCTCCATTTGGTTGTTATTGTGAAGATGGTTATGCTGAAGATAATAACGGAATTTGCATACCAATAAAGGATTGTCCACCGAGAACTTCAAATCCTGATTATTGAGGAGATTATTAAAACGATATTTTAAACTATAATATGCATTGAGGTTCTTATTTAATATTATTATTATTATTATAAAAATATATATTTGTTATATCTAATGTGTATAATGTTGAAAAGTAACAAACAAGAATTTGATAATTTCGCAAGTAAATAGTTCATTATTATTTTATATTTGCGTTTACGGTAGCCCGTGGCGTAATGCTTAGTGCGATAGACTGTCATGCCAGAGGTCTGGGTTCAATACCAGCCGCTTCCACCTTAAGTTTTTTTCCGGACTACTCTGCCTCTTGCGAGGAAGTGACAAATTCTCCAAGAGTATCTCTGCTCATAGAAAAGTGCCGCTCACCAGCCGTTCGGATTCGGCAATAAACTGTAGGTCCCCTCCAGTCCTGCAGACACGCACACAGGAATGGTTGAGAGTTGTCACTAGGCCCTGGTTCTTCGTGCGCTGCCAAATTTATTTATTTATTAATTTGTTTAAGCCAGGTACGCAGTTCAAGCTAAACTAAATTTTATCCCTACAATTCTTATCTCTACAATCGTTTGCTAAGAGCACAAATGTCAAAATTTATCTGTGAAAGAATGCGTTGAGCATTATTTCGCGCGCTAAATTAAGTGGAGACTTTTTGTATTTAGCGCGTGAACTGCGTACTGCCTAGCTAAATATCCTCGCTAAAATTTATCTTTGGAGGAAATTTGTATGGAAGATAAATTTTAGCACGATCTGCGTACTAGGCTTTACGGTTATAAATTTGTAAGCATTGCAAATGTTAAGTATTGGCTTAGAAAGAAAAATATAAAAGGACTGACTTTGAATTTGAAGTAGTTTTTAAGGGCAAACGTAAAAATAATGGCGCTCGTAAATCCGTAGTCGTTTATTAAACTTATGTTTTGCTTTAAACTTGCATTTTAAGCTTAGTACGCAGATTGGGAAAAAATTTTCTTTTCATACAAAATTTTTCCCAGGACAAATTTTGTCTTCAGTTTTTTTCCAGGCAATACGCAGTTCACGCGCAAAATTGTTACGTTTGTACCCGCTGTAGGGGGTGAGGTGGTAGGTTAGGTTATCGTGGCTGTCAGCACAAGTGCTTGACACACTTAGACCATGAGTTGGTCCATTGTGATACCACATGAATCAAGTAGAATTTCTTCCTACTCATTGAACCACTTAGAGCTTCTTACGAAGCGTGCGAGACGACTGATGTCTATGTTTGCCAGATCGCTAAGATCATTATAGTAGAACTCTCCTAGATGGAGCCTACGTCTTTGAGGGAGAGCGGGACATGTACAGAGAAGATGAGGGATGGATTCTTCCTCTTCTTCGTCCATACAGCTTCTGCAGAAATCGTTAGAGAGTAACCCAAGCCTCGTCGCATGTTTGCCTATTAGACAGTGTCCAGTTATGACACCTATTATGGAGCCGATTTGTGATCTACTTAGAGATAACAAACCATTAGAGCGCTTCAGATCTAGTTGTGGCCAGATTTGTTTTGTCGCCACACAGGTGGTGATGCTGTTCCAATTAAGGTTTGTTTTAATAATAGCTTCTTGTTTTAGCATAAGTTTGCATGTAGCGATAGGTATACCTATATTTGCTCTGTGAGGCAAAATAGATAGTGTTGTTCCTCTTCTGGCGAGTTCATCAGCTTTACAGTTACCTGAAATGTCCCTATGGCCCGGCACCCAGCATTGTAGGGGGTGAAGTCTCCTCTAAATTTTGCCAGAAAAAAATATTGTTCGAAGCATTATTTGGCAGTAAAAATTTTGACAGTTCAATAATTTTGCACGACAAACACGATCAACTATTATTTATCGATAATTTTACAAAAAGAAAAAAACAAAAAGAAAAATATTAATTTTGCGCGTTTTTTCAACGTTTTTGTAGAGATTAGAATTATAGAGATAAAATTTGTCTTTTCCCTATCTGCGTGCTAGGCTTTAATATCTATTGATGCCATGAATATATATATAGATCCTATCTATAAGCAAATTCGATTCAGTATTTATGATAACATAAGTTTACTGAATAATACTTTGACTTCAAATATTGGAATGCCAAAAAAAAAAAAACACAAAGCTCTCCTAGTATTAAAGGCTGGAACCATAAGCTTTAAATCATGATTAAAAACATAACAATGTCTTCGATTCGAGATTTTAAGAGGTAATCGTCATAGTTGAAGCATGAAAAGAAAAATAAAGTGAAATTATATTTAGATAGTAGGTCAAAAATTTAACATTTACAACAAAATTAAGCGTAATTTATGGTTTCATTATATCTTGAATTGCCCACCTTACCTCTTACTAGAGCTTCTAAACGACTTTTCATTAACCTGGATGCGTTTCTTGACTGTCTTTTGAGGTATTCTTTCCCATTCGTCTACCAGTGCCGCTTTTAGTTCATAAATGATTTAAGGAGCTAGATTTCTGGCTCTAACTCTTTTAACAAATGCTTGATATGGTTTAAGTCTGGGCTTAGCGCCAGCCAGTCCATCGTGGCAATACCAACTATTATCTAAGGAATTCGACTGTTCCCCGCGCAAAGTTTCATCGAGCGTTAGCATGCATCACGTACTAAATCTTTGGCAGTACATCCAACATAAGGAAGGACGTGATGCAGCAGAATATTGGAGATGTACCGATCCGCAGTTGAACCTTCCCTCGACCACCACTAGTCACAAAAACAAGCTCACTTTTCCTTCAATTCAAATGCCTGTCTCTGTCTGTGGCCGCGTTCAACAGCACATTTGACAGTTCTGAACTGTCATTTTTATAGCTTCTGATTGGCCAGCAGTCATAAAAATTCAGTTGACGTCGATTGACATTTAGTTACGTTTCTTATGTTTTTTTCTGAATTTTCAGATGAAAAATTCTATCTGAAAATTCAGATGCAGCTAAAAGCAACAAAAAAACAGTTCTTGATCCATTTTTTTTTTTGTGGTTTATGGTCTGATCGTCTGGGTCTCGCATTGCTTTTCGGATTTTGATTTTAAAGTGCAAGAAATAATAAAAACAGAATAAATAATTTCAGACTTTTTTGTGCGATCAGTGTCACGTTTTTCAGAACTGAATTTTTAGATCTGTCAAAAACGCGGTGATGAACGTGGCCAATAAAACTGTTCAAATCTCTTGCCAGGTCGTCAACTTCCCAATCGTAGTGCGCTAGAGAAAATCGAAGTCAACTTTTTCGGTGATTTGCAGTCAATTTCGGTCCCATGGCAAGTTGTGTCGGGATAAGGTCAGCTTCTTTAAGTTGTTTCCGACCTGTCCATTCACTAGCAATTCTTCCTTGTACCTATTCTAGCTGCTGTTGAACGTCAAGGCCAGTTAAATGCCGATTTTGTAGAAAAGTCATTGCGACGAATCTTTCATATCTGTAAGTGGTACACCGGTGACTACCAAATTTTGGCGTTCGCACAAACTCTCGAGTTTCACTGAACGTTTTGTAGATCTTTGATACACACCATATTGGTTTAGATGGAGCTGACGGACCACAGCAGGTTGGCTTATACCCTGTCGCAGTAGTGTAACAACTTGAGCAACATCTGCGAGTGTGGTATCCATTTATTTTCAACAATGGGCGCGTATATTGAGTATCAATGTTTGAATGTTTCCTACTCGTGTTTCCTATTTTAGTATAATTTCTTATTTTCGTTATTATGGCTGATAACGCGAAAACTATTCAATCGATTTTTATGATTTTGCCTCCAATTTAAAGTTTGAAGTTCAAGCTTTAAAACGTGAACATTAAAATTATGACATAAATATTGTAACCACAGAAATTGTTGCTTTTAAAAGGCCAAAAGGGAGTGATTCCATTTTCTAGATATACGGGCGGGGAATGTTATTTTACAACTTTTTAAATCCGCTGTTTTAAAAATATTTCAGCACTTTATGACATTATTACCGGAAAATCAAATCTTTCCAAAGCCATATTTCTTTAAGACACTTTCTTACTAAACTAAAGTGTATTGATTTCGATCCACAACACTTATGGTTCAGAATTCGGATATGATAAGAAAGGAGGTCAAATAAACATTTTATTTTATTTTTATTTTCCATTTTTATTACAATGATCCAGGTTAATCCTGGAATTTATGAACTATCGCCTTAGATGACAATGTTTTTGAATTCGCACACAATTACCATAAGAATCCCTACAATATCCAGGTAAACAATAACACTTTCCAATACTTGGAAAAAAAATATCTACACATACCATGGTGAGGTTGTTGCAAACAGGATCACAATACTGGGCTACTCCTTGAAAATTGTAATGATAAAATTCGTTATTTCCGCAACAAAATGGAAATGGTATTGGCGGATTAGTTTGTATTGTAGATGGAAGAAAAGTTGAATGGCGAAAAGGGGTTGTACTAGGAGTTGGTGTGGTTCGAAATGTCGGTGTTCGAATTATTTCGGTTCCAATAGGTGGTGGTTGTGTATCGGTTATTTCTGTTATCTCTGTACTGGGTATGGGTTCGGTGTTGGTTCCAATAGGTGGAGGTTTTGTATCGGTTATTTCTGTACTGGGTTCGGTGTCTGTTGCAATAGGCGGAGGGTGTGTTTCGTTTGTTTCTGTTATATTAGGCACAGTTTCGGTAACTGTTGTTGGTTCAAAAGATGTAATTATTTTTGAGGTTGTTGATGTAACTGTTATTGGCCTTAAAGTCCCTTGGCTTACTAAAACAAACAAAAAGCATAATTAATTGTTTAAGCAAGAAATAATTCTTTATGGATATAAATATAAAATCACAAAAGCAAGATCCTACCATTCAAAGAAAATGAAAAAATACTTAAAGTCAAAATTAATTTGAACATATCGATCGTAGAAGTCTGAAAATCGAACTCAGCATTTTGTGTTTCCTGCCTTTCTATTTATGCTCACATTTTTATTGATATACATTTGCGTATTTACGAATAAGGGGGCAGTGATAAAGAACGTTTTACAAAGGGTCGACGAACAGGATAAAATTTGAAGGCAAAAAACTTTTATCTTCAGAAAAAGTCGCTGGCGTTGTATGTACATTGACCGATAGCTCTTATTACATCATTGATGCATCAAAATTGCCTTTCATTCAAATTCAACAAATAATTTTCCTGATAATATTGGAATTTTTCTTTAAAATTAATTCAAATATTAAGTTTCTATAAAGTTTGCCACTCTATTCGTACTCGTAATTCACGAAGTCATTTTAAAGAGTGTCAGAAACAAAATACACTCCCTCTCTTCGGCCAAACCAAAAAATGCCACAAATTACGTTTTTACCAATATCTTTGGTAAAAAAAGTTGTCAGGTGGTGCAAACTTGGCTTTAAGCTTTTCTTATGTGTCCCTAACGATCCATGGAAAAAAAACAAACCATGCCACTGCGCACAAGGTCAAACGACGCTTTGACTGGACTACCTGTGACTGTGAGTATATAGAATAAAATAATAAGAATTCAAGGAATAATTTTTCAATATTCATATTACCTACAAATGTTCCTTAAAAATTGCGAATATATATTTATTTATTGAGTAATTTCTTGTAAAATTTGACAATTTTTTTTAATTTTCCACACCCTTAAATTGATTTTATCGTGATTAAAATTTTTCCCGCTGCTCTTTGCTTAAAATATACCCTTCACACTCAAGTGGGACATGAGGCCCAAAAATTAAAATTGTGCTTTATGCCCCTGGGCCTAAAAGAGCCGAGAAGAAGGTGCCATGAAATAAAGTCTAGTGCAATAAAGTCCAAAGCTAAATTTAGGACTTTATTGAACTTTTATAAGAGTGCAAAAAACTCCAAATCCATTTTGGACTTTTTTTCATTCTGAAAGTGCAAAAATTTCTAAATATAAAATGCAATGATAATCACTCTGAGAGTCTGAGAGTGCGAAATATATATCCACCCTGAGGAGTGCTTATGCCCGATTTACACGAGTGACAAAATGTCATTAAATCTGTCATTTTATACCAATAAATTGTCATAATCCCGGTTTATGACAGTTAATTGGTGTTAAATGACCAATTTAATGACATTTAGTCACTCGTGTAAATCCGGCATTAGTTGGAAGAAACTTTATCAAGACAAGACTCCAACTTCTTCCCAAGATACAATACCCCTGAAAAAAAAAATACACTTTTCATTGAAATTGGTTGCATTTGAACCTAGATTTCCAGCGTGATATAGTCAAATCAATAACGATTACGCTAAGGGGCATTATACCATTCCCGATACTTGGTAACTTTGCCACAATCTATACCTTTATCTTTAAAAACACTAAGACCCAGTTGTTGAAATGTCAATGTGGTTCAATACTTAACCCGTGGTTCAGCAATATTCGCCGATTTCAGCGTATTTCCAAGTCCAAACATAAAACCCAAACAGAAATAATAATTATTTAAAAAAAAATGTATATTCAACTATATAAATGCTTAAGATGACAATGAATGTATTTAAATGCATCCGAAATTGGCTCTGACCTACCATGAGGATTTCTGCAATGCCCTGGAAGACAATAACATCCAGATGGCGCTTGAATAAAGATTTTTGTGCATTTCTCTGCTAGATTCATGCAAACAGGATCACAGTTTGGAGCTTCTCCTTGGCGAAGATAAATTTCGTTCTGACCACAACAAAGTTGGTTGATTGCAGTTGGTGGAAGAGTTGGAGCCAAGGTTGGAGGACGTGTTGGGGTTGTCCATGTTGTAGAATCTGTTGTTCTTGTGGTTGTTGATTCAGTTGTTGTTGTTGTTAATGAAGGTGGGGTATAAGTATAAGGAGGATATGTGGTATAGAATATAGTTGAATTTGTACTCAAATTTGTCGTTTTTTTAGTAATTGGTATCACCGTCGTTGCTTGGCTTACTAAAGAATAATTATTTAAGCAAAAAATTTTAAAATGTCAACAAAGTTTTAAATAAGAAAGCTGATGCGTGTATATATGTATGTACATACATTATGTATAGAGGAATATAGGTATATTATACATAAATTATCAAAAATAAATCCACCTACCCTTTACCAAAAAGGTAAATATACTCGAAGCAAATAATAATTTTAACATTTTGATCGCTTATACCCGAAAGTAGAATTTTCAATTCGTACTTCCTAATTTATACGATTTCTTATTTCACCTTGCAAATGATAAATTATAAACCTTGGATTTGATAAAAGGGTTCAATTTAAAGTTCAAATATGTACATGAAATCAGGTTTAAATTCAAAGAGCTTTCGACTTCAAAAGATTCTGTTAATAAAATAGGTTTATTGAGTTGAAATTCTTCGAAACCTATAGTTTCTCATTATAACGGCAATGCTCGCTCATTGGCTTCAGTATAGTTTACGGTCCTTAAAAACTCATATCAAAGGTTTGTTACCGATAAGCGTGATATTGCGAAATCAATCAAAATATTATATCTTTTATATAAAATCAGTTCTTAACAGTGTTGCCCCCCTAACAGGTTGAGAATGTAGTGTGGCAAATTTTAAATGTAGTAAAATTTAAAACGCGCAAAAACACAACATACTAAATTGTAAATTTTTTCGGAACGACAATATTATTTGTATAAATAATAAAAGGTCTAAATTTGGATTTTATTTCATGCATATTTACATAGCAAAAATATCTGGCTTACAAAAACATTTTTGCAAATTTCCTACTAAAATTTCAAAATCAAGGTGGACACACAACATTATTAGAGCATTATAATTTTTTTTTCATGTCAATTACATTGGTTTATTTACATATATTTTATTTTTAAAACTGATTTTTCGGTGTCGAATATGATTTCATTGATTGATTTTTTTGTAATTATAATATTTTCCGAGTGATAACTTAAAAAAAAAGTGAATCACATTATCCACTTTCAGAAACGAAAAATTGATGACTTCTAAAAAAATTGGTCGAAAAAAAAACGGCATCGGGGATTACCGACGCCCGCCATCACAGAAAAACATGAAATTTCCATACACACTATCCAAAACGTGTATGTATGTAAATATTGCCGGTAAAACAGTTTTTCGACATGCTTAAGTTAAGAACCGAGAATTCTCCCTACTGTGCCTAGCTAAACCCGAAGCGAATTAGGTGTTGTTGGATTTAACACGTAAGCTGTTTAGCCCGAACATCGTTTTCTTCATCCAATTCCTTTCGGGATTGCAAAAAAAAAAAAATTCAGCTATTGATAAATAAAAAAAAATATTTTGCCAAATGGAATGTAAGATCAAAATTGTCCTTCTAAATTAGAATTTTATGTTTTGAAATTGTAGTGTTTTTGGAATATTTTACGATTGTACGGAGTGAATTTTTCTTGGAAAAAAATGTAGCAAAAACGCTACATTTGTAGTAGGGGGGCAACGCTGGTTCTTAACCCTTTTGAAATTATTTATCGGTCAATCAAAGAGTGCGCAACAATTGGGAGTTAGCTGTTGATATTGGTGCGGAAGCTCAAACAAATAAAATGCGCACAACTGGATTGCACGAAATTGTTCTTGTGTTCAAAATGCTCAAATAATTAAAAGAAATTATTAAACAATTTCTTTAAATTCCTAAATTATCTCCTCAGAACTATTCATACGGTCTGATGTTTAAAAAATATGAATACAGGTAGTCCATCGATAATGTGAATTTCTTTAAAAAAGAAATCTAACCTTTGTTTATTCCAGAAACGACATAAGGTGGCGGAAACAGCTCATGAAGAACCAGGGCTTAGCCACTTACAACTCTCAACCATTCCTGTGTGTCTGTCTGCAGGAATGGGGGGGACCTACAGTTTATTGCTTAATCCGAACGGCTAAGGTAAACGGCACTTTTCTATGACAAGATATACGCTTGGAGGATTTGTCACTTCCTCGCAAGAGGTAGTAGCTCCGATAAAAATTTAAGGTAGAAGCGGCTGGTATTGAACCTTAGACCTCTGGGCATGACAGTCCAACGCACTAACCATTACGCCACGAGCTACTACATCAAAGACTTGATGTCCTGAACTCGAATCCTATTTCAACTTTTTGTTGCTAGCCCCAGCAACTTTTTGTTGCTCCTAATCCAATTACATTAGCTTATATGGGAGAGCGCCCGCTAGGTAACTTTTTGTTGCTCGGAGTTGCTCGCGGAACTTTTTTCCCGGCAACTTTTTGTTGCTTACCCTCGGCCACTATAGGCAATTTTCGAGCAAATTTTGGGAATTTTCCAAAATGTTTGCCAAATGAGGGCTTTTAACCCGAAAAACAAGTTTTATTTTCACACTGAACGACTTTTGTATCGTCACTGATCCAAAATACAAGGTCAATTTAACATTTCAAGTAAAAATACTGAATTCAAAAGCTGCTCGGAAATTGCCTAGTAAGCGATGGCAAGCAACTCCGAGCAACTTTAAGTTGCGCAACTAAAAGTGGGCGATGGGCCTTAGGTTTTCGTGATATTCGATTGTTAAAGTTGCAACAAAAAAGTTTCTCTGAGGTTATGTAGCACCATGAATGTTTATAAATATGATTTGGTTGCTAGAAAAAAGAAACAATAATATGGAAGTTTTGTAAAACTGCCCTGAGGTGCGTGGATCTGTCGATTTAAGTATTATGAATTAGGTCTGTTCGTTAACTTAAGAATACATCAAAATTTTACCACTTTTAGTCTAATATTATCGTCTTTTTCACGAGCAATAAATAAACATTCAACATTTTAGTAAAAACAAAATATGACATCGTTACTAATTCCCGATGTCGTTGTCAGCAAATTCTCTTGAGGCCAGCAAAGAAACACGTCTACCTAATATGTACTGCAATGCAATAAAATTAATTCAATTGTCATAATTTCTTTGCTATCAGTTTTTTTTTCTGATTCGAATAAGATAAAAGATTATTAAAACTTATCTCCGATTTTGTAATATAATTGATTGTGAAGTATTTTATTTATTAAAAAGCATGACCGATAAATTTCGAAAAAAAAGATATTTTTATTCTTTGCTGTTTTTTGAACCCACATGAATTTCTCCCTCCCCAAATGTAAAAAAAAAAAAAATTAAGTATATAATGGATCCTATATAAATTCACTCCGAAAAACGACGATCACATTTAGTATTTAGATTAAATGTCAAGCTCAATAACAACAATGTTGTTGAAAATATTTGTGGTCCTGAGTGTTGTTGGGGCTATTATTGCTGCAGGTAAGATATAACGGTTTCTTCTTGAACATTAGTTTTTGACGGTCCTTAAAATTAATAAATGTCGCATTGTTAAAAGTAATAAATTGTAATCTTTGATCGAAATTTTAAATTGACGCTGAAAATGTATTATCGTTCTTAATTTAAAAATATATGTATACATATGTATTAATTCATAAATCTGTTTAAAATAAACTTCCGTGTGTACTTCCGAATAAATATGCTATTTTATTTTCAAAATTTGTAAAATTAACAATTAAAAATACATTTTTAAAAATAAAGTTATAAATAGATTCTTAATTTGTTTATGTTTTACCAGACGAATCAAACAAGAGACCAAAACGTACCACTACAACAACAACAACAACGCCAGTTTATACCACTAACACTAATCCGCCATGGAGAACAACACTTCCGACTTTTCCAATACCTTCTGCACCAATTCAACCATTTTGTTGCTTAGGTGCAAATGAAATTTACCTTCCTCCACGAATAGCTCCATATTGTCAGGTGTATTGTAAGGATATTGGAAAGCCGTGCCATATAAGATATGATTTATTGGAACCATATGGATGTTATTGTAAGCCAGGATATTGTAGAAATCATAAGGGTGATTGTATTCCCTTTTATAAAGCCTTTATTAAATGTCATTGACAGAAAGAGCTTTTTTATTTTTATTGTTATATATGTATGTATATTTATATATATTCATCTCCACACACAAAAAAAATAATATTTTTGTGTTCGTCTGCTATGAGTTTGTACATGGCTTAATGGCTTATCAGATTAAGTTGAACATTTAAGAGCTTATTGTTATTATAACGGCGCGGCGGCGTGACATAATATAAACCGCCCACTGATACGCCCACTTTTCTTTTATTTTCTTATATTTAATTTTGTTTTTATAAGTCATTAAAATAAGGTAAGCGTAACATCTGCACGGAATGAGTTTAATTTTTATGGGAGCCTTAAGTTTAAACTAGTACTATACATGGAACTTAATACTTAAATTAAAAAATTATTAAAAATCAACATAATTCGAAATAAATTTATTACAAATAGTACACCACCTGATTTCTTTAACTAATTTTAGTTTTGGAGAAAAAAAAATTTAAATCGTAGGAGTGGTTTTTTTAGATTAACATTTTATATAAAATAAAAAATAAATTTGATGGCACAACAGCTCATGAAGAACTAGGGCCTAGTGACTTACAACTCTCAACCATTCCTGTGTGCGTGTCTGCAGGAATGGAGGGGACCTACAGTTTATTGCCGAATCCGAACGGCTAAAGAGCGGCACTTTTCTGTGACAGGAGATACTCTTGGAGGATTTGTCAATTCCTCGCAAGAGGCAGTAGCCATTTTTTCCTTAAATAAATAGGTGGCGAGGCTGGGGATCGAACCTTAGACCTCCGACATGACAGTCCATCGCACTAACCATCTCACCACGGCTAGTACTACTATCAAAACTTTTTATATATGTACATGTATATAAAATTTTGTAAAAATTTTTAAGAATAAAAAATTGGTAGTATTTATTTATGTTGAACTAAAAATTAAATTTCTAAAAAAATTATCTACCCGTTTTTGAATTACTGAATTTTCAAAAAAAAAAAAAATTGAAATTTTTTAAAATCAAAAATTTGATATTTTGCAAATTTTGATGATTTCAATTTTCTATGAGAGGTACCTACTCTTAATACTGGCTAACTGTAAATTTTGTTTTTGGCAAATCGTAGACCATATTAATATTTGTATTTAGAACAATTATTTTAATCAAAATTGTAGGAGTCGTTTTTGAGAAAATTTATATTTTCTTTAACGGTTTTTTAATATTTATATGAAAAGATACCCTTAATTTTGACTATAAGAAAAAGTTATGTATAAAATATTTTAGATAATGTTAAAAAACCGCTTGGTGCCAAGTTTCATAAAAATCAACCAAATGATTTTCGAAATATTTGGTTTTCATAAAAAAATTGTCAAAATTAGTTAATTCCTTTTCTAGAAAAGCGAAAATAACAAAAATGGTTCTATGGGAGGTACCATTTAAAGCCATTTTATTGATTTATTGATTTTTTTTTTTTAGAAAAATCTGTCGAGCCATTTTTGAGAAAAATAAGATTTTCCAAAAATGCAAAAAAAAAATTATATGACAGGTACCTTTATTTTTGGTCCTAAAAATAAAAGGAAAAAAAATGTCCTGAAAACACCTAATACCAAGTTTAATTAAAATCGGCCAATGGGTTTTGGCTGCAGGCGAGTCCACAGACAGACAGACGGACAGAATTGCGAGACCCACTTTTTTCGTCTTCCCTATTATCGTAATGTCAAGTTTGATTGTTATCTCGAGTTAAATTTTTTTACGAATCTAAAACTTGCCATATGGTACCTTATATATCGCAAGTAAAAAATTGTGATAGTATTACTTACGACTGCCAAATTTGTGTGAAGAAAACGATTTTCATATTTTGTTTCCCCACTTGCACTTAAAAAACCAATTCACCATAACCTCAATCCAAGTGAGATAGAATCTCAAGTAGCACAAAAGTCTAAAATACACCGAAATATTTGGGGTATTTTTTGCACTTTCGTGATATACATTTTGAATATAAAAAATATACCACTTTTCAGTGCAGTTTTTGTACAATTAATTTCGATTTGTTGTAAATAATACCGCCTTCTTGTTTATAATTTACCCCGGCTGTACAAAAATTAAACCGATTTACGGTATATATATTGTGCTCGTGGTATAAAGACTGTTCGGGTTACTAGGATATATTATACTCTATAGGTATATATATATATAATGTACATTTTGGTGGAAAATTATTCCCGCGGAATTTGTTTTGAATTAAAATTTACACCGGTTGTTTATTTCCTGTTCGAAAATGTATCTCTAACAATTTTGAATTCTTTCTATGATTCTAAGTATTTACCTTCATATGAACACAAGAAAACCATGAAAAATATGAATTTGAGTCCATAATTTAACAACGAAACATATTCTGTCGATTGATTTTCGGTCCTACCCCATCTAAAATTTGAGCGCTTCGAAAATTTTAATTATTTAAAGATTTCTAAGTCGATGCGTGAAAATTAATTTTTCGAAATTTATAATTTTTTGGTTGTTTTTTAATTGTTTTAGAGATGTATTGTAAAAACCAATCAAAAGTACCAAAAATGCGGGATAATCAGGTCGGTATACCTACATATGTAATAAAATAATTAATTATTGTTTCTATTCTAAACATGGTGGCCAGCCGAATCTCATTTTTAACTTATAGTGCGGGGCATTTGTACTTTTGCTGTGAAAAAATTCCGACTGACATTTTGAGCTCAAAAGTTGAAAGAACATTAATACAAGTCGAAACCCGCATTTTGCATAATTGCACCTGTTATCATTTAGTCACCATTTTGTTTTTAAGGGGTTTTTGACTTTTGCTTATATAACTGGCGTAGTTTTCATTAAATTTTCTTTAAAAAGTGTTAAGTAAGTTTTTTCGTTAATCACTATTGTTTCAAAGTTATAGTAAATTTTTGTAAAGGAAGATTAAAGTAATTTTTTTATATTCGTCGTACGTTAAGTTTAACGTATCCAGAAGCCAGGATGCTGCACAGTACTGATTAATTTTAATCTATTCTATTCTCTTAAACTAAACGTAAGGTCATGATGTAAAAGGATAACAAATAAAAATCTAATATAAAAGTAGTTTTTTTTTTTTCAAAAACTAATGATAAAAATAAGTTTTTGTGTCCCGAACCATTAATATTCCTTAAAAAAGTGAAATGTGTGTCTGGTGTACTAATCGTTCATATTTATAGACGGGCAGTCTATAGTACACAATAAACTCTTTACTCACTTGAGACTTGGGTGGGTTACAAGTCCACAAATCAAATGTAGACTTTTAAACCACACTGCGATGGGCCAAAAGACCCGAAGTGGTGGTGAATGGGGAAATTTTAATAAATAGATGTTAAATTTAGGAAAATTTCTTTGTCCCCCAAACAAAACCGGGTAGCTGAGGCACTGATGACACCAGGAAAAAAACGACAATTTTTGTGGACTAAAGATCATTAAAAGCTATTTTCGATCAATATTTCGTTATTAGAAAGTTTGGTTTTCAGTTATATGTACCGCTGCCTTTCAATATCACGTGAAAGTTAAAAATAGAACCTAGCTGTAAGATTTATTTTTTTTAATAAAACACCAGTTTAAATATAATAACACCTACTACCTGCTCATAAAAATTTTCTCATTACATATGTGGAATCTATGTCAAATTTAGTTCAACGAACCTACGAGTTTTGTTATCAGGTTCTTGTTAAAAAAAAAAATTGGTTATACCTACTTATCTACTAGGAGATACTGATTTCATCGTTAAACAATAAAGAGTCTTAACATGACTTATATTTGCCATGATAAATATAATTTGAGTTGAAAGTGTTTGATTAATAAACACCTTGGAAGATGTAAATTTTGCAATATTTTCCCAATTAAAAAAAAAAAAATAAGTTGTTTCTTTACTGGTTGCTTTTTAACCCAAAACAATTAACTTCCTCGTTCCTCGTATAGAATAGGTTTGAATAGGTACCTAGTAGTACTTTAATTTTTTTATAAATAAACTCTGATGAAAGAAAATCAAACCAAAGTTACATTCGAATCACAGTAAGAATCATGCTATTCAAAGTATTTTTTGTTTTGAGCGTTGTGGCTATAATTGCTGAAGGTAAGTTAAAAAATCCTTTGTTGCCAATGGATTTTTGTAAACGATCCTTTTGATGCTCACACTAATATCTAAAAATATCAATAGAATACATTGAACTTAAAAAATATATTAATTATAGTATGAATACTTTCTGAGTAGCTATACTTTATTTTAACATTGTAATATACCAACCCCTTGGCGTAATGTTTCGTGCGTTGGATTATTACGCTGGGAATCGAGGTTTAAATCCAGCATATTCCATATTAAAATGCTTCCCTTGTGAGAAAGTGAAAAATCCTTCAAAAGTATTATCTTAGCAATTGGAATTTTACAGAGAATTTTAAGTTGCCGATAAACTTGTACTTGTTAGACAGAAATTGTTGAGTTAGGAAAACACTAGGCTCTGGTTCTCCACGTGCATTAATTTCAAGTTCTTTAAAAATATTCAGAAATAAAACTTTTTTTTTTTAATGAAGATTCATCAAAATTCTTCGAAAATTTGATTGGTTTAAAATTTTGAAATAAAAAAAAAATACATATTTGATAAATTTTTTTAAAAATCTAATATATAAAAAATTCATTCATATTTTTTAAGCTGGTGATTTACACATCAAACCGAAAACAACCACTACAAAATCAACAACCACTAAGTCTACAACTACACCACTAATGACAACTACAACAACACAACCACCTCATCCAACTCCAACTTATCCGATAATTTATCCACATTGTTGTGGCGAAAATGAAATTTATCTTCCTCCACGAATAGCTCCACCTTGTGATGTATATTGCAATGATATTGGCAAGGAGTGCATAAAAAGATTTGATATTCTGAAACCTAGCCGTGAATGTTATTGTTTAACAGGATTTTGTAGAAATAAGCATGGCA
This sequence comes from Epistrophella euchroma, assembly GCA_947049315.1. NCBI lineage: Eukaryota > Metazoa > Arthropoda > Insecta > Diptera > Syrphidae > Epistrophella > Epistrophella euchroma. Next base: position 121,509,897 of record OX346245.1, on the reverse strand, counting down.
AATGCATTTCATTTTATGAAGCTTTTATTAAATGCCTATGAGAGGAAAAGTATTTCTTAAGTATTTTTTACACATTTTAATTTTTTAATAAAAATAAAAAAAAATAATAAAATAAAAAAAAAAAATTTTTTGGACATTTGTAACCTATTACATTCGGATATAAGAAGAGAGAGGGGTAAAAAAAAAATCCTCTTTATAGATCTTTGCCTATTTTTAGTTTCTACATAATGTATAACTTCATAGACCCTTTAAAATTAATAATACAAAATAGACATTAGCGGAGTTACTGTGGCGTATACGTACTTTTTTATCAGCATATATTAATTAGATTTAAAAATCTATACATCACAGCTTTGATTTCGAATCGAATTTTGAAATTTCCAATAAAATTACCTCATTTGCTCTAATGGAAACGTAGTATCAGTTTAAGCCCCACCCCACCCCCCCACCCCCCGCATTTAATGAAATAAATATTGATTTATAGTAAGTGGTTAGAGTTCTACTTTCTTAACCCGAGTCTTATTTGTTTTCTTCGGGAATATGCTGGACGACGACGACGACGAGCTTACCTCAGCCCGGAGAAAAAATCATAATAGAACATTTTGATTAGAACTTGGAAATCAAAGGGCACGGTAGTGCCCAGCCAAGTTCTCGGCACTACTCCCTTTTTACAGGAACAAACTCAAGCGCTTTTCGACCCCCCCTCTAACTTCGTACCCAATAATCTTCGAAACTTCAAAATCGCCACATTTGCTAAGCTAAACGAGCAAAGGTGCCTTACCAAATTTCAACTACCTAGCATTAGTGGTTCCTGAAATATAGGACGCCAAAAATCGTAACTGACTGACTCACTGACTGACAGATCATCAAAATAATGGAGCACTTCTAGGCACCGTAGAATCTTGTAATTTCGCAATTCGGTAGGCCTTGTGGTGTATAAAAAGGAAAAGCTCCAAAATTTGGGATTTTCCATATGGGGGGCGTGGTATCCGCCCACTTTCACAGAATTGCTATCATTTATTTGGAGCACTTCTGATTGTTGTAGAATGATAAAATTTAAGCGGTAGCCCTTACAATTTGAGCACAGGAAAAAAATAAAAATTTTAAATTTATCATTCAGGGGGCGTGGCATCCACCCACTTTTCAGAAAATAGTTATCAATTACATGGAGCACTTTCCGATACCATAGAATCTCGTAATTTCGCACAACGATATGCCCTGTGGTGTATACAAAGAAAAAAATCTGGCATTTTTAATATAAGGGGCGTGGTATCCGCCCACTTTCAAAGAATTGCCATCAATTCTTTAGAGCACTTCTGATTGTTGTAGAATGATAGAATTTGGAAGAGCGGTAGGTTTTACAATTTAAGCACAGGAAAAAAATTAAAATTTTAAATTTATCATTCAGGGGCGTGGCATCCATCCACTTTTCTGAAAATTAGTTATCAATCATATGGAGCACTTCCCGACACCATACAATCTTGTTATTTCACACAAGAGTTAGGCCTTGTGGTGCATGCAAGGGAAAAAATCGAAAAATTTAGATTTTCTATATAGGGGCGTGGTATCCGCCCACTTTCACAGAATTGCTATCAATTATATGGGGCACTTCTGATTGTTGTAGAATGATGAATTTCGAAAGGGCAGTAGGGCTTGCAACGTTACAGTGGACAAAATCGAAAATTTGAGAATTTCCCTGTAGGGGGCGTGGTATCCGCCCACTTCCTCAAATTGGTTTCTGATTGTTGTAGAATGATGAAATTTGGTATAGTGGCCGGGCTTGCAATGTGTGTAAAGAAAAAAAAATTAAATTTGAGATTTATCATTCAGAAGCGTGGCATCCACCCACTTTCTTAGAACTATGCTTATTGTAGTAGGATGATGAAATTTGGTAGAACGATAGGGCTTGCAATGCAAACAAAGGAAACAAAATTAAAATTTTATATTTGACATTCAGGGGCGTGGCATCAACCCACTTCCTCAGAAGTGTTGTCAATTATATTAAGCATTTCTGTTTGTTGTAGAATTGTAGAATTATGAATTTCGGTAGAGCGTTAGGGTTTATAATTTTGAAAACCTTTCGAATTTTGAGTATGTAATCAGATGGAAAAAAGAAAACTTGCCAAGTAAACTTACCAAATTTTAGTCAGTAATCATAAAATAAGAAATTTCTCTCATAGTTTGGAGTTGTTTCGATACTACTCTACTTAATATATTTGATATAAACCTTCATAAACTTAGAACTTGCCAATCTTTTAGATCTCATTACTTTTTACGGCTGACTTGTTATATAAAGGTTTTTTGTATACATAGAGAACTTGGCTCTCTTTTTTTAACATTTATGTTTTTGGTGTGATTAGTTTAACACGAAACCAATACTTGCCCTATAGACCAAGTGAAATTAAACGGTACCAAACAAACCATCACTGTTGTAATCGAATATACCATTGACGATTAACCTAATCCGCCTTCTCCATCATAAGCTTTAACCCTATTGAAGCTTTCTAACATTGTACAGTACATACATATATTATATTTGAATTAAGCTGATATTTACCTTTAACCCACACTCCTAAGCCAAAGAATTTTAAATTGCTAACCCACATCATCGGTCATCAGGCAGATGCAGATGTTCCTTACGATGACCTTTAAATGCATCACTCACCGATTCCACCTGACCAAGTCGATTGGCTCTTCAGTGCTGTGTGCAAACAATCAGCACCTTTTCACCCCAAATGCGATATCACATCATGGACTTAATGTCATCACACACAGAGTTCCAACCAAAATTAACTCCAAACTAACCATCATATCAAAGAAAATATTATGATCCCATCGTCGAGATGACCGCGCGAGTACGAAATCGGCTTCTATAAGACCTCCTATATAGCTGCAGGTATAGGTATACAAAGTAACATGGTTGATTCCAAAGTGGAGGCTCCATCATGGTTTTGTCGGATAACAATTTAACCGCATGTAGTGGCACCACCAGCTCTCCGCTTCTGACATCGATCGGTCTCATCACGCGAATCAACCAGCCAGCGAAGGACGGCGGCGCGGCGGTGGCGACAAAAACGGAGACCGAAATCGATAGAAAGCTCTATCTTCGCATCCTGGCCGGGCCGTGTTCCACACACAAATTGTTAACATTAAAATGATGATATAATAGACGAAGGGAAAGATCATGGCCTGAATTATTTATACATTGCGTCGGCCGGCCGGTGCGAGTTTAGTTGTATGTTTGTACTTACTTATATGTAATTACTTACCAATATCAATTATACCGAAATGGTCCCGGTCCCCATAGAAATCGATACCCAGAAATAAAGAAAACTGGATGCACACCGATTCCTATTGCAGATTACCTATCAATCATGCGGCCAAATGAAACATCGACGAAGACATTGCCACTGCCGGCCGGGCCGCCATCACCGGCCTCTACCCCGCACCATTGCCCTGCATATTGCGTTCTGATGTTTTATAGACGCGCCGGCCGCACTGCCGCTGGTGCACATTTTGTTGGAAGACCTTGTCTTTGGACTTTTAAAAATAGCACAAGACGACAATGACGATGTTGTCTATGATGGTACCTTGGTACCTACTAAACTTCAGAGCCCCTATTAGCCATAAGGCTGATCAGCAGTCACAGTACTTACAATCCTATGCTACATGGCTGTAGGGAGAAACCGCAGTCTGTTGCATGCTAGCGGTTCTTAAATGCAAGGCTCTCTATTAACTCCTTTATAAGTTGGGGCTTTGTGCAGGCAGAGCCTCTGGGCTCTGTCATCTACCTATATTGCCGATACGTGACGCACGGAAAATGGGGAATTGTCATGCAATTACGACGACAAGTCAAATTAATGATAAGCAATTTTTGTGAAGTCTTAAATAGGCACATTCGATATGTGTATGTGTCTCTATACCAGAGTGCGTCCAGTATATTTATCCTCAGCATATGTCCTCTGATAGACAGGGTGCTTCGAAAGGACGACAAAAAAGGAAGAAGAAACTAAATAAAAACAATAATTATGGTCATGTGGCAGCAAGCCTTTCACACGCTTCTATTTCTATACCATGAAGGTGATGATGGGTTAGCAGTAGCACAATAAATAATGGAATCAGCGACATAATGCTTGGATGGCAAGCTCGAGATGCAACTGGTGTGTTAGGGGTTTGGCTGATAGTAGTTTATCTTGCACAGGAGGAGTTGACAATTTAATTTCTTAAAAGGAAAAAGAATAAACAAAACATTTTTATATGCTACTTGAATGTTTTGGAAGATGCTAACGTCTTCTTAAAGTCTTGCATTTAACTGTGGGAATATCTTCGAAAAGGCCTTCAACATCAGTTTGAAGGGTGAAATATTCAGCAGGCATGAGAACGCTTTGAGTTGGTATAGATAATGAATGTGTCAAAATTCCACAGATAAAAAATGTAAGAACTTAAAATAACTGGGGTTTACATAGTGGATAAGTATAAATCTGTGAACCATAGTCTTTATTTTTATTTATCAAATACAAAAATCCCAACACCGATCTGCGTTGCCATTGAAGTTGTACGATCGTATTTTTTACTTGCGATATATTTACGTACTATGTATAGGGCAAGTTTTGGATTGGTGCAAAAAATCGAACTCGAGATAACAATCAAACTTGACATTACGATGATAGAGAATACGAAAAAAGTGGGTCCCGCGATTCCGCCTGTCTGTCTGTATGTCTGTCTGTACCTCGGCCTACAGCCTAAACCCCTGAAGCGATTTTCTTCAAACTTGGAGCATAAGATTTTTGGGTAATTCTCTAGAGGAGAAATCGAGATTTTTGTTTGGTCAAATAATAACGGTACCTGCCATACAACCGTTTTGAAAAAAGTTATTTATCTCAAAAACGGCTTTAACGATTTTTTAAAATTTTTGTGTGTACTAGTGGTGGTATATAGTCTGCATTTTAGTGAAAAAAAAAAAATTACCAAAAACCGTTTTAACGGTACATCCGCCATAGAACTGTACTTTGATTTCCATTTTCTCGTTAGCGGCACAGCCGATTTTAATAAAAAAATTTATTCTAAAATTCATATGAAGATAGAATATGTAATACTGCATACTTAATACTGAATTTTTTTGTATTTAAAAAAAATTCAATTCTTTTTTTTTTTGAAAAAACATTTTTTTATGTTCTTAAAAATGGCATACCAATTTTTTTTTCTAAAAAATTTCCAGAAACTTTATAGGTACCTATACAAAAAATTATTTTTTTTTTAAAGAAAACCGCTATATTTAAAATGAAGCTAATTTCGACGTATTCAAAAAAAAAATTGCTCCAAATTCCGTTTGAAATTGACAGAAGCTCCTATTTTTTGGCAATAGAGAAAATGATTTCTTTTAATTTTGTTTTCGTTGTATTTCAATTTGTAATAAAATATAAAACTGATTATAGGCTCTCCCAAACCAACGCGATTAATCGCCGCGACAATAGAAAGCAATAACAACAACAAGTGGTTGTCAAACAAAACAACACGTGGGGCAAATGATTTTTCAAACAACACGTTGTTATGTAATTGTTTTCTATTGTCGCGGCGATTAATCGCGTTGGTTTGGGACAGCCTTATAGTTTTTTTCAACAAAATAGAAGAATTTTTTTTTTTATAATGGCATGAAAATGGCAGGTTTTTTTTAGAAAATATAGCACATTCATTTTTTTTGGGACAGAAACGCTGACGATTGCGGTGGTTCAGGCAGCATAAGCTGCACGCAACATGAATATCAAAACTAAGGAGTCTATTAAGAGTATTGGAGTCTTTTAAAATGACCGTACCGGATTGAGATTTCCAACTTCCTGGGAATCCAAATGGTTCGGCTGAGTCTATTCACACGATAGAATTTTGATCGCTCGTGTATGGCTCGCTTTAATTCTTTCTTAACTTATGATATCACTTACAACTTTTTGACTTTGTGATGTGCTCGTACAGTTGTTACTCCTCCACTCCCTCCCATTTGTATCTTTTATTTTTAAAGTCCAATTAGTCCTTTGAAAGTTTTTTTTTTTATTTGGTAATGTATAGAAGTGATTAGTGTAAAAAATAGTTTTCGGGTTTAAAGCTCCCCATTTGGCCGCCATTTTGGAAAAATTGGTTTAAAAAGTTTTTCATTATATCTTGAGAACCACACATCTCACAAACAAAATTTTAACAAATTTAATTCTCTACGGTTGATGTCAAGTCACTTTTTATCTTAAAATTGAAAACAAATGGTTAGTGTGCTGAACTGTTATGCCGCAACGGAGGTCAGCAATTATAATCGCCATCAGAATATCAACAAAAATAAAACATGGGCAATGCCTCTTTCAAGAAAGTGAAAAACTCTTCAATGTCAGGAAAAATTGCTTATGTTAGCCGTCCGAGTTAGGCAGAATAACATACAAAAACCAAAATACTTAAGAGTTGTCATAAGTCATGGTTCTCCAGCACTCAAACCTGTTTTTTTTTTTTGTTTAGTGAAAGTCATTTATTCGTTTGAATATTTTCTTAATGATGCCTCCGCTTTGATATATGCAAATACGCCTTCACTATGGCACAGCTTGGTTCCTTCTTCCGACAATCTCTACACAATCAGCAAAAATATGCAATTGGTTTAACAGACTTTTGAAAAATTGTATCAATATGTTTTTAACTTGTGTAATTAACCATCGTTGAACTTCAGTTAATCCGCCGAAATTCCTGTTTCATGGATAAATATTTAAATTACGTACGTACAACTGGACCTAAATCTGCTAAATATACCTACACCTACATACTTTTTCAAATCACCAATTTTCTTCGCTTCTTTAAAAAGAGTTTTCTTATCTTTGGTCTTAAATTTGACAAATTTTTGCACCATTAAGGCGTATCTTGGTAATTAAACTAAAACTTACCGATAAAAATCAGAATCATTTGAGCTCTTCAAATACCTAAACAAGCTAACATATACCTCTAATGAAATACCACCAAATGCACGTGCCGCATTTATAATCTCACTCACGGAATCATCAATTTGCCTATATATGAGGTTTATATCCTGTCAGCCCACACAAAGGTCTTAAATAATAATTTTCCCCACTCATTCCATTTAAAGAAAAAGCAATTCGCTCTACACTTGAAAATCACCAAGGTGCCTCCACTTTCAGTGTGAAGTGAATAAAGTGTGTGCAAGAAACACAACTTGATTGATGGCAAGGTACTTAAGTTAAAAAGGATTATAAATGGCATTATTCAGTATCTGGCACTTCAATTGATACTCAAAGACACAGAAAGCAGATGCACATTGCAATATGCGAACAACCTACAACAATCCCACTAATATACCATCGGATTCATATGGACGCGCGTATAGTCATCCCAAAGGCAAAGGGAAGACTCTAGGAGATTGCATATGGCGATAAGGTCGAGTTCCATAAGTGAAGAGCCTATATATGGTGTGGAAATATGAACACAAACATTCTCATATAGGTTTTTTGCTATAGAGAGATAGACTTTTGTGTCCTCGTATCAGAGTATAGTAATGTTCCCTGATGTATCATTGGGTGTAAAACTTGCATTCGTGCTTCGAGTCTAAGATAAGGGATTCCATCTATTCCTGGCCATTGGCATCGGGAATAAAACATAATTCTTTTGCACTTAGCTTTGGTACATATATAAAGCTGATGATGAGGTGATTTTTTTCCAAGCCAAAAGTCACCTTGAACACAACTGTGAAAGTCACAAAAATGGTTTAATGTCATTCGTGGAGTAGAAACAAATGATGGCACTTATTGGGACGATATATAGTGGAGGGAATAAATATTATAAAGATTTCTGCATACTGGCAAATCCCAAAGGCCAACACACGCATTCGTTTACTAGACTCAATGCACCCAAGGCCGGAAATTTTAATGATTCTCTCAGACTTCCATATGGTTGGAGTGGATGTCATTTTTCATTGGAACATTTCAAATTGGCTAAATTCATTACTGATCTTGCCAAGTCGTTTGTGGTAATTTATATCAATAAGTTGGACGCAGATAAATGCAAAGGGCCATGAGAGTCAAGGAGTTTGGTCTTGACCCCAAGTCGAGAGGGTTATTATATTTGCGACTTTGAGTTGGCATTTTAGGTACGCTTTGTTGTAGGTTCGAGTTCTATCAGTGAGACGGGAAAAGTTTGTTTTGTCTTCAATTATGTATATAAATGATCATAATAGACTAAACATCGCTAGAGAAGTCTGGTGATCGGGTTGGTCTGCTTCACTAAAATTGTTACCAAACAGACATTATCGGTAATCTCGTTTCCCTTGGAATATTTTATAACCTCGAACATTTGTCTGCTATCGTGAATTTCTCCGAAGAAATATTTAATGTAATGACAGCCCAATTCCCCTGTAAAATTCATTCCCTCAATAATAATTCCGAAAGAAACTTTGGAGCATCATTTACTTAAATACGTTCCCATATTTTGAGGGAGGGAAACATGGCTGTGTGCTCTTAGCACCCCATATATGGGATATTCGCAAAAAAAGTATGCAGTCTAAAAGATCAGTAATTGGTCATAAAAGGTCAGGTAGTTTAAGCAATTGTTCAGGCTTAGAAAATTTTTAATCCAGGGTTGAAGTTTTGCAAGGTCACCCACGATTTTTGGCACCTCATTTATGGGATATTCGCAAAAAAAATATACCACTTGAAGGGCCACTGGATAGTGATAAAAAAGTAAGGTAATTTCAGTAATTGATCGGGCATAAGTTTTTCAGATGGTGTATACTTTTTTCGAATATCCCATAAATGAGGTGTTAAAAGTTCATGTGACCATGAATAGAATCTTTACTACCTTGAAAAAAACTTTAAAAAATTAAAAAAAAAAATCTATGCCTGACCAATTACTGAAACTTCCTGACCTTTTACTGTAGAAGGTCAGCATACATTTTTTGCGAATATCCCATATATGGGGTGCTAAGATCCCACAGCCGTTTTTTATTAAATTCCACTAATGAGGTGCTAAAAGTTTATGACTGTGACCTTGAAAAAAACTTTAAAAATTAATTTAAAAAAAAACAATCACTCAAGTGGCCTTTCAAGTGGTATACTTTTTTGCGAATATCCCATAAATGAGGTGCCAAAAATTGCGGGTGACCTTGAAAAACTTCAACCCTGGATAAAAAATTTTCTAAGCCTGACCAATTTCTAAAACTACTTGACCTTTAATGACCAATTACTGATCTTTTAAACTGCATACTTTTTTTTTGCGAATATCCCATATATGGGGTGCTATAAGAGCACACAGCCGGGAAACATTCCCAAGGAAATTTTTACAGTCCCAATCCGATAAGGTAAGCACTGGGCTAATTTCAAATACAAAAGTATAATGTTGAAAATTATTAACTTTATGTGTACTTCTTAAATTTTGCTTTGCAAGTATTAGACAAGTTTTCCTCATATAGACTTTCCCTATTTGAAGACGGAAAATCCTTATGAGTGAAATAAGCAAACTTACATAACATAATGTTTAAAGAAGGATGCATCAACAAAAGCTAAAAAGGCTAGCAAGAGATTTTAATCTTGCAAAAGCAATCAGAAGGTCTGTTACGTATAGATTGTTAAAAAGATCAAGAAAGTTAATGATGTTATGATTGAAATTACCTGCTAAGTAGGTACATAGAATCTTTACTACGAGTACTTTTTTTGTGTTCATATAAATCACTATCCTATAACAACAGAGGACAAGCAATTGAAGTAGATCTATATACTTAGATGCCAATTCAGTATATATACATTTATGTATTTAAATATTTCACGTTCAAGTAGAAAACTTTTTTGTAGTCTCATTGTAAATCGAATGCAATAGAAATGATTTTGGGATAAAATTGTTCACAATTACTGAGGTGATTGGAGTAGAATTTCACATCAGATCATTTCCTGGTTTGTGAAGACTCCTCCATTGGATTGATCGGTCGTCGAATTAAATTGCCTCCATGACGATTGCCACTCACCTCTTCGGTTATAGGTAAGGTACATACATATGTACCTTAGGTACAGCAAAACGTAACATCTATTGATCTTTGAGAGAAGAACTCCATCCGTATCCAAGCTGTCATCATTGTTGTTTTCTATACATAGTAATCTCACAGTCTCCGACTCCGACACAGGGTGACTTTGTCCAAGTTTTTTATATTCGTCGTCAACGTAGACGTCAAAAAAGGAATCTTGGTAGTTCGTCGCTTCTGATGAAACACTGTTCATGAAAAGGTACTATAGATATCTTCTCCTATCGGCATGGACTCGATGCACGATATGTACCAAGGACATGTGTGTGTGTATACCTCTACTGTCTATAGGCCAGGGACCAGGGGTATTAGGATAACTATTCCAACTAACGTGATTTTTGTAACTCACTTACATACCTTCATGGACCTCTTAGGTCGTCTTGGTTCAGGTTATGGTCAGTGTTGAAAATATTAGTGCCTCTGGAGCGGTGCGGTAGAAGTCATAGCGATAAATAGATATAGTACCTTACGTACCACTCTTATGGATAGACATACTGGGAATCGACAAACACAGAAGTGAAATTGAAATTTCCGCGTTCCCAACTTGTTATAATTATACCTATTCGAGTTCTTTTTAGATTCATTCTTATATTGTAGTATTTTATTTATCTTATTGTAGGGGCCACTTATAGGATATACTTTTAACCACTAGGTATTGCTATTGCGTACGTATACCGTATTTTAAATTGGATGAAGGGGTGATCAACATTTTAAGGTGTCGTCGTGTCAGTGTTGCCAGATGAAAAAAAAAATTCCCCCCAGAAAAATTTGAAAACCCCCCAGATTACCATATTTAAACAAAAAAAACCCCTAAGTTTTTTTTTTTCAACTTTTTCTTTCAATTTTTTATTCACAGCTCATACATGTACATAATGTACCTACAAGTACTTTGGTATTCAAATAGCATTAAAAAAAATTGTTTATACATATTTAAAATTTAATTGAGCAGTAATTATTGGATATTCCTTGATAGTATATTCAATTTCAAAGGAAAATGCAGGTATTGGAATAATTTAACTTTAAAATGAATCCCCCAAATTTCCCCCCAAACATTTCGTCCCCCCAGATTTCCCCCCCAACGATGAAAAAAAAACCCTAAATCTGGGGGGGAAAACCCCCAAACTGCCAACCCTGCGTCGTGTCGAAGACAAGTTACTGATCCGCATCAATTATATCATAAAAACTCCTATTCGTTACTTTGCATAAAATTGAGAACAAACTGCTGGTTTTACCAAAACGAAATTTCTTAGTATTTTTTTTTTTTAATAAGTTTTAAATATGCCTCACGATGTTCTGTCATACCGCATAAGTCACATCTCTTTTAAAGCTAGTAATAGGTATACCGTATAGTTACCTAATGTTCAAGCACTTAGCACAAACCCAACTCATAAGAACGGGGTCCGGGCTGGAATTCTAATGTATCTACCTTTTCATTTTTCTTTAATGCACAATTCACCAAGAGATTATACCTAGTTAGTAAGTTAGACAACGACCAATATTGCGTATGGAGGAAGCACCTTGTAAATAAGAAGCAATCTCGACGATGTATTACCGCATAACATGAATGGAAACTGGTAATGAGGGATATTTAACTCTTACTTTAAATGATAAACTCTAGGGTAGGTACATAGTCAAGACGAGGACGATACAGGCTAAATTATAGGATGAAGTTGCTGCTATGCATTTGGAGTTTGGTCGTTCGTAAGAGAAACCATACCATTTCACCTTTTTATGAACACAAAAGAAGAAGTAGTTTGATTTAACACTGTCCGTCCGATTCACACTATTACCAGTTCAAATGAATTGCAGGTGCTTTATTGTTTGTGATTAATAATGTGCTTACATTTTCTAACTCTGGCATCGATAAAATTAGTCGAGAAGAAACGTTGAAAAATTGAACAAACTTATGTATTTTGTTTCAGTTTTCATTATTTCCCCACCAGTTTTATCGATGTGAAATTTAGAGAACCTTAGACACTGTTAATTTTTTTTGCTATTAAAATTTGTTGCATATTTATGTGCATTGTGCAAGGGCTTTCAGAAATGTTCAAGGGCTGTTGAAATAATTGATGAGATGATATTTTCACAAGAGGGTATACCTACCGTGTCGTATACATAATCAATTTCCACCTTTGACAAGAGGGGCGTTTTAAATACTTTAAATCATAGCAAAACACAATACATACATACATCATAATACGGTTACCTTTACATACATTAAAAAGAAACACAAATTGAAATACTTCTTTACGCCCGTTGAGGGAGAACATTTTTATAAAAATTACCTGGAGATTTGATGGGAATGTGAGTGCAAACAATTGCACCAACAAGCTTTGGAAATTTCGCAATTTCATAAAATTCTTTTTGAAGCTTTGCAATTGCCTCGGAAACTTTATTGACAATACGGCTTGTAGATGCTTTGCTTACGCCCGTAAAATCACCTACCACTGAAAGTTAACAAGAGATTATTTATTGGCTCTATCGCATTATTTTTGAAATAATGTTAAAAATAGTCCATTTATCTACTAAAATTGTCTTATCATCTAACCTTTCTTTGATGGTAGAGATTTCATGTTGTATGAATGAAAATAAGTAAAACACAGCCTCTTTTTCTTCAGTCTAATACGCATCTGAAAATCGAAGTCGTCCAGAATATCCATATAATTTGTTCTTACGCGAAATACTCGATCCCTTCTTGGTTCCATCACACGATCAAAATATTCGTCGAATTCATCCTCCAATTTTTCGAAAATATCGATTATAAATTCAAACGATTTAATTTAATTGTTTTAACGGTTGCACTGACAGATTTGAATGTTTTAATTGTCAGTTTATTTTGCTAATGGACACTTCTTCATCTGGTCCGTAAAATGAACTTTACCTGCTACTTAGACTAGTTAGTCAGGTTTTTAATAAATTGAGTTTTCAAATACCAAAATTTAGTGTTTATGATTTTATCCTCATTTTGATAGGTTACAATCGTAATAGAGTGTCAGCATTTCTGTCAAAACAATTGGAAAACAAATGATTATATTTCCTTGCTGACTTATTACGGAGAGAAATCTCTGAGATATCATTTTCCTAAACGTACATATGTACATACATAAAGTGATTTTTGAATTCACTTTTGTTTTGATCTATACTTATGTACATAATTGATACATGTAAATTTAAAAAAAAAAAAATGTTTTGTCAGAAATGCGACGATATGTTTTGTTTTGTTTTTTTCTCTTGATATTGTGTTGGTACTAAAAGGCAAGCTTCCGAATTGTAAAAATTTCAATCAAGGTTGATCCCACAATTCCACTTGTTTGTCTCGGCCTGGCCTAGCCTAAGCCACTGAAGCGATTTTCTTGAAATTTTTGGTTTTTAGTGATTCCCTGCCTTACAAGTGTTATGAAATGGTTATGCCATTAAAACGGATCTTTGTTTAGTCTGCCTTTTGGTGAAAATAAAATTAACCAGAAACTGTGTACCTGCTATAGAACGGTGTTTTGTTAACTTTCTCGTAAGCCCATAACGAGAAATTTAACAAAACACCGTTCTATTGCATGTACAGTTTTCAGGTCGTTAAGTTTAAATAAGAATACAATTTTTTCATTTTCAATTGAAACAGTTTATTGAATTTTTTTGACATTATGATTTTCGTTTTATATTCAGCTTTTTCCGGTTGTCGTTTTACTAAAAGGCCAATAGACATTTTATGCAGGTTGTTTTGCATAAGATACGACAAAAGGCTAGGGCGTTAAGGTTGAGTCGATACAAGACATAAAAGCACTTAAAATGTAAAAAAGAAAAAAAAAATCATATTAAAACAACGACAAGACTTACAGTACTTAGCCAGAAATTGAGAAATCTTTTATCCTGCTTTTAAATCAAAAAAATTTAATTCCTAAATTTAAAAAAAATATAATTGTGTTCAATATCACGGAAATAATATTTTTACGAATTGTCCGAATGCAATTCGAACAAATTTTTAATACTTTCAATTGTTAGATCACCGGATCTATTTGTTTTGTCCTTTGACACGGAATGGTAGATGTTTTCTTCAATTGTATTTTTAACAATAAATCGATGCACAAAAGTTGGTCTAAAAAATGAAAAATTTCATTTATTAGTTGGAAACAAATTATAAAGAATAAATAATTTTAACTTACTTAGTCTGACCAATACGATGAATCCGACCGATAGCTTGAAGTTCTTCGCCAGGGTTTAAAATCGGCTCAACCAAGAAGACATGAGTTGCTTCAATAAGATTAAGACCTTGTGCTTTGTTTTTCAGCCCAATTAATAAACACGTAACACCAAGTATTTCATTCTGAACAAAAACTTTGCTATTTTTTTTTTAATTTAAAAAGGAAAAGAAAAAAATGTACCTTAAATTGTTCGACGCATTTTGGTGAGTTAATCCTAAATGTAATGGAATTTGCATTTAAAGCCTCACTGATGGCTTTTAATATTGGTAGCCAGTGTGAAAATATTATAATTTTAACGTTTTTATCTACGGATTTGAGTTTCATAACTTCAAGAACAATTTCTTGAATTTTTGACGAGAAATCTCCTTTTAATTCGAATCCTTCCTTATTGATTTCCTTGCGAATTACGTAATGAATACTTAAATATTTACATAAGTTAGTTTCAAATGTTATTTTTTTTTTAATTATTTTTCTTCTTACTTTTGATATTTTTGTTCATTCCTACAAATCGAACAAGTTAGTATGGCAGTTTTTTTTATCAGTGATAATGTTTTGAGGCAAAAGAGACATAAATGATGCCCGCATTCCAGAACAACGTACTGATGAGAGGAAAATTTTACATTGAATTTTGAACAACAACAACAACAACTTAAAGGTGCTACCACCAATTGCTTACGAATTAATTTTGGGTATTTTAAAGTTGAAGTTAAAAGGATTTTTGTTTAAATAATCTAATTACCTTAACTTGTCCTTCTACATGACATATAGGACAGGGGCCAGGATCAGCATCTTCTTCTAAATGGCGAATGTATTTTAAGCGGGCATATTTAAGCACAAACTCCTTTTGTGCCTCGTCAAAGTTTTGTTTGGATTCGGCAAGAACGTCGTCGATCTGTTGAAAAATACAATTTTTTTTTTCAACGGTAGAAATGATAACAATGAGGAAATACATATTATGTATGTTTTTGGTGACCAACGATGTAAATGATTTTAACTTTGGAAAAATACAGTAACTTTTATCTTGATAACGCTATGATTTGGTCAGTTTACCGCATTAACATTAACATTGAAGTGCGAAGAGATTAAAGGTGAACCTCATCTAGCATAATTTCTCTCAATCAACAAGGATATGATCCAAAGTGCATAGATTTGTCCATTACCAGAAGCAAAATTACATCGAAGCTAATTATTTGTTTAAGAAATCTTCAACTTTAATATCCTTCAAAAATTTAAGAAACTGTTAAAATATTTGTATCGCTGATCAACTAAAATCCTTTTAATGACAATTTTCTGAACTTTAAGATAGCTTATCGCAGTTTGTATATTCCACCAAAGAGAATCTAAGATGTCTTTACTTTTTTAATTTTTTTTTTAAATTCTTAGCCTTTTGAACTACACTATAAGAGCAAAACGTGCCACTATGGTAGCTTATATAAATAAAAAACTTAAAATTCATCTTTCTAACCTCGTAATAATCGACTTGGAAATGGGTTTTCTCTTCGTCCGCTTTGGCAAGTGATATTCTCATTTTACACATGTCCATTTCGTCATACGCCTTAACGGTGTACTCAATTTCAATCCAGAGTTTGACGAGTCCCTGCACAGAATATTGAGAAAACAAGAGCATTAATGTTTACACCTTAACAATATTAAAATCATTTTTCTCCTCATACGTGCCTTGTATTCTGCCTTCATTAAAGCAATTGCCTCAAATTGCAAATCGCACTCTTTAACAAACTCTTTAAATATGACATTGTTTTTAACACCCGAATAAACACCTTAAAAAATGATTTATGTATTTGTTAAACAATATTTCTTTTACTTTTGTTTGATTAATCGTTCAAACCTTTTAGAACAGTTTCCTGCATTGTTGGATTCCATGTTCCTTCAGAATTACTTGTTTTCTCGTCAATTGTCATATCAAATATCAAACACTCATACGTTTGCAATAGTTTTTTTGTCTCACACAACTTGCAGAGGATGAGTTTTTTATTTGTTTTGCTTTCTGCCTTTTTCTTTGCAGCTTCATCCTAGAATTTAAAAAAAAAATAAAAAACTGTATCTTTTTGAAAATCTGAAATTGTTCCGGTTACCGTTTGAATGTGACAGTCGTGAACACTCTGAATTAATTTATTCATCATTCGCCATTGTCCAATTGGAACATCACTCCTTGGACGAACATTTTGGATAAAAAAATTAAATGAATTGAATTTATTGGACAATTCATTTCGAACTTTGATGATCTTTTGGTACCAAATCTCAAGCACCAAAAGAACTGAGTTGATCATTCGAAATCTATAAGGATTATTTAAATGAGAAAATGATAACCAATTTCAAGTCAAATTCAAATCAAACATACCTTTCATATAGACTGCTACTGTGTAATAAAAATACCTCATCATTTATTTTACAAATAAGCTGCTCATCTAGATTATTTTTTTGAAATGCTTGCAAGACACATTCCCAAAACGAACAAGATTTGGTTAGATTAACTTTATCTGATATTTTCAATACAGAAGTGTTGTATGCTTTGTGGGCAGCCTGAAGATTTGCAGCATAGGGCCCTAAATACTTCCATTCGAGCTTATTACACTGAACTTCATATTCGTTGATAATTGGTGTGTCTTCTAAGTTAAGTGTACGGTATGCTTGAATTGCATTGTAAAGAGCGTGGATTTGAAGTAGACTGTCGACACTGGAAACATTAAAAAAAAATAGACTAAAATACAAAAGCACACAAAAAATTAGTAATGGAAAAGTTACAAACATACCATACTGATCCAGTGTATTTTTTGGATAAGTTTAATACACGTTCGTAGTAATTGATTGCATCATTGTAGTTTTCTTTGAGAAAATGTAATGCGGCTATTCCTTTATAAACAGATCAATATTAAAATGTATTTGTTGATAAAAATCAATATTTTTGTAAATACATATTTATGTTAGGCTGTCATTACTATTATGGTTAGTGGGTTTCCGTCAGAAGCGGTTAATTTAGTTAAAAATTGATCTAGCAATGACGAGATTAGGTGGTAAGCCTGCTCTTTAGGCCGAGTCAAGCTTCCAAAATTAAATGGAGGGTTCACAGCTGTAGCGAATCAAGTCATACAAAAAAAAACCTCTAATTGCACCAATATTTAACAGGGGTTTTAAATTTTTAAATGACTTATTTTGTATTGAACAAACGCCATTTAAAGATTTAAAAGCCCTGTTTAATATTGGTGCAATCGGCCATTAACTAGTATTAAATCTTGCGTATTTTGTTTATTTTATTTTTAAATCAGAAGAAAATTTGGAGAATAAACTGTCAAATTGCCTAAAATACGAGTAAAATATTAGTTTACTACTTAATGGTAGTGTATTTGCTTAACCTGTTAATATCTTCGAATTTAACTTTTTGTGACAGCTGTGACAAAAATAAAAAATGGTAGATTTCATTTGCTCTTTTTTTTTCAAAACAATAACATTCAAACAAATTGAATAAACAATTTTGCGGGCGCTAACCCTTGGTAAACGTCGAAAACCATGCTATCAAATAATTTGTTATAAAGAAAAATACGAAAATTAAAAGTTGTTAATAATTCAAAATAATGGAATTGGGTGCTAGCTCTATAAATTAATAAATTTTCGAGAAAGGTACTCGGCTGTTATTTTATTGAACTTATGAAAATTTTTCGGGGAATTAAATATTCTAGAGAAAAAATTCTCTTTGAGATTATTACACGTATTCGGCCCTATCGAGGAGCGGAACTCTCTCCGATTTCTTACGAATCGGAGACATTTTACTTGTCGGAGAACTACCTCGAAGCAAAATGTCTCCGATTCGTAGGAAATCGGAGAGAATTCCGCTCCGACGGTTACCTCGATAGGGCCGATTATAGCGCTAATGTTCAATTGAAAATTCAACCCCAAACCAACAATTATAAATGTCGAACCGTTGTGATATCTCTAGTTTAAAAAACTGTTTTAGTTGCAGTTTTTATAGAGATTTTTTTACAATTTTCATACCATTGTAGATTGATGCCATTGATCGCAATTCATTTTTGCATTTATTTTATTGAACTTATGAAAATTTTTCGGGGAATTAAATATTCTAGAGAAAAAATTCTCTTTGAGATTATTACACCTATTCGGCCCTATCGAGGAGCGGAACTCTCTCCGATTTCTTACGAATCGGAGACATTTTACTTGTCGGAGAACTACCTCGAAGCAAAATGTCTCCGATTCGTAGGAAATCGGAGAGAATTCCGCTCCGACGGTTACCTCGATAGGGCCGATTATAGCGCTAATGTTCAATTGAAAATTCAACCCCAAACCAACAATTGTAAATGTCGAACCGTTGTGATATCTCTAGTTTAAAAAACTGTTTTAGTTGCAGTTTTTATAGAGATTTTTTTACAATTTTCATACCATTGTAGATTGATGCCATTGATCGCAATTCATTTTTGCATTCACATTCATTTGTTGACTTCATATGATCTAATAATTCCTGAGGTTGAAGAAATTTCTTCACAATATTTTTTTCGGATTTGGAACATAACACCGGAATCGTACAATCCTGGCGAAGCTTCAACATTGGTTGTAATATCTAAAACAAAACAAAAAAAAAGAAATCGTACAAAAATTGGGAATTAAATTTTAATAAGTTTCACAACTTTTTTCAAAACTCTGGCTGTGACTCCTTTTAAATCCGAATACCCTTCGATTTTTTTATAAAACGCACTCAAACAATCAGCATGTTCATCAAAATAAAATAGCTTCTCTACATTATTTAATTCAACAAAGTGTATCATCTCTGCTTGAGGTGGTATTTCGAGCTCGTTAACGACGTCCGTTTTACTTGTTCGCCACATAACTTTTTGCAGAATTTTAATTATGTTCTCATTCCGACCATGATTAAATTCTGCCGATACATGTTGCCAAAAAGAAGGAGTAATGGCCTCATTTAAGCCAAGAAAATCAAGAAGAGAAATGATATCGTCCAGTGAGCTCTGAATTGGAGTTCCCGTCACTGCCCAGCGATGGGTTGCTTTGGAAGAAGAAGAATAGCGTGATAAGATAGAAACTAGTTCCTTAAAAGAATAAAGAATTTAAAAACTCCATTATAGGTACCTGGCAATTGTTTGACAATCTTTGAAGCTTGTGTTTTCGAAGATTCCATTTGTGCCTCATCCAGACACACTCGCCACCAATCGACAAGAACCAAAGGAGAGTTTACTCGCATCTTTCGGGGTTTTTTTCGGAAATTTATCTGCGTTTCGTTGGAGGCTATGAAATAAATCTCATTGCGGAGGACAGGATAATCGGTTAGAACAATGTCGTAGCTTGCAAGTTCCTTGGGACTTATCTTTTGTTTCCAAACACCCTCATAGAGTAGAACCTTAAGAGGTGGATTCGTATGTTTATTGATTTCAGATAGCCACTGGAGTTTGATTGCGCTAGGAGAGACAATAACAGTTGCAGCAGATGCAACGAGAATATCTTTCGATTCCCAGCACTTTGGACAGATATAATCATTTTCGCCTGATAGGGGAAAATCAATGTAGGAGCGAACACAATTCTTATGCTGATAAAAATAACACTCTGAGCACTGTTCTAAGTCCTTCAATTTTGTTGACAAACAGATACAATAAATGTTCACTTGGCTTTTGTCTATACAACGTTTTTTTCTTTTTGGTTCGTAAACTTTTTCTATTGAGTTTAAGACCCTTTGATTTAGTAGAATCAAAGATAAAATTTCAACAGTTTTTCCAAGACCCATTTCTTCAGCTAGAATACCTCCCGATGGAATGTCTATGTTTTTTGGTGGTGTGTCAGTTATGTCAAGAGTCAGCAAATTGATATAATATTCGCAGCCTTCTTTTGAGGAAAATTTTTCATAAAAATGATTCAAGGTTGTAGGTTCTAGCTCTCGGCGGAGCAGCCATTGAACGGTTTTTCGTTGGTAGTTCCTCAATTCAGGCTGCAGGCGATCGATATTAATTACTCGATTGTAAAAATCCTTTGGAGCCTCTGCAAGATGCGCAATTCTTAAAAGATTATAGAGTTTTGCTGTGATATCGTGTATATTTGTCGTTTGTTCCTCCTTGGAGGTTTCATCTTCTACAGCATGGATCTGGCCACCGGACTGAAAATCTGGAAAACATATCGAGAGGATATTTTCGCGAGAATCACGTTGTTTGCCGGGTTGCAGAGTTCCATCGTGAAATATAGTTAAAAACTCTTCATCACCGCATTTAAATGCGACCACACAGAAATCACGATGTTTTGAAACATCTGAGGATAGAAATTATTGAAAGTCGGCTTTGAATTTTTTGGAATTTTTCTTGAATCGTACTTACCAGCTATATAATTTGACTCCCAACTAATAATTGGGATGTATGTTTTGCCATTATGAGTAATTGTTACTGATTTATTGTCGGTTTTCTGATTTGTTTTTAAAATTGCAATTTTGCACAAACACTTTACGGACATCGTTAACAAAAATAAAAATAAACAAAATTCCAGTGAACTGTTTGATTTTGATCTTTGGATGTATCAGGATGTGTTGAGAGAGTAGATAAAACGCCGACTCCACAAGACAACTACGACTACGTTTCCATGTGGTATTTAAAGCCTAGTATACAATTCCTCCTCGAAAACAAAAATACACGTACTTCTTATGGGAGCGATTTTATCGCAGAAAAAAAATTTCTGCTGAAAAGTTTTTTTTATTGAACTGTGAACTACCCCCAGAAATAAAAAATTATACTCACCACGATTCTTTTTCGCGCAAAAAAATATAGTTTGTGCTTACACGGTGCCTCAAGAGTTATGACTCTTTATGAACCTAAATGAGTATGAAAGAGACAAAATATCAGATAGTCATGACTCTTGAGGCACCGTGTAATATTCGACTAAAAACAATTTTGTTTCACCACAGATATTTTTTTTCCGGAAAAAAAGATTTTTTATTTTACCACAATAGTTTTTTTTATTCAAAAGAACTGTATACTAGGCTTAAGCGAGCTTGAAGCTCACTTAGACCCTTTGTATACCTGCATCTAATAAAAAAGGGGCTTGAACCGACTCGATTCCACTTCACGAGCGGAGTCGAGTCGAAATTTGTGCTAAAAAACCTGGGTTGAGGAGTTAACTTGAGAAACACCATTCGTCTTATTAATAAACATTGTCTAACTTTAGACAGCCGTCCAAGTTTTTAAAAAACCTTTCTAATTTTTGCTAAAGTAATCTATCTTTTTATCTTGCTTTAGATAACGTAATCTATTGTCTAAGCCTAGAGAAATACAATATTTTTTTTATTAAAAAAGCATATTTCCGACTGTTTCAAAATACTTAGACATAGTTTAAACAGCCAAAAATCTAATTAATAGGACCACATATGTCATCTCAATACCATTTCAATTCAACTCAATATCGAGCTTTCAAATCTATGAACGAAAAACCTGGGTCGAAAATCAAACTCTAATCCAAGTCGAGCACTCGATCCTGAATATAAACGTATAATAGTGCCCTATTACACGTTGACTCTTTAGAGTCATGACTCTCGAAATTGAATGAGTGCGAAGGTGAAATCCGATCTTTTTTCTCCTTCGCACTCATTCAATTTCGAGAGTCATGACTCTAAAAGAGTGAACGTGTAATAGGGCACATACTGAATTATAAAGATATGAATCCTCAGCTGTCATTCCGGTTTGCCTACAAGCTACAGCAATCAGCTGACTCATAAGCTTTTCAAAGTATGTGTGTGAAAAACCACTTAAAACAAGAACACATATAAGCAGCTCCTCAGTTCAACTCCCCGTCAAATTGAATGAATTATTCCGGGTATGTCACGGGCAATATGAAGTCGTTTTGACAGCTACTGGAATGTGATTATTAATAATTGTTTTTATATTTCAGAGCGCTCAGTAATTTTCCTCTGTAACTTTGAAAGAGCAGGAGCATTAAATATAAACAAGATTCCTCAAAAACACTCTCTTTCTTAATTTGATTACTGCGACAAAAAATAATTGAGCAACGAATCCAAAAAAAAAAAAACCTTCCTCAATTTTTTTTACAGCAAAACGGAGAAATTTTTGTGAAGAATTAGCTTCGTTCGTGTACTTTTTGCACTAAAATTCACAGTCTATCAAATATTGAGGAGTGGGGATGAAATTCTCTCAGAGAGAAATAAAACTGCGAAATAGTACACGAACGCTTTGAACAAATAATTTTTACCGGTTTTTTAACGTCAAATATTTGAAAGCAAAAAAAATAAATATTGTCATTATTTCTTTAAAAAGATTTTCAAAATAAGATAAAAAAGTAAGAAAAAGTTAATTTATTACATTAAATTAAATAAAACAGAGGAGAAAAGAGATGTTCTGGCAAATATCAAAGTGACTTTTAACTGAACTCATATTTCAGCCCGAAGAATTTCTTTGGGCTGAAATTAGCAGAAAGGGGAAATAATTTACTCTCTCCAGAGCGCTCTCTTCTGCGAAAAACTACACATTGTTTGCATAAACGAACACAATTTGCGTTAAATTTGTAGAAATTCGTAAAAATTCGTAGATTTGGGGAGTACCCGAACGAACCTATTAGCTGCATTTTATTTTCCCCCAGATCTAGTCCGGATCAGATCATGATAATAAAACAAACTGGATCACAAATTTATTTATTTCTCACAGTTTGGCTTTATTTGCACAATAAAATTGACAGAAGGAAAATTTTCACAAATATTATTTGAAATAATATTTGGTATTGAATGTTTAAAATGGAACAGTTTTATTTTTTCAGTTTAATTTTCATTAAGTTAATAGTTTTTATGAATTTTTTCCGTGCCTCGCGACGCGTCGTCTCTATTGAATGAAGAAAAATTCATAAAAAAAAAATTGGAATGATGGCGGCATTTGTTTGATTTCGAGAATTTTTAATTTTATTGAGTTTTTTCTGTAAATCTCAGCAGTGGTACTAACCTATAAAATTAAAATATTGCTAGGGAAGTGTTCAAAAAATGGATTTCGAAATCCAAATCTAGAAGCAGACCTGGATCTTGTGTTGTTTTTGTATTACTTGTATTTATGTTTCTAAATCCAATCCGGATCAGATCTGGGGGAAAATAAAATACAGCTATTGTGTTTATATTTCTAAGAATACGGATTCCTCTGAGATCTCTAAAATATAACTAGCCAAATGAGTTGTCCAACTATTTAGACAGTTCTTAGCTGGACAACAAACTATCCAAGGCCACAGATATCCGAAGACACACAAAAAGTTGCATGTAACTCGACCATAAATGGTAGATTGCAATTGTTCGATAAATATGCCCCTACTGTATAGATTTTGACAAGTCATGTCATCGTCCATTTTTGAAACAAAAACAAATCATCTTGGAAATATCCCTTGTTTTTATTTCGCATTTGCATCGCAAGATAATTGAAAAAGAAAGGTAAACGCATATGAAAATTAATTTGACCTTAAATTTTTAAAAACTTTAATTAATTTTTAAATGTACCTTAGATAAAAACAGATGGCTTCCGAAGCAACATTTGGTTGGGATCTTTTGTTTAATTCGGTTCAACCCCAAGTGAACAAAAATACCGACATTCTTATTGCATTAACACATTTTGTCCTTATTAAATCCAAATTGCGTTGCATTGGAGTTGGTGAAGATGTGAGTGAGAATTCAATACATAATAGTGACAATGAAATTCAAATGCAATTACCATTAATCTTATAGAAAACCCTATCTGAAGATGAAGAAAGTTCTGAGGTACTACCACAAGGCTGGAATGACTCGGGCGACAAATATGCTCTGAGATACATTCTCGATAAGAAACTGTATATACTATTGGCTACAAAGTCTGAAACTGTTTTCATCATAAATCTTTTAGTAAGAACATAAAATATAAATATTGTAGTAGGTATCGGTTTCTTGTAATGAATAAGTTCAGAATAGTTGCTAGATACTGCTGCACCATGTTACGGCAGTATCCAATTACACTAGGCATTAGTTATTGCAACAAAATTGTTACTACCTGTCCGATGCATTGCTATTTCACTACGTCTCGTTTTATCTTATTTTATTTTCTGTAAAATTACTTATTAGGATGTTGAAACCAAAAATGTTTCCAACTTGGCTCTGGACCCCAACGAATTGGTAAAAGCTTTAAAAGGGCCATTGCAAACCATAGTCCCAACGGCATCAGCAGTAATGGATCGCATCAGAAAAGAGTTAATAGACCCGGTAATGGAAATCCAATTTGCCACAACCTTTTCGATTTAATTTATTCCCAAATGCCCACTTTAGGTCTTTACCGGTTCAACCAAAGCTGTTACAACTCAAACTCCTCCCGAGCCCAGACGAGATAGAAGAGATGATGATTATGATCCGTTAAGGATTACAGGACCTCATTTTACACCTGGTTTTCGTGGACCTATGTACAATAATGCTCTTCATTGCCATGCAATTTTACTTTATTTATTTTCTGATTTTGTTTTCCGCTTTAGGGGAAGTGACCCTTTTGGATTTCCACGAGGCGGCATTGGAAGTGGAGACTTGGATCCTCTAGGACGTGGTGGTGGTGGAAATTTAGGTGTTCTACCACGTCTAGGCCCACATCGCGGCGGTGCACGATTCGATCCATTCGGGCCAGGGCCAGGAGTTCGCCCTAATCCAAATAATGATGAGTTTCCACCACCTGGATTTGGTGACTTCATGTATCAATAAGACTCTATTTTCTAAATGTTAAATGCACTGATAGTTAGATGGTGATTTTATATGAGTAAACGTTAAAAACAGCAACTAACGAAATTTCTTTTCTATTGTGCTTCAGATTATCAAAAAATAAAAACTTTTTTGGCTAGATAATGAACTCGAAAATGCAGGGAGTTTTTTATAGCAGCCAGGGAATTGTTTTGCAACGCTGATCGATTTTTTAAAAAATAAGATAACATTAATTCTAAGTGTGGATTAATTCGTAATCTTTTTCTGGATAGGTGGCTATCGTGCCTTTTGTCATTAAAAGTACGCATAGATGCTGTTTACTGCGTTATTTTGAAATCTGATCGAACGATATCATATTTTTGGCATCTGTAGAAAAAGATGGGACAGCTTTTGTCAATACTATATCATTCAATCGTTTTATGGAATTATGCATATCTATCCCAAATTTACCCAAGACGCTTTTCACTTTTTTATTTCACTTCCCCTCCAGGAAGAATTTACTATAACGTTCTAGCTACTGCACTTTCTTGCTTGTCAAAAAAGAAATTAGCTGATTGAAAAATGTTTGTTTCTTTATTTTCATTTCTGGTCGTCCGAATTTTTCTTTACCTTTAATGTAAGGAAACAGACCTATTACAGACCATTGCCTAGATGCTAGATAAAAGAAAGCCTAGTTAAATTTTCCTCACTGCAAGCAAATTGATCATCAAAAGAAGAGAATTTAACAGAACAAAATAAGAGAATTTTACAGAACATACAAAATGCAAACAAGTAAACCAACGTAATTTCATATAAAGGAATAGCTTGTTCAATATTTTAAACTTACTCAGTGAGGAAGTTTATTGTTAAAATGAGTGCCAACTATGCAAAATAACAGAAATGAAAATAAAATCACCCAGTTTAAGAAATAAAAACATTTATTTTCAAAACTTATTAATCCTAAGCTGTAATAATTAAAAAAAAAAAAAAAAAAAAAAAAAAAAACTACCAACCTACTTCATTTTCTTTTGCTTAAGTAAATGGCTCCTCAGTGCCTTCTGTTTATCCTTGAAGCTCTTCTTGACCTTACCACGAGCTTTATGCCTCATCATTATAAAGTTCTTGCCCTTGCGTTTCTCTCGATTTGTCGTTGAGCAGTTTTCATTTTTTCGGTTATCCTTGTAGCCAAACTTCTCACGATCTTTTCTTCCATCTTTAACTGTCTCTAGACGCGATTCCTTATCGTGTTTCCTCTTTTTGTAAATCATTTCAATATTATCGAGCTTTACAAACTCGGCCTTGTCCTTTTCCAGTGGTCGCTTGCGGCTATTGGTTACGGCCTTTTTAATATTGGCCATATCAATGCGCTTAAAGTCTTCATCGGTGAAAATTCGTGTTAAAGCGAGTTCCTGAGCAGCTTCTTTTTCATTGAGGAGTTTTACTTCCTTGGGGAGTTTTTGTTTCTTTTCTATAGAATCCTTTCTAGGTTGGCTGGGAGTGTTGGATTTGTTTGAAGATGTTTTAGGTGCTTCTTCTTCTTTATCACTTTCTTGTTCAGACTCTTCATCTTCCGAATCGTCCTCTTCCTCATCTTCATCATCGTCATCATCCTCATCTTCTTCACTGTCATCAGCCTCTTCTTCATTTTCACCGTCCGACACCGGCCCGCCTTCACTGTCGGAAACATCCACCCACTGGCCGTCGTTTGAATCCGATTCTTCATCATCACCTAAATCGATTGTCTTCGACTTTTTCAACAGAACCTCTGCCCCAGGAACACTCTCATGTGCCTGAATTTCTCCATATTCTTTTACTTTTCGCTCTGCCTGAGCTTCAGTTTGTCGACCACGATCTTTTTTATGCAACAATGCTGGCAACTGTTCCCTATATAACAAGATGAGTGACCTTGCAGCCATCATCACTGATTTCTCCTTGTAGGCCTTGTACATTGCTAAATCCCTCAGCAGTTCTTCACCCATTGCTAGAGGGCATCTAGTACATATCTCACGAGTTGCATTCAGTCCTATGGCCATAACATCACTGGAATTTCTCTCTGTTATAAAATTATTTGCTATTGTCTTAAGAACTGGCTCCAAAACATCACCCGGTACCAGTTCATGCGAAGCTTGAGCTGCAAACTGAAGAATTCTCGTGACTTGACGCTGATGTGGCTGAAGGAATCTTGTGATATATGGATAGAAACTGAAAAGAAATAGATCGTGGATTCCTATGAGACGCGATATCACATCAAGGTGCATCAGCTTAACTTCAAAACGTTCATTTCCCGATTGCAGTTGTTTAAATAGCCCCTCAACTAATCCCTGGGGATTGTGAATGTAATGAATTCCAGAAAAGTTAAATGGTTCAGCGTTCTTCTTTTTCTTTGATGCCTTCACCACCTGCTTCTTGACCTGCTCAAGTTGCTTCTTACGTTTCTTGGTTTTTTTGTTGACACGATTAACCATCAAGGCACTTTTTAAATCAACTTCATTTTCACTGTCTGATTCATCCGAATTTTTGGCTTCTTCGTCATGACCAAGGAAGAATTTGAGGGAGGCAACTTGGACCTGCAAAAAAATTCAAAACAAAAAATCTGGTAAACAAGGAAAACTTCTAAATTTTCTACAAACCTTTGTAATCTTTGAAAAACAGCCGACTGTTGCAATGACATTAACTGTTTTCGGGTCATTCCAAATATTTTTCTTATACAATTCAATCATGATGTCAACAGACATCTTGGCGGCTCTGGGGTTGGTGTCTTTCAGCATCGAGTACATGAAATTTTGTAGGGTCTATAAAAAAATATGGTTTGGTGTTAGATTACAGAAAACATACAGCCTTATCATAGCATCCGATCGGAACGGAAATTTCTCCGACTCATACAAAATATTTTTTTATTTTTCATTTTAATGATACAAATTTCTCATAAATCGGTTACACCTCCGGAAAATTATTTCAACGTGCGGTTGTGAAGGAAAAATTAAAGTGATATTTCGTATATTTCTAATATTTCTGAAAATTCGGAGAAAATTCCGTTCCGATCGGATACTATGATAGGGCTGATGATCGCCCCTGTTCTGATTTTCGTTCCGAATTGAATTCGTTAACGAAATTGATTTTCGTATAGATTTTAAATTTAATGTCAAATTTCTTTTAATAAAAAAATCGATTTGGTTAGAAGAAAAATACGTTTTTTCTGAACAAATTCCTTGTTTTAAAAGAAAAAAAATCGATTCTGTTTAGAAAAAAAAAAAAAAGGAATTCGACATAAATAGAACTAAAACGAAAGTATTTTTTACTGAAGCGAAAATAAGAACAAGGCTGAATATTTTGTTTGTAAAGTTAATAAAACTATGTATTTATGAAGAGCAACGTTACGAAAGAAGGAAGGTTTACATGAATAAAGAGTGCAAAAGAGTTCACAAAAAAACAAGAACTACGGTAGGTACCAGAAAATTATGACATCGCTTTGGTGACGATGAACTATGAGTGCCATAGAATGCATTTAAATACTACAATAGAATGGCCAGAACATTTAGGCTTGTGAAAAAGCCGAGTCAATTGATTGAAATTAGCAAACACGATATGTTAAATACAGGAATTTAAGGTATATTTCCTTGTCCTCTGCTTTTAAATAATTCTGTAATTTGTGGTGGATTTAAATGGTTTCCACAGTTCAAGAATTTAACATGGTAGGTATGACATATTCTAATTCATAACTTCTTACCGAATTCAATTTCATATCCTTGTGTTTAGCATTCATATTTTTTATGTCCGTGATAATATGATTCTGAAGAAACGTCCTCAAGTTCTTGTCGGGACACCGAAGCAGTTGAAAGAATAGCTCGAGCAAATCCAATGCTGGGATGAGATTTTTGTTTCTGAGCAGAATCAATGCTTTCACAAAACAATTACGCATGGTTGGGTCCAGAGTTGTTGCATGATTTTTCAACAAATCAACCAAATGTTGAGGAAATTGTAGGCACACATCTGGATAACATTGAGCGACCTTACAAATAAACATACGATTCTTTAGTAAACAAAATAATTTATTACTACTCAGGAGAATATTACCTGGCCAATAAACATGACCAATTCATCGAGACTTTTATTTTCATTGCCGGGATTTAGTTCAAAAACTTCTAAACTACTCAAGAAATGGCGATACTGCTGAGAAAATTCTTCCTTGTAAGACTCTGGGTCACGTTTTATAAGATTTTGCAACTGTGGTAAATTGTCGGGCAGCTGATTATTGTGGCGTACCATTTTTGCGAATTATTTGTGCAAAACACAAATAATTGTCGCAGTAAATATTTATTTTAAATTAAGAAATAAACTGTTTTTTGTTAAGAGCTGACAACCAAAAACACTTTCAAGAATTCAACTTGTTTTTTTCTTGGTTAAAAAATAGCACGTTGAGGTTGGGTGACAGCTCATTCCAGTGGAAGTGTCAGATTTTTTTTATATAAGGTTTGTTTGTTTTAAAAAAGTGGGAAGAGCGAAGTCCCTTCTTGAAAATCTCTTAATCGTTTCACACGAAGAAACAAAAATTTCATTGAATTTTTGAACAACAATAACGGCCTATTATTCATTCAATACATCCAGATTAAAACATAAATCATACAAATTCAATGTAAATTCATCTGGATTTAAGTTTAAATCTGGATGTATCGAGTGGATAATATGGCGGTAACTTTAGGTGCTACCACCAATTGTTTACGAATTAATTTTAGGTATTTTTAAATTGTTTTATTTTTGTTTGGCTGGAGATATACATAGGTATTTAAAGGGGTTGCCGAGCCGCCTATTATCCTTTTAGCCTTTTTAGTGGTGCTGAGCTTTAATCCAATTTTATTGTGAAAAACTTTCTACTTTCCACTTTGACTCGATTAAGTTTGGATTGTTCCTAAAATCTTCACGTAATCCCACCAAATTTTTTGAAAATTGTGTGAGAAATGAGATGATTTCGAATTGAATTAAGAAATTACCTCATTGCTCATTGAAAACGTGTTTAGCAAACCGTCGCCTGAGAATTGTTTTGTCCCATACGCCATTTGCACTATTTCGAGAAAAACGAAGTTAAAGGTTTGCGTACTTGGTATGCCAAAACCATGTGACAGGATTTGTTTTTAATTTGTTTTAAGCCAAAGTTCTACTTATAATGAGTTTTCCTACCAAATTTGAAAATGTTTTGCTTGACCGTTAAGAAGTAACGCTAATTTACGTAAGAGTCAACTTTTTTCACGTGTGTCCCACCTCCTACATTTTGTTAATGAAAAGTTTTCTCATACACGCGGGACAAAAAATTGTTTTTGTAATACGTGTTAAGAAATTATTTTGATCCTGACCCGTAGATAATTAAAACAATTCTACAAACCTTTGATTTTCATGGATATGGGACAAAGTCGATGCTCAATATCTCAGGATTGGTAGTACATCATAGCGCAAATCGGATCACAGATTTAGAAAGAGCATACCAAATTACCATAGAATCCGTCCCTAACTCAAAAACCACAAAAATGGCGTATTGGACAAAACAATTCTCAGGCGACGGAACATTAAAAATCATTTTCCACAAACAAATTTGGCTGGCGTATATAATGAAATTTTTCCCCAAATTTGGGGCTTTTTTCATAATCAAAAATTGTCTCAATTTTCAAAATGGAAAAATAACCCCAAGCTTAAAGAAAGAAGACCCAAAAAAATTTAATAGGGCTGAATATGACTCTGTGAATATAAACTTTGTGAATTATCGTGTGATCCAAGTTTACGATAATCTGCAGAATGATCCTTTCAACAGAATAAATAAAGCAGAATCAGTAAAAAAAAAAAAATGGCGAAATTTGTACCATAATAATTCACGGAATGATTCTTTTTATGAATTTGAATTAACTAACGGAATTTTCGGTTTAAGACTTTTTATTTAAAATTAGTAATTTTGTTCCACTATTTTCTTACATTGCGCTACTTTTTCGGGTAACTCAGTTAAGAATAAAGTAAACTAGTTCAAATTTTTCTCTATCGCCGTTTTCTAGCTCTATTATTAAGCAATTTACAGGAACCACAATTACTTCGTAGACCACATTTTTGGGCCCTTTTGGTAGTTAATTGCTGCTGTACATCCCATATTTTTACTAAATCGAGCAATTCAAAATAACAATCACTTTATGCTTAAGTGCTCCATATTCAAAGCCTGTGGAAATTAATGATGTACTCTATACAAGTACATTTTTCTTATTCTTGTTTAGATACGAGAATTCTTTACATATAACGCGAAAATTTGTTACAGCAAAAAGAAAAATTGAATGAAAACGAAGAATTATTCATGTATTGCAGTTCATGAAGCTAAAGTCAAAATACTGCAGAATAATTAGGACTACCTACATATGGCATACCATTTGTAAGAGATATAATACATAAATAGATAAGATCCAACTTTTCAAACCATGCATATTCTAAAGTCGGACACTCCTTGTTCGAAAGACTGTGTTTTTATTTAGTTTAAATAAGTGAAAAATAGGGGAGTAGTGTTTTAGAAGCTACTATGAATAGTAAAAGTAGACTAAACCACTCTTCGACTAGTCTACCTTAAAGAAATGTTATGAATGAGCTACAGAAGTTATCTCCTTCTGCGATCGGATGACTTCTTTGTTCGCTTAGGTCCTTTGACGAAGCACCAGTCAACTTGAATTGTCTGCCCCATGATATCTGATCCATTGAGGGCTTCTTTGGCAGCTAGCGCTTGTTTGTGTGTTTCGTACTCAACAAGTGCATAGCCCTTTGAGAAACCAGTACGTCTATCCAAATTCAAATGGATGTTCTTGATGTCACCGTACTCACAGAACTTTTCCTGGATGTCATCTTCCTGGGCTTCCTCGTGAATTGATGTGACAAAAAGGATCCAACCTTCAACAGAACGTTGTGGTCCTGGCTCCAATTCATCATCGTCTTCGTTACGAACTCGTTCGTAAGATTGAATTGGTTCCCGAGAATTGCTCTCACTTCCGAATCCACGTCCCTTGCGTTTTTTTGCTTTTTCTTTCAAACGAACAATTCCCTCTGGAATAAGAGACAAACATTTGTGCCAAAAATATTAGATACAGCTTTGTAAACTTACGATCGCCATCGTCATCGACCTCAAACTCTTCGGCATTATCGATATCTAGTACATCAGCCATAGTTTTAAAGAGAAGAAGTTATTTAAAGTATTTAATATATTCGTTTCCTAAAAAAAAGATCTCCGGGATTCTAATTTCTGAATAACAAAAAAGCCAAAAAAAGAAGTAGCCGGAAAACGTTGCTAGCTGTATGACAGTTAATTCAAAATGACGTTTTATAGGTATGTTTGATTAAAAATATGGAAAGGTGTCTGGAAAGAAGCGTTGGTGAATATTCATAAAATTTTAAGGTAGGCTTATACTTTTTCGTTTGTAAAAATATGATTATATAAAATAACCAATTTTTTAATTAATCGAAAATAGAAAACAATAACAACAACGCGTTGTTTTGTTTGACAACCACGTTTTGTTATTGTTGTTTTCTTTTGTCGCGGCGAATAATCGCGTTGGTTTGGGAGAGCCTTAATACTACCAGTCGCATTAATATCGTTTTCCTTTCAACCAAAATATTCGATTTTTTTTATTTTTTGATCTGAGACGAGATTTTATGTTCCTTTCAACCAAGAAAATCGAATTTTCTGTTGACCTTAGGTCGATTCTTCAGATATCAGTTTTTAGAAAGTCAAAGTGACATTTACCTAATCGTGTTAAGGCTTAATACAACTTACTTTTGTACAAAAGTGAACTAAATCCTTTGTCTTTTTCGAACGCAAAACTCATTTCTATCTTCTTTCTCAAGTTTTACAAAAGCCGTGTTTTTTTGCAATGACATTTTATGTTTGTTTTATTTTGGAGGCAAATAGATATTTG
Source organism: Epistrophella euchroma (assembly GCA_947049315.1). Taxonomy (NCBI): domain Eukaryota; kingdom Metazoa; phylum Arthropoda; class Insecta; order Diptera; family Syrphidae; genus Epistrophella; species Epistrophella euchroma. Next base: position 121,477,038 of record OX346245.1, on the reverse strand, counting down.
GAATTGTTTTTTTCCGTTTTTTTATAGAAAACCTGCAAGTAAAAATGTTTTTATACTTCATATAAGATATTTTAATATTTTTATGGCACCAAATAACTAGACGTTCGTAATTAAAATTAGCCCACCTTTTTTTTTCTTTCCAATTTCATCTGTCATTGTGCCAAGTTTTTGCTGTCATTTAAAACTGACAATTTGGTAGAGATCCCTATTGGGTGAAAAAGACGATCTCGGTGCTCAATAGTTACGTGTTAAATGCAACAACAACTAAGCCCATTCGGGTTTAGCTAAGCACGGAGAATTTTTGGTGCTTAACTTAAGCACGGAGAAAAATTGTATTACCGGCATGAATTCCATACATGTTATCGATAGGTTGTATGGAAACTCCATGTTTTTTTCTGTGATGGCGTCGGTAATCCCCGATATCGTTTTTTTCAACCAATTTTCTCCGAGCTTGCAAAAAAACACGGCTAAAAGTAAAAGTTAAAGCGCTCTCAACTTTACTTTTGTGCAAAGTTTTATTTATTCTCTTCTGCTGGTCATACACAACAGAGCGAAGTGGCTGGACCGAGCCAAATTACATCATGTGATTGAGTTCGTTTGACCCATTGGGCGCGTACGTCTGGCAATCCATAGCTAGGTTTGTGTTGTTGTAATCATTTTTGAAATAACAGCTGATGCAAAAAACAGAATAACTCAAGCTATCTGAATTTTTTTTTGGATTGGTGGATAGCCTATCGGATTGCCTAGTCCCCTTTCACACGAAGATACTAGTTGTTGAAGATTTTTTTTGATGTTTTCTTTAAATCTCTTATACTACGTTTTTACCGACCACTAAACCGAGATTTAGGTAGATTTACCACAAATCTCCTCACAACTCCCGTGATTTACCATACAAATTTTAATCTTCTCAAATCAAGATTTAAAATAAATCTCATTTAAATCTTCATAGTACCAATACCGAACAGTCGTATTCCCTTATTTAGTGCACTACAGTATTCTAGAAACAAGAATCAAAACCCGAAGAGATTTGCTATTTTCCTTTTAAACTACCTTGGTTGAATGCACACAGACGTAGTGTGAAGAGGAACTTCAAAAAAATCTTCTAAATTTTTTGACCGGGGAGCCTACTGTCATATATACAAATTTTATTATTTAAAAAACACCAGATCACCAATATAAAAAAAAATTGTTCCTTAGTCTGCATTTACATTGTTCAACTTTTCCAGTTCCGATCGATTGTTCCTGGGAGGGCGGCGTAAGAAGTGAGGGGGATGAAACAAATCTGTTGTTCCTCGAAAACTTATACGTTTTTTCCAGCCTATTTTGGTTCTCTTTCACCTCCTTTCCAGTTTCTTGTGTGTGTTTAGTATACATGTGCCGTTTATTTGATGGTGTGAGTAAATCTTAATGAAAAATGAAGAGGAAAGCAATAAGACCGAAGAGTGCAACAACAGAAATTCTCATTGGAAAAATCGGACAATATGAACATTTCACCCGATTTCTGGAAAAAACTAATGGGAAAAGTTGAACAATGTAAATCCAGACTTTTTAACCTCCCTTCACTGTTGGCATAAACTCTACAACGAACAACCACCAGTTCATTCCAGTCTTCCAGTTCTCAAAAGTCACTGCGATTTGTTTTGATCGCAATATTCTTTTCTTTCACTGCGAATATGAAAAAATAGCATTCCGCCAGATTCGTCGCTGTTTCCCTTGTTTATCTTTTAATTGATAAAATTAGAACAACTTGCAAATATCGTTCATTGAAATTTAACAAAAAAGAATAATATCACACTTATCAAAAAATAAAAAAACAAAAAGGGACACGTAGCCTTAGTTACGGAGAGTCAAATCCCAGTGAAATTATTTTATTTGTAATTGCTTTTATAAATTATTTTACAATACTTGCCAACATTTTTGGAAAAAAAATTACTTTTGGATTATTTCTATAAAATGACAACATCTGAGCCTCATAGAATACTCGATCGACCAACTGCAGCTACAGAATTTCTGGAGAAAATCCATTGTCTGAAGCACCTTCTGACTAGGGACCTGATTGCCTGCGATGCTAAATGGACTATCTTTGTTTCGGCGGCGTTGAGTTATCGTTTTGAGTCTCAACTTAAACCGTTCCCACCAAGATTTGAAACCGAGCAACGAGGCTGTAACATAGAAACGTTGGTAAGTTAAAGTGGGAATCTTCCCCAATCCATAGTCAATTATTGTTGGATGTGTAAACAGAATTACAATTTATGTTGTTTATATAATATAGGTGGCTATTATTAACGAAACTCCAAAGCTAAAGATTTTACTCAAAAATATAAATGAAGAAAACTATGATGAATTGGACACTGAAGTTGTGGACTTAATTTATTGGGTTCTTGTCACTTTGCGCGATCCGTATTTAAGGAGCGTGGATAGTGAGGAGGTAAGTGTTAATCATAGAAAAAAACATCAATATTTCAAATGAATCTTAAATTTTAAAAAAACGTTGTGTTTTTTACTTTCAAATTTGATAAGCTTTTAGGCAAGTTCAAGAAAATGAGATCTCAGAGTCCTCAGCAATCTCTTAATGTTAAAACGTAAGAGTGATAATGTAGGTAGGTATATAGGAAGCTCTGAGATAGGTTTCTGTTAAGATATCCTATGAAACTCATTTTTATCTAATTCATTATTTAAACAAAACTTTCAAGAACATTTGGATAAAACAATGTTTTAAAGAATATATGTATTGGTTTCGTGTTTAAATCAAACATGATTTATAAAGAAGTTCGTCTGTTCACGTTTTTCGCTTAAAATAGTTGTATTTCTTTCACTGTCCTGTTCGCGATGTGTTTTTACTAAATTTGTATGCTAAATTTAAGAAGTTCAAACGTTAGTAATATATCAAACGTTAAGAATAATAGCGTCACAACTCTAAATAATATTAGAGTTAATCCGCTGAAATCAGTTGAGTTTAAATTGTATTTTTTAGGTAAATTTAGATACTAAAATTGACAGAAAAATGTTGAGCTTCAAACTTAATTTATTGTTTTTAAGTATAATACCATTCCAATTAGTATTTTATCTTTAAAACTAAAATTTTAAAAATTAAATTTTTTTTGGACATTTCCAGTATGATAGCATTATGTCTAAAATTCCTCAAAAAAGCGACGCAACCTATCCTAGTCACATATTTGCTCTTTGTCCAACAACAAACTCAAAATCCGAAGAAGTCTTCCAGAAAGAAAAAGCAAATTATTCAAGTAAATTTGCTTTTCACGGTAGTAAATTAGATAGTTTCTATTCGATAATTAATCACGGCTTACATCAACACATGTGCAAGGTTTGTACCTTAGACTTTTTTCATAATTTATAATTGTTATTAAAGAATAAAATATTATGCAACTTAAATAGAATGGTCTATTTGGCGATGGTGTTTACTTATCATCAGAATTGTCTGTAAGCATGGGTTACAGTCCGTATGGTGCTGGTTGGGGTGCTTCAAACTGTGGTGCTATGCTGTCTTGCGTTGCTCTTTGTGAATATGTTGAAAATCCAAATCATGTGAAATTCAAAGAAGATGGTAAGTTTTGAGATACCACAAACTAATAGAGCACATTTATCTGATTTTAATTTTCCTAGAAAAACACAAAACCGATATTCCCAACACATACATTGTGATAACAAATAACGATGTTGTAAGAGTAAGATACCTCTTGTTCTACGGTCGACAGTTTCCTGATGAAAATAGTGCACGTAGCGTTATTGTCGACTGGGTTAGCCGAAATCGTTATACACTCTCTTTAGTGTGCTATACTTTGTTCCTGGCATCAATTGGTCTTGCAAACAGTGGAAATGGATTGTATTTGCGACATGTGATAACTAAAAAAGCCAAATATGCTATGGAAATTTTTAAGAAATTATTATTAGGCTACACTTAACAGTAGAAATGCACCGGATGGCGGCGTGTGTTTAGTCATTTTATCTTTTCATACTGGAGGTTTAGTTAAATTTAATACACATCCATATACATATAACATAAATATCTTATTTTATAAATAAAAAGAAAACTAACAAATAGCTATTTTTTATCATTGTAAATTTAATACAAAGGGAACTTTTGTGAAATTTATTGAAATCGATATTATACTAGCCCAGTCTAAATATAGGTACTTTACTTGGAAATGGATTTTGTATGCTGTATGTATTTCTTATAAAGAAGACCGCGTTTAAAAATATTTACTTGGATTTCTTTTTATACATTTTTCCTGAGTTATAAGCAAATTTATTTTTTAATTATTTAAGTGAGTTAAACTGCGGAAACTTTTAAAATACTGATGTAATGTAATTAATTAAACATGTACAAAATGTATGTAAGGATATTTCCTTAAAAAAAAACGAACATTTCAAGAAACTTATCGCAATAGACCACAAAATGTAGTTCTCACAATTACCGATGAAAAATCTTATCATCTATTAACATACTGGTGAGTATCATTTTATAATTGGGGTTATCGGGAACTTATTTTCCCACCGAATTTTTCCCATATTCGAGAAATAGGTATCGGGAACATTTTTCGAAATTAGGGAAAAATTCCGAGGGAAAAAATACCTATCGTCAACAAATTTTGTATGCGAAATTTAATGGTTTTTCCCTCGGAATATTCCCCTGTCATTTTACGAGAGAAATTGAAAACGGAAGCAGCGATGTAAGTTGGTCTCTACAAAAAAAATAAATAAAATAAAATTAAAAGACTTACTTTTTAAGATCGAATTCATCAAATTCAAAGCAAATTGACGTTTTAATTAACTTAATGAAAAAAACAGAGAAGAAAGTTGAAAGTGATCTCAATTGTTTGGGCCCACCGATAAAATCTGTTGCCGAATGGAAAAAATTAAATGATACATTTTTTTATTGATGTTTTTCTTTCGACAAGTTAATTTAAGGTTTGGCTTTATAAAAAAAAAGTTTATAAGGAAAAAAATTTCTGACAACTTGAGACAAAGAAAAGCACCTGGTGGAGGCCCTAACAAGAAGTATAAATTCAGGTCGTTGGACGAAACTATCATAAGAATTTGTTCAATGAATGAATCGATTGAAGGGTGTCCAAATGCTTCTACTTTTGGGTTGCCTTCATGCAGTAAAAAAAAATGAAAGTTTGACGTTGATCAAAATAAAAAAAAACTGAAAAATAAAATTTCTCATTTTCATCAACACCCAACCGTTCTGCTGATGTATTGAAGGACAAGTCATTTGAAGAGAACGTTCTAATGGACATACTTATCAATTCACCAGAACCAGAGGCACAACAAGAAAAACACACTAAACAGGAAGAATCAAAAACAATAAACACCGGAAACAAAATTAAAACTCCTCGAATAACAAAAGAACGACAAAAAGGCATAACAACATAAGGTGTTTTGGAAAAGGTGGCTGTGGTAGCTCTAAAGGATTTGAGTGATCCCTTAAACTTCGCCTTATTAATTTCTGTTCATTTCGTTCTCTGCTCTATTTCTTCCATTAATAAAAATAAAAAATATGATTATTTGCATTATTTTATTGTTGACACCAAAATTACTTGTCAAACTCTTCGAAAATAAAGTTCGAATTTTTGTTTATTATTTTCATGTTGGTGAAACTTTTTCCCAAGGAAAAAAATTCCGTTCGGCATTCCCGATAGCAGGAATGTGTTCCCTGGAACGATAAAATTCCGAGGGGAAAATATTTCCCACGGAATTCCCGATAGGCCTGTTGTTTTTAGAATGGTGTAAAAACAATTTTACAGGAACTATCAACCACAAAATTTAAATACAAAAAAAAAAAAAAAAATGAATATCTTTTACGAACAATAGTTTGAATATATAATTAAACGCGGTAAGTCCGAAAAGAAAATATTTACAATAGTTTCTAACTTTAAATTTGTTGTGAAAAGTAATTTAGGTAATCAACAATAAAAATATCGATATTTTAAAATTGAACGTTTAGGTTTCTTGGACATATTTTTTTTCTGCAGTCAAAGATATTGGAAACAAATACAATTATTTACTTTTAAAAAAATCCTTGTTTTACAAAAAAAAAAAACTGAAAATAGCTACATTGAACTATTGAAATAAAAGTCAAAGTCTCAAACCTTAGCGTTCTTTCGATGTTTATTTTTTGTATAACAACACGTTAACCAAAAAAAGTCCTAGTTTTTTTTTATTAAGAAAAAAGCGTTTAAAACTTACATTGCAGTTTCAAATATTTATTAAATGAGTTATTAGAAACATTCTAGTTTAAATTTGAACTTTTTCGTGCAGCAAATAGATGTGCAGGAACATCGCCTAATCGATTTGTCTTTACAGGCGGATCAATCGGATCCAAAATTATCTTGTTCGGTGGCTTTGATGCTGCATTAATAATAAACGGATTTCGTTTTGATGTGGTGGAACCAGCTGATGAAGTTTTAGAATTGTCCGAAACAGGTGGAGCTGATGGTTCCGGTTTCTCATCCGAAGATTTACCACTTGAACTACTAGGTATATCTTCCAAAGAGGGATGCCCCGAATCATGTTGTTCCTCAATTGGCTTAATACTTTCGATATTCTGATTATTGTTATTTTCAGTTCCCATTTGATTGGGATTTGTTCCATTCGGAAATGATATGTGACTTAATGGAGTGGATGCTGAGTTGTAACACTGTCGTTCACATAAATACTGACTGTAAACACCATTGAGTAACTCTTCTGTACGTCTAGAAAGGGGAATTATAATGCTCTGAGAGTTTCCATTTTGACTTGGTTCATATACATGTCGTGGATAGTCAGCACCATCGTCCGATGCTGACATCACACCGACATGATTAGTTCGCACATGATAAGGAAAGCTTATGTTAGCCCTCGATGGCCAAGTTAGCCAGAGAAAAGAAGCATGTCCCGAAATGCTGAGAATAGTGAAAACGCCACACATAACACTCTCGCGAACCCATGGATCGAAGAAAACAATACCAATAAATGTTAAAATTGGACCACCAAGTATCCACATTGATCCTAAGATCGCAAATGGGTAGTAAAATGCTGACTTCTCCGGAAACTTCCTTGTTGTATTGATAATTGAAACAAGGAATGCACCCCATGAGCCACATCGCAACAGAGCAATTCCCAGGCCTCCAGGAGATTCGTACAAATTCAGCACTTCACCAGGATCAAATACCTCTTCTCGATATATGAACAAGGACATGTAGAACACAATGTAAAGATTAATAAAAAGTGTCATTTTAACTGTCGAACAAGTTGAAATACGAGCTCTGGTAATGGTATATCCCTTGGCCATAAGCAATAGCAAAACAAGAAACACAATTTCTGCAGCAGCTAACAAGACTGTTCCCAGACCAGTATACGGACCTACACCATGTATTGCATACCTGGACCAAGAAACGCCTAGAAACAGCACTCCGAAGAATTGAAAGCTTGCGCTCATTGCAAAAAGACGATAAGTACAATGAAATAAATGACGATTTTTCAGCTCAACAGCACAGATTAAGATGGCCAGGAGTAAGAATACATAAACAAGAGCTTCTGCCAGGAGAATAGGAGGAATGTCTGCGGAAATGAATAAAACAATAGTTAAAAATAAAAAGTAAGTTAAATTTGTAAATTTTTCAATTAATTATCAGTGGGTCGATTGTCATTTTCATTTCGGTTTACTTTCAAAATTTTCAGTCGATTAACGCCGAATTGACTACAAAATGTCTTATTGAAAAATCTCTCGACTCAAAGGGATTTTTGTAACACTGAATTTCTATCCTTATTAACTTACACATTTCATCCGCCGAAAAATGCTCATGCCAAAAATCTCCTGGTGGACCATTTGTCATGCGAAATTTGTACTTAACATCAATTCCGTTCTTACTTCCACAATTTGAAATAGCAATATACCACCAACGTTCTCGAGAAGTTAAAAATCCTCCAGAACTATGACACGTTACAATGAACGTATTTCCAGCTGAACCAAATCCACGCTTGATTCGAATCTAAAGCAAAACATATTCTATTAACTGTAATATTTTAAAAGACTAAAAATCACACATACATTTGTTCCATTTCTTTGGAATTCATCAACGAAAAGTTCTTCAACATCTTCCAAATTAGAAATTGTATCATTTTCGATGTTATTTTCAAATCCGTTCACATCTGAGCCAAAAGGTATATAATTTACACTTTTCGTTTGGTTGAAAACTTCAGTATCATTCAAAATCGAATAACTGACATTAAAAATTTCAAAATCTCCAGTTGCATATGATTCTGTTGACGTTTCCAAAAACTGATCAAAGTACGATGCATTTATTTCACCAGACAGAGGCTTTTCTATCGGGATTTCAATATTTGGTCTAGAAAAAATATTTAAAAGAAATAAATAAACGCCGACATTTTTTCATTAATATGCTTGCTAACTTTAATGTAGTGTCCTTGTCTGCACCAGATGTCCTTAGGGCGCAGCCAGAAATAATATTGTAAGGACTTTTTGCAGAAAGTGTCACGATCTGGTTGTCCTGGGGATGAAGGACACTCACTCTCTCAGCACAAGTCTGAAAAAATATTGAATTTTTACAATATGTTAAATAAATTTCACTGCATAAATGATTGTATTGCGAATATTAAACTAGGTTAAAGATTAGGGGGATAATTATTGTCGTGTGCTCTTAACTGTTCGAGGATCATAACTTTTTCTAACAAGAGCTCCTCAAGTATTGAATTATAATTACCTCCTAAAATGAAAAATGACTTTAGAGCTAAAAAATCTAGCTTTAATAGTTGCAGCTGTTATTAGTTTTCACTTACACTGATGCTGGGATAAATATCGTTTCTAGAACGCATTTTCTTAGCGAAGTATTTTGACATTCGTAAAGAAAAAATTGAATTCGATCTAGTAATCAAACTGAAGATAAAAATAGGTTTCCTAAATCTAACCGTTTGTCTGCCTAAATTTCGACCAACACCATTTGAGTTATAATAGTATATGTACCATACCATAAACTTATCCACCTTTGGGTCATTCCTTTGCAGTATTCTTGATTTTTTTTTTGTAGGTTTACAACAGTAGTGTATAAGTTTGAAAAGTATACAAATAAAATGTTGTCTTATCTCTTATTCACAAGACCCATTACAACATTCCAATCGGAGCATAATCTTAGTGAAATTTGTCTCCTCAATAGTTTATTTTTGAGGTACCTACGTCTTCAATTATCGGGAATAATTTCTTTATTAAATTAATAAACTCAAGAACTGTAGGCATATATTGTCACTATAATCTACAAAATCCAAGTACTAACTACCTAACAGAATAAGTTAAATCCTTATTATTTTTATACCAACCTTTCCAGTTTTGTAAATAGCCGGCCACTGACTTTCATCGTCATAATACAAGAGTAATTGTGGATCACCATAACGCCTCTCAAATTCAATATGATATTCATACCTGCCTCTTCCTGAAAGGAAACAAAAACGTGCCAGGAAAACCCAGTCCTAAAACAACAATTAAAATTAATTAATTTTATTATAAGAATTTTTTTTAAAAATTTATAGTTCTTGCCTCAAGTGTCTTAATGTGTCCTTCAACGTATCTTCCCGAAACAGCCGAAAAACTCAGAAATAATAATAATAATGCAACTAGGAAACACCTTCTTACAAAACACATATTCTAAAATATCCGTTTTTTTTTTTTTTTTTTTATTAACTTAAACTTGAAAAAGAAACATTAATTAAAACTGGTGAATAATGTTAACATTTTGATAGTCTGTTGCACTAACGTTGTTTGTTGCGAATTTTATTTTTGTCGATTGTTTTGCGTTGCTAGGATAATTTTCCGCCATAACAAAGCTATAAGGGTAATCGAACTATAATAGTACATTCTTGTGTACTACATACTGGATTGGATGTCACTTTATAACTCTCCTGAGTTTGAGTCCTTTGTATAAATTGTTATTATTACAGTTGAATTGCTTTTTGTTATGAGAATTACTGCGTACTTGAGGAAGAATATTTTGATTTTATATAATATATACAATATATTAGGTTAATTGTTTTGTAGATTCGGTTTATATTAGACATTTGACTCCGGAAAATCGCCGGAAAGCTGGATTTTGGTATACAGCCGCTAACAATTTTACGGGGGGTTAAAGGTCCCCCAAAATGGTTTTTGAGGAAATTCTCCCTAACGGTGCCATGTGCAGAAAAAACGTTGCTGACGAATTTGTAGCTTACAAATTTTCCTACAAAAAAGATTATAACACTTTTCTTCATAAAAATAACGGTTTTCAAAATATTTAAATCGGTGTAGAGTTAAGGTTTTTTGTTTTTCATACAAATGGAGAATGCACAAAAATACTTAGGATGATTCCGTATGCGAATGTGACAAAAAGCTAAGGCGTATAGGTTGAGTTAAGACAAGAATATTTCCCCCTGTTTAGGCGGGAGGGGAATTTTTTTTTTAAAATCGACTAGAAATAGAAAAGAGATCATTTATAGCTAAAAAAGAGATTTTTATAGCTAAAAAATAGCGGTACTTCTGTTATAAAACCGTTTTGAAAAAAGATATTTATCTCAAAAACAGCTCTAACGATATTTTTGGTATGATCTACATTTTGGTGAAAAAAATTACCAAAAACCGTTATTAACGGTACCTGCCATAGAACCGTTTTTAATAATTTTCAACTTTCTAGTTAACCACTCAACCGATTTTGATCAAAATTTTTACTCTGCAAGTCCTATCAAATGTGAACAATACTTTTTACATACATATGTATATTTTCAAAAAATATTTTTTTGATTTAAAAAAAAAAGGTTCAAATTTTTTTTTTTTTTTTTTGAAAAATCATTTTTGTGAAAAGGGGTTGATATTTTTTTTTTAAATTATGGTTTTAGTTGCATATTATTATACAATATACAATTATACATATTCTTAAAAATGGCATACGAATTTTTTTTTTCTAAAAAATTTCAAGAAATTTTATTATACATATTTATGTACATATAAAAAATCATTTTTTAAGAAAACCGCTTCAATGATTTTTAAAATTTTTTCTGTATAAATTTATATTTTTTTAATGGTTGAGATGGCGTTCTTCATTTTGAGGTTAAAACATTTTAAGTATTTGTTTTATCAATAGAACGTGTTTCATGCATTTTTTCCATATTCAAAATTCCATTCTTTAATTTGTTAAATTAGAAATATTAATATATAAATATTAATTATATGTTTTATATTACATTCAATATTTAAAATTCGAAGAAAATTTTACTATATAAGGGCAAGTTCGTGCGACCCAGTCGTGCAATTTATTCAAACATTTTTTGGTTAAAATTTAGCTACATTTTTGCTAACAACAATAGCAAATTCGGATGGTACGAATATTTTTGCATATTTTGTTATTATGAAAATTTAACCAAAGCTAAAGATGATAATGTTAAATCGAATTTTGTATTTAATTTAAAGCTCGCATTTCGATGATTCAGTACATAGAGGCCTTAACCGCTGCCGCTGAGACGATTCCTTTAAACTTGGTACTTGAGGTGGATTCCTAAATGGAAAATTGAAATTTTGACAAAGCTCCGAAAATATATTAAGCCCCTCTCTAACGATTTTTGATTTTTTGTAATCAAAAATGGAATATGTAATTGTTTAATTGATTTGAATTATGCAAGCAAGTTGGTGTGATTCAGGCATATTATTTATAGGTATTTAAACAAATGGTTTCTTTTCTAATGAATAATTTTCTGAGTCACTGTATAGCCATCTCGCTACATTGCATTGTAACGATTTTTCTAAAGTTTCATAATTTTCGTTACGTCTTCTGTTTCCCATCATTATGTTACCCTTTCAACCGTCACCAGCAGCGAACTAAAGAACTCTACATAACTCCCACTCTCGCTGTTAAAACATCCAATTCAAAAAGAGATACCTGTCATACAGGCTCCCCAACTTAACTAAAGTGCTACCTGCTCACATATTACCGATACTGTATCTTTGTATCTCTTACCAAACAAGAAAATTACACCAACAAAAAAACATTCAGTCATATCATCTCTCCGTGGGTAGTTCGTTTCGAATACATTTTTATTTGTAGTTACTTCGGCGTTGAATTCAACATCAAGAGTAGTTAGTCTCCACTTCTCATTCGAATAGAAGAGAAGTATCTTTCCGATACGTTCGTTGAAAGCAATCAAAATAAAGAAAACAAAACCAAACAACTTTCATATTATTATTTGACGAAGTTAACTTAATTTTAAGTTTATTCTTCTTCAGTTGCATATAAGCATAGTGTATGACGTATTTTTAAGTGCTTTTTGCCAATCATACCGGTTCCATTGTTTATTCAATTCCACAACATCTATAAACAATTAGCAGGTTCTGCGAATATTCTTTTCGGTACTTTTCTACCAGTTGTGATTTTGAATACGTGCCATGTTATGGCATAGAGCTGCCACCTTGGCATTCTAACACTTTATTCTCGACCTGCGCTCAGCCACACTTGTGTAGATAGAAACGTATTTTATACATAAACGGGGATGAAGCCCTGAGAACAAAACTTCTATTGCTTAGAAAGTGACGTGAGATACACGACATACGCAAATATTTCGTTATCAGCAGCAGAAGCTCTTTATTATTGCCATCCAAAAACCCAGAAATAACACATCACAAATGCTATCAGGCTATTTTTTCAAACTAAATTTCGCAAAATAATTAACCAACAACAAAAACAACAGTAATAAAAAAAATCTCAAGTTAAAGTGGCTGTGGCAGCTTTTATCTGAAGAATTCAATTTAAACTCGGACACAACAATCAACAATAAAAACAACACTCAAATCGCGGGAAGGTCATGATGTGATTAATGAAAAAGTACTATAGCGAATGATACAAATTAGTTGCGTGGTGTTTATAGAAAAAAAAAAAATAATAATAAAAAAATAACGAAATTCCAGAAGCTCTCCATTCAGTGTGCCAACAGTTGTTTATTTGAGTGAAAAAATCGATTAACGGTGTAGTTTTTGACAACAAATAATTTACGGAAACAGAAAAACTAGCAATCCGCAACCATGGGATGGTTCCATATGTTACAACTTTTCGGTCTGATGACTGGTTCTGTCCTTGGAATACAGTTTTCTCATAACAGCATCGAAACAGACGAGGATGACACCCCATACACTTCAAGGATTCGTGATCGTGAGGGATACATACACGGAAAGTTTCCATTTCTAATGCCGAATGTCAAACCCAATACGGTACGTAAATTTTATATTTCCTTCCGTTGACCCTTAAGAAAACAATCATAATATTAAGTACTTTTAATGTTAACCTTTCTCTGCAAATGGAGCTGTTAAATATGTAGGATATTTTATCAGACTTCGTTTGGGAGATGCCTCTTGGCTTAATTTGTTGAAGTATCTTTTCTTCTGGTAGTTAATTTTATCTTCTTCCAGAGAGAGAGAGAGAGAGTAAGTTTATTTTTAGAAAGAAAAAATATCCTCCCACTACGAGTATAAATGGCAAAATAGGTGGGTAGCCGGATTCACTCAATGCAACAGAAGCTAGGTATATAGTCATGTGCCCACCGAAATATGTATATAATTAAGTACACGATGGTGTCTCGCCAACATGCTTTCGTAATTGCTAGGGGTGTCTTACAAACTCCTACAATGTTAGACTCATACGTTGATTTTTGGGTCAAAAAATAAAGGAAATTAAAGGGACTTTTATAAATTTAATTATTTGAATTGCTTATTCCGTAAAAATTTGGAAAATATTTATTAAAAAGGTTAAAATTCTTCAGTAAGAAAATTCATCAAAATCATTTGAACAGTGCCGAGATTTAGCTAATTCGAAACCGCAGCGAGTGAGTGAGATGAGTCACTTTTCATTGAAAATCGATTTAGCTAGCAAAAGTGAGTGAGTGAGCGAGTGAAATGAAATGTCAGATTACTCGCCGGATATTTCGGCGGTGACTTGGTGTATGTGTATATAAATTTACACTTTTGCATAAGTATGTGTTCTTTTCTAAAGGAATTGGTACATATATCTATCCACGTATGTGAAATGCAAATGCAAGACAACAATGTACCTAGGTAAAAATATATATTATGTAACTTATTATGCACTTGATTTATTTTTATACAAACATACACATTTTGTAAATAGATAAACAGTTTCTTTTTAATTTGTTGTTTATATTTTTATTGTTTACATTATTGTTAAATTCAATTAAAAAATAAGTCAGCATCGCCATCGAAAGGAAGACCAACTAGAAAACATTGGATAAAGATTTAAAAGACACGAAATATACACTAAAATCACTCATTGATTTAGTTTTGCTTTCCTTTTGTTTGTCAATTTTGTTGTCTCTTTAATAGCAATGATAAAATTTAGTGTTTTTATAAATTTTAATAAAAATATTGAAAACTCAAGTCACAAAAAGAAAACAAACCAAAGACAACAAAATAAAAAATAGTCTTTGGTTATGACATTTGATGTGTTCGAAACTAAACTCGAAATTACTCATTTCACTTTAAAAGCTAAATCACTTTTGCGAATGAAGTGAGATGAATCGGCGAGTAAGGCGAGTCATCTCACTTCACTCGCTGAAATAGCTAAATCTCGGCACAGTTTACAACAAAATGCGTTGCGAAAAAACGATTCAATAGGCGAATGTGCCATTAAATCTCCAATCAGCTATTTCGAAAGAACAAAACTCAGTTGAAAAAAAAATGAAAAAAAAAAACAAATCACGAAAGTTCGACCAGTGTTGTTTTCCGAAAACCAAGAGTAAAGGCTCTCCCAAAACAACGCGACACATTCGACGCGACAACGAAATTTTCGGAAATCAAAATTAATTTACATGGTAATTAATGAGAGTCTTCACACTGACGCGATGAATATTCGCATCGCTCCAGTGTGGGGACTCTCAATAATCACCATGTAAATTTACTTTGACTGCCGAAAGTTTAGTTGTCGCGCCGAATGTGTCGCGTTGTTTTGGGATAGCCTTAAAACTTGCTAGATTGATTGGATACAAATGCCAGAAAAAAAAAATTCTGGACAAAGTAGGTAGATACAAAATATTTTGAGCTTCGAAACTAGCGGTACCTGCCATACATTTTATTGGTTTCGAACGGCTCTAACGATTTTCTTTGTACCTACTTTACAAATTTGTTCCTAAAAACTATTTTTAACGGTACTTGTTTTTTTTTTGTGACTTTTTCATTGACTACTGCACCGATTGCTATCAAAATTTGAACACAAAACGTGGAAATTAAGCCTTATTGTAAGTTTAACCAGAATAACTTTCCACCCGGAGAATCCTATTCCCCTTACTGTAAACATTAATTTCGCGCAGAATGTAATGCCATGACAGCTTAAATGTTCACTTTGTTTTTAAAGCTTATTATACTGTTCTTGATAAAAAATTTTAACGGCATTTTTAAATTTTAAGTGCCGATGAAAAATTTTTAAGTTTTTTACCTACCATCCTTTTATTATAATGTACCAGTTTTAGAAGGGATTTTACTCGTAATAATTTTGATTCTTATTTCTTATGACAAATTGAACATGCATTTCAAGTTTCATCACTATATCGTTATTATTTCGTAACATTTTACTTGTTGGAAGAAAAAAATTCGGTAATCTTTCTATGAAAAGGCTGTATAACTACTTTAAAGGTTGTTGTATAGTTTGCAAATTGATTTCATAAAATCGGGCATTGAAACGTACCCCAAAGTCAAATATTTCAGTTTAATAATCTTCCACCTCCTCTATAGCCCCTTTTTGGAAAGCGATTATTCAAAAGAACCAATATAGAGATTTCAGTGTCGCGTCATCGTCCTTTTTTTCTACATCGCTTAACTTTGTTTGCATGCAAAAACACTTTGTTATTCAAAATAAAAGAAGCGTCCTAGCCAGTCTTGGGGATAACTTTTAAGAAAAATAATTTTATATTTGCTATCTATAATTTATGCTCTTTCAAACCACATATGTCATTTTTTAATTGACGATGCTTTTTTTTTTGCCCATCATTTTTTATTTAAACATAGGATGGCGTATTTTGGGTTCGTAAAAAAATCCAAGTCAAGATTTTGGCCGAACTTGACAGTATGATACCCACCTGAAAGAAGAACCTAGTTCTCAATGAGGTTCTATAAAGTTTAACATACTATCAAGGGGCTATAAAGGGTTACTATGTAAATCAGTTAGGGCCTCGCCAGTTACATATGAACCATTTTACCTCGAGAGATAAAAAATAAAAAAACGTTTCTTTATTTAAGATTGGATCCTGGGAACTTCCGCTTACCACTCCGAAAATAAAAGTTTAATTCAGAAAATAAAAGTTTAATTCAGAAAGTAAAAGTTTAAAACTGAAAACGATTAACTTTATGCTTTATTCAAAACCGTTATGGTGGTGATGTGTTGCTTTTTATTATAGATGTAGGTAGGTAAGCTACGGAGTCCAACAAGTTTTTGATAGTATTTGACAAGTTTTCCTCTTATAGGTTTTCCCTGCTGCAAACTTTCTCAAAAATGGTTTAATAGAAACTCCCATAAAACCTTTTTTTTATTTTCGCTTTTTTTTTTAAACTGTTGTATTTTTAACCAAGTTTTAATCTTTCGTTTGTTTGAACCCATGTTTTCTAAATTCTAAGCCACTCAAAGTGCAAGTACTTACACAACCCAGTTTTAAATTTTACATGTTACATACACATGTAAAATGTGTACAAATTAACTTTCGGGTATTTAGATACTCGTATATTCTAACATAAGAAAGAGATCTCTATGTATTTCAGAAAACGATAAAGGAATTTATTTCTATAAGGATTAAGTAGATTTTGATTGTGCGGGATGAGTGAATCACTTCGTATGTGTAAATACACTTTACGTAAACGCGATTGTCAAGATGGAGATTCATGGAATATAGGAATCTGTTTCGATACTCTTCTCAAAAGGGGATGGGTTCGTCCTTGTATCTATTGGTATGAATTAAAGTTGAAGTTGAATGGATTTACGTCAAATCGTAACTTAAGAGATTTTGGAAAATGAATACACATGTAATTACTCATACATGCGTTATTATATAATTTACATATTATATACCTATGCTTACTATAGTGATTGATAACTATGGAAAATGATTTAATGGTTTTGGTATTTTTACAGATTACGTATGAATTTATATACTCATTTTCTTTCAACACCCACTTCTTAAGAAAAAAAAATTACAAAAATAAAAAGGGCTATTAAATTAAAAAAGAAACGAACTATAGATATGTATACATATATATGTTTACAAAATATGAAAATATAGCTTCAATTTCAGCCAAAATATACTCAATGGAAAAGTGCAAAAAAAATATATTCGTGTCATCCTACATTTTTTAAATGTCATGAAACGGTAGGCGAAAAGACTAAGAAGCCCAAAACTGTGGAATGAGCAACAGAGTATGGCATCGAATACACACCCACAGTAAAAAGTTGAAACAATTCTTCTTGTTGAAGAAGACTATGAACGAACACAGGCTGCAGTGCCGATGATGATGAATTGAAGTTAATAAATTGCTCACACAAAATTTGAAAATAATATTGATCCGTTTTCAAAATATTAAGTCAACATAAATAATCAGCCCTAATCACGAATTTCATCATAATCGGAAACTTCTTACGAATCCTGAAAAAAAAAAAATATCACAGAATCCATCGTAGTGGAAAACCTCATACAAACTGGCATTACGAACGGATTCGGTAATAGTTTTTATTTTCGGGATTCGTTAAAATTCGGATTACGATGGAATTCGTGATAGAGCTGAATGGTTTCAACATTATTAGTATGAAGTATTTACTAAATGGCTCCTGCTTTCTAATTATAGATATATAGAAATAATTAATATAGCATATGGCGATCTATTTTGCTAGCAAAATGCTGTTGGAGCCTCGTCAGTTATTCAAAAAAAAACATCACTATTTCACTCAAAACATTATTAAAGATCAAAAAAGTATTTTAGTTTATAGGAAAATTTAATTTTTAAATAATTTTAAAAGTTCGAAATTTTTTGAGTAATGTTATTATTTAATTTATAAAAAACAGCTCTTCTACACCAGGCTGTTTTTGATGTTAGAGCACTGATATCTATAATACACTGGATAGCGCATCCATAAAAGAAAGTTGAAGCCATTTGAGAATTGTTATAATGTTGAGTTGCCTATTTTTTTGTATAACTATTCTTTTGTATAACTGTATAACATAATGAAATGCAAAATTTTTTACAAAATTGCAACTAAAATATTTTAAATTCACTTTTACAATTATTTTAAATTACAAAAAATCAAATTTACAAACAAGTGATGGTTCTTTTGCTTTTTTTTTTCTTAGAAATTCCACTTTGGTTTTTGCCCCTCTTCGGTTGTAGTAGAATTTTTGAGATCTCAGCAACTTGAACTGGCCTTCTCAGCCTCACTGAACATACCTAAAGTGTTGAGTTGCCTACGTACTTGTCATCTTCATATTGGAATCAGAAAAACTGTTGTACTTTGTAAGGAATCCACTATCCAGTGTATTATAGAGATCAGTGGGTTAGAGTCAACATGACGTGCAACTTTTAAGAATAATGAAATAAATTGATTATTTCTTAATAATTTTATACAATAACTTATGAATGTAGGTATATATGAAAATGATCATGTTGTTTGTTCAGCCGTTTTTCAGTTTCTACCTTGGATACAAATAAAATTAAAAAGCGTTAGGTACATATATTGTACGTATGTATGTACATGTACTTGTATTTGTATACATTCGTTTGTTTGAGCATTAAAGTACTTAAATTTGGACCATTTTCAGTATTTTAATATTATAGATAAACAAAAAATTCAAGATGGGATCGCAAAAAGTAAGGAGTAATAGGTATATTTTTTTTTTTATAAAAAAAAAGAATATAAATATCCTATTTCCATAGCGTTGCCAAAAGTCTTCTTTCCATCGACACATTTTTCAAATAATGTTTTGTAACTTTGCCTTATTTTTCTACTCCGACTATTGAAAAATCACTTAGATAACTCTAAAAAAAAACAGATCGAATACAGTGCTGATTCAAACAAATGAAACGAACGGATCTAAATTTAAAGTTCAATTAGGGAAGTTCACATGTATTAGCATTAATGCACAAATATAGTGACAAAGATAAATCGACTTGAAATTGTGTTCCATTCGCCAAAAGATAATTAAATTTTTCGATTGAAATCTAAGGCCGTGTGTGAATTCGGTTAAAATCGCGTTAAATTTTATCCAAAGTTTAATTTTTGACACTAGTGAGGTGAATCTGTACGTAGAATTGTCAAATTTTAATGTCGGATAAAATTTAATCGCAATTTTAAACGAATTCGCACACGGCCTAAAATTTGATTTGCCTGAAATTTGATTTTTTTTTCTTGGCGAATGGAATACGATTTCAGATTTAATTTTTTTTTGTCATGGTATTAGTGTAGAATTCGTGCCTGTGAACCTTATGTTGTCAAACTGGTAGCTTTCAATTGTACTGGTGTATTAGTGGTGTTAGTAGAAAGGGGGGATAGATCTGCCGCAAAATCCAGTGCCCTAACTTTTCTTAGGCCGTGTGCGAATCCGTTTAAAATTTCGGTTAAATTTTATCCGAGATTAAATTTTGACATTTCTACGTACAGATTCACCTCACTAGTGTCAAAAATTAATCTTCGGATAAAATTTAACGCGATTTTAACTAAATTCACACACGGCCTTATTCAACTTTCAAATTTGTATAGGCACTTATCTACAAACAATATTATACGTACCTTAATGAATACATCGAAATTTGAAGTCAAACATATTTGTTTACCTATATACTTGTTTCTTCTATATTGACCTAGAAAATTAAAATTGAGCTTCTCTCACACTTGCATGTGATTATTTTTCTTGCGAAACAGGTAAATAATGTCAAATTTTGAATTCATTAGAAGATTGAACTTGAGATTAAATAAATGTAATACATTTAACATACATAAATAGCAACAACAAAAATGTATAGTCACAGTTCCATCCTGTCTGTATCTATAGTTTGCATGGAATTAAGTAAGATTAAATAAAAGAATGGCTGCTAGCAAAAAGGCTCGACTTAGAGCCATCCAAGGCTCACTGTGATGGAACCCTATATGAATCTAGAAATTTCCTTCCTCATAGTTGAGCAAATTAGAGCTTGTTCACGTATGACACTTCTACTTACTTCTGTATATTTCTATGACTCCGCTAATTATGGTTAAATGTTTCGAATGTTTTTGTCAATGCATCGCGCTTAATTAAATGTGTTTATTTTCAATAAATTGAAAAGATCTAATTTATTATTAAATAATAATAAAATATGAAAAACCAGTGCCGTAGCAACGTAGGGGCTAGGAGAAATCAGAAATAATATTAAAATACTTGTATAGTATAGTTTACTATTTCTGCGAACGAGTTGCATTTTATTGAAAACCTTTGAAAAAATCTTTTAAAATTTTTAATTTGGTTGTTGAAAAAAAAAAAATCATTCAATTGAATTTTTCACAATATCTTTTTGAAAAAACGGAAAAATTATTTTTGTGGAAAATTGGTTACCTACGAGATTAAATAACCCGTTTTTTGAGATATTTGGAAAAAAAACCCATTTTATTACCTTTGATCCATTTTTACTGACCTAGCGGTTATCGGATCGATCGCTAAGAAACTTTCTCAAGTTGGAATATCCACAAAACAGAGTAGCTACGGCACTGTGAAAAAGTATCTGTTTTTTTAGTTTGCGTTAAATAGCAATCTTTAATATTATGCAAACCTACTAAGGCCGATTTTATTAAATCAAAGTTGAACATAACTTGAGGATTTTTATTCTTAACTTGTTTTTATTCACAAAAAGTTGACGTTTTTAACTTTCGATTTTCAACTCTAAAATTGATGAACTTTAGATTTTGTCAACTCCCGGAAAAAGTAGAAGTTGACCGAGCAAACTTGAGAGTTTACATAAAAATGTTGTTTTGTCATTTAAATTTTGCTACAAAAACAGATAACGGACAGCAAAAGGTAAAAAATACATCAGGTAATGCTCATAAAGCAATTATTTTTGGTAAATTGGCCAACAATTTCTTTGGGTAGTAAATGCATTCGCGATTTTCTTTGACGCTTTTTCCTTGTTGCGTTACGTGGTATGATGTCACAATACACAATTTAACACAAAATAACACGCAAAAATATTGAAAAACTTCAAATTGAAAACACAATAAATCAAAATTAAAATTGAAAATGACGGTTCTGTTTTATTTTCACAAATATCCCGGGGATATTATTCAACTGGGAAGTTGAGAAAAAATGAGTAAGAAATTCAAACTTGCGTTTCAACTCTCGAGTTGTAGTAAACTCTCGAGTTGATCAATTTGAGAGTTTGCCCCAAGTGAAAAAAATGGCCCTAAATGTGCACATAATTGTTAGACAAATAATGAATATCAAAAATTAATTTGAACAAGATTAGTTTAAACAACTCTTTTAATAAGGTGCCAGGGATAGTTTTTGTTGAAAATCGTCATTGAAAATTTTAAGTTTTGAGACACTTTAATAATGTTCGGATAGATTCTTGCTGAAAAGGAAATGAAAGTTTAAAAAAAAATCAAAAGCTCTTGCACTTTCGTGTCAGAAAAAAGTAAAAAAACGTTTTGGGTAGATTTGGGATACCACGGTAACGGTATATCGCGAGTAAAGAAACAGACCTTATAACTATTTGATCCCAATATAAAACAGACGCACGACTCAATTGTAATATTTCTAGCCAATTATGTTGATTTTTAATAATTTTTCAATTTAAGCTCTGTAATTATGTATAATATTAGTTTAAATTCCCAGTTTTTAGGAGTTCTTTCTTCTTTCATTAGGATTTAATACGTTAGGCGGTACTCTATAGTGCCGAAAAAATATGTTACTATAAAACTGAAGTATAGAAATTCTAGAATCTAAAAATAAAACCAAATTGGTTTTATTTCGATTTGTAAAGCAAAATAAAGCCAAATAAAAAATTTGGGCTTATTTCCAAATTGAAAACGAAATAGGGCCAAATTTTTGATTTTTGGCTTTATTTCGTTGGGTTTTATTTCACGTCATCTATCAAATGTTCATTTTCGTACCAATGTGTTTGCTTTGAAATGATTGTCCTGATTTTGCCGCCCAATCAAAGTGCCGCCCTAGGCAATTGCCTGCTGCCTACAAACAGGTTCGGCGCCGCCTATACGTTGTAGCTACATTAGGTGCGTTTTATTATTGCCAATAACCCATACGGTTCACGCCGAAAAAATAAAACGATGCAGATCCAATTGACAACAGTGTTGTATACCCACCTCTTTTTTCCTTATGCCTGTTTATTTTTCATGTATTGAACTGTCTATTTTCTTTACACTGAATTTTACACTACCGTACCATTTGCAAAAGGCAAAACGCCATCTACCCGCAACATTAGAACTAGTTTTTAGGTTTTTGAATGAAACCCCGATAGAAACCTAGAGCTTTGTGTTGTTTTTGTTCTACGTGTTAAAAGATAACCCCGACCCAGACTCATAGATAATAAAACGAAGCTATTATAGTCGTGAGATTTATTAAATGTACTTAATGAACTTGTATCATTTATTTAATAATTTGTTCTACTCTAAACAAAAATAATGAAATTTAGCATGCATAACCATTAGTTTGCTTTCTTGTTAATTTGTCATGCATGATTTTTCACATACATACAAATATATTATTAAAATATATATTATGTACCTATTGTACATAATGGAGACTCTATTTCGGAAAGGCAAACTTACGAATATATGACTTAATCTAAATATGTATGTACAGATAATATATATAATGTAGGCACAGGCATGCGATTTATCGTTACTGCGAACTAAGCAATTTTTACTATGTATCGTCTGGTTTTATATCTCTTGATTATTATCAGTGCCATGAAATAAAATCCTATGCAATCAACAGCGAAATTTGCAGACTGCATTATTTTGAAAAAAAAAAAAAAAACTAATTCAAACCGTAATAATATACTACATAATTTTAATGTATGTATATACGCACATGTATGTATTTTAAGATACATACATACATACAATAAAACGCTATATGTATCAACTTTTATGTCCACCCTTTGTTCTGTGTCTGTGTTCACATCCTTTTATGAGTGAAAAATAATTTACATTACCGACATTTAGGGTTCAAGTCCACAACCTTTGTCCACTTTTATATTCACTAATTTACTGGTTTATTTATTGCCACTTTTGGTTTTGTTATTGTTCACCAAGGGAAATTTTACTGCGCTTTCTATAAAATTGCCAATAAAACGCACCTACAATTATTTTTTAAACTAAATTTCAATTAAGAAATTCTTAGGAAGTAGGTATAGAGTAACGGTAAATTTCGCTCGAAATTTAAGTTAGTGACCACGCCGACGATCGCCACGTTTGCGACGGACAAAATACAGTCGTTTTTTTAAGCTATGCGTTAGGAACAGGTACATATATATTTAAACAGTTTTCTTAGACCACTGTTAGTCGGGCTTTGCTCCACTTAGGGTATGTTCGGCTGTCCAGGCAGGCAACTCTCTCTAACTAACTACAGTTGCTTTTTCTTTTGTTTCATACATAATATCAAGATTATTCTTTATATTTTTATCTTTGGATGTTATTACATTTTAGATCTTGACTTTATTGGATTCTTAAGCCTTAACTACATAAGCCAAAAAAGTGAAAAAGTACAAAAGTGAAAATTTTCAAACTCATTTTGGGATAGTGTTTCTCACAGGAAATCTTATAAAAATGATGCAGAAAGCTTAAATTTTGGTTTAAAAATAAAATGTATATATTCTTTTACACAAAGCAACTGCGCTAGCTGGAAAAAAATATTTTTACTTTTGTAATTATGCAAAAAGTGGCCAATGTAGTTAAGGCTTTAGCTTATACAAAAAAAGACTAAAACAGTTTTTTTTTTATATATTTGTATAAAGAAAAATATATAGGTAGTATTTATTTACGGATCCATAAGCTTGCCCTGGATAATGCAAAGTTCCTGTATGACACGCATACATTACATGTACAAGTATGTACATAATATAAATTCATAAAAAGCTAAAAGAAATACTCAAAGGAATAAAATGTTAACCGTTGTTTACACCTATCTCGTTTTGTAATAAGATTCAAAAATATCCCATTTAAATTACTTTTTTTTTCTATAAAATCTTATATATCTTTTTTTTATTCTATTTTATTGCAGCCAGAGCTCTATTTATGTACACCAATTAAAGTTGACTATACTACAAGTTATTATATCGGTGAGATGCATTTCCTTGTTTACGTATGCATGTAAAAAATTTCATGTAACAAATATTTTCTTTTATTTCAGTTGGCTACGAACCAAATGCCACAATGAATACCGCCCACCATATGCTTTTATATGGATGTGAAGAGCCAGGTTCAACAAAACCTGTTTGGTAGATTTTTAGCTTTGAGAACTTTTTTCTAAAGAATTTACTAAAAATAAAACTTTAATATAGGAATTGTGGGGAAATGGCACAAAAGGGATCTGCAGAGGAAGAAACTTCCAGCCCATGCGGAGTAACAGCACATTCCCAAGTATTTTTTTGTTTTTTAAAAGGATTTTGAATAGGTACATATAAATTCACTTTTTTCCAGATCCTATATGCCTGGGCAAGAGATGCCCCAAAGCTGGATCTTCCCGATGGTGTCGGCTTCAAAGTCGGCAGTGATTCCCCAATTAAGTACATGGTATTGCAGGTGCATTATGCACATATTGATAAATTCAGTGGTAGGCATATTTTGAAACTTAAATACAAATCTGATTTTTTTTTAAATTAATTTACTGTTAAAAATTAGACGGAAGCACCGATGATTCTGGAGTTTTTATCAACTACACAACAGAACCGTAAGCAAATTCACTCAAAACCCCCATTTAAATGTTTTAAGATACAAATCTTTCAATAGAAGGAACAAACTTGCTGGTGTTCTGCTACTTGGGACAGCTGGAACAATTAAGCCAAGATCCATTGAACACATGGAAACAGCATGTGAAATGAACGAACACAAGATTATACATCCAATAGCTTATAGGACTCACACACATAGCTTGGGCAAAGTTGTATCCGGTTACCGAGTCCGCGCTGATGATAAAGGAGCCCACCAATGGACTTTGTTGGGTAAACGTGATCCCCTTACTCCACAGATGTTCTATCCCATTATGAATTCAGATCCAATCATCTATGGTGACCAATTGGCAGCTCGTTGTACCATGGAAAGTAATCGAGATCGATACACTCAAATAGGGTAAGAAATTGCGATTTTAAAAAGAACGTAGAGATCGCATTAATTATTCCTGTGGAAAACCATTTTTTTTTTCAGAGCAACAAATGAGGATGAGATGTGCAACTTCTATTTAATGTACTACGTCGATAATGGTGAACCACTGAATATGAAATACTGCTTTAGTTCTGGACCACCACAATACTATTGGAAGAATGCTGATGTTGGTCTAACCAATATTCCAGACTATGAAGCTAGTCATTTGTAAATAACCTGCGTACCTGCAGTAAATCACCCATTGACCACAATTTAGTAGATTATAAATCAAAATCAAATAAAAAAAAATTGTTCATTAAATAAATTATCTACCTTGAGCAAATAGGGATTATGGTAAGATTAAAAAAAATGAAAAACATATAAATATACACATATATGATTTCCCTACCAGGAAATTAGAGAAAAAAGAAAATCCAACGACCGAATTTTATGAACTGAATGTTATGAATGTGTTTTAGTCTATAATTTTTTGTTACATTCAAATACATAGTCTATGGCGTTATAAACAATTATTTTTTATTAACTCGCACATATACAGTTAATTGATTTAATGTAAAAAAATGGTCTCAGCCATCCATATATAAGTTGTTAATTTTATTAATATTCATAATAAAAGATATACCATATTTTAAATAATTAAAATACTGTAAGATACAGCATATCGGTATATATATATTGAACTAAAACTAAAAGATAAATCTCTATTTATACAAAAACAAAAATAAATATATCAACAAAAATGAAATAAATACATATTTATACAAAAGAAAGCAGACATTATTTATTATTAAAAAAAAAAGAAAAACTCTTCCTATACTTAATATAAAAAATATATATATAAGTACACTTTAAAGAATATAAAGAAAAAAAAACACGAAATTAAAATCTATACACAAAGAGTAAATTTTATAAAAGTGAAAATCAAATAGAAAAATTCTTTTACAAAACCTACAATTGATAAAATAAAATAAATATTTAATAATAATGCCTAGTGTACAATAAAATAAGGTAAAATCTAAAAATTATAGCAAATAAATATATAATATGGAACGATATCGTGATAAACCAAGAATTTTGTTTCACTGTGCATGCACACTAAAAGGTAAAAAACTAAAAAGTTCATCCAAATACGAATAACGGATCAGTAAGAAAATAATGTTTTTTTGGGATTTCACATAAAAATAGTGCGTATACGCCACCGAACCCACATTGAAATATTATTGTCACTACCCTTCAAGCAAATTCTCTGACCCATCTTTCTTGGTCTTTCTTGGATCTTTGCTAAACTGAGTGTTTCACGCAAACCTACAAAAATTCTTTGTTTTTACAGGCATTTTCCCCACACCTTTGTTTAGTTCATCTTTGCAAGTGGAGCAGCGAAGACGTAGTTCTTTTTTTTCTCTTTTCTTCTATTTCCTTATAAAAAATTGAGAAATGGCCGCTTCATAAATTAAATGTTACTGTTTTTCGTTCTTTTCGTGTTTTTGTAGTGCAATAAATTATGTTTGTAAATTGTATTTATATTAATTGATGAAAATAAAAGTGTCTTGAAAAAAAAAAGCTTTGTTTGTTGTAGGTAAACTCGATTGGAGAGACTTTGAATGAAAAAAGCTTTGTTGTAAGTAGAACTCAATGTGATTCATTTTGGATTTGTTTTGGTCTCGGCTTTCGCTGAGTATGGTGAACTCTCACTCTCACAATACATGCGCAAGTGGGTCAGTGGCAGTGTTGCCGCTGATAAAATTGAAATGGTCGCAAAAAAAGGGTCACGAGGAAAAAAAGTCGCATTCAGAAAATTTCGTAAAATATATAGCTTAAAAAATCGGTTTTTTATCAGTTGACATTATACTGGCGAGAAACTTAAGGTTTCTTAATTTTTTCTTTAACTTCTTTAAATTTGGGAAAGTAAAAACGTCTTTGCTTTGTGATTGTGAGTATATAGGTATCTAGATAAAGTCAGCCCTGTTGGTACATAATGCATTCCATCGTAATTAAAATTTTGTTACGAAATAAGAAAAAGGAAGCTATCACAGAATCCATCACTTAGAAAAATTCATACGAACTCCCATCGCTAAAAAATTCGCTGATATTTTTTTGTGGAACATGCTGGATTATGTACGAAATTACGTTTGTACATATGTCCTACTGCATTTTACTATAACATTTTTTTTTTTCAATTAAAAAATAAAGTGCCTTGTTATGGTTTGCGAATTGAACATTCGCTTACGATATGGCCTGCAATTTCGTATTTCGGTTAGCGAATTGATTTTTCGACGAAAATTCATTACTCTTAGACGAAATAACTAGGTAATTGATCTCTTTGTGACGAATACCAAAGTGAAACAAAAAATGTTTTTTTTTCACAAAAAGGAAAACAATAATTCTATAGTCCAAGTAATTTTCTAGAAAAAGGTTCAGAAAAGTCGCAAGATTTTTAAAAAGGGTCAAAAAAGCCAATTTTCCAAAAAGTCGTCTCATGGTCGCATGAGGCTCAAAAAGGGGTCAAAATGAGACTAAAGTCAACATTGGTCAGTGGTGATTCTAATTTTCATACTTATTTGAGCCGACAAACGCAGTTTTGGGGTATAGATTTATCAGCCAATTCTAACTTAACGACATAAGATTATTCTGTAATAGACTTCTCTGGGTTTATCCCCTTCTGACATTAATGAAAAGATTACACGTTACACCCCTTTTTTGACGTATGTGGTTTCGCTTATTGCTGGTTTCGCTCTTTCGAGCTAATTGGAAAGTAGCAGGTGCGGTGGCACAATTCAGCCGAATGTAAAAATGAAGCAGAGATATATATAAATTTAAATACCCTTCGAGTGGTTACGTCAGTATAATCTAAAAAGCACATTTAAACAACCGAGACATTAATTCTGTCTGTCAGTTGGTTGATGTCACTTAAAACGACTGTAAACTTATGGCCTTTTCGATTGGCGATTCAGAAGAACTGTCCGATTCGGAATACCAATAAAATACAAACAAACCAGGCCCAATTCGATTCTGAAGTTTTTTTTGTCATTGTATTTGTGTACGATGTAACTTACAAACAAACGTATCTTCAATATTTTCCATTTGGAATTTATTTATCTAGAATTTGTTTGCTTTTTATAATTTAAATTGGTATTTATTTAAAAAATTTGCCTAATAATCATCCAAACTTGAAATTGCTGTTTACCTAGAATGACACTTTACAACTTTGACAAACTTTTGTGTGAGTAATTCTGGGTTTCATTCTGAAATCAAATCAAGAAGCATCTCTCTCCTTTTCAGGAGAGGAACTGTCATTCCGAATCCCAATAGAACACATTCAGAAGGGTTTAGACACATTCCGGACGCTTCTGGATTGCCAATCGAAAAGGCCATTATATGTGTACAATTCGTACACAGCAGAGCTGTAAAAGACTGCAGTACTTTGGTAATGCAGTTAATAAAGTCGCAGTTAATTAACTTACCTTTTGAATGTAAGTTAATACTGTAAATAAGTACTTTAACTGCGAAACAAGCAGTCAGCAGTCAGTACTAACATTCCGACTGTGCAGTTAAAAAAAAAAGTTAATTAACTGTAAGTTAATTAACTGCAGTACTTTTTAACTGCTTTTAGTCTTTTTAGTCAGTAAAAAGTCTTTGTACTGCAATGATTTAACTTTTAGTCAGCAAGTCTTTTAACTACAGTCAATTAACTGTAAGTCTTTTAACGTTTTCTATAGTCTTTTAACTAAAAGAAACAGGATGGAATAAAAAGAAAAGAAATTTTAAAGAAAAAAAAGTTAAAAAAAACTTACAGTTAATTGACTGTAGTTAAAAGACTTGGTGACTAAAAGTTAAATCACCGCAGTACAAAGACTTTTTACTGACTAAAAAGACTAAAAGGAGTTAAAAAGTACTGCAGTTAATTAACTAAAAGTTAATTAACTTTTTTTTTTAACTGCACAGTCAGAATATGAGTACTGACTGCTGACTGCTCGATTTTAGTTAAAGTATTTTTGTAAGTTAAAAGACTTATTGAAATTAGTCTTTTTAGTCAATTAACTGCAGTACCGAAAAGACTGCAGTTTTTACAACTCTGGTACACAGGGACCTAAAACCGTTGATCGTTTGCACGACAGGCCTATGAGTTTGGGGTAAAGTTTGCAGAACTTAGATTCTTTCGAGTGGTGTTTCTTAGAAGTTAAAAGTACCACGGGCGTTATTGATATATCTTTTGAAAGGACTTAAAAATACCCTTGCTTTGAAATACCCACCAAGAAAAAATTTAAATCGTGAAATAGCGTCATGCCGGTATTAGCATGATTCATTAAATTTGATGGCGCGCTCGTCAAGAAATCTGAATTTACCAAACAAAAACCCCATTATAATATACTTTTAGTACAAAATACAGCTCTGACATATTTGCTGTTGGAAAAAGCTTAATTTCTGATAAGCTTAATTCTGAAAGTAAACAAAAACCATATGTACGTGCATACAATATACATGTTTGTTTAATTGTCATTGTTTTATACTCGATTTGGTATTTGATCAAATCAAATGTTTCAGTTTGTTTTCTCTTGTCTCGTTGAACAGTAGTTAAGGAATACGTACTTTGTTTTAGTTTAAAAATGGAAACAGAAAACGATAATAACTTTAAAATCGTATCCCTAACAACTGAGGATATCCGTTGGCCAACGTCTCTTCAAGGTGATGGATCTGACGCAATGGTTGGTTCAACATAACTTTCGTTTAAAAAAAAAATATTCATTTTTATTTGGGCCATCATTTTCAAGCACACTGACCCAGACTATTCATGTGTTTATGTGACTCTTGAATTAAAGAACGGCACTAAAGGATACGGTCTAACTTTTACACTAGGTATACCTTAAAATTTATGATTTATTACAAAAAAAAAAACCGAATAAAATTGTTAAAAACTTAAATATTCACAGGACGTGGTACTGAAGTGGTTAAGTCAGCTGTAGAAGCAATGGATCATTTGGTTGTCGATCGTAATTGTTGTAGCATTTTCAATAATTTTGGAGTGTTTTGGAGAACTCTGACAAGTGAATCTCAATTAAGATGGGTAAGGGATTCAAAAGGATTTTAGAAATTAATATAATACTCACCGATTTAAATCTTAGATTGGTCCTGAAAAAGGTGTTACACACTTGGCTGTTGCTGCGATTATAAATGCTTTATGGGACTTGTGGGCGAGACTAGAAGAAAAACCTGTCTGGCAGCTTTTGGTAGATATGGAACCAGAGGTAAGTTTTTTTAACCTAGCAAATTTATTTACTTTTATAAAAAAAAAATATTTTACAATCAAAAACAGTTGCCACTTATTTTTGTTTTGATTGCATTAGATGAATTATTGTTTAAAAATAAATTAATCTTATCTACATTGACGACATAAATTAAAACAAAAAAGTACAAGATATACATTATTGTGAACCTATACATCATATTATACAAATATGTATGTAAGTTTAAAATAGGTGGGTTTGTTTGTGATAACATTGTTTACGTTTTGCGATTTGCAAAATATAGCAGGGTCGCCTAAAATGAAGCGTTAAATCAACACGTTGAAAGTTACCAAGATATTTTTTTATACCTACTTGAAAGTTACAAACAAAAATTAACGAAATTAATATAGAGTTATTAGAAGCAAAAAAAAATATTGGAAAATATTGATTCGTTTCAAAACTCTAAATTTGTTGAATTAACCTAATGGGGGTTATGGCGAACAAAAATTTCCTGGCAACGTTTCCCTGGGGCATTACGAAGAATTGACAAATAAAGTGCAATAAACCGTAGATCCCCTTCAATTATGCAGATATACACGCAAGAATGGTTGCAAATTTTAAGTCACTTGACTCTGGTTTCTTACGAGCTGTCGCACCACCTAATTTATTTATTTTCAACTGAATGACGACAAGTAGTAGCCCGTGGCGTAATGGTTAGTGCGTTGGACTGCCATGCCACAGAGGTCTGGGTTCAATACCAGCCGCTTCCACCTTAAGTTTTTTTCGGAGCTACTACCTCTTGCGAAGAAGTGACAAATCCTCCAAGAGTATATCTTGTCATAGAAAAGTGCCGCTCACCTTAGCCGGTCGGATTTGGCAATAAACTGTAGGTCCCGCAAGCAGAAATGGTTGAGAGTTGTAAGTCGCTAGGCCCTGGTTCTTCATGAGCCGTTTGTGCCACCAAACTTATTATTTTTTATTTTATGAATGATGCCAAAGCTTCCATCCGAATTTATTGGTATCGGGAATAAATTTTCCAGCGAAATTTCGAGGACCCACAGAAGGCCCAATATTGTTCGCCTGACCAAAACTTCCAACTTTGGACACTTTCTCGCTTCATAACAATACTTTACGTCTTCAAGGAAAAGTCTATTATAACTTTGAACCACCATATGAATATTGTTATTGCATAATTTTTTTAACAAGCAAAAAATAAACTGTTGAAATGTATTGATGAGTTATTTTATTGATGTCCATGTAGAGATATGTTTAATCAACTATGAAGATTTTAAAATATGAAACATTTAAAAATTTTCCAATAAATCATAAAAAAAAAACGTATTCAAATTAACTTAAAGAAGCGGCGAAAAAAAAGTAAAAATCTCCGTTGACAATATTATTAATTTAATGTTTTTACATTTTAACAAATTATATTTAAATTTTTTTTTAATTTACAATCACTTAGTTAAAATCTCATTTTATGTGAAAAATAATGATCCAAATTTTAAATACAGCAAACAAGGATTTAACAAACACGGTACATAAAAATATAATGTCCTAGAAAGAGAGACATAAAAATGGTGATTTATATTTTTATTTCTGGGCTTTTATTTTACAAAGTTAATTTACTCAAAAAAAAAAAATTGATCAAGAAGAATTCAATTTTTTCTCCATGTTAAGTGAGATTATATAATAAAAATTTTGGAATCACTACTGCATTAGAATTTTAACTGTTCGTTTGAGCAAACGACTTAAAGCTGACTATTACCACTAAACGTTATCCTAAGAAGCCGAGTTCGTAAAAAATGCAAATGCAATGTTTTTATTCTTTTAAGGAACTGGCACGTTCTTTGTTAATATATTAGTTCCTGTTGGTATTTTTGTGTTGCATTGTAAGCCACATGTAGAATGTAGAAAATTTGTATAAAACAAAGTTTAGAATTCAAGTTTTGGGTAAATTCAACGATGAATTCAATACCACTATCATTTTACAAAAAAAACACAATTTCATATATAATTGTAACAGAAGTTATTAGCCGGTAATTTTGCAAAAGACACCGATTTTATTGGAGAACGCATATGATCTGCAATTTCAGTCGTATTGGAAATGAGTTTCTGTGAATACCAACTCCTCATAATACAGAAAAGAATTGATTTCTCTCCAATCGAATATATTTCTCAACTGAAAGCTTTTCGAAACCGTTTTCCATTTTAAATGTGCGCTTGTTAATCTCTTAATTTTTACTTATATTACATCTAAATACCTACACAAGTTTGGAAAGGAGAAGAGAAGAACTTAGATAAATCTTAAAAATATACAACTATATTATCATACTTTTTCTTTTTTTGGAAAAAAAAAACGAAACAAAAATACAAAAAACATTTTCTTTAAAAAAAAAGTTAATTTAAGTAAAAGGCTTAACTATAGCTGATCATTTTTTCCCTTCTTACGATCGCTGATGAAGCTGCAAATGGATTCTTCCTTCAATTATCTTCTTCGTCAAGTTCATCATCATCGTCATCGTCCTCTTCGTCATTAACACCATTTACCACACCAGCAAAGTCCTTCGAACACTGCGTCATCGACGAATTATTTGCATTCGATGGATGAAGGCACATCGGTCCCGATGCTGATTTCGGAAATCGACTAAGGTAGCGCTGTAGTCGCAGAAACTTAATAGAAACCAAACGTTTATCAAACCACCAGCCATTGATCTCATTATGAACTATACCAGCATCATATTCGGTAGCACAGCGGACGTAGACACAACAACTTTGCTTATCGAGCTGGATGTCATAGATTTTGCATTTTGGGCCGACTTTTTCCAGTATTGCATCCTGAATGATGGTCTTCAAGTTCGGATTGTTCGCTTCGAGCGGTTCGAACATTTGACGGATTTTTAGGCAATTTGTGGGAGGGTTTGCGATTTTGTTCGACTTATCAAAAGCTGGACTATGCCACTGCTTGAGGGTATTTGTGGTGCGAGCTAGCATGTCGGCGGATACATTGGCGATCCATTTCATTGTTTTGCACTCTTCGCCATTGCGCAGCGCTAAATCAAACTGAATTCGACTGTCGTTGAGTTCGAGGTTTTGGATGGCTTCATTCCAGGCAGACTGCATCTGTTTTCGTTTGTGTAAAGGAATCAGTTTATCACGCAGATGATTAACCACAACATCCGGCTGAGTTGAATCGGGACTGATAGCCTTACGCATGAGCTCGGCGATTATTTCGTTTGTGTAATACTCAATAGCGTCGGCTCGCGTCTTGCGGCGACTCTGAATAAAGCGGTAGCTGATGTGAATCGCAAGAACTGCAACGGCAAGGAGAGTGGCTGATCCTATGATCACAAAAAATTGCTGAATTTTGTTAGAGATAGTGCAGGTGATTGGAAGCCGAGGGTTTTCGATGACAAACGCATTCCCCTGAGTGGGTCGTAGTTTGACAACCTCATGGAAGGCCATGATTTCTTTGGAAATCGGTGCCACATGTCTTATCTTCCACTGGGGATTCTTTTCGATTAGATATTCAGCATTGTGAAGATCCTTTAGGGTCTTGCGGACATCGGTGGTCAATCCAAGCTTGTGTAGGTGCTTGACAAAATCTCTAGCGCTTATAGTCGGCTCTTGTGAAGAGTCTTTGCAGAAATGCACTTCAGCTCTTTTTTGCAGTTCGGGCATTAGGTACTTCAACATAAGAACCGCAGCTGGGAGTTGATCTTTCTCAACGCACGAATAACCAGCTGTTGCTATGGCTGAATCAGCATGATGGGGATTACAGATAGTAAACTCGGTATTCTTCTCATTGATAGTGCTTATTAGGTCCGGGCTGATAGTCATGTAG
Organism: Epistrophella euchroma; assembly: GCA_947049315.1. Taxonomy (NCBI): domain Eukaryota; kingdom Metazoa; phylum Arthropoda; class Insecta; order Diptera; family Syrphidae; genus Epistrophella; species Epistrophella euchroma. Next base: position 121,442,587 of record OX346245.1, on the reverse strand, counting down.
AAGAACGCAACAAAGAAGAAAAACAAAAGAAGGATACTAACAAGAGCGCATGGAATGAAAGTCTGCTTGAAGCCGTACTGTTCGTCGAGACGCGCTACCAACTGTGCAAATGCTGTACTGGGAGATATGTTGTTATCCGATCGCTCCGACTGTTGGTAAACAATGTCAGATGGGTCGACTGATGGGGTTGTGTGAATCTGGCGAAGAGGTTGTTTTGTAACACCAGTGCTGGTGCGCTTTTGAAGGATGCTATCTCTAATAGTTTCTCCGCGAAGTTTTAGCAATCGCTTAGTGAAGTCACCACCATAGCCGAGCTCATTATTACTCCCCTGGCCATTGCAATTATTGTTATTGGGTGACGCTGAGACGTGAGAGATTGGAGCATTGTTTTGATACAAAGGCGATGTGTTCCATGAACAGTTGAGGCTTCGGTCCAGAGTGATATTACTCGGTGTCGTCGTCGCATAGGGATTCGTGTATGCCCATGTGCTGGCTGGTGGTGTATTATTGTACTGCTTTGGAGTGTAAGCCAAATAATCAGAGTCCTCTTCACTTTCTGATGCCAAAATCGGCGGTGGGACGTATATTTTTGGAGATGTCTTCTGCTTTGGGGACGAACTATATCGGCTACTGGGACTGGAGTAGCCGGTAGATTTGTTTGCAGTGTAAGGTGCTGGTGTGGGTGATGTAAGATTCGCCCCAGAACGTCTGGTAAGGACAATAGGTGATGATGGTGGTGGCATTTTGTTGGGTGCTGTTTTGGATAGTGATGATGTGTTGCGAAAATTTGACATTACCGATGAACGTCCTCTGATTGTTGATGGAGAAATTGGATTTTGTTCGGATTCTTCATCGGATGAGTAACGTGTCACGTAGTTAGTTTGACGTTTCAATTTTGCTTTTTCGTTGGTCAAATGATTACGAAGTTTTTTTATGAGGATTTTTCTGGTTGTCTCAGTGACAGGCATATTTGGAAATCCATACTGGAGAAGTCGGTGACGCAGTTCACTGTCCGTCAATTTGTCTAGATCTTCCATTTTGTTGTTCATGGTGTCTATAAATAAAATAAAGTTGCGAGTTAATATATTTTTTTAATTTAAATTGCCTTGATAATACTATAAACTCTAGTTTGTGTATGGATTGTTTTCTGTTTAAACTTAACCGAGACTTAACTTAAGGCAACAAACAATATTCGTTAAAATCGTGTTAAGTCCGAATTCAATCCTATTTGTAACAACTTTTCTAAATACAAAAAATCATATTAAAATGGTTTACAAGTATGCTGCAATGTTTGAATGATTTTTTTTGAATGAGTTTTAGTACAGTTTCATCGCTATTTCCATTGCTTCTAATGGCTGGGATACAAGAAGGATGTATACTTGGGATAATCAAAATGATTTTTCAGTAAAAAAAATAACGGTTATCCGAGTAGTCAACAGAATACATGCTTATTCCGGGGAGTAGTTTTTAGTAAAACATTGTTTTGACTGTATTTTAAGTCGTAACTGTTTGGCTAAACACTTTGCCTGACTTTTCTAATTATTATTACAAAACAACATTCCGATAACAGATGGTGATGATCCTGCTTCTAGTCGTACTAGTTCAGGTTTATATGAAACGATTCTAGCTTCCTAATGTTATTTGCATTGATCAAAATTCTTTAAAAAAAAAATCGCCTAGGCTCTATTTACTTACCAAATTGTTATGAATATGTTTAATTCTGTCAACAAATCCACGATATAATCGCATTTGTTAAAAACTATTAGCTATTAAAATATTTGCCTTCAGGTATTAAGTGTTTCTTGGCAACCCTAGCTCGACATTCGACCTTAGTCAGTAGCAGCAGCAACAATGCAGCACAGGAATTCCTTTTTAGCTCTGACGGCAGTTTTCGAGTTTGAGTAGTTTATGAATGAGTACGCCACCTTGAGTTCTTGAATATGTTTGACCATGCAGCACACATCTAAGCGCCAACAAATAACAAAAACTGATGATCTCGTGTATTAGTTGACGGTGAGAGAACTTAACTTCTCGTTTAATAAGCAGCAGAGCAACGGCGGCGGCAAAACGCAAAAGAAAAACTAGCGGCAGCAATTCTTAATTTATTTAATTTTTTTTTTTTGTTCTTTCTGTTTTTGTTTTCGTTTCTCTAGCTGTTAACCTCGGCAAGTTTATATTAAAAGCAAAGAAAAAAATATTTTCGGATTTGTTTTGCGCTATTTTTAAAATCTGCGTCACGCTCAGTTCAGTTCCAATTTTTTTTTTCTAGAGCTCGATGTCCATAAACGACATACAATTTATTTTTTTTTAAATTGTATGTTTCAAAGTTATAATTTATAGTTACATATATTTATAATAGTTTTTGAATATTCTACCACGAAACACTTGAAATTTCACAAAGGCAGCAGGAGAATGAAAGAATAAATTTGTAAAACAAAAATTCTCACTTTTTGTCTGGTGATACACACAGTATTGCGTTGCGGTTTTTAATTGCTTAATAAACACAAATTATAGTAGATTTACAATAAAAATTAACACACAAACATTTAATTCTTGTTTTTAATTACGATTTTCTGTGATTTTCGGTTATTTTGCAACAACCATGCGAGAAAGTCGAGCAGAAAAAAAAATATTTGTCTGTCGCGACACCCTTCAGAATTTATAAAAACGATGGAGGTTGAATTTCAAAACGTCACTTTACACAGCGGGAAAATTGACAGTTTATTTTAGCGAGTAACTAGTTAAATCGCTGCTTTGGACGACTAAAATTTCATTCACAATAGATAGGTAATTATTTTAGCTCTGAATGAACTAGGGAATTGCCTTTTCGATTGGTAGGTAATCCGCATGAATAATTATTTGATTCGTGCAAACATTTCAGGTACGATTCTGAAAACAAATCCAAATCTTCTTTTCGTAAAAAAAAAACTGTCATTCCGACAGCAATCAAAAGGCCATAAGTTCAAATTTTTATTTGATATCTCAGTTTAAGCCTAGTACGCAGATCGGGAAAAGACAAATTTTATCTCTACAATTCTAATTTCCTGGCAAAACTTAGTGAAGACTTCACCCTACAGCGGGTACAAACGTCACAATTTTGCGCGTGAACTGCGTACTGCCTGGAAAAAACTGAAGACAAATTTTTTCCTAGGAAAAATTTTGTACGAAAAGAAAAATTTTTCCCGATCTGCGTACTAGGCTTTCCATACAAAAATTTTTCAATTTCAATAAAATATCCCAATTGGTCGGATTGATTTTTTTTGTCATTTTCAATAGGCTTTTATTTTAAATTAGATTTATTTGATCCATAGAACATGCATTGCAACATGAGATCCTGCGATTCCGATTACAAATACTAATGCATAATTATATGTATACAAACGTTAAGTAAGTTTTAAAACATTAATTTCAAGATCTATTCGAGATTCTTGTCTTTCTACAAAGAGGTATTATTTTTGCAAATCAAAGCCCATTTTCAATTTTCATTTGGCCAGTTTATATTTCAGAGATCGAGGAATCCATATTCTCAAAAATATAAACACAAAAATTCTTCACAAAAAATCCTCAGTTGCTGTCAAAAAATTGAGGAAGGTTTTTTTTTTTAATTCGTTGCTCAATAATCTTGTTTATATTTAATGTTCCTACTCTTTTAAAGTGACGGAGGAAAATTACCGAGGGCTCTGAAATATACACGGACCAATTTTATTTCCAGGTTCTTGTGTCAACCATAGATTTTCGTTACATCAGCGATGTTATAACTTCAGAAGAAGCAATACATTTATTAAAACAAAACTCCGAATCTAAAACTGAACGAAAAAATGAACTTCTAAAAAATGGATATCCAGCTTATACGACTCAAGTTGGTTGGATGGGTTATAGCGATGAAAAAATAAAAGGACTTTGCGAAGATTACCTGTCCAAAGGATATACTGCTTTTAAACTGAAAGTTGGAAGGGACCTTGAAAGTGATATCCGGCGGTGCAGGATTGTTCGTGAATCCATTGGTTGGAATAATCAGCTCGTAAGTAAAAATAAAATATTTCGTGGTTTAATTTATAACTAAAACTTCTGTCATTTTCAGATGATCGACGCCAATCAGATATGGGATGTGAATGAAGCTATTGATTGAGTTATTCGTCTCGCTGAATACAAACCCTTGTGGATTGAAGAACCAACTTCACCAGATGATATTCTTGGTCATGCTGCTATATCTAAAGCTTTGATGTGAGGTCTCAATGTTGAGGTAATGAATATGTCGTATAAATACCTATGCATTTTTTTTTTTCTTTAAAGCCCTTATGATATTGGCGTTGCAACTGGTGAAATGTGTGCTAATCGCATAATGTTCAAACAATTCTTACAATCTGAAGCCATGCAATACTGTCAAATTGATTCTGCTAGAATCGGTGGAATAAACGAGATTTTATCAGTTTATCTGATGGCCAGGAAACTAAATGGTTTGTTCAATTATAAAATTACAAACTTTAAAAAAGATAACTGTGCTAATACATATGTGTGTATGTTATAATTCTTCCAGTAAAAGTTTGTCCCCATGCTGGTGGAGTTGGTCTGTGTGAAATGGTACAACATCTTCAGATGTGGGATTTTATTTCACTGTCTGGTACGAAATCAGGACGAATGATTGAATATGTTGGTCAGCAGCATGATCAATTTGAATATCCTGTGGAGATAAAAAATGCATGTTACATGCCACCAAAGCAGCCAGGCTATAGTACTGAACTTAAACAAGATGCCATTAATGAATATAAATTCCCAAATGGTGTTTGGTGGAAGGCCAATAAAAAAATAGCCAAACGGATGGTTTAGATGCTTGTTTTAAAGCAATAAAATTATAAAAAGGCATTCTCTAAAATCGTGTTTTAAACTGAAAAATATCTGACATTATGGTCAATCAATAAACAATAAAGTTAATAAATTGTTGTTGGTGTTTGTATATTGTTCGATTTGCTGCAGTAGAAGGAATTTATATTTTCTTTTATCGTTGCAAAATATGTGGTGTTATTAGGCCGATCGCTAAGAAATTGCACCTTCATTCAGGTTTATTCAGAAATATTTAATATTTTCATATTTTTTCAATTCACTTGGACAACGGCATTGTATATATATTCTATAGTACTCTCATGGAACGGAAACTTTTAGTACTGCGTGTGCTCTACAGGAGACGCTGTCGACACCACAAACCATGAGAGACTGATAGTGGAGACCTTAGAATTAGGTGAGGAAAAGGATTTCGACAAGTAGTAAGAGTGAGAGGTTTGTATTAATTTTAGTCTGACAACAATTAAGTGGAGTAAGTGAGAAAAATAAATCAGCTGGTAGCGTCGTGGCAACGAGGTTTTTTTTTGTCGTAGGTAGCTATAGAATATATGACAGGAGGTATTCTCCCGCTTTTTTTTTTGTTGCAATTTGATAATTTGATTTGGAATTTTCAATTCTTTGTGAAAGCTGAAAGCAACGTTGCTAAATTTCACGATTTCACAAAGTTTTCGAATATGCTTGAAATAGATTTTTGGCTGTAGGTATATAAATAGTTATTTGTTATTTTTTTTAGTTTGGTGACGTCACAAGAATCTAAGATGGCGACATCGGTGTATGCAATAAGCATATTTTGTAGGTATCTGTCAACGTGGGTAGTTGGGCAAGTGCATGCATTACGTATGTTGGTAGATACATATAAAGGGTGTTTTGTATAAAATGTGACAAAAGAGTGGGCTTTTAGCTTGAATTGAGACAAGAAAAAAAAATCGTATGGGGAAGGGGGTCTATTTCCGTTTGTTTAGGTGGGAAAGCCAAGTTTTTTAAAAATTGTCTTGAAATAAAAATAAAATTATTAAAAAAGAATATTATATCATTAAAATATAATGATATACATATATCTTTTTTGTAACCAGAAATTCATTTTTTTATCTTGTTTTCAGAGAATGTTTTTTTTTTTAATTATTTTGAAACTCAAAATTTTGAAAAAAAAATTAAAAACTAAATTTTTTGTCGAATTCCTTTTAACAAAAAAAATAGATTTGTTTAGAAGAAAAAAATCGATTTTTTAGTTTTAAACATTCGATCAATTGTTAAACAAATACCTACTAAAATACATGTTTAAATGTTTTCTAGTTTTTGTAAAAAATTTAAAATAACAAAAGTTAGTTTTCCTAGGTTTTCCTTATATTCGATACTAAAAAAATTATGATGTGCCAATGTTTTAAATATAAGTTGTTACACCTAAAATCTATTTCAAAAAATCAAATTTCTGATTTTTCGAAAATTCTCATTTATAAATTTTTCTCGGAAAAAAGTTATTCGATTTTTTGAAATACTTTTTAGGTCTAAAATTATATGAATTTTGGTATGAAAGAATTGATATAATTTACATCTAAAAACTATTAAAAAATTCATCATGTAAAACATTATTTTAAAGTAAAAATTTTATAGTAAAAATGTAAAAACTTTATTTTTGAAAACTCTGTACTTTCTATTTTCTCAAAAACTAGAATATTTAAATTAAAACAATTATTTTAGTTTTTAGTATTCAAAATGTAATTATGCGAAATGTAAAATTTTGAAAGTTTTATTTTCATAATTAATTTTTGTCAAAAACTAGTTCTATAAAAACTTACTAAGAAATTTAAAGAATTAGTGTTTTTGACCTTATGTTAAGTGCTGCAGATGTTTTTTTAAAATATTTGTTTCTGCTTTATGTACTGTCTTTTAGTCTTCTTCTTCAATAGGTAAGTCATTTTTACTTGCGATACAGGTAGAAAAAATACTTGCATTACAAAATTGTAAATGTAATTTACAAAGTTTACAGGTACAAATTATCTATTTATTTATTTTTATGAAAGTTTTGAAAAAAAATTTTTTACCAACTTTTTTTTTGATTTTGAAGAACTGGCACTTCCTAGATTACGAATATGCTTTTTTGAAGTGGCTAGGTCGTTTAGTTTAGCCGCAATTCCATTTTAAAGGTGTACACTTTGATGCCTCTAGGACGTCTAGTTTAGCCGCAAATCGCGTTTAAAGATAAAAGTCGATTTTTTGTATAATGCGATACATCAATTGAAAGGTGGCACTTCCTAGATCACAAATATGCATGTTTGAAGTGGCTAGGTCGTTTAGTTTAGCCGCAATTCAATTTTAAAGGTATAAACTTTGATGCCTCTAGGACGTCTAGTTTAGCCGCAAATCGCGTTTAAAGATTTTGTTTCGATTTTGTATATTATGAGATGCGTAAATTTTTTTTAAAACTTTTTTTCTTTTAAAATGAATTTTTAGCGTTACCAATACGATTTTTCGAAAAAAAATTCACCAATTTTATTTTTTTGAATACCTTCATATGTTTTCGTTCTCAAAATTGACATACAAAATTTATTTATTTTTTTCTTTCGACTTTCCAACGTTTTTTCTATTTTAAAATCTTGTTTTTAATTGCCCCTACTATAAGGGGAAAATAGACCCCTTCCAACCCCTCCTCCCTCTCATCACCATTCACACAATTTTCCACTTACCTACTCGGTCTTACATTTTGATGAAAAATATCCTGTGAAAAATGCAATTGAGAAGAAGAAGAACAATTATTTTATGATGTTATGATATTTAACGGAGGCAATAATTTTTTAACTAAAATGTTTTTTTTTTTAAATTTTAAAATATTGAAAATAATTTCCCCTCCCATTAGGGGAAAATGCACCCCCTCACACCCCTTCCAAAAGAAATTCTGTTCCACGTACCTTCACGATAAAACATTTTCACACAAACATATTATGCAAAACACCCTGTTAATGTATTCAAATTCAATATTTTCAATACAAATAAAAATACCTTAGGATTCTTAGTTTTGAAGCTGGGTAATGACTTCGTTTTTAATATTTTTTTTTTCTATTTTTCATTTTTTTTTTATTCACCACCGCCGCCTCCCTATGGGTAATACACCACTTTACCTACATGGTCTAACGTTTTGATAAATATTTCTCAAACACCCTATAAATTGATTTTAATTCAATACATTTTATATACATATACCTATACCTACCTACCTAAATCATGACGAGCTACCCACAAAATAGAAAATGTTTTCCCTTCGTTTTAAAACCAAAAAGCATTTATATTAAAAATGGCAACCGTGCCAATTTGTTTCCTAGTCATTTTCACAAAACACAAAAATTTAACCTCTTTTGAACTATATTTATCATCGTTCTTTCTTTAACCAGAGAAAAAAATAAGCCACTCCCACCTATTTGTATAGAAAATAATAAAAGAAAATGTGCAAAATGATTTTTTCTCGTCTCCCTTCAGCTCTCTTAAATTTTGTATACTTTCTTCTCGTTCTTTTATCATTTCTTTTATCCTAATATTTATTCCTTTGTCTTTCAATAACTGACAATTCCCAACTCTCCAACCACTCCACGAGTGCAATTGCTAAAAGTTCTGCGTGTGCTCGCCTAGACGTCGCCTCGTTCGTTCCTCTCCATGAGAGTACTATAGAATATATATACAATGACAACGGTCGGTTGCGCAGAGAGAGGATTTAAGAGAACAAATTTTTTTTTACTGTGAGCGAAGCTATAAACCACACACACAGCCTGCGATAATGACAACAACGCCAGCATGTACATCTTTTTTTCAGTGATTTTTGTGTATCTTTCAAAATTAAAGAGATGAGCAGAGAAATTTGAAGAGACCTCTGCGCAGTAGAATGGCCAACTAATTTGGTTCAAGCTATACAATCAAGCGATTTTTTGTATTTTGGTCTTCGATTAATTTTTTTGATTTTTTCCTCCTTTTTGAATCAATTTAAATATATGTATATTTATATATAAGAGAACATCAACTTGCTAAATTTCCGCACTACTTTTCTAACGAAAATATATGTATGCATAAATAGTAGTGACAATACAGAGATTTCTCGTGTGGTGTGTTCTAGTGGCGTCTTTTTTTGCTGACTATCCACACTAAACTCGGTGTATTGTGATACTTCACATTTCATACATTGGCTATTGGAAATCGGTATTCTAATCAACGCTTCGTTTTTCTCATCTTGTTCCGTTCTGTGTGTGCCTGTTGGTGGCTGTGTATGAATTAAAGGAGAAGTGGAATTATCTTCAAAGAGGTGGATTGTGGATAGTGTGTTGTGTTTGTGTGCAACAGAAATAAGTGCAGTGTCCATTTTTTTACAACAGATAATGTATTCAATAGATGGAAATGAACTCCAGGGGAGTCCAGGGGAAAACAAATTGTTGATTTCGCTTTGTAATTTGATCCATCAGGGTGGTGCACTTAGTTATATAAAATTGTCGTTGGCCCTATTGACATTTTGTGAGTAAAGCCTTAACTACATAAGCCAAAAAAGTGAAAAAGTACAAAAGTAAAAATTTTCAAACTCATTTTGGGGTAGTGTTTCTCACTGAAAAACTTATAAAAATGATGCAGAACGCTTAAAGGCTCTCCCAAACCAACGCGATTAATCGCAGCGACAATAGAAAACAATAACAACAACGTGTTGTTTTGTTTGACAACCACGTGTTGTTGTTATTGTTTTCTATTGTCGCGGCGATTAATCGCGTTGGCTTGGGAGGGCCTTAAATTTAAGTTTTTCAGTGAGAAACACTATCCCAAAATGAGTTTGAAAATTTTCACTTTTGTACTTTTCACTTTTTCCAATGTAGTTAAGACTTTACTTGGTCGGCTGTATAAAGTTAGACAACGTTTATAAATACGACTGCTTTTACAAATACCAATAGAAGATGTTTTTAAAAGGTTTAAATGCAAAGGTTTAATTGCATATTATGTGCCTGTTTACATTGTATTTTTGACGAACGGCGCATCCAGTGAGATGGGTAGATTTTGTGTGAGTAAGAAAGAGAAGGGTTAATTCCACCCAAATTACGCCGATGCGCCAGTTTCAATAAATGTTTTCGGATTGAGCAGGAAGAGTTTTTTTTGTGTGAGTGAGAGATAAATGGTTGTTAAGGATGTGAGATAAGGATGGGTAGATTGAAATGAAAGAATTTTTTCTCTATAATGTAAACACGAGGAACATTTTGATGAACGAAAATATGCTTTGTCAAAAATACAATGTAAACAGGCACTATCGTGATTGTGACTTACTCAGATATTCACAATAAAGTTGTTGTAAAACAAGAAAACACCACAAAAAATTTCCTTTGGCGGGAAGAATTTAATTTGACATTTCAACAAAAATTTCTGTTAAAAACCCACTTTTTTACTTACGGACAAAAATATTTAAAAATCTTAACAAATAATTGATAAATAGTTGATAAATTTATAAAAAAAAATGGCATTCCAACGAAGTTCTATGCGTTATGCTCATACTAATGGTCACACAAGTCTCACATACACCGAAAATGGAGAGTAAGTATTCTGGACTCTGGTTACTTTGGATTAAAATTTTCATTTGGAGTTCTTTAAAGATATATCATAACTTGTGGATCTGATGGTGATATTCGAAAATGGAAAGGCATTGATGATGATGATCCTTCATCTAATTGTTTGGGTGAATTTGTAATTTGCATTGCACACTATGACAAACGCCTTTTGGCTTCAACTGATCTGAACACTGTCCAGGCCTATACCTTCCCAGATATCGATCGCGATGGAACAGAAATGCGCTTTACAGCTCCAGTTACATGTTTAAAAGTTAATAAAAATGTAAGTCCGCCGCCTGGCACAAGAGCAATGGTTGATGAAATTCTTTTAGTTTATAGCCGCTGGTTCGGAAGATACCACCATTAAAGTTACTCTACGCGGAAACAGTGAGGGAGAATTCACTTTAGAAGGACATTCGGGACCGATTTTGGCCATTGCCTTGAGTGTCAACGATTTATTAGCATCCGTAGCTGGAGATGGCTGTTTAAAAATATGGGATTTGACCGAAAAAAAGCAAATCAAAACAATTTCTGGACTTTCCAAGCTCAAAACGTTCGAGGACGCTAAGTGTTTTGGTAAACTATTGCAGCTTTTCTTCTATGTATTTGTATTGTCACAACTCAATTTTTTTCTCAGGAACTCCTTCATTTGAACCACAAACTGGCAACTGCCTGGCCTATGTCAAAGGCAAAGAAGTAATTGTACTGAACAGTAGCACATGGGAGACCCAGTTCACTCTTACAGACGAAAACATTACCTGCGAATACAGCTGCTGTGCGTTCTCAGCCGATGGACAGTTCATTGCAGCTGGCACTCGAATTGGCGAACTGTCGGTGTTCAACTTTACCCGAAAGCAGACTGTAAAGTGCGAGACGTCGAACAGTGAATGCCATGGCATCACAGCTCTCGCCTGGAATCCAAGCAATAACACTGAAGTGGCATTCTGTGACTCAACCGGTCAGCTAGGCACAATTGTGTCTGGAGAAATGGCTTCCAATGACTTTCTAGATGATGCTGCAATGGAAGAAAATAGTGTGGATAATGCTCTCGATGGATGTGAGTACAATTTTGTTTATCATTTAATCAACTCTTGATTAAGACTTAATTTATTAGTTGAATTTGAGAATGGAGATGGCGACGACGAAGATGGAGATAACTGTGTTTCCTTAGAGAAGTTGAAAAATGAAACAATGCGAAAAAATGGTCTACAGACGGATGAAGAATCTAGAGATTCTAGAGACTCACGGGCCAAAAATTGGCGTTCGGTTAGTGTTGAGAGGCCACTTGGAAAAATCTATAAACAGCAGCCACCCTTTCAACCAAGTTCCACACCAAGTGATCTTGAACATAGGTAAAGTATATAAGATTTCAGCTAATTATGCAGTTTTCTAACATAAACTCTCATAGATATCTCGTTTGGAATAATGTTGGTATTGTGCGTGCCCATTCAGATGACGGAGAAGGCTCCATTGATGTTGAGTTCCACGATGCGAGTGTCCATCATTCGCTTCACATAACAAACTATAATAATCACACAATGGCGAGCTTGAGTTCCACTGCTCTGGCTCTTTCTGGAGAGTTATCCACCAAGCTAGTATGCATTGCGCTAGCTGCATCTGGTAACAAGGAATGGTCGGTAGAAATGCCAGACTGCGAAGGTGTAGTCGCTCTAGCAGCATCCAACAAACTCGTAGCTGTTGCCACAGATATGCGCTTCTTAAGAATATTTAGCGTAATGGGAACACAAAGGGAAGTTATTTCTATTCCTGGACCTGTCCTAGCGTTGGCTGCCTTTCAGGATCGCCTAATGGTTTGCTATCACAATGCAGCTGCAAGCGAGGATCAACATATTTCCGCTTTACTTTTACAAACCATCGGATTAACAGTTCGGACAAAAGAGATACGAATTCCACTGTTGACTGCAAGAAAATTGACTTGGGTTGGCTATTCTGATTGTGGATCGCCAGTAATTTCTGACGCAATGGGTCTCGTGCAGATGTACAGTATGAAGACCAATTGCTGGTATCCCGTTTGCGATACCATGAAACATGTAACCCCCAATGAATATCAAATAATATTTTAGTTATTTGAAATAATTTTTTTTTTGTCAATTCCAGAGCCAGAGTGTTTCTAACAACTTCTTTGTCATTGACGTTTTGGAGAGATCACAGATTATTCAAGCGGTTCTATGCCGAGGCTGTTCATATCCAATGACAAACCCCCGACCAATGATGACCGAACTGCCAATGCAAATGCCAGTTTGTGATTTAGAATCGGAGAGATCAGGTCTTGAAGAACTTTTGATTCGATCTTCTAACTTTACCGTTGATAATGCTGAGAAAAATATTAAAGAAACAGCTATTAAATTATTTGCCGTAAGTTAAATTATTATTTTATTCCGGTTTTATTTATAAATTATAAAAAATAATTTCAATTTATTTAAGATTGCTTGTCGAGCTGAAATGGAAACTCGAGCTAAGGAACTAATTGAAATGATTGCATCCCCAGCTTTATTGCCATTGGCTGTAAAATATGCAACTAAATTAGGTAGGATACATTTGGCAGATAAATTGAGTGAACTACTGCCACAATTGGAGGAAACGGTAAGATTATAAAAATAAAATGTAGAGATTGATTAAAATTTTTCTTAAATTCTTTTCAAAGAAATTCCAGTACAAAAAAACTTTCTTCTATTTAAAAGCACCGATTTAATTAGCTTTTTTGACACCGCTTAGTTGAATCTGTACAAAAAGTAAAGAAAAATTAAATCTAATTTAACGACCAATATTTTCAGGAAAAAGAACGAGAACATGAACTACGTGAGATTGAATCAGATGCTCTTGGAATAATACAAAATAGCCCATTAAATGCAAGTCTTCTGCTCGTACAAGCCGCAAGACATTCATCCCAAAATACAACTCCTAAAGTTGCTCCAGTAAGTGTTTGTTTTAATTTTTTTTTTCAAATTTAATTCTTATCAATGATTTTTTATTTAATCTTAGAAACCCATGGTTCTTAGCAATCAAAAGCGTAATCCCTTCAAACGAACATCTATTAAAGCTCCACCATTAACAGATTCACCAGATTTAGAGTACCTTGCTAAAAAATCCATTGACTATGAATTAAGACAATCTCAGATGAGAGCACAACTAGAAGAAAAAGCTCGACTTGACGAAATGAAGGCAAAAAATGCAGAACTTAAACAAAAACGCCTAGATGCCGAAAAGAAAATTGTGTCCGATAGTCAATCTTCCATCATTCCAGATAGCCAAGAATTAGCGGGTGATGAAAATGTTGCAAGAAATCAGGTTTGTTGGGAATTGAAAAAAAAACAATAAATCTGATACTTAATACTTACATATTTTCATGTTGATTTCTTTCAGATTCCACCTGGTACCAATTTCTTTTCTTGGTTCACTAAGAACAAAGAAAGCATCCAAAAAGAGCATCCAGATTTAACAGGTCCAGAACTTACGAAAATTGGAATGCAGCAATTTAAGATACTTGGTGGTGGCAAAGCGGCTGCTTCACCAGCATCAATTCCAGCTAAACGCAAGCTTGACACAGAAGACATTTCACCTAAAGCCACATCGTCAAGTAAAATTTCCACTTTTGCCAAATTGGCTAAATTTGATTTTAAAAACTAAAAAAAAAAAATATTGTTGATATTGTTTTATTGTGTGTAGCAAGTATATTTTTAATTATTATTAATTTATTATAAGCCACAAATTTGTGTTTTGATTTATCGTTTACCACCAGTTCTTTTGTCAATCCTGACAATGGAAAAAAAAATTATGTGCGATTCCGAGGTGCCTTAGAGGAATTTACATACTCTGATCTTGCAGCAGCTCTCGCAGCTGTATGCATTGGAATTCCATAAAATTTTCTTAGGGGTGTGGATTCCTTCTTAGGTGGCAATTCTGTTTGTTGAAGTTTGTTCTTATGCAACATTTTACTGATAGCTGCTCCAAAACCCATTGTAAAACGTCTTCGTCTGGGTGTTGTGGAAGAAGGACCAATAGTAAAGGGGGATTTCGGTTGTTGATTGCATTTGACAGCTTTCGAACACAGCTTACTATTTTGTGATGTTCGCTCTCCAGTCTTCAATGGTTGTGTACGTTGGATAGTGGTCACAACATTTTCAATGGTATTTTCTTCTTTTTGTGTTTTGGGAACAGGCATTGTTTTTGGCAAATCAATCGGGTGATTAGTTTTCTAAAAAGTGAACAAATAAAATATCAATATACCAAATGATTGGGCTGAGAAGACATGTAGAATTTCAATATATTCAAAGACCTGTATTACAAATTATAACACGAAAGCCAACAAAATGTCATGACATATTACCAGATAAAATCAAAAAATAATTGTTTATGCGACAGCCAAAGAATAATCATAAGTAATAAGAGTCAAAACTACAAAATACGACCGCTAAAAGCAGTCGAAAAAAACTATTTTCGTTTTAAAAAAAAAACGACTTTCTTAAAACGTAATCGCAACTTAACGATAAAGAGGGATTTTGAACGATAATTGTAATTCGTTATATAGGCCCTGAGCATACAGCATACTACCAAGACAAGTCCAATTTCAGAGCTGATATATAATTCTGTTGTCTCTTAACTTCAATCAAAAGGGATTAAATACATAAATTGAATAAACCTCCTTCTTAAACACTCTTTTGAATACACAGATAAATCTCTGAAGAGTTACCTTTCAAATCATTGTCCTTACCTGAACTTCCTTAACTTTATCCCTGAGAGCATCCGATTCAATTTTCCTTTGCAATTCATGATGTTTGATAATGTTGAATATACCAGCTAACGGTGAATATCGTTTCGTTTCGATTGTTCGACAAATATCAGCTGCAGGTAAATCACAAATTTTTGCTATTCGAGCCATTGCCTAGATAAAAAATAAACAACTCAAACATCGGAGTACATGCAGATATCTCTGGCAACGTAAAACAAACCAAACCACACTCTATTTCTACAACTACTATATACTAACCATTCTCTTCCATGTTCCATCCACCTGAGGATATTCTCGACAAAACCGACCATAGATCCAGGCATGAGTTTGTAGATTTAACATTGTTATTCTGTCCACAGGATTCGGACATAGCATTCTCTCAATCAAATTTCGAAACACTGTAACAAGCCGTAACGAACGATGAAATATTTACCATGGTATCGTTCGTAGAACGTAGAGCAAGAGAAGGTAGTGAGAAAATCCTTTTATTCCGGCAAAGAGCCCGAGCGAACTACATAAGACCAAAAAAACTTACACAAGGATACGTCCATTAGATTCTTTTGGTGGCGGTTAGTTAATCCAATTTTTGTCTCCCGGATTAGTTGTTTTCGTTTTGCATCCGGTGTGAGACCAGGCTTGTGCCACGATTGAAAGGGTAGTTTACCCACAAGCATACCATAGAATATGACACCGCTAAGGAGGGATGAAGAGATAGGGAGAGGTTAAAGATAATTTGTTGGTTGGATTTGGTTAAAATGAAAGATTGAAATTTGTTGGCAGGTACATACAGGCTCCAGATGTCCACTTCTGGACCATATTGCTGACCACTGATGTATAGTTCCGGTGCAGCATACTCTGGTGAACCACAATGTGTATGAAGGAGTTCCACACCACGACGGTAGTTGCTTAGACCAAAGTCTAAAACCAACCAAATAAAAGAAAACACACTAATATTGCGGATGAGATGGAATAGAAAGGATTTGCATACGTACCAACTAATTTGACAGTTTCTTTTGTATTGTCTAGCAGAATGTTTTCCATTTTTAGATCTCTGTGTGTGTTGTTTATGAAAAAAAAAAAAAAATACACTAGGATTAATAGGTGACCGAAAATGCCTTTAGCTATAGCTTACCTGTGGACAATACCACGTTCATGCAAATGGGCTACAGCGGAAATAATCTGTCGTGCTAATGGACGTGTCTGCTTCTCTTCGAGTTTTCCGTTGGGTTGGGACATGATAAAAGTACATAGATCGCCTCCATTAACCAGTTCAGTGATTATGTAGTATCGTTTGGTTGTCTATTATAAAGTTTTTGATTATTTACTATACCATAGTGGTCTTTTGGCAATAATTGATGGACAAAAATCTTTACTTACAGTGATGGTCTCGAAAAGATAAATTATATTGGGATGGGAAACTTTTGACAGAATTCTTGCCTCTCGGCGCATATTTTTGATGATGTATTCGTCTTTAACGTCTCGAAAAGTGAGCACTTTTACAGCTACCTGTAACAAAAGCAAAGTTTATTGATTTGCTTTTAGCGAAAAATTTAATTTACAAAATTTTAAAGATAATGAAATAATTATAGGTGCCTATAGAGATGCAGTGAGCGATATGGATAATTTTTGAAAAATTAAATTTATAACATTTTTAGAGGCTGCTTAAGTGAAAGCGAGGTTTTTAATTTTAAATTAAAATCCGTTACAAATAAAACTCATTTAAAATTCTATAAAAATAAAGTAAACCAATTGATAAATTGATACTGAAGATGTCCTTCCAATGGAATCCCAGGATGTTTTAAGTGATGCTTTAAAGCAGCATCAGTCAAGGCTAAAGAGTGAGGGTTCAGAGCTAGATAATTCAGCGTCGATAGTCATCAAGGCTCCGGCCTGTGCAAAGGTAACGATTTAAGTTTTGTAGGTACGAATGAGAGGTGTCATTTTTAGTGCGATTATTTCCTCGTCAATTTTCACCATTTTTTTTAAATGTATAGCTGTATGTCATGCTTACTTCCCACACTCCCTCATCGAATATAGTGTGACATTTATATCTTGAAACATAATCACAAGTCCGATACTGAGGTGTTCCGCTTATTAGCACGTCAACAAGTTTGCAATAATTAAATCCGCCTATCTCCCCCTTCGCATGACATGTATGTAATTAGACCCCTTAGAGAATCCATTTATTAAAGTGAAAAGTCAATTAAACGGCCTCTTTTAATCCCCAACATGACAATCAATGAATAAATGCATATATTAGACATTTGTGGCTGCTTAGCGAGCCGATTTGCCAAGACTCGATGTTACCCATTATATGAATGGGGGCTGACGCTCAAGCATATCTTGTCGCTTCTTGTTTTCTGATAGAGTGCACTGGACTTAAGATAGATGGTTTCGCCTTGTTATAAGTAAAGCATTGTCGAGAAACGACGACGACGACGACGTCATTGCTGCAGTTGTCTAAACCGAAGCACTCTTCTTTTGGTTTTTGATTGCCCTCACGAGAGCGATACAGGTGCTTCGATTGCAAACTACTTGTCTATGTTGCTTATGAATGACCCGCATTTGAGGGTATACTCTTATTCATTCGTTTGGCCATTTCCTACTATTAGATACGGAGACGCAGATATGTTATTTGTGATGTCAATTGTGCCACCAGAGTTTCCATGTGTGGCGAAGTCATTTCCCATGTCCATGTACCGATGTGATCATATCATCTGCCTTTGTCGTATTTTTCCATTTTCTTCTAGGTTACCTCCCTCTTCTATTGTAGAGGAACTATGTTGACGCAATTTGGCCCTGTTCAATGTTTGCGCCCATCTTATCTGCATGTCCAAATAGAAGGCAGCAGCTGCTATTGCTGCTGGTAGAATATCTCCGCATATAATGTTGCAGTTTAATTGGAAAGTTCATAGCCATACAGAAAAGGTGCACATCAGGATAGTGTGTGTTGGTAGGTATAGTTCTGACCAAAGTGCATTGGCTTATGTGCCATCATGTGTATTGAAGGTTTATGCAAATTACATTTGCCGCAACAGAAGCTAACTATGGAAAACCCTGCCAATTTGTAAAATTGGCTGAATGTAGGAGGGAAATTTGCTGTATATGTACCTACTCACTCACAAGTTTTAACCATATTGCACAGTTGATGATTTGCGTGAGAAAATCGGATATAATGTACACAAATATGCATTTTTGCATATGTACGTATTTACTCTGATGAGATTTTTTAGAGGAACTGTGTAATGTTTGGTATTTAGCGTTCTTTTCTACCATATTTGGATTTAATCTGTAATTAATAATAATAACTGTTATTCGATTTAGGTTATCAAGTCCATGTGTAAATACCCTGATCTGTAAAAGATACATTCTAGTAAAACAGTTTTTTCTTTACAGTATGTACAATACATACAAAACCGTTATAAACGTAAAAAAAAAAAAACGAATAAAAAACTACGTATGCGTCTATTGAGTGCTAGAATGAGCAAACAGTTAAAAACAAATTAGTTAACAATTAAAAACCGTTACAAAGAAATTGATTCAAATGTTCTTGATTTTTGGTTTTTATTTGTTTTTAAATTTAAATTTACTTTGTTGTTAAAAAAATGTAAGTATTTTTAAGAGTGCGAATTGGACGTGCACTCACTCACAGACGCACATATTGAGTTTTTGTTAACAAGATAAATCAATTGAACAGCGCACGTTGATATGGGGACGCGATATTACCTGAAATTATTTGATACGTACATATGTTATTGACCAAACACAAAAAATGAGTATCATAACAAAATTGGAAAATATTTTAAGTTATGTAAGTAAAAATTATGAAAAAATAAATATAAATGTACATTAAGTAAAATTAAAAATTATTTTAAAAATAAAGTTATGCACGTCAAAATGAAGCTTTGTTTTTTTTAATTTATGTATATAATGATACAAACTACTAAATGGCGTTTAGTCTGAGACTAGCAAGCAGTATACAGCATATACATTTTGCGGTTAATGTTGTTGCTGTTCTAAATGAAGTGCAGCGTTTCAAGCGTATATCGTTTTGATGCGTGCTGCTCCTCAGTCTGAAGAACTTTAACATCTTAGAAGTCTGGAGAATTGCCGCTTTCAATAATGTGATGGGCTAATGTAGTCTTTCCAGGGTTAGAAATAAAATATAAATTTGATAGCACAACATCTCATCAAGAACTGGGGCCTATAGTGGCAAAAATTCTGTTTTTTTTGTTCCTTTAAAATCTTATCAGTATTATAATAAATAATATTAAACTGTGAAAAAACAGAAGTTGCTCGATGGATCAATTTGAAATATATTACAAAAATTTTGTTGGTATATGTATACATACAAAGGTCTTCAAAATGTATTATCAAATTAAGTCCTTTCATCAATGTCTGTAAAACAGTGAAAGAGTTACTAAAAATTTAAAGTCATTTTTTGTATTTTTTTTTTTTCAAACTAAAGACTTAACTACATTCAGGACTTTTGTACTTTTTGCAAAAAGTCTTGAATGTAGTTAAGGCTTAAAGGTGAAGTGCCAACAAAAATATTCAGTATCTTAAAAAAAATATTTGCTTAAATTTCTCAACATAAAAGCTTTGACCGGGGAAGATTAGTCAAAAAAATTAAGGGAACAAAATGTTTTCTGTTTTTTTAGTGATTTTTTTTTTTAATCTGTGTCTCTGTGAAAAGAGGACGTGAGATGAAAAAAAAGCATCCCAAGTTTAATCGCAATATATCCCGTTTTCACAGATACACAGATCTTCAAAAAATACTAAAAAAAATCGAAAAAAATTTAGTTCTCCTAATTTTTTGACTAGTGTACAATATTTCTGGTCAACTATTTGAGGATTATTTTGACACTGGTTCCATAAATTCCTACTTAAAGTCTTGGTATACTATATCATACAATTCAATTATTTAGTTAAAAGATCACAAGTCAGTATCCTAAACCATTAAAGTCATTTATTCAATCCCGATGTGGCATTCAGTATAAGATATTTTTTTTATTATTCTCAACTTTGTATTAGTCCATTAAACCTTTTTAAATAACAACCAAATCACCACTATCAATAAAATCAAATCGCCACCGCAAATCAAACCATTAAGATTATCATTCTCTATGTTGTTCCATAAAAAAACGAAGAAAAATTAAGAACGATACTTTTGGCCCCCTTTTCCATTTGCCAATAAAATGACATCTGACCCACACCGATAGTCATCATAATTTAGGTATCGCGCTACTGCGAAAGCATGTTTTCCATTCCTAAAAACATTTCGGTAGGTATGCAATATAGCCGCAGTGTGGCGCTGCCAAATCCAAAAAAAAAAAAGAAGAAAAAAAAAAAAGAAGAAAAACAAAACGTGATATGCTTTCAATGCCTTTTCAATCTCCTATTCTCGCAAAAAAAAAAAAAAATATGCAATGCGAGTAGAGAGTCAGAGTGCTGCTGCTGGTTAATTGCATCCGCACACAGCACGAATTCAATCAAAAACGAGCACACAAACTCCCCGAATATAATGTCAAAAATCCCCCAAGAGATGGAGTAGCGTTTTGAATTTGGAACACCCAGTCTCAAATATTTTTGTTGAATAAAATTTTACAACCAAACCACGACAAAAAGTTTTACGTTCTCGATTTTTTTTTTCCTTTTGCTTGTTTTTATTTTTTCTGTTTTGCTATGATATCAAGCGAGGAAAATATAAAAAAGTGGGTCTATTGGATTTGTATATAGAAGACGACTGACGTTTCTAAATCGAAAAACAAAACACACCGGGAAGCTGTTATTACGGAACACAGCCCGAACCAATTGATTCAATCCGCGATGGTGATGTGTTTATGATGCACTCATGCCAACGGTTTAACAGTGGCATGGTAGTTTGTTGTGGCATAGAAACACAATCCATGGAAACACGCAACAAGAATCAGGGAATTGCTTACGAATTCCCCGGGGAATTTTCGTTGGAACAGGGTGAGGGAATGGAGGTATGCCTATTCTGCAAAATGACGAGAATGGGATTGATCGGCACTGCAGTGATCTTCGAGGTCAACTTCGTGACTTGATGAAGCGAGACACTCAATGATCTTGCAAAGCAAATTCACCTCCATATAGAATGAGGAACCAATATGAACGAAGAAACGAACCATTGCATTGGGAGCACACTATGGGCCTATTATAGAGGCGCTGAAGGAGAGCTGAAGGAGATGCTTAATTTTAGCTCGTGTGCGGAGTTCAATGCGATTATTGGCCTCTTCTTTGCATGTTCTGATGCGGTGGCATGCAGATTGGCCTCGTTCTCGTTAGAGAGTACTTTTAGACTCTTAATCTACTATTGATGATTCGTTGTTGGCTGAGTTTAGACGAAGACGAACCATAATTGATGATGAGAATTCTAGAATTAGTCCAGGAAAAGATTCCAAGCGCGTGAATTTCTTTCTGCATATACTTATTATCAACATCATCTCCATAGCTTATTCCGCAGGTGAATCATAGAAACAAAAAAGACGAACAATGAGCTAACGTCGGGTTTCCAAAAATGCATACAAATTACCAGAATTTGCATTCAAAGGATTGTTTTTTTTTGCGTTTTGTTTAAAGTCCAAAGCACATCCATTCCATTTGCATTAATTGGTGTGTTACCTGCTTAATTAGATTTTCAATTAGGATTAGAAAAACGAGTGACATTGTGCGCTTCCCTGATGGGAACAAAGGAAGTTCCAAAGCCAAATTCCATGGTCGTGACCAATGCATTGCAATGCGATGAATTGAATTAGGGCCATGTACCAAGCAGCAGCTAATCGCTATTCCATATATAGAGACTGTGGTGCATTATAAAATCCGAAATACATTAAAACACTCATTATAGTGCAAACCGGAGGTGTTTGTTTGAATAATATCTGCCAATGTCCAATGCCATCGGATTAATCGAAGGGTGTAAGAGTACGTATGTATGTAGACTAAGGGGATGTGCATTATACATTTGAGCACATATCCGCACATTTCTACTATGGAAACATTTTAATGTATGAATTTTGTAATGTGTTTTCAAAATAACTAGGGCAGGGAGTTTATGTAAATCGATTCGATTCAAGACCCTGTACCCCAATAACTACTTACCTAATGGTTTTTGTTTTTTACACGGAAAGAAATTGATTTTACGACACATATGACTTTGTACGTAATATGTGCATTCGTTTTTAATGATTTTGATGACTTAATCTCTGCATCTGTATTTTTCAAATAATACCAGCTGTGTTACGGTTTATTTTTTTTTTTTTGTAAAAAAATGTTTAAATCTCTGAAATTCTTAGAGAACCTGTTATTTACGTATTAGGTTTCGCCTGATCCAAAAAAAAGTTTACTATGGTCACTCGGGCGTAAGCGCACTTTTTTTTATGAAAATTTCGAGAATGGGTTTTTTGATTTTAGTATACCTAACCTACCTTTTAGGCCCAGTTTCACAGTCAAAGTAAGGGGCGCTTAAGTGGCTTATATGAGATATAAGGACTCAATACTACAGTGCACATATACTAATCAAATTTAGTGGCACTTAGGTCACATATGTTGATCACTTAAATGGCACTTACTCTCAAATTATGAAATTGAACCCAAATAGTTTTTTTTCTCAAAAATGTTATGCATTATGTCAAAATAATTATTTAAAAAAAAACGGAATAAATCTATTTTTCGCTGATAAAAATTCAGTTAATATTGATTTGATTATTTTTTTGTAAGAAAAATTATTTTCAAAATATTTAAATGCACCAGATTGCAAAATCATAACATCGGTCGAGCCATTAAAAATAGGGTTATAATTTCTTTAAGGAATTTAAATATTTACGCTACAGACGCCCAGATCGACGGAATCTATGACGAGACCCACTTCCTGATGGGACTTCACTATAACATTATTTTATTAAATTGGCCAGTTTATATTTTAGAGATTTCAGACTTCTCCGGTAGAAGTCAAATCCAATTTCCATCTTTTTTTTTATTAATTAATCAACTGCGACAAAAAATAATTGAGCAAGCGAATCCAAAAAACATTAGTCTCAGCTTTTTGACAGCAAAAGTCTCGCTAAGGAATTACGTTCAGATTTCTTGAGAAACCTAAACTGGCTAAATAATTCCTCACAGACAATCCTCAGTTTAGAGCAGGCACAATTGGACAGGCACATGCTCTGAACGTCTATGCATATGTGCGTTTTTACGTTCGTGCGTCCAGTATAATTTGAGCTAGAGAACAAAAGGGTGGGGTGATTTGCTTCAAATTTGGTACAGAGCATTTTTATGGTAGGGGGATTTGATTTATTGATCAAGCTCATCTAGAACAGGTTACTGTCATATAAATATTTAGTTTTTTTTTTTTTTTTTTTTAATTTGTCCAAGAATTAAAATTTTTAACTACAAGAATAATTTCATGGATGAAACCATGCAAGCACGGAGGAAACCGTTCGAAAAAACGACATCGGGGATTACCGACGCCATCACAGAAAAAGCATGGAGTTTTCATACAAACTATCGGTTAAATGTATGGAAGTCATGATGGTAACGCAGTTTTTCTCCGTGCTTAAGTTAAGCAACGAAAATTTTCCGTGCTTAATTAAGCCCGAATGGGCTTAGTTGTTGTTGCATTTAACACGTACCCTGTTAAGCCCCGATATCGTTTTTTTCATCCAATTCCCTTCGGGCTTGCAAAAAAACACGGTTTACCTCCGACGAAAATTTTATCGCGGAATTTGTAAAGGTACGCAGTGCGAAGTGTGTTTCCCAAAGACGCAGACACCTCGAATACTTTGAACTTCCGATTGCGTATGCGCTCATGCGCGGAGAATTTTCCGCTCCGACGAATACCTCACTAGGATATATTATTCACTTCGGGTGCAAATCGGGCTTAAAAAGTTAATTTCAAACCCGTATATTTAATCCGAATTAAGCCGGATAAGTTAAACTAATGTCCATTATATTCACTCATACTAAACTCGGTTGTAAACTCATTTAAAAACCACGTAATGTCAATAATTTTACATTGTAAGTATGTTTTTCTCTTTTGTCTTTTGGTTTTTGTATTTTGAGTTTACACCCGGGTTTAACTAATTAAACTGGCTCCCTCTGGAATGCCGTTTAAATTTAATCGAATTAAACGTGACAAAGGTTTAAGAAATAGATTTATTTCCGGGTATAACGAGTGAATATTACGCAATTGGGTTAAGTATTTAGATTTGACTTATTTTGAACCCAGATGAAGATTTAAATCCGGATTTAAGTGACTGCATGATTAATCTGGCTGTTATTCGTCAAAATTTTAATTTTTTGGTACTTCATGGACTTTGTTTTTATTTTAAAATCCATGCAAATGCCACAATATGTACTTCCAACAATATTATATCTAATACCCCCATAATATTTTTCAGTGTATTAAATTGCGATCAAATAACCTCCACTTAAGGGTATCTTACCTAAACTATGTTTAAGCAATTGCTCTGTTTGTAAACCAGTACCTTAACGTATGTATAAACAATATATTCCATATCCGTAGCTATATAATATGAGATTCAAAATTATACAACATTTGAATTGAACCGCCACAACTTAATCGGAAAATATTCATCAAACGAATGTTAACCAAATGTTAACCAAATTGATATGCAAATAAATTTTAATTTACAAAGCCTAACCCCCCCTGTGTACAATGCCACCCGAAAGCCGCTTGCATATCGATCCTCTGAATGCTCTGTCATTAATGCTGCAACAGCGAGTCTGACTTACGACGCGTGTTCCCTAAAGTAGGTCTAGATATACATTTCCATCTAGCTACTGGCCATTATTGTATCGCCGCATCTGATCTAATATGTCTTCAACATCTATAGACACAAAACCAATATATGCTGCACCACAGGGAAGTGCATGTGTGCTTCTATTGTACACTCCATGACTTGGAACAATTTCGCTAGCTCAGCAAATAAATTCAAATTGAAATTCAACAACAACATCTAGTGCTACTGCCGTGGAGTGGAGTTAACTATATTGGATTGGAGACCGATGCAATGATAAATTGACAGTTTTGGGCGTACACGTGAGTCACACAGCGTGTCTTGCTGAAGCTGAACTCTGCACGGAAGCTGTGACAGCAAGAATAGAGCTCCGGTTTCCCCATAATGGTCGATGGACGTATAGAGGTGGTATTGGCATGACGGACGGACTGTGCGGTGGTGAAAAGGTGACTGTTTTCTATCGGAAGTGGGTATATATGCTGATTCAGTTCTCTGATCTATAAAGTGCAACGCAAGTCAAATCTAAGCCAGTTGCACATGCGGATTGATTTGTTTTATTATTTTTTCGTTTTTATAAATATGTACATACATAATATGTATTGCACTCCGATATGAGCTGACTTTTGTTGTGATTGTGATTGCGCAATATTCACGATATCAATTAATTTGTGTGATTTTCTCGGGGAAAATTATGTGTTGCACTAGGACGTGAACATGGTTCGAAACGAGAACGAGAGCGAGAGGGTATGTATTCGAATTGAATCGCATTTTGTATATGGCATAAATGGTATAGTATTCGACGACCTAATTTTCATTCGAGAAGTGGCGATATTTAGAACCTATCGGGTGGGAGCAGCAATATCTATAGTGCGGAGTGCTTGGAAACAACTTTCAAGCGCACGTGCATCATAGATGGCAGTGTAATCGCCTGGCACATGGAAATCAACGATTCGTTTATAAAATTTTATTCTTCGTACATACAATATGTACATATGTATGTATATTCCGTCCGTATGCTACGTGCGATTAGATTCAAATTGAAACTGAGTCGTCGTGGTCTAAGGTTCAAATGCGTTTGTTTCATGTTTCTCGCTATAGGGAAGGGAAAGAGAGATTGAGTTAGTTGAGTGAATAAGGCCAGAAATTATCTTTGGGGTACAAATTACGATATTTGATAGTCTCTGCTGTCGAAGGACAAACAAAAAAACACCAGAAATGTGATAAATTTATGACACTTGACAGTTGCATGCACATTTTTGGATTGCTAGTTGAATTGTTGACACTTTAAGTAGGTAAAGTGCAAATATATATCAATTGCAAGGTACTTAGGTAGCTGCAGCTTAATGGCTCGAAGCGGATAAAGGCAAATTATGTGCACATGCATACTGATCTGAGCATAGAATTTTATATTATACAAATATCAAAGCCTTAAGCAGTTCTTACATTTTGAATTAATGATTGAAAGCGTTTTCCTGTGTCTTTACCTTTAAACTTCATATAATAAACATAATTTTCCGCTGCAGGTTTACTGCCTAAAATTACCCATTTTAGGGCCAGTTGTACAAATATTTGATCCGTGGTTCAGGAATTTTAACTCACCAATTTTGGCAGATTAATTGTGGTTCAACGATGGTTCGGGCATGTAATTGGCTTTTAGTGCATATTAGAACCTTGAACCATCGTTGAACCTCAGTTAACCCGCCGAAATCGGCCAGTTAAAATTCCTGAACCACGGATCAAAATTTAAACCACGATTGTACAACTGGCACTTAATCAGTTAGTTAGTTATATTCAGTTAGTTAGTTAGTTAGTAGTCAAATCAACGACCGTTCGCCGTCCTTAGATCAATAAGCTCATAAAAATAAAGGTTCTAATGTCACTTTTTGACGCGCAAAATGCACAAACTGTTAGTAAGACTAGCGTCTACTTTAAAGTCAACAAATTTTGTTGATCTCAATTGAGTGAAAATATAATTAGTCCAATTCTAAATATTTCCCGGGAAAATTCCCCGGGAGACGTGTTTTCTCGGGAATAAAGTACTCTTATTCCGCATTCCCCGGTAGAACAAATTTCCCTATTTAGAGTTGGACTGAATGAGTTAACTCAGGTTTAACATCTCTAAACAAGGTATCTCATACTTTTTCTATGAAAAAAAGCCTCACTTATTATTTTTTTTTTGACCGGGGAGATTTCGTTTACGCCTCTTTCTGCCTGCCCTTCTCGTCCATGAACTAATTGTTGCCGGCAACTCTGTTGCCTTGTATTAAAGTAGACAAGGCAAGAGGTGAGTAACAAAATCAGTGGCTGGGTTCATTTTAGTACGTAAAAAATTCTGGTTCAGATTCGGGTACCAGACTGGAGCATTGAGTTATTGTTGATGACAGTTCGACAGGGTTCGGGCGTCGGTAGTCAAATATAGTTTTGGAACTGGCATGGGTAAATTATTTTGCCCATCTAAAGACATTTCGGATTTTCGTGTCACTAGTTTTAACTTGTTAAATGCTTAAGACCCATTTTTCAGAAACGAAACTTAAATATTTCAACGCAAGAGCTAATGTGAGTCACATGGGAAAAAAGTAAGAGCATATGTAAACCTTTAAGTTAAACATAACTAATTAAATTTCATGTCTGCAAAAGGCTCTAAGTGATTACTTTCATTACAGTTTGTAGGTTAATATCTGACAATTCCAAAAAAAAAAATGGCAAGACTCGTATAAATGCAACTAGGTACCTACATACAGAATTAAATTTAATAAGGTTCACTTTAAATAGGCTAGAGGTTAAGATTCTTCTATCAACCTAAATTTTAGACTCTTAAACCATCGTGCATACGGGTACGTACTCAAAGCTTAAAATTGTTAAACATTTCTTTTTACAATATGACCTCAATTTATTTTTAAAATCACGAACTGTACAAGAAGAATAACATAAGTTGCTAGCAATTATTTTTGTTTAACCAATAAAATCTCCTCCACCTTTATAAATTCATAAATTAGTTTATTGTTAAACAAATAATAAAAAAGGAATTGCATATTCGCACAACGGCAGAAGTTATTTACAAAGATTAAGTCGTGCGCATTAAAACAACCTTAAAGTCACACTTTAATACTTTTTACTAGATATTATTCGCATTTAAGTTTGAGATGATTTATGTCATCATAAGATGCTTGTTTATGGTTTTAAGAATAAAGATACAGGATCCAGTGACTTTACAATTTCCGTGAAAATAAAATTTTTAGAAAACATTGTAAGCTAAGATTTAACGCTTGATAAACTTGCAAGTATTAGGTACCTATTAGTTTATTTAAGGTTATATGATTCCCTAAGAAGGTTACATTAATTTCAGTCTATCTTTCTACCTCTGTATATACATAAGTGTATAAGCTTAATAACAATAAACCCTTTTAAAATTGGCCTTGAAGAAGTTCAAGTTCGCTAATGTTCAAGCCATTAATTTTATAGTTGAGTCAGGAGTGGATGATTCCTATGAATCTCCCCGCCATCAACTTTTTGTTTTCGTTCCACAAGAATAGATTGGCATAGGTCTTTGTCCGGCTGGCTTACCGGTGCCATATGAGGTATCGAGCTATGACTAAGTGGGCTTCTTCGTTGTTGGACAAACATTGTGTTTCGCATGATTGAGCAGACTCCCCATTCACCATGGTTGAATGCTAATTTATTGTGAATTTGTAAACTTAAGTTGATACAATAGTCTGTTCTGTAAAGCAATTTAATCTACCTGATGCAGTAGCCATTTTGAATGTATGTATTTTGTGTACCTATAGAACTTAACATCCATATGGATATGTATATTGATAATGATGATTATCATGTGAGAATGTGTAATTGATCGATAGACTTCGATCGTTGTTGTCATCATCGTCGGTCGTGTCGTCGTCGTACCTACATAGATGGATTGACGTGAATAATTGCTTTGTATTAATATCACACCTTGTTCACGATGTGTTTTATAGGTGGTTATTGTCTTGAGGTTCGTGCTAAGGGTAGTGAATTTGATTACTAGGCCAGAAAGAACAACTTCTACACATATATATACATATATATCGACGACAATTTTATAAATAAAATATAGTTTATTGCTCTAGGCTTGATGTGCCATAGAATTGCCAGTAATAATTAATTTAATAGCTGCAATTAGTCATCTTTTTCTGATCGATACCTTTATAATGACTCAAGCTATAGAAAAAAATTGATCTCATTTAAATTCATAATAATTGATTTATTTGACGATTAATGGAAACGGATATGCTGACCTCTTTGCGTCACATATCTGTCAACAGGTTCGAGGGAAACTATAAAATTAATTATAAAAATTATAGCTTTTAGCTGGAACGATAAAATTTTAGAGCCTATTGTAAGTCTTAAAGTAAGAATAAGTATAAATTGTATATTAGTCAAATAGTTTGTCAGGAGTAGTTAAATACAAAATTATTGCTCGGAAAGCAATTTTTAATTGCACATAGACCTTGACAAAAGGGAAATAACAGAACGAAAAGATCATTTTCAAATATACCAACGAACTTTTGCATTCCCACATCCATAGGTATCTAATGAACTTGTATTTCGTAACTATAAACTACAATTTTAGTGTCTATAATATAACTCAAATTATATCACATAAAATATTTTAAGTGCACTGAAACCCATATTTAATGTTTTTATTTTGTTGGTATCGTTTTTTGCTCACATACATATTTTGTGTTCTTAGATAACTTAACTGGTAAAGTTAGTGTAAATTTATAAAGCATCGTTGCAAAAATAAAATAATTTATATAATAACTTCCATCAATCGTTCATAAGTGCGTCAAACCAGGAGCCCGATTCCGGAAAACGAAAACGATCGAACGGTGTCGTTTTGACATGTAACATAAATGTATAATCAAAACGATATCTTTTGATTCGTTTTCGTGTGAATTAATTTGGTCCCAACAGCATTTTACTCTGTGTGTAAGGAGCCAGTTACAGCGATCAGGAAAACGCATCAGGACAGAAATAATTTTCTTTTTGATAATTTAATGTTTTGAAATATAAATAGGATACAAATCGATAATAAATCATTTGATATATTTATATCATAAACAAAATTTTCGTTGTAGGAAATATTTATTCTTTAAAATGCATTTCCTGGTAGAAATTTATGAAAAAAATATGTCAACTGATCATCGATTCGTATTCCTTATTATATTTCAAATCGTATGATAAAAAATTGAACTATACAAACAAAATTTTTTCCTGATACGTTTTCCTGATCGCTATAACTGGCCCCTAAAGCGTTCATTATTGCAAATTTGCATCAAATTTTGTGCAAATTTCAAGCAAACAAGAATCAGGATAATTCTTGATGCGTTGTTGCTAGTGCAAACTACATCAGCATCAGCAGAGTTGCGTGTCAGCATCGCAACAAAGCAAATATTTGACGTTTACACTTAGGCTTAACAGTTATAGAATTATTTTCATTAAAAAAAAAATAATTGAAAATTTAAAATTACAAATAATTGCAGGTGTGTTTTATTGGAAAGTATTAAAGTATTATAGTGCAGTCAAATTTGTTGGCATTTGCAACAATTAAATAGGCAAAATGACTAACAATAGTTGGTTTATTTATTTGTTTATAAACAAATAACTTTGGTGGCATAAATTAGCTCATAAGAACCAAGGTCTAGTGACTTACAACTCTGAAACATTCCTGTGAGTGTTGTCAAGCAGGAATATATGGGACCAACAATTGTATGCCAAATCATAACTGCTAAGAAGAAAGGCACTTTTTCATAAAAAGAGACAGGTGAAAGAGGCTTGAATTGTACCTGTGAAATGACAGTCCAGTGCAATAACCATTACGTTGCGGGCTGCTATTTACTGTTTACCGAGAGAAAATTCTCTGGTGCTATCTAAAAAATTCCCACTTTCCAAATTTTTTGAAAATTTTCAAAAAATTCAATTATGTTATATGTTTATTTTCCAGCTTTTTTATTTCACACATTATTAGGGTATGTATAAAAACTCGAACAAAATATGTAAAATTTTATGATGTATACCATTTTTTTTTAATATATAGGTACTGCTTTTGTTCAGATAAGGTTGCGGCCGATTTTAAAAAAGCAATTTTTATTTTTTA
Organism: Epistrophella euchroma; assembly: GCA_947049315.1. Taxonomy (NCBI): domain Eukaryota; kingdom Metazoa; phylum Arthropoda; class Insecta; order Diptera; family Syrphidae; genus Epistrophella; species Epistrophella euchroma. The sequence goes on along the minus strand of OX346245.1, from coordinate 121,411,522 downwards.
TTTTCAGTACAATTCGGCACAAACTTTAAATTTGAAGTCGATGTACCAAAGTCGAGAAACGCTAGGTGCCATAGCAACGTAGTGGCTAGAGGGGACTTCCCCCCAAAAGCATTTTTCTAATACAGTAGATGACGGAAATAAAAGCAAATCTTATAAAAGAAAAAACAAGCTTATAAGACAGACATTCAAAAAAACCCAGGCACATTCCCATAAAGATACGTGTTAAATAAACCTCATATATGAAAAACGTTTATAATTAAAACACTGATATAAGAAACTTATTCTGATACAAAATCTCATTCACTACATAGAAAATTAAACTTTTATAAGAAATTTTCCCGTATAAGCTTCTATGATGTGCCGTGTAACTTTCACAAAATTTCTGAACCCACCCTTATTGAATTGCCAAAGAAGTGACAGATTGAAGATCGGCAAGAAAGAAAAAAGCCCATGCATTTGACATTTCTTATAGGCATTTTTATTTATATAAGAAATTTTCTTTCTTATACATTTTATTTATATAACAAATTTTCTTTCTTATATACAATTTTTTATATAAGAAAACATGGATATAAGAAAGAAATTCCTTTGGATTTTTTGAGTTTTTTATATCCGTCATCTACTGTACCTACATACATACATACATATATGAAATCGATGCCAGAAAAGGAAAGAAAAAAATAAAAGACAATCGAAACACACAAATAAAAAAATATATAGAAAAATGTTTGTGTAGTTTATTTTTTATGCTTTGAAGTCTTAAGAAAACCTTTGAAATTCTTTTTTTGAAGTACTTTAATTTGTTTTTTTTTTTTAATTATTTCATTCAAGCACAAACGAAATTTGAATTTTTCACAATAACTTTTTGAATATTTATAAAAACTAATTTTAAAAAATTTGGCAAAGCAGTTGTGGACTTATATTCCAATTATTGACCCATTTATTTGGGAACTTTTGGCCCATTAGTGTGGCACTACTCTCCGCGTCAAGCAGATGTCTCTCAGCTTTTATTCTAACTACATAATAACTATACCCATTATTATGTAATTAGAATAAAAACTTTGCCAAAGAACCAAAGTATACTTTTTCGATGTGTTTGGGTGTACTGAACTCGAATCTGAAGTCAGAAATATTCTATTTTATCCAGTTTTATGCGCTGGTGAATGGCAAAATTTTCATAAATAGATGTTAAATTTTGAAAAATTTCGATTGCGATTGCGAACCAAGTAATGCAGGGGTTATCTTTTTCAAAATCAAATCAGTACTAGCTGCAAAAATATAGGTACAGGTACTTCTAAAAAACCTCTCTGAATTTTCCGAAAATTACATTCTAGCGGGATATTTTATAAGAAAATCTCCTTGCAATCCTATTAGGACTACGTCATGATGTTCAACTTCAACATGTCTTCTTCCAAACAAAAAGAGAATCTACACCAAATTTTACTTCCTATATATCTTCTACCTTTCTAGCTTCGAGGCACACGTAATATAATCGCCTTCGTGGTTGCATAAGATCCAGTTTTGCATATCGCATCATCCTCATGGTGGTAGGTACATAAACTACTTCTTCCTTAAGAACAAGTTGTGTTTGTCTCACGTACCATATCGCACAGTAAAAAGTGCACACATATGTATGTATATACTACATTTAATATAGGTAGGTATAAAAAATCGTATAACTGAGCTGTCGTGCACTTGATTTCGCTGCACATCCTTCAGCCACCATAAACAAAACTGACATTATGCCCCCGATTCTATAATCTTTCACACCACAAACGGCCCATTTCACTCTTCCACTTTTGAACCTATCCAAAAGAGGGAAATGAAAAAAAAAAATATTAAAAATGCGAAATAGGAAAATATCGCGTTAAATATTTTTTTTTTATCAGCAAAACGCTGTAGCCGAAGCCATCGCTACCCCGCCGCCCCCGTCGTAGCCGCGTTGACTTGCAGCTGCCCTCGGATCCAAAAATGTGGTGATAACGTTGCACCATGATGGAACAGCAATCCCTTTTCGGTGTAAGTGCAAAATGGTGCTCGTTGAAAGCGACCAAGATAAGTGTTTCCCGCGCCCACTATACGGCAATACTGAATACCAAATGCCCCCCACTCAACCAGAATCTCTGGTTTTCGTACCCACTCAAGTGGAGTCTCGAAACCTCAATCGAATTCCGCGAGGGAAGCAGCATCTAGCAGCAGCTGCCACAGAGATGTTAAAAGGTCCCCCATAGCCCCACATAAAAAACCTCACACTAACGTAAATGACGACGATGCTATAGATGCTATTCACTAACTCAACCCGATTGGCGTAGAATCACCGGTTGCCATCAGCCAAGCGTTACCAGGCTGCAACCAACCACACTGTGTGATCCGTGATGCAGATGAAGGGCGGAAAGCAGCAGCATAGAGCAAGTACAGCAGTAGTAGCAGCAGCAGCGCAGTGAAATATGTGTCACGTACCGCCAGACTGTATGTCGCCGTATAGTCGTTTTCGTCGTCACCATGTTGTTGTCGATGTTGGGTACTCGCATCGTCGTCGTCGTTTCATGTTTCGCAATACATATCGCAATTATACAACTGCAAAGCGTTAAAGCAAAAGCATTTGCCGACGATAATAAAAAAAGAGAGAACGAAATGGAGGGAGATTATAAAATGGACGGATATTTAACCAACATGCACAATACACATCATCAATGGAGGGGGGTGAGCATTGAAGAACTGACAAGAGACCACGTGAGGCTGGGAGTGCATGCATAAACGTATAGATTCCGTCGGTCGTAATAACAATTCAATGTTTCGCATCGTAAACCCGTTGCAGCATATTAAAGCAGGAGCATCAGCAGCACAGAAAAACTTGCTGCTGCTTTCTGCTGCTGCATCTGCAACAGACCACTTCACACACTTCACATGTGGCCATTGGCAGAGTGAGTGAATTGAGGTGGTATACCTCTACATACTCGTTTCGTTGCAACGGAAGGTTCTTGTTCCTCTCATCATGGTCCATACAGAAGCCATCTAAATCTTCTTATGTATGTACGTGAATCTGATAATAGCTTCAACTTTAACTTCAACCGATGCATTGCTGCAATGGTTGCCAAAAAGTAGTCAGGCAACCGATGACGGCGCAACGGCCAACGCATGATGATGACGAGTCGAGAGACAATTTGCTTTTTTGAGATTGGGTTCCTCTTCTGGTGACGACCATGGCTTATGCTCAGTCAATAAATTTTAAAAACGAATGCATGTGTCAGAATATTGATATTGCCGATATGTAGGTGGGCAACTCGCACAAGTCCAAGATAGGAATTTCAATTAAGATAAAATTATGGGAGCATGCTTGTGACGAAATATGTGAGTTTGCATGTTAAAGGTGATGTTAATGGTTTGTAGTTTTTGGTTTGGAGATGGTGGTTTGGTCGATAGAAAAGTCGAAAATTTCGTATGGTAGGAGATAGGAGGGTTGGTAGTAGCCGGTGGCGTATAATGGTTAGTGCGGTGGACTGTCATCCCAGAGGTCTGGGTTCGATTCCCAGTTCTTGCAAGGAAGTGAAAAATCCTCCAAGAGTATCTCATGTTATTAAAAAAGTGCAGCTCAACTAAGCCGTTCTGATTATTCGGGAATAAACTGTAGGCCCCCTTCATTTCTGCAGTCGCGCACGCACACACAGGAATGGTTGAGAGTTGAAAGTCACTAGGCCAGTTCTTCATGTGCTATAAAATGTATTTATTTAAAGACGGTGAGAAGACTTGATTGGGATTTGGCCATATTTAACTCGAAGTAATATTTGGGGCATCATACTGAGAAAGATCATGTTAAATAAATATAGTAGATTCATGATGTGACAAAGAAATGGGAATGCTAGTTGACCGTTTTAATATTATTATAATAATAATACATACATACATTTGGTGGCAAAACGGCTCATGAAGAATCAGGGCCTAGTGCCTTACAACTCTCAACCATTCCCAGTGTGCGTGTCTCCAGGAATGGAGGGGACCTACAGTTTATTGCCGAATGCGAACGGCTAAGGTGAATGGCACAGGAGATACTCTTGGAGGATTTGTCACTTCCTCGCAAGAGGCAGTAGCCTGGAAAAAACTTAAGGTGGAAGCGGCTGGTATTGAACTCAGACCTCTGGCATGACAGTCCAACGCATTAACCATTACGCCACCGGCTACTACAATAAATAATAATAGTGAAAATAAAAAGAAGAGGACCTAAGTGACTCTCTAGGGGTACTCCGGAGGTGGTTTGGAAAGGGCTAGAAAAAGCAGATCTAAAACGAAAACTTGTAATAAGGGTTTTCCAGATAAGAAGTAATTCATCCCAATAAAATTGGTTCAAAAACGAGGTAGGACAATTAAAATGTATCCGACTATTAGAAATTCTGTCAAGCGACTTAGTAAAACGAATTGAATTAATATCGACTTCCTTGCCATTTTCTTCGACTGGATGAGAGGGTAAAGTATACAAATTTAATGAGGTATTTGAGAAACCCATGAGAAATAATAGACTTGCATTGAAAACTTAAAACTTCATAGATTATACTTTCAAAGAGTTTGGGTATGAGTGAAAATTTGGCAATGCGACGATAATTGTTAACATCATAATTAGAACCATTCTTATGCATTGGGATTATAAAAGACAATTTGCATAATTGAAGGAATTCTCCTTAAGATAGGGATCAGCGTTGCCGAAGTGGAACGATCGTGCTTTTTTGACACTACAATTTGCTCGTGGTAACGTGGCGCGTTATTTCCATTATTTTACTTAAATTTAATCAAATTGCAACTAAATTTGATGAAAATTGGTCCAAAGTCCGTAAAAAGTGGACAGAAACACATATTTTTTGAGCAAATGGATTTCTTTGATTTTTTTTTTTTTGTATTAAACCCCGTTATAAAATTGGTTACAGTTTTTCAACAAAATAGAAGAATTTGTGTTTTTTTCATATGTCACGAAAATTGGCACGTTTTTTCATAAAATATGGCACGTTAATTTTATTTCTGGCGGCAACGCTGATAGGGATGTAAATTGAAGAGAGAACCAATGCTCTCTCTCTCCATCAGGACTAAAGAGTGAAGTCGTCGTTTAGTTGATTGAATTAATTTTTAAATGTTGACAGCGACAGTACGAAGGAGAATTGTGGTTAAACGGAAAAAGTTGTCAAATAATAGAAATAATTAGAGTCAGGTTCAATAGAGAGGACGAAATCGGCGAGAGGTTGGAACGTATAAAAAAGAAATAAAAAAAAAATTGGTGCGACAGCTCGTGACTTACAAGCAACTCTCATCTATTCCTGTGTGCCTGTTATTGACAGGAATACGGAGGGGACCTACAGTTTTCTACTGAATCCGAACGGCTTTAGGTGAGAGGCAGTTATACATAACAACAGTTACTCTTAGATGATTTGTAACTTCTTCGCAAGTGGATGAGGCTGGGAATCGAGCACAGATCGGTCGCAGGTGTAGCTTTAAAATCGATGAAGGGATGGTGGGTTGGGTGTAGATTCGAACATCTTATATTAGCTTTCTCAAGCATCTGCCGAAGTATGTATGTATGTGCTAGAAATTTTATCGGTTTCCCTTCCTAAGCGATAGAAGCCAATCACGATGTTGACGAAGGGTTTCAGAGGACTTAGCGTAATATAATAAATGCGGTGCGTACTAAAGAGACTAATTTCTCAATAGATGACACAGTATTCAAAGGTTTAGTCTTGAGGATCGGGCAAACCTTATATCGAGGTTTCTAAGAATACGTCAAATTGTATGCTCTCTAAAAAGTCTTGACAATTAAACCATCTGAGCGTTTAAATAGTTGTAAAAGTTGTTCGGTAAAACCAATTTTTACTATTTGGATTATGTCCAAGCAAATTGGATGTTCGCCATAGTAGTTGGGTATTCGAAGAATTTTAAACAAAATTCGTTCATTCCGTACATGACTTATATGTGGAAGGTTGAAGTTCTTTAGTGAGAACACATTTCGATATTGGGTAAGCAAAGTTCTACCGCACTTTTACTAGTCGCTAAACTTTATGTGAAAATCGGGTCCTGCCATACCATAGCTCCAGTATTTCATCGTATTAGTGTCCTTTTATCTACTATTGAGACTTTTTTCAACTGAAAATTCTTTCAAATTGTATTAAAGTTTTCTCATAAGCCCATTAAATTTTCGCACTATCACAAAATTATAAGTCTCAAAAATGTGCCATCTTTGAAGAATTATACAACTTGTATCCTCAACAATCTAATCCTAGCCATGTAAATTCTTTGTTTTCAAAATTACATAGTCTGGTGTCTTCATTAATCTTAAAACTTTTAAAACAGACACATTACCATCAGCTTTAAGTTTGCTTTGCTCGAAAAGATTCTTTTAAACAACAACTTTCTAACCGAATACTCAACTTTTATAATCCTTCAGAGCATTGTCCTCTTAATTTGCTTAATCTGTTGTTAAGTGTGAAACATGATACCAACATTTCTGTAGAAATGACTTTTGCATTTGGGAATATCTTCGTCCTCTCTCTCTATACATCAAAGATTCTTTCTTCCAAAAGAAACAATGACAATGACAGCACAACCACCTTGCACAGGATAAAGTTATAGGAAACATCCAGCCAAAAATAAATTCCCAGACAAGGAAGATGGATATTTTTTCCAAAAGACCGACAATTTTGTTTATACAAACAAACAATTTGTTTGTTTGCATGTAATCAAGTGTGACTGCTGGACGACACTTACTCTCTTCAATTTAGACAGGAGGCAGCAGGACTACCATAGCATCAAGCGCATTGATATGTCTTCCTTGGCTAAGCAATTAATCACATCCATAGTCGAGATATTTTGGTCTTCCTTTTCGTTTAGTATATATGAAAAATGTTTAATATATTCAGTTGAAACCAACAACAAATCCGAGAAGGCATATTATTTTTGTGAAAAAAAAAGAAAAATTTATTAATAATACTCGGTTCGAGAAAGCTGTCCTTTTGGGCCCATTGAATTCTTTCACTTAGTCCTGAATTATAGCACTTTTCCTCATATCTTCGACCTTTTGAAGACAAATACAAAAAAAAAAAAATCTTTGTCCATATACCACCCATTGGTATAAGTGAGAGCGAGTGCCTATAGACGGAAGAAGTGCAACTCCACAGGATTCTTCTTCGGGGCTACTCAAACCACACCACAGGAGCTCCAGGAAACATTTGTTATTTTTATTGCGTATAACGGTATCTTGAGGCGATTTCATTGCCATTGTGCTATTATGCGGTCGATGGAGTCTTTTTATATCGTGAGTGTGTGTCGCTTTTGGTTTACATGGAATAATAATTTCGAATATTTCTTGGTGAGTTAGCCAAATAAATTTCATTTCCGACCCGGAATTCGGATTTATATTGGCTATAGACATGTCCTTCTTTTTTCAAAAAAAAAAAAAAAAAAAAAAAAAAGCAAAAGGTTTTTGCCCCCTCAACCCTGTCTGTAGAAAGAGAAACTCTTATTAAGTGCACGGTTTATATGTGCTACTTTGCCTTCTTTACGGTCTATTGCGTTCGATATTGTGTTGCAGGACAATTTTATTTTGATGCATGATTCATGGGTGGTCTGAGTATAAGCTTTTAGGCAACTAACCTTTAATAATTTTTTAATGGAATTAAAAAAAAAAAAATGTTACGTAACAGACAAGGAGAGAGAGATCGTGGATGAATTCTAACAAAGACAGGTAGTTAGTCTTTGTTAGAATTTTTGATAAAAAATTGTATATTATTTATTGTAAAAGATACATTCATAAGACTGATTTAAAAAAAAAAACATCAACCTAGATAGAAGAAAAAGCAGCATTAGATTAACGATTTGTCATTTCCACTTAGAATTGCCTCATACTTGCGTAAATAAGAAGAGATTTCATTCAAGAATGTATCTCACCCAACTTTTTAATTTTTCTCGAATAATTACCATAATCAACTGGCTATATTAAACTATTTAAATGCTTATACTTAATCCAATACTCCCAGCCTCCATTTGCATTTATCTTAATACTCAACGAATATGGTAAAATTACTTTGACATTTCCTCCATTACTATATTTGTATTATATTTGATAGAAGTGCCTCTGGGAATTTGCATAAATCAAGGACTCACATCTAATTACAAAAGAAAACACCATTGACTACTATATTAACCGCAAGAGACATTATACCGATACCAAATCGTTTTGCTGCAACAAATTACTGCGCGCATGGAATTGCAAAGTGGAAACACAAATAAACCACCTGCAAGTTGCAACCACCACCACACCATGAAATGACATGCAATTGATCGATCACACAACACAAACAGTCCAATCGAAATCCATAGTCAAGAGGTAGACAGAGCAAGATAAAGATAATCCCCTCGCGCACTTGTGAAGAAGTGGTTGGGATTACTCAGACCACCAGTCGCTGTCTGACTAACTCTCAATCAAATAAGATCAATCGGGTAATTGATATTCGTGTTCGTTCATTATGTTCTTGTCCCTGCAAAGCTCTGAAGTGGATCTCATACCTGGGCTATGTCTATACACGAGACCGCCGCGAATTGCTTTGTTGCAACTTTTTCAAAAAAAAAAAAAAAAAAAATCGAATTGTGCAATTATCGACAATTATGGATGTTGTAGCGATATTGTCCGGCTAGCCACCATCTTATAAGCCAGATTACCCATTATCTGTGCATTGATCGAAACAAATCGGTAATAAGCTTAAGTTGGACAATTGACGGCAACTGACAACGACCAACAACGCGACGCTGCTGCATGGTATAATACAATACCCACATCTCTCTGACTCGTCCGGTAAATTGATCAAAATAGGGAGTGGAGAGCAAAATCAAAATTGAAAATTCATACAACAAATCAGCGTGTGGTTTTAATGGCGATGACGGCGCAGGCGCACAGCGATCAACGTAAGAAACGGCTGCAAAACGACTTCAAAAGTCAAGGTAGTCACGATTTTATCAAAGCAACCATGATGACTTCTCTATCGCAGAGGGCAACACAGATCGTCATCATCTTCGATTCGATCGGATTCATCACAATGTTTGACCTTGAAGTCTCCATTGGATTCTGATTCTGACACTTGAAAGCTGTCATTAGAATCTTTTTCAATTTCAATACCATAACAATTATTATTATGTAGGTATATGTATATTGTTCAGAGAGGGGTCTTGGATTCTCGGGTCTTATGGCAGAATCATTTGAATTAGAAAATAATAAAGTTAATTATTGTTTTGAATTATGGGGATCAGGGTTGGGTTGTTTAATATAATAGACATGAATGCTTTTAACACTAACCTTGACATTAAGATGAATGTGAGTGGCTTCTTGGACTCGTGCAAAATGGCCTTTTCCGAGAACACGTCCTGTCATCGCATAGTTGCCAACTTTAATAAGTGTTTTATTACCTGAAATATAATTTAATAATTAAGAAACATAGATACATACATATGTATATTTGGATTAAGAAATAAAGAGCTTATGCCGAAAACAGATGTGCAGCGTTTTCCAATGCAGCGAAAATAAATTTACACAGGTTCTTATGAGAGCTGACATATTCCAGGCTCTGCATGCAGCCTTTGCTGCATGATATCTCTATTTTTAATTTCGCTGCATGGGGAAAAAGCTGCACATCTGTTTTGGGCTTTACAGTCATGAGGATGACGTTTCATAACTGTTGAGGCACAACTTAAAAAAAAATGAGAAATGAAAACTATTAAACAAATTTTTTGTATAAAGTAAAAATAAAATATTCTTTTTATAATGACATCTTGGTCAAAGACAAAATTTGAAATAAAGAAGAATAAAAAAAAAATATATAAAATTTTAAATAAGCAGTGTTATCGTGTAGATTTATGGGTGGTGTATTTTATAACGACGCATGGTTATAATTCTGCCAGGAACTCAAAAAAACAATTTAAAGTTCTCACAAACCAACGCGATTATTCGGCGCGACGAACGAAAACAACAATAACAACACGTGGTTGTCAAACAAAACAACACGTTGTTGTTATTGTTTTCGTTTGTCGCGAGGAATAATCGCCTTGGTTTGGGAGAGCCTTTAACTGGATATTAAACTGATGCACCTACATTTCCAAAAGTTGAATTGATAACTGACTGAATACAACGGTGTTCCGTTCATATTTAAAAGACAGATGCAAAAGAGTGAAATTATGTGACATAAGGAGTGAAATAAAATCAACGGATTTAGAAGTTCCACAAGGTTCGGTTTTGGGTCCAATACTATTTTTGGACTATATTAAATCTGTGTTTAAGTTGCATTTTAAATGTTTGTTGACAATTTTTGTAGATGATGTGGGTTTTACCTACGGCACTAATAGCTCAACCTGTTAAGATTCTAGTTTGCTGAGTACAAATGGATTGTAAGTTCTAAAACTAAAGAAATGTTATTTTTATGGCTAAAAGATTCTTGATTTAAACTGTTTAACCGCTTCTTTAATTCTTTGGTTCACTCTTCCAACGATCTTTATAATCAAATGAACTGCAGTGATAGAATTGTTTTAAGATAGAAAATTTTAACGAATTAACTTAAATATTTGGGTTTAATCATTGGTTCCAGAATGAATTTTTATAATCATACAGAAAATCTAAGATAGTAAGATTCATCGGCTAAAATATGTACGTTGTTAGTTGTTCTTCAACCATTCATTTTCCATTCTTCGAAAAAAAAAACATTTCGAAAGCAGTATTTTTGCAAAATTCCATCACGTAGTTTTCAACAAAAATTAGCTACACAATTCTCAACTCACTAATGTCACCCGAACTTAAAATATCTTTACTGAATATGGTGAAAAGTCCTGTCAAACCATCTGTACTCAACTCACCTTATCATGCCACGTCTGGTTATGGACTACCCTTGACGCATCATGATTTTCGTTAGGTCATGAACAGATTAATTGTGTTAAGTTATTAAAATTTCTCTAATTGTGAGAGAATTTCTTTTCTCATTGTATTTATTTAATATTAGACATTAATCCAGTACGCTCCGCTCCACTTTGTTAAGCGCCATCTATCAGAAAAATTTGTAAACTTCTATCAGTTCATAAGAAACATTTGTAATACGCAAGTTTTAGCTCATTAGGATGATTATTTTGTGATTTTTAGCTAAATTTTATGTTTTAGAGTTCAGCGCTATCAATCGAAAACTTTGAAGTTTTTTACTTAAGGCAGTATTACATTGTCATATATATATGGCAAGTTTGCCAAATAAATATGGCTCAAAAATGTCATATAAGTGTGATAGTCATATTTATATGACAAAATATATATAACTTCATATACAGGGTGTCCCGAAACTCAACGTCAAGCGGGTACCGGGTGATAGGGCAGGTTGTGCCCGTTCTTTGAAAAGCATGAAAAAATAATCCATCGCGCTTGGTTTGGTAGTTATAGCAATATTAAGATAAATAATGAAAATCGATACCCTACCTTACATTTTTAGATACAGTGGTCACAAATGTTAAAATTTTGCTGTGTTTTATTTTTTTACGTAATCCTTAATAACCATGATATTAATCGTAATCACAAATCCAAGAATAAAGATGGTCAGTTTCGTAAGAAAAATTAAGTTTGACTGAGTCATTGTTCAAACAAATTTTGTAAGCTAACTTTGACACTTCATATTTTTAAAAAAATGTACCAGACTACCCTCGGCAAGTTAATTAAAAAAATGGCCCGTTTCATCCAGATTTCGAAATGGTACAACACTTGCTACTTATTTACTCGTAAAAAAATACGATTGCTTTTTTATTTGCAAAAGGACCTTAGTTCACTTCATATCACTTATCATAAATAATGCTTTTTTGTTCTCAAAAATCGGTTTTACCGAGGTGTATGTAAGATAAACAGAGGCCCTATCACCCGGTGCCCGCTTGACGTTGAGTTTCGGGACTTCGGGACACCCTGTATATGACACTCATGAATTATTTTGAGTTTAAAAAAAATATTTGATTTAATTAGCCAGTTCACGTTTCTAAGATCTCACTGAGATCTTATTGAGCAAGCTCCATCAGCTCCACTGAGCAGAAGGAGAAACCTGAACAAAATTTCTCCGCTAGAAGTCAAAACCAATTTCCATCTCTTTTTTATTAATTAATCAACTGCGACAAAAAATAATTGAGCAAGCGAATCCAAAAAATATCAGTCTCAGTTTTTTGACAGCAAAAGTGAGGAATCTCACTGAGGAATTACGTTCAGATTTCTGAGATTGCTGAGATCTCTGAGATCTCAGTGAGCTTGAGAAACCTGAACTGGCTAAATGAAACGTGATTGGTCAAATAAATCATTTTTTTTTAAATATTTTATTTTTCGTAGCTAGTCGTGTCATATTTGTAAACAAAAATTGACATAAAAAGCTTGTGATCATGTATATGGCATACTTATATGGCATAGTCTAATACTACTTGTCATATACATATACAAATATTGTGCCATATTTTATATGACTAGCATTGGTCATATATGTATATATGACAATGTAATATCACCTTTATACCTGAACTTCATATTTTCATAACAAAAACAATACCTCTGTTCGTTTACTGCCCATTTTACTCCGAAGTTCTGTCAAAATTCATATAAAAAATATATAATTGGACTAAATCTGGCTGTTTTGGGAAGTAAACGAACAGACCCACTGTATTTCATCTCAATCAGGTGGTAAGTTTGTTCTTTTTTTTTCTTAGTTGCAGAATGAAAATGTATGTAGATGCAACAACAACTACAATAGATGAATTAAATTTTGTGAATTGGTATGTTTTTTAAAGGCGTATGTAAGAGAGTATCAAAATAATTTTCCTAATTTTTTTTTGTTGAGTAATGTAAATATGCACAGTCTCAACTTTATAAAAACAATTTTCGGTGTTGAACTTTTTCTTTGAACAACTATTTATCTTACGACAACATTACAAACATAACGATTCAATAGGGATGGGTTGGGACCATTTTTATTTGAAGTCTCATCATTTTTCACATATTGAATATACATAACATTGAAACTGGGATCAATAGAAAGAATGTAATTTAGGTTTCTTAAATAAAATTGAAAAATTAAAAATAGGTATGCAACAGCAGGAGATAAATAATGCCTCAAATGCACCAAGTCCAACTGGTTCAACTTAACCCATGTCCCAAATAGTCCCGACCTACCCTAGTTTCTCAAAATAAGAAAATAATACGAATGTTTGAAGTAGATTTCTAAAATACTTTGGTTTATATACGCATAAGCTGTTAAAATTTACTTTTTAAGTCAAAACAGCTAGCTACACTACGAAATAATTATAGCCATTTTTGAAAATTTTAAGTAAGACAAAGGCTTAGTTTTTCAGTGCGAGATTAAACTTAAATTCGAATCAACCCCACAAATCGGTGAGTTAGCTTCAAACCAAATAAATGCTTTTGAAGTTTTATCCTGAGTTTTTTTTAGGTCTTTCCTCATGAATTGTCTTCTTAACTGCCTGAACAGAATGGAGACGGAGCTGCAACTTGAGTCGCAGCTGGAATAGCTGTCAAAATATTGAATACACACAAATTCAATGTTGCGAACACAACGCAACGTAGCTGCAGCCGCAGACAGAAGAGTTCGCCAACTTTTAACTTTTCACGTGCAGCACTTTTGACGTTCCAAATTGTATGAAGAAAACAAACTACTGTGTTCGCGTTGGAAAAAAATATTTTGGTTATTTGTGTCGCGAAAAAAAAATTATTAATTAAAAGAAAAAATATTGGAAATAAAAAATGTGAATTTTGAGCTTGTACACAAGAATATTGTTTTGTTTTTCTTCAAAATACTTTCAAAGCTGTACAGCTGCATTGTGGTGTGGGCACGTACAAAAAATAACGTGCGACACTTTTTGACAACTCTTTCAGTTCCGTCTGCGGCTCCAGTTGCAGCATTCAATTCTGTTCAGGCAGTAAAACTGCTTCTTGAGATGCCCGAAAAGAAATGTTGCCCAAGGTAAACTAACTCTGCTTTAACTCACTATTAACCTGGGCCTAATATCTTGACTGATAACTGTATAATTACACTAAAATAGAAGTGTTTTTTTCTTACTAAGTTATGCGTGATTTTCTAAGTGGTCTTAGTTCCCTGGGATAAATAATTTATTTCCTATTTTCGTAACCTAAAGGTCACAAAAGGGTATTAATGTTAACAAATAAGTTATTTTTTTTAAACTATTTTTAAAACCAATTTAAATAATGTGACTCATGAAACTTTGAAATTTCGTTTGTTTTGAATATTATGTTAATGTTAATTCAAAACTGAACTAATTATTAACAGCGCCATCCATCAATCTAAGTTAGTCTTAACTCTAAGACTTCTGTGCATCGATCGATATCTTGTTTAAAAGATAAAATGAAATGTGAATGAGATTTTCATTAGTTTTGGATTGATCAATTTTTAAAATATAAATAAAAAATTTCCGTTATCTTTGCTTTGAATATAAATGGAGCCATTTTTCACTTTGGCAGTAGCCCGTAGCGTAATGGTTGTTGCGTTGGACTGTCAGGCCAGAGGTCTGGGTTCAATACCAGCCGCTTCCTTCTTAAGTTTTTTTTTCAGAGCTACTACCTCTTGCAAGGAAATGACAAATCCTCCAAGAGTATCTCCTATCATAGAAAAGTGCCGCTCACCAGCCGTTCGGATTTGACAATAAAATGTAGGTCTCTTCCATTCCTGCAGACGCACACACAGGAATGGTTGAGTGTAAGTCATTAAGCCCATGGTGGCCGTTGTGCCACCAAATTTATTTTTACATTTTTCAGTTTTATTTAGACGAAGACTTTTTTTCAATAATACGAATTCCATATACTAAATCAGCCAAGAAGAAGACTCGAAGCACGATGTATTTTCTTCTTTTGTTTTTATTTTTAGTTTGGGGTCATTTTTCATTGGGATAAAATTTTATGTACATACATAGGTAGCCAAAAATTTTTACTAACATTTGATAAACTGTTAGCAAAGTCCTTCAATTTATGCCTGTTCGTATATAGTTCAGAACTGCATATTCCAACGAATTTTTTTCAAGATCAAACTGTTAGTACCTCTATAAAAACTTTAAATTCGAATTTTTTAGCAGTAACATGAACAAACATCCTTTGCTTCTTTGCTAATTTGTATAATATAAAAAGCTTTAAAATGTATAACGCGCTAGATTTAGGCAATTTTGTATTCTTTAGGTTTTAAGGAACCGCATAAAATTCTTATTTCAGCCTCTTACAAACTTCTGCGATTAACCTCCCAATCGTTTGTACAAATTAACTGTATCTACTATTTCAGAAATATCAAACAAAAACACTTTCACACTTGGGTTATTGACATTCTATGTGATGAGTTCATTTATCATGTGTAATTCTGTCTCATATACTCTTAAAGAATTCAACGACCTCGAAGAAAAACTTCTAAATGTCAAACCCAAGTCAAAAGCACCAAACTCGTGCACGCACAGAACACCCCATCATGCAAAAAAAAAAAAAAAATACCGGATAGATAATTTTCCAATGAAACGTTCTGTTTTTGAAAGAAGGAACGAACCTATACCTACTCTGTATCCATAATGTATACCATAAGTCTACCCCAATAAATTTTGCCAAAAGCTTCAAGAGTCTAGAGCTCTTTCTATACTAAAAAAAAATTTCATCATCATTATCATGCTGGGACGTTGTTCCCTTAAAGCCGTGTGCGATGGAAAAATAAACTTTATATTTTTTTTTGTTGCCTTGAATCTGAACTCAAACCCGTGGGAGAATTTTCAGAACTTTTATGCTTTCATTTATTTTTTTGTATATATTCAGCAAACGACAACAACGACCGAGAACGTTCGCTGGTTCTGCCCCCCTCAGCTCAGTCCCAAGGACACCGACAATTTTCTTATTTTGTCGTAATCACACGCCAGGTCAATGCCTGTCTGGCCGACAATGTGTTTTTTTTGTGTGTGTTCATTTTCATAGCTTTTCCTGGGACTATTGGTGGAAGAGGGATCCTTGCCTAATATAACTGCTTACCGCCCACTCACCGATATGACGACGAGCAAAACACAATTCACACGGTCCTCCGACTCCTGGAGAGCGGCGCTCTATCTTTGTGTTGTTTATTTTCCATGTTGTCGTGTGCAAGGACATGGAACGGATGTGGGGAATAGTGGCTTCCTCGATACACCAGCACTCCCATATTACAACAGAAGCCCTTCAGCTGTAGCAACAGAAAATCAGCAAAAGGAAGGTTCCAGATGCAGGTGCTACTTTAAAAGTCCTCGAACTCAAAAAGTAGATATTACAATCATTATATTGTGAATAGTGAAGGGCTTTCAATATTTTGTCTGCTTCTGCTGCAAGGACGATAGATTGGCTCCTATGATGAGCGAAGACGAGGACGAGAACGATGATGCTGGCTGATATAGTCTGAGCTCTAAGGCGGCGGTATTCATTCTATCGTCGTTGTCGTCTTTCATCGCACCGCAGTCATTGTCTATATACTCTCAATACAACTCTTTACAATTTCTCGGATTGGGTTTTGAAATTCCAGCAGATTGATCGGAATTGTCGTTGTGTCGTCACTGTTGTTTGATGGGTTTGTGGTTACACCGGCACATGACTATATGGTGTAGGAAGGAGTTTAATCTTCTAACATGAGTTATCACTTGGAATTAAGTGAATTATGGGTTTCGGTAGTTTGCTGCACAAGAGGGCATAGATTACTCACTAGGTTTGGGTAGATGGGTCGTTGGCTGTGTTCATTTATTAGTCGGATGTTTGATGGGCGGCAGTGTAAAACAAATGGTTTTGGGTTACGAAAATGGTAATCGTATCAAAGAGCTCTTTTCTTTGGTTTTGGGATACAAATAAATGCAAATTCGATCGTTAATTTTGGAATCCGTTTCGGTTATGTGATTTGCATGATTTTAAGAAGAAAAAGGGAAGGCTACATGTATACATATATGAATTTTTATCTCTGACTATCGATTTTATGCGGTTTTGGAAGGTTAAAATGGTTTCATATTTAATAGTTCTTATAAAGTGGAAGGAATGCTTTGATCATAAGCGTGAAATTATGGGTTTTATGTATTTTATCGAAGTGTGAAAATTATTTAAATTGGCGGAATAGTCTTTATCGTAATCGATAACAAATCGAACTTTGCTGTTATTACTGTCTGTGTGGTCTTATATGTTTGAAAAGGTTAATACGTGGATTATCGCCTTGGAACTATAATATCTATTGTGACTATACATATTCATAAGAAATGTTTAAGCTCCATACATAATTCTATTTAATTTGTTCCTACATTAAAAATCCGAGTTTGATTCATTTAAAAAAAAAAAAAGTTACGTATACGCCACAGTGTATGTACTGTGGTATTTTATAAAAAAGTTTATTAGTTCCGGGATTACTTACTTTGATAGAAGACTATTTTGTTGAATACTTACATTCGCCAAGGAAAAATTCAGTTGCACTTTTTTACATTATCAAAACAATTTTATTTTGGTACAGAATTTTGAAAAAAAAGTGTGCAATTGTTTTACAAATTTGGAACGTTGCTTAACTAAAGCATCAATATATTTGGTATCTACATATATTATATACATATATCAACTAGCTGGCTCAACCTGGCTTCGCACGGGTATAGAAAATCGTAAGAAAATAGCAAAATAAATTAATAAATATTACAGATTTTATGATAACTACTTAATGTCAAAATGTTAGTTGCCTCTTCCCTTGCCCCCACAACTTCCCTTCATTTAAAAAAAAATATGCGATATTCTAAACGGACGAACGACAAAAATACAAATAATTATCGTTTCACAAATTTAGTATTTAGTAGGTTAAGGCTTTATTTTCACAGAAATTTCCAGTTAAAAACTAAAAGAAAGTTGCTTTGTGTTTTGACAATTTGTGTCAGAAATAGAATACATTCGAAGTTTTTCTATTGAGGGGTAATTTTTCCACCTGTTATTCGAAAAAGTCTTCTTAGAATTATCCCCTATTGCTCTACTCCAAAATATTTACAGTTCCAAATTTAAATAAAGAAACAACACTATGTGTTCGTTGTTAATTATCCATTTGATGCATCCATAAATATTTTGGATGGTTATTTATACTCATCCAAGTTTCGTTAATTTTTGCTTTCTCGAGCAAAAAGAGCTCCATATTTTGTTTTTTTTTTTTTTTCGACTAAAGAGAGCTATAATAACAGACTGAAGCGACTGTTGCCAAATTCGACTTTTCTAGTACGCAAAATATTTGTATGCTGCGCTTTCATAAATTCGGTAATCGTGAATATGGCAAAATTGACTCAGTTTTCGGGACAATTTTCTTCATCAAAATATGTTTTCAGAAACATACAAATAATTTATCACATAACGTACTTACTTTTGAGAAATATTTAGCCCTAAGCCTCAAACCGCACAAAATGACAAATTTGAAAATATCTTCGGTTCGGAAGGAAAACTACACAACCCAACAAATATCAACATAAGCAACAAAAAATTGAATGAAAATTTGATTTTCAATTAATCTGTTAAAATATCAAGACAAGGAATTAAGGGCCACTTGCACAGAAGTTTTATTTTTTGACAGCAGAAACTCCTGATTTATATTATAAATAATTAAAGATATCTGACTGATTTAAATCAAACCACGTTGTACCAAAAACAATTTTTTCTCTTTTTACGTTTAAAAATTTATCTTCTCCTCGTTCTCTGGATAAATATTTAAACTCTGAATAGCTCTCACGTCATATTATAGAATTTCTTACGAAAAGCAAGTCAAAGCGTTAGAGTTTATTTATTTTTTAATGTGTTTTGTTTTTGTTGTGTTGGTGATTCTGGTGATTTCTTATTCGCTTGGTATCTATTTTCCGTTCGTGCAATTAAAAAACGAAAACTTTTTATTTATTTATATAAATTAGGATAATTATCCTGAGTTTGATGTATTTATCCGTTCGTTTTGTGCAAGTGGCCCTAAGTAATTTAGTTCCAAATATTGTTGTAGAGTTTAGTATTTTTCCAAATGATTAGTTTTTTTTTTATTCACAACTCACAAAAATGCAATGTTAGCTGAAATATTTTATTTGAGTTGTGTGTTGTTACGTTTTTCTTCCGAACTGGCGATATATTCGGATTCGGACGATATACATATTCTGTCGTTTTTTAAAACAATTCACCCAGTAAATAACAAAATTTTTAAAAATATCTAGCCCTTAAATGATCTCTTATCCGTCACCTCTACCTTACCTTTAAAAACAAAATTGTTAAAATCAAGGAGACTATGTCTTGAAAAACTCAATGGAGGCACACAAATCCATGTCCTTATTCTGATATATCCATACATCAGATTGAAGATTGGATTGGATTGGATTGTGGTTGTGAAGTTGGACATTGTTCATGGCCAGTTTAGCAGACATGTAACCAAATTCTAAATTATTCATATATCAATAGCCAAAGGCGTAATGGTTAGTGCATTGGACTGTCATGCCAGAGGTCTGGAGTTCAATACCAGCCGTTTCCACCTTAAGTTTTTTCGGAGCTACTACCTCTTGTGAGGAAGCGACTGCAAATGCAATAGAATGTAAAAATCCTTTTTTTTTTCAAAATCATTAAAGCTTCCTCATTGACTTTAATTTTACTTCTGTTATCCTTGAAAATACTTCAAATACTTTTTTAGAAGGTAAATAAAAAACTCAACTATCTATAAAATTTGATTTAATATCCCTCAAATAACGTTAGTTTATGTCAGAGATCTTTAAGTGTTTTTGCTATTTAATACCTACTTGAATGCTTAGTGCAAGAACCCAAAATAGCTTATTTACTTATCCTACAATCAATAGGTTTTTTTTTTGATAAAAATAGAAAAATAAGCTTCATTAAAAGGCCATAGAAATCATTTCAAAGAGGCGGTGCCGCCCCTATACTGTACTGTTCGGGTAGGTCAGTAACATTAGCGCGTTCCACACCACGAGTCCGTACGACTCGACACCATAAAGATTTATGGCGTTCAATTTTATTTCGCATGCTTAAAGGTGACACGCAATCCAAGGCAAAAGCTCTCTCTGGGTAAAAGAATCGATTGAAACAGTGAGGACACGTGCTAAAGTCTGTTTCACCACCACCATAACACCGCACCACGCCGACATGACACCCATGTACTATGTGCAGCAAAGGGAAAAGTGTGTTGTTGGCCCACCATGTCTCCAGACTATTGGCGGCCATTAAATGTAATTCCGAGTCCTGCGTCCCCACATCATGGAGGAAGTGGAAGTGTTCCATTTTTGTGGCCGCTCTGGCGCACCGATAATTGCTATTTTAATTAAAAGGTGAAATAAATCGTCATCGTCCTCGCTGAGTTGCCGCCGCGCGCCGCTGCTGGCCGCTGCTTGTGCAGCCTTTTGTCGGCACAGAGGACAACGTACCTTAACAGCAGTTGAGTAGGGAATTTACCCGAGCTATTATATACATATATAAGTTTCATTTGGAATTCATCTACTTAGCCAAAGAAGCCGCCATCGATCGGCCGCCCTGTATACAAACGTAGACAGAGACATATGCGACAATTACCGCAATGCAAGCAACCTGTCGCTTCCCTGTGATTTCGTGCGATAGCTCTGTTTCCTTTATTTCATCGTAAAACATATATCGTGCAGTGAGCAGTCACATCCAGATAGTCTTAAGGCATTCGATTGACATTCTACCGGGATTTCATGAAGACGCCTATAAACTTGTCTAATGACAGGTTTTGTCTCTTAAGAAAACGAAAGGGATTTCGATTCGGAATTAAATTTATTGCAAAAATGTCAAACGAAACAGGTCCTTGTGGAATCTTTACAAACTTATGTCGATCTTATATGTCATTAATAAGTGTTAATCACTGTCAACTCAATCATTGAAAAGTCTATAATACCTAAACCTTGAATCATAAACCTGACCTAGGAACAATTTGAAAAAAAAAAAAAAAATATATGTATTTCTGTTTTTGGAAAATGTCAATTTAACGCTCTTAGACATTACGGAAGCTTTTAAACATTCCTTTGACGGTATACTGGCTGTGCGCTGCGTCTGTCAGTCAGTTACTATAAACAGGTCTGCAAACATTATTGCACGTAACTGCAGTGCAAACGCTATTTAACAAACATGGCACTGACCACTAATTACTTAGCTTAATGATTAATTAATTTGTCGTAAGCACCCAAAACGTTGAGTTAATTCACGTTTTGCACCAAAAATAGCTATTGCCAGCATCAGTAGCACTCTCTGATGTTATAGTGCTATTCCCTTGGGGAATTTATTATCTCGTTCATATATGTAGCTATTTATATATTTAGTTAACTCCATGTACACTTTAAAAAATTATCGTTGTGGTTATTAAACAATATGTCAGACTATTTTAAACTAAAAACTTTTTATTTTAATGTGTGATATTGTATTGATATTGATTGGTGGTACAAAATCACACGATCACAACCAAGTGTTGCTTGCTCCGGATCAGCGATTAAGGTTAAGGTCGGTTCTAGGTCTGTAGAGCTCTTCAAAGATCTAAATTGGAACTACACAAGAAAAAGTTCTCACAGAAACACAATTATTATAAAGCGAATGCAAAAATTTCAGTTTTTCACACTTAATTAATATGTGAATAGCCAGCGACACAACACGCCAATCTAAAAAACACAACAAGGAACAATTGTGGTTCCGATGTTGGTCATTATGAAGGCCTCACAAGCCGGTCCTGTTAAGAATTTATTATATTGATGGATATACAAGGAGCTGTCAAACAAAATCGAATATATACCATGACTTTTTTTGAAAAGAGATAACGAGGTTGTGTTTCGAATAAAACGGTCAAACGAAGCAGAGTTACTTGCCAATTCTTGAACTGATTAAAAAGCCCTTGAAAAAATACAATGGGATGGTGATTGGACAGGCCAAACGATATACAGAATTTAACCACAAGAATTGCTCCAACTACATGTGAAGAAGTGCAACTGGTTATTCATTTCACTCCTATAGATAGAAATGAAATTGCAAATCAATTAGCATTTTCATTGCATTGAATCAGATAGTCTGATCACTGTCTAATTGGTGACATCCAACGAAGTTTTGTGGCAAACTTTAACCACGAAAAAATGAAAACCAAGGAAATAAGAGATTGCTGTACCTTGTATTGACCAATTACCCCTAGATCATTGATGAAATGAAGCCAGAAATGTCAATGAGCCACCCAGTATGCTGAAACAGAGGTGCTTGGGTTCCCACAAACAGTTCCTGAAACTCACAGCTTCGAGTTCGATTGTGCTGTGGAAAACTTAGCCAAAATGGTATATACCTTGCCTTGCCGCTCAAGCCTCAAGGGCTCAAGGGATACACAAGAACAAGATTTCGGCAGCTCTATAATAGTCTATACGTAGTCAAAAGAAGGGATACAAATCACTGACTCACAAAGACGAAAAAGACGACAAAACGAGTAACTAGAGGTCGAATAGTAGTTTTAGCGGACAGAATTTGAAAGGTTTTTAAATAGGGACGGAATGGTGTTAAAATGGAATGAAACCAGTTTGTGGTGTGTGTGAAATATCTCCGATTTTGTATTTTACTTAAAACGCTTATAGTAGCCGTGGCGTGATGGTTTAGTGCGATGGACTGTCATGCCGGAGGTCTAAGATCGATCCCCAGCCTCGCCACCTAATACTTTTTAAAAATAAAACGGTTTCTGCCTCTTGCGAGAAATTGGTAAAAACCTTTAAGAGTATCTCGTCGTCGTAGAAAAGTGCCAGTCACATTAGCCGTTCGGATTGGGCGATAAATTGTAGGCCCCCTCTTTTCGTGCAACACGAACACAGGAATGGTTGAGAGTTGAGAGTTGTTAGGCCCTAGTTCTTCATGAGCTGTTGTGCCATCAAATTTTTAATTTTTTTTTATTTTAAGATGCTTACCACTTATATCATGTGGGTAATATACGTTGTTCTAATGACAGCCGTGCTGCTGTTTCGCTGAGTGACGCGTATTCCAGATGGGCAAAACGCATTGGACTAAAGGTCGCAAAAAATCCTCCATTTGAATTTATTCAATACAGTCCACTAAACAACAACAAAAATATTTTATTTTTTATTTTTGTTATTCCTCTTCAAATGACACATGATGCAACCGCCTCAAAACTCACACGAAACACAGACTTTCTACGAAATGGAACAATTTTGCTTCATTCATCAAAAAAACGAGACTCGTCCTCGAAGATCTCGATCTGAAATAGTGGACAGGGTCCATTTTCCACAGGTCTTGAGCCCGGTTAGCATACAGATTGTTAGAAGGCTGTTTCACAATGCGACGAGGAAACGAGACGTGAACGTGACGAGAGCTCGTCGTAGCTGTCAAACCAATTTCAAGCAATGAGAATATACCAGAGTATTCACAATAAAGCGTTTCTCGTCGTCCCGTCACGCCATGATCTCGCAAAATTGAAAAAAAGACGCGACGAGACGACGATTTTCATTTTGACAATTGAGAAGAGGACACCGAGCGTATCTGTATTTGTATTTATATTTATTAATTGTGTAGATTAATAAATAAAATACCGAAAATGGCGAGCAAATATGTGTTTTTATTTTGCAACTAATTAATTTTGTCTTCATTAACATTTCCACCGTCTTCTTCTGCTCACTTTTGGTTTTTTTTGCCCTTTGCTTTTTTGTAAATAAACACTCCCAAAAGTACTAAAAGCATTTTTTTTAACATTTTCATTTTCTTTTTTTCAAATTTTGTATTTTATTTCCCAAATTCACTGACAAACACGAATAATTCTACGCTTTCGATGTGAAGAACTCGCTGCATTGTGAATTGGGGAACGATTTTATAACGAGAAAAAGATGAAAGCGTTTCTCGTCACGTTGACGTCTCGTTTTCTCGTCGCATTGTGAAACAGCCTAGACGCTATAACTTGGTGTGGTAAATTGTCTTTTGTGGTTGAAAATAAAAATAATACAAAAAAAAAAAAAACATGCAATAGCTATATGGTCGTTTATTTTCACCACAAAAAACTAAAGCCGAAAAACAGATGTGCAGCTTTTTCCAGTGCAGTGAAAATAAATTTACACAGGTTCCTTTGAGCGCTGACATATTTCAGGGCCTGCATGCAGCCTTCGCTGCACGATATCTCTATTTCAAATTTTGTCTGCAATTAAAATGTCGAGTTCGATTTTATTTTCGATTGCTTATTTCTCCGTCTTATTTTCTTTAAGTGTAATGTGAGGTCACAAATAAACGCAACAAACTGGACAACAAGTCATCCGCGATGCAGCCAAAGCACATTCTACCCCCATCTCCTACTACGGATTATAGTTGTGGGAAATGTTATATAGTTTGTATGTACTATATATGTACATAGGTATGTATACAATAATATATATATAATGTATACGAGTACTCCTATACTGCTTAAGTTTTTTGTTATTCTAAATAATTAAAGCAAAGCAATAAAATAAAGCAAAAAAAAGATGTGTTTTTCCATGCCACGTTTTTGATGCACTGCAGCTGGTTTCTTGACGTTTATAAGATGGCGATAAATGCGCATGGAGGTATAACGGCAGCAGCAAAAATCAGCAGGCAAAT
Source organism: Epistrophella euchroma (assembly GCA_947049315.1). Lineage (NCBI taxonomy): Eukaryota > Metazoa > Arthropoda > Insecta > Diptera > Syrphidae > Epistrophella > Epistrophella euchroma. The sequence goes on along the minus strand of OX346245.1, from coordinate 121,386,888 downwards.
TAGGAATTATGCCAAAAGTGTCAGTCAATTTTTGGTGCATATAGTGCATGTGTTTTTACACCTCCTGCTAAGAGAAAAAATATTAAGAATCAGCATGCGTTTTGATGCGATAAAATAAATATATCACCGCCGAACAAGCTAAACTTTTAGTTCAGTAGAAATTATAGGAGTATAATATTTTTGATTTAGCTACCAATAAACGAAATCAAGTTATATATACAGTTTTTGAAAGTGTATATAAAATTTAAACATTTCATTTTTGGTTATTCCCATATGAAATGTTCCGTAATTAATGCTCAAGTGGTGGTGGTCATTGAATGATTGGGAATTTTGTAAATACGCATTTAACATCTTTAGACAAATTGCAATGTTTACAGTTGTAGGTAAGTAGTTTTTGAGATCAAATGTGTCTTTTAAAATCAAAGAAACCATGTGATTAATGAGAAGAAAATTCAAACTTACTCCGTATATGGCTCTAAATAAAAATAGAAATTCAGTATCAACGGTTTATAAAAAAAAAACCTCCGCAGGAAGTAAATAAAGTTTTTAATAAATTACTATCTTGAAACGTCACATAAATATATAAAATAAAGAAGGATACTGACCTAAAGCCCACAAAAGGTACTTACTTACTTAACTTTAGATGGCGCTCACAGCCCAGGATGGACTACGGCCTCAACCAACAAGCCCCTCCAGCCAGCTCGGTCCCTAGCTAGCTGCCTCCAGTTACGCACTCCAAGTTGGTTGAGGTCGTTCTCCACTTGTGTGCGCCACTTAAGGTGGGGTCTTCCTCTGCTGCGCAGACCGTCAGGGGTAGATTCGAAGACTCGTCGGGCTGGTGCGTTGGTGTCCATACGCTCCACGTGTCCCAGCCATCTTAGCCGCTGTATTTTAAGCTTTTTGACCAGGTCGACGTCACTGTAAAGCCCGTAAAGCTTGTTGTTGAATCTTCTCCTCCATACTCCATCGATACCTACTGGACCGAAGATCACCCGAAGAATCTTCCTTTCAAAGCACCCAAGTAAATTCTCATCCGTTTTTGACAGGGTCCATGCTTCTGCCCCATACAGCAGGACCGGGTTGATTAGGTTCTTATATAAGGTCTCCTTGGTTCTCTGAGAGAGGGATTTATTACTCAAATGCCTTCTTAGCCCGAAGAAACAGCGATTGGCAAGAGTAATTCTTCGTTTGATCTCTGCACTGATGTCATTTTGCGATGTTATAGTGGAGCCCAGGTAGACAAAGTCCTTGACGACTTCGAAGTTGTACCTATCCATCGTGACGTTTTGCCCGAGTCGACGATGTTGAGATTCCTTTCTCGATGACAGCATATACTTCGTCTTGTCCTCATTAACAGCCAAACCCATTTTCGCCGCCTCCGATTCAATACTTGCAAATGCACCAGTGACAGCTCGCTTCGTTCTTCCAATGATGTCAATATCATTTGCATAAGCAAGTAGTTGAACGGACTTTTGAAAAATTGTACCACTGTTGTTGACTTGCGAGTTGCGTTGCAAAAAGGTATTAAGATTCAAAAAAAAGCTCACGAAAATAAGAAATAATTAATTTTGGCCAAATTTCATTTTTCCGATACCTGCATATTACAATGATCCATATAAAATTATCTCTGCCTATTTGAAACTCAACCTACAAGCTACAGCACAATTGAAACGATGATGATGACCTGGAACTTTAACTTTGGGACTATCATGGAAATGGGACTGCTTCGCTACGTAATGAAGTGATCTTAATAGCGTCTAGTGAAACAGCCAGTAACTATTTGAAGACAGCCTTTCTTGAGTAATTTCATAAATTAAACAAAAATATTCGGCCATATCGTAAATAAAATTTATTTAGCAAAGCACTGTTAGTAGGTAAGGTTATAATCCTATCACAAAATTTATTTTTCGATAACATCGTCGTGGTCGTGTCACTTTTCAAAGATTTATCATTTTTATTAAAGACTTATTCATGTGAATAACAAGAATTACGTGAATCAATGAATTAAATTCCCCTTGAAAAGTGCCAGACCGTTAACAATCGATTATCGTGTAAGTCCATGTGCTTGGTGCCTGGAAATATATGAACGAGTGGTGTTGTTTCTATAGCATTTATCAAAAGCTTATCCCTGGGGCTATAAGCTCTTTATTATTCGAACGTTAATGTATCGATATAGTGTACCGAATATAGGAAGCCTTTGATCAAGATGGCATTAACTTTATGCATGCATACACTAATGTTCAATTGGTTTTCGATTAACACCAAAGGACATTGTACTTTGATTTGTTTTTTTTTTTTTTCTTTTGGTCGTTTTGAATACCTGCATTTATTTAATTTCTATCAATTTTCACTGCCGATGTAAGATTGAAGGGAAAGCTAAGGATTTGTTAGCATTATATAGACTTCTTAACATTTGAAATAAAACATATGGTATTACTTTTTATATGATCTAAGTAGTAATACGCCTTGTTAATACGAAATTTTTGTTAAGTTAATTTCATCGTACATAGATTTCATAACGAATATCTAGAGTGAATTAATGTGAAAAGTGCTGATCTATTAAAATGTAGAAATTGTAATAAATTGTACATATTTGCACAATGCACAATATTCAGTACAACTTGATAGAGAACAACCAGGGCCAAATTTCGATACGTATTTCGATTTTCAACTATTTTGAATAGTACAAACAAAAATGCAACAAGTTTTTTTTTGTTTAACCCACCCTCCAGTAGGCGCGTGGTCTACGACCGTAGACCACCATTTTTTAAAATGCTGCAACTCTTATAAGAAAAATTTGTTTGCACCATCGTTCACAATAGCTGTAGATAATTGATTGTTCTACCTACTAAGTCTATTTATTATTTTTTTATAGGACGTATTTAAGGTAAATAGTTGTTGAAAGTCGGTTGGTCTACGATCGTAGACCACGCGCCCACTGGTGTATATACAATTTTTGTATTCATTTTTGTAATTGTAAGTGAGGAATTATACATTTTTACTTTATAAGTGTTAATTTAATACCTAATATGACTTCAACTAAGCGCAGCAAGCAATTGTTGGCTCGGTGACCTGTCAAGTGGCGAGGACAGTCCCTTCGACGAAGAAGAAGAAAAAATGAGGACAAAAATGTTGAACAATGCGAACATGCGAGAAATTTGCGTGTAAGGACCACTTAAAAAGTCTTTGCACAGATTTTGTTTTTTAAATTGTTTTTATATTGTTTTTTATTTTATGAATTAATTTATTTTTTATGTTTTTTTGTTTGTTTTTTGTGAAAGAAGAAAAACTGTGAACACCAAAATGTGTATGGATTTTTGAAGTCTTATATTTTTTTTTTTTTTGTAGTGCAATGTTTCTGTTTTTTAAGTAACCAGTAAATTTGGTTATTTTTTTAAATGTAAATAATTTTTTTTTGTGTTATAAACTTTTTTAAGTTTTTTTTTTTTTTTTTAATAAAAAAATTATACAAAAAATCTTAATAAATTGAATTATTTTTGTTTGCGATTTTTCGTTCTCGGTGTATCAATAACCGTTTAACTTAAAGCGATGAATATGGAAAATAATTTGTTCCTCTTTAGCCTGACCTTGATTTTAATACTAAAAAACGCGTTAGTTAATTCTTTTTTGGCAAAATAAAATGGTCTACAATCGTAGACCACGCGCCCACTGGTGTTTCTTTTAACCACACGCCCATTGGAGGGTTAAAATGATTAAATGTCCACGGATATATATTATCCCACAGGATGCAAACTGATGTCTTTGAAATTCTGAAAATAGAAAAAAAGAAAAAACATTTAAGGGTTCCAATTATGATAGTGATTTTTACGTAATACTGATAACACATTCGTAGTGTAGGCTGCAAATTTTTCGCACCATCATATGAATATTGAAGGTTTCTAATTATGAATTTTTGAGACAGCATATAAACTTAAAATTAGAAAAAAATTTAATTCTGGTTTTCAGTATTTGAATAAGAGTTGATAAGAACATTGCAAATTGAAGATAAACAGTGGAACTTAATTACGCAAAAATACCCAATTTCGTATTTTCACGATTTTCAAACTTTTCCCTTCGAAATTTACAATTTTTGACTCCTTAGTAAGTTTACCGGATTCAATAAGAATACAACAAAAAGATCCCCATGCAAATCGGATGACATTCAGCTGACTTAGGCGCGTACGGACAAAGAAACAGATTAATTTTTGTTTATATACGTTAGAAGAAGATAGGAAGATAAGACAATAACAGAAATGGAAACCAAGATTACCAGATTTAAATTCAATCATTGAAATGTTCCAAAATTTTGGCCGAACCTTACATTTTGTACAGGACAATTTTTTTTTGATGGATTTGTAGGCGGGATTAGTGTGGATGTAAAAACGAGTTTTTGGGGCTAAAAGCCACCCATTCGGCGACCATTTTGGAAAAGGGGGCGAAAACGTTCTTCGCAATATCTTGAGAGCTATACATATATCACAAAATCAAAATTTTAGCACTTTTGTATAGAGAACAATTTATGTTCATGCACTTTTTATCAAGATGATTACCATTGTTAAGAAAAATATCATTATCTTCTTGTTTATTTATTTTACTATATGCTTTTTATGATAAATTTCTTAAATCGGTCATCTTTTGTTGGTTATAACTATTTTGTTTTCAATTTTACAATAAAAAGTGTGTTAACATAAATTGTAGAGAATTCAACTTTCTGTATACAAATTGGCTAACATTTTGTTTGTGCGACATGTGAGTTCTCAAGATATCGCGAAGAAATATTTTCACTCCCTTTTTACAAAATGGCTGCCGAATGGTGGGGGCTTTCAACCCCGAAAACTCATTTTTACACTCACACTGATCCGACCTACAGATCCATTAAATTTTATCCTGTAAAGCCTAGTACGCTGCTGATACCTAACGAAATTTTTAGTTGGTCTACAATATGACTACGAAATGCTTACGAAAACCATAACGAAAAATTACCACTTATTGAAAGTGTAACCATTTGCAAAAACAAACACAAATTCATAAAAATTACAGAAAGCAATGTCGTGATGAATGAAACAACAAATACCTACAAACAAGAATAGAGAATAAATGTCATTTTTCCGCACACAATTTATGGAACAGGCAATTAATTATGTACGAAAACAGAGGGGAGATCTCTTCAAATAATCTGCTACGGTTACAGATTTCGCTCACCGAACAGCGCAGCGTACCGCAGAACAAAAAGCAGAACGAATTTTTTCGTTTATGATTTCGTGTGGTCATTGTAGGGAATTTTTTGTTTCGCATCAGCCTTTCGTTGCCAAATAAACAGTACATTCTCTTACGAAAAAAACTGACATTTCCATGAGTGTCATCAGTTATAGATTTCAGAGAGGGGAGAAATCTATAACTGATGACACTCATGGAAATGTCAGTTTTTTTCGTAAGAGAATGTACTGTTTATTTGGCAACGAAGGGCTGATGCGAAACAAAAAATTCCATACAATGACCCAACGAAATCATAAACGAAAAAATTCGTTCTGCTTTTCGTTCTGCGGTACGCTGCGCTGTTCGGTGAGCGAAATCTATAATTGTAGCAGATTATTTGAAGAGATCTCCCTTTGACAAAAATTAGGTTCGTTCGCGTACTCCCCAAATCTACGAATTTTTACGAATTTCTACAAATTTAACGCAAATTGTGTTCGTTTACTCAAAAAATGTGTAGTTTTTCGCAGAAGAGAGCGCTCTCGAGAGAGTAAATTATTTCCCCTTTCTGCTAATTTCAGCCCAAAGAAATTTTTCGGGCAGAAATATGAGTTCAGTCAAAAGTCACTTTGATATTTGCCAGCCTCTTTCCTTATACTCCTCTGTTTTATTTAATTTAGGCCCATTTGCTGAAACGAAACTTAAATATTTATGTTCAACTTAAGCGCTTTATGTTCTACTTTTTCCTCAGCGTAAACTGTCACATAAGCTTTTAAGTTGAACATAAATATTTAAGTTTCGTTTCAGCAAATGGGCCTTAATGTAATAAATTAACTTTTTCTTACTTTTTTATTTTATTTTGAAAATCTTTTCAAAGAAATGATGACGATATTTATTTTTTTGTTTTCAAATATTTGACGTTAAAAAACCGGTAAAAATTATTTGTTCAAAGCGTTCGTGTACTATTTCGCAGTTTTACTTCTCTCTGAGAGAATTTCATACCCACTCCTCAATATATGATAGACTGTGAATTTTAGTGCAGAAAGTACACGAACGAAGCTATTAATTGTTTATTTTGCAGCGTTTGGATAGAAAATCCACTAATTTTTGTATGCCAAAATAATAATATTACGTCTGAACAAAAAAAAAATCAATTCGTCCCAACCTTTTTCATGAAACAACTTTTATTATCAATTTCAATGATTGAACAATGATAATTGAATTAATAAAGTTATTTCATGACGAGGGCTATGGGCCAAAATTAAAAATATATTCATTGTTTTTGCTCTTTAAGTGGCGCAAAACTAAAAATTTAAATGGTCAATGATGGTTTTTAATGAAGTAATTTCTTTAAAAATTAGATAATATTATACAATACATATGTCACAACAGTTTTGTCCATAAATTATTAATTTATAATTAAATTATAAGTTTTCTTCTTTAACAATAAGTTATATTATTCTGTATTCTCCAATTATTAGTCTATTCCCCTTTTTTTGCTGCAAAAAAAAATAAAATCCATTTAAATAGCAGTCACCCGAAACGTCCATATTCCCGTTTCCGTTTTCAAAAGCTTTTAATAAGAAATTAATCTCGCCCCCATCAATTTCTAATTAAATTATTATCTTACTCATTCCTAAATTTAAATTAAAATATATATAATGCTATCATTGGACAGCCCCTGCCACGGGCCACTGTTTCATGATTTCGCAATTTGTGGTGACACTAAGTCTATTTTGAATCTTTGCGTTGGCCACTTTATCAGACTCTTTTGCCAATATATATGTTCTCTTAACGAATGCTTGTGTATGATTTTTTTTTCGTGTTGGTTACATGTCGTGTTGTGCTATGTTGGGTGGGGTTTTTCCCACCTCCACCCAAAAAAAAAAAAGAAAATAAAGGAGAAAAAAAAAAAAAACATTTCCCAATTAGTCATCGTAAATTGCCTGAGAAATCCGACACAAGTTTTTTCCCCATCAAGACTGCGTTCTACATTTTTGTTGGAATCCAATGAGTTGCATTGCATTATTTGATATATTATTATGTGTCCTCTTCGTCAGTGTGGCTTTTTAGCTTTGAATGCATATTTCCTTTGTAATCACTTGAATGCACAATTAATACCAAAGACGATTTGATGATGGGGAAACGCTCATAGTTAAAAGAGTTCAGGTACGTAAAAAATTAATGCATGAAGCCGCATAGATGCAAAAAATGGAAGAAGCACAACTTGTGAGCGTCCGTGTCCAAGTCCAAAGTTTATATTTTTTATTTGTAACTGACATACTATTGACGCTTAAGGAAGAGTCAAGTTAGTAACCGGACGATTTGATTGTCAGGAAAGTGATACACGTGGTCGTATCAGTTATCCCGAAGACGATGAAGGTGCAATCACCGCAATCAGCAATTTTCCCTCTAGTTTCCAAGATATCAGCCACCTGCGCTCGAATCGACACATCGCCACCTATATAATCTCAGGGCGGTGTCACTTTGAAAGTGGATCTATAGGTGAGCTGATGTTTCTATTATGATTTCAAATTGTTTGATGCGGGGACTACGAACCATAGTGAGAGGGGCAGGCAGATGGCTCTCTGACAACAACAATAACAACAACTGTCATTGAAGAGTGCATTTGATATAGCTTCTGATGTTTTTGTTTATACTGGACTGTGAATGCGCCAGGGCTAGGACGAAGGGAAGTGGTCTGTAGAACATGGAAAACAATACACCATCGAGAACATCAAAGGCAGCAAAGGGCAAACGTTGGTTTGTCGGCATCCGACAAAGCTACCGAATGCTTTGATGTCACCGAAATGCAGCATTAGCAGCATAGTAACGGGCCAGAAGTTGAATACTTATACTTTCGGGAAGTTTGCCACGGCAAATAGCGTGAGGGAAGGGAGAGAGAGAGAGAGAGAGAGGGGAGATCCAGGTTTCCGACCTAGGGCTATAACCTGTCGGTTTCTGCCGTTTTAACTGTTTACTGTTTCACTGTTACAAGTATACATAATATCCAGTACTGTGATACTTTATTCCTTCCTGGTTACCGCCATCACATTTAGCATTATATTGTGTTCCGTGAAGGAGTGGATCCTTTTGACAGAGAGAAAGGGACAGAAGTAGGGTATATCCCCCGTCTTTTTTAAATGGGTTTTATGGGGACAAACGGATAATATTCAATTACATGAACATGGAATTAGCTGTGTTGTTTCTTTGATGTGGCATGGTAAAGAGAATTTTAATACATGATGGGAAATCGCACAAAGTAGGGTAATATGCAATACAATACTGACTCATCGTGCGCGTTGACATGCACATATACTTATGTATATGTGATGTTGACCTCTGGGGTTTTGGGAAATGATTCCAAAACAATCGTGTTTACCTAAATAATAAGAAACGTTGTCATGCTTTGAAAATTCATATTTATCATCGTGTAATCGTGTTGTGTGAGTCAACAACATAAATCGATTTGAAAAATAATACCTAATATTTGAAGCCTGAAGGTAAGACCGCACTCGACGGAACTGCACTTCAGCGAAACTGCAGCAGAACTTCACGAAGCGGCAAAATATTATTTATATGAAATTGTATGAGTTATCGCACTAAGTGACAACGGAACGCAACTGCGCGACAGCGACACTAAACTACAAAGTTACGCAACTTTGTCGCGTCGTCGGTGCAGTTCAGTTCCGTTGTTCTCATAGTGTGGCGCGACAGAGTGCGTCAAATACAGTAAAATACAAAATGGTGGCTGAACTTTACATTTTGGATAGGACAAGAATTTTTATGTGAAGGGGGGGGGGGGGGGGGGGGGCAGTGTGAGAATAAAACATAGTTCTTGGAGCCATTTGGCCGCCGTATTTTCTGTAGCAATTCAATTGATACTAACTTCATGATTTGCCGCTTACTGTCGCATTGCTGCAGTTCAAGTGCGGTATATCAAAAAACTAAAAAACTGCCGCTGAAGTGAAGTTGCAGTAATGCCTTACATTTTTCATACGCATCAGCAACGCAATCTTGATGCTTTGTTGAAAAATTACATTGCACAAGTCTGACGTTTCGGAATGCAAAAACAAAAATTTAAATCGAAGCAGCTAAAAAATTTTTGGATGCGCAGTTTGCTTGCGCAGTAAATGCGCATCTGATGAATTTTAGAACTCAGCCCTTATATTTAATTCTCTTTTACGGTTATTTCAAAAATTATCATATTTTTTGATTTGTTTATTTTTGTGTTTTTCTTATTTTTGAGGAATTAAAAAAAACTTCCCCGTTTGCTGTCAAATATTGAGGAAAATAAAATTTTAACTGGCTTACTCAAGTGAAGGCTCATCTGAAGTACAACATTAGCAAAATGTCTCAACCGGTTTTGTTCAAATTTTCTAAATCTTTGAAGGACGAGTACTTATATGTACATAGGTGGTTCTAAGCTTCTAAGCAACTCAAGTAACATCGAATACTAGAGAAGCTTTGAATTTTTTTTAACACTTTTGTATGTAGGTAAGTCAACCTGTAGGTATACATTTCACCAGGTCCTTCAAGAGTAATCCCGCGGTCCCGTGAAGTGAAGGAAAAAAATTACATCATATAGCGTGAATTGAAGAAATGCATGAAGATAATTTGCCCACCTCCTCTCGGGTCACCATTGTTTGGCAAAATTCATTTAGCATTTCTTGTTTCGCCTTAGTCGTTAAATATTTTGTTTAATTCGCAATTCTTAATTGGCAATTTACATTTTCTTTTTTATTCATTACGTTTTTCAATTATTCTGCAATTAACATTCGGCGTTTTTATATTTCGCTTTTTGTTAAATATATTTTCAATCATTTCGCAAAATTCATTTGGCAAATTATTCTTTAGTTTTTCTTTGTTAAATTGTTTATTATTTGGCCAAGTGTTTTTTTCGCAAAATATTGTTTCGCCGTTTAATAATTTCAATAAATATCGTCAAGCCGTTTTATTATTTCGCTAATAGATCATTTCGCCGTTTAGATGTTTTGATCGCTTGACCAATCATTACCATCGTCTCTTTTCAAGATTAACAGTTTTTTTCTGAGCCGTTGCTTAGTCGTGCTTGCGTTGGTAATATTTTTTTAGTTGTTTTGCAATTTTTGCTGTAATCACTCTTTTGTTTAATATTTTTGACATCCCTTTTGTCGTTCATAGTATTTAGGTAAGTACATAACAGAAAGAGGATTTTCATATTTTATTCCAAGGAAAAAAGGGTTTTAGGCAATTGGGCAGTTGTTTTCGAAGGTGCATTAGATTTTTTATATTCTCTATTCAGTGTTTTTTCGCTTTCGCCAAATAAAAAAAAAGCGAAATAACAAAATGCTGAATGAAAAATAGCAAAATAATAAAATGCAAAATAAGAAAAAGCCAAATAACAAAATGCCAAAAAAAAAAGGCCAAACCTAAATATGCCAATCAAACAAAATGTTAAGTGAAAATTGCGAAATGATGGTTTGTCATATCATATAAAAAACCAAACGTAATTTGCAAAACGAAAATTGCGAAATAACAAAATGCGAAACGAGAAACGGCGAAATGTACCACCGCGAAACGTTATAATTTGCCAAACAATTCTGGTGAAACATACCATACCCCCTACTCTCGTCGATGCGGGTTACAACACCAATTAAGTTGTCTGAACAAAACTCTTTCCAGCAACATATATTTAGAGCTACCAGTTATAATTTTAGAAATGTCCGGCACAACAGAATTGGAAAATCGGGACAGATGGGGAGATTTTGGCACCTACTTAATCAAATCAATGGAATAATCGTTTAAAAAATTGCAAAATCATCTATTTGACCTCGTATTTTACTAGAAATGACATAACACGACCGTATGTACTGACTTACTCACCTAAAATTTTTCGCCAATAGCTCTGTTCATCTTCGTTCGTTTCTAGTCTATTTGATCGATTGGGTTGGAGGTAAAGAAATGCAGGGGGAACGAAGAAACATTTCTACACCCCTCACCCAGGATGTCAAAAAGAAGAATTTTAAAACAAACGAAAAAAAAAATTATCAGACTCTTTGTTCGTGTACTTACTTCCCATTTGATGCATTCAAGAAGAAAATGAAAAAAGCAGGACACCTTGTAAATCAGGGTTTTTTGTAAATCGGTGTAGATATCGGAAATCAAGTTAAAAACACCAGGACTGTTCCGTCAAAATTGGTACGTCTGGCAGGCCTTCCAATCCAACCGACATCCAAAAAAGTACTAATCAACAGCTCAGTTTGAATTTAATGACCTTATAAGAATCGCTATTTATCAAAAAAGCTATACAAATATCTGATGTGTAGTTGCCTGATGCACTTAAACAAAATTAAACAAAGAAAAAAAAACAACAAATTAACATAAGTAATTTACAAGCTTTCGAAGATCATTCACAAAAAGTGTTCTTTAAATTCTCAGAAAACTCCCTTTTGTTTTCTTCCAATCCTTAAAACCCAAATAAAAACATTAAATCTGTTAATGTATAAAGATAATCCCAACAAGTTTGACAACAAATTCAAATGCAACTTGATGAGAATGATGTTCCATTTTTTTTTTCAGTTTACAATCAAATTGCTCATAAATAATTCCCCGAAATGGTGTGTGGCTTGGCTACCTATACCCGATCTGATCATGATTATCCATAATGAAGCACCCCCAACAATTCAAACGCCTGCCGCTTAGCGTCTCAATGGAGTTGCTTGTGTATACATACATCCATACATAAAAAAAAAAGAAGATTAAAACTAAATATTATTATGCATGCATAATAAAAAGATAAAACTTAAATTAATTTCAAATCTGAATATAAACTAAATTAGCACATCTTTGAATTAATTAGGATTTATGTTATGTTCTGTTGTAAAAGTTATGGCGGCTAGAGGCGGTGCGACATCTAACGCCGGCCGACCTCATCATCATCATCATCATCGTCATTGTTATTATTAACATTGAAATCAGGGTCGGGATCAGAACTGTGATCGGGAGGGTCATGTTCACGAAGGCGTTTCAAATCACATTTGATTTCAAAACTGAATTAATAACTTTATGCCGATGCCATGCATGCCGGTTTGTTTTTGGTCGTGTGTGAACTAAATATCGTATCAGATTAAATGTCAGATGGGACATATCGTATATAACATTTTATGAGGTGGCGGCGGCATTTGATTTGACAATAATTCCCACTAAGATTGGTGGTTATCAAAATTGATTCCGGGACATAAAACGATTTCGGAATACTCAATTAATTACTTTATATCGAAGTCGGACTTATGGAAACAGGGGAGAAACATTGATGATGATGAAAACATTGCCGCGCGATTATAAATGGCTACTTAAGGAGTCGCATCTTTGTCGCATTGTGTCGCCCCTTAATATATTATGTTGGATAAATAAAGAATTAAATAAAAATCGATGAGACACAATTTTCTGATCGAAATTATGCTGCTCAAATTGATTTCGAATGATGTTTGCTGTCATGTCGGACGACGCATAGTTACCAGTTCGCAATTAATTTAAATTAATGCGTATATAGATCAGCATCCTGCTTTGCTTATTTGTATTATTTTTATGAGCTGTTTTAAAAGATTTAGTTATATGGACTTAGTATAGAAAATTAGAAAGAAATTATCGTTAGAAGTTGATATTTATTGATTAGCGGTTGTTGATTTGACATTGGTAGAGTTGAAAATCCTGTATCAATAAAATAGTCATCTCATAGTCATTTCAAATTCTGTTTTTTTTTATAGAGTGTCGAGACGAATGTTTACTTAATTAGTTCTCACATTAATTATGTGCATGTTGAGTTGTGTGACAAGTTGTTGGTAGTTTTATGACACACAAAAAAGCAATTAATTAAAATCAAATGTATTCAGATACATTTTTTTATATTAGATTGATTTTAAGGTGACGTTATGTTAGTTTATTTCTAATTCTCTTGGAATTAATAGAATGATTAAAATGTAGGACTAGGTGGGGAGTGGATTATATTATAATAAATTTATGAACAAGAAAAAACACTGGGCCTGGATTGTATTTAATGTTTTTAGATAATTTTAAATAGTAATGAAGTACATAATTGGAATAAACAACATTTTTAAAAAATAGGTGTAAACATAGGTACATAAATATCCAAAACTTCATTTGAGTTTTTCACAATTCTCAAAAGATAAAAAAATAAAATCACCCAAATTTGTTTTGATTGATATGAGATATGATAATGCGCCAAAATAATTAAATTTCATATTTATATACAGAGTGATTCGCATAAGGTATGACAAGAACACAGAGTTTGTAGGTTGGGTGGAGACAAGAAAAAAAATTTAATGGGAGGGCAATTTTCTAAAAAATTGTCATAAAAAAGAAAACAAAATATAAACCAAAAAGAACGGCCAGGGGAGAGTTCGATAATTTTGGCGCCGAAAATTGATAATTGTTTTTTGTAGAAGGGTCAAAAACAAACATTTTTTACTATGGGAGGGGGGTCCATCTCGCCTTTTGTTTAGGAGGTAGGGGAAATTTTATAAAAAAAATTGCTTATAATGAAAAAAAAAAAATATTTAAAATTAACGGCAACAATCACAGTAAAGTAACATACCGTTTTTGAAAGTCAGAAATCTGTTCTATATCCTACATTTAAATTAAATTATTTTTGTGAACAGTTTTTAAAAAACTGGCATGCAAACTCAAAATTTTGTTAAAAAAAAAATGAAAAAAAAAAGTTTAGACCAATTTTTCTCAAAACTGTGAAATGTTGCGCTGAATTGACTTTTTGTGATCAATGCAAATTAATTAATTCTAAATCGAACACAAAAAACCGAATTGATTTATGTCTTCTAGTTTTTGATAAAATTGAAAATTACTAAAAGTAGTTTTTCATGAGATTTTTGCTTTTTGGTATTTACGCTGATTAGGTTCATCTTTGTAAGTAAAGTACCCAGAATGCACCACGAGGAGGTAGAATTGCATTGCATTCCGCGTCCCAGTCAGTTTATGAGTAAGTCAGGAGTTAGTTTAAAATAGTAAAGTGAATTTTCAATGTATTATAGTCCAGTCATATTAGACATAAAAACAGCCAAATTACGGAAAAATCGCCGGAAAGCTGGATTTTGGTATACAGCATTCTGATGGTATTCTTAAGAAACTGTAAAAAGTCCCCATCGATAGGAGCGCCGCTTACAATTTTAGGGGGGTTAAAGGCCCCCAAAAATTGTTTTTCAGCAATATCTCCCTAACGGTACCTTGTACAGAAAATAATTCTATGACAAATTTGTAGCTTAGAAAATTTCCTACAAAAAAAGATAATCACACTTTGTTCATAAAAGTAACTCTACCAATTGAATTATTTCGAAAACCGTTACATTACTAAGAGGTATCGCATGGTATTTTAGGTGTAACCGTTGTTTTTTAATATTTTTTTTCTATTTTAAGTCAATTTTAGGGGGAATAGACCCCCCTCCTTATACGATTTTTTTTTGTCTGAACACAATACGCTCTAGATTTTTGTCACACCCTTAGTGAATCGCCCTGTATAAGTTTAAGAACATTTATCGGAAATTTCTTTTCTAAAAATACCTACATTGCTTTATTTAAAATTTTAAGATTTTAGGAATTGCAAAGAGGTTCTAGTTTATTAAAAGTATGCTAGATGCTCTTTCTGGTTTAACTGTTAACTCAACCAACACTGACCTCCTAAAAATCTGTCAGTTCAGTGAGCTATTCTTCGATTTTGAAGCTTTCTTTACCAAAAACTATTTTTGTAAATCAATTAAAATTTTAAATGGTGACAGGTTTTACCCGCCTCTATCAAACTTAATACTACCCAAGTTTTATGGTAGTGAAATTACGTTTGTAGTAGCCGTGGCGTGATGGTTAGTGCGATGGACTGTCATGCGAGAGGTCTAAGGTTCGATCCCCAGCCTCGCCATCTATTTATTTAAAAGAAAAACGGCTACTGCCTCTTGCGAGGAATTGACAAATCCTCCAAGAGTATCTCCTGTCACAGAAAAGTGCCGCTCGTTAGCCGTTCGGATTCGGCAATAAACTGTAGGTCCCCTCCATTCCTACAGACACGCACACAGGAATGGTTGAGAGTTGTAAGTCACTAGGCCCTAGTTCTTCATGAGCTGTTGTGCCATCAAATTTATTTATTTTAAATTACGTCAGAGAGGTCGAAAAACATCTAATATTGTCTCTGTAAATAAAATTGTAGTGTCAAAATACTTCGAATACTATACTAGACTATATTTTATCACTTGATAAATTGATAAGGGATATCTGATGACGGATT
Organism: Epistrophella euchroma; assembly: GCA_947049315.1. Classification (NCBI taxonomy): domain Eukaryota; kingdom Metazoa; phylum Arthropoda; class Insecta; order Diptera; family Syrphidae; genus Epistrophella; species Epistrophella euchroma. Next base: position 121,371,407 of record OX346245.1, on the reverse strand, counting down.
TTGTTTTCATATTTTCATTTCGCAATTTTTTGTTTTGCAAATTAATCATTTCGCATTTTTGTATTTATTTTGCTACGTTATTGTTTAGTAAATTCATCATTTCGCAGATTTTGTAACGGAATTTTTATCTCGCATTTCATTATTTTGCTTATTTATTATTATTTTGCATTGCATTACTTTGAATTTCATTACATCGCAACTTTGCAAGAAATTATTATTTCAGCTTTTATTACTTCTTTATTAATAGCTTTAGTTCTGAGTTATTGTCTTCCCTTCCAATTTGTTAGGCGGATGTCAATAAAAAAAAGGTGACATTAGAGAACAGCTAAATAACGAATGGGTATTAAAAATTAATTTAAATCTTACGAATTGCCACCTAACCAGTGATGTATAAAAACTGTAAAGAATTTTTTCGAAATTTTCGTATTGGCGAAGGATTATCAAAACCAAAACGAAAAATTTGCAAAACAATTTTTGTAAGGCGATTCAGATTTTTGTTTTTAAATAATTTCGGAGTAAGAACTGCGAAAAAAAAAACTTCGTCCAAACGACTGGCACCCAAAATAATGGCAAGGTTTTTTTTTTATTTTTTCCTCAATCTTTTGCCACAGTTGTGCTGCGGATTTCAATTTGCATAAGGTTATAAATCTAGTTTTTCTGAAGATTGAAACAAAGTTCGTATACTTGCATATAAAGACGCTTTCGCAAAATTTTTTTTGACTTAAGTTTATTCTTTTAAAAAGTAAAATTTCCTGTCTAATTAAATTACGGTAGGTATAAAAAAAATAAATGGATTAGTTTTTTTTTTCATGTTACAACTTATTCATATTGAAAACTTAGAAAAACAACAACATAAGAATATAACAAAGAAATGCAAAAATAAAATACCAGTTAATTAACAGACTTAACTTATTAACGGTTAAAAGGAGCAAGTTACATCAAAGAGACCGCACGATGACAACTACACTTCTGAAGCTCGTTTCACCCTGGCTTATTAATTAAGTTAAAAAATTAAGGTCACACTTAAATGTTTCATTTGAAAATATTTAACAACAAGGTAGTTTATTGAACAAAAAATAAAAAAAAATAATTTTCAATATTTTACGGTGCCATTTCAGATAATCAGAATCGATATCAATAAAAAAAAAAATTTAAATCCATTCAAGAATATTTGCATATAACAAGCCGCCAAAGAAGCTTACACACCCCATCAACGTTTTAAGTATTTTATATAGCAATAAAATAAAATATTAAGATCATGCATATTATTGTCATTGAAGGAGTCCGAGAAAACAGCAAGACAAATTGTTTGATGCCAAAAAGTCAAAAGGCTTAAAAACTTGAGCTTTGTTAAATTCCTTTTGATTTCTTTCATAAAAGTGTTATTAAGTTTAATTGTTTATGGCTTCAGAGTTTTGATTTATGATAATGTTTTAATATTGTATTTAATTGCTTTTGTTTATTTTCAACATTGATCTAGGTATTTTAAGGTGGGTGTGTATATCAATCATAACTGGCTGAGCCTGCATGACGTTGTTTCGATTAAGGCGAAGAAAATCTGCATGTTGTAATAAATAAAAGAGCTTTTTTCAAAGAATAAATTTTTTATTTCCAACAGCAATAACAGTCGATTACTGCAAAATTGGAATAGAAGAAGTGTGGGTGTTGCTATTGCTTTTGCTTTTGCTATTGCTATTGCTATTGCTATTGCTATTGCTATTGCTATTGCTATTGCTATTGCTATTGCTATTGCTATTGCTATTGCTATTGCTATTGCTATTGCTATTGCTATTGCTATTGCTATTGCTATTGCTATTGCTATTGCTATTGCTATTGCTATTGCTATTGCTATTGCTATTGCTATTGCTATTGCTATTGCTATTGCTATTGCTATTGCTATTGCTATTGCTATTGCTATTGCTATTGCTATTGCTATTGCTATTGCTATTGCTATTGCTATTGCTATTGCTATTGCTATTGCTATTGCTATTGCTATTGCTATTGCTATTGCTATTGCTATTGCTATTGCTATTGCTATTGCTATTGCTATTGCTATTGCTATTGCTATTGCTATTGCTATTGCTATTGCTATTGCTATTGCTATTGCTATTGCTATTGCTATTGCTATTGCTATTGCTATTGCTATTGCTATTGCTATTGCTATTGCTATTGCTATTGCTATTGCTATTGCTATTGCTATTGCTATTGCTATTGCTATTGCTATTGCTATTGCTATTGCTATTGCTATTGCTATTGCTATTGCTATTGCTATTGCTATTGCTATTGCTATTGCTATTGCTATTGCTATTGCTATTGCTATTGCTATTGCTATTGCTATTGCTATTGCTATTGCTATTGCTATTGCTATTGCTATTGCTATTGCTATTGCTATTGCTATTGCTATTGCTATTGCTATTGCTATTGCTATTGCTATTGCTATTGCTATTGCTATTGCTATTGCTATTGCTATTGCTATTGCTATTGCTATTGCTATTGCTATTGCTATTGCTATTGCTATTGCTATTGCTATTGCTATTGCTATTGCTATTGCTATTGCTACTGCTATTGCTATTGCTATTGATATTGCTATTGCTATTGCTATTGCTATTGCTATTGCTATTGCTATTGATATTCCTATTGCCATTTTAAAACTCAAGATTTCATTCTTAAATACATATTTCTCACGAAGATTTGGGCGATTACTTTGCATCCGGTGAAGTATAAATAGTGTCATTTATTATTGCACACGACAGATAACTTTGATAGTGGAGCGATGACTCCTCAAATATCTACCTAAATTCTGGTTAACTAAAGCTTTCTTTTGACGGCGCCGACCACCCGTTTGCATTTTTTTTTTCACTGCGACGACCTCCAGAAACAGACTTCATAAATTCCACATTAGAAAGATTAAACAATAAAATTCGCAGAAATTTGGCTGGCTGTTTTTTTTTTTTTAGATTTCTGTCTGGCTTTATTGATTCTTGTTTATATTTAATATTTCATCAGGGCTATATACGATGGTGTTGAAGATCACTGAAGTGGCTGTCAAACAGTCAAGCTATGATATCGCTCAAGCTTTGAAGTGGTTAATAATATAATTTGTGTTTTGTCTTCATACACTTCTGCTGACTAAGGCGGCCAAAATGATATAGTGGCTGGTTGACGGTAATGATCTGGTCGGAAATCTTTGTTAATATTTGAATTTGACAAGGTGCGATTTATAGACGTTGATGGTTGTTGCTATAAAAATTAATTTATGAAAAAACGGCACATCTCTAAAGAGATTCCCACGCTAATATCTTGCATTTTGTTATTATTTTTTTTCTTGTATATATTTCTTTGAATTTTTTTGAGGATTGTGATTTTTGAATTATGAATCATAAAATTTTTGACCGTTTTGGCAAGGGATTAGACTAAATTAATAGAAAATTTTGTTGTCTAATAAAGGCAACTATTTTGATAATTAAATGATGATAAATTTTGTTATGAAAGGGGATTAAATTGTACAATTAAAAAATTAAATACCAAAACATTTTAAGATATTAGAATTTTAAATTCAAATGGAATTTAGACTTCCTATAATAGGTGGAATTCAGTTGGAATAGTTAACAAACATTTCCCCAGGAATTTTCATTTAGAATTGGGCTGGAATATTTAACTTTCGATTTATACTTACGTTCCATTTCTTTGAGAAATCCGCCTGGGTGTCCAAACAACTTGACAAGAAACGCTTTGAAATGCTCGATTGCACCGATATTTTTGAAGTACTCCGCACTAATATAGTACTACGACATTTTTCTTCTTATTAGAACACAAAAATCACGAAGTTTTTCACGTTTGTTTATCCAATGACAACGTGCGTCATTGCGGGCAGCATAAACGTCAACACACACTTTCGTTCAAATCGTTTGATTTGTTCTATTTTATCGATAAACGATTATTCTATTCCATCGATCAGATTTGATCAATTTTATAGATCGTTAAACATTCAAACACATTTGTAATACATTCGTTATTTCTTATTTAACAACCAAAATATTCACTAGAAATAATTTATATGGCAGAACAACGTTTGCCGGGTCAGTAAGTGATAATTATAATTTTGTATTACATTAAAAAAAAAGTTAACTGTAACAGATAAGAGCATTAATTGAAATTGAAATAGATAAAAGCTAAAATCTTTAAATACAAAATTGAAAAATGAAATACAAAGTGTAAAAGAAGATCATTCGACTTCTAGAAAGCAGTGACCTGCGACCATCAATGATTATAAACAATAATTACAATATATAAATAGTCTTAGGTACATACAAAATATAAGATTTCTTAAATAAATAAGATGCTTCATTAAAAGAGACAAAATTCACTCCACGTACACTAGGGCGTATACTTACTTTTTTATTTTATTGAATCTTTAACAAATTTGACTTTAATTTTTATTTTTGCATGTTAAGTTATGGTTTATGTCGATTGCAAAAAGCTATTTTGATAAATAAATGTGAGCATAAATGGCAAACCCTAATTCAATTTAAATAATTCTCCTCATTTCGTGATAAGTATGACAAATAATTTTGTTTTTTTAAATCAGCAAACTATTCATCTCCACAGCCGCTGGTACAAACAGCTGTGATAATGATATTTTTTCCATGCTCTCAAGACATACGACAACATACGAGAACCCTATTCACAATCAGAGGGGGAAACCACAATCATATAGTAGCTGCAACCTCAAATACAAGTAGGATCCAAACAGGTGAAGGTGACACTGATTGGTTAATAAATTTCTTTGATTAATATTTTATGTCAAAGATGTAATAAAATTCTGTTGCGGGAATGAGGCAGCAGATTTCAAATAGCCCAGGGTGTCAAAAACCCCTAATAATCAGCTTGTTATGCTTGTATAGAACTTACAATAAATTATTGAATATCTAAAAATTGGATAAATTGGGAATATCTGGAAAAAAAACGTGACGTCATAGAAAAATTTCTGACTTCGTATTCGAGTTCAGCAAACCAAACAACTTCGAAAGAGTACCTTCTTTGGCAACAGTAAAAACTTAATTTTGTTAACCAGTGTTATTTCTTTTTTTCCTGATAATAACGGAACTATTAGTTTTAAAGATTTCGCTTAAATTTTAGCTATGCAATTAACATTCACCTCATCTGGGTGCCGGGCCACAGGGACATTCCGGGAAATTGTAAAGCTGATGAGCTCGCCAAAAACGGAACACTTCTGCCCACTGTTAGACAAAGACACAACATAGGAACACTACTTGCTACATGCAAACACTATGCTCTAGAATCAACAAGTGCTAGATGGTCACAGGGTACCACCTGCCTAGCAACTAAACAAATATGGCCATGCATAGACCTGAAGCGTTCAAAAGGCTTGATTTCCCTGAGCAGACAAAGTTTAAGCTCCACAATTGGAGTCATAACAGGACACTGCCTCATAGGTAGACATGCTAAGAGGCTGGGGGTCTACAATAATGACTTCTGTAGAAGCTGCATGGACGAGGAAGAAGAGGAATCAATCCAACATCTTCTATGTACATGTCCGGCACTCTCTAATAGAAGGAACACCTACCTAGGTAGCCCCTTCTTTGATAATACCAGTGAACTGGCAACGATCGACACAAAATGTCTCTCAAATTTCATTAAAAGTACAAAATGGTTTGATAAATTTCATAACTCTCCCATGAGTAACTTTCCTTAGTGGTACCACAATGGACCCTTAGGGTCTAAGTGAGTCAACAACATCTAGACGGCCACTCTAACCTAACCTAACCTAACCTAGCTATGCAATTGCTCTTCAATTATTGTTTTTTGACTCGTAGAATGAGTAATTTATCCCATATTCTTCTCTGAAGACAGCGGAAACTGCAAATTTAAACTTTTTAAGCTAAATTTTTGATGTGCTCTATTTCAAGATCTGTTTAATCTACATAGCTCTGCTTATGTTTAAATAATAGAAAATTTTGTTTGCTTTAAAAATGTGCAGAATTATTTTTTTTGTAAAACAAACATTTTAAAAGTTTTAAGCTAAAAACTGAAACTTCTTCGCTTCCATCTCAATCCTCACAAAAGCACTACAGACATCATGTTTTGTTCAGTATCGTCAGCGTATTCATCTAATTGTACGAATCTTCAAAGTTTGTACCTCTATTGTTGACGGTTGACGCCAAAGTACAGTGTTCCCCTCTTCATTGCACTGGCCATTTTGTCAGATTTTTCGATCAATTATCCGGTTCGTTTAATTAAATGTTTCAAAGGCTGAAAAAAACGAAATCTCCAAACGCTGGTAAACGGTCACGTAAGCGGGTAAATTAATTAAACGGGGAATACTGTATTTCACTAATCTTTTAAGAGCGATGTTGAGGATACCAAACGACGTCTGACAAACTATTATAAGAGAGTGTACTTACTTAACTGTGGGACATACATTCCTTTTAAAAAAATGAATTTTACTATCCCATGCCCCACCCCTTTCTTGAAATGTTTGTTAAATAAACTCTCATAACTCGAACTAATATTCAATTATTAAAATAAAAATTTGATCTTACAGCCAACATTGTCTGGATCACCTTCAACTGACAATCAAGTCCACACCTTTTAAAAATGGCTTCAATAAGATTCGATATAGATTCATCATATCACCGCATCTTCCGCATATTAACTTCAACTTTCAGATATTTATGTTCTCAATGAAACTGAAATCATAACTCATTTGTGGAAGTGGCATACTCGTATAGGGAATACCAAATAAAAAAAAAAACACTAAATGCCTATGTAAGTCGTTGAATAAAAATGTCAATCATGCGATAGTTTTCCCAAAAATGGTACCAGAAATGTGATCGATCAACATGATGATTGATCTGCTAAAATGGTCTTACAAGCGCACCTTAAACCACGACCGTCATCACCTTTTGGCAAACGGTTAGAATTCACTTCGTCCAACATAAAAAAAAAAAAAACTATGTATAGGAAACACTTTTTAAGGAAACATCAGGAATTCAACTTAATGACGATGACGAAGCACGTGGTCGGCGACGACGGACGTCAGACGTCGTCGTCGTCAATAGGCCGGTCAGGTCTGGGGTGGCACCTTGATCGACAGCGATATGTGCGCAATGTTCGATTGAAATGCATTTGTAAGCACCTGGCAAAAGTATAAACTTCCAGTGAGGCTTGATATCTATATCTATGGCTTTAGGCAAATGGCTATAAGTATCTATCCTATAAATTATTGTTCGTATCTATACATGAGTGCACAACTCTCAATTACCACTTGGTTATTTGCTGTTAAGTCACCCAAAAAGGAAACATGCTGACCTTTGCCCGTTTTTTTTTTTTTTTTTTTTGAATTTGTTATTCTCAAAGCATTGGACGTTGGAATTTTTGTGTCATTCGAATACAAAAATGTTGAAATAGATATTTTTAGCCAGAAAATCATACAGAAATTGTTGATTTGTCCGTAATGGGTCATAATGAAGGTGAGAATGTTTCAGTTTCCTTGTTGCAATTTGCTGTTGATATGATTGCATATTTGTCAACTTTTGTTTTGAATAGTAGCGACACAAGACCTTTAATTTTAAGTTGGGACTGCAACACGCAGCACCCAGTAATTCAAATACCTACTGATTTCGGATAATAAGACTGTGGCAACTCTGTCGCTTACATCCACCCTCACGGATCACGCCGGTAAACAAGCGCGCCCGTAATCACGTGCAACGAAATGAAATTTATGGAACACAACCTTCGCCCAGATCCTATTTCCTTTTTGTCTTTCGTTTTTGGTCTATATAGCGAGCGAGGTGACGCAACGTGGTCGGTCATGGGGGTTGAAATATTAAATTATTCGAAGTAAAATTAAAGTAATGAATAGTTTGTACTTTTTAATGTATTTTATTGAATAAATCAATTGAAGTTAAAGTTGAAGTTAAAGGGAAGAGATCAATAAACTCCATAGAAGTTGACAGAACAGTTTTTCTTCGGTCGAATATTGTTTCAATAACTAGCATGATCTGATCGAAAAGACTGAGAGCTGATATCTAAAATAAATAAATTTGGTGGCACGAACGGCTCATGAAGAACCAGGGCCTATAGTGACTTACAACTCTCAACCACTCCTGTGTGCGTGTCTGCAGGAGTGGAGGGGACCTACAGTTTATTAACGAATCCGAACGCCTAAGGTGAGCGGCACTTTCCTATGACAAGAGATACTCTTTGAGGATTTGTCACTTCCTCGCAAGAGGTAGTAGCTCTGAAAAAAACTGGTTTTGAACCCAGATCTCTGGCATAACAGTCCAACGCACTAACCATTACGCCACGGGCTACTCTTTTTGAGTTGATATCTACTACATACTGAGAACACTATAAACGATCCTGCTATTTATAAATTTATTTTCGACCAAATCATTACACTGCATATTCGTAAATCGTATCTTCTATTACACGACAAAATCGCCTTCTATATAAAATTTCATTAAAATCCTTCCAGCCGTTCGGGCGTCCTTCAAGGACAGACAACCAAGCAAACTCAACAGGTACCAGAAGAATTAGGAAAAGGTTTTTAATTTTATTCAAGTAGGTATCTATACCTACCCTATGAACATAATGTTTCAAGACCGTAACGAAACCCGTGCAAACTTGCGTAAGAGTAATATTTGCCCTTCAGGGTTCAATTTATGTCGCCTTATATTTCACAACTTTTCCTTCGTCAAATTTCAAAAAACCCTGCCAACGACAAGACATTAAACCCAACACATTATCAGATCCAATTTCCGAACGAAATAGAATGTCCCTCCTTTCACAAACTCACATTTATTTTTCTCAAATTCTACCGACCTACTTTCAAAACTGAATCCAAAAAAAAAATAAAAGAAAATTATTGTAAACCTTTAAAGCTTCAAAATATCGCCAAATTTCATGGGCACTTAATTTACTCATAAAAGCCTCAACTGCTCTTAAATCGTCTATAGAATGCCCAATGTTCATCTTAAGACCACCCGCTGTGACGACATCTCGCAAGTCGCAGCACTGCCAATAAAATTCAATAATTTTGATAAATAATCGTAATCAATTACGACTGTGATGTGGGCCATAACCCACTTACACTTCTGTATCTCCATCTCCACAATCCTCCAGATTCCAGATACAACACAGCACTTAACAGCTGGGGATGCCCATAAGATAGATAAATATTCGAAAAGAAGCAAGAACAAAAATCTGTGCCAGCGATACAGCGACATGCAACAAACGTTTATCGTCTTCTTCAGCGCTGTGTCGCGCTGTGCCGTAATTTTTGTTACCCAGCGCCAGACTGTCAGCGACCAACGACCAACGACCAACGACGACGCGACTTAATGTCGGAATGGAATTATCATCAAAAACTATTAAAGTGATTTATATCTTAAGAGCCCAAAGCGGACGGCTTACGGTTTGGGGTCATAATGCCTGTAATACTAATGCCCCAATCACGATTGCGTCTAAAATATTGATTTGTATACGCGACCATTCGGACCATAAGACCGCAAAGGGTGCTCCTTGCTTCTGCTAAATTTGCTGTCCCCCCATCAAAATTAACAAATATATTGTCAACTCTGTGCCAAAACCCAAAAGATTGGCTGCACTTAGTTTGAAAAAGGAAGGTTTGTTGTAGTTTGTTGTTTTCGAGCCACCAATAATCATGTTGACCAAGTGGTGTGCCGTTGTTAATGGGTGGAGTTCACGTCAAGCAATTTGGGCATTACGAAAATTAGTCACGAGTCTAGCTCAAAGTCAAGCAGGCATGTATGTACCGCAGTACCATAGTTGTACATGCACACAACTTAGCTTACTCCGGAAAAGGGTACAAGTATAGAGAAGCTTGCCTGATGCCTGGTGCATGGCGTGGCATGCAACATGTCTTGAAGTGGTTTACCCAAGTCCGTCCGCATATGCACCATGTCACTGCAATTATACTCGCTCGTCATGTGCACCTTGATTGGATTTGGAAATGGGATTGGGGATCAGATTGGTATATCTATCGCCCTCTTGGTATTGAAAACAGATAGTTTTATTAATTCAGAAGCGCCCATGTATGTACCATTATACACGAGTATAACTAGCTAAGGCAGAAGCACTAGATGGCACGCCAGGGTTATGTACATATGAATGGATGGAGGGACACAATAACCATATGAGTTGGAGTTCTCTGCGCGATAGTGTGTGCTTGCTTGCGGGGTGATTAATTATGCACGCGAACGCGATGCATATACTCGTGGAGTATTGATATGCGGTTATACGTATCCCAGAATCTCAGGTAGCCTGCATAATTAAGTAGTATACGAGTAGAAGACAGTTTACTTCTGGGTTTTCAAATGGTTAAACCTTTAGTTGTTCTTTTTTTTTTATTTTTTTTTTTTTTTTCAATTTGATTTTTTGAACCAACGATAGTGATGGCAACAAAACTGATCGGGTGTTAGATAAGGTCTAGATACATGTTGATGAGATGTGAAAAGTTTATATGGACACGATCGCACAAAAGAAAGTTTTGTGTTTTGGTTTCTGTTTAAGGCTCGATGTACATTATAGTGCATGTGTATACGACAGTATACTAAAAAACTGGGCAGATCGGTGTGGACTATGGGGGTCAACCCCCATAAGACCGATCTTGTTCTGTTTTCTAGGAAATAAAAAATTCCTCATATTGATCCTCCTTCTATCAAAGGTATGTAATAATGTATACCAAACTTTTTCAGACGAAGCAAAATACTTGGGTCTTAATTTAAATAAGAAGTTAAGCTGGAAACCTAATTTAAACAAAATTTTCAAAAAGGCCACAGTGCCACTTTCATGCTCACTTGACATTCTGTTCCGTCTAACACCTTTCGATATTTTTAGCAAACAAGCGGCTGCATTCGTCTTAAAGCTTCCTCACAGTGGACAGACAATGGTATTGGCCACTCCACCATTCTGAATTCAATCGGATCAATACCAAGTGACAGACTACACCATTCCACAATTGCAGTTCGAAAGGAACTCCCAGATTATAATCTCGTCCAGATCCATCTGGGAGGACGTTACATTCCTGGTAGACGAATCGATCCATTTTTATACTGATATGGTTCAAAAACTTATCTTGGGGTTGGTGCAGACTCAGACAGACTTAATTTAAGTGTCTCATTCCGTCTTCCTAACTATTGTAGCGTTTTCCAGGCGGAGCTTTTGGCGATAAAAGAGGTCCTGCCTTGGCTTAATGAAAACGTGATATCAAATGTTCTGTAACTTCTCGCACGCGTAAAATCGGTCGAGAAATGATGGAAACTGAAACAAAATGCATGAGTTTTGTTCCATTTTTCAGCGTTTGTCGACTGATTTTTCGATGTGAGAGTTACAGAACATGGGGTCTTAGACTCTCTGTCTCTACAAACTCTATAATAACCCTTGACTGCTGATCGTGAAGTGCTCTAAGGCTCCGTAATAGGTGTCAAAACCGGACACTGTCTAATGGGCAAACATCGAACGAGACTCGGATTATTCTCAAACGATTTCGCAGAAGCTATGTATATGGACGAGAAAGAGGAAGAATCAATTCCTCATATTCTCTATACATGTCCTGCTCTATCTCAAAGACGTAGGCTCCATGAGAGTTTTACTATAATGATCGTAGCGACCTGGCAAACATGACATTAGTAGTTTAGCATGCTTCGTTAACTAAAGAGCTCTAAATTGTTCAACGAGTAGGGAGAAAGTCTACTTGATTTATGTGATACAGCGTTGCCGCCCGAAAAAAAATGAAAAAAACGTGCCATTTTTCGTGCCATATGAAATAACCACAAATTCTTCTTTTTTGTTGAAAAAACTATAATAAATTTTATCACGGGGTGTAGTATTATTATCAAAATCGAAGGAATTCATTTATTCTATTCATGCATTGTCAAAAAAACATGAGTTTTTGTCAATTTTTTATGGAATTTGGACGAATTTTCATGAAATTTAGTTGAAGTTTGCTTAATTTTAAGTAAAATTTTGAAAATAAAAATAGTGCAATATTGAACTTTTTCGTGCCATCTTGTCACGAGGAAAATATCGTGTCAAAAAAGCACGATCGTACCACTTCGGCAACGCTGATGTGGTATCACAATGGACCAACTCATGGTCTAAGTAAGTCAAGTATTCATGCAGCCACGTTAACATAACCTTACCTATTATACGCCAGTGTTTCCGCTTTGAAATTTTTTTTCTAGTTTTGGATCGAGTAAATGAATAAGTTGAAGATGTACTCTTGTGCATCATAAGTAGGTATTATGTTGACATCTATATCAAAAAAAAAAAAAAAAATGTTTCAAAAATAACTTAAAACTCCAAAACCCATTAGAACTTCTTTTTCCGTAAACTATTTTTAAAAGAAGACAATAATGGCTGTTGAGGGGTTTTCTAAATAAATTCAATTTTTTACCATGAAAATTATGTTTTTTCAATTTTCTCAAAAACTGCCCTAATGATTAAAGTGATTATAACAAAACTACGTTTCGTGCAGTTGTGCACATTTCTTAAAGTTAAGTTGTTGTTGATTTTTCGCGGCCCACTGAAATTTTAGAAGAACTTTGGAACAACTTTGAATATATTAGAAAATTTCACTATGGCAACCCTGATTTTCATAAATTGTCATTGAAAATGAATTGAATTAAGTCATCTTTCGCAGATGGAACACTCAGTCGATTTCGTATAGTCGATTCCATCCCTGGTTTTTTTTTTTACCAATTGTAGCGACAATTAATTTATATTTAAATTAATCAAACCTTTTAAGCTCTACACAGAAGTTTTGTCAAAAAAAAAAAAAAAAACAATTTTCTCATAAAATATTAATTTTTCCCACAATTTACCATTTTCACGGTTTTTATTTGACTATGAATCATATTCCTAATGTACATATTATGTACATACCTGCTTAAAGTCTCTTTATTTTAATTCTCTGTTTCTCTATAAAAGACAAAATTCTTAAACATTTATTGTCAAAAACTATAGGTGCTCTGCTCAATTCAAAGATATAAATCAAAAACAAAAGCACCACATTGTTGCAATTCCACATTCAACATTAGACTTAAATTCCATTTGTTTGTCTACAAAATTCATCCTAAAATAACAAACATTTTAAAAATTGAAATAATACGAACGTTTATTATTCCATTGAATTAGTTAATACTAAAACACACTTAAACCCTCTTCACAAAAGACGAAAATTCATCCAAACCAAAACTATAAACCCCTAGAAATATTCTAAGAATTTAATTTATGTTCACATTCCTTAAACGCTGGTATTTCCATTACTCGGTATGTAAAACAATAGATTTTTTGTTTGTAAAAATAAATATCATATCACTTTTATTGTGGTAAATCATAGGCGCACAATTGCACATACCTTCCTACATATTTTGATCTCTCACGCAGTGCATTTTATCACACAATAAAAATATCTCAACTGAACAGAATATTTTTGATGAATATATATGCATATTTTTTTGAATATTTACCATGCTAAAGCTGCATTAAATGTTCATTTATAAATCAAAAATAAACATTCGTATGACTAATAAACAACACAAACATCACCAACAAGTCCAAAAAGCACACCAGCAACAGAAAACATAGCAATTGGCCATAAGGAAGTGTTTTTATAATTATTTTAAAATTGCAAGCAATAAATTTCGAATCTCCCCGGACTGCTCTCTGTTTTGAAACGTCCACAACGATTATTTGTGTTGATATCGGGATACGGAGAGCTCCTCGCTTGATTAGATATAATGGACAATTTTTAAATACATAGTTTCAGCATATACCTAAGCTTATTGCAATAGTGGAAAATTGCATTGAAATAAGAAATATAGAGGCGACAACTATACAACGACCGACATGGCCAAGGCCAAAGTCAGTTAATATACAAAAAAAAAAAATAAAAAAGAATTTATAACAAAAAAAAAAAAAAATCTAGTAATTAATTAAGTGATGTTCACTTCGTTGCGCGCACGCCACACCTCTACATCGTATAGTAAAAGCCAGAATCACCCCCTGCATCCATTTTCTCCAGTGCAATGCCATCTATTTTTGTTATGGTGACCATCCGTTCTATATTGATTTAATTTTTTTTCGAAACATTTTTATGGATTTTTTTGTATTTTTATATTTTTTGTAATATGTACGAGTAGGTAATAAAGTGAACTGTCATGCCAAAGGTCTGTGGATCAAATCACGGCCTATGCTATCTAAAAATTGAAATCATTTTTTTTTTAATGGTGTACCTATCAGTGGCGTGGCGTGGATGATTTCAAATGGTAAGTCGAAGAAAAATTAGTTACCTGAAAACGTAGGTAACTTAATTATGAATTTCTATCTTAAACTGCCAATATCGCCTTACACGCCATGATATAAGTATTTGCTTTACAAATTTTATATAGATAGGGTCATAAAAGATTAATTTTACAATAAAAAAAATAGAAATAGAAAAACCTACATGACTTCCTCAGCAAACTTCAAACAGGAGCGCAGCGAGACATATACAAAATTATTGAAATAAGATGAAAAAAATCGTGTTATTTTTTCGAATTAAAATTAATTTTTTGAACAAAAACCTGCCTCTTATTCACAATACACAATATCTTGTTCAATGAACTTCATACAACAACGAAATACATACAAAATTTTCTCTTCCATAACTCCACATAGCCCACAAGAAAAACAAATAGAACTTATAAAATTTCTTGCTGGATAGAAAAAAATTTCTTCTCTTTGCTCTTGTTCATTTATTCGCATAAAAAATTCCCTACATAAGACGCAGAAAACCGAGTTATTTTTTTGCTTTCTTATTTAAAAATAATAACACGGTTTTCTTCCACATATTAAGGGAATTTTCTATTTATGTAGATTAATGTTGCTCGTTATTTAATAAACATGATGTAATGTTGAAAGGTAGAATTTCAAAAGGTAATTCGATATGAATCGTGTTATATGGACGCCACGCCACTGGTACCTATATACTATTCACTTCTTGCATTGAAATTACTAGTCCTCCAAGACTATTTCATAAAAAATGCCATCTGATTCGAAAAGATGCTGGGAGAGTAGTCGGATTAGTCCACACCAGACCCACCCAAAAAGCGGAAATTGATACTCTTGTCCAGAGCTTGCGGTCGCTACAATTGTTGGCTGTGCATGCATTTGCGATTCTTAGTTGCGCGATTTTTAATCGTAATCGAATGCAACATACATAATGGCTGTGCACGCACTTGCGATTTAAATTCGTTGCAACTGAAAAGTCGCTCTAAAAATGGAACCTGTTTCATTTTTGTTAAGCGCCACGATTTTTCAGTCACATGAGCGAGCATCACTCACATTTAAAACCATGTGTTTCATTTCTTGCGTTTGCAAAAACGCGCGACGATTTTTAAATCGCAGAAATTTAAATCGCAAGTGCGGTCACAAACATGTAATTGCATTTGTTTCATTTTATTTTGCGACAATCGCGCTTGAAAAATGGTTTTTTAAGCGTTGCGGTCGCAAGTGCGGTCACTCACAATGAAACTTATTTGTTCTTTTTCTTGCGACTAAATTCAAAACACTGGTATCTGTGTTTTTGCTCGTGTGGTAACTAACTATCTTAATTGCCACTGAAATAAAAAAGAAACACTGAATCATGACCTTTCTTCCTTAGGCAAACTGAAGAAAGACTTGTGTTTGTGTATTGAAAATTTACTGTTGCAACGTTGTGCCAAATCGTTCTGGCTGTTCCATTGGCTTTTGTTAAGGAACTTTAAGAGTGCACGTTGTCTTAAAGCTTTTACGAGAAAATAATTTAACATTATGAGGAAGTGTTTACCTACGCTTGTTGTTATTCTGTTTTCATATTAGTTTTTTTTCTCTTTTTGTATGGAAAAATTTAAAGTTAAATCAACAATAGCAACCGAACTTAGTTTTGTAATAAATATTGGCGACAATTCATCATGCTCACTATGGCAACCCTTAAAAGGCTTCGAAGTAGAGACAGATTATTGAAATTCATTACAGTGGGAGTGAAATGTAAATTTCCTATTTTCCCTGTACTTACAATTTTTAGTAGACAGAGTATAGTATAGAAAGCTGGAATATTTTTCTTAAAAACGAGAAGATATCGATTTTTCAAAATTTGAATTTTTGTTTTATCGCATCTAAAACAGTTAACTGTAATACAACGATTTCAGTTTTTCTCAAAATTGGCTAATTATTTTTATTTAACTTTGCAAAAAAAAAGCTTTTCAGGTTTTTACCAAAAAATTCGGATTCCAGAAATAAGGTTTTAAGTTTTTTTAAGAAAATTGACTTCAGTTATTCACTTAGGTGTATCATTTTAATGAGTTGATCGATTATGTTTTAGTTTTGTAATCTGATGCTTAAAAATATTTAAGAGAATATTGCAATACTACATTTTCACTAGAGCAAATGAAGTAGGGGAACCCGGGGCATAACGGGCCCCTTAAAGATTTTTCTTAATAAAAACTGAAAAAATGTATTAAGATTTTTTGAAGAACTTTTATTAGAAAGAAAGTTTATTAAGGAATAAGTACATAAGAAAGACAGTTTTTACAAAATAAATTATTAAGTATATTATTTTTTTGCTTTGAAACAGTCGTTCAGTTTGCCCATTATGCCTCGATGCTGAGGCATAATGGTTATATGTGGGGTATAATGGGCACGAAGCTAAATTGGACTGCAATGCGAGCCTGTTTGGTTCCATTCCTCAACACTAGCCTCTCCCAGCACAAGAAAAATTATACCACTTGCAACAAGCTCTGCAGGCAACCAATCTATCTGTGAACTGGAAGTATAAATACCCATTATACAAGTATTCCTCGTCTTCTGAATTTGCTTCCTTCCTGTTTTTCACAAATTTTGCGTTACATAGCAATTAAAACTTAAACCGTATAGCCAAAGCACTTTATTCTTGGTTCATTCTTGTCACTTGGGGTTCCTATCATATTTGCGTAACATCTGAGAAAATGTATAACACGCTGATAAAATCATATAGAAATAGAAGGGGGCAAAATGGGCACCCATGCCCAGTTCGACTTTTTTACTTTATGTTTTTTACATAGTTTTTTTTACGTTTTTTACGTTAGTTTTTTACCTGCTGTATGTTCAATATGCTTATGTAAAAAAAGTAAAAAATGTAAAAAAGTAAAATAAAGCGTGGAAAATAATCAAAATTGATTATAGCTTCAAAACTAAAGATGATGGTTGAAGCTGATTATTCTGTGCGGTTTCTAAAAAAACTTTTGGGTTTTCATTTTCTTTTCGATATGTTTATAAAAACAGATTTTCTAATCCATTCCCGTCACCATAAAATGCTTTAATTAATTGTTTTATCTTTCGATTTCAATAAAAAGATAGAAAAGGTAAAAAAAAGTTTTTACATGAATTTGAACATCACTGCATGCCCCATAAACTTATTTACATATTTTGGTATCAAATAAAGAGAATCCAATATTCAAGTGACAAGTTACTCGAAAAATGTACTTGAAAAAACCTCAAAATAATAAAAACACTATCGAAAATTTTGTTTCGCTCAAAACGAAAAGCAACTGCTATTTTTATTCAAAAAAGGGGTTTCCGCTAATAGTGAGCTATGTATTGGAACCGGTAGATAACATTTCGGAGCTGACCCTTTATTCGATATAGAAAAACAAAGGGGGTCCATTATGCCCCGGGTTCCTCTAATTTCGTTTAAAATTTCCAAATTCGATTCGAAATAATCTCATTTCCCATACAAATTCAAATTTCCAAATGAGGCGATATCAACCAAATTTGCACGAAATTCGGTAGGAAGTTACGTACATTACGAACCTTACGAACACACCCAAATAGAATAAAGTTGCAAAATTGAATGCATAAAACAACAAAAACCAGCGATTGACAGTCTGGAATGTCAAACGAAATAAGAAAATTTGAGATTTGAACACTTTTTTTGTAATGCGCCAAATTACTTCATTTTAGCTCTAAAAATTTTGAAATTTATTTTGTTTCAAACAAAAAAAAAAAAAAAAGTTAAAAAAAAAAACATTTTGTTAGCTTCTGACTTTTTAATATTTTTTTGTTAAAATGTAGTTAAACTATTGTTTAACCAAAGAGCAGAAATTTGTGCGATCTAGTCACATACATTTTTTTTTTCTATTTTGTTCCTTATAACCAATATGGTCACCATAGAATAGTACATGTTTTGTCGTGAAAACACTAGCAACGACCGACCGATACAATATACCCACTAATTTTACTTGGTGACGGTTTAAATAGAATAAAATGGATAATTATTGGGCGGGGTACGCACTGTAACAACTCAGTCGCGGCGTATATTCACTTCGGAATCAGTTTATATGTATATAATAATAATTTTCCAGAGTGCAATGCACATCATGCCTTGTAAGTTTGTTTTTTTTTTTTTTTTTATTTTAATTTTGTCAGACTACTCATGCACAAACAACATGAAGTGTTTTTTTTTTGTTGTGACATGCATACTGGATGAAAAATTTCACATTCTATTTAATTTAATTTGATCAAAAATTATCTAAATGCGGAGAATAGAACACTGAAGGCAAAGCTATAAATTCTTAATAAACATCGTATACTTACCCTATAACGAGTAGATTAACGAAAATAATATATTTTTATCTTCCTATTGGAATTTGTTGTAATTGGTTCGATTTGTCGAATAAAAATTTTGACATTTCTCCATGTTTAGGGCTCTGGAATACGAATCCATCGTTTTTAGAGAATTATTTGTATACCAACGTTCGTACATTGGTATACGTTCTCGACGTTTTTTTTCGTCGACCATATCTCGAAAAGTAATAATGATATCGACTTCAAGTAAATTTCATTTTTTCAGGCAACAATGTCATAACCTGCAGAAATGGTTTTAAAAAAAAACCAATTAGCGGTTTTCTTATAACAGCAATTTAAAACTGCTTTTTGCTATACATTCCTAGTACCAGAGTACGGAAATGCTCACTCGTTAGCTGCTCGTGAGTTGAGCAATTCCTAATGAGCCAATATAAAAGGTACTCGCTCACGAGTTATTGGCTGTGAGCGTTTTTAATTTTGCTCATGCTCACGAGTGATCAATTTTGAAAAATCTACATCAGAATGATTTCGTACTGGAAAATTAGGGTTATTAAGTAGCTTAGTAAAAAATTGCCTACTAAAGTGCCCATTTTTAAATATATTTTCGATATTTCATTTCAACGTTTGGTGTTGCCATATCGAAAAATTTTTTCGATAAATTTTCTTTTATGGATGATTTTTTACCTCTTAAGCCCGAGGTAAAGCCTAGTATGCTGCTGATGCGGAACGAAAAATCCCATACAAAAATGACACAACGAAATCATAAACGAAAATTTTCGTTCTGATTTTCGTTCTGCGGTACGCTGTTTTATGAACGAAATCGATAATTGTAGCAGATTATTTGGAGAGATCTCCCCTCTGTTTTCGCACATAATTAATTGTCTGTACCATTAAGCCTAGTACGCAGATCGGGAAAAGACAAATTTTATCTTTACAATTCTAATCTCTACAAAAACGTTGGAAAAATCGGGACAAATTAATGCTTTTCTTATTTTTTTTTCTTTTTGTAAAATTATCGATAAATTAATTGAAAATTATTGACCTGTCAACATTTTTCCCGCAAAATAATGCTTCGAACATTATTTTTCCTGGCAAAATTTAGTGGAGACTTCACCCTACAGCGGGTACAAACGTCATAATTTTGCGCGTGAACTGCGTACTGCCTGGAAAAAAACTGAAGAAAAAATTGGTCCTGGGAAAAATTTTGTATGAAAAGAAAAATTTTTCCCGACCTGCGTACTATGCTTTAATTGTGTGCGAAAAAGTGACATTTGCTCTCTATTCTTGTTTGTATTTGTTGGTTCTTTCATCACGACATTGCTTTCTGGGATTTTTATGCGTTTGTGTTTGTTTTTCGTTTTTGCAAATGGTGACACTTTCAAGGGGTAATTTTTCGTTATGGTTTTCGTAAGCATTTCGTTGTCATGTTGGAGACCAACTAAAAATTTCGTTTCGTATCAGCAGCGTACTAGGCTTAACGGTAAAGGTTAGATACTTACAAAGCTGAATTCAGTTGCTTATTCTTTTCTCTGGTTGGAAAAATAACTCCATAAAACCAAAGAAAGAAAAAACTGAAAACGAGACTTGAATCGTGAGCGTAACATCTCTTTTTTATTAGGCTTTTGACCGCATTTTGGTTTCAATACGAAAACGTTTAGGTAGTGTTTTATACCTTTTCTAAATTTAAGATTCTAGTGAATCTACCCTATGCAATATATGGCTCCAAACAAACCACTTCAAAGCCTGATGTAACTTTAGATACAACTAGCAAGCACAAAGATAAATGCTCCTACATTCATTGCAATGAAAGTGAAAAATTGCTAAGTAACTCTGCAGTTGGAATCATACATATAGAATCTTGCCACAGACGTTGATTCATCTATCCTATTCCAAGAAAGTAAAGACAACATAAAGCATCAGCAGATGAAAGATGGAAAATTAAAAAGAAAAAGAAAATGACCATAAACGGTGTAAACATGATCTTTGAAAGTTTTTTTTTTTTTTTTTTTTTTTTTTTTTAATTTTCAAAACCGAAAATCATTTGAAGCAATTTCAGACATCACACGGATGATGTGTGTGGTGTGAAGGGCGACCGAAAAGACAGACGTGACGAGACGGCCGGTAATTAGTGTGATGTAAAAATTGTGTCCCTATATACAACCCATCAGTGATGTAGGTGATGCATCATCGGATGCGACTGATGTGCAGTGGAATGTTTTACTATGCGTGTCAAAAAGATATTATACTGTGCAGCGGAATGCTACGGCCGGCAGATAAGAGTTAGAGAATATTATATTTATGTGCATACACATAGAGAACCTCCAGGCTCAGTCAGAGGTCCAAATTAGTCAGTACGGATGGATGGATGACCGATATGTGGGGAATTTCTCACTAAGCCTGACAGTTCCATCAGAAATGAAAATTGGTGGACATTTTTTATGGTCAAGCAAACATTAATAAGTAATCGCAGATAAGAAGTGAGAATTTGTTGTTTCGTGACATCTCGCGCTCACGAAAGCGCACGAAACTCACGAAATGATTGATGCGGCTTGGTAGATAGTTTTATTCGAGGGGAAAAATTCCATAGAAATTAACTGCAGCGTCTTCGTGTCAATGTGCCCCTGATTAAATATTATTATGTATTTTTTTTTTGTTTTCTCTTTTTTTAAGTAGATTCGAAGAAATGCATTATACAGATGTAGGTACAATCGAGTAAACATATACAAGAAAACTCATCCGAGAATTACTAGATTCTTGATAATTTGTCAGAATGTTTTGACATTGGTGTGTTGGGGTAATTTGTGAGCTGTCAAGTTGTTACAAAGTTGCCACACATGATATTAGTTGTTTCATAGGTGATAGATTTTATGGGTTTTCTTAACCGGCTTTTTAAAGCTTATGGATGAGTGGGTTTTAGTTATGTTGACCTGGTCGATGGATTCTTTTTGACTCTTTTTTAGATCTATTGAACCAATTTTAGAATTAGAAATTATATTATGTGAATTTTTTCAAAATTCACTGTTCGAATATCACAAAAGCAAGCTAGAAAATATCAACAGTTTAAATTATCACACGTTCTTAATTATTGTAAGTTATATAGGGTAACGTTCATGATGTGTTCGAATGGATGATGATATCACTATTTACTCGGATTTAAATGTAGGCAGAAGTGAAATATGCAATTCTGGATCGCATGAACTTGCTTTTATGGTTAAAACTGCTTGTAATTTTAAAGATTGTGTTCTAATTATTAAAACAAACAAAAAGACTTGATGTTAATGACCTCTGTGTTTAAACATTGTAAGTACACCTACTTTTAGGTACTTGAAAAATTGCAGCACTGAAAAGAAAAAGTACCGATTGTCTCTTTTTCGTTTCCTTGATTTACCGTGTAAGGATTTTTCCAACCCTTTGCCGCCAAAACGACTTCTGTTTTTGGTGACAAGCTGAATGATTTTTTATCCACATTAAAGACTTTTGTGGGGTCTTTTAAAACATCGCCTGCATCAATCTCTTCTAAATATTCTTTCAGCTCCCGAAACCTCTTCCTTACAGACTGCTCCTCCTCAGTCACGATCGCGCATCATTTTGAGAGTCCCTCTGGTGTACTGAGAGACAGTTCAGGATGACGTTTTAGGAAGGCGTAGAACCAAGTTTTACCGGGTAGGTTATCCTTTGAATAGAGTCGTACGTTTATCCTCGTGAAGGATGTTTTAGACCAAATTCCACAGAAGGTCTGTGGGATTCTGTGGAATGCCACACTTGGCAAGGTCTATAAGAGCTACTTTATCAGTTTGTTTTCTTTGACTAAACTATAAGGACAATTTCCGGCTCCATTCTTCTTGGTTTCTCTACAACTCTGCCATGGATTAGGTCTTTTAATCTACCTCGAAAAACCCCGTATTCCCTACTTGCCTTTCTTAATGGCCAATTGTGTTCTACTATTTTTATTTATTTTATGATGATGGAAATCTACCTACAAATAGGTATAACAACTCAAATCAATGACTTCAAATGAATGGGAATTCAACTCTCCAAAATGTAAGTTATTATAATTTAAAATCTCTGAATTAAAACTGGATGAGAATTATACTATTTTCCACTGACTGAAGTTATAAAACGCAATAATAAAATTATTTAAGACAAGTACTTGTCTTCTATAGTCTAGTCAGCCGCCTAATATACCTAAACGTTTATAGACGACTGACTACTGAAAACACACTAAATTTTGTAGGCTAATGACCGATTTTTTAGATTTCTTGACATTTCTGCACCCCGCATCTCCCTTAGTGTTGCACCTTTACTGCAGACTTTTCCACTTAAGGCCTTGGTTTTCGAAATTTTCGCGAACAACTAAAAAAGGGGACCTTTAACCCCCTCTCCTGGCTTACGTTCGCGGCCCTGGGCTGGGGACTTTAAGTATGTTGGACCTTAAGTGTGACCCTTACCACTTAAAAAAATAATCCAGACTAAACGATTTTTTTCATTTATTTTATGATTTTAAGTATTCGTTGCCTGGACTAAAAACCAACAATTTAAATTATTTTAAAATGAAAATGCTTGCTTTTCAATCAACGTTCATTTGATTATAAAAATTTCAAAACTTCTGAATTCAACCAATAAAGGTATTACTTTTTGTTTTTATAAAAAAAAAATACTAATTTCCTGAATTTTGGTAAAGTTTTGTTGCGTGTCAATTACACCAACTCTCTACACTACACTGAACGCTGACGTTGCATCAATTTAAATTAAGTACATAATTGACATAGGCAACAAGAATGTTTCTAAAACTTTTTGTGTGCATACATTAATTTTGCTCATGTGTTTTACCTCATGGCGAACTCCCCAGCCAAACCGGGATATTTTCTCCTGAAGGAAAAAAAACACATGCACTTTCCTGGCAATTTGCCTAATACTTTAAACAGCCTTTAAACAATTCAAATACCTACATCAGAAAAAAGGGGTTGGTGGCGCATGCACCCCATATGACCGGTCTGAACATACATATTTCACTTCTTTCAGCCGTAGGAAAAGGTAAAATCTAAATGCATGATTAACCACGTGCATGATTTCCCATCCTGAATCGCTATAAAATATTCAATCCACCTGTCGGAGCAGAAGAAGAAGACCAACTGCAGCTCCTGCAGAAAACTATTGAAGTGGGTAATTTTCGCGCTACCACCACGTCATTGCACTGCAGGGTCACTGGCACCGGTAGACTCATACCTTCTCATGATGGTTCCGAGTTCTACGTCAACTTCGATGAAATGGACGGACAGACGGACGAACGTGGAGCCACAACATTCAGGTTGCGCAGTTTTGATTCATGTAATTGAAAAGGAAAGGAAAAGTCTGCTCCTGCTCTGCCGGGCCGGTGCACCGACATGACAACCCCTCTGCCGACCCAACCAGCGCAGGACTAATGCTAGCACGAATGACCTCACTGAAAAGCGATTGAATAGCCGCGTCGTTGGTTTCATTGTTGTACGACGCCTCCATCTCCATCTCCACCATACCATCGCCAAAGTTGGGTTGGGGAAAAAAATGAGTCCAGTGCATTGCAAAGAAAACAAAATCCCTGCAGGACTGCCCGGGGATTGGAAATTTGTTATCGAGAGTGCAGTGCACTCCTAGTAACTCCTATTCCGGACACGATATCGCATCGGCCCAGGCTGAGCCTCCTAGTCTCACACTCACTCTACCTTTATCTACCCCTCTTTCGACGACACGACCACGGTCATAACTCTTGATAAATGTTTTGCTCTCCGCACTTTTTCTTTCGATAAAAGGTGAACATTGTACAAGGTATGTGTAGAGTATTCACAGAGTGGCTGAATGGAGGCGCTGACCGCGGCTGCTGGGACATCAACCGATGATGAACGACTTCCAAATGTCGAGCCATTAATTATACTTTATTCGAGCGGGTTTATTCTTTGACACTTGTTGTTTTTGTTCTCCAGTTCTCCATCGGGGGCAGAAACAAAGTGAATCAATGCCTCCAAGGGGTAGCACGGAGTCATTCACTCGTTGTCACTTTGTAAAGCCTGTTTATGTCAACTTTACCGCCAAAGGGATGTTGTTGACACAGTTCCGCATATGATGTTCTGGGTTTACATATTTTAGATGATGCGGTTGTTGGCTTAATAAACCAAGGCAACTGAACTTGTCCAACTGATAAACTGGCAAAGATATCTCTTATCAAGATATTTTGTGTACGCATCTGTTCTGTTGGCATATTGAATCAGTGTTGAACTCGCACAGGGAAATTCTCACCGTTCATAGATGTGAGATGAATTCTAATGAGTGCTGATGATATCGGGCCTTTGAACCTGATGTGTTGGGGGCCTTTGACTTAGTGTGTTTTGATTTTTTTTTTTTTAAGTAGCACACAGCTTGTTGTTGAACGAGATCAAGTATCTGATTTACTTTTATTGGTTGGCTCTTGGGTTGCACGTAACTTTAAAAAAAATTGATTGGTTTTAAAGAATGTATGAAAAACCCTTTCCAGAACGAAGAAAGCTTAATTAATAATTAAGTTTTCTATTGACTTTAAATACGCATATAAGATTAGTAGGCGTGAATTTTCAAACAAATTAAATAATAACATGTTTCTATTTATGTTTATATTTAAGAAAGCTTAACAAAATTTCAGCTTTCTATGGTTATTAAATAAAAAGAACTTACATAAATATAATAAAAGTGGGTGTGGGTAGTGGGTGGATTTTACTAAAATCACTTTAAATACTTTCAGACCTATTAATAAAAAGTCATTGTCCGCTCTTTAACACACGTGTTAGCTAGAACACGGATAGAGAACTTGTCCGTTGGACAACTTTTATTATCTTTTAATAAACATAATAGTTCCAGTATGTACCATTAAATTATTAATACGAATTGCAGGTTGACAGATGTTTTGGTCTTATCTTTCCGTTGTTTTTTGTTTATTGATACGGGAGTTTGCAAATTGAAAAAAAAAAAAGAATAACTCAAATCCATTGGTGGAATTGTAAGATAGACTCGAAAAAAGATTGGTTAGGCATAGGGATGTCGTAGAGTATCAAAAGATAGATAAAATATGGTAAATTTATCACAGGATAGTGCTCAGCTGTAGATGGTCCCGTAGAATTTTCGACTTGTAAAGAGGTGTGTGCGTAGTGGATACGTATATTCAATCTTAGATAAGAACTATGCAATGAAAATTAATTTCGAGAAAAAATCGCTTTACAATATTTAAAATTAAATAAATTGCAGATTGCTTGTCTAAACGCGAACACGCAATTTCTCTCTCAATGAACGCGTTCTTCAGATTTACTTTTTGAACACACTCAAAAGTGGAACAGAATGAAATTATGTCATTTAATTGCGATTTCAAATTCTTCTGTCGATAATAGGAGTGTTCAGTAAGGCTGTTCCGAACAGTTTGGAACAGTCAACAGTTTGTCCCCTTTCACACAGGGCAACTGAGTTGCCGGCAACAAATAGTTCATAGGCGAGAAGGGCAGGAAGAAAGAGGGGGAAATGAAATCTCCCCGGTCAACAAATTCAGGAAACTTTTTTGACGTTTCTCTTCACACTACGTTTGTGTGCGTTCAACCAAGGTAGTTTAAAAGGAAAATACAGCAAGTCTCCGCCAACTTTGTATCTGCGTGTGAAAGGTACAGGAGATTGTTAAGGAGATTTAAAGAAAACGTCAAAAAAATCACCAGCAACTAGTATCTTCGTGTGAAAGGGGACTTTAGAACAATAAGGAACAGGGTTTTGCTGTTCAGTTAGTCCCCATTCACACGAAGATACTAGTTGCTGGTGATTTTTTTGACGTTTTCTTTAAATCTCCTTAACAATCTCTTGTACCTTTCACACGCAAGCAACAAAAACCCGGAGATTTTCTTTATTTTCCTTTTAAACTACCTTGGTTGAACGCACACAAAAGTAGTGTGAAGAGAAACGTCAAAAAAATCTCCTGAATTTGTTGACCGGGGAGATTTCATTTCCCCCTCTTTCTTCCTGTCCTTCTCGCCTATGAACTAATTGTTTCCGGCAACTCAGTTGCCCTGTGTGAAAGAGGACTTAGATATTTTCTGTTCTAAACTGATCTGAATTGCTGTTCAGTGAGTCTGTTTGGAACAGCTTAGAGCAGGATTTTCTGTACTTGCTTTTGAGGTTGAACAACTTAGAACAGATTAGAACAGAGATTTGTGAGAAATGTCAAAATCAGTTGTTGTTCTGTTCTGTCCTATTCGGACTATTTCTTCACTGAACAAAGCTAATAATTAGCCAGTTTACGCTTCAGAGTTCTCACTGAGGAAGCTCCGTCAGCTCCACTGAGCAGGATGAGAAGTTTGAACAAATAACAAAATTTCTCCGCTAGAAGTCAAAACCAATTTCTATCTCTTTTTTATTAGTCAATCAACTGCGACAAAAACAAATTGAGCAAACGAATCCAAAAAAATATCAGTCTCAGCTTTTTGACAGCAAAAGTGAGGAATTACGTTCAGATTTCTGAGATTGCTGAAGTCTCTGAGATCTCAGAGGAGGAATTTGAAACTCGTTTGTTGAAGTCCATGCACCGGAAATAAATAAAATTAAAAAAAAAATTTCAGTATGTGACAAAAAGGTGTACGATTCTTTTAATTAATTCCTACAATTAATACGCTAACAAAATTCTTACTTACCTTAACCTCACAATTCACAAAATTTATAAACTTCGAACAAACGTCAAACATGCTGTCACGAAACTCAAACTAAAAACCAATGGGTGCTGGAAAGCTGCACCCCTATCCTTTACCAATCTTATTTCTTGTTCAGAATATTTTTCGTACCTTACCTACATACATACGTATATATGTATGCCTATGCAATTTAAGTTTAACCTTCCTCCTGGTCCGGGTAATGCGCGTGACAATGCAAATCGTGAGGTCACGTCATCCCAGCAATAACACACAACCCGCGTATTCAAACGACAAACAAACGAAAAAAATAAAAAAACACACTTCTAAACGCAAGATCAGTGTGACATTTCCTTGTTTGCCAAATAGAATATTTCGTGCTGTGTGTCGCCTATTGTTGTTGGTGTGCTGTCACGTTGCTGAATGTAACATTGAATGGGGGTCGCGTTCTCTACATTTCTCCCACATTTTGACTTTGGGATCGTAAATAAGGAAATTAGTGCACCGCGAGATTCGAATCCTTGAGAGAAAATAATTTACGCATGCATCTTTCCAGAAGTAGCGCAGCTGCTTCTCAATATGGCATTGTTTGTTAAGAAAAATAAAAAAAAAAAAAAAAAAAAAACATTCACAGCGTGCGAAGTGTCGAATGCCTTTAAATGGATTACCACAGGCCATAGGCACTAATTAATTCTCCGTTAGTTTTTCGAGAATGATAGACATGGTGATGGTGACACATTAAAAGCAGTTTATTTGCACTTTGACAGATCGGGAGATGTGCACTTTGTTTCCGCTTTTGATATACATATACTCCAAAAGTGAATCCACAAAACAAAAGAACATTTTCTAGATAATGCGTAGGTGGAGCGATCTAGACAATGACATTCCGCGTTGGTTATTTTGTGTTGTCAGGGTGACAAAGAGATTAAAAGTGATTTACTGACATGTCCTTCGAAGAATATAAAAATTCAAATGATTTAGTGACACTGTAATCTGCAATGCTACGCCGGCCGCGCCGCCATCGCCAGTCCGCTACAAAGAATGAGGTGACAATTAAAGCCTTTCATTCAGATCACTTGAGAGAAGTATCGTTCTCAAGTGTCACCATCTGTCAAAAATGGATTTTTTTTGTTTACTTCGTTTTTAAGCAGGACAACAAATTATTATGACAATTTATTACTTCTGCGAAATGGACATCTTGCAGACCGCACTCAAACGAAACAAGCTACATCTGGATCTGGCCTGGATGGCCATCATGGACGTTTTATAAGGAAACGCAATTCATTTTTGCTGACTAATTGTGCTGCGGTTTAATTAGATGAGAAATATACAATGTCAGTAGGGGGCGTGTTTTTGATGATTGATGATGTGGAAACAAAGGTCTTTG
Organism: Epistrophella euchroma; assembly: GCA_947049315.1. Lineage (NCBI taxonomy): Eukaryota > Metazoa > Arthropoda > Insecta > Diptera > Syrphidae > Epistrophella > Epistrophella euchroma. The sequence continues at coordinate 121,342,724 of OX346245.1, read as the reverse complement.
ATCCTCGAAAAAGGCGGAGATCAGGTTCGATCTTTAAACCCGGAAAATGGAACGAACGTTCGTTTATTGCGTTCATTGAACTTTGGTTTTTTTTTTTTTAATTCTTATCTCAACCAAGACTCTCTAAAAATATGATTTTTTGCAAGTTGACACTTTCGTTATAAGTGACATGTGTCAGTGGGGAATTGTGACAAAAAATGTCAAATGAAATCCTTTAAGAAGATTTTGGTGTAAATCTGGGGTAAGAATGTTAATGTACTTTCGTGATTGAAGAATAAAGATTTGATAAATCATTTAAAGAATGATTGACTTATACAATATACATATATGGACATTTTAATGGAAGAAAAAGAATAATTCAATATTTTTTAAACCTTTCATTTTGTTCATGAGTCAAATCGACTTATGGGAATACGTTATAGTCGGACTGCATTTTACACTGTCAATGAAAACCATGAGTTAAAGTTTCAAAAATGAAGACAATAGGTGCGTTTTATTTGTTATTCATAGCTAGCGCAGCAATACAAGTTCAATAAAACGCTATATCAACTTTTATGTCCACTCTTCATTCTCTGGATGTGTTCATACCCTTTTTTGAATGGAAAACAAACTACGTTACCGACAGAGGTACAAATCCACACTATTTGTCCACTTTTTTTTTTTTTTTTTTTTTTTTTTTTTAATTTACTGGCTAATTTCTCGACACTTTTGGTTTTGTTATTGTTCACCAAGGGAAATTTTACTGCGCTAGCTATAAAATTGCCAATAAAACGCACCTAATGTTGTTGAATTTTGCTGAAAGTGAAGATGAGTACACTAGTGCTCCAGATTGGAGTTGCATCTTCAGCTTGGAGCTTTTTTCAATTCAAATCCACCTGATGGGTAGATTAAATACACCATGTGCCCTGGGTGGGCTTTCGAAGCTTGTACTGAAGTGAGAGCAGATGTAGAAGTCACATATATCTGTGATATAGGTTGCATTTTAAAGGAAAAAACGGTGTTGCCCCCAATAAACTTTGATAAGGCAAGAAATTTTTTTTGACAATGTTTCCTAAAAGTTTATTATCTTTTTCTTTTGATTAATTTATTTAATAATTATAATAACTTAAGTTCCTAAAAGAAATGTAATCCTTAGTGAATAAAAACTTTATTTGTATTATTTGCTGACTGGATTATTCATGTTTAGTAGGATATTTCGCTTTCATTTTTAATGCTCAACCTTTAAGATCAGACTCTAAAAACTTAACTTATTGGAGGTTTAGAAAAGAAGAACCATTGAATATATTGTCAAATGATGGCTGTAACTTTGTCGATTTGATGATTTTCCGCTTTTTCGCTGTCACTTTGCCACTTTGCTGCCTTTACGCTCTTGCTTCGTCGATGTCACTTTATCGCTTCTGCTTTATTGCTGCTGCTTTATCGCTGCCGTTTTGTCGAAGTCACCTTGTCGTTTTGCCACTTTAGCACTTTGTCAGTGTCATTTTCGTAGCTGCCGTGCTGCTTTCGATTTGTCACTTTGCCATTTTGTTGTTGTTGCTTTGTCGCTTTGCAGCGTTATCGGTGCCGGATTCTCGCTTTGCCGCTGCTGTTTTGTAACTGCAGCTTTGCCGTTTCTGCTTTATCGCTTCCACTTTGTCGCTGTCGTTTTATCGCTGAATTTTTCTTGCCTCTTTTTTTGCTTCATCGCTGTCGCTTTATCTTTGGGCACTGAAACAATTGCATATGAAGTGACAACCCTTCGTTTTTGCTGGCCTGGGTTCATCCCAACTTCAATACCAACCCCAGAATAATCTTTCAACTTTAAAGGTGCCACAGCCACTTAATGCGGGAGTGTAGCAGTGCCTCCAGAAATTTCGGATCCTTTATTTTTTATGGACACCATAAGATATTAAAGAAATTCCCCGACGATTTAGTTAACTGCTATGTAATCATCATTCAATATAAATGCGTGTACCTATCTATTTTTATTATAAAAAGAAAATCATAGTGAAAGTTCCCTATCACAACCCTATCGGTATAAGTGTTAGATCTTCTGATTTTCATTCCAAAGAAAATTTAATTAAAATTTTGGACGTCCTACAATTCAGAAATATATATCAACTAGTTATAACAACAAAAGTTTGCATTCCTCCGTCTGGAGGATGCACAAAAAAAAGGACACCAAGAGATCCTCCATATACGGAACGGAATGACTCGTAATATAAACTCTTTGTAATTTCGTTAAAGTTATTAGTTACCCTATTGCAGCTGGTTTCATTGCGATGATTCCCATTCCATCGTTTCAATCAAGTTAGTCGCTTGCTGCAGAGAAGCATCAAACAAGTCTAGAAAACGACTGACTGTGGACTTAGAGTCTCCTAAAGTAGACAATTTAAAAATTCAAATTGGTGTGTGCGGTGGCGGCGGCAGTGGTGGCGGCAAATGAAAAAGGACACAAATGGTTGGTTCCAAAGGAGTTGTAAGAACGTAATGAGATTCCCGCTCTTATATTAGAAACATGAATAAGAACATTTCGGAGTAGCATGAAATGCAGTGGAATCCAGGGACCATAATATACTTGGTTGAAAATATTATGAAATAACAAGGATCTCTCGCATATATAATCCTGAAACCTACCATACCCACTTTCTTTTTCATATTTTATTTGTACGTGAGTATGCACAAGTATGGTTCATTTTCTGTGAAAAAAAAAGTTATATAAAAAGAGATGCATTTTTACAGGTAACTACCATACTCTCTGCGTGCCTCTTGTACCTGCCATCATATTTATCCTTGCTGTTCTTTCATTTGCATAGCTATAGGTACTTCAGAGATACGATGCACTGCGATGAGTTTTTCACGATGACAATTTGTTGTGGCATAAATGCAAATGAGATATTTTTTTCTCCCCCCCCCCCCCCCCTCCCCAAAACAATGACGAAGACGATTGTATTCCACCCCCGAGCTGTGATTGAAGTATTAAGTTGAGTAAGTTGCACGGAATTGTATGCAATTCAAAAACGGATTCACTTGGGAAATTGAAGGTAAATGGAGTACCTAGATCAAAATTAAAGCGAAGACGAGAGGATTTTTAGATACTTGAGAAATTTCTTATAACAAAATATCGTATAAAATACAATTGTGCAGTTTCAATATAAAAAAACCTAATTGATTGCCCGCAAACTCGACTTAAAATTTCGATTCAATACAAAAGTATAAAAGCCTTATTCATTACTCTCCAAAAAAAAATTAAGCACATACGGTTTCTGAGTCTGACTACGAGCGCAGTCCAATTTAAAAAAACAGAAAAAATATCGAACTCAAATTCGTAACGAAACTGTATATTAGTCCTTACGGAATGAAAGACTTTGGAAGAAAAAGGATACAAATATTTTTCCTGGTCCAATTTTAAGGAAGTTTTTAGTAAATTCTTTTAAACATAAAAACAAAATTATATGCCAATCGAAATTTATAAGAAAAAAAAATTTTAAATCTTGAGTGGTTTTTAAAAAAGTTAATTTTTATACATATACAAAATTTTTAATTATCTTCAAGAAAAAAAAATTATTCAATTTCTAGCATTTATTAATTTTCAAAAAAAATTTTGATTTTAGATCTAAAATAGTTTTTTTTTTAATCAAATAATGGCGCCCTCTCATTCATTAGAGATTTTTTTCTAAAACTATTAATCTAAGTAATCCAATTCTATTGTTTTCTTAATATGTAACTTATTTCAAACAATTGTGCGTCTTTTTTTTTTGATAAATTAACTCTTCAGTTTTTGTGTGGCAGTGAAAGTGTTAAGGCCTTAACTACATTGGCCACTTTTTGCAAAATTACAAAAGTAAAAAAAATATATATTTTTTTCCAGCTGGCGCAGTTGTTTTTAAAAATTTAAGCTTTCTGCATCATTTTTATAAGTTTTCCTGTGAGAAACACTATCCAAAAATGAGTTTGAAAATTTTCACTTTTGTACTTTTTCACTTATTGGCTTATGTAGTTAAAGAAGTGAAAAAATAGCAAAATTTTGTGTGTTCCTGCTAAGGACCAAAGATTTGGTAATCCTTATTTAGTTATTAATTTATGGTTATTGTATTAATAATTTATGTTTATTGATATTAGAATATAATAAATTATTCGTTTTTAACAATTTTTTGTAAAATTAATTAGTAAATTTTTAATAAAAAATTTTAATAAAATTGCCACCAGGGAACAACAACTATTGGCTCTGCCAAAAAATATGCTCTTAAGACTGCCAATATTTGTATCATTGAGTCGTTTGTTTTTAAGGTTTGAAAAATTGCCGAAAACAAGGAGGAGTTATCCTGAGAAGGATGTTCAGGAAGCTTTATTGGCGATTAAAAATGGACACATGTCTAAAAAAGCAGCTTAAAAAAAAATAAAATATCGCATTCTACTCTGCAGTTCCGATTTAGCGAAAAATTTACAAAAACACGTTCAGGGCTCTCAACAGTTTTAACTGACGAAGAAGAATCGATTATTGTTGAATGATTAAAACATTCATAAGAGAATGATTTCCCTTACGCAGCCCAGGAATTTATAAAGCAACAGAGAGCACCCATTTGGTAGCGAGGAAAAGGATGGCTTAGATCGTTTTTGGAGTTCATAGCTAGATGTTCATTTTGGGCTTTTATCTTGTTTAAATAAACTATTTTATTAATAAGAATCTAAAAAGAAAATATGATTTAAATTCAAGGGTGCCAATAATTGTAGTTTTTGGTATCTTTGTTTAATTTCCGGTTTGTACCCCTTTTTTTTTTAATGACAATATACAAATTTAAAAAAAATATTTCTAAATACAAAATTTTCTAAATTTAAATTTGGTACCTATATCTTTCTTATTTTTAACTCTATAAATGTGAAATTTACGCGCACTTGAATTCGTTACGCTATTATGAAAACTTTTGTAAACAAAATTTAATTTGAAAATTTTAAACAGATAATGAGGTATGTAGTATTATAGGTACCGTGTAAAATCTATTTCTAATAATTCCTCGATCGTATACTAGTGACAGCATACAGAAAAATTTTGATTAAAATCGTAAGAGTTTTGTTTTCGATAAAAATAAGATTTTCTAAAAAAATTGTACGCCACAAATGTTGACTTTGAAAACAATTTTGGTGTCAGTTTTACTTAAGATCGACCAAGACCAAAGTACTTTAGATTTAAGAAAAAAAAACTTTTTTTAAAGTTCAAAAATGATTTTTTCAAAATTTTAAACTTTTTTGATAAAAATCAACAGAACCGTTTTTGAGAAAAGCGAAAGGAAAAAAAAATGTTCCATGGGAGACGTCATTAATTATACCATTTGTTTTGGAAAAAAATGTTTACTAAAGATAACCTATCTGTGCATACTTTGAGAACGCAAAAATGTCAAAATTGCAATATATTCTTAAAAGTGGATTAAAGTCAAAAATTTGGCTTTGAACTTCATTGCGATTGCATTATTGGACCTTATTCTAAAGAAACGTTTTTCTGTTGTTAAAATTAGACGAGTGATTTAGGGTTAAAATTTTCTTTATGTCTATCAAAATTACCCCCATTTCAACATGTTTTTTTTATTTTTATTCGAATGCGTTTTGCGTAGAAAACAGGCTTTTTTATTTTTCCCATGAAATATTCAGAAACTCAATTGTCTACCTATGTGATATTCTACTACCTAACGTAACTCTTGCAATCACTGCAGTTGACAATTTTATTAGTAAACCTTGGGTTGTGCGTATATAAAGTTATGCAAAAAGGACGTTAGTATAGTTTCGCATGCAGTAAAGGTACATAATATTATAAAAACTATTATTTACCTGCTTGTTAGAACTAAACAAGCAGGTAAATAATTAAACAAGAAAAACATGCCTTCACCTTCTTATCAAAATGCGTTGTCCTCGAAAAAATAGCAACCTTCTAAAAACATTGTCAAGTCCAATGAGCTTCTAATCTCAAATATGTAAATTCAAGTTGTGAATAGAAACCCTCTGATTTACTCATTATATACACGGAAGGACAAATCAATTTAATTAGCAAACGAATTGCACTTATGCGGTGGCCGATGCCGACGGCAAAAACAGAAATTGCGTTTTTGCAAAAAATAAAAACACAGAAATATCCATTGCCGTAAATGAAATAGCGAACTGTTGGCAGTTAATTTTTTTTTTACTCATAATCATGGCAAAGAAAAGGGGAAGTAATGTTGAATTCAGCGTAATTATTATAATCGAAAACTAAGTCCTTCAAGAGGTTTAAAATTGCCAATATCTAAGTAAACAAATTTTTAGAATATTGCATCCGGTTAAATTTATCAACAACTAATTTTTGACTATATTGCGTAAGGTGATTGGGGTCGTAACCCTGGACTTTTCATTTTGGCAACATCATAAATAACTCAGGCAAAAAATCTATTTTACCGCATTTGACGCAAGGTCTCAAGTATAAATTTAATATAATTAGTGGACTATTTGCAAAAAAAAAAATCTCCCCAAGCGAGAAAAAGCAGAAACAGCGGTTCGTGAAAAAATTTTATTTCCTAACCTTTTCCCCAAGGCGATCTATGGCAATTTCTTTTTATAATATTCCGGTTCAAATTTCAATTATAAATCCGGCATTTTTTCCAAGATTTCAAATAGAAAGATCTCTAGAGCTTTCTTCAAAACAGTGTCCTTGTTTTCGAGAGCCACAAGAAAACTTTGTTTATCGACTGATCTTAATTAATATCATTATCTTTTCTGAAGAAATTGATAGATAAATTTTGTCAATTTTTGGATCTTTCAAATATGTACATAGGCCCAGACAGAATATAAGATTTCCTTTTTTTTTGTATTTACTATCGTTAAAAAGATGTAGTAGCCGTGGCGTGATGGTTAGTGCGATGGACTGTCATGCCGGAGGTCTAAGGTTCGATCCCCAGCCTCGCCACCTATTTATTTAAAAAAAGAAAAAACGGCTACTGCCTCTTGCGAGGAATTGACAAATCCTCCAAGAGTATCTCCTGTCAGAAAAGTGCCGCTCGTTAGCCGTTCGCATTCGGCAATAAACTGTAGGCCCCCTCCATTCCAGCAGACACGCACACAGGAATGGTTAAGAGTTGTAAGTCACTAGGCCCTAGTTCTTCATGAGCTGTTGCGCCATCAAATTTATTTATTTTTATCGTTAAAAAGATAGATCTGAATTGAATCATTTGAATTAATTAACAAAACGGCTAATATTTCAGCTTTCGCCAGCTCCCTAACAACAATAATTATAATCGCAATGAATTTCTTGTAATCAATCCCGGAAGCAAGTGCACGCAAGTTGTGCAAAAAATAAAATAATAAAATAAAAATAAATTTAAAACTTGTATTCGTGTTCCAATCCAATATTTGTGTTTTGTATTTAAAAACAGCAACAACAAGGTGGTTATACACACATCATTTTCTATATAGCAAATGAAGCCCCACACCGGCTACCGCTGCCATTGCGACGCCACCGCATTACCGTCCACATTTTACCTGCTGCGTTTTAGCAGGGGCCCGGTTTAGCTTAGTTCGGTTCTACTCGACCGCTCTCAAGGTAAACTGGTGCCATCGACGAAATTTACATTTTAATTTTATTTTATCAAACCGTTTTATTGCGCCTTGCACTGCGCCATAATAACACGCAGTGCATATACAATATTCACGCAAATGGATGCGAATTCAAAGCGCCAGTCATATAACACTTCCCGCTGCCTACCACCACCCAATCATATTACCAGCATTTAATTCAAAAAAAAAATCAAAACCAGATGATAAAGCGCCTGGACGGTGGCGTAGCGAGGTGGTGCCAATATGTATTGCCATTGAATGAGAAGCTTTGGTTAATATAGTTTCGGCTATATTAGCGGGATAAACGGGACTAATGAATACAAACACATGCGTCCTGACTGATAATACGGGAATAATTTTATTACGTCGAATGTAGTAATCACTTCGGCCAAAGTGCCATTGCAGTTTTGTTGGTTCTGCCTGCTGTGCTCAGGCCTTCACATCAGCCATGGTAACGACGCTTAATGCTCTTTTTAACTGCTTCCTTCATAATTTGCTGTCGGTAGATGCAGCAACAACTGATGCGTTCTGATTACAATATAGGTACCCCCACTGGCAATTTACAAAGGTGCCGGTATAGTAAAAATGTATTGGATGCTTCCAAATTTCGCTATGGGGTCGACATTGAACTTTAAAACTTTGTAGCTATAACAACGGCGGCGACGACGATGATGACGCTGCCGACGAACAAACCATATGAGTCACTGATTAGCTCCGGTGGATACTACTAACTTCAGGGTTGAAAGAATAGAATTTAATTATTTCACTTTTTTACCGCAGATAAAAAAAAAGCTCATAATGCATAAAATGCGGGAAGAATTAATTTCGAATGGTGGTTGCTCAAGGATTTACAATACTACCTATATAATGATTTGTGATTTATGCTATGATGTACAGATAGGTATTCAAGCTGGTGGAACTAATTTCCGTTTCCGCTATAAAAGCATTGATACATTTTCTTGTTTTATTTTAAATGAAAATATTTTTAATAAAATTGTCTTCCTTAGTAGATTATTCGGCACAGACGATTTTTTGTAATGCAAAAATTTTGCCGATGAAATATTTTATTATTGAAATTAGCTTTTAATGTTCATCTTCTACTTCTTAAAAACTTCCCATATTGGTTCCCTTTGGTATATGTTATTTTTGTATAAGAAAATCACAAATTCAAGATCTCCGAAAACCTTATCAGGTGTGCAATCAAACAATATTTTTCAACAATAAATTGTTGAAGATTTTTTGCAGTTTTTTTTGCTCAGGAAAAAAGTGACATTATTTTATTACAATCTCTGGGTACAAATTATTAACTATGGTATTGTGTATACATAGAATAAAATTAGCCCAAAGTTTTCTCAAGACATTCGAGCAGAAAATAATTTTATAACGATTTTTAACAGTTTTTTTTTATTTGTAAACGAAACTGGCCGTGGGATCTTAGCACCCTTATAAAGGGGATATTCGTAAAAAAGGTATGCAATCTAAAAGGCCAGTAATATGTCATAAAAGATCAGGTAGTTTAAGAAATTGGTCAGCCATAGATTTTTTTAAATAATTTTTTAAAAGTTTTTTCAATGTCATTACAAGGTCACATGAATTTTTAGCACCCAATTTATGGGATATTCGAAAAAAGTACAGTGAAAGCTCCTATTGCGGACAACTCCCTTAAGCGGACAATCCCTTTAGGCGGAAAAATTCTCACGACCGTGGATCTTGAATGTAAATTCCATACATTTTATGATCCCTTAAGCGAACACTCCCTTACCCGGACGCGGACAAGAATATTAGCCGTGATTTGTTAAATTAGATTCCCTTAGGCGGACAAAAACTTTTTTTTTAGTATGTAAATTTCAACCTTTATTTTAAGTAATACTTTTACATACATTTATTCTGTATTTAAAACGGTCCCCCTGGTTTACAGTGACATAGATGCGATTTCACTAAATTACTGACTGTGATCAAATTCATAACAGATTTTATTTCTGCAGCTGTAGTCTGTTTTTGTATCTTTTTTCTTGTATCTTCATGTTTATTTTTAGTTTGAATGAATTTCATGGCTTGTAGGTGCAAAAATGTTTCATGATGCCACTGCATATTATGCATTTCCTTACATAACTATTTTGTATTTTTTCGCTTGGACGGACAACTCCCTTAGACGGACAAAAGTGTTACGACCGTCGCTGTCCGGCTAAGGGAGCTTTCACTGTATATGGCATATTCGTAAAAAAGGTATGCAATCTAAAAGGCCAGTAATTTGTCATAAAAGATCAGGTAGTTTCATCAGAAATTGGTCAGCCATAGATTTTTTTTAAATAATTTTTAAAAGTTTTTTCAATGTCATTACAAGGTCACATAAATTTTTAGCACCTAATTTGTGGGATATTCAAAAAAAATATACACCATCTGAAAGGTTACTTAACCCTTATAAAAGCTCAGGCAGATTCAGAAGTTGGGCAGCTGTAGATTTTTGTTATGAGTTTAACAAAAGCATGAAACACAATTGACCTTTATCTTGATTTTTTTTATTAATATTATCAAAAATAATCTATGCCTGACAAATTTCTGAAACAAGCTCACCTTTTATGAGGACTCAGTTAACTTTCAGATCGCATAATAATTTTTTTTTAATTCCATAAATGAGGTGCTAAAAATCCCTACGACCTTGAAAAAAAAAATTCTGAAACCATGTGATTAAGCAACCTTTCTGATCGTATACATTATTTTCGAATATCCCATAAATGAGGTCTTAAAAGTTCAAAATGACCTTGAACAAAATATTTTATATTCATTAAATAAACTCTAAGGCTGACCAATTTCTGAAACTAGCTGACCTTTTATGAGTACTGAGATACCTTTCAGATGGTATCTATTTTTTTCCAATATCCCATAAATGAGGTGCTAATGACCTTGAAAAACTTTGACCATGGATACAAAATTTTCTAAGCCCGATCAACTTCTGAAAATAGTTGACCTTTTATGACCAATTACAGACCTTTTTGATTGTATACTTTTTTTGCGAATATCCCATATATGAGGTGCTAAGATGCCACAGCCAACAAAACTGTCAGTAAATTTTTTTCAAGTCTTACCAATTCTTCATTACGTCATTATGTAGACATAATCTCTTTTTTATACCTACATAATGACGTAATGAACCGAAGTCGATATTATTATTTGTTTTCGAGATATTTGACATTTTTGTTTTCAAATTACTGTTATAAGTATCGCGTTATGGGTTTATTATCTTTAAAATAGATTAAATTCGAAGTCGATAACGTCATTAATTCTTGAAATCTGGTCGATGAAAAAAAAGCTCACGAACTTACGAGACTTTGAAACGTTGAAAAATTTCAAATTTTTTGATTCGAAAAATTGGACCAGTTACAATAACTTCCAATGGCAACTTCCCATGGGAAGTTAAAAACAAAACTCAAATGTTTTCACTAAAACTAAAAACTATTGCAAATTGTTCTTCAATTGTTCAATCAATTATAAATTTAATTGAAATATAGGTAGATTATTTATTAGAATAGTAGAGCCTTTGAATTCTTGATGCTGCGGCCATCAAGTATTATAAAAATCTAATACATACGTAAATAGTCTTAGCTTAAAAAAATATAAGATTTCTTTAATTTACGAGATGCTTCATAAAAAAAAGATGAAATTCACTTCACGTCCACTATACTCACTTTTTTTTATTTTACTGATTCTTTAAAAAGTTAATGTTAAGTTAAGTTAGTTAATGTCGATCAAAAAGCTAGTTTGATGATTTTTTTCTCTGCTGCGGTGAGTGCGGTTCCGAATCCGCAGGCAAACGATAATTCAATTTATGAAGTTCTTTTCTGAAGGTAAGTGACCAATGAATTTTTTTTTTAAATCAGCGTACCTACTATTCATCTCCACAGCTGTTGATGCAAACAGTGATTTCTTTACTTCCCGGATATACGTGAACTTTCAATCAGTTGTTGTTATTGTGAGAGCCTTAAATTGAATGAAGGAAAAAAATTTTAAGTCAATTTTAACAAAAAATTTGAAATAGAATCTATACCTACTGACATCATTTAAGAAGTGGCACTTCCGAACTATAGAGAAATGCAAAAACTCAATTCAATAAAAAGCCTCTTTTTCGTGTCTTTAAAGCCTTAATTCATCTATTAAAAATAGACCTTTAGAATTATAGATAATAGAACTCGTCAAATTTAACATCACTCAAATGCAACCACTAAAATGTTCTATGCCTTTCATTATTTATTGTTGAGTGATGTGATAGTAGGAAAGGGCCATAAATTACGGAGAATTCACAAAGTCTGAGGAAATTTGTCTATTGGGCTTTATGTCGCTTTTTGAATATAACATAAAGCTAAACGGTTTAATTTGGCCTAATGTCAAGGCAAAACTATATATTTGATCTTATGTAATTTGGTTTTATGTCACGGCACCTTTTCATTAAGGGAAATTTTACCTTTTAAGCTTAATATATGTGAATTCAAACTTTGCTGGTTTATCCTTTTTACTAATTTAGGAAGCTTTTGCTTTGTAAGAAATCGTTACACCGTAAAAGAATAGACGGAATTTTGGTTACTTTAAAGATATACAGGGTGATCGGTATAAGATGCACCGAGCTGCTGGAGCGAGTAGGTTTGGTTAAGATAAGAAAAAATCGTATGGAAGGGGGGGGGGTCTATTTCCCTCCGTTTAGGCAGAAGGGGCAGTTTTCTAAAAAAATTGACTTAAAACAGAAAAAAAAATATTTAAAAACAACGGTACAATTTAAAATGCCATGCTATAGCTTTTTGGAAATCTCTTCTTTGCTTTTCATTTTAAATTAAGATGTGTTAGTGAATCGTTTTTGAAAAATTAATTTCCAAACTCGAAATTTTGAAAAAAAAAATGAAAAAAAAGTTTCAAACTAATTTTTTTCAAAATTTTATGTAATCAAGTATAATTTTTGCTTTCAAAATTCAATGCTCCTATTAGCTTTCAGTCAAAAACAGAAAACTGGATGCTAAAATGTCTTTTAGTTTTTGATAAAATTGAAAATAACAGGAGGAGCAATTTTCTAAAATAATTGACTTAATACAACACACAAAAAAATTATTAAAAAACATCGGTAATGGCTAAAACGACTTGCTATACTTTTTTGTTAAGTCAGAAATATGTGCTTCAATTTTGTTTATAAATTAAGTTCTTTTAGTGAACAGTTTTTTAAAACTTAATTTTCAAACTTAAATTTTTGAAAAATTAAAAAAATTGTGTTAAAACTGATTTTGTTCAAAATTTTACGTTATTTAGTAGTATTTTTATTTTTAATATTCAATACTCCCATTAATTTTTAGTCAAACATTGAAAACCAGATGTCAAAATGTAGTCTAGTTTTTGAGAAAATTGAAAATAACAAAAGTAAGTTTTCCTTAAATTCGACTTCCATCCGTTATTTTGTTGTTCAAAAAATCCTATTTCTACAAAAAATGTAGTAAAGTAGACTTTGTTATTTTGAATTTTCTCAAAAACTAAAAGACATTTTAGCATCCGGTTTTCTGTTTTTTATTGAAAATTATTTAAAGCATTGAATTTTGAAAACAAAAATTATTATAAAATTTTGAAAAAATTAGTTTGAAACTTTTTTTTTTTTTTCAAAATTTCGAGTTTGGAAATTAATTTTTCAAAAACTATTCACTAACACAACTTAATTTAAACTGAAGAGATTTCTGGCTTTTCAAAAAGGTATAACATGGCATTTTAAATTGTACCATTGTTTTTAAATATTTTGTTTCGTGTTTTAGGTCAATTTTTTAGAAAATTGCCCCTCCTGCCTAAACGGGGCATACAATTTTTTTTGTTGTCTTAACCCAACCTAATCGCTCTAGCAGTCTGGTGCATCTTATACCGACCACCCTGTATAATCCTCTTAGTAAGAGAATTGGGTTTTTATTTGATATAATCTGGAAGAACTCTTCGATACTTCAACAGAATCCAAAAGAATTCTCTCTCTTCTTCAGAAGAAAGACCTTCATATTTAAAGGTTCGGAAGCCTCCCGTAGGAGGATGACATATCGAAAACGCATAAGCTATAAATTAAACTACATACACATATTTTTAACATACTAGACACATACAGGAATATAGAAATAACTTAATTTTATTTTATTTATCTAAACCCAAAAGCATATTTTTAATTGGTTTTTCATTACAAAAATAAAACCAATACCAGTCACAATGTGATTGAAATTTTGAAACTATGTAGGTACTTCTGAATGATTAAGAAGCTATGGTAATCGGTGAATAAACTTTCACTTAAATGTGATATATTTAGGCACTGCAAATCCTATATAGTGACACATATGTCCACTAAACCACACAAAACACCACGCCCAATAATGATGACATAAGACCTATACCTTATTAATCGATTCGAAACGTGAAGATGTTTCCATTACGGAAATGAACATATAAATTCCTTCTTCCATATCTTTTTTCTAATCTGCTTCTAGCTTAAGCCCATCAGCCAAAGACCATAAGTCTTTATAGCTGAAACTATCCTGTGTGCTGCCATAACAACCATCAAATGTCTTTAGTATTTTATTATAATAATCGAAAACGCCGCGCTGGCCGGTTGTGAATTTAATTAGCTCACTTCTTTGAACATAAGCGATTGCAAGTCTATATAGATAGCTACCCTACAGGGTCTTGTTTGTAATATAATAAGGCTTCTTCTTGCCATGTGGCAACAAGTCAGCAGAACACACCTACATTTAGCTATACTCTCTCACTCTCTCTCTTTCTCACTGTCTGGAAAATTATCCGTCCGTCTGTGTCAACTTAACATTCATTCGGTGTACACATGCATTTGTCAAATTAATAAACGCCATAAAAATGCAGCAGCACTTTTATGACAACAACCATGTCGACGACGACGCGACTTCGTGTTCGGGTGATGGGATTGGGACGAACCTATAACTTGAATCAACGGAAGTTGAAACCAATAAAACGAGATCATACCACCGCGATAGCCGTTTATGTGCTTCGTATGTAAAATGCCAAATGCACTCGCAAAAATGTGAAGAAGAGTGCAAATTTTCACAGAGACTTGCATGTCCCTATTTAACCTATTTAAACCCGGCACTGCCATTAATAACAAAAATGAAGGCGGAGAATATAACCATCAGACTAGCGAACCACCAGATAGATACTCAAGTATAACAAAACGTTAATTAAATTAAGTTCTCAACACTCAACACCCCGGGGCGGGTATGAATTTTCTACCACTCTTCACTATACTTGTTGTCCATGTGGATGTCGGCCTTAGTCTCCTCTCAAAACCCCTTCTCAGCGCTGGCTGATAATTCCTCGCTATAACGTCCATACCGCGATGGTCCGTCCGTCTATACGTCTTTGAGTTATCCACTTATAGAGCTGAAGCATTTCACTTTTGAATTAATAACATTATTAACATCAATCGGACCTCATTCAGCACGGCCGGCCGGCTGCGGCCAGGGACGGCCAATTTGTTATACACCCCGTCATGTTGTAGGTACATGGGGCATTTATCCGATAACACTTATATTGTAAGCGATGATAATTATTTTTGTTTTGAAGTGTGCTTAACTCTGCAGACAGACATCAGGTTCTTTTTGTTTTGAAAATTCATCATTGGTAGAGCGATAAAATTAAGTTGTTCATTTCATCGACTGTCTTCTATGATGTCTAATGGTTTGATTGGAAAGCTACGCAAGTACATTACTTCCCTTAGGCTAGAAATAAATAATGTTTTGACATAAAGTACTTGTCAAAAAGAGTAATTCGGAGTTTTTGTATGTTATCAGGGATAGACGTAAAATATTTAATCATGAAACTCTGCGTGTATAGACCTCTGTTTATAAATAATTTAAATAAAATACGACTGCCCTCAACTTAGCTAAATACTGCATATACTTTAGAGCAATGAATAAGACTTCGATTTAATCGTGTAGCTACCCTAATCGTTAATGGCAGCTCCAACATAGATGCGCACCCTTTAAGCTATTAATGTTTACTTACCGCGAATATAAGTATTAATTAGAGGTAGATAAATGATTTATATTTATTTTATTCCAAAATAGATCCATTTTCATGGCGAGTGACTGTCCTTGTAACTTTGAATATGCGACACGGTTATAACTCAATTTATGGGCTTCAAAAGGGAACCACTAGAGAACTTTCAGTTGGCCAAGAACCAAGCAGATAATTTGTTTTGATTGATTTTGTTTTTCAATTAAAATGCCATTAAGCTTCTTTGATAATAAAAATTCTTATGATAAAAAAAGAAAACAAATAAATCCAAAAAACTTATACGTTGTTTACTAGGAAATCGGAGGGCAAAATAAAGCAAGGTATAAAGCATTCCAGCAGTGTGGATAAAAAAAAATAAATCAGAACTTGGCAGTAAGGGTATCAGTTCGCTTTATTTCGGAAATACTGCCAAATTCATTTCAATAAGCAAGAACGAGAATTACGAAATTGTGACGTCCCTTACTTTGGCAGATACTTTTTGGCGGAATAAAAAAATTTGGATATCTGAATTTGTAGCTAATTAAATTCTAATTTTTGGGCAAATAAAAAATTTGTAGTTCGCATAATTTCCGAGTTATTAAAGTTTCCGCTAAAATAAGTGTGAAGTTAGCAGACGAAACTACGAAAATAATAATTCCCTAGTTGTCAAAATTGTATTCTTTTAAATGCTAATTAATTTGATAGGTTTTTTGTTAATTTTTTATTCGAATATAAAGTTCAAAATGTGCATTTCTGGTCCGTTAACATAAAACGGAAGTTGGTAAAAAAGTGGAATTTTCAACTTTTTCTTTTTGCCAAAAATTGTAGCTTTTAAAATTGTGATTTGTTGCAAATTTGGATGGCAACCATGTACCTTCGGCAAACGTCAGACTTTGATTTTTTTACTTAACTTGTCCCGTATAAAGGATACACAAAGTTTTAAACTTTCCACTTCTGACACAATATTCATAGGGGAGCGCAACGAAATCCCACCGAAAATAAAAATAAAAATCCCGCCGAAAGATTATTTTACAATAGAGCTGTAAAAGTAACGACAATTTGAATACCCGTATGTTTACGTTACTTTTGGTTCGAGTACGCGTTACTTTGGTATCGTTACTCTCGTTACTTTCATTATATTGGTATGTCGATACCCTGAAAATGGAAAAAGCATTCCATTCCGGATTGTGTATTGTAACGATACGAATATTATTATGTTTTTCTATGTGGTTCAGACTATTTTGGACTACATAATTACTCATTCTGTCAAAATAATATTGTTCCAGTGGTCCCAGAGCGTCAGCCGTGACATATCCGGAAATATCCACCTTCTAAATCGATTGGCGTACTCCGATCCGACGCAAAAAAATTTTGGCACATTAAAAACCTGTCAAAATAATAGTGTTCCAGTGGTCCCAGAGCGTCGGCCGTGACACTAGGTAATATCCATCTCCTAAATCGATTGGCGTACTCCATTTTCCGATCCGACGTACAAAATTTTTTGCGTATTTGACGCCTACTAAAATAATTGTGCTCGCCTTGTAAAATGATTTGATTGAGAATGACTAGAACGACCAAAACGTACCTAGCCTTATTCGTTCAGTATGGTATGTCTATGTAGTATGTATAATGTAGTATGTTTGATATAGGTCGAGAACTTTGCTTGATGTGCCATTTTAATTTCAATCCGTACATGCGACGAGTCCGAGTAATGCGATATCCGATATAGTACTTTTTGTATGATATTGGAAAAGTAACGAAACATGCGAGTAACGAGATTATCTAGGTAGTAACGTTTCGTTACTCGGTATCGAAGTGAATACCCGTATCTAAGTAACGAATACATACGATTCGTTACAGCTCTATTTTACAAATATTTGTGGGGATTTTAACTACTCTTTTTAAAGTATTATTTTGTACTTTTTAAACAATATTTCTAAACTATTTATATATTTTTTGATATATTTTATTTTTTTTATTTTTTATTTTATTTTTTATTTTATTTTGGGGTGTAGGTATTTATTGTGTTTTTGTTATTTTTTTTAGAGTATTTTAACACTTAAAAGCCGTTTTCGATTTTTTTTCAGCGTTTTGGTAAATTTTTGGTACCAACAAGGCAGCTGAAGCAAGGAATTTATAATATTAGAATGTTATTTCAAGGACTACAAAAACGATTGTAAAGAGAAATTAAAGTTTGGTTAATAGGTCCTTGGAACCCACGCAGCGTCCCTATTGTGTAAGAAAACTGTTACATTGGCGCCTGCCTGGCGACTGATCACGCCCTTAGCGGAGCAACGGAGTTGCGTGTGCTGGTGTACAGAAAGCGAAAAAGGGAGTTAAAATCCTTGGAACCGGCGCAGCGAGCCAGGCGAGGTCCTTTTGTGCAAGAAAACTGTTACATTGGCGCCTGCCTGGCGACTGATCACGCCCTTAGCGGAGCAACAGAGTTGCGTGAGCTGGTACAGAGGGAACAAAATGGAGTTAAAATCCTTGGAACCCGCGCAGCCGCGCAGCGGGCCAGACAAGGTCCTTTTGTGCAAGAAAACTGTTACATTGGCGCTCTGTGTGAAGTTAGCAAGCAGGTTACATTTTTTGATTAGAAAAAAAGCAAACAAAAATAGAAAAATATTTTCATATGCTTTATATCCTCACAATTACTAGTAAAATTGGCTTATTGCATTTTGTGAAAGCGTCTTGCAAATAGCGGCCCAATGGAAAAGCTCTTGGATCCTTATATTCCTATCTAAGGTGCTCAGCTCTTTTATATTTATACTGCTATACCTTTTATCTGGGCTTTCGAAATGAACGCATATAACTTGAGTAACTATAGGTACACGCGTAAATGTACACTACGATTGGGTAAGGACTCCAAAATTCAGTTTTCACCGCGCTGGTAGGTATGCTCCCACCAAAGCAAAGGCCGAATTCGAAAACGTCATCTGCGTCAAAAAAATCATTTGATGTTTATCAAAAGGTTTGTTTGCAAGCAGGAGCAGGATGATTGCATATTTAACGATTGCAACTTCTGCATTAAAATTGACGATTATTTTCCGTTCAAATTGGCTTTGATTTGACGTTTTTGAAAACGGCCGAAATCTGAGATTTAAGCTTGAAACCTTCGAGTATTCAAAGCGTTTTCACATTACAAAGTATAACATTTCGTTAAAAAAAATAAATAAATAAATTATAAATTTGATGGCACAACAGCTCATGAAGAACTAGGGCCTAGTGACTTACAACTCTCAACCATTCCTGTGTGCCGAATCCAAACGGCTAACGAGCGGCACTTTTCTGTGACAGGAGATACTCTTGGAGGATTTGTCAATTCCTCGCTAGAGGCAGTAGCCGTTTTTTCTTTTTAAATAAATAGGTGGCGAGGCTGGGGATCGAACCTTAGACCTCCGGCATGACAGTCCATCGCACTAACCATCACGCCACGGCTACTACAATAACATTTCGTTACTAATTCAAAAAATAACATTTCGTTACTAATTCTTAATTTCTACATATAACGTGGGTAGGTACTCAGGGCTACAAAAGTCTTAAAAGAGGTACCTACGGCAATGTCAAAAGTCTGGGAAACACTGCTATGCTATAGATCAAGGACAAAGGTCGTTATTTATTTTTTTTTTTCAATAAATTATAGGTATCAATTAAAACGTGTTGTAGAGACTGTCACACATCCTGTTAATATCTTTTTCTTTCTTTTAACACGACTTTAAATTGACTTTATTGACATCAAATCAATTTAAATAAATTCAAACAAAATTTCCTGCGCAAATTGCGAAATTCAAAACTTATCTTCATATTATTGTCACAATTATGTACCTACCTACGTAATATTGATATGCATGCCAGCCATTAACCTTTCTATCAGAAGTCTGTTATCGCACTTACCAACCAAAGTTATTCAGGCTCAATATAGGTGTACTTATAATAATGCGGTGTCGCAAAATCTTCGTGTGTAATAATCCTATAATCGTTTTTTTCGTTGACGTTTTTAACTCCCGCGTTGATCACCTTCATATATGATTATAAGCGCACCCTCTTACATCAATTAAATTGCGCTTACAACACTAAATGTCAATGACATCGTCTGCGAAGTTATAAACGTTATCAATGTGTAAGTCCAAATAAGCACAACGAACATGTTTTTTCTGTCATCGCTGCTGGCTGTTGAGCGGGGAAAAACATGCATAGCTGACTATCGGCACGAAGCGACGACACACGGCGGCGACTATGAATCTAGCGCTGATGCTCTATGAGTGTTGGAATATATCAACGCCAGCAAGTTGCATTCTTGACCTTAGAAAAGCTTCGATCAAGCCCACGAAATGACGAATTCACGTCAATTTGTCTCAAATCTGTCAACGTAAATAAATAAATGAAATGTTATGAAGGAAAAGATTATAAAAATCGAAAAACACAAAATAATGTGGATTTGGGCGGATACCTATAAATGCGGGCGAAGCTGTCATAATAATATAAGCTTCCTGATAAATTGCAATTAAAGCTACATGCATAAATATACAGCGTTATCTTATCAGCAGCTACAAAGTGACACAATATTGGCACAACGCACGGTACCAGTGTAATTAATATCTGCCTGCCTTGAGAAGCTTGTTATTTGCTTGCCTAGGGCAATATGCTAGGCATTGGCAAGAGGATGCATTTCTTCATGACCTACGATATCCGGAAATGTCTTGGATTGTCTCGGGGGGAATTAGCTTGAGCGTCGCCGCCGCCGGCCGTGTGTTGGCTCGAGTGGGACTTAGTGCGGAAGATCTAACACAATTGATAGCGCAATTAAAGACTGTTTATGTTGTTCTTTGCCTAATCCAACACAAAGGGCATTAGAATACGTCTGAGGCTGATTCTATCCAGCACTCCGCTCGAAAGTCGAAACATCACCTGTGCGCTGCTCAGCTCAGCTCAAACACGAAGCAGCTCATAACTTCTTCATCATTATGGCCACCTTCCGCCTTGGCGGACGGACATAACAGCATTGCATTGCCATCGCAAGTGCGAAATTAATGAGGATGTACTTCAGCTGTGTAGCGGCGCGTCCCGTGCGTCACGTCGCGTCGGTCGTGGCGTTCAAAGCTAGTCGAAGAGTCATGTATAATATAGGTATTCATCGTCATCGTCATCGTCTTAAAGTTTTGCAAAGTGTTTTGTGTTTCCTCATCTTCCGCCTGCACCTCCTTTACTTCTTTAGACGCAACAAAAATTCTTGCACTTAATTTAGTATTTAGTCGATTGTACTTCTTCTTATTTTCGTTCTTGTTGTTTTGTTCTAGCTATTTCTCATCATTAAAAAAAGGAAATAAAAAAAAAAGGAAGGAAGACTGAAAATAAAGAATACAAAAAGTAAAAAACAAAATCGTGCAATAATTGCACTTAATTTGAGTTAAGCAGCAATTTTAATGATCCATGAACGAAGGACGCATCTTGTGTTAGGCTTAAGTTTGTTTTTGCACATTTTTTTTTTCTGAAGAGTGTGCCAACAGAGGAGTAGTAAAGGGGGGGCACTGAAGGCGAGTAGTGGAGGACTCAGTTTGCCAGAGTTAAGTGAAGTGCAACGCACTAAATTATAAGCCAGCTTAAATTTCACAGAATTGAGTTTGTATAGAAAACTGCAGCCAAGACCAAAGAGGAGTACGATACGATGTACTTTGGGTATACATGTATGTATAGTTGTAATATTGTATATGTATAGACAAAGTACGCCTGAATTGAATTAAACGATGATGGCGCACGTTGTCTTGGCCATACTAAGAGTATTCTATGTGAAGAGGCCAGAAAAAGCTGTACTTTAATTTTGTTTTTTCTTTAAATTTCAACACAGTGGGGTCAGTTTCAAAATGCATAAATGTCATTCGAAATTGGTTTGGTCAATTGAGTTTTACTGTTTTTGTAGAGCTGCCAAATTTGTATTCTTTTATATTTAGTTATAAGTATACCTACTTTTAATCTATTTTATTACATTTATATGGGAAATGGGATATTATTTGCGCTTTAGGGCAACAAAATAACGGACTGATAAAATGAAAAGTTACTTTTTATTTTTAATTTTCTCAAAAAGTACAAGACATTTAGGCATCCGGTTTTTAGTGTTTGACTTAAAATTGATAAGAGAATATTAAATCAAAAACACAAAACGTAAAATTTTTAACGAAAATAGTTTGAAAATAATTATTTTAATTCAAATTTATTTTGATTTAAAAACAGAACAAACAAATAGAATACTAATTAATTAATATTGTAAGTGTTGCCATTTTTTTCTTGGTTTTTTAGTTAACAGTCGATTTTTTGTAAAATTGCCCCTCCCGCCTATACAGAGGAGGAAATAGACCCCTTCCTTCGCTTGCGGCTTGTGTGTATCTCACATTTGTTTCAATAGACAACTGCACACGAGGCGTGAAGCTGCATGTTTTCGTCGCAGCACAGAAACTGTAAATCGCTCTGACAGAAAATAATTAAGCAACGAATCCAAAAAAAACCTTCCTTAGTTTTTTTTACAGCAAACGGCGAAATTTTTGTGAATAATTGTGTTTATATTTCTGAGAATACGTATTCCTCCGAGATGTCTGAAATAAAAACTGGCCAATTGATTGAAAATATGTAGTGATTTATTTATGACGTGACGTTTCGCGTGCAGAAGACTAGCCGTAGCTGAATCGTCGCTACATTACGAATCTTGTATCTACGCGTTTATGACACGACGCACGATTCGTGTGCAGAAGGCCTAAGTGGCATTTGAGTGGCCAATATAGAAGGTTTGAGTGACTCTTATCCAGGCTAGTTGTATGACAGTGAAACTAGGCCTTGATCTATTCATCATAACTTCAAGAAAAATCCACGCGCTCAAACATAAAAATTCGTATATAAAAGGACCAAGTTTTAGTAATTTTAAATTTTCTCAAAAACCAGAAGAGATATAATACCATCTGATTTTGATTGCTCAATCATGAAGTAAAAGAGGAAGTGAGTAGCCTTTTTAGAACTTTGTATTTTAAATTGATATTAGATAATGTTGTTGAACTGTAGGTCCCCTCTATTCCTGCAGACACGCACACAGGAATGGTTGAGAGGTGTAAGTCACTAGGCCCTAAGTTCTTCATGAGCTGTTGTGCCATCGAATTTATTTATTTATTTAAGTGCTGCCATTTTGTTTTGATATTTTTTTATTTTAAATGCTTTTTTTTAATAAAATACGCCAAAACGTCATTTTTGTGCTCGATTTCAATTTACCTTTCATATAAAAAAATGAAGTACTTTCCATTGGCTTTGAAATGACATAAGTTTTATCGCTATTGCAAAATGTTGAAGGGGAAATTTAAATATTTTAATTTAATGTTCTTTTGATAGATCAAAATAGACTTTAATTTTGAAAAATAACTACTTTCCCAAGTTTCAAAGCTGTATTACTAAGTAATAAGGCAATTTTGTTAAATTTTTAAGCTTATGTATCCCTTCAAGGGAAGGTCATTTGCTTTCTAAAAACGACCATTTTGCTCAAATAAATAAACGCTTATATTGTTGCTTATAATAAAATACCTATCGAAATTTTGTTCGGAAAACTCTTTAAGGACTCAAACTTTCGCAGACGACATTTTGCATTTAACTAACGAATGATTGAAAACTCAGTTTTTGTTTCTGAATCGAAAATTCAACGTGGAAACTTTTGTTTTTATTTTGAAATTTTTTAAAAATTATATCTTCTTTTTGTTAATTTCATTAATATTCAAGAACTCAATGAATCCTTAACTCTTTAACTTTGCAACCCCACTGAAAATTTTCAAAGAAAATTCAAAGCAAAGGTTTGCCTCGTTTGAGAATACAAATTTCAAGTATAGAGATACCTAATTGTTATAATTACATACGGACTAACTTGTTATATAATTAATTTGCTGTTAATTAGCTACCGTTTTGCAACTTGGTATATTTTCTGTGTGTTAACTTATAGCCATCAGAGTTAAAAATAAAATAAATATTTTATGAAGCTAAAAAAGTAAGAACAAGTCAAGAAGCAGCATTATAAGTAATAAATAATTGTTTGAAGCAATACAATGGCATAGAATAATGTAAATTTATATAATAACTGCCCTTACTGAAATCCAATCATACGTAAAACACAATAATTGTTTTTACATTTACAAAAATGTTTAAGTAAAATTCAACTTTTTTAAGAAATATGACCAGGATGGCTACGACCTTTCGAACATTAAAATCTTCATAATCCTGCAATTAGAAAAAACCCGCAAAATAAAATCTCGAAAACTTAAATCTCGCATTAAAAAACAAAAAATTATTACTTTATGTCAAGTTTGGTGCCAAAAAACTAAGTCAAAAGCAAATTTTTGGACTTCATTGGTCATTACAAGACCAAGTAAAAATGTCAGTTTTCTGGACAACAGTACCTATGTACTGGGTGGTTTGTTTGGTTTTAAGAGTGCAATTTTTATTATGTTTGGTCTGGCATAAGCTATAATTTTCCCAAGTACAGAGTATGGTGAGGATTTATAATCCATGCTTCAGTCCGGGGTATGGGTTTTTACTCTGGGTTTCACCAAACTATACAAAAAAAAAATATGTGCTCATTATACAAAAAAAGGAAAGTTGATACAAAAAAACTAACATGGATCTATATAATAAATGAGCATGAGACCAGAGTGTTAATTAGGTCTCACGTTTCCCTCCCAACCATGCACATTCTAAAAGTTATTGAATGGCCCAAATAATAAATTTGAAAACTTTTTCGGTGTATATTTACATACCTTACTTACAACTTACTACAACTTTTATTAGAAATTCATTACTTAATCTATAATTTCAAAGTTGAAGTTAAATTCAATTTCAATTTTCTTTAATTTAGAATTTTGACATTTATGACATTTTGATCATTTTTAAATCGACAAAAAACAAAAAAAAAACGAGAAGAATGCGAAAGAAAATAATAAGATTCAAAATGTTTAACAAAAAAAAAAGAAAAAGTGAGAATACGGACTAGGAATAGGTATAAGATCTCCAAAGCATCAAAAAAAAATTCGACAAAAAGGTATTCTAAATCGAGTTCACTACCTTGTTTTTGGCGCAAAAAAAAAACTTTAAATCTTCACTAGGCCAATTATCTTAAATAGGCCCATTATCTGAGAAATTCGTTCGCCTAATCCAATCTATAAAAATGCGTTTTTAGAAGGAAAAAATTCTTGGAAAACTATACGAATCCCTATCAATGCTTATTTTCAAGCCTTATAATTTTAACTACATATTAATGAGATGATGCAGCTTTTCTTTTAGTTTTTTAATATATAAAGGAAATAACTTTCTAGAAACTAATGAATAATGAATTTTAGAATTTAGAGAAATGTGTAGGTAATTTAGAAATAAAAATAATTTATAGAAAAAATATTTTAACTGAGAATTTAGTAGGTATGACTAAATTCTCAGATTTTCCAAGATTTTAAGAAAAAAAAAAAAAAAAAAAAATAATTCAATTTTCCATACAAAACCTGCTATGCTAACTTAAATTCCATTTTTCTCGAACAATTCAACTATTTTTCAACCAAATCTTTTTGATTAATTAGAAGCTCATCAAACTCGAATTAATAAGCCTTTGTATAGAAAATTGAATTATTTTTTTTTTCTCCAAATCTTGGAAAATCTTTCGAAAAAAGGGGTACTTAATTCTAACTAGATGATATCTTAATTATTCAAGTATATTTATGACGAAAAAAGTAGAAAAAAATAAAAAATAAATTACATATTTCTTTCAAAATTTTGTAAACATTTAGAGCACTTAAGAAGCACCTAAATATGAGACCAAAGCAATTTTTTTCAATGCGTTTTAACCAGTTTCCGAAAATTGCTTTGCTAACTTGAAATCAAGTTAGCAGAACCTTAATTTTTTCTAAAACTACTGGAGTACTTAATTTTGTTGTTGGGTACTTATTAGCACCTATTAAGCACCTAATGATGACATCATAAAAACTTTGTTCTGCTAACTTGAGGGACATAAATGTGAGATTGTTAAAAACAGAATTTTGTAATTGAAAAATCATGAAAAGGTTTATAAATTTGCGAGATTTCTTTTTTCCAGATTTAAAAAAAAAAATGCGAGTTTGCATTATTCGAAATTTTGATTTGCGAGATATCGTAGTGTTCTCATATGTCCGCTTAAAGAAAATATTAATTCATTTCTAAAATTCAATTTATAACTTGAGTTCGAAAACGTCAAACTTATGCTGAGTAAAATTTTTACAAAGCATACAATTTGGGTTGGTATAATGTTTATAAAAAATGTATTGCTATACTGTATCAAAACATGTTCTTTTAAATTTTTAAACTCAGCCTCTATCTCCGCCCTCTCCTGCCAAGCATGACCAAGCTTAATTTTTCTTAAAAAAAATCTACTTTTTTTAAATTTTGTAATTTTGAATTAGGGTTTGGATTAGGTTTTCGAAGTCCTAAAGCAATCTTTGGGTTTCTAACATTTGTTGAGCATAAAAAGTAAATACTCAATGGACACACCTTTTCACTATCTTTTTGAAGTTACTATCACGTCAGAGATAGTAGTAGCCCGTGGCGTAATGGATAGTGCGTTGGACTGTCATGCCAGAGGTCTGGGTTCAATACCCAGCTGCTTCCACCTTATGTTTTTTTCCAGGCTACTGTCACTAGCGAGGAAGTGACAATTCCCCAGACCAAGAGTATCTCCTGTCATAGAAAAGTGCCGCTCACCTTAGCCGTTCGGATTCGGCAATAAACTGTAGGTCCCCTCCATTCCTGCAGACACGCACACAGGAATGGTTGAGAGTTGTAAGTCGCTAGGCCCTGGTTCTTCATGAGACGTTGTGCCACAAATTTATTTTATTTTATTTATATCACTTCAGAGGTCTGGGATCAAATCAAGTCTTATCCACCTTTCGGTGATCCTGCTCGCCTGCATGTCTCAGGCAATCGACGAATCATTTTTTTTTCATGAAAAAGCAGATTTTTAATTCAGTAGATAATTCTAAGTCACTCCCATTCCTGCCAACCTATAAAACTTACACAGGACTGGTTGAGAGTTCTATGTACACCTACTTATGCTCTCTCCAAGCACCATCATCAACGTAAACATGCATAAGTGTATGTACTTATGTTTACCTAATAGGTTCATTATATTATTATGTACTTATTTTAGTTGAGCCGTATAGTCTAACTAAATTAATAATTAAGTATGTTTTGATTAGCAACAGAATGTTCAATTATTCAAATTAATGCAACACTAAGCTTGATGACTTTAAGTGCTAATAATGCTGAATGGACATTATGTTGGATGGAATAATTGGTAAGATGTTTTTAGCCGGATAAACTTTATTTTTTTTCCTTTAATGCCAATAACAATAAATCAACTTAATTGAGACAGGAAGACTTCTCATTTAGGTGCAATGATCTGTCGTTAATATTTAACTGCTTAGCCTCAGAATCTGAATTTTAATTACAAATTTAACTCCCTATATAGGTATACACTATGACGTCTGTTTGCTCAAAATATCTTTTTGAAGGAAAAGTCTGATTAAATTCTCCACTCTCTGTAGGTATAACAATCAAAATCAATTTCGTGTTGTTTGAGCAAATTTATTTTTAATCCCATTCCATTTGAGCGCCGAATTATTTAAACATTGTGGTGAGGCATTTGTATGCACTTTCACTACCACCAACGAGCGACGGCGATGATGGCGGTAGAGGTGAGGCGAGATGTGTTTACACTGTGACTATTGGGTGTGCCATATTATTTAGCAGCACAAAAGTTCATAACTCAAAATTTGTTTATTCAAAAAATAAAACAACCAGCAAAACAAAAAACACAGAATAATAAAAGTAAAATGATCATTCCATAAGTCGTGACTGAATGCTGTCAGTGTCATTATCATCATCATCATCATCGCCGTCATCTCTCCTATACAGCACCCCCTCTCACTCTCAAAAAACAGGAAACAAAACTCACATCCCCATGTTTAAACACCGACAGATAAATTATATAAAAAAAAAAAAAAAAACAGAACCAGCCACCGAGCAAAGCTTCATACACCAACCAGTCCACAATTCCATTCCCAATATTATACCAATCAGCCCAGCCAGACCAATTTCGCTTTTTGTGTATAAACTGTTATTAATACGCTATTATTACAGCAAATCAGTCAGCCCCTGGTGGCGTTCAACTCAGTGCATGGAGCACAACCATGACCTGCCCCACGACATAGTCCAAGGACGAACGTCGAAGTCATCGACGTAGTTGTGCGTCGTCAACGCCCGTATAACCGTGTGTCATCATCATCAGCATTTCTCTCTCGCGCCTGGTGGGAGTTTCAGTTTTGGTGTGCTTACACAAATATTTACACAAATTTTATACTATACAGCAGGCAACAAAGTGTAAGGCGTTTGTCAGTTTACTTTCATGGAAGGTCATTGGCAGTTTATGGAATTACAAAAAAAAAAAAAATTGATGTTTGTGTGACATTTTGAAAGGCTTTGTCAAATAAGGGTACAGTTCGACTTTAAAAAAAAGATTATGGTACTAAGCTTTGGAAGAATTGAGCTCGGTCGTCCTTATATTTTACAGCCTATCACTGTAGGAATGTACATTTTGTAAAATATAACGCCTTTAAGGAAATCAACCACTTTGTAGGGAGAAGTAAACCACTACCGGAAGTCATGATGAGCAACAACACCGAGCTGACATCAATTGTTGACAACGTGGAAGCCTTTGCCAACCACTTCGAGCTGAGTTTTACTCCTGTGCCATCAACAGATCGGGCCTTTCGGAACGAAGTGGGGACATCTATCCAACTGACTCAACAGCCAAATATAGAAATAGTGCAGTTTAATGCCACTGGCCTAGCTGATGATCCAAGGAACAACCAACAATTCTGTATTCGGGAGAAAATAGCAGATATCATCAGCACACTGAAACCAAAATAGTCAACTGGTGTGGATGGAATTTCCAACTATTTTCTGAAACGACTTCCGCAAGTTTTTATGATATTTCTGGCAATTATATCATAAATAATTGCATCAACAACTGCTATTTTCTACAGAAATGGAAGACATCAAAAATCGTGGCGATCCCCCAGAAAGGCGCTAACAACATGGTTTCCAACTAAAAGCCAGTTTCACTCCTCAACAACAGCAAGTTTCTCGAAGAAGTCATCCTCAGGAGACTCAAGAAGTATTGCAGCGAATACATCATCCCCGACATGCAGTTTGGATTCCGTGAAGGACATTCCACACTACATCCACTACTGAAGTTCAAGTCCGACATCACCGCAGCGCTCAAAGCCCAAGGATCGAAGCTCGGACCCTTCCTATACAGCCTGATGACATCTGACCAACCTGTGCCAACCAACTGTGAGAACCTTCTCTTTGCAGATGACTCCCTCACATATGCATCGTCAATAATGCCAGTATAATAGCAGCCAGAAGAGTTGAAGCCCACTCCAGCAGACTCTACGAATACTACCAGATATGGGAAATCCGAATCAGAACTTCCAAATCGGAGTTATGCCGAAAACAGATGTGCAGCTTTTTCAAATGCAGCGGAAATAAATTTACACAGGTTCTTATGAGAGCTGACATATTCCAGGCTCTGCATGCAGGCTTCTCTGCACATCTGTTTTGGGCTTTTGTATGCTTCAGGAGGCCCGTCATCAACAACATACGCTGTCGATCGGCGGCAAACGTGCAGAAAATTGGTCCTAAAGTTTCTAGATGGATCAACGACTCATGCCAAGAAGAACGCCAAATACCTCGGAGTCACCTTCAATGAGCTGCTGAAATTCAACCCACACTCTAGGGCAGTGCTAACAAAGCGAACTTTGCATTCCACCGAATCCATCCCGTCTTGAAAAAGAAAACAGGACTAAGTACACCAACGAAGCTGCTAATAAACAAGCCGCTACTAAGACCAGCAATCAGCTACAGTTTTCCGGTATGGTTTACCATATCGAAGATTGCTATGTGAAAACTCCAAGTATTAGAGAGGTATAGATACTCAGGTTATACACTGGACTTCAATTCGATCATCAAAGGCAGAAGCACTACAGCAACAGGAGAATCGAACATCAAGCCACTGGAACAGTTCTTGCACAAACTGCAAGGAAAATTATTACAAAAGTCGCCAGCCGTCCTAACGGCTGCTATATGGGGCAAAGGCATGGACCCTGTCAAAAACGGATGAGAATCTGCTTGGGTGCTTTGAAAGGAAGATTCTTCGGGTGATTTTCGGTCCAGTCTGTATCGATGGAGTATGGAGGAGAAGATTTAACAACGAGCTTTGCGGGCTTTACAGCGACGTTGACCTGGTCAAGAAGCTGAAAATTCAGCGGCTGAGATGGCTGGGACACGTGGAGCGTATGGACACCGACGCACCAGCCCGACGAGTCTTCGAATCTACCCCTGACGGTCTGCGCAGCAGAGGAAGACCCCACCTTAGGTGGCACACACAAGTGGAGAACGACCTTAACCAACTTGAAGTGCGTAACTGGAGGCAGCTAGCTAGGGACCGAGCTGGCTGAAGGGGCTTGTTGGTTGAGGCCGTAGTCAATCCTGGGCTGTGAGCGCCATCTAAAGTAAAGTAAGTAAGTAAAGCTGACCTAGTGGTCATTGGATTGGTAAAGGAACTCTCTTAGTTTATAGAAAGTCTCATTACCAATACTCATGCCATATCTCAGCCACTTACTAATTCTTTCCTTGTAAAAGTCTATTGTTCCTGGACTATTACGATTTATTTCGAAGGAGTTGAAACTTTTCAAATTACTTATTACTAAGGCCCGATTTCTCAAAGCGATATTAAAGTTAAACACGAGTTAACTAACAAATTTAATGAGATAACTCTGGATATATTGAACAGATGCTTTTGATATTTTTTAGGTCGAACCGCATGACTTTCCTGAAAAACTCTGCTTCTTCAGTTATAACTGTAAATAAATTTATGTTCCAGAGTTAACTGTTTCTGGTTTAACTCAAAACTGAAAAACTAAAACTAAAAAACCTAAACGTATCAATTTAAGGTGATGTTTTGAGCTCTATATAGAAAACTGTTATCAGACGAAAGTATAGTTTGTAGAGCTTGAGCTTTTTACGTTGACCCTAGATCTTTAAACAAACAGCATATAATCTAAAAATACTTTCATTGCGAATCACGATTTTATTGCGAAACCAACAATACTTACCTAGCCTAGAACTTGAATTCATATAAAAATAAAATATTAGACTTATGGATGAAAAAATAACATCGTTTCTTTTCCCGTTCGTCGTTATCGTCATATATATGTAAAATCAAAATGAACTCTAAAAGCCCATTGAACTGAGAGAATAAATGGAATAAGTGTGAGAAAACAGGAGGTTTGTCTGTACTTAGACGGCACGATTCTAACCTAGAAGTGGGAGGAGTAACTATAGCTTAGCTTCGTAGATTGCCATGATGGGTTGGGTTTTGGATTTTGCAGTACTAAGGATATCATATTCGCATATCGTCTTGCCTGATGAACGCATCAAGTTGCTCCTTTGTGGCGCAACAACCCGTAAACCATGAATGCAACAAAGTGAGTGGCCTCTTGTGTTTTATTTTGTAATACCCTGCAGCCTCTTCTGTAGTATATAACGGAATGGTTGTAATGGCAACAGAACGAGAAGCATTTAGTGAAGTTTATCGACGTAAAACATATGAAATGTAATAAGGACAGAATATTATCAAAGGATGCATGCAGTCGAAGTAAGTGATCCCTTTCCTTTAAATGCTGTAAAAGACTGATGTAAAGAAAAGTTTTTTTTTTTTAGATTTAACACTGTCAAAGAGACTTTTTTACGAGTAAAAAATATTTTGTTTTACGTCGTTGTGGTGCTTGGCTTTTAAATAATCACTTGTCCCTATGGAGTGAATGCGTGGTAAGTTACCTTACCTATTAGTTTGGGTCGGGAATAAAAGTAAACCACTTTTTCTGCAAAGATAACTTTGAAAAATGTTTCACACAAAAAATCTGGGATATTTTTCGAATTTTGGGTTTTTGGCGATCAACTCTTTGCATAGTGTCCGCTGTCTTGTTTTAAAGAGGGAAGAGGTAATTTAAATGGGTGCTTACATAACTTAGACTTTGTAAATGTGTACATATAAGAAATTCAAACTTATAGTTATAACCAAAATTTTGGAAAAAAAAAGTCAAAAAAGGAAAAGAAGATGCTTAAGAAATAATTATTAGCAATAAATTAGGGTGATGAACTAAAAAATCTTAAATTTTAGGTGATGATGGAAACTATTTTTACAGATTTTTACGGTATTTTTTCATCCTGTTGAACGCAGAAAATCTATACCAATATATTCTCACGTATATTAGCTTGTACATTTTATAAGTGCTTGTTTACATGTTGTAGTTTGTGTTTTAAATAGACTATTTTATAAGATTTATCTTACTGTGTAAGTTTTATATAGATACGTAATAAATGAAATGAAAAACAAAAGATATGAGGACTAAATAACAATTATATCTATGTATCATACGTTTCCGTACCTACTTGCTATACAGGCTTCACAAATTATAATATTTGGTGTCATCGTTTAAGTAGGTATATACTGTAAGTGAGCTTATTCAAATATTCGATTATCATCCTATTTACGGACAGCCGCCAACTTGAATTAAACAATTTACATGAGTTTAGATTTTTATCAATAAAACATGAAAAATGCTTTTTTTTTTTGTTTTTAGTTTTTTTTTTTATTGTGTCCAATATTATTAAAAATTATAAGAATTCATTTGAATCATTATGAGATAGTCCAAAATAAACAAAAAAAAATAAAAAAAACCATGCCATGACGTACTGGTTAATAATGGGTTCATATAAATATTATTTCTGTTAAATGGTGGATCGTACCAATATCGTATAAGTTTACAGAGACATTTTAACCAAAATCGTAGAAGTCAATTTCGAAAACAATATGATTTTCTCTAAGCATTTTGGTTATAAGAATAATTTTTGTTAAAAAAAATCCTTGTTATTTTTAAGTAAACTAACAAAATTTAGAAAAAATTGACGTTTTGGAAATATTTAATTTAAAAAAAAAATAGGTATAATAATATTTATTTTTTTTAAACTATTAAATACATTCTGCCGTGGCGTGATGGTTAGTGCGATGGACTGTCATGCCGGAGGTCTAAGGTTCGATCCCCAGCCTCGCCACCTATTTATTTAAAAAGAAAAAAACGGCTACTGCCTCTTGCGAGGAATTGACAAATCCTCCAAGAGTATTTCCTGTCACAGAAAAGTGCCGCTCACCTTAGCCGTTCGGATTCGGCAATAAACTGTAGGTCCCCTCCATTACTGCAGACAAGCACACAGGAATGGTTGAGAGTTGTAAGTCACTAGGCCCTAGTTCTTCATGAGCTGTGTTGTGCCATCAAATTTATTTATTTATTTTTTTAAATACATTCTGCCGTGCTAAATAAAAATGGCCTATCTATTTTTTTTTTTTTTTAATCATTTCCGGATTTAGTTTTGTATTTTTTTATACGACAAGGATGTTTTGCAAATGTTTAACTGCTAAAAAAACGAGATACAGCTTTAGTTGTTAATAAAAATTACCACACGGATTTCAAACTTGGCCTTAACTCAAAAATTTGACAAAAAATGTTGTATAAATCAATTTTAAGTTAACATGACAGCATTCTCCATAAAGAATTATCAAAATCAGAAAATTCGAGAAAATAAAAAAAAAATGGTTGGATTGAATTTGCCATAAATATCCATTTAAAGGTGTCTAGCCTTTACTTATTAAAATTCTGTACCTTATAAAAAAAATCTGCTATATTTTAGTCCTAAAATAAAATGAAAGAAAAATCATGACGAGGGGGAACGCAAGAAAAACTTGGACTGTAGTTGATCTAAATCTCGAGTCCGATTTTCATTTACAAAGCTAATAATATTGCAAGAAAAATAGTAGTACTCTGTAAAGGTAAAAACATAGCGCTAATTTTGTGACTCTGACTCCGCTAGCACCACGATGTCATCGACTCGCACTCTAAACCTCGTGCTAGTAGCGCTTCTTCTATGATGAGTGCCAAGTTAGCGAAGCAACATTCGCCGATCGAAAAATTATTAGGTGGATAATTTTGTCTAACAAATAATTTTCGGTTAATTTCGAATTTGTCGTTCTATGTTTTCTATGCTTTTTTTTTTGCTGTTTCACCTCTAAAAGGTTTAAAAACTTCTTTAATCGAATTATGTACTGCTTTTAAATTAACCGCGTTCATTAGTCGTGAAGTAGTTGTGACGATTTCAAATTTGTCACTCGATGTTTATATGTTTTTTTTTTTTGCCCAATTTTGTCAAATTGGTATCAAGTTAGTGAAGCACCTCCTGGAAAAGGGGTGAACAATTCTAATATTGAATGGTTAATAATTTGCTGACAATTTCAATTTTGTCGTCCAATTTGTCTGTGTTTTTCTTTTTATTAAATTCATATAAAGTTCGAGAAGCACCCGTCGAGAAAAGGGGTTACTTAAAACGGTATCGAAATTTGCCGTTATTTATCATGCAATGTTTTCTGTTTTTCAAAAATAAAATTTAAAAAACTTAGAAAACATCGCACAACAAAACTGAAACTGTCACAATTAATTCAGATTTGCTGAAAGGCAAATTAAACCAATAAACTATTCCATTAAAGATGTTTTTAACTCTTTTTGATGTGCTGCTTCGCTAGGGTGATATCATCTTATAAGAAAGCAGCAAAATAACATAGAAAAAATCGCATGACAAATTAGAAACTATACCAACTACTTAATTAACAACTAATTAATGACAAACCTAATAATTTTTCGATCACTTCGCTTACTTGACACTCATTTTTCTATGTCATCTATCTAAATTTTTATAGAAACCAGACTTTTTAACAGAATTTTGCCATTGAAAGATAAGTCGGTATGTTTTAAGCGAGTTTTCAAATGGACATTTTGGCATTATAAGAGTCTAAAATGGAACAAAGAATTGGCATAATTTAGACTTATGACTGCAGTCCCAAACTTTTGTTTATTCAGGCATGTCCTACAATTTCGAATCGACCAAAGTTCCTATTCCCAAAATAATTAAATAATAAATATTTACTTTCTTTTCTTTATTGACAATAACTTCCCTTGCTCAATTTACGTTTTAAATTCTCTTCTTCCATCCAAACAACACCAAAGAAAAAATAATGTGGACATTAAAAAATAAAACATAAAAAACATTTATGGTCAAAATATTTACTTTCCATTTATCGCCTTCGTTTAAAAAAAGAAACATCCATAAGTTCAACCCAAATTCCTTCACTGTTTCCTTCCAGGTCTTGTGTCTATTTACGCAGCCTGTTTAAAATATACACAAGAAAATACAGACATACCTATATACATCACATACATATGCAATATGCATGCAAGAATTATTTTCAAAATTGGAAAAAGATTCTTATTTTAATTTTGCCATTGGCATCAGAGGGGTCAAAATACCTTCTCAATGTCAGCAAAACGCACACAGCTGTTTCATGGGATTTTATTTTTTGTTATTATTATTTTTATTTCTAAATGGATGCTTTCCGTCGTTCGTCGTCGTTGCAGTATGAGAAATACAAGATCATCCGGGTTTTGTGTTTTTTTTTAACACCACAACCAGCAAAACCACCTAAGACTAACACTTCCAAAGAGACAATATCAAAAAAAAAAAAAAGTGATATGGAGCGCGAGCGAGCTATGAATTCTGGAAATTTCACATAAATATGCGCCGCATCACTGCAACTGCGAACTGCGATGCAAAACCCATCCAACGACGAACTAACTTAGAGCTAAAAGATGGTGGCAATCAAATTAAAATAGAATCATGGATTCACGGCTGCTGCTGCCAGTTAAAAAAAATAAAACAAGCAAGGGTGCTGGCTAGCTAGCGCAAATATTTATCAATGAGCAAGAACCAGAATTTTGTTGGTTGTGGTTCTGGTAGTGTTGGAGCTGAAACTAAACCAATACTCTGGTGGAATGATAATTATCTGATCATCCCCAATACCAATCACCTGGCTGCATGGGGGCAATGAATTGTGAATTGTTTAATTTGTTTTTGAATTTAGCAAAATTATAATGTATTTCATAAGACCAGTGTTCTATTAAAATTTTAATAAATAAAATATCATCAATGCGAAAAAAAAATACAAATAAATTGATACAGAGTAAACAACTTGATATATGTATAGGTGACAGCAAGGCCGGTGGCGCGGCGCCGGCGAAGCGGTGGCAGTGAGGCACAGTGGGGCCATCCCGACTGGGTCAAATGTATGTTTTCTCTAATATTGGCTTAGAATTTTAGAAAATTAGGGCTTGTTGCACAATGCCTAAAGTTCTGATTAGTTATCCGACACATTAACATTGTTTCAGGGTCATAAGTCTACATGAAAATAAATCAAAATTGACAAATTAATACTTTTGATTTGTGAACTTATGACCCTGGCCCAAAATGTAAGTGCCAGATAACTAATCAGGGCCTTATTCAGACATTGTTAAACAGGTCTTTACAATTGTATTTATTATTTGACATGCATTGTTGATATTTATAAATAAAGAGTTTCTGTTATAATAAATCATTTAATAATATTTCTGATATTTATTTATACAATTAATTTAAACTGCCATTAAAACATAATTCAAAAATAATTTTGGCCCCATTGGTGCAGCGGCTCCGGCAGTTGTTGAGACAGCAAACGGAGGCAATTTTAATTCGGGTTCAACGATTCATAATTTAATCTCGCAAGTGAGAAAACGTGACATTTCTAATCAATTTGACGTGATGAAGTAAATTTGTTTTTTTCTGCGAGGCATATATTTTATTTGAATCTATTATTGTTTAAGTACGTACTTACTTTGCCTCATAACAAATGCCAGCCAAATAGATTTTTGGAATAATAAATTTAATTTGTAGGCACATTTTTTCGTAAAAATATTAAGGGCCAGTTGAACAAACGTGGTTCATAAAATTTAATTCGCTAATTTCGGCGGATAAACTGAGGTTCAACGATGGTTCAAGGTTCAAGTATGTGATAATAGCTAAGTAAATGCCTGAACCATTATCAAACCGATTTCGGTGAATTAACTATAAATTCACCGAAATCGGCGAATTAAATTTTCTTAAATATTGAAACACGTTTGTACAACTGGCCCTTACAAGAATGAAAATATAGTAGAAAATTGGACAAAGTTTCATACCTGAAGAATATACATATAAGCTTTACAATAAACTTTTACTGGTTACTTGTTTAACTTCATTCAAATCAAATGAAATATTTTTGATAAGACATGGTTGTTAATTTATGTATTTTTTTTGGCTCGCTACTTAATTTTATTGTAGTATAGCCGTGGCGTGATGGTTAGTGCGATGGACTGTCATGCCGGAGGTCTAAGGTTCGATCCCCAGCCTCGCCACCTATTTATTTAAAAGAAAAAAAAAAACGGCTACTGCCTCTTGCGAGGAATTGACAAATTCTCCAAGAGTATCTCCTGTCACAGAAAAGTGCCGCTCGTTAGCCGTTCGGATTCGGCAATAAACTGTAGGTCCCCTCCATTCCTGCAGACACGCACACAGGAATGGTTGAGAGTTGTAAGTCACTAGGCCCTAGTTCTTCATGAGCTGTTGGGCCATCAAATTTATTTATTTTTATTTTATTTACTTAATTTTATGCGAATTGTACCAATATCAATTCAAAAGAATTGTTATTTTAAATAAGTGAAAATTCGCTAGCAGAAACTCATTTAATTAAATTACTAAGTTAAAATTCTGATCACGGTTTTAAAGAGAATAACAAATGAAAACTACTGAGAAAATATAAAAGAGAAAAAATCGAAAGTCGAAAGTTCTTAGAAAATAAATTTAATCCAAAATTGTAAGTTATAAAAAAAAATTAATTTAGGTTAGGTTATAGTGACCAGAATTTTTTCAAACAAAAAAAAAAAAAAAGAAAAATGTTTGATAAAAGAGGAGAAGCATACTATAATTTATTTTGTTTAATTAAAAAAAAAATATTTAATTTATTTGATTTTATTTATACATAGTATAAAGTAACATAAGGAAGAAATATACACCCCTTTTTTGAGTCTCTTTAAATTTTGATTAATATCATTCTTATAAATTGTGTTTTAGTCAATTATGGGACTTGTTATTTAGACCACAAGAAATAAACAAGTTTTATGCGATTGCGAAATACGAAACACAACCCTTCAGACTGCCAGTAGACATTAATGGGGTTTTCCAATGGTAAAAAAACAATCAATTCTTTTTATCCAGATCTGTCAAAACTTCGATTTTGACATTTTCGCCTTCCAATAGGCAAACAAAAGAGATTTTTTTCAAAAAATATATCAATTTAGCAGATCAGATACACTAGATCAATTGACAGCTATTAGTTTGGCCACTAGCAGCTACACAGGTACAAAATCACATATACTATGACAAAAAAATCAACCTGAAATCGCTATCTATTCGCCGCGAAAAAAAATCGAATTTCGTGCAGAAATCTAAATTTACTACAGAAAGATCCTATTAATTTTGACTTACAAATCAAGAACGCCAAAATAAAATGGCATTTGGCTTTCTTTATGGGATTTTCCTTTGGTAAAATCAGATTTTTTTGTTCATTAGATGGCGAAAAAATGTCATAATCAGTGTTTTAACAAATCTGGATCAAAAAATTTTTTTTTTATTTTTACCATTGGAAAACCCAATTAAAAAAGGTTAACATTACATGAGCATTATTTTTGAAATGCTTGTTATTACAGGGCAAATGAAAAGTTGTTTCGGAAATTTGACTTTTGATATTTTGCAATTTAATTTTTTTTCGGGGCTTTGAGGGACAAATCTGTAAATGCGGTACATTTTTCTGGACAATTGATGATGCGGGAAACACATGTGAAATGCGGAACGATCCCGCAAAATGCGGGGCGTCTGGTCACTATAGGTTAGGTGCAAAAAAAAAATAAATTACATATACATTTAGTATTACTCCCGGGCGTACGCGCCCAGGGGGGTGTCAAACTCAACTTTAATTTTATTCCTTAAACAAGATATCGGTCGATACAAAGAAGTCCTAGGATTGTTTGAGGTGTTAATAGCACTGTGTTACAGTGATTTTGAACTTCTCAACTGACCTAGAAGAGGTTGTAAGCCGCTTCGAGGACATCACAGTACATTTTAAAGTTTGAAGACCGTTTTTGGCAACAGGTTGTATTAGTTTTTTTTTCTGTTGGAACTTATGTTTTAAGTGCTTTTTATAATAAGTAAAACAAGCTATCGTTCTTAAAAATCGGTACACACTGGTTGAAGTTATGAATTTTGCAAGATCACCTTGATCATGCAATTTAGTACGAGGTATTTAGATTTCATTATATATGATGCTATTGGAAATAATTCCAGGACGCATCTTTCCTTTGATATTTAAAAGAGTATCAGTTCACAAGCCGAAAACCACATTTTTTACAATTGCAGCTGATGTTTGGATTGTTTTAAGGATTATTTTGATTTTCCCATTAACTGGCATATTTTTGATTACAGAAAAGAGATTTGTACGAGGCGGAAGAGGCCTCTTTTCACTTCCTCTGTGATTGCCTCAGCCTAGCAAGAATCAGAAAAGCTGCCCTCGTAGAATACTTCTTCAACCAATTGGGTGACATCTCAAACCTGCGTCTCTAAAACATCCTGAAATTCATTCAGAATTCAGGATGGCTTAGAGAGGCACCTTATACCTAAGATTCTACCTACTCCACTCCTTAACCCTCCACGAACCTACCCTACCAACATCCTGGGTAGCGCAATGGATCCACCGAGATCCAATTGAGATGGCGCGGTTTTACCGAATCATCACCCCTTCCAACCTAACCTAACATAGTGTTATTTAAAATTTTCTAAAAATGGCTAAAATAATTTCGTAGGCAAGTGTTAGTAAAAAAAAACTACGTTTCAGAAAATAGATAGTTTGATTGAAAATGTATAGTATAGAAATATACTTCAAAAATTGAAAAAAATATAAACTATTCTATTTTGTTGAAAAAACTGTAATTAATTGTTTTACGGGATGTATGCATAAAATAAAAAATAAACTTTTGCTCTATTTGCTTATTTTAAAAAAATATGAGTTTCTGTCAATTTTTTACAGAATTTGGACGAACTTTTATTAAATTTTGTAGAAATTTGCTCCATTTTAAGTGACCTTTAAAAATAAAAACGTGCCGTATTGAACTTTTTCATGCCACCGTTCCACGCGAAAATTATCGTGTCAAAAAACACGACTGTGCCACTTCGGCAACGATAGTGATAGCAGTGTTATATGCATATCTCTTTCTTACTCATTTGTTATCTTTTTTCTTTACACTGCAATTAACATTACCTTACCATGCAATCAAAGCCACCCATCCATATAGATAGCAGGATCTTAAATTATTTTGTATTAAGTGTTAAAAAATTATCCCGATTCAGAACCGTAGATAAGAATAAAAAATGAGGAATCCTGAGGTATGTTAAAACTTAAAATTCAATTTCACTTTATAATTTGTTCATAAATAAATTAAATGCCAACATAAGTTTCAATAACTCGTGTTATTACAATAATTTTTTATTTTTTAAAGAGTGTTAATCTGGTAATTCATTTATGTTTTATGAAATCGTTTTGTTAAAAAACCTATCAACCTACCAAAGATGAAAAAACCTACCAAATTTGGTAGGATCCTACCAAAACGGCAACCGTGGTTGCCGGATATCCGGCAAAATGAAACACCAATTTTTGTGCACTAAAGGCCGTTTAAAGCTATTCATTAATGCATGCATGGTTTACTTTGTTTTTTTTTTCTAATTCAATGTTATGTTAATGGAACAACGATTATTTTGATGCCTCATTTCTTATTTTACGTGTCATATAAGCTTCACAATCTTAATTTTAAATTAATTATGAGAAAGCAGGAAATTGTCAGTTTAATTTGGTTTAGTCTGTTAATTACAAAACTGTGGCAATTTTTAAAGCGAAGGTTTGTTTTAAAAAATTATATCTTTTGTTGTTGTAATCAGATTTTCAAGGTTGAGATCTTTAAACAAAGATAAAATATCAAGCTAAAATTATGTGTACAAATTTTTGAGGAGGGGTATGTACCATTATCGTCTACCCAAAAGATGTAATGTATAAACAATTGAATTCGATTCTTGGAATTCTAAATTAAAAAAGTTGATGTAAGATTTTAGAAATTTGAAAAACTTATTACATATGCATGCACCGTTATTTCCCAAACCCTTCTCTAAAATAGTTTTATAAAGAGCTAAATCTAATAGGAGATGCAATTGAGGTACCTATACGCACTTTAATAAAATTTTCAGCAAAACAAGCATTCTAAATTCAAAAGTTGATGAAAACTTAAAAAATTAAAAAAAAGACAATGGCGCAAAATTTTAGACGATTTAGGGCCAATTTTTCAAAAGTCAGTTAAACATCAGTTAGTACTTATTTTTTGGATAAAGCAAAAATTGGCTCCTATTTATTCCTTTGACTGCTAACTGAATTTTTAACTGATGATTGAAAAATCGGCTCTTAGTATGATGTTAAAGCATTTTTAGTATGATTCTAGGTCAAAAACATGATTTTCCAAATTTTAAACGTTTTATCTTTCTAACACTTTATTAAAGTTAAAATCGCCAAATGCCTATTTTATCTTTTTAGTTACATTCTAACTTTAAATGTCAATTTGACAATTACAAATGTGAAAATGGTGTTATCTGTCACTTTATGATGGATTTACATGTATCTTCATCTGCAAACATCAAGAAAAGTAGAGCGGGATAGGGTCATACCAAAAAACCGAATGTCTGAAAGAGCACCACTATGAAGATGAACATGTTAGTCTTCGCTATAATCTTCATCTGCGTTCCTATAATCAAGATCTCTGCATTTTGTTCTTCTCTCTCTATCCAACAAACATACATTTTATATTTTGTATCCCCTATTTTTTGCAGAACTCGCATGAAGATGCATGTAAATCCACCATTAGGCTTGCTTTAGGCGTGTTCAGCTAGATTTTATAAAGGAAATTAGTTTAGCATGATACTAGTTAAAAAATGTTTAAAACTAAGAAAGAAATGCATTTTTATTGCAGCAACGCTCCAACAACAGCTTGCAAGACTTGCATATTTGCAAATAAAAAGTAAAGACCTATCTTATTGCATCATTGAATTTTTGCTATACTTCACAT
The DNA here is from genome assembly GCA_947049315.1 of Epistrophella euchroma. Classification (NCBI taxonomy): domain Eukaryota; kingdom Metazoa; phylum Arthropoda; class Insecta; order Diptera; family Syrphidae; genus Epistrophella; species Epistrophella euchroma. The sequence continues at coordinate 121,300,866 of OX346245.1, read as the reverse complement.
CCAAAAATTGTTGTGGGCTCTAAGTCTAATAAACAAAATTTGTATATGAGGAATTAATACATAATTCCATTGTCAAAACAGAAAAAGCAAACATATTTTATTTTGAATTTTATATAAAATGAAAAACAACTTTAAATTCAATTGCATGAATTTAATATCATTTGTACGTTCAAATTATTTCTGACATCAGTTGGTTCCAAGAATGGATAGCTGATGTATACTTTCTTCAAGTCTGGGAATTTGAAAAAAAAAAAAAACACAAATTCGTCATCTTTAAAACCATTAGGTATGATATGATCAAGATAATGACACACGGTAATAACGGACCCAAAATAACGCCGAAAGATGTTCTATTAAAATTATATCGAAGTAAACAAACCATTTAACGTGTTTTGTATACCTACGAGTAGTAAATGATATAGGTCATCCCAAGAAACAGAGATGAGTTAATTTTTTTATATTTTATTCCGCAGTTATAAATTAAAAACACTCGCTTCATGGTTTAAAAAAAGTTTAAAATCTTGTTTTCAATGTTGAATATATCAAATTACGTACCTAGTTGTTCTTTAAATGGTTATATTAATTTTCATATAGAGCAAAGTTGTCCCGTAGAAAATATAAGAATTAACAATTTTGCTCCCGTTATTTTTTCAAGTGTTGGCACAGAAATCATCATTCCATTGGGGACACTTACCGATCAGCTTTTATGGTTCTTAGTTTAACAACTTTAAGTTAATTAATTGAATTTAATAAAAATATACCCGTAGTGAGGTATAATATGTATTGTTTAAGACAATCTTGTTTATTAAATTAGTCGGCGCTGCCAGTGAGGGATGCTCGCCGAGGAACGCAGTGATTGCGTTTTTTTCGACTCATAGCTGCTTATTCTTGTTCGAAATTTATTTTTTTTGTCGTTTTGAATGTATTAGGCTTCTTTTTTTTTTAAGGAAAATTTTCAAGGCTTTAAAAATGGTGAATTTTGAACGTTGATGTACAGAATGTTCCGGAATCGTTTGTGTGTCAACTTAGCAGGACACTTGACGTCAACTAAGTAGGACACCGATATTTCTACAAACCAAAAGATCGATTAATTTTTCTTTAGGTAACTAATTAGCAACGAAGTAGCAGTAATTATCATATACTTTCTAATCTGCAGTGGAAAAAGTGATCTGCTAAATTCATATACATGGAATGGTGCTGTGACAAAAGGCCATGCGACATAAGGCCATATTTTAAAATATGGCCAGTTGACGCTTTCACAAAGTGACATAAGCCTTAAAGTGACGTAAGGCCATTATGGCCTTGTGTCACTTTCAGATGTAAATATTTCTTATTTGCACTTTATTAAAATCTCTAAGGGCAACAGAGGTTTCATTTAGATCTTAGAACTTTAAATCCTTCAGCCGCGATGCACTCTTTGAAGGCGAATTCTGAAGTTTTCAACCGCTCTTCTCCACATTTCGATGGATGTTGCCGTAACTTCCTCTCTGATTCTGTCTTTAGTTCTTCCAGGGTATGTGGACGAAGTTTAAAAACTTTTTCCTTTATGTACCCTCAAGGAAAAAAATCACAAATGCTGAAATCTGGTGAGCGCGAAAGCCACTCCACCCCTCAAAGAGACTAGGCGCTGGGGGAACACTTGCTTAATCGCGCCATTGAAATCCTAGCAGTACGGGATGTAGCCCCGTCCTGTCAGAACCAGATGTCTCCCAGATAAGTTGCTTCACTCAATTCTTCCAGCTCGGGTTAAAAAACTCTGCTAGTCATGCCCAAAGCAAACTGCATGTCTACGGACTGAGCGCCTGGGAGACTTCGATAGCATTTCTTGACATTTTAAGCAGTTCTTACAGTTCTGGGTCTTTCAATTGCCGAAGGAGTTGCTGTTGAACCAGTGTTTTCCAATGTCCTAGCCCAACGTCTAATTGCATTACCGCCAGGGTCGTTTCCCCCAACAGGGATATTGAAGTGCTGTCGGAAGGCTCTCTGCGTGGCGAATACAGAACGGCCATTTTCAAAAAAAAAAAGTCCTAACAGCAAACCCACGATGCTCTCCCGTCCAAACCATGGTCATGCCACAACGAAACGTCGAAACACCTCCCCTTTTCCCACCACAACCACAGGCCGAGTGCCAGACGGTCAAAACCGGTTCATACCTTTTGCCCCACCCTGTAAAAGACATTTTTGCAATGCGAACTTTTTGGCAAAAACCTGAAACGCAGTTGTTTTTTTACAACTTCTGTTTTGGTCGTAACAGATAGGAAGTTTAATCAAAATCGTTAGAGTAGTTTTTGAGAAAATTTGAAAAAAACTGAAATATTTGTATGGCAGTTTCCTGTTCTAAATCAAAATTTCGAATTTTCTCTCTAGAGAATTAAATTAAAATGCTCTGTACCAAAATTGAAGAAAATCGGTCCAACTGTTTAAGACGCACAGACGCTACAATTTCGCATATTTATGTATAGGTACCTACTTTAGCAAATAATTTTGGACAAAAATCTGGGAAGACTATTTTGTAGTTCTATGTTCTATCCAGAACCTAAAAACTGATAAAAATAAATATATTTATTTGTTTCATCGTTACGTATTTTTTTAATTTTAAAATTAAATAAGAAGTTGGTACAGAAGTTTGAGTCCTTTTTTTTACTCTTAGAACGAATTTGATCAATTTTGAAAAGCTGTATACATTAAAATAGTTACCACATAAATAGTAGTCTAAAAGCTGACAGCAAATTTTTGATTTGGAGATATAACCAAAATTTACAAACGTGTATGTAGAGGTTGAAGGGTACTGAGTTCGAATTCAATCGTGTGGCAGGATTATTTTGTCGCCGGGCGAATGGAAGGGGTATAACCACTTTTTAACATACTTAAACTAAAGCTAACTATGCTTTGATTAAGAATTTCGGGGTCCCAGACGTTTAAAGTGTCGCCAGACCCAGCCAGCCGCCCCCCAAGAGGGGCAAAAAGTCAGATTTTGGTTTGGAAGGTATAACCAAAAAAAAAGTATGTCAAGAAATCGGCAAAAACCTTCTCATTACAACTAAGGGGGTCCCAGACGTTTAAAGTGTCGCCACACCCAGCCAGACACCCCCAAAGAAGGGCAAAAAGTCAAATTTTGGTTTGAAAGGTTTAACCAAAAACAAAGTATGTCAATAAATCGGCAAAAATCTCCTCATTACAACTAAGGGGGTCCCAGACTTTTAAGTGTCGCCACACCCAGCCAGACACCACCAAAGAGGGGCAAAAAGTCAAATTTTGGTTTGAAAGGTTTAACCAAAAACAAAGTAGGTATGTCAATAAATCGGCAAAAATTTCCTCATTATAAATATCGGGGTCCCAGACGTTTTAAGTATCGCCATACCCAGCCAGGGTGTGGCTGGGGTGGAATTCTTCTTGAAGTTTTTAGTTTATCTATTAGTAGGTATCTAACATTTTGGGATCATTATTGGTCTTGATTGACTTGGTACATACCTACTGGGGCAATCATCATCATCATCAAAATCTAAACAAACATTTTGAAACAATATCGCTATCGCTACAAAATGTCATATCGTCAGAAAATAAATGGTCCAAATTTATTTCGTAGTGTCTTAAAACCTTGACTTAAGATTCTCTAACAGCCCTCTTTTATAAATAAACTTGAGCATATTTCGACTCATAGGTACCTAATATTTTTTAAAACTAATTTTCCTATTCTAACCAAATCCATAAAGTTTGACATTCGATATCTTTCCGCTAAGTTTCTGTAAAAGCTGTAGTAGTAGTAAACTTTATTTAACATTCCTATCAAAAGTTCATCAAAATACATACCACAATAGCAACACCCTTACCATTATCAAAGAACTGCAAAGCCATATTTTTCGTTCATTGTAGCTATTATAACAAAATTAATGTTTGTCAAACACACTTGTGCAAAAACAAATAAAAAATAGTAAAAAACACCAACCAAAACCAGTGAGTGTATTGTTAAACAAAATAAACATACAAACAAAAAACAAACCATCTTGCTTGCACACAGCTCCCCATAGCTATACGATAACGACGACACGCCAAGTTGTGCGAAAGAGATAAATCTTCCTGTCTCGTTTGCACTTGAAAAGAGCTCTATATACAAACGATGACTACGAAGTCGACGGCAGCAATTGCCTTCACATTGACCTTGAAGCATTCAGCAGAGGTTGGCGAATTGAATGACCTACCTTAACCGAAAACACAGACACACAAAATAGTGTTGCTTTCTTAATAAATTGTTTGCTATTTTGTGTGTTTACACATTTTTTCGTTGTTTTTTTTTTCCCAAAAAAAAAAAAATATTTATTTCTAGATGAAAGAACAGAAGATAACAATTTTTCTGTATAAAGCTGTCATGATAAATGAGGTTATATTTTGTGGATGAGAAGAGAAATGACAGGCAGTACGACGGATGGACCTGTCATTTCCTCATTCGGTTTGCTGATTAAATTGGCAATTCTTTGAAACCAATCGTTTATATTCCGCTCACATAAAATCAGCGTTGCAACGATTAACCGCGAAGACGGACGATGGCAACGATGAAGAATGGCGATTTTTTGTTGGCAATAGTTCATTCAACCCTTGATATCCACAACCAGTATGACAACACTGGATTTATTACAAAAAATGCATTTTTGTTTTAAGTAAAATTTTTTCTAAGAAAAAAATCGCCAGATCTATGCTCATTTTTATTGCAATTTTATACAACGTCAACCAAAAGAAAAGAAATAATTTTAAAAAATGCTTGTTTGGGGAATCTGACTAATGTTCGCAATCCTCGCAAGCCACATCAGTGCAAAGCAATATGCCCGCAACGACGCCTCCTCTCAAACAATATGTTCCCAGCGATTAATGTTCTCAAGCCACATGTATCCATAATATTTACTTACTTACTTACTTTTTTTAAGATGGCGCTCACAATCCAGGATGGACTATGGCCTCAACCAACAAGCCCAGCCAGCTCGGTCCCTAGCTAGCTGCCTCCAGTACCAGTTACGCACTCGCACTCCAAGTTGGTTGAGGTCGTTCTCTGCTTGTGTGCGCCTTATATAAGGTCTTCTTGGTTCTTTGAGAGAGGTCTTTATCACTCAAATGCCTCCTTAGCCCGAAGAGACAGGGACTAGCGAGTTTAATTCATTTGATCTCTAAACTGATGTCATTTTTCCCAGGTAGGAAAAGTCCTTGACGACTTCGAAGTTGTATCTATCCATCGTGACGCTTTGCCCAAGTCGACGATGTTGAGATTCCTTTTTCGATGGTAGCATATATTTGGGCTTGTCCTTATTAACAGCCAAACCCATTTTCGCCGCCTCCGATTCAATACTTGCAAACGCGCCGGTAACAGGTAACAGCTCGCTTCGTTCTCCCAATGATACAAGTATCATTTGCATAAGCAAGTAGTTGAACAGACTTTTGAAAAATTGTACCTCTGCTGTTGACTTGCGAGTTGCGTACAATTGCTTCAAGAATTGTTAAATGATAACGCGTCGCCTTGCCTCAAACATCTGGACATCAAAGTGTGCAGTGGTGTTCTTACCTATACTTTGACGGAGCAGCGAGATTTCTCCATCGTCATTCTGCCCAAGCGGACGAGTTTGGCAGGGATGCCAACATGCTACATGGCTCTGTATAGCTCGTCTTTGTCTACGCTATCATATGCGACTTTAAAATCGATAAAGAGTTGGTGTGTATATCGATTTGAAACTGCTGGGCTTTTTCCAAATTTGTCGGAGTGTGAACATTTGATCGACGGTTGATTTGCCGGGCCTAACACCACACTGATAGGGGCAGATCAAATCGTTGACAAACGGTTTTAAGCGATCACGATCACACAGTACAGATGACAGACTTTTCTACGCGACGTTGAGGAGACTTATACCTCTGTAGTTGGCACAGGTCAGAGCATCTCCCTTCTTGTGGATGGGGCACACTATATCGAGGTTCCATTCATCTGGCATACTTTCATCCGATCAAATTTTGGAGATAAGTTGGTGCATACTCCCTACCAAGCCACCCCCCTGCTTTGAATATCTAGTTCTGCTGGCAGGCTATCCGCACCAGCAGCCTTGTACGATTTAAGCTTAGATAGCATTTAGATTGGGTGGACAGAAATTTTGACCATCATCGTCCAGGTTAAATGTAGTGTTCTGTCTAACAGCGGAATTTTGGCCATCTTCGCCGTTTAGCAGTCTAGAAGAGTGTTGTTTCCAGATCCTTAGCACCGACTGTGTGTGCTGTGTGTCTACCACAATATTCTCACTCTCGTCTCGGTAGGCTTCCGTTCTGGTCTTGTAGCCCTGGGTAGATTGCCTCACCCTTCGGTAGAACTTTCAAAAATCACCCTGCCGCTACAGTCCTCAATAGACTCGGCCGCCCGCTCCGCATGCTCTCTCTTTTTCCTCCTGAGGAATCGGCGGCGTTCCTCCCTTCGTTTTTGCCCGTAGAGCTCCCGGGCTGCTCTCTCAGCAGCTCTGGTTCTAGTCTGCAGCATTGCTTGGTAGGCTTCATTCTTTGCTGCATGCGCTAGCCTGCATTCTTCATCGAACCAGGGGTTTCGTTGTGGTGGCCTAGTAAAACCTTTTGGCAGTGTTTCCACTGGTTCTCTGCAAATGATGCTGGTGATGGGCTTGCTGATAGATTAAGAAAGACTTGGTGTGCAAAAGGGGTTAACTGCGCATGTTCAGGAAAATGAGATCACAGAGCCCTCAGCATCATGAACAGGATTTCTTAGCAAAGTTTCTCAGTTTTGCTGTCAAAACTCTGAGGAAAAATCTCATTTTCCTAAACACGCCAACTGACAAATGATCGACAAAAAAAATGTCCACTGGTTAAAACATCAATTTTTAACGAGTATTTTTAGAAAATTTTTAAATTTTAAAATATCGACTCGACTGCCTTGAACAAAATTCGACGAAAATTAAAACTTTTCACGCTTTTAAACACCATTCCCTAACATCAAGAAAATATTGACTATAGAAATGCCGCCTGTTGAAATTTCAATATTCTTTTAATGTCGATTTCATGCGAAATTTTGAAAATCGATTTTTAAAAAAATCGATGTTTTTTTTTATAATGTGCGTTCAGTCGGTCTTTTAACCAGTCGATTATTATTTCTTGTCGATATTAAGAAAACCGACATTTATAAAAGTGACATATCGTACCTAACCCACTTTATTGAGGTGTCCCTATTTTAACCTTCTATATGTGTACCTTGTGTTTTAATTATTACGAAACATGAATTGCAAAATATTTTTTTGACAAAAGGCAATGTTTGTGAGTTGATTTAGAAAATTCCTTAACTTTGCTGTCTTATTTTTTGGCAAAATCATGTAAGCTTAACTAAAAACTAAAATTTTTGTAAAGTGACAACACTGTTAAGCTGTTCATTTGTTTTTTTTTTTTTTTTTATTAATTTAATTCAACTTTATCAACTCTATTTTTTATTTGTTTTTGTAAATATGTAAGACAAATTTAATTGGAATAGATACAAAAATAAGTTTTGTATAGGGTGTGGTTGTGCTGGCTGCTATATTTTTATATTTTTCTAATTCTTATCAAAATGAAGGAGTGATAAATTGAGAAGACCTTGGCTAAGGTAGGTGCACCCAACTTTATATATGATATTTATATACCTACATATACATATGTATGAGATTGGGTTTGACAAAAATACTTATCAGACGGTTTGAATTATTGCCATGAAAATATATCCTAAAAAAATCAGAGTAGCAAAAAAAGTTTAATTAATTGATGTCTTTTATTTCTCTTATACATATTCATAAGCTCTAACAAAAAAAAAAAGAAGAGAAAAACAAAGTAAATTCAGATGTATGATTTTGTCATTTAATAAGACGAATTATTCAACTGTTAATTATGAAGGTTAATTTATTAAATGTAAGTAGATACGATGAACTTTTGGACCAACTTTTTACGTAATTAAAGAAACGTTTTGTGAAATATACCGAAGCAAATGTATGAATAAAATACCCATGTATGTATATTAACAGTAATGTATGCTTTAATTTTAATAAAGTAATGAACAACGCAGACTTTACAAAGTTTATAAACCGAATTTAATCTTTAACGAATGCAAATATTTTTCGGTGGAAAAAAGTAGTTTTGCTTAGTTCATGTCTAGATACAAATAAAATAAAATGTAAGTACTTTTACTGCTGCCATATACACCAACAAAACTGAAACAAATAAAATTTATTTGTAGTAAGAAATTAATTTGATACCTAAATTTTATTGAAATCAATTTAGTCGTTAAACAAAAAACAGGAAATTAAAATAAAACGGTCCTTAGTGATAGTTGGCTTGACTTGTAATTTACATAGTTTTTAACTATTTCAGAGCTGAAAAACAATGTACTTAGTTATTTTGTAAAATAATCTCATATCACCATATAAATCAAATAAATAAATAAGAGGACCTTGAACCACTTGCACGAAAGTTTTCTGACAGCACTAACTTCTGGTTTCAGGCCCTCAGAACCATATAGTGACCTAACTGCCTTTTTATCGAAATCCGGTTTTTCAAAAAAATTGAATCCTTATGCCTTTGTCTATGCCTATATTCATTTTATATTGAAATTCTTTTTTATTCACTATAGTTTGACCTGAACCTAGACCAAGCGCTTAGAACCCTAATTATTTAACGATACCGCAGCTTTGAGATTAGCTCCTTCTAAACTAAATTTATTAATATGACTTACTATAGCATTTCCACTAGCCCACAAAAATATTCTGTTCTTCATTTTTTTCTTTATTTGTCTGCCATACGCAATTTATAAAAGAACAATATGTTAAAAAGGTAAGTTTAAAAAGTATATTGTCTTCTTTTAAAACATTTACCTTTTAATAAAAATATTAAATAAATAAATAAGCAATATTTAAGAGTGCAAGTCCTTGAAAGTCTCATAGCTTTAGGCGCCACTTATAGCTATCATTGAAACTAATCATTGAAAATTTTAATGATTCATTTTAAGAGGTTTAGGGTGCAAAATCTATGATTGTTTTGATGCCAAAATATAGCTTTTAACTTAATTAATATATCTGGCCAAAAAAATTTTCATTTCGGCCCAGCCTTTCTCATGAAATGACTTTTATTATTTCAATGATCATTGATAAGGTAGTGCAATCATTGAAAAAATGAAAGTCAATTTATGTGGAAGGTTAGAACCAAACAATTTTTTTTTCGCAATAAATATTAATTGAGTCGGCAGCTTCACATTGGCATCAAAATAATTACTGATTTTGCTTTTTAACTACCCTAAATCTTAAACTAAAAATGTTCAATGATGAATTTCAATGATAGCTATAACTGGCCCTTTAGTTTTGCCACTATCCCTCTTAACCTTATTATAATATATTTTAATTATTTCAGCGTAAAAATATGATGTCCTGATGCAAGACCTATTAAAGCCGTTTAGAAAAAGGTCTATCAGATGTCCTTGCATTCAAAACTCCAATATAACTCAGTTTTCCATCGCTTTAAGGGATAATTCAGGGATTTTCACTAAAATAGAGGTGAGGAAGTTAATAATTTACTTTAATTTCTTCATTTAAAAATAAAAACTTCTAGTAACCAAGGCACTGAATAAAGATTTTTCAGCCAACTCCTAGCTCTCTGTCTCCATTTTCGCACACCAAGTTGGCTGAGCTGAGTTTTAGGTACTCTTTCAAGTTGCAAGAGCCACTTGAATCGTGATCTTATCCTCTACTGCACCATCTCTCAGGATTGGATACAATAAAGACTCTTCGGGCCAAAACTTGATTGTTCATTTTATCTAAACGACCCTGCTATTTCATAGTCATCACGATGACCTCACCGTCACCGCCGTCGTCGCCGTCGTCTTGAATTTAAAAGTTAAATTAAATAATTTGCCCATCTCCAGTGTTAATTTAAAAATTCTTTTTTTGCTTCCCTTTTTTTATCTAGTTTTTACCTGGAAATAAAGTATTTCACATCTTTTTATTTTTTGGCATTATTTTGTTTGAAAATAAGTTTTTTATTTTACTATACCTTTGTTCCTATGACTCAAATCATAAATTATTTTCGCTTTTTCTTATTACAAATTTTATTTTTTTGCGTTATAATAATTAGCTTTTAAATTGTTTTGCCTTTCGATCATGTCAACGAAAAAATTTCGTGAAACCAGTCGATAAACACTTTTATTTTAATTTCCTTAAAATATTGGCCTTAGCTCAAAAAATCGATTAATTCGAAATACGTATCATTATTGGTTTTAAATCTCGATTTGTATACATAAATTGTTTTTATTTTTCGAATATAGAATTTTACATTTAGTATGTTTATGGGTAATGTTATTGCTAAGATTAACTGTTACTACATAAAGAATCAAGTCAAGAGTCATGATTGTTTTGAAGTACAGTCAAAATCGGTTATGAAGGAATCGCATCGGTTATAACGAAATATCGGTTATTGCGAACTAATCTCGAAGTCCCGGCCAAGACTTATGCAAATTTTACTAAATAAATATCAGTTTTAACGATATCGCCTATAACGAATTATCGGTTTTAACGAACAGTTTTAAGTAAGTTACTATGGGGATTTCCTTTTTCCTTTTTCCTTTTCCTTTTTCTGTTTCTGTTTTTTTTTTTTTTTTTTTGTATTAGCGAATATTGCGCATTCTGTTTCTTAGAGGAACTGAAATAGTCATATTTTATATACAGAAAGGTTAACTGTGTTAGTTTTTTTTAAATGAGTTTAGTTTTTTTTTTTTTTTAATTTTTTAAATGAGTTCAAAACGTAGAGTTTTTACAAAAGAAAAATCTGCAATAATTTCAATGCTCGAAGTTGGTGATTCCAATAAACGTGTGGCAGCAGAGTTTTCTGTATCGGCTTCAACAATCTCTACCATTTTTGACAGCAAAAAATCACAGATTACTTTGTAAATAAATAAAAGTTTTCCTAAAATATAAAAAGCTTGTCCACTTTTTAATAAAGAACAAAATATGGAAAATCAGTTATAACGAACCACCGAATATATATAACGAACAAATTCTCCAGTTCCATCGAGTTCGTTATAACCGACTTTGACTGTATATGGAGTGTGAAGGTGAAGATTTTTTTTTTTTTAATTTAGAACATCTAATCATGGTTTTTGAGTCCTTAGTGCCAAATATTATTGGCTGTCAGCAAAAAAGCACGCTTAAGTATATTACATACATGTACAATTGTACATGTCCATACAGCAGAGCTGTAAAAGACTGCAGTACTTTGGTAATGCAGTTAATAAAGTCGCAGTTATTTAACTTACCTTTTGAATGTAAGTTAATACTGTAAATAAGTACTTTAACTGCGAAACAAGCAGTCAGCAGTCAGTACTAACATTCCGACTGTGCAGTTAAAAAAAAAAGTTAATTAACTGTAAGTTAATTAACTGCAGTACTTTTTAACTGCTTTTATTCTTTTTAGTCAGTAAAAAGTCTTTGTACTGCAATGATTTAACTTTTAGTCAGCAAGTCTTTTAACTACAGTCAATTAACTGTAAGTCTTTTAACGTTTTCTATAGTCTTTTAACTAAAAGAAACAGGATGGAATAAAAAGAAAAGAAATTTAAAAGAAAAAAAAAGTTAAAAAAAACTTACAGTTAATTGACTGTAGTTAAAAGACTTGGTGACTAAAAGTTAAATCATCGCAGTACAAAGACTTTTTACTGACTAAAAAGACTAAAAGCAGTTAAAAAGTACTGCAGTTAATTAACTAAAAGTTAATTAACTTTTTTTTTTAACTGCACAGTCAGAATATTAGTACTGACTGCTGACTGATTTTAGTTAAAGTATTTTTGTAAGTTAAAAGACTTATTGAAATTAGTCTTTTTAGTCAATTAACTGCAGTACCGAAAAGACTGCAGTTTTTACAACTCTGCCATACAGATAACTGTGAAGTTGATATATATATGTATATATAACAACTCACATTCCATTATATACCTATGTTTGCTTTTTTGAAAAAAAGTGCAAAAAAATATTACGTATATTAAAATTAATTAAAATTTAAATGATTTCAGCCTAGTTTAAAAGTTCATTCAAGTCTTTCATATTTTCCCCTTATAAGTGCCACTAACTAATATAACTAACTGTTAACTAGGCCTCTTTATTCAACTTTAACTAAACATTATTAAAATCGACTTTAATTTTTATAAAATAATTTTTTAATAGTGCATTTAATCAGCTAAATGTGATGCTTTGAAGCTAGTACTATAACAATGAAGTTTTCTACATTTTAGGTGGCAATTAGCCTTATATTATATTTCACAAACATATATACATACCCCCAACTGCTTCGATAAGAAATTCCCTACTTGTAGAAGTTATTCCTATTACAAAATTATTTAAATATGACTTATTAATCAAGACTGACAATAGGTACTTCTTCTTAATTCCTTCACGTTCGTTAAGATTCCATCCACGCTCTAAATTTTCCCTAGCTAAATAAGTTTCCATTAGACACGCACATTTCATGCCAAAGTCAACGTCATTTACATTCCTTTTGCTATCTCGCAATAATAAATTCCAAATGAAAATCTCATTCCCATCACCAGCAGCCAGCTCCACCAAATCCAATTCGCCATCATCGTCTACCACAAAACTATATAATAAATCATATCAATCGGTTTTACTAAAAACCACCATACTATAGTAAAGCAGAGAAGCACTCACTTTTGCCTTGTCAAGTCGAAAAACATTCCCCATCGTCAGCTGTCATTCGTCTATTCGTATGATGTCAATTCCACAAACATCATCACAATTCTAACTAACATAGACTACACACTGTCAAAGTATTTAGCGGATACGCCATCTAATTTTAGAACGCCACGCGGTTCAATTTAGAACCACAGGCGAATGCTTTTTTCTAGCCAGCACAATCTATATTTTGATTGCTATGATATCGTATAGTTGTACCTACATACATATGTCTCTGTTGTTCTTCCCCCGATCGATATTAGAAAATGTTGTCACGAGGGGTGTATACTGTATAGTGGTGCGCATTGCACTCGTGTGTTCCATTGACCCCCAAAAAATATTTTCAAGGCCAGGTCCGTGGCCGACTGCAAGGTGAGATCGTGCTTAATTTACGATATGACTGGCGAATATCGGAAATTCTATTATGATATTTTTTTTTTCGATTTTGTTTTGTTATTATTTTTGTCTATTCACGGTTTTATTTGCGCCTCTATCAATTTTTGATTTATATATTTTTTTTTTTTTTTTCCAAATCGATTTCGATAATGTTTGCCAAAATTTAATGTCTATTGATTTGTTGTCGGGGGTTTGTTTGGATATTATGAGAGTGAGAAGAAAAAAAAAATGAAGAAATGGTAGTAGGTAGGTAGCAGATAACAAAGAAAATAACAAATTAATTGATTTGTTATTTGTTTTTAAATTTTTTGCCCAAATTGATGGGTTTATTTATGCGCAAGCCAAACAAATTTGTATTTAAATTTTCGATTTTAATGGATTTTTATTGGAATACAGAAGTAAATATATTGTGGGAACATTTATTGACTTTGATGGGTGACATTTAAATGAAGTCAATGACCTTTTAAAAATATCACATATTATTTTTTTTTCTTGAATTTTTTTGGCTTAGAAGAAAATAAATAATACGTTTGATTTTTTTTTTTTGGAAAATTATATTCTATTCAGAGCCTAATATGACAAATTGGTTTCATAGTCTTTGTCATACTTACTTACTTTAAAATTTGCAGCTTTAAATCAGAGATGAAAAATTTTATATGCAGCGTGGATATTTTTGACAATTTTTTTTCAATTAATCGAATTTTATTTTAAAAATCGTGATGGTTAAGTGGAATGTTTCACAAAAATTTCATGACCTTGTCTTTTATTGAAATTTTATTTTCGCTTAAATTTTGTACCCATTCTGGTTTTAGGTATAAGTACCTACATAGATATGGTAATTATTTAAAAAAAAATCTGTGCTAACTGATTTTCAGTAATTTATTTAAGGCCCATTTGCTGAAATGAAACTTAAATATTTATGTTAAACTTAAACGCTTATGTGACAGTTTACGCTGAAGAAAAAGTAGTACATAAAGCGCTTAAGTTAAACATAAGCATTTAAGTTTCGTTTCAGCAAATGGGCCTAAATAAATTAATTTTTATTAAATATTTAAAAGATTGGTTTAGCAGAGCAGAGTTCTAAGATGAATTAACTTAAAACAAGAGGAGCTTACTTTTGCTTATCCCAAGTTTTTTTTTTTTACCCGTGTCATGATGGTTAGTGTTTAGGACTGTCATGAATGTCTGGGTTCGATTTCCAGCCAAGTCCACCTTAAAATAATAAAAGAAGAGTAACTCTTGTCATAAGTAAGTGCCTCTCACTTTAGCCATTTCTGCCAATAACGCACGAATAGTTGAGAGTTGTTAATCACTGCGCTCTGTTTCTACACGAACTATCGCGGCACCAAAGTTAATGTTTTTTAAATGGTCAGCATCAATAGGATTTCTGTACATTTTGATCTAGACTCTAGAGCTCTGATTGCAGACTATAAATATTTTAGTTTTTTTTTTTTTTTTTTGTATACCGATAGTATGAGCATTTATATGAGCATTCAAGCGGTAGTTAACGCCATAGAAAAATGTGCAGAAGGAAATCTTTGAAGCTATAACTTGTATAATAGGGAGGTTTAATGAACTTGGAAGGAATAATTATGTCAACTCAAACTACTACCTAGGAAATATAACAAATTATTGACAAGGCCCTCACAAGTCAACTGATTAGCCTAAGTGAGATCGCCGCACCCGAGACGAAACGCCAATTTTTTTTAATCTATAACCAAGAACGTTAAAAATCGATTCTCGATTTTCTTACACTAAACTCCAGTTTTGATTCAAAATAGCTTAGACAACATCTATGAATATGCCCCATATAGTTTTTTTTTTTGACTCACATTAAAGTGCATGGTAGAGTTTGCAAAAGGGCGAAAAGATAAACGATTCAATTGTTGATTTAAGATGTTGATATCAAGAAATTGGCATCTATCAGAAAATAATTTTTGTGGTTCGCAGTAGATATTAGAAGTTTTGAGGTGGAGGAAGGTCTTAAAGTTTATTTTATCGAACACTTTTTGAATAGCTTTGTGAAGTTCTGTCAATCAAATCAGTGAATCATCTGAATTGAATTTGAACTTATTCAAGAAAATATTGACTACCAAGAATAGCAGCTGTAACAAAAATTTTTATTGTGATAAGCTGACGATGATAAATTAAAAAAATAAAAATAAACACAAATATTTTTATCTTTCTTGGGAAACAGACAATTCTATTGAACTTTATTGCGATTATGATTATTGATTAATTTTACTTTCGTAGTTATTTCTATCTACGCTATATTTTAGTCGATAATTATTTCATATTTAAATCCTTAAGCATGACTCATTATACAAAAATTCTATAAAAAAAGGATCTAAAAAAAAAACTGCTCCAGGTGAGGCTCGAACTCACAACCCCGGCATTGCTCACATCAAATACTGTCTATAAGTACCGTGCGCTAACCAATTGCGCCACTGGAGCATATAACTTTGTCTAAATAACAGTTATATTTCGATTAAACATTTGCCCTTTTTTCTTATATTTTTGGAGATTTTTTTTTTTTTTGGTTTATTGTTTAATCATACGCTAATCAATTTTTATTGAATCAAACAAACATTGAAACAGATATGAATGCTACCCGTTGAATGAATGAAATGGTTATTAGGTATTGCGTTGTTCCTATTATGGGTTTGATTATATAAATTTTTGAATACAAAAAAAAAATTGAAGTTCAGATTAAATAAAAAAATAATATTACCTACATAAACCAATTGAGTAAAGGGAAAGATGTTGCTGATAAAAATCTCAGATCTATGTACAATTGTTTATTGAATCTTAACATATTATATGCTCGTAGAATATAAAATAAAAACACTGTTTGTACAAGATGAGGAAATGTTTGAACATTGACTCTGGGTACTATAACAAATGTTGATTTTCAAATAATGGTTAGAAGAAACTATACCACATTCGGCCTAGATTCTAAACTTGAAATGTACGCGAACGCAATGATAGCAAAACTAGCTAAACAAAATAGCTATGTATCTGTAATATTTAACAAAGAATCTAGAAACCGCAATCCGATTGAACCATTCTGAGCTGAGCTGAGCTGAGCTGCTTTAACAGTACTGTGATGGCCTTAGACCTAACTCAAAAAGCTTCTTCCGGCCATCTTGGTCCTTAGCCAACTACTGTCTCTAAATTGACACTCTTTCGTAGTTATGCTCCTTTTCGAATTAAATGCACTTTTTGAGTCATGGTTTTCCTTAACTGCGGGAGTCGTAAACGTTTTCTATTTTTGAGCATTGTAGGTTGGGTCTTGGGTGTCGTTACTGGTCGCACCTTAATCTTCTTAATGTAAAGTCTAGGTACCATCAACCCCCTAGGTAGAGGTGGAAATCATTACCATTGTTTCAGGAATTAGCATATGCCATATACTTTATTATCAATAATAAGGAATATATTGTCATGTTTATGTAGGCATAAATTATATATAATATTGGTTAAGTTTTTCTTAGGTCCCGAAATTCACCAATGTATAAAATCAAAAAAGAATAGGAACAGACCTAAAAGCCCACAAGAGTTATCTATTAATTAAATAAAAACAATATACAAAAAAAAAATATATATAAAAAAATTAAATAAAAAAAAAAAAAAAAAACTATAAACGATATATATGTTGTGTAGAGCTAGGGCTTGTAGAGTTAGGCATTCTAGAGTAAAGGGCTTATTCCTTCATGAGATCTGATAAATTTTAATTGTGAAAGCGTTATGAGCTTGTGAGCTTAGCTTCGGTTAGGCCTAACTAAATAGGTATTTTGATTTCGTTAAAACATTTGTAAAATTTCTGTAAGCATAAAAAGGAGAACGTTATAGAGGCCTCTTTTTGCAGTCTATAAGAAGCCGATTATACAACCCTTATAGAGGTTGAAAAAAATTTAAAGAAGTGATTTTAATTGTACACCTATTTATTTCATTTTTAATCTGAAACAATGTATTACATGTGATTATTTATTAATAAATGTATTTGAAATAATTTCAAAACACAAAGATTTTTTTACCTTTCCAGGGATCGAACTCGGAACTCCAGGATAATAGTCCACCACTCTACGCACGCAACCATCTTAGATATAATTTGGAAGATGCGAAAATTTGATCAGTCTATTTGAAAACTTAAAAATGATTTCTATACAAACCCAAGCTTCGATAAAAATATGTATGTAAATTAATTCAGTACAAGATTAATTTTAGATTTCAATTTTAATGTAGGCAAAAAAGTAACACACACAATTAAAAAAAAAAAGTCAATCTCGTTTTAATTTCCCTTTAGCACGCTTGACCTGTGGGTTTCCGCATCTCATAAATAAATGTCTTAGCGAAGTATTCGATAAAGCTTCCAGAAAATTGTAAGAGAAGTTTTTAAATACTGATTAATAGTATGACTCATGTTATAAACTTTATACAATCCTTATACAAATAAAGCTTCATATACTTTCTGTAACTTAATTTATAGAGGTCTATTAGAAAACAGGTAGGTACTAGCCTCGATTAAGTTTCTTCATCTGGATTTCAAACAATTTTAAAGAAGCAGTTATTAAAATCATGACTTCTATAATGATTTTTTTTTCTCGAGGAAATCCCTATTGAAGCCTTACACATAATAAAGACTTGCAGCATATTGATACATAATTGGATGGGGATCCGTCTCATTTTTGGGTTATCTGGATGTCCCCTTTTTTCCTTATTGGTTTTAGACTATAAAAGCATTAATATTTGGGAATGGTAGCCATCATTTCGGTTGATTTACTTTCACCGCAATCTGTCAGACTAACTTTTTGGGATCGGTTCATTTATGAAGCGTAGTTTATTCAAAAGTAAATCCATCATCTAAACTATTCAGTATATACATGTAAATACAGTAAAACCAAGTTAAGTGCCTCAGTACCTCGTTTTGAGAGGTATAGTTATAAAATCCGCTTAAGTGCGCATAAGCACTCGATCTCCGGACCAAAATTCGACGAGAGTCTCGCTGGTCTCGGTGGTCTTAGTGGTTTCGATTTTTGCTAGAAAAAAAAATTTGTATTTAATTATTTTTTAGTACCTACTCATGTTCAATTTTTATAATATTAACAAGTTATTTTTGCCAAATATTCTATGCGCGTTAAAATATCAAACCACATTTGTACATAGTTTTACTCAGATAGGCGCACTACAAAAATCCGCAGAAGAATACGTACGACTTATGTATTTATGCGTCATTTGAATAGAAGACGCTCATTTTTCAGAAATGTGACCTTAAGACGTAAGAAACGTCGAAACATAGTTTGTTGCCTACCTATCAAGCTAAGAACTTTCAAAATCCATTGAAGGATGGCTCCGATTTAGATGGATTAAAATACCTCTACAAAATTCAAATTTTTCCGATTTTATTTTTTGCTGCGGAAAAAGTTGATTTTAGACCTTTTAGTTGACATTTGGAAAAAATATTATTCAAAAATATAGTATGTTGCCTACCTGTCAAGCCATGAGCTGTCAAAATCCATTCACATTTTGTTAGTGCTTCACACAAGACTCCACATCCCGCAATTTTCTTACCAACAAACTGCTGAAATATCATACTCTAACTTTTCAATTTGAACACGCGTCTTATCATCTTTTTATTACCAAAAAACACGAAAGAAACCAAGACTAAGGATGATTCCAAGACCGAGACGGAGACAAGACTGCACATTAAAATTTTCACGAGAAAAAGGCGAGACCAAGATCAAGACGAGACTTGGTTATGCGAGACCGAAACCGAGACCAAACTGAAATTTTTGTATTTTGACGAGACAGAGACGAGACTAACAAAAGTCTGGCCTGGTTTCGTCTCGGTGCCAGCCCTTACTTTTGTCTTTTTCTGCATATTTCAATTGTGTGATTAAATAAATTTTTTTTTAGTAAATTTCAATAAAAGTTTACAAAATAAAAGGCAATTTAGCGGGGAAATCGAAAGGTACTTATTAGAAGAGTTTTATACATATGAAAAAATCCTCAAAATTTTGGTTCTAAAAAATAAAAAAAAACAATACAAACATATATGTATATGCCAGTAAGACCTAGGGTCTTATAAATTAGGCAATGTTAGAAGGAATAGAAGGATATGATAGATTTTTGTTAGAACAGTGGATTGAGAAATAAGGTTTTGATTATCTCATTAAATCCCAGGGGTAGCGTTCAGTTGAGGGAATATAGAAAAGAATGCTGCCTAGACTGGGGCTCGAACCCACACATCCATGTTAGCAGTCAAGCACTACTTCTACTGCGCCGGGGCCACTCCCCATAATAAAAGGTACTTATGCGGGTTAGGCACTTATGCGATAGGCACTTATCCGGGTTTTACTGTATATCTAATAAGAAAAATTTTTCTAAATGTTCTATATAAATATAGGCTTTGATATCTTTAAAGCATATCTCTAAAGCCAGTAAATGTTTTACTTTTAATTGTATTTGTATCAACTGAGCTAAATGCAAAAAAAAAATCCCTGGTGGTTTTGTTTTAATTGAACCCTCTCTCCTGATGAGACATGCATACCTATACGAATCCTTAAGCAAGTGTATCTTAGTTTGTAAGGTTTCACATACTCAATATTACCTGTTCTATGATGTTGTTGTTGTGTATTTTTTTTTTTAATAGGGGAGAACTTAACAATCACAGAAATGACAAAGACCCCAAGTTCATAAAAAGGGGGGCTTTTGCATATAACTTTTTTTTAGGTCATCCTATAAGCAAAAACCTATAAGAGTTGCTTCTCCCCTCCCCCCACTCCAAAACACATATGATTTTCCGCAATTTAAGCGTGAATTGTATATCTCTATGACATCCTTGTGCATTCTGCAGTTGTATAGTTACCCCTAAACCCTAATGAAACACAACGACTTATGTTATGCATATCACCCCAAGCATGTATCAAGTTATAAAAAAAAAAAAAATATAAAAACAACGCTGATATACTTATGTCATTCCCCCCAAAGTAGATATACCTATACAATATCTATATCAGCACAAAAAAAAATGTTTCATTTCCATGCCAAATAATTAAAAACGGTTGCCATTGTGCAAAAAAAAATATAAAATGGGGACAAACAGGGAAAAATGTATATCTTTCGGGGAATTAGAAAAAGAAAATAAGTATGTAGGTATTTTATATAATGGCAACTCACGATTTTTGTTTCCAACGAATGGGTCTCTTTGACAGAAAAACGAAGAACCCTATATCTAAGACACCAGAAGGATATTCATATTCATTCTCCCTCGCGTATTTATTTCCACTTCGAAGTCAAATCTAGGTGATCCACCCTCGTGCTTGGGGTTTGTTCATAAAACATCAAAGAATTTTCGAACGTATAATATTTTCTACGTCGTACATATTTTTAGTTATCATGGTTATTTCTGCTACTTTTTTTTTTATTCAGTTGCTTCCTTTCAATTCACCTTCGTGCTTGATGACTAAAAAGTACATACTTGCAAAGCTGCCCCTTATTCGAGGATATACCACAGTGAATGCTTAATAATTATAAGCTAAATGATGGAGACTTTTTTTTAGCCTAAAGCCTTGAAGGGATCCGTCAGTTTTTCGGAAGAAGATAATTATTAGAAGATGAATACTGCCACGGCTTTAAGTAATTAAAAACTTTTATCATAATTGTCTCTTTTGTTTTTATGTTTTGCGGATCAAATATTTTGGCTTGTCTAATTTTTTATTGTTATATTATAAATTTGGGACCGCATTAAAATAACCATCAAATGTATTTGTTATAAAATTTATTAAGCAGGTACTGTCTGGTCAACCTCAGCTTTGTGTGGGTTGGAATTCTAACTTTCTGAAAAAAAAAAAAAAAAATATTATATAGCGTTGTAGGTATTTGGTAGGCTATGTCTTTACTCCAAAGTCGAAGTTTTATTAAATTTGTATAGCTAGTACCTACTCGCTTCGTCAAAAGCACCACCTTTCGGGACTTAAACTATTTTATCTTTCAAACTGGAACCATCCATATTTATTAACATTTACACAAATTCATTGAAATCGGTATTTTTTTGGTTTTGGAGATAAGCGTATAGGAACACGTGGTTTTTGTACCTATGCAATATTAAGGTCTGTACAAAGTTTTATAGGCTATAACTTCAGTAGGTTTTTCTCATAAAATTTGAAAAAAAACCGTTTTCCACCATCAACAATTTTAATGAAAGAAAAAACTTTTATATTTTAAAATTACAAATTTTGAAAAAAAAGTGTAACAAAAGTTGTTGGAAATATTGCTCCTAACAATTTTTGTAATAAACTTTTTTCCTTCAACGAATAATTCAAAGCACATTTGGAGGATTCACAGCTGTACCGAACCAAGTCAAAAAAAAAAAAAAAAACACGTTTAAAACTAGTATTAAATGTTGCGTATTTCGTTCATTTTATTTTTAAATCAGAAGAAAATTTAAAGAACAAACTATCAATTTGCCTGCAATTCGACTAAAATATTAGTTTAGTAATTAATGGCAGTGTATTTGCTTAACCTGTAAATATTTTCGAATTTAACCTTTTCTAACTTGGTTCGCTACAGCTGTGAACAGTGTGAACCCTTTACTGGCTGAACAGAATAGAATGACGGAACTGGAGCCGCAGACGGAACTGATAGAGCTGTCAAAAAGTTTCGTACGTTATTTCTTTTACATGTCCACAATGGAGCTGTACAGCTTTGAAAGTATTTTGAAGAAAAACAAAAGAATATTCTTGTGTGCAAGCTCAGAATTCCTATTTTTTGTTTCCAATAATTTTCCTTTTAATAAATAATTTTTTTCGCGATACAAATAACCACAATATTTTTTTCCGACCCAAAAAGTTTTTTTTTTTCTTCATACAATTTGAAACGTCAAAAGTGCCGTGCGTGAAAAGTTCAAAGTTGGTGAACTCTCCCGTCTGCGCCTGCAGCTCCGTATGCGTCTACGTTCCGCAATGTGTTCGCAACATTGAATTTGCGTGTATTCAATATTTTGACAGCTATTCCAGCTCCGGCTTCAGTTCCGTCTCCGTCACAATTCTGTTCAGCTAGTTATTTAAAATTGATAAAATTCAAGGTAGCAATCATCTCTTGTAAAAATATTTGGCAGAAAATTAGGATGTGTTTTCTGCTGACCTCCTCTATTCTTTCAATAAAATTTGACTGAGCTCTGATCTAAGCCAGCTAAACACTTTTTTCGAAAAGTTGCATATCGACCCCATTCTTCCAATGCCAATCGTACCTTTTGGCAAATCGCTGTATGTAACAGAACCTATTTTTAATAATTTAAATGCTGAAATTTGGCCTAATTGGTTGCGATGTTGAGTAAATAAAAATTAATTTGTTGCAGAAGATAATTTAGCGGAAAGGACTCGATATTGTCCCCTGCCTTACGAACTGATGTTATAAACTTTTTACATTTAACAAAATCGCCTTTCAAGAGTGTTGGCTCTTTTGATTATTTTGTAAAAATTATCACTTTTCAATCGTTGGATAAAATAGTAAAACACACTTTGATTAAATTGGTCTAATCCCAAAAATTAACAGACTACCAAGAATTTCTCTCTCTCTTTCTGCTCTCGGTCTGCACAAATGTACGGAACGTACGACACAAACGACAATATGTTTGGCTTTCAACCTCTTGCCCTCGTATACTTACAATGAGCTGGACTATGAATTTCTGTCCGCAGAAATTTCTAAGAAAACATCACATAAAGGAGACATTTTGAACTCTCTTAATAAAACTCTCTTCTGCGAAAAAGAATGACATTTTTAATTATGGGAACAGATTTTTAATTAAATTTAATTAAATTAACTGAAAATGACTAAAATTAAGGGAAATAACCTAATAACAAAAAAATACCCTTCACTCAAAAAATATTCCAGATACTGGTTTCCAGATTAAATATACCAGTAGAAAACATGGTAAATACTATCGTTTTCCAGGTAAATGTTATCGGATTCCATGATAAAAAAGTATTTATCTGAGTCCAGATAATCCGTACCAGAACCAGGAAGCTAATTTTTTTATCAGATTTTCTGATAGAATATACAAGGAGAAAACCTGATAAATACTATCGTTTTCCAGATAAATACTATCGGATTCCATGTTAAAAGATGGTTTATCTGAATCCTGGTAATGGGTACCAGTACCAGGAAAACATATTTTGTATCAGATCTCCTGGTAGAAATTTTACCAGGAGAAATCATGGTAAATACTACTATTTTTCTGATAAATGTTACCAGTTTTCACGGTAAGTAAAGTTTATCTGGAGTCTGATAATCGGTATCAGGAAAAAGGCAACAAATTTCTCCTGATAATCTGATAAATATAATCAGGAATTT
The DNA here is from genome assembly GCA_947049315.1 of Epistrophella euchroma. Classification (NCBI taxonomy): domain Eukaryota; kingdom Metazoa; phylum Arthropoda; class Insecta; order Diptera; family Syrphidae; genus Epistrophella; species Epistrophella euchroma. The sequence continues at coordinate 121,277,398 of OX346245.1, read as the reverse complement.
CTGATAAAATATAATGCCATGAAAAATCAAGATAAATAGTACCATTTTAATGGTAAATGGTACCAGTCCTTCTGGTGAAGGTAAGTTTATCTGGAATCTGATAATCTGTATCAGGAAAAGGGCAATAAATTTATCCTGATAATCTGATAAATATAATCAGGAATTTCTGATAAAAATATACTATCAGAATATCCGGTAAATATTACCAGTTTCCTGGTAAAAAAGTTTATCTGAAGCCTGGTAACCGGGATCAGGAGCCAAGAATATGAAATTGGTTATCAGATCTCCTGATAAATATTACAAGGAAATTCTGATAAAAATATATTATCAGAAACTCTGGTAAATTTTACAAGTTTCCTGGTAAAAAACGTTTATCTGAAGCCTGGTAACCGGGATCAGGAGCCAATAATGTGAAATTGGTTATCAGATCTCCTGATAAATATTACAAGGAAATTCTGATAAAAATATACTATCAGAAACTCTGGTAAATTTTACAAGTTTCCTGGTAAAAAACGTTTATCTGAAGCCTGGTAACCGGGATCAGGAGCCAATAATGTGAAATTGGTTATCAGATCTCCTGATAAATATTACAAGGAAATTCTGATAAAAATATACTATCAGAAACTCTGGTAAATTTTACAAGTTTCCTGGTAAAAAACGTTTATCTGAAGCCTGGTAACCGGGATCAGGAGCCAATAATGTGAAATTGGTTATCAGATCTCCTGATAAATATTACAAGGAAATTCTGATAAAAATATACTATCAGAAACTCTGGTAAATTTTACAAGTTTCCTGGTAAAAAACGTTTATCTGAAGCCTGGTAACCGGGATCAGGAGCCAATAATGTGAAATTGGTTATCAGATCTCCTGATAAATATTACAAGGAAATTCTGATAAAAATATACTATCAGAAACTCTGGTAAATTTTACAAGTTTCCTGGTAAAAAACGTTTATCTGAAGCCTGGTAACCGGGATCAGGAGCCAATAATGTGAAATTGGTTATCAGATCTCCTGATAAATATTACAAGGAAATTCTGATAAAAATATACTATCAGAAACTCTGGTAAATTTTACAAGTTTCCTGGTAAAAAACGTTTATCTGAAGCCTGGTAACCGGGATCAGGAGCCAATAATGTGAAATTGGTTATCAGATCTCCTGATAAATATTACAAGGAAATTCTGATAAAAATATACTATCAGAAACTCTGGTAAATTTTACAAGTTTCCTGGTAAAAAACGTTTATCTGAAGCCTGGTAACCGGGATCAGGAGCCAATAATGTGAAATTGGTTATCAGATCTCCTGATAAATATTACAAGGAAATTCTGATAAAAATATACTATCAGAAACTCTGGTAAATTTTACAAGTTTCCTGGTAAAAAACGTTTATCTGAAGCCTGGTAACCGGGATCAGGAGCCAATAATGTGAAATTGGTTATCAGATCTCCTGATAAATATTACAAGGAAATTCTGATAAAAATATACTATCAGAAACTCTGGTAAATTTTACAAGTTTCCTGGTAAAAAACGTTTATCTGAAGCCTGGTAACCGGGATCAGGAGCCAATAATGTGAAATTGGTTATCAGATCTCCTGATAAATATTACAAGGAAATTCTGATAAAAATATACTATCAGAAACTCTGGTAAATTTTACAAGTTTCCTGGTAAAAAACGTTTATCTGAAGCCTGGTAACCGGGATCAGGAGCCAATAATGTGAAATTGGTTATCAGATCTCCTGATAAATATTACAAGGAAATTCTGATAAAAATATACTATCAGAAACTCTGGTAAATTTTACAAGTTTCCTGGTAAAAAACGTTTATCTGAAGCCTGGTAACCGGGATCAGGAGCCAATAATGTGAAATTGGTTATCAGGTCTCCTGATAAATATTACAAGGAAATTCTGATAAAAATATACTATCAGAAACTCTGGTAAATTTTACAAGTTTCCTGGTAAAAAACGTTTATCTGAAGCCTGGTAACCGGGATCAGGAGCCAATAATGTGAAATTGGTTATCAGATCTCCTGATAAATATTACAAGGAAATTCTGATAAAAATATACTATCAGAAACTCTGGTAAATTTTACAAGTTTCCTGGTAAAAAACGTTTATCTGAAGCCTGGTAACCGGGATCAGGAGCCAATAATGTGAAATTGGTTATCAGATCTCCTGATAAATATTACAAGGAAATTCTGATAAAAATATACTATCAGAAACTCTGGTAAATTTTACAAGTTTCCTGGTAAAAAACGTTTATCTGAAGCCTGGTAACCGGGATCAGGAGCCAATAATGTGAAATTGGTTATCAGATCTCCTGATAAATATTACAAGGAAATTCTGATAAAAATATACTATCAGAAACTCTGGTAAATTTTACAAGTTTCCTGGTAAAAAACGTTTATCTGAAGCCTGGTAACCGGGATCAGGAGCCAATAATGTGAAATTGGTTATCAGATCTCCTGATAAATATTACAAGGAAATTCTGATAAAAATATACTATCAGAAACTCTGGTAAATTTTACAAGTTTCCTGGTAAAAAACGTTTATCTGAAGCCTGGTAACCGGGATCAGGAGCCAATAATGTGAAATTGGTTATCAGATCTCCTGATAAATATTACAAGGAAATTCTGATAAAAATATACTATCAGAAACTCTGGTAAATTTTACAAGTTTCCTGGTAAAAAACGTTTATCTGAAGCCTGGTAACCGGGATCAGGAGCCAATAATGTGAAATTGGTTATCAGATCTCTTGATAAATATTACAAGGAAATTCTGATAAAAATATACTATCAGAAACTCTGGTAAATTTTACAAGTTTCCTGGTAAAAAACGTTTATCTGAAGCCTGGTAACCGGGATCAGGAGCCAATAATGTGAAATTGGTTATCAGATCTCCTGATAAATATTACAAGGAAATTCTGATAAAAATATACTATCAGAAACTCTGGTAAATTTTACAAGTTTCCTGGTAAAAAACGTTTATCTGAAGCCTGGTAACCGGGATCAGGAGCCAATAATGTGAAATTGGTTATCAGATCTCCTGATAAATATTACAAGGAAATTCTGATAAAAATATACTATCAGAAACTCTGGTAAATTTTACAAGTTTCCTGGTAAAAAACGTTTATCTGAAGCCTGGTAACCGGGATCAGGAGCCAATAATGTGAAATTGGTTATCAGATCTCCTGATAAATATTACAAGGAAATTCTGATAAAAATATACTATCAGAAACTCTGGTAAATTTTACAAGTTTCCTGGTAAAAAACGTTTATCTGAAGCCTGGTAACCGGGATCAGGAGCCAATAATGTGAAATTGGTTATCAGATCTCCTGATAAATATTACAAGGAAATTCTGATAAAAATATACTATCAGAAACTCTGGTAAATTTTACAAGTTTCCTGGTAAAAAACGTTTATCTGAAGCCTGGTAACCGGGATCAGGAGCCAATAATGTGAAATTGGTTATCAGATCTCCTGATAAATATTACAAGGAAATTCTGATAAAAATATACTATCAGAAACTCTGGTAAATTTTACAAGTTTCCTGGTAAAAAACGTTTATCTGAAGCCTGGTAACCGGGATCAGGAGCCAATAATGTGAAATTGGTTATCAGATCTCCTGATAAATATTACAAGGAAATTCTGATAAAAATATACTATCAGAAACTCTGGTAAATTTTACAAGTTTCCTGGTAAAAAACGTTTATCTGAAGCCTGGTAACCGGGATCAGGAGCCAATAATGTGAAATTGGTTATCAGATCTCCTGATAAATATTACAAGGAAATTCTGATAAAAATATACTATCAGAAACTCTGGTAAATTTTACAAGTTTCCTGGTAAAAAACGTTTATCTGAAGCCTGGTAACCGGGATCAGGAGCCAATAATGTGAAATTGGTTATCAGGTCTCCTGATAAATATTACAAGGAAATTCTGATAAAAATATACTATCAGAAACTCTGGTAAATTTTACAAGTTTCCTGGTAAAAAACGTTTATCTGAAGCCTGGTAACCGGGATCAGGAGCCAATAATGTGAAATTGGTTATCAGATCTCCTGATAAATATTACAAGGAAATTCTGATAAAAATATACTATCAGAAACTCTGGTAAATTTTACAAGTTTCCTGGTAAAAAACGTTTATCTGAAGCCTGGTAACCGGGATCAGGAGCCAATAATGTGAAATTGGTTATCAGATCTCCTGATAAATATTACAAGGAAATTCTGATAAAAATATACTATCAGAAACTCTGGTAAATTTTACAAGTTTCCTGGTAAAAAACGTTTATCTGAAGCCTGGTAACCGGGATCAGGAGCCAATAATGTGAAATTGGTTATCAGATCTCCTGATAAATATTACAAGGAAATTCTGATAAAAATATACTATCAGAAACTCTGGTAAATTTTACAAGTTTCCTGGTAAAAAACGTTTATCTGAAGCCTGGTAACCGGGATCAGGAGCCAATAATGTGAAATTGGTTATCAGATCTCCTGATAAATATTACAAGGAAATTCTGATAAAAATATACTATCAGAAACTCTGGTAAATTTTACAAGTTTCCTGGTAAAAAACGTTTATCTGAAGCCTGGTAACCGGGATCAGGAGCCAATAATGTGAAATTGGTTATCAGATCTCCTGATAAATATTACAAGGAAATTCTGATAAAAATATACTATCAGAAACTCTGGTAAATTTTACAAGTTTCCTGGTAAAAAACGTTTATCTGAAGCCTGGTAACCGGGATCAGGAGCCAATAATGTGAAATTGGTTATCAGATCTCCTGATAAATATTACAAGGAAATTCTGATAAAAATATACTATCAGAAACTCTGGTAAATTTTACAAGTTTCCTGGTAAAAAACGTTTATCTGAAGCCTGGTAACCGGGATCAGGAGCCAATAATGTGAAATTGGTTATCAGGTCTCCTGATAAATATTACAAGGAAATTCTGATAAAAATATACTATCAGAAACTCTGGTAAATTTTACAAGTTTCCTGGTAAAAAACGTTTATCTGAAGCCTGGTAACCGGGATCAGGAGCCAATAATGTGAAATTGGTTATCAGATCTCCTGATAAATATTACAAGGAAATTCTGATAAAAATATACTATCAGAAACTCTGGTAAATTTTACAAGTTTCCTGGTAAAAAAAGTTTATCTGAAGCCTGGTAACCGCGATCAGGAGCCAACAATATGAAATTGGTTATCAGATCTCCTGATAAATATTACCAGGAATTTCTAATAAAAATATACTACCAGAAACTCTGGTAAATATTACCAGTTTCCTGGTAAAAAAAAGTTTATCTGAAGCCTGGTAACCGGTATCAGGAGCCAAGAATATGAAATTGGTTATCAGATCTTCTGATAAATATTACAAGGAAATTCTGATAAAAATATACTATCAGAAACTCCGGTAAATATTACCAGTTTCCTGGTAAAACAAGTTTATCTGAAGCCTGGTATCCTGGATCAGGAGGCAAGAATGTGAAATTGGTTATCAGATCTCCTGATAAATATTACCAGGAATTTCTAATAAAAATATACTACCAGAAACTCTGGTAAATATTACCAGTTTCCTGGTAAAAAAAGTTTATCTGAAGCCTGGTAACCGCGATCAGGAGCCAACAATATGAAATTGGTTATCAGATCTCCTGATAAATATTACCAGGAATTTCTAATAAAAATATACTACCAGAAACTCTGGTAAATATTACCAGTTTCCTGGTAAAAAAAAGTTTATCTGAAGCCTGGTAACTGGGATCAGAATATGAAATTGGTTATCAGATCTCCTGATATATATTACCAGGATTTTCTGATAAAAATATACTATCAGAAAGTCTGAAAAATATTACCAGTTTTATGGTAAATATTAATAATTTTCTAAAAACCTTCCAATTTAAATGCTATCTTAAAAAGTCTGCCATTATGAAAACGTCTGCCATTAAAAAAATGGATTTACCAATATAAACTACCTCCACAGTGCAATAAATTCAATTATAAATTTGTTTTTGACACTTCTTGCACGTCAAAATTAAAATTCTAATTTTAGAACCAAATTCAACACAAATTTCAACCCAGTTTACACAAAAAGTCTGTTATTACATGAAAGAGCGAAAGTAAAGGACGAAAATCTCAATAACTTTATTTATTTTTTTATCGATATAAATCGCTTCTAAAGTTCGCTTAAAGGCTTTCCCAAACCAACGCGATTATTCGGCGCGACGAAGGAAAACAACAATAACAAAACGTGGTCGCCAAACCAAACAACAAGTTGTTGCTATTGTTTTCGTTCGTCGCGCGGAATAATCGCGTTGGTTTAGTAGAGCCTTAATCCGATTTCCAGCTTATTTTTGACATTATGTATCTGAAAACCTCAAAAATAAAACAAGGTAAAGAAAGAACCAAACTTCGCAAAAATTGCAAACAAGTTTACACGCTGCTGTAAAAAGTCTGCCATTGCATGAAAAAGCGAAAGGAAGAGCCAAAATTTTCAATAACTTAATTTATCAATAAAAAAATTGCCTTTAAAGTCTGCCAGATTCGATTCCAGCTAATTTTGGACATAATATGTATCTCAAAACGTCAAAATAAAAATATTAAAGTAAGAAACAAATTCAACAAAAATTACAACCCAGTTTACACGCTGCCATAAAAAGTCTGCCATTATGAAAAACAAAAGGTATAAGACAAAAATGTCAATAACTTCTTGTATTTAGCAATATAAACTACCTCCACAGTGCAATTAATTCAATAATCAATTTGTTTTTGACACTTCTTGCACCATAAACGTCAAAAATTAAAATTTTAATTTTAGAACCAAATTCAACACAAATTTCAACCCAATTTACACAAAATGTCTGCCATTAGGTCAAAGGACGAAGGAAAAAGAAGGAAAGGTCAATAGATTTATTTATTTATCGTTATAAATCGCCTCCAAAGTGCACTTAATTCAATTCCTTGTTTATTTTTGACATTATGCATCTAAAAACATCAAAGTAAATATATCAAAATAAGAACCAAATTAAGCACAAGTAATAGTTTACACGCTGCCTTAAAACGTCGGTCATTTTGAAAAAGCGAAAGTTGAAGACAAACGTGAGAAATGGAATAAAAACTCCACCAATTCCTTAGTTTTCTAATGAAATTTCCAAAATTTGTTTCGCATTTCGTTCATTAATTACAAAGCGCGTTCCTAACGTGCCACACAGATTTTTAGATTGTATATCTGCGTCAACCTAAAAAATCTTCCAGGCAAACATATCTGCTTTTTTTCGTTTTACATTCCTGTTTTGTTTCGTTCAACATTTTGTTTTCAAGCTGAAATAGAAAAATTTCAGTTCAATCCATCTTTCTCTGTCACTCTTTTTAAAAATAAAACTGAACTGGTAAAATATACCAGTCCCTTGATAAATATTACCAGGAAAACCAGATGACGCCACATCCTTAAGAAAAAAGATTTTCTTTCAATTTCTCCATCTCTTTCCCTCTATCTTCTGAACTGGTAGGATGTACCATTCTCCTGGTAAATATTACCAGGAAAACCAGATGACGCTAAATGTTTATGAAAAAATGTTTTCTTTCAATTTCTCTATCTCTTTCCCTCTATCTACTGAACTGGTAGAATGTACCATTCTTCTGGTAAATATTACCAGGAAAACCAGATGACGCCAAACGTTTAAGAAAAATAACTGTCTTTCAATCTTTCTTTCTCTTTCCCTCTGTCTTGAAATGAGGGACACCAGCCGATAACGGGAAAAGCAAATGCAATCTGTGGCTACATAATTCTCTGTCTATCTACAAGCGTGAGATCATTGATGCAGATATGTTATGTAGGTATAGGATTTTTTATTTCACAACGACTCCATACGGAACAGTGAAAAATTATTATGACAGACGGAATTGTTTCTGAATCAGTACTATTTCAAAACTTTAAATAACAGAGTTTTTAGCATTTTAAAAGTTTTTTTCAAAATAAAAATAAACATTTTCCAATTGTAAACCTTTTATTTTTTTATAAAAAGTAAACCAAGCACTGCGTTCGTCAAAAAATATTAAAGAACTTAATTTTACATAACCATTTTAGACACAGCCTTAAAATATCTGCCATTGCATGAAAAAGCAAAAGTAAAATACGAAACTTTCACTAACTTCGTTTATCAACACAAAATTGCCACCAAAGTGTGCCAAATTTCATTCCCAGTTTTATTTAGAAACGTCAAAAATAAAAATATTAAAGTAAGAAACAAATTCAACAAAAATTGCAACCCAGTTTATACGCTGCCATAAAAAGTCTGCCATTATGAAAAACAAAAGTGGAAGGCAAAAATATCAAGAACTTCATGTATTTACCAATATAAATTGTCTCCAGAGTGCCATAAATTCGATTCTCAATTTGTTTTTGACACTTGCATCTAAAAACGTCAAAAACTAAAATATTAAAGTAAGAAACAAATTTCACAAAAATTGCAACCCAGTTTACACACTGCCATAGAAAATCTGCGATTATGAAAAAGCAAAAGTGGAAGGCAAAAATATCAAGAACATCATGTATTTACCAATATAAATTGTCTCCAGAGTGCCATAAATTCGATTCTCAATTTGTTTTTGACACTTGCATCTAAAAACGTCAAAAACCAAAATATTAAAGTAAGAAACAAATTTCACAAAAATTGCAACCCAGTTTACACACTGCCATAGAAAGTCTGCCATTATGAAAAAGCAAAAGTGGAAGGCAAAAATATCAAGAACTTCATGTATTTACCAATATAAATTGTCTCCAGAGTGCCATAAATTCGATTCTCAATTTGTTTTTGACACTTGCATCTAAAAACGTCAAAAACCAAAATATTAAAGTAAGAAACAAATTTCACAAAAATTGCAACCCAGTTTACACACTGCCATAGAAAGTCTGCCATTATGAAAAAGCAAAAGTGGAAGGCAAAAATATCAAGAACTTCATGTATTTACCAATATAAATTGTCTCCAGAGTGCCATAAATTCGATTCTCAATTTGTTTTTGACACTTGCATCTAAAAACGTCAAAAACCAAAATATTAAAGTAAGAAACAAATTTCACAAAAATTGCAACCCAGTTTACACACTGCCATAGAAAGTCTGCCATTATGAAAAAGCAAAAGTGGAAGGCAAAAATATCAAGAACTCCATGTATTTACCAATATAAATTGTCTCCAGAGTGCCATAAATTCGATTCTCAATTTGTTTTTGACACTTGCATCTAAAAACGTCAAAAACCAAAATATTAAAGTAAGAAACAAATTTCACAAAAATTGCAACCCAGTTTACACACTGCCATAGAAAGTCTGCCATTATGAAAAAGCAAAAGTGGAAGGCAAAAATATCAAGAACTTCATGTATTTACCAATATAAATTGTCTCCAGAGTGCCATAAATTCGATTCTCAATTTGTTTTTGACACTTGCATCTAAAAACGTCAAAAACCAAAATATTAAAGTAAGAAACAAATTTCACAAAAATTGCAACCCAGTTTACACACTGCCATAGAAAGTCTGCCATTACGAAAAAGCAAAAGTGGAAGGCAAAAATATCAAGAACTCCATGTATTTACCAATATAAATTGTCTCCAGAGTGCCATAAATTCGATTCTCAATTTGTTTTTGACACTTGCATCTAAAAACGTCAAAAACCAAAATATTAAAGTAAGAAACAAATTTCACAAAAATTGCAACCCAGTTTACACACTGCCATAGAAAGTCTGCCATTATGAAAAAGCAAAAGTGGAAGGCAAAAATATCAAGAACTCCATGTATTTACCAATATAAATTGTCTCCAGAGTGCCATAAATTCGATTCTCAATTTGTTTTTGACACTTGCATCTAAAAACGTCAAAAACCAAAATATTAAAGTAAGAAACAAATTCCACAAAAATTGCAACCCAGTTTACACACTGCCATAAAAAGTCTGACATTATGAAAATGCAAAAGTTTGAAAACAAAATGTAGGTAAATAATTTCATTTTTTTATCAACATGAATAGGCTTTAAGGTGCGCTAAACTCGTTTTCCTGTTTATTTTTTACAAGTGCAGCTAAAGCCGCCAAAAATTGTTATTTTAGCCAGACCCAAATTCCACCCAAATTTTCGGCAAGTTTACACAAAAAGTCTGCCATTTTACGAAAAAAAAACCAAAGTAAAAGACAAAGCTGTAAATAACTAAATTTATATTTCAATAATATAAATCGTCTCCAAAGTGCGCTAAATTCGATTGCAAGTACCTACATTTTCTATGCATGCATCTAAAAACTTTTTAAATAAAATTATTGAAATAGGCTTCAAAACTTGAAAAAAATATCAATCGACGATTTTAAAATATCTGCCATTCCATATAACAGCCCTGGCGCGCCGCCGTGTGCATTTGCGTTTCTATCGTGTATATCTTGTCGTGTCTTGTTTCTCGCCATATTGTTTGTGAATTTTAAAGTGCGCGGTCGTAATTCGTAAAGTTTTCGTGCGGAAAAAAATAAAAATATATACTTGTATTATTTGGTAAGTTTTAATGGTTTATTACCAATATTAGTTATTATAAATTTATAATTTTAATCATATCAATTGGAACTCTGCCGTAAAGAAAAAAGAACACAATAAAGATGGTCTTTCATTCTTTGCGACATTTTTTTTTTTCGATGGGGTTTTTTTTAACGTGGGTTTGAAGCAAACAAATAAAATGAAATACCTATCCACTTGATATATTTATTTCGTAAGTTTTTAACGTTTATTAATTGAAATAATATCTAGTGATATTTTTAATAGTCTCACGCATTGAGAACTCTCCTATAAAGAAATAAGAATATAATAAATATGTGCTTTCATTCCTTGCGTCATTTTGTTTCGATGGGGGGTTTTTTTTTTAACGTGGATTCGAAGAACAAAATTGAAGTAAAATATCCATTCGATAGGTGTTTTTACCTATTTACCTGATAATTATTAAAGCCTATAAAAATATTGAATTACAAAGTGAAATTTATCATTTTTCATCAGAAATTGTTTCGCAAATAGCAACGCGATTCATTTTATTAAAAACAGGTGTAATTTGTGCACGGCAAAGTCGTGCTGCATATGACTTATTAAATTGTTTATTGTTGGTGAATTCTTGTGTGTTACCGTATTAAACTATGGTTAAGGTGTCAGAAATACACATTTTTATGCGATAGTCAAGAACTTTGATTTAGGTAACTTTTCATTTAGGGACGACCAGAGTTAAAAATATGGTTGATTTGTCAAACCAAAAAGGCAAAGAGTACCTATATTTTATAGATATATATAAAAGAAAACTATTCGAAAAATCAAAAAAAATAAGAATGAAATTGATAAAAACATATTTTAAATATTGAAAATATTTCCAAATCATAAGGAAAAAATGTAAACAAAAGATCCACACAATGAAAACATTGCATTTCAGCTGTGTTTGACAGATTAACAATTTCAACTCATATCAAGGATTTGACTATCGAAATTTAAACAAACTAGCTAAGGCGAAAGTAAAAACCTTGTTGCAATAATAAAATCAGTTTTAATACAATTTTTACATTCATTTTGTTTCTAATACTAGGCCAAACCCGACAATTTTGCACTTTAAATGTTTTGATTACAAAAGAGGAAGTTTTTTAGCATCATCGGGTTTAGTTAGGATTTCAACTTTTGTTTTCGTAGATCATTTATCTAATTATATTTTCTATCCATTAAAGTGACCGAGAAATCGCAGATACCTACCTACAATCCTCAGAAGAAAAAAATTTTAAATAGCCGGCGAAATTAATTAATATATTCAGCCCTATTCTGCTATCCGTCGGAGGGAAATAATTGCTCCAAATTTTGTATAAATTTCGATAAAAACAGGATTAAAGCAATTAGATTCTTTTAAGAATTTCAAAACTAAATATCAGTTAAGATTTGCACTCTAAAGATTGAAGATTTAAAGAAATAATTTAAAACAAATTAAATGAAACTTTCACGTGAATCGAAAGTTTTGATCAGATCGAATAGCAGAATAGGGCTGATTAATTAATTTCATACAGTGGAAATGTTGGTTTTCTTTCTTTTATAATTAAATTTTTCAAAATTGATTTTCATTAAGCACTTTATTTGAAGTAAAGCGTAAATAACAGACAAGGAAAAATATTAAACGAAAAAAAAAAAACTTGGCCAAATCTGAAAAATTAATTAAAAAATCAATTTTAATGTACATAATCGGATTTTGCCTAGTAGCTGTACTTTTTCATTTTTCATTTTTCAATTTTCTTTTTTTTATTTTTCAAAAATTCCAATTCGATTTATTAACTCAAATTTGATCATAGAAATTCAAAACAACTAGCTATGGTGGAGTTGAAAACCTAGTTGCAACAAAAAAAGTTTTAATACAATTTTCACATTGCAACTTCATGTTCTTTGTAATACTAGGCCAAACCCGATACTTTTGCACTTAAAATGTTTTATGATTAAAAAAAAGATCAAATGTTTTTAGAATCATCGGGTTTTGCCTAGCATTTCAACTTTTGTTTTCGTTGATCATTTATCTAATTATATTTTATGTATATCCATTACAGTGACCGAAAAATCTTAGATTCAGATACCTACCTACAATCCTTAGAAGAAAAAAACCAAAAAAAAAAAACAGCTATAAGAATTCAATATATCTGTGGTAAGTAATACTATTTCCTTATACATACATATAACACTTAATTTTGCGAAAGACAATTCGTAAGTTTTTATAGTATAATATTTAATAAATAGTTTTCCACACCATCGTCTTTCATAGTTGAACTTTTGGTTTCTTCTATAGCTCCATATATCTAAATGAATTTTCATTTAACACTTTATTTCAAGTAAAAAGTGTTTCACAATAGGTACCTATATTACTTTTTTTAGAATCGACATTGACAATCAAATTATGGATACAAAATTTTATCCATTTTCAGTTTTTAACAATTTAACGAATCTGAATCATTTTGTACTTTTAAATTAAAAAAACAAACTTTTAATAAAAAATCAATTTTAATGTACATAATCGGATTTTGTCTATTAGCTCAAATTTTTTTTTTATTTCTCAAAAATCCAGAATCGATTTCTCAAATAGCTCATAGAAATACAAAAAACTAGGTAAGGTGAAAGTAAAACTCTAGTTTGCAACAACAAAATCAGTTTTTATACAATTTTTACATTGTAACTTCATATTGTTTCTAATACTAGACAAAACCCGACACTTTTGCACTCTTAATGTTTTGATTACGAAAAAGATCAAGTTTTGTCTAGCATTTCAGCTTTTGTTTTTGTTGATTTCCATTTATCTAATTATAATGTACAATCTATTATAGGAACCGAGAAATCCTAATAAATTCCTCAGTAGAAATTACTCAAGATTAATTAATCAGTAACACTTTTTTCCTGTTAATTCAATTTTTCGAAAAACAATGCATTTTGTTATACACTTGAAAATCGTTATTAATTGAAAAGCAATAGTGTTCCAGATTAATGTGTTTTCGTAGTTCATCTTTTGGTTTTTCTTTCTTTTTTAATAATTCAATTATCTATTTTTAATCGATAATTCACAAAAGTGAACAGAAAACCAAATTCATCAGCCATGACCGATAGAAATTTAACTTTTTGTTTAGGACTTTATTTCAAGTAAAAACATATTTATTAGATAAAACATAATCACTCCTGTTCTGATTTTCGCATCAGTAAAAAATACTGCTCGTTTTAAAAACAAAGGTGTTCTTTACTCAATTATTTTGAAGTTTTCAATACGATTTTAATTTTAAATCCGTACGAACATCAATTTCGTAAACGAATTCAATTCGAAACAAAAATCAGAACAGGGGTGACTATATTATACAATTACAATAGGTACTCGGTAAAACATACGAAAAAAAGCTATTTTCAGAATCGATAATCAAATTATGAATACAAAAATTTATGCAATTCCAGTTTTTACAATTATAAATAAATACTTCTTTTAGTAAACTAGGCGAAATCTGAAAATACATACTTTGTGTACCTTTAGAATAAACAAATATAGTTAATCTATGATTTCACCCCGGACATCTGCTTATAATGATTTTTCACGCTGATTCTAACTTTGATATCTATTTTATGCACTGTACAAAAAAAGAATTTCTGCTAATTTTTTTATATGAACTTTGAAGAAGCTGAAAAATCGTAGAAATTTGTTGTTTTGGACAGTACGCGAATAAGCAAAATGTATATCACCGGATTTCGCTTAGTAGCTCAAGTTTTTATTTACGTTTTTTTTTCATTTCTCGAAAATTCCACTTCGATTTAACACATATTTGATGATGAGAATTCAAACTAATTTGCTGTTGCAAATTTGTCGATGATAACTTCATTTTGTTGCAAAAACTAGGTCAAACACGACAATTTTGCACCTGAAATGCTTCGATTACAAAAAAGATCAAGTGTTTTTAACTCCATCGAGTTTGTCTATGTTTTATGTTATATGTGCAAGCAATTACTGCGACCGAGAAATCCTATTAAATTCCTCAGAAGAAATAATGAAAGACATGGACCAAGATTAATATATACATCAGTATCAAAAGTAACACTTTCAATTTTGCGAAAAACAATGCGTTTTGTTATTTTTATACTTGGCGATAGGTATTGATCACAAATCAATAGTTTTTATAGTTTTATATTTTAAAGAATACCTTTAAACTTTTTACAAAAAATCGAAGACTAATGTACAAACTTTTGAAAAAAAATAATAAATGACCTATCTAATCAATGTTTTGAAAATAACAGCCTTATAATAACAGAAAATTAGTTGAATTTGTCTGTAAGTGACCATGGAATGCTCCAATATAATTTTGCAAAAGGCTTATCCTAATTTATGTTCAACCCATTACAGCGACAGATAAAATCCTGATAAATTCCTCAGAAGAAAAACCTTGACCTATCAGTAGTAATTTACATTATTTGTTTTGTTGATTTTCATATTCGCCTAACAACATTTTAAATCCAGAAATCCTGATAGACCGAGAAATCCTGATAGTGTCCTGAGCCAGAAATTATACCAGACTTACACCAAGAGCAATTTATCAGGTAAGCAACCCTTAATTGTTATAATTCAATTTTGCAAAATCTAATTCTAATTTATGTTTAACCCATTGCAGCGACGGATAAAATCCTGATAAATTGCTCAGAGATATACCTTGACCTATCGGTGGTAAGTTAAATTTTTTGTTCTGTTGTTTTTCGTATTCGCCTAATTATATTTTTAACCCAATACAGCGACCGAGAAATCCTGATAGTGTCCTGAGCCAGAAATTATACCAGACTTACACCAAGAGCAATTTATCAGGTAAGCAACCCTTAATTGTTATAATTCAATTTTGCAAAATCTAATTCTAATTTATGTTTAACCCATTGCAGCGACGGATAAAATCCTGATAAATTGCTCAGAGATATACCTTGACCTATCGGTGGTAAGTTAAATTTTTTGTTCTGTTGATTTTCGTATTCGCCTAATTATATTTTTAACCCAATACAGCGACCGAGAAATCCTGATAGTGTCCTGAGCCAGAAATTATACCAGACTTACACCAAGAGCAATTTATCAGGTAAGCAACCCTTAATTGTTATAATTCAATTTTGCAAAATCTAATTCTAATTTATGTTTAACCCATTGCAGCGACGGATAAAATCCTGATAAATTGCTCAGAGATATACCTTGACCTATCGGTGGTAAGTTAAATTTTTTGTTCTGTTGTTTTTCGTATTCGCCTAATTATATTTTTAACCCAATACAGCGACCGAGAAATCCTGATAGTGTCCTGAGCCAGAAATTATACCAGACTTACACCAAGAGCAATTTATCAGGTAAGCAACCCTTAATTGTTATAATTCAATTTTGCAAAATCTAATTCTAATTTATGTTTAACCCATTGCAGCGACGGATAAAATCCTGATAAATTGCTCAGAGATATACCTTGACCTATCGGTGGTAAGTTAAATTTTTTGTTCTGTTGATTTTCGTATTCGCCTAATTATATTTTTAACCCAATACAGCGACCGAGAAATCCTGATAGTGTCCTGAGCCAGAAATTATACCAGACTTACACCAAGAGCAATTTATCAGGTAAGCAACCCTTAATTGTTATAATTCAATTTTGCAAAATCTAATTCTAATTTATGTTTAAACCATTGCAGCGACGGATAAAATCCTGATAAATTGCTCAGAAGATATACCTTGACCTATCAGTGGTAAGTTAAATTGTTTGTTCTGTTGATTTTCGTATTCGCCTAATTATATGTTTAACCCAATACAGCGGCCGAGAAATCCTGTAGTGTCCTGAGCCAGAAATACTAGACTTAAACCAAAAGCTGCTACTACTGCGACCGAGAAATCCTAATAAATTCCTCAGAAGAAAAATCCAAGACATAAACCGAGATTAAGATATTAGTGGTAAGTAACTCTTTTTCCTGATACTCTAATTTTGATTTTCGTAGTTCAATTTTTTGTTTTTGTTCCTTTAACAATAATTCAATGCTTCGCAATGGATTTTCTATAGCAGGAACAGTCAAACCCGCTTTACTGAATAACGCTAAAAAACCCAGTGCATTTTTCAACAAATGCATATAGTACCTATAGTAATTCAGATAAGATAAAACTTTTTGCTTTTTCATTAAGGCTCCCAAGACTTGCATTTAAGGACTTGAATTTCAGGACTAAGAAAATTTTAAAAATTTTGATTGGGAAAAAGACAGAAAAATTTTCAATTTTTTTCTTCGGGAAAAAGACTTAGAAAAATTTTTGGACTTAAAAAATTTTCAATTTTATTCTTCGGGAAAAAGACTTAGAAATATTTTCAATTTTTTTCTTCGGGAAAAAAGACTTAGAAAAGTTTTTGGACTTAGAAAAATTTTAAATTTTTTTCTTCAGGAAAAAAGACTTAGAAAAATTTTCAATTTTTTTCTACGGGAAAAAGACTTAGAAAAATTTTTGGACTTAAAAAAATTTTCAATTTTATTCTTCGGGAAAAAGACTTAGAAATATTTTCAATTTTTTTCTACGGGAAAAAGACTTAGAAAAATTTTTGGACTTAAAAAAATTTTCAATTTTTTTATTCGGGAAAAAGACTTAGAACAGTTTTTGGACTTGGAAAAATTTTAAATTTTTTTCTTCAGGAAAATGACTTAGAAAAATTTTCAATTTTTTTCTCCGGGAAAAAAGACTTAGAAAAGTTTTTGGACTTAGAAAAATTTTAATATTTTTTCTTCAGGAAAAAAGACTTAGAAAAATTTTTGGACTTAAAAAAATTTTCAATTTTTTTATTCGGGAAAAAGACTTAGAAAAGATTTTGGACTTAGAAAACTTTAAAATTTTTTTCTTCAGGAAAATGACAGAAAAATTTTCAATTTTTTTCTTCGGGAAAAAGACTTAAGGTGATATTACATTGTCATATATATATGGCAAGTTTGCCAAATAAATATGGCTCAAAAATGTCATATAAGTGTGATAGTCATATTTATATGACAAAATATATATGACTCCATTATATGACACTCATGAACTATTTTGAATTTAAAAAAAATATATGATTTAATGAAACGTGAATGGTCAAATATATCGTATTTTTTTAAATATTTTATTTTTCGTAGCAACTGTTTCATATTTGTAAACAAAAATTGACAGAAAAAGCTTGTGAACATTATATGGCATACATATATGGCATAGTCTATTAATACTTGTCATATATACAAATATTGTGCCATATTTTATATGACTAGCATGGGTCATATATATATGACAATGTAATATCACCTTTAGAAATATTTTTGGACTTAGAAAAATTTTTAATTTTTTTCTTCGAGAAAAAGACTTGTGAAACTTTATTTTGTTATATGAGGTTCGTTTATGTGAAAAAACTGGTTAAATGAAATCATAATTAAGATTTTTTGTCGTTTCACTTAAACAAGTTTTACTTTGCTAGGAACAAATTTCATTTAAAGTTTTGCTTTTATTGATTTTCATTTTTCTCATTATATTTTTATCCCATTACAGTGACAGAGAAATCCTGATAAAATACTGGACAGTGCATAGAAAAATACCGAGAGAAAAAGGCCAAGATTGATAATATTAGTGGTATGTAAACCTTTTTCATTGTTATCTGATTTTTCTATAGATACTACGCAAAACACGATACATTTAGTTAAATTCTCTGGTACGAACATTAATTATTATTTTTATCGAGTTTTGATTAGTATTTTAAATGTATGTTTTTTAATTTTATTAAAAGTTTTATTATTTATACCTCATAACAGCGTTTAGAAAATAATGGATTGTTTTATATGTCATCAAAGGTGTTGTACCTTAAAAGATATATCCACCCACTTCAAAGTGGTACATAAATTGGACGGAATAGGTGTTTACCGGTGTACCTTCAAACAATGTTCGTCATTTACATGCACCTTTACAAATTTTTCACGTCACTGCAAAACGCACATATTATTAAGAATTCGGTAAAATAATTACATTGGTTGATTTTTACGAAAAATGGCATTTTATGAAATTACCAAACGGATACGAATACGTAAGAAAAAATAAATTACTTTTTAATTTCAAAATTTAACTGTTGTAACTTTTTCTCTTTTCTTGTTAACAATAACTAAAACCAGTAGTTGAACTCTATTTATGTAGCATTCTTTTTTCGAATACAAGATTTTATGTTAGAAAATACAATTTGAAAAACTGGTGAACATAACCGGATAGGTCCAGTTGAACGTATCCGCTTTTGTTAACCAGCTCTTTAAATATAAATTTTAGTGAATAAATTAAAGGTAATCGTACAATGTACATACATTGCTTATCTTATTGATAACGATAATTAAAACATTAAACAGCTGCTTAACTTTCGAATCAATCTTCCTTTGTAGATCGAATCCGATTTTAATAGGATGTTCGGGAATAAAGATAGTGTTCTAGCGGGCCCCAAAATGAGTGACTTCGTTAATTTGATGCTCAAAAACGTTTTCCCGAAACGAATTGTAAACAATGAAATCCGAATGAAATTACACGACTTCCACTTGAAGTGCTCATCTGACCCCAACTGTAACATAGTTTCATAAAGTTTGTAATCATAATAATTTTTGTATGTAAAACCTAAATCTAACTCACTAAAAACAGATAAAAATATATACAATGATTTTTTTATTTATAGCTTTTATACTTTTATCTTTTATTATCAGCTTAGTTTTTATAATTTATTTCAAACTAAAAATCACAGTATTCATGATCTTGCCTCATATTAATAAGAAAATATTTTTCATTGTTAGATACCAGGGCTGCAATGGTCTTCACATACTTGCACTATCTCCTGCAACCAAGTGGACGTGAAGGCAACAAACGCTTCACAGTTATTGATAGTCTAGAAGCATCAATAAGAGTGTTTGCTCAAGAGCAAGACTACAAAGAGCATCAAAACGCACTGGCTGCAAAACATTCGCAATCCCAGCCACCATTAATAACTTTAATTGGTTCGTTGGAAAAAATTCAAGAAATTCACGTTGATTTTGACAATACTCATTATAAATTGTTCACCTTCGAACGTGCGGTGGATACTTGCCTAAAAATATTTTTTACATTAAATATTGCTTACCCAAAGCAATCCGAAAATTTCTGGGAGTTTATCGACATATATTTTTATCAAATTGATACATCTGCCACAAATTTGAAGGCACGCACACTTTTAAAATGGTTGAAATCAGCTGAAAATGACAGCAACTTATAATAATATTATTAAATATTATATAATATTATATTTTAAAATAATAATATTTAATTAATAATACTCCTTTAAAAAGGAAATATTTCATTTAGCTTGAAGAAAATTCATAACAAAAAATGTTCACTTCAAAAAGTAACCGCCAAGATTTTATGTATGTGACTGTAAGTATTTTTAAAACCTTTTTGCAATAAAAACTAATGACTTTTTTCAACAAATTTAAACAATTTTTTTAATTTATAATAAGATAAATTTGTTTTGCTTTCTTCATGGTTGTATGGGATTTTTCTTTTCGTTTTGGTTTTTAGATATTTGTATGGTTATCTAAGTTCAAATGGTGAGTATGAAAATTAATTATATATTAAATTTAAAAAAAGTAATATTCCCGGTAAATGCTACCACTCTCCTGGTAGCAGGTACCAGGAAAATCATACAATATCCTGGTATATTGTACCCGAATGCGGGTACATTTTACCAGGAAAAAAATAATATCCATGGTAAATACTACCATTCTCCTGGTAGCAGGTACCAGGAAAAGTATCCAATATCCTGGTATATTGTACCAGAATGCGGGTACATTTTACCAGAAAAAAAAAATAATATTCCTGGTAAATACCACCACTCTCCTGGTAGCAGGTACCAGGAAAAGTATCCAATAACCTGGTATATTGTACCAGAACGCGGGTACATTTTACCAGGAAAAAAAAATAATACTGGTAAATACTACCACTCTCCTGGTAACAGGCACCAGAAAAAGTATCCAATATCCCGGTACATAGTACCAGAATGCTGGTACATTTTACCAGGAAAAAATAATATTCCTGGTAAATACTACCACTCTCCTGGTAGCAGGTACCAGGAAAAGTATCCAATATCCTGGTATATAGTACCAGAATGCGGGTACATTTTACCAGGAAAAAAATAATATTCCTGGTAAATACTACCACTCTCCTGGTAGCAGGTACCAGGAAAAATATCCAATATCCTGGTATATTGTACCAGAACGCGGGTACATTTTACCAGGAAAAAAAAATATTACTGGTAAATACTACCACTCTCCTGGTAACAGGCACCAGGAAAAGTATCCAATATCCCGGTACATAGTACCAGAATGCTGGTACATTTTACCAGGAAAAAAATAATATTCCTGGTAAATACTACCACTCTCCTGGTAGCAGGTACCAGGAAAAATATCCAATATCCTGGTATATTGTACCAGAACGCGGGTACATTTTACCAGAAAAAAAAAAATATTGCTGGTAAATGCTACCACTCTCCTGGTAGCAGGCACCAGGAAAAGTATCCAATATCCCGGTATATAGTACCAGAATGCTGGTACATTTTACCAGGAAAAAAATAATATTCCTGGTAAATACTACCACTCTTCTGGTAGCAGGTACCAGGAAAAGTATCCAATAACCTGGTATATTGTACCAGAACGCGGGCACATTTTACCGGGAAAAAAATAATATTCCTGGTTAATACTACCACTCTCCTGGTAGCAGGTACCAGGAAAAGTATCCAATATCCTGGTACATAGTACCAGAACGCGGGTACATTTTACCAGGAAAGAAATAATATTCCCGGTAAATACTACCAATCTCCTGGTAGCAGGTACCAGGAAAATGAATCTTTTATCCTGGTAGATTGTACCAGTCTACTGATACATTTTATCAGGAATTCTTATAAAATTCTATCTGGAGGGGAAATGATTTTGCCTTGTACGGGCTACCAGGTCAGACTGATATATTTTATCAGCCGACCTGGGAGAATCCATTTATAAGTTAATTGGATAGATTCTACCACGAAATTTGATAAATAGCACCAGGAATATTTTTTGAGTGTTGGTATATCGCCCTTAAGGCACCTACCGAACATGGATTACATGTCTTATGTGCTACAATGTGAATTAACGGTATAAGACATACGCGTATGGATGCCCTTTTTCAAACCCTTTCGAATGAGATATCAATGACTTCAGTGGCACTTATATATCCGAAGAAATTGAGCTCAAATTAGTTTGAGTACTCCTTATTTAGCTGCAATTTACCCCAAACGCGATGACTCATCACCTGAAACTATGAGGCGATAGCTATAAAACAATTCCTCTATAATCTTTGCGCAATATTTATCTATCGATTGGTATATCTAGGATGTCTGTAGTACAAACAGTCACTTAGCAGTAGGGCGCGAGCGGTACATGTTTTCGTGACGGTCCTCTTTTCGCTACATCACACCCAACCGTCCGAGAAAGACATGTAATCCATGTTAAAATGTTTTGTTCATCGAATTCGTGGACCGGATTTGAAATCTCTGATGTTTAAATCACTATAACTTTCGTTCTAGAAGTCAGATCTTTAAGGTTGAAGTTTTTGAATGAAGTCAGAATATCAGGCTACATTTCTGTATGCATACTTACCTACAAAATTTTGGAAAAGTGAAAAAATGTTGTACCTACTAGAGTGGGGATTAAACTCACCTTCAATGTGATTTTCGATTTTTAATATTCAAAAGTTAATGAAAAATTTTACAATTTCGAAAAATAATATTGGAGTAAGTTTTTGCACCGACCCTTCTCTATAAAGGTGGTATAGGTTTTTGTGGAGTTAATGCCACAGTAGAGGCAGGAGGGGTGTCTTAAAGCTAAACATTCCATCCATCCAACCACAAATTAGATATAGGTGAACTCTGACAAGCTACAACCAATAAGTACCACAGATCGTTAATACTTTATTAATGGAATTTTGTCACAAAATAAAATTCAGACGAGTTATAAAATTAAAACAAAATGGCCAGCTGTGACGATATGTCGCCTTTTTCCTAACCCCTACCACCCCAACAATTTTTTTTTACAATGTGGAGATGTACCAAAATACCCTTCGAAACATGCAACTTCATTACCTACAATTTTTTGACTGAATTCACTATACACCATAACGTTTGTGCACATTTTTCTCAAAATCTATTGATAGCAAGAAAAAAAGTGGGTTAATATTTTTGACATAAAATTACATAAGCTTAAACTTTTGCCTTCACATCTTTTGAAAAAAAAAAATGATATTCAACCCTTTTCTCCCGCCGTAAAAACTTAAGACCCGCTCCAAATTAAGGGAATGTAGGTAGGTACCTACTTTTTGGAAAATGCTTAAGATACAAAAACAAAGATCTCCACCAAAATACAGCTTTGTTGGAATTTTTTCGGAGTGAAATTCTAATTTTCCTGGGCTATATGAGGAAATGTTTAAGGGCCTAATTACATAAAAGACTTTTTGCAAAAAGTATGGTAAAAAGTGATAAACAGAAATATTCTTAGAGATTCCTGTGTGCGAGAAAATTGTGTTTTCTCTGTGAAATCAATCACAAATGACACATCAAACACAATTTTCGTACGCTTTTTCGAATACAGCACAGGTAAATATGAAATATTTAACTTTATGTGACAACATGAAAATGTCGCTTACGATAATTTGGGGGAAAGGGGTAGGTATTCTTTCGTTTTACTACTTTAGATTCCAAACTCAAAAGCCTGAAATTATTAAATGATATCAAGATAAATCCTCCTAGCTGCCTTAATCCATGCCTCCTTTATTTTAATTTTAGTTTTTTTTTTTTAACACAACCTGTCTTGCTTGCATCACGAATTTTCCTCCTTTTATTATTTTTTTTGTTTCCTTTATTGCCATTCTCATTTAATGTTGACGGAATTCCAATTTCGAAACAGTAATTGCCTCCACAAAAGTCATCATAATTGGCCATTTTGCTGTAAGTACCTACAACACGCTCAAAACCAATGGCCAAGGACAACACTACTAACCAACAACCGCACCCACCTCCTGAGATACTGCCAGTAAAAACCATTTCAGCCATTTGTGATGCCACCAACATAAACCAGTCGATACAGACCTAACCATACAGAAAAAGAAAAACGAACTTAACTACCTATAGAATCTTAATCGCTGTCATTATTATCGTCAGTATTGTTGTTACTAGCGACTTAAAGCAGAAGCTCACTTTTCTAGAAGGTGCTATTCACAGAATTCCTAAAAGCACCTCTCTACTTATGGTAGGAACCTACCTACACAACAAAAATGGAAAGGAAACGACTTTTCTGCACCCAAATAGTCATGAAAAGTTGTAACTTCTAGAAATTATAAAAAAAAAAAAAATAATATTAAAAAGCCAGACGCGTAAACCTGCTCTGAAGCCCGGCCGAACTCCACTCGAAAAAAAATACACGTCTGGTCATGTTTTTTGTGTTTCGTTCATCTTCATCATCATAGTTTTGGTCGTCTAAGCTCACAGACATCGATAATGTACCTAACCAAGTATCTTAAACTCGAGGTGTGTATATCTTTTCGTCTCTATATAGCCCCTCTAGTCCTTCTCCTACCTAAACAACGTAAGCACTTTAAGAGTTTTCTTCAAATAAAAATTCATGCGAAATGATGAGACACGACAGAACTATATACGACAATACGGACCAAGTCGTTGACTCTCGCCCTTCCTGCGTGCGTCCGATGGAATCACCAGGCACCTCCACGCTCCACCATCCAACCATTCTTTGCAAAACACCACAAAACCATTCGAATAAAACGTACACAAGCGAGTATCTTACACTCGCTCTGCGAATGTCCGTTCTTGAACTCGCAATGAATTTACTGACCTACGACAACGTTCCAAAAAAAAAAAAGAAGATACAAATAAACGAAATCCCAAAAAAAAGAACCAAAAAAACAACCGACGAGAATAAAAATTAAGCACTAAAAGAGCCCGGCGCACCGAGCCCCAAGAGGTAAACGATCCAGACGAATCAAAAACATACCCACGTACTCGCACCACTCCCATAGCCCTAGTGACAGTGGCGTGCGGGTGTTAGGGGGCAGCAGGAAAATCGAGAATCCAGTTCCAGTCCACCAGACTCATTGTGTTTATACAAGTTGAGCACGAATTACGCCAACCAGCCATCCAAATAACCAACAACCAACCGAGTCGAGTCGAACGAGAGGGTACTCGCAGGGAAGCCTGCTGCTGCTACTTGCCTGCCTGCCTGCCGATGGCGCCCTCTTCACTGTTTATCCATTGGATAAAGTCCCAGTTGAAGTGCCCCAACAAACGTCTCTAGCCCTCTTCGTTCTAGAAGAGAGATGAAGCTTTACGATGACTTTCCTGTTTGTGTTGTGTGAGAGCTTTTTTCTGCGTTTTTGCCTGTCATCTATCGCAGAAACGACCGACACTGCTATACGGCTACGATGGGGGTGATGCATGACAGGAGGTGTTTGGGGATTTCCAGCGATTCCAGTGAACGACCTTCTCTCCTCTCATTCGGAAGAGAGGGACGTGATGTTCTACAACTATACAATATTTACAGCCGTTAGAGCCCAGAGATGCGTGTGCGTTTTTAAAGACTTCGTGATAAGAATTTTATGGGGAGGGGGAGGATCTGTGCCTGACTGTAAAACTGACTGTGGGGCTCATATTATTGTTTTTTTTTTTTTTTTTTTTTTTTTTTGTGCTGTGTCATCGGCCTGCCACTGCCAAAAGCGCCTTACTCACCCCTTATGTCATTTGTAATAATTTTGTTTCGGGGTCATTGAATGAGTTCATCTCTCTAAACGCATGTAAAAAGTTGAATGAATTTTTTGGGGGTTGTTGAGCTGAGCTAATATGTCCCGGGATGAAAGCTGTATCTTAGGCTATTGGCCTCAAAACGAGCCGGGTTCAAATAAATGCTAGATGTTGTATTTTCAGGTGCGGTATGTATAGATATTCTATCTGCGTCGAAGTGAAATGAGGTGAATGGTTTTCATTTTTTCATGTAAAGGTCATTTTACGGCATGATTTGAACTTGGAAGGTCGTTAGACCATTCAAGTAGGTACCTACCTAAAAGAGGAGATTTTTTTCTTCATATCTAATGTTTTATACAGAAATTTCCAGAAGATTTTTAAAGAAAACAAAACGAAAGCTCGCTGACTAATGAGGTTTTAATAATAATTGCTGAAACATGTTGCTGAAAAAAAAAAATAAATATTGTTTGGGGGAATGATTTCGATTTGTAATGACTACCAAGCAATGTTTTGGGTTTTATTTCATGCATAAGAGAAAATAAAATCAACGGTTCGTACCTCAATCGATTCTGAATTGACATTAAGCTTGACCCTAGAAAAGCATTGCAAAGAAGCTGGCCTGCACAGTTAAAAATTGTATTTTGGATTGAATTTAATTACAAATATGTTATGTACTAAAATAATAAGTAAGAAAAACTACCATATGTGATATATCTAGCCGATAAGCATTCTTCCGAGTATCAGAAAAGTAGGTATTATTTAAAAGTAGGTAAAAAAAAAACAATTTTACAAAAAAAAAATTTTAGTGATTAATGCACGCAAAATGCATGCAACTTGCCCACAACGTGGAAGCAACTTTCATGAAACTTTGCAAGCAACTTGCATACAACTTGAACAAAACATGCATGCAACTTGCACACAACTGATGCAACTTGAACGAAACTTGCACGCAACTTGTATGAAACTTGCATGCAACATTTTGTGTACAAAGATGCGCAACTTGCACGAAACTTACATGTTACTTGCAAGCAGTTTGAATTTAACTTCCACAAAACTTTCACGCAACTTCCACGCAATTAAAACGCAATTTGCAGACAATTTATACGCAAATTGCACGAAACTTGCATGCAACTTGCACACAGCTTGCTGTGCAGCTTGAACCTACTTCCACGAGACTTACGTGCAATCTGCACAAAACTTGCATGTAGCTTGCATGCAACTTGTATAAATCTTGCACGAAAATTGCATGCAACCTGCACGCAACTTGCATGAAACTTGTACGAAACTTGCATGCAATTTACACGGAACTTTCATGAAGCTTTCATTCAACTTTTTAAAGTTTCTAGTTTTTATTTATTTAATCTGACATTGATTCTCTGTCTAATTGGTTTCGTATCAATGGTCTTAAACTCAATACGAAAAAGTGTAACACGATTTCTTTTTCCAGAAAATCTCCTAGTTTGCTACTCAACTATGCAATTGAATCAGAAGCTTTGGAAAGGGTTTCGAGTATTAAAGACTTGGGTGTTATTCTTGACTCCCAACTTTCTTTTAAAAGTCATTTAGAATATTTGGTCCCTAAGGCCAACTCGTTGATAAGTTTCATAAAGCGTCATGGAAAAGTATTTAGATTATTCTTATTTACGTCTCTCGTGAGATCACTTTTGGAGTACGCAGATATTATTTGGAGCCCCGCACATAAAGTCCATTCTGATAGGATTGAGAAAATTCAAAGACTATTTACGAAATATATATTTATTAAAAAAAATGGGGTGGAGTTTTTGTCCTGGGTATGAAGCTAGATGCCAATTACTTGGAATAAAAACTTAAAAATCTAGAAAAAAAAATTTCATGGTATAATGATGCTGATTAAAGGCCTTCCACACTATCCCACTGAGTAGGATTAACACATGTCAAAAAAGTGAAATTTTATCCCACATGACTTGACAGCCCATCTCACACAATTTGACATGTATTAATACATGAACATTTTTAGGATTGGTTCTAAAACCATCACACATTCTATCTCACTTGGATTGAGGTTATGGTGAATTGACTTTTTGAATGCAAGTGTGAAAGCAAAATATGAAAATATTTTCTTTACACAAATTTGGCAGTCGTAAGGGATTCTATCACACTTTTTTTTGTATTAATACTCGATGGGATAGTGTGGAATGGCTATTAGAGACTTACTATGTTACCATATTAAGTGGCCACCGCACCGCTTCTTGTTTTAGTTCCAATCTATGTTCCGCTAGATCTATGAGAGCTAGAGTTTTTTTGTATCAAAGAAATAATACGACAAATTATGACAATAATGAATGTCTATTGTGTATTTCAAAATGAGGTATCTTCAAATATCCATGTTTTCAATCTCAATCGAAATGAAATTTAAAATGGAGGTATTGTATTTATTTATATTTTAATTTGCTAATTGATTTCTGAAATCTGGTAACTTATAATGCTTGTAGATTACAAAAAAAAAATTAAAAAAAAATAAAAACCTGCAGGCAAGTACCAGTCAACAATTTTCAGATATCGCATAATACCTTGGAAAGTATGCGCAATTTCCATTTTTCACGATTTTTCGACGTTTCTGTTCAAATTTACCAATTTTTGGCCTGGTTTAATACGAGATCCACAAAAAAAAACTTCATTCAAATCGGATGATATTCAGCCGTATATACTTTCTGACACCTCGGAAACTTTTCCTTGTGCATGAAGAAATGACCAAGCATACAAAGTATAGGTATTTAAAAGTCAATCTTAAGGATTAGTAATATTTAATGAGAAATACATTATGTATGTATATACATAGGTATATATATTGAAAGTTAACTCTACACAAAATTTTAGAATTCTACCTAAAGCAATATAGGTACCTACCTAATTTTAGCCATTTAGTCTAAACTCGCATTATTTTTCTTAGTGTGTCTTGCAGGTCAATAAACTTTTTGATACTTGCGAAATAAAATGTAGATAGGTATACCAGGAAACGTCGATGATGATAAATTCCGCTTCACTACATACATACATATATAACAAAAAAAAAAAAAAACCATAATATCATGCCGTTTCGATTTCACGTCGCGTCATCAACAAAAATCTAAACCAACAAAAGCTTATCTCAACTCCAAGTCTGTCACTTAAAATGTTAAATTTATTGGTAACCCATAAAACAACATCAGAAAAAACGCACGCACATCATTTGAAAATTTGAATCAGCTTTTGGCGAACTGGCCAATTTGCGTTTAGCTTGTAGTCCGGTAAATTTACAACCGTTCGCTTACCGCACGATTTACATATTGTTTTACATAGTTTTGCCTTATCCTAGTTGTTATAAATGTGTGCATGATAACAAATAGTCAAACACGTGCAGGTTATGTGGGCGTTGGGTGACCAAAAATGTCTATTGCGTTCAACAACTGAAACATGTCCTTCGGATTCGGTGACTCAAATTCTTCTGAATGGTCGTGGAGGCAGGGAGCAGAAGTAAGGATTGTGGTTTTGTTTGATGCGCACATTTTGACTGGTCACTGATATTATAAACGATTTATCATTTCATAATATTGATTGTGGTTTAACGATATTGCTTTGAGGTTTTTGCCGAGTTGCGGATGATTCAGTCCACACACACAGATCATTTTGTATTTGCATTATATACGCAAAACACTCAACACAAACACTGCACATGTGGGTAGGTATCCACTTATTTTATTTTTTCTGCAGTTTTTTTTTTTTCATCCGTTTTTTTTGGGACTCAAACATGCGTCGTCGGACGTTGTGTTTCGTAAGCCACAGGCGGGATTTCAATTAAAATTGATTAAAGTGATTTTTAACGGTGAAATCTGATTCGAAACAATTTAAAATCATTTGGGTATGTAATGAGATGGCATTGAAATTGGAATGGGATAATGATTGGGAAATGCTCAATAATTTGGCTCTTTTAATGGGATAATGGTTACAAAGCAGTCCATGCGTCACTGATGGCGGGGTTCCGAGCACACTTAAACATAATACATAAATATTAATGATTTGCGTACAGGGTCGGACTTAAAAGGGCAACAGACATCGGTCAGTGATAAATGGAGAGACTCTTTGATATAATTTTGACATAAATTTAATTTGATTTTATTATTAAAGCTAAGTAGAATTAAATATACTTAAATAATTTTGGTGACAGGATAGCTCATGTAAAAACAGACTAGTGACTTACAACTCTCAACCATTCTTGTGTGGGTGTAATTGGCAGAAAAGGAGTGGACCTACAATTTTTATCTGATGAATCAGAACGAGAAAAGTTATTCCCATGACAGGAGGTACCTGTACTCTTGAAGAATGTGTCACTTTTGCGCAGAAGTGAAGTAGCCGTGAAACAAATAGGTATTTCTTGTTAGTTTTTTAGGTGAAAGAGGCTTGAATCGTACACAGACCGCCGGCTGCTACTTCTATAGTACACCAAATAGCTTCAAAACTATTCGGAGAGGGTATACTATAGCACAAAAATCGAGACTTCCACACAAAAATAGCACAAAAAGTGCACAAAATTCTAATTATGGTTTCAATTGATTATGCTAAAGTGTATGTGCTAGCTTTATAGACGTCAGTCCGTTCGTGCCTCTGTGCGACCCTGAGCTCAATATAATTTGAGCTGAAGCATCATGAATGGGATAACGGATATGCTTAAAATTATGTACAGAGCACTTTTATTTGACCTGTCATACCTACAACAAATTATTATTATTATTTTTTTTTGAAAATTCTCCCAAACAATTTTAACGATTTACATTAAACATCGTGCCAGTGCGTGATAAAACTTGCATGCAACTTGCATGAAAACTTGCATGCAACTTGCATGAAAAACTTGCATGCAACTTGCATGAAAAACGTTCATGCAACTTGCATGAAAAACTTGCATACAACTTGCATGAAAAACTTGCATGCACCTTGCACGAAAAACTTACATGCAACTTGCATGAAAAACTTGCATGCAACTTGCATGAAAAACTTGCATGCAACTTGCACGAAAAACTTGCATGAAAAACTTGCATGCAACTTGCATGAAAAACTTGCATGCAACTTGCATGAAAAACTTGCATACAACTTGCATTAAAAACTTGCATGCAACTTGCATGAAAAACTTGCATGCAACTTGCACGAAAAAATTGCATGAAAAACTTGCATGAAAAACTTGCATGCAATTTCATGAAAAACTTGCATGCAACTTGCATGAAAAACGTTCATGCAACTTGCACGAAAGACTTGCATGAAAAACTTGCATGCAACTTGCATGAAAAACTTGCATGCAACTTGAATGAAAAACTTGCATGCAACTTGCATAAAAAACTTGCATGCAACTTGCATGAGAAACGTTCATGCAACTTGCACGAAAAACTTACATGCAACTTGCATGAAAAACTTGCATGCAACTTGCACGAAAAACTTGCATGCAACTTGCATGAAAAACTTGCATGCCACTTGCACGAAAAACTTGCATGAAAAACTTGCATGCAATTTGCATGAAAAACTTGCATGCAACTTGCATGAAAAACTTGCATGCAACTTGAATGAAAAACTTGCATGAGAAACGTTCATGCAACTTGCACGAAAAACTTACATGCAACTTGCATGAAAAACTTGCATGCAACTTGCACGAAAAACTTGCATGAAAAACTTGCATGCCACTTGCACGAAAAACTTGCATGAAAAACTTGCATGCAATTTGCATGAAAAACTTGCATGCAACTTGCATGAAAAACTTGCATGCAACTTGCATGAAAAACTTGCATGCAACTTGCATGAAAAACTTGCATGCAACTTGCATGAAAAACTTGCATGCAACTTGCATGAAAAACTTGCATGCAACTTGCATGAAAAACTTGCATGAAAAACTTGCATGCAACTTGCACGAAAAACTTGCATGCAACTTGCATGAAAA
This sequence comes from Epistrophella euchroma, assembly GCA_947049315.1. NCBI lineage: Eukaryota > Metazoa > Arthropoda > Insecta > Diptera > Syrphidae > Epistrophella > Epistrophella euchroma. The sequence goes on along the minus strand of OX346245.1, from coordinate 121,246,121 downwards.
ACTTGCATCCAACTTGCACGAAAAACTTGCATGAAAGACTTGCATGCAATTTGCATGAAAAACTTGCATGCAACTTGCACGAAAAACTTGCATGCAACTTGCATGAAAAACTTGCATACAACTTGCATTAAAAACTTGCATGAAAAACTTGCATGCAACTTGCACGAAAAAATTGCATGAAAAACTTGCATGAAAAACTTGCATGCAATTTCATGAAAAACTTGCATGCAACTTGCATGAAAAACGTTCATGCAACTTGCACGAAAGACTTGCATGAAAAACTTGCATGCAACTTGCATGAAAAACTTGCATGCAACTTGAATGAAAAACTTGCATGCAACTTGCATAAAAAACTTGCATGCAACTTGCATGAGAAACGTTCATGCAACTTGCACGAAAAACTTACATGCAACTTGCATGAAAAACTTGCATGCAACTTGCACGAAAAACTTGCATGCAACTTGCATGAAAAACTTGCATGCCACTTGCACGAAAAACTTGCATGAAAAACTTGCATGCAATTTGCATGAAAAACTTGCATGCAACTTGCATGAAAAACTTGCATGCAACTTGCATGAAAAACTTGCATGCAACTTGCATGAAAAACTTGCATGCAACTTGCATGAAAAACTTGCATGCAACTTGCATGAAAAACTTGCATGCAACTTGCATGAAAAACTTGCATGCAACTTGCACGAAAAACTTGCATGCAACTTGCATGAAAAACTTGCATCCAACTTGCACGAAAAACTTGCATGAAAGACTTGCATGCAATTTGCATGAAAAACTTGCATGCAACTTGCATGAAAAACGTTCATGCAACTTGCATGAAAAACTTGCATGCAACTTGCATGAAAAACTTGCATGCAACTTGCATGAAAAACTTGCATGCAACTTGCATGAAAGACTTGCATGCAACTTGCATGAAAAACTTGCATGCAACTTGCATGAAAAACTTGCATGCAACTTGCATGAAAAACTTGCATGCAACTTGCATGAAAAACTTGCATGCAACTTGCATGAAAAACGTTCATGCAACTTGCATACAACTTGCATGAAAAACTTGCATGCAACTTGCACGAAAAACTTGCATGAAAAACTTGCATGCAACTTGCATGAAAAACTTGCATGCAACTTGCATGAAAAACTATCATACAACTTGCATTAAAAACTTGCATGCAACTTGCATGAAAAACTTGCATGCAACTTGCACGAAAAAATTGCATGAAAAACTTGCATGAAAAACTTGCATGCAATTTCATGAAAAACTTGCATGCAACTTGCATGAAAAACGTTCATGCAACTTGCACGAAAGACTTGCATGAAAAACTTGCATGCAACTTGCATGAAAAACTTGCATGCAACTTGAATGAAAAACTTGCATGCAACTTGCATAAAAAACTTGCATGCAACTTGCATGAGAAACGTTCATGCAACTTGCACGAAAAACTTACATGCAACTTGCATGAAAAACTTGCATGCAACTTGCACGAAAAACTTGCATGCAACTTGCATGAAAAACTTGCATGCCACTTGCACAAAAAACTTGCATGAAAAACTTGCATGCAATTTGCATGAAAAACTTGCATGCAACTTGCATGAAAAACTTGCATGCAACTTGCATGAAAAACTTGCATGCAACTTGCATGAAAAACTTGCATGCAACTTGCATGAAAAACTTGCATGCAACTTGCATGAAAAACTTGCATGCAACTTGCATGAAAAACTTGCATGCAACTTGCATGAAAAACTTGCATGCAACTTGCACGAAAAAATTGCATGCAACTTGCATGAAAAACTTGCATCCAACTTGCACGAAAAACTTGCATGAAAGACTTGCATGCAATTTGCATGAAAAACTTGCATGCAACTTGCATGAAAAACGTTCATGCAACTTGCATGAAAAACTTGCATGCAACTTGCATGAAAAACTTGCATGCAACTTGCATGAAAAACTTGCATGCAACTTGCATGAAAGACTTGCATGCAACTTGCATGAAAAACTTGCATGCAACTTGCATGAAAAACTTGCATGCAACTTGCATGAAAAACTTGCATGCAACTTGCACGAAAAACTTGCATGCAACTTGCATGAAAAACGTTCATGCAACTTGCATACAACTTGCATGAAAAACTTGCATGCAACTTGCATGAAAAACTTGCATGCAACTTGTATGAAAAACTTGCATGCAACTTGCATGAAAGACTTGCATGCAACTTGCATGAAAAACTTGCATGCAACTTGCATGAAAAACTTGCATGCAACTTGCATGAAAAACTTGCATGCAACTTGCACGAAAAACTTGCATGCAACTTGCATGAAAAACGTTCATGCAACTTGCATACAACTTGCATGAAGAACTTGCATGCAATTTGCATGAAAAACTTGCATGCAAATTGCATGAAAAACGTTCATGCAACTTGCATGAAAAACTTGCATGCAATTTGCATGAAAAACTTGCATGCAACTTGCATGAAAAACTTGCATGCAACTTGCATGAAAGACTTGCATGCAACTTGCATGAAAAACTTGCATGCAACTTGCATGAAAAACTTGCATGCAACTTGCATGAAAAACTTGCATGCAACTTGCATGAAAAACTTGCATGCAACTTGCATGAAAAACTTGCATGCAACTTGCACGAAAAACTTGCATGCAACTTGCATGAAAAACTTGCATGCAACTTGCACGAAAAACTTGCATGAAAAGCTTGCATGCAATTTGCATGAAAAACTTGCATGCAACTTGCATGAAAAACGTTCATGCAATTTGCATGAAAAACTTGCATGCAACTTGCATAAAAAACTTGCATGAAACTTGCACGAAAAACTTGCATGCAACTTGCATGAAAAACTTGCATGCAACTTGCATAAAAAACTTGCAAGTTGCAAGTTTTTCATGCAAGTTGCATGCAAGTTGCATGCAAGTTTAACATGCAAGTTGCAAGTTGCATGCAAGTTTTTCATGCAAGTTGAACGCAAGTTTTTCATGCAAGTTGCATGCAAGTTTTTCATGCAAGTTTCATGCAAGTTTTTCATTCAAGCTGCATGCAAGTTTTTCATGCAAGTTGCATGCAAGTTTTTCATGCAATTTGCATGCAAATTTTTCATGCAAGTTGCATGCAAGTTTTTCATGCAAGTTACATGCAAGTTTTTCATGCAAGTTGCATGCGAAAATGTAAACCACCAAATATAAAAGTAATAAATCTATAAATCTATTTATTTTTTTTTTTAATAATTTAGTTATCAAGGGTTTAGTCAAAGGTAAGCATATTTGGTACACAATTTCAAATAAACTTAATATTAAGGCTTTTACAAATCATTTTCCCTTTGAAGTCATCATTTAATTCCAAACAATTAAATCTATTCCATTAAAAGGTTATCCACATTATTTTCACAAGATTGTGTTAAAATAGAAATATCTAACAAATAAACACCAAACTATCATAAAATCCACAAACTTTTTGCCTGCTTTAACTGTTGACTGATCATGACCCTCACAAAAGAGCAATAAACAAGAACACACAACAAAATACAAATACCTACAAAAAACACAGTGATGCGCGATACAGTATATCAACAGTCAACAACATCAACATCGTCATCAACAGTTATAGCCATTAAAAGAATGCTAACAAACGTCAAATGAACTCCATTGAATTGTTTTTTTTTTTTCGTCCGTCACTTTAGCACAAAATCATCAACGCCATCGTTTTTCTGGCTCGCAAATGGACCGACAACGCAACACGGACACCGACACGATGACCGCGTGTTAGGCTTGGAGCCATCATCATTCCCCCCCGACAATTCCCCTGCCACTTTCATCTCAGTTTGCATGAACGAACAGCATACATTCTCATCCATACGCTCTGGCGCTGGCTGTGCAGCAAAACAAATTCCCCATTCCCATCTCCATTTCCGTCTCTGCAACTGCTGCTCAGCTCAGCCACTCCTTGAAATAAAGTTTAATTGACGAAAACATTTAATCATTATTATTGTCGTCGACCGCAAACCAACAGCGGCACAATCAGTCGAAGATCCCTCTATTTTCTACCAACACACCGAAGACCACAACTATACTTACAACGCCCCAACATGAGCATACACACACAAAACCCCAGCGTAGTTCGTCTCGTCGAGTCTTAGGTCAGTGCCACTTGGAGCGGAATATAAAAATCTGCCAACCTAAGAACGTGTGTGACCCGCAAAAGGAGCGAGCAATAAAAAATTCCAATGTCATTACGAAATTTACGACCGAGTTGCCATCCGTGCAGTTTTTGGCCACCTTTTTAGCCAAGGACTCTTAACCCACCACCCAACACCAACACCCACGCCCACGTATGCGGTGGTTTATTCGAACCAGGATTCTCCGTCCTTCACCCGAATCCAACCTAGAATAGAAACGCACCCAAACTAAATTATGGTTAGCAGGGGGGGTGTTCGACTGGGGGTGGTCTATCCAATCTGTAGTCTTCTCCGTCGATGGGTTTATAGCAATAAAAGTGTAAATGGCCTCACAAAAGAACACTTTTCTTTCTGTCTAAGCGAAGCTCTGTGCCAGCATACCTACTATCCATACACATAGACACCCTGTCTGGGGTTGTTGAGCCGATGAATTTGACATTTGTTAGGGGGCAGCAGAATCAGTGGTGGAGCAGCAGCAGCAGCAGCAGCAGCTCAGCTCAGACAAAGGTCCTTAACCTCAACAAATTTCGTTGTGAAATTTTCATTTTGTGAGAGGTTAATAACATTGTGTGCTGCTGCGTAAGAGAATTTCGATGAGCACATGGCTGATGGTTTGTGTGCTTGTATGTGGGGATATCTATGAGTTATGTATTATTATTATTGTTTTATCTTTTAGCAAGAGAGCACTGGCTTTGGAAAAAGTTTGGTATAAAGGTATATTCGCATTTGATGGGTTTTATGGCCCCTGTTACAAAATCCGAACTTTTGTCGTTTTTTTTTTTTTTTCTACATGGTATTTACGTACATACATAGGAAGATGTTTATGAGATCAATGTGGCCATCATATAGATGGAATTATTATATCATGATACCTGATGAAGCACCATCTTGAGGGTGTATTGTTTGGATGGTTAACAAAGTTTATGTCATGTTGGACGACTTACTGGAAAAAAAAAATTCTCTAACAGTTTTTGAGTTGGAATGAGTGGAACGTGAACTTTTAAATTATGAAAAAGTAAAAATAGAGATACATAAAAGATCAACATACATATACCTACAGTGCAAAAAAAATGTTAATTTATTGAAATCTCTTTTTGGCTGCATCCCTTACCTATGGTTTTGGCAACTGGCTTAAGTGAATAAAGCTGATAGCATTTCCGCGGACCGGCTCCAGTGAACGAACAATCATTATGTATGTCTTGTGTTAGGTTATCGAAATAAAACACTTATTTCCATATTATTTGACGGGTGATGCTCATTCACGATTTCTGTGCATCGTGCTTTTTCTTGGTTTTGAGAGAAATCAAAATATTGGTTAGAGTTAGGAAGTAGGATGTTATATAACAACATAATTTTAGCCATTAGTTGCACTTTATAAGAAACACCTTAGTGGAATCAAGGTAAAAAATGCTAGTTGATCCAACAAACAAAAAAACCTTTATTGGAATGGACATGATCACTTGACCTATGTTAAAGCAGTGCGGAGTGCATATGGTCCAGATACGCTTGGTCTATGGTTCGAGCCCCAGTTTCGGCAAAAAGTTTTTTTTCAAATAAAATTAAATAAAAATGAACTAAGCAGCACCACTTAAGGAGTCTGACGATCAGTAAAATATGCAGCTATAACTCCAACCTGTAAAAACTTGGTGGTAGCTCTCTCAAGTTGATGTTCTTTCATTCAAAGCTTTAATAAAAAAAAGTTCCGTTGGAAATATATTACTACAAAACTACCACGTCATGTTTGGATCCCACCGGTTTGACTGTCAGCTCACTAGAGAGAGCCAATTTGCTCGCTGAATAGGTTGCTGTTAATTCGACGTTGCCTCCTGTACTTTGAGAACGCAAATTATTTCATGGGACGAATCTTCTTTCTGGTGAAGTTTCTAAAAATCTAAAAGACTTTGATATTATGTATACAAATCTACTGGCCCGAAAGCCTTTATATACTTATTTGTATTTATTGCTCTTGAGTGCTGTTGTTCAATGGTTGAAAAAAGCACTGCTTCAGCTTTTCTATATGTCCTACTCCACTGGCTTCTTCCCCAGTGGATGGAAAACAACAATTCAGCGTGTCCCTAAAAAAAGTAAATCTTCTTCCTCCTCTAACCTATCTTCCAATTGCACACGCGTCTCTTCTTTCTTAGGTCATTGAAATGCTGAAATCCTTATGAAATATCTTGAACAATGAAGGCTGTTTCACAATGCGGCGAGTAAACGAGACGTCAGCGTGACGAGATCTCTTCGCAGAATCTCTCTTTAATAAAAGAATTTTAAACAGTGAAATAATACATAATCAAGCATTTCTCGTCGTCTCGTCACGTCATAAATGTCGAAAAATTGAAAAAAAGACGCAACGTGACGACGAGAAATACTTTATTATGTATTATTTCGTTGTTTGAAACTCGTTTTAAAGAGAGAAGAGAACAACTGTGAAGAGATCTCGTCACGCTGACGTCTCGTTTACTCGTCGCATTGTGAAACAGCCTTGAAAGCTTTTTAATATGGTATCAGTGGCCAGCAATAGGGCGACTAGTAATCTGATGTTATAATTTATCGATCGGTTGAACAAACTTCATATTGTTTCGGAGAAAGAAAGATTATTGCATTTGATATTTTAAAATCGTGCTTTGGTATCCATGAATCTCTTCTTTGATGGACTATAAATAACGCTTCTAAGGTCTGAAATTCACACTGGTATGGAACCAATACCCTATCCTACTGTTCATGATTGATACTTGAATCGAAGAAACTAAACATAGCTTTCCATTATGTGTAAGACTAAGACCAACCCAGCAATTGGTGGAATGACCACATTTATGACGTAGTTTGAAGTATTAAAGAATGGATAATAATGATCACCAAATGAGTGCTTTCAGAGTTGCCCCATCTTATTTTATGGAAAATTACTTCAGCTACAAGATTGCTGAACTACTTTTTTTCAATAAAACAAACAGTAACGGCCATATTCTTGACTTTCTTCAGAACTAGTTTAACCGAAAAACTAGATCTATAGCGGTTTCGAGTTTTATGTTTTTCACAAATTTGTATTACTTGGACATCTAAATCAAATTATTCATACATAGTTTGACATCTAAATCAAATCAATAATTTTTTTTGAGAAACTTAAAACTCGAAAATCCTATAGAACTAGTTTTTCAGTAAAACTAGCTTTGAAGAAAGTCAATAATATAGCCGTTAAGTATTTTTGAGATATTTAAAAAAAAAAAAAAAAAAAACATTTTCATGACCTTTGAGCCCTTGTAACTGACCTAGCAGTCATCGGTTTGTGGAGAACTTTCTCAGTTTGTAAAGAGTCACATTACCATTACCAATATCCATGCTAAATTTCAGCCACTTTCCTTTCTTTGGCATGTTTTCATCTATTCTTACTGGACCATGTATAATAATCATTTGTTTTTACTTGAACTTCAGCACCAGCTGCAAATTTTATATAAGGCTGTTGACACTTCATTTGACGGACCCTTGTAAAGTATAGATTTTTTATTAGTTCGACAGCAGAATTTTGAACTCTCACTTTATCGTAGGCAAATTTTTTTTACTACACATACCTATTTACTCAGGCAAATTCGGGAAGAATCTTCATAGCTTTCGTTTTATTGAGTCGTTGGCCTTCTTAAACTTTGAAACCATTATGCTAAAATAACACATTATTTACAAAACAAAAGAATCTTTGAATTATTATTATCGCTGTCGATGAAATACCTACCTTACTATCTATTGCTATAATCCAGGCCAAGACTAATTTTAATGTGCATCTATAAAAATATTAACGCAGAGCGTTGTACCTATAAGCTTAATAATTTCGTTTTTTTTTTTTTATTTATTTATAGAGACGCTGTCGGTTGACCACAGTTCATTAACACATTGTTGACATCTCAATTAAAATATAAAAATCAACACATTGCCACACCACAAAATGATGACTGACAACAGTGCCAGAGTGCCAGCCCCATATGCACCGAAGAGAAGGTCAAAACGTTTATAGGTTTCATGCTCTCACAGTCCGAGTCTGTCGTCGTCGTCGTTGTCGTCGTCTAAATAACAGTTGCTGATCGCGCCATATAGCAATAAAGTAAATAAATAATAAAAAAAAAATCCAAGAAATTGTATAAATCGTATTTGATCCGGTCAACGCTGTCAACCGCACTATTACTGCTTTTGTCATCATCATCACCATCATCATAATGCATTGCCATAGGCGTCAGCACCATTTTAACAGACTTAACGCCATAGCTCCAGGCAACATTCTCTTCTCTCCAACCACAACTCGCTAATTAATTCTAACGAGTAGCGTTCAAATGCGATTATACGATGCATGATTGTGCGCTGGTTATAGCCCCAGCGCTAATTGCGTGTTGAATAATACAAAAACAAAAAAATGAAAACATAAAAGAAACTTTTAAGCTGACAACAGAATAAGTGAGATTATAGTTGTTGAAGATGACTTCCATTGGCCCCACACAGCGCAGACGGTCTAAGATTGTAGGAATATGAACCATATTCTTAATTTACTCACGTCACAGCTCCCCGTCCTGACATGTCAGCGATTGTTACCCCGATTGTGTCTTTTTCTTCTATTCAAGCCCTGAGTCTTAGTCCAAGTCCATGTTCTGTTCATGACAAGTTGTGAGTCACAAAAAAACTCACGTTAGCGTTGGTATAAAGTGGCTGCAAACGTGTGCGTCATGCAAAGGGATTAACTTCCGATTCAGACGTTAGGGAATGTCGTGTGACCGCACAACATTACTAGCATAGCAAATCGCAACAACATATTATTACTCATCCAGCAGACGAACTATGCATAAATGGCGCCTATTATGAGAAATATTAAAATTATTTTCATGCGGTTTATTTTTCTTAAAAAATGCGTTCACAAAATATTTACCAAAAATAAAAAATCACATTTCAATAAACTTTGTCGTATGTATGACAAATACCCGGCGGCGGCATATGGTATGATGAAATTTCTCTCGTTTTAACGACATCAGTCAGAACACATCATAATTTTGAATGACAAGGCAGAAACATAGGTTCATAACCTTTGGTTTGAGATTTGGGGGACTCCACAATCAATACACATACGTGTGGGAGTTTGAAGTAATAATGACAAATCATCTTGTGTTATATACCGTTCATAAATAAGCAGTTATACCATATACCGTAAGAAGTTATAATCGACATTAACTGTGTGGGTGAACAAAGTGACTTGGCGAATTTGGCAGTTTATGGTTACTTATAAATAGGGTTAGTGTTATTACGATTTTTTTGTATAAGGACATAGTTATTAAATTCTTGCAGGAAGTGCCTATTTTTAACTTCCTATTGGAAGTAATTGGACCTTACCGCAATAAACGAATTATATTAGGTATGACTATAGTGACCAGAATTTTTTCAAACCAATGCGGGACATTTTGTTTGAAACAAATATGTTTGATAAAAGATGAGAAATATACTATTTTATAAGAAAAAAATATTTAATTTATTTGTTTTTATCTATAGTAGGTAGAAAGTAACAGTAGAAAGAAATAAACACCCTTTCTTTGAGTCTCTATCAATTTTAATTAATATCATTCTTATAAACTGTGGGACTTGTTATTTAGACCACAAGAAATAAACAAGTTTTATGCGAAATACGAAACACACCCCTTTAGACTTACAGTATACATTTATGGGGTTTTCCAATGGTAAAAAAAATCAATTATTTTTATCCAGATCTGTCAAAAAACCGATTTTGATATTTTTCGTCTTCCAATATAGGCAAACAAAAGAGACTTTTTTAATATATAAATTAAGCAGATCAGAAATCAGATACACTAAAGCAATTGGCAGCTATTAGTTTGCCCACTAGCAGCTCCACAGGTACGAATACACACATACTATGACAAAAAAATGAACCTGAAATCGTAATCTATTCGGCACGAATAAAATCGAATTTCGGGCAGAAATCTGAATTTAGCAAAGAAAAACTCCATTAATTTTGACTTACAATCAAGAACGCCAAAATAAAATGACATTTGGCTTTCTTTATGGGATTTTCCTTTGGTAAAATCAGATTTTTTTCCCCATTGGACGGCAAAAAATGTCAGAATCAGTGTTTTGACAAATCTAGATCAAAAAAAAAATTGATTTTGTTTTTTACCATTGGAAAACCCAATTAAAAACTGTTAACATTACATGGGCATTACTTATGAAATGCATGTTATTACAGGTCGACTGAAAAGTTGTTTCGGCTATTTGACTTTTGATATTTTGCAATTTAATTTTTTTGAGCTTTGCGGGACAAATCTGTAAATGCGCGACATTTTGCTGGACAATTGATGATGCGGGACAAAAAAAAAAAAAAAAAAAAATAAATAAATAAATTTGATGGCACAACAGCTCATGAAGAACTAGGGCCTAGTGACTTACAACTCTCAACCATTCCTGTGTGCGTGTCTGCAGGAATGGAGGGGACCTACAGTTTATTGCCGAATCCGAACGGCTAACGAGCGGCACTTTTCTGTGACAGAAGATACTCTTGGAGGATTTGTCAATTCCTCGCAAGAGGCAGTAGCCGTTTTTTCTTTTAAATAAATAGGTGGCGAGGCTGGGGATCGAACCTTAGACCTCCGGCATGACAGTCCATCGCACTAACCATCACACCACGGCTACTACAGACGGGACAGACTTGTGAAATGCAGGACATTTGGTCATTATAGATATGACTCAAATATTGCAGTGAAATTATAAAATTATAAATAACCATACTGCATACATTTAATTCTCAAAATTTTGGAGTCAATTCGATTTATGGTTCTTTATTTATAGTCGACGTAGATATTTAGGCAATAAAATGCACGGTTTATTGTTTAGAGCCCATTCCATTAGGGTCCATTTTAATGACAATATGAAATATTTAATTTGTAACTAAATTTGGCGAATTGAAAATTTTGACATTTCGCCAAGTTTCGAGGTCTCTGGATTCCATAGTTTCTTAAGATGGCTGTGTATTGTGTGTACGTACGTTCGAGAACTTTTTTTCGCCGATGATATCTCGAGAAAGAATAGAGATATCGGCTTCGAATAAATTTTATTTTACAGATAATAACACTATAACGTGTAGAAAGGGATTTCAGAAAAATACAACCAGCGGTTTTCTTATTACAGTAATTTAAAAAAAAAAGTTGTATAAAATGGCTTGTTTCTCCAATATCTCGAGAAAAACATTTAAAATTGTTAAAAAAAATATCGAATATCTTGAGAACACACAAAGGTGTTAACTACGGGTTAATTTTATTTTATACTCAATTTCATAGTTGATAATCGGTAGAGTTTGTAAAAATAAAAATAAATTGACGTTTTTTTTTTCTAGGCAAAAAAACTGCAAAGAAGCTGCTAAAAATTGTTGAAATTTTTCATATCGCATATATTTAGAGCAAACAGCCCTATTTTGATCTTCCCTTGATTGAACAACTGAAGGTTTTCAAATATTTTTAATTGGTTATTTTCCTATAAAAAATAACATTTGGTGTCGGATTTCAAAGGCAACCAAGGAAAAGTTGTGAGTGTGGGTCGCATCCAGCCTCTTTTTTTTTATTTGTTTTAACACGAAGTACAAAATTACGATGATGGGAAATATATCAATAAGTATTATTTTTGTATACCTACTATGCCTAATACCTACCTTAGTGCGTATTACTGATGTCATGGAGATCTATGTTTGATTCCCATATAGGCTCATCCACCTAAAAATGATAATAAAAAAAAAGGTAACTGCATCTGTCGAGGAACTGACAAAAACCTCCACGAGTATATCTCTTGTCATAGAAAAATGCCGCTCACATAACCCGTTCAGATTCGACAATAAACTGTAGGTCCCTTCCATTCCTGCAGATACGCACACAGTAATGGTTGAGAAATCCAATGTTAGAAATCCAATATCAGCCTTTACAAGCTGAGTTCCAAAATCTAAATCAAGAGCGGTCTCTTTGTTATTTTATCTAATTAACAAATTTTTGGCGGAGTACTTTACGAACAATATTTTTTTCAGCAAAGGCAACCAAATTTTTAAGTAAAGACTAAATATTAAGAAATAAAAACGAGTTTTTAATTCATAAGAGTTTGAATCAAAAGTCAGGCTCTCTTTATGTGACAGCAAAGCAGAGATTTTTTCGAAAGAAATTATATGACTGTGTTTAAATTGGGAAGATTGAGGCCGGTATCACGACAGGTTTTTGGAAAAGAGAAATTCCTTGCGAGGTGTTCTCCGCACTCCTTTTACCCATAAACCAGTAGTGATACCGGCCTTAATCTTCCAATCTAAATAGGGTACATCGTATTACCCTAGTACATACATGCTTGTCTAAATCGAAGCTTTCCCGTATATTTTGCACGGGAATTGGTTCACCGCTCGTGAACGAAAACTCTCCACTTTTTTTTCCACACGGCCTTACGAGCACGTTCTTGAGGGGAACAAAAATGCAAATTTGTATGGGCTCACGGCATTGTTCACAATTATGCCTACTTACACATTTATTACGAAAATTAAAGAAGCAAATATTTTTTAACATCTCTACATGAAAATCAGATATTGGCAGAAGGAATTTCGTGATACAATCCTATGCTTATCAATAATGTACACCTATCTCCAGTTAATATTTTTTTTACAAAAAATTTAAAACTTGTTCGATAGTGGATAAACCTATCAAAATAGCAAGTGCCAAAGAATGTGATAGATAAGGTTAGAAGAAAGTTTCATTAAATAATTTAAGAAAACAGAAATTTTTTCTGATAAAACCGTTTACCTAATCAGGAACAAAAAAATCTTACAAAATCAAATTAATTTCCTAACCTACTCTCTTCTATAAGATCTCCTTAAAGAATAATTTAAATTTAAACAGACATTTTTTATTATAGCAATTAGGTAACCAGCTGTGAACCATCCATTAACCATAGCAGTAAATAAATTAAGCATTCCATTCATCCCCTCCTCCTCCTCCTAGAGATTATTAGATAAATGTCTGAAATTTCCCTGAATCAAAATATTCCATCATGAGCAAACAGAACGTGTCACAGCCGAAAGAGATTCTTTTTCTTTCATTCAAAAGGAATTCAAAAGCAGGAATTACTTATTTGTTTAGAAGATCCAAACAACCTGCTCAACATAAAAGTCCTCTTTTCATTTTGTTCTTCAACTTACGCCTGTATACCTTCATCTCCATCAAAACCAAACGACTAGCTCGTAATCCCCAGTAACCAAAATCAAATAAACCAAAGTCTTATTCCCGGGTTGCCCTCCCCCATCCCCGCCAACTTCACCCCTAGTTTCTTGCTGTCATAATTTCAAAGGCAAATAGAAGGACAGTTTTTTTTTTTTATAGAAAATTGAACCCGCAAATCGACACGTCTGGCCCATTTCGGAATCACAACAAACGACACCACCATACCAACACAATACCATAGCCACCTTGAGTCGTTGAACTGACTCGAAGACTCGCAATAGGAATGGAAATTCCTCATCATACAAACGAAACAAAATAGACATTCTACTCTGCCGCGCCGCGCGGTGGCGGATCAAATTTTCACGAACAATGGTTGTATGGCAGGAACCTTTTAAAACCTCCTCATTCCCATCTCCATCTCTTGAGCGTCAAAGTGTCCTTACCGGAGGGAAATTCCTAAAAATTAATTTCGTACAATCGGTCTCGGTTTCTGTATGCGGTCGCGGCGGTGTCGACTACACCGACTAATGAACTTAAGATGACGAAGTAAGTGTAGCAAAATAGCAATGCCCTAGAGACTTGACGGGGGAATCCTTATAAACCCCACCTTTTTATATTATTACGTTCCGTTCCGATGCCATTACAATTCTACCTCCGAAAAAGCGCCGGGCTGCTGTCATAAGTAAGTCTTTGAACTCGCCAACTTATTCAGCGGCAGGCACTTCTTCGACAGTTCGCCTGTGTATATGCAAATTAATTCCGAGTCCCAACACAGCCGTTTTGAGATTCAACAATAGCAACGGTGAAAGGACTCACTTACATTTCCCAGACCCTGTGCTTCTCCCATCAACCCCCATTCCATCAGTATGTACTCAATCGTGTCTGCAAAGGAAACACATTCAGGATTATTCCTTGAAATGAATAATACATTCGCCTGGAGCACGTCATTGCCATTCTTCTATACCGTTTTACTGTTGTTGCTTGTTTTTGTTGTTGTTTTGGAGTTTGAATATAATGTTTTGAACCTTTTTCCAGGTTTGGCCTGGAAAATGTCGTCTCTTGTGGTGCATAAACTCAATTTATCATTTATGTTGGCGCGACGCGACGCGGCAGGGGAGGCCGATCCAGTTCGGGAGGACTGTTGAAGCTCATAAACAAGTTATGGAGCTATATTATTTCGTAAAAAGGGTTGTTTCTAACGGTACCTACATGACTTGAAGAAAGTGGGAGGAGGAGTGTGTGAGCACTCTCGAGTTCAAAGTTATAAAATAAATTTTGTATGAATTTTTAAGAGAAAGTTCCTTGAATAGAAGAAACTATACCAATACTTGTCTGCCTTGTTTTTTGGCATTGGACAGGAGGAACGCAAGAAAAACGGTTCCATTTTGTGTCCCATCACGACTTGGACGAAATGATGGTATCGGACGGAAATTTATTGACCATTTCATTGACTGTAATTTGCCATTTGAAACAGTTTTTTTTTTTTTTTCATTTGCTTGTGTTGCCTTCGAAGAGCTATTTTGCACTCTTCTGTGCGGATGGCTAATCCATCCCCACTGGAATTCTCACGAGTTTGTGTTTGAAGATCGAATTCGATCGTTTTATAGCCACCGTCTCTGTCGTTGTCGTTGTCGCTGTCGTGCTGTGTCAATCGACAATTTGGATACAAATTTCTTTCCACCACTATATGGGGAGTTTTGCGGGTCTTGCTTTGGAAAAGTGCTTAGAAGCAATTAAGGCGTTCAAGTTGTTTTGGTTTGTTGGTTTTATGGGTTTTGAGATTTTTGTGAATTTAAACACTCTAATGAGAGTGCGATCGAAAAGTTCTTATATTGTGGAGCTAATTTGGTCATTTAGAGTTGTAGTTTTTTCGAGAATCGATTTGTAATGAGGTCAAGATAATAATATAAGGAATTTAGAATCATGTGAGGAACAATTTGTATGTTTTTAAGTGTTGCTTTGCATGTGAATGTGATGTACATAAAAGACAAACAAAAGAGGTATTGGTGTCTAAATTGCCTCGTGTGGCTTTATCAGACATTTTGTTGTTTTGTATTCTTTTTTGAAGGCAAGTGCTTCTTTTTTTTAATATTGCTCAATAGTTCATGTAAAAAAATAAAAATATATTTGGTAGCACTGCTGTCGTTTTGGCTACTATAGTAGCATTTGGCTACTTTGCTGCGGAAAGGGCTACTGTGCTACCCTTATATCAAAATGGCTCCCCAGTTCGTAAGTCGCCACATTAAAGGATTTATTGAAAAGATTATCTTATATTTTATGAACACAAATTTTTACTTTTTCACATCGCTGTTTAAAAAAAATATTGCACATTTCTGTTAGGTTTCAGAAAACGATATAATGATGAAGAACTACTCGAAATGTTGAACTCTTAATCAAAGTATTTAACAAAGTGATGTTATGTATTTATTAATCAAAAGAATGTCCAAAAAAGTCTTTCGTTTTCTTTTATGTTTATTTATTATACACTTTCTAGTAAAAAAATAAGGGAACATAATTTTATACAGTTTTTTCTAGTGTTTTTTTTGAAGAGCTGTATCTTTTTCTTTGTGGAATTTGGACGTACTTTACTGTAACAAAAAGTGGGCAAAAATTATTATTTTCTGTTCTATTTTAATGAAGATTTCACAATGTTTACAATTTTTTTTCTTTAATTTGTTTGTATGACTTGATCAATCGGTAAAGAAAAACAGTTCGATCGATTAATTTTAAATCTAAAAAAAAAATTTGGTGATCTAATAGATCTTCAAAATGTTTTACCAAATTAAATTCTGCGATTATTTTTGTTAAGGCTATAAAAAGCCATTTTTTGTACTTTTTTTTTTAAACTAACGTTGAGGTGCCAAAAAAACATATTGGCTATAAAGTTTTGAAAATTTCTTGTAGAAAATTAATTCAGGTTTCCAAAACTTGGTTACCAAATTTAAAGTTGTCTTTCTTCATTCAAAGTCAGATATTCTTCGGAAGAAAATTTATAGAACAACGAAAAATGATGACATTCAAGCTAGATAAACAAGTTATCGGACTAATATATTTAATTGGTTTACAAAAAAAAAAAAGAAAATTATATTCTTAAAAAAAAAATAAATGACTCGTTTTGTTTCTTTTGATTGTTCAAACTCCTTTGCAAAAATGAAAATTGTTATGTTTCGATAGAAAAAAGTATTTGTCTCTTTTCATTTGGAATCATATTATTAAATGAATTATTTTGAATATTTGGGCGCTCCTCAACTTTAAAAAATGCTCCCCAAATTTTCTGACAAGTGCTACCCTCGGAATTCGGAAAACGACAGCACTGTTTGGTAGCACAACAGATCATGAAGAAGTGACTTACAACTCTCAACCATTCCTGTGTGCGTGTTTTCACATGACATTTATGTATTTAATATTATTATCTAAAATTGAGTAGGTAAGGTACCTACATTACCTACATTATTTTTGACAATTTTTAAAATAATTAAATACCTACATAATATAAATGATCAGGATCACTTTCAGAAAAAAAATATACATACAGTTTTCTTGTAGTGGGTCATTTATTATAAAAGTTTTGCACGGTTTTTTTTGAAACATTTACCGTTTAAGAGCAAAAAAATGAAATTTTTTATATGCGTATAAAATCGGCCATATATTCTCTTTTTCTAAGGAGAATTACAAAAATAAAAAGAAGCTGGGTGTGACCCACGTCCCACACTTATAACTTCCCCTTGGTTCCCTTTGAAGCTCGACACCCATTTTTATTTTACAAAATTACAAATTACAAATTAAAAATCTTCGAAAATCTTCAGTTGGCAATCAAGGGAAGACCAAAGTCGTGCTGTTTACTTTAAATATATTCGAAAAATTTCAACATTTTCTTTTGCCGATTTTTTATTTTTCAAAAAAAAAACCGTCAAGTGAATTTTTTTACAAACTCTACAGATTATCAACTATGGCATTGTGTATAAAATAAAAATTAATCCGAAATTAACACTTTTGTGTGTTCTTAAGATATTTGATATGTTTAAACAATTTTTCTGTGGGTTTATTTCTTTTTAGTCTTCTCAATTTTTCACTATTTGCTCTCGAGATAATTCGAGAAACAAACCATTTTACAATTTTTTTTTTAAATTACTGTAATAAGAAAACCGCCAATTGAATTTTTCTAAAATTCCTTTCTGCACGTTACCTTGTTATCTGTAAAATAAAATTTATTCGAAGTCGATATCTATATTCGTTCTCGAGATATCGTCAGCGAAAAATAGCTCCCGAACGTACGAAAGATATGGAATCGGACTCCAGAGATCTCGAAACGTGGAGAAAAATGTCAAAATTTTCAATTCGGCAAATCCGACCAATTACAATAACTTCCAATGGGAAATTAATAACTAGTCAAAGCATTCTAGACAGGAATGAAAGAATCTTGTTATGTCTTGATATGTTTTTTGCTTTTTCTATAATATTCTAGTTTAAGCTATTTTTAATCACGCACGAATGGAAGTATTAGCGGTAAAACAAGCGATGAATATTTGAAAATAGCTATAAAAGACATCTTTAAATAGCTATCTTAAACATTTTTATCCACCCAAAACCTAGCTTTCACTTAAAAATCTAAGATTTTGCTTTAGTTTTTTTTTATACAAAAGACCCAATTGGTGTTGTGAATAAAAAAAAAACAATAGCTGAATAAAAGTAACCGCTATAGCTTATAAAATATGTGTACTACTAATAAAACGCTATTTTAAAATAGCCAATATATGCCATAATATTCATACATCATTAGTTTGGTTTCCCAGCTTTTTTATGTGCTAAAAGCTATAATTAGATATTATAGAAAACTGTTGTTGACTCGAGCATCGAAAAATAACGAAGGTATGCTTATTCGTTGGTTTGCATAGACAAAGTCAACACAGTGTTTGCACATCACTATTGTCTATGTAAAAAATATTACATGAGTAATAAATCCTATCATCAACAACATTAGCAGTGTGAAGAAAAAATATTGTAAACCCCACAACAGCTATAATCGATGATGAGACCAATGCAATAGGGAAAGGAAAACAGAATTAGGAGGGATGGGAGAGGGTGTGGAACACCGTTTGCCAATGGCTATGCTTTTGGCTAATTTTTTTGGGTATAATTATTTTTGTTGCTGTTTAATGCACTACTTTCAGATGACTTAGTTGTACTTGCGATTTACACATACAGTAGGTTAGGTTAGGTACTATATGGCAAGTTTAATTTTCAATTTTATTTTATCTTTTGCCTAAAGCCTTTTTTAAGCAAAAGTTAAGTTAAGTTGTATCGGTATTAATAAATATAACAAACCCAGATTCGTAAAAAAACCAACTCACGTGCGATCAAATCTAACATAGAGATGATAGAGAACACAAAAAAAAGTGGGTACCGCAATTTTGTCTGTCGGACTGGCTATCCCCCTTTCTGTACCACTGAAGCGAATTTCTTGAAATCGTGAACTTAAAATTAAGAGCGATTACCTACTTAGGGGAAAAATTGATTTTTTTTACGTAGTTCCAAAAAAAGAGGAGCCTGCCATTATGAAATAAGTTATTTATCTCGGACACTGCTCTAACAATTTTGACAAACATTTCTGTGTGAAGATACAATTTTAAAAATGGTCTTCATTTCGTTTGAAAAAAGATTATCATACAAAATTCTTACTAACCTTTGTTGTTTATTTTCAACATCTTTGTTAACGACTTGATTGATTTCGAATAAAATTTGTATCCAGGTCCTTCCAATCAAAAGTAATACTACTTTATCTACTTTATGAGTTTAAAAAATAATCTAATTTTTTGAGAAATCAATATTAACTTTGAAAATATGTATAAGTTAATTTGGACAAAATTATAGTGTTACTAAAATGATTAAATTTAATAAATGAATTCAAATATTGGAAAATAAACTCCAGCGTTTAAGGGGAAAACTGTCAAATTTTTACTAAAAAATTACCAAATTATTTCAAGCCATGTATTTCAGCAAGCGAATGGGGTTTAATTGGTTTAAAGCCGCAAAACTATATTCTAAACGGGAAGAGATAGCGAATTAATTTTTTCTTTAATAAATAGCAGCCTAATTTATGATCGCATTATAACGAGAGTATAATGTTATACATCTTTATAATGCCTCTAAACGCCAAAATGTTATTTATAAAACTTATGCAACGTTGAATAGAGGCATTATAAGCTAAACACGTTTGGAGGTTGAATAGTGCCGATATAAGTATATTTTTGTACCGAATTGTTATTTAAACTCACACATTCAATAATAGAAAATAAAGATATTATGGTGGAGCTTATTTTTCACTTTTATATATGACAAGAGATACTCTTATAGGTTTTGTCAATTCCTCGCAAAAGGCAGTTGCCGTTCTCTTTATTATTATTAGTTAAAAAAAAATGTACAAGAAGAAAAATGTTGTTAACTAGACCATTGAAAAAATAACGAGGGTATATGTTTAATCGTTAGTTTGTATAGACGAATTAACACGGTTTTCGCACATCACTAACTAAGGTCTACCTATATTAAAAATGTTACGTTACGTGAGTAATGAGTCTTATCATCAACAACATTAGCAGTGTGGAAAAAAAATATTAATCCCTACAACAGCTATAATCGGCGACTAGACCAACGCAACTGGGAAAGGAATACAGAATTAGGAGGGATAGGAGAGGGTTTGGAACACCGTTTGTCCATGGCTATGCTTTTGGTAATTTTTTTTTTTTGTAATGATTTTTATTGCTGTTTAATATACTGCTTTGAGATGACTTATTTGTAGGTACTTGCGATTTACATAGCTAGTAGGCATGCTTATTATAGGGTAAGTTTGACATCCGTAAAAAGAGTTGATGCACTTCGGGTTCTTAATCAAAACTGACATAACGATAATAGAGGACACGACAAAAGTGGAGGGTTCCAAAACTTATTCTGTCGATCGTTGTACCGCTGAAGAGAATTTGTTTGAAATTTTAAACTTAAGATTTTTAAGTGATTCCTTTAGGGAAAAAATAGATACATACATATTCTTTTTTTTTTTTTTTTGCTTAAAAAAAAAAGAAGTCTGCTATTATGAGAGAGGTTATTTATCTCGGACATAGCTCTAACGATTTTGATAAACATTTTTTGTGTTGGTACTATTTTGGGTAGGTATGGTCTGAATTTCGGTGAAAACAAAAATCTAAAAACATTTATTAAGGGTGTACTGCAAACTTTTTTATTTTCAATTTTCTTATTAATGTCTTGATCGATTTCCATAGGTGAAGAAGGTTCTTTTAAGTATGTATATCAATTATTTGTGTACCACCCGTTCCACGCTCACGTTGCTTCGCAAAGTTTATAAAAAAATTAGTTTTACTAAATAATATCGTATCAAAACATATTATTGACAAAAATTTTACTAAATGCCTACATTTTGAGCGAAGATCAATGCGATCTTCTTAAAAATGGACAGCTTTTTGCATTTTATTTTTTTAATTTCAATTTCAAACAAACAGAGTCTTTGCAATTCTTTTTCGCTTCTCTTAGTAATGAATCAATTGTTAGAAGTCCTTGTTGTAAGAAGATTCAAGTCTTGAAATTAAGCTCCAAATAAATAAATCTAATCTAAAAAAAAATTAAAAAATATTTAAATCCATTTGTTTTCTCTTGAAAAATCATGTCTTATATGTATGTTTAAAATAAAGTTTTAGGTGTACCTTAAACCTCGTTTTAAATTGAAAGAAATTTAATTTTTTATTATATTTTTGTTTGTATAAATTCATATTTTTTTTTTTTACAAAAATTCGGACTTAGTTCTTCTGAATATTTTTAGGAGTTGTTTTAACAATTTAAAAGGTTAATATGCTTTTGAATATTATCCTTTTTCAGCATACATATCCATAGATGAAAATATTATTCAGTCTAATATTTACGCATCAAGCATTATTGAATTTACTAAACTTTAAAGATTTTATAACTTAAATTTTCTGAGTGTTTCCCTCTACCAAAGTTCAATTTCCTGTTTATTTTTATGAGAAATTCCAGTGAGATAAACAAATCCGGGGTCCAGTGCATACACAAATGCATATTCTACTTTCTGTATACCTACCTACTTTATGGCAAAAATTACTTTAATGCCAGTTAACTAGTTATTTTCTTCAACTCGTAAATACTTTAGGTTTATAAAACAACTCATCGATAAAAAAAATCACATTGAACTGTCACTTAAAAAAAAAAAACAACATTGTCCACACGGGGAGACAGTTGGACAGGTGTCCATCTTTGGCAATAATGAAATTAAATATCCCCTTGAATTTCATCATCCGGACTAAAATTATGAGATCATAATGTTGGAATCCGTAAACTTCAAGGTCGTTCTGTTTCTTTTTACCTATACGTCAAAATGAGCATGTCCATCAGTTTTTTTATTGATAAGCAACTTGAAATATATGACTCAACTAACTGATGTTTTCTTATCTTTCAAAAGCTGATAGTAATAATTATTATTGTAAAGTGCATGTGGCACATGCAGCTACTAATATTGTTTACCAGACATTTATGCAATCATCCAATCACCATGCAGCACATAATACCGTTCTGAAAAAATAAAAAAAAAAAAATTGATATGGATTTTTCTAAAGGAGTCTAGAAGTCTGTGGTGAACGCAGAAAAAAAATGTTGTTTTGATTTTTGTTGTAGCAGCTGGTGGTGTATGGAAGGTTGTTGACGGTGTTGCTGTGCGGTGCTCGGTTGAGAGGGACTTTAATCTTTGTTTAGGTGATATCATGTTTTAAATCATCTGTAGTTAGAATATCAGGCACGTGCCAAAAACCAACTAATTGGCCTTGATTGTGTGTTGTGTCCAATCAGACTGCAAAATTTACTTAAAATATAGGTACGGTGATAAGAATTGAAAGTGCTTTCTTCTTCAAATGAATACAAGTGTTTGCAGAAAGAGAGTAAATTCAATATTAAATATTTACACATTCATACAAGACATCAAATTAAAATTAATCAAGTTCTTGATACTATGGAAGTTCAATGAATACAAAAGATTTGATCTGCAGTCAAATGCTTGTATTAACGCCAATTTATTTAACTGAGGGCCAGTTGTTCAAACATGGCTCAATATTTAATCCGCATTTCATAATTTTTAAGTCATCTCTGGCTATTATCACCAGCTTGAACCTTTAACTATCGTTAAACCTCAGTTAATACCCTCAAATAGATGAACCACGAATCTTTTTTTGCACCACATTCGTAGAACTTGGCTTTAAGAAAATACCGGATATTGAATTCGTCATTATTGTTAAAACTACTGAACTTTTGTTTTGTTTTAAGTTTTTATTTTTTTTTGTAGTTGATGAGGAACAACGTTTCTCGAACTCAAAACTGATTTTAAAAACGAAATTTTACGATTTTAATGTTGTTCAACTCTGAACCCTAAAAAACCCGTCTCAGAATTTCATCTGCCTATTTCCTGTATGATCTTGATTTTCCTCAACCTTCTTCAAGATTATTTAGACATGGAATCACTTCTCCTTCTCGATTAATTTTTCCTACAAAAATTATCCTCGACTTTAAACCATATTCTTCCTTCTTCTCGATTTTTCTTCTTCTTAAAATTTTCTCAAAATTTCCTCAACACAACTTGTTGCTTGGATTGAATAGATCTCTTAGTGACTTTCCCAGCTAGAACCAATTTCTGTCGCGGCCATTCCAGTCACTCACACATTCACTCAACCAGCCAATCATTTTCCTGATCTTCAGTTACGGGACCACGGCTGCCTTCCTATCCACAAAAAACTCCGCTGTCAAATTTCATCGAAACTTTACTGTCACACACATAAACAACAATTCTGGAAGTTGTTGGAAGGGAAGCCTTTCCACAACTTAAGGAATTTTAATAGCCGAGTTCAGACCATCCCAAACTAAATTCTTTTTAAAAAAATAAAAAGAAATAAAACCGAGAAAAAGTTTTCGCTAGGCATTCTCCCAATTACCATAAAACAACCACGCGTGGTTCTAAGCGCGAAGCAACCATTCAAAAATCAAATTTTTCGAGACAAAAGAGGAAGGCATAAAAGTAAAGCCACAAAATGTAATTTTTTTTTTTATTTCAGTTCCGAATTCCGATGGATCTTTTTTTATTTATAATAAAACATATTCACCCCTGTTCTGATTTTCGCTTGAGTAAAAAATACTTTCTTTTTAAAAACATAAGTGTTCTTTACTCAATTATTTTGAAGCTTTCAGTTTGATTTAAATTTTAAATCCGTACGAAAATCAATTTCGTTAACGAATTTAGTTCGGAACGAAAACCAGAACAGGGGTGATAAAGAAATTAATAATCTATATTCATTCAAAAACCCTAAAGTGTTAAGTTCCGTTAAAAGTTAGGAACTTATTTATAGCCCGTGGCGTAATGGTTAGTGCGTTCGACTGTCATGCCAGAGTTTTGGGTTCGATTCCTTGCCGCTTCCTGCTTTTGCGAGAAAGTGACAAAAATCCTCCAAGAGTATCTCCTGTCCTGTCATAGAATAGTGCAGCTCACCTTAGCCGATGGTTGAGAGTTGTATTTTAAGTCACTATGCCCTAATTCTTCATGCCGTTGCGCCACCAAATTAATTTATTTTAAGAGTCAGCCTGACTCAGTTGTTTCTTCAGTTTATCCACTGGTATGTACACATGAGACCGCCTGTATTCATCATAATATTTAGATTCATGGGTCTTGGAACCACCTGTTTCACTCGTTTCAAAAGATCGCTCGAAACCTTTAGTTGTGGTTTTTCCACAATACTTTAAGAGCGGCTCTGGCTGATGGCTGTCATGGCTATTTAGGAAAAAGCGAAACGAATGGGCTGGTGAAAGTTGTTGTGGTAAAATTTGCCGCAACAGGCGAGCATGAAATTCTCTATAAACATATTCTGAAATTTAGAGACTTATGTTCACAAGATATCCAGAAAAATCTTTTCCAAAGTGGCAGCCAAATGGGGAGCTTTCAAATCCAAAAAAACGTTTTTACATTCACACTGATCCTTCCCACAAATCAATAAAAAAAATGTCTTCTGTACTTAATTTAAGGTTTGCCCAAAATTTTGTAACATTTCAAAACACCATTATATTTGTAAGGGCTCCAGAGGAATCAGCAAAATGTCTCCAGTTTCGGTGGAAAAAAATGGAGGAAAAAAAACGTTGGATTCGCTTAATCAGGTGAACGCATAAGTTTTGCAATGCCTCAAGGTTCCATTTTGTATCCGACTCTGTTTTTCCTTTTTTCATGTTCATAAATTTTCTTTTGTACCAATTTTAGAACTGCAACGAGAGAATATAAGATCTAAGAAGATTGTTACTAGTAAATAGGTTACTATTTTATTTATCTGTGGAAATGTAGTGCTTTCAAAACATGATAAGAACCTAGTTCCTTTTAAATCTGGCAACAAATTTTAAAGCGCAGATACGTCATATCTGCTCTGGTACCTCTAAATATCCTTGCATTTACGTGTTAGAATACAGAATTGGCTATCAAAAGCTGAAAGTTAAGACAGATAGATATTCTATGAGTT
Organism: Epistrophella euchroma; assembly: GCA_947049315.1. Lineage (NCBI taxonomy): Eukaryota > Metazoa > Arthropoda > Insecta > Diptera > Syrphidae > Epistrophella > Epistrophella euchroma. Next base: position 121,221,154 of record OX346245.1, on the reverse strand, counting down.
CTATGACTGCCTAGAATGCAGCTCGAACTTTCACCTATAAGTCAAGTTCTATATCGCATCTCGGCGGTAAAAGAGAGAATGTGAATCCTTGGCTAGTTTTGCTCTAACAAATTCTATCTATGTTCACCTCTCTACGTGATATTCTTTTTTTAACAAAAGAAATAAGTAACTCCTTGGTAGCCAAATTATATGCATGTTTAATGTTGTTATACTTTCAAACCTTAATTAAAAATCCTTTATTCTACTTGAACAATTATATAATAGTTCCAATTAAAAAATTTTCATCTTTGCCCTAACGAAGTGAATAACTTCTCGTTGATTTTAATCACTATACCTACCTACTCTATATACGTACGTACCTAACATTTTATTTTTTACAGAAAATATTTAAAAAATATAAACTTCTTAAAAGTAAGTAGCTTATAAGAGGATTTCTAATAAAATTATTACGCCGGGTATACGGTATACCTTATACCCAAACTCAACAAAATAATTTAAAATCGATTTAAATGCTCCTAATAATATGATGGAAAGTAGTTAGAAGCTGTTAGGGAAAATTTCCAACCATCACATATGGTCGACTGATTTTAACTTAATCAACTGTCTAATTTAAACCTAAATGCATTTTTGCCTCCTCCCTTTTCTTTAATTTCTTAACTCATCCAAGCAATCGATTCACTATCAAAATTAATTGAATGTCATTAATCGATTTTGCAACTTCATTGAGTCTTGGACATGAAGGAGGTCGGTTAGGTCGGTAAACCTTATAACCACCCTCCTGGGTTCTTATACATATATTCATCTAAATCTGCAGTTCGTCGGTATGCAATCTATCGAGGGAGGAATTGCATTCAATTATTACCGTTTTGTTTGGGCCCGGATTAATACCAACAATTACTCGCCATCTAATTATCCATGCGTTGGGTTTTGTTGAAAGTAAAGCGGGGGTGCGGGAGGGGGTTTCTTCAGCGAAGTCGATGACATCCACTGGCAGCAATTAATCTACATAGGTTAGGTATATCGATCCACTCCTGAAGCATTGATTAATGACTCTGGCTAAGCTAAATACAAATTGAATTCACCTTCGGAAGAGCACCGCGCCGTATCTGCAAGTCTCACCAAAACATCATCGAATGCAACTCGATTATCGATTCCTTAACATCTTGGTGCAATGACTTCACACCCGCTTTCGCATCAGATGTCCTCCTTGTCCTTTCTTTTGAAGTCGTATCTTGTACGTATCGTTTGGTAGTCTCGCAATTAAATCAGCACAATTGTACTGCACTTGCTGCTCAGTTGCTACTGCTGCGAGTAAGTACACCAACCGTTTGCTGCCACATTTACCGCCGCTGCCGCCGCCGCCACCATCACTATAAAAAACTACGCCACAAATGTGACATGCAACCTTACTGTACGACCTGCTTGTACAAGTGATCACTGTCAGCGAGTGTTGTTGTGTTTCCACATAAAACAGGACACAAGACACGGGAGTTGGTTGGATTCGCGAAAGAGAAAAAGGTCAATTAAGGTGAACAAATTTATGTCTACCCAACTATCGTCTCCGTCTGTCTTTTATACTCGAAGAGGATAAGCGCAGATCCAACCGAAAACGAAGACTAGAGAGACCTGATGCCTACAACTAACAATAAGTTACAAACCCTCTAGTCAATTTTTTTCGATCCAAATTCCAAACACAAAGGAAGTCGCTACAGATCACTCATAACTAGGTATAAATCAAATATACCCTATACCTATATAAAAAGTAATATTAAATCAATGGGCAAGTTCAGAAAAATGAGATCTCACAGATCTAAGCAATCTCAGTAAATTCAACAGAATTCCTAAGCAAAATTTTTCAGTTTTGCTATCAAAAATCTGAGAAAAAAAATGTATGTAGATTCAGAGCTCATTTTGCTGAACAGGCCAAATACCTGAGACCTGTAAAATAATGAAATATGACTCTAGATTTTGACATCACACAGATTTGTAACGGACTGGGACTTTGATTTTTATTTTGCTCCAAAGTCTAAAGCATAAAACAAAAACACAGTAAGTTAAAATTCCGCGAGATGTCAACGCGAATGAATATGCAGATCGCATGGAGAGAAACCTCCACAAGGACAATCCAAAACCGGAAATTATATTTTTACCTGAAGGAAAAACCACACGGAGATTTACAGAACTCAGTAGATCAAGAACGACCACCCACCATTATCCAGGGTGTCTTTAATGTATCAGACAAATCGAAAATGCAACTCCAAGTTGATCGGCCACCACTAATAAAGGGAGAACACGTCCCGTGCTGACAAAAGATTAAGCAAAAGCTGTAGAAGGCACCAGTCAGTGATACCATTACAAATTACAAGTCATTTATAGACCACCGAAAAAGCCACCAAGTAAACGAAAGTAAATGAAAGCGTTATACTGATCTACTTCCGGAATTGGGATGGAAAAGTCTGATGGTGGCTTCGATGAACCAAAGACTAGTTGACGCGGCTTCTAAATGGTACCCTCGGGCCTTGCTAAGGGGATGTCCTCGCAGAAATCCAGGGCGAGTGTAGAAGAGAAGAATACTTATCCAAACATTGAACCTTCAACAAGCCTGAAATTATAACGTCTCGTCGGCGTCGGGACTAAGTACCGCTAACATTAAAGCCGGTAAACAAAGGCTAAAAAGTACTCCCAGTGTCGACGAGCTGTTGTCACTTGAAGCTGTTATTGACCAAAATTTCCTTGGACGGAGGTAAGGCACAAGTTCAAATTTAACGGCTCGCATTTTGAGAACTGGGCTGCTTTTAGTTGATTGGTCTGGGCAAGAAATAAGTGATTGGCTAAAGGAGAAAACCTCAAAACTGAGTACTTTGAAGGGCAGCGAATTGATACCACGCATGTGAGACCCTACGATCCTACATTACAAACATATGTACAAGGTGTCCTGTTAATAAAGAATACCTTTTAGCGAGTCATAGCAGACCTTAAGACCTGGTAAACGGTTAAGCCTACAACAATAACTAATAACTTTTGCTGTTAATCAACTAACGGAGCTTTTCCCCAATTTCTGAACTGTAAATTAAGTTACAGTGAATAGTCAATTTAGACTTATAAAACTAGTATTTGCAAATAATAAGGGCTAAAATATGTCACAAATTATTATACACAAATTTAAAAAGTATCGGTGACAAAATTCGGCCCTGTCTTATCCCATAACAAACTGACATTTATCGATACAAATATTTCTGACATGTTTATTTGGTCGACGGAAAACATGAATATGCAAAGCTGATCTTTAATTGAGCACTAGCTTTCAACATTGACTTGAAGGAGTGAGTACATATCGTCAATATTTTCTGCAAACACCAAGCTTTTCCGACAAACATATTGCTTACCCTATTAAATTTAAAAAAAAAAATTATTTCGGAGAGTAGCTTTGACCATAATTCAAGTGGTCTGTATGTACCGTGGTGAGAGGATGGACTTGATGTTCAGAATCGAATATGTACATTGTACACATTGCTATACATACAGCTATATAGTGCAGAACGAATAAACAAACGGTGTAGAGACCCTGAGCTGGGCCTTAAAATTGGATTCAATTTTGATGCCAAGTCCCTATATATGTTGGGACTGTGGAGATGATCATGATAGCGCAACGGCAGCCAGCCAGCAGCATAAACATTATCGTTGTCCGCCGACCATCCATTCCACAACCCCGTTCGTCGATTTCGTCTTAGTCTGGCTTGTCATGATGGAACCGGTTTTGGAATTAAGCTACACACAACATTAAACCAAATCAAATTGTAGCTACTGGTGTTCCACACTGAATTAATTATCAACGCTTACCCCTCAGGCAGCACTTCACATCATGGTTTCCTCTTAACCACTTGAAATCCTCTTATTCGATCCGGAATCACAGAATTGAAATAAGCAAAAAAAAAGGCTTAAGTCTTTTTCGACTCTTTTTCAAATAGGTACCTATACTTTGTTGCTAGGTTTCCTGATTTTTATGTTACCTGAGGTATTATTTTTTTTTTGTTTGTTATTTTTCGCCTCTATAAGCAATATTATCTTCGGACTCTTAATATGGGACCGATGGTGCTGGCCTAAATTATTGCAATCAAAATCAACGTTTTGGTGTGGCTCAAAGAGATAGTGGATCGTTGTTTTTTGGTTGTTTGTTTTGCCCCTACAACTTATAGCTTCTAACATCTTCTAACTGAGTGATGCGATAAAGGAGTGGAAAAGGTCTCTTTGATCATATAATAGATCGTGCTTTGACCATTTTTGGAATGGCAATGGCACACGATCGCGCGGATAGTATTTTTTTAAAGCCACTGCCAGTAAACTGTCGGAAGAAGTTTACAATGTCATCTAAACTTCTTCTTCTAAGTTTTGGTATCGTGCATGGACTCATGGAGGAAACCATCATATACAGTCTTGCAAGTTTCAGGAGGTAGCTTTCAAGTTGCCATCTTGCTGGTACGTAGTAAAATCGATGTCAAACAAGTCACACAAGTTATTCGACGGACTATGACAAATATTTCGAAAGAGTGCAGACATTCAAAGGTTTATAATTAAAAAAGAGTTTCAAATAAGATTTAGTGGATTGAATATGACATTCAAGTTCAAGACTTCGACTTTAAAAGCTTCACAAAGCACTTGGTTTATTTTAAATAAATAAATAAATCTAGTGACTAACAACTCTCAACCATTCCTGTGTGCGTGTCTGCAGGAATGGAGGGTACCTACAGTTTATTGCCGAACCTGAACGCCTAAGGTGAGCGGCACTTTCCTATGACAAGAGATACTCTTGGAGGATTTGTCACTTCCTCGCAAGAGGTAGTAGCTCCGAAAAAAACTTAAGGTGGAAGCGGCTGGTTTTGAACCCCAGACCTCTGGCATGACAGTCCAACGCACTAACCATTACGCCACGGGCTACTACTACTTGGTTTATTTGATGGATGCTAAATAAAGCATGATTTTTTGGTTTGGTTCTAAATGTATTGCAATAATTTGAACTTTAATAACACAGCTGATATTTGATTAACATAGTAAACAAAATTCACAGGCATATGGATCTAAAATTTTCCGGTCTTTGGGTTTGCTGCAAACCATGAAGGGAAAGGTCTTCTAAGGCAAGGCGCTCACTGAAATGTTGACGAAGTAGACTGATAAAGTAGTAGCGAGTGGCAGTGGAGTGGTGAACAATTGGCTTGGCGATGGAGTGGCGGCGAAGTGATATGAAAGTGATTTAACGCGCACTGCGGTGGCAAAATACGTTCACCAGCTATCGGCCTAAGTGCCAGTTGTACAATCGTGGTTTAAATTTTGATCCGTGGTTCAGGAATTTTAACTCGCCGATTTCGGCGGGTTAATTGAGGTTCAACGATGGTTCAAGGTTCTAATATGCACTAAAAGCCAATTACATGCCTGAACCATCGTTAAACCACAGTTAATCCGCCAAAATTGGTGAGTTAAAATTCCTGAACCACGGATCAAATATTTGTACAACTGGCCCTAAGTCAATAATCAGAACCATATACTCTGTACAGTAATCCACTTCCTCATTGTATTAGTATTTAAAAAAATAATTTTCTAATCCCGTTACTGTGATCCAAAACAAAATTAATAAATCAAAGATGTTTTTTGTTTGTGGGTAATGTCTCCATGTTCTGATTTGATGTATGTAATGAAAAAAAAAAAATATATATTACAATTTTTATTTATACTTAGGTACTGAATTTTTTTTCAATAAATTGAATTTAATTTAATTATAGGTATCACAACATACAATATTTTTTTAGAAGAAGCAATGGGTTTCGGATTAGTAGTAGTAATCAGAGTTGCAAAAGCTTAAGTCATTTCCTAGCTTAAGCTTGGGTTTAATTCACAAGCTAGTCGGTGACTTATGAATTAAAAAAAAAATTATTCATAAGCCATCTACAGTAAAATCCGGATAAGTGCATATCGCATAAATGCCTAACACGCATACCTTTTATTTTTTAGAACCAATTTTTTTTAGGAATTTTTTATATAATACTCATCTAATAAGTACCTTTCGCTTAACTACCTTCCGCGCTTAATTGCCTTTTATTTTGCATACTTTTATTGAAATTTACCTGAAAAAAAATGAAAAAAACACAATTGAAATCATCAGAAAAAGACAAAAGCTTCTTTTCATCTAGCGCTTCCTTTTTAAAAGGTTACCGGTACTAGTCAGTTGATGTAATGTGATTTCTTATTTTTTAAATAATATGAAAAGTTTTTTTGTTGTCAATTTTTTTTATTTTCGTAAATATAGGTTAAGTGCTTATGCACACTTAAGCGGGTTTCTTATAACTGCCCTACCCGCATATACCTCTCAAAACCAGGTATTTATGGTGAGGCACTTATCCAAGTTTTACTGTAGTGACTTTTGAATTAAAACAGATTTAATTCATAAGCCAGCTGTAGTGACTTATGAATTAAAACAGATTTCATAAGCTAGTTACTTATGAATTTAAAAAAAATTGATTAATAAGCTATCAGCTATGTAGTTAGTGACTTATGGGAGATGCGGCCGTAAAATCCGCAAAAAACATCTTGTTCGCACCATAAATATGAACCCTTCCTTACATTTTAGGAGCTGTCTACGATTGTCGCATAGACGAAAGATCACAAAATATATGCTTAAAACTGAAAACCACTTTCGTTAATAATAATTATTCAGTCAAAATAAGCTTCCAAGTTTCTAATTCACCAATAGCTTATAAATGAATTACATCTTTTTTTAACTTATATGTCAGCTGACTTATGAATTAAATGTTTTTAATTCATAAGTCACTTTTTAGCTTATGTATGATTTAAATCTCTTTTAATGCATAAGTCACTATAGCTGGCTTATGATTTAATTTTGTTTTAATTCATAAGTCACCTACTGACTTATGACTTAAAGATTTTTTAATTCAAAAACTCGCAACCTTGGTAGTAATCCATCTTCTCTTCGAGCTAATACTGGTGGTGTTTGATGTTTAAAAAATTTAATCTAATCCCGTTACTGTAATCTAAGTGCCAGTTGTACAATCGTGGTTTAAATTTTGATCCGTGGTTCAGGAATTTTAACTCGCCGATTTCGGCGGATTAACTGAGGTTCAACGATGGTTCAGGCACGTAATTGGCTTTTAGTGAATATTGGAACCTTGAACCATCGTTGAACCTCAGTTAACCCGCCGAAATCGGCGAGTTAAAATTCCTGAACCACGGATCAAAATTTAAACCACGATTGTACAACTGGCACTAAAACAAAATAAATAACTCGAAAATATTTTTTGTTTGTGGTAAGGTCTCCATGTTCTTTTTGCTTTGATGAATGTAATGAAAATAATAAAAAAAAAATATTAAAATTTTTATTTCAAAAAATTAAATTTAATTTTATTTTATCACAACATGCAATATATTATTTAGAAGAAGCAACGCGTTTCGGATCAGTAGTAATCTATCTCCTCTGCCGGCTTATTCTGATGGTGTTTGGTCTTTTGCAACATTTTGCATTTGAGTTTCTTCGGCAAATCCTCAGATTTGAAATGTTTGAATTCGGAACGATAAACAATTCAACAAAAAATACCACTGCTTGCTTGGATGCTCAGTTTGACAGTCTGAAGATGGGATGCCACTGCCACTGAGTTGATGGTCCTCCATCCTCCCCGTCCAAGGCCAAGCTATCATTTGTTTCGAAATGCTGGAATGAACTGGGTTAGTACATTTTTAAAAGACACATATGTTAAGCATTTTCGGTCCTTACCTTTAGAGCAGCGATAATATTTTTCAAAAAGAGCAATGCTTCGTAATGTTCCCATTTGCTTACCTCCTCCGCAGTAAATGAATTGTTTTTTGACCCCATTTTTTTTTCTGCCTGCGTTCTCAGGTTATGGATTTTTTTATGAAAACTTTTTGTGGTCAGAGAAAGTTTTTGGCAAATGCTTTTTATAGCCATATTTCTGTAATTTTTTATTTTGTAGGACTCACACCTATTGTCCCAAAGACATCCATTTTCTTGTTATAATTGTATCAATTCTTTGGTCTTTTACTTCGTCCATTCGCTATGCTTTCGTTCTATTGTCAAATCATTCATTTTTCTAAAAAAAAAAAAAAAAAAATAGGTATATATGTATGTAGCTGTGTTAATAAAAATTGCAATAAATTTTATTTTAAAAGCATTTTTTTGCATGTTTTTGGGGTTGCTGTATACCATGAGGGGAAAGGTCTCCTAAATAGAATTAAATTTTATTTAAAAATATAGGCTACATGAAATTTGGGCCCAATGAAAAATGACCCCAAACGCAAAATGAAAAATAGCCCCAAAATTGCGGCTTTTTTTCATAATGAAAAATTACCCCAATTCAAAAATGGAAGAATGACCCCAAACTTAATGAAAAACAGCCCCAAAAAATTAAGATATACTCAAAGCAAATCGAAAAATTGCCCTAAAAATACATACGTAAAGCAACAACAAGAGATAAAATTGGGGCTCATTAAATGAATCCAATATAAAACAAAAACAGTTTTATTATCCAACTGAAAAAGAACCCTTATTTTAAGGAATATTGAAATTCAATTAATTTCCTCACCTCATCGCTTGCTTCCAAATTGTTTTGTAAAATTTTGCTTTCTGTTTCTGCTGCAACGCAAACGCTCCGATTTAAATTTCTTGAATTCGTAGGCGATGACAAATCCAAACAAATCCCATTGACTATTTTGATCTTCACTTTACAGTCTGGGGAAGATTATTGCCCGCAACTTCCTCGTGCAATTCCAAACTAGTCAAGTGATTAGAGTTGCTGAAATGAACTGGGTTAACAAATTTTTTAAAAGATACATTATGTTAGGCATATTCGGTCTTTACATTTGGAGCAGCGTTAACATTTTTCAAAAAGAGCAATGCTTCATAATGTTCCCATTTGCTAACCTCCTCCGCAGTAAATGAATTGTTTTTTGACCCCATTTTTTTTTCTCCTGAAGAAACTGCGTTCTCAGGCTATGGATTTTTTTATGAAAACTTTTTGTGGTCAGAGAAAGTTTTTGGCAAATGCTTTTTATAGCCATATTTCTGTAATTTTTTATTTTGTAGGACTCACACCTATTGTCCCAAAGACATCCATTTTCTTGATATAATTGTATCAATTCTATGGTCTTTTACTTCGTCCATTCGCTATGCTTTCGTTCTATTGTCAAATCATTCATTTTTCTAAAAAAAAAAAAAAAAAAATAGGTATATATGTATGTAGCTGTGTTAATAAAAATTGCAATAAATTTTATTTCAAAAGCATTTTGTTTGCCTGGCTCTGGGGTTTCTGTATATGTACCTGTGTTGCACTTTTTCTTCGCGAGGGGGGATCGCTGGATATTATTATTATTCTTTTTGTTTACAATATCTTATTTAGCAAACAATATCTTATTTAACAAACCGCGAACTAATTACTTCAAGCAAATGAATTTCCACCTTACGCACGACGATTAAAACACGAATTATTTGACAGATGGGTCACATTCACATCAACAACACGGAAGAAACAACAAAAGAGAACGATAAAAAAGTGCAACTGTAGCTTGCTAAAGAAAAGCTACCACCACGACTGCTCAGCTGGACTGGGTTCAAAGTGGAAGAATTTATAAAAGATAATTGATTTATGATTTAATCAAATAATCAAAACGAAATAACTTATTGCAAGTACAGTAGGGTACTTACAATAATTTTTGGGCACTAGGAATTTTTATTATTTCAAATTAGTAATATTCCAAATTTAATTTTAAGATAATGGAACGAATTTTACAAAGCTAAAAATCAATAAAATAAATAAAAAACAAGTTTATGTACCCGGGCGACTTCAAAAATTTATTTGGGAAACCTTTAGGCCGGAACCTAGGATTAAAACCCAAAATTTTTTAAACAAAATGGTGTACAGTAAAAGAAATTTTTAAAGGTTTACGGGGAATCTTTAAACCAAATTTAAAAAAAGAAATTAGGGCCCGTTAAAGTAACGCTAAAATAAAATACTGCGATAAAACTCAAAACAATAAAACCAAATAAAAGACTATATCGGATTTAATTTTCACAACCACAATAAAACCAATATTAATTCCGATAAGTATTTAAACTCTATACTTATCTTTTTATTTCTGGTTTCTCCTTGATTTCCTTTCTTCTACCTCCTTGATTTTCTTTAATTTTCCTCAATTATCTCCTTGTACCTCGAATCACCTTTCTTCCTATTTTTCAACTTTCCTCGATTTTTAAATTACCAAAACTTTTCCTCCATTTTTCTTTTCTCTTCCAAAATTTTCTCGACCTTTTCTATTTTCACAACTGTGCGCTTGATTAGCTCTCCAAAGAGTGACTTTCCCAGCTTCAACCAATTCCTCCCTTGACCATTCCAACAACTCACACATTCATACATTCGTTTTCGTTGAACATCTGTCACGACCACGGCTTCCTGGAAAGCCTCTTTGCCTCCAGGAGAACCTCCTTTGCCGAATAACAACTAAACTTTACTCTCACACACACATTCAAAGATTCAACGAGTTGTTGGATGTCTTTCCAAAACTTGCCGAATATTAATGGCCGAGTTCAGACCCATCCCAACTAAATTTTTCAAGAAAAATTAGAAGAAGTAAAATCGAGAAAAGGCTTCTTCTAAGCATTTTCTCAGTTACAACAAAACAATCGCGAGTGACTCGAGAAGTGAATGAAACTTACTATTTGTCTTTCAAGTTAAGATAGAAGAAGGCATATTTGTAAAAGCAAACCCTATACTCAATTATATCAATCCCGATAGTCCTTACACATTTCAATAATTAAAACGAATGGAGAATTTAAAAATCACGTTAAAGACCCATTAATAAGTTATGTAAATTTAAAATAGGTTAAAAAGTACGTTAAGATAAAAAGTAAGAGTCCAGCTGACTCGTTACTTCTTCAGCTCATCCGCTGGCATCATTAGACCGCCCGTCTGCATGATAAAGAGATTCATGGAATTGGAACCATCGTCCCATCATCGGCAAAGTCTTACAAACTGCGTCATATCTAGAAAGATTTGGCCCAGCTACAATAGAGCTCAAACAACTGACTTGATAGGCAGACCCAGGCGAGACATACCCAGGGTGCGGTGCAACTTTTTCAGGTCACTGGCCAATCGGAGAACATGCGACGAGGCTGGGCATTCCTTACCAGCGTTGCCTCCCAAAATAAAATTAGTGTGCCTTATTTTATGAAAAAACGTGCCAATTTGCGTGCCATATGAAAAAAACACAATTTTTTTCTATTTTGTTGAAAAAACTGTAATCAATTTTATAACGGGGTTTAATACAACAAAAAAAAAATCAAATGAATTCTTTTATTCTATTCGTGCATTGTCAAAAAATACATGTTTCTGTCCACTTTTTATGGATTTTGGATCAATTTTAATTAAAATTTTGTTGAAATTTGCTTAATTTTAAGTAAAATTATGGGAGTAAAAAATATATTATTACCCCGTTATTGTAGATACCTAATACAAAAAAATTTAATTCAAAAATGCCATGAATAGCTTTTCTTTTATAGCAGTCAAAAATTAAATAAAACACAAACAATTTAAAGCAAAAACAATTTTAATACACATATCATTGAAAAAAGATCATAATTTAATAGTTGCAACTGAATTTCTATGTATCTCAAGCACTGTCCTTCTCGTTTGCTTCCAAAATATTTTTTAAGATTTTTTGCTTAAGCTCCTGTCGCAAATGTTCTGATTTCAGTTGTTTAAGTTCGGAGGCGACGAACAAACCAAACAAATCCCACTGACTATTTCCATCATCACTTTGAAAATCTGGGGAAGATACTAAAGGGAGGTCATTGTTGCTATTGTTTGCAACTTCCTCGTCCAAGTCCAAGCCATCACTAACTTGTTTCGAGTTGCTGAAATGAAATGGGTTAATATAACTCTTTTAAAAGATACATAATGTTAAGCATTTTCCGTCTTTACCTTTGGAACATCGATGACATCTTTTGAAAATTACAACGTTTCGCAGTGATGGAAATCTGGAAAGCTGAAGAAAAAATAGTAGGTACTCAAAGTGACCAAATAGTACAGTTTTTTTTCGCAATATCTACTGGATTAGGTCACAAGGGCATAGGCAAGATTTCGATTAGGGATAGGGGGAGGGGGGGGGGGGGGGGAAACTCACATTTCATTTTATTTTTTTTAAACAAGATATCGGTCGGTACGAAATATAATTATAAGTGAAAAAAAAACTAAAGGATATTTTTAGATATTTTCTTATTTGGCTTAGGCTTAGCACTTAGGCCTACTTTCTGTTTTCTGATTTTTAATTTTCTTTTTTTTTTATGTTCTCTCCATTTTATGGCTCTATCTGCAACCAACACTTTTAAGCGACGATAGCAAAAAAAATAATTAAAAATAACGTTAGCTGCGTTTTATTTACCACTAAATCTGATCCGGATCAGATCATGATAATAAAACAAATTGGATCACTAAAATGTTTAGTTGGTAATATTTGCGTATTAAAATTGACAGAAGGAAAATTTTCCTAAAAATTTGTTTGAAAAAATAATATTTTATAACTTTTATAATAAAATAAAACATAGCCATGGTTTCCAGATTCTCAGAAATATAAATACCTACTACGATTTTTCTTTCAAATGCATTATTATCAAATAGAACAAAATAAATTTTTTAAAGTTGTACTCCGCATGAGTTCGAATTCGAGAATTTTCTTTTGTATGGTATAAACCTCTAAAATTTAATTAATGCTAGGGAAGAGTTCAAAAAATGGATTTTGAAATGCAAATCCAGAAGCAGACCTGGATCTTTTGTTGTTTTTGTAATACTTGTATTTATTCTTTCAAATCAAATCTAGATGGGATCTGGGAGAAAATATGATGCAGCTATTATTTCTATTAACAATTACATAATATAATTATTAAAATTGTAAAACACTGTTTTACAAAATTCTGCATATAATAAAAAAAAAAGTTAAATATTTTTTTTATTTTCCAAAACTTTTTTTTATTATTCGCAGAATTTTTTTAAAAAGATTTTTGAAAAGTAGAATTTTGAAAGCAAAATTTTGAAAAGCAGAATTTTTTAAGCAGAATTTTGACCCAGACAAATCTCGTAACGTAGATATTATATTAAGTGTTTATAAAAAAGCTCCGTTTCATTATTTTGACTGAAAAGGTAAATTTTATCAGAGTTTTCATGCATATAGGGTATCCGTTATTTCCCAAACTCATTTTTTGTTTAGATCAGACATCCCTTGTATAAAAAGATTATGCCCTACAGTAAATTTATGGACCAGAAAAAAAAAATCTTGGCCGAGCTTATTACACCATGCCTCTAAAGCCATAGTCTTTCCATACGAATTTTTACGGAATTTATAAACTTTTAACGTATTTTTTTTTCCTCCCGAACAACTGCAGATATTCCTAATTTTCTTGCTGACTTTTAATTTAAGATCATCACTTTAAAAAAAATCTATAGAAAATATTTTCAAAATTATTTATTTTTTTTTATTTAAGAGGCACAGGTTAATGACAGAATTTGTTTTTGTGAAAAAAAAAAATAATACTAAAATAAAAAAAAAAAACAACCTAAAAATGCCAACAAATGGGTTTTATAGCAAATTTCGAGAAAACCGTTACTCGCATATAAAAAAATTGTAAAGTGGATAAAAAGCTATAACCGCTCTTGTGTAAATACAAACAAAAATTAATAAAGAATAGGTTGCAGTTTTAAAAAGTTAGAGCCATTTCATGAAACGAGACCATAAAGATCATAGAAACCGTTATAAGTCGGAATGGAAGTGAATACAAGAAAATTACCTCTTAAGTTTTTCGACTTCAAATGACCTCAGAAACTTGTGGTTTATGGCTTTCTAAAAATAAAATAAAAAAGCTTAAGCGAGTATTTGACAAGTTTTCAGAACATAAATCATCTGACTTTCATGGTTCCGTCATTTTTGATTTGGCAGCAAAACAGGTTTGAAAGAAAATGCGATCAGGAAAAATAAAATACACAAAATATGGGGCACTTTGCGGAAAAAATCCATTAAAGATCAATGTGAATAATTGTTGAAGCGAAATAAAAAAAAAAAGAATAGTTTATCTGACAAAATATTTGCATTGCACCCTGAATAACTATAAAAACAAATAAACCACCACGACTAGCTCAAATTAAACGCGGTATAAGCACGATTTTCTTTCGATTCAAGTTTTTAATAATAAGGTGTTTGTTTCTCTAATTTATATCAGCTTCGACGAAAAGTAAATCAACACATCGCATAAAAACTGAGCTTTTAAATAATTATTAATACAAAACTCACTTACTAATTCAATCAAGACAATTTATTTTTTTTTTTTGTCTAAGATAAACAAAATTTAGTATGGGCAATCTAACCCTTTGACTCGACCGGTGTGTGTTGCTGGTATATGAAAGTGAATTATGCCAGTCATCTAGCTCATGCTCCACTATGCCAAAGTACAGTATATTTCGTTTTGCATACGTCACCAATGCAATGTATTGACGATTGCGGTTTGTTGTTTTTCATAATTACAAACGGTTTTAACAAGTGGTGCATATGACCCTGCAGAAGATGATAGAAAAACTTAAATAGTTATTATAAATAAAAATTATTAGAAAAACCGACATAGGGAATATTTTGAGGTAAACAAAAATGTTTGGCAATTAGAGAAAAAGTTAATAATAATACAAAATTGAAAACTAAATGATTATTTACTTAGTTAAATTTAAATATAAAAATTATTAAAAAAAAAAGTAGATAATATTCCTGGATTTAGTTATTTTTTAGTTTTTTTATAGAGCTTGGTTTGATCATCACTTCAGAGCTAAAGGGTGAAATGTGATAAAAGAAAAAAAAATCATACCCGATTTTAAAACTATTTACTTTTGAAAAGTAATGTTTAGAAAATTTACTTCGAGACCGGCCCGGAGACGCTTGGTCTATGGTTCGATCCTCAGTGAGGCAAATAGTTCTTCAAATAAAATTGAACATAAATAGACTAAGCACCACTAAAGGAGTCTGATGATCGGCTTGGCGACCGTGAAATAACTATAACTCCAGCTTATAAGACTTGCAGTTTTATATTAAGCTTTTTGTTTGATACAGATCATTTTAGAGCCTGATACCTTTTATAAATGATTCTGATTTATTTATATAACAAAGAATTAATGCAATTTGTTGAGTCTTTTAAACACAACCTTAATTAGACGGCATACCTATATATTTTTTTAATTTCAAGTAATTTTATATGTAAAAAAAATATTTTTTAACAAAACCAATTTTGTTTTTGGCTTAAATTCATATTTTTTTTCAAGAATTCAGACAGCTATCTATCTTAATTTTGAGACTGAAACCTAAAGTACCTACTTTGTTACCTGAGTTATATCGTGTTCTGGAAGCTTTGACAATTTTGCACATGAAAATGGGTATGGCAAACATAATTTCTATGCAAGGATTGTCGAGTTTTTGTCAATATTGGTAATAATATTTCTTGATATCGAAAATGAAGAAATTAAGAAATAATTACTTTTTAACTGAATTGTATGTAAATACCATTATTTGTTCATCAAATTGAGCGTGTAAGTGGGGGGACATTTATTTTCATAATTTCGTATGCAATTTTTTATCGTATTTGAAATGAAAGTTTCATTAAATTCGGTTGAGTATGGTTCAAATTTAATTTAATTCAGACCTCATCGCCATTTCAACTGGAACCATTGTGCATCGCCTGCAAAAATACCCATATATTATTTTATAACGTTCATATGCCATACGCAAAAGACAAACAAAAATTTATCGAAAAAAAAAAGAATCAGTTTTTCATGCAAAAAATGTGCGTATTAGTTTCTTCCTTTTTTTTTCTCGTTGTTTTCAAAAAAATAGAAAATAAACTAAAAGAGCAACAAATAAAATATGTTGTATGCATTGTTCATACATATTGTAAATTGAGAGGACAAAAATATTAAATAGAAAAAGCACTGCACACAGATCTTAAAAAAATTACTTGAAAAAAAAGCTTTGTTAAAAGCTCATTGAAATACAGATTTTCCATTTTCTATGTCAATTTCTTCCATGGGCTTATGACATCTGTTCTGTATAAAATTGTTTGTGAGAGAAGTAAACAAAAATAAATCGAACTGGAACAAACAAAAAATTGGACTTCTGATTATTATTTTAATTTCATCCAAATTATTATTAACGAAAGTGGGTAAGATGAATTGCTGATCTTAAATTAGTTTTTTTTTTTTTTGCTGACAAAAAACGACAGCGTCAGCGACTGTGATAATAATGGTGCATAGTTCTCCACGAAACAATTTTTCCACAAAACAATTTGTCAGGAAAAATTTTAAGTTCACACAGTTGAAAGTAATTTGGGAAAATTGTATTACTCTCTGATTTTTTAGACCATTTTTCCCTGATAACTAAAGAACTGTATGTTTAAACTATAAAGCTATGTAATTTGTCTACAATTATCGTCCAACGAATTACCTGGTAAGTATTTTAGCCGATATTCTTCTCCGAAGATAACTACAACTTTATTTTCGAATATTTAAAGCAAAATTTTTCAATGTTTGAAGTGCTTTAGGGCCAGAACGGAAGCCTGCCGAGAAGACAGGGGGAATTTGGTGGTAGACAAACAGTCGATGATAAAGATCTGGAAACAACACTTTTCTAAATTGCTGGATGGCGAAGATGGCCGGAATTCCGCTGTTAGACAGAACACTCCATTCAATCTGGACGATATGATGGCCAAAATTTCCGTCCACCCGACCTAAATGAAGTGCGGTTAGCGATAGCCAACTTAAAGCGTACAAGGCTGCTGGTGCGGATTGCCTGTCAGCTGAGCTATTCAAAGCAGGGGGAGATTACTTGCTGGTAAATATAAACCAGCTTATCTCCAAAATTTGGTCAGAGGAAAGTATGCTCAATGAATGGAAACTTGGCCCTATCCACAAGAAATGAGATGCTCTGACCTGTGCCAACTACAAAGTTATAAGTCTCCTCAACGTCGCATACAAAATCCTATCATCCGTACTGTGTGATCGCTTAAAACCGGCAAATCAACCATTGATCAAGTGTTCACACTCCGACAGATTTTGGAAAAAAACCAGGACTCATGTTCTGTATCTTTTCGCATGCATAAAATCGGTCAAGAAACGATGGAAACTGAAACAAAATACATGAGTTTTGTTCCATTTTCAGCGTTTCTCGACTGATTTGTTCGATGTGAGAGTTACAGAACATCGGTCCAGGATAGTTTTAAATCGAAACACACCACTTCTTTATCGATTTCAAAGTCGCATATTACGAAAAAAAAAGTAAAAAAGATTGGTGTAAGAAAAACCAGTACCTGCGTCCTGTGAACTACGAATCAGAAACCTAAGAAAATATAAGCTACAATCACATTCATCACACGTTCAATATTCGTCCACTACCATTACACTATAATAAATAATGTAATAAATTCATTCATTTCATGCACAGAGATGACAAGTTAAGCTGTTCAAACTAGCTAAAATTCTCATGAATATGATGTCCGATAACACATACACAACCCTTATCAGTCAAATAAATAAAATATTTTACTGGGTCACAAGTGTGGAGATTGTGTAAAGAAAAACCGACCAGCTGTCTATCAGCTTCATTTCCAATGAAGAAAACAAAAAAATACAATATCTCAAGCACGGTTCAGATACGAAAAAAAAAAAAAAAAAAAAAAAAACCTTCACCCTCCTTTCCCTCGGGTAAAGTGGTGTTGTATGGAATAACAATGCGAATCAATGGACTTTGCGTGCAAATTCGCAGATCGAAACGGGGTCAAAAGCCGACATCAACAAATCATAACCAAAGGATTGGAGTCGGTCGTAATTGTGAATTTTCTTACCAAAACTGATTGCCATAGTTGAGTCGCCAGATAGTCTTGCACATTACCGTCATAAAGATGAAACATTTCGTTGGGTTCCTATCCACTCTGTGTATCTTTTTCTTCCTACGAGGAAACTTTGGATGGATGGAACTAGCGTATCAGCCCACGCGGACTGTATAGAATATATCATCATCCAACTTAGCTAGAGAGACGTACCGCTTCAGGGTTAAGTGTGCCCGCTGTCAAGTGGTGGAGGTGTACCTACGCTCGCAGAAGATTAAGTGCAGTCGAATGAAGCTTAGACGTGATGTGTGCAGATATGTGTGAGTGTGTTCAGCTTTCGGCTTAAACCGATGCTAATTCCCTATCTACATCTAGCTATATGTCCCCTTCCCAGAGGTTGATCATGCGGTTTGGTATTAGTTTTCGTGGAATTGCTATTAAATTAACAATCTGGGAGTGTTTTGTCACTCATGCCCCCAGCTTTTCCTCACTCTGACTCTATGCTATAGATACTTGTGCAAGTAAGTTTTCTCTTGTTGATCTATGGATGTACTTATTCAAGAGGGAGAAAATTTCAAGCTTCTTCGAGCGGAAAATTAAAAACAAACATTTGTCGGGAAGACCAAATGACGACGACGCATTTGTGGCGTTGTTCCAACTTTAAGATAAAGCAAACTCAACATTAAATATCATATGTATTGTATATGTAGCTGCCAGTGTATATAACACATGCATACATAAATGAAGGTGTGGAAAAGTGGCAATCCAGCAAATTACTTCAATTTGACCTGACTCAATAGAAATGCATGATGACATACATATCTAGATGTATTGACAAGTTGTGGATACAAGGTAATTAGTTTGATGAGGATGTTAGCTGATTTGGGATGGTTTGTGGAGAAGGTTGGAAAATCTAGGTAGGTACCTATATATTTAGTGCCAGATAATTTCTTGGCCTAATTTTTTTTTTTAATTTTATTATGACGTTGAACATGAGGAAGTACTTATACAAAACGTACCTTGAACAAACAAAACTGTTTCTCTTGTCTTAAGTCTTTTATAAATGATTTGTTAACTGGCAAGGTTTAGGGTTCGCTTTTAACCTGTACATACCAAAGGAAAAAAGAGCTGGCACTCATTTAAGGAAAGCTATACTTCACACCTATTTCCTATGTATGTATCTCAATATTACTTAATTAATATAAAAAGTAGAGGCCCTCAGTGACTTCCCTGAGGGACTCCAGCTTTTGTTTTGAGAAAGAAAGATTCCTAAAATTATAATGTAAGTGAGATTTCTTTTAGAGTTAATCAAAACCTATGAAATAGTCTAAAATTACAGTAGAGATATTGTTCGGCACAATTGCGGCCAATTGCTAAAGGCAAAGGCTTACCCTGATAAATGTCTAGATAAAGCGGTAGGAGCAGCAACAGCAGCGACCAATAGTAATCCAACGATCAGAGCAAAGGAATGCAAATCCTTCACTAAGGCACGGGCGTTCTTGACGAACAAATTTTCCTTTTTCTTTCGGTTTTTCATATAAAAACAATTACACTTGCGAGCAAAAAAATGGAATCACCCTCTTGCTTCACGTAAAGACAATAATTGATCTCAATGCAATTGACATGCATGAATGTTTATGGTATCGTTAAAAAGCAGTAACCATAAGCTTTAAATCAAGGTTAAAATCATAACAATCACTTCGAGATTTTAAAAGGTAATCGTCATAATGGAAGGAGATAATGAAAAATAGAGTAAAATTAAAACGGGTAGTAGCTCGAAAATTGAACATTAACAAAAAAAAATTAAGCGTAATTTATTGTTTCAGTATCTTGTATTGCCCCACCTCAGCTCTAATTGCATCTTCTTAACGATTTTCGATTGACCTGATGAAATTCTTGACTGTCTTTTCCGGTATTCTTTCCCATTCGTTTACCAGTTCCACATTCAGTTTCAGTTCATTAATTATTTCAAGAGCTGGATTTCTGGCTCTAACCCTTTGCTTAAGTTCGTCTCACAAATGTTCGATGAAGTTTAAGTCTGAGCTTAGTGCCAGCCAGTCCATCGCAGCAAATACCAACTTCCTTAATGAATTTAACGATTCATCTTCCATCGATGTATGATAATGCATCGAGCGTTATCAGTTTTCCTACTATAGTGCTTTCTTTTTCAGTAAAAATTGTTATTTTCGTTAGTATGGCGGATAACTATCTAATGGATTTTTTGATTTTACCTCCAATTTAAAGTTTGAAATTCAAGCTTTAAAACGTGACCATTAACGTTTAAAGCGTGAAACAGATTAAACCAGCAACTGCACCAGCACCGTTACCAGCAAACAGCACGCTAGCCAGACAAAATTTCTCAAACACATTGCCACAAGCAACAGCGCCTACATTTATATCTGTTTGACATATCAAATCAAAGCAACACCAGCAACAGCTAATTTAGGACTTACGCCGTGTCCAGCGTAGTCACGGTTCGTGCGGTGCATCCGTTTAATATAAAATGAAACCTTTATTGGTAAATGAAGATGTCCACTTTAGACACGATATTGCGATCAATGCGTTTCGTGCGGCGTCTCCGCATCGCACGCATTGTTTTGAAAATCAAACTGGTTTGATTTTGGCCGCATTATCGTACGGAAAGTTGACGGCTGGAACCATTTCACATTGAATTTATTGTATTAAAAAAAGTTTTTTACACAACCCGCATAAACGCATGCGGTACATTGTACTGGACACTTTCCGCATTGAACGCAAATAAATGCGGTTTGCGCGAGAACCGCATTACCAGAAAAATCGTGCCCGTGTTTAGGCTGGACACGGCGTTAGGCCTAACGGTGCTGTTGACGTTGCTGTTGCTGTTCGTATCTGTGTTGAGCAATTGAAATACGTTGGTTCTAAATTAATGGCGGCCGCTGTTGCTGTTGACGGTGCTGTTGCAGGTCTAATCTGTTTCTCGCTTAAGCGTAAATATTGTATCCATAGAGATTGTTGCTAATAAAAGGCGAAAGGGAGTGATTCCATTTTTTTGCTCGCAAGTGTAGTTTATTTTGTATTTTTTTTTTTTAAACCTTTGTTTTAGTTTTGGTTTCAGGTTTAACTTTGATTTTAATAAAAATGAAGATTAAAAAGTGCGTTGCCCACTTTCTTTAACTTTTTCAATAGCCGGTATGCAAGCCGGACTACAAGACTTTCATTTCTGTCATCAGTTTTACCGAACTGCTCATTGCTCATTAACTAAAAAATTTGACATGTGATGTGATCCTAGATTACAGGTGCGAGATTTAATTAAATTCGTGGGATCGTTTTCGAGAAATTTAAAAAACAATGTACATCGTTGAATCGGGCTTTGATTTTTTTTCCATTAAAAGAATAATAACATCTGTTTAAATTAATTTTCCATGGCTGTGCAGTTAGATTCTACGCACATGTATATTCATTGCTCAGTGCAGTATTGCAGTGATGAATTTTAATTTCGAATAATGTCATTGTGCGTTGCCGGTCTTTTCCGTCTACTCTTCATTTTAGTTGAGATATTATTTCTGGCGACATTCATGATTTTATCCTTTAAATGGCGTCATGAGTAATCCCTCTTGCTAAATTGTGCATCGGAAATGATGATTAAAGAGGAAAGAGGAAACAAAAATAAAACTGACTTCAATTTAAATTGTCATTCCATGTTCGGAACCATTCGTGATATAGAGACAGTAATTTTGATTAATGTCTTCTTCCCAAAGTTGATTTTATATGTGATAAAAAAATTATTTTTTTTTTATTTGAATCATTTCAATTTATCTGTCTTTTTTTGTGTGTAGTTTTAAATGACCCTCTTCAATTATTTCATAGACATTTAATTCAGTTTAATTTTTCGTAGTAGGTCTATTTAATTTCAAATTGAATTGTCTTTGATTAATTTGTTGCTCTTGAATAACATTAAAATTAACTATCGTATTTCCCAAGTTCCAACCACAGCATTCTTAAAACAAAATTTGGACTTACTTATTTGTTGCTTACCATGATGACATTTGGCCAACAGCGCCGCTCTAGCTCAAAGATAGAGACGATCAGATTGACTCCTGAACGAATGGAAGGTTGCAACTGGAGCCGCAGACGCAGACGGAACTGGAAGACCTGTCGAAAAGTGTCGTTCATTATTTTTTTTACTTGCCCACAATGCAGCTGTACAGTTTTGAAAGTATTTTGAAAAAAAAAACAAAACAATATTCTTCTGTACAAGTTTAGAATTCACTAATTCAATCATTTTTTTCATTTTTTCATTTTTTTTTCTTCATACAATTTGAAACGTCAAAAGTGCTGCACGTGAAAAGTTAAAAGTGGCTACGTTTCATCGTGTTCGCAACATTGAATTTGTGTGTTTTCAATATTTTGACAGCTATTCCAGCTGCGGTTCTAGTTCCGGCCCCGTCTCCATTCTGTTCAGTTAGTGAGTCTGTTACTGTAAGTGTGCTGTGCAGACTTTATTGTTCTGCACTAAGAACAATATTAGTAGGTTTGTTTGTGTACTTTCCGGACTAAAACTGGCAAAATGTCAAATTTTGAGGAGTGGTGATGAAATTCTATTAAAGAGAATGGAAACAGTCCGAAAGTACACGAACGATATGAACTAAAAATGTCTACCAGATTTTAAACGTCACCAAAAAGTAAAAAAAACACAAAATTGGAATACATTTACTGAAAGTCTTAATTAAATTGAACTTAACACAATAATTCCGTTCAATTTTTTAGTGGTTTATCAAAAAATATAAGATGATAACAAAGAAAAATATTCACTTCTAACCAACCAAATGTAAAGAAACAGCAGCCATTTTGTATTTTTGTTGTTGTTTCCCACTAGCTTTTTGACAGAACACTGATCTTACAATTTTCTGCCTGAAGAAATTTCTCGGGTAAAATCTGGCAAGAAGGGGAAATAATTTACTCTCTCGCGAAAGCTCTCTTCTACGTTCTACCCAAAACTACCCGAAATGTGCATACGCGAGCAGGTTTGGACTAAATCTGGTAGAAAATGGTAGTTTTGGGTAGTTTCGGACTTGTACTACGCGAACGCACCCATTGACTTTGGGCTTTGGGCTTACTTTACTTGGTTGACCCGTCTTCTTCTGCTAAGTTTTCACCTTGAAAAAATGGGGATTTTTTTAAACGAGGTCACGAATATAGGATTAATCCTTGAAAAATATCCAAAAATCCGCCGACTCTGATATTTATGACTACCAATAATTTCTATAATTTTACTGCATCTCCTGATTTCTCCTAAATAGCACCATTTCTATGAAGTAATCAAAATTTTCGAAACATGAAGAACAAATCTCGCAATACCATGACTGCTCTAATTTTTCATAGTGCCTTGCCAATCATTAACGACAAGCTACGTATGGCATCTATCCTCCATCACTATATCAACTCAATACCGAGGTTGGGTCGGACTATTTCAAATACCCTCATGGTCCATAATCCATATATGAACCAGCCATCAAATAGACTTTTTCAAATTTAATAATTTTCCGTATCCAAAATCAACATCACAAAATGTGACATCATCCAAATGGAAAATTAATAGAACTCGGTGGTTGCCATTACATCATCAAAAAATAAATAATTTTTCAAAATTTTTTGTGTTTTTTTTTTTTTTTTTAGAAAATATTGAAGTTGTGTAATGGTGCCGTTAAAAATATCAAATTAAACCCTGTAATAAATCAACCAGAAATTATAGAGGAAAAACCTTGATTATATTTATATTTTTTTTTTTAACAGGAATTCTCTTGATTCTGCGAAAAGAAACTAAATATTTTCACTATTTGCATTTATGTCAAAGTAAATTTACCTGTCGCTGTCAGATGACGTATGCATTATACTCGTATCTACGTGGTGCACTATGCAGCAGCCATGCAACACAAAAAAAAAGCTACTGCGTTGTGCTTCTCCACTCCAGCATCCATCTCTGTGGCAACACGGTTTCTTACATTTCAAAATGAGATGACATAATCCCCGAGGGCAGTCATGTACAGTAATTTTTATTTCTCTGATTCAGATGAGTTGATGCGGGGTGGGTTGCCTGGTTTAGTTTGAATTTAACGTTGTTAGCTTATTGTATGTACACTTTACTCTAACTACAGTCAGTTTTGAAAAGAATGTTCACATTTAATTTAAAAAAGTTACACTTTATACCTTGATCAAAAATTATTAACTAGATTAATTTAATGATTTAAAAATTCATGGACCCAGGGATTCATATGCCATTTAAAAACATTTTAAATATATTAAGTATGTGCACTTTACAATACAAACCTATAAGTTTTGGAAAAAACATAATTTTTGAAAATATAAATTGATTTTTGATTTTAAATTTTTTTTTGGAATATTATTAAATGTGCTGCCATTTAAATAATTCCTATAGGTGCGGGGAAATAGCCCCTTATTTGTTCTTGTCTTGCCATTACATGCACGCTCCAGCTTTTTGTCGTATTTTATAAGAATGGCATAATTTATAAATTTCTAAGAATCTGATTAATTAGGAAAAATTGTTTTATATTTAAAGGAATAAGTTTGTTTTCTTCCTAGGAATTGGTAACACACTTTTGATATAGACTGTTAAGTTAAGTTCGCAGACTTTACAAGAAAACAAAATTGAAACACGTGGTAAACTTTTATGTGGTTATGACAATACCAGCTACCAACCCACAAAAGCTAAATCAGGAAAAAGTATTTAAGGTTGGGCCAATAGAAAAAAACTTTCTTAAATCCCATATTATATTTTGTGTGATTTGGACCGCACACATGTTTTTTTGACGGCAATAATGGGAATCAGGTTACTTTTAAGATCTAAACTTTGTGATAATGTTGGATATTTTGAACAAACTTTTTAACATATCAAACATTATCACAAACATCATCACTGCTCGTTGATTTCCTGAACACCCAAGTCACACATGTATGATGAACTTATAGCTTGGACAGGAAAGGGTGTCGCATCATCATAGTTTTGTACTTGTGTACCTCTAACTATCCTATAGACTTGTATAAAAATTAGGGGTAAGTTAACAAGAGCATGAACATAATTGATAGTACATATAATCTCTTAGGCTAAGGCCGGTGAAGCAGGAATACAATCAGATTTCTGGGACAGTCTCCTGCAGGCCCGTAGCTAGGATTTTGTTTCGGAGGGTGCTTGGTTCATAGCTAATAACCGAAATTTGGCGTTTCATTTTAATTTTGTAGACTAAAGACAATTAAAAGCTATTTTGAATCAATTTATTAATTGAGCAATTTTTTTATTATAAAGGGCTCTTTATACAAAAATTTAAAACTTGTTACTTTTTTTCAATTTCTATTATTTTTTTTAAATTAATGTACGTAAATATGTACATATGTAACAAATTATTGCCTTTTAACATGTTTATATTTTTTTCACAGCAAAAGTAGACGCCTTAATTTTTGAATCCACCGAGCCAATTTTACAGCCCCTCAAGTCCACCCCCCCTCCCCCCTCTGGCTACGTGCCTGGTCTCCTGACAAGGTAAAAAATTCAATAATATTGAATTAAAAAAAAAGCCCTCAATATTTAATTGATGAGTACAAATGAAATCTCCGGGAAGAAACGCCAATTTTTGTAGACTAAAGTTTATTATAAGCTATTTTTAATCAATATTTCAACAAGTGCAAGCCAAACACGAGGCTAAGCAAACGATCTTGGACATTCTGGAAAACGTTTGTTCTGATCTGATTGAGAGATTGGAGAGAGAGTTAGCAATTACGAATACACATGAAAATGCTCTATTCTGTACTAAATTTGAAGCAAATCGGTCCACCCGTTTAAGATCTAGCTCGAATTCCAGTGGACGCACAGGCGCACAGATCGATGGACGGCATCAAGATAATCACTTATTTGGACTTCATCATCATCGTAGTGTTAATTTTAATAAGGTACAGTCTTAAATTATTATTACCCACTCTATAGAGCACGATGATGAAGAAGTCCAAAAAAGTTTTCACCAAACGATCTGTCGGTCTGTGCGTCCATGACCATGAGTCCACTGTAAATTGAGGTACCTAGAGCTTAAACGGTTAAGATGATTTGTTTTGAAGGACCATGGGCATTTTGGGCACATTTTTCAACATTGCTCAACAGTGATAAGACTTATATCATATGAAAGCTAATGGAGATTACTTTATTTTTATATGGTGGCTTAATTGAAATCGAGCGCGAAATGGTGTTTTTACGCATTTTATAAAATAAAGTATATAAAATGGAAAAAAGTTTATAAGAAAGTGACGACATTTACTTAAAAGTTTTTTACCTTTTTTTGAAGGCCAGAAGTCTGTTCTTTCATTCCTTTTTTAAATCAACTTATTTCTTTTTATAGTTTTCGAAAAAATTGCATCCAACTTAAAAATGTTGAAAAACAAAAAATTGAATATTAATTAACTTTTATATGACCTAAGTTTTACCACAATTGAGCAATGTTAAAACTGGGCCCAAAGTTCATAAAAAGTGCCCATGGTCCTTTTTTACATACATATCTATAATTTTTATGTGAAATTCGAGTTTTTGATTTTGCTTATCTAGAACAGGTGCCATATACAAATGATTCGTTTTTTTTTTTCAAATTTTCTTAAAACCTGCTCCAACGATTTTGATCAAACTTTGTGTTAGTTAATTTGTTATAAAAAACTGCGTTTCAAGTTTTTTATAAAAAATATCTTGCCAATCGCTGTTTCATCGGGCTAAGAAGGCATCTAAGTAATAAAGCCCTCTCTCAGAGAACCAAGGAGACCTTATATAAGACCCTAATCATCCCGGTCCTGCTATATGAGGCAGAGGCATGGACCCTGTCAAAAACGGATGAGAATCTGCTTGGGTGCTTTGAAAGGAAGATTCTTCGGGTGATCTTCGGTCCAGTCTGTATCGATGGGGTATGGAGGAGAAGATTTAATAACGAGCTTTACGGGCTTTACAGCGACGTCGACCTGGTCAAGAAGCTGAAAATTCAGCGGCTGAGATGGCTGGGACACGTGGAGCGTATGGACACCAACGCACCAGCCCGACGAGTCTTCGAATCTACCCCTGACCGTCTGCGCAGCAGAGGAAGACCCCACCTTAAGTGGCGCACACAAGTGGAAAACGACCTCAACCAACTTGGAGTGCGTAACTGGAGGCAGCTAGCTCGGGCTGGAGGGGCTTGTTGATTGAGGCCGTAGTCCATCCTGGGCTGTGAGCGCCATCTAAAGTAAGTAAGTAAGTAAGTAAGTATTGTGGAAATAGGATTTTGATGTTTTTTGAGAAAATTGCCTTTTTTTCGAGGTATTCACGTATAACTTCTTAGCAGGCCGTAAAAGTAATTGCAAAATCAAGTCATATCGCCTTGTGTTTTATATCTTATACCAGTAAGATTTCGTTTTGATTGTTCATAATTCGCCCTTGTATTTAATATGAACATAGTACCTGAATCCTAATCCTAACCTAAGTAACAATATAGGAGCAGTTGCATTTTCATTGGCCTCCTGCTCTTCATGTCATAGTCCAGATCCAGAGGCAGAGACAGTTGTAAGTTGCACCCTTTTTTTGGTGCTCGTTGCAGACGATTTAATTTATACGCCAATCGCACATGGCGCTGAGAGTCTGAGATTTGCTCCAAGTGATAAGTAAGATTGTGATTCCACCATCAGCAAGAAATCATGAAACTAAGAAGAAAACCTTCCGCAGAAGACCGAAAGGAAAACGTAATATATTTCACAGTTTCATTTATCGTGCACAGTGGAATTGTAAGATTGTAACCTTTTAAGTCGGGACGGGATTGGTTTCGTTTAACGTCAGCCCTAACTTTTGTGAGTTGTTGCAGTTGCAGTGCATCAGTATAGGCTTTGCAGCTGCTTCACATTCAACATTCACAACAGTTTGTGTGTGTGTGTGTGTGTGTGTGTGTATGTGTGGGGTAAATTATAGCTAGCTATAAATTATAGCTATATAGCTCCATCCAAAGTAACATTTGACGCCATCTAAATATCAGGTGAATGTAAATTGCATCTTGAAATCCCTTCCGTTGTGAGGTTACCCAGCTCAGTTGAGACCGAAAATAACCAGAAGGCATAAAGCTTGAAAATGTCACATGATGTTTGCATAAGAAACGCTCTTTAAACACGTGTAGGTGTCAGCGCGGTTTTCGTTTAATTTTTGAACACACGCGATCCGCCAAATCTGTTTTTGGATAGGTATAGCAATAAAACCATTTTGTGACTTTAATTTATGGCTTAGAATTGTTGAATTTTCTTCTCTGAAGTTTTTATACCTAACCTATGTACACTTATTCAAAATTCAGAGAAGATTATAGATATAGGTTAGGTCTTGAGGATTTAAATATTTAGGCTTTCCCGTTTATTCCGAGTGTCATTTGTTCCAATTTCTGCGTTAAGCACGTGTCAACAAAACAACAACTTATCTACAACAAGCATTATAAAAAAGTAAGTACGCTTACTGGGTTGAATGTACTTGCTGTAATGCACGATCAATCGCTGGTCTTAATGCCTGAGTAGGTATAAAGCTATTAATTTTGTTTTAAAGGAAACTTAACTTGAATAAAATAAATAATAGAGCCCTGTGTTGTGTTGCAGAAACATGCATAGACCTTTAGGCCTTACAGATGTGTAGCTTTTTCCAATGCAGCGAAAATAAATTTACACATTTTCTTATAAGAGCTGACATATTCCAGGCTCTGCATGCAGACTTTGCTGCACGATATCTCTATTTCTAATTTCGCTGCATAGGAAAAAGCTGCACATCTGTTTTGGGCTTTACAGTATAAGACAAAAGCGCATTCGAAGAAAATGGACTTCAGAGAATTTGTTTAACAGCGGAACTCCACGACGGCGGCGACGCACGTTGCGGCGAGATCTCAAAATATTATCATAATAAAAACCCAAACGTTGAATTTGTGGTACAATTTACGCGAGGGGCATACCTTTTAAATCGTGGAAAGGTCTTTTGGCACAGAAGTACAGAATATATATGTTAATTTGATTAACAGTCGTATCACAAATAAAATTAAACAATAAGAGGGAGCGAGAGCGAAACGGAGTATATTTGTTCAATAAATTCACGACACGACGACACTCACACTTAGGGCCAGTTGTACAAATTTACGCTGAACCGCAGATCAACTAAACTCGAGTTAAATCGTGAACCAGGTTCAACTTCGAGTGCGTTGTACAGTCGTGGTTCAGGTGAGAGTTAACTGAACTCGAGTTAAAGTGTATATACTACAAAAATTGAGTATATAATATAGCTTACGTCAATGTCAAATGTCAGTCGATTGCTCGATTTGTGAATTTATCGCACAAACGTCATAAGTTATTTCACAAGGTTTGCTCAAATCATTCTTTTAAATGCCGAATTCTAATGATAATCCTCAATCAAAAAAGAAAATAATACTAAAAATAAGATTGTGACGACACAAAAATTCCAAGATGGCGGCTCGGGTGTATAAAATAAGCATACCTTGTATCTGTTTATCGTGACTGTCAAAAAAATTCAGTTTGAAGTGAGGTAGCATGTATAGGTACAAGAAACATTTTACATCAAAAATTATAATAGCCAATCACATCCTTGAACCCTAGCTGACTCTCAAGTTAACCCGCCAAAATCGGCGAGTTAAATTTTTCGTGGTTCAGCGGTGAGTTAAGTCTTCAACCTCGATTGTACAACACTTCATAGCAGTTGAACTGAGTTCAAATCTTGAACCACTGCTGAACCACGACTGTACAACTGCCCCTTACACACACTGACATTCACAAACTACGGCAGATAACTTTTTTTTGTACAATTTACGCAAGAGGAAATAATCTTATATCGTTGCAAAGGTTTTTTTGCTCATAAGTGCAGAATATTTAAATTTATTTATTTATTATACCACAAAACACAAGTATTTGAATTGAAACCGATAGTTTGTTCATTAAATTACTCACGAAAAACGACACAAACTGACATTGACAAATAATTATTATTCCAACACTGAGTGGAAAGATCATTGGAACGAAGTCAAATGTCATATGGCTGCATTCAGTGCTTCAGAACAAAATTAAAAAAAAAACAAACGAAATGACTGCTTTTAATACTACGTTTCCACCGAAGGTTTATCTCAGTTTAGATTAAATAAATCTTATTGGTGTTTCCACCGCACAAAAAGGTTAAAAAGTAGATTTATTTCGACAGTTTGCAGAGGCAGAAAATTTCATCTATGTCCACTTTCCAATGAATGTATTCAGTGTAAGAAAATATAGGCCAGTTCGAGTTTTAAAACTATTGGACCTATGCGAAGATTTAACAAGATTTATTTCAAATCTTCGAGATTTAGGAAATAAATTTGTATGGTAAATCATCGGGATTTGAAGAAGGTTTAAGGTAAATCTACCTAAATCTCGGTTTTGTGGTCGGTGGAAACGTAATATAAACAATGCGATTTTTTCGTGCGATTTTTACTCGAAATTGCCGAGGTTGAAAAATTCCAGAGTTATCATTTTTTCTTCGTTGTGGTTTTACTTATTGTTCAAGTATGTCTCCCTTCGCAGGAAGAAATAATTTGCTGGAGATTTTTTTGGGGTTTTCTTTTAATTTCCTTAATAATCTCTTGTACCTTTTACGCGAAGAAACAAAATTCGTCGGAATTTTGCTTTATATTTTCCCTTTAAAGTACCTTTAGCCACATATATACGTAGTGTAAAGAGGAATGTCAAAAAAAATATCCTGAAATCGTTGACTGGGGAGATTTTTGTTACCCCTCTTTCTTCCTGCCCTTCTCGACCATAAACCGAAAGTAGCTAAAAACTCATTTTTCTCGTGTAAAAAGGAAATGTTTTTATTCAATTTGTGTTCTACTTTGTAATTAGCATGTTTGACAACATGACTTTACAACCAGTGATGTTTGATCGTTGAAACGCAACAACAACCGTTTGAAAACTATGTTGCAGGTTTTCAAAATATTTTGAAAACTTGGTGTCTTGTCAAACAATTTGCCAAAAAAACTTCTCGTATAGTGGCTTAAAGAAAAACGCCCAAAAAATGGGTTTCATATCACTTATAATTAGTTTTGCGGTATTTTGATGTACAAATATGTAAAAATATCGTTTGAAACGTCACAGTTGAAGAAATAGTTATAAAAAATAAATAAAGAAAGACCTGCAGCCCACACAACAATCCCATAGACATGTTTTGTTTTTCAATTTTATCTCTTCTGTCATTTCTGTGCAAATAAAAACTCAAAAAGAAACATATGTATCAACTCGTTTTTGAAATATAGAATTGTTAATTGTCAATTTTCGTTAGGTTGGTCACTTAATTGCTTCTTATTAACAAACACTATAGGAAATTGAACCTAAAGATCCAATATGGGAAACTTAAGTGTTACTTACATCGATAAGAGTAGACTATGAAATCGGTTCTTAATCTCTTCATTTTTTTAAATGTTTTATTTGTTTTTATTTTAAAATCTTATATCAACATTCATATACCTTCCTAAGGAATCTCTGATGGATTTAATCCAAGGCTCTACAACAATCCTTGTTAAATAAGCTTTTAATTTGTCAGCTTTTATAACTGGGACATTACATAATTTAATTTAAGTAAAGCCAAAATCCAGACAATAATATTGATGCGTTACAACGCAATGGTGGTATGGCGGCGCAGCAGCAGAAACACGCACAACACAACATGTCTTCATCTGGCATAATATAGGAGAAGGTCATTCACCATCAATTAATTTGCAGACGGGGCTGTGTAGAGTGTGTAGGTACATCTCGTTCGTTTTCGGATCAAAATTGTTAATGGCAGCAATTAAGCAATTTAAGTTCGAAATATCGTTCTCGCACCAAATCACCATCATAAATTTTACCATTATAATCCCTGGTCTAAATCCGCGAAGTATAGGGATACCCATTTGCAAAGTGGAAAGTCATATTATACAACATTATAACCTATTCAAACCACGTCGCCTTGTTATTCAAGTTGGATGCGTTGTATATATGACTTAAGGAAGGGCAAGACTTGAAACCAAGGCTTACGTGAATAAATAATAAATAAGGAAACTTGACTCATAAAAAATATGACGTCACTCAAATAAGTGAATCTTGCTTCAAGAAAACGCCACCTTTATTGCGACTTCTAAAAACGTCATACTAACTTTTCCTTTAGCTAAAATTTGACACCAAAACGACACCTCATTCCCCAAAATATTATATTATGCACCATCTGAAGCGCAAAAGTTTAGATTTGTAGTCATAAACCGTTGCACGAATCGGTGGCGGCTCAGTGCGGTTAGCAGGAAGAATTGATAAATTGTGCAGTCGGCAGCAATTTCACGACTTGTTAGCACGTAATTTTGTGCCATCTATACCCGAGAGAGTGCAAGAGAAGACGTCCGTCCTGCTTAAGGCTCTTGAAGTTGCATTCAACATTCAACTATACATATAGAATTAGCCTAGCACCAATGGTACCAAAGGTTAGCCATAAAGCTAACACGACATGGATCTTCTTGGCATTGTACCACCACGAATCCGCTAAATCCGGAGGAGACGTGAGAAATGGAATTTATTTTATTCTGAAGAGGTCAGTACCCGTTTGTTGGGGTTTTTCGTATATAGAAGAGTAGGTATCATTTCACCCAAGGGGGTATTAAATTTAATTTGAATTATCGCGTGATCACGAATGCTTTTAATTCAAAATACAAAAATAAAAAAAAAAATTAATGAAAAACCCAGCTCATATGGTCCAAGCTGTAGACTTCACGTCACAACATAAAATCCAAGGAAAAAGGGACAAGAAGGAGGACTTAGACTTTGACAGCCCTATTAAACAGTGATTTGGTTAGCTGTATTATGTTAGCTGGGTGTTGTTTAGGAGTTCAACTTTTTTGCATGTGGACATGACATCTGATTGAGGTGATTATTCGAGAACACCAAATGGGCGTTGAATGAAGTTAGCAGCCACCAAACCACCACAATATGCGCGAATGTGAATGGAAATTACTTTTTCAGAGACAGGACACAGGAGCCAAGAGTTCATGTGAGCTATTTTAGGTCAGGATATAGCCTTGTTAGGAGTTTCTAATATGAGTTGCTGATTTATTTTCTACAATAAAATAATTTATCATTTCGTTTAAAATAAAATAAAAGCAAACACCTTGTATTGAAATAAGAAATTCCGATTGTTGAATTTTGGCGAAAAAAATTATTTACACCAGCATCTTACGACATGTTACATATTAGGTGTGTTTTGTTCAACTCCTTAATGTGCACATTCAGAAATTCTTCACATTAAGCTAAATTTCCACATGCAAATTCTACCAACAACAAGTTAACAGCACATTTGCTCTTCAGTAACTCTATGGCTTAATGTGGAACATTGCAGAATCGGCACAGTAACTAGCTCAACAAAACACAACTATTGTATAAAAATAATGAGGCTTAGGTCAGGTACGGAATAAAAAAAAATAAAGTTTGAAATGTCTTAATAAAACATGCGTGTTTGAATATGTTCTGTGATATGAAAGGGATTCTAGGGCACCAATAACATTATGTTCCAAATTCATAAAAGCAACTCCAAAATGCTTTGCAAATTTTGCAAGTAGTACCTGATTAGAACCAGTTTTTGTAAAAATTGTGACATTTCTCGTGTGGTGTGTTGTGGAGTGTTGCGGACTGAGTACACTAATCAAGCCTACTGTCTTACAAACTTATATTTTTTATTTTTATTTTTTATTATTCTGTTTTCAAGAGCATTCTTTTCTATATCCCGCACACTTAAAAAAAATATTTGCGCCATACCACAACACAACACTCCACAACACATC
The DNA here is from genome assembly GCA_947049315.1 of Epistrophella euchroma. Classification (NCBI taxonomy): domain Eukaryota; kingdom Metazoa; phylum Arthropoda; class Insecta; order Diptera; family Syrphidae; genus Epistrophella; species Epistrophella euchroma. Next base: position 121,187,380 of record OX346245.1, on the reverse strand, counting down.
ACGCGAGATAAATATGGCTCTACGCATATGAAATACATAGGAGCGATAGCGACACACGGCTCTACAACACACCACACGAGATAGATGTGGTTCCGGCTTAAATCGCATCAAATCTGATAGAAACTTGATATTTTGACAGTTCAAAGATGCTAATAAAATTATGTGAACTAGGAACTCAAAAACTCGTGATCTATAGGTAAATAACAGTTATAAAAATCTTGTTTTTGTTACTGGTTTCAGTATTTAAATCTGACGTAAGAATACGAATTCTGACAGTTGAAAAAGAATCATAAAACAATTTTAAAATTTATTAATTGACAGCGTTCACATTAAGCGTTTTTCTTTTTTAGTTTAGAGCAGTTCAGAGCTGAGCAAGAACTGTCAAACAAAAGTGTTGTGTTTCTTTTTGAGGTCAGAGCGCTCAGAGCTTGGAGTTTGTGTTTTATTTTTCGTTCAGAGCGCGTTCAGAGCGTGCTCCATGAGCTCAGAATAAATTAACTGAGCAGACGGAGTAAACAACTGAGCGCGGCCAGTTTCCATGTAATATGACAGATATGACAATTGAGTGCTCAAGTGTGTTTCATAATTAAATCGGAGTGCTCTGACCATACTCTGCTCAGAATTTACTTCGTTTGCTCAGATTCTACTCAGTGCTTTGCTCTGAACAAACTCTGAATTTAAAAAAAAATGCCTCTGTCCTCAATTCAAGAACAACTAATTAAATTAATGCAGTGTCAAAAGCATTCAATTAACCGAAATGTTCTTTTCGTCCCAGGTTCCTGCAGGTACATTATTACCAATCCACTCGTATGGTTATGGAGGACACTTTCACAACACTTTCAATCAAAGCAAAACAAATATGCCACTCCGCGTCCGCATTGTCCAATTTTCAGTATTCTTGATGCCTTCCCGAAAAAAAAAATAATAAACCTGCCAGCCAAAGAGGTGGGAGTCTGCACAGAACACAGCAAACATTTAAGAACATAATCGCTCAAGAGTAAAAGTGCTAAAGCACACATAACACTACACTGTGGACTCTTGTGTCCAGGTGAAAGAACGCCGAACAACAGTCAGATTGAAGTACATAAATACACCTTATCAAGTTAAATACCGTTGCGAAAGCAAATAAATCGAAAGAGATACGAAGAAGGCAGAAATTTTATACCGAGGAATTATTTTTTTGGCAGATTACATCGCATCATTGAGTCTGTCCAGCTTAGGGAGGAGGCGGAGGAGGAGGAGACCCTAGAACGGACATTGGCGTCTCCGTCTCTGGCTGTGTTGCGTACACTGTATTCTACAACACTGCACGTACAAAGCGTTTACACCTCTACTCTCGTCCGCCTCACTTTTTGGTTGAAAGCTGTTAAAATCTCCTATCTCCCCAGGGGAGATAAAAGATACCAGCATACGGCATATCTATCTACATACATATATAGATGTACGGATGTACTTCGATCACAAGTAGGTAGGTACACACATAATATTTGTTATTTACCCGGCGTATTAAGACGTTTTACGGCTTTTCGGCGACGTAGATGGGCAAACAAGATAGCCCACCATCTGTTTGTGATTAATTGGGATTCGTTTTGTGTTCCTTGATTTTGATTTTTATTTTGTTGCTGCTAAACGCACTCTGCCATACATCGGCAGCACCCACTGCTATGTGGAACATTATTTGGCATTAAAGGGGGTGTGGTTGGGGAGGTTTAATTATTTTTGTGTGCCGTTTACACTTTCAGCTACTGTGTGCACGCAGATATGTACATACATACATACTACTTAAAATCTTTTTAGACCTTATTTTTCTGGAAGAAAAAAAAGAAGCATTTTCTTGGGTGATTAAGGTCTTTTCTGACTTAAATACAAGAATAATGTTTTTTTTTTTTCCTTTTTTTTTGATAGCATTTTTGTTGCTTTTAACTGAAGAAAGCAGGGACGTGTATTGGGGAGCAATTAAGAACGGGAGTCAAGAACATATACCGTGATGAGCGGTGGGGGTTGAGTGGCTCTTGATAGAAAATTCGCGCCTGATGTATAGGTACTTAATTTTATTTCCTCTTTGAATAACCAAATGATGGCCTACTTTTGTTTAACATTGTCACTCTTTTTTCGGATTTTATTTTTAGCAAGGAAACGAAGATAAAATTCGATATTTTTAATCGCATGATGAAGAAAAATGATAAATTGTAAATCAATGACACTTTGATTTAAATTTATTTGCCACGGTCGAGGCGGCGGCGCGCGGCGATGAGTTTTGTTGGTTTTTCTTAGCCATATAAATGTAGATATTTTTGACTTTAAAATTAGGTACAATATACGTTTCTATAGTTTATTACAATGGAAGAAAGAGTAAATACGGTAGAAGGAGTTGGACGGAGAAAAGTTCGTGGACACTAAATTCAAAAACCGTTGCACATACTTGTATCCATGTTTTGAATTTAGATAGAAATTCCAGAAAAGTTGTTAGGACTTTTAGAAAGACCTGTGAAAACACTGCCAAAATTATATCCAGAGTGTCGCCACTGATGGGTGCTGGGTTTCACTAGGCGATGCTGCAGACTATAATCAGAGCTGTTGAGAGAGCAGCCCGGGAGCTCTACGGGCAAAAACGAAGGGAGAAATGCCGACTTCTCAGGAGGAAAGAGAGAGAGAGAGCAAGTATGAAGCGGGCTATCTATTTAGGGCTGTTGTGGCAGGGGTTTTGCTCGAAAGTTCTATCGAAGGATTAAGCAATTTCCCCAGGGCTACAAGGCCAGAACAGAAGCGGTTGTAAGGTAGTGGATAGGATACACATTCGGTGCTGAAAATCTGGAAACAACACTTCTCTAGGCTGCTTAAGGGTGAAGACATCCAAAATTCCACTATTAGACAGAACAATCCAACTAGGACCATGATGGTCAAACTTTCCATCCACCCGACCTGCAAGATCGTACAAGACTGCTGGTGCAGATGACCTGCCAGCCGAACTATTGAAAGCAGTGGGAGATAACTTGGGGGGAGCATGCACCAAACTGTCTGCAATATTTGGTCGGGAAAGTATATACCTGATAATGTAGCCTTGGTATAGTGTTCCCTTTTGACAGGAAAGGAGTTACTATGAACTGTGCCAACTACAGAGGCAGAAGTCTTTCTCAACGACGAACGCATACAAAATTCTGTCATCCAGAACTATGTGATCGCTTAAATCCTTTTGTCAACGATCTAATCGGCTCCTATCAGTATGGACAAAAGGCCCATACTCCGACAGACAGCGTTGCCGAAGTGGCACGATCGTGCTTTCTTGATTCTATAATTTCCTCGTGGCACGGTGGCACGACAAAATTTCAATATTCCAGGTTTTTTTATTTATTGCTCCAAATTGCGTAAAAAGTGAGGCAAAAACAAATACTTTTCAACAATGAATAGAGCAAATAATTTCCTTTGATTTTTTTCGTTGTATTACACCCTGTAATAAAATTAATTATACAGTTTTCTTTCAACAAACCAGAAGGATTTAAGGTTTTTTCATATGGCACGAAATTTGGCACGTTTTTTTTCGGAAAATGTGGCACGTTAATTTTATTCCGGATGGCAACGCCGCCGCCGACAAATCGATACACACCACCGCTTTATCGATTTCAAAGTTGCATATGATAGCGTAGAAAGAGGCAAATTATGCAGAGCCATGATACGTCTCGGCATGGCATCCCTGCAAAACTCTTCCGCTTGTGCAGGATGACGATGTAGAAATCTCGGTGCTACGTCAAAGTTGGCAAGAACACCTCCGAACATGCACTTTGATGTCGATAAAGGTTTGAGGCAGGGCTACGCGTTATCATGCAACCTGTTTCACATCTTTCTTGAAGCAGTTTAACGGAAATCGCATGTTAACAACAGAGATAAAATTTTTCAAAATTCTAATTCTAAATTGTCTACCTGAGCAACATAAGATCAGTGCAGAGAGATCGAGCGAAGAATCAGTCTTGCTAAACGCTGTTTCTTTGGGCTAAGCAGGCATTTTAGTAGTTAATCTCTTTTTCAAAGAACCAAGGAGACCTTATAAGACCCTATATGATCATTCATAGTCCTGCTATATGGGGCATGGACCCTGTCAAAAATGGATGCGAACCAGCTTAGGGTACTTTGAAAGGAATATTCTTTGGGTGCTTTTCGGTCCATTCTGCATCGATGGAGTATGATGGAGGAGAAGATACAACATAGAGCTTCAAGTGCTTTACAGCAACTGAGACTGAGATGCAGATGGCTACGACACGTGGAGCGTATGGACACCAAAACACTAGCCTGACGAGTCTTCAAATCTCCCCTGATGGCGTATTCGTATTCACGAAAATATTTTGATTTAAAAACAAAATAAAAGAATGGATCTCTACTCTGGCTCTAAAAATGACCATGACTTTGTATGTGTTGCCTTTCTGTTTAAATTATTTTTTTTCAACTTTAATTCCATTTTTATAAGAAAATTGCCCCTTCCGCAGAAACAGGGGGATATAGACATTCAAACCATATATGATTTTTTTTTCTTGTCTCGACTCAGTCCAAATGCCCAAGCCTTTTGTGACACCTTCTGCAAAAAAAACCTGCGTATAATGCAAAACATCGAACAACAATCGATGTTGTTGATGTACAAATCCTATAACTTGACTTATACAATTATACAAGCTTATAATGTGAAAAGCTTATAAACAGAAAAGTGCCGCTCGTTAGCCGTTCGGATTCGGCAATAAACTGTAGGTCCCCTCCATTCCTGCAGACACGCACACAGGAATGGTTGAGAGTTGTAAGTCACTAGGCCCTAGTTCTTCATGAGCTGTTGCGCCATCAAATTTATTTTTATTTTACAAGCTTATAATCTAGGAGACATAATGGCCTTCAATTTTGTTGTCTGTTATTTGTTCTAAGGCATCGTAAATTTGCAAATTATTTTGCACGCACTTTTTAAACGCTTTTTCTTACAAACTGTCACACAATTTATTAAATTAGCTGATGTAAGAACCCATACAGAATTTCAAAGCCTATATTTGTTATCAAATCAATTTTAAACTTGTTACACAATATTCTAAAACGCATTTAAACATATATGCGACACGTTTTCTCTATTATAAACTATTATAATAATTATTGATTGTTTTTATAATTTCAAAGTGAAAACAATTAAGAACAATAAAAACAAAAATTGTGATAAGAAAATTTATTTTGAGTAATTTTAATTAAATGATCAATAACAATAATAATATGGTGCATCCCAATCTATAGAGTATGGAGTACAATATTATATGCTGCCATACACTTACTTTTTTCTCAGTGTCGTCGTTTACTGGTTACACGTTACACATACATCGCGTTACGCTTATCGATTCAATTACATTTTTTTTTTTAATTAAGTACGTAAATGACACTTTAATCACAGAGAAACATTTAATATAAATAATAATCGATTAATAATAATAATAATTTTCACAATAAAATAATCAACTAAAATACCTCTCCTCGCGTTACAGCTTCCACCCACCTGAAAGCCTAGAAGCCTTGACACAAGCTTCGTGCATTACAAATATTGATGTAACGGTGGTGGTGGCTAATAAGATCGCCAGCCGGGTGTTTGCAGTTGATATCTCCTCTCCAGATCCAGACGAGGGCATATAGGGCACAGACAGATAGTCTCAGAGAATCACATTTAATAAAATTGCGCATTTCAGTCACGATCAGTATTATGATCGACTCGTTGACAACCGTAGTACCTACCTACTTACCCAGCCAAGACCCAACCCCTTCTTATCACGACAATGCCGGATGGCTAGATAATATATGGAGTGTTGCAACTCTATTATTGACTTACTTACTAACAACTAACACCCATCCCATCACCGATTAATTGAAATTTGATTTATTTTATAATTAATTAGATTACGCAATGAGCGAGCTTCCGTCTTTGGTCGCTTGGGGTGGAGGTGTTGACACCCCTTAACCTTCTTTGTTTTCGTTTTGTTCGATAGTGATCTACAAAGAAAAGGACACGTGTTCGAGATAGATAGCATAAAAATGGCCGTTATGTATATGTACGACAGGCCAAGTGTTCGTTGCGCTTGATTTGCGTAGCGATTTGCCGCGTCCCGTACGTCGTTGTCGTTGGTTGGACGCAAAGGGCCGTCAAATGCGAGACAAAGGTTTTTTTTTGTGCACCCAACGGGGACGGGGATAGATTTGAAGTGCGATTTTGAAATTCAAAAGTTTTGCCTGTCCAGTTGGAATGCTCGCCAACGATCCGAAGTGAATTTTTCTTTTGTTTGCTTAGAGGCAAACAGTTGGTGAATATGGACGAGTCTGAGACAAAGCCTGATTGTTGTACTGCATCACCGCCATCGCCATGCTGCTGTCACTATGACGTAACGTAACAGAGCTCTTACCTACTAATCGAAGGCCATTCGGTCAGTAGGGTGTTGTGGGAATTGGAAAACGGAAGACAATATTATTTATTACTTGTGCGCTCATTAGACTTGCAGTTGGTCGAAAAATGTTTGCAAATTAAGAAGCTTTTGTGTCTTGCTTTATATTAATAAGGTAAATTATGAGAACATTACAATAATTTCATTTTTAGGTAAATAATTAGATAAGTTACAGCAAGGCAAGAGCTTATGGAAATTGTATGCAATTTAGGTGGAGAATGTCGCTAACATAACATATTTGCTATAAGGTTTATGTTAGTTTAAAGCTCATCCTAAATAAGTGCTAGATGTTTACAATATGTTGAAGTTTCCACAAGATTATATTTTTGTCAAAGCTTCTGCACCCACTCTTTCCAATTCAACTCTTCAAAACTATTTGGTTTCTGCTTTTCGGGAAATAGGAGGCGGTGATACAGCGATAAGTGTCACTTCTGTACAATTTCAGGAGTGAATGTTTGTCGTGCTTATTTATTCTGATGTGATGACAATACGTACGGGGTACGAGGCAAGGACACACCAGATACACAGGATACGCAAAGAAACCTTGAAACAAAAACTTTAACTTTGATTAATTTTAATGCATTGCTTTAGATTTAATGGCGCAAAATTTTAGACGATTTAGTATGACGTTAAAGCATTTTTAGTATGATGCTACGTTAAAAATAGACTTTTTCAAATTTAAAACGAGTTAGCATCGTGTTTTCTTTTTAACATTTTACTAAAGAAAATCGCCAAATGCCTATTTTATATTTTTAGTATTATACTAAATCCAAGTGTCACTTTGGCAGCTACAATTGCAAAAATGGGTTGAACTGTCAACGTTTTAGGCGTGTTCAGCTAGAAAAATACGTTTAGTATGATACTATAGTTAGCAAATGTTTAAAACTAACAATATTTTAGTAAAGAGTTTAAAATCTGTTTAAAATTTTGCGCCATTGTTTTTAGAGAGATGTCTGTGTACCATGTGTGTATGTACCTATACATTCGTACGTTTGGAAGCTTTTTGCTCCGACGATATCTCGAGAAAGAATAAAGATATCGACTTCGAATACATATTTTTTTTACAAAAAATAAGGCAATAACGTATCGAAAAGATTTTCAGAAAAATGCAAATAGCGGTTTTCTTATTACAGTAATTAAAAAAATGTTGTAAAATGGCTTGTTTCTCGAATATCTCTAGAACAAATAATGCCATCGAATTCGGTCTGGTTTCATTTTATGCATTAATGACGTAGTTAAAAATTGATAAGACTTAAAAAAATCAAACCATAGTTCTTTTTTTTTTTTTTTTTTATTAAAAAACCGTTAAAAATTGTTAAAAAATATGGAATATCTTTAGAACACTAAAAGATATTACCTTCGGGTTAATTTTATTTAATACACAAGGTTATAGTTGACAATCGGTATAGGGTTTGTAAAAAAAATTCAATTAACGGTTTTATTTTCTAGGCCAAAAAAAAACTGCAAAAACAATTGCTATACAAATTGTTAAAAAATGTTTTTCGGCTCGAATAATCTCGAGACCAAGAAAAATGATTTAAAGTCCGAAATAATTTTTTATCTGCACACAATGTCATAGTTAGTAATTTATAAGGTTTGTAAAAAAAATTTATTGACAGTATTTTTTTTTCTAGAGTAAACAGCCCATTTATCTGTGGTCTTCCCTTGATTGCACAACTGATAAGTTTTTCGAAGATTTTTAATTGGTAATTTTCTTATTAAAAATGACATCGGGTGTCGAGTTTCAAAGGAAACCAATGGGTAGTTATCAGTGTGGGTCACACCAAGCCTTTTTTTTTTTTAATTATTTGAGAGCAAAATGTTCTCTTTTTTTAGAAAGGTCCCAGATGGACACCCACCATCGTGATTTTTTGATGACCTGTGTATGTACTATTAGCACTACTGAGGAAAGCATGCAACAACAAAAAAAATGCGTTCCAAACTGTACCCTTGTGTCCCTACCATCAGTGGTGAGGAAAAGGCCTTTATTTTTTTCATTTTAATTTGCACTTCTTTAACGAACCTCAACTAATGTTTCCTCTCAAACCTATACTTACTATATAAAATAAACTCATAGTCATACATAACCAATATACTTACAGTATGCTATTAAAAACACACAAAAGGCATTAGCCAACATAATATAGGCTTGAAAAATGTAGGATAGTTTCCTTTGTTTTCTTAAGGTTAAATATAAAAAAAGGTGTCAACAATGCTTAGATAAATTGCAGTTCAGCCCCCAAAATAGTTTTAATTTTTATTGCAGTCAAATTTCATATTTGAAGCAATATAATTAATGTTGTGAAACTAATGTTTTATTGCATTGATATGTTAATGTTTTTCATTCTTAGTAAAATAAAACTAGGTACACTTTTTGTGGGCTTAGGTTTTGTTGTAATTAATACAATTTTTAATTTTACTTCAACAACGCATGTTATTTCAATAAAAAAACAAAGAACTTAAGAAAATGCCAACCCATAATTTCAAACATTTTGACTAATATGTATCTTTACTCTTTAGATAAAATTACGTATAGTTAAGGGGAACATAAACGTAGCATAAAAACTAAAAATAAGTGTATGCTCCATTTAATAAAAGTCCAGATGTCGAATACAATGAAATTATAGTTTTGAAGAAATGCGACATGGAGGTAAGGTTTCTTGAACAAAAATGTAGCCCATAGTTGTAAATTTAAAGTATTTGAAGCGGTTGCAGAATCCATTTTATTTTACGCTGCGCAAGCATGAAGTCACAGAAGATACGGTAGAAAAACTGCTCAGATTTGTCATTAAAAGATTATTTAGACTGCCCCAAAATACTCCAAACTACATAATTATGTTGGAAATAGAAGACTATCGCCACTTTTCAATAAAACATTGAAATTGCAGGTGGATTATATATTACGAGTTTGAGAGCTTACCTGATGAACGCTTGACGAAAAAAGCGGTAATTAAAGCATTCAACAGTCGGACTAGCTGATACAGTGATTGGTTGCAGCTTGAAAATAGCTGTGGTTTGAGCAGTTATCTAGATCAGTGTTTCCAAAAGTGTGGTACGCGTACCTCTAGGGGTACGCAAACAGCTTTTTGGGAGTACGCGCAGATTTGTCCTTTGTCTGTGTGAAGTTAGCAAGCAGGTTACATTTTTTGATTAGAAAATGAGCAATAAAAATAAATAGAAAAATATTTTAAATTGTTTTTCATTAGTTCTCATATATGCTTTGTACTATCGTAATAGTATAAAATCGGCTTTTTGCACCTTTTGAAAGTGTCTTGCAGATAGAGGCCCCATATGGAAAGGTCTTGCATGCCCATATTCAAATCTAGGGCACTCAGCTCTTTATCTTTATACTTCTTAACGTTTTATCTGGGATTTTGAAATAAGCGCAAATTTAGTTTTCACCGCTAGCATGTATGCGTGCTCACAAATGCAAAGTCCGTTTTCGAATTTCAAAAATGAATTCGCAACATATTTTTAAACGCAAACTGCAAAAGTCTTTTCTTCGAAAATGCAAATACAAATTCTACTGCTTTAGCACTGTGTTCGTTGATGCATGTTTGCTAAAGTCGCTTGATCAAAAGATACGTTTCATTTGGTCGGAAAGTGTCCAGTATTACGGGAAACAAGAAGACATATTTTCGGAAGCGATTTCCTGTCGGAAGAAAATGTCCTTGACTTATTAAATGAAGTTAATACCTCAATTTTATTCAAGTATTGCAAGATATCCTTAGCCTACAGAGAGAACATAATTAACGAACATTTTTAAGTAAACAAGTCAACATTATTAATTTTTAACTTCCCATTGGAAGTTATTGTAATCGGTCCGATTTGTGAAATTGAAATTTTGATATTTCTCGACGTTTCGAGGTCTCTGGAGTCGGATTATAGCCCTTCCACACTATCCCATGGAGTATTAAAACCTATCAAAAAAAAGTTTGATAGAATTACTTACGACTGCCAAATTTGTGTGAAGAAAACGATTTTCATATTTTGCTTCCACACTTGCATCCGAAAAATCAATTCACCAATCCTAAAAATTTGCATGTATTAACAAATGTCAAATTGTGTGATATGGGCTGTCAAGTCGTGTGGGATGAAATTTCATATTTTGTTTCCACACTGTTATACCTTATTTACTTCCCACTTTTTTGACATGTGTTAATACTCAGTGGGATAGTGTGGAAGGCCTTTTACATTGGTTTTAGAAAGATTTCTGTGTACTTTTTTTCGCCGACGATATCTCGATAACGGGTTTTTCCAATGTTTAGGGTTCGTTCCAATTTTATTGACGGGATTGAATCACGACGACGAGCTAGAGATATCATGTTGTGGTGGTAAAGTATTTTCCCTTAGCCATTGGTGTTTTTCCCATTAAACCTAAATCACTGGCTTAACTTTGTCAGTATATCTGGGATACTTTTAAAACGGAATATCCGACATACACCTTTTCCCAAATTTCTTGCGTCTACAGACAGAGTATAGAGAATTTGTCCTCACTTGTTACTTGCTCTATAGGGCAATTAGTTCAATTTTAAATTAACACCAAAATTTTGTAGAAGTACGAATGAGTGGGTTTCACCATACCGTCATTCGCTTTGTGCGTTCATGCGTCCATTATAATTTGATTAAACCTCGAATCTGTTATAATCAAAATTATTGTAAGAAAACTACATTTCAGGTTTTTGGCCAAAATTTCTATAACAAATAGTGTTTTGACGTTTTTTTGAGAAAACTCCCTACGCCACGGCTACTGCACATTACGTGAACTACTTTGGACTAAAATAGTAGAATTTAGTCATTTTGGGAAAATGAACAGAACTTTTATCGGTCCATAACAGTGATGGAAATCGACTTTTGCCAATAGTACTAAAAGCAGAAAAAAAATAGTACTGAAAATGAACAAATAGTACCGAAATTTTTCCAATCGTGAGTTCTACAGGAATTTAATATTTTATTGGACGTTATCATCGTTAGAGGACGATGTGGTTTGAGTATTCAGCCATCGACCCCTTGCAACCATCTCGATTTGGAGGTCAACAATGCAGCATCGCATGCATTTTCGTATACTTATGTCGGAAAACAAGTTTATATTTTGTTAAAAATTCAAGAAAGTCTGAAGTGTATCTTTGGTAAAAATTTGTCTAGTATGCTGCAAACGAGGTGCAACAGCGCATGCATGGACATCATGAATGAAAGAATACAATATTACGCCATTTCATTTTTTTCGCTTTGTTGTTGTAATTTTTGACAGCTCGTATGGCGCAATTGGAGACAAAAAAATGATTTTTTCCTACTAGATAAAGCCGGGGAAAGTTTTTAAACAAACTACTGGCGGCCATATTTGTTTACATATCATTTGTCTCCAATGAGGAACAAATGGCGCAATCTTGTATTCTTTCATTCATGCATGGGCATGATATTCCAAATCAAAAAATAAGTTTAATTTCTAATTAATATTTTTGACAACTTTATTTGAGGGCGATACAAAGTTCGCCAGACTCGCCGCTAGTACATTTTAAATGTATATGTCAACAAATTCTGAAAAAATCTAACGTTTAATAAATAATTTGAGATAAATCGGAATCATAGTAGGTATGTTGTTGCATATTTTTGGAAAGATAATAGAATATTTGACCCATTTGAGGTATATTTGGTTTACTTATTTTTTTCGCGAAGAGATTTTTTTTAAAACATATTTTTCGGAAGAAAATTTTTACAGTTTTTTTTATATATACCTACCTACATATTTTTTTTTTTCATATTCAGAATTATTGAGTGAAAAAAATAAAATTTCATAAAACGTTCACATGTTTTTAGGACAGGAATCATCCCTGGTATCATTTTAAGAAAAAAAAAATGCATGTAGGAAAGTTCTGTCTTCCCTCTTTTTTAGTTCTCAAGAAATTAAAAACAAACTTTTTATTTTATAAAATAAAAGATAAAAACTTTTATAAATTATAAATGTAAATATTTATTTATTCGAACTATGTCACAACTTTTATTTTTTAATATTAATTTCTACGCGTTTCTGAAGTCAATGTTCCATTTTCACCTGAAGATGGAACTTTTTATGATATAAAATCGAACCTGACGATGGAACTTTGACTTCCGAAACGCGTCAAAATTAATCGGCCCTATCGAGGTATCCGTTCGGAAGAAAATTTTCTCCGATTCGTTCGAAGTGTTTAAAAAAGTTTTAAAAAATTGATTATTTTCCTTAATTTTTTAGATACGAAAAAATATTTTTTTATTATGTATGCAAAACTGAGGCAAGTTCCTACCGTACCAAACATCTACATTCGAAAGGTACCTACACTTATAAATTTTTCGATTATCTTAATTGAAATTTGTATTAAAATCTCGAATGAATTTCATCGGGCTTATGCCAAACTAGCACTTGAGTGATGCGTTAAACCCAGTTAATGAAAATTTCAGAATTGGTCTTTTGCCAGTAATTGAAATAGTACTGAAAGTTGAAAAGTGGTACTTGCGTACTGGGAAAATTAAATAGTACAAAATTCAGTACAATAGTAAGCCCTTTTCCAACCGTGGTCCATAATGTCCATAATATATAAAAATGTAAGCATTAAGTGCATTAGACCAGTTTATACCAATTAACGGATAAGTATACAAAATCTTCGTTTTATGTATTTAATCATCTGCTGTTATTTATATACCTACCTAATGTATGAGCCAAAAATCAATTATATTCGACATTTGCAATGCAAATAGTCAGTCTTTTTTTTATACCAATCAGTCAAACATGACGTAACACATTACTAGGTGATTCCGCTTTTTTTTTAAACTAATTTTTCATCTACAATCCAGAATTGTGCAAAAATTTCCTCTTCGTTGTTTTTGATGTTATAGATCTTTAAAGTGCCACTTGATATATAGTTTTATTTTTATACCAATAAGAGGGAGTAATAAGCAAATACATTGGTGACAAAAATTTATTAATTCTGTCATTTAATACCAATTGATCTTCATAAAATCGGATTATGACAAACGATTGGTATAAAATGACAGAATTATTGACATTTTGTCACTCGAGTGAATGAGGCATTAAGTACAAAGTATTTCTATTTTCGAATTTTGATACTTGAAGAATAAATTGTTCAGAATAAACTAAATTATATTTCAATTCCATTTGCTCACCTGAATGGTATAAAACTACAGATCATTCTGTAGTTTTATACCATTCAGGTGAGCAAATGGAATTGAAATATAATTTAGTTTATTCTGAACAATACTACGGTATCCCCATAACTATTAAAATGGAAACTTGTTTGAGTTAGATTTATTATTTTCTTTACATTTTCCATCCAAGGAGCAACTCTTTGATTAGTCATTCTGTGATGTGATAATTGAATGGAATTCTTGCCAAAGCTATAGTTAGGTGCAGTCAGGAACAGGATTTCTTTCACTTTTGCAGAGTAAAATTATCTGATACAAAATTCTGTTGAGCTCCCTCAAAAAAACAAAAAAAAAACCGAATACATTTATTTAGTAATTTTCCAAGATTGATGGAAGTGAGGGAAGAAGGTTTCCTTAAATTAAATTCAAAACATTTCAACAGCAGCTGGTAATGTGTGAATGGCAATGACCAGGCCACTTGAAACAAATACACACCCTGCACAAAATTCGCTGCAGGAAGAGAATTCTGGCTTCTAGAGAATTTATATATATGCACGCACTTAAGTGCATATTACGTGGCCGGTAGCGCTTGATAAAAAAAAATAAAAAAAAATTATTTTCTTTTAATTGGTCGTTGAGGCGATTTTTCCGGAACGCTATACAGCGACACACCATTCTCAAGGACTTGCTTGGGATGGATTTTATAATATATTGTGTTGCATATGGAAATATTCATATAGGAAGAAACAATTTCCACTCACAATAACTTGCCGGCCAAATAAATCACGAACCCAAGGATATAAATTCTACTCAAGTATTTCAAGTGAGTGTTACAATTTTATTTTTGGTAATTATGTTAACAGCAAATGAATTAATTGCCCTGAGAGAGATCATACTTTGTGTGTTGGCGGAGCGTTCGGAGCCGAACAAAAAAAAAAAAAAGAAATCTGGGCATCTATGGTGGTTTTGTGGAAATTTTACTTTCGAAGCCATTTTGGAATCTGGGTCAGGTTTTTGGTTTTATTTTAATTTAAATTATATGTTTTTGTTTTTTTTTTTTTGGAAAATCGGATAATGACTTTTAGTGGTGCATTATTTTGACAATAAATAATGACTTGGCGAAAACAATTTGATTTTAAAGTAAAATGAAACTGACTTAAATTGTGTAGGAATTTCAATAAGAGAGGACATTTGAAAGTGCATGGAGAAATGTGTGTCTTTAAATTCAAATCTTCAATAGAAAAATATTCATAAAATAAAAGTCTTAGGTGTCGAAGCAACTCTAGCTTCAGATGGACTCTATCAAAAAAAGATTGTTTAAAAATTAAACGTGCATTTTTTTTCCTATGCTAATTCAATATTTCGTTAGGAGAGTAGCTTATGGCAAGTTTATGTCTTAGTTTTCGACTATCAAATGATTTCAGGGTTACCAGCATCTTATTTTATGGTATTTTGTTAATAGGCACAGGTAGAGAAATTATATAAACAAGTCGCAAATACAAAAAAATCTAACAATAAAGTCGGCTTTTTACTTGCGGTACTATAGGGAAAGTTATGGATTCGTGTAAAAAATCGAACTCGAGATAATAATCAAACATGACATTACTATAATTATTGAGAACACGAAAAAATGGTGCCCGCAATCCCGCTGTCTGTTCCACAGCCTGCAGTCTAAACCAATAAAGCGATTTTCTTCAAGCTTGGACCAAAAGATTTTTGAGTGATTCCCCAAGATTGCGATGAGAAAAGCACCACTTTTGCGGATTTTATGAAACAAAAAAGAAAAAAAAGGACAAGCCTAAAAAAAGGCGAAAAAATCTATTCTATTGAATAGACTTTTAGGTTTTAATAAATGCAAATCATGTTTTTTTTTTCTTTTCACCTCTTATCAGAATTATAAATAACGCAAAACTGTGAAAAAAGTGAACAGAAATTGTTCTTTTCTTTTCCATTTTGACGACGATTTAAGGTTTAAAAAAGTCTTGTAGAAAATTGATTCCAGTTTTCAAAACTGCCCTTAAATTTTTCTTGTCGGTATTCCTTGCTGAGATATTGTTAACCAAAGTCAAAAGTCTCTTTTTTCATTCAAAGTAAGATGTTCTTCTGAAAAATAATTTTAGAGCACCAAAAAAAAGACCAAGAAAATAAATAAGTTAACAAATTAATACATTTATCTGGCTCAAAAAAAATTTCATAGAAAATGATACTCTTTAAAAAAAATAAAAAAAAATACATTTTTTTTCCTCGTGCTATTTCTTATGATTATAACGGTATCTTAAAAAAAATCATTTGCTAAAATTTTTCATCACGAAAAACATAAGCTTTAGAATGCTTCTTGTTTCACCCCAATACGATCATTTTCCACAGTGATACAGCTTTTCAAAAAACCCTAAAAAAAAAACGTAAATTTTTTTTTATTCCCTAAATTTTTTTTGAGAAGTATATAAAAGAAATTATTTTTTTAGAAAACCGCTCCAAATATTTTTAAATTTTTTTCTGCTTAATTTTTTTTTTCCAAGAATTTAGATGGCGTTTTTTCATTCTTTTTTTCTTCATTTTTAGGACTTGTTTTAACATTTTAAAGAATAGTTTCATGCTTTTTTCCATATTCAAATTTCCATTCTTCAATTTATTAAATGGACAAACACATGTAAAATAAATAAATAAATAAATTTGATGGCACAACAGCTCATCAAGAACTAAGGCCTAGTGACTTACAACTCTCAACCATTCCTGTGTGCGTGTCTGCAGGAATGGAGGGGACCTACAGTTTATTGCCGAATCCGAACGGCTAACGAGCGGCACTTTTCTGTGACAGGAGATACTCTTGGAGGATTTGTCAATTCCTCGCAAGAGGCAGTAGCCGTTTTTTCTTTTTAAATAAATAGGTGGCGAGGCTGGGGATCGAACTTTAGACCTCCGGCATGACAGTCCATCGCACTAACCATCACGCCACGGCTACTACGAACACATGTATAATTATTAATTACTTATATGTAATTATATTACACCCAATCTTTAAAATTTGAAGAAATTTTTACTACAAGAGCAAGTTCTTGCGACGCAGTCGTTCATTTTATTTCTTTGGAGTGCTGCCAATGTAAACAAAAAAAAACTTTAAATTAAAAAATTTTAAACTTAAGTCATTTTTTCCATATTCCCATATTCACTTATTTTTTTTTTTTTTTTGTTCCTGTTTAGCTATATGATTGAATTTTTTTTTAATTTCATTTCTACCCCCAGGATTCTAGGCTCACAACCCACAATTCCCTCGTCGTGGATATGCATCTATAGACAAACAAAGCAATTTGACTTTATAGTTAGTGGCGTGAAATAATTATGCGAATATATATACAAACGCACTCTACAAACACAAATTTATGTACTCATACGAGTACATGTATACATAAGTATATTATCGATCAAGTCACGCAATATTGCTAAGGACAGCCTGGTATCGCAGAATTTAAGGGAAATTACGTTGGAAGTTATTTATGTGCGGTGACTGTCCTATGTTCAAACGCATTAATTATTTATTCCACATTGCCGATTAAAGTTTAGTTTTATCATGCCAATGTATGCGGCTAATAGGTGTAATTAGCCGCCTAGTTCAAAATATTTGATTTATGATTTGAGTTTTTGAAAAATAAAAACTAAATGAATATTCAGTCCTAGGCCATCAGGAGTGTGCTATCGATTAATTACATAAAAATATTATGCATGTATGTATATGTGGTATGAAAAATCGAAAAACAACGCCTTGAGGAATTATTATAAATCAAAAAGTTATCAACTTAATTTTAAACTAAGCGCAGTTATTACTTAATGGTCTAATTATTTGGTTTGCTTTTGCAAAACAATATACATAAAAGCTTTGTGGTAATTGTATCGAGAATGTATAATTAAATATTTTCTTCGAAATTTTGTATTTGTGTTAATGTGTTTAAAACATGTAACTAAAGTCTCAATCATAAGACTGAGACTATAGAGCTAACTTTGATAGTTGACATAGTGAGTGTGTTTCTTTATTTATTTCGGATAAGGATTGGAATGGATGGAAAAGACGAAATGTTTATCCAGAATATCCAGAATGGAATGAATAAAGAAACAAAACTAGAACAAAAGGAATGGCAATCCAGTTGTTCGTTGAAATGTCAAAACAATTGAATAAATAATGTTTTTATTTTGGATATTTATGTATTCTCAAAGTCTAAAGTTTATTAAATTTTATATTAAATGCATAAAATTTATATTCTGATACGTTTATTCGCGTTACAATGCTGTTTTTAAATAATTAACACCAATATGAATCTGCCATAATATAGAGAATTAGAATGTCAATTATACTGAACGCCCAGTATTCTTTTTATTCCTTCAATTGGAATAAAAAGAATGTATTCCATAAGTTCCGGAATGAATAAAATAACCACAAAATAGTTTATCCGGAATATTCCGTCGAATAAATAAACGCAAAACTGTTACTCCGAATATTCTGGACATCCCAGAATGAATAAAGGAACACACTCAGTAAGTCCTCACAAATTTTGACTTTTAAAAAATATTATTTTAAAATTTATTGTGTTGCATGAGATGAGTTCAAGCTGTTTGCTCACTTTTCTAGTTAGGTACTTTCATAAGATGGTGTGTACAAAATACACAGACATAAAATCTTTCATGAAGAATTGTTTCCTCAATTCTGCTAGAACACATACATACATACATATGGATTAATAGAAATTAAATTCTAAGCGAATATGGATCCAGCTTTCGTAAGAGTTATTCCACCCAATAGATAATATTTTTATATTTCTGTCATCAATATTACATTATTTTTTGAGATTAAACGGAAAATTTTAGGTACCTATGTGTTTTTTTCTAGATTTTTAAAGAGTGGTTCAACTCATTGATCGCAATGCTTTGTTTTAACAGCTTCCCAAAAGGAAACTTCATCACAGCTTTTGAAAATCCTGAAAAACTTGTTTAAAAATACTCGTTAGTCATTATGGGATTGAAAAAAAAAATGTACAGATTTCACTCATAGAGTAACCATGGGGACATTGAAAATGACTTTATTTTGCTAGATAAACAAAAAACATGACTAATCTTTACAATCTTTACAAATTAATTAGCCATTTCACGTTTCTAAGATCTCACTGAGATATCACTGAGCAAGCTGCGTCAGCTCCACTGAGCAGAAGGAGAAACCTGAACAAAATTTCTCCCCTAGAAGTCAAAATCAATTTCCATCTCTTTTTTATTAATTAATCAACTGCGACAAAAAATAATTGAGCAAGCGAATCCAAAAACTATCAGTCTCAGTTTTTTGACAGCAAAAGTGAGGAATCTCACTGAGGAATTACGTTCAGATTTCTGAGATTGCTCAGATCTCTGAGATTGCTGAGATCTCTGAGATATCAGTAAGCTTGAGAAACCTGAACTGGCTAAATTAAAACGTAATAAGCTGTTTCAAACACCATTATAAGTTTTGAAGTTTCTAGGTGTAGGTATTTAATGTCACTTTCCATTTGGCAAAAAAAAAAAATCTTGTTAATTTTCTTTAACTAACTTCATCGTACTTTTTTATTTTTTTTAATCTGATATCAAAACTCACAAATTTATTTTTTTTATCAAAACTCACATACCTATTAGGGCAAACAAAAATATGCCCTAAAAACAGTTTTAAGCGCTTATAATTATGCCCTTAAAAATCAATTACATATATATGCCCTTAACAAGTATTTATATGCTCAAAAAAAAAATGATTAGGGCCCTAAAAATATGCTCATTATTGCTTGTAAAAATATATTCTATGTAGGTATGTATACCTATGTAATGTATTTTTAAAAACTATGGATTAAAAAGAACGACATACATCTAAACGTCTATAAAGCTAGCATATACAATACACATTAGCATAATCAATTAAAACCATAACTAGAATTTTGTGCTATCATAGTTTTTGTTTTATGTAAATCTAGATGGTACTTTAGTATTAAGCTAGCAAAACTTCTAAACCGCTTAGCATAATCAGATGAAATAAAAACTAAAATGTTGTGCTCTTTTCGTGCTATTTTGGGCGGAAGTCCCGATTTTTGTGTTTGCATAGTTTTTTTGTAGCAAAACATAAAACAAAACTATGCTAGCACAAAAATCGGAACTGCCACACAATAATAGCACAAAAATAGCACCAAATTTAAGTTTTTCTTTCAATTCATTATGCTGGGCGGTTTAGAAGTTTTGCTACAAAAATCGGGACTGCCACACAATAATAGCACACAAAAAGCACAAAGTTCTAGTTTTTATTTCAATTGATTATGTTGAGCAGTTTAAAAGTTTTGCTAGCTTAATATATTAAGGTAGCATATAGATTTACATAAAACTAAAACTATATACTAAATTTTAATTTCGGATAAAATTTATTCGAAATTTTAATTTAATTCATACACGGCCTTAAAATATTTAGAAGCAATAAATTGCAAAATTGAATAAAATTGTTCGAGTCGAATAAAAAAAACAAAAACTCCAACCCAAATTTCCTTAATGCCAATTTTTTCGCCATAACCTGAAGTTATGTTTAAATTTTTTGGTAATGCCTACCCCAGACCTTTATTATTTATTGAATAAACATTAGAAGACACTGTACCTACAAGTTATGATTTTAATGAAAAATATACAAAAATACGGCAAAATATGCGCACGTTAAACGTATATATACAAAAAGTATGCATTTTCGACGAAACATGGCGCTTGAAAGACAGTATTTCTTATAAAACTGATTTCTAATCTAATCTCGTCTTAATGGTGTTGCTAGAAAAAAACATGCTCTGGTATATTTTTGGTTGTCCTACATATTACATAGGTAATATCGATTTCAAGCAATCTCTACCCCTGCTTGCACACTCAACTGCATCACTGGCCTTTCTTATAAGACCGGATTGTATTCTATATGGAATAAAAATAAATACCTATCTTTTTTATTTTCACAAAATCACAACCTACCTACCTCCATAACTATGTAGATGCATACACACATATATATACCTACAACATACAAAAATCTGGCGAATACCTATCCACTTTTGTTGGTTGCCTTGTTTGTTCATTTGTCTTCTTCTGAATACCTTGTTGTTGTTTTTTTTCTCTTTTTGAATATACTTCATGACCATTCTCCACTGAAGCTTGCCCGTTGACGACGAACAATACTTTTCTTTCTTCGTTTTTTTCCCGTATACCTACGCCTGCTGTAATTCATCGCTTGTGTTCTTTTGTTTATTTTTATCATTCTAGTGATGTTTTAGTAACACCAACCAAAAATTTGATAGTTGTCCTCCTATACGCTGGAGTTCATTTTTCATATTCTAAATTCATGTTTTCATTTCAATCATTTCGGTCATTTCTTTAGTAACACCAACCAAAAATTTCTTTGTGATGCCCTATACGCTGGAGTTCATTTATGATTTATTGAATTTATTTAATTTATTTCATTTAATCATTTTGGTAACACCACAACTCTGTCAAAACGATCCTATAAACATTTTCAATGTTAAAACTTCTGATTGGTTTCAGACAAAGTCTGGGGTCAAACATAAATGTCTGCTAAGTGGCGTATTTAGTCTTTTTGCCGCCCTGTGCTATTTAAAATCTGTCGAGGATAGGGGGCCTCGACAGAATTTTGTCATATCCCTGACATAAAATATTAATCAAAGAAAATAATAGCACATTAGTAAACTTTAATTTTCATTCAGTTTCTAATAACATAGTATAATATTCATAGCTGTTTGCACCAGCGACTTTGCAAATCGACAATTTATTACTTTCATCAAATTTTCATTGTTCACTTATCTTGACAGGAGAACTTATTTAAATTGAATTAACGTTTGCGGACGAACTTCGACCACACCCACTTTTTTAAATGCAAAAAATCAATTCATAAAAATAGCTTTTTTAATCGACATAAACCAATTCAACTTGCAAATATAAAAATTTAGTAAAATTTTGTTAAAGATTCAGTAAAATAAGAAAATTGCGTATACGCCCGAGTGAACCAATATTTTAATGAAATTAATTTCATCTCTTTTTATGGAACATATCATAGTTTTTTGTTGTAGTTAAAACTATTTACATATCTACAGTTAATGTTTAAATGTTATAAAAATAATTATATTATGTACATATACATATGTACAGAAGTTTTGTTTTTTTTTTTCAGCGTTTATTTAATGCTTTAAAATAGCTAAAGCTTCAAAAAATGTCTTTGCCTTGTGCAAGAATATGATTTCTTCTCGTCATCCACTACTGCCATTGCAGATGAATAAATTCATTGCAATAAATGAAGTCAACTAATAATATGAAGTCATAAAAAATTCCCGAAATCAATTTAATATCAGTAACAGAGCTTCGAAATGAAAGAAATTCTGACGCTGCACAAGAATCACTCCAATTACTTGTTAAGGCTGTGGTGGCCACAGTGTGTTATTTTAAAAAATTGTTTTTCTAATGGTTTTGTGTTGATGATGGCTATTTTTACTGTTGTGCATTGATAAGCGATATTACTAAACCCATTTTGATTAAAAATATAATTTTTTTAGCCAATAATTTCAAATTTTATTTGTATTCGCCGGCCAGTCACTAACGAATTTCATTCGCTTAGTTTTGAAGTTTGAGGCGTGTCACTGACGAATTTTTGCTTATTATAATACGGATTTGATTCATTCGACAGCTTTTTAGTACGCTTCGTGAATGATAATAGGACCCTTAAATTCCATACGTTAAGATGTCCATTTAAAATATCCTTATATTGATTTGATTCTAAATTAAAAGTCGCATTTACTTGAAATAATGTAATTATTTCTGAAAAACTGATTTAAAATGGAAAAACAATTATTTAAAACCGTCGAAAGCACAAGCAATTAAATTTCAAACTTTTGAAAAAGTTATAATTTTTTTTTCTTCAAGTTGACTTTTTTGCAAAATTTTGCGTAAATAAGTGCCACTGTTTTTCCTAATAACCAGATGTAAGAATCCTTCTTAGGTCTTTTTTTCAGAAATTACCAACCTCCTACCCCCCCCCCTCCCGGGGAAGATATAATTTTTTCCCATACAATTTTTTTCTTAGAATTATCCCAGCAATTATTTCCCAAAATGTCTTGCATGAATTAGGTGACATCCTGTAGATTTAGGCTAGGCGCATATTGCGATGCGACCGGCGCGTGTGACGTGACCTGATACATGCAACATGACCTGATTAAGGCAATACGCATATTGAGACGCGACCGGCGCGTGTGACGTGCACTGACGCGTGCGACATGACCTGATTAATATCCGACAGTTTGCATTTTTTTTAACAGGAAATAAGTAATAAACGTGCACGTGCAAAGTCTCGCAAGGAAAACTGTGTTTCAATCACTGTGTCACGCGTGTTTTGTCAAACGAGTGTCAGGTCATGTCGCGTCGCGTCGTCAATATGCGCTGTTCAATTGATTTATATTGTTTACAAAAATTCGTGCTGTGCTGTGTTACATCACACGCGCCAGTCGCGTCACAATATTCAATCACTGTGTCACGCGTGTTTTGTAAAACGAGTGTCAGGTCATGTCCCGTCGCGTCGTCAATATGCGCTGTTCAATTGATTTATATTGTTTACAAAAATTCGTGCTGTGCTGTGTTACATCACACGCACCAGTCGCGTCACAATATGCGCCCAGCCTTATAGTACACAAAAAAAAAGCGCGCGCTTTTTTAAACTTTTTATTATTATTTGCAGAATTTAAAAAAAAAAAACTTTGAAAACCAGAATTTTGAAAGCAGAATTCTGAAAAGAAGAATTTTTGAAGCAGAATTTTGACCCCAACCCAAATTTTTTGTTTAATGTTTTTTTTTTATTAAAAAAAAAAATATTTTTTTTTTTTAATTTTTAAAATTATAACAAAATCTGGGTCGACCGATTTTGTTATAATTTTATAAATTTCAGCAGAAATACGGAGATAACTCGAAAATAAGGCATTTTGCTCAAAAAAAACAATAAAATACTATTTCCGCAATGCAAATTTTTTTGGCAAAAAACTGAGTTTGTTTTACAACTACTATTTCAGTATAGATACGAACTTTAATCAGTTTTTGAGAAAATTTGAAAAAAACGAAACATTTGTATGGCAGGTAGACTTGTTCGAATTTTGCCTCTAGCTATAGTGATATCATATTAAAATGCTCTTTACCGAATTTGAAGCAAATAAGTCGACCCTTTTAGGCTCTAGCTCAAATTACCAGTGTACGCACAGACCCGCAGATTCCACAGAACGACCGACGCACGGTAAAACCCGCACTTTTTCGAACTTTTCTATCATCGTAGTGCCAATTTTGATTACAACCTTGAAACCAATACCTATTTGACCTATGGAGCAAGTAAACAAATTAAAACAACGGCAACACTATTCTTAAAGCCAAAAATCTCATCTTTAATTTTCTTTTTAAATCAAGTTGTTGTAATAAATAGTTTTAGAAAATTAACTTACCTGCAAACTAAACATTTCTGACAAAAATTAATAATACCATTCTATGGAAACAAAATTTGTATAACCCTCCTTCCAGGCACTTAATTTATGGGTAAGAGGAAGTATGAAAATGTTCCTTACTTTTCACCTCCCAGTAACTTTGTTATTAAATGAAAATTAATTTAATCCCATTTAACACCCCCGTTAGATCAAAAATGAAATTTGTCATTATTTTTTTTATTCTTTCTAGAAATGTATCTTAAATTTTGTATCTTATCTTCACTCAGCATGCAGAAACTATTCATATTCTTCTACACCAGCTTCCACCGCCTGCAATAAAAGTTGGTCATATCATCACTACATACATTTTCATATGGCTGGCGACTATTGAAAGTAAGTGAGGGGGAGGGTAGGGCTATGTGCACCCACCAATACCCCAGGCGAAGAACATATATCGAAAAAAAAACAATGTTTAACTCAAATTGAATTTATTAGTACCATTTGGAACGCATCGCGATAACCATCTCCACTTACAAACTGTAAAAGTAACAAATGATCATTTAAGTTGCCGCGCTCTTAGCTTAGCAACATGACGCCACATCGCGCCGCTTATCATATTTAAAGTTAAAAGGTCCAAATAGACCATAACATAACATCACCACCACCAGCACTTCGTTTGAGCTCTCCAGTCTCCTAGGCTGTCCGTGCGTCTGGCGTGAGGATATGAAAGCCAACTTGGCATAAGATTAATTGACCATCGCAATGACCGCATTAATCGAAGCAACACATCTGCTGCCGATGTTTAAGTTTTTGTTGTTGTTATATTGTTGCAGCTCAAGACTGCAGACTGCCTAGTAGTGCAGTTTTCTTTGCGGTCGCTGGATGATCATGCAACTTACTGCTGCTGCAGTTGTTGCATATTGCATTGCATATACAAAAATGATGATGATGCGAAATCACCTCCCGCATCTGGTCTGGGCTCTGTGAGGAGTGCACCCTAGCTATATTAATATTGACGATGGACAACGACGATGACGATGACTCCAACTCTGACTCCGACTCCGAGGACCAATTCGAGAAGATATGAGAGAATTGCATTGAAGCACTCAATTATCGCCATGGCATAGCGTTAAGAGGATTTTACCAATTAATTGCCGAAGCTCTCAGGTTGCGTGGAGTTGGTGCTTCATCTTCAAAGCAAAAGTATCCTTTTCTCTTGTGTTGTAGGTATATATTATGTGCAAACTTAGCTACCTCTCGGCTCTCGCTCGGCCTCTGCTGGTGCTATCATATGGGCTTCATGAGGCCATTCGTCCCGATTGTGTTGCTATATTTATGTGAAGAACATCATAAATCCACTTAGTTCGTGATTTAACAGCTCACGTTTGTTTTTATGCCCGATGTTACCATGGTTGTGGCTGTTGAGGGTGCTCTCTGCACTCTCTCTCTCTGATGATTATTGCTGTTACCACAGTTGCAGTTGCCATCATATCATTACTTCTCGTTCATCTGGACTGACGCATATGAACCATTTTTGATCAATGCACTCATTTCCAATTGAAGATTGGATTTTCTTCAATTAAATCGACAGAAAATAAATAAAGGACTGACCAAAAATAGAAAAATTTTTTGTGGTCACCGTCACATTCGGATTCGCTATAAGTTTTGATTGCATAAATGTCTTATACGACTACAAATAAAATTTTAATTTCTATTTTAATATGGATAATAGCAATAAGTTACTTTTCAAAGGTCAGTCGTAAAGAGAAAACAGGGCTGTAAAGCTTAAGTACTTATTTTTGGGATGCCATAACTTAACCATGGCGAAATCCAGCATTTTGGAAAACGCAGATTGATTGATATTTTACAAGTTATCTTGAAATTAGTGGAAAGTTAATTAAATATAATTTATTTTACGGCCATATTATTGACCTTCAAAGCTATAGTTTTACTGCAAACTAGTTCTATAGAGGTTTCGAGATTTAAGTTTTTCAAAAACAGGTTTCGAGATTTAAGTTTTTCAAAAACAAGTCAATAATATGGCCGTAACGGCCATATTATTGACTTTCTTCAGAGCTAGTTTTAAGGAAAAACTAGTTCTATAGGGGCATCGAGTTTTCAGTTTATCAAAAACAATTATTGATTTGAGTTAGATGTCAAAATAATATTTGAATATTTTGATTTAGATGTCAAAGTAATAAAAGTTTGTGAAAAAATAAAACTCGAAACCCGTATAAAAATAGTTTTTTGGTAAAACTAGCTCTTAAGAAAGTCAAAAATATAGCCGTTATTGAATTGATTTAGATGTCAAAATATGTACATATGAATATTTTGATTTAGATATCAAAATAATAATAATTTTTCAGAAAACTAAAACTTGAAACCCCTTTAGAACTAGTTTTTCCGTAAAACTAGCTTTGAAGGAAGTCAATAATATGGCCGTAACTGTATAGGTACGTTTATTTTTTTCTGAGCAGGCAATACCTTTTTGAAGTTATGTCGTTTTAAATTCCGTTTAGTTTCACTTTTCTCAGTCTTTTTAGGCAACAAACTTAAAGTTTGGGTTCCAACCAACCATTTGGAAGCAAATTGTTTCGCAAATTTTACTCCACATGAAATCTTAATTTCGGGTGAAATTCATTAACAAGTAAAGCACCTAAATAATTTAAAGGCAAAGCAATTTAAATGACACTGCCTAACTTTCAGTTTCTATTAGCTAAGAAATACTGATATGCTGCAAGTCTTGAAAATTCTTATACAAGCCATAATTCAAATAACTGCTTCTTTAAAATTGTTTGAAAGCTAGATGAGGGACCTAATCGAGGCTAGTACCTGTTTTCGAATAGACCTCTATAAATGAAGTAACAGAAGGTAAATGAATTTGTATTTGTATAAGGATTGTATATAAGGTTTATTATATAAGTTACTCTCATTCAGTATTTATAAGGCTTCTGGTACAATTTTCTGGAAGCTTTATCGAATACTTCGCTAAGACATGTCATATTTTATGTGGTTTTCTATTCAACCGTTTAAGATATGGGAAGTCAACCGTGGACAATGTCACTTAAAACCAGATTGGCATTTTTTTGCACTTGTACCTATGTGTTACTTTTCTATGGAAGACTTTGTCTAACAGCAACTCGGGACAAATCCAGCAAGAGTGATCAAATATGATATTTTCCAACACTATATTGCACTATATTAAAATCTAAAATTAATCTTAAACTAAATCAATTTACATTAATCGTCATCAAATCATCTACAGCTGGTTTCCTTGTTTCAATGGAAAAAATATTTTTATCGAAGCTTGAGGTTGTATAAAAATAATTTTGAAGTTTTTATAAAGATTGATCAAGTCTTTGCATGTTCTTAATTATATCTTAGATGGTTAAGTGTAGTAAGTAGTAGGTGGACTATTACCTTGGGGTTCCAAGTTCGCTCCCCAGAAAGGTATAAGAATCTTTGTGTTTGAAAATTATTTTCAATATATTAATTAATAAATAATCATATGTGATACATGGTTTCAGATTAAAAATCGAATAGATACAAAACAAAAAATCACTTCAAGGAAATTATAAAATAAGACAAAATTTGATGCCTGGGTTCAAATCTCATGTGTGCATGTAGAAAGTTTTTCATAATAAAATTAGATTAAAGCTCAGCACCACTAAAAGGAGACTTATGATAAGGCTTGGCACCCCTTGAAATAGCTATATCTCCAGCCAAACAAAAATAAAACGAATTAAAATACATAAAATTAATTCGTAAACAATTGGTGTTAGCGCCTTTAAGTTGTTGTTGGTGTTCAAAAATTCAATGAAATTGACGGAATAAAGAATGTTCAAGTCTAATAAACTGACATTCTTGTATGAATAATAATAATTTAATTAATTTTTTGTTCAACCTCTATAAAGGTTGTATAACCGGTATCTCTGATTTTTTGTTTATTTTGTTTTAAAAACTCAATGCTATTCTCAAATCTAGGTCAAATACCAAAAACAATGTGCCTCTAAATGACTCATCGTTTCTGAAAATATCAAAAATAACTAAGATATATTTTCCTTTAATTCGATTTTAATACGTTATTTAAGTTGTTTCAAAGATCTTATTTTCACCTAAAAACGAGTAAAGTATTTTAGGTTATTTTCAATTTTCTCAAAAACAAAGTCATATAAGCATCTTGTTTGTGGTATTTGACCTAGAACTAATAATAGCATTGAATTTTGAAAACAAAATAAGTGCTAAATAACGTAAAATTTTAATAAAGAAAATAATCTAAAAAAAAACTGTTATTTTTTTTTTTAATTTTGTGATTTTGAAATGAATTTTTCAAAAACTATCAATTAAAAAAAACCATATTTAAAAAGAAAATTGAAGAACGGATTCCTGGCTTTGACAAAAGGTAGAGGATTTTATTCTAAAAATGGTCATTGGATTTTTATGAGTCGTTTTCTATTTCAAGTCATTTTTGTTGAAAAATTGCGCCTCCCAATTAAACGGGGGGTTATAGAATGCCCCTTCCAAAGTATTTTCTTCTTCTTTTGACCCATCTTATACGCTCTAGTATTTTTATGCATCTTGTAACAAGAACAATATTTTTTATTATACTGAAAATTATACTACTTGTTGTTATAAACTTATTATTCCTAAATTTTGAATATCTGTACTTTTGAGACTGTTGGATCTAAACAGATGGTTCTGGGCTCAAATTGAAGAAAGTTTAATTACTCTGAAATCGTACAGCGAAGTTTATGTCAAAAAACTAGTCCTTTTGGGTTAAAATTGTCAAAAACTGAAAAAAGTGCGAACATTTCGTGGTTTTTTGGATTTTTGACCATGATGCGTTCGGCACTCGAGTTCGAAAACTTTAGGTTTTCATGAGACCAATATCATAAATGACTCAGCAAAAAATCAGAATTACCGGTTCTAAATGAAGTACGTCTTCCTATGAGACGACAAGGTTACTGGACTAAAGCAAATATATCGAAAGTTTAAAATAAACAAAAAATCATGAAACTGTGGGTTTTGGGAATTTGTTTTTTTTTTTTTTTCAGCACCTAAAATTTGTTCGATTCTTTAAACTTCAACATTTCAATATCGTAAGTATTCCACTTTTTATTTTTTGCATTTCATCAAGAATTAACTACGTATGATCAGAAAACAATAAATTTCAAGTAAAAAAAAGTCTCCTTCAATTTAATTTAATTTATTGATAAAAGTGACTCAACAATAAGCCAATTGACGAAATTCATAACAGTTCAAGTGCACTAAATTATAAAATTTGTTTTAGGTTTTGTTCCATTTTTTTGTTTTGCCCCCAAAAACAAAAAAAAAAACACACACAGAATGCGATTTCCTACTTTAACGAGTCATATCTTTATTGTTTTAAAATAATAATAATATCGTCAATCAAATGATGAGTCAGAAATAGTAAAATGTGTATTTAAAAATTTTAATTTTTTTTTTGTATCAGAAAACCTTGGAAATGGAGCTAACACGAGGACTATACAAATTTATATGAAATGACACGACAGTTGAGTTTAAAACGTATACGTTTTCTCGATACTATAGGTAAGGTACACACACATACGTACCTACCTACTTAATGTAGTTTTGTGTCAATTCAATTGACATTACACCAATCATGAGATATTTTTGTAAAATAATCTTTTTTATTGTACCTACGACTACGACCATAAAAAAAATATACACGGACGTGACTAAGTCATGATTGATTCGTCATAAACACCTGCGCCGTATAGCAATCCAGAATCAGGCAGATGATGAAGTCGTGTGTTAAATTTCAGGCATAATTTTTTTTTTTGTCGAAATCCGATACTATTTGTCTTTTATTCGAACTCATATTGATGGTTATTTATTTGATTTTTTTTTTGCTAAACTGTAGATGAAAGGGCTATATGTATAGGTATACTAGGGTGGATTGAAACTTAACTTTTTAAAACTTTTTTTTTATTTTTTCTTATACATAGTGGGAATTAGTGCCATTAGGTATTAAAAGAGTGCACACTAAATTACAGCTCAATCAAAAAATATCTTGAGGATTCACAACGCCCTTGAAAGTTTGTATGTGTGTCCTTAGAAAATACTAGAGGAATATTAATTTTTTCCAGTGTTTCGCTAATTTTTTTGTGTACCTACTAAACGGATTAGAACTTACCACTTGAAGTTAATTGCTTCTAAATTTCTCTCTTCGCCCAAACCAAACCAAACCTTCCGAGTATCTTATCTTTTACTTAATTGGTGTTCCTAAAGCGAAGCTATAATTGTTTATTACGGCTATATTATTGACTTTCTTCAAAGCTAGTTTTACTGAAAAAACTAGTTCTATTGGAGTTTCGAGTTTTTATGTTCTCAAAAAAAATTACTGATTTGATTTAGATGTCAAACTATGTATGAATATTTTGAATTAGATGTCAAAGTAATACAAATTAGTGAAAAAATTGAAACCTGAATAGAACTAGTTTTTGCTCAAAACTAGCTTTGAAAAAAGCCAACAATATGGCCGTTAGAAATTCGAGTATAATTTCGTCTAGAACGTAACTATTAAAAGAAAGAAATCTTTGCCTTTAAACCAAAACTTTGGTTAACAGCTTTTAATATATTGCACAGAAATAAGTGCTAAAATTTTCAAAATAACACCATCATTTAGAATTTGGACTACAGGGGGTTAAACTTAAGCTTCCTTTTAACTTTTACGTGAATTGGCTTCAACGAATGTTAACGAATGCTGGCTTTAAGGAACTGAAAACCTCTTAGCGTGCAATTGACTTTTATTTGCTTGCAATTTCATGAACCAGCGAAGTACTATGTGACTTATCGATTTTCTTGAGCCTATCATCGTTACCAAAAGTGAATTTATGCAAGGATTCATATTTTTAGATCTCCTTTCATGCATTATTTTCTTAACTCTATCATGATTTGTCTTTAAAACTTTTTGAAGTCCTCTTTTTTTTTTTTAACTTTTTCTGCTGAAACAATGGGCTTTAGAGGCTTTGGATTTACTTATCCAAATTAATTAGGTAAAAGGAATCTAACAGCCAGTTGTAGTACAAGCGTGGTTCAAAATTCAATCCGTGGCTCAGCAATCTTAACTAAGCCATTTTGGCGTATTAACTGAGGTTCAACGATAATTCAGAAATGCTATTATCACATCTTACTTGAAACTTTAAGCATCGTTTAACTTCACTTAATCTGCCGAAGTCAGTGAGTTAAAATCACTGAAACACGAATAAAATATTGAATCACGTTTGTACAATTGGCCCTAAATCTAAATTAAAAACTCCTCCTCAAGTTCAAAAACTTTCAAAACTCATAGGAATTGCAAATTTCTAAAAATAGTAGTAGTAAAGGTAGAAAAGCCTTATTGCATAACAAATTCATCAAATTAATATTTTTTCAAATTGAATACAGCATTTAAAATCTAAGAAGCCCTAAAAAATAGTCGAATAGTTTTGTTTAGTGGTGGAATTTTTTTATTTCAGCAATTGCAAAAAAGTTAAAATTAAATGAGTTTTATTAAATATAAATAAATGTTTTGATATTTCTTAATTTATTTTGTTTGTGTTTACATTCAATTTTTAACACTTTAAGAGAAGACGAATATTAATTTTGTTTTGTAATAAATTCATGAAATACATGACATAGACATAAGGTCTTAGTCTTAGAGAGCTTCGATTGTGCGTATATATAAATTAATAAAGAAATTTTAACGACAAAATTTCCAAATACGTAGTTAGCTATGTACCAGGCGTGTTTTTTGCAAGCCCTGAAGGAATTTGATGTATTTTTTTTTTTTTTTGAGACTAAAAATAGCGATGTCATCACAGAAAAAAAATTGACGTTTCAATAGAAACTGTCGATAACAAAGAAGTTATTCGAATACAGTAGCAAAGTTTTGCAGCGGAATAAGATTTAAGTCTCGAAAATCCTACAAGCTTAGATAAGTCCGGAAGAAATTAGTTTAGGTTGCATTAACATATGAACTGTTGAGTTCCTACAAACATCGGTTTTATCATCTAATTTCCCCCGGGATTGGAAAAAATACTTACGTGAGTTACATGAAATTCCTAAAGGGTGTTTTTTTTTTTTTTAAACATGTGCAGCATGCAAAGGTGACCCTCTACGATAAACATTGCTTTTTTTTCTTTACGTCGCGTCGATAGTTTTAGAGATATCATTTTTTTTTAATTTAATATTTCTTACCTTAATCCTAAGCCAAACCATAAAAAAATAATTGAACATAAAACTTTCGAAAAACCTTGCACTTTCTAAATGCTGGAGATTGCACGTACAAAGTGTCTTCGCTCTTATTTTGCCAAAAAAAATTGACCTCCTTTCATAATTTTCTTTTTAATTTTTGTTTCGAAATTCTAAGAGAAATCACCCACCACTTGGCTAAAGAACATGAAACTGCTGAACCTAATTATACCGTTCTATTATCAAATCCATCATGTGTCAGCTAAATGTTATTATATTATGTAAGTGAGTACAAACAAAAATTACATAATCTCCAAATACTTTTTATTCATCGTGTAAACACACACAAGGAGAGCTTAATGCGGCTTTGATATATGCGATTGCCTAAATTCATGTGTCAATCTTTTCACCACTTGACCGATACCAATGCGCGAACCACTTGAAGCTTCTCGATTCTTAACTCAGCAAGGCATGTGTGAATCTTAAAACAAACATACAAAAAAAAAAAATCACATGTACATCTGGTAGGCGCTTGTGGGTGAAAATGAGTATAAAAATGTGAAATGTGCGCCTTCCCAAGAAAACGATAAACATGAGCTGGCTATGTGTGATGAGTTGGAATGGAAATTGGAGCAACCGCAGCCCCAGTTTTTAAGAAAATTAAATTAGATGTAAATAACAAAAAAAAAAAAAAACAAAAACTTGAAAGTAGATTTTTTATATTTTTTGTTTAGGGCAAGAGCTGTGATCACTCAATTAGGCATCATTTCATGGGAAGCAATTTGGCCCAGAAAAAGAAATTCGAAACTATATTTTTGTTACATGGGATTTTGTTTACTGAAACGTTTATTTAAAGTTTTTGCTTTTATACTAAATAAACATTATTAGATGTACTGAAAGCTATTTAGCTGTGGGTCTTTGGGAAGTTCCTGGAAAAATATAATATTCCTACATAAAATAACTTAACACGATATATCAATAAAAAAAATATTCAATATAAATACTTATAAATATAAATATAAATATAAATATAAATATAAATATAAATATAAATATAAATATAAATATAAATATAAATATAAATATAAATATAAATATAAATATAAATATAAATATAAATATAAATATAAATATAAATATAAATATAAATATAAATATAAATATAAATATAAATATAAATATAAATATAAATATAAATATAAATATAAATATAAATATAAATATAAATATAAATATAAATATAAATATAAATATAAATATAAATATAAATATAAATATAAATATAAATATAAATATAAATATAAATATAAATATAAATATAAATATAAATATAAATATAAATATAAATATAAATATAAATATAAATATAAATATAAATATAAATATAAATATAAATATAAATATAAATATAAATATAAATATAAATATAAATATAAATATAAATATAAATATAAATATAAATATAAATATAAATATAAATATAAATATAAATATAAATATAAATATAAATATAAATATAAATATAAATATAAATATAAATATAAATATAAATATAAATATAAATATAAATATAAATATAAATATAAATATAAATATAAATATAAATATAAATATAAATATAAATATAAATATAAATATAAATATAAATATAAATATAAATATAAATATAAATATAAATATAAATATAAATATAAATATAAATATAAATATAAATATAAATATAAATATAAATATAAATATAAATATAAATATAAATATAAATATAAATATAAATATAAATATAAATATAAATATAAATATAAATATAAATATAAATATAAATATAAATATAAATATAAATATAAATATAAATATAAATATAAATATAAATATAAATATAAATATAAATATAAATATAAATATAAATATAAATATAAATATAAATATAAATATAAATATAAATATAAATATAAATATAAATATAAATATAAATATAAATATAAATATAAATATAAATATAAATATAAATATAAATATAAATATAAATATAAATATAAATATAAATATAAATATAAATATAAATATAAATATAAATATAAATATAAATATAAATATAAATATAAATATAAATATAAATATAAATATAAATATAAATATAAATATAAATATAAATATAAATATAAATATAAATATAAATATAAATATAAATATAAATATAAATATAAATATAAATATAAATATAAATATAAATATAAATATAAATATAAATATAAATATAAATATAAATATAAATATAAATATAAATATAAATATAAATATAAATATAAATATAAATATAAATATAAATATAAATATAAATATAAATATAAATATAAATATAAATATAAATATAAATATAAATATAAATATAAATATAAATATAAATATAAATATAAATATAAATATAAATATAAATATAAATATAAATATAAATATAAATATAAATATAAATGCCAAGCTCTTTTGCGTCACTGACATCATTAACTTAAAGCGTTCTGCAAAAAACAGAATGCAATTTTGCCTTTACGAATTAGTTGTGTCATTTTTGTAGGGAACATTTCGTTTCGAATTAGCAGAGTACTAGCCTTAAAATTCGAAGAAAATTTAATGTATATTGCAAATAGCTTATTGAATTATTACGGCTTGGGTTGAATTTTAATTAATGCAATTTCGCCCTTCTTTCCATGGAAATTTATTGGCGATGGTTTATGGTTATGAGCATTTTACTGGTTTTATTCTATTTTTTTTTTCTTCAAAATTCTATAAAATATTTAGTTGCTAAGAAAATAAAAACAAAAATTTTAATGACGTGAGCTACAAACTATATTTTGCTCTTAAGAATCTTATAGAAGTTCAATAACTACTAAAAATTAAGTTTCCTAGAATTCGTACGAATCAGAGCTGACTCATACTGAATACATATAGTTCTCACTTTAATTCAACTCTCCAAGATTCTCAAGGCCATTAATTTCTTCCTATTTAAATAGTTCAAATACCTTGCCTTGAAATAATAAAAAAAAAATTATATTCCCATGTGGGAGCTTCACATCTGTCGAACATCAATAAAATAAAAACCAAAGCATCACAATAGCCCCACGCGGAAAAGTGCATCGCAGAAACAAAAATGTCCTCGATAGTGCAGTCAACTATAATATGGTCTCTCATCAAACTGAATGCAATAAATCTGCCATCACATTATTGCCCGAGCCCCCGGCACGGCACTGTAATAAAACACTTTCACTCACCGTCATCGCCATCTTATATATGTATAATGTATATGTAGTAGTCGTTCGGTTGGTCGTCATCATCATCCTGAGTAAAGGAACACTCAAGTGTCTGACATTAAAATTCAAATGTGCAAAAGGATTTAATTAATGCGACACAAAAAAAGAGAAGCATTTATTTCCGCCCTATAACTGCACTGACTATACACAAGCTTTGAGACCCACAAGTTAAGCTAGCTGAGCTCAAGCAAATTCAACTTTACCCTAATACTCGTACATAGTAGGTACATCCCAGGCCAATATTGTAACTTGCAATAAGAACCGATAAAGGCAAAATATGTATTCGTGAAAAACAAGCCGAACTTTTAAGATGAAACAATAATTTGTTCTACAATTTTTGTTAAGATATTTTTTAATAATAAATTGAAAATAAAAAAAATTTAATTTGAAATACGAGAACGTAGTTGAAAAAAGGTTAAACAAAATCAAGCAATATTTTTCTTTAACTTTCTCAGTTTAAACTTTTGGGTAAAATTATTATTTTAATCAAAAGTGGTTAAATTTTATTTGTCGGACTTATGGGTCTCTAGATGAATTTCAACTCAGCGAAGTAATATTTGCCTATCAAAAAATAGTTAGGCGATAAGTGGATAATAATAAGTCATTGTATCTGTGATAATTTCAAATTTTTCGTTCAATGTTTTCTGTATTTTATTTTTGTTTTGCTGCTTTGCTAAGTTGTTATCAAGTTAGCGAAGCAACTCCTCAAAAATACGTATAAACTACCGTTCAGCAGTGTTGTTAATTTGTTGCGATCACTTCAATTTTACCGTGTAATTGATTTACAAAAAAAAAATAAACTTGCTCTTGTAGTAAAAGTTTCTTCGAATTTTATTGTATTATAAGTAAATCATATTTTATGGGATCCTTAAGTTTAAACTTGTATTATACATGTAACTTGGAGCTTAAATTGAAAAATCATTAAAAATCAACAATCAAAATCTTAGAAGGGTTTTTTTTTTTATTGAGTTTTTTTTAATTTAAAAATTTTGTAAACATTTTTAAGAAAAAAAATTGGTACACAATTTTTTAGTATTAATTTATGTTGAATTAAAAATTAAATTTCTAAAAACAATAATGCACCCATTTTTGAAATATCAAATTGTTTTTTTTTTTTTTTAATTTTGATATGCAGTATGATTTCAACCTTTGAGAAGCTTTTGTATAAAATATTTATTTTAAATCGGTTGCACACATAATGAGACATTCCAAAATTAAGAAAATGGTTCTTTGAGAGGTACTATTAATAATGGTTACCAGTACATTTTGTTTTCGGTAGATCCAATACCATACTAATATTAGTATTTAGAACTATTTCTAACAAAATCGTAGGAGTCGTTTTCGAGAAAATTAATATTTTCTGAAACGGTTTTTTAACATTTATGTGGAAGGTACCGTTAATTTTGACTATAAGAAAAATTTTGTCCTAAAAACACTTTATACTAAGTTTAATTAGAATTGGCCCATGGGTTTAGGCTGTAGGCGAGTACACAGACAGGCAGGCAGATAGATAGACAGACAGACAGACAGACGGACGGAATTGCGAGACCCACTTTTTTCGTCTTCCCGAGTTCAATTCTTTTTACGAATTCAAAACTTGCCATATAGTACCACATATATCGCAAGTAAAAATGGAAAACATTGAACTAAAAATCCGAAAATATCACAAAAAATAACGGCAATTATTGCTTTGTACAAAAATGACGGCCAAATGAAGGAAGGGGCTTTTAACCCCGAAATAGGGTTTCTGTATTTATACTAAACCCTTACAAAAAATAGAAAGGATTTTCAACAAACGTCAGTGCATTATTTCCTTAACATAAAACGCTAATTTATTCAACGAGTTCACTACACCATGGAATAAGAGTTAAGATACGTATTAAAATTTCCCATTAATAAAAACAAAATGTTTGTGGAATAGCAAAGTGACGTTTACTAAAAATCCCTTAAGAAAATCTACTACGATAAGTATGAGGCTTGTTTGGTAACTTGAAATTTTCACCAAGTTTCCGTATGGTTCTGACAGCGAATTATTATAATCTGTAAGAAAAAACAAAAAAATGCTTAAGTTACCAAACACACCTAAGAATTCTCTTGTATATTTCTATCAAAATTATTATGTATCACTTTTCAATAATTGTTTGTGTTGTATATGTTGCCTTTGTATTGTTTTTATTTTAAAAATGTAAAATTTAATTAAATAAAGAAAAAGTAATGTCTACCTTTTGTATCTCAATATTCCCAATTTAGGTAATCTTCAAAAATTGCTATGAATTTCCTCATAAACCAATATTTTGTATTTATCTGGTTCTGTATATTTTTCTTGTCGTTGATGGCTGATTGTCCAATGATTGCAACTGGTTTAAGAACTCGATAAATATGTATAGTAGACATCTTAATCTTAACTTATATTTCATCATAAATTATTCCTTCGCTAAACCACCTTCTTCGGTGGTTTAGTTTAGTAAACGTCACTCAGTAGAAATTTTGTTTTATTGATAACATTTTGCACTTAGTCCACGAAATAGAGTCTAATCCTTCACTATTTCATATTTATTAATTTGGCTGTTGGTATTTTGAGCCCTTTCCGCCAAATTGTCGTAAGCGACAAAAATAAAAAGTATCGTAAGCGACATTTTGTTTTTTGTTTGCTCAGCAACAAAACCAATTAGGCCAAAGTTCAGCATTGAACATTATTAACAATACTGTTATTGAAAGATGACAAAAGATCCGATTACTTTTGGTGCACAGGAAAAAATAAAATAATTAACTTTATGTGACAGTGTGAAAATGTCGCTTATACGATAATTTGGCGGAAAGGGGTCGATTTATTAATAGGAAATTTTGACTGGTGTTTTAACTCGTATTGCATGAGCTAGTAAACTCGTGAATTAGATGGGTCACCATTGTTTGGCAAAATTCATTTGGCATTTCTTGTTTCGCCTTAGTCGTTAAATATTTTGTTTAATTCGCAATTCTTAATTGGCAATTTACATTTTCTTTTTTATTCATTACGTTTTTCAATCATTCTGCAATTAACATTCGGCGGTTTTATATTTCGCTTTTTGTTAAAAATATTTTCAATCATTTCGCAAAAATCATTTGGCAAATTTTTCTTTAGTTTTTCTTTGTTAAATTGTTTATTATTTGGCCAAGTATTTTTTCGCAAAATATTGTTTCGCCGTTTCATTATTTTGCGAAATAACGTTTCGCCGTTTAATCATTTCGATAAATATCGTCAAGCCGTTTTATTATTTCGCTAATAGATCATTTCGCTGTTTAGTTGTTTTGATCGTTTGACCAATCATTAACATCGTCTCTTTTCAAGATAGTTTTTTTCTGAGCCGCTGCTTAGTCGTGCTTGCGTTGGTAATATTTTTTTAGTTGTTTTGCAATTTTTTCCGTAATCACTTTCGCGATTTAAGATTTCAGTTTGTTTGTTTAGTTAAGGTAAGTGCATAACAGAAAGAGGATTTTCACATTTTACTCTAAGGAAAAAAGGGTTTTAAGCAATTGGGCAGTTATTTTCGTAGGTGCATTATATTTTTTATATTCTCTATTCAGTGTTTTTTCGCTTTTTTTTTATTTGGCATTCGATTGTTTGGCAATGTTTTGGCTTCCATTAAATTACATGCCTTAAAATTTCGCGCGAAATAAAAAAATGCCAAATAAAAAATTGCTAAACCTAAATATGCCAATCAAACAAAATATTAAGTGAAAATTGTGAAATGAAAATTGCGAAATGATGGTTTGTCATATCATATAAAAAACCAAACGTAATTTGCAAAACGAAAATTGCGAAATAACAAAATGGTAAATAAAAAAATGCGAAACGAGAAACGGCGAAATGTACCACCGCGAAACGTTAATTTGCCAAACAATTCCGGCGAAACATACCATACCCGAATTAGATGTGTTTTTGCTTTTTTTTTAATTAATAAGCCTTTTTTTATCTTAGTTTAATTGAGCATATGTACGTATAAGTGAGTGTGCTGCACACACACACAAGCTGCATCATTCTATTCTTTCAGTGCGCATCAGTTGATCATCGAAAACAATATTAAGGTAAATATTTAAAAAAAAAAATTGAATACGTAAACTCTCAAATAAATTTTAACAGTAATAATTTTGTTTTGGATCCAGAAACAAAACTCGATTTGTCAACCGCACATTTTGAATATTTAAACAATAAAAAACATTTAGTTAACATGATAAATAGTATAGGTTTTGTGGAATTGAATGTGACTGAAGACAGTCGAAACAGTAGGTAAGAAATCACACCAACTTGACTCACTCATCACTTCTTGGTCTCACTCATCTTCTTTTTTGAAGCTGATTCACGATTTCCCAAATTTCTGGGGAAATTTCTTTGTCGATATATCGGGCTGATTGTTTTTCTTCTATTTTATGCGGTGCTTTTTTCTCGTGATTGCATTTAATGGGAATTACGTATTTTTTTGACCACCATGCTATTAAACCATATTGCTTACCTTATTTGTGAAACCCATTTTAGAGTGTGGTTGAAAGATAACAGATTAGATCGCCCTATTACTGGCTACCATAGCAAAAAGAATTGAACAAATTCAAAAAAGTTATTCTCGCAATTTGATATCGATGGATAATTGTTTTTTTTTTTTAATTAATTACGCCGCGCC
Source organism: Epistrophella euchroma (assembly GCA_947049315.1). Classification (NCBI taxonomy): domain Eukaryota; kingdom Metazoa; phylum Arthropoda; class Insecta; order Diptera; family Syrphidae; genus Epistrophella; species Epistrophella euchroma. The sequence goes on along the minus strand of OX346245.1, from coordinate 121,147,133 downwards.
GCCACCGATTAAGGATCTCATAATATTTAACTCCCGTAGAGTCAACCATATTCAGAATGCGTTCGGGTTCGCTGTAGCCTAATTTCCTAATTAGCGAATCGAGCGGCGCGGGGCGTGAGTTGGACTATATTCTGTCAGTAGGTATGTAATTATTTTCCCTTTATAAGTAAATTCATTATAGACTGTGGCGTAATAGTAAGTGAGTTGAAGTGTCAGACAGAGATCTGTGTTCTACTCCCAGCCTCTTCCACCTAAAAACAAAAAAATGTTTTTCCAGGGCTACGACCTCTTGCGAGAGGAAGTGACAAATCTTCCAAGAGTTTCTCTTGAAATGAAAAAGTGCCTGCCTCTCTTCTTAGCCGTTCGGATTCAGCAAAAAAAAAATTGAAGGTCCCTTCCATTTCTGCCTAACAACACGCACACAGGAGTGGTTGAGAGAGTTTTAAGTTACTAGGTGTTACGAGATGTTGCGCCACCAAATGTATTTATTTTTTATTTATAATTCCCGCCAATAACACGCAGTTTTATCAAGAACTAGCCGATAAAACCCGGCGTTGCCCGGGTCTTCTTTAGTAAAACCTTATGACAACCAAATATCGACCAAAAAGATGATTTAAAATCAGCACTCGAAAAATGTTCAGCTTAAAGAGCCCTACACACCATCCATGTTACTTGTCAGGTAACATTGACGTTTTTTTTGTCAGGTAACGTTGACAATTATTTTCCTAAAATTATGCGTGTGGGTTGTGTGGGCTTGCATTTGAATAAAAATGTAATGAACCTAATTATGTACCTACCTACCTGCCTGCCTATAGTGTAATTTTAAGACAACTTTGAAAATCAGACTATTTGTATGTTATGTTATACCTACCTCCCATTACCCCCTAAGGAGCGAACGACCGTGAATTTTGTTAGTAACCACTTGATAAAGAAATTAATAATTTATCAATGAAATGTTAAATTTTTTCTTCTTCTCTACCATATACCTACCATATTCAAAGCATTTTTTCCCAGCAAGGGTTATTGCCGTCTATAAAGAATAATTCCGTGCCAAAAAACCGGAATACATTTCTTACCACCCCACGCATCACTTATCAACATCAAAAAAATTTTACCACTAAATAAAGTAGGTACCTACCTATTAAAATAAAAATACATATGTAGGTAGGTATTACCTAAAAAAAAAAATTTTGAGCCGATTCTGGAAACCAGATCCCTCCTTGCGCACGTTCTTGTCTTCTTGTGTTTCCACATTACATTTAATCTTCATTTAAAATCTCGAACCTTGAAAATCCGATCATTAGAACTCAAGGTGTAAATTTTGCTGATTTGAACGTAATAAGCACCCCCACATCACCTTTGCTTACCTATGCCTTTGACTGTGTAGTTACTCAACAAAAAGAATTAGAAAAACAAATGTATTAGTGATTCAAGTGCCCCCTTACACCTTATTGTGCACGCTCTTGCAACTAAATAAGTTCGTTTCCATTCACCGTCACCAACCACCAACCGCCAAACCAACAAAAATTTCAGTCTTACCTTAAAATCCAACAATTAGAACTCACGTTGTAAATTTAGTCGATTTTCATGTAATAAACATCCCCCTATCCTATTTACGTGCGCCCTTGATTGTGTAATTATTCAGAAATTGAATTATTTTTTTTTTTATTTTTTGACGATGAAGAATAATTCGCTGCCACAAAAAACCTGCATACATATTTTTACCACCCCACCATCACATCACTTATCCTCATGAAAAAATTTGTACCTAACCTAAATAAAGTATATTAAAAAACCAACCACCCACCGCCAAACCAACCAATTTCAGTCTTACCTTAAAATCCAACAATTAGAACTCAAGTTGTGAATTACCTAAGCCGATTTAGCACCCCCCATCCTATTTACGTGCGCCCTTGATTGTTTAATTTACTCAGAAAAAAAAATTAAAAATAATTTTTATTAGGGGTGCATTAAATGCCCATTACCCCTCCTTGTGCACGCCCCTTGCCTATAAGTTCGTTTCCATTTATCATATCCAGCAAACACCCACCACCAAACCAAACAATTTCAGTAGCAAACACTTATTTCTGCTGCAAATATTATATCTACCTTACATACATATATATACCCTACTCCACTCATTTCTTACTATAGAGAAAATCCCTCCTACCAAGGCACATTATTTGCTCATGGTTTGAATTGTTTTTTTTCGATGAAGATTTTTAACTACACATTAAATTTTCCCTAAAAATAAAAAAACAAAAATGTTACCCTACAAAAACAATTTTTTTTTTGGGCCGATTCCAGAAAATCAGCCCACCAAAAATTTGATTTGACGAACCGGATTACACCGGAACCAGTCAAATCCCCGATCCCTTACCCCACATGCCACAAAAGGCAATTTTCCATGGCAAAACAACTCCTGCTTATAAATAATTGAGCTTGAAGTAAATGTGAGTTGAAAATCTATAAAACAGAATTTTGCAAGGAAAATACCTACATGCTTGATTTTAGAAAATTTCCATACGATTTTTTTTGTGGTAAGTTTTTAATTTGTTTATTATTCTGTATATAATAGTATAGAAGTATAGATATAGATCAGCTGCAAATATTGCGTAATGCGTTATTAGAACGAAGTTCTTAAGTGCACGGTTTGTTTATAAATCCAAGAAATCGGCAGAAATTTACATCAGATGGTGGCGCAATGGGATAGGTACTTGCTTCTTAACCGAGAGGTTGGGTGTTCGATCCCTGCTGACAAACTGGCAAATAGTTTTTTTTTTTTTTTTTTTTAATTTTTCATATAATTTGTATTTTTCTCGAATTTTTTTTGTCATTTTCCAAAATAAGTAAATTATTTCACTCATTTAACTATAGTGGCGTAGAAACTTACATACAATCATGAAAACAAATGCGAAACGATACCTATTTAGGTATCGTCCAAAAGCCATCGTTTTGAAGATATGGTTTTGACTATAATCGACTTACGTGAAGCAAATATTTTTGATCGTCAAGACGATAGTCATTTTTTGGTTACGTGAAGCAGGACTATCGTCGAAACGTTATCGTTGGGTGATAATCGTTTTACGGAATGAGTCCCCTGAGCAATCCATTCCGATTGTTTATGTTACACACCGACTTCACAGTAGATAATTCATTTCAGATTGTTCATCGTGCCATGAAATATCTTGTGGAGTCGCGATATCTGATCTTATGATAATCAGCGATCTATCTCTGATATTTTCTCTTGACATGGCATTTGACAGATGGTTGTTTTTTGTTGCTTTTTGTCTAGAAATGTTATTTTTTGTGTCTAACGGAATTTTTTGGAAGTCAAAGTTTAATTTTCTTGAGCTAGAATACAACAACCGAAGAGTTACACTTTTATCTGCAAAAAAATCAACCATCAAACTCCCATGCAGTCGAGGTACGAAATTATATATCATGACATGATTTGCCCAGCGAAGATATATGAAAATGTCTTGATATGGATATCAGATATTTAGTTGGATGTTATTTTTATATGAACTTATTATACCTACATATACACAAATATAACCTAGATTTGCTGCCGATGGCACCACGCATATACACATGGTTTGAATTGTTGTTTTTTTTTTTTGTATTTTCTTATTCTCCTTCGAAAAAGTTATGTTCCCTAAAAATGCAATTTGGATTTTAGTATGAAAATTTTTGGAATTTTGAAAAAATTATATCTGGTATTGAACGGATATTTCATCTTTCTAAATATGTAATCAAAAATTAAATCTGACAATTAGAACGAAAGCTAAAAACCAGTTCCAAATCGGCTCTTTTTCACATTTCACGTGGACAACGAACAATTATGCCCATTTTTCAAGATTTTTGTGAAATGTTGTATCGAAACTTTTTAATCTATTCTGGGGGTTGTGTAGCTTGTAGAATTATGATTCAGATATCAATTTAAACGTTAGCTTTCGAAGGTGCAAAAGAAAAATTAAATTTATAGATGCATCCAGTAAAAAGTTGTGAGGGCATAAAAAGATTTCATTAATTTTGTAAATACCTCAAGTTTGGGGTATTCAAAAAATTTGAAATTTTTAAAATATTTATAAATCAATAGTTTCCATCAGGTGTAGAAATTTCAGATTTTTAGAACCACCCATAAAAAAATGAAAAATAAAAACCCACAAAAAAATGGGTGAAAAAAAAGTCTGGTTTTCAAAAATCAAAAAGTGGGTACAAAAATCCCATTAAAAATTCCTGAAACATCAATAATTTTTTTTCATACCCTTTCTAATAGTATAAAATCTAGGTCCCTAACTAAAACCCCCAATTTATGGCGAATTATTTGTCTACGTCTATTTTTCAAAATTCAACTTTTAACATTTTATAACTCGCTTCGTAGATTTTATAGAATTTTTTTAAATTAAGCACTTCCTTGTATTTAAAAGATCTATCGACTAAAATTAATATGAATACTGTTTTTTTACCTTTAATCAGAAAACCCCCATTAGGGTAGAGTAACTAAAAATTTGAATTTCAAAAATTCCGTCTAAGTGCGCCTATACATAAAATTCTCTATTCAATAAAATGTATTATATATTTTTATCATATACAGTATAACCTGTGCAATGATGAGTCAGATGAATGAATGGGGGAGTCAGTGACCGACCTTTCATTTATAATATTTTGGCCCCTTACAACTTACCCCTCTTTGTGCACGCCCTTGTGTTTCATTGCATTTATTCTTCAATCAAAAATTCTAACCTCGAAAATCCGACCATTTGAACTCAAGTTATAAATTTAGCGTCCCTTGTTTGTGTTATTACTGGTGTTTTCATAAACTTCTGACTAACCGATTTCTGCAATCACAAAAACGAATGAAAAACTAATTTTTAAATGTAAATATCACCTCTGTTCTGATTTTCGTTCCGAATTAAAAAGAGAGTTCTGAATTTCGAACGAATTCAGCTTGGTAAAACCTCTTACCAGATCTGGGTGTTAAATAAAACTTAAAAAAGCTGTAAACTGTGTGTTGTTAGTATTTCTTCCCCTAGTTCAAAAGAAAAAAAATTAGTTTTTAGAAATATAATGTTTTAAAAATATATTACATTTTTAGCTTTACGAATTCAAATTCGACAACCAAAAACGAATCGAATTGAAAACTTCAAAATAATTGAGTAAAGAACACCTATGTTTTTAAAACGAAAGTATTTTTTACTGAAGCGAAAATCAGAACAGGGGTGTATATATTTTGGTTCATGATTTTAAAGTATTTTAAAAAGAGTTATTAAAATCGAAGCAGTTAAATGTATAAACCTTTAAGAAATAGATAGTTTTTTGTTATTTTTGAAATCGCAGAAATCGGTTAGTCTGAGATTTATGAAAACACCCTATATACATCAAAAATAATAATTTTTATTAGTGGTGCAAGTGCCCCTTGAATTGAATTTGCATTGAATTTTCTCTTCATTTAAAATCCGACCATTTAAACTAAAGTTGTAAATTTACCCAGTTTGCATGTAATACGCATCCCCCTATCACCTTTGCGTACGCCCTTGATTGTGAATTACTCAGCAGACAAAAATAGAAAAATAATTTTAGTAGGGGTACAAATGTCCCCTTACCCCTCCTTGCGCACGCATTGGCCTCTAAATAGGTTCGTTTCCATTCAACATCACCAATCACCCACCGCCAAACCAACCAATTTCAGTCTTACCTTAAAATCCAACAATTAGAACTCACTTTGTAAATTTAGTCGATTTTCATGTAATAAGCATCCCCCTATCCTATTTACGTGCATCCTTGATTGTGTAATTACTCAGAAAAAAAAATTGAAAATAATTTTTTAAAGGGGCGCAAATGCCCCCTTACCCCTCCTTGTGCACGCCTTTGCCTCTAAATAAGTTCGATTCCATTCACCATCACCAACCCACCGCTAATAAACCAACCAATTTTAGTAGATTAGATACAAACATTTTTTTTCTGCTGCAAATACCTATTATACCTACCTACTCATACCTATACCTACTCCAATCATTTCTTACTACACTATAGAGAATACCTACCGACTGCTTATGTTTTGTTTTGTTTTACCATACCTTCCTATACACAAAAATATCACCACGATTCATCGACGGCGAAACGCGAAAACAGTCAACTCTACTCACTATCTCGCTCCCACCTACCAAGGCACATTGCACATGGTTTGAATTGTTTTTTTTTTTTTTATTTTTTGACGATGAAGAATAATTCACTGCCAAAAAACCTGCATACATATTTTTACCACCCCACCATCACTTATCCTCATGAAAAAATTTGTACCTAACCTAAATAAAGTATTAAAAAACCAACCACCCACCGCCAAACCAACCAATTTCAGTCTTACCTTAAAATCCAACAATTAGAACTCAAGTTGTGAATTAACTAAGCCGATTTACATGTAATATAAGCACCCCCCATCCTATTTACGTGCGCCCTTGATTGTTTAATTTACTCAGAAAAAAAATTAAAAATAATTTTTATTAGGGGTGCATTAAATGCCCATTACCCCTCCTTGTGCACGCCCCTTGCCTATAAGTTCGTTTCCATTTACCATATCCAGCAAACACCCACCACCAAAAACCAAACAATTTCAGTAGCAAACATTTTTTGCTGCAAATATTATACCTACCTTACATACTCCACTCATTTCTTACTATAGAGAAAATCCCTACCGTTGATGTTTTTTTTTTTTTTTATTTGAACTTTCCTATTACACAAAAATATGAACACGATTCGTCGTCACCGGTGAAAACAACTCTCTTTACTCACTATCTCGCTCCCACCTACCAAGGCACATTATACTGCACATGGTTTGAATTGTTTTTTTTTTTTTTCGATGAAGATTTTTTACTACCCACCACTTAAAATTTTCATCAAAAATTTTCCCTAAAAATAAAAAAAAACAAAAATATTACCCTACCCTACCAAACAACTCTTTTTTTGAGCCGATTCCAGAAAACCAGCTCACCAAAAATATGGATTTGACCATAAATCAAATCCACATGCCACAAAAGGCAATTTCTCATACTCCCTATCTCGCTCCCACCTACCAAGGCACATTGCACATGGTTTGATTTGTTTTTTTTTTTATTTCTTGACGATGAAGAATAATTCACTGCCAAAAAACCTGCATACATATTTTTACCACCCCACCATCACTTATTCTCATGAAAAAATTTGTACCTAACCTAAATAAAGTATTAAAAAACCAACCACCCACCGCCAAACCAACCAATTTCAGTCTTACCTTAAAATCCAAAAATTGAACTCAAGTTGTGAATTAACTAAGCCGATTTACATGTAATATAAGCATCCCCCATCCTATTTACGTGCGCTCTTGAGATCGTTTAATAATTTACTCAGAAAAAAAATTAAAAATAATTTTTATTAGGGGTGCATTAAATGCCCATTACCCCTCCTTGTGCACGCCCTTGCCTATAGTTCGTTTCCATTTACCATATCCAGCAAACACCCACCACCAAACCAAACAATTTCAGTAGTAAACATTTATTTTTGCTGCAAATATTATACCTACCTCTCACATACCACTATTTCTTACTAAAGAGAAAATCCCTACCGTTGATGTTTTTTTTTTTTTTTATTTGAACTTTTCCCTATTACACAAAAACATCAACACAATTCGTCGCCGGTGAAAACAAAACTCACTTCTCGCTCCCACCTACCAAGGCACATTTACTGCACATGGCTTGAATCGTTTTTTTTTTTTTTTTCGATGAAGATTTTTTACTACCCACCACTTAGTTTTCACCAAAAATGTTCCCTAAAAATAAAAAAAGAAAAAACAAAAATACTACCCTACCTAAAAAAAAAAACAACTCTTTTTTGAGCCGATTCCAGGAATCAGCCCACCAAAAATATGGAATTTGACGATTTATCGTCAAATCCACATGCCACAAAAGGCAATTTTCCATGGCAAAACAACTCCTCCTTATAAATAATTGAGCTTGAAGTAAATGTGAGTTGAAAATCTATAAAGCAGAATTTTTCAAGGAAAATACCTACATGCTTGATTTTAGAAAATTTCCATACGATTTTTTTTGTGGTAAGTTTTTAATTTGTTTATTATTCGGTATTTAACAAAAATTTTCTTTTCTGCTGTATCCTATAGCATACCAGATAAGTGAAATTTGTATTATATCTATTTTTTAAAAGAGTTTTTTTGTTTGTTTGTGAGTTTAGTGCATACATTCAGCACTACTGACAACCAAAAAAAGTTACTCTTTTATATAATAGTATAGATAAGAGCTTAGTACTTAAAACTCCCAAGGCTGAACTAACCCCGTACAAGATTAGATAAGTCGTTTTTTCGTCTAATTTCTTCTGGGATTTGAAAAACTGCATTTAATATTGACGAATTCGTTTATTGCAATAATTAAAATGAATCAAGTCTTTGCGATTAAGATTTACGAGTTCTTTAGTTTTCAGCCCAATTCTAAATAAAAATTCCCAGTAAAATGTTTCGGGAATAAATTATCTAATTTCTACAAACACTGCAAAAAAGCTGTTCCGAATATTCAGAACTCTCATTTATCGAAGGTAAAAATATTCCACCGGGGAATTCGGAATAGGGTATTCTACTCCTGAAAGAAGGCGCCACCCGGGAAGCATTTAGAATTAGGCTGTTTCACCTGATTCCAACTTTGGTAAATTACATAACGCAATGGAAATTCTGTAAGAACAAGTGCATGAGACCCAGTTGTGTATTTAAATTCTTCTCAACTTGTCGCGTATCACAGTTTCATCACAAAAGAAATATGTATTGTAAGTATCTGATGAGTGTGAGGAGCTATAACTTAAAATGCTTTGCGGATGTATAAAAACAATAATTTTCAACTTGAATTGCTTAATGCCAAAACGAAAGGGAAATATTTATAATTTAATTGAATGATCCGAGCTGAACAAATTTAATGGCCATAATAAAAGTGTGACGAAGAATGATACTTTTTTTTTTCTCTTTTAATTTATTAACTTTTTCTTTTAAGTCAGCAGCTGTTTCAATACGAATTACGAACCGACCAACAGTCCAGTTGGAAAGAACCTGGTAAAGAACAAACGAACTTTTGCTGTGAAGACGATGTATGGATGCTGTCAATTTTACTCGTAAATGACAGTTTTGCTAGCGATTTTTAAAATTTTGTATAATGGTGACGATAATCGTCGAGATTATTGTGTTTTATCCAAGATAATGATCATGAAGAATTTTTCCTTAAGTTCATTTGTCTTTTGGGTATAGGGTTATTTCGTTGGGGGATTTATTAAGTTCTGTAAGTTCTTGGTGTAGCTAGTATAATGTCTATAAATTCCCTAACAAACAATGGTGATTAAGTTGAATTTATTTGAGACAAGGGATGTAAAATGTAATGTTTACACCGCATGCTTACATGACAGATCATAAATTGATGTCTTTCATTCCTAACAAAGAACTCGACACAAGGTATTTCGAATAATAAATTTACTCGTTTTATTTAATTTGTTTTTCAAAATGTTTAAATTTATATTAAAGCTTAATGGAAAATTATGAGAAATGAGACAAAAGTAGGCGGCTATGCCAATCTACCTCGAGTTAAAATAGGATTTGAAAAAAAAAGTTCTCAGTGAGACCGTAATATACCTACCTAGAGGCTGTCCCACAGTCACCGATGCAGATTAAAACCATGGGTTCCTAAGGTCCTACTTATTTTCTCGTTTTCGCTTACTTTTCTATTTATAAAGGTTTTTATGATTTTTGTTTTTTTAAGTGGGTCTAACTTTGCCGATCTGCAACTGATTCTTGATTTTTTTATTTAATTTTCACAAAAGCAGCTAGCAGTTTTTACTCGCCTTACTACTTTTCTCTATGCGGATAATTTCTTATTATTTGTTAGTCTGTGAGGTCCTAGCACCTCATATATGGAATATCCGCAACAAAAAAATGTAATTGTTCATAAAAGGTCAGGCAGTTTCAAAAATTGGTCATTTGTAGATTTGTTTGTTATGAATTTAAAAAAAAAATAATGTGTCATAGACCTTTACATTGCAATTTTTTTAATAAAAAATTTAAAAAATAACAATCTATGGTTGCCTAATTGCTGAAACTAGCTGATCCTTTATGAGTAGAGTATTGAGTTCCTTTCAGATGGAATATATTTTTTTCCAACATCCCATAAACGAGGTAGTAAAATTCGCTAATGGCTTTGAAAAACTTTGACCCTGGATTAAAAATTTTGTGGGTCAGACGAATTTCTGAAAACAGCTGACCTTTTATGACCAATTACTGACCTTTTATATGGCGTACTTTTGCGAATATCCCATGAAGTGCTTAGATCCCACAACCCATTTGTATATTTTTTGATTTGGTATTATTTTGTTTGTAGTTTTTATTTTTTATTTTATTTGTTATTATATTTTTTTCTCTAAAACACGTGATTGAGTTTTATAGTTTTATTTTTAATTTTTTATTGTAAAAGCCCAATTTGTACATGAAATTTTTTTAACAAAAAAAGACATTTACAATAATTAACAAAATAAAAAAAAAAAAGGAAAATTAAAAATATTTGAATCGATTTCTTTTTAACGTTTGTTTACAAATTTTTTTTCCAACTGATGGCTCTTTCTAACACTCAATATACCTATGCATTTTTATTCAAATATTGAAATTTTCTTAAATTTCCTTTCTCTTTTGAGTTTGTTAATTTTAATTTTATTTTTTTTTGCTAAAATTGTTTAAGAATTTTAAGAGAAAAAATTGGGTTGATACTTAATTATGTGTAATTTTTATCGACCCGTCTATAACTCGGCTAATTTGCTTGGGGGTATTTTTGTAGGGTTCTTTTTGTCCAACCATGAAGTCGAAAGTTGGAAATTTTGATAGGAAAAAAATAAGAAAACCGTGAAAACCAGAAATTGCATACTTCTAGGTAGGACGAAGTTCGGCGGGACAGTTTTTTTTAATGGATTGGAAACTTCCAATGTCAACTTTATTGAAGTTGAAAATTAGAAAAGTTTAGACGAAGTTTTAAAAGCTTCTTCTTAAAAACAAAAATGTATGCTATTGTTGATACGTCAAAATTTTTATGACAGTTTTGACTTTCTACCAATACGTAAGTCTAAGATTTTCTACATTCCAGGATCCAAGCAAACTGGTGGAAGTTCCAAATAACATGACTTGGACTGAACTCCACTGAGCGAATACGACGAAAAATTAATCCCCAAGGGTTTCACTCTCAAAAATCGTGATAAGATGACTGGATTGCATGTACTTGCTCAAAAAACAAAAATTTACTAGATATTGCAAATTTATAGTAATGGTTCAAAAACTTTATGAAGAGGATCGTTTGAGTTTGAAAAAAAAATCAAAAATTCTTAAAATTTTGATTTTTTCTTTGATTTATGTTTAAACAAAAAATTATTTAAACATTTTTTAAATGCCATGCTTTTTAAATTATTTAGTATCACTAAATAGCAAAATTAAAGCAAAATAGTTGCAGCCATTAAAAAGAGATACGGTAGGTGCCAACCCAAAAATATCTAAGGCAATTTTGTGAAAAAGTCAATACTTACCCTATTTTTCTGTAACTTGATTTATTTTCAAAAACCTGAGATGCTGTTGTCTTACAATAAATTTGGAAATTACAGGTTCAAAGTTTAATCAAAACCGTTAAAGCTATTTTCGAGAAAATTTGGGAAAAACCAAAATCGTTGTATGGGAGCTTCCTGTTCTAAATCACTTTGAACAAAAATTCAAATTCCCCTTCAAATCATATAAAAATGCTCTGGTACTTAATTCAAAGAAAATCGGGTCAACCATTTAAAAAATACTATATGACTCAAATGACAGTGAATGCATAAACGCACAGGCACAGACACAGGTCGACAGACCAACACGCACGGTATGGCGAAACCAACTTTTTCGGACTTTTCCATCATATCGAAGTATATTAACTACAATACCTAGAAATTTCACATGAAACCAATACTTACATGGCGTATAAAATATTTTTGTAGGGCATTTTCATTTCTCATCAGCAGCCAAATTGTGAAATAAAAACTCATTATTTTAATGTTTAATAAAAAAATTATGTTTAATAGTTCAGTAATAATTATTTACAAGCATTTTTTTTTTATTTTCAAACAAAGTTTACAAGAAGTTATATGAAAAAAAGTTTTTCATTTACTTTATTTCCATTTATACTCAAATATCTCTTAACAAGTCACAATAACTCCAATTTCGTTGGAGTTTTTTTTTTTTTTAATATTATTATTTTTTATTCTTAATTCATCGTTTTAACAAAATTCTTCAAAAAGACGCTTATTTAATTGCTACACAATTCAGTTCAATGCACATTCATGAATAAAAATTTACATTCTTATTTTATTTTAAATACCTATTTTGTTGCTTTCAATAAAAAATATTTTCTTGTGAAGTATATTATTTATTTTTATAATATTTAAATATTTCATGATAAACAATCAACATTTATAAGAAAAATTCTGTTTAATTTTTTTTTTTTGTTTAATTACCCCAAATGCTCTAAACGTTCCCATACATTTCACCCATTCTCAAAAATATTTACCATACAAATATTAAATTACATTAGTAATTTTGTTGTTGGTTTAATGTAAATGTATAAATCTCTAATAAAAAAAACCTTAACCTTGACGAAACTGTTTCTAATTTAGTTTATTATTTTTTTGTTTTTTTGCGTAGAAAACCATTTTTTGTATTTATTTTTTTTTTCTTGTTTTGCAATAAGATCACACTTCTGAGTTCTTTTAGTTAAAAATTCCAAAAGCACATAATATTTGTTTTTTTTTTGTGTTATTTTTCGAAAAAAAAACTAACTTTTTCTTGCTTAACATTAAAATTTCAATGTATCTATGTAAATTGTAAAGAGGGAATGAATTCTTGCTTTTAAAATTAGATTTTTATATTTTGTTTTATATTTTGGTGGCTGGAAATGTTTCGTACACATGTTGCTAGACAATTTTGTGTCTTCAATTATGTTTTTTTTTTCTGTGTCCAGAGAATTTGTTTTAAATATTATGTTGTATTTAATATGATGGCTAACTTTCAAGATTGCTTAAATTTTAAGTCTTCATATCCACTCTGAGTCCAATTTCTATGTATAGCACAGTGCACAATTATACGTATTTTGTATATGAATTATTAAATTTTTTATCAATAAATATTATTTTAATATTTTTTGTTTTATAATATTTATATAATAATTTCTGTGTAATAAATAGACATTTAGAGTTTTTTTGAGAAAAAATATCTACTTAAATATTAAGTATGACAGTTTACTTTTTTTTTTTTTTAAACTTCATCTACACATTTAAAGCGAGTTGAATTGTTGTTGTGGTGGTTTTAATATGTTTTTTTTTTTCTTAAAATACAATATGATCATGCAATTGTATTTTACAAGAAAGAACAAAATTTATAGGCCTTTAATATATTTTTATATATGTTTTTTTATAATTTTTAAACGTATGCAATGATTGTTGCAAATATTGCAGTTATTTTTTAATTTTTATTTTTATATTTATGAATTAGCTTTATACTTTTCATTCTTCCCTTACTTGGAGGGCTATAAAAATGATCTTATATTTTGTTTTTTTTTTTTAATTAAATTATTCGTTGGAATACCGAAAACCATTATTTTTTATGTCCAATATAATCAAATTTACATTTTCTTCACTTTTTTCCTCGCTTATAATTATCACAAAATTAAGAATTAAGAGAAAGTTTTACAGTTTTTTTTTGTCTAGAAGAAAAATAAACGAAACTATTATTAATCTCGAGTTTTGGTGTTTTTTCTTTTTGGGTTGAGATAATGGTTTTATTTCTTTGATTTTTGGTTTTCAGTATTTTTTTTTTTATTGGATCATTGTGTGTGTATTGTTATTACCTATATGTTTTTTAATGGCTTTGAGGTGAAAATGTACATATTTTATTTTTTGTTTAATTTTTGTTGCCTTTTTTGTTAATTTTTTTTTTATGTAGTTGCATATCACAGTTTTGTTTGATTACCTGAATATTTTTGAAAACAGATTTTCTTTATTTTCATTTTGAAACTTTTGTAACAAAATTATATTTTTGAAAAAAAGAACATTATTTATCATGTCTAAGAGATGGTAATTATTAAAGAAAAAATAGATTATTATTTTTATGTACATTTTTTTGTATTTTTTTGAAACAAAAGAAAATAGATAGAAAAATATATTGATAACAAATTATTAAGTTTAGTATGTTATTAAGTTTAATCTATTAACACATGATTAGAAAAAAAAAAATACAAAAAAAAAAATAAGTTTATAAATTCAATTGTGATGGGATCCCGGTTATTATTTAAATATTTTTAGACTTTTCCGTTAAAATTGTATTGATTTTAATAAACTACTACAGTTTAATTTTTTTATTAAACATTTTGGGAACAAACAATTTTTAAAAATCTATTTTAAAAACAAACAACTTGCTCGCCTGGTTAAAAACATTATAACTACAATTTAACGAAAAAATGTTTAAAATAAAAATCAAAAGTATTAAAAAAAATTAATACAAATTTTTTTTTCTTCAAATAGGTACATATGTATATGTTTTCAAAATTTGAAGCCAATCGGTTAACTCTTTTAGGATCTTTCAGTGGACGCATGGGCGTAAAGACGGACAAACGCACAGACCGACTGACGGAATGGCAAAAACCAATTTTTCGGACTTCTCTATCATCGTAGTGTTAATTTTACAAAAACGAAGAATATGGAAAATGAAAAAAAACTTTTGAGATTGTATTGATACCAAATAATTTCTTAAACAAATTTTAATTTAAAAGACAAATGTTTTAAAAATCAAATCTTTAATATTTAAAAAAAAAATACTTGGTGTATCAATTTTTAGTATTTATTAATGTAAAATTGAATGAGTGAATTTATTGGAGATTTAAGTACACTGCAATCCACCGATCTATGCCCCAAATTCGGAATTAAAAATATCCAATTCAAAAAACCAAAATAATTTTTAATCAAAACGAAAAAAAAATACTGCAAAACTTCGAGATCCTTTTCTTTCGTCTTCCCTATCATCGTTACGTCAAGTAGTTTTATTAGAATCTCGGGATCGATTGTTTACAAATCTATAAACTTGCCATACATACTTGTATACATATTGCAGTGCAGGTAAAAAGCAAACAAATTTAATTAAATTATCCTACTCCTCTTTTTTTTATGGGCAATGCGAGTATCATCAGAAGTCAAGAAAGGGTCTGTTTATGCAAGCAGTTCAAAAAAAATATATATAAAAAAAACTACTTAGCAAAACGAATTACAAAAGTAAAAGTTACAAATAAAAAAAAATTCAAATAAAAATTGAAAATTTAATTCAAGATAAATTAGCATGCTAAGGGCCATTTGCACAAAACGAACGGATAAATACTTAAATAAATACTTATTTAGAAGAAGTATCAACTGTGGATGATTTATTACGGAATTTCGGTAATTAGTAGCACTAAAATCAGCACTGAATTCCTGCATCATTAGAATTTTGAATTTCGTCTGTGGAGGACCCAGATTGACAGTCTCCACTCCTTATTTTGTGTTTGGTACTAAATGATAAAGTATCTGATTCGGAGTTTCGAAAATTAGTAGAACTAAAATCGGAACCAAATTCCTGCATCATTTGTTTTTTTTTTTTTTTTGAATTTTTGTGTTTTGAAGTGGATCGTCTAGCTTGACTTCAAGCTGGGTCCGCCACATGTTTGATGGGGGATTTTAGTTCGAGAGCAGGATTGCGGTACAAAATTGGAACTTAATTAACACTAAATTCAAGCATCATCAAAATTTTATATTTCGATCGTGGTGGACCCAGCTTGACGGACCTGGAAAAATATTAAATTGTTATATCTTTCAAAAATTAGAATAGGCATGTCATAT
The DNA here is from genome assembly GCA_947049315.1 of Epistrophella euchroma. NCBI lineage: Eukaryota > Metazoa > Arthropoda > Insecta > Diptera > Syrphidae > Epistrophella > Epistrophella euchroma. The sequence goes on along the minus strand of OX346245.1, from coordinate 121,131,182 downwards.
GAATTGAAGTATGGAAACATTCAAATGTAAAACCAGGCACGAAATCTTCATCATCAACTAAAGCCATAAAACTTCTTGTAGCTGACTAAAATCTAAAGTAGGTATACAATTTTTACATCACAACTACTTTTTACATTTCATCTACGCCTTTGCATAACAAACAGTAAATAATTTAAATAATTAAAGATGTTTCAAAAACTTAAAGCACGCGCCACCTGCTACCGTAATATCGCGCCCAAACTAACCAACGACAGAAACAGAATCCAAGAACCAATTTACTTTAACGAGTCAGAAAATACACAAATATACGGAAAAAAAAACACCTAAACTCACCGAATGCACTGCGTAGGTATAATATCTATGCGTTGAAGGATGCTCCATAGGGGGTTGCTGAATGAAGAGGGACAGTCAGCTCAGCGGTAAAGAGAGCTTAGAGGAGAAGCTAGATGATTGTTGGCAATTTGCATTCGGTTCGTGCCTCACATTCACACCGTGTCACACTTCCGTGGGTGGCTTACTTATGCAGCACTCAATGTATCTGCAGAAGCAAGGCTGCACATAGATATTTATACCTACTATAGGAGCAGCAGCTATAGCAAGCGAGTATGTATCTGAACGAGTGGCGATGCAAATGTGCACCATCACCGTCATTACAGGCAGCGAGTGCATTTGTTTAGTTAAACTTATTTCCTTCTAGATATTTTGTCTTATTATTATGTTTTTTTTTTTGGAATTTTTGTTTATCTCATCACGGTAACGCTGAACAGATATGAGAGATTTTCAGATACTTTCTGCTGGTAAGTGCAATGTGCATAGCACAAACGCAACGCACTCTTACAAACCTTATACAATACGGCTGCTGCTAAGTATATCGGTTTGGTTTATATAGGTGGGCTGAGGAGGGGGGGGGGGGGGGGCGGTGTTGGGTATATGTGATTAATATTTATCGCTTTTAACGTTTGCTCTAGGTTTGAGAGTATGCACACACGTTGCTAACCTTGAACGAGCCATGTTGCTAGTTGGTGGTGGTGGTGGTGGTGGTGGTGGTGGTAGTGGTACTGCTGTTGCTGTTTTGAAACTTGGAACTGCTACTGCCATCTTGACAGCTGACTGCTTGGGCACGCATTTTGCATTTGAAATTAGTTCGAGTTAAGATGTCAGGCTCTTTTCCGCATGTTGCTTGCTGTTCTGTGTGCATGATTTCTCAATTGGGTTTTTTATTTCTTTTTTGTTAAATCATAACCAAAAAAATTATGATTGCCACTCTGTGCGTATGAAAAACTTTAAAATAATGCCCACAAATTCAAAACACAAACTTGCTCCACTTATTCAAAGCTGTTAAATGGCTCTTAGCATTATTGATTTTAACTATGGTTTAAATTTATTAATAAATACATGCCTCGAAAAGATGAAAAAATAAAAAATTGGATAGGTAGATAAATACCAAAAAAATGCTTAATTTGTTTTGTGCGAAAGAAAGTTATAAAATGAATTTCTAAAAAACCGCATGAGCTGTGTCAGATAGTTGTTAAAACCCGAAAATTGACCTTTAAAACGTGGCAACCCTATGCTTTGACCACTTTACGCTAGGCAACCCTTGCGCAAAATGTTTGGTTAAACACTATACCTACAAAACTGTATACTTATTATCTGGTACCTCAATGAGGGTTAGTCGTTCTATGGCGTGATCTTCCTCTATCGACTTTTCAAATCATATAGGATGAAGGCTTACAACTCAGGCTTACAAATCAGGATTTCTCGGGGAAGAAAAAAGATATCGGAAAGATTTAAATAGAAATTAAAAAAAGAACACTAATGCTTTCAGAAACCGTTACAATTTATGTTGAAATAAATTACCTCACGGTTTAACGTAACCTCGAAAACATCGAAAAACCGATTTTTTTTAATTTTCAAACGGAAATATTTCAAAAACATGATGTGATAGAATATTTCTGACTTCTGATTCAAATCCAGCAAACCAAAAACCTTTGGAAAAGTATATTTTGGTTTCTGTAACAAAAACCTTGTCGACCAGTATTATCTTTGGAATTGGAACTTAAAAAGAAATGGCATTCAATTTTTTACTGACACAAACTGTACGATCACAGAGAATTGAAAAAAGTCAATTCGCAGTCTTAGCCATTGCAGCAAAGTTCTTTAAACTTGGTTTAATTTGTACAAACAAGAATTTTAATCAACTATTATAATACGAGTTGAGTGTTTTCATTGATAAAAAAGAAATACAAAATTTTGCAAATTATTTAAAAAATTACTTGAATAATCTTTAAATCGTATGTTGTATTCTAAATAAATTTATATGTAAAATTTATAAAAAAAAAAAATTATCCTAAGAAAATAGGTAAATTGCAAATGCGGTACTTAATACATACATACATATATGTGAATAGTCAGAATTAGAGAAAAAATGAAAGAGGTGAAAATCATTTAAATGTTGTTCACTGGGGCGTATACGCACTTTTCTTAGTACATCATGACGATTAAAAAAAAAATGAGTGTTTTTTTTGCTTTGATTTTCTTGTCAACAACTAAACTGGTTTTGATGAAATATTCAACTAAGATAGTTGTAATTAGTTATTGTTTAATTGGCTTGTGAAATAAAAAAAAAAAAAAAAAACAAATTTCTTAATAAAAATCCTGTTGCAACAGGATTCCAACTCTGCTGGCAACCATAAATTAAACTACCTAACCTCCCTATCGAGGTGCGAGAAGAAATTCCATTTTGACGCCATCGAAATATGATTGCGTCTTATGATTAGAGAATATTGCGGCTTATTGTCGCGTTGGAGGTGGCTGATGGTTGTCTCCGTGACTCTGTTTTTTGTTTTTTTTTTTTTGCAAAAATTGACAGTGGCGCCTCTGAGTTAAGAGGCTTATACTTTTTCGTTTGTTACATAAATATTCATCTTGATTGAAATGAAAAAAAAATTAAGTGAGAAGAGTGAGAGTAAGTAGTTGAACAAAATGTGGGGCAGTCACTGATAAAAACTAAACAAATTCACATGACAGATTGCATTAGACTCCAAGTCAATAAATTTATGAAATTGCAAATATCTCATATTTTTATATAAAGAAACACCTATGTATGTATGTATTTATATGTATACGAGCATGTGTATAATAGAGAGATGGTGACTTGTATTTGAAACTATAAATCTATGCATAAAGATACACGACACACATTTCGAAGTCAAATGATTTATTAGTTTGCCTTATTGCTGCTTTAATTTGTAATTTTTAGTGTCACCTCTGACATTTTTGCTGTATAAAAGTGCGGTTTTTTTTAGACACGACATGGCAATTAATGATTATATGTTAATTTTTATCGAATAAAACTTTGAACATGAAATGACAGAAGGTTGAAGTTGAATATACATCAAATAGGTAATAATCTTAACTATGTATGTATTTATATTGCGTGGGTTGACTCTCTAGCCTGATGGGTATATTCGTACATTTGGTATAGTGGTTAGCTCTGTGAGGCATAATATGCATGCATAATCACGCAATAGATGTGATTTAATATACATATAATGAGGATTGCTATAAGATGTTATCATAGATCTTATTTTGGAATCATAAATAACATTTGATAGTACGAGTATAAGTAAGATTACAAAATGTTTGTCTTGAGATTTGAAGACTCTAAATAAGCAAGAGTGTTGGTTTGGAAATTGTACTTTCTCTGGCGTTTTAATTAGTTATTTTATTTCATATAGATCTGACAGAGATTTTATGATTTATTTTACCAAAACGTGGTGAATCTATTATACATATTTCGATTTTGAGGAAATAAGATAATTATTCTTGATAGTCCAAATGCTGCGAACAGAGCTTTTCTATCAAAAAGCGTGCATTTGATAGCATAAATCAAATCTTCGCTATACTACCTTTAAATAAATTTGACATCGATCAGTAAAGGTACAAGTTGAACTGCATGTTCTTAAATCGTAAATTCGCAAAATATATTATTTTGGTATGCCTCAGGGGTCTGCTTTGTTTCCGATTCTCTTTACAAAATGTGTAACTAATTTATATTGTAAAGTATAAGGTTTTCTAATTGGCTCTTCAATATTGAACAAATGAACATCAAGAGTAGGTTCATAACTTTCAAATATAGCTGTATTGATCATTGGGAATCCGAAATTAATTGGTAACGAGTAGATGCTCAAACAGGTATGATTTGCAGGTCACGGGTAACTAGGCAAGTTCAGGAAAATAAGCCCTTAGCAGTCCTAGTGACGTAAACAGGATTCCTCAGCAAATATTCTCAGTTTTCTGTCAAAATACTGAGGAAAATTTTTTTTTGGATTTTATTGCTCATTGTTTGACATGTAGCTAAATCTCTGAGATCTCGTTTTTTATGTCGTTTTCCGTTGGTCACTCTTAGCACTCTTTTTTCACTCCATTCATACTCCCAACACTCCATAAGCTTCCATTTGCTGTGCGGAGTGATGATTAAGGAGTGTTTTTCCACTGCGGATTTCATTAAGGAGTGCTAGGAGTTCGTTGGATTAATTGTCAAAATAGTAAATGCTTCTTGTTGGGATGTTCTAGAATTGAAATTATTGAAGAACTCATTTTAGTTTTCACTACTAAATAGATGCACATATTACGAAAGAGAGTTTTTCATATATTCCATTGGAATCAAAAAGGAGTAAAACACTCTGAAAATTCAATCGAAAACGACATTATTTTCAAAGCTAAGGTGCTTTTCTCTAATCGTTAAGGAATAGGTAGCTTTCCATTAAAACTATTTAGATAATTTTGGTGCAATAATTTCAAATAGCCACGGAACTACTCATAAATTAAATTAAATTTGGTGGCGCAACAGCTCTCGTAGAACCAGTGATCTCGTGATTTACCACTGTCAACCATCCCATTGTCCGTATTATTGGCAGGAATGGAGGGAATCTATAGTTTTTTGCTGCGAATCCGAAAGGCTAAGGTAAGAGGCATTTATTTATGGAAAGAGTAAGGCTGAGTTCCGAAATGTAAAAAATATTTTGATGCGGAAGTAATACCCACATTTTTCATACGCATTAACATCGCAAACTTGATGGTTTGTAGAAATATTACATTGCATAGGTTTGAAGTTTCGGAACGAAAAAAGAAAATAAATCAAAGAAGTTACAAAATTTTTGATGCGCAGTCTGCGCAGTAAATGCGCATCTGATGCATTTTGGAGCTCAGCATAACTGTCATTTCCTTTTCTTGCAAGAGACAGCATACGTTAGTTTTTGTTTTTAGGTATATGAGGCTGGAAATCGAACCCAGACCTCCTACAGTCCTACGCATCAATAACCATATTATGCCTGCCACGGCTACTATATACTAATACTTTTGGATATTTTCGAAGTCGAAATTTAGAACGTGTTTCACAATGCAAGTAAATTTTTGATGAGTAACTCGAAGCGTAAATATGGATAGGTACAGGATTATAAGTCCAACATCAATCAAAATTTTAGATTTTTGATGGGTCAAAAGACAACTGTGATTTTTTTTCTATATTGTCTTATTGTGATCCTGCGCAGTGCCATTTTTAACATAGGGATTGTAGGGACTATTATTTAAAACAGCTGGTATGCTATTTTTTAAAAAAAAAAAACGGTCTTCTCAAATAAGATCCCGCTATAGAATTTTCATTCCACAAACAAAATCCCTGACTAAATGACATCATTATATTTTTTTTAAATACATTTTTAAAGTCATTTGTAAGAAAAACGTGATTTTGTCTAACCCATCTGCTTCACTAAATTTACGAATAAAATTTCTTACTCATCATAAAACCGCAGAAAAATTATTATCATATTTAATCGCTTTTTTTATGAAATAATTTAAGTCCCAATAAGTAAATAAGTAGCGACTATAGTGATCCTTAAGCAATTAATTAATCGTTATCTGATTGATTTGTGTTTCTCAATAATTTATTTATTAATCGATTACAAATAATTGTTTGTCAATAATAATTGAAATATCATTTTTGATAACAAACTACATCTCTGATTTTGGTTACGTATAGGTACAAGTTTATCTATACTATATGCACCAATCAATATTCTCTCTCTCTCTCTTGTATGCATAAACATTGATGTGGTTAATTACTTTTGTTCCATCAGACAACTAATGGTATAATTTCATTAGTTTTATTGACGTACTTTAATGTCAATATAATTAAGGTGTTATCTCTGGTTCTAAAAAGTGTTCATGATTTTCTAAATACAACCAAATAATTGATAGGAAGGAAGTTTTTGTTTGTGGTTTTGTGATTAAATTTATGTTTTTAGGGCTTGTCGTGTTGATTAATGTTCTTTTAGCTTGGTTATAATTATTATGAGGTTTATTTGTTTTGTGATAGATAACTTAATCGCTAGAAAAAGCTCTTAAATAATAATCTATACCTACTCTTGATTTATATTGCTTCTAGAAGTGTTCAAGTTCAAGTGCTATTTCTTCCAAATTGACCTACACTCTCTAAAAAACAGATTTTACTTATATGTAGATTTTTTTTCGATAAACTGACGAAAAAAATATAATTTGCACAGAGAAGAGAACTTATGATGATTAATGATTGAAAATTAAAAAAAAATCTAATTGCAGAAAATAAATACTCGAACTGAATTATTGACTGTCAATCATTTATCAGTCAATCGTAAAGTTAATTTCTTATGTCACTGAATTACACCACACGCTGATTTTTGATTTCTGTAAATATTTATAATGGTACTTTGGATAAATTCGTTGTGCATTTGTGTAAAATCAGCCTAAGGGGTTTTAGTTTTAGAAACTAGATAGTTGATTTGCAGAAAGAAAATATTTTATGAATTTAAGCAAGTGGGGGCTTATACCCAAGCATTTGCGTCATCTGCGAATGTGTCTTGAAGAAATGCTTAGAATTTCTATTGAGATGTTAAGAATCTTTTTTGTTGATTGTTTAAAAGAATTTTAGAGAATACTGAGTTAAGCTAGAGCAATTTTGAAATAAACACACTTGAATATCGAGAAATAAATGGGCGGGAGCGGTTCAATTGACGGCAAACCAAACGAAAAAACTCTTCCACTTGTTCTATAGAGCATGTGGGTACTCAGCGTTGCCGTAGTGACACGATCGTGCTTTTTTGAAATGATAAATTTCTCGTGGCACGCGGGAACGAACAAGTTTAATATGGCAAGCTTTTTTATTTCCATTATTTTAATTAGAATAAAATGCGTAAAAGGGCTCCTATTTTTTGACAATAAGCGAATAGGACAAGTTTCACCTCGTAATATAACATTGAATTAACATTGTGTTTTTTATATGGCACTAAAATTGCACGTTTTTTTTTCAGAAAATGTGACACTTTAGACTTTTTTCAAGTTAACAAAATTTCGAAGTTAAAATCAAAATTTACAATAAAAAGTTGTTTCTTCTTCGGATGTCAAATCTCTTCTCCCATGTTCTGAGCGAAAGATCGACGGTGAAAACTAACACACACACACAACTTTGTAAATTTTTCACCGTGGTGGTTTTAATAGACAGAAATACAAACACGAGGAAAAAAGCTTCATGTAAGTATGTATACATTTTTTGCACGCAGAGCAATTCATATCGTGTGCTCTCGACCTGACTTGACGTTTGATTTCACTTTTTCACACATCCAGAATGAAATTACATGTGACGCTGCTGTGAAAAAGTTTATCACTTCACAGCTTCACAGAACGAAAATTGACCCCCAGGTCATTTCTTTAAAAGGGAGAGCATACCAAGTTTATTTTAGATGGATCATTTCTGATTTCATAAACGCAGACTTTGGTGTACCTCAAGGTTGTCACCTAGATACACTACTCTTTAAATTTTATATTATTGAAGTTGTTTCGAATGTTAAATCCGTTATTGTGGAGTAAATATTTTTTATTGATTGGTGTTCACATAACTATCTTTTTCTGAATGTGTCAAAATGCCAATCGAATGCCCTTTTTTAGGTTGTGCAATTAAGAGCCAATCCCACTTGCTAGGGTTGCCAGATTTTTCTCGTAGCTCAGCGGAACATATGACAAAAGTATATGGGAAAATACGGGGATTTCATTTTTTTCTCCGGGACAAGATAAAAACTCATTACTTAATTCAAAATCTGTAAATTCTCTTATAAGAAAATAGTGACCAAATGTTTCATGTAGGTAAGATTTTTGTTGTGTGGGAACTGGATTTAAACTTCGATTACATTTTATATGAGGTGAAATTTGGAAAGTAAATTGTAAATTATTTCCCAATCTTAAACCCTTACATCTTCAATTTAAGAAAATATATATGCGACTGGTGATTTAAAAAAAAAAAACGAGGATGTTTAATAAACTATTTTTTTTTTATAAATGTCTAACCTTCTGTGTCTGAGACCGTTTTCATTTAATAACCTGAATTTTTAGGGTATGCAGGAGAAGGAAAAATTTGGGGATTCTTTGTTTTAATTCATGCTCTACAAAAAAATAAAGCTAAAAATAAATTAATACAAACCATTTCTCTGATAATCCAGAAAAAATAATCCATCTTAAATCAATGTAAGAAACCAAAACAACCAAAGAGGAATCTAAAACCAACAAAAATCAGCAACAACAACAACAAAACAGCGGAAAATTCCAGGTGCCAAACAATAAAATAAAAAGAATTTTTTTTATATGTTTTTTCGTATTAAGAACGTTTTTTTTATGTATTTGTTCCGTATTTAATTTTTGTATGTGTTTTTTTTTTTTTAATTTCAATATCTTAATATATAAAAAATAATATTTACACAATGTCTATTTATAGTACACAAACAAATTTCTTAAATACTAAAAAAAAAATATTTTTTATTTAAAAACTAAAACATTTTTTTAATTAAATTTAAAATAAAAAAAAAAAAACAAAATTCATAATTCATTTTTTTTTATCTAAATAAGAATTAACTAAATAAAAATAATAATAATTAATAATAATAATAAAAATTTAACTGATACAAAATAACAAAATAGATTTTTATTTTCTTTATACAATGGAATTTCTTCAAATCGATGGTAATGAAAAAAATACTAAATATGTTTTTATTTTTATTTTTAACAATGTTTATTTTTTTTTTTTAATTTTGTATCCCAATTTCAAGAGAAGAAGAAAAATTACACAGCCTTGTAAATATATATTTTTCTATCCTCCTTTTTTGATAATATTTTTCTTTTTTCCAAACCACCAAGTTTTAATTATTTTTTTTTTCATAATATGAAATTCAACTGTTTTATTTTTTAATTAAATTTAACCTTTTGTTTTTATTAAAAAAATCTTAAAATTTAAATCGAACACAGGCATATTGATATTATATGACAACAAAATAGATTTAAATAATAAAACTTAATTGATAAACAAGGGATAAATGTTGATATAATGTAGATATATATTATGGTATTGTTGGTTTTAAATAAAAATTTAAAATATTAAAAAATAAAATATTTCACAAATTATACATTTTTTTTTGTTTAAGTGGTGTAAATTAAATAGTGTAATTTTTAAAGGGATATTAATATCTTCATAACACCAAAAAACTAAGGATGGGAAGAAACAGGCTGAAGGATAATTTTTTTTTTGTTTTAAATTTATATTTTAAGGCTGGAAATTCTTAAAATTAAAGACGCATGACTTTGTTTTTATTTGTTTCTGTTTTTTATTTTTTTTTTTTTTACTTAAAACATCTCAGACACCTGGCAGCATTTTCTGGATAGTTGGTTCAACCTCTCTCTCGATTTTCGACTTTTACCCGGAGAGATCAGGTACCTGAGAACAAGCAGTTGGAATTTTAAGTTCAAACAAAAATTTGAAGTCAACTCTGGCTCAGGACCGCAGCAGTTAGAGAAAAATCGTTTACGAAGGAGGTTGTTATATATAATATGCACTTGATTCTATTGTTTGTGTGTGTCTTAGACTGATTTAGTGAATACATACATATATGTATATTATATTCACTGTCAGGAGGCGAAATGGTTCTTTTTTCTAAGTGTTAATTGTGTTTGCTTGTTTTTTTTTTTTTTAATTATCTAAAATTAATTATTTAAGGTGAATAAAATATTTTTGTTTATATATTTTGGTGAGTTTAACATGAAAATACCATTTGAGTAACGACAATCATAACTTCTTTTTCCTTCTTTATTCCACAGTTCCTACCAATGTTTGCTTTCAATGTTTCTTTTTAATTTTTAATTTTACTTTTCGTAAAAGAAAAATTTTATATCACTTATAGAAGTAATGCTGTTTGGCAAAATTCTTTTTTTTTGTATTTTCTTTCATTTTTTTAATCATAAAATACGTAATACCCTGAAAATAAAATAAAACATGAAAAAAGAAAAATATAGTTTAAAAACAAATTTAAAACATTAAAAAAAAGAAAAGAATACAAAAATACTACTTCTCACATTCATTTTCTATTACAAGATTAATCAAAATTTATCATATAGTAGTGTCATGAAAATTAAAGTCAAAAACAGAGATTTTTTTTGTTTAACAATGAGAGGTGTCCGGGCTTTTAACAACCAATGAGAATATTACAATTTTAATTTTGTTATTTTTTTAACAAACGCTTATTAAATATACAATATTTTATTGATTTATGCGTATGTATTAGAATCAAATAAATATGTAACTAAAAAATAATTTAAGTTCTTTTTGAAAATTGAGTTTTTAAAAACTTTTAACTGTTTTAAGCTTGGGCATCTGATTATTATTTGTTGCACTCGAAAACATTGAAAATATAAAAAAACATAAAAAGTTACAAAAAAAAAAACAAATAACTACAGATATAATTTTAACTACTGGTAATAGAACGTTTGGAAAAAAAATTAAAGCTTTTATATGAAAACTAAATAAATTATAAAAATCTGAACATTTGAAAAAAAAACAAAAAAAAATAATCCCAAGGAAGTAGTTTTTTCTAAAACCCAAGACAATTTATATGCAGAAATTAAACATTTTGAATTTGATAAAAAAGTTCTTTCAAAAAACTTTTTTTCTTTAACACAAATTTTACAATATAATAATTTTATTTTTAGTATTAATATTTTTTTTTGGAAATAAAAGTCCAAACTAATAATATTGCTTTCAATCACAGTTCAAATTGACCCAAGAGAGTTTGGGTCAAATCTTATTTCTTCTTGTCCTTCGAAACAAAAAAAAAAAACAAGGTACGTATACATTAATTTTTTTTTTAGAAAATAAAAATTAAAAACTCTTAAAAATAAATTAAAAAAAAAAAAAATAGAAAATACATATTTTTTTAAAAGTTGTTGAAATGATGTAGAAACGTATTTCACTTTTATCGCATTTTTTTTTGTAAAAGTTTAACTGTCAACAGCATTACTTTTTAAAAACCAAATTTTCTTTTAAATTAAAAAATTTGTTCTTTCTTTAAGTTTTTGAAATTTGAAGAAAAAAAAACTGAATGGATTTAAAATTTAATGGATTTTTAATGAGAAAAACAAAAACTAGAAAATTACCATCTACTTAAACGCTAAGACTATAAATTGTTTCAACAGTTATTTAATTTTAATATTTTATATATAAATGTGTATTTATTTATTTTTTTTTAAATATAAAAAGAATTTTTTTTATGTATAAAAAAGAACTAAAAATAAAACAATTGAAAACAAATCGGGCTAACCGTTAGAATGTTTTCTCTATTTACACAATTTTTATTTTTGTTTCTGTTTTTCTTTTATTTACTTGGACCTTTCCCTCAAAAACCTATCAGATCGGCGGAAACCCTCTTTTTCTTTTTTTTTTCGTAAAAAATAAATATCTACCTCTTTTTGTGTTTTTCTTCCAGAATTTAAAAAAAAAAAAATAAAAAAGGGTCCTCATTCAATTTCCTTTCAGATAGAAATCTTAACAAACTAGGTATTTTTTTATATATATTTATATATATACCTATATTATATAACATTTTTTGTTTTATTAAAATTTATGAATAATGTAAATGTGTATGTGTGTGTGTGTGTGTTTTGGAGGTGTGGTAACATTAATATTTTAATTTTTTATAAAATTTAATATTATATTCGTGCACTGCACCAAAATAAAATATTTTTTGTTGTATTTAATATTCCTGATATATTTTCTTCTTTTTCTGTGTTTTTAATTTTTAATTTTTATAAAAATTATAATTTAAAATTTTAAATTTATATTAATTTTTGTTTGTTAATTAATTAGTTATTTTTTTTTTTTTTTGTTTAACTTAAACATAAAATCAATTTTCAAATGCTATACTTTTGGTCACAATTGAATTCGAGGTGAGAATTCAGTTGTGGCGGAAAGTCGTCTAGACAATTGAACAACGTACCGTCCATAATGGGCATGCCGTAAATATTGAGATACTCGCTTCCTAGGAGGTTGTTGGTTTCGGTGCCGCTACTGCCGTTTGAACTGCGATCACCAGAACGGCTCGGACTGCAGTAGACAGCGGCAGGTGAGAACGCGTCATTGGTAACTATGCTACAGTCACTGTCATCTGTCATACTGGCATTTGGATTTGTCGTATAGTAGTCGTCGAATTTGGCAACATTGACATTCATGGTGACAGTTGGCGTGCCGCCATCTTGTATGATTATCGTTGTATCGTTGTTATTGGTGTTGTTGTTGCTTTGCTGATGGGTTTTCTGTTGTTGTGATTGTTGAATAGATTGTTGGTGATGATTGTGGTTGCTAGGGGTCGTCGTCTGGTGGAGCTGTTGTTGCTGCTGCTGTTGTTGTTGCGATTGGAGCTGATGATTGGAGTTCTGTTGCAGGTGATGATTGTTAGATTGTTGTTGTTGTTGTGGATGCTGATTGTTTAGTTGCTGGGCAGATTGTTGGTGCAAATTATTGTACAAACTGAATGTGGGCAATTTGGTTTGAATACTGGCAGGATGAAGGTTAGCGTCATTGAAGATGGTTCCCTTGTCGTCGTTGTCATTGCATCCCTGCACCACCGGATCTGTTCCAACAAATACCGTATTCTGTGGTATTAGATCGTTGATCATCATCATAGTATCGTTCTGTGTATCGTTCTCATAGTACTCGGGAAATAATTCATGGAAAAACAAATTCGGCGTTAGTTTGGCACCTTCGGGCGAATTGGGGGTCAGCGACTCGAGCGGTCTCTGATCGATTTCGTGCTTGATTGTCAGAGCAGTGATGTCCATGTCGGTGCTGCTTTCGCTGTGATTGAGAACATATTGCTGATGATTGTTGTTGTGATGGTGATGATGGTGGTTTGTGTTGTTGTTGGAGTCGTTTTTCTGCCTTTTGCTAGTAGTGCTACCACTACTGCTTGTAGTTGTTGTTCGTGTCCGTTTGGTGGCAGTGTGTTTGGTCTTGCGACCGCTGGCAGTGGACGATGCTGATGTGTTCGCTGATCCTGATGATGTCTTGCCCGGTGTCGATGGCGATGGCGATGCCGACGACATTGAGGATGACACAGACGGTGAGGTTTGTTGTTGATTATTATTATTATTGAATTGTTGCTGACCATTGGACGACGATGAGTTACTTGTTGAATTAATGGACGAGTTCGTTTCCCCATTTGCCGTTGTTGCTGCTTTCGACGATTTGCCTTGTTTCTTTTGTGGACGGTATTTATAATCGGGATATTCTTTTATGTGTAACTGACGCAATAGTTCCGCTTCATCAATATATGGTTTTCTCTCTTCGGTGGATAATTTCTTCCATTCACGTCCGAGTTTTTTTGAAATCTCTGCGTTATGCAACTCAGGGGTCTTTTCACAAATTTCCCGACGCATAATTTGGCTGTAAACCATGAAGGAGTTCATTGGACGTTTGATGTGATTGGGACTGTGTTTTTTCGTCTGAAAATAAATAAAAAAGCAAAAAATAAAATTAAACTAAATTATTTCTATGATGAACTCATTCAGTTCAGGTGTTAAATTATTTTTTTTTTTTTTAATTATTTTCTAAGTCAAGGTCATTCGCAAATATGCCTGAAGGTTTGTGTTGAGTAACAACTATAGACAGAGACACAAACGTCAATGTACAACAGCGTCAACAAAACAGCAATTGAATAGGAAGTAACGCTAAACACATTCCATTCTAGTTGATAAGCGCGGAATTTCCAGCTTTTCTATTTCCATTTTTTTCTTTTGGTATAGGTAATTAAACTTGTCGTTAATGACACCTGCTTTGAATATAATTTCTTTTTTATGTATTTCTCGTGAGGAGCTTGTTGTGAAGTGATAAAACGAAAAATGTATTTTGCTTTTTTTCAGAGAGTTTGGATGGAAAATGTTTTGTTTTTTTAATTTTTTAAGGGTCTGAACCTACCAATTACTATTAAAAAAAAGTTTTAACTTTGGGAACAGTTAAAAAGCGTCTAAAAATTCACAAAAAAAATATCACTGAAGGTATATTGGTTGTTGGGAGGTTTCTCTATTTTAAATACCTATTAAGTACTCAAAAAAAAAAAACTTCAAATAGGTATAGAGCTCTTTTTCTACATGAATTCGGTTATTGTAATATTAAAAATCCTAAACAAGCGAAATCTTGAAGTTTAACTTTAAATAGAAAAAAAAAATACAAAACTTCCTCATTTATTGTCATTATAATGGAACTCCATTAGTTAAAATAGTTGTCCTGTCTCAGTACACTGAATTTAAAGTTCAGTGGTCTGTGAAATTCTTAAACAAAACACTCCAACTAAGACCACTTCGTCTTTTTAACAAACAAAAATTTTAAAGCGTCTTATAACTAAGTATTTGCCAAAAATTCGTACACGATTTTGCAATTCCTCCAGTAAGGGTTTGCTTTGTGTGTTTTTTTTTTAATGACCCTTTTAAAGTCGTCCCAAAACATACCCGAAGACATTACTTTGGTCGCCCTTTTTAACTCGTCGTCCTGTTTGCAGTTGCAAACGACATAACCTTATCCCTAAGTTGCGTCGAATTAAGAGAAGAGAACATCAACCTCGATTTGATTTTGTTGCTCGTAGTGATGGTGGTGGTCGGTCACCCCCACCCACCACGACCAGCACTACTATCGTTCCGCCTTGCCACCAAAAAAGATTTTGAAATACACTCAGTTTCAGTCTAACAAACAACATTAGGATATTTCGAGAAGCCCAAGCCACCAAGCTATAGGGCTTAAGGAGCAAAACGAAAAATAAAGCACATAAAACAAGGAAGAAATTAAATTGAGGTATATAACTCGAGAAGCGGCAAATGCGACGCGGCAGCAGAGATGTCTGCACATTTTTTTTCGTTTGTGTCTTCTTTTATTTTATCATTTTTTTTTATGTAAGCACTCAGGCGAATAAATAGAATGTCCTTATCCTTATTTTCTTTCTCGACTTTCAAGAAATGAAACGAATTTATGATAGACATTTTGTTTTTTCCGTTTTTTTTTGGCAAATGATGGTGAATGCTTGGCGGAATGGTGCGAGAGGGTCCTTGAGGAAGAGGGTGCTGTAAATACTTAAATAATTAATTGAAGTAGGGCAAATGATTTTTGTGCACATCCACAGAGTGCATAGTCATGAAAAATTCAAAACACAATTTTGAAATATAATGAAACGAACGGATAGAAATACAGAGTTCAAATGTGTGTATGAAAGTTTTGATATATGTAAACCATTTGGGAAATGTAGGTATAAGCTAAAATATAAATTCTTCTTCTTCATCATACTTTTTTCTTCTTCTAATAAGAATTCTTAATATTTAATTATACATTTGATGCTATGGCTTTGGAATTGATTGAAAAGATTTTTAATTCACCGAGGGCTAGAAAAAAGTCTGAACTCTATAGACTGAGGTAGAATTCTCCGGCTGATAAAAAAGTATGTATAAAATGACGCACCTTTTACTTCTACTTCTACTTCTACTTCTACTTCTACTTCTACTTCTACTTCTACTTCTACTTCTACTTCTACTTCTACTTCTACTTCTACTTCTACTTCTACTTCTACTTCTACTTCTACTTCTACTTCTACTTCTACTTCTACTTCTACTTCTACTTCTACTTCTACTTCTACTTCTACTTCTACTTCTACTTCTACTTCTACTTCTACTTCTACTTCTACTTCTACTTCTACTTCTACTTCTACTTCTACTTCTACTTCTACTTCTACTTCTACTTCTACTTCTACTTCAACTTCTACTTCTACTTCTACTTCTACTTCTAAAAAAAAAAAAAAAAAAACCGAAAAGTGTTCTTTTTATAGTAATCAAACTTTTCCTAATAATTTTAATTAGTGACTCCAAAGGAATTGAGTAACAGTAGCATCATTTAAATAATAACTCAAGTGATTTTTTTAAAATTTAATCCCATTTAATTTGCCCCATAAAGTTCCATTATTGGTACACTCGCAACCCTTTAGACTTTTGTAATCATGAACTTGTGCAGTGAATGTTCTTCTGATCTCCCCCCTCATGGGGATTTTGTCACCTGTTTTCGATGTGATGGAAAGATGCATTTTAAATGCACAACTGTCACTGAGAGATCATATAGAACAATGTCTGCAATAAAAAAAAAAGAATGGAGGTGTCCAGCGTGCAGAAAGGAGATAACCAACACGAATAATGCGAGCTCGCCGTCGAAAACACCAAATCAACCGCCACCGAAACGAACACGAAGTACTTCTACTCCAGAAGCTGGCACTAAGCAAGACGAAGGAGGGAACTACAATGCAGCAATTCTACAAGAGATGAAAGCAATGAGAAAAGAAATGTCTGAAATTAAATCTAGCTGTGATTTTGTTGCCAACAAATATGAAGAATTAAATAATAACATATCCATAAACAACAATCTTATTCAAAAATTATCAAATGAAATAAAAGAATTAAAAGAAAACAATTTAAAAAAAGATGAAATCATACATACAATGGAAACAAAAATAAATACAATTGAACAACAACTTCTAAAAGCAAACGTAGAAATTAAAAACATAAACCCAACAACAAACGAAAACCTTATCAATGTAGTGCAAGACTTGGGAGAGACCATCAACTGTCCGATTCTCCCACACGACGTTACAGACATTTACAGAACAAGAGCAAAAGATCCACGGAGATCTGTTATCATTGTTTCGTTTGCAAGCTACACAAGTAAACTAAACTTTATCAAACATGCAAAAGCTGCTAGAAGAGAGAAACAGAGAAGCAGTATCAACAATCTAAACACGCAGAACGAGAGCGAAGCAGTTATTATAGTAAATAACCATCTCACACCAACAAATAAACACTTGCTTTGGCTTACCAAAAACAAAGCTAGAGAATGTAATTGGAAGTTTGTGTGGGAAGCATCAGGTAAAATATTAGCTCGTAAATGTGAGAACGAAGAAGCTGTAAATATATGCACTGTAAGTGATATTGAAAAAATTCATAATTAAAAATAATTTTATGAGAGATTTAAAAGAGCGAATTATAACAACTGATATGATGGAGGAACATGATGGTGAAGTCGAAGTTGATTTTAGGGTATTGCATGGCATTATAGGTATGAATGTTATTGATTTCAAAAAATTGAATTTTTGTTGTGTATGTATGAATATTCGCTCGCTGAGAAAAAATTGGAATTGTTTTATGGCTGAAATTCAAAGCCATCTGTGTTATTTAAATATAATAGTTTTAACTGAAATCAACATAAATGAAGAAGAAAACCGCCTGTATCATATAAAAGGTTTTAATGTGGAGTTTATGCATAGGAAAGGATCTGGCAAAGGTGGAATTGCGATGTTTATTAAAGAAGACTTACGCTTTGAAAGACTTTCTTCGAACACAGTTAGCTACGACAGTCTCCATGTAAAAATAGTAGATAGATTAGGAAGTAAACATATTCATGCAGTTTATAGATCGCCGTCACAAAATAAAAACCAATTTATTGATGAATTTGATCAAAATACTAAAAACGAAATAGATTTAATGGTTCTTGGAGACATAAATATTGACACTCTAGACATAGATAATTCTGTCACAAAAAAATTTCTTGAAATGATGTCATCAAAAGGCTTAATGAATGTGGTTAAAAAGAGTACTCGAATAAACATGTTAACATGCACAGGCACCTTAATTGACCACATGTTTGTAACAATTCCGAAAAGCGATATCATTTCAGGAGTAATAGAAACCGATATATCTGATCATTTTGCAACCTTTTACGGTACGAAACAACATACGAAGCAAGCTAACACATATTGCGAAACACTAACAAGAATAAACCAAAATAAAGTCAACCGACTTATACAACAAACAAATTGGCAAGAAATGTATGTAAATGAAAATGATGTTGATCGACTCTACAGTAAATTTGTTGCAAAAATGACGAATATATATACCATTTCAACGGAAAATCATAATCGAAAAAAACGCCAAAACAAAAATTGGATAACGCCAGATACACTTGAGCTTTGCAAAAAAAGAGATGAGTTATATAGAAGATGGAAGAATAATCAACGAAATGAAAGCTACAAATTTGAATACAAAAAATTAAGGAACTATGTTAACAAAAATATACAAATACAGAAGTCTAACTTTTACAAATCTCAATTAGAAAAAGCAAAACGTGATCCGAAAAAAACTTGGGGTATTATAAACGAACTATTAGGTAGAAATAAACCATCAATTGATGAAATAATAGAACAGAATCTTTGCACTCAATCAAACGTTGCCGACATCACCGAAAAACTTGCTGAGTTCTTTTCCACACAAGCGTCTAAGATTGTTCACATATGTAACGAAAAAACTTCCAGTCAACCTATTCAACATCTTGCTCAATCAATTTATGTAGAAGAAGCTGATGAAATAGAGATTCAAAATATACTGCGTAAATTGAATACGAACAAAAGTCCAGGAGCTGATGGAATAAGAGCATGTGACATAAAATTTAATGCTAATTTTCTAACACCAATTATCCAAAAAATTGTCAACCGCAGTATAACACAAGGATGCGTTCCGAAAATATTGAAGACATCAGTTATTCGCCCGATCTACAAAGGAGGAAAGAAGAGTGAAATTCAAAACTATAGACCCATTTCAATCTTGCCCGTTGTTGAAAAATGCCTAGAAGAAATTGTCGTTACACGATTAAATAAATTCATTGAGAAACATCGCTTACTGCAACTTAATCAGTATGGTTTTCAAAAAGGAAAAAGTACAGGAAAACTCCTTGGGGAATTCAGCAACGCTGTTAACATGAGTCTCAATAAAAACCATAACATACTGGTAATGTTTGTCGACTTCAGCAAGGCGTTTGACACGTTGAGTCATGAAAAACTACTTGATGTCCTCTATACAATCGGCATTAGAGGAACACTTTGGAAATGGATGAAGAGCTACCTCATAGGAAGACGCTTTAAAGTCAAAATTGGAAGCTCATGGAGTCAAGAAAGGGACTATACTCATGGTGTACCACAGGGGTCAAAACTTGGTCCGGTTCTCTTCATACTTTTTACGAACTCGCTTCTTCGAGTTTTTAAGAACAGCACCGTCTTCGCATACGCAGACGACACAGCAATTGTTGTTAGACACAAATGTCTTACAACCGCAATTTCAATTATGCAACAGGAGTTTGATGAAGTTTCCCGATGGTGTCACGATTTTGGCTTGATCATTAATGCCACCAAAACAAAGCTGATGCATATTCGTGCACCAAACAAACAAGAGGAGCAAATAAGTATTTTCTTTCAAAACCCAAAATGTCCGACTTCACAAAAAAGCGATGCTATTGAGTTAGTGAAATCAATCAAGTATCTCGGAGTCACAATAGATGAACACTTTTTGTGACGCGAACAAATCAACAATTTAAGGCTTAGTATGAGAAGTGCTATGTTTGCCCTTTTTTACCTTGAAAGATATTCAACAAAAGATGTTCAAAAACAGGTTTACTATTCGTTAGTTGAATCCCGATTAAGATATGGAGTACTGGCATGGGGAAATGCAGCAAAAACGCATATAGATAAGCTTGTTAATCTACAGCATAGAATCATCAAAATAATTGATAAAAACCATCTACATTTCAAGTTTTTGAGTGTTGAAAACATATTTAAGATGACAGCGATTCTAGAATACTACGATGATTCAAGATTCAAGCAACCTATTTCGCATAGCTTCAATACTAGAAGACGAGCACAAGGTCTACTTAAAACTCCGGAGATATACAACAATTATGGCAGATGTCAACTAAGCTATACTATACCATCACTTATGAACCAGCTTCCAACATACCTTAAAAATATTCAAAATTTTAAAAAACGTAAAAAATGTGTCAAACTTTTCTTTTTGAACTAAATTTTAAACTTCATACTTATAAAAACAAAAAATGTATTAAATATTTAATTTTCATTTATTTAAAATATATTTGCAAATAGTTTTAACATCCAAATCAATTCAAATAACTTTAGAAAACTCAACCACTCGCAGATAAGCATTAAGCTTCGTGGGTAATACAAATATTGTAAAAATTTTTGAAATGAATAAAATCTGAATAAATCTAAATCTACTTCTACTTCTACTTCTACTTCTACTTCTACTTCTACTTCTACTTCTACTTCTACTTCTACTTCTACTTCTACTTCTACTTCTACTTCTACTTCTACTTCTACTTCTACTTCTACTTCTACTTCTACTTCTACTTCTACTTCTACTTCTACTTCTACTTCTACTTCTACTTCTACTTCTACTTCTACTTCTACTTCTACTTCTACTTCTACTTCTACTTCTACTTCTACTTCTACTTCTACTTCTACTTCTACTTCTACTTCTACTTCTACTTCTACTTCTACTTCTACTTCTACTTCTACTTCTACTTCATCAGCTTTGTTTTGGTGGCATTAATGATCAAGCCAAAATCGTGACACCATCGGGAAACTTCATCAAATTTCAATTATGCAACAGGAGTTTGATGAAGTTTCCCGATGGTGTCACGATTTTGGCTTGATCATTAATGCCACCAAAACAAAGCTGATGCATATTCGTGCACCAAACAAACAAGAGGAGCAAATAAGTATTTTCTTTCAAAACCCAAAATGTCCGACTTCACAAAAAAGCGATGCTATTGAGTTAGTGAAATCAATCAAGTATCTCGGAGTCACAATAGATGAACACTTTTTGTGGCGCGAACAAATCAACAACCTAAGGCTTAGTATGAAAAGTGCTATGTTTGCACTTTTTTACCTTGAAAGATATTCAACAAAAGATGTTCAAAAACAGGTTTACTATTCGTTAGTTGAATCCCGATTAAGATATGGAGTACTGGCATGGGGAAATGCAGCAAAAACGCATATAGATAAGCTTGTTAATCTACAGCATAGAATCATCAAAATAATTGATAAAAACCATCTACATTTCAAGTTTTTGAGTGTTGAAAACATATTTAAGATGACAGCGATTCTAGAATACTACGATGATTCAAGATTCCAGCAACCTATTTCGCATAGCTTCAATACTAGAAGACGAGCACAAGGTCTACTTAAAACTCCGGAGATATACAACAATTATGGCAGATGTCAACTAAGCTATACTATAGCATCACTTATGAACCAGCTTCCAACATACCTTAAAAATATTCAAAATTTTAAAAAACGTAAAAAATGTGTCAAACTTTTCTTTTTGAACTAAATTTTAAACTTCATACTTATAAAAAGAAAAAATGTATTAAATATTTAATTTTCATTTATTTAAAATATATTTGCAAATAGTTTTAACATCCAAATCAATTCAAATAACTTTAGAAAACTCAACCACTCGCAGATAAGCATTAAGCTTCGTGGGTAATACAAATATTGTAAAAATTTTTGAAATGAATAAAATCTGAATAAATCTAAAAATAAAATCTACTTCTACTTCTACTTCTACTTCTACTTCTACTTCTACTTCTACTTCTACTTCTACTTCTACTTCTACTTCTACTTCTACTTCTACTTCTACTTCTACTTCTACTTCTACTTCTACTTCTACTTCTACTTCTACTTCTACTTCTACTTCTACTTCTACTTCTACTTCTACTTCTACTTCTACTTCTACTTCTACTTCTACTTCTACTTCTACTTCTACTTCTACTTCTACTTCTACTTCTACTTCTACTTCTACTTCTACTTCTACTTCTACTTCTACTTCTACTTCTACTTCTACTTCTACTTCTACTTCTACTTCTACTTCTACTTCTACTTGTACTTCTACTTCTACTTCTACTTCTACTTCTACTTCTACTTCTACTTCTACTTCTACTTCTACTTCTACTTCTACTTCTACTTCTACTTCTACTTCTACTTCTACTTCTACTTTTATTTTTGTTTACTTGGGTAGACTCCTACGACAATAGATTGTTTCAAAAAATAAAAATCCCAAATATGCATAATCTCTAAATAAATATCTTTTTATTATTTTTAAGGAAATAAATTCAATTAAATCCGCTCATCAACATAAATTAAAAAATACTAGCCAGAGGCTACAAAACACCTATTAAAATTAAAATGGCACTACCTAGGTACCTACATCTACTTCATACATTTATGCTCCTACAACCTACACACAAAATCAAATATTGCACCCATCCAGGTGTTACGACTTAAAACAAAAACGATAATAATCAATTCCGCTCCACTGACATCCCTGAGTGCTGACTGCTAAGTTACAATAAAACTATAACTTTCAGGTGCTTCACATGAAGAACACAGCAGCCATCGTATAGAGGTGATGTTTAAATCAATTTCCCTCACTGAAGAACACTTTGCTTTAAATTTTCATTAAAAATTTTTTTTTTTTTTTTTTTTCGTTTTAAACTTTATGCCCCGAGAGCAAAGAGTATTTCAGAAATTATTTTATCTTTTGCAAAATAAAACTATAAAATTCTGAAACCAATTATAGATGCATCTGAATTAATTTTAAATCAACAATAATATGCAATTTATATCTACATCTGGCACACAGTACTGTGAGTTTAGATACTTTTAGTGCAAAGTACAGCGCCATGTGGGTTGCAAAGTATCTTTGTATCTTTTAACCACTTTTAAAATTGTTAAGATCTATCTGAAATCTCGAGTCTTCGTTTGCATGTGAATGAGTTTTAAATAAATAAATTTAGATTTTTCTTCTTTTTGATATTTTTATTTTTATTTTCGTTTTTTTTTTTTTTTTTTTTTTTTTTGAAAAATCAGAAATTACCAAGACACGTTTTGGTTGTGTTTTATTTTAGTGAAATAGTTAAAAGATCTACAAAAGAAACAAAAAAAAAAAAAAACTTTAGATACACATAACGAACGAATCAACTCCAATAATGAAGAACGTTATAAAAAAGAGTGAAGTGAAGTGTAATTCTAAAGTCGTTAAGCCCAAGGCCAAGATGCATGCAGAAGAAAAAAAACTAAAAAAAAAAAAAACACAACACAGAAGGAAGGAATCGCGTACTTTAACTACTATTTTTGTTCGTTTATTTTGTATCTGCGGGCTGTTTAAATGTATATATCTTTTTTTTTTTTACATATAATTTAGCTCTTTTGTATGGTCGCGTCAGTTAAGTTTGTTTCATAGCTCGAAGGCTAGAGGTGCAGTTAATAACGAATTGTCTTATAACCAATACCAACTACTATACTCTAATAGAACTCGACTTTTGTAATGAAGCAAAGAGAACTTAAACTTGGGGGCTTCGCTTTGGGTTTCCGATGGAGATTGGTAAACTTGATGTTGGGAAGTAAAGCGATTTTTGTTATTCGTTTTATTTTTTTCTCTTTCTAACTATAAACTGCCATAGATATATAAATAGAAATCTAAATTGACATCGGTGTTTTGAGGGCAATTAATTTTAAATTAAAAATGATTAATACCACATCTCTGTCTCTTTCTCTCTCTTTCTTCCTGGATTTATGTATGTATAATATTTTTCATATTTAGATTGAAATTTTATTTGTATGAATCCAAATGTTAGAAAAGTCATGGAATTGTTATAAAGATGAATTAGTTGATTTGAGGTTTTGCATTTTGAAGGTAAGTAGGTTTATGGTAAGATTTTTTTTCTTCAATGGAAATTTACTTTAAAGTCAATTTTTGTCGGAACTTTAATTATAAATTAGATTCGGAATCTTTCATCATAGAATAATAATTGATTTATTTATACCACCTGCATGAATATTTTACTTCTTGATATTTAAAAAAGTGGGATTTAAATCATTCTTTGCAAGTACCTACCTACAGTGAAGGTTAAATAACTGAACGTAAAACTTTGTTATAGATTTAAGTTTATTAATCAAAGGCAAGAAAAACATGTTTCTTTTTTGTGTGTGCGTATGTATTTGTTAATATTATAAGGTTATTGTAATTAAGTGAATTATTGTTAAGCGCAGATGTCATTAATTTCAAAAAATTACTTAGGTCCAACAAATAATAAACGGTTTTTTTTTAATAATTTAATAGAAATTCTTTGAAGAAGGTGATTTCAATTTTCATAAGTTTTTAAAGTTAACTTTATGGAAAGCTTTACTTCTATACATTTTCGATAAAACTTCCTGCTACAGTTATTATTAGAATGAGAAGTCTAAAAGAGTTTAATGTTTCATGATCGTTAATCTTATTTAATCTTAATATTATTTTTATTAATTTAAAAGCAGTGTTCATAATAATAATAGATAGAAGATAAAATCAAATTCAGCTTTATAAATGTGTTATTTTTAAGACTTTAAATTAAGTTCATGTATGCACGCTTTATAGAAGTTCTGAACTCGGTTATATTTATTTTAGAATCTTATACTTTATTGGAAATAATTTGAATTAATAATATCTAATGTTCTTCACAGAATAAAGAACATTTAAAATGTTCTTACAGAATCAAAAAGCTCTATAAAGTTTCTATATAAATATCAAAATAGAAAATGTTTCAATGTGAAAATAATTTCCAGCGAAGTCTAATTTTTTTATGTTAGAGATATACAAGTGAAAAGTTTTTTTTTTTTTCTTGGTAAAAAAAATTAATAAAAATACATAAATTTTTAGACTTTATAACAATACTTAAGGAAAGCAATAAGTCATAAGCTATACCTATGTATATTTTATAAGACTAAAATAATTTAAAAAAAAATAAAAATTGTATTATCGGCAGTGTTATTTGTCAATAAAAATAGCTAAATACTCCTTTTAAGCTTGTTTTATTTTTCAAACGAAGCCTTTTCTTTTTTTACTTTATTAAATCTTTTAAAAATCATAACAATTTTAAAGTAAACAAAATTTTTCCAAAGTTTAACAGAAATTCTTAAGATAATTCAGCAAAGTCAGCACGAAACTGAAACAAAATTTTGAGTTTTGATTAAAAATTGAATGTACATAATTCTATTTTGACATTTTTCATTACTTAGGTCAGAAATGAAAAGAAAGAAGATTCAAAGAAATTTATAGTTGTACAAAGAAACATTTCGTTATAAATCAATAATTTTGTTGAAAAATCAAACCTTTCATTTGAGTTCAGTCGCATTAAAAGGGTTTCATGATTTATTGACGCCTACATAATTTGTTGTTTTTTTTTGTACCTATTCAAAGTAATTTTGTTTAGAAAATATAAAAAATTTGTTTGCCCTCATTTTTTCAAACAAAATAAATAAATAAAACCATTCATCATCTCTATTCACAGTGTGACAGTACAAAGAGTACCTACTGTACCCTTATAGCCAATTACTTATCGCCACAATTTTGATCAATCCAATTTGTCACGAATAAATAAAGCAACAAAAAATGAAATCTTATTTTCAATTTCTCTGAGAATGAATGAATGAAGATATATGCAATCGAAGCTTTGCTTTTCTTTGGCTTTTTTATTTTGCTCTAAAGAACGTGCTCTAAATGGACTTTATGAAAGGTTTTTTTTTCGTCTCGTCTTGAAAATAATATAAAATGCATTGATTTGCATTTTGTGTATGTGTTCTGTTTTTTTTTTTTTTGTTTTTCTATATTCATGAACCTATCGTTCTAGCTACCACCATTTCAACTCACCTCCACCTACCCCCATCTTTATCGTTTATCTGGACAATTTTATAGATGAGATATCGTTCAGTTTCACTAAACAACTTGCTACGAAGACATAAAAAAAAGTGCACAGAAAAAACTCAACAATAAAATGAAACTATTTTGAATTGAAAATTACAAAAAAAAAAAATAAAAAATACACAAGAGATGGCAAGGACCCCCTGAATTAGTGATAGGGACAGAAACGACTACAACAACGGTGGCGGCGGCGACGATGAATGATGAAACATTTGCATGCATCCGACATACTTTTAAGTCAACATCAACACTCTTTATGGATAACGCTCCACTCAGTTTTGAACAATTTTTCAACCCCCCCTCTCCTATACTTCCTTTTATAGACATTTGATATTTTTTTTTTTTTATAAAAGAACCAGTGCCTCCTGTTGTTTTATGTCATGCAATGTCCCTTTAGTTGGAAGTTTCTTTTTTTTTTATTTCAATTCTCAAAGTTTATGAAATTCGTTTAGTTTTTGGAGTTGTATAATGGTATCTGCTAAATTGTTGTGAACTCTTTTGGACAGTGACACCGCATCGCACAACAACAAACCATTAACTTTCGGACACAATTGTGTCGTGTGAGTGTCACTGCTGTGCAACATGCCATGGCACCATGATTATTTATTATTCTCTCCAATCGCCCTAAAAGCAGCAGCAAAAGGGGGTTGCTGTAGGTATTTTATATATGGAAATACTAAGGGTAGTCTGTCAAAAACAAACAAGAGCACAAGTTATGGTCATAATAATAATAAAACAATCATTTTCTTAATATGCTCAATTTAAATTGAACTACTATTTTATATCTCTATCCTCGAAACGGGAGGGAATTTATAAGAGGGGTGATGATGGTGAGTAATATTGGTGTGGAGGCAAAGTCCTTTTATGTAAGTGTCAGTAAACTATTAATGCGATGTTGGAATATTCATGAGAGAGATAAATTAATGTGAGAGAATCACACACACCCTGTATTTTGTATTGTGTTGTGTTGTATTGTATTTGTCTGGATCGGACTCTCGACATTCATACGTATATGGGGAAATGAATGTCCAGACCGCCATGTGCTGCTATCATCAACCACCCACTCCTCACCCTTCATTCCCTTTAGGCTCCTGGTTGGGCAAATAATTAATATTCAACATAGGATATCGTTATAATTGCAGAAAATTTACGAACATACAGAGACATATACACACCCATTCACATATACCTACATACATATGTTCATATTGGAGTTTTTTGCTGAACATATAATAAACGTGAGGTTCATAAAGTTCACTTAATTAACGCACGCGATTTAACTACAACAGTAGCAGATACATTTTAGTAGATTCAATGAGATAATTTCTTTATATACCTACACATATTGGGATTCTATATGATATATCTGTTCCTTTTGTTTCAATGTGTGTGTGTGTGTTTTTAATTTTTGGAGTCAGTGTCCGCTTAACTTGGTGCTCCGTCCGTCAATTAACTAATTTAACTGAAATTGCTATTTTTGTTTTATTTGATTGAGTTATTTTTCATTTTTTTAATATTTTATATGACATGTTATGACCGGGAAGAGTATATGTGGACAGCAATAAAAGGCAATAACAACATGTTGCATAAGAGGAAGATCAAAAGCCTTTTTTAAGCGAGAATTGTGAACGTTGAAGATTTAAGTTTTTTTTTTTTTTTTAATTAAATGTGATTGAAATTATTAATTCATATATTTATAAGTGAATGTAGAAAATTGACGTGAAGGCGTTGATTTAAATGATTTTCAGCAACATGCCGCTCAAAATGTAGATACATATGTATATATAGGTATACTTTTAATAGAATAAAAGTAGGTGTTTAAGGAATTCACAATGATTTTTAAGAAGAATTCTAAATGTTTAATCTTCTTGCAACATGTTGCAAGACAGATATTTTTTGAGTTTTAGAAATTATTTACTCAATATTTAATAAAATATTTGTATCTTCTGACAACCAATTAATTTTTTTGTTCCTTGAATATAAAAGTTTAAAGAAAAAATATTTGCAACATGCTCTTTAAAGAACTTGATTGACTTTTGGAAGTAGGTATGCATTTAGGTACATTAAATTATTCATAGTTTGTATGAGTCAGCAGTAAAAATCAACGATAAAAAGAAAGTAAAATTTTGAAAAATGTAGTCAAACATTTTTCAAAACTGCAACATGTTGCAAAAGAAAAATGGGCCAATTTATCAACAAAAAATGTCCTTAAAAAAGAAAACTACAAATATTGAAGGTTTGAATGAAACTGCAACAATTTGGTGTGCTTTAGCAGAAGGTCCGTACGTCATACCTAATCTACAGAATTCTCTATTATTTCACGAAGACGAACTCAACTTCTGCTTTTTGGGCAATCTACTTACAATAATATTTTCCCATTCAAGTGATATACTATGTACCATTTAAAAAAACTAAAATTCGTTCGAAATACAACTTTTCAATCAAATAAATATTTTTTGTCTTTCCCCGAACGATACATACTTCTTTGCAACATGTTTCCGGATATAATTATATGGCCACTAACACGAAGAGGCCAATCAAAATCAAAATTGAAAAGCAAATCAAAAAAGATAAAGCTACAGTAAATTTCTATTAGCTAATGTTGAAAATTGGATGATTTCATCATTTAGCTACATGTTGCCAAGAAATACAAAATATTTTTGTAAAGATTCCCAATTTTGTATTATGACTTTTTATAAAAAAAAAAAAAAAACAATGTATGTTGTTCGTATGCAACATGTTGCTACAAAAAATGCAAATAATTAGAACATAGTTGAATGTTGCTAAGAAAACTTCGACTGCCAAACATGAAATTCTTTGTTTTTGGTCAAAAAATTCAGTTTTATGTTTTTGTGTCAGTAAGATTTAGCTTTATTTCTCTTGTGAATGCATCTGCTTCTAATAGAAATCAACGTGTGAGTATAGAAAAAAAGTAAATGAATCTAAGTACTTTAAATGTAAGGCAATCGCCTAAGCATTTTTTTAAAAAGAGAATTTATTTATTTTTAATTTAGTTTACAGTAAGTATAAGACATTCATAATTTTTAAGATATTTTCTCTGCTACATGTTGCGAAGTATGCTACATATACATAACAAATTAAACTCTACAATTGTTAGGCTGAAATGATTTGTTCTTAAATTGCAACCTTTACTTCAAATTTCTTTTTTTTAATTCCAAATCTATTAAAATGTTCTGCAATATGATGCAGGCTCAATGTTGTCCAACATGCAGCAATACTTTTTATTATGAGATATTATTATGACCTGATTATGTAGATGAAATACAAGACTTAAATTTCCTGCAACATGTTGCTAGTGCTATCAGTAACTATAGATAATATCAAAAACGATCAAATTAATTTAGTTCTCATTAAAAGAAAGCTTTTGTTGAGAATGGTATATCTGGTATTTGGTATACATCAAAGCTTGTGATAAAACCAAGAAAAAGATTTTAACGTTGAGTAAATTTTAACTCATTCTTTCAAAAATAAAATACAAACTCTAAATGTTACACATGCCAAGGGTAAACGATGTATAGCGTGACCAAAAATTATCAAAAAAAAAAAAAAAACATAACTTACAACAACCTTCGTCCTCAAATCACCCATTCTTCCCAAATATGATAGTTTACTCATAGTTACCTGAAAATAGAAAAAAAAAAGAAACTAAAATAAATAACAATCGAACTTGGAAGTCAAAAGCAAAGAAAAAATAATAAAAACAAAAAAAATAAGTTAAACACATACATAAATATTGAACATGACAAGCTACACCAACTTGTTACAAAGATGAAGTTATTATATGTTTCCCTGACAGCTTAGAGCTGTTTTGTGTTTTTTTTTCGTTTTGTATCTGATCAAGGTGTTTTGATAAGCTTCACGCTTAAGATATTAAATTGTTACTTAAAGTCAGGGAAACTATGTATTTTGAAATATTTATAAAGGAAAAGGAAATAGTTGAGCGAAGTTGCTTGCAGAAGTGGAACATTATTTTATAAGATATGTATACGAG
The DNA here is from genome assembly GCA_947049315.1 of Epistrophella euchroma. NCBI lineage: Eukaryota > Metazoa > Arthropoda > Insecta > Diptera > Syrphidae > Epistrophella > Epistrophella euchroma. Next base: position 121,101,160 of record OX346245.1, on the reverse strand, counting down.
AAAATGAGAATATTTGGTATGATTTATGTTGTGATGTTTGTCAAGGGCAATCATTGAAATTACTATCGCAAATGTTGCTTGGAAATCTTATTTTGAGTCCAAAAATTGCTATCGGTTATTTATTTTTTGCGACGATATCAGAAAATTGTTTAAGGCTAACAATTTAGCAAATATTTTTTCAGCATCGAATCCAATATTTCGTCTTTATATGAACAAATATATAAAACACAATAAATGTCTTACCCGATTGCAACCATGTATATGGTACTTATTTTTTTTTGTTCAGATAGTTTAAACAAGAATTTCGTGACAAACAAATAAACTCTGACAAAGCAACCATCGATCGCTTCCAACCACCGACCGTCATGTTGACTTTCTGGTTCTGGTACAAAATTTTGTCTGACAAACTATTTAACCATTATAAAGTGTGCTACTAAGTGCTATATATCATGTTAATGAAACTTGTTTTGCGTAATTGCAGAGCAAAAATAATAATAAAAAAAAAAAAACTCAACTAAATAGCGACATAATTTTTTAATTAAATCACTTTTGTCTGTCTGTCCGGCAGATATAATACTTCTCACCGCATAACATAAGTGAGCGAGCGCGTTACAATTAAAACACAAATTACCTTCCACCACATAAATTTGCAATTAATATATTCAAGGTTTTTTTCCCATAAAGTGTTTAAAATTATTATGGAAAGAAATAAAAAATAAAATAAAAATAAAAATAAAATTTAAATAAATAACCAACTAAAAGAATCGATTAAAAACAAATCATTGGATCAATAAAATAAAATAGAAGAGACAAAACCGCAAAACCGTAATCGACCAACGCATAATTTTTTTTTTTTTCATGAATTTTTAATATGGGAACTTTGAAGCTCAATTTGTTAGAGAAAAAAAAACAATACCAGATATTTTATTTTTTGCCTCAGGGCTGGCGCTCGCCATAGCAGAATACAAAAATTGCCATAGGCTTGACATGGTTTTTTGTCTGTAAGTTAAAATTTGTAACCCAATTCTATTCTGATGCTGATTTTTATATTAATTTATTGTGGGCTTTTCTGTTTAAAAAAAAAAAAAAAAAAAAAAACAAGTAAATGTTATCCTATACTGTGGGAGCAAATAAATTAAAACATGAACAAAAATTTAAATATTTTTTATGACGTTGCTGACGCCAAAAGGTGATGAGTTGCTTTAGCTGCTGTTGCTGCAAGCGATACTCGTATTAAGTGTCACTCGCTGAATATGGATTTATTTATTTATACCTACTATCTATATTTTTGTCCATTTTTGGAAAATTAAAAAAAAAAAAAAACAAATATTCAATAATGTTTTGGGGTTATTCAATTTCATTTAAATTCAATTTTTTTTTTGTAAACAAATAACCATATTTGGATTGATTGTGCGTGTGTAAGTACTTAAAAGTGGGTGGTTTATGATGATAACACAACATAAAAATTGTGAACGTGGGATTTAAATTAATGAAGGTTTTTGTGATAATTTGACAGATAAGTTTGTTAAGCTAAATGTTTTTTTGAGAAAAATTATTTTTTTTTTCTACGTATTTTGAATTTATATTTATCCAGAATAATTTGCTAATTAGTATGTGACATGTTTAAAATGTGGGTAGGCTTTGTGGTTATTATAATGGGCTTTGAGAGACTAATAATAAATTTTGATTTGAAATTTTAATTTGGTGTCCTTGGAAGTCAAAGTCGTTTGTGGAATACTAAAAGCTATGGTTTAAATGTTTTCGAATATGGTATACTTCTTTGGTGAGAATTAAATTTCTAAAAATCAACATAAAATGTTTATCAACTTTGGATACATCTGAAAGTTTGTCCCGAAAGAGCAATAGAATGAAATGTCTTCCAATAATTTTATACTTTTCGAGACATTTATTTTATTAACATATCGCGAATTTCACCCATCCTTAAGATGTGCTTTAAATTTAGGGTATTTTTTTATTTAAGAAAAAAAAAATTAAGTATACAGAACATTCAGCTTTGTAAGATTTTTTTTTTTTTTTTTTTTTTGAAATCTAGTTTTTTCCAAAATACAAATTTTGAATTTGAATAATACGATGATGAAGAAGTCCAAGGAAGTGACTTTCTTCATACTTTTTGTCGCGTTTATTACATCCGTGCGTCCACTGTTTTATCAACCTAAAGTCTAAATGGGTGGCTCGAACTGCTCCAAATTTGGTACAGCGTATTCAACTGAGATTTTAAAGAAGAAATTCGACTTTTTGTTTTAGCTAATCTAGGACGAGTAGTTCTGTTAAAAAGATTTTGGTTTTTAGAAGTTTAAGGATTTTGATCAAACTTTCTTCCTGTATTGTCCAAAAAGATTGTAATAAAATTGCGTTGCACATTTTTTTTTTGCCAAATATTCAAATAACGAAAACATGGGTTTGAATTTGTTGATTTTAGTTATTCTTGAAATGACTCCAACAATTTTTTTTCCAATTTTGCACACAGAGTAGTGGAAGAGTGGTAGGTATAGTGGAAAATAATACTGTTTACCATAATTTTTAATTTTTTAATAAACACAAAAAAGAAATACCAAAGGAAAAATTAGTTTTTTAGTACGTTTTAACTTTTTAACATTTTTTTTTAACTTAAAGAGCCAATTTATTCAAAATTCAGTAAACTCTCTCAGGAACAAATTGCTGGAAAACTCTTTTCGAAAGCTTGAATAAAATCACAAATATGTAAAGACAAAAGGTTGAATTTGGTACAGATGCACAAGAGGTATTTTTGGACCCAATTGTTCTGATTTATCTCTATCATCGTAATGCCAGGTGTGGTAAGTCATATTTTAGAAAGGCTTCATTATATGTAAGTCCTTAAGCAATACATATCTATGTACATATATTCACTATAATATTTATGTCTGTAAGAGGTTTTTTTGAAAATATTGTAACCATTTAATTTAAATCTTCACAAAAGAAAAAAAAATCTATTTACAGATAAAAAAAAAATATGAAAGATGGTGAGCCCGGACTTATTTATGTTTAAGTGGATTTTCCACTTCTATAAACAGGATTACTTGAACGGTAAAATTTATTAACATGAACTTTTTTTTTTTAATTTTTATTGAAAAAACCCAAATCACGAGGAACAAAGAAAATCAAAATGACAGTTGAATTCAAAATACTTAAACATTTTATGGAAAACTGAAAATTCCATATCCCATATTAGACAACAAAAAAAGAAGAAAGAACTGTTTGCAGAATTTCTATATGTACTCGTTGGATCAATGAAATCAGTTTTCTTCTTCTCCTTGAATTTGACGAACTTTTCTTCCATCAGAACCCATCAGGGCAGCAACACCTAATGCATAATAATTGCTATGCATTTCGTGCTTCAGGCAAAAATCAAAACGATTAAAATCAACGAACACACAATTGAACACCAAAGGAAAAAGGCAAGCTGGTTGGGAATGCACTAAAAAGTATGAAACACATCATAAAGTTATATGAGTAGTTAAGCAACAAAAATTACAGGAAAAAAAAAACAGAAATAAAAATCAATCCGAACGTTTAATTCGCGCTTTCATATAAATTCGTATAATATGTGATTTTTGCCTTTTGCTCCTCGAGAAATTATTGTTAATAGAGTAGGAAGTAGTTATTATGTCATGTGCATTTATGACTAAGAAAATGTGTATTCGCGACGTGACGGCTGGCGTGGCGGCGGCGTACATTTATACTTACAACAACAACGAAAAAAAATCCAATTGATTAAATAGAAACAAAAATTAATACCTATCGACAGACAGACATAACACAAACTTGTTGCCTTTAGAAGCACCAGCAACAGAGTATTATTGTAGTATATAGCAACAACTCTGTGTGGCTTGATCAATTTGACTTTTTGCAAAATGAATCGCGCGAATCGATCATGCAATTTAGCTGCCGTCCTTCTTTCAACCATATTCGTCGGTTGATTTGACCCTGAATTAAAAAGAATTTTTTTTTTTTACTTTTTTTTTTTATTTCAACTTGATAACGTTAAAGAATAATGACTTGTGGAAAGAATTGCAAGAGAGAAAAAAAAAGAACACAATACACAGGGAAAAGATAAATTTGTTTTATTTAATTAAACTTAAATCAGATTTAAATAAGAACAAGTTGGTTGATTGGTTGGTTGGTACCAGCAACCTACGTGGGTTTTAAATTTGAATTTGTTAAAAAAAAAACATGGAAATAGAAATATATGTAGTTAAACTTTATCAAGATTTTATAAGAAAAAAAAATTATTGATTTATTAATTGTTCTTTTGATCAACTATAAATTATATGCAGCTGAATTTTAATAATACATATGTATTTGTTGGATTATTATTATTTTTTTTTAAGTTGCACACAAAAGATACTTTTGATTGAATGGTAGCAGGATATATAAAATTTTAAACTAGGAGATTAGTTGAAAGAATTAAGACAACATTTATTTTTAGAAATGACATACACAATACGAACAGTGAAATAATTCATACGAAATAATAAATTTAGAAAGTTAACTACAAATTCAGTTTTTTTTTTAATTTTATCTTATTTATTTATTATTGTTTAATTAAAAACAAGATCAAAATATAAGTGATCTGAATTTTGTATAACTTATTAAAAAAAAAGCTTATTAAGGTACATTTTCTGAAACGAAACTTAAATACTTATGTTCAACTTAAAAGCTTATGTTTTACCTTTCCCTCAGCGTAACTGTCACATAAGCTCTTATGTTGAATATAAATTTAAGTTTTGTTTCCGAAAATATCTGTAATTCAAACAGATATACTCAGGGATTTATTGTTTTTTAGTGCGACAAAAGGCTCAAATAAGATGTTAATAATAAAGGTCCTAAATGCCAACCCTGTGGACTTTATCAAAAAGCCAAAGCTTTCAAACCCACATTTTTGTTAATAAAACTCTGCTTTATGAAAGGGAAGCCTAAGTACATACATAGGTACATACGTACATGAAATATCAATGGAAAAAGTCGCAGTACCTCGTGCTGAAGGTCTAAGCCTAATTCTATTCTACTAATAAGAACAAATTTCTTGCGAGATGAGTACCTCTGACCTTATCCATTTGGATTTAGCAAAAAATTTCTGCCGAATAAAAATACGCACAAATAAATGATTGACAGTTATAAGTCTCTGGTTCTCTAAGAATAAACTACTAATTATAATTTATTTATTTAATACTAGAGGTTTTTAAATATTAAACCTGATGTGCTAAAAAAGAAGACCTAACAAAATTTCAATAGCAACTAAATGCAATAAAAGTTTTTCAATAGGCTGCTTGAGATTAATCTGAAATATGTCAATGTTAGAGGTCCTAAGTGTCTTCTATGTGGTATCCCAAATATCAAGTTAAATGTTCAATACACGATATAATAGGAAGATTCGTTAACTAAAAGTCTAAATACTTACATAAATTTTAATACTGGAGGTCTCAAATATTAAACCTGTTTAAAAAATTTACCTATACCTACCCAAGAGTGTCACTATGTTCAGTAAAAGGTTTTGAATAGATTATTTTCAGACAGTTTTTTCAGTGTTTAACCTAACAATTTTAAGAGAAGAGTTCTTAAAAATCAGTACCCCATAGACCTTAAAATATGAACTAAAAAAATGTATACCCACAAGAATTCAAAACTCATATTTGAGATATTTTTATCAGCAAATAACTTTAATCTGAAAAACTTTAATAGATCGAGGTCAATGATGTGGTACTCCAAAGACTGAATTAAAATTTTGATTTTATAAAAAAGAAGATTTAAAATTAATATGAATTTGAGTAAAAGAATTTATCAGCGATAAACTTGAATTTAAGAAAATTTTTAGAGAAGAGCTGCTTTATTCTATCTTTCCTGTATGGAACGTAAAAAAGCATAGATGACTTTTCTTCACAGAAATATTTGCGTGATTTTTTGAATAGATTCTGAGCCTTCCTACCTTGTGGGACCCATAAACTAAACAGAATTAAAAAGAAAACGCTTATGCTTTTAAGATTCCAAAACCAAATAATGAATTTAAATACTGCACCTAAAACCTGCTCACAGAATGCATTCTCATAGTGAACAATATTTGAAGAATAGAGAAAATGTAAAAAAATAAAATAAAATAATTAATTACTATCAACCTTGAAACGTTGTAAAGATAATACCCCTATTTCTTCAGTGTTAATTTGAATCTATTCATTCAAACATTATATTTTTACGCACGTGCCAATGTCAATACCTGCAGATTATTAACTCTTATGGCGACGCATATCTTCCGCATTCGTAAATAAGTTAGTTTGTGTTTTTTTTTTTTAACTGTACGTGTTGAGCATTGAGATTCTATAATATGCAATTCGTTTAAAGATAAGACTTTGAAGAGATCTTAAACAATTGCACGCACATTTTAAGATTTTTTGTTTCAATTTATATAAAAAGAGCTGAATAGAGATCAGAAAAAGACTATGAACGTAATAGAAGACAAATTTTAATGAAATTGACAAGACCTGGAACAAGTACAGAAAAAAAAATGAAAAACAAACGATTTAAAAAAAAAAAAAAAATAGTACGTATACGACACAGTGACCCATTTTCTCTATAATTAAGAAATAGTAGTTAATAACATAATCACTTTTTTTCTGCTATGTTAAGTTGCATTTAAACGTTTTATTGAGAATTTTTAAAATGTAGGAAGGCTTAAGCTCTCAGATGAAGGCCAGAAGTAAATGTATTAATTATTACCCACATCGTGTGTGATATAATCATTTTCTTCAACACTGTTTTTGCTCTTATATTGTTCAAATTTAGTCATAATCATTGCAATAAATATACGTCTCGGTGCCAGCTGGTAACAAAATATTAAAACTAAATTAGCATTTTAGATCTCATATAATAACTATTATTAAGCAAACGTAGCCCAACAAAATGATCATAAATCATCTGAGAAAAAAAAAGAACCAGCCCCTTTATGGAAGAAAAATACATCAGCTCAACTGGTTTCATAACTGCCATAGTCTACACTCAAAATGAAAACTTGATATACAAAAAAGCCTTCCTCTCATAATCTCTGCAGAAATCGAAAGTAATATCATAAATTAGAAAAAAAAAATAAATATAAAAAAGAATTTAAATAAACTTTAAAAAACTGATTCACACTTTCAAGTTTTAATTTTTTTTTTCTTCATATAAATAAAAATACATATATTAGCTAATCCTTATTCTACTCACTATTCCCACACCGGAAGATTATAAGCAAGCATGAGATGCAGTTTTTTTTAATTCTCGCTTTTAGTTTTAATTATATATGTGCGCATAATATCTATAAATATTTATGACCATACTTTTCAGTTTGTAAAATAAAAGAGAGAAAAAAAAAATGAATTAAAATCTCACCTAGGCGGGTTTTCACGTTTTTTTTTTTTTTTTTTCTTCTCCTACAGGTAAGCGAATGCATTTATGCTGCTACGCTGATTTTTTTTTTTTAAATAATTTCTTCACCCAGCAAATACACACAACGTAATTGTATGTTAGCAATATGTTATAAGTATCTAGATGCATTAGTAATTCGAATTATTCATTTCAATTCTGAAGGCATTACACGCGAAATGTAGGTACTTATGATGACAGCGCAACCACGACGACGACAATAACGACGATGGAGACTTCTACTTTGTCATGTGATCGTGAGAACTTCTGCTATTCATCAATAAAAAAAAAAAAAGATTAGAAAAAAACCAACAATCTCCAATGACAAAAATGGACTTATGTGTGGCAGCCCACTATGAATACTAACGGCTGTCAATCCTAAGAAAACTTATTGCAAAAAAAATAGAAAAATAAACAAGATACAGATAAAATATTATTCGAGGACACTCTGAGGTAAATTATGCTGCTACTCGAACTCAAACTACTAATTGCAGTGCAACAACATTTTTTAAATTATTTACCAGATTATAGATCGATTCAGAAAGGTGTTCATTTATGAATGTTTCACGGGGGGGCTATTAATTTATTGGATTTATATAAATGATGTTATTGGTCTATACATATACATATACATAGATACTTAATCGAGTGTGGAAAATTTTTATTTATTTTTTTTTACATTAAAGTGTAATCATTGATGTGAAGGAAGATGACGAAAGAGGGAGTTCGAATGAGGAAAATAGTATGAAGAAGAAAAAAAAATTGGTACACATGGCGTATACGCACTATTTTTCATGGTTTTGTTTTCAATTTATTTTGTATATTTAAATTTTGTTATTTTTGAGATATTAATAGGTTTTTGTGATTTAATTAAGTTTAGGAAATGTTTAATATAAACATTAATGCACTATTAGTACATTATACCTATATATTTTTATATTTTATGGTTGTTTAACGCACTAAAAATAAAAAAGTAGGATACAAATATTTAGTGACTCTAATTCAGAGATACTCCAGGAGTGTTAATGTAAAAAAGGAATGTATTGAGGAGAGTTCTAGAGCTTCCCAAGATTCCAAGGATTTTTATAATTTTAATGTTATTTAGAACCTAACTCTTTTGTTTGAAATCAACCCGTAATCTTGGGACGTGCAGGGTCTGGAAATCTCCGAAACACAGTACGGTATTTACAGAACAATATTAAACATTTTTTTTTAAATAACTCCACGAGATCAATTTTGTGTATGATAATTTAAGCAAAAGCCATATTTTCTACATACTTTAGACCACTTTTATACCAATTAGTGCATTTAAAACTATCAACCATGGCTAAAATCTATACCTAATCAGCGAAAATAATAAAACTTTTATGCCAAATGCATTAATTATGTGCGTAATCAAAAAGTATTAATCGTTCAATATGTGCATCTGAATGGTATAAACACAAATCTTACCGTTTAAATAACATATTCAAAAATTACAACTCATCTATCTATGATTTTTTCATTATGATCACATGTTTTGTAAATAAAATGAAAGCGAAAATTATTCTCAGATATTAATTAAGTTATTCATTAAATGGTATAAACTGGTCTAGCACATAAAGCTAATTTTTGACGGGAGCTTATATTTTCGTAATTACTTACTGATGTTTATGGGAAAAAATTTATTGAAATTTATTTGTTTTTGAAAAATTATACCATTCACACGAACATATCAAATATTTAAATCAATAAAATATGATATATGTACATGGTATACTACTGCAACACATTTTCTTTAATATGACTAAAATTATGTGTATTAGACCAGTTTTTTACCAACCAGTTTTTTATTTATACCATTCATGCGAAAATGTCATACATTTAAAATAAATAGTTCGTTAAACTAATGGCACAATAGGTTTACATCCAGGGCCTGGTGAATTAAAATCTCAAACATTTTTCTGTGCGTATTGTTAGTCGGCTAGAATTTAAACGAAGAGACATTCAATTCTATCCCGAATTCAAACGGCTAAGATGAGAAGCACTTGGTCATGACAAGAGATATTTTTGGAAAATTTGATACTTCTACGAAAGAGGCAGATCATTTAAGGGTGCACCTAAATCTCCGGTGTTATAATTCAAAGGCACTAAACATTATCCCGCCAATGTGTTGTACTTCAGGAACATCATATTAAATATATGGAAATTTTAACACCAGAAACTTTTTAACGAACAATAGAAGGCATTTAAAAAAAATTTCAATAGAATATTGGTTAACTTATAAATTTGAATTGGTCTAACGCTAATTTTATAATACTTATCATTTTACAGTCGAATTTTATTTATTTTCAAGGCAAAGTAGATTCGATAAGGCAACAAAAGGACAACTTTTGTCCCTGGATTAAAAAAAAAAATTGAAAACGTGTTGTTGATACAAACTAGAACTAGAAACACATAAACACCCTACAAAAAACCCCTGACATAACACATCCTCAAGTGGCCGAAGCTATTCAGCTCCAGACTATCTTAATCAACAGAAAATGAAACTTGAAGATGAAAAAAAAAAAAAAAACACAAACAAACAATCAAAGCCACTATGAAACTGTGATATACATATGTATGTATGTATACTTTATTGCAATTGTTGATCGACTTAACTCGACACAATTATTGTAGAAACCACTTGGTGAATATAGTAATATAAAAAAATCGTTTCTCATAGCCGCCTGACTGTCTGTTTCTCCTTCATCAAGTACAATTAGTAATTCTATCTACACGGTTTCTACAAAAACAAGAACAACAACAACAACACACCACACTATGACAATAAAACCAAAGAAATAAAAATAATTATATCAATTTTGCAAAGTTGCTAAAAGAAAATATCTAATCGAAAAAAAAAAAACAAAAAAAACAAAGAGGTGAAGTCAGAAACTAAATCATTTTGTAGAGGAAAAATACTCGCCAACTCATGTTCGAGCCAAAGATACATGTGTTTTTCTCCTTTGCAAAAGTCTCCTTCAGCTTCAGCAGGTCTAGAGAGCTCTCTCAAAAGTCATTTTAAATATCGTGACTGGGATTAATTGGCCAATTTAGAAGATACACATTTGCTCACATACAACAACTTCTAAACTAAACACGGATATATGTTTTCAAGTTGGTCATAGAGTCGCACAGTTGAACATCTATGTATCTATATCTCTATAGCATGTATCTGTATCTGCATCTGATGGTTTATAGTTTCTGGCTGTGTGGTAAATTCAATAGAATGGCTCGTGCAAAAGTGCAAAGCTGCAAAAATTCAATCAGCCCCAGCCACAGCCACAGCCACAGCAGCAGTTTCAAATCGAAAATCACTCTCAAGGGGTTTTTAGAGGATTATGGCTAGAAAGCGATGGCGTATAGTTTTTTAGATGAATAAAGTATTGTATGGTTTGCTGCTGGTCTCCGATCTCTTCCAAATCATGCTCCTGGTTTGTCAGAGATGCTGACGACTGCTGCAACCGTACCTATATAAATTATACAGCCATTTATGCGCCCAGACAGTCAGAGTCAGATGATAATGTAAGCTTTTTGTCTATTTACCAGTTCAAGGTATTACCGCATGCAATCAAGAAATTAATTTTGTTAAGTTGGGCGACTGGCACGGCACGTTTTAATCTCTGCCAACACACAAATCTCCTACTAAAATCGAAGTTCTAAGTTAATCAAGGTGTGGATATTTCCATTAGATATATTTCCTAGCGCAAGCAAATATGTACATTGAAATTGATTTCCTCCCTAGATTGATTAAGAGAAATTAATCATTTCTCTCCTATCTCTCTCTGTGCGGTGCCTATACCTACCTCTACATACATAGTTAATATATGGTTGAAGGTTTTATTAGGTCAGACATAAATAGTTAGGTGTGGATAGATAGATATGGATGGATTGCTTGATGATAGATTGTTGCCGTAATCATATGTGGAAATTAAATATTGTTGTTCTTGGTTGGCTTGATGGAGTGCGGATGAAGGATTTGGTTATCATGGATATACCTACGTAGTTCGGTGTTTAAGGAATCTCTTGAATGTCATGATATTTGGAAATTGATTTGGGGTGTGCTATTAATGAAGGTGATGTATTAAGCTTTTTGAGGTCATTTATATTAAGATACAAATTTGAGATTATTAGAAATAGTTTTGAAATTGATTTATGAATATATGAACTCTAAGATGGACAAAACAAAAGACAACGAATTATTTAAGATTTAACTATGGTTGTGCCGTCGTTAATAATTTTGTTCATAATATCCTGCAGCAAAATTTACGAAAAATTAAATCGGTATAGATAGAATATTTATCGATACACAAAATCGATTTCGATAACTGTTTGGCTTTAAATCAAGGGATTCAAGAAAAAAAAACTTCAAAATTCAACATTTTATTTATTATTCTAGATTGAATAAGAATGCTGTAGTGATTTCTACTCGAAAGATTTACTTTAATTTCACTTCGAAAAATCGAATTCGAATTCGAAAATTTAGACCTTGAGTCTTAATTATAAATAAGAATAATAACGCTGTTTTTTTTTTTTTTGGTCGAAAGATTTACCTCAATTTCAGATCGAAAAATCGAGTTCGAAAATTGAGTTCGAAATATTAGAACTTTGAAAGTTAATTATAAATAAGGATAATAACGCTGTTTAGTAGCCCGTGGCGTAATAAGTTAGTGCGTTGGACTGCTATGCCAGAGGTCTGAGTTCAATGCCATTCGCTTCCACCTTAAGTTTTTTTTCAGGGCTACTGCTTCTTGCGAGGAAGTGACAAATCCTCCAAGATTATCTCTTATCATAGAAAAGTGCCACTCACCTTAGCTTTTCGAATATTTAAGACTTTGAAAGTTAATTATTTATAAGACAGATGATATAAAATATGGAATTCTCATGATCCAAGATATGAAAAGGAATTCATTTTTTTCGATTTCGAAAACTGGTTCGAAATTTAATTTTTATATTAAAACAACAATCTGAGAATTTAAATACAAAATAAAAAAAGGCTTTGAGGATAAAACAGGAATTCTAATAAGGTTTTACATACAAAAAAAAAATCAGAAAATTTGATTGAAGTTCGAAAATTAAAGTTTTAATATCGAAAAAATAAAGTTTGTTACTCGAATTTTTTTTCAAACAATTTCCGTAGCTCTTTTCAGAATTTATGTGAGTGTCAATATATATATACATTGCCAGTAAGTCGGGGGCCAAATTGACCCGGTCACCCTAAATTTTTTAGAATTAATTTGCATGTTATTTTTTTTTTATTTTAAAATTCGTATTCTAGCTTTTAGTTCTGTATGAACAAAATATGAATACCTCAACTTTTATCTAAGAATTCTTATAGAGTAAAATATTATACATAATAATAAAATTAATGTTCAATTATTTTGCATTAATATCTCATTTTCTTCTGCCAATAAATAAATTAATTGTATGTAGTTTCTTTTTTATTTAAAAGTCAATTAAACTCGTATAACTATTTATCTTTCGGATCTATTTAAAATACAAAATTTATGTGGCAAGCACTATCGCAAAGAGAGGTGTGTTCACATCCCATATATGTATATGTTTGCAGGTTATCTACGTGTTTTTTTATATGTGTGTTGTATTGCATTTATATTTCAAATTAAGAAATAAAAAAAATAACAAACACTGTTTTCTTCACTTCCATAACATTACCTACTCACATTGAAAATTACAAAAAAAAAAAAAAAAAAAAAAAAAAAATTATTTGGTACTAAGCCAAACCAAAAATACTATGCACACCTGAAAAACTATCTATACCTATATCTTAGGTATATCTACATAATATGTATGTAAAACTAATCCAAAAGCGTGATGCAATCTTCTCTTTCGCGCGCCATATTTATGTTCAATGTTACCTCATGTGGCACACACATCGCCTGAACTATAAACAACGTGCTATAGGCTTATATTGTATGTCTAGATACATGTTGCGCTAAACATGGCATGGGTTAGATAGAGTATTAGAGGTGCTGCCTGCGGTTGCTCTACTGACTGTCTTAAAGCTGTATCTCTCTGACGCAAGCACAACACACTATTTTTGTTGTTGCTTCACGGTACAATTTTTTTTTTTTTTTGTCTTCACTCAAACGTGGGGATACAACTTCAAGTTCAAATATCATGGCTGAGTAGCGGTTAAAAAGTATGTTTATGTATCTAGAGATATTTTTATGTGCTGTGCGCGGTGCCTGCGACTCCAAGTTTGGTCAACTTGGCTTAGAAAATCCTCCGCATTCGTGCGAATGTGACGACACAGCGGTTGGGCTGCACGGTTACACGCCTCTCGCATGCAAATTACGTTGCGGGACAGGGATGGGGTAGAAAGAGAGGTCAACACAAGATATAATATGGTTGCTAGGTTAGTTGCCCGTAGCGTAGATATGTATATCTATCTATCTATCTATCTATCTATCTATCTAATGGCAATTGCTTTTGACATTTCGATGTGTTTGATCGCACCGAAGACCCAAGAGGAGTTGCGCTGTGTAAACTGGGATCTTTTCAATGTGTACAAGCACTTTTTGTGGTTTTCATGTGCACTCTAGCGTTTCGTTAGTTTGTCCGTCTATCCTTCGGTACGTCTGTCAGTCTATATGTCTGTTTGTTTGTTTGTTTGTCTTTTTGTTTGTCTATTTTAGACGTAGTTGTTGATGCAGAAGAGATTATCACGCGTGCATAATGCGCGTCAATATACAGTGTGGATGCGGTTTGTTGCAGTAGAGTATATCTATAGCTCCATAAAAAGTCAAAAGTTATCAACGGTTGGTTGTGGTTGCTGTTGCTATTGCTATTACTACTGCTGGATGGTATAGTATACGCACGTCTGATAATGTGGTTTTTAAACTTTATATCCATTACCCATTATGTTTTTTATTTTATTTTTTTTTTTTTTATAATTCCTGATTAGGTAACCGCACTCCACTATTCAAATTAAACTTATTATTCTACGAACAGCATACTTTAATTAATATTTTAGGCTTTGCCTTTAACTTTTTCTTATAGCTAAATGCGAGTGTTTTTATAACATATCTACTTATAGATTTTTTTTTTTTTTTTTTGAAATTTATTCAATGTACATAGTTCTCATTTGTGTGCATAAATTGCTTGTTGTCAATGTTATCTTTCTAATAAATCGCTATTGTATGTGATTGAAATACAATTGAAGTAAATTTAGATAGAAAAAAAAAATCTTCAATGAGTTTTTTTAAATTTAAAAATCAGTGAACATAATTTTTATGTTCTGTTGTGCAGCAGGAAGCATTAAATATTCTACTATAAAGTGACTTTGGAAAATTATTATCAAAGTGTGTTAATGTTTTTTTTTTTATTTTTTACTTTGCATCGTGGTTGTGTTATCGATATTCTTGTCATAACGTAACAAAACTTTATCGTTTTATATATCGATCGTTAAATTTTATGCTAAACACATACTTTCAGAGTTGCAACTGTATTCAATCAGAAATACATACGAATTACGAGTACATTTTTAAGCACCATCAATTACCTAAATCGTATATCTACCTACTGTACTATAGGTAGTATCATGCGCAGACAATTTAATCGATATCACACAACGATAATACAGATGTTTATCATTACAGTAATTAAATTTACTCCTAACTGATAAATGGAGTACGAAGAAACCCAAAGAACAAGAACATAATATCCACTTCTGTAGTCCGGGTAAATATAATTGATAACAAATTTAACCTTGAAACGAATTTACACATTTTTCTTTACCACCCAACCCTCATTCTGTCTTCCACCACAACCTTGCATACTCAACGATAACCTAACTGATATTTCAGTAAGTACCTATTGAAATTCAAGTTCAAATAATAGATTATTCCGCCAACCATCGTTAGTCAGAGGCGAGTCAGGTACATACATATGTATATACACCTCAAACATAACATTATGGTGATATGTAGATGAATTTTTGTTTTCTACATTTTTACAATTCACTTCGTCTTTTCATCAAAGATATGATAAGAGAAGGTGAAATTTGTACGTAGTAGCCCGTCAAGTAGTGGTTAGTATGTTGGACTGTCATGCCAAAAATCTGGGTTCAATTCTAAGCCACTTCTTCTCATGAAAAAAGGCCATAAGTCCAGAGAAGAAAAAAATCACAGAAGCCTTTTGAATCCAAATCTAAATAAATCCATCAAAAATATTTTTTTTTTTTTGTTATTATGGACTTATAACCCTGTGATAGTATTAATGTGTCGAGTAGGAACTTATCAGAACTTTAGTTAGACATTGTGAAATAGGCTTTTAGGTCCAGTTTTTAAGTGGTGAGTTAAACGAAATTAGTTAAGTCTGGACTAAATATTTTTTAAAGATCTCAACACTCAAGACCTAGTTTTTCAGTAAAATATTGATGTGGATTGACCTAAAAACTCAGAGGATAACCCCTTGAATACAATGAGATGTAGCTGCAGCAAAAAGAATGGCTATAGCACAAGCTTTTACTAAAATCGCTCATTTATGTAGCAAGGAACGTCTACAATGATGCAGCGCGATTACACCATGACTAGCTTGAGTAAGAAAGAGAGAGAGTAAAGCATTAAAAATATTTTTTTAGTAGATCCAGAGTTAATTCAATAAATTTAGTGAGTTAATTCGGTTTTAACTTTAATCCCGCACTGAAAAACTGGGCCTTAGGGACACGCGACTAAATTATTGTGTACTTATTGCCTACACTACATGATCTGTTAACAATTAACAGGAGTATCTCCGTTTCTATGTAAATCGCAATTAATTTCAAATAAAAAGATGTAGGTATATAAGTGAATGTTGGTACATACATAAAACTTCTTCAGAATTGAACTTTTTGATTTAAAATTTAAATATCTAACCTTTTGTGATTTAAATTCGTTAAATCTCCCACCAACCATTATAAGATTTCTTTTATTTCCAATAAAATTCTCTGCATTATTTATACTGATACCCTTCTATTTGACAAGAAGCCACTAAACATCGACCTTAATCTTTATGATAAATCACAATCACCATCAATCAAAGCAAATTCAAGCAAAAAAATAAAACTTCATTACAGCTGCAGCTCCCATGACCTCTCAACTCTAAGTGACAGGCACACTACTGCAAGGCGACAACATTGCACAGCCAAGCCATATTCCAATTCCATTCACTTCTTGTTAAAAGTGCATTCGAATTTATTACCAAACACCCAAGACTCAACATTGGTTAAGTTGTCATAGAGATGACATTTAGAGAAGGGTGACATCATCATCATCATCAGCATCTTGGAGTATTTTTTTTGTTTTTTTTTTTAATATTCAAAGAATCCAGCTAATGAATTCTAAATTATTGTTCTATCAAAATTGAAATTTAAAAAAAATGAGTGGGTACATACATGCCATGTTCTTCTCGAATTCACCGACCCTTATGTTCACTAATTACACGCTACGTGAACTCGCGGGTTAAAACTTTTCCGACCATGCGTCGAAATAATAATTTCAAAAAAAAAAGAAAAAAACATGACACGGCAACCAAAACATGAATATTAGTACAAAAAAAAAAAAATAACGTAACTCATTTCGTTGAACTCGCATGACTGACAGATTACAAAAGTCTGACTTTCGAGTGTGTGAAGGGGTTAAAAACTTCAGACTCCCATACTCTCATATTTGAATCAGAGTTCAAATAAAAGAATCACATTTTGACAGCTTCATTCGGAATAATTAAGTCGAAAATGTGTGTAAAGAGAAGTCGGTATAGAACACCGCAGCACAGAGAGGAGGTTGGTTGGTATGGTTGGCATATCAGCGATGGACAATTGAAGCTGATTTCCAATTCAAAGAGAATGTGTTCCGCCTAGCGAAGCCTGCAGCGCACTCAATAGGTAAATCCATCAAAACGCACTCAACCGTGGCCCTTTTTTTTTTGTTTTTTTTTTTTTTATTCGCTTGAGGCGTTTGGGTTCGATGTTGCTGCACATCTTGTCATACTCTAATGCTATGCACACGATCAGTCAATCGTCCATCAACGGACGCAGCCAGACAAACAATTGCCAATCAAAGTTTGCTAAAACCACATAACTCTTACCTTCATGAAAATGTTTATTTCTTTCTTTAATGTTGTCGGTTTGTCTGTTTTATTTCGAAATTATAGCTTTGATCAGAGTGGGGCAGTTTCTTAATCATTATTTGCAGAAAATCGAACTAAATGGTTACCCCCTCTGTGGGAGGGCCGCGCGCCACGCCACTCCATCGCCATTGCAACATCATAAAGAACTTAGAAAACGACCACCTGCGGCGTTTGAATCGAACGACAAACGATGACAGTTGTGTCAGAAATAATATGGCTGCTGCAGGGAACTTTGAACGATGATGTTATGATGGTATTGGTTGATGGTAATGGCGACTGATTGTGCAATTGAACGACTTTAACTATTGCACTTATCTCTAGCACTGATGCTGATGTGTGTTGATATTCTGTTTTGTTTTGTTTTTTTTTATTTTTTTTTTTATCGCAAAAGAATCTGATTAGTTGCGCTTGGTTGTGTTTTTTTTTCTTGTATTATGTTTTGTGTCTGCGAGGCATTTAAAAGTCCATTAAGCTAAAGGTTTGTTCTTTTCCTATGGATGAAGTTTAGGTTAAAAGAATAATAAAAAGATGATGCAGTAAGCGATTTTGAGATTAGAATGAAATATTGATTTCCGGTTGCTGATATACATACATACATACCTACATAAATGTCAGAAGATTGATATCAAAACTAAGAACGTCTTCAAGCATGAGCTTAAGACTTTCCCAGAAGTGATTTCTTTTAGCAAAAGTTCAAAATCATGAATTTACAGTTTTAGGTACATATGTACGTAGGTATGTTTGTCGTTATTTTTCACAAGGTATTTGTACTCAGAGCAAGTTTTGGTAAAATGTACATATTCAGTATTAAATACCAACTGGATTTATTTTCAATTGATTCATAAAGTGAAAAGTGTCACTAACGTAACAAAAATTTTTAAAAGATTCCCTTACAATAAAAAAATAATAAAGTTCTATCAAGTTATATCTATCGTAGTAGCCGTGGCGTGATGGTTAGTGCGATGGACTGTCTTGCGAGGAATTGACAAATCCTCCAAGAGTATCTTCTGTCACAGAAAAGTGCTGCTCGTTAGCCGTTCGGATTCGGCAATAAACTGTAGGTCCCCTCCATTCCTGCTGACACGCAGACAGGAATGGTTGAGAGTTGTAAGTCACTAGGCCCAAGTTCTTCATGAGCTATTTTTTCTATCAAATTGATAATTTGGGGAAATTAGAAGAATAGTTTGATCCATCATCTCCGCCAATCGGCTAAAAATTTGATTAATTTGAAAATATAGTCTTAAAAATGTGTCATAAATACCCTCAGGGGGTTTGCATTTCGAAACTTAATTTTGATGTTTTTAAAATTATTATGAGTTTTGTTGTTTCCAGGCAATGTTGTTTCATAGTACAAGGATTTTTTATTTGTACATAGCTTCTATTTGTAAGTAAAAAAATGAACTTTCTACTGGAAAGGATTTCCCACTTTAGCATGCGAAATTATTTATTACACTTATGTATTACGAAAATAATTTTTCAATAGAATTTCATTTATTTTATTCATGTCAAAAGCCGTAACAGTAAAATGTCACACACGTAACAATAAAGTGTCACTGAAGTAACAATTTTAAATTATCAATTTAGAAAGTTCCCTCATTTTTATTCCTCAATTCTAAGTTCAGGTGAATATTTAAAAAAATAATAAGACATAAAATGCTTCATACAATATTTTGGATGATATATTTAAATAGGTATCTAATAATGATGTTATAAATTTCCCATTGAAATTTCGTTTAATGGGTATATTAATCAGTAGTCAAATGATGATTATGTAAATCATAGGAAAATGTCATCCTTACACGTAACAATTTATTTTTTGTTCGCAAAAAATTACTGTTATTGTTCTCTAAGGCCAAATCATTAACTTAAATAGGAATGGGACATCGTCCTTTTTATATTATTCGGATTATTAAAGTTTGTTTAATGATGAGTAGATATCAGTGTCACAACAGTGTCACATCGGTAACCTAGGGATTTTAAGATTTTTTAGTCAATTTTTAACGATTTGTTCTTCTTTTTATAAATAAAAAGAAAGATCTAGAAACAATATTTTTTTAATACATATTGAAGAGTTCTTAAATTAAAAAAAAAATGGATGATTTTCCACCAAAACTTTAATCAATCATTCTCAATAATTAAATACTCAAGCTTTTCCATCAATAAACTTTGAACTTACATATTTGCTTCAAGTTTTTTGCTTCTTAATCTATTCAAATTCAAATCACTTAACCTTTCTAAATGCAACCAAACGAATTTAAAAAAAAAACCACTTTGTATTACTAAACCATCCATAGTAGAATGTTTGTTGTTCTTGTTGTAAATTATTTTTTTTTTTTTCGAAGCAAACAAAATGCTTAGTGAATAACCTCGTTACCAAGCGAACATTGACGTGTCGTTGTAGAAAACTTTGAACAGCGCGCATAAAAGAAGAGAAGGTCACCTCCGGCCGAATACGGCCCAGAAAGCAACTAAAACAAAAAAA
Source organism: Epistrophella euchroma (assembly GCA_947049315.1). Lineage (NCBI taxonomy): Eukaryota > Metazoa > Arthropoda > Insecta > Diptera > Syrphidae > Epistrophella > Epistrophella euchroma. Next base: position 121,081,095 of record OX346245.1, on the reverse strand, counting down.
TAGAAAGAAACATAAAAATACATGTGTTTGTTCCTTCTGGGAAACTGCATGCAAATATTCTTTACCGGGTGGTTTCACTGTAAGGATAGACTGTTGCTTCTCAAGTTACACCCCTAAATAACTTATTATAACATTCATGTAGGTAGTTTATACGTTACACAAACACACACAAACTCACATATTACCTTTTTATTTCACTTGAATCCTTTTACACGATGAAATGAAATATTAAAGGAACAAGAACTACAAGGCTCCACTATGCCAATAACTCATCCACCATCTTAAACTAAAGAGCGTTAGGTATAGCAAAACAGGGGTAGAGTTTACCTAAACGTGCTTATAAACACTTTGATTGTCTTAATGGCTGACAGACATGCAAACTTCCTCCTCTTCGATCACCGTCAGCACCATATCGTCATCATCATAGCCGTTTCTCCAACACCCCCCGCCCCCTAATCATCGTTAACATCGTCATATCTTTCAGGTTGTTTAAGTAAGACGAAAGTAAAACCATGGCATTAATTACAATCGAATATAGTGGCACCTTTTTCAAAACTAGGGGGTGGCCGGGGGTAAGTCATATAATATATTTAAAAAAAAAAAAAAAAAAAAAGCCGGTAGTACAACATGTATCCATCATACACACATGTGCTGCTTGCTGACTGCTGCTGTCTCAAAACCGTTTGGCAATTAATAATTTAAGTCTCAAAGCTAAAAACTAATTGATTTAGAAAGTGAAATTAATTTGTTGCTTTTATGGTTGCAGTACTTCCTACCCCCTAACTCTCTTATGTCTAGTATCTCACGCTATATTTTTGTAGCACCTTTTTTAACTATAGGTACCTACCTATACACAGTGGTTCTTGGTGCGGTTAATGCTCACACGTTCAAGTTGTTAAGCATTTATGAGCAATATAGAATTGAATATTATGGGAGCTCTAACGCGAGAGTTTGTTAAGAAAAAAAAAAAAGAAGTCATAATGTGCCAAACGGGCAGAGCGCAGAGGTATAAATCATTCGCACACACCACTCGCGCATACACAAACACATTTAGCCATCTACACCAGCAAAGTATGGTTTTCATTGAAGTGTACTTCCTGTTTCAGTCAACCAAAAAGTTGGCTATAGTAATTTAGTTCACACACAACTCCGACCAATCGACCGACTTTTTTCCGTCTTTTAGTTTAAGTGAATAAGTTCGAAAGAGTTGCGTATATACAATAAATGCGGTGAAAATGAATGTTTCTGTCTTTTTAATAAGGCTTTCCAGATGGCGCTTAGTATAATTATAATTCTCAGAAAGTTTTCTAATTACAGAAATTGCATATTTTTTAATGTTAAATTTCAAGTAAACTTTCATGAGAAGTGACAGATCTAGGAGAAAGAACAAAATCACGGTCACTTGCCCTACTTAACTAAAACACTTTACCAAAGAACGAATTGTAGTTAGTACGGTAATAGTAACGAATGAAATTTGTTAAATCAATGAAGAATTTTTACTTAACGTAATGAAATAAGTTTAATTTATTTAACAAAAAAAAAAAAAAAATTAATAGGTTTTCTTATTTTCTAATTTAAATTAATGAACAGTTTCATAAGTCTACGAATATTCATTAATCAAAAGATCATGATTATCGGCTGCATTTTTATAAAAAATGATTGAACTGGTTCAGTTTTCTAAAGAATTGGTTCAGTATTGAAAGTAAAAACACAATTTCTCAAAAGGTACATAAATATTTAACTTATATTTACTTTTATTAGAAATATGTAGGTTAAAATTTCCAGCTGAGAAAATTTCCGTGAGAATTTATAAAAATCATTTTTTTTATATTCTAGAGTAAGAAATGTAAGAAGTAAGAAAGTGTTTGTTTTTTATCCTCACGAGGTGGTGGGGGAGATAGAAAAACGATTTTCCAAAAAAAAAAAAATTTTTTTAAATCCGGAGTTTTATGACTTTTATTATATTTTTTTTAGATAGGACAAAATAATGTTCTCTCATTTTACTTGAGGTCAAAGGCTTTAATCTTCACGATTTGATTAAAATAAGGCTTTTATATGCTATTTTTTTTTTAAATAACAAAAAACCCTTGGTTGTGACTTCATAACTTTAATTTTAGAAGGACTGAGGGATTATAGTAACTTTGTTAAATATTTGTATGCTCTATTCTTTACAAAACTTATGCATGATTCATTCTATGATTTTATCTAAACTAAAACCAAAAAGTTTAATTATAAGAACTTGGTCCTTCGAGCCGGATGAAATGAGATTTTTACTTTTTTCATAATTTCGAAAGCGTCTATGACGTTAATACTGTATTTTTGGGGAGGAGTGTATGTTGCTTATGTGTATACGCCTATTTGGTTAAAAATAATCCCATAATTAATGCTAAAAAAAATGCAAATTGGCATATAAAACAATATTTCAAAGTTTTTCATAGAAATATTTATCCGTGCTTGAGTATAAAATTTTTTGCAATTAATTTGTTTGTAAAACTTTATTTATTTTTCAGTCAAATAATTACAACACATACATATACCTATAATCTTCTCATGTTTTTATCCATGCATACCAAAATGAAACTATTGTGTGTGTTCACCAATCAATATATGTACAAATAACATTGATACAAAAATATTTGTTGGCATATCCTATTCATGAGCTGAACATATTTAATTGGCAACTGTCAATGAAAAAAAATGTTTTAATTTGCATTAATTTGAAGCAACAAAAATTGATTGACAGCCGTCGCGTCGGTCGTTTCAATTTTGTTTAAATAATAAGCTTTACAAAATCTGTATTAAAAAAGGATACATAAACCTATTCTGTACATCCAAATAATTTATAGCTATTTTAATTAAAATGAAAACTTACAATGAAAAAAAATCCGACAAATATAATATGTAGGTATTTTATGTCCATATAGGCAATTAACAAAATAAAAAAAAACCAACTCTCATTGAATATTTTTTATCGATTCCCTTGACAGCCTTTTCCCATACCATTTATTATGTCACGTCGTCGTCGGTTTCATTACACCGCCTATTAAACTTCCTTTCTCTTTCTTTCTCTAGTGCAATTTTTTTTTCTGTTTTGTATTTCCACTTCAATTTTAATATCCTATTATCCTGGTAGTACCTATATACAAAATACAACATAGAGTAAATTACCCCATGAAACCAACAACGTTGCAAATAGCACGCAAATCTGCATCCATTTACACACGATATCGAAAACACGGTCGGAGGCGAATATGGGGGTTAAAAACCAAACATTAGCACAAAAGTCCTGGTTGCTCCTGTATATTACACATAACCATCGAACATGTGCATTATTAAGCCAAAAAAATGAAAAGAAAAAAAAATAGGTTGTTTAATAAATGAGGGTTGATGAAACAAGTCAGAAGTGGGATATTACACACAAACCCACAGGATATGTGTGTACTCTTCTATTTTTTTTTTTAAATATGCACAGCACATCACACAACTTCCATCATTTCATATTGATATCCTTTCATCCAATTCAAATGGTTATGCTTTTGCTCCTCCATAACTCGACATTTTTGATATGATGTATAAAATTTCCATGCTATCGTATGATGATGATGATGATGAAAATCCATAGAAAATATTATATTTTATTGTTGCCAACGCAAAACCTACAAGTCCTCCTTCTCCACCATCACTTGTTCGTTTTATGCAATCCTGCTCGACTTAAGTAACGACAAGAGTACAATCACCTATAGGGTTTGAAATATAGTATTTTTTTTTTTCCTGTTGCAAATACGGGCTTTTGCAGAATAACACCCTCTCAGTACTCTAGCACATTGTTTAAATACAAACGGAAAATCACAATGTTGAAATATAGGTACACATTGCATAAAAAAAGGGTTAAAACTTTACGTTTGTTATGCAATGTCTATATAGGTAGTCGGATTTAGTAAAAGGGGTTCATTTGGCCTGGTCGACTTCGACATAGGTACAAAAATCACGAGCCCTACAATGTGTGCGCCCGACATGTGTTGGATTATGCATGCCTGGCTCGATCAAGTCGGGTCGGGCTGGTCGCATGGCAGGCTTCTTTTTTTTTGTTTCGACTTTTTTTTTTGTTCTTGCTTGTTTATTATTTCATCCTTTTTTTGTCGGAAATCCTACACTTAATTTTTTTTTTTAATTTTTAATAATTTTTAAGACTTTTTAGAGGTGAGAAGGGCGATTTGTGTGTGTGTGTGTTCTGAATTGAAGTCATTAAATATACTTTTGTAAAGCTTTACTTAGCGAGGCAATGTTGGGTGTTAATAATGCGAAAAAGTGATGTAAGAAATAAGCGGTTTTTGTAAAAGCACATGGTGGGGGATGAATTAAAAAAATTCGTGGGAAAGAAGCATAAAATTTAATAATGTTTGTTCGAAATTACATATTATGTATATATGTACTGTACGTGGCTTTATAATAAATTAATGAAGTGTTTTATTTCAATCATTCATCGAAATGTATTTTTATATTTAGCAAAAGAAAACGGAAAAACTGAGCCTTTTTCAATACTTCATGGTAAGCAAAGGGAAATTTAAATTTTCTTTTTTTTTATTTGAAATAATATCGTTCTTTATTTTTTGCAATTTCTTGCATTTAATGACTTTTTCGTTAAATCAATGAAAAATTCGTTAGTCCAATGAAACATAGAAATAAAATTGCATTAATACACGGTAATTTCTTTAAATTTGAAATTGCTTATTCATTTTGATGAAATTTACCAAATTTTTATGAATGAAGTTTATAGAAATATATTTTATAATATACCTACGTAAATGAAAAATTTCATATGATATTAAAAATGTTTTGTTGCCAACAGATGATTCTAAATAGCCTATTGTGAACATGCAATTTTTCTGGCATTTTGAGTTTGACATGAGATCTAAGTCATCCATGGTCATATTAATAGAAGAGTGTATTTCTTTTCGTAGACTTATGAAATTATTTCGTTGAATGAAAGAATAATTTTATAGATTTTAAAAATGAATTGTTTCATCGACTAAAACAAATTCGTTGTTCAAGTGGATCGCACAAACTTAAAATTGTGTTTTTTTAAGATTTTAAGGGCCAGTTTGTACAAACGTAAATCAATATTTTATCCGTGATAGTTCAGCAATTCTAACTCATCGATTTCATGAGATTGACTGAGGCTCAACGATCGTTCAAAGATCAAATATATGCTATAAAATACAATTACATGTTTGTACTATCATTAAAACTCAGTTAATCCGCCGAAATTGATGAAATAAAATGGCTGAACCACGAATCAAATAATTGTACAATTGGCCCTTAAAATTTTAAGGATTTTATGCAGGTCTTTTAATTTCGAGAAAATAGCAGAGATGCATACAACACGTTCGTAAAATTGCTAAAAAAAACTCCTTTAAAGTTTTGAACTAACATTTTTGAAAAAAATATGAATTTATGCAAACAAAATTCTAGAAATTTTCGGAATACCTCGGTTTCTGTTAGTCCTACAAAAAAGTTTACAAATGAAAATTTATCTATGGGAAATTATATTTCCTTTTTTTGTGCTAAGGCCATTTTAAGGTAGGTACCTACAGGTTTGAAAAATCAAAATTTTCAAATTTTAAAAAATTTTGCACATAAAATATCCAAATTCTTATAAGATATATTCCTACCAAGGAAATATATCTCTACATTTTGCTTTTTATTTTTTTTCTACAGAATATATCTTTTTCTGTTTTTTTTTTTTTTAATGCTTACCTACATCTAAGATGGAAGACATCCACTGCATCATTCCCACCCGCTACTTAATTTTTTAATTCTGCACCCTTGAAGGGGTTCTGCTTATGACACAGCAGCTGGAATTAACGTACAAAAAAATAGGTATTGCTTATAGAAACAGGGGTTCTTTAATCGCTAATTGATATCTTTAGTGTATTACCTACTTCATAATTCTATTTCTAACCTAATTTCAAACCTGTCTTAAATAAAAAAAACAAAAAAAAATAAAAATCCCAAAAAAAAAAATAAAAAACTATCAAGAAGAACTTCTACTTATATCAATTCATTATACATAAATCTATATAAATAATCGGTTTAAATGAATAAATTATAATTAACAACCGTTAATCTTGTTGTTATAATTAAATTTAAATTAAAAACTAAAATCGAAAGCAGATAATAAAATCAAGTTTATATTACTTAAGTAATTAAAAATGTATCTACAGCCAAGACAGACAAGTCTATTTAACTGGTTTTGATTATGCCAGCACTTTTTGTAGGTATCTTAAGGGAAAATGGTTAAAATTGTTAAAATTCAAAAAAAAAAAAAAAAAATAATAATTAAACTTTCAAATCGTATATTATTACATACCTAACTACCTACAACAACAAACTGGCAATATCTCAGTGCCACGTTCAGTTACACTGACCTCTAAACAAATTACACACATAAATCAAATGTCAGACATACCGCACATGTATCCATATAGCTTACAACAACCAGTATCTATAGATACTCTACGCACTGTTAGTCGTGTGTTTTGTTTTATGATTATGCTAAAAATTATAATACTGGTTCAGTTTCCTATTCCTATTCGGTTGAAGTAATAAAACAAAAATGAAAAAAAAAAAAAAAAAAACAACCATCACATAAAAATTACAATTTTACAACATTAAAAACAAAAAAAAAAAAAACATAAATTGATATAAATGGGCGTTTGTAAGCCCCTCACGCATTTCAAACGAGCATATGATACGATTGTGTACTCGTATCTTTATCTACAGCAAATGCAGAAAAAAAAAAAAAAAACAAGTGTAAAAAGATTACAATTGATTTGGAAATATCTTCCGGATATATCTCAACGAAAATCTCAATAAATTTCATAAATTAAAAGCAACAAACATTAAAATTAGTCCAAACATTTTTATAGTGAGGCCTTAGGCTTCCGAAATTCAGCGATACAGTTGTTGGTTTTTTTTTTCTATCTACGCAAAATGCCCTTGACCGGAAAATGTTTCTTCACAGTTTAATTTTAAAACGCCATGCAATCACAATATTTTTTTTTTTCGTTTTGGTCAAAACTAGACAACCTTTATGTCTATGCTATGTCTACAACCAGAGACACCACAGTTAAGTATCCAAACAAGACGTAGATAGAAAAACATACCTATGGCGCCAGAGTACTCCAGTACTGTTAAATAAAAAAAAAAAAAAAGCTAGCTACCAAATTCGTATTCGTTAGCGTTTGCACGTGATTAATTTGGCGGACAGGGGTATCCGCGAACCTTCATAAAGTTTAAACATAAATTTAGGTTTAAAGACATTTTTTTTTCCAAATATACGTGCATATATGTATAATACATACATACATATATTTAAAGGTTTTATTATATGACCATATTTTTTTTTTGTACAATCGGTATTTACAAATGCGATGACTTCATTAGGTCTTTTTTTTTATTTGCACAGTGAAATAGTAGCTAAGGTCATGTTTTTTTTTTGGGGTATTTGGCCTGATTAATTAGTAATTTGAAGCATTCATTGAGGATTGAGCAAGCATTGCCCTCATGCCCTATATTTAGTTTTTTTTTTATTTAATGTTCATTGAAAATTGTTTAAATTTTTATATCTCAACTGAACTGGCGTTTTTGTTTTCTCTCTTATTGCTTATTTCATTATTTTTGTTCATTCTTTTTAATTTGAAGGATTGAAGAATAACACATGGGCGGCACATGAACACATTTTTTTTATTTTAATTTTATTGGGTCAATTCAAAAGACGAAAAAATAAGATTTGTATTCTATGGGTTCTAGACCAAATTAAGTTTTAATGATAGATACATTTATATATAGAAAAAAAAGCCTAAAGGGAGCTGAAAAGAAACTATGCCAAACATGGAGCATATTGTGAATTAATTTTTTTTAAAAATAATGCACAAGATTAAGTTTAATTATAATTAATTATAATTTTAATTCACATATTCTGCAGATTATGTGTAGGTAAATATACATTCTGACTTTGATTGATACGCAAGTAATCTACTATTTTATGATTATAATCAACCTATTCTAAATTAAAATTTCATAGCTTGGATCAATTTTGTTAATTCCGTAAATGGTCAAAAAAGCAGAAAAAAAACAGCTGAAAAACCGAAGTCACTGATTTTTATGGTTGGTTTGGCTATGGTTTTAATATTAAATACCAACATAAATAGAAAACGAGAAATTGTTAAAGAAATTGTATCAAAGTCGTTGTTGAAAATAATAGTGCGTGGTCTTAGGTCTTAGTATAAGTACCTAATTAGAAATAAAATAAAAAAATATTTTCAAAATTTTGCTTTGCCTTTTGTATTTACATCTATCATTTCCATTTAATATTTAACGAACAGGAATAGAAAACAAAATCAAGAAAAAAAAATTCAAATAAAATTAAAAATTCTTTACACATCGCTCTCATGGGACATGATTTTGTTGTTTAGTTTTTCATATCTGTTTTTTTTTTTTTCGCTGTTGCTATATATTTTATAATTTAATTTACGAAGTCGTGTGCACCCACAAACCATCTATGGCTTGGCCAGGCCATCCTCTCATAAATTAACATGTTTTAATTGAAAACTTTAAAATGGTATAGAAACTCAAAGCTTGTTTATATAAAAGCCTCCAACCAAGTGATACGATTTTTTTTTTAATATAATTAATGTTATATAGCAATATTAGTTCACATAATGTTGTGCCATGGTCTTGACGTTATGTGTACATATATATATTTTTTTTTTGTTATTATAAATAAATTATAATGAACGTATGGTATGGCATAGAGTGTGTTATATTAATAACACGGGCACAGGCACACCCACGACAATAAAGAGATGCCTTATGCATACATATTGCATTTAATTTTATATTGTTCTCATATACAATTAGTTTTAGTGGGTAAACTTGATTTTCTATTTCATGGATAAACAATTGTCACAATCAATTGAAAAGAAATAAAAAAATAAAATCAGGAAAAGTCATAAACAACAATAATTAAAAACAAAATTAATTGAAATTAAAAAAAAAAAAAAAAAGACGAAGGTTAATTATTTCTTAGGAAGAATTCGCTGGTTATATTGTTGACATTTCTGCTTTTGTACAGACTGTAGACAAAAGAATTGTGTGTTTCCTGATTTATTGTTTTAACATAATAAGAAAATTTTAATGCAAAATAGCCAAGGGTTTCATTGATTTCATGATATACACAATGTTAATTTTAATCCACAAAAAATTCTTAAATTTTAGTAGGTACTGGCTATTGGTTCTTCTATGTATTTAATATGCAAGCTCATGAAGCAAAAGTTGTAAAAGTTTAACATTTTTACCCTGAAAATTAATTATTAAAATAGTTTTATTATTAAAAAAAAATAGCTCTTCTTTTTATAACATATTATTTTGAAAAAAAAAAAAAATTAATAATGAGTTGTATCGGTAGGTATTTGAATTGATCTTTACATAAAAGTAGAAACAGCTGTTATCTGCTTGTAAGTTTGCAATTTACAATAAAAAAAATAAAGATGAAGCTGTTCAATATAAGCCGACGATATTTCATTCTTTATTACTTCCGATTCAAACATTTCCAGTAAACAAACATCTAAATAATTATCTAATTTCTTGTATAAATTTTGTATTAATTATTCTGGTCACGAGTAAGTTCACATCATGACTTAAGAAAGTATGACTAAAAAACAAAAAAAAACAATTAATAATGAATGCAAATATTCGACTAGCCAAACTGCTTGCAAAAAAAAAATACACCATTAATTTATGCATATTTATTGCTTTTGCTTTAATATTTGTGTAACAAAAATATTTTTAGAAATAAAATTTTGACACCGTTGACTAAGCAGAAAAATGTATTATGTATTCAACAGTTGGAAGCTTCTTTATTGTTTTGCAGTTATTCGATATCAGCGTTGGACCAGTATTTATACCAATCAAAGGTTAAATAAACAAACAAAAAAATATAAATAATATTTTCGCCTGGTGTTTACAAGATTATACCACTTGTATAAATACTTTTGAAATTTGTGGAGTTGGACGAATATTTTGTTTAAACAATTCAACCGAAGACCTAAAGAAATCCTTCGTCTGAAACGCAGAAATTAGGATATGAAATAAGTTTGTTCTATATTGGTATAAAACTGGTCTAAAACACACAAAAATAATAATATAAGTATCTTTAAATATTCAAGCAGTGCTAATAAGTAAAAATTAAACAAAATATTTTACATATGTTGGTATTTGCATTTCTGTTTGTTTATCGTCTAATTGGTATAAACTGGTCTAATAAAATTAAACCCTTTTTAGATTTCACACAGTTGCAAAATAAAAATAAATAATAAAAATGCCGACTATTTTTCCAGTACCTTACAAAAATCAGTTTATCACAAAGAAAATAAATAAAAGAGCTTATATGATCTGCATAATCAAACAATTAATTTTATTTTCCTCGACAAAAAAAAAAGATTCCAACATAAACCAAAATTTCCATTACAACCCATTTTCAGGTATTTACAAGAGATCTTATCAAAAAAAAAAAACTTCACCAAATTGTTGATTTTTTTCTTTTGGGGCATTTTTTTTTTTTAACCTCATCATCATTCAGTGTCAAGTCACGCTGCTGGGGAACCATAAACTTCAGTCGACCTTTTCACTAACAATAAAAACAAAAATCCTAAACTACCAGGCCGTTATTTCCTATCTAATCATTAATCAAAACATAAAAGAAAAGATCAAAATCATTCCCTGAACTCGAAATAAAATACTATATCAACCAACCAAATTAAAGATTGGCCCTTAAAATAAGGCCAAACGAAAATGCAACTCTGTGCATTTTTTTTTTTTGAATCTACCTACCACTGCCGAGGGTACGCGACGATACATTGCGACGACTCGAATCCAACCAAAGTGCTAATTAATGCCCAATAAATGTCAAGATCATAATCGCCCGCGCGTTCTACGTGCCCATCACAAAAGAAACACAACACTGTTAGTAGTATAGTAGATAATAGTATGTCAGGTGAAAAGTGAGGTGAAGAAAACGAAGAGTTTAGTAATAACAAACCACACCACCCATGGATTCCCTCCACTTATTTTTTATGACTTTGTTTTTTTTTTTTTTTTTTTTTCTATTTGCATATTTTATGCCGCAACCTCATATTTTCACTATGTTTTACCCTTTTTTGTCTATCTCTATTTATCTGCTGTTTCTTTTCCAATTCACTGGCAATTAACCAACGATGACATTTCCACTTTAGGCACCCCACCCTACTATAGATATACCTACCACGTGGTATGGTAGGTAATAAAGTAAAATATTTTCGATTTTGTTTTTAAGCATTTTTTTTGTTAAGCCTACACGTCATGCAATAATGTCGAGGTAACTAAATACAAGCTGTTGCTGCATTTGGAAGTTGTGAAGGAGTAATCGATGTGTAACGATCTGTTTTTTTTTCAGAGGGCTTAACTTTACCGTCTTTCGGTTAAAATTCTTTTTAATCTCTTTGAGGGCCACCTAACATTAAAAAAAAAACAAATTTAAAAGAAGATGGCCAACAAACATTTTACAGTAACACAAGCAAAGAGATACACAATATGTATTATGTTTCCCATTTCAATTTCAATTCAGACATGTCATCGGACTTGAAGGTAGGTAAGATATGTATGTATGTCATTGGATTCTGACAGGAGATTACCTTGATATTGTGATGAGTGTGGTGGCTGTATGCATTGGTATAATGTAGAACTGTCAAAATCAATTTGTGACACATCTTGCGTGACCTTTTTCTTTTTTAATTCCTCAAAAGTTGTCAAAATACATCAAACAATGGAAGAAACTTTTTCGGTTTGATGATAATGACACTAAGGTGCTGCGATGTGAATAAACGCTTCTGGGATCAGTCATTGACACGGGTGGGTTTATTTGTTTTATTATTACTTTTTTTTTTTTTAAGTACAAACGTCCATATTTATGTTTAAGTCACAGAATTATGACCAAGCAAAAAAAGAGTAAATTTTAATAAGTATTATATTTTTTAATTACCTCCATGCGCACATGGTGTGAATAGGCAATAAGGTGGGTAGTTAGTACTTGATTTCGTATAAAATAAGGTGTTAATTGTGTAGAAATGAAAGACGGTTTCTGAAGAGAGCTGTCACTTGTCAAACTACAGGGTGTGTTTTTAAATTAAAAAAAAAAAGACTTATTTTTGTTTTTATTGCTGCATTTTTTTTTAATGACAACATTTTGTATCGCTAAAAAGATTTACCACAGATTTACGACAAATTTTGATAGAAGCTTTCACTAAAAGTCCATCTTTTAGATGAAACCATATAGCCAGTGATGACATATGAATTTCCAACCCAGATCATGTCAGCCAAATAAGCACAAAGCTGGTGACAGCTAGGGAAATTAAAATAATAAGTCTCAAATAAAAAAACAACGAATCAAGATAAAAGTTGTGAGGAGCATACATTATGTGACGCGGATATAGGATCGAGAAGGCAAAGCACCAAAATAGAACTGAGCAAGTCATGCAGCTCTAGAAAGAGCTCCAAAATATTGATGAGTGACAACTGATAAGCAGATGAATCATTAGAGATGACATCACCCGACGAAAACAGTTGGCAAAGAACTAGGAAAGGGGGGAGGCTTATCCACTTGTAATTGATTAAATAAAAATAAAAAAATCGGCCCAGATCTTGTAAGAGTATAAAACTATCGTTTGTTTGTACAGCACCTTATTGATTTGACAAATTCTCTCTCGATTTTTTCAAAACTATGATCGTTCAATCGACCGATCTTGTCTTCAACCACTAAGAGGCCGTTCATGGTTTATGTAGGTATGACAGCCCTTAAATATTCTTACATCAAAATGTAACCTGTTAATTTATATAGAATTTAAGACCTTAATCTTCATAATCCCATTATTAGAATTCTAATTATAAGCACTGAAACATTTTGTTTCGTGAAAATTAATATCTGCCATCACATTCGAAACGAAATTTTAATTAGAAAAAGTTTTCGAGAAGCACCCTGTTTATGACTGGATTCTTTTTTTTTCAGTCTATTATAACTTGGTAATAAAAAATCCAAAAAGGCACCGCCACATAATTAAACCTAAAAAATATAACAAAAAAAAAACAAACTCACCATAATTCACCACACATGAATTAATTTCAATAATGAAAGATATTGTAAGAGAAGACATGTTTAATTTTTTTTTTTCAAAATAATTGTTTGAAAAATTAACCATTATACTAAACATTTTTTAAAAGGCACAATAATTATTACACAAAAAAATAAAAAAAGCAATTTGACCACACGCATTTTTATTTATATATGTAGATCACAAACTGTCACGTTACACATTTCTCAACAGGTGGATTTTCGTTTATTTATTATGTGGAAAGGGTATTGTCCTATAATTATGGCAATTCGGTGATTATATTCAATTGTCACTATAATGTACAATACACGCCACACGCGGGATTTAAAAGGGTTAATAGCTCTGAACTTTATGATTAATGGCTTTATTATTATTTTATTATAAATGTTAGCGAACTTGGAAAACTTGAAAAAAAAAGAACTTATACATATTAGTTTGTTCTTGGACCTTGAAGTTGGGTTGGTTTAAAAAAAAAAAATTAAAGGTCATTGGACTAGAAAATAAAAATTAATTTTATGTCAAGTGTTTGACAGTTTAGATCATGTGTAACTTCATATATTGAGGAAGTTATATGATTCATTTTTACATAGAAGATTTTTTGTTAAATAAGTAAAGTATACAGACCAATCATCTGTTAAAAATAAATATTTGCTCGAAAATAGGAACCGAAGATATACAATTTTTTAAACTGTTCTGCATTTGTCCACCTTCAATTATTAATCAGATTATCACTTAATTGCACAAAAGCTTATGCTCTAATTTTTCTGCAGAAGAGGTTGATTGAGAAGTAAGAAAACAAGTTTCAAAAATAAGTTCAATCAACAAATTTTGATTACTGACACTAGTTTTAAAGTATTAATTGACTTTGAATTTACTGGCTGCAAAGTACTTATAAAAGCTTCAGTAAAATAAAATACAAATTTATCGAATTATCGAAAGCAAAAAAAATAAATGTTGCGGCAACAAAAGTTGCTCAGGTAGGAGTTAAGGTTAAGCCTCGGAGAAGATACATTATATGCATTTTTTTATCTGCACTTATTCAGTTATACAAAAATTACAATTAAGAACGATACTCTGATTTCGGAGAAGAACTACCAACATGTGTCTGATATTTGCACCGAGTCGAAGAAATCGTTATAAACTTTAAACCTTTCTAAATAATGAACAGTCTAACATTGTTATTTAGTTGTTGAAAATCAATCAGAAAACAATAAATCAAATATCATGCAGTTTACAAACCAATATAGATGAATTGCTTGTCAACATTTCACCTAGCAACATTTTTCCATACCATAAAATGTAGTTTATTAAAATGCCTTTAATTCTTCCATTTCTAATGACAGACCACCCATAATATCTAAATACATTCAAGAGCTATTACACCATATCTTTGCGCTGAATACGTGTGGGTACTTATCATTTTTTCATTATTTAAATGTTCCAATAGGGAGAAAACGACTTAAAAACCACACACAAACTCATTTATAATTGGTTTTATTAATTAGAAAATGATTTTTTAAATGCTATTTCATCAAAGCTTGGTATGATCCCCTCTACCCATTTGAATAATCTGAATCTGAATGAATGTCTTATTAAAATATTTTTTTCTCCATTTTCTTGTAAAAAAACAAGGTATCTACATATACTGCTATACTTGCTTACTTCAGATATAAAAACAAGACAGCAAAAAAATAACTATGTTATTGGGTAGACCTGAACTAATTCCACGCATTTTCATTTTATATATTAAACCCACTTTTCTTTTCTTTGAATTTTCTTATGAAATTTTTTTTTGCTTCGCTACGAATTTTCCCACTGAAAACGCATAGGTTTTTTTTTTTTATTTTGCTGTCTCCCCTCTTGCAATGTAAAAGTTGTATGGTATATTTGTTCACATTTCGTAGAAAATAAAAAGGCACAACCGTAGAAGAGGTTTTGATCCCCCCAGCATAATTATTACAGAAAGATGACTAAACCGCCAACCAACGTTTGCAAAAAAAAAACTTCATTTTATACAATTCACCATCATCATGTTGTATATTCGTATACCTCAAAGTCTATATAAGCAACTTGATGCGAATGAATAGTTTGGTATCCGTATGCATTGCTATACACTACTATGGCGGTCTGCTTTTGATGTTACCGACTTGATGGAGTCGGGACGAATTGAACATATGGCCAACGCAACGATGCGTTGTCAGGCCGTAAACAGTGCAATCTTTATTTAATAGACGTCAGATTTTTCATCCAATTGAAGAAACCAGTGGTACCAGATGGGAAAATAATTAACTCGAGGGATGAAATCATTTTTAACATTAAAATTTAACAGTACCTTTTTATTTTTAAAATGCAATACGCAGTCAGGAAATGACTGTAAAGAATATTCAAAAATATAGTTTAATTTGGTTTGAATCATTCGCTTTGTTTTTTTTTTTTTTTTGAATTATACGTATGTTAATATGAATGCATATTTATTATACGAGTTAGTGTATTTTATTCCAATGAAAGGTGCATGGTGAAATTGTTATTGATAAATAGGCAAACGATACATGTACATATATTTATTTGTTGAAAGAATTTATTTTTGAAACGTGGTTGAAAGATTGATAGTAATATTTTAAATTGTATACCAGTCAGGAAATGACCGTAGCAAATATTTAAAAGCATATGTATTTTACTTTGGTTTGAATCATCGGTCTTGTGTGTTTTAGGTGTTTTAGTGAATTATACCTATCAACTATAATAAGGTATTCATTATACCAGTAAGTGTGTTTTATACCAGTTAAATGTGTATAGTAAATTTGTTATTAAAAAATAAAATATTAGCACTCATAGTAAGGCAAATGAGAGTAATCAATAGTTTGCATTAATTTTATCGCTGATTGGTATAAATTTGTCTAATGAATTTTTTTAAATTGTCATGATTTAAGTTTTTTGCGATCACAGTAAAAGCGTCGCATAAGACTCCGCACTGCATTATTTATTTTAATTTCTTACGTAAATACTATTTATTGGAAACATTTCGCAATGTATTTTTATTTATCCACTAGTATAAACTGGTGTAATGCCCAAAAATGAATTTTAAATTGGTGTTGCTGGATATTCTCCGCTGCACTATTTTAATCTATTAAATGTTTACCACTATTTTAAAACATTATACAATCACTATTTGATTGTATGCTGATTAGTCTAAACTGGTCTAAAAAATGAATATTTCTAAGTTAATACATTTTTATTGCTCGCAGTTTATAGTATAAAGTATTTCAAATAATATTGTTAATCTGGCAACCCTTCAACCACTTAACGAACTGCAATATGTTAGCTTATAAAACCTCTAGTTACACATATATATCAAAATATCTATGTTTGGACTCTTTTTCTTCATATTCACTGAACCATTTCACCGCGCGCTATTAAAGACACCGGCGATGAATACGAAAAAAATGTAAATGTCAAATATTTGCTTGATATACATTTCGAGCACTTTTCTAACACCCTTTTGTTTATCTATTCCATGAGGTAAGTAGATTATATGTATACATATACATCTTTGATTGCGGTGCGGCTCGATTAACAAGATGAAAACCTATGTCAAGTTGATTGGAACGACTGATGACACAGACACCGCGAGACATCAGAAGGAGGAAGGAGAGAAGAAGTTCCCAATGCCATTGCGCCGCGACGTCAAATATTTTTGTTTTTAGGAAGTCAATGGACTTGGGGTATGGAACTCATCGAGGAAAAAATCAACGATGACAATTTGACGTTCGATCAAAAAGTGATGAAGATGGTTTCAATGATGACGATGACATTTTTACGTTTTTTTTTTTTTTTTTTTGTATTTTGCTCAAGTTGGTGCTTTCTTCGAAATTATCACGCTTTGTTGGTCATGCTCTTCAATTATAGAAGGGAGTCTGGGAGGCATTTAAAGACGAAGACCAACAACAAAAAAATCTAGCCATAGAGACAAAATTCCGTGAGGTAGCCAAGGCTTTTGTTTTTTTTTTTTTTATTTCATAACCCCCTGCTGTTTATAATGTATCTTTCTCTAGAGGTTTACTTGGGATGGAAGAAATTACAGCTACAAAAAAATAAAAGATACAAACACAGGTTTGACGTCAGAATTAAGTTACGGTACTCTATCGCTCAGTCTCGGTGGTATCTGTATCTTTTTCATACTCATAGGCGAAGGTCAATCTTGTTCACCGAAGGGTAACAAATCTTTTTAAATGACAAAAAAAAAAAGAGTATTCCTATTCTACCATGTATGAAGACAAAAGTTAGGCGGCTACGGCAAGTTGACGAAGATAGCTGCTATTATGGAAAAATAAAGCAAAGAAGAGGTCTTGAAAGACAGGGCACAAGTAGCATGATTCTAATTGCGTAACCTAATTCTTTTTTTTTTTTTAAATTCAAGTTTATTTTTTTTCTTTTTTGGTTTTACTGTGGTGACTCCCTGTATTTTCTGGATGCTTGGCCAGTGAAGGGTTTCATTTAAAGTTTGTTATATATTTTTTGGGAGGCCATAGCCAAATCAAAAATGGAAAAAAACTCTTTAATTTTTTTTTTATTTCGTGGAAATTTCTTATTCAATGAATTCAAAACTTTTTTTTTTACTTCAACTTGAAGACTCTTTAAGCCGGAAATTGTCATTAAATTAATGATTATGAAGTGGCTGACCCGAAATATATAGCAACAGCTAATTTGCTCTATTATTGGTTGGTAGGTTGAGGTTCTCAAAGCAAAATCCAAAATAAAAAGGAGGAATTAATTAGTAGATAATTTATATAGGTATTTTCTGGGGTAAATATTTGATGGATATAATTATATATTTCTTTAGATGTTTTTTTTTACCTGCATTTTGGACTAAGTCATGTTTATTTTTTTGGAACATTTAATTACCTGAAAAGATAAGAAATGAGAGAAAAGAGTTTAGTGGTTTTCTATTGTAATAAAAATTAACACAAATTATAGGGCTTTATTGTTTGGCGATAGAAATTTTAAATAAAAAATACATAAAATAGCAATAAAAGTCATAAAAAGGTCGGAAGTATTTAAAGTGGATAATTATTTACTGACGAGCGAGTAAGGTAAGGTGTTTGAATCACATACTTATAGGCTTTAAGCAAGGTAAAGATTTTTTTTTTAGGCCACAGCTGTGAAATTAAATGATTATATTAGAGGTTCTCGTTTCGATGATTAAGATAATGCAGAAAGATTATAGAATAACCAAAATTTTAAAAAATACCTTCTTCTACAAAAGAAAATCTCTGTATTGATACCTAATATGTACTTAGTTAATTATATATGTAGCTTTTGTAGACACTTTTCAACTTAATAGGTATATGTTTGTTTAGAAAACGGACCATAGTTACTTCATATGAAAAAAAAATATAAACTAAGTAAGTAGGTGCAATTTTCAGGATTTTTAATCAAAAGGCTTGAAAACATTTTATTTGATAAAAACTGCTTTATTTGTTATCGAGAAATTCGAAAATCTATGATGGGTTTTTGGATTAATAATTTTTTGATAAAATATTTTTTACTATAAAAATTCGACTTTTACTAAGATTTGAAAATAACGGCAACACGAAAAATATTTTTCTAAAACTTTTCTTTGGAGTCAATTCCTTAATTTTTAAATCAAAATGTTTCAAAAAATAATTACATAGATTTTTAAAACTTAACTTAAAACTTTGACAAAAAAAAAATACAATGAGTTTTTTTTTTTCTTTAAATATGTAAATATATACTTCAACAGCTCTCCGACACATCGTTCTTTCACTTCTAGATTTAATTCATTCCTTAATTTCCTAGAGGATATGAAGGAATTTTTTTTAAAAATTGTTCTTATAACGGATTTATCTTCTCGCAGTGTTGTGACTCTTGGCCTACCAACTCGGTGAATCGTTTTGACGGAATCGTTAGTGTTACAAAATTTAATCAAACACAAACGGGATATCACTGATTTATTAATGCAATATTTTTTTGACAAGTCTGCTTAAGAAATTCTATTTTTGTATTCGTTTAATAACTTTAATTTAATAATTTGGCAGAATACCTACTTTGTTCACGCCATTTTAGAGAAAAAAAAAAACTAGAAAATCTGTTAACAGGTTATTTTTGTGCAAAACTAAAAGAGTGAATGAGTCAATTTTGTTGCCTTTTACATTTTGGCACATTATTAATCTGCTAAGTAAAATTCAAAGTAACGACCTTTTTCATATCATATCATCATATTACTTCCAAAAAGAAGAGAGCTTTTGCTATTCAATTCAATTTCTGTACATACCTACATTTTTCACTTCGGTGTGGTAGAAAGTTAAAGGCAGATTTAACCATATACCTGCACAGATACCTTTACCTACTTTAAAACAAAATACATTTTCCATCACTAAGATATAAATTCGAACATGAAAACAAAATTCTAAAATATTTCGAGATACCTACCTACCAACCTTATAAATTTCTTGGTTGTCTTATTTAAATTTCTTTTCTGTCCTACGGCTGCTATAGGTTCATGGCTTCTGAACAAATTAATGTCTTATCAACTCAAACTAATAAATTAAATTTCTAAATTCAAATTAAAACTCTCACTCAAAAATTAAATTTGATTCACAAAAAGATCTATGCAAGAAGATAAAAAAAAAAAAAATCTTCAAAAACCAACATCGAAGTAATCTACATGACCTCGCCCTGCATTTCTAAAAAACATTGCAACAAAATAAATAGCTTGGTATATGTACCTATCAAAAAAAAAAAAAAAAAACAAATACCCACACAGAAGAAGAAGAAGAAGAACGAAAATCTTCAAGTAAACTACCTACCTACCTCACAATAAACCTTAATTAATATCCACACAAAGTGAATCAAAAGTATCTTATAGACATCAACAACATAAACCAGAGCTATCTATTTATCTATAGATAGGTAGGTAGTACCTTCATACTATAAGAAGCCCAAAAGGAATTTAAACCCATAGAATCCTCTTGGACTTCATGGCTCAGGCTCATCATGAAATGAATGGTCTTCTTGTTCTGTGCATGTTTCTCGGTCACAAGATTATCATCTTCTATAGCTTTCCATAGAAACTTTTTTTTTTCTCTCTGTGATTAATAACCCAATGACTAGAAACCGTCATCATCATCGTCCTCTTCGTTGTATAATCTTCTTTCAGCCTTGATTTCGTTTCATAGATATGAAAATAAAAAAAAAAAAAAATTCCTAAATATATATGAAATTTCAAAGGAGATCTAGTTTATATCTCATATAGATACTTTGCTTGGTTTCTTCATAGTCAAGGTGTACGTACGGCAACTACGGAGCGGTATAGGAGGTAGGTAAGTATAGACTTTGGCAATTGAATGGAATACAAAATAATAATAATTCACAAAAAAATATATCTTGCTCTCCATGAATATTAATATACACACAGAAATGTATTTGTATCTAGAAGATATAACCCATGCCATGGCAAGAACGCGTGTCTCTGCGTAGATTTTTCCATAAACACAATTCAATAAAAACTCAGCCCATAACCATAACTCTGGTGGAATTATTAAGGAAATATTAAGCATTTATTCTGCAATAATCGCAGCTCGTATATTATTCTATATAAAACGAGTATAATAATTCCAAGACCACCTCTCGCTCATTGCTAGCTATACACACACTCACATTTTCACGGAGCACATTTGGCACGTGATTAAATTGAAATTGTCGCTATGACGGAACTAAAATCTATCATCGCTCGTCCGTTGCGTGGCTTCGCGTCGGACGTTGTCGTCGCCATCGCCACCCGTCTGTCAGTCTGTCGGTTGTATATTTTTTCCAAATGAATTAAAAAATATAAAAATTACATTTCCCGGTTCTGTTGATATTTATTTTATAAATTTTATTTACATATGCAAATATTTAGTAAAAAAAAAAAAAAAAAAAAACTATAAATAAAATAATGTGCAAGTGCAACTGGCATGAAAGGGGAGGTGGTAGTGTTAATATATGTAGCACCCTCTTCTATCAGAGAGATAAGAATATTCGTATCTGTGCAACTAAAATTAAGTATATTTAAATTGAAAATTTATACTTAAAATCTATCTTTATTCAGTTCCGACAATTTAAAGTATCTTTTACTATTTTTGTCATTTTTATTATTTAACATATTTGTTTAGGTTTTTTTTTTTTTATTGGAATGCAATTTGACTACGTGCCAATTTTATTTATTTCACAGAAAATTAAATTGCATTCAATTAAACGTGTCTATGGTCTATCTATAGGTTAAATCTGAATGATAATAAAATTGTATTTCATACCAACTATGTACATTTGTATGTGCCTATAATATTTTTTTTTGTTAAATGATAATTCGTTAAACACACGTACACTACCAACCGACGACCGCGACGACGACGACGGACGTTCAAACAAATTGCGGACACATTTTTTTTTTTGGAAATTTGTTACCTTATTGACCTGTTAATGGTTGCAATTTAATTTTTTTTTTATATTCATATGCAAAATTATCTTGCACCATGATGGGATATTTTTGGTCTATCATAAATGTAATTTTAAAAATTGTGTTTTTATTCTTGAAATAGTCATACCCATTTGTATACCCACTCAAAAAAAAAATGAGTACAACATTTGAATGCCAATGAAATTTCCGTACGATAAAATGGAAATTGGATTTTGGTGCCAAGTTTAAATGAGAAAAATAAATATAAATTGTATAAAAAAGTGCGCGTTGCAAGGAATTCATGTACATACATAGGTACATAATAATTGTGCGTTTTAACAAATAATGCGGACGATTTTAATTGATAACATTTTTGAATTGTGGAACTTTTGGGGCATTTCTTGTTTTTTTTTTTTTTTTTTTTCGTTATTTATTTAGATAAAATAACGTCAAAGATAAGACTTTCAGCATTTGCTTTATGTTAATCAAAACAGAAAAAATATAGAAAACATAGCTATAGGTAGATAGATGCTATTAAGCATTAAGGAAGATTAGTTCTATTACCTTGCATAAGCTTAGGATCAATTTTTCAGCTTGAGAATTAAATATAAAAAGGAAAAAAAAAGAGTGACAGACTGGAATTTATTCTCAAGAAAAAACTATTTTAACACTTAAACACCCTTGTTTGATTTAGAGCTTACATAGACCCAAGAAATTAATTAGTTGTAAATGATTGATAAGTAGCTTTTTGATATTTATATGTTAATTAAATGGAAACATTATTTTTACCAAATATGTAGAGATTTTGTATTAAATACAATATTTTGTATTAAAAAACAAAAAATAGCAGAAATATCATTCGAGCATAGTTTTTTTTTTTTTTTACTTTTTATTAATTCACAGTCAGTCAACAAAAATGTTATCATAATATAAGTTAGAAACTCTGTATTTGCAACTGTATTTTAAGTCTATTTGAAGGCGTTTGACTATTTTCTATTATTTTAACTCAATTTAGGTATTTAGTTGCAAGTGTGAAGAGAATGTGTCACAAACGTAACTTTTTCGCATTTAAAAAAATAATCTGTCAAAAATGATTACACTTTTAACAGTAGGTACATAGACATATAACAAAAATAATAACATATTAATTAAAAAAAGTTGTTCATGTAAAAACTCATTATTCATACTTGGTCACTCACGTAACATTGAACTCTCACATACTATATTTAAAACCTAAAATTTTGGACAGTATTTTCTATTTTTGATTCTCATCACTAAACAGAGAGTAAAGACATTTTTAAGATTAAGTTAATATTGTTAAAAGACGTCTCTATGCAATATTTTTAACCAAATGCACAAAAGATTTGACCAAAATTGATCTTTTAAAACATGTATTTTTTTTTACATTCAATGAATTCTAGGCTATGTACGAATGAAGTTAAAATCGCGTTAAATTTTATCCGAAAATTAATTTGTGGCACTAGAGAGGTGAATCTGTACCTACGTAGAAATGTCAAATTTTAATCTCGGATAAAATTTAATCGAAATTTTAAACCAATTCACACACAGACTTAAAACGCATCAACCGTTAATATACTTTAGTTGTGTTTTCTCTATTGGTAACTAGATGTATCTATGTACTTTTAATTAAAAAAAAAAAACTTTATCCATGTTTTTTGTCATTCACGTCACACAAATTCTTCTAAACGTGAATTTTAAATTTGTGTTTTTTTTTTTTCCTTCAGCACATGTTAACGATCTGAATTTTTTAAGAAAAAGGTATTTAGTTTCAACGAGAAAAATTTACAATGCAAGTCATTAGTTTTATAATCAACAAGGGAACAAATAATAGTTCAAAATTAGTTTGGAAAGATAGCCAAGGTCTAAATTTAAAAAAAAAAATCACATTAATTTGTATTTCAGTAAGTTATTCTATGATCAATAGAAATTGTCATTACCGTAACATATCATCAGCGTCACTTTTAGTAACACAAATAAGCTTAATGTTCTTTTTGTTGGTATTTTCTTAGAAATTTTGAATACGAAACAAATAAACTTAAGAAATTCGCACTCGATTTTAATTTTTTTTAATAAAAACTCTGACTTAATCCATATAAAGACTTATTTTGATTTAAGAGGGGTTTGCTATTCAAAATTAACTCTAAAGCTGTGATGTAAGGATTTTTATAAATTAACTAATAAATGTTGATAAAAAAGTACGTATACGCCACAGTGACTCGCTGCTAATGTTATTTTTGTATTATTTGTTTTAAAGGGTATTTGTAAGGTAAAATATACAAAAAACAGGCAAAGATTAATTAAAAGGATTTTTTTTCACTTCTCTCTCTTCTTGTAATACCTTATAAGGTCCCAAAAAAAAAAATGGAAATATAAAAATTCATCAGTGTGTAACCTTGCAAACCGTTTGGCTAGATTTTTTTTATGGGTCATTTGGTTATTTTCTGCTTCACTTTATGGTAAATCATTAAGAACTAGGTATCTACACATCTTGTGTGCTTCCTAAGTTTTTCCTTAAAGTTTTGTTTCTGTTAATTCTTTTTGACTGAACGTGCTCTCTTTGACTATCTTATTTTTTTTATTAAGTTTCTACATGGACAATAATTGTATTACACCTGTTTTCGTATCGGGAAACCATCAACATTATTTATTTATGAGCCGGAAAAGAAAATTAATAATTTTGTGTATCAAAAAGAATTACAATAAACACTATGCTTTTGAAATCCTTTTTTTGTTTTATTATTTATTCCAGTTCGTATAGAATATTCATAGCTTAGACAGGACAACGTCTGTCGGGTCAGCTAGTTAATTAATTTACTATATGCAATATATTCTTTCCTTAGTCGATTGAACAACTGCAGCAAATTAAATAAAATTATCTAACATTAACTTTTTAAGAACTTTCAATCATCATTCTTAATTCTTAGGTTTCTACAAATTATTTAAGATATTGGTGACAGCCTTCAAATGTCTTAAATTGTATAAAACAGAAATGTAATTACTTTTTCTTCTTCTTCTTAAGTTAAACGAATTAAATTTAGGCCGTGTGTGAATTCGGTTAAAATCGCGTTAAATTTTATCCAAAGATTAATTTTTGACACTAGTGAGGTGAATCTGTACGTAGAATTGTCAAATTTTAAATGTCGGATAAAATTTAATCGCAATTTTAAACGAATTCGCACACGGCCTTAATATAAGTGCCTATGTATACCTACTGAAATGTTTTTTTGTGCATACTGACAATTTGGTAGATTTCTTCAGACCTTCAAAGATTCAAATACAACAAAAAATCAAAAAATCTTAAAACCTTTCACCAAACTAATTGTGTTTTTTTTTTTGTTCGTCATCTCATTGTACACCAAAGCAACTATCAGCGACACGACAACGCTACTGTACTTTCTCTGATGATAATAAATAGCAAGACTATTAAAATGTCTCCTTTAAGACGGGTTAATTATATGACAGGTACCTTAAAATATATCCTCTTAAAGTTTTTAAGAGTAAGCGTGTGTGTGTGTGTGTGTGTGTATAAAGAAGAAGGAACTCGCCATATGTTGCCATCTGTTAGCAGATACAGAGCATATAATTTCCTTGTTTATTTAATCGATATGGAGTTCCACAAAGAAGTGCACTAGTACCACTATTATTATTTTTAGCTTTGTGTATATGTATAAATTTAATAAAGGACTTTTGTAGAAAAGTTATAATTTCCTAGTTACTTTCGCAAGCATATGTTCATGAATTAGTAAAAAAAAAAATAAGTCAGTGTATGTAGGTACATAAAAGACAAGTAGAAATGCGTGAATAATAAAGTTACACTCTATCATTAATTTACCGTTGTTGACTTGAAATTTATAGTGAACTCGTAGTATATTTTTATTTAGGTATTTCCTTAGTGTCTCCCAAAGTTTGGTGAGAGGATAATAATACACGTAAATGTTAAAGAAGTTTGCAATGCATGCAAGGCAAATTATAAGTGACTTTGCCAACTTAATAAGTAGATATACCTATGTATAACAAAAAAAAACACGAATAAAGATAATGGATTGTTAATTCCTAATTGAAGGACAACATTGGAGAAACAGGATAAATGATTTTTAGCTAGATGAAAAGAAAGGCTTTTTTTTTTAATTAAGGACAAATCTCACTTGAAAATCAATTATCCATACACACTTATCACCTTAATTTGCAGTCTCAATTGAATGAAACAACGAGTACCTAGGTAATATTTCATTCCAGTTGTCGGTAGCAGATCAAAGACGTGCAAATAAATGTTATTTTTTCATTCTACTTCACTTTATACCGTATACCTCACCTACATACATATATAAATGGGAAAATTCATATCATGTTTTCAATTCTAGAAAAAAAAATCCAAAGCTCCATAAAGGTATTACACAATTCCAGAGACATATTGTCTACCGCGGTAAAATCGTTGGATGAGAAAATGAAAATAAATAATATAATAGAACCCAAAAGGGGAGGAGGGACAGGGGGGTTGAAAAAAAAAATCTTTATTAACAGATAATTAAATATAATTGGAAAACATTTCAAAACAGCTACCGTTCTGCTAATAATTTAATTTTATATGTTTTTTATTTCTTTTCTTTTTTATTTTTTTTTATTTTTTATAATAATAGTTTTTCGTTGAATCGATTTCGCTGGGGCATTGTAATATAATATCTAATGGATGAATAGAACACATATAAGGAGAGAGAAAAGGTCATCAAAAAGGTTAGCAGCAACACCACACCAAAGTGAGCTTGACCGCAACTAAATAAAATAAATAAATATACAAGTTGGAGATTGTATATTCATGCTCTATCACTGCGACATGATGTGATGTGATTTTTTTTAATTGAGACTTTGATCTCAAAAAAAAAAAAAAAAAAAAAAAAAAAGCTAACTCTATGCATATACTTTTATCAGAGTTTTGATTCAATGTTGATACAGTCACGAGGCATAATATTTTATTTTCTATAAAATAAGAAATTAAAATGAAATTTCCGTAATGATGGGCGGCTCTGTTAGTTTCTATATTAGTAAGCAGAATGTTTTGATTTCTTACTGACGGCATTTAAATGAGAAATGATTAGGCGAATCAGTGAAATCAAAACAAAATGAGGGTTAATGGGTTAAAATTTTGCATTGATAGTGTAATTTCCTGGTACCTGGTATATGCTTATGAATTAAATTGCTATCAATAAATTATGATGTGTTCCAAAAGTGTATAGTTTTTTCTATTCTAAGCATGAAAAAAAAATAACTTTCTACTTCTGTTTCGCTGATTTTAGGATTTTGAATTTTAAATATTTTAAGATTTTTTTTTTCAAATGTTAATTGTTTTTCTATATTACAAGGAGGAATAAAGATGTCTCTCAAGTTAGCAGAGCAAGGTCAGCAGAACAAAGTTTTAATGATGTCATCATTAGGTGCTTAATAAGTGCTAATTAAGTACCCAACAACAAAATTAAGTGCTCCAGTACTTTTGGAAAAAATTAATGTTCTGCTAACTTGATTTCAAGTTAGCAGAGCAATTTTCGAAAACTGGTTAGAACGCATGGAAAAAAAATTGGTTTGCTCTCATAATTAGGTGCTATTTAAGTGCTCTACGAATCAACAAAAAAATTTGAAAAAAATTATTTTTTACAAAAAAAAAAAAATATTTTAAAAATTTTGAAAAAAAATATTTTTTTTTTTATTTTTTTCTACTTTTTTCGTCATAAATATACTTGAATAATTAAGACTTTATCTAATTAGAGTTAAGTACCCCATTTTCCGAAAGATTTTCCAAGATTTGAAGAAAAAAAAAATAATTCAATTTTCCATACAAAACCCTGCTCTGCTAACTTAAATTCGATTTTTCTCAAACAATTCAAGATTTTTTCACCCAAATCTTTTTGATTTATTAGAAGCTCATCAAACTCGAATTAAGTACCCTATTTTCCGGAAGATTTTCCAAGATTTGAAAAAAAAAAAAAAAATCCAATTTTCCATACAAAACCCTGCTCTGCTAACTTAAATTCGATTTTTCTCAAACAATTCAAGATTTTTTCACCCAAATCTTTTTGATTTATTAGAAGCTCATCAAACTCGAATTAAGTACCCCATTTTCCGAAAGATTTTCCAAGATTTGAAGAAAAAAAAAATAATTCAATTTTCCATAGAAAACCCTGCTCTGCTAACTTAAATTCGATTTTTCTCAAACAATTCAAGATTTTTTCACCCAAATCTTTTTGATTTATTAAAAGCTCATTAAACTCGAATTAAGTACCCCATTTTCCGAAAGATTTTCCAAGATTCCAAGAAAAATAAAATAATTCAATTTTCCATAGAAAACCCTGCTCTGCTAACTTAAATTCGATTTTTCTCAAACAATTCAAGATTTTTTCATCCAAATCTTTTTGATTTATTAGAAGCTCATCAAACTCGAATTAAGTACCCCATTTTCCGAAAGATTTTCCAAGATTCCAAGAAAAATAAAATAATTCAATTTTCCATACAAAACCCTGCTCTGCTAACTTAAATTCGATTTTTCTCAAACAATTCAAGATTTTTTCACCCAAATCTCTTTGATTTATTAAAAGCTCATTAAACTCGAATTAAGTGCCCCATTTTCCGAAAGATTTTCCAAGATTCCAAGAAAAAAAAAATGATTCAATTTTCCATAGAAAACCCTGCTCTGCTAACTTAAATTCGATTTTTCTCAAACAATTCAAGATTTTTTCACCCAAATCTTTTTGATTTATTAGAAGCTCATCAAACTCGAATTAAGTACCCTATTTTCCGGAAGATTTTCCAAGATTTGAAAAAAAAAAAAAAAATAATCCAATTTTCCATACAAAACCCTGCTCTGCTAACTTAAATTCGATTTTTCTCAAACAATTCAAGATTTTTTCATCCAAATCTTTTTGATTTATTAGAAGCTCATCAAACTCGAATTAAGTACCCTATTTTCCGGAAGATTTTCCAAGATTTGAAAAAAAAAAAAAATAATAATCCAATTTTCCATACAAAACCCTGCTCTGCTAACTTAAATTCGATTTTTCTCAAACAATTCAAGATTTTTGCACCCAAATCTTTTTGATTTATTAAAAGCTCATTAAACTCGAATTAAGTGCCCCATTTTCCGAAAGATTTTCCAAGATTCCAAGAAAAAAAAAATAATTCAATTTTCCATAGAAAACCCTGCTCTGCTAACTTAAATTCGATTTTTCTCAAACAATTCAAGATTTTTTCACCCAAATCTTTTTGATTTATTAGAAGCTCATCAAACTCGAATTAAGTACCCCATTTTCCGAAAGATTTTCCAAGATTTGAAGAAAAAAAAAATAATTCAATTTTCCATACAAAACCCTGCTCTGCTAACTTAAATTCGATTTTTCTCAAACAATTCAAGATTTTTTCACCAAAATCTTTTTGATTTATTAAAAGCTCATTAAACTCGAATTAAGTACCCCATTTTCCGAAAGATTTTCCAAGATTCCAAGAAAAATAAAATCATTCAATTTTCCATACAAAACCCTGCTCTGCTAACTTAAATTCGATTTTTCTCAAACAATTCAAGATTTTTTCACCCAAATCTTTTTGATTTATTAAAAGCTCATTAAACTCGAATTAAGTACCCCATTTTCCGAAAGATTTTCCAAGATTCCAAGAAAAATAAAATAATTCAATTTTCCATACAAAACCCTGCTCTGCTAACTTAAATTCGATTTTTCTCAAACAATTCAAGATTTTTTCATCCAAATCTTTTTGATTTATTAGAAGCTCATCAAACTCGAATTAAGTACCCCATTTTCCGAAAGATTTTCCAAGATTTGAAGAAAAAAAAAATAATTCAATTTTCCATAGAAAACCCTGCTCTGCTAACTTAAATTCGATTTTTCTCAAACAATTCAAGATTTTTTCACCCAAATCTTTTTGATTTATTAGAAGCTCATCAAACTCGAATTAAGTACCCCATTTTCCGAAAGATTTTCCAAGATTTGAAGAAAAAAAAAATAATTCAATTTTCCATACAAAACCCTGCTCTGCTAACTTAAATTCGATTTTTCTCAAACAATTCAAGATTTTTTCACCAAAATCTTTTTGATTTATTAAAAGCTCATTAAACTCGAATTAAGTACCCCATTTTCCGAAAGATTTTCCAAGATTCCAAGAAAAATAAAATAATTCAATTTTCCATACAAAACCCTGCTCTGCTAACTTAAATTCGATTTTTCTCAAACAATTCAAGATTTTTGCACCCAAATCTTTTTGATTTATTAAAAGCTCATTAAACTCGAATTAAGTGCCCCATTTTCCGAAAGATTTTCCAAGATTCCAAGAAAAAAAAAATAATTCAATTTTCCATAGAAAACCCTGCTCTGCTAACTTAAATTCGATTTTTCTCAAACAATTCAAGATTTTTTCACCCAAATCTTTTTGATTTATTAGAAGCTCATCAAACTCGAATTAAGTACCCCATTTTCCGAAAGATTTTCCAAGATTTGAAGAAAAAAAAAATAATTCAATTTTCCATACAAAACCCTGCTCTGCTAACTTAAATTCGATTTTTCTCAAACAATTCAAGATTTTTTCACCAAAATCTTTTTGATTTATTAAAAGCTCATTAAACTCGAATTAAGTACCCCATTTTCCGAAAGATTTTCCAAGATTCCAAGAAAAATAAAATCATTCAATTTTCCATACAAAACCCTGCTCTGCTAACTTAAATTCGATTTTTCTCAAACAATTCAAGATTTTTTCACCCAAATCTTTTTGATTTATTAAAAGCTCATTAAACTCGAATTAAGTACCCCATTTTCCGAAAGATTTTCCAAGATTCCAAGAAAAATAAAATAATTCAATTTTCCATACAAAACCCTGCTCTGCTAACTTAAATTCGATTTTTCTCAAACAATTCAAGATTTTTTCATCCAAATCTTTTTGATTTATTAGAAGCTCATCAAACTCGAATTAAGTACCCCATTTTCCGAAAGATTTTCCAAGATTTGAAGAAAAAAAAAATAATTCAATTTTCCATACAAAACCCTGCTCTGCTAACTTAAATTCGATTTTTCTCAAACAATTCAAGATTTTTTCACCCAAATCTTTTTGATTTATTATCCTCCTCATCAAACTCGAATTAAGTACCCCATTTTCCGAAAGATTTTCCAAGATTTGAAGAAAAAAGTACTATATAATATTCAAAAAAAATGGAATTTAAGTTAGCAGAGCAGGGTTTTGTATGGAAAATTGAATTATTTTATTTTTCTTGGAATCTTGGAAAATCTTTCGGAAAATGGGGTACTTAATTCGAGTTTGATGAGCTTCTAATAAATCAAAAAGATTTGGATGAAAAAATCTTGAATTGTTTGAGAAAAATCGAATTTAAGTTAGCAGAGCAGGGTTTTGTATGGAAAATTGAATTATTTTTTTTTTCTTCAAATCTTGGAAAATCTTTCGGAAAATGGGGCACTTAATTCGAGTTTAATGAGCTTTTAATAAATCAAAAAGATTTGGGTGAAAAAATCTTGAATTGTTTGAGAAAAATCGAATTTAAGTTAGCAGAGCAGGGTTTTGTATGGAAAATTGAATTATTTTATTTTTCTTGGAATCTTGGAAAATCTTTCGGAAAATGGGGTACTTAATTCGAGTTTGATGAGCTTCTAATAAATCAAAAAGATTTGGGTGAAAAAATCTTGAATTGTTTGAGAAAAATCGAATTTAAGTTAGCAGAGCAGGGTTTTCTATGGAAAATTGAATTATTTTATTTTTCTTGGAATCTTGGAAAATCTTTCGGAAAATGGGGTACTTAATTCGAGTTTGATGAGCTTCTAATAAATCAAAAAGATTTGGATGAAAAAATCTTGAATTGTTTGAGAAAAATCGAATTTAAGTTAGCAGAGCAGGGTTTTGTATGGAAAATTGAATTATTTTTTTTTTCTTCAAATCTTGGAAAATCTTTCGGAAAATGGGGCACTTAATTCGAGTTTAATGAGCTTTTAATAAATCAAAAAGATTTGGGTGAAAAAATCTTGAATTGTTTGAGAAAAATCGAATTTAAGTTAGCAGAGCAGGGTTTTGTATGGAAAATTGAATTATTTTATTTTTCTTGGAATCTTGGAAAATCTTTCGGAAAATGGGGTACTTAATTCGAGTTTGATGAGCTTCTAATAAATCAAAAAGATTTGGATGAAAAAATCTTGAATTGTTTGAGAAAAATCGAATTTAAGTTAGCAGAGCAGGGTTTTGTATGGAAAATTGAATTATTTTTTTTTTCTTCAAATCTTGGAAAATCTTTCGGAAAATGGGGCACTTAATTCGAGTTTAATGAGCTTTTAATAAATCAAAAAGATTTGGGTGAAAAAATCTTGAATTGTTTGAGAAAAATCGAATTTAAGTTAGCAGAGCAGGGTTTTGTATGGAAAATTGAATTATTTTATTTTTCTTGGAATCTTGGAAAATCTTTCGGAAAATGGGGTACTTAATTCGAGTTTGATGAGCTTCTAATAAATCAAAAAGATTTGGGTGAAAAAATCTTGAATTGTTTGAGAAAAATCGAATTTAAGTTAGCAGAGCAGGGTTTTCTATGGAAAATTGAATTATTTTATTTTTCTTGGAATCTTGGAAAATCTTTCGGAAAATGGGGTACTTAATTCGAGTTTGATGAGCTTCTAATAAATCAAAAAGATTTGGATGAAAAAATCTTGAATTGTTTGAGAAAAATCGAATTTAAGTTAGCAGAGCAGGGTTTTGTATGGAAAATTGAATTATTTTTTTTTTCTTCAAATCTTGGAAAATCTTTCGGAAAATGGGGCACTTAATTCGAGTTTAATGAGCTTTTAATAAATCAAAAAGATTTGGGTGAAAAAATCTTGAATTGTTTGAGAAAAATCGAATTTAAGTTAGCAGAGCAGGGTTTTGTATGGAAAATTGAATTATTTTATTTTTCTTGGAATCTTGGAAAATCTTTCGGAAAATGGGGTACTTAATTCGAGTTTGATGAGCTTCTAATAAATCAAAAAGATTTGGATGAAAAAATCTTGAATTGTTTGAGAAAAATCGAATTTAAGTTAGCAGAGCAGGGTTTTGTATGGAAAATTGAATTATTTTATTTTTCTTGGAATCTTGGAAAATCTTTCGGAAAATGGGGTACTTAATTCGAGTTTAATGAGCTTTTAATAAATCAAAAAGATTTGGATGAAAAAATCTTGAATTGTTTGAGAAAAATCGAATTTAAGTTAGCAGAGCAGGGTTTTGTATGGAAAATTGAATTATTTTATTTTTCTTGGAATCTTGGAAAATCTTTCGGAAAATGGGGTACTTAATTCGAGTTTAATGAGCTTTTAATAAATCAAAAAGATTTTGGTGAAAAAATCTTGAATTGTTTGAGAAAAATCGAATTTAAGTTAGCAGAGCAGGGTTTTCTATGGAAAATGAATTATTTTTTTTTCTTCAAATCTTGGAAAATCTTTCGGAAAATGGGGTACTTAATTCGAGTTTGATGAGCTTCTAATAAATCAAAAAGATTTGGATGAAAAAATCTTGAATTGTTTGAGAAAAATCGAATTTAAGTTAGCAGAGCAGGGTTTTGTATGGAAAATTGAATTATTTTATTTTTCTTGGAATCTTGGAAAATCTTTCGGAAAATGGGGTACTTAATTCGAGTTTAATGAGCTTTTAATAAATCAAAAAGATTTGGGTGAAAAAATCTTGAATTGTTTGAGAAAAATCGAATTTAAGTTAGCAGAGCAGGGTTTTGTATGGAAAATTGAATGATTTTATTTTTCTTGGAATCTTGGAAAATCTTTCGGAAAATGGGGTACTTAATTCGAGTTTAATGAGCTTTTAATAAATCAAAAAGATTTTGGTGAAAAAATCTTGAATTGTTTGAGAAAAATCGAATTTAAGTTAGCAGAGCAGGGTTTTGTATGGAAAATTGAATTATTTTTTTTTTCTTCAAATCTTGGAAAATCTTTCGGAAAATGGGGTACTTAATTCGAGTTTGATGAGCTTCTAATAAATCAAAAAGATTTGGGTGAAAAAATCTTGAATTGTTTGAGAAAAATCGAATTTAAGTTAGCAGAGCAGGGTTTTGTATGGAAAATTGGATTATTTTTTTTTTTTTTTTCAAATCTTGGAAAATCTTCCGGAAAATAGGGTACTTAATTCGAGTTTGATGAGCTTCTAATAAATCAAAAAGATTTGGATGAAAAAATCTTGAATTGTTTGAGAAAAATCGAATTTAAGTTAGCAGAGCAGGGTTTTGTATGGAAAATTGGATTATTTTTTTTTTTTTTTTCAAATCTTGGAAAATCTTCCGGAAAATAGGGTACTTAATTCGAGTTTGATGAGCTTCTAATAAATCAAAAAGATTTGGATGAAAAAATCTTGAATTGTTTGAGAAAAATCGAATTTAAGTTAGCAGAGCAGGGTTTTCTATGGAAAATTGAATTATTTTATTTTTCTTGGAATCTTGGAAAATCTTTCGGAAAATGGGGTACTTAATTCGAGTTTAATGAGCTTTTAATAAATCAAAAAGATTTGGGTGAAAAAATCTTGAATTGTTTGAGAAAAATCGAATTTAAGTTAGCAGAGCAGGGTTTTCTATGGAAAATTGAATTATTTTTTTTTTCTTCAAATCTTGGAAAATCTTTCGGAAAATGGGGTACTTAATTCGAGTTTGATGAGCTTCTAATAAATCAAAAAGATTTGGGTGAAAAAATCTTGAATTGTTTGAGAAAAATCGAATTTAAGTTAGCAGAGCAGGGTTTTGTATGGAAAATTGGATTATTTTTTTTTTTTTTTTTCAAATCTTGGAAAATCTTCCGGAAAATAGGGTACTTAATTCGTGTTTGATGAGCTTCTAATAAATCAAAAAGATTTGGATGAAAAAATCTTGAATTGTTTGAGAAAAATCGAATTTAAGTTAGCAGAGCAGGGTTTTGTATGGAAAATTGAATTATTTTATTTTTCTTGGAATCTTGGAAAATCTTTCGGAAAATGGGGTACTTAATTCGAGTTTAATGAGCTTTTAATAAATCAAAAAGATTTGGGTGAAAAAATCTTGAATTGTTTGAGAAAAATCGAATTTAAGTTAGCAGAGCAGGGTTTTGTATGGAAAATTGAATTATTTTTTTTTTCTTCAAATCTTGGAAAATCTTTCGGAAAATGGGGTACTTAATTCGAGTTTGATGAGCTTCTAATAAATCAAAAAGATTTGGGTGAAAAAATCTTGAATTGTTTGAGAAAAATCGAATTTAAGTTAGCAGAGCAGGGTTTTGTATGGAAAATTGGATTATTTTTTTTTTTTTCAAATCTTGGAAAATCTTCCGGAAAATAGGGTACTTAATTCGAGTTTGATGAGCTTCTAATAAATCAAAAAGATTTGGGTGAAAAAATCTTGAATTGTTTGAGAAAAATCGAATTTAAGTTAGCAGAGCAGGGTTTTGTATGGAAAATTGAATTATTTTTTTTTTCTTCAAATCTTGGAAAATCTTTCGGAAAATGGGGTACTTAACTCTAATTAGATAAAGTCTTAATTATTCAAGTATATTTATGACGAAAAAAGTAGAAAAAAATAAAAAAAAAAATATTTTTTTTCAAAATTTTTAAAATATTTTTTTTTTTTGTAAAAAATAATTTTTTTCAAATTTTTTTTTTGATTCGTAGAGCACTTAAATAGCACCTAATTATGAGAGCAAACCAATTTTTTTTCCATGCGTTCTAACCATTTTTCGAAAATTGCTCTGCTAACTTGAAATCAAGTTAGCAGAACATTAATTTTTTCCAAAAGTACTGGAGCACTTAATTTTGTTGTTGGGTACTTAATTAGCACTTATTAAGCACCTAATGATGACATCATTAAAACTTTGTTCTGCTGACCTTGCTCTGCTAACTTGAGGGACATGGAATAAAGATGATGTTACAGACACATTTTTTAATGATTTTATCACATAGAATCTAAAAACATATTTAAGACTTAAGGCATTTGTTTGACTTTCTTTTTATAAACTGTTAAAATCACAAAAATCATAAGTTCCTAGATGTCTTAACTTAAAATTATTTAAACTTTAACCCCTAACCACCTACCACAGTCAGTATTTCAGTCCCTTAACCACCTACAACCGGTCTCAGAGACCGCAACGAGTTTTTAAATCGAAATAATTCATTGTGTGCGTGTCCTGCGACAAAGTTTAAAATTAAAAAAATATATTTTTCATTATTGCTATTAACCTAAAGATGAGAAAATATTTCTCGAAAATGTTGCCTAAGAAAATAAAGAAATTTGTATGAGAGTAGGGAATTTTCTTTTTTTACTGCTAACATACGAGTACCTAAGTAAATTACAATTATAATTTTTTCAAATTTATTAAAGTTTTACCTAGTCTTTTGAATAGCAACAAATTGCTTATGATCAGTTTGTATAGTTCCCTATTATTTTTTTTAGATTTATGTGTATAAGTTAATAATATCATAAATGAGACATGTTTCAGCAACATTAATTTAGCTCCGTAATGAATTATGAAATAAAAATATTTCAGATTTGTACCAATTTATGTTGCTAAAAAATTCTAAATTTATCGATAAATTCTAGAATGTCCATATTCCTAGGCTTTATAGTTACATACACATATTTTTTGTATATAAACATGTTTATAGACAAAGCCATAGTGAATTATCAAAATTCTAATTTTGTTTACAATATATTGCTTGCAATAACAACTTATCTAAGTATATGTACTGCCTTTATAATTTTATTTTTACCTAGCCTTTATGGTTTTTGCATTTTTGTATGCAAAAATCCAAAAATGTTGCCTACAATTTTGTTGTTTAATTCTATTTGTTTTTTTATTTATTTTTATTATTATTTTCCAAAATTAAAATTTGTTATTATTCTCAAATAAACATTTTATTTTATTTTATATTCATGTGACCTTAAACATGACTTTGTTGTTCAGCTTTGGTCTTTGTTTAGCTACATGAATCTTTGCAATGATAAGATATTGCCATTGTGAAAAATTATATCTCCAGCTATTTTTGTGTTTAAGAATATAAATCATTACTGTAAACCCTCGGATTGGTCACTATTCTACGATTGACCGATAAATTATACAGGTTACCTTCAGGTATTTACCAGTGCATGTTTATAAACATTTGGAAACAATTTTTTCAACATTTGCCGTAACTCTGAAGTATACCGGTCAATTTTATGACTTCGACCAATCTGTGGGAGAAGGGCTTACAATGTTTATAAACTCATACAAAAAAAACACAAACCTATGGTTCAAACACGTGAAACAAAAGTGATAGCCGTCTTTGATTTAGTTATAGCAACACGTTTCTTTTACAACAAGCAAATATATTTTAAATTCTAAAAAATATTACTTAAATAAAATAACTCAAAATGCATTACTTGGAATTAAATGAAAATCCCTCTTGCAAAAAGAATTTTTTTATCCATCGGAAAAAAATTATCAATAAATAATTAGATAATATCTCTTTTCATTTGCCATTCCAGCGATAAATGTTGCAAAACTTCTCAGACAAACACGTGCCGTCTCTATACATCTCCATTAATCCATCAAAATAATTTTAATTTTCATTCTTTCTCTTTTATGTTAAAAACACGTTTATTCAACCAAACTATATTATATTCACATACCTAGATATATCCTTAATCCTTTTTCATTCAACTCATTTCATAAATTTTACAAATTCCTTACCGATTTCTCTTTCTCTCTCTCTCATTTTATTTAAATCCACCAATTTAATAACGAAAATACTTCGCATCTGCTTAAATATATTCTTCATCCCCCACCAAACCCCCCCCCCCCCCTCCTCCACACCCTTTTAAACATTCCGAAACTCATTTGAAGACTTCTTGCCATTTCTCCAACACATCCACCCACAGCCAATCCACATCCATGCAACTATTCAACCCATTTACATGGAAGAAAAGTTTACGCAAGTTACTTAAAACTCAAGGAAATGCATCGCTATTGAAAGAAAATGTGTTCATTTTGAAACTTTTTCAGCACACTCACATGCTTTTGAGAAACCCTTTAAGCTTGTGTAGCTTAGGTATGTTCTATATAGGTATATATAAAGTTTGGTGTAGTAGGAAGTCTTAAGTTCTTCCTTTGGGCCACCTAGTTTTCTTCCTTCGAACAATATGTGAACAATTTTCCATATCATTCACTTTCTTCGATGTTACATAAATATTATGCTTGCCTTCCTGAGTGCTGTTATAGGGTTCGTTCTAAAGATGGAAAAGTTGAAGGAAAAAAAAAAACCCTTGCCAGTTTTTTTGCAATTCATTTGCACTCTACTTTGCATGCAAGCATCATCGACAATATATGAGAAGAATATGCACGTGTTTCTGCACTCTTTACACTCGAAAGTTGTCAGATAGAAAAATTAAAATTCGCACAATTTTACTTGAAATAGATACACTACTCTCAGATTGCAAAGCTATATATGAAAAAGATACAGATAGGGCAATTGAAGCAATTTAAATGGATTTATGCGCGACGAACAACGACTACGACGACGAGTTAGAGTATCTATATCGTTCGGTAGCTGAATGCATTGAATGCACATCAAAAATCATGCAGCGCATAAATGACATTTCCATTTCAATAATAATTCTGCGTATCCAATAGATACACAACACACGTCCGTCGTCGAAAATGTGCGCGGTATCTGTAACGATCATATATGCTCTGATGTTGATCATATTTCAAACCACATTTTACCAATTACATAAGGATAATTATTACTGGTTTGCTGGCGGTGCGGTGCACTTGACATTAAAAAAAAAAAAAAAAAAAAAAAAGAACTTAAAAACCGTACCACAACATGTTGCCGCATGGTGTGTTCCATTGGTGAACCACAATAATGTGTCTTTCTGATGTATCTCTACATATTTTAAGATGTGGTCATTATTTTGCTTGAGGAGTTTATATTGTACTTCTACATACATTTTCTTATGCTG
The DNA here is from genome assembly GCA_947049315.1 of Epistrophella euchroma. Lineage (NCBI taxonomy): Eukaryota > Metazoa > Arthropoda > Insecta > Diptera > Syrphidae > Epistrophella > Epistrophella euchroma. The sequence goes on along the minus strand of OX346245.1, from coordinate 121,042,433 downwards.
AGTTTATTTTTCTTTATAGTTTATATCTGCTGTCTCCACTGCAACGACTTCTTGTTTTTTGGATGGCTGGTGTTGTTGAAAGCATCATGTTGTTGTTGTTGCTGAAGATGTGTGTCTATAGATTCTTTTATTTATAAATGCATCCATGAATAAATTGTCGAAAGAAAAATGTGAATCGCATTTATGGTGCGCAGTGGAGAATGTTAAATATAGATTTTATTCCGAAAGGGTAGTTGCAAGGAAGGTGCATTTTTCTGTTTTGCTACTTGGTGTGGCAGAAGAAGGCGCTTGAAACACCTTTTTCACTCGAAATGACAAGCGGGTTTTATTCAAAAGTCTTCGGGTCACAGACGATTCTTCTTATAAGATATTGCGGTTTTACTCATGCAACAACAGTTGGGTGGGGGAAGACAAAATTTTATTTTATTTTTGTTCAAAAGGGCGAAATCTGCATTTTTTGCATCGTGATCATTGTTGAAGCCCTCGGTTTTAATTTTAATTTTTCTCTAAAAGTCAGAATATTGGCAGAATGACTATATGTAGGTATGTAGGTACATGCGCAGTATCTATCTATAGTCATCTTATCTATACGTACCTTTATACCTACTGATGATTGCATTGTTAATGTGGTGGGAGGGGGAAGGGGGGGAATGGTGCATGTTAATCGTGATATTGAATTAATATCTTCTTGTTTTTGTGTTGTTTCTATAATTCTTTGCTTATGATGGAGGTCAAATGGGTGAGGTTGATATTCATAAATATCTATGCAGTGATGTATGCCGCTGCTGGCACCGTTCGTCACTAGCTACCATATTGACAAGATCTACAAATGCAAAATAGCTCATCCATCTGCGAACAGATTATTATTGCATATTGTTATTATTTTTGTTTTGATGTTGTTGAATTTGATAAATACCTACATTTTTTTATTAGCTTTAAATTGTCATTTGATTTGCTATTTTTTTTTTTTTTATAAATGAAAGAAAAACATTGAAACGGAAGTGAAAGTCATGGATTTATATTTAATTTTTTTTTTCTATGCGGTGAGATCATTTCCTTTAATTGGCATTATGAAGTATGATTCGAGAGGTAATGTTGCTTGTTAACAAGATTTGACTGTAGGTTAGGTATAATAGATTTTCTTTTTTTGAGTCATAATTTAAATTATTAAGCTAATGGTGGCGAAGGAAATAATTTAAGTTTAGGTTGCGTCAAAATTTGCGTGAGTTTTTTTGTTTTCCTAAACAATAAGAAGATAAGTTATATGATTTCTAAAGATAAGCATAAGTTAAGTGAAGTAAATATAAAAAAAAAAAAACATGAAAAAACAAGATGTTAATTTTATTATTCCATAAGAGTAGAGAAAAGAGATCATTTAAAGACGGGAGCTACTTATTATACAATTAATTTAAATAACTTAAGTTTCTTAGTTTTAATTGACTATTAGATTTTCATAACTTTAGCTTACAAGAAAACTTTTATGCCGAAAACAGATGTGCAGCTTTTTCCAATGCAGCGAAAATAAATTTACACAGGTTCCTATGAGGGCTGACATATTCCGCAGGATCTGCATGCAGCCTTCGCTGTACGATATCTCTATTTCTTATTTCGATGCATGGGAAAAAGCTGCACATCTGTTTTCGGCTTTATTCTACTTTGCATTCAAACTTTATCTTCATAAGTAGGAAACATGTATCTGTAACATTTTTCTTTTGACAAAAGATAAATAAGTATGTATAATTTTTAAAATGGAGAGTGTTTAAATAATTTGGCGCGTATTAATAGCAGTGTCGCCAATGAAAAAAATTGAAGGGTGTCCCAAAAAGGGTCCCAAGACAAAAAATGGGTCTCATATAAAAAAAAAAAAATCGACAATAAATAGAAATTTACAAAAATGGTGGGTTCAGTGCCCATTTATATGTCAAATTTCGATATTTGTTGTTGTTTTTAATATTGCGGTGTGAAGTGAAGTTTGTGGGAGCACTCGAGCAACCATTTTTTTAATTTCTGACAACCTGCGCAAGATATTACCTTAGATTTGTGTACTGTGGTTCAAAACCTAAAAGGTAAAAATATAAAATTCGAAAAACAAAAACTAAAATTGACGTTACCAAACAAATCAATAAATAAAAAAAATCGGATTTGTGAAAATAAATAAATAAACAAATAAAGATGAATAAAAAGCCTGTCCTTAAAGGCATGCACAACTACCTACTTTTTTGGAAACCAATTTTCAAATTATTTTTGGATTGGATTAAGTTAACTGACATAATAGAAAGTGATATTAAGCCCAATGATCATTAGTTCATTTAATATTTTAATTACTTAACATTTCGTTCTAGATTGTAGTGCCAGTTGGCAGTGTAGTGTTTGTGTTGTCCCTTTCTTCTGCTAAAATGTTAAATATGGGTGTATGTTTTGTGAAGTTGAATGAAATCGTTAAGTTTTTACACATTTTCTAATGAAAATCTTATTGAATTAAGACCACTTTAATGGCCAAATGGCAACGCTGATTCATAGTCGTTACGTTTGCTAAGCAATGATCAATAAATATTGGTCCTATCTATAACTAAATTCTATTTTTTAATTATCCAAATAGGAGTTTACTTACGGCCATATTATTGACTTTCGAATTATTAACGAAATATTAAACCAAACAAAATAAATAAATGTCTTAAAATTCAATTAGGCCCACTTTTAACTCAGCATAACAGTTTAAAAATGACTCCGAATTACGGCCCTTTTGTTTTTACCCGTAACTTTTGAACGATATTATGTTACATTTCTTCAAACGCACAATAGTTTTCCTTTTTTACTGCCAATTAATATTTTAAAAAGTTGTTTTTTTAACATTTTCTTACTTATTTCTTTGTATAGTCGAAGTTTAACTTTTCAATACACTTTACCACCAAGTTCCTTGAATTCACAATATTTATATAATGCCCTTTGCATCCTTATAAATGCTTTCTAACAAATAAATACTTAGAAATTCAATTTCAACATCAATGTGGTATACCTATAAAAACAGAGAACACCTCCTGTACCTGTATAATAGAAACCTTTTCAAAATAAATTATTTGTACGTACAGAGTCAAATTCTAAGAATCTTTCTTCCACAATATTTGAAATTTTTGTTATTAAAAAAAAAAAAACTAAAGTTGGTACGAGTGTAATGTCTGCAATCCTTTATGAAAATGAAAATCTATTGTTAATTATTGTTTTATACAAAGCTGACTGTTTTGAATGTCTGAACCACATTTCAGCAGTTGAAAAATTATTTAAACTAACTTTCCTAACATTTAAACCACAAACAACGAAAGTCATCATCAAAATTAATATTTAATTGGTTGTTTCTTTTAAACCCCTTTAGCTAAATCATAAAGAAAGGAGTGAACATTTTGAGTTTTTATTAAACAGAATGAAAGTTTTTTTTTTCCTGAAAATGCAAACGTTGGGCGTTTTTCTTTTTTAGTTCAGACTTTCAGAGTTTGTTCAGAGCAAAGCACTGAGTAGACTCTGAGCGAAAATAGTAATCTTTGGAGCAGATTATGTTTAGAGCACTCCGATTTAATTATGAAACACACCTGAGCACTCAATTGTCATATCTGTCAAATAACATGGAAACTGTATGAAGTTGACCGCGCTCAGTTTTTTACTCCGTCTGCTCGGTTATTTAATTCTGAGCTCATGGAGCACGCTCTGAACGCGCTCTGAACGAAAAAAGAAACACAAACTCCAAGCTCTGAACTCAAAAAGGAACACAACATGTTTGTTTGACAGTTCGGGCTCAGCTCTGAACTGCTCTGAACAAAAAAAGAAAAACGTCTGTTATAGAGAACTGGGAATTGAAAACAGTAATTTTATTAATTTATATAGGTAGGAGAGAATAGTACTTGTTGCTTCTAACAGAGGTCACCTAAGGTCATGTTAAAAACTTCAACAAAACATAATCCAAAAGTAAAATCTAAAAATATAAAATGCAGTTACACATGAGGTACCTACGATATATGTGGCGATTCACGAGTTACCTACCTACAAATTTGTTTTGTGCTTAAAGGTTAAATTAAATTTTGTAAAAATTTATTTCATAAAAACTTTTTTTTTTTTTGACACGTGTTTAAATATTCTTGTCACACATGTGTGTTATGGTCTCAAAAAACAATTCCACAAATCAAAACTGCTAATGTCGTTTCTTTTGCTGTCAACAGTAGGTCACAGTCTTGCCGATATTTGGTAAATGCTTCTTTAAATTTTTTCTTCCAAGAAAAAAAAAATAAAGTTGCTCTTATTTATTTGAACGTCACAAAAAAAAACTTGTCAAATATAGTAACAGTATAGATTATCTATGCTTTTGAAAATGAATTTATCAATATTTTTGTTAGATCTAAGGTTCGCATCGGAATTTGCCGGCAAGGTAGAATTTTTGGTGGAGAGCATTATTTTTATATGTCACAAGCATTTCTTAAAAATTTAAAAATGGAAAATTATTTTGGCGTTGTAGAACTTACAACTAATACGTAAGCGCGGCATCAGATATACTTTGACAGCGACTTGAGCAAAAGCCACTTCGGTGATTTTGATATGCGGTAAAATTCTTCAGGTTTGAGGAACTATTTTTTTAGTTTTTGAAATTTTTTTCTACATATTTTTTTTTTCTTTTTAAAAAACTAGCCATTATTATCAAAATTCATTTAAGATTTAAAGAAAATGGTAAGAAAATAATTGATTTTCTAAATTTTCAAATAGGTAGGTATAATATAGTTCTATTTTTAAGTGCACTTTTATCTTCACTTAGAAAATAGTCCATATTAAATACAAGGAATGGAGGGGACCTACAGTTTATTGCCGAATCCGAACGGCTAACGAGCGGCACTTTTCTGTGACAGGATATACTCTTGGAGGATTTGTCAATTCCTCGCAAGAGGCAGTAGCCGTTTTTTTTTTCTTAAATAAATAGGTGGCAAGGCTGGGGGTCGAACCTGAGACCTCCGGCATGACAGTCCATCGCACTAACCATCACGCCACGGTTACTACATGTACTTGAATGACTCGAAAAAAAAAACATCAAAACCACATTTTCGCAAGCGTTTTTTTTTTTTTTTTGCAAAAAAAAACTTAATTGCAGTTTTCTTACAACTACTGTATTCATTACAGGTACGAAGTCTAATCAAAATCAAAACAGCGTTTATTGAAAAATTTGAGAAAAACTGAAATATTTGTATGGTAGCCGACTTTTCTAGATGACAAAAATTTTCCTTACCTATAGGAAATCACATAAAAATGCCTTATACCAAGATTGATGTAAATCACCTCACCCGTTTACAGTCAAAGCACAGATGCACAGATGCACAGACGCACAGACAGTATACATAGGTATGACGAAAATTACTTTTTCGGCCTTCTCCATCATCGTAGTGTCAATTTTAATTACAACCTCAGAATTGTTTTTTTTTTTTCTACATGAAACAAATACTCTCCTTATAGACCAAGTAAAAATGTATCTTCAATAGAAAAAAAAACAACAACCCTACAATTAAAGTAAAAAGAAATAAAATAATAAAAAAAAATAATCCGACAGACAACAGCTAATCACCACACTTGACTTAATTTTATGACTAATTTAAAAATGATCAAATCAAAATTTCTCAGAATTCGTCTTCTCTTTTCGAGTGTCTAATTTTTTTGTGTGGTGGTGGTGGTGGTGGTGGTCTTAATAATTTTAAATTGTGCCACTACACTGCTTATTAAATTCGTCATTTTATAATTTAGTCTATATCATCTTGTTTTCTTTCATTTTGCTTAGTGATTAAATATCCGTTTTGTTTTGGGTGTTTAGTTATTTATTTTGGTTACTTTTTCAATGAAAATCAGAAAGTTTCTTTCATCAAATACCTAATTTATTTCTTTCTTGAAAATTTGTTAAATTTTGACTTTTTTGTTTTAATTATTTAAAAATCAATTTATCATTTCATTAATAAAATATACAATTATTGTTATGGGATTTCCGGAAGGACTAAAGTAATCAATATCAATAAAATTTGAAAGTAAAATACATATAATAAAAATCGTTCAAAAACAAAAAAAAAAAAAATATTTACTTATCAAATATACGAAAATAGCAAATTGCGTTGTTTGATACTGTTTTTTTTTTATACAAAAAAATGTTGTGTTTTCTAAATTATGACCTTATCATCGTCGTAAAAATATAAATTAAAAAAAAAAAAACAAAACAATACATATGTCAAAAAAGGGTTCAATCACCTAAAAAGCCTCACACAGATACTTTTCACAATATCTAGATTCTAGAACGAAAACAAAATTAACCAACACAGTGAAATTGAGAATAATAAATAAATTGTTATGTTTACGCAAAAAAAAAAAAAATAATAAATATTTATCTAAATCGGTATTGCGAACTTGAAATACATTTCAAATGGCCTTCAAGAATTTTTTTACCTACATAACATATGTAGGTAGCATTTTAATAATTAATAAACATTATTTCGAAAAATAGATTTTCTATAGATAGCTTTTTAGACAAAAAAAATAATCTATTTTGAGTTCATTCGAGTCGAGCCCCTCTAATTTAGAACTAATTAAGTTTTTTTTTTTTTATAGTTATTATGTTTTTTTTTTTTTTTTGGTTTTCATTCTGTTTAACCATAAGAATATGCCTTTCTCTTTAAAACGTTAGTCGTCGCGTCGTACTTATGCTTAAAGTTAATCACACATTTTATCTAACAACGTGATAAATGGGTCTTTTAAAACCACTGTACGTATATGTGCATGTTCAGTTGATAGTATATGTTTATGTGCCTACATTTATGTACACTTCTGAACGCGGATCTTGATAAGAAGAAATGGTGAGTGAGATTGTGAAATTTTGCTTGTGATTCAATGTTAATAGTAAGTAGGTAATTTTTTTTTTGCGCCTATTTGTTTTTTTTTTTTTGACATTTTAGCTTTCGAAATTGCATATCTTTATCTGATATTTACAAATTGTATAGTTTCGAAAAGATACAATCTACACAAAAAATCACTTTGCTCACGATCTCACACACGCATAGATTATAATTAAATGTTGGTAAAAAAAAAAAATTTAATTTTGAACATGCCTCAAGGAAATGGGGTTAAAAGCATAAACATAACTTGAACGGAAGGAAATATAGGTAAGCCGATACTTAAAATAACTAATGGAATATTATGGCAAAAGGATAATAATCGTATATGTACATCTACCGAGAATCATCTTTTCCAATACATAATGTACTTATACCTTTACCTAGGTACTTAATGTTTTTCCGTTATCCAAATAGAGGAAGTTGAAATTTTAATACAAAATCAATATTTAAGACGAAGTAAGTACCTATCTGAAGGAAAAATACATTTCAAAAAGATACACGTAGTCTCTTTATTCTAAGAATGTTGAATTTAGAAATCTATAATGTGTACTGTTATCCTGTTATATCTAGTCGAACGTGTGGCTTATATTATGAGAATATTTTTCTGACGGACGAAAACTAAAAAAAAAACAAAGCAGAAGCAAAATGAACTCCTTCAACATTTTTGGTAAACAATTTTCATAATTCATTAATTCGTTTTGAAAGTAGCTGTGGAGCAGTCCTATCATCAGCAACAGCAATATAAATTATCTCAAGTATATTATACCTACAAAAATATCTTTCAAAAGATTTTTTTTTTCTTTTATGGATTTAAATTGATCTGAAAATAAATTTAGTGTTTCTCATATGTACATATTGTATCTAATAAAAAAAACTTCATTAAATGATAAATATATGTATTTACGTTGAAAGATTGCTATAAAATTATATTTTTTTAAAGAGCTTTGTAGGAATTATTTGTCAATAAACAAAAACTTAATAAAGAAACAACAATTTATTTATAGAATGAAAAACATATGTTTTTATGTTTCATTTTTTTTCTTGTAACTTATTAAAAAAAAAATAAACAAAAGGTCTCTGCACGCTCTGATTAGAAATTTACGCATTTGTTTATGATTTTAACAAAACGAAAACATGTTTTTGTTATTTTGAAGATAAACATTCTAAGGTTTGGATTCTTTTAGATAACCTTAGTGGAATAAAAAAAATTTAAACATTTTTTTTGTTTTTCAATAGAAATCCCTTATGCGTTCTAGGTATCTATATTTGGATACGTTCAAGTGATACAATCTTTGGTCTTACTGATTCGCACAAACATTTATTCATCAAAATATTTAGATAGGTATGGGTACCTGTATTTTTGAGACATTTAAACAAAGTTAAGATTCTTAATTAATAGAAAAATGGGTGTTGCGAAATGTGTAAGAAATTACATATGTCGAGCTTAAGGTTCAACGGAGCTTAATTAAAAAATTGCAACTCTCTAAAAGATGTAAAGTCAGAAGAAAATTGAGATATGCATAAGAAAAGTGGGTGTGGTAGCAGCCAGATTTAAAAATAAAATTGTATTTGAAATGCTTTAGGTTTGAGATAGCCTAAGTAACAAAATGTTTGCTTTCTTAAGACGTTTTTTTTTTTTTCTTTTCAACTCTTATCTTATATTTAATTGGCTCGAAAAAATCGTTTCAAAGAAAATGACACTCTTCAAAAAAAAAATAACAAAAGAAAAGAAAGAAATTAAAATTTTTGGCTCGTGCTGTTTCTTATGATTGCGCAGTAACGGTATACTTGCCTAAAAAAAAATAGTTCCTTAAATTGTTCAACATAGAAAAAAAAACAATAAAGCTTTAAAATGCTTTTTGTTTCATCTCAATACGTCTACTTTTCACAGAGATAAAGCTCTTCAAAAAACACTAAAAAAAACGAAAAAATTTTTGTTCTCTTAACTGTTTTGAATAGTGAAGGTAGAAGAAAGACGGTTAAAAAGTTTTACTAGCACAGTAGACTGAGAACTAAGGTGTTTCTTACGAATGACAACACTGGCCGTTCGAGGATCAATTTTTTGTATTTTTTTTGTAAAATAAAATTTAACCTTTATCGGTACTTATCCCAGAAAGCATATGTTTTTAACCCCAGAAAACGGCTTATTTATGAAAATAGTTTTATTGTTTAATTTTTCTCATACTAAAAACGTTTCACTTTCATTTTTATTCGGAGTTAATACATTAATGGTCCTTCGAGCCGGATTAGTAATAGAAAAAATCACCGATTAGATTTTTTTACTATTATACATATTGTATATTAATACAGTGTTTATTAATAACTTTGAAATCCCAAGGAGTGGAAGGGTTCAATAAAACTGTACATATTATAAGGAAAAGAATATTAAATAGAATTGGTTCACTTGTTTGCTTAACATGTGCCTTCTGAACGATTGTTTGCGCTAAGATTTTTATCACTCACGATGTGGAACACCTTAATAGCTCATACATGAGAATCAGCTTCAATGAAGTTGGCAAAAGTCGCAAGAAATTTCAGCAATTATTTAAAATAATTTTTTTTTTGAAATACCATAGAATGTTCAAGTATTCTTCAAAATGCATATGATATTGCAAAAAGATGGGGCCATACAAGGGAACCTTCTGGGACTTAATTTATTTTTTTAATTTCTCATCTTCACGTCTGATATTCATAGAAAATTTAACGATCCTAATTCTTATAAGTAAATGCGGCAAACTCTTAAACACTTAATTTTCTTTGATTTTCTAAACAGTTCACATGTTTTTTTTGCATTCAGTTAAATTCCAACTCCATCTAATTAATTACCATCATATTTTCCGTAGTTGAATATGCCCATATGTCTGGTTTGTTGCTGATGGTGGTGCTATTGAAAATCCAACATTCACTTAGTACCACAGATACATGCACTTGTCACCGATATTGTCATCGTTATTTGATATTCCACATTGTCGTCGTTACGTGCGTCGTCATCGGTCGTCACGTTGACAGTTCCTCGTGCATAAAACAGTTTTAAACTTGGTCTAGTTACACACTTTGGTTTGGAAATTATTAAAAAAAAAAAAATTATTACACATACACACACAAAATAGTACATACAGTCGAAGTGCAAGAAAACTATAAGTATGGATATAAGCATTATTGCAATTTCAGCAGCAGCAGAGACACCAAAACGAAGAAAAAAAGTAGTTACAAGAGCAAAATAATTACAAATTGATTTCAATTTCAATCAAAATCGTAGTAATTATCATCGTGAGTTTTGTCGCGACGACGACGCCGCCGATATGGCGATGTGACCATGTCGTGATGTCGCCTTCAATCACAATCTGAACTTCTTATTTTTAATTTATTTGTGCTTCTTTTTGTTGCAAGGTACAAGTTTAACTTGTCATTATCAATAATCATTATTCTTGTTTTGCTTTTGGTAAAATTTATGTTTTTATTGTCGATTTTTGTTTTGTTTCCGAACGTTGGAATTGTTATGTTGGTTGCTTTCGAATGATTACAACATTTTACATGTTGCATAAAATCAGTGAACTTAATTTATAGTCATACAGAGCGACAACAGCTACACAGATAATAATTATATGATGACGAAGAAGCCAGTGTAACACTTATATAGAGATATTTATCATCCTGCTCAGTTTTTTTTCATGCATCAGGAAAACATGTTGCTGGAGTTACTGTGTTTGTAGTATACCTCGTCATCATCGGCTTCGTCGTCATCATAATTTAGATTTGCTAATCTCGCATCAAGATCGTAGGAAGTGGGTGTTAACTTGCAGAATAATTACTGACATTATAATGTCGCTAAAAAAAATTTTAACACCTCGTATAGCAACATATTTGATTAGAAAGAGAGAGAGAGAGAGAGAAGGAGGGGCTCCTAATACGGAAACGTTTTTATTTTTAAGCAGCTAATTGAGTTTTGAGGCTTATGAAGACTGCTTCAACGAATGATAGATCATTGGAATAGTGAACTTGTCAGAAAAATTATTCAAGATTTTTTTGGTTCTAGATACCAATATTAAAAAAGAAGAAAAGATTTCATACTAAAAAATAAAAATATCTAAGCTTAAATATCAACCATCAAAGCAACAAAAATGACAGCATTATTTTTTTCTTAAATCTAAACCGGCTTCAGTTACTTTCAGCAAATTAAGGACACATTAATTCAACTTGAACTACTACTTCCAGCTCTTTATTTCCTTAAGTCAATGTGTCAAGTTAAAGCTGTACTTACTACTATAAGTGGTTACTTTTTACCACCTGCCCTACCAGTTCAAAAAGAACTAAAAAAAACAACAACTTCAAGATCCAGAAACAACAACAAAAAAATAAAACAAGATTTATAAACAACTCTTGTTGACAATAAATATATCAACATTTATAAAATGTGTCATGTTTGCTAAATAATTAGCTTTTTTTAGATACATACATATATGTACATATCTCGTTGTTTTTTTTTTTCCCATGAGTTTTGTAAATTTTAATTTCCTAAGTCAATGTCAAGTTTTTAAATTGACACTTTACATCAAAAAAATAAATTTTCCTCTCCAACTGACAACTATACATATACAATATGCATGAATGTAACTGTATTAACTTTAAGCAAGACGTCACGTCGCGTAGTTGGATTGTAGATAAACTTTAAATCAAATATGAGCGAAAAAGTTTTGCCTTGCTACGATATCTCCTAACTTACACGTGTCGTTTAGAGAGATTGGGTAAACGTCATGTCTTGTTTTTTTTTTTTTATTTTTTTTTTCGATTGCAACATGTTGACAAATAATGTTCTTATTAGTTAAACAACATTTGCCAATATCTCTCTATCGATGATGATATTTTTTTTTTTTTATTTGTATTTATTAATACTTGATTGCCTGTTAAAATATCGATTAATATTACTTCATTGAACAGTGTAGTATTTTTTTTTCTTTTAATATTTTACAGACAAACCAGGCAAAAGGCAATTACAGTCGTTAACGATTGCAGCACATTTATACACATAATATCATTGAATAAAAAAAAATATTTCCATAGAGTAAATGCCACCAGATATACAATTTGTGTGTTGTAATAATAAAAAAAAAATGTTTTGTAATAAATATAAGGCTTATCGTTATTGTAATGTTTTACTTTTTACTTAAGAGACAGAGAGCAAGAGAGAGGGGGAAAATTCTTGTACTTGTTTTATTGTTATAAATCATTTTTAATAATAAAAAAAAAAAAAATATTTTTTTATCGCATAAACTAAAGAGTTCGAAGCAAACATGCCACCAGCCAGAGCCAGATTGAAGCAGGGGTATTTTCTAATTATCCGCTGTAAGTAGTTAAATAGAGAGAGAGAGAGAGAAATGAAAAAAAAAAAAACAAACAAATTGCTTGTGATAAGATAAAAAATTATCTGCGAGGCATTTTGCTATCTGGTGACTTAGAGTCTGGTTCAACTCTTATTCCATGACAATGGAGTCCAATGTGACTGATAAAAATGTGCATTCTTTTTTTTGTATGGTGTTTTTTTAAGTGTTGTTATAGGGTAAGTTTTTTTTTTTTGTCAATGTATTTTTATCGTGAATGAAAAGGTGATATTGAGGAAGGTACTTTAAGAAATTATATATGTATATTTATCGTTGAGTAGAAACTTTTGTTCGGTATTATGACTTGTGTCGTTTTATTTTGCTCATCCCCCGTCCCCCAGTAAGTAATCCTTTTGCACTCGAAAGCCTTCTATTGCCTGCTCGGACTTCGGAGTAATGTTTTAGGTTACCGATTTCATTAAGGATTGCACTCTAAGCACACAGATTAAAGAAATTTTCATCGGATACATTGTCAATCTGATAAATGTTTAAGAAATAGGTAAAGATTATTTTTCATATTTTTCATTGAAATAAAATTTGAGGATTGGTGGAAAAAAAACTTTTTTTTTTTATAATTCAAAATTTTCCCTCAAAATTTTAGGGAATTTCATCAAAATATTTTAATTTAGAATTAATTTGTACTTTCAAACTTAAAACCTATACAAAAGTGGTGAATATTTAAAAACCGATTATGTATTTGTTTATTTTTCTCTTTAATTCGAATAATTCCAAGGAAATAATATTATGTCAGATTTTTTATATAAATTTATTGAAATTCATTTAGCTTGTTGGCTAATCTTTGAGATTAATTACTTCTTTTAATAGAATTGACGTTGTGGTTTTGATTTTATTAAGCGCAGATAAGCAATCATATTGTAGAAAAGGTCATATAATATGAATCTGTTTGCAAATCGAATAAATACATATACGAGCAAAAGTAAAGATTACTAAATATGTAGAGACACATTATTTTTCTTGATTGAATTATATGGAAGTGACTAAATAATATTAGGTACTGTTTATTATTACACGCCCACTTTATTTTTTAGATTGAAAGGTTGCAATATGACTCTCAAATATTTATCTGAAAAATTAAAAAAGTTTTGAAGACTTTGAAATGAATATAAGACGTGTCGATCTATATTTTAGCTGTTTCACTGTTTGAAATTTTTTTTGCAATGAAATTTATTTAAAATTAAAACATTTTCACATATTATTTTCCTAGTTTGTCTAACTGGTATAAACAGCCAGTAACTATGTCTGTATCTATACCTGCCATTCGTAACAGCAATAATTGTAAATAATTTTTTTCCTGCAATAATTGATTTTTTTAAGCACGCAAATCACCATTGTCATTTATTTGATATTTGGTATAAACTGGTCTAAGCCATATGGGGAAGAATTAGAATAAATTAGAAAAGACCATAAAATAAATTTACCGAAAAATTGAAAGAAATGCATTCTCTATAAACTTTAGACTAGTTTTTATACCAATCAGTTGTAAGTAAATTTAAAAGAAACATGTGTAATTTTTTGTCATTTATTCTCTAATAATTAATGGTATTAATTTCCTAGGCTTTTATTGGAATATGTAAGGTATGGACCTAGTCAGTTTCATGTTCATATTTTTATTTGATAAATTAGAATAAACTGGTCTAAAACATACATAAGTATGGGAAATAATTAAAATTTTTAAAAAGAGACCATAAAAGATTCTTACTGACAAGTTTAGAGAAATGTGTTCGCTAGCTATGGCCTTTAGGCTAGTTTATACCAATTAGTTTGTAATTAACCTGATTATTATCGTCTAAATGGTCTATCGTCTAAAACATAGGGCTAATGATTAGGGTTCATAAAAAAATAAAATAAAAAATTCGTTCTGACAAATTTAGGGAATTGCGTTAGCTTCAGGCTAGTTTATACCAACTAGTTGTACTTAATTTATGTAATTTTATGGTCAACTATTGTCTCAATTGAAGAATAAAAACTAAAAGTAGTATTGATTTCCTACACTTTTATTGGGAATATGTAGTCAGTTTTATGTTTATACCATTCAGACATAAGATGCGAATTTTTATAATAAATGGTAAAAAAGAAAAATTATTCTTTCGATATAGGTAATGTATTGTTATGAATTTTGCTCGTAATACTATTTTTTAACCTAGTCACACATTAATTTAAAGTAAAAACAGATCGCGTGATACTTGAAGCGATATAGTTTGATTAAACGTTCGTCGTTTCGACGTTAAAAATGGGTTTAAATGCTAAAAGTCGACAAAATAATTTACTCCTGTTCATTTCTCCAAATTCATCTTATTATCGATTACCTACATATATCATCTTTTAAAATTAAAATAAATTGTAATTTTTCATAGAAATGAACAACAAAGTATTACAAAGACTACTTAATTGTCTTAATTTGGAGCATATTTAAAAATGCAACTACCTAATAAAATTGACATTAAAAATTCTCAGTAATACAAAGTCTGTCCAAAAATAATAAATAATATTCTCACTAATTAATAGATACGAACAAACTTGCACGTTGTCGGTTGTAGGTATTTAATTTTATCTCAAAAGATAAAAAAAAATATATATACAAATACAAACCACCTGGATCTAGTTGAAATTCAACTGAAATGAAATAAAACATTTTTAGGAAAATTACCTACTAATACACATACACACAAAACATAATATGTATGAAAATGTATTCGAGCCCAAATTTTGATATGCAAGTACTTACATACAAATGCATATTTAATGCACACATAGACAACTCATATGAGAGACGACATTTAGTCTGGCAGATAATAATAATATTTATTTTCGTCATACATATAAGCTGCCAAAATATAATTGTGGTGAAATAAGTTTTCATCAGTTTTGTCATTTTCAAAAAAAAAAAAATAAGCAAACAAATTCAAAACCGATGTCCATGCTCCGTTTAACAATTCAGCAGAATAAAATAAGAAAAAAAAAAACAAAATCAAATTTCGCTGGGAGGAATTTTTCTCGGAAGTCAACACAACCCAAAATATTCACAAAATTTTTCAATTTGGTTGACAAAATTATTTATTTACGCAAAACTCTCGTCTACTTTAACTCATCATCAATTCAAATGAAAGACATATTGCTAAAAAGTTCCCAGTAATTAGTTTAAATATACCCTCCATGATGATGAAGCCAAGGGATGATGATAGACAGAAAATTCCCAAAAAAAAAAAAGGAAATAACTTTCACTCATTTTTTTTTGAGTACATTAGCATTGATAGTCTCGAAAAGTACCTAATTAATGACTCAGAACTTGATTTGGCTATCTATTAAAAACTTTATCATTTCATTAAATATTTTATAAAGCCATTTTTGTCTGATGATATCAAAATCAAATAAAACAAAATTTTAGAATGCATTCACAGAAAAGTGTGCTATAGATTAAAATTTTATAGAATATAGATAGGTATTTGTGTATCATCAAAATTGAGTCTGATTTTGAATTTTGGTGAAACAGTTTGTAGGGCAAATCAGTTTATCACTACAAGCCATCTTCTGTGTTTTTCATATTATATTTTGTAGGAATGTGTGATTGTATTTAGGAAACACACACACTACGTTTTAAGGTAATTTGAGATTATTTTTATTTTTTTTTTTTGCTGCAAAATATATACGATTCACCGCAATCAACACCACCAGAAACACAAAAAAAATAAGGAATATCAAATTCTAGTATATTGTATAGGTGTACCGTTCGTTGGTATATAATTCTTTGGACCACCATCATGGATTATCTTGTCCTTCTCATTCTGAAGGTTGTTCATCTTTCGAATTCGTGAAAAAAAAAAATAGATTCGTTGGCTGGTGATGGAGTTGCACGACAAAACTGTCAGTCAATATTATTAAAGAAGATGAGAGACTAAAGCCAACACAAAAAAAAAAATTAATCTAAGTTGATTGATATCATTTGCTTCTTCGGGAGCCTATATAGTAGCCCCTTGATGTCTGTGGGTAGCATCAAAATTGAATCCACTAAAGTGTTTGCGTTGAATGAAGACTGGAAAAGAGTTAAAATTAAAAAAAAAAAAAAAAAAAAAAAACTACATTGAAAAGGAAGAATCATGGAGACATGCAAAGAACATGTAATTCGGTATTGTTAAAGGAGTTTTTGTATTTGATATTCATCACTCAATGCGATATTGAATTTCCTAACCATTATAAGAAGTAGGTTGATGTGGTTGATTTATCGGATAATGATAGATTTTAAGATTTTAAGCTCAAAGATGTCGAAAATTTTAAGAAATATGGTGGACTTGTAGTTTGTCTTTGTTTAAATTGCCACCAAGAATTTATGTAGGTTCATACTTTAGTCGCTGAAAAAGTTCAGCCGTGTTATTGGAGATGATTTTAAAAATTCGCAAATTGTTTGTGTGGAAAATCAAAAATTGGAATTTCTCCCCCAGGGAATGACATTAAAGTGTTCTGTAACAATTTTCAAGCAAATCCTTTGATCCATTTAGCCTCTAGCTTTATGATGCACACCAAGATGAACGGACAATCAGATGCATCAGACAAATAGACCAATCGTTATATTAGTTTTGGTTAAAATTTCGATTTCCGAAAAAAATTACTTAAAATTAAAAAAAAAATTAATTACAATACAGTGCTATAGATTTGCTTTTCAAGTCCAGTTTTTTAAAGGAATAATTTTTGAAAAATTAATAAAGTAAAAAATTTTGAAAATTGTGATTTTGTTGTTTTTTAGTTAATATTTTTATTCTTCAAAATTTTCCGTAATTAAGTGTTTATTTAGAATTTTTATGTTCTTATCAATTCTTAGTTAAAGACTGAAAATCTGATGACAAGAATCTTTCTTAGTTTTTAGAAAAAAAAAAAAAACCAAAAGTAGGTACTTCATTGATTTGAAATTTATTTTTTTTCAATTTCTCAAAAAATTAGAAAGATCTTTCTTTCTGGTTTTCAGAATTTGAGTGAGAACTGATAAAAATATTTTTAAAAAACAGTGACTCTTAATTAGTCAAAGTTTTGAAAAAAAAAAAACAAACTTAAAAAAAAAAATAAACTTGAAAAAGAAATCACAGCTTTTTTTCAAAAACTTTGACTTTGACATTTAATGTCGTAAAAAATATTTACAAATAAAAGAATGGAATATTAGCCTTCAAAAAAACTATGGCACACCTTTGTAAGTATATGCTTTCGTTGATTTTTAATTATCTCGAATCCGCAATCTTGGATCAGCAATAATTCGCAGTACGTATTATTTTCTTTTTTTCTTACGTTAAATCGATGAAGAGAAAAGAGAGCACTGCACTATGAATCACTGCGAATGTCTTTTTGCAGATTCCATAATCAGCATTAATAATTTTTTTTTTCCATTTCAAGTAAAAATTTTTCAGAAATAGACCCCTGTCCACCTCAGTGGGGGAGGGTGTTGAATTTGTCCCCCATACAATTTTTTTTTCTTATTATGATCGCAGGAATTATGGCTGAGTTCCAAAATTCATCAGATGCGCATTTACTGCGCAAACTGCGCATCCAAAAATTTTTTAGCTGCTTCGATTAATTTTTTTTTTTTTGCATTCTGAAACTTCAGTCTTATGCAATGTAATATTTCTACAAAACATCAAGTTTTCGTTGCTGATGCGTATGAAAAATGAAAGCATTACTTCCGCATCAAAACATTTTCTACATTTTGGAACTCAGTCTATCTTCTATGTACTGAACATTTTTAGTGGACAGAGTATAGTTGAAGAATATGGGTGATTATCTCTTAAGAAACCCAAAAATTCACAAATTTGACTTTCAATCCAAATTCAGCTTAGTCATGTGTTACAACTAATATTTACTATGTTGGTATATCTATAAGTAATTTGTCAAAAATTAACTTCGTCATCAGCCAAGTTTTAAGTAGATATACTTGCGTTGATTTACGAGTATAATATGTACAGTACATGGGTATGGTAGTGTAAATGCATACTATCGACACATCAATATTAAAAAAGCCAAACTTTTTATCCAACAATGCCCAGCATACGAAAACTCATCATCATCCACCAAGCAAGTTTTCCTTTAACACTCAAGTATAGAAGCAGGTATAGGTATAGTAGTTGGTATACGTATGGCTGTTTTATAAGCTACTTTAATGTAAATTTAATTCACCACCCAAAATGAAGGAAGTTATTAAATTATATTCATTTCGAAAATGTCGCCAACTTAAGCTATCGTTATATATGTGGATAAATATATCCCTCTCTTTTTCTTTTATACTCTCCTTGAAAAAAATATGGCGAAATTCCCAGCGATTAAAATTACATTAACAGTTTCGCGTCGGAACTTTTTCAAGAGGTTAACGTCTGTATCACTTAAAAAAAAAAAAAAAGTGGAAACACTTATGTAATAGTTTCGTCATTAATCATTATCACAAAGGCGACACACATTTTTATTAAAACTTGAAACTGAATTCTTTTTCGAAATAAAAAGAAATAAAAAAAACACTAAATGAAAAAGGAAGTCAAATATGTCTGATAGGATGTTTTAAACAATAATATTTCGCTTTTTTCCTCGACTAGTTTGAAGGTGGCTTTTAGTAAAGTCTAATCCAGCTTGATTCTGAGCTTTTCGTAATCCCATTCGTTTCACATTAACTTTTGCATCCTTTAATGCGCCCGCCATTTCTATGTTTTCTTTGTTATCCTTCTTCCGAGTTGCGCTTTGTTTTTTTACACCAGAAACAACAACTTCGTGTTGGATAACTTTCGATTGTAATCGCTTTGAACATCTTCGATTTTCCATCAAGCTAACCTTGTTATTTTTTTTCACTTCCACTGTTTCTTCCGAATTCTTCAGAGAATTTAGAGACTTTTGTTTAATGTGGATTGGAGGATTGCTTTGGCAATTCTTAAGAAAATTACGATTTTTATTTTCGATATTCTGCATTTCTTCATTGGAATTCTCAGAAATCGAAAAATTTGTTGAAGAAAACTTCGGCGTTAGTTGATCAGTTTCAATCTTGATTTTAGTTGAGTTTCCGTGGTGGGTTTCTTTTAGATTTAAGTTCGATGTATTATCGTTGTAGTTTTCGGAATAGGGAATTTTTTGCTGAGTTAGTAATTCTAGCTTTTCTTTGATATTTTGATTCACCTGCAAAAATGTTTTTTTTTAATTTTTTTTTTGTCGTGATAATTATTAGGACTGGCTACAAAACGAGATAAAAGTCTCAATCTCGTTTCGGTTTTGCCTCTTGTTTTCGGATACCCGAGAGCATTAGAAACTAGACTGAAACGAGACCGCATTTTGATGGACTGAAATTTAAAAAGATTAAATCTAGCTGATTCTTTCGTACAAAAACAAAAAAAAAAAAAAAGACAAAAAAAATAAAAGAAAAACCAATATCGATTTCTTGCTTAAATTGACCTTCAAAGCGTCCACTAATTCGCATTTGATTTGATTGCATTTGGTATTAAGTGAAGCGATTTGCATCCGCAGCGATATATTCTCTTGAGTTAGATGCAAATTTCTAGCTTTCAAATATAATTCTATTGTTGATTGCATTTTGTTGTTATGCGAAATTTGAATATTTGTTTTTTTACTCTATTTTTTTTGGAGATGAAGAAGAAACAATAAATTGAGTACTTGATATTTTTTTTTTTTTTACTTTTAAAGTAGTAAAATTTTTATATCGAACTGAGTGATGTTCATACTTATTTGTTGTATGAGGAAGTTTTATTTCGTGTTGGCGGCCTAATGTGTCTCTATAGGAAAAAAAAATGTATATCTTGTTCATAAAATGTATATGTAGGTATCTATACGTATATTACAGACTTGATTAGAAGGTGGGTGGCTTGGCTATATTATATTGTTATATTGATATCTTTACATTTTTACATACAACCATGTACATATAAATATATGTATAACCAATATAGCAGCCTTTTGAATTGAATTGTGTTAATTAATTAATATTCAGATACTCTACTTCATGTTTTAGTTTTATGGCACTGTTAGATGAATTCATGCAGCTTAAATTGGTATTAACGAATAACTTGTTTTGATGTAATAACTTATACCAAGTGTTGTATGTATATTTTTATATGCGGAAAATAGTGTATGGTAAGAAAAAAAAAAAAAAAAAAAAAAAAACGTTAACGTGTGGTTATGTCGCGTGCGTGTCTAATTTTTTTTTTATTTTATTAATTTTATCCATATAAGAAAAATATAGGTAGGTAGGTCTAGATAAAGTAGGTACAATATGAATTTGTTATGTGCATTCAAGTGGGAAATGAAGTTTTGTTTCGTAATGCACGAAATATAGAAAAAAAAATTATGCTTTCAGGGTCGACAACATGAATGTCGGTATGTTACGTGTTTACATGAACGAGTTAATGTATTGGCATTTTGTTTTGATGTGATGTGTTTTAAAGAAAGTGACCTTAGCTTAGTTGCAGGAAGGATGTTTTCTTGTAAGTAAATTATTCTTTACAAGAAACACGTTAAAGGAAATACTTCTATAATGATTCTATAAATCTTGGGTAAAAGTAATTGTAAGTCACAGTTAGTAGAGTTGAAGATATATTTAAGCTGCTGATGCGAAACGAAAAATCCAATACAAAAATGATGCAACGAAATCGTAAATGTAAGTCGCCTTTCACACGAAGAAACAAGTTGCTGGAGATTTTTTTGACATTTTCTCTTAATCCCCTCAAAAATCTATTGTACCTTTTACACGAAGAAACAAAATCGGAGGAGACTTGCTGTATTTTCCTTTTAAATTACCGCACACAAACGTAATGTGTGTGAACGTCAAAAAAATCCACTGAATTTTTTGACCGGGGAGATTTTGTTTACCCCTCTTTCTTCCTGACCTTCTCGCCTTTGATTGTTGCTGGAATCTCAGTTGCTTCGTATGAAAAGGGACTTAAATGTCATTATGTTTTTCGTTTGGCAGTATAACTACGCTTGCTGCTGTTCAACGAGCGAATTGATAATAAAGCAGTAGCAGATTATTTGAAGAAGTGTTCGCTCTTTTTTGCACAGAATTAATTGTAGAGATTAGCGTTGCCGCCTTAACAAACATTAACATGCAACATTTTCTGTCAAAAAAGTGCGAGTTTCGTGCCATATAAAAAAAAAACCCAAATTCTATTTTGTTGAAAAAAAAAAAAAAAACCGCGGCGTACAACATAAAAAATCAAAGGAATTTATTTCCTCTATATCAAAAATATGAGTTTCTGTCAATTTTTCTACGCATTTTGGCTTAATTTTTAATTAATTTTGTCGAAATTTGCCTCATTTTAAGTCAAATTCCGAAAATAAAAAGAACGTGTCATATTGAATTTTTTCTTGCCATCCATCGTGTAAAATACACTACACACCACACTTGTGTCGACACTGGTGTCGGTGTACTCAAAAATGTGGTGTGGGCAAGTGTCTACACCGATTTCTGTGTCGAACACGATGTCAAAAAAATTAAAATCACATGATTTCTTTGGTCTCTTAATGCGTTGCGTAAATGGCAGAATCCACACTGGGGTCATGACACCGGTGCCCACACTTGGGTGGTGTGTAGGGGCCGTTTTAGCAAATAACTTTCTGTGATTTTTTAAGTTTGTTTTTTTTTTTGCAATTGGTGACACATTCTAGTGGTATTTTTTCACTGTGGTTTTCGTTAGCATTTCGTTATCGTGTTGGACACCACAAACAAATTTCGTTTCGCAGCAGCAGCTTACTAGGCTTTAGGGCGAACAAAAATAAAGGCTAAGCTATAGAAACTTATTATTGAAAATTTTTAAATTTTAAATTTTGAGGCATGTGTAGGTACATACAAATATCAATTTACCAGTACTTACACATCTACAAAAATAGAAAAGAGCACCTGTCTTGCTTTTTCTTAGTTCCCAAAAACTAAGAAAGATCTTTACATCTGGTTTTCAATAATTAACCAAAATTGACAAGAACATTGAATATTATAAAAAACAGTAGCACCTAACTTCGCAAAATTAAAAAAAAAAAATCAACTTAAAAAAAACACATTTTTTCAAAAATTTGAATCCTCTAAAAAACTATTAGGTACCTAATTAAAAACTGATTGAAAAAAAAAAAAAACAAATAAAATGATGGTTTATTGGCTATCCAAAAATATGGAGCACATAACATTGTATGTGCTTTCGATTATTTTTAATAACTTTTTTTCCATTTCAAGTTAATTTTCCAGAAATTGGTCAAGAAAGAATTTAAGTAGGTAAGTGCAGAACCAAATTTTTTCAACAGATTTTATAGAGCTTAACAGCAGTTAATTCACATAGAAAATTAATTTGTTTAAAAATGTTTTTACTAAAAAGATATTTTTTTTTTAATTAAAAAAAAAGTTTAAAAATTTTGTTTGAAAACTTTATGTGTTTCGGCAACGACATGTTAAATTTTTATTAAATTCCTAAACTTTAATTTCTACTTATCTGCTAAACCAATTTTTATATTAAATTCTTTTATTAATAATCTTCTAAAGAGTTTCAATAATATTCTGTATTAATATTAAAAAAATAAAAAAATAATATTAATATTAATATTTTATGATTATGATGATTTTTATAGGAATTAAAATTTTAAATCTACAATAATAACAAATCCTTGAAATTGGCGTTATAATTAAAATATTTAAAACATAATAAAAAAATATTGGACTATTTTAATTTTTTTCCCCATAAATTAAAATCAGTTAAAGAATGTCAAACCAATGTTATGGTTTTGTCTTAAAAAAGAAGTTTTGAAGATATTTTTAAATTTGAATTGCATTCACTCTTGTAGTAAAAAATATCAGGTTTAAAAAGTACCAATTTTGTACGTAGGTTGGTAGACCTTATGTAAATTAAGTATCAATAAACCTACCTACCTAAAGCAAATGTAAACACTCAAATAATACCAATATAAAAAAAGTGACCTAACATGCAAATAAATCACCCGGCTTATAGGGGAATTAACAATGCTATTAAGATAGAATACTATCTATCTATAAAACTTCAATTTTAATACCGTACTCATTCAATAAAAGCCATATAATTTGTCGTGAGAAATTCACTCAGTTTTTAGTTAAATGCTCATTTATACACGTGTAAGAGCCCTTACCTGCAAAGAAAAAAAAAAAAAAAAACAATTTTATAATAATAGAGTCAATAATTATTATTCAACTTATCTTATCTTATAAGATTTAAAAAAAAAATACAAAAAAGAAAAAACAAAAAGATTATCATATTTTATGGTTTGTTGATTTTTTTTTTCGTTCAAACAATAAAACACAAAAAAGGCCGCCACAACTACTAGACACTTCTTGTAAAAATACAAATTAAATAATAATATTATTCATTAATATATAATAATTTTAGTATAAGTATATGCAAATTAATTAGCAAAAATCCTTCCTGATTTTTGTTCGTATATGTATATATTTTTGAATCTTATAAGCGCCGTCGCGTTGCCAAGCCATACGCACCAATATAGTATAATGAGATACTTTCCGATGGTCATCATTATTATCAAACTCGACACACAATCTATCCCCACATCAGATTAGGTGATTAATTATCAAAAGAATGTTTTATGGTTTTTTGAAGAAAAAAAAAGTTTAAAAATAAAAATAAAAAATGCTAAATAAGTAGATGGATGTAAAAATGCAAATTAGTTTTGAGATTTATTAGAAAAGATACAATTAGTTCTCGTCAGTGCGGTTTAGATGTTTGTTTGTTTTTTTTTGTTTTTTTTTGTTTTTTTAGTGCTTGCCCTTCAAGCTCATTTGACTGACAGATTAATTGCAAAAATATCTGCTTGAGAGGTCAAAAACAAATATAAGCTTATTTGGCCTGATGTTCACAATTACCTTCCACTAATTGACTTTTTTCTGTAAAATCATTGAGAGGTGTTTTCAAGTCAGATGAAAAATAACGTTAATTTTTTTTTTTTTTAACTTTAAATGGCAAAGATACTCCTCCTACCAGATGTTTTCTTTTTTTTTTTTTTTCTTCAAAAAGAACCTTCAAGAAGTGATAAATTCAAATGACCCAATTTCTTGAAGTCTGCTCCCATCACATAAAAGAATCTGTTGCCAAATATGATAAACTTTATTTGATTTTTTTTTTTTTTTTGAAAATAAAACACAACAACCAATTTTGAACGAAATAAACATCAACTTAATCTTAAAGCTGGGGATAATCTCTCTCTCTTTCTCTGGTTTACTACAGATACTCGAGCGAGATACTTTTTCTCAGCTTCTTCGTCATGTTGTGTATTTGGCTTTATAGAAATAAATTGTATTTATTTTTAGGAACTTTATGAGGTTCTTAGTCTTTCCATAAAAAGTCAATTTAATGTGGGAGAAAAAAAAAAACAAACTGTAATGTGAGTTTAAAAAAATAAAATAAAATAATAACAAATACAGGTTAACTAAAATATCATTTACGTAGATGTATGTTATGAGAAGAATATTATTTTCTAAGTATCATTTAATTAATTTTGTCCGAATTAAGAGAAAGAGAACAAGTACAAGAATGAGAACCTACCATTTCTTCATATGGCGGTGTATGTAGAGAAAAAGTATAATAAACTTTTTAAAATAATTACGATTTTTTTTTTTTAATATTTAGGTACCTACGCAGTTGCATCATATCCAGTTACTCCGTCTCTTCTTGCATCGTGAAGAAGACAAATAAAAAAAAAAAAAACAAACTTGATTTAATTGCGAATGGAAAATTAAAATTTGCAATAAAGATTCAATTTAATGGCTGAGAGATTGAATGACGGACTTGATGGTAGTAGATAGTTCGTGTCTTCGTGAGGTCTGTTTTTTTTTTTTTTTTTTTCTTTTTTTTTTTTGTGCTGAAACAAGGTGTTGAAAATTGAAATGTAATTGTTTATACTTTTAAGGGCTATTAAAGTGATTGGTATTATTAATTTTTTTATTTTTATTTTTGTTGTCAAGGATTTTCGGTTTAAAACCATCAACTTTCTATAAATATATACCTACCCGTTGTAATTGTTAAATAATTTTTTTAAAAGTTTATTTTTTATCGATTTTATTAATTTCACATAATCATTAATTAAAATAATGGTTATGAGGGCGATACGAAATTTATAATATACATGTGTATGAATATTTCACAATTTATATTGTTTTGAAGGCAAATTGAAGCTTTCAAGTCTTTATGTGGTTTATGGAACAGTTTTTTTTTTTTTTTTTTTAAGTCGCAGCTCTGTCGGCTTTTTTCTTGAGTTACTTGATGGCGAAAGTTTACATTTTGTTTTTGGTTGAAACATTCATATTAATTCCATCTTTTTTTCTTAAATCCACAAAGGTTTGCTAAATTGTAAAAAATGCTATAAGTCAAGTCTGGGTACAAACAAAATGTGCAAATTTCTTACTTTTCATGTGAAAAGAAAAACATTACCAGTCAAAAGATATTGCAATTCATATACTAAAATAACAAATCTTTTTCGTCAAATTATGAGATTCATAAAATTAAGTACCTTTTCGTTGACTCTGTGAAAAATTCATTATGCGAATGAAAAGTTTCCTTAAAAATATTACTTGCTTGTAAAAGTTTTACTGACTTTATTTTGATGAAAGCTTTCAAGACTTTAAAGTACTGTCAAAATAAGTTTAATCATCAAAATAATTTTGACGTCATAATAATTTCACTTGAGAAATGAAGTAAAATATATAAAAATGGAGCAGTATGGTTGGTTTTTGAAGTTATAGCTTGCGTTTTAGTTGTCAAATCTTCAAGGCTGAGGTCTTTAAATGAAGTCAGAATATCAGGCTAAATTTTTGGAAAACAATTTCATACAAGAGGTGTGATTAAGTTCATCATCAATGTGACTTTAGAAATGCACAAGTTGAAAAAAAAAATTGCAATTTGGAAAAATAGTATTTGAAAAAGTTATTGAACCAACGCTCTTCTAAACAAAGTTTTGAAAGTTTTTGTTGAAGTAAGTGATAAAGGAAAGGCAGGAGGGGTGCTTTAAAACTTAACTTTCTATCCAACCACATAAGATATAGGTGAACTTTGAAAAGCTATAACTTAAAGATGAAAAAAGTACCAGAGCTCGTTAATATCTTATTTTTTTGCATACGTATTTTAATTCTCTTTAAGTTTTTCATTGGTCGTTTTGTTACAGACCGAAATTCAGGCGAGGTATTAAATAAAAACAAAATGACCAGATGTTTCAAGAATTTTTTTTTAAAGTGTGGACACATACCTACAAAAAACTTTGCACATCGAAACATATTTTTTATAACATTTCTTTTACTAATTTCACTTACTACGTTTTTACACGTTTTTCTCAAAATCCGATGGGAAAAAAAGTGTGGTAATTTAAGTGAAGCCCATAAGAAATTATAAGTTCGGGAACAATTGATTTTAGCTTAAGAAGTAAGTTAGTGGGAAAGTTAAATTTTTAATTTTAATATATTTTAATAAATATTAAAATTTAGCCAAAAAGTAAAATTATAATTTAAAATTCTTAACTTTTTTTTGTTAAATTGAATATTAAAATATAAATAATGTCAAAGAATAATTTTTTTAAATTCATAACGTTTACTTTCTTATAAAAATTAAAACTTCAGATCATTTTCATATGAGGAAACTTTTTGTAATGTTGACATTCTTCAGGAGCTTTTCTTAATGTTCCAAGCGACCAACTTTCACTGTTTCAAGAAAAAAAAATCAGTTATTTTATGTGACCCACCCCACAGAACATAACAGCTCCAAAGACTTAAGTAAAACTCGATTTTATGCGGTTGCTTTTTTATACAATTCTTAAAATTCTACTACCGTTATTTAAACACTAACAATCCAAATTTTGCTTATTTAAAGCAAAAACCCACTAAACCACCAAATTGCGCAGAATTTCGTTTCATTTTAATTAAATATATTTTATTAGGAAACTTGTTGCTTATTTAGAAAAAACACAAAGTTAACAAATCATTACCGCACCAATTAATTTTATTTGTATATATACAAATTTTTGAAAGCAATTTTCAGCTAATTACGAAAAGTATCCATGGGTAATAATAAAATAAAAAAATTTTAAGAAAATTCTCAAAATAAATTTCCCTGAATTTTTCAAAAATAAATAAATAACAAAAAAAAATCATCTTGTGTGATGCCATAAATAAAAATATGCAATCAATCAGATGTCAACGCATAAATAGCATAACATGGGTGCTTATAGTTTTCAAAACTATTAAAATAAATTAATTTATTTTAAAAATCTCAACACATCTCTTTCAAATATATATTTACATATTTTCTATGTATTTTGTTAAATCATGCACTAGATATACAATTGATGCAAACGAAATTTAAATAAACGCTTCCTATAGAAAAATGTATTCAATTGTGAACAACACAAAAAAAAAAAAATACCTGTGAATTAAGTGTGATGCATAGGATTATGCAAGAAATGTGTAGGTAATCCAAGTTGACCATATAGTCTTTTATCTTATGCCAAAGATACCATCAATCTAAACTAATTGATTATTTATACACCGGTGAAGACATCAATTCTAATTTATCTCTTAAGCTTAACATACTTGCCTGCACCAATAAATTATGACTTAACTTTAAAAGTGTTGGACGACTAAGACGACGAAGAAAAAAAAATCCCTAAACTACATCATTCTAAATTAAATGACGTCAAGAACTATCCACACTTATTCTACTATTGTACACCTACCTATTCTAATTCTAAGATGAGAAAAAAGATTTATCTTTATAGCGATAGATACAGCTTGAATAGCAATAGATACTTTCTTTCATCTAGCGTGTGTAGTAAGTATCTTGACATTGAATTTGGCCCCGAGGGTGTATTTTTTTTTATTTAATATTTAAAAAAAAAATGTATTGTTTTAGATGAATACATTTTTCTGGCACACGGTCTGGCAGGAATAGCATCTATATAGATACGCGCCATCTATCGCACAAAAAGTCGTCACAATGCCAGCTTGAAAAGTGCACTATGAGTATCTATATAGTGAAAAATTTATCTATTGGTGGTTTACCTCTACAATCATATAGAGATGCGTCTTGTGTTGTTCATTGTGAATGTGCAGATTCCATATTTATTTATTTATTTTTTTTTTTTTGGCAAATTGTGGAGGAAAAATGATGAAAATAAGACAGGAGGAAAACCCAAGTGAATAAAAGCAGCAGCAGCAACGAAAAAAATGAGAGGAAGACGATAAAAATTCACGACTCTGGCCTCAAACAGATTTGTTTTTTTTTCTTTTTTTTTTTTTTTCTTATTTTTGTTGGATTGTCCATGGCTTTTCATTTTATGAATTGTTTTGTGTTTACCGTTTTTATATTCATTCCTCTTACGTATTGAGTGATGTGGATGTTTTCCAATTGCGGATAAATTTTACGATATTTTATGATTTTTTTTTTGCTTTTTAAATTTATAGGGTAAGCATTGTTTTATATCTCTTCCTGTGCCACCATTCAATCGTTGCGCTGCTGTGTCGTTGTGGTCGCCCTTGGTATAGAGATGTCTGAATTTTTATGCCACGTATAAAGTATTTTATTATTATTTTTTTTTTTTTTTTGATTTTTATTTTTTTCAACGACATGGCTTGATTATTGATGAGAAGAAAAATGGTTTGGTAAGGTTGCTTGCTTCAAAGAATATGCAATGCAACATTTAAGGTTTAAATAACTGATGATAATGAAAATGATGATGGGTTTGATGAAGAGGGTAGATGCATTTAAATCTTGTTGGATTTTGTGTTTTTTTTTGTGATTTGTTCTTTCTTTTCTAAAAGTTATAATGGAATAAGGAATAAAATTCACAGATAGAGACATATTAATTGATCATGCTTTTTTTGTCTCTTTTTTATTAGAGAAGCAATCAATCAATGGGGAATATCTCTTTTAGGTATTGTAAGAGGACTTTTATGTTTTTTTTTTTTTTTTTTTTAGGTGAATGCGAGGGAATTTTAGACAAAAGCATTGTTAAGTAATGTTCCTGAGATGAAAATGGCTAAAGAAATAGACAGTGATAAACTTAACCCTGTGCCACAATGAAATAGGATTTCTATATTCCTAGGCTTTCATTAAGTTGGAGACAAATGATAGTATTAAAGGTGTATTCAATTAACAAACTGTCGATATGTTTTCGAGAAAGCACACCAGTCAAACAACACGGTATAATCCGATTCTAAATATGTAAGAAAAGCTAACATTTAAAAAAATAACTTTGAACTAAAATATTTTGGACAAGGAAAATTAGACAGGAAAAAACAATCTTTAAAAAAAATTCCGACAAATCTCAATTTTGTTTTCATAAAAACCTACCACAAATTTGGACCATGGCTAAACGTTTTTTTTTTTTTTTTTTTTTTTTTTTTGAGGCAAGGGGAATTGAAATTTAGTAAAAAAAAAATTGTTTTTTGTAAATTATTCAAAAACCATAAGTTTGTTTTAAATATTTGTTTGAGCGAAAATTTCAGCTTATGAAATTCTGATTAAGACACTTTTTTAATACTTTTTTCAGCATTTTACAAATGTTGCGAAGAGCATTAGCGTGAAGTTAGCACCGCTAATTTCGATTTTATGAAAAAAAAACAATAAAATTGTGCTGCATTGCGCTCAGCTTGTGCTGCTTGTGTCGTAAAATTGTTTTTTTTTTTCAAATTCGTCGCAAGTTTGCAAATTTTACGGATTAAATTTTGGCAAAACTACAATTTTCAAAAAAAAAAAAAAAAAAAAAAAAAAAAATCTTAGTTTGTGCTGCTAAGTGCCGAAGAGATAAAAAATCTATTCGCATATTTGCATATTTTAGAGCCAAAAATTTATTTTGCGAAGTGTGAAATTAGAACTGTCATTTTCAATTTTCAAAAAAAAAAAAACTTTCGTATGTGAGTAGGTTCATTTCTTGAGCGTTTGCGTATAAAAATGTAAAGGAAACACATGTCCAGGTTTTCATATGGAATATGTGCTCTGAGCCGGTGCTGCGTTGATTCATACATCCCAATATGCATAGCCTGCGCATTAAAGTGAATTGGACTTATGCAATATTGTAAAAGTATTTAGCGTTTTAAAATATGATTATTTTTGTGGTTGTTGTTATATTTGAAATGCTTATCATTTATCCTTAAAGTTTGTCAATGAAATTCTCAATGCCACACCTTAACCTCCTAACCCCGATTAATTTCACAATTTTAAGTTGTATACATATTTTTGGGTGTGACAGAAGAAAAAAATAAATTTTACATCAGAATCAATAAATAAATAATAATACGTCAATGATAGCACTGAAGCACGCCGCCGTGCGTCGTAGTGACGACCGCCGCGCCGCCGCCAATCTTAATGCTTTGGAAATCGCGCATCCATTAAAATATTACACACCGCACACAAATCCTTATCAATCTAGGTCAATTTGAAAAAAAAAAAAAAAATCATTAACCCATTACTTTGTGTATGGATTGCTTATATAAATTTGCCATAATTCTGGAGGTCGTCGAAATGAATTAAAAAAAAGAAAGAAAATTGTACGAACATTAAATAAAGAATTATTAAGTCACAGTTGCCACGAATTATTATCAGACAATGTTTTTTTAATTGATATTATTCTTATTTTTTTTTTGTGCTGTTTTACTCAATCATCAGTAATTTGTAAATTTTTTTTTTTGCATTTTAGCAATGAAATTGTTTACATGATCGCAGATACCTTTATAATAATTGAGGAAGGACTTGCACATTTTCCTTGAGATATAGTAGTATGTTTATTGTGACAGAGTAGAAGTTACTCTTTTCCTGATTTGTGCAACCTTTAATATGCAAAGAAAAAGTAGAAGTGGGGGCTAATGGATTTCTTAAAATTGTAGATACTTGAAAATTGTTACAATTAAAATAAACTTAGAAAAATGAACCTTGAATTAATATGGTGATATATAAGATACTTGCTATTTCTTGTCATTGCCATTTCTTGTGATACCTGTGATAATTGTGACATTTGTGATTTATTCACCTCCAACTATTGTTATGTTTACAGGAATCATTAAGTTCTTCCCAATTCACGAAAATAGCTTCCAAATTCTTGCAAGTTTTTGTGATACCTTGTGATACCTGTGATGTGTTCATTAATTTTAGTTTCTATATACAGATACATAGATGTGAATAATATACATAGGTACATACATTCTTGTGATATTTTGTGATCTTTTAAATAAAATAAACAACTCTAGAACATTAAATTTCTTATACTTGTTATCTATACCTACTTAACACACTTAAAAAATAATCTCTTATATTTGAGATTCCTTTCATACTTGTGATATTTTCTTGCATGTGTTTAATATTTTTCAAAAAAAAAACTTTAATAACTTCTAATCAAAACGCCTTGATTTTACAAATTTACAGAAATGTGTGATACCTTTATTATTTTTCACACTTTTTGTAGATTAATAAAAACTGATAAAAAATAAGATAGATACATACTTATGAATATGAAGATATTTTAACTTTTGATATGTGAAATTATTGAAAAGTATATTGAAACATAAAGACTTGTGATACCTACACAACTTGCCGATTCTTGAAATATTTGTGATATCTATTGCGAAATTAGGTTAATTCATATAATGAGAACTTAAAGTGTGTATTATAATACCTGAACTTTTATCTAAATATAGCATACTTGCAGATTTTTGCGATACTTCTAATATTTGTGATACTTTTTCGTAAATTGAAAAAAAAAGGTCAATATAAATGGAAATATAAATTTTTGTTGATATTATATCATTGAAAAATATATTCAAAGAAAAAAACTTGTTATACAACTTGATCTTTGTGCTTTGTGTGATATATTTTGCACACTAGGGAATGTTCGCATAAAATAACTTCTACATATGTAAGTATGATATTGTTACATTTTATCCAAATATGTTTTATATAAAACGAATAAAAATGCTTTCAGGCAAACTTGCAGATATCTGTGATACCTCTTATATTTGTGATACTTTTTTGTAGATTTTGTAGAAAACCTGAACATCGGTATATACAAAATCAGATGTTTCGTTTTTTGATATTAACATGTCATCCAAAGAAATAGTAGACAATAAAATTTATGATACAAATGGCCGATGTTTCTGATACTATTTACACCTGAGCTCTTACTACATTGCATTAGTACTGTGTAGGTAGATAAATTATAAACGTTTGATTTTTTTTACTACCCACTGTAATTCAATCAACTTGTATACTCATGATTACAATATGTATCACTAAACCACAAGAATCATTTTGAAAATACGAGTACAGAAAGAAAGACATGCTATAAGCTTTCAATCATAAATTGCCCTACACAGTGGGTATACAAGTCATAGAGGTAAGGTAAGCAAGGTAAGTATATACGTATCCATAAATGTAGCTATACCATTAGTTTCTCTCGCCAATGCAACTTCACGTGCAATCATGCGTTTACATATTTATGCGCATGGTTTAGTTAAACATAACCAAAGCATGAGCTTGAACATAAATATATACGAATTAGTTTTGCTTGCATCTCTGTATATCTATGAAGATAGGTATACCTACATCGGAAACCACCATTTACAATTTGTCTGCAGAATTTCCATTCCAATGGTTTTAAGATACTTTAACGAGTATACCTACTCTATACCTTTTACGATTTTCTATAGGTGCAATATAGACGGAAGATTGGCCAACGTCAAAAGTTATAAAGCCATGGCACTAAATTAATAAGTTACACATTTGCAAGGTGAACTCGCAGAGTGTTTTATTTATTATCTATCTGATGGATCTCTTTTTAAAAAGTATCTAAGTATCTGTTAGGAAAATCAAAATTGTATTTTAGTTTTTTTTGCTGTTGTTGTTATTTTTTGCAATTAAATAATTTTCCTTATATTCACTCTCTCATGTGCTTTGGCTAATGTGTATGGTATATTACATAAGTTGAATAGAAATAGTGAATGCATGCAGCATTTATGCACTTATTTAAGACTTATGATATAATTGTTGAATAGGTATGTTGGTTAGGTGATGTGCAGGGGCAGAGGGGTGCACTTGGATGTGGATGATGATGATGGTGATGTTCAAAAAAAAAAAAAGAGATACTTTTTTTCTTTGCTTTTGATTCGGTGCCATATCGTTGCGCTTTTGCTATCCTGCTGCAAGTGATTTGTAATTGAATTTCTCAAAGAGAAGGAAATATTTATTTTCGAATTTTCTATCTCAAAAAAGAAAAATAATCATAAAAAAAAAAAATTGAAAAAAGAGAAATGTGCATAGAGGTATACACACTTCGCCAGTGCTTGTAGAAAATTAAATCAATACATTCTGGTTTGAATTATAGGGGTGGAAATTCTTTTGCGGGAAAAGGTGTTGGGGTTTGAGGAAAAGTCAAAATTAAATTTAAGACTATCCCTGACATTAGGAGACTGCTTGGCGATGGCAGGTATTTTATTATTATTTTTTTTTCTGTTATTTTGGCTCGGGTGTATATATTATGTAGATGAGAATTTTTTTCAGTTGTAAGCGGCGAAAGTACGAGTTTTATCGCGAAAGTGATTTTGGCTTTGAAGACAATAAAAGGGATAGTTTGGCTATTTGATTTTTTTTTCTGTGATTCTTTTTTTTTTTGTAAGAATTTTGCAATTCATTAAGATTAAATAACAATGTTGCTTATCTTATGCTTTAGAACAATTTTTTGTTTAATGAGATTTGTATATATAAAAATTGGAAGTGTGCCTAAAGGTTGACATTATAGACCTAAACTTTATGAACTTTTTTAACTATTTGAACTTTATCAGCTCGTTATTTTTAAGGCTTTTTAAAAGTTTATAAATACATATACATACGTACATATATACAGAGATAATAATAGGTTTATAGTACTTTTCTATTTTAAAAATAACGTCAACCAAATATTGTATGAACTAAGTACGAAGGAAATATATTTTTGTAGGTAGGTACATTTGTACACCAAATTTTGGTCAAATTTTCACAATTTCTGTGCTATCTACTTTATGCCATTGACATATTTGCACAATGTTTACCAATTCTCTCATCTAAAGTGTAGAAGAACTTCCACAGGATGTCCCTTAATTCAAGATGTTTTGGGGAATCATGAGATTATTCAAAAATAAAATTGTGTGGGGAAAAATTCTATATTCCCCCAGTAACTTTTTTTCTACTATTTTAAATCAATTTTAAGGGTGCGGGGGGGGGGGTCGAATTTTTCCCACATACAATGTTTTTCTGAATACGATCTTCGTTATCATCCCCATATATATTCTCCACGAATTGGGGGACACCCGTATATATTTTCCTCGAATTCTTGTTTAGTTAAGAAACTCAAAAATAAGAGATATTTTTGTTTCTCTTTTGCGAACGCCAATTTCATTTAATATTTTGTTAAATGTGTGTACTGTCAAATTTTACATTTTCTAAAAACAATAGTAGTTTCTATATATCTTGGGGACCAAAAGTGGGTGTGTTAGTGGGCGGAAATTTGTAATTTGTAAATTATTTTGTATACAATAACACGGTTAAGAAGTTCATTTAGATGTTTTTTTTTTAATAAAACTAAATTTAAAACAATTTTTCAATAAATTTTTTTTCCTGCAACTTTTATTGCGAGTTATTTTCCTTGTTAGCTCTCAACAAATTTTCTACTGTTCTTTGTTTCTTGTATAGAAACAACTACAAACATAAATTGGGTTTGTCTATGCACTTATTGGGCTTAGAATTGAGAATAATTGAAACTTAAAAATTTCAGAAATACAAAAAAAACGGAATGTTTTCCATATTTTTTGTTCCAAATTTTTTTCTATAAGAGTATCAGAAATGGAAATATTTCATTACAAATTAAATACAAAATAGTGGCATCGAATTACGAAAAACAAAAACGATACTTAGTCATTACAAAAAAAAAATAAATAAATTTGATGGCACAACAGCTCATGAAGAACTAGGGCCTAGTGACTTACAATTCTCAACCATTCCTGTGTGCGTGTCTGCAGGAATGGAGGGGACCTACAGTTTATTGCCGAATCCGAACGGCTAACGAGCGGCACTTTTCTGTGACAGGAGATACTCTTGGAGGATTTGTCAATTCCTCGCAAGAGGCAGTAGCCGTTTTTCTTTTAAATAAATAGATGGCGAGGCTTGGGATCGAACCTTAGACCTCTGGCATGACAGTCCATCGCACTAACCATCACGCCACGGCTACTAGTCATTACAAAGCAACAGCGAAATAACATGTTTTTAAGAACGATGACCTCTAGCAACATGTGTTTGCTTTCTATCAACATATGTGACTATGGAATGGAATTAAAACAAAAAGAAAAACAATTAAATAGAATTTTAGTGATTAAATATAATTAGTCTTAAGTCTTTCTGTGTTCACTTTTTAGTGTTTTATATGTTTTTTTTAAAGCCCATAATCATTTTTTTCTTGTTTTATTATTCAGAACTTTTGCAAATGTTGCTTCAACAACTATAAAATCTACATACATAAGTAATAATTTTACTCTATTAATCTCTTTCAGTTTTTTTCCTGTTAAGAAAACCAATTTTTATTTAATAAAATAAAGATTCAGCGACACATTCGTATATATGTATGTAATAAATATGCGTAAACAATTTACAGTTTATTTTTTTCTGCGGTTAGTTTCTTAATCGCATTTTCAAGAGATAAAAAATAAACGACCCGTATATTTGCATTTGCATCCTTATCAGCCGATTTATTTCAATTAAACCATAATTATGACTTCAATCAAATAATAAGCCCAAGAGAGGGGTTGTTGTGTTAGCTGATAAGGCAGCAAAAAAAAAAATATTGATAAAATATGTGTGTGCCTTGGGTGTATGTCGCAGTTAAATATTAAGAAAAATGCAAATGAGGCGACTTTTACTCTATTTGATTATAATATATTTTTTTTTTTTAGTTTTTCCTTCAAGAACGTGTACTTCACAACAAATATATTTACTTAAAAATTTTATTTGTTCATCATAAAAAATATGTATGTAGATAGAAAGCTTTGATATTGTGCCGCCATTTTTTAAGCTAAAAAACAAAAAAAAAACAGAAATACAATTCAAACATTAAAACTAAAATTTAAACTTACATAGATAAGATATAAGCGCCCTTTAAGCTTTGATTCTAACAAGTTTTATGGCTGTTTGTTTTGTAGTTTTAAATGGAAGTCAAATTCAGTGGTATTTGGGTGTGTGTTGATTTTTGATAAAATTTAATTTTTCAAAACATCTGCTTTGGTAAATATTGTTGGATTTTATAAGGGGATTTTATCAATTTATTTGTTTATGTATGTAAAAATGAGCAAATATTAGAAATAGATTAAAATATAGAAACGGGGACAGATTTTGTTTTGTTTTGTTTTTTTTTTTTTTTTTTTTTTTTTTTTCAAATCAAAAATATGCAAGTATAAACAAGATTTCAATATTTTTATCAACTTATGTACACATACAAAAAAATGAGGACATGTGAAAAATTCACAACGATAAGACTGCTATGGGTGTTTTATTTAAGTAAATAAAAACGAAGACATTTCGACTCGATTTTAAAACAACTTTGATAAATTCGAAAATAATTCAGAAAAATTTCCAAAACAATTTAAGTAGATGTATTTGAAATCGATTTTGAAAAATTCGAAAACAATTTCGAACAAAACACAAAAAACTTTAGAAATATTAAGGAAAACACATTTCAGAAAACATGTACATATATTTCGAAAACAATAACGTCAAAATCGAAAGTAACTTCAATAAATTCTAAAACAATTTTTAAAAGTTCGAAAACAACACTGAAACATTCAAAACCAATTTCGATTAATTCTAAACCAATTTCGAAAAATTCGTAAACAATTTCTTAGAATGCGAAAACTATTTTGAATTGATCGAAAACAATTCCGAAAAATTTCCATATAATTGAAAAGAATTTCGAACAAAACGAAAAAACTTTAGAAATATGTATTAAAGAAAATACATTTTAGAAATACATATATATGTATTTCGAAAACACTAAAAATAAAATCGAAAATAATTTCAATAAATTCGAAACGAATTTCGAAAAGTTGTAAGACAATTTTGAAAAGTTCGAAAACAATTTCGAAAAATTCAAAATTAATTTCGATTAATTCGAACCAGTTTCGAAAAATTCGAGAACAATTTCCAAAAAAACTTTTGAAATATTAAGAAATACACATTTTAGAAAAATGTATTTCGAAAAAAATTACGACAAAATCGAAAATAACTTCAATTAATTCGGAAATGACTTCGAAAAAAATTCGAAACATTTTGAAAAATTCAAAAAAAACAATTTCGATAAATTCGAAACCAATTTCTATAAATTCATTTAGAAACATTTTTGTATTCTTTTTCTTTAGTTTTTCAGTTTTGATATTAAATTTTAGGAGGAAACATTTCTGAAAAATAATCACCAAATACAGGGTGTTTTGCATAAGATGCGAAATAAAGCTAGGCCGTATTGGTTGAGTCCAGAAACGAAAAAAATTGTAGGAGAGGGGAGCTTTTTTAACCTTGTTTAGGCGGGAGGGTACATTTTGGAAAAAAAAAAACAACCTGAAATATAATAAAAAAAATCATTAAAAAAAATTTCAAAAATTCGCAAAAATGTCTTTTTCTTGCAGATAGATTGACCGACACTTGATAAAAAAGCATTGCTTCAGGTTCAGTTAAATTATTATTATGGAGAAGGCTCGAATGACCAGACCCCCTGTTTCTCGATTTTAATCAATTTAAATACATCCGTTCCAGAAGCCTTATTTCATTACAATGTATGAACTTAAATAGCCAATTTTGTGATGTGCTTGCATATTTCGTCAATTCGATTCGAACAGCGAAAAAATCAAAGAATAAATACGAAAGAAGGCAAAAAAAATAAAGTTCAAGATCCATAATTTCCTGCGCAGCTGATTTTCCTCCACGAAGAATACATCACCTCGAACATAATATCATTTCATTCAAGGAGAATCATACATCGCTCGTCAAGACGTAATCCGAGCTTGGTCATCATGATCATCATCGATATACATAATAATTTCATTTATCAGAATTCTCCTTGAGAACCTTGAAGAAAGTCCCACAAAACGCGAATGTAGATATGTTTGTATGATGATGGAGGAATATAATTCAAAATGATTGCCCAACAGTCATGAATCTTTTTATAAGCAGAAGGAAAACAAAAATTGGTGTAGGTAACTCACCTACCAATCCTTCTCGTGTATCTCACATCAACTTGTCCGCATTGCACAGATCGCCTTCACTTGAAATTGCTCTGCAATCAGGTAAATTCATTTCGTACACATCGGAATGATCGATTTTTATTTTCATTTTTTCCTTGTTCGCATAAAAACAAAAATTCAAAGGTGTCTGACATAATGATGATGTTTTGCTAAAATCAGCTGGATCGATCTAAGCTAAGCTAAACCACTTGAAAGTTGGTGTTTTGATTTTGGTTTCATCTAATTCAAATACATATTCAATGTTCTGAATGGATAAACATTTATAAAAAATAAACAGAATAGTACTTTTAATGAGAAGAATGTGAGAATAAGCAGGAGTTCCTCAGGAAACAATGTTCGGGCCGCTTTATTTTTTTTTTAATTTGCTGAAGTCAGCTCATTTAAGAAATTAAAATAGAATATAGTATCGGGATTTTCGGGATCCGTAGCGTATATTTCTTATTAAAAAATCATCAAACCTAAAAAAAAATATTAGTTTTCACACCATTTTTTTTTTACTTAGAAATTTGCACTGTTTTACTAAGAAAACATATAATTTCATTGAAATTTACATCTGCGGTATTTTTTTGGAACTGATATTTCAAAAGTTGGGATAAGATAAGTTTTCCAACTCTTCGAGTCCAATTTTTTACTTCATTATAAAAGGAAACTTTGATAAATTTTGCAGCTTTATTTTTGAACTGACAGTTCCTCATTTCGAGCCTTTTTAACTGTTCCAATTTTTATATAGCTAAATTTAAATAAACTTTTGTTCTTTTTTGAAACTGACTTTGGAGCTTAAAATTCCAAACTTTGGGCCTTTTTAAATTTTCCAATTTTTCAGTCAATTTTTCTGAATCTAACGAAGTTTAGATCAGCTTTTGATTTTTTTTTTTGAACTGATTTTGGAGCTGACAATTCCAAATTATAGGCCTTTTTAAATTTTCCAATTACTGAATATAGCGAAATTAAGATCAGCTTTTTTTCTTTTCTGGAAATGATTTTGAAGCTCACAATTCCACATTTTGGGCCTTTTCAACTATTCCAATTTTTATTCCATTTTACTGAATCTAACGAAATTTAGATCAGCTTTAGTTTTTTTTTTTTTGAACTCATTTTTTATCTGACAGTAAATTCAGTAAATTTTACTAAATCTAACGAAATATAGATAAGCTTTTGTTCTTTTTTGGAACTGATTTTTAAGCTCACAATGCCTCTTTTTTGGAACTGATTTTGGAAATTAGAATTCCTAATTTTGGGTTTTTTTAACTGAATCTAACGAAATTTAGATCAGCTTTTCTTTTTTGGAACTGATAATTCAATGTCTTGTCGATTTATTAATTGTTCTGATTTTTTCAGTCAGATTTCCTGAGCCTTTAGAAATTTATCTAAGCTTTATTTTTTTAAGGTAATAATGATTCAAAATTTAGGGCTTAAAGTTTTTTTTTTAACCTTTACAATCCAGTTTTTTACTTTATTTTAAAGGAACTTAGACAGGTTTTGTTACTTAATTTTCCAGCCGATATTTTAGTCGAATTTTCCGAATCTAATGAAATTAGAATTGCCCTTTTTCTTTGGAACTAATAATTTAAAAAATTATTTCGTGAAAAGTAAAGTTTTTTAAGCAAATTTAGATCAGCGTTGACCTTTTTTTAAGCCGATAGTTAAAATTTTTCGCCCTAATTTAGTGTTCTTATTTTCCCATGAATTGGTTTACTTTTAACGGCATTTAACCCTTTGTTTTTAGATGACATTTTAAAAATTTGTGGAAAATTCCGACTTTATCAGTTCATTTTTTTACATCTAACCCGATTTCGATCACATGTATTACTTTATTTTTGAGGCCTAATAAATTTGTCTAGCTTTCTAGGCTAACATTTTTAGAAATTTTGATTTGCATTACTTATTAATTTTATTTCCAGCTGATAATTAAAAATTTGTACTTTTTCCAAATGTTTTTGTAGAATTTTTATACACAACATATATAAAAATTTTTAACTTTGCTTTGAAGATTTTAATGTGCTTATTAATAAATATAAGATATCAAATCAAATTAACTGTATAAAAATACAACTTTAAAGTTCACAAATCCTAAAAGTTTAAATCCTATATGAGATGAGTTAAGAAAAAGGTGGTTTATTTTCATATACAAAACCGGTTATTTATTGTTGTGTGATTCAAACATTGTATCCCTCAATTCCTTAATGTACAAAACCGTAATTAACTGTTTATTTGTATATTATATTTTTTTTTATATTTTAAATATTAATACAATTAGGTTTCGTAAGTCTGATGTTTTTTTCATTAAATACCTTTTCTAAATTTCACCGAAATTATGATAAAACCTCTGTATACCCCCGCGAGAGAATTTTTTGAATACATTTATCTATGTATGTATCTCTTCACAATATGGGGGAGTTTGTGTGTATGGTCATAAAATATTCTTGAAATCAAAAACATTACCTGATATAATAAATCATCAGCTTTGAATATGGCGATGAGGCTTAAAAAGGTAATAAATTATAAAACAGGTAAAACGAAATAAGAAATAATTAAATCGGTTCAAAGAATAATAATTTACAATTAATCTCTATACTAATCTGGCAGTGAACATCTAATTTTTGCTTCTGTTTTTTTTTTTTTTTTTTAATTGGTATATAAAATAAAAATTTAGACATTGAATTTAGATGCAAAAACAAGAAATATTAGAAGAGATAACGACTGAATTACTTAAAAAAAAAAATTAAGATTAAAATAAGAAATACGATGACATTCAGCGGTCATAATAATACTTCTAATTAATTGTTTTATAAAAAAAAAAAATAGATTTTAACTCTGCAGTCAATTTGGTCAAATAGGGTGGTTGAGATTTTTATTTTTTAGAATTTAATAATAAATAAATAAATTTAGTGAAGCGACAGCTTTTAGGAAACCAAGGCTTACAACTCAGAATTATTTATGGATGCAGTGTGTCGGCGGCATGAATGCAGGAGACCTACAATTTTTTCCGTATCAATTCCTCACAAGAGACGGTTAC
Source organism: Epistrophella euchroma (assembly GCA_947049315.1). NCBI lineage: Eukaryota > Metazoa > Arthropoda > Insecta > Diptera > Syrphidae > Epistrophella > Epistrophella euchroma. The sequence goes on along the minus strand of OX346245.1, from coordinate 121,000,832 downwards.
TCATGAAAAAAAATGTTGTTTCATATGTATTTATGAGTTCGGAGCAAAAATAGAAAACGCACTTTAAGTTTAGTGAAACTGAGCAACTCGCTTTATGAAAGTTCAACTCAGGTTGAACATTTAACATTAAATAAAATAAAAACTGATATTTATGAAATATAAAATTTAGGTGTCACTTAAAAGTTGCTCAATTTAATGAAACTGAGCAAATCACTTTATTTAACGATCGACTTAAGTTGAACGTAAAGTGTCACTTAAAGCAAGTTGCTCAATTTAATGAAACTGAGCAAATCGCTTTGTTCACTGTTCGACTCAAGTTGAAAGTTTGAAATTTGGAAAATAAAAATGTTATTTTGTTAACTGTTTGACATTTTGACAGATAAATGTGAAAACGACATTTAATTTGGGAAATTTTTGACATTTCAGTTTTTCAGTTAATTATTGTTAAGGCATGTCCAACGGTAATGCCATACCTTGTCACATTGCACAAATTGTTCATGCGAGTCGCACGTATTTTATAGGTAGGTACCTTCTTTTTGTAAAATGAGTCTTCAAAATTTACAAATTGAGCAATAAGATTAGCTCAAAGAAAGAGAAGACAAGCTATGCCATATAAAAGTAGCTCAGTTTTTAGATTTTTCTTATAATGAAATTAATTGAATCTTAAATATATTTGAACCGTTCCATCACCTTATTGTTAATAAAAATTAAAAAAAATTTCACACCTTGTTGATGGAAAAAAAATCTAATCTTTTTACAGGTTAAATTTCAATTATTTAATTTAAATAATAATTTTTATAGATAACGTTGTCGGTGATGAATATTTTCAAAAAAAAAAATAAATTTAACAAGAATAATCTTTAGGCTAGGTACTTATACCTATTTCAACAACAACAATTTATAATAATTATTTTTTTTTTTGTATAATCTCTTAAAACATTTTGTCATCACCCTGTGCTATCAATTATTATTAGCATGCATTTTTGTGTGGTATACATGGATGGGATGACAAGTGATCATCGCTAAAAGGCAAGGTCAGCACTTGGGAGCATTCTCATAAATTAAATAAATGATGCAAAACATAGCGCAAACAATTGCGGCTTTTGTAATAAATCAGAAGCGACTATACGTCTCTTCAGCAGAAACTTCTTCTGATCGTGTTCATTTTTTTCGTTGTCGTCTTTGCGTCGCGTCTCATCGCATCTTCATTGTATCTATGGGTTTTTTGATTGGAGGATGTGGCAGTGAGATGATACTTTATAGGGAGAATTATGCATCTGTATGTTTTAGAGACATATACAAATATGCACGCAGCACACATAAATTCGACTTAAATTTTATTTGATGATTTTAATGTTGATGCCAGCAAATAAATATACCTACATAGATACTGCATCGAAAGATAACGACGACGAAGATGGCTGGCGGCTGCGGCGGCGGCGACGACGAACAGCAGCGTTGGACGGTGATTCTTAAAATGATGATGAAGATGTTTTGATGTATCTATGTTTTGATGTATCTATGGATAGTGTTTGTATAAATACATCTACTTTTGTAATTGAAAAGGCAAATGACCTGTGAGACTTTTACAGCATCGAGAATTGTAAATAATTTTGTATAGAATGCAGTAAAATCATATTTGATTTTAAATGTTTGTTTGATTTATTTTTTTTGTTTGTATCTAATGTGAAGGAAAATTGTTTAAGTACCTACCTACCAATATCTACCTGCCTACTATAATGAGGCGGTTAATTAAAATTTTGTAAACTTGGTTATAAATTTGAAGGATATTTCATTGAAATTTATAATCAAACAAACATCATTACAATCAAACCATTATTGCCAAGTTTATAGTTTTATATTGCCTTTAAAAAATTTTATTAGTAAAAATTTTGATTTTCTATTATGTAGGTATCTCTTTTTATTTTTTACTTACTGAACGAAGTTTTTAATCACGTATAGGTATATTAAACTTGACCTTTTTATATAACTTACCTGAAAAGAAAAGAAAAAACAATAATTGTATAAAAAAGGAATTGGTAGGTAATAAAAAATTATAGGTACATATATTTTTACACCCAAAAAAAAAAATCCAATTCAAGTTTAAAATACCGACAATGGGTTATGTAACTTGGAGATTACAAAGTACACAACATATTTAACAAAAATGGTATGTCAGACCCCCTACGGCGCGGCGGTGGCGCGTGACAATCCAAGGTTTAGTTAACACATTTCACCACGATTAGGCTGGATGGATAATTTTCTTTAAAAAAATTACTTAAAATAGAAAACAAATATACATATATACAAAAATTGCAACACTTACAATGTCGTGATACAACTCCGTTGTTTAATTTTCTTTTAACATCATGTTGATTTAGTCAAAAATTTTTGAAAAATTAATTTTCAAACTCAAATTAAAAAAAAAAAATAATTTGTTCAAGATTTTTTTTTTAACAGAACGAATTTTTTTTTTTTTTTAAACTAAAAAAGATTTTCGCATTCGGTTTTCAGTATTTCATTAAGAATTGAGAAGAGCATTGAATATTAAAAAAAAAAAAACAGTGAACTTAATAATGCAAAATTTTGAAAAAAAAACAACATGATAGAAAAATTTAGTTTTTTTGTTATTTAATTTCTCAAAAACTTGATTTGAAAAAAAAACGTTCAAAACCGTTAATACATTATTTTACTGGCTTTGGTTAATTTTAAACATATTTTACCACTTAAGGTCAACTTTCCAGAAATTTCCACTTGCCAATCTGCTTAAGAGGGTGGGAGGAGGGGGGGGGGGGAGGTGATAGCATTTTTGTGTTTAGCAAAAATGGGAACAAAGAACTTAAAATAGGTAAAAAATAAACAATGTCATCCTGTTCTCTTGTCTGCATAATAATTTTTCTTAGGTATAACCAAATCAAACCCAAACTAACTAATTCCTATATGAGTCACTCTGCATTTGTTAATTAAAATTAAATTCTTTCTTTAAGTAAAACAAAGTTATAACACCTCGAAAGGTTCATAATAATTTAACAGTAAATGTTAAAAAGTTCATTAATCATGCTAATTGACTTTTTCTAAATTTAATTTTTTTAATAAAAAAAAAAAAAATTTCAAATTCCCATTCATCACATTCACCAAAATAATATCTTGATAGATGCACCTTTTAAGTAGTATCTATATACCTACAAACAAAATTAAGATATTAAACTCTCTCCACATTATTTAACATCAAAATATCTGATCAATTAGCGCCTATCTCTTCATAGTCTTTAAGACTCCATTACCAGATTTATATGCGGATACAACAGAAAAACCTCAACACCAAAACAACACCCACTGAATGTGCATCCATTTTCAACAAGATTCAGATGTCTTTCGTCTGGAGAAAGACTTTGGTAGGTACACGTAGATAAGGTATACAATAATTACATTATTTTCAATAAACTTACAACACGATTGTGCATTTCTTCATGTTGAGTCGTGTGGATTATGAAAATAAAGTCGTGCCACACCCCGAACAAAGCCATCATAGAATCTCTCACAAAGTCGATCTTTCATTAAATCCTAAAAACACTCATAATATAACGCTAACCTTACATTCACCTCAATGCCTACCTTTTCACTCAGCGCATTTTAACATTTTAAAATAATAAAAACAAAAAAAAAAAAAAAAAACAATCCGCGTTGCCGCCTACACAAAAACCATAAACAACTTCTACTTGTTTCTTTATTTATTTTTTTTTATCATCTATCCTTTTTTCGATATTAAAAATGTAGGGAGGTATCTCTATCTTTACTGCACTGCTGAGCTCTTAAAGTGCATTTTCAAAATCAGAAACATTAGCTTAAAATGTCGTTAAACAAGACAACCCGTTTTTTTTTTTTTTTTTGAAAAGGAATGATAATAAAAACTACAAATAGAGACGATCATCAAGTAAAAACGAAAAAAGTAAAAAAAAGGAAAGAAAAACCTGAAAAGTTATACCAAAATGATCGATGAATGTTTATATAATAAATATCTTGACCTTTTTCCTTGTTACCAACCAACACTTCATGTTTTTTTTTTTTTTTTTTTTTTTAATGCATATTCTGTGTCATTTAAGTATTTTCTTTGGTGTTGCTGCAGCTCACGGATGCATCCAGCTTGCTTCATCAATCTATATAGTATCTAGACATAGCTATAGCTGATGGCCATCTTTCGACTTCCTTATAATGTTCGAGGAACCCATATTTGGGTTCTTCTTTATTTTTAAATTAACAAAAGGCATTCACATTCGGGGCTATTTTATTTTTTTTTTTTTAGTTTTTTATTGTGCATGAATGCAAATGGCTCAAGATTGAGGATAAAAGTGATTGAAAGATACCTACCACAAAATTGGTTGTCTCTTCTTTTTTTTGTTCATTATTATTTATTTTAGTGGTTTTCTTTTATAAACATTGTGGGGGCTAATTGTGTTTTTATTTCAATTATAATTTTTCAGTTAAATTTTAGATTTTTTTTCGTTCGCATTTGTAACATGGGTTTATAAAAAAAAAGGAGAGCACTAAGGCTTGGGGTAATAATAAGTTGTTTTACGAAATGGAAAATGTAAGTATGTGTGGGAGTTATGATTTTATATGTTGGAAAAGAAGGTTAACTAAATTAAAGCTCAAATATACATATTCGGATTATTATGTCAAAGTTCCAAAAATACTTTTCTTTATATTCCACTTGTCCTAGAACTCTTTCCGTGAGAAAAAAAAATCATAAAAATTTCACTTCACCCTGAATATGCGAAAAATATTTATTTTTTCTTTGAAACAATGAATTTTATGTGGAATGAATGCATTCCACAATCATTTAACGCCCATATTTTTATTCTCAGTACCTTATCTACCTATGTGATATCTACTAAAGGGAAAAAGCTGACATGTAGCGGAAAGTTTTTACATAAAAATAGAAGCCGGGGAATATAAAGACAAAAATTTCACTCTGACGATTTCGTATGAAGTTTTCATTTCCACTGGAACTGTGTACCTAATAGGCCTTAGTCAGGAAATATTAAGGGTATTCACGCAACGTCGTAAAACACTAGATAAATTTATCTTTTGGATAAGTTTATCTTTTGGTAAATGAACTGTCAAGTTAGATAAAATTATCTAAGGATTTTGCTGCGGAAACTTAAACGTTGTTTATACAAAAAAAAAATATTAGGGCTTCTATATTTACTGAATGATTAGGAAAGGTGGCTAGTAAATTATTACGGTAGAACTACATATAAAGGCTCTTCGAAACAAATGCAAATCAATCCGCTGACGACGTCGAAAGCAATAATAAAAATATGTAATAGTCAGAAGCTATCTGAAGCAGATGGCATAAACCAATGAAAATTAGAATGCTGTGTATACGTTCTGTAACTCTCACTCACATAGCAAAAATCAGTCGAGAAACGGTGAAAAATGGAACAAAACTAATGTAATTTGTTTCAGTTCTCATCGTTTCTCGACCAATTTTATCGATGTAAGCGTTACAGAACGTAAGCACTGAACAGTTTAAATCAGAATTAAGCCATTATTCACAAGGATGTCTCAACAAATTACAGTTTCAATTCCGTGAGGTGCACTTGGGGCGTTCTTCACTTCCGAAAGTTAACGAAAATCAAGAAACCGACATTATGGGTGCGCCATATGATTTTTTGTATTCTATCATTTCCGTTCGACCACTGCCGTGAGCTTGCGAGTATATTATTCAGTCATTTAATCCAGAAATTATGTATTCACTTATTTAATCCAAAAAATAATCCCATTAAGTTTGATCTAATGTCACATTGATCTATTTAGATTAAAAGCTCATTTTGATCCAAGACTAAATAATATGGCAGCTATAGTTCTACCTTAAAACGCGGCTCGTGTACCTATCTAACATTTTTGTATCGTTCCGAGAAATATGTCTCCGATTTTGCGTTGGTTTGGGAGAGGTTCTACATTTAAAAATAATTTTGAAATCTAAACACGTCTCATCTCTCTCACACATTTGAAGTTTAATGTTTGACGTTTAACGAACAGCTGATTCGATTACGCAGCATTTATCCAAATGAATAAAAAGGACGTTCACGCAAACTTTTGCGTAAACTCATTTTTGTACACAATTGGTAAACGTATCTCGTTGCATGAATACCCTTATTGTCATTTTGGTGTTTTTTTTTTTTCACTGCATAAACTCGGATGTAACGAAATTATTTTTGTATTAAAAACCTTCTACACTCAGGGAAAAACTGCGGCTTAGATTTTAATACCGACGTATTACATTTTACGATGCTAGCATTTTTAAAAGTTGCATTTGAATCAAAGCCAAAACTATTTAATTCAAATATGAAACACGTTTGATTAATCCTCTCTGAGAAGAGTTACTCAACAAACGAGAAAAGTACTTTAAATCAAAGGGGAAGCGTATTTAATTATGCGCCTGAACTTTTTTCGAACAACTTAGTTCCGATTAAAGTAGAAACGTTTTTAAATCTAATATAATTTTGCTATTTAACTAAACACACTTAACTTAAAAACACTTCCAGCTTTAATGATTAGGAATTTTTTTCTGGTTGGATATACTTCACACTAGGTATTCGCCATGAAATCTATGTAAGATGAACTGAACTTGATAGAAATTGCGTATTGACAATGTCTTTTCAGCATTTTATTCTTCTTTTTTTCAGCCTTTAATTTTTTTTTTCATTTGCTTTTATTTTCTTTTTCAGTTTTCATTTCAGATTATTTCCCAATTGTTTGAAGAAATTGCTGGCCACAAACATAGTGCTAGACATACAATCAAGAAGCAAACGTATGTATGTAAATCAAAGTAAAATGGCAACAATTTGGGACCAAACACTTTTCCTATTAAAATCAAAGCCGCACGCCTTTGAATCAAATTTAAAGAGTAAAATAAGTAGGTATCAACGAAGTAATTTTAAATAACGAGTTTAATATATTCAAAGTAGAAATGCATTTAAAAGTAATACAAAACGTATTTGAAACAAAAGCGTGTTCCATTGAACTATTCAATATGCAACGTATTTAATTTAAAGTACCTTTCTCTTTGGATTTTATTCAAATACGCGCGGCTTTGATTTTAATAAGAACGAGTTTGGCCCCAAATTGTTGCCATTCCACTTTGATTTAAATACGTTTTCTTTGATTCTATAATGTTTTTTGGCTCAGTGTATGTACCTACAAACATAATAAGTAGATACATATAGGTATAGGTAGGTAAGGCATTCAAAAATGTATTTAAATACAAAAATGTGTAAATCAACTTAAATAAGCTAAAGGCCAATACAATATTTCATTTAAAATTTCTGGTCAGCTGTGTGAAAAGATAATATCTCCCTGGTATGGTGGTGTTAAAGAAAACAACTTAAAAATGTCTGCAAATATTATGTATATTTCCAAAATAAAAAAAAAACCCTCTTTCAACAGAAAACCAACCGCAAACATTTCATTGTTAAGTCATCAAGTTATAACATTTGTGTGTAGGTAGGTAGGTACCAACGTAGCTACGAGTACGTACTTACGTTCTTTCTAGGGTTATATTTTTTTTTTTTGCTTTAAGTCAAAACCACAAAGCGTCAGTAAAGTGAAATTATGAATCCCACTTATTTTTTTTTTTAAAGTCATTTTCACCATTAATTTTTATCCTCTTCGTCTTCTTCTATGAGATGTCTCTGTTGTTGAGTAATCATTGCCACTGATGGTGCACAGACATAATTTTTTTTTAATTTTAATTTGTTCATATACGAGCGAAACCCTTTTATAAAGATTTTTTCAGATTTTTTTTTATTAACTCATTTGCTTATTTTTATATACCCTTCATGGTTGTTGTGATGTTTATCTTTAAGTCATCAAGTTTCTTCGGTGAAGCCCAGCCTGACAGACAGACATCAGAATTTCCCTTTCTCGAAAATGAAACAAAATTTTTTTGCTTGTGTTTATTTTTTTCCCTAAAGAAGAGAGAGGACATCAAAATTCATTGAAGTTGAGGATGTCTTTGATTAAAAAGTGATTAGTTGGATATCTCTCTTTTTTTTCTACATAGACCTTCAGATAAACTTTAAACTTTTCAATTCCTCTCAAATAATCAGAACCATCATATGCACAGTTATATCCATACACCCACAACTGTTCATATAAAACGATAAAAAAAAAAGAATCAATTCAATGTCCATTGACCATCAGGCGCGTGTATTCACATTAAGCTTGTTTGTCGTTTCGTTCTTTCGGTTTGGTTCACTTTTTTGGTTTTTTTTTTTTTTTTTTTTGCAAAAATTGGGGCAACACATGAATAACCTCAAGGAAAAGATACAAAAATTTAAGCAAAATTACAATTTTGAAACGACCAACGCGACGATGGATGAGAAGAGACGTCCGTGTCGGTCCGGTCGGTCGCGTGGGGATGAAAGACACAAATACGTAAGTATGTAGTCGTCGTCCGTTGTCGTGTATTTGAACTGCAGAAGAACCATTCAAATGTATGTACATATATACTCTTCTCTATACCTGCCTATACTATATTGGGTTGGTAAAATTTATTGTTGTCATTCTTGGACCGAGGCCGGCTCAGGGTGACTGACCACAAACGATAAATTATCATGACCAACCACCGCATCCCTGTTCCAGAATTGGACGGCAGAGAAACTAGGTATGGACGAAGAATAATCCAGCTGACTGACTGGATGGATGGGATGGATACGTATAGTATTGTATGGTCGTAGGTACTATAGTTGAGTCCCTTTGGAATAGTTTTTTTATTTTTCTGCCTTTATCCCCATTCAATTCGTCTTCCTTTCATGGCTATGCTATGTCTACTATTTCCATCAGGGTTACAAAATGAGGGGAGAAGGGAGTAAGCTTCCCTTATGTGATTCTTACAACATATGCTCAGCTCACCTACGACAACCATCGATCGAGATGGTCATCAGAGGCAACACAAAACACAGACAATTCTCAGGAATTAATTTTTTTGTTTTTACCACAGACTCTAGACTCGAAACACAAGCCTTACACGCATGAATCTTGTCAATATAAATTTTCAGATAAAATTTATTCATTGACGGAGACAGAAAGAAGATGAAATAATCATAAAATAATAAAAACATGTGTGCTGAGCACGAAATATTAAAATGTCTGTAGCTAAATAGTCACAATAAAACACTTAAAGATTTTATTTTAAAACTATTTTTGTTTTATTAGTTTAATATAATATGGCACGAAATCACGTCTTGTCTTTTAGTTGAAGATCAGAATGCATTTCTGAAGTGCAAGATTTGTTACCTTGTACATGACTAAGGTCAGTATAATGAGTGAATTCCATTATCGAAGGGTTTTTGTACGTGATAATCTAGGGAAACCAATTTATATATTTTTTTTTTTAGTTAATGAAAATTTATTTATTTTTCAACAATTTGTGCAATTCGACAATTTAAGTACGAAGAAGAATAATTGTTATATCACTGTAAGGCCCCTAAATGTGCACATTGTACAATTTATTGGTTAAACTTAGAACATCTCAGCAACATTGGTAAACGTCGAAAAACTTGTAACATGCTGCATACACAAATAAGTACAAATTAAATAAACTGCCAATGCCAACTTTTTTGCCTTTTTTCAGAATTCTCTTTGAACAATAGAAATGGAAAAAAAGTCAATATGTATTATAAGTGGAAAATATGGGGAGCTTTAATCTGTAAAGCTTTGAAGAACAATAAAAAAGAAATTTTTGTATTGTAGGTAACCCACATACTTTTAAAGATGTTACCTACTAAAATGTATATATTTTTTTAACAATGTTTGTTTGCTGTTTTTTTTTCTTTGCGAATATGTTCTTAGCAACCAAAGTTTTCACGTCCGTTTCTGAGAGTGATTTTTACTCCCACATGTTTTGGATTTTTAAGGGACGCTCTTCTTAGTAGTCAAAGCGTTCATATCTTCGCGATAATTGCTGAGAGTTAATTTTACCCACTCCTTTCGAAATCTGACATAATTTGACTTTTTCAACAATTAGGCAATGAGCTTGAAAATACAAATCAAGTATTAGCAACAAAAGCATTCATGTTTTTGACAATTTCTGAGAGTGAATCCCCACATTGTTTGAGATTTTATTCTAAGAAGTTAAGACCTTGAATAGAACTCTAAATACAAATCAGAAGGTATTTTTTTTAGTCAGTTTGAATAATATGTTTCTTATCAAGTATGTTGTTTCAGCGACCATTTATGATAGTTAATTTTACTCCCATATGTATTAAATCTGTTAATGTACTTTTTAATACAAATTACATAGTATTTTTTACATCAATTATGAGACTGAAATTTACTCACTTTTTATAAAATCTGACATCATTTCATTTTTTCAACAAATTTAAAAATAGACGTACAAATACTAATTATACTATATGTTTCTTAGCAACAAAAGCGTTAGTGTTTCTGCGACCATTTTTGAGAGTGAATCCCCACATATTTTGAATTTTTTTTCAAGAAGAGGAAGAATGGACCTCTAAATACAATTCAGAAGGTATTTTTTTTAGACAATTTGAATGAAATATGTTTTTAGCAACAAAAGCATTAATATTTCCGCGACCATTTATGAGAGTTAATTTTAACCATACAAATATTGGACTTTATTCCAAGAAGTTCAGGGATGTAGGTATGTACGGTTAAATACAAATCGGATAGTATTTTTTTGGTTCAATGTGAATATGTTTCTAAGACACCAAAACGTTCATGCTTTCATGACCATTATTTCAGAGTAAATTTTACCCCACATATTTTGGATTTTATTCCAAGAAGTTGAGGAATGGACCTTTCAATAAAACTGAGAAAGTATTTTTCAATCAAAGCGTTCATTTTACTGCAACCAATTTCTGAGAGTGAATTTTACTCACAATTTCCCACTAAGAAATGGGCCTGAAAACATAATTCACATGGTATTTTTTGGCAATTGTTAATGTTTTCAAGAAAGAAATGCGCTCATATTTTCATTTCTGAGAGTTATTTTTACCCCCAATATTAAAAACCTTGCAACGTAAGATTGAATTATTAAGAAAACACTTTTCGGGAAAGGCAAATAATAGTAATTTCCTTTTGATTCGACCCTAAAAGTGATATATTCGTAGTTCCTTCACGACCATCTACATTATGTGTAGTTTGTAAATATTTTAATCGGCCAATTTTTTTTTTCTTCCGCCCCGAATAGAAAAATTTTTAAAATTGTATAGAGATACCTTCGCAAAAGTGACCAAAACGCAGAGCCGAAAATAATGTAATTTATTCCACCCAAACTAATTCTCAAATTTTTTATCAGAGGTATAAAACCTCGAAAACACACAAAAACAAAAATCACACAAAAAAAAACCAATTCAAAACATTATATTACGTACCTAACTAATTCATTTAGTGTCAAACAATTTTGACAATTAGCCTCACCCCTTCCCCTTCCATTTCTTCACAGCCTTGTCAACAGAAAAATATAGGTACTTTACTTATGTGCGTGTTTTTATTTTATATGACTTTGGTCTAGTCTCGAAAATGTTCTAACTTATAACATAAGTGGTGTTAAAGGTGTGCGTCAGGAGTGCTGTGCCGGCAGTGTCAGTATTTATTTTAGCCTTATGGGTGCCAACAATACCAAATCTATTAAATCATTTGCAACCCTCACGCAATGAATGAAAGACCAAAAATTCAAGTCCAATTAGATATTTTTGGGAGACCCAAGGCAGCACAGAGGATTAAAGGGAACCGTGAAAGCACATACCACACCACACGCAACAATTATGCTAGCGACAGGCCTATTTAATTTTTGATAATACGGCGGCGATGAAATATTTATACATAAAATAAATGAGAATATGTAGGTTTTGGTATTTTTTTTTGGTTTTTGGTTGTTGGTTGTAGCCGGCGCCATGCTACTGTCGAATGACTTGACTTATTAGAGCGAAATATTTGTAAATAGGGGATGTTAGTGGTTTTTCGTTGTTGTTGTTGTTGTTGTCGTTCTTGTCTGATAAGCAAGCATGGAAAACATTTTTTTTTTTTTGCTTTTTTGATTAAATAAATTTATTATCAACTAGTTGAACTAATTTGGAAAATTGTTTGGTTAGGTGGGTTGTTCAGTAAAAAAAAAAAAAATAAAAAAAAAGAGGATCATCAGTCTGTGCGTTTTCGACAAGGGAATAAATAATAAACAGACATGTGTGATGATTAGGTTTACGTAGGGGATATAGAATAAATAATATTGAAAGCATACAATCGTCGTCTTTTATAAATTAATACATATATGTACATAGATATGTGTATCCATCCATAAGTCATAAGAGATATCAAAAGACATTCAATCCATCAAAATACTTGAGCTTATGATGGGGTAGATTGCTGAACGATATGAAAGTCTATATTGCTCTACGCATTGCTTTTTTAAATTTATGAATTAAGTTCATCAACCACAAATCAAGGATAGGTTAAGAAAAATAAAGACCCTAGGTCTTTGTCAATAATTGATTTAAGAAGGGTCCCCACAGGTCTACCTAGTCGGTTTGTATACTCGTATCGTGTCGTATCTAAGACTTTTACTTTTTGTTTGCCTGTTTAACAAGACTTATTTATTTTGTGTAACCCTAGAAAAAATAAGTCAACTTAAAATTGTATCTCAGGGCCAGTGTTGCCAGAGTATTGAATTAACTTTGAGTTAAACAAAGAATTAGTTAATCCTGCAAATAAATTAAACCCGATTTAATTTAGAAGCAATTTTTCACTGCATCAGGATTAAATTTGATTATAAATTAGTCAGTTGTACAATTTATTGAAATCAAAGTGCAACATTATTGAAATTACTGTTTCGCTATCTTAATCGAAATGGAGCTGATGCTACTGAAATCACCTTTTCCATATTTTCTTCGATTTCGATAGATTGTCGACACGCATTTTGTTAGTAATATCTGTTCAGAGTAAGCTCACATAATTTCTATTGTCTAAAAAACATAATATATTCCAGGAGTTAACTTGGCTTTAACCCCGAAGCTTTATGTGGCAAAAAAGCGAGCACTTATTACACTGCGTCATGTTGATTTATTCTGATTATCATGTAAACCTAACATAAACACTGGTTTAATATGACAGGGGTCAGGTTAATTAAGTATTGTTAAAATTAGTGCATTTTAGTTGTCACGCAAACTGTTATCACGGTTAATGTTTTAATTAAAGATTAAGGGCCAATTGTACAAACGTTTTCTGACAGCACTAGCCTCTAATTTATACATAAATTCGGACTGATTTGAATCAAATCCAGATGTAGACATTTTTTTTCTCTATTATAATAAAGTTATCCTCTTCTCTCAAGGGAACAAATTTTGTCCAGTTTTTTTTTTAGTGTTTTTTGATGAGCTGTATATCAGTGAAAAATAGACGTATTAAGATGAAACAAAAAGCATTCTAAAGTTTTATGTTTTCTGCAAAAATGTTAGAAAATGATTTTTTTAAGGTACTGTTATTGCGCAATCATAAAAAAAACAACAAGAGCGAAAAATTCAAGTTTTTTTTTTTTTTTAAGAGTGTTATTTTCTTTGAGTCAATTAAATGTATTGCTTCGATAAATTGTTTATTTATCTTAAATGTCGTAATTTTTCGTTGTTCTACAATTTTTATTATATCTGGCTTTGAATGGAAAAAGACACTTTTGAATTTTGTTGCCAATATCTCAGCAACAAACGATTATACAAAAAAATTTTAGTTCTTCAAAATTATGTAGGTATGTGTATGTGTATTACCAAATTAAGCCCTCCGATTAAAATTTGTAAAGCATTGAAAAACTTAATTTTTAGAAATTTATTTCGGTCCCCTTAACCAAGAAAACCAAATTCTTGGCTTTTACCTTAAGAATTTATTGAGGTAGGTCCTACCTAGATACAAAATCTTACTTTTAAAGATAAACTCATACTTACTTATACCATTTTTTATAAAAAACAAATATAACTATCTAAGTTACAAGCATGTACCTACCTTTATCAGGCCTATCATAAAATTTCAAGTAGATATCTAGGTATACAGTAACCTATAGATATTAATTTGCAAAAAAAAAATTCCAAAACTATTCACGTCATAAAATTTCCTTAAATATGTATATAAATTTGTTAAAAGCAGTCTTATATTTAGGTACATGTATAGGTACCTACTTACTTTCAAAAATCTTAAAATAATATTTAAAAAAAAAAAACAAAAAAAAAAACATCTCCGTCGCATGATACAATATTTAAGTGAGGTTAATAAACCAACTCAATGTCGATTTTTTCTTAAAACGAGTGCAATACACAAAATAAGAAAAAAAAAAAGCGACAAAAAACATCTTTTCCAAGGGAAGGAAAATATAATAAATGTAAATAAATGGAATAATATAAAACAAAAATAAACAACATCGCTCAGCATTTTCAGTATAAAATCATCCACTAGCATGAGATGCTGGTTCTAGCAAAAGTATAGTAAAACAACAGCAGCAGTATGGATGCACACAGGGAGAGTGATGCTACACTTCATTCCTTGCTTTACAACTTCTTCATATACACACATACATAAGTACTGTGTTTACCTACATAGATATTTATGTATATGTACATAGATACCATAAAGAGGCTGCTTCAAAGAGGCTAACGTAAACAAATCGACGAAAAAATATATACTCTTGCTGCTGCACTTATGTTTACCTCAACCATCACCATCGAGAGATGATGATGACACCCCCAACCTTCCCTACCGCAACAGACTCCCCTTGCGCCTTATGCCGACTTTACAGAGTCATCGTGTTTTTGCATTTATAAACAAAATGCAGATTTGGCAATATAATGGTGCATCAGCTGAAGCATTGAATCTGTAAAGGTACCTATACCTACAGCATCTTTATAGGAATAGGTATAAACAATTGCTTTTATTTCCGTGCGCGTTATTGTGTATAGTCTGCATGAATTTAAACAGCGAGCGATTCACTTACAAAAGATAAGCATCCTTGCGCTGCTGCTGCTGTGGTTGTCTCGCCCGCCATCCTGAACCAACCAACCAAAAATAATAAAAAAAGCAAAAAAAACTAAATTTCATGGAATGGGATAAAAAGATACAACCTTCAAAATCATATATACAAAAAACACACCCTTACGCGGGTCAGTGAATTGTTTACACTTTTCCTTCGTCTCCCTGGGGGGGCGCACACATTATTATCATCATCATTATTTCGCAACATTACACATTCGCCGCGTACTTAGTTCCAGAATTGCAGATACAACATGTGCTTTAGCTAGCTAGCTAGCTGTTGTGCCTTCTTCCATAGGCTAACTAGCTGAAGTCTCAGAGAAGAAGAAGATCTTCTTCAACTTTATTTTTTTTTTTTGCACTGCAAAAACTGAAGGAAAACTGTTGTATGCAATGTAGGCATAGTATGTGATCTTCAGATCGTGATAAATCCATAAATAACAATGAACCCGCGACTCGTCGTTGTCGTCCGCCTGTCCGTCGTCCATTCCATCGGATTGTTACATTGAGATATATTTTCTGGTTGTTTATTTTTTGTCTCCCTCTCTTATTACTTTTTATAATAGGCGTATACTGTACGTACGGACGTACTTTCGAAAATGTAGAAAACACGACAGGAGAGACCTTGACCTCAGACAATCCCGGGAAAAGTTCATACACAATCTGCTGTATGTACATTATTATGTACTTTTATATTGATAGTGAAGAAGAAGATAGCAGGTATAGATAAAGATATATATATAGCAATATAAACTAGGTACTATATGCTTCAACTGATTGGACTCAATGTATAATGTTCACAAGAATTGAAACAAGTACTTAATTTAACTGATAATGCAAATGCGCCGCAAAAGGCAGATGTAACTCGTTGTTTATCTTTTTTTATTTTTATTTTCTTCTTCTCTTTTAATAGACATATGTATGTATGTAATCTGTATTATGAATTATGTTATCATTGTTTTGTGTTATACATAATTATAGTCATGCACATAAATTTTATTCAAAATTAGATGAGTTTTAGTGATTAATTAATTGTTCACTGTTAAGTAATATGAATTAAGGCCCGTTTTCTGCAACAAATTAACATAACATTAACTTTAAGGTCCTTTGTGAGTGCGAGATCTATCGAGTTACTGTTATTTTTCAGTCAATTTAAATCTCTAATCAACTCGGAGTTAAGACAACAAATCTCGAGATATTTTTTTTTTATATTTTATAGCAACTAGATCAAATTTTTCATTAACTAGTTAAACTTCTAGTAAACTGTCAGAGGTTATAAATAGGAACAGCATTTGTTTTATCTGAAGAATAAGTATGTACCGACTATCTGATGTTAAATTGACAAATTGAAAAATTGGCCCTTATTCGGCAATGAAGAGTTAACTTATAATTAGTGTTACATAACTCAGAAGTGAAAAACTTGGCCTAATAAGAAGTGTTTTTTTTTTTGGATGAAGCTAAGACTAGACGTAGTAGCCCGTGAATGGCGTAATGGTAAGTGTATTGAAATGTCATGCAAGAGGTTTGTGTTGGATTCACAGCCTCTTCCACATAAAAAGAAAAAAATGCTTTTTCGGGGCTACTGCCTCTTGCGATGGAGTGACAAATCCTTCAATTTCCTCTCTTCTTAGCGGTTCGGATTCAGCAAAAAATGGGAGGTACCCTATAATCCCGCCTCTATTAAAAATCACACAGGAATGGTTGATAATTCTAAGTGACAATAAAGCCCTAGCTTATTACGAGCTGTTGCACCGTCTAGTTTATTTATTTATAAGATACGGGGAAGAGTTGCCAAAGGGGCAAGAACTTGCGCTTTTGAAACGATAATTTCTTCGTGGCACGAAAATGTTCAATATGGCACATTTTTTTTTCTTTTATTTTACTATTTTAAGTTTAAGTTGAAAGAATTTAATAAAAATTGGTCCAAATTCCGTGCAAAAAAAATAGACAGAAACTAATTTTTTAACGAAAAAAGAAACACAAATTCCAATCTCTGAGCGCTCTGAACTCAAAAAAAAAAAAAAAAAAAAAAAAGAAAAGTAAAAACTACAACTCTCAACCATTACTGTGTGCGTGTCTGCAGAAATGTAGGAGACCTATGGCCTTATTAATAAACATTGTCTAACTTTAGACAGCCGTCCAAGTTTTTGGAAAACCTTTCTAATTTTTGCTAAAGTAATCTATCTTTTTATCTTGCTTTAGACAACGTAGTCTTTTGTCTAAACCTAGAGAAATGCAATTTTTTTTTTATTAAAAAAGCATATTTCCGACTGTTTCAAAATACTTAGACATAGTTTAAACAGCCAAAAATCTAATTAATAAGACCAAAACAGTTTAATGTGAGCAGCACTTTTCTATGACAAGAGATATACTCTTGGAGTTTTTGTCAATTACCCGCAAAGAGGCAGTAGCCATTTTTTTTTTAATTATTAGGTATAGTTGAACGAGGCTGGAGATCGAACGATTTAAAAAGTTTTTAGTCTTCTCTTTGGCTGATTTATTTCAGTGTGTAATAAAAATAATAATTAATATCTGATAACGAAATACATATATCATAACTCGAAGTTCCGCTACAATTTCACCATAAACCAATTTTTATGACTATTCATCACAAAACCATAAAAACGATTCCCGTGAAAAAATTCTGTGTAATATCATATGAAATAAACAGCAATTATTATAATTATACTTTATAGATAAAAACCTTTAGCTTAAATACAGTCATAAAATTAAATTTAAACCTATAAATTCGTTAAATATATTCTACAAAATCCCTTACAATGTCATCGTTTTGCATTTATAGCTGGAAATCTCCTAACTTCAATGACTGATTCATCATTTTCTTCCAGCAATATACACATACCTTTACCCATTTCTAGACATCTACGAGTTCATACATACGTATAACATTAGATACAGAACTTCGCTATTAAACTTTAGTATAGTGCTGGGCATAAAGATAAAATATACTCCTTCTATCTGCTGTTCGTTGCCCCCACATAAAAATACAACGCAAAACAAAAAAAAATGTTAAAACCTTTTGGAAACGTTCATGTTCGTGAATACGATGCTTTTGATAATAAAAATAGAGATGTGCAACACCCATCATCAATGAGTCAGTCACTCGCCTCATATTTCTCTCCACATTTTGAATGATAAAAGTCTTGACTTCTCTGCCTTCTAATGGAGAATTAAAGTCATCAAAATCAACTCCATTTGATTTTATTATTACGTTCTTTCCGATTCCGAGTAGCTATGTAACTTTTTTTTATCGAATTCAACAGCTGAAATCAGTTAGCCCCCCCCCCCCCCCCCCCAACAACTTTTTTGTATATTATATTATTTTGCTTGTTTCAAACGGATAAACTTCAAAACTACCAAAGTAGCAGTATCTATAGGTTAAGAGGTACCTTACCTACCTATTTAAATTGATATAAAATTAAAGCCGATTAGATTGTTGATTGCTCTGGGGTTTCTAGTTTCTGTGTCCGTTCTCTAAAACGACAAACTTGCGCAATTCTAGTTTGAAAAAACAATTCTCCAAATTGCATTTAGAAGGTCACTTAAATACGACTTACAATATTCACACACACAGTCAGAATACCATATCCATTCAAATGGTGTCCAGTTGGCGCAATTTGGAAATTGTATACCGTCACCTCCGCGCCGCTGCCGGCCGCCGCCGATTGGATAAGAAAACGAAAATTGGGCACAAAACTTAGAGCGAGTGACTAATCTGTAAAATAAACTATCGAACAACTGGGTTGTTGCCGGTTGGTTATTATTGCGGCGGCGGCGGCGAGTTGATTCGATTGTGCTGTTTGTAAGGGAAGAACATTGACCTAAATCATTTGCA
Organism: Epistrophella euchroma; assembly: GCA_947049315.1. Taxonomy (NCBI): domain Eukaryota; kingdom Metazoa; phylum Arthropoda; class Insecta; order Diptera; family Syrphidae; genus Epistrophella; species Epistrophella euchroma. Next base: position 120,981,940 of record OX346245.1, on the reverse strand, counting down.
TATACGAGCACATTTTAACTTGTTCTTTTTTTTTTTTATTATTTTATTTAATTTTATTTTATTTATTTAGCACACCAAAAAAAACAAACTCAGACGTGGACGTCAGACCGGATAAATTTGGAGTTTGATCGTTTTGTATACCTACGAGTATATTATTGTGTGTTGGAGAAAAAATATTTACTTAAATTTTTTTCTTTTTATACTTTGGCAACTCGAAAAGGAGGTCTTTGCGGCAAATTTACAATATAACTTAGCACAGCTTGAAATTTGTGTTTTGTAATATTTATCGGTACTTTTTCAAGATAAAAACGTCCTCAAAAATTGAAAAAAAAAAAAAAAAAAGAATAAATACAATCCATAAACTTTTTTTGGCTTTTTCTTGTCGATTACATAAGATACTTTTTTTTGTCTTTAATTTACTGTTTAATGTTACGTGTTGTAATAAGATAACTTGGATAAGTGTTACAAAAGATTTAGGAAGGACAATAACATGTAATTAACTTACAATTAGTATGACATCAATATGAGATCATATTATATTCTGATGAATTTTTGCGCTGTGGTTATCACAAAATTAGGAATTAAAAAGAAATTTTATTCTAGTCTGTCTACACAACCAACTGGTTATCAATTAAATTAAATTAAATTAAATTAGCACACTAATCTATTGGAGTCAACAAACTTCCAACTTATGGTGTGTTTTTTTTTTTTTTTATATTTTTGTAAAAAAAATATATTTTTGTTTTCATTTTTAAACTTATTTTAAGTAAGGTGAATTATTTTTGATTATAATTAATTTCTTCAGTGTGTTAATAATAATAATAATAAAAAAGAAGACGTGTCTAGAGTAGCTAAGCTGATAGCTTTATCGCTGGCGATAAAGATTTTAAAATTGTTTTGTTTATGTACACAAACAAACATGGAATTAAAGATACAAATTTGATGCCATTTGCAACTTAAATATGAATAAATTCGATGGATTATGAGATTACTCGTGTTTTAAGACATTTATAAGTCTTTTCTTGTAAATCAAAAAGGTTTAAATTTATATTTAAAAATATGTATGAATGTATGTCAGTTATAAGCTCATGGATACAAAAAATTAACGTCACAATGGCTCGTGGAGAACCAGGGACTAACTCTTAACCATTCCTATTTGAGTTTTAATAGTTTTCAGGAAAGGAGGGGACCCACAATTTTCTGCTAAGATAAGAGGTTTACCTTATCATGACCCGTATGGAAAAGCAATCGAGTTTTCAATGAAAGTTTGGCAATGAAATGATAGCAACCAACAGGTGTCTAATAAAAACAACTATCAAAATTAGCTAGGCCCTCGCCAGTTAGATGCAATTTTAACTCGGCAGACATTAAAAATTGAAAAAGAAGTTAGTTTTTTTTTAGTTTTTTTTTAGCAACCGAACCGATATGAACAAGACTAATACGCAATACAGAAGTAGGTAGAATGAATTGAAAATTAATAACATTATACATGAAATTTTAGCAAAACTTGCCCAACTAGTTTTTACTAGAAATGGCCAAGATTTTCTCTTCTAGATTTTTCCTACTGAAAAGTTTCCAGGGCCTTCATTAAACTTACCATTTTTTCGGGCGGGAACTCATATAAAAAGAATGGGTCCTAAATAACTTCCTTCAGGAACTTCAAAGAAATCAAGGAAAGCCATTAAAACAAACACTTTCGACTCGAGTTCAAATTTATAGCACCTATTTTAGTAAGATAGGAATGTAAGAAAGCAGAATTTATATTTTAATTTAAAGTAGTGTAGTCATTAAAAAATCCATAAAACGTTTCTAACTTCTTCTACTTGAGTAGAATCAATATTTTGGAGCTAAATCGTCTTTTCATAATAATTTAGAAGATCCTTGACGATACTCTGAATGAAAGTTTTCATACATATAAAAAATAAATAGAAAAGCCTTGCGGCAAGTGTTTGAATATGTAATACCATATTTCTAAAAAGCAATTTAGCCCAGAAAAATAATACAAAAATATAGCCAAATTTTAAAACAGAGTTTTTTGTATATAAGTGTTTGTTTTCACTTTGTAGAAAGAATTGTAGAATTGTAGCTTATTTATTTTTACACAAGAAGGATTTTTAAACTATATTTTTTTCGATCTAAGACGACGAAATGTTAATATCCTTATCTTTCGTTTTAATTAACTTAATGTAACAGAATTACAAATATATGCGTCTTTACCAAATAGAAACTTCATCTCATACAAAAATATTTGTATCCTCTTTACCCAAAAAGCTTGATTTAAAAATCTCATGTCTCAAAAATTCCAAAACAAAGATTACAATGTTGTTGACAAATTTCAAGATTATAAAAAAAAAAACTATTTAAGTTAAATTCTTATATTTTACAGAACTTCCTACAGTATCTACTACTAAAATGCATACACACATGCATAAATACATATGTTTTTTCATTTATTTTTTTGTTTTAAACAAAAACTCATATGATCATCCGGCTCGAAGGACCATACATCTACACTCATGATAAAACTTCAAACTCAATCTCGTTTTTCAGTAAATTATCTTTTTCCATCGACAAAATAAACCCGATTTTAACTTTTTCATCAACAAAAACAAGAAAACAGATATTTTTAAAAATAAAAATAAATTATATAAAAAGTCTCAACTCAGTGCACCGCAAAGTAAAATTACAAACTAAACTTCAAACAAAAAAAAAAAAAAAAAAACCAAGCATAAAAAGAAGGTCGACAATAGTGCTTAAAAAAAAAAACTCTCTCTCTCTCTCTCCCGTCCCGTCCAACAACGAAGACGACAAGTTTGAAACGAAAAAATAAAGTTCCTTCTGCACTTTTAAGTTGCCTAATCTTTACTTTAACTTTTCTATACGTTTTTCTATAGTCGTCGTCCTCGTATAGTCGTTTGTGTCGTCATGAGTTTTCCTCCATCCTATGGCTTTCATCCTGATGGTATTCGTCTATAATGTTAGTGTCTAGTACATATACTTTACTTTTTGCGTTAATTTACTTTTTAATATGTTTTCGTAAGTTTTAAGTTTTTCGAAATGTTGCCTGTACCAGAAAAGTATAATAGTAGAAAAGGAAGTACATAATATCTATAATAAAGTATCTAACCAACCAACCAACCAACAAAGCTAAGTGATTCTAGAAAAGTTTTGATAATTTTTCATTCGTATAGTAAGTTCCTTAATGTCTGTTTTCTATACAAAAGTTTCAATTTTTTTTGTGTTAAACTTATTAGAGTTGGTCTACATGAACTTATTTCCAATATTTTTTGCCAATTTCTTTTTATTTTTTTTAAGGATTTGATAAAAAAAAAGAACAGAAAATACAAGATAATCTGAAACATGACACATTTTATGAAGAACAAAAGGATTCAATTGAATTTTAGGGAAAAAAAAAATAAATAAACAACCCTTCTCATTATGAAAGAAGGACACTGCACAAAATCGGAGCAATGTCCTTCTATCTATACATCATACAGTAAATACTATAAGAAACCTTATAGTATTCCTATGGGGATTAAAATTACCATGGTATAGCTGCTCTAAGGACATGTGCGCAACGCACTCTCATATAGAAATAAGATCCTTGAACACGTCCGTCCCTGGGGTCCTCATCGGGCTATTTTTTTTTTTTTTTTTCCTGATAGATACTCGGTGTTGTGGAATAAAGTGCATTGAATTGTGCATCGAACAAGAGTTTTATATGACAACAGGTAGGTAATGTGCCGATATAGGTACAAGTTGAATATTCCTCATCTTACTGCCTGTCATTCATCACAAGGATGAGGAGACGTAGCACACCATCAGCTCAAGCAGGCCAAGTATGGTAAAGGAGAAAGGGCATCTCCATTTTTCTGTTCGTCCTGGTGTTGTCCTTTTTGTTTGTGTTTCTGCCCCATCTTGATTCATTTATTCAATTCCGTTTATTTTTTTTTTTTTTTTTTTGTTCGTGAGTACTGTGCCTCCTTATAGTCATCCATCTATCTATCCATCCGTACACTAATTCTGCTATCCCTAAGGTGAATGCATTTTAATGACCTTTTTATGGAGATACGTCGTTGTCGGTCGGTTGGGCTGTGGAGAATATATATGTATGATTGTATGTATGTACATACGTACGTGTACGTTCCCCTAGGTGATGTTGATGGTGTTTTATGTTCCACATTGTTGCAAGTTTTCATATTTTTTTTTTTTATTAAATATGCCTTTCAGTAAAAGAGAGATAATAATATTGCTTCTGAGGGTTTAATGCCTGTTATTCATTTTTTTTTTTTTTTTGAGGATTGAATAGAGAGAATTTCCGAACTCCGATGATGCGGGATGAAGATGCTGACAACAAGGGTGATGGCAATGGTGATGATGGTGAATGTTGATGATGCGAGGATAAAGATAAAACTGCATGAGAAAAAATAAACTGGGCATTGATCCCTCGAGAAGAGCAGGTGCTACCTTGCTGCAGGATTAAAACAAGTTTTTTTATTTCAACATAAATTTTTTAACTAAAGATTTTTGTTATAAATCCTATTTGATATGCTTTCGTCAGAGGGGATGATGATTGAGCACAGTTTTATTCCTTTACTATTAAGATACCTGCTCAATTTGCCACCTTTATTATTTTTTTTTTTTTTTTTGAATTTGAATGACCTGTATTTTAGGTAGGTTTTCGAGGGATTTGAATTCTATTGTTAGGGAAGCATCAATAAAAGAATAAGGACAGGAGGTATTTTGAGAACAGAAGAAAAAAAAAACAAAAAGAGATGGATTATAGTGAAAAGAAAAGCGATCAAGTGCATGTGGGTTCCATTGTTTGGCCAGCACTTTTAATTTTTTTTTTTTTTTTTAATTCAACAGCATTCAAATGGATTTAAAAAATGAATTGATTTTCGAATAAGAGATAATAAGAAGAGAAGATTATTGATTTACAGTACTTAATCTAACTTCTAGAAGAAAGGTAAGAATTGATAAAAATCAACAAACCAATTATAACAACAACACAAATCTATCGTTATAGGTAAATAATTAAATAATTTCGCTTGAATAAGAAACGAGTTATCAAAATTTCTGAGTAAAATATATATTTTTTAATAAAGCATTAGCTTTATTTTTTTTAATATGTACAAGTTGCTACTGTTTTTGACATTTATGCTTTGAATTTCACAAGAATACTCGTTATTTCATCAAATAAATCAGATTTATTTTTTTAGGAAATCAATTCTTAAATGTTTTGAACATATTTATCCACATAAATGCTCCTACGGAAAATATAAATTCTATGAAGTAATTTTCAATTGTATATCTTGAAAAGTTTCTTGGAAGAAGAATTATTACTTTCTGGTATAGGTAACATAAGAAAACGTGAGAGAGTGCTTTCTATTTTTGTCAAGCTTTAGAATAAAAATGAAACTATTTTCTAGGAAAGTATAATTGTTTCCGTAAGGACACGTAACAGAATATATTGCTTCTGATCTTAAACATTTAGTCATTATTTATTAATATGTTTTAAATTACGTAATAGAGTTCGTGACATATAATGACGGGGTGTCATTTGTAACTTAAAAAATCTTAAATCCAATATTATGTATACTATACCTTACCTACCTGTTGCTATTTAATTCGAAAATTTTTAGATAAGAAAGAATTATTATCTGCACGAAAATAAAATTAAATTTGTCAAAAATTAATTCAATTATAATAAAAGGTTTTTATTATGTAAGTAATTTTAACTGAGAGTAAAACTCATTAGTCTTAACACAAAATAATAATATGAATGGAATTTTCCATGATAAAAAGTCAAGGTTTTTGATTCAAAATTGTTTACTTTTCACATCAAATTATGAAATAATATATATTACTTCCATTTTTTTTTTCATGTAGGTACATATTTAATTCTGATGAACTTAGCCAAAAATAAAATGTGTGAATAATTAAAAATCATTATTCAGCGATTAATTATTTGATAATTAAGTTATTATAGTGACCTGGCTTATTACAATTATAAATGTTTAATTTCTTTAACGTACTATAACTGAACTTGGTTCGAAAAAATTTCACTTTCACATTATTTGAGTTGAACTAATTTATTTAGGTCCAAATTCACAGTCGAAGAAAGTGACCAATATTGGAGATAAATAATTCAATATATTTTCAAAGCTAGGGCTGAATTCGTAAAGATGAGAATTCAGTGTTCGGACAGATCGAAGCAATTTTTTTATATTTAATTATGTTCCTATTTTAAGTTAATTTTTTTTTACACGATTGTGAATGGATATTTTATTTAAAATTTCGGTTTTCAAGTATTGTACAAACCATATTGTATTAAACCGTCATCAAGATGTTGTTTACAATATACACAACCTGAATGAAAGATACTACTTCAATTTAGAACAATTAGCCCTATTGTGAGTTTTACCGGAACATTTCACCAGGAAAATTCAAATTCCCCTTTAAAACTTTCATTTCATTCAGAATGTATTTCCATTCACAGCTTGAATTTTTACATATTTTTAATAGGCCAACGAGAAAAAAAAAATATGCGGAAAATGTAAATTTCGTTCAGGCGAAACTCACAATACCTTTTAAAATTGAGGGCGAAAAAGAAATCTTAAGGTGAAATATTGTTCGCGTGAAACTCACAATAATGCTCACAATAATACTTAATTTGTATTCAATTTCATTATACTTATGCGTTTACAACGGCATTTAACAAAGATTCTCAAGAGAACTATTCACAATAGATTTTTTCTCTACATACCATTCACAGTTTGCGAAAAATTATTATTGATGTTTGAAAACAATAATTCCCATCCATACATTTTGATTGAATGAAACAATTTTAAATAAAGAAATGTTTGTCGAAAGAAATACCCACTTCAGAAAAAAATAGGTAGACATGAGAGTATAAAGGTAAAAAAAGTCAAATATTATTTGTCATGCATATCTATCACAACACCTTAGATAACACAGAACAGTTTGATTTTTTATAAAATACGTAGTTTTTCAAAAAAAAAAAAAAAAAAAGTATTTAATTCTCAACTCTTAAAAATTTTACACTTTCTGAGTTTCTGTGTCAGACGTAAAGGAACGAACAAATAATTTATCTTATTTTTGTGTCTTTAATAAATATGCAGCATTTATCGAATCTATCACAAATGTCATCTGTCAGCACACACATTCACAGTTATAATCAATCAATTAGAAGAAAATCGCCAAATTAATATAAAAGAAAATTTGTTGGTTACTATTGTGAATTTATTATTAAAGAGTTATTTGACCAAGTTGATGAATTATTGTAGGTGTTTGAGAATTTATAAATAATTATTGTTATTTGTCTTTTTTGGTTGTAATGTGGATAAATGAAAATGTATTTAATTTCGTTTTCCGACGTTTTTGAACGTTGTTTCCATCTTCTTTGGCGAATATCTATTGTGAATTATTTTTCCACCATTAACAAATAAGAAAATACCTATATGTAGATTAATAATACTACATATGAACCAATACTTTTCCTTTCAAAAATTTAGACATGATATTTTAAGGATAAGACATTTTTTGTTTCATAGTTAATAAAATAATGATAGCTAAAAATAAAACTATGTATTAAAATTTTCAAATCAGTTGTGACCTAGTCTAGTAGTACATAGAATTCTCGTTTAACTTTTATTACTTTTATGCATATACACAAGACATTATACATTTTCTTTTCCTCTTAATGGAATACCTGTTGCACATAAAGAAGACTATATACATTATAAAAAAAAAAAAAAAAAAAAACAAGTAAAATTATAAAATGGTTATTGTGACCCAGTCCATATTATCATTATTCATTATTTGTATTATAATAAAAACGATGAACTCAAAATAAACAACTCGAAATAAACAATTGGTCGTAAAAGTTTTCATACGAAATATGAATTACATCATTGTGATCTAGCTATTGTTGTTAACTGTTTAGATCACGGTGATCTCAACAATCTACCGAAATCTGAATACTGAAACTTTTGATGTTAAAAATAAATCTTTGTGACAATTTATTGATCAATTAATGAAAAAAAAAGAAGAGAATGCTTTTGACTTCTCGTTCTTAGGGCAGGGGTTTCCTTCTTCTATATTCTTCAATTTTTTTAATTTTTCAAGATTTTGTATGATACACAAACTACCTATTTCTTAAGACTAACTGCCTGGTCAACCAGCCAGTATTAAAACATTTTACTTTGAAAATCAGAAGATCAATCTTTTCTTCATTGTGAAAGGTACATATAATATAGACTTTTTTAATTCTTTTACAAAATATTTCCATTCGAGCGAAAATTCCAAGGGACCGCATTCAAAACCAACAACAATAACAAATTGCTATGTTGTAGATGTGTACACATAATACATATTCAATGGAAATGTCATGAATACAACAGTTTTTCTGTTGTCGATCGGTAGGTACTTGCGTTCAAAAATTTTTGATTGTTTTTTTAATATAGAAAATAAAATCGAGAAAAACCCACGTCTGACTGCATTTATTATGTATTTTTTTTATTATTATTAATTGATTGTCTTCGTATATGTCGGGACAAAAAGTTATTCTATATAAAATTGATTGATTTTGAGTTTCTTGACACTCAGTTAAAATTTTTCATTATTTTTATTTTTATTTTTCCTTTTTAGTTTTAAATCAACACATGTTCGGATTCTTTTTTTTTTTTTTTTTTTTTTTTTTTGTATTTTTATTTATTCAGTCTAAAAAAGACAAAAAGGTCTGACGAAAATAAACAACTTATTGTCATAAGTAGCTTTTAGGATGATGCATTATTATTTTTGAACGCCTCTTCACAAATCATTAACTCCCTCATCGAAGGCGTTGTATGAGGTCCTTAACAACGATGACTTTAAGGCTTCAAAATGTCATCGATAAGAGTGCAGAGATACATATACATATATATGTTCATATTATATTCAAGGAGGAAGCCAGATTCTTTTTTAATCTCCTGTTATAAGCTTCATTATTTTTGAGTTATTTGAACTTAAATCCGTGTAAAGAGGGAGGATGTATTTTTTTTTTCCCTGTCGTCGACAAACAGGTAGGTCATTCATCCTTACATGCAAAAAGAAAATACCAAAAACAATAAATTTTGTCAAATTGAAATGGAATTGAAGGAGGAATTAATATAATATACGTGTTTTTTGTGTCAGTTGAAATGAAACATGACGTTTTCAGCGACCGACCGGTGCGATTTAACACGTGCCAGGTCCCAGGTAGGTAGGTATATTGTGAGAAAAATTAAATTAAATTTCAATCCAAATTAAAATCAAAATTTATTTATATACACTGCATCGTATGTGATTGTTGGCGCGTTTTTTTTTTTTTTTTTTTTGTAATATTAATTTTGCATTACGATGATGTTTTGACAAATGTATAATTCAGGGTTGTACTGGTTTGGTTTGTTGCCAAAGGGTGATTAACCATTTTGTATTCCAGATGCATACATAAGTCGAGTACATTTTTGGTATTGTTAAATTAAAAAAAAAAAAATAAATAATATACAAGTTATTAATTATGTTAATATCATCGAGAAGCAATTTTGTGTAAATGTCGGATGACTTGTTGAGTATATGATTAACGTGTTATGAGATATTGATGAGGGAACAGGATTAAGGGGGTTTCATGGGAAGTTTTTAAAATATATTTCCATTCAAGTTATATGCAGGTATATTAAATTAATGTTAGTTTATTATTTTTCTGATTTTTAATGAGATTGGCATGAAGTTGACCCCCCAATTTCGTGTTGGGCAAAGCTGGTAAATGTTATCGTAATTGTAATTCAATTATTTTTGAAATTAGGGTCAAATCACAGTTTTTTTTAATACTACAATAAATCAACTGGAAATTGTATAGAATAATCTTATTTGTTCTCAAATTCTAGAATCTGAGATACACAAATTAAATTAAATTGATTCGAAAACTATAGATTTGTGATTTAGCCATAATCTTCCAATTATGGCTAGATCACAAGTGAAAATTTTCAATTTTTAAATTTTGTTAGTATTCAGTGTATCAAGACGCATTGAATCATTCAATTTGTAAGCTTTGAAATGATAATAAATAAAAAGATTCACTTTCCTGAACATTAGGTATGTAGAAAAATAATAAAATACAAGTTCACAATGATGAATTTAGAGAATTCAAATTTTCATTTTGACTTTAAGAATTGTAATTAGTTTTAGTTTTTTACTTGTATTTTAAGTCTTTCTTTAAAATAAACCAATTTTATTAAGCCCAGATCACAATAAAATTTATAATCATAGTTTTTTTCTTAAATTTTAGGGATTTTTTCATTAAATTTTGTATAAAAAATAAGACTAGGTCCAAAAGTTGTTTTGAAATTAAATATTAAAAAATTAACCACTTAAACAAACTAACAATATTATTAATTTATTGTGTAAAAAGTCTAGATAGAGAAAAAAAATAGAAGTTTTCTTATTAATTTTTATTGTACTTCTATTTTGTTATTTGAATTCACCTTATAGGTTTTTTTTTTCCATAATGTATGTTTATTAAAACAAACAAAAAAAAACATTTTAATTATTCTGTTCTCAGAAATCAGCAAAAAAAACACTCAAATAGTACTAAAAATTAAATCAACCAGAATTATATTTATATAAAATTTTTATAACAATATTTTTATGTGATTTAAAATTTTTGTGAATGAAAATTTAAAAAATATTTATCACTTCGATTTTATAGCTTTTAACAAAAAAATAAAAAAAAAATAAACAAAATAATTAAAATGCGAAAAGTGTGTTGTTTTTTTCTGCATTTTATTTGTTGCTTCCTACACATTTGTTTTTTTTTTGTTTATTTTTGGTTAACAAAAATAAAAAGTAGGTAATTCTATTATAAATGAGGTAAGTGTTTCATGAGATATTTTGAAAATTAAATAGCTACACCTTACCCCTCTCTCCACTCCAATCAGAATTCACATATGCATAAACACAGTTCATTTCGCAACAACACCAATACTTACAGTATTGTAATTGTGTCACGTTGATTTGATTATTATGATGAATTCCAACCTAAGTTTATTCACTTATCCACGTACTTATTTTTTTTTTTTTTTATGAAGGAGCAAATTCTAAAAACCTAGTGTGAACGTTGGGCGCCACTTTTATCCTGTCAACTAACTATGTATGTATAAGTAAACTCGTGCTGTGGCAATTGAGACATCCGTTTTCTTGGCTTTTGTGTACGATGTGTGGTGTAATGTGTGTGTGCTTTATTTTATAATACTCATGGCATTTTTTGCGCTTCTTCCCATCAATATTCATAGAATGACTCACAGAACTATGACCACGAATCGGTTAACTATAGATTATCGAACGAGGAACACAACAACTACTACCAATACATTGATGGTGTTCGTGAAATTCCTCAAAACTTACTCGACTTAATTGTATTTTAAGCAGTCAAGCGATTCGTAAAATGAATTAATTTCTATCTATCATTCTTTAGCCCTTTAGAGTTTTTTTTTATTTTTAATTTTTTGATTCAAGTTGTGAATTTACAATTTCAACACAGGAACTGCATGTACATAATACATATATAAGCTACTTTATGCCCAAGTGAAATGTCTAAACACTACACCTATACTCGTTCTTGGCAGACTATACAAATTTCACACTCTTCTGCGGATTCCTTTTAGCTGTAAAATGATAATAAAAAAAATAAAAAATTGTCTGACTGTTTGTAGAGACGAAGTGAATAAGAAATCAAGGAATATTGTGGGTTTGTTATCATTTCATGGAGCCAAATGAAGAAAAGGGCCACCACCATCACCTAAAGCCAAACACCATCCAAGATAGGAGTGTGTCGCTTCTTCCTTCTATGTTCGTTGTCTATACTTTGATCTTCTCTGAAGGGTGTTTTCATGGTTCTCTTTTACTTGGATGAAAAAAAAATGAACATCTACGAAAAAAATCGTTTTATATTTAAAGTAAAACAAACACAAATGCAATTGAGTCTGGAAATAATATGTCTGCCAGACGAATACAAAATACACGCAACATTCAATTGAAAATTGAAAACATAATCTTTTTTTTTTTTTTTTGTTTGAGGAATAAAAATCAGATTAAAACTAAAAACATATCAACACAAAATGAAGGTTTCTTTAAATGCGATAGGCCAATGACTAAATTTAATATTTTTGAGAAATACTATGATTTAAGAACTCGATTACAGACGATCAAATCCAACATGAAACAAAATTCTAAATAATAAGGTTCATATTCGTCTCTCTTGTGGCACTCCATGTTAATTAAGTAAATCATACCACGGTTGGAAAAGGGCTTACTATTGTACTGAATTTTGTACTATTTAATTTTCTCAGTACGCAAAGTACCACTTTTCAACATTCAGTACTATTTCAAATACTGGGAAAAGTCCAATTCTGAAATGTTCACTAACTGGGTTTAACGCATCACTCAATTGCTAGTTTGGCGTAAGTCCGATGAAATTCATTCAAGATTTTCATACAAATTTCAATTAAGATAATCGAAAAATTCAAAAATGTAGGTAGATACCTTTCGAATGCAGATGTTTGGTGCGGTAGGAACTTGCCTCAGTTTTGCATAAATAATAAAAAAATATTTTTTCGTATCTAAAAAATTAAGGATCAATTTTTTAAAACTTTTTTAAACAAGCTGAGTCAGTTGTATGAAAATCGAAAACAAATATTTAAAAACCCAATTACATATGTGCTATATCGGAACGGATACCTCGATTGAAAATTCTCCGATTTCGAACAAATTAGAGAAAATTTTCTTCTGAACGGATACCTCGATAGGGCTGATTATTTTTGACATGTTTCGGAAGTCAAAGTTTCATCGTCAGGTTCGATTTTATATCATAAAAAGTTCCATCTTCAAAGTGGAAATGAAACTTTGACCTCCGAAACGCGTCGAAAATAATATGAAAAAACAAAAGTTGTGACATAGTTTGAATATATTTATATTTATAATTTATAAAAGTTTTTATCTTTTATTTCATAAAATAAAAGGTTTGTTTTTAATTTCTTAAGAACTTAAAAAGAGGGAAGATAGAACTTTCCTCCATGCATTTTTTTTCTTTCCTAAAAACATTTGAACGTTTTATGAAATTTGAATTTTCACTCAATAATTCCAAATATGAAAAAAAGTATGTAGGTAGATAAAAAAAACTGTAAAAATTTTCTTCCGAAAAAATACTTATGTTTTAAAAAAAATCTTTCCGCGAAAAAATAAGTAAACCAAATATTCCTCAAACATGGGTCAAATATTCTATTATCCTTCCAAAAATATTCAACAACATACCTAATATGATTCTGATTTATCTCAAATTAGTTATTAAACGTTAGATTTTTCAGAATTTTTTGACATATATGTACATTTAAAATGTTCTAGCTACTAGGCTCGCCTGGCGAACTTTGTATCGCCCTCAAATAAAGTTGTCAAAAATATTGATTAGAAATTAACCTTACTTTTTCTTTTGGAATGTATCTGGCCCATGCATGCGCTGTTGCACCTCGTTTGCAGAATGCTAGACAAATTTTACCAAAAATAAATTTCAGATTTTCTTGAATTTTTAACAAAATATAAACTTGTTTTCCGACATAAGTACGAAAATGCATGCGATGCTGCATTGTTGATCTCAAAATCGAGATGGTTGCAAGGGGTCGATGGCTGAATACTCATACCACATCTTCCTCTAACGATGATAACGTCCAATAAATTATTAAATTCCTATATAATTCACGATTGGAAAATTTTCGGTACTATTTGTTCATTTTCAGTACTATTTTTTTTCTGCTTTCAGTACTATTGGCAAAAGTCGATTTCCATCACTGAATCATACTATTCCAAACGAATTTAATTAAATTTGAAAGTCTAATTAACCAGCTATGTATGTATACCTACAAGTTCATTTTGAAATTAGTCCCTGATAACGCTAAGTATGAAAAAATCGATACCATAGTAACAACAAATTTAATTTGATTTTATTAATTTAATTTACACAAAAAAAAATTGAAGTATTTCCATGATATATCTCCATATGTATTCATAGCACATTTGTACCTAGTAGATAAAGATATCCATTTTATATCCATGACTCATGGTACAAAAAAAATAATAGCTTTGTAAACAAAGTCAGGAAATTTATATTAATGCGCTTATCTTACTTCAGAATGAAGGTTTATCATTCTCAAGTTTTTTTTTTTTTTCCAAAAATCGATTAATGTGTTATTTGAAAGTTTACTTAATAAACAAAAATATTTTTTTTGCTGTAAGCAATAAACAGCTGCAGCTGCAGATTGCATAATCACAATTACAGATGCAAATAGACCGAAAAGGAAAAAAAAATAAATTGAAAAATAAAAAAAAAATTAAAATTTAAAAAATAAAACCACACCTAGCTTAAAGGCTTGTTGTTGTTGTTTTTTTTTTATTTCAAATTTGTATACCTATACTTTGAGACCTCTGTGTATGGTACCACAAAAGGGCGGAACATTAAAAATTAGTTTTTGAAAAGGCGTTGAAAATAACTGCAACCAATGGCTGGAGCACGTCTCTTAAAAAAAAAAAGAAAACAAAATGTTCAAAGCATAAAACTATCTTAAACGACATGGAGATATAAATTTGATTTTTTTTTTCTTCTCTACGATCACGACTTTTGTCGTTGGTTCTTCTTAGGTTTAGATTCATAGTACGGTTGGTTTTAATGTTTTCTTTTTTTTTTTGTATGAATACCTTTTCATGATGAGTTAATAGCGTGACATGACTTTTTATTACTCACTTTCCTTTTATCCTCTTGAAGGCCTTATTTGTCGTTTATTTGTTGTTTTTTTTTTTTTTTCATTATTCGATTTGTATCTGTAAAATGGGATAAAAAATTGATTGAATGCGCGTCAGTTGAAAATTATAATTACAACTAGGTACCTATAATGCACTTAAGGCGAAACCTCTTTTCGTGACGTCTTCAAGATTGCATTGCATAGTGTCTGCATCCGTTGCGTTTGGTTTCTTTTAAAAATGCTTTTGAATTTATTTCCTATCATTTATCATTTTAAATAATATATGTATTATGCAAAGGTATGGCCAGGCCATCACTATACAACTTGGTTGTTTATTTATTGAGAATGACTCACACAGTAGGTAGAAGTATTTTATAGATACTTAGATACAATCTGGTTATTTGGTATCATTTTGTGCTTCTCTTTGGTGTTTTTTTCTCTTTTTATTTCGTATTTTTTTTTTCTATCTTGTGTTCACATTGTATCTAAACAATTTTACTGATGAGAAATGGCCTTGAACTTGTTATTCGAAAAAAAGCAATCGTCTTTGAGAGTTTGAGAGCAAAGATAAAAAAAAGGAAAATATTAATTGTACAAACATAACATATGTATAGGTTACCTATGTAGAAGATAATTGTTGTGTTAGACAGGAATCAGAAAAAAATATATTTTTGTTTGTTGATGCCACCAAGAGAGGTAGGTACATAAATATTTTTTTTTTTTTAAGAAACATCATCAATTAAGTAAAGACGGTAAAATTATTTAAAATAATTAATGTCATGTCTACTAGAGAAATGTACTCGTTTAATTAATGTTTCACTACAGGTGGTTTGCTAATAAACTGACAGACCCTCATGATCCAACAAAAAAAAACACAAATTTGAAGATTTTATTAGGTAATTGGTCCATTTTTTTTGAAGAGTTTTTTTCTTTTTTGGAATCTGAGTGATGAATTGTAATTACCTACATGTTTTTCATCCAAAGATGTAATTAATCAAGTTAATCTATCTTATAACATATAAAGACTGTTATGTAAGACAAAAAAGTGCGGGATTAAAGTTAAACCTGAGTTTGGTGAGTTAATTCTGGATTTACTGAACAAATGTTTTAGTTTCTTTATCCTCCAATCCGCGTGAATTCTCTACAGAAAAACTGCATCTTGAATTAGTTAGAAATAATTTTAAAACCATATTTAACTAACTCTTATTTAACTCACCACAGAATGGTAAATGGGCCTAAGGCTCCTATTACGGTTTACAATTATTATACAATAAGTATTTAACGTATATCAATAAAATTGATAAATCAGTGTTATCGTTAGTTAAGACATATTGTGAATAGTTCTTTATGAAAAAGTTGTTATTATATTTGTACGTGCAACGTCATTGTGCTAAAAAGTCGTCGCTAGCATGACAGGGAATGCTAACTATACCTAAGGTGTTATTGGAGTAGAAGGGGGATTAGAATTGCATTCTTTGTATATTTTATTAATCATTAAAACCACTAAAATATTTATATACGCTTGGATTATTATTCATTTTTTATTAAAATCACAAACAAGTAACAAAATCCAATATTTTAAAACTGGAAATGTAAAATATAAAATCCATTCACCAATCGCTAGGATTTCTAAAATATCACAGTAATAGTAAAATTTATTGACGAGCAGTCACAATAAGTCAATCAATTTGATATTTGACAAAACTGGAATTGGAAATGTCAAATATTTATAATGTCCAATCACAATCGTTAAGGTTTCTTTAGTATAACAGTAATAGAAAAAGTTATCGATAAAAAATCATAATATTAAATTCCTTATCAATTGATAAGTTCCATCGTTTATCAATCAATTTGATATTTGACCATCTATAATAATGATATTTAACAAAATACAATAAGTCTTAACATTCTTTGACCAAACTTTCGAAGGTACCTACTCAAAAGAATACAAATCAACAAAATGAATGAACCCCTCTTGGATTTTTTCATCTTTCTAATTGTATTTATTTGTTTAAATTAAAACATGCTAACTTTACATAAGAATCACACAATTACAACAATTTTGTCACCTATTTAATTAACCTACATATTGTGAACTAGCCACAATCACTCTATGAACTGTGTAATAAAAAACGGTCATTAGAAAAGCTCTACAGACTTCAAAATTAGTATTATTATCATTTTCTGGTGAAATTCTGTTATCACTCAACCACATACTCGTATATATTATAATTCTCTGCTTTCACTCCGCCAATTAAATTTCAATGACAAATTCAGAATAACCGTTAATTCTCCATTCAAGTGTCAAATGATGAACTTTTTTATTACACTGTGATTTATTAAAAAATAAAAAAAAACATACTTGCACGTTTTAATCTCCAGTATAGCAAAATCATCATAATCAGAATTACAACAAAAAAAAAAAAAACGTTAAAATTTAAAGAATAACAATTTATATTTTTAATGGCTTTCGTTGAAAATGGTTCACCATGAAATCTTAACCTTAGAAAATAGTATAGGTACGAGTAGTTATACCTTGAAATTTTAAATTGCAAGTTTTTCTAAATCTATACTGCTGAGCAGACAGTGACATGTGTTGGGCAGATTTTATTTTTTTCTTATAGGTAAAATTCAATTTCACAACATATGTACATTAAACACATAAGAAATCTAATACAAGAATTATTTAATTCATAAAACACAGCTGAATTCACCTTAACCTTGACTTTAACCTAATAAAACAAAAATCAATTCGAGGGCAGTCAACTATTCACAATCGTATTTCAAAGTCAAGTTTTCAAACACATTGATATGAATCATGTTTGTCATTTATCAAAATGTATTTAGTTTTTTTTTTTTATTTTTTTATTTAAAGAGAGCGACTGACTCTGCATTGATGAGAGCGAGTTGAACTGATAAGACAAACAGAACAAAAATAAACAAAAAAAAAAAAAAAACATTCACAATAATAATAATACATAATAATAATTTGTGTTTATCAAAAAGAGTGGTTTTGTCTGTAAGTTCCTGACATTTTTGTTTGTTTGTCACTTTTCCCTTTCAGCTTTTGTGTGATTTAATTGTTATTTTCTTCATTTTTGTTTTTCAAGATAAAAGCGAAGTAAAAGTATCTATTTTTATGGCTTTCCTATGATGAGATAGGTACCTATTAGGTATGTACGTGTGAACACATAAACATTCACAATAATAATAATTAAGATATATTCTGTGAGAGTTGATTATTATTAATGACTTTTTTTTAAATTTGTTGCAATGCAAGTTTTTTTTTTTTAAATATTTTTTTTGTGGTTTTTTTCAAGGTTAATGCGAAAATGTTGAAATGTCATTCACCCTAGAAGAAGTAGGTATATGTAGATATTTTTTTTTTTTAATTCTATATTTTCTTTTACTCTCACTTCTAAATGTATACACATAAAGATTGTCTATATTAGATGCAGTCAAGCTGATAATAATATTTATTCTGACATTAGAATGAGTGGGGGGGCTATGAAATGCGAGTTAAAATAATTTGGGTATGGAATATAACATGTAGGTAGGTAGGTATGTACTTACTCATATGCACCTAAATGTGGTATCTATAAAAAAAAACAAGAAGTGTAACAAATTGATTTGTTACGATTCTTTAAACAAAAACAAACAAACAAAAATAATAAAAAAAAAAAATAAATAAATAAATGCGGGATTGAAGTGCAGAGAAATTGTTGTTTATCGATTTAACAATTTCAAGGTTTTTTAGCAATTGAAATGATAATCCCATTTTTAGAAAAGGTAATGAATTTAAAATGAGGTCATTTTGTTGAGGTAAGAAACGGAACAATTTTGTTTGTATTTTAAAGCTGGCTATGATGAAGCCACCAACCTGAAATACTAGTCGGGGGGAATTGCACGAAAAGAAAATGGACGAGAAATGCAACATTGGCAGTGTTAATTAAAAAAAAAAAAAAAAAAAAAAAACAGATGTCGGGCTAAACAATTTAAACGGTTAATGCAACAGCAACAAATCCCTTTGGGTATTTGCTTTCGGAGCTTAACTTAAGCACGGAGAAAAACTGTGAAATATATACCTACTTGTTATCGATAGTTTGTATGGAAACTTTATTTTTTCTATGATGGCAAGGTTAATCTCCTAAATTGTTGTTTTCCAACGAATTCCTACCGGAATTTGAACAAAAAAAACATACACGAAGCTCGCGAAGGAGCATTAATACAAAAATGGTGCTACTAACGCAGCGCTATGTTATCGATAGCTTGTATGAAATCGATGAAATATTTTTTGTTTATAAAGTCAAAAATAATTGTTGCTTATTACAAAATGGCCGAAGTTTTTGTGTTTTTATAGAATAAATTATAATATTTAACTATCTACTTATACATGCAATAATTTTGAGTACGTGATTTCTTTTTATTTTAATTTGGCATGTGTTATATATGTACATATATTTAGTTTTTCTTATTTGCCAAATGTATGAACTACTAGTGATGGTATTTTGTAGTAAAGTTGATAGGTACTTTTATTCCGTGATGACGCCTGTTGGTATTCTCATTTTTTACCAATTTCACTTAAGTCTGTTAAATTTTATTAAAAATGAAGAAATTTGTCTAGAAACCGATGAAGGTTTAATACTTAACTGCCTTAGCACAATTGAGAAGCATTGTTTTTAAATTAAAAAACCAAGTTCATAAATCGGTAAAGCCGAGCAACAATTTGAAAATGGTGCGCAATTCTTGTGATATTTATTTCACTTGTTGTTTAATACATTCAGATATTAAGGTGATATGTTAACGTTTTATGACTGCTATCAAATAATTGTCTAATAAAAATTTTAAATATCTTAAATGTATTCAAGGTTTTAACTTTCAGGCTATAAAAATCGAAATGCAGTTTTCGCCTATTGTGAATGTACTTAAACTTTTAATAAGCACACCTCGGACTTCGCTTTTGAGTTGGTATAATGGTATAAGATAGGGAAACTAAATTTAAAATAAAAAAAAGGTCACTGAATCTGTAGTTTTTTGAATTTTCGAAAATTCGTACAACTTTATTCTATTTAAATGCGAACTTCCGAAAAAATCATCTCTCTATCCCCCTCTGTTATACTTGGTTAAAAGTAAACCCACTTAAAATTGGAATTTGAACATATTCCAGCTCAGCCGGAGCCTATACATTGCCGTTTTGGAACTAAAGCCTATCACACCTCACGATCATGTCTCTGTTTTGTAGATTATAAAAATACCCGGAAATTAATTTATTTTTTTTTTATTTCAAATAAGTATTTAATTCGATTTTTATTTATGATGCATTTAAAAAATTCGAATGTTAAAACTGTCAAAAGTTCTTGCACTCACAAAAAATATTCACAATTAAAAAATTTTAAGTCATTGCTTCAAGTGATTAATAAATACATATATCAAATATTTTTTACTATCTAATGAGGTTAATAGCATTTATCAATTTATTTACGTCAACAAATAATATTCCAAACTTAAATTATTTTACCTTGATATTGACTTTTGAAAATAAACAACAAAATAATTCACAATGGCGATTGATTTAATAAATTTTCCTCAGTAAATTAACAATTAGTGCATGATTGTTAAAATTTTACCTGATCATGATCAAATACCTAATACTTTTTATCTAATTAGTACCTACCTACCCTACCCATATCTACTTTTTCTATAAGTGCTTATTTGGAAATACCCTTATTCATCGATTGAATTAATCACCAAATTTTTCGTTACTAAACCAATTAAATTACACATTTTTTGTTGTATGAATATTTTTTTTTTGTTTTATAAATTCCAGGAACAACTATATTCACAAATTGCATGTCAAATATAATAAATGTAAATAACTATACCCAACTACCTATTTTACTTACGCTTCTAATTTAGATTTCTATCAGTGGAAGTTTTACATAACTAATCCAGTACCTACCTAACCTATAATAATACTTAGTCAGTCGATAAAATTCAAATAAAAATTCTAAACTGTTTATTAGTTAGGTATGAGAATTTCAATTGAACTCTATTTATTCACAATAGTAAATAAGATAAGCTTTATACATAAACCTATTCGTTATAAAACATCAGTTATTAAAAAAAAACTTAACTAAGTACGTACCTAACCTATTCATTGAAATAGAACAGATATTGTACATTTAATTGATTGAAAATAAAAAACATTTTTTTTTTTGTTTTACTTCATTTAGCAAACAATTGAATTTAGTTTCAAAATCCTCTAAGAACAAACGAAAAACTGTAGCAATATTCCATTTGTTCGTATGTGCAAACAAAAGCAACGCATAGGGAAAACACAAAACTTAGCACGGAACTTTTTTCACTTTTGTATTATTTTATTTTTTTTTTCTTCCATACAACAAACCCGTCCCAGACATTTTGGCGTCGCCGTTGTCGTTGGCTGTTGCCGTAGCTCGTAACTATGTAGTTGCTTCGATATTTATACAGAGCAGAGATAGATAGTAGGTAAGGTAGGTAGGTAGGTAGGTATAGGTACTTATTTCTCGTATAAAATACAAAATCCAAAGTTGAGTCTCTCAACTTAAGTCAATGTAAATAATATGGGTGGCAGCAGCAGCAGCAGGAACGACGACGGCTATGGGTACATCTATGGCGACGAGACGGTGACTTTTTGTTGCCACTAACGCTCTGTCGTGGCTCTAAGTACACACGAGTACCTACGTGGATATACCTATTTATATTTTGTTGGTAGGTACATGCTATAGAACCAGAGTGTAAGTATTTATATTATCTCGAGTACAAAATAGAACAGAAATCGATATAAGTAGCTATACCTGTGATAGTTGGAGGAGAAGCAGCATTACCTATGTCTAAGAGTAGGCACGTAAACCAAATTGTTGTTTGTAATTTTTTTTGTTTTTGACAAAATTAAAAAAAAAAAACAGATTCCTAAAAGAGCTTTTAACATACGATTTCTTTCAAATCCTTCCTTGCACCCAATAAACGAGTATCTTTCAAAAAAAAATAGAGGAAGCTGATTTGTGGCGTTTTGTAAAATGGGAGACAAAACAGACTGACGGACGTCATAATTTCCACTTAAGCTACATACATATATATTAATATACCTACCTACTTTCATCACTTTGTTTTAGTCGCTCAAGCAGAAAACACACGATAATCACGTACCCAAAGACACGCGAAAAGATACAACGGTATCGCTGTCGTTGTAGGTAAAGTTAAGAAGAATATCTATCCATGTACACACGCCTGGTAAACACCATGTGTCGCTCGTAGGTATTTCTATTTATTTTATATGGAGCTGAGGGAAAACTCATAATTAAAAAAAAAAATAATAATAAAACAAACAAAACGCCAATCGTACTGGACTATACCTAATAATAAAAATTCAAAACGAGAGCAGAATAGATTAAAAGCAAAAAAAAAAAATTATTATAATTATAAAAATGTACACCGTATGCTTAATTGTAATTTTGTTTGAAAAATGAAACCAACTAACAGATTGAATTACATTTTTTTTTTTAGCAGAGTAAAAAATTTCTGATGTTTTCTTGTTAGTAGAAGTTTCAGAAGTTATGGTATGTAGGAGGAATGTTTCTATGCTTTGTTTAAGTAAAATATATATATATGAGGTGATGTAGTTTGCTATTTTTTTCAAAAGGGGTTGAGTTTATAGGGAAAAAATAAACGCAGATATGCTGTGCAAATAGCAACACAACCGAGCGAATAACATTTCTTAGGTTGAGTACATTATATGTTTGAGTGTAATTATCAATGCAATTCGTTTAGGTACACATTTTGTGTGGGAGCATAATTGGACTTGCATACGCACAATACCTACGTATAGGTATTTTCTGTATAATCTTTAAACACAACAGATCAATAAGTTTGTTAATAATTAGTTGAGATTATTTTATGAAAATTACATTTGTGCCTATAACTTATCCCTAATTATAAAATAAGCCACTATTTACACACCTATTAATGTTCGTTAATTTTGTCAATTCCTTTAGATAACGCTGCTTTATCTATACTTAAAAAAAAAAAATCAAATTTTCTGTGCAAAAAGCATTTATTTTTTCAATTACCTACCTTTCTTGTGGCTTAGGGCAGTAATAATACCTACCTGTCCTGTCAGACTGACATAGTGATATCAATACCAAATAAAAGTTTTTACAAAAAATATAAAATAACAGAGTCTACATTCTTGGATTCTTAAATAATGAAAATGTGCCTTAAAATTATTTTAAATAATGACATAATGACGATGGTGAATTAATTTTATGCAATTGGTTTTTAACTAAAGCATTCACAATAGGTATTGAATTAAAATTATTTGTAATTTTTTTACAATTTTTTTTTTTCTAAATTAGTTCAATTTAATTTTTTTCTATGAAGTTTGACAGAACTTTGGAATTCGTAGAAAAAGAATTGGTATGTAAGTAGGTACATGCAGGTAGGAATATAGGTACCTACATATTATAAATGCAAAAATAGTTGTAACAATAATTTTGGCATAGAACTCAATTACGATTTCGTGTGAATTGATGACAGGATATTTTCGATCTTGCAGGGCATTTACATTTAAACACAAAGAAGTTATCGTAAAATTTTGTACCTACTTACTTCATTATTCCAAGTAAAAGACCAAAAGGCACTTAAAATCTAAAACAAGTTTTTTCTTCTTTTTTTTCAATAGGTAGGTGTGTACAGACACATGCATCATAAAAAAAAAAACAGAAGCGGGATCAAACATAACGAACAATCAATAATTTTAGTAATTAGCTTTTTCCCTCAAACGTATTATTACTTTTCATTTGGTATTTTATGACTATCATAAACTATTATCATGGGAACAAAATTTTAAAATAGAAAAATGTAACCCTTATTCATGGTAGATTATACAATTATTACCATTAAATTAAGTTGTCCCTTTTTGACGGTCATAGACATAGACATACATAACTAATTTTGTTTTTAATGGAGTTTCCTTTTTACGAGCTCTATATAGGTTAAGTAATAGTTTTGTGTAGGAAAAAAACCGCATCTTAAATGACAATGATGGATAGTTCAATAAAGTGGTTCTTGCTATTATCGTCTGAGGTTGTCTGTATAAGTACGTACAATACTGTGCATCGAGTTACATCTTTAACGGTTGGACAAATTTGTTTCAAATTTGATGCAGACGATTTTTATTCCCAGAAATACCTACCTATTGTCTAAGCTCATTTTGGGGTACTGGTACCTCCAAATAGTGGTATTGATTTTTTAGTTTTTGTTGTGTTGATTAAAATTATCATACCTATTATGTACCTCCCTACATAATTACCTGTTTGATTGTAAAGAAAACTAAGAAGATTTAAGCTAAACATTTATCACAGCTACTTCAGTCGAGATAAAACAAAAATAAGACTTCAGAATCCCTCAATTCGCATTATAACCTAATGTGCCTGTTATTTAGGTATGCCAACTTAACTGAGTTGAGTTGTCTCTGCCAAAATTTGACATTAATTTAAATGTCTCTACGAGACTTGAGCTTTAAGAAAACCACACAGTCTGGTTTGTATTGTTCCAAATTTCAGATGAATTAAAGGATACCTACATTTCATCCTAATAGGCAATTATTTTCAGTCACGACAATTCAATTTGGTTGAGATTATCCATAAAAAGCATTAAACATAACCGATAGTCGCTTTAATAAAACGCAAATAAACCTTCTCCTACATTAAAAAACCTTTAAAGATAAACAACTACTTACACGTAAGGCCTTGAACCATAAAGACATATGTAAATAGGTGTATTATACATTGCATTGCAAGTGATTTTTGCGATGTTATTATTTTATATTTATTTTATAGAAATAAATAAAATAAAAAACATCATTGTGAATACATTATTTTAAATTAATCTAGCTCATCGGTTCTATATGTACATACATAGGTACATACATACAGTATGTACCTACATATGTATTTAGATAGAATATTTTCTCAGAAATCAAAGAATTTTGTTATTGTGAATATTAAATGTCATCTCAATGTCTGTTCTGTCTGGTTCACAGAGTACACAAATCGATCATAATTTGTTCGGGTGGCAGTTTAATTATTCACAGTAGAAAATATTAGAAGGTAAGATTGTTTTTTTTTTTTTTTTTTATTTTTAAATAAAATTTTGAATACAGCTAAAAAAAAAAAACAAAAACTAATCATACATTTTTATTTTATTGTCTTTATTTTATAATAAGCGGCAATTGGTGGATAAAAAATATTTAACTTTGTCTAAAGGATTCTTTTGGTTTTCTAAAAGCAGTTTGAATTTTTTTTTATCAAATTTTAAATCAACAAAAGTGATTTTATATGCGAAAATATTAAAGGATAGAAAGGTAGGCATTTGAAGATGTTAGAAATGTCTGTTTAATTGAGTTATAAAATGGACAAAGAACTGTAAATCAATAAATGCCACATTTGTTTATTTCAAAAGAAATTATTAATTATTATTATTTTGTTATTAATTATATTTTATTATTAATTTCAAAAGAAATAACGCTAGTTAAATTTTTGAGAGATAAATTTAATTTCCAAATACTTATTAGATTTGATTTATTTTTATTTATTTTTTTTTTTTCACAAAAGAATCAAAAGAGAATTATAATTTCGTATGTTTGTACCTATACATAATTTAACAGAAATGGATAAATTAATGTTGAATTCTTTTCACAAATCGCGTTTCTAGGAATTAAAAAAGCGAATAGGTATGTAAATATTTAACTTCAATCGAAAAACATTAACTATACATATTTAAAGTTAACAAAATGTAAAACATGTTTATGTTTTAGAGGTCTTAGGTAATTCTTATTGGATTTAAACTTTTTTCTTTTCTGTTCTTTATAAAGTTATCCCTAACGGTAAGTTTAGTTAAAGAGAAATTGAGAAATATTTTTTTTTTTTTAATATTTTTAACTTTCGTAGGTAGGTAGGTTCCTAACTATTTTCTGCTAAGATTTTTACAAATAATTGCTGGGGTAGGCGTTCTATTATTTTAGAAATTACCCAATAATTAAATCACCAACAAAACAAACTGAAATTTATCTAACCTAGGGCGGTGTGCAGTTAGACAAATCGTTCCTACATTTTTTTTTTTTTGAGTTGTAAGAAAAATTCAAATTTGAATTCCAATTTTTTTTTTTTTAAATCAAACTTTTGCAGTTGTCGGTCAATTTTATAAGAAACGAAGTTCCAACTTTCTGTTCTGATGATTTTCACTCTTGCTGCTTTGAACTGACCGCCTTCCTGACTTGTCATTATGCCCGCGCTATCAAAAAACTTGTGATATTGTTTTTTTTTTTTTTAATAATTTTGCGGTTTATAATTCAATTGAATTATCTTGTTTGCGTGTTTTTTTTTGGTTATGTACATATTATGTATGTATGTATATATTTACTTTAGTAAGAATTGACCGGATTTTAAAAAATTTATATAAATGATCCAATTTACATATATTAAAAACCTCAAAAATAAATTGTTTGATATCATCTGATTGATATGAGCTGTGAAATTTATATTTTTGAAAAGTCACTAATTTATGAGCTGTTTTATTTGACAGATTAAAAACTTCTAACATCGTTCAAAAATTAAGGCTTTTAGATCACCAATAGAGCTTTTCCAGAAATTGTCTTTGTCTATTCTCTTTCTAATTTTGACAGTAAAAACAAAAACAAAATGCAAGCAAATCCTGGAACGTAGAAAATTTTTCTACAATCCGACATTTTTTTCTTTACATTTGTTGTTGTTTTTTTTTTTTTTGCTAATTTCACTCTGAAGTTTGCAGGAAATTCAGAATACACAAAAGTACTAGAGAAAAGTAGATATTTTCTTTATTTAAGGTTTAAATTAAAAAAAAAAAAAAAATTGAGTGTGCTACCACCAAGTTTACACAAATGCACTAGATGCTCGAATTAAATGATTTTTTTCCATCACTGGGATTAGATCAATCTGGTTTCAGAACTTTTTTTCAAAGTTTTTTTTAACCCCTAAGACTTGTTGATATCCTTGTTGCACAGACAAAAAATACATACCTAAATACAACCACAAAACTACACCTAAACTCTCATTTCAAACCTTTTTTAATCAATTTCTAACACCGATGCGACGTCAATAAATTATACAATTTTTCTTTACTAACCTGAGTTGCATCGGAATAAGGTGTTGTGGAATGAATATCCACACGCTGCGATCCAAAAAGGATACTATTCACAATGTATTTATTTCCAGTGGTATCCATTTCGATGGAGCGATGTCCAAATAAATTTGCAGTTGAATTATTCATGTCGATTAGATTAATATTAGCGGTATTATTATTATTAAAATTGTTTAGTCCGTGGGTGGTGGTGGTTGAGGTGATATTTGAATTGGAGGTGGTGATTTCAATAATAGAACCGGCGCTTGACGGCGATAGCGGTGTTACACTTGATTCTTGTGTATGCTGTGGCACCATTTTGATCAACAAAATGTGTTGAAAAGAATTTTTTCTTTTATTTTCTAATTTTTGTTTAATAATGCACTTTTTTTTCCTATATAAGCAAAATGTATAATCAAATGGTATTATATAGGAACATTAAATAAACATTAATTTAAAAAAAAAAAGAGCGTGGCTATTTTTAATTGGCAGTGAAAATATTATCGAAATATTTTTTTTAACTGTTTCACTTAAATTTACTGTTTTACTACACATGCAACAGCAATTTCTTTTTTTTTTTATTTTTTTTTTCACTTCAAACACTTGTTTGATTTTTATTTTAAATATTTTTTGTTTGTTTTATTTATAATCCGGTGGACCGACGTAGAAGAGAGTTGGTGGGTGTTCTAGTAGTTTTCTTTTTTTTTATATTCACGAATATTTGTTTATAACAATTTTAGTAAGTTTTGAGATTGAAAAATTCTAAGACAGCACCGCACGTGTTTTGACGTAGAGAAAAAAAAATTCACTTGAGGCGAAGCACAAAACTGTTAACGTATTTTTTTTTATTATTGTGAATTTTGTATCCAAAAATTATTTGATAATATTTGAAAGCTTAAAATTGACTGCTAACTTTTTGGGGATATGTAAGGAAAACAATTTTTTTTTAAATTCAATTTGAATGACTTTTTTGATAAATTCACTTTTTTCCGAGATGCAATCAATCAGACTAAGCAAAGTTACACAAATGACACTTCAAATTCAAATAAGGTTTGCACTCTCCGAGAGAAAAATTAAAAATGTGTGTAAACATTGTCTGCAACATTTTTAATGCATTTAAAATTCATTGGAGAATTTTTTTTTTCTTACAACCCGTTAGTAGATATTAATCCGTTTCAAAATAATTTAAAAAAAAGTTAAAGTGTGTAGTGGATTAAAATATATGTATATATAATTTTTTGATCAAGTTCTTTTAATCGGAAAAAAAATTCTATCTGTTTTGCAATCAATGCAACGCGTTATAACAAAAACTTAAAACGTCCGCACGGTTTGTCTTCTAGTTTACGACTGAATCGGGTGCTTCGTTCACAGTGAATGTTGTGCGATGGTAATTTTTTGGTGGCTGTTTGGCTGGTTTGGTTGAGTTGAGTTTTTGCCTTTTTTTTTTTTTCTTGCTGCTTCTTGGCTGAACTGGCGTGTATTCATGTATTTTTCGTCTGAGTTTTTATGTAGATGTATGTGAGATGAATAATATCAGCTGTTGAAGTCGACGACGACAAACCGACGAACAAACGAACAACCGAGGATGATTTGACAAAGTAGAATAATGAAAACAAGAAAAATCATATGAAAAACGGTAGAGTGCAATTGGAATACCAAAAAATGTCTGAGAATATACTGGAAAAATTCATTTTCAATTGTTCATCCGCTCAGCTGTTTTGGATTGTTTTTTTTTCTATATAAATGCGTGTGGGTTTTTCCTTTGGGGGTGTGTGTCTAATTGGTTTTTTTTTTTTTTTTTTAATAGAAATGGTGTTTTTTGCCTTGCGTTGCTTGACAGACGGTCAGCTGTTTCAATTGATTGGAATGTATGAGTGAAGATGTTTGTTTGTTTTTATAGAAAGTGTTGCTGTGGAATAGAGTTATTCAGTACTTTTTTTAATGGGAACAAAATAATAGCCCTAAGCAATTATTTAACCTTTTCTTTTGTCTACAAATTATATCGCACGTTTTTAATAATGTCTTCATAACTCAAAAAACACAATTTTTCAGGAGAAAGAAAACATTCTAGACCTAGAGGAACTTCGTATTGGTAGGTAGGTACCTACCTAGGTACTAAAATGGCTTTTTTTTAGAGTTTAGATTTAGAGAACTGAACTTAGTGGCATGTTTAGAAGATATGGGATCACCGTTTTGCACGAATTATGTACATGCATATGTATATGTATGTGTATGCTGTAATATCTAATTAATAAAAACAAATTTAAGACATAACTCTGAAAAATAAAACCCTAATCTCTTAATCGAAGCACAATATTTTTTCGTCGAGTTTTTTTGGATAAAAATGTTTTTTACATCTTTGGTTGAAAATCACTTCTGATTGGTATAAGTTCTTACTACATTTCAACCGGCCCTAACTAAGTCCTTTTCGAATTTCGAAAATGAATTTATACTACGAAATGAATCTTATTAAATCCACATGGCTAATAGTTTAAAATATCCAACAAACCTATATTATATAGCACTGAACACAAATGAATAAATTAGCTTTTAGGCCGAAAGGCATTAGAATTAAGTTATGATATAGTTTAACTTAGAGCGCCCGCAGAGGGTCAGTAAGTTAGTTGTAAGCTATTTATAAGTAGGCTAGTTTTTTTATGAATTTTGTTCTAGCTTTAAGATAGTTATAAGTTGAATGAAAAATAAAAATGAATTTAAAAAAAAAAAAAAAAACAAATGAATAATTGAAAAATCGATTTGTTTGCTAGGTACTTAGGTATATTGGTAAACACGAAACTATCTATCTCATATTTCATTAAAAGAATTGAAAGTTACTGCCAAATTTAATCCTCTTGCCTAAATTTATTTAACCTCAACCTTCGGTGAAAACATCGTACCTACATAGAGTTATTTACCTGTATGAAAAAATTGTATGAAAATGTTTTGAATTTGAACTTTGAAATGTCTGCATTGGCATCACTAATTCTAGATAAGGGACCGAATGCGTCATTCATTCGAACACATACAGCCATACATACTGTATGTATGGAGGTTATATCTTTATAATCAAACACACATCATACTGGCAAAACATTCAACACACGCTTAATTCTTTCCAATGAGATTACAATACTATTGCATTCGTTCCATTGGAAGTGTGTCAATTTGTTGTTATATACACTCTTAAACATGTGTTTAGCCGACCAGCTGCGGTCACATGCGCTAGTGGGAGTTTAGGGTTTGTTTATTCTTTTGCAGTTCGAGTATTTTTTGTGGTGCTGTTTTTGTGTAGGGATTTTATGCTATCGCGCTTTGTACTTTTTTACTTTCTTCGTTGTCACTTTTTATTTTATTGTTTTTGCTTTTCTATACCTACCTACATAATAAAGCTAAATTATTGTGTTGTGTAGGCTGATTGTAATAACAAATAAAAATTGCAATGTGATTATTTTGAACTTTATTCGATTGATATAGAGGATTATAAAGTTTTAAATTAATTTTGTAATTAGGTAGGTACCTACGAATACCTACATAGGTAGGTAGTACGGCATAAAATTATTATTTATAGGGGTATCCAAATAAAAAAAATGAGTTTGGGAACACTAATACCTAATGTAACGGCAGGAACTATAGGGTTCCCAACTTCGTTCGAAAGTAAATGAGGACACAATTTTTCTAAATATGAACATAAAATTAAGATACGGTAGGCACCTACCTACTTACTTAATTTTTTTTAATTCGAAAGCTCATTAAGAAAAAAAATCATTGCCGCCGGGAAAATCAATTAAATTTTCTTACAAGGCGCCATCAAAGCAGGTAGGTACCTACTTTCAAAGTCAACCAGGTCCCTCAAAAGCTTTTGAGACAATAAAGATTGCATTTCAAAACTAATTTTTTTTTTTTTATTAGGTAGGTACTGACATTTTGTCAGTCGTGTCTCGTGTCCGTGTGCAGCAAGAAAATTTGCATTCCTTGCAATGAATCCTGCAAAGTATGTAAGTAGTAGTAGTACATCACGACTACATTAACCATTGAGTGAAATTAAATAATATAATGTCTCATTTCTATGAGTGACAAAATGTCATTTGGTATTGGTAGTTTGTCATAAAGCAGGATTTTATGACCAACATTTTTATTAAAATGGCAGAAATAATGACATTATGACGTATGAAAACAAAGATGCAAATGAATTATTAAATTATATCCTTCAGATTTTTGAAAATGAGGACATTTCAAAGTGAAGAAGAACGGGGGGACAAATATTTGAAAAGGAGGACTGTCCTCGCAAATGCGTGTGATTTGTCAAAATAATCCGATACCTATGAACACAAATTGTATGCGATTTTTTCCACACAACACACAGGAATCTTTAGTGCATGTTTTTGTGTTACACTTTTGCATTTTTAAGTCTTAACTACATTCAAGGCTTTTTGCAAAAAGTCGCACACAGGCATCTTTAGAGCACGAATTTTGTTTTTTCACTTTTTTGCAAAAAGTCTTGAATATAGTTAAGCCTTTAGTCAAATAAATGTAGTCAATTTATAAGGTTTTATTGGAAGTTGTGTTGTTTCAGCTGCTATGAATTTTACTAATAAAACGCCGCACCTGATCTGTTGGTTTACAAAGGGGCCAGTATATGGATCAGTAGGTAAAATGCATCAGTAAAAATAAAAACAAGATAAAACTAATTCTGTTCTGTCTGCATGTTGAAAAGTGCACCATAATAGGCCATGTTTAGGAAAATGAGATCTTTTAGACTTCACTCCATCAAATAGTGAGCAAGCGAAATGTTTTTCCGCAGTATTTTGACAGAAAAATTTTCCCAAATCCCCCTACTTGGATCTTCCATCAGTTTGTGAGAACTGACATTATACGAGATTATGAAAAGAAAATTAAACCCGGTTTTGTATCTTTAAAGAAGATACAATTTATTCAATGGGTAAATACAAGGGCATACGGGGGGGGGGCGGTTGACCCCCCTAATAAATATTACTTTCCTACATTTTTTTTCGTGCAGTAATGCAAAATATTAATTTTGAAAACTATCTTCAATGTTAGAGGCAGAGCTGAAAAAAAGGCTAAAATGCCTCTTTAGAGTCACGAAGGTAGCCCTGCAAACAAGTTCTGTCATTAACCTGTGTCCCTTATTTAAAAAAAATAATTTTTAAAATATTTTCTATAGATTTTTTTCTTCCATAAACTTTGAATGATGTTTCTCAAAGGGATGATCATATATAAAAAAAAAAATCAACAAGAAAAACATTAGAAAATAGACCTAAAAGCCCTTTCACACTATCCAATCGAGTATTTACACATGCCAAAAAACAAACTGGGAAAGAATTACTTACGACCGCCAACTTTGTGTGAAAAAATGATTTTCATATTCCACACTTGCATCCAACCAAATCAATTCACTCTACCATCAAACTTCCAAGTGAGATAGAGAATGTGTGATTTAACACAGGTCAAATTGTGTGAGATGCGCTGTCAAGTGCATCTTCATCGTGTGGGATGAAGTTTCATATTTTGTTTCCACACTATTATACATGATTTACTTCCCACTTTTTTGACATGTTGTGTTAGTAATTAATGGGATAGTGTGAAAGGGCTTTAAGCGTGCCATCATTTGGTTTTTTGTTCACTAATTATTATAATTTGTACCGACCGATATCTTGTTTACAAAAAATCCTGCGTACGCCCTTGGATATATACATACCTACCTAATTAAGTATTTAATTTATTTGGTATTATCTTTGGTTAAAGTATACCTACCTACTTTAAATCGTTTAAAATTACCAAAGAGTCGGCTCTCGCTATATTAATAGATTTAAGAGTCGACTCCCATTCTAAAGTGATTTAAATGTTTAAAATTTTGCGCCAACAATTTTAAAGTGATGATTCAAATTTTAAGTGAAAATTTGGGCTTTAATTTAAAAACCACTAACTGGCTGAACAGAATGGAGTCATTGTAGCAGCCGCCTGTAGAACTTTCAAAGTTGAAATACCTACATATGTAGGTATGTATGTACCTATACTAAATTAGTATTATAGTATAGCGCCACAATGTGTACCTATAGACATACATACCTAGTTGTAGCTGCCGCAGTCGCAGTCGCAGTCACTAAAGTTGAATTATCTTCAATTTTCTGCTTAAGCCTTATCAGCATCTTCATGATTCAAATTTCAATTTGTTGAAAGTGACCATGAACACTTATCTACGCTATGTAGGTACATAAATATGTATGTATGTAGGTAAAGGTAAGGTACACAAACATAAACGAAAACATGCCTATTCCTGTTTAAGAACACTCATTCTCAGTCAGTCATTTCGTCAGAAGAATGTTTCATAATTGGCTTGCTGGAGCTTGTTTAAACTTGTCCAATAATGTTTATCCCTATGTTGATAGTCAGGCGCATGCTTGATACCACAGTCCACAGTTATTAATACTTTTAGAATAATTAAACAACAACAAAAAATAAAAACAGCTAGGCAACGCTTTTTTATGTTTTATTTTTGAGAGACGTGCAGTTTTACAGGTGTTTTCATTTTCAGTTTTTAAAATAGGTAGCTACCTACCTAGGAGGTACCTATCTACCTACATAATTATGTAGATATGTATGTACAAGTACATTATTGTGATACCTATGTCTAGTGGCTGTGCTGTGAGTGAGAAATATTAAAATGTCCACGATTTGGGTTAACGTTAACATACACATACATATGTATATTATCAACTTTTAACCACACATTTAGCCTAGGTAGATACCAACTTATTGCAATCAGTGATGTTCAAATTCATGTAAAAAAAACTATTTTGTACCTTTTCCACGTTTAAGTAGGTAAAAAACGCGTATATAAGTGTAAAAAACGTAAAAATCGCGTTAATAACGTAAAAAAATCGTAGAAAAGGTAAATAAGAAGTAAAAAAAAAGTAAATTACTGAGAAAAAAGAGAGAAAATGAGAGGAATTGTCACTATCTGTCAAAATCTTAATAAAGAAAGTTTGCAGTCATTCAAATGAGTTGAATTGTTTATAAAGTGCAAAAAAAAATAATTAGGTAGAGCTACTTCCTCTCTTTTTTTTTTTTTAATTTTTGTACGGTTGAACGATTACCTACTTTCAGAATAGGCAAGATCTTTTTATTGAAATTGAAAGAACAAATAATTAATTAAAGCATTTTATAGTGACGGAAATAGATTAGAGAATCTGTTTTTTAAGAACATATCGAAAAGAAAATGAAAACCCAATAGCTTTTCTAGATACCGCACAGAATAATCAGCTCCAATCCTCATCTTCAGTTTTGAAGCTTACCAATTTCGATTACTTTTCACGTTTTATTTTACTTTTTTACATTTTGTACGTTTTTTACATAAATATGTACATATAGTTAAAATTAAAGCCCTTTTATTGCACGTGTACCCGTGTTACTACACGTGTAATTAAATTATCCGTGTATGAACACGTGTATTTATTGTTACACGTGTAATTAAAAATACACGTGTTATTAATTGAAAATCGCTTTTATGATTTATTATCCAAAGATGATTTTTTTTTGTGAAAACGTAAAAATTTGATCTCGCTCGGATGGAATTTAATCAAAATTTTAATTCAATTCTCGCATGGCTTTAGTTTTCGTTAATGATAAAATCGTCTTATGCTAAATTAGCTAGTATTTATAAGTCCGTCGCTTATATTTTTTGCGCAAATACTTTTTCGACAAAATACAGGACACCCCGATTGGTTTTAAAAAAGAATTTTAATTACACGTGCATACGTGACACGAATACACGTGTACACGTGAAACGAATACAAGTGTACACGTGACACGAATAAACGTGACACGAATACACGTGTAGCTAAATACACGCTTAAAATCGAGAGCTCTAGTAAAAATACAGCAGGTAAAAAACTATTGTAAAAAACGTAAAAATTCTATGTAAAAAACGTAAAGTAAAAAAGTCGAACAACAATGATTGCAATAGAATTTTACATTAAATACCTAATACAATATGTACTGTACCTACATGTACATATTATATCTAGATACATAATTACGTCAATATATTGAAAACCTTTCAGGTCTTGTCTTGGCAGACTTTTTGTAGCTGAAAATCATGAGAATATTTTTGATGACTTTAAGCGATGTCAACGCTCAGTTTGTAATTATGACGTTTGCGAACAAAAATGGAAATCAAAATTATCTTTGTTGTTTTGTATGATTTCACATTTTTGTCAATTTGACAATTCTGATTGTTAGTATGAAAATCAAGATAAATAAAAAGAAAACAAAATTGAGGTGATCAAAATAAAAACCGCAGTCATCAAATATCTACACAATTGTAGTTGTCAATATATGATAACCACGGTCATCAAATAGACAACTGCGGTAGTCAAACTGACTACAGAGATTGTAAATATGAAAATCAAGATAAATAAAAACAAAAAAACTTTGTAACGAAGCGTTAAACTATCAAACCCAATACCCAAATGCAATTTAAATATTCACCGGCGGCCGAACTGCCATCAGAACCCTACATCGTTATCTGATATGCATAAAAGCTATCCACCAGCACCCTACAATCAAACCCACAATCGCCCACCTCTCTACCCACACCGACAGAGCATCAAATCAGCAAGCTCGACGTCATCACTAGAAGTAATTATTTTCACTTTATCATCATTACAATTCACAGTGTGTCGTTACCGTAAATATAACAAGAGGACGTTTGAAATGTCAACAATTCGAAGCTTATTGACTCGAGATTTTCTTGTTTGCGAATTAGGAGATCAGACTCTAAGTTCCCGGCTGATTTCAGTTTTTAGCAACTGCGATAGCTTCAGGTTCAGGTTCCTTTAGCGGTGCATTCGTGCATACGTAACGCTAACTTTTTTGGTCCTAAAAACATTCCGTGGTTACTCCCCTCTCACTTAAGTGAGGAGTGGGCTGGAATTAGATTCCTACTGATATTCCCCTCTTGCTTTCGAGTGAGCAGCGTGAAAATCGCAGTTTTCAATTTGACAACCGTGATATTCAATTTTACTACGCCAATCATCATATCGTATCGACAAATGCAAATTTTCAATATGAAAATCGTAGTGGATTATCCATTTCAAAACCGAAGTTGTCAATATGACAACCAATAAAATTGATGATCGAAAATTATCATATGGACACTGCGGTTGCTGGCTGAAAAATGACTATTTTATTGTCATATGGTATGGACTACCAAAATAGTCCATGTGACTACCGGATTATTTTCAGTGAAGTTCCAAGATTTAGCAGGT
The DNA here is from genome assembly GCA_947049315.1 of Epistrophella euchroma. Classification (NCBI taxonomy): domain Eukaryota; kingdom Metazoa; phylum Arthropoda; class Insecta; order Diptera; family Syrphidae; genus Epistrophella; species Epistrophella euchroma. The sequence continues at coordinate 120,945,630 of OX346245.1, read as the reverse complement.
CGTTGTTAAATAGTAAAAAATACTTTTTGCTGTCCAAAATATAGCTCATCATTATTTCTAAATGGGTTTTACTGTAACACAAAATCTAGATATAGCATGTTGCGTGTTTCATGCAACATAATGCCAAATTAAACAAAATCTGATCGTCTAACCGATAAGTTTGCACATTTAAGAAAATTGTTTTTAATTGTCGTAAATGTATGTATGTATATGGACACAAACTTAAATCGCTTTTCAATCAAAATGTATTGATTTTAGTTTCACCTAAATTATAATACCATAGTCATTTTTACCAGTACCATTTGAAACATGAAGATCTACAGTCTCTTTTTATTAACAACCTTTTTTGTCGCAGCACTATATGCTAAAGTATAATAATTACATAATTCTAAATCTAAATTTCAATTTTTTTCTTCAAACTAAAATCGATGTTTTTATTTTTACTTTCCAGAATCCAATAGTATTTCATTTACAAAAAATTATATGCACCGTCCATGATCCTCTAGCAGTGACCATAGAAATTTGTTCGCTCAAGGCAATTAACCGATCAACAACTCTAATAAATGTTGCAGGAAACTATACAAGGCCAATTAAAACATTATTGGTTTGTATATTACGAATATTCTTTAGAAAGTAAACTGTTTATTAATAATTATGTATGTATTTGAAACATTATTCTAGATAAACTCACAGTTGTACAAAAAATCTGAAATCAAATACAGTCCATTTCTTGTCAATGTCACCGATAACTTTTGTGAGTTTTTTTCAAAGAATAAAGCAGGAGCATATTTTCGGATTGTTTGGCCCATTATCTCGCCGTATACAAATATGAATCATGGATGTCCTTATATTGTGAGTTGTGATTGGTAGCAGGTTTTGGGATCGACGAAAAAAAAAATTTAATTAATTTTTGTTTTATACAGGGTTACCACTATTATAAAAATCTACCAGTCGATGTGGAAAAGATTCCTCCTGTTTGGCCAAACGGAAACTTTCTATTAGATGTTTTATTACACGAGGCAAACAACAATAAATTATTGACCACTCAGGTTTATTTTGAATTAAAGAAACGTCCTGGTTTTTAATCGATAATAAAGTACATTCGGGTACCAAATGGGTAATTTCTAAAAAGCACATGCTATTGAAATTATATAATTAAAATACCTATTAATAAACGAAAAATAACGGTAAAAAACGGATTTCACATTTCACATTAATCCAACGAACAGCGATAACTGTTAATCCGTGTGCCAGTTAATACATTGTGTTAAAGTAGCGGACAGTGTAAAACAAACATATGTCAAACTAAAACACTTCTAACGAGATGATTAGTGTTTTATATAAGATGCGACAAAAAGCTAAGGCGTTCAGGTGTTGGGTCGAGACAAAAAAAAATATCTTTTGGTAGTAAGGGCCAATTTTCTAAAAAAAATCTTGAAATACTTGAAATAAAAAATTAAAAAAATTAAAAACAACGGCAACAGTTACAATGTCATGCCTATACCTTTTTTTTAAAGCCAAAAATCCAATATTTTATTTTATTATTTTGTTTTAGTGAATAAGTTTCTGAAAAAACTAATTTTTCAAACTCAAAAATTTGAATTAAAAAAAAAAGTGAAAATAAGAAAATCAAGGTACTTTACTACTTTCTTAGTGGTAACTTTGGCGCAACAAAATAGTGGATTAAAGACAACTTTAATAAAAAAAAACCACTCTTGTTTATTCCAATTTTATTCATGCATCCCGTTTTTAGCGTTTGACTTAAAATTTATAAGAAATTTGAATACTGAAAACAAAAATACTACTTAGGCCCATTTGCTGAAACGAAACTTAAATATTTATGTTCAACTTAAACGCTTATGTTCTCCTTTTTCCTCAGCGTAAACTGTCACATAAGCTCTTATGTTGAACTTAATTATTTAAGTTTCGTTTCAGCAAATTACCCTTAATAACGTAAAATTTTTATCCAAATAAGTTTAAACAGAATTATTTTTTATTTTGAGTTTAAAAATTAATGTTTGGAAAATCTGTTCAAAACAATTCAACTTAAGAATAAAATGAAAGAACGGATTTCTGGCTATGAAACAAAATGAAGAATGATATTGGGCCTTACCAATAATCAAATTTAGGTATGACTTAAATATTGCAGTGAAATTAACATTAACTTTATGGATCCTAAATTATTATATATTCTCAATTTTTTGAAGTCAGTTGAATATATGGTTCATTATTTATAGTCCACGTAAATATTTATGTAATACCATGCACGGATTATTATTTAGAGCCCATTCAATTATGATCCATTTTACTGTAATATTTAAGTCGTAACTAAATTTGATTATTGGTAGGACCCATTGTATTAAAGTGTTGCCATTGTTTTTTAATTAATTTTTTTTTATTTCTAACGATTTTTAGAAAATTGGCCCTACCGCTTCAATAGAGCTGAAAAGCAACCTCCCTCATTGGATTTTTTTTGCTCGATCCAACTTGCCCGCACTAGCCTTTAGTTGCATCTTATGCAAAACACCCTGTAGGTATACTAGGAAGGCATGATTAAATTGTGGTGAGTTTCTTTAAAAGAAAAAAGAAAAGTAAATGAAAATTGAATTATTTATATAGGGGATAACTTGACTTGAGTCTTGATGAGACTTCAGCGAAGTGTCTAAAACTTATGTTCTTAAAATATTGCCAAATTCAACTCTGGGGCATATATAGCAAGTGGGATGTTTTCTTTTGCCAAAATCATTTTATTCACAGTCAAATTGTTCTTCGAAAATGATAAAAATAATATCCTATACTTTTGTTGTCCTTAATCTTTAAGCTCTTATTTGAATTGATTTTTCAATTTTTGACTCTTCACTTTTTTTAAAACAGAGTCTTAACTATTTACAACTAAGTGGTGTTTTATAGCTTCAACAATATGGCCGCCATCAACTGTCAAAGCTTGGAAGTCCCTTTTGGAAGACCTAAGCATTATTTCACAAAGGAGAAGTTAGAACTTTTGTTTTAGTTCATCTAAAACGGGAAGCTGCCATACAAATATTTCGGGTCTTCACATTTTCTCAAAAATGGCTTTACTTACTTTTGATCAAACTTCGTATCTATAATGTTCTGTGATTTTAAGAAAATTGCATTTCAGATTTCCGGAAATTGGGTTTTTTTTGACATTTTTTTTTTTTAAATTGCCTTATTTTCCAGTAATTCACGTTTTAAGCTTTTTTTAATTGGCTGGAAGATTTGGTTATAATTTTTCTATCAAACAAAAAATATTTTTCTTACTATTTTATTTTTTCTATATATAAATTTTATGTAGTTATAATCCAGTCGTATACATATTATATTTTTTATATTTTCAATTTTTTCTAAAACAGTTCTACTGATTTTGATATTTTGTTTTTGTATGTTTAAAAATTTATTGTTTGTTTGATTTTGTGGTTTTATAAATAGATAGTAACAATTTTTCACGAGGTTTCAAAAAAAGCTTGGTCCTTAATTCATATTTCTAAATGAAAAATCATTTTCATTTTAATAGGGCTGGCCACGAGACAAGAAAAATCTACCAAGCACGGCATCCTGGACGAGACTGAATTTTTTAGACTGAAATTTACTGAGAGTCTCAGTGGTCTAGTCTAGAGGTAGTCTCCGCCGAAAAATAATTTTTTACGCTTTTTTCTTTGATTTTTCTAAAAGTCCACTTTCATTTTTTTTTTAATAATGATTTCTTTGTGTCCACTTATTTCTAAAATAAATTATTGAAAATTCAATAGTTTGAAACTTTTTTAATATGCATTTTAAAATTATTTGTATCCTATTTTTGTTTCATTCCTTGTTTACTAGAAGAAAATATTAATTTAGCTAAAAAAAGGAAATAATTGTATTTATACGTTTGTTTACAATTTTAATTTTACCACCTAATAATATACAAATGACTGTCATACCTAGTTAGAATAAACTAAAGACTCCAATTAAATGTATTTGAGTTATATAGAATTTTATATTGTTATTAAATTTCGATTTGTGTTCACTAAAAGCTGATTGTTAACTTGATAGTTTCACCTTTTTAAACAAATTGATTTTAATTGCCCTAAATGAAGAAAAAATTGATTTTTAATCGAAAAATAAAAAAAAATAGATACCAGTTAAATATTTTTACTTTACTGTAAAGTGTGTTAGATAAAAAAAAAAAACTTATTAAAAAAAAATATAATAATTGTAATTTGAAACTTGAAGGAATTTTAACTGAATGCTCTGCCAAAATCAATTAAGCTTTGTGTTAATCGATTTTTAATTTTTTTTAGAGTTAAAACGAAAACAGAATTGTGTTGTGGTTGATTTTTTTAACATTGAAAATGTTTATAGGATCGTTTTGACAGAGTTGTGGTGTTACCAAAATGATTAAATGAAATAAATTAAATAAATTCAATAAATCATAAATGAACTCCAGCGTATAGGGGCATCGCAACGAAATTTTTGGTTGGTGTTACTAAAGAAATGACCGAAATGATTGAAATAAACACATGAATTTAGAATATGAAAAATGAACTCCAGCGTATAGGAGGACAACTATCAAATTTTTAGTTGGTGTTACTAAAACATTACTAGAATGATGAAAATAAACAAACGAACACAAGCGATGAATTATGGCAGGCGTAGGTATACGGGGAAAAAAACGAAGAAAGAAAAGTATTGTTCGTCGTCAACAGGCAAGCTTCAGTGGAGAATGGTCAGGTCATGAAGAATATTCAAAAAGAGAAAAAAAAAAAAAAAAAAAAAGCAACAATTACATTCAGAAGAAGACAAATTAACAGACAAGGCAACCAACAAAAGTAGTGGATAGGTATTCTGCCAAATTTTTGAATGTGTAGTATATGTGTAATGTGTGTATGCATCTACATAGTTATGGAGGTAGGTAGGTTGTGATTTTGTGAAAATGAAAATGATAGGTTTTTAATTTTTTTCCATACAGAATACAATGCGGTCTTATAGGAAAGGCCAGTGATGCAGTTGAGTGTGCAAGCAAGAGTAGAGCTTGCTTGAAATCGATATACCTACCTATGTAATATGTAGGACAACAAAAAATATGCCAGAGCATGTTTTTTTCTAGCAACACTATTAGATTAGAAATCAGTTTTATAAGAAATAGGTACTGTCTTTTAAGCGCTATGTTTCGTCGAAAATGCATATTTTTTGTATATTTACGTTTAACGTGCATATTTTGCCGCATTTTTGTATATTTTTCATTAAAATCATAACTTGTACAGTGTCTTATAATGTTTATTTAATAAATAATAAAGGTCTATGGGGTAGGCATTACCAAAAAATTAAAACATAACTTCAGGTTATGGCGAAAAAATTGGCAATAAGGAAATTTGGGTTGGAGTTTTTGTTTTTTTAAATTAACCTATTTTTGAGTTGGTTAAATCGACTCGAACGATTTTATTCAATTTTGTAATCTAGTACTTTTAAATATTTTAAGGCCATGTGTGAATTGAATTAAAACTTCAAATAAATTTTATCCGGAATTAAATTTTGAATTTTGTACGTACACATACCTACAGATTCACCTCACTAGTGTCAAAAATTAAATTAATCTTCGGATAAAACTTAACGAGATTTTAACCCAATTCGCACACGGCTTAAACAATAGGTATAGATAGCTTTTGAAAATTTAGAAAATATTAACCCAAAAGTAAAAAAATCATATTCCCAGTAATTCTGACTTTTTAACATTTCTTTCGTTGAAAGATACCAAAATTTTTATTAGCCACGAGAGCAAGCTCGTGGGACTCAGTCGTGTAAATTTTGTTTTTTTATTTTTGATATAATTAATGTCTTAAATAAACCCATGTAGATGAATTTAAACGATTCACCATTACAAAAAAATGCATGTACCTATTTCAAATAGGTTTTAATGGCTTTTAGCCCCAGCAGATTGACGTTATGTTCGACAATCTCACTTGAACACAACATATTTTTTTTTTTTTAGATTTAACATGTATAAAGCATAATCAATTAAAACAATAACTAGAATGTTGTGCTCTTTTTGTGCCATTTATGCGTGGAAGTCTCGATTTTTGTGCTAGCGTAGTTTTTGTTTTATGTTTTGCTAGCTTTATATGGGTACCATAACTTTGCATAAAAAAAAACTATGCTTGCACAAAAATCGAGACTTTTACACAAAATAGCACAAAAAGAGCACACAATTCTAGACGTTTGGCCTTACAAATAATCAAATTTAGTTATGACTTAAATATTGCAGTGAAATTAACCTTAACGTTATGGATCCTAAATTATTAACCATACATTATATTCTCAATTTTTTGAGGTCAGTTGAATATATGGTTCATTATTTATAGTCCACGTAAATATTTAGGTAATACCATGTAGGGTTTATTATTTAGAGCCCATTCAATTATGATCCATTTTACCGTTCTTTTTAGTGCAGTTTTTAAAAATACATTACATAGGTATACATACCTCCATAGAATATATTTTTACAAGCAATATTAAGCATATTTTTAGGGCATAGGTATAATCATCTTTTTTTTTTTGAGCATATACTTACCTGTTAAGGGCATATATGTAATTGATTTTTAAGGGCAGAATTATAAGCGCTTAAAACTATTTTTATAGGGCATATTTTTGTTTGCCCTAATGAGTATGTGAGTTTTGATATGAGATTAAAAAAAAACGATTTTTTTGGTTGAATAGAAAAGTATGATGGGGTTAGTTAAAGAATATTAACACGATTTATTTTTTGCCCCTAGAAACTTCAGAACGTTTTAATTAATTTGTAAAGATTAGTCATGTGTTTTGTTTATATAGAAAAATAAAGTCATTTTCAATGTCCCCATGGTTACTCTATGAGTGAAATCTGTAAATTTTTTAATTTCAGAAAAGCATTTAATAATTTGATGATAATTTTGATGCAACATTTATGATCGGAGGACCAAATGATAAATTTGCTAGACATGAAATTGTAAAATCCTGAACTGGCAAAAATATTATAATCGAAGTAAAATTTATTGTTTTTTTTTTTTTGTTTGGATTATGTTTGAAAAACTGTTTAGAGCCTTTTGTAGAAATCTTAAAGTCACTAGGCCCTATTTGCTGAACTTAATTCAATATCATAGGAGCTCCACTTCACTGATTAATGTTTAACATACAAGTTATGGCATTTAGGTGAATTCTGATTAAGAAAGAATCTTTTGTTAAAATGGTCTAGCAAAAGGTATGGGAAATTTTCCATAATAAATACTCATTGTAAGAAAAATTTTATTTGAATAAAAAAAAATTAAACGTCACGATTAAAAAAAAATACGCCAATTTTTAGAAGTTATCAATTCGGATTAAAATTCAATTTCTAAAAAAAAAATCAATTTTCCAAATACATTTTCAATTTATAATTAAATATAATTATATTTATATTTAGTTTTAAATAAAATATTTAATTATATAATGAGAAGCTCAAAATAAAAAAAAAAAAAACGGTCTTTAAGAGGTACTGCTAAAATATTAATTTTTTGCCTGTTAAAAAAACCGGATGTTATGCAATAAAAAATAAAAAAGGGATAGGTAATCCGCTAATTTATAATAATAGACCTAAACAGATCAAACTTTGGAAAACCAAAAAAAGTGTTTTTCTTGGACAAAAGTACTTTTCATTTTTTTTTAATTTCTCAAAAACTCATCATATACATTTTAGCATCCGGTTTTCGGTTTTTTATTGAAAATTATTAAGAGTATTGAATTTTGAAAATCAAAATCATTCATAAATACATGAAATTTTGAAAAAAAAATAGTTTGATTTTTTTTTTATTATTTTTTTCTAAAATTCGAGTTTGAAAATTTATATCTCAAAAACTATTCACTAACACAACTTAATTTAAAATGAAAATTAAAGTAAATATTTCCTGTTTTATGTCAATTTCTTAAAAAAATTCCCCTCCTGCCTAAACGGGGGGAAATAGGCCCCCTCCAATTGGATTTTTTTCTTGTCTTAACCCAACCTACTCGCTCTAGCTTTCAGGTGCACCTTATACAGAACACCCTTTATATCCAAAAATAACCGCCCTATACATACCTACAATATCACGCTATACTTTTTTCAAAGCCAGAAATCCATTATTTTATTCTGTTTTTAAATAAAACGAAAAAAGTTGTGCTCATATCTACAAATAGATCCCTCCTTCCATACGACATTTTTCTTGTTTCAAACTATACCTACACGCAACCAGCTTTTTGTCCGATCTTATGCAAAATGCAAAACACCCAGTATAAATAAATAATATTAAAGTTTAAAATTTTTTTAAAAAATCGAAACAATATTTTTTGAAAATGTTGGTATATTTTTTAGACATTATTTCGAAAAAAGCAAAAACAAAAAAAATGGTCCTTTTTCAAAAAAAAAAAAATTTCACAAAAAGGAAATCTGTACCTTTATAATTTAACTGATTTTTGTTTTCGAAAAATCTGTGGACCCATTTTTGAACAAAATTAAATTTGCCTAAAATGTGGGAAAATATATATGTATTAATTATATATCCTATAAAAAAAATATTTCAAGTGATTTATCGTCTATTAGAATCCTTTTTCTATTTTAAATCGTATGATAAAACATTGAACTATCTAAAAGAAAATTTTTTCCTGATGCATTTTCCTGATCGCTATAACCGTCCCCTTAGTCAAATATTGAAAACCAAATTAAAAAAATGTTTTTCGTTTTTGGTAAATTCAAAACAAAAAAAATGGTGGTTCCTACTTTTTATATTTCTTGTTTGTTTTGTTGCAAAAAAATAACTATTCATAATTAAAACCTTTTATTTTACATCAAGTTTTCGGTATTTGACTAAGAATTGATAAGAGCATTAAAAATACAGTGGCACTTAATAACGAAAAATTTGACAAAAACCATGTTGAAAAAATCACAATTTATTGTTCAAAAATATTAAATTTAAAATTTAATTTCTCGAAAACTATTCACTCAAGGAACCTGATTTGAAAAACAAGTAAAAGAATGGAATATTAGGTTCCAAAAAAGCTATAGTACATCATTGTATGTAGTTTCGTTGGTTTTAAATAATAATAATTTTTTCTACCATTTTTAGGGCTGGCAACGAGACGAGACCAGGCGAGACTTTTGTTAGTCTCGTCTCGGTCTCGTCAAAATCGAAAAATTTCAGTCTCGTCTCGGTCCGGTCTCGTTTTACCAAGTCTCGTCTCGATCTCGGTCTCGCCTTTTTCTCGTGAAAATTTTGATGTGTCAGTCTCGTCTCGGTCTCGGTCGAATTTCGAATTTTTTTGAGGTAAAATTTGAATTTTGTAGAGGTTTCTTAATCCATTTAATTCGGAACCATCCTTCAATGGATTTTGAAGTTCATGGCTTGACAGATAGACGATGAACTATTGACCTTTTCGATTGGCTATCCCGAAGAACTGCCCGATTCGGAATGCCAATAAACAAACAAACATGCCCAATTCGATTCTGAAGTTTTCTTATAATTCCTTGCGTTCGGGTTCGGGTTTTCACATAGCTTGAGTTATTGTTGCGTCAGCTGAATCAGAAGTTTTTTTTTTTTAACAAGGGATTACAACAACACAAACCTATCCGGATAGCTTTGGATAGTTAGGCGAATGCGCCCATTGTATTTATGAAACAACACCAGGCAGCCGCCAAAAGTAAAATGTTTTAAATGGCGGAGACCAACATGGAGAAATTAATATTAAACTCGTACCTTCAATGTCTTCGATTTTTACTTTATTGGCACATTAAATGTCACCCAAAAGGTATAAAATCAACTTTTTCCGAAGCAAAAAACTAAATCGGAAAACCATTTTTGTAGTAGCCGTGGCGTGATGGTTAGTGCGATGGACTGTCATGCCGGAGGTTTAAGGTTCGATCCCCAGCCTCGCCACCTATTTATTTAAAAGAAAAACGGCTACTGCCTCTTGCGAGGGATTGAGAAATCCTCCAAGAGTATCTCGTGTCACAGAAAAGTGCCGCTCGTTAGCCGTTCGGATTCGGGAATAAACTGTAGGTCCCCTCAATTCCTGCAGACACGCACACACGAATGGTTGAGAGTTGTAAGTCACTATAGGCCCTAGTTCTTCATGAGCTGTTGTTCCATCAAATTTATTTTTATTTTATTTTTAAAACCATTTTTCGGCAGGGAAAACAAAGTCTGAAAAATGAGCGATTTCTTTTCTTTTTTTTCTAGATTTTCGCAGTGCACCTGAGTATAAAACTATGTACATATGTGGTTCGATATTTTAAAGCGCATAGAATATTTTATATATCGCAAAAAAAAACTTGTGAATATTTTAAAAATTGAACATGAGTACCTACTAAAAAATAATTAAATAAAAAAATATTTCTTCTAGCGAAAACCGAAACGAAACCACCGAGACCAGCGAGACTCTCGGCGAATTTCGGTACCAAAAATACGGTCTCGTCGTTTCCCCCAAACTCAAGAGGACGATAGAATTTTTTGCAGGAATCATCCCCTAAAATATATAGTGCACGAATAAGAAGACACCTTGTATAATTCTGACTGCCCTATCATGGAATGTGAGTAAAATTACATTAATTTTATATACTGAAGTAGATAACGTCATTTGCAATAAGGTCTCTCAAAACGTAGATTTAATTTAACCTTCGTCCTAGACTTAAGAGTTAAACCAACCATTGAAAACTAAAAGCTATAAGTCAAATAAACTAAAATTTTGGTAAATAAAAACACAAAAGTTGTAAAATTATGTAAAAAAAAAGAGGAACAAGTGAACAACTTATACTAAATGCTATTTGATAAACATTTAATATTCAATTTCCTCTAGCTGGTATTAAAATTCAATCAGTCCACTGATAATCTGGGTTTAATGCAAAGTAAAATATAATTAATTATATTTTTGTTTGTTTTGATCGACACATGATAAATCTAGAACAACTATTAATTAATTTACGTATATTAAAATTGTTATTAAACTGACCCATAATTCAACATTACAAAGGAAAATTCATTTAGTATTGATCCAGCAACCATTCCAAAACATGAATATCTACAAAAGGGTTTTAATTTTAATCGCAATACTCGGGCTGTTCTTTTTTGTTAAAGTAAATTTTTAGTTTGAAAATTTATAACAAAAAAAAAAAAACATTAAATTTAATATTGTTTTGAATACCTACTATAAAGGCATTTCCGTTTATTTTTCAGGGCAGTATAACGGTTCGTTTTTTTAAAAACAATTGCATTGTTCATGACCCGAAAACAGTTCAAAACGTAAGTTGTTCGGTAAAGCCAATAAATCGGACGACAACAGCTGTCAACATAAATGGCTATATTATTCGAAATCTGTCGAATTTGATGGTATGATAATGAGTTCTTTAACAATAAGTGTAATATATTTTCTCAGTTTTATCATTTCTATTTAAAAAGGTACACGCGCAACTGTTTAAAAAAACCGAAATAAATTATCGACCCTTTCTTGTGAATGTCACCGAAAATTATTGTGACTATTTTTCAAAAAATAAAGGAGGTGCATACTTGCGAATTGTTGCTCCACTTTATTTACCATATACAAACATGAATCATTCTTGTCCGTTTTATGTAAGATTGTAATATTTCACTGTATACCAACCTATGCAAGCCAAAATTATGTATTTTTTTTTTTTAACAGGGTTATGGATTTTTAAAGGATTTACCTATCGACAGTAGTAAGTTGCCTAATTTTTGGCCACCTGGCAATTATAAATTGGATATGATGGCTTATGAAAAGAACTATGGTCGTATACTTACAATTCAGCTTTTCTTTGAGGTCAAAGAAGTAAGATCATTTTGAAAAAAATCAAAGGGAAATACATATATGTACATGCCTACAAATTATTTTGATTTGTATATTGTTAAAATAGTTGAATAAAAATTCAAAGCTTTTAAATGTTTTGTTATTAGGTACCTTTACATTAATTTTTTTAATTTTTAGACCAAATGCAGCATTTTATGAGATAAGCGAAAGAATTTTTGTTCATATTTTTGAACGAAAAAAGGAGAACATATAACACAAAATGGAAAAAATAGTTTTGTTGTATTTATATTGAACCAGATAACAACACAATTGAGCCGAAATTACAAAATTCGACCGAAAAAGAAGGAGAATCATGAAAAAACCTTGAAATTTCAAAATTTCTGAAATATAATTATAGTCGTACGCGCATAACTCGGCTGAAAGTTATTTATATTAAACCGGATTAACACACAACGGAGCCGCAAATTGAAAAATTCTAACGAAAAAAAAATTCTAACGAAAGCCGTGAAAACATCTTGACAACTTTCGGATGTATAAGTTTTTTGTTCGTACGCGAATAACTCGGCTGAACGTCATCCAAATTGGATGGAGTTTCTTTTGTTGGATTTGTATTGAACGAAATAAACACTCTATGGAGATAAAAATTGGAAAAATAGCCCTGAATAGTTGGAAAGCCGTTATAACAATTGGATCTTTTTTCCCCTATTGATTTTCCTTCATCTCCAACTGATCTTCATCTTTCTATCACATGTTCCCACATCTCTTGTTCACCCTCACATATTCTGCACATTCTCTCTTCTTCTCATTTGCAGTACCATCTCATTCCCTTGTCTGACTCTCGTTATTCTCCTTGTTCTTTCTGTCTTGAATCCTGCTTTCAAATATTGCAGCATCCTCTCTGTCATTACTTCTTTATACCACTTGTTGTATCTGGATTCCTTTATTGGTTCCCGTCTTTCCTTCTCCTGCTCTCTCCTGTCTTTTCTTTCGACTCCCTCGTATCCAGTTGCACTATCCTCTCTTCCATTCCTTCCCCTCATTTCTTTTCTCCCTTGCTCCCATATCGTGATCCTCTCTCTCGATCATCCTTCTCTCTCTCTCTTTCATCTCCTCTAACCATTAACTTGTTATTTCGTTTCCCTTTAATTAATTTATTTTCTTTTACTTCTTCTATCATTAATAATTTAATCAATTAAAGGTGGAACGAAGTTTGCCGGGTAAGCTAGTATTTTATAATAATTATGAAAAATTTTATACACCAAAGAAAATTAAAATATTAAAAACAAAATATTTGGACGATTAGACCACACAAAGTAGCTCTTGTGGTTAACAAAAAAAGTTGTTACAATCTTAACGCAGAATACATCAAAAAATTGAATTTAATTTCATAAATTTTAAGTAAGATATGGTCCACCCATTTAGACTGTATTACAGTGGACGCACAGGCGGGTGATATGGCGAAACCCACTTTTTCGGACTTCTCCATCATCGTACTGCCAACTTTTATTACAACCTCAAAATTTATTTATTTTTTTTACAAAAAACTAACCTGCCTATACAGGGTGTTCGGTACCAGATGCACCAAAAAGCTAGCGGGAGTAGGTTGGGTTAAGACAAAAAAAAAAAAAAAACCTATTGAAGGAGGGTCTATTTCCCCCCCCGTTTAGGCGGGAGGGGCAATTTTCTAAAAAATTGACTTAAAACAGAAAAAAAATTATTTAAAAACAACATTAAAACTTAAAATGCCATGCTATACCCTTTTGGACAGCCAGAAATCTATTCTTTAATTTTCATTTTAAATTAAGTTGTGTTAGTGAATAGTTTTTAAAAAAATAATTTTCAAAATCGAAATTTTGAAAAATCCAAACGGCTAAGGTGAGCAGCACTTTTTTTAATGACAAAAGCTACTCTCGGAGGATTTGTTACTTCCTCGAATCGCAAGAGACAGTGGCAGAGGCACTTAAGATAGAAGCGGCTGGTATTGAACCCAGACCTCTGCAATGACAGCTTAACGCACTAACCATTACGACATGGGCTACTAGAAATGTCAACGAATCTAAAAAATTGGTTATTTACATTACAAAATGTATTCTTCATTGATCATTTTGTCTAGAAATAAGGCAAAACCAGTAAATATTGATTCATGAACATTCCATTAACGAGATAGGAGATAGAGAAGAAGATAGTGAGGGTTAAAATTTATAAATTTAATTTATTTGATAGAAATGAAAATCACCGTTTCTTCAAAGGTAAGTAGTATACTGCGTGTTTCCAATTAATTGATCTCTAGGTAAGGTACTTTTTAAAATGATTTTCAGACAAATAAAAAGGGGTTCTACTGCCTCTCTTTTATAAAGGTATCATGTTCTAAACCTTTACTTACCCTCTAACTTTTTTCTATGCGGGTAACGGGTTTCCCGCAATTTATTATAAAACCCCATTTTAAGCATTTTTAGGTTGGTTTTACTTGCGATATATATGCAGGTACTATGTACATATGTATATGTTAAGTTTTGGACTCGTAAAAAAATTTAACTCGGGATTTTGATCAAACTTGAGATTACGATGATAGAGAAGACGAAAAAAGCGAGTCTCGCAATTCCGTCCGTCTGTTTGTCTGTCTATCTTTGTACTCGCCTACAGCCTGAGCCCATGAGCCGATTTTAATTAAACTTTGTATAAAGTGTTTTTGGGACATTCCCCCGGCACGTTTTTTTTTTTCATTTTCTTTTTAGGACCAAAAATAACGGTACCTGCCATATATTTTTTTAGCATTTTTAGAAAATCTTATTTTTCTCAAAAATGGCTCGACAGATTTTTCTAAAAAAAAATCAATAAATTTTATTACGTATATGCTACCTTTTTGTGAAAATTAAATATCCCAAAAAATGGTTTTAATTTTTTTTATGGAGAATATTCTGAAAAATATAGAGTATTGTATACCAAAATTTTCAAAAAACTTTTTTTTGGATTTAAAAAAAAAAAGTTCAATTTTTTTTTTGACAACCAAATATTTCGAAAACGACTTGGTTGATTTTTATGAAACTTGACACCAAGCGGTTTTTTAACATTATCTAAAATATGTTGAACAAAAATTTTTCTTATAGTCAAAATCAACGGTACCTTCCGTATAAAAGTTAAAAAACAGTTACAGAAAATATAAATTTTCTTGAAAACGACTCCTACGATTTTGATTAAAATTGTTCTAAATACTAATATTAGTATGGTCTACGATCTGCTAAAAACAAAATTTACAGTTAGCCATTATTAGCAGTACCCCTCATTGAACCATTATTCTTTATTTAAGACTATTTCATAAGGTGTGTAAATCGGTCACACAAACCAATTTTTGTATACAAAACCTTCTCAAAAGTTGAAATCATACCTTTCTGCATAACAAAATTTTCAAAAAAAACATATTAAACATATAAAATTAAATTTTTTTTTTTTTTGAAAATTCGATATTTAACGACGGGTACTTTTTTTGAAAATTAATTTTTAATGCAACATAAAGAAATACTAAAAAAATTGTGTATCTACCAATTTTTTTTTCTTAAAATTTTGAACAAAATTTTATATATAAAACATTAATTTAAAAAAAAAAACCGCTCCTACGATTTAAAATTTTTTTTTCTCCAAAAGTAAGATTTGTTAAAGAAATCAGATGGTTTAGTTTTTTTTTAAGCTCTCGAAACAATTTAAGAAATTATTTTTAATAAATTAATCTGGAATTATGTTGATTTAAGCTCTATGTTTATATGTATATGTTATTGTATATGTGCAGTGTGCTATATTGTTCATTTTTGTATATAAACAAAATACTACCTTGAACTTTAGGCTTATAATACACTCAATCTCTGAAATTCGAAGAAACTTTTACTACAAGAGCAAGTTTGTGCGATCCAGTAGTCAATTTTTTTTTGTTTTTAGTAAGTTTAACTGAAAAGTTTTTGAGAAAAGAACTTCAAAGTCAAATTTTTTTAAAAAAAAGTTTCTAACTTTTGTTTCAAGTTGATTTTTATTTCAAAATTTTACGTGAATTTTACAATAACACTTAAGGGTCATTGTTTTTTCCAATATTTAATGCTTTTATCAATTCTTAGTCAAATACTGAAAAGATAAAGATAAAAAATCTTTCTTAGTTTTTAGAAATAAAAAAAAAAAAACGAATTCGTTTAAAAAAAAAAACACGTTCGTAAAAGTAAATTTAATTTCTGCTAAAAAAAAAAAAAAAATAAATTGCTGGTAGTATTTATGTAAATTTTGAGCGAAATGTTAGTGCTGAGAGCAAACATCAGCGCTCTTAAAACAGTAAACACAATTTGAAACGGCAGTGTTGCCGAAGTTTTACTTGTAGGAACTAAAATATAATTTTTACGAACTCGACCGTACTTTTTTTTCCAAAAAACAAAACTTTGATGGACAAAATTACCAAGAAAAACTGCTTGGTTTGTTTTTTTTTTTTAATTTCTTAAAAATTAAGAAAGATTGTCATATCTGGTTTTCAGTATTTGACTACAAACCGAACAGTGGCATTTAAAATTTTGAAATAAATCAACTTAAAAAAAAATCAAAACTTTTTAAAAAAATTATGACCTTAAAATTTAATTTCTCAATTATGATGTGCAAAAAAATAAATAATGGAAATGTACGGTTCCAGGCTGTTATTCTTTCGTTGATTTAAAATAATTTTTAGAATGATCCCAGACCCAGGAAACACCCCCCAAAATATCCATCACGAATTAGGGAACACGAAAAAACCATAAAGTTTTAAATATTTAATAAATTTTTATTTAATTTATTTTATTGTTTTTTTTTTTTTTTTATTCATTAATTTCCATATTGAATTCCATTTTAAACTTTTCAACATCAAAATTAAATACATGAATATCTATGCGATACACACCAGTAGGCCATAGTGATGGAAATAAACGCGCATCCATTGGAAAATCCTTTATTATAATTGGCCCCTGCAATTATTATAAAATTAGTAAAAACAAAATGCAAATTCGATAATTCTACGTACACTATATGGACAAGAGTGATTTAAGTTTGAATATGGGGAAAACATTTGGTATATAATTCTCAGATATATGCTGCCTTGGTTATTTTTCAAAAACGCACAATAGTCTTCTTTGGTATCCATGAGAAATGGTCTGTATTTGACATCAGTTTTTTTAAATAGTTTCAAATGAATCTGTTTTAATTTTGAGAATCTCACTTAATTTTGTTATTAATGCAATAAATTGGAAAATATCTTACAAAAACATTTGTATAAGTTTTGGTTAGATACATGTAAACTTGTCCCAATGTATATGTTCGGTTAATTGGCGTTGCATAACATTTAACATTGATAATTTCTTTTGGATCAGTAACACTGCAGCTCGTCCTTAGCACTCTTACCGTATTTCGCCGCTTTGGAAAATAAATAAGATACGAAAATAAAATAAATTACAAAAAAGTTGAAAATATTTATTAAAAATTTTTTGCTTACATCTCCATGGGCAAAAAATAACAGAGCTATGGCTATAAGTACGAGGCTTATTAAGATCTTCATTTAGGCAGTACTTTTTGTCTAATGAGTTATTTTTAAACTAACTTTGACTGACTTTGGTCTGCTTTAAAATAATTAAGCTAGTTTTGATTGATTTATAATTATTTAATTATTATTTCTGATTTAACTGATATCTTTTTTGGTGGCTTAATTTTATAACACTCATTGGGCCTTATTAAAATGCATTTATGTATTCGTTTTTGGTATTTTAAACAGTTAAATTTTTCTTTTATATTTAAGAATTCAGCACAGTTATTCGTTGACGATAAATGTTATTAATTTCTGTAAAGCTGATTTTGTGTCATTGTCATTTCTGGAAAACTTGTGGTGTCACTGACGTTTTTATTTAAGAAGTCTTTGACTTTTTCATGATATATAATTTCAAATGTTTTTATTATATTCTTTTATATTAAGTTTTTAAATAGAAACTGTAAAAAAAAAACTGCTCCCTTAAAATTAATTATTTCTTGTGTTTCAATTTTTTCGTTGTTAACTCAGAATTTTAATCAAATTTATTGAGTGCTGAATTGTTTAAAACTAAATTTATTATTTTATTTATTATATTAAAAAAAAAAAGTGCGTGCGAATGTGTCACGCGTATTTTTCTAACTGGTTCTGTTCCAACACAATCGCATTGTGTCTGTAGTAAACCTAAGAGCAGTTAAAAATTGAATTAAAAAGAGATTTAAATATCGATTTTTTTAAAAAAAATAAAGAAGAATTTTTTTATTTATTTGAACTTGTTAGAAGATCTTGCAAACAAATATTAATTTTTAATTGTTTAAATAGATATTTAGATAAATAAAAAATGATCCTATGAGAAGCAGGTACTTATACTGTTAATAAGGGATTAATGCGAATGTTATTTCTTTTAAATGGTTGACCGTACTGATTTTAGTCTACACAGAAATTAATCAAAATTATAGAACTCGTTTTAAGACAATTTTTTTTTACTAAAATATGATAGATAATGTAATTTGTTCCAAATTATATAAATGAAAATCGGCCAAGCCTTTTTTAAAAAAATATGTATATAATTGGTTTCCAAATAAATATTAAAAACATTTTTTTTTAAATTTCCAAAAAATATTGTTTTGAAAATTTTGGTATACATACATATGTAACATTACTACTTATTTTAACTTTTGAAAATATAAAAATATTGTAAATCAAATGAAAATTATTCGTTCTTTTTTTTTTTTTTTTTTAAACCAAATAAAAAAAATTCTATGGGTTCTTTAATAACCATTTTTCAAATTTTTTTTTCGACTAAAACGAACGCGTGCCTATTTAAATTAACTGTTTTTTTAAGAAAAATCTATGGAGCCATTTTGGAGAAAAATAAGATTATCAAAAAATGTTAAAAAATTATATGGAAGGAAGGACCCGTTCTTTATAGTCTTAAAAAAAAATTGTCAAGGGGATGTCCAAAGTAAACAGACGGACAAAATTTCAAGACCTACGTTTTTTGGCTTCCCTATCATCCTAGTGCCAAGTTTGATAAAAATTTCAAGTTCGACAAAGCAATTAAGGGAACAAAAAAATTCACGAATTTTTAGAGTTTTTTTTAAGAGCTGTATCTCTGTGGAAAGTGATCTTATTGAGATGAAACAAAAAGAATTCTAAATCTTTATGTTTTTAGTATTGAAAAATTTTAGTAAGTAATTTTTTTTAAGGTACCGTTATTCCACAATCATAAGAAACAACACGAGCAAAAAATTTTAATTTAATTTTATTTTTTTTTTGAAGAGTGTCATTTTCTTTGATTGATTTGACAACTTCTTTATTTCTAAAATTTTTCTTCAGAGGAATATGTGGCTTTGAATGAAAAAAAGTGACTTTTGACTTTGGTTACCAGCAAAGAATTTAATTTTAATTTTCTAAAAGATCTTCCTAAAACTTTATAATGATTATTTTTTTTTGGCCCCTCACTGTAAGATTAAGAAATGGTCAAAAACCAACTTTTTAAAGAAAATCGATCTATTAGACCGTTTTCCTGCAATGAACGATCAAAGTCATACAAGCCAATTAAATGAACAAAATGTATGGTTCATAAACTTTGTGACTTCGTCATCAAAATCAAAATGGAAAAGAAAAGACCAATTTCTGTCCACTTTTTTCTTGTAGTGCAATTTTTGACATTTGAATTTAAAAATATGTACCTAATACTTTTTCATAATTCTTCATAAACTTCGAATGCTAGAGCGAAACAACCTAATTTTTTGTATCCAGGGATGTGAAGCAAACTCAATTTTAACTAAAATTTCCCTAATATTTCTCCTTTTTAAATTGGTGAAACTGAAATATTTTAAAAGTCTGATATAATTATAAAAAGAGTTTAGATTAAAGTAATGTTAGTATTTTTTTATGAAATTACTTTAAAAACTTTAAAAAAATACTTTAAAAACGGATTTAAAATTCTTTTTTAGTTTTGAGAAATTAAAAAAAAAAAAAACGAAATGTAATTTTTCCCAAGAAAAACAATATTCTGAAGCAAAAAAGTTACCAATTATAATTAAATCCTTCTTTCATTTATTTTTTTTTTTAGCAAAATACCGTGCGATCGTTTTTTTTTTTATTTCTCAAAAATTGTTAAATCTGGTTTTCAGTATTTGACAACGTCTTGGAATCATCCCACAAAATATCCTGCACAAATTAGGGAACACCCTATACAAATACTAAATATTATAAAATTGGAAATGAACAAATTTTAAAATATTAAATAAATTTTAATTTGAATTTAATATATATATTTTTTTTAATTTCATTTTATTCATTAATTTGTTTAAACAATACAAAATGAACCTGTTTGAATTTTAGAAGCTCGTGAAATTTAACACTATACTGGGCTATATAGGAAAATATCTTACATGAACATTGTATAAAGGTTTAATTATATTTAGGTAAATTTGTGCCACTGAATATGATCGGTTGACTGCCTTTGCATAGCAGTTTGGATTGATAACTTTTTCTAGATCGTAAACGACGCATTTCGCCTTTAGCACTTTTATTGAATTTCTCGTCTTCAGAAAATAAATGGGCATGAAAAAAAATTATGTTTGAAAAAAATTAAATGAGTATTAAATCCCTTCTTACATCTCCATGTGTAGTAGCCGTGGCGTGATGGTTAGTGCGATGGACTGTCATGCCGGAGGTCTAAGGTTCGATCCCCAGCCTCGCCATCTAGTTCCTCTTGCGAGGAATTGACAAATCCTCCAAGAGTATCTCCTGTCACAGAAAAGTGCCGCTCGTTAGCCGTTCGGATTCGGCAATAAACTGTAGGTCCCCTCAATTCCTGCAGACACGCACACAGGAATGGTTGAGAGTTGTAAGTCACTAGGCCCTAGTTCTTCATGAGCTGTTGTGCCATCAAATTTTTATTATTTTTTTTTTTAAATTAATCTGGAATTATGTTGATATTTAACAATTTTTCAATTTAAGCTCTAAGTGTATATGTATATGTTATTGTATATGTGCAGTGTGCTATATTGTTCATTTTTGTATATAAACAATATACTACCTTCAACTTAAGGCTTATAATACACTTAATCTTTGAAATTCGAACGAACTCGTTTAAAAACAAAAAAAACGTTCGTAAAAGTAAACATGCTCAATTTCTGCTAAAGAAAAATAAATTCCAAAAAAAATGGTAGTATTTAGGTACGTTTTGGGCAAAATGTTAGTGCTTAGAACAAACATCAGCGCTCTTAAAACAGTAAACACAATTTGAAATGAAATGCATTTGCCTGCAGAAATGCGACTTAAATTTGACAGTGTTGCCGAAGTTTTACTTTTACGAACTAAAAATATAATTTTTACGAACTCGACCGTACTTTTTTCCAAAAAAAAAAAAAAATATTGATGGACAAAATTACCAAGAAAAACTGCTTGCTTTGTTTTTTTTTTAATTTCTTAAAAATTAAGAAAGATTGTCATATATGGTTTTCAGTATTTGACTACGAACAGTGGCATTTAAAATTTTTAAATAAATCAACTTAAAAAAAACAACAAAACTTTTTAAAAAAATTTTGACCTTAAAATTTAATTTCTCATAAATTATTTTCTTAAATCTTGATGTGCAAAAAAATAAATAATGGAAATATACGGTTCCAGGCTGTTATTCTTTCGTTGATTTAAAATAATTTTTAGAATGATCCCAGACCCAGGAAACACCCCCCAAAATATCCATCACGAATTAGGGAACACGAAAAAACCATAAAGTTTTAAATATTTAATAAATTTTATTTAATTTATTTTATTGTTTTTTTTTTTTTTTATTTTATTCATTAATTTCCATATTGAATTCCATTTTAAACTTTTCAACATCAAAATTAAATACATGAACATCTATGCGATACACACCAGTAGGCCAAAGTGATGGCAATAAACGCGCATCCATTGGAAAATCCTTTATTATAATTGGCCCCTGAAATTATTATAAAATTAGTAAAAACAAAATACAAATTCGATAATTCTACGTACACTATATGGACAAGAGTGATTTAAGTTTGAATATGGGGAAAACATTTGGTATATAATTCTCAGATATATGCTGCCTTGGTTATTTTTCAAAAACGCACAATAGTCTTCTTTGGTATCCATGAGAAATGGTCTGTATTTGACATCAGTTTTTTTAAATAGTTTCAAATGAATCTGTTTTAATTTTGAGAATCTCACTTAATTTTGTTATTAATGCAATAAATTGGAAAATATCTTACAAAAACATTTGTATAAGTTTTGGTTAGATACATGTAAACTTGTCCCAATGTATATGTTCGGTTAATTGGCGTTGCATAACATTTAACATTGATAATTTCTTTTGGATCAGTAACACTGCAGCTCGTCCTTAGCACTCTTATAGTATTTCGCCGCTTTGGAAAATAAATAAGTTACGAAAATGAAATAAATTACAACAAAGTTGAAAATATTTATAAAAAATTTTTTTGCTTACATCTCCATGGGCAAAAAATAACATAGCTATGGCTATAAGTATGAGGCTTATTAAGATCTTCATTTAGGCAGTACTTTTTGTCTAATGAGTTATTTTTAAACTAACTTTGACTGACTTTGGTCTGCTTTAAAATAATTAAGCTAGTTTTGATTGATTTATAATTATTTAATTATTATTTCTGATTTAACTGATATCTTTTTTGGTTGCTTAATTTTATAACACTCATTGGGCCTTATTAAAATGCACTTATGTATTTGTTTTTGGTACTTTAAACAGTTAAATTTCTCTTTTATATATTTGAGAATTCAGCACAGTTATTCGTTGACGATAAATGTTATTAATTTCTGTAAAGCTGATTTTGTGTCATTGTCATTTCTGGAAAACTTGTGGTGTCACTGACGTTTTTATTTAAGAAGTCTTTGACTTTTTCATGATATATAATTTCAAATGTTTTTATTATATTCTTTTATATTAAGTTTTTAAATAGAAACTGTAAAAAAAAAACTGCTCCCTTAAAATTAATTATTTCTTGTGTTTCAATTTTTTCGTTGTTAACTCAGAATTTTAATCAAATTTATTGAGTGCTGAATTGTTTAAAACTAAATTTATTATTTTATTTATTATATTAAAAAAAAAAAGTGCGTGCGAATGTGTCACGCGTATTTTTCTAACTGGTTCTGTTCCAACACAATCGCATTGTGTCTGTAGTAAACCTAAGAGCAGTTAAAAATTGAATTAAAAAGAGATTTAAATATCGATTTTTTTAAAAAAAATAAAGAAGAATTTTTTTATTTATTTGAACTTGTTAGAAGATCTTGCAAACAAATATTAATTTTTAATTGTTTAAATAGATATTTAGATAAATAAAAAATGATCCTATGAGAAGCAGGTACTTATACTGTTAATAAGGGATTAATGCGAATGTTATTTCTTTTAAATGGTTGACCGTACTGATTTTAGTCTACACAGAAATTAATCAAAATTATAGAACTCGTTTTAAGACAATTTTTTTTTACTAAAATATGATAGATAATGTAATTTGTTCCAAATTATATAAATGAAAATCGGCCAAGCCTTTTTTAAAAAAATATGTATATAATTGGTTTCCAAATAAATATTAAAAACATTTTTTTTTAAATTTCCAAAAAATATTGTTTTGAAAATTTTGGTATACATACATACATATGTACATTACTACTTATTTTAACTTTTGAAAATATAAAAATATTGTAAATCAAATGAAAATTATTCGTTTTTTTTTTTTTTTTAAAAAAAACCAAATAAAAAAAATTCTATGGGTTCTTTAATAACCATTTTTCAAATTTTTTTTCGACTAAAACGAACGCGTGCCTATTTAAATTAACTGTTTTTTTTTTTAAGAAAAATCTATGGAGCCATTTTGGAGAAAAATAAGATTATCAAAAAATGTTAAAAAATTATATGGAAGGAAGGAACCGTTCTTTATAGTCTTAAAAAAAAAATTGTCAAGATGATGTCCAAAGCAAACAGACGGACAAAATTTCAAGACCTACGTTTTTTGGCTTCCCTATCATCCTAGTGCCAAATTTGATAAAAATTTCAAGTTCGACAAAGCAATTAAGGGAACAAAAAAATTCACGAATTTTTAGAGTTTTTTTTAAGAGCTGTATCTCTGTGGAAAGTGATCTTATTGCGATAAAACAAAAAGAATCCTAAATCTTTATGTTTTTAGTATTCAAAAATTTTAGTAAGTAATTTTTTTTAAGGTACCGTTATTCCACAATCATAAGAAACAACAGGAGCAAAAAATTTTAATTTAATTTTATTTTTTTTTTGAAGAGTGTCGTTTTCTTTGATTGATTTGACAACTTCTTTATTTAACTTTAATTTCATCTTTTTCCGGCGCTCTAAAATTTTTCTTCAGAGGAATATGTGGCTTTGAATGAAAAAAAGTGACTTTTGACTTTGGTTACCAGCAAAGAATTTAATTTTAATTTTCTAAAAGATCTTCCTAAAACTTTATAATGATTATTTTTTTTTGGCCCCTCACTGTAAGATTAAGAAATGGTCAAAAACCAACTTTTTAAAGAAAATCGATCTATTAGACCGTTTTCCTGCAATGAACGATCAAAGTCATACAAGCCAATTAAATGAACAAAATGTATGGTTCATAAACTTTGTGACTTCGTCATCAAAATCAAAATGGAAAAGAAAAGACCAATTTCTGTCCACTTTTTTCTTGTAGTGCAATTTTTGACATTTGAATTTAAAAATATGTACCTAATACTTTTTCATAATTCTTCATAAACTATGAATGCTAGAGCGAAACAACCTAATTTTTTGTATCCAGGGATGTGAAGCAAACTCAATTTTAACTAAAATTTCCCTAATATTTCTCCTTTTTAAATTGGTGAAACTGAAATATTTTAAAAGTCTGATATAATTATAAAAAGAGTTTAGATTAAAGTAATTTTAGTATTTTTTTATGAAATTACTTTAAAAACTTTAAAAAAAATACTTTAAAAACGGATTTAAAATTCTTTTTTAGTTTTGAGAAATTAAAAAAAAAAAACGAAATGTAATTTTTCCCAAGAAAAACAATATTCTGAAGCAAAAAAGTTACCAATTATAATTAAATCCTTCTTTCATTTCTCTTTTTTTTAAGCAAAATACCGTGCTCTCGTTTTTTTTTTTTTTCTCAAAAATTGTTAAATCTGGTTTTCAGTATTTGACAACGTCTTGGAATCATCCCAAAAAATATCCTGCACAAATTAGGGAACACCCTATACAAACACTAAATATTATTAAATTGGAAATGAACAAATTTTAAAATATTAAATAAATTTTAATTTGAATTTAATATATATATTTTTTTTAATTTCATTTTATTCATTAATTTGTTTAAACAATACAAAATGAACCTGTTTGAATTTTAGAAGCTCGTGAAATTTAACACTATACTGGGCTATATAGGAAAATATCTTACATGAACATTGTATAAAGGTTTAATTATATTTAGGTAAATTTGTGCCACTGAATATGATCGGTTGACTGCCTTTGCATAGCAGTTTGGATTGATAACTTTTTCTAGATCGTAAACGACGCATTTCGCCTTTAGCACTTTTATTGAAATTCTCGTCTTCAGAAAATAAATGGGCATGAAAAAAAATTATGTTTGAAAAAAATTAAATGAGTATTAAATCCCTTCTTACATCTCCATGTGTAGTAGCCGTGGCGTGATGGTTAGTGCGATGGACTGTCATGCCGGAGGTCTAAGGTTCGATCCCCAGCCTCGCCATCTAGTTCCTCTTGCGAGGAATTGACAAATCCTCCAAGAGTATCTCCTGTCACAGAAAAGTGCCGCTCGTTAGCCGTTCGGATTCGGCAATAAACTGTAGGTCCCCTCCATTCCTGCAGACACGCACACAGGAATGGTTGAGAGTTGTAAGTCACTAGGCCCTAGTTCTTCATGAGCTGTTGTGCCATCAAATTTATTTTTTATTTTTTTTACATCTCCATGTATAAAAATAATAAAAAAAAAAACCAATGGCTGTAAGTATGACGTTTATCAAAATTTTCATTACGGCAATAGTTTTTGTTAAATAAACTCTTTTAACTGATTTTATAACTTTGACTGGAAAAAATTCTCTGATGTAAAGTTACAAAACAGCTCGTTTGCTTAATTGATATATAATTATTATTGATTTAATTGCGATGATATAGTTTTTTTTTATATTGTACATCGCTAATCTGAGTTGATCAGGTATTTCCCTTAAAGAGGAACTAATGAGTTAATATCATTTTTTTTAGTTTTAGTTCTTTCAGGGCCATTTGCTGAAACGAAACTTAAATATATATGTTCAACGTTAGTCTCGAGATTTTGTTTAAACTTGACACAAAGATGATAGGGAAGACGAAAAAAGACCATTCTGTCCGTCTGTGTGTCTGTCTGTCTGTCCATTCGCCTACTTATGGATCAGTGTTTTTTGGAAATTCTCCCGACACGTCTTTAATTTTTTTTAAGACCAAAAGTAACGGTACCTATAATGTCACATAATTTTTTTTAGTATTTTTGGATTTTTTTTTCTCAAAATTGGCTTCACAGATTAAAGAACAAAAATTCAATAAATTTTATTAGGCTACCTTTTGGTGAAAAGAAAATTTCCGTAAAATGGTTTGAAATGGTACCTCCCCTACCATTTTTTTCTTTTATTTACGTTTTTCTCCAAAAGGAATCTTCTGAAAGATTCAAATAATATATTGTATACCAAAACCATTTTGTTTTTTGATTTTTAAAAAAAGTTTCAACATTTTTTTTTTTTTTTTTTGAAAACCAAATATTTCAAAACGACTTGGTTAATTTAATACGAAACATGATACAGAGCGGTTTTTTAACATTATCCAGAATTTTTGGAACAAAAATGTTTCTTATAGTCAAAATATAAATGTTAAAAAACCGTTACAAACAATCTAAATTTTCTCGACAGCAACTTCTACGGTTATGACTAAAATTGTTCTGAATACTTAAATTAGTACGGTCTATTCTTTACCAAAAACAAAATAATGTACGCAATTAACCATTACCTCTCATAATGTAGATCCATTTTTTTTTATTTTGGACTATCTCATTATCTGTATAACTAATTTAAATTAAATTTTTCATACAAAAGCTTTTAAAAAAAATTGAAATCATAGATACTGTATAGCAAATTTTTTTTAAAAATTTTGGATTTAAAAAATTCTAAATAATTTTTTGAAAATTTGATATTTCAAAAACGGGTCGATGATTTTTTTCGAAATTTAATAAATACTAATTTTAACAAAATTTTATATATGAAAAGTTAATTTAAAAAAAAAATTGCTCCTACGATTGAATTTTTTCTCAAAACTAAGATTTGTTAAAGACTTCAGATGTTGTACTTTTTTTTAGCTCTAAAAATAATTTATTAAGATTTTTTTACTAAATTAATTTCGAATTATATGTTCATTTTTTAATATTTTTTCAATTTAAACTTTAAGTTCCATGTGTGTATGTATATAATTGTTGTTTAGTGATTGAATGTGGGTACTATGATTTTATTTAGAATACAATTTCTCAGTTCACCCACAAAAAAAAAATAAGAAAAATTCAATAATTGCATTAAATACCTACATACGTAAAATGACGTTAAAAAAATAATCTTCTTCTACAAAATGTTAGATAATCCCTTGACGGTAGTTATATCGTTGGCGTCAGCCTATGTGAACAGCAACAGATTTACTTGTAAATAATATTCCATAAGGATAACTTTATTTTGAGATTTATAAATACTTATTTCATTATGAGGAAATTTATGTAGGTACGTCAATGTTTACGTCAGTAAGGCAAAAGTAAATGGCAAATATGACGCTATTATACTTATACATGGAACCTTTGTAAATTAAGCTATAGAAACAATGAAAGTTTGGTTTTCTATTAAAAAATATTGTAAAATATTTTAATCCTATAAAACGTTATTGACGTTGTATTTATTAGGTAAGTCGTAATATGGTGGCTCCACGAGAAAGATTTCATAGAATATTGTATTGCATTCTATGAAAATTGCTTATTGCCACATATTGCTTTGCTCATAGAAAGCTATGAATAGTATTCTATGAAGAAGCAATTATCCCTTTTACAACTGTGGGTTTGTTTCAATGTTTTGTTTTGTTTTATGTTTTTTCGAATGTAATTAAACTACTGTAGGTGCCAAAAGCAAGTTTTGGTCTTTTTCTTGTGGATTTAAGCAAAATTAACAAATCATCTTCTTTGTACTAGTATTGAAACAAAGTTCCAAATTCTTGAACATTTGAAACATTGATATAAAATGTTCAAAAAGGACTTTGATTAAAATATTGAGTTGAACCTTTTAAAAACTAATTAAATATTTCTATCACCAATAGTTTATATACATAATAATTAGGGATTATTTTACCAGCCATCAAATTTATCTTGCTCTTTTTTCCTCTTTTTTAAGGTGAATGATAAAAACTAATTATTTCCTGCTACCTATTTTATTGGACCATAAAATACAAATAATCCACACTTAAATATTTCTTTTAACTTTTTTACTGAACAGGCCAAAATAAATTAATCTCTTACTTTAACCTTTTTGGTATTGATAAAACAAAAAAAAGAAATTAATTTCCTACTTTTGTCAGGCTGTAAAAAACAAAAACAGGATTAAGTATTATAATTTTCTTTTTTGTTAAACTATTTACGTATACTTTATTTTCAATAACTCTTTTAGTTTAGGAGGTATTTTTTTAAAAGTGGGTGGATTACAAAAATTTAATGTTAAATATAAAGATCTGTAGGTGGCTTACAATATATCGTAAGTACATTTTTTTTAATTTCCATTTAAAAAAATGGGCGTGGAAGTGGGCGGATTTTTTTGCGATCAAGATAATAAAAAAAGGTATTCTAGTTGAAATAAGAAGAAAATTTCAAGTTTTTAGCTCTTTTTAAAAACGAAATAACTCAAACAATCCAAAAGTAAATTTGCTTTTAAGACTAAAATGTTAGTACCAGCAACATGCTTTTTTTAAACAAATTACATTATCTCAAAACATTGCAAAAAGTTGCACCTACAATTTTGCATATGGGTTAAGAAATAGTTGGGCCACAATATGCTTGTAATTGTTCAGCGGGACTCAGTGGGTCTTTTTTTGTAGCTCTATTCAAATGTCAAAAACTCATTAGAAAAAAGTGTTTTTTTGTTTTTTTTTTATAAAAAATATTAAATTTTTTTTTTTTTTTTAATTTTAACTTACTTACAAATAAAAGAACCACGTGACTTTAAAAAAAATTAAGATTCATCATGGAATATGCAATAATTGCAAAAAAGAAAATGAATAAATTCGTTTTTTGTAATTTTTTTTTATACTTTAGAACAAAATTGCCCTAATTTGAAAAGCTCTACAATCCTAAATATTTACCAAAAAATTATTTTGTGTGCTGTTTTTTAAGCTCTGTTTATATTCCTATTAGAAATAAAGAAAAAAAATTAAAAAAAACATCGGATTTTGTATTTTTGCCCGCCAGCCCAAAATCCACACCAAACAGTGACTTTTTCGGGATGCATTGGACACTCTTGAATCTCATGTGGATCGGTATCGTCCCAAATTCGACAATTTTTTGTTGATGTACCTCATCGCTGAACATGATTTTTCGATGAACGTAGCCTGAAAAAAACACTCATTTTGATAAAATTTTATCATTTGAACGTGTTGTTTAACGCTATATCCATCCATGGTGATTTGATAAAACTGACTTAATAGTTGACAGCCAATTTGACAGATGTAGCTTCAACAATATGGCCGCTTATCAACTGTCAAAGTTCGGAAGTAAGTAGACCCTTTTAATATGCAGTATATGCTGATATCTATCCTTTTTTTCGCGGGATTATCCCTTTTTCTGAGTTAAAAAAAACTATCCCATGTTATCCTTTAATATCCGTTATCTTTTTAATATCCCTTTTTCAGTCTCGGAAAATTTCAAACGAAAAATGTTTTGAATTAATTTGAAAACCTTAAAACGATCAAAAAATGCGGCGATTATATGTACATGTACATTACACAGTAAGCTAAGCCTAGTTGTCATTGTGTTAATTGTTTTTATCCGCGCGACACTGTATGAAAATTTGTTCGGCTTAGCTTAGTGATATTATTTTGAATGATTTCGAATTGAAAAAAATGCCGAAACCCACTAAAGGGAATGTGTTTTGAACGCTATATTTTTTGTAAGTTGCAATTTGCCATACACATGCACAGAATTCTACCACTTTTTAAAATCGAAGCCAGATTTGCTGCACCAAATTTCTAAAAAAGAGAAATATGTATGTGACTCGACAAAGTGGTGCCGATGCGAGTGACGACGATGGAACAATATTGATCGATTGATTATCAAAATGTTTTTAAAAGATTTAAAGATTCTGATCCTAAATGCAGAACATTTCCCCAACAAATGTTTTTGAAATATAAAATCTTAAACTAAAAGATGATTTGTGGTGGAAATTTCTTATTTTTGTATCCTGTTTTTATCCTTTTTTTCTGATTCCGATATCCCGGGAAATCTCCAAATTTGGCGGGTTTGTCCTTTTTTTTCAGAAAAAAAAAAGATATCAGCATTAAGTATGCATTATACATTTTTTGCAATTACAGTGAAAGCCCCTATTGCGGACAACTCCCTTAAGCGGACAATCCCCTTAGGCGAACAAATTCTCACGACCGAGGATCTTGGATCTAAATTTCATACATTTCATGATCCCTTAAGCGGACACTCCCTTACCAGGACGCGGACAAGAATATTAGCCGTGATTTGTGTTAAATTTAATTCCCTTAGGCGGACAAAAACTTTTTTTTAGTATATAAATTTCAATCTTTATTTTCACAAAAAAATTTACACATCTTTTTTTGCATTAAAAACGTTCTCCCTGGTTCACAGCGACAGTAGATGCGATGTCACCAAAACACTATCTGTGATCAAATGCATAACGGTTTTTGTTTCTGCAGCTTTAGTCTGTTTTTGTATCTTGTTTCTTGTATCTTCATGTTTATTTTTAGTTTGAATGAATTTCATTGCCTGTAGGTGCAACTATGCCACTATGCCACTATAGTATACTATACATTTCCTTATATAACTATTTTTTTTATTTTTTCCCTTGGACGGACAAAAGTGTTGCGACCGTCGCGTCGCTGTCCGGCTAAGGGAGCTTTCACTGTATAAATTAAATACCTGCCAATTTTATTTAAAAAATTAAATTCGATACAGTTATATACATACATACATATATATATTGAATGCCAAAAATTCTTTTATTTTGTTCAAATAAATATTTTTCCACGTCATCGAACTTAAAAAAAAATAAAAACCTTTATACTGACTTAACAAATAAAATCAATTAAATCAGGTTTACATGTTTTGACGACGTGTCTTCGGTCGGTCGAACACAGTTATGAGTTTTCTCTCGAATCATAATTTACGTCATTAGCCATCATAACACAAAAAACACACTCCGCACGTAAAAAGTATTTTACCTTCCTCATGGTGTGTAAGTATGTTATGTACCCTTTTGTATCGATGCCATTAAGAAACTACGTCTCAATTTTCGAAATATGAAACAGTATTGCTGAATGAACTAAAAAAGGTGATTTCAACAGCAACAAGGCATCCGTGCATGATAGGCTGTTAGTTATGCCATTATCATAACATCCTCAGTAAATAAAAAAAAAAAATCGTAGTCCTGTGATTCAGGATATTGTGTCGTTTGATCGTAGATTTGAGGCTGCAACTGATTTTGTGGAAGAAATTTTTTATGACGTGTTTCTCTATTTTAAACAGGGTTCAAATTTGATTGTTACATTACATACACATACCAACGTGATACGTGCGTGCGTGCGTCGTAGGGGGCGAATATGAAAAGCATAATATTGAACGTGTCATGCATCGTCATTTGCCTAAAATGTTGAAATGTCATATAAGTGTACCTACCTTCCTACCTAGAAGGGTAGCAAATGGACCTGGGCTATTACGTTGTTAGTTAATCCTTAGAGGGGTTGATTAAAATCAATGAAGAATGCTGGATAGAATTCAATGCTACCTCCCGAGGAGTATCGGAAGGCAAGTATTACTGGATGGTATTACTCTTAAATATAAGCATACATATTGGACTCTGGATACCTTTGGGTTAGTAATAGAAGTCATGATGTTTTGAGGTTTAAGAAAATCGGTCATGCATACAAATTCAAAGCTTTATTCGTAAAGGTAATATTTGTTCTTCGTGCAATGACAAGAAAATGATGCGGAGATTTGATTGCGTGATACTTTTAATTATGCAGAGTATACGAAGTGCAATTGTCCCAGGTAAGTTATATCATTGTATATACATTCTATAGTATTCTCATGAAAGCGAAAGATAGTGGCGACGTCTATAGTGGCGATTAAGAAGCTCTCAGCTGTAGAGATTGGAGATTAACGAAGGGGAATTTCAAGCAAGAAATGCCGATAATAATAAAACGAGAACGCTACATACAAAATTCACTGCAGTCAAAGTGAGAGAAGAAAAAGACAATTTTCTCTATTTTGTTGTGGGTTGGGGATTTTGTTTACATTTTTTTTGCCAAGAGAGCTTGTTTTTTTTATGATCTTTTTATTTTTACCTTCGGTTTGTGTTGCTCTTCTGTTATGTTGTTATTGTAGCGTAGCTGACGTAGGTAGGTATAGAAAATTTTTGTATGTGTTTGAGGAATACGAAAAAAGAATTTTTTATGCCAGTATTTTGCTATTTTGTGAACGATCTTGCTTCGTATGTGTGTTGTTGTTATTTTTGGGTAGCAAGAGCATTCATGGGAATTTGAGGAGTATAAGAAAAAAATATTTGTGAGTTCAGTTTTTTGTTTAGGAGTTTGTTTACATTTTTTTCTTCTGGGCTGAGAATGAGGTGCAGGTATGCATGTGTGTAAATGCTTTGTTGTGTTGGCGATTTTTTGTCAAGTAGGTAGGTAGAAAGGTTCTTATTCTGATTTTGTTTAGGAATTTTTTGTAAGGAATTTGTCGGTTGGTTGTCTGTGCAAGTTAAAGGCTTTTTTTATCTTGATTCTTTTGACTTGACCTATATTGTGATCTGAATGTTATTGATTTTCTAGGTAGCTTGTGCAGGTTTACGTATGTAGGTACACAAAATGTTTGAAAGTTTGAAGGAGCTAGAAAAAGGCAATTTTGTTTCGTGGAAAGAAAGAGGTTGTGGTGGTGATGGTTCACAGTATTCTTTTTTCTGGGTACCTATCTTGTGCAAGTATATGTAGGTATGCAAAATGTTTGGAAGTTGGAGAAGTTAAAAAAAGACAATGTTGTGATTTTGTTTTGTGCAAAGAAAGAGGTGGTGGTTAATATAAATAATTTTTTATTTATAATTTTCGCGCTTGTTTTGAAGGAGAGTAGGTACCTATGTATATAAGTGCGATTTGTAAGAAGTTAGGTATATACATAGGATTATAAATTTGTGTTGGGAATTAGGTAGGTGGGTACATTTCGCGCCTTTTTTGAACAATTAGTGTTCAACCAAAATATTTTTTATAAGAGTTTGTCAGTGGTTTGTTATTTTTCAAGTATTTACCTAGATCGGGTGATGTGGAAAAGAATACATACATAATTTTCAGTAGTTTTTTTTTTAGATTTTGAAATATTTTTTAATAATTTTAAATCCATATTTCCATAGAGAGATAATCGCATAAGGAGTGTAAAAAAGCTAAAAAGGTTATATGTTGGGTCAAGGCAAAAAAACAAATGTATATGATGGAGGAGTCTATTTCTTCCACCCCATTTGGCCGAGAGGCAATTTTATAAAAAAAAAGACTTGAAATGCAAAAAAAATTATTAAAAAAGAACGGCAACACCTACAATGTCATGCCATGGGTACTTTTTAAAAGCCAGAAAATCCACTCTGGTTTTAAATTCAGATTGTTTAAATAATTATTTTTTTTACTTTTCTCAAAAATCAGAAGACATTTAAGAATCTGGTTTTCAGTTTTTCGACTACAAATTTATAAGAGTATTAAATTTTGAAAATAAAAATATTACTTTACAATTTTGCACAAAATAAGTTTAAACACAATTTTTTAATTTTTTTTTCAAAAATTTAATTTTGAAAATTAATTTTTGAAAAACTGTTTACTAAATAACTTAATGTAAAAATAAAATAAAATCGGCAGTTTCTGGATTTATAAAAAATTTTAGAAAATTGCCCCTCCCGTTATTTTTAATTTTCTCAAAAACTAAAATACATTTTACCATCCGGTTTTCTGTTTTTGACTAAAAAATAATAATATCATAGAATTTTGAAAACAAAAGTAGTACTATAGTACGTAAGATTTTGATAAAAATGAGCTTAAAATTGAAAATTTTTTTTTCAAAATATTGGCTTTGAAAATTAATTTTTCAAAAACTATGCTATCAAACAACTTTATTTAAAAATAAAAATACAAAAAGATTTTTCTACTTTTCAAAGTGCTGTTGCATAACTCTGTAGGTATTACCGTTATTTTTTACTAATTTGTTTTCTGTTTTAGGTGAGTGTTTCTGAAAATTGCCCCTCCCGCCTAAACGGGGGCATATAGACCCATTCCCATACGATTTTTTTCTCGTTTAAGTCCAAACTACACGCCTTAGCTTTTTGTCACACCTTATGCAAATCACCCTATACAGGTATGTACATATATCCACTCGTTTTATTATATTACTAAAAACGAACATTAATCCACTGAAGCTGATTAGAATTTACTATTGAGAAACTTGTATAGCAATAGCATACAGTTAGGAAAGATATATCAAATAATTGTAATATATAGGTATTACACTCGGAATTAAGATCCAACTGCATACCTATAGCTATGTATGTAATGTACTTATGTAAGTAGGTACAAATATAATTTTTCAACCAGTAACAGTAATATCCAATCTACTCCACTGTAGATAGGTATTTTGCAAATTTTAAATTTGTGCGTCATATACCTACCTAGGTACATAATATCTACCTACAAATCAACAGAATCTATTACTTGTGTGATTTTCGAACATTTCAATTCATCTCTTAAAAAGATATATGAACCTATCTACTTGCAAAAATTAGGTACTACAAAAACTGACCATAATGTGCATCCATATACATACCTTATACATACCTAACCTACCTACATTAAAAAAAAAACAACTAGCCGCGGAAATAGCCTAGGTATAAGAAATTTATTTTTTTCAACAGGTAGATTTTCTGCAATTCTGAATTTATTTTCATAAGTTAGGCACCTACCTATTTATCTCACTTTCTAGATTTTCTAAAAGTTTTTGATAAATCTACTCCTCAGGTAGGTACCTACCTAGTTTTTTTTTTCGTAAAAAAAAATTAACACAAACACTTCGATTTTAAAATACATATAATTTTTCAACCCTCGCTTAATCAATTAAACACTATTGTATGCTTTATATACCTACCTTACTAACCTGTATAGTTGGAATATCAAAAACTCCTAATCGCTATCTACCTATAAATTCAATTCAATGCATTTTTTTACACTTTTAGACCTACCTAACTTTCCTTATAACTTTAACAATCATGAGTCAGATAATCAATTCGATCGATCGCTCATTCTTCTTTTTATTAAATAATTCAACACCAAAAACAAACAAAATACCTACCTACCTACCAAACGGAAATTAATACAAAATTACTATATACATACATACCTACATACCGATAGACAATTCTAAATTCGACCTTTTCTTCATTACTTGCTCACATTCCCACATATTCCCAATAAGCCCACAAAAAAAATTTGTTTGGAATAAAAAACAACCCTTTTTTTCCTTTGCACGTTGTGCAAACTCATTACTTGTGTTTGTGTACCAGTACATGAATTCATTAAAAAAAAACAATTCCAAGTGCACGGCAAAACAAATGATATTTTTTTTATTTCCCTCTTCTTATTCTGGTGTAGATGTCAAAGCAAACAGCCGTTTGTACGTATCTCGCTTACACACATTATTATTCCTAAAAACTAAACACCACAAACCTCTCATTCCTACTGCTTATTCCCCCTTCTCTCATCAGACTCTCCAAAGAAACAATTGTGGTGATTGAAGCGCCACCTAACGCGCCGGTTAAGAAGTACAAAATTGTGTTGCATGAGAATACTATAGAATGTATATACAATGGTTATATGTTGATTGATTGGATCCTGGCAATGAAATGAATGTAGGTATAAACATTAGCTTAATAAGGGATTTTATCTAGGGGGGCAACCATCAAGTTGACCACATATTTTAAATTATGACAAATGCTTTACTTGCTTTTCACATGAGATACGACTGGCGAACTGCGAATTGTGCGTATTTTGAAATTCCATTCACATGAGAGGTCGCTGACATTTGCGAATTGTCATGAAACATAAGCAAGAAAAATTAGATTTTGTGGTTAAATTAGAGCGAATTTTCTATTCGCCAATTTGTGGAATGCGTCCTGCTGTTGTGGATTACGAATTGACGTTTGACAATTATTCGCAGAAGATAAGTTGTTAGTCGCGTAAATGATATTAAAATACAAAATTTTCTATAATTTAAACTAATTTTAGGCTGTGTTTTTTATTTCAATTTGTTAGATTCCTTTATTTAATTTTTTCACTTCGTCACAAAATTAAAACAAATTATATTAGCTTTAAAAATTGCTTTAAAAGATTTATTCCCATTCGCACAGAACTTATACGGGATATTTTTGCAAACTTTTTTCTAGAATTTTAGATATTATCTTATGTTTGCTTTTGCATCTTTTATATATGGTGGTTGAAGCGATCATATTTTTAAGTATGTAATTTATTATCAAATTCAGGTCAGAAAATTGATTATTTTCAAAATGTTTCCTTGAATTCTTCGTTGGGGTATTTAATTTAATAATATTTTTTTCTCCATAAATTCAAGGTTATATGTATGTCTAGAATGGGCTGTAATATAACCCAGGGTGGAAAGATTTTCGGGGCAGCAAAAAATTATTACAAACATATTCATATAACATTTATTTAGGTATTTTGATTTCTACTTGAAAAAAGGACAAAAACAGAAAATACAATAGTAATTTCCTCAAAGGAAGAGCTTTAGGGCCATCTTCCATCAAGGATTATACAAAATAAATATATATAGGTATATGTGTGTATTAATAATCTTAAAAAGAGATAAAATTCATTAAATTGAAATATTGGTGCACTTAGGCGTATACGCACTTTTTTTATTTTACTGAATCTGTGAAAAATTTTATTACAAATACAAAATTTGTCAGTAATTTACTTTACTCTTTTTGGCAATGGAAAAAGTATTGCCAAAATTCATTTGGTAAAAAAAAACACTCACATTAACACAGTTGCCCCAACTAACAATTTTAGTCCTTTATTCATCCAAAGAAGTTTCTTTTATAACTCCTTTCCTTAACCTACTTCTATTAGTTTTGTATTATACCTACTCCAAAGAGTTAAAAAGGCGAACTTTTTTCACTCCTATTTCACCTTTATGGAGTTAAATCGTTTAACTCCGAAGAATACCTTTATAAGATTTGTAAGAAGGGTTATAGAAGGAATGTATTTCTATAAAAAAAAACAAATTGTATTTATTTTTTATTTGAATATTATATTTGTACTCCACATTGGTCTTTAGAGATAATTATTATTATTACATATTAGTATTGTAAATATTTGTATTTAAATTAAAAATTACTGGCACGTCCTTGGAATCAAACCGGAGTACCCTTACACCAATAGTCTAGCCCGCTAACCTCTCGGCCAATCTGGATTTTACAGTGCGTTGCATTAAATCGGGTTCTCTTTCATACAAAATTGTAACCTATAAGCCTCATATGTATATAGTCATTCATCAAAGATGTTGCACAATAATGTAAATAGATCGGCATACTTATATCATCGCTATAGAAAACAGAATACGCCTATAGTTTTTCTATAGCGATGATCTAAAATCGTTTGAGTTTGTTGTTTACCGTTCCTCTTTCTGTCATCTTTTTTTTAAATTGTTAGCGGTCCTTGTTTACACTTTTACAGTAGTTGTCAGATTTTGTAATTTTTTGCAACGATTTCATTACTATTTATTTATAAATTTAGATATGAATAGGTTTTCAGATAAATATTAATGATTTAAAATGGCTGCGTAGAAGCTCTTAGTTTATTCTAGAATTTGCACAGTCTTATACTATACTACACTATAGCACCCAACAAAAAAAATTATAGCGTGAGAAAAGTGTCTTGTTCTCCGATAATCATTCTATAAATATGTCGTGTCTACGTCCCATATTAATTCCTAAATTAAAGCTTTACAACATTTTCTTATACAATTGATATCGGAACGAAGTGCCAGCTACTAGTTTAAGGGTTCTTTAACTTTTTTATAGGATCATTTTGGGAGCAAAAATTCTATGGTCATTTTATAGTATGACTATAGTATGATTATAGAAAAATTGGCTCATTGTGCCTGTAAGGCTGATATAATGTACTCCAGAGAATACTTAAGCGATGAATTATACCAACATTAACTCCTATAACGACTTAACTCCACTATACAAGTGCTATAGCAGCGAATAATACTTAAGTTGCCAAAATCGGAAGCTAATTTATTAGTTCGGTGGTGTATGAGGTTTTGTATGAGGTTTAAACCTTATGAACCCAATTACGCTGCCAATTACTTTCCACAACTGTAACTTCGTACTGCGATCGTCTCCATAAAACGAGAAAACATAAATGAAAATTATAACGACATAGGTAACCTCGAAAATTTCGCCCGCGAAAAAAAATGTACGCATATGTACATCCATACTACTTAAATAAACATATGTTTGCACTGCTTTGACCCTGAGAACTTTTTCGGTAAAAGCAATACTTTCGGCGATATAGATTAATTGAAAATGGCGGATTTCATCAGAATCATGGTAAAATTCAAATCATATACGAATCCTTTTACTTGTTCTAGAATACCCACATACATACATAATTACATGCCTACATACTTTTATCACAAGTAAAATTGGAAATAGGGTGTAATGATACATTTTCTAAAACTGAGGCCCAGTTTGTTCGTATACGAGATTAAAGTTAAACTCTGGATTTACTGATGTTTTTGATGCTTTTGATGTTTTAAGGTAGAACTGTAATTGTTGGAACGCAGCGTACGCAGCCGTACGAAACCACACGAATACAAGTAATTCAATAGACGCACACATAATTGCGTTTTGTTACGTTTCGTTAATTTTCGTTCATTTTTGCTTTCGGAGGGGAAGAGCGCTTCTCGAGCGCACCTTACGGAAGAAAATTGACAGCTGCAGTAAATTGTTGTAGTAAACTAGTCTCGAATCTCTCGTGCATTATGGTTTACGTGTGCATTTGACGTTTCGGAAAGAAATTTTTCGTTCGTTTATGACATTAGTTTCCGACAGCGTCCAGCTATTATAGTTCGACCTTTATCCTTCCAATTTTCTGAAAAACTCCTTCTTGAGTTAACTGTAGATACATTTTTGTTAAGAGTTAACTAAACATCGCTTTAACTTACCACAGAAAAACTGGGTCTACATCTAGGTCGTCCTCTCCAATAAAAAAAAAAAGGTTGGATTCAAAAAAGATTTTTTACGACCCGAATGAACGGTGTCAACCCGCTCTAGATGTCCAAATTATCTTCTTCGTTGGATTTTACCTCCCTTCTCGTCTTGTTGAGGTTGGTCCCTGGTCCCAATCAATCGCGCGTGTAAAATTAAAAATCAATCACATTGTTTTTCTACTTAATATCGTTTCGCATGTTCTTTTTTAT
Source organism: Epistrophella euchroma (assembly GCA_947049315.1). NCBI lineage: Eukaryota > Metazoa > Arthropoda > Insecta > Diptera > Syrphidae > Epistrophella > Epistrophella euchroma. The sequence goes on along the minus strand of OX346245.1, from coordinate 120,905,985 downwards.
TCAAAGTATTCAAAGCACTATGAAATGAAAAATACCTACATATATTGGATTTTTTTTTAAATTATTATTGAACGTCAATATAATAAATTTTAGTACTATGATGGTCATAATCCATGCCGCAATATTTTTTTTTAAGTATATATACAATCGGCACTTAAATCGTTATATACGAACGCACCTATTTTGAAGACCTTAACCTACTTAAGTGTTTTATCTTTAAGTAAGGGAGAGTCTATTGCTTTTCCTTAAATATCATTTTCATGTATTTTATACACAAAATCAAGTACAAGGTCAAGGTGAAGCTGCCTACACCTGAGTCTATTATGATGGGTTTTAAAATATATAGATATTGGTTTATAAATAAATATAAATTATAGTAAATGAGAACCTCTGTTTCTACTTTTTCTCTTCTACTTGAACTCTTAAAAAAAATTTATACAAGTATACCAACATTTTCCACCATTTCCGAAGTCCTTATACAAATTATATTAGAAAGTTTTTTGTTTGAAATATTAAATATTAATTCCAGTCACACCCAAAGTCCTTGACCCTGTCGCTAATCAATATGTCCATAAGCCAGTGATCAAAATCTTACTTTTTCGGTCTCAAACTTTCTCTTTAACAAAATTAGAAACTACCCTTTAAAAGGAAATATGTATGTATATATGTATGTACTTGTGTTTGTGTGTTTTTGTTTAATAAATCCACCTTTAGCATCCATAAGATACATAATTCGAATTTTGTTCGAATCTTCGACTTACTTCAGCCAGTTAAAGCAAGACCATAACAATTTAAAACAAACAAAAAAAACATCATCTTCCGACACAATAACTTTGAATTTATACTAATACCAAAGCCATTGATCTTAAACAAAAAATTAAAAAAAAAAGTCTGAGGGAAAACAACACTCAATCCCATTAAAGATTCTTTTGCACAAAGTCATCAGGCTTTCTCCCAGGTATGGATGAACCTAAAAGACTGGAAGACTTTCCCTGTTAAACTGTAAAATTGCTGAAATGAAACAAAACACTTTTCAAAATGGACAAAAAAAAATAACGAACAAAAAAGAATACCATTTAAAGGTGCTCCAGCTTCATTGCAGAGGTGAATCACCTCAAAAGTAGCAAAAGAAAAAAGGATAAGTATACCTACCCCCCAAACGCAGATCACTATCCAAGGGTTGCTATTCTTATGCTTTGAAATAAATGCAACTAATAATAAAAACGTGCCGATTAATATGTGAATTTGACCAATTCAATAGTTGAAAATGTATGAGGAAATAAAATTACGTCGGAATCTTCTTCTTTATTTCACTCTCCATGGCATTAAGATTAAATGGGGGGCTTATAACCCTCCCGCTCCATAGTTGGATAGTTGAAAATTTATGAGGAATACAAATCTTTTTCCTTTTCACCTTCCATATCATTAAGAACAAATGCAGGGGTTATAACCCCCCCCCCCCCTTCCAATTGGAAAGTTGAAAGAGTATAGAAAAAATAAAATTAGGACAGAATCTTTTTCCTTTTCACCCTCAATGACGCATAAGTGATAAATTGGGGGTTTACACCTCTCCCCCCTCAAATTCGACAGTCGAAAACGTATATAAAAATAATTAAAGTACGATAGAATATTATTCTTTTTCACCAACCATTGCATAAATGAGGTCTTTAATACCCCCCCCCCCCCCCTTTTAAAATAAAAAATTATCTTGTAAGTTTGATCTAGTTAGCTTTATTAACTGGGATTTTTTTTCAAAGGATTCATCGGAGGATGCTAGCACCTCATACATGTGGGATTTTCAAAAAAGAATGACAAAATGTCATTGGAAGGCCACTAAATGGTCACCTAGTTTTAGTAACGGATAAGCCATAGAGTTAATTCACTTTTTATTATCATTTTGTGTCCATTAAGATGATTATGCTTCTTTTTTTGAATATCCCACACATATGAATTGCTAACAATCTCTTGAACAAATATCAAAAATTCATTAAAATCGATGACCTATTCGGTCTGGTTAAACTTAAGGCTTTGAGATCTTAACACCTTATATGTGGGATATTATGTATCTAAAAGTTCAGTAATTGGTAAAAAAAAGTCAACTATTTTCCGAAATTCAAAGATTTTTTCAAGGTCATAGAAATTTTTAGCACCTCATTTGTGGGATGTTCGAAAAAAACACCACCACAATAAGTCAGCTAGCTTAAGTAATTAGTCAGCCTCAGCCATATGTTTTTTTAGTGAACTTTTTAAATATTTTTTTTTTTTTTTTAAATTGAAAAAAATCATTAAAACTAATCTACGGCTGACGAGTTACTGAAACTGGTTAACTTTATTCACGATTCGGTGGCCTTTCAAATGGTTTAATTTTTTGGCGAATATCCCATAAATGATATGCTAAAAATCGCGAAAGACTTTGAAAAATTGATTACAAATTTTCTATGGCTGAACTATTTCTGAAAATAGTTGACCTTTTTTGACCAATTTCTGGTTAATTTTTTCTTTGTGAATATCCCACTTATGAGGTTATCACAATTTTATTTTTTTTTTTGAAATTCCCAAAAATTATAGGGGCTCAAATCCCGGAGCCTATCTATGTATGTCTTAGTGCCAGTTGTACAATCTTGGTTCAAATATTGATCTGTGGTTCAGGAATTTTAATTCGTTGATTTCGGTGGATTAACTTTAGTTCAGCGAAGGTTCAGGCAATTAATTGGCTCTTATCGCATACTTGAACCTTGAACCATAGTTGAACCTCAGCTAATCCATCGAAATCGGTGTGCTAAAATTGCTGAACCACGGCTTTAATATATATAACCACGTTTGTACAACTGGGCCCTTAGGGGTTTTACTTTTTTGAACAAAAACTAACTGACTCCAAAATTCAAAATGGCGAACAAAGTTTTAACCAGCAAGAAATTTTACAATGATGGGTCATGTTCAGCATAATTCGAGATTTTACAGATTTCAAGCGACTTCTATTTTCTTTTTCTCAGCATTTGACAGAAAACGGAGAAATTACACTATTTCAAAATGCCCATGCCAATTTCCGTATTACAATCCAACAATTCTTTTAAAATTTGTATACTTAAGAAGAACTATAAATATAGGACACTGATGAAATCCATCTTCGATTCAGGATTTTATGATAAAATTTATTTTGATTTTTTGGACGGAGAGCAGGCAAAGGCCCACAAGACCGTAACAACAGCATAGAATGGAAATGAAATACGTAAAAGCAAAATCCCTGTCCTGGGAGAGAAAAATTCAAAATCATTTGGGGTTACTGGCTAAAGCAGATCGAAGGAGACTGCACATTTTGAGAAGGGTTCTTCTATATTGCCATCTAGAGAGAATGTAGAATGTAGGTATAGCTCAGCTGGGATAGATGATTATGATGTTTTGGGGAATTGGTTTGGGATGCCAGTGTTGAGTGTAGCAAAGAAAAAGGTCGTTAGACGCATATTGGCAAATGTAGTATGAGCCTCTGTATCTAGCAGAAATTATGTATGTATGTATTCTTGTACATGTGTTCGTATGATTCGAAGTGAAAAGTTTCATTCAACTCTATAAAGCGAAATGGGGGAAAGTGTGTAGGACACGAACTCACATCTTTTGATGATGAAATTACGTTGTTGTTTTCATTGCCAAATACAAAAATGTGAACCCTCTCTACATCTACAAACACTAGGCATACATACACAACACGCATTCATATGTATTTGTATTTAAGTTTGTACGTAAATGGGAATGGAAAGTGCATGTATCCATACATACATAATGTTAAATTGAAAGGAAGGCATTTTGTTAGGGTCGGTTTCCGAAACATATGGTGAATACACTGAATGGGCGAGTTAAGGGTTATCAATAAAGAAGAGAACAGTTACTCCTTTTCACTTCTGTTGGTACTTACCTAACAGTTAAAATTGGAATGTTAAAAAGATGACATTTAAAAAGTTCTTTAAAATACGAGTAAGTCTTAATGAAAACTAAAATGGCAGACTTGAAAAATCAATGGCGGTATGTAGAGGTAGGTAATACCTGTATGAATTTAAATAGGTAGTATTATCGTGATTATGAAACATAAGGTCATTACACCCGCAGGCATAAACATTTGCTTATGACAGACGTTTTAAGTGGCGTCAAGCCCGTGACAGTCATCAGAGCCGGATTAAGACATGAAAAGGCCCCAAGGCAATGCAAGCCTCTCTCCTTTAAAAACACAGAGGTAGAAAAGGAAGCAGAATATTGTCTGCTAAAATTTGGTTTTTGAGGAATAATTTTCAGTTTCCACTTTAACGAATTTATTTTCATAACATTCATGGTAAGGGCATAGTATAGTGTACTCCCATGTTCTCCGCTGCACATAAACTAAATGCCTGACAGAAATGTGTAGGGGAGGACAGGGCACAGAGGACCACTTAACGTTTGCCGATTTATTAAAATAAATTGAACAAAGAAAAAAGGCTCAATTTTTGCTCTCAACATACCTTAAAGTTAACATCAAATATGTATTTAATTTCTATAGCAACTGTTGTACTTTTATTCTTAAAATTAAAAATGCGTAAAAAGTGATTTTGGTCCTCTGTGCCCCATTTTCGGGGCACAGAGGACCATCTAGATTGTATGAAACATCTTCTGCTCAAAAAATAATCATTATGAATAAACTTTCACTTTGTAGGTACATATTTTAATTAACTTATTCTTTTTATTGAATAAATTAATTAAAAATTTGATCTACAACAAAAACAATCAAATATTAATCAGGTTCGTATTCTATATAGTGGGCACAGAGGACTATAAAAATCCTCTGTGCCCCAATACGAATGCTTTTTTAAAAAGTATTATCGACCTGAAGACAAATATTTCAAAAAACTAAAATTGCACAAAACACCACTTTACTCACTGTTTTCTATATACAAACTTGAAATACTTATTGTTATTGGCAAAGTCTTTGAATAGTAAACAAGCGCAATTTTATGTATTTTTTTTATAAATTTTCCTTTAAAAACAATAAATTTGGATAAATTCCACTGTGGAGCACTCGTGAATACGATAGACAATAACCAACTGAGGGAGTAGATGGGGGCTTTTATTATTCTATTTAACTTTTCGGCAAAGTCGCTTAGTTATCGTTTTAAAAAGAAAGTCCTCAGTGCCCCGCTGATCCTCTGTGCCCCATCTTCCCCTAGGTATGTATGTATAATAGCCAGTAAAATTTGTATGAAGCACATTAGATGAGTACCTATATGAATCTAGATCTAGAGCTTGGATTATGAAGATGGACATAGGCTAATTTTTGTTTCAAAGTTTAGAGCAATTTATAAAAAAAAAATAACTAAAATATACAAAAAAAAAGTGACTTAAATGAAAAATGAAAAAAAAAATTTAACGAATGCGAAGCAAGGCGGGCACGGGTTTGCTAGTATTATAATTCTTAATAAATTTGAACTATTGAAAAATTTAAAAAGTATAAAAAAATCTTCACTGACTGCTTTGTTTCACCCTATGTAGACCGTGGCGTAATGGTAAGTGGATTGTCATGTCAGAGGTCTGGTTAGATTCCCAGCTTCTTCTCTTAAAAAAAAAAATATATGATTTTTCCAGAGCCACTTGCGAGGAATCAACAAACCCTCAAAGAGTATCTCTTGCCATGAAACAGTGCTTCTTTTCTAAACAGTTGTTCCAATTTGGCAGAAATTATAGGTCCCCTCCATTCTTACCGAAAAACACGCACTCAGAAATGCTTGAGTTGTATCTCAATAAGCCTTTGTCCTTCACGAGTTGTTGCGCTACCAAATTTATTTAAGTATAGGTATTTTTTGTTTGGATCCCATAAGACCTTCCAAGCCGAATGTGCTGTGCTCCGTATTGTGCGATGATATCTCGACTACCAAGAAGTCTCCAATCCACAGTTCTATAGCAGAACAGCTATATATTAGTGACATCACCTTCAACATGCTTTACACAGTACCTATAGACATATTAAAGTTATACCTATGTACCTATAATATTATTGTCGTTTTTATTTTCAATCAGTTCTGCGGATCGGTCAAATTCAAAAGAAAATAGGAGGATTCATTGCACTTTAACTTCCCAAAAATTTCGATATTTTGTTGTTGTTTTTAATAATACGGTTTGAAGTACCTATTTGGGGGCGCTGATGGAACAAATATTTTTTTTTAATTTCTGACGGTTTCAATTTTGACAACCTGCGCAACATATATTAACAAAAATTTGCATATTATAGTATTTAGCAGTTTAGGGCTTAGCCGCAAACTACTTTTATAACATTCATGTTTAGTCCCAAAAATCTGATGGAAAAGGACATCTATCTTGCAATGTACCTAACTCTGAATTAGTTTTAACCAAAATGTAAGTAGGTACATATTAAATAGCTTCGCCTATGTCTTAACTCATGAATAAATATGGTCCAGCTCGGAAAGTGTTTGAAACCTCCTCGAAAGATGATGGAAGTATAGGAAGACCACAAGTGAGTCTCCACCCAGCTTAGGGTGCGTAGGAAAATCCTTTTATTCAAAAGCTCATGTTCGATTTTTTTAAGCTAAAATACAGATTTTTTTCCAGCTAGACTACAGGCAAACAGACTACAACCGAACGTAAAACTCATGATTTACAAAAATAATCAGACTTTTCGTAATATTGGCAATGTTACATCAACCATAATAAAGATTTTTCCAAAGAAAATGTAAACATAAACACATCATCTTCAAAACCAGTTCGAACTCTTTGGGTTATTAGCACCCCTACAATTGACATCTTCTCTAAGAAAGACATCAAAAACAACTCACATTTGTTGGATTCACATAAAAGAAGAACCCCAAACCAAACACCAAACACGATGCGTATAAAAAAAGTAAGTAAACATAAGAAAATTTTGCGTCAACTTGGTCATCATCAGCTCTTCAACATGCAGCGTGAATCATAACAAACTCCAAATACAAACCAAAACATATCTAACTTATGCTGGCTGGAAGGTAAGTTTTTCCGTTTTTTTCAAAATGTACCCCCCCCCTGCGTTGCTGACGGCCCGTATCAGCTGCCATGTTATGTGTAGGTATACTGGATGTTGTCTTGTTACATTGGTCTGGTTAGGAGGCCCCTGGCCTACATAGACTACAGGTTTCTTTGGAGTGGTTGAACTCTCCATCTCCACCGTGGGGCAGTATTTCTGGTTTCCCATTTTGTATTATGCTCTGGTGTGTGAAAACGAAACTGCAACTGGAAGTGGCTGTGGATGAAATGAAAAGCCATGCCAAACTGCTCTTTCTGGTATAGCAGCTATATTGAAACAGCTGACTGAAACTGGAAGCAGTACAGCTCTATACTATATTTAAAACTAATACTACAACTTGCTGCTCCGAGAGGTTTGTAAATCCAGCTGGGCTTATGATGGACTCAACAAGCTGATACTAGAGTCTACAGTCTACACACAATCGATCTATAGAGTGTTTATTGTGTAAGACGATGGAGTGGCAGTGGGAGATCTTCGATGAACTCTCTGGTTCTCTGATATCTTTGGGGATTCTAGTCTCCAGAGCTCGCAGGAGTTTCCATTTCCAGCTTCAGACTAATTTTAATATCTGGTCAAACTGGTTTATCGTGATGAGTGTCGTGTTGTGTGTTGCATCTGCTGTTTTTATTTTGTGTTGTTTATTTTCTGCAAAATCTGCACAAGTCTTTTAGGTACAACTTTAAGCAGATAGGTTAATCGTTAGTCTTGCATCGGATAAGGAAAAGTTAGGTAAAAACTGGTTCCACTTGAATTTGAAAGAACTAAAGCTGGTTTCCACGATGGATGCATGGATGATGGTGGGGTTTCCTACTTCCTCGATTGGGCTATAAGGCTCTATAGATTCAAAAGGAGTTGACTTAAATAAAAAAAAACACACACACACAGTTTGTAGTGGTGTTTACTCGTATGTAAGTATGTTTAAGTCGTTTGTTTTTGTTTATTAAAGACTTGGAATAAAGAACCTGACAGTGGAATGGGACTGATTTGTTTAAAGTTTCTAGAACAAATTAAATGAAGACTTTTTAAAACATTTAAAAAAAAAATGCGTTCCAATTTTTTGCAATAATGTTCATTTCATGGTATTTACCTTGTTAAAGCTATCTCCTTAACCACGAAATCAATCTTTGGGTATTAATAAATCAATATAGGAACCTTTTTATCTTCAACGATAAAGTATATAGGCACTTATTATGAAAGCAAGAACGTAGAATAAAATCGAACATTTTATTTTCTCATTGTTTTGTTCTTTTGATTTAATGTTAGGTATATTGATCTTGTCACATGCTTGTAAAATTCTAATTATAGTAGATACAGTAAAATCACAAAAATTAGAACTAAGTATTTTACTGTTTTTCAAAATTTAATGTTTACAAAAATTTGTTTGTATACTTACATATTTACTCTCTCATTTTTTCAGTGTTTAGTAGGGCAACATTCATTAATTTCTAGAAAGTTTCAGCACTGAAATTCACAAGAATTCTGTATATCAAAATCCTGTATAAATCCAAAATACTGTATTCAAATTATGGAAATATTCTATTGTTATGTCGTACAGTTGTTGTAATGAAGTAATAATTTTCTTCCTAATTAAATCTTTTTAATTTTTCTCTGATCTTTAGTTCAAACTTCAGTATTAAAACGGAATCTGTAGGTGCAATAATTAACACACAAAAATTTTTGTTTTATTTTTAATGTTACGCAGAATTTTGAAATGTAGAATTTGGAATAGCCACAAAATTTTCGTTTGACAGAATTAAGTGATCTCAATTTTTGCACATAAAGAATTAAGTATGACACCCACTCTAATTTTTTGTTAAAAAACTAATTCGGAGAAAATGGTTTTAAATTGGAGTATTGCTTAACTCTCTCAAAAACGATTCAACTGATTTTGACATTTTTTTTTATGCAGAAGCTTCTATAGTACTAACTAATAAGGAACTAAGTAATTCTCAATATATATCCTCCCGGATCGTTTTTCGTTTATCTTTAGTTTTGAGAAAGTTGATTTTCTTAGTTGACGTCATCTTAGCAGGACACCCATTTTCTCGCAAACCAACAGAGCAATTAATTTTTTTTTTTCGTCACTAATTAGCAATTAAGTAGTTCTCAATATATATCCACTCCCGAATTGTTTATCTATAGTTTTGTGAAAGTTGACCTGCTAAGTTGACGCCAACTTAACAGGACACCCATTTTCTCGCAAACCAATAGAGCAATTAATTTTGTTTGCGTAACTAAGTAGCAATTAAGTATTTCTCAATATTTATCCACTCCCGGATTGTTTATCTATAGTTTTGTGAAAGTTGACCTGCTAAGTTGACATCAACTTTGCAGGACACCCATTTTTTCGCAAACCAACAGTGAAGTTAATTTTTTTTTGCGTAGCTAAGTAGTTCTCAATATACTTATATCCACTCCCGGACCGTTTATCTATTGTTTTGAGAAAGTTGACCTGCTAAGTTGACGTCAACTTAACTGGACACCCATTTTCTCGCAAACCAACAGAGCAACTAATTTTTTTTTTTGTCACCAATTAGCAATTAAGTAGTTCTCAATATAAATCCACTCCCGGATTGTTTATCTTTAGTTTTGAGAAAGTTGACCTTCTAAGTTGACGTCAACTTAGCAGGACACCAATTTTCTCGCAAACCAACAGAGCAATTAATTTTTTTTGCGTAACTAATTAGCAATTAAGTAATTCTCAATATATATCCACTCTCGGACCATTTATCTATAGTTTTGAGAAAGTTGACCTGCTAAGTTGACGTCAACTTAGCAGGACACCCCATTTTTTCTCAAACCAACAGAGCAAATAATTTTTTTTTTTGGGGTAACTAATTAGCAATTAAGTAGCAACTAATTAATATATACTTTTTAATCTGCAACGGAAAAAGTGGCCTGCTTAGTTCATACACATCATTTAGGTTACCTTTGTATCAATAACAAATATGTATCCCGCTTCGTACTCATCTTGATTATGCCTAGGTAGGCATATCCCCGCCTATATAGACACATATTCGCGTTAGGTTATGGAGATACCTAGGTACTTGAAGCGTTCTTAGCTGATGCATCTAATCAAATGAATTTGAAAATACCTATACTCGAAAGTTCATAATCGTGTGAGACAACAAAATATTTACCTACTCAAAATATTCAATAAAAACAAAAAATTCAAGGATACAATTTTGAACTCTCACCAAAGAGGTGAACTTAATTTTTGTTAGAAATTTTAAAAACAATCTTATGTTTGCAACTTAGGTAAACATTTTTAAAATCATTTTGCAAAAGAAAAATAAATTTTAAGAAATTTCATTTATACCTTTATACCTACCTATTCATACTTACATTATGCAGGTACATTTGTATGTATTTTCGAGGTCAGTTTAAATAAAAATATTTCGTCATTTTTAATTCGCCGCAAATTGCTAAAGACGGATTTATCATTTAGCAATATACTATGATGATGTTCAGGTAGGGTATATTTTTGTAGGTACTGATAACCAGCAGGTAGCAATCTTTATAATTATTATTTTTGTTACACATTTTATTGCGCCTGATGCCTACCTATGTCAAAATAATTTCACCAACTTATTTTGATACAACATTTTTTTTGTAATTATTATTATCACGACAGGAAGATGTACATATATATGCATTTTCACAAATTTGCGAAAATCCAAATCAAAAACAAAAATATCTATAAGTGTGATCGATCATATTGATTGGAGTTCAATAGCCTTCTTGATGGCCAAACATACAGATACAATCTACCGACAATTTGATTGTCATCTTATAATTAAATCGATAAAATATCGCGAGATTGAGAATGCACTACACTATACATCACACTATGTAGGTATATCTACCTCTTGTCATTACGCTGATTATTTCGTAGATACAAGGTGCAAAAACCTTACTCAATGTCAATGTCACGAATCGCACGATGACGAACTTTCCAATATACCTTGTTTGCTCTCTGTCTCTATCTCTCACTCCGATTTCGTGTTTTGAACTTTTGACGTGTAGCGGTAAACAACTGAAAATCGATTATAACGGAATGTAAAACGTACTTAGGCATGTTTTTAGAAAAGACCAAAAACAAAGCCAAATAAACAATCCACCTCGTCTCATCCCACCTACCAAAAAAAATACCCTTTTTATCAGAGAGAATAAATTGTTTTTAAGATTGAATTTTGTTTATTTTTATTCAGCTACAGATGCAGGCACCTATATACGAACTTGTTTAATCAATTAGATTTATGGGGTGGTTTTACATTTTTGTTTTTAAGATAACGTTCTTAGATAGGTATAAAATTGTTTAAAAAGTCTAACTTGAAATATATTTACAAAATCAAATGGGTAGATAAACTTCAATTGAAAAAAAAAAAATACAGAGGTCGTTCAGTGGGTAGGTATCGACACTCTGTTTATATGTTCCTTAGTTCCATATACTGGGTGTCTATTAGGCTCTTATGTGACATTGATTTTTTTCAACTCTTAAAACGACGATTTTTGCATCTGCCATATCGAGAGTGAAGTGTAAATTTCAAATGCCAAGAATGTTTTGTTAAATTATGTTTACCAACTTAGCCCTTATTGTTCTAGATAGTTATGTGTATCAAATTAGCAGGTCACTTTTCCCGTTGCATATTAAAAAGTATATAGATAGTAATTAGATGCTACTTAGTTGCTAATTAGTTACGCAAAAAAAATGTATTGCTGTTTTGGTTTGCGATAGAATTGACGTCACACCAACTTAGCAGGACACCCTATCGCAAATCAAAACAGCGATTAAATTTAGTTTTGTGTAACTAATTAGCAATTAAGTAGTTCTCAAAATATATCTACTCCCCGACCGTTTATTCCTATTTTTGAGAAAGTTGCCCTGCTTATTTGACGTCAACTTAGCAGGACACCCATTATCTAGCAAACTAAAACAGCAATTAATTTTTTTTTGTGCATAACTAATTAGCAATTAAGTAGTTTTTAATATATATCCACTCTCCGACCGTTTATCCCTATTTTTGAAAAAGTTGACCTGCTAAGTTGACGTCAACTTAGCAGGATACCCATTTTCTCGCAAACCAAAACAGTGATTATTTTTTTTGGCACAATTAATTAGCAATTAAGTAGATTTCAACACATATCCAAAACCGGATCGATTTACTTTTGATTTTGAGAAGTTGACCTGCTAAGTTGACGTCAACTTAGCAGGACACCTATTTTCTTACAAACATACAGAACAATTAATTTTCTTTTGCGTATACTTTTTATACCATATACTTATATATGCGTATACCATATACTTTTTAATCTACAATCGAAAATGTGACCTGTTAAGTTGATGCCCCTCCATTGGCCAGTCCCTTACCAAGAAAACCATTGTATACCTAGTCAGTTAAACTATAGGCCTATACCTTTCTGTTTATAGTCACAATAAAATCTGTTATCTCTGCCTTATGATCTGTCACAAGTTTGGTTAAATTTGCCCAGGTACTTTCCGAGTTATAAAGCATTAACTGGTCAAGTGCGTCGTAATTTTTTTTAAAGCTGTTTTAATGTTGGTAACCAACTGTGGATATTGAATAACTGAGCCATTACAACAACATTCGAGCAAAAACTGTCATTAAACTACTATAATCGGCAGCCTTTTGGCAAGTAGGGCAAACTAGGGGGCCGAATACTGGAAAAGTGTGTCCTAACTTCGACCATGACATGTAAAATAAGCAATTCTTCTCTGCAGCCTAGGTGACCGGTCTTAAGATTTTAGGGGCGGCCACAAGAAAAATTGTCTTTTTCATTAAAACTAAGTAAAACAGTAATTTTAACCTAAAAATATTAATTTTTATGAATTCAGGATCAATTAATAAAACCACAAGGAACATTTTGCTTAAAAAATCAATCGAAAAAGTTAAAAATTGGTGATTTTATGTGATATTTTTTATATGAAAAATCCGGTAAAGGGCTGGCCACTGGAGACTCTACCATATATCACTTAACATTATATTTAACTGAGTATAGGTACCCATGACATGAATATGAGTGTCCAAGACCTCTTCTTAAGTGAGGCCTTCTGTAGTTATGCAAAGCAGGACGCACTGAAAAATAGCAAAAAATCGATTTTATAGTGAGTGAGTCTTGTAAACAGATGGCCACCATTGAAAAAGTCTTGGACCCTCATTTTTGTGACCACTCCATCAACAAAAATTATTTTGATATGACAATTATATATTATCAAGAATTATTTTGATATCACCACAATTATTATAGTCAAATCAATTTTCAGCATTTCTTCGGTGCATCTTGCATATACAAAAGGCCCCACTCCCATATTCATGTCAAATGTACTCAGATCTTTTATTAAAGGTAATTTTTTAAGTACAATACCTTTTATCTGGGCTTTCGAACAAATTTTTTTTTTTTTGCAGTATTATCTGCAAACCTCCAACCACAGCATGCAAGACTTGCATATTTGCATATAAAAAGTAGATAAAGATCTATCTTAAAACATCAGTGAATTTTTGCTATCATTCAAACCCAAAAATATCTGTGGGCTCTTAGGCTAATAGTATAATACCTATGAAGTTCCTAGTGGTAGCTATTGTTCGTCTTTCTGGCATGTTTGTGCTCTAATCTCAAATTTTACGCCACCAGATAAGCATATTAAATTCAAACGAGGGTAAATAGTCCAGTAACCTTGCCCTCTTTTCAGTAACCTTTCGCCCTCTTTTCAGTTATTTTCAATTTAACCCCAAAGGATTAGTTTACGACTATAACTTCGCTCTGCGTTTTCAAAGTAATTAAATTTTCTTCAAGTTGAGCCGAGAACCATCTGTGCGTAGACCCAACAGTTTCGAAAATACCGATATAGTAAATTCTCAGTATAATAAAAAAATGGTTCTTGGTACAAGATGCATAAAAATACAATAAGAGCGTATAAGTTGGATCAAAAGAAGAAAAAAATCCGTTGGAGGGGGTAAACTATATCACTTCACTCCGTTTAATTGGGAGGGGCAATTTTTCAAAAAATTCACTTGAAATAGAAAAAGACTCATAAAAATCCAACGACAATAATTGGAATAAAATCCTATACCTTTTGTCAAAGCCAGTAATCCATTCTCCAAGTTTCTTTTTAGATACATTTTTTTCAAGTTATAGTCTTTGAAAAATGTATTTCTAAACTCAAAATTTTGAAAAAAAAGTACCGTTTTTTTTATAAAAACTATTTTTTTAAATAAAATTTTACGTTATTGAACACTTGTTTTGTTTTCAAAATTCAATGTTATTTTAAATGAACTAATTTTCTTACTGCGCCCATCACATAATGCCAATGAATTGAAAAACAAAACAAATTGATTTTAACTGCATATATAATTTTGAACACAATCAGAACAAAAATCATACAATTAATGGCTAATTTAGTTTTCTGTCAAATGCTTCAGTTCTAAATGCTGAAGAACTCTCAGCTATCTCCTTATCAAAGCCATAAAAAGGTACAAATAAATAGTAATTGCATCCATAATAGAGTGCAATCGAATGCGCGTAGTCGCACGGAGAGGAAACACTAATTGCTGCAATAAATTACAAAACTCCTGCATTCATCAATATTATATGCGCGCATTGGTCTTCGTTTCCTTCCTCGTGATTTTACGGGCGGCTATTAAGTCCGGCCATTTATTCCACTTCTCCCTCTCTGTATCTTTCTCTGCATTGATGATGATCGCACAAAGGCTCTTCGGTTTACCTATAATACTATTTTTTGTGCTCCGGAATGACCTCCTGCTTTAGCATTCGCTCGATGATCAATGTCTTCCTCACGATCCAGCAGCATCACCATCGCAGTCGTTGTCGTAGTCGTCCATCGTTCTCCATCACTATTTCTATGCGGGCTAAGTCCAGGTTGGTATACCTTCCAATACCTACCTAGTTCTAAAAAGATACATTTAGTTAAGCCTTGAGGTGTTTCGAACTGTATGGCAATCGTATTTAATTGATATGCCAGGCTGCAAATCTATGAACTCTTTTTACTCGGACTCTCGGACTATTTGAGGGATCAACCCAAAATTGAACTAGTTCCGCTATAGTATGAACTAGAAGAACGGTCCAAGTCATTTTGTTCAAAATTTATGGGTTCTTCACTTTTCTCCCGCATGAAATTGTATATGCCCCAGCACATGATGCTAAATCATGTTCGTCCATTCCCCCAGAACTAAAGTGCTTGCTTCATGGGTTGAATGACTGATTTGGCCCCTTTACACCTCTCCATGGTGCCATCTTCTGAGAATAACTTGAAAAAGGAGACAACCAAACCACTTCGAAACCGAAACACAAAACTATACTTCTTCTTCTTCGACCAGTTAACTGTAAAAAGAGCCTTAAATACGCCACAACTGATTTTAATTCATTCTGACAGCTTCGACGAATATTCAACAACTATACACAACACACTGCTCCTGTCCCTTGGGCTCTTCAACTCCAATTCCGACTTCGATTTCGACTCCACCTCCACTACAGCACCACCGCAGCACCAGCACCAGCACCGTCACTGCATTCACTCGACGGAGCATTTTAACAACAAATTATGATGAAAAGAATCTGTTAGTCATCCTCAGTTTTCGCTCTTGCCACATCCTTCCTTTCCTGACCATCCAACGATGGCCAACATTTCGTGCGTCCATGTTCTTCCCTGACCCCGAAGCAAGGGGCAGAGAGCATAATTCCAGCTCTTAGCGTTGCCGAGTAATTTAACACTGCTGCCTCTCCACATGGAATGGAACCTGTCAACTTGAAGGCATATATTTAGAGTGCGCCTGGGTCTGGTCTCTGGGTCTCTGGTCTGGTCGGTCGGTCAGTCAGCCTTAATCCTATGACGGACGGGACCTACGCAACATACAGCAAACCCGCAACACTCATCACGTTAGTGCGAGTGGTTTTTGGTCACTGCTCCTATTTTGATGAGTGAGTGGTGTGTGGTTCCTGACCATAAACCAGCCGCGGTGCGGGCTCTGGCTCACTATACAGACGCCCCATTTTTCGGGACGAAATAATTAAAAATGACATTTTGGACATTTTTATTTTGTAAACATGAATTTGTAAACGGAAATTATGTTTCCTTTTTTGTTTACGAGTACGAGGGGTCGCATGGCGTATACAGCAGTTGTCTCTCTGGATACAGTCTTCCCACCGTCGCGTCGTCCCCGTGAGGTCGTAATGAGATAACAATGGTATGACAGAATGTTAACTGTTATTTCTTCTTTATTTTTTTTTTTTTTTTTTTAAACAACACGGATGTTCAGGCACGTTCAGGTAGATTGAATTTATGCAAAAATTATAAGAAACATAGCAGAAGGACAGACAGGCTGATGGATTCTGAATGCACTTTTATTTTCTGCTCAGTAAATTAAGAAATTTATGAAGCTCAGTGCATTAAAGAATGAACGGGGAGTAAGTTGCGACTTTTATGTAATTGCAAAGAATGAATTTTTGTTTGAGATATGATGAACTGTTGGACAGTTGTTTCCGTTGGTCATTCATAAAGCGAAACATTATTCGCTTCATTGGGTACGAATTTTTAAAGTAAAAAAATTGTGTACGTACCCATACCTAAGGGATTTGATACAAGGTTTGTTTGGTTTGATGGTTTGTAATGTAGGTATATAAAGGCCATTTAAGTATTCATAAATAAGTTTGACTTTAAGGTTATACCTAGATAAAGACATGTCAATAACAGTATAGTAGGGAGACAGTTTAAAAACAGAAGGGTCTATTTCAATTTCGTTACTCCTCCTGTTTTAGTTTTAAAATTTGGATCGATATTCTCCAACTCTCTATTTCAGAGAAATAAACTGATCAATCGCAAAAGCGAAGAGTCAAATGAGTCTTAAAAAATATCAATGCATTGATTCCGCAGCATTTTTAGATTCATTTTTTTCAAAAATTTGAAATTTAGAACCTTTTGTTTTTCGAATTTTTGTCTTTCGATACTTTGTCTTTCGTATCTTTGGCTTTCGGAACTTTGTCTTTTGAAACTTTGTCTTTTCGAATCTTTATTTTTCGAACCTTTTTCCTACGAACCTTTGCCTTTCGAGACTCTGTCTTTCGAAACTCTGACGGTTTCCCCGAAAAATAGTTTTTAGACCAAATAGTTTTTAGGCCAAATAAAACGTTAATATAATAAAAATAAAAGAGGCTGGGGCGACTCGCACTTATAATTTTCCACTAATGCCCTTTGAAACTCGGTACAAGATGTTAATTTTGCAGAAGGACATCGCCAATAAAAGAACTTCGAAAACCTTATCGGGTGTGGAATCAAGGGAATGTCAGTCAGTTCGCTTGAAATATATGTCGAGACGAAAAATATTTGTCGACAACTACTGGTAATAGCAGCTTTTTGGTTTTTTTTTTACTTAGAAAAAAAATTGTCTGTTATCAACTACGACATTATGTGTAAAATAAAATTATTTGAGTTCATTTCATTGTAAAAACTGCTAATTGAATTTTTTTGAATACCCTTTCTGAATATTGTGACATTATTATCTGTAAAATAAAATTTATTTTAAGTCGATATGTATCTTTATTCGATCTCGAGATAAATGGTCGACGGAAAAAGCTCACCTTCGACTTCTAGACAATCAAGGATTAAAAGAAATGAAAACATTATGTAAATAGTTTTAATTACAAAAAAATATGGGATTTATTTAATAAACGATATGCTACACAAAAATAGATGAACTTTATTTAATGAAAATAGTGGTGCACTCGGGCGTATACGCACTATTCTTTTTTTTAATTTTTAAACATTTTCAAATTTAAGTTTACCATGATAGATCAAACCAATTCCGTCTATCCGCCTGTAACTCGATCTTCATTCTGGACTTTATAAGTAATACCGTTATTAATGGTAGATACTTCCGATTTCTAAAAATTTAAATATATTACAGTATAGTTTCATATTTCCATTGAAATAATCATTTGAATGATTTAAATTTAGTGATACGCTTGTAATTACAACAGTTTAACCATATTATTAAAAGTTTTACAATCAATTACATGCAACACTAAACCTACGTGCTTTATATCAAGTTCCAACAATAACTTGTACTTAAATATACATACAACATACTACGTATAGTGAATAAAAAATAAGTTTAAATATAAAAAAAAAAATGAAATTCAAAAACTCGTCTCTTGCTATATTTATTTTTTATAAACCTACTTACACTGCATTTAGTATGCTCAGCAAATTAATTTTACTCTGATTCGAATGACGTTGATACACTTTGCCATCTTGATTAACTTGCTACACTGAAAAGAAATCATGTAAGGGGAAATATAAACTTGAAAGGAGAGAAAAAGGATAGTACGTTAGCTCAGGCTGAGTTCCAAAATGCATCAGAAGCGCAGTTACTGCACAAACTGTCCATCAAAAAATTTTTAGCTGCGTCTATAAAAAAAATATTTTTTTAATGCGTTCCAAAACGTCAAACTTATGCAAAGTAATATTTCTACTAAGCATCAAGTTTGCGTTTCTGATGCGTGTATGCAAAATGTATTACTATACCGCAGCAAAACATTTTTAACATTGAAAATGTTTATAGGATCGTTTTGACAGAGTTGTGGTGTTACTAAAATGATTAAATGAAATAAATTCAATTAATCAGAAATGAACTCCAGCGTATAGGGCGACAACTATCAAATTTTTGGTTGGCGTTACTAAAACATTACTAAAATGATAAAAATAAACAAACGAACACAAGCGATGAACTACAGCAGGCGTAGGTAATAGGTATGCGGGGAAAAACGAAGAAAAGTCGTCGTCAAACGTCAACAGACTAGCTTCAGTGGAGCAGTGCTGGGGGATCGTGGGAAAAATCCCTTTTTGTGGGAATTTTAACCTCTAAAGGGAAAAAGGGAAAACCGACCCATTTTGTGGGAATTCTTTGATTTTTGAAATTTTACCCGGAAAAGAGCAAATCAACAAAATTATAATCAATTAATTCGAAACAAGTGAAAATAAAGTTCAAGAAATGTCAGAATGATTTCTTGGAAGATCTTATAACACCTGATAAATTACACAATAGGTACAAATCGCGATCGTGAATATAGTAGGTACTATCAACGACTAGATATATATCTTTAGTGATTATTTCTACATTCTTTAGTGTTTAGAAAAACCATGATATATCCAGAAATAAATTGCTTCTTCACTTCCACAGTTAATAAAGCATAAACGCTTGGACCGATTTGCTTCATGTTTGGTACTTGTATGCACTTAATAATATACAGGATGTCATCTACTTCGTGTAATACATTTTAGGAGGATGATTTTTGGGTCATTCATTTGAGGGCTAATATTTTCATTTTTTATTAATTTTTTAAATCAAGTTGCTTTAAAAAGTTTTAAAAAAAAATTATTTTCATTTTTAAAATTTTCGTCTTTTTGTTTTTTAATTTCTTAAAAATTCAAATTAAACATTATTTATGTGCTTTTGTTGGTTTTTATTTTTTTTTTTTATATTTTTCATTTTAAGTCCACTTTTCAACTTTTTTTCTGTGGGAAATAAAAAGGGAAAAAAGAAAATATTTGTGGGAAAAAAGGGAATTTACCGACTGCGTGGAGGGAATTCTGTTAAAAATGCCCCCCAGCACTGCAGTGGAGAATGGTCGTGATGAAGAATATTCAAAAAGAGAAAAAAAAAACAAGGCAACCAACAAAAGTGTATCTATAGGTATGTAGTGTAGGTATATTATGTGTAAATGCTATATGCATCAACATAATTATGGAGGTAGGTAGGATTTGAAATTTGAATGATTTGAATGATTTTCGTTACAGAATACAGTGCGGTCTTATAAGAAAGGCAAGTGAAGCAGTTGAGTGTGCAAGCAGGAGTAAAGCTTGCTTGAAATCGATTTATGTAGGCATGTATTTTTTTATAAAAAACATAATTTGTTCAGTTATTGTCATTATTTATTGTATTATTCATAGATACAGTTTATTAGACCTGACCATTCTTTATTCCGTCAATTTCATTGAATTTTTGAACAACAAAGATAAATCAGCGCTACCACCAATTATTTACGAATTAATTTTTGGTGGGTATTTTAATTCGTTTTATTTTTTTTTTGGCTGGAGATATAGGTACATAGCTATTTCAAGGGGTGCCAAGCCCTATCATCAGTCTCCTTTTCCTTTTAGTGGTGGTGAGCTTTAATCCAATTTTGTTGTGAAAAACTTTCTACATGCACACCATGAGGTTTGAACCCATGCATATCAGATTTGCTCAGTTTTCGAAGCCGTATGCAAAACGAATTCCACTGCTTATATGACCACTGACGTCACTGGTCGAGATGTGCTCTGTTTGTTTATCAAATGCATTTGGAGCATCAGTATTTTTATAATTTGTTCAGTATCTTCTAATGATTATTCAATAAATAAGGGTCTATAGGGTAGCACTACCAGCATTATAGCATAACCAAAAAATTAAAACCTAACTTCAGGTTATGTCGTAGAAACTCGCATTACGGAAATTTGGGTTTGATTTTTTTTGAGAAAATTAACCTTTTTTTGAGTTGGTTAAATCGACTCGATCGATTTTATTTCAATTTTGTAATCTAGTGCTTCTAAATTATTTTAAGGCCGTGTGTGAATTGAATTAAAATTTCGATTAAATTTTATTCGAAAAAAAATTTTGAAGTTTCTACGTATACATACAGATTCACATCACTATTGTCAAAAATTAATCTTCGGATAAAATTTAACTCGATTTTAATCCAATTCGCACACGGCCTAAATAATATGTATATGTTACTGTAAAAAGCCGAAATAATGAAGTTCTAGAATTTACCGGTAAATCCTAGAATTTACCAGCACCATTGGTAAATGGTGCCAAAATTTTTGTTAGCCACGAGAGCAAACTCGTGGAGCTCACTCGTGTAAATTGTTGTTTTTTATTTTTGATGCAGTTAATGTCTTGTGGTGCATTTATACGATTCACCATTTAAAAAATTACATGCATGTACCTATTTCAAATAGGTTTTAATGGCTTTTAGCCCAAGCAAATGGCTTTTAGCCAAAGCAAAATTTTTTTGTTTTTAGATTTGTTTTCTTCTTTTTAGTGCAATTTTTAAACATACAAAGGTATACAAACCTTCATAGAATATATTTTTAACAAGCAATATTGAGCATATTTTTCAGGCATATAATTATTGCTTTTGAGCATATAATTACTTGTTAAGGGCATATATGTAATGGATTTTTAAGGGCATAATTATAAGCGCTTAAAACTGGTTTTTAGGGCATATTTTTATTTGCCCTAATGTATGAATTTTGATATCAAATTAAAAAAGAACGATTTTTTTGGTTGAACAAAAAAGTATGATGGGGTTAGTTAAAGAAAATTAACAAAATTAATTTTTTACCAAATGGAAAGTGACATTAAATACATAATATACATAATAGGTACCTAAAATCTTAAGAACCTATAATGGTGTCTGAAACAGCTTATTAGATTTAAATTAATTTAAATTGTAAAGATTAGTCAGGTGTCATTTTCAATGTCCCCATGGTTACTCTATGTGTGAAATCTGTAAATTTTTTTTTTACATTTTCGGAACTCAGCCATAAATCCAACTTCGAAAAATTCCAACAAAGCTGCAAAAATTTCTTTTTTGCCAGAAAAGTTAGAAAAAAGTGAAAAAATTATGGTCAAGTCGGAATTTTTTCCTAGCTTGGAAATATTTCTAGGCTAAAGTTTATTTTTAACTGTAGTATGAAATCTATATCAAAAAAGAAAACTAAACAACTATTTTTTAATTAAAATCATACATTGATTTGACATGGTGCAAAAAAAAAAAGAGGTTGCGCATGAAGGCATGTCAGTCTATCTCTCTACAATCTAAATGGCTCAATTTCATCTGAAAAGAAAAGAATAATTGTTTAATTCAACTAATTTTGAGTAGGTTTTATTTTCAGTGTATAGCTACATTTTTATTATTTATCTGTGGTCTGGTTCCATGTCTATGAGGAGTATTTCTGAATATAAATCTCCACTGCTGCTTTTCGTTCACTTACAGTTTTCTGCATAAATGAATTTTTTTTTTAAATTATTATTTAATAATTTATTACTTTTGTATGTTTTTTTTTTTTGCAATTAAATTCTACCCAGTGATTTTGATTAACGATTAACTTATTTGTTTGGAAAGCTATGCCTTCCGAGAGTGGATTGTGTCGGGTTGTATAGATACATATTTGCAAGTTATGTAATATAATTGTTATTAATTCCGACACCTCCACTAGATCATCACCATATATCATAATATGTACATATAATTGCTTGCTCTAGTCTAGAGCAAGCATTTAACATAACTTTTCATTATACATATGTATTAGATGGAATAGCTAGCCTTGGGGGAAGTGATATTATTTTTTAACTGACGTTTCTGTTTTCTGTGCGGAGATCTTTAAGCAAATTAGAATCATGATGAAAAAATTGTGAAATAAATAATTATAATTCTGAGCAAGTTTGTGATTGACAGATTCTTTCAATAATAAAATTGATAGACTTTTTTTTTTAATACATGCAGACATATGTATAGATTGCCCAAAGAGAATCAATTATTGAATTTATGAAGTCACTTTTAGCAAAGGTGTTGAACCTACATATGTATGTATATGTCTGATGAAGTACAACCCGAAACTGCTTCAAAATTTGTTGTTACCCGCAAATTTCAAATTTATAGTTAAAGAACAATTTCCGAGGGATTTTAAAATCATAGACATTTTTAACTCAGATACTTTTTTAATCGATTTCTTTAAGGAAACGGAAAGATAAATTTTTAAAATACATATGTATATAAATATCTAATTTGTTTCGTTCACACTTGAAAAAAACACACACAAAAATAGATAATTTTATATTTTTGTTGGTGATGGTGATTGGATTTGATTTTAAAACAATAATTATATATTTTTTTTTTTATCGAACTTATTATAAACTGCGAACTAGGTATTCGGGTTTTTTGAAACCACAAAATGAGTAAAGACTTCCTGATTGATTTAACAATTGACAAATGAGTCAAACCAAAAAAAAAAAAGATAACTAAAAAATGATAACAATAAAAAAAAAAAACACGAAAAAATGTAAACCACATCAGCACGATAACAAAAAGGAATTGCATTTTACCACAACTAAATATGTTATGCTAGGTTTGGTTCAGTTAAAAAATTCGCGATAACGAATTTAAAATTGATTATCATTTCAATCAAATTGATCAAAACTAACTCGAATTTTACAGTGGCATATTTGAATAGAAATGTAGGTACATAAATTTTGTAGGATGATGGTAATGTAAATTCTGATAATTTGACATTTTCATCGAGATACCAGTGAAAACACGAACACATTGTATCAGCAGATTTAGTTTAGTTTTGACAAAGCACCTACATAATACGAAGTGATAAATGAGAGCACATTCAAAATTAGAAAAAAAAATAAGTTAAAAAAAGGATTTTTTTTTGTGATAATTAAATCGCAATAAAAGCTACAAAGTTTTCACACCATCATATTATTGTGACGTGAAATAAGGCCCAACGAAATAAAGCCAAAAATCAAAAATTTTACCCTATTTCGTTTTCAATTTGGAAATAAGCCCGAATTTTTGATTTGGCTTTATTTCGTTTTACAAATTGAAATAAAACCAATTTGGCTTTAATTCGATTCTAGAATTTCTATATTCCAGTTTTACAGTAACATATTTTTTCAGCGCTTAGATTACCCCTAACGTATCGCCCGCAATTTGTGATGACGTGGTCCACGCCAGCCACGCTGGTGCGGCGGCCAACCGCGACCGCAGAACTTTCTCTAAGATTGCATGCTATCTTACTATAAAACTACAATTGTAAGAAAAATTAAATAATTCCTAACATTGATGAAATAACTAAAACTAAATAACAAAAAATGTAACAAGTCCTGATATTAATTAAAAAACCTCAATTAGGAGTTCTTTCCTGTGTCATAACATTGTATGAACAATTTAAGGTGTAGTCTAATTTTTTTAGTTGGGATTTAATTCATTAGGGGGCACTCTATAGCGCTTATTTTTCCTGATTTTATATCTTAACTCCATATGATAACTATTGATTTCATTATACACAGGTGCCGATATCAAGGCAAATTTGTTTACAATAAAAAAAAACTCTGGCTGTTTTGGAAAGTAAACGAACAGACCCACATTTGGCTTTATTTCCCAGCAAATGTTGGCCTTATTTTGTTTTGGAAATAGAAATAAAGCCAATTTGGCCTTATTTCTTCGGATTTTCATGAGGCCAATATCATAAACAACTCAGCAAAAAATCAGAACTACCAGATTTAACGCAAGGTCTCCCTTCTATGAGACGACAAAGTTACTGGACTATTAATACCTCCTGATTGCCCACCAGAATTCTTAAATTATTTGAAATTCTATAATCAGGAAGTTAGTTTGAGACCAATTTCAAAATTTGTATCGATGAGACGTAGCAGAAAGCGAGTTAATAAAAGCGTCAAAAGAAAGAAAACAATTTCTTTATTTATATTATTGATCCATTTTGGACACTCAGATTCCAACACCAAAATTTAAAAAAATGCGGAGACTTAGCAGAACATAAGCAAAAGTTTTCCCTAAAAAAGCATTCTTTTTCCTAAAATAAAATGTCGCACACAAATTTTACCAAAATGCGCATAAGCAATATTACTGGACTGTTTAAGGTCAGGCGTTGTAAATAATAATTAAGATTCCACACAAATAAAGACATAGGTACTTTTTTACAACTTAAAAAAAAAAAAATAAAAATATAAATCAAATATAATATCGCTATCCTATCTTGAGATAATCTGGCTAAAGAGTTACAAATTTTATAGGCGTAAACAAATATATTTTGTTCCCGCATATCTCAAGACCCATTCACTGACTCACTTCAAAGCAAAAAAAAAATATTTAAAGAAAAAAAAAAAAAGAATGAAATTATAAGAAACATGCAATTTATTTGAAGTCATCTCCATTAGTCCGCCCATAGACCGTGAACTCAGAAAATATGGATAAAAATACAGTCTCATAAAACTTAAAGAAATAGTCTGTTGCAGCTCGGAACTAAATTACATTTTAATTCCGACAGCCGCTGCATACCGCCACCGCCCCAGCCGGCCGTCCAACTAAATAGGGATCTTCACTCTTTCCCTGACCTTCAATTCATCAGAATAGAGTTCGCTGCAGGCTCACCACACCACTGCTGGATGCGGTGATGTTGAACTGGTTTCCACAGCCGCGATGCGTAATGCAGAGTGAATGTGTCTTTAACTCTGCTTGACCAAGACCAGCAATAAGCTCATCTCTACATCCACCACCATCCGAATCCGAAGTCAAAATGTTTTTTTTTTTTGTTTTTGTCTATGATTCATCGAGTAGGAATTCAAATTTACGATTTGAGACAAACGCGTCTCATGTTTGTTCATGCCTATATCCTCAGCCCCCCGGGTACGTGTGATGGGGTAGATGGAGGCAGCTTGAGAGCGTGAGAAAACAAAAAAATAACTTCCATATTAGGAATGGCACGCGAAGGCCTACAAGAAGTATAAAAACTGATAACAGCTCCTGATACGACAATATATTCTATTGACCCAAGAGACAAGCACTTTGCTGACGCAAATATGCAAACAGCAACGCAGTGAATAATCCGGAATTGGATCTTGTCGATCTGGGTGCTGGCTGCTGGGGCACAGCTTTTTTCTGTTGCTGCATATTAATCTGATTATGACAATCTAATGTCATTAATTAGTTTGAGTCAGGAAACTTGGTGTGGTGTGTTGTGGCTGTTTGTGCCTTACACGATGGCCGAGAAAAACTTGGTGGTGCATTGTTGTTATGGAATAAATTAATTTCATCATCATTATCGGTCCAGGGGTACTGACGTATGTTATATCCATTCATTCAACTGCTGCCGAATGCCGATTGTCCAATCTCCAGTCCTGGCCAAACGAACATCCTCCGGCATGGTGCGCGATGATTAGGCCTCGCACCTAATTGAAATTGCTTGTTATCCCATTCCCATCGACTTAAATGGTGGAGGTGAAGTTTTGGTGGAGGAATGCAACACCACACTGTTGCGATGGATGAATCGCTGTACGTATGCGATTTATTTTTAAATCGAATTTCGAATTTGTTAATTTGCCAATTTTAGTCGAATGAAGCTTATGGATGGATGGGTCATTAAACTCCACTCTTGGCGACCATAATCCCATAAGCCCAGACAACTGCACGTACAATGTTATGACCTCGTTTTCAAAAGAGGAACCAACAATATTACTTTTCGATGTGAAACCTTATTTTCGGTGCAAAAAGAATTCTTCGAATTTTCGCTGTTTTACATTCGAACAAAATGATTAATTTGAAATTTTAGATTAAAAATGATCAGGAAACTTAAGAAAATTCGAATTAAATTAAAAATTTACACGTTTATGTTATTTGGGGGTAGACTTGGCTGTCAGGAAATATAAAATTAATTTTTTTTGGTAAATGTATTCTTATTTATGGATAAAGACCGAAATGATCTTCGAAATCGGAAATAAATTAAATTTTGTCGCTAATTAAAGATAAAAAAAAACAATGTTTGTGTTTATTATTGCGAGATTTAATTCGACGATAAGCCAAAATAATTGTGACTTTGGTTTGTTGATTGAATTTTTTGGAAAAATGTTTAAATCATGTGATGTGATTAAAAGATTACTGAGGGGATTTGCAAGGAGGGTTAAATTAAGATTGTGGTAATGCTATACAATATTCTTCGGCTGAATTTGAAACTGGCTCGGAGTGATTTTTAATTTGTATTTTACTCATAGAAGTCTTTGTGTACGCATGCATTAAGTATATTCAATATTTTGAATTTTTTTGAATTTCTGTGCAGTTAAAAATAACAATAAATGCACAAAAATTACCATATGGATTGTTATTTTTAACCGGTTCAATGTTTTATAAAAAAGGTTACACAATTTAATTATGCAAAGTGTCCCACAGTCAACGAATCAGGCGAAAACCATGGGTTCCTGAGGTCATTTCAAGATGTGAATAAAGTTAGGACCACCATTTATTATTTACGTAAAAAACATGTTTGTGTTGCGATGTGCCCAACTTGTGCTGCCATCTGCCGTATTAAAAAAAATCGTAATAAGCATATGCTTTTTAGAGGCTACACATTTTTTTTTAGCGTCGTAAGCCGCCATTTTCGATTATCAAAAAAAAAATGGTGTGCTGTATTGTGCTAAACTTGTGCCGGGTTGTGCCGTAAATATTTTTTTTAAATTTGCAAATTTTACAAATAAATTTTTTGGTTTAAATAAGTTTTTCTAAAAACTTAAAGTTATATTGTTTTGTACTCAAAAAATGATACTTAGAACCGAAGAGATAAATGAAAAA
Organism: Epistrophella euchroma; assembly: GCA_947049315.1. NCBI lineage: Eukaryota > Metazoa > Arthropoda > Insecta > Diptera > Syrphidae > Epistrophella > Epistrophella euchroma. The sequence continues at coordinate 120,878,507 of OX346245.1, read as the reverse complement.
ATCGCATTTTGCAACTATGCATGTATGTATTGCGACGTAACGCAAATATTGCGAAGCACCTTAGCGTGAAGTTAGCACCGCCATTTTCAATTTTCAAAAAAAAAAAAGGTGTGCTGTATTGGGCTCAACTTGTGCTCGCTTGTGCCGTAAATATTTTATTTCAAATTCGCAAATTTGCAAATTTTACGAATAAATTTTTTGGTTTAAATAAGTTTTTCTAAAAACTTAAAGTTATATTGTTTTGTACTCAAAAAATGATACTTAGAACCGAAGAGATAAATGAAAAAATCGCATTTTGCAACTATGCATGTATGTATTGCGACGTAACGCAAATATTGCGAAGCACCTAGCGTGAAGTTAGCTCCGCCATTTTCGATTTTCAAAAAAATAAAGGTTGTGCTGTAATGTGCCCAATTTTTGTTATTTGTGCCGTGAAATTTTTTTTTCAAATTCGGAAATTTGCAAATTTTACGGATGAATTTTTTTTTAAACTACGATTTCCAAAAACAATTAATTCTATGATATTTTCTGCATAGTTTGTGCTGTAAAGTGCCGAATATATATAAAAAAAAATATTCGCATATTTTCAGTTTTTAGAGTCAAAAATTCATTTTGCGAAACATAAAGTTAGCATCGCAATTTCCGATTTTCAAAAAAATTAAGGTTGTGCCTTTTTTTGAAAATCGAAAATGGCGGTGCTAACTTCATGGTAACAAAAATGTGTAGCCTCTTAAAACCATAGTAATTTCGGGGGTCTGTTCACCAAATGCATGGTGATGAAAATCACCAACAAAAAAACAACATTATTGAAAAATTCTTTATTTTACCGCAACTTTCTAGAGTTTCCAAATGTCGAGGTTTTACGAAAACATAATACAAACTTTTTCACTTAAAGCGTAGTATACAGTTCCTCCTCGAAAAAAAAACACATGTACTTCTTATGGGAGTGATTTTATCGCAAAAAAAAAAATTCTGCTGAAAAGTTTTTTTTATTGAACTGTGAACTATCCCCAGAAATAAAAAATTATACTCACCACGATTCTTTTTCGCGCAAAACAATGTCAGTGTTTTGTGCAAAAACATATAGTTTGTGCTTACACGGTGCCTCAAGAGTTATGACTCTTTATGAACCTAAATGAGTATGAAAGAGACAAAATATGAGATAGTTATGACTCTTGAGGCAAACTAAAAACAATTTTGTTTCACCACAGATATTTTTTTTCCGGAAAAAAGAATTTTTATTTACCACAATAGTTTTTTTTTTTTGTTCAAAAGAACTGTATACTAGGCTTAAAGTTTCTACATTTTCAGAAACCAAAGAAAATGTTTGTATTAATAGAAATATAGGCTTAACAAAATTATAAGCACCTTAAAGTAAAGCAGATACTTTTCGAACCAAATCGCTCCAAATTCCTGTGTGTCGTATGTCACCATTCCGTAATTAACTCCTTATACAAAAAGATCTTATTTGCATAATCTCGTCTACACATTATTATAACACACATCTCCCATCGACTTTGTATACCTATAAGTAGTCGCCTTCATGTCTGACTCACCTTCAAGGTATTCTTCTTCTTTTTCTTCGAGATTGGTTAACTGCTTCCCGTTCCTGCCCCCCCACTACGTATTCATATAGGGTCCAACACACATCATTACAATTTAAGTACGAATAGACCATGCGTCATGTAAAGGCATAATGCAATAGTGTTTTTATGGCGAGTTAACAGAAAAAAAAATACTCTGTCAATCAACCAAATCAACTCTGTGCTTAGCCAGAGTTCCGTAATAAATCATCCGTATGATTCGTTTTAACAGAGATTATGAAGCAGAGGGTTTTATTTTGAAGCAATTTAACTTCGGCTGGCTTGGGTTATCAGGTGCTAAAAGTGAGGCAATTAGTCTAGGCCCACAGAGTCTTACCTAGTCGCTGTGGAATGTGTGGAATGTGCAATTAGTCGGATTAGTAAACCTACAGGCGTGAGATGATAACAAAAAAGAATTCCATAAACTTTATGATTCTATGAGTCTAATCCCTGATACATGATTCATTCTCGCTTGTGCTTTGGCTGGCTGCTGCTTTCGACTAGCATGAGAGGCTTATGCAACAGTCCTGGCCGAGTACAAATTTATCACTTGGCCGGCACCCCTTTGGGGCAAAAACGGGCTACAGTGCAAAAAAAAATGCGCCAACTTATTTTGTCGGTTTCAAAAAACCCATTGAACTGGCCGACATTGTCTGGCCAACAGTACCTGCCAAACACAGCCGGTTGCGGTGGTGCAAGCTTGCGCAGACTCACTGCTTCCACTTCCAAATGTTCGTCGCGGACGTCGTCGTTGGCTTCCATTTCAAGGCGGCATTAATCAGTAACCTAATTGTTTGACTGGTGGGCATTATTAATTGCCACAAGTTGCTTACAACTTGCTCGCGGCCACCTGGTTGCTGATAAGTTGTAAAAAAAGTTCCGCGTATATGTGTCGTACACAAGTTTATGCGACAAATGGTGACATGGAGGAACTTTTTGTTCCTTTCATCCATCTATAAACTGCGGGCAAAACAATAATAAAATGGTTTCACGGCAGCTTACAGCGAGACGCAGATCTATTGTTCCTTAAAAGGATACGCGCCGCGCCGTTTATGTGCGTTTTTGTTTCGCATTTTTTGTTATTACATATTATTATATTATTTTTTGGAGAAAAACATTTTCAATTTCTTTAGTATTATTTGTCGTGGGTGGCATTTAAAGTTTGTCGATGGACATTTGGACATGGGGCGTGTTCAGCTGGATAACACATAACATTATGAAGGTATTATAATTTGTAACTTTTTAATAGGACCAGGATATTTACTTCTACACTATTGTTTGTTAGTTATTCATTTATTAAGGAACATAAAGAGAATCCAAAAAGGTGATGAGAGGAGGTAGGCGGTTGCTCAGAATGAATACGTCACTGTAGAACTCCGAAAGTTGGAAATTCTAATATTTATTAGTAAAACTTAGAATCTTGTAGCAAAAAGACATTCACCATGTAATAATTTAAAAAAAAAATTGGTAGCGAAAAACTTCGTTAAAAATCTCCGGCTTACTGATTTAAGGCTCTTAACCATTCCTGCTTGAGACAGGATTAGGCCAGACCAACAATTTTCTACGGAGTTCGTGGTAGGTATTTTTTTTTTTTTTTCAGTATTATTTGAAATTTTTTATCTTTGAAAGACTGAACCCATAATCCACATTAATTATAGGTGTTTTATGAAAATCCAGCGTTCTACGCTGAATGTGTATCATGCGCTTACAACAACTAATGATCCACATAATCGACCTGCACACAATTCATATAACATTAAAATATTTAAGTAGTCAAAGCATAGGTTTGCCACAGTTAAAAGGTCAATTTTTGAGTCTATTGAATTATCTGACCCAACTCATATGGTAGGTTTTAAATACACTTGTCAAAACAATTAAGGGAACGAAAAAAAATCACTTTTTTTTTAGTGTTTTTCGAAGAGCTGTATCTCTGGGAAAAGTGGTCGTATTTAGCTTTAAGGTCATCTTTTTTCGTCATTGTACTAATTTTTTTCAAAAGAATATCTGGCTTTGAATGAAAAAACAGACTTTTGACTTTGACTACCAATATTATCGCAAGGAATGAGGACACCAAAAATTTATGGATAGTTTTAAAAACTGGAATTAATATTCTACAAGATTTTTTCAAAACTTTATAACGATTATTTTTTTTTGGCTCCTCATCGTTACATTCAGAAAAGGTCAAAAAAACGACTTTTTAAAGACATTTTGTAAATCTTTTACTGATTTAGAAATATTGACTGTATGACTTAATTTGGTAAGAAATTTTAAAGAACTATAGACTACCAATATTTCTGTAAAATTTCAAATAAATCCATTGAACCGTTTTCATGTACCGAATAATCAAAGTCGTAAAAACAAATTAAGGGAACAAATTGGGTGGTTCATAAACATTGTGAAATTGTCATCAAAATGGAAAAGAAAACAACAATTTCTGCCCACTTTTTTCACAGTTTTGCGTAAGTTACAATACTGATAAGATTTAAATGGGAAGCAAAACATCTTTTCGAGAAAAAAAAAATTACAACTAAAATTTGAAAATTTTGAAAAAAATATTTAATTTTTGCTCCAATTTTTTTTTTCTTTGAAAAAAATGTTTTTTTTTCTTCTCCACGCTTTTGAAAAAAATTGTACAATGACGAAAAAAGATGACCTTAAAGCTAAATAAACAAGTTATTGAAACGAAACCTTAAATTGGCTCAAAAAAAAATTTCAAAGAAAATGACAATGTTCAAAAAAAAGAAAAAAATTTAAAATTTTTGGGTCGTGCTGCTTCTTATGATTGCGCAATAACGGTACCTTAAAAAAAATTATTTGCGAAAATTCCTCAATACAAAAAGTATAAAGCTTCAGAATGCTTTTTGTTTCATCTCAATACGACCACTTTTCACAGAGATACAGCTCTTCGAAAAAACACTAAAAAAAAGGGATTTTTCTTTGTTCCCTTAATTGTTTTGACAAGTGTATATTTATTAAAAACATGACATGAAAGGAAGTTTTATCCTAAAATTTAATAATTCGACAATTTTTGAAATTTAGAGTTTTATTAGGGTAAATTAGGATAATGTTAAGACCGAAAATCTATTTTATAAACAAAAAATGAAAAAGAGATGATTCTTTTTGTAATTGAAGCTCAAAAATACGCAGGTAGTAGGTAGGTACTTAAGTTTATAATACAAATAAATAATTGAATCCATACAAATTTGAAATGAAACAAAAAAAAATGAGATTTATTTATTAAACCAGATGCTCAATTCAAAGAGATGCAATTAATTAAATTAAAATTAGTGGTTCACTTGGGCGTATACTTACTTTTTTTTTTATTGATTCTTAACAATTTTTTTTACAATTTTAATTTTTGGAATTTATGTCGATTGAAAAAGCTATTCTGATGAGTTATTTTTTCTGTTTATAAAAAAAATGTGGGTGCGGTATGGAGATCGCGGGCAAACTCAATTTGAAAAATTCTACTTATTTCAACACAACAGTGATTTTTTTTTTTCAACAGAAAACTATCCATCTCCACAGTCGCTCAATCAGCGGAGGAAACCATATGGTCTTAGTAGCTGCAGTCTCAAGTAAAAGCAGGAGCATCCCAACAGTGAGGGTGAAACTGATGAGTTATTATTTGCTTTGATTAATATTTAATATCATTAGGTGGTATCTAAGTCAACTAAGATAAAATTTTAATTTTAATGCTTAGCGACCAAAAACTAAAGAAAATTTAAGAACAAGCTTTGTGCGAATTGGATTAAAATTTCGATTAAATTTTATACAAGAAATTTTCACATTTCTACCACTTACAGATTCACCTCATATTAGTGTCGAAAATAAATCTTCAAATAAAATTTAATACAGTTTTAATGCAATTCACAAACGAATTCAACGAAGATTTCTGTTTTGACCCCCAAATGCAGCTTCCGTAAGTGTGTACTAAGAAAAACTTAATTATTTTGTTAGTAAAAATGTTACTCTTTTTTTATCAAAATCCTTAATATGTATTCGGAAATTCTTACAAGTACAATTTCTTTTAATTTTGACAAAGTGTTTGCATTCTGAATGGTTTATATAAATATTTGTAAAAATAGCACCATCTATTTGATGTAAATGCACACGCTGAGTCACATAAACATGATTCCTTAGCATTGCTGTCAATACTGAGGAAGAGTTTTCAAATCACTAAAAGTATTTATAGGGTAAAAGAGGGTAAAAATGAAAATATCATTTTAAAAATTCTTTTAGATTCAATATATTCTATATTCATTAAATTTAAATTCAACATTCAAAATAAAAAAAACAACGACATTTTTTATGAAATTTAAATAAATTATAGGCTTTACGGCCAAATTATTAACTTTCGTCAAAGCTAGTTCTATAGGGGGTTTCATGTTTTAACTTTTTTACAAATTTGTATTACTTTGACATCTAAATCAAAATATTCATAGGTACATATTTTGACCTCTAAATCAAATCAATAATTTTTTTCTGAAAAATTAAAAAATCGAAACCTTTATAGAACTAGTTTTTCAGTTAAACTAGCTTTGACGAAAGTCAATAATAGCTGCATTTTATTTTTCCCCAGATCTCATCCGGATTTGATTTGAAAACATTAATACAAATATTACAAAAACAACACAAGATCCAGTTCTGCTTCTGGATTTGGATTTCAAAATCAATTTCTTGAACACTTCCTTGTGAACACTTTTTGTAATAACCTCATTTCAGCCAAATTAACTCATTGCAGCTCTTATGAGAATGCAGTAATACTGCGTTTTCATTAGAGCTGAAATGATGTAATTTGGCAAATTACAAAAAAAGTGTTAACTCACATTTCAAATTCCCTAATTCTGTTTGACGGTCTAGACTCTAGATTGTCAATCGCTTGTTTTTGTTGTTTTTTACATTGAATTCTGTCATTTTGAATGGGTTCCACTTTGAATGGATTCCATTTGGGTGTGTTCATAAATGTTTTACGTAATTTCCTAGCGAATTTCGTGCAAATTTGGTTGAAATTACCTCATTTGGAAATTTGAATTTGTATTGGAAATAAGATGATTTTGAATTGAATTTGGAAATTTTGAACAAAATTACCTCATTTTCTCTAATAAAAACGCAGTAATACAAAATGTTACATATTTTTTCAAATAAGTTTTGTGAAAATTTTCCTTCTTTCAATTTTACTACGCTAATACATATTACCAACTGTGAAAACAAAACATTTTAGTGATCCAACTTGTTTTATTGTCATGATCTGATCCGGATCAGATTTTGTGAAAAATAAAACACAGCTAATATGGCCGTTAGTATTTGACATATCGCTTATCACAAGGATATTTTTGGGAGAGTGTACAGTGGCTTAGTATTTAATTATAAGGTGAAATGAGGTAAAACTAAACAAAAATTAAGCATCAGATTTACAAATTTAATTTTGTTTATAAAAGGTAATGTTTATTTAGAGAATGGATTTAGGAGATAAATTTAAGGCAAACATTTTGCAAAAAAAAAAACAATTGTGAACACAGGTAAAATTGGGGTAAATGGGGGGAAAAACAAAGATACTAATAATATTTTTTAATACCTATGTACGAGGATGAAAAAGTCAGTAAAAAAATCATATTAAGAAAAAAATAGAAAAACAGTGTTTACCATTGAAAAACTTTAGTTTTTTTTATTTTTGTGGGCAGGAAGAACTATTGAAATCACTAAGCTGTTAGTTTCTTTATTTTTTTGGCTTTATATTGCTGTCAAAATGAATGCTTATCCTTAAAATTCCATTTAATATTACAACAACCTTGCTGACCCGGCAAACTTTGTTCCCCCTAAAAGTATGCAATTTCGGGTTTTCACGATTTTCGAACTTATCCGGTTGAAATTTCCAATTTTGGCCTATATAGAGTGTTTATCTGGTTTAGTACGAATCCAAAAAAAAGTTGACCTGAAAATCAGATTATGTTAAGTCGCGTTATGCGGGTTCATAAAAAATAAAAAATAAATTTGATGGCACAACAGCTCATGAAGAACTAGGGCCTAGTGACTTACAACTCTCAACCATTCCTGTGTGCGTGTCTGCAGGAATGGAGGGGACCTACAGTTTATTGCCGAATCCGAACGGCTAACGAGCGGCACTTTTCTGTGACAGGAGATACTCTTGGAGGATTTGTCAATTCCTCGCAAGAGGCAGTAGCCGTTTTTTCTTTTTAAATAAATAGGTGGCGAGGCTGGGGATCGAACCTTAGACCTCCGGCATGACAGTCCATCGCACTAACCATCACGCCACGGCTACTACGGGCATGCGGGTTCATGCTTTTATTTTTAAATGTATAAATATTACTTTTTGGTAATTTGACCTTAAATCTAGTTCCAACGGCTATTTAGGTTACCTCTTGTCTACTTTTTATAACGCAAGTGCAGCAAAGCGTAACGGCTAGTCATTAATAAAAATGAAACAGCTGTCATAGCTTAAGCTTCATAAAATAAGATTTGGTCAGATTTTAGAAGAAAAGACCGTTTTTTAGATAATAAAAATGAAAATAAATTAATTTTGTATGATTCCTTAAGTTATTTTCCTAATTTTGTTAGCTGGAGAGTTAAAATCTTTACAATCTTACACAGTCACTTATCAGATTAGCTTATTAAGGTAGATCAACACTTACTAAATTCCGTTCAAAATTTTCTTTAATAACCGCATTATAACAAAAGATGCAGTTAAATTTATAAATGAGCTAAAATAGTAATTTGTCTCATCTAGGAATCACATCAATAATATGAGAAAATTTTTTCACTACATTTTTAGATATACAATATGGAAGAAATCTAACGTCCTGTCAAATATATTAAGATCTATCAATCTTAACCTCTTTAAGCCTGAGAATATAATATTTGTTCTAAGTATTAGTAGGTAACCAATTTATTCAGCATCGCATGTTCTCAGACAGAGTAGACAACCAGTTAGAGAGAAACCCCACCTTTAATCTGTAAAAATCTAAAATTAAAAGAAGAACTGCCTTTCCCATACTAATTGAATACTGTAACACTTATATGAATATAAATTTCACCGCGTCATAAAAAAAATTGATGAAGTAGGTAGTTAGGTTACTGTGAGTATATTTTTCTGTTAAAAACAAACACACTTCGTCTGTGCATCCGGTAAAATCCAGATTTTGTATTTAACTTCCTATTTCCTGTCCACACTTAGAGAATTGATATCATCAAGTTGGTCCACCACGAGGAGCTATAGCATATACATAAGCCGATGCAATGCATGTGAGAAATACCTATTCGCCTAGTTGAATGGCGCAGTAAATTATCTTCCATCCCACATACGAATTGCTGATGTTCAAGCTCAGGAAATTCAAGATACAAGAACATCATCGCTCTTCACCCAGATGCACAGCACATCTTTCTTGCTATTAACACTTCTTATGTATCCGATTGCATAAGATAAACATGAGATCCAAATGGAGTGGATAGAGTTCTTGAGCTCTGCTAAATATGTTGTCATCGTCATCGTCACCATATCATCATCCTCGTTGTCGTTTCGTTGTTGTTAGTTAACTCGTCTGCCCACCGAACTCAAACAGCGAATTCCAGTTCCTGCCAATCATCCTAAGCTAATAATACGGTCCTCTCCCCATCCCCATATCTCAGATCATGCGACCCAGCAACATCAAGAGTGTGGACAATATTTCTGGGATTGCAATGCGGTGGTCTCTGCTGTTGCTGGTCTGGTGGACTGGATTTGAATTTGTTTTCTGGTAGTTCGGTGGGAAAAACAAACCACGCAAAATGAACACAGAATCCCAAAACAAATTCTAAAACCAAAAGTAGCTACAGGTAGATAAATATGTATGTGTATATAGAGTGACACCCAAATGTGTTGCGCCAGAGCCAGACTGTATAATTGACCCGTTCAAGGTTTCGACTTGATGGTCGACAACGAAAACGACGACGATGACGAGGCGACTCGACGGTCTGTGGTCGTAGTCGAATTTTGGTTTCGTTTTTTGTCGGTTTGCTTCCTGCCCCGAATTTTTTTGAGCCAATTTCGGTTTTTATTTTGTTTATTTTTCTATTTGGTTTGAGGTTTGTTTCGTTTTTAATTGGTACCTGTTTGGCAGTCTTTTACCGGCCCAGACAGACTGGACTTTTATGTGATATCAGACCTGGACGGCCTCGCATGGGGTTGTCTACCTGAGCTAGCGGGATGGCTATATGTGTAAAGTTTGGACAGAAAAAAGAAAGAAACACCCAAAACCGACCAAAAAAAAAAAAAAAACACCAGCAACAGAAGGAGTAACTCGACCGAAGACGACGACGTGCGCGCGGCGGGTTAGGTACTTGGACTTGAGATCACTGATCGCCATACAAAACAGAAAGGCCATATAGAAGAGTTTGGTAGCCCAATGTAAACATTAGTTCGCCAGTAAATATCATCATCAAAACCGCATAACACGGACTGAATTGATCGTTTTTTTTTTTGTTTCGTCCATCTTCTAATATTAGTTTTATACATATTTATGGTTATTATTATGTATGGGCTGATACCTATAGTCGATTTGGGTTCTGGTCGGATATGTGATGGTGATAGCGTGTCCCTGGGACAGAATTTGATTAATTTGAATTATATTCATTTTATATACCTATGTACGTGTATCTATATCATTTCTACATTTACCTTTGGCGGTATATCAAATAAAGAGTTAAATCTTCCAGACCAGGCCATCAATGATATAGTCTCCATCTTTGTGATTCATTGACACATGAAAGGAATTTTTAAAAGGCCAAAACCAACGAATGAAAGACTGATTATTGATATAAGATGAGTGTGATGGTGCAGAAGCAGACATTGGCCTTGATAACACCCGAAGCATATAAAGCTTGTCTAATCATGTCGGAGAATTTTGTTGACAAGAATATTCGACTCATGATGGGTTTTATGAGTAAAGATATACCGAAATGACGAGACTAGAGAAATGCCAATCTATAAGAGTCATCATAACAGTTTATCACCATAATAAAAGCACGCGTGGATCAACGCGTTTCCGGAAACGTCTCGTCTGTGAAGTTGCGGGGTAATTTTCACTCAGATTAATGGGACCAAGACAGGAATTTGCAGTTTTCTTGCATTGCCGAGTTTGCAGCTAAATTTTGAGGAATATCTACTTTCCCACATGAAATTTAGGGACTCGGACTATCTATTCCTAAAAACAAAAATTACACTTTATTAGATAAGTTTTAGGTAGGTACTAGCCCTTTTTATAGGAACAAACTAGAGTGATTTTCAACCCCGCTTTAACCTAAAAACCAATAAAAAATTTCAACTTCTTAGAATCAGTAGGTAGTTCCTGATATGTAGGACATCGAAAATCGCTAAAACCCTTTTCGATTGGCTCACTGATCATCAAAATTATGGAGCACTTCCCGAAATCGTTGAATCTTGTTTTATTTCGTACAACAACGGTAGGCCTCTGTGGTGCATACAATGGAAAAATATCTAAAATTAGAGATTTTCTATTTAAGGGGATCTTGTGATCAGCCCAGTTTTTCACAGGCAGGCGACTGTTAGATTATCGCGGGTATTGAATAAAAGGATACCGATAACTTACGCCCGTGGCGTAACGGTTAGTGCGTTGGACTGTCATGCCAGAGGTCTGGATTCAATACCAGCCACTTCCACCTTATGTTTTTTTCCGGGCTACTGCCTCTTGCGAGGAAGTGACAAATCCTCCAAGAGTATCTCCTGTCACAGAAAAGTGCTGTTCACCTTAGCCGTTCGGATTCGGCAATAAACTGTAGGTCCCCTCCATTCCTGCAGACACGCACACAGGAATGGTTGAGTGTTGTAAGTCACTAGGCCCTGGTTCTTGACGAGCCGTTGTGCCACCAAATTTATTTATTTTTGCTCGGTTACTTTTTTGCTGAATACATTAGGTATTCCCCACTTAATAGCACTGGCCATTTTGTCAGATTTTTCGATCAATTATCCGGTTGGTTCAGTTAAACGTATAAAAAACTGTTCTACTTAGGTATAGAGGACATTTTCTAACGCGCTTTTTTCCGGTTGATTAAACAGGAAAATTATTTGAGGTAAAATTAGACGGGGAATACGTACACCTATACCAAAATGGTTCGCTATGAATAGGGTATCAAATGAAAGATAAGACTGGTCTTTATAGAAACCATGTGGGAGATAATACAAAGGGGAAAACTTAAAATTGTATAACGAAAACCTGGCTGATAAGCTGCTGGACAGAAGAATCGAATCGGGAAGTAAAGGAAAACAAATGAAACAAATAAATTATTTGCAATTTATATAGCAAAATTTAATTTATTTTGTTATTATTATTTGTATTGTATTATTTATACTAGAATGTCAGTTTATTAGACTTGACCATTCTTTATTCCGTCAATTTCATTGAATTTTACTACTATTTTAAAGGTGGTAGCACCTTTAAGTTGTTGTTGTTGTTCAAAATTCAATGAAATTAATTTATTTTGCTTCCTAAGAGAATTTTATTTTTATTTTAAATTTTTAAGTTTTCCTGAAAAAATTAAAAATGAGCTATCTTTTGTCTCCACCTTACAGTTGTTCCAGATTCAGATTTTAAATCATGTAACTCTCCAAAATTAAAAGAAAACTGTTACCCAATTCGCCCTATGTTTCCTTTTTTTCCTCATTCTCACCACTTGTCTAACTGTCAATTTCAGTTCGTGCCAGGTCCCCGAGTTGTCAAAAATTTGTATTATAATGTGTCACAAAGCTTGACATTTCGTCACAATAGTATTCTTTTAGGCGTCTTATAGAAAAATGTTTTTACTATGAATCGTTCTAAAAATATTGGCTAAAATTAGTTTTTCAAAATTGCGGGGGTTGTATACTAGATGCACCCTAAACTAATTAATATTATTTTTCCCCTTATCTCAGCGTTTATAACTCACATTTTTAATAACATTTAAACCACCTCCTGCTACCCCCAACTTAGGAAATCTTCAAAAGTTATCCCAGTTCCTAAAAAGTCCAACTCAGCACACAAAGAATACCGCCCAATAGCCATTTTACCCAGCATTTGAGAAGATAAACAGTGTCAACAGATTACATCCTTTCTGAATACTCCTCGACTGCTCTCACCTACTCAATTAGGCTTTAGGCCACAACACTGCTGTTGCATTGCACTCAAAGATTGTCGATGACATATATGACTAGGAGTTGATAAAAATCTTGTAACACAATGGTTCGGCTTCATTTCACTAAAGCGTTTTACTTTGTTCCGCATAATTTTCTTTTGAATAAGTTAAAATATAATTTTTTCTTTGATAGTTCGGCTGTGTATTTAACTGAAAGAAATCAAGCTGTTTTTGTAAACAACAACTTATCTGATTTCCTCCCAACGCATACCGGTATACCGCAAGGCTCAATCTTAGGTGCTCTTCTCTTTACCCTTTTTGATAATGATTTACCTTTGGTTCCCAAATACTGTAAAATTCATATGTATGCTAATGACGTCCAAATTTATTTGAGCTATAAGATCGGCATGGTTGAGTATGCAACCGCCAAAATAAACGAAGATTTGCAGCGTGTGGTTGAACAGTCTCACCAGAACTTTTTGAAACATAATTTTAAAAAATTTCAGGCTATTATTGTGAGGAATACAGCAGTCGATACATCATATTTTCCAAATGTCGAACTACATATATGGATCTATAGATACCGTAGATTATTTGGAAACAGTGAAAAACCTAGGAGTTATTTTCGATCACACACTATCATGGGGAGGTCATATAACATGCGCACTGGGAAAAACTTACGCTGCACTCCGGGTTGTAAATTTAGGTGGTAACTCCCTGCTAATATATCCACTAAAATGATAATAGCAAAAACCCTTGTAACTCCCATTTTATTTTACGGCAGCCTGATCTTCTATTGTCTTGACAGTAGAAGCTAACGAAAGTTGGAAGTAACTTTCAACAATATTGCTCGCTTTGTTTATGGATTGAATCGGTTTGACAATGTTTATCGATGTACAAACAGTATTTTTAATATGCCTTTAAGCAAATTTCTCGATTTGCAAGCTCTTAGTTTTTTGTTTAAACTGATCCAGCAGAATAAAGTCCCTGAATATCTCTTTGAAAAGCTTGTTATTCAAACGTCTGAAAGAAGTAGAGTTCTGATTGCACCCAGATATAATTATCTTAACTCAAAGCGACAGTTCTTTGTGCACACAGTGGGTCTTTGGAATTCCCTGCCTATTGGCCTGAGAAGACTAAACAACTGCAGAACTTTTGAAAATTCCCTAAAGGTCCACTTCAAAAGCTATAATATATCATTCTTTAAGAAAGATCTAATCTTGATAGCCTTTTTATATTTAGTTTAACTTTTTGAAACTTAAATAAATCAAATTCTGCTAACATAAATTTAATAATTATTTAACCAAAAATGTACTAAGTATAAAAAAAAAAACACTTATTTTATTGTACTTAAGTTTGAAATCAATAAATATAAATACAAATAGAAAACTGTATTCCTAAAATTTGATCAGTATAGTTTAAAAAATAAATCTCTGTCGACCAGGCTAATACATATTCTATGTACATATTCTATTGTACCAATTATTGTAAATATTTCTCCATATAAATGCTTTTTTTTAACCTCTAAGGGCCAGTTGTACAAATGTTTCAACATTAAACCCTGGGTTGCAATTTTAATTCACCGATTTTGATTTTCTAAACCACGTATCAATATTTAAACCAAGATTGTAAAACTGGCAATAAATGAATCAACCATTATTTCTAGAAGTGTATATTCATAGCGATAATGGAATTCGCAATAAGTAATTCGCAGTACATAGAGCTTCTTTTCCACACGTTAAATCGGTGAAGTGAAAAGAGAGCACGACAGTTTGAACTGCTGCGAATGCTGTATTGCGAATTCCATAATCGACATAAATATCGAATTTTTGAAAATGTTTGAACTGCTGCATGAAATATGTTGGAATAAAAAAGCCTCTTAACAAGAAAAAGTATTTTCATTCATTAGAAAACTGTATAATTGATTAATTTAATAAATATTTCTTTCACATCCAATAAACTACTTTAACTTACGTTAAGGTAATGAATATTACCTCTCTGTCTTTGACACCCATTTTATTCAATTCACAGTCAACATTTGTTTCTACAATCACCCATTATAATTCCCCAGAAGCCCATCAGAAACCACTCAATTATAACATCCCATCATCCGGCGAGTCGATAAAGAAAAAACCAATTGACTCGTAATAATTTTCATTCTCAAAACAAATCTTTTTTATAGCCCCACATGTTGAACTAATTTTTCTTCATCCTTACTACTCCCACGAATTTATTGCGCTTCTATACTATATATCAACATTCATAAAGTGGCTCAAAAGCAAACAAAAAACTGGGTTAAAGGTTTCCACACTAATTTCCAATTAAATATCACAGGAACGTTCTTCGCACTCGCTCGAAGAAAAGCACAATTATAATCCCTCATTCGAATGTTCGCTCATTGCATATCCATTTGATTCGAAATTAAAATGGGCACTTGAAAAAGTGTCTCTAAGCACATTCATATTGAGCGACATATACGAAGATTGCCTATGGGCTAGCCCCAAGTAAGGCGAGATCTGTTTAAATTAATTTTGGTGATAAAATTGATTTAGATACACCCCCACCCAGCATGCATCGGGGTCCAACAGATCGCGATCGCACCCAGGGCAGTTCAATTTGAATAAATCTCGCGAGAAGCTGCGCCAAGTTGAACTCTCGAGGGTGATGCAACGTAAATACATCACATACATCAGAGTATCACACATTTATGTTTTACGTCGTAGTTGGGTCCATAGAGCAACTTTACAACAGATCGCACACTTGCACTCCTCTTTTTACACCTCCCTCAAGTCTTAAAAACAAGAAATGGGAACGCGACCGGGGAGGCGACAGCAACAACTGCATCAAGAGCGTGCTGCTGCAACTACGCCACGTCTCTCAACCGAATAGTGTCACCGGAATAAATTATCGTAAATGCGATTAGAAACAATTCCAGATACTTTTAATGTTCGTTTCGGGTCTACATGTCTCCATGTGCTTTCAATCAGCGACAGAATACTGAACGACCAAGGCAACGATCATGCGATGGAGCTGCGGAGGCGGCCAGAGAGATGCTCATGCTCACTGTGTCAAGTGATTCCTAATGGTTTTCCTGAAATGCATTGGCAATACATGGGAGCCCCATCATCGTATCTCCTCCCGTTCATCATGTTGCCTTTATGTGACAAAATATATCCAAAGGCGAATTCGAAAAATAAATCACAAGATGAAATAAATGCTCGCAATAAAACTTTAAAATTGAACAAAAAAAAAAAAGAATACGTATGTAATTTAATGGCGTGTCCCAATTTCGGAACCATCATCGTGTCGTTGTCGTTCGTTGCATGTGCCCGATTAAAAAAAAAAAAAAAAAAAACACTAGCGTATATGGACTTTTTAGCAGGCACGCGCCTCGGATCGCCCACACTATACAACCATGCATAATATCCAAAGTGGCACTATTTACGCGATTGCACGATCACTATCTGGGGTGTGGAAGCGTAAGTAGCTAAAATAGTGAAGGTTCCAAGACGTAAAGAATGCGGGGGTAGTAATCCAGAGACACAATAAAAATAATTGCCAAGACAGTGAAATAATAATTTTACCGTTCAACCTGTATGGATTGTGGTTGTTGTAAAATAACTGGTTTTCGCATTTTCCGTTTTCGTTTTTGTTTTAGAAAAAGAAATTTTTAAGAAGTCTTACATAAAAATTTTCGGCTAAATATTTTTCAATTAAAAAACCGCATTATACCTTAAAAATTATTGATTATGTTCAAATCAATAAGATATAAGGTGCGTTTTATTGGTAATTCAAAGCTAGCGCAGCAATACAAGTTCAATAAAACGCTATATCCATTTTTGTGTCCACTCTATTTATTTGGCTGTATAATTCTTTTGTGAGTGAAAAACAGACTACGTTACCGACATTCAAGGTTCAAGTCCACACTCTTTGTCCAGTTTTATATTCACTAATTTACTGGCTTATTTATGGGTAGTTTTGATTTTGTTATTGTTCACTAAGAGAAATTTTACTGCGCTAGCTATAAAATTGCAAACAAAACGCACCTATATAGTTTAATGTCTTAGCTTAGGCTATAATAATTTATAAAGTTTGAACATTGTGCAGGTTCACAATTTCTTTTTCTAAAATGGCTGTTTTTATCGTTAACCACAACTCAATAATTTATTTAAGTTTTTTTTTTTAAGAAATAGTATTAAAGTGTCACAAATATGTAATAAATATGTATATTCTTTTGTACAAAATCAAAACAAACCTCTGGCAACCATGTTTTCTTATAAACTTTCCAAGATGCAAACGGGAGTAATAGTATTTTTTTTTTTTATTAAATAAGAGGCCAGTGGCTTATGTTGTTTTCAAAATCGTATAGCTAGCTTATAAGACATTTGATATGAGCAATGATCTTCAACAATCTGGACACAGTGCGATGCAGTTTAGTTTTGTCTATTCCATCAGAAAAAATGCATTTCTGTCTATTATTTGGCTTAAAAATTACTGCACAACTTCTAGATAATTGAAGGGTTTGTTTAGCTTAGAATTAAAAAAAATTATTTGTAGATAGATTTTTAGTTTAAATGAATCATGACATTACGGATAACGAATATATGTACATATTGTATATCTATCTATCTGTTTGACCATTATGCATATGTAAGCAATTCATACATAGCTGGAATTATAATATCTTGTTCTTGAAACCTACATGCTACTAAAAACCTCTATATTTTTCCAAAATAAATCTATAGGTACATGAGTAGGTTTCACCCATAAATAGGGTTACCAGATTGTTGAACGTGGAAAAGGATGTTTGTGTATATTTTTTTTTTGGGAAAGGTGGGAAGGGGGGGGAGGGTGGAAGGCAGATGTACTAAAATATTTTTTTTTTTCGATCTAAGATTCAAAAACAAAAACTTTGTATTTAATTTAATTCAAGTTAAAATTAACGAATACCATATAAGGGTAAAATTATACAATACGCCCCACTGTTTTAGAATTTTTAATAAAACACAAAATTGAACAAAAATAAAGTTCTTTTATTAAATACAAAACCAGCAGCCCTTTTTCATACTTTTGGTAATTCACTTTCTACTGAAACATATATTATACAGGGTGTTCCGTATAAGGTGCACCAAAGAGATAGCACTTCGTTTTAGCCTTTACCGTTGTTTTTTAATATTTTTTTTCTGTATTAAGTCAATTATTTTAGAAAATTGCTCCTTCCGTTATTTTTAATTTTCTAAAAAGCTAAAAGACATTTTAGCATCCGGTTTTCTGTTTTTGACTAAAAATTAACAAAATCATTGAATTTGCAAACAAAATTAGTACCTAAAATTTTGAAAAAAAAAAAAAAAAATAAGTTTGAAATTGTTTTTTTAATTTTTTTTTTTCAAATTTTCGAGTTTGAAAATTTATTTTTCAAAAACTATTCACTAACACAACTTAATTTTAAAAAAAATAAAAAAGAGATTTCTAGCTTTCTAAAAAGGTATAGCATGGCATTGTAGGTTTAACCGTTGTTTTTAAATATTTTTTATTCTCTTTTAAGACAATTAAAAAATTGACCCTCCCGCCTAAAAGGGGGGAAATAGGCCCCCCTCCCACATGATTTTTTCACTTGTCTTAACCCAACCTACTCGACCCAGCTCTTTGGTGCACCTTATACGGCGCCAGAAATCGTTTTTGTCCTTTTTTTCGCGACA
This sequence comes from Epistrophella euchroma, assembly GCA_947049315.1. Taxonomy (NCBI): domain Eukaryota; kingdom Metazoa; phylum Arthropoda; class Insecta; order Diptera; family Syrphidae; genus Epistrophella; species Epistrophella euchroma. Next base: position 120,860,101 of record OX346245.1, on the reverse strand, counting down.
AGGCACACAGAACCCTAACACTAAAAAACACAGTTCGCGAACTATTGAAACTTATTTGAACAGGTTTGGTCGTGATTGCATAATACCATCTGAGCACATCACAATGAGCTAAAATGACCACTCTTTAGAATTCTTCTACTCATCTGCTGAAAAAATATTTTTTTCTAATTTTCACAGATTACCATTTTGTATAAAACTCAATTGTCTTAGATTTCAATCTCTTAAAATCGCTCTAAATTCTTAAAAAATACTTTTTTTTCCGAATTCTGAAAGATAACCATCCTGAAGAATTGATTTAAAATAGCTTTTAACGGCCTTTAGTGTTTAGTCCATAAAAATTGGCGTTTCGTCCCGGCTATCTCACTTTGACTCATCAGTTGACTAGTGAGGCCCTTGTCAATACGCAATTTCTAATAAGTTCAGTTCATCTTACATATATTTCATGATGAATACCTATTTTAAACTATATCTAACCAGATTAGAATTCCTAATCATTAAAACTGGAAGATTTTTTGTGCCCGTGACTTGGCAATGTTTATATTCGAAGATTTTTTAGCCCTATTTTAAAAACTATTGTCTCAAACGCGCTTTAGAAAAGCTTAAAAAAAAGCTTTTACTTTTACAATTTGGCCTTATGTCACTTTCTCAAAGTGTAAGACCCGCAAACACCCACATTTGGCTCTTTATGTCATTTGTCCTTATGGCGCGGCCATTTAGACACTTTCGGGGCCAAGTTAACACGCCTTAAAATAAGAAACCTTTATTAAAGCACTTTAAAATAAAACTCGTTCAAATACATATATGTACCTAGCTGACGATGTATATGTGAAGATAGTGCATCGCGTGTTGTAAGATAACAGTACCTATAAAAAAACGGTACCGAATAAATTATACATTCCTAGTAACAAAAAATCTTAAGACGTCACCAAGTTTTATCAGTCTCAGATTTACTGTATCGTTGAACCCCATTCAGCCGAAACAAAAAAAAATACAACTTTATTAGTTTTGTGTCGTTAATTTTTGAATATGGAACGATAAAAGTGCGCTGCGTTCGAACTGGCTATAAAACATTTTCAAATCAAAGCCCAACAACAACAACAACAAAGAAGAAGACGAAAACCGAGCGCGCATGCATCAATTATTTTAACTAGAATTGATAACTTTTACTACTCGTCTATATAGCAATTATAAATGTTTATGGTATTTTTATGGTCAAGTGTCTTTTTTTTATCGCTCTTGACTCTTAACAAAGGAAGTAGGTAGGTATACACTTCGCGGATGTTCTCTCTAATTCAGCTACTACCAACCATCAATTCGTCACGCAGCGCGCAGTCAAACATTTTCCTACCCCCCATTAATCCAAAAGCTAGAGTGCAACAGCAGCCCCATCAATTTTCTATAGTTTCGGTAATAAAATGAAAACCAATTTCCAATTGCCTTCCGCTTTAGCATGATTATATTATTCCCTTCACTTCACTTTTCCGTGCTCTTGCTCTACGTACGTGTGACGTTGTGGTATCTCAAAATGACACAATCGATTACTCAAAAATAGACAATTCCGTATTTCGTATTATGGGACCAGTAATTAATGCACATGCAGAGCTGTAATAAAACACTTATCTTAGTTTTAATATTCCCATGTATAGGCACAGTCACTGCTGTGGTGGATTCCTGTTATAGACATCAAATTACCGAAATCCCCATATAACGCCCAAGGCCCATAAAAAACACGTCGTCCACTACAAACGATCGGTTCTAGGCAGAACAAAAAGTTCACCATTTCGGGTCACATTCTGGGACAAATTGGGCTTCCTCGCTTCTCGACTTTTTGTTTTACGATAGGAAAGACAATCAGTGCCAGCCGAGCGGTATAATCCCAATTTCCAATATCGGTCTGATCATTATTTATGTTCATTAACCTTTGGATCTCTGGACGACGACGCGCGTGTGCTTGTAGTATTTATTCCGAGAATTCTATGTAGTTACATTCTATACTATAATGTAGGTACTTTCTTGTTTCCTATTTGTTTTGGAACACAAAAATTTGTCAACTGATAAGGGAACATTGGCCCGGACTAATTGGGAGCACAATACAGTTTCTGCATAATGCATGATGGACGTTGACTAATTTTTATTTTTTTTTTGTTGTTGTTGTTGCTGTATTTCCTATACAAATTCCCACCCGATTATTAAGGAGTGTAATGACCCGTGAAATTTTGTTTAAATTTATGGTGTAACTTATGGCAGAGATTGAGTTATCAGCTCGAAAGCAGTAATTTTTGAAATGTTCTAAATGGCTGCTATAGAGAATGAGGCGGTTCAGAAGCGATAAATTATTTGAAAATTTTAATGACGTAGGTATTTATTCGAAACCGAAATGAATAAAAAATTACATTTATAGGTAGTTACTGAGATTAGGAAAGGCTTTTGCTGAAGGCTGTTGGTCGTCGAACTTTGATGCTCAATTAAAGGAGGTTTCTAGTTTCCATGTTAGAGTTTGGAGTTTTATACAAAAGGAGGAGAGTTGAAAAAAAAAAATGGATAGAATTGATGACTGAGAGATATTCACAATGATTATACAGGAAGTCCCCTAATTCGTGTAGAATATTTTGGGGGATGATTCCTGGGATTATTCTGAGAAAAAAATTGTATGGGGAAAGTTTCTGAAAAATTGACTTAAAATGGAAAAAAAAAATATTTAAAATTACCGAAAAAATAACAATGTAGGTATACTGAAGCTTTTTTAAAAGTTAATATTTCATCTTTGTAATTGATTTTTAAATCAAGTTGATTGAAGGAATTATTGAAAAGCCCATAAAAAAGAGTTATTGAAAAGCCCATAAAAAATCCAAAGTGCGGGTTCCAACATCGGAACCCGCCATTTTCAGTAAAAAAATTTTATGAGATGAGTCTTCTTAGTAATTTTATATTCTTTGGTACTAGGTAATGAAAAACACAGATGTTAAAATCTTTCTTAGCTTTTGATAAACCAAAGGTAATTTATTTTCCCCTCTACCAGATTTTTTAAATAATTTTTTCTATGATAGCTCTTGGATACCTACAATACCTATTCGATATTTGAGGTTTTTTTAAATCTCAAATCGACTGCGCGCTTATAAAAAAAAAATGTTATAATCTTTTTTTTTTAGAAAATCGCATATTAAGCAAACTTTACATAAACTAGGTACTTTGTGATAGTATCCAACGGCTAACAGTTACATCTAAAGGGTCATTCCAATATGGACTTCCGAACTTTGACAGTTGACAGCGGCCATATTGTTGAAGCTAGATGTGTCATATTGGCTGTCATTTATTCAATATGCACATATTTTTCCAAAACATCATGGGCGGATTTAGAGTTTAACAATACGTGCAAGGTGTAAATTATAAAATTGTTTTATCAAAATGGATGTTTTGTTTGGGCAACGTTCGGCGCGTTTAAGTCTTTGAATATAGGGAGGCAGAGCCGTACTTTGAGACCACGGGAGGAAACGAAAACAAAAGATACAAAAAGAAGCTTAAGGACTAATGGATCTTGAAAATCACGGGAAAAACGTTTAATAAATCCCAGTATTTTGTTAGCTTTTTTAATTATAAGATTTAAGTGATCGCTAAGTGTAAAATTACTGTCGAGAATTATACCCAAGTCGGAGAAGATAGACAGTCTAGAAAGAGGGGAAGAATCTAACATGTAACTAAAGCGTATGCAGGTTTTTTTGCGGGTAAGACTCACAGTCTTACAATTGTCAACATTTAACAAGAGACGATTTAAATTGCACCATTCCCTAAACCTTTTTAGATCTTGTTGAAAAAGTAAACAATCGTTTGTTGAAGTTTTTTTTTTGTAAAGTTTTACGTCATCGGCGTAGATGAGAATGGAGGAGTGTTTTAATACCGAGGTCAATTCATTAATAAATAAAAAAAACAATAAGGGGCCTAAATAACTACCCTGGGGAATACCAGAATTAACATAAAATTGGTTAGAGCCACTCATTACGATTAGTGTGATTTTACTCCGTTGGACTTTTTCTTGTAGGGTTTCCTGAAGTCGCGAGTCTATGCGAATAAGCCAGCAAACCACAGCGATCCTCAAAGCCAACATAACCTATGCTATCGGTCAAATTCAGTTTGATTTATGCACCCAAAATCATGGAAAATTTGATATTTCGCATGCGTGCCATTCAGAGAAGCCGCGGCGGACATTTCAACGATTCTATATTACGTACATAATGGCATCAATAAGCCTTTCAAACAAATATAAAATGTTTAATAGTTCTCACACGCACTTTGTTTAATTTAAATTTAAAGATAGGAAGCTCTTAATGAAAGACCCTTTCCTTATTTGTACAATAACCCGATTTTACAATAACTCGATTTTTGACATTGAATTACTTTGTTAGCGAATTTAATTCATTTTGCGTTTTATTTGCAATACAGATTTGGATCAGGATAATTTTTTAACAAATAATACAAAACAAATTTGGGATCCTGCTTTTTCTGGATGTATTTCAAAAATCCAAAAATTAGTTCTTAATTTGGTGGGTAGATGGCATTTGTGGTGTAAGGAAGTGTAAAGAAAAAGACAGAAAATAATTGAAATTAAGCACAATTAAAAAAGATATGTGCATAAGCTGCTGTCAAAAAGATCCGTATCATTTAATTATTTTAGGGTACGATCCTGATCCAGATTCTTAGATATTAAAACACGGCTGTATGTATATTCTCTTGCTTTGATAAAACTCTTTGCTGGTGATAAATCTCATTAAATTTAAAAAAAATATAGGCATGTATATTAATTAATAATCGCGTCCGTCCCAAACATTGTCTTATCTGAACACATGAAACTTCCAAACTAAAAATTCATTACCTGTGAAAATGAAAATTAACATGAAGACGATGAGGGCTAGCAGCAAATTATAACTTTTAACGGCAACAAAAGTGTTTTCACAGTCTATAATCATTAAACTCGTGAGCATAATTGTCTACCAACCAAAACGTGAATGAACATTAGGTATTCTTTACCTAGCTATATAGATACATGCATACATATTAAATAAAGAAGACTCACAAAAAAATCAAGGGTTGGTCAGAAACTCAGAAAAAGGCTGGCTACCTACCAAGCTCCGTTTTATTTCCGAGAATCAAAAAATAATTTACATAATTTATGTTAACACGCAAGGATATTAAAATCCCCCCCGAAAAAAAAATTACAGTATTTGAAGCCATTTGGAAGAGAACGGCACTTTTATCGTATAATTCCTTTTGATGGTTTGGAGGATTATATTATTATTTTTTTTTATTAATATGATCATGATCAACATCAACAACCCATGGTAATATTTTTTGTATTAAATAACTATCCACATGATTTGTTAATAAATTTTTAGTCAAGTATCTTTTGACAAAAATAATAAAATCAGCCGCTTGTTCCATCACGACAAGGTTATTTGATGCCTATTTAGTTCTTATGTATACGTTACCCCCATAAAGGAATTATCTCACTAAAAGACGACAAGGATCAACAAACTCTCCAATTACAACATAAGTACATACAGATCCAGGACAGGTCTGTTGCCGATTTAGATAGATGTTACTTCTATATCATTCAATAAAGGTGAATTTTACCAAAAAAGTTTATTTATAATATCAAGCAGTTCAGAACGAAGATCCAGAAAAAACTTACAAAAATCTGCAACCCAAAAGCATAGGTTCTTGTTATACAGGGTAATCGGTATAAGATGCACCAAACTGCTGGAGCGAGTAGGTTGGGTTAAGACAAGAAAAAAATCGTATGGAAGGGGGGTCTATTTTCCCCCGTGTAGGCAGGAGGAGCAATTTTCTAAAAAATTGACTTAAACAAAAAAAAAAATAATTAAAAACAACGGTACAATTTAAAATGCCATGCTATACCTTTTTGGAAAGCCAGAAATCTCTTCTTTCATTTTAAAATTAGTTGTGTTAGTGAATAGTTTTTGAAAAATTAATTTCCAAACTCGAAATTTTGAAAAAAAAAAAGTTTCAAACTAATTTTTTTCAAAGTTTTATGTAATTAAGTACAATTTTCTTTTAGTTTTTGAGAAAATTAAAAATAACAGGAGGAGCAATTTTCTAAAATAATTGACTTAATACAGAAAAAAAATTATTAAAAAACATCGGTAATGGCAAAAACGACTTGCTATACTTTTTTGTTAAGACAGAAATATGTGCTTGCATTTTGTTTATAAATTAAGTTCTTTTAGGGAACAGTTTTTTAAAACTTAATTTTCAAACTTAAATTTTTGAAAAAAAAAAAAATTTTAATTGTGTTCAAACTGATTTTTTTCAAAATTTTACGACATTTAGTATAGTATTTTTATTTTTAATATTCAATACTCCCATCAATTTTTAGTCAAACATTGAAAACCAGATGTCGAAATGTAGTCTAGTTTTTCAAGAAAATTAAAAATAACAAAAGTAAGTTTTCCTTAAATTCGACTTCCATCCGTTATTTTGTTGTTCAATAGATCCCATTTCTACAAAATATGTAGTTAAGTAGATTTTGTTATTTTCAATTTTCTTAAAAACTTTAGCATCCGGTTTTCTGTTTTGTACTGAAAATTAATAAGAGCATTGAATTTTGGAAACAAAAATTATTAAGTATACATAAAATTTTGAAAAAAATTAGTTTGAAACTTTTGTTTTCATTTTTTTTTTCAAAATTTCGAGTTTACACACAATTTAATTTAAAATGAAAACCAAAGAAGAGATTTCTGGCTTTTTAAAAAGGTATAGCATGGCATTTTAAATTGTACCGTTGTTTTTAAATATTTTTTTTTTCTGTTTTAAGTCAATTTTTTTAGAAAATTGCTCCTCCTGCCTAAACGGGGGGAAATAGACCCGCCCCCTCCCATACGATTTTTTTCTTGTCTTAACCCAACCTACTCGATCCACCAGTTTGGTGCATCTTATACCGATCACCCTGTATAAGATCTTGGATACTAATGAAAAATAGTGTAGTTTAGTTGGTGTTATTGCCCCCTGATTTCTAATATATGATCTGAACTATTGTTTTCTTAAGAGAAAACAGTAAAGTGGAAGACAAAACTTTTCGTCTTTGAGTGATTTTGAACTCCTTGTTTTGGGGCTTTTTTTGCGTCATTTGAATAGAAACAGTCTCTTAAATATGGCAAAAAAAATCAAAAAATGCAGTAAAAGAGGGTAGTTCTTTTTATTTATAATCATATTTTACTAATGTGTGCTACCACCTTTATGTAAAATAATGTCAAAAACCCTGTTCGGAAATGAATCATACACTCCGTGCTTCTTTGATTGCAGCAGTAAGTGATTCTTTGTCCTCATATTGAAGTCCAGAATCGTACACCCTACGAACCATCCATCCCCACATGTTTTCGATAATATTTAGGTTCGGACAGTACGGTGGCCATTGAAGCAAGGTAACATTTTTCTATAGGATATCCAAATTTTAATGATTCTTGCGTTGTGGATTGGTGCATTTGTATTGGTCAAAAGACATCGGTAAACTTAGGGAAAGCTTTTTGCAATATTTTCTTGTTAGAGTTTGTCGTCATTTTCAAAGTGGGAAACTCCAGATTAATTATTCCAAACCCGGAAATCGCACCCCACACAATAACACCACCTTCTCGTGGCTTTGGTGGCGCTCCAAAAACATTGGTTCTTTCCTCATGTCATGAAAATAGTAATTATTTCGTCCGGACTATCTAAATTGATTTTGTTTCGTCAGAAAATACCACTTTTCTCCACTCTTCCCTCCACGTCATATTCTTCCAACAAAAATCTTTTCAATATTGTCTTCGTATTGGATTTAACGGTGGTTTTTTCTTCAATTTTAGGCGCTTTAAATGTTGTGACCCACAAATGGCAAGTCTAATGGTATTAAAACTAGCTGTAATTCTACTTTTCGCCTTGATTTTAGCAGCAGGGTCGCTTGAATTGGAGGTCAGTCTATTTAACTTTGTTCGGTCTGCATTTGTTGTGACTCTTGCTTGCCTACCTTTCATATTTTTTCCAAAGTTTTCTTTATTTCTGAGAAACAACCAAACAATTTTAACACTTTTTCTTATTTTTTTAGCCATTGTGCGTAGGGCAAGCTTGTTTTCCGCTTGTTTACAAAAATCCAAAAAATATTTTTTTGAAAATATTTGTATGCAGTATTTTTCACACTTGATAGGACCTCCTATGTAAAAATTTTGATCAAAATCGGTTAAGCGGTTAAGCCTAGCATACAGTTCTGTTGAATAAAAAAAACTAATGTGGTAAATTTTTTTTTTTTTTTTTCGGGAAAAAAAAAATATCTGTGGTGAAACAATTTTTTTTTAGTTCAACTATTCCACGGTGCCTCAAGAGTCATGACTCTCCGATGTTTGGTCTCTTTCATACTCATTTATAGGTTCGTTAAGAGTCATTACTTTTAAGGCACCGTGTAATACAAACTGCCACTGACATTGTTTTGCGCGAAAGAATCGTGGTGAGTATAATTTTCTTTTTCTGGGGTTAGTTTACAGTTCAATGAAAACAAAATTTCAGCAGAATTTTTTTTTTGGGTAAAAATCACTCCCATAAGAATTACATGTAGATTTTTTTTTCGTTGAAGAACTGTATTCTAGGCTTTAACGAGAAAATCGAAAAAAAAACCGGTTTTATGGCAGGTGCCGTTAATAACGGTTTAAGGTAAATTTTTCTTTCACCAAATTATAGACCATACCACTACTAGTACACACAAAAAAAATCATTAGAGCCGTTTTTGAGATAAATAACTTTATTTAAAATGATCCTAGGGCAAGTACCGTTATTTTTTTAGCTAAAAAAAAAAAAAATCTCGATTTCCTCTCTAGGGAATGGCCAAAAGATTTCATGCTCCAAGTTTGAAGAAAATCACTTCAGTGGTTTAGGCTGTATGCCGACGTCTTTTCCTTGTAGATTTAAACAAAATTAACAATAAATGAATTCTTTTAACTTCATGAATTTGCCCTGTGAAATTTTTGAGACAAATTAAATAGTAAGCTAAGCTATGAAAGTGCCCAATCAACATTTTTATGGTAGGTGTACTATCGCTCTTTCTTTATATCAAAAGTGACAAATAGTAATTTATGAAATATTTAAGGTTTGTTTGTTCACTAATTTCCTAGCTTATTTATCGGTATGTACTTTTGGTTTTTGTTAAAGTTTACCGAGGAAAATTTTACTGTGCTAACTATAAAATTGCCAATAAAACAAACCTATAAATTTACAGTATTTACCAAATACTTGTGATATTCACCTTAATTTAAGGCGACAGAGTTCTCTATTTTGAACAGCCTGGATGTTGCCCTCTGTTGTTGGATCAAACTGCTCATTGCTTAACTGATGATGACTAGTTTAAGCAAAGGCATCACCACACCACACCAGAAGGTCATTGCTTTGGTGGACTTGTGTCCTTGAAGCCATTTCCAGTTACTATCTATATTATTATGTATATATAGCCTATATGTATCTATAGGCTATAAAACTGATGCTCCTTCTGCTCTGTAATATGTAAGTCACGAAAGATGCACTTTCCACTGCTGATTCCGCTGTCGCTTGTCTTCGTCGTCGTCTTTCGTCGTCGTTGTGGCATTTGTAGGAGATTGTTTGTTTATAATTCTGGATGGTTCGAAAAAATCGTTTATAAGGTTTTATTATGTGAGAGACAGAAAATGTTTAGAGAAGATCCATTAGGGCAGGGCGAAAAAAAAAAAAAAAAACTATACTATAGTGCACATGGTGTCTATAGTTGTTGAACGGATGTTTAGGCGTGAATCAGTCACGTTGAATATATTATCCATGAGAGATAAAAATACACAATTCTAGATGAAATGTTTTATAGGTAATGTGTGTAGTTGTAAAGGAATGGATATAATTAATTTTTTTTTTTAAGAAAAATTTAAAAATGACTGCGAGTTTGCTTTCTATTTAATTAATTTACTAGTTCGGTTTTTTTTTATTTTACCTAAAAGAAAACACTTGTTTTGTGGAACGAAATATTTACCTAGATACATTATCACATAAATGCAGGCATGTAAAGACAATTATTTTAATATCTTAGGCAACAAAATCTTCCTTAATTTTGTGATGGAGATGGCGATAATGGTTTCTGTTTCAAATAAGTCAATTTTTTGCCAGTATTATACCTAATTTAATTAGCCGCCAATAAGGCCCTATGAATGACTTCGTAGCAACCTGGTTTAGTTGGTACCTAAATATTATTCATGCTTTCATTATTTTTTGTCTTTCATTTTGATACTTTTCTGGTAAAATATGGATGGGATGTGGTTAGCTGTTTAAAGTTCACATCAAACTGGAATTCTACCATCTATCTGTTCTCTGCATGGATTCATTTTTTGATTTCCAAAGCAATCAAAATATACTAAAACGTAGGTACTATGGGAACATTTATCTTAAATACTTAGTCTTTAGCCGACGCACGGCTCCTCTGGCTTTGGTTTCCTTTTGATGTCTTCTCCATCCCAAAGGCTATCTATCAAATTTTATTCTATGCAACCTTCACAATTACCATTTTAGACAGCTGTATTCCTACTACATATTACAGCTTTATTACTGATAATCATAAAATTAATTGTATAACTGATCATAACTCAGGAGGTATTCAATTCCTCTTCTTCATAACACCTTTTCGAAATAACCCTACAACAAAATGGGAATAGAGAGGGCCATAGATCACTCAATTCATTGTCTCACTGGGATGTTGCATTTTAATCATCTTGCATCTTCAATAATTTTTTCCAAAGGAATTCACCAAACAATGCCCCAGCAGGCATTTTACGACTGTGTCGATCACCAAACACAAAAAAAAAAAATACAACAACAAAAAACGCCCAGTGATCATTACAACACCGCATCAAGATCGATGAATAACACCCCGGGGCAGCTTCCATAGAGGACCGAATCGATCGAGGGATACCTCTTAAATAGTTATGTATATAGATACATTTTTATCTGAGCGATTTATTTAATTCATCGGGGCAACACAAAATTTATCTACATATGTAACCAAGAGTTGGAGAGGTTTCATAATAACTACGCACCTGGAGCAGGTGGTCCTGATGGTTGGTGTGGTCAAGCTTATTCGGTTTGTAACTCTGTTTCAGTCTCCCTATTTATTCAAAAAAGAATAAAGTCTGAAACATAATGAACAATGATATGCACAAATAAGGATCTGCTTATGCAAATGCATATAGTATGCCAGGCAGGATGTATGATTTCTGGAGAAGCATAAGGAGTCTGCTGTGGCGACGACGTGGTGTGTCAATGCGAAATTAACATCAACAATGGAACTTGAGAAGGTGTGGTTCAGATCTTTTTGTTAACCACAATTGGGACTACTGTCCGTGTATGTAAGGTAGGTATGGTATGAGAGCTTTGTTCATTTCCGGCATCAAATGTACCAGTCTGCAAACTATCCGAAAAAATAATAATTGCTCGTGCTCGCTCAATAGGGGGGGAAAGTTTTCAGTGTTTTGTTTTTTAATGGTCAGCTAATTAAGTGACACTTACGCCTTGTTCGAAATACAACAAAAAGTAGGTATATACCGAACACTGAAAGTAGTGAAATAAGGTTAATGTAGTTGGAAAAAACAGCTGAAATAAAATATATCAATGCAATGAGGATATTAAAAAGGCAATTTGAAACTCCTGACAGATAGATGGATTTGTAGATATGGACTATCCGTTTTTACTTGGCTCGTCAAAGAGAAAGTATTATTGGTTTCGTGTGACAAAATTGAGATTTAATTCAAACTCATCATTACAGTGATAAGGAAGTCCAGTATGGTTTTCATTTTAACGTGTCGGTCGGTTATATGATTGTCCCCTTTAGTACGGGCTAGCCCTTAAACAAGTGAAATTTTTTTTTCTAAATTTCAGCGTATGTATAGGTACTTCTGAGTAGTTCAAATAATGTTTTGTTTCAAAACTGCATTAAAATTCCTTTTTATTAATTTATATATATATTAATAAAACACACGTGAAAGCATTGCGCGTAGACTAGAAAAATTCTTGCTCCTCCTAGAAAAATCGACAGAACTTAACTTGTGTGCTTGTTCGCAGTAAAACCTGTGCCGAGATTTAGCTAATTCGAAACCGCGGCGAGTGAGTGAGATTACTCACTCTTCATTGAAAATCGATTTAGCTAGTAAAAGTGAGTCAGTAGGCGAGTGAAATGAAACGTCAGTTTACTCGTCGGATGTTTCAGCGGTGACTTGGTGTACACTTGTCAAAAAAATTAAGGGAACACAAAAAAAATCACTTTTTTTTTTAGTGTTTTTTGAAAAGCTGTGAAAAGTGGTCGCATTGAGATAAAACAAAAAGCATTCTAAAGCTTTATAATTTTTGTATTGAGAAATTTTAGCAAATGAATTTTTTAAGCTACCGTTATTGCGCAATCATAAGAAGAAGCACGAGCCAAAAATTTAAATCTTTTTTTTTTTTTTTTGAACATTGGCATTTTCTTTGAAATTTTTTTTTGAGCCAAATCAATGCTTTTTTTCGATAACTTGTTTATTCAGCTTTAAGGTAGTCTTTTTTCGTCATTCTACAATTTTTTTCAGAAGAATATCTGGTTTTGAATGAAGAAACAGACTTTTGACTTTTGCCACCAATATCTTCGCAAGAAATGACGACACTGAAAATTAAAGAGTGGTTTTAAAAAATGGAATTAATAGTCTGCAATATTTTTCTAAAACTTTATAACGATTATTTTTTTGGGGCTCCTCATCGTTACATTCAGAAAAGGTAAAAAAAAACGACTTTTTAAAGACTTTTTGTAAATTTTTTTACTGCTTTACAAATATTGTAGCCGTGGCGTGATGGTTAGCGCGATGGACTGTCATGCCGGAGGTCTAAGGTTCGATCCCCAGCCTCGCCACCTATTTATTTAAAAGAAAAAGCGGCTACTGCCTCTTGCGAGTAATTGACAAATCCTCCAAGAGTATCTCCTGTCACAGAAAAGTGCCGCTCGTTAGCCGTTCGGATTCGGCAATAAACTGTAGGTCCCCTCCATTCCTGCAGACACGCACACAGGAATGGTTGAGAGTTGTTGTGCCATCAAATTTATAATTTATTTATTTACAAATATTGACTGCAGGACTTAATTTGGTATGACATTTTTAAGAACTATAGGCCACCAATATTTCTGTAAAATTTCAAGTTAATTCATTGAACCGTTTTCACGTACCGAATGATCAAAGTCGTAGAAACCAATTAAATTGGGTGGGTCATGAACATTGTGAAATTGTCATCAAAATTGAAACGAAAACAACAATTTTTGCCCTGAACTTCACCCCTCTGTATTTATTTCGTTGGAGGTATTTGCTTTTTTATGCAATCAATTATATTTTTGTGTTTTTCTTGAGATTCAAAGAGAAATAGATCTAAAATATTCCAACGAAGAATTAAATAAAAATGGGAGAATAATCAATTTTTTGACTTAAGTTCGATAGTAAATTACGTAAAAACAAGTTCGCTTCAACACCGCATAAACGCGGTTCTTATAAATTACACACAAGCAAACAGAAGTTCATGTTGAAAATCCAACAAAAATTTGGTAAGGTTTGCAAAAATACCCCGTACTCCGTAGGTACAGCCATGATTTCGAACTTGTGGTCCGCTAAATGGTTGCCAGCCAGATTTGTTATTAACTACCATTTACCACCATATTGTGATGTTTTTTTTTGTATTAAGCTGAGGTAGTTCAGCGGGTCCATTAAAGAGCTGAAATTCATTCAATTAAAATAGTGCGGTGCACCAGGGCGTATACGCACTTTTCGTATTTTATTTAATATTTAACAAATTTTACTACAATTTTTTATTTTTACGTTAATTTGGTTTATGTCGATTGAAAAAGATTTTTGATGAACTTTTTGTTATTTATTTAAAAAAAAAGGTGGACGCCGTAGGTACTCGTGGCCGATGGCAAACACTAATTTAATTTATAAAGTTCTAATTTCAAGTTATGGGACTAATGAATTTTTTTTAAGCAGTAAATTATTTAACCATTCCCACAGCAGCCACTGGTGCGAACAGCTGTGGTATTGATTTGTATTCTCTCCAGACATACGACAACCCTATTCTCAATCAGCAGGGAAAACCACAATTTCACAATTCAAACAGTGAAGGTGAAATTGACCTGTTATTATTTTCTTTGATTAATAATATTTTATGTCAAAGAGGTGACGAAATTCTAGTTAGAGGAAACTGTGTGCTAGTCAGCTATGATTAAAGCAAAAACTTGACAGTTAAATGTGCCGCAGGTTTCTACTAATTTAAAAAAAAAATAAATCTAGCGATCCTATTTTTAGAAGTAGGTATAGATTCCTCTAAATATATAGAAAAGTTGATTTTGTAATATTTAATTTTCTTTAAAACTTTGGAAGACATTTTAGCATTTGGTTTTTAATGTTTAACTAAAACTTAATAGGAGAATTAAATACTAAAAATAAAATAAGGGCTTAATGACATTGGTTACATTTAAGAAAAATAACCTCTTAATTTTTTTTTTTAAGTTTTAGTTTGAAAATTCTTATTTCAAAAACTATTCAGTGAATTTCTCAATTCAGTTAACTGGTCGGAGGAACAAATAGGAATACATTTTTGCTATATCGGAAAAATAAATTAATGTAATATGTGATCTTGTATTCCTTGTTAGATGGGTATTTTATTTATCAAACTAATTAATGAAATGAATTGTCCTTGGAAACCAAATGACCTTTTAACCATCTTAACAGATGACTTATAATGCCAATGACACGCATTTAACTAAAATCCTGGGAATTTGTCATTATATCTACAAAAAAAAAGTCTTAAATATTATTTTTTCCTATTTTATTCTTACAATTTTTTATTATCAAGAATGCAAAGTGATTATCGTAAATGAAAACGATGACGACAAGGACAGTCGAAATTTTATTGCTCTTTTACTGTGCTCTTCTGCTCTCATATGTGGAATAATTTATGTTATGATAGTATAATGCAATGCTTGAAGATTGAATTATTATTATTTATGCTTGTTTGACATTTAAGATTGAAATGATTAACTACAAAAATACCAGCTAGCTGAAAACTATATGAGGATGTGTAACTGCCAGGAGAAAGTTCAAGATGTGTGTAAATAGAGGCTGCGTAAATATTATAAATAAGAAAATGAGAATCACAAATTTGCATTAGATTCATGAAACAAGAAAAAAATAATATATTTGGCTTATGAGGGAGGGATAATTTTCTTACAAATTGACTTAAAATATAAAACTAAAACTTCAAAAAAATATGCATGACTGGATCTCACGAACTTGCTCTTGTATTAAAAACTCTGATGATATAATATCCTTAACGAAATAATGTTTAAAAAATCAAAATCACTAAAAATATTGGCCCAACATTTTAAAAAGCCTGATTTTAGGGTATTAGTATGATACTACTTAACAATTTTCTAACTTTAAAGTTCTTTACTAAATTATTCTTGTTTTTAATTTTTTTTAACTAGTATCACACTAAATCTATTTTCTTAATAAATTTCAGCTGAACACGCCTAACCCCGAGGCCCACAGGCATGTACTGGCAAGCAAGTTGGGTACATACACTTCCTGTCAAATTCATATCTGTGTACTTGCTGTGACGTAGACGGCACGCAACTTGCCGAGTAACTTGCTTCTTCGTTCTTTTTCTCTACTATTAGTGCGAGATGTGGTGAACGATTTGCTCAAAGCTTTTCATACATACCGCTGTGGGCATGCTGCTTTTATGATTGAGGAATAATCAAAATTTAAAATGTGATTGATCTACCATACGAAATAGGCTGAACAAAAAAATTAAATCCATTTGAAAAGAATATTCAATACAAAGAACGACTAGAGTTCACGTTTAGTTAATTCAATTGAGAAAGAGAACGTACTACTTGCTTCGCTACTTCTTCCCAACTGGCTTGAAAAAAAAGCAAAGCGAGTAGACGAGCAAGTTCCTTCGTTTTATATGCGTTTGTAAAAAATTGAAAGTGTATTGCAACTTGCTTGCCAGTATACTTGCTCGAGTGGCCTCAGGGTAAAACAGTGACAGTTCATACCATTTTCACATTTGTATTTGTCAAAGTGACATTTAGAGTTAGTATGATGCTAAAAAGATTAAAAAGGCATTTGGCGATTTTAACTTTAGTAAAATGTTAAAAAGATAATACGATGTTAAATCGTTTAAAATTTGGAAAATACTGGCGCAAAATTTTAGACGATTTAGTATGATGTTAAAGCATTTTTAGTATTATGTTAGGTTAAAAACAGGCTTTTCTAAATTTTAAACGAGCTAGCATCGTATTAAATATTTAACATTTTACTAAAGTTAAAGTCGCCAAATGCCTTTTTTATCTTTTTAGTATTATACTAAATCCAAGTGTCACTTTGGCAGCTATAATTGCAAAAATAAGTTGAACTGTCACTGTTTTAGGTTTAGTATGACACTAGCTAGAAAATGTTTAAAACTAAGAATATTTTAGCGAAGAGTTTTAAAGTTAGAAAATTGTTAAGTAGTAAAAAACTACAACACTTATTTAGATAAAGTAAATTATGCAATCGTAGTAGCCGTGGCGTGATGGTTAGTGCGATGGACTGTCATGCCGGAGGTCTAAGGTTCGATCCCCAGCCTCGCCACCTATTTATTTAAAAAAGAAAAACGGCTACTGCCTCTTGCGAGGAATTGACAAATCCTCCAAGAGTATCTCCTGTCACAGACAAGTGCCGCTCGTTAGCCGTTCAGATTCGGCAATAAACTGTAGGTCCCCTCCATTTCTGCAGACACGCACACAGGAATGGTTGAGAGTTGTAAGTCACTAGGCCCTAGTTCTTCATGAGCTATTGTGCCATCAAATTTATTTTTTTTTTTTTTAATTATGCAATCACCAAATCACTCGAAAAGATTAAAATCATTTTTGTCTCCATTAATTTTACAGCAATCAGTTGAATGCAATCTTTTGGGAATGCATGCATTATTCGCATTCTTTTGCATTCATTTGCATTTGAGTCAAAGATTGGCATAATTTGAAGTCTGAAGTCTCAAAGTGAAGTCAATGAATGCAATCTTTTTATTGAAGTCATTAAAGATTGCATTCACAAAATATTGCATTCTTTTATAAGCCTCGTACCTACATATCTACCTAGGAAGCGCCCAAAAGCTTTTAAGAACATAAGTAAGTAGTTGTATTAAAATTTTTGCACTCAGAGGAATTCACGAAGGTTTGAGTTCATCTGCTCATAATTTTCGTCGCACAAAAAAAATAAATTTGGTGGCACAACGGCTCACGAAGAACCAGGGCCTAGTGTCTTACAAATCTCAACCATTCCTTTGTGCGTGTCTGCAGGAATGGAGGGGACCTACAGTTTATTGCCGAATCCGAACGGCTAAGGTGAGCGGCACTTTTCTATGACAAGAGATACTCTTGGAGGAATTTTTGTCACTTCCTCGCAAGAGGCAGTAGCCCTGAAAAAAACTTAAAAACGGCTGGTACTGAACCCAGACCTCTGGCATGAGAGTCCAGCGCACTAACCATTAGACACGGGCTACTACTAAGTTTCGCCGCATACCTATACACATAATCAGGATTTAAAAATTTTGTGCAATTATTATTTGCTGTCCAACAAAACTCAATCGTAGTTTTTCCTATTTAATTTTTTTAAAATTTGATTCATAATATGAATGTGTAATACTTACCCGCCTGAAACAATTTTTCTAACATTTTACTTGCAATGTAACCATATAATTATTCGCTAGAGCCAGCTTGCACGACACTGGATGTGCATTTAATTCCAATAATTTGCAATACTGAATCACACCGTATTTATATATAGTATTTATGCCCATCTTGTTAAATTGCAACGCCTTAAATAGGCACCCAGTAGTGCGTGTGATGCAAATTGCAGGCCATTACTCCATTTACACCATAAAACAAATTAATTAAGCAAAACACATCTCACCATAGAGTGACTATATGCGATCCTGGCTGTAGGAGTCTGAATATTTGCTGTGGTGCAGGAACATGTCGCCGATTTTCTATTTTTGGAAAAAGTTACAAATGCATTCTCGTTCAAAAAAAAAAAATACAAAAAAAACAATAACTTTAAAACACTGAAACAAACCTACCAACCATATTAGTCATCCATGTGGTAAATAGCCGCCACTAAGAGTATTCCTGTACACATGCCTCCCATCGCCATCACCCATTAGCCCAACCTCTCCCACCCATCGAACAGTCCTTTTAGAGTTTTCCATTTTTGGGGTGAACTATATACATAAGTATCCAAAAGTGCAAACGAAACCAACTCGAACCATATCGGCGACAATGAACAACATTCATCTGTCTTGCGTTGTCAAATGCAATGGTGGCATGGCAGGCAGTCGCTACAGTACAAGCAGCAGTACAGCGGGTGACTCCGAGGATGTGCAGCACAAAATGCACATTGCACACATGTGGCACACAAGTTGCAAGCGATGCGTGTCGACCGACCCGAATAGCACAAGCAGTGCCCTGCCTGACAGTGGCTCCAGAGCTCCATAAAAATTGATTAAGAAACCTCCCTCCAAACGTCTAAAGAACTGTGTGCCGGGCGTCTTAGAACTTATAGTCATCGTCGTATGTTGGAAGAAGCACCGCCACTCAGATTGACGGTATCACGGAGTACGTCAATTTACTTAGCCGTAGCCGGGAATTCCTTAAAAAAGAAAAGCAGACAAACGATGGTGGAAGTGACAGCGGTGGCGTCGTCGTCATCGGAATCAACTCAGTGTCACACGCTGCATAATTCGTTGCACTGGCTTGCTCGTGTTTATCTAATTAACACGACGACGAACAGGAAAAGAAAGAATTCAACACATTGACATGCAACAGTGCCCACAAGGAAGGGCGAAACTTATGGCAAAAGAGCTTCTAATATTGTTGAAATGTCTTCACATTAAATTGGAAATGGTTCAGAGTGTATTTTTTTTTGTTTTTTGTTGTTAAGAAAGACAAAAAGGATATATGCTTCCCCAAAAAAAAGTCGAGAATTCATTTGATATTTTTGCACTTCTGATTCATACCACGATATGAAATAAGCAAAAAGAATGTGGTATAAAAGTAAAAGAACGGAAAGGATACAAATATTTTGAGCAATGACACAAAAATTGCAGTAAATGATGCCAAAGTTGAAGAATTGTCAGAACATAAGGAAAAACTTTTTTATAATTATTATTAACTATTGAGGGAAAAAGTATGAAAACTACAAGGGCTAAAAGTGTAAAAAAATTTATTTCGGCAGTTCAATTAATAGCAAATTATTGATTCGCAAAAGCAATGGAACTCGAGATTTCGATCAAATTAAATATTTCGGCGATAGGGAAGCTGGAAAAAAAATAGGTCTCGCAATTATGTCTTTCTTTCTGTCGATAGATGGGAGGATAGTAGGTAGTTGAGTAAAGCTAAGCAAATCATTGACCAAAAAAATACTGTCGTCGCGATTAACGCAGCATCAGTTAAGAAGTTTCTAGCTCAAATGAAAAAGGCTTGTTTACCAGGATTGAGGGACGTAGAGTAAAACAAGTGGAGATACAGTATTTTGTTGCTGCTTTAAACTTTGATGAACAATAACTAAAATTTACGCTACAGATTGATGAATGTACTCAGAAGCCAAGTACATTACTGTTCTTATTTTGCCATACTATGTACGCCTTAGAATCATTTGACTCGTACTACCTTCTTGATACCGATCTTATACAATTCTTGGGATGATACTTCAGCACTTAGAAGAAAATTCCCCACCCCCCGCCCCCTCTCCCTCTCCCTGATCATGACTATACTTATACTTGAAATATATGTATATTTAATATTTACAAATTCGCCACACAATATAATATGCTGATGCTTATTCATGATCCATAACACTTAAGCAGTGAGCATTCAATTCGTTTTCAATTTTATGCTCCCACCAAATTGGTCTAATCCCAGTTGCATGGAATCAAAACTCAAATCGATTATGGGGCAAAGTGAAAAATAAGCAACTTGCTGCATTTAACCAGCTGATACGTGTCATTTGCATCCATCATGAACGTGAGTGTAGACTAAAGACAGGGCTGGATTAAATAAACTGCATATTTCGGGCATATCGGCTCATCGGGGTAAGTTTTGAATCGAACCAATTTCGATTCAATTATTTGAAATATATCTTGTCATTTATTACTAAAAAATTGACTTACGCAATTTTATGAAGCTTGTTCGTAAGTTCACTGAAAGTACAAAGTGAGCCTAGTAAGAATCGGATAGTAGACCCAGTTATTCGATTATCAGGACAATATTTTCGAAATTCAAAACTGATTTTCAAAATAAATTTTAGGAATTCTTATCAAACCACACTAAACTCAAATCTTGGGCTACCTATCGGTTATTGCTAAAAAATATGGGCACAAAATTTTAAACAGTCTGATGCTAAGTTATTAGCATGATACTACTTAACAATTTTTCAACTTTAGAGCTCTTTACTAAAATGTTCTAATTTTTAAACATTTTTTAACTAGTATCATACTAAACCTAACCTGATTCCCTTATATGAATTCCAACTGATCACGCCTAAAACTGACATTTGGAAATTGACATTTGGAAAAAGTTTTATACTATAATGATAAAATAGAAATCTAGCGATTTTAACATTTGCAAAATGTTAAAAAGATAATACAATTCTAACGCGTTTAAAATTTGGAGACTCCTGTTTTTAAACTAGCATTATACTTAAAATGCTTTAACATCACAACGTCGTAAGGCTCAATTCTTTTAGAATTGTAAAAAATAACAAAGGCTACAAGATAAGCACAAAAAAATCTAAGGATGGAAAAGTCTAAGATGAGTTTTTTTTTTTTTACATTATCTATATCTTTTTGTGTATTAATAAAACCAAATAAAATTTGCATTTAAATGATAGCTTATTTTATTAGCTACATTTAGGTGCTTCATTTTCTAATGTGCGATATACTGGAGCCGAGATATTTCAAGAAAACCAAAAAATGCCAAAAATTACGTTTTTACCAATGTCTTTGGTAAAAAAAGTTGTCAGGTGGTGCAAATTTGATTTAAAGCTTTTCTTATCCTTGACAAAAAAAAAACATACCTCTGTGCGCAAGGTCAAACGACGCTTTGACTTGACTATACTATATCGTCTAAAAAAATTTGCGCCATTATCTTTTTCACATAAAATGTAATTCAGTTCTTGTAATTAGTCTCTGGGTTAATTTTATAAAAAAAATTTAACCTTTATTGTTGAACTAATTTTTATTGTTGTACTAATTTTGGTAACAAGGTTTAAACTATATCCTCCTTCAAGTTCTATGGCTTGAAAAGGCACAAATTAATTATTAAACATCAACACCTTTTTCATGTCCAGGATTCGATTCCCAGCCTCTTCCACCTAACAAAAAAGGTTTTTTTCAGGTCTATTGCCTCTTGCGAGGAAGTGAAAAATCCTCCAAGTGTATAGCTTGTCATGAAACAGTGCTTCTCTTCTTAGCAGTTCAAATTTGCCAAATTGTAGGTCCCTTCCATTCCTTCCTTACAACACGCACACAGGAATGGTTAACTGATGCCTGAACAGAATACAATGCTGGAACCAGAACTGTAGACGAAACTGGAAGAGCTGTCAAAAAGTGTCGTACGTTATTTTTTTACGTGTCCACAATGCAGCTGTACAGCTTTGAAAATATTTTGAAGAAAAACAAAACAAAACAATATTCTTGTGTACAAGCTCAGAATTCACAGTTTTTGTTTCCAATACTTTTGCTTTTTAATAAATAATTTTTTTCGCGACACAAATAACCAAAATATTTTGTTCCGACCCAAAAAGTTCTTTTTTTTCTTCATACAATTTGAAACGTCAAAAGTGCTGTACGTGAAAAGTTAAAAGTTGGTGACCTCTTCCGTCTGCGGCTGCAGCTCCGTAAGCGGCTACGTTCCGTTGTGTTCGCAACTTTGAATTTGTGCGTATTCAATATTTTGACAGCTATTCCAGCTGCAGCTCCTGTTCCGTCTCTGTCACCATTCTGTTCAGGCAGTAAGAGTTGTTTGTCACTTGGCCCTGGTTCTTCACTATCTGTTGCGCCAAGTACGGCCGTGTAACTACATATACGTATTGTCCTCCAACCTATAGCAAGACTCGATGATATGCAAAATTCAAAAAGACATATGTACATACCTCTAACTAGCGCATACTTACATTAAAGCCATTATCATAATGACTTGGATCTGTAATTTGCGCTACTACCCGCCTAGAAGTGGGTGGTGTAATAGCACCTAATAGTCGGTTGCTTTTAGCATAAAGGAATCGAATTATACTTAAAACTTGTAGGTGCCCATTTAACTCGGCAAACTAATCCAATGACCCTGGTAGTTCAATTCAAGTTTACGGGTAGCATGTGAAAGTGTTTTTTTTTTATCTCCAGGGTAGTTAAAGGTACTTTTTAGTGTGTGGTGGCACATAGAACTTTGTTTAATATAATTTTTCACTTCTTCTCTGTGGAAGAAGTCCTAAACAAAAGACTAAGAAGCTGACCGAAGTAGTGCCGACAAAAATTACCACAGAACAGAACAGGAAATATGCATTTAATCATCATTTGTGAACACCGCAAAAACAGCAGCCGAAGTAGAGTGGCATAGCAGCAATAACAACAGCAGCCGCCACAAAGCCCAGGAGATGATGAAGCACCAAAACACAAGAAGGTATACCTATGTATCCATACCTATAGGAAAAAAGGTACCTAACCTATCAGTACGTATACGACGTATCGAAAGAAGCCTGAAGGACGTTTGGCGGTTGAGTGGATACCACCGCATGGTTATGGATGCGGTTTTACTGAAAGGACTTTTTTTCACTTGGTTTTTGACATAATTTCGAGGCATCTGGTGGAATGGAATTTTTGTCGTTTTCCTTAAGATTTCTCCTCATGTAAGTAATTTTTTCTTGCTCTTTTTTTTTGTAGAAGTATTAAATAATTGCTCTGCAAGTATGAATGCTGGAATTTTTAGTTAAAAAAAAAATAAAATAAGGTAGGTAGTAGGAAAAGATGATATTATGCGCACACTGCTAGTGAAGTGGTGATCCAGTTTGATGAGTTTTTGGAATGTAATTCAGTTTGTGAGTTCTTCTCGTCATATCACTGAAAATACTTTGAATGCAAATCCATTAGAGACACGGGAGTAATTAAAAAATTTCATAATTATAGTTGAGAACTTGAAATTGGAAACGTAATCTAACTTTGGTGTCTGTGTTTAAAATATACAAAAAGTGTTGGTGTTTAGTTACATAATATATGGAATGCGTATATTAGTTAGACAGAACATATTGCAAAAAAAAAAAATGAAAAAAGAGGCTGGGTTGCAGACATTATTAACTTCACATTGGTGCCCTTTGAATCTCCATAATCTTTATTATTTTCTTATAAGAAAACGCCAATTCAAGATATTCGAAAATCTTATATCAGATGTACAATCAAGTGAAGACATTGCACAGTGGTTCCACCGTAGGCCAAAATTCAAAAAATTCGTTGCAACGTTTGTTACCAAAAACCATTAAAATTGGTCAAAAACATCCCAACCTAATTACAAATAGAAAAAAAAAATAGTATATTTACTCAATCCCCTTAGATTTTTATCTTCAAAGTGATAGCATTTTAAAGTATGGAATTTGAGTTTTAGTGCACCAAGAGTAAGCGCGACTTCATTTGTTTTCCTTGTTGTTCTCATCGTTTGTGAAATTTTTGCTTATGATGAATATATTAGTAGAAGGTAAGACTTGCATTCTCTATTTTTTATATGACATCCTACGATTAAATATAAGAGTAGTAACGCCTTTAAATTTGGATAAAAAAAATAAAAAAAAATCCTTTTGTCTTTTGAGTTAAACTTTTAACTGTTACGCCCCGCTACGCCCCAAAAAAATTATATAGTGCTGAAAAGGTCAATTCCTGTACTTTTTAATTCAACTTGATTTAGCTGCGTAAAATTGCGTATTTACATTTTATTGAGCCTTAAGCAACCATACCTCATATTGTCTATCTATCACAAAATGCTCATTTACAATAAAATTTCTCTCTCAGCATTGGTCAAATATTTCTGGAAATGAAAGCAGAAAGTCTCGTCCCATATTAAATGTCATTTTCAAGCCTTTAAACCCAAATAAAAAATGTAGTTTACACCATTGGAGGTCAGAATCGCTTATTTTTGTACAAAATTAACGTATTTCTGGAAAAATCTTGTTGAAATAGACACATTCTTATCTAAAATTAATCGGAATGTTTAAACATTAAGGAAATATGCAATATATTTGAAAATAAATAATACTTGGCTTCATAATCCTCTGCTGGGCGGCCGTCTAAAGATTTTGCGGATAGTATTCTTTATATTACCAACTGATTTCTTTATACTTGAAATTTAAAACAAATACTTAATTGAAAAAAAAAGAACTTTTTGAATCAAGCCTAATTTAAGGGCAGTTTACATTTACCCTACATAATACATATGTATGTACGTTAATGTATTTATATTTCATTAAAAAAAAACTTGGTAAATTTAACATAATTTTAAAAATGTTATGTGTGCCTTGTTTTTTCTTAGAGAAATTTCTTGCGTTTTAGTGAAAGTTTAATGCAGGTTATATGAACATATACATATTAGGTAAATACATACACATGCAAATATGCATACTTCATGTTAATATTAAATAAATATACAATGTGATTCACATAAGGTGTGAGAAAACCTATAGCATGTAGGTTAGGTCGAGACAAGAAAAAATCGTATGCAAAGGGGGTCTGTTCCCCCCGTTTAAGCTTTACAAAAAGGTAAGCATGATGTTGTAAGTGTTACCGTTGTTTTTTTTTTAATTTTTTTTCTTTATGCCAATTTTTTCGAAAACTTCCCCCCCTTCCCCCGTCAAAACGGGCGGTATAAACCCCCTTCCCATATGATTTTTTTTTCTTGCCTACACAATCTAGCTATTAGTCGCACCTTATGCGAATCACCCTGTACACATACTATACCAGACTTATTGGTAAAGCAGACATGTAGTAAATTATAATGATCTTACACCCATTTAACGAATGTATCTTTAAATTTCGACAAGATAGAGCCAAACTGATTGCAGATTCGCAATGAGAGCCTTAGAATTACTCTTAAACCACTTTTTTCCAGTTGTTTTTATGTGCGCAAGTAATTTTGGCCGCCTTTGTTCGGCAGTGGAACCACTGTGCATTGGTCTAAATAAATGCGAGAGGAAAAATATTTTTCAGCAATTCTTAGCAGTTTTTTGGCATAGAAAAAAAACAGTCAATTATCAATCACAGCAATATGTGTAGAGTAAAATTATTCTGAAGTCAATTTCATTGTTTGCTCTCAAGATATTAAAAAGTTGAGTTGAAAATTTTTTTCATAATTTTTTTTTATATAAAAAAAAAAATGTCTTTCCAATTCTCCATTACGTCATTTTGTATAGAATGAAATTGAGCTGAAGTCGATAGCATTCTTTGTTGTCGAGATATTCGATATGTAAGACACTTTACAGCTTTTTTTTAATGTAATAATAAAACCCTCAATCTGTTTTTTTTTTTTTTTTTTATGAACAGACATGTGTCGATGGATTTGGATTTCAGAGACATCGAAATGTAAAAAATAATAATAAACATAGATTTACTGTACTTACAATTTGGAGATATTATAAAAATACTATTGTTATTGAATTTTGAACAACAACAACAACTTAAAGGCGCTACCACCAATTGCTAACGAATTAATTTTAGGTATTTTAATTCGTTTTATTTTTGTTTGGCTGGAGATATATGTAGCTATTTCAAGGGGTGCCAAGCCCTATCATCAGTCTCCTTTAAAGTGGTGCTGAGCTTTAATCCAATTGTATTGAAAAACTTTCTATACATCATGCGGTATTTGTTATTATTAATTTCCTTTAATTTGCAAGTAATTGTAAGTATAGTAAATCTATGTTTAAGATTATTCAATTATTTATAATATTATAATTACAGGCCTGAAGAAGAATGTAGCCACTTTTAAAACGTCGCAATTAACAGAAAAATAAAAATAAAAAAGACCTAATAGCCCACATAAGTCTTCAGTTGTTTCAACAAAAGGTCACAAATGTAGAAATAATCTTTGTAAAAGGATAACCTCACAAAGACTTTTCTATGAAGAGAAACATTTGAAGCGTTTTAACATTGAAAATGTTTATAGGATCGTTTTGACAGAGTTGTGGTGTTACTAAAATGATTAAATGAAATAAATTCAATAAATCAGAAATGAACTCCAGCGTATAGGGCATCACAACGAAATTTTTGGTTGGTGTTACTAAAGAAATAACCGAAATGATTGAAATGAACACATGAACGTAGAATATGAAAAATGAACTCCAGCGTATAGGAGGACAACTATCAAATTTTTGGTTGGTGTTACTAAAACATCACTAGAATGATAAAAATAAACAAACGAACACAAGCGATGAATTACAGCAGGCGTCGGCAATAGGTATACGGGGAAAAAACGAAGAAAGAAAAGTATTGTTCGTCGTCAACGGGCAAGCTTCAGTGGAGAATGGTCATGAAACTCAAAAAGAGAAAAAAAAACAACAACAAGGTATTCAGAAGAAGACAAATGAACAAACAAGGCAACCAACAAAAGTGGATAGGTATTCTGCCAGATTTTTGTATGTTGTAGGTATATGTGTGTATGCATCTACATAGTTATGGAGGTAGGTAGGTTGTGATTTTGTGAAAATAAAAAAGATAGGTATGTATTTTTATTCCATACAGAATACAATCCGGTCTTATAAGAAAGGCCAGTGATGCAGTTGAGTGTGCAAGCAGGGGTAGAGATTGCTTGAAATCGATATTACCTATGTAATATGTAGGACAACCAAAAATATGCCAGAGCATGTTTTTTTCTAGCAACACCATTAAGACGAGATTAGATTAGAAATCAGTTTTATAAGAAATACTGTCTTTCAAGCGCCATGTTTCGTCGAAAATGCATACTTTTTGTATATATACGTTTAACGTGCGCATATTTTGCCGTATTTTTGTATATTTTTCATTAAAATCATAACTTGTACAGTGTCTTCTAATGTTTATTCAATAAATAATAAAGGTCTGGGGTAGGCATTACCAAAAAATTTAAACATAACTTCAGGTTATGGCGAAAAAATTGGCATTAAGGAAATTTGGGTTGGAGTTTTTGTTTTTTTTATTCGACTCGAACAATTTTATTCAATTTTGCAATTTAGTGCTTCTAAATATTTTAAGGCCGTGTATGAATTAAATTAAAATTTCGAATAAATTTTATCCGAAGTTAAAATTTAGTATATAGTTTTAGTTTTATGTAAATCTATATGCTTCCTTAATATACCTATTAAGCTAGCAAAACTTCTAAACTGCTCAACATAATCAATTGAAATAAAAACTAGAACTTTGTGCTTTTTGTGTGCTATTATTGTGTGGCAGTCCCGATTTTTGTAGCAAAACTTCTAAACCGCCCAGCATAATCAATTGAAAGAAAAACTAAAATTTGGTGCTATTTTTGTGCTATTATTGTGTGGCAGTTCCGATTTTTGTGCTAGCATACTTTTGTTTAATGTTTTGCTACAAAAAAACTATGCAAACACAAAAATCGGGACTTCCGCCCAAAATAGCACGAAAAGAGCACAAAATTTTAGTTTTTATTTCATCTGATTATGCTAAGCGGTTTAGAAGTTTTGCTAGCTTAATACTAAAGTACCATCTAGATTTACATAAAACAAAAACTATGATAGCACAAAATTTTAGTTATGGTTTCAATTGATTATGCTAATATGTATTGTATATGCTAGCTTTATAGACGTTTAGATGTATGTCGTTCTTTTTAATCCAGTTTTTAAAAATACATTACATAGGTATACATACCTACATAGAATATATTTTTACAAGCAATAATGAGCATATTTTTGTGAGTTTTGATATCAGATTAAAAAAAATAGAAAAGTACGATGGGGTTAGTTAAAGAAAATTAACAAGATTTATTGTTTGCCAAATGGAAAGTGACATTAAATACCTACACTTAGAAACTTCAAAACTTATAATGGTGTTTGAAACAGCTTATTACGTTTTAATTTAGCCAGTTCAGGTTTCTCAAGCTTACTGATATCTCAGAGATCTCAGCAATCTCAGAGATCTGAGCAATCTCAGAAATCTGAACGTAATTTCTCAGTTTCCTCACTTTTGCTGTCAAAAAACTGAGACTGATAGTTTTTGGATTCGCTTGCTCAATTATTTTTTGTCGCAGTTGATTAATTAATAAAAAATAGATGGAAATTGATTTTGACTTCTAGGGGAGAAATTTTGTTCAGGTTTCTCCTTCTGCTCAGTGGAGCTGACGGAGCTTGCTCAGTGATATCTCAGTGAGATCTTAGCAACGTGAAATGGCTAATTAATTTGTAAAGATTGTAAAGATTAGTCATGTTTTTTGTTTATCTAGCAAAATAAAGTCATTTTCAATGTCCCCATGGTTACTCTATGAGTGAAATCTGTAAATTTTTTTTTTTTGAAAAATCTTTTTTTTTTAAAACGGGTTGATGACTTTCTTTGAAATTATGGATTTAGTTGTTTATTATTATTCTCTTAAAAATACCCTACCAAATTTTTTTTTCTAAAAATTTCCAATAAATTTTATATATAAAAAATTATTTTTTTAAGAAAACCGCTCCAACGATTTTTAAAATTTTGTCTGCATAAATTCACATTTTTTTCACATTCTAAGTACTTGTTTTATTAATTTAAAAAAAGTGTTTCATGCTTTTTTTTCATATTAAAATTTCCATTATTCAATTTATTAAATGGATTATTACATATACATATAATTATTAATTATGTGTTTTATATTACACTCTATCTTTAAAATTGGAAGAAACTTTTACTACAAGAGCAAGTTCGTGCGACCCAGTCGTGCATTTTATTTTTATTAAATAAAACATATTTCCGGCTTTTTCAAAATATTTAGAAAGTATCAAAAATTTAATAAATAAAAGTTGCTGAAGATGAATGGCTTGGTTTACCGGATATGTAATTTCTTTTTCTGAAAGCTTTTCATAGAACTGGGTCTTGCTTTTAGTCTCGTATAATTGAGTTTCGTCTCGAATTAGAACCTCAGAGTTTTTATTTGTGATTGTGAATAAAATATCCAACTTAATTATGAATCTTGCTTGATATTACATTGAAAAAAATCAATTTTTACATTTAAAAATGCAACATTTTTATTTTTAATCTTTATTGCCGTGCTCACCAAGACCTCAGAGACTCGTGGCAAATTTAAGTCCAAAAGCATAATCTCGCCTCGAATACTCGAATGCGTTTGGTGTAGTCCCGTTTCAGTTACCTGAGACGAGACCGAAACTTTTCTAGTCTCGTAGTCAATTCCATCTTAACGAATTTGTGTTTAAAAATTTCAAACAAATATACATACACAAATATACGTACATATTTCTAATTTTTCCATAAATACAAAATTTTTTTAATGTTGATTTCATACAGGAAAAAAAGCTCAGACCCTACTTTTTATAATTTTTGGTTTAATATTTTTCATCTCAACTTTTTGTCTACTATAAGTATTTTTTTATCCAAGGGCATAGTGTAATTCAAAAACAATTTCATACAACTATAGATCCAAATATGTACGCCCCTTATGGCGCGATATTCAACAATTTCTCTAGAAATCTAAACTTCAATTGAAAAAAATGTCATCAAACTAAAAAAATAGATTGTGGGTCATTGGGAACATTCCTAAATAGAAAAATCTTTACAAAAATTCTCGAATATCATTAAATTTATAGATAATTCTGTCTGAAATAAATAATTTGACTTGATATTTTCAGAAATTTTTGTTTGACTCAAACTTTTTAAAGAAGAAAATTTATTCAACGAATTTTACTGGAAAATATTAGATTTCTTTGGAATAACAATGAGCGGAAATGTCAGCAAAATTCTACACAGTTAACAACAACAAAGGAATACTGTCGATAATTTAGTCAGTATATTTAGTTAATAAATAGTTGAGATAAAGTTTTGGAATATCTGGAATAGTTTGACACACTGGAAATTTTTTTTTGGGAAGGTTAGCAGGCCTCGAATAGTTTAGGATGCGTTCACCTTTTAAATAGGAAATTTAATTATTATTCTTTTTTTTTCAGAATTTTTTTTTATAGGATTTATACCTTCAGAGTTAAGGCGTCTTAAAGTATTAATGCTTTTTTAGTTTTTCCCCAATATCCAATATCTCTTTAACGATTGATATTATGAAAAAAATCTAAATCAAAGCATACAGGCTTTAAGGCACATTAACTCTGAAAAAGATATATAGTTACTTGAGCCGTTTTTGAGATATTGGCTAAAACGCGTCAAGAAAAAACCGAATGAAAAAACTTTGGCACATTTAGACTGCTGACAAGTTTTATTAATGGACACGTTCCGAAGATATAGGGGGCTTCGTATGTAGTCAACTATTTAAAATGACATAAGTGTTATAATTTAAACTTTACTTCAAAGCTTTACTTTCTATTGATTGCGCAGAAAGTATTTACCTATATTAAAAATGATATGTGTTGAAAATTCTGGGTCTGTGAACAAAATATTTGCGCGGAATTTAATTGCCTTTTTTGTTACGTTAAGTTATAAAAATTACTTCCCAGTCGACACACTCTCGAAGATTTCTTCAGAATCCTCGACACTATAAAAAAAATTCCGGCTTTATTTACGGAAAATATTATTCTTCTCAATAACTTGACCGCACAAGCATTATAAAAAGTTTATTTCAGAAGCAATTCAAAGCTGATATTTTTTTAATTAAAAGCCCTTTTACCTAAAACGCTTAGAGAAACGTGAAAAAACAAGTCACGGTAGAATAAAGTTCAGCTTGATGTTTAATGACAAAATATAATCAGCTGATATTCTGACAGTTAGGCACTTGACTTGAAATGTAGGGAGATATTTCTCGACTAGACCATCAGTCATTTTCCAATAAAATTTGCCTAGTTTGGAACTGGAATGCATATTTTTTACAGCTGAACAATCAGAAACTAGAAACTTGCTTAGCTTTCAAGTCCTATATGTCTTCTTCTTCTGAACGTACCCCAATTTCTTAATATTAAGATGTCAAAAACTGACAAATGCAACTGACGTTTGATCTACACATAGGTAACACTCGCATCGCGTCGCGTAAATATTGTGACGACCATAATCTTTTTCATTCTTTTTTGACTTCGGGTAAATAAATGATGATGACTGTCCTTGCCGAAAAGTTCTTCAGAATTATTGTATAGGTACTACCAATAGTTTTTTTAAAATTGAAATAGGTACTTATCTAAACAAGAGGGCAGCAAAAGTTTCTTCCGCTACGGGCGGATGATACCCACGCTACGCCACTGCATAAAACTGTATACATATGTACATATTAGGTGAATAATTAATAATTTGGACAAACATAATGATCGCGAAGTTTTTGTAAGCCAAAAACTGAAAAAAGGCCGAAAATTTCGACGTTTTCGAGTTTCGAAGCTTGGTTTTAAACTAATGATATCTATCCCAACAACTTCCTAAAAAATCAGCGTGCTGCAATTTTTTGCGATCTACGATGTCTTTATTGACTGGCCTATAGCTAGATGATTTTTTTTTTAGTTATAAGACGTTTGGTATAATATTTCTTCCTTGTTTTCTTCTGACCTACTTCCTAGATGTGTCTTAAACATAAAAAAGCGGAGTTTAATCAAAGCAAAAATAAAACTTTCAACATTAGACCACAGATTAGCGATATTAACTAAGTGATATTTACAGCTTAATTGACTTTTTAGATTTTAAGAATGCAAATTTAAACTTCTGTCCAACACAAAGTTTCGAATTTTATTTGCATAAACAATCATCTACACACTTAAAAAAAAAAAAAAAAACATAAATATACATGAAATAGAAATATCACAGCAGTTAATCTCAGCTTAATCGCAGGCATTACAATAAATATAAAAACACGCGTAAATAACGCGCTCTGACTATACCGCATTAGAAAGTGATCACGACAAGACCTTGATTTATTAGGTTCTTTAATGGACCAGATGGAACCTTACTAAGTAGACTTATGCTAAGTCTCCAATGGGAAATGTGTGATTATTTAGTTTTTTTTTTTTTTTCGATTGACATAATTTTAAATTCACCTCCAATTATTTTAATTTTATGAATATTTCTGAAGGATGTTCCATCATTTCTGCCAAATGAAGCTGATATCACAAGCAATTTAACAAATTGTCACTTGAGGGATGTGAATAGCCGCTTGCTCTGCTCTGCGCTGCAGAAGCTCCTGATGGCATTTATATTTTAGGATATGCTTCGCGTGATAAACAATTAAGAATTTGTTCCTATGGGGGTGGACATGACATGGAATGGACGCATGCAACCTACAAAATTGCGTTCCAATTTATTACCCCAACGTCACATTGTTGCATATATATGTATATGAAGGGGAGGGGAAAACAACCCCACGGTGTATGGTGGTGCAATGAAAACCTCTCTACAATTCGAGAGGTCATTTCACTTTGGCACTGCCTCTGCTGATTTTGCTGCAGTTTTTTTTTTTTCTCGTTTTAACATTTTTTTTTTTTTTTTCAATGAAATTAATTTTTTAACACGAAAATTATACCTACGTACTTTTCGTATTTAATTTTTTATTATTATTAATCCTTTTTCTTTGAAATGAGAGAAAACGAATGGTTTTAAATGAAAAATTAATTTCACTCGAATAATAAATGATGACAGTTTTAATTGTCACTTTGGTATTTTTGGAATCCCGCAGATAAACAAATTTGTATGGGAAAAATTGTTAAATATTAAATATAATTTTTTTTTCTCATAAAATATATAATTATTTATGCAAAAATACCATCAGGAGCATTGAATGAGCAATGAGCGCATATAGCATATAAAATATACAAGTAGGCTTTTGAAAAGAACCACCCGGCCCCATAGTGTATACCATTTGCCCTTCACTATGGGTGGGCGATAAACCAATATACGACTTTAAAGGTTTATTGGCCATCTACAATGACAACAACATTATTATATACCTAGCAAAAACGATGATGGAAGAATTCGTGTTCGTTTGTAAGCAATTAATTAAAAGAAGATTTAAGATGTGAATGCGTTAATTTATGAGGAGGATGTGTTGAAAATTAACAATTTCAGGGTGTATAGACGATTGTTATTGTGGAGTGTGTGCTTTAAATTCGAAAATGGGCTTTATGATGATTTATTTTTGCTTGACCGTACATTAACCTATTGAGAGAAAATTAAAAACCCACGTTTTTTATTTTTATTCTAGAAGAAGATCAAAATTAAACTAAAGGCCAATGGTCTGAAAGCTAAATTGAATATTACATAATAAGATTGTGGCAATGTAATTTAAATGTAGAAGCCATATAATTAATAACTTTATATTTATTCATATAATAAATTAAAAAGGCATATGAATCACGTTCTTTAATTTGCTAAAACAAGTACTTAAAATGTTTTAGTCCCAATAGTCTTATAGAACGCCCGCCGCCGCGCCGTCTGAATTCTTAAAAAAAAAATTAATTCATGCAAAAACAATTTAAAAACAATTTTTAAAAAAAAGTTGGAGCGGTTTTCTTAAATTTTATAAATTATTATTATTTATAATTTTTTTTTTAAGAATTTGGTAAGTACCTCATGCCATTTTCAAGTATTTAAGATTATACACCATAAACTTTGATTTCAAAAAAATTCATTAACTATTCGCAATATTGAATTTCCAAACAAAAATTTTGATTTTTTTTTTTAAATCCAACAATTTTTTTTTTTTTTAATCTTTATGAAATATTAATCAAGTTTAAAAAAACCTTAATAATAAACATTTTGATCATAATAGTCTTAGCCATTACCGAAAGTCGAAAATATAGGACAAAATATGACTAAGTATTTGGCAGGTACCGTTAATAACGGTTTTAATTTTTTATAACACAGAATGCAGACCATATCTACAATGCTTTAGTCCTCACAAACTTTATTTATCAAAATCATTGGAGCTATTTTTGAGATATAGATTTTTTTCAAAACGGTTTTATTGCAGGTATCGTTATTTTTTAAGCTAAAAATAAAATGCACGACTGTGTCACACGAACTTGCTCTTGTAGTAAAAGTTTCTTCGGATTTTAAAGATAAATTGTACTATAAGGCTTAAGTTTAAGGTAGTATGTTTTGTTGGTATACAAAAATAAACAATATACCAGACTGTACAGCACATATACATAACACATACAATACATACATAAATGGGACTTAGATCTTGAAGTGAACAATTATTAAAAATCAAAATAAATTTCGGGATTATTTCACAATTCTTCTTGAATTGTTTAAAGAGTTAAAAAAGTCCACCATCTGATTACTTTAATCATAAGTTTTTGAGAAAAAAAAATCAAAATCGTAGGAGCGGTTTTTTTTTAAATTAATTTTTTTATATACACAATTTTGTAAACATTTTTAAGAAAGATTGGTTGACCATTTTTGAGTATTTATTAATGTTGAATTAAAAATTAAAATTCGAAAAAAATCATCTACCCGTTTTTTAAATATCGAATTTCCAAAAAACAAAAATTGAAAATTTTTTCACAAATCCAAAATATTGTTTTTTGGAAAATTTTGATATGTAGTATGATTTCAACTAATTAGAAGCTTTTGTATAAAAACAATTTAATTGAAATCGGTTATAAAGATAATGAGAGCGTCCAAAATCAAAAAAAAATTGTTGTATGGAAGGTACTGTTAATAATGGTAATGGATAACTGTAATTTTTTTTTTGGTAAATCATTAACAATATTAGTATTCAGAACAATTTTAGTAAAAATCGTAGGAGTCGTTTTCGAGAAAATTTGGATGTTTTGTAGCTATTTTTTACATTAATTTTGACTAAAAGAAAAAAATTATTCAAAATATTCTAGGCAATGTTAAAAAACCACTTGGTACCGAGTTTCATATAAATCAATCGAGGTGTTTTCGAGATACATATGTATAAAGTTTTCAAAAAAAATTGAAACCTTGTTTAAAAATACAAAAAAAAAATTGAAAAGTTTGGTGTCCAACTATTTGAATTTTTTAGAAGATTCACCATAAAAAAATTATCAAAATCAGCTTATATTCCTTTTCGAGAAAATCGAAAATAAAAAAATGGTTATATGGGAGGAATACTATTTACAACCATTTTTCGGAAATTTTATTTTCACCAAAAGGTAGCCCATAGTAAAATTTATTGAATTTTTTAGAAAAATCTTTGGAGCTATTTTTGAGAAAAATAAGATTTTCCAAAAATGCTAAAAAAATTATATGGCATCAGGTACCGTGATTTTTGGTCATACAAAAATATGAAAAAAAAAGTGATGGGGAATGTCCAAAAAAAAACTGTTTAAATAAAATCCTGTTTAGCCTGTAGAGTACACAGACAGACAGAAAAACAGATGAACGGAATTACGAGACCCACATTTTTCGTCTTCCCTATCATCGTAATGTCAAGTTTGATAAAAATCTCAAGTTCGATTTTTCTTTTTATTTTTGACTAAACAAATTTTTCGATGCACTTCTAGTTTTTTGCTCGTAGCTTTAAATTGTTGTTGATTTATTCAGAGTGTTCAGTAAAGACTTTTTATATTTTTACTTAATTTTGTCTAGAATTCATTACATCGTAGCGCGTAGTCATACATATTAACTATTAATACCACTTAAACTAATACAGTAAAACCCGCTTAACAGAAACCCGCTTAAGTGAAAAACCCGCTTATCTGAAACACTTTTTTCACCCCCGAATATTTTTCGATCAATTACCTTTAAAACACTCCGCTTAAGCGAAACTCGCTTAACTGAAAAACCCGGATACCTGAAACATATTTTCAGTTCAATTTTATATTTTTTATTAAAAAAAAAAACTCCCTTAAGTGAAAAAAAAAATTAATCACACAGACCGAAAAATTTGCTGAATGCTTTCGTTTCTTCTTTATTTTTAACCTTCACCATTTTCACCACGAAAATGACATTTGAATTTCAGATTATTTCACAAACGTTTACATTTACATTTTATAAACAAATTGCTTTGTACTCTCAAACAAAAATCCAAAACGACACTTAAAATGGCTCAAGAAGCATACGTTTTTTGACATTTGTTAAAAAGAAAATTACATTTGTATAATTCAAAGATAAATACAATTGTTTCTAGCTTTAATTCTCCGCTTAATTGAATTTTTAGGATCCGCTTAAGTGAAATTTTTTTTCACTTATCCGTGAAAAAAATTTCACTTCGTTTAAGTGAAAAACCCGCTTAAGTGAAAGAAAGACTGTGACATTTAGCAGTTTCTCTTAAGCGGGTTTTACTGTACTTCCTTTTCATTCAAGCTTAAATGAGGTAATTTGGCAAATTACAAAAAAAGTGTTCACACATTTTAAATTTCCTAATTTTGTTTGACCGTCCAGATTGTCAATCGCTTGTTTTGTTGTTTTTTACATCGAATTCTGTCATTGTAAATGGGTTCCACTTTGAATGGATTCCATTTGGGTGTGTTCATAAAAGTTTTACGTAATTTCCTACCGAATTTCGTGCTAATTTGGTTGAAACAACCTCATTTGGAAATTTGAATTTGTATGAGAAATGAGATGATTTTGAATTAAATTTGGAAATTTTGAACGAAATTACCTCATTTGCTCTAATGAAAACGCAATACCTATTAGAGTGACCCCATTTATTTATGAGGTTCATTAACCTCCTCAGAAAAAATGTTCTCTGACACAAAAACGAAGTAAACTTTATTTACATACATAGTTTACATCATATATGTAGTTCAACCACTATCTCGGACTGATTCACTAGAATTTTTGATTGCTGACCGTGTCATTGGCGCCGAGCTTCATTAAAGGGTATAAAATTCCACAACCTATAGTGCGTTAAATTGTTATCACATCCACACAGGAACATAATGCATACGTCAAGCAAGCTATCAAATATGGATAACTATACGAATAAAACAGAAATTCATATGACTAATAATATTTATCAAGCATATAAAGACCTACAACTGACTATGGTCGCTGTCGTGTCGGTGGACGGCGCGCAGCGGCAGGCTAAGAAGAAATATGCATAAATGAAAAGTTTTCCGCATTCGATTATATTATGTAGTTCTTTGATGTAAAAAAGTGTGACGAATTCAGCTCTTAACACAAATAAATGTATGAGAGCATGCACAACACTGTTTACCTACCCTTGACGTCTGTCCCACATACCTAAGTAATATTTTCTTTTATGACGAATTACGAATAATTCCCAAGCGTATTCAATTTACTCATACGCCTTCTCGGAAAGCTATTGAAATCCTTTTTAATCCTTTGACGGATATCACCACACCAGCCCACCCCAGTCCGACCCTCATCAGTCCCAGCCCAGTCATTTGAATCAACAAATACAAGTTTGTCTGAGTGGAAGTGACGGAGTGTTAACCCACAAAGTACAAAAAAAGGTTGTGTAGTTTTTTTTTTTTTTTTTTTTAATGTAAAGACCTACTGCAGCAGCAGTAGCAAAGTAGTCAAGGACTATTGAAATCAAAAAGAAAAACTTTTCTTTGATAGAATAGACTTAGCTTTGAGCTCAAAGGAAGGAATCAAATATCTCTCAAAACCACAAGAACTTACAACTATGGGATTTTTTAGAGCAAAATAAAAAGGTTTTGGTTGATTAATTAAAATGTATAATCCTTTTTAAACACATTTCAGCGGTTTACATTTGAGGACGATGATGTAGCGCGCGGCACAGCGCGCTTTGGTAATAATGGGGTTAATGCTCATTAGATTAGTGTATGTAGGATGGCATTAAGTTATCTTTGAGGTTTTGAATTGATTTTAATGAAGTTTGCAGAGTTCATCTGGAGTTCTTGGTATAAAATGAATCCTTACCGTAAGTAGTTGGGTGGGGCGTAAACTAAGTATACTTTTACTTACTATTTCTGTTCAATATGCTACTAGTATATAAGAGATTATAGTCACTGACAGTCTTATTAATAAACCCACTCCAAAGTATGTCTTTAGACAACTGTCCTAATCAAAAATCGTATTAATAAACATTTCCATCGGTTGTCCAACTTAGACACCGAAATTGGTTGTCCAAACCTATTCTAAAGTCGGAACATTCAAAGAACAAAGTTAGGAATTTTTTTTTATTGCGAAACGAATAAGAGGGGGTCTATTTCCCCCCGTTTAGGCGGGAAGGGCAATTTTCTAAAAAAAATCGACTTAAAATATTAAAAAAAATCATTCAAAAACAACGGCAATATCATGTTTTACTTCTTTTTAAAGCCAGAAATCTTCTTTTATTAGGTTTTCAATTCAAATTATTTTAAAGAACAACTTTTCCAAACCAAACATTTAAAAAAAAAAAATAATGAAAAAAATTGTGTACGTTAGTAAGTAGTATTTTTGCTTTCAAAATTCGATACTTCTATCGATTTCAAGTAAAACACTGAAGAGTAGATGCTTAAGTGCTTTTTAGTTTTTGAGAATATTAGAAATATTGGGTGGGTAAATTTTCTAAAAAAAAAATTGACTTAAAACAGAAAAAAAAATTTAAAACCAACGGTAATCGTCACAAGCCAGAAATCTCTTCTTTTATTTTCTTTTTAACTGAAGTTATTTCAGTGAACAGTTTTTTCGAAAATTAATTTTTAAACGTAAATTTTTGAAAAAAAAAAAATTAAATTGTGTTTAAACTGATTTTGATCAAATAACGTACAATTACATATTAAGAAATACTTCCATCAATTTTATGCAAATATTAAAAACCAGATGTTAAAATGTATTCTAGTTTTTGAGAAAGTTGAATTATAACAAAATTAAGTTTTCCATAAATTCGACTTCCATCCGTTATCCTATTCTACTTATAAAGTAGTACAGTAGAATTCGTTATTTTCACTTTTCTCAAAATCCAAAAGACATTTAGGTAAGCATCCAGTTTTTTTTTGTGTTTGACTAGAAATTGGTAGGAGCATCGAATATTAAAAAACAAAAATACTACTTAATATGTAACATACAATTTTTAACAAAATAAGTGTGAGCACAGTTTTTTCAAAATTTTAAGCTTTAAATTAATTTTTCAAAAATTGTTCTCTCAAATAATTTGAAATAAAAACAAAATATTTTAATAAGTGGATTTTTTTTAGAAAATTGCCCCTCCCGCTTTAACTGGGGGAAATAGACCGCCTCCCATAAGATTTTTTTTGCCTCGATTCAACCTACACGCTCTAGCTTTTTGTCACACCTTAGGTGAATCACCCTGTACATCCCTATTCGTTCTCGAGATATCGTTGACGAAAAAAAATCTCACGAACATACGAACGTGTACGTACACACACTACACTACACAGACTTCTCTCTTAAAACAATGAATTCGGATTTTTAAGGACCTCGAAACGTGGGGAAAATCGGATCAATTAAGTTAAAGTTAAAATCATTAAATCATTCTTCAATACCTATATACTGCTTAACCCCTTATATGATTCAACCACAAGAGCATTCACGTGAGTCCCGGTTTTACAAAGTAGTGCATTTTATTACTTTTTTTTTTTTTTTTTTTTTTTCTTTAAAGTTTGTTTTATGAACATTGAAAATGTTATAAAACTCGTTATAAGTTGAAGGCCAATATCGTTAACGACCCCACCGATCAAATTTCTTTGCCGCTTTTAAAATTTCGTCTGTTTTGTTTATACTTGTATGCAATAATTTAAAAAGTTAATTTGATACTTTTAATTTTATGTATTCTTAAAAAATAAAACATTTAAAAAGTAATAATAATTTTGTTTTTTCTTAAACATAAAATTTGTTTCTATTTTTTATTCAAGATTAATAGATTTTAAGAAGCTGACCAAAATAAACAATTTCAAACGCTTATACCTCTGCTGGTGTTTCGGTTCCACCAAGAGCTGCAATATACTTTAAAAGCCAATTAATTCCCGTTAACCTACAGTTCAAGATACATACATACATAAATAGGTAGTAAAATTTATCAATACAACCAATATCAATAAAAAAATTAAATACTCGATTGGGTCGCATTAACCTACTCGTAATTCAAGGTTTTTTTTATGAATGTGACATGTCTTAAAATAGAAACAAATCCCCTCGAGCAACTTTGACAAAAACCGTCGACGGACATATTTTTTTATATGTGAATTTTCATTTAAAAACCTAAACTCAGTTTTATACATAAAAAAAAGTTTGATCAAATTCGTTTTCGGGTAAATTCAACTGCAAAAGATAAACTAAAATGAAATTACGAAATAGATCCTCGAAGCAAATTTAAAACAAATCTCTTTAAGCTTTTAAACGATTTAAGCCAAAACCTACGGGCGGTATGAGGAAAAAAAATTTTTTTTAACTTTGCCAGAGTCTTTTTTATCAAATTTGATTAAAAGCTCCATATTTTTTTAGACGAAACCAAAACTTGCCCTATATAGAGAACGAGTAAAAATGGACTGATTTTGAATGTATAAATATCAGTCCCCATCAGAAGTAGAAATATGCAAAAGTATTGTCCTCGTTTCTGTTTAAGCACACATGGGATATTTATGATTAAACATTTATCATTCACTAAATTAACAAATTAAAACAAGATATAAGAAGACAAAAATAATAGAAAGGTATCTGGTATACACGAGAAAATCTATACAAAATGAAAAGAAAAATTAATAAGAATCGCTGCCCCCAAGAAGTCTAAATACCGCGGCTGCCACTTTGATTTTTTGTTTGAACAAATGCGCCACAATTTTGAGGTAAAAATTATTAAATAATAAACAAATAATAAATTTGTTTGGTTTATTGCCGTTGTGAGTGTGCTCATCAATGCCAAAATAAATCGTTTGTAATTCTACGTTTGCACTTTTATTTTTTTTTTTTGCCGGAAATTTATTTCAAGCTCTATCTGATCTGGTTTAATTGTTTTTTTTTTTTTTTTTTGTATTTATTAAATTTATTTTTTTTAACATAGCTTTTGAGTTTCCTTACTGTAATTTTATTTTAAATTTATAAACAACAAAATTGCAGGTTAATCCCATTTGAGTCAGAAATAAATATGAATATTTCATGATCGCCATTGTTAATTTTTACCAACTTTGTGGTATTTCTAATATTTTGTCTTGTGTATTTAAATTCTATAAGCCTACCTATAGATACTTAACGTTTTATACAATAGTTATTCGTCATCAGTCGTATTTATGAGAATATTTACTATTCACTGTCTAACTAAATATAGTTCGAAATAGTCGCCTTGCTTGGCATGTTTAAATACATTTATGATTGTGAAATACTTTTGTATTTGTTTTTTGATGTTTTTATATTTAAAAATCTGACATTTCAAAAAATTTATTACTTTTTTCATGTTTTAATTAATTTTTTGGTTAACTGTTGTAGATTTTGAAAACAAATAAGTAGCATATGTCAGTATGTCCTAGACTGATTCAAAAAAATTAATTGCCTCCGGTTTTTTAATGCCACAAGCTTTTCAATTACTGCCTTATTCATAAACAAAAAATGGTTATTTCAGCTCTCGTGTTCAGGGAAACTACACCATGGAATAACAATTTTCCGGACTCAAATGGAGCAGTAAGCAATTGCCATTATTTTGAGTCCGGAAAATTCTTATTCCATGGTGTAGTTTCCCTGAACACGAGAGCTGAAATAACTAATTTTTGTTTATGAATAAGGCAGTTAGAGTTTAGTGCAATAATAAGCCTTGTAAAATTTCAACCAATTAGATTAATTAATATTTAAAAGTCGTTCATCACTAATTTCTTTGTTCTATACAAATTTTATTGGAAGTCGCTAGATATAGCGACAAAGTCACTAGAACGGCAATCCTTCTCATAATGTTTTGTCCAAAAGCTTGCACAAAACATCGTTGATACCGTCTCTTTGGAAAAATGAGGGCTTACGTTAAAGAATTTTCTGGCAGTTTTGTCACTATACGTCTAGCGACAACAGCTAGCGATACATTTTTTTCCACGTGCGTCAATAGATTATAGCGACTTTTTCCAGCAAC
Source organism: Epistrophella euchroma (assembly GCA_947049315.1). NCBI lineage: Eukaryota > Metazoa > Arthropoda > Insecta > Diptera > Syrphidae > Epistrophella > Epistrophella euchroma. Next base: position 120,817,908 of record OX346245.1, on the reverse strand, counting down.
TTTTACTATAACAGAAAGTTTCTAAAATTAAAAACAAATCCCCAAGAGTGTATCTTTCATTTAGAAAACAAACTACAGTGGCGTATAGCGTGGGTTTTTGCCGCCCGGGGCAGAGCCAATTTTGCCGCCCTTAGCAATTTTTTTCTGGGCCTTTAATTTTAATCAAACTGAAACAGGTACTTAACTTACCTTACCAGATTTAATATATTTATTTATATTACATTATGTAGATAGAAGTGTCTAATCGGGCGATGATTGCTGAAAAACAAAACCGGTTTTATTGAATTTTTGAACAACAACAACAACTTAAAGGTGCTACCACCAATTGCTTACGAATTAATTTTGGGTATTTTAATTCGTTTTATTTTTGTTTGGCTAGAGATATAGCTATTTCAAGGGGTGCCAAGCCCTATCATCAGTCTCCTTTATAGTGGTGCTAAGCTTTAATCCAATTTTATTTGAAAAACTTTCTACACATCATGCGGTATTTGAACCCGCGCATCAGATTTGCTCAGTCTTCGGAGCTGTGTACCCTATGTACTATGCCACCGTTGACCACTGACGTCACAGGTCTAGATGTGCTGTTTGTTTATCAATTGCATTTGGAGCATCAGCATTTTTATAAGCCCCTTTAAGTATGCTGTCTTGTTCCGCCTCCATTTTTCTCCGAACCCGGTTTTAAAAAAATCAACCTGCACTGCCTTTAATTATTAGTATTCTTACAATTATAGTAGAAATTATTCTATATTATTTATTTTCTATTATTGTTATACATAAAGAAATGAAGAAACAGAAATATTTGCCAAAGCTTATTTTTAACTTAAACATATTTTATAACAACCCATCAAAATTAAAGTGTTCAAAACTGGTTTTATCTTTTAAAAACGGTTAACATGTTCTTTTGCAGCTCAACGAAATTACCACAGCTTATCTTAGATGGAATCGAAACTTCTAATTATCTATTTCAAAGATTCACCAATTACTTAGCAAAACTGTATTACCTATTATTTTACATTTTTCAGAACAATTTTTGATTAAATTTAACATATTTATACATATGTCCTATTTGTTTTTACTTTCTCGAAAGAACTGTCTGTCTAAATTTTCAACCAGTAACCAGTTATAAGAATTTCGTAAAATGTGCCGCGTTGAAAAATTCTCAACATGGGCTCTAGATCCTTTACTATATGGTAACAATGACGAAGGGTCATACCCTATGGGATAAATCCCTCTACACAAAGATTAATTGTGAAAACTAAACTTTTCTAAAGTGAAGAATAAATGAACCTGCAAATTTGAGAATTTTTAATAAAATTCTCTTGCCCACTGCCCATCTCCATGGCGAATAAATGTCGAACAATTATCCGAGCCATAAATCCAGCAATTGTCAGTTACTTACGAATTACTAAATTTAGAATGATTCGGCATCTGAATTTAAATTCTTAAGAAACGTGACAACATTTTGTTTGTTTTTCAATTTAAAAAAAAATACATTACATTGTACATTCTTTATAATTTTTTGTATTCCTGAATTTGTTCTTTTATTTTTTTTTTAAACTGGAACCATCATATTGCCTTGGTTGTTTGAAAGTTTATATACATAATTTTGTCAATTTAATTAAATTAAGGCTAATTTCCAATGCCGCGTTGGGCGTCGCTTTGACAGATTTTTCTTTCAACGCGAAAGCTCACACATAGCAATTTAAGCAAATTGTTTACAATGACGCGTTGGGTATTATGTTACGATTTGGCACCTATTAGCATGTACACAAACCAACGTAACATAAGCTACCTCAACGTTAAAGTTGAAAAAATCAACTTCAGCGTGCGTTTTGACACTTAAACTAATATTCGAATTCCTTTCAACAAAAAAATCGATTTCTTTAGAAGAAAAAATCGGTTTTTCTGGACTCCTTTTATTGAAAGAAAAAAAATTGATTTTGATTAAGAAAAAAATGGAATAGTTTGTTAAAAGGAATTCGAAATTACAGCTATGTAGATTCATTTTGATTTTCAGGTTCTCTTCAAGTCGTCTGTCATGTCGACGCGTTCGTAAAGCTTGTAAACGTATACGTAAGCGTCTCTAACGCGAACGCGCCATTGGAAATCAGCCTTTAAAATCGTATATACATAAGTATACATAAATAAATAAAGATTCAATTCAAACATATTTTTAGGAATGAAAAGAAAATATAAAAACATAACATACAAAAACCATTTACATTAACGTATTAAGAAAAATTGCAGCTAAGTGCCGCCCGGATATTTTGAAAAATTACCGCCCCCAAGCAAAGTGCCGCCCGGGGCCTGTGCCCCCTTTGCCCCCCCCCCCCTCGCTGTGCGACTGAAAAACTATATTATTATTTTTGTTTTAAACAGCGCTATCCAAATAATCTAAAAGAAAATACTTTTTTTTGTATAAAAATGTATTTTCTTGTGACAAATAGAAATTCGAAAACATAACAGAAACTTTTTAATCTTCTTAAAAATACATTTTATTATTTTGTTTCATTTTTTAAAACTTCATCACCAACCTCAAATGTTCCTTATATCAGTCTCTTTGATTTCCTGAATGAAACCACTCAGTTTTAATGAAAAAAGATCAAGAATTCTTTTAAATTGAGAACAAATAACAAAATGCTAACGTTAATTCTATGCATACTATAAAAATTCTAACAAACTTGCATCGATATAGGACATAGATATGCGCAAAAGAACGATCAAAACAGTTTATATCTCCGATTTCCGCCAAAAAAAAAATTCACATCGAACTTTTGCAAGAAACTCTTTCAAAAAATAATAATAACAAAATTTAACCCAAAAAAAAAAAAAAAAAAACTCCAAACCAATCTCATCAACTTAAGCGAACCAGTTTGAGGAAATGGTAAAAAAAAACACGCAAAATGAATATCTATAAAATAACGCTCTGTAAAATATCCAACGACCTTCTATCGGCTTCGTCCGTGTTGTATAGTAGTATACAAGGACGAACCAACCGATTATCATAAATATTTCAATGCAAACGCTTTTTCCCATAGTTAAAATCGATGGTGCGAAATGTCTGCAATATTAATTTGATTTGCTGATGGCGATATGGGCGAGAGTTTTCATGCTGACGAAGAAAAAAAAATGGAGGTGACTGCCTCCATTTCCACAAAGAAATTTCCAAGAAAACTTTCAACCAAAAACCAAGGCGACCGAAGAAGTGTATGTATTATATTTGCAAAATATCCTTTTAACATCCTGAAGTCTCAAATAAAATGTTACCATCCCAGAATGTCTGGCCTCGCAGCCAGGCTGAGCCAGGGTTATGCAACAGCAGCCCTCCGCCGCGCTGCCGCCGTTGCCTGTCTCGAACCCTGCACTTACTACTCCTCCCGGTCCTGATCCCGGTCCCAAGCGTGTTGTTCATTCGACTTTTAATTTAAATAATTGATTCTTAGGATGGACGGCCGCCCGCACCCCGCCCCGTGTCGGTCGTCGGCCACCACAACTCTAACCGACACAGCCATCAGGACACCACCACAAAGTTTCTTCCCATTTATCCGCACATAAAAGAGCCCGGACGCAATGTAATACAATAAATTAGGTGATTGTTTCCTTCCTCTTGGACTTGGTCTAGCAGAAATTCAAAGTACGGGAAAGGATAATTTCGACAGCAAATTTGCATTATAAAGATGCTTGTTTTTGTAGTGAATTTAATTCTATGACATATCCTCGGAAATAACATTTTGATGTTCCATTACGAAAATTAATTGTATATCGAATCTCAAACTATGTATGACTAAATGATCAATGAACCCATCACTGGCATCCTTTTTCCTGTCACTTAGCAGGAAGAATAACAGCGAATTCAATATAGCGACCAACGACGACGAGGATGACGACGACGACGACCTGCCTGATCCCGATACAAACACTACAACAAAAATTTGATACACCTTCCTATACCTTTTTTTGCAGTGCGTTTGAATTTGAAAGCGACTTTCCGAAACCATGATTTGTCTGGAAAATGCTTCGTCATGGTGTATGGTAGCAGGCAGGATATCATTCCGGTCATAGACATCTTTGTGTTTTTTTTTTTAAAGCTTCTCCATCCATGGGTTTGGTTCTAACAAGATAATAAAATCGAAATGGAAAGGATACGTAACTCTGACAGAAAGGATATCAACACCAGCCAAAACGAATCCTGAACAAATAAAAGATGGTGGGTGTTTGGGTCGATTTGGTTTGGTTGCATAGGGACGAAAGTGAATCGCATACGAATGTGGAAAAGTGCACATCATCATCGATAGACAGACAGGCAGGCGCAGCGGCGGCGGCGTATTGTACTCATATAGGAGCGCTGCATGGAAGCATATTATGGAATGGATGTCGTGCGTGGTTGACTAGTTTGACAGGTATATCGATTGGAATTAGATACATACGTTGGGTCTGTCAGTAAGAAAAATTCAAACTTTGATTCAAACGAATTGACAAAGCTGTTTGGCGAATAGATATACCTATGTAGAAGGGCGGTAACGGTGATGAGTTGCAAGTTGCATATATTGACGAATCCAAATGACGATACGATACCTAAGATATAGAAGAGGGAATTTGAAATTGAACAGGATAGGTATACAAAAGGTTGTATAGGTGCAGCAGAAGAATCAAGGATACCTACTAAAGAATTTCTTTTTCAAAGAATGCGCTCTTAGCTTTCAAAGCGTTTGACATATGCTATTACTGTCAAAGAAGAAATCGATTTGCTATATTTTGTCTGTGTATAGGTAAGTTAGGTAGGTATAAAAAGTCTAAAGTATTGTAGCCTTTGCACAAATGCTAGACTGGAAATTAAATAAAATGTGTCAAAGTCAATCTTCTATTTTTGGAGTAGTGAATTGATGTATCAATGTAACGGTATATCGCGTATTACATGCATTCAGGTAAAGATTTTTTTTTTGAAAGGATACAGGTGGAAATTGAAGAAAGAATTTAATTTATTTTCGTGAAAATCAAAAAGTCAAGAAGAAATTATTGAAAGAAAAAAGTAAAAATTGTGTATGTTAAACGTTTAAGAGCTTAAAGGCTTACATCTTAACTTTCAACTTCAGGGCATCACTCCTTCTCAAGAAAAATTTCTAGGTGGATGTTTGTTATGGCTGATTATTTTTATACACTCTCTTTTTCAGATAGAATCCCATTTAAAAAAGAAAATGATACTGCATCGGAAAAAGGGTATACATTTGACAGTATGAGGTTTCTATACCTATTCGGTACAAAGAGGTTTACAAATATAGGGACGGGTATTATAAACTTGAATAAAAAAAGCTATGTGCGCGATATAAAATATTTGTTTTTGTTAGGTATTTGAAAACTTATCATGACGTGGAATAGGACATCGTTCAAATAATCGCCGAACATTCGCTGGGTGGCAAATGTTCAAGGGGTCCAATTTTTGCGATGAATTTGACGAATATATATATCAAGTTGATTGTGGCACGGGTTATGTTGACCTTGAGGGCACTGGTTTGTTTGTAGTTTATTAGAATATACCTGTGATATTAGAAAACTCTTCAAGAAATAGTCTAATGCAGTCAAATCAAATGATCTCCGGTGGCCAAATAAATATTAAAACAACCAAAAACCAACATTCTTGAGAAGAAAAAGTTTCTACTGTAAACCATCTATTTCACTTATTGTAGACTGTACTGTAGCGAGCGAAAAAACCCCGATCACTCGATAAGGTATAACAAGGATAGAATATATCTTTCTGCGCACGCCTACGCAGCACGACTGAGTGAAGTTGGTGAAGTTCAAATTCATCCATATCAACAGTTACGGGCAGTGTTGCCATAATCTCAAATTTTATTATGCTAGATTTCACATTTCATAATGCTAAATCGTATGGGAGCTCAAAAAACAGAATGCTAGATTTTAAAATCCACTCGTAGAAAATTTTCCTTTTACAAATTTATATTTCAAATATTAAAAGAACAAAAACTTTTAATAAAGCAAAATTTAAATTTATTATTTCAGAATATAAGTATTAAAAACCACATAACAAAAAAAATAATTCATAGAAATCGTAGTAGATATGTAGGTATTTTAATGATTGATATTTAAATCTATATAAAAATGAAACCTTTTTTTGTGTTCTTATTAGCATTACTCGCCTTAACATCATCCTATTCGGTTGCGGATATTTTTGTTGGATATTTATTGATCCAGATTAACACAAAACGGAGCCGAAATATGGAAAATTCGACCGAAAATTAGTAAATTCGACCGAAAAATGCAAAATCGTGAAAACGCCTTGAAATTTCAACATTTCTGAAATGTAATTGTGTTCGTACGCGCATAACATCATTCGATTTACATGATGTGCCTTTTTTTTTGTCGGATTTGTATTGAACCAGATTAACTCACAACGGTACCGAAAATTGAAAAATTAAAACGAGAATTAGAAAATTCGACCAACAAAGTCAGAAAAACGTGAAAACATCTTGAAATTTCAAACTTTCTGAATTAGTTTCTTGTTCGTACGCACTTAATTCGGCTGAACATCGTCCAAATTGGGCGAAGATTTTTTTGTTGGATTTGAATTGAACCAGATAAACACACTACGGAAAAAAATTGCAAAATTAGGCTAGAAATCCGGCATTCAAGAATGCCAAAACATAATCGGATAATGCTAAAAAGCATTTGGCATAATTTTCAAATTTCATAATGCGTTTCTCTCGTCAATAATGCTAGATCTAGCATTAATAATGCCAATATGACAACACTGGTTACGGGCGCTTGGTTGAGTTGGCAAATATTATACGTAATTAATTTAATAATATACTCAAATACTACTACTACTACTCAAATACTACTTTTTAAAAGAACAACAACAAATAAAATAAGACTTCATTTTGATTCTCTTATATCAACAGCTCATTGAATTTATTTGAACATTGCACTATGGCAACCTTAATTTTGACAAAAAATGTCATTGGAAAGCGTTCAATTATCGCCGATTGTTGGGAAAATTATTATAAAAACACAACATTTATTTTAGCTGTGCCTGAAAAGACACGCTTTCACGGTAGCTTTCGGAAGACGAAGACGACTGGAATATCATTTAAAACTTTGCTGTAGTTTTCTGTTTAAATTTGTACTTCGATGGACTGGTCTGCTTATTTTTATTTCAGCATTTATAAGAAAAAAGTGCGAAAATTTTGGGTCTCAAATCGCTCGTGCGAAGTGACTATCTATCGTGACACGTGTATGACACTGTAGATACTTGTTAAAACTGTTATTGGTATATCGTCTAGACTCTAGAGAGTCATATAAAAGCTTAACGTGATAGTTTACGCCGAGGAAAAAGTAAAACAAAAATATTTAAGTTTCCCTTCAGCAAAAAATGGGCCTTAATCCTTTAGATCTGTTCGTTTACTTCCCAAAACTGCTTATTTTTTACAAAATTTAGTCTAGTTTATTTTTGTATATAAACTTTTACAGAACTTTTGAATATAATAATTGAAAAAAAAATGTCAGTTTCGGGAAATAAACGAACAGAAATATTTTGCTAATTTAACATAACAGCTGTCTAGTTGCAAAAATGACGGTTTGTTAAGGTTAAAGGTTAATCACATCAACGCAGTTATTTTTTTTTGTACTTCACACTAGATATTTTTCTGTGAATTCGAGCCAGAGACCGGGAAAAAATAATGTCCTGGTGTTTCAGTTTAATTTATTTATAAAATCGAATACTACCCTGGTAAGCCGCTACGTCTGGCAACCCAAGTAAAAAGTCACTACACCCTATTTCTTTTTCATCCAACCAAAATTCCAAACAAAAATCATCGACTGCTATCACATATGCTCTCAAACTGTGCTGCAAGCAAATTATTTTCCTCCTATTGAGCTGATACTTAGCTAGTCTGTTGACACTGAAGACAAAGTGTGCTATCTCATTCAACCCAATTCTAGATATTCCCCGGGAAAAAAAAACTCTCCGGGAGAGCGTATTCCTTCGGGAGTAGAATACTCCGATTCTGAATTCCTCGGTTGAATATTTTTACTCTCGATAGTGGGAAAATATTTTTTTTTTTCAGTATTTTAAATATAAAAGAAATTGTAGAAGAAAAATAGTTTATTCTTGGAGAAACATTTAATTTAGAATTGCGCTGATTGTAACAAACATAACACCTACCCCACACTTAACAACACAGTGTAATTGAAGCAAACGTAAGGTTTCCTTAGTTGAATGGCGTTATAAACGTCAGAAACTCACTTCACTACTTCTCCAACTTTTACAGCCTCTTTAAAGCTCAATCATGGATTTTCATTCGATTTGGTACATTTTGTTTGTCCTATTCAAATAAGCATAATGACCAGTTAAAGCTGCTGACAAATTATCGAGCCCTTCAGTAATGTCTTTCTCGTATTGCCAAACAGTTCTTTTAACTGTTTTCTTTCTCACTGCAGTTTTTTTTACATGAAAATTTAGCAGAAATAACACTATAATAGTTTGATGAAATACCTGAAATGGCGATTTCCATGTGTTTAAAATGAGTCGGACAAAGCATAACATTTTTCGTTAAAAGTTAAGTTTTTGTCCAGTTAGGGGATCAATAAATTAAGTATAGGTACGGAAGTTATATAAAATGTCATTCAGTAGTAAGTCGTAAGAGTCGGTACACTTTTTATTGAATATAATCTAAACACCTTCATAAATAAAAAATAGGAAATTTTTCATCAGTCAAGCATCGTGTTGTAAAAGTAGAAGGTTTCTTTAAAAAAAAAAACCATATCCTGTCCTTGGGGGTTACATTTTCTATTTCCCTTCTGTCAAATAAGAAAAAGGTATAATTAATGAACATATTAAATATTTTAAATACATTTTCTTGTCCCACAATCACCGACAACATTTATCCAATTTTAATAAATGAACTTGAGCAACAAAACTCTCGCTAAGTGCTGATAAACAGTTTCTTGGTTGTGATATCGTGCCGCAAAATAGAATTTAGTTCATTGAACACCTGAATGTGTCTAAATCTGCAATTTACCTACTTTACCTACAAAGAGCGTAAAGTAATCGACTTGTATATAAATACAACGTCCTTTTTCACTCAATAACTAAGATTAATGAATCGCAGTCAGCAAATCGTTTACCTACCGTTCATTGTGCTTAAACTTTATCCAATATCCTATACCGAGACCGACTATTATACCTACTATAGGTAGGTATAACCATCTAAAAAAACGAGAAACAGAAGTCATAAACTTTACGCAAAACACACAATGGCTGCTGTTCTAATGGGATTCGGTTTCTGTAGTATTTATTTCGATACACGATTAGCGAATAACACCTACACATGTATACAAAACCTATCCAACCTATAAGTTGAAACCCATTTAAAACCTTTTCCTACTATTAAACCATTTTCATATCATTCCATTGATTTCATTTATCATCAGCTTCTTTTTGGTTTATCTTGGTGGAGTCCTGCATCATGAACTACACTACCAGCTCGATTCCGAGTGCCCACCACTACGGATCGGCGGAGCTCAACCAGATGGCGAGAATGTGTCGCGCCTTATCTACGCATTGACCAAGTGCAATGACACCTTCCAATGACAAGAACATTTTATCTCAGGGCAAGTTAGTGCCGTGCCGAGGTGTTCGTTTGTCTGCTTCAGCCATTGAGGTACCTAAAATAATAGTATGGTCATTGAAAACATGAACCTTTACGTTTTTCTGTGCGTTTAGATATCTGTTCAGCTCAATTTATTTAAAGCTTTTCAAATTAACTCATGATTTGTTGGCATTCTTTTTGGGATACCAATACCATTGGAGAATCTTTGCGACAAGCATTTCGCAGAAAAGAAGTATAATCTGCGTCTGATATCAGAAAATATGAGTCACGTTTCAAAGAACTCACGGGCCAGTTGTTGAAGAAGATGACAAAAAAAAAAAACAATAATTAGATGAATCGTATCGTGTGGTGAATTTTAAGTTGAGGAAAATTTTTGGAGAACGTGAAGTGGAAACAGAAATCAGACCGAACAGAATCAGGGAAAAATAATTCGAATTAATATTAAAATAGTTTGGAGTTTGGTAGATATATCTCTCCATTCTATTTCCTTGTTGACGTAGACAATTTGAAAAGAAACAATACCTTCATATTTTGAAAGTGCTCTTTTGTTTCTTTAAAAAGGTTGATTAAAAAAAAAGCTATTATGGTAGAAAGAAAGCTAGTGAAGAACTAGGGCCTATAGCGACATACGATTCTCAACCAAATTTTTTGTGCGTACTATTAGGAAAGCACCTACAATATTCTGACAAATCCGAATGGCTAAGGTGAAAGACGCTTTTCCATGACAAGAGTTACCAACTCTTGGAAGATTTTTGGCAATTTCTCCCAAAAAAACCCGAAAAGCATTCGCTAATCATAAGAGTATCAATACCCTTGCCCGAAGTTAACCTGTTTGACATCCGTAGAATTTACCCCATTGCCACAAGACTCATCACGAAATGGGATCTCATTCTTGAAGTAAATTCTGAATACATTGCCGAAGCTCAGGGGCTGTATCGCTGTATGTGGATATGTCAGATGAAAAGTTCGAAAGATTTTTTTATTTTTCCACTTTTTTATTTCTATCTTCAGGTTTAAAAAAATTACTTAGCATGAGCTTGGGTCTTCCTCATTTGAGTGAGGATGTTGGAAAGTTCTTCACGCTTCCTCTTGGCGCGGCTTTTCCATGACAAGAGTTACCAACTCTTGGAAGATTTTTGTCAATTTCTCCCAAGAAACCCCGAAAAGCATGCGCTAATCATAAGGGTATTAATACCCTTGCTCGAAGTTAACCTGTTTGACATCCGTAGAATTTACCCCATTGCCACAAGACTCATCACGAAATGGGATCTCATTCTTGAAGTAAATTCTGAATACATTGCCGAAGCTCAGGGGCTGTATCGCTGTATGTGGATATGTCAGATGAAAAGTTCGAAAGATTTTTTTATTTTTCCACTTTTTTATTTCTATCTTCAGGTTTAAAAAAATTACTTAGCATGAGCTTGGGTCTTCCTCATTTGAGTGAGGATGTTGGAAAGTTCTTCACGCTTCCTCTTGGCGCGGCTTTTCCATGACAAGAGTTACCAACTCTTGGAAGATTTTTGTCAATTTCTCCCAAGAAACCCCGAAAAGCATTCGCTAATCATAAGGGTATCAATACCCTTGCTCGAAGTTAACCTGTTTGACATCCGTAGAATTTACCCCATTGCCACAAGATTCATCACGAAATGGGATCTCATTCTTGAAGTAAATTCTGAATACATTGCCGAAGCTCAGGGGCTGTATCGCTGTATGTGGATATGTCAGATGAAAAGTTCGAAAGATTTTTTTTATTTTTCCAATTTTTTATTTCTATCTTCAGGTTTAAAAAAATTACTTAGCATGAGCTTGGGTCTTCCTCATTTGAGTGAGGATGTTGGAAAGTTCTTCACGCTTCCTCTTGGCGCGGATTTAAATTCTTCATCTTCAGCGAAAATCTGCAAGTGGAATTACTTCAACATGTCACAACATCATCAGAAAACTATGCAAATTATGTCGCTATACCGGTCAGAAAAGGGACAATTATAAAGATGTCTACGTCCAACCAATGGCTTTTAACTCTAAGAGAACCTTTAGTGTTGAATTTTAACTGCGATAGTACACACTATGCTCCAACCCTTCAAAATCTTGGGATTCTAAAGATTCGAAAATCTTGTGAGGTGAGCATAAAAGAATTTCGTATACCATACGAAGAAGTATTGGAAACTGGCCTAGAAATTCAGCAGCTAAAAATAAATCACTCTGATTTAATTGAAGCATTTAGAATAAAACACAAAAGTTCGCCAATGGAGGCCCTTCATAAACTACCACCGCTCAAAATGGGGAATCACGCCAAAATGCTATCAACATTTTTGGAAGAGAAGAAAGCGCTGAACGAATTGGAAATGGAAGCAGACGTTGTTGAAGCCAGTAGGAAAGCCTATGAAGTACGAGTTCATCGATACTCTATAAGATATCAATCAGCAGTATTGTATTAGCTATAATCATAATTGGCCTCTTAAAACTCTGCTGTTCAAGAAAAATGCTCAACTCTTATGTATACCAACACCAGTCTTCAACGTTTCATCGCCTATCGTCCACGAAACATCTAGAGTGATGGTAGGAGGGAACAGTAGCAAGATGTTCAACGTCCATCGGGAAGTCCAGGCAGAGTTTCCATGCGAGAATTTCGAACTCAGAGAGACGCCCAGCAAAAAGAAAAGGGAGGCGCCTGCTGTTCCGAACCCACATCATAATAGCGGTGTAACAGCATTTTTGAAAAATCCTATTTTTCTCAAAAATGGCTCGACAGATTTTTCTAAAAAAAATTCGATAAATTTTATTAAGTTTGGAGCCTTTAAGTGTAAATAAGATTTCAAAAAATGGTTTTAAATGGTACCTCTCATTGAACCATTTTTTTTATTTTCGTTTTTCTTGAAAAGGAATAAGCTGATTTTGATAATTTTTTTTTAATGGAGAATCTTCTGAAAAATTAAAATATATAGTTGGTATTGTATACAAAAATTAAAAAAAAAAATATTTTTTTTTGGATTTTTAAAAAAAGTTTCTTCTGTCTAAAATTCTGTTTTTCAATATTTTGCTTTCAAAATTTTGCTTTTCAATATTCTGCTTTTCAAAATTATTTTTAAAAAAATTCTACGAATAATAAAAAAAAATTTGGAAAAATTAAAAAAAAATTTAAGATTTTTTTTTATTTTTTGCAGAATTTTGTAAAACAGTGTTTTACAATTTTAAAAATTATACATATTATATATTTGTTAATAGAAATAATGTTATTAATGTTAGTAATGTGTCGCTTGAGGGTGGCTGGTTTGTCGGAGTCGGAGTCATGTGTTTTTTAAATCTCAATAAAAAAACGCCCTTATTTACTTTCAAAGCTGGATACCATATGGAGTCATAAAATGGAGATTACATAAAGAAAAACAGAAAATTAAAAACTATAAAACAGAAAATGGACTTAAGCCTTAGCCAAATAAGATTTCTTAAGAAAATTTTTTTTTTTTTTACAAATTGAAAACTTACGATAAATGTATTTTTCAAGTAAAAATGATGAAGAAAAACTGAATAACATATAAAGTGTTTTTGTATCTAAAAAATGACAAATTCAAGGATTTGCAAAAATGAAAATGTGATCAAGCAATCAAATTTGGTAAGAAAAAAATTTTAGTTAGTTGGTCGCAAATCAAGCTATACTACCTTTAAATTTTTCGCTTGCGTTGGCCCTGAGTGATTACTACACCCTCTATCATTTTACATCAATTGATATGGTATGAACAAGTCTTGTATATTTTCAAATAGTTTGACAACTTTTTGAAAAAAAAAAATCCCACGATCTAAAATTAGGAAGTGCCAGTGTTAACTCTAAACATAGTTAACGGTTTATTTTTCGTAATGCCAGACCTCACAACTTCTTGAAATGTTTATTAAATAAATAAAAGTAAAATTCTTCATGAACATTATACATATACATACCTACCTATACTTTATTCACTACTTTATCTTTTATCCAACTTACAAGTCCTAAAAGACAGCATTAAACCCTTGATCTTAGAATCCAAAGGCATCTTTGCCTTTTAATTCGCTAATTAACTGACATTATTGTTTCTGTTTAGTGTTTTTGTTTCGAATCATTTTCCAAAGAAGTCTTTTTCTCTAAAGATTCACATTATTTGTTTTAGCAGGAAGAATAGAAAAAGTCCAAGAACATTGTATTGTTTTGTTTTTTTGTTTATCTCATCTCATCAACATCATTTCAAGTGCAATTTACAGCAAATCGATGTCCATTTTGTGCCATGAATCTTCGGCGCCCTTTAACACACGCTAGCTTGGTTGGCTGGTAATCTGGTAATTCGTGTTGTAAAATTTACACATAATAATAATTTTTTCCAACTACGATGGACAGAGCCAAGTCGTTGTATAGTCATCGTCTTATATAGCCGTTGTCACTGAAGTCGACCATATCGCCTGTTGTAACTCTGATGTTAGTCCTCAACAAGCTCCCCATATAAATTTACAAGGGTTGCCCCCTCCACCACTGCTTGTCAAAGTATCCCCACGATAGATTAATGACTTGCTGTCCTTGTTGCTTGTTGTTGTCTAACATGCAATTGGTCGATGTAAACATTAAAGGACTTGTTTGGCCATTTTTCCCGTCTGCTTTAGGGGTTTTAATTAATGTTAGACATCCGGGTGAAAATTATTGAACAAAAACTTGGACTACCTCTGAGGAGAGAGAGGAGGGTTGATGGTGGGGACCCATTTATATAGAAACAAAACAATTCATTTAGATTGTTGCTTGTTTATTCAGAGATTCGAGTCAATTCAAATAAATTTAAATATTTTTATGACTCATAAAAAAAAACACAAACTTTGATTTTCACTTCTTCGTTCGTCTGTTGTCGGTCGGTTGTCTTGAAAACAGCTAAGTCTTGATCAAGAAATCGTACCTATATCCCCATACCCACAATTCGTCCCGCCAATAAAAATTAAAGCCTGCTGTTGCAATATGTTGTTGCATCGTAAATAAAGTGAATTTTTTTTTTTGTGTCTTATTCAATGTTGGTTAATTAAATTTTAACAAATTTACAGTTTTAAACGATTGGTTCCAGCACAATTTTATTTGGAACGATCAGAAGACTTTTTTTGTTGTATTTTTGGTGAATCATTGTTAGGAAAATATATGTATGTAGGTATGGTACATACATATGTATGTAGGTACGCAGAAAGAGTGAAATTTAAATTTTGTGTGTGTTTTTTTTTAATATTTTACTTTTTCTGAAGAAACCAAAAGCCCATAAAAGTAATAGCTAATTAGGCGATGAAAGGTGTTTTTATTGCAGCGCTAATTAAATTATAATAATTGTGTCAGTTTTGATTGCGCATTTTGGGAGCAATATTTTGTAACAAGAATAAATTCCTACACAGCATCGCATTCTGCACAATGGACGCAATCTCTACGGGATTCATAAATTAACTTGCAATTTGTTTCAGAGTCACTTTATTTTCATTTTATTGAGCTTTGTACCAACTTTTATATTGTTTTAAATGTCCCAATTTCAAGTATGACAGATTTACGGAAGTCATTTTTTTAATTGATATACTGTGTCAGGTGATGGAAATGTGTGTGGTTTGGCACACATTACACAAAAAGAAAACAATTCAAATGTGTTTATCTAAAGGAGGTACATTTATTGCAATAAGAACATTGATAAGGATCTGACATTTATTTTATTTTTAAATGATTTGCGTCATTATACAGCTTCTGGGGTTGTTATAATCATTTTGCGTTGGTATATAGATTCAAATTGGAACGGTGAATTTGATTATATGACAATCATGACAAAGTCATAAACATTGGTTTTTAGGTTAAATGTCATCAATTTGATTGAAATGATATTCATATACAGAGGTTATGTTTAAATTGATTAATTTTATATTTGTTTTTTTTTTTGGTAACTATGTCATGAAAGTGTAATGTTTAATGGAAGAGATTCTGGGAAAGTGATAATTTTGTCAAAAAGGTGATACCAGAGGGCACGAGTACGATAACTAAGGCGCCCAGAATTGATAACGGTTTTTTGTAGAGGGGTCAAAAACAAGCATTTTTTACTATAGGAGGGGGGGTCTATCTCGACCCGTTCAGGATGTAGGAGCAATTTTGGAAAAAAATGCTTTAAAATAAAAAAAAAAAAAATTATTAAAAAAAACAACGCAACACGCAATGAATTACTGGAACGGGTTTAAAATCCAGAAATCTGTTCTTTAATCCAGTATTTAAATAAAATTATTGAAGTCAATAGTTTTTAAAAAATTCGCATGCAAACTCAAAATTTTGATTAAAAAAAATGAAAAAAAAAAAGTGTGGACCAATTTTTTTTCAAAATTTTGAATAAAAGTGCTGTGGTCATCAATTCTAAATCGAACACAAAAAACCGAATGGTTTTATGTTTAGATTTTGAGAAAATTGGAAATTACTAAAACTATTTTTTTTTATCAAAATTTTGAGTTTGCATGCGAATTTTTTAAAAACAATTGACTTAAAAAAATTAATTTAATTGTAGGATTATAAATAACAGATTCCCGGTATAGTACTTCATTGTAAGTGTTGCCGTTGTTATTAATACTTTTTTTTCATTTTAAGACAGTTTTTTTCTAGAATTGCCTCTACCTACTAAACGGGGTGAGATATACCCCTCCCCCCCACTCCTATAGAAAACAAATATTGTATTAAACCTCTCTATAAAAATCCGTTATTATTTTGCGGCACCTGAGTTATCAAACTCTCCCCTACCAGAGTTCTAATTATATTCGAAGTTAAATCCAATTGATTTGAGATTAGAATTTAAGTCTAGCCTGGTAACCCCTTGTTGGAAATTAATACAAAACCAAAATTTTGACAAATACATATCTTCAATGAATTTTATAACTACACTTGTCAAAACAATTAATGGAACAAAAAACAAATCACTTTCTTTAGTGTTTTTTGAAGAGCTGTATCTCTGAAAAAAGTGGTAGTATTGAGATGAAACAAAAAACATTCTGAAGCTGTCATTTTCTTTTAATTTTTTTTTTTTTGAGCCAATTTAATGTTTTGTTTCGATAACTTGTTTATTCAGTTTTAAGGTGGTCTTTTTTCGTCATTTTATAATTTTTTTTCAGAAGAATATCTGGCTTTGAATGAAAAAACAGACTTTTGACTTTGACTACCAATATCTTCGCAAAGGAATGACGACACGGAAAATTTAAGGATAGTTTTAAAAATTGGAATTCATTTTCTACAAGATTCTTTCAAAACTTTATAACGGTTATTTTTTTTTTGGCTCCTCATGTTTACATTCAGGAAAGGTAAAAAAAACGACTTTTTAAAGACATTTTGTAAATCTTTTACTGCTTTACAAATATTGACTTAATTTGGTAAGACATTTTAAAGAACTATAATAATATAATATTTCTATAAAATTTAAAATTGATCCATTGAACAGTTTTCACTCACCGAATGATCAAATTCGTAAAAACCAATTAAAGAAACAAATTGGATGGTTCAAAAATATTGTGAAATTGTCATAAAAATGAAAACGAAAACAACAATTTCTGCCCACTTTTTTCACAATCTTAGAAAGCCAGAAATCTCTTCTTTGATTTTCATTTTAAATTAAGTTGGGTTAGTGAATAGTTTTTGAAAAATTATTTTTCAAACTCAA
Organism: Epistrophella euchroma; assembly: GCA_947049315.1. Lineage (NCBI taxonomy): Eukaryota > Metazoa > Arthropoda > Insecta > Diptera > Syrphidae > Epistrophella > Epistrophella euchroma. The sequence continues at coordinate 120,800,624 of OX346245.1, read as the reverse complement.
AATTAAAAAAAAAAAAAAAAAAAAAAAATAAAAAAAAAAGGTTTCAAACTAAGTTTTTCAAAATTTTATGTTATTAAGTACAATTTTTGTTTTCAAAATTCAAAATTCAGTCAGAAACAGAAAACCCGATGCCAAAATGTCTTTTAGTTTTTGAGATAATTGAAAATAACAGGAGGAGACATTTTCTAAATCAATTGACTTAATACAGAAAAAAAATTATTAAAAAACAACGGTAACGATTAAAACGACGTGCTATACTTTTTTGTTAAGCGAAAAATATGTACTTCCATTTTGTTTATTAATTAAGTTCTTTTAGTGAAGAGTTTTTTAAAAATAAATTTTCAAACTTAAATTCTGCGTGGCGATAACAGAACGGCCGCATTTTTAAAAGAAAGTCCTAACCGCAAACCCACGATGCTCTCCCGTACAATTTATGGTTGCTACTGAGTGAAAACTAGACTCTCTCACTGCCACAACGAGACCCTCTCCTTTTCCCATCACAACCACAGGCCGAGCGCCAGTCGGTCAAAAACGGTTCATACCTTTTGTCCCACCCAGTATTTTTTGTTGCCTTCCCAAAATCATAACATTCATCAGCATTACAAATCATCCCGCTTTTTCTCCACATGATTTTTGTAATATCTAATTTTTTCCTTAAAAGTTCATTATTGATTCCTAGATTTTTCTGAAACTCTTGTTCACCTATGTAGTATGTACAACTATATCATATTTAAAAACTATATCGAATACATTAAAAAATATTTCGCTACCTCTCCCTGTATAGAAAATAGTGATAACCAAATTCGCTTTTTAAATAAATATAGTGGAAACCCTGGCATAGGGTTGATGGTCGAAAACTTCGATCGAAGTATCCTATAAGGTACTTTTTCGTTTCCATATTAAATATCCTTATGAGCTATGACTTAATATAAAAGGATTAAAGTTACATTCTTTCAAGGTAAAAAGACGCCAAAAGTACGTACCTAACTAAACTATAACAAGAATTAAAAATTCATAATAATTAAAAGCTTAAGAATGTAATTAAATTAAACAAAAAGAACTGTTGCTGAGTAAATTATTCATGTACCTACGACTAATGTTATAAGTGCCTTCTGTTTGTTTTTGTTAAACCACCTACTAACGAGTAAAACTAAATACCATAGAAAACTTTATCATCTTTATTCACTACTATAAGTACTCTCTCTATATCTCACTCATAAACTTTTTATTCATAAAACCATAAAATCCTATTTTTCAAACACGTGCTATATACAAAATCTCAATGTAATCGTATTCATGTCCACGCTCATTCCATTCAAGGACACAACAATTCCTCTGTCAAACTGTGAAAAAGAAAAATATAAACCTCGCCATTAAAGCTAAAGCTTCTTAACCATTACCATCGACTAGAGATAATGTAGGGGAAATTCCCTCTGACACAGAATACTAACCCTCGTCAACCTTGACCTAGTTTTTTTTTTTTTTTTTTTTTTTTGCGGGGCTATACAAAGCTTTTTAGAGCATAACTAACTAACTTACCATTTGCACTGACACCGAAACCAACCCACTCTATCCCATAGAAAATTATATATATTATTCCTTTAACAATCGATAAGGGAAATTGGGGTTTTTTTTTTCTTCGCTTCTATAACATAGAATTACTCGTAGCGGTAGTAGGTTCTTGGTATGAAGATTGCTTTCGTCCCCGAAGGAGTTGCCCAGTGAAGTGTTGTGTTCCGGTCTAATATCATGCTGAGAGCAAAAAAAAAAGAAAAAACCACATATACAAGCGAAAACTGATGTGCTTCTGCTTATGGAATGACGGTGACGACCTTGAGCGAGGACCAAGGAAATAAAATGATTCTTCATTGGTTCCTCCATACAGAAATAAAGTGAAAAGCACTGTGGCGAGGTTCTAACATCATCTAATGGCCAATCTGCTCTGCAGGATGTGAAACGGATTGCGTGTTATTTCCCGAGAGGGAATCAATTACACGCAACCCCTCTCTATGAGTGGGAGGACAACATTTACACTTTGACAAAGTGTTCTCACTGCGTACATATTCCAAGGTCACTTATTTTAGATGCTTTTATAAAATCTTCAATTCTTGTGTGTTGGGAGAGGATGTTCCGCTTTGTAATGGTTCCCGACATTGATGCACCCCAATTGCGGGTAACTTTTTCAAAATTGTCTTTGAGTCATATTGAAGGTTACATTCAAGGTGACCATTAATAATACCATTTCTATGGTTATGCAGCACGTCTCCTTTGCTTTTTTTTTTCTTAAATAGGGTGAGAAAAATTGATGTAAAAGACCAAGGTTATACGAGAATAGGGACAAGCATTTCAAAAGTATTTCTTTTTCTAAATTCAATTTGATAGAAATTTTCAAGTTCGCCAAATCTACCTTGAAAGATTATGTCGAGCGATTTCGATGTGACTAAATTAAACGTGATTCGGAAGAAATAATGTGGCCATGAAAATTGAAGGTTTTAGGGGAAACAACTGTGACGGAAGACTCCCTCACATTTTAACTTGTCTTAGATTAAAGTGAATGAAGATTTAAGTTAAGTAAATGCATGACTTGTCGTGTAATCAGTACATAAATCTTATTTAAACATTAGTTCAGCATAAATTCTTTACGATACTTAAGTTTATGTAAGCTGAAAGAAAAAATATGTGTTCAACCTTTTAGGGCGAACTTCCAACAGTGAACCACGTCCCACAGTGAATTGCTCTAATTTAAAGATTTAGCGCCATTTTACACATGACTGGAACAATAGTTGAAAAAAAAAATCAAAATCTATAATTTTCCATATACTTTAATTGTTGATAAAATTTATTAAAAAAACCAAATAATAAGATCCATTTAACACTTAGTTTTAAAGTGACATCAAATAAAAAATAAAATCTGGTTCACTATTGAACAGTTTACCCTTTCAAACTTCACTTCGAGTTAGGCATAATTGCAAAAATATCTTACATTAAGCTTTGTTTTAATATTTTACAGTTTTTGATTTCATTATTTCCTGCACATAATACAAATAAAATCATAATTTAGCGGGGAACTAGAAATACATATTTGTGACCAATATTTGCATTTGCAAACGGGTTTTCCTATAAGATAATAAAGGCTCTCCTAAACCAACCCGACACATTTTTGATTATAACATTCATAGAATTAAAATACACCATTATTTTGAGATTACAATTTTTTTGACAATTTCTTTATTTAAAAAATCACTCTCAATTTAACATTTAAAAAATTTTAATTGAAATTTAAAATTTAAACAAAGAATTTGAAAAATTAGTTTGAATGCATTTCGGCTAGTCTACTAGCCATCATCAGCAACACGACTGAGAGGAAGCTTTTTGCAAATATTAAAGTGAACAAATTTTATACATGTATGTCAAACGGATAAAAAATAATAATAAATCAATACATTTAAAACATTCTTGAAAAAGAGCTTTTAATAAAAAAAAAAAAAGAGGAAGAAATATAGAAAAACAACAAAACATATTGTAATTACATTACAAGGTAAACAAATAAGACTCTATATTTCCCATATCTGCATTCAACGCTAGGCAAAGGAATAGAAAATACCTGACATTATAAAACAAATAAATTTGATGGCACAACAGCTCATGAAGAACTAGGGCCTAATGACATACAACTCTCAACCATTCCCCAACCATGGAGGGGACCTACAGTGACATATTGACATTTCTCATTCACTCAAAAGTAGTTGCTGAAAAATTTGTACTAAACTGTGTCTTCTTGGTTCAGAAAGTGACAAAATGTTTAAAACGGTTTAGTTCAAGAATTTTAACTCGAGAGATTTTTTCTGTTCTTTTATGTGTGGAAAATATTCATTAAATTCAATAAACCTGTAACCTGTAGCCAATTTCATAAAGCTCTTTTTAGCTATTTAAAATGCTTTTAAATCTTAAAATGCCGTTTGTTTAATACAAAGTCCGGCATTTTGTATGATTTAAAAGCTTATTAAATATTTGTGAAATCGAACATTTATGTTTTTAAATTTATTCCTATTCTTAGATGTTAAAGAACTGTCAAAAATGACAGCACTGTTGAATATTATTGCTCACGTTCGGGTGGCAGTCCGAACGCTATCTGAGATAGGTTAGTAATTTAAATTCTTACTGAATGACCAAATTGCAAAATCCAACTTCTATAGATTTTTGAAAGGCTGGTATTCCAAGCCTTTTTGCTTTCATTTCGTGATTTAAAAAAAAAGAGGTGACTAAAATATACCAATTTATAACAGTTTTCTTCTCTTGTCTCGTCCTTAAAAACAAAAAAACATATTTTAAATGCGTTAATATCCCCACTTGTGTTTTTGTATAACTCAAATCAATCAACATCGCATTAACTGCAAATAAAATTTCCGTTAATATTCAGAAAAAAAAAAAAAACCTTTATATAAAAAAAAATATCGCTCACACAACCACTTGTTCATGATGTTTAACCTACGTTCACCAGCTGACGTTCTACATATTTTTATTCAATTCATGTGTACTAGTATCTATATGTATTCCAAATTCTTCATTCATCTTCTTTCGGTTAGTGACCTTCGTGTCTGGCATTTATAACCACATTTCCAATCTTTCCGATCACCTCAGAGTAAAATTTCAACAGCTGATTTTTTTGAATCTTTATAGTAATCTACGCTTACAAATTCCTGGTGCTACCTTTCTACACAGGAAACTCAATATATGAATTATTCTTTTTTTTTTTAAATTCAAGTCTCCTGTTTCCCTATATAGAATTTCAAACTGAACTCAAGTGGACGAAAAAAACATTTACAAGAACTGGCTACCTGCACGTAACTGCGCACTGTGCAGGTATTTCAATCATGATCCATCTATACGTACGTAAATATGTCTGGTTCGCTATACAAATCCTCCCAGACCAGACAGATCCCCAATTATGTGTCAGGGAAAAACGAAAAAGACGATGAATTGGTTTTATGGACTTCCACAAGATTAAAAACGTTGCTAAGGAAACATGAGTTTACAATTATTCTTATTGAAAACCTAATAATAAAAATAGCTACCCGTAATCACACAGGAGGGTACATATTACGATATACAACTATGTACATAATTCCAGCCATTCATAAATTATTTTTTAATAGCCATGTTTTTTTTTTTAAATCCATATAGTCTTAAAAAGTAGTTCAATAATAATTTTATAAAAATTTTCGTATTGAATTTGAAACAAAATAATATATGTAGAATAAAATACCATAGCAACTTCTAGTACGTCTTCACATTTCCTTAGCTTGTATAGAAAACGTACTCAAGTTAAAAACATAACACCTAATCCTATTACCGACCGATAATAGTCAAAATTTTGTCAATTTTTGTTTTTAAGAAACCAATAAAAGCCCTTTTTGATATTTAGTTAAATCAAATCCTTAATTCATTCGGAAAGGAATTTTATAATTTTAGTTCCAGAACATGGAGGAACAAGCATACAAAAAAGTGTTTTTTTTTTTTCAAGTGAATTATAAGAATCTTACAGTAACAGCTGTTTCCTACACGGACTGGTTTTAAGTCATTGGAATGAACAGTCTAAAAAGAAACTCACTTTAAACTACTTTGAGAACCCGAGTTCAATGTCGTTCTTCCTTTTTATTTCTTTTTCTTTTTTTTTTTTTTTTTTTTGAAGAAGTGAATGTATGAATTTAAATTGATTGAGCAAGAGGTCAAAAACTCGAAGAATATTAGAAGAAGTAAATTTTAACTAAACACAGGAATAGGGGTGAAGAAAAAAAAAAGCAAAATATTCCATTCTTAAAACGTTATAGTCGTAAAAGTGATGGAATCGCAAATAGCGGTTCAAGCCGAATTCAATTTAAGTATCCAAAATTAATATTTAAAGCACAGCATTATGATGGAAAGAATGAGTAACATTTTGGAAAAAAACTTTTTTACATTATCAAGACAATTTTTTTTAAATACAGAATTTTGAAAAGTAGAATATTGAAATACAGAATTTTACTCATACAGAATTTTGACCATACAGAATTTTTTGTAACCAGAATTTTGAATTACAGTATTTTGAAATACAGTCGGTATTTTGACCCTACAGTATTTCGACCCCAACCCATTTTGTTTCTTTTTTTTAATATAAGGTGCGTTTTATCGGCACTTTTGGGAAATTTTATTGCGCTAGCTATAAAATTGCTAGCGCAATAAAATTTCCCAAAAGTGCCGATAAATTAGCCAGTAAATTATTAGTAAATATAAAAGTGGACAAAAAGTGTGAACTTGAACCTTAAATGCCAGTAACTTAGTTTGTTTTACACTCAAAAAAGGGTATGAACACATCCAGAGAATAAAGAGTGTACCTACATAAAATTTGATATAGCGTTTTATTGAACTTGTATTGCTGCGCTAACTATGAATTACGAATAAAACGCGCACCTATAATAGATTTCTGGCTTAAAAAATGGCTATAGACAATTTTAAGTTTTTTTGAAGAAAATGTCCCTTCCTTAAAAAAAAAAAAAAAAACTTTATCTTGAAGATCTGAAAAATTGAATTCCAGCGATATGTATGTATTAGGCTTCGTAAGGTATCGATATCGATGTTTCTCCGAGATTTTGCATAAAGAACGAGATCTCTCGGCTCTTTATTGGCACGATCAAGGCACAAGACTCTTTATATGCAATAAGCTAGCTTTCAAGACACTTTGAACGTTTTGGGTATAGTTTTGTTTTGCATTTACTATTAAGGGTATACTTCTCGATTCGCTGTTTCATGGTTGTTTTAATCTTGTGGAAGCAAATACATATTATATATAAAAAATAAATAACGTTTTTATAATTTGACACTAAACTTTCAACTTTAGTCTTTTAAAAACATCGAGAAATGTTATAATAACCCTATGGTGGTAACATTATATCAGTTTTACTACCTAAAGAATTCAAAGTTTTAAGTGATTCATGCATATTTTTTACGGTTATCACTTAACAAAACCTCTGCATTATTTTTACCAAGCACATCAACACTGACTATATAGACCCGTATCTATAATCCTCTTCTGAATTGAAAACGAACAACAACGCCCGAAATAGCCTTGTATGAGAAAAGTGAAAAATTAATAACCGAACAGAATTTAACTAGTGTTAAGTATATTCGAGTAGTAAAAATGTTCCTATCCTCTGCTTTAACTGATGGTCGTAAATGTTTATAAAACATTCTTCTTTTTTTTTTTTTTATTGCAGATGGATGATGATACGCTTGCTGTTGCATGTGCATAGACGTTTTGGAAATAAAATAAAATTTTATGGCCACCAGCAGCGTTTAATATACTCGTACTTAAAAAAGTTAGCGAAGACGACAACGTTGATTAAATGTTAAATTTATCAAGTTAATTCAATCAAAATCTTCATCACGTTTTTTGGGGAACATTAAATAGACTTGTGGCACTCTAATTGATGTCATCTTTTAGTGTGATAGTATAATGGTATGGTAGAATAATTGAATCGAATAAAAAAAAAAAAAAACTTATTATAAAGTGCAATCAGAGACTTAATGAGTATTCAATACAAGAAATAAGCCATTTAAACCATGATTATACAAGTCAGTAAAATTATTGAAATAACAGCAGAGTATAAATTAATTTGAAAGCCGGAATATTGAAGTTGGTATGGGTAAAGTTAAAACGAGGTGGTTTGGTAACATTTGTTTGAGAACCTCATGGCAACAATAATGTGTAAAATCGCCCGAAATCAAACAAACAAAAAATATCCAATGATTTGACATTTTAATTTTTTGTGCCTGATTTAAGCATTACATACGAGTACATCGAAATTTCTTAAAAATTTCACAGTTTTTTAGTGGAAATTTGAACAAGAGTTAGTTGAATGTGGGCATAAAATTATTAACAGTAGGTAACTAAAGCAGTAGTTTAAACCCTTTACTGCATACGAAGCCAAATATGGCTTTCTACAGTTATGTGCCTTTTTCTTCTGACTTCAACAAAAAAAAATAATCAAAACACAACGTGATCCTCTGCTGTGCATTTTTGAGTACATATAGCTGTGCTTTCGCACACGTGCGCCAAACAAGGAGGAAGATATTCATGCTTACAGGTCGGTCGGTTGCTTGTTGTCATTGAAAACGGAAGTGTATCTTTTTCTCTTTGAAATTAATACATTTTTATAAAAAAAAAAAATATTATCTTGCTCGTTTGTGAGGTAAAAGTGTGCAAGCCATATTTGGCTTCGTATGCAGTAAAACAACCCAAAGAAGTCATTTTAAGCGTATATTATTTTTTTCCTCTTTAAACAATAATTCATGCGGTAAAGTAGTATACCTAACTCGGGATAAAAGATTAAAAGCATATCTATTCAGTTAATTCTTGAGTCAGCTTACCAAATTTAGGCCTATTTTCTGAAAAGAAACTTAAGTATTTAAGTTCTACATAAGAGCTTTTGTCACAGTTTACGCTGAGGAAAAAGTAGAACTAAAGCGTTTAAGTTTAACATAAATATTTAAGTTTCGTTTCAGCAAATAACGCACTGAAGAGCTCGGTTCTAATTCTAAAGCCTTAACTACATTGGCCACTTTTTGCAAAATTACAAAAGTAAAAATATTTTTTTTCCCGATAGCGCAAATGTTTTGTGAAAAAGAATGTACACAATTCTTTTTAAACCAAAATCTAAGCTTTCTGCATCATTTTTATTCAATTTTCAGTGAGCAACACTATCCCAAAATGAGTTTGAAAATTTTCACTTTTGTACTTTTTCACTTTGTTGGCTTATGTAGTTAAGGCTTAAGTGCGTGATTAATTTCGACTAATTTACTGAACAGAATGGTGACGGAGACGGAACTGGAGCCGAAGCTGAAATAGCTCTCAAAATATTGAATACACGCAAATTCAATGTTGCGAACACAACGGAACGTAGACGCATACGGAGCTGCAGACGCAGACGAAAGAGTTCACCAACTTTTAACTTTTCACGTACGGCACTTTTGACGTTTCAAATTGTATGAAGAAAAAAAACAACTTTTTGGATCGGAAAAAAATATTGTGATTATTTGTATCGCGAAAAAAAATTATTTATTAAAAGGAAAATTATTGGAAACAAAAAATGTGAATTCTGAGCTTGTACACAAGAATATTCTTTTGTTTTTCTTCAAAATACTTTCAAAGCTGTACAGCTCCATTATGGACATGTAAAAAAAAATAACGTACGTTACTTTTTGACAGCTCTTCCAGTTCCGTCTGCGGCTCCAGTTCCGTCATTCTATTCTGTTCAGCCAGTTAATTGAATAATCGCCCAAAAACTTTTGCAAAAATGTCATAACGCCCGAAAAAACACGTGGAACGGCAGCTTCATTGTGCGGGTGACGCTGAGAGAATGGAATGGAATTTTGGGTGATTTTACATTTTCTTAGTTTAATAATTTTGGTTTCGGATAAAAACTTATTTATGAATGGAGATGCAAAATTTTTTTTGACAATTTGACACGACAAATCACATTAAATGTTTGACGATACGAAATTTTTTTGAGCGTTTTGAATGTCCCTGTGTTTAAATCGAGCCTTTTCCGTAGGGCTGGTAACGAGACCGAGGCCGAGACGAGATTACTTAAAAAGCACCCGAGACGAGACCATATTTTTGGTACCGAAATTCGCCGAGAGTCTCGTTGGTCTCGCCGGTCTCGCCGGTGGTTTGGTTTCGGTTTTCAGTACAAGAAATATTTTTTTATTTAAATATTTTTTAGTAGGTACTCATGTTCAGTTTTTATAATATTCACAAGTTTTTTTTTGCGAAATATTAAATATTCTATGCGCGTTAAAATATCGAACCACATATGTACATAGTTTTATACTCAAGTACACTGCGCAAATCCAGAAAAAAATACGTATGCATGTCGTTGGAATAGAAATCGCTCATTTTAGGTTTTCCGATTTTATTTTTTGCTCCGGAAAAAGTTGATTTTAGACCTTTTTGGGTGACATATAATGTGCCAATAAAGTAAAAATCGAAGATATTGAAGATACGAGTTTAATATTAATTTCTCCATGTTGGTCTCTGCCATTTAAAACTCACAAGTCTGTTTTATACATTTTCTTCGTGCTTCACACAAGACTTCACAGATATCGTACATTTTCAGTCTAAACAGGCGACTTATCTTACATCTTTTTACCACCAAAAAACACGAAAGAAACCAAGGCTAAGGATGAGACCAAGACCGAGACCTAAACCGAGACCGAGACCGAGACGAGACTGGTACATCAAAATTTTCACGAGGAAAAGGCGAGACCGAGATCGAGACCAGACTTGGTTAGGCGAGACTAAGACCGAGACGAGACTGAAATGTTTCGATTTTAATATGAGACCGAGACGAGACTAACAAAAGTCTCGCCTGGTCTCGTCTCGTTGCCAGCCCTACTTTTCCGCCAAACTATCGTAAGCGACAAATTGCTTTTTATTTGCTCATGAAACAATGAAACAATTTAGGCCAAATTTGAGGATCAGACAATATTGGAAATACATGTTACTGAAAGCTAACAAAAGGTCCGATAGTTTTTAATAACCAGGAAAAAATTAAACAATTAGTTTAATGCAAAATTTATATTTTGTCGCATACGATAATTTGGTGGAAAGGGGTCGATATAATGTAGCACCTTGGAAATAATTGACAAACATTATTTTAAATAGAATCAAGTGCATATAAAATAATAAAAATAAGTAATTCCACACAGTTAAAATACATATCCCTACTTCATTCATTTCTCGTTGTCGATTTTTGGGTCTTGAACTTTTGGGGTTGAGAACCTGAATAACTATGGTTAGTTTTTATAGAAAAACACATGTCTAAATAGAAAAACTCCTTATACCTATCCCACAACAACTATAAAACATAATTGGTCAACAGTGTCGCCATCTTAAACCAAAATAATTCACATTAAGATTGTACAAACAATAAGTTAGTTTTTATTGCCCAATAATCTGCGAAGACTTTTTGTGAAAAGTGTAACAAAACATTCACAGATTTTCATATCGTTAAAACATTTTCCAATTTGTTTTTTGTTTATTACAACACACATCGATGTACCTACATACAACAGCTACAAACAACTACAGAAAGAAGAAAACAACTATAAAAAGTGTCAAGAAAAGTCCCAAACCTCGGTTATTCGGACGGATACATATAGTGATTCATTGGAATTGTATCACACAAATGAAGGAGACTGTAAAACAGTTTAATTACACATTTTTACGATTAGAAATTAGATAATGGGTTGTAAAATATATAGTCCAGCTCAAATTTAGATGGGTTTATACGAGGATGTGCTCTGGGGGATTCTGGGGATTGTTTTAATGGGTTTATCGACCCATTTATACTAATTGATGGATACTGTGGGATTTTCCATGTACAAATATATACAAGTACATATAGTAAGTTGTTAAGTCAATGATTTAACAATCTGAGTAATCTAACGATCTTTTAAATTTTATTGCAAATTTGATGGTGCTGACACGGTGACATGTTATTGACGAGACAAAAAATTTAATACAGACGAATTTTGTTATTCAATTAGACTTGGTAAAGGGGGGGGGAAAGTTTAGATTAGTTTCTTCAAAAAAAAACTAAAATTAAGAATAATACCTAGCCATGGAAAAATTACATATTAGATAATTAAATATCATCCTCTTTTAAAATGATACATTTGAAAAATTACAAGTTATTTTTGAAATATTGTTTAAGTTTATTTTAAAAATGACTTAGTGTCAATTTTTATTACAGTGCCAAGTGTTCTTTTCACATTATCTAGCTAATTCTTAACAAAAATATTCCTATAGCCGAGATTGTCGGTACCTATGTACATTAATTTAAGAACCGTTAAGGCTGATTTCCAATGGCGCGTTCGCGTTAGAGACGCTTACGTATACGTTTACAAGCTTTACGAACGCGTCGACATGACAGACGACATAAAGAGAATCTGAAAATCAAAATGAAGTTACATAACTGTAATTTCGAATTCCTTTCAACAAACTATTCCATTATTTTTTAAACAAAATCGATTTTTTTCTTTCAATAAAAGGAATTTGTCCAGAAAAACCGATTTTTTCTTCTAAATAAATCGATTTTTTTGTTGAAAGGAATTTGACCATTAGTTTAACTGTCAAAACACACGCTGAAGTTGATTTTTTTCAACTTTAACGTTGAGGTAGCTTATGTTACGTTGGTTTGTGTACATGCTAATAGGTGCCAAATCGTAACATAATACCCAACGCGTCATTGTAAACAATTTGCTTAAATTGCTATGTGTGAGCTTTCACGTTGAAAGAAAAATCTGTCAAAGCGACGCCTAACGCGGCATTGGAAATCAGCCTTAAATTGTTATGTGTGAGCTTTCGCGTTGAAAGAAAAATCTGTCAAAGCGACGCCCAACGCGGCATTGGAAATCAGCCTTTATGCAAAATCTAATTGTTTTCGAAAACGACTCCTTGGAGTTCAATCAAAATTTTCTTGCGAGCTAATTATAGGCAGAAATATATATTTTACAACAAGAATTAACCGACTAAAATATTAAGTAACGCTCCTAGAATCATTTTTACTTGGTGTTTAAAGTATATAAGTATTGTAAAAAAAACAATTTGGAATTGTAATTAAATTGACACTACTTATGGCGAAATCCGATAAAAGTGGGTTTCGCCATACCGTCCATCGGTCTTTGCATCCGTGCGTTCACTGTAATTTGAGCTATTGCCTTTACCTGGAATTTGGTACTGAGAATTTGTATGTCTCATGATTTTTGGTGTTGTCCATCTAGAACATCAGGTACAGCGTTGCCGAAGTGGAACGATCGTGCTTTTTTGACACGATAATTTCCTCGTGGCAGGGTGGCACGAAAAAGTTCAATATGACATACGTTTTTTTATTTCTATTATTTTACTTAAAACGAAGCAAATTTCAACAAAATTTAATGAAAATTGGTCCCAATTCCGTAAAAAGTGGGTAGAAACACATAATTTTTGACAATGCACGAATAGAGCAAATGATTTCCATTGATTTTTGTTATTGTATTACACCCTGTAATAAAATTAATTACAGGTTTTTTCAAGAAAATACAAGAATTTGTGGTTTTTTCATGTGTCATGAAAATTGGCACGTTTTTTCAGAAAATATAGCAAATATATTTCATGCGGCAACGCTTAACAGGTAGCTTGTAGCTACCATAAAAATGTTTCTTTTTTTTTTAATTTTCTCAAAAACCGCTCTATGATTAAACTGCCTTTCAAATTTTTCCAAAAAATTCTCATTGCAATAGGGTTTTTGATGTTTTTTGAGGAAGTTGCCTTATATAAGAGTTATTCGCGTATATAGCTTCTTCATGGGTCGACCGATTTTGTTATAATTGTACAATCTGATGTTTTTAAGTACCTATAGTTCAAAAATTTCGAAAATAATTTTTTTTCTAAAAAATAAATAAAAAAAATATTTTTTTAATTCTTTATTTATTTGGATTTTTTTTTATAATTTTTCAGTTAAAACACAATGTAGATATATTGTTCATTTTTGTATATACTCACTTAATACCTTCTATGCACCTTAAACTACGTTTTTGACAGATTGGTGAAATATAAGCTCGCATAACTCATATATTTCTTTTCACACCTTTTATTTAATTCAAAAACCTAATTCGTCCCATCATTCAAATGTTCACAAATTAGTTTTTTTTTTGTATTATGTATCACCTTTTTGCTGATGAAGCACATCAAATCCCTATCACATCTGCATTTTGAATCATTATAATTTCGGTGATTCAACATAACTGACTGCATATTATATTAATACCTACATACTTTTCACGTGGTATGATGCAACATCTGGAATGCAGGAAGCTGTCCCGCTGATTAATCACCTGACATCCTTTCAGAAATCTCTGTTAAATCTTAAAACAAATCAACGACCCAAAAAAAACGAATCTCTTAATTCATATAATGATCGCGCGCCACTATACTGCTAAGATAACCACAGAGCGCAACACTTTATTTAATCGTAGTCATTTATTTATTTTTGTTTTTTTTAATCAAACTTAAAATGAGTCCTTTTGTGTCAATATGACTTAATCCCAGAGATAAACTCGGGATGAAACATAATTTTAGATCAGGTTGAATACAGATGTATGTATATGAAAACCAATGCATTACATTCTGCAACACAGAATATCGTAGTGTGATGGAAAACCTTTTTCAAACCAGGAAGCCTACGCCAATTGCGTCTCTTGTCTTTTCATTGCACAGTGGGGAATTTTCTTGCTAAAGTTGGAATAAATTGAATTCTACAAAATTAAATTTATTTGATTTTTTTAAAAATCGAATAGTTGTTCGACTCTTCTTTATTATTAAAATCTCAAATGAAAATAGAAAATGGTTGTTCATAATTTTTTGTGTGTGACACAATAATTTTTAAACTTGAAATACCTTTGTTTTGTAGATAAGCATTATAATAAAATTGTCGAGTAATTTATCTTTAATGACTCATTTACACGAATGACAAAATATCATTATTTCTGTCATTTTATACCAATTAATTGTCATAAAACCGGATTATGACAAACAATTGGTATAAAATTACAGAACAATCACGAATACGCGACAGACTCATGCGACGGACATGCAAAGACTGCAACTCTTATAGACATTTAAATTATTATTTGATATTATTGAATATTCAACATTGTGTATTTTTTGTAAACACTTTGAGATATTTGCTAATGGTATAACCTGCTGCCACATACATGCATGTCGAATAAAGGACTGGATTTTGCTTTCTAACTGGTATAAACAAAATACTGACAATTTACTCAACAAATATCGTTACTTTATTATTGTTTTTATTCGCTGTTTAGTAAAAGGACAAAGAAAAAACAAATTGGTATAAACAGGTTTATGCATATCGAATAGCTTTTGCTTTGAGTACCTGACTGGTATAAACAATTAAAACTCTGCTACAAAATCCATATGTGTCGTTAATAATTTTTGTATTTTGGTCTCTTATTAAGTAAATAATATAACAAAAATCAGATTGGTATAAACTGGTCTAAAATGCATATCTACAGCAAATATTGCATGAGAATTGTTTGACAGTAAACAGCTTGTTCAATTTGTGCAATATAAAGTTAAAAGTTAATACCAATCAACGTGTTTTTGTATACTTTTCACTGAATTCAAGAAGTCAACATTATATGAACAATAACTTAACCACCCTTATAGTATTTTCCCACTGAGCCTGAAATTGGACAATTTCAAGAACTCAATTTCAAACTGAAAATGAAACAATTACGTCTGACAGCTTACATTGGAAGCTCTTTTGATCATTGAAATAATAGAATTGATTTTAAAAGGAATATTTAAAATATATTAACTATTTTTTTGACGAACAAAATTCACTGAATAATTCCCTGCATTTTGATATCAAAATGGCATCAACTATCTTTTTATAAGTGCCTCAAAATGGAAAGAAAACATTTTTCATTTCTTTTTTATTCTTTTTTGTTGGTTGTATTGGTTGTTTTGTTTCCAATTTTAAAGGTTTTTTGTCCCAACGTGTTTGTTTTTAGTTTTAGTCTTGGATTTTAGGCGACATAGTACGTGACTTAATTTCATTTATCATTTAGATCAAACCGTGCAAGTCACATAAATATTTTTATTTTCTTCTTATTATAATTATTATTATTTTTTATATTTTCATTCAGGGGGACAATAATTAACCAAAGCGATTTACAAACTCGAACGCGAGAGATCAACATAACAACGCGTGAGATGCAAGTGATTTACGTTGATCCGATAGTAAATTTTGTAATTATTTTTTTTTTTGTGACCTTTACTGTGACGTTTTGTTTTTTTTTTTTTTTGTAGACACAGGCATTACATATAATATATACCTACTTGTACAGATTAACGTCTTCCCAGAACGGATATTCATCTCTTTTTTTATGGTCATCTTTTAGGTTTTTATGAGGAAAAGTTTTTATTTTTTTTGTTGTTGTTGTAGCGGATAACTCGTTAAATTGAATTCGCCCTTTTACACTTAAACGAACGTGACCAGTAGTTATCGTGGAATATCAGATGAGACCAATGAGGTTTCGTGAGGAAGGGTTTATGGTCAATATTTTAGGTGACGTTAATGGAGTCATTAAAAAGAACGTTGAAAGAATGTATATTTCAGTTTTGTTTTTTTTTTTTTAAGATATCATTAATTTTGTATTGTGCATGTGCATACCTTCATTCATAGGTAAATACCAGATGGGATTTCATCACCTGGTAAATTGGAAAAAGCTAGGGTAATTATTTTTGTTTGATAGAAATGCATTTATTTACTAAATGTTCTTTTGAATTAAGTATTTAGCATTAATTTTGAATTTTGGTTGTGAATATAAATATTTATTTTGACATCGAATATTATTTATGAGAGTAAATTTATAGGTATTATTGTTCTATTTTGAGCTATAAGAAAATTCACTGGGAAAATGAGAAGAAAATTACAAAAACTTTCTATTAAAGGCTATGCACCTATATCAGAATGTTTTAAGATATGAAAATTGTTATCGCTTTTTGAAAATGATGCCTATAGTTGCTGCCTTTATGTGCTTTTTATATGGTAAGAAGTTGACGTCTTGCTATCGGCGTTAATTTGGCATAGGTGGTTAACTAAAAAGCTTTTTTCCCGTATTAATTTAGCCACGAGAGTCGCGTCCCGTAAATTGTTTCTGCGTCGATGTATGGTAGAGCCAATGTGGTCGAAATTCCTTAGAATACATCCACACCACAGCTCATATAATTCACGGCTAACGAAGCAACGTTACCAAAGCAGCACAATCGTGTTTTTTGAAATGATAATTTCCTCGTGGAACTTAAAATTTTGACGAAATGATACAAATTGGTCCCAATTCCGTAAAATTTTCTAAATCTCCTATATTTTTAAGGTATGCACGAACAGAGAAAATATGTTTTTATTGTATTACATCCCGTGTTGAATTATATTTTTTTTAAACAAAAAAAAAGAGGAATTTTACGTTTTTCTTTTTTTTTTTTTTCATAAAATGTGGTACGATTTTTTTCTCCTGTGCCAACGTTGTATCCAAGTATATTTTTTAAAGAGCTTAGTATCGTTTCTGTGCTCTGAACAGCATATGCACTTCGTCTTTCAAAAGTAAAGAGTTGCCAACCCATTTTCGTTTCAACCAAATCGAATTAGTAGAGGTTTCTTAGACCAATTCTTCATCGAAGCATGACTTACTAGATAAAAACAATAGTACCACTAAACAACTGTAGCTCGCATATGTCGTACTGGTCTGTCAAAGTTAAAAGTTGATATAGCATTGACGATATACATACCTGCTATACCTCTTCCTCATTTACTTCAACAGTTTTTGTTGGTGACCATTGAACGTTGGGAGTGAGCGACAACGTTCCCAGATGGAAAACATAAACACCCCCAGAAAAAGTTATAATTTTTTCAAAGTTTTGTGATTTCTTATACAAATGATAAAACTGTGCCTCAAAATGAAAAAAATTGCACGAATTTTTGAAGTGACCTAGTAGAAGCTGTAGTACATCGCGAACGTATACATGAAAACATTCCTATACTCTCAAATCTCAATTTATTGTTAAAATATAGATTTCAAGTGATCTCTGCACTAAACGATTTTTAACTCGGCCATATTTCGTCCGATTTATAATTTATTTACGGACAACAGTTTACATTAATTTTTTTGCCGTTGGTACTTATAATCCAAGTGCTTTTTATATTGAGTCAAACAGGCTATATTTCCTAAAAATCGGTACACAATTGTTGAAGTTATGAATTTTGGAAGATTACCTTGGTCATATAATTTAGTACGAGGTATTTAGATTTTATTATATGATGCTATGGGAAATAATTCCCAGACGCATTTTCCCTTTGATATTTTATTTTTTCGGCTAACACATTTTTCAAAATTTCACCTGGTGTTGTTTGGCCGCTATCTTGTTTTAAAAGATTATTTTGATTTTCGCAAGTATAGTTGGCGTATTTTTGATCCAAGAAAAAATATTTGTACTACAAACTTGTAGCAAATTTAATTTCCTACGAAATATTTTAAGTAACTTTTTTCGATAATTGCATTTGTTCAAAACCTAGAGTACACTGTTTAAACATGGTACATAATAATATATATAGAATAATTTTACGTGAAGCTTAGAGGAAGATATAAGCTTCTACCTTCCTTTTCTATGTTTTTTTTTTTATTTTGAAATAGATATGTATAGCCAGTACGAGTACATATCCTTGCTAGCTAACATATAACAAAATCTATCGAAATTTGATCTACCAAGCATCTTCACCATTTTTATTACTAACTTTTTTATTACCTCAACATATACAACTAAGGCCCGGTTAGTCTGGCCTCTAACTATCAATAACAATAATAGAGCCTCTCGAAAAAAAAGTTTTATGACACATAAAATCAACATTTTACTTTCACACTCTAAGCTGCTGCCGCGGTTACACTGCGCAATACCACATGTCACCAATTTCGTTTCCATTCATATATGACCAAATAAGGAATAAAATTTATTACCAACTATCACGGATCATTAATTATATCGCAGTCAATGCAACAACCGCCGCAATTGTTTCCGCAAAGCGCAATAATTGCTTTAAGTCCCGCACACATACGTATACATTTATAGTAGGTACCTCTCGCAATCGTTTTCTACACCTGAATTATTTAGTGAAAAGAAAAAATATCCACTAAATGTAATGAAAATTAAATAGATTAAAAAAAAATATACCTACGTTAAATTAATACGTAAATTACTACAAAAAGGCATTACCTATATGAGTATGAGTTGTCCCCAAGCATTGCCATTGGTCTTTTATTTTTATGTTTGATGATGGTGACAAACGAGCCGCACCCTCTCACACTATTCACGCTGCGCGCTGGCCGTGTTCGCCTCGAGCCTTCAACATTTTCTGCTCCCTAATTGTCGCTAAATTGTCATCCAAATGGAGTCTAATTTGGTTCTTAATTGTTCTGCGAGATTTTATTTTATGCCAACTATGGCAAATATACTTATGCACAGGTGGTGGGCCAGGCTGTGTTTGTGATTGCTAATTTTACGCCTAATGCACCTTAATAGTGAAAATGGGATTTTAACCTGTTATTGTCACGTATCAGTGAGGTTTTATAAAATCTATGTATGTAGGTATCTCCCTCAACTAAGGTAATAAAGAATAAAAATGTTTACACCGGGTGGTTTGCTATAGTGAATCTTCCAAATTCCAATAAGGAAACATTTTTAAACTGCAAAGTCGTATTTTAGATCAGAATGGAGTTTTAAAATAGCACAAATTAGAAAATTGTTTAGGTGTAATGCGCTTAGCGTTGCCAGACCCAAAAAAATGCGTCATCTGTCTGTACCTCGATTTACAGTCGAAACCACTAAAGCTGTTTTCTTCGAAATTGGACCATACAATTTTTAGGTGATTCTTTAGCTCAAAAAATAACAGTAGGTACTTAATCCTGCCATATGTAAAAACAAGGTTATATATCTCAAAAACGGCTTTGAAGATTTTGATAAAAAAATTTGTGTGTAGCTATGCATCATTGTACGTACGGTATGAATTTTGGTTAAAAAAATTTACTTTACTGCCACAAGTTCATTTTTTTGATTTTAAACGATTTTGATTAAAAAAATTATTCAGGAGTTCCTTATAAGTTTGAATAACTTTGTATAAGAAGATAATGAAAAAAAAAGTTTTTTTCGATATGAAAAAAATTCCACTTCCTATGTGATTTTTTCGTATGTAATTATATAAAATGTCTAAATTATGGTTTAGGATACACTAAAAAACAGAAATAATATACTCTGGAAATCCAAGAAATTTCTTTCTAAATACGAGCTTTTCTCATATACAAAACCATACAAACAAAGGATACCTATAAGTAATAAAAGACAGTCTTTTGGATTGCAATTATTATAAGCGCGTTTTTCTTATATGAGTGTTTCTTATATCTGTATAATACTCTACTACTGAATGGTTGAAAATGGCGCGGAGTTAGACCCCCTATCCTTGACCAATTTCAGGGTCGAACACATAAAACACCAAAAGCAGAAAGACTCTTCCATAACCTTCAAACTTATTATAAAATATCTGTCCTTATAATCTAGGCTTAAAAAAAGTTTGTGGTACCATTTTCTCAAAAAGTATTTGACCGATTTCGATTAGTTTACACACTGTGGGTCATTTTGTGTTTTTGTAATGTCGAACACTGCATATTTAAAAAAAAAAAATTTTTTTTAAATGGCGCAAAATTTTAGACGATTTAGTATGATGTTAAAGCATTTTTAGTATGATGCTAGGGTAAAAACAGGATTTTACAAATTTTAAACGAGTTAGAATCGTATTATCTTTTTTACATTTTATTAAAGTTAAAACCGCCAAATGCCTATTATATCTTTTTAGCATCATACTAAATCCAAAGAAGTTCAATTTCTTTTTCGGCCTTTTGTTCTGGAAAACAAGTCCATTGTGTAACAAAAGTGTTGAAACGACTTTAATTTTAAATCCAAGTGTCACTTTGGCAGCTACAACTGCCAAAATGGGTTGAAATGTCACTGTTTTAGGCGTGTTCAGCTAGAGTTTCTTAAGAAAATAGGTTAAGTATAATACTAGTTAGAAAATGTTTAAAACTAAGAATATTTTAGTAAAGAGTTTTAAAGTTAGAAAATTTGTAGGTAGTATCATGCTAATACCTTAACACCAGGCTGTTTAAAATTTTGCGCCAATGTTTTTTTGCTTCAATATTTTCAAACAAATTGTTTGCGAAATCGAAAGTGTCGAATTTCGACACAATTAAAATAATGGCGCAAAATTTGTACGATTTAGTATGATGTTAAATCATTTATAGTATGATGCTAGGCTAAAAACAGGATTTTACAAATTTTAAACAAGTAAGCATCGTTTGTATTATCTTTTCAACATTTTAATAAAGTTAAACTCGCCGAATGACTATATAATCTTTTTAGTATAATACTAACTCCAAATGTAACTTTGACAATTACAAATGTGAAAATGGTATGAACTGTCAAAGTTTTAGGCGTGTTGAACTGGAATTTAATAAGAGAATATGTTAAGTATGATACTAGTTAAAAAAATGTTTAAAATTAAAAACATTTTAGTAATGACCTTTAAAGATAGAAAATTGTTTAGTAGTATCATGCTAATAACTTAACATTAGGCTGTTTAAAATTTTGCGCCAATGTTTTTATCAATCAATGTTATGGTTCTTATAATTAAAACGGAGCGCTTCCTGCTCAAACTTTCCTTACGCAGCTGTTTTTAAAATGAGATAACAACAAAGCTAACCTTCCCAAGGCCCTATTTCACAGAATTACATCGCAAAAACATTGTTTTCATGTGATGTACATATACATATTTCTTAAGAAAGATGAGTTTTTCAGTGTGAGATTAAACCCGAGTTTAGCTCTGGATTTTTTGAACTGGATGCTTTGAATGTTTTACTCACCGGTCGAATCGAATGCATTTCTATCTAAAAAAATGGTTTTAAGTTAACTGTAAATAAATTTATTTCCAGAATTAACTAACTCTGGTTTAACTCATCACTGAAAAACCGGCCCTTAGATTACTTCCTATGCATAGATGACTCCGTGTTAAATTTGAATTAAAAAAAAAACTATGCGAGAATAAGAAAAGGCAAAATTTTTTATAAATTTAAAATTTGCCTTTACGCATCTAGACGAAGTATATGCTATCATCGAGAAAGGAATCTCAACATCGCAGAACGTCACGATGGATATAGGTACAACTTCGAAGTCGTCAAAGACTTTGTCTACCTGGGCTCCACTATAACATCGCCAATCGCTGTTTCTTTGGGCTAAGAAGGCATTTGAATAATAAAGCCCTCTCTCTAAGAACCAAGGAGACCTTATATAAGACCCTAATCATCCCGGTCCTGCTATATGGGGCAGAGGCATGGACCTTGTCAAAAACGGATGAGAATCTACTTGGGTGCTTTGAAAGGAAGATTCTTCGGGTGATCTTCGGTCCAGTATGTATCGATAGAGTATGGTGGAGAAGATTCAACAACGAGCTTTACGGGCTTTACAGCGACGTCGACCTGGTCAAAAAGCTTAAAATACAGCGGCTGAGATGGCTGGGACACGTGGAGCGTATAAACACCAACGCACCAGCCCGACGAGTCTTCGAATCTACCCCTGACGGTCTGCGCAGCAGATGAAGGCCCCACCTTAGGTGGCGCACACAGGTGGAGAACGACCTCAACTAACTTAGAGTGCGTAACTGGAGGCAGCTAGCTAGGGACCGAGCTGGCTGGAGGGGCTTGTTGGTTGAGGTCGTAGTCCATCCTGGGCTGTGAGCGCATCTAAAGGGTGCCGTGACTTAAGGCCAAGTGACATAAGGCCAAATTTGGGTGTTTGGCCTTATGTCACTTTACAAAAGCGACATAAGACCAAATTTACATATTTGGCCTTATGTCGCTTTTGTAAAGTGACATAAGGCCAATTTTCTTTGAGACATAAGGCCAAATATAATTATATAATATTCCCAAAAGCTCCCCTTACTGTAAAAGAGGTTTCGGACATCTTTCAAACAGAAACTATATTGAATAAATTCGGCATGTCGCCACGTATATGTATATATTACTGTAAAAAGCCGAAATAATGAAATTCTAGAATTTACCGGTAAATTCTAGAGCACTCAGCATTACGGCGTATAAAAGGTGAGGTATGTAAGCCCCCTGCTAGGCCCACTATAGAAATTGGGGTAGGTGCGAAGTTGGGTGTATGCAAAGTTTTTTTGTATTTTAAGAATCTGAATTTAAAGAAACTTTGAATGTGTCCTATGTATAAACAGTGAGGTAGGATTTACCGGTAAATTCTGCAAAAGAAACTTTGCGTACACTAAGCCTCGCACCTACCCCAATTCCTATAGTGGGCCAAGCAGGGGGGTTGCAGGGGGGCAGCATGCCCCCCCCATACATACCTCTCTATTTATATACGCTGTAATGCTGAGTGCTCTAGAATTGACCGGTAAATTCTAGAATTTCATTATTTCGGCTTTTTACAGTAATATATATGTACATGTACGTGGCGACATATGCCGAATTTATTCAATATAGTTTCGGTTTTAAAGAAAACAGTTAAAAGTGACCTAAGGCCCAATTGGCCTTACGACACTTTTCAAAAGTGACATAAGGCCAACTCTTAAAATTTGGCCTTATGTCGCTATTGAAAAGTGACATAAGGCCAAACACCCGAATTGGGCCTTATGTCACTTGGCCTTAAGTCACGGCACCGCCGAATTTATTCAATATAGTTTCGGTTTTAAAGAAAACAGTTAAAAGTGACATAAGACCCAATTGGCCTTACGTCACTTTTCAAAAGTGACATAAGGCCAACTCTTAAAATTTGGCCTTATGTCGCTATTGAAAAGTGACATAATGCCAAACACCCAAATTGGGCCTTATGTCACTTGGCCTTAAGTCACGGCACCCATCTAAAGTAATAAAGTAAGTAAGCATCTAGGGCCTATTTTAGGTCACATATATCGTATTATGTGATGTACAAAATGATCCGCGAATTAGGGCCTAAATTACTTTGAATATCTGAACGCAGTCATTAATTCATTGGGAATTGAAATATTACAAGAATGCCAGTCTAGAAAACATATATTGGCCGCTTTTGGTTGGCAATCCACCTATCCCAAAAATTATCAGCCAACTTGAGTTGTTGTTGCATCAGCTGTTATTTTACAAAGGATTACAACAACACAAACTTATCTGGATAGCTTTGGATTGCCTGCCGAATGCGTTCGTAGATAAGGAGATGTCTTATTATTTAGACAGTGACTAGCTGGACAACTGTCGTGGAATGTTTTAAGGAAATCTAATAAATACGAATGTGATGTGTTTTACTGACGTGGTCGTGAAATTAAGTGTTTGCAAATTTATGTTAACGTTTGTGATAACAATATTCATAAAAATATTTTAAGGTTTTTGGAAAAAGTGAAATTCTATTATTAAACAACCGAAACCGAAAAAAAATGCAAACTTGTTTAAAAAAAAAATCGTATAAAATTTATGGACAAAACGAAATTTTGTCTGTCATACAAAGGTGTATGGTACGTTTTCCAAATTTTATGTACCTTTATCACGCTTTTATTACCAACCTTTCCTCTATATAACTTCTAGAAATTGTCGTGGAGATTAAATTGCATACACATTACACTACACATGTCGAGAGTTTATATATACATGACTTCAAATAGTCCACCCATTTTCTAGAATATATGCGAATATGACACGCGATCTAAAAAAAAAAAAAAAAAAAGAATGCAAAAATATACAACAAACTCCTAAACATTACAGGACTATAAAACCCTACAACATATCATAGAAATAAAAAACATCTGTGTGCAAGGAATCCATTGGAGTAAAGAAATTGAATTATTCAGCTAAATCATCTTTTTTAATTTTTCTAATAGCCTTTGGCTGCAAAAGGAATATACGTATACACAATACACAATTAAATCATGCAATCCATATATGACTAAGAAGACCATAGCCATCAGAGTCAAGGACCCTGGGTTTGAATTCATATTTTTTTAATTTTTTTTTTCAACACTCCCAAGTTTTTTTTTTTTTATGTTAAGATCCGAAAATATTTGGCACAAAAGTGCAACAAACTTTTAAACATGACTACAAGGCTTGTTCTTGTGGTTGATGTTTTTGAGGATAGCCTTTATTAAATCAAATTCTTTCAGATTTCTGGAGCCATAAACCAATTCAAAATAACATTTCGAAATAAAGCAAAAACCTTACCGAATAACGGGATTAATAAGTTCCATTCACCATCTATAATATATTATACAAAAGCAACGGAAAGCCGTCATCGCAACTCTACAGGAGGTGCATTTCTGGCTTTTTTAAGACAGTGATGCCAACTCGATGCAATTTTATATTTAAATACACAAAATACTGATTTCTAAAAAGATTCAGAATTTATTTACTTTATGTTTAAGGTGATTCAAAAATTAATAAATTGTTTCGCTACACAAAATCTATTAAAAAACTCTAAAATCTAAAAAATATTAGGTAAGTACTTTAATATTTTTGTTTGACAGCTTCCTATTTTAGTACTGTCAAAAATTGTATTGAAAACAAAACGGATCTACTGACAAAACGTTAACACCATCTTGTAGAAGTTAATTTAACAGATTAGCTAGATTTGTTTTTGAAATTTGTATAAGACAATCTATAGGAAAACTATGCTTTTGTCCAAATTACCGGGATGCCACTTTGAAAATTAAATATTTTATACAAAAAAAGCCCTTTTTTTCTCAAATTATTTAATTCTAAAATTATTACCATCTTATTACGGCTAATTTTGAAAAGATTCTTAACTAAATTTTATTATTTTTTCTGCATGCAATTCAAAAAAAAAAACTGTAAAGTGGGATCTCTGACAATTGCACGATCTTAGGTACTTTTAATGCGGATAAAGATGAAGATGCTCCCATCATATTGTCACACCCACAACACAACATATAAAAATTTCTGTATTGCCGCTACTCCGGTCGTCGTGGTTATATTGCATTAGTGACTAATTTCTTTAGCCTGTCCTCTATGGCACCGCAAGTCATAAGTCCTTGGGGGTAATGATAACCTTTAAATTGATCCAGGGACGTTGTTGTCAATAATTTCTCTTTCTCTTCCTCCTCGTTTTGTTAAAAAATTTTATTTTGAATTGGATTTACATTTTCAATGAGACGTTCGTTTTAGCACCGGACAGAGTAGGGAAATACTGCGAGCAAAGATGTGTGCCAAATCAAGTCATGTTATATAAACCTCAAAGAGACCTTGCTGTAAAACGAAGCAAAACAATACAACATCATTGAATCTGGCCAAGGAAATAAATTTGCCAAAGATTTATATCCACTTAAAAAAAAAAAAATTGCCATAACTTTTGGATGATGTGGCAGTGGCAGTAGCATCAACGGTGCGGTGGTGGCAGCAGCAACGCTGATGGTGCTGGTGTTGTCTACAAAAAATTAAGTTCCTTGTTCCATTTTAAATGCAAAAATAAAAAAAATCGCAATCAAAGAATGCATTGCTCGTATATACTCAACATTTCTTTTTTTATTGCTATAAATGTAATAAGGAAAATATAAATTAAATAAATCTGGGTACGTCTTAAATAAAATTGATGGTAAGATGAATTCAAATTGTTCTAATTTTTAAAAAATCCATTGAAACTCAAAATTGCTTAAAATATTTTGAAAACTTAAAACTAAAACAGCTTTTATAAAATCAACAAATATAATTTTAGATTCTGAATAATCAACGGTTCAAAAACTTTCAAAAATTATCTCGAAATCTGTCTAATCCTGCGACCACGCAGAGTGAAATTTTCTTCAAAACCTCGAGAAGAAGTAAATAAAAATTAATAATATTTCTTAGAGGATTGTTCAGGAAAAGAAAAGTTTAAATGTTCATGTCTCGTAATCTTTAGAACCCCCTGCACATTAAACCCTATAGGTTTAATTTAAAAATACTTTTAAAATTTAGCTAAAACAAAAAAATAATAAATAAAAATAACTAAAATAATAATTTTAAAATTAAAATTGAAATTCGTTATCCTACAAGAAAAAAAAAAAACTTCATGTAGATAGCTTTGTGACCAAAATAGTCAAAAAAACATCCTTCAGTAAATAAACGCATATAAATCCGTCTGATTTCAATGAACCACCACACCATTGTATGCAAATGCAAAGTGCGCTCCCTCATCTGTCACAGAAGCGTCACCATCATTCGTTCATCTCAAAACAAATAATCAATCGTCTAGGTCTCAACTTCTTCAACCACAAATTAAACCGAATATATAGGTAACACAACAAATCCTCCACCATTATAGACCAATGTCAATGACCAAACAAAATATCCGTTCAAATGCAAAACATTTCCCAATCAGTTTTTTACATCCCATGCAGCATAAACATACTTGCGCCTTTAACTCTTCGGGAACCCTCTGTATGGAATAGTTAATCTGCCCCAGAACTTGAAAAAAAAAACTAACAGTCACTTGTTAAGGGATCAACCGAAGACAAACAACCAACATGGCTCGTTCATTATTTTGGCCTTCAGGGCGCAACTAGCTCGGTCGGTTGGTAGATATATGGTATACAGTGGGGCTCTAACTATGGATCCAATTTGTGTGACCAAAATCGTATTACCTTATGCAGATGGAGGTTGTTGAATAGGTAAACCAGGGCCTTTATATGTATAGTTGGACAAGGATTGGTTGGAAATTGTCATCCCAGGGGATATACATTTTATTTTGAACCTTCTTAAAAAATAATATATACTTACGTAGGTATAAAAATGTTGAATTGGTAAGTTTATTTATATTTACAAAATAAATTACAGATAAAATACTTAAAATCGAAAACCTTTCTTTGATCCTTTTTAATGCAGACATAAATAAATGATTCATGTTAATTTATTAAACAACCAACTTAAATTTGTTTGGATCTGTTTGTGCTCCAGTAGGTATGTTGTCTGTCATGAATCAGAAACGATAAAGTTTAAAAAAAAAATTCTATAATACCTTTGTGGAAATAGAAAGAAAATTTACGTCTACAAATTACCTTGAGTACACAAGAGGTATAAATTTTTTTTTTTTCAAAAAGGTCATGATAATAAGAAATTAGTTTTAAAAAATGCATTTCAAATCAGAATCAAAAAGCTTTCTTACATAAAATAAAAGAGAAATAAATACGAAATAATTGAGTAAATTTTTGAAAGGTTGACTTAAAATGAAAAAAAAAATATTAAAAAAACAACGGTTGCACCTACAATGCCATGAAATACTTTTTTCTGTTTGGAAAGCCGGAGACCTCTTCTTTTACTTTATTTTTTAATGAAATCTGTTTTAGAAAATAGTTTTTGAAATATTAATTTTCAAACTCAAAATTTTGATGAAAAAAAATATTTCAATAAAAAAAAAAATTTCAAACTGATTTTTTTTTAATTTTATGTAATCTTTATACGTATATAAAAATGAAACCCTTTTTGTGTTCATAGCTGCATAACTCGGCTAAACATCATCCGATTTGGACGGGGATTTCGTGGTTGTATTTGTATTAAACCTAAAATTGGAAAATTCGACCGAAAATTGGGAAATTCCACCGAAAAATTAGAAAAATTCTGAAAACACCTTGAAATTTCAAAATTTGTGAAATGAAATTGTGTTTGTACGCGCATTACTCGGGTAAGCTTCATCCGATTTGGTTGCGGGGATTTTTTTGTTGAATTTTTATGGAACCAGATTAATATTCAATATATTGAAAGGAGCAAAAAATTTCAAAATTTGACCAGAAATCAGAAAATTAGACAAAAAAATTCGGAAAATCGTGAAAACACCTTAAAAGAAAAACTCGTTTTTTTTTTCAATTTTAACACAACGAACGTATTTTGAATTTATAAAAATTTTGCGACGAATTTGACCTGTTCGTGATTAAAAGACAAAAAAATACATGTGCCGAAGGAAGTAATAAGGGATAGTTAGGGATAAAAGGAAGGAATTAAAGGGATATATTTCGCAATCGATTTCAATTTTTAAACAATAAACTCTGACTTAGCTCTAATTATATAAAATGAACTGTAAAGCTGTTATGTACCGCAGTACACAAATATAAGGTATATTATCTTGCGCTGGTTGTCAGAATTGAAACTGTCAGAAATTAAAAAATGGTTGCTCGATTGCTCCCAAAAACTTCACACCGCAATATTAAAAACAACAACAAATACCGAAATTTTACATGTAAATGGGCACTGGATCCACCATATTTTTTATCGATTTTGATAGATGCGCAGAACAGAACAAAAATGAAAACGCTAATGATATTATACCTTTAATATATGTATCGTGGTTATGTACAGATTTTTAAGTCTAACTAATATAAGCTGATAAAAAAGTACGTATACGCCACAGTGACCGCATTGATGCTTATTTTGTATTATTTAATTTAAAGGATCTGTAATATTATACATGAGAACTAAAAACAGGCAAATAATAATAAAGAAGATTTTTACAAGATCCCAAAAGAAAAAATGGAAATATAAAAATTTATTAGTGTGTTTAACGCGTCTGGTTATATTTTTTTAAGGGTCATAACATTTGGTTATTTTCTTCTTCATCTGATGGTAAATCCTCTAGAAGTAAGTACTCAATTTTTTTTTTTTTTATTAGTCTATAAGCTTACAGCTAATAACAAAAATTTATTATTAACCTATTGTTTTATATATTCCAGTTCGAATTCATAGCTAAGACAGGACAACGTCTGTGGCGTCAGCTAGTTAAGCTGTACTAATTTTATTTTCAAAATTAAATGCTCCTATTACTTTTTGGTCAAAAATAGAAAACCGGATGCTAAAATGTCTTTTAGTTGGTGGTATGTCATATTGTCCGCGGACATAATGTCCATGGACATTAATGTCGCACAAACGGACATAAGGTCCATGGACCAACGGACATGAGGTCAAGAAACAACGCCCAATCTCAAACGGTCAGTAGGTCCATGGACACTATGACCGGATCAAAGTACAAATAGACATTTTTTTCGTTTAAAAAAGACATACCGTCCATTCGGACATAATGACTGTTAAAAAATGACATAATATTCATTTGGGCATATTGTCTATTTAAGATGACAAAATGTCTATTTGGACATTGATTCCGTTGACAACAGACATATAGTCCATTTGAAATAGACATTACGTCCACATGGACATTATGTCTGATTCAAAAAAACTAAACAGACATAATGCCCAAACTGCCAAAATGGACAAAATAATTAAACAATAAAGTTATTCATTCTTTTTCCAAATTCATTTTAATTTCATGTATGTGTGTAATTTTGATATATATATTTGTAATGAGTTATCAATGCGCTGGGGGGCGGTCGTGGTGCGAGGCGGTATGGGTGGCGCGGACGCGGCGCGCGGGCTGTGGGCGGCGGCGGTCATCCCACCCTTTTAGTTATTGAGAAAATTGAAAATAATCACATCTACTTTACTATACTAAATTATTTAAATATAGTTTAAATATTTTTTTTCCGTATTAAGTCAATTCTTTTAGAAAATTTCCCCTTCCGTTATTTTAAATTTTCTTAAAAACTTCTGCATCCGGGTTTCTGTTTTTGACTAAAAGCTAATAGGAGCATTCAATTTTGAAAATGAAATTAGAACTTAATTACGTACTGCGTTTTCATTAGAACAAATGAGGTTATTTCGTTCAAAATTTCCAAATTTCAATCAAAATCTTCTCATTTCCCATACAAATTCAAATTTCCAAATGAGGTAATTTCAACCAAATTTTCACGAAAATCGATAGGAAATTACGTAAAACTTCTGTAAAAATATACCCAAATGGAATCCATTCAAAATGGAACCCATTTAAAATGACAGATTTCAATGTAAAAAACAACAAAAACAAGCGATTGGCAATCTTCAAACAAAATTAGGATATTTGAAGTGTGAACACTTTTTTTGTAATTTGCCAAATAACCTTATTTCAGCTTTTATGAAAACACAGTATAAAATTTTTAAATTTTTAAATTTTTGGAATATTGTAGGTGTAACCTTTGTTTTTTAATACTATTTTTTTTTTTCTGTTTTAAGTCATTTTTTTTTTAGAAAATTGCACCTCTCGGGGAGAAATAGACCCCCCCTCACATACGATTATTTTCTTATCTCGACCCAACCTAAACGCCCTATCTTTTTTGTCACACCTTAAGGATATTTCAAGGTTTGATCTCTGATAAAAAAAAACCGATTTGTTTGGTTCAATAGAAAAGTAAGATGGGTTTAGTAAAGGAAAATTAAAACGTTTCATTTCAAAATGGAAAGCGACATATCTACATTATGTATAGGTATCTATATTTCAGAACCTAGACTGGTGTCTAAAACAGTTTATTTTATTAAGTTTTAATGCAAAAATAGGAGACCAAATTTAAATTATAAAGATTAGTCATGCTTTTTTATCTAGCAAAAACATCTAATTTAAAATTTATCATATTTTAAAAATCAAGTTTTTTTTTTACATTTAATATTTGTTGGTACACAATTTTAGTGCTTTATGCTTTAGATTTTCGGTACTAACAAAAATCTACCAATTATTTTTCATCAAAACTGGCGGTTTGAATGCACCTAGGTACCTATACATATAGGAACCGTTGAGATTCGTGATACGTATGTATGTAGGTACCTACACAATTTTACATCCCCTCAATCTTTTTAAGTATTAACTACAGAAATTTGAATCTAACATGAAATGTTAAAAATTAAAATTCCAGAAATGTTTGTGTACCTAACTTTTCTCTTCGACTAATAGGAATCGAAATAATTTTAAAATGGGTCGTAGAATATAGGTAAATATTTCAGTGGGAGAGGGGTATCAATTTTTTTTATTTCCAAGCCATCTTATTTGTTTTGTAGATACCTAAACTTAATTTGGGCTCAAAAATAAAAATATTTGAAATCCTGCGTTTTTCTTGTTTTCTAAAATTTTGCTATCATATTTCTCAATTTAAGGTTTAAGCTTCCTATGTAAATATATGGTGTCGTAAAAATTGAGTTGCCACATTTTCATTTTATTAATTCAGTTGAGATTATTTAACTACCCCATATCAGTATTTATATAATATATAGAACAAAAAATAGAGTACGTTTTGTCTTTCAAACTTATAGATTCTATAGGTACGACCTTGATTCAAGGGGAATATGTATATACTTTTTTTTCAGGTATCCTTGATAAACCTGAATAAATTTTCTATACCGGTATCCATTTTCTGGAAGGACAGAGGATGAAACTTCATCTCTAAAAATGACAATGGAGTGGAGTTCCTTTTGTGTCGTCCTCGCTATGTCATATGACATACTTTTTTAAATGCTCCACACAAAGGGAAAAACTTTAGTGATTCATTCTACATAATAATATTGCCA
Organism: Epistrophella euchroma; assembly: GCA_947049315.1. Classification (NCBI taxonomy): domain Eukaryota; kingdom Metazoa; phylum Arthropoda; class Insecta; order Diptera; family Syrphidae; genus Epistrophella; species Epistrophella euchroma. The sequence continues at coordinate 120,768,542 of OX346245.1, read as the reverse complement.
AACAAGAACAAAAAAAAAAAAAACAAACAAGCAAACAAATAAAACACTGACTTATTATGGCGCATTTCAGTTTTGATCATGATGAGTGATTTAATGACTTATCAACAAAGCTACCCTTATAGAATTATAGAGTACAGTTGTTAATATTTATCAACTCTTAATGAATTAACCTCGTTTTTTGTTGTTGTTTTAGTACTAAAATGAAAATCGTGTCCAATGGTCGTTGAACTGTTAATAAATCTTTTGTGCCTCGTTAAATAAAGAAGTTGGCTCCGATTTCAAGAGGATTCTGTTTATTTTTTTTTTTTTTGCAAAATGAGTGTAGTTATATGTTGCTGAAAAATTGACATTTTGATGACTTTTGATATTGTTCTTATTTGTAAATTATGCACGCTACACATCTTTCTAAGAAGAACTTTTTTATACGATACGATCCGACAAATGTATCATCCGAATCGTTGCCGTCGGTCGTTGGTCGTTGCGTTTATTTCGAAAAATGAAAATTTCCCTAATTACCGTATCGTCCCATGCTCCAATCCAACGCATCGAACCGTGCGAAATTAACCAAAAATTTGAATAATTCAGCCGAGAAATGTATTAATAAGCCGGGAAGTTCCAGGAACTTGCATTTGATTGTTCGGCTCTGATTTGGATACCTATACCTACCTACCTACCTATATTTTTGTTTTTTGTTCTGATGTTTTTGCTGTAATACATACCTACATATATGTAAATGTAAAAGTCACTGAAAAGCCAGACAAACCTTTTCCATCTTCTATACCTACGCCCACATGTAACATGATGTCTGATAGCAAATTATACATCAACTTTATTTCCGAGAAATCACTGAATTAAAAAAAAAAAAAGAATAAAATATGTATTTATTTAAGTCAAGCAAATCAAAATTAATGCAGTCATCATCAGAGAGAAAAAAAAAAAGAGACTCATTTTGCTTTGTTGTTTAATGAGTTATTACTGCTTCAGATGTTCTTATAGGCAGGTACTATACATATATGTATACAATATACTCGTGTTTACCTACATCAGATATTCAGATACGTTTTTTTTTTCGTACGGTATAACTTTCAGATTCAGATGAATGTCGGATGCGTTGTCATAAACAGATTGAGCTAACTTAATGACGTTAATGGGGTGTTTAAGGGCGTGAAGTTGGTTGGCTAGGCTTAAAAGTCAAGAAGTCTGGCCTGATGCTGATGGTTGACATGGTTCTATGACCTTCTTGATGAATGACTACCCACAGTGATGATTTTTTTTTCTTGTAACTTTGAGCAAAGTCAGCAAAGGTAATTTGCAAACATTGCAAAAGGCTTAAAAACGAATGTTACCACCTGCAGTTCTTAATTAACTTGAAGGCTAATGCAAACAGTCTACAGCGGAAATAAAAACCAGTCTATGTGTAGGTATAAAGCAATCCATATGAATACATTGTAATCATTTTTCCTACTGAACAAATAAAAATTAAAGGATAATACCTATAAAATAAAATGCACGAATGGTTCGCATAAACTTGCTCTTATGTACTGATCACATTGTGGTTTGAAAATCTAAATAGATATTAATTATAAAACAGCTTTGGAAGGGCTCTGAACCCTTAGCACCCCATACATGGAAAATTCGAAAAAAAAGTATGCAGTCTAAAAGGTCAGTAATTGGTCATAAAAGGTCAGGTAGTTTAAGAAATTGGTCAGGCTTAGAAAATTTTTAATCCAAGGTTGAAGTTTTTCAAGGTCACCCGCGATTTTTGGCACCTCATTAAGGGGATATTCGAAAAAAAAGTATACCACATGAAGGGCCACTGGATAGTGATAAAAGGTCAGATAATTTCAGTAATTGGTCAGGCATAGTTTTTTTTTAATTAATTTTCAAAGTTTTTTTCAAGGTCACAGTATAAGACTTTTAGCACCTCATTGGTTGAATTTTCAAAAAAACTGTATGTCATCTGAAAGTATACTTAATCCTCGTAAAAGGTCAGCTATTTTCAGAAATTGGTCAGGCATAGTTTTTTTTTAATCATTTTTTAAAGTTTTTTCAAGGTCAATACAAGGTCACGTGAACTTTTAGCACCTCATTTGTGGGATATTCGAAAAAAATGTATACCATCCGAAAGGCATCTCAATCCTGATGAAAGGTCAACTAGTTTGAGAAATTGGTCAGTCTTAGGTTTTTGTTTATAATCGTTTGAAGTTTTTTGAAGGTCATGCAAGGTCGTATAGACTGTTAGCACCTCAATTATGGGATATTCGAAAAAATTGTATACCATCCGAAAGGTATCTCAATCCTGATAAAAGGTCAGGTAGTTTCAGAAATTGGTCAGCCATAGTTTTTTTTCTATGAATTTTTAAAGTTTTGTTCAAGGTCATTTCAAGGTCGTATAGACTCTTAGCACCTCATTTATGGGATATTCGAAAAAAATGTATACCATCCGAAAGGTAGCTCAATCTTGGTAAAAGGTCAGCTAATTTCAGAAATTGGTCAGCCTTAGATTTTTTTTAATAAATTTTTTAATTTCATTTTTTTCAAGGTCGTTACAAGGTCGTATAGACTGTTAGCACCTCATTTGTGGAATTTTGAAAAAAATGTATGCCATCTGAAAGTTTACTTATTCCCCATAAAAGGTCAGCTATTTTCAGAAATTGGTCAGGCATAGATTTTCTGTTATGAATTTTCAAAGTTTATTATTTTTTCAAGGTCATAGAGATTTTTAGCACCTCATTTGTGGAATTTAAAAGAAAAATGTTTACCATCTGAAAGATAACTTAATCCTTATAAAAGGTCAGCTAGATTCAGAAATTGGTCAGGCATAGATTTCTTTTTATGAATGTTTTAAGTTTTTTTCAAGGTCACAGTATAAGACTTTTAGCACCTCATTTTTGGGATATTCGGAAAAAATATATACCATCTGAAAGGTTATTTCATCCTCATTAAAGGTTAGCTAGTTTCAGAAATTGGTCAGGCTTATATTTTTTTTAACGAATTTTTGAAATTGTTTTCAAGGTCACAGTATAAGACTTTTAGCACCTCATTGGTTGAATTTTCAAAAAAACTGTATGCCATCTGAAAGTTCACTTAATCCTCATAAAAGGTCAGCTAGTTTCAGAAATTGGTCAGGCATAGATTTTTTTTTAATGAATTTTCAAAATTTATTATTTTTCAAGGTCATAGAGATTTTTAGCACCCCATTTTAGGAATTTTCGAAAAAAAAATGTATGCCATTTGAAAGTTCACTTAATTTTCATAAAAAGTCAGGCTGTTTCAAAAGTCGGTCAGCTATGGCTTTTTTTTTTAATGAATTTAAAATTTTTTTTTCTCGGTCCCAGTATGACTTTTTGCTAGCATCTCATTTAACGAATTTTCCAAAAAAAAAAATGCAGAAGTCACGGGACTTTAAAAATTCATTTAAAAAAAAGCCATAGCTGACCGACTTTTGAAACAGCCTGACTTTTTATGAGGATTAAGTGAACTTTCAGATGGCATAATTTTTTTTTGAAAATTCCTAAAATGGAGTGCTAAAAATCGCTATGACCTTGAAAAATAATAAATTTTAAAAATTCATTAAAAAAAATCTATGCCTGACCAATTTCTGAAACTAGCTGACCTTTTATGAGGATTAAGTGAACTTTTAGATGGCATACAGTTTTTTTAAAAATTCAACCAATGAGGTGCTAAAAGTCTTATACTGTGACCTTCAAAACAATTTCCAAAATTCGTTAAAAAAAATCTAAGCCTGACCAATTTCTGAAACTAGCTGACCTTTAATGAGAATTAAATAACCTTTCAGATGGTATATATTTTTTCCGAATATCCCACCAATGAGGTGCTAAAAGTCTTATACTGTGGCCTTGAAAAAAACTTAAAACCTTCATAAAAAGAAATCTATGTCTGACCAATTTCTGAATTTAGCTGACCTTTTACGAGGATTAAGTAGACTTTCAGATGACTTACAGTTGTTTTGAAAATTCAACCAATGAGGTGCTAAAAGTCTTATACTGTGACCTTGAAAAAAACTTTGAAAATTAATTAAAAGAAAACTATGCCTGACCAATTACTGAAATTATCTGACCTTTTATCACTATCCAGTGGCCCTTCATGTGGTATACTTTTTTTTCGAATATCCCCTTAATGAGGTGCCAAAAATCGCGGGTGACCTTGAAAAACTTCAACCTTGGATTAAAAATTTTCTAAGCCTGACCAATTTCTTAAACTACCTGACCTTTTATGACCAATTACTGACCTTTTAGACTGCATACTTTTTTGTCGAATTTTCCATGTATGGGGTGCTAAGGGTTCAGAGCCCTTTGGAAGGCTACATTTTATACCACCTGCCAAAAACGTATTGTTTTATTTAGAGTATGTATTATTTAATGATGAATGATAATCATAAGTAGTTGTGAGTTATGATTACATTTAGTAATTGATTTTTTCGAATTTCAATTAAATGTAGGAATGTATCTAATTCTAATTGAAAAATGTCAATAACATTTATACTTGTCTTGAAATTATAAATTGAAAATTTTCAATCAATAATTACATGTAATTGAAAAAAAAATAATTAAATTGAATGTAATTGTAAAATAAACCTTTGATTACTTTTTGAGTAGTTGATTACTAGTCCATTGAAATGTTACAAAATTTTGGCCTAACCTTGCATTTTGTACAGGACAAAATTTTTTTGATGGATCTGTAGGTGGGATCAGTGTGAGTGTAAGACCGAGTTTTCGGGGTTGAAAGCCCCCCCCCCCTCCATTCGGCCGCCATTTTGGAAAAGGGGGCGTTAAAAGCCCTTCGCAATATCTTGAGAACCATACATCGCACAAACAAAATTTTAGCGAATTTATGAAGAGAATTTAATTCTCTACAATTTATGTTAATGCACTTTTTATCGTAAAATTGAAAACAAAAAAGTTATAACCAAAAAAATATGAAGGTTTTCAGAAATTTATCTTAAAAAGGATATAAAATAAATAAACAAAAAAAAAAAAATGATATCTTTCTTGGCAATGATCATCTTTTTTTGATTATAACTTTTTTGTTTTCAATTTTACGATAAAAAGTGCGTTAACATAAATTGAATAAAATTAAATTCTCTTCACAAATGCGCTAAAATTTTGCTAGTGCGATGCAGGGCTCTCAAGATATCGCGAAGAACTTTTTACGCCCCCTTTTCCGAAATGGCGGCCGAATGGGGGGTTTCAACCCCGAAAACTCGGTTTTACACTCTCACTGATCCAACCTACAGATTTTTGTCCTGTATAAAATGCAAGGTTGATGTAACATTTCAATGGACTATACATAATTTAAAAATAAATAGATACAACATCTCAAATTGTTGTTATTTAAATCATCTTGCTATGTATAGGAAGTTTTCCACTTTTTATATGGCATTACTTTTTTTTCACTTAATTATGCATCTATTCTTTATTTTTAGTTGATTTAAGTTTTCTAGCCATATTTTTATAAAAACATTTTGTTTAGTGAATCATATGAATTTTCATTATTATTCCTATATTAGGACATAAACTGTAATGATTACTTTTTCTTGTAATAATTACACAAAATTGATTTACTTTTTTTTTTTAAATTACATGTAATTTCATTTTTGAAATTGATTTTTTTTTTCAATTAAATGTTATTTTTAATCGTTTTTTTTTGTTTTAATTACAATTACATGTTATTATAATAAAACAAAATATGAACCACTGAACTGCTCTTGTTGTTCACAACTATGAAGCTACATATATAATATTTTTTAACGAAAAAATGTTAAAGAGTTGAAAGCAGACCTGTGTAAATAAAGCTTAAGCACAATAATTACAAGTATAATTACCTTGTATTTTAAAATTTTAAGTACAATTAAAATTCCATGGTAATTGTATTTAAAATTTCTAAGTACCAGTACTGATTTTTGTACTTGTAATTATAATTCCACAAAAGAATTAAAAATTTTATACTCATTACTTTAGTACTTAAAATTGTTGTACTTAATTGTGTTTTTCTTAGTTTTGAATTCCTTTTCAATTCCTTAAGTACTATTAATTTCTCTAACTGGAACTGGAACTGTAATTACAAGTACAAGTACCGGTACTGGTGCTTGGAAATTTTGAGTACAATTAGCATGGCATTGTACTTGTACTTAAAATTTAAAAATTCAAGGTAATTGTACTTAACTTGTAATTAAGTCACAATATATTTAATTATTTTACAGCTCTGGTTGAAAGTACTAAAATTATTTTATTTTTATTTATTTTTTTCTTTAAAACAAATTATGTATTTTCAAATTTTTTTAAATGCAATATTGTTTGACATACTCAGAAGCATCAGATTGCAAAATATTACTTATAAAAATCGGTCTACCCATTAAGAAGTTATACGTGAATAACGAGAAAATAGGGAAATTTTATTAAAAAACATCAAACTCCTATTTCGAATTTTTGGGCGTAAATCTGAAAAGCAGTTATCTTACAACTGTTATGGTCACTATAGGTACGAAGTGTAATCAGAATCTTTAGAGCCATTTTTGAGAAAATTTGAAAAAAAAAATACAAATTTGTATGAAATTGCTCTGTACTAAATTTGAAGCTAATCACCCTAACTGTTCAGGAATCAGCCTATTCAGGCTTTAACTCCAATAACTGTAGAAACACGGATACACAGACATTTTTATATAAAATTTTGTAAACATTTCTGAGAAAAGAAACGGTACAAACGCCATTTGTTTAGTATTTAATAATTTGGAGTTAAAAGTTAAATGTCAAAAACAATTATCTGTCGATTTTTCAGAATTAAAACTTTTTTATAATATAAAAAATATTTTTTTTTTCGAAAATTTTAACATGCAATATTATGTTCAAACTTATAAAACAACTTAAAATGATGTAGGTACTTACTAAAGTAAAATTTAAAAAAAATACGCTTTAGTAATTGTGTGCATTTTTGTATTCAAAATTTTGAGTTCGAAAATTAATTGTCTAAAAATTTAAACAACTTAATGATTTGAATGTAAAATAAAAGAATGAATTTCTGGCGTTGAAAAATATATCGAATAGCATTATAGATATTTCCCACGGTACATATATATTAGATTTGTGTACTGTGGATGTTGCCGTTGTTTTTAAGTATTTTTTGTCTAATTTGACATAAATGTTAATGAACCCAACTTCGAAGAATTTACTTTTATTACAATACTTCACTCCACCTCACCTTACTTTTCTTAAACTATTAAGCCTTAACTACGTTGGCCAAAAAATTGAAAAAGTACAAAAGTGAAAATTTTCAAACTCATTTTGGTATAGTGTTTCTCACTGGAAAACTTATAAAAATGAGGCAGAAAGCTTAAATTTTAGTTTATAAAAAATTGTGTATATTCTTTTTCACAAAAAACTGCGCTACCGGGAAAAAAAATATGTTTACTTTTGTAATTTTGCAAAAAGTGGCCAATCTAGTTAAGGCTTTAAAATTTAAATAGTCTGATTTTGAAATTCTAAATATCAGATTTTTCTCTTGAAGAAATTGTTACTAGATTTAAGTATTCACGTTTATGTAAGTAAATATGTGTGTATAGGTTTAATTTTGTTTACAAACATAATATAGTAACAATACCAATTACGCGTGATTCAGGGATTTTTATCATTTTTTTATTCGTCTTCTTAAAGTATACCTTGAAAAAATCGATAACCTATATCTGGAGTGTTCCGGATTGGCTAAGTTAAAATGTTGTTTTTTGTACAAATTCTTATCAATTCCATAAATATCTCAAACACTTAAGCCTAAATACCTAAGGGTGAAGAAGTTTTATCTTATATGCATTCATTTTGTCAAACTTAATCCATATAATTAAGATATTGAGCTAATATATATCTACAAATTTTGGTTTCAACAACCCTCGGTCTAGATATCTGTCAATCGTATTTAAGTTTTCCCAAATATTCGATATCGTTTTGGGTTTTAGTTAAGGACTTTATTCCATTTGAGTAGCTATATTTCAAAAGAAATATTAATTATGTATCTTATTTATGGGTTCAGTTTCCATTCATACAAAGTTTTCTTGATTTGTCATACTTGGACAAACTCAATATCACCTCTATAAGTAAACTAATATATATATAAATAATCCTTAAAAGTGTCGAAATTTTCCCCCAAAACTATGACTACACATACTTAGATACATAAAAGAGACTTCAGCTTCTTGACACCAAGTTAACAGCACCCACATTCGATGGTATCATGCTCTATTCACACTGTCCGTTTAGCTATATAACCTATTCAAATATTTATAAACAAAATTGGATACCTTACCCAAAAACTAGCTCCCAAGTCCTTTGGCATCGAAGAGAAAGACGGACGATATGGACGAATTTATTAATCAGCTTCGTCATACATTCTTCAGAACTTTTTCTAATTAAACGAAAGCTGAAACGAAAGGCAGGAAAAATTCAACAATCCTCTGACGCGACGCGACGACCGACGGACGTGCAAGGATAAACTTTTCCGATTTTCGAGGGTGTATAGAAAGTCAAGAACAGACATAATATCATTTTCTTTCCCCCCACATGCCCTTTCTGCTTTAAGACCTTAGCTTTTTGGTTCATATTGTGTTCGCCTTTCGTCGTCGTTTCGAAGGAATGTTTAACTACCTATATCTTTTGCAACAGGAAAGAGGGGGGGTTGTTACTAAAATGCAGTTCTCCATTTATTGCAACGAAAATACCAATGGTATCTTTAAGGGAGGTGAAACTATTTGCTTAATTACTGAAAAGGCATTTGTATAACATACATGTATGTAGTATGTTGACTCTCTCACCAAGTTTACACCCTTATCTAAGTGGACTGACATGCATATCTGTATTCCTCCAACCCTTAAATTCCCTTTTTAAACGAAGACGGAAAGAAAATTCTATCTCATCGTATTACTTAAAAAGGGAGCATATTATAACGACTGGGAGTTGCAAATAAAGATACAGATTCACATTTTGCTCGTTTAAGAGAGGAGCATTTGGTATAGTTACAAATAAATATATTCTGTCTACCTTTAGCAAATTAGGTTTGAATATATAAAATGAAATAAAAAATTAAAAACACAAATAGAAAAACTCGAATGAGATAAAAACACAGATAAATATATAATTTTTGTTTTAAATTGTTCATTTTCATTTTATTGTTATGGTAACATTTAATAAAGAGGCTAGTCACGATCTGGTGCAACTGATCTAGTATCATTGTAAAAGTGCAAAAGTGTAACTTTAGGCTGGAATACGTTAAACACTAGGCCTGATAAAGCAGAGTTGATGTACCAAGCGGAGTTATGTGAAAATTTGACCAATGAAAAGAAAACTTCAAAATCTCTCAAAAATTCCACTGAAATATATAAATACGTATATGAATAACTTTATGAATTAATAAATAAATTTAGTAAACTAGATAAGATATACTTCATTTATTTATATAGTACAAGCATTTGCTCGTGGTCTTTATTCCGCAGGGGCCTTTTTTAAATAGAAAGAAAACAAATTCATCAAAACAGCTTCTCATATTAATTTTTTTAAACCGCGAGTTTCCTTACACAATAATAATTCAATCAGCATAAACCAACTTAAAGTACATAGACGAAAAATGTAGTAACACAAGTTAAAGATTCATAAATAAAAAAAAAGTACGTATACGCCCGAGTGTACCAACTATTTTAATTGAATTAATTCCATCTTCTTTTTTTGCAGCATCTTGTTTATTTAATAAACCTCATATTTTTATAACCACACATAAATAAGTTAAAGCTTTTTACATACACATACATTAATCTTTATATTTATTTTTTATAATCGTTGATGGTGGCAGCCCTCTAGAAGTCAAAGTTTCTTTCCTATAAATTGCATCCGCTTTATTTTCTTTTGTTAAAGAAAACTCTTCAGACTCATCTTAAAAAATTTGTAAATTTTATTGAGTTAATTTGGTATTGTTTTTGTTTGGAAATTATGGGAAAATTTAATAAAAATAGTTTTGAAAGAAAGTGACTAAGAGGCCAGTTATAGCGATCAGGAAAATGCAACAGGAAACATTTGGTTCATTTGAAGTATTTTCATACGATTTTAAATATAAAAACGATACGATTCGATGATAATCGATATTTTATTTTTAAAAAATGCATTTATTAATTTTACTGATGGAAATACCGTACACAAACCAAATTTTCATCAGTAAAATGAATTAACACATTTTTAGAATTATTCATCAAAAGAAAATTTTGTATATGAAAGTAAAAATATTTCAAATATTTTATCATCTATTCATATCCTTTTATTAATTAATTCGTATGATAAAACATTAAATTATCCATAAGAAAGTTTTTGCTGATCGCTATAACTAGCCTCTTAGATAACTACACTAGTCAAAAAAAAAAATAAGGGAACAAAGTTTGTTTTATTTTATTGATACTTTTCCCTTCTAATTGTTCTAAAATTGAGTCAGTGGATAACTACAAACATTTAGGAGTGATTATCGATTAAAATTTGAATTGGAAACATCAAATGTAATCCATTAAATCCCATATGTTGCTGGTGACGCAAAAAATATATATCTTATTAAACCGAATGTTTTGAAAACAGTTTATTATGGCCTCTGGCTCACTCTAAGTTTCAGTACGGCATTACAAGTTGGGTTGGTTCGTATTATAACTCTTTTGGGCATTTACTTACTGCCCAGAAACATTAAGTTCGGATTATTTTGTAATAGAAATCGTTTAACTCACAGCTGGCCTCTATTTAAAGATTTAAGTATTTTTTACCTTCACATTTTTAAAGTTTTAAAAGAATTTTTTTCTTTAAACAAAGTGGTAATATTCCTAGCAGGAATTCCCAAATTTATAGTCTACGTGTAAATAATTTACAACTTGTAAACATGACTATGGATTACAAAACAGACTTTTCAAATTTCTACACAGTTACAGCCCCTTCAATTTTTAACAAACTTCCATATTTTATTCGAACGCGTATCAATTTTCATTCTTTTCTAAGAAAATTAAAAGATTGGCTATTTACAAATGATTTGTCTACTGTTAAATTATACTTGAGAAGTATATCTTATTCATCAGCATAAATGTATATTAAGGGCCACTTGCATAAAACAAACGGATAAATACACAAAACTGAGGAGAACTATCCAGGTTTAGATAAACAAAATAAAGTTTTTTCGTTTTCTGATTGCACGAACAGAAAATGCTTAACAACCGGATAAGAACATTTTTTTAGAATCACAAACACAACAAACAAAAAACACATTGAAAAACAAACAAACTCTAACGATTTGACTTGCTTTCTCGTAAGAAATTCTAAAATATAACGTGAGAGCAATTCAGAGTTTATATATTTATCCAGAGGACGAGGAGAAGATAACTTGTTATGTGAATAGAGAAAAAAATGTTTTGCTACAACGTGATTTGAGTCAAATCAGTCAGATAGCTCTCAATTATTTATAAACCAGAGGTTATTGCTGTCAGAAAACTTTTGTGCAAGTGACCCTAAGTTGATTACTTTTTCTAACTATCTAATATTGTTTAATTTTTCTAATATAAATGTATACCTTACATAAATTTTTTGTCTTGAGAAATCATAAGAAAAAGTACGAACCAAAACATTTCTTTTTTAATTTTTTTTTTTTTGAAGAGCGTCATTTTCTTTGAATTTTTTTTTTGGGCCGAAAGCTAATGGGGAGTGCTTGATTTTATTATATGGCGGCTTAATTGGAATAGAGCGCAAAAATGGTGTTTTAAGTATTTAAAATGGAAAAATTTTATTAAAAAAAAAATGGTAACACTTACCTACTAAAAAGTGTTTTTCCTTTTTTGAAAGCCAGAAGTCTATTCTTTCATTCCTTTTCTAAATCAACTTATTTCTGTTAAGGTTCAGTTTTCGAAAAAAATACTTTCAAACTCAAAAATGTTGAAAAACAAAACATACTGATTTTTCAGAATTTCAAATACAAAGTTCTATGAGGTAGTTAATACAAAAGCCAATTTACAACCTACTACATATTTAAAATTGTGAAAAAAAAAAAACAATATTTAATTTTTTGTTTTTCAACATATTTGAGTTTGAAAGTATTTTTTTTCGAAAACTTTAAACAGAAAAAAGTGAAAAGTGGAACGTTTTTGAAACATCGGGCAAATACATAAACTTCATTCAACTAATTTATAAATAAATGCGGTAAGTCCGAAAAAAAAATATTAATATCATGAATACTGATAAGAGTTTAAAAAAATTAAATTAAAGCCGCTATGTAGGTATATCGTTTGTGTAGCTATAATTATGTTACAAAATGCCTTTAAATATTATCTTACCCTATTTTATATCAAAATAAAATAATATAAACCCAGACACAACAAAACACAATACACATGTCTGGGGGCATAGACATTTTAGTAAACACTAGGAACATAGGTGGGAGGAATAGTATCGAATTTTTTGGGGCTGTGTCGTTAACTCCCTTTTGTTAAAGTGGTCGGCTGATACCCGCCTTACCTAATTGCTCTCTTCCGGCAAGTATCATATTTTCAAATTAATCCTCATCGAAAAGCAATGGTAAACGATATAGAAGAAAAAAAAAGGACTTTAACAGGAAACGAAGAGATAGCCATAGGATTACAAGGAATATATATGAAAATAGGTAGATGGAGGCACACATATGCACGTATGTTTGTCAATTTTGCCCAAAAGGAGGACATGATACACTTTTGAAATGTACCTTATCCTTATATGTATGTAGTTATACGCATCAGTTTGAGACTCAGTTTGTTAAAGGAGCTACATATACATGTTTTTTTGTTTCTTCTATTTCATTAGTTTCTAGTCATTCAGCAGACGATAATTCCAAAACCAAATGGTCTAACAGGATTGTACTACGTACATAAACTAAATTGGATATGGTTGAACCGGATGTAGAATAGATGATTTCGTATTCAAAAAGGTGTATACGGTATGAAAAAGCATTCATATAACTATTCAGAAAGATGCTTATGTATAATCCAGGTACCTATACCTAGTTGCCTAGTTTATACAAACATTTTGAGCTTTGCCTTGCGGCATAAATAATTAACGGACTTTCCCCTTAATGACATTTCAACAAAAATCCGAAGGAAAATTTTTAAGGAAAAAACCCGTCGAAAGCAGATATTGTGGGTATTGGTGATTACATGTATTTGTGATCGTCATTTACGATGGATGTTTCAAGTAGTAGTTCACGAGCTTGGGGTTAATAATAAAAAAAAAAATATAAACACTTAAATAAACTTTTTAAATAGAGAGCTTTAGATGTTAAACATCTTTGTTTTTAAATTGTCTTCCCCTCTTATAGAAATAAAATTTTAATTTCATGCTTCATTAGTCCTTGAGAACTCAACAAACCTACTAAATGAATCTTCAGCAAAATAATAGCAACAGGAGCAAGAGTCATATATTTGTATATATTAAGAGATAACAATCACCCAGTTTTTCAAATCGAAAACAAACTAGGTATAGCCCCAAGCATTCTCTATATGTACGTGCATAGAATATAGGTATTCTTGTGTACATCACACACCAGCACCAGCCAGGATAATACAAAAAAAAAACTCTTGAAAACAATCAACTCCTGGATGAAAAATATCAGGCTACAGCTGTACAATATACTCTACACAGAGTCTACACAAATCCAATAAAAAAAAAAGCACTTGAAGCAATCTTGGCTCTTCTTCTGGAGAGCATATTCTTTTGCTGTTGCAGGATTCTCATTTTATTTTCTTTATTATCATTGAAATGAAATCCGGACTACGATAAGAGCATGATGGTACTCAACAAAAGCAACAGCTATATACATATAAGCCTAGATAGAAGCTCTCAAAATCAAATCATATGCCAAATATTTATGCGAAATATAAAAACAAAAAACTCTTAAAAATATGCTACAGCAATATTGGTACATGTCAAGTCAAGCATTAATGCAAGGACACAATATTTAAAAAAAAAAAAAAATGAGTTGAAAAAACTGATGATAAGATAAACTTCTAGGAGATTCTCTGCGAATTTTATAGCTTGCAATAGTCGGTTCATACAAACATATCTAATTGGAGAAGTAAACAGCTGAAGTAAAGGATCAAAGTAAGAAGCACCTATGTTAAAAAAAAAAGCTGTTGTTTTCGTATATGCACTATAAGTGTTAAGGGATTAATGTATTTTGTTAAACAAGAAGATAAAATGGGCACAACTTATACTTTGTTACCAAATAGTTAAATCTATTTCAGAAATTGTTCGACAATTTTTATTTATTAAAATCCTTAACGACGGGTTTATACGTACAACTTTTCATGCTCAAAATTAGCGTGATATAATGACAAATTAGTATTTGGAATATGAATATGCAGTCGAGTGAGTAAAACTGTCAGTCCTGTCCCAAAAGTCCCAAAACTGCCAATTTTAATCCAAAGTTCTGTTAAAGTTTATATCAAACAATTAAATTTTCACTAAAATTGACAGCTTTAGGAAGTATAAGCGAACAAATCCAATGTTCACCATAAAAGACGGATTTACGGCGGCGGCGGCGGCGCACTGTGGTCCAAAAAGTCAAAAGTCATGCCAAAAATACAAAATCCGATGATTTTTCATAGTTATTTTCTTATTTATTTCTAATAGGAATATATACAGAGCTTCAAAAACACCAAACAAAATATTTTTTCGGCAAATATTTTTTGGGCAATTTTTGTTCATAAGACTAAATAAAATAATATTTTTTTTTCAAATAAAAAACAATTGGTGGTAGCACCTTTAAGTTGTTGTTATTCAAAAATTCATAAAAATAATATATGTATTTAATAAATAAAACAATAAAGCACTTTTTTAACGAGATTTTAAGGTTTGAATAGAGCTTCAAAAAAAAAATCTCGCTTGATCCCGCTTAAAAATTACAGGGATATTTTGCAGCTGTAAATTTTTGCAATGTTTTGAGATAATATAATTTGTTTGAAAAAAACATTTTCCCGCAGCGCAGCTTACATTCTGGCCTAAAAAGCAAATTTACTTTTGGTAAGTTTGAGTTATTTCCTTTCTCAACAGAGATGATAACGTGTAATTTACTTCTTATTTCAATTAGAATACGTTTCATTAATATATCTTGATCGTAAAAAATCCGCCTATTTCGAGACACCCTTTTTTATTAAATTATTAAAATTATTAAAAAAAAATGGACTTATAATCTTGTAAGCAAACAACGAATTGTTATATTGATCATTCAGTTTTTGTAATCCGCCCACTTTCACGCCTCTTTTTGAATTAATTCCTCCTAAACTTAAAGAGTTTTTAAAACGAATGAACGTTAACAATAAAGAAAATTATAATCTTTAATCCTTTTTGTAACCTGCCAAAAGGAGGAGATTAATTTTTTTATTGCCTCATCAATATCAATAAAGATGAAAGTAAGAAATTAATTTCTTTTCGCATGCTTAGGTAAAAGATATATTTTACTATGGATTGTTATTTTATTGTCCAATAAAACAGGAAGCAATATGGGTAGGTATATTAAGTTTTTATCGCTACCCCAAAAGAAAAGTTACCTACTGCCCAAAACTAGTAAGTCTAATAAATTTTAAAAATGATGAGGAAGCCAATGATTATTTTCATTTTATAAAAAAAAATTAAAAAATATTTATTAAAATTTTGGTCCGTTTACTTTTTTCCTATACTGTTTCAAATAAATTTGGTCACTTAATCAGTTTTTAACATATGTCGATGAGACACAAGATGAAAAAAAAAATACTGTTATAATACTAAAACTATCAAAAATTGGTTCGTTAACTTAATAACTCCACTGTTGTAAGCAAGTTTATTTTGGAACATCCTGTGAACAATTTAATAGCCGCAGACTTTTTTTTAACAAAATTCGCAAAATTTTAACTATTTTTTTTTTTTTAAGGTGGCAGAGGCCGGGAATCAAGTCCGGACCTCCGGCGTAATAGTCCAACGCACTAACCATTACGCCACGGGCTACTTCACAGGATCATACAGGATAATTTCTGTAGTCAGTCTTCTTTTACTTTTTAAAAGAGTAAGCAGCTGTCTTAATGAAGATTAAACAATAGTTATTAATTTTAAATCTGTTCGATTAACCAAATAAATTTGTAAGGTAAAGTCTACGAGCAGAAGTTTAAGGCGGCGAATCTTGTTAAACCTTGGTTTAATAGTCAGTTAAAACTCGGAGGATAGATAATTAAAAGCATCTGTTCAATAAAAAGCCAAAGTTAAATCACCATTTTGTTTGGGTTTAACATTAATCTCACACTGAAATACTTAGTCAGGGAAGTATACCTTTTAAAAAAAAAAACTGACATATTAAAAATATTTATTGGAAATACCATTTTATCATATATGATTATGTAGGTACTATAATTATCCCAATTTTAATAAAAAAAAAATCTAGATCATGTTCTAATTTTTATTTTACATACCAAGGTTAACAAATGAATTCATTTTTATGACTGTATTAAAATATCTAGGTAAATTACAGGACTTTCCGCTTTTTTCCAATTACTTATAGGTACTCATATTATATCTAGTACCGATATGCACCGTACGCAAAAATTCAGTTAGGACTAATTTTGTGCAAGATAGGTATAGGTAGCTAAAATTTATATGCAAAAGCGTTCTATATAGTAAGTAGCGTGTGCAGTTTCTCTTATAATTAAATCGCACAACCAATTTAGTGTCATTCACTGGCAATCAATGTTGAATTAGTGTTAGCTAAATAGTTTCCACTCCACGCCCACTTAAAAATGCCAGGGGGTGGTAAAATGCGGGGTCCTCAGTCGCGACTTCAATATACTCTCAAATAATTCGCCCGCTAATAGCATATTTCCGTGATGTGGTCTAATTGTTAATGTTAAATATTTAATTTTATTGCATTTTGCATGAGTCGTGGGTGCCGGTGCTTGTGCATTGTTGTAACTACATATAGCAAAGGATTTTCCCGGTAACACGTTGCTTCTTACTGACAAAAAAAAATCTATCCTGATGTCTAGTAAAAGCCAGTTGAAGAGGTCAAATAGAAAAGTTAAATCATGCTATATTCATAGGTGGTAGAAGAAAAGGGTTACCTTCGGTTCATTTAAGACTTCAATTGAAAATTATCGAATATCGCATCTTAAAACACAACGGGTATTCATGCAGTCATATTAGCCTCATAAACTTCGTATACTGCGTAAGTTTACCACATCGTTCGTAAATATAGCCAAAATTTATGAGGAAAATTATATATTGTAGGTATACACTGGGCTGATAAAAGTTGTAATAAAATTACATATTCTATAGTTAAACTCAAAGAAACAAGCCATTTTTAAACTTTTTTTTTAAATTACTGTAATAAGAAAACTGCTAAATGAATTTTTCTGAAAATCCTTTCTGCACGTTATGACCTTATTATCTGTAAAATAAAATATACTTTAAGTCTATATCTCTATGCGTTCTCGAGATATCGTCGGCGAAAAACAAGATTCCGAACGTACTTACGTATACATGATACACAGACATCTCTCTAAAAACAATGTAATCCGACTCCAGAGACCTCGAAACGTCGAGAAAAATGTCAACATTTTCAATTTCACAAATCGGACCGATTACAATAACTTCCAATAGGAAGTTAAAAAATGGATCGTATAGCAATCTAATTATTCTTAACTCATTTACATAGTTTTATTTTCATTTAAATTTAAATATTCATGGAAATAAATTATTATAAAAACAACATAAAAGAATTGATATCTGGCTCTAAAAATATATAATATAATTTTTCATTGTGTTTTGATTAATATTTTTGTAAATGGGAGGAAATAGACCCTCAGCATTCAGCCCTATTATCGTATCTGTTCGGAGAAATGTACAATCAGAGAAATCTTCCGCTCGGACGATTTTTTCTGTTCATGGTATACAAATCATATCGTATGGTTACGGAAAATTTTCCACTTCTAATTTTCTGTCGGGGAAATCATAAAGCAAAGATCTTCACACATCGCATTAATTCGTGACTTGGTGGCTCCACGAGAAAGATTTCATAGATTACTATATTGCATGCTAGGAAAATTGCTCATGGGGGCTACTCAAAGTATTCTATAAAAAATTTCTTGCAACATATTGCTTTGCTCATGCTATGAATAGTATTCTATGAAGAAGCAATTTTTCCGTTGATATCTGTGGGTTTATTTCAATTTTTTTTTTGTTTTGTTTTTTTTCGAATGTAATTAATTTATAGCAAAAAGAAAGTTTTGGTCTTTTTCTTATGGATTTAAGTAAAATTAACAATAAATCAATTCTTTAAATTGTTTTAACTTCATCTTTTCCCTGTGAAATTTTGGAGACAAATGAAATAGAAAGCTATTAAAATACCCAACCAACATTTTATGGTATACTATCGCTCTTTCTTTCTATCGAAAGTGGCAGATAGTAATGGCCGCGTTCATCAGCACATTTGACAGTTCTGAACTGTCATTTTTAGAGCTTCTGATTGGCCAGCAGTCATAAAAATTCAGTTGACGTCGATTGACATTTAGTTACGTTTCTTACGTTTTTTTCTGAATTTTCAGATGAAAAATTCTATCTGAAAATTCAGATGACAGCTAAAAGCAACAAAAAAACAGTTTATGATCCAGTTTTTTTTTTTTGTGTGTGGTCTGATCGTCCGGGTCTTGTATCGCTTTTCGGATTTTGATTTTAAAGTGCAAAAAATAATAAAAACAGAATAAATAATTTCAGACTTTTTTGTGCGTTCAGTGTTACGTTTTTCAGAACTGAATTTTTAGATCTGTCAAAAACGTTGTTATGAACGTGGCCAATCTATAAAGTATTTCAGGTGGAGACACCGTGTGATGCAATGGCCGCGTTCAACAGCACATTTGACAGTTCTGAACTGTCATTTTTAGAGCTTCTGACTGGCCAGCAGTCATACAAATTCAGTTGACGTCGATTGACATTTAGTTACGTTTCTTACGTTTTTTTCTGAATTTTCAAATGAAAAATTCTATCTGAAAATTCAGATGACATCTAGAAGCAACAAAAAAACAGTTCTTGATCCAGTTTTTTTTTTTGTGTGTGGTCTTATCGTCTGGGTCTGGTATCGCTTTTCGGATTTTGATTTTAAAGTGCAAAAAATAATAAAAACAGAATAAATAATTTCAGACTTTTTTGTGCGTTCAGTGTTACGTTTTTCAGAACTGAATTTTTAGATCTGTCAAAAACGTTGTGAGGAACGTGGCCAATGCTGCCATGACATTTCATCGGCATGCAACGTACGAATTTGACATTTTCAACGCACAATTTTTTTTTTCGTAGATCTGTCCGATTGGCCTATTGGAACGGCTACAATGATACAAAATTCGTAAATTTCGTAGAAATCGGAGAAACTTTCTTTCCGATCGGGTACGGTGCGAGGCTGATTATGATTTATGTCTTGTATGCTCCAGTTGTTTGTCGCATCTTATGCTAAAATTTGTTATTGAAAAAAAAGTATTTTTGCGTTAGTAAATAAATTTATTGTAATCTTAAAAATAAAAATAAGGTTTTTGTTTCGAGCTCAGAACGTTTCTGAATTTTAATAATAAATTTCGTTAAAAAAAAAAAAAATAAAAATAAAATCAAATCAAAGAAATCAATTCATTCTCCGTAAATAACATGCGACTAAAAAATAAAAAAAAATGGCGTAGGAAACCCTGGATGGACATGTAATAATGTTTGTTTGTGCATAGTTTGTGTGAATAGATTTTTCTTTACAAAGGGAGTAGGTATGGACATACTTAGTTTCTGTTGGTCGTGATAATAGTTATTATAGTTTTTGTACCTACCTAGTTGGCTATTGGGCAGTGTCGGATTTACAAATAATGTAATGTAGGTAATTTTTTTTCTATAGGTACTTGTATATTTTGGCAATCGAATTTATTACATTTTCCAATCACAGTTTTAAAATACGTTGTATTGTTCAACTTTAGACAGCCGAAATTTCTATTGAGATGAATACCTACTGCGAACTATAAAATTATCCGTTAAACGGTTAAACTTAATACCTACTTATTATTCATATCAAAGTAATATTTGGCATATGTTCAGAAAAATGATATATCAAAGATTTCTTCTCAAAAAGTGAGGGTTTTGGCAGCAAAACTGAGAAATTTGGTAAAGAATACTGTTCATGTGATTGAGATTGCTGAAGTCTCTGAACCTGAGATTTCATTTACTTAAACTTCCACTGATCTCTGTAATACACTGGATAGCGCATCCATACAAGAAAGTTGATGCCATTTGAGAATTGTTATAATGTTGAGCAAAGAAACTGAATATGAAGAAATGAATCCTTCGTACGTTTCACCCTCCAAAACCCATTTGTTTACATTGTTGTATTTGTAATTTAATTTTGTGTCGATGAATAGATGTGAAATCCAACAACAATATAGCAGGGTGGTGTGAAGATAAGTACTGTGAATGTGTGAGTTGTGAAGATAAATACTGTGAATGTATGAGTTTTATACCGCCATTTTTACACATACCTTCTCATTTCTTATCTGATAGAGCTTGTAGGCAAACTCAAATGACAGCCGAGGATTCATTTCTTCATATTCAGTTTCTTTGATGTTGAGTTGCCTATTTTTTTGTATAACTGTATAACATAATTAAATGCTAATTTTTTTACAAAAATGCAACTAAAATATTTTAAATTCACTTTTACAATTATTTAATAATTACAAAAAATCAAATTTACAAACAAGTGATGCTTTTGCTTTTTTTCTTAGAAATTCCACTTTGGTTTTTGCCCCTCTTCGGTTGTAGTAGAATTTTTGAGATCTCAGCAACTTGAACTGGCCTTCTCAGCCTCACTGAACATACCTAAAGTGTGGTGTTGCATCACTGAACATACCTAAGGTGTTGAGTTGCCTACGTACTTGTCATCTTCAATTGGAAGTAGGAAAACTGTTATACTTTGTAGGGAATCCACTATCCAGTGTAGTATAGAGATCAGTGATTTGTTCCCATTTCCTCTTACAGTACAGTTACCTAGATTTTTGATTGATGATTGAAAAAATCGGTTAAATCACATGATTCAAGGATTTATATTTATTTATTTATTTATTTATATATGTACCTACTTGAGACTTAAGTAAGTATTTATTTATTCAGCCCTATCACGAGTTCCATCGTAATCGGAAACTTGTTACGAATCCCGAAATAAAGCATCACAGAATCTATCGTAATGGAAAATCACATACAAATTGCCATTACGAACGGATTCGGTGATAATTTTTTTTCGGGACTTCGGGACAGATGGAATTCGTGATAGGACTAATTATTTTTACTTGCGATATATGTATGTAGGTACCAGTGTTGCCCCCCTAACAGGTTGAGAATTTAGTGTGGCAAATTTTAAATGTAGTAAAATTTAAAACGCGCAAAAACACAACATACTAAATTGTAATTTTTTTCTGAACGACAATATTATTTGTATAAATAATAAAAGGTCTAAATTTGGATTTTATTTCATGCATATTTATGTACATAGCAAAAATATCTGGCTTACAAAAACATTTTTGCGAATTTCCTACTAAAATTTCAAAATTAAGGTGGACACACAAAATTATTAGAGCATTATAATTTTTTTTATGTCAATTACATTGGTTAATTTATATTTTTTTTTTAAAATTGATTTTTTAAATATGATTTTATTGATTGATTTTTTTGTAATTATAATATTTTCCGAGTGATTACTTAAAAAAAAAGTGAATCACATTATCCACTTTCAGAAACGAAAAATTGATGACTTCTAAAAAAAATTGGTCGAAAAAAAACGGCATCGGGGATTACCGACGCCCGCCATCACAGAAAAACATGGAATTTCCATGCACACTATCCAAAACGTGTATGTATGTAAATATTGCCAGTAAAACAGTTTTTCGACGTGCTTAAATTAAGAACCGAGAATTCTCCCTACTGTGCCTAGCTAAACCCGAAGCGAATTAGTTGTTGTTGGATTTAACACGTAAGCTGTTTAGCCCGAACATCGTTTTCTTCATCCAATTCCTTTCGGGATTGCAAAAAAAAATTCAGCTATTGATAAATAAAAAAAAATATTTTGCCAAATGGAAAGTAAGATCAAAATTGTCCTTCTAAATTAGAATTTTATGTTTTGAAATTGTAGTGTTTTTGTAATATTTTACGATTGTACGGAGTGAATTTTTCTTTGAAAAAAATGTAGCAAAAACGCTACATTTGTAGTAGGGGGGCAACGCTGGTAGGTACTATAGGGCAAGTTTTCTGTCTGTCTGTATGACTGTATGTCTGTCCACGGCCTACAGCCTAAACCACTGAAGCGATTTTCTTCTTCAAACTCGTAGCATAAGATTCCCTAGTGAAAAAAATTGATTCTTTTTTTTAGCTCAAAAAATAACGGTACTTGTCATACAACCGTTTTGAAAAAAGTTATATACGTATCTCAAAAACGGCTCCAACGATTTTTTTTTTAAATTTTTGTGTGTAAAAAAGTTTCCAAAAACCGCTAATAAAAGTTTTTTTATTTTCGACTTTCTCGTTAACCGCTTAACCGATTTTGATCAAAAATTTTACTAAGGAGGTCCTATCACCTAAGAATAATACTGCATAGAAATATTTTCAAAAAAACAGTTTTAAGATTAAAAAAAAAAAAAAACGTTAAAATTTATTTTTTTCTAAATCATTTTTTTGAAAACGATGATGAATGAATTTTTTTTAAATTATGGTTTTAGTTGCATATTATTATATTCTTAAAAATGGCATATCAATTTTTTTGTCTAAAAAATTTCAAGAATTTTTATATATAAAAAATTATTTTTTAAGAAAACCGCTCCAACGATTTTTAAAATTTTTTCTGCAAATTTTTTTTTAAGAAATTGAGATGGTGTTCTTCATTCTGAGATTAAAACATTTCAAGTACTTGTTTTATCAATTTAAACAACGTTTTTCATGCTTTTTTCCATATTCAAATTTTGATTCCTTAATTTATTAAATTAATTATTAATTATATGTTTTATATCACACTCAATCTTTAAAATTCGAAGAAACTTTTACTACAAGAGCAAGTTCGTGCGACCCAGTTGTGCATTTTACTTTTTTTTTTAACCATCCGCCGAAATGGGGGAATTAAAATTGCTGAACTACTGTATAAATATGACCTATTTTTGAAATACATAGTCATCCACATCAGTCTGCTTTCTAAAATTAGGCAAAGTTTATATGAATGATTTTGACTATAAAGGCATTTTACAAAACCTATGCCGACCCTGAACTACAAGGCATTCCTCATACTTTTAATAAAAAGGTTTGTCGAGCTCACCCTCACAGTTGTAGGTAGGTAGGTATATGTCTATACTCCACACCGACACCATATAAAGTGCATGTCCTTGCATGTGAGACGAGACATCTGGGATGCATTCGCCATGGCGAACGAATATTAATGTTATGAAGTTTACGATCGCCTTAAAATTGAATGGAATTTTATAACTTTAGACAGGCGGAGTCGGAGTCCCTGGAACTGGTTCTCTATTTGCCAAAGCTTAGCAGGCATCAGCCACGCCAAATAGTTTTCTTTGAGGTATGTTTTTTTATGGCCAACAAGTCCTGTAAGTTATTAAATGGTGTCATTACTGTGATCCATGCAACTGTTGCCGTGTTATGGGCCAGTAAGTTCGAGGACTTGGGTATATATGTACATTTTATGGTTTTATTTTTTAAAATTCCTCCATTCATATTTATTTTGAACCAAGTGTGTCGAAATGCATTTAACTGAAATGATGGGTGATTAACTTGACTTATGCAATGGATTTAGATAAGTTATTACAGTTGACACACCGTAGTTTGCATGATTTGATTAATTCTACTGGGAACTGATGACTAGTCGTCAAAATACACGTAAATCATGTTAATTTTGGGTTAGAAAAAAGCAGTTAGTAGAACTGTCAAATGGTCAGTAGAAGCTATGTGTGCATTGTATTTAATCGTTTCTTGTAGTAAATTTTAAGAAAATTAAATTTGTTTATCCTACGCTATTAATAATCAAACCTTAGGTATTTTTCCAATTCGAGGCTTACAGTGAAAATTAGTTTGTGGGTGCGGTGGAATTTCGATTTTACTTTGGTTCATTATTAACTGCATTTTTGTGGTCTGAGGCCTGTGATAGAATCGGCTAGGGTGACAGTTGATTGTTAATTTTTTGATTGTCGTTTTGACGACAGCTGTCTTTTATATAAAGAAAGATAGAGCAATCGTCAAAACGACAATCACTTAACCGAGCGATCGCTTTTTTCTTACCGACACACGATAAGGGTCCTGTACTTATGTTACGTTAGTTTTCAAAAATATATAATGTAGGTAAGGTACCTAAAAAACTTACCACAACAACTAACCCTTAATCGATTTTGAATTCAATCGGAAATGGTTCTGAAAGAATTTGTATAAAATTCTCGGAGCTTTAATATCAGCTTCAGTCATGCGGATTGAAATCATCTCTGAATTTTAGGTATTTTCTTTTTTGTTCCTGAGAATTTATGACATCCACTTCTTGGTGGGGGGAGGAGACTTTACAGAAAACATACATCTATAAAATCGATTGTTTTTAATACTGAATCGAAAATCGCATTCAACAATTAAAATGTTGACTGTAGGTAAGTTTTATCGCATTTTAGATTTCCATGAGAATGTTTATTGTCATTTTGACGATTTTTTTTGTCGTTATTGTAGCAAGAAAGAATTTTTGTTCACATTTTTGATAATATGCGACTGAATCAACAACTCTAAGTTAATAGTTAGCAGGACAATACTAGATCCATCTTACAGTTTATTACCACAAACTTGATGAAAGTTAACTAAATAAATAAAACTCAACTCCATTTGGGGGTAGCAAAAGTTTACCCATTTTTATTAATTTTTTTTTATGTACAACGGAAAAAAAACATATTTACCTTCTTCACACTCATAAATAACGCAACGCGCAATAGTGTACATGTTTATCTTTTTAAATAATAATAATAATATTCCAAAAACATACAAAATTCATCTCAGGGAAACAAAAACAAGTCCAAATACTGAATAATGACTCTTTCAGGAATAATTAAGGGAATAATATTTTTGATGATAAAGAGAAATAATAGAGAATACAAAACAACAACAAATTATTAAAATAATTATTAAGAGTGATTAGATTCTACTGAAATCAACACCAAAAAGACATCTTACTTGAACGCTATAGGACACTCAAGGATGCTGTTAAGATGCATCTTTCGTGTTGAGGTCAAAAGAACTTAGAATTCTCTTAGAAAATTGTGCAAATTAATTAAAAACATGATAAAAATAACAGGAATGACAGGAAATTTGTAGGAGTGGCGAACGAGGTAGGGCTACCACTCTCTCTATTCGTTAACATTGATGGTTATGGTTTTGCCCTTGGGATCATCAAAACGATCCATGGTGTTTATGTCCAGCATCCAGCAAATACCAACGCTCATGATACCCAACAAAATGAATACCACAAACAAACCAGCCAGAATGCCAGACGAGAAGAATCCCACGCAATACCAAGGATCTCCGAAATTGAAATTATCAGGTGTGGCCTCATTGAATGGGGCTTGCATCTGGAGCGAGTTCCACATGATAATTTTGCTGGAATCAGGTTTCTTTGTGTAAAAAGTCTGATTGCCACAGGAGTACGAGAAATTTGTGGGTGCGTTTAACTCTGATGGAACATAGAAAGCCTCACCATTAAGCGTCAAGTTAGACATTGAGTAGTAGCCACCGGACAAAGAGATTAGGAAGCTCAATTTATCTGACTCTCCAACCATTTCCACGCTTAATGAGGTGCTGTTCTTGTGAATGATGTTCATATTTCTGATTGTGATTGGAGTAACCTGTGGTTTTTTATCAACGATTTCTTTAACGGCCAATTCATTGTAGAATATGAGGAAGTCTTTGTTGGAGCGGAACATGGTACCAGAGGTGGCAGTGTCAGTGGCACGACGGCGGCGGTTCTTGCTTTCATCAGTCGTGGATTCGGAGCGAGTGTAGACAGCTGTGATTTCGCAGTTCTCGGCGAGCACTCTTGTTACATTAGACATGATCGCATCTAAGTAAGGAAGACAATAAATGATTGAATCGCAAACAAATTAACCTTTCTTTGGCTTACCATGCAATTCTAGAAGCTCAAAGCGTGGAATGGGGTGAGCGACGTCATCACTGACAAAAGGTAGATTAATTATGACGGATTTTCCAAGCTCACATGCGACATCGTTTTCTAAATTTCCATTGATATCTACATTAGCCCTTTCAATTGTTGAACTTATTTGCTGCAATGCTTTAAAAGGATTCACGACGTTGGCATAGAAAGTTTTATGGGAGGCTTCTTTGAGATATTTGAAGCATGATTCATGTCCAGACGGATTCGAACAACGAAAGTCCGAGGTGTTTAGCTGAATTTATCATATGAATACAATTGATAGACTACAAATAAAAGATCTTACCCTAGGTTCCATGAAAACGACTAACATGCTTTTCTCGGACAGATGTTTCAATACTTTGGCAAATTCATCTTGAAAAACCGTGTAGAAGGCAGGTTTAGAAATGCTGCTTGAATTAGTAACAGGTTTATTTATTTATTATTTTTTTTTTTTCAAATAAAATGTTTTACTTTAGTTCACACCCACCTGTCTTGATTCCATAAATAAACTGGAGATGGAGACGATCTCTCACCCAAGGTTGAGCCCATCAAGCAGACGAGCACAACTATCAACTTACAGAACATTTTCCTGGTTTTCCTACTTCTTTATTTTGGCAGGAAAAGAATATTTTTGGATTGTAACGTAAGATTGAAAAATGAGAAGAAAAGAGGAGTAACTAAAAATGAATCACAAAATTAAAATCAGGAAAATTCTTTTCTTATTCGCTAGTCCATTGAAAAATGGTCTCCTTTTTCTTGTCAAAAATTTTCTACGTTCATATGACAGTCATGTGACAAGATTTTACAGTAGAGGGGTTTTCGAAGTTCGAATCGATACTCGAGCAGATAGCGAAACTTTTGGAAGTGATGCCAAACTTACATTTAGTTTGTTTAAATTTGTCCCCTTTCACACGAAGATACTAGTTGTTGGTGATTTTTTTGACGTTTTCTTTAAATCTCCTTAAAGCCTTAACTACATTGGCCACTTTTTGCAAAATTACAAAAGTAAAAATATTTTTTTTCGCGCTAGCGCAAATGTTTATTGAAAAAGAATGTACACAATTCTTTTTAAACCAAAATCTAAGCTTTCTGCATCATTTTTATACGTTTTCCAGTGAGCAACACTATCCCAAAATGAGTTTGAAAATTTTCACTTTTGTACTTTTTCACTTTTTTGGCTTATGTAGTTAAGGCTTAACAATCTCTTGTACCTTTCACACGCAAGCAACAAAAACCCGGAGATTTTCTTTATTTTCCTTTTAAACTACCTTGGTTGAACGCACACAAACGTAGCGTGAAGAGAAACGTCAAAAAATCTCCTATATTTGTTGACCGGGGAGATTTCATTTCCCCCTCTTTCTTCCTGCCCTTCTCGCCTATGAACTAATTGTTGCCGGCAACTCAGTTGCCCTGTGTGAAAGGGGACAAACCAACTCGAAACATTCGGTGTGAAGATTCGTATCGCGGCAGTGTGGGCACTATCATTAAAGGCTCTCCCAAACCAACGCGATTAATCGCCGCGACAAAAAGAAAACAACAACAACGTGTTGTTTTGTTTGACAACCACGTGTTGTTTTTGTTGTTTTCTTTTGTCGCGGCAATTAATCGCGTTGGTTTGGGAGAACCTTAAATCACCATAGTCCCCTTTCACACAGGGCAACTGAGTTGCCGGCAACAATTGGTTCATAGGCGAGAAGGGCAGGAAGAAAGAGGGGTAAACGAAATCTCCCAGGTCAACAAATTCAGGAGACTTTTTTGACGTTTCTCTTCACACTACGTTTGTGTGCGTTCAACCAAGGTAGTTTAAAAGGAAAATACAGCCAGTCTCCTACAACTTTGTATCTTCGTGTGAAAGGTACAAGAGATTGTTAAGGAGATTTAAAGAAAACGTCAAAAAAATCTCCAGAAACTAGTATCTTCGTTAGAAAGGGGACCTACAAATAAATTGAAGGCGACAGTTTAGTCGTCGCTCCGAATGTATCGCGTTGGTTTGGGAGAGCCTTTAAGGCTCTCCCAAACCAACGCGATTAATCGCCGCGACAATAGAAAACAATAACAACAACGTGTTGTTTTGTTTGACAACCACGTGTTGTTATTGTTGTTTTCTTTTGTCGCAGCGATTAATCGCGTTGGTTTGGAAGAGCCTTTAATGTTCAGATTCCGAAATCTCAGATTCTGTTGAACGCGACCAATCCAACGAGTATCGTTTACGTTTTTGTCAAATCAAATAAAAAAAAAATTATCAACAAAATTTTTTTTCCTGTGTTCGTCATCGTCATCATGAAAGTATTCTCTTCTTCGTATGAACCCGAAAAGGTTATTTAAACAAAAATGTAACTAACATGCACTCTTCAAAAACTCGAAAGTAATGTTGCACAAGTTGAATCGCTATTACATATGTGACGTTCGCTACTTGCTGCGATTCCGGGTGATCCTATGTATGATCCTCTTGGCAGTGATTGTTCTTTGGAAGATTGTGAGTTCTTAAAAGAAAAAACAATCAAAAATCAAGTTTGTATCTTTTCCAGAGAATAGAATTAACAAGTGATTCCCAGGAGACTTTAGAGAACTGCCCTTACTTCGACGTGGTTTACACTTGGGTCAATGGATCCGATCCAGAATTCACGGATTCCGTTCGACAATACGACCCGCACTATGATCCAGCGCGATTTGATGATAAGAATGAACTTAAGTACTCGTTACGTTCGTTGGAAAAATACGCTCCTTGGGTGAGAAAGGTCTACATCGTTACAAATGGGCAAATTCCTCATTGGATCGATCTCAGCTACGACAAAGTTTCTGTGATCCCGCACAGTGAACTAGCTGAGTATCCCGAATATCTCCCCACATTCTCTAGCTCTGCCATAGAAACGTTTCTACATCGAATTCCAAATTTATCAAAGAGATTCATCTACATGAACGACGATATATACCTTGGAGCTCCTCTCTATCCAGAGGACTTGTACACCCATTCCGAGGGAGTGCGTGTCTATACCGCTTGGACTCTCCCTGATTGTGCTATCGACTGTCCGTGGGTATACATCGGTGATGGAGCTTGCGATCAGCACTGTAACATTCCCGAATGTCAGTTCGATGGAGGAGATTGCGTCTATGAGGATTCCCATCAATCGGAGACAAAACTCCCATCGACGTTACCTCCCTTAGTTGAGGTACCCAAAGTGGAACAATCTCGTCCATGGAAAAAGCGAAAACGGAACTCCTTCAAAGACGTTATTAAAAAAACAAACATGTCTACATTTGAGGAGATGAAAAGCATCGTAGAGAGCTTTAATAGTGAGCAGCGTTCTAAGGCAAAAACTGAAACACCTCAGGCTACGAAGGGGTACAAGTCTAGTGTGGACATTTTCTCGCAAAGCCTAATCCACACAAATCGGCGATTGAACCAGGAATATGGATTCAAGACACGAAACGTCCTCGCTCATGTTGGTTTCCTGCTGGACAGGGATACCATCTACGCCATGCAAAAGAAATTTTGTAAAGAAATCAAAGAAACCACCTCTCGACGCTTCCGTGACCAAAAGGATCTTCAATTCGCATTTCTCTATTACAGCTATGTCATGAGCGAGACAATGAACATAACGGTGAAGGAGATTTTCGATGAATTCGACACCGATAGCTCATTGACGTGGTCTGATCGAGAGGTAAGAACATTCCTGGCTCGCATTTATCCTCTGCCCCTAGACTGGTCGGCGGTGAGGTACTTCGAAGAAGTTGTGTCCAACTGCTCCCAAACTCTGAGGGTAGAAAAGAAGATTCAACAGCAGTTTAGCACTTTGGTCTACGAACGCTATGAGGATTCTAGTTTGGTAAGTGACTTGAATCAATTTATTAAACAACTTATTTTTTAGGGCTCTGTTTAGCCTACTATAACTCGTGACCTGGTGAGCCAATGCTCAACACTTGCGGAAGTGATGCTGGACAATTTCTCCCAACGTTCAAGATACAAATTCAATATGAACCCAAAACGAGGGATGCACAGCAATTTCATGATGCTAACGTCAAATTTGACTGAGGTGGTGGATTCCCTTGATCGCCTGCGGAGGAACCCCAAGTTAGTAGTTTTCATGTTCATCTTATTGTTCTATGTATACGCAACTGAATTCTATTTTAGAAAATTCAACTGCATCAATGACAACTTGGAACCACAGTATCCGGAGGAGAACGAACTCATTCGTCATCTCCTGGAGGACTTCTATCTTTCATTCTTCCCACAACGCAGTCGCTTCGAGTTGCCTGAAAAGTTTCGAAACCGCTTTACTAATTATGGTGACTATGAAGCTTGGCGCTGGCGCAAGGGATTAGCGCTTTGTGTTGGCTATACTGCCAGTATTCTGTTGATTGTGTTTTTATTAAGGTTTTGTTGCATGCACAAAGCGAAGTTTGTGCGGCGGTATGTTCAGAAAAAGTGACATCATTTTAGCGAAGTATAATATGAACACATCGTAGTTAATGAGGCTTTTTGTAGAAAATTTGTAAGCTATAGGTATTTAAGGTAAAATAGAAATTATATTAATTTAACGTTTGTGTTTGAAGTTCCTGAGAAAATGTTGGCTCAATAGCGAAATCATACTAGAGACGTTATTTAGTGATTTTTTTTTGATAGGTGGATAACCTATCGGACTGTGACCCGAACGTGGACATTAAGGCATAATTGGTAAGCTATAACAATTCGTTTATTATGTAAGTCTTACTTGGATGACGCCGGAATGAAATGTAGAGCTAAACTCAGGTAACATAAACCAGCGAATAGGTACAGTTTTTCTGAAAAAGAAAGAATATGGTAACAGTTCTTATGCCCCGAATCTTTAATTATTATGGATATTGGTTGTAACAAATTTGCAACTCTTCACATTTTTTGGGATGACACAAAAATCTGGTCCGAGTTAAAAAATCGAAATAAAAAAAATACTCAAGATAAAACATTTTCATACCTTCCTTCATAACTTCGAATCAAATTTCTAACAAAATACGTTTTTGAAGAAAATAAAAATGGCGACCCTAGGACAACAAGGTTTTAACTGACATTTTTGACAAAATTGAGTTATATATTGCATCGTAATAAAATGATATGCTCTTTCGATTGCCGCTATTCGCATAAGTCTATTACAGTTTCGAAAATAATTGAGCAACAGGTTCTATCACAGCACAGTACACATATAGAAGGTAATATATTCCGAGTTTTCATTTTTGTTCAGTTCTGCGCATGTCTTGTATTTTGTTTTTGTAAATTGTGGACGAGGGTCACTGCGATTCCGAAACACTTGTGTTTTGTTTTTGTAAATTCTGACAGGCAGGTCACTGTAATTTTCGAAGATGCGCAATATATTACCTTTAATATGTGTACTGTGGCTATCTGACCTGCCTGTCAGAATTTACAAAAACAAAACACATGTGTTTACGAATCACAGTGACCCTCGTCCACAATTTACAAAAACGAAATACAAGACATGCGCAGAACTGAACAAAAATGAAAACTCGGAAGATATTACCTTCAGTATGTGTACTGTGGGTTCTATTACCCAATTTTCATTCGATCTTTAAGTTCACAAGGCTCTTACCAGCCAGATAGAACCTTGTGCACTTAGGATAAATGAAGCCTTGATATGAAGAAGGGGGTAAGTGACATTGTAATTGTAATTTTTTTTATTTTTTTCCAATGTAAAGGCTAAAATGAAAATTTGTAACCCTATGTGACTGGCGGTCTTCTCTAACCACTAGTTTTCAATTGAGCTTGACGAAAAATGGTATAAAATAAGTAATTACACCAGAAGTTCTAGTCAAAGGACTTTGAACTCTTCTGTCTCAAAATATTGCAAATGTCACTTAACCCCTCCTTCATCTGAATGCTTTAAATAATTTTGTAGATAAAAACTTCTTGTGATGTTAAGTTTGTATGCTATAATTTGGCCGTTAGGGATAAGAACTTTGTCAAGAAACTAGCCGTTAATTTTCTACTCCTTTAAGTGCCAGTTGTACAATCATGGGTTAAATGTTGATCCGTGGTTCAAAAAATTTAATTCGCCGATTTCGGGGGATAAGCTAAGGCATTTAGTTGGCTATTATCACATACTTGAACCTTGAACCATCGTTGAACCTGGTTAATCCACCAAAATCGGTGAATTAAAGTTCCTGAACCACGAATCAAAATTTGAATGATTGATTGATATGGCCTTACTGTTAAATTTCGCGTTTTGTCAAAAAAAATTATTTTGGTTTGTTGGCTTTTGGCTAAATTTAATGAAAGCCCATTGTGAAAATCATTATAGTGTGCGATGAAATCAGATCGACTTAACTACTTTCGGATTTAAAGAAGAGAGTAAACTTTCTCAAACCAACGTGAAACATTCGAAGCGACAACGAAACTTTCAAGAAGTCTCTAAATTTATTTATGATGATTAAAGATATTTCCCACACTGCCGCGATGCGAATCTCGATACTTTCTCTTTCTGTACGAATATGTGACGACTGTAGAATGTGTCGAGATTCACATCGCGACAGTGTGGGTACTCTCATTTATCACATTGTTATTAAATTTAGAGAATCAAAAGTTTCTTCGTCGCTCCGAATGTTTCGCGTTGGTTTGGGAGAGGCATATGTAAATTAGTTTAGACAGGCTAAAGATTTTTAGTTGTTCAAAAATATTCGCGGTGGTTTGGAAGAGCCTTCATATTTTTGTATCTTCTACTTTTGATAACTGAATGAGGCCACTCGGAAAATAAATATAGATTTTCTCTAAACACTTTCATTTATTTCGATACTCGTAAAACAAAACTCTATTCGATGTTGCTCGCATCTGTCAATCAATTTCAAAGAAATTTTTTATCGGGAAGCAAATAATTTGTAATTGCCGGTGGAAATTTGTTTATTTTTCTGAAATTTCAACAAAAACTGTACAATAAATTATCTTCAATCTCATTCCTTTGTAATAACACAAATTATTCAAGTATGTTTGAACTCAAAATTAAGCTTAAAGCAAGTTTAACATTAAAATAAGTGGAAATAAATTGAGAATGACGTGTCACCTAACACCAACTATTTTATTTATCTCTTTTTCCAGAAATGATAACCGACGTCCAATTGGCCATCTTCTCAAATGTTCTAGGAGTTTTCCTGTTCCTCCTTGTAGTGGCCTATCACTACATAAATGCTAATTCATCAATATTCCGATCGAATTTGAAAAATAAATAAAAATGTAATTTGACTATTTTGTTTCATTTTAAATATGTATTATGTGTATGAATGCTAGGTTGAAATACAAAAACCTAAGTGCTAACCGTAAGGGCTATTCGTAATAACTCGCAACTGGAAATTCGCCAAATCGGTCGACCTGAGTCGAACGTTCGACTAGCGAGTCATAATAGGGATTGGGAGGGTAGGTGCGATTGATCCTACTGAATAGGCTCTTTTATAAAGCACTAATGAGCTTTGAATCATGACCGGAAACTGGCAATCACAGCTACCTTGCTCGACTCTTCAAGAGCCTCCGCCCTGTAGGGATTTGAATACGAGCTTTGCATTTCCGATTTGCTTCTATTATTCTTATGTCGAAACCTTCCGATATTTTGAGCCAAATGTAGGTAATGGCTATGCGGTAT
This sequence comes from Epistrophella euchroma, assembly GCA_947049315.1. Classification (NCBI taxonomy): domain Eukaryota; kingdom Metazoa; phylum Arthropoda; class Insecta; order Diptera; family Syrphidae; genus Epistrophella; species Epistrophella euchroma. Next base: position 120,734,682 of record OX346245.1, on the reverse strand, counting down.
CCCAAAGATCACACCCAAAATAACTTTTATTTTGAAGCGAAATGTACAGCTACATTAGGGTAGCACCTAAAAGCAAATCAGCTACCAATAATTGCCCGCACTGTTGGCATTGGTCAGAACCAGGCCAAGATTCTTCGCAGGTAGAGGCAAAATCCAAACCAGATGACAACAAAAGTTGCGATTGAACAGCAATTATTCTTTATTTTCTAAATTAATTCTTCTGCCAGGAAACAATAAATCGACAAAGTTTTTATTGGGATTACATATTAGATATTCATCAAATCTGGATCGAAATGCGGAATCCCAGGTAATAGGTGGAGAGAATTTCAACGATTAGTGGTACTTGTAGTTCCTGTGGTGCCTGATCTTTCCGTAGTTGATGGTGTAGAAGAAGATCATGCAAGCAGCTGTCAACTGGAAGAAAGGTGCAATGCCAGCCCTCTTGGGTTGGACATACTTGTGCTGCCAACGCCACCAAGCACGGCTCATGGCTCCGGCAATAGCCGATGGAGTCTTGTTCCTACGGCTAATCCAAGCACCGATTTCTCCAACCTTGGTCTGGGCCAATGGGACATCAGCTACAACGAAAAATCCAAATTTTCAGTTATAAATTTTCACATGGGATCGAAGCAATATCAAAAATTAGCCTCACACCACGCTATTACGTAATTATTTTTTAAGAAAAATAGTCTTTTTGTAATAAAATGTAGAAATTTGTATTTACCTTTGCCGTAATAGCGTGCTGGATCGTATGGTCCATGGATTTTTGGATTATATTCCGCTGGATAATCACCAAAAGCCATTTTTACTTCGTGAGTTTAGCAGAACGAAATGAATTTTCTTTGGCTAAAAAGAAAAATAGCACCTTTGGAGAGTATCGGCAGAGGCAACTATGGTTTACTCTTTCTAGTTCTCTCCTTACATCACTTTGGAGAGAAGTCGAATTCAGTGATGCCAGTCTTTCCGTTTAAATGCAGAGAGATAACTATTTTACACAATGAAACAAGGGGTCTGTTTGGTAATGTGAAATTTTTTTTTGCAAATTTTCTCATTTTGCAAGTGTGGGAAACTTGGTGAAAATTTCACATTACCAAACAGAGGTATGATGTATTAGTTTTTTGATGTTTTCTTTTATTTTCATCAGGGGCCCAATTCCGCAGGCTTGATGATGGATTTACATGTATCATCATCTACAAATATCAAGAAAAGTAGAGTGGGACAGATTCATGCCAAAAATCCGCATTTGTGCAAAAATCATGCATTTATGAAAAACTCTGCATTTTTTTTCTTTTCTCTCTCTATCCAACAAACATACATTTTATATTTTACATCCCTTTTTCTTTTGCAAAGAACTCGCATGTTTTTGTTTGTGTGCATGTTTAAATTTTAACCTGCGCATGCCATAATAATTTGTTTTTTTTTTTCCCTCCAAAATCGCATAGTTTTCCATAAAAAGTTTAAGATATCAATAGCTTTAGCTTCACCAACAAGTGAATTTTATGAATGAAAAGCTTTATAAACAGGAGCAAAAACAGATAAATACCTACCTATACTTCGGAATAAAACATTCAATCAATTCAAATACATTCACATACATATAGAAACGAAATCGGTGTATTCATCCTTCAAGCTTTTTCGAAAATGTTAAGCATTTCCTTGACTCGAACGGAAAAAGCGTTTAAAAAAACGTTTAATGTTGTGCGAACCGTGATATCTACCAGGTAAGCTGGATGTGATTGACCGACGACGATTCTGTTATGTTTGGTCACTTTTTGTCGCGCCAATGCTATACGGACGTATGATATTTTTTTTTCGATTGTCTGTGAATTCGGAAACGGATGCAATACTTATTTTTGAACGCATATCCGGGTTTAAGGTTACGGAAGTGTGTGAAATTGATTCAAGTTTACTTAATGATGCCATAGTCCAATGTAACCAGCATGAATATTATTTTATATGGTGTCGTATAAAAGCATTTTGAAAGGATAGTGATTTTTTCAGTTTCTCAACATTGAAAGTATATAATATTTAAAAGTGGATATACACCACATAACATGTAACGAGAGTAATTGTGAAGAAAGAGGATTAAATTATCGAGATTGCATTTGATAGTTGAATAAAGCCTTTGATTGAGTCTTTGAAAGATATCCAAGGTGAGATTCGATTAAGTTTTATATCAACATTCAATTGAAAACAAAACAAGTTAAATGGTGATAGCATTTTGAAATAAGTTTAAGTAATTTTTGAGAAATTATAAAAAAATATTTTATTTAGCCGCCCGAAATGTGGATTTATAATACAATACCTATACCGGCATACATATTTATCAAATGAACAAGCAAATACTAAAGGAAGCGAAAATATCGAAGAAGGTACTACTTTTCAGGAAGAAATAAGGCATGGGTTTCTGAGATTATTTTACACTTAGCGAGGGTAATTTTCTCGTTTTCGCTTCCTTAAGTTATAACAGTATATTGATTTTGATTGCATTTTTTAACTGGCTCTAGTCTGACAAATTACAACCGGTTTTTAAAATTTTGTATTTATTTCAAACAAAGTTTATTAGCCCTTTAAAGATGCCTTGCATTTTTTGCTGAATGTTTATTGCAATTTATTACGAAGCACTTTTTTTTTAATTTTAAGTTTGAAATCAAATAAAAAAATAGAAAATAACAAAAGTAAGTTCTCCTTAAATTCGACTTCCATCCGTTATTTTGTTGATTTTCGTTATTTTCGATTTCTCAAAAACTAAAAGACATTTAGGCACCCGGTTTTTAGTGGTTGACTAGAAATTGATAGGTGCATCGAATACTGAAAACAAAAATACTACTTAATAACGTAAAATTTTGAGCAAAATTTTGAGGTTGAAAATAATTTTTTTGAAAAACTATTCTTTGAAACTATTTGAGTAAAAAAGCAAAATAATAAATGGACCTCCAGCTTTAACAAAAAGTATAGCGTGAAATTGTAGGTGCTGTCTTTGTTTTTAATGTTCTCTTTTCTATTTTAGCCGATTTTTTTAGAAAATTGCCCCTCCCACCTAAATGGGGGGAAATAGAGCCCCTTTCTGTACGTCTTTTTTCTTGTCTCAAGTCGACCTATACGCTTTAGATTTTTTCACACCGTATGTGAACCACCCTAAGTACCTATTTTTGTGCATCCTCCATTTGTATAGAAAACTAAAAACCTATAACTACATGGATTGAATTCTTTTGAAAACAGCTACATATTTTTATGAAGAAAAGTGTCACAATCTTTTTTGTAGGAAATTTCCAAAAAAAACTTCATATCATTGGAAGGCTATGTACCAAAATCCAGGCTTTCCGTTGATTTTTCCAGAGTCAAATTTCTAATATGAATAGACTATTCCACAAAAAAAAAAGTTGTGCGTTCATAGAAGTAAAAACAAAATACATACAGAATTACTTCAATCAGAGATGAATGGACTTTGGGCACTTGGAATCAGAGTTATGTAACTAACTTATATTGTTGTTCACTTCTAATTAACTATTCACTCTTATTTCTCTTATTTGATGAAATAAAAACATTTTTATAGATATATGCATTTGCTTTTAATCTACATAAATGTCTAATGCCAAATCGTCCTAGTGTGTGCGTGCAAGTCCGTGGTAATCTTGCTGAAAATGAAAGATTTTTTCAGTCTAGAAAATTAGATTTTTTCTTCTAAGCAAATATTTAAAATGCTTTTGTCACTCAAAAAGTTTGTGTATGATTTAACAAGAAGTTTTTTTTTCAGCTGTTTTCATTTGCATGCTCCATTTGTAGGAGAAAATACAGATCATTTTAATTTAATAGATACATATGTATCATAAAAATGCTTCACAGCATATACACAATATGTATGTATGTGTACATAGCTACTCGAACGCAATCAGATAATATATACCTATTATGAGGGAAAATACTTTTGTTAAAAGTTTGTTTGGTTGCCCAGTCACGTAAGGATAGGACTATTTAATACCTATGAAAAGTTTTGTTGGCACATAACTTCCTGAATACATAAATATGCAAATTTATTATGTACACAAGTTTTATAGAAGCGAGAGTAGATTAAAATTACTACTTGTTTGGACTTAATGAAAATTTGAATACTAAAGCTAATTTTGAATTATTAAATCAACGGTCAGATTAAATAGTGCATATTCTTCCACTTCGTGGATTTATTGTTTTGCATAATTTCTATTATAAAAAAGATGATTTGTAAAAATAAACACACTATCCTACTGAGTATTAACATATGTCAAAAAAGTGGGAAGTAAATCAAGTATAATAGTGTGGACAGCCTATCTCACACATTTTGACGTGTGTAAATACATGAAAATTTTTAGGATTGGACTATTTTTTAATGCGCTTTTATTTTATATTTCATAATAGTTAATAACAAATATACATTATAGAATAAATATGCAAAGTCAAAAAATATCATATAAAGCCAAATATATATTTTGCAAAACAAAAACAATTACAAAGGAAAAAAAATTGTCAGAAAAAAAAACTTGAGTTACCTACCACCAAGTTTTATAGGCTGGAGTTATATCTATTTCACGGTTGTCAGGGCGATCATCAGATTCCTTTAGTGGTGCTAAGTATATGTATGTTCAATTTGAAAAACTGTTTTCCTCACAGAGATTTTAACCACAGACCAAGCGTCTCTGGACCAAGTGCACTACGCACTGTGGTGCGTTCTTTTATGTTACTGTGGTTAACTATATGTAGTTAACTAGAGTTAACTTCGGTCGTTCCTTTAATTCAGAAAAGTTACTTCGAGTAACTTTATAACGTCATAAAATCGTTCCTAAATTCCAAAGTAAAAGTGTCAAAAAGTAACTTTTTTTTAACTTTTTCCAACTCATCTCCTCGATATGAATTGAAATAGTTGATCTGTCAAACACAGTTGAAATACAATGGTGGATGTTTTGTTTACTTTTTTCCCTTTGGATTTGGAATTATTTTCAATATTTAAAATATGTTTTTATCAATTTAATCGATTGTTTTTTTTTTTGTCGAATTTGATTTTTCGAATAGTTTTCTTTTATTTTCTGATGCATTTTCTTTCTGTCGGCATTTTCTTCTTTATATTTGGTTAATTTTTGATCAAAAAATTCTGTGCCATAAGCAATGAAGAAAATTGCAATTATTTCTGTTCGATTTATACAAAACTGAGTGTGATTTTGGAAATATTACACATGTTATTTTGAATTCCTAATAATTATTTTTGCAATAAATTTAATGCAATCACATTTTTTTCTTGGTTATTCATTCCAAATACAATTCAATTTTTTTTGTCAACCCTTTTCGTTTTGAAGAAGAAACTATATCCGAATGAAATTCGTACCCACATAATATGCATGGTAATGAGTTATGAGTATGTATATCAGAGCTGTAAAAGACTGCAGTACTTTGGTAATGCAGTTAATAAAGTCGCAGTTAATTAACTTACCTTTTGAATGTAAGTTAATACTGTAAATAAGTACTTTAACTGTCAGTGCTAACATTCCGACTGTGCAGTTAAAAAAAAAAGTTAATTAACTGTAAGTTAATTAACTGCAGTACTTTTTAACTGCTTTTAGTCTTTTTAGTCAGTAAAAAGTCTTTGTACTGCGATGATTTAACTTTTAGTCAGCAAGTCTTTTAACTACAGTCAATTAACTGTAAGTCTTTTAACGTTTTCTATAGTCTTTTAACTAAAAGAAACAGGATGGAATAAAAAGAAAAGAAATTTAAAAGAAAAAAAAGTTAAAAAAAACTTACAGTTAATTGACTGTAGTTATAAGACTTGCTGACTAAAAGTTAAATCATCGCAGTACAAAGACTTTTTACTGACTAAAAAGACTAAAAGCAGTTAAAAAGTACTGCAGTTAATTAACTAAAAGTTAATTAACTTTTTTTTTTAACTGCACAGTCAGAATATTAGTACTGACTGCTGACTGCTCGATTTTAGTTAAAGTATTTTTGTAAGTTAAAAGACTTATTGAAATTAGTCTTTTTAGTCAATTAACTGCAGTACCAAAAAGACTGCAGTTTTTACAACTCTGATGTATATACAATAATTCCTAACTGTGAATTAATAACTGCATAAACTTTTACAATACAAAAAAAAATATGTTGGGGATTATTGGTAATTATTGGGTATTTTGAGATAGTGGCACAAAATATATAATATCGGGGATTTTGTTGTTTGGGTGCCTGTCCCCACGTGGATTTTGTCTTGTTGGATTCATTTTTTGTGGGGAATTCATCCGATTGAAAATTTGTTTTTTGGAGATAACGTATGTTTCCCATTTTAAAATTTAAATATCTCTGTGTGAATAAAGGATATAGCGGAGCGAGTAGTGGACCGAATTTCACCAACACTCTTCACTAACTTACTTCAAATAGAACTGTTTGTATCATTTCAGACTGCCTTCCTCCCTCATTGACTGCTTAAAGAATTTTTATCAAATTTTGTACATCTAGCAGCTCCTTAAAAGTTTAAATATTAAAAAATGGGTTATTGAATGAAAAAAAATCTATAAAGGTTGAATAAAAAAAATAAACAAATAAAAAAATTTAATTTAAACAGGAATAATACTTTCAGGTTACGTAACAATTTTTTTTTGGGATTTTAAGCCAAGAGCTATCGAATTAAGTATTTTTTGGACTTTTATGTCCGCCATAGTTAGTTAGTTGGCAAAAATTTACATTTCTTATAGGGAGTGTACAAAATCAAAATGAAACAATACTTTATATGACTTTAGGGAATCTTAATCACAAAGTTTATACATTTATAATGAGATATGTTTTCAACTCTAAACAAGTCGATTATTTAGAAAATGTACTTATGTAGGATTAATTTATGTAGAATTTAGTTTCTAAGGGCCATTTGCTGAAACGACACTTAAATACTTAAGTTCAACTTAAGACCTTATGTGACAGTTTACGCTGAGGAAAAAGTGAAACATAAGCGTTTAAGTTGAACATAAATATTTAAGTTTCGTTTCAGCAAATGGCCCTAAGAGAAATATTAAAGGCGACATTTTAGTTAATACTTAATTTAATTTTCAAAAGTCAAATAAAACTAATGAGAAAATAAAATCTACTGCAGTTTTTTACGTACATATGCATAAATGCATATGTTTGTTTGACTTTATTTGCAGATTATCTTGATAATCAATAAACTGAAGTTCTTTATAAATTATGGTCAAATTAATAACCTAATTAACAGAATTCTGAACTTGAAAAAAAAAAATACATTCACATCAAATTTATTTTAGTTAAATTTGTTAAGAGTTTTCTGCTATTTCACGGAAGTTGAAGGTTTTCCTAAGGGCCATATTATTCACTCAATACATCCAGATTAAAACTTAAAACTAGATGGAAATTATACAAATTCAATGTAAATTCATCTGGATTTAAATTTAAATCTGAATGTATCGAGTGAATAATATGGCGGTAAAGGTTGTTACTTTTACTTTATAATTTTGCCTTAATATAAGCAAAGAATTAAATCCAACGAGTCAGGAAGAATAAAATGGATGGGAGAGGCTGTAGAGCAGTGTTTCCCAACCTTTTTTGTACTATGCCCCACCACAACATTTTCAAAATTCTCATGCCCCCTAACATTACAATTTTGATACCTAAACAATGTTTAACATAAAAATCTGAAATGTTAAAAAAAAAATAAAATGGCTGATATCAGAAAAAAATCCATAGAAAAAGAGTAAACACAGTAAGTTTGTTTTCGAAACATAATAATGTAGAACAGAAATTAAAGTTCATAATAATTTAATAACTATGTTATATCAATTATTTAAAAATAGTGAGATCCCTGCGCTTGATGCCTTCTGAAAATAGATTTTATGTCAGGATCAAATTTAGAAAGTCTCAAGGCTCCTCGTTTTGTCATATCAAAAAGATGTTTTTCTTTATCAGCAAGTCATTTATGGCACTAAATTCGCATTCAATTAAATATGAAGATGGAAAAGGTAACAACAGCTCTCTTGCAATTTGGCTGCATTGGGGTATTTGATTTCGGATTCTTCACAAAGCCATGTCATCGCTCCTTTTATTTCGAATAAAGTTTTAATTAACTCATCATTTTGTATTTCCGCGAGTTCTTCCTTCTTTTTTATTCAAATCAGAAAATTTTTCTTTTTAATGAGCCGAAATTTTTTTTAAATAATCGACAGTTACATCTATAGCAGTATCAGTCACTTTACATTTTTTTAGCCAAGAAAACCTTACAAAATTTTTGTTGTAAATATATGTCTCACAAATTCAATAAAGGTAACGAAACCAAATATCTTCTTCTTCACGCCCCAAGATGAACGAATACTGGCGAATTTTTCTCTTTCTTGAACAACCACTCATCAGAAATATATCTCCAAAGGTCGACACACAAGAAGCATAGATTTTTTTGATAGATGTGTTATCGTGATAGAGCATAATTTCATATTGCCCCCCTATAAAATGAAATTGCCCCCCTGTGGGGCGTGGGCCCCACGTTGGGAAACACTGCTGTAGAGCGAGAATTTAAGAGTAAATTAGCTCGATTGGGTAAAGCGCAATGATTTTAACTAAAATATTTGGCATAATGTAAGTTTAGAACTATGCTGTAGTTAAACAAAGTACAGCAAAATTTATAATAAAACACGTTTACTGTAAGACTAAAGAGGAATAGGGGTAACCTAAGGAGTTTCTTTAGATAATTTAGTCAAATTATTAAAGAAATTTACCGACTTCCCAGTCAAGCGATAATCATATTAATTTAAGCTCCCAGAATCCTTTAAAGTATTTTTGTTGAAGAAAATAAAATTATTTTACCTGATTTTGTTATCGTTTCGAAAACCAAAATTCGAGGTTATTTATCCTCTAGATCATTGCGAAAATAATTTGAACCCTTTAATTTGTGGCAACGTTTCGTTGGGCTAATTTAATGCTTCTGTTTAAGATAAAAGACTCAAGAGTGTATTGTGTACATATGTATATAAATATTCAGTCTTACGTTGCAAAATTCTAATTCAAAGAGAATTTTTAAAAATAAGAAATATTGTCCTCGGTGGTAATATTTATTTGAATTTGCGTGCACTTTTGGAATAAATTCTTTTATAGGCTTTGTGTAAAGACGTTACACGAAGTTTGTTCCAGTTAGAATGATTCTGGATTGCTGGTGCTTTCAAATAAACATCCGTAAATCAAATTTAATGTATTTTTTTAAAATATTTATTAAGGATGCTATTTTAACCTGTGTCGACATTACTAAAAATACATACATAGCATTGATTTTGTAATTTTTTCTTCGTCTATATATCTGTCTTATATGTATCTTGCTCGTGGCTTAATCGCTAATGCGTATAATGCGTCACGTCGAAGGTTATGGCATCGAATCCCAGTAGCTGCTTGAGGCTGATAATTCCACCAAGAGCCTCTCACCATAGCCATTTGGTTTTGGCATTAAACCGAGACGTGTCCAAAGGAATGGTTGAGTGTTGTTAGTCACTAGGCCCTGGTGACATCGTGGCATCAATTTGATTAAAATATCTTCTCTCCTCTCTAAGCCACATTTGTATGATGTACATATAAATAAAAAAATTTGGTTGCACAACAGCTTATGCAGAACCAGAGGGCCTAGTGATTTAATCTCTCAACCATTCCTGTGTGCGTGTATTCAGGAGACCTACCTACAGTTTATTGCCTAATCCGAACGACGAAGGGGCTGGTTATAGCGATCAGGAAAACCTATCAGGAAAAATTTTCTTCTTAAAAATTTAACGTTTTATCATACGATTTGGAATATGAAAAGAATACAAATCGATGAAAAATCACTTGAATTATTTTTTTCATTAACGAAATTTTCTTTGGAGGAAATATTCAGTTTTTGACTTTAATTAATTTGTGTTCGCTCCTCTTTATGACATTTATGATGTATGTACATTAGGGTGTCCGTTATTTCCCAAACTCTTTTCCTTGAAAGGTACAAATATGTGAACTTTTTAAAATTCGAAATAAATTACAAGTTTTTTTATATGGATGTCGTTTTTAAGGGAATAGTTGAAAAACAATAATCAGAAAAAAAAAATTAAGAATAGTTCGAGAGAAAAAAAAAAAAAATAAAAGGTAAAAAGTGCAAAATCTCCATACAAATTTGTATGGGAAATGTATGGCTTTAGAGGCACGGGTTAATGACCTCAGCAAAATTTTTTTTGGTCAATAAATTTTTCGTAGCGCATAAACTTTTGATTTAGAGGGTGGCCGATCCAAGAAAACAAAATTTTGGGAAATAACGGACACCCTAATGTACATACATATTATGCTACGTGATTCTGTTTCCCTTATTTTTTGTGTGCTAACCCACCACCCATGAGCCCCCTTTTAAAAAGCTTTCTTCCAAACTAATGAAAAGATTCCTTTAAACGACGATGATTTATAATAAAAATTGAACTTCGTTACCTAAGGCTCATGTAATTATGCGGTATCAGTTTATTTTTGCAAAATATTTAAAAGGTTTGTTCAATTTGCGCCATTCAAAAGCCCTAAGGTTCTTGTCAAATTACCAATAAATGTCAGTAATGAAGTACATAATACATATGTATATAATTCTTAAAAAAACATATTTCTGTAGCTACATTATACTCGTAATTTACTTTCTGTTCAATGTTGCCGATATTGTAGGAAAATATTCATTTTCTTCTCATTTAATATTATTTACTTTCACTATACGTCCTATCCTATTTCCTAATAAATAGGTTGTCTTTACCGGCCATCGATGTGAAAACTTAATTTAGGTTTGTTGGGAAATTCCCTAAAGAAAAAACTCCCTTATTTTCTTTCATTTTTTGTTTATTTTATCCAAGACACAATTACAATAACAATAATTAAATTAAGTATAGTGTTGTTGGTCTTTTTTAGCAGTCCTTGTTGGTTGATTGTAAAATGATTTTTTAATAAGAAGTTCACGAAAAAAAGCGCTGTTAATAAAAATTAAATTGTATTGATGCCTATAACTCACTGCATTTGTTTAACTTTGCTGGTAGTAATTTGTGTTTTTAAAGAAGTAAGGATTCTATCATACACTACAGGCAAAAAAAGATCAATTTAATAATTTTATATTATGTGAATATGAAGGTTTTTCCGATTTTAATTTCAAAGGAAGTCCTTTTTGTTTGAATCTTCTTTTCATTCTATACTTTTTTATTTTGTTAAATATTAAGTCGAATTTTTAGCATTAACTTATTGTTTTTGTTTCACATTTCGACAACTCCGAGTAATAACACAAAGCAGGATTCATTTCTTCCTAATCTGAATTATTCATTCATTATACAGGATTTACTATAGGTACTATAAAGGATGCTTTGTTTGTTTCCATTAATAATTTTGTGGTCATATAATGATACATATCCGACTTCAATCTATATTTGAAAGTCTGTGATAGGAGTGAATTTCATACATATGTACCTACATAAATATGTATGTACATCTCTGTATTTAAACCATTCATACTAACATACCTATTGAAAAATTATTTGGTATAGGTACATTATACTTATGTATGTATATTTTTCTTTCTGTACTCCATTCCCAAAATCTAAAATTTCGTTAAATAAAATTAACTGCATATATCATTATCATTACCTACTAGAAATTATATAAAGAGGAAACAAATATTTAGTTTGTCCGCGGTAATCTCAGAAAGTATTTAAGCGATTTACCTGAAACAAGTTTTATAATTTTTCTAACTCTTTTAAGAATGTGATACGATATTTTTTGTTTGTTAAAAATATTTGTTGAATTAGATTATTAGCTTTTAAAATTTTTTCGTACACTTTTTTCTCGAGGTTGACAAACATTATTCAATTATACTTTTAAACCTGCTTGAATTTCAGAAAAATGTAATTTTTTGTATAAGTCAATAGTTTTTACGGAAAACGTCTACTGCCTCTGGCAAGGAATTGACAAAACCTTCAAGAGTATGTCCCGTCATAGAAAAGTGCCGCTTACATTAGCCCTTGATTCGGCAATAAACTGTAGGTCCCCTCCATTCCTGCAGACACGCACAGAGTTGTCTTGTAAGTCACTAGACCCTTGTTTTTCATGAGCCCTAAATCATATCTTAACTGTATGTACTTACAAACTGAGAAATAATTTTTTGTACAAGTTATAAATTTATCAACTATTTGTATTTTTGCATCTATGAATTCGATTCAATCGCATTAATCGCAACTGAGTTGCTGATTTGTTCCATTTCATTACCGTTCTGGTGTTTGTGATAATTTTCTTTGATTTATTTGCTTCTGAATCTCTGTCCGATTAATTTGCTCGCTCTTCCACTCAATTGTTGAGCGTTTTACTTGCGTGCGATGAATAATATGAGTTGGATCTTGGATCTACCATCTACATAGAAGGGAAATTATTGGATTTCGTAAAAAAAACAAGCGCGAGATAACAATCGTATATTATGGATTGAATAACAATTACAGTGAAACCCGGATAAGTGCCTATCGCATGAGTGCCAAACCCGTTTAAGTACCTTTTATTTTTTAGATCCAAAGTTTTGGGGATTTTTTCGTATAAAACTCGTCTTATAAGTGCCTTTCGCTTAACTGCCTTCACCGCTTAATTACATTTTATTCTGAATACTTTAATTGAAATTTACTTGAAAAAAATTCTTTTAAGTATACAATTGAAATCAGCAGAAAAAGACAAAAGCTTCTTTTCATCTTCCTTTTACCGATACTAGTCAGTTGATGTAATGTATGTAAATTGAGTGCAAGTATATCACTGGAATCCATACTGGCTTGAGTGAAAGGGTGAAGATAGAGAGACAAAATATATGTATATTGAAAAATAAGAAAAGAGGGGTCATATGGTTTTTTTTTTCATTTTGTTTCTTTCTTCTTTTGCGCAGGTATAGGTACTTAGGAATTTTTAGAGTAATTCATGGATTTGTAAAACAAAAATGAACGAATAATATCAATTGAATCATTACTAAGAGAAAACGAAAATGGGGTGCTAAGATTCTGTTTGTCTGCTAGCCTTAAACGTAATTGAAATTAAAAATTTTTGAAATCAAGAATTTTTGTCAATAATTATGGTAGAAATTGCTATTAGCCCTATTGAACACTTTTTTGATACGATATTATTTAGTAAAACAAATTATTTCATTAACTGCGAAGCAACGCGAGCGCTGGTCTGCTAGTAGTTAATAATTATAAAAAAAATATAAACGTATCCATGACTTCATTTATCATTTAACTTTTGAGCCTTTTGGTTTATTTGTCGTAATTAAAAAAAATACCTATTTATGTTTTTCTTTCCATAAAACAAATACCTATCTAATGTTCAGAGCACTAAAAAGGACAAAAATAATCTTCTTACTTCGTTTTATAGAAAATGAAAAACAACATCGGCAAAAGCATACTAAGAGTATTGCTTGGAAAGGTACTTTCATAAAATAAACAACATCAACCCTCAACCCTCAAACATCAAACAACAAGGACAAAATAATAATATTGCGTACATAAGATTCACGTGCCACAATTTAGTCTATATGCAGCTCAAATGCCATCATACTACGCCACGACAACAACAACGACGTTACTCGTGTTTGTAAATTAAACAGAATGCAATCCATTGTTGGTATTTGATTTGAAATCAAATTTGCCAAACAAATCCAATTATGTGTGTAATAAAATTTGTTCCGTTTTTTTTTTTTTTTTGTTTAGAAAAGGACACGTGCTGAAGCACGTTAGTTGCTATGCGGTATTGGCAATTACAATCCTTAAATACTTAATGGAAACGGATTGCTTAGTGAAAGCTTCCGTAGGATTATTTTAAGTAAAAATAAAATTTACTATGTAACTTTTAAGTTATAAAATAGCAACAAAGATTGTCAGCCTTGGGAAAGCTTTTTTTTTTTTAATCAGTGGAACCTACCGAATTCTCAAAGCACTCCCACGAAAGAAAATGCCAGTTACACTAACTTACAGACTTCCAATCCAACGGCATTGGTTTTGTGATTTCATTTTTACTGGCTGAACAGAATAGAATGACGGAACTGGAACAGCTGTCAAAAAGTGTCGTACGTTATTTTTTTTACATGTCCACAATGGAGCGGTACAGCTTTGAAAGTATTTTGAAAAAAACAAAAGAATATTCTTGTGTACAAGCTCAGAATTCACATTTTTTGTTTCCAATAATTTTCCTTTTAATAAATAATTTTTTTCGCGATACAAAAAACCACAATATTTTTTTCCGAACCAAAAAGTTGTTTTTTTTTTTCATACAATTTGAAACGTCAAAAGTGCCGTACGTGAAAAGTTAAAAGCTGGTGAACTCTTCCGTCTGCGTCTACGTTCCGTTGTGTTCGCAACATTGAATTTGCGTGTATTCAATATTTTGACAGCTATTCCAGCTCCGGCTCTGGTTCCGTCTCCGTCAACATTCTGTTCAGCCAGTTAAGCGACGCGACGTACATCCCTCACGACCTATAGAGCTTTCCAAAAATTGTCTTTGTCTATTCTCTTTTTAATTTTGACAGTTAAAACAAAAACAAAAAGACAAAAAAAAATTAAGACAAATCCTGAAATGAAGAAAACAAATGCTCTTTTCAGTGCAATAAAGGCGGATGAAAAATATTTTTCTGATTAAGTTTATTAAAATAAAAGTGTTTACGTGCGTTTGATTCCTTTGTCCCCTTTCACACAGGGCAACTGAGTTGCCGGCAACAATTAGTTCAATGGCGAGAAGGGCAGGAAGAAAGAGGGGGAAATAAAATCTCCCCGGTCAACAAATTCAGGAAACTTTTTTGACGTTTCTCTTCACACTACGTTTGTGTGCGTTCAACCAAGGTAGTTCAAAAGGAAAATAAAGAAAATCCCCGGGTTTTTGTTGCTTCAGTGTGAAAGGTACAAGAGATTGTTAAGGAGATTTAAAGAAAACGTCAAAAAAATCACCAGCAACTAGTATCTTCGTGTGAAAGGGGACTTTGTTGATTATTTATGATTATAGAACATATTAATAAAATAATTCACAATGGGTAAACAAAACCAATCACGGTCTCTTGTTGTTGTGTTTATTAAAAATATTCACAAAAGTTACAATTGCTAATGTGGTTTTCGATTCAACCATTTCAGATTTGGGGCCAAGCCAATCGTTGTGAATTGAACGAATCTGGATTGTTTTTGTTCTTTTTTATCTGTGTGAGTTCTTTGTGTGGAGATTGGAAGGTAGTCAAAAAACGTTTTTCCGTAATAAAGATGAAAAAAAAACTTCACTATTTGCACTAATTAATCGAGTCTATTTTATTTTACTTTTTACTTTTTATTTTGATTTTATTTTATTATTAACACGGACCACAAAGAAATTCTTTCTATGCAAAATCGAATACCTATTCAAACTGACGTTTAGTTATGTCATTTATTTGGTGTGTGTGCAAGTACGTGTGAGAATCTGTGTAAATCTGCCTTAAAATTGAGATTTAAAAGATCAACCGAAAAAAAAATATACACACCGCCAAAAGTGATCTTTTTTGGTTGAATCAAAGGCGAGATCTAAAAAAGATCAACTTAACCCCATAGAAGTCAACTTTTTTTGGTTGAATCGAAAACCACATAAGATTACCCACATCAACTACTCCTTTTTCTATAGTTTGTGTGCAAGAGCTTACAGAATTAATTCATTGTTTAAAGCTTTAAGGCGATCAAAAAAGTACATATATATTAGGGTGTCCGTTATTTCCCAAACTCTTTTTTTTTGGATCGGCCAAGTTATAAATCGAAAGTTTATGCGCTACGAAAAATTTATTGACCAAAAAAAATTTTATCGGATGTCATTAACCCGTGCCTGCAAAGCCATACATTTCCCATACAAATTTGTATGGAGATTTTGCACTTTTTACGTTTTATTTTTTTTCTCTCGAAATAATGTAGATATTCTTAATTTTTTTTCTGATTATTGTCTTTCAACTATTCCTTTAAAAAACCACATCCAAAAATCTATGTAGAAAGAAAAATTTATAATTTAATTCGAATTTTGAAAATTTCACTAATTTGTACTTTTCAACTTTTTAGCTTTTATTTTTTTTCTCTGAAACAAAACAAGCTATACCAATTTTGTTTTTTGATTCTTATAAAATAATAAAGCTTTTAATAAAAAAAAAATCAAAATTTCTGAAAAACAAAGTCTTATAATTTATTTTAATTTTTTAAATTATTAAATATTTAAATTTTTTCCCCGTTTTTTGAGTTAATTAATTTTTTCCTTGAACTACGGTAGCTTTGTCAATTTTTTTTATTGTTTCTTGTATATAAATAATTTCTTTTAAAAAAACACACTCCAAAATGTATGTAAACATTTTTTTTTGTATTTATTTCGATTTTTTAAAAAAATATCAAATTTTTACTTTTTACCTTTTTTGATACTTAACGGTTTTTAATCTTTTTTTTTAGTGTTGCTATATAATCTAAATTAATTTTTTATAGATACAAAACTTACTGGTAATACTAATAATTTTTTTTTAATAAAAAGAATTCAAGTAAGAACTGCCTCCGTAAACAACAGCCAAACCAATTAAGTGCAAATAAAAAAAGACAGCACAAAAGTTGTTTCGTTGTTGTTTACCGGATGTAATGTTTGTATGTTTGCTTTTGAATGATATTACACTATACAAGGGAATCTTTACTGCGCTGGCTATAAAATTTTCCAATAAAACAAGCCTCATATTTCCTTGCATAAAATGATGTGGTTTGAAATCAAAAACACCCCTAGTTTCATCAGGGGCCAGCAAGAATAATCTTCTGAACGCCGTATTTTAGTCTCGCACTGCCTCTGAATAAAAGATGAAACTCAAAAACAGTATTTAAATTAAGTGGTAAGTGAGTATAAATCCAAAAATCCCAAGACTACAAAACAATTACTTACAAAAAACTATGGCCCTCGTATTTTTTTAAGCAACTTTTAGTATTACCAATATATATATTATCTATGAAATATGAATATAGATGATATATCAACACTTAAAAAAAGATTAAAAACTGTTAAGTATCAAAAAAGGTAAAAAGTAAAAATTTGATATTTTTTTAAAAAATCGAAATAAATACAAAAAAAATGTTTACATACATTTTGGAGTGTGTTTTTTTAAAAGACCTATTTATATACAAGAAACAATAAAAAAAAATTGAAAAAGCTACCGTAGTTCAAGAAAAAAATTAATTAACTTAAAAAACAGGGAAAAAATTTAAATATTTAATAATTTAAAAAATTAAAATAAATTATAGGACTTTGTTTTTCAGAAATTTTGATTTTTTTTTATTAAAAGCTTTATTATTTTATAAGAATCAAAAAACAAAATTGGGATAGCTTGTTTTGTTTCAGAGAAAAAAAATAAAAGCTAAAAAGGTGAAAAGTACAAATTAGTGAAATTTTCAAAATTCGAATTAAATTATAAATTTTTCTTTCTACATAGATTTTTGGATGTGGTTTTTTAAAGGAATAGTTGAAAGACAATAATCAGAAAAAAAAATTAAGAATAGCTACATTATTTCGAGAGAAAAAAAATAAAACGTAAAAAGTGCAAAATCTCCATACAAATTTGTATGGGAAATGTATGGCTTTGCAAGCACGGGTTAATGACATCCGATAAAATTTTTTTTGGTCAATAAATTTTTCGTAGCGCATAAACTTTCGATTTATAACTTGGCCAATCCAAAAAAAAGAGTTTGGGAAATAACGGACACCCTAATATATATGCATGCTATGGGCATCGCGATAAGAGCTTTTATATGCGATAGACTTATGCTACGCTGCAACCAAACTGAGATGCAAACGTCCTATCTTCCCTTTACTGACAATCTTTGTTGGACAAAATATATATATACTTTGAATTAGCTCAACGAAATCTAATTAAAATCTTAACATCCGTTTTCTAAAAAGTAATCAAAATCGTCAAGCTGAGACATTATGAATAAAAAATTCCTCCCGACTATACGACCACACTGGTAAATAAAGGTGGGTTACATCAAAAGATATTCTTTTGTAACAGTAAAATCATTTTATTGTTAATTTTATACGAATTTGTGTAATTGATATTGGAGTAGTTTTTAATTAAAATGCTAAAAAAGATACATACATACATATGTACATAATTCTGTCTATTGAGATTTTGAGGTGTTAAATTAGGGTTGTATATACCACTTTGATAAGAAACATTAAATGAATCCTTATTTTATTCTCAAAAAATATCAGTTTGTTACTGTAAGTAAGTTTGCTGTAAGTTTAAAGATTAATTGAAAATGACTTAATTACCATTTATTACTTCCAGCTCAGTTTTCTATAGTGGTCAAGTGTTTCTTAGTTTTTCTATTTTCTCTCGAAGTATGGTTTACATAAGAGTTTTAATGAGCCTCATAGTGCCGTAACTCTGTTTTTTGCGGGGGACGAAGATTTTTTACTAAATTTAAATTTTGCCTTTCTCCAACCCAATCGATAGTACAGATAATTATAATAAAATAATTATACCCGATCGTAGTAGCCGTGGCGTGATGGTTAGTGCGATGGACTGTCATGCCGGAGGTCTAAGGTTCGATCCCCAGCCTCGCCACCTATTTATTTAAAAAGAAAAAACGGCTACTGCCTCTTGCGAGGAATTGACAAATCCACCAAGAGTATCTCCTGTCACAGAAAAGTGCCGCTCGTTAGCCGTTCGGATTCGGCAATAAACTGTAGGCCCCCTCCATTCCTGCAGACACGCACACAGGAATGGTTGAGAGTTGTAAGTCACTAGGCCCTAGTTCTTCATGAGCTGTTGTGCCATCAAATTTATTTTATTTATAATTATACCCGATCACAGACAACATCTGCTTGTTGCAGAGAGTAGTTCAAAGTAAAGTTTTGACTCACTTGAGTGGGTTACAAGTCCACAAATCAAATGTGGACTTTCTAACCCACACTCATGGGCCAAAAGTCTCAAATAAAGTGGGTCGTCAATAAATTGGACTATAAGTCCACAATCAAATTTAAATATTTCAAAAGGATTTCATCAAAGGGTTTCTTAGTAAGATGCGAATGTGAACGAGTTTAAAATAACAAAGCAGGAGTAATAAACTATTAAAATAGTGTTCTGTATTTTAATAATTTATTTTCTTCTTTTTCTATCATCGATTTTATACCTATACGAGAAAAACGTGTGGGAGCCCCCTAGCGCTTACGTTGCTTCGGGACTGATAAGCTCGCAACTAGAGCTAAAGACAGCTAGCTATGATCTTCTGATTTAAAATTATACTACAAGTTAAACGGTGTACTTGTAAGGCTGGACTTTGTATTATATTCTATTTACTATACATAACCGTTTATCCTTTTCAAAATATTTTCTATATAAAAAATGATAAAAATAAGTTGAGCTGATTCGAAAAAAGCGAAAATAACATGCCGCCTCCACAGTCCATGAACGATGGCAGGATTATGAACATGTCTACAAAAAATCCAATGGAGGCACAAAAATCCATGTCCATGTCATGAACATGTCGACGAAAACTAATTTTTAAACAAGACATGAGCTCTGTTCAAAGCTTGGCCATGAGATTTGACATTCCATGTGTGTTAGAGAGGTAGAAGTAGTACTGAAAGGAATTTTTGTGTGATCCTCTTGCTCTGACTTATTAGTGTAATTTATCGACATAACTATCGATATGACATAAAGTGCCCAGTGCAAAAAAACAAGCTGATTGTTGATTGGATTGTTGTTTGGATCTTGGGCATCTGTATGTCCTGTGGAGTCGGCGTGTAAATAAAATGCACGACTGGATGGAACGAACTTGTTCTTGTAGTAAAAGTTACTTCAAATTTCAAAGATTGAGTGTATTATAAGCATTAGGTTATAAGTAGTGTTTTGTTAATATACAAAAATGAACAATATAGCACACTGCACATATACATAACATATACATGTGTACATTACATACATTCATGGGACGTAGAGCTTGAATTTAAAAATTATTAAAAATCAACACAATTCGAGATTAATTTATTAAAAATATCTTATTAAATTGTTTTGTGATCTAAAAAAATTAAAACATCTGATTTCTTTATTAAATCATAGTTTTGGAAAAAAATTCAAAATCGTAGGAGCGGTTTTTTAAATAATTTTTTATATATAAAATTTTGTAAACTTTTAAGAAAAAAAAATGGTACACAATTTTTTAGTATTTATTTATGTTGAATTAAAAATTACCCGTTATTAAAATATCAAATTTTCAAAAAAAAAAAAATCCAATTTTTTTTTTTTTTTTTTGACAATTTTGATATGCAGTATGATTTCAACTTTAGAGAAGCTTTTTTATAAAAAAATTTATTTAAATCGACTACACATAGTGAGATATAGTCCAAAATAAAGAAAACGGTTCCATGAGAGGTACCTATAATGTTAATAATTGTGAACTGTAAATTTTGTTATTGGTAGATCGTATAGTCCTTCCTAATATTAGTATTCAAAACAATTTTAATTAAAATCGTAGGGGTCGTTTTCGAGAAAATTAAGACTTCTGTAACGATTTTTTAACATTTATATGTAAGGTATCGTTAATTTTGACTAGGTATTAGAAAAATTTTTGTTCAAAATATTTGCGATAATTTAAAAAAAAAAAACGCACAAAAATCATTTTTTTTTTTTTGAACATTTTGGTATAGTATTTTATACTATATTTTTTGAATTTTCTAGAAGATTCTCCATAAAAACAATGATCAAAATCAGCTAATTCCTTTTCGAGAAAAACGAAATTAAGATAAAATGGTTCTGGGGAGGTACCAATTACAATCATTTTTCGTAAATTTTATTTCCACCACAAGGTAGCCCATACCCAATAAAATTTATTGAATTTTTTTTTAAGAAAAATTATTTTTTTAGAAAAATCTGTGGAGCCATTTTTAAGAAAAATAAGATTTTCAAAAAATGTTAACAAATATGTGGCAGGTACCGTTACTTTTGGTCTCAAGTTCAACTTTTTTTACGAATTCAAAACTTGCCATTAAATTTTCCATCCAAAAGTCATCTCTTTTATCTTTTGGTTACCATAAATGCGAATATTAAAAAAAATAGATATTTTTAAATTGTTTCGCCTACTTCTATTAACATTAGGTATATTATGTGAGGTTTTGATTGCAAAAATATTTATTGAAAGAACATGGGTTAAACCACTTTTGCACTCACACCATCACATTCTTATATTTCATGTGAAATTTAATGCCTAAACTTTTTCTCTTTTATCTATACCTTTACTTTAAATGAAGGGTAAACAAGATGAAAGGAAGGTTAATAAAAGAATGGTAGCGGTGAGTAAAGAATTTTTTTTTAGAAATTGTTCATTTTGATGAGTGTTTATTTCCTATACTTTGTTACAGATCCAAAAAGTTAGTAAAGTTATTTTGTATCTCTATGATACTTTTTGGCAGTCTTTCTAATTGCGAAGACTTTTACTTTGTTTACAAAACTTAGGTGATAAATGGAAAGCTTTTAAGCATTCGATATAATTGAATTGTGAGGAAAAGTTAAGGCTTGTACCTATTATTTTGTTGGTAACCGATAAGTATTTCAGTTATATTTCAACAGTTTTACACTGACCAAGGCTGGATTTGGTACCTATTGTGAAAATAAGCACCTGCGGTCTGGGATATCCTTGAATTGGGTTTGTTTTATTTTACTCAGTCAGAACTATATAGGTATCTAATTATTCTTAAAACAAATAAATTTTTAAACCAATATTCCTTTGGCTAGAATATTGTAAAAGAATTCGATTCATTGAAAATATTCGATTAAATTATTCAAATTTATTCATTAAGAGTTTAAACAAAACCAATAACGTATCATTGAATAATTAATTGTTCTACAAACTAGTAGCAAATTTAATTTCCCAAAAAAAAATATTTGGAGTATTTTTTTTTCGATAATCACTTTTTTGTTCAAAAGTTTCACTCCATTTAGTTGGAAAAAATATATCACTAATTTAAAACCATAAATAAACTATAAATCGGACGAAATACACCCGAGTTAAAAATCGTTGAGTGCGTGATATCACTCGAAAACGGTTTTTAACCTATTTCCCTGGAAGATACATGATAAATCTAAAGCAATGTCTGTTCCGTAAAATTGGCTCCAGATGAGTGAGTGTAAATATTTAATTAAAACAAAAAATATGAGTTACTCAACTTTTTTTTAAATTTCAGAATTATAAGTAGTTAAAGAGTATAATAATCAATAAAGATAAAGATAATTCAAGAAACTAAATCACTTAAAAAAATATGTTTTATGTAAAATTTACTTCTTGTCGATTGCGATAAAATGGCGGTTAAAACTTGCCACTTTGTTTATACTATGTTTCCACCGAAGGTTTATTTCAGTTTAGATTAAATAAATCTTTTTGGTGTTTCCACCGCACAAAAAGATTAAAAACTAGATTTATTTTGACAGTTTGCTGATGTTGTTTCGTTCTTTCTAATGACGTTGAAGTGAGGCAGAAAATTTCATGTATGTCCACTTTCCAATGAATGTATTCAGTGTGAGAAAATGTAGGTTAGTTCGAGTTTTATACTATGTTTCCACCGAAGGTTTATCTCAGTTTAGATTATATAAATCTATTTGGTGTTTCCACCGCACAAAAAGATTAAAAAGTAGATTTATTTTGAAAGTTCGCAGATGTTGTTTCACTCTTTCTAATGGAGTTAGAGTGAGGCAGAAAGTTTCATGTATGCCCCCTTTCCAATGAATGCATTCAGTGTGAAAAAATATAGGCCAGTTCGAGTTTTAAAACTATTCGACCTATGAAGATTTAACAAGATTTATTTCAAATCTTCGAGATTTAGCAAATAAATTTGTATGGTAAATCTTCAGGATTTGAAGAAGATCTAGGTAAATCTTCTTAAATCTCGGTTTTGTTGTCGGTGGAAACGTAGTATAAAAACTATTGCACCTATGAAAATTTAACGAGATTTATTTCAAATCTTCGAGATTTAGGAAATAAATTTGTATGGTAAATCTTCGGGATTTGGAGAAGATTTAAGGTAAATCTACCTAAATCTCGGTTTTGTGGTTGGTGGAAACGTAGTATTAGTTTAAATTAATTTTAAGCAATGAAATATACATTGACAAAATATTTTAATTTGTGATGTCTCTTCAAAGATTCCTAAAAAAAACAACATCAAAATGTACATAATTGAGTTCGACCCTACATTTGTTAATTTCCCTCCGAGGTCACATCAGCTCAAGCTCCATCCCCGGTTCGACTCCTCATTTCAAATTATACACTACTCTGCTAATATCATGTCGTGTAAATTACTTTAGAAACAAATTTAATTAATCTAGAAGTATAAGGTAATACCAAAGTATAATAAGAGGATAATGGTAGACCATCATTGTTAATAGTGCATGTTTTCAATAAACCATTGATTGAGAAACAACCATTTGTTATTCGCTTGAAAGCTGGTGTTGTTCGATTTTTTTGATAACATTGCAATTTGTTTAAGATTTTAATAATGAAAAATGATTATTATTTGTTTCAAAACGTTATCTTAGATTCTTTTAGTTTACTTAAACATAATTAATTGAAAAGCCTCATAACCTCAAAGCTTTTAAAAATAAAACACTAATATTTACCGCCAAAACTAGACGAAGAAAAAATTTAATAAAACAAAAAACAACAATGGAACTTCGTTTAGTCAGTGGATTGAATGAAACGTTGTTTATTAATCGCAAGTCGATGGTTACCACATTGATTTTTATTCCCTCTGGTATTCTATCCAACACGAATTAGAAGATAGGTTGTTTCCTTTTCAGTCTGCTTGCAATGGCTTGTTTTAAACTGTCTCTCTTTCTCAGGATTGGAGAAAACTGTCAACTGCATACTAAACCATTTGAAATTGAAGACACATTTTTATTTAGTTACCAAAGTTTATATAGTAGAGGGCTACATATTTGTCGCTAGCTGGGCTATTTAAAGTTTTCATTAGCTTTTGCGATTTGTGCCTTATCGCAATTTAGGCTTAAAAATAGAGGCGCAAAATTTTAGACGATTTAGAATCGTATTATCTTTTTAACATTTTACTAAAGTTAAAATATCCAAATGGCTGTTTTATCTTTTTAGTATCATATACTTACTCCAAATGTCACTTTGACAAAAATGTGAAAATGGTGTGATCTATCACTTTTTTTAGGCATGTTCAGCTGGATTTTATTAGAAATTGGTTTAGTATGATACTAGTTAAAAAATGTTTAAAACTGAGAACATTTTAGTAAAGAGCTTTAAGGTTACAAAATTGTTAAGTTAATGTTAATACCTTAACATCAGGCTGTTTAAAATTTTGCGCCAAATAAATTAAATTTTGTAGCGGCCTATAGTGACTTAAAATTCTCAACCATGTGCGTGGTTATTGGCAGGAATGAAAGAGAACTACAGTTTTCTGTCGAATCTGAACGGCTGCAAAAGGCTGCCATATTCCGAACTACTTTCACAAAGTTTTTCTATACTGCGTAGTACATTCTTTAATTTTTTGCAGTATGTCATTTTCCCAAGCCATTTTCACATAACGCTTCTAAATTTTCATCACGCTAATTTATTCATTTATTTAAAATACAAATAAAATGTAAATTTTAACATTAAGCCTAGTTTATAAATCAATGCGAGGTGAAATCCAAATCGAAATGAAACATCAATAAATCTTGCGTCGAAAGATTTACAAAAAAAATAAATTTTGTTGTCACTTAAATAATTGCATGTAATTTTATTGTATTTTCCACGCCTGCGAAAAAAAGCAATTTTTTACTTTTTTCTTCGATTCGATCTATAAACTGAGCTTTATATTAATTTTTTTTTTTCACCAGAAATTAAAAAATAATTCAAATCTTTATTTTAAATTTAAAATAAACCAATGTTACCTAATCAAAACAGTTCAAATGAACCGATAGCATTTTATGTATATTATTGTGACAAACAAAAAATTATATACCTACATATCTACTCGAATCAACAGAGTTCCAATTCCAAATCAAATCATTGAATTAATTACATTTTAAATTGAATTGTTATATTTTTTTTTTGCTTTGTTTTTGTCCACGCTATTTCATAGTGTTTTATTCTTTTCCATTCCAGGTGGATGAATGTTTGGACAACAATAATGTGTACGATTGTTGCCTTCGGTGAAAATAAGTTTTACCTACCAGCAACAGGGCAATTCAGTGTCTATACTCAGCTAACTGAGTATTACAGTTATTTTGAGAACTACGGTTTCGAGAACAATTTTAACAGAAAAAATGCAGTAGAACATGTCGAATCAATATGAGAAATCGGAAATATTTGTGAAAATAGGAAAAATGTTAAATTCTGATGCAAAAACTGCATAAAAATTAAAATCAAAATAAAAAAAAAAGTTCTATATACAAATCTTTCAGGTTTATAATAATTTATTTGTAATTTTTTTTATTTTATTAATTTGTTTGATTTTATAACACAGTGAATTGTACATGACAACCGGGTTGCAAATAACTCAACGAAAAAACTGTCTGCATAGTTAAGTTTTGTGATTTCAATAATTTAATAATTTCAATAAATAAATAATTAAATTAAGGCAAAACACACAGAACACCATTTTTCCAAATGAGCGGTGTGGTGAGGATTTTTTTTTCCAAAACAAAGTCAAATTTTAAATAATAAAAGTCTAAAGTTTGCTTAAAAATTAAATTTTGATAAAAGTCTAAAGTTTCCTAGAGTGTGTTTTGTTTGTGTTTTTTTTTTTTTTTTTGAAAACTATTTTAAAGACCTTTCTATAAGCGAAAAATGTTAATTTTATTCGCCAACTATACATTATTTATGTGCTTTGCAATTATCAGTGACAATTCAAATTGCGAGAAAAAACTATATGAGGCCAGCACAAACGGTGGAGTTTATTGGAAGGCAGCATGCACAGCTAAGTGTTTGTTAAATGAGAAAAACAAAGTAAGGTTCAATGTTTTGATTTAAATATTTTGTTATTTTCATATAAATATAAAAATAAAAAATAAAAAAAATTAGTATACCTACTAGATTTGACACCTTGCGATTATTTGTGTTATTCTGTAATTAAATTTTAACAAAGATCAATTGCAAAAATTTATTTGGAAATCTCCATAAGGAAATATACTTTCTTACCCCTTGGGCAATGTGGTTTAACTATATATTGTTATTACTTTTACAATAAGATACTCAGCAAACTGAATTTAGTTTCAAACCTTACGTTAAGATTATCGATATCGAGTTATTAAGAAAAGGGGTTTTCGTCAAACTGATGTCTATCGATCAGTGGATCTGATTATGGCTTAAGCAAATTGCATGGTTTCAAAGATTTAGTTGTAATAGATATTGGGTTTGTTGAATGACAAAAAAGTTAAACATACCTGTGCAGAACAAAACAAATTCATGAAAAACGTTAGTTAGAACAGATAAAGGTTACCTTATCTGTCAGTAAAAAAAACAACATTAATTTTTCAGACCTCTGTAAGAAAACGAACTTCCCAAAATGTCAATTTCTACGAATTTCAGTACAAAATTCTGTCAAAGTTATAAAAAAATGTACTGAAATTCGTAGAAATTCAAAGTTTTGGGATGTTTTGTTTCTAAGCATTTCCAAATTAAAAACTAAAATTTTCCATTCTCATTTTCAAATGAAAAATAAACTTTTTTTAACTTTCAAGTAATTCCATATGAAAACGTCTAAAAAAATTAATTTATTTCTTCACTACTTTAAATTTTTCTCAAACTTTGTGAGAATCATAGGGTTTCGAAGAATGAAATCCAAGGTTATTTAATTTTCGCAAGCCCCATAGTTCTCCCCTGCCCCAAATGTTTTTTTGCTCTTATAGAATGTTTCTATTAAAGATACGTTTAAGATGTCATTTTAAAGCTGAAAAAATCATTATTTTTGAAATTTTGATGTATTTAGACTTATCAATGTGTTTGGGACAAGATACAAATATGCAACTTTTACGGCCATATTATTAACTTTCTTCAAAGCTAGTTTTACGGAAAAACTTGTTTTATAGGGGTTTTGGGTTTTAAGTTTTTACAAATTTGTATTACTTTGACATCTAAATCAAAATATTCATACATAGTTTGACATCTATGTATATGTAAATCAAATCAATAATTTTTTTTAAAAAAACTTCAAACTCGAAACCCCTACAGAACTATAGTTTTTCAGTAAAACTAGCTTTGAAGAAAGTCAATTAATATGTGTAGCGGTAGAATATTGTACTCCTAACGTGAACTTTAAATCCTGAAAAGCTCGTTTTGTTATTTGCATCATAAGTAAGTGTACAGGGGTTTTATAGCCATTCTGTGGCCATTTTGAAACTGTTATTTTTGATATGAAAACTCTTTGGATTTTGGATTTTATTGTTCCTAAAAATTTTTCAAATCAAATCAAATCAAATACTCCAGTTTTAAAATCCCCTCCCCGAACACTTCCCCATTTTCGACCCTTTTCTTCAAAAAATCGATTTTAATCGAAATAATGGTAAAGAGAAAAGTATCGGCAAAAACCTATAAATAGATGCGATGAAAAGTGTTGGCGTGGTGTGAGGAGGGGAAGTTGAGATAAGGGTTATTTGCGGAAAGCAATTTAAAGTTTTTGAGATCTAGGTACTACAATTTTTACTTTGTGAATTCACTGCTTTTAAGAATTGTTTGAGGTTAAAATAAATTTAAAAAAAACTTTTCAGGGAACTTTGGCACCCTTTACTTTTCAGGCAATAACATTTGATTGGGACATACATAAGTATATGACCAGAAATATTCAGATATTCACATTGATGATTTTATGTTTTTTTGCCGTCAAACCACTAAAAATCGAATAAAATCGATTTTTTTGATAAAAAAATGGGAAAGTTTTAGAGGAGGGGATTCTAAATCCCTAAGACTGTAACTGTTGTATTTTTAGTATATCCCATCTCTTTTTATCAATACTCGAAACAAGTGCAATCGGAATATTGGTTCAAATGAAACGAGCATTACATTTTTGCTTTTCAGAAACTTCAAAATATTTATTTATTGAGTTTTGTAGAACTTTTTTTTGTAGCAGACCTTTAAATCTCATCAAAATATCTTTTAATTTGTAACTAGGAAATTTTTAGAATGCTATCGGATGCAAAAAATTTCCTTGTGTATCTTTTACAATTATGTGATTTCATTCAAACCATCAGGCCCTCATTAAAAAAAGCTTCAGTATTTCTTTTCCAAGGAACAAATACAATAGAATTAATTTGTTAAAAATGTTTTCCTAGTCAACACTACACACAGCAACTTATTGCCTCATAGTCATGTCATGTTTTGTTAACATAAGTTAGATATCCTGTTTATTTGAAATTTTACCTATTGTTTGTTGATTTCTAAGCCGTTTACTTTACATAATTGAATGCACATTTTAATTTTATTTGATTATTCAGTAGTAAACACAAACTAACCTTCAATATATGTAATTTACTATGCAAGGATATAATTCAAGAGAATCTAATATTCAAGGAAACTTTAATCCATTTTAAGTGAGAATAAACACAAACACAACATGCATATAAGCTATAACCCAGTTAAACTGTTAACTACGGTTAGTATGATAATTTATTTAAAGGACATGTATTCTATAGATTCAACTATATAGTTTTAATAATGTATTTCTCAAGTTCATAACAAGGTTTATGTTGTACAAACTAAACTATACTATTCCGATGTTTTTTGGTGCGATGAACTAGAATCCGCAGTCAGAAATATTCCATCACTTTTTTTGAGATATTCCTGTTTGAAAATTTAAAAAATCGTTTTTTTTTCGATGTCATGTGGTAATTTGTTTTTACATAATTTGTAACAGTTTCTGAAAAATTCTAGTTTTATTCTTTAAAATTCTCCGATATCTCTTTTTCTTCTCGGAGAAATCTTAAGGAAGATTTTGGTTTCGCAATGTAAGGGGTGTTTACGTTAAGTTCACGTTTTGGTATAACCCTACCTCCAGGCTATATCTTAGCACATGAAAAATTGAAATAAATGTTCATGGAATTTCTTCCCATTTTCGTTCCATACTTCCGCATTTATTTATTAATTTTGTTTTATTGATACTTTGTAACACAAACACAAAGCCATCTAAGTTATATATCAGTAACAAAATTGTCTAAAAAACAGAAATTTGTTGGTCTTTTTATTATTATTTTATTTTTTTTTCTCACAAACAAAATTTCGTTTGATGATTTTTTCGGCTCAATCAAGATGTTCGTAAGAAGATATATGTACAGGAATGATTTGTTGAAATATAGATCATATTTAGGAGAAAATAGAACTTATATTTGTATTGAAAAAAAAAAATATTTAAATCGATGAGCGCATTTATTTGCCTAAGTAATTAGAGAAATTGTGGTAATATGGAACCCCTGTATTTTTTTCAATTTTGTTTTGCTCAAACCTGTTATGAGACATTTAAATTTTCTATGTTTTATGTAGGTACATACGTACAATATATTAGGAGTTTGCAAATTTGTCCAATTAATTTATATGTACCAACTTAGCAGGTCACTTTTCTGTTGCAGATTAAAAAGTTTATAGTAATTAGTTGCTTCTTAATTGCTAATTAGTTACGCAAAACAAAAAATTTATTGTTTTGTTGGTTTTGCGAGATAATGAGTGTCCTGCTTAGTTGACGTCAACTTAGCTGGTCAACTTTCTCAAAAATAGAGATAAACGGCCCGGGAGTAGATATATATTGAGAACTACTTAAGCCTAGTACGCAGATCGGGAAAAGACAAATTTTATCTCTAGAATTCTAATCTCTACAAAAACGTTGGAAAAATCGCGCAAAATTAATGTTTTTCTTCTTTTTTTTTTCTTTTTGTAAAATTATCGATAAATAATAGTTGATCGTGTTTATCGTGCAAAATTATTGACCTATCAAAATTTTTCCCGCAAAATAATGCCTCGAACATTATTTTTCCTGGAAAAATTTAGTGGAGACTTCACCCTACAGCGGGTACAAATGTCACAATTTTGCGCGTGAACTGCGTACTGCCTGGAAAAAAAACTGAAGACAAAATTTATCCTGGGAAAAATTTTGTATGAAAAGAAAAATTTTTCCCGATCTGCGTACTAGGCTTTAATTGCTAATTAGTTACGCAAAAAAATTAATCACTGTTTTGGTTTGCGAGAAAATAGGTGTATGACGAAAATGAAAAAAGTGATTCAAATTTTCCCAATTCAAAATTTTCAAAATTCCCACAAAAAAAAAAAAAGAAATCTGAAATTTATCAAATAATATCAAAATATTTGTCTATATTTTTTTCTTAACATTAATTTTTAATTAACCTTTAATTTCGAAATATTTAGATTTATATAAGTTAAGATAAATTTCAAAAAATGCGAAATTACATTCAAGAACATTTAACGCACAATTTAACAGTTAAGAAATTGGCCCAATATGGAATATAAAAGCACAATAAACACATACGTATCTCAGTGCACACTAACTTAAATGAGCCTCACTTAAGTATCCCATGTTTGTAACTTAAGTGCTATTTACCCAGACTATAAAACTGGAGCCTTTAGTCCTAATAAGGGAAAACTTAAGTGCCACTTATTTTCCGGGAAATATGCACTGTAAAAATCGCCCTTAACTTCAGAAATTCAAAGCATCCCATAATTTCTACACAAATTTCAAACAAAAGAAAAATATTAATCCTATTATGAACAAAGAGAAAAATTAAAATGTCGTATTTTGTCGACAGTTGGAAACAATGGAATAAAGTCATTACCTGTGATTATTTTATGTTTGTTAAATGATTAAGTTTTTTTTATTCCTAATAACTAATAATGTCAAATTAGTTTCGTATGGAGGTTTATAATATGCAGTATCAAGAATTATAATTTCAAATGCTTAGTGTTTTTCGAAATGTTTGTGTTTTAAAAAAAAATTGTTAAATAGCAGTTTGCAAATATACACATGAATGTAATTGCCAGGAACAAATTAAGGTTGAGAGTTTTTTCACTAGTTAACTCTCGAGAGTTACTCTCGAGTGCCTGTCCATCTGAAAGCTGATTTTTTGAGATTTTAATATCGCGAGTTCAAATGAAGAGTTTTAAAAGTTGATTTCCTGAGAGCAGTTACAAAACCGTGTCCACTTGATATATACTTGATATATTTTTCATGCAAGTTTGAAGTAAGAAACTAATATGTATATGTATTTTTAGTTATTCATTTACTTTATATTAAGGCTTAAAAAACTGCGTTACCATTTAATTTTACAGTTTTTGGTTTCAATCGCTAAATAATTGAACAGTTGTTTTTTTTCAAAAAATTATGAATCTGTATGCCCCTTTTAGGCCAACCTGGTAAGTCAATATATTAAATATTCAAAAAATGGATATTTTTAAAAATCCAAAGAGATATTTTTTTTTAATATGGTAACGCACCATTTTTTGGGAAGTTATACTATAAAGAAGCACACAAAATTTTGATCAAAGTGATTTCAGTTCTTATGCGAGGGCAGATAAAAAGCCTTACCGTCATTATGTATATTTTTAAAAAAGTTTCCGTAATTTTCAAGGGATAAAATATTTTATTTAAGAAACATATAAGTATTTAGCTATATTCAAATCATTCTACCTCAACTAACTTCTTAGGTAAACTTTTAAAAAGGCTGCTATTTTTGCCTCAAGTAAGCAGATCAAGGTCAGCTGAACAAAAATTTTGTGGTGTCATCATAAGGTGTTTTAGTACTAATTAAGTACCTAACAATAAAATTAAATACTCATGTATTTTTGGTAAAATTGAGAAAAAAGGTAGATCTCATAATTACGAGCTATAGGTGCTTAAAGGTTCTAAGAATCGAAAAAAGATTTAAAGAATTTTTTTTAATTTTGAAAAAAATTAATTCTACTTTCTTTTTATTTTTTTGACCTTAATCCATTTCAATGATTAAGATTTCTTGTAGATTAAGTAAAAAAAACTCTATTTTCAGAATGATTTCTAAGATCTGAGGAAAAAAACATCCATAACCTCCTCTGATGTTATACCTTAAATTCGATCTTTCTCGAACAATTCAACTTTTCTTACCCAAATATTTTTAAATAATTAATAGCTCGTCTTGTTTGAATTTAAATAAAAAGAGCTGGGACCTATTTCATCAAACACTTTTCACTTTGCAAAAAAAATAATTTCCTGCAAAGTAAAAGTGCGAAGTGTTTCACAAAATTTGCAAAGTGAAAAGACTTTTCACTTTTCAGTTTTTCAGTCTTTTTTTGAAAAGTGAAAATTAAAAGTGTTTCACCAATTTAAAAAAAGAACTTTGCATTTAATTTCGTATTTTGCAAAGTTGCAAAGTAAAATTTGATCCAAATTGATACATTTGGATCAACTATGCATTAAAAAAAAAAAAATCATTCACATTGACCCCTGTTAAATCTATATTCTGCAGAATTTGTCCTTAGTGGTGTTATTAATACTGCATTATAAGGGATGGTCGATATCCCTATTGGAATTTAAAAATCGTCATGCATCGGATAAATTCGAGACTTGTCTGTTTCATAACCTCGATTTTTGTATTGCACTAGTGGCCTATTTCACCAAACACTTTTCACTTTTCACTTTACAACTTTTCACTTTTAATTTGCAAAATTCGTTTCACCAAACGCAAATTTACAAAGAGGAAATTATTGAAATAAAAAATGTTCCTCTTTGCAAATTACGTTTCATCAAACGCAAATTTGCAAAGTAAAAAGTTCTTTTCTGCAAAGTGAAAAGTTTTGTAAATTTGAAAAAATATTGTGCTTTTCGTTTTACCAAACAAATAAACTTTGCAAATTATATTTAGAATTTTGAAAAGTTTTTCAGTAATATGTAAAGAGAAATTTTCATTTGTAAAAAAGCGTTTTTTATGAAAAATTGTCGGAAAATAATAAAAAATAAAAAAAAAATACATCCCGCTATACAAAGAAATCCTCGAAGAGAATTTTTTGTCCAGCAAAAAGTGTTTAGGAGAAATTCATCAATGATTACGTTCGACACTTGTTGAACTACTCTGCAGACGAATGCTGTTCTTATTCTGTGCACAGATGCAACACCGTGATATTGGGCTTCATTAGAGGCCCAATGTTATGTACACAAAAGTTGTTCGAAGTGACTTAAACCCAATTCCTTTGACTGTCTAACTGTCGTTTATTTGCAATTAACAAAAAAAAAAGTCTCTTTGGTCGAACAATTATTTCCGATATCAAAGATAATTCTTAACTTAACTACTCTTTGATCACAATTATTAACTTCTTTGTTCTCAAAATGGTTATTTTTTTTTATCATTACTTTCCGACAACTTTTCATAAAATGAAAATTTCTCGCTTATTACTGAAAAACTTTTCAAAATTCTAAATATAATTTGCAAAGATTATTTGTTTGGTGAAACGAAAAGTACAATATTATTTCAAATTAACAAAACTTTTCACTTTGCAAATTTGCATTTGGTGAAACGAAATTTGCAAAGTAAAAGTGAAAAGTTGCAAAGTGAAAAGTGTTTGGTGAAATAGGCCACAGGTTTTGTATGAGAAGTTTTTATTTTATGATAAAAAATAAATTATAACTCCTCCTCTTGGTAACTCACTTTATCATTTTTTAAACGAGAAAACATCGACTTATTCAAATATACCAAATCTAACATTGTCAAAATTATTATAAATGTACTCGTAACGTAAGTGTATGTATATAAAATTCATGAAATACTCGGTAACTCAATTTACAATAACTTTATGTTTTTGCATTTCCAATTTCAAAATTCATAAAAAAGTAGACAGGGGCAAAAGATTAGTTTTGGATTTTTGTACCTTCATGTCTACTTTTTCATGGAATTTTATCCATTACCCTGCACCAGATTTCAAGTAAATAATAAATTAGATCACCCATTTAGGCCTTAGCTCCATGTAACTCCCTAACCTACGTAAGAGTAAAAATACAGACGCGCACATATAAATTGACAGTATGACGAAAACAACTTTATTAAACTTCGCCATCATGGTAATGTAATGTTTAATTAAAACCTCGAAACAAATATTAAATAATAAAGCCATTAAAAAAACACATCAAATTAATTGGCATATTATGAGCGTTACAAAATTGATTGCCGCCCCGTTCCCTCTTAAAAACTCTTCATTCACCATTAATATTGTAAATTAAATGTTTTTATTTACCTTTCATGAGTTCTTACCTCCCCCCTAAACTGTATTTTTTTTATAAAGTCTTATTTTACTTGTAGGCATATATGCACCTACATACATACATACATCCATATGCTTAGACTTATTTTGATTTCATTTATTTATTTCTTGTCTGTACTTCACAGAATTTTGAAAATTGCTTTGATTCGTGTCATTCAGACGAAATTTTAAGCACCAATGTTGTTTTGAAGAAAATTAATGAAAATCATGAACTTGAATTGTTGTGCCGGGATGATCGCAGTATTACACTTAAAGTTATTTTACCATACCAAAGAAACACCCTTCGTCAATACCATCGTTTGGCTGTGAACTCGAATTTATTCAACCTCAAAGAAAGCAACCACGAGAAGACCAAAAATATCACTCAGGAAATCTACGTGGTTAATATTTCTCTAGCTCAAGAGCCCAAAGATATTTCTGTGTTTCTGGTAAGTTTATTTAGCAAACCATTAATGTTTAATCTTTATCGACTTCCGAAAACTGTATAAAATGAATTCTGAGATAAATTTATTTATTTAAACTTATTTATTTTCCATTTTAAAGTCGAATGAAAATATGATTACAATTGGAAATTTAAGCCAAAACACAAACTATAGCATATCTGTGGCTGTAGTGTACTCGAATGGAGAATATTCAATTATTGCAAAAGGAAGACAATTTAAAACTCTGGGACGAGGATATAAGCCTAAGGAGATCCAAGATATATCGTTGCTGAAGTTTGAAGAAGACCGGTCTGATGAAAAACTGGTAACTGCTTTGATTTCATGGAAACCATCGTCTGGTAAGTTATTCGAAATTTCGAATAGATTTAGCGCCGACCGACGCACGTCAGTGGTTCGTATAGAACGAATCACCAGAAGTGAATAAAATTTATTTATTTATTTTATTTTTCATCGATTTATTTGTGATTGTTTTATTTTATTTTTTGTTTTTATTTTAAATTAATTTATTTGGAATGTTTCTATTTAGATATGACGTGCCACTACGGCCTTGTTTGCTATTCACCCGAACATCTGGATATGGAAGCGACGTCAATTGATATACGAGATGTAAGTCCATATTGTTTAATACATACCTACGTATACATACATATGTTATGTATATGATGTTTATATAATTAATTTTTCTGAGTTGTTTTATTATTTTTATTCTGAAGCTTTAAGGCTCTCCCAAACCAACGCGATTAATCGCCGCGAGAATAAAAAACAATAACAGCAACGTGTTGTTTTGTTTGACAACCACGTGTTGTTATTATTATTTAATCGCGTTGGTTTGGGAGAGCCTTCTAAAAAAGGATATTCACATTTTAAACTATACTGAAGGAAAAAGCTCGTGTATTAAAATTAAATATTGAATTAAACTTGTTTCTGAGCATAATTGTAATTTTGATATTTCAACATTTTTTTATTTGGTGACCTTTCACTGTCACTGGATCTTAAGGAGCGTATCCATTTGAGAGTTATTTGACTAGTAAGCTCTCGACAACTACTTGCAAAATACGAGATGTGTTGAAATTCTGCGAACTAATTGCTCTCCGTTTTAATTGTTTCGGTTCTTGTAATCTATTACATGTGAATATAAGAAGAAAGAGAGATGAAAAAATCCTCTTTATTAATCATTGCCTGTTCTTAGTTCCTATGTATAAAATTACAGACCCTTTAAAATAAATATGTAGATAATACAAAATAAGCATTAGTGGAGTCACTGTGGCGTATACGTACTTTTTTATCGGTATATATTAGTTAGACTTAAAAATTTGTATATCACAAGTTTACAGTTCATTTTATATAATTAAATATATTTTGAATAAAAACCCATCTTAAGCTAAAATAAGTCTGTGAGTTAAGTCAGAGTTTGTTGCTAAAATATTACTTCCTTCGGCACATATATTTTTTTGTCTTTTAATCACTGACGAAGAGGTCAAATTCAGAAAGTATGCAACTTATTGTTATCACGACCTTCCGACTTTTCCGGCCTAATTTTCCAATTTTTTTCTCCGTAGTGTGATTATCTGATTCAATACATTTCTAAGACAAAATTCTCTATCCAATTTGGATGATGTTTAGTTGAGTTATGCGTGTACGAAAAAAAAAAAAAACAAATTAAGAAAGTTTGAAATTTTAAGATTTTTTTTACTATTTTCTGATTTTGCCGTTCGAATTTTCTAATTTTTGGTCAAATTAGAGTTAAAATGTCCTCAGGAAGCCATGGTTTTTGTCTGCATCGTTGACTTAGGGACACCCTGTATATACCTACTTTTACATAAAGAAACTCAATGTTAGGAGCTATAAGATATTGGGGTGTGTTGACATAGTTATTTGTTAAACTGATCTTAAAATGAAAATGAATACAGCTCTTATTCGTATAACCAAATATTGTCTTCTGAATTAACTAGAACAGATGTTTATTGAATTATTCCTCTTCATAATTTTAAAATGATAAACCATACAAATTAAATTTAATTCAGAAAATTCATTTAAACTTTTTTTTTAACATAAGCAACATTTTAATAATGGTTTTGAGTAAGTCCCATTATATTATATACCTAAACAAAGAAAAGTGTTTTCTTTTTTCTTCCAGACTGAAAGATTATTCATGTATAACTTGGAAAATTTAACATTTTCAACAGTTTATAATATTGGAATACGTGCAATGCACACAAATGACTCATCAAAAGAGAGCGGGATGAAATGGGAGACAATAACAACACCATCATGTATTGAAATGCACAATACGAATTTTAATATTTGTGGTGAGTGATAAATTAATTAATTACTAATATAATATAGTAAAATTAACCTCAACAAAAGATCACATACACATAAAATTGATGTTATAGAATAGTTAGTTTTATGTTTAAGCATAAAACCCAACCTTTGAATATATACAGTGCTGCCAAAAACATTCCGGATTTTTTCCCATAGTAATGATTTTCTTAATACCAAGTAGAAAACTAACAACATTCCATAAGTTTTTTAATAATTTGTAAAGAGTATGAGACAAGTTAATAATAACCTTAAAAATTTAATGCTACGATGACAAGAACAATAAAAAAAAAATATTTTATAAAGTTACTCAGTAACATGCCTGTGCAAAACTAACCGGATTTCAAAAAGATTGCGAGTCTCGATGTTAAAGTAACGGTTTTTTCGAGTCTTTTGACTCAAGCCGTAGGTTAAAACGTTTTTACAAGTTGAGAGCTGTGTAAGTTGAAATTATATAGTGCATAAAATGGCTAAAACACGTTATAGCAACGCGATTCGATACGAAATAATAGAAAAGTTCCAAGCCGGTATAAAACAAAAAGTAATCGCTGAAATCTTAAAAATTCCAACGTCAACGGTTTGCGACATCATTAAAAAATTTAAAAGTGGAAAATCAGTAGAAGCAGATCATTTTGGCGGACGCCCTCGCAAAACAACAATTAAAACTGATAGGCGCATAAAGAATTTCGTGCTTAAAGACCCTTTTGCGACTTCAAAGACAATTTGTGATGAACTTAATCTACCCATAGGGCCAAGTACGGTCAGGAAGCGTTTAGGAGATTTCGGTCTTTTTGCATTTCGACCAGCTAAACAACATCTTCTTACTGCTAAACATCGTAAAAAAAGGTAATCCGTAAAAGGTATTTGAGAAAGACTTAAAATTCCTAATCAAAACATTTAACTCAGGGTTGAATTTGCAAAAAATCATCTTAACCGGTCTTTAAGCAAATGGAGGAGTGTGCTTTTCAGTGATGAAATCAAATTCAACTTATTTTACTCCGATGGTGCAAGGACAGTGAGGCGCTCAAGAGCTACGCGGTTAAAGCCATGCAAATGTACTCCCTTCAGTAAGGAACGATGGAGCCTCGGTGATGGCTAGGGGCTGTTTTTCAGGAGCAGGCTGCGGGCCTATACACCAAATCACAGGAATTATGGACCGTTTCCAATATAGGGACATTTTGGAGTCAGTAATGCTTCCATACGCAGAGGAAGAAATGCCTCTGCGTTGGGTTTTTCAGCAGGATAATGATCCCAAACATTCTTCAAAGCTGCAACTAAAAATATTCGTGTCTTAGAATGGCCATCTCAATCACCCGATTTAAACCCAATAGAAAACTTGTGGGCCATTTTAAAAAGGCGGGTTGGGAAAAAAAAGCACACGTCAACAACTTCTCTTTTTGCAGCTTTGAAAAATGAATGGGAGAATATTCCTGCTTCTGTTTTCGAGAATTTAATCCAGTCAATGCCTCGTCGATGCCGAGCTGTGATAAAAAACAGGGGTTACTGGACAAAATATTAAATAAATAATAAAAGTTAATTGCAAAAAAATAAAATCCGGTTAGTTTTTCACATTAAAATTTTGAATTAACTTTAATTTTTTGAATTCTTTTTTGTTTTGATGGATAAAGTTCCATGGTTTTTGTTTCAAATAATAAAATATATTTAATAAAAATGGGAAAAAATTGCAAACATTTGATTTTTTAATTTTTATATCACAAACCAACAATCAATGCAGTTTACCAAAAAAATCCGGAATGTTTTTCACACCACTGTATGTAGGTAAACGAAAATATTAAAAACCTGTTTGTATTTAAATTGTGGCAAAATTGTATCTTTTAGGTATTTATTGTGCTTTTTGATTTAAAATTAAACATTAAAAATTGAGCCTTTTTGGATTTGGTAAATAATTTAGTTAGTGGTTAAAAACCGATGAGAAGTTATAATTATAACTATAAGCAGTACCTCTTTCTCTGATGTGGTTCAGTTGTCAAAACTTATTTTAAAATACTGTGGGAAGAATATCCAATTGCATTGAATGAAAAGGCTTATGAAAGAATATTTACAAAGTTTAAAAGTGAATTTTTAGTTGATATTTATGTTAATACCTATAATAAGAATTTTGAAAAATTATAGTTACACCCTGTGGGTTTTCTTACGTCGAATTCCTTTCAAGAAAAAAATCGATTTGTTTAGGAGAAAAAATCGACTTTTCTGGACAAATCCCTTGTATTCGATTCTGTTTATACTTTCAAGTACCTATGTATGTATATATAGAGAAATAATAACCTGTATTTCTAGTTAATTATGAAAAAGTGTAGGTACATTATTTTCAAAATTTGCAAAACTCGGCAAGAAATCATAAAAGTGAAGAAATTTCATTTTGAAAATCTTTATAATAAATTTTGTTTTTGAAAATTCTGCTTCCAAACTATCAAAAAATCGAGCTATTTTTACAAAATTGGTTGATGACCAGACCATGTTAAACTCAAAAGATAGGTTGGTTCAAAATAAGGGCCGTAATATTATTCGCGAAGCGAACCAAAAAGCTGACGAGTGAATCAAATCCGTACTACAATTAGCGAAAATTCGTCAGGTGACTGAAACAAAACGTGAATACAAAACTTCACAACGTTTGCCAAACCGTTCGACTACTAAACGTTCGATTCGCGAATCATAATAAGGCCCTTAATCGGTTTGGCGATTGCTCTCTATAGGCGTTTTTCTAGTTTAGTTCATGGCAAAGCCTGAGTTTAAAAAAAAAAGTTTTGTATTTCTTTTTGAGTTCAGAGCGCTCAGATCTTGGAATTGGTGTTTCTTTTTTTGTTCATAGCTACATATAGTTCGGGCCGTTTTTCATAAGCTCAGAATAAAACAACCGATTAGACGGAGTCAAAAGCTGGAGGGCGGCGAACTTTATACAGTTTTCATGTAATTTGACAGATATGATATTTCAATTCAGTCCTCAGGTGTGTTTCATAATTAAATCGGAGGGCTCTGGACACTCTCTGCACAAAGCTTACTCCGTTTGCTCTGTTCAGTATACTCTGCTCTGAACCAACTCTGAACTAAAAATGAAAAACACCTTAGATGTAATAGAGACAGGTATTGTCAAAACAACAATCATTCAATTGACTGATTGTTAAAGTTTTATTATTTTTACGATACGGGAAGTGGAAGAGAGAAAAGTATTTATGTATTTCCTTACAATGAATAGCACCCACCAAGGACTTAATATTCAAATGTAGCGAAGGTACAATAACTCCCCTAGCTGTCAAAGTTGGAAAAGCAAAACAATTTACGAAAAAATGGTACACTGTGACGTATACGTACTTTTTTGTAAAGATACAAATTTTGTTTAAATTTCATTATAACTTTTTTAGCACAACTAAAATAAACGTGTATAATAACTCCATACAAATAAAAAAGTCCACTTTTAGTTAAAGAAATAGCTTGAAGCCTGTTTTAGAAGGTCTAACGGCCATATTGTTGGCTTTCTTCAATGCTAGTTTTGAGCAAAAACTAGTTCTATTCAGGTTTCGGGTTTTAATTATTTCACTAATTTTTATTACTTTGACATCTAATTCAAAATATTCATACATAGTTTGACATCTAAATCAAATCTGTAATTTTTTTTGAGAACATAAAAACTCGAAACTCCAATAGAACTAGTTTTTTCAGTAAAACTAGCTTTGAAGAAAGTCAATAATATAGCCGTAAGCAAAGTTATTAAAATAGGTTACTCGAAACATTGATATTGGCACAATATCATAAGAACATAGGATATAATAAATTAAAGTTGGCTTTTGGCTAAACTGAATAAGTTACACATAAATCCAAATTGATTTTTTTTCTGTACAATATTTATGTCGTCATAAATTAATCAACAAAATATTATCCATGAGTTCATAATGTATAATTTTGTAAAGAATTGCTCAATTGAGTAGCTTGAATTTTTGTTAAAATCAATAATTATAAATAAATTCCCCTCTGTGTTAAATATTTGTTTGTTCTTTCTAAAAGTAAGGTTTTGGTTTTAGCATGCATAAAAGTATTATTGCAAGAATTTTTAATTTAAATTATTGATTTTACTTTACTAAGAGTAGATAGAATGTTGTAATTTTGTTGGGCGTTATGTCATAATTCTACTATTTTCTTTTGAACATTTTTTGGCAAACATTTTAATTGTCTATTCTTTTAATTAAACATCAAATTAGAATGTTGAAAGATCGGGCTAATGCCAAATAAATGGATGGAAAAATTGTTCAAGAGTAGAAATGTTAATTTTTACTTTTGTTTAATATATAAATGCACATCACTGTTATTTTACATGTTAACAAATCCGATACATAGTGTGTTTCAATGCCTTCAATCATTTTTTGATGTTCGTCTGTAATGTATATGAATACGTAATAATAAATTGAATATTTGGCCCTAGCGAGGTATCCATCATCGAAGTGGAAAATTCTCCGATTTCATACGAATCGGAGGATTTTTGCTACGAGGTATTTTTCCAAACAGCTATTCGGGACATTTTCGGACATTATGGATTGCATTGCATTGCGATCGTATGCATTTTTGAGTGACATTCAGGAGTCGGATTCAAAAAGATTTGTGTCGATATCCTCCCGTCACGGAATTTATTTACGCAGTGAAGATAGACACACTGAATATACTTTGAACTTCCGAAGGCGTATGCGTCGCGGAGAATTTTTCGCTCCGACCGATACATCGCTAGGACCGATTATCGTGTTACCGAAAATATTGCCTCATCCAATCCTTTTTTATGGATTTGACATCCCTGTTTCAATAACACACGTCAAACTAAACTGTTATCCGAGACTGTATCAGTCATATTTATTAGAGTTTTGACAAGTTAGACAGTATCTAAATAGATGGTAATATGTTTAATTTAATTAAAAAAAAAACTTTGGTCAAGGTTTAGACAATTTATTTCATTGTCTAAAGTTAGATAAAATTTTAAATATTTAACTTTAGACAACAATTAAAAATGTTTAGTTCTAAATTTAGACAAAATGTATAAATACGACACTATATGGATCGTTTAACAATCACTGTGTTAAAATTTTGAAAATTTACTAGAAAAATAATGATTAATTATGATTCATATACCTAGTCATGTGTGTCAAGCTAACGAAGCAATATTTGCCGACCGAAAAATGATAAGGTGGATAATTTGCCATTAATTAGTTCTGATAATTTCGAATTTGGCGTTCAATAGGCGTTTTTCTATTTTAGTTCAGAGTTTGTTCAGAACAGAGCACTGAGTAGACTCTGAGCGAACGGAG
This sequence comes from Epistrophella euchroma, assembly GCA_947049315.1. NCBI lineage: Eukaryota > Metazoa > Arthropoda > Insecta > Diptera > Syrphidae > Epistrophella > Epistrophella euchroma. Next base: position 120,692,364 of record OX346245.1, on the reverse strand, counting down.
TAAACTCTGAGCAGATTATGTTCAGAGCACTCCGATTTAATTATGAAACACACCTGAGCACTCAATTGTCATATCTGTCAAATTACATGGAAACCGTATGAAGTTGGCCGCGCTCAGTTTTTTACTCCGTCTGCTCGGTTATTTTATTCTGAGCTCATGGAGCACGCTTTGAAAACAAATTCCAAGCTCTGAGCGCTCTGTACTCAAAAAGAAACACAACAGTTTTGTTTGACAGTTCGGGCTCAGCTCTGAACTGCTATGCTTTTTTTTTTTTGCTGTTTTGCTAAGTTGATATTTATTTTCAGGACCATAAAATGAACGACCCTGTAAGATTTTAATGGAAATTTATCTTCTGCATTTGCCAGTGTTGTGCTTACCATTCTCGTGTATGAAATGACGAAGTCAGATAGACTGCTGAATGCGTGATAATGCACCAGAAAGGCAATTTCATTAAAAAACACAAAAAATGTCTTCGTATGCCGTACTTTTTCAACATTTTTAATATCTAAATCCGTTTTTAAATAGGTTTTGTAAATCAGGTGCATTTAGAATCTAAGAATCCTTTTTTTTTTTTGGTTACATTGATGACCTTTTCAAACCTTTCAATAAGTGTATTTTTCAAATCAAGGACACTACATCTGTCTACATATTCTCATTTAAACATTCGTATTCATTGATCATATCAAGACATAATTTTATAATTTCAGCTCCACTGAAACCTGAAGAACTATCTGTTACAGATCACTATCTAACATCAAATGTTTTCTCTCTAAACATAAGCTGGCGGCAACCTATATACAAACCCGACTATTACACATTGCGATTGCTTGACCTGGACCAACTTCATACGCTCAATGTACAGAAATATGATTATAATGTATCAAGGGTAATTTAAATGATTTTGCTAGTAACATTTTTGGTAGATATTTTAAGATGTCTCGAGAATTCTTTTGCGCAGAAGGATATTTTTATCATAATTCCCTCCTTCTACAATCATGGGTCTTTTTTGAAAAATAAAATGAAACCACGATACTCTAAGTACGAGGCATTAGAAGAAGAAAGTTCGTTTAAACGACCTTTAGTGATGGGGACAGATCGTCGCGTGTCGGTTCGGAAGAAAAACGACACAACTCAAAAAATCTAATTTTTCAAAATAGGCAACAGAAAATTTAATGAAAATTGGAATTTCAATTAATTTGATAAAAGTTCCAAACATTCTAATAGAGTCTGGTATTTTTCCAATTGATAGTTTTTCTTTTATTCAAGAAATGCAACGTCAGTCGTTTTTCTTCCGAACCGACGACGATCTATAATAATAAGATATTCTTTGTTTGATATAAATTCAAATAAAATCTAATATTATTTAAATTAAAAATATTTATCCAAACACCGTATTATTAACAAATTTTAATTCAAAATCAACGACCTAAATCTAATTGAGATTCAATTTATTTTTCAGGATGAAAGTTGGTTCTTCATTCCGAATCTCACCTTGAATGGAATTTTATTCGAGGTACACCTGACTGCTTATACACCAGGTGGCAAAACGATGGCAGTTCTTACACAACCAACCAACAAACCCCATTTAGTTTCTGGTAATAAGAACTAAATAAATCTTGATGTTCTTTTCTTATTAATCTTCCCTTGTAGTTTCACCTGATAGAAATTACATTTTCAAACTTGGTGTAGCGATTTTTGCTCCATTGTTTTGCATTGCAATTTTGTCACTAACTATCTTTATTGTGTGTCATCGGAGGGCAAAATTAAAACGCTTCCAGGAACGTTGTAAATATTTCGAGGTATGATTCTGAACCTGCACGCAAACATCAATCTCTCAAACTAAATTTGAAAAAAAAAGAAAATATCTTTAAATTTTCATTATGTTCTTAAAAGGAGTTGGAGAAAAAAGCACCAATTGATCCAAAGTCAACATTTGAGTTTCCCACAAAAACGCTGATTTTACCACCACAGTCCCAAGACGACATCCAACAATTTCAATTGGATTTAGAGGAGAAGCTGTTTTTTAACGATGACATGGAAGTCAATAGGAGTGATGTTAAGCTCTATGAGGTTTTGGGGGAAGGTGCCTTTGGACTTGTGCGAAGAGGAATATTTCACAATAGCAAACAAAATATTAAAGATGGTGGTGATGGCAATGAGAAGGCTAGAGAAGTAGCCGTGAAAATGCTTAAAGGTAAGAACGGTGGAGGGATCGTTTGTTTTGGGACATACATATAACATGATAGAGGACTCTTTAAAAATTGATAAATATGTACATACACATCAAACACATGTCGACGATTCAAGGAAGAAATATCTATTTTCAACGTGTCAAAAAAGTTCACTGTTTAAATAGGTATATTTTAGCATCAATAGGATATATATAATATATGAGGAATTGTTGCTCCTACATCACACATACATTGAAGAAATATGTGGTTGTTAATTTTTTTTTTTAATTTTTGTTGCTTCTTGATTTTTATTTGTCGATTTCTTTTTTTCCCGTAAAAATAAGGTTGATTCTCTTCAACCCCAAAAGTTGTTTTTCTTATTTTTATTTATGTTTTTCTTATTTTGTTTTTAGTACATATCTCATTCTCCACAACAAAATTTATTTGAGTTCTTTTCCGGTTCTGCCTTAATGATGCGAAACGAAAAATCGCACACAGAAATGACCCAATAAACGAAACATGTCATTCTGCTTTTCATTCTATACAATATCTATACGGCGCTGTTTCATGAGTGTCATCTCCTTGAACTAAATCTGTGCCTACGTTCTCTAACTCTCACATCGAAAAAATCAGTCGAGAAACGCTGAAAAATGGAACAAAACTCATGTATTTTGTTTCAGTTTTCATCGTTTCTCGACCAATTTTATGCATTTAAGAATTACAGAACGTAGGCACTGATTCCTATGTTTTTTTTTTTTTATTGGATTCTTAACCTGGTAAACACACTACGGAGCTGAAAATTGGAGAATTGGACCGACAAACTTCGTTCCCCCTAAAAATATGCAATTTCCGGTTTTCATGGCTTTTTTTACTTTTGCGGTCGAAGTTTTCAAATATATGGTTCCTTATTGTGATAGGTACCGTTTCAACACGAATACAATACTAAAATCTCCATGCAAATTTGACGATCTTAAGCCGAGTTATGTGCGTACTAACAAAAACACAATTATTCATTTTTATATAATTTCCATGTTATTGAATTTAATTTAATTCTCATTCTTTCAATAGAGGGTCGACTTTCGAAAGGGACATTAATAACTTAGGGTGCATTTTATTGGCAATTTTATAGCTAGCCCTAGTGCAGTAAAATTACCCTTGGTGAACAAAAACAAACAAAAAGTGTCGATAAATAAGCCAGTAAATTAGTAAATATAAAAGTGGACAAAGAGTGTGGACTTCAACCTTAAATGTCGGTAAAGTAGATTGTTTTTCACTCATAACACAGTTATAAAATAAAGAACTGACATAAAAGCTGATTTGGCATTTTATTGAACTTGTATTGCTGGGCTAGCTAAGAATTAGCAAAAAAAAATACGCACCTTACCTTTAATCAATTTAAGGTGGAACAAAGTTCGCCAGGTCAGCTTGTTGTTAATAAATATTGTAGCAAATTAAGAGAAGTATCTGCGATCTTTTTTTTCTCACTAAATATATCCCAATAAAAGTATGGAAAACCAGTTTTCCAAGATGTTGTCCAAACGCCAGTGTTATACTCCCACTGGTCCCCTCTAAATATTATTCAGAAAATGTATCAATTCAATGGAAAATATAGGAAAAACGAGGCTAACTAAGAGAGAACATGTCCTCAAAAACGAGGACGTTTGGCAACTCTACATTAGTACTACACATTGATATACATACATATCTAACTACTCCCCTAAACTTAACAACAGTGTTAAATTTTTCACTGCGATTCTAAACATAAAATATTGCTTTAATTTTTGTTAGTGCTTCTCAATTCACCCAATCTTTACGAGCTTGTATTACTTAATTCTCTTAAAAAAATCTCCTTGAAGTATTTCCATCATTAGTGTTTCCGAACCCTAACCCACAAAATTGATTTTTGCTCTTTTGTTTTCATCTTGTTTTCCTTTTTCGATTTCAATGGATTTATCAATATCCTCTTCAAATTTGTCGTAGTGTATAATGATGTGTATAACCCCGAAATGTGGAATTTCAATAGATATTTCGGTGAAAACTAGAATTATTCAGTAACAATGTAAAAGTAGTAAAGGACCAAGGGCTTACTTTATGTTCGGTTTTCGATGAGTTGTATAAAAATGAGTTTAAACTGAAATCAGTTTTAAAACGTTATGAGCGTAAAAATGTTATAGGGCAAGTTCTAGATTCGTGCTAAAAATCGAACTCGAGATTACAAACAAACTTGGCATTACGATAATAAAAAAAAATAAATTTGGTGGCACAGCAGCCCATAAAGAACCAGGACCTATAGTGACTTACAACTCTCAACTATTCGTGTGCGTGTCTGCAGGAATGGATAGTAGAGAGCACGAAAATAGTGGGTCCCGCAATTCCGTCTGTCTGTATGTCTGTCTTTAACTCTGTAGTTGGATAAAATTGGTGTTTAAGTACGGAAACACTTTTGAATTAAAGTCTTTCCACTTTGATTCCAAAATTTTAGGCGTTAGCGCCAAATCATTCCGAAACATATTTAAATCAAAGTGGTTTTCATTAATTTTACGTTGGTTTTTCCCTCAGTGTATATTCAATTCATTGTATTTAATTACAGATCAGCCATCGGTGGATGATGTTCGAGCTTTTAAGCGTGAAATTGAAGTGATGAAATCCGTTGGCCGTCATCCGAATATTGTTGGAATTATTGGACATTATACTAGGAAATGCAATGAAATGCTGTTACTCACTGAATACTGCAGTTTTGGAAATTTACTTTTTTTTCTAAGGTACAACACAAAAGATTTTCCCATTAATTTATTTTAAATTGAATTGATTAAAAATAAACTTTTATAATATCAATATTGAATTGATTATTTATTACTTCAATGAACGGGTAACTTCGAATAGATCAATCGCCAAAATATCATATTAAAGTTTAATTGACTAAAAAAAACTGCATATTAGGGTGGCGCTTATTTTGGCAATTTTCAAATTTCTTTGGCTTTATGCTACTGAAAAAGCAGCCGAAATTGTTCACTGAGCTTGTCAGAGATCACTTTTTTCGTGGACAGCCAAGCTTCTATCAAAGCATTAGCCAGTGAGACTATAAGATCCAAGGTAGTAGCAAAATGTCGAGGCATACTGAACAATATATGTTACAATAAACCAAGTCAAACTCTGCTGGGTTCCTGGACATAGCAATATAGAAGGGAATGACATAGCAGATGCACTTGCACTGGCAAGGAAGGGGTCAATATCATATACAGACAGTAGTAGCCAATTAGACATGGGACTAAACGTCCCTATTAGCGTAATCAAAAGGAAGATAGACCTAATAACGAAAGAGCAAATCAATAAATCCTGATGGATATCCAGGAACGATTGCGCCATCTCTAGAAGTTTATGGCCTAGAATTAATGAAAAGGAAACTCAGTATATTTTATCGCTGAGTAAAAAGAATATCAGAACCCTGATAGGTGTACTGACGGGACATTGTGCCATTGGCATAATGGCCACTAGATTGGGTGTACACGCACCTGATTTCTGTAGGAGCTGTCAGGATGTTAAAGAAATAGAAACCATTAAACACCTGCTCTGCGATTGCCCAACCCTCCAAACAAACCGCCTCCGTTACCTTGGAAACAGGTTTGTTGGAAAACTGGATGATTTAGCGCAGGTCTCAATGGCAAACATGAGGAAATATATAGAAAGCATACGGGCTGGTTCGTAAATGAACCAATCTATGTCAACCACTAGCTTAGGATTAATCTCTGTTATAGGGGATCACAATGGACCAATAGGCCCCCGTGTACACAACAGCCTCAGAGCTGGGCACGCCCCTACTAACCTAACCTAACCTAGCCGTTCAGATTCGGCAATAAACTGTAGGTCCCCTCCATTCCTGCAGACACGCACACAGGAATGGTTGAGAGTTGTAAGTCACTAGGCCCTAGTTCTTCATGAGCTGTTGTGCCATCAAATTTAATTTATTTATTTAAAATCACTTTTAGGGGTAGGGGCAAAGAAATTATAACATTGACAAAATAAGCGACACCCTATACTGCATATAAGTAAATATTCACTGGAAAACTTTCAAAGTCCACTTTTACAAAAGCTGACAAACATAAGCTATACCTAATCGAACATAAAAATCAATTTCAACGAATGCTTCCTTCTTCTTTTCTATTCGAAAAATTAACCTTTTCTTGTTCATAAAATTTCACTTTTCAATGGAAATAAACAAAAATGTAAAATGAGAATAACTTATACACTTAGGAGGATTTTATTGAAGGACGAAGATTATATTATTCTCTTTACAAAATATGTGTCCATACTTTTTATTTTTCTTGTACAGATAAAATAAAATCAAACATAATTGTGTAGAATTTACTGTTCCTTTTATTCATACGTATATTTTTCATATCCTGGAAAATGTTTTTTTTTTTATTATCCTCCTAGTTATGTTATTATAGGGCAAGTTTTGAATTTATAAGAAATCGAGCACGAGATTTTCAACAAGGCTTACAATACGATCCTATAGAAAACACGATCAAAGACTGTCCCGCAATAATTTGGTGTCTAACTATTTTTAACTTACCCGATAGCTCAAATTTCTGAATCGATTTTTTTTTTCAAATTCCCTAGAAGTCAAATTAAATTTTTTTTAGCTTCATAAATAACCGTTCCTGCCATGCAACTTTTTAATAAAAAGCTCTAAAGATTTTGAAAAGTCTGTAGGAAAAATTAAAAAATTGTTTTTAAAAACTTTCGTTTTGTTTTTCGATTAAAGTTTATCTCTTAAGATTATATTTAAAATTTGGTAGTGGGTCAGAATTCTGGATTTCAAAACACTCTAAGACCAAAATCCTGTTTATTTTATTTTTCAAAAATACTGTACGACCAAAATTCAGAATTCTGTATTGGAAAATACTGTTTATTCAAATATCTGTAAATTCAAAACGTTGTAAGTGTAAAATGCTGGTTCTGCTCAAGTTCTACATTTTTAAGAAAAATGTGCACATAACAATAAACAACTTTTTTCAATATCAAAGTTTTATCAAAATCGTTATAGTTTGAAATATGTAGTTGTATGACAGCTAAACTAAACGAGCTAAATCAAAAATTCGAATTTCTCCTCTAGGGAATCACATAAAAATACTCTATACCAAATTTGAGGCAAATCGGCCTCAGCTCAAATTACAGTGTCGAAACACATTTTTTTGGACTGCTCCAACGCATAATAGTATCAGTTTAGATTAAAACCTTGAAATATTTTTCTACGCGAACCCTTTGCGCTATAAAGCAAGTAAAAACAAAATATTACATCTTTTAAACTTTAGACACTTTTGTTATGTTCAACTCAAACTTCCTTAATTTTTTAAAATTCTCTTTTATTTAATTGCACCATATAACCGATTGAAAATAAACGCTATCCTTTTTTTTAACAGAAATGAATGGAAATATCTACACGAACTTTCATTTTGCAACAAAGAAAATCCGGTTAAGTCCTTAAAACGGTTCCAAAATCAACAGAAGCCGAAACAGTGTCCCATCCGGGAATCATCAGCCCCAGTATCAGAAAAAGAGCCGCAGAAACACACCGAAAACCAATTCAATTTCGATTCGGCTAAAGTAGAACAAATACAGCTAAAATACAAAAATTTTAATTCTATATCTAATAATGCGTCTACGGCATACGTTGGATTCCCAGCCAAAGGAGCCAAGCTTTCACACTTTGTTCCATCACCTCCTTCACCGCCACCTTCACCACCACATTCACCACCACCATCGCCACCTCCCACACCACCGCCCCCTCCACCATTACCACCAGCGATCGTTACTGTTAACCAAAGCCAAGTAAGGCCAGCCCAACGTCTGGCAAAGTTCAATAAATCCTATGGATATGAAGATACATGCACAAACGCTTGCAAGTGCCACGTAGATATCCTAGCGCCTTCCAATACAAATTCACCCGGAGATATCGCCAAGAGTGAAACTACAAAATGTGGGCAGTTAAAAATTAGCAAAAATTGCGATTGTAGACTTAAAAAGAGCGAATGGTTTTCGATTGACAATGAGGGCTATTACAAAAATCTGAAAACACAAACACCAACAACCGTTCCCAGGGACAGGGACAAAGAACAACCAACAACAGTGAATTCGGAGAACACTGGCATAGAGAGTCAATTTGCAGCCAAACGAGAGCCATTGAGAACTACAGACTTATTGGAAATAGCCAAACAGGTTGCAATGGGAATGGTAAGTTAAGTTTTTATTAAGCTTTCAACTCGTTTTATTAGGCCAGTCCCAAAACCAGGACAAAAAATCTCACCTGAGCAGTGAGATATTTTGCTGAGATATGTGAGATGAAAATTTTTTGGATTCATTTCTCAGTTTTCTTTCTCAGCCAAAACAGCTGTTCTTTTGACAATCAAATTAAAATTTTTTTGTGGTGCGCAAGTGGTAAATAAATACAAAATAAAGACGGAATTTTAATAAAAACTAAAATAAATTGATCTTTTTATTATTTTTCATTCATTTCAATAAGTTTTCTGCTTCAAAAATTAAATATTTAAAGCAAAAGTTGAAAGTGGTTTTTCAGAATTTCAGTACGAGAATTATAACACCTGAGTTTTTTACAATTGAGCGGAGAATGTTGTCCCACGAAATGATTTCGCCTCCGTCAAATTGACATTGAGCGCTCACTGAGATTTTTTCTCCGTGGGACTGGCCTATTCAATTGAGAACTTCCACCAAACGTCAAAAACTCTAGATGCGGGGAAAACAAACACACTATTAAAGGCGCGAACAGTATCGGTGTGTATTTCTATTTGTTTGTATTGTTGTTTTCCCCCCATCTAGAGCTTCTTTACGATGAAAGAACTGTCAAAATTAGAAAGAGAAAAGACAGAGTCAGATTCTGGAAAAGCCCAATTGAAGAGAATCGAAAATTCAAAAACGATCGCTTCCTTTTATAGATATTTTGAATAATTTTTTCGCAATCTCTACATTTAAGTCATTCCCATCTTAAAGCCTAGTATGCTGCTGATGCGAAACGAAAAATCCCATACAAAAATGACACAACGAAATCATAAACGAAAAATTTCGTTCTGCTTTTCGTTCTACGGTACGCTGTTCGATGAACGAAATCGATAATTGTAGCAGATTATTTGGAGAGATCTCCCCTATGTTTTCGCACATAATTAATTGCCTGTACCAATAATTGTGCACGGAAAAGTGACATTTGCTCTCAATTCTTGTTTGTATTTGTTGTTTCTTTCATCACGACGTTGCATTCTGTGATTTTTATGCGTTTGTGTTTGTTTTTTGTTTTTGTAAATGGTGACACTTTCAATGGGAGCGAGTAACTTGGGTTAAGACAAGAAAAAAATCGTATGGGAGAGGGTCTACTTCCCCCCGTTTAGGCAGGAGGGGCAATTTTCTAAAATAATTGACTTAATACAGAAAAAAAATTATTAAAAAAACATCGGTAATAGCTAAAACGACTTGCTAAACTTTTTTGTTAAGCCAGAAATATGTGCTTCCATTTTGTTTATAAATTAAGTTCTTTTAGTGAACAGTTTTTTAATACTTAATTTTCAAACTTAAATTTTTGAAAAAAAATTTAGAAATTGTGTTCAAACTAATTTTTTTCAAAATTTTACGTTATTAAGGGCCATTCGCTGAAACGAAACTTAAATTATTTATGTTCAACTTAGACGCTTATGTTTTACTTTTTCCACAGCGTAAACTGTCACATAAGCTCTTATTATGTTAAACTTAAATACTTAAAATTCGTTTCAGCAAATGGGCCTCAGTAGTATTTTTATTTTTAATATTTAATTTACTTGTTAGAATGACAAGAGGAAATAGAAACTGGCTTCTCAAAGGGAAAAAGAAAGATTACGAGAAATAAGATCGATCGTTAAAATAGAGAGAGGTCATATCAGGATTAATGAGAATCAGAAATTTTACCAAAAGATAAAAAGATAGACAATTTTATGATAACACGGTACAAACTGAAGCCTGCAAGGATGATCACGATAAAATCATAGTAGCCTTGCAGCAGGTATTTAGAACATAAAAAAAAAACCATTGTTGTATACTTAATTATGGCAACGGCGATGATGAATCGAATTCTACTGTCAGGGCTTTGGCCAACTTCTAATTTAGCAGCCCAATAGTATTTTTAACAACAAAAACTACTTTTCCTTGTGAATACTACAATTCCTACACCTTTGAATATTTTTTTTATACACCTACAACATTTTAAAATACAATTTAACACATAGCGATAACTTCTAAACTTTCAGTTCAATTAACAGTATCAGTGTTTGTTCTCGGAAACCACAAAACATGCCCACACACATTCTTTACTTAGCTTTTGGAATTAGATTGCATTTAAAACTACCTGCTCTATTATAAGGGATATTAAATGCAACAATGTTTCCAAAGCAATTGTTCTTTTCGCTCAAGCAAATAGAAAAAAAAATAACTGAAAAGGATTCTGAATAATTTAACTTAATTTCAGTTTATTTTAGTTTTATTATTATAATTAATTGAAATAGTAGATACACTTATACTGTTTCAACGTACATATTATTTATTGCTTCGTCCGTCCATCTCCATGAATATAAAGTATTTAACAAATTTTCTCGTTCGTCAATGAATATGGCGTACCTAATACTTAATTCATTTCAAAACCTTAACTCACAATTTTGCAGAGATTTTTTAATGAAATACCTCTGTTTTTTTTTCTCTGATATTACCTTTTGAATTTTGGTTTAAGAATTTCATATGTGCATAAATGACAGTGGCAGGAGCTGTGAAATTAAAACTTTAGATGAAAGCTATAATATTACAATTTATGATAATAAAAAAATAAGGTATTTAATTAAAGCTTTTACCCGAAATAAACAGATATAAATTGAAAAAAAAAAAAAAATAAAATGCACGACACTTGCTCTTGTAGTAAAAGTTTCTTCAAATTTTAAAGATTGAGTGTAATATAAAACACATATAATTAATAATTATATGTATATTTAATAACTTGAAGAACGGAAATTTGAATATGGTAAAAAAAGCATGAGATACGTTCTTTAAATTGATAAAATAAGTACTTAAAATGTTTGAATCTCACAATGAAGAACGCCCTCTAAATTCTTGAAAAAAATTGAATTTTTGCAGAATAAATTTTAAAAGTCGTTGGAGCGGTTTTCTAAAAACAATAATTTTTTAAAAATAATTTATATTTAAAATTTATTGATATTTTTTAGAAAAAAAATTTGGTATGCCATTTTTAAGAATATAATAATATACAGCTAAGACCATAATTTCAAAAATATTCATCAACGCGTCTTCAAAAAAATGATTTTTCAAAAAAAAATTTTGAATTTTTTTTTTTAAATCCAAAAAAATATTTTTATGCAGTATTATTCACACTTGATAGGACCACCTAAGTAAAAATTTTGATCAAAATCGGTTAAGCGGTTAACGAGAAAATCGAAAATAAATAAAATGCGTCTATGGCAGGTATACCGTTAATAATGGTTTTTGATAATTTTTGTTTTTCATTGAAATATAGGCCATACCACTACTAGTAGGTACACACAAAAAATTAAAAAAAAAATCGTTAGAGCCGTTTTTGAGATAAATAACTTTTTTTTTAAAAACGATTGTATGGCAAGTACCGTTATTTTTTGAGCTAAAAAAAATTTCGATTTCCCCTCTAGGGAATCACCAACAAATCTTATGCTCCAAGTTTGAAGACAATCGCTTCAGGGGCTGTCGGCCAAGGTACAGACAGACATACACACAGACAGACAGACGGAATTGCGGGACCCACTTTTTTCGTGTTCTCCATCATCGTTATGTCAAGTTTGATTGTTATCTCGAGTTCGATTTTTTGCACGAATCCATAACTTGCCCTATAGTACCTATATCGCAAGTAAAAATATATGAGCGGTGGTTTCGAGTTATTCGCATTTTCAATGTCGTGTTAAAAGATTTTTAATATTATTCTTGTAACACATCATCGAAATGATTTTTAAAAAATTTATAATAATAAGTTATATTAACAAATTGTTTTTCAAACTTAAAATATGTACATAAGTTGATAGGACGGATATTGCAGATCAACATGGAGTTTTTATATACGCTGCAGGTTGAAGCAATTACAACTATACTTACGAACAAAATTTAAGTCACCATTTGTAATTACTGTGTAATAATTGCTTTATGGTGCAATAGAAAAAATTAAACCTCTAGTTGACTGTTTCGGTTAAAGTTGATGGAAGGATAGGTAATACTTACTTGCATATTTTTTAAACATAGGGAAAAAAAACAATGGAAATCTGCAACCTACCCACATACATCAGAATTTAACTCAATTAAAGCAGCATTATTATGAACATTAATGGAAAATAATTTGCATCACCCACTCGCACCAAGAACAATTCTACGGAAATTCTTATAATTATAATAATTATAATTATAATAATAAAGACTTCTTGCTTATAATATGCTGATATTGTTATTGCAACATGTTTTCGAATTCCATGAGTAACTCCCAAAATATTGATAGAAATCGTTTAATTTTTTTCGGATGATGGATATTATACATTAATTCTTTTCAAAAGTTCAAAAGAACCAATTTAAAAGCTTAGTGGTACCTAAATGCAAATTAAAACTTTTAAAATATTTGAAGATTCCTCGCATGTCTCATGCATGAACAATATTTTGATGTTGGATGATAACGAGATATATAGAGGTATCCTTTTTTTGTTTCTGAGTTGCATGATATTTCAATGCGTTACCATACTAATTAATTGCGTGCAGATATATTGCTTCACGAAGAATAGTATTATATTAGAATAGGATTATAGAAAATTAATAATTTTCTTGATTTATTAATAATCAAGAATATACCATGTAACATGTCATCTCATCTTCATGTTATATCTAAGCATACATATTATATGATATAGGTACCTAACCTGCAGATGAGTTTCTTTTACATGCCAACGCAAATGTGGTTATTCAGTTAAATTTCTAATTGGCAAGTTAGCCAAAAAATTAAATATACTGAACGTCTGTCTGTCTGTGATATATTAAAATGAAATATACAAAATTGTCAGCTGAATGGGAAGTACCTTACCTACTATGTAATATGTATCTACCAAAAAGAAAAAAAAATATTTTTCTTGAAAACGGCTCTTGCGAAGCTTTCGTGTATTTTGTCTGTGTGCTGAAATTGTTATGATATGCATCATACCTTCAATTAGCAAAAAAAATTGTCATATAACGTTATTAAGAGTATCTTTCATAGAATTTTTTTTTTTTAGTTTCAATTTTCTCATAGCTAATTTTGATTAAATTCCTTACACATATGTCGCTTAAAAGTCTTTTTCATTTATCGCAAATCAAAATTTTCGAAAAATTTCAAAAAATTCAAATATATTTTTTTACAAAATTCGATATTTCAAAAACTCAAAATTTTAATTATTTAAATACATTAATTAAAATTAAAATTTCCTTAAGGGGCTAGTTATAGCGATCAGGAAAACGAATCATAATTAAATTAATAATTAAAAAAAAAAAACTATAAATAAATTTTATGGCACAACAGCTCATGAAGAACTAGGGCCTAGTGACTTACAACTCTCAACCATTCCTGTGTGCGTGTCTGCAGGATCCGAACGGCTAACGAGCGGCACTTTTCTGTGACAGGAGATACTCTTGGAGGATTTGTCAATTCCTCGCAAGAGGCAGTAGCCGTTTTTTCTTTTTAAATAAATAGGTGGCGAGGCTGGGGATCGAACCTTAGACCTCCGGCATGACAGTCCATCGCACTAACCATCACGCCACGGCCACAGTACACATATTGAAGGAAATATATTGCGCATCTTCGAAAATTACAGTGACCTGCCTGTCAGAATTTACAAAAACAAAACACAAATGTTTCGGAATCGCAGTGACCCTCGTCCACAATTTACAAAAACAAAATAGAAGACATGCGCAGAACTGAACAAAATGAAAACTCGGAAGATATTACCTTCTATATGTGTACTGTGCGCCACGGCTACTGCTCAAAATATTTTAATAATTTTTGTCTCGTAAATAAAGATTTGTTAAAGATATTAGATGCTTTACATTATGATTATGCAAAACTGACTCTCATACCTAATTTACTTAACTTAAAAAATCAGATAAAATGTTTTACACTCAGGTCTTAAAACCACAGTGTGGTCGTGCATACATAAGATCATAAGTAGGTACTTAATAATAATGTGTTCGACCCAGTCATGCACTCTTCATGCCTTTTCACCTTTACAGCCAGGAATTTCAAAAATTCATTTAGTTGAAATAAATCAGGAAAAATATTTCTATCTGTTTCCCTAATATATCCTCGTATATGTAGAATAAAAAATGGTGTTGTATTTTATTGGAATTCATCATTTAATCGAGTTTAATATTTTTTTTTCTAGGAATTCCTTTCTAAAAATAAGATTGTCCATCGGGATCTGGCTGCCCGTAACGTATTAGTATCGTCAGATCGAACTGTAAAAATAGCTGACTTCGGGTAGATTAATTCATCAAATTATAAAATCAAATTGTTTAAGATTGTATTATTCTATTTCTCAGTCTCAGTAGGGATGTGTATCAGGAGAATGTTTACAAGAAAACTGGTAATGGAAAGCTACCTATCAAATGGCTGGCACTGGAATCGATGACTCATCAGGTTTACACTTCTCAGAGTGATGTGTGAGTTTTAATTAAAATTAAAACTGAACTGAATTTTTAATTGTTACGAAAAATGTATACATTTTACTTTTAAAACACAGATGGTCCTTTGGCATATTGCTTTATGAAATAATAACTCTAGGTGGAACTCCATATCCTTCAATACCAACGAATCGTTTAATACATCTTCTTAAGACAGGCTACCGCATGGAGAGCCCGAAAAATTGCAGCCAAGGACTGTAAGCTAATGTCTTTTGCAATTACCTATTATTTTATATAAAAGGACATTTTTAATTGAACTTTTGTTAGCTACAATCTTATGATGGCATGTTGGAATGCCAATCCAGCGGAACGACCTAATTTTACAGAAATAATAATAATTCTTGACTCTTTACTGACTGAATCACCCCAACTGCCGATTGAAAAACTAACATCTACACCGAAAGAAAAAACTAGGTAAGAATTATTTCGTTTTGTAGCTGTAGGTACCTACCTACCTAATACTAATACATAAGTTAAAATTTAATTTTTGTTTCTAAAAGTCCTGAAACGCCATCATCGGATGAATCATATTTGAAACCTATTTAAAAACTGCAAGGTATATACTAACTTGCACGGAAATAAATAAGCAACACACTGTGACCAATAAAATATGATAACAAATAAGCAGCAACTGTGACCAACATAATTGGATTTAGCTACATAAGACATATTGTTTTAATGTTTGTTTGATAATTTAATGTTACTTTTAACATGGTTTTGATAATTTTGAAATTGTATTTATACTAAGTATGTAATACAAAATGTGACATTAAAAATTTTATAAAAGTAGAAATAATATTCTTGTTTGTATATGGGTAATCTTCTTTTTTATTTGTTTTCTGCCAGTGTAAAATGTGTTTTATGAGGAATAATTTTTCAAAGGTAGGTGTTTACCCTTGGCGTTATGGTTAGTGCCACTAAGCTAAATCCTATCATGCCGAGGTCTGGGATAGAATCCCATCGCCAGCTTATTGAAACTAACAGAAAAATCTTTCCTCCAAATGTACTTCCTCTTGCGAATGTCATTTGACTATCCATAAACGACTTTCGTTGAAAGCCAATTATCGAAAATTAAAGATATCTTAAGCTGTTGTTACTGTTTTAGAAGATATATTATATATATTATATCTTAAGCTGTTGTTACTGTTTTAGAAGATATATTACAAAGATCTCAATCTTAAGGTATTATAAACATAAAGCTGGTTGAGAGTTAGTCACTGGGTTCTGGTTCCAAGGGAAGTAGGCAGTTGCTTGATGCACTTTTTCTCGTTGTCGCTGCCGACCTAACTCAATCTAACATTATTGGAGTTATAGCGAAGGAAAAATTTACTAGGAATGTTTCCCTCCTTCGAAAATTGAGAAGGTAAATGATGATCAAAAGTTTCTCTCTGAACTTATTGGCATCGGAAATAAACTTTCCAAGGCCCGTATTACTAATTACCAAACGAAAGGCAAAACAAACGATACATAAGAAAACGATGCCCATGACATAGACCGATTATGATTTACGAAAATGGATACATGAACATATTTCAAGATTAAATACAAAAATCTATTTTTTAAATAAATATGCGAGAGATATATTAATAATCCTAAGTCAGAAGTGTCCAAACTATAAAAATACGACCACCAAAAGCAGTCGTAAAAGAAAACGAGTATCGTTTTTTAAAAACGACTATCGTAAAATGTAATCGCAACTTAACGATAACGAGGGATTTTGAACGATAATCGTAATACGGGCCCAGGCGAATGTGGCTGCCCCAACAATAAATTAAACAAAAATACCGATAGGGCCCCATGTTTTGTACAGATATCATGTACCTTTCTTAATTGAATGCAAACTTAGATCATATAAGATCCTAAAACATTCTTGCACGTTAAATCAAAAGAAAATCCGGGAGCTACCTCAACTTAGGAGTATTTAAATTCAATTTCACAATACTCCAAAATAAGGTATCTCCAACTACCGGCCGAAATTCAAAACTGTATGGCAAACCTCGTTTCTTTAGAGTGGAAACCCTTGATCTACTCCAAAGTGATTAATTGATTATCTACCTGGGGCATATTTCACCAAACACTTTTCACTTTGCAACTTTGCAAAAAAATAATTTCCTGCAAAGTAAAAGTGCGAAGTGTTTCACCAAATTTGCAAATTTTTTTCAATTTTTCAGACTATTTTTGAAAAGTGAAAAGTAAAAGTGTTTTACCAATTTAAAAAAGAACTTTGCATTTAAATTCGTATTTTGCAAAGTTGCAAATTAAAACTTGATCCAAATTGATACATTTGTATCAATTATGCATTCAAAAAAAAAATCATTAACATTGACCCCTGTTAAATCTCTGTTCTGCAGAATTTGTCCTTAGTGGTGGTATTAACATTGCATCAGGGGATAATCGATACCCTCATTGGAATTTAAAAATCGTTATACATCGGATAAATTTCAGACGCTTCGGTCTGTTTCATAACCTCGATTTTTTTATTGCACCAGCTGCACTGCAGATGATATTTTCAAACATACGACCTAAGCAAACTGGGGGGTTATTCTCAAATGCGGGCGCATCGCTTTTAATGGCGGATTTGCATTTTCCTATTCCCAAAAGCGATTCGCTTTTCATGCCAAAGCGAAAGTTCTCACTACATGTCATTTTGTGTTTGAAAGCGATAGGTGTCATTTTCAATGTCCCCATGGTTACTCTATGTTTGAAATCTGTAAATTTTTTTTTTGTTAAAATTTTTGGAAATAGCTGACAATTAAATACGAAGAGTGGAAGTAAAAATGGGAGTGGCCTGATTTGAGCATTAAGTGAGAGAAACTGGAAGGACCATTTTCGCCCTTGTTCGCTTTTGAGAATAACCTAAAGCGAAGATGGTCGAAATTGAGTTATCGCTTTTAATCCGATCCGCCGCGCTTTCTGGAATAGGCCTACTGCATTGTAGGCTACCTGCCAGCTTACGTTTATAGCATATATAAACTATAAAGACCGATCTGGGCCACAAACCATCAAAGCCTGCTTTCTACGCCTGCTGACATAATGTTGTTTTCATTATGGGTGAATTATACCGCCAATACATCCCGCTACACAAAGAAATCCTCCAAGAGAATTTTTTGTCTAGCAAATGGTGTTGAGCAGATGTAACACCGTGTTATTGGGCTTCATGTTATGCACACAAAAGTTGTTGGAAGTGACTTAAACCCATATTCCTTTGACTGTCTAATTGTAGTTTATTTCCATTTTAAAAAGAAGCTCTCTTTTTTCGAACAATTATTTCCGATATCAAAGATAATTCTTAACTTAACTACTCTGTGGTCACTATTATTTACTTCTCCGTTCTTAAAATGGTTATTTTTTTTATTATTATTATTTTCCGACAACTTTTCATAAAAAAACGCTTATTTGCAAATGAAAATTTCTCTTTGCATATTACTGAAAAACTTTTCAAAATTCTAAATATAATTTGCAAAGTTTATTTGTTTGGTGAAACGAAAAGTACAATATTTTTTCAAACTAACAAAACTTTTCACTTTGCAGAAAAGAACTTTTCACTTTGCAAATTTGCGTTTGGTGAAACGTAATTTGCAAAGAGGAAAACTTTTCATTTCAATAATTTCCTCTTTGCAAATTTGCGTTTGGTGAAACGAAATTTGCAAAGTAAAAGTGAAAAGTTGCAAAGTGAAAAGTGAAAAGTGTTTGGTGAAATAGGCCCCTGGTGTCTAAGAAATATCGTTCAGTTAAATGCTAATAACATGCCATCGTAAACGTATTCCACTTCTTTCTCAAACAATAAGCCTGCCATGGTGTTTGTGATAAAAAACTAAATTATTTTTGCTGACACAAACATACATACGTAATACATATGTACATATAGCACTCGCCCATGTAATACGATAACCTAAACTCCATTGAATTATCATGTGTCAATAAAACTCTCCAGGCTAAATTTCTTGTTAGGTCCTTTTTTGAAAATATTGATAGCCCAATTCTGGCCAAACATACAAAAATGTTTATTTTGTACAGCAAATTTCATTTTAAAGTGGCAAAATTTAAGAAAAAAAAGGATTTAGGGTCAAAATTCTCCATTATGTATGTATGTATTTTTGTTTTCGTTAAATTAATTTTAAAAGGCTTGCTAATAAATGGGCGGTTCAATAAAGAAAATGTAGTGTACCTACCTCTACCTAACATTATTAACATTATCATGCAATGGCAATTTCGACTAATTTCTGTTTTTGTAAACCTTTCACGGGTTTAAGAAACCAAAATTAAAAAAAAAAAAAAGTTATTTGTTTTTTAATGCAAAAAAAACGAAGAGCAATAAGAAAACATTCTGAAAATTCTTTTTCCATAAATTTCTTTTTTAGCTCTTACTACAATTTAAGGTGAATATTATTATTTATATGTATTATTTTAAATTAATAAAACTCTGCTTACAACAAAATATGCAAAACTAGCATATTTATTATTTTATTCTATTTGTATGTAGGTACATTGTATAGAAGAGAAGTTTCAATAAACATTCCCAATAATTTAAGCATTTAGTTCTGAATTATTATCTAACATTAAAATTAAAAAATAGTTCTTCCTTTTAAGATGGGTGGGTAAGTATTTTGTTTTTTTTTTATATACGAACTGGGCTAAGTTTAGTGACTTTTAGTTTTTTTGGTTGCATTTTGTTTTTTTGTCCGTTGCATAGCTAAACGACTGCGATTTTTTTCAAACTTTTCTAATTTACCTTCGGTTATAGTTAAGCCCTAAGATGTTTCGTGCCTAAAAACGAAATTTTTCAATGAAAAAAGTTTAGAATTTTTTAACAAAATCAACTCACTGTTACAAAGGCAGAATTAAATGATCTCTGGAAGTTTTGCGTCATATCGCCGGTCTGTGAGAGAACCATTTGAATTTGGGCGGCTTCTTCCATTCGATTTTTTAAGAATTTCCACGTCTCTTGATGTTCTGGCGATGAGTCTTGCAACATGAATACTTCAACCATTTTGAAAATTGTCGCTAATCCAACACGTCTAGTGTACCAACCAAACTGAAATTTGAAAAAATAAAAGTAAAATAATAACGAATGGCTACTTTAAATTTCGAAATTAATTTACATCAACTGATCTATCACCAGAATAATAACACATATCATCCACCATTGTTAGAACCTGCGCTAGGGATGTCGGCACATTGGGAGGAAGAGCTATTAATGCCATCGCTTGAGGCCAATGACTTTTGTAAGGTTCTATCATCTGCAGGCGGAACTTCACTGATCGTATAAGGAAATCTAAAGGATCTCCGACTTCTTTTTGTCCATTGTTTGTTTCAGCTTGCATATGCTTTAATAGAGCATCATTACACTTCCCTACAAAATGTGAGACCAGCTCATAGCCACCACTGGGGAACATTCCATGCACCTCACTAGGATAGCCAACCTCTTCGGCACCTTGTATTATAGCCTGTCGTGACCAACCTTCCACAGGAACATGTTTTAAGGCGGCATCGAGTATTAGAATACGAACTCCATCGGTTTTGGCTTGTCGAGCATTTTCCTGCTCCTTGTCGTCGTCGGGAGGTGATTCACTTTGTTGTTTGTTGAATTCTTCCTCTCGTTTCTCTTCTTGAGCACGAAACTCATCGAGATTTACCGACTTGGATCTGCTCTGAGGGCCAGTAGCGAAATTTCTATTTAAGGAGGTACTATATCGGGTGCAATATGGCTTTGTTAACTTGGGACTACATGGATTTTGTGGCTGCGCGTGTTGTTGTTGTTTGTGAAAGAAGGCTGTTAATGCTGTATTGGTAGCAACTGCTGATGTTGGCTGTAGCAAATTATTTAAATCTGTAAAAGAAAACAAATATGTGAGACAAAGACAATTATGTTTCTGTTAAAAATTGTATCAAGGCCCTCAACGCGGATTTATATACCTACATACATTAATATTTCATAAGCTCTTAAACTTATATAAAGGGTTATTCAACTCTAGTTTAACTCATAGTTAACTGAATAACTGCGCATTTAGTCACCAAAATAGTATATTAATGAGACATTATATACATAAAACATGCAAGCCATTTTCGTCACACTTATTTATCGCTCTGTTGACTATATTCGAAATTTATACCTCCGTATATCGGTGCTCAAAAATAAAGATATCTATTAAGATGATTCTTTGATGTAGATTAATTATTTTTAATACAACGAATAACAATGTTTACCATAGTAATCAAGTCAGCGAACGCAACTTGAATGACTAAGAACGTTTATGCAATATAAACATAAAGTAGATAAAATATATTAAATTAGGCCAATCACGTTTTGGTGTCATAAGCAGGTGCTTGTTTTGATGAGTTTATAAATTAGGTGATGGGTTTAGATTAAAAACTAATAAATTTAGATTAAAAAGTAATAAATAAAACATTAATGCATTTTACAGAAATATGAATCATTATCATCATCTTTAAGAACACTAACATAATACGTTAGTGTTAACCCTTCAAAATACCTGGAGTTAACTTTTATTGAAGGGCAAGACCGAGTGATATATAATTGAATATTTGATTTGTTTTAGACTAAAAGTAACGATATATTATCCTACGCCTATAAATGTGAAAGTTTGTTTGTCAGTCTGTGTGTTCCTCTTAATCTCCGAAAATACCTAACTGATTGTAATGAGAATTGGTAGAGTGAGAGCTTAGAACATGAGGATGAACATAGGCTATTTTTGATTTCATAATCTACAACAGTTTACCAAAAAATAGTTAATTAAAATATGAAAAAAAAAGAGATAAATTGTTTGAAATGTTAGATATTTAAAAAATCAAATACAAAAATATTTTACAACCATAAAGTTGTTTAAACATGCGCAGCAAGGCGAGCACGGGTCGCTAGTCTACATACATTTTCAAAACAGAATGGTAATTTTTCTTAAGAAATTTATAAATAGACCGAGAGCCCACAACAATTTTTAGGTTTGATTGAAAGCAAAAATTCTATGATATACTAAGAAAGGGGTTTACTTTCTATATGCACACATGCAATTCTTACAAGCCGTGGTTGGGGCGTTTGCAGATAATTCTGAATGGAAAATGCATTTTTTTTCCTAAATCTCAGGTAAAAACAATAGCACTAAAAACATTATACATATTTAATAAAAGAGCTAAATACCTCAGACATGAATATGGGGTCCAAGGCCTCTTGGGTGGAGCCACCTGTTTGCAAGACGAACGACACAACCACGGCTTGCAAGACTTGCATATTTGCATATAGAAAGTAAGGACCTATTTTCGTACATCACTGATTTTTTTCTATCATTCATACCTAAGAATTACTGTGAGCTCTCGGTCTGTTAGGATTTTCAATTTTGCTTTAAATTAAAATTGCTTTTTTTTTGGCAAAATGTCATTTTAAGATTTAAAAGCCTGGTTTAATAGTTTAAAGGGCTTTATGAAACCGGCTTGTAGATTTCTTTCAGCTTTTGTTGCATTTACAGCTGTACTGACATTACTTTAGAAAGATGAAAGATAAAGAAATAACTGATTATCGAAACTCGGAATTTTTTTCATTAACTTTTCCAGTTAAAATAGCAAGAATAATATTGAATTTGTTGTGTAGAATTTTCCTAATTTTCCAACTCTTTAACGACTTTCTTGTATTTAAAAATATACAGGGTGTCCAGTAAATAATGGATAACTTTGCAAGTTGCCATAGCAGGCCTTAAGACCTTTCAGAAAATAGCATACAAAAAAATATTTACCATGTCGTCTCCATGGAATAAATTTTTTTTTTTTCAAAAAAAATTAAAACAAAAATTACGACCATCCTCGAATAGCTTAACACTAGGACCACCAATGAATGATTTTTGTTGTTTTTTTATTTTTATAAATTTCTTAAATTACTATTTTAATATTTAACACTAGCTGTTGTATTTTTTTTATTGTAATTTTTCAATACAAAAATTACAAAATATTCATTTTTAGAAAAGTTTATGAAGAACATGCGTGGCCAATTACGTTAAAAAGTTCACTGTTTAATGTACTTTTTAAAATGGTACAACAAATGGTTTAGCCTACAATAATAACTAATACAAATTTGCTGTTAATCAATTAAATACGCTTTTTCCCATTTTCTGAAATGTAAATTGTTACAGTGACTAGTTAATTATTAGTTTAATAAAAGTAGTATTTGCAAATAATAAGCGATTAGTGGCGAAAAACTGTTATAAATTGACATGTCTCTATAAAGTTGCCTCGTCCTTGTTTTTTTATGTCTTTACGACTTGCATAAAAGTTGTATAATGACCGATTTCTTCATGTTAAACAGTTTAAAGTCAAAATTAGAAAATATTTATTAACACTAATAAAGGGAATACAAATTCTGTCTATCGTTGATGTTTTTCTATTTTAAATGCAAACTATTTTCATAACTTATATAGTATGCAAGTCTGCAAAATAACTTATGTTTATAAGATTATAAATAAACTGAACAAGCTAAATGAATAATTTTATTTCATTTGAAAGCTGCATAAGATTGGGCAAACCGAATTTTTAAAACAAAACTCCAACTTTAACAAGTTTCTGATCTGATCGAAACTACTTTTTTGTTTTGCATCCATTCATTATTCATACTAAAAAAAAAAAAAAACAGTTTAAACAAGATACTCAACTCATAAAGTGATCCCCCACATCTAAAAGTGTGAATTCCATCATTCTTTTATTCTAAGAATTTGCACATCGATACTATCAACTTTCCATCTAAGCATCGATTGTTGAAATGAAGACAAATATTTTATTATATTCATACTCTACCTACTTAAGATGCCCCTGCAATCAATTAACACTTTTCGTCTACTTAACTATGAATAACAAAAAAAAAAAAAAACAAAACAAAACAAATACAACAAGGAAATTGCAATTACAAAAATATAATATTTATTAAGAGTTATTTAGTTTACATTTTCATTTCTTTTTGTGCCTCTTCTCAACACATTCGGTAGCACGTGCCAGTAGACATTTCAACAAATCAAGTGACGTCAGTCCTTGATCTAATATTTCCACTTCTCTACCAGGATCCAGGGCAAGCGAAGCATCCGGTCCATTCAAAGCAGAGACACTCAACATCTGTGCCATGCGATCATAATCTTCATTTCTACCCTTGTTGCTCTTCACTGTATTCTTCTCCAATTCGTAGTGGGCCACTGTCATATTGATGGCCATCCTAAGAGGATCAAGGAATTCTTTTTCGATCTTTTTACTTAAATCCCAGAATCCAGTCAAGTTTTTTTCGTCAGTCATAGCAAAGAATCGAATTGCATTAAGAGCAGGAATAATGCGATCTGAATTCTCTATAAGATCCGTTTCAACCCCTTTTTGAAGGACGCAGATTTGTTTTAAAAGAAAATCTGAAAACTCTTCACCAGAAAAGCATGCTGGAAGTTTCTCCACATTGCTGATGGTGAGTTTTTCGGCGACAAGATCTTTGTAAATTGTTCCCAGATAGCCTTGCAGTCCGGGATGCTTTACACTTAAAAGGAGAGATTTTATAGTAACGCATCTAGATTCGTCGCCAAATCGAAGGATATACTTCTTAAGAAGTTGAACCGCAGACTGGCGAGAACTCTTCATAGCCGAGTATCCAATAATTTGGGATAGAACACGTGTGAAGCTCTGGTGTATCGGTTCAAAGAGGCTCTTATCGGGTATTTGTAAATCACCCATGTTATCGATTGTTTTGTGGCAGAGGAGAAGACCACGTTTCTGGAGAGTGGGCGCCTTGCGTGATAGGAAATCAGTGACTAGATACAGACACGACTCAAAGATATAAACTGGACAGTAGACCTTTGGAGCAGTTTCAAAACCAATCTCCTCAACAATCAGCAGATAGTAGAAGATGCCCATAGATTCGATTGGCAACTTTTCTTCCATCTTAAAGATATTCTCGGAGCTAGTCAAGTCATCGCAATCTTCTGGTGGGTGGGACTTGTTTTTGACTTTTTCCTCCACTAAGCTGAGCAGATAAAAGGGATCCTCGAGAATTCTAGTGGCAGCTTTGACCAGGGATGTTGCACACTGCATGGTGTAGGTGTTGGTTAACTTCTCATTCTTCGCCAGATCGAGATAACACAAAGGTTTACCAAGAAGCTGCAAGAAAAAACAGCACAGGACGTTCCTCCTATTGGTCTTTTTCGACTCATCGTCCTTGTCTTTAAGAACGTCTTCAAGCAGAGGCTCATAGAAGAGCGCCAGAGTTATATAGTTGGCCAAGACTTTCAAGACATCGTCATCCTGCTCCAGGAGCTTCTCTTGGCGCTGACTATAGCCACTGACTACGTAGCTGGGAAGCTTCAGTTCAGTAATTCGATTGACGATTGAGTTCAGTGTCCATTCTAGAGCCTGCGATTTGTCCGACTTCAAACGAAGCAGGCAGATCTGGAGGCACTTGAGTGCAGTAGTGAAGACATTTTCTGATGGACTTTCTTCGACGATTTGGAGCAACTCGAAGAGCACTTCCTCGGCCTGCGAGTGTGTGGCCGCCAACTTCATAACCTCCTCACAACAAGTATACAAGTCAAGGTTATTCTTATAGTTCTCATCATTGAGGTGGACTAAAAGGATTTCCAACAAATCTGCAGTGATAAGTTTGATATTTTCGAGGTTCTCAACCTGTTCGGAATTGAAAAGGCCAAGAACTTTGTCGTACTCTTTGTTTTGTAAACATTTTTTCACGTTTTCCAAAAGTTTTTCACTTTTTGCAGCCATTTTTTGATGAATCACTCGATTGTGGACAATTATATCACTGAATGGAATGAGTTTTTTATGATAATTGTGAATGAAATTGGATAAAAAGCACAAATAAATCGACTTTTCTCCTTGAGATTTCTAAAATTAATGAAGAGATGGCACACATACACATACCGGCGCAGCAGCTGTCAGATTTTTTTGACAGCCAAAAAGGAGAAACCTCCGAGAGGAGAGAAAAACGGCAGAACATTTTTTTTTGCATTTCATTTTCCAAAAGTGGTGTAATAGGTTTTCGTGAGGATATTTTTGCGCGGCGGAGCTTTTATGCTATTTGTTTTCGTTATAAAAGATAAAAGATGATTTTTTTAGACTTACTTGAGTATAGTAGGATTTTGTGTAATTTGGTTATTCGATTAAATGCGCTTAGATTTGCCATATTTCGTACAATGGTCGAGGATAAACTTGCGCACACTTTTTTGAATTTTTTTTTCAATTCGTTTTCTTTTTAGCGAAGTGTCAGCGATGACAGCCGTTGAAGAACTGCTGCTGCTGAACAGGGATGTTGGTTGTTTTGTAGGGGCAAAAAAGTATGGGGCTGTGTTCGTAAGGTGATGTTAATGAGACATTTTGGTTATCGGAAGAATTGTACCAGATTTAAAAATTTTCTTATTCAAATACACAACCACAAAAAAAAATATCATTTTGTAAATAAAAGGCTCATTTCTTTAAGGCTTAACTACATTCAATACGTTCTGCAAAAAGGTGTGCCAAAAAGTGAAGATGTGACGAGCAAAAATATGTTTAGAGATGTGTGTGCGAAAAAAATTTGTTTGTTGTATCAAACTGAATTGACATATCAATCACAATTTTCGTAGGCTTTTTTGCGCACAGGTATTTCTAGTGCATTTCTTAGTTTTTCATTTTTGTACTTTTCGCAAAAAGTTTTGAATTGCCTCAAATATTGCCAATTTTTATGTCGATCCACATGAACTTTTTCACTTAAAAACTGCTCCTTGAGCTAAATATAAATATATTTATGTCCAAAAATAACTAACGTAGTTATCGTTTACCACTGAAAAACTGGGTTTAATGGTAGGTATAAGGCCTTAACTACATTGGCCACTTTTTGCAAAATTACAAAAGTAAAAATATTTTTTCTAGCTAGCGA
Source organism: Epistrophella euchroma (assembly GCA_947049315.1). Lineage (NCBI taxonomy): Eukaryota > Metazoa > Arthropoda > Insecta > Diptera > Syrphidae > Epistrophella > Epistrophella euchroma. Next base: position 120,665,538 of record OX346245.1, on the reverse strand, counting down.
AGTTGTTTTGTGAAAAAGAATATACACATTTTAATTTTAAACCAAAATTTAAGCTTTCTGCATCATTTATATAAGTTTTTCTGTGAAAAAAAACTATCCCAAAATGAGTTTGAAAATTTTCACTTTTTTACTTTTTCACTTTTTTGGCTTATGTAGTTAAGGCTTAATAATATTTGTATTTGGATACAATTTTTTTTTTAAATGAAGTAAATGATTCTGTAACATCCCTGTTCAAGTACCTCGAACAAAATCTAAACAGAATTTACCAAACTTCGTCAAAACATAGCTTCTTAAACTTGTTTCTGATTTTCTATATATTTCTTCATTTTCTTCGTTAAATATTGCAAGCAAAAGAGGAAAAAACAAAAATAAAACAGCAGAATCGACCAACAAAGCATAATCCCATTCGTTGAATTGAAAAAGATGAAAGAAAATCCGAAAATTCGTTTGATTTATTTAACTTTTCTCCAGTCGATTTTAAACTTTCACCGAGTTGAGTTTTGGCCGTGCCGTGTGTTAATGCTGTGTTTATCCCCATCTTCCAGACTATACTTTTCCTGCAATTTACATATTGCTATCGGCGGATTAATCCAACTCAAGCTTTTCTTTTATTGATACAAATTTAAGATTTTTCCAATCGAAATCAACGAGTTAAATGTAATTCTCGAGTGCAAATCCTTTATGCATCTCCTAATTCAGCCCAATGCTGTGAAAAAAAGGGTGGAAACCCAGTGAAGTAAAGTGTGAACGTGAAAAGTTAAAAAAAAAAGTTCAAAATGCACAAACAAATTTTGTGGTAAAAAGAAAAACTTAAAATAAAGGATGAGAAATTAATAATTGTATATTTTTTCCTATTTTATGTGCTGCTGCCGTGCATTGTGTTGTTTTTAATCAAAAGAAAAAGGATATTCCCTTCTCCCCTGCATCATTAAAGAGAATTAAAGTTATTGGAGAAATAATAAAAAAAAGATACCCTTTTTTTTTGTTGATGGTTTATTCATCTTCGGTCGGTCTTTGTCTTTTCAATTAATTTTTTTTTCAAATTAGATTTTCCGGGACTCGAATTGAGAATCGGCAGAAGGAGCAGAGAAATTCGCAACAAAATGTCGACGCGGTCTCAGTTGACAAAGGATTTGAACGGTGAGATAAAAAAAAGTGCTGACACTTTGTTATAATTTATAGTATTTTTTTTTAACTGCAGATGGTGTATTTGTATTCGTGAAATGCCGTATATAACAACTCTGCTACTGCGGATGTTTTTTTGTTTGTAAATTTCTAAAAAATCCCAAATAAAAAAGCTTGTCTGATGAGTTCGTTCCATACGCTTACTCAAGATTATTTTTTGAAGCATAAGTGAGTAGGTCAGTTCCTATTCTTTCAACGCTGTGTTTCGAAAAAAATCTGATTTTTTAAAACCTCGTTTGCTTGATCAGGATAATGAAGGGCATGTGGGAACAACAAAAATATATGACTACAAGAAGTATGATAAAATATTCATTTCGTACAAAAGAAAAATAAACGTTACCTGATGTTCCTATGTCGAGCTTTTTTCTACACAAACATTATCTCAACGAATATATAATAAAATTTTCATTATCAAACTATTAAAAACTAAATAAATTTTATGGTCCTCTAATATTTTTGTGGCTAAAGAAGAATGATACGTTGAACATAAATTATGAACTGAAAAATGTCATTTAAAATGCAGTCTGTAGTGAGTAGAAAAGTTGAAATTGATCCAATTTTTACTGCAACGAGAGCTTCATATTTACATTAGGTTTGTTCGTAGAAGTCACCCTCGGGTCGTCCCAAATCATTTTTAAAAACCCTGAACTGACCCGGACAGTAAAATTCTCTGTTTTTTTTTAGACCTGGGGTCGCCCTAAACTCGACCTCAAGTAGAAAATCACCAAATGAATTTTCCTCTGTAAACAACTCAAAGTAGGTATCTTAATTGGATTTTGTCAAATTTCCTGTCTTTACGCCAAGTTTGCTGTTCAATTGCCCCATGAGCCCAAGAAACACCAATTTTTAAGAGTAGTTCTTAGATAAGTTATGATGCCTTAAATATATGTCGCTACTGGTTGAAAATAAATCAAATTATCAACTCTTTTCTCACGGTTTTAAAATAAAAGATTACAAACCTTGTTTTTTCAAAAGCTAATTCACCCTTACAAAAAAATGCAAAAACTTAATAAATCTACAAGTGGCATCTCTGTTCCCGTTAAAGAAAGGCATTGTGCCAAAAAATTAATATATTTTAGTACCTAACTACAAAATCAGAACAGGATGAGAATAATAGTAATTAATGGAGAAATCAATTTTGATTTATTTCAAATTAAAGGGAGGAAAGTATGGAACCTAACATATAGGCGTGCAGTGTTAGTCGTTAGTCCAATATAATTGTTAGCCTAATTAGGAATTATTTCCAATTCTCTTGTAATATGTAGGTAGGTATATTAATTTTTTTGTGCTTCTAGAAAACCATTGATCCCTGTAACCAGCATATTTTGCTCCCTGAAATGTCGATTGTGATCCATTTCCATTTATTTTTTCAATGTGGTGAAGGTATTAAAGCACAAAAAGGCCCGGGCTACAGCGCATGACGAATTCAATGTTCTGCTCTTCTTCTTTCGGTTACATATTTTTATTGTTTTTGCTGGTTTTCTGGTTTTCGTTGGGAGATTTTGCTTATTTTTATCTTCATTTTATTATATCGTTTTTCTTTTATGTTGTTGTTGGTATTGTCCTGGCCCTGGTCATGGTCCCACAATCCGAAAAAGGAATAAAAACCGGCATTTTCATCTTCATAATTGTTATTCCACTTTGTTCTCCATCTTCATTATGTCGTGTTTGTTGTTTGCTGTTTGAAATAATTTTTGCTTGCATAAAATGGTTGGTATTTTTTTTCTGATTGAAATAGGTACTAATTTTGGGAGTGAGATTCCTGACTCTGGTTTTCTGGTCCCAGGTCGAAACCAGAAATCAGTGAGTCAAATGAAACTTTGCACTTCAACCATGAGTATCAGAGCCTTTTGTTTTGTTCGTCCTGCCACCTGTGTATGGTGTGTACATTGTGTTGGCTGGTTGGCTCTTGATGAATTATTTCAGATTTATTTTTCTTCTTCCTTTTCATCTTCTCCACTCTTGGTTTCAGGTGTGGAAACAAATAATAATTATAAATTCTTAAATCTGTGAGATGGATCCTTTTGAAACCCTGATGACAACGAAGACTAGTAGGTAGATATACCTGTACATATGTAGGTACTTCCATTTCAAGTTAATGGAAGTCTCGTGAAGTATGGCCAATTGTTTATTTATGAATGTGTAAGGATGCCCCTCATGATGGGTGTATATCTACCTGTATATATATACATTTTAAAGCGAAAATAAAAGATTTAAATAAAATACCGTTGGTTGGAAAAGTGGATGAATTTTGAAAAGAATCATTTTCCTCGTAGGTTTGTTTTGAAAGAAAAGCAAGAGGACACTCTATGGGGTGCTTTTATTATTTTTAAGCGGGGGGAATTTTTTCTTTTATTTATGGGAATTGTTTGTTTGAATAAAATGATATCTACACCATAATCATGGATTCCAGGGAGAAAAGTTAGAGAGTAAGATGTATCTACCTACCTATTCACCATCTTAGTGTAGGTACATACATAAGTATATTTCTATGGTTTATGTGATTTATGTTAGGGGTGTTTTTATTACAATATGACCTTGGAAAGAAAGCATTTCAGGTATCTTCATTGAAATGAATAATAATATTAAATCTTAGAACACGTAAATATTTCAATCAAAATTGATTCAAGTTGTGAGGAAGAAAAACAAAAACATTCCCATCTTTCATCTTTCGATTGAAATTTCGAAGTTTTTAAAGTTAATTTAAACGTTTTGCTACATATGTACATATATGTATGTACATATATAGGTCTCGTAATTTTGAGATTGGTCGAGTTCGTAAAAGTAAAACTTCGGCAACACTGCCACATTCAAGTCGCATTTCTGCAGGCAAATGCAGTCTGTTTCAAATTTTGTTCACTGTTTCAGAAGCGCTGATGTTTGCTCTCAGTATTGAAATCAATTTTGTCCCAAAATGTACATAACTACTACAATTTTTTTTGCAATTGACGACAGACTATTGATTTCGTTGCTAACAAACAGCCTTGATGAAGCCTTTAAAGAAAAGAACAGTAGGTATGTATGTCTGTATGTTGGTAGCTCTGCACCCTTCAAATTTGATAAAATTAAAAAAAAAAACAACTGTTTTTAGAAAAAAAGGAAAATTCCTGGCAGACTGAGACCTCAAAAGTCAAAACCTATTTTAATGCCATTTTAGCTGTTTTATAAAATTAAAAAAAAAAAAAAAAAAAAAGAGAAAGCTCTCCCAAACCAAAGCGAAACATTCGGAACGAAAACAAAACTGTCCTACAACGCGATTAATGACCGTATGCACACCCAAGCGGTGATGTAATCCAGCGAAAATTTCGTTGCCATTGCAAATATTTCGCTTTTTTTTTTGTATTTACCAATTTAAAATAGAATTCAACCGGAATAATTTAGGAAGAAAAAAACTCTGACGACTGACCTGTAACTGACAAGTGGAAACATAGTTTTTGCATGGATAGAATGTTTAAGGTACACTTGTCAAAACAATTAAGGGAACACCAAAAATCCCTTTTTTTTTTTTTTTTTAGTGTTTTTTGAAGAGCTGTATCTCTGCGAAAAGTGGTCATATTGAGATGAAACAAAAAGCATTCTGAAGCTTTATATTTGATGAGATTTTAATTAGAAGCAAAACACCTTTTCGAGAAAAAAAAATACAACTAAAATTTTAAAATTTTGAAAAAAAATTATTCAATTTTTGCTCCAATTTTGTTTTCTTTGAAAAAAGAATTTTTTTTCTTTTCAAAGCTTATCAGTATTGTAACTAACGCAAAACTGTGAAAAAAGTGTGCAGAAATTGTTGTTTTCGTTTCAATTTTGATGAAAATTTCACAATGTTTATGAACCACTCAATTTGTTCCATTAATTGTTTTTTACGACTTTGATCATTCGGTACGTGAAAAGGGTTTAATGGATTTATTTAAAATTTTACAGAAATATTGGTGGTCTATTGTTCTTTAAAATGTCATATGAAATTAAGTCCTGCAGTCAATATTTGTAAAGCAGTAATAGATTTACAAAAAGTCTTTAAAAAGTCGTTTTTTTTTACCTTATGAATTATGAATGTAACGATGAGGAGCCCAAAAAAAATAATCGTTATAAAGTCTTGAAAATATCTTGTAGAATGTTAATTCCAGTTTTTAAAACTACCCTTTAATTTTCCGTGTCGTCATTCCTTGCGAAGATATTGGTAGTCAAAGTCAAAAGTCTGTTTTTTTCATTCAAAGCCAGAAATTATTCTGAAAAAAAATTGTAGAATGACGAAAAAAGACGACCTTAAAGCTGAATAGTCAAGTTATCAAATCAAAACATTAAATTGGCTCAAAAAATTTTCAAAGAAAAGGACAATGTTCAAAAAAAAAAGAAAATTGTTGGGTCGTGCTGCTTCTTATGATTGCGCAATAACGGTACCTTAAAAAAAATTATTTTCTAAAATGTCTCCATATAAAAATATAAAGCTTTAGAAGGCTTTTTGTTTCATCTTAATACGACCACTTTTCACAGAGATACCGCTCTTCAAGGAACACTAAAAAAAGTGATTCTTTTTTTGTTCCCTTAATTGTTTTGACAAGTGTATTTTAACAATGTTTAAATGTAGACCTCTTAATTTGTTCAACTAATTGTTGTCTTATGAAACGGGTATGGGAAAAAAAAGAACCCGAATGAACCACAACAAACTTGTGTGTGGTTGGTAAAAATGCTAGTTGATTCAAATGCAGTTTTCAAAAAATAAAAACCTACACTGAATCGCCATGATCACCATCGGTAGCTAAGTTCGCAGTGGCCTTGGCCAGGAGACGCAAAAAGTTTTTCAAATTAAATTGACTAAGCACAACTAAAATGAGTCTGATGATCGGCCTGGCTGAAATAGTTATAAACCTTTACCTCCAGACTATACAATTGGGTAGTAGCTCACTCAAGTTGTTGTTGTTTCATTCAAAAACTTCAAGCAAACAATTTTATAATGTTTTTGAATTGGGTTAAAATCGCGTTAAATTTTATCCGAAGATTAATTTTAATATTAAGGTGAATCTGAATCCAATTCGCACAAGGCCTTAAAAAACATCTATAAGTTTGTGAAATCGACACTGCTCTCTTTTGAGATAAAACTTGTGAGATAGAAGCCGATTATGAATTTCACAAATAAAACCTACACTAATCATAATTTATTAACATCAATAACTGAAGCATACATTTTGAACCTAAAGTTTATTATTGTACTAGCAAACCCGTTATAATAGGTAACATTTTGCTTTATTTATTATTTTATGCTAAACATTTTATTATCACTATAATGCACCTGTCTGTCCTCGGAGATTCTAGAAAATTTAACAAAATCAATTTCAATCAGTGTGACATACTCTCGGGGCTGTTGACATTAAACATGTTTCCGTCCATCACACCCGGGGTGGTGTGTCTTTGCTGTTTAGTTGACATTTGAACAGCCAAAAAAAAAAAAAAAAACAACAGATTGAATTTTTGTATCTTATGCAATTTTATGTGAAGTTTTTTTTTTTATTCACTCTCCATCATCAAGATTGAAAGCGTGTAAAATTGATTTTGACTCGGCAATTAGCATAAGCAAACATTTTTATTCACCCACCTTGTTGTAGATACGAGTTTTTTGTTGTTGTTGTTTTAACGTTCATTATAATCTCGCTTGCATGCATACATGAATAAATTTTATAGTAAACAACAACATTGTCAAAGTGTTTCACATGCATGAGTTAATGTTAAGAGTTATGTATTTACATATTTTAATACTTCCTCTGCGAAAAAATCGGATTCTTGGATATCCTAAGTTATATGTTGTTTAGACGTATAGAGGAAAAATTACATAATATGATGTAATAAATTTGTTTGCAGACAGTTGACAAAGAGAAGGTGGATCAGCCCCACGCGTTTTTATTTTATTTTCATAGAAAAAAAAAAAAATTTTTTTCGCAATCGTGAAAAATAATTTATTAAAAAATCGAACTTTACAATTTTCTACTTATATGTATATGTATCTACGTAAATTTACATAAATAGGTATAATCCCACTTGGAAGTCTCTAATGAAGCTCAAGAAAGTTTTACATATTAGTTAAGGCTTACTATCAGTTATGTACCATTTTGCATTAAGAGGCAGAAAAAGTGAAACGAAGACAACCAGCCTGATTCTCCCCGCCATCACTGATACTTCACAAGTCACAAGAGGTGGTGAAATTAATTTTGTGACTTTTTTGTATTCTCCCCCAAAGTCACAACTTGCGAGAGTCACAAAAACAATCGAAATTGTGATCTCCTTCAGAGCAGGTCACAACTCAAAAATTACATGTGTTTTGTCATTTTGACCTGACCTGACCTGACATTCTATATATTTTGCTAAAAATTTGCAACTTTATAGATTTTCGAGTGCTAAAATAAAGTAAAGTGGGAATCGATTCGATTTATTCGCAAATTAATCAAAAAGTTTTCACAATTGCACAATATTTTTTTTAAAAACGAATTATTGCACCGCCAACGCCACCGCCGTCCGACGGTAAGGGACGCAAATAGCTCTCCAAACAATTTCTATAAAGATTTTTCACTTCGATTTTGGAAAAATATACTATGTTAACGTATTTATTCACTCACTTTATCGCTAAAAATAAATTGAACCTTGCATTTTATAAGTTTTAAATAAATTTGTATGGCCCAATTAACATTTTTTGATAGGATCAGCAACTGTTCCAAAAATGACACTACAAAATTCAGCTTTGGTGTGGTGAGTTTCGTTATGACTTTTCTTGTGAGGATTTGGGGCAGTGCTGCCAGAAATCATGTATTTTGGACCCAAAAAATGATTTAATGTTTTCGAGTCCAAAATCATGTTTTTCTTAATTAATTAAAATTGTTACTTTTTGATAACTGCTTTTAAAAAATATGTCTACCCTAGGCTAAAATCTAAAAAAAAACACGAATACGGCCATTCTTTTTTAAAACAAAAAGATTAAAAAGTAGATTAACTTTGACAGTTTCTTTCAAAATGTAGATACTATGGGTATTTTTTTTTCTTATGAAGTGGAAATCAGATGGCAAGTTTAATTTGTGTCCAACAAAAAAACAGATTCACTCTCGCAAATTGTTCCCTCGATTCTCGAATATTGTATCTACTAAATCAATAGTACAATCTGTTCGAATGGTTAAACTATTGGTCATATGAAGATTTCAATGGGATTTATTTTTAATTTAAGATTTAAATTTGTATGGTTAATCACGGGATTTGGGAGGAGATTTAGGGTAAATCCAATTTTGGTTTAGTGAACGGTGAAAACGTAGTATTTGACTCAAATACTACGTTTTTGTGTAATTTTATTTCCTATCTGTGAATAGATGTGAATGAACCATACAAAAGAATATGTACTATTATACAATTCATCATTTGAGCTACCACCACACACTTCATAGTTTATTTTAATGTTATTTTAAAGTCCTTCAATTTTTTGTATTTTTACACATATTTTTAAAATATTTTTTGAACTTTTTTTTAAGATCCCTTTTTACTATTCTCCAACTCAGAACTGTGGGTCATGTTTTTTGAACTCAAGTCATGTTTCTTAAACTATGTTTTTTTAAATTTCTGAGTGGCATCAGCACTGATTTGGGAAGACTTCCAAAAATGTAATTGAGTCATAACAATCCTCACAAGAAATAGTCACAGGAGCTTGTGACTTATGACTCCTCACGAGGGTAGAATCGGGCTGAACATTACATACGGCATTGCGATCTTCTATAAAATGTCTCTACTATTAAAAATAGGGACTAGAATGTGTCCAGAAAATGTTTCATTAAAACCAGTTAAATTTCATATGAAGAAGAACAGAAACAATATCACTCTCGCCAAAAATATCTTCCCTGGGAACATACATAAGTAACGATTGGTATTCCTGGTTTTCAAATCAAAAAGTCTTTCAAAGTGCCTTTTTGTTTTTGAAGCAAATATGTATCTGACAATGCAAACTCCACCAACAATATAGCCAACTTCTTTTGAAATAACTCTTCATCTCTATCGCTGCACATCTATTTCTACTAATTGTTTACTATTCTTCTCTTTTAAACAACCACAAAGAAAAAACAATAACATTAGTTGATTATGATACAAAAAAAAAAAAAAAAAAAAAAACGCCCCTTAAAAATAATATTTTTTTTGTTTTGTTTTCTCTACAAAAATAAATAAAAAACAAATTCTGTTGGAATTAAATAGAAGACATTCAATTGAGAATAAAAATTGTATTGGCCTGAAGAAGAAATTGCTTACATTGTGTCTGCGTGTAAACAGACAAAACAAAATAAATCAATTGATATGCAAACGAGGAACCCGCTTCTGTGTGTGTTGTTCAGTATGATGACTAATAATTATTGTAGTTCCTCGAAACAAATAAAAAAAAAAAAAAAAGAATCGCCCCAACCGAACCCATTAAAAACCAGCTGGCGACATTTTGCTTTTATTTTTGTTTTTGATTATTTAATTTTTTTTTTATAAATATAAATTTAAATACTTATGTATCTACTTATATACATCTACATACATACATATATTAATTTTTTTTTTATAAAACTATATGGTTGGTTGAAATTAATTGTTATTTGTTTCAATTAGAGCAACGAGATATACGAACTATCCAAACGACTCCCCACAATCCCGGTTTCATGTTGAGAGAGATGTACAGTACATACGAGTAGCTATCTGGCTAATTGTCGAGTCGACTCCCAAGTTTGTCCTCAATGACATCTTTTTCATGGACTTGAAGATTTCCCTATAGAATTAAATTGATGGACGCAATCATGACGATGAGATGACAAGCGAATGCCTGTGGTGGTTGTGGTTTGGATGATTGATAGTGAATAGTAATCATTCATCGCTGCAATTGACGTCAATTTAATAACAATTCAGACTTTATTTCCACTTAATTTCTTTCTTTATAGTTATTTTTTTTTTATTGTTGGAAGAATATATACCATTAAATCGTACGAAGTTGCTTATAATTATTGTTTATGTTGAAAAAAAAAATGCAATAGTCTTAATTTTGGCATAAAGAATCAGCCTTAGGCCAGACGCGCACATGCAACTAAACAGTTTGGTTTCGATTTTGAGTACTATAGGATTATATGAGAGTCCGCGCACATAAACCGGCGCGCACTCCCATATAAGCCCATTGTGCTCAAAATCGAAACCAAACTGTTTAGTTGCATGTGCGCGCCTATGGCCTATTTCACCAAATTACAATTACAATCACAAATTTGTACTTGTAAACAACAATTACAAATTTAAAAACTGAATTTCTGTTTCACAAACAACAAACAAAATTTCAACAAATTTGTAACATATTGAAAAAAATTGAGGAAATTTGTAGTTGTAATTTACAAATACAAAACAAATCCGTTTCACCGCTTATTTGCAAAACTTTGTAAACAACAATTGTATTCCACAATTTTTTTTTTGAGAATGTGCCGTGTAAAAACATAATTATGTCCCTAATAATGAATAAACAAAACTTAATTTTTGCTGTAAGTTCGTTTTTTGATCAAAATGTTTTTTTTTTTTTTTTTTTAATTTTGGAAAATTATTTTTCTACAGAAAAAATTAAAAAGTATTAAAATGTTAGGAACTGCTGCCTCGGAGTCAATGAAAAGATTTTACTTTAGCCCGTATTATTTTGCAAAATGGTCACTTGTATCACTGTTGGTGGTAGAATTCCTTTGCCGTTAATACATAATTAAAAATTGAAAAAGTACAATTTGTAAATAAAATTACATACGAAATTTCTCCTGTAAGAATTTTGCAACAGTTTTACAAATTTGTAAAATTAATTTATTTAGTGAAACAGAAACTTACAAAATTTTATGAATTTTCACAGATTTGTATTTGTAAACTACACACAAAAATTACTCTTGGTGAAACGAAAATAAATAAATTCCCACAAATTTCCCTTTGTAAATTACAACTACAATTTTGTAATACAAAGATTTTGTAAAACAGAATAAATCGATTTTATAACAAATATTGTAAGAAATCACTTGTAAATTACAATTTGTTAGTTGGTGAAATAGGCCACAGGTGTTATTTTGTAAGGCGTTGAACGCCAAATACAAACAACAGTGTAAACTTGGTATTACGTAAAGCGTTAAACGCCAAATAAACGCCAATTTATCTCCCTTGTGAAACGCGTTAACTATACTTGTTTTGTTGTATTCCGTTTGTCGTTTTTTCCATATAAAACAACTTCCATAAAAACGTCGTCGAGAAATTTGTTGACGACAGGAGTAAAGCCTAGTACGCTGCTGATACGAAACGAAATTTTTAGTTGGTCTCCAACATGAAAAAGAAATGCTTACGATAACCATAACGAAAAATTACCCCTTGAAAGTGTCACCATTTGCAAAAACAAAAAACTATCACAAACGCATAAAAATCACAGAAGGCAATAGGGGGGTTCACATGGTCCGGCATGTGTGACAGCATGGCATGATGGGAAAAATAACTATAAGCGGAATGTTGCGTTCACATGAATACATCATGTGTGACAACATCACTATATGATTGAAATTTTTGAGGCAGACGGATGGAAAATAATGAAATTTTTTTCAGATAATCTGCCATATTTTGTGTAGAGATATGGTATATATATACAAACAAATCACCCCAAAATTCATTATATATCTTAAACCCATTTTCCGCTGTTTTTCTTAGATATTTACTCTACGAGGTTTTTTTCCGAGTGAAAAAATGCACTAGGCTTGACCAACATCTGTTCACATTGGTTGTATGGTTTGACAACACGGCAATATTTCAAAATATTTTGAAAACCTGCAACATGTGTGTCAAGCAGGTTGTTTTTGCGTTCGAATGATCACACATCAGTGGTTGTCATGCCATGCTGTCACACATGCCGGACCATGTGAACCCCCCTATGTCGTGAATAAAGAAACAACATACACAAACAAGAATAGAGAGCAAATTTAACTTTTCCGTACACAATTAATGGTACAGGCAAAAACAGAGGGGAGATCTCTCCAAATAATCTGCTACAATTATTATCGATTTCGTTCATCGAACAGCGTACCGCAGAAAGAAATTTTTCGTTTATGATTTCGTTGTGTCATTTTTGTACGGGATTTTTCGTTTTGCATCAGCAGCATACTAGGCTTAAAAATGAAAGATTTTTTAAAGTTGCTTTAGTTTTTATAATTTAAAATTCTTTGTTTAAGGTAAAAATTCAAATGCGACGACTGGTAGATCTCGTGGAGGTAAAAAGCACTAGGGTGGAGTGTCAATGTATGGAGCAGTTACGAATGCCTCCAGTTTGTTGCATTTAAATGATAAGAATAATTTGACATAAAAAATAAATTGTTTAAATAAAATCTTTAGCCCTCTACCTTAACTCAAAGTAAGTTTAGAATTAAAAAAAACACACTTTTTTATAGCTTTGAGCTGAGGTAGACGGCTAAAGATTTTATCCAATGGATCTGATGAATGCGTCATCTTAGAGTCAAAGTTTTGGACCACTTTTTCGAGTGTTAATGGTCCTCATATAGTAGTAGCCGTGGCGTGATGGTTAGTGCGATGGACTGTCATGCCAGAGGTCTAAGGTTCGATCCCCAGCCTCGACATCTATTTATTTAAAAGAAAAACGGCTACTGCCTCTTGCGAGGAATTGACAAATCCCCCAAGAGTATCTCCTGTCACAGAAAAGTGCCGCTCGTTAGCCGTTCGGATTCGGCAATAAACTGTAGGTCCCCTCCATTCCTGCAGACACGCACACAGGAATGGTTGAGAGTTGTCAGTCACTAGGCCCTAGTTCTTCATGAGCTGTTGTGCCATCAAATTTATTTTTATTTTTAATGGTCCTCATATGTACAGTGGTGTGAAAAACATTCCGGATTTTTTTGGTAAACTGCATTGATTGTTGGTTTGTGATATAAAAATTAAAAAATCAAATGTTTGCAATTTTTTCCCATTTTTATTGAATATATTTTATTATTTGAAACAAAAACCATGGAACTTTATCCATCAAAACAAAAAAGTATTCAAAAAATTAAAGTTAATTCAAAATTTTAATGTGAAAAACTAACCGGATTTTATTTTTTTGCAATTAACTTTTATTATTTATTTAATATTTTGTCCAGTAACCCCTGTTTTTTATCACAGCTTGGCATCGACGAGGCATTGACTGGATTAAATTCTCGAAAACAGAAGCAGGAATATTCTCCCATTCATTTTTCAAAGCTGCAAAAAGAGAAGTTGTTGACGTGTGCTTTTTTTTCCCAACCCGCCTTTTTAAAATGGCCCACAAGTTTTCTATTGGGTTTAAATCGGGTGATTGAGATGGCCATTCTAAAACACGAATATTTTTAGTTACAAACCACTGTTTTAGAAGCTTTGAAGAATGTTTGGGGTCATTATCCTGCTGAAAAATCCAAGGCAGAGGCATTTCTTCCTCTGCGTATGGAAGCATTACTGACTCCAAAATGTCTCTATATTGGAAACGGTCCATAATTCCTGTGATTTGGTGTATAGGACTGCAGCCTGCTCCTGAAAAACAGCCCCAAACCATTCACCGAGGCTCCACCGTGCTTTACTGTAGGGAGTACATTTGCAGGCTTTAATCGCGTACCTTTTGAGCGCCTCACTGTCCTTGCATCATCGAAGTAAAGTAAGTTGAATTTGCTTTCATCACTGAAAAGCACACTCCTCCATTTGCTTAAAGACCGGTTAAGATGATTTTTTGCAAATTCAACCCTGGGTTAAATGTTTTGATTAGGAATTTTAAGTCTTTCCCAAATACCTTTTACGGATTACCCTTTTTTACGATGTTTAGCAGTAAGAAGAGGTTTTTTAGCTGGTCGAAATGCAAAAAGACCGAAATCTCTTAAACGCTTCCTGACCGTACTTGGCCCTATGGGTAGATTAAGTTCATCACAAATTGTCTTTGAAGTCGCAAAAGGGTCTTTAAGCACGAAATTCTTTATGCGCCTATCAGTTTTAATTGTTGTTTTGCGAGGGCGTCCACCAAAATGATCTGCTTCTACTGATTTTCACTTTTAAATTTTTTAATGATGTCGCAAACCGTTGACGTTGGAATTTTTAAGATTTCAGCGATTACTTTTTGTTTTATACCGGCTTGGAACTTTTCTATTATTTCGTATCGAATCGCGTTGCTATAACGTGTTTTAGCAATTTTATGCACCATATAATTTCAACTTACACAGCTTTAACTTGTTAGAACGTTTTAATCTACGGCTTGAGTCAAAAGACTCGAAAAAACCGTTACTTTAACATCGAGACTCGCAATCTTCTTGAAATCCGGTTAGTTTTGCACAGGCATGTTACTGAGTAACTTTATAAAATAATTTTTTTTTATTGTTCTTGTCATCGTAGCATTAAAATTTTAAGGTTATTATTAACTTGTCTCATACTCTTTACAAATTATTAAAAAACTTATGGAATGTTGTTAGTTTTCTACTTGGTATTAAGAAAATCATTACTATGGGAAAAAATCCGGAATGTTTTTGGCAGCACTGTACATTCTCTTAAAAAATAATTGTCTTGCAAAACACAACAACAATTTCGCTTATTTATATCGAAAAGAATCATCTCCGCTTATGAATTCAAGGAACATAAAACAGTGCTTCAAAATTCTTATTTTGGATGAATTACTATAAGTTTTCATCAATTCATTCAATAATTCATTCGTTTGACATACAAGACATTCTTATCACGCTGGCTCTACAGGACATACAGATGCCCAACATCCAAATCAACAATCAGCTTATTTTTTTCGCACTGTGCACTTTATGTCATGTCGTTAGTATAGCAGATAAATTCCACTAATAAAATATAATTTATTTTTTTACGAACAAGAGAATTAACAAAAACAAAAGAAAATTATTTTTATTGTTGTTTTAGTGGACTGTATTGAATTAAAATCAAATGGAAGATTTTTTTGCGTTTCGCTCAGGCACGACAGTTGGGCTCATCAGTTACATGCTGTCGTACCTTTCTAAGACCCAATTTTTTGGTCGATGGATACCGACTCTTAATAAAATCTACAGCGCATATGCACTGTAAATTATATTCTTCTAGGGGAACATGGTTACATTCTTGCACCTAGAAATATATATATAAATTGCGTCTTAGAAAGGTACGACAGCATCTAACTGATGAGCCCAACTGTCGTGCCTGGGCGAAACGCATTGGACTAAAGGTCACAAAAAATCTTCCATTATAATTTTTTTTTTTTTTTAAATGAACAAATCGATCTTTAAAATTCCATGCCATCTGACCCAAAAGAGCAAGTTCGCTGGATCCAATCGTGGATTTTATGTTTTTCTTCAACAGACCAGCAATATCAGACCAAACAAACAGATTTAATTTCCAAACGCCCGCCCCTTTTTTTGTACTGCCTATATCTTTTGACATCAATTTAAATTAAGACTGATTTCTAGTCTTTTTTTTTTTTTGCAAACCCATAATTTAATCCCACATAATATACCACAAGTTAAAAGTTAAATGGGATTTCAGTTATGATAATAGAGAACACACATATTAAGACTCCCATCAAGCAATTAAAATCCAGAGTGAATCTTCTTCGTAATAATTGAACAAGTTTTCGACATTATCTGTGTCGAGTCTTACAAAACTTTCGTTGAGATATTTATCTTTTAATTAAATTTAACCTGAACCCGCACTCAACCTAAATAGTCTCATCGAATTAAAACAAATAATTAAAAATATTCAAATTAATTGTATTATTATTTAAGAATTTAAATTAAAATATTCTTTATTTTAATTACCTTAATGAATTATTTTTTACTCCTATATATATATTTTGTTCTTTATTTAAGACGAAAATTAGAAGAACAAAATAACTGTCAGATAACGTCACCATACCCGTGATGATGAATGGTATAGGTTTATATGTCTATCGATTTTTCATAACTCGAAAGATGGAAACTCATGCTGGATTCATTATCTTTGTTTATCGTTTGTTTTTGTTGCCGATGGCAGTGTGTGCACGAGTTTTCTATTTATTATTATCATGACATTTTCTGATGGTTTATCACACTAACAATAATATCTGGATCCATCGGCCCCTTTAGGATAAATTTTAACTTGTTCTAATAGGTCATGTATTGGTTTCGAGTAAAAAGAATATTTTGATATTTAAAGGCGAAACTTAACATTACGAAACGATAATAAAGAAGTGGTTTTTGTCACACTATTCGTCGGTCGCCTATAGTTTGTCTCAGGAGATACATATAAAGAGTGTTTTTTGTGAAGAGTTTTACATAAATACAACTTTAAAATATGATCTATATATGTATTTATAAGAATATATCGTAATTCGTTCGGATGTTTAAAACTTAAAAACGACTGTACCAAATTGGATAATTCCTTTTGCAGGTTTATTTGTAGTTACTACGCGAAGATTTAGGAAAACAGAAATCTTAAAATTCTCAACAGGTGGCGTTGAAGGCGCACATTGGCACACTTCGGTTTTCGGTTCAATAAATGACTCCGAAACCACCATACCGATTGAGTTCAAGCAAGGTACGTAGAGTGTTCATGTGCGGTGCGTGTTTGGTCAACGTGCGTCGCTCTCGCAATTTGCCAACAAGGTTCTGCAGCACATGCATTTTAGTTCTAATTTTAGAAAACATGTTCATATTTCGTTCAAAATTCAAAAAAATCTTAAGGGCTTCTGTGTGTCTGTGTATCTTTATTAAAAATTGGTCTGACAGTCCGCAAACGAGGTGCAGCAACGCATGCATTTTCCGACTAATTTCAGAAACGAAAGTATCGTTTTTACTCAAAATTCAAGAAAATTTATGTGCGGAAGTCCGAGATTGCAGCAGCGCAGCATGCACGATCAGATTTTGCTAAAAATTTAAGGAAATCTTAGATAGTATTCCAAGAGTGTTCCTTATTTGTTGTTTGTTTAAAATAGGTCTTTCAGTTTGCCAATAAGGTGCAGGTGTGCATATGCATAATGCATGTTTAGACTAATCTCCAAAACCATGGGCCGATTTTGAAAAATCTTTTTTTCTCTGAAATGTTGTACTTAGAGGATAGCTTTAAAAATGCATAATTTTTAAAAGTTAGTTCTTTATAAGGTAATGAAGTAAACGAAGAACACCATGCAAGCATGAATAGCACCTGGAACAAATACGCCAATAACTTTATTTTGAGGGCGATACAACGGTCGCAGGGTAAACATAAATTTCGGATTTTTGAGTTTTTTTGTTCCTGAATAAACAATCCAATTCAGCACCATCCATTTTATTATTGACTTATTTTCCAACTCTTTTGGTTTTTCTGTTGTTTATCGTGTTAAATTTTTTTGGTCTGGGCCAAAGTTGTAGCCAAATAAATTGGTGCAAAAATTTAAACAGTCTTTACTAAAATTTTCTTAAATTTAAACACTTTTTAACTAGTATCATATTAAACTATTTTTGTAATGAACATCACCCAATCACATCACGCATCAATGAGGCTCTAGAAATAGAAAGTTTTACTATCGAAAGGCTACCAAGGGGGGTTACTATCGAAATGAGCTAGGCCCTTGCCAGCAATGTACCATTTTGCCTCGAGAAATTAAAAACAAAATTAAAAAAAAGTTGATGTATTTAAGATTGGATCCTGGGATGTGACCTTCCACATACCTGTATCAGACCGATAAGCTAACCTGGGCTAATTCGAAATATATAAATTAAAAATTGAAAATTATTAACTTCATACTTTTATTTCAAACCATTATATGGGTTGTTAAAAATATTTTGGTTATATGTAAATGAATATGTAGTTACGGAGTATTACAGATGGGATGACAAAACTTATCCAATAAGTTTTTACAAGTATTTGACAAGTTTTCCCTACTGAAAACTTTCCAGGGCCTTGACTAAACTTGGCAAAAACTTGCAATTTTTTCAGGCGGACATCAACAACACATCTAAAACAGTGACAATTTGTGCAAAAACCAAAACAAACATACCCTTTTTGGCATTTGTTTAAATGTCAAAGTGCCATATAAAGGTAGTGTAATATTGAAAAAAAAAAAAACTAAAATAGACGCATTATTGGTGTAGTCAATTTTTGTTCGCCCATTGGACGGCGAAATCGTCAAAATCGGTGTTTTGATAGAAATGGATCAACAAAAAAAATTGATTTTTTTTACCATTTAGAAACCACATAATTTACTATGTCCCTGGTCATTTATGAGCTGTCGGTCGTGTCACCAAATTTGTTTAAATTTTATTTTATGATCTTAACTTTAAAAAAATTTCAAAAAGTTAGTCCGATACTCGTTAAAAATGTGTAAAATCATCTTTTAAACGTAGTATCATACTAAAAATGCTTTAACATCGTAATAAATCTTTTTAAATTTTGCACTATTATCTTTTGTTTCTGCATACATATGGTGTGTCGGGAAAATAAGATCTCTGAGATTTCTCAACTTCAAAAAGTGAGCAAGCGAATCGAAATTTTTTTTTTGACAGCAAAACTGAGAAATTTTGCTGTGGAATCTTGTTCACGTAACTGAGATTGCTGAGGGCTCTGAGATCTCATTTTCCTGAACTTACCTATACATCTTTCTTTGCAGCTAATATGCTCTATGTTAAAACGCCCTTTTTTAAATTTAATTTTAACTTTTTCTCACATTTTTATCACTTGATGCATACTTGGTAAACACAATAATCTTTAGCTTAAAGTAAAAGTTGGTTGCAGATTAAACTTCTACTACAACTACAGCTACAACTTCTCCTCATTTAGAGCAGTATACTATTTCCGTACTTTTTAACTTAAAAAATGCCACGAAATACATCTGCTTCGATACCATTGTACACCGCTATGTTTATTTAACCTCTAATCACTAACGGCCATATTATTCACTCAATACATCCAGATTAAAACTTAAATCTGGATGTAAATCATACAAATTCAATGTAAATTCATCTGGATTTAAGTTTAAATCTGGATGTATCGAGTGAATAATATAGCGGTAACTGTTTTTCTTAATTTGATGTGAGTCAAATTTCACTTGGTATTTATTTGTTAACTCTGAAGAAAGAATTTTTTTTTAATTATTTCCATTTATGAATAATTTAAATACAGATTTTAAGTTCTAGTCGAGTTTCCTGTAAATGTCTCATCCATTTCTGACAAATTGTTACACATAATATTAAAAACTCTTTCTCGGAAAATACTTGGAATTTAAACTTAAAATGAGTTGCATTTTTTATATCAGTTTTAGGAAAGCCACTTTTTTTTTGTAACAGAATTTGGAAGGTTTCCAAAGCCATTCTCAATTATTAATGCTTCCGTAATTCTCTTCCGATCTCCATAAAAAATTGAAGGTTGAGTGCTGAGGACTTGTGGTTGTTAGGAAATGCGTCAATGTCAAACCGATATTCTCCCTCCGGCATCAAAAGTTTCAAATTGCTTAGATCCAATTCCAGATTTTTTAGAATTAACCAGTCCTAAAAATAACAATCAATATTTTTGAATAAAAATATTTACAAATATATGAGAAAAAAATCTTTCAAAGGAATTACTTCATAAGGACAGGTGTGATTAAGATTCGAGTATTTTTGTCCAATGTTCATTAAAATATTCAAATATGGTGATTTTGCTTTGTTAACAAATTTTTGACAGAAGTCCTCCGTAACATTTACCAGAAATTGTCGATATATAACATTGAATTTTTTGTACAATACATAATGCAGCTTCGGACAGAGAAAGAGAAATTAATTTTAATTTTGTTTTATGTAGAAAATTATACAAATGTAAATATCTTACATTCAAATTATCTAATTTCTTTTCAAGATGACCCCAGATATTCAATACTGTCTTATACCGATTTATTGGTTTCGAATAGCAAGTAAAGTTTGTTAGAAATTCTTTGTCATGTAATGTACAGATACCTCTTTTGAAGTTTGCTGCATTTTGGCCCTAAAAAAAAAATCAAAAAAATTTAAATTGGATTTTATGTTAATTTAAATATTTTTAATATAAAATAGTAAAATTTTTAAGTTCGCTATAAATTCTTATAAAATAAGGTACACACATTAATAAATAATATTGTGAACGTTGAAAAAATCAAAATTCCTACAGCGATGAGTGAACAATTTAGACTCATTGTTTGACTTAAGTTTTATTTATTTGAAATACTTACATATTCTGTTCTAGATTTGCTTATAAAGGATTTACTTAACAACAATTATACATTTTAATAGGTCGTAATGAACAAAATGTTTTTTTAATGTGAAAATAATTAAAAAGTTTTGATTTTCAATTTCGATTAAAAAAATTAAAAATACCTAATGTTGATAATGACATAATCCAATTTTAACGCATGGTTGGCAATATAGCTCATTTAATAATAATTTAATAAAAACTTTATTAAATATAATTGAGGTCTACTAAAACAAAACAAAAAAAAATATATATCTAACTCAGTTTTAACTGCAACATTGCTTACATCTAATCACACTTTTTCAAGAGCATATTTCCTGAATTTTTGGAAAATCGCAATTGTTTATAAATTCTGTCTTATAAAAAGTGTTTTTGTTTTTAGAAATAATCTTCCGTTTGGCTAACCTTTTTTCATGGACAGTTCATTTGTAAACTGGATAGCAGAACGTAATTTGATATATTCGAAGAGGTTATCGTTATTCAAGACGAAGCAAATAAAATTTCGGTTTGGACGTATATAACTTGAAACGAATAAAATATGACGAGTTTTTTTACTTTACTCACTGTAACAAGAAAATTTGCATAGTCTAAATTTCGTAATTATAAGACACCAAAGAAAACCCCAAAAAGTTGTTAATGACTTTTCCAATAATTTTTGCCTGTAGGAAAAACTACTCTGCAGTCCTATCGTTCAATATATGCCACCAATGGCTAACTTACTTTACTCTAGATGGCGCTTTTAGTCCAGGATTGACTACGGCCTGAACCAACAAATCTTTCCAGCGAGCTTGATCCCTTCCTAGCAGGCAGGCAGTTAGTTGTGGTCATTTTTAACCTCCCATCGCCTATGGTGGGGTTTTCCTCTGCTGCGCATATCATCAGGGGTAGATTCAATGACTCGTCGGGCTGGTGCGTTAGTTTTCATACGCTCCACATGTCCCAATCATATCAGCAGCTGAATTTTCAGCTTTTTGACCAGATCGATGTCGCTGTAAAGCCCGTAAAGCTCGTTGTTGAATCTTATCCTCCATACTCCAGCGATACACCGAACATCTTCCAAAGAATCTTCCTTTCAATTCACCCAAGCAGTCTCTTATCGTTTTTTTGACAAGATCTATGCTTCTATCCCATACAGCAGAATCGGAATGATTAGATTCTTGGTATCCTTGGTTCTTTGAGAGAGGACCTTACTACTCAAATGTCTTCTTAGCTTGCAGCGATTGGCAAGAGTGATTCTTCATTTGATTTTGCACTGATGCGAGGTATATGGCGCCTAGGACCCGTGTTCTGTAACTTCTCGCATGCATAAAATCGGTCGAAAAACGATGGAAACTGATACCAAAAAAAAACATGAGTTTTTTTCAGGGTTTCTCGACTGATTTTTTCTATGTGAAATTTAAAGAACATAGGTCCAGCTAGACGAAAGTCCTTGACGACTTCAAACTTGTACCCGTCTATCGTGGCGTTATTCCCGAGTCGGAAATGTTGAGATTCCTTTCTCGATGACACCCTATACTTTGTTTTGTCCTCATTAACAGCCAAACCCATTTCCGCCGCTTCAATACTATAGAAAAGGCACGGGTAACAGCTCGCTTCGTTCTCGCAATGATGTCAATATCATTTGCAAAAGCAAGTATAGAACTGAAAGGACTTCTGAACAATTGTTGACTTGTGAATTGCGTACAATTGCTTCAAAAACGATGTTAAAAAGGTTGCATGAAAATGCGTCGCCTTACCCCAACCATTACTCGTCATCAAAAGGTTCGGTGGTGTTCTTGCTGACTTTGACGGAGCAGCGAGATTTCTCCATCGCCATCCTGCACAAACACAAGCGGACGAGTTTGACAGGGATACCGAGATGCTATGTATGCATGGCTATGTATAATTCGTCTCTGTCTACGCTATCATATGCGACTTGAAATCGATAAAGAGGTGGTGCGCATTGAAATTCCTGAGTTTTTTTTTCCAAAATCTGTCGCAGTGTGAACATTTGATCGACGCACGGTTGATTTGACAGGCCTAGAACCGCTCTGATAGGGGCCGATCAGATAGTTGACAAAAGATCTTAAGCGATCACACAATATACAGATGACAAGATTTTGTATTCGACGTTGAGGAGACTATGTAGTTGGCACAGTTCAAAGAATCACCTTTCTTCTGGGTGAGGCACGCTATACCGAGATTCCATTCATCGAGTATACATACATTCATCCAACTAAATTTTGCAGATAAGTTGGTGCATGCTCCCTACCAAGTCATCTCCCGCTGCTCGAATAGTTCGGCTGGCAGGCCATCCACACCAGCAGCCGTGTACGATTTAAGCTGGTGGACGGGAATTTTGTCATCATCGTCCAGTTTCTTACAGATTCTCACCTTATAGCCGTTCGGATTCGGCAATAAACTGTAATTCCCCTCCATACTCCATTCCTGCCAATAACGCGCGCAAAGGAATGGTTGAGAGTTGTAAGTCACTTGACCCTAGTTCTACACGAGCTGTCCCACCTTCAAATTTAGTTTTTTTTTTAATCGTCCTATTAGAATGGATTGTTCTGTCTAACAATGGAATTTTGGTAGCTGATTTCGCCGTTTACTATCTTCTTAATTTCGAAGTTTTATTCCTTCCTCTAAAAAAAAAAACTTCACATCTAAAATATAGGTTGTAAAAATCAAGCGACACGTAGTGTATTTTATGCAGTTCATTATAATACATGATTTCACAAAGTAAAAACTACCCCATCGCTGTGAAGTGAACCTTGAGGCAAGCGATAAAACGGACTTTTCATCTTAAAAAAAAAAAAAAACATCGCTTTAAATGTAAAACAATATGCATAAAATTTGTTCTATAAATGTACTTCGTGGTCCCTTTTTTTACACAAAGGACTCGCTTTTTCATACATTTATAATGTAAAATTATTTAGTTTCGCTTTTTTTTCGCTTAAAAACCTACTACCCAATCCACTCGAAATAATATTAGCAGTTCCACAAGCAAAAAAAAAAAAAAAAACATCAAAAAATCTAGGTCAGAACATGAGAATTTTTCATTCTTAAAGCTCAGAGCGGTTATTGCCATTGCTCTGAAGCCAAAGGGGTTTATTTTTGTTCGTTCTTTCTTTCTTCTATTTACAATTCACCACAAAATGAAAGAATAAGAAAATATGTATAAGAATAATTTATTAAAAAACCACAACAACAAACCTACAATTGTGAAAATATTGTTCAATGTTACACCTGGAGCCGGATTGTCTGTCTCGTGAAACGATTTTTCTCATTGCTTGTGCTGGCTGGTTGCTGGAAATGTATTCTATGAGTAATAATCTTTAAGTCTTATGAACTTTTGTGGTCTCTAGGTTCTGAAGAAGAAGTTGCCTAAACTATATTAAAAATGTAATCACGTAGCAGTTAAGCAAGTAGCAAAAGAGAGCTCATTAAAGAAGTATCAACGTGATGGTAACACCTCTGATATAGAGCGTTGCGGGGTTTGGTCAGTTTGACCGTACATCAGGTGGTAGATATCAATCAGAAACCCTACCTATACACAGTATCCATACAGTAGAAGGAAAATCAATTTGACAGATGAATCAAATTGGAAGTGATATCGATCTGGGAATCGTGGAATTTTTTTTTTTTTTTTTTAAATGAGTTCTGACACTAATGGCGATAAATGGAGTGAATAATTGTGTTTACCCTTTCTATATAATCAAGGGAAGTTAAAACGAAAGGGACATTCCTCTTAGGCAAAATGATGTTCAGGATATAATGGAGCAGGTGACAAATTAATTCTGAGTGCACCGACCTGGTTAAAAAGAGGTGTTTGAGAGTAAAGTGACTAAACGGAAGTTTTAACCGAAGATTGGAAAGAAATAAATATTTTGATGCTTGTCAGGATTTCATGACAGATGATGAAATAATGGATGATGGTGATTTTCATGAGTTGAAATGTTTTTTAATGTAAAAGTTTCTGCAAATTTAAAGTTTTTTTCTTTTCTAACATTTACTGGCCGAACACAATGGTGAAGCTGCAGCTGCTGCATGTAGCACTGTCAAAGGTGAAAGATACACAAATTGTATACAGCGCTACAATGTGAAGCTGCAGCTGCAGCAAGAGAAGTCGCTACAGCAAAAATTGGCTCCACTTTAACTTTTCTACTCGCTAGAAGCTGCACCTTGAGATGACATAATATTGGATCGTTCAACTCTCTCTTTCTTACTCAAACTAGTCGTTGGGAACCACGCTACACCATTGTAGACGTTCTTTGGTACATGAATGGTCGATTTTAACGACAGCTTGTACTATAGCGATTCTTATTGCTGCAGCTACATCTCATTGTGTTCATCTATGGATGACTCTGGTTCTTGATTGTTATAAAAAACCTTAAAACACAAATATTTTTCAGGGCTACTGCCTCTTGGGAAGAAATGACAAATCCTCGTAAAAAAGTTCCCTTCATTTTAGCCGTTTGTATTTCTCAATAATCTGTGGGTCCCTTCTATGCTCCATTCCTGCAGACACGCACAAAGGAATTGTTGAGAGTACATATATCTTAAGTCGGATATGTTTGTATACATTTTATCACCTTGACGTAGAAGGCAAGACAATGCTTTGGAACAATACATTGTATTGAGTAACTGCCTGAACAGAATAGAATGCTGGAACTGAAGCCGCAGACGGAACTGGAAGAGCTGTCAAAAAGTGTCGTACGTTATTTTTTGTACGTGTCCACAATGCAGCTGTACAGATTTGAATGTATTTTGAAGAAAAACAAAAGAATATTCTTGTGTGCAAGCTCAGAATTTACATTTTTTGTTTCCAATAATGTTCCTTTTAATAAATAATTTTTTTCGCGATACAAATAACCACAATGTTATAATGCGAAATGAACGTCAAGTATCGAAACAGTTGGAATATGATTTTGTTATTTAATTAGGTGGTCGCTAGTGTGGTCCCTTCACAGTAAGTCACTAGGCCCTGGTTCCTCATAAGCTTTTGTGTCACCAATTTTAATTTTTTTTTGTAGCAAATTTAAAACAAATCGATGCGAGCGTTAAGGCTTCAGTTCAAATTGCAGTGGACAAACGTGCAGACTGACTAACTGGCTGAACAGAATGGTGACGCAGACGAAGACGGAGCCGGAGCTGGAATAGCTGTCAAAATATTGAATACACGCAAATTCAATGTTGCGAACACAACGGAACGTAGCCGCATACGGAGCTGCAGCCGCAGATGGAAAAGTTCACCAACTTTTAACGTACGACACTTTTGACATTTTAATTTGTATGAAGAAAAATAAAACTTTTTGGGTCGGAAAAAAATATTGTGGTTATTTGTATCGCGAAAAAATTATTTATTAAAAGGAAAATTATTGGAAACAAAAAATGTGAATTCTGAGCTTGCACACAAGAATATTCTTTTGTTTTTCTTCAAAATACTTTCAAAGCTGTACAGCTCCATTGTGGACTTTTAAAAAAAAATAACGTACGACACTTTTTGACAGCTCTTCCAGTTCCGTCTGCGGCTTCAGTTCCGTCATTCTATTCTGTTCAGCCAGTAACTGTGCTATATAATGAATCAAAATTTTTCGGCTTTCCATTATCGCAGTGTTAATTCTGACTCCAATCATTTTTTTCACATGAAAACAATGTTTTCCCCCAATTAAATAAGTGAAATTTTTTTGGCCAGTATTTTTTGTTTTGATTGCATTTAAAATCCACGAGTGAAATAGCACTGAAATTAGTTCTTTAATCCCAACATTTTCTTACTTATTTCAACATAAATTAACCTTGGTAGTTTCCATTGACGTAATGGTAAGCCCGTTAGACTATTAGCCCATTCCACATAAAATCCTTTTTTTTTTCAGGGGTGCTTCCTCTTTCATCGTGACATGATAAAACGCCTTTAACCATAGAAAATTGTAGGTCCCACATATTTCTGTTAATTATAATCATCTCCACAGGATTATTTATGATAGTTAAAGGTTCAGTTTTTCAGTGGTGAGTTAAGCCAGAATTACTTAATTTGGACATAAAAATATTAACAGTTAACTCAAGTAGCAGTTTTTCAATAGAGAAATTCATGCGGTAAACATCAAAATCATCTGTTCAGTAAATCCAGAGTTAACTCATAAAATTTGATGAGTTAACTCGAGTTTAACTTTAATCTCTCTCATTAGGCCCTGCTGCACCACGAAGAGTTGTCGAACCATTTAATGTATGTTTGCGGTCATCCGCTAGAGGAATAATATTTCATTAAA
This sequence comes from Epistrophella euchroma, assembly GCA_947049315.1. Taxonomy (NCBI): domain Eukaryota; kingdom Metazoa; phylum Arthropoda; class Insecta; order Diptera; family Syrphidae; genus Epistrophella; species Epistrophella euchroma. Next base: position 120,638,905 of record OX346245.1, on the reverse strand, counting down.
TTTTCAACCAAACTCACGCGTCTGCAAGTTGTTGTTGGATAAATAAAGTAGATTAATATACATATTGCGGTACATCATTTATACAAAAACCTCATGTCGAGCTTTATTTCACTGACACCTATGCGGTTGGTGATTATTTGCTTCCATTAATTCTTAAATCTTTCATCTGCTGCTATGACACGTGTTGGTTGCAATAAGAGCCTCGTGTTCCAAACATTCGTGACCTGCCACTTAAAAAAGAAACTTTTATTTTTCAAATTGACACAGAATCGTGTGTATAGCAATGGGTGCATCATTAATTGCAAATGAAATCTTCAAACGATAGTGTAAGATATTCCTTCCATCTTTGTATATCGAATTCGATGCCATATGCGATTGCGATGCATGTATAAACATCTAATTTAAGAGGCAAAGCACACAATTTCCAAATTTGTACCTCTTCACTGGGGTTTGGTGTAGGTGCTTCTGCTTCTACTTTTGCTTTGTTGCAGTAGTCTCCTCCGCTCTGGAGCTTGAGATCTGTGTTGTGGAAAAATAATTGGCAAACACAGATGATGATGATGATGATGATTCAAAGTGAAACTTTTTGTGGTTGACCTATATTTACTAATAATTTCTTCTCCAACAAATAATAATTTATGGTTATAGAATTTTGCTTTTTTTGGCATACAAAAAACATCATGCAAGCATATACAATATAAAATAATCCACTTAGGTCTTGAAGTGCATTAAAATTCCAGAATTCTACAAGTGGTTTTGTTTGGTTTATTTTTGGGATAACCTAGTTTTGGGATTTTATTTATTTTTAATGTTCAATGTTATTTGGAAATGTTTTTTTTTTTTTTTCTAGTTCTGTTAATCTGTAGTGTGTGGAATTTATCTTGAAGAAGTAGCTTAAGAAGTTGACAGTTTATTTTTAGGTGGGGAGATTATTTGGGTGTTTTCTTAATGGGATCATAAAATTTAGGACAGATAAGGTTTGTATAGTGTGTGTATGTGTAGTTGTTGGGGTGAATGATTTAGGATTGTTTTTTTTTTTTTTTTTTTTAATTGCATTTTAATGGTTCGTTTGTGATTAATGTCTGATAGATGAATGATAGCAAATACACGCACACAAAAATTGGATAAATCAAAATCCAAATGGCATTCCAGAATAAGACATTCAAATAGATTTTTCATTTTAAAGAACATGTTTTTTTTATGTTTTAAAATTATAATAAAAAGTTGAACAAATAAAACGACAACAAATTATTTTTTTTTCTATCTTCGAGACTCTTTTAAATGTAGAATAACCTCTTGTGGTATTTATGTTTGAAGAAGGGTGAAACCGCGCGTGTGATGAATAAAAACTACAAATGGAACATCGTGTTTCATCGTATTTTTGTATGTCGTTTACTACACCGATTTTAGTGGTGAATAATATTATGTTTTCAGTGTTTTAGAAAAAAAAAAAACGATTTCAAACAAAAATCTGCTCCTGCCACTAAGGGGTAATTGCACTCACTGATCGTATAAAATTTGTTTTGAATGTTTTTAAGCTTCTTCAAAAGCTTTTGCTGTGTACATACATACATACATACTTTGATATGCATTATTTGTTTATTGATTTATTATCGACATTCGATAAGAGTTTCAAAGAAGAATTAAATTTTTTGTTTGCATTTCTTATCTTTTAAAATTTTGCTAAGGAAATATTGAATTTCTCAGCGCAAATACAAATTCATAAAGCAAGACAAAAAATTATTCTCTCCTTTCTTATGAGGCTATAATATAACGGAGAAAGGTGGACTTGTCAGTTTTTAAATTAATTTTTGAACTAAAGGGAAAATAAAAAAATATAAACTAGTAACACATTCGTCTTCTATCGCGTTGATCGCTTAGAACGCGATCGCGACTTCTTCTCATAAAATAATGAAATGTTTGCCCTTACCAAAGAGTCGTATAAAAAAGAAAAATAATTCTTTTATTTGTGTTTTCCTTCTTCTTAATCAAAGAGTCGTACTACAACGCAAAGTATTTCGTTTTGAAAAACTTTTCGATGCATTTGAAGTGCGACAAGGAGATGTCTTGTCACCAATTTTGTTTTTAATTGCAAATGATGATGCAGACTGCCATAGAGATCAACTGTAATAAATGACAGATGCTCAGTGGTAGAATTTGCAATCGTAGTCACGACACGAGTTGCGAAGAGAAATAGATGAAGGGACATGGTTGGCGCCCTCTGTTCGAGGAGAGCGTGCTGCCGACATTAGCTTTCGGAACACAACCACACAAACAAAAATACATATTCTAAAAATAAAAGAAGCAGTAGCCCAGAAAAAAACTTAAGGTGGTAGCGGTTGGTATTGAACCCAGACCTCTGGCATGACAGTCCAAAGCACTAACCATTACGCCACCAGCTACTACAAAAAAGAATATTCAATACATAATATTAATAAGTATTGTGAGGCATTCTTATGGCCATCGACAAATAAGTTGTTTTCCTAAAATTTAAAATCACATTCAGGTTTCAAAACTTCTATCAGCCCAGCTTAAACCTAATAAGCCAGTTATAGGTATTCAATAGATTTAAATGATCAAGTTTTTAACAAAAATATTGAATTTGCAAAAAAAAAATTGAATATCATATTTTAATTAAATTGAAACGAAATGATTTCTGCAATTTTATTTTAATTATCAAGCAGCATACATATAAGTTCCTAGCACACTTCCTTGTGGAACATTGCTTTAGTTTTCTTTAATTCTGAATATGTTGGCTTGAACCGTATAGTCGAAATAAACTATTTAATTATTTAGTTGACTTTTCGTTTTCGTACTCTATCTAAATAGTCATTAAGTATACGTTTTCGGTATTCAATGGTACTTTCTAGCAAAGAGTATAAAGTTACCAAGAAGACGCATCTCATACAAATTTTCTACTGAAAATGCCGGGTTCCAATGTTGGGACCTGCAATTTGGCTTTTTTATGGGCTTTTCAATAATTCTCTCAGCGCTTTTAAAATAAGATACCACACATATTGAAACAGTCTGCTTTTTTGTCCTTGAAAAACGCATAAAAAAGCAAAAGCTCTGGGAGCAGGTCGCAATATTCAAACCCGCCATCTAAAAATGTGCAATAAAAAATTTGTATGAGATGCGCCTTCTTGGTAACTTTATATTCTTTGTTTCTAGCTAATAACATAGTCAGTGAGAGTGTGAAAACCAAATCTCACTTTTTCCAAGAGCTGTATAATTCTCGAGATTTGAAGAGGAATTTATTCCAAATCTCTACGACGAAGATCATTTTGCAATGTATTTGCACAAGCCACAATAATTCGGTCAAGATTAGTAGCCTAGTAAATATAGTCAGTGGTCGCTTGAACTTGTCATCCTGCCAATCGCTCATTGCGTGTACGAGCACCTAATTCCGAACCTATTAAAAATTTACTATACTTTTTAATTAAATTCTTATCTGTTATTTATTTTCATATTTCGCAAAAAAAAAATAGTTTTTGGCAACTCTTCACGTATTCATACTCCATTGTTTACATATACATACCCTACAGTATTCCAATATACAATAAAATTTCTTGTTTCTCAATTTGCGAATACATACTCAAATCAAACAAAAAACATAGTCTGTTGTTATACAATTTTTATCTTATCAACTTAAAAAGATAATTTTTAACAAAAGCTCAATTCTTCATTGAAAAGAGAGACTTACCGTCGCACAGTAGAATATTTAGCCATAAAATAAGACAGAAATAAAATAAAATAAAATAAAATAAAATAAAATAAAACAAAATAAAATAAAATAAAATAAAATAAAATAAAATAAAATAAAATAAAATAAAATAAAATAAAATAAAATAAAATAAAATAAAATAAAATAAAATAAAATAAAATAAAATAAAATAAAATAAAATAAAATAAAATAAAATAAAATAAAATAAAATAAAATAAAATAAAATAAAATAAAATAAAATAAAATAAAATAAAATAAAATAAAATAAAATAAAATAAAATAAAATAAAATAAAATAAAATAAAATAAAATAAAATAAAATAAAATAAAATAAAATAAAATAAAATAAAATAAAATAAAATAAAATAAAATAAAATAAAATAAAATAAAATAAAATAAAATAAAATAAAATAAAATAAAATAAAATAAAATAAAATAAAATAAAATAAAATAAAATAAAATAAAACAAAATATTGTGAAATTAAAGAAAAGTTTAGTCATTCAAACAAAATGCAAAATAAATAAAATAAAATGTTAGTTTTATACTTTAGCACTTTTTAAATTAAAAAAGAAACATTACTTGCAGGTCGGTAATAATTTGTAGTTAAGTGCTTTAAGAACTAAAACAAACCTTTTTCATATTAAATTTTTTACCTTCTAACCCTTACCTAAGACTTGAACTGACATGCGAAATGACGTCGAATATCTTTGTTGTTAATGTATCACTTAAGTTCTTGACGACTTTTAAGACAATGACTTGAGTCCAAGATAATATTTAACATATATATATGTGCTTTTTTTCATAACGACAAGACGAGCCTTCACACGAATAGGATTTTAAATGCTATAGGTGCTTAACCTATGCCTCAATACAATATGTAAGTCTTCATTTTTGCATAACTTTATCGAAAGCAGGAAGTACATATGTAGCATCTCCATTCTTTTCTGCTCTCTGTTGAACTATCTCATATAATCTCCGGAATCTTAACAAGGAATGAATTTAAAGTTGAATACAGATACAAAATTTTGCTTATATCCTTGTAAATCCAAGGATAAAAAATCATCACCCTGAATTACTAAAGAACCTCAGAGCTGTTCATCAGTTGGGCTCTATTTTTTGTCAATTAATTAATTTTTGGTGGTTTCTATTCTACAAATTGTTTATATCTTTTGACTTTAGTGCCATATTTAATATTGAAATCTCCTAATGTACGATAGACAAACGATAAGAAATATTGTAAAATACAAATTTGTATATGCACTGAAAGCCCTCCATTCAGTTCTACATAACAGCAGTTATTTTTTAACGTTTAGTGAAATTAGTTGAAACCATAAGACGTTGTTACTTTTTTTTTTTGTGAAGCTTAAATATTTTATATCTAAACCCAAACAACATCTGTTAACAAAATGTATACAAAAGAGCTCATGAGTCATGTCATTGATTACATAAAAAGTATAATTGAGATACAAATTGTTGATGGAAGTAGAAGCAAACAAGATGAAGGTAAGAAGAAAAAATGTGTTTTATGTACCAACGCCTTTCTACTCCAATTAAACCGAGATCATAATCCGATTTTGATCAATTTGTAAATAAACAAAGTGGGTACCTATGTGAGAAAAGAAAAACAAAAACAATGCAATAATTCGAAATGCGTGTACATCAAATCAGTATGTACAATTTGTACATCCGTAATTACTCATTAAACAAAACACACACATATCATGTCTTTCCACACATTATTAAGGTTTTGTTAGTTTTAATCTTTGTTTTTTTTTTGCTTCGAGCTGATTTTGTTTTTCTATTTGGAAAAATGAAAGCTTAGGTATACATTCATATGAAGAGAAACTTTTCAAATTATTAAACACGCAAATTATGTGTAGGTAAAGAGAAAGAAGAAATGATGAGACACGAATTCAATTTATTTCAATATTTTTAATAATTCGATGGCATTTAAGTTTTAGTGATTAATTTATTGTGTAATAAATTGTTTTTTTTTTTTTTTTTTAAGTGATTTATTATTTTCCAATAAATAGAAACATTTATAGATAAGTGCGAACGTTTAAAGTATTTTCCGGCCTGCTATATCATATACACATCTTCCGCTAAAATATTTAATAGACGCGGTTCAGTTCATCTTAATTCTAGCGCTGAATGTTTAAAATAATAAATAAAATTTAGACGACCATCGCGCTTTCTTTAAGCAGTACAAACATTTAGTTAAATTTTACGGCAATCTGTAAAACTTTTTATAAAACACACTTTTTCTGAAAGTATTGAAATAATCTTATTCACTGGTATTGATAATGAAAAAAGTGGGCATTTTTTTTTTTTTGAAATTTTGAATTGCAGAATTTATGATTTCCAGAATTTTGAAATATACAGAATTTTAAATTTCCAGAATTTTGAAATATAAGAAAGACCTCTCAAACATTGAACATTTCTTTCTTTTGTTCTAAAATTGTTTGTTTATTAAATTATTATTCATCATCATTTTCTAATAAATTTTTTTTTTTTTCATTTCAGGTAAATAAAAATCTTGCTGTAACTCTGTAAAAGTGTTTCACACTATCTCTAATAATAACTCAACAATTAAAAAAAAAAAAATAGTTAACAACGATTATAATAGTGAGAAAATGAATTGGAAAGCTCAATCATATCAAATAAATTTTGAGTGCTATACCTTCTACCTCATTTCAGTGTTTGAGGTTTTTTACTGTTTCAAAACGGATAAGAATATACAAACGGTTGAAGAAAAAAACTACGAGTATTCCTGTACTTCCGAAAAATACCAATTACTAATAAATTAATAGTTAAATTGAATTTTTTTATAGGAATTTTGACATGACTGAAACTGGAAAAAATTAAATTTTTGGGAGTTAGACGATTAGAGGTTATATATTTTTACCATATTGTAATATTTCCCCATTTTGGAAATTTTTTTATATCGAACTTTATAAAGAAAATATCGTTGAGGAATCCCTGTTTATACTAAACACTATAACAACCATATTTATTAGATCTTTAAGCAAAAGTGAAAGCCTTTAAGCAAAAGTTAAAAATGTATAAAAATGAGATGAGATGACAACTAAAAAAAGGTTTATCTCAAAAATTAGTCCATATTTTGTATCAATTTTGCTCTAGATACTTCACTAAACGCAGAAAAATTAAAAAATCTTGTACAAAAAAGATATAGGTACAGGCTGTTCGGTATAGAGTGCACCAAAGATCTAGAGCAAGTAGGTTGAGTTAAGACAAGAAAAAAATCGTATGTGAGCGGGGTCTATTTTCCCCCGTTTAGGCAGGAGGGGCAATTTTCTAAAAAATTGACTTGAAATAAAAAAAATTATTAAAAAACAACGGCAACCCTTACAACGTCATGCTATATTTTTTTTTTAAAACCAGAAGCTCGTTCTTTTATTTTATTTTTAATTCAAATTATTTGAGAGAACAGTTTTTGACAAATTAATTTTCAAACTGAAAACTTAAAAAAAAAAATAATGAAAAAATTGTGGTCACATTAAATTTAACGTTATTAAGTAATACTTTTGTTTTTAATATTCGATGCTCCTATTAATTTCCATTCAAACACTAAAACCGGATGCCTAAAATTTTTTAGTTTTTGAGAAAATTGAAAATAACGATATCTACTTTACTACTTAATCAGAATCTTTGAATCAACAAAATAATCGATGGAAGTCAAATTCAAGGATTTAGTTTGATCAAAATTTTGAAAACATTTTGAGTTTAAAAATTAATTTTTCAAAAAATATTCTCTCTAGTAATTAGAATATTCTCTCTAGAAAAGAATGGATGTCTTTAAAAAAATGTATAACATGACATTAAGTTATACATTTAAGTTGCTTTTAATTTTTTTTTTTTTTATTTCAAGTCGATTTTTTAGAAAATTGCTCTCCCGCTTAAACGGGGGAAAATAGATCCCTCCCCTCCAATACGATTTTTTCTTTTCTTAACCCAGCCACCTTATACTGAACACCCTGTATAATATAATATTTCTACTAAATTGTATAAATCTTCGTAATCAATTAAGCCTTGATTATTTAGTATTTATGTTGTTTTTTTAGGATTTAGAATTTTTCCTCTTCTATTCATAAAGAAATCTACGAAAAAAATTATTTTACAAAATTCTTTTAAGAAAATCACAAATTCTATTTTAAATTTCTTAAATAACAAATAGTGAAAGTTTTGCCTTGAACTTAAAAAACTCATTAAACAATAAGTGCAAAATTAGTATTTTTTATATAAAATTTTAGATTCAAAAAAATTTGTAATCTTAGTTAATTTTGAAGAAAGTATTGAAACGTTTCGTGGGAATCTAAAATTTTATATTAAAAATACTAATTTTGCAAACGGGAATCTAAAATTTTATATAAAAAATACTAATTTTGCAGTTATTGTTTAATGAGTTTTTAAGGTGATAAATGATTTAATAGCTTTAATTCTTTTTTTTATTCAAATACGACAGTGATTGCACTAAAAATTGCATAGCTAAATGGCTGCCGATGAAATTTCAAACATATATGGAACTAGGTAGATCAAATACATAAATTTTACGCTAAAGGGGTGCATGTATGTATGTACCTACATATTTCGCCAGTTAAAAATAATTATACGAAATAAGAATAATTATACGGTCATTTTTGAGTATGTTTTTATAGCAAACTATGAAAAAAAATGGTTTCAATAAAGCTTTCATTTTGACTTTTTGGCATTCGTATCCATCGCACAGAGTTTTATCTGTGAGATGGATATGGATAATCTGGTGGTCATAAAGCTTAAATCATAACTCAACATCGAAACTGCCTTGACGTCGAACACCACAGATAATGATGCAATGTTCTTATTTCCCTGAAATGATTGCATTAATTAAATACATCATACAGAATCGTAATTTCAGTAGAGAAGGCTATGTGTACAGGGTGGTCAAAAATGTCTCATTTTAATTTTTATTTTTTCATATGAAAATAAATTTTTATAATTTTCAAATGTATACAAATTGAATCACATTAGTCCAGTCAAAGAAGGAAAAATAAATGTGTGTAATCTGGGTTAGTTTTTTAAGTGGTAGGGGTGACCCTCAGGTCCAACATACTAAAAGTCCCCAGCCCAGGGCGGCGAGCTTAAGCCAGAAGAGGGGGTTAAAGGTCCCCTTTTTAAGTTTTTCGCGAATATTACAAAAACCAAGGGCTTAAGTGGAAAAGTCTGCATTAAAGAATTAAAGTAAATAAAATTTCCTACAAAAAATGTGATATTTATATTTTCGCTGAGAGCAACCCTAAGGGAGATGCGGGCTGGAGAAATGTCAAGAAATCTAAAAAATCGGTCATTAGCCTACAAAATTTTGTGTATTGATCAATTTTACACAGAAATAACAAAAAATGTAAGTATATGTATTTATAATTGTTCCATTGATGATTTGGAAAAGAGTTTATGGGGTTAAAACAGGTGGCGAAGGTTAGAATTTCCTAATTTAATTTATTTGCTACAGTGTTTGCATTCACTATGAAAAATACTGTTTCTTCAAAGGTAAAAAGTATACTGATGGATTTGTAAAATAATTTTCAGACATGTACTAAGAAAAAAATCGGTTAGGATAGGGGGTTCTATGTCCCCCCGTTTATAAGGGAGGGACCATTTTCCAAAGCATTGACGTAAAGTGCATTAATAATTATTTAAAATCAACGGAAGTACCTATAATACAAAATTATAGGTTTTTGAAAATCCAAAGACCTATTCTTTTATTTTGTTGCTAGAACAAGTTTTTTATTTAACAGTTTATGAAAAAAAAAATTTATAATGATTTTATTTTCAAATTTTTTTGCAGCTAAGTGCTAAATTTTAGTTCAGTATTTATTGCTGTTGTTAATTCTTAGTCGAACGCTAAAAACTAGATAGTTGTAGGTCTTTCAGTTTTTGACAAAATGAAAAATTATGAACACTAACTACTTTTTGTCGGACCTGAGGGTCACCCCTACCATTTAAAAAAATAACCCCAGACTACACGATTTATTTAATTTATTTTATGATTTTAGGTCTTCGTTAACTGGACTACATGTTTAAGGACAAGCAATTTGTTTTCGAAGTTTTTATTTGCATATGAAAATTATGTGGTAACTCAAGTGTTTGTTGTTTCAATTGAAGCCTTCAAAAGAAATATTCTTTTGAAGGCTTTTCATGGTCAACTTTTTCTTGCCACCACCAAAAGACTTATTTTGAATTTCTTGCTGTATTTAGCAATAGTGCAAGTGTTGGCCATATCTTGTCACTCATTAATTCTGTTCTATCAATTTTTAATTGATAATATTTCATTTTCATTTATCAAAAATTTATTATCAAAAAATATAAAATCCATTCGTTATTAACACTCTATCATTTACAGTCATAACTTTTGAATCCAGGCCACAATTGCCTGGAATTCATTTAATTCTATATACCACCCTCTAAAAAAACCAACCACAACTAATTTTTAACTTGACAAGTCTGTGATGTGAGAATAAAAAAATTAATCCCTCCTGGCTGAGACTACGACGACGACGCCCGAACAAAAATTTAAATCCACAGCGGCATTTCTACGAGAAAACTCTTAAATTACGTCACTTCAGTACTGCGTCTGTCCCTCTTTCTCAGGGGAACTCAAATGGTTTGTTGGAACATTAATTACTTTCGACCTTTAACTGCACTGATGGTAGTATACTGGTATTTTGGCTATTTTAGTCTTGGGTCAAGGTTATTTGAGAAGTTCTATATTGCGCGAAATTTTAATGACAACATCAGTTGTTTGTTCGAATTTAATATTATGTGCAGCAAATGGGTTCTTCTAATCCCAATGGAACAAGTCTATTTTTTTTTGTTTTTATCTGGAACAGCAGAAATATTATCGCCTTGTGCTTCTTCTTTATTTTTTTTTATTTGTTGTGTTGGTGTACGTGCCAAAATCTGTGTTCGTATCCGTTTTCATTGTGGTCATTTTGTGTAATAAATTATAATGGAATTTATAATTAACACTTAAGATGAAAGACCTTATTCAAAGCCTTTTTTTTAACCTAAAAAAAATTTACAAAAAAAAAAAACATCAACCAACGGGAATAACGAAGTTTTATAATGAAATTGGATTGTAATTAATTAAACTTTCGTGGATTACTCACTCGTATAATATTCATTGTACATTTTACAGTTTGTAAAACAACTTGATATTCTTTAGAAGCTTTATTAGTAGGTCATGGGGTTTATGTTTGTTGGTCAGAATGATTGATGGATGAGTATGTTATTATCTTGAACGTAGATAGGTATACCTACATATACATATTTTGTGGCTGCATTAAACGTGAACATAAACATTTGTAAGTACACATGAACAAACATTTACCATGAGTTGAACTATTATGCAACTTGAAGAGGAATTGCACTAACAATAAGTAATATAAAGTTTTGACATTTGAAAAAAGTTGGCAGACAGACAGAATTCGCATGGGTTTTAGCCTTATTTAGTGTGATGGATAAAATTTTTGCTTAGATCCAGCTATAAAACATAAAATAAGGAAATTTTTTTTGTGAAAATCTAATTTAAATTTCGGTGGAAATAATGATGGAAAGCCTTGAAAAATTTAATATAATAAGACCGAGAAACCTGCTTAAGGTTCTCTGTCTGATTATATTTGGAATGAAAGAAACAGAACATAGTTGCCTTCAACTGGTTATTATAGAGAAAACAAATGAACCAAAAGATAGTGATTTGCCTATAAATTTATAAATTAGGTGAAGGTAATTTCAAATTAAGGCACAGTGGTTTTCCAGTTTATAAAGAGGCGGCCATAGGTACCTGAACAACTATCTCGAATTTGATGAAATTTTCAGACACGATAAACAATGTTATTTGGTCTAAGACACCCTAGACCTAGAGTCACATACATACACGCAAAAAAAATTTAAAATGAAAATACAAAAATTCGAAATTCAGGTGCCAAATTATCGCATCATTGAGCTCTTTAAGTCACTGAATTATTTCAATTGGCACTACTGTTTACAATGGCGCAAAATTTTAGACGATTTAGTATAACGTTACAGCATTTTTAGTATGATGCCACGTTAAAAACAGACTTTTCCAAATTTTAAACGAGTTAGCAGCGTATTATCTTTTTAACATTTTACTAAAGTGAAAGTCGCAAAATGCCTATTTTATCTTTTTAGTATCATACTAAATCCAAGTGTCACTTTTGCAGCTACAATGTTGGCGTGTTAAGCTAGCAAAATAGGTTTAGTAGAATACTAGTTAGAAAATGTTTAAAACTAAGAATATTTTAGTAAAGAGTTTTAAAGTTAGAAAATTGTTAAGTAGTACCGTGCTAATACCTTAACATCAGACTGTTTAAAATTTTGCGCCACTGTATTTTAAATGGAGCAGTAATGCCAATGTAAAATATTTCAGTAACGTATGGCCCACTCACTGATGAGCGAATTCGACCCCAGCTTCGCTAAAACAATTCGTTGAAACAATATTGTCCGTGTAATAAAAATTTATCGAAATAAATCAAAAATAAAAATAAAAATTACCTCTAAGGTAATAATTAGATTATAGTCACATTGCCATTCAAATATCTTAAAAACGTTTTTTCCAACTATTTTTAATAAAAAAAAAAAAATAATCGAAGTGAATTCCCGCGTAAGACATGCAAATGAGTATTCTTATTTCATAGAAATAGGGGCTGGGTTACCACAAGGAAGTGTTCTGGGTCCAAGTTTGTTCCTTTTACTTAAACGAGATATACCTCAAACAGAAAATATATACTAGCCTATCCAAGTTTAGCTGACGACACCGCAATAAAAGAGAGCCGTCAAAATGATGAAAGAAACTTCTATTAAATTTCAAAACGCCCTTGGTTATATCAACTTATGCACAAAAACATGGCGGATAACCATGTGAACTTTACGTACAAGAAAATTCATAGATTTATTTGTGTTCGTGTTACATTGACAAATAAGGCCAAAAATCTAGAAACTCGGAATGACTGACATCTTTTTGGAGAGGTTAAGTTATCAAATTTTGAGGAATAATATCTTCTACTTATATAGTTAAAAATTAATAGCAAACATTTAGTTTAATGTTTTTTGATTTTTGCTCCTGTGTGTATCAATCGTTAAAATCAAGTGAGTTAATTTAATTATGCTCTGGACTTACTCTTTATTTTAATTTCAAATATGTGTGTAGTTCTGAGTCATACGAAACGGATGGATATATTTTTATTTTTTTTTATTTTAAGCCTAGCATGATACGCTTATAAGCTCTGATTGAGTTGTGGATTTAAAAACAAAAAAAAAAGAGAAATAAATAATAAAAAATATAATGAAACAGAAAAAAGTAGCGCTTCAAAGAACTCAAAATTTTATTCAAAAATTCAAAATTATGCAAGAAGTCATACTTTTTATGGATGTTTATTTTAATCTTCAAATATTTTGAGATTATTAGCGTTTTTTTATAGACTAGGTTAGAAAGATAAACACACATGGATTTTAAGCCGATTAAAATTAATTTTTTTTTTAATTTCAACAACATAATTTTTCTATTAATTATTTTGTTTATAATAGAGTTGATGATTTTTTTGATTAATTACAATATTTTTTCTTATTTATGCATAAATTTTTAATTTTAAATACAAAGACGTGTATTTTAGAGCTTAATATTTTCCTGATGTGTAAATAACGAAATATTCGGCTACTAATAGAAGAGTCAAATGTTCTGTTAACTTGTTACTGATATCATTTCCTAAAAAAAATAATGTACTATTTTTGTGTCCTTTTATTTAGCTGTTAATACCTCTTGAATAATAAGTTTGAAAAAAAAAAATTTACTGACCTTAAGTCCACAAGAGGTATATTCAGATTTGTTTGAAACACTTTAGCGTATAATGTGTGTAAATTATACACTTTACACATCACGTCTTAACACGTTTGTCAATGTGGTCAATTTTATTGAATTTATTGTTTCACATTTTAACATTCAAGCTAATTTTACCCCAAAGGTTCGAATGAAAGCTACTTCGAAAAATTTGTCTTAAAACCATTCTATTTGATAACATTTTAATAAGTTGATATTAAACGAAAACATTATGTACCTATACATATGATTACAAATTTGAATTACAACTCGTCAATTGAAATCATTGTAACCTATTTTTAGGTTAAGATAGAAGGTGGAGTATGTAATGAGTGTTTTCTGCTGCATCATCAAATCAGATACAATATTGAGCAATCGTAGCCTTAAATCTCAGCTTATTCAATATGTTTGTTGTACTAAGCAAAATGTATCTCAATTTACCAATTGCTACTTCTTTTACTCTCGTTCGTCATCCATATAAAGATGGTGGCAAAAACACTCTATATGAAGACGCCAATCTTTCGTACGTATCACCCTCCAAAACCCATTTGTTTACATTGTTGTATTTGTAATTTCGTTTCGTGTCGATGAATAAATGTGATTTGCAACAACAGTTTAACCTATGGGTGAACAGACGAGTTGGATCTATGTGTGCGTTTGGACAGAGGAGTTGGATCTATGTATGCGTTTGGCGCCGGAAAACTCGCGCGTTTTCACACATACTTTGAAAAACTAGTACATCAGCTGTTTTCGTTCAGCTTGTAGGAAAACCGAAATGTCAGCCCAGGATTGGCATCTTTATATAGAGTGTTTTTGGATGGTGGTTTTCGGTTATTGGCCGCAATAAAAAAAAAAACAACTAGATTTTGATTTGTACTTTGATGTTGTGATTCAAAATTTCGAAGCAAATAAGGAAAAAAAGCGAAGTAAATCCAAAATTTCCGAAGTAGATTTAGAAATTAAAAAACCAACTCAAACTTTCAAAAATCTTTCTTAAAGAAAATTTATTTAACAAAAAAAAAAAAAAAAAAAATAGATAAATTAAGTAATTATTAGGTACAACGAATTCGGACCTAGTTTTTTTACTTAAATGATAGTTTAAGTTTAATTGTTTGTTTTTTTTTTTTATGATTTTGCAATCGAAAATTTCGTTTTGTTTTATAAACTTTACATATTAACTGAAAATGTTAGTCATACCATTTCTTTCCGGTTATTGGTAATAGAGTTACAAAATTTAAGCAAATTTATTCGATTATTTTGTTGAAAAGAAAATTAAAAATAAGCGCATTTTTAAATTAATAGCGAAAGGGAATGAAAACGAAGATTAAAGAAAAAAAATTCTAAAATTTAGAATTTGTTGGAAACAACAGCGCTTTTTTAGCTAAAATGGAATAAGTTGGTGGTGATCTTTCTCTTCATTTGTTGACTAAGGATTTTTTCAATAAAAAAATAGAAGTAGATCTTGAAAAAGCGAAGTAGGGAAGCAGATTCAATTTTTTCCTCAAAACCGAAGTAAATCTGCTTCCATCGAATAGTAAAGTACGAACCCTGGTGATGGCACATTGCCTAAGATCCAACAGTTGTGATGGTTATTATGTGCAAAGTTGTGTTTAAAAACTATTTTCAGGATATGTATATTCTTTCGATAAAACGAAAATAAATGGCTATTTTATGAAACTATTTTGTTCAAAATCAAGTAAAATACTGTTTAGAAATTTGATGAACCTTTTTTATTATCCGCTAGGAATAATTTGGGTAGTAGGCCGTGGCGTAATAGTTAGTGCGTCATGCCAGAGGTCTGGGGTTCAATACTAGCCGCTTCCACCTTAAGTTTTTTTCCTCTTGCGAGGAAGTGACAAATCCTCCAAGAGTATCTCTTGTCTTAGAAAAGTGCCGCTCACCTTAGCCGTTCGGATTCGGCAATAAACTGTAGGTCCCCTCCATTCCTGCAGACACGCACACAGAATGGTTGAGAGTTGTAAGTCGCTAGGCCCTGGTTCTTCATAAGCCGTTGGTGCCACCAAATTTATTTATTTATTAGGAATAATTTGGATTCAGCGTTAAAAAATCTTAACGAAATTATTTTCAATATTTACGATTCTATATTCTTTTTTTGCTGCCTTCGGAATTCGTAATGAAATGTAAGAACGAAAATAAACAAGAGTTCATATAGTAAAATTTCAACTCATGCGATGTAATAATCCTTCATGTGTCATTTACTCAGCACAAAACACAAAATAGCTTCCAAAACAGTGTAAGCAGTAAAAGAATACAAAATGTCTAAGTCAACATTTTCATAAATCCCTAGCGGTATAATGTAAATAAAATACGAGCCTACAGAAACTCCACTATAATTCTTATAGTCTGAGATTTACAATTGATAAAATAGATAGAAGACTGAAATTTTTGGCAGGAACAAATTTTACGATTTTAATAAATAAATAAGGACGTATGACACCTACATTGTGTATATAGTTAATGATTTAGGGCCAGTTGTACATACATACATGATTTAATACTTAATCCATGGTACAGAAATTTTAACTCACCGATTTCGTGGGATTAACTGAAGTTAAACGATATTTCAAGATTCAAGTGTTTGATAACAGCAAATCACTTGCTAGCAGGGCTACAGGGCCAGAACGGAAGCCTGCCGAGATGAGAGTGGGAATATGGTTGTAGACATACAGTCGGTGCTGAGGATCTGGAAACAACACTTCTCTAGACTGCTTAACGGCGAAGATGGCCAAAATTCTGCTGTTAAACAGAACACTCCATTCAACCATTCAACATTCGGGGGTGGCCCCGGCGCAGTGGAAGTAGTGCTTGACTGCTAATCTGGATGTGTGGGTTCGAGCCCCAGTCTAGGCAGCATTCTTTTCTATATTCCCTCAACTGACCGCCACCCCTGGGATTTAATGAGATAATCAAAACCTTATTTCTCAGTCCACTGTGCCAACAAAAATCTATCCTATCCTTCTATTCCTTCTAACATTGCCTAATTTATAAGACCCTAGGTCTTACTGGCATATATATGTTTGTGTTTGTGTTTTTTTTTTTTTTTTTTTTTTTTTAAACCTGGACGATGATGGTCAAAATTTCGTCGGATGAAAGTATGCTCGATAAATGGAACTTCGGTATAGTGTGCCCCATCCACAAGAAAGCAGATGCTCTAACCTGTGCCAACTACAGAGGTATAAGTCTCCTCAACGTCGCATCAAAATAATGTCATATATACTGTGTGATCGCCTAAAACCTTTTGTCAGCGATCTGATCGGCCCCTATTAGTATGGTTTTAGGCCCGGTAAATCAACTGTGTCGACCAAATGTTCACACTCCGAATAATTTTGGAAAAAATCCAGGAGTTTTTCAAATCGATATACCCCACTTCTTTATCGATTTCCAAGAGACGAGAGACGAGCTATACAGAGCCACTGTCGCATTTAGGCATCCCTCCCAAACTCGTCCGCTTGTGCAGGATGACGATGAAGAAATCTCGCTGCTCCGTCAAAGTCGGCAAGAACACCACAGAACCCTATGATGTCGAGAAAGGATTGAGGCAACTTCTTTAACATCGTACTTGAAGCAATTGTACGCAACTCGCAAGTCAACAACATCAGAGGTACAATTTTTCAAAAGTCCGTTCAACTACTTCCTTACGCAGTTGATTTTGACATCATTGGGAGAACCAAGCGAACTTACCGGCGCGGCGCGTTTGCAAGTACCAAGTATAACCATCGCGGTTCTGTTGTATGGGGGAGAAGCATGGACCCTGTCAAAACGGATGAAAATCAGCTTGGGTGCTTTGAAAGAAAGATTCTTCGGGTGATTTTCGGTGCAGTCTGTATCGATGGAGTATGGAGGAGAAGATTCAACAATGAGCTTTACGGGCTTTACAGCGACCTCGACCTAGTCACAGAGCTGAAAATACAGCGGCTGAGATGGCTGGGACACGTGGAGCGTATGTACACCGATGCACCCGCCCGACGAGTCTTCGAATCTACCCCTGATGGAAGACCCTACCTTAGGTGGCACACAAGAGTGGAAAACGACCTCAACCAACTTGGAGTGCGTAACTGGAACCTAAAGCTGGCTGGAGGAGCTTGTTGGTTGAGGCCGTAGTCCATCCTGGGCTGTGAGCGCCATCTAAAGTAAAGTAAGTAAGTAAATCACTAATTGCTTGAATATAATCTATATAATCTGCCGAAATCGGTGAGTTAAAATTCCTAAGCCACGGATTAAATATTGAACCACGTTTGTACAACTGTCAATTAGAAACGTTAGGCTTCTCCGTAGATTTAAGTCTAGATTTTTTAGGTAAAAATAGTTACGAAAATAAGAATAAATCACTGATGAGTTATTTTGTCGTGGCAAAATCTTCTATATTTTTTGCTGATCTATTTTTGTTGCTATAGGATTCAATAAATCAGTTTCCAGTCCAGCTTTTCAGTGTGGATTATCCAAGTTTCGGAATTAACTGCAGTTTAACTTAGATCTCGCACTGGAAAACTGTGCCTAAAATATTTAACGCTAAAATTTGGAATTTTTTTTCAATGTGACATTAAAGTTAAAATAGAATTAACTCACAAAATTATTAAAGTATAGTTTCTTTAGCAAATTTTGGCATAAAACCCCTGTTTTAAAACTTCCAACCCCTAAAATCCTTATAACCGATATCGATATCGGAAATGCAGCTCTTCCGCGCAGACTATAAGCATAATGAATCAAGTTTTTCATTCAAAACCCTGTTATGCGGCCTCGGCATTTTCCCGGCATAGTATCATCGAGATTTCAACAAAAAAAAAGCCTTTAACCGTCATAATTTCTGTCGCTCATCCATCGTTTCGAACTCCTCCGACTTGAGCTGTGAATCTGTGTCATTGGACATTGTGTCACTGGCATATACTTACATACATAAAACAAACTGAAATACCAGGAATATAGAGTTTGTTCCTCTTAATGCCTATCGCAGCTCATTTGAAGAATTTGCAACATAAACTCTGGCGTACACATTTTTGTCTCCTAAACCTTCCTCCTTGCGGTTCTTTCCTTTTTTTGCTCCGTCATATGGATTTGTAATGTATCTGTGTGTTTTTTATATAATTCTGATGTGTGATGTAACTGTAGTTAAAATCCTTACATGACCTCGTATTTATGTTACAGAACCGAGGACATTTTGGAGCTATAATTTGTTCAGAGCTAAATATTGTATGTTTTGGGTTTTGAGTTTCTACCGAAATCATCCGGTGTTGTCAGTTGATGTTGAAGAGGAGTAAATTAATAAATATATAAATAAAATAATACTTTTTGTGGCTACATCATTTTTGTTGTTGTGTCATTATGTCTTTTTGCGGAATCTAAGTTATGGATTATGATGGTTATGTTAAGGTGAATCATCTTGTTGTCAGGATATAGGATGGCACATGCTTTTTACATAAATATTTCTGCCTTTTTTTTGTGTTCTTTACGTAAGTACATCAAATCAGGAAATTAGGTCGGTATTGTTGCTTTTTTAAGCTTCTTTGTCTGATAAAAAAAAATTTAAATTGAGTGACAGTTTTTTTTTTCTCGGCGTATCGTCGTCCTTCTTTTTTTTCTTTTAGAGCAAAATTGAAAATGACAACTTCGCATAGATATTTCATTGGAATAGAAAAGTTTTTATTTCATTTTTTTTTTTCATTTTTGTATCTGTATTTATGCATCACAAGAGGAAATCGGTTATTGAACTTGTTTGTCCGGTCCCCTGGCAGTTAGATTTAGTTTTGTTTGTTTAAAGAAATAAAGAAAATGTATGATAAAAAATATTTTAGAACTATAAGGTTGGAAAAATTTAATTTTTCAAATACGTAAGAATCACTTATCAAAATTTAGTATTTACCTACATCCTACATACTCCCGAGCGAGATAAGAATAAAATGTACAACTGATTATTTTTGTTGTTGTAGAAACAATCTTGATTATTTTATTTAAAGACTTAAAAATATTGCGTACGACAGGTTCCGTTATTTTTAGACGAAAAAACTAAAATAAAAAAAAAACTGGAAATAATATGATAAATTCCTGCGCCTGAATTGCGGATTGTTACTTTGGCCCAGTTTCATTCACTTTTCTTTTGGTGAATCCCGGCTGGAAAAATGACAAGTTTTTGTCTAGTTTAGGCAAGGCCCTGGGTAGTTTTCGGTAAGGAAAACCTAGAGGAGAAAAACATGACAGACCCCTGTTAGTGCCTCGCTGAGAATATTTATTAAGTAAAGTGCTGATGAGGCTTTAGCTAGTAACTAACTAGTGAAAACATTTTATGAACATTAATAAAATAAGGATCGTTTTCCACTCTAATAACAATAAATGCGCCCTTGTTATTTAACCGACCAAATTTTAAATAATGAAATTGAATCGGAGCGTCAAAAAGTAAAATCGCAACTGCAGACAAATATAAAAATCGTTTTTTATGAAAAGACGATGAAACAATTATTTGATCTTTGTGAAGTATTTTCCTTTTGAAAAAAAACTTGCTGTTACCCGCCTGCTTCGCTGCAAATTAATTTAACGTTTTATAGATTCATTTTTTCGTAAATTAACCTTAATGTCCTTTGTCGTTTTCCAAGTTTTCGCTCTACAAGCTCTTATAATTCTTTAGTTTTTTTCTTATAATAAAAAGGTAAAAACAGTTCGCGCACAACGGATCAACCCTAGATTTTACTGGTCAGGGCTTAGACAGGATTTAACTGTCGAGGCAAAAAGGTTCATAACTAGTGAGAACCTAGCAAATGCCTATTGTAACCCTTGCTAGACCCTTGTTAGTAGCTATGAAAAACTTTTCAGGGCCTCATTGAAAACTAGGTTCATTTTCCAGGCGGGATGATGGGTGCTGCGAAATAGGAACCATCAAAAACATTTCATCCATGTAAAAAAGGTCGCCAAGACTGACAAGCACATAACGCTTTCGCTGTGAAAAAGTTATATGGGATCTCATAAGGAGCCAAGCCCCTAACTCTACCAGGCCTAACTCCAAGCCCTAACTCTTCAAACCCTACATCGTGGTCAAAAAGTATGGCTTGCGGTCGTTTCATAGAAGTTTTGCATGGCAGACTTTATTTTACCATAAGTCAATGGGAGCCTGTGTAACGACTGCGAAACGGCCAAGCCGTACTTTTTGACCACAATGTAGGGTTTGTAGTGTTAGGGCTTAGAGTTTAGCTCGGTAGAGTTAGGGGCTTGGCTCTTCATGAGATCTCGCATAACTTTTTCACAGCTAAAGCGTGTGAGTCTTGGCGACCTTTTTTACATAAAATGTTTTTGATGGGATTTCATTTTTTTGTGTAGGATAATATTATAAATAAATATGTATTTAAGTTCGCTATCATATAATAAAAATTAATCTTTGCCCGAACACTGAAGCGAAAATTTAATTACAAATACAAAGAAATCAACTGTTGGTGCCTGTTTACATTGGATTTTTTACTGCAGCATGTTTTCATTTATTATTATGATCCTCGTGTTTACATTACTACCTTTCCCTATCTCACACTCTTAAAATCAATGAATCTCTCACTTACACACAAAAAATCTTCACATGCTGAGTCCGAGAATATTTATTGAAACAGGTGCATCAGCATAATTTGGGTGGAATCTACCCTTCTCTTTTTCACACATATAAAATATACCCGTCTCACTGGATGCGCCATTCATTAAAATCCAATGTAAACATGCACTTGGAGTGCAACAAATAACTTTTGTTCCCGATTCTTCTAGAAGTAAAGTAAAAGTTATTACATCATTTCAGCATGGGTGAGTAATTTCACACATTGACAAAACATAAATTGCACTAATAAAAAGCGTTTAAACACGCATACTAGTGCAATCTTATGAGTTTCACCACTGTTGGTTTTTCACCCCGATTTGTGAAACTAGTATGATTGCACTAGTATGTGTGTTTCAACGCATACTAGTGCAATGTGTCACCATGATGATGATTTTGACGTTTATGAATAAACGAGAGAGCAATATATTGCTATTGGGTCTAATTTCTTCATAGCCAACTCTCTTTTCCTGCATAATATTTAGTGTTTAAAGTTTCCAAAAGGGCTGTGTTCATTGTTGTTGTTTTAGTGTTTTTTTTTTTGCACCCCCACTTTTGGGGTGTTGGAAAGTGAAGTTACAGATTTCTTAATTTTGTTGTTGTTGGTGTGCAAATCCTAGCCTACATTCCAAATTTGAGCTTTCTAAGACTTCCGGAAATACCCTTTTAGGTTTTGATGAGTGAGTGCGGTCAGTGACAAAATCGACGTTTTTGGGTATGAATGACAAATAAAATTTAGTGTGTTTTATAAGTCCGCGGACTACATCTTATCCTGAAAATTTGAGCTTTCTAGCGTTATCCAGGTCGATGTTATGAAGGCTTGAATATACGACGAAACATTACGAGAAAATATAGGTAGTGCCCGCCGATCGTTTTGCTCGTCTTGGCTCGTCGCAGGCAGATATAAACACAAAAGATCGATGATTCCTTTCACTTTAGTGAAATACGGATCACGGTGACAGGTGGATTAATTTGCCTAAAATTTGGCCCAGAACATTTTTGTGCATATCCCTAGAGGAGAAACTCGATTTTTTTTTAAGCTCATAGAACAGGTATTTTAAGTCTTCTAGAAATCGGCAAAAGAATGTTTCCACTGTTACGGTAGTGACACTGAATTAAAAAAAAAAATACGTGATTAAGTATTTGATTGATCAATTCAATTTGCGTTAAGGGCGTCTTAACTTATAAAACTGGAAATGTACAAATGGGTTATCTAATGTTGATGAAGTGCCTCATTGTTTTTAAATTATTTACCTGAAAGTTGATCTCCAGTCCCATTTTAGTAATGAAGAACGAAACAATTAAGAACTTATTTTTGAGTTATTGACGAATTTGCGTACTGCATTAAATTGTCTTCACCGATTTTGTGATAGTTTTAGTTAAAAATATGCATCATTACAAATCGACTTTTGGTGTCATTAAAGAAGTCCAACTTCGATCTCAAATACTAAAGAAATTAAATGACTAAGTTCACTCACAACCGTCATGTTTCCGCCATCCTTGCTTGTTTTTAATGATCTTATTAGTAGATTTAGATTGGTAAAGGTATAAAAACATACTTTCTAATTTATAACATTCATAAGATAATTTTCTATTCAGAGTTAATCTGTATATAATAATAAATTTCTGTTATAACTTCATTAATTATATCAATATAATTTGAAAGATGCATAAAAATAGACCGACAACAATCACATTATATCAATGATTTCCGGTCATTATAAATCAACAGCGGAAGTGCAATAAGTCCACTGAACCATCAACTAAAACAACAAAATGAAGAAAATCGAATATGTAATAAAATTGCTGCACCCATAAGCAGTTTTTACATCATCAATCGTCAATCTTTTCTACATGTGAAAGTATTATTATAATGAGTATCATATTTTCATATTTACGTCAAACTTAACCTTTTTTTTTATTTTTATTTAGTGAAAGGGTCAGTCACACACACATCATATAACCACCCGTTACGTCAATCACGTTGATACTAAGCGAACGGCCGACGACGACGCCAGGTTGCCGGCTCGACGCAACGCAACATTAACATTGAACTTGACACCCTGTAAAGAGCTATCAGTACTTATTCATCTTTTTTGAATGTGTTCCCCTTTTTTGTTTGGAAAATTTTCGATTCTCCCATGAATATTAAAAAATACCAACATGTTCGTGCAAAGTGTTCATACATACCTACATACGTCTCAGATATATGTACCTGATGGGTCTATCCTTTGTCTAGCCAAAAATAATGGGCCATAAAATTTCAAATGACTCACTCATTTCTTCTGTTCCGTTTGTTGAAAGGTTTTAGTTTGATTTGTGTGAACAAAATGTAAACATTGAACGAATATTAAGTTCCGTTCAAGTGTTGCTAATTAACAACTTGCTTAACGAAAAAAGTGCACCGTTAAATCCAAATACCGTGTAGGAAACTACACTTGAAAGTGGATTGTGGTGTAAACATTCCATTAAGCTCTTACTTTGAACTTTGATATAGAATTCACTATATACTCGCTTTGCAGTGTTTTAAGCCATCAAGCAGGGGCCCTAAGTATCGGTTTCTATTTTTGGTCTCGAGAATCAAAAGCAGGCCAAATGTTTAACCCAGTTTCGATTTGCAATTCAACTTCTTCTCTTTCTCTATCTAGTTATGGGTTAGTTGGATTTTAATACGATCTGAACAAAAAAAGTAAATGGTGCTGGTTGATGCTAACTTGGTAAAGTGCTACTGCCTTTTAAAGCGCGCTATAAAAGTCTAAGAGGTCTCTACTCTCTAGTATGTATTAGCAAAAAAGGAGGCGGCATAATCGAGCCAGGGGCATTTGTTTGTTTACACACATCGTTCGTTAATGGCTCTTTGCCACATTTTTATGCCCCGGTCAGTGGTTTCTCAAGAGAAAAATACACACAACACTCATTGCTGCTTTGCTCTTGCTTTCAATCATAGCCAAAGGACGGGAGGAGATCGGATTTGTGAGTGAAGAAGTGGTTCATGGACTTCAATGGGTTTCGCTTTTGTTTATATTCAATTTTATCATGTAGATTACATTGAGAAATGCAAAAGTATTTTCTGTAAATGCTGATTTAGTTTTTTTTTTTTGTTTTGTAGTAGGAATTTTCTTTAAGGACCCTTGAAAATAAGCCAATAAACTTTACCGTATAGAAATGGTTGAAATGAAGCTGTAGCTGTAAGTTTGAAAAATAAATTGAACAATTATACCTACATATCTATCTAATCTAGCACAGAGGGTGGTTGCTCATGTCGTAAATCATATTTTTTGGCTATTCTATTCTAGAGGGTGAATTTATACATATGTAAGTATAATTTATTAAAAAAGATAAATAAAAAAAAAAAATTAATTTGATGGCACAACAGCTCATGAAGAACTAGGGCCTAGTGACTTACAACTCTCAACCATTCCTGTGTGCGTGTCTGCAGGAATGGAGGGGACCTACAGTTTATTGCCGAATCCGAACGGCTAACGAGCGGCACTTTTCTGTGACAGGAGATACTCTTGGAGGATTTGTCAATTCCTCGCAAGAGGCAGTAGCCGTTTTTTCTTTTTCAATAAATAGGTGGCGAGGCTGGGGATCGAACCTTAGACCTCCGGCATGAGAGTCCATCGCACTAACCATCACGCCACGGCTACTACTATTAAAAAAGATGCAAACAGGAATTTCTATTTTGTTGGTTTTTAAAAACACTTAAAAGAGAAATCTCTTTAAAAAAAATACTTAAAAGTACCATAATTTCATTTTTTATTGTTAGTGTAGTAGTAGTTACAGTTACAAATCGATAATACAATATAATAGTAATATTTGTGAAAAAAGGTCTTAAAATCTTTTTTTTTCATGAGACAATATTCTAAGTAAAATGCATGACTGGATCGCACGAACTTGGTCTTGTGGTTAAAGTTGCTTGGAATGTTAAAAATTGTAAAATAACGGACTTCTGGCTTTAAACGCATGTACATAATATATCATGACATTGTAAATGTGGTCGTTGTTTTTTAATGAATTTTTTTTACTGTTTCAAGTCGATTTTTTTTTTTATAAAATTGCCCCTCCCGTATAAACGGGGGAAATCGACCCCCCCCCCCCCCCCCCCTTAGAATGACAAACTAACATATATGACGTTCTTGAAAAAAAAATAGGAATTTATGAAGAAAAAATTTAAAAAATCCTTGGAGTTTTCTAAAAAATATTTGTATATTTATATTAAATTTCTTGATTTTTTTTAGAAAACACAATTGGTATGCATTTTTTGAAAATTTAATAATATAAAACTAAAACCTTATTTCAAAAAAATTTCATCACCCTTTTTTCACAAAAAAAAATTTTTTCAAAAAAAAATTTTTAACTTTTTTTTTTAAAATTCTAAAATTAATTGTTTGAAAATACAGTACTCCCTAGATAATGTGAATTACCGATAATGTGAATTTCTCTTAAATATGAATCGCCAAAACTTACAATTGTCATCTCTATAATGTGAACTTTCGAAATTTTTGGACTCTAAAATGTGAATTTGGTACATTTTTTATATTTTTCTTTTTTTCTTTTGTTAGCTTTGCGTGCGGTATTAAAAAAATTTATTTGTCTATACATATTTCAAGGTTTTGAATGTATCTGCGGTCAAGAGAGTGTCTCCGGCCAGTTATGTAGGTACATTTTATTGTTTTAATTAGTATTTAAGCACTGAAAAAAAGTTCCAGTAATGTGAATTCCTCTAAAATCCAAAAACGCCTTGTTTTAATTAGTTCACATTATCGAGAGACTACTGATTTGTATGCAGTATTATTTAAATTTATAGCGACCTCGTAAAATTTTCATTAAAATCGATTGAGCCGTTAACGAGAAGTCCGAAAATAAAAAAAACGGTTCTAATATGGCAGGTACTGTTAACAACAGTTTTTGGTGATTTTTTTTGTCCGCCAAAATGTAGGCCATACCTGCAATAGTACACACAAAAAATTTAATCAAAATCGTTAGAGCCGTTTTCGAGATAAATAACATTTATCAAAACAATTGTATGGTAGGTACCGTTATTTTTAGAGCTAAAAAGAAAATTTTCGATTTCCCCTTCTAGAAAATCACCTCAAAATCTTATGATCCACATTTGAAGAAATTCACTTCAGTAGTTTTAGCTACAGCTTAAGGTTTAGATTAGACAGATGTAGATAGACGGAATTCATGGACCCATTTTTTTCGTCCTTTCTATCATAGCCAAGTTTAATTGAAATTTCGAGTCTTTTTTCATTTATTTTCGGACGCTGAACTGAAGTACCCAAAAATAAAAATACTTAAGTGCTCAGTACTTTTGGAAAAAATTAGTGTTCTGCTAACTTGTTTTCAAGAGCAATTTTGGAAAACTGATCAAAAAGCAGGGTAAAAATTGATTTGGTCTCATATTTACGAGCTACTTAAGTGCTTCACGAATAAAAAAAACTTAAAAAAAAAAAAAAAAAAACAGTTTTTATTGTAAAAAATTAAAAAAAAAAATTAATTAATTTTTTTTCTCCATAAATGTACTTGAAAAATTAAGAATTCCTCTAGTTCGAATTAAGTACCTACCCCATTTTACGAAATATTTTTCAAGATCTGAGGCAAAAAAGAAAATTATGCAAATTCCCATAAAACCTGCTCTGCTAACTTAAATTCGATATGTTTCTCGAACAAATCAATTTTTTTTTTTTTCAACCAAATCTTTTTGATGTTAAGACTTCGGATATAAGAAATATTATTAACTTATTTTTCCCGATGACTTTTCGAAGAAATTACACTCTTCGTATAGTCACGGGATTTTGAGATATTTTGAGGTTAATCATAAATCGAGATAACAAACTTCTTTGAGATGACAACAAATTTGCAACGATACTTGTTGAGTACTAATTTCTTTAATTCTGACTTCTGAGATCGAATTCAAATACCTTGTAACAAAAACCCTCAGAAAAGTAGGCCGAAATAAAGGAGAAAATAGAAAATGACAAATTTGATAACAAAAAAGTATAAAATGACACTAAGGCCAATGCCACACGAGCGTCCAAATGGACGAACTTCCATTTGGAAGCGCGTCCAGTATAAAACTCTCTTGAAGTCACACGAACTTCTTTTTGGACGCGCGGACGGAATATTTTACTAAGTTAGTTCCTTTTCTTTGGTTAGTCAATCAAATTAATATAGAATCAGTGGGGTAAAAACTCAAAAAACGGCCCCTACCGCCTTCCCTGTTGTAATGAGCCCTATAAACAGTAACAGGCAGTAACAATGTGGAATATTGTTTTTCAAAATTATGAAAATTTCATCAAATTTTGAATTCAGAATACTTTTTTGCTTATAAATTGATTAAATAATCTCCATTGCCTCTCTTGTTTGGTTTAGACCTATAAAATTACCAGCATTATTTTAGGCAATGGGTTCAGGGATTAACTTTGCATAATTAGTCTCTCAAATTTCTGAAATTTTAAATCAACTTTTTCAATTTAGAATTCCAGGAATCAAATTCAATTGCTCTCCCATTACGTTTTAAGGGTAGAAGGAGGTATCCCTCCTTAAAAATTTTTAAACACAATTAAAGCCTGGTATTTTATCTTTGTTTAAAGATCTTAACCTTGAAAATCGGATTTTTATAACGAAAGATATAATTTCTTTAAAAAAAGCTTAACTTTGAAAATTGCCACAATTTCGCAATTAACGGATCTTTCTCCACTGATAGACTACCGAGAGCAATGAACCAAACACACTTTTTCTATGCAATTTTTCCGATTTCTCGAATAAATTTCAATTAAGATTGTGAGGCTGTGCACCACAAAATATCAAATGAAGTATCAAAATAATCGGAATAAGATAAAACCAAATTAAACCATGCAAGCATTTAAAAGATATAAGCTCATAGAAGAAGGGTTCTAGGGTTTAGGAACTCAAGTTTTTGAATTTTTTTCTGGATACATTATTTATATTATCTGTGAAAATTTCAGCAATATATATTGACCCACTAAAAAGATAATAAAAAACACAAAAAAAATCATCTGAAAATTATCTGGAAGCGCGTCCCATTTGGACGCTCGTATGACCATACTAATTTACGACAGTACCCCTCATGCCGTTTTGCAATCTGTGCGGCATGAGAATCGACAAAGTTGGACGCGCAGACGAAACCAATAAGTGGACGCTCATGTCTCCATTCCTATAAGTTTTCTTAGTTCTCAGGACGTACTTCCAAATGGACGCGCAGAAAAAGACGCTCGTGTGATATTAGCCTAAATGTTACTATTCGTCAGTTCTTGTCTTTGACAAAATTTCGGTGTGATTACTCGCAAAGAAGTACCCTGTTAGTTAAAAAAAATCCTAAATTACAAAAAGAAATAAAAGATTGTATTTCTATTTTATGTGGTGCAATGGAAAAATATAGGTTGGCACAGTTTTGATTCTGTAAATTACAAATATAAATGCATCATCATAAAATACTCCTACCTATACCTTGTAATTAGTAGTTTACTCTTTTTTTCTGTTCTACATTTCGTGTGAAAATTAAAAATATTAAATGAAGTGCGAAATTGTCATGACACATTTTTTCGTAAAATTTTAATTACACACAAGCAACAGGATTCACATCCTTTAAAATTGAGATGGCATCTTTTTTGCATATACATTAATGCATATCATTCTTACAACCGCATATATGTCGAAATAATTATGATGATACACATATATAGGCCACTTTTTTTTACTTTTTGAAATAAAAAAAAAAAAAACAAAATAATCCACATCCACTGTGGTGGGAAACCTCTTTCAATTTCTCCACCATTTTACCAAAGGTTTTCTTTTTTGTTTGTTTGTTTTCTTTTTTCTTTATTTTATATCTCGCATAGTCTTAGGATTTCCTCTAATTTTTCTTATTTTTACACTCGTTTGCTTTTTTCTTTCCTTCCTCGAAAGATGTCACTGTCGTCGTTGTTGTTGTTTTTTGTAGGCAACGTTCAGTTAGTGATGGTGTCCCAATTCGAAGTGCCTACAAATTCACAAGTGCAATTGATGTTGTGTTCTATAAGTACAACGAGCGACCATACGATATGTAACAAAGCGCACATATGCTGGCCTGGCCTGGGTGACACAATTTCTCCTATACGGCTTCGTTGTTTTTCTCCTCGTGAATAGTTACTCTGCACTTTGTGTTACCAGCCATCATAGTGGTTAAGAGGTTATGTATACTACACTGTATCAATCTATGAGGCTTTTAGGTACCTGCTCTTAACCAGTCTTTAATTCAACTAGATGACAACTGGTATATATACACACATAAACCAAACAAAAAAAAAGTTGAAGATTTTTTTTCTAATTTTATTCTTCTGAGGTGACCATCGGTATATAGCCAACCATCTCTAAAGGACTAGAAAATTGGTGTCCTGCTGAAATACCCTGGTTTTAATCAAATTTAACCTTTCGTTTGGTAAAGGATTTTTTGGCAGTCAGAAAGTGTAATTAATTTTCTTTAAACTTCGCATAAAAACATCAAGCTTAACTGAGTCCCCATGGAAGCACAGTAAAACCCGCTTATGAGAAACTGCAAGATGTCACTGTCTTTCTTTCACTTAATCGGGCTTTTCACTTAAACAAACCCCGCTTACGAAGAAGAGAATTAACAAAAACAAAAGAAAATTATTTTTGTTATTTTTTTAGTGGACTGTATGAAAAGAAAAATTCACTTACGCGGATCTAAAAATTCCATTAAGCGGAGAAGAATCTTTTTAATAAATGTCAAAATACGTATACCTCTTGAGCCATTTAAAATGTTGTTTTGAACTTTTGTTTGAGAGGACAAAGCAATTTGTTTATAAAATGTAAATGTAAACGTTTGTGAAATAATCAGAAATTTAAATCTCATCTTCGTCGTGAAAATGGTGAGGTTGAAAAATACAGAAGAAATGAAAGCATTCAGCAAAATGTTCGTTCTGTGTGATTCTTTTTTTTTTTTCACTTAAGAGAGTTTTTTTTTTTTCAATGAAAAATATAAAATTTAAATGAAAATATGTTTCAGGTATCCGGGTTTTTCACTTAAGCGGGTTTCTCTTAAGCGAGTTTTACTGTATGTATATGTAATTCGAATCAGCAACAAGCAAGTACATTCGACACAGTTGTTCACTTTGTTTTAAGGTTGCGGTTGTGCATGCTTCTGCTGCTGTTGGTGCATCATGACGGTGAATTTGATGTTATGCGGTTTTAAGCACTTGTCCATCATAATGTGACAAAGTAGGTATATCTTAGAGCTTGCACAATCACGCAGCCCCTTTTGTAAGATCAAAGTAAAACAAGCTTTGAGTTAAATAGTAGTTGTTCCACACTAAAGGAATTATTATTACTTAAAGAGGGCACGTTAGGTTGTGAATTTTAATTCTGAGTCTCTGACCCAGCACGAGAAAAAGGGTTATGCTGCAGATGCAATTTGTTTTTGCAGTATAATTGCAACACTTGTCACTTTTAAAAATCAACATCTTACATTTTTTTTTGGCGGCTTTTCTTTTGTATCTTTAATAAGAAAAAATGACACTTTGTGGTTGGGGCTAAACCCACTTGCATTTAGACATAAACATGAGGTAACAGGTTGCGCAAAATGTGTCTTTAAAAGATTTCATTTGAGCTTTGTGCGTTATTTAACTTAAATGACTGCGTCTTTCATGAAAATGGTGTGGAATTAAAACTATGAAGACAAGAAAACAAGGTACGAAAAGTCAAAGAAAAGTGTTGGTAGACAAAGTGAACTAGTTTTTCAAATAAATGCTTTGAAATTCTGGAAAATAAAAAAAAATGAGACTAAAGTACAGTCAAACTAAACTCAAATAAATTGTGAAAAAAAGTCTTTAATATGATCAAAAAAGTTCAACGTATTTCAGAAATTGGTCAACCACAGAGAATTTGTAATCAATGTTTAAGTTTTTCAAAAGATTCTTAAAACCTAATATGCAGGATACCTACTCACAAAAAAATATACCTTTTGAAAGACTATCTGATCATAATAAACTATTTGCAGTAATTGGACAGCCATAGATGTTTGTTTGTATAATTCTACGACCTTAAAAAAAATTATTTTTTTTCGAATATCCCACAAATTCTTCAAAAACATTGAAAATTCATAAAAAAATCGATGAGGGCTTACGAAACTTGCAGGTGGTATTTATATTTTTTTTTCGAATAACCAACAAATCAGGGCTCTTCTACGACCGTGGAAAAATTTAAATATTATAGGTTCTAAGATCCAAGAGTCGCTGGAATTTAAGTTTTATTGTTCTTCAAAAAAATCCCTAATTAAAAAAGTTAAACTTATTTCAAATAATATTAAAAATAAATAAAAATCTCTTTAAATATTTTTGTTTTGTTTTTTCAAAATTTTGAGTTATACAGGATGTCTATCAGTCACCAGCCCATCAGAAGAAAATTATGGGTTCCTGAATTTATTTTAAGTCGAAAATCTTAAGCGACAATTTTCACGTTTTCGCTTTCTTTTTGACTTATAAAGGTTTTTATGATTTTTGGTCTCGCTTCTTTATATGGTAAATGCTTAGGACTGTCGCGCCAGAAGTCTGGGTTCTATTCCCAGCTCTGCCATTTATTTTTTTATTTTTATTTTTATTTATTTTTATTTATTTATTTCGAGATTGCTTAATAACTGTAAGATACAATATCTTATAAGATAGTTACAAGATAATTTTACAAAGTAGAGCAAAAAAAAAAGAGTTAAATTAGTAGAAACTGAAGCTAATCAAGCAAATATAAATCATTAATCAAATTATTTCAAGTTCATTTACATATTTAATGAAAAATGATTTTTTAAAGCCTTTTTAATCCTTGTTGCGTTTTGAATTTCTGAAATATTACGTGGTAAGGAATTCCAAAGACGGACTGAATTTACAAAAAATTGACGCTCGGATGTCAGAAACGAAAATCGGGGGAGGGTCAGTTGACGAGTTCTATGCGAGGTAGCAAAACTAATTTTATCAAAACAGTATTGTGGTAGGCGTGAGAGCAGTATATCAGATAGCAAAATCAAGCACCGAAGTTCAAGATATTTTTCCAACGGCATATCCAGCAGTAGAGAAGAAAAATCAGATAATCTATCGTACCTTCGTAAGCCAAAGACATAACGTACAATACTATGAAAGGCAACATTGAGTTTACGTTTGCTTACAAAATTACAGTTGCAGTAAATTTCGCACCCATATATCAAAATCGGTATTAATAAAGTCTTTGCTAGATATAAACGTGTTTTTACTGGTGTAAAGGACTGGGTTACCCATAATGCACGTAGTGCACCATACACTTTTCCAACAAGTCCGTTTATATGGTTGTCCCAAGTCAAGAAGCTGTTAAAAGTAACACCCAGATTTTTGGCAGTATCAACATATTCGATGGAAGCATTGCTCAACACAATCGGCGGAAAGTAATCAAGAGCTAGACTTTTTCTGGAAATAACTATGCATTTAGATTTTTTAGGGTTTAAAATAAGACCATTTAAATGGGACCAATTTGAGATTTTCACAAGGTCTTCATTAACACTAAAAGCTCCATGCTCAATTAGCCCAAGGGGACAGCTTAGGTACAGTTGAACGTCGTCTGCATACAAATGACAAGAGCAGTTATCAATTATGGATGGAAGTTCGTTGACGTAAATAGAGAAAAGTAAGGGGCCAAGTATGGACCCCTGAGGAACACCAGTAACAATAGGCAGAAAGTTGGACAAGCTGTCACCAACTTGAACTGCTTGCTTTCTATTAGTCAAAAAAGAATATATTAGCTTCGTGGCACATGATGAAAAGTTAAACTGCTGTAAAAGCTTTTTACATAAATTAACGTGGTTAACCGTGTCGAAAGCCTTCGAGAAGTCAAGCAAGACTAAAAACGTTACTTGATCTTTATCTAACGCTTGCCTGATGTCTTCAGTGACATTCAAAACTGCAGTGATACAGCTATGTTTCTTACGAAAACCAGATTGATTCGCGGTAAGCATAGAATTCGCTGTAAGATAAGCACTTATTTGCTTCTGTAAAACCTTCTCAAAAACTTTAGACAAGTAGGGTAAGACTGAAATAGGCCTAAATTCAGCGCCTTTAGCATTTTTAGGAAGTGGTATGATTTTAGCTACCTTCCACAGGTCAGGGTAAACTCCTGACATCAAAATTGTATTAAATGTGAACGTAATATAAGGCAGCACGATAGGCAGAATCATATACAAAAATTTAGGGTGAATAGCATCGAGGCCAACGGCATTTGACTTAACAGAAAGTAAACTTTCAACAACTTAAGCATTATCAACGGCTCGAAAGCCAAAAGCAGGATAGTCTGACTGGTCTGTAAAAGATGCTAATATTTCTGATATACTCGACGAAGGGACCATCAGTGTCGATGGCGAGGAAACAAAGCTTTTATTGAGGGCATCAACATCTACATCCCTAGCTGGCACATTTCTTGGCTTTCCAATACCTATGTTACGTAAGTTCTTCCACAACTGTCGCCCATTCAAGGAAGTACTAAGCTGATGGGATAAAGTTTGGGATTTAACTAAACGTATTTCAGCTGAAACTTTGTTTCGAAGCGAACAATATGCCCGTCGCAAATCAGTCAACCGATAACGCTTCCAATTGTTATATGCATCATCCCGTTGTAACCGATTCTTGAATTTTTGTTTGTATTTACTGCTAATTGGCAGTTTTACCCGTCATATTAAAACTTATGAAGAGTACTTAATTTCATGATATGGCGGCTTAATTGGAATCGAGCGCGAAAATGGTGCTTTGGCACATTTTATGAAAAAGTATTAAAAATGGAAAAAAAATTATTTAAAAAACAACGACAACACTTACTTAAAACTGTTTTATGTTTTTTTTGAAAGTCAAAAGTCTGTCGTCTTATTTTATTTTTAAATGAAATTATTTCTGTTACTAGTTTTTGAAAAACATTACTTCCAACTCAAAAATTTTGAAAAACAAAAAATTGAATACGGATTTTTTTACAATTTTAAATACAAAGTTCTAAGAGGTAGGGAATACTAAAAGCCAATTTAGAACTTACTATGTATCTAAAATTGTGAAAAAAAATCTATATTCAAATTTTTGTTTTTCAACATTTTTGAGTTTGAAAGTATGTATTTATTTCGAAAACTAAAAACAGAAATAAGTTGATTTAAAAAAAAAAAAAAAACAACACAAACATATATTTGCCAGTAAGACCTAGGGTCTTATAAATTAGGCAATGTTAGAAAGAATAGAAGGATAGGATAGATTTTTGTTGGCACAGTGGACTGAGAAATAAGGTTTTGATTATCTCATTGCCACCCCCAAAGAATGGAAGAAGAGATTACTTCTGCTTTTTAAAAAAGGTAAAACACTGTTTAGTATTTATTATTTTATTTTGTTTTTGTTGTTTTAAAGGTACACATTGGATTTTGACAGTGGAAGCGTGCTGGGCCCATAACCTTTGTTGCAGAATAGAATAAATACCAAGCCGAAATCAAAGACTAAGACTTCTTAATTCGAACAAGTTTATTTGATAACTGAACAGTTTCGCATTTCTTGAATAAGTTAAAAGTTCACAATGTATGTATAATTAAAGAAGACAATCATAATACTTAAGTGTTGCTGAGTTGTTACAATTTCAATACATATTCCAATAGTAAATAGTTTCCATTTGGATGTGCTCATAAGTTTTTCACGCAATTTCCTAACAAATTTCGAACAAATTCGGTTAAAATTACCTCATTTGGAATTTGAATTTGTATGGGAAATGAGATGATTTCGAATCGATTTTGGGAATTTTAGTTTTTCGAACGAATATAATAACTTTCGTCATGCGAAGATTATTCAAAGAGAGAAAAGAACAACAAGTAAAAGAGAAAAAAACAACAAGTACAAGAAGACAAATGAAAAGACAAGGCAACCAACAAAAGTGGTTTTGCATATTTATTTACGTTTAACGTGCACATTTTGGCATACTTGTGTATATTTTTCATAAAAATCATAATTTGTTCGGTATTATTAGTCTATAGGGTAGGCATTACCAAAAAATTAAAACCCTATTTTAGTTTATGTCGAAAAAATTCGCATTATGGAAATTTGGGTTGGATTTTTTTTTTTTTAGAAAATTAACCATTTTTTTTTTAGTTGGTTAAATCGACTCGAACGATTGTATTTCAATTTTGTAATCTAGTGCTTCTAAATATTTTAAGGCCGTGTGTGAGTTGAATTAAAATTACGATCAAATTTTATCCGAAATAAAATTTTGAAGTTTCTACGTAGGTATACAGATTCCCCTCACTATAGTGTCAAAAATTAATTTTAATTTTAATTTTAAATTAATTTCAAATAGGTACTTAGGTTTTAATGGCTTTTATCCCAAGCAAATTGACGTTTTGTTCGAAAATATGACTTGTACAATATAAATTTTTTGTTTCTAGATTTATGTCGTTTTTTTTAAGTGCATTTTTTAAACATACATACAGTGCTGCCAAAAACATTCCGGATTTTTTCCCAAGTAGAAAACTAACAACATTCCATAAGTTTTTTAATAATTTGTAAAGAGTATGAGACAAGTTAATAATAACCTTAAAATTTTAATGCTACGATGACAAGAACAATAAAAAAAAATTATTTTATAAAATTACTCAGTAACATGCCTGTGCAAAACTAACCGGATTTCAAGAAGATTGCGAGTCTCGATGTTAAAGTAACGGTTTTTTCGAGTCTTTTGACTCAAGCCGTAGATTAAAACGTTCTAACAAGTTAAGAGCTGTGTAAGTAAGAAATTATATAGTGCATAAAATTGCTAAAACACGTTATAGCAACGCGATTCGATACGAAATAATAGAAAAGTTCCAAGCCGGTATAAAACAAAAAGTAATCGCTGAAATCTTAAAAATTCCAACGTCAACGGTTTACGACATCATTAAAAAAATTAAAAGTGGAAAATCAGTAGAAGCAGATCATTTTGGTGGACGCCCTCGCAAAACAACAATTAAAACTGATAGGCGCATAAAGAATTTCGTGATGAACTTAATCTACCCATAGGGCCAAGTACGGTCAGGAAGCGTTTAAGAGATTTCGGTCTTTTTGCATTTCGACCAGCTAAAAAACCTCTTCTTACTGCTAAACATAGTAAAAAAGGGTTATCCGTAAAAGGTATTTGGGAAAGACTTAAAATTCCTAATCAAAACATTTAACCCAGGGTTGAATTTGCAAAAAATCATCTTAACCGGTCTTTAAGCAAATGGAGGAGTGTGCTTTTCAGTGATGAAAGCAAATTCAACTTATTTTACTCCGATGCAAGGACATAAGGACTGTCCGATGCAAGGACAGTGAGGCTCTCAAAAGGTACGCAATTAAAGCCTGCAAATGTACTCCCTACAGTACAGCACAGTGGAGCCTCGGTGATGGTTTTGGGGCTGTTTTTCAGGAGCAGGCTGCGGTCCTATACACCAAATCACAGGAATTATTGACCGTTTCCAATATAGGGACATTTTGGAGTCAGGAATGCTTCCATACGCAGAGGAAGAAATGCCTCTGCGTTGGGGCTTTCAGCAGGATAATGACCCCAAACATTCTTCAGAGCTACTAAAAATATTCGTGTCTTAGAATGGCCATCTCAATCACCCGATTTAAACCCATTTTAAAAAGGCGGGTTGGGAAAAAAAAGCACACGTCAACAACTTCTCTTTTTGCAGCTTTGAAAAATTAATGGAAGAATATTCCTGCTTCTGATTTCGAGAATTTAATCCAGTCAATGCCTCGTCGATGCCGAGCTGTGATAAAAAAAATTGGTTACTGGACAAAATATTAAATAAATAATAAAAGTTAATTGCAAAAAAAATAAAATCCGGTTAGTTTGTCACCTTAAAATTTTGAATTAACTTTAATTTTTTGAATTTTTTTTCTATTTTGATGGATAAAGTTCCATGGTTTTTGTTTCAAATAATAAAATTCAATAAAAATGGAAAAAAATTGCAAACATTTGATTTTTTCATTTTTATATCACAAACCAACAATCAATGCATTTTACCAAAAAAATCCGGAATGTTTTTCACACACCACTGTAGGTATGTTTTTTTGAGCATATAATTACTTGTTTAGGGCATATACATAATTGATTTTTAAGGGCATAATTATAAGTGCTTAAAACTGTTTTTTAGGGCATATTTTTGTTTGCCATATATTAGGGAGTTTTGATATCGGATTTTAAAAAAAAGTATTTTTTTGATTGAATAGTATGATGGAGTTAGTTAAAAAAAATTAACAAAATTTATTTTTTGCCAAATGGAAAGTGACATTAAATACATACATCCTACCTAGAAACTTCAGAAATTAATATATTATTTTAACTTTTTTGCTATAAAGTTTTTAAAGCTCGGGAATTGTGTAAAAATATGTATTATACTGATCAAAATCACTGATACAATATGTTAATGCTAATTGAAAAAAAAAAAAAAGAAAAATCAAGGACAAACCTTTTTACACCCAAAAACACTATACAAATTCAAGCAATTGGATGATACTTTTTTTAAGAGTTTATTTAGAAATAGCTTAATAAAATTCACACTTCCATACTAAGAGGAGGTCGAAAAAAAAGTCATCATGTTCATTAATCATCAAAATATTAAACCTTATTGCATAGTAAAATAAATTTGGCTAGAATTAGTGAAGAGATTTTAGAAATATGTTCTTTACTCATTTTTTTCTTATTCATTAGGACTACTTGTCAAAACATAACCAAAAAGAACTGTCAAAGGTGATAATTAGCGAATATACTCTTTTTCACGTTTACACTATACATAACAGGTGTCAATAGAAAGAAACCTATAGATTTCATAATAAAGCCAAAATATTATTTAATAAAAGTTAAATCAATTTCAATTCTATTATAAGAGCACTGTTATTGAAATAGCAACTTAATTTGAAGATGAATTTTCAATAAATAAAGTGCTTGGCGTTATTGGAAAAAAAATAAGCAGTGGATGTGGGTTATTATTATCTATACTGTGCGTTTCATAAAAAAAACATAAATACACACAAAAAAGCATTTCAAATATAAAAATGAAACACATAAAATATTATATCCAAACTATAAACAGATGCTAAATGACATGTTCACTGTTCATAGTCCTTAGTGGATGTGTGAAAAAAATAACAATTTAACTACGCTCAATAAATAACAAAATCATTTCCATGCCGCCCGTTTCCAAAACATACTGATGACTGTGAATATAAAAATTCAGTACAAATACTGACTTATTCACAAGTCACGCATCATTTCCAATCGTTTCCGAAAAAAAAACATACTATACCTTGTCCAAATAAAAAAGGCAGTGTATTCAAGATAGGACGTTTGCCTCTCATTCTGGCTATAGTGGATTGCATAAATCTGTCCTTTATTAAAGCTCTCACAGGGTTGTCGTATTGTTTATTTTGAATGGACTCAAATATGAAAGAATGGTATGCGGGGTTACCGCCTTTTTTTTGGATAGGAATTTTCATTTAATTGTTTTATGGATACAAATTAAAACACATTTATCTTTTTCTATACCACCATGAGGTAAGATAATACACGACTTAAAAATACAAATTGCACAAGTTAAAGGACGATGAAGAAAAGAAGTCTGGTACTGACGAAGGCCCAAAAGAAACAGTCGACACTTGAAATATTCTTAAATTTATTTTTACTATACACTTTGGTTAAATGTTTATTCTTTTATTTAACCTTTGTAAATATTACTTGAATTATAATTTATTGCACACACATTTAAAAAAAAAACTTTACAAACGATTTTTTAAAAACTACCCGTCTTAAAAACATACATTGCACAAAACTTAAAAAAAAATACACTTTTTAAAAAAATAAATTACATAAAAATACTTTACTTCACATTAATTGATCGCTACGAAAATCTACGCAAATAATACTCTTTCAAAGAAAACAGCTTAAAATTTTGTAACTGCATTTCAACGTATTTTCCACACATTAAACGAAATGCAAAAGATGAAAACACTCTAGGATAACCCTCATCATTAAAAACTTTTTTTAAAGCTCTAAAACCAAAAGCACCTCAACAGAAACCCAAGGAAAAAAATCTGAACGAGTTGCCAAATGGACATGGGTAACCCTGAATGCACATCAATATTTTATGGGGGTTGAAGTTGAATAGCAGCAGCAGCCATAGGCCACCCACAGCAATTCAGTGCGCACTCAGATGTGCGCTCGATAGGACGTTGGATCTGCGTTAGATGCTTTCAGAAATTTACGGGCGGGCAAACACTTTTTATGAAGGAGTTCTTTCAATTTAGTATGGTGCTAAAATATGGTGCGCTACTGATTTTGAAAAAGCTCTCCCATAAGACGTGTACTGCCAATTTATGTTGGATGGACCTTAGTACATACTTTGCATGGCAATAAAAAATAATAAATAAAATAAATTCAGTTATATTGATATCTTTTACGCGAAGGAGTAAAGATTTAATGACGTATATGGTTTTATAAATTGTCATATACAAAGAGGAAAAAATGTTTGATAAATTGAACTGTAAGTGAAATTTGAATTTTATGATCTACATGTTCGGCTGATTTTTTTTTTCAACTGGATCTGTTTTTTTTTTTTTTTTTTAATTTCAAATATTACTTAAAATGTTTTCTTACTGCTAAACTTAAATGTTTGTTTTTAATAAATTTTTTTCTTTATATTTTAATTGCAGAAAGCGTCAAATCCATTTTGGGACGACACACAAAAATTTTAGTAAAATACATGGTTAAATTGGAAACGAAAGGGGACAAAACAGAAAACCGTGTTTTGGTAAGTTTAATTTAAAAGAAATATATTTAACTTTGAAATTATAGGTGAGCCGGCGGAAGTTATTTTTTTTTTGCAAAAATAATATGATCAAATTTTATGATTGGAAATATTAGGTTTGTTGTTTCTAAGTATAAAAATAAAATGGCGCGACTGTAGGAGGTGTTGTGCGTCGGCCGCCATTTTGAAAAACGCGTTGTATGTAACAAATATCTTGAGAACAGCTCATGGTACACAAAATTTGTAAGCACCTTTTTAATAGGAAATTTAATTGTCTTTCTTTTATTCATAGAACATTTTTTTTATAAGACATACTTTCAGACTTAAGGCGCCTTAAAGTACGTTTTTTTAATTTTTCCCCAATATCTACTCAACGGTTAATATTCTAGAATCTAGAATAAAGTAGGGTTTCCAGAAAATCTCTTTAAAAGAGAACATGTTCTCTTTTTTGACACCGATCTTTCTTATTCTTTCTTTTTTTCATCAAATTCTTTTGTTGTTCTCTTATTTCTATTGTCCTCTCTTAATTCACTTTTGTATAGAACCGACTAAAAGCTAAATTGAGCAAAATTTACTGAAAGTGGAAAATTTTTGCGTAGTTGAAGAAAAGGTCACCACTTAATATTAATTCTTAAAATGAAAAGTAAATATTTTAATAAAATTCAAACTTTCGATCATAAATAATAAAAGTTATCGATTTTTGTTACAAAGTTCTTACTTTATTTATATGTATAAACATTATTAATGCCGAAAAGCGGAAGAGCGGATAGAACACTGAAGGAAAATTTTTACTTATAAAACAAAAAAAACGCATCGCATTCCATGTTTAAATAAAAATAATACAGATTTTTTTTTTAATGTATTTTTTTAAAATTTAAACAGCTCTTTAAATTTTTAAATGAAGAATGCTGAAGGGATCAAATGTAATTTAAAGAGTTTAAAGCCCGTTAAATTGTTAAAAGGGCTTTTATAAAATAGGTTTTAATAGTCTATATTGATAATAAAGTGATAATTTACACCTCTGGTAATGCTGTTTCCAACCGAACTTGGAGTTAGGTTTTAAAAAGTTTGTAGACATAGGTAATCTAAAAGCAAATACCCTGCAACCTTAGATTTTTGTCTATTTTTTGAACTTTTAAAGGTCACCACCACTACCAATGAATTTTGAAAATGTTCTCTTTTTTTTCATGCAAAATATGGACATCCTAGAATAAAGCATGCTTTAAGGCGCCTTAATACTGAAAGTATAAATCCTACAAAAAAATATACTATGAGAAAAAGAAAGATACATAATTAAATTTCCTATTTAAAAAGTGCTTACAAATTATGTGTAAGTACTATATGAGCCGTTTTTGAAATATTGGCTAAAACGCGTTTTTCAAAATGGCGGCTGACGCACAACACTTACAGTGGCGCCATTTTTTTCTATTCCAATTATAAAATTTGATAATATGGAATTTGCATTATGGAAAATCTTTTTTTGCATTTGGCGACTGGTCTTCTAAAAGTAATCGCTTTCTTTTGATTTGTGTAATTTAAAATAACAAGAAATAGTGTTAAAAGTTTGTAAAATCTATAAAATAATCGAAGCCCGGGATATTTTTGAAGGAACGAGCTGAATTTCGATGGAGAGCATTATTTTTATATTTTAGGTAAATAGTTCCCTAAATTTCGACTAGGGCTAGCATTTTTAATTAAGTTTTATGTAAATAACTTGAAAACTTTCATTTTTAAGTTCAAGTTAAGTTAAGTTTCAAGTTAAATGTTAAAAGACTACAGAAGCCAAAAACAACTAAGTGCCAAAAAATAAAAATTAACAAAATAATGTAAATGCTATATAAGTTCTTAAAAAAAAATTTCTTGGGCGAAGTTAAAAACCTCTCAAAAGTAGAACAATGAATTAAGTCTCCAAATTTTAGGGCTTATTTTATCATGAAGTAATTTATCAATTTAAAAGAATCCGTGAAATGAATCCCCAATTTATATTTAGTATTTTCTTATGAAAAAAAAGCCTTTTCTTTCAACGCCAACGCCTCGAAGACTGAAATTCCCTGAAATTTGGGAAATTTTTTATACATATAAGAAACGCATACATCCGGTTCTACTACGAAAATAAAAAAAAAAAAAACTAGAAAGACAAATCTGGAAAAAAAACTTTATTTCAAATGCAGAATCGATTACATTAATTTGTTATCCGGATCCCCAAATGAATTTTGGTCTTGTGTACCAGATCTCAGCTAACATAATATACCGATCTTGCCATGACTACGGACTACGTACCACCTCTAATAGATTTCAACAGAAACTTCTCCATCTTAATACCCGAAAGGCAAGGATGGGAACCCATCAACTCGCTACTTGGTGAACAGGGTACACCCTTCTGCACAGATGGATCAAAAATGGAAAAAAGGAACAGGAGATGGGGTGTTCTGTGAAAGTCTTAATATAAGAGAATCATATATAAACTCCCAGATGAGTTTAGTGTCTTTCAGGCTGAGATTTACGCTATTGAAAAAGCAGCCGAAATAGTCCATAAGAAAAAACTGACCTCGTCGGATATCACATTTTTCGTTGACAGTCAAACTGCTATCAAAGCAATAGCCAGTGAGACAGTAAAATCGAAAGAAAGCAGTAGCAAAATGCAGAGGCTTACTAAATAATATTTGCAACACCAACCAAATCAAGCTCTGCTGGGTTCCTGGACATAGCAATATAGAAGGGAATGATATAGCGGATGAACTGGAAAGGAAGGGTCATTATCAAATATAGACAGTAAAAGCCAATCTGATACGGGACCAAGTTAGTTTTCCAATTGGTTTTATTAAAAGGAAGATAGACCTTATAACGAAAGAGCAAATCAACAACTCCTGGATTACCAGGAACGACTGCGTTATCTCTAGAAGTTTATGGCCTAGAATTAGGAGTAAAAATAATATAAAGACCGCCATTGGCACAATGGTGGAGTGGACTGTATGAATTAAATTCAAATGGAATATTTTTTGCGACCTTTAGTCCAATGCCTTTCGCCCAGGCACAACAGTTGGGCTCATCAGTTAGATGCTGTCGTACCTAAGACGCAATATTTTGGTCGATAACTACCGACTCTTAATAAAATCTACAGCGCATATGCACTGCAAATTGTATTATTCTAGGGATTAGATATGTATAACTTTAGGCAACAACGTTTATAAATACAACTGATATGGTTTTTATTTTTGGGCCCGAAAATCGTGTTTAGATCAACGTCAGTGAATTTTAGATCTAAATGCTTCATCCTCAAGGCCTCTGTTGTTCTCTTCCCTGAAATCTACTTTATTTAATATGAATTGGTATGTGTAACATACCCTTGGTAAATTCCACAAGCGATTTGGTATTCTTTATGTGCCTGTTTACATTGTATTTTTGACGAACGTCGCATCCAGTGAGATGGGTAGATTTTGTATGAGTAAGAAAGAGAAGGGTTAATTCCACCCAAATTACGCCGATGCGCCAGTTTCAATAAATGTTTTCGGATTGAGCAGGAAGAGTTTTTTTTTTGTGTGAGTGAGAGATACATGGTTGTTAAGGATGTGAGATAGGGATGGGTAGATTGAAATGAAAGAATTTTTTCTCTATAATGTAAACACGAG
Source organism: Epistrophella euchroma (assembly GCA_947049315.1). Taxonomy (NCBI): domain Eukaryota; kingdom Metazoa; phylum Arthropoda; class Insecta; order Diptera; family Syrphidae; genus Epistrophella; species Epistrophella euchroma. The sequence continues at coordinate 120,595,267 of OX346245.1, read as the reverse complement.
GAACATTTTGATGAACTAAAATATGCTTCGTCAAAAATACAATTTAAACATGCACTATTGCGATAAGGCGCTCAATTTTTACACCGACATTGACAACATCATCAATAGCCTAGCTTGGCTTTGTTTAAGGCAGCTCCCATAAATTTTCGGGCAAGCATGCATGCACATATGCCTCTTAAGTTTTTACACATTATCGATCACGTATGACAGTCGGCTGACTGTCAGACAATATCAAAATTTTTTGTGAGCATGAGTTTGTCTGGAGTTTGCCCCTCTGCAGGTCCCCTCCAAATTAATGGTTGAGAGTTGTTAGTTAGTTAACTAAATCTACTTTACTACATATTTTGTAGAAATAGGATCTTTTGAATAACAAAATAACGGATGGAAGTCGAATTTAAAGAAAACTTACTTTTGTTATTTTCAATTTTCTCAGAAACTAGACTACATTTTGAAATCTGGTTTTCAATGTTTGACTAAAAATTAACTTAAAATTTTGAACAAAATCAGTTTAAACACAATTTAAATTTTTTTTTTTTTCAAAAATTTATGTTTGAAAATTAAGTTTTAAAAAACTGTTCACTAAAAGAACTTAATTTATAAACAAAATGGAAGCACATATGTCTGGCTTAACAAAAAAGTATAGCAAGTCGTTTTAGCCATTACCGATGTTTTTTAATATTTATTTTTTTCTGTATTAAGTCAATTATTTTAGAAAATTGCTCCTCTTGTTATTTTCAATTTTCTCAAAAACTAAAAGACATTTTGGCATTCGGTTTTCTGTTTTTGACTAAAAACTAATAAAAGCATTGAATTTTGAAAACAAAATTATACTTAATTACATAAAATTTTGAAAAAAATTAGTTTGAAACTTTTTTTTTTCATTTTTTTTTTTTTTTTTTTTCAAAATTTCGAGTTTGAAAAATAATTTTTCAAAAACTAGTCAATAACACAACTTAATTTAAAATGGAAATCAAAGAAGGAATTTCTGGCTTTCTAAAAAGTTATAGCATGTCATTTTAAATTGTACTGTTGTTTTTAAATATTTGTTTTTCTGTTTTAAGTCAATTTTTTAGAAAATTGCCCCTGCTGCCTAAACGGGGGAAAATAGACCCCCCTCCCATACGATTTTTTCTTGTATTAACTCAACCTACTCGCTCCAGCAGTTTGGTGCATCTTATACCGATCACCGTGTACACATATGTACATACATATATAATTTACGCATAAATAAAAAAACAAAAAAAAAATATTTTAAATTCATTGTCGTTTATGCATCATCGAATTTCAATTAACATCGTTATTATTCAAACAATAAAGCTGACTGAAGACCTTCCCATTTAGTGTCATTTTCCAATACTATACTCATCAAAAAATCACAAATCTTAATTTATTATTCAAACAATAATCAACATATCAACGTTATTCTTAATGTGCTCTTATATAGCACTCAACTTCATGCTTTTACAAAAATAACCTCTCGAAGTGTCGTCGTAATTTTATGCGCTTGCTAATATAATTGTTAATCAACACGATATTGGATATCAAGAGGTGTCATCAAGGCAGAATTTATATACACACACAAAAAGTATATCTAACCATTTATAGACACAAAAATTCACAACATTAATTAACCTTCATAATAAATCAGTGCGAAATTGAATAAGAAAACATAAATTTCGCACTTTGGAAAACTTTCATCGTGCCGCATTGTTCATCTAAACAACAATGAGAAAAGAGAATCTAAATCTTGGTAGCTGACACGACAACAGGACAATGCAGACACAAGAGTGGGGAGTCAGGGTCAGAGTTGTATTTTTCTGTTCATCCCTCTTCAAAATCCATGAAAAAAAGATCAAGCCCCCCCCCTCCCCAAACACTTTCGATTTTTCCTGCACAGAAGAACCCTCTTGATAACTAGTGGCTCCTTTTGTCAAATAGAAATTCTTCAGAAAATATTTATCATTCTCATTCCTCATACCATCATCATCATCATCGTCGCCTGGTGACAAAAAAAAAAGAAAATAGTTCGAAGGATCAAGGGACATTATTTTTATTTTATTGATAAAAAAGTTTTCTGAACTTATTGCATTTCGAATTGTTGTTGTTGGAACTATAAATTCAAATTGAATTAAATTGAAATTGAATTTCATTTGAGAGTTTATTCAAAATGACAAAAATATATAAAGCAGGCAGAAGATATCAGTTACAATTTAATTCAATTTAATAAATAAAAAGATCCCTTTTTCTGCTTCATATATCAATTTGTTGAATTTTTTAAGTTAAATAATTTTGTATAGCTTATACCTATAATACTCCTTCAGCAGTTTACTATACCTGTATCTACTTATACACATAATCTACAAGTAGTGAAAACTCCCTTTTAACGGTAATTCGAAACGATTTTTGAAATTCCTTCATTTCCCCGACAAATGCTTAAGTGCAATTTTTCACCTTTTTTACCAATAAATGTAGACGAGCCTTAAATGAAAGGACTTCTTTTCAAGGATTATATGCTTTTACGAAAACATTTTCTGTTTGAATGCTTTGGCTTTGCGAGGGGAGAAAGGACTTTTAGAAAGAGAAATAGCATAAAGTATTGAACTTATGTTTAGGGAACGACGACACGACAAAAGTTATTTCTTCTTCGAAATTCATTAGAGTTGTTGTAGTAAGGCATAGGTTTTCGTTTTCTCCTCATGTCCTTCTTGTCTTGTAAGTGAGAGATTTTCTGCCTCCACGAACAAATAAACTTAACTCTATGGAACATTGTTTTAACATTTCACCTGGTTTTGTATTAAGAGTTAATGCGGATTTATTGAATGAGACGGGAATTAATACGACAACCAAAACGAGGCAGGAGGGTGCATTTGGTTTTGAAAAAAAAAAAAAATTGAAACTTATCGTGAATACCTGGGTGGATGGATAAGACTTAATTTTCAACACTTTGGAATTATATTATAGTTTTAGAATAATTAACAGAAAATAATTTTAAAAGATTTGAGAATCCGTTGCACTTAAAGTTCAACTAGCTAGGGTCCAATTGCTATTATAATTCAAGTGAGTTGAAATTTTTAAGATTATTCTTAGGTATAAGTTGAGAACTGATATTTGGGGTCATCCATGCAGGACTTACGATAATTACAAATGATTTCGCATTTAAAAATTAATGCACATCATGTCTAATTTTTGGTAAAACTGCTTTTTTTGCACCCACTCTCCCCTAATTATTAGGTTAGGTTACAATTTCCGGCTGGCAACTACTTGTATGTTGAATTCGACAAACCGCTTATTTCATAACCACTCTCCTCTAGTTATTCGATTGAAGTTACCGCTCCAGCAGGTAACTTTAACCTAACCTAATAATAAGTAAGGGAGAGTGGATACAAAATAAACGGTGTATTGTTGAATGATTTACCAAAAACTAAACATTTTATGGCGATTATTTTTAAATTCTTATTTAAGAATTGGACGAAATAAAAATAAGAAAGAATTAAAAGTATACTTAACCCTCCAGTGGGCGCTTGGTTAAAAAAAAAAAAAACACCAGTGGGCGCGTGGTCTACGATTGTAGACCATTTTATTTAACCAAAATGCGTTTTTTGGTATTAAAATCAAGGTCAGGCTATAGAGGAAAAAATTATTTTCCATATTCATCAATTAATTCGTAAGCAATTGGCGGTAGCGCCTTTAAGTTGTTGTTGTTGTTCACAAAATTCAAAAATCACATTATTAAGATTTTTTGTATTAATTTTTTGTTAAAAAAAAAAAAAAAACTTAAAAAAAGTTTATAGGTGTAACAAAAGAAAAATTATTTACATTTCAAAAAATAACCAAATTTACTGGTTACGATCGTAGACCAACCGACTTTTAACAACTATTTACCTTAAGTATGTCCTCCACAAAAACAATAACAGTAATTGTGAACAAATTTTTTTTCTGACTGAAAATCACAAGTGCGTGCATGTTTCTTACTTTCTGCGACTAAACGATTTTTTAGTCGCAGAAAGTGCGGTCATAAACTTGTAATTGCCTTTGTTTCATTTTAATTTGCGACAATCGCGTTGCCAGAAAAATGAAACAAATTTCAGTCTTTCAAGCGTCGCGATTTCTCGGTCGCATGTGTGGTCGCATTCACATTGAAACTGATATGTGTTCTATTTCTTGCGACTAAATAATCGCGCGATCGAAATCGCTAGTACGATCCTAGCCTAAGGATAATTTTATTTTACTCATAAATGGCTCCTACGATTTTGATAATTTTTTTCTGTGATGATGTCTAGATTTAGTTATATTTCATATAAAACTTTCCGATAACATACATTATTGCATTTGCAAAAAAAATCATAAATATTTTTTTTTTTTTAATGCGATATCTATATATATAAAAATGAAATGGTTTTCGTTTGTAACCACATCACTCACGAACGGCCCGTGGATTTGTTACATTTTTTTTTTTTGCATTATTTTTGTAATTTTCTTTGTAAGGTTCTTAGCTAAGAAATTTTTCAAAATTTAACTCCTAAATAGGTTCTTCTATGCAAAATGTTTATTTCCACATTTTGTTTGCTATGCTGATTGCAAAATGGTCCATGGAAACTAATTTAAATTTGGTTGATATGCTGTTTCCAAAATGTCCATAGGAAACAGGGTTGCCAGTTTGGGGGTTTTCCCCCCAGATTTAGGGTTTTTTTTCATCGTTGGGGGGAAATCTGGGGGGATTCATTTTAAAGTTAAATTATTCCAATACCTGCATTTTCCTTTGAAATTGAATATACTATCAAGGAATATCCAATAATTACTGCTCAATTAAATTTTAAATATGTATGTATAAACAATTTTTTAAAATGCTATTTGAATACCAAAGTACTTGTAGGTACATATGTACATGTATGAGCTGTGAATAAAAAAATTGAAAGAAAAAGTTGAAAAAAAAATGTCGTAATCTGGGGGTTTTTAAATTTTTCTGGGGGGAATTTTTTTTTTCATCTGGCAACACTGATAGGAAAGAGTTCAATTATTTATTAAAAATCATTAGAATCCTTGAATCGAATACTGCAAGATCTATATAGAAATCAGCGCCTTTGTGGTGATGCAATTATATTGCTGGCCGGACACTTCCCGTCATTCCGAGATCAACAGCTGCTGACGAAATCAATGCATATCTGTGGCGGCCGGCACATCAATACACTCCAACTCTCTTTAAACATGCGCGTATTTATTTGCAACATGATCAAACTGCAAAGACGTTTTCAAAACAATTGTTGGACATTTGAAATAGCAAAATTGTTGCAGATGTATCTTTTCTACCGAACTTAGGTATTATACCTTGCCTGAAGATTTTTGCAATTTCACTACGTTAAAAGAAGAACTCACCCAAAGAGTTTTTCCAGACATTGCACAGCACTACAAGGACCACATTTGATGAGCAAACGTGCTATATTGACTGCAAAAAACAAAAACGTAAACGAACTTAATGCGGCTGTTCAAAATTCGATTCCGGGCCAGTGTTTCATTTTTATCGGAGGCGAGGTGAATCAACCCCGACTATGTAATGGCACGAGACTAGTGGTAAAAAAGCTCATGAACAACGTCATCGAAGCAACTATTTTAAAGGGAAATTATAAAGGTGAAGACGTTTTGATTCCACGAATTCCCATGATCTTGTATGAAAATATTTTGATTTAGATGTCAAAGAAATAAAAATTTGTGAAAAACTTAAAACTCGAAACCCCAATAGAACTAGTCTTTCCGTAAAACTAGCTTGGAAGAAAGTCATTAATATGGCTGCATCTGCATCTTCTATTAACATGCGCATTGGTGTTTTCTCATTTATTATTTGTGTTTCCCAATATATAAATCGTATACAGTCAGGACAACGTCTGCCGGGTCAGCTAGTATAAAATATAATAACAAAAATTGTTTTATAAGTTTTAATACTGAATTTTTAATTTTACATTAATAAAAACTAAAAATTCTTTTTTTTATTATCATAAAGTGCATACAATACTGAAATAAATCAGCTAAGTAGAGAATATAGCACTATTTTAAAGGACTTATTTTGAACTTAATAGAAATTGCGTATTGACAAGGCGCTCACTATAGTCAACTGATGAGTCCAAGTAAGATCGCCGGGATTAAACGCCAATTTATATGGACTAAATGCCGTTAAAAGCTATTCTACCGTGTTAACTGAAATTGACGTATCTGACATTTTGTCGATTTTTTCAGTTCAGGCGAAGAGACAATTTTTTCTTGGCTGTACGATTAAGTCTTCATCACTTTCAATATGTCATATATGATGATTTCCACTTCATTTACTGTTTGGAGCAATTCTTTATCAGACTGAAAATGGGAAATAATGGTTGGTATGAATATAACGAAGTACTTGCTCAGAGCAAGTGCTCTTAAAAATGCAAGTATAGTATACTATAGTTAAGTAGCAGCCTAATAAGGAACGTGTGATTACATCGATATTGAAATGAAAATTTAAAAAAAAAAGTTGGCTTAGGAATTTCACATTCGTATGTTTTACGGCTTAAGAATGAATTTCTGTACTTAACGGTCGGCACGTCAAAAAATTATAATTAAAGGTATATTGATGAGTAAAGTCCTAGGCAACAGTTAATCCAATGTACTTAAATCTGGTTCATGTTAAGTGCCTAGAGCTGGCCATACACGATAGTGACAAAATGGCTCGGCGGAGCCAAATAGCATAATGGTCGTGCCATTTGGACTTTTAGCAGGTTATAAATCCACCAGTCTAATTGGCATCGAGCCGTTTGGTTTGATCGTGAATGACCAGCGTAGGAAACAAAAAGCAAATCAAACAAACAAAGTACGAATTTGTTGGTGGCTCACTCAAGTGTTTGTTTGCCATTAAAAAACCTCCAACAGTAATTTTTGTATCCATCTAAACGACAGAGAAACCCCATTTTCATTTTTTCATTAAAAATATTTAAACTTGAAGTCAGTAAACTTTAACATGTAAGTATGTTGTATATCCTTATACCTACTTACAGCTATCTATGTATTTCAATTCCAAAAGCGTGTTCTGCCTCCGAATTTTTTTAAAGAGCTTCATGCTGTCTGGTTTTTTATGCGACCAATAAATCATAATTTTCTAAATTATACCAAACAGTCTCTTTACCAACAGAAATAGAAATAAACAACTACAGTATTAACAATAACACGTAAATATAGTCTTTGATAATGGCTGATAGCTATATACGAGTAGGTACGCTGCGCATCGCTGATTTCATGAATTTCTGTTTTCCTCCAAAACACCAGGGTGGCTTGACTATGTGTGTCTGAGGCAAGTGCAATATAAGTTGAGTAATTCATTAATCAAATAACAAAACATTATATTCATTTTCATATTCGTATACATCTATCATATCTATGAGGAACTCAAATAATAGCTTTACTGCTACTGCGCCATCACACTACATATATAGAAGAAACCAGAGACGCAAGCTTACTCATAAATTGCTCCACCCTCATATCGGATCCCATCCCTTGTCCATGAAAGGCTCTGATGGTATAAACATTGTTCATTGGACTCTTTCTACTTATTTGATCTATCAAACTGGAAGAATTTTATATTTAATTTCTGAATCTAGTCAAGCTTTACGGTCGGTGATGGTGGTGTGTTTACGGGAGCGGGACTTGCCCCTCTGATTCTTCAATCTAGATGATATAACCTAGTAATAAACAAGGTTCTTTCCACTGTCCCGCATATATGTATGCATATGTAGAGTATGGAGAACATATCAATTGCTTGATGTGTCAGGTCTCGACTCGGGTGATATAAAATTCATTCAGCTTGCATTGCAGCTCTAGCAGGTTTTATCATAGCAAAAAAAAAAAAGTCTCAGTTTGTCTTTTTTTGTTGTTGTTGTTGTCGTTCACTTTTTATATGCGGCCCACTTTAAAATTGGGGGTGTCCATTCGAACAGCTTCTACAGAGTCCGCTAGGCATCAGCAAAAAAAAAAAAACACTTCTACCATGTTTCTTCATTCGAATTCACTGAGCATTAAAATCTAATTGACTTGACGACAAAGATGCGCTTTCACTTAATGTTCATACATACATGAAACAGGGAAGATGAAAGAAGATGGCTCTTTGAAAATCATGCACTGAAAAAATAATCTGTTTAAAAATTAAATTTTCGCTAATTTCACGCCTCGCTAAATGAATTTTTGGCTCTAAAATTTGCAAATTTTCGAATTAAAATAAAAAAAATTCACAGCACAAATAGCAGAAGTTGGGCACAATACAGCACAACCTTTATTTTTTTTAAAATCGAAAATGGCGGAGCTAACTTAATGCTAAGGTGCTTCGCAACATTTGCGTTTGCTTGTAAAAGTTGCAAATATGCGAATTTTTTTTTTCATCTCTTCTTAGTATCATTTTTTGAGCACAAAATAGCACAATTTTAAGTTTTTAGAAAAACTTTATTTTAAAAAAAAATTCATTCGTAAAATTTGCTAATTTGCGAATTTGAAAAAAATATTTACGGCATATCGTAGCACATAATATAGCACAATATATTTATTTTTTTTTTTTGAAAATCGAAAATGGCGGTGCTAACTTCAAGCACATTCTTTATAAAAATTTCTTTGTCTGACATTGAAAAATGAGAATAATTTTTTACGAAAAAAATTTAATAGAAATACAAAAAAATTTCCATAAATCCAACCTCCAAATTCTCATGGGGACATGGTCTCTATTATTTGATTACGAGTAAATTCAGTTGAAATGATGAAAACAAGTTCTTGAAATATTTGAATAAGGTTTCTTCTCAAAAAATCAACTGTTTTCTGTCCGATAGTCTCCAAAACGCTCTTTATGTCAATATTTAGATAGAGTTTTAGATGATATTTTGAAGGAAATTTCAAATTCAAAATTCAGCGTGAGCTGCGTATGTGCGTATGGGTTCGAAATAAAGACAGAATTTTCCTTAGTTGTACGATTAAGTCTCCCCTCGATTAGCACCAATTTCGTTATCAGCCCTATTCTGCTAAATATTCGCGTGAAAGTTTATATGTATTCTTTTATCCGTCAGAGGGAAAGAATTGCTCCAAATTTTGTATAAACTTCGATAAAAATAGGATTTAAACAATTAGATTCTTTTAAAAATTTCAAAACTAAATATGTATCACTTGCTCAGAGTAGGTGCTCCGTATACCGAGTTGGGCAGGTGCTCTTGAAAATGCATATACAGTAAAACCCGGATAAGTGCCTATCGCATAAGTGCCTAACCCGCTTAAGTACCTTTTATTTTTTAGAACCAACATTTTGAGGATTTTTTCATATAAAACTTATCTAATAAGTATACCTTTCGCTTAACTGCCCTCCCCGCTTAATTGCCTTTTATTTTGTATACTTTTATTGAAATTTACTTGAAAAAAAAAAATTCTTTTAAGTTCACCATATCAGCAGAAAAAAACAAAAGCTTCTTTTTATCTAGCGCTTCCTTTTTAAAAGGTTACCGACACACGTCAGTTGATGTAATGTTATTTCTGTTTTTTTTAAATAACATTAAACATTTTTTTATTGTTATTTAATTTTATTTTTGTAAATATAGAGATAAGTGCTTATGCGCACTTAAGCGGGTTTCTTATAACTGCGCAACCCGCATAAGTACATCTCAAAACGAGGCATTTATGGTGAGGCACTTATCCGGGTTTTACTGTATAGACATCAGTACTCGCAAATATCTGCGACTATAGGAAACCGTTTGCTAAAAGCTTAAGGCTGCCCGCACATTGGATGCGTTATCGTGCGAATTTGACTCATGCTAATACGTACAAACACGCACGAACAATCCCGACCTTCTAAGCACTATGGAAGTGCGCACACTATTGGGTGTGAGTAACTGGCTGAAAACAATGCGATAGAATCGCAGCCGGAATATCTGTCAAAATATTAAATACATACAAAATCAATGCTACGAGCACAATGAAACGAAACTCGTAAACGAAGCTGCAGTCGGAGCTGCAAGGGCTCGCGAACTTTTAACTTTTCACGTGCAGACTTTTAACAATACATTTTTGGGTCGGAAAAAAATATTGTGGTTATTTGTATCGCGAAAAAAAAAATTATTTATTAAAAGGAAAAGTATTGGAAACAAAAAATGTGAATTCTGAGCTTTCACACAAGAATCTTGTTTTGTTTTTCTTCAAAATACTTTCAAAGCTGCACAGCTGCATTGTGGGCACGTAAAAAAATAACGTACGACACTTTTTGACAGCTCTTCCAGTTCCGTCTGCGGCTCCAGTTCCCAGCATTCTATTCTGTTCAGGCAGTATATTGTCGAAGGAAAACGTATTCAGTGTGACCAGTATATTCTAACGTTTATGTACGATACGATTTCGTACGATTATCCGCATCCAATGTGCGGGCAACCTAAGGTAGTGTTTTTGAAAAATGAAAATGTTCCAAACAGATGGCGACATCTGCCATTTTTTTTTTATAAAAAAATTTCTTCGAGTCTGAAAGTTTAAGGGCCAGTTTGTTCACAGTGCCAGCGGTTTAAATTTGATGAACCATGACTTTCAGAGGTTCTAATTCTAACAAAATGGCAGTAATCAACCAAAATTGTCTGATCTACGATATCCATTATTAAAATTTTACATCATGGATTTCTTGTTAAAAATATTGTTTAACATGCACATTCGATGATTTACCATTTCCAATAATCCTTGATTAAAGATGATAATCCTTGATTTGTTCACAAATTAGCCCTAAGTTTGGTCAAATATAAAATTCCTAAGGCTGCGGTTATGTCCAACGCTAGTCTAGTAAGCGAGTGCACTAGTACGCTAGTCAATCTAAATGTAGCTTTAATCAATAACGTGCTAAAAGATCACGCTCATTGTTTTTTTGGCGCTAGTGAGAGAGTGCTCGCTAGTAAGCTAGCAGATCAAAACTCATTTGATTTTCAAGCTTACCATAGCGCGAACAGTTCTCTTTTTAAATGCTAAATATGTTCTCAAAACATTTTTAAGTATTAAATACCAATAAATGTGATTCGAACTAGCGTGAACAATTATGTCCACGATTTTCTTACTAGCATGATTTACCGCTAACTAGCGTACTAGCTTATTAGAATTGGACGTAACCGCGGCCTTACTTCTTTCTGAAAATTATACGCCATTCGCTAAATTGTTCATTATACCTAATTCTACATGATTCAGAAGTCTGACATAATTAAAATTAAACAAAAAAAAAAGAAATAATAAATTCCCTCACGCAACCAAAGGACAACGAACTTGATGTTTTACCGCACACACAGTATCAACAAGTGCCGCGCCGCCCTTTTATTTGTATTATTATTACTCACTGATGCAAGTGATGACCAAGAAGTGACAAAGAAAAAATTTTTATAACCAAAGGGGACTTTTTTTTTAGATGATGGTATAGGTATACGAAAAACGGGGTAGCTCACTAAGGTGTCACTGTATCAATATAGCCAATTATTCCCATAAGGGCTGTATTTAAATGTTTCGTCATCAAATTAACTAACTTCGAAAATCTCTTTGAAAAACTTTTTTTTTTTTTTAAGAAAAGAACCAAAACCAACAAACAATGCAAACAGAAAATATGCGAAGGACAAGGCATAGACATCGAATTCAATACCACATGCACATCCCGCCCTGAACACTGTATGAAAATAATCAAGAAGGAGCGTGTTTAATGTGTTCTTTCTATTAATCCTTTAGGGACGAGTATCGTGTGAATAGGGGATTACGTATATCTAAAACCAGACAAGATGCGGGACAAGCACATATTGAATTACTTCTGTCTTCATCCACACTCTGTCATCAAGCTTTTCATTGCATATATGATAGCAGGTATTAGACAAGTTTTGGAGGGAGGAACAACAACAGAAACAAAGGATAATTCTTGGAAAGAAAAAAAAACGAAAGTTAGAAACCAATAGCCTTTTAGTTTCTATATTAACTATAACAATAAGACTTAGTTTGAAACTTTGGCAATAGTGGGGATAAAAGTTAGCTTATATCTAAAACTTTGTAATGCGCTTTATGTCACCTTCCCTAAGTTTTCATCCCTTTTTTTTTTGTTACAAACAAACATATCAAATTTCAATTTAGATTCTAACAAGTTGAGAAAGGGTTGAATGGCAGCTAATTTGACATCAGTTTGTATAAATGTTTAAAATTATTTTTATAAAGAAAAAACGAGTTTTAAATACCTCCCAATCTCCCAAAAAGTAACAGAACCTCTGTTCGTATACTGCTTAAAACTGCCCATTTTAGTCCGAAGTTCTGTTCAAATCTGGCAGTTTTGGGGAGTAAACGAACAGACCCAATACCGGGCGCTGCACGGTTTAAACTGGCGACATGTGACGTAAATGCACACAAACGGCATGAATATGGGGACTATGAGTGCTATGTAGTAGACAGGACCAACCACGAAGACCATCAGTTTATCGGCAAGCTTGAATGTGCTAAGTACACTTAAGTCTTCGAACCAATGAACATAAACAACGAGAAGTGCCTCTTAAAATAAAAGCCATAGAGAATTGTCGTGGAGGATGCCCACCTGGAAAAAGAATCTAGTTTTCAATAAGGCCCTAGCAAGTTTTTCATAGTTACTAACAAGGGTCTAGCAAGGGTTAATATAGGCATTCGCTAGGCCCTTGCCAGCTATGAACCTTTTTGCCTCGTCAGTTTAATGCTGCCTAAGCCCTAACTAGTAAAAACTAGATTTGTTGCACAAATTTTGTTTTACATGGTTTTCCAATCAACCATTTAATATTTGAGGGTCAAAAGCTATTAGCTGTCAGTCGCTCTATATTATATTAATCTAGATAGACACCCAGTTCCTCGATGCTCACCACCCTGGTTATAAACTCTACATGAAGGCTGTTTCACAATGCGACGAGAAAATGAGACGTCAGCGTGACGATATCTCTTAGAAGTTGTTCTCTCTTAAAAAAGAATTTTAAACAATGAAATAATACATAATAAAGAATTTCTCGTCGTGAGGCTGTTCGGAACAGTTTAGAACAGAAAAGAACAAGTTCAATGAAAATTTTCTGTTCTAAACTGTTCTGGCTTGCTGTTCAGTGAGTCTGTTTGCACTTGATTTTAGGTAGAACAACTGAGTGCTTCTGTTTTTTCTGCAGTTGCGATTTTACTATTTGACACACTGATTCACAATCATTACTTGAAATTTGCACAGTTAAAAAACACACAAGATTTTTATTACGATATAGGACATCCTGCTTTTATTAATTTTCTTAAAATGATTTCACTATATGTACATATAGTTAGTTGCCATCAAGAGCCTCACCAGTATTTTATTAAATAAATGTTGTCAGCGAGGCACTTAAAGGGGTGTGTCATGTTTTCCTCGTCCATGTTTTCCTTACCAAAAACTTGCCAGGCCCTTGCCTAAACTTGCCAAAAACTTGCCATTTTTCCAGGCAGGTGCTTATTGGGAGGTATTCAAAACACGTTTCTTCTTGATTAAAATAGCAAAAGTTTATTTCCAACTGATGTTTCATTCTGCTGGCCATCGTCGAGGAATTATCTCCCGGCAACAATATAGACTACAAGCAACTGTAGGTACCAGCCACAAATCTAGATTTTACTAGTCAGGGCTAAGGCAGAACTTAACTGACGAGGCAAAAAGGTACATCACTGGCGAGGACCTAACGAATGCCTATAGTAACCCTTGCTACACCCTTGTTAGTTAGTAACTATGAAAAACTTGCCAGGGCCTTACTGAAAACTAGAATCTTTTTCCAGGCGGTTAAATACACTTTTCAGATTTTCCTTATCCTTACCAACACCTAGACCTAAATAAATGTTTGTAATCCAATGCCAAATTTACATAAAATTTTAATAATTTAATTGTTTAAATACAAAATTTAAATTTTAATAGACACCCTGTATCAAATCAAAGTTTCGGCACTAGTTTTAGAAAAGAGTACCTAATTAAAATTATTTTTTAACTGTATGTATATTGTATGCATACGTCAAACGAAAACAGTTATTTAAATTAAATCATCTTGCTTTTTGTTAAGGGCATCAAAATAATAGAAAAAAGTTTCACTTTTTCACAATTTTTGCAAGTTGTTACATTTTATGCGTAAACAATTAACAAGCCCTGTGTTTTTATTTTTTTTTTAATTCAGTTTATCTTTGTTTATTATTATTTATTTGTTATTAGACAGACAGATAGACACTGATGACTGGGTGCATAACATAGCACCATTTGAATATTAAAAACCAACGAGGAGACGTGACTAAACATTTTCTAGTGAAAGACAAAAAAACAAAAAAAACCGAACGTGACTTATTTTATTTTAATAAATCCTGCCAATTAAATTGTTGTTTTTTTTTTTAATTGATACCAAAATGTATGTGAGGTAGGGCAAACCTTTTTTTTTTTTTTACTGCCATTATTCCCTTTGGTCGGTTGGTTTTAGGACGTGAGTATTAACACTTTGAATAAAAATACCTTAATTGAAGGTAATACTTTTTGTTTTTATGTTTTTTTTCTTTGAATTGAAATCGAATTACAAAGAAATTTTAATTTATGTTTGCAGAATATCAACGATTTATTATTTGCATGTTTCTTTTTTTGCGGAAGTCAATAACAGAAAGTTGCGTATCCCGGTGCATTGGGGAAGATATAAAATACAGCTTTATGGGTGGTCGTTCTGTGAACGTTTTTACGATATGGTCTTTGTCTTTTGCAATCCCTTTGCAACCACATCGTCATCGTTTGCTGCGTATTATAAGAAAACCCAGGGCCGCCGGACAATTTATTTTATCTAAGTCAAACATTTGTTCTGTGCTTATACTCACTCAGGGGACCTATGAATAAGTAACCAGTGCAAAAATGCATATCAATGTTGTAAAATTGCGCAATTTTTGATGGTATCATCAAATTAATTTATAACTCGGCAGAAACACACTTTCCTCTCAACTAAACAAAATGTAACATACATATATAGAATTTTTTGTTGTTTTTTAAAAACTTCCAATTTTTGAATATTTGGCTTAGTATCGCTTTTTTTAGAGAGGCAATCATAAATTAATAAACCCGCTTTTCCTAATTTTGCAAATTATAAATCTTGCATTGTACATTATATCGCAACAAATATCTCGCAAATATCAAACGAAATCTCGTAAATCATAGACACTTACCTGACGACGGAACATACCCTTATAGCAGAGTAACGGATTGCAACAGCAGGACAGACGACTCAAGAAAATATATTTCTTGGATAAAAAAAAAATATTTTTAGAAACTTAAAACAAATGCTTGTACAAAATTTAAATAATATTTCATAATAAAGTTTTCAACGAACTCTTTTTTCGATTTTTAAACGAATTTTAACTTTTTTTTTTTAGAAATTCTATATTTGATGATTTTTTTTTAATTTAAGTGTTAACTTAAGAAACTGTTTTTCATAATAGAGTTTATGGGGATTGACCTAATGGACTCGGAAGATAAAACAACAAAAGCAACTCTTAAGTAAATCCAGAGCTAACTCACCAAATTTGTTGAGTTAACTCGGGTTTAACTTTAACTTCGCACTGAAAAATTGGGCATGAATTTTTAGAATTTTAAAAAAGATTTTTTTTTTATCGAAATACATCGATTCTTCCGAATTTTAGTATTTCAGGAACAATAAAACACAAATTTTTGTTTAAAATGGCTTTACTATTATTTTTATTTAACATTAAGTTCTAGGACCTATTTTTTTTTTTCACTTTCCATTAAATTTAAAGCCACCACTAAAAAGGGATTTTTTTAAATTGCGATTTAAAATTTAATAAAGACTTTTAAAAAATTTGGGCTAAATTAAAAAAAATATTAACATTTTTAATTTCTGTATTTTTAGAGT
Organism: Epistrophella euchroma; assembly: GCA_947049315.1. NCBI lineage: Eukaryota > Metazoa > Arthropoda > Insecta > Diptera > Syrphidae > Epistrophella > Epistrophella euchroma. Next base: position 120,579,377 of record OX346245.1, on the reverse strand, counting down.
TCAATATAATTGTATTAATATTATTTTTTAAATTCTTTTTTAGTGCTCCATTAAAACATTGCAATTGTTGTCATCTGTAAATCAATCATCTTACTATTTAGTAATCTTTGGTTTTTCTCCCAAGAACTTTTTCACGTTGTGCCCCTAATTCCTCTTCATTTAATTGAATTTGACATTTTTTGGCATATTTATGACATTTCATATTAGAACAGCACTGGCTTGATGAAGCACACTAAAAAATTTAAGAGAATACATTAATTTATGTAATTATTATATTATTTTTTTTTGTATTATTTTTATAAACTCACAGGATCACCATGTCTCCTACAACTAGTTCTGCCTTCTTCTGCTTTAATTTGTTGTACAGCCAAAACAGTTATAAGGGCCAAAATTGTCACAAGTAATAATTTAGACATTCTTAATTTTTTTTTCTTGTCAATAAGTTGATGGATTAAGTCGAGTTAATACTAAAAAAAATATTGGAAAGTAAAAATAAGCTATCACGTACGCAGTGTAAAAGTAAGGTACTTTTTGTATTCTATGAAGTTATTAAAAAAACTAAGTCAATTTTAATTTATTAATTATAAATTATACATACAAAACTACTTATCAAATACACTTCACGTGAAGAACAAAGTTAATAACACAAGTTCAATCACCGGCAACAATCTCAATAATGTAAGCTGCTTCCCTGTGCTACGGCTTATAATAGTATCCAAATATGTAATTAAAAGTTTAAGCTTTAAAGTAGACACAATTTCCAATTGTTCATACATTCTATTTCTGATATCTGTTTGAAGTCGTGGCAATGAAAAAAAAATCGCATATTAATTTTATATTATAGAAAAACAAAACAAAAGCTTGTCTTAAATAAAGTGCTAGTAGTAGTTTGAAAGCACTCATAATCTCACATACGGGGAGCTTTTATTAAATTATTTAGACAGCAATTAATTGAAAGTTGAACCTTATACATGAATGTGTCATAAAATTTCTTCAAAAAATGTTTGCTTCAAATATCGGTTTTATATTTAAAATATACACATTTTGTAAATGCATACCTACTTGTATGACCTAGTATAGATGCAACCCTCCCGGAATTCCCGATTGGGGCCATTATATTTTCAAGTGTAATTAAAAGAAAGTGATTTTATTGATATGGGGATTGAAAGCGGTTTCAAAATGTTAAAATCCAGTTTATAATAAGAATAGGACCTTATAAGAATGGGACCCTATAAGAATAGGACCCTATAAGGCCCAATTTATTCACTCTGCATTAAATTTAAAGTCATTAACTTCAAAGTCAAGTTCGCTATAAACTTGGAAATAGGCTAAAATGAACTCAACAAAGAGAAGAAGTTTGATAATTAAATGTCACTGATAATATGTTCGCAGGAAGTTCAAAAATCTATTACTAGAGCATAACTCATGCCATTTTGTATTTTAACGAAGTTGCCACGTTCAAATACGAGTACATTATTGTTTGAATAAAAAAATTAATGTAAGGTACGAGGCCTATTTTTGACAGACCGGAGATGTAAAAACTTAAGTCAATTGATGACTTAAGTAAATCGACTTAAAAGACTTATTTTATAAGTGTTTGGACTTTCAAAATGACTTTAATTTTAAATTTACAGTCAGCAGGCATGTACAATATTCTGACTTATAAGTCAATCAGGGAAGTCAATTGACTTACAGTTAATTGACTGCATTACTTTTTGGCTGGTTGCAGTCTAAGTAATAGTTTAAGTAGCTTATAAAAGTCAGTAAGTCACATAAAAGTCAGTAAGTCATTTGACTGCAGTCTTTTAACTTAAGTCAATTTATTTCTTTTTATTCTTTTTACTGCCTTAAGCGTTTTGAAAAAAAAAAAAAACTATTTACATATTTTTGTGTAGTGTAGTTATTACAATTATTTCATTACGGGCCAGTTGACTTAAGTTAGAAGACTGCAGTCAAATGACTTACTGACTTTTAAGTGACTTAAAGACTGCAATCAGTCAAAAAGTAATGCAGTTAATTAACTGCAAGTAAATTGACTTTCCTAATTGACTTATAAGTCAGAATATTGTACATGACTGCTAACTCTAGTTTCCAAGTCACAGTCAAAAATCAAAGTTTTGACTTACGGCCATATTATTCACTCAATACATTTGGATTAAAACTTAAATCTGGATGTAAATCATACAAATTCAATGTAAATTCATCTGGATTTAAGTTTAAATCTGGATGTATCGAATGAATAATATGGCGGTTATATTCAAATATTTAAGTCAATTAACTCTGACTTACTGGCTGAACAGAATAGAATGACGGAACTGAAGCCGCAGACGGAACTGGAAGAGCTGTCAAAAAGTGTCGTACGTTATTTTTTTTACATGTCCACAATGAAGCTGTACAGCTTTGAAAGTATTTTGAAGAAAAACAAAAGAATATTATTGTGTACAAGCTCAGAATTCACATTTTTGGTTTCCAATAATTTTCCTGTTAATAAATAATTTTTTTCGCGATATAAATAACCACAATATTTTTTTCCGACCCAAAAAGTTGTTTTTTTTCTTCATACAAATTGAAACGTCAAAAGTGCCGTACGTGAAAAGTTAAAAGTTGGTGAACTCTTCCGTCTGCGTCTGCAGTTCCGTATGCGTCTACGTTCCGTTGTGTTCGCAACATTGAATTTGCGTGTATTCAATATTTTGACAGCTATTCCAGCTCCGGCTCCGTCTCCGTCTGCGTCACCATTCTGTTCAGCCAGTTAACTAACTGCAGTCTTTAAATGAATGCAATCTTTACAACTCTGCCATACACAAATCTGCTTGATTATTATTTAAGTCGGAACATATATAGAAACTAATGAATTTTTTTTAATGAGGATGATTTTATTGGGTTTGGCGCTTTTGGGATATAAGATTAATGATTTTTATTGCAGGTCAAACCGTTTTGGTTATTTGTGTAAATCTTTTTCTTTTTATGATATCTTCGATCAAAGTGATTTTTACAAATCTGTTCAGTTTTTGCAACGCAGTAAAGTACAAAAAAATTTCCATGGAAAAGTATAGAAATATGAAATATGTAATCCAGTATACGACCTATTCAACATGCTTGTAGGCTCATTGGACCCACCAATTTCTTCGCTAAAGCATGTCAAAACAACATGTGGAAACGATCCTCAAAGCATGATACTCTTCTGAAATGATAACTTAAAATTTTGTTTAGTTCTGTTTATTTTCTCCTCAACTGTATCTTTATAACTACAAATGTAAATGAACGTTTGTTTCTTATCTCAAATCTCCGAAAGTTCTTCGCCGATTTCTTTGAAATTTTGACAGAACATTCCATTCGAATACGAGCACGTTTTTTTTTATACAGGGTGTCCAGCCCTTATTCATGCATAATATTTTGGGGAATGGATTCCGGGATCATTACAGAAAAAAAAATGCATGGGCAAAAAGTTTTGTCTCCCCTTCCCTCATACAGGGAAGGGCAATTTCTGAAAAATTGACTTAAAATTTTAAATCAAGTTCTTTAAATTAGTAGTTTTTTTAGAAATTAAATTCCAAAATCAAAACTAAAAAAAAAATAAATTTTTAAAGTTGATTTTTTTTTCAAAATTTTGTGTAATATGGTGCCACTGTTTTTTTAATAATCAATGCTTTTATCAATTTTTAAGTCAAATACTGAAAATGAGATGTAAAAATCTTTCTTAGTTTTTGAGAAATTAAAAAACAAAAAGTAATTCTTCAAAAAAAAAACAAAAAAAAAACGAAAAAAGGGTTTTAATTTATGAATGGTATAAAAATAACAAAATAAACATACCTTTCGTTCTCTCTTAATTTCTTCCAAACTAAAAAAAAGATTTTTACATTATTTTCAGTATTTTTTTAGGTCACCCCTACCCGCCTCAAGGGGGGAGATAGAATTTTTGCCCATACAATTTTTTTTCTTATAATGATCCCAGAAAACATCCCCCAAAATATCATGCACAAATTAGGGGACACCCTGTATACTTTTTTTAAACAGCACCATCTGTTTGGTATAAACGCAACACCCGTTGTACCGAAATGTAAGCATTCTAAGTTACATGAACATTATTTCCCAAAAAAATTCTCAGTTTTGCTGTCAAAGAATTGGGAAAAAAAAATTTGAATGTGCTCTAATTTTTGAATTAGATATCTAATTTCAGAATTTGATATCAAATTTCAGAATTTTGTTTAATTATAGTTTCTTCTTTTTTTTTTTTTTTTATTAATTATCTTGATTTTAATTTTCTTCTTCTTAATAAATAAATTATTGTTTTTGATCTTAAGACTCGGAGAGTTCGTCCTAGACTAATTTGACACAATGCCAACGCAACGTTGAATTCGAATATTTCTGATTTTTAAACACTTTAGCCAGACTTTCTTCACAAGTTAGGGTAAATCGGGACAAACACAAAAATGGTATTGCATTTAATTTTTTTTTTGTTATTCACAGAAATTAAAGGATGATCCCTAGGGCTTATGATTACATACATTATGTATATATTTTTTCAAAATTTATCTGTTTAAAGGGTGAATTGGGTTTCTTCATGCATTAACGCTTGAGTTTAAAGTTAAGTTAAATATTATTTTTACCCCTTTAAATAAAACGGAATTTTTTAAGCATGTGATTCTTAAACACCCTGTAAAGTATTCTTCTTAAGTTTTATCAATTTTATTCCCGTAAGCCGTTTTATATAATTGCTTTACAGCTTGAGATAAAATGACTTATCGCCGAAATAGTTTATTTGCATTCTCATGTGTAGGCAACAAAAATAAAACTTGACAAAGGCAACTTTGTTTGTTTAATTTAATTCCAATTAAATTTAAAGTCACTAATAAAAAGGGATTTTTTTTTATTTCGTAGGTACAAAAATTGAGAATGAATAAATTCTGGCTGAGAGCGTTTAAAAGCATTTTAAACCTCATTTTTATGCTAAATGGACTTTTAAATATATTTAAAAGTTTTTATTTTAATATTTAAAAGTTTTTATATTAAATATTTAAAAGTCCTTTATGAAATCTGCCATAAGTGTGTTTGTTTTACATTTAAACAGTTGTTAGCTAATTTTGATAAGATCTTGTCATAATTTACTACCTACTAACTACTTGATTACTAATTTTGAGAATGTATGTAAACTTAATTGATTTTAATGAAATGCCAGACTTTTTGCTCGAAATTAATAGATTAAGACTGGATCCTCCTGGTTCTTCACGAGCTATATGGCGGCATTAATTAAAAAGCTGCAGGAGTATAAAATTACACTTGCAAAGTTAAAAGGCAGGAAAACTTTATTGAGTGTCATACAATGTCCAGCTGCAGTTGTAGCTGTAGTTGCAGCTGACTCAATTTCTATTTCTTCAACAATGGATGCGTTCAACATTTTCAAACAACTTTTTATCACATCATCGGGACTGGATAAAAATTCCGAATACCTTAAATGTGTTGATAGTCCCCAATCTTACCGGACTTCAAAAGATCCAAACAATTTTCGATTGTGTTGAAGCAGTTCCATTGTTAAATCCCCATTCACATGAGACCGAACAACGAATAACGAATTTATGAATAAATTGGATTTTAAAACCTTTAATAACCTAAATTATTCAATAAATTTAAATAAAATGATAGAAAAGTAAATTAGATTCATGTTTTCATACTAAAATTTCCGTTTTGATTACTTAAACAAGATAAATTTGAAAAAACAAATTGTTCGTAACGAATTGCAATCGTTCGCGACGACCAATTTCTTTTCTTAAATTTATCTTGTTTAAGTAATCAAAATGGAAATTTTAGTATTAAAATATAAATCATTAAAAAAAATTAATTTCTATCATTTTATTTAAATTTTCATTTAAATGTTTAAAAACCCCATTTATTCATTGATTCGTCATTTGTTGGTGGCTCTCGTGTGAATGGGGCTTCAAGCCTTTCAATGCTAATTCTTTGGTGAAATGATTAAATTGAAGTGTTTTTCTTTTATTTAAATTAATGATAAAAAGCAATGTTTTTGGCGATATCTGTCTGAGATCATAAGCTTATTATCTTTAAATTAAGTTTAAAATGGCACCTATGTAGCAATATTTATATTACATATAAATGATAAGTAATTGTTTTTTTAGGGCGAGTATATAATTTTAAAATCCCAACTTAAAAATGTTTCGATAAGATATTTCCTTAAGATTTTTTTTTTTTTAATCCCAATCGTATAAATATGGGTTTAAAATCATTTTTCAATTCATTCAATGACAAACAAGTAACCTGTTAAGTAAGAAATAAATCATCATGTCGAAAATATTTTTCTTGGTCTTTATTGTTATGTTGTCAATTACAATAATATTTGCACAAGAACAGCAAGAAGGTGTTAAAGAAGAGCCCCTTAGTTGTCTGCCACGCGGAAGTGAGGCAAGGAAAACAATTTGTTTTAATTTAATTTATTTTATTTAAATATAAAAATATTTCTAAATTTTATTTTTTATTTATTTTCAAATAGTGTCTTTCGTCGCCTTTAAGCTGCTGTAAGACGACAGTTTGTATGTTCTATGCTAACAGATGCGTTTACGATGGTTCAATAATTATTCCGGAGCAATAAATTAGTTCATCTTAAAATAAATTAATTTGTTTTTTAATTAAAAAAAAGCTAATGTGAGCATTATTCGTGTTTTATTTTGAATATCGTCTTTAAATCTTTTTCAGTCTTTTTTTTTTCCAAATGGCTTAAAATGGCTAAGCTGAGCCGTCTAAGCTGAGCCGCACTTTTCTATGACAAGTGATACTCTTGGAGGATTTGTCACTTCCTCGCAGGAGTTAGTAGCTCTGAAAAAAACTTAAGGTGGAAGCGGCTGGTATTGAACCCAGACTTCTGGCATGACAGTCCAAAGCACTACGCCATTACGCCACGGGCTACTTTATCTTATTCAAGAAAAAAAAAAAAAAACACGCACTGATCTATGGCATTTTGAGCCAAATCAACTTTGACACATCGAAAATGGCCTTTTTTTGGGAGCATTAAAAAAAGCAATGAAAAATTACCGTTACGATAATTTTCTTCTTGCTTCTTTCTTACCATGGGTCTCTCTTTAAAAGTGTATCCACAAAAAGCTATTTGTAAAGCTTTTTTAGAATATAAAAGCTCTTCTTTGTTGTTTACAGAGTGAACCTATTCTATTGACCGGCATTGTATGTAGGTCAAAGGGAACGAAGTGTGAAAAAGTTTAATAAATTAGTATAATATAATTAATTAATTTAAAATTGAAATAGAAGCTATGGATTGTAAACTTCAATTAAATATTTTCCTTTTTTAACTGTAAAAAAAATATTGCATTTAAGATTAAGCCCATTTGAAAAAAAAAGACTTAAAAAGATTGAAAGACGATATTCAAAATAAAACACGAATATTGCTCACATTAGCTTTTTTTTTATTAAAAAACAAATTAATTTATTTTTAGATGAACTAATTCATTGATCCGGAATAATTATTGAACCATCGTGAACACTGTTAAGTTTATAAACCATCTGACCAATATCAGTATTATACGGCTTTTAAATATAAGCTGACGCAATGGGAAATGATTGCCTCATTATTTCCCACAAAACAAATTAATTTATTGCATTATATCCAATTCCAATTTTATACCTTTCCCATACTCCAAATTCCACCCAACTCCCTCAGCTGCGTGAGACCAGACGAAATGTGAACTTCATTTAAAGTTCAATATTTTGCCTCACGCGCTGAGTATGCATTATGTCGACTGCCCACCTTTTGGCTTTGCCTTCTGCAAGCATTGTGGTTCGTCGACTAAAAACACTTCTTAACAATCACTCAAACAGTTCAGATCAAAATAAAATTTGTTACAAAAAACTGACATTTATTTTTTATTTTATTTGTGCAAACAGTTTTGTGTTAAACATTTGGCGACCGTGACAGGACCAACTAAAAAAGTTTAGTGGCCTACAAGTAATACAAATAAAAAAAAAAAAAAAAAAAAAACAATAAGTGAGAATTGAGAGTGAAAATAAAGACAGTGAAAATAAAAAAAAATGGTGTCATCAATTACCGAATTAACCAGCCAACAAGAGGAGGTAGGCACTGAAATATGCACCATCGCCCGCAATTACGGAAAGGATGGCCCTGGCAGAAAAACTCAGCAGTATTTACATACACGGTGCAACAGAATAAATGCACTGTGGGAATCCTTCGATAAGGTGGACAGGGAGATCAGAGATAATTATCCTGAAGAAATAGATCACGAATATTTCACCAAAGGATATTATGACGCGGTCAAGAAGGTGTATGATTCTATAAAAAATGACATCATGAGGCGGTTCGCTGAAGCGGATAAAGACAAATGCGATGATTCAGAAGAAAAGACCACAGCAGTCAATATTCCATCGGAGCAACAAAAAGAGGATCTCGTAGGACCAACAGCAGTCAAGCCCCCAGCAGGGCAATCAAAGGATCCCGCCGTCGCAACACAAAAACCCTTTAGTGTTCCAGCAGGGCTGGAGGTAAAGCCAGCTTCCGAAGATAATACCTCCGGGAAATTTCTAACTGGAGTCAGTAGGGTGACGAAGGAAAACAAATTCCGGCTGCTTGGAAAAATTTTCCTAGGAGCAATTAATAAGTGCCCAGTGAATTTACGGGAAACTTATCCGCAACAATTTCTTCAAAAAACAAAAACCCTTATGGGCAATTGGGAGGAAATAACCAATGCCTACAAACGACTTGGGGACGAAGCAGCTGTCGCCGACATAGAGCTCTATTTCGAGCTTCAGGATCTTTTGGACTCAAGGATCGCCTGGTTGCCGAACAACAAATCGTCTGATACTTCATGTGACAAGGTACAGACCACGGCAATCAAACTACCCAAAATTGAGATTCCAAAATTCGATGGAAACTATCTCAATTGGCCACAATTTTTTGATCTATATAAACAAATGGTGCACAACCAACCAATTGCACCGGCACAGAAGCTGTATTTCCTGAAGACGAATGTAACCGGCGATGCCCACAACTTGATTCAGCATTTTCATGCCACTGACAATAATTACGAATTGGCATGGAACGCACTAGTGAACCGGTTCAACAATAAGAGACTACTTTTAACAGCCCAGTTGAACCGATTATTCCAACATAACGTCGTCGGTGACAAGGTCAAAAGCCTAAAAAGGCTGCATGACACAACAAAGGAGGTTATGCAAGCTATTAACAACCTTGAGTATGATACTAGTGGATGGGATCCACTAGTCGTGCATCTATTGCTGGAAAAATGGACAAGGACACCCGAATGTTGTTCGAAGAATCTCTGGAATCACCAAGAAGCAGTCCAACTATAACGCAGCTACTCGAATTCGTTGAATCCAGATTCCAGGACCTAGAAGCAGTAAACCGAGATGAAAGAAAGAAAGTGGTAACCACCGCTTCTGAATATTCAAGGGGAGTTAAAAATTGTAGCCTTTGTAAATCCAATAACCATAAGATTTTTAATTGCAAAAAATTTCTTTGTCTTCCAGTGGAAGAACGCAATCAGCAGGCGCGGAAGCTTCAACTATGCGCCAACTGTTTGCAAGGAGGACATCATTTTTCATCGTGTCAACAGCAACGAAAGTTTAAAACTTGTAATGGAAGGCATAACACATTACTTCACTATCCGGCCAAAAAGGATTCAAACATAAAAAATTCAACTTCGGGTAAGTCGTGTAATGGTGATATTGGTCGGGTGGGTGATGAGCTTCCTTCAGGGTCATCCAGTAATACATCATTAGGGGTTGTTTTCAGGGGTCATGAAGTTTATCTTGCTACTGCAATTATCAATGTCTTGTGTTCAAACGGTACGCGAATTCCTTGCCGTGCTATGTTAGATTCGGGCTCACAATTAAATTTAATAACTAGCTCACTAGCTCAGCAATTAGGGTATACAAAACGAAGAAAGGACATTCCAATTAGCGGAATCGGCGGTAAAGAAAGTCAATCAAATTTTATCATAAATTTTCCAATAGAATCAAGAACTTCCTCTTTCAAAATAACTATCGATGCCAGTATAATGCCAAAAATAAGTGACTATTTGGCAACTGAACCTGTGGACATGCAAACGTGGGAATTGCCTTCCCATATTCTTCTTGCCGATCCTCATTCAATAAACTCCCAACGCATCGACTTATTAATCGGTGCTGAAATATTCTTCGATCTCCTCTTGCCAGGAGAATTACAAATTTCAAACGACCTTCCTTTATTACGGAACACTAAATTAGGTTGGCTTCTAGCTGGAAGCGCTGTAAATCCAACTCATAATTCTTACTGTCATTCAGTTTCAAAACCAAGTCTGAGCTCATTAGATAAATTGGTACGATCCTTTTAGGAAAGTGAAACCTTTGAAGGTGAATCAAAAATTTACAGTGAAGAAGAGTTTAAATGTGAAGAACATTTCAAAGAGCATGTGGAAGTAACAGCCCATGGTCAATATGTAGTACGTCTTCCCTTTAAACAGGAACCAAATAAAATATTGGGTGATTCAATGGCAATTGCTAAAAAACGTTTCTATTCATTAGAAAGCAAATTTGAAAATAACACAGAATTAAAATCAAGTTATATTAAGTTCATGACTGAATATGAACACCTTGGTCATATGACTCCGATTGCAGAGGAAAAAATACCAAAATTTCATTATTTCCTTCCACACCATTGTGTATTTAAACCTGAAAGCTCATCAACAAAGCTCCGGGTTGTCTTCGATGCTTCCGCCAAAACATCATCGGGTTTCTCACTCAATGACACCCTTATGGTTGGGCCGACAGTCCAATCAGATTTGTTTTCTGTTATCACAAATTTCAGGCTTTACAGATATGTATTTACTGGTGATATAAGCAAAATGTATAGACAAATTCTAGTTCATCCAAAAGATAGAGGATATCAACTCATTTTGTGGAGGGCAGATACTTTAAGCCCATTAAAAACTTATCAGCTGAATACAGTTACTTATGGAATGGCTACCGCTTCCTTTTTATCAACTAGATGTTTGGTTAAATTAGCAAATGATTTTCAACATAAATATCCTAATGCATCAAAAATTGTTATAAAAAATATTTATGTGGACGACTGCCTCACTGGAGCAGACAATCTTGATGAAGCCAAAATGCTTCTCAAAGAAACTATATCCTTATTAAGACAAGGAAATTTTGACTTAACAAAATTTTGCTCAAATGATCCACGCGTCCTTGAAAATATTCCTATAGAAAATGAAAATCGGGAGAAAATGCTGACCATCTATCAATCCGAGGTGATAAAGACACTTGGTTTAGTCTGGGACCCAACTCAAGACACATTCAAATTTAGCTACGATTATAAAGCACCCTGTAATGTACAGGTAACAAAAAGAAGCGTTCTTGCCGACTTGGCTAAATTCTTTGATCCCTTAGGGCTTATTGGGCCAGTCATATTGCTGGGAAAAATATTTCTTCAAGAACTTTGGAAATCCAAGATTTCTTGGGATGAAAACTTGCCTCCAGTACAGGCATCTAAGTGGTTAAATTATTTGTCAGAATTTTCTTCCTTGAAGGAAATTAATATACCCCGCTTTATTTTAATAGATTCAGCAGCATCATTAGAATTACATGCATTTTCCGATAGCAGTGAAAATGCTTTTGGTGCATGCATTTATTTAAAATCTATTGACAAAGAAGGAAAAGCTTTTGTACAATTACTGTGCTCTAAATCTCGTGTCGTTCCCTTGAAAGCAACTAGCATTGCCCGATTAGAACTACAGGCAGCAGTTTTATTGGTAGACTTGGTACAAAAAATACTCCCAATAATTTGTAGAACAATTACATCTGTTAGTTACTACACAGATTCAACAACTGTTTTATCATGGATAAAAGCACCTTCCTATACTTGGGAGACATATATTGCAAATCGCGTGAGTAAAATTCAATCGAATTCCGAGTTGAACCATTGGAATTATGTTAGAGGAGAATTCAATCCCGCAGATCTTATATCGCGTGGACTAGGAATGCGCGATCTTGTCAAATCAACCATTTGGTTCGATGGTCCTGAATTTTTAAGAGAAGCTGCAGCTTCAAATATCAAAATGGAGTACTCAACACCAGAACAAATTCCTGGGCGTCGAAAACCCAAGACAGTGTTGAATTTATCGATTCAAAACGATTTATTTACTTCAGTTAATCATAAAAATTCGTTTTATACTCTCCAAAAAATTTTTGCATTTTGCTCTAAGTTCTTAACGAGTTTTAAAGCTCGTCATTGCAAAGAAAACAAATACACTGGTTTTTTAACTGTGGAAGATATCCAGAGAGGAACAATCCTGTTGTGGAGGAGCGTTCAAATAAGTGTTTTCCCTGATGAGTACAAGGCACTTCAGGCAGGAAAGCCTCTGCAAAACAATTCTAAAATATTATCCTTAAGCCCATATTTTGATCAAACAACAATGTTGATACATGTGGGGGGCAGACTTAAAAACGCTGAAATTCCTTCCCAAGAAAAAAACCAAATTTTACTCCCAAAAAATAATATAGTCACGACATTACTCTTAGATCACTTCGTAGAAAACATCTTCATGCTTCCCATAGAACACTCATATCTATCTCTAGGCAACAATTTTGGATTTTGAGTGTAGGAAGAGAAACACGCAAAGTACTCTCTAAATGTATCCAATGTTTCCGCACAAGTCCCAGATCAATCGATCAATTAATGGGTAACCTACCTAAAGAAAGAATTATACCTTCTAGACCATTCCATTATTCAGGAGTGGACTTTTGTGGACCAATACGGACACAATAACGTTAGAGGCAAAACTCCAACAAAATCTTACCTTGCAGTGTTTGTGTGCTTCTCCACAAAAGCTGTTCATATTGAAGTAGTAAGCAACCTTACCACTGAATCATTTATCAACTGCTTAAAACGATTTGATGGAAGACGAGGTGTATGTCACACAATATTCTGTGACAATGCTACAAATTTTGTTGGGGCAAGAAATCAATTAAAAGACTTTAAAGATTTTCTTAGTTCATCTGAAACTGAATATTCAATCAATTCTAACTGCCTGAAAATGGGAATCAACTGGAAACATATACCACCTCGCTCCCCTCATTTCGGAGGTCTTTGGGAGGCCGCTGTTAAATCAGCAAAAACACTGTTAATAAAATACTTAGGAGAAGCCTCTCTAACTTATGAAGAGCTTTCAACAGTCGTTGTTCAAATTGAATCTATATTGAATTCACGCCCACTTACACCTATTTCCTCAGATCCTAATGACTTGCAGGCATTGACTCCTGGCCATTTAATAATTGGTGCTCCGTTAACTTCGCTTCCAGAACCTGACGTTACTGATCATAAAATCTCAAGATTAAACAAATTTCGTCAGATTCAGCACATTCAACAGCATTTTTGGCAAAGATGGTCGACCGAATACCTCCATCTTCTTCAACAGAAGTTAAAGTGGAAGGTGCAATTCCAAAATCTTGAACCTGGAACAATGGTTGTTTTAAAAGATGCACACCAGCCACCAATGAAATGGAAGCTTGGACGTGTAATCGAAGTCATAAAGGGATCTGATGGTTTAGTGCGAGTAGCTTATGTTAAAACGGAAACAGGAACATATCAACGAGCAATTCAAAATCTATGTCCTTTACCACTTGAGCACGAAGAGCAGTGAGAAGAGGGTTCACAAGTTGCAATAAAGACCCAACCATCCATGAGATTAAGAAGCGGAAGACTCCTCGGTAATTCCGTGATATCATTATTAGGCTTCATGCTGCTACTGTTTCCTTTAGCAGCCTCATTGGATAATGAATCCATAAGGATTACTAAATTCAACAATTCCACAGGCATTTATTTCGAGGACATAGGTAGTGCTAGCACAGTAAATAGTTTTTGGAACATTTATATATTTTATAATCTGTCATCATACTGGCTAGAGCTAGGAGAGGTGAAAACGTACCTAGAAAGAATGGATAAAATCTGTTTAGATGAATTGAAAAATAATCCGTATTGTCTACCAACAATTACCTCACTTAAACATAGAGTCCTCGTAATCGAATCAAACAATGACCTTATTCATAATTACCATACTTCCTATAGCAAGCGGATAAGAATTGCTAGATCTCCTTTTGATTTTATCGGAAACGTAGCGCATAGTTTATTTGGAGTATTGGATCAAGACGATGCTAAAGACATACAGCATCAAATTTCATTAGTTCACCAAGATGAACAACACCTCATGCATCTCTTTAAAAAGCAAAGCTCAATTGCAGATTCAACAGTAAATTTGCTCAAACGAAATAGTCTGCAACTCAATCAGCAATATCAAGGTTTAAAAAATATTTTCGAAAAATCTTTAAACAGTATTGAAAAACATCAAGATATAATTGATGTCAGTCAGAGCCTTTCTGCGTTAACATCATATTTGATTTTATCAATTACAAATCTCGAAAGGGTGCAAGACACATTACTTGACGTTCTCCTTAGCCTTAATCATGCCAAAATGAATCCTCACTTTATTTCGCCTTCACAATTTAATAAACAACTACAAATTATTAGGAATAATCTACCGTCGCACCTTAACATTCCCACGGCATCTACATTAGATATTTTTAAGCTTTCATCCATTAAGGGACGGAGTCTTAACGATTCAATAGTATTTGAAATGATGATTCCATTGGTTGATAACCAAGAATTTCAACTTTTTAATCTAATTCCGTTTCCTATATTTAAAAATAAATCAAGTTTTATGATAGAAATATCATCTCCATACTTAGCTGTCACTCCAACGAGAGATAGGTATTTTACAATAACTGAAAATCAGTTATTGTCCTGTCATTTTCTTTCGACCAGAAATTTTATTTGCAATCAACAATTACCTACAGTGATCCATCAAGATAGTGGTAATAACTGTGAAGTTTCATTATTAAATCATTTAATGAGCGCTGTTTCTCACTGTTCATTAAAAAAAAACTGTTAATCACGATCAATGGACCAGCCTTAGAGATTCAAATAGCTGGATATTCGCTCTTAAGAATGAAGTAACCGGTTTAATTATATGTGAAAAAGACTACGAAGAGCGTAACCATAAGTGGTAGTGGGTTGATGGAGTTTTTAAAGCCTTGTACAAACATTTTAATACATGGACGAGTCCTTAACAATTCTACAATCAAAATTCATTCGTTCCATCGGTTAAAATTTCTGAGATAATGAAAACAAAATTACCCAATAAGATTACGAATCTCATTGCAGCTTCGAGCAATGAGACAAACTACATAGAAATACAGGATTTAAAAAACAAAATAAATGAAATGACTAACGATTTAGACAAGGATATCTATGTAAATGATATAAACATACATGATTACCATCACAATGGTATAAGCTTGATTCTATTTATAATAATGACAGGTTTCATCATATTTTATTTTATTAAAAAAAGAAAGCCCAGACCTCTTCCCAGGAGAAATGCTCCTCGTTTCGAAGTAGATACGCAGTTTTAATATTTTGAGTGATTATATCCCTCAAAGGGGAGGAGTATGTTAAGTTTATAAACCATCTGACCAATATCAGTATTATACGGCTTTTAAATAAAAGCTGACGCGATGGGAAATGAGTGCCTCATTATTTCCCACAAAACAAATTAATTTATTGCATTATATCCAATTCCAATTTTATACCTTTCCCATACTCCAAATTCCACCCAACTCCCTCAGCTGCGTGAGACCAGACGAAATGTGAGCTTCATTTAAAGTTCAATATTTTGCCTCACGCGCTGAGTATGCATTATGTCGACTGCCCACCTTGCCTCACGCGCTGAGTATGCATTATGTCGACTGCCCACCTTTTGGCTTTGCCTTCTGCAAGCATTGTGGTCACGGTTGCCGTTTTGGTAGGATCCTACCAAATTTGGTAGGTTTTTTTATCTTTGGTAGGTTGGTAGGTTTTAATTCGATTTGGTAGGTTTTTTAAACAAAACGATCTCATAAATGAATTACCAGATTACCACTCTTTAAAAAATAAAAAATTATGGTAATACAGCCCACATGAGTTATTGGAACTTATGTAGGCATTTATTTTATTTATGAACATCCTCAGCTCAGGATTCCTCATTTTTAATTGTTATCTACGGATCTGAATCGGTATAGTTTTTGAACACGTAATACAAAATAATTTTAGATCCTGGCTCTCTATATGGATGGGTGGCTTGCGTGGAAAGGTAGTGGTAGTGTTAATTGCAGTGTAAGGCGCCAGTTATAGCTATCATTGAAATTCGTCATTTAAAAGACGCTTGAAAGTCGAAACCTTTGATTATTTTGATGCCAAAATAAAGCTTATGAATTATATAATATATTTGGCCAAAAAAAAATATCATTTCGGCCCAACCTTTCTCATGAAATGGCTTTTATTATTTTAATGATCATTGATAAGGTAGTGCAATCATTGAAAAAAATGAAAGTCAATTTATGTGGAAAGTTGGACCCAAACGAAATCTTTTTTCGCAATAAATATTAATTGAATCGTCAGCTTCACATTGGCATCAAAATAATAACTGATTTTGCTTTTTAAGTGCCTTAAAACTTAAATAAAAAATTTTCAATGATGAATTTCAATGATAGCTATAACTGGCCCCTAAAGAAAAAAGACAATAAATGAGTAATGCAGTGTTATATGCATATCTCTCATACATATAACACTGCTGTAACTATCGTAGCCGAAGTGGCACGATCGTGTTTTTTGACACGATAATATGGCACTTTTTATTTTTAAAGATTACTTAAAATGAAGCAAATTTCTACAAAATCTAATAAAATTATGTCCAAATTCCGTAAAAAATTGGCAGAAACTCGTATTTCTTGACAATAAGCAAATAGAGCAAAATTTTCTTTTCTTTACATCCCGTAATACAATTAACTACAGTTTTGTCAACAAAATAGAATAATTTGTAGTTTTTTCATGTGGCATGAAAATGGCACGTTTTTTAGAAAATACGGCACATTAATTTTTTTTCGAGCGGCAACGCTGGCTGTCATTATGATCCGTATCGTTTTATATGATGCTGATTAGATCCATAGATAATAAAACAAGGCTAACATGAACTACCAAAATTAAATACACATGTAGGTATGAGTAACTACAAACTTTATTAAAAAGAACCTCAAAATTTGCTTTGGTAGGTTTTTCTTCGGTTTGGTAGGTTATTTTGAAAAATTTGGTAGGATTTTGTTTTTGGGAGTGGCAACCGTGATTGTGGTTCGTCGACTAAAAACACTTCTTAACAATCACTCAAACAGTTCAGATCAAAATAAAATTTGTTACAAAAAACTGACATTTATTTTTTATTTTATTCGCGCAAACAGTCTTGTGTTAAACAAAGACATCTGTTAGCATAGGCACTACAAATTGTCGACTTACAGCAGCTTAAGGGCAACCCAACACACTATTTAAAAATAAATAAAAAATAAAATTTAGAAATATTTTTATATTTAAATAAAATAAATTAAATTAAAACAAATTGTTTTCCTTACCTCACTTCCGCGTGGCAGACAACTAAGGGGCTCTTCTTTAACAGCTTCTTGCTGTTCTTGTGCAAATATCATTGTAATTGACAACATAACAATAAAGACCAAGAAAAATATTTTCGACATGATGATTTATTTCTTACTTAACAGGTTACTTGTCACTGAATGAATTGAAAAATGATTTTAAAGCCATATTTATACGAAAAAATCCTTAGGAAATATCTTATCAAAACATTATATACTCGCCCCAAAAAAAACAATTACTTATCACTTATATGTAATATAAATATTGCTACATAAGTGCCATTTTAAACTTAATTTAAAGATAATAAGCTTATGATCTCAGACAGATATCGCCAAAAACATTGCTTTTTATCATTAATTTAAATAAAAGAAAAACACTTCAATTTAATCATTTGACCAAAGAATGATCATTGAAAGGCTTGAAGCACCATTCACACGAGAGCCACCAACGAATGACGAATCAATGAATAAATGGGGTTTTTAAATATTTAAATAAAAATTTAAATAAAATGATAGAAATTATTTGTTTCCATTTTGATTACTTAAACAAGATAAATTTAAGAAAAGAAATTGGTCGTCGCGAACGATTGCAATTCGTTACGAACCATTTGTTTTCTCAAATTTATCTTGTTTAAGTAATCAAAACGGAAATTTTAGTATGAAAACATGAATCTAATTTACTTTTCTATCATTTTATTTAGATTTATTGAATAATTTAGGTTATTAAAGGTTTTAAAATCCAATTTATTCATAAATTCGTTATTCGTTGTTCGGTCTCATGTGAATGGGGATTTAACAATGGAACTGCTTCAACACAATCGAAAATTGTTTGGATCTTTTGAAGTCCGGTAAGATTGGGGACTATCAACACATTTAAGGTATTCAGAATTTTTAATTTTTATCCAGTCCCGATGATGTGATAAAAAGTTGTTTGAAAATGTTGAACGCATCCATTGTTGAAGAAATAGAAATTGAGTCAGCTGCAACTACAGCTACAACTGCAGCTGGACATTGTATGACACTCAATAAAGTTTTCCTACCTTTTAACTTTGCAAGTGTAACTTTATACGCTTGCAGCCGCCATATAGCTCGTGAAGAACCAGGAGGATCCAGTCTTAATCTATTAATTTCGAGCAAAAAGTCTGACATTTCAATAAAATCAATTAAATTTGCATACATTCTCAAAATTAGTTATCAAGTAGTTAGTAGTAGATCATGACAAGATCTTATCAAAATTAGCTTACAATACAACTGTTTAAATGTGAAACAAAAACACTTATGCCCGATTTCATAAAGGACTTTTGAATATTCAAAATCAAAACTTTAAATATTTAAAATTGCCATGTAATTTTTTTTGTTTGAAGAATTACTTTTTTTTTTTTTTTAATTTCTCAAAAACTAAGAAAGATTTTAACATCTCATTTTCAGTATTTGACTAAAAATTGATAAAAGGATTTATTATTTAAAAAAAAACACTGGCACTATATTACACAACATTTTGAAAAAAAATCAACTTTAAAAATATATATATTTTTAAGTTTTGATTTTCGAATTTAATTTAAAAAAAACTACTAATTTTGTATTTGTATTTATTTAACCTACGTTTGTTCGCGCTATCTAAATTGCAGAAAACTAAAGTTCCATAGAGCAATACGGGTACAATGAGAGTTTTCACGAGAGTTATTTTAATGCTGATTGGTAAGCAGCTTCCAGCAACATAGAGAGCCCGAAGTACATCATATGTTGTCCCGAGTGCATATGAAATATAAAAGAGGTTGGTTCAATATTAAGCCCAGATTTTTTTTTACAGTTTTTTCATACTCAATTGTTGAGCTAACTAAAATGATTTGGGGCAAGCAGGAATACTCAATAAAATTTTTGCTGACAGCGATGGCTTGGCATTTTGTGGGATTTAGTCGCAATTTGTTTTGTTCAGCCCATTGCAAAATCGTCATCAGATTTAAGTTTACACGAACTGTGGCGTCTTCGACCACACCAATGGGATAGCTTAGATAAATTTTTACATCATCGGCGTACATTATAATGTCGCGAAATTCGAGGGTAGATGGTAGATCGTTTATAAACATAGAGAATAACAGAGGGCCTAAAATTGAGCCTTGAGGGACAACGGCTTTTGTTGGGAGATAATTGGATAGTTGAGAGTTTGCCGAAACAGCTTGTGGGTTCTTTCACTCAGATATTATTCAAAAAGTTTCAAACCCGACCTTTTTTTTTTTTAGAGACTAAGTAATGAATGTTTAATACTATTTTTTGATAAGTTAAAAATTATTAAAATCAGTACACATATTATTAACGGGTTCACTGTTTCCATAGTTTGCTCGTGAAGATGCTGTGTAGAAGAATACAGGATTGCGAGTTAATCTAGGGCTGTTAAGTTGATTCAGAATGGCCGGTGAATCAATACAACCAGACATCAATTGGAACAGGAAAATAATGTCGTTTACCACTCTTCTTCTTTCCAAAGTTTGTAAATTTAATAAATTAAGGCGATTCTCATATGATGGGGATGAAGATTTAGATTCCATTGTAGATCACGTATATTGAAACGTTTGAACTTGAGTCGGATTCAGATCCATTAACTGCATGTGCTATAACGTCGTTGTTAGATTCTTTATTGAAACCTCGTAATTGTCGAGCGCGACTGGGAAACACTTTCAATTTTGTTCCTAGCTGCAGCATATTTCAGGCACCATACACAACTGCAATATTCCAGTATAGGCCTAACAAGCGCACAATATAGGGTTTTTGTAATATAAGGGTAATTGAATTCCTTAGAGAACCGCATTATTAAACCAAGGCGACTCCTGGCCTTACTAGTGATTAGGTCTATATGCGCATGAAAAGATAATTTAGAGTCAAAAAAAAATGCCCAAATCCTTGAATGTTTCGATTTTTTCTAACAAATGTTCACCAAAAAAATATGAAGTTTATAAAAGTTTCTTTTTTCGAGAATAGCTCATAACTTTGCATTTCTTTACATTAAGGTCCATCCCGTTTGAAGAACACCATTCAGAAACTCTATCGATGTCATGTTGAATGAATAAATACCCATATGAGTTGTTGAAGCTATATGACAGGAAGTGACAAATCCTTCAAGCGTATCACTTGTCATAGAAAAGTGCGGCTCAGCTTAGCCGTTCGGGTTCGGCAATAAACTGTAGGTCCCCTCTATTCCTGCAGACACGCACACAGGAATGGTTGAGAATTGTAAGTCGCTAGGCCCTGGTTCTTCATGAGCCGTATGTGCCACCAAATTTATATTTAAGATAAATTTCCAAAGGTCTTAGTTCCGAGAAAAAAATAAATATCAAGTTGTGATATCGAAGCAAAAAATCGGAAGATCCCAGAACGTAGTGCAATTTCTTAAGAAACAAGGTACGGTGATGAAAGGACGGAAAAAGCCACAACACCTGCAGAAAAAAGACTTATTGCTCGGTTAGCGTCCAATTCTTGCCTGAAAGCACCAAAAATAAAAACATCAGCGGGAACCTCTGCAAGAATTTCAATTATTAGGCGAGTAATTAAAAGTGCCCCAAATCTGAAATGCAAGAAACTCCAAAAGAAACCTCAGTTAAACCCTCAAAGAAAAGAAAAGCGACTTGATTTTTGCAGGTGCCACATGACGTGGAATAAAGATTTGCAGCTTGTTGTTTTCTCGGACGAAAAAAAAAAATTAACCTGGACGGTCTAGACGGCTAAAATTATTATTATCATGATCTATATGTTTTTGCAGCGCCATCATAGCCATGAGGGCGGGGTATTGTTTGGGGTGCTATTTCCTATTATGGACCACCATCACGAATGAAAGCAAATTCATATAAAAGTATTCTTGAAAGTGCTTTTTAAAAGAACAGTGAAATATTCGGAGCCCTCAGTTGGACTTTTCAGCAAGATAATGCCCCTATTTAAATCCGCTAGAGCAGTTTCACCCTGGATAAATGAACAAAACGTGGCATTGTTGGAATGGCTTACCTATTCTCCAGACATAAATATTATTGGGAATGTGTGGGAATGGCTTGTACGTGAGGTCTATAGGTCAGGACAATAGTTTGAAAACAAAGAATCATTGAAAACAGCAATAAAAGAAGCCTGGGACAAAAATTAACTTAAATTATTAGCAAAAATTTTTCTATTGACGCATCGAAAAAAGCCTTTTTTGGGTGCATTGCAAAAACCCATTGAAATTTAAATGTACAGTATTTTTATTTTTGCATTTTTCTTTTTAATAGGTCGGGGGAAAGGTCACTCTTTGAAAGTAATTCTACAAAAGGCCTTTTTTTTGGAAGCATTAAAAAAACCGATGAAAATTTACCGTTACAATAATTTTTTTTTTGCTTCTTTCTTACCATGAGTCTCTCTTTAAAAGTGCATCCACAAAAAGATATTTGTATAGCTTTTTTTGAATATAAAAGCTCTTCTTTGTTGTTTACAGAGTGAACCTATTCTATTGACCGGCAGTGTATGTAGGTCAAAGGGAACGAAGTGTGAAAAAGTTTAATAAATTAGTATAATATAATTAATTAATTTAAAATTGAAATAGAAGCTATGGATTGTAAACTTCAATTAAATATTTTCCTTTTTTAACTGTAAAAAAAATATTGCATTTAAGATTAAGCCCATTTGAAAAAAAAAAGACTTAAAAAGATTGAAAGACGATATTCAAAATAAAACACGAATATTGCTCACATTAGCTTTTTTTTATTAAAAAACAAATTAATTTATTTTTAGATGAACTAATTCATTGATCCGGAATAATTATTGAACCATCGTGAACACTGTTAAGTTTATAAACCATCTGACCAATATCAGTATTATACTGCTTTTAAATAAAAGCTGACGCGATGGGAAATGATTGCCTCATTATTTTCCACAAAACAAATTAATTTATTGCATTATATCCAATTCCAATTTTATACCTTTCCCATACTCCAAA
Source organism: Epistrophella euchroma (assembly GCA_947049315.1). Lineage (NCBI taxonomy): Eukaryota > Metazoa > Arthropoda > Insecta > Diptera > Syrphidae > Epistrophella > Epistrophella euchroma. The sequence goes on along the minus strand of OX346245.1, from coordinate 120,556,873 downwards.
TTCCACCCAACTCCCTCAGCTGCGTGAGACCAGACGAAATGTGAGCTTCATTTAAAGTTCAATATTTTGCCTCACGCGCTGAGTATGCATTATGTCGACTGCCCACCTTTTGGCTTTGCCTTCTGCAAGCATTGTGGTTCGTCGACTAAAAACACTTCTTAACAATCACTCAAACAGTTCAGATCAAAATAAAATTTGTTACAAAAAACTGACATTTATTTTTTATTTTATTTGTGCAAACAGTTTTGTGTTAAACATTTGGCGACCGTGACAGGACCAACTAAAAAAGTTTAGTGGCCTACAAGTAATACAAATAAAATAATAAAAAAAAAAAAAACCAATAAGTGAGAATTGAGAGTGAAAATAAAGACAGTGAAAATAAAAAAAAAATGGTGTCATCAATTACCGAATTAACCAGCCAACAAGAGGAGGTAGGCACTGAAATATGAACCATCGCCCGAAATTACGGAAAGGATGGCCCTGGCAGAAAAACTCTGCAGTATTTACATACACGGTGCAACAGAATAAATGCACTGTGGGAATCCTTCGATAAGGTGGACAGGGAGATCAGAGATAATTATCCTGAAGAAATAGATCACGAATATTTCACCAAAGGATATTATGACGCGGTCAAGAAGGTGTATGATTCTATAAAAAATGACATCATGAGGCGGTTCGCTGAAGCGGATAAAGACAAATGCGATGATTCAGAAGAAAAGACCACAGCAGTCAATATTCCATCGGAGCAACAAAAAGAGGATCTCGTAGGACCAACAGCAGTCAAGCCCCCAGCAGGGCAATCAAAGGATCCCGCCGTCGCAACACAAAAACCCTTTAGTGTTCCAGCAGGGCTGGAGGTAAAGCCAGCTTCCGAAGATAATACCTCCGGGAAATTTCTAACTGGAGTCAGTAGGGTGACGAAGGAAAACAAATTCCGGCTGCTTGGAAAAATTTTCCTAGGAGCAATTAATAAGTGCCCAGTGAATTTACGGGAAACTTGTCCGCAACAATTTCTTCAAAAAACAAAAACCCTTATGGGCAATTGGGAGGAAATAACCAATGCCTACAAACGACTTGGGGACGAAGCAGCTGTCGCCGACATAGAGCTCTATTTCGAGCTTCAGGATCTTTTGGACTCAAGGATCGCCTGGTTGCCGAACAACAAATCGTCTGATACTTCATGTGACAAGGTACAGACCACGGCAATCAAACTACCCAAAATTGAGATTCCAAAATTCGATGGAAACTATCTCGATTGGCCACAATTTTTTGATCTATATAAACAAATGGTGCACAACCAACCAATTGCACCGGCACAGAAGCTGTATTTCCTGAAGACGAATGTAACCGGCGATGCCCACAACTTGATTCAGCATTTTCATGCCACTGACAATAATTACGAATTGGCATGGAACGCACTAGTGGACCGGTTCAACAATAAGAGACTACTTTTAACAGCCCAGTTAAACCGATTATTCCAACATAACGTCGTCGGTGACAAGGTCAAAAGCCTAAAAAGGCTGCATGACACAACAAAGGAGGTTATGCAAGCTATTAACAACCTTGAGTATGATACTAGTGGATGGGATCCACTAGTCGTGCATCTATTGCTGGAAAAAATGGACAAGGACACCCGAATGTTGTTCGAAGAATCTCTGGAATCACCAAGAAGCAGTCCAACTATACCGCAGCTACTCGAATTCGTTGAATCCAGATTCCAGGACCTAGAAGCAGTAAACCGAGATGAAAGGAAGAAAGTGGTAACCACCGCTTCTGAATATTCAAGGGGAGTTAAAAATTGTAGCCTTTGTAAATCCAATAACCATAAGATTTTTAATTGCAAAAAAATTCTTTGTCTTTCATTGGAAGAACGCAATCAGCAGGCGCGGAAGCTTCAACTATGCGCCAACTGTTTGCAAGGAGGACATCATTTTTCATCGTGTCAACAGCAACGAAAGTGTAAAACTTGTAATGGAAGGCATAACACATTACTTCACTATCCGGCCAAAAAGGTTTCAAACATAAAAAATTCAACTTCGGGTAAGTCGTGTAATGGTAATATTGGTCGGGTGGGTGATGAGCTTCCTTCAGGGTCATCCAGTAATACATCATTAGGGGTTGTTTTCAGGGGTCATGAAGTTTATCTTGCTACTGCAATTATCAATGTCTTGTGTTCAAACGGTACGCGAACTCCTTGCCGTGCTATGTTAGATTCGGGCTCACAATTAAATTTAATAACTAGCTCACTAGCTCAGCAATTAGGGTATAAAAAACGAAGAAAGGACATTCCAATTAGCGGAATCGGCGGCAAAGAAAGTCAATCAAATTTTATCATAAATTTTCCAATAGAATCAAGAACTTCCTCTTTCAAAATAACTATCGATGCCAGTATAATGCTAAAAATAAGTGACTATTTGGCAACTGAACCTGTGGACATGCAAACGTGGGAATTGCCTTCCCATATTCTTCTTGCCGATCCTCATTCAATAAACTCCCAACGCATCGACTTATTAATCGGTGCTGAAATATTCTTCGATCTCCTCTTGCCAGGAGAATTACAAATTTCAAACGACCTTCCTTTATTACGGAACACTAAATTAGGTTGGCTTCTAGCTGGAAGCGCTGTAAATCCAACTCATAATTCTTACTGTCATTCAGTTTCAAAACCAAGTCTGAGCTCATTAGATAAATTGGTACGATCCTTTTAGGAAAGTGAAACCTTTGAAGGTGAATCAAAAATTTACAGTGAAGAAGAGTTTAAATGTGAAGAACATTTCAAAGAGCATGTGGAAGTAACAGCCCATGGTCAATATGTAGTACGTCTTCCCTTTAAACAGGAACCAAATAAAATATTGGGTGATTCAATGGCAATTGCTAAAAAACGTTTCTATTCATTAGAAAGCAAATTTGAAAATAACACAGAATTAAAATCAAGTTATATTAAGTTCATGACTGAATATGAACACCTTGGTCATATGACTCCGATTGCAGAGGAAAAAATACCAAAATTTCATTATTTCCTTCCACACCATTGTGTATTTAAACCTGAAAGCTCATCAACAAAGCTCCGGGTTGTCTTCGATGCTTCCGCCAAAACATCATCGGGTTTCTCACTCAATGACACCCTTATGGTTGGGCCGACAGTCCAATCAGATTTGTTTTCTGTTATCACAAATTTCAGGCTTTACAGATATGTATTTACTGGTGATATAAGCAAAATGTATAGACAAATTCTAGTTCATCCAAAAGATAGAGGATATCAACTCATTTTGTGGAGGGCAGATACTTTAAGCCCATTAAAAACTTATCAGCTGAATACAGTTACTTATGGAATGGCTACCGCTTCCTTTTTATCAACTAGATGTTTGGTTAAATTAGCAAATGATTTTCAACATAAATATCCTAATGCATCAAAAATTGTTATAAAAAATATTTATGTGGACGACTGCCTCACTGGAGCAGACAATCTTGATGAAGCCAAAATGCTTCTCAAAGAAACTATATCCTTATTAAGACAAGGAAATTTTGACTTAACAAAATTTTGCTCAAATGATCCACGCGTCCTTGAAAATATTCCTATAGAAAATGAAAATCGGGAGAAAATGCTGACCATCTATCAATCCGAGGTGATAAAGACACTTGGTTTAGTCTGGGACCCAACTCAAGACACATTCAAATTTAGCTACGATTATAAAGCACCCTGTAATGTACAGGTAACAAAAAGAAGCGTTCTTGCCGACTTGGCTAAATTCTTTGATCCCTTAGGGCTTATTGGGCCAGTCATATTGCTGGGAAAAATATTTCTTCAAGAACTTTGGAAATCCAAGATTTCTTGGGATGAAAACTTGCCTCCAGTACAGGCATCTAAGTGGTTAAATTATTTGTCAGAATTTTCTTCCTTGAAGGAAATTAATATACCCCGCTTTATTTTAATAGATTCAGCAGCATCATTAGAATTACATGCATTTTCCGATAGCAGTGAAAATGCTTTTGGTGCATGCATTTATTTAAAATCTATTGACAAAGAAGGAAAAGCTTTTGTACAATTACTGTGCTCTAAATCTCGTGTCGTTCCCTTGAAAGCAACTAGCATTGCCCGATTAGAACTACAGGCAGCAGTTTTATTGGTAGACTTGGTACAAAAAATACTCCCAATAATTTGTAGAACAATTACATCTGTTAGTTACTACACAGATTCAACAACTGTTTTATCATGGATAAAAGCACCTTCCTATACTTGGGAGACATATATTGCAAATCGCGTGAGTAAAATTCAATCGAATTCCGAGTTGAACCATTGGAATTATGTTAGAGGAGAATTCAATCCCGCAGATCTTATATCGCGTGGACTAGGAATGCGCGATCTTGTCAAATCAACCATTTGGTTCGATGGTCCTGAATTTTTAAGAGAAGCTGCAGCTTCAAATATCAAAATGGAGTACTCAACACCAGAACAAATTCCTGGGCGTCGAAAACCCAAGACAGTGTTGAATTTATCGATTCAAAACGATTTATTTACTTCAGTTAATCATAAAAATTCGTTTTATACTCTCCAAAAAATTTTTGCATTTTGCTCTAAGTTCTTAACGAGTTTTAAAGCTCGTCATTGCAAAGAAAACAAATACACTGGTTTTTTAACTGTGGAAGATATCCAGAGAGGAACAATCCTGTTGTGGAGGAGCGTTCAAATAAGTGTTTTCCCTGATGAGTACAAGGCACTTCAGGCAGGAAAGCCTCTGCAAAACAATTCTAAAATATTATCCTTAAGCCCATATTTTGATACATGTGGGGGGCAGACTTAAAAACGCTGAAATTCCTTCCCAAGCAAAAAACCAAATTTTACTCCCAAAAAATAATATAGTCACGACATTACTCTTAGATCACTTCGTAGAAAACATCTTCATGCTTCCCATAGAACACTCATATCTATCTCTAGGCAACAATTTTGGATTTTGAGTGTAGGAAGAGAAACACGCAAAGTACTCTCTAAATGTATCCAATGTTTCCGCACAAGTCCCAGATCAATCGATCAATTAATGGGTAACCTACCTAAAGAAAGAATTATACCTTCTAGACCATTCCATTATTCAGGAGTGGACTTTTGTGGACCAATACGGACACACTATAACGTTAGAGGCAAAACTCCAACAAAATCTTACCTTGCAGTGTTTGTGTGCTTCTCCACAAAAGCTGTTCATATTGAAGTAGTAAGCAACCTTACCACTGAATCATTTATCAACTGCTTAAAACGATTTGATGGAAGACGAGGTGTATGTCACACAATATTCTGTGACAATGCTACAAATTTTGTTGGGGCAAGAAATCAATTAAAAGACTTTAAAGATTTTCTTAGTTCATCTGAAACTGAATATTCAATCAATTCTAACTGCCTGAAAATGGGAATCAACTGGAAACATATACCACCTCGCTCCCCTCATTTCGGAGGTCTTTGGGAGGCCGCTGTTAAATCAGCAAAAACACTGTTAATAAAATACTTAGGAGAAGCCTCTCTAACTTATGAAGAGCTTTCAACAGTCGTTGTTCAAATTGAATCTATATTGAATTCACGCCCACTTACACCTATTTCCTCAGATCCTAATGACTTGCAGGCATTGACTCCTGGCCATTTAATAATTGGTGCTCCGTTAACTTCGCTTCCAGAACCTGACGTTACTGATCATAAAATCTCAAGATTAAACAAATTTCGTCAGATTCAGCACATTCAACAGCATTTTTGGCAAAGATGGTCGACCGAATACCTCCATCTTCTTCAACAGAAGTTAAAGTGGAAGGTGCAATTCCAAAATCTTGAACCTGGAACAATGGTTGTTTTAAAAGATGCACACCAGCCACCAATGAAATGGAAGCTTGGACGTGTAATCGAAGTCATAAAGGGATCTGATGGTTTAGTGCGAGTAGCTTATGTTAAAACGGAAACAGGAACATATCAACGAGCAATTCAAAATCTATGTCCTTTACCACTTGAGCACGAAGAGCAGTGAGAAGAGGGTTCACAAGTTGCAATAAAGACCCAACCATCCATGAGATTAAGAAGCGGAAGACTCCTCGGTAATTCCGTGATATCATTATTAGGCTTCATGCTGCTACTGTTTCCTTTAGCAGCCTCATTGGATAATGAATCCATAAGGATTACTAAATTCAACAATTCCACAGGCATTTATTTCGAGGACATAGGTAGTGCTAGCACAGTAAATAGTTTTTGGAACATTTATATATTTTATAATCTGTCATCATACTGGCTAGAGCTAGGAGAGGTGAAAACGTACCTAGAAAGAATGGATAAAATCTGTTTAGATGAATTGAAAAATAATCCGTATTGTCTACCAACAATTACCTCACTTAAACATAGAGTCCTCGTAATCGAATCAAACAATGACCTTATTCATAATTACCATACTTCCTATAGCAAGCGGATAAGAATTGCTAGATCTCCTTTTGATTTTATCGGAAACGTAGCGCATAGTTTATTTGGAGTATTGGATCAAGACGATGCTAAAGACACAGCATCAAATTTCATTAGTTCACCAAGATGAACAACACCTCATGCATCTCTTTAAAAAGCAAAGCTCAATTGCAGATTCAACAGTAAATTTGCTCAAACGAAATTTAGTCTGCAACTCAATCAGCAATATCAAGGTTTAAAAAATATTTTCGAAAAATCTTTAAACAGTATTGAAAAACATCAAGATATAATTGATGTCAGTCAGAGCCTTTCTGCGTTAACATCATATTTGATTTTATCAATTACAAATCTCGAAAGGGTGCAAGACACATTACTTGACGTTCTCCTTAGCCTTAATCATGCCAAAATGAATCCTCACTTTATTTCGCCTTCACAATTTAATAAACAACTACAAATTATTAGGAATAATCTACCGTCGCACCTTAACATTCCCACGGCATCTACATTAGATATTTTTAAGCTTTCATCCATTAAGGGACGGAGTCTTAACGATTCAATAGTATTTGAAATGATGATTCCATTGGTTGATAACCAAGAATTTCAACTTTTTAATCTAATTCCGTTTCCTATATTTAAAAATAAATCAAGTTTTATGATAGAAATATCATCTCCATACTTAGCTGTCACTCCAACGAGAGATAGGTATTTTACAATAACTGAAAATCAGTTATTGTCCTGTCATTTTCTTTCGACCAGAAATTTTATTTGCAATCAACAATTACCTACAGTGATCCATCAAGATAGTGGTAATAACTGTGAAGTTTCATTATTAAATCATTTAATGAGCGCTGTTTCTCACTGTTCATTAAAAAAAAACTGTTAATCACGATCAATGGACCAGCCTTAGAGATTCAAATAGCTGGATATTCGCTCTTAAGAATGAAGTAACCGGTTTAATTATATGTGAAAAAGACTACGAAGAGCGTAACCATAAGTGGTAGTGGGTTGATGGAGTTTTTAAAGCCTTGTACAAACATTTTAATACATGGACGAGTCCTTAACAATTCTACAATCAAAATTCATTCGTTCCATCGGTTAAAATTTCTGAGATAATGAAAACAAAATTACCCAATAAGATTACGAATCTCATTGCAGCTTCGAGCAATGAGACAAACTACATAGAAATACAGGATTTAAAAAACAAAATAAATGAAATGACTAACGATTTAGACAAGGATATCTATGTAAATGATATAAACATACATGATTACCATCACAATGGTATAAGCTTGATTCTATTTATAATAATGACAGGTTTCATCATATTTTATTTTATTAAAAAAAGAAAGCCCAGACCTCTTCCCAGGAGAAATGCTCCTCGTTTCGAAGTAGATACGCAGTTTTAATATTTTGAGTGATTATATCCCTCAAAGGGGAGGAGTATGTTAAGTTTATAAACCATCTGACCAATATCAGTATTATACGGCTTTTAAATAAAAGCTGACGCGATGGGAAATGAGTGCCTCATTATTTCCCACAAAACAAATTAATTTATTGCATTATATCCAATTCCAATTTTATACCTTTCCCATACTCCAAATTCCACCCAACTCCCTCAGCTGCGTGAGACCAGACGAAATGTGAGCTTCATTTAAAGTTCAATATTTTGCCTCACGCGCTGAGTATGCATTATGTCGACTGCCCACCTTTTGGCTTTGCCTTCTGCAAGCATTGTGGTTCGTCGACTAAAAACACTTCTTAACAATCACTCAAACAGTTCAGATCAAAATAAAATTTGTTACAAAAAACTGACATTTATTTTTTATTTTATTCGCGCAAACAGTCTTGTGTTAAACAAAGACATCTGTTAGCATAGGCACTACAAATTGTCGACTTACAGCAGCTTAAGGGCAACCCAACACACTATTTAAAAATAAATAAAAAATAAAATTTAGAAATATTTTTATATTTAAATAAAATAAATTAAATTAAAACAAATTGTTTTCCTTACCTCACTTCCGCGTGGCAGACAACTAAGGGGCTCTTCTTTAACAGCTTCTTGCTGTTCTTGTGCAAATATCATTGTAATTGACAACATAACAATAAAGACCAAGAAAAATATTTTCGACATGATGATTTATTTCTTACTTAACAGGTTACTTGTCACTGAATGAATTGAAAAATGATTTTAAAGCCATATTTATACGAAAAAATCCTTAGGAAATATCTTATCGAAACATTACTCGCCCCAAAAAAAACAATTACTTATCACTTATATGTTATATAAATATTGCTACATAAGTGCCATTTTAAACTTAATTTAAAGATAATAAGCTTATGATCTCAGACAGATATCGCCAAAAACATTGCTTTTTATCTTTAATTTAAATAAAAGAAAAACACTTCAATTTAATCATTTGACCAAAGAATGATCATTGAAAGGCTTGAAGCACCATTCCATTCACACGAGAGCCACCAACGAATGACGAATCAATGAATAAATGGGATTTTTAAACATTTAAATGAAAATTTAAATAAAATGATAGAAATTAATTTTTTTTAATGATTTATATTTTAATATTAAAATTTTTCATTTTGATTACTTAAACAAGATAAATTTAAGAAAAGAAATTTGTTTTCTCAAATTTATCTTGTTTAAGTAATCAAAATGGAAATTTTAGTATTTAAACATGAATCTAATTTACTTTTCTATAATTTCATTTAGATTTTGTGAATAATTTAGGTTATTAAAGGTTTTAAAATCCCATTTATTCATAAATTCGTTATTCGTTGTTCGCTCTCATGTGAATGGGGATTTAACAATGGAACTGCTTCAACACAATCGAAAATTGTTTGGATCTTTTGAAGTCCGGTAAGATTGGGGACTATCAACACATTTAAGGTATTCAGAATTTTTAATTTTTATCCAGTCCCGATGATGTGATAAAAAGTTGTTTGAAAATGTTGAACGCATCCATTGTTGAAGAAATAGAAATTGAGTCAGCTGCAACTACAGCTACAACTGCAGCTGGACATTGTATGACACTCAATAAAGTTTTCCTGCCTTTTAACTTTGCAAGTGTAACTTTATACTCCTGCAGCTTTTTAATTAATGCCGCCATATAGCTCGTGAAGAACCAGGAGGATCCAGTCTTAATCTATAAATTTCGAGCAAAAAGTCTGACATTTCATTAAAATCAATTAAATTTGCATACATTCTCAAAATTAGTTATCAAGTAGTTAGTAGTAGATCATGACAAGATCTTATCAAAATTAGCTTACAATACAACTGTTTAAATGTGAAACAAAAACACTTATGCCCGATTTCATAAAGGACTTTTGAGTATTCAAAATCAAAACTTTAAATATTTAAAATTGCCATGTAATTTTTTTTGTTTGAAGAATTACTTTTTTTTTTTTTTTAATTTCTCAAAAACTAAGAAAGTTTTTAACATCTCATTTTCAGTATTTGACTAAAAATTGATAAAAGGATTTATTATTTAAAAAAAAACACTGGCACTATATTACACAACATTTTGAAAAAAAAATCAACTTTAAAAATATATATATTTTTAAGTTTTGATTTTCGAATTTAATTTAAAAAAAACTACTAATTTTGTATTTGTATTTATTTAACCTACGTTTGTTCGCGCTATCTAAATTGCAGAAAACTAAAGTTCCATAGAGCAATACGGGTACAATGAGAGTTTTCACGAGAGTTATTTTAATGCTGATTGGTAAGCAGCTTCCAGCAACATAGAGAGCCCGAAGTGCATCATATGTTGTCCCGAGTACATATGAAATATGATCGTCCCAAGTAAAAGAGGTTGGTTCAATATTAAGCCCAGATTTTTTTTAAAGTTTTTTCATACTCAATTGTTGAGCTACCTAAAATGATTTGGGGCAAGCAGGAATACTCAATAAAATTTTTGCTGACAGCGATGGCTTGGCATTTTGTGGGATTTAGTCGCAATTTGTTTTGTTCAGCCCATTGCAAAATCGTCATCAGATTTAAGTTTACACGAACTGTGGCGTCTTCGACCACACCAATGGGATAGCTTAGATAAATTTTTACATCATCGGCGTACATTATAATGTCGCGAAATTCGAGGGTAGATGGTAGATCGTTTATAAACATAGAGAATAACAGAGGGCCTAAAATTGAGCCTTGAGGGACAACGGCTTTTGTTGGGAGATAATTGGATAGTTGAGAGTTTGCCGAAACAGCTTGTGGGTTCTTTCACTCAGATATTATTCAAAAAGTTTCAAACCCGACCTTTTTTTTTTTTAGAGACTAAGTAATGAATGTTTAATACTATTTTTTGATAAGTTAAAAATTATTAAAATCAGTACACATATTATTAACGGGTTCACTGTTTCCATAGTTTGCTCGTGAAGATGCTGTGTAGAAGAATACAGGATTGCGAGTTAATCTAGGGCTGTTAAGTTGATTCAGAATGGCCGGTGAATCAATACAACCAGACATCAATTGGAACAGGAAAATAATGTCGTTTACCACTCTTCTTCTTTCCAAAGTTTGTAAATTTAATAAATTAAGGCGATTCTCATATGATGGGGATGAAGATTTAGATTCCATTGTAGATCACGTATATTGAAACGTTTGAACTTGAGTCGGATTCAGATCCATTAACTGCATGTGCTATAACGTCGTTGTTAGATTCTTTATTGAAACCTCGTAATTGTCGAGCGCGACTGGGAAACACTTTCAATTTTGTTCCTAGCTGCAGCATATTTCAGGCACCATACACAACTGCAATATTCCAGTATAGGCCTAACAAGCGCACAATATAGGGTTTTTGTAATATAAGGGTAATTGAATTCCTTAGAGAACCGCATTATTAAACCAAGGCGACTCCTGGCCTTACTAGTGATTAGGTCTATATGCGCATGAAAAGATAATTTAGAGTCAAAAAAAAATGCCCAAATCCTTGAATGTTTCGATTTTTTCTAACAAATGTTCACCAAAAAAATATGAAGTTTATAAAAGTTTCTTTTTTCGAGAATAGCTCATAACTTTGCATTTCTTTACATTAAGGTCCATCCCGTTTGAAGAACACCATTCAGAAACTCTATCGATGTCATGTTGAATGAATAAATACCCATATGAGTTGTTGAAGCTATATGACAGGAAGTGACAAATCCTTCAAGCGTATCACTTGTCATAGAAAAGTGCGGCTCAGCTTAGCCGTTCGGGTTCGGCAATAAACTGTAGGTCCCCTCTATTCCTGCAGACACGCACACAGGAATGGTTGAGAATTGTAAGTCGCTAGGCCCTGGTTCTTCATGAGCCGTATGTGCCACCAAATTTATATTTAAGATAAATTTCCAAAGGTCTTAGTTCCGAGAAAAAAATAAATATCAAGTTGTGATATCGAAGCAAAAAATCGGAAGATCCCAGAACGTAGTGCAATTTCTTAAGAAACAAGGTACGGTAATGAAAGGACGGAAAAAGCCACAACACCTGCAGAAAAAAGACTTATTGCTCGGTTAGCGTCCAATTCTTGCCTGAAAGCACCAAAAATAAAAACATCAGCGGGAACTTCTGCAAGAATTTCAATTATTAGGCGAGTAATTAAAAGTGCCCCAAATCTGAAATGCAAGAAACTCCAAAAGAAACCTCAGTTAAACCCTCAAAGAAAAGAAAAGCGACTTGATTTTTGCAGGTGCCACATGACGTGGAATAAAGATTTGCAGCTTGTTGTTTTCTCGGACGAAAAAAAAAAAATTAACCTGGACGGTCTAGACGGCTAAAATTATTATTATCATGATCTATATGTTTTTGCAGCGCCATCATAGCCATGAGGGCGGGGTATTGTTTGGGGTGCTATTTCCTATTATGGACCACCATCACGAATGAAAGCAAATTCATATAAAAGTATTCTTGAAAGTGCTTTTTAAAAGAACAGTGAAATATTCGGAGCCCTCAGTTGGACTTTTCAGCAAGATAATGCCCCTATTTAAATCCGCTAGAGCAGTTTCACCCTGGATAAATGAACAAAACGTGGCATTGTTGGAATGGCTTACCTATTCTCCAGACATAAATATTATTGGGAATGTGTGGGAATGGCTTGTTCGTGAGGTCTATAGGTCAGGACAATAGTTTGAAAACAAAGAATCATTGAAAACAGCAATAAAAGAAGCCTGGGACAAAAATTAACTTAAATTATTAGCAAAAATTTTTCTATTGACGCATCGAAAAAAGCCTTTTTTGGGGAGCATTGCAAAAACCTATTGAAATTTAACGGTACAGTAGTTTAAAGTTTGCCTTTTTCTTTTTAATAGGTCGGGGGAAAGGTCACTCTTTGAAAGTAATTCTACATAAGGCTTTTTGTAAATCCTTTTTTAAAATAAAAAGGCTATTCTTTGTCGTTTACAGGGTGAACCTATTCTATTGACTGGCAGTGTATTTACATGTGTGGACGATCCAGAATTCGAGTCTGGAATAGAAATAGAACGAACCAAATTCACGATATTTCAAAGCTGCACAATAATTATTGTACGGTTCCCCGAAGTTGACTTCTCTTGTGAACTTACTTTATATTAATTCTGCAAGGGCATCTAAAACTATACTATACTTTTAACTTCATTTTAGAGCATTTAAAACTTTCGTCGAAGAAGGAATGTTACGGTTTTTCGAAAAAAAAAAATATTTAATATCGAAAACTTAACGTGTAAGTTTAAGTTCTACAAAAAACTGAGTTACTGATTTCGAAATAATCAGTCTAAGAGGCGACCGAAGATTACATAATCTAATCGCTGCTGTTTAAATAGAGGATATCGACGACCGATAGAGTCCATATTTTAAGTACCCGCTGAGTAAGCCCTTATATAGTTAAACCATATTTAGTTCATACTCCAATTAGATTGAACTGGATTTAACTCAGTCAGCTGTTTTTAGTACTGGATTAATTTTAACTTTAAGTTGTCAATAATCAATCGATATCGAATTACGTTTTATTCAGTTAATTCAGTGTTAATTCAGTTTATTCGTTAAGTTTACTTAGGCCTTAATTTAATGAAAAAAAGCATTCAAAGAGCGATAAATAAATTTAATGGCACAACAGCTCATGAAGAACTAGGGCCTAGTGACTTACAACTCTCAACCATTCCTGTGTGCGTGTTTGCAAGAAATAGTGGTGCCAGCTCGATTTTAATAGTGAAAGAGAATTTTTTATAATTTCGCACTAAAGTTTCAATAGATTTTTAAAAACATAGAGCAAGCAGTTTTCCAGTGCTAAGTTAACTTCGAGTTAAACCAAAATTAGTTAATCCTGCAAATAAGTTAAACCTGAAATTGAAGTGCGACACTTACCGAATGTGTGATTTCCATACCTAGTTGGTAGTGCCATCTCAACGTCGATTTCCATAGTACCGCACTTCGATTTCGATAGATTTTTGACAGCTAGGAATATTTAAAATTAATGCTGTACTGAAAAACAGATTCTAATGATTCTGAGAGTTTTTCAGTGGATTTCTATCGAAATCCAAGTGTGAAACTATAAAAATTGACGCTTCGCTATCGAGATCGAGATGGCGCTGCTATGAAAATTGCACTTTCTATAAATTTCGTACCTCAATTTCGAAAAATGTTTGACGGGCATTTGTTCGAAATACCTAATTAGTTAATCCATAGTTAATTCCTCAAATTGGTTAAGTTAAACTAAATTAACTGAAAAACATTTTCACGGAATTAACTCGGGTTTAACCTTAAAACTAAAATGATTTCGAACTAAAAAACTGGGCCTCTGCGCATTAACTGGTGTTCAACAATAGTTCAATGTTATTTACTTACTTACTTTAGATGGCGCTCACAGTCCAGGGTGGACTACGGCCTCAACCAACAAGGTCGTTCTTCACTTGTATGCGCCACCTAATTTTGGGTCTTCCTCTGCTGCGCAGACCATCAGGGGTAGATTCGAAGACTCGTCGGGCTGGTGCTTCGGTGTCTATACGCTCCACGTATCCCAGCCATCTCAGCCGCTGTATTTTCAGCTTTTTGACCAGGTCAACGTCGCTGTAAAGCCCGTAAAGCTCGTTGTTGAATCTTCTCCTCCATAATCCATCGATACAGTACTGACTGAACCGAAAATCACCCGAAGAATCTTCATTTCAAAACACCCAATCATATTCTCATTCGTTTTTGTCAGGATCCGCATGCTTCGGCCACAGGACAGGGATGATTAGGGTCTTATATAAGGTCTCCTTGGTTCTGTAAAAGGGGGCTTTACTACTAAAATGCCTTCTTAGCCCGAAGAAACAGCGATTGGCAAGAGTAATTCTTTGTTTGATCTCTGCACTGATGTCATTTTGCGATGTTATAGTGGAGCCCAGGTAGAAAAAGTCCTTGACGACTTCGAAGTTGTACCTATCCATCGTGACGATGTTGAGATTCCTTTCTCGATGATACTTCTTCTTGTCCTCATTAACAGCCAAATCCATTTTCGCCGCCTCCGTTTCAATACTTGCAAATGCGCTGGTAACATCTCGCTTCGTTCTCCCAATGATGTCAACATCATCTGCCTAAGCAAGTAGTTGAACAGAGTTTTGAAAAATTGTACCACTGTTGTTGACTTGCGAGTTGCGTACAATTGCTTCAAGCACGATGTTAAACAGGTTGCATGATAACGCGTCGCCTTTCCTCAAACCTTTATCGACATCAAAGGGTTGGGTGGTGTTCTTACCAACTTTGATGGAGAAGCTAAATTTCCCCATCGTCATCCTGCACAAGCGGACGAGTTTGGCAGGGATGCCGAGATGCGACATGGCTCTGTATAGTTCTTCTCATATCTACGCTATCATATGAGAAATGGTACTTTGAAATCGATAAATAGGTGGTGTGTATCGATTTGGAACTCCTGGGTTTTTTCCAAATGTTCAATGTTCAAGTATGTGATAATAGCAAATTACTTGCTTAATTATGATAATCTGCCGAAATCAGTGTGTTAAGGGCTCTTTATCAACAGCTTCTTGCTCCTGTAAAAAAATTATCAAAACAGATAACATAGCACCAAAAGAACGAAGAAAAACAATTTTGACATCATGATAATGTACATGGTTCTATTTTCGTTTTGCATAAAGATTATCTTTAACTTAGCAAAGTATGCTTATTTATTAATTATCACTGAATAAATTGAAGAATGTTTTGAAACAAAAAATGAAATAAAAAATGAATGCTTATCAAACCTAATGGAAACCTTCGCCTTCGTAAAATTGTGATTTAATTTTCATAATTTTTTATGAACCCGTTATCATTTAATAATAAAGTTTCCTAATACTGCATTTTTATTAGAGCAAATGAGGTAATTTCGTTCAAAATTTCCAAATTCAATTCGAAATCATTTCATTTCCCATACAAATTTAAATTTCCAAATGAGGTAATTTCAACCAAATTTGCACAAAATTTTGTAGGAAATTACATAAAACTTTTATGAACACACACAAATGGAATCTATTCAAAGTGGAAATCATTTAAAATGAGAGAATTCAATGTAAAAAACAACAAAAACAAGCGATTGACAATTGGACCGTCAAACAAAATTAGGAAATTTGAAATATGAACACCTTTTTGTAATTTGCCAAATTACCTCATTTCAGCACTGATATTTAAGACGTGGTTCAGGAAATCTAACCCACCAATTTTGGTGGATTAACTGAGGTTCAAGGATGGTTTAAGGTTCAAAAGTATTTGAAACATGCCTAAACCATCGCATCGCTAAATCTCAGTTTATCCACCGAAATCGATCAATAAAAAATCCTTTCATTAATTTTATTTATTTATAATTTATTCGTACATATGTAGTTCATAATAGATTTAAAAAAAAATTTGCAGGGACATAACAATTTAGTAATTTAATACAAACACGCACCTTTTAACTGGTTTTATCTGTTGGTGTCAAAACTTCATTTATATTACGAAAAAAATTTTGAACGAGTTAGGTTTGAAAATTATTCAAAATAACTACCGAATCCCTGAAACAGTGATTATGAGCGCTTACTCCAATTTTCAGGCGTCTTAAACGATGAAGCTCACCTTTGGCTTCATGTTGATTGGGGAGTTGTTGCTGTCCCATAACGCAACAGTTATTCAGTATTTTTTTAATAAAATTTAATCTTGCAATTCATAAATTTTCATTAATCATAAATATGATTACTAATTAATTAATTATTTATTTTTTATTGCCTTGCAGGTTTTTACACCCGTTCGTATATATTTGCTAATTGCCAAAGTCCCCACAAAGGTAAATTTTATTTTCATCCTGTGTTAGTTTAATTCCTAAACTTACCAATTTCTACCAATTTTAGTCTAAAAGCTTTATCAAGTTAAAACAAAAAATAAAATTGATAAAAATTGGCAGTTTAGAGAAGTAAACGAACAAACACCTATTTATTTATGTAAAAAAAAAATTTCAGATCGAAAGTCATTTTCATTATTTGGATATCCATTCTGTGGAAAGTAAAAAGCCCTCACATTTTTGCATCATTACAAATGACAGAAACTATTCATTTGCAACAACCGGCGATGCGGGAAATTTTAGTTCTGTAAGTAAACTTTTATAAATTTAAAATTACTGTTTATTTATTGATTGATTTTTATTTATTTTTGTTTGCATTACCATTTAATTTTATTTAGAATGCCGATGTTATCCTCACAGATCTGGCCTCAGCGATAAAACAAATTTTTCCAACAGTTCCTCTTAAATATATCATCAGAAGGGTAAGTAATTATTATTATTATTTTTTCTTTTTTTTTTTTTAATGGAACACACTTAATTAAAATGCATCTCTATGCCATTTACTGCAACCTCAATTTTACAAAAAGTCTAAATGAAACTAAGAAAAATTTTAAATAAAATTTACATCCAATTGTCGAGTTCATGACAAAGAGAGAGAAAGAGTGTCCCACTTTATGGCACTTGCTAACCACCAAGTTTAATTTGAGTCATACAAAAATTCTAAAGTTATTTTACAGCTAAAAAACATTTTTTGTTCCTCATGGATAGGTGGGTGTTTTCATGGTAATGCGATTGAACACAAGAAAAAAAAGAGTCGTTTGGGTTATGTTTAAATTGTTTTGGGTTGAAAAAATTGGCAAAATAGGGTAGCGGAATGTTATGGGCTGTGTTAAATTGAAAGTTTGTTTAAACAACCGGTAATTAGCTTGACTATTAAAAAACATAGATTCATAGTTGTTGAACTTATTAAGATTCAAATTAAAGAAGCGGAATATGAAGAGTTACAAAATAAATACTAATGCAAAAAGGAAACATTGCGAATATGCCCCAGACATAAATATGAAAGAGTAGTATGTAGGGTTACCGTCCTTTTTTTAAGAGAGAAATTTTTAATTGTTTTATTTATAAAAATGAAAACACATTCATATTTTTGCACACCACAATGAGGTAAGATAAAAAGCGCCTCTTCAAAAATAAACGAGTCAAAAATAGAAATTGCACAAAACTTTAAAATAAATACACCATTTCAAAAGATTCTTAAAAAACTTATCCGTCTTAAAAACACAAATTGCACTAAACTTAAAACAAATACACCTTTTAAAAATACAATTTACATAAAAATACTTTACGTCCACATTAATTGACCGCGCGCTACGAAACACTACGCATAAAACTTGGTGGTAGCTCACTCAAGTTGTTGTTCTTTCATTCAAACCTTCAATATTAATATGATGATGCGAAAGCTTTGCAGCCTACACTGCGCGTGTGTTATCACACAAAAACACTTTCAATTAATTCTACGCAAATAATTTTTTTCTTCAAATAAAACAGCTTAAAATTTTGCAACTGCATTTTAACGTATTTTCCGCACATTAAAAGAAATGCAAAATATAAAAGCACTCCACGATAACACTTATCATTAAAAACTTTTTTTAAAGCTCTAAAATCAAAAGCACGTCAGATGCAATCGGAAATTTACGGGCGGGCAAACACTTTCTTTTTATGGAGGGGTTCTTTCAATTTAGTATGGTGCAAAAATATGGCACGCTACTGATTTTGAAAAAGCTTTCCCATAAGACTTTGAGACTGCCTATTTATGTTGGATAAACTATAGTGTAATTTAGATTAATTATCGAATACTATTAAAAAACGGTTCAATCCATATAAAAAACAATATATATCGTGTTCGAATACCACTATCTTTGCGAGAATACTAAATTTTTGCATCATCACGTTTTCGTACAAAAATGATTTTCTTAGGGACAGTTTTTAACTTCAATTTTAAACCCCGGTTTTACGCCTGAATCATTTTATTTTAATTAAATTAGATTCCGAGTTAGTTTTTTACAAAAAAAAAAATATTTTAAAAATTTTGAAAAAAAAAAAAATGTCTAAATTATTCGCCGTAAATCTACTTGAATAATTAAGATTTCGTCTAATTAGAATTAAGTATTTTTTTTCCGAAAGATTTTCCAAGATCTAAGGCAAAAAAATAATATTCAAATTCCCATACAAAACCTTATGCGAGGTTGATGAGCTTCTAATTAATCAAAAAGATTTGGGTGCAAAAAAGTTGAATTGTTCGAGAAAAATCGAATTTAAGTTAGCAGAGCAGCTTTTGTACCTATGGGAATTTGAATAATTGTTTTTTTTTTTGCTTCAGATCTTGGAAGATCTTTCGGAAAATGGGGTACTTAATTCTAACTAGATGAAATCTTATGTCGAATTTCCTTTAACAAAAAATTCGATTTGTTTAGAAGAAAAAATCGATTTTTCTGACCAAGTTCCTTGTATTGAAAGAAAAAAAAATCGATTCTGTTTAGAAAAAAGTCGAATTTTTTGTTAAAAGGAATTCGAAAATAATTATTCAAGTAGATTTACGGCGAAAAATGAAACAACAAAAAAATTTTTTTTTTTTTAATTTTTTAAAAACAATTTTTTTCAATTTGTTTTTTTTTTTTTCGATTCCTTCAAAATATTAGTTTAAAAATTCAAAAAAAAAATCAATTAATTAAAAAATAAGTTGAAATGTTGTACAAGGAAAACTAGCTTTAGCTGGTATTATAAAAATAAAAGAGACGACACCAAAATCCACTCTTTAAAAACTTGAAACTTTCAAGAAATCAGTACAAATCTAATAATGTTAGAAACCAATTAACTTTATATTTTTTTTTAAATCCTCGCATGCACACATGCTTCGCTTCTATATGCTATCTTGTATCATCGAATAAAACGCAAAAAACATGACTTTTCGATTAAACTTAACATTTCAAACAACTTTTTCCCCCACGAAGTTATCATCTCTCTATCTGAGTTGTGTGCATCCACATTTTATCTTGCCCCTGGTCAAGGAATTCCCATTAAATCCAGCGGAAAAATCGATGACAGTCTATGTGGTTGGTTGGATACTATGGATGATATCCATAATGTTCATCTTCATATTTTTTTTTATTAATAGATGTGTCCTGAAATCGCTGACCCGAAATTGAGGTCATTTTATATTTGTGCTCACATTCATCCCTTATGCTTTGTGTCTTGCCATTTCTACAGCTTACCTGACACTGAAGGTGCATTTTGACGGCCCGTATATATCAGCGACAATAGGGCTTTTTTTTAGAGTTGGACACCATTTCATTTATAAAATGTGCATTAAGGGTTCTGTTCTGAGGGATGTCCTCTCTTAATTCCATATTGTGTCAAGGGTTAACGAAAGCAATGTGAGTAAGAATTCCTTTGAACCGGAAAAATTGTTGCAATTAAACTTGAATAATTGATATAAGGACGAAAGCCTTTGTATAGTCAGAGTCGCAGTGGGAAAGTGTCAACGTTTAAGCTTAGATCCGCGTGGCGGTAGTTGTTCTGGATTTTAATTTTTGTTTAGAATCGGAATCTGGAATGTGAGAAAAGGAAGCAAACTCATCAAAGATGAAAGAAGACACGTCTCAGAATCGTAAAATGAATGGCAGGCTTTTGTGCCAGATTTTCACTTCTGTGTTAGCAGAATAGAATTCATCATTCTATACACGCCTCGGAACTGCCACCGGAAAATAATAATGAACAAACAAAAGTGTTTGTATATTCTTAACTAAAAATACCTACCATAGTGCTAGAACTCAAAGAATATCTTGGATAACGGTGATGATGAAGATGAGGGTTATTTTTTTTTCTTTTGAGTTCTTGTTATTTGTTTTTGTTTTTGCATGAGTTAACATCAATGTTGGGCGCATCAGGATAAATAATTTGACAGTCAGCATCTCAGCTTGTCTGTCAGTCGGGCAAGTGAGATTGCCATCCAGACAGGTACCAAGGTGGAGGTACATAAATATAGAAAATTAGGTAGATTTGTAAACTATATAATAGCTGACACTGTTAGTGAATTTAAACAACTTCACTGAGAGAAATATAGGGTTGCCGCTATCTTGAATTAAAATTCAGATCGTTTTTTCATTGAATAACACCCGTATTTTTGATTCAACGTGTAAAAACTAACTCTAATAAATGCAATTGTACTTAAGAATTGAGTTCGAAAAATGTGTGTTGTTCAAAAATAATCTAAATATCTACGTCAAAAACATAAAAAGAAAATATAATAAATATAACTAATTACGAATTTCTTGTATTTACAAACTCTATCGATTACAAATTACCTACAGTCAAACATTTTTCTCTACCTCCCTCTGCTGCGTTTAAATCTAAATTAAATAGGTTCTCTCAATGGATAGCAAAAATGTCTTCTCCATTTCCGTATTAAATTCCATTTGTTTCATTTCTAAAATTATTGTGACCAAAATAGCCGATGAAAAAACATTTTCCAATCAAAATATCATATTAACTGGCTGAACAGAATGGTGACGGACGGAACTGGAGCCGGAGCTGGAATAGCTGTCAAAATATTAAATACACGCAACTTCAATGTTGCGAACACAACGGAACGTAGCCACATACGGAGCCGCAGACGGAAGAGTTCACCAACTTTTAACTTTTCACGTACGGCACTTTTGACGTTTCAAATTGTATGAAAAAAAAAAAAAAACAACTTTTTGGATCGGAAAAAAAAAATATTGTGGTTATTTGTATCGCAAAGAGTATTTATTAAAAGGAAAATTATTGGAAACAAAAAATTTAAATTCTGAGCTTGTACACAATAATATTCTTTTGTTTTTCTTCAAAATACTTTTAAAGCTGTACAGCTGCATTGTGGGCACGTAAAAAAAATAACGTACGACACTTTTTTACAGCTCTTACAGTTCCGTCTGCGGCTCCAGTTCCAGTATTTTATTCTGTTCAGGCAGTAAATTGTTAAAAGAGTCATAACTAAATAAATTAGACTTTGACTTCGAAAAATTCCCGAAAAAGCTAGTTTTTGGGGGATTTCTTAGGTTAGGTTTGGTTTGGAGAGGGGATAATACGACAAGCCACATCATCTCATTTCGATCTCAGTGGATCCATTTGTGCTCCCCATACATATATATGTAGGTAAGGTATGTAGAAGGACGGGTGGGGAAAGAAGTTAGTGGAGTTTAGGGGTTAGGAGTGCGTATGGGTGCCTACCTGAACCATTTTGAGTTCTGAACGAATTTCAGAATGTTTCTTAGTGGCACACACGAGATATCGCCCAGTTCGTCGAAATTCTTCGAGGGCTGTTTTTCTGGCTCTTGCTATAGGCTGGGGCATTCACAAAGAAAGTGATAGGAGTCCTCTTCCGCCTTTTCATCCTGACACCCTCTGCGTAAGTCATTCTGCTCATATGGGTTCCCATTGAGTTGTGACCCGTTAGGATTACAATTCCAACCAAGAGAGACAGTTCAGGTTTGCTTAGCTTAAAAAGGTAATCTGTTTTTTTCCTTAGAGATTTCCGGCCATATGTTCCTCGAGACCCGACAGGTATCAATTGCTGACCATATGTCTTTTGCGGCTTGTTGTAGGTAACTATGGCGAATTCTACTTTTTTCCCGTTCTAGTGGCAAAAATACAGAAAAATCTGTTTGGCCATTTCATTTCCACGTACGTCACGGTGTCCTGGGACCCATCGTTACGACAACGATTTAACAGTTAAGACTTTGTGACGATGTTGAGGAATATCCTTAAAAGTACCCTTATCTTCAGCTGTTTTTGATTTTATTGTTTGAAAATGTCAGTAGGTATTGGTTTTCCTTTGTACTCTAAAACCATATTTTTTTTGAATTTCAAGACGCAATTTCTTCGAAAATATTACGTTTGTTCTTTTACTTTCCTTTACTATTTTTAGTAAAATTTTATATTTTTTAAATGAACTTTGGACTAAAATTCGTAGAAACAAACAGAGAATTATTAGGTTTTGAGCAATTTAAAAAAAAATATTAAATTTTTCCCCTTTCAATTAAATAAAATCAAATACCCTGCTTCAAAATTAGAGTACTTTTTGGAAAATGGTAAAGCTTTGTCTGAATTTTTTTTCGAAGTCATCGATTAAAGTCGTACGTTGAAAATGTCTGCTTTTTTTTATATTACTATCAAAAAGTTGTTTATTTTCCTTCACCCTCTTCAGAAATATGTAGATTTTTTGAGTGTAAATAGTGCATAAATTATTCAACAAGTTAGCCTCTTTAGATTTACTAACTGAGATAAAAAAGAGCGCCAATTCTTTTTGTTCAGCAATAATAACTTTTGGTTTCATGAAACAGCTTGATTGTTCGAAATATTAAAAATATAAATATTTGACAAGTGAAACATGCAACATTTACAGCATGTTTCACTTATCAAATATTTATAAAGTTTAAGGTGTGAACAAAGCTTATCAATGACGATAGTTGGTTCTTAGTTTTCATTTTAAATTCTTCGAAGTAGAAAATGTTAGGGTTGACAAAGTAAACTTTTTAAACTTCTTCCATGCGTGTTCAGTTTTTCACTTTCAAAGCTTTATTAGGAAACACCTAAGTTTCTTATTTAAAAACAAACAAACAAAAATTTCGTGTCCATTCAACCAGTCGGAATATTCAATCAACAAAAATCTTGAGACATTCCACCCAGTTTATTCAAACAAAAATCACCTTCAATAAGTCATGAAAAAGATTGTCATTACGAATTCTTCAACAAGAGAACTCTATGTTTTTTTTTACCGTCTTTTTGTTTGTATCTTTATGCAAATAGGCACATTTATTGTCACTTCTTTTTATTTTTATTGTCTTAGTATTTCTGTGAACATCCTCGCGACGACT
The DNA here is from genome assembly GCA_947049315.1 of Epistrophella euchroma. NCBI lineage: Eukaryota > Metazoa > Arthropoda > Insecta > Diptera > Syrphidae > Epistrophella > Epistrophella euchroma. Next base: position 120,533,279 of record OX346245.1, on the reverse strand, counting down.
TAGAGTTATTTTCTTAAATACGTATACTTGTGAATTTTCGACTTCTAAATCCACACCGGACATTTCAAAATAAAAAATAAAAAAAAAATTGCTCGACACAACTTTTGTGTATTTCTCAACAGACAACACAGTTTTAGTTACGTAAACATGAGTTTTGGGTGTTATCTCTTAAGTGTTCTATTTTTTTTTTTTTTTTAATTTAAGCTTTTGCTTTTGAGAAACAAAAGCAAATACATCCTGCCTCCTTAGAGGCAATCATTTTCATTTCGGGAAAGAAAATAAAACACAAAAAGTCTGAAGGAAAAAACTTTTTAAGTGCTACATGCGTCCAATCTGGAGCCAGAGATTAATTTCACTTCTTCTGTTTTGTTCTAAACAATCAGATGAGAACTATGGCCCCACTTGAACTTTTAAGATGATTCCTTGCTGGAAAAAAAATTAAAAACTTTTTTTTTTTTTTTTTGTGAGTAAAAACGTCATTAATATAAAATTTATAACTTCCATAGATTGATATTCATCCGCCAGAACGAGAATCAATTTTCTCCGAAGAACTCAGACCATCTGACCCGCGTAATGTTGGCCCATGCGGTGGTTTTAGTACCCAATATGCCTGCATGTGTGACTTTCATGGAGTGCCATATCGAGAAGAAGTCGCTTGGGATATTGACACCATCTATCTATCTCATGACACAAGGATACTGAATTTAAGAGATTTCGATCATTTGGAACCAAAGTAAGTTGGATTTTTTTTTCTTCTTGAATTCTCATGTTTAAACATTTAATTTTTTTTTCAGAGACCTAATGGCGATAGTATCAGCGTTGGAATATAACACGTTTTTTCGTGGCCTAAAAGCTTCCCATATGCGATTGTCACATGAAACACTTGAAAGAATATTGCATGTGCTCAAAAGATCAATGTGGCTGGAGGAGCTACATTTGGAGGCATTAGGATTAAGGTTAAAAAGATTTTAAATTTAAAAAAAAAAATTAAAGAAATAATTTAAAAACAAAATATTTTTTTTCTATCAAAATTAGGTCGGATTTTCTTCATAAATTAGCTGTATCTGTGATTACAAATAACAATCCTGCGATTCGTACTATCGATTTGAGTCATAATTTAATTGAGGACAAAGGTGAGAGCTTTTTGTAAATTATACAATTTTTTGAATATTTATATGTTAAATGTCCATACAGACACACTTAACTCAATTGAATTGAAAATCACTTGTTACACGAATTATTCAAAAAAAAATACAAAAAAGTATAATTAATCACATTTGGCACATAATAATTGTACATACATAAACTACGTACATACATATTTTCATCGTTCGTACAATCGATGAAATTGTAAATCCATTTAAAACTCTGTAATTTAATCAACAGAATCAAAGTAATTTCTATTCGTTAGTAACATTCAAATCAGTGTGTTACAAATAAATTTATTTAAATATAAGCACTTATTGTTTTTTCTTCTAATTGTAATCACTTTAAAAAGAACCTGTTAAATTATGTCCATTTCATCCAGCGGATACTAGACTTTCTGCATTTCTAAAGACTTTAGTTTAGCATTTCAAAACCATGTTATCTTACCTACTTACTGAATGCAAAGGGACTCACAATCTCTGCCTGCCTATCCTTTATGATCCCGATGAATCAGCTTGCAGTCACCCAGAAAAAAAGCGCTGATGGCATTCGCGATTACCAGTTCTTAAAAATATCTTTTTCAATATGGACGGAGCATGGAAGCATTGTCATTTGACTCGATATGGTAGAAGGTAGAGGGAATGTAGGTTAGCTTATTGAACTAGGAAGGGCTAAAGGAGCCCGATATCAGTTTTATTTTTCTATTTATCGTCCAACACTAGGTACCATAAACCAGGAGGACTGGCAAGATATGGGCTCTTTAGAGCATTCACTTCCTGTTTCGAGCAAGGATGAACTCTTTTACTACCTTAAATTTGCTGCTTTCAGTGTCGGGTTTTTTTCTGTGTAGTGAACAGATATTTTTTTTATTGGTAGCATATGCAGGTATCCATTAAGAATTGCAGTAATTTACTTCAAGACCGAGAAGTTTTCCTATTCTTCAATTACCTTGAAAAATGTTTCGAATGACAGGTTGGTAACGGACGATAATATCGATATTGTCCTTATCGAACGTCTGTATATGCGCGGATCTGTTCAAAATAATGCTTTCTGTGTCCATATATTCTTGCCATATAAAGAGCAAGACTCTGATTACACGATTCTTTTTTTCAATTGTTTCATCTTTCGTCTTTCGTCTTTTTGACAGATTGGGCGAAAAGTGTCCCCCTTTCTCACCCTATCTGTCAAAATTACGAACAAAATAATCTTGTTATAGAGCTCCAAGCTTTGTTCGAACTTTACCCAGAGTTGACCCAGGTTTTCTTGACAACCCCAAGAGTTGTCAAAAAAAAAAAAACTGCGTTTTAAGATTCTCAAAAAAACACCCTAGGGCTCTCAATTGTGTTGTTGACATTTTAGGCAATAAATAATTTCTGCTCTCTGATAATTAAAACATAAAATAAGCTTTAAAAATGAATAAAAACTACTTCAAACGTTTCGATTTTCTTTTCCTATAAATTTTTATTCAATTTGTACGATTTTATGTAATTTCCATTTGGAAAATCACGAATCTTCAAAAAATTAACATAATAAATGCTTCACAACTTAATTGTCACTTTAGCAGTTTTCGTTACCTCAACTCGATCTAGAAAAGAACCTTGATCTACTTCGAAGCGAGTTCAGGGCGACCCTAGGTCTAACAAAACAGAGAATTTGACTGTCAGGGTGAGTTCAGGATGCTTTGGGGCGAACCCTGAGTGACTTCAGGGCTCAGTGAACAAACCTAATCATTGGGCATGGGCATACACTTTGGCTTTACCATAAGTCATCAGCCTCCATTTATTCATCGGCCTGGTTATTAAGAAGACAATATTTTACAAAAACCCACCACTGTTCGTTCAGGCTCTCTCTAACTGGGATGACGAGGACATTGCAAGTCCAATTGAGATTCGTGACCCGGCTAAGCGCTGGCAAATGTTTTTTTTTAAAAACAGTGTTTGCAGGTAACCGGCTGTGTGTTAAGCGATTTTTATACTTCTAAGGCTTCATTTAAAAACAATATATCAGAACAGTGCAGTAAGCTGGGATCTGACGAGGGTTTATATGTTGCATTTGTAATAATTTCTACAATTTTTTCTGCCACAAACAGTTTTCAACTCTAAACTAGCTTACCGTTTTTAAACACCCACTTCTCTTCTGTTGTTTCGAATTTCCTCTTACCTTCTGCAAAAGAGTTTCCATAGATTTGTCAATTATTATTGTTATTTTTTTTGGTATTTATCGTTCAATGAAAAAAATTACCTCTTTCAACAAGAAGTACGGATTATATAATATGAATATGCATGTTTGGCATTCACAAGCTTTTTGAACTTCTATATTATTGTAATAATCTCTTTTTAAAAATCTAGCTTTTAAATTAAAAAAAAACGCTCACTTTTGGACAGATTAAATATATTTAGGCCTTTAAAGGAATTTAGAGTTCCAATTTTCGACCAATGGGTCGGTCGTCCTTCAACTTAAGACTGATTGTGTGTGAATGTATTTGGATGTTCATCAATATTCATTGACAGACCTTTATAAAAATTAATAGTTCACTCTAAAAATAATCAATCCATTATGTACAAGGAGAATTGTTATTCTGAGGGTGTACACTCAATTCTTTAAAATGCTTTTAACAAACAATGAAAAAAGTTTACATGAAAAAGGGTTTTTTGTAATTATTCAATGGTTAAAACAAATGAAATTTAAAGAACCTCTCATATCACACTTAAACATACAGAATCCAAAACTCATTTTTTAGTTTATATTCTACTAAAAAATCTTGTATTCTATCGTGTGTAATATTTTTTTTTAATGTAGGTGCAACATCGTTGTGTGCCCTACTTGGAAAAATTGTTCAAGGTTTGACTTATATACAAAAAATGTTGATGTTAATAATTGTTTTCTAGTTTATATTTAATTTTCTAAATCAGCCTTATACATAATTTCATTTATGCTTTCACATCTTAATAACATATCCAGTTTCTTTGCATAATAAAATTTTAAATTAAAAATCTAGTTCTATTAAGTTCTATTATTCTAATGATTTTCTGCTGTTTTATTATTTACTGTCAAATTTTTATTGAGCAAAATCTAGATGTTCAATCATAAAACAATAAAAAATGAATGAAACGAAATCTATATAGTGCATAATTTAGTGTTTGTTTAGTTTGTTTTCTTTTCTTTTTCTAAATGGGAAGTTAAAAAATGCTTTTTCACTTTAAAAGAATTTTTTATAAGTGCACAAATCCTTTTTCTTATTCAGCATTTTTAAATTTTTATTTAGACAAAAATGAATTTTTACTTTAAAAAAATCTTATAACTATTTTAGGCGCAATTCATCTGGCAGGACCAATAGCAAAAGTATCAAAAGGTTTATGTAAATTGGCACTGGCACACTGTGGACTAACATCGAAAGGCGTTAATCAGATGTCACACTCACTGTCACTCAATCAAAGTATTTCCAATTCGTTAACGTATTTAGATTTAAGCGGAAACAGCCTAAAAGATGATATAACCGTAAGTTACAATGAATTCTTTTATTTTATTAAAGACTTTGTTAGTTAAAATTTTTTTTATTATTTTTTTTATAGAATTTACACAATTTTCTGGCCCAACCAAACGTTCTAGAGCATTTGGACCTCTCATCGACTGATATTACTTTAGAGAATGTATGTTTTTTGTTTGACATTTCTTTAAAAATTGATATTTTTTATAATGAATTTTATATTTTTATAGTTATTTGGTGCCCTTTTACGTGGTTGTGCAACACATTTAAGCAATTTAAACGTCTCACACAATTCGTTTAGTACAAAAAAAGGAAAAGAAATTCCACCATCGTTTAAACAATTTTTTACAAGTACATTAAGTTTGAAACATTTGAATATTGCCGGATGTAAATTGCCAATGGAAGCATTGAAGTGAGTTGAAATTGAATTAAAAAAAAGAAAAAAAAAATAGGTATTTTGTTTTCAAGACTGTTTAAAGTGGTTTAAAATATTTTCCAAAAATGTTTTAATCTGCGTCTGATATGTAATCTATTAAGCTTTTAGATATAAATTCTTATCAGCATGCGAGCTCGTTGCTTGTCTTGCACTGAAAATGATATATTTTTTACGGAAGTGGTTGTGCTTTTTTCCTGAGGATTTTTACATTTTAATACTTTTTGTATTTTTTTTTTTTTTTTGAGAACGTTGAGTGGCACTTGTAGGCCAGTCAATAAGGACATCGTAGGTTGCAAAAAATAGCCCAACTCTGATGTTTTGGGAAGCTGTTAGGTTAGATATACCAGTAGTCTAAAATCAATTTTGCTGCTTCGAAAGACCTGTGCTAACTGCGTGGTGCTATAAATTGGTGCTATAACTTTTAAAATATTTACCCTTAAAAAATAACCTTCTACATTTTTAAAGCAGGCAAAATTTCCTTTTATTAAAGCCTAATTGCAGCTCTGTATGTTAAATAGATCACGAAATACAGAACTTCAAACATTGGCAGTTAATTTTGAAATTTAAATTAATGAATTACATACTCACCTTAAGCTTTAACGAAAAACAAAAGAATTCACAAAGTGAAGAGGAATAAAACGGATGTACATAAATACAAATTCGACTTACTATTTTGTTTTTTTTTTTTTTAATTTCAGAAATTTACTTCTCGGTCTTGCATGCAACGAGTCAACAGCTGGGCTGTACTTAGATTTAAGTAGCAATTCATTAGGTGCCCAGGGTGCTCATGTATTAGAATCATGTATCCATGGGGTTCGTGTTTTACAAAGTTTAGACATTAGTGACAATAGTAAGTATTATTATCATTACAATATTATCCCTACAATCAACTGATATCATTAAATTATTTTTTTAAGATTTGGATGCCGAATTAGCATCAGTATTAACAGCTGTATCAAAGAATCCTTCTATTCGAACCTTACACATGACACGTAGTCTGACCGGTATGAAACCTAAACACATTCCAACTGTAATGGATGCGCTAGTAAATCTTATTCAAAAAGATGATTTTCCTCTAGCTGAATTAGTTTTGTCGGAAAATAAGCTCAAAAATGATATTCATGATTTTATAAATGCCTTAGGAAGTAATCAGAGCTTACAGAAATTAGGTAAGAATTTTGTTCGAATGCATAAATCTGTAATTGTAATTGATATTTTATTATATTTTTCTAGATATAAGTGGGAATTACATGGGTGACGTGGGAGCTCGGCTATTGGCCAAGGCACTGCAAATCAACAACAAGCTACGAACCATTTACATGGATAAGAACAATATAACTCTCCAGGGCTATGGCGATATAGTTTATGCTCTCGAGAACAACCACTCAATGAGAACGATACCATTTCCGGTATTTGATATAGCGCCTCATCTAAAAAATCATCCCGAAAAAACCGATGGTATAATGAGGAAAATGCAAGAGCTATTGCTTCGTAATTGCAATGGTCTTAAACGACAAAATGGTCAAGGATTCCGATTGCAACATGGTTTCATGTTGTCTTCCACTCATCAGCTAGTTGATAAATTAATAGCTGAAACTCAAGATACCTTGTCAATAGCTCCGGGTAGTGAATGTTGTGCTGTGCAACGTCTTATCGATGATGCAGAAAATTGTAAACAGCTTATGCCGAAGCTGCAAGAAGCTGTGCGTTGTGAATCACATCCGGTTGAGGTAAAACTAGCACGAATGGCTAGTGACTTAAGTTATACGATTCAAAGTCATTTGGAAGAAACTATGGAAACTATGATTCGAACTGGAATTGAACAGTGTCCGAAAACATTTGGCTGCCAGAATGTTATTATTGATTTAAGAAAGACATTGTGCGAGAAGCTAGTTATTCCAGATGATTTTTTGCAAACATGTTTGTTAAACAATGCTGGTAGTGAAATCATGAATAAAGTGACGTAAGTATTGACATTTTTACCCTAATTACAACTAATGTCGCAGTAGAGCAACTAACGTTAATATTTTGCAGAACAGTTCATTTTCATTGTACCCTTACGGCCATATTATTCACTCAATACATCTAGATTAAAATTTAAATCTGGATGTAAATCATACAAATTCAATGTAAATTCATCTGGATTTAAATTTAAACCTGGATGTATCGAGTGAATAATATGGCGGTTATTGTTAGGATAAAATTTAACCATTTCAAATCAATTCTATTTTTGATATTTAAATCTATCAATTCGAAAGATATATCGTCCAGTTATGAACTAGTGAGTAAATAAGATTATAAGAAATACTGAAAAAATTAAAATGAGGCTTCAAATTTATCAAGGTAATTTTTTCTTATAACTTTCTAGAAGAAAATCAATTGATCTAGACTTTTTTTAAGTAATGAAAGAATGACTTACTAAAAATCAACCGGAATAAAATAAATTTTTAGATTGCAATGTTAATATGGATAACCCTGGAAGAGTACCTTTCTTTTTAATTTTTTTACTTAAAAGAGAAAAATTGTTTTGAAGGGTCTTCTATTTCCCCCCGATTAAGCGGGAGGGGAATTTACTAAAAAAATATTCAGTTAGTGTAAGCCAAGCAATTTAAAATCAAATAGTACTTACAATTGCACGCGAAAGCTTTTCTTAAATCCAAAATTCTATTTTCTAATCTTGTTTTCAATTCGAGTTATTTAAGTGAACACTTACAAAAAAAAAAAAAGAAATTTGAAATAAAAGTTGGAAAAATGATTAATTTTTCAAAATTGTACGTTATTTAGAGGAGTGCTTATTGTGTTTCTTGTGCTTAATTTTCTTTATATTTCGAGCAAATTAATATATTTAGGTAAATCAGAAAATCAAATTATGAAAAAAAACTTTTTTTCCTAGAAAAATACCCCTCGCGCCTTAAAGAAGCGAAAAGACCCCCTCCTATATCGTTTTTTGTCGAGGACAAGTGTACATGTCCTAGCTTTTTACGCATCTTATGCTAACTATACTATTATTATTAATATTATAAATGTGAAAGTTTGTTTGTCTGTCTGTTTGTTCCTCTTAATCTCTGAAAATACCTAATTTATTGTTATGAGAATCGGTAGAACGAGAGCTTGGGACATGAGGATGGATGCCAACTGAGTGTTTTTTTAAGCTTATTTTTTACCAAAGAGGCTTTTTTTCATTTTATTTTACTGAGCTCAGATTTTTAGTAAATTTGAATATATTTCTAACGATTTAAAAAATATTTCTGAAATTGGAAAAAAACTAAAAAGTTTAAAAATGTTTATTTTCCTTGTTAAATTAAAACAAATACAAAAGCTTTTTACAACAATAAAGTTATTTAAACATGCGAAGCAAGGCGAGCACGGGCCTGCTAGTATTAGAACAATTGAAGCGTTGAAATGAAGAAGGGGTTAAGTGACATTTGAAAAATTTTGAGACACAAGAGTTGAAAGTCCTTTAACTAAAACTTCTGTGTTACATTTGCTTTCTTTGTAAATTTTTTTTGTCAAGCGCAATTGAAAACCAGTGATCGTAGAAGGCCGCCAATCACATAAGAATAATTTTTAATTATAAGAATTAAAGTTTTCTTTTAGCCTTTACATTGGTAAGAAAATTAAAAGAAAATTTACTTACCCCTTTTTCATCTCAATCTCAAAGCGGGTGAAAATTAAAATCCGAACATCCGAAAATTGACAATATTTTGTTTCTGATGTTGATGAAATAGTTATTTAGTTTTCTTTTTTAAAAATAGCTTTTAAGATGATTTAAATTTAATAACATCAAAAATAATTTTGATCTGAATTTTGTACCAAGTGCTCCTATGTGCGGTGATAGAAAGAAAATAATAATCTGTTCGTATAAATTCGCCAGCAATAAATATACGTAATCTACATCAAAATCTTATTTATTCACTTTTTTTTTTTTTTAATTCCAACCGAATTTCTTCAATGATTAATACTAACTTGATCACCCGTTGCAGAATGTTGGTCGTATTTTTTACCATTCCAGTAAATATGTACAAATCAATCTCTGTTTCTACGTTCCATTTGCTGGCTTCATACATGCATGAGCTCATCATCAAATTTTAAATCGTTTCATAGTAGATTGTTTGTCTTTAATCAATATTCACCAAAATATTTGTACTTTGGTGTGTTTATTGGTTTATCATATTCAATGAAAGTATGTACCTACTCTTCTATTACGTACTTTCACTTATCTGTGTGAAACGGCAAACAAATTATCTTAGAATTTTTTTTTATCGTTTATTGTCTTCTCTTATTCTCCCATTATTATTAACATAATTTAAAGGAAACAAAAAACGATGTCAAAGAAATAATATAAATAAAACAAACCAGATAATTTAATTCCGTTTAAACTTAATACCAAACACGATTCGCATTCTTAAATTCCAGTGAAATAATTGTTCGTCTGATATCTAAGTTAAAAGTCTTTTTTATGATATATCCAGCTTTTGTCTGCATACCCAGTTGAAGCCCTGCTAGATTTGTTTTTATATTCATAATGAGATTGAGTCAAACCAGTTAAGATAATTGTTTAATAATAAAATGCGTACATTGTGATGCATATGATACATTCTATGTGTCATGCTAAATTAATAAAAAATCCAGCAGAAATTACGATCGCATCGTTTCTCCAATAGCTACAAACAAAATTAATGAACTATTGCGATTGTGCTGTAGTGCAGTTTTGCGGCACCGCTTTCAGCTGACACTGTATTTAACATATTTTTGATAAGAACTCGTCTCGAACTAGCTTTTTTGATAAGATTACCCATCGAGTATATATGGAGAGAGAGAGAGAAAGAGAGAGAGCAGAATTATTTGTCATCATTAATATAATTATTCTCACCCTCGAATAATTTTCCAACTCGACTAGTCTGGTCAGTCTCAATAGAGTCGCCAAAGTTGTTGCTTTCAATGAACTTCTGCGAAAGGCTGTTCGGTTGCTGCCGCAGCACGGCATCAAAGGCAAATAACAGATGTAGTAAAAGAGAAAAGCTCTTAGAAAAGTACTTTAGACTCTTTAATAGTTTTATTTTTTTTTTTAAGTTTTTTTTTTGTATGAGTAATTAGAAACAAGAAAATATGTTTTTTTTTTTTTTTTTTAAAGTGAAATCGAACAAATCCTTGCGGCTACAATATCAGATCGAGCTACAGATGAAGTTGTGGAAATATTGTCACGAAATCGTCGAGGACTTGGAATCTCAGACTCACCGTCGGTGCAATTGGATGAAGTCCAAACGCCGGATATAGTACGCACTCAATCTAATCATGTAAGTTTTTTCTATTGTTTATTTTGTTGTTAGTAAAACAAGGAGTATTCTGTTGATACTTAAGACAGTCTTATGAAGTCATTGAAGACGTCGTTATCTAAAAATCGAAAAATGAGTGGAAATGCTGATATATTTATCAAAGGGTAATACATATGTTTGTATATGGAATAGCATGGGTGGAAAGAGGGTGATATTTGAATTTGACTAACTGGAGCTTATATGTGAGGGAGTGTTAGTTATCAAAAAAAATATGTTTGGTGTAAGCGTCATATTTATTTTGGCGTATTGTATTGAAAAATAGCCACCAAATTCATTTGTAAAATTTAATAATAACATATACGTTTTTTTTTTTTGAAAAGTCTTAAAAAAGAGTTCAATGATACAATACAACTGCTGCCGAGCTTGAACGCAAAATGTATTCTATGTATAAACTTATGAAACACCACTAAACTATTGTTATAGTTGGTCTGAATATTGATAAGGGATTATTTCGATAAAATATGCTTAATGATTTTTTTTTTTTTTTTTTTTTTAAATTCATTTTTATTTTTCATTAAACTTATAACTATCTTAAAGCTAGACAAAAATTCATAAAAACTAGTCTACTTATCAATAACTTACAACTAACTTACTGGCCCTATGCGGGCGCTCTTAGTTAAACTATAATAACTTAATTCTAATGCCTTTCGGCCTTTGAACTAAATTAAGGCTAAAATTCTTATTGGTTTTAATTTTTTACCAAGAAGAATTGGAAAAATGCTTAATGATTTCAAGTCAAGGATGGAAGCTTTCTTAAATATCCATTTTTTTTATTGAGGACAGGATAAAAGCCTGACAATGACAAGATTACCGAATTTCTTGTAGGATAATACCTACATCTTCAAATCAATTATGAACTTATAACTCACCCTGAAAGTTTAAAGTCCAAAAAAAAGTACTTGATAATACCCTTATAGTAGAAAGGACGAGACTAGGGACAAGTGAGTCAAGAGTCCATTGCGGTATTTGGACCTGTGCCAATAAAATAGCTATTTTCCTTCATTTATCGTGAGTACATCAGTCGTTGATAATTTCGTATTTCGTGCATGTGTTTTTTAATTTTTTTTTTATAATGATTGCTGCCTTTACAATTTTAAGACCTCTGCCTTCAAGGTCATCCATAAACTCTTCTTTTATGTGCACAGAATACGAAAGGAATATTAAAATATAAATTTAGCTAAAAGTTAATCCTGATCAAAAAAAAAAACAACATTTAATGTTAGCCACTTTCAGCTTTGTTCTGCTATTTTTCAAAGGTTTTCTGCAATCCGTCGTTGGAGAGAAACGATTGTTTGAGATTAAATTAAAACGCTTAAATTTGAAGCAAAATAAATTCATTTAGAATCAAAATTCTTGATTGAATCCAATAGCAGAATAGAGCTGCATCTTTCAATAAAGACCACTTAATAATATTTGAGTCAATATTAGAATTCATATATTTCGTTTGACCTTTAATTCTATCTAGTAGTTGCCTACAAAATTTTATTTTTTTTTCTTTATAAAGTTTCTTTTCTAAGCTTTTGTATTTTTTTTTTTCAGGATTCCAATGGTCTTATTACTACAAGGTCAAGCAGAGGAACTGCACTGCCAAAGCTTGGATTAGATTCACCCACTGTAAGTTATACTCAATGGTTGAAATAAAAAAAAAATAATTTGTTTTTCACCAATAATTATAACTAGAAATCAGCATTTTTGAATCGAAAAATACCAATTTAATATTATATTTATTATAATTAGTGCCAGTGAACTGTATAAACAAAAAACGAAAATGTTATCTAGAAATTGAAATTGCATTAAATAATAATTATCAATTCTAACAAGTGTGAATATAATATCTCAAACGAAAGTAATGCTTGAATTTTCCCCAAAAAAAAGACAAACAAAATCAAAATTTATTGAAAATTGGTAACAGAAAAGGAAATTCAACGCAAATGAACGTTTTAAAATTGAAGAAAAAAGTAGTGATTTTATAAAAATAAATTTTTATTTGTAGTTTTTTTTGCATTTAAATTAAAATGATATGAAAAAATTAAAATACGAGTTAGATCATCCAAAGTCACCATATTCATCCATCACAAAACACATTCACTCATTCATCATGCATTCACCACCATTACAACCAAAAAAAAAAAAACAAAATTTAAACCAAAAAGACACAACAAGTTTTTTTTATAATTTTCTGTGTCTTCCCATCATGCTCTCTCTGTACTACTTCTCACCCTTCATCCGTTTGTTAAAGAAATTGGAATATCTAAACCTTGTAAGTAGATAAAAGTACAATCCTTGAATTTAATTATTTTTTTGTTGTTAACAACCCACTAGATTTAATATTTATTTTATTTTTTTTTTTGTAAATGAATAATGTGTATAATAAGAGAGATAGAAGGATTATTGCACGTTCACGCCTCGTTTTTTGTTTTGTTTTTATTTTGAGTTAGTATCACTGTTTCCAACCTCCCTTCCAAAAAAAAAAAAAAAACAAAACTGTACACCATCCCATGTACATAATCTTCAAAATATTGAATGCATTTGAAGATGAACACTGTGGAACTGGTTATTTAGTAGTCAAGTCTAACTGCACGAAATTACTTTACAGGCCACACCACACCTGCCAACTAAACGTCGCTCTGTCGCACGAAAGGTTCGCCCACAGTCAGTGGTTGAAAACCTTAGCCTGGGTCATATTCCAGATTTGCTGGAATCCCCATCATCACATCGAAGTTCATCGAATATGTCATCACACGATAAACATGGTGACGACGAATACTGTGATTCGATAACAGAGCTACCAAGTGTTTCACTGCAATTGCAACATTTAGTGAAGGGTCGACCAAAGAGAGCTAAGACCAGAGCGCCTTCGAGACCATTGGTAGCTGATACTAGTACTCGTGAAATAATCGAGGGATTAGATCAATTCTTTAGACCAGGATCTGTAACCCCAACAACACTTACCCCACTCGTGTCGCCAACGTCCGAGGAATGTAGTTCGTTAAGTTTTGCCGATAGTCCAACGATGAGCCGAGACGATAATGGACGAATGACTTCGGAGGAGACAACTCCTATCCTTGAGGAGCGTAAGCCAATCAAATTAGATCGAAGCTCACCACTTTTGAGAGGTACGCTTCTTATTTTAGATTCTAATTGATGTATTTAATATTTTTTTTGCATTGCAGGTGTTGCATGGGCAAGTCGTTCAAGATCCACTGACAATTTGGAAAAATACTCACCTTTGGTTGGTCGCAAGTCACCATTGGTGAAAATGCGTACTGAAGGTGGAAACGATGATCGTTTGGATCGTCTACACACACCATATCGCGACGATCGCATGCGATCACCTAGCAGTGAGTCAATAAAGAGTCATACCGGTGGCGATAGTGTGATTGTTAAGACAGGCAATGGCATTCTGAGAACACCGATTGTTTTACAAAAACCACGTCCCTGGTCCGTGGTGGGAAATGAGCCCAAATCAGGAGATTTTTCAACAGATTCAAGTAAAACCACACCAGAACAATTAGAAGATGGTAAGATTACATTACTTGTCTTTTTTCTATAAAATCTTTTCTGATTTGGTTTTGTGTATGAAGATTGCGATGTAGTGCCATTTGGACAACAGACTGGAGGTTCTATTGTTGGTATTAGTCCAGGAATTGCTTTGGCTTCAAGTGGTGGCGGTGGTAGTATTGTTGGAATAACACCAGGTACGTAGAATGTGACTTGAAATGTTTCAGATTTAAATTATCAATTAATTTTATTTAAAAAAAATTAAGGTGCAGCATTGGAAAAGAAATCAGTTCGAGAATTGGCAGCAGGACTCAGTCGAATAGGTACATAGTGCTTTTTACTTTTGTGCATCTTTTTTAATTTGTATAAGATTTGTATTTTTTTGTATTTGTTATGAAATTTTTTTAATTGGAAATCCTATGTGATTGGGTTAAAAAAAAAAGAAAAGGAACCAAAAATAGTCTGGCAAATCGCTTTCAAATAAAGTACCCTAAAATGAATGAATTACGAATGTTGTGTCATAACAACCTCCATTTATGGTTCTACGCATTATATCAAGTGACTAAACAAACCTTTCATACGTAAGGGCCCAGTTATAGCTATCATTGAAACTTATGAATGAAAATTAAGTTAGTCATTATTTTGATGCCAACATAAAATTTTTAACTTGAGTAATAATTATTCTAGTAAAAGCAACCTTCTACATAGACTGACTTTCCATATTTCAATTACCATTGACATTTTATCTGATCATTTAAATATTAACAGTCTGTGTGTATAGTTTTGCCAAAATGCAATTTTTTTGACTAGGATACATTATTTAATTCCTATTATTTATATTTTCGGGTGCTGCATATTGCGAGGAAGTGACTAATCACCCAATAGTATCTCTTTTCATGAAAAAGTTCTTCTTACCTTAGGTTAGTCAAGTAGCATGTTATGTATGAGGAAAGAGAAATCGACCCGGAACACCCCGAAAAATCTTCGGATTCCACGATAGATGCAAAATTAAGGGTATTTATGTCACTGTGCATGTAGTAGCCCGTGGCGTAATGGTTAGTGCGTTGGACTGTCACGCAGGTCTGGGTTTTATTCCCAGCCGCTGCCACCTAAAATTGTTTTTCAGGGCTACTGCCTCTTGCGAGGAATTGACAAATCCTCCAAGATTATCTAATGTCATAGAAAAGTGCCTTTCAGCAGCCGTTCGGATTCCGCAATAAACTGTAGGTCCCCTCCATTTCTGCAGAAACGCACACAGCAATGGTTAAGAGTTGTTAAGTCACTAAGCCCTGGTTCTTCATGATCTGTTGTCCCATATCTCTGAACGCAATTCATATCACCATGGATTTCCTTTTAAAAAAAATTATAAAAATTCTGTTTTTAGAGCATGCCGTTAAAAATTAGTGCATGATTATATTTGTAAATTTTGCACTTTCTTATTATTTTTATTTGTTTGTTTATTTTTTTATATGTATGCAATACATTTTATTACACCAAAAAAAAAAAAAAAATTAGATTTGCCTATGAAACCACCACCAATTGGTCCGAGACCAGCCTCAATGTTAAACAGCATCAATAATACATCACGCACAATCATAACCAGTAATAATACGACAACAACAACAATATCAAGTATTAGTAGTGGAACAATTGAGAATATTACAAAAACTATAATCACCAAGGAGAACGGTGAATCGCTTGATAACTTTATAGCCGGCAGTGAAAAGAAAACCGAAACCATTGTCAAAAGGATTGCTGGCAAGGACATAACATCGATATTCGAGGTTTGATTCGACTCTCTCCTTGGTTTGGATACAAAATAATAACAAAGCGCGCTAATGTGATGGTCTTTTTCATAATATGAATGTGCGAAATTAGATTATTGAGATTGTGTGAATTAATAGTGTTTGTGTGTCACATTGACGATAATATTGGCCTTGGGTTGACTAAGATGGGCGGCACATTGGTTTTATTTTTATTTCAAAATTTAGTAACTATAATTTTAGTTTAACATTATGTGATGTCTAAGCATGTTCATTCATAAAACAAAACTTAACGTATTTTCATTCTTAATTTTTAAAAAATTGAAGTGATGTGTTAGTATCAATTCAATGCATGAACAACATTATTTAGTTTGTATTTATGTATGTATGTATATTTTAAAGCTTTTAAATAACTAGCTGGATTGTTTTTAATGAAATATTAACAAAAGGCTTTGCTTAATGCTTTAGTAACAAAATCATTTAAATCAGAAAACTTTATGGTTTTTATTTTACAGAATAATAGCCGTTAATACATGAGGATAAAGCTATTGCAATTTCAAAAATTAATTTTTAATTTAGATTTACAGGAAAGAAACTTTTACAGCTATTTTCGAGAAAATTTGAAACACCAAAATTGTTGTTCGTTCTAGATGAGCCAAACCAAAAAATCGTATAACATGAAAAATGCTATCCACAAAATTTTATGAAATCGAATATTTGCTCACGCTCTAGTTCGGAGTACCGTGGACGTAGAGATGAACGAACGCGCAGACCGCCTCACGATTTTTTTTCTCAAACGAAACCAATCAAATTATTATGTTCTATGTCTCCACGGCTAGGGTCTATAATCTTTTATATTACCCTGTAATTTAAATTACTTGTTAATAAATAATAGCCGTATTTTTTAGTGCATTTTTATCTTCGCTTAAAAAGCAGTCCATGTTTAATACAACAACACTGCGGAATTATACCAAATTGTTGTTGTATTTAACATGGAGTTTGTTTTTAAGCGAAGATAAAAATGTACTTGAAAATGCTGTATGTTCCAATCAAGTCTAACATTAAGATGATGGAGGAGAATTCTTAAAAATTGATTTCCTGATGTTAGTGTTTACGGATTTGTGACCATCTGTACATCGAGGTAGAGCATAAACTTCAATTTTGGTGTAATCTTTTTTTTTTTTGTATCTATTTATGATGTTCCGATTGACGACGAAAACCTCAGTTCAAATTTTAAGTTAGAAATTAAAATAATGTTAATAACCCTGTTGGCGAAAATTAGCTTATTTTTTTTTTCCTTTATTTTCCGACTCGACCTATTATTTTAAAATTTTGTTCATTTACAAATCAAGTTTTTGCAAAAATATTGAATTTTTAATAGGTAATTTTTACTATTTTACACTCATTTAAGGTATTAACAAACCGATATCTTAATTGCTTAGCAGTTGTTTTGAACCACATAATCAAATATGCCCGACCCAGTTATGTATTTTATGTTTGACAAAGCAATTTGTTTGTTTTCTAATCATTCACAAATCTTGGCAATTAATAAGAAAATGCAATAGATTCTTAAAATAATTATAAGGAAGAGATTTATTTAATTTAGTATTTTTTACAACAAATTTAACTTGACTAATACCCACAAGAGGTATTAATTAATTTTTAGCCAAAAGATCACAAAAATATGAAATACATATTTCAAATTTTACTTGGTTTTTGATCTGGATTGAAAGTCCTTTTTATTTAAGATCAAACCTTTAAAACTCAATCCATAAAAGTTCCCCAACGCTTTTAAAATGTAGGCATTCTGTAGAAGCACGTAAATATTATTTTATTTGATCTCAGTACCAAAAGCTACAACAGTCGGACGTACAACGAAATTTTTCGTGCAATAGGGATCTACATATATGAGACAAAGTTGACTTTTTAGGTTATTGGGGTGTTTTGAATTTAAAAGCGCTTGCTAGAATGAAAATACATCTTTTAAAGTCAATCGGTAAAAATCCATTACAAAAAAACTAGTCAATTTGATGATAATATTGCAACGTATAAGAATTTCTCGTCTTTATGAAAAAAATTGCAGTCAGTACACATTTTCAATAGGGTATGGTATATGTTAGAAAAATCGTGAAATAATAATTACTACATATTTTTTCTTAAAAACGTCCTTGACTAAGACAACCTTTAGATTAAACGCCTTATGGCATATGAATCCCGAATGGGTAATTTGTATTGCTGTTAGAAGAAAACATTTTTAACAACCAACAATTCGACCCATTATAATGTTCCATGAGAATAAAAACTTAAATATCTAATGTTTTGTTCCAGGTATATTTAAAAAAAAAATCATTCAGAAGTTTCATCATCAAATGCATTAAGTGGTTTTTAAAACATAGCTTTCCAAAACATTATTAACACTCCAGCCATTACATTTGCATGCAAATTAATAATACAAAATTATCTTGATATCAAATTTACTAATCCAAAACACAATTCTTAAAACAAATATTTTTATAGGAGACATTAGTTGAAGGTCTACAGAGGTCTTCAGTCCGTCGAACTTTTAGAGATGCACAATATACAAAAGATGATGTTGTTGATGTATAGAACAAAAGATAAATGTTTGATTTTATTAAATTATAAACAAATGTATGAAAGAAGAAGAAAGTAATATTTTATTAGTGCAATTATTCTTTATTTTAACTCAAGGCTTAGTTAAAAAAAATCGTTTTAATTAAAATCAAATCAAAACAAGACAAATATTAAATAAAAGAAAAAATAATTTTATTTTAATTAAACAAAAAAAAAACGTTATAATAAAATTGTATTCATTTTTAGTGCCAACATTTTACTGTAGTGTAATATATTATTATTTAATTTTTTAATATTTTTTTTTACGTCAGGTTTTAACCACGTGTATATTTATTATATAACTAAACCCTCTTTGTAAAAAAAAAATCTATATGTGTTTTATATTTAATCAATGGTTGATCTTAGAATTTAACTCACGGAGGATAGTAAAATATACATATTTTTAAGGCGGATTTATTTTTTAACATACATTTTTTATTTGCTTATTATTTTGTATAACGAGTGGTTGAGGTCGAAGTTATTAGATTGTGGCTTAAAAAAACCTGTCATCACAATACTTAAAGTGTAATTTTAGCTTTCGAGTCGTGAAATTAATATTCCATGCATTATTTGCCCATACAATTCAAAAACAAAAAAGTTTTCTATAATATTTTGTTTGAGTTTCCTTGACGTTTGCGTTTCTTTTTTATCTAAATAATTGAGGCAATTAAATAAATTAAATTAGACTCAATCTAAATGTGCAATTTTGTTTAGCCTTTAAAAAAAACACACTAAATGTTGTCGACTGCACATTTTAAAATATTAAACGTGAATATACCAAAATCTAACAATACTTAATGTTCTTAAAATCAAAAAACAAAAACTAATACAAATAAAATTAAAAAATAAGGAAAATCAGTCATAAAATTGCAAGATATTTTGGCGGTGGAAAACCCACCAATTTTCCTTTTAGAAAATTATTTTTCCACAAAAAGAAACTATCCTTGATTCCATTTAAATTTAATTAAAAAAAGAACACAAAATTAAGAAAAAGAGATAAAAAAAAACATTAATAAAATTGCTCCAACTATAGTCATTAAGTTAAATTATGTAATAATTGTTATAAAATATTTAAAAATAATTAAGAATATTAAAATTAACAAAACTAAAAAAAAATTATAAACCTATCCTGTGATTTATTTTCGTATTTAATAAATCTTAAATTTTTTGTATAAACTTTTAATAACAAAGATGAACAAGAAACGAAAAAAAAAAAAAACAGTTTGTGTATTCCATTGATATGCAAAGTTTGTTTTATTTTTTTAAAAGATTTTTTTATAATTTGTTGAAACAAAAAAATTTAGTTTGTGTGGTTAATTTGTGTAATCCCTTTTAAATAAAGAAAATTAATTAATTTTAAATAAGCAAGAAAAGAAAAATTAAACGAATTAAAAATAGACTCCACATTTAAGTTATATTTTCATATACAAAATTTAATTAAGTAAAAATAAGTATTAAAAACACAGTAGAGAATAACATTGACAAAAACAAATTTTGAAAAAAAAAAATAGATTACTGATAAGAAAAAAGAAAACAATTTTGTAAGTAAGAATCGCATAATGTTGCGCAAAATCGTAATGATTTTACTTTGATTTGTTAACAA
Source organism: Epistrophella euchroma (assembly GCA_947049315.1). Taxonomy (NCBI): domain Eukaryota; kingdom Metazoa; phylum Arthropoda; class Insecta; order Diptera; family Syrphidae; genus Epistrophella; species Epistrophella euchroma. The sequence continues at coordinate 120,513,376 of OX346245.1, read as the reverse complement.
GTTTATTTTGTAGTTACTCCTAGGGTAATTAACTGACAAACAAAAACAGCATATATTTATAAAAATAAAAATAAATATCAAATTATTTGACAGTTTTGGAATTTTTTATAAATATAAAAAAAAAAACAATAATTATAAATAAAATTACACATGAATGTAAAGTTATAAGAAAATATTCTCTACTCCAAATAATAAAATATTAAATACACTTATATTCGAGAAAATAAACTTAATACGAAAAATATTGACTTTTTCTTAAAACAAACTTACTTCTTTGTGATAAATGGGGTTCACATTCAACTAGGTATCGCCTGACGATTTGCTAGCGTTCACATTCAACGACAGTTTTCCCGACTATATTTGTAAGGAAATTTTCAATAAGCCAGCATTTAATTTTCTTAACTAATATTACCGAATTAATTTCGTCTTTTTTTTCGCTCTCTTTTTGTTGTTTCATTTCAATTTCAACCCATTCTCTTTAAATCTGTGTTTTGTTCTCCTTTGAAAAATTGTTATTTTGTTTGGGGTGTAGGCGAAGGCAGACGGGTAGAATTGCGAGACCCACTTTTTTCGTCTTCCCTATCATCGTAATATCAAGTTTGATCAAAATCGTAATATCAAGTTTGATCAAAATCTCAAGTTTTTTTTGTATTAATCAAAAACTTGCCTTTTTTAATTGCGATATACCTAGGTATATATCGCAATTAAAAAAGTGCACCTTTTATTTTCATAATATTTGGTTTTTGATGTTTGTAGGTGAGTCGTCAACAAAATTTGAGGCAGCGGAATTGGTTTTGTGCCTATAATTTTTTCGCCTTTTGTGAGTTTCACCCGAAAAATTTTTTATGTTCCGAAAATTTCCCTTGTTTTAAACATTTATTTCAGGCGGAATGTAATTTGAAAGAGCGAATAATAAGACGGAAAATGTAAATTTCGTTCAGGCTTTTAAAATTTCGTGCGAACAAAAAATTTTAAGGGGAAATATTATCATCATTTTCATTATATTATGTAATACGTTAACAAGAATTCTTTCCACCCCTTTTTAACTAACTTAATGGCAACATATTTTCTTAATCAGCCTTATTGTGAGTTTCACCCGAACAACATTCCACCCGGAAATATTTTTCGCCTATTGTGAGTTTCATTAATTTCGCGCACAATATAATATGATTGACAGTTTAAATTTTCACCTAATTTAAGTAGGCGGGCGAACGAGAGTGGAATAAGGCGAAAAACCTAAATTTCAATCGGGTGAAACTCACAATAGCTTTTAAAATTCCCCGCGAACAGAAAAATTTAAAATTTTGTTCGGGTGAAACTCACAATAAGGCTGAATTTTCTTTTTGTTTGAATTGTCTCCACTAGAGGTGGATAGTGTGTGGAACCAGCATTGTGCATTGTCCGGTTTTTATTTTTTGACAAAGTAATGTATTCAAGAGCTGGAAAATGTACTCCAGGGAAGAAAAAATTGTTGATTTCGCTTATAATTTATTCCTATGTATGTATGTAAATAAATTTGTTCGTGTCCGTTTCAGTTGGTTGTCGTTGGCCATATCAACATGCAGTCTATTTTCTGAGTGAAAAGGTCGAATTTCGACCAACGGGCGATTCTAGTATTATAATAATGCCTAATTCCTAACTTCGGTTTTTTGGGTTGTCAAAACCAAATGTGAAAATTTGTAACAAATTTCACGTTTCCAAACACACACCTACCTAATACGATTTCAGCGGCGGTGGTGTTCATAATGGATTCACTTCACGCGACTCCTTTTGAAGTCTCTTTGTTTTATCTCACTCCAACCTGATGGCGAAAACAGATAGTAAACTGAGGCAACATTTTTTAATTTGTTTTGAAAAATAGTTTCAGAGATAAGCAAGGGCGTACAAATGAGTCACGCGAAGATTTTTTTTTTTAATTTTCAACAAACATTTATAAATATACAAACAACGCCATGTTGTTTTCAGTGCAATTAAGATGGTTTTTAAATAAAAATAAATATTCTTAACCCATTTCCGGCGGCTGCCAGTTTCAGTTGACTTAGGAACTTGAAATTTCACATTCTGGATATTTTTGTGTAATTAGAGAAAACATTAAAAAAAAATTAAAAAAGCTTTTGGTTTCTCAGAAAATTCGTGTTGCGTTTTCGCAACGCTCGCCGAAAGGACTACCAAAAAAATTTTTTTTTCAAAAATTAACAAAAAAAATTTTTTAAAAAATTTCAAAATAATTTTTTTTCCTAAAAATGAACACATTACCTGTGTATACTCTGTACAAATTTGAAGTTGCTAGAGTTAACCCTCGAGGAGATAAAAATCAAAAAATGTACAAAAAAATCATTTTTCCAAAATTTTTTTTTTTCAAAACTGAAAACTCATTTTTCCCAAATTTTATTTTTTTTCTTAAAATAACAACCAAAATTATCTATTTGTTGTATAAGTTTAAATTTTCTGAAAACAACTCTTGAAAAGATAAAAATCAAAAACTTTACAGAAAATGAAAAAAACAATTGACCTACAAAAATAGTCATCCTTTTGTTGGATATGATACAATCAAAACTTATGTTTCTTAAAAAATTGATATATTATAAACATAAACACACAATATTTTCAGAAAAATCCGTTCAACCTGCTTTGAAAACGCAACGAAAAGAAATATTTTTTTTTAGGCTCAAATACTACTGGATTAGGCGAGCGTTGCGAAAACGCAACGTAGTCCTTTCATCTTACCTATCAGACAAGCAACGCATATAAATTGCGTCAACATTATTTCAGAATATATTTTGAACCTTTATTTACCTGTAGTTAACATTATTTTGAAAAATTTTAATTCTGATGAAATTTTTAAATATTTCAAAATATCTACCTCAAATCAGGACAACGCATCAGGAAAACATTTTCTTTTGTATAATTCAATGTTTTATCACACGATTTGAAATATAAAAAGGATACGAATCTGATTTCTTCGATTCGTATCCTTGAAAAAAAAAATTTTTCATACAAAAAATTTAATATGGGGATACTACTTTGTCTAAAACGAGAATTTATTCATTTTCCTGGTGGAAATTTCGTACAGGAAATGCATTTTATAGATTAAATATTTCCTACAAAGAAAATTTTGTTAATGAAATAAATATTTCAAATAATTTATCATCGATTTGAACTGAATTGATGTAACATAATTCAATTCATAAATTGTAGGCATGTAATGTATGTTCTGTGAAATAGGCCCCTAATTGTAAAGTCTCTTTTAAACGCTGCAATTTTTAAGGAAAATTTTAAAGAAACTTTGTGCAAGTGAAAAGGTTTCATCTGTCTACACTCTATACTCCAATTGATTAAGCGAAATTCGCAGAGTAGAAGACGAATTAAAATAAAACATAGTCAAACAAAACGGAAAAACACGAAGAAGAAAGGCCACCAAAAATGTTCCTCGCCTACATGCTTAAAAATCGCAAGGAAATATAGCATAGTTTAATGCAATATTTTTTCATTGTTTGCCCGCTAACGTATGCATGGCAGAACTTCCAAATTGAGCAAAGTTCACAGCGTAAAAGAAAAATTAAAAATAAAACATACATGCCGATTATGAAATCTGCAAAACTGCATCCGCAATGAATCGCAGTGTAGTGCTCTCTTTTTTTTTTCTTCATCGATTTTACGTGGAAAAAAAAGAGAAAAATGTACAGGGAATCACTGCGGATCCACTGTTGCGGATTTCATAATCGACATGATAATCAAATAATAAAGAAAGACACAAAGAAGAAAGGGCGATAAATCTGCAATTTTACCATTTGTGTCTAGCACATACGTCATTTGGCAACGTGTTCAAATTGCGTTAAAAATTGCGTTGTTTAAAAGCAGTCATGGAATTTTTTGTCAGGCTCTGTGAACGCACCCTTTTATCCCATTCCAATCGGCTTGCAGCTAAAAGATTTCCATTGGTAAAATGTCATTTAAAAATTTGTTTGACATTTCACCATTGGCAACATAACCTCATCAAATCGTTGTTCGCTTCTTTTCTTTACTCAGTTTTGTTTTTATTACAAAAAATCAAATACATTAATAAATATATTCCATAATGGTCAAACTAACTCCGGAACTGATAAATCAATCGATGCAGTTCATAAACCCATGTCGAGAACGTGAACTCGATTTGCGTGGATACAAAATTCCACAAATCGAAAATATGGGGGCAACACTTGATCAATTCGACACAATCGACCTGTCGGACAATGATTTGCGCAAACTGGATGGCTTCCCATATCTTCCGCGCTTGAAGTGTCTTCTATTGAACAACAATCGACTAGTGAGAATAGACGACTTTGTCCACGAATCGCTACCGAATCTAAACACTATTATCATGACTGGAAACAATATTCAAGAGTTCAGTGATCTGGACCCACTGACACACTTCAAACAACTGCACACGCTTTGTCTGTTGGTCAATCCAGTGTCGACGAAACCCTACTACAGAGAATACGTCGCCTATAAGTTTCCGAACCTGCGTCTCCTAGATTTCAGAAAAATCAAACTAAACGACCGAAAGAACGCTCAAGAGTTCTTCCGCTCGAAAGTTGGAAAGGACATCCTCAAAGAAGTCGCCAAGAAGGCCAAAATCAACAATGCCGTTGTGGGGGATGGCAAGATAGGAGCGGGAGCAACTGGAGGCACTATAGCCAACCAAGCAGACATACAGCGAATCCGAGAAGCGATAAGAAACGCCAATTCCCTGCAAGAAGTCGAACGTTTGACGAGAATTCTTCAATCCGGTCATTTGCCAGAAAACTTCTCGTTAGATAATGGACGAGGGGAAGCCATGGAAATGTAGTTCCATTATGAAACGTTTGAACTAAATAAAGAAAACTCCACAAATACCGTTCCCATTTCGTTTTTTTTTCATTTATTTTTCACAGAAAAACAAACACCAACTTTGTTCAAAACAGTTCTTTTGCTTTTTATCGTCCTCCACGCTGTTTAACCGTTCCTTATAAATCTTTTTCCGCCATTATGCTGTCATAATGTAGGCCTGTGTAAAAGATTATCCACGTCACGAGGAAGCCAGCGAATGAGGTCATGAACCCTTCTTTGACCAGTTCCCAGGCTCCGCCATATGCCTCCTCGTCGATCGCTTGGAAGTTAACTGAGTATAGATAAACTATTGCGCAACTGATGCCAGCGAATCTGGAAGACAAGCAATTAGAACCTTTATTCTTACTTTTCAGCAGAGAAAACTCACAAAACTAGACCAAGAAATCCTTTGAGTGGTATTATTCCCCAAATAACACCAAGAATTATGCCGAAAACCTGTCGCGACCAATAGACGACATCGAGGAATTCATCCTGAAAAGGGTTAATTAACATCAATTAGAACTTTTAAACTATCTAATCGTGAGATTGAGAAACTCTTCTGGCTTATGGATTGCCATTTACCTTATCAGGCCATTCTGATTTCGCGGTAAGGGCACGCGAGCAGATTGACTTAAGGGATGATGGTTTTATTGTGCCGTTTCTTTCTATGGTGTTTGTTTTAGTAGACATTGTGGTTTTTAAGCTAGATTTCTGTTAGAAAATGCAAAATAAAATCTCCAGAAAAGAAACACGATTTTTTTTATCAATCGTGGAAGTGTATAGTAAAAAATTGGAGGTAAAATGTCACATTTGACATAAATTGAAAAGTTGCTCATAATTGAGCTAAAAACGTACAGGGTAACATGAAAGAAAGTGATTGCAGCGAATCTGGTAGATAATAGAATAAATTGTTTAAGTGGCGGCCATTTGTTTGTTTTATTTTGGAGGCAAATAAATAGTTGGAATTGTTTTTTTTTCCTTTTTTTTTATAGAAAATTGCAAGTAAAAATGTTTTTATATTTTATATAAGATATTTCAATCCTTTTATGACACAAAATAGCTAGATTGTTGTAATTAAAATTAGTCCGCCTTTTTTTCTTTCAAATTTCATCATCTGTCAGTGTGCCACACTAAAAGCGGTTTTTGATAAAAGGTAATTTAAATTTATGGAATGATAAATAAATGTAGGTTACACCAAGTCTTACACAGGTTTTTTTTTTAACTAAATTTCAATTTGCTAACCATTTCTTGCTTTGAAAACTGAAAGAAAATGTTTCCACTAGTGCAATACGAGAGATGTCAAACACATCAAATAAAATGTACATGGTGATTAATGAGAGTTCCCATACTGGCGCGATAAATATTCGCATCGCGCCAGCGCAGTTTATATTTCAGAGATCTCAGAGGAATCCGTATTCTCAGAAATATAAACACAATTCCTCACAAAAATTCCTCAGTTTTGCTGTCAAAAAAACTGAAGAAGGTTTTTTTTGGATTCGTTGCTCAATTATTTTTTGTCGCAGTAATCAAATAAGGAAAAGAAAGGGTTTTTGAGGAATCTTGTTTATATTTAATGCTCCTGCTCTTTCAAAGTGACGGAGGAAAATTACTGAATGCTCTGAAATATAAACTGACCAATTAACCATCATGTAATACCGAATTCCTTTTAATAAAAAAATCGATTTGTTTATAGAAGAAAAAATCTATTTTTCTGGAAAAATTCCTTGTATTGAAAGAAAAAAATCTATTTTAGAAAAAAAATCGAATTTTTTTGGTAAAAGGAATTCGACATAAATTAATTTTGATTGCCGAATGTTTCGTTGTGGATTTGTGGACATTGTAGTAATTAACTAGCAGTTTTTGGAAGAAACAGAGGTAATCATCGACTTTGCAAGTTTTATCAACATACCACAAAGTTTCCGACGTTTAGGATAGTTTTCCGATGTTGCATGAATATACCCTCACAATTATTCCACCTAAAGTTTATCTTATGTGGTTTTCCTGTTAAGTTTTAACCACTTCAGATTTGGGGGTCAAGGCTGTTTCACAATGCGACGAGAAAACGAGATGTCAGCGTGACGAGATCTTCATAGTTGTTCTCTCTTTAAAACGAATTTCAAACAACGAAATAAAGTTCGAAAAATTGAAAAAAAAAAAAAAAAAGATGCAACGTGACGACGAGAAATACTTTATTATGTATTATTTCGTTGTTTGAAACTTGTTTTAAAGAGAGAACAAGTGTGAAGAGATCTAGTCACGCTGACGTCTCGTTTTCTCGTCGCATTGTGAAACAGCCCTCAGACTTCTGTGTAGTCACCTTACCACAATTTAGATCTACCAACATTTTCATAATATAACACTTTTACCCCGGAAGTATAAAAAAGTCGAAATTATTGAGGTGGATACCAAAAATATTTTTTGGCATGCTTGCGGTTTCTGTTTCATGCAAAAAAAATACCCATTTCTGTGATCAAATGTCATAACAAATATGACATTTAGGTTTCCAAAAATAAAAATATATATGTAAATTTTAAACAAGAAACAAGTATGATAGGAGCCAAAATGGACGGCCAACTTCAAGTACGATTTTGTACTAGGTTGATTGCTGTAATAACTTATCCAAAAATCATTTGTTGCAAATACCGAAAATATTTGTTTCTTTTCCGAAAACTCTCGATGCTTGTTTTTGATTATCATCATTATTCCTTTTTCTTTTGCCAAAATTATTTTTATTTATATCTAACTAATTCTACTTATTTTATTTATATCTAACTAATTCTACTTCATCGAGATTTTTTTAATTTCTTTATTTGAAGTTACTAAAAAACACGAACAATCGCAAACAAATCGCGATAATCTGTCACAACTTTTTTCTTCCATGCAAATAAATTAAACGGCAATTGCTTTTTATAGGAGAATATTGTGTGGTGGATAACAAACATATTCAGTCTGTTTGTAACTTGAAATTTCTTGCAAATTTTCACATTTTGCTGTCAAAACCCAAGTGTGACAAACTTGGTGAAAATTTCGTAGCCAAACAGAGGTATTTATTCACCTCACAGCGTTATTTGCATGAAAATTTTTTATGCGCATCCAATATTGATTAATCAAAGTAGGATTAATTAAATACTCTACGGGCTTATAATGCCAAGGCAAATATTTTTCGCCTTGGACTTTATACAATATAATACACAGATTAGGTGGAAAATTGTTTTGAAAATTTTGATTTTTTTTTTCGCATGTGAACTGTAAACTAGGTAAAAAAAAAACTATTTTTTCTTTGAAATTTTCATTGCTATTTGACTTAAGTGCAGCCATTGGTTTTATCTGGCACCGACTTCTTAACTTAATAGGCGTTGTTCTACCAAGTAAAATCTCATAGAGCGCTCAATGTCAATTTGACGAAGGCGAAATCATTTCGTGGGGCAAGATTCTCCCCCTCCGCTCAATTGTAAAAAACACATTTGTGTTATAATTCTCGTACTGATCTTCTGATAAATAAATTTCAACTTTTGCTTAAAATATTTAATTTTTGAAGCAGAAAACTTGTTAAAATGAATGAGAAATAATAACCAAGTTTCTATTTATTTTAGTTTGTACCAATTGAAATTCCGTCTTTATTTTGTATTTATTTACCACTTTCGCATTTGTACCTACACTCCTACACAACAACAAATTAGAATTTGGTTATAAAAAGAACATCTGTTTTGGGTGAGAAAGAAAACTGAGAAATGAACCCAAACAATTTTCGTCTCAGAGATCTCCGAAAACAATATCAGCGACGATAAAAAGAACTGTTTTGAACAAAGTTGGTGTTGTTGTTCTGTGAAAATTAAATGAAAAAAAAACGAAGTATGAACGGTATTTGTGGAGTTTTCTTTATTTTTTTCTAAAATTGCACGTTTCTTCTAAACGGGGCGAGATAGACCTCACCCCCCACCCTCCCAGAGTAAAAAATGCTTGTTTTTGACCCCTCTACAAAAAACCGTTATCAATTTTTGGCGCCAAAGTTATCGTACTCGTGCAAAGATTTAGGTAAATCTTCTTAAATCTTCTAAATTGGGTATCAAATGTAAACAAACAATCAGAAAATCATCAAATAAAATTAGAACATTAAACATTAATACATTTTATTGTCTTATTATAATTAACATTAATATGGTTGGAAATTTAATTTAAATTATTAATAATTTTCAGTGGTTCGAACGTAGTTCACTCCGGATGGCATAGATACCTTATCGTATCCCTTGGGAAAAAGTTTCTTGGCTTCTTCATCAGTAACGGTTGGCAGAATCATAACCTTGGTTCCAGGCTAAAAAGAAACATTGAAATACATATTATAGTTGAAAACTATAGGTAATAAGCTAAGGAAAACTTACGGTCCAGTTAGCTGGCGTGGCAATAACCTTGAGCCTGTCTGTTAATTGCAATGAGTCAATGCATCGAAGAATTTCACTAGATATGCATTTAAAATAATTAATTTTCTATTCAAATTCTTTTTTTTTTTTTTTAATTATTATCTTACTCTACATTACGACCAGTTGACATGGGATAAAACATCGACAAACGCAATTTCTTATCAGGACTAATGATGAACAGAGCACGAATTGTCTTTCCAATTTCAGGATCTTTCTTTTGTTCTTCATCGAGTAAACCAAATGAAACTGCCAAGTCACGATTTGGATCGGCTATGATTGGGTATGGAAAGTCCCCGGGAATATCCAAACAATATGATTTGATGTCATTAACCCAATCAACATGAGATGCAAGCTGATCAACGGAATGGGCTAAAAGCTTGGTATTGCGCTTGGCGAACTCATGCTGATGGACGGCCATGCGACCAAGTTCTGTAGTGCAGACAGGAGTAAAGTCTGCTGGGTGGGAAAAAAAGACACACCATCTAGAAAATAAATAAAATATTATTATGTTAACCGTGGAGTGGATCTAAGTAGATCAGGATATATGTACGTAGGTAATATAAAAACAAATGTGATCCTGCTTTCAATCTGGGTATTTCTATAATTAAGCTAGGTATTCAGTTTTGTAAATGGTATCGGCATTGCAAAGAAAAAGGACAACAAATTATATATGTACAAAATATAAGCAAAGATAAGGAAAAAAGTTTGTAAAATATAAAATTGTTATCTGATACGTATCGATTAATTTTCATGGGTAGATTATACGGTTCATAAATCATAACATTAGCTATAAAAAAACGCGGGTTATGTTTTCTTATGCTGCGGTCGGTTACGTCCAACGCTAGTAAGCGATCGCACTAGGTAGCACTAGTTCACGCTAGTTTGCACTAGTACGCTAGTAAGAAAATCGTGGATGATTTGAATAGTTCGATTCAAATTTCTTGGTATTTGCTAGGTACCTACTGCAGTTTGTTTGGAGACTACATTTATTATTTAAAAAGAGAACAATTCATACGCTAGTAAATTTGAAAATCAAACGAGTTTTGATCTGCTAGCTTACTAGCGTGAACTAGCGGGTACTCTCTTATTAGCAAAAAAGCAACTCTTGATCTATGTACAACCACGTTATTGATTATTTATATATCCAGACTTACTAGCCTACTAACGCCAAGTAGTGCAAGGCTGTTTCACAATGCGACGAGAAAACGAGACGTCAGCGTGACGAGATCTCTTCGCAGTTATTCTATATTAAAAAAAGAATTTTAAACAGTGAAATAATAATTATTTTATCATTTCTCGTCGTCACGTCATAAAGTTCCAAAAATTACAACTCTCAACCATTCCTGTGTGCGTTTCTGCAGGAATGGAGGGGACCTACAGTTTATTTGCCGCATCCGAACGGCTAATGTGAGCGGCACTTTTCTATGACAAGACATACTTTTGTAGGTTTTGTCAATTCCTCGCAAAAGTATCCGTTTTATTTTTAAAAAATATTATAATTACATACTTGTTATAACCAAAACAAGAAAAACGTTACCCATCGATGATTTTACATTTTAAAATAAAATAATATGTACATACGTACTTATTAAATAGAAAATTCAAAAAACTACAATATACTATTTAATATTTTCCAGAATTGCATAACAGTACATCTACAGAGTAAAAGAATACAGATCATACAATTTATTTACGGAAGTTGGTCTTACAGTCTCTCCGATCCGATTACTTTAATATCGCCCTAATTGTAAGTTTTGACTTACATAATATATAAGTGGTATATTTTTTAACTAAATACAATACTCAACCATTTAGAACCAAAAAAAATCTAATCAAAACGACAATGTATACATGTCTAACTTTGGTTTGACAAAGGCCAATTTAAAATATTGTTTAAAAAAAACTACAATAATTGACAATAAATATCTAAGTAACAGCCATTCAAACTTTATTCATTAAAAAAGTACATAATTGAAAGTAAAGCTTTGTGAGTAGCTATAGGCAGTTCCCATGTAGGTACTATATTTAATGCGAAAGTATATCTCTCATGCTACTACAAGTTTCATCTAATTTTATTTTATTCTCGCCTCGACAAGTTAACGAAGTGATTGAATAATTAATCTTAATTTATTTTGTTTAAACAATACCTGCATTGCCAAATAGAATAAGAATCGTCTACCTACGTGCTGGTATGTCATTAGAAAATATTTTTATATCATTGAATAATTTTGTATACCTATTGCCAAGCCTCACCTTGGTTGTACTTTTTACAATAAACATGGGTAAATAAATATAAAAAGTAGTTCAGTATAGATAATTTTTTTAATATTATGTTATGTTTTACAGGGTTTAATATATTTTTTTTAACCGTTATTTTAGTTTCATTTATTCCACGCTTCGATTAAAACTTGTAAATACCGAAGTTGCTGATAGCAACCTTAAACAAGTTTGCAAAACTTGGTGAAAGTTGCAAAGAAACAAAAGTAACTTAACAGACCTATTACCGAATATGACGAACAGTTATGTCTAAAATCAGTTTTGCGTGAAAAATTTCGCATACACATTTTTTATCAGTTTTGTTGGTCAAATACAAACTTTTCATCTCAGATCAAAAATAAAATATCAATATTATAAAAAAAAATAGCAAAATAAGCAAAATTGCACTGAATAACCGCTAACTGATGCTGAGCTGATGACTCTGAGCGAACGGAGTAAACTCTGAGGAAAGTATGTTCAGAGCACTCCGATTTAATTATGAAACACAGCTGAGCACTCAATTGTCATATCTGTCAAATTATATGGAGACTACATATTCATACTAAAGCTAAGTACAGACGATTGTCAGATCTTACAATATTGTCAGATCTGTCAGTGAAAATACTGTCCCAAATGTCTTACAATCGTCTGTACACACAATTTTGTCTGACAATATTGTCAGAAACGTCATTGTCAGGTAATTGTCACATGACAATCTGACAAAAAATTGTCAGGTATCTTACAATCGTCTGAACGCACAATTTGTGTCATTGTCAGACGATTAGGACATTGTCAGACTCATTGGTCATTGTCAGATGTTTTCATTGAAAACATCTTACAATTGCTGACAATTTCTTCATTGTTCGAAATATCAAACGGTTGGAGCCGAGTTGAGAGATAAAAAAAAACATTTTTGCAGGAATTTTGTAGTTTTTCCAAAACTGAATAATAAAAATCTATATAAAGCATTTGGACTCGCATTTATATTGAATTCCTTGTGCTGTGTAGTTTTGTTAGGAATAAATAAAACCATTGAAGATATCTACATACTTAAATGAAGATTAAATACGATGAAAATAAAGTGAACAGCAAATTCCAACAAGTTAAAAAAAATTGGACTTCAAAATGGCCAAGAAACTATACGAGCAATGAAATAAATTTGAAGAATGCCAAAACAAGGTTGGACAGGGACACTAACTGAAAAAAAAAACCAGCGCAAGCAATTGGTAACAATAGGCAGCCTGCCTCCAACTCACACAGATCTAACAAAGTCTCAAGGTCACTTTCTAAATCAGTCGAGCTCTCTAAAGTAAGCGTGCTGAATTTTTTGTACGCAAAGGTTTATTTTTTCTTCTAAACAATATAGTTCAATTATTGCAAGATCTTCTCATTCTTGCGTCTTTCAAAAAATAAATTATTTTAAATTTAAATTATTTTTTTTTTTGTTTAATAATTTGATACAGAATATGGACTTTTGTTCTTCGTAGCGCGTCTTGACGACCTCTGGCATATTTCTCCTTCGTAGTGTGAAAGGTCGTCCGTCGCCCTCGATGTCCAGTTATAGTTAAATTGTTTCAAATGCTCGTCCAATTGTTTTGGCATTACCACTATGACAATAGATTTTCAAATCACTTTGAAAGTATCCTCTTCTTGATAGTGGCTACATACATTAAAAAGTGAAATTCTATAAAAGTTTGTTTGATCTTGAAACCCTCAATTGAATTGAATTTTTTTTGTGACTTGAATTTTTATTGGTCTGCCAACCGTGTGAACAGAAAATTTTCAAGCTGACAATATTGTCAGATATATAATTGTTCGAAAATTGTCAGACAAGAGCTGACAATTAAATTGTCAGACTTTGGCACAAAATCTACCAATCGTGTGAACGGACAATTTTACATTTGTCAATTGTCAGCTAATTGTCCGCTATTGTCAGACCATTGACAGATCTGACATTATTGTAAGATCTGACAATCGTCTATACTTAGCTTAAGTCGTGAGCAAAACTGTTGCACCTTGTACTGTACGGGTGCCTATTGTTTCGTTTTTTTTTTCACTTCGGTTTTCGTTGTTTCGCTTTTCTTATAATTATTTTTATTTACTTCGAGTATGGCTGCTTTGTTTTTTTAATCACTTCGCCCTACGATCAGTTCGCCATACGATCACTTCGAATTTCTATCTTTCTCTTTTTACTCGTTTTGAAATTTCGTTAAAAGTGTTATGAGTTATTTACGTCAAGGTTATCTCGCTTACGGTTTATTTCGCATTTCGTTTTGTATTAGAATCTTTTGTTTTGGCGTGGGTTCTTCAAATGCAAAGGAAACTTTGCATACATCCAACGCTCGCACCTACCCCAATTCCTATAGTGGGCCAAGAAGGGGGGTTGCAGAGGAGGTAGCATGCCCCCCCTTACATACCTCACTGTTTATACGCCGGCCGTAATGCTGGGTGCAGCAAGCTCACATAAATAACAAAAAAATAAAAATTTAATAAAAAAGTAGTTTTGGTAACTTTCAATTTTCTCATAAACTTAAACATATAAGACCAACTAGTTTGCGGTGTTCGATTATTTTTTTTTTATGTAAAGAGATCAAGGGCATTAAAATTCGCGAGAATTTTACATCAAAAAAAAAAAGTGAAAACGAAACGAAAGATGGCGAGGCGAAGTAATCAAAATCGAAATGAACAAAAATCGATATGAACAAAAATCGAAATGAACAAAAACCGAAATAATGGAAAAACCAAATAATATAAGGGAAAATGAACTAAATAAAAGACTCAACGATTTTTTTCCAAACAAATATAAACCAAGTACAATTGCAAAACATTTTGATTAAAATACATAACAAACGAAATGCAAAGCGAATAAAATGAAGTAATAAAAACAAATCGAAACAAACCATACCCGTACTGTACGTATGTATCTTCAATGTGTAGGTACTATGCTTAAAACGAGAAAAAAGCCATAGAGACCAAGCCCCCACTGATATCAAAGTACTTGGTCTTGATGGCTTAACAGGACCCTCGGCCGGTGGGCATACTTTGGGCATCCACAGTTTTTTTTTAAGCGGTGCGAAACGCTTTGAATACTTCGTACTTTTAATGACGCAAGACTGTAATAGTTTTTATAAATTGGCATTACTTTCTCTGATCTCGTCCTTAAATGAAAGTTTTATATTTTTAGACTTAACTTAAATTTGTTCTTAATAACAACAGTAAGAACAAACTTGATTGGAGGGCAACCTTAGATAAGCAACACAAGCTATATTTCTAAGTATATAACCAAGTACCTAGATACTTGAAAACGAGAAGTACCTACATTGTATACATATGTACATTATGTATGTATGTATGTATGTGCATGATAAGACAGAGCCGACAAAAGCTGATATCAAGTTTTGACTTATTGGTTAATCTGCTCAACTGCAGCCGCTATCGTACAAAGTTACAAATATAAATAAGTAGTTGATAATTCACACATATCTACTGATAAATATCAAGAGTCAATTCAAAATTTTATAATGTATGCATTGTGTAACTTAAATATCAATAAGTATTATTTTCTATAGCACGTTATCGTTAGAGTAAACTGTAAACAGAATACCATCTAAATGATCGTCTGTCTACTTGCTACAAAGTAAGCATTAACAAAACAAAATGACAATTTTAATTTATACTAATTTATATTGTAGTATCATCAAATGAAAAACACCGCATTGTGATGACGCAAGATCTTAAAAAAAAGTAAGTAAATTAGAATGCACAAAAAGAAAAAAAAAGCAATAAACAAGATGAACTTGCACTTCAACTGCATCCGAATGTCAAGTGGAATGAGATTAAAATAATAATTTAGCCCCCATCAATCAATAAAATCAAGTTCACAATAAATCACAATCATTAATCACTTACGAGTCACCCAACCAATCATAAAATTGGATTGGCCCCTTGGTGGAATCGACTTTAAAATTTGGTACTGTTGCTCCTAGACGCATTTTCTTATATATTGAAAGCAAACTTTTAATTTATTAAATAAAAAAACAAAATTACAAAATACTGCACACCCGATCGCTAACAACGATTGATTGAGCAGCTAGTGAAACTACAATAAGCTTTTATTTGTTTCCCACTCCACATGATAAGATCGTAAATTCTGTAATCTAAATGCGATAGACATTTTGCGTTCGTATAGTGAGGTGTTTTCAATGTTTGTTTTTTATTATTTGAATAAAAAATATTGTATTTAATTCTAGAATAAGGTTGTTTCATCTAGACAATTATATTTAAAAGTGGCCTAAGAACACTTATCTCTAAAATGATTTAATTGAAAAATATGAGCATCTACATACATGCCTCTACTAAAATAAAGTGTTTTTGTTCGTCTTATGAAATTTACAAAAATGAAGTAAGAACAAGAATGCTGTTTTAGAAAAAAATATGTGACCACACAATGTTTGAAAATTATTTGTATATGTATAAAGGACAATAAAAGATTTTCAACAAAAGGACTCGGAAGATATTGGTTTATAAAGCTCTTTTTGTGTATGAATTGTAGTTTCTTTCGAAAAGTATCGAAAGTCACATTTTCTTGAAGAAAAAAGAAAAGTTACTGTCAGTGATTTATTGTTGTTAAAAATAACGTGTTAGATTATTACTGGCTGGATTGAGAAATTTCACGAAAACACGGCTAAAGCTCATGTTAAGAAATTTATGTTTTCTAAATTTTTTGTATGTGCCATCCCTGATTTAGGATTGTTATTAAAACAAAATATATAGGTTAAAGGCCTGGTCACACAGAATGCGGTCCGGGCGGCGGTCTTTGTATAAATTTACAAACAAAATTTTACCGCCGCGTTCTCTCTCTCTATATTAAAGTATTGACCCTCCCGTCGGTTTATCATATGTTATTAGAATGCTTAAAATTAAAAAGATTTTAGTAAATTGCTTTTTAAACTAGGCAATTGTTAGTTTTAAATTATACTTTTTCCTTAAAATAGTACTGTTTAACATTAAAAAAGTGATTGGTTTTGGGTGGTAGATTAGATATTGAAATGTAGTGGAAATAAATAGTTATGATGATGAAGTCCACTATTGATAACCAATTTACAAACATTAAGCCTTTTTATTTTTTGTTACGTTCATTACGAATATGACTTAATAATATTATTTATTTTCGTTGCCATATAGGAAGGTTGAAAGTAGGTACATTTATGTGCATACAAAGATATATCAATGCAAAAGTGGGCGTGTTGAATTTTGTTTTTGTAATATCAGATAATTTGTAATTAGGCCTTACTAATAAATTAATTTAGTTAAATGAAAATGTCATTATCCAGGTTAGTCACTAGCAAGACGTGGAAATCCATGTTGAAATTGTATTAACCATATAAAATAACATTGCAATGCAAGCGTTGCCTGTTGTACTTTATGCATTAAGTACGTTATGTATTAAGTACTAAAATATACCCACTCCCATATGGGACGTCTTAAGAGAATAATTGGATAACAAAAATCGACGCCTTTTTAGAAAAATATTGTCTCTTCAATTTCTTTAGGGTAAGCCTAGTATACAGTTCTTCAACGAAAAAACCTACATGTAATTCTTATGGGAGTGATTTTTACCCCCGAAAATTCTACTGAAAAGTTATTTTTTTATAAAAGCCTAGTACCTATACAGTTCTTCAACGAAAAAAAAATCTATATGTAATTCTTATGGGAGTGATTTTTACCTAGAAAAAACAAATCAGCTGAAAAGTTTTCTCATTGAACTGTGAACTAACCCCAGAAAAAGAAAATTATACTCACCACGATTCTTTTTTGCGAAAAACAATGCCAGTGACATTGTCAAACAATATCAGTGACATTGTTTTGTGCAAAAAAATCTAGTTTGTACTTACACGGTGCCTCAAGAGCAATGACCCTTTATGAACATTAAGGTTCAGTATGAGTATGACATGAGAGACAAAACATCGAAGAGTCATATTTCTTGAGGTACCGTGTAATAGTTGAACTGTTGTTCACCACAGATATTTTTGTTCCCGAAAAAAAAAAAAACATTTTTTTCAACCACAATAGTTTGTTTTTATTCAAAAGAACTGTATTCTTAAACGGAAGCAGATATGGATAGTTATTTATTTCATTTTTGTTGTTATTTTTTATAAGCAATTTTGTATTAAATATTTTTACAACCGAAACTACTACATCTTACTAAGTCGACATTGACCAGTTTCAGTTTTGAGTATTTTGTGCTTTGTAAAACATGATCTGGCTTTGAAAGGAAGCAATATTTTAGAGGAGCTTTTTTTAACTATTGATTAGACATTTTGCTTTGACTTATAGTGTACTGGACGGCTTTCATTATATTATGTTTTCGTTTTCGGCAAAACGATTTTCAAAATATCCGTCATTAATATTCTGCACAAGCCCCATTAAAAATCATTTAAAAGCATTAAGCCTAGTAAATACTTCCTCGTGAAGTGAACAATCGTCAGTGGAGAAAGTGAATTTTTGACATTTATCGCTGATACAGACTTGTAAACGCGATGTGACCGTTTGACGTTTGAAACCACAATGGCTCATATGCCTAGTAGGTATACAAAATAAGTTTTTTTTATGTGCATTAACTTATTAAAAGAATTTTAAAAAATATAAGAAAATATTTTTTAAGCAAAAAAGAAACAATAAAGACACTGCACTGCAACAGCAGCTCTGTCCAAACTTTTATTTTCTTTTGTAATCGAACTGTCAAATCTCCACCAAAAATCAAAGAGTTCCCGTCCATTTTGCACGGGAATTGGTTGACTGCTCGTAAACGAAAACTCTCCACTTTTGTCTCCATACGCCATTCATGAGCACATTCACCTGGGTGAACAAAAATGTATATTTATATGGTTCACGACATGATTCAACAAGTTGGTATGTACTAGCCTAAAGTGAAACAAGAAAATTAATTTCTTTTAAGATGTCACCTAAGACTATAGTTGCCATATTGGAAAGTAATGATTACATTCAGCAATTGATTACAAAGGTTAAAAAAGGTTTTTAAAATTAAAAACATTTAAAATATTTCAAAACTATTTAAAAAAGTACCTTAATTTTTTTAGAATTTTTCAGAATAATATAATAAATTGACACTTGAATTTCGGGATTATAAAATTAATTCACAAATTTTGATACCACTTATGCAATAATTTGATTATTGGTCTTTTATCAAAATACCGGATGTTGTTGTTTATTTCCTCAAATTATCATAAAATCTAAGAAGAACAAGTTCATATGAAAGATAAATTAAATAATAATACTATCTTAAAGTCCGTTTGATAAGATTAATTTTATCAGGCACCTAAACAATTCCAAACTTTTACTCAAACATAAAATGGTCACCAGATAATATTAACACTCAATTTAAGCACAAAACGTATAAAAAGTGATTTTTATTTAGTTTTTCTTTATAATAAGTAAGCTAGAGCTTTCGCGAGTACCTACTTCTCACTATTTAATTTAACTTAACATAAATCTTTTCAAAAAAATTTTAAATAAAATGCGTCTAGGAGCAACAGTCCCCAATTTCAAGGTCGATTCCACAAAAGGACCAATTCAGTTCTACGATTGGTTGGGTGACTCGTAAGTCCTTAAATTTATTGCATTCATTATTAGTGCGGACATCAAAGATAAAAACAAAGTGGTTTTAACTGCGCTATATTGAAATTTTAAAGATTTTGAATCTAGTTCATATAAAAATAGAGCTGTTACTAAAGTTTACTTCTTCATAAAATTTTGTATAAGATCTACAAATGTATAAGATATGTAATACTGTATGATTAAAGTTTGGTGCTTTTGGACACTATGGCGTATACGTACTATTTTCTATTAAAATTAATATTGCAAACCTCCAGGTAAAACAAATACTTTAACAATTTTTAGATGGTGCGTATTCTTTTCCCACCCCGCTGACTTTACCCCTGTATGCACTACTGAACTTGGACGCATGGCCGTCCATCAGGATGAGTTCGCCAAGCGTAATACCAAGCTTTTAGCCCATTCCGTTGATCAGCTTGCTTCTCATGTTGATTGGGTCAATGACATCAAATCATACTGCTTGGACATTTCTGGGGATTTCCCTTTTCCAATCATCGCTGATCCAAACCGTGACTTGGCCGTTTCATTTGGTTTACTCGATGAAGAACAAAAGAAAGATCCTGAAATTGGAAAGACCATTCGGGCGCTCTTCATCATTAGTCCTGACAAGAAATTGCGTTTGTCGATGTTTTATCCGATGTCTACCGGTCGTAATGTAGAGTAAGTTGAAAATGAAAAGTCTATGGTGTAGAAAAATAAAAATATTTACCGTTTTTCTTATTTTTTTTTTTTTTAGTGAAATTCTGCGATGTATTGACTCGTTGCAGTTAACCGATAGGCTGAAGGTTATTGCAACTCCTGCCAACTGGACTGTAAGATTTTAGTTTCTTTTTGTTTGTATTAATTAATGTAAAATCTTTTTTGTTCTTATTTATCTTTAGCCTGGAACAAAGGTTATGATTCTGCCAACAGTTTCCGATGAAGATGCCAACAAACTTTTTCCTAAGGGCTTCGATAAAGTTTCTATGCCATCTGGAGTCAACTATGTACGGACCACAGAAAACTACTGAATGTGTGATTTTTAATTTTAGTTCCAAATGATCTGGTTTTGATCTTATTGTTATAAATATGTGTATCTTGTAAAAATATATAAGTTCTG
The DNA here is from genome assembly GCA_947049315.1 of Epistrophella euchroma. Lineage (NCBI taxonomy): Eukaryota > Metazoa > Arthropoda > Insecta > Diptera > Syrphidae > Epistrophella > Epistrophella euchroma. Next base: position 120,493,120 of record OX346245.1, on the reverse strand, counting down.
AAGTTATTTATGTGTATATTACTTTTATATAAACCTCCCTTGGGGTTTATACTGAATTGTGTTTTTTAATTATTTTGCATAGTAAAATTAATAAAATTTACATTACAAAATCATTGATCATATTATTGCCAAAAGTAGTTTTATAACAAAAGAAAGGAAAATAAAATAAATATTTTATATAATTTATAATTGTATGTATACATATTTTGGTTTAATGAATCTTTAAAATTTGCATTACAAATAAAACAGCTGGCCGAATAATTTAATTTTTTTAAATTTCTTTTTCTGTTTTAAAACAAAATCTTGATCGGTTGGCTTAAGATTTTTTTCGCCATTACAAATTCCATTCTATTGCGTTTATTTTCTTGTGATTTTAATTTCAAATTATTATTTTTAAATCAAAATATCACATATACATACAAGCTGCTGCATTTTACCGAAATTCTTGGATAAATCATTAAGTCGATCAACAATAGCTGTTTGTGTAAAATGTAGGGTTTTTTCCAATTTATTAACGAATCCTCGGTTGTCAACACATTCTAAATGGCTATGTGGGCAAAAAATTGAAAAACTTTGATAAATATTGTTGTCAGGCTAACAAATGTTAATTATTTCAAAAAACGTAAAGTTTCCTTTTTTAAAAATTTACTAGGGAAAGTGTACATCCTGGAAATTGAATAAGTTTTGGCAATTCTCTAGAAACATAGAAGTGAAAATCCTAAATTCGATCGTTATAGGCTTTAATAGTTTGGTGGTGCTGGAAGACAAAGAATTTCAAAAAATAAAATTGTAATAAGAATAAGATTTTGATCATTTTTACATTCCATTTGGAAAAATATTTTTTTTATTTCTCAAGAACTGTGTTTTTTTTTTTTAAAGTCCGAATGGAATTTGGTGAAAAAAAAACGATGCTGGTAATCCCCGATGCCGTTTTTTCTTTCGACCAATTTTTTCCGGGCTTGCAAAAAAACACGCATAATTTTACAGATTTTTATTTTTGGTAGGTAGTATACCACCGCAAATACAATTTTCAACTTTCAGTTCACAGTTTTGTAAAAGTTATAATGGCTTTAAAATTGTATTCAAAAAAAAAATATACAAATAATTGCTTACAAAAATGAAAAGAGTTAAAAACGAATCGGTCAAGTCATTAATTAATTTTTCATTTCAGACAAATATTACACGAATACAATTACAAAAATGAAATCATGTTTGACATGAAAAAATCAATTTTAAAATTAAAATCTAAGTTTACCAATGTAAATGACATTAAAAGAAAAATTTATTTTTATTATTTTGGAATTTAAGCAGGAAATTCTTAAATGTTTTTGTAAGCCAAATATTTTTGTTATGTAAATATGCATGATATACAGAAACTATAAAACGCAGATTTAGACTTTTTACGATAGTGAAACACATTATACAAATAACTTTGTCGGTCTGAATAAATTGACAGTTTGGTATGTTGTGTTTTTGCACGTTTTAAAGCAAACTATATTTTACTATATTTAAAAACCGCCACACTACATTTTCATCCTGTTATAGGCGAGCAACACTGATGATAAGACTGTTTTGTGATAATGAAAACGTTATATATATATTTCGACTTGCAATATACATACATATGCACATACATAAGGCAAGTTTTGGATTAGTAAGAAAATCAAAATCACATTTCAATTTATTTTTTTAAACAAGATATCGGTCGGTTCAAATTGGCTTAGGCTTAGTGCTTAGGTCTATTTTTTCATTTTTAATTTTCTTTTGTTTTCTTTTGTGTACTCTTTTATGTACTCTCCTACTAAATAAGGGCTTTTCTTATTGATTTTTAAAAACTTATAGTATTTTCTATTGGTAAAATCAATCAATTTGTTTTTGATTTGGATCTGTCAAAAAGAAAATTTCTCCTCTTTTTGCGTTTCATTGGGCAACATAAATTGATTTATTTTTGATTTTGAATCAAACTTGCAAATCTAAATTTTTCGGCAGATTCAACCCTCCTTGTACTAATACCCATACAAATCCAGCTGTCAGTTTGCAAATCTTTTTCGTTGATATTTCGGTTGTGAAAATTATGTTGAAAAATGTGGAAAATAATTGGAAAATAATAATAAATAAATGGTAGCAGTTTTAAATGAACGGGCAACTTTATCAAGTTCGTATTTCTCTTCTAAAAGTAAATCGAGGGATAAAGATTTTTTTGAAATATTGACATAGAAACAATAATGCACAAATACAGTGACAAAAATAAATCAATTTGAAATTGTGTTCCATTCGCCACATCTTAATTTACCAATGGAAAACCCCATTAATTACATGACTCCAAGAAACCAACACTTTTAAGAAGCGATAACAAAACTATGTATAAAAAAGTTGCATTATTTCTAATAACTAACACATAATATAATTTTTAAAATTTTAAAACACTGTTTTACAAAATTCTGCAAATAGTTTTTCTTCAAAACTTTTTTTTATTATTCGTGGATTACCCGAGCTATAAGTATTGTGCGAAAAAAAATGCACAAAAAGGTGTCTTAAAAATGTGAAATAATTTTTTAGGAATGTAGATAGGTACCTAACCGAAAAAATAGTTGTTTCAGATCTTGAAAAAAGACCGGGGCTACGTTAACTGTCCTGTCCCAGATGTCGAGTAAAATTACAAAAATAATAATGATTTATTCGGTATTTTATAGTTCACGAATATCCTTATCACGTAAAAAAAAATTATTTTACTGTGTTCGGATTACATTGGAAAAAGAATCTAGTAAAATATTCTTAATAACGTTTTGCTGATATTTCAAAATATGAAAAATGGTATGTACCTAGTTCTTGCACTCAAGAGACAATATAAATTTATGTAGTTCCAATTAATAAAATAAATTAACATACAATTTGCCATTTTCATTTATATTAGATTTTATGGTAAATAATATCACTGACTATCAAGTTATCAGTTATCCAAAACCTCTTAAAAAAATGTATCATGTACATATGAGACAACACTGACGATAAAAAGAATAAACAACGCGCGACTATATAGTCGCAAGAAATAGAACAAATGAGATTCAATATGTGAGGGACCGCACTTCCGACCCAGAAATCGCAACTGAAATTTGGTCCATTTTTCGAGCGACGCGATTTCGCAAAAACAAATGAAACAAATGCAATTACATGTTTGTGCGACCGCCATTGCGATTTAAATTTCTGCGATTTAAGAATCGTAGTCGCTGAAAGAAATAAACATGCAAGCACTTGCGATTGTCAGTCGCAAGAAATAAAACACATGGTTTTAAATGTGAGTGCACGCACATGCGACTGAAAGATCGCGGCGCTTAAAAAAATAAAATAGGTTCCATGTTTAGAGCGACTTTTCAGTCGCAACGACATTAAATCGCAATTGCGTGCATAAGAGCAAAAAATTGTTGCGATCGCGATTTTTTAATCACAACGACTTTAAATCGCAAATGCGTGCTTAGCCTAACTGTGCAAATGTAATTGAAAAGTAGGCATGAGTTGTATTTTTTATTTTTTTATTTTTTGTATCTCTGAGCGAAAGTTTAATTGTTCTTCTCTTTTTACAATTATTACTTATTTAATTTAATTTATTATGTTAAAAGTAAATATTTATATATTTATTGGGGTTTGGATGAGTTTTTCTTTTGTGTTTTTAAAGCAGTGCAATTAAAATAGCAAGATAACAAAGATTAAGGTGATATTACATTGTCATATATATATGGCAAGTTTGCCAAATAAATATGGCTCAAACATGTCATATAAGTGTGATAGTCATATTTATATGACAAAATATATATGACTCCATATATATGACACTCATGAACTATTTTGAATTAAAAAAAAATATATGATTTAATGAAACGTGATTGGTCAAATATATCGTATTTTTTTAAATATTTTATTTTTCGTAGCAACTGTTTCATATTTGTAAACAAAAATTGACAGAAAAAGCTTGTGAACATTATATGGCATAAATTTATGGCATAGTCTATTAATACTTGTCATATATACAAATATTGTGCCATATTTTATATGACTAGCATTGGTCATATATATATGACAATGTAATATCACCTTTAGTTTTTTTACCTAACAAACTGGATGAGCATCTGCACAACAGGAACTATTTTTTTTTTAAGTGATCTTAGTTCGAAGAAGACTTCAAATTAGTGGCAAGAATCAAGCGAGTATTATATGTACGTACTGGCAATACTTGCTAGCATTTAATGAAACGAATAAAATGTATTCTTTCATACAAAAGATGATTAGACTATCAAAAGCTTATAAATATAAAATTTATAGGATTTGTTACTAAGACGGTGTCTTTATTATTACGAAATAGTCGGAACTATGCTATATTTGGCCAGTTTAATTTTCAGAGATCTCAGAGGAATCCGTATTCTCAGAAATATAAACACAATTCCTCACAAAAATTCATAATTTTTGCTGTCAAAAAACTGAAAAAGGTTTTTTTTTGATTCGTTGCTCGATTATTTTTTGTTGCAGTATTCAAATAAGAATGAAAGGAAAAGAAAGTGTTTTTGAGGAATCTTGTTTCTTGTTTTTATTAAGCGCTCTGAAATATAAACTGACCAATTTAATAAAAAAAAATTACAGTACCGTCAATGTTTCGACAATAGATTCCGTTGTCTAAAGTTAAATATAAAGTAAGACCACTTTAGTATCAATTAAAAATGTATATTTATAACTCGGATGATTATCTAAAGATAGTAAACGTTTATAAATACGACTGCATTTTTTTGAAACTACACAATTTTAAACGTTCACTTAACAAGCGCCATCTATCCCCTAACAACTATTTTTAACTTTCGTTAAGTTATGCTCCATATACCAGCCCTGTTCTCCTAATCACCTTCTTCCTTTTCCTACACCACAGATTTTATATTTAGCTCTTTTTGTATTATGCTTGTCGTCTCTAGTTAAACGGGTCGTTCGTTTCATGGTTCATTTTCGTATTGGTACTGATGAAGTTAAGTAAAAAAGACAGACAGCAGAACAAGAGAATTGACCAAAAAAATCGAAAGGAAAAATATTCATAATTTTTCATTGTTGCAGTTTCGTGTGGCATTGGCATTTTCACTTCAAATTAAAATAGAAAAACTTTAATCAAGAATATCGAATTTAATGGAAAAAGTGTATTTTTAATATCAATACGAAATCGAAGACAGCGAGTGAAAAAGTAATCAGCAAAGTTTTTTCTTTATTCTCATTTGCAAGACTTTTCCACAAGCAAAGAAGAAGAAAAAAAGACGACAAAAGAATATAAAAAAAAAAAACCAAAAATAACAATAGATTCAACCAGCAAAGTTGAATAGTGTATGTCCAATATAATTGAAAATGTGTTAAAATCAAAAGTTGAGAAAAAATGAAAAAAATTTCATGGCCGATAATTATTTCATAAATTTACAATCTCTTTTGCCAAAAAATCCGTGTGTACATTTACGTCGTGAGAATTAACAAAACGAGGAAGACAAAGGCAGACAAATAATATAAAGAACAGGAGTTGCAGTCCAAGTGTTTTGTAGTCATCGAACTGCGAACTGCGAGAAAAGAAAATGGACGGGCACCATACGCATCACAACAATTCATCGTTCTCGACCCCATCATCGTCATCGTCGCACCATCATCATCATCATCATGTCGCCCAGCAGCAGCCTTTGCTGCAGCAGCACACTAGCAGTAAACATCATCTGCACCATCAGCATCATCACCAGGCATTGAATCAGCAGCAGCACCCAAATTGCAACAGTGGCAGCAGTCCCACAAATAACAGTAACAACCATCATATCGATCGCTTGAAGATGTTATACCCAAATGTCAACGAAAATGAAACACCACTTCCTCGATCGTGGAGCTCCCATGACAAGTGCCATGCTATTGGATTGTCACAGAATAATTTACGTGTTCATTACAAAGGTTAGATATTAATTGTTACTAGTTTTTCCATACAAACTGTATTGTTGGTCTATATTTGCCTTTTTGTTCTAATGTCCAGTGCTTGGGTATAGATTTTTATTTTTACTTTATTTTCGCTACGAATTAAGTTCGTGTAGAGATAAAAAAAAGTTGATTCTGGCCTTGGAATTGAGATGATAGTGATTACGTCTCGGGAAATTTAAACATGTTCTTATCTTGTTTACGATTTTTCGTATAGGTTAGGTACCTAATTCCCTTTGTATTTTGTGGTTTCTTTTTGATTTATCTGCCACTACTGCAAATTGTAATAAAAGTGGTAAGTATTTAAGTAGGTAGGTGGTAGGTACGCGTAAACTTAAGGCAATTACCGAACATTTTGTTTGTCCCCCATGGCCTTTTCTGTTTCAAAATAAACTAAATACCTACCTACCTACATAGGTAGGTACTTGAATTTGGAAGTTTTCGCACGTTAAAAAAATATGAAAAATAAATTCTAAATTGCTTCTGGAATGGCAATTGAAATTAATATACGTATGTATGTATGTATATAGGTAATAACTAGCTGGTGGCTCAAAATTTTGTTGAAAGTGAACAATAATATTAGGCATTTAAGTACGTAATACAGATTAAAACTCCTTTGGGATCAGAATCAGGTTCCTAACACCTTAAGAAACCCATATTCTTAGGATTAGAAAGAGTTTTTTTTTACTGTCAAAAATCGGAGAAAGTTTTTCTTTAATTAAATCAAATATTTTGCTTGTGTGAATTCACTTGATAGGTATAAAAGATGTACATACAAAATGTATTGGTCAGTTTATATTTAAGAGAGCTCTGGAGTATCAGACAAAAATAACTGGATTTGCTTGCTCAAGTGAGCGCTCTTAAATATGAACCCTATTAACTAAACAAATCTGTTCCTTGATTTAAAATTCCATTGACACTTTTGAGTCAGTTGAAAATTTTTAATCTTATATCCATCGAGTGCAATACGATAGGATTATGTTATAGTCGGATATCGTGACTATAATTTCCCTGGGAATGTTTCCCTTTTTCGAAAATTGGGGACGCAAATACTTTTCAATTGCTACTTGTTAGTTACAATTTTAGTTATTCAAGTGATAGCCAAATTCCGCTAGAAAGTTTATTCCTGCTGCCAATAAATATACAATCGATACTGTGGAAACTTCATTATTTATGAAATTTTTAACACCAAATGTTTTATGAGTTTTATTTTGAACATACCTACCATAAAGTAGGTTAAGAAAAATGATGGTTAAATCCAGATGTAAATTAATTTAAATCCAAAAATTAAAGCCAAGTCCATATTAGTCACTCGTTAAATCCAAATTTTTAAATCAATTAAATTCAATAAATCCAGTTTAAGAATCTACATCCAGATTAAAACTCAGTTTATATTCGTCACAAGTTTCAAGTATTTGGTTTTTGCGCTCACAAAAAAAAAAGTAATTTATACAGCCCTATTCTGCTATTTGATCCGAACGAAACTTTCTATTCACGTGAGAGCTTCATTCAATTTTCTTTAAAATTCACTTAAATCCAATGTGAATAGTAAGCAATAGTAAGCAATTTTCCACTTTTCACTAAAAAATGAGCCCAAAAGGGTATAGCACTTAAAACTTATACTTATTTAATAAAAGTGCTGAATACCTTAGACATGAATTATAAGCGTTTTGCCTACAGCATAAATGTAAAAAATAAATAGGTACCTCTCGTGTTTCGTCAAAAATAGTGGGAGCAATTCTGACGTCGGAAATCTTTGGAACCAGTTCCGGTGAGAAAAATCGTGAAGACTTGTATTAAAAGTTCGTAACCTAGTTAAAAAACAAAAGAATTGTGTGCACCACTTTAAACTATAGTCCCCTTTCACATGAAAATACTAGTTGCTGGAGATTTTTATGACGTTTTCTTTAAATCTCCTTAACAAGCTGGCCATGCTATATACTAGGTAGGTACATACCTACTAGCTTACGTACTCTTTATAAATTTACTAAATAAGAATTAAATGTTCAAGGAAGGACGATTACATTGATATTTTATTTTGTTTTGGAAGGGCGCTAATTTTAAAATTGTTTTTTATTTAAAACAAAAAAAAATTGTTTAAAAATTGTCATTTATCTGTCTTACATTTAAGTAGGTACCTACTTAATACTAGCTGATTCATCTCGGGTTGTTCAAATCCTGTTGTCTTTGCAAGTAAAATGTAAATAATTACTGTAAAACTTCATATAACATTGAAGTAAAATGCATAGGTACCTGATATCAACACTAGTAGGTATGTAGCTACCTTTTATTCGATTATGAATCAAGCATTACGATTAATGATAGATGCCTCTACCTCGGTTCTTTTTATAAAACTTGAGGATCATAGGTAGGTAGGTATTTTCTAAATTTGTATTTTTCATCAAAAAAACAAGCATCACCTACTCTATTATGGTTGATTAATTTTAATTATTTTTTTTTTTTCATTTTCCCTTTTTCACGTGTGTTTATGTGCTTATTTAATGATAGGAAAATTCTTTGTTTTTTCGTCTGGGTTTATTTTCTTTATTGTTCATTTCTATTTTATAACTTGTTCATTTTTTTGTTCATCAACACTGCTGCTTTATCCCTCAAACCCTAGCACTCAACCATATGTTTTTCCCTTCTCTATCTTTAGCCATCGTCGCATATTTTCGCTGATTTAGCTTTCATCTACTTGTTTTGATTTTGATTTTATGGAAGTGCGTAAATAAATAATATTAGTTTTTTTATGTTATCTTATCATATAATTCTCTTGTATGGGCGTTTTGCTAACTGTGTTAGTGTATTGTGAGTTTGGTTGGCTTTGGCTGACACGATACAACATCACAAGTCGCAACAACTTTAATAAATGTTCAGTGTTCTCGTTCTCGCTCGTTCACTAACTTTATGCAAACTTAACGAAAGTATTTTATTTTCCGTTTTGGTATAAATTTTCTTGTTTGTTGTTGGTTTTAATTGGTGTTGTTGCTTCTTAACTTTTCATCAGCTGATTTTGTATGAACTGTCAAAATAAAAAAGGTAGTAGGAGTGGGACGTGGGAGTAATGACGAGTGTGCAGTGCACTTTTGTCGATATATTTATGATATGATAATAAGAATGGAAAAAGAAGACACAAAATCATTGTGGCTCAGCAATCGGTTACTCCTTTTTTCTAACAAAAGAAAACCTTCAACAGAGGATTTTCATTTCAGATTTTCACATTTATTTTTATTTTATGCACGCACAGCTAGTGTTACCTCTTAACATAATAACAAAGAAGCTTGATGAATTTGTATGTATGTACATTTAGGATGGTAGACTAGGCTACATTTGGGTGCTAGCAGTGCCCTTTAACATTGACGGCCTTTCGCGTTAGTTTTACCTTAAAACTATTTATTTTTTTTATTCTATTACATAAAATATCATATTTGGTTGGGTAGGTGATTAAATATCTATTTTTATGGATAATATATATTTTAAAATAATTTTTTTTTTTTTTTTTTGTGGCAGCGTCAAAACAAATATGGTTAATAAATAACGATTTAAACCTGTATTGCAACTGTCTGGTAGATGTTGGTACCTACAGCTTTTTGCTTAGCAAAATAAATTAGTTTATTTATCTTCACGTAAGTAAGTAAATAGGAGCCTAACTCAAGATATCAATGTTACCTACCGAATCACCAATTCCATTTAATAAAATTAGGAACCTATATTTAATTGCTCTACCTAGTCAGATGCATGTTTATAATTCTCTCCAATTTTCTTTTTCCAAAGTAAAAAAAAAACCACCTTACTACGTGACATGCCGCCTCCACTGGACATGAACGATGTCAGGATTATGAACATGTCTACAAAAAAAAATCCAATGGAGGCACACAAATCCATGTCCATGCCTTCAAAATGTTGAAGAAAACTACTTTTTGAACAGGACATGAGCGCTGTTCATAGCTTGGCCATGAGATTTGACGTTTCATATGTGTGAGAGAAGTAGAAGTAGTGCTGAAAGGAATTTTTGTGTGTTTCTCTTGCTCAAACTTATTAGTGGAATTTATCTACTAAACTAACGACAGGACATAATTTGCCCAGTGCGAAAAAATAAGTGGGTCGTTGATTGGATTGTGGTTTACATGTTGGGCATCTGTGTGTCCTGTGGAGTCGGCGTGTAATAATGCATACCTAATGTGGTTTTTCTTTCAGCCAAAAAAAATTGATCCCGATGATCCCGGACAAGTTTTTGTTTTGCATTGCAAAAACTTGTCCGGGATCAAAATCCCTCACAGGGATCAATTTTTTTTTGGCTGAAAGAAAAACCACATAAGTACCTAGCTCATTGTAAATAATATTTACCTATAGGCCTACTAATAAATTGACCTTGCTGCAGTGTAGGTCAACCCCAAAGTAAGGTCGAGTAAAACTTCGGCAACACTGCCAAATTCAAGATGCATTTCTGCAGGCAAATGCAGTCTGTTTCAAATTGTGTTTCGTCTTGTTTTAGAAGAGCTGATGTTTGCTCTCAGTATTGAAATCAAATTTTTGCCCCCAATTTACAAAACTACTACCATTTTTTTTGCAATTGTTTTTAGCAGTGATTGAGCATGTTTACTTTTACGAACTCGGGGTAACTTATTGCCCTAAAACATGCAAAACGGTTTAAGACTCTTCAAATTAAAAGAGTAAAAGAATTCCATGCTTCTCTCAAGTAGCGTTTAAAAGTTAAGTTTTACCATGTAATCCTTTAATACGCATGTGATTCCACAGAATGTGTACCAATGGCAATCATATAAAACTGTAGTAAATTCTAGTAAACTCAATATTTTATTTCTAGAAAAAACTCGTTTTCGTTGGGGACTGGTGGTTGTATTTTATAGTTTTGACACTTTTGACTTATGATTTATGTAGCTTTGTCATATTTATTTAAATATCATATTATAACTATCCAAGAAAACGGGTATTGTTTATTTTGCCTTACATTTCGTAATTCTTTGTATAAATTGTCAGTGACTTTCTTTTTTAAATTAATGTTGCGGGTTTCAGGCAGGTTTCTCTGTTTTCTGATAATGTACTTACTGTATGGTTAAAGCTTAATTGGTTCCAACCTCGGCTACCTACCTCACGCATATAAATTTAAACAATATCTAATCGAACGTTCGAATGTAATTGAATATTTAAGCGAAATTTGTAAGCGTGTTGTGTCAAAAGTAGGTATGCCTATGAAGCGATTTTCTTCAAACGTGATATGTACTAGCTATGTAGTTAGAAGTAAGAGAAGGAAAGAAAAGAAAGAATTTTGGTTGGCACAATGGATTGAGGAGAATGTAGACATTCAGTATCTCATAAAATCCCCTATAAATAAACCTTAGAAGTGGGTTTATTATTGTTTTTTTTTTTTTAAGTAGGTTAACATCGATATTTTGGTCCAATAAAATTCCTTTGAAGTTTATCTATTTCCTATCGCTTTTTCTTTTTATCAACTTCTAGCAGTTTCTTCGAACCACAATCTTAAAATTAAAAACAAACAATTTTTTAAATTAATTTATCTAGACTCAAATACTAAAAAATTGGATATTTCAAGACGGAATCCTATTGTTTTACATAGGCCGAGCATCTTTTTCGAAGGTATACACTCGAGAAAAAATAATAACTCATATATTTTTTGTTTAATGTATAATTTTTGTTTGTCTTGAGTATTGTTTTTACGTGCGCACATAGAATAAACAGTCCTGTCCATATGTGTCGAAAAAAAATATTATAATTAAACGTTGGATTCTTTCAAGGAACAGGCAAAAGTGTCAACGATGCTGCCGCATCTGTACGTACACCGCATCCAATTCCACCTGGCTGTGGTTTATATTACTTTGAAGTTAAGATTATTTCGAAGGGAAAAAATGGCTACATGGGTATTGGTCTTACTTCCGAAAATTTCAAAATGAATAGATTACCAGGTAAAAAAAAAATAAAAAACAGAGACATTTTAATTCTTAAAAAAAAATTAAAAAACCTCCAATAACTACCTTTTTGAAATTCTTAGGTTGGGATAAACAATCTTATGGCTATCACGGCGATGATGGCAACTCGTTTTCGGCCTCAAATCGAGGTCAATCTTATGGACCAACATTCACCACAGACGACATTATAGGTTGCGGAGTTAATTTTGTTAACAACACATGCTTCTATACAAAGAACGGCATCGATCTCGGTATTGCATTTAGGGATTTACCAGTAAGTTTAATGATTATAACTTACTTATTTATTTGGTTGATTGGGAATGTCTTTGCAGTCGAAATTATACCCAACAGTCGGCTTGCAGACAGCTGGCGAGGAAGTTGATGCGAATTTTGGGCAGGAACCATTTAAATTCGATCAAATCGAAGATATGATTCGACAAATGCGAGCCGAAACTAAAGCAGCCATATATGATTTTCCAATGCGCAGCGAATATGGAGATCCAACGACGCTATTGCACAAGTAAATATGAAAGATCTTCTTGCCAAAAGCCTTTAACAAATTAATCTTGCTTAATTCTTTCTAGAATGGTCTCATCTTATCTAGTACACAACGGATATAGTCTTACTGCAGAGGCTTTTGGTAGAACTACTGGTCAGAGCTTTACCGAGGAACTAGGATCAATAAGAAATCGACAGAGTAAGCTAACCAATGCTCCTCTTTAACTGAATAATATACACACATCTTGGGAAACGTTTTGTATTTTGTTTTTTTTTTATTGCAGAAATATTAAAACTTATTATGGCTGGTAAAATGGGACAAGCAATAGAGCACACTGTACGCTCATATCCCGGATTGTTAGAGAACAATAAAAATCTATTATTTATGCTTAAATGTAGACAATTCATTGAGATGGTTAATGGATCCGATATTGAAGTAATACATTCCACAATAATGCTATTCGAAATTTCTTGAGTGTTATTAAATTTTATTTTTATTCTCATCTTGTTGCAGTGTACTCCTGCCAAAACAATACAAACTTCTGTTATTCAATCAACTAAGTCGTACCAAAATGGCACACCGAATAGTGCTGTGATAAGTGCAGAATGCGTTCAAGATAATCAACAAGATATTAAAAATTCGTAAGAAAAATTGTGTTAAAGTATTTTATTTTTTTGTTTAAATATAACTTTTTTCTATCTTTGTTTAATAGATTTTTAATAGATAATAATTCTGAAGATTTAGATAAGTGCAACGATATATCAAACAGTGATTATTTAAATGATGTGGAAATGGAGAACGGCCATACAAATGGTAAGTTGTGCCTTAATTTGATTTTACTTCTAACTTAAAAGAAGAGAATTAGTTTATTTTGTATGCAAAGCTTCTTTAATAGGCTGTTAAATTACATTGGGGTAACCTTTAATATTTTAATCTCACCTATTATGAGTCGCTTTGCCTTAAGAACGCCTCTTGAACGAGATTAAGATTTTGTCGTGATAGAAGAAGTAAATATTCTCCGATTTTTTCCTTTATAACTGTTTTATAAAACAGCATTTAAAAGGTAGTCATAACCCCATGAGTGCTTGTTTATTATTAAAAAAAAAAAAGAGTTTTCGATCTGCTCTAAACGATTAATTTGATTTTGATTTAAATTGCAGGCAGTTCATGTAAAAATGGAACTTCTCCAACTAATTTTGCCAATTCCCTTGATGTAGACGAAGACATGGGTAAATCATTGAACTAAATGAGTAATAGTTCAAAATAAACAATAAATACAAACATTTTTCTAGATGTCGATTTATCGCCATCACGAAAATATTGCCATGGCTTTGAACGAATACTTGAGTTTGGTAAGGAACTCTCACAAATGGGTCAACAGCTAGAAAAGGAAAACAAAATGAATGAAGAAGATCGACAGATGTTAGAAGTGAGTATATTTAATTTTTTCGATTTTTTAAATCCTTTTTTTTTTTTTATTATAAAATACATTTTTTATCTCATTTTAGGATGCATTTAGTCTTATAGCTTATTCAAATCCCTGGTCAAGTCCCTTGGGCTGGCAACTGTGTCCATCGAAGCGCGAAACAGTTTGTTCTGCCCTTAATTCGGCTATATTAGGTGAGGCTAAATGAAATAATAAATATACACAACATAATAATATTATAATAATTAATTATTTTCAAATTACAGAATCAATGAGCTATCCATGGAGACCACCACTAGAGGTGTGTGTTGCCCATGCTGGCGAGCTCCTTAAAGTTATGGCAAATTCATCCCTTGGCGCTTGCGCCTTTGTCAACATTGACGATGTGTTCCCACAAAATTGACCATGTCCTGTAATGACGGTGCCGCTGCCATCGGCCAACGTCATGTTTGCTACGTTAATTTAAAACAAAACAACAAAAATATAAAAAAAAAAGTTTAAAAAAAAAATCAAATTTCGCATAATGTTTATTTTTTAATCTAATTTAATTACAAATTACTTATCAAATTTCTAGTTTAATTTGTTGTTTTTTTTTCGCTCTCACTCAGTTGGGCGATATAAAAAAATATGTTCTTTCTCTTTTTATTTTAAGTTTAAGGTAATTAATATTTTTTTTTTTGTTTTTTGCTGAATTTTAAACATACCTTTATAATAGAATTATTTTATTCAACCGTTCTTGTTATGATTTTTGGTAACGATTTGAAAAGTTAGATTAAAAAAAGAAAAACATAATACAAACAATCAATTTTGAAATAATGCATAGAAATATGATGTAAATACGAAAAACAAAACATAATTATAAGAGTTATTAACAAATAGTTTTCATTTTTCTTATTTTTGCTTTATTATTATTTTGTTTTTAATTTTCCGCTTTTAAAAAACTTCCACCAGGTTTCTCGGTGTACTGCTGTTATAGAAAGTTTATCAAAGATAAACAGTTTATATACCTATTCCTACACGCATTTGCTATCTGTTTTTTTTTTATAGTTACTCACGAATTCCATCGTAATCGGAAACTTGTTATGAATCCCGAAAAAAACTATCACAGAATCCATCGTAGTGGAAAATCTCATACAAATTGCCCTTACAAAGGGATTCGGTGATGGCATTCGTAAAGTTTTCGATTACGATGGAAATAGTGATAGGGCTCATTCTCTCATATAAGTTTCGTCTTTTAATTTTTTACATGGCCCAATTATTTGAGGAGTCAAATGTGTTCAGAATATTTTCTATTCCAAATTAACTACGAAATTGTTTTCATAATGCCATATATAATATTCTTGCTTATATTCTGCATTCTACTTATAATGAATTCACATCATGAAATTGAAATTTAATTGCATCGACAAATGAAATCAGAACAGAACAGTGTCTAGCCAAGAATTATAAGAATCGGTGAAGATACTTGCAAACCTGTGCTTGCCTTGCTTCGCGATCGTTAAAAAATTTTCATTTAAATCACTTTTTTTTGTATATTTTTGTTATTTTTTTTGTTAATTGGTCTAAGATTTGAAAAAAAAAATAGCCTATGTCCATCCTCATGTTCCAAGCTCTCGCTTTACCAATTCTCATTACCATCAGTTAGGTATTTTCTGAGATTAAGGAACAAACAAACTTTCACATTTATAATATTAAATAGGATTCTGGGTCCTATTGGGAATTTCGAGGAGAATTTTGTTTCCCTCGGAAAATTTTACTGCTTCGAAAATGTTTCTGCCATCTTCCCCAGAATAGATATCCAACGACAACAAAAAAAATACACGGCCCTATCAAGGTAACCGTCGGAGCGGAATTCTCTCCGATTTCCTACGAATCGGAGACATTTTGCTGATCGGAGAACGACCTCGAAGCAAAATGTATACGTTTCGTATAGGAAATCGAAGAGAATTCCGCTCCGACGGTTACCTTGATAGGGCCGACAATGTTATTTTATCCCAAATTTATCTGGAAAATTTATTCCCTGTACAAATAAATTCTGTGGAACAGTTTCGAGCCTAATTGACGTCCCCAATTTTCGAAGCAGGGGTTTTCCTCCTATTTTTGAATTATTTTTGTTTTAAAGAAATCGGAATCATCTTAATTTTCATAAAAAAAAATCAGATTTAATTCAAATCCAGATCAGATTTAATTCAAATCCAGATTAAATAATTCCTATAATTCTTATTTTTCCAAGTATTCATTTTCTTTGTCGAATTTCCCATATTTTTGCATCAGTGCATTAATTTTTCACTTGTTTCAAAATAAAAAAAAATCGATAATGACCGAAATTTAGAAGATCGGATTTTATTTCGAAATACAGTGGAAATACAAAACGATTGTATTTAGTGTTAAAATTTCAATTTCAGATGCAAGTGATATAATATACAAATGTGTTTTTGAGATTGGGAAAAATATTGCTTATTCAACAGATGTTAAGTCAAAACCTCACTAAAGCCGCTTAAGAAAAAAACGGAAAACAATTATCATGACTTCAATTCTATCACCTCCATTGAGTTCTATTTTAAATACTTGCTAGCTATAAACTTCTGAGATTTGCCGCGTGGCGTAGGTAGAAATAAAAACTGTGTTAGGTTTTTTCGTGTTATATTTTTATTTAAGTTTTTTCCCTCCTATTTTTTTCAATTGCTAAGTTCGTCTATTTCTATACTGTGTTTTCTCAAGTTGCAAAACAACAAATCAAAACTGCGTGCATTGCTTTTCGTTTTCTGCAACTTTTTGTATGTATTAAAGAAAAATATTTTACTTTATTAGAACGAAACTTTTAATTTCAAAACCATACAAGAAGAAAAAATATAAATCGAAAAACCAACTTAAATCTGAATGTTTTATAAGAAAACACTTTTTAGCTAAATGTTAAAATAAAAAAAAATAAAAAGTTTCCTCTAAGCGTGTTAATGTATACACAAGTATAAAAAAACAACAACATTAACAGTGATTACAAAAAAAAAATCAAGCCTAAACTTGAAAAATTTAGGTGATGCCTATACAATATATTGTGACTGTAGTTTGATAAAGTTTAAATATTTATTATAAATGTGAATGAAATTATTTATTCATCTGTAAACATAATATTCAATAGAGGCTGTAGAAATTACAAAAAAAAAAGAAAACAAAATAAAAATTAAATACATTTTATCCTCAGATTCCAAGTAGAATTTATTGAATTTCTCTTTGAAGTTCCATCCAGTTAAACCCAGATTTTTTTTCAGTTCTATTTTAATTGTTGAATGAATTCTTCTACACAAAATATGTATTTCATGTCCTTTAAATAGTT
The DNA here is from genome assembly GCA_947049315.1 of Epistrophella euchroma. Classification (NCBI taxonomy): domain Eukaryota; kingdom Metazoa; phylum Arthropoda; class Insecta; order Diptera; family Syrphidae; genus Epistrophella; species Epistrophella euchroma. Next base: position 120,475,943 of record OX346245.1, on the reverse strand, counting down.
TTTTAGTGGTTTTTTGGTGGAGTTAATTGTCATTGTGATTTTTCAATTTTCACATTTAGGTGTTGCAACTTTAACGCCTCTGTCAAAGTAAAACCACACTTTTCATTGAATAGGTAAATAAAATAAATAAAAATAAAGTTAAAGAGTCGTTTAGTGTTATTGAGCTATTTGTGTCGATCAAATCATTTGATTCGAATTTGATTAAAATTTGTAATTTTGCTATCCATCAGATGCATTGCATGTAATAAACAATAATTATTTTTGAGAAGCACAGCTACAGGTATTTCAATTTGGAACAATTGTTTTCCTTTACGGCTTTAAATCAGTAATCTGAGTTTAAATTATGTATTCAGCCGCTACATAAGTGCGAACAGCAGAACACCAATCGAATGATTTGCTCTACACAAATTCCGAAATAAGGCTGATTTTGATATTGTTCTTTATGTGGCTTTATTGAAATTACTAACCTTAAATTTATTTAAACTAATTTAGTTCTTAAAAAACAACAAATATTCTGAATAATCAAATTCAAACAGTTTATTGGTTATAACTTATAAAAATAATTATTTTTTTTTCTGAAAGTGCGTATATTAAAAAAAGGATATTATAAGTAATAATCTAAGAAAAACTAATAAAACAAGTGTAATAATTTTAATATTTAAGAATAATATAAATTAAGAAAACAAATTTGAAATATATATATACATACATACGAACAAGAAAAATAAATTAATAAAATCTTTACACTTCGGCATTTTAACTTATTTTACTTTATATCGCCGCCTGCCTCATTAGCAGTACATCAAATTTCACAGGAAAGGCGCACATATCTGACGGAAACGGAACCTAAATTTTAATTTTGAAGTAACGAGGTTCTTCGTTGAATACCGAGATCTCTGCAGAAAGCAGAATAGTTTTGAAAATAGAAGTACAAATATGTTTAAGCCTTCAAAGGAGTTAACCTACCTATGATGAGGAAAAAACATTTTCAAATAATTCCGGAAAAAACAATATTATTTGTTTTCCTCTAATAAAATAACAGTGTTCATTATATAACCAAACATTTCCTTATTTAAAAACAATCATTTGTGTAACGACTTAAAAAGGTTTTTTTTTTTAATTAAAAAATATTTTTAATATTGTTTCAAAAGATTTTTGGAAGAATTCCATTTACTACAATTAATTTTAAATATGCTATATACTTTGTAACTCATAATTATTGTATTCAAAACTCCTTTTTCTACTGAGACTAATGTCGTTTTCCATTGGACGTCTGGAAGCGTCCGGAATCCAACCAAACTCTTCTAAAACCATTCCATTGGCAAAAAAAACGGTCAACCGACGATTCTGAGAAGAGAATTTCGCTTCTCGATTTAAAATCAGAATCCACTCAAGAAGCACTAATACATAAAAAGCTCTAACGTCAGAACAAACTCACTCAATGTCAAAAGTAAACGTCAGCCTCTGTTCGAAGGACGCCATGCTTGTCATTAGCTTTGTTCAGTGAAGAAATAGTCAGAACAGAACAGAACAGGACAGAACAGAACAACAACTGATTTTGACATTTCCCACAAATCCTGTTCTAATCTGTTCTAAGTTGTTCTACCTCAAAAGCAAGTACAGAAAATCCTGCTCTAAACTGTTCCAAACTGTTCCAAACAGACTCACTGAACAGCAAGTCAGAACAGTTTAGAACAGAAAATTTCTCACTGAACAGCAAAAACCTGTTCTTTTCTGTTCTAAACTGTTCCAAACTGTTCGGAAAAGCCTCACTGAACACTCCTATTCTCATGCAGCCAGAAATATCAAATCAAATAATGATAATACCTGTAAACCGAAGGGCATTTCACCTACATAACGATTCACCAATACAATGACAAAATTTGTAAGTTGAGTAGAAGTAGTTAGTACTGTTCCATTGGATTTCAGAATGAGTGAATCCCTGAGTGAAACCAATGGAAAACGACATAACACTGCACTTACAAAATCCCATACCAAAAAAATAAAATTTTCATAAGAGCATTTCTGAAAATAGAAATCTCTGACCGAAATTCTTCGATTCCTATTAAAGCTCTCCCAAACCAACGCGATTAATCGCCGCGACAATAGAAAACAATAACAACAACGTGTTGTTTTGTTTGACAACCACGTGTTGTTATTGTTGTTTTCTTTATTGTTGCGGCGAATAATCACGTTGGTTTGGGAGAGCCTTTACACAAAACAAGATTTTTTAATTGTATGTGTGGGAACGAGGGGCAGTGTGCTCATAAAACTCCGTTTTCCGGATTGAAAGCCCTCCATTTGGCCGCAATCTTTGAAAAATTCTTTAAAGTTTGCCTAGTGGGCGAGGAGGGTAAGCAACTTATGTCGAATTCCTTTTAACAAAAAATTCGATTTGTTTAGAAGAAAAAAACCAATTTTCTGAACAAATTCCTTCTATTGAAAGATAAAAAAATCGATTCTATTTAGAAAAAAATCGAATTTTTTGTTAAAAGGAATTCGACATTAAAGTTGTCGGGCAACTAATAGCGGCTTTTCACAAGTCGATTTTTTTTCCGTGCGGAGAGGTCATGTAACATAGGCGAGAAGGGCAGGAAGAAAGAGGGGTAAACAAAATCTCCCCGGTCAACAAAATCAGGAGATTTTTTTGACGTTCCTCTTCACAATACGTTTGTGTGCGTTCAACCAAGGTAGTTTAAAAGGAAAATAAGCAAATCTCTGGGATTTGTTGCTTGCATGTGAAAGGTACAAGATATTGTTTAGGAGATTAAAAGAAAACGTCCAACAAATCTCCAGCAACTAGTATCTTCGCGTGAAAGGGGACAAACTAAACCCTGCGGCACAGCAGCACGATTCAAGAATAGGCGAGTGGCCACACAGGATAGATCGACTCATGAAAAGCTGGCATTATTTCTGTGAGCTAGTAAAAGTTTCCAGAAACTAAATTGCCTAGTGGGCACTCTCCCATATAACCAATGTGCATAATTGGATCGAGATCGATCAAAAGTTTAGTCCCAGACTAAACCCACAGCCGACTTCTGCCGTACTATCTATCTTTTGCCCATTAAAGCAAACATGATTCAAGGAGGCAACTGACCGCACGGCAAAAATCAACTCCGGAAAAGTCGGCAGTAGAGAAAATTGTTCTTCTGTTAACTCAAAAGCAATTCTCATGTGAGTGCATGCCTGAACTCATTCATCCACCACTAACATTTTATATAATCTACTACAATTTTTCAATGGGATAGCGTTTCCGAACACACCATTGTATACTTTTTGTGAACTGTCAAACGTTCGATTTTTTTCCACCCTAAAAAGTTGCTTTCGCTTGACCAAGTGCAAATAATCCTCGAAATTTTAAGTTCAATTCCAATTTTAAAGCAAATTTACGGGCAGCAGTTGAAATTCATCCAATTTATCAATCAATTCAATTTATAGTTTACTCAAAAGTGAATTTAAACCCCTTCGAAACTCGAAATAAAAAACCTCCCTTTCGATACAAGCATTTAGAAGTTGAGAAAAAAAAAAACGTCGAATACATCAAAAATCATACCCATCATCGGCTTTTTTGTGTGTTGTTAGCGAGTAAGTTTGCAAATCAAATTAAACAAAAAAAACTAAATAAAACAAATCGTAAATTCAGTTTAAATCAATTGGATTTGTTGTGATACGCGATCGGTGCAAGCGAATGAAGTGTTTTGTGAGCATTTTGCAAGTGAAATAAGCATTTAAACCAGAATCCCTATTGTGTCCCACCCACTTTTACACTTTTCTTAGGCCTTTATACTGTTGACAGCTGCTGCTGGTCTGCTTCTCTGGGTCTCCTGGTGAGTGTACATCCACTATCTACAGAGTGGTGTTATATTATCTATTTAACTTGAGCATACACCCTTTTACTATGAAATCAACCAGGTTGTTGGAGAGGGATAGGCGGCGAAGAGTGCGGTATTGTTCTTGTTTTTTTTTTTCAATTTTAGAACACATTGTTCATTTTGACGGAAATGCTTAAAGATTCTACTTAATCGGCGGCAAGGTGTTCTACATTCATAGTCGACTGATAAGATAACCTGCTACTTGTCAGCAAACAGGAACAGGATCCATTTCAAAGGTGCATGATTTTTTGGAACTGAAATCAAATCTGTCACTGAGATCGACTTCCGCCTCTTTTTTTTTTAAATTCCAGTGGTTTTGTGTTATCAGTTGTTGCAAATTCTATTTAAAGGTACACGACGTCATCGCCAATCGTAAACCATAACAGCTGCTGTTATTGGAATTTATGTTTTTTGTCAAATAATATGCAATTTTATCTCGGGAATAATCTTAAAATTAGATGACATGAATTTGACACCCAAGTATGAGAATTAGCTTATTTTATAGTTTACATCTAAGCTGAACACTTGAGTTTATAAAATTAAAAAAAAATCTTATTAGTTACCGCCGACAGGAGATGGGAAACAAATTTTTTCAATGTACCTATGAATAATCCAGAAAAATGTTACACCCCATTATGTACACTAAAAAGATTGCAGCTCATAAGAGTGATTAGAAAATGAGTAAATTTATTTTTTTAGAATCATAGTATGTATATAAATGAAATGTTCGTCCAAATTCTTCTAAAGAGCGTACCTACGTCTTTTATTTGTAATCTTACTCGTGTACGCAAACAAGGTTCCACACTCGAGAAGTGTGTGCTGTTTAATAAACGCTTAAGAGTTTGCATTTTCTTGCCTTGGCACTTGCTAATGCAAAATCGTATAGGTACATACATACATATGTATTTGAAACATTTTCACTGTTGAAGGGTATTTCTAACAACAAAATTTGAGTTTCAAAGACAAAATCATTAACTACATATATTCTACAACATATAAAAGAAGTAAGTATAAATAGCATACTTACTTCTTTTATATGTTGAAAAAATAAACACCACAAATAAGGATTGGGTAGAGCCCATTCCAGAACCACTTGTCCCAAGACAATTCTTCCCACGACTAAACTGGTCCAAAGACCAGTCATCCTACAGACAACTCATCGCGGATCCGGAAATGAAAATTCCATCCCGGAAATAGAAATTCATATGAATTTAAAGATTATTCCAGTCCGATATGTATACTGCTATAAAGTCTTAAAAATTTTCTTTAGAAGGTCAGGTAATTTCAATTTTAGAATAATCGCCAATTATAGCTTACGTGGAAATTTTATGAACCAAGTACCTATGCCGCCTTTTCGTACAACTGCATTTCGCAACTTTTATAGTGTTGCATCGTGTCGGATATTTAATAAACTCCCCATTATTACGAGAGTTTAGAATTTTTATTGAATGGTTCTGATATTTTTCTGAAATTATTTAATTTTCAATTAAATTCGTTTTCATACGAATTGTAAGTGGATATATTGTAAATTGATTTTTTAATAACTTTGTAATATTTCTTTTTCAAGGGCAACCCCGCCCATTTAAAATTATCCATGTTTTACTTTACTTTACACTGACTCTATTTTTTTTTATAAAAATATCTTTGTCACTTATATTTCTTATCTCTCTCTCTCTCTCTTATATCTACCCGCGTGCATACCTACCTCTTCATCTTTTTTCAATGAATATTCCACTGCCTTAATCCCGTATCAAATTTTAAGCCAGACGTCGTCGCCCCCCGTTCATGTAAGTTTTGGCCAGATGCGACACAAACTGATTTTTACGTAATTTTTTAATTTTACATATGTATGTATGTATAATATATTGTTGGGTACGAGTTGCAGATTTCAGAGAGGAAAAGTAAATCATTTTGTTCTACCAAGTAACGTCTCAGTTGCTTATTTATTTGGTGCATAATTGCATTACATCTAACTTGTATGGTATCTTGCATTTACTCATGAATATTACACAATACACTACACTATATTGTGGCACTGCAAACTAGGCCAAGAATATTTGGGTATCTTCTAAGCTGATAGTTCAGCTGCATAAGCCTAATTGCCAGATTGTGGGTTCTTTGCCGTGTTTGACCTTCTGTCCTTTTTTGATATTTTTTAAAATTAAGTTTTCTGCAAATCTGCCATAAAGAAAAAGCCCCCTTGAAAGAGTCTAAATCTTCCTCTTCATTACTGTGGACTTTAAAATAGCTCATTCTAAAGCTTATTTGTGTCAAAATATCAGCTAATTATTATATTTGTTACTTAAGCCTAGTTTCTACATTAATGCAAAGTGAAATCAATATCGAATTGAAATATCGATAAAAACCGCGTCAAAAGGTTAACAAAGAAAATAAATTTTGTTTTATATTTGGTTTAGATATAAGTCTGTTGAATTATATTTTTGTTCCCAAACAAATTTCTTCCTTTTTGTCGCTAAAATAATTGCATTTAATTTTGTTGTATTTTTCACCCTTTTAGAAAAACCTATTTTTTGTATAAAAAATTCACTTCGCTTAGATCTGTAAACAAGGCTAAAACAAGAAAAAGAATATGAAAAGTGTATGAAAACTTTTCCTGTTTTTTTGCAGTTTTTAAAAAGGTATACAATTTACCATGTCGAAGTTCATTGGTCCTTGAATTTTAACAGTCTTACATTACGGACCATAGATAAACATTATCTACACCTCATTTGATAAAAAAAAATCCTGTATGTTAAGGTGCACGCATGATAAATAAGAAAGGTAGTTAACGAATCGTTTAAAAAAAAAAATAAATAAATTTGATGGCACAACAGCTCATGAAGAACTAGGGCCTAGTGACTTACAACTCTCAACCATTCCTGTGTGCGTGTCTGCAGGAATGGAGGGGACCTACAGTTTATTGCCGAATCCGAACGGCTAACGAGCGGCACTTTTCTGTGACAGGAGATACTCTTGGAGGATTTGTCAATTCCTCGCAAGAGGCAGTAGCCGTTTTTTTTTTTTTTTTAAATAAATAGGTGGCGAGGCTGGGGATCGAACCTTAGACCTCCGGCATGACAGTCCATCGCACTAACGGCGTGAATCGAATCGTTTCCGGCAGATAAAAAAAATAATCTAATGCAAGACACACAATGAATTAAATTCCAAAAGCATCATCATAATAAACTACATAGTTCTTCATATAGCGAATTTCAAATCATGCTTATCATTTTCATCTTACCTCAGAGATATTTTAAGCAGAGTAAAGATTACCTATTTTAAACCGCTTAGTTAAGAGCTATACATACTTCTTGTGTATCCGAACCAGATGAATAGAACTATGTACATTTCATTTGATAATACATAGTACACCTACGAGTATGTACATACATAAGATTACTTTTTGAACAGAAAAAAAAAAAAAACTGGAGTAATATAAACTTTTAATTCTCCTTTTTTCACTTTTTATTGCATTTCCAACAATTTAAAGTGTTCCGTGAATTACTTGTGACTAATAGTAAGCACCTCATAGCTTATACCTATGCGAGTCGTAGTATGTAATTCGATGAATATCAACTACTCTTGGCTCGATCTTAGAATCATTCATGAAGTCGGCAATCGGCGGCGGTATTGATGATGGTGACAATGACGGCGGGGTTTGCAACTTGCGATATCAATTAGTATATTTTTAATTTCATATTCTAGAATTGTAAAGAAAAGGGAGCGGGCTTTAAAATAATAACGATTTTTTTTTTCAATGCAATCATTACTGTTCGCCAAACAGTTTTCAGATTTACTAGATTTTCATTGCTTGCACTCTTCGTTCACTCACTGAGTTTATCATTAATTATTAAAACCTTTTTTTCAGAAACTCTTATCAATTTGAAGTTGAACTAAATTAAAAATAGAATAAAAAAAAAACAGTGCAATATAGTTTTAACAAAAAAAAAAAAAAAAAATTAGAACAGACAGACAGAAAGTAAATCACCACATTCAACTAACAATGGGATGTACCACATCAGCTGAGGAACGTGCTGCAATTCAACGCTCCAAGCTCATTGAAAAGAATCTCAAAGAGGATGGGATTCAAGCGGCAAAGGATATTAAATTGCTGCTCCTCGGTAAGTACAGTATACTTTTAGGTGTTATTTTTTTTTCTTATTTCTTACTTTATACTTTTATACAAAATTCAAAAAAAAAAAAAAAAAAAAAAATAATTACCACTGGCGGTGATTTACAAAAGTTGTGTTCATATTCATAAACATTTTAACTGCAATTCTTGTTATCCCCGCTCTGTGTCGGGAAGTTTTGGTTATCTGTTTTTGTAGATTTTGTACAACAGATGGAGAAGTATAGATGTAGTAGGAGAAGAAGTACTTGTTGTCCTTTATTTTGTATATGTATTTTGACTTTCTCTTGGCCAGGATCCAAGAAGCAATATTACATTTTTTTTTAACTGTCTTGAAGGTGTCTAGTATTCTCTGCCAGTTGATAGGGGAGATTATGAGGACGATAATATTAATAGTGCAACAGTTTGTGTTTGCATGTTGTGTTGATCCTTCAGACATGTTCTTTGAGATGACACATTTTGAATTTTTCTTTTTATTGAGTGTTTAGAATTTTTTTTGAGTTGAGTCGATTATTGAGAAGTTTTACGAAGGCTTAATTATTTATTAATTGAATAAAGTTTATACAGAGACAATACAAAATCTTTATATATAAAAATGAATTTCTTACAGTGTTCGTACGCGCATAACTCGGCTAAACATCGTCCGATTCGGTAGCAGATACTTTTTTTTTTGGATTTTTATTGAACCAAATTAACACACAACGGAGCCGAAAATTAAAAAAATTTGAACAAAAATTAGAAAATTCGACTGACAAATTCAAAAAATCGTGAAAACATCTTGAAATTTCAACCTTTCTGAATTAGTTTTTTGTTCGCACGCGCATAACTCGGCTGAGCATCATCCAAATTAGATGGAGGTTTTTTTGTTAGATCTATATTGAACCGGATAAAGACAGTACCGAGATAAAAAATTGGAAAATTAGGCCGGAAAAGTTGGACAGTCGTGATAACAATTGGAGCTTGCTCGACTTTCGAAAGGAACATTAATAATTTAATCAATTATAGGTGGAACGAAGTTCGCCGGTTCAGCTAGTTTCTATTTCAGAGCAAATTATATATTATTGTAAACACTTGAGACAAGGCTTAACATCTATTTCTCGAACGTAAATTTTTAATGTTTAAATTAATTTAAAAAAAGGGGAGTGTTTTTTTAAGTTGTGTCAAATCTGACATCTGCATAGCAGGTGTAGTTTGAACTTTAAAAATTTGATTTATAGACTGCGTAAAATAAAGCTATCCGCTGCACCCATATAACTAAAAGTCATTTACATATTTACCCTGTTATACATTATCTTTTGATGTGTTTCATTTCACTTTTAAGTTGTCTACCATCTAAAAATGTATTCTTCACAATTTCACTACCTTTAGATTAATTTCCTAATAAATTAATCTTTAGATAAGTTCTTCTAAAGCACCATTCCGATGTATATAGGTATAACTGTCTATTTTTATTCCAATTGATATAACGACTCATTTCACTCTATAACAAAAATGTCCTTAAAGTCATCGCACGATAACAGTTTGCTACCTTTTAAAAATAAACGTTTAACCCCTTAAAATAAACCAAAAACCAAACGATACGACACATCCGTGCGTGTGTTTGTTTTGTTATTATAAATTGGCTAAATTTGACCTCGAATTTAATAATATTAATTCAACCAACGTTAACTATCAATTGACACGGTCATTGATGGTGCAGACTACCGCAGCAGGCCAGAGACTGGAGAAATCTTTTAAATTTAGGAATGAGCGTATGATGTATCTGTGTATGCACACAACAATTGGCTGGCACTGTCATAAATTTCATCATTGAAGACTTTATTAATTTAATGGCCGATTGTTAATGAGTTTGATTCGACTCAAATGCTTGAAATTCTAATCTTTTTGTAAAATATACAGGTACCTTTATTATGTGTCCTTAGGTTCACATGCATCATCAGCACCACCCAATCATAAATCTTTTGAAAACTCCCTTCAAAAACACCTGTGATTTTTCGCAATCCTTGGATGTATTTCCTACACGCACGTTATAATTAATAACTCACGCCACGCCAGCCACCTGTCAGACAACACATACGAGAATTTGACGGACAGATAGTTGACACTGCCAATCTATATATGCAGCTAAGCAGTGCGGCGGGCACGAGCGGTGGCATCAGCTAACGCATCGCCTTTGCTGCAATATGCGAAGGTGTGGTCAGTCAGTTGTTGTGGTCAATTGGAAATTCCATTACCGTTTAATCGATCCATCACTTAATATGTAAATCAGATGTTCTATACAGTATGTACTATATATAGATCAATGGACGTTTTTATGATGTGGCTTGATGCGACCGCTTTTGGCAGAATTTGATGGATGCAATTAGCCCAACACCGTGTTATAGCATTTAGATGGTAAGAGGTTGTGATAAAATGCATCGTCCTTGCGCAATCGAAATTCATTGTAATTGACCCGGAAATTTGTGATGCAATATCGAAGTCAATTTAGGAAGATGAGCGATGCAGTGCATTTGGTGTTAATGTTGGTTTACCTGTAACGGATTCATTTTAAGGGTATACAAGATACAAAGTGTACTTATGCTAATATAGGCCGTAATTTAAAAGTTTTGTGTCGGTTAAAGCGATCAGCAAAATGCATCAGGAAAACAAATTTCTTTTGGATAATTTAATTTGAAATATAAAAAAGATTAATGAAAAAAAAAAAAAGAAATTAATTTCGCTTCAAAAATAAAAAAAAAAACAACACTCCATCTCCCATAGACTTAAAAAAAAACGATAGGAAGCGCTGTGTGGGAGGTGATAGGAATTTTTTTTTTATGTTTTAGACTTTAAATAAATAAATTTGATGGCACAACAGCTCATGAAGAACTAGGGCCTAGTGACTTACAACTCTCAACCATTCCTGTGTGCGTGTCTGCAGGAATGGAGGGGACCTACAGTTTATTGCCGAATCCGAACGGCTAACGAGCGGCACTTTTCTGTGACAGGAGATACTCTTGAAGGATTTGTCAATTACTCGCAAGAGCAGTAGCCGTTTTTTCTTTTAAATAAATAGGTGGAGAGGCTGGGGATCGAACCTTAGACCTCCGGCATGACAGTCCATCGCACTAACCATCACGCCACGACTACTACTTTTAGACTTTAAGAAATATTAAAATTCAAAATCCGTTTTGTATTTTTATCAGAAATCACGATATTACAGGATTACGGTATTTAATCGTAATTAACCGAAAAAAGGTTTAAAAAGAAAAAAGCATTTTTCATAATTTAAAAGAGAACTAAAACACATAAAACAATCTGGTTTTCAGCTTTCGAAAGTTAGGGATTAATAAAATTACATACAATTTTCAAAAAATACAGTTTAATATTTTAGTTTTCAAAATTTTGAGTTTATAGTTTAGTTTTTCAAAAAATTTTCATTTAACCAATTTGATTTAGATAAAAAATTATGTGTCTTAATTTCTGCCTTTAAATGTTATGTTATGTCATGTTATGGTAAGCGTTGCCGTTGTGGTTGCTTTTTTTTTTTTTATATTTTTTTTCAATTTTTGTAAAGTTTTTGATTTTATATTTTTAAGAATTGGTTTGAGAAACTTAAAATTTATAATTTAATTTTAATTTTAATACGTAATTGTGGTCTAGATTTAAAAATTAAAAAAAATAGGTCTTTGATTTTTTTTAATAAAATAATATTTTTTTGTAAGTAAATTTTTGTTTGCAGTTTGTTTTTTTTTTTTTTTTATCTTTTTAAGGGTTATTTTCAGAAACTTCAAATTTCTACAAAAAATAGATAATTTTCGTCTTTATTTTTAGAAAAAAAAATAAATTTTGGGAAAAATGAATTTTTTGATATTTTTTCATTTTTGAAAAAAAATAAATTTGGGAAAAATTATTTTTTCTTACAAATTTTGATTTTTATCTTCTTAAGGGTTAATTTAAGAAACTTCAAATTAATATACAGGTAATTTTAGTGTTCATTTTTGGAAAAACAAATAATTTTTAAATTTTTCTTTTGATTTTTTATTAATTTTTGAAAAAAACATATTTTTTTTTAGGTCAACTTTATTTTTATTTTTGATAGTTTTATTAATTTTCAATAATCTTTTCATTACCAAGCGTATCTACATAAATATATTTAAATATTTTTTCATAAAAGTATTCATATAAAGTTCAAGTATGGAATACATAAAGAAAGTTTTATTTTAATAATTTTGATACTCCTTTCGACGAACGTTACGAAAACGCAACACGAATTTTCTGAGAAACTAAATTTTTTTTTTTTTACTATTTCCTCTAATTACACCTAATATATCCAGTGTTTGAAATTTCAAGTTTCTAAGTCAACTGGAACTGGTAGCTGCTAGAAATGGGTTAAGAAGGTTTTTTTTGAAACTAAAGGAAGAAATAAAAAAAGCAATCATTTTCACTATTATTACAATTTTACAGCCTTGAAAATTTTTTTTTTCCGAAATGAAAAACATCAGCTAACATTTCTTACGAGTTTACAGCAACAATCGTAGTTTTGTTTCACTCGTAATCGAAAAACCTTTAACATTAAGTTTATCTTTGTTTTTTATTGTCCATTGTCTTAATAAACAATAATTAAATTAGTTCTTCAGTCCTTAAAGCCACTTAATAGCCTTGAACCACAAGAGCAAGTTTGGGTGACCCATTCGTTTATTTTACTCTTGCTAAACCGTTTAAAATGCAAGTAGGTACCTAACATCCTATATTCCTATATTTTCAATTTAATTAAAGTAAAGGAGTTTTTGTAAAATAAAAAAAGTATATAATTGAAACATAAACGCTTCCTAATGACGACGACGACGGCTGTTAAATGGTCACGGACTCTAAGCCTGACCAAATAAAAACTCAGTTAAATTCAAAATGGTTTTTACCCTTCTTGAACCCTGAATAAAATATATTTGAAGGACATTGACCTTAAAGACTAAGGAAAAATACCTTTCTGTTGAGAATATGTTAAATGTTAATAACCAGTAACACCTATATACGTGAAAGATATTAAATTTAGTGACTTGTCATTTTTAGGATTAGATGAATAAAACGGGAAAAGTTGAATGACTTTCAATGTAATGAAATGGGTTTTTGTAATAAAAACCCAGAATACATAATGTCAGTTCAGGGATGGATTAATGTTTAATGTATTACAAAATATAAAGACTGAGTTTTTTTAGAGTAAAAAGACGAAGGAGCTTGTGCGATTTCTTTTATGGGACTTTACAGAATCCAATGGGATGTAGACAGAGCAACTCTTTTGCTGCAGAAAAAGTTTAGGAAAGAGCTTAACATTCTTTTCGGGGTGAATGTCCTTTAGTCTTTCAAGGGAATTATAATTATGCTATAATTAAAGAATAATTAGACCGTGAGAATTATTTTTCAGATATTCTGTCGCGATTACGAAAATCCTATTCAAACAATTGAGCTGGGGTGTTTAAATATGCACATATGTATGTATCACAAGTCTAGAAAATTTTGATAATGTAATTTTTTGTTTTTTAATTTTGAATCTCGACAAAATTAATAAAACCGAAGATACTGTCGCACAGTGGTCCTATTGTTACATAACTTCCTCGACTGAATGGTTTCGGGACGCTAAATTCTGTTTTATCCGTTTTTTTTTTTTTTTAATAATTTAAGTCAGATAATGGTACAAAATTTCAAAATAAAATAAAAAACAGAATTACTGTTTGAAATACATACGATTTATTAAAATATATTCACACGAGCATGATAATTGTCATATATGTATGTAGATATGGACCAATTTAATAACAAAAAAGTCAAAAATGTTGTGAAATGTTCCAAAGAGATAAGAATTAATTTTTGTACTAGATTTAAAATTTTTTTTTATTTAAAATGATTTTTAGAAAAAAACCTGATTGATTGTTATAGAAGTTGGACAATTTTGACAGTTGAAAGATTGGCAACCAAATTTAAAATGAACGACTGAAAAATTAAATTTAAAATAAGAGCTTTAACATTGTTAATTTGGTTAATTTTTCTGGTTGCTGTAGGTATTATTTATTACATATTTTTAATCACTTCACAAATTCTGTTTGGATAGAATTTTGAATTAACAGTTGTCTTTTACACGTCCGAATTTTTAATCTTATGTCGGAATTGAACACAGTAGACAGAAAAAATTAAAAAAATGTTATAACTATTTTTTGATACTATGTTTTTTAAGTATTTTTGTCGTCAAAATTGTCAAATTTCTTTCAAAAATAAACAGTTTTGGTCTAGAAATCAATTTCCATAAAATAATATCATAAATAAGGCAGTTTAAACGCTTGGGAACATTGGGCAACATTTTGGACTTGCTTTTCTAAATTTGGAACATATCTGAATTGGTATCACTTTCGTTATGAAACACCACCATCAAGCTCAAATTTTAGAACTATTCACACACAAATTTGACTATTTTACATTATTTTAAGTTTATGACTCGTTGACCTTAAATTTGATTGACAGCTTTAAACTGTCAAAATTGTCATCAGATGTTTTGATGACAGAAATAAATTTTTATAAAATAAAAATAATTTTAAGCTCTTAATACACGATAAAATTATCGTACCGATTATCGTAATCGCATGTGATGGTTGTTTCGTGTGTGTACACGAAGGTATCCGCTGTACCGAAATCGCACGTCGAATGCTATGGAGCGAAGACGGCTGCATTATCGGTACAACCGGTACGATCGGTTGTATCGTGTATTAAGCGCTATATATAGGAGTGTTTTTTTTGTCATTTTTTTAATAGTTCTAAACTAACTGCTCAAAAAGCGAGATACAGCTTTAGTTGTTAATAAAAATTTTCAAACTTGGCCTAACTAAAAAATTAGACAAAGTGTCATATATTTACTTCGCTTTCAGTTATCACGGCAGTGTAGACATACGATCCTGTGCCAATATTTATATGTCCAGCAAATAATCAGAACAGGTCCTAAGTGTACCAAATTTCATTAAATTTCATCAGGTTATCAGGAAATGATTTCGGTGCCAATATCACTGTCAAGCATCAGAGGCAGCGTTGCCGCCCGAAATAAAATTAACGTGCCATATTTTTTGCCACATGAAAAAACCACAAATTCTTCTATTTTCTTAAAAAACCTGTAATTAATTTTATTACGGGGTAAAACACAATATAATAAAAATCGATGGAAATCATTTGCTCTGTGCGTACCTACATTGTCAAAAATGAATTTTAAAATTTGGACCAATTTTCATTAAATTTTGTTGAAATTTGCTTCATTTTAAGTAAAATAATAGAAATAAAAAAAAAGTGCCATATTGAACTTTTTTGTGCTACCGTACCACGAGGAAATTATCGTGTCAAAAAAAGCCCGATCGTGCAACTTTGGCAACGCTGATCAGAGAGCCCAGTTTTTCAATGCGCTATTTTTTTTTTTTCTAATGACATGTTTCAGTTAACTCACCAAATTTGTTGGTTTATCCCACTTATGATTTCTCGAAAATGCTCAAAAACACACCTTGTCACACATAAAAATTCCTTTTCGCACTAAATCTCTGAGTTGAAAAGTAAAAGCCTTTTTTATTTTACTTGTGTCCCGAAGAATTCTCAATCCTTCCCTGGTTTAATTTGATGCCTTATCATCGAACGATACGTTCGATTAACTAAAAAAAAAATATATAATTATTGTTACTAATCCATTAATCAAAAAAACATTTTGCACCAACCGAAATCGATAGAATCTTTACGTGATTTATTTAACTCCTAATGTAGGTATCGTTGCGATGGTGTTGATTTAAGCTTTTCATGATACAAATACATATCAGTGGCGTGGCGTCCATATAACGCGATTCCTACCGAGTTACCATTTTAAATTCTACATTTTAGGCCCATTTGCTGAAACGAAACTTAAATATTTAAGTTCAACATAAGAGCTTATGTGACAGTTTATGCTGAGGAAAAAGTGAAACATAAGCGTTTTAAGTTGAACATAAATATTTAAGTTTCGTTTCAGCAAATGGGCCTAAACAATGTTTATCAAATAACGAGCAATATAAATCGTTATGAAAAAAAAACATTATTTGTGTGTATGCCTTCTTTTTCTTGGATTCCTCTCTGTTTAGAAAATTCTTTCTTTTGTAAAAAATAACACGATTTTCTTCGACTTTTGTTTTTTTTTGTTTCGTGAATTTTGTACGTACCTATCTCGCTGCGTTGCTGTCTAGTTTATTTCATAGGGCTGGTAGCGGTAGGTTTTTATTTTAATTCAGTTTATTATTCGTTAAGCTCATTGTAAACTAAAAAATAATGGCTTGAAATATAAAATAATAAATATAAAAAAATTGTTTGAGAATGATTAATTTTTCTCCGCCTTCCCATTTGAAATAATCCACGCCACGCCCCTGATACATATACATACACGTACGTCTACGAAGATGGTAGGTACCTTTTTCTTGAGTTCCTTAAGTAACACTACGATTAAATAATTTTTAACGTTACTTTTCCCAAAAGCACTTAAGCATTTGCGTAGGTATTTATATAATGTAACAATCACTGCCACGTCACAATACCTCTTAAAAGTATGCAATTTATAGCACAAAAAAAAAAACATAAATAAAAGAAATGAATATCATCAACAAGGTGGTTTACTACATTCTACGTTTGTTTGGAATTATAATATTCCCGAGAGAAAAATGGCGACAGAAAAGAAAAGTACATAAAAGCTTCGTTTCATAATATTTAGAACCACAAGTCCTGGAAATTGAAACGGTAACATACCAGCTTATACAACTAAATACACGCCCAGCTCAAGTTGCCAAGATGCTAACTCTTTTATATTTTATATACTAAATGGCACTTTGCAACAAAGCAACACAAATTCGCACGCATGGTATTTGTATTCGAAGACGAAGAAAGCGTGCGGCCGTAAAGGAAAAAAAAGTAGCAGTAAATTTATACTTTATTTAGACGTACAAAGGTATTTTCATTTTATATTTTACATCAACATCAGTGAGTTGGGATGCTCGATGTTGTATACAAATATTGTTAAATTGTTCTCATATCTGCCTTTGCATCTACGAAAGTATCTATCTATCTTTCTTGCTATGGTGCCTTCTGCCTTGTTGGGTTTAATGCATATATAAAATTTAGGTTGATGTTAAATGTCATCGAAAAAAAAAGTAAGATGGTCATTGCCTAGTTTTAGGAGCAATATATTTACATATATGGCTTTGGGCCAAATCTATTGTTTCTCTCTAGAATATATACATATAATCTTTTGCTTTACTACTTTCAATGAATATTATACTAGATACCTGTTTCAAGTAAGTGAGTGCATGCATACGAGGTTTACTAGAAAACATTACCAGGTATTGAGCTATAAAATTTTGTTAAGGGAGGAGGGGGGGGGGGGGGGTTAGTTTCCTTGTGAAAAGAAAAAGCAAACGAAACTCTACAAAGGGGGGAAAACAAACACTATTCAAGGCGCGAAATGTGTCGTTGTGTATTTATGTTATTTTCTATTTGATTGTCAACCCCCCCCCCCCCCCAATGTAGATTTACGTATCCGTTTCCTTTACTTCAATAACAAAAAAAAAGCACGAAATAAAAAAGACAAATTTAACTTTCGGAAAACTTCTGGAAATGTGCAATTAATAAAAAAGCTTACAAATTTTCTAATTCACCAACCATTTTAAATATTGCTAAAACACTAATTCACAATTTAAAATATATCTTATACGAAAGTATCTATTCTAGAAATGGATGTTTTTTCATCTCCTTCCTTAAAATCGTTTAAAATGTGTTCCAAGGCGGTAATTGAACCCTTTGCCCCTCCCCATGTCTTCGCACCTGGTTCAAACTGCCCTTAAGGGAGCTAAGCAAAATTTCTTTATGAAATGAGTTCACAGAGAACTTTGAGATTTCCCACCAGCTATCAATTAAATTCTTTTCAAAGAAAGTTTTACGCAAGAAAATGTCTGTTTTTGTTTACGACTAAAGCCGTTATTTTTTGTGTAGTTTTTCTTTGTAAAAAAAAAAAATTCCTCAGGTAAAAAAATAAATAAATAATGCCTTTCGAGAATCGGTTTATTTCGCACAAATTTCACAGTAAAATGTTCCTATTTTTTTTTTTATTGTTTTACTAAACATAAAGTAGCTTATGGCAATTGAAGAAAATTTAAAACAACAAATGGCTTATTGATGTTCTTGTTCAGTGCTCATTTTCTTTCAAATTGTATTTATTCCTCCCTGAAATCCTTGAAACATTTTTAACGAAAAATCCTTTCAAATGTGGGCCTACACTCATAACCTTGAAATCGAGTGTCTGGCGAGACAAATCATTTGAAGTTGATTTCGTTTTGAAACAAAAATCATATATCTTAAATAATTTAACATACATAATTAATGAGGAAAGTACATATTTTTATAATATCAATGATTCCCATTTTATGTAGGTTTATAGACGTTGTCTGTGACAATACCTAAGAAAATGTGTTTTTTGTTTGTGTTCGATTTGGTCTGTGGAGCCCTAAAGTCTTTAAAATTAAATATTTATTGGTATTACAAAATTTTGCTAATTTTTCAGAGTTATCAAACTGAAAAGTTTCCCTTTTTCAATTTATGTAACTTTACCACAATAGCCCTTAAGGATGCATGGCATAGATGGATGTAGGTGCTATTGCTGATGTGTTCTAAGTTTTGATTCGTAAACAAAATCGATATGTAAAAGCTGATATCTATTCTCACTTGGAATTTAGTTCTCAATGAGACTCTAGAAAGTTTTATATTTTGTAAATAAGTAGTACCATCGAGGGGCTACCAAGGGTTACTACACTCACAGGCACATTTAACCGCCCACCTCGTATTTCTGTAAATTTAAAGAAACCGTCAAGTTTAGACCACATTGGGTGTGAGTAATGTTGAAAGCAAAGTTTGAAAAATAAAAAAATAAAACAAAAATTCTGAGAAAAAACCACGTTTATTAAAGAATTAACACAAAAAACGAACAAAAAATACTGAAAAAGATGTTATCTTTTGTTGTTAAAAAAGTGGTAAAATTATTGAAAAACTTAATTTTTAATAATGGGTGTTTGCGACGCAGGCTCTAAAAATTACTCCGTGGAGCCGGTTTGACAATCCGTCAATGATGTCCTGAACATCCGACTGAGGGATGTTGTGGCACTCCTCTACTGCAGCTGTGCTAAGCTCTCCTAGAGTGTTAGGGACATGTGTTCTCGCTCGGACACGTCTTTTAAGGTTGTGCTAAAGATGATCGATAGGTTTGAGATCTGGACCGCAAGATGGACATGGCAAAACTGGAATTCCGACCTCACTTAGGTAGTTAGTTACAGAATTCGCGGTATGGCAGAGTGCGTTGTCATGCATTAACCGAAAGTGTTCACCAAAAATTGGCGCGAAAGGCATCACATGGTCTTGCAAAACGTTTTCCACGTATATCTGAGCGTTCACACTGCCTCTATCGAACACAACAAGGTCCGTGCGAGCTTCAGAACTGATGCCTCCCCAAACCATTATAGACCCTCCTTGGTAACCCACTGTTTCGGTTATCGTGCATGGGGCAAACCTTTCGTTTTTTTCGCTTGTATACACGCTGACGTCCATCTGGACCTCGTAGACCTATTCTGCTTTCGTCTGAGGTTAAGACGTCCCTTCCTTCCTCTGCAGTCCAGTTAAGACGATTGGGAGCAATTTGGGGCGCGCGCTGGTCGGAAAGCTCTGAAATTTAATTCTGCCAACCTTTTTCTGATGGCACGTTCACTCACACCAACATTCCTCACCTCAAAAAGACGTGTACGAGCTTCAGTAGCGATGCCAAATCGATTTCTCAGTATGTTGTTTAAGTAACTGAAACAATTTTAAAAATCGCTTAAATTGCATAAAATGCTTCGATGAAAATTTTATCGGGCGAAATAAGGGTTTTAGTTTTTTGTTTCTTGCGAAAATATCCGCTAAACAAAAAGCAAATTAGCAGATAAATTGTAATAAACTTTAAGAGTGAGGGTGACGAAAAATGTAGGTGGGCGGTTAATTGTGCCTGTGAGTGTACATATATCGAATTTAGCTAAGCCCTCGTCAGTAGTTATGAACAATTTTGCTTATAGAAAGATAAAATAAAAATAAAAAAAAAGTTGGTTTAATTAACAATAGGATTGGATCCTGGTATACCTTCCGGTTACCATTCCTTGTCCAATAAAGTGCTTTGCACATGAGACACGACCTGCGAACAGCCAACTGCGAATTATCGCGTATTTTGACATTTCATTCACATGAGTGGTCGCTGAAAATTGCGAATTGTCATCAAACATAAGTAAGAAAAATGAGAGTTTGAGGTTAAATTCGAGAATTATCTATTCGCTAGTTTGTGGAACGCGTCCTGCTGTTTTGGATTGCGAATTGAAGTTTAACAATTCGTAGAAGATAAATTGTTAGTCGCATACAAAATTTTCTAGTTTAATCTAAATTTACGCTGTGTTTTCTATTAAAATTTGTTGATTGTTTCATTTATTCACTTCGTCCAAAAGTAAAAACAAAAGAAAAATTCTATAAGCAATAGAATTTGCTTTTAAAAGGCTTATTCGCATTCGCAAGTAGCAGCTCATGTGGAAAGCACTTAAGCCAACCTGGGTTAATACGGAATAAAAAAGATCAACGTTAAAAATGACTTACCTTACATTTTAATATTTTAATTTAAACCATTAACTAATTGTTGTCTTATATGTTGAAATAAAGAAAAAAAAAACATGGCCGCCATGAACTCTTAAAATCTACTCTCCTTTATTGGAAACTATTAGAACTAATTTAAAGCTTCTTGAGCTTTAAAAGTGTAAATTATTTAATTGAATTTTATTAAAATTGAATCTAAATTTAAGCAAATTCAAGAACAAAATAAAAATAATCTTCCACCATCAAGGCCGAACACTCACAATTATTATACGTTTTCCAATGTAGAAATCAATTATCTGTCTCACATAGTGTCCAACTTCCGAAAAACATCAAAAACTTTAACATGTGTAATTTACAATTTATTGAAAAACACTTTATCGACTAAGTATAGAGGATCCATATAATTGACGTGTACATGTGTCCCACGCTTCATACCACAAAAATGAAAAACCCACGAGTATTGTCTTATTCCCTTATTTGATGATATTGTATGGTCGTGCTTGTGATGCTCTGAAATGCAATTTGTGTGTAGTTATGTATATTTTTCCACCCTGTACCTATTTGTGTAATAAATACTCCATTTATATGTTATACCTATACACTACTTGTCACTTGAACTGACCGTTCATCATTTTTTGTCAAATTTTTGATTTTGGAACCAGGAAATACGAGTCTTACTGCCTGAACAGAATAGATTGCTGGAACTGGAGCCGCAGACGGAACTGGAGGAGCTGTCAAAAAGTGGCGTACGTTATTTTGTTTACCTGCCCACAATGCAGCTGTACAGCTTTGAATTTATTTTGAAGAAAAACAAAAGAATATTCTTGTTTACAAGCTCAGAATTCACATTTTTTGTTTCCAATAATTTTCCTATTAATAAATAATTTTTTTCGCGATACAAATAACCACAATATTTTTTTCCGACCCCAAAAAGTTGTTCTTTTTTCTTCATACAAATTGAAACGTCAAAAGTGTCGTACGTGAAAAGTTAAAAGTTGTTGAACTCTTCCGTCTGCGGCTACGTTCCGTTGTGTTCGCAACATTGAATTTGCATGTATTCAATATTTTGACAGCTATTCCAGCGTCGGCTCCAGTTCCGTCTCCGTCATCATTCTGTTCAGCCAGTTACAACTTGTAGGTGAACTTTTTTTTTTTTTTTAATAATATATTGCCATGAAGTAAGGAGACAATAACTATATTTTCAAAGACAGTTTTGTGTGACAGCATACGTGTATAGACGAAAAAAAAAAATATAAAATATTATACAGTCAAACTTCGATAACTCGAACTACTATATTATCCACAAAAAAAGTTCGACTTATCAAGACTTCGAGTTATACAAATTGTTTTACATAAATGTACATAAGTTCTTACACCAAAGATACACACAATTATTGAATGTATTTTGTGATTTGGGTCTAAGTTTTTTTGATTGTTTTATCTCAAGGAACAAGATTCCAATTTTTTTAATGCAACATAAATTTCTTCTGTTGTATAGTCACAAGTTTGCAATTATAAATTCAAAATTTTTAATGCATGTTCTATAACACGCTTCGAAGGCTGTTGAATGAATTCCTCTACCGAAGTCTGCTCTTCAATTTCTATATCAATTAATCCAGATTTAAAGATATGAAGCTATAGCTATATAGGTACAAGTGTCATGATATCCATATTTTATACTCCTGACCAAATTATTGGAAAAGAATTTTTGTTATACTTAACCCTCCCAAATTTGATGTCACCTCTCTGAGACTATCAAAATATCGATGGTTAAAAGTTGGGCAATTTTGAGTTCTTGATGACCGGTTTTGGAAACAATATGGTACCATCGTACTCATAAGTAAAGTATTTCTTGCGTTGATACTATTTTTAATGAAAACACCTTTGCGGGTAAAATGGAAAAAAATATCAAAAATCACCAAAAATTGATGAAAAAAATTTATAAAAAAAAATAAATAAATAAATTTAATGGCGCAATTAAGTAATATTTTTGTTTTTAATATGCACCTATTAATTTCCATTCAAACACTGAAAACCGGATGCCTAATGTTTTTTAGTTTTTTAAAAAATTGAAAATAACGATACATATTTACTTTACTACTTAATTAGTAGAAACAGAATCTTTGGAGCAACAATATAACCAATGAAAGTCAAATTCAAGGAAAACTTATTTTTATTATTTTCATTTTTTTTTTCAAAAACTGGAATAAATTTTGACATCTGGTTTTTAGTGTTTGGCTGAGAATTGATGGAAGCAATTGAATATTAAACACAAAAATATTTCTTAATAACATAAAATTTTGAAAAAAAAAAATTTTTCACAATTTTTCAAAATTTTGAGTTTGAATTAATTTTTCAAAAACTGTTCTTTCTACTAACTCGAATTAATAACAAATTAAAAGAATGTAGGTGTGAATATAGGAATTGTAGGTGTTACCGTTGTTTTTTAATAATTTTTTTTTCTATTCCAAGTCGATTTTTTTTAGAAAATTGCCCCTCCCCCTTAAACGGGGGGAAATAGACCCGCCTTCCATACAATTTTTGTCTTGTCTTAACGCAACCTACTCGCTCTACCTCCTTGGTGCACCTTATACCGAACACCCTGGTATAAAAGACATGCTTCAATAATGTAATGATTTTTACATCGAAAAAATGTTAGAGTCGAAGGAAAAAAAAAAAGTTTTTTTAAAAAATTTTTGTTTTGTTTAAAAAAAAAAAACAAATGTTCAAAATTTTTAAATGTTATACTGTTTTACTTACCCAGAAAGAGCCATATTCCAAAATTATAACAAAATCGGTTCGCCCATTAAGAAGCTATTCGTGAATAAAATAACTCGAAAATTAGGCAATTTTCTCAAAAAATATTAAACCCCTATTTCCGCAATTCGAATTTTCTGGCAAATTCGTAAATTGCAGTTTTTTTTACAACCATTATGGTTATTAAATGTACGAAGTTTTATCAAAATTGTTAGAGCCGCTTTGGATTCAATTAGTTTTCAGTCCGAATGATATAATAACATTTAATTTTTGATCAATTTATAATCGACCTCAATCAAGTGACACAGAGTGTTAGGTAGTCGGGGTCGAAAATGAAAATGAAATCATTTCATTGATGAATGAGTTAGTTCTCAAATTGACACGCTTGACCTTTTTTGATTGAGGTTCTGTTCTTCTCATTTTATTTATGACTTTTTGTGTTATCTGTGCTAAATGTTCAAACAATGATAACTGTGTATGTACTTGTACGAGTACAACTTGAATATTACGACTCAAGAGTATACGACTAGAAAAATGTTTAATTATGTTTATTATGTGCAGATAGTTTAAATGAGTTGTTGATAGTGTCTGATGGCTTTCCGATTTGACATACAAGGCAAAGGGTGTTTTTTTTTTCAACTACTTCAAAATCTTTCAGCTTTCTAGTGTACTATATACTAAATAAGATATATGTAGATGAAAAATATCTCTCTAGTATTGATGCACTCAGACCAATAACGTCGGGTAAAATTTTAATAATTTCATTGTTAAATTTACAATGTGGTACATTGCTATGCATAAAGTTACAGACATCTCTGAACCTAATACGATTTCAATAACAGTGTTGATCTAACAAGATGTCATGTTATTTAAAAATAAATTTTTTTTAAATAATAAAATTGGACACATTTTATCATGATTCCCGCAGAAATAATTTATTCCAAGTTTGGGATTTTTAACAATGTCTTTTCTTTAAATTAACTTAACGTTGTTATTTTTATATTTTTTTTTATCTGATAAACTTAGCCTAGTATGGAGTTTCAATAGTTTTTAACTCGTTTAAAATAACTTGGAGCTTTTGCTTATAATTTATCTATTGCCGTTTTTTGTACTTGCTCTTTAGGGCAAGTATTAATTTTTTTTAAACTTGTTGCGCGTCAGTCGCCATTCTCAAAAACGCGTTTTAGCAAATGGGTCTTGTGAATAAAAAAAAAGCTAAAGCTAAAACTTAGATTTTAAGTAAAAGCTGAGTTTTGCGTGAATAAAAAGTAGTTTTGGATATCTAGTTAGAGATCCTTTCTAGTAAAAGCTATTTTAAAATAGCCAAAGCTAAATTCATTTATTTTTAGCTTAAACTTCAATTTGTGTGAAAAAAAATAGCTTAAGCTAAAATAATATAGTAAAAGCTATAAAAATTTCAAGATTTTTTCATTCCTGTCTAAAAAAGGTTCTTATATTTTCATTATTCTATTCAGTTTTAGTGCGAATATGGCCGAGTTTATGCGCGTAAGACAACTGAAATTGTATATAATCTGATCGGGAATCAGTGATGATGACTTTCATAGTAGGTATGTTTCGGTTTTTAAAAGAAAATGTGCAGTGGCCTTCTAATTACTTTTTAGGGGATTCAACAGAGCATAGACGAGGTGCATTAGCCTCTGAGCAGAGGATGCACATATTTTTAAGATATCTGAGTTTAATTTGTTTTTGTTTATATTGGATACAAATTGGGAGATTGTTGATTAAATGTACGGGAAAAATCAAAAAATGGGATAATTTTCTTTAAAAATTTAAAAAAAAAACGAAGATTATTCAAAATCATAAGATCCGTTTTGCGAACATAAAAAAATACTCAAACCATTTTATTGGAGCTACCCAGTCTACATAAACTATAGCACAGTAAAATAAAAAAAATTAACCATATCGGTCCACCCCTTTAATCTCGAGCTCGATGTACAGTACAGGGGACACACAGATGCAGCGACTGACGAACGATAAACGATATGATAGAAAATTTTTTTACACGCAACCAATATTTATCCTATATCTGAGCAGATTAAAAAAAAAACAAAACACGTTGCATTCCAGTATATATAAAACAGTTTAAGCTAAAGCTACTTAAGTTAAAACATGTGAATAAACAAACCAAAGCTAAAATTATAAAGCTAAAATTAGAATTTTCTAGCTGAAGCTATTTAGCGAAATCTTTTTTTATTCACATGAAATAAAGCTTAAGCTAGAACTATATAGTTTTAGCTACTATAGTAAAAGCTATGACACGTTAGCTTTAGCTACTTACAAAAAAGCTTTTAATTCTTTTTTTTTATTTACAAGACCCAATATCTCAAAAACTGTTCATAGCACACAAAATTTGTACTTTTTCAATGGGAAATCTAACTATCATTCTTTTTTTCATAGAACATTTTTTTTATAGGAATTATACTTTCAGAGTTAAGGCGCTTTAAAGCATGATATTTTTTCCATAATATCGACCGTTAAGGAGATATTGGGGACAAACTACAAAAGCATACTTTAAGGGGCATTAACTCTGCAATTATACATTCTATAAAAAAATAAATTTTCTATGAAAAAAAAAATAGTTAAAGGACGATGGGCATTTTGGGCCCATTTTTCAACATTGCTCAATAGTGATAAAACTTATGCCATATGAAGCTAATGGAGAGTACTGTATTTTGTTATATTGGGGCTTAATGGTGTTTTTACTCATTTTATAAAAAAAAGTATTTAAAGTTGAAAATTTTTATAAAAAAATGGCTACATTTACTAAAAAGTTTTTTGCCATTTTTGAAAGCTAAAAGTCTGTTCTTTCATTCTTTTTTTAAATCAGCTTATTTCTCTTACAGTCTCCGAAAAAATTGCTTCCAACTTAAAAAAGTTGAAAAACAAAAAATTGAAAATTAATTGTTTTTTTTACAATTTTAAATACTAGGCTCTAAATTGGCTTTTATATTAACAACCTCTTAAAATTTTGTATTTTAAATTGTGAAAAAATTAGTATCCAATTTTCGTTTTTCAACATTTTTTAGTTGGAAGTAATTTTTTCGAAATCTATAAACTGAAATATGTTGATTTAAAAAGGGAATTGAAGCAGAGACTTCCGGTCTTTAGTAAGGTGTGCAATTTTTTTTAATAAAATTTTTCCATTTTAAATAGTGGAGAGGGGGGCACCTTTGAACACTTTTTGGATTGGGGTTTCCAAAAACCCAGTGTTATGGAATTTTGGGCCTGTTATTTATAGACACTTCGAGAATCATATTTAAAGTTTAATTTAAACCCATTTTTGATCAAATTTAATAAAGATTTATATTTTATTTTTAATAAAATACAAAATAGGTCCTTATGTTCAAAGGTACCCCACATGTTGGGTACCTGGGGTACTTTTGAACGGAAGTATTTATAATTATTTTCAGCAGTTTTCAGCAGTAAGTAATGTGAGTATAAGATCATATCTATTGAAGGAAATAATAAACTGTATAAATAAATTAATTATGTAGAAGCTGAATAAACAAAATACTTTAATAGGATATAAAATCTTTTTAAAGGTGTATATCACTAGTTTAAAAGTAGACTTTTGGAAATAAATGGATTTAAACAAAATTTTTGAAGCAAAAAGTCTTTTTGAAACTTTAATTTTAATGGCCTTAACATTCCATCTGTCTAACGAAGAAAAAATTAAAATTTTTTTTTTCAAAAAATAGTTTCAAACCTGTTCAAAGGTGCCCCGACCGTTTCGTTCAAAACTGCCCCAACGTATTCAACAACATAAAACTCGGCCATAGTTATTATACCTAAAATATTTATCAAGAACTTTACCTTTTTGTTAATCACAATGAAGGTGTGAGTTTAATAATAATTTTTCAAAAACGAAAAACCTTAGTAAAGAAATTGTAAACTCTTATAAAAAAAAAAATATTACAAAAATACAATTTACGCATAAAAACTGCATATCTAGCTACTGTCCGATGAACGTAAGAGAGGCACCACAAAATCGTTGACATGTAAAGATATTGGTTTTGCCATGTTTAAAATTAAGCTTACGCTTTGAAATATTTATTTGTTAAGATTTTATTAGCCCTACCTTTTTTTTATAAAATGCGCAAAAACACCATTTTCGCGCTCGATTTCAATAAAACCGCTATATAATAAAATAAAGTACTCTCCATTAGCTTTCATATGACATAAGTTTTATCACTGTTGAGCAATGTTAAAAGTGGGTCCAAAGTCCATACAAAAGTGTCCATGGTCCTTTCCTATGAAAACGTTGCTTACAAATTTCGTGTGCCATGAGCCGTTCTCAAGATATTGGTTAAAACGCATTTTTCGAAATAGGGGCCGACGCCCAACACCTACTACGGCTCCGCCATTTTATTTTTATTCTCAAAAAAACACCTATACTAATTCCAATCATAAAATTTCACAGGATATTTTTGCAAAAAAAAAAAACCTCTGTCGATTTTAAGAAAACTGAGTTTTAGGTTCTTACCAAAAACTATACACACTGTGGAAATAGGGTTTTTAGTGAACTCCTTCAAGTAAACCTCTGACCTTATCGGCGACAAATATTTTAATTAAATAGAAAACAAATTTTTTAATTAAACAATACAATTCCTAGGCTCTTACTAAAAATTTAAAAAAAAAAATATTTTTTCCAAAATGGCGGCCAAAGCAAAATAATCGAAATCATAGCGGCAAACGCTCTTTTCAAAGTTGATTATCATCTACGATTACATTTGCCCTTACAATACCTATTTCGCAAAAAAATAAATATAGAAACCAACAACTCGGCAGAAACATTATTATTTATTAATAAAAGAACTAAATGTTAAACCCCCCTTAACTCGGTAGAATATCAAAGAAAATCCACTATAAACCGGAAACAAATTGACAAAATTATTAACCTAAAGAAAAAATATCTTCGAACAAGTTCGTGGAACTTCATGCATACAAAACTAAATGAATATGATGCCAACAGAATTTTGACAACCAAATATGTACGAGTTAATCGATGAACACATAAAATTATAGTATATGTAGAAATATGTTAAAAACACATACATAATAGCTATTCCCAAACATAGAAACGAATAGTGCTATACTGATGTTTGGTTTTAATTTCTGAGCACGTAATTCTTCCAACATTTTCCCAATATTTTTTTTTTTTTCATAGTAATGAAAATAATACAGAAAAAGAAAAACAGAATTTTTGATTTCAATTAAACCACAATATAAATTAATGTTTCTTTTAGCCAGCCCATAATTAAGGAATATGGCGTCTAAGCAGACTTTTTTGTATACAACTTTTATTTGACGTTTGGGCTGTATTAATATAGGTGATTTGGAGGGTTATGTATGCATATGTTTCTTTTTTTTTTTAATTTTTCGAATTAACATATTGCGTTGACCCGAAGTTTTGTTGAACTATCCGCTACCTTAGAATCTTTAAATAGGATGAGATGGCGATATCAAGGCTGTTGTCTTACCTGGTTAAATAAAATATATATGACTGATCGTACCCAGATGAACTTGCTCTTGTAGGTAAATTACACATCAAAGATGTATGACAATAGTTCAATAATGTTATATCTTTACAGAAAAAAATTAAAAAAAAAAAAAAAAAAAACAAGTTTTATTTTTGATTTATTTTTGCTAAACAAAAAAAAAAAGTTAAAATTTTTATGTGTACCACTGTACCTACCTGTCTACCTTAAAAAAAAAAAACAATAATTTTATGAATTTTAATAAAAAATAAAAATAAGAATTAAAAAATGCAAATGAAACAAGTTTAATGGACTTCCAAAAAAAAAAAAACAATGCCATCAATTTAACGACAAATATTGCACATTTTTTTTTAATACATTTCTTCCTTATAAAATTTCTCACTGTTCGTTATTAAACGTAAAACATTAATAATAAATTCTAAAGTAGGCACCTATTAAAACCATCAACTAAAAAAAGAAAAAATGCATAAAACCAAAAATGAAACGTTACCAGGTTTAATTAAATGAACATTTTATACCCAACCTATTGTGAAGAAATTTGTATGCATGATAATTATTACAATAATTAAATCATCACAATAATTGTTTTTGTTTAATTAAAATGTAATATGATGGTCAAAATTAATAGAAACTTGGGATAAAATACCAAACAAAAGTGACACAACGAAGTCATAAACGACAAACCCGAAAAAAGTGGGTCCCGCAATTCTGTCTGTCTGTATGGTATGTTCATAATGTCTGTATGTCTGTCTGTATCTCGACATACAGCCTAAACCGCTCAAGCGATTTTCTTCAAACTTGGAACTTAAGACTAAGTTAATTCCCTAGAGGGGAAAATTTATATTTTATTTTCTACTTTCTCATTCATAAATTAACCGATTTTGATTAAATATTTTTAATAATATTGAATGTAAAGATTTTCAAATTAACATTTTTTGGATTTAAAAAAAATCAATTTTTTTGTGTTTTTTTAACTGGTTAAAGAATTTTTTTTTGAAAAAAATCATGGTCAAGTGCATATTATTAAATTCTTAAAAATGATATATTTTTTTTTTATTTAATTTGACTTTAAAACTTGAAAAAGTCGAAGTTTGACAAAAATAATCCAAAAAAATATTGTGACAAAAAAAAAAAAAATAGAAATAAAAAAAAAAAAAAAACTAATTACGTAATTTCAAAATGTTCAGAAAAATGTATCGCAAGATATTCGAAGAACTTCGATTAGATACATGTTATAGCTTTAGAAAACTTTTTATTTTTTCTTGAACGTACCATTTTTCACAAAGTTACCACCTTAAAAAAATAACTACAAAATTAAAAAACAATTTATATCCACTGCAAATGTGTACATGTACATCTAATTAAAACAAAATAAATCTCACCCTCAAAGTAAATAAAAGCTTAGTAACGGCCATATTATTCACTCAATTCATCTAGATTAAAACTTATCTGGATGTAAATCATAGATGTAAGTTTAAATCTGGATGTATCAAGTGAATAATATGGCGGTAAGTGTTCTAAAAAGATCAAATTCAGGTTCATAAAGTTTTTTTTTCGTATCGAACAATAAATAACAAAAAAAATATTTCCATAATTTTTTACAAAAAAGAGCCATTTTATAACTAAAATATTTAAATTTTTTTTGTCGCCAATTTGGAAGCAGTTACCAAATTGGCAAAATGGTTATAAAATTTATTTTATGACATATCCAAATAACTAAAGGCCCCAATTATAATTGTAGGGACGGTGCGTACGGCGGCGCCGTACGAAACGAAGCGAATACAGGAAAATCATATAACGCACCCATAATGAACGGATTGCTCAAATTCGTTAAGTTTTCGTTCACTATTAACTTCGGACGAAAAGTGCGCTCTCAACAATATCTCGCGTCTGTAAATTTGACAGATGACATCAGATAATTTGTTAAAAAAGTTGCCTATATTAATAAGAAGTTAAGTTTTTTTTGTTTTATTTTGGTAATATTGTTTTTTTTTGTTCATATTTTTACATTTCAAAAATTAATAACTACACCAAATAACACAAACAAATTGGTAAAAAAATATTACTATCAAAAATAGCTTGACAGGTGCTTCCGTTTGGTTAAATCAATTATAGGTATTTTATGTACTTGACAGATCGGAAGAAAACGGAACGTTAATTTTTGACATTAGCCTGTTTGCTTCCGTCTATTATAGTTGGGCCTTAATAATAAACGTGATATTTCTGAAACATTATAAATTTAAGTTCTTTTTGTTTTTTTATTTAATAAAAAAATCAGATGAAGAGTGAAAAATACTTCATTAATTCTGCATTCCAGCATAATGTATGCTGGAATATATATGACATATATGAGAATCAAAATATCTTTTTGAAATTCCAAATTAAAGCACATTATGCCACCACATTTCCGTCTGTATAATGAGATTAAATAATTTCAATTAAATTGTTCAAAAACCTACACTAGAAACCATCGAAACCATTTATCTCATGTGTATGTCAAAAGCAATTTCTAAATAATTATTTCATAAAGGATATTATAATTTTTGGAAAGTGCATTAATTTATAGTTTTCCAAGAATGAAACCACACTCGTTGGTATAAAGTATGAATGTATGAACATGGTTTATACAGGGTGATCGGTATAAGATGCACCAAACTGCTGGAGTGAGTAGGTTGGGTTAAGACAAGTAAAAAATCGTATGGGACGGGGGGGTCTATATCCCCCCGTTTAGGAAGGAGGGGCAATTTTCTAAAAAAATTGACTTAAAACAGAAAAAAAAAATATTTAAATACAACGGTACAATTTACTATGCCATATGCTATACCTTCTTGGAAAGCCAGAAATATCTTCTTTGATTTTCATTTTAAATTAGGTTGTGTTAGTGAATAGTTTTTTAAAAATTAATTTTCAAACTCGAAATTTTGAAAAAAAAAAATTAAAAAAAAACTTTCAAATTCATTTTTTTTCAAAATTTTATGTAATTAAGTATAATTTTCATTTTCAAAATTCAATGCTCTTATTAATTTTCAATAATAAACAGAAAACCGGATGCTAAAATGTCTTTTAGCTTTTGAGAAAATTTAAAATAATGAAATCTACTTTACTAATTAATTTGTAGAAATAGGATCTTTTGAACAACAAAATAACGGATGGAAGTCGAATTTAAGGAAAAATTACTTTTATTATTTTCAATTTTCTCAAAAACTAGACTACATTTTGACATCTGGTTTTCAGTGATTGACTAAAAATTGATGAGAGTATTGAATATTAAAAATAAAAATACTACTAAATAACGTAAAATTTTGAACAAAATCAGTTTGAACACAATTTTTTAATTTTTTTTTTTTCAAAAATTTAAGTTTGAAAATTAATTTTTAAAAAACTGTTCACTAAAAGAACTTAATTTATAAACAAAGTGGAAGCACATATTTCTGGCTTAACAAAAAAGTATAGCACGTCGTTTTAACCGTTACCGTTGTTTTTCAATAATTTTTTTTTCTGTATTATTAAGTCAATTATTTTAGAAATTTCAATTTTCTCAAAAACTAAAAGACAAGTTTTTAAATATTTTTTTTTTCTGTTTAAAGTCAATTTTTTAGAAAATTGCCCCATCCTGCCTAAACGGGGGGGAAATAGACCCCGCTCCCATACGATTTTTTTCTTGTCTTAACCCAACCTACTCGCTCCAGCAGTTTGGTGCATCTTATACCGATCACCCTGTATAGAAAATGTCCATGCAATCATAATAACTTATAATATATCTGACAAGGAAATCTGGGAAACTGTTTGATATAAATAATCTGAAAATTTATCAGTCAAAGAGGATAATTTACAGGGTGAAAGAGAACGTTGTTTGGTCGCCAATTCATATTTCAATTTTGGAAGTACATATCTGGCAAGATGTGATGAGTTTAGTTAGGAAGTTTTGACTTTTTATTTCGTAAAAAAATTAATTTGTTACTAATGTCGAATTCCTTTTAACAAAAAAATCGATATTTTTTCTAAACAGAATCGATTCTTTTTCTTTCAATACAAGGATTTGTACAGAAAAATCGATTTTTTTTTTTCACTTAAACAAATAAATTTTTTCATTAAGAGGAATTCAACATAAAATCGTTCAAAATCACAGGTGGAACTTTATATATTTCCAAAATCCAAAGTATACCAAATGTGGTGCTGTATGAATAAATAGAAATAATCGTTATTTCAACGATTTTCTACACAAGTTAAATAAATCATTAAAATTACATATGCATAAACTTTTAATACAAAATCAAATGATCTGCAAAAATATTTAACCATCTCAAAATTCATTTCTCCTGTAAATGCGACGTTTTATACCATAAATACTAAATTAGAAAATGTCAATGGTTATTTAGCTTAACTACGTCATAAAATCACAGCACCACATTATAAGTGAGTAAATCTGAAACTTAACGTTTCATAAAATTTATTATTATTACCTAATCTAATAAGAATTTGACTTAACAACAAGTATTAATGTTGTAGGTATTGATTTCATATGAAATAATTGCTTTTTCTTCCACCATATCAAAATTCCATATAACATCCGTTACAATCTCTTTTTCAAGGCATTTTCCCAAGAAACAAAAAAATTAAATTTTCTTTTACAATATACCTACACAATGCCAAACATTCATAAATGCATCATAATCTATATAATAATCACTGTTTCCCATTAGTTGCATGAGATCTTTCATATAAAATCCATAATGAAGGTGCACACTCTGAGTCAATTGATTGAAGTGGTATTTCAGAATATCTATAAGGCAAACTATATGTATAAAGTGAATATTTCTAATTAACCAGAAAGATAAATAACTAAAAAAAAATCTTTAATTTTGTTAGTCTTAATCTTATCTTAATCGGATCTTAGCACCTTACATGTGAGGTTTTTGCAAAAAAAAAAAGAATGCCACGCGGCCGTCAATGCCGCCAAAAACCCATTTTTTTTCTCCTTGCACTTCTCTCCACCACGTGCCCCCCCCCCTCTCTCACTCACCCTCTCCCTTTTCCCCTTTTCTCTCACCCCCCTCCCTTGCCCCTCCCTTTTGGCTTCTAACTACCCAATCTCTCTATATTATCTTCCACAATTCTACGCAGACTATTTTTATTTTGTAAAGTTGAAAAACTTTGGATTTGCTCAACTTCGGAATATCAGAAGTTGAGACACTCAATTTCGAGTGAATAAAATGTAATTTGTGAAGTTCACAAAAAAAATCGCCAAGTCGTGTTCAACTTTGACTCAATAAAATCGGCCTAGAGGACTTGTAACTCCATCGCACGAGACAGTAGTACTTCGCTTCATTTCACTTCAATTTTACATAATTTAAAAAAATTGGACATGGCAGTGGATGAATATTAATTCGTTTTTATTATCAATCATAATTACGACTGAAAATTTCTTTAAAATTGGTTCAGTTTGTATGAATTTTTTTTTCGGTGCCCAGCGTGAAAATTAAGTTTAGAACGCTTTCAACTCAGACCTATACAATTAAAGCTTAAGTACAATTACCTTGTAATTTAATATTTGAGTAGAAGTACAATTCCATCAAATGTGCTTAAATTTTCTAAGAACCAGTTCCGGTACTTTCACTTGTAATTAAAATTACACAAAAGAAATACAAAACAAAATGTACTGATTACTGAAGTACTTAATTGTTGTACTGAAACAGTTTTCAAACAATTTTAACTCCTTTTGAATTTCTTGAGTACTTTCAATTCCTTCTTATATGTACATATACACATATATGTATTATAAAATAAGAAGTAATTAAAAGTACATAAGTAATTAAAAAAGAATTAAAAGTACCTATTTGAAGAGTATTTAAGTACAGTAATTAAGTGCTAAGTTAACCACTACAAAAAGTTTAATTTTTTTGTATAATTTCAATCATTACTATTATACAAAGACGAAATTAATATTTAGTTTGTCCGCGGTAATCTCAGAAGGTATTCAACCGATTTACTTGAAACAAATTTTATAATGTTCCTTAGTCTTTTAAGAATGTGATAGGATATTTTTTGTTTGTTAAATATGTTTGTTAAATAAGATTAATTAAGTCGAGGTTGAACAACATATTCAATTATGCTTTTAAAGCTGCTTGATATTTTAGAAAAATGAGAATTTTTGATGAAGTCAATAGTTTTACACAAATTTTAAGCAGTAAATCATTTTTTAACTGTACTTGCAAGCTGAGAAATAAATTTATTTACAAATTATAAGTTTATAAACTCAAAATAGCTTTTAAAGACCTTTAGTCCATAAAAATTCGTCCGAGCGATCTCACTTGGGCTCATCAGTTGACTTGTGAGGGCCTTGTCAATAATCTTACATTACAAAGACTTCATGATGAATACCTAGTGTGAAATATATCCAACCAGATAAGAATTCCTAATGATTAAGGCCCATTTGCTGAAGCGAAACTTAAGTATTTATGTTCAACTTAAAAAGTTTACGCTGAGGAAAAAGTGGAACATAAAACGCTTAATTTGAACATTAATATTTAAGTTTCGTTTCAGCAAATGGACATTATTAATAGGATACTTACTTTTTGAATTTAATTTTTTTCTGAATAATTTCGCGTTAAATGCCATCTATCACAAATTTTTATAACTTGATTTATTTGAACTTTTAACTATCAATTTGATGGTTAGTTTTTGAGTTTTTTCTGCTTTTAATATTTTAATGTTTAGCGCCATCTACTAAAAATATTAAAATTTTCGGTTTACTTGCCTTTCTTATTTCATTTCAAAAAAATAGTAAATATACGAGTATATACATACATATATGTAAATAATTTATGAATCCAGTACTTTAAAAAAAATAATTAAAATATTTTTAATAAGTACAAAAAAAAAATCGTTATAAAAAAATTCAATCTTAATCATATGACGCGGAGTGTGCTTTAAGTACATTGATGCCTATGGAATTTCATTGGAATCCCAATTACTCTGCAACCTTAGCTAAACCCATAGACGAGACCGACCAACTGTAACAATCTGGAGTTCAAATGTTATCATCATTGTTTCAGATAAAAACTAAGAGATTCCATCATCTTAGCTCTGAATATGAAATTGGAAAAAATGTATCTAACGCGCATTGAACGAACATACATAGTTTAATTTTTCTTTTCTTTTCTTTTTTTTTTTTTTAAACGAGGGAAAGGTCAGAACATGTCTCGTTCTCGAGAGTATAAAAATTGATTGGTATGCCTGGTAATCGAACTCAATTAACTCAGTCAGTGATAAGATGGTTGTTGGTTTGCTTTTTTTGTAATTCGAATTCCGTACAATGGCAGCACTTTTAGTGTGGTGAATATATTTTGGTTGAGAGAGTCTCCTAGTTGTGGTATTTTGTCTCAGATTTCTTTAAGCCATTAAATGAATGGAAATAATACTGTTTTTGTTGTTGTTGTTGATGGTGTTGTAGACTTTGCAAATATTTTTGAATTCCTGCAAAAATTTGATGGAAAATTTAAGTCATGCGCATTATGTCGCATCTAACTGAATTTTAATAAGAAAATATGAACCAAGCAAAGATGAGGTAGAATAGAAAAAAAAAAAAAAAAATAAATAAGAAAATTAACCCCCAAAGGTGAAATTGATGAACATTTATTGTTCAGCTGTGTTGTTTTTGAATTTTTAATGATTTCTCTAAAGTTTTTCGCCTCTCATGACGCTATAGAAAGCGAACAGGTAGAAAGTCAAGGATTTTTTTTTGTATAACAAAAATAAAAAAAAAAAGAAAATCACCAGCAGCACACCAAGATTGTGCCATTTGACTTATATACCACTCTGAGTCATCTTTCGGTTTTTCTTTTTTTTTTCAGAAGGAAAAGGTGGCAAATTTAAATTGGTGTAGAGAGAAATGAAGTTGTTTTCGCCATTTGGTTGCTAACACAGCTAAACATCATTAGGTTTTTAAGTAGGCGTCCATTATTCCTTTCGTGGTTTTTTTTTTTTATTTTTTTAAGGGAAGGGAAATTAAAAAATTTGTCTAAGAGGTTCTCCTTGTCCTTATCGTGTTTTTTATATATGGAATAACTGAAATGCTCTTTTTCCGAACCGGATTTCCTGT
Source organism: Epistrophella euchroma (assembly GCA_947049315.1). Classification (NCBI taxonomy): domain Eukaryota; kingdom Metazoa; phylum Arthropoda; class Insecta; order Diptera; family Syrphidae; genus Epistrophella; species Epistrophella euchroma. Next base: position 120,438,890 of record OX346245.1, on the reverse strand, counting down.
TTAGTATTTTTTTTTCGTTTAAGTGATATAGGTAAGTATCAGATTTGGTGGTGCAACTAAAAAGATATCAGTGCGAGTACCTGTGGTATACAGGGTGTTTCCGAAGCCTTAAACTGTCTTTATCTTTGGGAAACTATATACGACCGATTTTTAAAATTTTGATCTTATTTTAAAAAAAATTTAAAACTACAAAAAATTATATTTAAGGTTAATAAAAATTTAAGAAAAGTTGAAGTTTAAGAACACACAATCTACCTCTCAGCTACTAATGTGTGTTAGAGGGCCTATTGTCGTTGTGATGGTCATGCGAACTTAAAGAGATTATGTTATTAAGTTTTAAGAGAACAATTGGGTTTTTTATAATAAGAAATACAAATTTTGAGAAACGGTCGTAGTTTAGAAACAATGAACCAATTAAAAGCAACTTTACCTAAAATCAAAAAAGCTGTTATAAATCTTAGGTACCAAGCGAAATTGAGAAAATTAATACTTTAATTGTTTCGACTTACAGAATTGCCTTAAGCAAGACCCATGTATTTCTTTTGCGGCGGAGGCTGTTGGACACCCTGTATATAGGAACAAGTAAAATGCCAAAGACGTGTGGTTGAGATGGTTAAGTGTCTAAAGGCTGTCACTCTTTTCGTTCATTTTTATATAGAAGGTGTTGAAAGCACGTTTGCTATACAGAGTGTGACACATTATTTTGATGGTTTTGAATTTTATTAAAAATAAAAAATTAACGAAGATGTAACGAGGTTTAATGACAGTAATTTATGGTTATTTGCTTTTGAATTTGCCATTATCATGATCATGAATCTTTGTCAATTGCCAAAACAGTGCATATAGTGAACCAAGGACCAACAACCAACAATATTCTCTAGCCAGCTTGATATTTATCTATCCCTGCCTCCAATTTATTTACCATGCTAAGTTGGTTAAGGTGAACTTTTTAAAATTCGAAATAAATTATAAATTTTTCTTTTTACATAAATTTTTGGATGTGGTTTTTTAAAGAAATAGATGAAAAACCATAATCAGAAAAAAAATTAAAAATAGCTACATTAGTTCGGGAAAAAAAAAATAATAAGTAAAAAGTGCGAATTCTTCATAAAAATTTGTATGGCAAATGTATGGCTTTAGAGGCACGGGTTAATGACCTCGGACAATTTTTTTTTTGTTGGTCAATAAATTTTTCGGAGCGCATAATCTTTCGATTTAGTGGGTGGCCGATCAAAAAAAAAAAGAGTGGGAAATAACGGACACCCTAATCTATATATATAAAATTTTATAAGTCTTTTTAAGAAAAAAAAAAAATTGGTTCTCCAATTTTTAATACTTTTTGGGGAGCGGGTCGATATTCTGCTTTACAAAATTCTGTTTTTCAAAATTTTTCTCTTCAAAATACTAAATCAATAATTAGTAAAATAAAATTCTACTCATTCTGCTATTCCAAAGTACCATACACAATATTTACATATGTGAGCTAAAAAATATTTTAATTAAAATTCAAATTTCACATAATACTGTTTTACAAAATTCGGTAAATTATAAAAACAATTTCAAAAATGTATGAAAATATTCTATTATTTACAGAATTTTGTAAAATAAAATTTTGAAAAGCAGAATTTTGAAAGCAGAAAGACTTTTGATCCGGGGTGAATTTTGACCCCAACTCCGTTTAATAATATGGATAAAAACTCAATTTCGAAAAAAAGGACCCATTTTTGAAATAACGAATTTTCAAAAAAAAAAATTTAATCCATCCATAATGGATAATACGATAGGTATTATGCGTTGAATATTACATGACCTATCTTCGCTGGGTGGAGCCGTGGAGCACATCGAAATATCAAAGTCGGGATTTATCGCTGAACATGATTCTTTCTGAAATTGAGGTCCGCTTCTTTGTTTTAAAAGTTCCTACAGGCCAATTAAGTAAAATGGCAAATCGGTAAGGTTTTCCGTCTGTTTATATTTTTAATTCAGTTCAATGAAATTAATGAAAAAAAAAAAAAAAAAAAAACAATGTGAAAAAATTAGATTCCTAGAAATTCATTTACAAATAACATTTACCTAGAATCCCGCATTTCTTCTATTATTTCTTTGTTTAATACCAATTTGTTTAATTTGTTTTATCTTCTAGGTTTAGCTGCAAATTGTTTATTTGTTTTAATTTTTTTTTGTACATTCACTACTTTGTGTCTATTTTGGGAAGATCGATATTATAGAACAATTTCTGTTGTTTTTCTAAAAAAACAACGCCCCCAATCAGTTTACATGAACAGTTTATAAACATCTCTCATAGTGTAAAGAGTTGTAACTTAAAGGGTCAATGTCCTTTGGGGCATCGTTAAGTTGTGTTATCTTATACCTATATGAAAAGATGATTTATGTGTCCTGGGAGAGACTAATGCAAAAGTGTAGGGTGACAATGGGACTCCTTATTCTAAATAATTGACTTCCGTATTTTTGAATCATTCTCAAGAATGATTTGTTTTTCATTTTTTAGTTTTTTGGTAGAGAAATGTGTTAGTCTTAATTGGATTTATATCTGGCGAGTGTGCCAGGTTAAAAAAATAAACTGCTGTTAAATGTTAAATTCGGGCGAATTTTTAATTTTCAACATCCCAGATAGATCTACAACGGCAATTTTTCAATAGTTAGTTTAACCACAAATAATACCTTTTTTTCAGATGAAACAAAAAAAATGCTTTTATTTATTTCTCTGACAATTAGCTGAGTGTTTAACTGATGATTGAAAATCGGCTCTTATTGAACAATTTAAATAATTTTTTTTTTTAATTTTAATTACGAGATTTTGACTTTTAGGAGATTTATTGGATTTTTGGGATTTTGGGTTTTGGGATTTTGGGTTTTGGGATTTTGGGTTTTCGAGATCCTTTTTTATTTATATTCTATTTTTTGTTTTGTTTCACTGTATGGAACTTATGATCAATTGAAAATAAAACAAAAAAAAAAAAAAATTATTCGTATGCCATTTTGATTAAACATATTTATTATTACCAAAAAAAAAATAATCAAAAAAAATTTGAATAGCTCATTTTTAAAATATTCATGTATGTATTTTATAAAGCTAAACAAATAATTTTTTTCAGTTTAATAACGGGCTTTTGACTTCTCGAGATTTATTGTTTTCGGATTTTGGGTTTTCGGAATTTTCGTTTTCGGTTTTCTGACCTCAACGCCCAACCTCTGTTATAGGTTTTTGTGATCTGTTCCATTCTTTGGCTAGTTTGACAAAACACAACATAACCTTTGATCAATTTTTAGTAAAATACCTAAAAAAAAATAGCAAAAAAAATTCAAAAAATATTCCAAAAATTATTTTTTTTTCAATTTTAATAAAGGTATCTATATAATTTAATTTCGGTTTTTTTAGGATATTGAGTTTTTGGGATTTTGGGTTTTTGGAATTATGGGTTTTTGGAGTTTTGGGTTTTTGGGATTTTGGGCCTTCAGAATTTCAGTATCTACAGTTGATAACGCGTTTTATGAAAAATAGTTTTTACAAAAAATATTGCAAGCCACAAAAATTTAGTTAGGTCTATTTTTCATGTCTTTTAGGTATATTGGTATACATATACCTAAGGGTCGAAAAAATTCAGATTTATAAATATTTTAAAAACTTTACGTTAGCTAAAATAAAATTACAATTGTCTTCTACAAGTTAAAAATCAAATAAAAATTTAGGTTTCAATGATTATTGAAATCAACTTCAGGCTTGTTTTAGTGTAAACTTTAATAACTCGTTAATTATGCGAGCTACAAATGTTTGGTTTGTGCAACAAATAAGCATTTAAAACCCAAATTTTTAACGTCTTACTTAACTTTTTTATGGAAACTTCTCGTTGCTTCTGTTCGATTTAGTCTATTTAAGTTGGCTACTAGAGAATCAACTTCAAAACTTTAAGCATCATATCGCATTCAATCCTTTCGAACTAAATGAGACCTTCCCAGCTATAAAAAATAACATTAATTAAATGATGCAATGTGTCACAACACTTTATGCCAGATTTATATACTAAACTAGACTGTCAAAATGCCATTATTCAAACTACCCTTTCGAACCATCCATAGTCACTCAAGAAAACCTCTTGACGGGGAACACTTATAATCCCATTAACTCTGACATCAAAAACTTGGCATAGCTACTACATACATATGTCGAGTTCTCTAAAGTGTAAAGTGGTGACTCTATTACATGCCCCATAGAAACAGCTGTCCGCACTCTCTAAAAAAAAACTGCATTTATCACACAACACACCTTAACCAGAGCAACGCAAAAAAATGTAGTCGAGCGCGAGCATTGCCCCGCAACTGTGATTCCTGGAATTCCTAACTTTCCATGATTATCAGCAAGTAATTACCATTACCAGGCGATTCGGATGAGGCAGCACCCCATTGCACACTGCACAGCAAATTGATTGCAGACGGAAGGACGGACGAACATAAGCTGCACTGTAGATTGCTACCGGGAATGCAATTATTATTTCCTCATCGCGTCATCGCCCGTGGACGTGCGTCGGCAGTGCAGCAGTTTTTAGACCGACCCGTCCACACCACGATTGAGAACTCTTTCCACCACCCTTGTGTCTTGCTAATGCGCAATGACATTGCCATTTCAATTTTCCAAATTCTACTACACTTGTGTGATTCCTTGAAAATTTGTATTCCATTTGTCAAAATTCAAATAAATCGCCTAGCCATCGCCACACATTTCAATAAGAAATTGTGTGTGTGCTGCTGCTGCCCTACACCGTCCGTCGGTCGTCGTCGCGTGCGTCGTCGCCCCATCTAACTCACAAGCTGAGAAATAATTACTACTCTCTCCCCCTCCCCCATTCACTGGCATAAAACTGTCAATATAGGTACTTGAAAAAAAAAGTACTTTTGGGTTAATCTTTCACACGCTATACACTCACTTTTGAAAAAGGCGAAAGAAAATGAGCGGCAAAGAGACGCAATGAAAAAGATTACTGGAAAACCTACTTGTGTGTGAATTCCAACTTTTCCATAAACAAGTGGAAAATCGAAGCAAGCGCCATACAATAAAATTTCTGTATCCACCCCAGTTACCCCAGAGATTAGGTTAATGAAGGAAAATACACCAAAGATTAAAGTGTTGCCATGGTTGTCGCATGGAATAAGTTAGTATAATTTATCATCACGGAAATGGATTTTTGAAAATTTGAAAATTTGAAAATTACTCGCTCTTTTTACTTGCGATTATGTCAAGTTTTGGATTTGTAAAAAAAAAAATTAACTCGAGATTTTGATCAAACTTGATTGACATTACGATGATAGGGAAGACGAAAAAAATGGGTCTCGCAATTCCGTCCGTCTGTCTGTGGACTCGCCTACAGCCTAAACCCATGGGCCGATTTTAATTAAACTTGGTATAAAGTGTTTTTGGAACATTCCCCCGTAGGACTAAAAATAACGGTACCTGCTATATAATTTTATTTTTTATATTTTTGGAAAACCTTATTTGTTTACATTTTACGTGCTTTTATGTCTCCAAGTTGTGTTGGTTTAATTGATAAATTAAAACAAATAAAGAGATGGATGAAAACTTTTTATTTTGTTTTTATTTTAATATTTTTAATCAAATTATTATCACAACTTTTATATTTTTTATTAAATAAATAAATAAATTTAGATGTTTCTGCGACGCGTTTCGGAGTGTGTCTCCATCTTCGGGCGAAATAACTCAATTTAATTTGACGTTGTTATGTGACAGTCAAAGCCAATGTTAATTGTTGTGTTGTTGTAAAATTTATTTGTTTAAAAATGGCAACAGATTTTTCTAAAAAAAAAATCCATACATTTTATTTTTGAAAAAGTTAAATTTCCAAAAAATGGTTTTAAATGGTACCTCCCATACAACCATTTTTTCATTTTCGTTTTTCTCGAAAAGAAATGGGCTTAGTTTGATAATTTTTTTTATGGAGAATCTTCTGAAAAATTTAAATAGTATTTTATACCAAATTTTGCAAAAAACTTTTGTTTTGGATTTTTCAATTTTTTTTTTTTTTAAAACCAAATATTTTGAAAATGACTTGGTTGATTTTTACGAAACTTAGTACCGAGCGTTTTTTTAACATTATCTAAAATATTTTGAATAAAATTTTTTCTTATAGTCAAAATTAACGGTACTCTTTCCATATAAATGTTTAAAAATCGTTACACAAAATCTAAATTTTCTCGGAAACGACTCCTCCGATTTTGATTAATTGTCTATGATCTACCAAAAACAAAATTAACAGTTAGCCAGTTTTAAGAGCACCTCTCATTGAACCATTTTTTTTAACTTGGACTTTCTCATTATGTGTGTAAACGATTAAAATTTAATTTTTTATACAAAAGCCTCTCAACAGTTGAAATTATACTGCATATCAAAGTTTTCAAAAAAAAAAACAAATTTCGGATTTTCAAAAAAAAAAACATTTTTTTTTTTAATGTTTACAAAATTGTATTTATAAAAAACTAGATGGCCCGACCCGGCTTCGCACGGGTAGAAAATCGTAAGAAAATAGCAAAATAAATTGATACATAATTATACGATATGTAGTTAATGTCAATAACTTCGAAATTTTATGTAATTTTTTGTAGACGTTGGGACGGGAGCAGGGATCCGGCTTTATGATTTATTTACCCTTATACTTTAAAAGTTTGCTTGTATTGAGCTGTAACGATTTTAGCTCCAAAAGACGTCATTTGGAAGCATGAGTTGTATTTCCTGATGTTTGATAAGAAATGTTTTGATTCGGCAAGCAAAGTTTTAAGGGCTCTGGCAGTTCTTCAAGTTGAGGCAGTTTAATTTTTCCGGCAGCGCAACACATTCCTATCGTGTCTTCATTAAATTTTAATGCTTTGCAATGAGGACACACTTCAGTCATAGTGCCGATGATAACATTCAGGTCGCTCTGCTGCTTCTTCGGCACGTTCGCTGATGCCCGTTCTTCCTCAGTACTACTTGCCAGCCATTGCATCCGCTATGCGAGTTTGACGGCCTATGTTTGATCTTTTGGGAGTCATTACCTATTTTGATAAGACTCAGACAGATCTATTGATAGACTTAAAAAAAAGAAATTTCAGCGGAATGTCGAAATATAAATAGATCGAAATCTATATGCAATGTACTCTCTCCGGACACCTCTCATAACCAGACAGATTTTTGGGTTCTCCAGTGTCCAGTTTTTAGAGAGTACATGCATTATTTAAATTCAAAAAAAGAAAACGAAAAAGTAAAGTAAATCACGAAAAGGAAAAATAAATAAACTATACTTACGATATTAACGCATCTCATATATTTTCGTCCGTGTAAAATAACAACAAAAACATATTTTGTATTTTAAATTTTTGCTTCAAATTTTTGACAAGAAAACAAATTTTTTTTGATAAATAATATTCATGATTGCTGATATCTTAGTACAGCGGATGTAGCTTTTTTGTCCAAGTCCAACTGATGGCGATATTTAAAAAAAAAGTATATATAAACACGCCCGTATGCAAATGCAATGTTGTGACAAAATTTCAAAGCAATCGGTTAAGAACTTTCGGAGATTACTTTTAAGGAACAAACGTACATTTACATTTTTATTTATATAGATTATTTAAAAAAAAAAAAGATTTGTTAAAGAAATCAGATGGTTTAGTTTTTTTTTTAGCTTTCAAAAAAAATTAAGAAGATATTTTTTATAAATTAATCTCGAATTATGTTGATTTTTAATAATTTTTCAATTAAAGCTCTAAATTGCAAATGTGAAAAATGTGGTTTTTGGCTTATGAACTGATACTCTTTCAAATATCAAAGGAAAAATGCGTCTTGGAATTATTTCCCAAAGCACCATAAATGAAATTTAAATACCTCGTAGGTGATCTTGCAAAGTTCATAATTTCAACAATTATGTACTGGTTTTTAAGAACGATAGCTTGTTTCACTACGTCTTTAAAGCTAGCACATACACATTAGCATAATCAATTTAAACCATAACTAGAATTTTGTGCTCTTTCTGTGCTATTTTTGTGTGCAAGTCTCGATTTTTGTGCTAGCATAGTTTTCGTTTTATGCAAATCTATGCTACCCTAATATTAAGCTAGCAAAACTTCTAAACCGCTCAACATAATCAATTAAAATAAAAACCAGAATTACGTTCTATTTTTGTGCTATTATGCTGTGCCAGTCTCGATTTTTGTGCTAGCATAGTTTTTTTTTCATGTTGAGTTATACTCCCCATATAAAGCTAGCAAAACTTCTAAACCGCCCAGCATAATCGATTGAAATAAAAACCAGAATTACGTGCTATTTTTGTGCTTTTATGCTGTGCCAGTCTCGTTTTTCGTGCTAGCATAGTGACGGAATAAAAATAAAAATAAAAAAAAACAGTCACCAGCGGGGCTCGAACTCCAAACCCTTCGGTTAAGAAGTGACCGATTACCCTATTGCACCACCATGGGTCGCGCACAACAATGGCACGTAATTCTGGTTTTTATTTCTATCGATTATGCGTTTCTAAGATGGAAAACATTTTAAAGCCTGTCTTTAAAATTATCGAATCTTCTTCACCATATAACGATCGATCAATTTTACTTGCATTCCTTCTTTCCAAAGCAATGAAAACGTTGATTTATCACACAGCACAACAAATTAAAACTTTTTTCTGTTGCATCAAACATTTGAACGTTGAGCAAGTTGAAGAGATTTTTTCACACGCCAACCGACTTGGAATGCAACATGATTATCTAAATGCACTTCCTGTACAATCATTTAGATCGGTATCCTGCAAGAACATGGCGAACGATTTCACCAAGATATTCGGACTATAAAAGAATGATTTCCGAGTGGCTGGGATGCACTGCACAGGCACACACATGATGGCCGAATTTTGCTGGAGTATTCAGAGTAGAATTTCGTCATTCAATAAATGCAGAAAATCATATAAAAAAAAAATCCAGAGTTTGTAGTTTTTACATAATAAAATATTTTTTTTACGGTGAGTGCATTTTTTTCGCAAAAAACATTACCCTTATTAATTCAAAATCTAGAGCTGATACACAAAGTGAATTTCAACATAACTGATAACATATTTAACATCAGCTTCTAAAATTACCTCAGAATCGTGTAAAACATTCCATGCAACAGACTTGCTGTTGGACAGTGTTATCAGCTCAGAAACTATTTTGAAGAACGAAGGCTTCTCAATGACTAGCAGAACGGCTTTCGTAGTAATAGATCTCTTAACGATCTGATGGTATTATTCACCGAGCATTGGAATTTGGAACCAATTTTTAGGTACACCGTTTTGGAGAAAGTGCAGTAGCCCGTGGCGTAATGGTTAGTGCGTTGGACTGTCATGCTATAGAGGTCTGACTTCCACCTTAAGTTTTTTCCGGGCTACTGCCTCTTGCGAGGAAGTGACAAATCTTCCAAGAGTATCTCCTGTCACAGAAAAGTGCCGCTCACCTTCAAAAGCGGTTGAGAGTTGTAAGTCACTAGGCCCAGAAAGTATAAGATTATTTAATTTGATATTTCAAAAAGTTTTGGCATCAGGCTCTCTTATGGAAAATATTTGCATTATGGTGTTGTTCTTCTTCGCTGGATTCGAAATTACTCTTCAGACCGGTCAGTAATAGGTTGTATTGGACAGTTTCAAGCCTGGAGTTCCAAAACAAAATAAACGCTGGTGTGCCCCAGGGCTCCGTTTTGTCTCCGGCTCTCTTTCTTATTTTCATTATAATGACCTTTCATCTGAGATTTCCAAGCCAATACACTTTTTTCAGGCCACATAACATAAGCAATATTCTGCTTTACTAAGTTCATAAGAAAGAAGTTAGTAAAGCACTTATTTATATTGAATGGATTCATACTTAAAAATTAGCCGTGTGTTTTTTTTTCTGTTTTTATTTTTACCAAACCATAAAAAAAAAAAAAAAACAAATAAAAGCTTGCACGATAAAATTTAAATTGTCACAACCAAACCTAGGCGTTTTTCACATTCAATTCAACCAAACACATGAAAAAAAAAAAGCTTTGTGACATATACACGTACTCGTATTGTTTTAATTGATATTAACATTCCAATCAGATGGCAACACTTTCAACAGGCAACAGCGTTTGCGCACCCCCATCCCCCAATTGAAAGTTCCATTCAAGATGTACACAAATGCTAGGTATAGGTTTATAACAAGCCATAGCAGCACGGCCGACCTACACGCTCTCCATTTCACCACTCGTCCATTCGTACTCTTTGGTCTGCTGAGGCAATCGCATGCACAAGAATTCCACTTCGCGTCGTCGTCATCCGTCTCGTGTCGTTATTTGCTCCCCCAGTACCTACTATCAAAAATTCAAATTCAACTATAAATGGTGTGTAGATACACTTGTGTGTAGCTTAAGTGTAAAATTGTGTTTTCCATACTCCAGCACTCTCTAATCGACCTGTGGTTATTAGTTTTGTATTATTTATTATAGCTCCCCCTTTAGCACTAGTTCGAGAGCTATAATAGAGGTTCTAGTGTATTTTATAATAATTGTGCGCGAATAATAAAGTTATGACCTGTTTTTCAACACACACATTATTTTGTGGTCGGTTGTGTGGTGAAAATCTATAGAAGCTGGAACAAAAAATGTATATTCATCCTCGCTAAACATTTTAGGGCGGCTCCGCTTCTTCTTTTCCATATTTGCTCGGAAAGTTCGTTCGTTTGTTCGTTCTCACTCATCGCTGAGAGTGTAAAGAAAATTGTTTAGATAATTCGTGCTGTTGGAGATTTTTTTTCACTTCGTTAACAGATTGTTTAAAAAAAAAATGTAGGGAAAAATTTTGAAGAAAATCCTTCTGTGACCGAAACCACCCTGAATCAGACGTACGGCGAGATATATAGTTAACTTCTTTGGTCGAAGGCATCGCATGTTTCGGTGTGCAAATGTTTGAAAGTTTGAGATTTTGGGAGGAACCAACAAAAACTAAAAACCATCTCTGCAATTAAATCAGCCGAACACCCGTGGCCAATTCATAAGTTGATTAAATTCGCAATCCGTGTGCAGCCTTCAACTAAAGAAGCGGAATTTTATTGATTTTTTTTTTTGCTTTTCGCGTAGCTCGGTGTATTTGAAATTGAAATATATAAACCTACCATACCGTTACCAACCCTTGCTATAGTTTATACTTTTTTTTTCCTTTTCTTTGGTGAACACGTATACCAACCCTCAATTCAACCCACCATAAAGTGTGTGTGCTGGTGTTTGTGATATTTAAGCTATTTCCTCATAGAAAGATAAAATATTCACCTCATCCTAGGATGTATCTAAATCTATAGCTCTTTAGTGTCAATTTTGTTTTACGGTTTTTCCTAACGAATTTATCATTTTTTTTTTTTAATTTAAAACTTAATTCTTTTAAGTCCTTTCATCTTTGTAAGGAAAAAAAAAAGTGAACAGACCCCAGGGTTAAAGTGGGTACACAGTACAAAAGAAAAGAAAAAGAAACAACAGAAATTGTGTGTGTACACATTTTTGTTGTTGCCTCAAAAACGCAATTTTCGAATTCGATTTCCTCCCTTTTTCTTCCAGTGTAATATCAGAAAAGAGTGAGCTAAATTATTGTGAGAGAAATTGAGAAAAAAAATGTACACATTACTCTAAATGTTGGCGAAAAAGTGAAAGAAGAAGAAAAAAAAATCAAATAATAGATACACATTCCAACAAGTGCATCAGATTCAAACTCAAAAGAGAATTCCACCTCAAAAAAAAAAAAAATTCCTCCGATAACACGATATCATCATCATCATCAAACCGCAATAAAGTATTCAGCTATCAGTGGAATATTCAAAATCTATAGTTTTTCTCGAGGAATCCCGCTGCTGTTATTCCGTTGCTGAAACGAAAAATAAAATAAAAAAAAAACAAACAATTATCCTTTTTTGGTTTTTAAATTTATTTTTCGTATTCTCGAGTAAAAGTCGGCCATTCACGGCCGATTCCAACGACCTTCAAAACGTTTTGTGTCGAAGCAATACGCACAATGGGCTGCGCACAGTCTGCTGAGGAACGAGCCGCAGCCGCCAGGAGCCGTCTTATTGAAAGGAATCTGAAAGAAGATGGCATTCAGGCAGCTAAGGATATTAAACTATTATTGCTTGGTGAGTTTGTTAACATGTACCTATATTTAGGTACTAGAAACAATAATGTGTGATTTTGTATGGTTTAGGATAGTTGACAATGTTGCCGTTCTTTATTTTAAATGGTTTGAAAACTTTGCCTCAGAAAAGTGTTTTATACTTTTTTATGTGCGAAGCCATATTCCCACAAGTTCGTTACCATTTATATTTTTTGCTTTTTGCAGAAGAGATAATAGAAGCCATAGAACGAGTCTGTGGTCTGTGATTTTTCAGAATTATTTAGAATCACTTTAAAAACCTCAACGTGGCTATTATTTGAATTGATTCAGGAATCTGGTAGTAACCATTACTTTAAACTATTGAAAATTTTTCAATAAAACTATAAATTATTTATTCCACCAAATATTGACAGTTTTTTTAGCTGTTAAATGGTAGATTTTACATATATCCCTAATGAACTGAGAGTGAGGTATATTTTATGACCTTTTTGGGACTTTATCAATTTAATCCTACAAACCTTTTTCTACCACGATCAATTTCGTTCTGTTAATCGTTTTTCCAAAGATTATTGGTTTGAAAAATAAAAAAATTGCTTGCCCGTAATCAAGTAAGACCCAGTTATCGAACACTTTTCTAAAAAATTTTGGTAAAAAAAACTTGTTGAGGGCTCCCGGGAAACTACAAATTTTGTAAGGACATTGTTAAGAAAAGTAGGTGCATTACAATTTATATCTTAAAAAAATTAAACAGTGTTAATTAAAACTGGTAGTAGCCCCTGGCGTAATGGTTAGTGCGATGGACTGTCATGCCAGAGGTCTGGGGTTTAATACCAGCCGCTTCCACCTTAAGTTTTTTCCGGAGCTACTACCTCTTGCGAGGAAGTGAAAAATCCTCCAAGAGTATCTTCTGTCATAGAAAAGTGCCGCTCACCTTAGTCGTTCAGATTCAGCAATAAACTGTAGGTCCCCTCCATTCCTGTAGACACGCACACAGGAATGGTTGAGAGTTTTAAGTCACTAGGCCCTGGTTCTTCATGAGCCGTTGTGCCACCAAATTTTAATTAAAACTGGATAAAATTAAATTTTCGATATTGTACAAAAAGGATCTCCAAGCTCCATACCTAAAACTAAAACAAAAACAAAATTATGTTTTGCGTATCGAACATACGTACATACATATAGGAAAGCGAGTTAATATAAACGTGCCAAAAATAACACTCTCCTCACCCAAATGTAAATCACTTTAAAATAATCCTCTAAGGAGGAGTTATTGGGTTGCAATGCAAAGTGGGAAAAAAATCTGTGAAAAAAGTGCCAATTTTGAGTGTTGTTTTTTCAGGATTTTGAAGGGGTCAGAAGAGGGGCGGTTGTGAATATTTTTTGATTTTCATATATATGTACCAACAAAGAACATATCAAAAATTTAGAACTAACCGACCTTTCTTAACTAACTTAATCTGTTTTTTGTATCTTTTTACTAGGTTAAAAGTCGTACACATGTTCAAGCCAATAATTAAATGATCAAACCGTTATTTCCTACCAAGATACTATTTGGTTGTTAGAAACAAAAGCACAGAGACATAACTCAGGGTAATGGACTTACGTCTCAATTAGGTGGGACAAATGTCCAGAGTTCGATTTTGGATATATGTTCCACCCAAGTTAGTAATTAAAAAAAAAAAAAAAAATCCCTCGGATTCGTTCTCTTGGAAACAGCGGATACTTTGGGCCACCCTTCTACTATTGATATAGACGCAGTGCCATTTTAACTATGTACATCAGTTTTTAACAAATAATTAAAAAAAAAAGCTAGAGAATATTTTTAGCTATTCTTTTAAGAAATCCTATTTGGCTTAGGCTTAGCACGAAGGCCTATTCTCTAATTTTTAATTTTCTTTTTTTGCTTTATATGTTCTCTCCATGACTCTTATCTGCTTTGAAGGCAAATATTATTACACGACTCCGAGCAACCAATACTTTCAAGCGACACGATAATATATTTCTTGATTTCCTTTTTGGTCTATGAAATGGTTTTTTTTTTTGATTTTTAGCTTTTAACAGAATAAATTAATATTAAATTATAAAATAAAAATAAAATTACTATTCAAATAAATATTCAAATACAAAATTTTAAATTTAAAAATTGTAAAACATAATTCAAATAACTAAAAATTTCAAATTTAAAAATTCTGAAAATAATAAAAAATTACTTTTAATTTGTTTTATATTTTATTTTTCTTGAGCAACATGTTATCATTAAAATCATTATTTAGTTATTAAAGCTTTTGGCTACTAATTTTTTTTTTTTAAACGTTGAACAAGCAAAAATTTAGATAATCGTTAGAACGGATTTCTTAAAAAAATTTTTTTTTATAAAAATTTCTTAAAATTAAAAAAAAAAATCCATTTTTAAGAATATAATAATATACAACTAAAACCATAATTTCCAAAAAATTCATCAACCCGTTTTCAAAAAAAAAAAAAAAATGATTTTTCAAAAAAAAAAAAAAAAAACGATTTTTTTTTTTTAATCCAAAAAATTTTTTTTTTGTGAGAATATTTGTACATAATATGCAGTATTATTCACACTGGAAATTTGATCAATAGTGTTGAGCGGTTAACGAAAAAGTCGAAAAAAAAAAAAAAAAAAAAAAAAACAGTTCTATGGCATGTGCCGTTAATAACGGCTTTTGGTAATTTTTTTTTCACCAAAGTTCAGACCATACCAACACTTGTACACACAAAAATAAAACCAAACATCGTTAAAGCCGTTTTTGATATATGTAAATAACCTTTTTCAAAACGGTTGTATGGCAAGTCCCGTACTTTTTGAGCTAAGAAAAAAATCTCGATTTACCCTCAAGGAAATCACCCAAAAATCTTCTGCTCAAAGCTTAAAGAAAATCGCTTCAGTGGTTGAGGCTGTAGGCCGAGATACATACAGACAGACGGAATTGCGGGATCCACTTTTTTCGTGTCATCGAGTTCGATTTTTTGCACGAATAATCCATAACTTGCTGTATATGGATATGTATTACCTATTATATCGCAAGTAAAAAATCAAAGAAGTTTAATGGAAAGCTAATAACAACATTATCAATTGGGTGACCATATTTTTTAATGACGAAAAATTGACAAAAGAAACAAAATTCAGCTAATTTTTTTATTTTACATTTAACTAATATCTTCTAAAGAAAAATTTCTCAACTAAAGAACGGACTTTCCTTCCTTAAAAATACCTATTCAACATAATAATATAATCGTAAGTTGATTGAAAAGATCCAAATTATTTCTTTAACGATTTGAAGCAACACGATAATCAAAAATTGTTGCATTGTATTACCTATTTAGAAAAAAAAACAAACAAAATTTCTCTAAGATTGCATGCAATAACATACCAAACAAACAAATCTTAACATTGATGAAAAAACTTAAAAATTAGGAGTTCTTTCTTGTGTCATACTCATAACTCCTAACTTTGTATGAAAAATTTTGTTATTCCATTTTTTTTAGTTACTTTGCCTCAATCTCCCTTATAAAGAAATACATACTGTCATTATTTCAATGATCATTGGCTAAAGTGATTTTTGCCTAGATTTACTAATTAAGTCGTAAGCTTTATTTTGGCATCCAAAAAAACATAGATTTTGCTTTCTAAAAATCTCAAAATAAATAATTAAAATTTGCAATGATCAATTTAAAACAAAGCTACAACTGGCGTCTTAAGTAAATTGTTGTAGAAAACGATGGTCACCTTTCACCATTTGCCTTGCTATATGTCCTGAACTTAAACTGATTCATTAAAATCCAATTAGAAAAACAAAAAAATTCTTAAACCCAATCTAAAAAATTATTTTATTTACAAAATTTACAAATTATTTATTTACAAAATTTACAAATTATTTATTTACAATTAAGACTTTACATTATTTATTTACTTATTTCTTAAAACAAAAACAAAACATTCGAAAATCGCCCAACTTCAAAAACTTTAAACCCTCCTAGCGTCTTGGATATTTGTCATCAAACGAACAGTAAAATGATAAAAAAACTCAACAATACTCAGAGCCGAAAATCCCATAAAAAGGCCCAACAATCCACCACAATTGGCCACAAAATCCGTTATGCCATACAATTCCGACCTCTTCGATGTGATAAATTGATTCTCTTTAAAATGAATCGACAGCTTAGACATTCGCACACCTGCGTTCTCTTCCAAGTAATGAGTATTACCATGCGATGCCAACATCTTCTCCATATTATAATCGCCCTGTGATAATTCAGTGTAGTAAACCAATGACGTACACGACGGAAGGCAATTACATTTGGACTTATCGCTATCGATGATTTCGGAGTCGGTCAAACCTTCGGCGAATTCATGAACGAGAAAGTCATCTTCGGCTAAGTCATAGCAGTGAATTTTCTTTTCATCACAAACGGGTGTGTCGGGATGTCGGGGCATGGAGAATTTGACACAGCCACACTTGCTTAGCGTGTAGTTGGTCAGGCATTCCAGTTCACAGTTATTCTGAGTGTAGATCTTGAAGAAGCGCAAGTAGCGTTCTGTGTTGAAGAAGCACTGCCGACGGTTTGGTTCATAATCGCTGATTGCATTCATTGTTGTGATCATGTTTGGCTTGACGAGAACCACAACTTCTTTGTCATACGACACTCGAATGTAGTTTTTTGAAACTTGCGGAATATCATCAGGCGAGTGCAGGGTCACCTTGAATCCATCGAGTGCTCCACGACAGATGTAATCGAAGTCTTTTTCGAAAGTTTGCAACGAGACCATTAGACCAGCTCTGAAACCAGCCCCCAAGACACGAGCTGGAAAAGTGTGAATGCCAGTGGTATCAGGATAGCCCCCCTGAAGCGACCATTCTGTGGGAAATTTTCTTTTGTGAGTTGAATTCTCGTTGAGGAACTTCATGTGCTGATAGGTGTCCTCTCGGTACATTTCCGAAGCATTTAGGCCATTAAAGGTGTAACAGACACCTTCCTCGGTGTAGGTCTTGAAAAATATCTCCTCACAGCCGCCAAAGTTCGATGTCCACTTGCAAAACGGGAGTGACTTTTCAAATTGTGGAATTATTTCATTCAAGCGTTCATCGAATTTTGTCTCGGCGTAATGGGGAAAATTAATTTCTTCGACCAAATGATTTCCGCAGATCTGCAATAAGCTTCTCATTCTATCCAAATCAATTTGCGACATATTCTCAGGTTTCTCATACATTTTTCCCTTAAAGCTCTTCAGATGCCTATAGAATTGGGTAAAATCAAAGCTTTCGTTTCTGATACTCTTTGTCTCCGAGCAGATTGTCACAGCTGGAAAGGGTATATTCCAAACGGGAGTTGATTTCTCTGAAAAACTCACAATCACCGGAGTCTCAACCCACTTGATGTAGGTATTATAGATGAGGTGGGTGCAGATGATGATCGAGATCACCAAAGCTACGATCCAAACGATTTTCTCTCGAAACGGACGCTTCTGACCGAGATATTGGACTCCATGGATGGTTGTATAGTTGCAATACTCGTGGTAGATGTGATTGACCAGTTGAGACTTTGGAGCTTTTCTAATGTTTGAAGGTGTTGGAGGTCGTGGTGCTGATGGTGCAGAAGGAAGAGTTCTGTTCTCGTATTCCGCCGAATCAAATGAATCGCCTACAGTGAACATTTTAATGCGATCACCATTGATTGAATTGTTTTTACCGTTCTGATCTTTCATTTTCAGTTTAATTTAAATAGATTAAAATTAACAAAAAAAAAACTAGGTTATGTAAAATATTAAAGACAATTAGATAAACTTGACAGATGCAGGTGGAGCTGAATGAATGAATAGAAAAGCTCACTTCGCCTGAAGGAACAAAAAAAATATTGCTTTCTCACTCTTTCAATTTAACTAGGACAGGATGAATGAAACTGCAGAATTCATCAATCATCACTAGTTTGTTCGCTTTGCCATCTCTCTTTCTCTCAATATTGGATATCAACAACCTCGCTTCGAGTACCGGATAACCTGTTTGAATTGTTGTGCATTCACAATGGTTGTGAATATTTATTTATAGGGTGTTTTCGTTTTTCAATACTTTGGAAAATTATTTTTGAATATGTTTTTAGGAAAAACATCTATAATGCCGCATAAGACAGGAGCGGACTCAAACTAGATAAATAAAATTGATAAAATACTTTTAAAAAAACACGGAAAATACTTAATTCGCTATGATAATGTTTTTTAAAACAATCTTTAAAAAAAATGAAGATTACAGGAGTTTATTAAATTATTTGACTGCAAATATTGGAATATTAAACCAGAAATATTACAATAAATGTCTTAAAATTCATTCTTCTAACTTAGAAATAATTTTAAAATAACAATGAATATGGCCCAATATTTTTTTTTTTTTTCAATTTGAAGTTCAACTCTTAAAACCAAATGGATTGAAGTTTTTTTTTAGTATCAGACTCAATGTTCCCAATCTACATGTAAATAGCATCTTTGTGTGTATTAAAAATAAGGTGCCAGTTTTAGCTTTCATTGAAACTCATTATTGAAAATTTTTAATTCAAGATTTAGGACACTTAAAATTCAAAATCATTCATTATTTTGATACCAATATGAAGCTAATGACTCAAATAATATTTATAAACAAATTTCTTTTGGGCCCAACCTTCAACATAAATTGACTTTCATTATTTCAACGATTGCACTACATACCTCATCAATGATCATTATTTCATAAACTTTGCGAAGGAACGAGAGCTCGGCTCTGCTAGTTTAATCGATAAAGTAAGACATTCTAACAAAATAACAAAACATTAGAAGTAGGCGTTGCAGTGGGCGAAAATTTTATCTTTAAATCATCATCAGATTTTATAGATTTAAGACCGTGTCTCCATAAAATTTGAACCACTGACTGTGGCGAAGCACGCGTTCATATGCCTGAAATTATTTTTAAACACGAATGGTATTAAATTATATTTTCAATTAAGCTAACACAGCTCAATAAGTGTATAATTTTTTTACAGCATTTTGGTGAAACCAAAGACTATATTGTTTAAGATATTTCAAAAAACAAGCTTGGCATTAAAAAGCTCTCTTATCAAAAATATGTATGAATAAAGCTTCTCTTTTTTGTTGAATTAGAAATAATTTCTCAGTTACTTGTTACCATCATTAATTCCAGTTGTCTTTTTTTTTTTTTAATTGTGTTAAAAAAGCTATTTAAAAAATAAATGACGGAGACGGTATGCCTCAAGGCTTCACTTTGTCCTCGATTCTTTTTTATTATTTTCTTCTTATCCGTTTAAATGGCAGCTAATTCAGACACATTGAAAATTTTTATCTTGATAACAACTTTATAAAGAACAAGTTACTGACAACCACCTCGAATTAATGCTTCGAAAAAAAAAGCTTATTTTCCAGAAGTTAAGAAGAATTTACCACTGCAAATGTAGGCAATGATTAAAAATTCAATTTAATATAAATAAAATTTTAGTACATATAGCTTCAGGACTTAAAGCTTTTAAAAAAATTTCCAAGTTTTCCTCATTCCAATAAACTGTTGTAAACTGGTATTTATAAAATGTATTTTCCATAACAACGATTTTATGATGGAGCCTCTGGGGCTTTTTTTTTTTGTTTTTCAATAATAAAAGAAATTTTCTGATTTCTTAATACATATTTCTTTACCGCAGAAACCCTTCAAATACATTTTTTATTTCTCCATAAACAAAAACAATTCTTACGAAAATCATCAAAACTCCGAAGCTAAATAAATTATAAGCAAACGTTTGGAATTATTTTAAAGAGCCAAGAACTTTTTTTTGTTTTCGAAAAAGTTTATAAAAGTTTGTATTTCAAAAATCTTTGAACTATATACATTATTTATATTCACAGTAGGTACCTCACTTAATGTAATTTGCAGATACAAATGCCAAGACATAATAAATTATTCAAATACACACATAGTACGCACACAAATATAAACTTTTATGAATTTATTCAATTTTAAAAATTGTTGCAAATGGTTTATTTGAATTAAAATTGTAAACAATTTGCTGAGTTTAACTAAACATGACGTGCAGTTTAGTGTTGGCGTTATTTTTAGAAAATTGTACAACACCAACATATTCTTCATGATTTTTTTTAATTTTTATTTCTTTTTAATAAACAAAGAATTAATATTGAAACGATTTTATAAAAGGCTGTACCTACTGTGCATGGTCTTTATCTTTGGACACAACACCACAAGATAATTATGCTGTTTTATTGCGGTTTTCAAACTTGTTTGTTGCTCTTTGACACTCTATTAACTTTTTACTTGCTTTATAGGGCTAGTATTGGATTTGTATAGAAAATACCTTGAGGTTATAATCAAAATTGGAAAACTCCGAAAAAGTGGTTTACATCACACCGTCCGTAGGGCTGTAGTGTGTTGGTGTCTGTGCATCTATGCGTTTGTAAGTCTGTGCGTCCGTGCGCCCCACAGTGGCAAATAGGCAAAAACTGGCAGCTGGATTTTTTACTAAATGTTTCAAAAATGTTTAAAGATTAAATTTCCGTTGAGTTTAGACCAAGCATTCTTAAGCGGGTTTTTATAACTCAACGCAAAGTCAAAAAATTGAGCCAAAAACAGCTTTTCGAAAATTTGAAAATTTTGCAATGAAAAAAAAAAAAATGATCATAATTGTAAAAAAATAATCCTTTTCACAAGCTCAAATAAAAAAAATATAATTTTTAAGCAAGGTTTTTAGATTTTAAAGCCGAAACTCTGAAAATTTTTATAAAACAAATATTTTTTTTTTTTTGATTTTAAAAATAAAATAACACTTTGACTACCTGTATCATCCGAATCCTTCGACAGATTTTAAAATTTCTTTCGGCTTTTGAAGCTTCCAATATTTTCTAATCCAGTAAAAAAAATAGTTTTGGATTTTAAGCACACACGAAAATTGAATTTTGCAAGCACTTTTGCAAAAAGGCACCACAGTGCGCCCGTCGTCCACTTTGAACTAGACCCTAAACAAGTAAACTGATTTGCTTCAAAATTTAATACAGAGCATTTCTAAGTGGTTATCTAGAAAAGAAATTCAATGTTTTGACATGCGGAAATAGGATTTTGACGTTTTTTTTTTTTTTATATAAAATTGCATATTTTTGAATTATTTTTTTTTTTATGACTCGATAGATTTAAATATAATCTTGTAACGTAGCGCTTCTGAATATTTAAAACAATAATATTTTAAAAATTTGAAAAATATTTACGTATGGCTGAGTTCCAAAATTCATCAGATGCGCATTTACTGCACATCCAAAAATTTTTTAGCTGCTTCGATTTAATTTTTTTTTCTGCATTCGGAAACGTCAGATTTATGCAATATAATATTTCTACAAAGCATCAAGTTTGCGTTGCTGATGCGTATGAAAAATGTAGGCATTACTTCCGCATCAAAACATTTTCTACATTTTGGAACTCAGCCTATTTTTAAGCAATATAACCGCCAATTTCTTGACAAAGTTCTAACCTCTAAATCTCGGATTATCGAAAAATTAGAACTTGATTGAGTTCTAACTCATTTCTTCATCGAGTTCTGACGCGTTAGAACTTCGATTTAGATCTCAGTTTGAGATAGAACTTCGATAAATTTGGACCCTCAAATTCAGGGGTCTAGAGACTTAGAACTCGGTTCAACAACATTTTTATTTCTTCAAAAAACTTATTTGGTTAGAAATAAGTTTTTTAAAAAGGAATGTAATTCAAATCAATTTTGGATGAATTTTATTTTTACTTTAAGCCTTTTCGCGAATTCATACAGTCAGATAGCCTAAGGAACAGAAATGCATTAATGTTGCAGTTGTTATTTAAAACAAAAACTGCATCTAAAGAATTAATTTCCTCAAAATAAAATACTTAATGACAATCATCCGCATCTCGGCACTGCAGAGTGGGAATATGAATCTGAGAAACGTTTTAAGTGAAGCTAAACCCCGGACAGAAGCCACGAAAAACACGTTTTAATGGCGTTTCTGGACTAACCTATTTTTGCATTTATAAATACTTTTTTAAAGTTATCCTTTTCATTAATTAAAAAATAATATTAAATTTTATTGTACATGCAATTTCGTTGCATATGCTGATGGTGTTATATTTTTAAATTCTCGTAATATGGTACAAAAGTCTTTTATTTTGTGTATTTTGCTTATTTTTATTTTTGAACTCGCACCAGATATTTGTTTCGTGAAAGAGAACCAAAAAACATGAGGTGTTGCATTTTCAAAGCTCATCTTAAGTAGGTACCATTTTTCCAAACCAAACAATTTCTCAGAACCATAAACAATGATTCGAGGGCCTCAATTTCTTTCTCTAGAAAAAAATTACTTTGGATGCACTTTGATGCACATGCACACTTAACATCTTTTTGGTTTCATTCCACATCAAATGTCTGCTGCGACCTATCGGACTAATAAAAATATTTACATACTTGCAAACACCAAGTACTCAAAATTTAATCCACGCGAAATCACACAACATAGAAAAGAAAATGAAATAAAAACGTTAACACCAATACAAACAAAATTGGTACACAAAAAATGAGAATGTGTTTTTTAATAATGAACAAAATAAAAGAAATATAATTTCCAGCAAAGCGAAACTGACAAATATTTAAATATTTATTGATAGATTGTCAGAATTTTCTGTCAGAAAATGATACTGGGTGCTACGAAAGTATTAAAATATACGTTAGAACTTCGTTTCCTTAAATCGAGATCTAAAGTACTTAAAACTCAAAAGTGATGTTAGACCGAGTTCTAAGGAAATGATTAGAAGTCAAGAAATGATCAAGATCTTAATGTTTTTAAAACAAAGTTCCAAAGATAAATCGAGAGTTACTGGATCGAGTTTTAAATTGATTTTAGAACTTTGTGAAGAAACTGGCCGTAAGAAAATTAAATAAAAAATCCTTAAAATGTAACTACATACACGCATGAACATTATGTACATTATTATTTATTTTTATTTTATTTTAATTGGTCTATAAAGTTTTTTATTGCAGTAATTATTTACATATACATACATTTAATATAAATATAATAATAACTTTGCTAATTTGAAAAATTGAAATATATTAGTAAAAATTAGAAAGCTTAAGGGCCATTTTCACAGTGCATACTGAACGGAATAAGTGGCACTTAAGTTTCTCATATTGGGATTTTAGGATTAGATTAATAGCCTTAAGTAAGTGGAAATTAAGTCACCAACATTGGAGACTTAAGTGCCACTACTTATATTTTAATTTCATTTTCATTTCTTCGACTTTAAAACTGGGCCTAAGGATATTTATTTTTCTTAAAATGACAAGTCAATGTCAGTCAATATATGGCTTTTTCTAAAAACTTCTCTTTTCTCATCTGGGTCAAAGCTTGGGCTATTATTGTAGACATTTTTAAATCTGAAGAAAATACTTTGAAAATGGTAAAAAGAATATTTTGTCTCCATATCTTAGTGCCACCGCCCTACTTCTTAATGTACCTCCTTCATTTTCAAAAGCTTAAGATGTCAACTTTATAAAATTAACACAAAAACAAAAATCTTATTAAAACTGACAAAAAAAATTAATTAAAAAAAAAAAAAAAAATTCCTAACTAAATAAATTAATTAAAACAATCTCTAAAAAAATATATGTGTACTAAAAAATTAAAAGTCCCTTAAAAGGACTCTATATACACATACACATATGATTAAATTATAAATTTGACAGTTGAAAGAATTTGCTTTTAGTATCTAGGTAATATAATTTGTTAGCAGAAATATTCATGGTTCATATCATTAAGCAAACAACTAAGTCATAAAGAGGCCTTTTTTATATTATTACAAACATCATTTTTGCATTCTTTCACCACACATAACAGAGTATACTCCTTTAATGTTTTTCCATTGTAGGATCCTTTGTGGCTATTCGGAGAAGAAAATATAATTTTATCGACCGTCTCACCGGAGGTGTATTGTGGCAATGTATTATAATGAAATACGAATACACATACCCCTTTCACTATTATCCATGGTTAACCTTTAGCTTTTTTGCAACGCTAACATATATTTTTTTTTAATATTGTCTAGAACACTGATATCATATTCACACATACATACATACACATATATATTTGTTTACCAGGAGCTGGAAAAATGTGACATACACAACATTTAACTGATAACATTCTTTATTGCTTGTGTCACATGTCAAACGAAAAAGTGTCATTGTGAAAACTGTGCAGAGCTTTCAGACGAGTTCACGTAACTTAACCATGATAAAAAGACATCATTATTTTGGTAAAGTTTCCAGGAAAATTCTTTTCTCAAGAATGAAAGAAAAAATAATATTTTTTTTTTTTGTTTTGGCAATACCTGTGCTATATGTGGTGCGTATAATGGTTTGATTTTTGTTGTGGAGCTATTAGACATAACATCAATGTGAGTTTCTACAACATCAGGGCCAAAGATACATGTATTTATAGTGACAACAGCTATTTGTTTAATGGGAAGACAGAAAACGATACATTTAGCAGCTTTTAAGAGATACCTAGTTAGACAATTCGAAATTTTATTTGCAGTTTTAGAAAGTACCAATTTCCACTTGAAATAATTCATGATTGCCCGATACTGCAGCGATACATACAAAGAAGGTGGCATTGGTAGAGTGAAATATGCAAAAATAAATAAATGTGCGTATATTTCTTTGCGGCATACATTGCAATAATAATGGTTATCTAGATAGAAGACAAACACCATTTTCGATGATGGAGGTTCCTGGCTCTGTGCGTAGGGTTTTCAATAAGAGGTGGTTTTGAGTATCTGTAATAAAATTTTTGGGTAGTTTTCTGCTTTTATTTTAAAACTGAAGACCAAGTTTTGACATTTGGCTTCATTTTATTTCGATTTCCAAAAGAAAGTAAGTATAACGGTAAACTTTGTATTTATTTTCCTTTTGGTTTCAGCAAAAATAGGACATTATTTGCCCATAAAATGAAACCTTTTCCTAAGGTTGCATAAATGCATAGCCCAAAAATTTCTTCTAAATCACTCCTATGAGGAACATAATTCAGAGGAAGCATCTCACTACGTGTCTTTAGAACCAGTGACATGAGCTAAGTCAGATTGTCCGCCCTGAAGTAGTTGCTAAGTTGTGATTCAGTGTTGCATAAATACTCCTGTGAAATGAGGATGTGGCTTTCTCAATATAAAAGTCTCTCTTTTTCTCATGCAGTGAGCTTATGAGTCCATAAAGTTGCTTTTTTTTTTTTTTTTTGAATCGCCAGCATTGTAATTTTCATAGGAAGCCTTCTATCGTCCATCTTGATTGTATTCAGAATGTAGTCAACCTGCATTTTAAGTGTTGAGATGAACAAGGAAGGAAGGCCTGTCTCAAGCATAAGTATGTGGTTTGCCGTACTATTTGGTAACTTTAAAAATTATCTCAGGAGTTGATCCACTTCTTCAAACTCTTTGTGGCCCCAAAATTGGGCTGCATAACACATTATTGCTTTGGCTGTTGCCTGAAAAATTTTATACTTTGATTCATACTCAACATCACTATATTGCATCAAAGTTTTCCAAGTTGCATTTAGGACATTTTTGGACTTCGCTAGTTTATTAACCATGTTGTTTTTCCAGTCGAAGTTTCTACATAACCGTACTCCAAGGTAGTTATATTCGTTAACGACTTCAATGCTTTGATCTCCAAACTTCCATTTTTCACTGCGACGGTTTTAACCACCTCCGTTCCGAAAAATCATTATTTTCGTTTTATCTAGGTTCAGCTGGAGCCTCCATTTGTTGCAGTACTCGAATAATCTGTTAATCAATAATTGGAGACTTCCAGGCGACTCTGCTAGCACAACGATATCATCTGCGAACATAAGGACTTTGGCTAAAATATCAGCTGAAACTCGGGCTCCACTTTGTAGCACTTCTTCTATGTCATCTATAAATAGAGCAAAAAGCAGAGGACTCAAAATACAGCCTTGCCTTAGTCCTATTTCTACTTGGAACTGCTCGGACATTTTGCTTCCAAATATACGACTGCAGAAGTTGTTGAATTATAAAAAAAACATCTAAAATGTTAACTAATTTGATCGAGACCCCTTTATTTAACAGCTTAGTGCTTTCCGATTTTGTAAAGATTTTCATTAAAGAATTGATCAGCGATATCCCTCTATAATTTGCTGGATCTCCTTTGTCTCCTTTTTTGAATATAGGACAAATGATTGCTTCCTTGAAATAGTTTGGTACACCCGCTGATTCGTAAGCTTGGTTTAAGGATTTTGTAAGGATCTCTAAGTAAAAAACAGTTCTAAATTTATAAAACTCTATTGCGGAATACCATACCGGAGACTCATTGTTTTGAAGTTCACTCTGTACTAATTGGACCTCTGCAGACGAAAACGGTGCGTTCAGGTCTTTATTCTGGCATAAATGTTTGGCAAATTGAAAAGTTGAAAAAAATTGTTCTTTTGTCAACTTTTTGAAATGGTCTGCTAATTCTTCAGCTTCGATTGGAGCAGCAAGTCGTATATTTGGGTTTTTGTTAATAACACCAACGCAACGCCCAACAGTCTTCCAGAACTCTGATACATTATTTCTGCATCCCCTGCAAGGTCACGCGCAACTATTCTTGAATAAGACTGGCGTTTATATCTTGTTAGTTCTTTATACTGCTTATTGACTGCCAGATATTGCTCTTTAAAATATAAATTCTCTGGAGAGTCTCTTGGTAAACCTAGCCAGGCAAATCATTTTTTACGTGCTTCCAAACAGTCTCTATCTCTCTATCAAACCAGTTTTGACGATAACGAATAGCAGTGTTGCCCCCCTAACAGGTTGAGAATGTAGTGTGGCAAATTTTAAATGTAGTAAAATTTAGAACGCGCAAAAACACAACATACTAAATTGTAATTTTTTTCGGAACGACAATATTATTTGTATAAATAATAAAAGGTCTAAATTTGGATTTTATTTCATGCATATTTACATAGCAAAAATATCTGGCTTACAAAAACATTTTTGCAAATTTCCTACTAAAATTTCAAAATCATAGGTGGACACACAACATTATTAGAGCATTATAATTTTTGTATGTCAATTACATTGGTTAATTTATATTTTATTTTTAAAATTGATTTTTTGGTGTCGAATATGATTTCATTGATTGATTTTTTTGTAATTATAATATTTTCCGAGTGATTACTTAAAAAAAAAGTGAATCACACTATCCACTTTCAGAAACGAAAAATTGATGACTTCTAAAAAAAATTGGTCGAAAAAAAACGGCATCGGGGATTACCGACGCCCGCCATCACAGAAAAACATGGAATTTCCATACACCCTATCCAAAACGTGTATGTATGTAAATATTGCCAGTAAAACAGTTTTTCGACGTGCTTAAATTAAGAACCGAGAATTCTCCCTACTGTGCCTAGCTAAACCCGAAGCGAATTAGTTGTTGTTGGATTTGTTGTTTAGCCCGAACATCGTTTTCATCATCCAATTCCTTTCGGGATTGCAAAAAAAAAAAAAATTCAGCTATTGATAAATAAAAAAAAATATTTTGCCAAATGGAAAGTAAGATCAAAATTGTCCTTCTAAATTAGAATTTTATGTTTTGAAATTGTAGTGTTTTTGGAATATTTTACGATTGTACGGAATGAATTTTTCTTGGAAAAAAATGTAGCAAAAACGCTACATTTGTAGTAGGGGGGCAACGCTGACGAATAGTGGTTGTTTTCTTAAGTTGGCATTGGATTGGTAGAGATCTCTTTAAATTTCGTCTAGCTGCGATAAAGTAAGAGTAGGTGGTACCGATGATTTAGATCGACAATGGATGGCGCTTTCACCATATCAAATTTTATTTTTTCAGTTGTAAGATATAAAACTTAAATATCATAATCTCTGTACAAGCTGTGTATTCAATAAATCATGTAAATTGTAAAGCCTTAACTTGAAAAAAAAATGAGTACTTTGAAAATTAATTTCTCAAAAACTATTCTCTTAAGCAACTTGATTAAAAACATATTGATGAATAAAATATTAGCCTTCAAATAAGCTATAGGACATAATTGTATAATTTCGTTGCAAAGTTTGTATTTATTCTTTTTTTCCATCAAACTTGCATAATGAATTGATGTTACATAGGTCTTTATGTCCTTGTACGAATTATAAAATTTATGAGAACCCATTTTGACCAATTTACTCTTTTATTTGTGAAAAACAAAATTACCAATTACTCGCAAATATGTACGTGAGTATTTACACACACACTTAATAAAATTATAAAACTCTCCTTTCAGTTACATGTATGTATGTATGTTTGTACGTATGTGTGTAAGATTTAAGTATGATGAGAATATGTCCTTTTTATATAATTAACAAAAAATATGCAACCTTTCGGATCTGTCCTTTGACATATTGCATACATACTTACTAATTTATTCATTCGTTTTCTGTTTTACAGAAATTAGCCATACAGTCCATATGGACGTACATATATGATGTGTAAGAATATCATTCTGGGTTTTTATTGAATCAAAGAATGATTTATTGGATTATTAAAAAAAAAATTATATCCTCAAAGGGAAAATATTAATTAAATCCAAATTGTTCAGAGCGTTGTGTTTTTTTTTTTTTTTTTTAAATTATTACAACTTTATTGTGAGTCTATTTAAAAGAAGTCGTCGATTTAATAGAATTTAAGCTTTTGTCAGCTATGAAAATTCGTATAAAGGTAGAAAGTTTTATTAAAAATAATATCAAATTGAAAAATAGATAGGTTACATAAAATCTAACTACATATACACTTGTCAAAAACAATTAAGGGAACAAAAATAAAATCTTTTTTTTGTAGTGTTTTTTGAAGAGCTGTATCTCTGTGAAAAGTGGTCACATTGAGATGAAACAAAAAGCATTCTGAAGCTTTATATTTTTTGTATTGAGAAATTTTAGAAAAGGCTTTTTTTTAAGTACCGTTATTGCGCAATCATAAGAAGCAGCACGATCCAAAAATTTTAATTTTTTTTTATTTTTTGAACATTGTCATTTTCTTTGAAAACAAATTTTTTGACACAATTTAATGTTTTATTTCGATAACTTGTTTATTCAGCTTTAAAGTCGTCTTTTTTCATCGTTCTACAATTTTTTATCAGAAGAATATCTGAGTTTGAATGAAAAAGTAGACTTTTGACTTTGACTACCAATATCTTCGCAAGGAACAATGATACGGAAAATTTAAGGGTAGTTTTAGAAACTGGATTTAATTTTCTACAAGATTTTTGCAAAACTTTATAACGGTTATTTTTTTTTTTGGCCCCTCACCGTTACATTTAGAAAAGGTAAAAAAACGACTTTTTTAAGATTTTTTTTTGTAAATCTTGCTCAATAACGGTACCTAAGAAAAATCATTTTCTAAAATTTCTCAATACAAAAAATATAAAGCTTCAGAATGCTTTTTGTTTCATCTTAATGTGACCACTTTTCACAGAGATACAGCTCTTCAAAAAACACAAAAAAAAAAAGAGATTTTTTTTTGTTCCCTTAATTGTTTTGACAAGTATATATGAAAAAATATTTATTAGGTACACTCTGTTCGATAAAAATTTTGAGTACAGAGAAGATAATATATTTTCCTTTCATTTACAATAAGATGTTGCTACTTTAAGTGCCAGTTGCACAATCGTGGTTCAAAAATTGATCGGTGGTTCAGAAATTTTAATTTACCGATTTCGGCAGATTAACTGAGGTTCAGCGATGGTCAGGGAAATAATTGGCTATATTATCACATACTTGAACCATTGTTGAATCTCAGTTAATCCAGTTACAATTGCTGCAATCACGGGTTAAATATTGAACCACGATTGTACAACTGGTCCTAAAAGGGTTGCCTGTCATAGTGAGCATGATGAATTCCCATAAATCTCTGACAAACATTTTTTCCACATAAAATGCAAAACAAAATAAACGAAAACAGATAGGAAAGCATCCAGAAAACCCAAAATCCAGAAAATTTAAAATCTAATAAACCTTAAATTCTTAATAAAGCTCTAAAAAAATACATTCTCAAAGCTCGTTAACAAAAACAAAAAAAAAAAAGCTGTAACGATGTCACACAATCTGGCAACGGTATTTCTGATTCAATTTGGCTTAGTGTTGTGTGTCAGCCGCCATTTTTTAAAACGCGTTTTAGCCAATATATCAAAAAAAGAATCATAGCACACAAAATTTGCAAGTCCTTTTTTTTATGCGAAATTTAATTATTTTTCTTTTTTGCAAAATACAAAAAGTTGATATTTGTACATGAATTAACTGTTTAGCTTGTAAGTACAGTTTAGAAATAATTTAGGGCTTAAAATTAGCATTTTCCTTAAAATATCAAGTATAACTGAATATGTTGGTACACCTAGACAGAAAAGTGTACACAATTTTTTTAAAAGTCAATAATCTAATTCAATAAACATATTGAGCAAACAAAAAATATCCTATCGCATTCTTGAAAGAATAAAGAAAATTTTAAAATTTGTTTCAATTAAATCGGTTGAATATTTTCTGAGATTACCGCGGACAAACTAAATATTTGCTTCGTCTTTATAATAGTAAATAATGAAGTAGTGATTATGTTGAGACTTAGTTCCTTTCGTGAAATTTATTTTAGTTCTTAAAAAAAATGGAACTTAGTTCATCTGGGACTTACTTCATCTGGAAAGGAAAGGTTCTTGTCCCGCCCACTGAGTAGTTGTACCTAATTAAAAAGAATTTTTTATATTTTTTGTTGGGGTTCTAAAAAAAATTATAAAATTTAAGAATACATGCAAAGAGCTTCTTCGCGAAATTAAAAGAAAAACTATCAAGGAAATTCGTATTTTCGATTGAGCTGTTCTAGAGCTGCCATACAAATTTGTCAGTTTTTTTTTTTTTCGAATTTGCTCAAAAACGGCTCTAACGATTTTGATTAAACTTGACCATGTATGTAATAAGTTTTTTTTTTTTTTTAATGATAAAAATTCTATATACTACTGAAATAAATCAGCCATTAAGACTTAGCACTATTTAACAATTTCAATATCTGGTCGATAGGAAATTATATAAAAATGCTGTGTATCAAATTTGAAGAAAATTTATTCACCTGTTGAGGCCTTTAGCTCGATGTATGGGTCGAACGTACATAGAAAGAGACTCACAAATCGAGCGACGCACGGTGCGCGTCAAAGGACGGTATTACGAAAACTACTTTCTTTAACTTCTTCATAACCCTCCTAATGTTAGTTTTGATTAAAAACCTCACAAAATTTGGCATACTTACAAGACCAATAATTGTCCTGCACATAAACCGAAAGCAAATAATTATAAAAAGCTTTTATTATGCAAATTCATATTGTGAAGAGAGTAAGCTTCTATCTTAAACTATCTACCAAATATAAATTGACTTTTTTTTTTTTATAAATTAGCAATGCTCCCTCCAGGGATAGTAGACCTATTCCTCGATTTGTCACTTACTATTCATCTCAATCCTTGAACAAGGATTTTATTCAATCCGTTTTATGTGATTTATAAATGCACTTGCTCTACGACACGAATCTGTACACACAGTGTAGCTTCTTGATTCATGAATAAGAAATTACTATGGCTATTCGCAAATGGCGTCGATGCCCTTGCCTAACTAGCTCCTTATATCCTTTTACAAAAAAAAAAAAAAAAAAAAAAAAAAAAAAAAACACAGTATATTCGTACTCATCTATTCAGCAATGGAAACACGCTAAAACCCTATTACTTATCCGCGCCTCTCTTTCATAATTCTTTTTATAAAGACATGGATGTGGAGTGTGTGTCTGTGTCTGTAGGTTTGTCAAATATGGTAGAAAAGCTGTGAAGAAGTTGCATTAATAATTCAAAGTTAATGTCAGTCAGAATTGTTGGTACGATAATGCTAGACCTTTAGAGTGACAGAGAAAGCAGGATAATCGACTTCGAGGATTAGTTTTTGTTGTCCTACATAATGTAAGTGTGCTATGTACTAGTAAATCCTCAGCATAAACTACTGAAATATAAAGCTTACGAGTTACAATAAAATGATGTTGTGCAGGGTTGCCGCTAAAGATTTTCAATCTTAAAATAGTCAAAATAAAAATTGTCAAATAAAAGGTTTTTTCGGTATTTTAGGCAGCAATATTTTATGTACAATGCACATAACATATATCGAAACTTTGTTCTGAATGTAAATTATATTCTTTTTTCAAATTTTTGATCCGAAAAAAGATCTCGAAATTCTGTCCGTCTGTGGTATCTGTTCAATTACAACCTAAGCGGATAGGTCGATTTTCTTTAAACTCGGTACCTAACGTTTTTTGGACAATCACCCGGCAAGTTTGTTTTAGGACAAAAAGTAAATGTTATTTTTATCAAAAGTTACACTACAGAATTAAAATTAAAAAAAAAAAAACGGAATTAAAGAAAAAGGTATGTAGATAGGTAAAAACATTTTCCGAAAAATGGCTGTTAATGGCACCCTGTTAAATTTTTTTTTTGTTGATGTAAGCTTTTCTCGAAGACATTTCCAACTTATTTAGTTTGTAAATAACTTTTTGTATTTTTATATGTTTTTTTTGAGAATTTAAAATTTCAAAAAATTGGTCGTTTCTTTTTTTTTTCAAAAATTGGTAGCATAGAGAGAGAGAGAGATGCAATCCAGAAGATTGAACTTATAACCAGAACTTACGTTAACACACTATGTAACTGTTTAAAAAAACAATAGGTAACACAAAATAACAAAAAATAAAAAAAAATAACAAAAAAATAAAAAAAAAAAAAATAAAATAATAAAAAAAAAAATAAAATAATAAAAAAAAAATAAAATAATAAAAAAAAATAAAATAAAAAAAAAATAATAAAAATAAAAAAAATAACAAAAAAATAAAAAAAAAAAAAATAATAAAAATTAAAAAAAATAACAAAAAAAAAACAAATATATATGTAAAAAAACAAACAAAAAAAAAAAATAAAAAAAAAAAAAACAAAAAAAAAACAAGCGAAAAAAAAAACAATATAAAAAAGAAACAATTTTTTTTTTAGAAAACTGCTCCTAAGATTAAAAAAAAAAAAAACAATTAGTATGATACAAATTAGTAGAAAATAAATTTACCATAAGTTGGTTTTGTAGAATTTTTTGTTTTTTTTTTTATTTCCGATTTTTTGACTATCGGCTAAACTGATTTAAATTAAATTTCGCATCTTTTTTTTTATTGTTTCTAACTATTTTGCAAAAAATCTTGTTATTTATAAAAAAGGAAACATTTTTGATATATGTACTTCGAAACCTTGTTGTGTTTTTTTTATCTTGAACAAAAAAAAATTAAAAAATGTCTGAAAATCGGCCTAAAAATTTTGAAGTCCTGAAGTGTTTTGAATATTATGCACTGGAATACTCCTTAAATTCAGATTTTCAAAAAAAAAAAAATTACTCTCAAATCTTTCTGATGGTAACCCTGATGTAGATAGAGTTTGGTGTGTTCTATAACTGAAAGAACTGCGTCAGAGTCAAGTGACTCATGCAAGTTCATTAAACCAAATTTGAAGTTGGTTAGATATGTATGTAAAGCAAACATAGTCTGTCATTCTATTTTAATGACACACGACACACTACACGTCAGGATAGAAGTCGCTACCTTAACGTAGAAGAGTTTTTTTTTTTTTTGTTTTACATATTCTGCAAAGAAAGTAGCTATTTTGTAGTTTTTTGTATAAAAAAAATAGTTTACACGTTAAGAGGGACAATTTACTGCCTTTTTTCCAACAAATAATTAAGAGAGATAGATAAATTAATAAAAAAATATATGTAAATTGAGTCATATTTATTTACGACTCATAATGTGGACTGTTAGGTGTACCTTCTCATTTTCAGTAAGTTTATCCATTAATTTACGATATTGAGTGTTTTTTTTTTTTCTAATAGGTTAATGTTAAAAGTAAATTTGGATTCTAGATAACGTTGTCGGTGTTTGAACAAACTAAAATGTAATGAACGGCGATGAAAGGTAAATCCTTTTGGGAATATAAAAGCATTTTGTTGTAGAACTATGATTTGGTGTTGAACGCAATTTATGTAGATAAAGGTATGTAAATGGTGGACATGAAGGTCGTAAGTATCTTTAACTGGCACGTTTCACCTCTTTTCAACAAAATTAATTCTCACGACTTTCATTATCGAAATGTATATGCGAACATAAAAAAAGGATGGTAAAAACGTATAAAAATGTAAAACAATATATGTAGATATAGCACCTTATTTTTACAGACTTATACATACGTAATTTTTATGAGAAAAAAAAGTCCCTAAATTGTCCTCGAGATTGTAATCTTATATATTTTAATGCTGGATAAGCCAATAAAGCGTCTGCTTGTCTGGTCTCTATGTTTAATCCTTAATTTCAGATTAATGGCGGCGGCGGAGACATTTTTTTTTTTTTTTTTTAGCAAAGGTATGCGCATGCATAATTAAAACATGGGAT
This sequence comes from Epistrophella euchroma, assembly GCA_947049315.1. NCBI lineage: Eukaryota > Metazoa > Arthropoda > Insecta > Diptera > Syrphidae > Epistrophella > Epistrophella euchroma. The sequence goes on along the minus strand of OX346245.1, from coordinate 120,404,195 downwards.
TTTCAGAATTCATATTCAAGGTCAGAACATATCAGTACACCTATCTCGCTAACACTAAGGAGCACATTTTTCTACAAGCTTCTTAAATGATTTAAGTAAAATTTTTCTTGGATTTAATTTTATTTTGGATGCTTCAATAAAAGTTATCTCCCAAGTTACCAACCTCTGTTGTGTTTTTTTTTTTACTTTTGCGTTGCCTTCGGAGGCATTGTGGCCGATCAAATTTCTGAAAAAACATCGTAACAAGTACTTATCAATGATCTATAAATTTCTTAGATTCCTTGACCAGGTATTTTGATTTACAATTAATATAAGTTTATCAAAGAACCAGTTGATTGATTGAAGAACAACATATCAATCTCTGATGCGTTAAAGGTAAACAAATAATTTAAAAAAAAATAACAAGAAACCAGCTGTCATTCCAATTTTACGTTGACAGATTCATGGTTATTGCAAGCGAGGAATTCGTGTCACAATTAGACGACGACGAAACGGGCTCCAAATAAACCCAACAGAAAGGTATATCTCATTACAGTCAACATTTTTGCTGTATAAGTAAACTCGTAGGTTAGGTGGGTATAGGTTTGACTTATGCCGTTGATATTGATACATTTTAAGTGTTGAATGTATCACCATCACCATCACCATCACCATGGTTTGTTGTTCATTCATTACCAATTAATTGTACTAAAAACATAATTAGAGCCGTGGAAACAAAAAAACAAAAACAAAAACAAAACGTCAACGGTAAGCTATTGAAAGTTGTTATAAGTACATTCAATGGTTTATTTTGCTGAATAGTTGACTAACGACGATGCTGTGATTGATATTTGAGAAGATTGGATTAATTGATAAATGTGGTGTGGATTCATGATGTTGGAGTTGGGTTGGTATGGGAATTGATGAAATTAAATAATAGCTACTACGCCCTTAATAACAAGATATAAATACCTTTCTTTGTTTGTTGTGAAGATAATTTGAGATGCTTTTAGTTTTTCAATGTCAGTCATAGCATTGAAACAATACGACGCATGAAATGCTAGTAATAATTACTATATTATAAAGAAAAGAGTTATACACTCACTCACTGACTCATTCATAATTTTTCCCATCTTTCTACAGGTTAGTGTGTTATAGATATATATATAGAACAAATTTTTTTAAATAGCCTTATATATGTAGAGCTCCACTAAGAAGGGATTTTTTGAAATTCTAATTTTTAATAGGGTAAATAGGGGTAAATGTAGAGTAAAGTCGGTTTTCTATTTTCTAAACGGGATGAGATAGAGATTTCATTTTTTTTGTGTTTGATAGATTTTTTAAAAATTAGACTGACATATTTTGGGAAAAAATTCTAAAAAATTTATTTTCTGAAATAAAGTTGTTTAAAACTCAAAAATGCAAAAATTGATGTTTGACAAAATAATTCTAATAAATCAGAAGATTGTTTGATTGATTTGGGGATTACGGCGATCAAAAGAAGATAAAAAATAAGGTTATCCATGTATCAGGGATTTTTTGTGGGCATAGTGTTGTGGGCGTGGGGAATTTTTAAAAAAGGACAATTTTTTTATCTCAATTTTTGGCGGTTTTTATTTTTTATCTTTTTAATGGATGTATTTAAAAATTTGAAATCTTTGGATCTTATAGAACTTATAGATTTTGATGTTTTTGGAAAATTTCAAATTTCTAAAGTGCCGTTAAGCTGATATATTTGAGTTTGAAAAAATAAGCAAATCAATTTTACACGGTTTTTATCGATTATCTTTTTATAGAGTAGGAGTAGGGAGTTGAAATTTTCACATGTGATAGGATTTATTAATCTTAATCGTTTTGCATTTAAATTTTATTTTTTTAATACCGTTAGACAGAAATAGCGGTAAATATTGACTTCTTGAATAAATTCGTTAATTACTTATCACTGAGTGTACCGATTAATTTGGTTTTTCTTTAAATCGCATGTCCGTTTAACGGCAAAAATTTTGATACCTCATTTGAATCTGTACGACCTCTAGAAGCTTCACAATCTTAATTAAAAGCCAATCAAGAAATCAATTAAATTGCATTAAAATTGCCTGTTTCGTTCATTGTCAACCACCATCGACCAGTGGGAGATGACAGTTATTTTATGAAAATCACAAAAATCAATTGATATTGTTCGATTAAAAAATTCATAACTTCTATACTATACGTCCGATCGATTAGGTTAAGGTCTTAAAAGAATCATGAAATGTCAAGCTTTAATTGTGTGTAAAAATTATTGCGTGAAGGGGAAGCATTCTATACGAAAAGGGGTCGGAAAGCCGTTATCAAATCGATTTTCATTTTTCAAAATGCAAAACATGATGAAAAATTTCAAAATATCGAAAAACAAAATAGTAAAAAGTTATAGCCCCAACCCTCATCTACAAAAATGTCAGTGGTTGTATAGGGGTAAATTCAACAGGAGAGGCTGTAGGGGCCCTTTAATTGGTTTAATGACCAAAAAAGTATTTTAAATTATAAAAATGAATATAAAATTATCGATTAGGCCATCTTATTAGGCTAATAACTTCGCTAATAATTATCGGATCTTCTTGAGGTAAACAAATATGGAAAGATGAAATGTCAAGCTAAATTTCTGTATAAAAATTATTTCAAAATCGTAAAAAAAGTCATACCAAAAAGCTGATTTAGTCTGAAATCAATACGATTCTTATCATTTTAAATTCAAAAGTTGATGAAAAATTTCAGAATTTTGAAAAACTCTTACTATATTTTAATTGAAAAAATCTTGGTCTACAATAATGCTGAACAATGTTTTAAGATTAGTTCAACAGGGGAGGCACTAAAATTAATTTTACGGGATTTTAAGGATTTTTATTAGAAAATGCAATAGACACGGCTTTATATATTATTTTTTTACATCAAAAATACTTAACGGATTTTATAAGTTAAAGTCTTAAAATACTGTCATTAAAACGGACATTAAATGTGTGGAAAAAAAAATTCATAAAATTGCATAATAACTTTGAAAAAAATGTAAAAACAAATTGAGTTTGCTTTTTTTTCTCACCCACTTTACTGATTAAAAAATTAAAAACGGTATATAAACTTGATCGCAGAGAAAAAATGTTATCAAAATATTATTGCCTAATATTTTTTTTAAATTTATGTAGAACATACTGAAGCCATTTTTTCAACAGAAGAGCTGATATTAAATATTTTTTGAATTACATTTTTTTAAAACTTGCTTTTTTCGGCACAGCGCTTTCCCGATTAAATCATTCATAACTTTTTAGTAAGTTGACGGATTTTATTTAAATAACTTTTTTTAAATTAAGCATAAATAAGCGCTTATTTTCATGTATAAAACATACCCATACATGACTTAATATTTAAAATAAATGTTCTTTAAAAAAAATTTCGATAAAATATTTTAAATAATTTTCTTGAAATATGTCTGAAAGAGTTATCGAAAATGATCTATAACTTCAGTTATTGTTTTTAAATCTTACAAAATAACGTTTTAAATGAAATAAAATATATTTAAAAAATCAAAAATTTCAAATTTTATGCAATTGAAATTTCGTGATATTTCAAAGGCAAATGCATGGAAAATTGCAAAATTAACGATTCAGCTGTAGAAAATCGGCTATAAGTCGAGAAATAATGTTTCGATTTTTAAAATTAAGATGTCAATAGATAGGTAAATTTGTCACAAATATATAAATAATAAAAAAATATACATGATTATACATTTTGAATAAATTAGAGGTTCCAAACGAAAAAAAGGAACGTTTTCAACTTAATTGACAATTAAACACTGATTTTTCATATGACTTTCAACATTATAATTTATTTATTTTCTTGGCTAATCAGCATTTATTTTGGTATACAAATTATTTTTCTACATAAACCACAAGCTGAGATACGAATTTTTGAATATTTTTAAACGCCAAATCAAGCAAAAATCCAATGAATTTGGTCGTTAAAATTCGGTATTGAGAAAAGATGGCCGGAATTGCTTATAACTTCGGCAAATCTTTTTTTTTATTTTCAAAATTTGCATTCCTTATTAATTTTTTTTTTTTATATTTTTTTTTGGATACCTAATTACACAATCGAGGGCTACGCAAAATTGGTAGGGGTGTGCTTATTACATGCAAATTGAATTAATTTATAACTTGAATTCTAACGGCCGGATATTAAAGGTTATAGTTTTTAAATGAAGATTAAATCAAATGCAATGCAAGGGCGTGCGCAAGAAGGGGTAAAGGGGCATTTGCACCCCAAATTAAAATTATTTTTCTATTTTTTTTTGTTAAGTATTAAAGAGTCAAGGGCGTATGTAAAGGTGATAGGGGATGTTTATTTTATGTAAATCGTCTTAATTTATAACTTATATAGAGAAAAAGAGATACATATAGAGATATAGAGATGAAGAGATGTAGGCATATAGAGATATTGAGAAACAAAATTATAGAGATATAGAGAGATGGAGAAATATAGAGACATAGAGATATAGAGATATAGAGATATAGAGATATAGAGATATTAAGATATAGAGATATAGAGATAAAGAGATATAGAGATATAGAGATAAAGAATTATAGAGATATAGAGAAAAAAAGATATAGAGACATAGAGATATGGTGATATAGAGATATAGAGATATAAAGATAAAGAGATATAGAGATAAAGAGATAAAGAATTATAGAGATATAGAGACATAGAGATATAGAGGTATAGAGATAAAGTGATATAGAAATATAGAGATATAGAGATATAGAGATATAGAGATAAAGAGATATAGAGATATAGAGATATAGAGATATAGAGATATAGAGATATAGAGATATAGAGATAGAGATATAGAGATATAGAGATATAGACATAAAGAGATATAGAGATAAAGAGATATAGAGATAAAGAATTATAAAGATATAGAGACATAGAAATATAGAGGTATAGAGATAAAGTGATATAGAGATATAGAGATATAGAGATATAGAGATATAGAGATACAGAGATATAGAGATATAGAGATATAGAGATATAGAGATGTAGAGATATAGAGATATAAAGATATAGAGATATAGAGATATAGAGATATAAAGATATAGAGATATAGAGATATAGAGATATAGAGATAAAGAGATATACAGACAGAGACATAGAGATATAGAAGTATAAAATATAGAGATATAGAGATATAAAAAATGTTTGGATTTTTAAGTTTCAAAATTTTTAAATGAAAATTAAATGTAATTCAAAACAAGAACGTGCACACAAGGAGGGGTAGGGTGAGGGGGACTTGCACCACTAATCTAAATTTTTAATTCTCTTTCTTTAATTTTTTTATATGTATAAATTTTTCGTATATATATTATAAAATAATTATAATAAAAAAAATGTATATATTTATTATTATTATACAATATATATTTATGTTATGTATATATAAATATAGAATTATATTTTATATATATTTTATATTATATTTTTATTACATATGTAGAATTTTTATATATAAGTAGAATTCTATTACATCTGTAGTATTCAGTTTGCGAAGCAACTGACACGGGCAAATCGGCTAGTTTAGTTATAATGAAGTATTTTGTCAACCTCGACTTCATTATTAGTTGCGCAAAGGAAAACAACAAATTGTGGGTTAAAGCGACCGAAAATTTCCCTGAGAACGTTTCCCTCCATCAAACATGAACGGAACGTGAATGATGCTCGAAAGTTTCCCTCGGCATTAATTGGTATCTGGAATAAATTTACTAGGGGAATTCAGCTGTCATTACATTCAAATGTAATTTATTCCTAGGAGATACACAATAGCAGAAAAATTTCCGAGGGATTAAATTATTTCGAGCGAAACGAAATTCCCCTAGAGATTCCCGAAATGTAACTCATGCAAAAAGCTGTATTTTTGGACTAATCTCTTAAGACAGTCTATAGCACGGTACACAAATCTAATAGCCTATTCGATTGGTAATATATGTATAATGACAGTTATTGTTCTGAAAAGAAATTTCCGAATTTCATTTTATATGCACAGAATTTCATTTAATCTGCTTTCGTTGATTTTTAATATTTTTTTTTCCATTTAAGTCGATTTTAAGAAATTGACCCCCCCTCCCCCTCCCTCAGGGAGGATAGAATGCTTTCACCATAAATTTTTTTCCTTAGAAGGGTTCCTGTATAGGCTGTTCCAGCGACACGGATAAATGCGTGTTTAGTTTCATAAACAATTTGACAATTTTGTAGCATTGTCGGAAAATATCAGACGATTGTCAATTTTTCGGTTTGTTCCATTTTTCATCGGTTTTTTGACGTCGTTTTTGTCATCGTTTTTTTGACAAAATTGCCACGACAAATGTGTTAATATATGACAATGACAAAATTGTCATGACAAATTTGTCATTGTATTTTTCTGACAAATTTATGACCTGTCAATTGCTTTGTGAAATACAAATTTGTCAGACAAAGTGTGACAAATTTGTAGATTTGTCACCTGTCCATTTTTATAAAATAGGGCCCTGGTCCTACACGAGCTGTTTACCTGGAAAGAAATTAAATTTGTATGCATTGTTATTAGGAAAAATGTGTGGCTCGGCATTAGCAACCCGTGTGGTGATGCTTAATTTCTTAAAAATGAAAATTAATTTTTTTTTTGCATGCAAAAAACTTTTGAATTCACCGCACCATTTTCTCGCATGTAAAATAATAAATAATAATTGCTTTGCTGCAAGTAAATTTATTTACAATATTGATTGTTTGCATATGCGAGTGAATGTTTGGCAAATCAAATTTCGGTGGATTTTTATGAATCAATAAATTTTTGCATAATATTAAATTTTTTGCATGTGAATTGAAAAATAGACTTTACATGCAAATTATTTTTAAACCGTGCAAAAAAACACACTTAAATAAAGAAAATAAATTTGGTGGCACAACAGCTCATGAAGAACCAGGGCCTAGTGACTTACAACTCTCAACCATTCCTGTGTGCGTGTCTGCAGGAATAGAGGGGACCTAAAGTTTATTGCCGAATCCGAACGGCAATGAACAAACGTGTTTCAAATATTAATCCGCGGTTCAAAAATTTTACTTTCTGATGTCGGCAGAGTGATTGAGATCAAAGAATATGGATCAAACATGTAATTGGCTCGAGATGTATTCGGATTTTCGGTTTTTTGTTCATAGATTTGAGAGCTCGATATTGAGTTGAGTTGAAATGTTTTTGAGGTGAAATATGTTGTTTCTTAAGTTAACAACTTAACACAGGTTTTTTAGCACAAATTTCGCTCCTGAAGCGAAGTCGAGTCGGTTTAAGTTAATTTCAACTCGATGCAGGTATACATAAGGGTTGAAGTGAGCTTGAAGCTCGCTTATATACCACATGAAAACGTGGTAATAATGTACCTAAACCTTGATTCATTGTTGAACTTCAGTTAATCTGCCGAAATTAGCAAGTTAAAATTGTGGAACTATGAATCAATATTTGATCCGCGTTTGTATAAATACGGCCCTTAATCACTAAAAACTTTATTTCAACGAAAGCAGATACGAACAACCGCTTCCTGTTCTTTATTTTTATTACGAAAATGGTTTTATAAACATCTTTTAGTTCCTCTTATTTTTCACCTACGCCATCCATGCAAATAGTTTTGTGGATGAATTCGTGTGAGGGGTAAAGTCCCTACCCGATCAACCATCATTATGACGTAGTAAAAATCCCCAATCAAACCAGGGACTTACAAAATTTATAAACTTATTTAAGGTGATATTACATTGTCATATATATATGACCAATGCTAGTCATATAAAATATGGCACAATATTTGTATATATGACAAGTATTAATAGACTATGTCATATATGTATGCTATATAATGTTCACAAGCTTTTTCTGTCAATTTTTGTTTACAAATATGAAACAGTTGCTACGAAAAATAAAATATTTAAAAAAATACGATATATTTAACCAATCACGTTTCATTAAATCATATATTTTTTTTAAATTCAAAATAGTTCATGATTGTCATATATACGGAGTCTTATATATTTAGTCATATAAATATGACTATCACACTTATATGACATTTTTGAGCCATATTTATTTGGCAAACTTGCCATATATATATGACAATGTAATATCACCTTTACGAACATACAGCTGTATCCTGCGCTGTACAAAGTTTTTGAAATTCTTCTATATTTCCGCTAGAGATAACATCATAACTGTTCCAATTAAAGTCAAAAAAAAAAAAACTAAAAATTCTATGCAAAGATATACATATAAAACCTTTAAGCATAAATATAGTCCTCTAAAGCCTATTTAAAACATTAATATAGTTGAAAGAGCTCTGGAATTTCTTTAATCCAAAAGTTAATTCAAAGAGAACAAAATGCCAACTATACCGGGCAAAGTCTTTTAATCCTTTGTAAAACTTCAAAATGCAATAAAGCTTGAAAAACAGCTTACCTTATAAACCCCGTAAATTCTTTGTTGAATGGCATTGAGTAAGAAATGCCTTCAGAGCAGTAATTTAAATTTGTGAAGATGGAGGGACCTCTATGGCATAAAATTCCGATTGGAATAAAATTGTATGGCAGTCATGTCTAGCTGAGTTCTTCTGCTCTATATTTGTATAAATCGACCGCATCGAGTGGGGATTTCGTTTGTTCAGTTTTCAGCTATTTGTCTACTCCGATTTGTCTTCATGAAATAATTTCTAATTATGTACGAGAGTGAGTATAATATTCCTTTTGTAAACTTTTGGCATCGTCGTCGTCGTCGTCGTCATCGTCGACCAATCCAATGGAATTCTATTTGTTTAAATCCTCACCTTTTAATAGGCTTTTTCATCATAAAACAAGTAAAATAAACTAATCATGAAGTCTTTTATATTTTATTTTTCTCTCCTTTGTTGACTTTTTCTCTCTCTATTAAAAAAAAAAATAAATATTTACAATATTATTTTTTATTGCATAATTTCAGGTGCTGGTGAATCAGGAAAGAGTACGATAGTCAAACAAATGAAGTACGTAATTAAAAAAAAAAAAAACAAATAAGGGAACAAACAGTTATCCTTGAAAATGATCTAAATTGGTTTTGTTGCTTTCAAGCTTTTCTGTGTGTTTCTTTTTTATTTATTTAGAAAAATTTAAGTTTAACAAAAATTTTGTTTTTCTTTTTTTTTTTTTCAGAATCATTCACGAAAGCGGGTTCACTTCGGAAGATTTCAAACAATATCGACCAGTTGTATACAGCAATACAATACAATCCTTAGTTGCAATACTTAGAGCCATGCCAAATCTCAGTATTCAATATAGCAATAATGAAAGAGAGGTATGTTAATTTTGAGATTCCTAAAACTTTTATCTAAATTTTTGTGACTGTATTGGGAAAGAGTTCTGCAAAGAGGATATATCTACATATCCATTAAACACTACCCTGAAAAAGTTTTAAAATATTTTTTATTTTGTTTGTAGTCACAAGTGTAGGGGAACCCGGGGCATAAGGTTTTTAACTTATTTTTTAAATGTTTATTTAAAAAAGAGATTTGGGGCAGAATGGGCGGTACATATAATGGGCATGCGTGCCCATTTTGCCCCGTTCATGTTTTTAGTATCTATTTCTGTATGATTTTATCAGCATTTTATATTATGCCTCAGCATCGGGGCATAATGGGCAAATTGAATGACTTTTTCAAAGCAAAAAAAAAAAAATATACTAAATAATTTATTTTTTAAAAATTGTCTTCGTTACACTTATTCCTTAATAAATTTTTCTTTTCATAAAAGTTCGTCAAAAATTCTTAATACATTTGCAGTTTTTAGTAACAATAATCCTTAAGGGGCCCGTTATGCCCCGGGTTTCCCTATATTTTTTTTTGTAACATTAAAATAGCCCCAAATTATTTTTTATAGTAAAATCCAAACCAATTTTTGTTTTTTGTATGAATTACTTATAGATTACACAAGCTGTGTGAATAATTCGCAGCGGTCCGAAAAATTTATTAAAATACTGTTTCCAATATGGTTTTGTAGCATTCCGTCATTTAATGGTGGCAAAAACAATATTGGCTCTAACTTAGTAGCCCGTTGCGTATTGGTTAGTACGTTGAACTGTCATGCCAGAGGTCTGGGGTTTAATAGCAGCCGCTTCCACCTTAAGTTTTTTTTTCGGAGATACTACCTCTTGCGAGGAAGTGACAAATCATTAAAGAGTATCTCCTGTCATAGAAAAGTGCCGCTCACCTAAGCCGTTAGGATTCGGCAATAAACTGTAGGTCCCCTCCATTCCTGCAGACACGCACAAAGGAATGGTTGAGAGTTGTAAGTCGCTAGGCCCTGGTTCTTCATGAGCCGTTTGTGCCACTAAATTTATTTATTTATTCTAACTTAAAAAAGAAAACAAAAACAGTTTATTAGACTTGACCATTCTTTATTCTGACAATTTCATTGAATTTTGAACAACAACAACAAATATATTTATATTTTGTTTTTCTTAAAAAAAAATCATGTCAAAATAATTTCAGGATTTTTTAATAAATTTATTTCTAATTATTTTGATTTTTAACAATTTTCCAGTTCAAACAGTAAATTCCATGCGTGTAAGGTATGAAACACGATTCTATATTAATAATGAGAAATGAAGCCACAAATACAAAAAATGAGTTTTTTTTTTCGAAGAATTGTTCCAAAAATCCTTAATTTGCTCAAAATAAATGTTTGCCCGATTAAAAAATGGGAATAGTAAGCAATATTGGCAAAAGTCTGAAGTATCTATACAATATTCCATTCCGTAATTAGATAAGTACTTAGAAAGTCTAAAGCGAAGTCCCCTAAAATAAAAATTTCCACGAAAAAACTTTTCCAATTAAAATGAACATTAAAACAGAAAAGCACCGCATTAAAGGAATCTGATGGTCAGCTTGGCGTCCATTAAAAAAATAATGATGGTATGGAGCACACTTGAGTTTTTTTTTTACTTGCGATATGTACGACTGGTATGGCAAGTTTTGGATTCGCAAAAAAAATCTATCTGGATAAAACTTGACTGTTCGATGTTAGGGAAGACAAAAATAGCTGGTCTCTGCCTGTCTGTTTGACTACAGCCTAAACAGATGGGTCGATGTTCTTTAAACTTGGCAATCTAACGTTTTTGGGACTTTCTCCTGCCACAAAATGAAAAAAAAATCATTTTGTTAGCTCCAAAAATAACGATACCTTTAACATTTTCGAAAAATTTTACTCAAAAATTTTTCTACAAAAAATCAGTTAATTTCAATAGGCATGTTCTAGCTTTTGTTAAAAAAAATCTGAAAAAAAAGTTACATAAAACCATTTTTGTTTCGCTTTTCTTGAAAACGAATCAACTGATTTTGATTATTTTTTTAAGTAGAAAAAAAAAAAAACAAAAAAATTGGATTTTTAGTAAAGTCAATTTGATTTTGAAAAGTCGACTTTTTAAGAACGAATTTTTATTAAACTTGGCACTAAGCAGTTTTCTAATATAATCTATCTATGATATATTTTAAACAAAAATAATTTTTATTTATCGTGTACGGAGAAAAGAGAAAGAAAACCGAATATATAGCAACAGACTTGTGTGATCTAGTAAAAATGCTAGTCAGCTCAGTGCGATTGATAAATAATAAAACTTGCCACTGGGAAAGAGCTATTCATGTGGCTTCAGTAGCGCTGTTTGTAGGACATCTGATTCTGAAAAGCTTTGTACACGATTCGACTCCCAGTGAAGGCATAAGAGATTTTTCACTTAAAAATGAGCCAGAACCAGACTAAGTACCACTAATAAGGAGTCTGATGATCGAGGTGGTACTCGTGAAATAGCTACAACTCCAGCCTTACTTGGTGGTAGCACCACACATAAATTGTTGTTGTTCATTTAAAAATTATCAAAAATAATTTTTGTATTTAAAAATTTATTATTATTTTTTATTTTTTTTAAAAACCTAGGGAAAATCGTATCTGTCCAAAAAACGACCCAACGATTAAGATTAAAAATTCTGTTTATTAACACTTAGCCATTATTAACAGTGCCTTTCTGATTTTATTTTCAACTATCTCAATATTTGTTTAATCGATTTAAATTTAATTGCTTAAGCCTAGTATACAGTTCTTTTGAATAAAAAAAACAATTGTGGTTAATAAAAAATCTTTTTTCCGGAAAAAAAATATCTGTGGTGAAACAAAATTGTTTTTAGTCGAATATTACACGGTGCCTCAAGAGTCATGACTATCTGATATTTTGTCTCTTTCATACTCATTTAGGTTCATAAAGAGTCATAACTCTTGAGGCACCGTGTAAGCACAAACTATATTTTTTTGCACAAAACAATGTCACTGACATTGTTTTGCGCGAAAAAGAATCGTGGTGAGTATAATTTTTTATTTCTGGGGATAGTTCACAGTTCAATAAAAAAAACTTTTCAGCAGAAAAAAATTTTTTTTTGCGATAAAATCGCTCCCATAAGAAGTACATGTATTTTTTTTTCGAGGAGGAACTGTATACTAGGCTTTATACAAAAGATTTTCAATTTAAAAACAAAATTAATTAATTTTTTTTCCGAAAAACCGATATCCAAAAAAGGGTACATCATTTTTATCGAAATTAATGTTTTAATTCCGCATTGACGAATACACACCTACTTACTATAAATTGGCGTTCCAAAGCCCACCCATAAACACTATTTGTGTTTATAAATTTATCATCCAAAAAAAAAAGTCACCAACCTTTTGTAATTTAAATTTAAGAACACCCTGTATGGTAAAACACACTCGAAAGGATTTAATGTATTCTCAATTTTCTAATGGATTTTCCATTATTTTTTTTTAAACTTGTTTTCTTTGAAATTTATTTTTATATCTTTGTTTTTTCCCTCTATATCCATTTCCAGAGTGATGCAAAAATGGTTTTCGATGTGTGTCAAAGGATGCATGACACGGAACCGTTCTCAGAGGAATTATTGGCTGCTATGAAACGATTATGGCAGGACACTGGTGTTCAGGAGTGCTTCTCACGTAGCAACGAATATCAACTAAATGATTCCGCTAAATAGTAAGTGCTATAGACTTTTAAGAGTTTTTTGTTTTTTTTTTGTAAGTGTATTTTTTATCGTAAATGATGTATAGGTACAAGGGTATACCTAAGGGTATGCCTTTAGGGGATTAAAAAAAAAATAATTAAAATAGGAGATAAAAGTTACATTCCCATAGGTGGTTTTGTGTCTGAGATGAAATTTAATGAAATTGCATTCCCCTTAAAAAGAGATGAAAAAGAATTGCTCCTCATTTTATGCAACATAATTTAAATAAATTAAGTTATTTTGGTAGATTTATATTTGTGAATGGAAAATGAATCTCTTTTGAAAACTGTAATTTATTACTCTTTGTTTTATAATATCAAAGAGATTTTATTGATTGACATTGATAAATAAATCAAATTAAAAGCATCTGTAGCTACATACATACTTACGTACACTACACACACTCAAAACAGATTAAAACAATATTATAGAGCCTAGAGTAGGTAGATACTTGGTAAAGTATTTATGCGCTAAAGATGACTGACATTTCAAATTTAATTATTATTATTGATACAGTACAGTGGTGTACGAAAAATTTAGCTTAAATTAATTTCTTTTTTTTTTTTGAAATTTTGGATGGGGTGAAATCCATATAATTTCTTCAATGAGATTTTAATTTCTTGAGTATTATTAAATATGTTGTGACACTTCTATGAAAAAATGTCGCTAAACCGATCTGTCTCTGGGTATCGGGCTCATCCTTTCGATAAAATAAGATAAAGTTAAGTTTTAGATATTTATATTTGAATTTTGATATTCGAATAAAATACAATTTTTGAAACGTCTTTTTTAAGATATTAAAAAAAATTGAATTTGCTACAAACAATGTAATAATGCTTCGTTATCTTTAAAATTTTATATAATCTGTCTGAAGAAAAGTGTAATCACGCCGGAAACGTCGCATATAAAATAAAAAAGAACACTGACCTAAAGCCAACAAGAGGTATTTAGGTTTATAATTTTTTTATTTAGGTTTATAATTTTCTTATTGCGTTTTCTATTAAGTGTGTAGTTTGTTTTTAAACTTTTAAGTCTTTTAATTTTGGTCAATTGTTCGCCCTATGACTTTCAAAAGAGCTGAATTTTCTATTTCTACGAAATCAGTACCGTGATCATTCATGGATCGAAACTTAACTGATGTTGAGACATGACTCTCTCTATCAGATTGAAAAGTAAACCAAAATAAAAAAAAAAATATGCACAACTTAAAAAAAAAATATCTTCAAGATTTTAAATTCAATATTTTTTTTGAAATTTTTAGGAAAACTAGGGGCCTATTTCACCAAACACTTTTCACTTTGCTACTTTTCACTTTTAATTTGCAAATTTCGTTTCACCAAACGCAAATTTAAAAATAAAATAAATAAATTCATTTGGTGGCACAAACGGCTCATGAAGAACCAGGGCCTAGCGACTTACAACTCTCAACCATTCCTGTGTGCGTGTCTGCAGGAATGGAGGGGACCTACAGTTTATTGCCGAATCCGAACGGCTTAGGTGAGCGGCGCTTTTCTATGACAAGAGATACTCTCGAAGGATTTGTCACTTCCTCGCAAGAGGTAGTAGCTCCGAAAAAAACTTAATGTGGAAGCGGCTGGTATTGAACCTCAGACCTCTGGCATAACAGTCCAACGCACTAACCATTACGCCACGGGCTACTACAACGCAAATTTGCTAAGAGGAAATTATTAAAATGAAAAGTTTGTGAAACAATTTTACTTTTCACTTTTCAAAAATAGTCTGAAAAATTGAAAATTGAAAAGTTTCTTCACTTTGCAAATTTTGTGAAATACATGACACTTTTACTTTGCAGGAAATTATTTTTTTGCAAAGTTGCAAAGTGAAATAGGACTCAGAGTGCCAAACTATAAAAAAAATCGGACGAGCTATGAAAAAGCTGTATGTGAATAATTCAAAAACAAGGCATTTTTTTTCAAGAAAACTTCGAACGAACCCCGAATTCTACAATTTTCTCTTTTTAGCAGTACAATTTTCTTTTTTTTTGCAGTACAATTTTCTTAAAAAGTAGTTTTATTACAACCACTTCGAATATTAAAGGTACGAAATTTAATACAAATCTTAAGAGCCGTTTTCAAGAAAATTTGAGAAAACCGAAACATTTTATAGCAGCCATCCGATTTAAATGAGCCTAAACAATATTTTGAATTTTTCTCTAGAAAATCACATAAAAACTTTCTCTACCAAATTTGAATTTGTCATAGCAAGTTTTCTTTTCATTCATAAAATAATAATTGTTTCTAGGCTTATGCACTATTTGAAAGAAATTTCCCAATGTTGTGGCATGAAATATTGTAGATCTCTTTAGTTCCAAAAAAATTATAAAAAAAAACGGTATGAATAACATTTTCGAACAGCACTGTAAGCAGCAGGAAATTTTCTTGGAAATTATCATGAACGATGTGTTCGTTGTCAAACGACAACATTAGTAAATGAAGAATGATAATAATCATCGAAGATAAGACAAAGACATTAGAAACGTATTATTGGTTTCCCCCCCCCCCCCCCCCCCCCATAAGAAAAATCTTAACAGAAGGATGATGATATGGTATTTATTGTTTCTTATTTTATGAATTTATTGAGAAAATCACATATGTTTTCTGAGATTAATATTTTTGCTACATAATGACACATAAAGATTGGAAAAGGTATGATATTTTCTTTTTTAAGCTTTTATTTATACATGAATCAGATTGCATCTCAGATTTTTTCTTACGCATCAATATATAGTTTACCCATACTTATCAATCGAAAATTTTAAGGCACATACTAAGCCTGTTATCCAATAAGCATAAGTGTCCTCATCTGATATTAAGTTTAGGAAAGATTTAAATGAAAAGTTGTGTTTTTTTCAAATCCCTTCTTACTGTACTCGATTTTTTCAGGTGGATATAAATGAAGCTTTTATATTTTAAAAAGAAAAAAAGACATCAATGGATTCTCTGTCAGCCAGACTGTACTCAAAGGGCATTACAGCAGACAAGTTCATATTTCAAAATTCACCTCATAACAACCTTAGGACTTTTTTTGACCTGCCGCTATATACATACGTCAAAAATAAAGCCACAACCTCTGTCGATTGACTTTTAAAGCCCTATTAATAAAAAAACACTTAACCTTCCGTTCTCACACATATTTTTTCTTACGCGTTCCTGACACTGGGGTGTGACATACCCCAATCATAAAATATTTAAAAATAACATATTTAAATTAAACTAAATTTGTATTTATGTTTCATAAATTAAAAACATTAATATAGGATCTAAAATTGCGCTCACCTAAAAATAACAAAATAGTTATTAAAGAAAAAAATGAACTTGAAAATAAAGTGATGAAATAAAATGATAAAAATCATAAAAAAATTAAGTTTCAAATAAAAGACTAGTTTCTTAAAAGTTGTTCAAAAAATTGTCCACACATGCTTTTTGAATTGCTATAGAATCATTGTGGTAAAATTTTACGTTTGTGGGAATAAGTAATCAAAAAATGACTGCCTTATTCATAAACAAAAATTTGTTATTTCAGCTCTCGTGTTCAGGGAAACTACACCATGGAATAAGAATTTTCCGGACTCAAAATAAAGGCAATTGCTTACTGCTCCATTTGAGACCGGAAAATTGTTATTCCATGGTGTAATTTCCCTAAACACGAGAGCTGAAATAACCATTTTTTGTTTATGAATAAGGCAGTGAAATTTTAACACTGAAAAACCCATATAAAAAAAAACTGTAAAAACACCTACACGAACTGCACACTGGGGTGTGTGATACCCCATACCAAATGTTAAAGCAAAATTATATATGTATGCAGAAAATTTTAAAAAATCTTTAAATGACCTCCCACCACTACAGAAAATGTGAAAGTGAATTTACATAGGTATGGCATGGTTGACAAAAAAAATTTGCTATAATAGCACGGTTTACAATTTTGTGTGGGGTATCTCACATCCCAGTGTGAGGACGGAAGGTTAAGTCAACAAGTTTAATGAATCTATATGGAAAAGGAGTTAACTTGCTAGTTAAAATTGCATATTAATAAAAATGAAACGTATAATAAACTCACGTTAATAAGGCCCCAAAAAGTTTAAAAATAAGTTTACGAAGCATCATTTAAAGTTTAGATGAAACTAAAAGTCTCCCAAATATCTAATATTATTCAGCTAGATAAAGCTTCAGAATACCAACAACAAAATATATATCTTCAAATATTCTGCCAGTGATTTTGATTAAAAAAAATAAAACAACGTTCTTCTTGCCAAAGTACATTCAAAACTAAAAATAAAAAAATAAATTTAATGGCCCATTTAGAGCCTAGTGACTTGCAACTCTAAACCATTTCTATGTGCATGTTTGCAGAATGTGAACGGCTAAGGTGAGCGGCATTTTTCTATGACGGGTGATAACTCTTGGAGGATTTGTCACTTTCTCGCAAGAGGTAGTTGTCCTTAAAAAAATTTTTTGTGTTTAGGTGCAACAGGCTGGGAATCGAACCCAGACCTCTGGCGTGACAGTCCAACGCACTAACCATTACGCAAAGGGCTACTACATTCATAACTCAACTTTTCTATGACAGGTGAAACTCTTGGAGGATTTGCGTTTGGGTGACAAAGGCTGGGAATCGAACTCAGACTTCTGGCGTGAGAATCTAACGCAGGCTGTAGTGATTTATAGTTCCAAATATTTGTATGGTTAGATTCTGTAAAGAAAATCTACAATTTGGTTGTATATCATAGTAGTGTGCATTAGTGGATTCTGGGTCACATCCATCTCAACTTTTTAAATTGCCGAAAATTACAGTTTTTAACTGCCACTGTGTGTTTTTTTCGTTTCAAAATTACTCTTTAACATTGTACCAATATAAACATGTCTGTTGTATATACATACCTTTTCCTTCCCCCTCTTCTCCTCTTTGAGCAAAACTATACATAAATCCAATACTGGGATTCCGAATAATAACTCCATAAGATGAATAATTGAATAATATTTTGATATAAATTATTTTTTATTTCTGAGCTAATGGTGGTTTCTAATGGTAATTTAAAATTTGGATATATGTATATACCACATACATACATTACATAATTATATGTATTTGTTTTGTTTTAAGAATTTTTCAACTAAACTTTAATTTTAATTCCACTGCATTACTTGTTTGCTGACCAGCGCAGCGTTGCATGTCGAAAATATATGTAGGTAACCCTGAATAACTTTTAATATGATTGAGATTCGAAAATGGACTTTTTAGCCAATATTTTGATTGCCAAATTAAAGATTATTGCGTTAGTAAATGTTCACTTGGATGTTTTTCGCAGATTTCCTTCCTTTTTGAATATTTACCGACGAGAAAATTATATCATTTTTTTTTAAAGATTTTATACCAAATTTAATTCTTAATAAGGTCAAAATCTTCTAAAATATAAATCTATTTATTTATTTTAAGTTTCTTATAAACAAAACATATAACCTATAACTAAAAAACACTGGGTGGTTCAAGTTTAACTAAAGCAATTATTGCATCGATAATAAGTTTTTTTTTAATAGCTGGTCACTCAAAACTTGAATCATCCTGTAAAAACGAACTTAATTAGATACAGCTTTAGTCAATTTATGCATAAATATTTTGCGGTCACAATTCAATCTATACGCACAATTCCATTTAGCGCCATATACTTTTTTTTTATCATACATATCATCTAATCTACAAAATAGGTTTATATACATCTACTTATACAGATATAGGCAGATAACAATACTTAATTGTAATACAAATAAATAAGGCGGCGACATGTCTGTCACTCATTCCAACTAGAAAGTTGTCGTTGTCGTTGCTGGCTGGATACGCGGAAAAAGTTACCCTTCCTCGAAACTCAGTTTGTGTGTTTTTGTTTTTGTTCCTCGAAGCACTATATATTACTCACTATTCCTCCCTTAGTGTCAATTTAAAATTCAACGGTGACTCTGGGATGTACGTTGAATTCACTTTATAGACCAACTCACCGGAATTGTATTCCACTTTGTACTTCCGGAAAATCTAAACAAAAAACAAAACAAAGACAAAAAAAAAAATAGGAAGAAAAAAAAAATCATCATTTCCATTAGGTTCTTGTCGTTTCTAAAACTAGATAGAGCTGCTCTGGTGGCAGAAATATGTACCTTTGCTAGAATCGTATTTAATTCAATTTCAGCAAATCTCCGGCCAACGCACATTCGTCGTCCAAATCCAAAGGGCAAACTTACAAAGGGATGAATTTTCTGACCAGCATGTGGACATGTTACGCCTACATTATACATACACAGGTATAGGTATAGAGAGGTAGGTATAAACATACATTGAATTGAAAAGTAAATTGGAATTAACTCAGAGAAATGAATGAAGGGTTATAGGAGGGAGAACTCCCTGAATACTCACTCGGTTCAATTTGCTTCATCCAACGTTCGGGCATGAAACGTTTTGGCTCTGGGAAATATGTTGTATCGTTGGACACCACCAAATGTGGGAAAATCACATGCGTCTGCACAAAAAAAAAAAAGAAGAGAAATAATAAGAACAATTTTAATTTTAAGGTACATATGTACATAGGTAAATATAAAATACATAATTGATAACAGCGTTGCCGCCCTAAACAAAATTAACGTGCCATTTTTCTGAAAAAAAACGTGCCAATTTTCGTGCCATATGAAAAAACCACAAATTCTTCTATTTTGTTTTACAGAAACTGTAATAAATTTTAATATAGGGTGCAATATATAAATAAATTTGATGGCACAACAGCTCATGAAGAACTAGGGCCTAGTGACTTACAACTCTCAACCATTCGTGTGTGCGTGTCTGCAGGAATGGAGGGGACCTACAGTTTATTGCCGAATCCGAACGGCTAACGAGCGGCACTTTTCTGTGACAGGAGATACTCTTGGAGGATTTGTCAATTCCTCGCAAGAGGCAGTAGCCGTTTTTTCTTTTAAATAAATAGGTGGCGAGGCTGGGGATCGAACCTTAGACCTCCGGCATGACAGTCCATCGCACTAACCATCACGCCACGGCTACTACAATATAGGGTGCAATACAACCAAAAAATTAAGGAAAATCATTTAGTATATTCGTAAATTGTCAAAAAAATACATGTTTCTGTCCATTTTTTTACGAAAATTTGACCAATTTTCATTAAATTTTGTTTAAATTTGCTTCATTTTAAGTTAAATAATGGAAATACAAAAAACGTGCCATATTGAACTTTTTCATGCCTTCGTGCCACGAGGAAATTATCATGTCAAAAAAGCACGATCGTGCCACTTTGGCAACGCTGATAAAGAAAAAAAGAGAATATTTTAGAATTTAAAAAAAAAAATGTAGAAAGAAATTTTAACTTCAACTCTTTAAAAATATACTTTTTTTTTTAACTTAGTGTGGTTTGTGGGTTATTAGATAGTAAGGCAAAGTTTTATGCTATTCTAGCGAAGCTTTTGACATGAAGTCTATCCAATAATTTTTTTTTTTTTGACTGAAAATAATGAAATTACCTTTTTAAATTGGAGTCTTAAGTTCTTATTTTTTTAAAGTCCGTCTATGCTTGTATAGGTTATTTACTATACATATAAAGAAAAAAAAAAAAAGGAGAAGGTAAATAAGTAACCTTTTTTTTCTTGTCTATGCTAATACATACTTGTTCAACTCATGTGAACGTAATAGAAAAAAAATTCATCCAGACAAAATGCCTCCAGGGCAACGAGAAGTGTCTTTTATGTCCTTTTTGTGCATTCAAAAAATGGAAAATTTAACATGCTTACATATATGAGCTTACATATATGAGGATTTTTCAAAGGTGAAATGGAGTGCAATTCGTTTGAAGATGTTAATTTTTTTTTTTTTTAGGCAAATTTATCAAAATAGGGTTATGGGCAAAATATACTGAAATTGACTGTAAAAAAAATATAAAGAGTTTTTCCTTGAAAAGTTGTCATTTGAATGCAGTCGCTGCAGTAAATTGAGTTTTGTTATCAGGTTACTGCAGGGTTGTTTTATTTGAATTAATTTATAAATTTATATGATTCAAAGGAAACAAATAAAAATGCCTGACTAGACCTAAAGTATAATTTATAAGGCGTGTTTTGTTGAAGAATCTTACAATAGGTAGGTATAAGGTGGGTAACTGGGTATACCTACTTGTAGGTGCTTCAGGGAAGAGTGTTTTTGTTCAAAAAAAAAAAAAAAAAACAACTTCAGACTCCTTATCTCAATTACACTTATTTATTTATGGCCATTAAACATTTGTCTATCCCACTTCTGATTGTTGTCACTCATGCGTGATATTCAGGGTGTGTTCAATGAGTATAGAATTTATTATATTATTTTGAAAATATCTTCTAAATTATAGACGAAATCAGTTTCGGTAAGAAGATTTTACATGTAATGCAGAATTTTTTAAATTGGCGTGTTTTACGTTTTTGAGCAACTTTTTTTTTTCAAAATTATATCTTCCTCTAATCTATCCCTATTTCAATGAAAAATTCTTTTTTATTTGCTCCTTAAAGCTTTATTTCTGAGTTATATCCGAAAATATCCCTCCTTAGAAGCATTGATGTGTGAAAATTATAAATTTTGAACTTCTGAAATGACCTAATAGAGGTTGTAGGCTTACTCGAGTACATCACGAACCTATACTTGAAAAGCAATTATCGAAAAAAGTTACTTAAAATATTTTGTAGGAAATTAAATTTGCTACAAGTTGTCAGTACAAATTTTTTCTTGGATCAAAAACACGACAGTTACTTGCGAAAATCATAATAATCTTTAAAAACAAGATGGCGGCCAAACAACACCATGTGCAATTGTAAAAAATGTGGTTTTCGGCTTGTGAACTGATACTTTTTCGAATGCCAAAGAAAAAATGCTTTTTTGAATTATTTCCCAGAGCACCATACGCTATATAAATAGCCTTAAATAAAATTTGTGGCACCATTTTCTCAAAAAGTAGTTGACTGATTTCGTTAAAAATTTTATATGGTTGGAAAGCCACAATTGCGCAGATGTGCAACATATACTTGAGACACGTATTTACACACTGGGTCATGAACTGTCGAACACTGTGCATATTAAACAAATAATAAAATTTAAAAAAAGTTTTTTCCTTCAACATTTTCAAACAAATTGTTTGCGAATTTCGACACAGGGCCATACTAGTAGTTATAATAAAATCTAAATACCTCGTACTAAATTTTATGATGAAGGTAATCTTGCAAAATTCATAAATTCAACAATATTTTGTACCGACTTTTAAGGACGTTATTTTTAGAATCAGAATAGTGTCAAAATCGCGAAAATAAAAAAAAAACCCAATATTCCGAAAACCCATTCTCCCGAAAAAAATTTTTCCTCAAAACCGAAAAACCTAAATTTTTCATTTTCTATAATTTTTCGGGATTTCGATTCAGTATTTTGAATTTTGCTTTTGCTACCGAGATCCGAACTCTAGAAAACCCAAAACCTTGAAAACCCATAAGTCCCAAATCTTAAAATTCAGAAACCTCAAAATCCCGTATTTTGTGCTCCAAAAATTAACTCAAGTTTTGTTTTTTTTTTGGATATATGGTAAGGTAGTGTCATTATTACGGGAATAAGGGTTTTCTAGATTTAGGGTTTTCAGGATTTTGGGCCTTCTAGGTTTTGGGTTTGCGGAGTATCGAATGGGTTTTCCGGATGTTGAGTTTTCTGGATTTTTCCTGGATTTTGGGTTTTTGGGATTTAAGGTTTTTGGGATTTAAGATTTTTGGGATTTTAGATTTCTGGGATTTATGGTTTTTGGGATTTTAAATTTTTAAGATTTTAGATTTTTTTTTTTGGATTTTAAGGTTTTTGGATTTTGTGTTTTGGGATTCTGTTCGACTCTATTTTAAAACAGTTTTCTAAAATTATGAATAGTAAAATAAATATTCCCATCAGTACCGTTCAAATTAAACTTTTTTTTCGTCATCACACTTTTTTCACTTTAAACTCTTCCTGTTGCGTCCTATTGCGAATTCAAGTCGCTGGCTTCTATTTACGTACTGCATTGTGATTTCGTCTTCATTTTTTGCCTATTCAATATGGGTAAATTTTTCTACCTCGCTGAATGGGCGTTAATTGAGCTTAAGGTCTAGTTTCAATCTCGATTTTTCCTAAGATATCCTGGATATCGAACCATAGTTAATTTTTGAACAGCATGAGCAAGTAGGTACGAGCGACACTGTTGCGCATTTTGCTAATTTTTTTCTTTTTTTTTATGGGACTATAGAAGTTGTCCTTGACGTAATGTTAAGTGCGTTTGATATGCTACGAAGCTCCAAATCCTCCAAAAGTATCTCGTATCATGTTTAAGTGCTTCTCATCTTAGCTGTTCATCTTCGGCACAAAAGTGAAGGATCCCACCATACCACCGACCAACAAATTTTTATTTAATTTTTTTTTTATATGTATGTATTGATGAGATTATATACAAAATTCAGAACCAAATATTGTGATACCACCCAAAGGATTGCACCTTATTTAATAAATGTATTATGTATGCCGACAATTTCTTTTCGATGCAAATTCTGTTATAATATTTTATACCTGATTTTTTATTCATTTACGATCAGGTGCATTCTTTTTTAAGAGAAATGACCATGAATCCAAACCCCCTACGTTTTCCACCGGAAACAGATTGCATTTTGCATTGTTTTAATTAAAAATATCGAATGCACAAGCATAACGAAGATTAAAAAGCGCCATTGGTATTGATGAATATCTTAAAGTTAAAACAAGTCCATTTTCTCTTGGGAAGAATGTAAACTTCTTTTTTTGGTTATTTTTTCCAAAAAATAAGCGGAATATCAGAACCTTTACATCTATACTTTGCTCATCTGTGGGGTTTGAGTTGTTTAATTTCAAGGTACAAAATTGTATGATACTTTCAACAATTTTCATCCCACTTTTTTTTATAAATAAATAACAATCCCCTGCAGAAAAGAAGTTTCCACAAAAAATCATAAAAAAAAACTTCAATAAAACCGCCAACAAAAAATGAGAGGTTTTTTTTTTCTTAATGTTTTTTTTTTTTTGTTGTTGTTCATGTGAAAAGCATTTCAACCAAATTAATAATAAATTATTTTATTGTCACAAAGCGCCATCGAGCTTGTCACGCTGCTGCAGCGCTGGTTGGT
This sequence comes from Epistrophella euchroma, assembly GCA_947049315.1. Lineage (NCBI taxonomy): Eukaryota > Metazoa > Arthropoda > Insecta > Diptera > Syrphidae > Epistrophella > Epistrophella euchroma. Next base: position 120,379,897 of record OX346245.1, on the reverse strand, counting down.
GATGGTGACATGAAAGCCATTTTCTAATATTTTTCCGAACGTCCTTCACCACTTGGGTGTTTTAGGAGGAGGTGTTTTTTGTTTGTTCTATTTTATTTTGAAATCAACATAATCGCTTTTTGCTCCTATATGACGAGCATTGGGACATAATGTGGTGACATTTTCTTTTTAAGAGCACATCTCACTTGAAGGTGTTTTTTTTTTTTTTGAGAAATTTTATTAAAAAATTCTACGAATCTTATTTGTTATTCTATTTTTTTTATTGCTGAAAATTCAGTTTTGGTGTAGTAAATAAATCAATCATTATATGCTTGAGGTCATTTCGACGCGACAGAAGGCATAAAAAGTACTAACCATCAGACTATCCTCTCGACTTGACCTCAACTCGTCGGCGATTACCTCATTTTGTATTTTTTTTTATAATTTGCGTTGATCCATGGCTTCGAAATGAAATGTCTGGCAATTTAATTAAGTAATTCCGAATCTGGAGATGGATTGAATAAAAAAGGTTTTCCAGAGCAAACAGAAAAGGGATATTTAATAAGATTTTTTTTTTTTTTGTTTGGCAAACAAAATTAGCCACCAACAATCAGCAGTTGAATCGTGTTGATTTTTAATCAACAAATAAAACGCTATCCTACAAAAATGAGTTCATCACCCTTAAATAAGGGTTTTTGACTCTAAATCTTACCAAACTTGTTGATGGACTATGATTTATTAATTGACTAAAATTGATTTAATTTAGTTACACGAAAAATATTTGGTTTTTTAAACCGCTTAGAAACAGTGGTTAACGCGTGTAGCGGAACCACCACCATCCTGTCAGTGCAGCTTCAAAATATATACCTTGGGGAGCACGTTTGCAAAATTCGGCATAATTTTTCGGCTTTGGGAAAAACGACAAAGGAAAAAAGTTCAAATCGATTTGGTGTCATCCAAAAATAAAAATAAAAAAAAAAATTAGTACTTTTGCTCCAAATTGTAAAATCGAAATATTGCATAATATTATTGACAGGCATCAATATCAATATTATTATTATTTTTTTTTTTTTGGAAAATAGTTCCTTGGGTGTGATGCTTTGTGAGTTCAAAGAGTTTTGAATCCCTTTCGGTTCTTCTGTCTAATAAGTTAATACATTATTTAAAAAAAATAAATAAAGACTGATTTCAAGAAAACCCCCTCTAAATCCGTCATTCCCTACTTCTTTTAAAAGTTTTACGATTTGTGAAACAAGTACCTCGGAGTTCTTGAATTTTTGGGAAAACTTTGTCTAATCCCGTCCCTCATTACAGTTTTTCTAAGATTATCATGCAATATCAAATTACCGAAAATAATATATTGGGCCTTACAAATAATCAAATTTAGTTTTGCAGCGTTGCCAACCACTTTGGTCAAAATTATGCCTCAATTAAAAAAAAAAAACATGCCTTTTTCAATGAAAAAAAAAGCCTCAAGTATTTTTTTTAAGTTAACGTTAATTATTAAAAATTAAATGTATAAACAACAAAAGATCACAAAAAAAGGATACAATTTATGAAAAATTAAATACCAGTTTGATTTAAATAAGCAAAGACAATCCTTCATTAAAAAAAAAACTTCATAGGAAAACATCGAGTTTAGGAACTCTAATTCAGTTATGTATGTAAGTATGTCTATTTATGTATCCAATTGATCACAAGTACAAGTACCGTTTGAATTCAGATCGCCCTTAAAATCATACATAATTTTTGAAGTAAAAAATAAAGATTGTTGCAGATTATAGTAATTTTTTTCTTTAAAAATCGTATTTGTGTTTTTATTCTATTCCTGAACTTTGTTTTATTTAAATTAATACAAGAGAAAATGTTAACAACTGACTTCAAGAAATGTTTAATTTAACAAGGAAAATAAACATTTTTAAGCTTTAGAATTTTTTCTCCAAATTCAGATATATTTTTTAAATCGTAAGAAATATTTAAATTTACTAAAAATCTGAATTCATTAAAATAAAATGAAAAAAAAGCGTTTTTGGTTAAAAATAAGCCTCATAGCTCAGATGTTGAAATAATGCCTAAAAGGCATAAAAAAGCTTCAGTTGGCATCGCTGGTTATGGCTTAAATAATGCAGTAAAATTAGCCTTTACGTTATGGATCCTAAATAATTAATCATACATTACATTCGCAAAGTTTTTGGATTCAATTCGATATATATTATATAGACCCCACGTAAATATTAAGGTAAATACCATGCACGGTTTATTATTTAGAGCCAATTTCATTATGGTTCATTTTACTGAAATATTTAAGTCGTAATCGCGGGAAATAACTTAACTAAAAATTGAAGTTCTTTCCCAGAAAAAAATAAATGAAATTACTTCTAAATATGTATAAGATAAACTTAACTTAACAGAAATTGTTTATTAACAAGGCTCTCACAAGTAAAATGATGAGTCGAAGTTAGTGAGGTCGCCGTCGGAACGAAACACAAATTTTTGTGGACTAAAAGCCCTTAAAAGCTATTTTAAATCAGTTACTTCTAAACTTCAGCGAAAAAGTACTTCCGCAATAAAAATTTAAACTATTTCCCTTTAAATGTGAAGTTATTTCCCATTTAAAGGTATAGTTCCTGTGAAATTAGCTCCATGCCCATTTCATTGATTCATTTTCTAAAAAAAATGATGACAACATTTTAAAAACAACGGCAACACTATAACAATATCATACTTAAATTGTGATTCAAGGGAGAAATATATTCCTTAATTTGATATTTATGCAATTGAAATTGGTTAAAAAAATAGTTTTTGAAAAAAAAAATTTAAACTCAAATTTAAAAAAAATAGAATAATTAATTTTAAAATTGTATGTAGGTACTCTTTTTATTTTTAACATTAACATTTTTAGTCCAATGCTACAAACCAGATGATTTAATGTGTATTTTAGTTTTTTTTTTCACAAACTTAAAACAATTTTTTTTTTTACAAAATTAAAAAAAAAAATATTTTTTCCATAAAACTTTGGTTTTGTATTTAAACAAATTAAATGGATCTTTAATTTTTTTTTTGGAAAATCTTAATCATAAAATATTTAATTATTGTATCCCCTCGCCTTTAGTGCTTTTCCCATTTAGTTTTTTTTTTTGGTTTTAATAAATTACTTTTTTTTTTAAAAATGCTTTTCGACGTATCTTATATTCGAATCACCCTGACGAGGGATCTTAAACCCCGAAAACGGCTCTAAAGCTTTTGATTAAAATTTTTGTGTGTGTTGGTGGGGGGGTGAAAAGAATCATTAAATTTTTTTTTTAAATTTAAAATTTTTTTTTTAAATAATGAAAAGGCTTAATGATTTTATTTGTATAATATTATTGTAATTTTTAATTTCAAAAAATTTTATAAAGAAAAAATTGTATTTTCTCTTAAAACTGTCGCTTAAATTGGTTGTTACTCGTTAAATATGCAAAATAAAAACAGTAAGCATTTATGAACAAATTATTAAAAATCATTATTTTAGTCAAAATTGTTTAACACATATTTTTCGATAAAATCAAAATAAGAATGTTATTCGTGTAAAAATAATTCTATTTTAAATTCAAAAAACCTCACCTCTGCTGGGGGTTCAAAATAAATTAGATTTTTTGTGCGTGACCGAACGGAAATTGATCAATTAATCTTTTTCAAATTTAATGCAATTATCCTACGCATGAAAAAATTGTCAGCAGCAAAAAAAAAAAAAAAAAGAATAAAAGAAGAGATTCCAGGATTTATTTTTTTCCTCAATGAAAAACATTTGTCATTGTGATTTTTTTTTTTATTCCTTCTTATTAAATAAATTTCAAAGACTTTAAAAACAAGTAAAAAAAAGTAATTAATCTGTTTTCGAAATGATTTTCTCATTAAAAAAATAAGAGAAAAAATTATTTTGCAGCTTAGTCAATTTATCTTTTTCGTTTTTAACTTTGTCCTTTTATTAATCCGCATTCAATGGGAAGAGATTAAATTTTTAACTTGACAATTTTTTCTTCTGACCTGACACTCAAACTGTATATATACCAAGAAACATATTAATCAAAGCAATAAATCTAGAATTTCTGTTTCCGAAGGAATCGCACATGCTTACAGAAAAAAAAAGAAACTTTCTTCTCTTAAAGGTCATGGAACATTGATGGTTTGCCTTTATTTGACACAAATAAAATACAGATATTAATTTCCTTCTCTGTTTGGTATTTTTAAATGTCAAACCAATATTAAATGAAAAAGTAATAAAACCAAAGAGAAAAAAAAAACTATTTTCAACAATCCATCAGAAATATATGATTTTTAAAATAACTCATACTCATATTGAATTGCAACCTATTCAAATGGATTTAATGCAGTCCTTGAGTGATCCTGAGCCCATTGACGATAGTGATAGAATACATATGTTACGTAAAGAGAAAAGAAGATTAAATAACTCACCCCCTTTGGAACATGATATCCGCCAATGACCGCATCCGATTGAAGACTCCTACCATTGGCAATAACCACAGGGTACATTCTATAAAATCCGAAAAGGAAACAGAGAAAAAAAAAAAAAACATCGCCATTATTTGTTTTGTCCTCCCTTTTCATAAACTTCCTGCTGCTGCCTCTGTCCAGCACCCAGCACCAAGCTTCACAAACCTTAAAGTCTCCTTAATGCATGCCCGCAAATATGGCATCCGTTCCAAGACGTTTTGATTTATTTCCGCCTCCCGATCAGGAAATATTGACTTAAGCTCTTGGAAGAGTAATTCTTGTTTATCGGGATTCTTACTCAACTGATAGATTGTTGAAGAAGCTGCCACTGAAGTCTATGTAGGGAGAGAGAAGGCATAAGAAAAAAAAAAACTTCAATGGATTCGCCCCAAATTTTTAAAACCTACCGTATCCACTCCAACTAAAAATAAATCCAGAGCAAGAATGGCGGCCAATTTGCGATTGCCGGTTTTATTAACAATTCTTTCGACAATCGAGATATCGGCCTCGTCTCTAACCTCCTCCGTTCGATTGTGGGCCTTGTCCATAGTCGAACTGATGTTCTTCATGCAGATTCTGGGTGGGCGAAAAGAGAACAAATCATGGCAGTGATTATGACCAGCAAACATTTCAAATCCATTCGGAAATGACTTGAAGAAAATGTATATAAACGAGTAGGTACTCACTCTGTGAAACTGTCAAGAGCCGCAACGAAGGCACGGTACGCTTTGGTCGGATAGAAACGCCAAATTGGCATTCGCAATTCAAGTTCGGGCACTGCCCAGAAGAACGTATTGATTGCATTGATTATTTTTTGGGAATCCTCATTTCCATCGGTGGATAAACATCCGAGGCGGGTGTCCAATGAAACTCGACCGACAGCTGCAAAAAAAAAAGATACTTTTTACTTTGTACGGTTTTTGAGGTTGATTATAGTGTGAATTGCAGTTTTGATTGCAATTCTGATTATTTTTTTGGTTTTATTTTTTGAAATTTTTTTTGATTACATTCAAGTGCCCATTTGTAGAGTTCGTGCAGGAAATTTCCGGGTAGTTCATCATTTTCATTGCGCATCTCATGGATTCTGTTTTTGGGGAGAAATATTTTTTTTTTGTTAATTAAACAAATTTTGAAATGAAAATGAGTCTCAAATTAACCATCAGCATGATGTGTGTGTTAGTGTATAAATAAATAATTTACCTTGTCATGAATTCTGACGCAATTTCATTAAGTGGAGGAATGTACTTCTTTGCTGTGTTGGGTTGCAGTAGAATATGTTGAACTTCCTGACGAAATGTTTCCCATGTTTTTCCATGACTGTTTTTTGAAATAAAAAAAAAAATTAAATAAAAAAAAAGAAAAATTTTACATTTTAAAATGTGGATTTTTTTTTTTTTGAAACATACACTCCAATTAAGCCAGCAACGTCACCAAAAAAATCTCTACGTAGTTGTCCCTTGTAGTGCTTGAGGGATGGCATTGATGGTCTGGGGAAAGGAATAAATGTTTATTTTTGCTTGTTGATGTAATAATATCATTATATAGAAATTATGGTTTATTTTTTGTATTATGTTTTGTAAAAAATACAAATTTTTGTTGTTCAGAGAAAAGAGAAAGGTAATTAAACTCCCCTGAGAATATTTCTTCCACCATAACATTGTTTAAATAAATTGGGAGTGAATTAAAAATTAATTTAATATTGAAAAATATGATAGGGTTCCTAGTTTTGAAAAAATTATGAAAAAATGAATTCAAGAGCCGTGGCGTGATGGTTAGTGCGATGGACTGTCATGCCGGAGGTCTAAGGTTCGATCCCCAGCCTCGCCACCTATTTATTTAAAAGAAAAAACGGCTACTGCCTCTTGCGAGGAATTGACAAATCCTCCAAGCTTATCTCCTGTCACAGAAAAGTGCCGCTCGTTAGCCGTTCGGATTCGGCAATAAACTGTAGGTCCCCTCCATTCCTGCAGACACGCACACAGGAATGGTTGAGAGTTGTAAGTCACTAGGCCTTAGTTCTTCATGAGCTGTTGTGCCATCAAATTTATTTTTTATTTATTTAATTGAAGAGATGAAAAGTGATTTTCAGCTTATAGGGAGAATTTAAAGAATCAATTTTAACAAAGAAATAACCAAAATAATTAAAAATGAACAAAGCGATGAACTCTTGAACCAGCGCAGCGTAGGTTACTTACAATGTTGGTTTACAAATCACTTAATAACTCTTTAGTGATTGCATTAATATAAATAGTTTTTCTTTATTTAGCAAATAAAATACATGACAATTATTTTGATACACCATACGTTACTGTACATAATACACAATCTTCACAATAGTTAATTGTAATTAGTTAAAAAATCACAAAAAAAAATAATTTCAAATCGAAAAAAAAGAGGACAAAGTTGTTAGTTTCCAGTCGAAGAGCTTCAGTAGAGAATAATTCAGTACATTTATAAGCTTATAAACTTTGGTTCTTTTTGTTAGATTTTCAATACTAAGGACTTTCATTAAGGATAAAATGTCAGGCTACAATATTGCATCAAAATTTTTCCAAATGGACATATGTACCTACCGCGAGTCAGGAATTTTAATTCACCGATTTCGGCGGATTAACTGAGGTTCAATGATGGTATTATCACAATCACATACTTAAATCTTGAACCATCATTGAACCTCAGTTAATCTTAATCCGCCGCAGTTGGCGAGTTCAAATTTCTGAACTACCCACGGGTTAAATATTGAACCCCGTTTGTTCAACTGGCCCTAAGTGTTTAGTATAAACAGTATTAGAAATTCTTCCCGCTGAAATTTTAATTGCTGAGAGGAAAGTTTGGGATTCTAAAAATCGCTCAAAAAGCGCGTTTAAAAAAAAAATTCTGTATAAATATTCTATGAAAATTAAATTAAAGGTAAAGCTGATAAGTTGAATAAAGACAAGAAAAAAAAACATGTGGGTAAACAGAGGGTATTTCCCCCCGTTTAAGCGGGAGGGTCCATTTTCTAAAAAAATTTACTTGAAATGGAAAAAAATCATTAAAAAACAACGGCAACACTTATACAATGAGATGCTATACTTATATATTTAAATTCAGAGGTCCGTTATTTTATTTTGTTTTTAATTCAAATAATTTGAGAGAATAGTTTTTGAAAACTTAATTTTTAAACTCAAAAATTTGAAAAATATTGAAAAAAAATTTTGTTCCTTCAAACTAATTTTGTTCAAAATTTTACGTAGGTACCCAATGTACCTCAAAAACTAAAAAAAAAATTCACATCTGGTTTTCAGTATTTGAGTAAGAAGTATAAGAGTATGGAATATAAAAAAAAAAAAACTGTGGAACTTAAATTGACCAAAAAAGCCTACCTAAAATATTAAAAATATAATTGAAAATAATTGGTCCCACAACATAATTAAATTAATATTAAACGCAAAATTTTGAAAAATAATCAACTTGAAAAAAAAAATCACAAACCAACATTTTGACTTTGATTTTGATTTCTCAAAAACTATTCATTTAAAGAACTTGATTTGAAAATCAAATACAACAATGGAATATTTTCTTTCAAAAAATCTATAACACATAATTTGTATGTACTTTCGTTAATTTTTAATATTTTTTTTTTTTCCATTTTAAGTCAATTTTTCAGAAATTGCCTCTCCCCGCCTCAGAGGGTGTTAGATAGAATTGTTTTCCAGTGCTATTTTAGTCAAAGAATAATCCCACGAATCATCCTTCAAAATATCATGCACGAATTAGATAAAAAAAAAATCAACAAAGAAATAAAGAATCTCTGCTATAGTTCAAGAGACAAAACAAATAAAACGCACACTTTTTTTTGATTACCTATTACATTTTTTTGTATGATTTTTCTTTTTAATTAACAATATAATTATGTTTTAAATCTTTTACATAATGCTACAAAACCGTTTAGTGCTAAGTTAAATAAATTTTTCAGATTTTTTGTTTACCAAAAGGATGGCTATATCTATTTAAAGCAACTTATTTTATTTTAATAAAATCTGTGGTCTATTTTTTGAGAAAAATGAAATTTCCCTCATAAGAAATATTTTTTTTTTTATACATACAATACCATTAGTTTTGGTGCTAAAAAAGGATAAATCGTGTCGGATAATATTCAGAAAAGGATAGATACAAAGTTTAAAAAAAGGTTGCAAACAAGATCGTCTAGCATCTAACTGTAGCCGAACTGAAGACAGACAGAAATATGTAAAAAAAATTTTAAGAAGGTATCTGTATGCATTTCTTCGAGATTTTAACGAATATTGGTAAAATAATAAAGGAAACTTTTAGTTCTTTTAAATGCGTATGAATGGCACAAACTCGTCTAACCGTCTAATTGCGAACATTTGACTTTTTTCTTTACTTTGCAATATTTTAATAATTTGGCCATATACCTGCTTTTTAAAGCCAAAAATAATTTCCCCCCTTTACTGAATGAAACTGGAAACAAAACATTAAATCAAATAACTCAATGAAAAACTCTTTTGCAGAAATAAAATTCGCTGCCAACTGGGTTAACAAATTAAAACAACTGTTAAGTTTGTGTTTGAAACAAAATTTAAAATGACATTTTTTTTACGAGGCATTAAGTTATGAATTTTTTATTTCACGCTGCGCTGGCTGCTGCTCTGGTTCCATGAAAAGATTTTCACATTTTAAAAAGAAACATCAGACGACCATTTTATTTTTATTATTACATCTATTAAATTCTCAAGAGACAATAATCTATCTATTTTCGCTGTCTCAAAATTATTTGAAGAACTACTTAAATCAGACAGCAATAATTACACTTTCTAGACTTCTTAAACTGTCTCGAGTGAGATCGTTAAATTAAGTAGAGTATTTATGTTAAACACATAGACCGCGAGTATAATTTTGCGCCTGTGTAATATTTTCAAATATAATTTTTAATTTCCCCAAAAATGTCCTCGAAAGCAATTTGCACAACCATAAAATACACCATAAAATTGAATACAAGTGCTTGTACATAATTTCAGGTGCAAAGATTTAAAGATATCCCAATAAGTTGTGTGTACTTATATATTTGCGCTTAGGTAGCATCATTAAGACCTACCACACATCGTCATTCATAGAAAGATATAACCATTAAAAGTTTATTGTTGATATAATCAATGTTTATTATTTGAATTATACATAATTAAACCGTTATATAAAGTTAATTAATGGACCTACTCTTTTAGTCATCTATAGCAGTTCTATATTGTCTTAACGATGTGTTTGACTTTGTAATTGATTGAAAGTTTGTGTGTGACAATATCAATGTCAAATTAATAAAGCCCTATACACTAACTCTTAGTTTTTCCATTTTGACAATTGAAAATTTATTACCTGTCAGGTTGAGTCGCAAAAAAAAAAAATAAATTGATGGTTTGCTTTGGAGACAGTTTTTGCTGCGTGCAGACAGACTGGCAGGGTGACGAAGACAACCAAAGACATCATGGCAGCGCGCTGTGGTGGCATTATATATTTTTACAACTTTGAATGTTTTTATTATTATTATAATCCATTCAAATATGATTCGATGACGAACGACAACACAAAAACATTGTTGAAGTAGAATAATAGATTTAATTGGTTTTGTATAGAGACACAGATACTTTTGTTATGCTCACTTTGCTCTGTACATGGTACAGTCGTAGTCACAATTATTAATACATTTTAATTTGTTTGTAAAAAGAAGATACGATAGGACTTAATAATTTCAATTAAAATTGTGAAACTGGGCACAATTGGTTAGGAGGAACTTGAGTGGTCAATTTGGGAGACTGAATTGCGACTTATTCAGGTAAGTGTACACTTTAAAACTTGGCATAAGTGTCCTTAGGGAGAATAAGAAATTTTTCCCTAAACATTGAATTAAATGTAGCTACCGTTATTATTTTTTTTTTGTAGGTACATAAGTATCATAAGTAAATGTAGTTGGTCTAATTGCAAAAGGAGACAGAGACTACGCGTGACTTATTTGTTTATATGAGAAATCGAGAAAATACTTTTTGATCATTATTAGCTTAAGGTAAATAAAGAAAGGTGGAGCAAAAGCTCGTGAAGAATCAGGGCCTAGTGACTTACAACTCCCAATTATTGGTGGATGGTGGTTTGCATGTTGTTAAGCAGGAATCAAAGGGACCTATAATTTCTTGCCGAATCCAAAGAACTCCTTCTACTTATTTCTTATATTTTATTTAATTACCTAGGTACACTAGTTTACAGCCAAAATGCAAACTCAACATCACTATTTTTTTCGTTGATATTTATTTTGGTTTCCTAGACTCAAAAAAAACAAATACCTAAACAAAAATTAGGATGCATAGGTTTTCGAGATATGAATTTTTTGTTTGTTGTGTTTAACCTAACCTAAGAATATCTAATCTGTTTCAAATGGGTTAGATTAAACATTATTATGTTGTCATTAAAGATCATATCTTTTTTTCTGATAAGTTGAGGCGTTTGAATTTTTTTGAAAATGGCGGTCCTAATTTGCGAAACTGCGAATTTGAAAAAAATAATTTCACGGCACGAGTTGAGCACAATACAGCACAGTCTTTTTTCTATTTTGAAAATTGAATTTCGCAGCACAAATTGAGTACAAGTTTAATTTATTTGAAAATCGTAGTTTTGACAAAAAATTTCATCGTTTAATTTGCAAATTTGCGAGTTTGAAAGAGCAAATCCAAAGCACAAGCAGCACAAGTTGAGCAAAATACAACAAAACCTTTATTTGCTTTTAAACATCAAAAATAACGGTTTACGCTTCGCAAAATAAATTTTTGGCTCTAAAAACTGCAAATATGCGAATATTTTTTGTATCTCTTCAAAACTTGGCAGCACAAACTGAGCACAGTACAGCACAACCTTTATTTTTTATTTTTTAATCAAAAATGGCTGTGTCAATATCACTCTGAGTTTCTTCGCAACATTTGCGTTCGTTCGTAAAAGTTGCAAATATGCGATTTTTTTTTTAACTCTTCGGTTCCTATAGTATAATTTTTTGAGCACAAAACAGCACAACTTAAAGTTTTTAGAAAAACTTTATTTAAAAAAATTTCATACGCAAAATTTGCTATTTTGAAAAAAATACTTACGGCACAACACATCAGCACAAGTTGATCACAATTATATAGCACGACTTTTTTTTTTTGAAAACTGCGGTGCTAACTTAACGCTTAAAAAAATATGTAGCTTACTCTTAGGCCCATATGCTTAGTAGGATTTTTTTTTAATATATGGCACATGGCAGCACAAGTTGAGCACAAAACAGAACGATTTTTTTTAAATCAAAAATGGCGGTACTAACTTAACATAATCACTACTAAAAAAATGTTCATTAATCAGAGGCTTGTGATCCACCTGTTGTACAATCAAGTTTTTGCCAAGTTTAATAGAAGCCCTAGAAAGTTTTCACTAGGGAAATTCTATACACGACAAAAACTTGTCATATACTCGGAAGGCCCTTGCTAGTAAAAACTTGTTGGGTTAATATTGCTACCAGCTACCCCATCAAAAACCGGCTTATAACAAAGTCACAAATTAATTTATAAATTTATTAATTTTTAACATTGTAGGTACTTGTATTTCGACAAGAATAAAATAGGTATTAAAATCACAACTCTGTCATTCCTTAGCAAGCTCTAATAAATGAAAATTTAAGATCCCTTAGTGGAGATGTAAAGTTAAAAACATTCGATTCTATGTAAAAGGGTACTTTCAATCACTTTAAAAAGGTATCCTTCTACTTTCTATACACGGTTCTCAATATGATTTCATTTCAATTAAATTTATTATTTCGATTTAGAAAATGAAATAAGGTTAAAAACCGCATTTTCAATATCTTTTAAAGTTAAGTCAAGGAATACAAATTTCCCGCCCTACCTGTTTGAACTTGAATAACCCCAGTTACTGCACCCTATAAGTTGACCACACATCGGTACACATCATCGAATTCAATCAACCAAATTATGCTGCCTCACCCTGTGCTGCTTCACAAAATCCTTTCTTTAGTTCGTATTCTCTCTAAAAAAATATTCTCATACTCCTTTAAAGTTCTGACCTTTGTAGAAAAAAATAAGGGAACATTCCTCTACATTTTATTACGAGTATTGTGTGTAATTTGGATACAAAAAAAATAAAAATAAAAATAAAATCGATGTGAATCATAAAATCTCTAGAAATCCGTTGAAATGTAATACAAAAAATAAATCAACGCATTTACTGTCCAAATTGTTTTGGTCATGGCTGTATCTATTTTGTTGTCAATCAAACAAAAACACTAAAAAAAAAACAATCGATTGTGTCTCTTAATATTGACTCAAGCTCGTTGACTCTTTTCCCATCCTCTTAAAGAGTTTTTTTTATTTATGATAAAATCTTTTTCTTCTTTCACTTTACTGTCATTACTGTTCTCTGACAGACTTATAAGAGACAAAAACTTGGTCACGTATTATAGATCTGTTGTATGTAAGTAGGTTCGTTGGTAGGTACATTGATCTAAATCCGTCCGATTGTATAATGAGGAACGCTAAATCTCCAAAGACCACACGACTGACGACACCACGCCCAACATTATTTTCGTTTTTGTTGCCGACTGCTACGCACAATTTCATTCATCGAAAGCTCGCCGAAATAGCGCTGTATGTAAGTAATCATGATGCGGAACAAATGAAGCGAATTAGCATCTGTTTATGATGATAAAACATTTCACATCTTATGATGGTGATTTTGCGGGATAAATAATAATTTTTTTTTTCCTTTTTTTTATGAAAAAATGGTCGATTACTTAAGAACTGTTAATTGATTCAAGGTCGAGTTGAGTTTGCAAAAAATATGCAAAAATGTTCATTGCTTTCGTGTGTAGCCTTTCGACATTTGAACAAATATTTGCGAAATTCTTTGATGAGAGCGAGAAATTAATTAATTCATTTTAAGCTATGTATTTGCATAGTTTTTTCAAGAGTTTTTTTTTTGTTTGGTATTTAGGTAAATAGAATTTTGGTTAGATCTGTTTACACATCTTATTTTATGCAAATGATGGTGCATTTTTTTTTTTTTTTTTGGAAATCCAAACAAGATGAGTAAAAAAAAAAACTGAGAAATAAGTTTATTAAGGAAATGAATTGTGTGTAGTGTGTGTTAGTTAATTTTTTTTTTTTTTTATTATTTGAACATTTAATATAAAGATTGAAGTTCTTTTCAATTTGGTTGTGTTCGCTCGCTAGCAACCAGTTTTAGTTCCCCAAACCAACAATTCACGCGGATGCATTTGAAAGGTTGTGTACTGTTTGCGGATTTGAAGAGTTATGATGGTTTTTTTTTGTGCTTTTGTATAATTAATTTGCATCAACTTATCGCTTAAAAAAGTTTCCCTTATAAAATTTTGCTGTAGGGCTTTGTTTGTATTTAGAACCTGCATTCTCAAAAGTTATCTAAATTTAAACCACAGATTTTGATTTTTTAAAGTGAGAAACATAATATCAGTTGTTTTTTTTGAATATCCCAAAGACTATCAGTTTTTTCGAGGGAAAAAATTAAAGCTTATGAAATTCTGCATATAATTTTAGACTACTCAATGACTGATGTATACTCTTAACACTTGTACGAAAAACGCAGACAACCGAGACGCTATTATTATGGCGCAGGGTCATAAGCTCGCAGATCAAAAGTTCAAATTATAAAAAGTATGCGTTCAGCTCTCAACTAAATCAGTATTCCGCATAGTCCAACGAGTAATTTTTTCCATACATTATAAAATCGTTGCCAAGATAGTGAAATAAGGCTATATGAATGAACTGCGTGATCTTTAAATTGATCCATTAACATTTATATTACCTATCAATGCATTACTCCGATAACTTAAATATTCAACTTTAATTTGGTATTTTTGTGTCAAGATTTCCGAAATTTGACTTTAAAGAAAAGATTTGCTGTTCTTTTAGTTTTGTCTCAGCAGTGTGTATTGTCACCTAATGGGTTCAAGAACTAGATGATTTTTTTTTTTTTTTTTTTTTTTTTGAGATAGCGTCGTTTTAAGATACAAACTTCCCTGAAACCAACGAAAACTTATATGTTGTCCTATTTTATTTATTTGAATGATTCTATATTCAATTTATAACGACAAGATTTAAACAACAAAATTGGAATACAAATTTGATCTTAGTCGAAATAGTAAATAAATATCAAGTAAATTTGGTGGCGCAATAGCTTGTGAAGAACCAGAGCCTAATGAATTACAACTCTTAATAATTCCTGTGACAATAGTGTTGGGCAAGAATAGAGAGGAAATTATAAATGTGTTTTATTTAAATTTACTTTCGAAACAGCAAAATATAACGTCAAACTACAGTGAAAGCTACTATGACAGCTCCTTTAAACGGACAAACGGACAATTCCCTTAGGCGGACAAATTCTCACGACCGTAGATCTTGGATGTAAATTCCATAGATTTTATGATCCCTTAAGCAGACACTCTCTTACCCGGACGCGAACAGGAATATTAGCTGTGATTTGTTAAATTTAATTCCCCGAGGCGGACAAAACGTTTTTTTTTTTAGTATGTAAATTTCAACCCTTATTTTCAGAAATACTTTTACATATATATTTTGTTTGCATTAAAAACGTTCCCCCTGGTTCACAGCGAAAATAGATGCTGTCTATGATAAAATCCATAACGGATTTTATTTAAGAAACTGTAGTCTGTTTTTGTGTCATGTTTTTTTGTATCTTCATGTTCACTTTTAGTTTAAATGAATTTCATGGCTTGTAGGTGCAAAAATGTTCATGATGCCACTATGTACTACGCATTTCCTTATATAACTATTTTGTATTTTTTCCCTTGGACGGACAACTCCCTTAGACGGACAAAAATGTTCCGACCGTCACTGTCCGGCTAAGGGAGCTTTCACTGTATAAACTTTTCAACAAATTTTCAGATTGAAATATTAAATTAAGTAAAAGACAAAAATAAGGCTTAAATCGCTTTTTATACGAATTTTCTACCACGTACACTGTGGCGTATACGTAATATTTTTTTTTTTTAATATTAATTTATTAACAAAGAATTATAGAACTATTAGTAATTTTAATTGTAATGTATAGTTAAACATATCTAATCAATAAATAAGTAGGTAGGGGAGAGTGAGTACGAAAGTAACGGTGGGTCGGTTGTAACACTCAATTTTTACGAAAAACTAGATCTGCACGAGTTCATTTTTGAATGCAAAATTCTTGATAGTAAGGCTCTGAATGCACCCACAAAAAGTTGAATGTCAGTATACTCCAATAAGTCTAAAAAAAAATTAAAAAAGCGAAATTCGAGTGAAAATGATATTTTTTCTTCTGATAAAT
Organism: Epistrophella euchroma; assembly: GCA_947049315.1. Taxonomy (NCBI): domain Eukaryota; kingdom Metazoa; phylum Arthropoda; class Insecta; order Diptera; family Syrphidae; genus Epistrophella; species Epistrophella euchroma. Next base: position 120,364,042 of record OX346245.1, on the reverse strand, counting down.
TTTTCAATAAATTTCTTGAAAAAATAAATACCCCATTTATTGGATGTGATCATACCGTACTTCTTGTTGTCCTGAATCGAATGGTTTCGTTTTTATAGAATTTTGTTTGTAAAAATGTGTGGGGTGGACGGTTGTAACATTTTTTGTGTGAACGTTTGTAACGTCTTACAACGACAAATACTTATATAATTTTTTTTTGTGTTACAACCGTCCACACATATTACTTGGTGCCTTTGCCTACTCAGCAACTGGATGCATAGCTCAAAACAAATGAATTCAAAACAATGCCTATCAAAGCTGATTAGAGTCCCTTCTTTTTGGGATAAACTTTCAAATAAGAAAATGCATTTTAAATTTCTTTTTAAAATAAAATTTGACTTTTAAGCTCCCTTTTGTTTTATCTTCATACATTTATATGGTGGTAGAACCGTCCTTTCATACTGTTATACAACCGATAAACCGGGAAGGACGGTTACATTCCAATCAAGGACAAAACGGGAAACCAGATACGCATTTTAAGGTAGCTTAATGTTAATTTATTAATATGCATTATCTTTCATTTTTTTCTGTTTATCGGTTGTCAAGTTATGGCACAAAATACCAAAAATGTTACTTTCGTACTCACTCTCCCCTACTTGAAGTAAAAAAAATGTCATTTAATTTTCTTAAAAAATAATGTTGTTTAATTTTCTTTTGTAGAGTCTAATTTGCAGTAAAATATCCAAATTCATTTAAACATTTAATTTAAAACATAGGAAAATCTATACTTTTTGGTTTTCAACATTGTTAAAAGTAACCATTTTTAATTTTCCTATATTAACTGTTATCTGGAATTGTACAAGGTCAAGTTCAAAAAGATGATGTTCTCATTTATATACATATATAGTTCTATATTAACGTTGTAAAAATTTCACTAAACAAAGCCACCATTGTTTAATCTCTTTCATACAATGTCACAAACTTTCTATGGTTTTTATGTTAGTTTTGTCTTTTTTGGCTAAGCATTAAAACATGTCATAACCAAATTAAAAAAAAATAAATGCACGATTAGATCGCACGAACTTGATCTTAAATTTCAAGTCTATAAAGCTATAAGCATTGAAGTTATTAACCCCGCAGTTACAGGATCCGATGAATGAGCTGCCGAGAGAACCAAGCTCAATAATATTGACATTTCACTACTATAGTAAAAAAAATATCAAAATCGAGTCTGGCTATAAGTATGGTGATTAAGTTTTGGTTTATTAAGGGCCGCTTGCATAAAACAAGAGGATAAATAAATAAAACTCAGGATAACTATCCCAGTTTAAATAAAAATAAAAACATCGTTTTTAAATTGCACGAACGGAAAATAAATAACAAGCGGATAAGAATGTTTTTTTTTTTTTTAATAATAATAATAAACAAACTCTAATGCTTTGACTTGCTTTCTCGTAAGAAATTCTATAATTTGACGTAGGAGCTATTCACAATTTAAATATTTATCCAGAGAACGAGCAGAAGATAAGTTTTTTAACTTAAATAGAGAACAAATATTTTGCTACAACGTGATTTAAATTAAATCAGTCAGATAGCTCTCAATTATTTATAACCAGAGGTCAGAAAACTTTTGTGCAAAATTATTAATAAAATTATTTATTATTCAAATAGTGTTTAAAAATAAAAAAACTAACGAAGTTAATTTTTTTTTATATTTTGTTTTGTTTGTTTAAATTATTTTTTTTTAATTTTTTAGATACAAAATTATTATTTATATATCAGAGTGTACCCAATCTATATGTACTAATTTGGAACGAAATTGTTCGAACCGTAAATGAGATATACCTACAGCAAAAAGAATATTTTCTCAAAATAACGCAAAAACCCTATTTCCTTCATGTTATTTTTGCGCTAAAAACTTGAAACGCAGTTTTATTAAAACCAGTCGTAAAATTATAAGTACAATTGTCCCAATCTGTTTTTGAGACAATAAAAAAAATTAAATCGTTGTATGGAAGCTACCCGGGGCGGCGGCGCTTTAGATGAGTTAAAACAAATATTTTATTCGCATCTCTAGGAAATCTCATAAAAATGCTCTGTACCAAGCTTGAACCAAATTGGTTCACCCATTTAAGCTGCAGCTCGTTGTGTACCTCAACGCGAGTTGATGATGTGACGCCAATGGACAGACTATATCCATAGGACGAAAACAACAATTTTGGAATTTCCATCATATCGTATATGTTTTTTCACACAAGAACAATACATGCCCCCTAGAAAAATTAACAACTACAGTTACTATATCACTGTTAATGGAATTATGTTCTTTATAAAACTTAAAACCACAACAGATGTGTAAACTTGCCCTAAGATAAAAAAAAGCTTCACAAAAAAAAAAAAAAAAAAAAAAAAAAAAAAAAAAAAAACAGAAGAAAAACAAAAGCTTGAAGTGCCAAAGTAAACTAATTTTCAGCTTGCACCAAGTCTAACAATGAAAATCTTCCATTATTTTTAGATAGGTAGAAAAAAAACCACAATGTTAGTTGGTTATCTTTTGTTAGATAGAAGCTAGGAAAATTCCTTTTCTTCTTTCATTTTTGTTTTTACTCGAAAATTCTTCATTCTTAGCCTGTATAAAGTTACTAAAGCAATTTTTTCTTTTTTCGTTCATTCTTTTGATGATAAAATAGAGAAAAAGGAGTGAAGCTAAGTATAAGCTGGTTATTGTTTTTTTTTTGTGGTAATTCGTTTTGGTTGAAAACTTTTATCCTTACAAGGTATTTACTAGACCTTCTGCAGCTTCAAGGGTTAATGCAACTTTTTTGCATTGTTCTGACAACAACAAAATAAAAGAACCGAAGTTTGGACATCTTATTATGGTAGAGTCCTTGATTTGAAATTGAATGGAAAAGGTTTTTTTTTTGTTTCTTATTCCATCTTAAACTAAGCTTAACGAAATGAAATTATTCATATGAGACAGTGTGTAGATATTTTGTGATGTATTTATTATATTGTGAAAGTTCGCAGCCTGTTACATAATATTTAATTGACGTTAGGAAAATCTCTCACATTTAAAACTTGTGTTAAAAAGTTTTTCAAAGTCAACCACTCTCCACCATTTGCTAACGTAATTCGAAATGAAGAGTACTTGACAAAAATAAAATATTATAATCCTGCGTGTATCTGACAAAAAAAAAAGATCTTCTCCAAAGCTACATCCATTCAAAAGAGGTCTAGCAGAAGGATTGCCTCTTAATTAAAACGAATAAGCAAAGTTTTGAGTTTGGTTTGTTGACTGCTATTCAACTCAAAAGTAAATTTTTTTTTAATTAGACTCACTTAGTCCCTGAAATCGAATTTAAGGATAAATTTTAAATAAGCTATTTTTATCTTTTTGTCCACTTGAGAAGTTTATAACTTCAAAAGGAATAAAAGGTCAGCAACCAGCTAAATTGCCAATTAAGCGATATTATTTAGAATTTGGGCGAATATTGTTGCTTGTTTAAAAAAAAACTTCGTATTTCATTAAGAAAAGCACTTCCGTCAATCTATTCTTATAGAAATTAAATTGATTTAATAAAGACAATTTGTGTATTAAGCAAGTGCAGGGTGATTCACCAAAGGTGGTGACAAAAAGCTAGAGCGTGTAGATTGAGTCGAGACAAAAAAAAAATAAAATCGTATGGGAAGGGAGGTGTCTATTTACCCCCGTTTAGGTGGGATGTGGTGTGAAATGACGGATATTTGTACGACAGAGACGAGAAGAAATCGTATATTTTGCGTTGCCAAATAACTTATTCACGATAATAATTCCATGCACCCCCTAACACCACAAAAATTCACTTTCAAACTGCAAAAAGTATTTTAACGCTCAAATCCACTTATTGACGTACAAAGGTGCGCCTTATTTTGCAACTTTTGAAATTTTTTTTCCCAACCCATCAAGTGGTTCCATTTCATGAAAAAAAAATCGTATAAAATTTAGGAGTCGCTACCATTCTTTGAAAAAACGCCATATTAGTCAAAAGGTTTTCGGTTCAGTTTTAGAATGCAATATAAATTTATTTTAATTCTATCCGTCGCCAAAGGCATGCTAAACATAGTCGCATCGGCTCTGCATTGCTGAGAACTTAAAAGTTGGAACTAACTGCCTTACTGAGATGCAAATTACTGGCAGATATCGTTGGAAGCGAAATTGTAGATTACCTTCCTAATTCAGATTCTGGAAGAGAAATAGATAAACTTTTTGGGTGTCGTTAAGTTTAATATTCTAGTTCAGGTGAGGCTACAGAAACTAGCAGTTTATAAGGCAGCAGTAGAATGGAGAATTTGCGATAGAGTAAAATCTTTAGAATTTTACACGACATGAGTCAATACAAAATTGGCGAGTATTCTTCTAGTGCAAAAAATTAAAACAAACATGCCCTATTTAGCATGATGTCACCATATTAACGAGATCATGTTAGAAATAGATGCTATAACTTGGACCGTCAACAGGTCAAAACTTTTCTGAACTAAAATCAATCAAAATAACGTCTGTGAACTATCAACAGCTGCAGTTATTGAAATCTCTGGCGAAATGGTCTAAATCTCTGCTGCTTTGAGTTTCAACCTCGATATTACTACAAGGAACTTCTCTCCTGACGATTGCATTCTTAAGAAGGGTTTCTCAGGAACTTGTATTATAGAGCATCAGAAACAAAGAGGAAGATGGTTTGAAAATGAGAGAGTAGAGAATCCCATTAAATAAAATAAATATTCACGTTGCTAATATCTAGTCAAAAGGGTTGAAGCATTCTAGCTTTAACACTCGCCGATTTTTCAATATAACAGGATTTTCTATGGATAGTTCTTGACCAAGGATGTGGATTTGTGGCCCAAGAACAAGACCTATACAATGAAGTAAAACATCGAAAACGTAACATGAGCGTGATCAATGACTTCTCTGAGCGAGCAGTAAAGCTTATGGATAAGTTTGAGTACAATAAGTAACACCTGAAGCTTAAAAAATAATTTTTGTTTTTTTTACTGAAGTTAAACTTTTCGCTAAATTCTTTATTTTTTAAGTTTAAAATATTTTAACAGAGCTTAAATTAGTAAAAAAAAGGCTAACAAATATGCAACTAAAAACCAAATTGGAGGAAAAATAAAAACCTTTAATTATAATAATGAAGCACCCTGTAATTTGGATGCCGGTATAGCGACCTTTAAATATTATCCGATTTGTATAAAATTTTCGGAAGATTTTTTTTTTTTTTCATGCAAACGAACGAAATGACGGGTTGGGACGTTTCAAATTAGAAAATTTATAAAAATTTCATACATATCAGGCGCACCTTGTCGTACATCTAACTGTTCAAACTGAATTCCATCAATTTGCAGCGATACCACGGGCCTCGGTCCACTTTGCGGTCTAAAAAGTTTAACTAAGACACTTTTAAATTAATAATTATTATTTGCTTGAATATTTTTAATCAGTCAATTTTTTTTTTTTGGAAAACTGCAAACACTGACAATTAGCTAATCGACTAATGATTGTGAAACGCGAAGTTTTTTAATGAGAGGATTTAAATTGCGGATAATTTAACTGTCGAATAGTTATGGGGAACTTTAATCAGACATTGGAAAACAAACACTAAATGTAATTAAATGTTTAAATATTTAACAAGTACATTTTGGTATAAACAAAAAAAAAAAAATCAAAGAAATTGTCAATTTTTTAGTACCTCGGTATGTATGCAAATTTTGTATTTGCTTATTAACAAATTTCCTTGCATTAATAAATTGCAAAAATAATATTATCACCATCATGCATTTTATATCTAGCTCTTAATTACAAAAGCAAATTTCGTCCTACATTTTTTTTTTTTGCTTTAATTCGTTTTTCGCATAAATTTATTGAGATTTCGTAGAGTAAATCCACTATCGTTTATTTTTTTTTTCAAAATCGACACATTTAGTTTTGACGTGATTTCGCGATTCAGATTGTCTTCATGCGTTCAAGGTCATAATTTAAAATAAATTTATATCAAATTAATACCTCATTAAAAAACCGCAAAATATACAACTATTCAAAACAAATCTAGCCAAAATGTTATTTAAATCTTTATACTTGTTATGAGAATTTTGTGTTTTTTTGTATACTAATAAATCATAATATCTATACATAGTTAGTTCTTTAAATAAAACCTGTATTTTTTGTTTTGTTCTTTTCAACTAAAATATTCAGTGTTTAGATACTTTCCCTTATTTGCTTACTATTATTCATAATCATCATCAAGAATCCACATAATATTAACGATTAAAACATTTTAAGTTTTATTTATTGTCGTGGAGAACCGACAATTATCATGGAGAAAAACCGGCAGCTTATGCTAATACCATGCATATGTTTGGCAAGTTAAGTCTTAAAAACAAGATTTTTATTTTGCTTAAAAACAAACAAAGAATGTAGCTTTATACGAAATAAACAAAAAGCATATTTTTTATTCACCTTTCATGAAATTCACATTTCAAACAAACATTAATTTTCAAATTTGTACATTATGCCATTTCCTCGTTTGATTAAATTACTGGGCTACCTTTTCCGGTCTAAAAAAAATTTATTTTCGAATTTCAATTGAAATGACAAAAAAAAATCTATTTAAAATTCTGACATTAGCATCACGAAAGATATTTGCTTTTGCTAACGGTTGACTTAACTTAGGGTGGAAGGTTACCACTCTTGGCTTAAAGCACTTTATGATATTAAAATTATAAGAAAATAAAACATTTAATATTTTTAAGTGAATTTGTAGATGATAATTGGTAAATAAACAAATTAACTAGGCATAAGTGATGGAGTAGCCACATAATATGAATGGATTTGTGTTGACCAATTATAATGCCGAAACCACTTACGAGCAACATATTATAAGTGTTTGTTTAAGAAACTTATGTCGTCGCAATAAGTGTTAGCTACAAAGAGATAAATTTAATTAAAAACAAAAATAATAATTTACATATTTGCATTTTGAATTTATAGCCCAAAACATAATTTTTTGTCCATTATTTGATGGGAATAAATAAAATCCACGACTGAATCGCACGAACTTGACCTTGTTGTTCAAAACTGTTAATACCTATATATTGGGAGTTTATTGTAATGGTTCAATAATATTGATAGATTAAGATTGTGAAAAGTAAAAAATACTAAAAATGGTTATTTTTGCTTAAAGGGACCGGTTGTGCCCGCCCAGCCCCTTTTTATACAGATACAAACTGAAACCCCCTATAACTTCGGAACGAAGTTTGAAGTCAGAAACTTCAAACCTGACATATTTTCTAATTGCAGGTGCATCACCAAATTCCAACTCCTTAGATTTAGTGGTTCCTGAGATATAGGATGTCAAAAAACGCAAAAACCGTAGCTGACTGACTCACGTAATCACTGACTGACAGATCATCAATATTATGAGGCACTTTCCAAAAACTTAGAATCTTGTAATTTCGCAAAAAGGAAAAATCCAAAATTTGAGATTTTTCGAATAGGGCCGGGGGCGTGGTATCTGCCCACTTCTTCAGAATTTGTATCAATTATAAGGAGCACTTCGGATTGTTGTATAGAAGAATGAAACTAATGAAAAAAGGAGAAAAAAATAAATTTGAAATTTATCGTTAAGAGGGCGTGGCATCCGCCTACGATCTCGTAGTTATTATCAATTATATAGGGTTTTTCTGTGTGTTGTACAATGATGAAGCTTTGGTAGTGAGTTAGGGGCTCAGGTGCATGGAAAAATTGAAGAATGGAGATTTTATAGTAAAAAAAAAAACAATGCAAAAAGAAGTGAAATCACATATTAAAAAACCTGTGTAGTGTGTAACGAGTCAGCCGTAAAATGTAATGAGATCTAAGAGTACGCCAAATTCTAGGTTTATGAAAGTTTAATATCAATTATTTTAACTCCATTCCAGAGACATTTCATATTTAATGATTACTGACTAAAATTTGGTAGCTTCACTTTTCAAATTTTCTTTTTACCACTTAATTACTAATAACTCAAAAGAATTTTAGTCAGTAATCATTAAAAAACTATAGGTACAATGATTGCAAAAATTTAGCAAAATCGTTTAGTTAAGCCATTAACGATATACATATAGGGCAATAACAAAAAAATAAGGCAGTTTTCTCAGAAAAACTTAATTACGAAGTTTATCAGAACTGTAAGAGCAGTTTTAGAGAAAATAAAAAAAAAATCATAGTATATCATCAGTTATATGAGCTTAAAGAAAAATTTAAATTTTGTCTTTAAGGGCCACTTGCGCCTACCAAATGAAAATATCCAAGTTTAGATAAATAAAAAAAAGCTTCTCGTTTTTTAATTGCACGAACGGAAAATGCTTAATAAGCGGACAAGAATATTTTTTCAGAATCAACAACATCGCAAACACAAAACACATTATTAAAAAATAAACAAAATCTAACGCTTTGACTTTCTTTTGATTTTGATTTGATTTAAATCAATCAGATAGCGCTCAGTTATTTATATATCAGAGGTTAGTGGTGACAGAAAATTTTCGTGCAAGTGGCCCTAAGATATTTAAAATAAAATACTCTGTATTTAATTTGAAGCCAAACTGGGCCTTCGTTTAGGCTCTTCCTCGAGGTAAAGTGGAGGTTCAGACGCCAATACGGACGTATTGAGTGTTCACAGATGTGGCGAAGTTCCCTTTTTAATGGCGATTTGAAATAAAATAAATAAAGAATGAATGAATTGGGCCTAAGTTTTTTATTCTTTCACTAAACACTAGTTTATTAATTCGCTTTTAAGTGAATTAGATAGATTTAATAAAAGAACCAAAGAGGGGAAGAACTAGGAGGTGGTATCAATTCTTTAGAATTGTAGGAAAAACAAAATCAAAAGTCCAGTTTATTTTGTATCAAATGTGACGGCTTTAATGGTTAATATGTATAGGTACTAAACTTTTGGTTTTAAGGTAGTCTAACTGATTTTCAATTTTTAATTCAAAACCCACAGATTTTTTATTTTTGTACAAAACTCACAACTTGATTTAAAAACAAAATACAAGAATTAGTTTAAAAAAGGAACCAATATCATAATGACGGTGTTGTATTTGAATATATTTTTTTCCAATTTAAGTAAATTTTTTTTTTAGAAAATTGACCTTCTTAAACGGGAGAATTAGAACTCTTCCCTCTCCCAAAAGATATGTTTCTTATCTGGATTCAACTTTAACTATTCAGATTTTTGTTATATCTTTTGCAATAACCTTGTCTCTATGGATTATGTCCTACAAAAAAGTTTAACATTTTTTGAGGCTAATATTCCTATTAAAAAAAATTGCTTAAAAAAATTGCCATTTTTCATCTATCGATAAAATGATTTGAAGAAAAATAAAAAAAATCAATACTGTGTTATCATGGACGACATTCCACTATGGTTAAATTATGGTTAATGCTTGCGTCACAGATTCCCAGAAAATATGCAACAAAAAAGTAAAGCTTTATTAGATAAAAACATATCAGTTTTATTTTATTTTTAGAATTGGAATATTTGCACCCACGTAGGTACTGCAAATTCAATAAAGACACAATTAGGTCGCAAGGACTTGCTCTAAAACGTGCGATACAAATTTAAACAGCTGTTAAAGTGCAAAGAAAATTTGAAGATCTTTTTTTAATGCATTAAATTTAAGAGTATTTCGGACTTCAATAAATCAGCAAATTTTTAACTGTTTCTCTGCTCTATTAAACGATTTAATGTTTTTGTGTTCATTGGTGTTTGCCAATTGGTCATCTTTCATGTTATATTTGCACTAAAAAAAAGTTTTGTTAAAATAATTGGTTTGAATTTTTAAATTCGCTTTCGCATCAATTTGGAGTCAAAAAGTGAACTCCAAAATTTCCCTTAATTTATGCATGATATTTTGGAGGATAATTTCTGGGATGAAATTTATGAGTGAATAATTCTATCTCCCGCCGCTGAGGCGGGGATGACAAGTTCTGAAAAAATGACTTAAAATGGTAAAAATTAATAAAAACTAGCTGACCTGGCGAAATTCGTCCCAACTATAGTTGATTAAACTATTAATGTTCCTTTCGAAAGTCGTTTCAATCGCCAATGTAGAAGACTATTCGAACAAAAAACAATTCAGAAAGTACCTATGCAATTTTCCGATTTAATTTCTAATATAGTGTGTTTATCTGGTTCAATACAAATTCAACAAAAAATACCCACCAAATTTAGATGATGTTTAGACGCGCTTAAAAACACAAAAAAAAAATATTAATTTTTCTGTTTTTTTAACATTTTAAAGTTGGAAGTAATTTTTTCGAAAACTATAAACAGAAATAAGTTGATTAAGGAAAGGAATGAAACAAGAGACTTCTAGCTTTCAAAAAAAGTAAAACACTTTTTAGTAAGTGTTGCCATCTTTGTATGCAAAATTTTTCCATTTTAAAAAACTATTTTTTATAAAATGGGCAAAAGCACCATTTTCGCGCTCGATTACAATTAATGCGTCATATAATAAAATAAAGTAGGTACTCAGTATTAGCTTTCATATGACATAAGTGTCATCACTGTTGATCAATGTTGAAAAATGGGCCCAAAATTCCCACGGTCTTTGACAATTTTGAAAAATTGCCAAACAAATTTTAGGTCAAACGACTCAAAATCTTTTAATAATCTAAATTTTCAGGGTATTCATACAGAACATTGTGTACTTAAATCTATCGTCAGATTATAAATTCTGAAAGTACCGTTCAAAATAAAATAATAATATCATGATTTTCCTGGTCAAATAAAGTACTTTAGGTAAGGTACCTAAACTTCATTTTACCAAAATTTCCAAATCTTTATTAAAAGAATATATAAATCTTAGGTTCTGACTGTACAATGCATTAGTCAAAAGGTGTCGAAAATGAGTCTACATCGGTTCAGGAATTAGTCAATATAGAATTATTTCACACCTGAGTGGTTCAAAGGTTCAACATGTTTTTTTCGCCTCCTGTCAATAATTTGTTTATAATTATTTTTCCAATGTTTAGACTGCTTCAGCTTCATCGCTTATATTGTATGTATTTAACAAAAAAACACCTCTCAAGTGCAAACTAAACACTCAAAAAAAGAAAAAAACAAAAATCAATTGCATGGATGTAGGTAATAAATGTCTATTGCCTCTATAACATTGGATAAATTTTATAAGCATTAATTCAAAGCATATATACAACAAGTTCAGGGCATATAGATAGCTATTTATCTCACTTGAGTTGAGATACTTTTTTGTTATTTTTTTTTTGCTTTGTTTGTTTGTGTGTGTTTGGAAATATTCAAGTGTTATGCTCTACTATACAACTACTTTTGTTATAATATAAATCCTTTTCTTTTGTCTCATCTCTCATCTATAAAGTCCTTGTAAAGGACCCTTGATATAGGAAGGATTTAAGTACCTACATGAAGGCTTAAAGAAAGGACATAATGGGCTATACCTACCGACAGTTTTGAAAATTCATACAAACATACATATCAACCTACATAATATCTAAAGCATTTTACAAAAAGACCACTTCAAGGTTTTTTAAATTATTTTTATCACTCATGTAATGTATTTATACTTCATGTTGACGTTCTTAGATAGATAGATAGGTAGAAAGATAGACAAAGGTATTTCGTGTTTTTTTTTTTGTATTACCTGTGAGGTAAAGTTTCCTCTTTTTTAAACACATTCCGGATCTCGTCACCATCAAATACAAAGAGCAAATCCGGATGACCGATTAGACCTCCGACTTTGGCCATTTTTCCATAGTTAACGTGTAATTCTTTCATGACTTTATCCAGTTCGTTGATCTTGTAATGGCCTAAAGGAAAAAAAAAAAATAAAAAAAAAATATGGTTTTAGTTTGGTGAAATTAAGACAAAGGAAATGTTAAACAAATGGTGGTGTTTTTTTTTTTTTAACTACTTTTTCTTATTTCCATTGCCAGAAAACACGCGATTAAAGTTTATTTCGTAAGCCTAAAAATGTGCCTACTTTTGGGGGAAATAAGTTTTTAACTCTTAAGCACCACCAATACAAGCCAAAACTCAAAAACTTCTAGTTTTGTGCTGGCTTGGTGTGTGCCAAATAAGTTTAGTTAGAAGGAAGGGTGCTTTCAGCTACATAACACTGTGTTCCAGTTTTTCTGATATGGCTATGAGAAAATTATGCAGGATTTTTAAAAAGAGGAGAACAACATCTCATTATGAAAAATATTTATTTCCAGAGGATTCCTGCAGAGAGAAAAGAAATAAGGAGAAATAATAGGTACTTCCCATTGTTGTTGTTTTTTTTCGTATGGACAAAGAAAAAGGGTTTGTCTCTTAAATATTATCGCTTAAGACATATGGGGATGGTGCATTGTTTTAAAAACATAAAAAAAGGATAAACTCATATTCATTGCCTTAAGACAAAATTCAAAAGTAAAAGTAAAGCATACATATAACTGGACTTTTATAAGATTGAGTTGTGGTGCTTAATCTTAAAAGTCCATTTATATTCTTAACTTAACTTAAGTGCTTTTTTATGTGAGTTTTTGTCTTAAAAAGCATTTAAGGATTTTAAATTGTGAATTTTGTTTATTGAATGTGTTTTTCTTTAAAAACAAAAAAAAGCAATACAATTTTAAATATGTACAGCAATTTAAAGTTTTAGCAAAATGATGTTTTTTGTGACTACAAAATCAGTACAAAAAATCAACATTTTCTATTGTTTTTTTTTTTGTAGTGAAAAAAAAAAAAAAATACAGTCATCGACCACTCCACAAAGTATACTTTATTTTACACTAAATTTAATAATCCAAAATGTGGAAATTCTAGAATATCTTAGTAAAACTTGGATTTTTTTTTAGCAAAATTGGTAAAAGTCCTTCATAATTCATTTCGAACTTTTAATGTCATGCATTTGGTAAAAATCAAGCGTTTTATTTTTATTTGTTTTCGAACCATGTCTGATTGTGCTTACATCATAATCACTTTCGATCTAAGGCTTGATGCTTTTTCAAAGATTGCAGTTAAAAATAAAAAAAAAAAAATTAGTTATTATTAATTTTTTGAAAAATGGTACACGAAGTCAAAAATATTTGAATAAAAACAAATTAGCTTAACTACTAACCATTATTTAAACCTAAAAACTGAAAGAAAGGAAACAAAATCGATTTTCGGTGGGTTAAGCAAAAAACTATGGTGCAAAGTAGGGGATTTCCGAAATTAAAAAAAAATAAAACAGCCGCTAATCGAAAACCGTTATGCTTCAGTATGGACAAGTTACTAATTCTGAGTGGTCATGCCTGTGGCTTTCACGTGTTTCTGTTCGGATCATGGATTATGAGACACCAGTATCAGATGTTATTCACGACGCTTTTGATGAGGATAAGCTAGTTATAATGACGCTTCTGGATTTGTCTATGCCTTTTGATTGTGGAAACTTTCAGCTGTTCAATAAGCCTATGAAACCTTTTCAACTTCTCAAATTCTACTAATAATCTGCTTTATTCCTATCTATCCAATAAGTCCTAAGCGTATCCCCTAATTCTAAAGTTTCATCTTTTCTTTTCACAAATGCAGGTGTTCCTCAGGGTTCGATTTTGGGTCCTCTATTGTTCTCTTTATTCATTAACTATCTTCCTGCTGTCTTTAACCACTGTTACGCCGATAATGTCCAGCTGTATATTTATTAGATTTCCAAAAATATTGAAGATGATGAATGAAACTTTAATTTAGTTGCTGCATGGTCTTCTAAAAATAATTTGCTGACAAACCCATCTAAAGAAATTACGTATTGTAGACGTGAAATAGATACGGTTGAATTTCCACATATCTTCTTAAACAACACCTGCATAGAAATGGTCTCAAAGCGTTAGAAATCTTGGCATTATTTTAACAGCCGATAGTCATATAAACATTAATAAATGAACTAAACTAAACACCCTGTATACATTTGGGTGATCATTAAAAAAAAATCTAATATTCAGGCAGTGGCCAAACAGAATTAGGTATAGTACCTAAATCTTATGAGACCTTTCACACATGTCGGCCGATGTTGGCGCCGTGCCGGCAGCAAACTGCCGGTCAATACTGCCTGTTTCGCTCACTGCAATAGCCGGCTGCCGAGACCGGGTGGATGTTAAAATCAAATTGGTTCTTCAAACATACCCGGCACGGTAGTTGTCTAAAGGTGTTTAGTTTGTATCTGCTGCGAGATAAATGTTGTTGTTGTTTTGTGTTATTTTATTGATTTTTTATTTTTATTGCCGGCTACAAGAGCTGGATATGTGCCGCTGTAACTGGTTAATTTAAAATGCGCTTATAAGTTGAAACAAGACCAGACAAAATTTTACATTTTACCCCCCCCCCCCCCCTCCCCTTGGTTCTATTTTCCCCCGTTTAGGCCCTATATAATCATGATTAAAAAGAAAATTTTAATTGGAATTTGGAACTGCTAAAAGCCCCTATAAGATGAAAATTAAAATTTGTAAAAATAGAGTATTTTTCTCTATTTGCAAGCTTTATGTTTTTTGTGTTGAGAAATTTTAGCAAATAATTTTTTAAAGCACAATTATTGTGCAATCATAAGTAACAGCACGATCCAAAAATTTTATTTTTTTTATTGTTAATTTTTTTTTTGAGCAAATTAAAAGTATTGATTGGATAATTTGTTTGTTGACCTTTACTGTCGACTTTTTTCGTCGTCCAACAATTTTTGTTCAGCAGAATAGCTGGCCTTAAATGAACAAAGAGACTTTTTGACTTTGGGTACCAATATCTCAGCAAGGAATACCAACAAGGAAAATTTAAGGTCAGTTTTGAAAACTTTAATTTATTTTCTACAATATCTTTCTAAAACTTTATAACGATTAGGTATTTTCTTTTGCTTCTTACCGTAAGATTAAGAAAAGGTTAAAAAAAACGAATTTTTAAAGACTTTTAGGGCCAGTTGTACAAATGTGGTTCAATATATAAACCGTGTTTCAGGAAATTTAATTCGCCAATTTGAGCGGATTAACTGAGGTTTAAAGATGGCTCATCATTCAAGTATGTGATAATAGCCAAGTACATGCCTAAACAATCACTTAACATCAGTAAAACCGCCGAAATCGGTGAATTAAAAATCCTGAACCACGTCAACATTTAACCCACAATTGTACAACTGGCCCTTAGTAAATTTTTCACTGCTTTACAAGTATTGATTGCAGGACTTAATATGGTAGGACATTTTAAAGAACTACAGACCAAAAGTATATCTGTAAAATTTTAAATTGATCCATTAAACTGTTTTCCCTTACCGAATTATCAAAGGCGTACAAAATAGAAGACAAAAGAAGAATTTGTGTTCGCAGTGCAAAAAATCAATGTTATGATCCCCGATAAACTGCCTTTCGAATGAATAAAAACAAATTTGGGTATGTTAAAAAACAGCTTGGTCAAATCAAAAAATCCACTGTACTAATACGGGAAATTTAATAGGATTTTCCATTATGATAATGCATGTACTCAACACAAAAATTTTCAATTAAACAAAAGTATGATCAAAGCGTAAAGATTTCTTTCTGATGACGCGCGCTGTTATATCCTCCATTCTAATAGTTTTCTGTGTGTATGCTAATGCTTATCCTTGTCCTTGTACATTTTATAACATATTCCATCCAACAAAAAAAAAAAAAGCTAAATCATCCAATTATTGTGCTTTAAATAACTTCTCGTGTCCTTGTTTTGTTATATGATTCTATTCAATAACTAAAGCAATGTAGACTGACGTAAAAACTTTGTATCCTGTTTCAATAAAAACAAAATAAATCCCTGGCACAGACAATTTTTTTTTTTTACTACCCAATGTCCAATAAAATGAAAATCTAAAGAAATTCTATCTCCCAAATGACATTCACATGTTTTTAAGTAGGATAAAGCTTATAGCTTGATAAAAATAAAAAATAAAATAAAAAAAAATAAAAGAAAATAGAAAAATAGCTCAAAATTTGTGAAACAATGTCGATCTTATGTATGAATAAATTTAGCAAATTTTTCATACTAAAACCTTATTCACAATATCAAAATAAAAAAAAAAAATCTATCCTTATACTGAATGTTTTATTGCTTACATTAAAAATGGCTGAATAAATCTTTTATCGTTTTTTGTCGCTCGTCCAGCTTCACTTTATTCCATTTTATGAATTGAAACTTTTTTAAAGGACCCGAATAAACAAAAACACATCACAGTAAAACTTGATCGTATAGAAACATTTTATAAAAAAAAGTGTGAGGCAGGCGTGTGAATTGCTTCATCTGTTTCTGACTTCTATTGTGTAGAACTATTTTCTCTCTGAGGATATAAAATATCCTGGAATAAATTTGAAAAAAGTGTTGAAGGTAAAAAGTCCGATTTGTTTCATGGACATTAAAGTGCATTTTGATATAAAGTTTCTGTATACTCAATTTAGTCTTTTAAGCTTTTTGATGGGATTTTAAATTATAAGACCAAACACGCATTGTATTCAGTTTTTAATCATAAAATAATTGGTTAAAATATTATCGTGATTTGGGATTGCATTTAGTTTTGAAGTATTTACTTAGAAACAACAATTTCATTTGTTCTTAAACTCAAGGGTCCAACGAAGAAAATATAGAACGAAAAAAAAAAAATAAAACGCAGGACTGGATCGCACAAACTTGCTCTTGTAGTAGAAGTTTTTTCGAATTTTAAAGATTGAGTGTGATATAAGTCAATAATTTTTTATGGGAGCCTTAAGTTTAAACTAATATTATACGTTATAGAGCTTAAATTGAAAAATTATTAAAAATCAACATAATTCGAATTAAATTTATTAAAAAAGTGTTCTTAAATTGTTTTGAGAGCTAAAAAAAGTACACCATCTGATTTCTTTTACTAATCTTAGTTTTGGAGAAAAAAAAAATTATTATCGTAGGAGCGTTTTTTTTTTTTAAATTAATTTTTTATAAATAAAATTTTGTAAACATTTTTAAGAAAAAAAAAATTGGTACACAATTTTTTAGTATTTATTTATGTTGAAATTAAAATTAAATTTCGAAAAAAATTATCTACCCGTTTTTGAAAGATCGAATTTTCAAAAAAAAATTTTGAATTTTTTTTTTTAAATCCAAAATTTGTTTTTTTTAGAAAATTTTGATATGCAGGATTATTTCAATTTTGAAGGAGCTTTTGTATAAAAAAATTAATTTAAATCGGTAACACACATAATGAGATAGTCCAAAATAATGAAAATGGTTCTATGAGATGTACTGTTAATAATGGCTAACTGTAAATTTTTTTTTTAGCAGATCGTAGACCATACTAATATTAGTATCTAGAACAATTTTAATAAAAATCGTAGGAGTCGTTTTCGAGAAAATTTATATTTCCTGTAACGGTTTTTTAACATTTATATGGAAGGTATCGTTAATTTTGCCTATAAGAAAAATTTTTGTTCAAAATATTTTAGATAATGTTAAAAAAACCGCTTGTTACCAAGTTTCATAAAAATCAACAAAGTCGTTTTCGAAATATTTGGTTTTCAAAAAAAAATTTTGAAACTTTTTTAAAAATCAAAAAAAAAAAATTTTTATGAAAATTTTGGTATACAATACTATTTAAATTTTTCAGAAGATTCTCCAAATTAAAAAATATCAAAATCAGTTAATTCCTTTTCTAGAAAAAAGAAAATAAAAAAAAATGGTTCTATGGAAGGTACCATTTAAAACCATTCTTTGGAAATTTAATTTTTACAAAAAGGTAGCATATATCTAATAAAATGTATTGATTTTTTTTTAGAGAAATCTGTCGAGCCATTTTTGAGAAAAATAAGATTTTCTAAAAATGCTAAAAAAAAATTATATGGCAGGTACCGTTATTTTTGGTCCTAAAAATAAAAGGAAAAAAACGTGTCGGGGTAATGTCCCGTAAACATTTTATACCAAGTTTAATTAAAATCGGTCCATGGGTTTAGGCTGTAGGCGAGTCCACAGACAGACAGACAGACAGACGGACAGAATTGCGAGACCCACTTTGTTCGTCTTCCCTATCATCGTAATGTCAAGTTTGATTGTTATCTCGAGTTCAATTTTTTTTTACGAATCCAAAACTTGCCATATAGTACCTATGTATATATCGCAAGTAAAACTTGAAAACTATTAAAACTTCTGCCTCAAGTAATATTACATTCGTATCCGGTTTTTTCTATCTTTAAAAGTTACATGAATATTCCTTAAGGCTTTCATACCAAAATTCTCATAGCCAACGCACGAACCATCATCATTCACTAATTACTTTGAAACAACAAGCTGAATGAAACCACTTTCGTTAATGTTCTCCTTTTAGTTTTCATGCTAAAATTTGTTTAGTTTTTATTTTTGTTATATACAAGAAATTACGTTATGTGTAACTTGATAGGTCTTTTCAAAAAAAAAAAAAATTACACGCGTGTAAAATAAATAAAACAAAAACAAAACTTATGCAACAAGACACCACATCCCATCAACAAAACCAACAAATTTACACAAAAAACTAAATAATTATTGCTATCATGGTTGCGTGTCCGCCGGAAGAGACCTTTACCTAAGACCTAGATAATTTCTAAAGCTAAATTTTTTTTCATTTTATTTTTCTTCTTCTCTATATAAACAAAAAGTGTTAAATTTGTAACGAGATAATTTCTTTTTTTGTTGTTGTTGTTGTGTGAGTTTATTTTTTCGCATATGCGAGTGCTAATGTTAATGTTAAACAAAAAGAAAAACAAATTTTATGTTTTTTCAAGTTTTTCATTATTTTTGATGGAAAAGTCAACATTATGGCGGTATGGGGATTTTTTTCCCATCAAATCAAAGAAATTTACCACACGACGAGCACGAGTATATATGTACATATGTGTAGGTATATGTATTTACAACACATCTTGTCGAATCGAATTTATTTGCGTGTATCCATCAGTTCGTTCCGACATGCACGTACTAAACATTTATGAATACGTACATCCAATAATATATATAATTTTTCTCAGTCTCTAGAAATAATTTGTAGACTGATTTAACTTATGTTGAAGATTTTCAATTCCTCAGATAATGATGGTAGATCTACCTAAGACAAATGAAACGACATGGAAAGCAATTATTTCATGTCTAATGTTTTTGTTGAAAAAAAAAAAACAAACGCAAAACAAAAATGTGATTTATTCTCAGTTGGAATAACAAAGAATCCCTCAACAAATTACCCGAAAGACTCAACACTCAAACAAACGCAATACAGTGTGGTTGATTTCATTAGGTACACTTCGTATTCAACGAAGTTAATGAAGAGAAGTCAAAGGGTTTGTTATTTAAAACACTTGTGAATAGGTACATCTCTTAAAATAAATTAAAATAAAAAACTTCAAGTATTGGCGAAAATTTAAAAGAACAATGTTTTAATTAAAAATTGAAACTTAATTTTTTTTTTGGAATTTTTTTTTTTTTGGAAACCTTTTGTTTTTTGTCATGTTGTATTTAACAAAGTATGAAGCTAATACAAAACTCTGACAAACAGTCGAGAAAAAATTTTATTCTCATTTTGTCCATTGAAATGTTACAAAAATTTGGCCGAACCTTGCATTTTGTACAGGACAACATTTTTTTTGAGGGAGCAGTGTGAGTGTAAAACCGAGTTTTCGGGGTTGAACTCCCCCCCATTTGCCCTTCATTTTGGAAAAGGGGGCATAAAAAGGTCTTCGCAATATCTTGAGAACCATACATAGCACAAAAAAATTAAAATCTCTAAAATTCATGTAAACACACTTTTTTTCGTGAAATTGAAAACAAAAAAGTTATAATGGAAAAAAGATGACCATTGTCAAGAAAAGTATCATTATATTTTCTTCTTTTATTTATTTTATATCCTCTTTTGTGCGATGTATGGTTCTCTAAAATCGCGAAAACCTTTTTATGCCCCCTTTTTCAAAACGGCGTCCAAATGGGGGGGAGTTCAACCCCGAAAACTCGTTTTTACACTCACACTGATCCCTCCTACAGATCTATCAAAAAAAATTTGTCCTGTATGAAATGCAAGGTTAATGTAACATTTCAATGGACTACACCGCTATTTTAGATTTTCGTAAAAAAAAATAGTTGTGCTGCGATGTGATCAACTTGTTTTGCCATCTACCGTATTTAAAAAAAAAAATCGTACTAAGCATGGTTATGTAAAATTTATAGATGGTTTTTTTTTTGGCTTGGAGTTTGCACCGCCATTATCGATTTTCAAAAAAATTTTGCCTTATTGTGTGTTCAACTTGTGCTGCATTTTGAGAGATAAAAGCAAAAACCGGTATTTTTGAATTTTGATACATTTTTTAATAATGATATCTTATAGATGATAGTCAAAAGAAAAATAAATTTTGATTGTAGTTTATAGAGGCTAACACAATCCACAAATTTAGTAAATAAACAAACAGAAATATAATTTACCGTTTTGTGTGTAAAAAACCTATATTTTTAGCATACTTTGCTTTTTTGAAGTGGCAATATCTTGTCTCTGATAGCTCGCATGGAAAAAAGTGGCAAAACATTTTTTGTCAGAAATTTTATACTCTGTAAAATAACCATAATTTATTTTTGAAAAATTTCGACATTATTCAGAGTTAAAAGCAGAAAAACAGTATTTTTGTCTTTTAACCAAGTTTTTTTTAAATGATTATATCTTTTTAACGGTCAATGTTAGGAGACAAATGTTAATGATTTCTTGTAGAGGTTCATATATTGAACAAACTTAGCATGATTATGTATGTCTTACGTTTTTTTTTTTTTTAAATCTTATGATCTACAAGCTATTCATGAAATAGTTTTCTCTTTTCTATTTTCGACATATAACCCCTAGTAACTTTTTATGCAATCAAGTTTCGACGATAGACTTTTAAGGCAGTATTTCTTATGCCAAAATAAAGATATTTGGGCTTAAAAATCTTCACTTGCATTTTTTCCGCAGTAAAAGTACATTTTGCCTGGGCTATATTTGCTGAGGTATTGGTGAATATTTTTTCTTTCAAAGATAGTTATCTTAGGCTATATATTTGTGCTATATTTGTCTTAAAAAAGACATTTGATGAAAAATCTTAAAATTAGAAACTTTTTAATTTAAAAATACGTTTTTGTTTCGTCTCGATTTACGGCCAATTTTCACAGAGATATACTTCTCTTCACAAAAAAAAAAACTGATCAAAATTGAAAACAAAATTGAAGTAAACAAAAAAGGTAATTTTTTTTTTAAACTCAATACAGTCAAAAATATTCGATTTTTATTAAACTTCGTGCCAAGCAGTTTTTAAACAAAAATGTTTCTTATAGCCAAAATAAACGGACTATCCATACAATTGTTGCCTTAAAACGTTTTAGAAAAATCTAATTTTTCTCAAAAAAATCAACTACTTCGATTTTAATAAAAATTTGGATGAGAGCTAAAACTATAGTGAGAGTAAAAACACCGAAAGTATCTGTTTGTAAGGCTACTCTTGAGAGTAGACTCGCAAGTGGGCAGAGCTTTGAGTGTATAGCTCGCGGAGAGCAATTAGTTCGCAGAATTCCAACCATTTCGTATTTTGCAAGTGGCTGTCGAGAGTTTACTAGTGAAAGAACTCTCAAACAGACACGTACCTTAGTACGATCTACTAACTAACATCAGGTTTCTCTCATAGAACCATTTTTTTTTTTTTTTTTTTTTTAACTTTTTCTTAATTTTTTAAACGAGTAAAATAATTTTTTTTTTTTTTTGTAGAAGTTTCTAATAAGTTTAATTGATAATGCATAATTTTGGATAAAAAAAAATTCGAAATTACTTTTTGAAAATTCGATATTTCAATTTTTGTTCTGCTTTTGAGAAACCTGCAATTTGTACTAAGTGTGAGGTTATTAATTTCGAGATTTTTACTATCAGAATTTTAAAATTGCATGAATTTTTACGAGATACATCAAAAAATGAAGACGGTGGCATGTCCAGCTCTATACAGATTTTATTTTTGAAAGGAAAAATTAATAAAAAAACAAAAATAAAATCATTATTTTTCGAGTGTGCCTAATTTACTGAAACGCACTGTTAAAAGTTCATTTATATCACTAACATAAATTTTTCATAATCCCCTTTTCCATGAAAAAAAGGTCTTGCTCTTATATGTTTAATGTAAATAAGTCAACATCTAACGTCAAAATTAAAGTACTTACATACAAATATGTTGGAAGTATTCACTATGACAATTATTATTATTATTCTTTTTTTGTTTACTCACCAATCAAAGGTGCGAATCTCCATGAATTACCTAGGATTGGCATCTCCCAAGGTCCAGGTATATCAGCATAAGGCTTCGCATGACTGTTATCGCTGCAAAGTCAAAGTTACGCCTTTTTAGCAAGATGTTAACTAATTTTTTTTTGTTTCTTTTACACATGGTAATTGCTTCAAAATTTGACGTGTGTACTTTTGTGTATACTTACGGCTTTGTGGTGACATCTGGGTTTTGTGATCTGTCAGTCGATTTTGTTATGTCAATTTGTGTTGGTATTTGGATGGTAGCTGAAGCGGCTGAAAATGACGTCCGTTTGACGAGAGATGTAGCTTTTCTCAAGCGGGACATTTTTTAAATGATTTTTCTAAAAAAAAAAAAAATATTTTCAATTTGAATATTATTTGTCGATATTTAAATAATTTTAATAATAATATTTTTAATATAATATTTAATTTTAAACATAATATTGGTAATTAAATTTTAGTAGTATTTCGTTTAGGAGGAAATATTCAGCAGGTTTTCGCTTAAAATTATATGAAACTAGCTGACCCAGCGAACCTCGTTGGGCCTAAAATTGAACCCCAGAAAGTATGCAATTTCTAGTTTTACGATTTTTTCGGTCGAAATTTGAAATTTTCGGCTTGGCAGTGTGTTAAGATACCTGATACGAATCCAACAAAAAAAATCTCCATGCAAATTGGATGATGTTCAGCCGAGTAATTCGCATACGAAAACAAACTTTATTCATTTAAGGTAAACTTACAATATTTTTCTCAATACATGGTCTGTAGCAGTAAAATGTATACAAAATATAATGAAAGTAATTTAATCAGTATTTCTTGACCTGAAACAATATTAGCTAATGAGCCATACCAAATTTATACAAAAATCAAATCCGAGTACAGAGTATACCATCAAACAAAATTTAAGAGAATAAATTCCTAAAAATGCTTGACGGTGACATAAAAATTGATGATTCACAAAATTCACAAATCAAATAAGAAAATCACACCCGCTTCTCTGACAATGTATCCTGCTGATATTGCTGGAGAGCCGCATAAAAAAATTTGATTTCGTCTATTTTTCTTTGGAAGACGCCGCCGCCCGTAAAATATATTTACATTTAATTTATTTTTATTACCCCATTTCAGGAAGCTATAAATTATTAAATCCTTGAAAATGAAATATGTATGTACATAAATGATACGAAAATGATAAATATGTGTACAACATGTGAATAAGCAAAAAAAAAAAAAAAAAATATATTAAAAACCTTATGGTTGGTTGTTGGGATAGAAAGAAGATGCCCTATATAAATATCCAAAGTTATACATTCAAATCGTGTTGTTCGGCTCGAGATATGAGTGCTTATTATATTTTAGGTCATAAAATGGTTATGATTCTCGTTAAAACCCAAAAATAAGCATTCTTTCACCTTGTCGCTTTTTAAAACATATACACATATTTATCAGAAAAAAATGCTTCTTTCTCTATTCCAATATACCGCATTATGTCCTTGTTGGGAAATTGAAAGCAATAAAATCCACATAAAAAAAAAAAAAAAAAAAAAAAAAAAAAAAAAACTTTGAACTCGTTAACACTCTTTTTTGGTTGAAGCATAAAACTATTTTTGTTTAGTTTTTCTTATAATCAATTTATGCTTCCAAGCACAAAAAAAAAAAAAAACTTTAAGAAATTTCATATTTCGAATAGAGAAATGAGAAGTTAAAAAAAAGCTAGCAGCAATGACGGGATAATATTTATGTCCGTCCCCCTTGGAAACCGTGGTTGCTATGTTTTTTCGTATACTTTGGATGAGTTTAGGATTTAAATTCCAAAAGACAATATATGTAATTTGATTGCTTTTAAAAGTAAAAATTTACAATATTGACACACAAATAAATTCGACAAAAGCTAAAAAATTTGATAACTTGAAAACTTAAAAACTTTTTTGTTTTAAAAATTTTGTTTCGAACTACGATTTTTTTTTGAACACATAAATTTTCTGGCGAGCGAAAAAAAAAATTTAAATAAAATGTTTGCAAAAGTCACTTTTCTAACTTTATCATCATTTAATAATTTAGTTTGTTTTAACCTTGAATTTTTTTGTACATGAAACTTTAGGCTGTGGGATCTTAGCACCTCATACATAATATCGAGCCCTTTCCGCCAAATTATCGTAAGCGACAAAAATGAAAAGTATCGTAAGCGACATTTTGTTTTTTGTTTGTTCAGAAACAAAACTAATTGAGCCAAATTTCAGCATTGCACATTATTAACAATACTGTTATTGACAGATGACAAAAGGTCCGATTGCTTTTGGTGCACAGGAAAAAATTAAATAATTAACATTATGTGACAGAATGAAAATGTCGCTTACGATAATTTAGTGGAAAGGTGTCGATATATGGGATATTCGCAAAAAAAAATTAGGTATGTCATCTAAAATTTCAGTAATTGGTCCTAAAAGGTCAGCTATTTTTAGAAATTGGTTAGGCTTAGAAAATGTTTAATCCAGGGTCAAAGTTTTTTAAAGTCATCAGTGATTTTTGGCACCTCATTTATGGGATATTAAAAACAATTTTTAGAAATGGCCCTAACTGCCATATAGTGTCATTTATCACACTGAATAGAAAAACTATAATCACATACATATGTAGGAAGGTATATATATTTTTTTTTTTTTTTTTTTTGTAAATTAAAAAGCCCTATCTTTTTCCTTCATCGTTATTCAGTAACCTTAAATTCAGTCCACTTACTTAAGAATTTATTTTCATAAATGGTTCGTTATTGGCCCTCAGTTGGCTACAGTTTTTGATGCAGCAAGCTTGTCAATATGGACTTAGGTGATTACGTACTTTTTTTATAAGGATTTTTTAACATTTTTTTTTTTTTTTAACTTAAAAACTTTATCTACCTTATTTCCTAACAGCCAAAAAGGTCTATGATTTGACTCCAGACAAATTGTATTTAAAGCAAATCGGGTGCGAGTGGTCTCAGAACACAAAAAAACACCACGGGAACATTGAAATAGCCTATTTCCCATATGGCCGCCAAACAGACGAAAAAATTTATGATTTTTCACACTTTGATATCTGTTTTTTACCAAAATAATGGTACAATTCTTACCTTTAGGTAATTAGTTTTAAAGAAAATATTTCTTTTGGTTTTTGTAAATAAGCAATTTTGCATAAAACGCCACTAAAGTTTAGAAGAGCGTTTAGGTTGGGACAAAACAGAACTATAAAATTAAAGCGCGTAGGAAAATTTTCTAAAAAATGTTTAAACATATCGGAAAAATGTACTTGGGCCTAGTTTTTTAGTGCGACGCTAAGATTTAACCCGAGTTTACTTACCAAGTTTTGTGGGTTAACTCCGGGATTTTTAAGTGGATTTTTTTTTTGAAAACTGTTTTTTGAGTTAACTTTGTGTCCAGAATTAACTAACTCTGGTTTAACTCGCTCCTGAAAAACTGGGCCTTAAAATGCTAAATCATTTTTAAGTCCTGAAATTCATTCGTTTATTTACATTTTAAATCAAGTTGATTTAGTGAATAGTTTTTTATTTTTTAAATGAATTTTCATATTCAAAATTTCGAAGAACAAAATAAACAATTCGAACAATTTTTTTTATTTAATATAATTATTATAAAACTGTTCAATAAGTAAAATGAAACAATAAATTTCTGGCTTTACAAAAATCTACGGCAGGACATTGTAGATATTTCCAGTGTTTTTAAATTATTTTTTCTATTTTAGGTCAATTTTTTTGAAAATTGCCCCTCCCTCCCAATCGGGTGGAAACAGCTAAGGTGAGCGGCACTTTTCTAAGACAGGATATACTCTTGGAGAATTTGTCAGTTCCTCGCCAGAGGCAGTAGCCGATTTTCTTTTTCAAATAAGTAGGTAGGTGACGTGGCTGGGAACCGAAAACCCAGACCTCCGGCATGACAGTCCTACGCATTAACCATAAAGCCACGGCTATAACATAGTTTTCTAATAATACGCTCATTTAAAGAAAAAAAAAAAAAAAAAATAGCATCTCTGTTATTGAAAATGTGCAAAAGAAAAAAACCTAAAAGCTGTTGTTAAATAAACGCAATCAGTGTAACTCTTGGCCCTTTTAGTGATCACAACAAACTGTGTCAATGTCAGCAGCTGCAAAAGACGAGAGTTATATTCTATTTTGGATTAAGATTTATTTTCACTAAACTCATGTCCTTGTATTATGTAATACGAAACAAAACAAACTCGACCTTGACTGTGTAAAGTTGTCTCGTTGTAACTTTGAGATTTATTTTTGTCAAGGCCAATTTAAAGGGTAGTTTTGAGAAAGGACAGCAAAGGACCATTGCTAAGAGATTATAGAACTTTGTTGTAGTAATTGTTGTTTTTTTACTTCTTGTTTTTTTTTTTTTTATGCAAGAACTTTAGTTTAAAATTCTAATTAAAGAGAGTTCTTTGATTATTGTGAAAGGTATAAAATGTATAACATAGTTGTTGATGTTGCTAACAAAGTTTATATTTAAAGAGTTGCCTACATACAAGTGAAAAGGACAGGGTCAGTCGCATTAGCATCATCAATCTTTAAGCTGATTTGAAAATTTAAAAAAAAAATCTCCATTGCTCTCATGGACAATATAATATTTCCCAGTTTTACTGTTTTTTTTTTAATTTTTTG
This sequence comes from Epistrophella euchroma, assembly GCA_947049315.1. Classification (NCBI taxonomy): domain Eukaryota; kingdom Metazoa; phylum Arthropoda; class Insecta; order Diptera; family Syrphidae; genus Epistrophella; species Epistrophella euchroma. The sequence goes on along the minus strand of OX346245.1, from coordinate 120,337,089 downwards.
TCGCTTATACTGATAATGTTTATTTTGCAAATTGGCAATACCTTATGAATAATTTATTGCTTCTCAAGAAACTTTTCCAATTATGGTAGCAATTTTGAAGTTTAATTCGGTTTCTTGTTTTTTTTTTTTTTTTTTTTTTTTATTTTGCTCTCCAAAAGTTGCCATCAGTTACAGCTTATTTCACACCGGTGACTTTTCTATTTTATATGCAATTACTTTTAATTTATAATAAATGTCGGGTTCGAGTTCAAAGATTGTTTTTTTATCCTCTTGACCAGTTTTGGGGACAAAACGGGACAGACGTTCGTTAAAAAAAATAAAACACAAACGATGTATACTTATTTAACTTGAATTTGATATATTAAATAGGCTGATTTAAGATAAAACAGGACAAGAAGCTAGAAGGCAAAGGACATTATGGTTGAGTTAGAAAAATGAATAGTATGTGAAGATGTTGTAAATTCACCACTTTTTATCATGATTCTGAAAATACATACTTCTATAACCTCAAATTTCGTGCATTCAGCGATTCGTAATTTTTGACCAACTCAGGGTTTCTTAGGGTTCTATATGAATACAAAAAATATATAAATTTTTGTAGACTAAGCTATTTGAATAAAAATTTCAACAAGTTAGTCCAATTAAATAGTGCTAGGTCTTCTATTTGGCTGAATTATTTTAGTAGCACCTACATATATTAATTTCGTATTACAGTGGAACTTCCATAACTCGAACTTCCTAAAGTCGAATTTCTCTATAACTCAAAGTTTTATTGAGAACTTTGCGTTTTCAACTTTATTTTCATGAATTTTGTCCTCCTCAATTCGAACTTCTGTAACTCAAAATTCTCTCTATTTCGAAGTCTCTTTAACTCGAACTTTTCTTCTTTATTTTCAATTTTTTTTTTTTTTTCAAATTTTGAATGTAGTCTTTTGCAAATTAAGTCGAAGTTTTCTCTGACTCGGGTAACCCCTTTTGTTTCAAGTTTTGTTTAATTTACCTACTGTGATTTCATAATTTTTAAAGTTGTTTAAGTAGGTATGTAATGTATATATGATTTTTATGTCAAACTTCGGTTTTTACGGGTTAAGTTTTCATGCGTAGATGTTGTGTTTAAAATTTTTTATTGCAAAAAAAAAAATATACAAGACATGAGGTGAAGCCTTCAAGAATACATTAACTAGGACAATTAATTTATTCTTTAACATATGAAGTCTGATGAAGAGATTTTGCTTTCGGTAGCTTCTGAAGTGGAAACAATGAGTGACGGTAAAAATGATACTGATGCAGATCCAGATGAAGGCTTACTCATCAGGCAGCCGAGGCAAGCTTAAGTGTGTGAAGCCTTTAAAATAGTTTCTTCAATCCAATTCATGAAACTAAAACATTTTACAAGTCAAAATGCATTAAAAAAATGTTAACGAATGTATTGACTTTTTTAAACTTGTGTTGATTAAAATTTATTGTCCCTCTTTGAATATCCTTATAATTAAATAAAACAATAAATCTAAAAGTTTTGGTGTTATTTCTATAAATCGAAGTTTCTATAACACGAATTTTTTTTCTTTCATTTTGAGAGTTCGACTTACGGAAGTTCCACTGAATTAGAAAAAATTTTGCCAGGACACTGGCAGAAAAAACTTCCAGCTTTAATGATTAGGAATTATAATCATGTTGGATATAGTTCACATTAGATATTTATTTCGAAAATGAATTTAAAGAAATTGACAAGGCCCTCACTAGTTAATGATGAGTCCAATTGATATCACCTGGACGAAATGCCATAAAGTCTTCTACATGGATGATTTATTTTAGTAGTTTATAGAATTGGTAGTATAAAAACCCTTAAAGAAAAATTTCATCAAAAAATCATATTTTACACATTTTTTAAAGTTTGAAAAAAAAGTTTTAAGCTAAAATTTAATCCTTAATTTTAAAATTCTTTTCTTACTAGAAGGTAATAAGTTATCGTTTATCAACAATCATTGAAAAATGTATCCTAACATAAAACCTTACATTGGCCTATAGCATAAATTGCTGAAGTGATTTTCTGGGTTGCCAGATCTCAGACATTTTAACAGGCAAAAATCACTGCCCTCTAGCTACCCCGAAAACTGGTTTCAATATATCAGATATGTACTAAATTTTAAATGCTCATTTTTTTAATTTTTATTATTAACTAAAACAGAAGTTAACTTTTAATTAATTTTGGTAAAACAATAGTTAAAATAAAAATAAAATAGATTTTCAGGATAAGTCCAGTATATGTAGAAAATTATTTAAAATCATTTTACATGATAAAAATAATATCGACTTGGGTCGTAAATTTAGAAAAAAAATAGCTCAATATGCAATTAATAGCCTAACGTGCGGCAAACCTGGAAACATAAGCATCCCAATTCTAAATATTGCCTGTGGGAGATGTATTCTTTTTGGAGTAGAACGCTCCTATTCCGGATTCCCCGGCAGAATATTTTTACCTTCGATAGAAGAATTCTAATACTCAAAAAAGCTTTTTTCAGGATTATATATTCTATACCTCAGCGCTTGCATTAGATCCGGTAGTTCTGATTTTTCGCTGAGTCATTTAAGATATTAACCTCATCAAAAACCCAAGTTTTCGAACTCGAGCGCCAAACGCATCATATTCAAAAATCAATTTATTTTTATAAATAAAATTAGTTATTAGCAATTTTAACCCCAAAGGATTAGTTTTACTGAAAATTATACTACTTGTTGTTATAAATTTATTTTTGCTAAATTTTGATTATTGTAGTAGCCGTGGCGTGATGGTTAGTGCGATGGACTGTCATGCCGGAGGTCTAAGGTTCGATCCCCAGCCTCGCCACCTATTTATTTAAAAGAAAAAACGGCTACTCCTACTACCTCTTGCGAGGAATTGACAAATCCTCCAAGAGTATCTCCTGTCACAGAAAAGTGCCGCTCGTTAGCCGTTCGGATTCGGCAATAAACTGTAGGTCCACATCATTCCTGCAGACACGCACACAGGAATGGTTGAGAGTTGTAAGTCACTAGGCCCTAGTTCTTCATGAGCTGTTGTGCCATCAAATTTATTTTTTATTTTAAATTTTGAATATCTGGTATTTTAGAAACTGTTCAGTCTACACAGATGATTTCGGGCTCAAATTTAGGAAAATTTAATTACTTTGAAATCGTAGAGCGAAGTAATAGTCGAAAAACTAATCTTTTGGGGTTAAAATTGCAAATAATTGAAAAAAGCTTGAGAATTTCGCGTTTTTTTTTTTTATTTTTGACCATGATGCGTTCGGCGCTCGAGTTCGAAAATTTAGGTTTTCATTACTGCCGTGTTAAGAGAAAATGACGTATCTGACATTTGTCGATTTTTTGAGTTAAAGCAAAGTTTGAAATATTTGGGATCGTTTTTATTAATAACTAAAGCCGTATCTCGATTTTTGAGCAGTAAAACAATCGAAACACATCCTCTTTTTATTAAAAATAGTCTTATAACTATTAATAAAACGACAAAGTAAGCTCCTATAATCATAAAAAAAAATGTAGATACGTCATTTTCAGTTAACATGGCAGATTAGGCCAATATCATAAACGACTCAGCGAAAAATCAGATCTACCGGAGCTAACGCAAACACGCCCTCCTATATGAGACGACAAGGCTACTTGACTAATATAAATCAAATTGTAGAAACAAAATTTATTTTTTCATATAGAACGGACTGAACTTGATTCATTACAAGAGAAATCGATATTTTTTGTTGCATAGGTCAAATGGTAACGAGTCCTGCCAATAAAGAAACCTTAAGAAAAATCTTTTTTATCGCAAAAACGGCTTTAATGGTTTAGAAATTAAATGGTACTTTTTCCAAAAATTGTTAATTTTGTTATGTTTATTAGATGCATAAATGTTATCATTCACAAAATAAACAGTGGCACTTAATTACGAAAAATTTTGAAAAAAATTTTTGAAAAAAATCAACTTCAAAAAAAAAAAAAATCACAATTTTTGTCAAAAACATTTTGACTTTGAATTTCTCAAAAACTATTCATTAAAGCTATTTGATTTAGAAACCACATAAAAGAACGGAATATTAGCATTCAAAAAGGCTATGGCACATTGTCATGTGTGCTTTCGTTAATATTTAATAATTGTTTTTCCATTTTTGGTCAATTTTTCAGAAATTGCATCCGAACGGGGTAAACTCTGATCAGAATGTGCCTCAAATATACATATGTACATCGCATTGGAGCAAAGCAGGATTAATCCTTACGCAAGATTATTTAAGAAGCAATTGACAAAGTTTGACATCGCGGACTCTTTCTTTAGATTTGGAACTATTAGACATTGTTAGGGCTTCACGACCCACAATCTGGGCAGAATTTTTGTTTTACTTGACATATCCAACTGCCACTGGAAGTCACATGTGCGATAATACATATCTAAATACATTTAGCTTCAGCCAAAGCAAATTCTTTCTTGTCCATTTATTCTTTCGTTTAAACTATTTATATTAAGAAGCAGGACCCAAGACCTCCGCTGACAGGATTGAGGATACATAATATTATTGCGCGAACTATACATAGCGTTGCCGCTGTTTTTGACGACTTCAATTTAAAATTTGAGTTCAAAAAAATGTATGAGTGAAAACCATTCAAACGTATCTAATTGCATTAAATCCACCATAACGAGTTTATTGTACAACATAACAATGTTACTTATATCTATGTCACAAGAAAGTCACAATATTACGAAAAAAAAAAAAACTTCACAAGTAGGTAACGACTGCTTAGCGAAGCATGTCTTCAAAGGCTTCCTCTGTTTAGATGCACTTAACAACCTTTCCGTTGTTTTCACTCAAAATCAAAATAAAAAAAAAGAATTAACAAAAAGTAAAAAAAAAATATATTTAAATATCACGATTTAAAGTCTTATTTTCCGAACATCTTTTATTCTTTTATAATTTATTTATTTTTTTTCGAGCTTTCATCTATTTCCATATATGTAGGTATATCACCACTAATTTAAGCCAAAAAAGGACTCTCATGGTCCTTTCAAATGTACGAATACAAAAAAAAAAAAAACATTCTTTGCACTTTTAACTCAATTGAATTGATGGCATTTAAATCTGCACTTCACTCATGAAACAAGCAAACGCCCGGCAACGCTCCCGCCGCGCCGCCCACATACCCATATCACCACACTTCACCTTGAATACATTTTCGAACTCTGCCATTGAAATGTTTCAAAGAGAAAACTCTGAAAGTGCGCACTTTGCTTGTCAATGGACCGAAAAACTACAGCAGAATTGCCAATCATCCAGATATACAAATGACACCCGCCATTTCCATCTGCTGCCTGCCACCACCACCGCAGCAGTGCTACCACATTCACTTTTTGCAACACAACCAACCAAATGGATGTGAAGCATTTTCTTTTTTTTTGTTGCCAATTAATTCCAATTCATCTCCGCCAAACTCAACAAAACATCAAAAACATCCGCGGAGCTCACCTTAATTTTGTCACCTTTATTTGATGTAAAATCAGATTGACACCTACGATTACGCGTTCCGCGCAGGCAAACGATTTATTGTTTTGCGCAAAATTTAAAGTCGCAATTTAATTATTTAAATTTCACCGCCTAAAATTTGGGTGGAATTAAAGTCGAGAAAAAAAAATTATTCTTATTCACGCGCTCGCTCGGCGAGATTAAAGCCCAAAAGAAGAAGATTAATGTATCCCGCGTGTGTGTTTGTATACGAATCTTAAAGATACATCAGTCCCATCGGCATTCAAATCGAAACTAAACTTCGGCTTTGAGTTTTCCGCCAACTTATATTTAATTTCTTGAATTTGGATTCAAATTGGATTATTTTGTTGTTGTTTTTTTTTTTTTTTTTTTTTTTTGCTGTGTTGTAGAGGTTCCATGGATGGCTGATGGTATAATGGCTCTGCTGTGAGTCGTCCGTTCATCCGACCGATACGGATGTCGAAGTCGATGGTATGCTTTAAGTTCATATAGTTTTGTTTGATTGTTTACTTTCTGCTTTGATTTTCGTGTTGGTTGGATTTTGTCTGTTGAATGAGGCTTCAGAGTGCGGGCTCAGATTTAGCTTTTCCATTGTTATCTCAATACCTGTGGAAAATACGAGCAATTTTCTTTCGCGAATATAGTTATTATATGGACTGTCTGTCTTTCATTGTGATGTTTACCGGTTAAGCTGAATTAATCTTATAGCCAGGTGGGGAATTTAAATGAAAAAAAAAATCAATTTCCTGCTGAAATAAAAATGAAAATTCTGCAAAGTGGTGGAATCAACACAATCACAGATTTATTTAGCTGTCACATGCTAATCATCATCAATGACTTGGATATTTTTTTTTTTGTTTTGTGGTAACTAAAGAGATTGAAATTAACCAACACTTGATGTAATAGGAGTTTAAGGTTATGACGAAAAAAAAAAAGAAGTTAAAATGACATTGCCTAACTCGCACTTGAAATTTATACAAATAATGGGAGTAAACCTATAATAATGTGCACTCTACATGTTTCAGGTCGATTATTTGTTTGGTTTTCATATTTTTTGTTGGCTCTAATTTTTCAATTTGTATATTTTGACAGACGTAATGTGTGGTCGGTATTAGTTATTTGTGTAAATACACACCTAATAGGTATGTGAGTACTTAAAACATAACTCAAAACAAATTGGGGCCTATTTCATAAAAAAAAAACATTGACAAGTTTGACATGTGACATTTCATAATTTATGACATTTTCACACTTGTGTCAGATTTTTTTTTTTTTTTGTGAAAAATTAGAAAATAATTTGAATGCAATTTGCTTTTGCAGTACAATAATGGATTAAATAATTTATTAATGCAAGAGACTTTATCATTTGATGTCATCAAAGTCCTTACTTTAGAATAGCTTACGCAGACGTACATACACCTATAGAAAATATTTTGTTTGCCATATTTACATATGTATTTCCATATGTTACAGGTGTAATACTGATATTCATGATCTTATAAATTATTCAAAGAATATTCTTAATCAATAAAAAAATAAGCTAAAGAATTAATGTATATGATGTCATTTAAATAAATTAATATACATACCTACCTACTATGTACTTACTGAAAAAAAAATAAATATAAGTTGCTATTTTATAGGACCCATTTCAGTTGTGTTACCAATGTGACTTTTAAAAACTGGTTATTTGCGAATCAATGGGTCATCATTTCTAATGCATAACTAATGTAAATATTAAAGACTAATATCTTAGAGTTTGATCTTAGTAATGAATGATTAAAATATGAAAAAAAAAAAAAAAACTATCAAATTTTTTTGTTGATATTGTTATGGCTACGCGAGCGACGTGATAAATTAATGTTACGGGTGTGACCAATTATATGAGTTTACGTATATGAACTGATTATAATGGAAAATTATTGTCATAGGATTGTAGTAGTTTTTCACATAAAATGTATAAATCTCTCATCTAAAAAGAAGTTTTTCTTAATTTAAAAGTAAAATAATTTCTCAGTCCAAGTTGTTAATTTTTAAGAATGGAGAGAATAGGTACCCATAATTAAAGTTAATTAAATTTCTCTCGACTAAAAGCTCTGCATTTTAAATTCCATATCTAGGATAAACATACCTTACTGTAAATTTTGTTGAAACACAGAAAGATTTAAATGTCATAACTTGTTACGTTAGTGACATCGATTAAAAACTAATAAGAATTCGAACTTAGTATAAATTTTAAATTCGGTAAAATTTTATCAGAATATTCTGTGCGCCAAATATAAACAAAAAATGTCTTTTTGTCTTTTTGCACACACCTTCACATATTTTTGTAACGGTTGTGACACTTAATACTTTATAAATCAACAGTGCATAGTGAATCTATTTATATTAATGGTATTTATTAAACTTAATTGTGCTCTTAGTTTAAATGATAGAAAATATTTAATAGTTCTCAAATCCATAATTTATTATGCTGACCAATAGGGAACAATGTACAGGGTGATTCGCCTAAGGTGTGACAAAAAACTAGATCGTGTAGTTTGAGTCGAGACAAGTAAAAAATTGTATAAAGTAGGGGTCTATTTCCCCCCGCATGGGCAGGAGCGGCAATTTCTTAAAAGTAAGAACTTAGAAAAAATCATTAAACAAAAACGGCAACACTTACAATGTCATGCTATCCTTTTTATTTTTTAATCCAGAAATCCGTTCTTTTATTATATTTTCAATTCAAAATATTTGGGAGAATAGTTTTTAAAAAATTAATTTTCAAATTTAAAATTTTGAAACAAAAATTAATGAAAAAAATGTGCTCAAACTAGTTTTGTTCAAAATTGTACATTATTATTAGTATTATTTTTGTTTTGACTATTCGATGCCCCTATAAATTTCTAGTCAAACATTGAAGAGTATATGCTCAAGTGTTTTTTTAGTTTTTGAGAAAATTAAAAATTACGTGAGGGACAATTTTCGAAAGAAAATTGACTTGAATCCGAAAAAAAAGTTATTAAAAAAAAATACTGTAACCTTTAAAAAGCCAAAAATCTCTTCTTTTATTTTTTTTAAATAAGTTGTTTTACTGAACAGTTTTTCAAAAAATTATTTTCAAGCTTAAATTTCAAAAAAAAAAAAAACTGATATTGTTCAAAATTTTACATATGTATAAAACAGAGCTTGTTAATTAATCTCTTCGAATTGTTCAACTTTTCGAACATCAAAATTTGGTTGGGAACTAATTGAAAAAAATATCATTAATGTAATTGTTAAAAACGCAAGAAAACAAAAAAAAATATTAAAAGTATAAAAAAAAGGTATTTAGAGGCTTTTTTTCAACTGCTCGATAGTAGACTATCACCTGAAAGAATTTAGTTTCGGAATTGAGTTTTATAGACTCGGTAAGTGATTTGTTCACTTTGTTTTTTTTTTTTCGTTTTTTTAATGCCAACAATTGTGGATACCTATTGCAATTCCATGTTCTTTTTGTATAACTTTTTGTGCAACGTTTCAGTGTTTACGTTTTTGCTTTAATTTTAAAAAATTAAGATCCATCTTTTCTTTTCAAAAGTTCAAATCATACTAAAGAATTTAAATAACAAGTTAAAATAAAAAAAATGCGAAATCACCGTTCACAAAACCAACTGAATAACATTAAACACCACAAAGTAAAGATAAATAAACAACAAAAAATTGAGTTGATGTTATAGCATTTATCTGAGTTGGTACCCTTGAAAGTCTATAACGTGATGGAGAATTTCTGAGGTAGGATAAGAATAATTAAGAGCATCAAAAACCCTAAAAAAATTCAAAAACGTTCTAAAAAAAAAAAAATATATTGCTTAAAAAATTATGTACAAAATTTTTAAATACAATATTCACCTAACAACATCAGATGCACCAGATTGTTAAAATTACAACAAAATCGGTCGATCCATTAAGAAGTTATACGTTAATTACTCGAAAATAAGGCAATTTTGTTGAATAAAAAAAAAAACACTATTTTTGCAATACGATTTTTTTAACAAAAACCTGAAACGTAGTTTTCTTACAACCACTTTGGTTATTAAAGGTACGAAGTTTAATCAAAATCATTAGAACCGTTTTTGAAAAAAACTAAATATTTGCTTTGCATAGCAGCTACCTGTTCTAGATTATCTAAATCAAAATTCGAATTTTCTCTCTAACGAATCACACAAAAATGCTATGTACCAAATTTGGAGCAAATCGGCGCAACCGATTAGGCTTTAGCTCAAATTAAAATGGACGCACAGACCGACACGACAGGCGGTATGGCGAAAATCACTGATAAAACTAGTTTATTTGTTTGTTCATTGGCATTTTTTTTTGTTAAACAAAATTTACTTCTGACTACACCTCTATAACTATTTTTAAGTGAAAAGTTTTTTTTTCAAATTTTTGTGCTGGCAACTCTGCAGATATACAATCGAATATCATTAAAAGAACAAAAATTGAAACGTAGCTGTTAGCGGTTAATTTAATATGCTATTATGCAGGATGATTTGTTTGAGATGTTTGTGACAAAAAGCTAGGACACGTGTAGGTTTAGAGACTTTACACACCCTACTATAATATAATTTAGGGTACACCATTTGAATGAGATTAAATTTCGCCACAGGCTTAAAATTCTTTCATGATAGATTTTTTAAAAGCAACTTTTTTTTATTATTGAAAAAACATTTTTTTTTGATTCCACAGTCTAAACTGTTGTGTTAACTAAAAATGATGTATCTACATATTTTTAAACAATTTAAGAAGTATTTTGATAGTGAAAGAACTATTTTTAATACAAAAACAAAAGATTTGTTTCGAATGTTTAACTGCTAAAAAGCGAGATACAGCTCTAGTTTTTAATAATAATCATCCCAAGTATTTCAGACTTGACCTTAACTAAAAGGTCCGTCAAGCTGGGTCCGCCACAATCGAAATTCGAAATTATAATGATGCAGGAATTTAGTACTAACTAAGTTCTAATTTTGTACCGCAATCCCGATCTGGAACTAAAATCCCCTCCCCCTCAAACCTGTGGCGGACCCAGCTTGACGGTCACCCTCAAATATAGGGGCTAGTTTAAGCGTCATAAAAACAAAACCAGTGGGAGTAGAAAAGTTAAAGTTGGTATTTTTTCTAATGAACCTATTTTCTACATCTAATACCTATTTTTTAGGGTGACGTATAAAAAGACTCCACCATTTATTTTGTGTTTGGTGCTTAATTTCAAGGTCAAATGATGGAGTATCTGATTCGGTGTTTTGGAAATTAGTAGAACTTAATTAGTACTAAATTCCTGCATCATTAGTTTTTTGAAGTTTTGTGTTTGGAGGTGTGGTGGTTCCAGCTTGACGTCAAGCTGGGTCCGCCACAGGCTTGAGGGGAGGGGATTTTATTTCCAGATCGGGATTGCGGTACTTAACTTACTAAATTAGTACTTAATTAGTACTAAATTCCTGCATCATTAGAATTTCGAATTTCGATTGTGGCGGACCCAGCTTGACGGACCTCTTAACTAAAAAAATACACAAATGTTGGATACGTCATTTTCAGTTAACCACGGCAGTTAATAAGTTATCTCATTTAATTTAGTTAATTAAAATTATTCGGAAAAATAGTAATAATCAAAACATCTCAACATCAATAATAGATACGTGTAGACGTAGAGGTCTTTGAAGGTTTGAACAGTGCGAAAGCTTTGCAGCCTACACTGCGCGTGTGTTATCACACAAAACCCTTTAATTATTTAGTAGAGGTCTTTAGTTTGATGTGATTTATCTCCTGATATAGAATTTCAGGAGATAAATCAAAACGTGAATGTATTTTATGTAACATTAGTATTATTCAAGTGTCGTTTATGTAAAAGAAACACCCAAAAGCCCTCCTTCGCCTAAACTTCGCATTCAAATATTGTGGAAATAATACAAATATACCCAAACCCATCCATAACCTATGTAATAATCTTTTTAATTAGTTACCTACTCATCAAACAGAATCTAGACATTGCCAACCACAAAAAGTGATGAGCGTGTTTACAATATCAAGTAATTATAACAAGTTTTTGGCATTTCAGACAAAATAAAAAAAAATGTCAACATGTCAATTAATGTCATCATAATTATGATTAAGAAATGTGAAGGATCATCGAAACGTTAATTTATTATAACTCTCCAAGTCTCATATTAAAATCTAACAAGGTTTCATGGGAATCATCTGATTAAAGATGCCTCACTAGATACAATGTTCAGTACGTAATTTGTGACACACGTATTATATAAGAAGTCAGCATACTTAATAAGGTGTTAATTTGATGATTTCGTTTCATTATCAATACACATACATTAGGGTGGCGCTTATTTTGGAAATGTTCGAATTTCTAACTAACATAATACACCCGCAGCATCTTTAATTGGCCACAATAAAATGAAAAATGTAAAAAAAAAAAAGCACTTTTTTCATCGCTATTTTAAAGTTGGTAAAAAAAAATTTATAAAATGCAAAGATATTTTTTTTTTATACTACGCTATATTTTTAAAATTTCTGCCAAGTTTCATTTTTGTTCATCAACAATTACAATTTTGCGGAATTTTTTAGTAAAAGACTACAAATCTACCTGCAATTTGTATGGGAAATTTCAAGTGCTCGGGGGCACGTGTTAAGGTTAAACCGATTTCAATGAAATTTTGCACATAATTTTTTTAAGTCAGCCTCATCACTTTTAGGGGGGGGGGGGGAAAGAAATTCAAACATTTCCAAAATAAGCACCACCCTAACATACATACATAAATACCTATCATAAAATTACTCATGTCATAATTCATAAAGTATTATGTATTTTTTTTGTTTTTTAATTGACAATTAAAAACTTTTTTTTAAACATACAAAAAATCAAACATAAAAATAATATTTTTAGTAGGTAGGTACTTCCGACTTTGTTTTTTAACATTTTTTCGTTAGAGATATCATAACTTTACATTGTTTATACAGGAACAAGTTTGTGGGATTCAGTAGTGCATTGTGCATATTTTGGTTTTATTTTTAAACAAAAGATTTTAATATGCAAAAATATACCTATCCTGATATCACTTCTGAATAAAAAAATTTTGGTTCGGCTTAGTTCCAAATGGCATCTTCTTTCTCTTACGGCGAAATTCCGCTGGCCTAAACTGTTCATATTCGACAGTAAATTGTAGATCCCCTCCATTTCTGCAAACACGCAAAGAGAAATGGTTGAGAATTTTAAGTCGCTAGGTAGACTATGGTTCATGAGTGTCAACTTAGCGAAACAACATTCACCGATCGAAAAATTATTAACTGGGGAATTAGTCGTTAATAAGTCGTGAATTAGTTGTGATAATTTCGAATATGTCGTTCAATGTTTTGTTTTGCTGCTTCGCTAAGTTGTTATCGTCTTATAGCGAAAAATTAGCGTATAACCCTTGGTTGGTGGCACAACAGCTCATTAAGAACCAGGGCGTAGTGACTTACAGCTCTCAACCATTTTTGTGTGCGAGTCTGCTGGAATGGAACTTCACAAACTTTATTAAATTTAGGAAATCGGCGAAAAAAAACATAGAAAACATTGATGAACTGCAAATTATTAAATAAAAAACCATTCAATAAAAAAGTTCTTACCCTTTTTCTAGCGATTCTGCTAACTTGATACGAATTTGACGATTTTGCAAAAAAAAACAGAAAACATTGCATGACAAATTGAAATTGCCACAACTAATTCAAGACTAATTAATGGCAATAAACTCTTCAATATAAGAAATTTGTACTCCTTTTCCAAGGATTCCTTGCTAAATGGATAGCAATTTGACAATTTTGCAAAAAAAAAAAAAAAAAAAAAAATAACATAGAAAACATTGCACGACAAAATTAAAATTGTCACAACTATTTTAGAACTATGTTTAAATAAATAAACGGCACAACGGCTTCATGAGCCGTTATTAATTGGGAAATTAGCCGTTAATTAGTCGGAAATTCGTTGTGATAATTTCAAATGTGTCGTTCGATGTTTTCTATGTTTTTTTTGCTGCTTCGCTAAGTTGATATCGTCTTTTAGAGAGAAGTTAGCGTGTAAGCCTTGGTTGGTGGCTCAACAGCTCATGAAGAACCAAGGCCTAGTGACTTACAACTCTCAACCAATCCTGTGTGCGTGTTTGTAGGAATGGAGGGGACCTACAGTTTATTGCAACTAATTCACGACTAATTACCGGCTAATTACCCAATTAATAATTTTTCGATCGGTGAATGTTGTTTCGCTAAGTTGACACTCATCTCTGGTTCGTTCTCCAAAAGCTAACGCGCTATCAAGTTTTTTGTATATTTCTCTGTGCCACGTTTGTGTGGTATTCTGTCGAAAACCACCTTGGAATGTTAACCAATCTATGAAAATTAGTCAAATTATTTCTGTTTCTATAACTTCAAATCGCATAGTCAGAGGTTTAAATTATTTAATTCCTCTTCTAGCTGAGTAGACTGGAATTCTTCATATTCTCCGAATATTGTCTGGCAAACAGTATCAAATCCCACACAGGAATTTTAAACAAGAGACACAAAGGCTATTAATCTATATATTGCGCTTATGTGAGAAAAAGTTAGATAAAATATCTCTTTATTTCTTTTTAAAGCAACCCTAAAAATAGATAAGAAAATAAAAATCTTTTTTTTTTTTAATTTTTTACCTTTTTGTTCTGAAGGGAATTATTCGAAAAAAAGTTTTTTTTTTATTTTCGAACGAATGCAGATATTTTTTTTCTTTTTAAATCATGTCCATTTATTATGTTATATTCATGGTGTCCTTTCATGCATAGCTACATCTAGTCCATTTCTCACACCCTCAATAAAAGCAGTTGTTGTCTTCAAGAGGGATGGATTTTACCATAAGTTTGGTATGTCTTTTGAAAGCATTGGGATATACAACAAGAGATACAAACAAATATACATATACAAAAAGCTGTTGACATGTTCCTGTTCCTGTGGTCTCGCCATTATTTTTATTCGTTCCTCCTCGTCCGGCCAGAGACAGAGAGTTATAATGATGCAAAGTTTTTCTGTCAATATAGACTGCTTGCCATAGTTGGCTGGACAAAAGTATAGCGTAGCCTATCTTCAATGTTTAATATAATATGCGACGAAATTTCATTCGTCTGGAATGAAACTACACCTCCTTCTCACATTGTGCATGATTATAATAGACACAGAGACTGAATCTCAATATTAAATAAAAATACTCCTATCGCAATTTCAAAATTATTTTATGCAATAGAAATGTGATGGGATGGCATAGCATTATGTGGAAGTTAAAGTACATACATATATACGTATGTAGTGCATTTTTGTTATGACGTTATGAGAATGCATGCAAAATTATGACATGAAGTAAACAACAATAACAACACACGCATGACATCAAACAAGGAAAAACTTATGAAATATTTGTTATGTCATTTTATGGATAATTTAATCTATAACAATCGGTTGTGGAGGGAAATTTTGCACAGCACAAAAAAAAAAATTAATTTTGCTATGAGAGTGTGCGTCAGTCAGGCGGAAAGGATTTTTCATACATGATGGATACCAACGAATATTTAGGTTGGTTCAATTCGTATTTTGGAAAATAGGCATAGTATTTATGTTCTACACTGAAAACAAAAAGTTCAATTATAAATAATCACAATCTAAGTTGCTGTGCTTAATTCGTCATTTACACAAAAGTGACAGAATGTCATTAATTCTGTAATTTTATACGAGTTGTTTGTCATAATCCTTTTTTATGGCTGTTAATTGGTATAAAATTACAGAATTGATTACATTTTCTCAGTCGTGTAAACTATCCATTAGACCAGTTTTTTTTATACCAATTAATAAATGAATAACCAAATTTTAAATGCATGTAGGTAATGTTTTATCTATTTATGTTAGATCAACTATCAGAAAAATAAAAAAAACACATCTATAGACCACTTTATACCAATCATCGAATTAAAAGCAAAAATATATGTTTTAATTTGATTTTTACTAAAAAGTGCTGCCTGAGCTTGACATGAATTATAATCAAATAAATAGTAAAAAAAAGTATTAATTTTTAGGCCCGTAAAGTGTCGAAAGTAAGTTTTTTTTTTCTTTTATACCAGTCAAGGTTTAAAATAGAAAATTAATATAATTTGTGTTATAAAAATCGAGAATTATTTTTGATGAATTTTAAGATTTTATTTTTTGTCTTAAAATAATTAAAATATGTATTAGAAAAATAGAACTGAGTAACACAAGAATCTCTTAATTAAGTAGCCGTTACCCAGTTCGCTTTAATAAGCTGGTGCTGGAAGAAACTAAATTCGTGAAGATAATAATTTTTTTTAAATTCTTACTTGCTCAACACTGTGGCTGTGGTTTTTTTATATATTTTAGCCATTCTTTTTAATCAAAAAAAAAAAAAATATAAATGAATTTGAATTTATTCAATTTATTGTCAATCTGTGATTTTGTATTTTTATCAAGTTTTCTTAATTATTCAATTTTCGAAATTAAAAGAAATAGAAATTACAAAAACGGCACAGAAAAAATTAAATAAAAGAAACTTACATTAAAGTCAAGTCATAGAAAGTGATTTTTTCCTCCAACTTGAACCGTTCTAGACGCAAATGCCATCATCACGCCGATGCGATACTGGATTGTGGAGCGCAGCAGGTTGTCAAGTTTTATCTTTTCTACTGCGGCGCAAAAGCAATAATTATAATATTTAATTAAAGTAAAATTAAATAAAAACTTATATTAATGCTTGTATGTAAAAAGACAATGTTCTTTGTGCGTTGTAACTGAATAAGTCAATTGGGCGTGAGCAGAGCATGCTACATACAACAACTTGCTATAAAAAGCATAAAACGTCTGTCAACGAACGGTAACTTTAAAGCAATTGAGATATAAAGTTCACATATTCATTAGATACTCTTATTTTGATTTCTCAAATTTGAACATTAATTACGATTATAAAAATAAAACAAAAAACAAAAATCGCATCTAGTTCGAATTATGAAAACTGTGTAAGATAAATTTCATTCAGTGTATATTTTATTTTAAAATATTTAAAATGATTGCATGTTAATTTGATGCTTGCATGATAAGACTTTTATTATGATCGTTCGCCAATAAAATTGCACCACAATTTGTTGAATAAATTTATCAACACAAATATATTATATCACGTATACAATAAATCAATAAATTAACAGTTATTTTCACATATTTTGTTGGTATTTTTGCATTATTTGATGTTATCGAAAAAGGATATACAAAAATTTAATTTGGTATCCTGAACTCAATTTATATTGAAATTTGTCTTTTATACCCAAATTTAATCTGTTTTTAAAATATATTCTGTAAAAATTAATTAAAGATAAAGAGCCCCACAGACGGCAAAAAGTTTTTCAAATAAAATTGAACTTACATAGAATAAGCAAAGCACCACTAAAAGAGTCTGATGGATCGGCCTGGCAACCGTGGAATAGCTAACTCCAGCCTATATAACTTGGTGCCAGCTCATTCAAGTACAAGTTGTTGTTGTTTCATTTAAACCTTCCATAAAGATTAAAGTATACATATATATTTTTTTCAAGCAAATTAAACACAAATTGAAAACTTAAAAAAAAAAAACAAGATACAAGATAACACAAACAGTTAAAAATAGAGGTACTATTTTAGTTAACAGTTTTTTTTCCAAAATTTCTAGTTTGAAAATGAAGTTTTTTAAAACTATTCACTAACACAACTTAATTTAAAATGAAAATTAAAGAACAGATTTCTGGCTTTCCAAAAAGGTATAGCATGGCATTGTAAGTTTTACCGTTGTTTTTAAATATTTTTTTTTTCTGTCTTAAGTCAGTTTTTTAGAAAATTGCCCCTCCTGCCGAAACGGGGGGAAATAGACCCTCCTCCCATAAGATTTTTTTCATGTCTTAACCCCTCGCTCTAGCTTTTTGGTGCACCTTATACCGAACACCCTGTATACGTTTCAGAAGGTTTGTTTATCCCGATTTCAAAACATTTTTTTCGGATGTTTAGTATACATTCAGTTTAAACCTTGAAACACCCTCCCTATTCATCCTCTATTCAGCCAATTTTAATTCAAAAACCGATCGATTTATTGTATCGATTGAAAAGAAAATGTAGTTATCAAAATTTCAACAGGGGCATGCGAAATGGAAGGGGCGAAACATGGTCGACTTAGCAGCGCTGCCCCTCCCAGTCGAAGATAAAAAATGTGTAGGCTAGCAATTTCGAACATTTGTTATGTTCTTGGGTCCAATTCTCTGCCATTAGTTACAAAGTTTCCACGAATCAGTTCTTTATATTTTGGGTGATTTTTAGAAACTTTGCCGGTTACACTTATCTGAACAAATGGCATTTCAAATAAACTGCACTAATTGAGGACAGCACTAGGAATAGGAAAACGCCAAAATTTATATTAAGGGCTACGAATTTTTGGAACAATAAGATGAAAATTCCAGTCTGCAAATTATTGTTATGTACCCGATTTTTTTTCATTACAATATTGTACCAAATTTTAAGCAAATCGGAAGGAAAGACCGACGAAAGGTATGAAAATGCCACTTTTTGAAGTTTTCCATCATCTACTACAACTTCTAGTTGATGTTTTTTTTACAACAAACCTCTTCTTGCTAGGGGCGCCACCAGTATTTTTTCCTTTTTTCTATTATCGCTATGTCATATTTTTTCGATACCTCGAGTGTTTTTTGAGAATCTCTAACTTGACGAAAACCGGAGCTCTTCCTCTAAGTTTCGAAATAATGCCTAAAGTCTCCTTTTTTTCCTTTAATATATTTTTAATATTTAATTTCTAACATTATTTACACTTCGGAAATGTAATTTTTATCTTGGGTTGGCAATCTGGGTGTTTTTCGAATCGCCTTTCTATACTCTGTCAAATAGTAAATGCACACATAGTTACTTACCGTTTCAGTTTTTTAAAAAGGTACAATTTCTCTGACCAAAAACATTATTTAAAACTTATTTCCAAAATAAGTTTTATAAGTTTATAAGCAAAATAATTGATTCAATTTTTTAAAGAGCACATTCAACAAAGCCTTAAACTGACTACAAAATATAAAAAAAAAGAAAACAAGCAAAAAATCCAACCGTCATCGGAAGCTATTTTATATACATGGCTTCTTTCATAAACTTTTCCTTACAAAGTCCTTGTAGTAAAAATAATCACACAAATTGTCATTCAAGTCTTTGTAAAACTTTGTTTCTTCCAACTTTATCAATCCATTTGATTTTCATTTTCCGATATTCACTACATTGTCATCCTCTTCGTAAGGTATTAAAACCTATTTAGAAAAACACCCAGAATTTTAAGAAAATTTCTCTTCAACTAATAAAACCTTATACATTACTATGTCTTTACACGCGTAATTAAATTTTTCAATTATCCACTTTTAATTTATGTATTCTCTATTTTTTTTTTTTTTTTTTGTAAGATAAACCTCGTTGCGTTGCTATAAGAACTCACGACACCTTCCTTTTCCTGATACTCAGAATTCAGAAGTACTTGAAAATTAATTAAAAAAATATATCTCTTTATTTAATTTCGAATTTTTTTTTATTTTTATCTTATTTTTTGTCATTGTAACTTTAGAACATTGAAATGTAAAACGTAATTTTATAATAAACCCAATCCCTCCCAATTTGATGCCCCTTTTAAAGCCAAAGAAAAATAAAAGGGATCATCTTGCAAGAAATTTAAGCAAGGAATTTTCTGCTCAAAAGAATAACATTTAAAACAAAAAGTCCTTGAATTGTCTTTATTATGCAAAAAGCAATAATTCTTGTCTTTATTTCAAAAACATAAACTCAAAAAACAAAACAAAAGAAGTTAAGAGGACAATTTTATTTTTTGTTTTAAATTCTTAAGGACACCTTCAAGTGACCCACAAAATTCTTCGAATTCGATATTCGGCCGGGCATTCTGCAATAACTCATGGAGTTTAAATTGAGTAGGTAATATCCTGGCCTGGTACAGCTGCTGAGCTGATATAAAAAAGAAAACAGGCTCTCCTTAGATGGAGCAAAATGTGTGTGCTTATAGATACTGAAATTCTGAAATTTAGGTGCGACGCAAACAACGCTCAATGGCAGTTCATTTACAGTGATGTTCAAAAAAATAATAAAATATTTTTTTTTTTTAACATTATATTTTGTAGTTTGAGAAAAAAATGTTGGTTACTTGAAGCTTCATACAATTTTACTTAATATGACTCTTTACTGCCCGCATTTTATAGTTTATAGCGTGGATGGTTAAGATGATCCAGAACCCTCATGTACACATTACTTGCGGTGCAATAGTGCGCTTCTTCAATTTTTGGAAATAATTTCGCTGATTATAAAATATGATTTCTTCAATATTCTTTACACAATAAAAACACTGAATTTTTAATTTAATTTAGAGATTTGAAAAATTGAATTTTCATAAATTTAAAATACCAAATTGTGTTCATACAGAATTTAATTTAAGGTCAAACATTTTTGGAATATAAAACTAACCTAAAACCATCATCATCAAAAAAACAGAATACTCTAAAAATTGTTTTGGTTTTTGAAACTAAATTGGACGTCAATTTGTAAAAATGTAGCCTATATTTATAGAAAAAATATAATTATTTAGCATCTGTGGTTAGCATCTGTGTTAAGGAATATTTTTACAAATAGAAAGCTTAAAAGGGAATTTTAAAAATGCATAACTCGTAATTCTTATTTTTTTTTAAATAATCGTAAAAAAAACTAAGCACAGCACTGTCGATACATAAAGCTGTTAGTTTTCCATTGTTATGAAACCGGATATTATTTTGAAATTAAAATACATTTCTTTGGAAAATCAGTGCTTTATGTTGGTTTGCTTTTTTTTTGCTCAATAAAAATATCGAACGAAAGATTCAAAACTGAGAGTGTTGTTATTGTTATTATTCTGGTTTTGATATTGTGTAAACCGAACGAGGCATCAATAACTTAAAGCCTTCTACTCAAAAGGGGGTGTTTTGTAAAATTGATATTAAATAGGGAGTCGCTTTTATACCGGATCAAAAAGGATGAGTTTAGCAAAATTGATTTGTGACAGGTTACAAGAAAAGGCTTCTTGCAAAGGGTGGCATCACTTCAACCTATCATTAAGATTGATGCCTTGGAGTACATAACTAACCCTCTTCGGAAAGGATTTGTTTTTGTTTTTTTTTGTAATGGTGTTGTACGCATAAACATCATATTATTTGCGAAATTAAAAGTTCTAATTTAGATACGCGTGGTAGATGTCTTAGGGTTGTCAAGGCAAACTATTTACCGAGTAGATATAGATAGATAAAAGAATCTTAACTTTTTCTAGAATCTTTCTAGTTTTTTTTTTAAATTTTTATAAATTATAATATTATACTAAAATCCTATATTCTTTTTTATTATTACAGTTTCCTTGACGATTTGGATCGATTAGGTGCAAAAGATTACCAACCAACCGAACAGGATATATTGCGCACTCGTGTCAAAACAACTGGTATTGTTGAAGTGCACTTCTCTTTCAAAAACCTTAATTTTAAGTAAGTATAATAATAAAAATATTTTGTTAAGAAATCGTTGTTAAATTATTTTTTTTTGTGTTATTTCAAATAAATAAAGGTTATTTGATGTCGGTGGGCAACGTTCTGAGCGAAAGAAATGGATCCATTGCTTCGAAGATGTAACCGCGATCATTTTCTGTGTAGCTATGTCTGAATACGATCAAGTATTACACGAAGACGAAACTACGGTAAGTAAAATGTGTTAATTCATAGGCTTTTGGTAAAAAAATATTATTTATTATTTTACTTTTTGCATAATTAAAATAATTTTTAACTTAACTAATAAATAATCAAGATGTTTTTATACTCAATCTGGATTACTCGGTACTAGTTGAGGAATCCAAAAAAAAAATATAGGATTTTTGTGGGTCCAATAACGTTGGAATATGACCAAAAAATGAAAAAAAAAAAACAGGACCTTCGGGCTTTAAAATCAAAGGTTCAGTTTTCCAAAACCAATCATATCGACGCATTTGATAGCAACATCTTCAAAATTTTTTAAATTGGCCAGTAACTTTTTGCACTATTGATAGATTCGTACAAAATTTTAAACACACATTTCTTACGCCTCGTCAGTTTTCCAAAAACGCCAATATAATATCGATACCCTCTGAAAATATGGCATGTTTTTGACAGGAAAATCAAAACGAAAAAAACTCTTAAGGCCCTTTCTAGTAAAAACTTTTCAACCATTATACTTCATAAGCATACCTTACAACTGTAAAAAGTAGACATAAAGTCATTAATTTTCAACATTTGTATTGCTAATTAACCAGCGTTAAGTTTATCAGAGTGGGACTGGTAAGCAAACGGTCCCATGATTGAATCTGAAATAAACCAGCGGGGGAATTTCCAGAGCTATACAGGATGATTTGCTTAAGGTGTGACAAAAAGGTTGGAATTAGACATTAAAATAATCGTATGGGAGGGGAGTGGGATCTGTTTCCTCCCGTTCATCTTCTGCATCAGTACACATAGTACACATAACGTAATAACTAAAATAAAAGTAGAAAAAAGTATTTTTTGTTATTTTTGATTTTCTCAAAAACTACAAAACATTTCGACATCCAGTTTTTTGTAAAAAAAATAATACTCAATTAGTGAAATTTTGAAAAAAAAAAAAATTGTTTAGAAAAGTTCATTTTATATTTTTCAAAATGAAGACTTTGAAAATTAATTTTTCAAAAACTATTCACTCGAACAACTTTATTTAAAAATAAAATTAAAGAATGGATCTCCAGCTCTTCAAAAAACTATAACATGACTCTGTAGGTAATACATACCGTAATTTTTATATATTTTTTTTCTGTTTTAAGTGATTTTTTTTTTAAATTACCCCTCCCGCCTAAACGGGGCGTAATAGACCCCCTCCCATACGATTTTTTTCTTGTGTAAGTCCAACCTACACGCCCTCGCTTTTTGTCACACCATATGCAAATCAGCCTCTATTCTATTCTAGACTTCAATATGGCATCTTTAAAAATATGTCAAAATGTTGAAAATTCCATGCTCCACAACTTTAAGGATGTGAAAAATTTACGTAAGCTTTTTAGGAAACATGAAAAATGTAAAAACAAAATAATAAAGTAAATGACATAATTTAAAAAATATTCCCCGCTCAAAAAAAAATTTCACACACTTTGCTCTTGACAAATTTCCCACTAAAACCATTTGTTTCGAAGGTATAGATCAATAGCATTTACCTTAATATGTGGCGAATTTGGCCCAGGGGCATGTCGTCCCGCAATCCTAGATTTTAACATATCTTTCAACCATCCTAATTTTGTGTTTTTTGACTGACTCATGTAGTACCTTCTATTAGTCTGATCAACTATTTACGCCCACGCACAAACAAGGTGTCTTTAAATCAATAAGCCAAATCGAAACTGGCATTTTGTCAAGAACACTCTATGGAGGGGTTACTGTTCGTAAATTTTTTATCAAAGGGTACATTTTAGACGATTTTTGTTAAGAAATAAAACTTAACTGTAAAAATGCCATTTTTCAATATTGTTCATTGAGTTCTAGTAGGGTGGCAACACTGAAATTAAAAAATGTTCCCAGAATTGTGTCCCAACTGCGTCAACTACAAGAGTATAGTCAATGTTAAAAGAGCCAAAAGTTTAAACTTGGAATATGACAAAATAAAAATATTGTCAAACCTACAATTCATTCAATTTTACTAAAGCATTAAAAAATGTAATTGAATAACTAAAAAATGTAATTGAATATCAATTCTTGAACACTCATGTTTGACATAGTAAAAAAGATACAGTTGCAACCATAAAATTATTTTTAGGGTATCGAATTTAATTTTAACTTTGTCCAATTTTTTTTTTTTTTTAATTTCAAAATTCATGCATTCAAAACCATTTTTTTCTTATTTCAGAACCGAATGCAAGAGTCATTAAAACTTTTCGATTCCATCTGTAACAATAAATGGTTTACAGACACCTCGATAATTTTATTCTTAAACAAAAAGGATTTATTCGAAGAGAAGATCCGAAAGAGTCCATTGACAATCTGTTTCCCAGAATACACCGGTAAATTTAAAACTATAAAATTTATTAAAATAATTAAAAACAAAATTTTAAATATTTTCTTTAATTTAAAGGCGGACAAGAATATGGTGAAGCAGCTGCATACATTCAAGCTCAATTCGAAGCGAAAAACAAATCAACCTCAAAAGAAATTTACTGCCACATGACGTGCGCCACAGATACAAATAATATTCAATTTGTATTCGATGCAGTCACCGATGTAATTATTGCAAATAACCTGCGAGGATGTGGTCTCTATTAGATGATAATGGCACAAAAACAAACAAATATAAAAATTAAAATAAAAACCCAAAAACAACAAGTAATATTAAAAATTTATAATAATTCATTTAATAACAATAATAAATTATTGTTGTTATTATTTATTAATTATTATTACATATTATTATTATATTATATGATAATGAACATTTTACAGAAACAAATTTCTAATTTAATTAAAACAAAAAAAAAATTAATATAAGATTTAATATAATATTTAACTAGTTATTATTATTTAATTAAAAAAAAAAAACAAAAAACAAAAGAAAGAACGATGAAAAAATACAAAATTTGTTAAAATAAAAAATAATTAACTAAGCCATAGAGATGAACAAAGTAAAAAAACTAAATTTCAAAACACCACCCAAATCATTAATTATTTCAAAAAAAAAAAAAAACAAAAAAATAATAATCTTATTATTATTACCTGCTATCGACTTGTATTCTCTTTGTATTATAATTTTATTGACAAACAAATATTTTACTAACTTATTTAAAACAAAACAAATAATACGTATGTAATACACAAGAATATACATAAATATATATTTTCATGTTGCTATTTATAAACAAAACAAAAAAAAAAAAAAAACAAAAACAATACAGAAACACACTACATAACATAAAACTTGCCATATATAAACAAACAAACAAAAAAATCGACTTATTCTATTTCATTTATGTTTAAGTTTAAGTATCTTAAACAATTCTGATAAAAAAATCGCGCACAAATTTTGTTAAACAAAAAAAAAAAAAAGAAAAGAATACATTTAAAATATTTTTTCAAACATGACAACAATAAGCACAATATTTTGGTTTATTATTTAATTTTTTTTTTTAAATTAATTAAGAACAATGTACTACAACAACGCACACATCACGCATAAATAATGTATTTATTAAAACTTCGAATATGTTATAAATACGTATTCGTATTGTATAAATACTTTTTTTTTCTCTACAAACTCTACAACTTTATGTATTTAAATCTGCATTTTTATTTAGTTTTTAAGTTACTCTTTTTTTCTGTTTAATATTTAATCAATAATATTAAAAAAAAAAACTAAAAGTAAATCAAGAGGTGATAACAATAACAGTAACATAAATGCAGTTTCAAAATGATTTTGATATATAATTTGATTAAAAAAAACAGGGTATGTACTACAGTTTTGGAGTATGCCAAGCCTATGTATATGTATGTCGAATTAGAGGTGCTTTCAGGTCACTTGTGATTTGTATGTAAAGCTTTGAAATATGTTAAAACAGGACCTGGAATTCTTTGGGACGAAGTATTATAAGATTTTTTAAAGGGATGCTTTTAGATTTTGAAACACGATTTCTAAGGGTCGCTGTTTTAACATTTCCGACGCTTACTTGCTTGATATTTTTGTAAGTGTTTTCGTAAGATGATATTTATCACTGTTCCTTAAGAGCTATTTCTAAATGATGGCAACATTCGGGGCATTTGATAACTTTGATTTTTTTGTCGTCAAATAAACAATAAAGTTTTGCCAAAGTCTTTTTTAGCATACGAATTCTGCGAATTTTTAAATGTGATGTAAAGTTTTTGGAGACTTTACAATTCGAAAAAAAAAAATCAAGTTAACAAACGAATGAATTTCTCAAGAAACGCCTTTTAAGCACCTATTTTGTATTTAAATCTAATATATTGAATATATTGCCTGAACCCTGAAATTATGCATTTTATGCCTGACTCTTAGTTTTATTATTTGCAATAGTAAAAATATTTTTTTTTTTTAAGAATTTAATAATAAATGCTTAATCTCAAATTAGTTTGAAGTTTTTTTTTATTGCTTACATCAAATAAATTAAATTATTTAATTTAAAGGAAATAAAATTGCATTTAAAACATTCCTAATTATGAACTAGATACATTTTATTGGTCCATTCAGATTCGCTTGATCTTGCTGATAATTTTTTCAAACTTAAATTAGCTTAAAAAAATGCACAATGAGTGTTTGTGAATAATAAGTTATTATTTTATTACTTTGGAATCTAGCATCAGAAAGAAAAAAGAGATTAATTCATTTTTCATTGCAAACATTTTAGAAAAATTTACATAAAATGGAAATTTTTGGTCTGATTTCTTTTCTATTTATTTTTTAATAGCTCCTTTTGGTTTGAACAAAATTAAGAAATATTTTTTTTGTTAAATTGCATTCCGCTCAGTTCTATTAAAGTCTATGTTTCTCAACATAAAAACAACTTTCAGATTACGTACTGGAATTAAGACCCCTTTCAAACGAGGAAACAACTTTGAAGAAACTATTTGATGATTTCTTTAAATATTTCTCAACAAATGACTTGTACTTAGATATTTTTCGATTTCTTCCAATCGGAAACCATGATTGGTTTTTTTTTGTTCGAATTTTGATCAATATTACTGAATCTGTCAATATGAAATGTGACATACAATATTTTCTTGCGACTGGTGTCGTTTTCCATTTGTCGACCCTAAGTCCCCTTTTACACGAAGATACTAGTTGCTGGTGATTTTTTTGACGTTTTCTTTAAATCTCCTTAACAATCTCTTGTACCTGTCACACGAAGATACAACATCGGAAGAGACTTGCTGTATTTTCCTTTTAAACTACCTTGGTTAAACGTACACAAACGTAGTGTAAAGAGAAACGTCAAAAAAATCTCCTGAATTTGTTGACCGGGGAGATTTCGTTTACCCCTCTTTTTGCCTGCCCTTCTCGCCTATGAACTGATTGTTGCTGGCAACTCAGTTGCCTTGTGTGAAAGAAGACTAAGCGTTCCGAAAATATCTGCTTTCTATTCTGAAATAAGATCTAGAAGCATATCTACTTTTTGAGAAGAAGCACTTCGATAGGCCAAGAAAGCTTCTGTACGAAAAATGCAAAACTTTTATAAATAAGCATGTCTAGTGTTATACCTATCTATCGATTTTATGGTAATTCATCACAAAATTGGCAGCCGTGCTCTTTTTGAGGAGGCAAAGTGGTCAGGTTAAATATTAATTTAGTATTACCATCTTCAAAAGCGAGTAGGTAAGACGAGCGATTAAAAACGGCAAGGGTAGAATTACTTAAGTATATTGTCGGAAGGACATTTAAATGATCGTACAAAAACAAGCACTTTTGCTTTCGTTACAAACGGAGTGCTCCCGACCTACCATAATAGCTCCCGACCTACCATAATAGTTTAAGAACCAAGTGATATTAACTGAAAAAGAAGGTAATAGGGAACTTTACGAATCTGTCAGCTCTGAAATTGACAGTCATCAGTTTGTGGTAACTGACAGATGCGAAATTGCAAAACGAAGTTAGTGCTCAATTTTAATATTTAAAATGGTGAATTTAATTAATAAAAAATCTTGCTATTTTTATTTTTATATCGCACAAAATTTTCTTTAAAAAAGGAAACAATTTTTAGTTCCCAAAAAAAAGTGATAATTTTGATGGTGGTGAAAAAACGAGAGAGGGATATATTGCTATTTGGTAAAGACAACTTTTGACAACTTTGGTCAGAAGAACTGGCTGACTACAATAGCGTAGTTGCTGTAGTTCGTAGAACTGTCAAAGTTTAAAGGTTCGAAATAAGTACCAGAGCTACAATGATGCGAATCTATTACGCTGCAGCAAGTACAAATATGTATGTGAAATAGAAATTAAATCAATTTACACTTCTGCAACATGCTACAGCTACATACATTCCATTATGATCAGGCAGTTTTGGCTGACACATATTCAAGCAGCACTTGCTTCATTGAATCAGTTCAGGTTTTTGAGATATCAGAGATTTTCTTATGCGTTCGAGCAACGGAATTTATCATTCAAATGTTCAGTTATTTTTTATCGTTAAAAAATAAAAAATTAAGTGCCGTATTCATAGTCATTTTTAAACTGTCGCTAAGTAAAAGTAAAAGTTGGTTTAATTGCATTTTGAAACATGTAAATTAATTTTTCTGGTTTAATATACCAATATTTGTTGTCTAATTACATATTTAATAAACTCCTATTTCTATAGTTACAAAACAAAAAATGGTTATAGGTAGGATCTATATTAATTTATTCAATAAACTCCAGTTTAGTAAAACATGAGTTCAACAAACAACTATGAAAACGCGCCAAAGCATTTATCTTGTAACTTTCCAATCCAATTTATATGGTTTCTTCTCATCTTTACCTTAAGAAGTTACAAACACTCATTAAAAGTAAAAAAAAAAAAAAAAATTTATTCATATAACTTCCAGGCAGCTCTGATATGGAGAGTACAAAATATATACTTTGTGGTTAAACCCTTTTAATATAATTTTTAGTTGTTTTAGGAACGTTGTTCAAACATTTTTAAACATTTTAAATAATATTCAATAGGCTCTTTTTAGCTACTCAGTTTTGCAGATTGTTTGTGTATTCATAAGAGCGTTAATTAAATGGCGCCCAACTATGAGCATTGGTGTTTGTAATTCCAGTGTTAACTTTTGTTCAAATGATAGTATCTGAAAAATTCCGTTTGATAAAGAAGATATTTGGTCGAATAGAATATGTTTTTGGAACAGAAGTTCAAAACATAAATATTTTAAGGGCCTTCAAATTTACCAAAAAGTTTGCGTGAGACCATAATTTAGGTTACGAAATTGTGTTATTCAAAAAACATTTGTATGTTACTGAAAAGCCTTATATTACCGTTTCGTCGAAATTAAAAGTATTTTTGAGGTTATTTGTTTGTGATATTTTAGAAGAAGCAACCTAATGACCCATCTTCGAAGAAAAATCAACTCTAACGACAACCAAATTTCCCTGAAAATTTTACTACCGATACCAATAAATTCGGAGGGAAGCTATCGAGCATCATTTCATTCACGTTCCCAATGAATGATGGAAATTTTCCCAGGTGAATTTTTGTTCGCGATAAGCCCCAATATTAAATGGCGTGTTTTTGGGCATTTTTCTTCAAAGTCATAAATCTTTTAAAATCTCAGAATTTTTCTGCTAAATGTCTCACTGGCTTTTGCTGTCAAAATTCATTTAAATATGAAATGACTAAAGTAAACCCTTTGTTCATTTACTCCCCAAAACTTCCAATTTCTACAATCTATCAATCCAAATTAAATTGGACTAAAATTGGAAATTTTGTATAGTAAACGAACTAAATTATTTTACTAACTTTTCACTTCATTTTATCGGGGGCACGGGCAGTAAGTTTTGACATCCCACAATATTGATTAACTTACATGGGACTTCTAGCTTTGGTTCTAAAAGTTTGCTCTTGTTTAAAAAAACTTTAGTTTTAGTTTCATAAGTTTGCCTGTTATACAAACTAATGTTAGTTAAACAATTTTCAGTTAAGCGGAGTCAATTGCATCAGATACATTAACTTGCTTTGGGAAATTAATTAATTTCTCACATTATTTTAACGGTCTATTTTCTTTGAAAAAAAAATCAATAATAATTGTTTTTTTCTTAAAAACATAATCTTTGCAAAACTGAAAAATTATAAAAACCAACAACAAACGCCAACAAAACTTTCTATCTCTCTTAATCTCATAAAATAACATAAAAATCATTCTCATACTATCTCACTCACTAATATTTAAATCTAAACAAAAAAAGAAATCACAAAACACACAAAATATAAGAAATAAAATAAAATTAAAACAAAAACATACAAAAAATATTTTTAAAATGCCAACGTAATATTTTTCTAAGAATAATTTTCCCCCCAAAAGAAAAAAAAAAACACACACACTTTGTGGACTTCTTAATAATAAATTATTTTAAATATATAATTAAATTAAAAAAAAAAAAAGGAACACAAAACCAGAACCATTCTAATGTTAACTGTAAAACTAAAATTTTAACAAAACAAAAATTTAACAATAGTGCGTAAAATTGTAATTGATTATAAAAATTTATCAAAAAAAAAAAAATATTGCAGCAAACTAAAAATTAAAAAAAAAAAATAATAATAATACCATTAACTATTTAAATTTATAAATATTATATAGGTATTATTATTAGACACATAGGTAGACGAAAAGTATATTAATTTATTTTGTTTCTTAATTTCGTTGCGAACAAATATAAAAAAAAAAACAGTTTTAACAAATGAGGACTTGAATGCAAGAAAAAAACACTTTTTTAAAAAATGTTGTAAGATTTAAGGTATGCATAGCTTGGCGTATGCCTTTTTGCAAAACAAAAACAAAAATATACAGAAACCTAATTAGAAAACTGAAAATAAAAAAAAAAAAACAAATATTTCTGCAAAAACGCTATATACTATATAAATGCTAACTGTATTATAATTTAAAAAAAAAAAAAACTAAAGCAAAACAAAAATAATTGGGTGTAGTTTCT
This sequence comes from Epistrophella euchroma, assembly GCA_947049315.1. Taxonomy (NCBI): domain Eukaryota; kingdom Metazoa; phylum Arthropoda; class Insecta; order Diptera; family Syrphidae; genus Epistrophella; species Epistrophella euchroma. The sequence continues at coordinate 120,306,766 of OX346245.1, read as the reverse complement.
TTGATTTAGTTGTGAAAAAAAAAATAATTATAAATTATAGAATCATGTGTTCATTGAGATGTATAAGTTTTCCAATGAAATAGAATTTTGCTTTAACAGCAAACTATGAAATAAAAAACATCCTTGAAAAATTCTTCTTTATCTTCGAAAACGATAAAAATAAATAAATTAAGTAATGTATGTACGTATTTAATTGCTTAAATTATTATTATTATTGAAATTATTGAATATACAATCGTCTAGTCTACCAAAAAAGGAAATATTTAGATTTTATTTAATTTCTTTTCAAATTTAATTTCTTATATAAAAAAATTGTACGAAAAAAAAAAGAAAATAATTTAATAGGACAAAAACTTTTGTACACAAAAATTAAAAGAAAAAAACACGAAAAACCAGAAACATTAAAAATCATACATTCTCTCTTAAAACATGTTCTCCCTTTTCACTAAAAAAAACAAACAAAAATCGTAATCGCGTATTTGAAATTAAAAAAAAAAAATCATTAGAACAGAACAACAACAACAAAAAATATAAACAAAACGTAAAAAAGAATTCCATCTATGCAAAAAAGAAAAAATAATTTAAAAAAGAAATATTTAAAAATTAAAAAGAAAAATAATAAAAATAAGGACATACCAAATATCAAATTTTTAAGAAATATAAATGAAATTATATGTTATTTATAAATAAAAATGATTTAAAAAAATTAAAAAAAAACTAAACTTTTCAAGAAAAAAAAAAAATATAAAAAACCAAAGAAAAAGAAAAATTCGCATAAATTTTAACAAAACAAAAATATATATAATAAACAAAATTATATAACATTTTAAACCATGTTTGTATGTAAAAGGAAATCACATGTGTTAGATCATCTTAATAAAGGTATAAAAATTAATTTTTCTTGATTTTTTTTGATGAGATAATTTTAGGCTTACGATGGTCCTTTGGAGGATGCTGCTATTAGAAGAATACTACGCTGCCCCGCCGAAACAACTATTATGAAATCACTCTTGAAATGTTAATCCGAACAATCTTTATCACCCTTATCAAAAACTTATCTATGTCTCCGTTTCTGGACCCTTAAAACTTTCGAAATACAAAAAACATAAATAATTTTTTTCACTTGTGGATTAATTTTGTTCGCGTCTCTTTAAAATTTCACTTTCAAAATTGCAAATCCGAAAGTAGAAGATATCATTCCGCTTTAGAAATAGAGAGAACAAAGTATTCGAAAGTTTCCCATCGACAGGTTTCTGAAAAACAACTCAGAACCAAAAAAAAAAAAAAAACAATAATGAGATTTGCTGTTTCTAACCGTAACTTCTGGCATAATTCTCGCCGAAGCTCAACTAAGTATTGTAGACCTCTAAAAATTGAGTTCATAAAAGAATGCAGTATCTGTATTAGAAAAACAAAGAGTGGATAACCAAATCAAAGAACTCCAGCCTAGTGTTATTAAAGTTAATGAAAATAAGTTTTTTTGTGCACGGATGCCTCCTTCATCTTTCATATAAATCGAAAATAAAACAATGGCAAGCAAGAGGAGAGGAACATTAAATATTGTTGCCGACACAAAGAAAGAAATACAAAGGCAGTTTCGAGAGCGGTTGGGTTTGATTGTGGATAAGCCGAAGCCATCTTTCGGAAATTTCAATGATGTAAATACAGACAGGCGATTTTTTGAAAATGTTGAAACTTCAGCGGATTTTTCAAATAAAAAAAAAAAAAAACATAGAAAACATCGCACGACAAAATTGAAATTTTTACAACTAATTAAGCAAGAAACCAATCAATATAAGAAGATTTTTTCCAGACGTTCCTCGGTAATTTGGTACCAATTTGACAATTTTGCAAAAATAAACATAGAAAACATAGAGCGACAAATTCAAAATTGTCACAACTAATTCACGACTAATTAACGGCTAATTACCCAGTTAAATTTTTTTCGATCGGTTAATGTTGTTTCGCTAAGTTGACACTCATAAATTTATGAACTTGTAAGCTTTTACTTGTATAGGTACCCGTTAAAATTAAAAATGTTAATTCAATTAAAGTTTTTTTTTAAGTGGGCGTTTTGCTGGGCGTGGCCATAGGCAAGGTCAAAAATGTATTAAACTTGGTGCCAAGTGTAATCACTCCAAATTTCAAGTTCCTAGCTTTGTTGGTTGATTTAATGCCAACATTTAGACCATATGCCCCATTGTGCGTAGGAGGAGGTAAGTTATCTCAGAAGGAGTCCAAAAAACTTTTGGCATCCCATTTTCTGTTGGTCATCATGTTAAAATGTAGACAAATACCTATGTTTGTCTTAAATAACTCACCCATTTTCAACATTTGTTAAAAATGCTCATAAATTAAAAGGAAAAATATGGTTTTGTGAACCTACTCTGTACGTAAGAAGTCATGCTAAGAGTCGCTAACCAAAAGTCGGGAAACCGCTTTAAGCTCGCGGAATATGACACTATCCAACAAGTTTTTTTTAAAACTAAACACAATAAGGAGGAAAATCCACTTACAATAGTGCGAAGTAAGAATGATTTCATACAAAAATTTAAAAATCAACAGTCAACAGTATTTTTGAATTTAATTAAAAGAGCCATATAATATCGTCACCTGAATGCAAGAACTAGGTAACTCGCATTTTTCATATTTCGAGTTATCAGCAAAAACGTTAATAAGAATATTTTACTAGACTCTTTTTCCAATGTAATCCGAACACAGCAACATAATTTTTTTTTACGTGATAAGGATATTCGTGATCTATAAGATACCGAATAGATCATTATTATTTTTGTTATTTTACCTGAAATATAAAATAATTAGTGAAACAATAGGTAGTTACCCAATTCTTGCACCAATTTTTTTTGCTGATTCTTAATTATAATCATTTTACTTTCTGAGATAAAAATGCTTAACTTCATTGAGAATTGTATGTACATATGTAAGTCTGAAACCACACAGACATCGGAGACAGCTACCAGCTAACTAAAGTCTTTTTTCAAGATCTGAAATAACTATTTTCGCGGTTAAGCACCTAGCTATATTCTTAAAAAAAATCTTGCATGTTTTAAGAAAATACCTTTTGATGAGGTTTTTTTGTTAAAAATTAGGCTCTTTTGGTCTTTTTGATTTTGGAATGCAAATAAAACACTTATTTCATTCTTGTTCCGACGTTTCGTAAGTATTCCTTACTTCTTCAGGGATAACATTTATTCAATCTATCAATAATTTTAAAATTAACAATTACAATCTTGCTTTAATCAATTATAAATTTTCTTACTTTTTCATCGATTCATACTTATTTTTCTGTCAACCTTACTCCCACTATTGCATCATCCCGGCGACGGCACTGACACAAAATTGAAAATAAATTAACAAATATAAACATGAACATACAAAAAAACAAGAAAAACTATCAGAATAGACAAAATGACATTTATATCACAGATGTTCAGGTACTTTAAATCTAAATTGCTACAACATAGTTTTGTTTAATACTGTCGATGTCTTCTTTTGTATTCATTGTTCTATTTATTCTTTGCTGGATTCGTAAGCTCTCCAATGTAAGTCTGGTGTTCAGTTTCCCTTCCCTATCTAGTATTTTAACCCCCTCGAAGTCCACCGAGTGTCCACTCTGTACTATGTGCTGCGAAAGTCCTGTTGTTTCTCTTTTCTTTTTTACATCTGCTTCATGTTCTGCTACTCTTGTTCCTAACCTTCTCTTAGTTTGTCCTATGTACACAAGATCACAACGTTCATTTTCTTTACCTTTACAATGGATTTCATAAACTACGTTGTGTTGTTGTTGTTTTTGAGTTTTAGACTTTGTGTTTGTGAAAACCGATTTTAGTGTGGTGTTGGATTTGTGTGAAAATGATATATTGTCTTTATTTATTATTCTATGTAAATTTTTGCTGTCAGTGAGCTTTGGAACGTATGGTATAGAGAAAAACTTTTTTGTTTCTCTACCACCAGCTGTTCCCGAATTTTTGTTATTGTTTTCTTTCGTTTTGGCTTTTAAATTGTCTGTTCTTTTTCTTAGTAGGCTGTTAATTATGTAATATGGGTAGTTATTCATTTTTAGTATTGATTTGATTTTTCTTAAATTATCTGTTTCGAATTTTTTGTCACTTAGGTCTAAAACTTTGTTTATGAAATTGAATGCGGTGTTAATTTTTTGTTTAATTGGTTGGGTGGAATGAAAATTGATCATTCGCCCTGATGAGGTGGATTTTGAATACCAATTGTAAATGATTTTGTTGTTGTCTCTGTGTAGTAGTACGTCGAGGTATGGGAGGCTGTTGTTGTGTTCATTTTCTATGGTAAATTGTATTTTGTTATGGTACGAATTCAGTCTGTTGAGGATTACGTCTTTATCTTTTACTTTGATGATGGCGAATATATCGTCTACATATTTGGCTATAAATTTTATGTGTATACCTATTTTGTTGAGTTGGTCCATGGTGTCATCTAAAAGATTATCCAAAATTACATCAGCAATTGTAGGAGAGAGGGGATTGCCCATTGGCATACCATATGTTTGTGAAAAAAGAAAATACCTTTTTGTGAATTTTTTGCGTACGATACTTAGCTCGGGTTATCATTTTTATTTTTACTAAAACATCACTTTAATTTTAAAATTCGCGAAGAAATATAAATAAATTAAATCCGATCACATCGAACGCAATAGTTTTTTTCAGATTTAATGAAAAGCTTTTTTTGCTGTGTAACCAAGTGCATAAAACGGTAAATTATGTATTATCTTAAACAACATTGTCAGTAGAATTATCCATATTGTTTGATACATTTTATTTAGCTGCTGTTTGGATGGGTATACAGTAGTAGTAAAAAAAATCATACATAGGTATTTATACTTTAAATTTTTTTTATTACTTTTTCGCTTTGGTTCAGTTTTTGAATTTTTTATTAGACTTAACAGGTCTTACTTGAGTTGCAGCTGATTGTGCGAGCCAAGTGTTCAAATAAAATAACTTAAATTACCTGATTCAGATCACCCAAAAAATTCATATCGCAGATACCTACTTCTTGCACTGAAAATTCTTGCGTTGTTTTAGTTGTCTAGTTTTTTCATTGATCCATATATTGTAGCAGAAAAGGAATTTGACTCAAATATATATTTCATTAAATGGTAACTACCGTAAGGTACCTTAAAATCATATTATCTCAAAAAAGACAATGTAGTTACCTAGTTCTTGCATTCAGGTGGCGATATATAAACAGAAACACTAACTAGTACTATTTTTATTTTTTTTTTCTATTTGACAATAGATGTCCTCTAGACTTTATTGTAGACGCGAACCAAAGCTATGATTCCCAAACTGTGCGAAGATTATGGTCTGTGAATACACTAAATGGTGATGTATTTGTTTTAAGTCTGACCATCAGACTACGACAAGCGATAGAAAGTAAAAACGTTACGAATTCCAACCACTACGTAGCGCATTGTTGTTAGAAAGAGAACTGTTGGCTAAGTTTGAATTAAAAAATAAAAATAATTATCATTATTTGTATTGTATTATTTATACTAGAAAGTCAGTTTATTAGACTTGACCATTCTTTATTCCGTCAATTTCATTGAATTTTGAACAACAACAACAACTTAAAGGTGCTACCACCAATTGCTTACGAATTAATTTTGGGTATTTTAATTCGTTTTATTTTTGTTTGGCTAGAGATATAGCTATTTCAAGGGGTGCCAAGCCCTATCATCAGTCTCCTTTTATAGTGGTGCTGAGCTTTAATCCAATTTTATTTGAAAAACTTTCTACACATCATGCGGTATTTGAACCCGCGCATCAGATTTGCTCAGTCTTCGGATACGTACTACGAATTGTAGTCTATCAAATAAGGTTCGGAGAAAAATGGAGGCGGAACAAGACAGCATACTTAAAGGGGCTTATAAAAATGCTGATGCTCCAAATGCAATTGATAAACAAACAGCACATCTAGACCTGTGACGTCAGTGGTCAACGGTGGCATAGTACGTAGGTCACACAGCTCCGAAGACTGAGCAAATCTGATGCGCGGGTTCAAATACCGCATGATGTGTAGAAAGTTTTTCAAATAAAATTGGATTAAAGCTCAGCACCACTATAAAAGGAGACTGATGATAGGGCTTGGCACCCCTTGAAATAGCTATATCTCTAGCCAAACAAAAATAAAGCGAATTAAAATACCCAAAATTAATTCGTAAGCAATTGGTGGTAGCACCTTTAAGTTGTTGTTGTTGTTCAAAATTCAATTCAAAAATAATTATCCTCGATTTTTATTTCATGTAGTAAAAATATCTGCTGTCAAAATTGAGATTTGTTTTTTTTTTTTTTTTATGAAAACATGATAGCCCAGTTTTAGTAGTGTTCGGTGATGGTTACGAGCAAAAAAAAAAAACACAAAATAAACGTTCTCGAGAACTGAATCATGTTTTTTTTTTATTTTATTAATAATTCGGAAATCAAATCGCATTTTTCGTTAGCAGGAAAAGTAATCGACCGAGAGCTGGTGAACGTTTTGCTTAAAGAGTTTTATACCACTCCAAACTTTGTGAGCATGGCATTTGTACCAATGCAAGCTACATGCCATCATTCTTTCAGCGATACTGCGGCCATAACACCTTCAAAATGCAACCAGAAAAACAAAAATGGTTTTATACCGCTTCAAAATTTGTTCACTAGTATTCGGTAACTATCCAAACTAAATTCCATCAACATGGCAGCAATATACCGCAAATCTAACACCTCTAACACCTTTAAAATGCAATAAAAAATTAAAGTTTTTTTTTTAACCGCTTCAAATTTCGTCCATATATAATTATTATTATTTTGTCCAAACATAATTCCATCGGTCTGGCAGCGTTTGGTTCAGGGTATCGCTGCCAGATCAATGAATTTCAGTTTGGGCAGATACAAATTATTTGTGAACCGAATTTGGATCGATTTGGAAGACTTTTATTTTTCTTTGCATTTTGAAAATGCATTATGGTAGTGTTAGGCTCGCGGTAACACTGCCAAACCGATTTAAATTCTCTGTTCTGTTTGGTTTTCGAGTTATATCAAGAATATTAAAATATGACCGAGCAGTTTTAACATTCTCTCAGAAATGCATGGATGAATTTAATAGAACTTTGAGTTTTTTAAGTATATCGGGCCAAGCGAGGCATCCGTTGGAGCGGAAAATTCTCCGCGACGTACGCAACGCAAACACCGTGCCACGCGACGTTGGAAGTTCAAATTATATTCGAGGTGTCCGTTTTCGGAACAAATTTTCGTCAGACGATATCAGAAGAAATCCTTACGAATCTGTCAAAAATGTCACTAAAAAACGTACATGATCGCAATGCAACCCAAAACACCGGGGTGCATTCCACAGTTTCGGAAACGAAGCAAAAATCCTCCGATTCGTATATGAAATCGGAGAATTTTCCGCTCCAACGGATACCTCGCTTTTCTTTCTATTCAGCAAATATACATTTTATATCTCACATCCCATTTATAAAGCTCGTATGAAGATCAATGTAAATTCACCATTATTTATTAGCATTATGCCTAATTTGCAATAATGACATTCGAAATTAAAAATTTTCAAACAAAGGTAAGGTTCTAATAAAGTTAAGGTATTAAAAAAAAATTTATTTATATAGTTTTTTACAGAATACTCTAGGTTCTTTTTTTATTCTTTATCATTATAGGTACATTATCATTACATAAACTGTGAATTATTTACAATACAAATACAAATAAACTTAAAACAAAAAGAAAGCTTAAAAATAGGAAACAAAAATAAACATTATATTTTTGTTCTTAAACACAAAAAAAAAAAAATGTTTTATAAGTTCATCAAATTCCAATAATGACCGGAAATGCATTTCAAATATTCTTTTTAGAAATCAAAGGAAATTTTTCTTTATTATTGATCAATGGCATTAAGTCCTTTCTATTAACGATAAAAGAAGAAAGAATACAAAATAAAACTATGAAGAAAATAAAACTATGAGAGTAATTAAAAACATCTCCTTTTTCTTGAAGAGAATTGAATTAATTGTGATGCAGACTTCTTTGCCAGTCATTTAATGTTGCTATATGCATCTAATCGAATCGAATCGAAAGTCCTTTGAGTTGAGAGATAAAATACGAGGACAGAGAAACTATAATAAAAGAACGGACAAAGGAATTCAATCATCACTTTTGCTTCACAACTAAAAATACTATACATGAATCCTGTCCAAACTACTCACACCTCCCCATCCAATACATATTAACTCGAACCTATCTTAATATACATAGCTACTCTACCCGTTCTTATAAAAATATTGGATGGGTTCAATTGAAAGAATATACCAGGACGAAGAAAAAAAAGAAAAACTGTCACATCCTTTTTTTGTTCTTGACGAGAGTTTGATGCTTTTGAATTGAAATTAAATTTCCGTCTTCTTTTCAGGGGTGGCATCCTCCTCATGCTGCACCACCTTCAATTCCACATCTTTGACTTCTTCATCGAATATTTTCAAGTCCTTAACGTAGTACCAGACGCCGACATCAAACACTGAACCGAGAGTCACAAATATCGAGGCAATAAAGTTCAATGTGTATCTACGATAGAAAAAGGGAATAAATTAAAATTGATAAAGGATTTTTCCCTTTGGTTGCTTTCAAAAATAAGCTTAACTTACCTGAGAGATTCGGGATCATAGAGCCAGCAGTTGCCTTTGTTCGAGCACGTTTTACCCCAAACGAGACAAAGCTTGTCTATCACCCATCCAAAGAAAATTGGACTCGGAATGAAAGCGAACAGACTCATCATCATAAGACCAAAACCCATAGCAGCTGTTTTGTCCTTTTCCGGGACACATCTCACAGAAACCAGAAAATTCGAAGCTCGGCCAGTGGCACCGATAAATTTGAGGGCACATAAAACCGCTAGGAATGTAACAAAGTAGCTGTAGCAGTTCACTGGACATGATCCGGGAATAGCTTGTCCACCCAAACCAAGCTAGAATTATTATAAAATATCAATATGGAAGTTTTCAGAATTTGTGTATGGAAAAATTACATCCAGTGGACTGTTTGTTGTTGTCCCGTCATCCAAATCCAAGAAGCCATCATGCCAGCTATCATTGAGGGACGTAAGACGAGCGAATACCGGAGTTGAGCTTGTCGAATTATTGGTGGGAATACATGAGCAATCATAGTAAGTCTGAAAACAATGGCACAAAATTAAAAGAAAAGAACTCGATTTATGTAATTAAACTTGAAGTGAAAAATCTTACCTTGATTCCTTTTGAAGAAATTTGTTCGTTCTTGCAGCCCGCATGACATGGAGAAATATATGTCATACCATCTTCCCCACAAATAGGCGAGTACCTCACATAGTCACATTGACAATTTGAATTACAAGTTGACGCCATTGTTGAGCTTCAAAAAAAAAAATTAAAGCTCAATTTGAAAATTGGAAAAATAAATTTAAACACCTTACCTATCATGAATGTTAACAATGACGGATTTTTCATTTCCAGGACATCCTATAAATGAATATGTCAGCATACCGGCGACTGTAAGGAAACCAACCAAAACATTCCAAGCTGCCATGTATCGGGCTTTTGGTTTATACTTAGAGATAATATATCCAGATAGAAGGACTCCTATTGCTGAAAAGCCTAATGCTATTGTTCCCGTTACCAAACTAATTAAAGAAAAAAATATTAAAAAAATACTTTGAAGGACCTTTTTTCCTCTGGGAAACAAAAAAAAGAAAAAACAAACCTTGACGTCGCAGCTGATTGTCTATATTGAATCTCAATATATTTGGGTGTGAAAATCCAATATGGCGTATAACCAAACAAATAAAATACCGATGAAAAATTATTGCACATTAGAGTTGGATTTTTCAACAGTCTTTTGAATGTCTTCAGCATGTCTTTCATCGATGCTGGAGTCTCGACCTCGGTTTCTAGATCTTTTTCCGACTTTTCAACACCTTTTTCTTTTAGTTTTTTGCGTTCGGCTTCAACTATTTGTCTTGCTGCTGCTCTTGGCAATTGTTTGGGAAACATTGTTAGAAAGAATCCGGATGCAGCGAGAAGTCCACCGAGAAGCAACCAACCCATCCACCAAGCACCCAACCATCGTGGATCTTTTTGTCCGATGACAGGATGCAAATTTGGAGCAATGTATACGCGTAGGCAGAATGAAGCTAGAGCATAGCCTAATGCTGGTCCCAGCATACGGAGGAAGTAGGATAAACCTTATTTAAATGGGAAGACAAAAGGTTAAAATGAGATACCAAAAAGTGAAGAAGAAGAAGAAGAAGAAGAAGAAGAAGAAGAAGAAGAAGAAGAAGAAGAAGAAGAAGAAGAAGAAGAAGAAGAAGAAGAAGAAGAAGAAGAAGAAGAAGAAGAAGAAGAAGAAGAAGAAGAAGAAGAAGAAGAAGAAGAAGAAGAAGAAGAAGAAGAAGAAGAAGAAGAAGAAGAAGAAGAAGAAGAAGAAGAAGAAGAAGAAGAAGAAGAAGAAGAAGAAGAAGAAGAAGAAGAAGAAGAAGAAGAAGAAGAAGAAGAAGAAGAGAAGAAGAAGAAGAAGAAGAAGAAGAAGAAGAAGAAGAAGAAGAAGAAGAAGAAGAAGAAGAAGAAGAAGAAGAAGAAGAAGAAGAAGAAGAAGAAGAGAAGAAGAAGAAGAAGAAGAAGAAGAAGAAGAAGAAGAAGAAGAAGAAGAAGAAGAGCTTGAGTAAAAGGCACTAAAGTCCAGAAGTCCAACTGAAGGTAGTGTGCAAGGAGATATTGAGGCTTTACTTCCCATATTGGTCATTTAAGTGCCACTTTCACAGAATCTCTAAGGCAAGGCGCAAGTGGCAGTGGCAGTGCTACTTGCTACTTAGTCACCACGCCACTGAAAACATGGCGAATCGACAAGCCCTTGACTGAATATTGACCCGACGCTATCATATTAGATTGACTTCATGCTTCCAACGAGACTAGTAAACGCAGAAATGGGTCATAGCAAGCTCAAAGTGAGCACATGTAGAGGCATTCCACAAGGAGGGGTTTATAAGGCCAATTTTGACGTACGCCTGTTTGGTATGGTGGCCAGCCTTAGACAAGGCAACCAATCTTAGGACCATGACTAAAATTCAAAGACTTGCGTGTATTAGTACGACTAGTACCATGAAAACAACACCCACCGCAGCCCTGAAAACTTTCCTTTTCCGGCCAATAGTGCCTTACGACTCAGACAGTGCAACAACTGGAAAGGGGGCCATTTCGGGCATAAAACAATTATAAGTTTTACGGACAAAGACGTTCAAACAGACTATTCAATAGCGCAAACTGATTTCAACCCAACTGCCCAAATGAATATTCCCTCTAGGGACCGCTCGCTGGGCTGATAACCAGGTCATAAATGTTGATCATGTTTCTGTCTTCACGGATGGCTCCAAAACAGATGAAGGGGTGGGGTCGGGCATCTTCTCCGAAAATCCGCCCTTAGATAGATCAATAAAGCTTCCAAATTTCTGTAGTGTCTTTCAAGCGGAAGTGTTTGCAGTTTGTGAGGCCGCAAAATGTCTTGCCACATTTGAACTAACAAACAAAAATATAGATATCTTCATTGACAGTCGGGCGGCAATAAAAGCCATTTTCTCACACGTCACAAAGTCCACACTGGTCAACCGGTGCCGTAATGAGTTGAAATTACTAAGTGCAACAACCACAGTTAACCTACGATGGGTCCCAGGACACCGCTACATATAAGGGAATGAAATGGAGGATGAACTGGCCGAAACCGGATCTTCTCTTGATCCGAGCCAAATTGAAGCTTCTGTTTTCATGCCACTGATATAAGAAAAAAGTAGAATGCGCCAGAGTTTCCTAAAGGCCGCTAACGACAGATGGTCAGAAATTGAAACTTGTCGGGTTTCGAGGAACCTGTGGCTGGATATCTCTAACAAAAAACAGACTACCTTCTAACACTAAGTAGACCTTAACTGGCCCTCTTCGTTGGAATCCTAACGGGTCACTACTCAATGGGAACCCACATGGGCAGTACAGTATGGGTATTACCACATCTGACTTGTGCAGAGGGAGTTATGACGAAGAGGCGGAAGAGAGTTCTTATTACTTCCTTTGTGAGTGCCCCAGTTTAGCAAGAACCAGGAAGACAACCCTCGGAGAATACTTCTTCGACGAATTGGGCGACATCTCGTGTTTGCCATCCAGAATTCAAGATGGTTCAGGGAGGAACCCCACACCTAACCCCCCAGGCTCCACTAACTCCTTTCCTTACCCGTCCTTATACCTTCCCTACCCTTTTCTTGGGGAGCACAATGGATCCACTGAGGTCCGAGTAAGGCGCCAGTTATATCTTTAATTGAAATTCATCATTGAAAATTTTAATGATTCATTTTAAGACGTTTAGAAGTTGAAACCTTTGATTATTTTGATGCCAAAATAAAGCTTATGTTTTAATTAATATATCTGGCCAAAAAAAAAAATTCATTTCTGCCCAACCTTTCTCATGAAATGGCTTTTATTATGTCAATGATCATTGATAAGGTAGTGCAATCATTGAAAAAATGAAAGTCAATTTATATGGAAAGTTGGACCCAAACGAAATTTTTTTTTCGCAATAAATATTAATTGTGTCGTCAGCTTCACATTGGCATCAAAATAATTACTGGTTTTGCTTTTTAAGTGCCCTAAATCTTAAATTAAAAATTTTTAATGATGAATTTCAATGATAGCTATAACTGGCCCCTAAGACGATGAGGTTTGCCGTATCATTACCCCTTCAAACCTAATCTAACCTAACCTAACCTAACCACGCCACTGCTACTCTACTTTGTCACCACTTCAGTGAGCGCCTTGCCTAAGCGGAACTTAAGTCTTCCATGTTGGTCAGCCACTTATTCCCGTAAGTATGCACTGTGAAACTAACTCTCAAGCTCTTCCCAAATTTCCAAGTCACACATATCCGAAGTTACCCAGTTCGACTGAGAATTAACTAGTTTAAGAGGTTTAGATAAATCTCATTTCATTGACTGCCATGTTTAAAATCAAAATCGTCATGGAATCGTAGAAAACTTACAATATCTGGCCTCTCCGATAAGAAAGTGCACTGAATTGTAAATCTTAACCGATTATCACAGAACGAAATAGATCAACTCGAAAACCCTAAGTCCACCAATTAAATGCGATATAAATCATGAAGGGTGTGAGGGTATAATGTGACTGTATGTAAATAAGCATCAAGACCGAGATAGATCCGTCGCTCGCTTATCATACTGTATATGACAACAAATATTAATAAAATATTCATAGGGGCAATAATGAAGGTTGATTTGGGCGAGTGTTTGTTTTTAAACAAATTCTAGTTAATTTTCTTGTGTTTACCTAGAACTAGCGTCTACTGTCTAAATCTGTAGACATAGTGATTTGCAAAAGAGTGTGTCTGACTTGAGATGTTAATAATTAGGGAGATTATTAAGAAGGCTTGATTTTTAAACTTACTTAAGAGAGCGGCAGTTTTCGATTTCTTGGTGTTATCGTCCATGTAGGATACTCCCAAAGTATAGTATAAGGATCCTCCAATACCAGAGATGAATTGAGCTAGAAACAGCACCAATTGTGGAGCTAAATTTCCTTCACCATGTTCACATTCCAAACCGCTTCCTGTTGAACAAAAATCATTCAAATGTAAATGGATGTTGAAAACACTATCAATTTCAAACTATCATATACCTTTATTCCTACACAACAATTTGGATCGCTGTGCTTCGAGAGCCTCCATGGTAGCATTTTCATCGGGCATAGCTCCAAATTCTTCTGTCAGTGATAATGCATCTTCTCCTGGTCCGTATAGAAAATGGGGTAGTGCAGTTAGAAGACAGAAGGCAACAATTGTTAGAAGACCTTAGAAAAAAAAACATTTCATTAAACAATATGATTAAAAGACTTTTGGTATTGATATCTTACCAAATCCAATCCATCTCGGTCGATGTCCTTTCCCAGCGTAGTAACTTAACGCTGCCGACACGAACATTTGACTAATATCATTTCCTACTGATATAATGCCAGTGTTTTTCGATGGAATTTTAAAACGTTTTTCTATCGTTGTTATCGTTCCGTTGAAGTAGGCGTATGTCATTGAGAATACACATCCAACTAAGCCATAGAGGCAAACATAAGCTGTTTGATTGGCAAAGCTGAAAGAAAATTTAATACCTTAGTTAAATCAAACTGTTATATTGGTATTCAAAATTGAAATATAAGCTCAAATGTTGTAGAAATTTTACAGAAATAAAATTGAAGAATTATTATAAATGCAGACATTTTGTTTTTAAAGACAGAAGTCTTTCATAATTTAGGAAGATGGGATCAAGTTTAAGTCAAAGAAAAATTTGGTTATAAAAAAATAAATACAAAATCCAAACAGCTGGGGAAGTATTGAAGGAAGCTGTTGTAGTTTTTAATATCAAAATATTATTTTTTTCAGGATTTATAAATTTTAATTTCCAGACAATTAATTTGACAAAAAAGGACGAAAGTTCAAATAAATTTCAACAAGGAGAGCTTCCTTAAAAGTATTATAGTGTTTCAATCACTGAAAGAGTACCAAATATTTGTTTTTGAGTTTTATTTTTTTTTTGAAAAACGTAAAGTCAAAAACATGTTACAACGTTCCCGCACCAGTTGTTTGCTTTTATGGACTATAGACCAAATGAGTGCGTTCCACGTACGTTTTACCTAAAAATCTATTGCTTTTACTTAAAAAGTATTATTCTATAGCTATAGCAAAGTAAAATTTCCTTCAGTAATCTATAGGTACGTTTGACATACCCAAATCATAAAAATTTAAAAAAAAATGTATTTTAATTAAACTTAAATTTTACTTATGTTTCATAAACTTTGTAAATTATTGATCCCTAATTTCCTTCACTTAAAAAAAAAAAAAAAAAAAACAGCTATCAACGAAAAAATGGATTTAAAGTGATGAAATAAAATGATAAAAATCATACAAAAATTAAATTTCTAATAAAAGACTAATTTTTCAAAAGTTATTCAAAAAATTGTCCACATATGATTTTTGAATTGCTAAATATGTAATAAAATTAATATTTTAGCACTAAAAGACGTTTATAAAAAACTGTGAAAGAACTGCACACATGGGGTGATACTCCATATAAAATGTTAAACAAAATTATATATGTTTGTAAAAAACGATTAAATATCTCAAAATTACCTCCTACCACTGCAAAAATGTGAAATAGGCTTGCCATGGCCGACAAAAAATTTAAGCGGTAACGGCACGGTTTACAATTTTATGTGGGGTATCTCACACCCCAGTGTAAGGACGGAAGGATAAATGTTTGCCTTAACATTTTTTTCCAAAAAACTCAAAACTTTTGAGCAATGATAGCCGTGTTTTTTTTTCTACACTTATTAGCTACTCATTAATTTCAAAACGAAACACAGTAACGAAATCAGTAAAACAATACTCAGTATAAAATTTTAATATTGAAAGCTAGGCAGCCCAGAGTTCATATTTTGTGCACTTTAAAAAAAATGCATTCACCAATATTCTGCTTTTTGTAAGTAAATCGTAAATGTCAGAATTAAATTCTTATACTAAAAATGTTTAAGCGGAGGAGGCACACCCAGATACCATCAGCGTTAATTGACCTATCGCACACAGCCAGCGGTGCGAGCGCGAAAAACATATATCAATTCTTTATGGTTTTCTTTTTAAATTAATTGCGTTAACAGAGAATTTCCAATTAAAAATTTTGGGAAAAACATAAACAAAAAACTGATTTTTTGTTCTCCTTCCGAACGATTTTTGTTTGTGTCGACTCCAACCCAAATTGCTCATAAAACGGAGTGGGGTCTATTTCTCATCATTTAGGCGGGATTAACAATTTCCTAAAAAAGATGACTAACACTAAGAGACAATTTTCCAATCTTTAATTTAAAAATAAAAAAATACGAAGTTGACTCACATTTTGCAAACTAAGGCATTTAATATTTTTATTTCAGAACTTAACCGCTGTTTGTGATTTAATAAAAGCCCTTCCACATTATCCCACTGAGTACTAACACATGTCAAAAAATGTTTAATAATATTGAAACAAGTATAGATGGCGCTCACAGCCCAGGATGGACTACTAAGCGCCATCTTAAGTAAAGTAATTAAGTAAGAAACAAAATTTGAAAGTTCAACCCACACGACTTGACAGCGCATTTCATACAATTTGACATGTTGTGTTAATTATATGAAAATTATTTTGTATTAGTTCTAAAACCATCACACATTCTATCCCACTTTGAGGTTATCGTGAGTTGATTTGTTTGGATCCAAGTGTTGAAGCAAAATATAAAAATCATTTCCTTCATACAAATTTGGTAGTAAATTCATGGCTCCGTGAAATAACACCCCAATGAAATAACGCCCCCAATCCAAAAATGAAATAACTCCCCAAAATATTTTTTGTTTTAGGTCCCCAAATTCAAAGAAAAATTAAACGAAAAATGAAATAAGTCTCCAAAGAAATAACAAAATTACGGCGTATAAACAGTGAGGCATGTTAGGGGGGCATGCTGCCCCCCTGCTTAGCCCACTATAGGATTTGGGGTAGGTGCGAAATTGCAATTGTATGCAAATTTTCTTTTGCATTATTGATAAAAATATCACAATAGTTCCAGTCTGTACCACTGAAAGTACGACAACTCTTCATCAAATCGTGGAAGTATTCTTTAACACGTTCTCACACATGCATCACTGATTGATGAGAAAGATGCTTGTGTTGAACCGGTTATTATGAAATGTAAACATATGTGTGTCATGAAGTTATCCATCTTAAACGCCAATTTTGGCGAGTTAAAGTTATCCACTCGCTGTCAACATGTCACAGACACAGACCTTTGCATATTTATTAATACGAATTGCAAGTTGACAGATATGTTAGCATTATCTTTCCGTTGTTCTTACCGGTAAATCCTACCTCACTGTTTATATATAGGACACATTCATTCTTTTAAACCTAGATTTTAATGTAAAATTAAATTTTCATACACCCAACCCCGCATCTACCCCAAATCATACAGTGGGCCAAGCAGGGTGGTTGCAGGGGGGGGGGGAGGTAAATTGCGCCCCATACATACCTCCATTTTTATACGCCGTGTTTCTAGGTGCTAGCACTGTATTTATCTAGGATTTAGCGGTAAATTCTAGAAATTCATTACTTCGGCTTTTTACGGTAACAATACTGCATATACATACGTGGCCCAAAGTTTTACATTTTAAATTTTTAGACATGAAAATGTAATGAATTATAAAAAATTCACATTACCTAGGTAGGTACTACTGTACGGCTGCAACTGCAACAAATTTATATAAGAATGAAATAATTACCCAAATTTGGGGACTTATTTCATAGTTGGATTTGGGGACTTATTTCATCATGAATAATGCCCCAATTTGAAAATGAAATAAGTCCCCAAAAATCGATGAAGTAAATCCCCAATTTTGCGGAGTTTTTTCATGAAAAAACTTCTGATTTTCATATACATTTTGGGGAATTATTTAATTTTTTTTTTTTTTTTGGGAAGTTAGTTGAGTGGGGGGAGTTATTTCACGGAGTCGTAATTATTCTATAATCCCACATTTTTTTTTTTTTTTTTTTAATTCTATAATTAGGGATTCTGTTTGTCTGTGAATCATGTGGGTGGTGATGGTAAAGGTACAGAGGTTTTAGTACTTGATTGCTATCTTATTGAAATGAGTTTAAGCCTTTGGAGCATAATGATTTTCAATACACCTTTATTCTCCTTTAAAATTAATGAACAAATAACTATTTTTACTGTCAATCCTCTATAAGACCTCAGGCCGTAAGGGAATTTCTGCCTCAGCAAAAGCTTACCAGTTTATCAATAACAAATAAATAGATGATGCATTCATATGTTTGTATTTTACTCACGCTTGAAAGAATCGTCCTCTGAAGATCCAAAATCCACAAGTAAGGTCATCTGTCAATGGCATGTCTTTGAGGAGCTTGTCAATGTCAATACTCATTTTGACCTCATTTTCATCGCCATTTTTCTCCTCCTTCCCCGATTTATCATCTTCTGTTTGGTTGATGCCATTATTGAGTAGTTTTGCTTCTAAATCCACATCCTCCTCCCGATTATCCTTTTGATTTTTGTTTTTACTCTCAGTCATTTTACAATATTTTTATTATACTAAATTCGCTATACCACACAACACACTATATCACAATATTTTCTAATTTTTTTCTTTTTCTAAACGAGACTAAATTATTTGGTCCTCTAGGACAGGACAACAGTTGATTGTAGCTGCCAAAGGACTTTTAAATTAGTCTTCTAATTGGAAGAATTAAGAAGGTTACTTTATCTGTTTTGTATGTCCGATCAAAATGCATAGTCTTGAGATGCAGAACGATGAGAGAGTTATCACAGCGAGTTTATTGCGATATTAATAGTCGATCTAGTGATCTATTTCAGTTTTATATACCGAAGGCAGATTTCCATCCAACAATCTTCATTCCCCTCTTCGAGTTTTATTTGTCAAGAATAAAATGCTGTATCTATATTATAGCTGGCTATAAAGTGTGATGTGTTATCTATCACTTAATTGTTGATGGGTGTAATGTGTGAATATTATTGCTGCTTAGGTAGATGGAGAAAAGCCAATGAAAGTTGTATAAATTGTTATGAATTTAGAACTCAATGCCTTTTAGTGCTTGAGGCGGGAGAGTGCGGTGCGCATGTAATTGCTTCTGATGAAAATAATCATTTTAAATAATAATCCAATGGTTGTCTATATGTTGGTAAATATTTCTAATTGATAAGGATTAAGATGTGCGACGACTTACATCTGTAAAAAAAAAAGGAAAAGAAAATTAAGATGATTTATATATTTGAATTCCTTACGAATGATAATAATAGATTGTAAAAAGTTTTTGAGTTATCGTTTTATCAAGAAGAGCGTCTTGTCTAGATTTTGTAAGCTTTTTATTGGGTAGAAGATTTAAATCAATGAGACAATGACGGTGGCAAAATCTCACTAAGTATAATAAACTTGAAATTCAGTTGTTTTCTAGGACATCGGCGTTTTTTAGTATTTCATAAAATTTTTGAGTATTTCAAATGAAACATGCATGCATACACAAAATACTCTCTTATTGATCTTCAAAAGTAAAAGTTTGCTTTGCAAGAATTAATGTTCAGAAAAACACCAAAAAGTTATAAGGTTTAAGACATGGAAGGAGGTGACGGGTGCCCTATAGAACACGTAAGAATACATCAGCAAAGACATAAACTACGCTTTCTTGAGAAGTAAAAATAGTGTTATGTAAAAAACTAACTTGATGCTAAAGGGGTAGATAAGTGCCCTCAATAACCTCTGTATATCAACTCCTACTCTCAACCTCCAAGTGGTGAACATCGGGTGCCTATAGTACCTTTAACTGAAGATAGGGTTCGATTCCCTGTGGACGGTTTTAGGTGGCAGCAAATGAGAGGGGGGGGGGGGGGGAGGAGTGTTCCCACTAAGGCACTTCTCCTTCATCCAGGCGGCAGCGGAAAAGTTCCCCAGCTGGAATCAACGGTGGCGTCTAAAGTTCCAGTCAGGTTGAACTACTTAGTGAACACCTTATAAGGGCTATACGGCATATTTGTAGCTCAGGCCTATAAGGAGCGGTTTATCCGGGTCCCCGTCCTTGGAGTCTAGGGTTGTGTGTCGGTGTAACTTCCATACCACGGAAAAAGTGTCAGTTCCGAAACGACAACAATCCTCGGATCTGCACGTAGAATGTCCGGAACTTAAACAGGCCACGTGCAGCCGAACAATTAGTGGAGAACCTGGATAGGCTAAGGGCTGGCTGATGTAACAGCCATCCAGGAAGTGCGATGGGATGGAGAGGGCATACGAAGGATGAATTCGTGTGACATCTACTTCGGCGAGTGCTGCAAGGAGCAGGGTCAGTGGCTCTTTGGCTGTGGTTTTGTGGTCAGGGGAAGACTTAGTTTTGGGCTTCAGAAATGTAAGCGAGTGCCTGCTCACAATCCGCATCACAGAAAATTCAAAAACATCACGTTGATCTGTGCCCACGCCCCAACGGAAGACAAAGATGACTTAACCAAGCAAAACTTGTACGATCACTTCGAGAATACGTATGATAGGTGCCCCAAGTACGACGTCAAGGTTATTCTTAGCGATTTTAACGGAAAAATTTGAATGGAGGGCATCTTTAGTTCGATAGTCGGAGGACACAGCATGCACGACAACACCTCCGGTAACGGACTCAGGCTGATTGATTTCACGGCGGGGCGAAATGTCATCAAAGCAAGCATTCGATTCCCACACCCCAGAAAAAACAAGTTCTGTTTCTTAACCACTTTCCCTTTAATCTGTGTAGGTATAGGGTAAAATAAGGTATCATAAAAAAGAAGTTCCTTTCTTATTTAAATAATTCTATTTGTGTTTAAACGATTTTTGCTTAAGGGTTAAACATTTTTTAGATTTATTTATAAAGGGTATTTTGGATAAGGTATACCAAAGGGCTAAGGGGTGTAGGTTGAATCGGGACAAGAAAACAATCAAATGAAAAAGGGGACAATTAGATGAGAGAGGCAATTTTCTAAAAAATCGACTTAAGCTAAAAGTCAATAAAAAACGACGGCAACACTTACAACACAATATACCTTTTGTTTAGATTCAGGAATTCATTCCTAGTTTTTGAAAAAATAATTTTTAAACTAAAAAAAAAAATGAAATAAAAAAATTGTTCAAAATTTTAATAACGTCAAACACCAAAAACCGGATGTCCTATTGGTTTAAAAAAAAATTGAAAATAAAAAAAAATCGACTTTAATCCGTTATTTTGTTGCTTCAAAATCCAATTTCCACTAAGTCCGACACCCAGCTGTCACATTTTTTAATAAAAATGTGTTTGGCGCCTGAACGCGTGGTTTGAACCGGAAGTTTGAGGTGTCGGAAGAAAGCTTAGGGTCTGACGAAAATTTTGACATCTCGAAACTTCCTTGCCGACACCCACATTGCTGTCACATTGTAGTAAACAAGATTTTATTATTTTCAAATACACTTTTTTGGCCCTGTCAATTTTAAAATGCGTACTTATCTATGAAAATTCCAAAAAAAATTTTTTTTTTTTTATTTTATAACTTTTAAACAAATATCTGAAGAATAAACAAAATATCAGCAATAAAATTCACTTTTGTTCTTACTTAACACTTTAACTTATAGATTTCTGGTTTAAAATTAAGAGCTTGGGGTATCATTATCCACCAAAAGCCATTATCAATGATGTTTCGATAAAAACCACTTGCACCAACGCAAAAATCTCAATCGATGAAGTCTGAATTTAAACTATGACTGCTTTGTTTGTGACTTTCTATGAAAATGTCTTATCACCAACTCATTTTTTCTTTGACGAAAACATCAACAACTGATGATCAGAGAAATGAACCTTCAACGTCAAAGTTGAGTGGATGGTGAGTAAGCTAGGTGCAATAATCTAGTATGGAATCAGAATATATCAATAATTACAATGGCCAACAAAATTATTTTTTTTTTTTGCCGAAGAAACAAAGTGCAATTTTCCGAAGATTTTTGGTATGATGAAATCGAATCCGATGTCAGAAATATTCTATTACAGTGGGTTGCCAAATTAATAGGGACATCATTATTTTTCATGATTTTAAGGTTTATGAATTTACGAGTTTTAGATAACTTTGATTGATTTATCCTTCAGGAATGCAGTCAGACTCTTGGCTTTGTAACAGGCTTCCGATTCACGCATAAAAAAATAGGGTTCACCATTCGGAAAAATTCTGTGGCCTGGGGTAGAAGTCGACCTTAAAGTTCTTACCATTTCTCATGGTCCCACGACAATATAAGGGCTTACCAGATCTTTAACCTATTAATGGTGTTGTCTGCCATATTGCTGCCAAGAATTTAAGACGCCTTTGAAGTCGGCTTCAACCCCAGGCTCAACAATTTTTTCCGAAAACCCTATTTTTTATGTGTGAATCGTTATCTTATCGCAAAGCCAAGAGTGTGATTCAATTCCTGAAGGTAAAAGACATCCAAATTTTATCTTAAACTCTTGAATTCACTTAAAATTCAAAATCATGAAAAATAATTATGTCCCTATTAATATGGCAACCCACTGTACATCACATTTTTTAGAAATCCATTAATTTTTTTCTGTCGCTCAAGATTTTGTGGCCAAGCCTTGTAAGCCTTGCGGAACACCGCCCAATAAAAAAAAAAGTTATTTTAAAAATATGATACACCTACATATAAATTTCAAAAACAACTAAAGTTAAAAAGTAGATTTAGTATCCTTCGAAGTAGGGAACTTCCAATAAGTCACTGACATCTCTGAGTGATGTTCTATAAAAAATCTTTATAAATATTGTGAAAATACGTTTAGATGTGTAGTTGTCACATTATATTTTAAGCCATGCTTTCGAGCATAAAACCAAAACACGTATACGTACTGTTTTTTTTTTTATTTAATTTAAGAACTTTTTTTTTCGATTTTTTTCCTACTGTCAACAGAAATTTTACTACATATTTATGTTTTCTTGATGGTGTTGGTTGTGCACAAATTTTTCCAAATGAAAACAGAGATGAATTTCATTTTAGTCACTTTCTGTTAAATGTCTTGAATTTTTAAATATTTTGTGTGGCTTAATGTTTTTTAAGCCCATCATAGACAGAGTTGATCAAAATTAAGTTTTATCCATAAGAAACTTTTATAGGGTCCTTTAACTAGAAATTAACTTGGAAACAAGTGGCTTTCCACTTTTAAAATAATACATAGCATGAAAAATACGTTTTTTATTTGATCTTTTATTTTGGCCAAGTTGATGGTGTTTTAAAAACCAAAAGAAAAAACAAGTAGAATCCTTTCTATCTAGGCAATAGTTAGATGTGAATAGGGTATTGCCTTGGACATGTGCTATGCCTACTTTAAAATACGCAATCACTTTTGTTTTTGGATAGAATCAGTTTGAGCCTGATGGTCCGCATGAACTTTGCTTTTGTGTTAGCCACAATATAGCTATTTTAAAAGTTCTAAAAACAATGGATTTTTTTTAGGTATTGTTTTTTTTTTTAGTTAAATATTTAAAAAATGTTTTATGTAATTGTTTTTAAGACCCTTAAAAGCACTTAATTGCCAAATTATAAAATCCATAAAGAAATTGGGCGAATTATTAAAAAGCTACGAGTTAATAACTCAAAATTAAGGCTGTTTTCTCAAAAAACGTCAGAATCTTTTTTTTTTTCATTAAAAGATTTTTTTTTTGGCAAAAACGTGAAACGCTGGTTTTCCTTAAATCACTTTGATGACTACAAGTATGAAGCTAAACTAAAATCGTTAAAGCGTTTTTAGAAAATTTCGAAAAACCGAAATCTTTGTATGGCACACCTGTTTTAGATGAGCTAAAGCAAAAATTCGAACTTGGAAAATCATATAAATAATAATAGAGTGATTCAAAAAAAAAAAAAATAAAATATCTTCGATTTTCCATGCCACTAGCTTTTAAGTTAGAGTTTATTGAAACAATAAACCTGGTAAAATCTCGGTTGTTTAAAATAATATTTAGAGTTCGTCCTCTGCTAACTTCTATTTTCCATTTCCAATTGTATGGGTAATTTTATTTGATTTGCTTTTTTATTATAACTTTACAACGGGTTACGGTACGGAAATTATTGAAACATATGCTTAAAGAAAACTGAAGTTGTTATGTTGAAAAACGTCCTTACTTGCTATGTAATTAATTTTCACTTTTTAAAGTTATTGTAGTTTAAAGTTAAGTAGTTAATTCCACAAGTTTTTGGATTCTCTGTTCAAAATATCAGCTTTAATATACAATTTCAATGCTTATTAATTGAAAAAATATTATTTAATTATTTAAAGAAATTATGAATGGTAACCCTATTTCTAATTTACGCTGATAACTCGGCTAAATATCAACCGATTTTGTTAGGAATTCCTTGGTTTGTATTGAACCAGATCAGCACACTACGGAGATAAAAATTGGAAAATTAGGCCGAAAAAGTTGGAAAATCGTAATAAAAAGGAATTGCATACTTTTTCAATTATGTTATTTTTTGTTCGAACGGTCTTTCTACATCGGCGATTTATACGAATTGGTAGCGCATCGATACAGAAGCTTATATCGAGAGTAGAGTCCCCTATTGCACGTGTAGACATGTACCCGTGTTACACGTGTAATTAAATTATCCGTGTATGAACACGTGTATTTATATTTACACGTGTATTTATTGTTTCACGTGTATTTAAAAATACACGTGTAATTAATTGAAAATCGCTTTTATGATTTTTTATCCAAAGATGATTTTTTTTGCTGAAAATGTAAAAATTTTATCTCGGATAGAATTTAATCGACATTTTAATTCAATTATCGCACGGCTTTAATTTAAGTAAATCAAAAAATCGTCTTATGCTGAATTAACCTTTATTTACAAGTCCGTCGCTTATATTTTTGCGCAAATACTCTTTTGATGAAATACAGGACACCCCGATTGGTTTTAAAAAAGAATTTTAATTAAACGTGTATTTTTATTTTCACAATAAAATTGGATTAAAGATTAGCACCACTAAAAAGGAGATTAATGATAGGTGGCTCGGCACCCCTTGAAATAGCTAAATCTACAGCCAAACAAAAATAAATCGAATTAAAAATAAATTAATTCGTAAACAATTGGTGGTAGCACCTTTAAGTTGTTGTTTTTGGTCAAAAATTCAATGAAATTAAAGGAATAAAGAATGATCAAGTCTTTATTTGATTATTTCAAATTTGTGTTAATTTTTTTTGTTCCGAATAGACTCTCGCAATAAGGCCAATAGTTCCCAAATTATTGTTTTTTCAATTTTGATAAAAAAAAAGTACGTATACGCCACAGTGACTCCGCCAATGCTTATTTGGTATTACTTATTTTAAAGAGTCTGTAATGTTATACATAAATACTAAAAACAGGCAAAGATTAAAGAGGATTTTTTCACTTCTATTTCTTCTAATAGGTTACAAGGTCCGAAAAAAAGTGAAAAAGAAATTTATCAGTGTGTAACACGTTTGGTTAATGTTTTTTTTTTATGGGTCGTAAGAACATTTAGTTATTTCCTTCTTCAACTGATGGTAAATCCTCCAGAAGTAGGTACACATTTTTTTATATATTCCAGTTCAAATTGAATATTCATAGCTTGTCAGCGTATTAAACATTGAAAATAAATAATTCAAATATCCATTATTTTGAAGGTGCTATTTCATTTTGTTCGATGAAATTTCAATGACAGCCATTGAAATACAGATAGTAACTTACTGATTACTGATAAATACTCTCACAAGATTATCATTTTATTATATTGTTGTGTATAATTATTAAATATATTATTTTAGTCAAACTAATTTTTAATAATTAAGTGTAGACGAAGAAATTATATTTGTTGAATGCAAATTCGATTTTTCTGTTTTTATTTTTATAAAATTTTGTTTAAATTTAATGTAGGGACATTATAATTTATTATTTTGTATTCTTCCATCTAAAAATAAAAAATGCAAAAATCCCATTCCCATTGGGAATTTTTTTCTAATCACAGTATTGATTACCTTTTAAGTTTATTAACTTTTAAGATCATTACAATTATTTAATTCTATAACAATTTTGGTGTGAACATTATAATACAATCGATTTTTCTACAAAAAATTCCAAGATTTTTAACCGTGCACACAAACACACCTCAAACTTTGGATTAATTATTGTAATTTTTTAGATTTTAATATTTTCATTTAAATATAAATTAAATAAAATTAATAAATATTTACACAAGAATATGATGATCCTATATCTTTGCAGTTTTGTTTTTGTTTACTGTTTTCCACTATTTCGGTGTCAATCCTAAAATCCGACGTCAATAAAACACATCTTTCTCGTGAATATTTCCACACTTTTTTTTTTATTAAGTTGGTAAACTTTTTACATCCACGCCACGGTCAATTCA
This sequence comes from Epistrophella euchroma, assembly GCA_947049315.1. Lineage (NCBI taxonomy): Eukaryota > Metazoa > Arthropoda > Insecta > Diptera > Syrphidae > Epistrophella > Epistrophella euchroma. The sequence continues at coordinate 120,280,690 of OX346245.1, read as the reverse complement.
ATTGTTTCCTTGACAAATAATATTTAAATTTAAAATTGAATTAGTCAATGCGACGGTAAGGGGATCATCACTTGACAGCTCAACTCACTCTTTAAAGCATTATTTTTGTGAATACAAAAAAGCCGGTCACATAAAACCAAAATAGTTTTCCAAAATTTCTTCACACTCGTGTCACTGTTTGATGATATTTTTATTATTTAAGTTTAAGTATTAAATAATTATCATTAAAACAAAAAAGAATTCGTCTGTGGGCACAAAGATATTTTGCTCAGAATTTGTATCTGCTAATGGGTTTCCTGTTTAAGAATCTGACTTGACTGATGTGTGTTTTCACATACTCTAGCTGCCGAGCAGCAGAGCAACGGACTACAACGTTTAGTCTTATGAGTCTCCTCCATTTAAAGCGCCACTTGTGCTTTCACAAATCACTTCACTGAATTTATTATCATCTTCACTTAGTGAACTCACAGACACAGGTATAGGGATTTTTGGGACAAGATACAAAAATAATAATCAATGGAAAAATGTTTTGCCAATTCGATGATATGAAATGTTGACTAGAAAAAATGTTGCACAAAACACAAAACAATAGCAGAAGTTGTGGGAGGGGAGGGAAGATGATAGAATCTATAAGAATTGGAAATAAGATCCGTTTTCGAATTAGCAAGCTCTAAGTCGCAACGATTCAATTACATTGTAATCGACCGACCGAAGAGGGTACATCACAGTGAGTATACATATGTAGATGTTTTTGTTGTTGTTATTATTATTGAGTGGACAATAGCTTCACGTTGATTACACAATGCACTTGAACTTCAACTTAATTTCCGTTTCTTAGTTTTGGTTATTTTTCTATATAATGAAATTCCTTATATCATTAATTATTTAATTATGTTTTTTTTAGGGGGTTGCTTAAGTGAATCTAATTTTATATTTTTTTAAATCTAAATTGAACAGAGTAGAGCACAATCGCGGTTATGGCGAGCAATAGGTTTTGTATCTTGTTTGCATCTTATCCCACAACTAACTAACTTAAGTATAAAGCGACAGCGATTCGCATCATCTCAATCCGTAAAATTTGTAAGAAGAGCCTTCAAAGTTAATTTCATAACGTAATATACGATTGCACGGTTTTTCGTTGTAGTTATTGTATGAGTGTCAGTGGTGGCGCAACTTTTGAGGGCGGATTTAAAAAAAAAAAAATATTCATATTTCGTGGAGGAAAGATATGGATTTTGATAGAAAGTCTGATTTTTTTAAAGCTTAAAGAACACTGTTCGAACAGCTTAAATCTAGGTTTTCACGGCGTGCATCGCCCGCCATGATCTTGTGGGAATCTAACATTTTAAAAAATTGGAAAATATTGCCGGGAAAATGTAAATATCAAAGTTTTAGGCAATGAAAAAATATTCTTTTAGCTGTAACATATTTTGTATGAGTAAAATATTTTCCATTTAACTTTGTATCTCTAATTTTTATTTTTTACTTTTTTTTTCGCATTTTTGGTAATTTTGAATTTGAAGTACAAGACATGATAAGCTTTTAGAAAACACATATATCGACAGATGTGTCGGGTAGAGTCGGGTTTTTAAAATATTAGAATCAAATTACGTCGCATAACCTTCAACAGTAAAATACGAAAAAGTAAAATAATAAAAATTAAAATAACATAAAATATTAAATATAATACCCTCCCACACAGAAAATAAATACACAGGGTGTTTTTATAAGATGCTACCAGAAGCTAAAGCGTGTAGTTTGGAGTACAGGAAAAAAACGTACGGGCGCTCTATTTATCAGTTTTAGGCGGGAAGTGCAATTTAAAATAAAAAAAAATTAGCCAAATGAAAACATCAACGGCAACACTAACAATGTCATCCCATATTATGTTTCTTTTTTCTAAAGCCAACAAAAACTTTTACTGATGCTTAATAGTTCCAACAGAATTTCATTTAAAAAAATTGAAAATAATTTTAAACAATGAAGAAAGCAACAAAATATGCATTTTTTTTAGAACTACACAATTTTTTTTTTTTTGGAAAATTGTTGTTATATTTTTGTTTACCATTAGAGTGTTTATTTAATTTTTAAATAAAGTATAGTAATATAGTTTTTTTTAAACTTAATTTTTAAGCTCAAAATTTTTGATAATAAATTCAAAGCAAACTGTTTCAAACGAACTTTTGTAAAACTTAACATTTGTTAACTTAAAAAATATTATCAATTTTTAGAAAATTTAAAACAAAGAATACATTTAAAAAAAGCAGTGTTGTAAGTGTTGCCGTTGTTTTTAAATATTTTTTTTTTCTTATACCTTAAATTTTTAGAAAATTATAAATTAAATGGGGTAAATTAACGGATTTTTTCTTATTTTGACCCAACCTACAAACTCTAGTCTCTTGTTGCATCTTATCGCTAATTCAAAAATTTATATTATAAGACTGACTGTTACTAATTTCTCGAAAATGACTCTTAACATTGACATAATTTTGTCAAAAACATGTTACATGTTGTTGGTACATATATACTATGTACCAACAACATGTAATATATATAGTGAGAGGAAAGTCAAAATACTTTCTAATCTATTTTATAGTGAATTTCGATTTAATCGTTCAGAATTTTGACTTTAAAAATTAATCGAAGCAACGCAAGCACAGGTCTACTAGTTATGCCATTAGTAAAAATAATGACCAAAATCTATTAACTATCAATTTTAATGCATTCAATATTTTTTCCCATTTGACCTTTGGAAGATGCATGTAATAGAATTTTTTATTAGTAACCGTACACAACCCAAGACTTATGGGGACTTCGATTCTAATTGTTTTAAGTTAAACGCGATAAAAATACAACAAAAAATTACTTATTTTATAAAATAGTTCTTGAAATAAATAAATTATTGTTTTTGTTACTTTTTTTAAGAACTAAACCGTTTTTTACTATCTTGTTTTCGAAATCAATTGAAGCTGAAACGAACTAGGTCATAACGTTTTTTGTTTTTTGCAAGTTTTTGGGAATATTTTTCAACTCTAGTATTTCATTTTTAAGTCAGAAGAAAATTTATAGAATAAGCTTTCAAATTGTGTTTAGTACGAGTAAAATATTCATATCAGTAATTAATGGCAGTGTTTTTACTAAACATCTTTATATATTCGAATTCACTTTTTGTGACTTAGTTCGGTACACCTGTGAACCCTCCGTCCAAATGAAAAAACATAAAAATCGGAATAGGGATGAAGGCATAGAAAAGTTATTGAGAGAAGATCAAAGTTAACCCAGAAATAAATTCTGTGGCGAATTACCAACAAAGTCAAAATGTAATTTTCTCTGTTAGCATACCTTTCTAAGTAAAAACATAAAATACTGCAGTTCAAGTATTCCTATTAGAATAGCATACGCTATACCCCTACCATAATACATAGACAACCATAGTAATCATTATAAGTTCTTAAACAATAAGTCTTGTACCTTGTACGTACACAAGGCATTGCATTTTCGAATTACGATACTGCGGAGAAAACATGATAATCTAGAGTTCAAGACAAAAATATTATGATAAGATTGATGGTGGGTTTTTATTTATAGTATTTTCTTGTTTCTTCTTTAAGTAAGTTTTCTACTTTCTTTAGATTTGAAATATAAAACAGAATAAGAAGAAAAATCAATCATAAGAAATAAAGCTAACTTCTGAGATACCTAGTAGTAGTAAAATCTGTAATCCAATATGTGAAATGATATGCGAGTAAAGGGTGAAAATAAAACATCTCTATTCATCCCTCATATGTGACGCAACATCCAATAACCAAAACCATTTTTCGATCAAATTTCAAATTGTTCTGGTTTAAGATTTCTTAAAACATCAAACAACAAACGAGTTTTTACTTTGGATCGTTTTCATTTTAAGTACTTATGCCTTAAGGCACTCGCAAAAAAATACAACTCTCAACCATTTCTGTGTGCGTTTTGTTGGACAGGAATGTAAGGGACCTACAGTTTTTTCCGAATTCGATCAGCTTGGAAGAGATTGATTTTTTCATAACAAAAGAGATACTAACTTTTTGAGGATTTTTCACTCTCTACCAAGAGGCGCAGTAGCCCTGGAAAACATTTTTTTTTAGGTAAAAGAGGCTTGGAATCGAACCCAAGCCAAAAAATGTAGGCAATATTAACTAGTTTAGTACATTTTTTTTATAATTTTTTTCTAAATATAAAATTGGGTAAGATATTTATTTGTATCTATTAAATCTGAATTAAGGTGTTCTTTTTAAAAAACTCTGGGTAAAATTTAGTTAAAAGGGCTAGTACAAGCGACTCAGCCATGGACTTTAATATTAATTTTAATATATTATATGGCGTGAGTTTGTGGTCAAGTGAAACGCTTAGAGATTATAATTGAATATGAGTGTAAGTGTAAATAAGATTTTTACAGGTGCTTAAAAAAAATACGTAAATGGAGCGCATGTACTTGCTGTTATGTATGATCAATTGATCATCACTTTAAAGTTTTAGAAAATTTTAAAATGTCAACAGAGCAAATACATGAAACTTATAGTACATTGTGCATCATATTTTAAGTTTGCATCTTGGGAAAAAATTGTTAAGGGTCAGTTGTACAATCGTGGTTCGAACATTGATCTGATGTGGTTTAGCAATTTTAACTCACAGATTTCGGCGAATTAAAAGAAGGTAAATGATGCGATTCAAGGTATGTGATAATAGTCAACTACATGGCTAAACCGAAAACCCGTTTTAATTATGGAAGATGATCAAAGCAGTGCAAGTAATTTTTTTCATGATGAATATGATCTTACCTCGAAATTTTTGGATGATGATAATCTAACAGGTCATAATTTTTCATGGCTCAAAAAAAAATGGCTTCGATTCGAGCGCAATTCACCTTTTTCAATTAAATATAAGGAAGCACGTGGAGTTCGACAAAGCTTACTTATTTAAAAAAAAAAAAAGGGAGATCCCTGCAATCCCTTCAAAATTTAAAACAAAATAGTCTCTACCAAACTCGTCGTGCAATTACGTCAGAGGAAAAATGGATATGATGGAATTACTTAAATTTATTCCACCTGTATAGGTATTATAGGTACCGCAATTTTTACAAAAACTTACCAGTCAAACAAACGTTAACAACGAGCCAGCACAAGGACCAGCTCGAAAGTTTTGAAGATGATGTAAATGACGAATTTTTTGATGTCTAATAACTGTCTTTATTTACAACAAAAAATTCATAATTTTATAAAATAGTTCTTGAAATGAATGAATTATTGTTTTTGTTACTTTTTCTAGAATGACAATTTTTCGAAATCAATTAAGATGAAACGAACTTTTTTTGTTTTTTGCAATTTCTTGGGAAAACTTTTCAACTCTAGCGTTTAATTTTTAAGTCAGAAGAAAAGAGAAATAGGAATAAACACATAAGCGTAGTAAAAATTAAACAAAAAAATGGCAAAATTACGAAAAAAACAAAAAAAATCGACAAAGCTAATAGCTTTATGTTTGTGTTTTATTTTTTTATAAATTTTTAAAATCCAAAACATGATTATATAAAAATTTTATCTTTATATTAATACGCTTGGGAAAAACTTACGGTACACTTTTCTCCGTTAGAAAGGTTTTGTCCCAAAGATGTGCGCAAATAAAAAATTATGTGCATATAAAGCCATTAGGGGCAGGTAATTGTTATTTGAATTTTTGAGATTATTTATTTTTATCTTTTTAAGAGCTGCGTTAAGAAGCCTTAAATTTTGAGGGATGATGGCTATTATAGGTTAAAGTTTTTGGTGAAAAAATGAAATTGCGAACTTGCCGTAAAGCAGAGAAAGTTACAGTTATATTTATGTATTTTAACGCAAAAATCACTCATATCAAGAGCGTACGGTGGAGAAGGGGGGGGGGGGGGGGCTGCCCCCTACTAAATATTACCTTTCTAAATTTTTGTTGTTGATTAATGCACAATATAAATTTTAAAAACTATCTTCGATGTTAAAATTTAACATGTCGTTCGTCGTCACAAACAAAACCTTTCAATACTTTCTTCAAAATTTTTGGTAGATTTCTGTACTAACTAGCTAGTAAAAAAAAAAATAAATTTGATGGCACAACAGCTCATAAAGAACAAGGGCCTAGCGACTTACAACTCTCAACCATTCCTGTGTTCGTGCCTGCAGGAATGAAGGGGACCTACAGTTTATTGCCGAATCCGAACGGCTAACGAGCGGCACTTTTCTGTGACAGGAGATACTCTTGGAGGATTTGTCAATTCCTCGAAAGAGGCAGTAGCCGTTTTTTCTTTCAAATAAATAGGTGGCGAGGCTGGGGATCGAACCTAGCTAGTAGCTACTATTAAATACACTAGGGTGTCCGTTATTTCCCAAACCAAATTTTCTTGATTAGATAGGTACCCCTAAATCAAAATTTGATGTCCTACAAAAAATTCATTTACAAACAAATTCTGTCATTAACCTGTGTCTCTTACATAAAAAAAAGAAATGATTTTGAAAATATTTTCTATAGATTTTTTCTTCCATGAATGATGTTTTTTAAAGGGATGATAATATTATAAAAATCAACAAGAAAATTAACAGGCATATTATTGACTTCAGGTGTAGGTCGGGTGGAAATGAATTTTAAACTTGTCCTTTAATTCGCATTTTTTAGACCCGACAATTCAAACTTACATATGTTCATAGTATTCACTTAAAAAAAAAAAACATATCAAACTCGGTGGTATAAAAATATTTAAAACGCATATAAATCTGTTAAAACTTTATTGAAAAGACAATTTAAAGCTTTGTTATATCAATAATTTGACATTTGTAAAAATATTTTTAATTCTTTGTGGCTTGCTTCTGTGTTTTGTATTCTGAGTTTACAACCGAGTGTAATTTACTTAAACTGCTCCTTGGAAGCAGGCCCGTATCCAGGATTGTGTATCGGAGGGGGCTTGCTTCGTAGCTTTAACCAAAACTTTCATCCTAACTTTTGTGGACTAAAGACAATTAAAAGCTATTTTAAATCAATTAATTTAACGAGGTCATTTAAATTTGACTGATTTTTTCAAATACCAAATATTTACCTTCAGATAAATAGAACCCAAGATATACCACAGCTTCTTAAGCGAATCTGTGGAAATTTCATACAACGCAAAAATCAACGACAAAAGTTTCCAAAAAGAATGCTGATAAGGTTCGTTTAAAGTGCTAAAATATTGGGTTCTATTAATCTGATAGTGAGTATTAAATTTAGGATTAGGGAAAATTACAGAGCATCTTTTCCTAATATAAAAAAGGTTCTTGCCAAATTGCGATGCGGATTAAAACATATTTCTGATAACATCTTCAGAATTTTGTCTAATGTTATTTGGGCCCATTTGCTGAAATGAAACTTAAGTATTTAAGTTCAACATAAGAGCTTATGTCACATTTTACGCTGAGGAAAAAAAAAGAACATAAGCGTTTAAGTTGAACATAAATATTTAAGTCTCGTTTCAGCAAATGGGCCTTAGAGATATAAGGATTTCCTTATAATAAAATCATTTCGGGAGGGGCTTCAGCCCCTCAAGCCCCCCCTCTGACTTCGTGCCTGGGTGGAAGCGTAGTTGAAACACGCTTCATCGAGAAATTTCTTAAAGTTATTTGTGTTCTGTGTTAGTTCACAATAACGAAATTTGTTAAATTGAGTAACAATAATTTTCAAATTCAAAATTAACAAGCAATACACCGATAAAAAAAAATTATTTCCAGACCCGCGATGCCCCAAGGCGCATTTGCCTTTTTTGCCTTAGGTTTAATCCGTTCTTGTCCACCATACATTGAATTGGTTTTAAATTAAATTAATAAATTGATGGTCAGATGCTAATTGATGAAGAGAGTGGAAACACATGTATACTTTAAGTAAACACTGGCATACGACACTGAATCCGATATGCAAATTGAATAATTTCCTTTTTTTAACTTTATATAATTTCCATTTATATATAAATAAATACAACCTGGGTTAGCCTTCAAATTAATTTTTTGTAATAAAGAAACAATTTATAAAATCGTTCATATTGCGATAATCTTATGAATCTACACATATCGCACAAATCGTGTATGTATAAAACCGCTAAGACAACGAAGATTACCTGTATGCTTTTTTTTTTTAAATTTATGTGGTCGAATTTCGTTCTAAAAATATCATTAAAATTTTTAAAAATTCAAAATTTCAGGTAGGTAGATAATAGAGTTTAACTGAATAAGAGTCGACAAAAATGTGTACTAACGGGGGTGAGAGAGAATGATTTTTATTAGTCTATTCGTTAGATATTTAAAATATAAGTTTATATTTACATAAAATCATCAAATGTTGAAAAGGCAGATCAAAAACGCATGGTTGTATAGTTTTGATTTAAATGGGGGTTAGCATACCGGACTTTATCGATTTAACTAGCAAAAGTAAAACTCCTTAAAGAATTAGTTTTTTCTTATAATTTATTTTTTTTATTTTCCTTGTTAGAATGTGTCAGTTTTTGCTGGCCGAATTTCGGCCGCTGGCTGGGCGATACTAATATTACTAATGGTCAATTTATAAAAAGTCCTCTTAGTTTCTTAACGAGGCTTTTAAATCTTAAAAATACTTTTTTTTTATACCAAACAAAATACGTCATTCTAAAATTTAAAAGCCTGGTAAATATTTGTGAAATCAATGATGAGGCTTTTTAGTAGCATGCAGCTGCATACAAAATACAGAAAAGTGTTTTAGAGTAAGAAATAAAAATTTGTTTTTCAGCTGCATCTGTGTCCATGTATTGAAAATTCATGTTTTAAAATAAGTCTATATAATTAATAAGTATTTATAATACTAGCGGAGCCCGGCGAACGTTGCATCACTCTCAAATAAAGTTGTTGGCTTATTTGTTCCAGGTGCTACCTATTCATGTTTGCATGGCGTTCCAGCTTCTTTGCAAGTAAAAACTCTGACTGGAACTTGTGTAATTCGTGAGTCATATTGCTGTTGAAGCAACACTACATATAAGCTTTTTGTTGTTTGTCAAGAACATTACTTACGGACATATTATTGACTTTCTTCAAAGCTTATTTTATGGAAAAACTAGGGGTTTTGAGTTTTAAGTTTTTCAAAAACATTTATTGATTTTGATTTAGATGTCAAAATATGTATGTATGTATTATTATTTTGATTTAGATGTTAAAGTACGTAGGTAATTAGCCAGTTTAAGTTCCTCAAGCTCTCTGAGATCTCAGATACCTCAGCATTCAGCATTAGAAACGTGCACTGGCTAAATAAAAACTTGTGAAAAACTTAAATCTCGAAACCCCTAACAACTAGTTTTTCCGTAAAACTATAGGTTTGAATAAATTCAATAGATAATATTGCCGTTAGATATTAGCTGCATTTTATTTTCCCCCAGATCTAATCCGGATCAGATCATGATAATAAAACAAACTGGATCACAAATTTATTTATTTCTCACAGTTGGCTTTATTTGCACAATAAAATTGACAGAAGGAAAATTTTCACAAATATTATTTGAAATAATATTTGGTATTGAATGGTTAAAATGGGTATTGAATGGTTAAAATGGAACAGTTTTATTTTTTTTAGTTTAATTTTAATTAAGTTAATAGTTTTTATGTATTTTGTCCGTGCCTCGCGACGGGTCGTCTCTATTGAATGAAGAAAAAATTGGAATGATGGCGGCATTTGTTTGATTTCGAGAATTTTTAATTTTATTGACTTTTTTCTGTAAATCTCAGCAGTGGTACCAACTTATAGAATTAAAATATTGCTAGGGAAGTGTTCAAAAAATGGATTTCGAAATCCAAATCTAGAAGCAGACCTGGATCTTATGTTGTTTTTGTATTACTTGTATTTATGTTTCCAAATCCAATCCGGATCAGATCTGGGGGAAAATAAAATACAGCTATTAGATAAACTTATTTTAAATTTGATCGATAAGTTCTTTTAATTTTAATTTGCGTTTTGAAAGTTATTTGAATGTATCTGGCCCATTATTCCTGAGATTATAATGCATGGACTCCTGCAACTTGTTGTTAAACTGTAAGACATATCTTGAAGAAACACGCATAGCCATCTCTTGAACTACTACCTAAGAATTCTTGTAACTTTTATCAAAATCTTATACCGCAAGATTATTATCACCCAAAATACTCTGTACCAAAAAATTTGAAGCAAATCGACTCACCCGTTTAGGCTCTAGCTCAAACTCAAATTATAGATCATTAGACAAAGGACGCACAGATGCACAGACCAACGGACGATATAGCAAAAGCCATTTTTTCGTGATTCTCTATCATCGTAATGTCAATTTTGATTACAACCTCGAAATTGTTGTTTACACGAAACCATAACTTGTCCTATTAGGTAGAGCAAAAAAAAAAAAACATAAAATTGCAGATCCTACTGTTTTGTGTAGGCAATCCATAATCGTAATGTCAGATTTGATTTAAATCCGGAATTCGATTGTTTTTAAATTCAAAACATCGCAAATATAAAAATAAAAGAATACATTATTTTAATTTTATTATTGCTCATCACTTTAATGACAATTTAATATTAATAAGGTAATTAATAATTATTATGTTATCATTATCATTATCAGTGTCCATTATGGTTCCTATAGGTCTCAGAGGCGAGGTGTTCATATAAGACGATTCCTATAGAGTTACCTTTTAAAATTCTACCTTTCAAAAATGTTTATCAAATAACGAGCAACATGAATCCTAATGAATAAACATACTTATTGTGTTTATTAATTTCACTTGCACACGCACGCGACGCGACGTTCTTACTTACTAATCAACCAGAAGAAGTCAATCTCCGCGTTCAATCCCTTACGTTTTACATCTGAAATTTCAGATTTCTGAATTTTTGGAGCTTCTGATTGGCCAGCTGTCATAAAAATTTAGATGACTTTTAGTGACTTTTAGTTACGCTTATTCTGAAATTTCAGACAAGAAAATTTCATCTGAGAATTCAGATGACAGTTGTTTGTGGTGGGGGAAGTGTAAAAAGAGCTGAGATGCTACACGTCAAATTGAACTTTATGATTTTCGGTGTGGTTAGTGGTTGATTTGTGCTTATAAGTTTTTATAATAAAATTGTAATATTTACTTATTTGATTAAAAGAAATTTTTGTTAATTTTTTAGTGACTCTTTGAATAAAAGGAATGATTTGTCTTAGAAAATTATTCCCATAATTGTCCATCGGATTATTGTGAAACAATTTTGCATTTAAGTTATAATAAATTTACTGCATAATAACAAACAAACCTGTTGCTAATCTTTTTATATAAAATTTCATCTACAAAGCTTATGATAAATTAACAATTTACGAATATATGAAATTCTCTTTTATTTCGATTCTATGCAAATTCAATAAGTAAATACGGGAATTTGACAGTGGCTTTTGACAGAAATTTCAGATTTTTTTTTGCGTTCAATAAAAAAATCTGAAATTTCAGAATCTGAAATCTCAGATTTTTTGCTTTGAACGTACCCAATCACTCTGTCTACCATTTCTCGTGCATAGAGTAAGCACACACACAAAATTCATCAATTAGTCGCAACGCAACGTAGTAGCCGTGGCGTGATGGTTAGTGCGATGGAATGTCTTGCCGGAGGTCTAAGGTTCGATCCCCAGCCTCGCCACCTATTTACTTAAAAGAAAAAAACGGCTACTGCCTCTTGCGAGGATTTGACAAATCCTCCAAGAGTATCTCCTGTCACAGAAAAGTGCCGCTCGTTAGCCGTTCGGATTCGGCAATAAACTGTAGGTCCCCTCCATTCCTGCAGACACGCACACAGGAATGGTTGAGAGTTGTAAGTCACTAGGCCCTAGTTCTTCATGGGCTTGTTGTTCCATTAAATTTATTTTATTTATACATATATCATGGCGTTGAAAGCAGATCGGCAATACGCGATATGTCGGGAATTTAATGTAGACATTCTCACCTACGATTTCCGTGACATAATTCTTTTTCGATTTACCATTTGAAATCAGCCACGCCACGCCACTGAGGTCTTAATATAAACAAATCAGGTTTGCGATAAAAAATATAACAATTTAAAAAAAAAAGTAACATCAATGATAATGAGTTTTTTGACATAACTGGGAGATTGGGAGCATGCATACTTAGTGCAGATGAGTGAAATAATCAGCAAGAAGAGTACAAAATAAATTCCAAAGAAGATTGTATGGTCTGAAGAGATCTATAGTTTTAAGTGCTCTTTCCATAGGCTTAACAGCCGTTTTGTTTTGCTTTTCTTAACACAATAATAATAACAATTTAAGAAGGTATACATATAGAAGATTGCTGTTTATTGATTATTTATATTGATTGTTTTGAACAAAGTAGAATTTTGATAGAGAATCTAATACAGTCTTTTGGCTAATACGTGAGCTCAAGGTAAAACAAAAGATAAAAAAAATAAAAACAATAACAATGATATCATCTGCTATCTAGCAGAATTAGGGCCTATAGTGATTTACCAATAATTTTCAAGCTATTTTGTAAGTTTTTGTTATGAACGACTACTATGTGTAGGTACCTATAAGTTTTTCCAAAATTTAATTCAATTAAGGTGAAAACTTCTATGCTACAGGAGAAAAAAAAAATTATGATAACCAAGCATCAAAAAAACCTGTAAGAATATAGCGAGTGGTGTTTTTTTGAGGAGGTAATATTTTACAACTGATAATTAAGTCATCTTCAAAAAAAGGCTTTACTTTGTTTTTGGTTATTTAATTGTCTTATTTTTCTTTTATTTAGATTCATTGTTGAAGCCAATCGATATTCCTCGATTATATGAATAAGTTTGCAATACAATAACAAACATTTTCCTTCCCATTAAAAAAAAAAAACAAACATCCTTCCTATTAGTTATTATTATAGACTTTTTGATTCTTGATTTTTATGGAATATGTGAGATTTAGGCCAAGTTTCAACGAGGTAAAATTTTTTTAAAGGTTTTTGGTAATAATCCAACATCTTCCACTTTTCCTTAAAAAAGCACTGTTATAGATTTTTTTCATTTTTTCTCAATCACTAAAACTCTTAAATAAACATATTTACATTATCTTCTATATAATGTAAAATGAATCCCTTTTTGTGTTCGTACGCGCATAACTCGGCCAAACATCACTTGATTTGCATGGAAATTGTTTTGTTGGATTTGTATTCAACCAGATTAACAAACAAAGGAGCCGAAAATTGAAAAAAAAATTACGAAAATTGGAAAATTCGTCCAACAAAGTCAGAAAATCGTGAACAAATCTTGAAATTTAAAACTTTCTGAATAAGTTTTTTGTTCGTACGTACACAACTCGGCTGAATATTATCCAAATTGGATGGAAAGTTTCTTTGTTGGATTTGTATTGAACCAGATAAACACAGTTTGGAGATAAAAATTGGAAAATTAAGCCTTAAAAGTAGGGAAGTCGTGATAAGAATTGGAGCTTGCTCGACTTCGAAAGGAACATTATCAATTTAATCAATTATTGGTGGAACAAAGTTCGCTGGGTCAGCTAGTTATATTTATTGATAAATGGTTATTTTTATCGTTATAAAGTAATCATTAATTTAAAAGAAATATTTTGTGTTAAAATTGATGCTTTATTTTTATGTTTGCATTTTTATTTTTAATCAATTTTCTTTCTTTTTAGTACCTCAATTTAACCAATACATAAATTATATACCTTTTTAAAAATTAATTCGAAAAAAAAAAAAAAATTAAATCACTTTCACTGAACACACCCTCGATAAAAAAAAAATTAAACATAATTACCTTGAACTACAACAAAATTTAATTAGATTATTTTGTAGTTAAATAAATGTTTAGCAAATTATTATTCACTGATATTGACAAAAAAAAAAAAACAAAACAAAAAGTTCAAGCACCAATAACGACATGGAAATCAAGAGTGACATCGAGAACAAGTCCGGTGGCCTTATCAAATAATTTCATTGTTTAAATAAAATAACGAAAGTGCATTGATAACAAAAAATTTATATAAATATGTTATGCATAGAACAGTTCATTCGGCTTGGCTTATCAGGATTATAGCTTATTCTTATTGATTAGGAACCAGTAGGTTGATAATATTTCTCCGCAATTAATAATTTTTACCTGTGTGGTATTGAAATTATATGTTTCAAGAACAAAGCAAATAACTAACCTAACTTGATATTTTTGATAAAACATTAAAAACTAAATTTTGTAAAAACTAACTAATAGACAAGTAATAGCCCATGGCGTAATGGTTAGTGCGTTGGACTGTCATGCCAGAGGTCTGGAGTTCAATACCAGCCGCTTCCACCTTAAGTTTTTTTCGGAGCTACTACCTCTTGCGAGGAAGTGACAAATCCTCCATGATTATCTCTTGTCATAGAAAAGTGCCGCTCACCTTAACCGTTCGGATTCGGCAATAAACCGTAGGTCCCCTCCATTCCTGCACACACGGACACAGGAATGGAAAAAAAATTATTTATTTACTTAACTAATAGAAAATAGCAATGATTTTTGTAATTTATCGTAATAGTGATAAAATGTTTAAATTTAATAGAAAGATTTTTTGATTAAAAAAAATACTTTGAATAATCGTTATTATAATAAAGCGTAAATCTTTTTATTTTTTTTTTTGTTCTGGCTAATCTCAGAAACCATATGTCTGATTTAAAAAATTCTTTTTGAGAACACTTGTAGCATCTATTCTAAATGTCTTGATAAACACATAAAATATAAAACCACATATATAAAGCAAAAAACTCTTTTATAAATTTTAGCTGCTGCAGCTTTTTCCGAGTATCATAAAAACCTATGGGTTTTTTTTTTTAAACTTTTGTTGGTTTTTATTGTTATGTTGATTACTCATTTTCTGAACAAAATTGGCCTCAAAGTCAAAAATTATCATAAGCTCGAAAATTGAGGCAGGTATATAAATTATATATCTGAAGACTTAAACAAGAATTGGATTCGTAAAAAATAAAATGCACGACTGCGTCGCACGAACTTGCTCTTGTAGTAAAAGTTTCTTCGAATTTTAAAGACTGAGTGTAATATAAAACACATAATTAATAATTATTTGTATATGTATTTATCCATTGAATAAATTGAACAATGGAAATTTGAATATGGAAAAAGCATGAAACATGTTCTTTAAAATGATAAAACAAGTACTTAAAATGTTTTAATCTCAGAATGAAGAACTCTATCTCCATTCTTGAAAAAACGTGAATTTACGCAGAAAAAACTTTAAAAATCGTTGGAGCGGTTTTCTTAAAGAATATTTTTGTATGTATAAACTTTTTTAGAAATACAACAACAAAAAAATCGTTATAGCCGTTTTTGAGATAAATAACTTTTTTTTTTTTAAATTGTCCTATGGCAAGTACCTTTATTTTTTGAGCTAAGAAATCTCAGATTCCCCTCTAGGAAATCACACAAAAATCTTATTCCCCAAGTTTGAAGAAAATCGCTTTAGTATGGTTTAGCCTGTGTAGTAGCCGTGGCGTGATGGTTAGTGCGATGGACTGTCATGCCGGAGGTCTAAGGTTCGAACCCCAGCCTCGCCACCTATTTATTTAAAAGAAAAAACGGCTACTGCCTCTTGCGAGGAATTGACAAATCCTCCAAGAGTATCTCCTGTCACAGAAAAGTGCCGCTCGTTAGCCGTTCGGATTCGGCAATAAACTGTAGGTCCCCTCCATTCCTGCAGACACGCACACAGGAATGGTTGATAGTTGTAAGTCACTAGGCCCTAGTTCTTCATGAGCTGTTGTGCCATCAAATTTATTTATTTTTTATGGTTTAGCCTGTAGGCCGAGGTACAGACAGACATATAGACACACAGACATACAGACAGGCAGACTATTATTTTTAAAAATAGATTCAATTTTTTTTTTTGAGAAATCAATATTTTAAAAATGGCTATGTGGTTTTTTAATAAACGTGCATTAAGGAGATTTTTAGTATTATCTAGAATATTAAAACAAAAAATACTAAAAAATGGCGTACCTAATAATTCATTTTTCTTAAAAATATTTTTAAAATTTTGTACCTATACAAAAAAAATTAATTTTTTTTTTAACAAACTAAAAGATTTATCTAAGAAAAGTGAACATTATAATACAATAATTTCAAAAGTATTTTTGGTTAATAAATGAATTTATAATTATGATGATTTTTAACAATTTTAAACAGTAATTTCCATGCATTACGTACATATGTATGTATGTATAAAAAATGCTATATTAATTTTCTTCATTTTTGTATGTTCACATAACAGTACCTTAAACTAAATTAAAATTTTATATACATATCTATAATTTATATTTAATTTATAATCATGTGAATTGCTTACTATAATATCAGACTTTAAATCCTGTTCTAGCATCGTTTCATAACTTCCCCTTGGATGATATTGATATGAAATTGAAAATTTTGACCTTTCTCGACGTTTTGAGGTCTCTGGAGTCGGATTACATTGTTTTTAGAGGTCTGTGTACGTATGTACGTTCGTACGTTCGTAAACTCGTTCACAATATCTCGAGAACGCACAGAGATATTGACTTCAAATAAATTTTATGTTACAGATAATAAGGCTATGACGTGCAGAAAGGATTTTCAGAAAAATTCAATCAGCGGTTTTTTTTTTAATACAGTAATTTTCAAAAAAGTTGTAAAATGGCTTGTTTCTCAAATATCTCTAGAACAATAAATGCTATCGACTTCGGCCTGGTTCCAATCTATGCATAATGATGTAGTGAAAAATTGATAATACTTCAAAAAAAAATCAAACCATAGTTTTTTTTGTTTTAATTTAAAAAAAAACATTACAAATTGTTAAAAAATATCGAATATCTTGAGAACACACAAAGATATTAACTTCGGGTTAATTTTATTTAACACACAAAGTTATAGTTGATAATCGGTAGAGTTTGCAAAAAAATTCAATTAACGGTTTTTTTTCTATGCCAAAAAAACTGCTAAAAATTGTTTAAAAAATGTTTTTTTTAGCCCGAATATCTCGAGAACAACCAATGATATAATTATACAATGCCATAATTAGTAATTGATAAGGTTTTTAAAAAAATTCAACTGACGGTTTTATTTTTTCTAGGCCAAAAAAAACTACTAAGAAACTGCTAATAATTGTTGGAATTTTTCTTATCGCATATATTTAGAGCAAACAGCCTTACCTTGATTGCACAACTGATAAATTTTTCGAAGATTTTAAATTGGTAATTTTCTTATAAAAAATAAATGTGTCATTTCATATGGAGTTTTTGTTAAAACTCTTTAAATACAAACTTAATTTTTGAAAGGGTTTTTGTGTGATAACACACGCGCAGTGTAGACTGCAAAGCCTACATTATTACATTTGCCTCACTAGGTTCGATTCTCAGTGAGGCAAATGGTTTTTCGAATAAAACACATAACATAAAAAAACTAAGCACCACTAAATGAGTCTGATGATCGGCCTGGCGACCATAAAATAGCTATAGCTCTAGATTATAAAACTTGGTGGTAGTTCACTCAAGTTTGTTGTTCTTTCATTCAAACCTTCAAACTTAATTTTTATTATGTGAACTTTAAGAAGTTTAATAAAAATCGTTAAATCAGTTTTCACGAAAATTCCAAAAACAAAATATAACCGTTTATTTGGATGTTCGTTCTTTGAGTTTGAACAAAAATTCGAAAGAAATCTGAAAAACAAAGACATGTAAATTTATAAAGTTATATAATTTGTTGGGAAATGAAATGAAAATGACATTGAAGTATATCTACATGTTCTCTTATTCTATATTCTTCTTCTTGTTTTGAAATGGATTCTTAAAAAACTCACAAGAAACCTAAAAGGTGTTAAGCTACAACCTACCGAATAGAATTTTTATACCTACCTGAATCATAGGTACGCATAAATATCCCCACTTTAATTAAAACAACTTAATTAAACTAACAAATTGCACAAACATGCTTCAAGACTATACCTAGCATTAATATCGGTAGGTATTTTTTAAAAAGCTTTTTTTTTTTTAAAAAAATCTAACCAATTCATTTGTCGATTTTGATACTTATTCCAAATTGTAATTACCTTTTTTTAAAGAACAAAAAATCATCAAAATCAAACGTGAGACAACCAAATTCTTTTTCCTTAATAGTCTAATTTTCATTTAAGCTTTCCCACACTTATGCGCTGATCCTTCTTCCTTCGAAGACAGATTCATTTTTTTCCCTTGTGTCCAAATAATGAAGCAATAAGTGTCGGACTTCACATTCCACTCACGTACTTACATTAAACTCTCTTGATAAATTAACGAAGTAAATGGAGCATCATCGCGGCCAGTTAGCTACCGGTTATAAGGATTCTTCTTTTTCCACCCCCAATCCAATTCGTTTCATTCCAAAGTGGCGGGCGGTAAAAGTGGCGGCATGAGAGCTGAGAGTATGTGATATGATTTGAGGTTTTTCCCATAATTGCTTCGTAGCATCACTTGGGGTGATTGGATTTTGAATCTAATTTAGATTTAGGTGCAATTTATGTCTTCGTCCATTTTGCCATAAGCTGCGCTGATGGTCCCTAGGAGTTCGCCTTGCCATCATCATGCTGAAAATAAGCCAGCCAATAATATCGAGGTGCACAGTATGTAAAGCTTTTTCACTTTTTTTTTCTTTTGTTTTAAATAGATTGGCAATGTAAGCGTTAAGGTGACTTCTTTGGATAGAAACCTCCACCCTCGAAGTTTGTGTATGGCCTGGTGTGCTGGAAAGATTTATGACAGCGCAATATAAGAAATTTATGATATGACACACCACCCCTCTAGTACCCAGCGCGTGTATTTGGCAGGACTAAAATTAACTCCTGCAGGTCCAATAGACATCAACCCCTAACTTGTATAATATACGCGAGTATCATCTGTATAAAGGTTCATACATACAACTGCTCGATAGTTAAATGGCAAAAGAAAATCATAAGCTTCCCACCATCATCCCGATCGATCCCAAGACAAGACACCGACCAACGAAATAGCGCAAAGCGAATCCCTTTACGAAATTAGTTTAAGAAAAGGCTTTTAAGCGGCAAAACTTTTCAGGGTTCTTAAGAGCATTTTGTGCCAAACGAACTTCATCGATAGTTTTTACCAAGGAAAATCGCAATAAAGTTGGGGTTGAGGTATCAGAGGTAATGGTTTGGGTTAATATTTTCGAAAATTGAACGAAAAGATGATGAAGACTTTGTATGAGTGTTGATGGAATGATGTGATGGTGGATGGTGCACTTGCAAAGTAATAAGGTGGCGAGAGTCCAATGGTTATTTTGTTTCGTCCAATCTACTTTTTTTTTTTTTTAATTAAAATTATTTTCAATTTTGAAAGTTTGAAAGAGGTTTTATTTGTATTCCCTTTTTTTTAATGAGAAACTTATACATTAATTAAAAGGTAATACTAATTAAAAGAGAAATTTTGAATTGTGAATGGAAAAGAAATATAGTTTTGTAATAAGTTTAGTTTTTAATTGATAAGGAAATCTTATAACTTGTCAAGAGGATTTATTGAAATTTTCCAAAATTGTATGAAATAAAAAAGCCAGCAGGAGTTCTTTTTAAACAGACGAAGTTGACGGCTTTTATTCTAAGAATTTCCAGATAAAGTGTTTAAAAAAAAATTGCTAATTTTTTCATTTCTTTCAAAAAGTACTTACATAGTCAAATTTGTTTTAAATAATTTCCAGCTCAATTTGTTGAAAATTTGTCTAAAATTATGTTATATCGTTTCAAAACATGATTTGCTGTGGGAAATTAAAAAACTTCAAGTAAAATTCAGAAAATTTGAACAAATTAATTTAATGAAAATTTAGTGTCTAAAAATTGCGCATTCTTTTCCAATACTTTTCTCAACACAGTTTTGCAGTTGATTTCACCTGGGCCCTATTGCACCAACAGCTTATCAATAATCACTCAACATTTTATTATAAACCGTGATTTTGATATAGCGGGATGGCATAATTACCGCGAAAGTAATTTGTATTGATCTTAAATCGAAAATATCTCAGATTCATATGTTATATTTGCGGGGAAATTATGTCAACCCATGCAACAAAATCGTATCACGATTTTTGATAACGTGCTTAATTATTAGTGATAAGTTGTTAGTGCAATAGGGCCCTATTGTATGTTATGCATTCCTGAAAATATATTCTTTATTTATGTAGGTACTCACCATGAAAGATCGCTTATTTCTTTAGCAGTAAAATAATTTATTATTTTTGAAGACCAGAAAAAGTGCCATATAGCTACTCCGTTTTGTGTGGAGGGCAAGTGTCAAAAATTGTAGCTTTTTAAATGCTAATTTGTTGCGCAAAAATTAATTCGATAGCTTTTTTGGTTAATTTTTTATTCGAATTTAAAGTTTAGAAAGTGCATTTCCGGTCCGTTAAAAAAAACCGGAAGTTGGTGAAAAAGTGGAATTTTTAACTTTTTTTTTTGTCAGAAATTGTAGCTTTTAAAGTGCTAGTTTATTGCACAATCACGAAATTTGTACCTGTATTGTACTTTGTATATTCAAGCTAACAGTTTTTAAGGTAAGCTTAAAATTGAGCTCCCAAAATCCAAAATAATGAAAATTCGAATTTTTTTTTGCACGAATTTGTAGCCTCCCTAAACTTAATGAAACCCGTAATTCCCGATTTAGTACCTCGCATAGTTTTTCTGTTATAAAAAATTCCGCTAAAATAAAACATTATACCCACTGTAACGGTCAAAATTTAAAAAAAAATTTGAATTTTCGAAAATTTTTTTTGGCCAGAAATCGTAGCTTTTAAAATGTTAATTTGTTGCGCAAGAATTAAATTTGTAGCTTTCACGGATCATTTTCTATTTCGATTTTAAGTTTAAAAAAAGATTTTCCGGTGACCGGAAATGATATGGTAAACTTTCAGATGGCATACAGTTTTTTTTTTAAATTCCACCAATGAGGTGCTAAGAGTCTAAAGAAACTGGATATTCAGTATCTTTGACTTTGACTTTGAAAAAAACTTAAAATATTCATAAAAAGAAATCTATGTCTCACCAATTTCTGAATCTAGCTGAATTTTTATGAGGATTAAGTTACCTTTCAGACGGTAAACATTTTTTTTTTGAAAAGTCCACAAATAAGGCGCTTACAGTCTATACGACCTTGTAACGACCTTGGAAAAAAATAAAATTAAAAATTTATTAAAAAAAACCTATGCCTGGACCAATTACCGAAATTACCTGACCTTTTATCACTATCCAGTGGCCCTTCAAGTGGTATATTTTTTTGCGAGTATCCCCTAAATGAGGTGCCGAAAATCGCGGGTGACTTTGAAAAACTTCAACCCTGGATTTAAAATTTTCTAAGCCTGACAAATTTCTTAAGCTACCTGACCTTTTGTGACCACTGACCTTTTAGAATTTAGACTGTATACTTTTTTTGCGAATATCCCAAATATGGGGTGCTAAGAGTTCACAGCCGTTAAAATATTATTATATAGGTATATTGAAAATTTTCAAAAAAAAAGAACTTGGACTTATAAAAAAAAAAAAAAATATTTTTTTCGAAAATACCATATTCAAAAACTTGTGGATCACTTGTATTTTCCAAATTCAAGTTTTAACTACGTATTGATGCATAATATTTTTTTTTCTTAAAAATGTAAAAATAATTCTATATAGAAAAAAATATTTTTTATATTTTAAACCGAGGATAGGAGTGGTTTAATTGCAAAATACAGTTGATAGAAATACCTACACAAACACACACCATCCAAAACCTTAATAAACAATCCGAATAAAATATTCAAAAATTCCAAACTTTATTCCATTGTCCTTCAAACCTAAATTATGTATATGCTACTTAGCCCTTTCTTTTTGATTATAATTATTCCATTCTTTTGTTCCATGACCGAAAATAAATGATTCCTCACCGCTTTGCTGTCATCAGCGAAAATCTTCACCCAACGTTTAAGTCTTAATTCCGATCATCAAAATAAAATAGAAAAATTAAAAAAAAAAAAAAAAAAAAAAGCAGCAAATACTCTTATTCCCGCGCTCTGGAAGAAAAACAAACGAATGAAGTGGGATTAGTGATGTTTCCCCAAAAGGATTTAATTGAAATTAAAATTAAATTAAACGAAAAATACAAAAAGAAATATAATAAATACGCTTTCTTCAAAAAAATAATAAAAAAAAAAAACTCACAAAACCATAAAGAAATGAAGAAAACCCCACTTACGCTGTGCCATCCAGGAAGGAATTATTATTATATTTTTTGTATAATTATTTTGTTTACCCCAAAAGGTCTGTGCAGGAAATACAATGATGAAGGACGTGTATTATTTCATCGCGCTTCGCAATCCTTTTTCTCCTGATTCTCTTGTCGGTGTATGCTTGGTCTCATTAAATGCTTGCAGGGCGCCGTGCGTTGTTGCTGTTGGTATAAAAATAATAGGAAAATCCTATTTACAATTCGAGAAAATCCCGCCCCGCCTCCATTTTGGTAGAATAATTTCGCGAGGCTTTCCGCATACAATTAAAAATAAGAAAATTATGTACATTTGACAAAAAACCTTTACAAAGTTTTTTTTTTTTTATCTTTATACCTACATATCACAGAATTATTCCGTCAGAAAGGTTAAGGCGGAAATTAGCCTCAACCTTCTTCTTTTTATTTATAGACGAAACAAACACATGTCATTCTGAAGGCTTAAGGAAATGATAAGTGCAAAATGCCTTTCGACACATTTTCATCCTGGGTTTTGATATGCGAAAGGGTTATGAAGGGTAATATGTCTTCGTTTTTGGGAATATTGTTGTCTGATGTTTATTTATGCATTTGGTATAATGGTGTCAATAATCTTCTTGTGGAATTTATTTAAGGGTTCCTTATCCTTTTAAAAGCAACCAACCATCTTAGGAAATTCGTAAGAAGCTATCAAATACAACATATATCTACCTACAAATGTACTTACTCGTATACAAGCATCTTCTTGTGAATACTCTCATCATGCTTCATTTGTGGTTAAATAATCGTGTGAAATCTGGCAAATTTATTTTTTTATTCTTTTGGTTGAAGGTGTTTTCTTTGAGTGTGTTTAATTCAAGATATTTACTTAATGGGACCAGGTGGCTAATTTTTGTAACCTATGCAATCATTAAACCTTGTGAACTTAGAAGAAACATCTTTATTTTTTTGAATTTTTATGGAAAATTGATGGCAAATAAAAGATTGCTATTCTCTGCGCCCAAAAAAAAAAATATTATTTAATTATAAATTGAATTTACTAATTAATTTAAATGGTAAAATAAAAGTGTCGAAATAGAAGAAGTTTAAATAAAAAAAACTAGTCCAATTGGCTTTTTTTTAAAATACAATTTTCATACAAATTTAGGTTATTAAGGCCCAGTTTCACAGTCGAAGTGGCACCTTCCATGTTGGGCACTTAAGTGCCGCTTATTCAAGCTAGGAAACTGAGCCTAAAGTTCCAATATGAGAAAATTAAGTGCCACTTATTTCGGAAAGTTCCTATGAACTGTGAAACTGGCCCTAAGGCTCAGTTATTAAGGATGGAGTAAACCACAGTTAGTGAACTCATGAACGTAAAACTCAAGACATATTAGTTTGATAGAGAGTTCATTAACGGCAGATGCAGGCGAAGTAATATTGAAATTGGTATCAACTTAACTTACGGCACCGCATCGCGAATACCGCCAGTGAAAAATTGGAACACAATTGGTTGAGTAATTAAATAAATAAACGTAATTTTATAACTTAGGAAATTACAGATATGATTTTAATTAAAAATCGTTCCAAAAAATCCAGAATATTTAACGTTTTTTTTTTTTATATAGCAGCTAACGGTTCAAGATGCACTGAAACAAAAATTCGAGACTTATGAGCAAAAATATGCTCCCATGAATATTATATTTAACAGGCATTTGATTTTCCAAATACCTGCATATTAAATTTTATCTTAGGCCTTTGAAGACTATAATTTCTGCAAATATTATACAAGCAAGAAGAGAATTCTTCCATCAGAAGTATGTTTTGTCTAAAAATTTCCAACATTAAAAATTAATTGAACAACCAATTCCAATTTCTTTTCCAAATAACTTCTTTGACAGCAAACCTGAAAATGTTTGTTAAGGAATCGTATTAGTCGGTGATTTCGAATATCAAATGATTCTTCTAATATGTCTTTTTTCTATAAATACTTATGTACATACCTATTTAACTGGCTCGCGGCCTGTTAAAGTTATCACCAGACACACTGTGGCTTAACTTAATAATGCAATATAGACTTGTAGTACATTGAAATGTTACAAAATTTTGGCCGAACCTTGCATTTTGTGGAGGGATCAGTGTGATTGTAAAACGAGTTTACGGGGTTGAACTCCCCCCATTTGGCCGCCATTTTGGAAAAGGGGGCGTAAAAAGTTCTTCATGATATCTTGAGAACCATACATCGCACAAACAAAATTTTAACAAAAAAGATGACCATAGTCAAGAAAAGTATCATTATCTTCTTCTTTTATTTATTTTATATCCTCTTTAAGATAAATTTCTTAGAACGGTCATCTTTTTTTTGGTTATAACTTTTTTTTTTCAATTTTACAGTAAAAAGTATGTTGACATAAATTGTAGAGAATATAATTTTCTACACAAATATGGTTCTCAAGATATAACGAAGAACTTCTCACGCCCCCTTTGATTCTCCTACAGATTCATCAAAAAAAATGTGTCCTGTATGAAATGCAAGGATAATGTAACATTTCAATGGACTATTAAGCAAAATACATTTCTATTAAAAAATAAAATGCGCGACTGGGTCGCATGAACTTCCTCTTATGTAGGTATGTAATGTATGTACATTGTACATATATGTTAAACCTATTCATCTAATTTTAAAAGAAAAATAAATTAAAATGTTTTTGCTCTAAATTTTGTTTATTGAAAATTTTGATGTTCCTTCAATATTATTAAAATTTATAAAAATGTTTTGCAATTTTATTTAAATCGATTTAGCATGTAATTACATAACCGAACATGGTTCTGTGAGAGGTTAATTTTAATATAAATAGTATGGTCTTATGTAGAACTTGTTCCTGTTGGTTCTAAGATCTTAAGCTCACAGACAAATTTTATATAAAATCGGTGGAGTCATTTTCGAGAAAATCAAGACTTTCTTTAACAGTTTTTAAACGATTGTATATGGAACATACAATTAATTATTTTTAGCTCTTAGAATAATTTTTTCTTAAAATATTTTAGATAGATAGTGTTATAAAATCCCTGGGTGATAGGTTCAACAAGAATCGTTTTGAAAATATTGAATTAAAAAAAATGTAAATGTATTTAAAAATAAAAAAAAAATATATATTGAAAATTTTATTTAAAGCTTTTTTCGAGAAGAACGAAAATTTAAAATTTCCATATTTTTCGTTCTATGAAAAAATATTTCAAAAAAGGTAGCCTTTATCTAGAGGTATAAACTAAGTAATTTTGTTAAGAAAAACATGTGGAGCCATTTTTAAGCAAAAGAAGATTTTCCTAAAATGTTTAAAAAAACGTATCTAGGAAAAATCCAAATACGCTAGATTAGAAACAAAGTTTAAAGAAAACAGACAAACAGAAACGCAAGGACGGAATAGCGAGATCAATTTCGTCTTCCTCATCATCGTAATGTCAAGTTCGAGAAAGTCGAAAAAATAACGGTTTTATTTGATGTAACGTTACTTTCGAATACAATCAAAAAGAAAAAACAAGACATATGAAATAAATGAAAATATTGGATAAAAAAGAGAATTTTCTGGGCTTATATTGCTCTTATCTCGTTTTTTTTTGCCATCCAATTTAAACAAACAAACAAGCCTAAAATGTTGCCCCAAAATCCGTTCACGTGAAATAATGCGATTATCACATTATTATTAATAGTCGATCACACGACTATTAAATCACAAATAATTATATAGTTGTTTGTGATTAAATCGTGTGATTGATTCAAACACGTTCATGCGTTTTCACCGCGTCGACAAGAGAAAAAATCATTTGGGCTTTGACGATCACACGAAGCTGAGATGTTAAGTCAATTTGACTTTCAAACTATTTTATGTCGTATTTGATATTCCTTCTCTCATATTTAATTATTTTACACAGAAAACTGAATGAAATTTTTTGAATGAGCTTATCAAAAATAATCGGCGATAAAATAAAAGCGATCACAGAGACATTCTTCTCTATACGACAAGTTTTTACAATCGTAGCCAAAGTGGAATTGCTTATTGCATGGAAAAATAAGTATTTTTTAAGAATTTAAAATAAAAAAAAATATAAATAAGTACTTTAGTAAAGTTGTCAATTTGATGTTTAAAACTCCAATTTCAGCTCTTTTAACATATTTGTATGCAATCTAAAATCATCAACACAAAAAGATTTCCCTTGAAAAAATACTCATTTTTTGTGGATGTGTATGGTATAAGATATAATGTTTGTATTTTTAGTTTGTAATTTTATTTTGTAGTGATAAAATTTTAAAGCACAATATTTATAAATGAAATATTAACTGACAACTGACACATTTAAATGAATTCATAGCTTTTAAAAATACAAAAAACCAACAACTTTCAATGAACAACTTCAACTTTAACAAGTCAGCAGCAGTGAAGAGTGCTTGTATATATGTAGATGGAAATATTGCTATTAAGTACATTATTTTATCTATAAAATTGTCATACTCAATATTTATAAAAAAGAACTACATACATAAACTTGTAAATAAATGTGTGGGTAATAAACATTCAATAGTTTTTTATAATGTTAATACTTTATATAACCTAAAGAAACTGAATTCACGAATGTAAAACCATTGGCACAAAATTTTAAACAACCTGATGTTAAGGTATTAGCATGATACTACTTAACAATTTTCTAACTTTAAAACTCTTTACTAAAATATTCTTAGTTTTAAACATTTTGTAACTAGTATCATGCTAAACACCTATTTTCTTAAGAAACTCTAGATGAACACGCCCAAAACAGTGACAGTTCAACCCATTTTTGCAATTGTAGCTGCCAAAGTGACACTTGGATTTAGTATGATACTAAAAAGATAAAATAGTCATTTGGCGATTTGAACTTTAGTAAAATGTTAAAAAGATAATACGATGCTAACTCGTTTAAAATTTGGAAAAGCCTGTTTTTAACCAGCATCATACTAAAAATGCTTTAGCATCATACTAAATCGTCTAAAATTCTGCGCCATTATCTCAATTATTTTCTTAATGTGTTCAATTCAGCATTTGCTAGTGTAAAGAAAAACTAGGGATTTTTTTAAATATCCCATGTATTATTTTTTGGATTGATAACATCACTGTTTTTATAACAACTCTGAATGTTTTGACTTTGACACAACACAGCTGATTTCGAAATGGACAATGAGTACGCTGAATGAGGCAATCAGTGTTGCCCCCCTAACAGGTTGAGAATGTAGTGTGGCAAATTTTAAATGTAGTAAAAATTTAAAACGCGCAAAAACGGAACGACAATATTATTTGTATATATAATAAAAGGTCAAAATTTGGATTTTATTTCATGCATATTTACATAGCAAAAATATCTGGCTTACAAAAACATTTTTGCAAATTTCTTACTAAAATTCCAGAATCAAGGTGGACACACAACATTATTAGAGCATTATAATTTGTTTTTATGTCAATTACATTGGTTAATTTATATTTTATTTTTAAAATTGTTTTTTTGGTGTCGAATATGATTTCATTGATTGATTTTTTTTGTAATTTTAATATTTTCCGAGTGATTACTTAAAAAAAAAAAGTTAATCACATTATCCACTTTCAGAAACGAAAAATTGATGACTTCTAAAAAAAATTGGTCGAAAAAAAACGGCATCGGGGATTACCGACGCCCGCCATCACAGAAAAACATGAAATTTCCATACACACTATCCATAACGTGTATGTATGTAAATATTGCCGGTAAAACTGTTTTTCGACGTGCTTAAGTTAAGAACCGAGAATTGTCCCTTCTGTGCCTAGCTAAACCCAAAGCGAATTAGTTATTGTTGAATTTAACAAGTAAGCTGTTTAGCCCGAACATCGTTTTCTTCATCCAATTCCTTTCGGGATTGCAAAAAAAAAAATACACAACTATTGATAAATAAAAAAAATATTTTGCCAAATTGAAAGTAAGATCAAAATTGTCCTTCTAAATTAGAATCTTATGTTTAGAAATTGTTTGGAATATTTTACGATTGTACGGAGTGAATTTTTCTTGGAAAAAAATGTAGCAAAAACGCTACATTTGTAGTAGGGGGGCAACGCTGGAGGCAATGCTTTATTCGATTCTATTCGGATTCTGGTGAACACAATTGTTCGTGATTCGTAGTGTAACAATTCGTTCGGGAATTTGTTAGGGCTGAATAGTAATACGAAATATAATAAAAAAATTAAATATATTAAATATTTATATTAAACTGAAAAATAAAGTTTTTTTTGGAATTTTATGTCAATTACTGAATATTTTTCTAGTAGTTTCGGTCAATTACAGGATAATGCTAATTACTTCCAGCTTTTATATTTAGAAAGTATAATTCATGGTATTTGGTTTACTAACTGGTATTCTCCACATTATGTACTTAGGTATCTGTAATTATGTACAGTGCGTTTTTGTCGACCATCAATTTAATTCAAAATTTTTCCAACTGAAAGAAAAAGTTTAAATCAATGGTTGTTGATATTTAAAAATGGAAACCTTTGTAAACAATATTTAAAAATAATTCCTTTCTTCTCATTCCGTTGACAAAAAAAAATTAAAACTTCAAAGGAGCTCCTCCACCCACCGCACACCATAACCAAACCTAAGCAAACGAAAGATTAAAAAATGAAAATCAGAAATAAAAAAACCAAAAAACGTTCTTCCACTTCATAATCTGTTCTTTATATTTTTTCTTCTCATATTCTTGATGAGCACGCCTCATTAAAACGGCCATCTTAAGTAAATAGAACAAATAATATCCTGACAAACGAAAGGAAAAAAAAAATTAAAACTTAAACCCTCTTTTTGGACTAAAGAATCCTGGAAGAATGGGAAAATTGTGTTCAACGAAGGACTTAAAATTGTTATTAGACTACGTGCGGCTATAACACAGTCATAATATCTTCTTTTTACAACCATCAGGAGAATACACAAAAGCAAAATCTTATACAGAGCATCAAAGTTCATCAAAAAAAAAAAAAAAACTAAAAAAGAAAACAAGGATAAAAATTCTCTTCGCGCTCGATTCGATTTATGGACTAATTATTTTCGTAGAAACAAGTCGGGCTATTTGGAATGATGGGACAATTTTTATGGCAGCACACCACCAACACCACCAGCCAGCCATTCCTCGATTCTGCAGAAAAAGAAAAAGGGGTAACCCCTCACACCATCCAGCCATGGCATAACCGAACCGAAGACCGTTTAATTAGAAAATTCTTAATTCCAACAAGCAGACCCGACCGACTGTCTAATGCCAACAAATCGTCCTTAAATTTATTCGCCGAGAGACAAGTTTTTTTTTTTTTGTTGTTTTTTCTAAACAGCCGAGCGCGGGCCTCCGCGCACAATGCTCTGGCAAATCGAAGCTCGAAGAACACAATTCGTGACGGTCATTCCATTTTGTGTCTTAAGACGGAAAAGGATTATGCACATTTGGCAAAAGGATGCTGCCAAAATATCTGCTACGGCTCCTTGGCTGTTGGTATAGGCATATAAATTCAACATCACAATCTCTGTGTTGGGGCGGAAATGTTTTTTTGGAGACTTATTCCATGAAAAATAAGTTCAGTCAGTTGTATTATTTTTATTAGACGAAACGCTTAGAAAGGGATTTCAATTGTAAGCATCTACGACTTATTCCCTGCTACGGGTTTATTGATGAATGACGACCAATGCAAGGGGAATGAGCTTATAATTGAAATTATTACCAAATCAGATTTGGCAAAACAAACGAGGACATTGTTTTTAGGTGGCTTAGTACAATTAGTAAGTTAATGAGGCAAATTTTATGTTTTCGTTTTGGTTTTCTGGTAGACTCTAGAATCTGCAAAGATTATTTTCTACTTTGTAATCCAGAATGAAGTATATATTTTCAAAGACGTTAATTTATTTGTATTATTAAAAATAGCAAAAAGCTTTTGGGAATAATTGAATTACAATAAATGTCCTTGCTCCTTAGCCAACAGTTAGTTTAATTGGTGGATATCGCAAACTTTGTTTGAAAGTGAAGAAAAGAACACAAGCGATTAAATTTAGCAAGCGTACCCATACGTAGAGAACGAGTTTTTGGTAGGTAAGGTACAGCATTTGATTGGTAGTTCATAGCTAGCGCAGCAATACAAGTTCAATAAAACGCTATATCCACTTTTATGTCAACTCTTTATTTCAGTGGCTGTGGTGAAATGGTGTAGGTTAGATCGAGATAAGAAAAAAATTGTATAGGAGCGGGTCTATCTTCCCCCGGGAGGGGCAATTTTATGAGAAATTGACTTAAAACAGAAAAAAAAATTATTAAAAAGCAACGGTTACACCTAAAATACCGATGTACCTTTTTGTAAAGCTAGATATATCTTTTTTTATCTGGCTTTTGAATTAAGAAAAATTATTTATTATTTAATTAA
The DNA here is from genome assembly GCA_947049315.1 of Epistrophella euchroma. Classification (NCBI taxonomy): domain Eukaryota; kingdom Metazoa; phylum Arthropoda; class Insecta; order Diptera; family Syrphidae; genus Epistrophella; species Epistrophella euchroma. The sequence goes on along the minus strand of OX346245.1, from coordinate 120,249,960 downwards.
TTATTAGGGAATAATATTTGTAATATTAATTTGCAAATTTAAAATTAAAAAAAAAAATTAAAAAGAAATGCTAACGAATTTTTTTTAAATATTACGTAATTAAGTAATAATATTGTTTTCAAAATTTAATGCCCTAATTAGATTTTAGTTAAAAATAGAAAACTGAATGCTAAAATTTATTTTTTATTTTTGAGAAAATTAAGAATAAAGGGATGGGTAGTTTTCTAATATAGTTGACTTAAAACAGAAAAAAAATTATTAAAAACCAGGTGTAATCGCCACAACGGCATGCTATTCCTTTTTGCAAAGCCAGAAATCTCTGCTTTTAGTTTGTTTTTAAATAAAGTTTTTTTAATGAACAATTTTTCAAAATCTAATTTTCAACAAAATGTTTGAACAAAAAAAAAATAAAAAAATTTTGTGTAATTTTTTCAATGCTCCCATTAATTTTTAGTCAAACCAGATGTGGAAATATTATCTAGATTTTGAGAAAGTTAAAAATAATAAAAGTAGGTAAGTTTTCCTTAAATTCGACTTCCATCCGTTATTTTGTTGCTCCAAAGATCCTATTTCTACTAATTATGTAAGAAGTAAGGTTGATTTCGTTAATTTCAATTTTCTCAAAAATTTAAGTTTGAAAATTAGTTTTTGAAAAACCATTCTTAAAAAACTTTATTTGAAAAAAAAAAAAAAATTAAAGCAAAGATTTCTGGCTTTACAAAAATTTATAACGTGTCCTTGTTAATTTTTAAAATTCTTTTAGAAAATTTCCCATCTCAGCTAAACGAGGGGACATAGGACCCCCTCCCATACGATTTTTTCTTACCTGGACTCCCCTACATGCTCTAGCTTTTTGTCACACCTTAGGTGAATCACTCTTCATACAAAATTTTGAAATCTAATTCAATTTTTCTAATTTTTTTTTTAAATCTACTTCGACTTTTTTTTCCGGAATTGGTACATTGTTCAAAAGTCCGTGGAACTTTGCTTTCGAAGCCAATTATTTATGTTTCAATAATCTTATCTTCAAGCTTGACGTCTTAAAATGGAAGTAAAATGTCCAGCTACATGTAGGATTTTTAGTCAGCCATGCAAATTAATATTTAAGAGGTTTAAATCCCAAATAGAAATATCCCACACAGAAAACTAAGATTAAAGATGGATAATAATTTTAAAAAAAGTCAAATTATATCATGCCTCTGGCAAGCCATTTCACCTAACCAATAATACTGCTTAAATTAAAACATAACCTCGTAAAAGAAGGTTAACTTTTCTATTTGTTTGTGTTAAAGAAATTTGAATGATAACTATGCACCCTTGGCAACCCTGTTAGACCTTGATTTTCTTACTTAGGGGCTGGTTATAGTGACCAGGAAAACGCATCAGGAAAAATTTTCGTTTTGATAATTTAATGTTTTATAAATGATTTTAAATACAAAAAGGACACGAGTAGATGATAAATCACTTAAAATATTTAATTCATAAAGAAAATTTTCTTTGGAAGAAATATTTGTTCTACAGAAAGCATTTCCTGATATAAACTCGTTTTCCATACGGAATTTCCAGCAAGAAAATGAATAAGTACTCTTTTTAGACACAGTATTTCCTCCAAAGAAAACTTTGTATATGAAAAAAATATTTCAAGTAACTTGTCTATTAATTCGTATCCTTTTTATATTTCAAATCGTATGATAAAACATTAAAATACCAAGAAGAGAAATTTTTCCTGATGCGTTAAATGGCCCCTTAACTAGTGACAAAGAAAGTATACTCAACCTTGTATTGAGTTAGTTAATCAAAAGGTAGCTGCTGGCTCGTCGAATACAAGTTTGTGCGATCCAGTATTTTGTTTAATTTTTAAAAATATTTTCTGCAATCAAAACCTTGTCTTTCCTATGACTTTTGGTTGGTATGTTTCCAAATCTTAATTTTCATAAAAATTTTTCGTCTCTAAGACCGACGATGACGACGGTACTTATGATTTCATCGGCTATACGCATATAAGTATATTTATGTATTTCAACCGGATCTACTTCCCTAAAATAAGACAACACATTTTTTAAAAAGTTTTTTACCTCTGGAACTCCTACAACTATGCTACAGAAAAATAAAAATATTTTTTTTTTCGAATTCTAACTTACAAAAAGAAACTTGTGTTTAATTAAATTATGAAATAAATAATAAGCTGAGACTCTTAGAAAACAGTGTAGGCAAATATTTTTCCAAATAATTTAGCAGCCCATTGTGCTTTTAACCTCGATATTTCTAATTAAGAACAATGTAATCTAGTTTAAAAAAAAACTCAAAACATTGTCATCACTGTTGTTTGCCCTTTTAATCGCTAGAAAATTAAGTTTAAAATTGCTTTTAAAATGAGTTCGATGAAAAATGCTGTATAGGACTAGGTTAGGTAGGTATTGCTTGTTAAAACAGTTGGTTCTAATTTCAAAATTTTCGGGTGACAAAAAATTAATCGAAAAGCCCTCAAACTACCATGACTGATAGGCTCAACAAGGACAAAAAAATCAGAACCAGAGAGTTTATGCATACAAACCCAACCTCTTGAAATGAATAAATGAAACTGGGATAGCTTGCTTATACTATTACAAGAAGGATTAACCAGGACTTAAGATATTTTTCTTTTCACCCTAAAAAACGGTATTTTTAAATTTATTCCATTATTTTTTGTTAATTTTGGGAGTATTTCTTTGCTAAGACAGAAAAAACAGAGATTTTTCTATATGGAAAGGGAACAAGAAGCAAAGAACAACACGCCCAATGACGTTGGTAATGGTGCGGTGCGTGGTGGTGGTATGGGAAAGATGCTGCTTTATCAAATTGAGCGAATAGTCCTTGCTGTGTTCTTTTTTTTTTTTTTTTGATTATTTGTATAATTTTTAACGTCGGTTTTTGTTTCTTTACTTGATTTGAAATTGAGAAGCAGTTAAGGAGGCTGGGGATGAAATTACAATAAAAAAAAAGGAAATCTCAAGTAGCTATTCCTCTTGAAAAAAATAATATAAATAAAACTCGTGGAATCCTTAATTGAAGTAATCCTTTTAGGTTTGGTCCAGTAAGTATCTAACGCGTATTTATAACATAGGTAAAAGCATTCCGTCGCGGCACGTGATAAATTGAAAAAAAAATATTTTTTTTTGTAACAGATATATCCTGTATATAGCAGAGGAGCTCAACCATCATTAATAATTTTTTTTTTGGTCCTTTTTTCATTTTTAAGAGTCTTAATCCTCTCAGACTCTTGATAGAATCGACCATCTTCAAACCAGGGTATTGCTCAAAGTTTGCAGAATCTTCAAATGGACCTTTTGTAATATGGAATCAACATATACTTATAATAACATCAGAAAATCTCGGCATAAGAATTAGTGCCGGATGTGGCGGCCGTTTCCCTCATCATCGCGAATATTTATTCATCACTTCTGACATTTGAATTCGAACAAGTGTAATCCTCCTCTTGTTGTTAGAGTCGATCTTGGAAGGATTATAAAAAAAATATTCAAAGGACCTCATCATCACCGAGAAACCATTAAAATGGGAGTTAATTTTTTCTTTGGAATACAAAAAAAATAAATAAACTCCATAGAATCTATATTGGGGTGAGTGAAGCTTCTTAATATTCTATTCCTCGTTAAATGTTTTTATTTTGGAATAAGGTCGTGGGTTATTTATACGTGGTCATAGAAACCACAGCGATTTACTTCTTTTAAAACTTTGTGTAAAAAAAAAAATAATACCGAAAAAATATGAAAAAGGATAATGATGCCGATGAGATGAGATTTGAGAGGGTAGGAGAAAAAAAAAAAAACAATAGCTGCTTACATGACACGGGTCTTTAAATCCTTTTTAAGCGGAATGGTTCAGGGAGCATAGTTTAAAAACGGTTTAAAGAAAAATATGAAAAAGCATTTAAGAAAGCGTGATGAGTAGGTTCATTTGTACTTCAATTGGTCGGGTAAACAGAACGTACTATGGAGTATGGATTGCATGAAGCTGATTTTTTTTTTGTTCAAATAAGATAGTTTCTCAAAAATTATATGTTAAATGCTTGCAGGATATAGAGTATAATAATTCCTGAAATATCATATACAAATATTTTGTAACTTAACATATATCCTTATAATGCCTTAAAAAAATGTCTGTGTCATACATATATTTTATTCTGTTGCTACAAATTAACTCAAACAAAAAACTAAATTTTTCTTACACTAACTAGGTAGCTTTGCATAATTTAAAAAACATTCGCACCTGCTCTCATGCAGGTATTCTCAATGAAAAAATGTGTAAAATATGGTTAATCCAGTACTTTGCCACTTTATTGTATGCTTATATAAGACTGATAATAAAAAAATAGTAAAAAGAAAGTTAATCCTTTCTTTCGTAAATTCACCTAAGAATCCAATAACGTAAAAACTAAAATAAAAGGTTTTTCTTAGAAAAAAGTAGTTTTTGTTTTGATTTTCTCAAAAACTACAAAATATTTCAACATCCGGTTTTTGGTGTTTGATCAAAAATTTATAAGAGCATTGAATATTAGGAAAAAAAATAATACGTAAAATTTTGAAACAAAATTGTTTAAAAAAAATAATTTTTTTTTTCAAAATTTTGACTTTAAAAATTAATTTTTCAAAAATTATTCACTTTAAAAACTTTATTTAAAAACAAAATTAAAAAAGGGATCTCTGGTTTTTCAAAATAATATAGCATGACTCTGTAGGTAATACATACCGTTATTTTGTAATATTTTTTTTCTGTTTTAAGTGATTTTTTTTTGAAATTGTCCCCCCCCTCAATAGGATTTTTTTTCGTGTTTAAGTCCAACCTACACACTCTAGCTTTTTGTCACACTTTATGCAAATCACCCTGTATATCATCATAATGTCAGGTTTAATTAAAATCACGAGATCTACCTATATTATGCATATTGTAACGTAAGTAATAATTTTGGGAGTTCCTTTATCAATCTGGTGAGTTTGTTTCAGAATGTTTGTTTAGGAGGAGAATTGTATTAAGGAGTGGAAATGAAATTCTATCAGAGAGAAATAAACTGTGAAAAAATTCTTAAACGGTTTATGGACAAATATTTGTGCCAATTTTTAAACGACAAAAATAAAAATCGACTGGAGTTGCCACGAATCTATCATATAAATTATTTATAACATTTTCAAAAAATCATATAAAAAAAGCAAAACATTTTTGAAAATAATATAAATTTTATTTTAATGAAAACAGATTTTTCTTTAATTTATTTTTAAAAATAAAACTCAAATTTGTTCTGTTGTTAAAAAGTGCTACGAGTACCTACATGAACAAGAAATTTACGAATTTTAATGAAAATAAATTCATTAATTTATTATAAAAATGCCCAAAATAATTAAAAAAAAAAAAAAATTGCAAAGCTATTAAAACTGAAATAAAATAAAAGTAACATCTATGTAGGTAACCTTTAGTCAACAACTTTATATAAACCTGCCGATTTCTGGTCGAGGGAATTTCTTTTGCAGAAGCTGTCATGAAGTGGAAATATTTTACCTATTTTTGTAAGCACTCTCTTCTGCCCAAAACACAATTTGTGAAGTGTGAAACAGGATTTGGTAAAAATTAGCGATAGTTTTTTGCAGTTTTGGTCAAACTTTCTGTGCTGCGATGTGACCAACTTGTGCAGTCATGTACCGTAATTAAAAAAAAAAAATCGTACTAAGCATATGGTCTTTAGAAGCTACCAATTTTTTTTAACGTGAAGTTAGCACCGCCATTTTCGATTTTCAAAAAAATAATGGATGTGTTGTACTGTGCTCAACTTGTGCTGCGTTGTGTCGTAAATATTTTTGTCGAATTCGCAAATTCGAAAATTTTACGAATGAAATTTTTTTTTAAATAAGTTTTTCTGAAAACTTAAAGTTGTGCTGTTTTTTGCTCAAAAAATGATGATAAAAACCGAAGAGATAAAACAAATTCGCATATTTGCAATTTTAACAAGCAAACGAAAATTTTGCGATTTGCGAAGCACCTTAGCGTGAAGTTGTTACCACCGCCATTTTCGATTTTCAAAAAAAAATAAAGGTTGTGCTATATTGTGCCCAACTTGTGCTATTTGTGCCGCAAACATTTTTTTCAATTTCGCACGTTTGCAAATTTTATGGGTTCAATTTTTTGCAAACGTGCGAAATTAAAAACAATATTTGCGGCATAACGCAGCACCAGTTGAGTACAATTTAGCACTTCCATTATTTTTTGAATGAATGAAATATTTGGCAATTATTAAAAAAAACTTTTAATTATCAAATATTTACCGCCATATTATATACTCAATACATCTAGATTAAAAATTTAAATCCGGATGTAAATCATACAAATTCAATGTAAATTTATCTGGATTTAAATTTAAATCTGGATGTATTGAGTGAATAATATGGCGGTTAAAAACAATGACAAGGGGCTCTTTCTCATTCTAAATGCTCCATATAATTATTCTATATCAAATTTTTACCCTAACCTTTTTTTGAATATAACTTTTTTGTTTTTAATTTTACGATAAAAAGTGTGTTAACATAAATAGTAGAGAATTTAATATTCTACACAAATGTGGTAAAATTTTTGTTTGTGTGATGTATGGTTCTCAAGATATCGCGAAGACCTTTTTACGCCCCCCTTTTCCAAAATGGCGGCTAACCCCGAAAACTCGTTTTTACATTCCCTTCCTACAGATCCATCAAACAAAATTTTGTCTTGTACAAAATGCAAGGTTAGGCCAACATTTTGTAACATTTCAATGGACTAAAAAAAAACATCTCAAAGAACCAAAAACCTGTTTTCAGTCGAAAATAACATTTAAAAAAATAATCGAACCCATATGTGTTGTTCAATAGTATAGCCGATATATTTCTATAAGCACACATGTACCTATCCTCTCAATTTTCAATTTTTAAGCATCATATGTTCCCTTCGCAATAATAACCCCAATCGTAATTTTATGATCTTCGAAATACCATTGAATATAAAGCTGTTCATTGATTTAAAGTACGCAAATAAAAATGTTTTTTTCAAACACACGCAACACCCCCTTCCCCTGTACAATTTACCTAAAAAAACTGCCACCAGTAGCATCATACCGCAACGCGCACCAAGCCTAAACGGCTCGGCTATAGTCGTCACAGATTCAACAAATAACCATAATATTACAACAACCCCTCTGAGCCCTGGAGGATATTCCACACACGTCCTATTTATATGCCGCACTCAAGTTCGCATGTTAAGTGAGCCAACAACATCTCATACACGCAATGAAGTCGAAGTTAACTTTCCAGTTCACCCCCTGTGTCTATTTCGCTGTTTCGCCGATTACTTATCTATTACTTTTGGCGGATTTATTTGCATATGGCTGTGCCTATACGACTCACACTGAATGATGACAATAAATAAATTTTCAAAAAAAAAAAAAAAAAAGAACACCCCCACCCCATCTTCTGTGAACAAATACAGAAAAACCACCTAAAAAGATACCAAGCGCTGACTTAAGAGCTTATCGAAAGCGAATTTTTGCGGGCAACAATTTTATTAGCAACATTTTGTTGCGGCATGCATGTGCGGTGCGTAAGGGGTGGCGATGGTTTGCGGTTGGGGTGGGTGTAATTTCACCCCCAATGGCACACATATCTGCTGTGGTACATCTGGAAAAAAGGAAAATTATCATATGATTGCTCTACTTTTCCATTTTGATATACTTACCTACCTACCAAACGTTGTTGCTGGATGTTTTTTTTTTTTTTGGGGGGGGGGGGGGGGTTTCCTTCGCAGGATACCATACTTTATGTAGGAGGACTATTATATGCGGCATTGTGCGATTTAAAATTATCTTTTTGTGATTTGTATGCTACAGCGCAAGGATTCCGAGGATTCTTATTTTTGCAGCAGTCGAGTTGTAATAATTCTTAATGATTTGAAAATATTATACAACAGGAGCTATTCTTTGCTAAAGGCTCATATGCGAAATGAACATACAAAGATAGTGCTTAAGTAACCCTTAATTGGGAAGACGTCCTGGCAGGGTTTTGAGAAATAATCTCTGCTGGAAAAATTTAAAAATGAGAAAGGTATTATAGAAATTTGATTTTATTACATTTTGATATTGGAATACATTTTTAACAATTTCTTTAATTTTATAAAAAAAAAATACCAAAAAATGTTGATGTGTAATGTTTTTAAGGTTTTATTTATTATTGAATAAAGTCCAAATGAAAATTTAAGTTGGAGGAATTTTTTGAAATTTCAAAAAATTAACTCATAGAGTGCGGATGTTATTGAGAGCATAAACCCCGTACCGAATGATCACAGTAGTACAAACCAATTGAAGAAAAAAAACTTGTTAGAAAAAGACACTTTCGGTCCACTTTTTTCACAGTTTTGCGTTGGCTAAAATAAAATCAAAGAAAATGAAACTTCAAAACTTTTGCTCGTGCTGTTTAAAATAATTGCGCATCAGTAACGGCAAATTTAAATATTATTTGCTTAAATTTCTCAACATAAAGACCATAAATCTTTGTTCTTTAGAATGCTTTTTGTCATCTCAATACGTCCACTTTTCATAGAGATACAGACAACACTTCAAAAAAATTTTTTTGTTCCCTTAATTTTTCACTTGCGGATTAGGTATGTATTATGGCCAGTTTTGGATTCGTAAAAAAATTCTAACTCGAGATTTTGATCATACTTGACATTACGATGATAGAGAAGACGAAAAAAATGGGTCTCGCAAGTCCGTCCGTCTATCTGTCTGTGTAATCGAGAAATCGACTACAGCCTAAACGTATGGGTAGATTTTATTTAAATTTGGTATATAATAGTGTTTTTTGACAATTCCTCCGACATGTTTTATTTTAATTTTTTTTAGGACAGAAATTAATGGTACTTGTCATATAATTTTTTTTTAACATTTTTGAAAAATCCTATTATTCTCAAAAACTGCTCAACGGATCTTTTCAAAAAAAATTAAATAACTTTTATTAAGTACGGGCAACCTTTTGGTGAAAATAAAATTTCCAAAAAATGGTTTCAAATGGTTCCTCCCATAGAACCAATTTTTTTATTTTTGTTTTTCTCAAAAAGTAATAAGCTGATGTTGATAATTTTTTATGTTGAATCTTCTGAAAAAATTAAAATAGTATTGTATGTGTACCAACATTTTCAACAAATTTTTTTTGGATTTTCCAGAAAAGTTTCAATTTTTTTTTTGAAAATCAAATATTTCGAAAACGACTACATTTGATTCTTACAAATCTTGGTATTAAGCAGTATTTTCATATTATTTAGAATATTTTGCACACAATTTTTTCTTATAGTCAAAATGGACTTTCCATGGATTTTAAAAATTTATTTTTGAAAATTAGATATTTTAAAAATGTGTGGATGATTTTTTTCGAAATTTAATTTTTAATTCAACATTAATAAATACTAAAAAATGGTGCACCAATTTTTTTTCTTAAAAATATTTACAAAATTTAATTTAAAAAAAAAAAACCGCTCCTACGATTTTAAATTTTGTTTTCTCTAAAACTAAGATTAGTTACAAAAATCAGATGGTGTAGGTATTTTTTTTAAGCTCTCAAAACGATTAAGAAGATTTTTTAAATAAAATTATTTCGAATTATGTTGATTTTTGATATTTTTTTCAATTTAAGCTCTAAGATTTGCATGTATAATACTATAGTTTAAACTTAAGGCCATTTTTGTTGTAAATTATATGAACTACAAGACTAGGTAGTAACATTTTAAACTTTAGGCCATTTTTGTTGAAAATTATAACTAAACTAAAAGACTAGGCAGTAAAATTTTTTTAACATTGAAAATGTTTATAGGATCGTTTTGACAGAGTTGTGGTGTTACTAAAATGATTAAATGAAATAAATTCAATAAATCAGAAATGAACTCCAGCGTATAGGCCATCACAACGAAATTTTTGGTTGGTGTTACTAAAGAAATGACCGAAATGATTGAAATGAACACATGAACGTAGAATATGAAAAATGAACTCCAGCGTATAGGAGGACAACTATCAAATTTTTGGTTGGTGTTACTAAATCATTACTAGAATGATGAAAATAAACAAACGAACACAAGCGATGAATTACAGCAGGCGTAGGCAATAGGTATACGGGGAAAAAACGAAGAAAAGTTGTCGTCAACAGACAAGCTTCAGTGGAAGAATATTCAATGAAGAATATTCAAAAAGAGAAAAAACAACAAGTAGGTACAACGCAACCAACAAAAGTTTATCTATAGGTACTATGCCAGATTTTTGTATGTAGTGTAGGTATATACATATATGTAAATGCTATGCATCAACATAATTATGGAGGTAGGTATGTAGGTTGTGATTTTTTGAAATTGACAATGATAGGTATTTAGTGATGCAGTTGAGTGTTAAAGCCGGAGTTAAGCTTGCTTGAAATCGATGTATGTAGGTATGCAATATGTAGGACAACCAAAAATATGCCACAGCATATTTTATTTTAGTAACACTATTAAGACGAGACTAGATTAGAAATCCGTTTTATAAGTAAATGCATATTTTTGTATATTTACAATTTACGTGCATATTTTGGCATGCCAATTTTTTTAGGTATATTTTTCATAAAAAAAAACATAGTTTGTTCAGTTATTATTATTATTTATTGTATTATTCATACTAGAATGTCAGTTTATTAGACTTGGCCATTCTTTATTGCGTCAATTTAATTGAATTTTTGAAAAAACAAACAACAACAACTTAAAGGCGCTACCACTAATTGTTTAGGAATTAATTTTATGTATTTTAATTTGTTTTATTTTTGTTTGGCTGGAGATATAGCTATTTCAGGGGGTGCCAAGTCCTATCATCAGTCTACTTTTAGTGATGCTGAGCTTTAATCCAATTTTATTGGGAAAAACTTTCTACATGCACACCATGAGGTTTGAACCCATTGCCCAGTCTTCGAAGTCGTATGCACTACGCATTCCAGTACATATGACCACTGACGTCACTGATCGAGATGTGCTGTTTGTTTATCAAATGCATTTGGAGCATCAGCATTTTGATAATTTGTTCAGTATCTTCTAACGTTTATTCAATAAATAACAAAGGTCTATAGGGAAGCATAACCAGCATTATAGCATAACCAAAAAATTAAAACCTAACTTGAGGTTATGTCGAAAAAATTCGCATTACGGAAATTTGGGTTGGTTTTTTTTTTTTTGAGAAAATTAACCTTATTTTGAGTTGGTTAAATTGACTCGAACGATTTTATTTCAATTTTGTAATCTAGTACTTCTAAATATTTAAGGCCGTGTGTGAATTGAATTAAAATTTCGATTAAATTTAATTCGAAATAAAATTTTGAAGTTTCTACGTATAGATTCACCCTACTATCGTCAAAAATTAATCTTCAGATAAAATTTAACGCGATTTTAACCCAATTCGCACACGGCCTAAACAATATGTATAGATAGCTTTTGAAAATTTAGATAATATTGACCCAAAATAAATCATAAAAATCATGCTCCCAGTAATTCTGACTTTTTAACGGGTATGGTATGTTTCGCCAGAATTGTTTGGCAAATTAACGTTTCGCGGTGGTACATTTCGCCGTTTCTCGTTTCGCATTTTTTTATTTAGCATTTTGTTATTTCGCAATTTTCGTTTTGCAAATTACGTTTGGTTTTTTATATGATATGACAAACCATCATTTCGCAATTTTCATTTCGCAATTTTCACTTAATATTTTGTTTGTTTGGCATTTTTAGGTTTGACAATTTTTTATTTGGCATTTTGTTATTTGGCTTTTTCTTATTTGGCATTTTATTATTTTGCTATTTTTCAATCAGCATTTTGTTATTTCGCTTTTTTTATTTGGCAATTTGATGTTCAGCTTTTTTTTATTTGGCATTCGATTGTTTGGCAATGTTTTGACTTCCATTAAATTACATGTCTTAAAATTTCGCGCGAAATTTTAAGGCATGTAATTTAATGGAAGCCAAAACATTGCCAAACAATCGAATGCCAAATAAAAAAAAGCTGAACATCAAATTGCAAAATAAAAAAAGCGAAAAAACACTGAATAGAGAATATAAAAAATATAATGCACCTACGAAAATAACTGCCCAATTGCTTAAAACCCTATTTTCCTTGGAGTAAAATGTGAAAATCCTCTTTCCGTTATGTACTTACTTATGTCAAAAATATTAAACAGAAGAGTGATTACGGCAAAAATTGCAAAACAACTAAACAAATATTACCAATACAAGCACGACTAAGCAACGGCTCAGAAAAAAACTGTTAATCTTGAAAAGAGACGATGGTAATGATTAGTCAAACGATCAAAACAACTGAACGGCGAAATGATCTATTAGAGAAATAATAAAACGGCTTGACGATATTTATCGAAATGATTAAACGGCGAAGCGTTATTTCGCAAAATAATGAAACGGCGAAACAATATTTTGCGAAAAAACACTTGGCCAAATAATAAACAATTTAACAAAGAAAGACTAAACAATAATTTGCCAAATGAATTTTGCGAAATGATTGAAAATATTTTTAACAAAAAGCGAAATATAAAACCGCCAAATGTTAATTGCAGAATGATTGAAAAACGTAATGAATAAAAAAGAAAATGTAAATTGCCAATTAAGAATTGCGAATTAAACAAAATATTTAACGACTAAGGCGAAACAAGAAATGCCAAATGAATTTTGCCAAACAATGGTGACCCCTTTTTAACATTTCTTTCGTTGAAAGGTACCAAAATTTTTGTTAGCCACGAGAGCAAACTTGTAGGGCTCACTCGTGTAAATCTTGTTTTTTTATTTTTGATGCAATTAAAGTCTTAAATAAATCCATGTGAATGAATTTAAACGATATTCACCATTTTAAAAAACTTGCATATACTTTGTACCTATTTCAAATAGGTTTCAACAATGGCTTTTAGCCAAAGCAAACTTTGTTCGACAATCTTTCTTGTACACTACCTATTTTTTTTTGTTTTTAAACTATACTTAGAATATATGTTTACAAGCAAAATTAAGCATACTAGTATCGTCCCGTGGCCGAAACTCAGCAAAAACTGAAACACTCTAGGAAGGAGAAAAATTTTAAATTTGTTTCAAAATATTGAAGGAAAAAAACATATATATTTTTTTTTAATATGCAGTGTTCGACAGTTAAAAAACAAAAATGACCCACAGCGTGTAAATGCGTGTCTCAAGTAGATTATGCAAATCTCCGCAATTGTGGCTTTCCAACCATATAAAATTTTAACTTTAAAGATTTTTTCGGAACTTACCGCGTTAAATATAATTGGTCGTATTTATAAACATTGTCTAACTTTAGACAGCCGTCCAAGTTTTTAAAAAAGTTTTCTAATTGCTGCTAAAGTGACTTATCGTCTTATATTGCTTTAGACAACGTAATCTATTGTCTAAATCTTGAGAAATGCAATATTTTTTTTATTAAATAAAGCATATTTCCGACTGTTTCGAAATACTTAGACATAGTTTAAACAGCCAAAAATCTAATTAATAAGACCAAATACTTCTTATATTTACCGTGGTAAGTTCCGAAAAAATCTTTAAAGTTAAAATGATTAATGTCCGCGAAAAGAATAGTTTAAAGTTTTATACATATAAAATTTATCGAAATCGGTCAAATACTTTTTGAAAAAATGATACCACACAATTTATTTAAGCAATATTTTTAGGGCATATAATAATTTTTTTTTGAGCATAATATAATAATTTATTAAGGGCATATATATATGTAATTGATTTTTAAGGGCATAATTATAAGCGCTTAAAACTGGTTTTTAGGGCATATTTGTGTTTTCCCTAATAGGTACATATATATATGAGTTTTGATATCAGATCTTAAAAAAACGATTTTTTTGGTTGAACAGGAAAGTTGATGGGTTGTTTAAGAAAATTAACAAGGTTTATTTTTTGCCAAATGGAAAGTGACATTAAATACATAATAACCTAGAAACTTCAGAACCTATAATGGTGTCTGAAACAGCTTATTACGTATTTAATTTAAATTGAAAAGATTAGTCAGGTGTCATTTTCAATGTCCCTATGGTTACTCTATGAGTGAAATCTGTAAATTTTTCTAAAACAAACCGTTTTTGAGATATTTTCCAAAAACTCTCAGTTTCAAGACTTTTCGCCACTTTTTTTTTTTTAAAGATTTATTGACTTTTTGATCTGCTGATCTGCTGTAACTTTTTAACGTTTAATGCTACAAAAAAAATGAAAACCTATTTTTGTTGAAAATTACATTAGCTACAGGTGGAAAATTTTCTCTAACAGAAACTGTTTTTGAGATGTTTGTAAAAAAACTCCCATTTTCATGACCTTTGGCCCCTTTTAAGAGATTTTTTAACTTTTCATTTGATATATGTAACTTTTTAACGGTTAGTGCTACGCAAAAACTGAAAAATTTATTTTTGTGGGAAATCGCCTCAGCTCTCTAGCACAAACCGTTTTTGAGATATTTGCAAGAAACTCATTTTTATATACCCTTGGACACTATAACTGACCTAGCGTTCTTCGGATCGATGAGGAACTTCCAACGTCCATGCCAAATTTTAGCTTCTAACTAATTTTTTCCTTGAAAAAGGCAATTTTTTCTGGAATATTTTTAAATACCATCGATTTTAATCAACTATTTTTTTTTTATTGTACACTGAAAAAAAAACGCAATATCAAGATAACATTTTCATAATATCAATTCCATATTTTTCATTTTCCATATCAAATTTACCACAAAACATATTGAATTAATACTTTTAATATTACGCTAATATTATTTTCGTTATATTGATATTAAAAGTGTTACTTTAATAAGATTGGTTTTAATATTTAATATCAATTCTCATTATCAAAACTAGGTTGATAATTCTTACTATTAGAATATCATTAAAAAATATTAATCTGATATTTGTATGTCAAATTGATGTCCTCAATGTTGAATTGATATAATTTTATGTAAAAATGTTGAAAACGGCAAATCATTTTAATATTTTATTAATATCAAATATATGTTATTATATCAATTTATCAATAAATTTTTAAAAATGTTGTATAAATGATATTAAAATATCACACAAATATTTTAAACATCAGCTTGGTACAATTTGTTTGATATTATAACATCAATTTAACATTTTAAAATATGGTTGGCATTGAATCATAAACCAGAAAGTTATCAATTTTCAACGTCTGCTTTCCGTATTGCGAATTAGCCTAGTGGAAGTGTATTGGGCTCGTAAGCGGAAGACACAGGTTCGAATCTCATCAGAAAATTTTCAAGTAAGTAAAATATAAGTTTTTTCAATTTAAATAAAACTCTAAATATTTCAGACTAAAAGGCAAAGGAACTTACAAAACCACTATGGTGCAATAGGAAAATAAAACCTAAAAACTAATAAAATAAAATTCAAATCAAACCCCTACAAATGCACGCAGTTTCTTTTGTTTTTTTTTTGCTTTCTTCATTTTAATAGTCATATCAAAATGATAATAAATATATCATAATGATAATGATCATATTGTATTGATATGATGAGCATATCAAAATTGATGTTTTTAATGTTGGACGACTTTTATAACCCAAAAATGTTAATTTTACAGTCGTTTTATCAATTTTTTTTTTTCGGTGTATGTATATTTTTTTTGACTTTTTACTATCATTATTTGATTTAAATAAAATTCTGTCGCAAGAGCTCCTATAGTAATTTTATTTTAAAATTTTCAAAAATAAAAATAGTTTTTGGATTTTTAATACCTATTCGATTTTTTCAAAGATGCGTATGTAAATGAATTTTTTAAAAAAATTAATTTTTAACTTATTAATAAATATACCTACCAAAAATTCGAGTACACCAATTTTTTAATTTTTTTTTCTATAAATTAAGATAAGCTAAGGAAATCAGATCGTGTACCTCTTAACATCGCGTTTGGTTTCCAAGCAGAAGTGGATTTACCAATTAATTTTATTTTTAACAAATTTTAAGTTTTAATTCAATTTTTGTGTATGCACGTGTTACAAACTTAAACTCAACAATAATTTGTATAGGTGTCATTAAATAGAGGCTCCATACAAGATTTATTTCTTTTTAAATTAGATGATTACAACAATCAGCCTTAAAAACCAAAATGCGTGGTCGTACATAAGAGCAACCTTGCTTATTTGCATTTTATTTTTAAATGTTAAGACCACGATTTTATACAAATTTAGTAATATTTTTCAAGCGACAATACAGCTCTCATTTATAAACTAACAATAAATTTATTTAAATAATAGTGTAATGTGCTTTTCTCAATCAACATTTTGTATGTTTTTAAGACTCCAAAATTACGTATAAATTACGTGAAAATATCTTTATACCAAACTTGTTTAAATGTTATAGAGGCTTTAAATAATAATTTTATGATATTGGTTTCAAAAATCGATCCCAAATAATGCGTACAAAAAGTTGTCCTTAATATAGAGCGGAAAGACAGGTAGGTAGGAGTCTAACGATTCCATGCGTGTATTTTTAACACCTATCGTTATAACACGTGAAGTTAAAATCCGATTTTTGAAATAACTCAGATTCTAATTCTGATGTCATGACAACTTTAGTATTGACATTTCTAACTATCCGTAAAATCGAGAGCTCTAGTACCTACCTCCCAATAACAGCTCTCCCTGCATTACCAATTTAAACCAGTTTTTACACCTCAATACCTACAGTAGGTGTAAGAATATAGGTAAACTTTTATTTTTTTTTCGAGAAAATCACCCAATTGCATAAGACCCTAATAGTAATAAAAGTGGATTTCCATGTCGCTTATCAGAAACTCAAAACTTATACGTGATAACAGAGAACAGAGAATATTCTTTTATCGTTTTATCAATCTCTTAAATCGAACTCGTGACAATTGTTTATTTTGTAAATCATTTTTCAAACATTTGTTTGTCTAATTGAAAATCTAAATGCGCAGGCAACAACAACAAAGGTACAAAACTTTAAAAAACCATTAGTTTATATTTTTTTTATATAGAAAGGGTGGGGATGATAGGTTATGTTAGCTTTAGAGGAGGAGAATCATTATGGTGATAAATATGTGATTTTAAAAAGATAAGATACAATTTAAGGCTTTGATCGAAATTTTTTACAATTGGAAGTCTTGACGAGGTGCCTCAAGAAAAAGAAGTAAAGATATTTTTTTAATGTGGCAAAAAGATATGCGCCAGCGCTCTACTTTACTGTCTTATCATAAAGATTGTATCGGATTTTTGATATATTATCTTAGATAATGTCCTCTTATATGTAGAGAAGGAAATAAACTACAGATAGATTTTTTTTTCCAAAAGTTAAACCTCACTGCCATCAGCAAATAAGTTTGCTTAAACATCTAAGTCTTCAGCATTACACAAAAAAAAAATTTACAGATTTCACTCATAGAGTAACCATGGGGACATTGAAAATGACACCTGACTAATCTTTTCGATTTAAATTAATTAAAACGTAATAAGCTGTTTCAGACACTATTATAGGTTCTGAAGTTTCTAGGTACCTTTATGCACATTATGTATTTAATGTCACTTTCCATTTGGCAAAAAATAAATCTTGTTAATTTTCTTTAACTAACCCATCAACTTTCCTGTTCAACCAAAAAAATCGTTTTTTTAAGATCTGCTATCAAAACTCATATATATGTACCTATTAGGGCAAACACAAATATGCCCTAAAAAACAGTTTTAAGCGCTTTTAATTATGCCCTTAAAGATCAATTACATACATATATGCCCTTAATAAATTATTATATTATGCTCAAAAAAAAAAAAATGATTATATGCCCTAAAAATATTGCTTAATAAATAGGCTAAAATAAATTTTGTGGTACAATTTTCTCAAAAAGTATTTAACCGATTTCGACAAATTTTATATGGTTGGAAAGACACAATTGCGGAGATGTGCAGAATCTACTTGAGACACCCATTTACACACTATGGGTCATTTTTGTTTTTTAACTGTCGAAACTGCATATTAAAAAAAAAATATGTTTTTTTCCTTCAATATTTACAAACAAATTAAAAATTTTCTCTTTCATTGATTGTTTCAGTTTTTGTTGGCCGAGTTTCGGCCACGGGACGATAATAGTATGCTTAATTTTGCTTGTAAAAATATATTCTAAGTAGGTTTGTATACCTTTGTATGTTTAAATACTGCACTAAAAAGAACGAAATAAATCTAAAAAAAAAAAAAAAATAGGTAGTGTACAAGCAAGATTGTCGAACAAATTTTGCTTTGGCTAAAAGCCATTGTTGAAACCTATTTGAAATAGGTACAAGTACATGCATGTTTTTTAAAATGGTGAATATCGTTTAAATTCATTCACATGGATTTACTTAAGACATTAATTGCATCCAAAATAAAAAAACAAAATTTTCACGAGTGAGCCCCACAAGTTTGCTCTCGTGGCTAACAAAAATTTTGGTACCTTTCAACGAAAGAAATTTTAAAAAGTCAGAATTACTGGGAACATGATTTTTTTATTTTAGGTCAATATTTTCTAAAATTTCAAAAGCTATCTATACATATTGTTTAGGCCGTGAACTGGGTTAAAATCGCGTTTAATTTTATCCGAAGATTAATTTTTGACGATAGTGGGGTGAAACTTCAAAATTTTATTACGAATTAAATTTAATCGAAATTTTAATTCAATTCACACACGGCCTTAAATATTTAGAGGTACGTACTAGATTACAAAGTAGTAGCAGTAGCGTGATGGTTAGTGCAATGGACTGTCATGCCGGAGGTCTAAGGTTCGATTCCCAGCCTCGCCACCTATTTATTTAAAAGAAAAAACGGCTACTGCCTCTTGCGAGGAATTGACAAATCCTCCAATAGTATCTCCTGTCACAGAAAAGTGCCGCTCGTTAGCCGTTCGGATTCGGCAATAAACTCCATCCATTCCTGCAGACACGCACACAGGAATGGTTGAGAGTTGTAAGTCAATAGGCCCTAGTTCTTCATGAGCTGTTGTGCCATCAAATTTATTTTTTTTTATTTACTAGATTACAAAATTGAAACAAAATCGTTCGAGTCGATTTAACCAACTCAAAAAAAGGTTAATTTTCTTAAAAAAAACCAACCCAAATTTCCGTAATGCGAATTTTTCGACATAACCTGAAGTTATAGGTTTTAATTTTTTGGTTATGCTATAATGCTGGTAATGCTTCCCTATAGACCTTTATTATTTATTGCATAAACATCAGAATATACTGAACAAATTATAAAAATGCTGATGCTCCAAATGCATTTGATAAACAAACAGCACATCTCGACCAGTGACGTCAGTGGTCATAAGTAGTGGAATGCGTAGTGCATACGACTTCGACGACTGGGCAATAGGTTCAAACCTCATGATGTGCATGTAGAAAGTTTTTCACAATAACATTGGATTAAGGCTCAGCATCACTAAAAGAAGACCCCCTGAAATAGCTATATCTCCAGCCAAACAAAAATAAAACAAATTAAAATACCTAAAATTAATTTCTAAACAATTGGTGGTAGCGCCTTTAAGTTGTTGTTGTTTGTTTTTCAAAAATTCAATGAAATTGACGCAATAAAGAATGGTCAAGTCTAATAAACTGACATTCTTGTATGAATAATACAATAAATAATAATAATAACTGAACAAACTATGTTTTTTTTTTATGAAAAATATACCTACAAAAAATTGGCATGCCAAAATATGCACGTAAATCGTAAATATAAAAAAATATGCATTTACTTATAAAACGGATTTCTAATCTAGTCTTGTCTTAATAGTGTTACTAAAAAAAATTATGCTGTGGCATATTTTTGGTTGTCCTACATATTACATACCTACATAAATCGATTTCAAGCAAGCTTAACTCCGGCTTTCACACTCAACTGCATCACTGGCCTTTCTTATAGGACCGAATTGTATTCTGTATCGAATAAAAATAAATACCTATCATTTTCAATTTCAAAAAATCACAACCTACCTACCTCCATAATTATGTTGATATATATACCTACACTACATACAAAAATCTGGCAGAGTACCTATAGATACATACACTTTTGTTGTTTTTTCTCTTTTTGAATATTCTTCATTAAATATTCTTCCACTGAAGCTTGTCTGTTGACGACGACTTTTCTTCGTTTTTTCCCCGTATACCTATTGCCTACGCCTGCTGTAATTCATCACTTGTGTTCGTTTGTTTATTTTTATCATTCTAGTAATGTTTTAGTAACACCAACCAAAAATTTGATAGTTGTCCTCCTATACGCTGGAGTTCATTTTTCATATTTTAAATTCATGTGTTCATTTCAATCATTTCGGTCATTTCTTTAGTAACACCAACCAAAAATTTCGTTGTGATGGCATGGCCTATACGCTGGAGTTCATTTCTGATTTATTGAATTTATTTCATTTAATCATTTTAGTAACACCACAACTCTGTCAAAACGATCCTATAAACATTTTCAATGTTAAAATATGCACGACTGTGTCGTACCAATTTTTTCTTTTAGTTAAAAACTACATACATATAATGTAAACGAGAAAATGTAAAAAAAAAAATCAAAAGTGCTAAAAAGATACATTTTATATTTGTTTTATTTTTTTTTAATAATTCTTAATACTTTTAAATACACTTTTCAAAACAATTAAGGGAACAAAAAAAAAATCACTTTTTTTTAGTGTTTTTCGAAGAGCTGTATCTCTGTAAAAAGGGGTCGTATTGAGATGAAACAAAAAGCATTCTGAAGCTTTATCCCTTTTGTATTGAAAAATTTTCGCAAATTATTTTTTTAAGGTACCGTTATTGCGCAATAATAAAAAGCAGCACGACCCAAAAATTTAATTTTTTTTTTCTTTTTTTGAACATTGTCATTTTCAAAAAAACTGTGGAAAAAGTGGGCAGAAATTGTTGTTTTCGTTTCCATTTTGATGACAATTTCACAATATTTATGAACCACCCAATTTGTTCCCTTAATTGGTTTTTACGACTTTGATCATTCGGTACATGAAAACGGTTCAATGGATTTTTTTTGAAATTTTACAGAAATATTAGTGGTCTATAGTTCTTTAAAATGTTTTACCAGATTAGATCATACAGTCAAAATTTATAAAGCTGTAAAAGATTTACAAAAAGTCTTTAAAAAGTCGTTTTTTTACCTTTTCTGAATGTAACGATGAGGAGCCAAAAAAAGTAATCGTTATAAAGTTTTAAATAAATTTTTTTAAAAAAATAATTCCAGTCTTTAAAACTATCCTTAAATGTCCCGTGTCGTCATTCCTTGCGAAGATATCGGTAGTCAAAGTCAAAAGTCTGTTTTGTTCATTCGAAGCCAGATATTCTTTTGAAAAAAATTTGTACAATGACGAAAAAAGATGACCTTAAAGCTGAATAAACAAGTTATTGAAAAAAAACATTAAATTGGCTCAAAAAAAATTTTCAAAGAAAATGACAATGTTCAAAAAAAGAAAAAAATTTAAATTTTTGGGTCGTGCTGCTTTTTATGATTGCGCAATAACGGTACCTTAAAAAAATCATTTGCGAAAATTTCTCAATACAAAAAGGATAAAGCTTCAGAATGCTTTTTGTTTCATCTCAATACAACCTCTTTTTACAGAGATACAGCTCTTTGAAAAACATTAAAAAAAAAAGTAATTTTTTTTGTTCCCTTAATTGTTTTGACAAGTGTATTATATTGTTCAAACTACTCAGAAAAAATCAGATTCCAAGACTTTAATAAAATTTAGCAAAAACCTGAAACGCAGTTTTCTTATAACTATTTTTATTTTGGTCAGAAGTTTAATAAAAATCGTTAGAGCTGTTTTTGAAAGAGTTAAATAAAAAAAAATTTAATTTCCCCTCTAGCAACTCACATACAAATGGTCTGTACCAGTCTTTGTACTAAATTTGAAGCAAATCGGTCCACCCGCTGGAGCGCTAGCTTAAATTACATGGACGCATGGACGCACAGACTGATGGACGGTATGGTGAAACCCACAAAGTGAAAAATAGCTTTTTTTCCACGCATGAAAAATACAATAAAATTAAATGCAATTATTTAAGCGACATGAGGAAGGAATTTGTTTTGAAGTAAATTATAATTCAACGGACTTATCTAAACCAAATATAAAAAAAAAATTATTTTCTTTGTCACGAATTCAACCCGAGATTTATTGATGCTTTATTTTGATTGGGATTTCACTTCGCATAGATGTAAAAAACTAGGCTTTAGTTGGGAATGATGGGACATAGTTTATAATGAACCAAGTCCCAATTTTGTTGGGAGATAGTTCATTGGTAGTTAGTTTTTTTTGGGAGTCAATTAATATAGAGTCAAAAATTTCTATTAAATAAAATAAGTTTTTTGTTTGAGAATGAGAATCTTATGGTAAAATAATAATTCTTAGTTTCAAGATATTTCAAAAGCTTAATCTACAAAAAAAATAACAATTATGAAAATAATTCCATTTGTAGATATCTGTAGTAGTAAAGGTATATAGTTTCATAATAAAAGGAAATCCTTCTGATTTTCATTTCCTATATTTAAGGCACATTATTACTATGCATGTCGTCAGGGCCACTCCCTCGCTATATCCCAAGTATATTTGTGTTGGTACATCTAAGCAATCTAAAGACGTTCTGCTTCCCTCCTCTCCTCTCACACAAACTACCATACATAAACCGAAACCCATTCTCTTCAATTTCAGCATAAGAGCACAACTTAATTTGCAGCAATTGCAACATATTTGCAGAAAGGACTTAAAATCTTGACAACTTCTTTCCGGATGACATGCAATTTTCAGGAAAACCTCTGAGGTTTTCCTATACCATTTCCTATACTTACACCATCATCGTCCTCCATCTAGGCACATCCGAACCCGACACAGTTAAAAAAAAAAAAAAAAAAACCCACCCGCTTACTGGCTGATGTGATGGAGCAGCGAGGTAGCAGCGGGCATCGCGCCGAGTTTCATCTGTTTTTCTCTATACTTTCGCTCAAACAAGGAAAATCCTTGAAAGAAAGGACTCTTACTCGTATACAAAGATAAGTATCACTATCCTTTCAATTATTTGTGAACTCCAGAAATAAGGGACGTATTTTCAAAATTAAAGCGCCAAGATCAACACTTTTAGACTTTCAACATTCGTTATAAAACAGTTTGGTGCTAAGTTTAGCAAAAAGTATAGCATATACCTTTTACAAAAATCTTTGGAGCCATTTTTGAGAAAAATACGGTCTTATTAAAATGCTAAAAAAAATTATGACCTAAAAAATAAGAAAAAATAGTGGGGGTAGTGTTCAAAAATCGCAATGGATACCAAATTTAAAGCAAAGTTTAAATAAAATTTTTTTAATTATTTTTTTCAAAATTTTGAGTTTGAAAATTAATTTTTCAAAAACTATCCTCTCAAAAAATATAATTAACAACGTGAAAAGAACGGACTTCTGGCTTAAAAAGCAAAGCATGACATTCCTAGTTTCAAGATATTTGCCGTTGTTTTTTAAAGTTTTTTTTTTCAATTTCAAGTCGATTTTTTTTTGAAAATTGCCCCTCCCTTACTAAACGGGGGAAACCAGACCCCCATTCTGCAGCATTTTTCTCTTATTTTAACGCAACCTACACGTTCTAGCTCTTTGTAACACCTTATGCGAATCACCCTGTATATAATAATGCATCGTTTTTCTCCTTGCTCAGTCATACCGATTCCATTTATCTTTTTTTTTTTTAATTTTTCTTATACAGTGTAGGGCAAAAGGTATGAACCGGTTTTAAAAGGATGTAAAAGAAAAAAAATTGAACTTACAGAAATTATGTTTATATTGTTTAATTCAGTAAAGAATCTAGTTTTTTACATTAAGTTTTAAAGTTTACATTACGTATAGGTGGCGGCCGTCAGCCGCGATGCACTCTTGAAGGCGAATTCTGAAGTTTTCAACCGCTCTTCTGCACATTTCGATGGGTATTGCCGTAACTTCCTCTCTGATTCTTTCTTTAAGTTCTTCCAGGGTATGTGGACGAAGTTTAAAAACTTTTTCCTTTATGTACCCCGAACAGAAAAAAATCACAAATGCTCAACAGGAATATTTAAGTGCTTTGGGAAAGATCTCTGCGTGGCGATAACAGAATGGCCATTTTCAAAAAAAGTCCTAACGGCAAACACACGATGCTCTCCCTTCCAAACCATGGTTGCTACTGAAAACTAGACTCTCTCACTGCCACAACGAGACCCCTCCCCCTCCCTTCCCCTTTTCCCACCATAACCACAGGCCGAGCGCCAGCCGGTCAAAACCGGTTCATTCCCTTTGCCCCACCCTGTATGTACTTTGTTAGTAGGTTCTAACGAAAAAAAAAATTAAGAAAGTTGTAAAATCTAACATTAAAATTTGGTTGAGGGCTTCTGAATACTCTGCCTTACTATTCTTTTTTTTTTTTTTAGGCAAATAAAATTAAAAATATTGAATGTTTATTTTATTTATCCGATTGGTGTACATGGGGAACACTAAACCTCACAACACTCCACAATGATCAAAAGAAAACAAAAAGGTTTTTGCCAAAGGAAATTAAATTTTAGTGGGATAAAAGTCGCAATAGATTTTAATTTTTTTTTAAACAACAAACTCTGACCTTCATAGCTCACGTAAAGACTTTTTTTGATTTAAGTGTGCGATAAAAAGATTTTTGAAAAATATAATGCTGATAAAAAAGTACGTATACGCCACAGTGACTCTGCTAATGCTTATTATGTTATATTTTATACTACAAGCATTCAAAGATTAATTAAGAAGATTTGTTCACATCTTTCTCTTCTTATATCCACATAACATAGATTATAAGGTGCCAGAAAAAAAATTGAAACATAATGAAACAAATGGAACCATCAGGTAAGCGATCTAGTGGTCAGTTATACAATCGTGGTTCAAATATTGATTCGTGGTTTAGAAATTTTAATTCATTGATTTCGGCGGATTAACTGAGGTTCAACGATGCGAGCGATGTAATTGGCTATTATCACAGTGAACCTCTTGAACTATCGTTGAACCTTAGACCGACGAAGTCAGAGAATCGTGAAAACCCGATTTCATTCATCAATTTTTTTTTTTTAAGTTTTTACATGGAAAATTATGTCGCCTGTTCCCGTGTCGGAAAACCATCAGTTTAATGAAGCAAGAAAGAAAACTAATAATGTTGTGTATCAAATCCAATTGAATAGCTAAGATAGGACAACGTCTGTCGGGTCAGCTAGTAATTAATAAAATACATGGATGAATCGCACGATTTTGCTCTTGTGGTTAAAGCTGCCGTGAATTTTAAAGATTATATTTATTGTAAGGACATTTATAAATAATTAAATTAATAAAAATAATTATAAATTTCAAGAATACATATAAAAGGCATAAAACTCATTTTTTAAATCAAATGTATAAAAAAAGTTCTTAAAATGTTTTAATCTCTGAATGAAGAACACCATACAAATATTTGAAAATATATGAGTTTATATGTAAAACAAATTTCAAAAACCGTTATGGCGGATTTCTTAAAAACTAAATAAAATTTCTTAAAATTTTTTTGAAAAAATTTGGTTTGCCATTTTTGAAAATTTAATACATTATATACACCTAAAACAAAAATTTTCATCCACCACTTTACAAAAAAATTACTAAAAAAACTGAACTTCTATTTTGAGCTACCAAAAAATATTTTTTTGAAAATATTTGTATGCAATATTATTCAGACTTAAAAGGACTTTCAAAATAAAAATCTGGATCAAATTCGGTTGAGCTGTTAACGAGATACTCAAAAATTCAAAAAACAAAAACAGTTTTTGGTTAATCTTTTTTTTACAAAAAATTTAATTAAAATCGTTAGAGCTGTTTTCGAGATAAATAACATTTTTGAAAACAGTTGTAAGTACCCTTATTTTTTGAGCACAGAAAAAAATCTCGATCCACCCTCTAATCACCTAGAAATCTTATGCTCCAAGTTTGAAGAAAATCGCTTTAGTGTCTTAGGCTGTAGGTCGAGGTACTACAGGCCGACATACAGACAGACAGACGGAATTGTAGGATCATCGCAATTTCAACTTTGATTGAAATCTTGAGTTCGATTTTTTACATGAATCTAAAACTTTCCCTATGGTACCTACGTGGAAAATTTTCCCCGGGAATAAATTAATTTTCTTCTAAAAATTGATCTATTATGTCGAATACAGAAAAAAAGTTGCCTCGAAACATTCAAAACTCTCAATCCCGCTGTCGAAGGTAAAAATATTCTACCGGGAATTCAAGTTTTGTGTTTTATAGTTTTATAACTGGAATGTATTTTTCGGCTTTTCATTTTGTACAGCTCATTTTGATCACGAGGCCTTCATAAACCAAATACGCTCAACTTTTCAAGCACATATGCATATAAGAACAACGTCTAGAGTGGGGTGTGTGCCTCTGCTAGCTGCTATCTATATATGCTTTTGTGGCGTCCAAATACAAATTTGAGTGCTTTTGTGGTTCGACAGAAGCACCAGCATCCATAGACAACCAGTAACGTTAGATGTGAAAACGACAGACAACTAACTATACGATTCACTGCCAACCCTTATAGACTAAATCTGTAATATTATTTGCGATATACCAGTTCAATGGTATAGTATCTAAGTCTTGCTATGGAAGGCGGAGTATGAGGGGGATGAAGGATGTTGTCTTACTTAAACGAAACCAGCCACTTTCTTTCAATAGAAATATAGCGCACAAGAGCCTTTGGCTAAATGTATGACTGACAACAAAGGGGTTGGTGGGTGTCTTTTGTGTACGCCACACATTTAGTGGGAAAAAGGGTGGTTGGGATTTTCGGTCTGTTCGGGTGCTTCGATTTCTACTATTTTTGGGCTAGGGTGAGTGGATGGCTGGAAGACGAACGGTAATGTTGTGGGAAATTGCATTAATTATTCTATTAGCAGTGTAATACGCTCTTAATTGCATGATAAACTTTATTGCTTTTTGGTCGACCAGCCCCGGGCGAAGCCTGGCAATTTCTTCGATGAGAGGGGGCAGGTATTTTTTTTTTTTTTTTTGGTAGAGATTCAATGAGAGTTCGAGGTCTACGAGATAAGGGAGTTACTGGAAGCCACTTAGTTCTGAACGATTTAAGGGGATGTTGTTAAAAACCTAAACAAAAAATAGATCGTAAAAAACATCATGACTGCTGGACATTATAAAGGTCAAGAAGTGAGTGGTCCTCAGAGATTATCTGTTATTTAGGGAGAGAATGTTTTTTTTATTATGTATTTGCTAGCGGTATTGGATACGTCTATCAAATTAAAACTTAATGATAACTTTATTTCAAATTTGATGTGATATCTATCTTGATGGAAAACAAAAATAAAGTGACAAAGGGCGGGGCATGTAAGGAAACATCAAACTGACGGATACCTACACGCAACCTTTGAAAACTGATTGGTATCAATGACAGTTATCAAAACAATACCTGCGTGTAGATATAAAACCACAAGTGTGAATACCTTTTCCTACTTCAAAATTCGGCCGCTTTAGTCAAAAGATGAAGGAAGGTTAAGGCAGATATTAGGATTTGTTAGAACAACTTGTGTGTTTTTCTTGTCGGAATCGAATTTTGTCTAAGTGCTTTTTCTTATTATGTCGTGGTATCATCAAGAGGTATTATTGTCAATGATAGTGATAAAAATCGGCGGCAATGTATTGCTTAATGCTTTGACATTTCTAACTTGTGATCAAGATAATAGTTCTGATGATTCGCATTTTATCGGTATAACTAAACGTAGCTTAGCGCGGTGTCTTTTGTAGCTTAGGTGCTACAAGTGAAACAACATAACTGGGAAACATTTCAATTAGTTGCGACAAAGATCTGAAAAGTTTTAATAAACTGGCATTGAATATTGTTTTTCTTTTTTATTTTTCACTTGGATAAGCTGAGTTTTTGTTGGATTTGAAAATTCTGTTGATTGTAGTAAAGGCATTCAACTTCTATAATAAAGTATTATTATTGATATAAATGTATGCAATTAAAATTTAATTAACAAATAAATACAATATATCTGAGTCCCAAGCAAACCCAATATGGAGGATTTCATAATAAATTATGCCCTGAACTGCCATTTTTGATTTTCGTAAAACAAATAGTTGTGCTGTTCTCAACTTGTGCTGTATTGTGCCCTAATAAATTTTGTGAAAATTGAAAAAGACTTCGCAAAATAAATGTTTGGCTTTGAAAGCTGCGAATATTTTTTTTTATCTTTTCGGCACTTGGCACTTTGGCAGTACAAACTGTGCACAAAACAGCACAAGTAAAAATTGTTTAAAAGTTGTAGTTTTGCAAACAAAAATTCATCCGTAAAATTTGCAAATTTGCGACTCAAAAAAAAAAAAAAAACAAAATCACCGCAAAAGTATTACAAGTTGAGCACAATACAACACCAAGATTTTTTTTTTTTGAAAAAAAAAAATAGTGGTGCTAACTGCACCACACTAAGGTGCTTCGCAACATTTGCGTTTGGTTGTAAAAGTTGCATATATACGAAATTTTTATTTATATCTTCGGTTATTAGTATCATTTTTTGAGCACAAAACAGCACAACTTTAATATTTAAGAAAAACTTAGTTAAAAAAAATCATTCATAAAATTTGCGAATTTGCAAAAAATATTTACTATACGGCACAATCCAGCAAAATCTTTTTTTTTTTTTTTTTTTTTGAAAATCACAAACTTTTGGGGAAAGATTGCTGGGGTCGTTCTAAGAAAAAAATTAGAATAAATATTCAAAATTTTAGACAGCAGCAAATACAATGATGCGCTATAGGTCTTTTGAAATCTCCATTGTTTTATTTATTTTTTTTTTTAATTAAGTTTTTTAACAGAATACTTTATGAGAAACTAAATTTCAAAGTAAAAATTTAAAAAAAACCAAAGGTAAGTACTTTTGTTTGTTTTGTTATATTTTTGACGCAAAAAATTACTTTTTGTTTTTAATGAATTTCTCAGTTACTAAGCAAGATTTTTACAGTTTGCTTTCAGTTGTTGACTAAGAATTGATAATAACATTGAATATTAAAAAAAAAAACAGTGGCATTTAATCACAATTTTTTCAAAAATTTTTAGTTTGAAATTAAATTTCTTAAAATTTAAATTAAAAAAAAAATGAATTTAAAAATCAAATAAAAGACTGAAATATTAGCTTTTAAAGCTAAGGCACATCATTGTATGTAATCTTTTTATTAATAAAAAATCTATATACTACTGAAATAAATCAGCTAAGTAGAAGACTTAAAACTATTTATTTGGACTTGTTGAATTATTTATTCAACCACGCCACGGGCACAAAAAAACTTCTAGCTTTCGAGGCAGTAGCCGTGAGATAAAGTTTTGTTTTTAGGTGGCAGAGGCTGGGTTTGATTCCAGTATTGACTTAGTTTAAAAAAAAAAAATTTCCCGCAAAATCACTAAGGTCGAGTTATTCAGTGCGATGAGTTTAAAGTTAAATCCGAGTTAACTCGCCAAAGTTGGTGAATTGACTCTGGCCTTATAGAACAGATGCTTTGATTCTCTTTTTTAAAAAACTGCTTATATTGAGTTAACTAAAAATAAATGTAAGTCCAGAGTTAAATTACTCTGGCTTAAGCCACCACTGAAAAACTGGTCCTAAAAGATTTTTTGTAGAAAATTATGACTCAAAAAAAACTCTCCTACTTTTTGCTGTACGATCACTAATTTTTGAGATATTGATGATCGAACACGAAATGCAACTCTTCATCAAAAACAGATATTTCAACGAAAGTGGATCGCATGCCAGAGACAAAAAAAATACAACTTGAAGCTAAAGAATATAGCTTAATTACTCTGGAATTTCTTAAGCCAGTTTTATTTCTTTAAGCCAACAGCAAAAACGCATGAATTTTTTTCTCAACGATAATGCCCGTGAATCTCAGCATTTTATATCTTTTTAAATGCCAAAAAATCTTCCTAAAAAGATTTTATTTAATAAAAAAAAAAATTTATTTCAACCTTTCATGATAAATATTATATTATACCTATGTATATATATTTATTAAACGAAATAACAAAAAACAATTTAAAAAAAAAATTAAAAATAACTTTCAAATCTTTCTAAACCCACCTTAATGTTTTCTATGGCTGTCAATTTATACCAAAGATTTTTAAGACAAAAAATCATTCGCTCTAATACCATGCTACTCAAAATTCAAAATAATAACTTATAATTTGTGCCATCTGACAAATCCCGATTTAAAATTTTAATTCCAGAACAAATAATTCGATAAACTCCATTAGTTTTCATCTTCAAGGATCGCAGGGTATTAAATCCTCCATTAGCGAACAAAGAAGTATATAGGTTATACCTACTATACGCTAGACCTACCGTTATTTGAGCATAGACTCCTTTTAATTCTAATAAGAAACAGTGCCCTTCAAAAAGGAAGGTTATAGGAATGGAGCTTACTTAATTATAGAAAATCCTTTTTACTCCTTTCAAAAATTTTATGAAAATTTGATTTATCCTTTTACTCGATGACGACATGGTGATGGCATCAATTCCTTATACGCTTCTCAGAATTTTCACACAACAAAGAAAGGGTTGTTAACGGGAACGGCTTTAACTTGAAGGGGGGTGAATGGGAGATGTCAGGTTACTTATAATTTTTTTTTTTTTTTTTAATTTTTTGTACATAATTTCTCTTTTGTGATAAAATTATGACTAAGACGATACAAAGATGACAAAGAAAGTAGTGGAAATTATAAATTATGATAAAGAAGAAGTAGAAGAAGGCGTTAGATGGATGAGGAAAATTTATATACTTTCATATAGATGCAAAAGATGAATGAATTATCGGCGATATAATTGAGTTGGGGAATCCTTTAAGTTGAAGATCAAACGCTTGACAGGCAAGTCATTAAGTGAGGCACAGTATATAAACAGGAAGAGGATATGAAAAATCGATTGGGTGAATTATAAAAATAATGTTAAAATTTTTATTCAAATATATACTATTGAATCTTGCTACTGATATAGCACCTCAAAAGTTGTTGTCCTTAAACATTAATTTTTGTAATTATGATATTTAACATATGGAGGGTTCACAGCTGTAGCGAACCAAGTCGGAAAATGTTATATTCGAAGACATTTACGGGCTAAGTAAATCTTACTCGTATTGCAGGCAAATAAATATTTTCTTCTGATTTAAAAATAAATTAAACGAAATACGGAACATTTAAATACTAGTTTTAAACGATTTTTTTTATATGACTTGGTTCGGTATAGCTGTAAATCCTCCATTTACAATCCTCGATTGTGCTATATTAACAAATAGCTGTTAAAAATCTGGTTGACAAATCGTTCACGTTTTTGGAATAGTACCATGGTGAGTTTAGTTTTGCTTAAATAACATCAAATTCTTCTCCAAAGTTATGGTATATACTAATAATGATAAAAGTTAAAAAACATATCGTTTCGAAAAAGAAAAATTTCAAAAAAAAATTGAATATTTTTTTCAAAATTTTAAACTTTTAGTTGTAATTTTTTTTGTAAAAATTGTTTGTTTATTTTAACTAATGCAAAACTGTAAAAAAAAGTGGAAAAAATGTGTCCTTTTTTTCTCCACTTTGATGACGATTTCACAATGTTTACGAACCAGACAACTTGTTTCTTGAATTTGTTCACGGTAGGGAAAAAGGGTTCAATAGATCAGTTTAAAATTTTTGAAAAATATTGGTGGTCTATATGAACATAGGTCTTTAAAATGTTTTGCCAATTAAGTTCTCAGATCAATTCTTAGGAAGCAGTGAAAGGTTTTTTGTACTTTTTTGAACTAACAATAAGGTGTCAAACAAAAATATCGCTTTAAAGTTTTTAAAAAACTCTTTTAAGAAATTAATTCAGGTTAAATTTTCTATGTCATCATTGGTTGCTGAAATATTCGTAAAAGTGACTTCTTTCATTCAAAGCCAGATATTCTTCGGAAAACAAATTTTAGTACAACGAAAGATGACGACATTAAAAGCTTAAAAATAACAAGTTATAAAATTAAATTGTCTGAAATAAATTTTCAAAGAAAATGACAAATGATGCTCTTAAAAAAAAATTTTTTTTAAATTAAAATTTCAGACTCGTTCTATTTCTTATGATTGCGGGTCCTCAAAAAATTATTTGCTAAAATTTCACAATACAAAAATATAAAGCTTCAAAATACTTTTTATTTCATCTCTATACGTCCACTTTGTTGTAGTAGCCCGTGGCGTAATGGTTAAGGCGGTGGACTGTCATGCCAGAGGTCTGGGGTTCAATACCGCTTCCACCTTAAGTTTGTTTTGGAGCTACTACCTCTTGCGTGGAAGTGACAAATCCTCCAAGAGTATCTCTTGTCATAGAAAAGTGCCGCTCACCCTAGCCGTTCGGATTCGGCTATAAACTGTAGGTTCCCTCCATTCCTACAGACACAAGCACACAGGAATGGTTGAGAGTTGTAAGTCGCTAGGCCCTGGTTCTTCATGAGCCGTTTGTGCCACCAACTTTATTTTTTTATTTATGCGTCCACTTTTCACAGAGATAGAGCTCTTCAAGAACCCTAAAAATACGTAATCAATTTTTGTTCCCTTATTTTTTTTTACTTTTAGCTTTATTTTAATGAAAAGTGTTAAAAAAGCTAAAAAGGCATATGACTTTTTTAATGGTAAAAAAAATATTTTTTATATTTTTAATTAGAATATTATTTGAAATATAAGGTAACACTATATTCTAAACTATATTAAAATCGGTTGCGCAATTTAAAAGCTGTATATAAAGAAATAAAAAATAAAGGCAAGACACAGACAGACACACTTTGGTTAAAAAAGTCAATAGTCGTGGCAGAAATACAAAATCCGATCTTTTTTCATTGTTTTGTTTTTTATTTCTAATAGGAATACAAACATGGCTTCAAAAATAGCACAAAAAATATTTTTTTTGGTAAATAGCTAGTTTGGTTTGTAAAGCTTTTCAAATTTGGGCAATTTTGTTCTAGAGTAAAAAAAAAGACAAAAACCGAATTTAATTATTTTCTTTTCTTCAACTATTGCATATTCCATAAAGAATTTTAATTTTATTTAATGTCACGTGGTCGTTTTATTTATAATTGGTCACTTAAACAGTTTATACAATATGTCGATGAGCCACAAAATAAAAAAAAATATTGTTTTGATACTTGCTAAGAACATACAAATTTTTTTTCGTTATCTTTATGCATCCACTGTTGTGAACAATTATATGTTTTGTAACACCCTGTGAACAACTAAATAGCCAAAGTCTTTTTTTACAAAGTTCGCACAATTTTAACTGTTTTTAGAGTTTTGTTTTAATTCCTTTCTCTGTTAATTTCTCTTTCTAAGAAAATCTTACTTTAGGCTATTATTTAGAAACACCCTGTAGAGAAAGTTTTCTTAAAAATCACTATTTTTTAAGCCTTGGAAATTTACTTTAAGAAGAATAAAAATTATAGTAATATCTTCATGCGTTCAAAAGTTATGATTTTTTCAACAAAAAGAGTCATTTTGGACCACAGTGTGACGGACGGTATGATAAAACCCACTTCTCTTTAGACTTCTACAACTTCGTCGTGTCAATTTTTGGTCAGAATATCAGTTTTGTTTTTTACATGAAAAAACAATTTATACAATATAAATTGAAGCAGAAAGTGTATCCCTTTTTAGTTAATTTGGTTATAAAAAAGGTATTTCAAAAATTTAAGATTTTAAATTCCCGAAAGCTCTTGACATGTTTTATTAGTCCAATTTTTTTCTTTTTCATAGAAATTTGTCCAAAAATCAATATTAACAAAAAAAAAACGCTCCCAAAATTGGTCGTGGTAAAATGTGTAATATAAAAAGTTATTATAAATTTTTTTGAAGAGCATCATACCCTTAATTTTTATCAACTTTAATGATTAGATGGCCTATTTAAAATTGGACGTACCAGTGGGCGAATATTTACTTTTATGATAAGTACTTTATGCTATTTTTTATCAATTCTGACAATTTCATTATAATCGTTCTACTGGTTCAGGTTTTATAGATTTGAGACCGCATCACCATAAAACTCACACCAATGTACATGCAAAATAGCTCTTTCTCAAACTTATTTTTTTCTTATCCGGAGATATTGGGATATTCTAACACAGTAATAATTCAATCAACCGATTTAAAATGCACTTAAAAAAAGATGTAGTAAATTTTAATAATTATTATTAATAATTATTAATAATAATTCAATCAACCGATTTAAAATGCACTTAAAAAAAGATGTAGTAAATTTTTTTAAAGATTAAAAAAAAATAAGAAAAGTGCGTATACGCCCTAGTGTACCACTATTTAAATGAAATTAAATTACTAATTTCATCTCTTTTTATAGAGCATCTTTTTTCTTTAATAAATCCTATTTTTTAACTACATAAATAAGTTAAACAACTGAAGACTTATGTGGGCTATTAGGTTTTTTTTTATTTTTATTTTTATTTTTCTGTCACGAATACAGAAGTAATTAAATAAGTTAAAGCTATTTGCATTATATGAAGTTTTTTGTAATATATGTAATTATACTACTGATGAAATAAATGTGACAGGTTGGAAACTTAACACTATTTAATTGGTAGGTAGGTAGGTAGAAATGGCGGCCCAGAGCAAACCCAGCTCAGAGACCCAATCAGCGCTAAAGTGCGCCATTTTGATACCATAACTCGCGTGACCTGTAAAGAAAACGATTTTTAAGTGGAACTGGCCAGGCAAATTGCCAGACTCGGCGATTTGTAGGCTACGGTAAACTATTGTCAACTTGCTCGTGATCTCAGGAGATTGAATAAGAAAGCTTGGAAGACGGTGCAGACGCAACCGATCTTGGCTCAGAGCCACTTTGTTGCGTTGAGAAAGGAGATCAGTTCTCTGATCTTCAGTTCAGAAAGTTCGTCGAGGTCATAGAAAAATGCTTTTCCCAATGAGTGTGATCTCGTTTTGGCCAAAGCGGGACATTTGCAGAGGAAATGAAAGACTGTTTCCTTTTCCTGCTGGTCCCCACAGCTACGACAGTGAGTATTGTGAGGAATTCCCAGCCTCGCCGCATGTTCTCCGATTGGCCAGTGACCGGAAAAAGTTGCAACGACCCTAGCTATGTCTCGCCTGGGTCTGCCTATCAGGTCATTTGTTCGGGCTTTATTGTAGGTGGGCCAAATCTTTCTAGATATTACGCAGTTTGTAAGACTGCACCACCTACGATTTGATTCAGTGAGGAAAATTGAGAGAATACTGCCATTCATAACTCCAAGAGGAACGCTGACTCTTTCCGCAAGTGAGCTATGAAGGGCTTATCCTTTCCTGACCAGCTCGTTACCCTCAGTGCCATTGTGACCCGGAACCCAAATCAAAGTGACCTTGAGGTTAAGATTCAGGTTTGAAAGCTCATCCCAGCATTGACGTACTAATTTAGAAGATGATAAAGGTGAGACAATTGCTTTAACGGCTGCCTGACTGTCTGTCAGGATGGCAGTATTACGGTTCTGGTTAGGGTCTTGTTTAAGTAATTTGCATGCTTCCCTAATTGCCAGTAGTTCCGCTTAAAAAACACTGGCAAAGTTGGGTAGCCAATAAGATTTAGAGATATTCAAAGACTCTGAAAAGATTCCTGAACCGACACCACACTCCATCTTTGAACCATCGGTGAAAATAGTTGTGTCGAAGTCTCTCAGCACGATGTCGTCCTTCCAATCCTGCCTGGGTTGAAATACAACATTAAAATCCCCACTGAAATCCAGAGTAGGAGTGCAGTAGTCTGTAGGTGTTAAAAACAGATCGGCAGAGATCAAGTTCGTGATATTGCCATGTTGGACTTGCTGATATTTACATTATATGTATTATTTTTCTATACGAGCAACTATCTGCAAGGTATTCACTGCATAAATGACAAATATTGGAAGTATTCATATAGGTTCTTAACACAAACACAAAAAGGAAGAAAAATAGTGGAAATAGTGCACCTTGCGTACATATCTTTGTTTTCAACAAAATATACTTACAAAATTTACTCTACAATTTTTTTCAAATGCACCTTTAGCTATTACTTATTACTGCAACTGCAACTTCAATTACTGATCGTACGTAAATAAGGTTTAAATAGGTTTTTAAAACATTTACATAGCAAAAACCACAGATCCGATTTTAAAGATTTTATACTTGAAGGCTTGATAGGGAGTAAACACAATTAATGGAATTCGATTTTAAAATTTAATTCGTGTTTGAAAGACTATGCTTAGCAAATGGCTTAAGGGTTGTATTTTATTTCATTACTGAGTAATTTATAAGGTAAAGTGGGGTAAAAAAATGACAAATTTTATTTTTTTTATATGTTTGAAAGGTTATATGTAGGTGCATACTTAGAAAATGTCATTATAGGTAGATATGTTTAAAAATTTATTCATGGCGAGAATACAAAAAAATAGTAGGTACCCAAATTTAACAAAAAAATTTCTTTGTTTAAGCACTGACCAGTCAAAGGATGAAATTCGTTTTAAAAATGGTTGATATCAGAATTTAGAATCTATTTTTGAATTCAAAAGGTTATGTTTTAGATGGACTTAAAAAATGGCTTAAGGGAGGAGGTTTTTGAAAACTACATACGTCATACAACAATTGTGGATTTTTCTATTTTCATCAAAAACTGTCAGCATTTCAGGTTTTTATTAAAAAATTCGCATTTAAAGGAAATTGGGTCTTGCTTTTATTCTTATAACCTACCAATTTCACTTGCTCTTATACACGTATAGGTTTTAAGTGACGTAATTCATTTATTTCAAATTTTGCTGCTTCTAAATATGTACTTTCAACAAAATTGCATGTACAAATTTAAACAAAAAAAATAATTTATGTTATAAAAGTGTTGTGACAATTTATGATATTTAAGCATATTTCGATATCGGTAGATAGGTAAATTCTTTTTAGGCAAATCGAAATCAATATATTCATTAAAGGACATACATTATTAAAAAAAAAGAATTTCTTTATAAAAAAGTTTTCAGAGATTCTCATCGCCTTATCAATTTTCGAAGAAATAAAACTTCTTGAAGAAGAAAGATTTCCTATAATAACAAGAAAATACCTACTCAAAGGACATCCAGTTCAATTTTTGTGTATAGCGTATTAACATTTTATATCATATATTCCTACTCAAAGACAGCTACTCAGATATTTATAATTTATCGTTTCTAACAGTAGCGGACAGTTTGTAAATCGAAAAGCCAGATAAAAAACTCCAATAAGCCGATTTGTATATTCTCCCCCACTTAAATTGGGAAGAAGGTATACTGTGTTGTCGTATAGAAGGATACATCGTCGTCGCGTCGTCGGTTCTCAGTTGTCGCAAAGACACAACTTGACCGGCATCATATACTAGAGGGGATAATATTTTCTCTCGACCACTTTTACTACACACACACTCGGATATTCGGTTCATATTTATTTTTTTTATTACGTATTTTGAACTGTTTTCTATATGATAAAAAGGACGATATCGGCTTTTACTAGATTTCCTTATTTTTTTTTTAGCTCGCAGTATCCTGACTTGAGAACCACTGCCGGACATCTAAAGAATTCATAGTGTGTGGACGTGGAGCAAGAGCATATCGTTTGCCTTACATTATGCAATCGACATTTTGTGTTTGCGCTTAACTTTAGAGACGATAAAGTTACTTTGTATGTCCTTAAAATATTTATATTCGCATCAGAATTGCTTGATTTGAATGTTCTTACAAAGGAATCAGCAACAACAACAATACATATTCTAAGCTGGCATATATGCAAGCTCTGTACACATCATACACCACTGCCATGGATACTTTTTGTACAAAGTGAACAACTATCGTCAAATCAAGGATAATAAATCAAGGAATAATATATAATCGAATTTTTATTGATACAAGCTGCTTACAACTATTGCCGGTCATTGGGTTTAAAAAAAAATAGAAGGTAGAGTAACCGGAAGAGAAATTGACCTTTCTTTGTGAAAATCTTATATGAGGAAGTGCGGTTCGAGTACCAAATGTTTCGCATAGAACTAAGGACTAAAGGACGAAAGGCCGAAGGAAAGAGGTTAAGCCATATACCCATGTATGTATGTTGAGTTTGGCGAATTTTTCTTTTTGGTATTATTATTTTTAATACCCAGATTGGTCATCGATCGAGGAAATTGCCTTATGAATATCTTATCAACCTAATTTGGCAATAAAAATGTAAAGCCCCTCAAAAGGGATATATTATTTTTCTTCTGTTTGTTATTTGTTTATTAATTTGAATTTTTATCTGACATTTCAGAAAATAGATTTGATGACGTTTAATAAACCCACTGTTTAAGGATGTAAGTTAATTATATGTTATACTCTAAGGAAAATTGGGATACAAAAAGTTCTCCTGGAAAAGAGTACCTACCTAACTACATAATGGACAATGAATAGTTTAAAAGTTCTTAAGATGCACATTTTAAACATTTAAAAATCTATTAAAATCGAAGAGTATGTCTGCTGTTTTTTAATGGCGATCTTCATTGGTGAGCCTTTCTATTTTATGTTAAATCTTCGTAAAAAACTCAACCTACATAGCACCTTTCGAAGACTATAATTTGAGTTATTATGGTCAGATTTTTAAGGTTAATGTGTTAAAATTGTGAAAAAGTAATATACTACGTTTTTTTCTTACATGACACTTTTTCTCGTAGACACTTTTCTCACATGCTTATTTTCTCGCAAGCAATTTTTCTGACTGGATAATTTTCTCGGATGAGTCTTTTCTCCTGTAATACTTTTCTCATAGAAGGTACTTTTCTCGTATGATACTTTTTTGACAAGACCCTTTTCTCGAATGCTACTTTTTTTTGCATTATACATTTTACGAATGCTACTTTTCTTGCTGGCTAATTTTCTTGTATGATGCTTTTCTCGCATGCTAATTTTTTAGCTTAATACATTATTCGAATGCTATTTATTTCGAATGCTTTTTTTCTCGCATGCTACTTTTTTAGCATGAAACAAAAACCGCATAAAATTTTTCTTGCATGCTACTTTTCTCTTCGCATGATACTTTTTTGTATGATAGTTTTTCGCATGGGTAACATATTTCGGTGAACTAGACTTTGTCTTCTGATAAAATAAATTCTAGTCGTGGATCACAAAAATAAAAAGTAAAATATGTGCGCGAAGTTGTGCTCCTGTGTGCCATAAATTTATTATTTTTTTTTTTTCAAATCGCAAATTTACAGATTTTAAATTTTAAAAAAACTTAAACTTCTGCTGTTCTGTACTCAATTTGAGCCGTACAAAGTAAACATGACAACTTTCGAAAAAGTTACTTTTGACTGTCTCAGAAATTGCCGTAGATATGCCGCGGCAGTGGTTATGAATATAAAAATAATTACTTTCATTTTCATAATCACTTTTAATTTAATAGCAACGTTGTAATCTATTAATTTTTTCATAGATTTATTCATTCTAAATATTAACTTTTGTGGATAAAGTTGGTTTTAATTATTTTTCAATAAATAAATTACTAAAATATGAAGGAATATGTTTTATTTATCGCGCATCTCAACATTCATAATACCTCAATAATAATTTACTGCCTTTCGAAGAATCTTGATAATAAGGTATTTATTTGATTGAGTGAGAACATTTAATTTTATTTGTAACTAGCTATCCTGTCTTAGCTGTGAATATATTCAATTCGAAATGGAATAGATAATACTTACTAAAAAAAATGTGTCCCTTTCTTCTAGAGGATTTACCATCAAATGAAGAAGGAAATAACTAAATGTGATGTAGCCAAACGTGTTACAAACCGATAAATTTTTATATTTCCATTTTTTTGGGACATTTGTAACCTATTACATGCGGATACATTATAAGAAGAGAGAAAAGTAAAAAAATCGTAAATCTTTGCCTATTTTTCTTATAAGACCCTTTAAAATAAATGATTCAAAATAA
The DNA here is from genome assembly GCA_947049315.1 of Epistrophella euchroma. Classification (NCBI taxonomy): domain Eukaryota; kingdom Metazoa; phylum Arthropoda; class Insecta; order Diptera; family Syrphidae; genus Epistrophella; species Epistrophella euchroma. The sequence continues at coordinate 120,209,845 of OX346245.1, read as the reverse complement.
GCACTAGCGGAGTCACTGTGGCGTATACGTACTTTTTATCAGCGTATATTATTTAGATTTAAAAATCTGTACAGCACAGTTTTACGGCCATATTATTCACTCAATACATCTACATTAAAACTTAAATCTGGATGTAAATCATACAAATGCAATGTAAATTCATCTAGATTTAAGTTTAAATCTGGTTGTATCGAGTGAATAATATGGCGATTACAGTTTGTCACGTTAAAATTGAAAAAAAAAACAGCTAACTTTATATAAAGTTAGCATGGCATCAATTTTTGGGAAAACTAATGGCACGGCAATGTTTTTCTCTTCACGGAATATTTAGGTACGGCATTTATACGGCAATTTCTGAGACAGTCAAAAGTAACTTTTTCGAAAGTTGTCATGGTCACTTTATACGGCTCATTTTGTGCTGCCAAGTAACTACCGAATCAACACACAAAATATTCGCATATTTTTAGCTTTAAGAAACAAAAGCTTATTTTTCGAAGCTGACTTCACGCTTCGCAACAGTACAAGCACTTAACAGTACAAGCTTATTTTTTTTGAAAATCGTAATTTTGAAAAAAAAAAAAAAAATTCATCTGTAAAATTTGCGAATTTTAAAAAATATATTTACGGCACAACGCAACACAAGTTGAGTACAATACAGCACAACTATTTTTTTGAAAATCGAAAATGACAGTAGTAACTTTACGCACTTAAGTAAAATAAACAATTCAAATTAAAAAAAAAAAATCCTTAAAAAAAACCGTTTTATTTTAATTTCATTTTGAAGCATGTCCCCTTCGGTTAACATGGTTGTATCCTTCGGTCTAAGGATTGGTAAAATTTATAATCGAGAGGAACATGGACAATTTTTAAAAGTTAAAACTAGTATTGGGTCGTACAATTTTTACTTGCGATTTATGTACGTATGTATGTACACATATATATGTATGTATGTGTATGTAGGTACTAGAGGTCTGCATGAATGTATTCATTTGATCTATTCAAATGGTTGCACTACTTCAGTCTACTCAATTTACAAAACATATTTAAGAATTGCTCTCACATTATGGAACTCACAAAAAGAAACAAAACGAGTACAACATTCTTTCTCTGATAACAGAACGAGTAAAGTGCTTGTTTCTTTTCCTTTTCGTGCATGGGTACTCGTAGAAATTTAAATGAGTACTCATTCATTCAAACACATTTTATGAATACCCAAACTAAATCATGAGTATTCAATGTACTGCTGAGCTGAGCGAAAGAAGTGCACACATTTCATTTTATTTAAGCATCGAAGAAAGAGACAAGAAAACAAGCCTGCAACTGACCCGTTCTACTCTCAGAGAATACAAAAAGTTAGTTTTGTGCGAGATCATAGATCATGGTCTGGTCTGTTCAATCATTTTTACGAGGACTCACAAATGGATACTCGTAATAATTTTCGGCTACACTAGAGTAAATTATGAGCATTCACAAATGAGAACTCATTCTTTGTGGGTATAGTGCTCTATGTACTTGTTAGTAAATGAGTATTCATCTCATACTGTTTTCAAATATCAGGTAATGCATTCATTAAGATATCAAGCAGTGAGTACAATGAGTTGGGTGCAGCAAAAGTAAAAGAAATGTCTTGAAACTTGAGATTTCAATTGGACTTGACATTGATAGAGAGCCCGAAAAAAATGGGTCCCGCAATTTTCCGTCTGTGTGAATTTGTGTCTGTCTCTACCTCGACCTAGTGCATTAACCACTGAAGCGATTTTCTTCAAACTTGCAGCATAAGATTTTTAGCTGATTCCCTAGAGGGCAAATCGATTTTTTTTAAAGGTCCAAAAATAACGGTACATACCTACCTGTCATATAAAGTTTTTTTTTTCAGATTTCTGAATTTCTCGTCAACGACTAAACCGATTTTGACCAAAATTTTTTCTCTGGCTCTGGAGGTCTCTTTGAGTCTGAATAATATTGCATGCAAATAATTAAAAAAAAAAACTTTTTTGATTTTTTAAAAAAAGGTCGAATTTTTTTTGAAATCATTTTCTTTTTGAATTTTTTGTTGATTTTGTTTTAAGTACCGTTTTAGTTGTATACAGTGAAAGCGACGGTCGCAACACTTTTGTCCGTTTAAGGGAGTTGTCCGTCCAAGGGAAGAAATAAAAAATAGTTATATATAAGGAATTGTATGGTATATAGTGGCATCATGAAAAATTTTTGCACCTACACGCCATGAAATTCATTAAAACTAAAAATAAACATGCAAGAAATAAAATCCGACTGTTTTTAATGCAAAATAAATATATGTAAAAGTATTTCTAAAAATAATGGTTGAAATTTACATACCTACTAAAAAATAGTTTTTGTCCGCCTAAAACAATTTAAACTAACAAATCACGGCTAATATTCTTGTCCGCGTCCGGGTAAAGGAGTGTCCATAAAATTTATGGAATTTACATCCAAGATCCACGGTCGTGAGAATTTGTCCGTCTAAAGGGATTGTCCGCTTAAGGGCGTTGTCCATAATAGGAGCTTTCACTGTATTAATAATATTTCTTCTTTTTTCGTAAAAATTTCAAGAAATTTTATATATTTTAAACCTACCTATGTAGGTAGGGTATGTGTGTATATAAAAAATAATTTTTTTTTTTTCGAAAACCGCTGCAAAGATTTTGATATTTTTTCTGCATAAATTCATATTTTTTTCAAAAATTTAGATAGCGTCCTTCTTTCTGAGGTTAATACATTTTAAGTAGATACTTGTTTTGGTAATTTAAAAAAACATGTTTCTGCTTACGTACATATATACCTACGTGCTTTTTTCCATATTCTCCAATTTATTATATGATTACTTACTTACTTACTTTACAGCCTAGGATGGACTACGGCCTCAACCAACAAGCCCCATTTTTTAATATATGATTAAATATATAATTTTTATTATTTATTTTTTATATGTACAATTTTTTAATATACATATGTAAATATGTTAGGTTAGGTTAGGTTGACGTGGTAGCCAGCAAGAGCCGACTCACTTAGACCATACTTTGGTCCATTGTGATACCACATTGAATCTAGGGGACTTCCTCACTAGTCGTTGAACCACTTGGCAGAGTTGTAAAAGAATGCAGTATTTTGGTATTTCATTCTTTGAAATCCCATTCAATTAACTTCACCTTACGATTGCAATGAAATACTTTTTGTAAGTATTTGTACTTCAAAAAATAATTCCCAATCAATTTTGAAGTCTTTAATAATGGAATCATTTTATGCAGTTAAAAGACTAAAAGTTAAAAAAATGCAATACTAAAAGACTGCTTGAAGTCTTTGAAATCTTTTTGAAGTCTTTTACAGTGATTGCATTCTTTTACAGTATTTGAAGTCTTTTACATTGATTGCATTCTTTTGCAGTCTTTGAATTCTTTTTGAAGTCTTTTACATATTGCATTATTTTTTGTGTTTTGTACAGCCGCGTGTGGAGAGCGTTATTAATTAAAACGGTTTAAAGTAAAAGCATGGACTTCTCATCGGAAGATTCTGAAGCTGATCCTAGTTTTTCTCCTTCAAATAATAACAGGACATTAAAAAGACCCTACTCTGCTCTGAATAAGGCTTACGAGAAGGAATCGAAAATAAGGAGGATTGAGTCCAGCTCTTCTAATTTAGCAACAGAAGTGGAAACATCCTCAATAGTGACTTAAGCTTTTGCAGCTCTGATTAGATAATTTATGTACAGGTAGTAAATGGCTAAGTATTTATGAGTGTTCTCTCATCTTCTGCGATATTTATACATTATGAATTAAACTATAAATTAATTTTATTTAGATGGATAGATGAACCGCTTTTATCATTTTCATTAAATCAATTCGTATCAATCTCTCAGAAATAATAGTCATATCAGAAACTTCTAAACCATTGAAATCCAATTCGTTAACATTTTATTCATAAAATAGTTTTTATAATCAATTTTGAATTTTACAATTTTAAATGCACTAATTTTTAAATTCTATTGTCATTTTGAACAATTTACCTAAATATTTATTTATCTGTAAATATTACTAAAAATGTTTATATAGATTTCAAAATCGAAAGACTGTAAATCAGTAAAAGTATTTCAAAAAGTATAAATATTCCCAGCAGTTAAAGTACTCTAAGAAGTGAAAAGACTTTAGGCAGTTAAAAGACTTCGAGCAGTTAAAAGACTTCATGGAAGTCAAAAGACTGCAAAAGAATGCAATCAATGTAAAAGACTTCAAAGACTGTAAAAGAATGCAATCAATGTAAAAGACTTCAAAAAGACTTCAAAGACTTCAAGCAGTCTTTTAGTATTGCATTTTTTTAACTTTTAGTCTTTTAACTGCATAAAATGATTGCATTATTAAAGACTTCAAAATTGATTGGGAATTATTTTTTGAAGTTGAAGTACTGAGGTGAAGTAAAAATACTTTAAAATAAGTCTTTTTATTCAATCAACTGCAGTTCAAAAATGATTGCATTCTTACGAATTGCTTCTTACGAAGCGAACGAGATTATTTATATCTATATTTGCCAGATCACTAGGATAATTGTAGTAGAAGTCTCCAAGATGGAGTCTGCGTCTTTGAGATAAAGCAGGGCATGTGCAAAGAAGGTGAGGAATCGATTCCTCTTCTTCTTCGTCCATGCAGCTTCTGCAAAAGTCATTAGATTAAACATCAAGCCGCGTTGCGTGCTTGCCTATAAGACAGTGTCCTGTTATGATACCTATTATGGAGCAGATATGTGATCTGCTTAAAGCTATCAAACATTTAGAGCGCTTAAGATTCAGTGTTGGCCAAATCTGTTTCGTCGCCGAACAGGTGGTGCTGTTGTTCCACCTGAGGTTTGTTTTCTGTATAGCATCCTGCTTCAGCATTAGTTTACATGTAGCGATAGGAGTGCCTATATTTAACCTGTCTGGTAAAATAGTTAGCATTGTTCTTTCTTTGGCGAGTTCGTCGGCCATACAATTTCCTGGAATGTCTCTATGGCCCGGCACCCAACAAAGGTATGATGATATTTTAAAAATTGAGGTAAAAAATAATGTGTGACCAAATTTTTAGCAAAATGGTGCATGAAATCATTTTTATTTTAACCTATTCAAACAAAACAAAATAAAATTATACAAAACAAAAAAAACAAAAATTTATTATGGACGTGGTGTGCAAACTGCTGCAACTGTTGCAAATAGGGATTTTTCGAAATATGAAAAAAAAAAAAATATATTAATTAGAAACCATTATGATTCGGTATGGACAAGTATAGATACCTATACGATAGACTATGGCCTGATGGCCTCTTTAAATTAAGTAACCTGCCTTTTCACGTGGTTAGACTATTGATTACGATTGATAAATATGCCTAAGCCCTAACAATATTATTGTGTCTGCTATAACATGGTATCACGTTTATTGAACACAGCTCAATAATAAATAAAATGTGTTCCACAGTAAAAACAAAATTTTGTTATTCAAGTTTTCCGTCCTATTTAAAAAAATCCTCATTCCATTAGAAAGACAATGTCATTCATAATCACAACTTCTTTCACTCATTACTATCCACATAGTACCTATCCACCCTCCACCAACCCACTATTCTTACTTCAAGATAAAAATCAAAGCAAACAAATCAAAACCACAGTTGGCACATCTATAGATAGCTATCCTGTATTTGATTAAAAAAGTCAACAATATACCCATCACAGACACACACACCAATTAAAAACCAATTGCGTTCTGAAAACTTAGTGGCCTATTGAGAAATGAAGAACAACCTTTTAATCTAATTAACTTTTTCTTTTGGGTTTATCTATCTGCCATACCAGGTATACTTATACACCACACGCTATCTGCGGTGTCATCATATCGAGTTTACTTGCCCATCACATCACCACATCGACATAACCATCAATAGCCGAGCTCAAACAGGACCGCCACTTGAAAAACTTTTCAAAACTCTCTTAGATAAAAGCGGCCAAATGCACTTGAGACCCTGCCACCGCTGCCCGCACCCGCCGCGCCGCCTCAGTCTAGTCCGGCGCACTTGATTCATCATCACTATCTATCTATATCTTTCTATCTATCGCTCCAAAGATAATCACGTTCTAGAACGATGATGGTCAAACAAATTTGCTTTTCTAATTTGTTTAAGGTAAACAAAAAACACACACCCTCTTGCTCGTTGACATACTCACCCTTTTAGGTATAAATTTAAAACTGCCATACGGGCATGTAGGGAATTTTTGCAACGGTTTTGGTGCTGTTTCCGCCGCCGTGCGTCGCCGGCATAGGAATTCAAATAGAATTTTGTGCAGTTTCCGACATAATTTTTGGGTGAATCAGGCTTAAGTAGCTCATGGCCTGGCCGCTTGGGTAACCGCAATGAAAGTGCAGTATTAAAATAATTCCCAAAACTGCGAAGTGTGGGGTGTTCGTGTTGTTGAGTGTGTGATGCCATACTGCAGCACTGTAAAGGGAACAAAAACAGGCCATATGAATTGTTTGGCAAACAAATTCAAGTGTCGCTTTAGCAAAACTTAAAAAGGTAAAGTTTTTAGCTTCGCTTAATCAATTTAATATTTGCTTTTGTTTGTTTTGTTTTGTTTTTTATTTTTTTCATATTTTGAGTAAGTATTAGTAATTTTTTTTCCACTGAAATTTGCTTAACGCGTTTGACATTGGAAAATTTTGCTGTTCATTGGAGAAGATACTTGAGAATTTCAAAAGGATTTACGTAAAAGTGCTTGTTGAATAATTATTTGTGACGTGGGTCGTTCAGTTCAGCTAATCTTATCATTGATTTTGCTAATTGTTACATTTTTAGAAATACGGTCAAGCTCTTATAAAACTATTCATTTTTTAAACATGTAATGGCAAATATATAGCCTTAGTAATAAAGTGGTTGTATATATAAACTTATTTATCGAGTTCCTGACCCCTGATGGGCCCCGGTCCAAGATAGGATATTTTCCACTTTCTCTATATCTCGGTCACCATCATGGTGCTTCCATCAGTAATAAAGAAATAATAAACTGGCTTCGTCTCTAAATCGGAATACGGTGGTGATCTTCGTCGTCTCGAACGTTCTTGTGGACTCATTCGCTCGAAGTGACCTATAACCTATTAAGTCGACGTGTATTCTTGAAAACATTCGTATTTGTCATAAGTCTGTAGTAAACAAAATATACTGGTAAGCTGTTATGACCCATAGCCCCCTCCCCCCCTCCTTTTGGTCCCTTGCATGTACCTTGTTCACCAAGAGTTGTCCCGTAATCAATTATTTATTTTGAATACCAAGTTAGAACCAGGGAATGGTGACGTGATGTTTGTGTACTCCTCCTCTTTTTAGCGTCTGAACTATGCTTTCAGGTATAATGTCACCAATTCTACTCTCCAGTTTTCGATATTCGGCTTCCCATCTACTGCAGGCGAGGAACGTTGTGATTGCATTGTCTGATATGGATTCTCCGAACTGCCAGGCTGGACTGTTCCTTTTGCCGATCGTATGTATAGGAAAGCGTTGAAGTAGCAGTGTCCGCTGAGGAACTGGGTGACGTGATAGTCCAGTTCACCGTGTTTCCGGTTCGTCCATTCAACTACGTTTCCGATGAGGCTTGCAGCCTAGCACCCTCTGTTTTCCTCCTCCCAATGTTGTTGCCTTTTCTGTTCTGTAAGCACTTTTGCTTCCTTGGTCGCCGCTTCCACTCCGATTTCCGTTTGCTTCTCGTAGACGCACTTTCGCTGCGCTGCGCTGCTAGAAGATATATTGGCAACACTCCTGCAACTACAAGAGTGGCTGGAACCTGGAAGTGCGGCAGGAGCTAGCTACGCGCAGAACCCTTAGTCTTTGAACTACTGCCATCTGCTTTCTGTATTTATATTGTAGAAGAGCGTCTGCCCATATTTTGCTTCCGTTCCGTATAGGAGGATTGCATTAGTTCTAGACATCGGGAGTCTTTTTTGGCTCGATATTGGGCCACCGATTTTTGCCATCAATCCGTGGACAACCGTATCTGATCCCCAAAATCTTTTTATCAAGTCTTATTCCTAGATACTGCATTGCGTTCTTGCTCGTTATAACTTCGGAGTCGATGTGGATTAGCGCACTCATCGACAATTCAATTGCTCACTGCGTTATTTGTTTATTGAATTATTTTCCCCACAGCTAAGCTTTACTTAACTACCTCCAAAGTCCAAAGACTCATATAAAAGACTCTTATAAAGCAATAGTGATATTGATGTAAAACTTTTCGCTCTGTTACGTTGAAAGCAAACGGAAGTTCAAATTCAATTTCAATATTATGACAAAATTTCTGAGTTGCTACTTATTGTTCACTTGCATGTTCTTTGAAAATTGTCTTTAACTTTGAAAATTTACCTTAATTTTCAGTACCACAAAAGTATAATGTTAAAATCAGGTCATAAACGTTGATCATGTTTCTGTCTTCACGGATGGCTCCAAGACAGATGAAGGGGTGGGGTCGGGCATCTTCTCCGAAAATCCGCCCTTATGTAGATCAATAAAGCTTCCAAATTTTTGCAGTGTCTTTCAAGCGGAAGTATTTGCAGTTTGTGAAGCCGCTAAATGTCTTGCCACATGTGAACTAACAAACAAAAATATAGATAACTTCATTGACAGTCAGGCGGCAATAAAAGCCATTTCCTCAATCGTCATAAAATCCAAACTGGTGAACCGGTGCCGTAATGAGTTAAAATTACTCAGTGCAGCAAACACAGTTACCCTCCGATGGGTCCCAGGAAACCGCGACATATATGGGAATGAAATGGCGGATGAACTGGCCAAAACCGGATCTTCCCTTGATCCGAGCCAAATTGAATCCTCTGTTTCCATGCCACTGGCACAAGAAAAAAGTAGAATACGCCAAAGTTTCCTAAAGGCCGCCAACGACAGATGGTCAGCAATTGATACTTGTAGGGTTTCGAGGAACCTATGAACAGATATCTCTAAGAAAAAAACTGACTACCTTCTAACGCTAAGTAGACCTCAACTGTCCCTCCTGGTTGGAATCCTAACGGGTCACAACTCAATGGGAACCCACATGAGCAGAATGGGTATTACCACATCTGACTTATGCAGAGGGTGTCATGACGAAGAGGCGGAAGAGGGCTCTTATCACTTCCTTTGTGAGTGCCCCAGCTTAGCAAGAACCAGGAAGATAACCCTCGGAGAATACTTCTTCGAAGAATTGGGCGACATCTCGTGTTTGCCACTGAAAAACATCATAAAATTCATCCAGAATTCAAGATGGTTGAGGAAGGCACCCCACACCTAACCCCCAGGCTCCACTTACTCCTTTCCTCACCCGTCCTTATACCCTACCTACCCTTTTCTTGGGGAGCACAATGGATCCACTGAGATCCGAGTGAGATGATGCCGTTTCCCGTATCATCACCCCTTCAAACCTAACCTAACCTAAGTAATGTTTTGTTGATAGAATTAGAAAATATATCCAGCCCTATTCTGCTAAACGTTCGGGGAGAATGATTATTCGAAATTCATCAGTTTGTATTCAACTAGACTTTCAAAGGAAATCATTCCCCGTCGGTAACATAGTTTGCCATTTTCATAAACGAATCGATCTGCTCTATACAAAATTTCATTCATTTTTACATCCGCAATGAATTTGTTGCGATTGTCGTATTCAAAAAAAAAAAAAAAAAACAATTTTTGACTTTGCAAAAAAGATGTCTTTGAAAGCTAGCTAAAGCCTATACTTAGACGCTGAAGGATAAATGCCATCTGCAAAAAATTTTGAAAATACACACACGATCAACAACTGACAGCAAGAATGACATTTGGCTTGCTATCAAATAATATACGTTTGCAAATTTTACACTTTTGTATTCTTCTGTTGCAATGGGATCGAGGTACAGTATAAAATTGCAAGAATGTTGTAAGATTGTCTTCAGGACAGTCCGTATTTCTGCAAACTAGAGGAGGTTGCAGAGATCATCGGCAATTCCAAGCCAAAAAAGTCAGCTGGACCAGATGGTGTCTCCTACTACATCCTCAAAAGGCTTCCACATGCAGTGATGATCTTCCTCACAATCATGCTCAACAACTGTATCAACAACTGTTACTTCCCCCAGAAGTGGAAAACAGCAAAGATCGTGGCAATCCCGAAAAAAGGCGCACTAAATATGATTTCCAACTACAGGCCGATTTCCCTGCTCAGCAACATCATCAAAATCTTGGAAGAAGTCCTACTTAGGAGGCTAAAAAAATACTGCAACGAACATAACATCATCCCCGACATGCAGTTTTGCTTTCGAGAAGGCCACTCAACCCTGCATCCACTACTTAAATTTCAGTCTGACGTATCCATAGCACTCAACAGCCATCGTGTCACCGTTGGATGCTTTCTGGATGTCGAGAAAGCATTCGACAGTGTGTGGATAGAAGCCCTTATCCATAAACTTCGATTACTTGGTTTACCTTCATCACTAACAAAAATCATATTTTCCTTTCTTTCTTTCAGAAAATTCTTCGTTCAACTGGACAACTGTAAGTCGACTATCAAATCCATCAAAGCCGGTGTCGCTCAAGGATCAAAGCTGGGTCCCTTTCTCTACAGCCTTATGACGTCCGACCAACCGATGCCAACTGATTGCGAGAACCTGCTCTTTGCTGACGACTCACTCATATACGCCTCATCAATAGCGCCATCCATAGCTGCCAGGAAAGTTGAAGCCCACGTCGCCAGACTCTATGATTACTACAGAAAATGGGGCATCAAGATCAACACCTCCAAATCGGAACTCGTGTGCTTCAGGAGACCAACCACCAATGGCAATAACCGCGGTCGTAGTGCTAATAACTGCAGAAATCTGGTTCTGAAGCTTCCCGACGGATCAACAATAGCTACCAAAAACAATGTCAAGTACCTCGGAGTCAACTTCAATGAGCTGCTTAAGTTTAATCCACATACAAGGAAGGTGCTGAAGAAGGCCAACTTCGTGTTCCATCGTCTACACCCCCTCCTAAAAAGAAGAACCGGACTAAGCCAGTCAACGAAACTGCTTATCTATAAGCAGTTAATAAGACCTGTCATCAGCTACAGCTTTCCCGTGTGGTACACAATCTCGAAGACAGCGATGCAGAACCTTCAACTCTTTGAAAGGAAAATTCTGAGGATATGTACCGGGCTGGTCTTTGATCGACAGCGGCAAAAGCACTACAGCAACCAAAGAGTCTACGACGAAGCCAAAATCAAGCCACTGGACCAATTTCTCGTGCTATTCGCAAAGAACTTCATCGCAAAAACCGCCAATCACCCTAACCCGCTGATGAGAAGGATGACCACTCAGGAACGACACCCAGAGCCTAGGTACCTAAGTGCTATGGACATAATCGATAGAATCCCAACCAACAACGGAGAAGCAGTTGTATTCTACGCTGACACAAGGTCAGCCTTCCACCGTGGCTAAACATCAACCCAACCCCAACCTAAACTAACCCACCAACTAGACAACCGGGACGGAACACCCCGAGAGCATCAAAGTCAACGAACTTTTAATTTAAGCCATGACATGTAAAATATATTATTATTATATTAATTTTAAGCCAATGTATAAAGTTAGGCCCCCTATGTGCCAAAAAAATTTTTTTATATTCATATTGTATCTTTATAGTTTTAAGTTTAACCAATTGTATATATAATGTTCAATAAAAAATCTTGAATCTTGAAGATTGTCTTCAGTATATATTTAGTTGTTGTTTTGTTTGCACTTTTACAACGACACTACATCACCAGTTGCACCGGATCGTGAATACCCCTACTATATTCAATGGGTAAGACTTCAATTTTTAACCACAAAAAATGGTTTATCTTTCTTTCTATATTTATTCGACAGCGTCTTAATTTAGATCCGAAGACGAAAGAGGAGATATTTTTTAATATTAAAAAATGTAATTAATAAGAATTAATTAAAATATAAAACTCACCATATTATTGGAAAACATTCATTTACTCATCTTATAGATTTTTCTTTGAACTCGAACCGATTCTTATTTTTCAATCCAAGTCAACAGGATTACTGTCGTTTGCTGCTAATTGTCCTGTTTCCTTTATTTTTAACAAAAGAATATTCACAATCAATAGAATTGTAAACGGATTACCGATGGATAAGGATTGACTTTTTTAGTCCTTTTGTTTTTTTTTTTCGGAACCTGTTTCATCCAAAGAAAACTCAAAAAGGATAACTCTTATAAAGGAAGTCAATGTTTATAATAATAATAACATTCAGGTATAATCCTTGCAATGGCTGCCGACTGCGCGGCGTTATAAAAAAAAGACATGCAGACTTAAAGGTAAGGTATACTTGAAGGTTTTTTTTTTATTTCTTATACCTGCGCTGAATATTATCTTGAAGGTTATCCAACGCATTACAATAAGGAGACATTTGTGTGTCGGAAACTATATTATTGTTCAAAATAGAGACACCTATCGATTTCTTTGAGGCTTAGCATAAAATTAATCTTTTGTTGACAAGTAGGATAATTTTTGAGGAAAGCAAAAATCTACCTGTCAGTACCTACCTAACGGCCATATTATTGACTTTCTTCAAAGCTAGTTTTACTAAAAAACTAGTTCTATAGGGGTTCGAAGTTTTAAATTGTTCAAAAAAACATATTGATTTGATTTAGATGTCAAAATATGTATGAATATTTTGATTTAGATGTCAAAGTAATAAAAATTAGTGGGAAACATAAAACTCCAAACCTGAATAGAACTAGTTTTTACTTAAAACTAGCTTTGAAGGAAGCCAACAATATGGCCGTAAGTGTTTGAGGTTTATTAGTTCTAGCATTAGCAGATTATTTAGCAAGAAGGGTTTTTTACAACAACAAAAATTTTAGTAATAAAATAAGTAACGCCAAACATATAAGTATAAATAAATCAAGCAAGTATAGAAAACTTAGCACAATTTAATTGTACTTGTTTATGCGTATGTGTACTGTGTAGCTACCTAAATATGCAGCCATATAGATTTTCAAAAATCTAGAATTAGTGAAACGGTAACGGTATACATAATTTTCGGTTTGATTATAAATAAATAAAATATTTTTTTTTTTTGTATTGATATTTTTTTTATTTGTTGGTAATTTTCTGATGAGTCACAAAGAAGGGCAAGGGAAAATACATTCCGCTAAGAGAGTTTCTAAATAAAAAGAGGCTGGGTCTGACGAACACTGGGGTAACTTTCCATTGAAGCCCTCGGGAACTAAAGTCTCAATATTATTTTGCCAAACATGATGCTTATCCTTATAGTCATCTACAAAGGTCGTGATTCGTGATGGCTTGTTTTCTAAGCCAAAGGTTCGGTCTTCCTTGTCACTTCGAACCTATGGACTTGTAAAGTTTCTTTTTTTTTATTTTTGAGACTAGATTTATAAATATAAGTATACATATACTCTAGACAAAAAAATTAAGGTAAAAAAAATGCCCACTTTTTTAAGTGTTTTTTTTTTTTTAAGAACTGTATCTCTGTGGAAAGTAGTCGTATTGAGATTAAACCAAAGCATTCTGACGCTTTATGTTCTTTGTATTTAAAAATTTTAGCAAATGACTTTTGTAAGGTACCGTTATTCCAAAATCTCATAAGAAACAGCACGAGCGAAAAATTTTAATTTTTTAATATTTTTTTTTTTGAAGAGTGTCATTTCCTTTGAAGCCAAATAAATCTATTGATTCGATAGCTTGTTTATTGAGCCTAAACTTTCTTTTTCGGCGCTCTAGAATTTTTTTTCAGAAGAATATCTGGCTTTAAATGAAAAAAGAGATTTTTGACTTTGGTTACCAATATCTCAGCAAGAAATGTCGACATGGAAAATTTAAGAGCAGTTTTAAAAACTGGAATTAATTTATTTATTTATTTATTTATTATTAATGAAATTCTTATATACATTAAGACAAATTGTCTTTTAACTTAGATATAATCTATGATTTTAACGATTTATATATGAAAGCTAGAGTATGAGAAGAATATTTGAAGGAAAATTTTATACAATGCAAAAGGAAAATTATAAATTATTTAAGGAGAGATAAAAAAAAAATAATAAAAAGAAAAACAAATAAAATAGCTAATTGACAAAGATAAAGAATAGTAGCAGAAGGAAAAGTTGGGCTAATATGCACAAAAACTAATTTAAGGTTTTTATTTTATAATTGAGAAAAGTAAATTCTTATTTTATCTTTCAATCTTGCTGTGTCATTCATCTCTCTCTTATATTTCGCGGTAGAGAATTCCATACACGAGTGGAATAGACAAAGAACTGACGCTCGGAAGTGAGAGAAGCATAGCGCGGGTAAATCAATGTTCTTGTTCTCTGCGAGGATGCCTTTCTTATCATATCGCTAAGATACTGGGGTTACTTGCACAGGAGAATGTTAGTGAGCATAGTAAGGGCACGGTACTTTAAATAGTTTTCAAAAGTCATATTGAGTACACACTTAGAAAAATTTGAAATATGGTCGAATCTGCGTAGTCCAAAAATGTAGCGTATTAGACTATTGAAAGCGACATTAAGTTTCCTCTTACTAACAAAGTCGCAAAGCGAATAAATCTCACAGCCATAGATTAGGGTAGGTATGACGTTTTCGCCAATAGCATCCGTACTCTTAGAGGGGTGAAGAACTGTGTTACCCACAAAGTTCGAAGAATACCATACGTTTTACCCACGACATTGCTAATATGGTTGTTCCATGTTAAAGTCCGGTTAAAGACTAAGCCAAGATTTTTAGCAGTTTCAACATACATGATTGGCGTGTTTTGTAAGATCACAGGCGGGAAGTAGGAAATGTCAACCAATTTTTTAGATATCACAATAGAAACCGATTTTTTGGGATGAACCATAAGACTATTTTGATGAGACCAACGCGAAATGTCTTCAAGATCTTCGTTAATACAATACACACCGTGCTCTGTAAGCCCTATCGGACAACTAAGATATAGTTGTACGTCATCGGCATACATTTGTATATAGAACAATATTTTACTATAGACAGCAATTCATTAATGTAAAGCGAAAATAAGAGAGGACCCAGGATAGAACCTTGCGGCATGCCACGTGTATTTGAAAGAAGATTAGACATGCAGTTATTTAATTGAACTGATTGTTTTCGACCAGTCAAGTAAGAGGATAAAAGCTTAACAGCACTAGTTGAAAAATTGAAGAGTCGAAAAAGTCAAAGGCCTTCGAGTAATCTAAAAGAATTAGAAAACTAAAGTTTCCTTGGTCTAAAGATTGACGTAGATCTTCAGTGACTTTTAACAAAGCTGTTATACAACTATTTCCTTTGCGAAAACCAGATTGTTTTGCTGTTAGAAGATTTGAAGAATTAAGGTATGATGTCATTTGATTTTGCAAAATTCTTTCAAAGACTTTGGACAGAAAAGGTAAAATGGCAATGGGTCGATATTCTTCAATTTTTGAGTTTTTGGGTACTGGTATTATTTTTGCTAACTTCCACTGCATCGGATATTCTCCTGTAGTTAAGATGGTGTTAAAAATATGGGTTATGTACGGCAGAACAAAAGGTAAAATTAGTTTGAGAAATTTAGGGCTCATCTCATCGAGGCCAACAGCATTTGATTTTACTGATAGAATACTCTCAACTACTTGACCTAAAGCAAAAACCGAAATTAGAGAAATCTTTTCTCAGAGGATTAAATGTTGGGTTAGATGTAACTAGATGGGGTGATGACAGATAAACAAATCTCTTGTTGAGTTCATTGATATCTATTTCATTAACACAATTATTTTTGCTTTTTGCAACACCTATTTGGCGGAGATTGCTCCAAAGTTCTCGTCCGCTTAGCGATGGATTTAATTTGTTCGAGTACATTAGACGCTTTGCTGTGCGTATCGCCATAACAACTTGGTTGCGACGAATACGGTATGCATCAAAATGCTCCTGTAGTCGGAATCGTTTCCACCGGCGAAATTCTTGGTCACGATCAAAAATAAGCTGGCGAATATGATGTGAAAACCATGGCTTTGTGTGTGGTGAGCATGTTTTTGTAATTATTGGAACATGTCTATTAAAGAGTGACAAAGTATCTTCATTTAAAAAACTTACTTGTTCATAAGATGTGGGTAGGCGATTAATTGTGTTCCAGCTGAAATTTCTGACGTCTTCTTCCAATAACACATAATTAATACGACTAAAGTTTCTATATTGGATATTTACTACAAGATCTTTTCAAAACTTTAAAACGCTTATTTTTTTTTTTACATTTTACAGACTTTTAATACATCTTTCACAACTTTACAAATATTAATTGCAGGACTTAATTTGGTATTACATTTTAACGAGCTATAGACCACCAGTATACCTGATAAATTTCAAATCGATCCATTGAACTGTTTTCCCGTCCCGAATGCTCAAAGTCATACAAACCAATAAACATTGTGAAATCGTCATCAAAATGGAAACGAAAAGAACAGCTTCTGTCTCTTTCTTTACAGTTTTACATTATTTAGGATACTGATAGGATTTTTAAAGTGAAACAAACATTCTTTTCAACAAAAAAAAAATAATTACAACTAAAATTTTGAAATTTTGAAAAAATTATTCAATATTTTTTTTTCTAAAAAATGTTTTTTTTTTTTCTAACTCTTTTCAAAATTGTAACAAAGGCAAAAATGTGGAAATTGTTCTTCTCCTCTTCATTGTGATGACGATTTCTCAATGTTAGTTCTTTTTCTGTACAAGGCCTTAAAATTTATTGTTCTTGAGATTTTTCTACAAAATTTTGGAAAATTAAAATCTGAAAATTTAGAAAAACACTCCTTGAAGACCATAAATAAAATTCTTTGTTTTCCGAATATATAATTTTATATTTACCAATTTTTTAAATTATAGAAAATTACACTGTAAATTACCTACTCTCTTTAAAAGCTTAAAAATAGTGATTAGATCCATTTAGAGAAAGTTAAAAAAAAAAACCATTTACATCAATCATACCAACCAACGCAACAGTGAAATGATGACATAGAAATAAAGCTTATACCCTCCCATAGGTAGCTACTCAGCTAGAGATACTTATCTGACAGAAAATTATTACATTTTCTTTTCAGCTAAATACCTATACCTTATTCCTAACCCACCGGATGTTAAACTTGACGAGACCATCATCAACATCCGAGTAGGGTTGTTATTACAGCCATAGCAGGCAGCCAGCAGTGCGAAAGTATGAAATAGAGACTTCCTATACCAGAGTGGCCATACGCGTCTTATCTCGCTGCGAGCTAAATGCAAAACACACCGTTAACAATGAAAAAGGTGTCAAATTCAATTAACCACCTCGCTCTATAATGTCCTACTGATGGAACTGGATGTACATATATTCTTTTTTTTCCTACGCTCACGCAATATTTTTGCTCATAGTCCTTGTTATGCTGAAGTTATAAGGATCATTTTTTTTTTTAATTTTCTGTGATGTGTGCTTAAAGTGTATATTGCAAAATAAAGGGGCGTTTATCGCGCAGATAACGACACTCCTTCTAGGAGTCGAAAGCACAAAAAAAAAATAATATGCTTACAAGAAAAACGTTATACAGATGAGTATTCATTTCCCTGCTCATCTCTAAGCTGTGATCCTTGAAATGGAGAAAAATGTACTTTACGTCTGTAGGTACCGAAGTATAACAAAAACGAAAAGAAATGTACAAATCTCTATGCTTTTTGTATAGAAAACTTTGGGATAGGGATCGCGGGTTGTATAGGGCGAGAAATTAGGAGAACGCAAGCGCTGTTTTCAGTTTCGGTCCTCTGTATACATAAGCATTCTGCATATAACAGCAAGGATTTTCTTATATACTTCTACCAAGGACGTTGTACTACACAAAGCCTTTCGGAGCTAAGGAGAAAAATTATCTTTTTTAATGACGACGAAGGACGAACAGAGAATCCTGGCATATATCTACGTACGTACCTACCTATACAGTTGTTATATAATTTCTTCATAAAAATCCTGATAAAGCAAGAGAGTGCGAGAAAGTTAAATGAACTTCTGCTAAGGATATCGTATGGATTTTTGTTTGAGTGTGAGAGATTCGTTTTTTAATTGGATTTGCTATTTTAATACCTATAACATGTTTCTGTGATATAAAAGTTCTATCCGCTCCGCCTTTCCTAACCTATAACTGCATTTGAAATGAAGGTTTTGCAAAACGATTAGATATACGTATTAAATACATAATATTTGAACCAATGTATGTTTTCTGTATCTGAATACGAATATAACAAGCTGGGGATTGGCCAAGGATATTGTGTTTTACTTGATGACGTTAACTTTGTGTATTAGATATTTACGTACTCATAGGGTATCTGCTGTTTCTTTGAGTGTATCAAGGATTTAGAATATGTATATATCTACCAATTGTATCTCTTAGGAAAATTGTTAGAAATGAAAAGATATGTAAGCAAATATTTGCTTACACAAATAAGTACCTTATACCTAAAACCAAATTACAAAAAAAAAACAACGAGTATTTTAAACCAATACGCAGGTGGATAGATTTACGAGCAAACCTTGGTCCCGATTTATAAGGCTAAATGAATATTTATAGTAACAATACTTAAAAGTGTAAAGATTTGGAAAACAAAAATTTCAAAAAAAAGTTAATTACAATTTTCAAATCTAGAAAACGTTACATGTTTTTGATTTTTTTCTTTTTTTTTTGTTGATATATTGACTCTTTTTCACTCCAAAAAAGAATTTAGAACAACAAAACATTGAAATTAAAGCTAAATAATCAAGTCATCGAAGCGATTCATTTAGGCAATTGACTCAAAAAAAAAAAAAAATCCAAAGAAAATTAAGCTATTAAAAAAAAAAATAAAACTGTCTGGTGCTTGTTGTTTTGTTGCACAATAACTGTATCTTAAGAAAATCATTCGCTAAAATTTCTCGATACAAAATATATAAGGCTTTAGAATTCTTGTTGTTTTTTCTGCATATGGCCTACTTTTCACAGATATACAGCTCTTCAAAAAAAAAAAAAAAAAAACTGAAACAAATGTTGTTCCCTCAGTTTTTTTTACTAGCATATACAAAATTTTTGTATTCAAAAAAAAAAAAAAAATTACAAAAAAATAGTTTAACAAAAAAATCGATGTTTTTAATACTTTTGACTTTTATTTAAACATTTTTTTTCGTTAAAATGTAGCTACAAGAGCAATTTTTGCGATTTAGTCGAGTATAATTTTTCAATAAAAAAAAAATAATAGTAGGTAATAATCTATATATAAATAGCCTTAAATAAATTTTGTGGTACCATTTTCTCAAAAAGTATTTGATAAATTTTATATGGTTGGAAAGCCATAATTGCAGATATGTGCATTTACACACTTCGGGTCATTTTTTTTTTTGTAACTGTCGAACACTGTGTATATTTAAAAAAAATTTACTTGAATAGAAAAAGACCATTTAAAATCTTACCACAACATATGGAACAATGTCAAATTTTTGAACTCGAGCGCCGAACGCAACATTGTCAAAAATTAAAAAAAAAACCGCTAGATTTTACGCTTTTTACTGCTTTTAGTGATTCTTACCCTCAAGGACCAGTTTCTGGGTATAACTACACTCTTTTGTTTTAAAAATATTAATTTTCTTCAATTTATTAATTTTCTTCAAACTGAGCCCAAAACCATCTTTTTTAGCCCCAATAGTTTCCAAAATACAGCTTTTCAAAATTTATTATTTTTTCCGAACTCGCAATTTTGTATTATTATTTTGTGCGAATTTGATAATTTGAGTTTGAAAATTAATTTATAAAAAATTGAACATCAAAACAGTTTTATTAAAAAAATAAAAAATAAAATTCAAGATGGACTTCTGGCTTTAGGAAAATTTATATGACATTGTTCAGATGTTGTGATAAGATTTTAAATGGTCCTTTTCTATTTGAAGTCAATTTTTTGGAAAATTGTCCCTACCAACTAAAAGTGGAAATATAGACCACCCGTCCCATACGACTTTTTTCTTCTTTTGATCCGAATGGCTAATGTGAGCGGCACTTTTCTATGACAAGAGATGCTATTGGAGGTTTTGTCAATTCCTCGCAAGAGGCAGTAACCGTTTTTATTTAAAAAATTATTAAAATAAAAACCCTAACGGGTTAAAATCGGAAATAACTGAAAAAAAATCGAACATTTCGCGGTTTTTTTTGGAATTTTGAACATATTGCGTTTGGCGCTCGAGTTTGCGAAACTTGAAACTCTGGGGTTTTGTTATGGCGAGATTATGGAAGCTGAATTTATTAATTTGTAAAATTCAGTTTTCGAGATTTTTTTTTTTAATACGAGATTTCGTTATTCGAGAATTTGATTTGAGGGAAATCGAATTCCAGGTGGTGCATTTTTGCATAAGGTCTAGTTTTTAATTCTGGAAATAACTTTATTAACAGTTAACTCAAAAAACAGTTTTTTCAGTCGCGTGACTTTTCAATTGCTTACGCTAGTAAATGAATTAATGATTCATTTCTAAAATTTATACAATAAATATTTTATTTTTGGGCAAAACATCTTTCTTTTTGTACATATTTCTAAAAATTCCAAGTGTACTAAATTAATATAACCTTAGGAACCATTTTAAAATTAAAGTTTTGTTTTTTTTTGCATTTTAATATGCCAGTCTAATCTAATATTGTGTAGCTTTCTCAGTAAAAAAAAAAAAAAAATAATTTATATACATACATAGATTACTATAAATATAACGAAAAAAAAATAAATACATTTGCAAATAATCAACAATTCATGCATCTGTTCTAAGAATCGTTACTCCAATCATCTATTCACATTCCTTTCTGCGAGATAAAGGTCCCGACTATCAAATGAAATTTCATTCCATAAAACACCATCCATGGGTACCTAGATTTACCAGCGTCCACCCGACACCGCACCGACCTCGTTTTCTTATTCTCCCTACAAAAAGGAATGAGGCAATTACCTTGTAGCCAAAGAAAGTATCCACTTTATGAAGGAAAATCTCACCGCAATAAAGTGGAAGAAAATATTTACCCCTCAATTGCTGTCTTGTTGTGAAGTGTTTGTGTACTATCAGACAACATCCCCAACTCTCGCTATATTCTCGTTGTAAGGACGACATCACGGCTCCTGCTTCTCACAATACAATGCATTCAATATTTGGATAAAAGATGGTTGTAGTGGCGTTATGCTGCTGTGCTCCCCACAATCTATAGTTTGGGGGAATAAGAGCTGAAAATATGAAAGGAAAATATGCGAGAGTTTTTGGTATTTCTTTGAAGGTTTTTTATTTTTTTTTTAATTTTTCCATCTTTTCGTTATTTTTTTTGTGCGATGCTTCCGAGTTTTCCGGGGATTTTGTCAGGTTGTATTGATTTTTCTTCTTGTTTATGTGTACAGGAAAACTTATAATAGCTAAAGAGTGGAGATAAATGTATATATAAAAAAATTAACTCAAGGTAGTGTAACCATCTGCAAACAGAAGGTACCTACTTTAAACTTTAAAGGAACCACAATTTTTTTTTTGTTTTAATTTTATTTGTTCTCTTTAATGAGTGATTTAAATGAAATAAAAAAAAATCTATAGAATGTGTCTGTTTTTTGGTTAACGTGCATTAAAAAATTTAAGACAAACTAAACTTTCAACAAAAAGTACCGAAGTCTGAAGATAATTAGTTTTTAATTTCTGAATATCACCAAGAATAGAAGGAACAAAAGACCTAGGTAAAGCATTCTTGTAGTGCGGTTCGATTAAATAAAACTGAAAACTGATCGAAGTGCAAATAATTGTGGTCCTATTAAGGGCTAGAAAAATTAAAAATTTATCCATAAAATTAAGAAATTAATATGAAACATTACGACCCGTCGGTTCTTACGTATTTCATTTGCTAAGCTCGTTTGAGTATATTCTATCCGGAAGGCTAAAAGAAGCCCAATGGTCAGGTGTCCCAGATATGTCCTAGGTATGCCATTATACACCTTAAAGATTGCAGTTTTATCAAGAGCGTAGTGCGAAACCCTAATTTAGCTAGACTTTAATAGAGTTGGATTGATTTGCTAAAAAATTGGTACAGATTTGGACTTTTATTTGATTCCATAGAATTTTTGTGTTAGCTAAGCTGCCATACAATCGAACCGAGGCATGATGGTTAGTGCATAGGATTGTCATGCCAGAAGTCTAGGTTTCGTCTCGTCCACATAATTAATATAAAAAAAAAAAACGGTTACCGCGAGGAACTGAAAAATCCTCCAATTAGTATCTCTTGTTATAGAAAAGCGCCGCTCACATTAACCTTTCGGATTCAGCAATAATCTATAGGTCTATCAATTCCTACAGATACGGACATAGGAATGGTTTGAGAGTTGTAAGTCACAAGGCCCTTAATCTTCATGAACTGTAGCAAGAGTAGCAAATGGCACGGGCCCCGCGCTTTTGGCGGCCCCGTGCACCGACTGTTTCTGATTATAAAAAAGTATTTAGTTTAGATAAGATTGAAGTGTGAAAATATTTTTTCCAATCAATGCAGCCACAATTACTACAACGAAAAAAGTTGCATCAAAATGTTCAACTATAATTTAAACTATTATCTGCTGGTCATACCAAAAATTATGTTTTGCACAGATAATTAACTATACAGATGTCTTATCCCCATAGAAAAAATGGCTCAATTTTTCTTCTAAGTAGGCAGACTATCAACAGAAAAAGAAGCTCTTTGTCTATTTATAGTAAGGCACAGAAAGCTCTTTATTATCAAATTCAAATTATCTGCAATATGAAGAAGACCTCATTTTCAATAAAATTAATCCAAATAATAATAATTATATTGTGGAAAAGAATACTAGAACGTTCGGAAGCGACTTGTGCTGCGCTGCAATCGGATGAGCAAGGCCTGGCCTTAACATTGGATACGCCCTTTAATAATCATTTCATGGATACGTTCAAGCAATGCGATCAGATATTGAGGCAAAAGCAATAGATCTGACTGGCTGTGAGGCATATCAGCAAGAAACTTCTAGACGTGCGTAGAAAGCGCAATACATAATTCGACAATGATAACGGCTCAACTACACCCGACGACTTTGTTGAAAATCAAACACCTGGACAACGATATGAAATTCAGGTGTTTATTGTACGTCTAAAAAGCTAGCATATACAAATTAGCATAATCAATTGAAACCATAAGTAGAATTTTGTGCTCTTTTTGTGCTATTTTTGTGTGGAAGTCCCGATTTTTGTGCTAGCATAGTTTTTATTTTGTAAAGTTATGCTTCCCATATAAAGCTTACAAAACTTCTAAACCGCTCATCAGTTTTGAGTAATTTTTTCGAAACTTGTCATAGCAGTTTTGAAAAATAAGAAAGAAAATCAAAAACAAAAAAGCTCGAACGTTTGGAAGCCAAAAATAACGTACTCACTGCTTAAGGTAAACGTATGAGCATCAGTTATCATAAAGTTGCTGCCGTTTTCGAAATATTCCGAGAGCTAAAATCTCTTCCATCAGAAAAAATTTTGTAAAAACCTGCAATCATCGTAAGTGCTTACGCAGATGATTTGGAGGACAGCCTGGGCGACGAATTAGTATACAGTTCGCTGTAATTCTTAATTCCAATGTGGCTACTTTTATTAACAGCATGAATCATGAAGCTGTGGAACTGCTGGTTTACAAGTTTTTGATAAATAATTCTTTACAATCTTGTTTCCCGAACGTTGAAATTGCGTTGCGTATTTATTTGTCTCTCATGATCACCAACTGTAGATCTTTCTCAACATTAAAACGTGTTAAAAATAAATTGAGGAACACGATGGGCCAACAACTTCTTAATTAACTCCCAGAAGTCGATATTAATGGTATTATTTATAAATTTGCCCAAATTAATTTAAGAAAAGTTTGTTTGTAACAGTTTTGTTTTATTTAATACCATAAGCTTGATAACCTAAAACAATCCAAGGGCCCGTTGATAGAATTTGCTATAGGCCCCGCGCTGGCTTAATTCGGCACTGATGTTGCATTCAGCAGACTTTTAGGGCACACGATATACGGTTAGTTTAGTTTAGTTTTTTTTTTTTATTTAGAAACTTAATAAACCATATTGTCATTTGATTTTTTTTTAACTTCAAAAACAAGCTATTACCCTGTAGGTTAAAATTAAATTCTTGATATTATATTCCTCGGAATAACTACAAAACTGACTACGGTTGTGATTGAAAATATTCCATTTATTTATCTGAAAACTATTTTCAACAATTTTTTACTTAGAAAAAAATAGTGCGTATACGCCACAGTGTACATTTATTTCAGCATACTTAAGCATACTTAAAAATAAAATAAATATTATATTGAGGAAGCTTAATTAATTTTTGTTTATTCTTTGCGATTCGGTAGTCATTTTAAATTTACTCTAAACTATGGTACTAACGTTGAGACATCGATGAAATAAATTTCTAAACAAAAAAAAAAATTAATAAAATGGTTACTAAATCTTCTGGGACTTGATTTTTTAAATATTTGAATGCCATATTGCATTGTCAACCACAGGGTGATTCGCATAAGGTGTATTAAAAAGTTAGAGCGTAAAATGAGTCGAGACAGTAAAAGAAATCGTATAGGGGAAATTTCTAATATTCAATGATCCTCTTCAATTTTTGATCAAAATATTTTAGAAAATAACGATATATACTTTACTAGCCGATAAAACCCGGCGTTGCCCGGGTCTTCTTTAGTAAAACCTTATGATAACCAAATATCGACCAAAAAGATGATTTAAAATCAGCACTCGAAAAATGTTCAGCTTAAAGAGCCCTACACACCATCCATGTTACTTGTCAGGTAACATTGACGTTTTTTTGTCAGGTAACATTGAAAATAAGCCTCCACACGTATCAATGAACATTGACAATTATTTTCCTAAAATTATGTGTGTGGGTTGTGTCGGCTTGCATTTGAATAAAAATGTAATGAACCTAATTATGAACCTACCTGCCTGCCTATAGTGTAATTTTAAGACAACTTTGAAAATCAGACTATTTGTATGTTATGTTATACCTACCTCCCATTACCCCCTAAGGAACGAACGACCGTGAATTTTGTTAGTAACAACTTGACAAAGAAATTAATAATTTATCAATGAAATGTTAAATTTTTTCTTCTTCTCTACCATATACCTACCATATTCGAAGCATCTGACCCAGCAAGGGTTATTGCCGTCTATAAAGAATAATTCCGTGCCAAAAAACCGGAATACATTTTTTACCAACCCACCCATCACTTATCAACATCAAACAAATTTTACCACTAAATAAAGTAGGAACCTACCTATTAAAATAAAAATGTATTAGTGATTAAAGTGCCCCCTTACCCCTTATTGTGCACGGTCTTGCAACTAAATAAGTTCGTTTCCATTCACCGTCACCAATCACCAACCTCCAAACCAACAAAAATTTCAGTCTTACCTTAAAATCCAACAATTAGAACTCACGTTGTAAATTTAGTCGATTTTCATGTAATAAGCATCCCCCTATCCTATTTACGTGCGCCCTTGATTGTGTAAAAAAATTAAAAATAATTTTTATTAGGGGTGCATTAAATGCCCATTACCCCTCCTTGTGCACGCCCCTTGCCTATAAGTTCGTTTCCATTTACCATATCCAGCAAACACCCACCACCAAACCAAACAATTTCAGTAGCAAAGCCTACTCCATTCATTTTTTACTATAGAGAAAATCCCTACCGTTGATGTTTTTTTTTTTTTTTATTTTAACTTTTCCTATTAAACAAAAATATGAACACGATTCGTTGCCGGTGAAAACAACTCTACTCACTATCTCGCTCCCACCTACCAAGGCACATTATTCTGCACATGGTTTGAATTGTTTTTTTTTTTCGATGAAGATTTTTAACTACCCATTACTTATTTTCATCAAAAATTTTCCCTAAAAAAAAAAAACAAAAATATTACCCTACCTAAAACAACTTTTTTTTTGAGCCGATTCCAGAAATCAGCCCACCAAAAATTTGATTTGACGAACCGGATTACACCGGAACCAGTCAAATTTCCGATCCCCCACCCCACATGCCACAAAAGGCGATTTTCCATGGCAAAACAACTCTTCCTTATAAATAATTGAGCTTGAAGTAAATTTGAGTTGAAAATCTATAAAACAGAATTTTGCAAGGAAAATACCTACATGCTTGATTTTAGAAAATTTCCATACGATTTTTTTTGTGGTAAGTTTTTAATTTGTTTATTATTCGGTATTTAACAAAAATTTTCTTTTCTGCTGTATCCTATAGCATACCAGATAAGTTAAATTTGTATTATATCTATTTTTTAAAAGAGTTTTTTTGTTTGTTTGTGAGTTTAGTGCATACATACAGCCAAACTGACAAACAAAAAAAGTTACTCTTTTATATAATAGTATAGATAACTTAGTATACTTTATAACTTAGTGAATATATGATCTTTGAAGCAACAAAATAAGGGATTGAGGTCGAATTTAATGAAAACTTACTGTTGTTATTTTCAATATTCTCAAAAACTAAAAGATATTTCAGCATCTGGTTTTCAGTATTTGTCTAAGAATCGATAAGAGCATTGAATATTAGAAACACAAATGCTACTTAATTAAGTAAAATTTTTAACAAAATTAGTTTTTACAGTTTATTAACTTCCCGTTGGAAGTTATTGTAATCGGTCCGCTTTGTGAAATTGAAAATTTTGACATTTCTCGACGTTTCGAGGTCTCTGGAGTCGGATTACATTGTTTTTAGAGAGATTTATGTGTACGTACGTTTGTACGCTCGTACGTTTATACGCTCGTACGTTCGAAAGCTTTTTTTCACTGACGATATCTCGAAAACGCATAGAGATGTCGACTTCAAATAATTTTTATTTTATAGATAATAAGGCAACGTGCAGAAAGGATTTTCAGAAAAATTCAATTATCGTTTTTTTTTATAACAGTAATTTTAAAAAAAAAGTTTTAAAATGGCTTGTTATGTTATATATGTCTAGAACAAATAACGCTATCGATTTGATGTAGTGCAAAATTGGTAATACATAAAAAAAATCAACCCACAGTTTTTTTTTTTATAAAAAAAAAAACATTACAAATTGTTACAAAATATCGCATATCTTGAGAACACACAAAGATATTAACTTTGGGTTTATTTTATTTATGTCCGATTGCACCAATATTTAACAAGGCTTTTAAATCTTTAAATGACGTTCGTTCCATACAAAATAAGTCATTTAAAAATTTAAAAGCCCTATTAAATATTGGTGCAATCGGCCATTAATACTCAAAGTTATAGTTGATAATCGGTAGAGTTTGTAAAAAAATTCAATTGATTGTTTTTTTTTTGGCCAAAAAAAACTACAAAAGCAACGGCTAAAAATTGTTGAAATTTTTCGTGTCGCATATATTTAGAGCCAACAGCCTTCTCTTGATTACACAACTGATAAGTTTTTCGAAGATTTTTAATTGTTAATTTTCTTATAAAAAATAACATCGGGTGTCGACTTTCAAATGGGGAGTTACCAGTGTGGGTCAAACGCAGCATCATTTATTTTAAATTATGTTTTCCAAAATTTTGAGTTTGAAAATTAATTTTTCAAAAACTGTTCACTAAAAAAAAATTAAATAAAAATAAAATAAAAAATGATTATTTTGGCTTTACAAAACGGTATAGCATGACATTTTAGTTGGTTTCTTTCTTTTTTAACATTTTGTTCTCCATTTGAAGTTGATTTTTGATAAAATTTGCCTTCCTCGCTAAACAGGAGAAATAGCCCTGTCTCGACTCGTGCTACATGCTCTACCTTATTATCAGACCTTATGAGAATCATTATATATATATATATATATATGACAATGTGATATGTTCTGCCATCAAATATTAAAAAATAAAGTCCCAGCCAATTTATTCACCATTTTATTATTTTTTTTTTTTTGCTTTAACTAATTTAAATTTAATTTATTTATGTATCAACATTGGTCCCATAGTTAAGAGTAAATCAAAGATGGCTATTGAATTCAAAGAATCAAAACAAAATTAATTTAACTTCCTCAATATATTATGTATTTAATTTTTAAATAAGTGAAATAAATGTACACTGTGGCGTATACGCACTTTTTTTTTCTAAGTAAGAAATTGTTAAAAATTATTTTCAGGTAAACACATGAATTTTTTTTAATCACAACCATAATCATTTTTGTAATTACTCAAGGAATTTTATACCAAGAATTTAGCTTGTATCTACAAGGTAATAGGCTGTTTTCTAGTAACGTTTTTAAACAAAATTTAAATAAAATGTTATGGTTTAAGTTCGAGTTATCAGAAAGATTTAAACAGAATTTCAATGAAGAAAATTAGAAATTTCAGAAACACATACAGATAATTATAAAAAAAAAAAAAATACCTTATAGCATAAAGAGCGGGAAAATGATTTGTTTTATGATTTTCAAACGGAAATATCTCTAAAACGTGACGTGATACGTCGACAAAAATTTGTTTTGTCCAAACTGCATTACATTGGTCTGGCAGCGATACCATGAGCATAACACAACCATAATGCACGTTAAAAATTTTTTTGTTTGCATTTTTGAAGTGCATTATGGGGGTGTTAGACCCACGGTATCGCTGCCATTTGCAATAATATATGCATAAATTTTCTGAAAAAATTAGAAAATTTATAAAAATTAACAGGTTGAGGGTATGTTTAGTGAAACAAATTTTTTCGTTAGATGGTTATGGTATGGCTCAAACTGAATACTGTTTTAAAAAAATTTAAATTATCACTGTTGAGCCTACCTACATGTACCAAAACTTTCAAAAAAAAAAAAAAAATTTGGTTTCTAATAAATTTTTATTTATTTATTTTATTTGACAGCAAGTTGTGTTTATATCATTTTAAGCAGATTTTTTAAAGAAAAATTTAAAGAAAAACAGAATGTAAAATTGTTTTAAAACTGTAAAAGAAAATCTTCTTTTTCTTGATAACGACTTCTAAGACTTTGATCAAGTGAGCTACATAGTATAAGCAAAATCTATAAACTAAGATTCCTAACTCTCATAAAATGTTTATTTGTTTTTGGACTTTTTCATTATCCAGTACGGATAGAAATTATTTTTCTTAATGCTCAAAATTTTAATGATATTGGATATCAAAAATGTTGGGCTTAAAGAAAAATTAAAAATAATTTTTTTTTGAAAATTCGATAGGTATACATACATACCTACATATTGCATACATACAGTCAACAAAATTAAGGGAACAAAAGAAAAATCACTTTTTTTAGTGTTTTTTTTTTTTTTGCAGAGCTAGTATCTCTGTGGAAAATGATCGTATTGAGATGAAACAATAAGCATTCTAAAGCCTTATGTTCTTTGTGTTGAATAATTTAAGCAAATGATTTTTATAAGGTACAGTTATTTCAGAATCATATGAATCAGAACGAGCAAACAATTTTAATTCATTTTTTTTTTTTTTGAATAAAGTCATTTTCTTTGAATTTTTTTTGAGCCAGATAACTTCTTTTCCTTTCCATTTAGATGACAATTTCACAATGTTTATGAGCCATACAATTTGTTCCTTTAATTGGTTTGTATTACTTTGATCATTCGTTACAGAGAAACGGTTAAGTTGATCATTTTGAAGTTTTACAGATACACTGGTGTTCTACAGCTCTTTAAAATGTCTTACCAAATTAAGTCCTGCAATCAATATTTTAAAGCAGTGAAAGATTTACTAAAAGTCTTTAGAAGTCTTTTTTTTTTTTAATTTTCTTAATCTTGTGAGGAGCCAAACAAAAATAATCGTTATAAAGTTTCAAAAATATCTTGTAGGTAGTAAATTAATTTCAGTGCGGGTCGGCATTTTTTCTTGCTGAGATATAGGTAACTAAAGTCAAAAGTCTCTTTTTTCATTCAAAGCAAGATATTCTTCTGAATAAAAATTCTAGGGCGCCGAAAGCAGACGACATTAAAGCTAAATAAATAAGTTATCTGGCTCAAAAAAAAATTTCAAAGAAATTACACTATTTAAAAAAATTTTAAAATTAATTTTTTTTGCTTGTTCTGTTTCTTATGATTATGAAATAACGATACCTTTAAGAAAAACCTTTACAAAAAACATACAGCTTTATAATGCTTTTTGTTTCATCTCAATACAATAACTTTCCACAGAGATACAGCTCTTCAAAAAACACTAAAAAAAAGAGAAATTTTTTTTGTTCTCATAATTTTTTTGACTAATGTAAAATGGAGGATTCGAGAAATTGAATTTGATGTATAGATAATCTAAAACTGAAGTGATTATTTTTTGTCAATGTTTAAAACATTTTAAGGAGTTGTACAAAATATTTTTTTAAAACTGTACCAACGATTTTTTAGTTTTTTTTTTTTTCTCATTAATTGGGATTTGTTAACAAATCAAATGGGTAGGTAGGTTAAATGTACCAGTACCCGTCCACCTAATGCCTTTTCTTACTTTGGTGTTGGATAATAAATTCATCTGTGTATATAGGATTTCACATTATTTGTTTTTAGAATCTTTTATCAATTCTTAATTAAATACAAAAAAATAAGAATTAATTACTTTAACTTATTTAAAACTAAAATTACTTTTGTAAAAAAGTGCTTTTTCACCAGTAACCGGCCACCAAAGTTCAGAAACCGACCACTTTTGTTTAATATCCGACCACTCAAACGTATTTGATAATGCCTGGGCGAAACGCATTTGGACTAAAGGTCGCAAAAAATCTTCCAATTGAATTTAATTCAATATAGTCCACTAAACAACAACAAAAATAGTTTTCTTTTATTTTTGTTATTCCTCTTCTTAATAGTATTTGATAATAATGAAGTCAAAAATTAAATAGGTATTAAAACTTTTTTAATAGTACATAATCATTATCAATCCTTAAAGATATATTCCAAGAATCAGGCATGAATATGGCCAATTTTTGAAGTTATGACCATTTTTTGATCGTCATTTCTTGCAGCCATACTGATTCAAATGCTTTTACTTAGGTTCCAGTTACAGGTCAACTTAAAAAATGAATATTAAACATAAAATGTTTAAATTTTCTTTTTTTTTTTTATTGTTATTAAAAGTATTTCTTATAATAAAAAATTACAACAGAAAATTAATTAACACCCCATACCTACCGCTAAAACTGACGTTTTTACTTTACTCCCCCCAATTACAATCCATGACTCTAAAACACACTTTTTTAAGTGCGTAAAAACTTAAAAACTTCAAATTTTTTTCTTGACAAATCTATAAAGCTGTGATTTGACAAATATTGCAAAAAGATAAAAAAAAAGCCTGAAATAATTTAAATATTTTATTTTGACATGCAAATAGTCGTTGGAATTCTTACTACTGAGCTTTTTTTGTCAAACTGGCCGGATACTAATGACTGGCCGGGTACTGGTACACCTACCCTACATCAAATGGTGTACATTCACGTGTCAAAACAATTTCAGAGGTTTTTTAATAAATTAAGTTCGAATAATATATAGTTGCCATGAAAAACAAGTCTAATGCAATAAAGCCCAAAACCAGATTTTTGACTTTATTGCACTTTTAGGAAGGAATGCAGTTTTTAAAATGTTTGAGGTTTTACATTAAAAAAAAATTGTAATAAGGTACGATAATAGAGAAGTCGGAAAAAGTGGGTTTCATAATAAAGACCGTGGGTATGTGCCTGGTTCCTGGTGCGTATATGGATTTTTACTTAATTTTCGGTGGGTGTAAGCATCCTAAAGCTTTATATCAGGTTATAGGTTCCTATGTTGCCTAAATACCCTCGGTGGGATCTACGCAGCTTAAATAGTCAAATGGTAGGTAGGTATAGGTAGGTTCCTTCTTATGTTTGCAATTCATTAGGAAGAACGGAAGATACCTACCTAACTAAAGGCAAGTTAACACGTTTTTTCTTTCCATTAAGCTCTAGGTAAGAATACCTACCATCAAAACTTCCCAACCAAAAGCAAAACTCCCAACAGATTTTAATGGTTAACGTCGACAGAACATAACGAAACCTAAAGGATAACAGAAGTGCATGCCAAAAAAAAAAAAAAAGTAAAATATAAAATATAAATCCCTTGCAAAAAGCATTAAAAATACTTAAACGAAATTCCCACAACTACAAGATACCAAGACACTCAAGTAGGTTTCCACTCTTACACCTAGTTAGATAGGTACCTACCTAATTCAGAGTTTTCAAGCGTTCAGCGGCTCCAATTCAAAATGTTGGCTTAAAACGTTGTTATACCCAAACGATATCACTTCGGCCGCCCAATGAACGCCCAGTAGAGGTGTGGCCATAGCCGCATTATCTTTCTCTCCGTCTCACACGCTCCACCAGAGCCAGCACAAACAACAACAACAACAACAAAAAAAAGAATAATGAAAATCGAAATAATATCTAATTGCTAATCGCTCACTTACACTCTCCCCTAAATGCTGCCAGATAACAGTAAAAGAAATAAGAAAAAAAAAAACCAAAGCCCCAACACCACCATGCTGACGATAGAAAACGAAAGAGAGCTACGTATAACAGGCGAAGGTTTGAAAAAAAAAAAAAAAAAAACAACTAACCCAAATCAAACTCGTGTCCACACCTTACATCTACCCTTTCCACAATCAGCCAGCAATGGATAGCTGTATTTGTATCCACTACAAGAAATCCTCCCAGATTGGCTAACAGGATTGGCGCGAATACGCGAGATCAAGGATTACCGAGTATATACTTGTCTCATCCCCGTTTTCCTTGAGAACGGGATATCTCCTCTCACCGTTCACCAACCTTTCAATGCTGCTCCATCTCCATTTCCATTCCACTTGGAGCAATGTGTGTGCAAGAGAGAACAAATGGCAATCCCGTTTTTCGTGGCAGAGAAAAGAGAGCAGAAGAGCTAACGAGTACATAAGACATGAGATATTCCTGATTCGGCGGGGGGCTCGGCTAATCGCATGTAATGCGCGCGCATTATCCGGGCGGCACACTGCCTTATCTCCGCTCAGGCTTATGTATTCACTGCGTATATAAGGTAAAGCGGTGCTCCAATCGTGGGGGTTGGTGGAGTGGGATGGTTCTTATTTGCTTAACATACGGTTTTATCTCCCTCTAACCTGCTGGGTGTGTGAACGTGTTGTATACATATTTGTATTCCATGGATAATGTATCTCTTTAATATGAACGTATAGGAAAAATAAAATAACTGTAATGCCAAGGAATGTCCGTTCTTCCATTTTAAAGGAACAAGTGTTATTTAAACAGAGAAAACGGTTTGTTTGACTAACTCTTCGACAGGCGACAGGTTCTTAGTTCATCTGTTTATTTGTTTGTTTGTTGCACGTGTGAAATGACATACAAATACAAATGCAATTCGTTTATTATTGTATTGGTTTTGTTTTGGTTCAATACCAAGATATTCTCACATACATTTAAAGTTAATTGAGAGAACGAAACACATGCCCGGTAGTTTTTAGTATCAACGATACTATTAATACCTTTTTTAGGAGTGAAAATGTACTCTTTCTAGAATGTATCTTCAGACAGCGGAAAAATTATATACACAATCGGATGAGATGGAAGCCATAGTCACAATATGCTTGGCAGTTTTTTTGTTCATTTAATATTTGAAGTCTTTAATTTGAATTCCATTCAATAGAGTCCACTAAAATAAAAACAACAATAATTCTTTTATTTGTGTTTTCCTTCTTCTTAACTTCGTTGCCAGACCCCGGGCATACAACAACAATTTTTCTAGGTGCAAGAATGTAACCATGTTCTCCTAGAATAATATAATTTGCAGTGCATATGTACTGTAGATTTTATTAAGAGCCGGTACCCATCGACCAAAATATTGCGTACGACAGCATCTAACTATAATGAGCCCAACTGCCGTGCCTAGGCGAAACGCATTGGACTAACTGGCTGAACAGAATAGAATGACGGAACTGAAGCCGCAGACGGAACTGGAAGAGCTGTCAAAAAGTGTCGTACGTTATTTTTTTTACATGTCCACAATGGAGCTGTACAGCTTTGAAAGTATTTTGAAGAAAAACAAAAGAATATTATTGTGTACAAGCTCAGAATTCACATTTTTTGTTTCCAATAATTTTCCTTTTAATAAATAATTTTTTTCGCTATACAAATAACCACAATATTTTTTTCCGTCCCAAAAAGTTGTTTTTTTTCTTCATACAATTTGAAACGTCAAAAGTGCCGTACGTGAAAAGTTAAAAGTTGGTGAACTCTTCCGTCTGTGTCTGCAGCTCCGTATGCGTCTACGTTCTGTTGTGTTCGCAACATTGAATTTGCGTGTATTTAATATTTTGACAGCTATTCCAGCTACGGCTCCGTTTATATGTATATGACTCTTTAACAGATGGAAATTTAACTATTCCAAATAAGGACACAGTTGTTGTTGTTTCGGAGGCGTTATGGTTTTCCGTGTTAGGGAAAGTTACCCCGACGCACAACAACCGACCTGGAGGACAGATTTTGAAAAAAAAAAACAGGAGTTTCAAATCGATACACACCATCTCTTTATCGATTTTAAGGCTGATTTCTAATGCCGCGTTGGTCGTCGCTTTGACAGATTTTTCTTTCAAAGCGAAAGCTCACACATAGCAATTTAAGCAAATTGTTTACAATGACGCGTTGGGTATTATGTTACGATTTGGCATCTATTAGCATGTACACAAACCAACGTAACATAAGCTACCTCAACGTTAAAGTTCAGCGTGCGTTTTGACAGTTAAACTAATGGTCGAATTCCTTTCAACAAAAAAATCGATTTATTTAGAAGACAAAATCGATTTTTCTGAACAAATTCCTTTTATTGAAAGAAAAAAATCGATTTTGTTTAAAAAATAATGAAATAGTTCGTTGAAAGGAATTCGAAATTATAGTTATGAAGGTTCATTTTGATTTTCAGGTTCTCTTCAAGTCGTCTGTCATGTCGACGCGTTCGTAAAGCTTGTAAACGTATACGTAAGCGTCTCTAACGCGAACGCGCCATTGGAAATCAGCCTTTAAAGTCGCATATGATAGCGTAGACAGAGACGAGCTATACAGAGCCATTTCGCATCTCGGCATTTCTGCCAAAATCGTCCGCTTGTACAGCATGACAATGGAGAAATCTCGCTGCTCCGTCAAAGTCGGCAAGAACACCACCAAACTCTTTGATGTCGAGAAATGTTTGAGGCATTTAACATCGTTCTTGAAGCAATTATACGCAACTCGCAAGTCAACAACAGAGGTACAATTTTGCAAAAGTCTGTTCAACTACTTGCTTTTGCTTATGCAGATGATATTGACATCATTGGGAGAACGAAGCGAGCTGTTACCTGCGCGTTTGCAAGTATTGAATCGGAGGCGGCAAAAATAGGTTTGGCTGTTAATGAGGACAAGACGAAGTATAATGCTATCATCGAGAAAGGAATCTCAACATCGTCGGCTCGGGCAAAGCGTCACGATGGATAGATACAACTTCGAAGTCGTCAAAGACTTTGTCTACCTGGGAGATCAAGAATTACTCTTGCCAATCACTGTTTCTTCGGGCTAACAAGGTATTTGAGTAATAAAGCCCTCTCCCAAAGAACCAAGAAGATCTTATATAAAACCCTAATCATCCCGGTCCTGCTATATGGAGCAGATAAGCATGGACTTTGTCAAGATCGAATGAGAATCTGCTTTGGAAGATTCTTCGGGTGATTTTCGGTCCAGTCTGTATCGATGGAGTACGGAGGAGAAGATTCAACAACGAACTTTACGGGCTTTACAGCGACGTCGACCTGGTCAAGAAGCTGAAAATACAGCGGCTGAGATGCCTGGGACACGTGAAGCGTATGGACACCGACTCACCAGCCCGGCGAGTCTTCGAATCTACCCCTGATGGTCTGCGCAGCACAGGAAGACCCCACCTTAGGTGGCGCACACAAGTGGGTGAGTGCGTAACTGGAGGCAGCTACCTAGGGACCGAGCTGGCTGGAAGGGCTTGTTGATTGAGGCCGTAGCCCATCCTGGGCTGTGAGTGCCATCTAAATTAAAGTAATTAAGTATCTTTTTTATTTCTATATTAAGCTTCTATCAATAAGATTTGTTTCACACATATTCGGTTTCATTCGATTCGGTTTTTATTCGGTTCTCTTTCGGTCTCAGCTTAGAACTTATACCTATCTAAGATATACTTACAAACCAAAATAAAGGAAATAAAATTTCTTACCTACACTACACAAACATACATTAGAAAGAAAAATTCTTGTAAAAAAAGGAAAACTGAAACAAAAACACAAGCGATAACAGACCAAATGCAAGTGTCATACAATTGATAGAGTTTTCGGAAGCTGTCATCTTTGATTTTTAAGAAGAACGAAAACATAAATAAACGAATTGTTTTTCTAGGTGCAAGAATGTAACCGCATGTTCCCCTAAAATAATACAATTTGCAGTGCATATACACTGTAGATTTTATTAAGAGTCGGTAGTCATCGACCAAAATATTGCGTCTTAGAAAGGTACGTGGTCCGTCAAACTGGGTCCACCACAACGGAAATTAAAAAATAAACTAAACTATGCAGGAATAAGGGGCTAATTTGGGGATAATTTAGTACTCTAATCCCGAAAGAGCCCCAAATTCCCTTCACCCTAAAACTTACGGTGGACTCAGCTTGACGTCAAGCTGGGTCCACCACAACCTCCCAATACAGTATTTCAAAAATCTAATGATGCAGGATCATTATATTTTTGAAATACTGTATTGGGAGGTTGTGGTGCACCCAGCTTGACGGCATAATGACGTCATCAAATAAGTTTTTGCCCTCTAAACGGTGAAGGGAATTTGGGGCTCCTTCGGGTTTGGGGTACTAAATTAGCCCCAAATTAGCCCCTAATTCCTGCATCATTAGAGTACCTATATTATCTAGAGAACCGACTTGAGGTGGTTGTTCTCTTTCACCCTACAAGCTCTACTGAAAGGATTTGCCCATTAGATTTTGTATGGGCTAGTTGTCCCGTGCATTTTAAATGGAACCGTAACCACAATATGTATACAGTTTGCCCTATATTTTGAGCATGTATTAGTGGTCCCGTGCATTTAAAATGTAAAATAAGAGAGTTGTCTCTTAGTCGACTCAAATAAAATTTGCGGGTGTTTCAGGCAAGAGGGGTACGAGTCGGTTCTCTAGATAATATATGTACTCTATGATTTAACTGATGAGCTCAGAAATGTTCTTCTAAATGCTCCAATACCAAATTTAATGAAGAAAAATCAAATAAAGGAATAAATGAACCTTAACTTCGGAATTTTCTTAAAAATATCAATAAACTTTGTTTGAGACGATCTTTTAGGAAATTCAATCAAAAAGGAAGAGTAAATTATGCAGGAGGAAAAAACAGTAGTGGAAGGCTCTAAAGTAGGGTTACCAGAACATCTCTTTAAAAGAGAACATGTTCTCTTCTTAGACACCGATCTTTATTATTCTTTCTTTTTTCGTCAAATTCTTTTTGGTTCTCTTTTTTTAATGTGTCCTCTTTTAAGTCACTTTTTTGTTTATTTTTGATATTCCTATGTTGGTAGATATAATATAATTCAGCAAAAATTATTGACAGTGGCAAGAAATTGTGCTTGGTTAGGGAAAAGGTCTCCAGTATTAAACACTGACGATATTTTAACGATGTGGCTCTAAAAGCGACAGTAGTTGACGAGCGAATACAAAAATTTCTTTTGGTTAATTTACTGTTTAATCATATAATTTTAAATTTATATAAAAAGGATACGAATAATTGATAATTTACTTACATACAATTTTTCTTTGGAGGAAGTATTTTATATAAATAAAAGTATTTATTCATTTTTCTGATAAAAAAATCCGTACGGAAAATGAATGTTTTTCAGTAAATGCTTTTTAAGAAACAAATTTTCCTTCAAATTTTGTTTATGAAAAGAAATATATTACAAGTGGTTTAACATCGATCCGTATCCTTTTAATATTTCAATTCGTGCGATAGGACATTAAATTACATATTTAAAAGAAATTTTTCTGATTGCTATAACTTGCGTCTTTCCTAAGCTTGAAAAGAATTAGTTTTTGTTGCATTCAACATGTAAAATGATTAGCTGGATTGATCTAGTTTTGTTCGTCCATTTTTTTGACTTTGAAAAAACACATACATTGAATGATTTTTTGAAATTTCCTCAATTTTTCATTCAAATTATGGATAAACTAAAGAAATGATCATGTTATACGTGTTTAGTAACGTTAAATTTTCACCAAGTTTCCCACACTTGGGTTTTTTTCTTATGGGTTTTGACAGCAAAATGAGAAAAAATATGTGAAAATTCGTGAGAAATTTCACGTTACCAAACAGACTAATTATGTCGTCTGAGTTAATCCTTAATTAAAATTAATTAATCACGTATTAATATGTACTTAAACCACGTTTGCAGAACTAGATACCCTATGATTTGTAACGCTTAACAGGGATGACAGATGGAACCAGAGTTACCACTGGGACACTATAGTGTCCCCGGGGATTTTTTTAATGGGACTGTGAGAAACAATTTTTTAAAAAAGGACAAGTTTTTCACGATCAATTAATACCAAGAAACTTTAAATTTATTTAATTTCTGTTAAGTTTTTTCTTTTATAAAATAATAATACTTATACCTACCTAATACATATGCACCTATTATAATATTATAATTTTACTTTTTTTTTATAAATATACATAATGCATTTATTTTCAAAAGAACTCATTTATTTTTAAAAGGACACACTCATAGGGACACATGAATAATTTGGCCTACGGTAAAGCCGGAACCACACATATCTTGTGTGGTGTGTTGTGGAGTGTTGTGTCGCTATCGCTCCTATGTATTTCATATGCTTAGAAACATATTTGTCTCGTGTGGTGTGTTGCTGTGTAGTTTGTTGCGGCGAAATCGCTTCTGTTCCGTTTGCGCCATACCACGATGTGGAGTATGTGAAATGAAACAAATACCCAAATGTCTAAAATGACATTTGACTGTTTGTTAGAAAGAGAAAAGTATATAACTCATGTGGACGGAAATTTACTTACATAATTTAAATTAGAACGCAAAAATGGCAGATTAAAAGTTTTTGTCAGCAAAAATATTTGTTAAAAAAAATAAAAAAACTCGCCTGTCAAAAATGAAAAATCAAGATGAAACAAACAAAAAAGACATCCATCTGTACCTACTTTTCTTTTCCACCTTATTCAACATCACAACACACAAGTGTGCACATTCAGCGACACGACACACCACTCCACAACACACCACACGAGATATGTGTGGTTCCGGCTTAACACTGTATTGTACCCATAGAAAGTTAAAAAATTTAACATTATAGTAGGTACCTAAACTATAGATGTAACAAATATGTATTATTGTTTATATCCGGAAACTGGCATATTTGGTCTATCTTTTAAAATCCATCAGGAGCTAGACAGCTATAGTTGCTTTTATCTTTATCCAGCAGGTGAACACCGGATCTTGTATCTGTATCTGTTCTGTAGAATAATTATAAAATATCTTCTAATTTGGAATAAGATATCCAAAAATAAAGACCTATCAAGTAAGGGATTTCTCAATGAACAAGAATAATAATGAACTGAAAGGGGTTAGAGATAAAAATTTGAACTTGTCAGAAGGGCGTTGAACTAGATATTGAATAAATATCCTAATGAGAACCACCCTAGAATACCTACTTTCATACCAAGCTAGTATGTCGCGCTAGATGCACGAAAGTCAATTTATGTATTGATTATTTTATTTAATCTTTTTTTCTCTTTTCTAATTGTATACACAAAGTGAGAACCTACCTATATATGCCTATATCTTTCTACAAAAACTTGTTAACAATTCAATTTAAGCCAAACACAAAAAAAAAACTTTGTAAAGATGTTTTTTGTAGATATTCAATTCTTCAGTTTATTCAATTCCATCTTTAATTAATTAACCACTTGATTAAGAAACCAACAAAAAAACACACACGCATTAAATTAACATCCCTTCTCCTGATGCCACTCTGTCACCCTCTATCAGTTTAAAGTGTGCACCTACCTCCTTCACTCTATAAAAGCCAACATACCTATACCTAACATAGGTACTACATGTACCTATATCTTTTTCTACCTTCTTAATTATTATTCCAACTTGACAAGTCGGTAAACAAGATACAATATTCTTTTTCTCCCATTCACGTTTTTACGTTGTCGTTGTCGTCTTCGTCGTCATCATCATCGGTCGTCGCCAACAAAATTTACCTCCTCCAGTCAGAAACTCAAAAACCTGCTGCTGCTACAGTATAAGTGCATAAAATTCGGATATCAAACAGAGCGCGCATAAACATCCACCAGATACACGCGAATTATCTTCACCATTTATTGTTTACTTGTATCTTGTATCTTCAATATTAAAAAAAAAAAAATATTTAAATTAACAAAAACCAAAAAAAAACAAACGGGGATGTATTTTTGAAACTGCGCTCTTTTTTCTACAAATCCTTCATGGTATTGGATAAAGAGGAGGGTACTTAATCCCCTGACAACGGCAACTCAGTTCGTATCCATCTGCCAATGTATTTGTGTGTATCTGAAACCATCGTTTGTATACCGTTAACACTAGGGTGCAAAATATAGCTTCTCATTTCTCAGTTGTGCGACAACTATCGGTGTGGCTAGACGTACACCGGTTTTTTCGACAGAAAAAAAAAGTTTCGTTTTTCTTCATGTTTTGTTTGTTTTTTGTCACTCAAATAAAAACGTTTAAAACTCACCCCCTCTCAAACGAAATTAAACTACCAGGGTTGTTTTGTTATAGAATTTACCTAACCTCTCTGGTCTCTGCACGACAACAATACAGTGGTGTTAAATGAAAGTGAAGTGTATTAGTGTGTTTCGGGATATTTTGGCGCGCGAGGATAATAATATACCTATCTACCTACAAAAGGTTTTCAATTTTCCCACTCGAAACTGTTATTCGCACCAGTTTTAAAGTGACAGTTAGTAGGCGGCCATAGCTGCTGCACCTGTCTTGTCTCTTTGATTCGGTCAAATCCTGCTGTCAAATACGACACCTTGAGTTGGTACTTGATTCGTATCGTAGTTACTTCAAAGATATTGACGAATCTTATCGGTAAACAGTTTATGTATTTTTTTTTGTTTTCAAACCGTCCCATCATCATCATCGATGTTGTGCACTAAATTTTATCTAAATGTTCTGCCGTCATAGATAAGACAGGCCTATAGGTAGATATCAATAACTATGTCGGCATAAGACTCAGCAGTGGCAGTTAGTTACTAAAGCTGCACAAATAGCGTTAGACTCAGATTTTGACTCGGTTTCAGTTCCGCTCGTTTTCTATAAGGTGCAATCCGCGATTTAAGTCAAAATTAGATACGCTAATCTGGAAGACGTTATCAAGACTTTGAAAAGACTTTATGACAAACCATGTCGAGGTTTGTGCTACCGGGATTGTTGTTTTAAAAAATTTGTCACACCAAAGTTTTTACGGTTTATTTGTGTTTTCCTTATTTGAAAAATTTGGTACGGTCGGTCGGGCGATTAGTGTTGGTAAATTAATTGATTTAATTAACCTGTTCTCACAATAAAATAAAATAAATTTCAAACTGCTTAACGAATATTTTTGTATCTTAAATAAAGGAAAGCAATTTATGATCTATATAGATTGTTATTGCAATGCAGTGGATTTCTAAAGTTTAAATTTTATCGAAATCACTTTTAAACAATACTTATAAATAATATAGTTATACGTTAAAGAAAACTTGTAACTTGTGATAAGGGGTTATAAGTTTTTTGATTTAACTTTTGATCCTGGTTATGGATTTTCAAAGTGCTATGGAAACATTTGCCGAGGCATGGGTGGCTGCAAATGCTGGACAACAGGTGAGTTTTTTTTAGTAAAAAAGATTTCTTTTTTTTTTTTTTGGAAAATTTAAGTGAATCCCAAAAATATTTTATTTCACAATTTTTAAAAAGTTCTAATATTGTTCGTATAATATATGTACAATTGTACACATATCGAAAAAAATGGTAATATTTTAATCTTAAAGCTTTGAATGTTCTAGTAACCTATAGTGAAAATTCGGAACGAAAATTGTCAGTTTGAAAATAAAAATTTATATTTTAACAGTTTATGTAGGTACCTATTAAAAAAAATACATACATAGGTACCTAGGTATCTAATTTAGAGCCGATTTTTCAAATGTCAGTTAGTTAATTTTGAATTAGGTAATTATTATTGAGAACGTTGCAACTTCTTAAGTTTAAGTTATCGACTCTGTTTGCTTAGGCCGTGTGCGAATTGGTTTAAAATTTCGATTAAATTTTATCCGAGATTAAAATTTAAAATTTCTACGTACCTACAGATTCATCTCACAGTGTCAAAAATTAATCTTTGGATAAAATTTAATGCTATTTCAACCGAATTCGCACACGGCCTTAGTGAAATTCAAACTAAAGTTTATCTGCGAATGCAAAGTGAAATCGAAACCTAAGTGAAAATTTTTATTTTTCACGCCTAGG
Organism: Epistrophella euchroma; assembly: GCA_947049315.1. NCBI lineage: Eukaryota > Metazoa > Arthropoda > Insecta > Diptera > Syrphidae > Epistrophella > Epistrophella euchroma. The sequence goes on along the minus strand of OX346245.1, from coordinate 120,167,227 downwards.
AAAAATAAGAAAACTTTAACTTTTCACTTTGCATGGATTAAACTAAAATTCACAAAATAATTTCATTAATTTAATTTTAAATTTCGCGGGAAATTTTAAGTCTCACTTGATTGAAAAATAGAATAAAAATTCATTAAAAATATAATTTTTCATCTTAATCCGCATTTTTCCTTGTTGTCTTAACCAATGCTTTTTTTGGTCACATGGTAAGAAATTTAAATAAAAAATTGTAAAACAAAATATTTTTCTTTTTTAATTTTTGCAAAAATAGTTATACCTACCTACGTTAAAATAAATTAAATTAATATCTTTTAATTCAAATATGATCGAAATATTTGACAAACTATCTGTGAATCGGAAGTGCCGGGGTGGCCCCGGCGCAGTGGAAGTAGTACTTGACTGCTAACCTGGATGTGTGGGTTCGAGCCCTAGTCTAGGCAGCATTCTTTTCTATATTCCCTCAACTGAACGCCACCCCTGGGATTTAATGAGATAATCAAAACCTTCTCAATCCACTGTGCTAACAAAAATCTATCCTATCCTTCTATTCCTTCTAACATTGCCTAATTTATAAGACCCTAGGTCTTACTGGCATATATATGTTTGTGTTGTTTTGTAAATTTTTGATTTTATTTGCTGAAATTTATGCAGGAAAATTTTATGTAAGCCTGAACCAAATATCGTTTTTTTTCGTGAACAAAACTTTAAAGAAGGTGGTTTGCAAACAAGAGTGAAGAAAGACCAAAGTTGGGCAGTTTGCTCTTATATGCGAGACGAAAAATATTTTTCAACAATTTTAAGCAGATTTTTGTTTTCTTTAAAAAAATGTCAATTGAATTTTTTACAAACTCTACTAATTTATCAAATTATGGCATTGTGTATAAAATAAGTAGGTAAGCCTGAAGTCAATATCATATTGTCTGTTTCTAAGGATTTTACAGCATTTTACGAACAAAATTTTTCGCATCATTGTGGTGGAAAATTGCATCATATACAATTTTTTCTATAAAATGAACCGTTTTTGAGATACATATTTGCAAAAAACCCACATTTTCATGTAATTTGGCCTCATGTAACAGATTTTTTGACTTTTCGAATTGCTGTAACTTTTTAACGGTATATTCTATGAAAACGTCAGCGAAATAAGTTTTATGGATAATTGGCTCCAGCTACAAGATTGCATAACTAAATTTTTCCCTTACATAAACGGTTTTTGAGATACATATTTACAAAAAAACTCAATCGTATGACCTTTGACCCCTTTTAACTGACTTAGCAGTCATCGGATCGGTGGGGAACTCTTTCAGTTTATAGAGAGTCCCATTACCAATATCCATCTATGCAAAATTTCAGCCACTTACTAATTTTTTCCTATAACTGAATTTTCTTCTAAAACCGTGTATTATTTGTTGCAAAAGTCTTCATTCCCTGAACTAGGGCTTCAAATTAGTTTAAGACTGGGCCCAGATCGCGTAAGACGATTCGATAGAACGATCATCGTTTTGGCTATAGCTTTCTCTATCACATAAGGTATACAGAAGGGAAAGATGCACTTTTTGTTTGGCTGCAACCAAACCATCAGAGGTAAAATGGTTTTATTTGTTATTTTCGCAATAATTTAAAATAAGTATATCTCTGTCTATTTGTTCGAAAAAAAAACTTATCCACGAGTATCGAATATCGACCTCGAAAATTCACCTCAAAACCACCATGCACACTTAACTTTGATAATATAATTTAACCAAAGTTAAGTTTATCTATAATACATCATATATACATACATACATAGGTACCTACATCTATACGTGTTTTGTATAGGTTTATCTTAGTGGGTATTAGCAAGATATCTATTTTCAGGCTTTTTCTAATCGGCTTCAAACTTGACTATCGTTTATATGTAGTACTCGTATATGTATGTGTGTACTTAATTCCTAAGGGATTTGTGATTTTTTTGCTTATCGCAATTGGATGACATATCGGTCTTAAGAGTTTATCTGAATCAAATGGTATTGGTAAGGTAGGTAAAATGTCTTTTGATGTTTATTCGCACCTTCTAATTAATCATATTGATTAATTTTTGAAACGCATGTCCTAGCTATAACTCTATAAGTATATTATCTATCTGACTTTTTAAAAGCCAATATCTACTATGGCCAATTAGCTATTAAGCTTTTATACCTTGGGTTTAGATTAAAAATTATGTCACTTTGCAGTGTGATAGGTTTTAAATTAAAATTAAAAATGACATAATTCGTACTACCTTTACTTATTTTGATTCCATAAGCCAGTCAATTAAGACGAAAATTATTTTCCATAATTCCAAATTATTCCCGTTCGTTCAGGCTATACTTTAGGAGTAACATAAATATGTAAGTACCTTTAGCCCAGAAAAATTAGACTCACAAAATTCCGAAAATTTTAATTTTTTTTTAAAATTTGGTAGGTACTTACTCGAAAAATTATCAAGGAAAAAAATTCAATCTAAAATCTTAGGTCATAATTTTCTACATAAAAAGATAATATAACACATAATTTTTTTAAGAGTTTGGTAAAAAAAAGGGTACAAGCTCTTAAAGTTTAAAAAAAAAAATATTGACTATGTGCTCTTAGTCCTACACTGACGTATATATTCTTAGGTCTACATAAATGATTACGCTGGGTGCGTCCTAACATCGGCTAAGATCAATATTCTGAGTTCTGATTTTTCGATTCAGTATGAATCAGCGTTGCCGAAGTGGCACAATCGTGCTTTTTTGACACGATAATTTCCTCTTGGTGGTACAAAAGTTCAGTATTCCACGTTTTATTATTTCCATTACTTTACGTAAAATGAAGCAAATTTCAAAAAAAAATTTAATGAAAATTGTTATTTCGTAAAAAGTGGACAGAAGGAACATATATTTTTGGACAATGCACGAATAGAGCAAATGATTTACTTTGATTTTGTTTTATTACCTACATCCCGTAATAAAATTTATTAAAGTTATTATTATTATTTTTTTTTTTTTCAGAAAATAGAAGAACTTTTCGTTTTTTTTATATGGCACGAAAATTGGCCCGTTCTTTTCAGAATTAATTTAATTATTAATTTTATTTCGGTTGACAACGCTGGTATGAATCCAGGAGAACTTATAAACAAGGAGCATGTTTCCTCTTAGCAGCTGAAATTAATTTTCGGCTATGCATTTAACAATTTCGTTCTAATTTTACTTGCTAAGTTTTGGTAAAATTTTCTTAAAAACAGCTCTAAATATTTTGATTCAATTATGCCCAGTACCTATTAATGTAAAATATTCAATAATTGTCATTACTTACCTACTTACCTAATAGGTACCTTTATGTAGGTACTTATTATGTTTTTATACGTTCTTAGATAAAATTGTCTAATTTTTTGTTATTCACTTTTATATCTTTTTAACGTCGCGACCGATATTGAACTTCGAAATATTTAACTCAAACAATATTGCATTTAAAATTTTTTAAACTAATTTTTTTAAAACAAAAAAACAATTTTTGAGTATGTTTGGCTTTTTTTTACATTTTTCCATAAAATTGATGTTTTCCACAAGACCAGGTGTGATCATTTCATGCATGTTTTTATTTTAAAAAAATAATGCCATATTATGTTATGCGACATTTACGTTACTCAAAATGTTGTATTTTATTAGGTCAATTTGTGACGATATAGACACACATTTAGAAGTTTGTCGATTTTATTTATTATATCTGTGACTGTGATACCAAATTAAAATCCGAATACTTATCGGATTCTAATTTCAAGTAACATAGGTACATATGTATATGTGTATAAGGACTTATTGCGAGAGTCACTCTACTCAAAATAGAATCAAGGTCGAATAGTCTTAATTTTTGAATTCTGATGTCGTTATTTCTAAAGTCCATTAAATATAAACAAGATTCCTCAAAAACACTTTCTTTTCCTTTCATTCTTATTTGATTACCCCGACACAAAATTATTGAGCAACGAATCCAAAAAAAACCTTCCTCAGTTTTTTGACAGCAAAACTGAGGAATTTTTGTGAGGAATTGTCTTTATATTTCTGATAATACGGATTTCTCTGAGATCTCTGAAATATAAACTGGCCAATTTATTACATTCTTTTTGTCTTTTTGAAAGAAATTTCAATTTTTGATCGACTTTCGTCGAATTGACATTTTCCGAATAGACTCTCGCTAAGCCCACATTGGCTCACAATAAATCGACTTTTGTGCATCTGCGAGATTCTTGATTAAAAACAATTTCGTCTTTTGTTTGGAATATCGTATAATACATAAAGAATTCAGCAAAGTTCTTTATTCTTTGCATAGTAATAATTTTAATTTATTTTGTTAAATTTTTTTTTCCTCGATATTTTATACAAAATTATAAATTTATTCCTATTCCGATATATCTATATCTACATAAGTTAGGTACTTACACGAAATTTGTTTACAAAGCCAAAGAGCCAGTAATTTGAATTTCTATTTTATCTAGTTTTTTGAATAATTTATTAAATATTTATTAGGTTTTCTGTTTAAAAATCAATAGTGTAATATATAATTTTAAGTTATTATTCATTATTAATTAATATAAAAGTGAGAAAATAGGTAGGTAAATAGTTAAATTTATAAACAATTTTTTAAAAAATGTATGTTTTAGATATTTAAAAGGGCTACTAGATTTGAACCCCTGAAGTTCTTGGCAAAAAATCAAACAAAGCGTCGGAAAAAAAAAATATTATAATAATTATTATTGATCAATCTTAATTAGAATAAAAAAATCTTTATACCAGTATTGCAATAATTTGTAAAAAAAAAAAGCCGTCAAAATGACGGATTTTTATTGAGTTTAAGAGTTATAGAGAGAAATTGAAAAGAAATTTATACTTTTTATCAGTTTTGGCGAACATAACATAAGAAAAACAAAATACGGTGATGTGGATAAGGCAATGTTAAAATGGGTGCAGATAAACAGGAAAAAGAATTTACCACCCTCCCCTCGGGCTCTATTATCAAACAAAATGGTTACTATTTTGTTGAATCCTTGAGTCAGCATAATTTCAAATGAAGTACTGGATGGCTAGATAAATTTAAAACAATTTCTTTAAAATGAGTTTTTTTTTTTGCTCTTGCAGTGTTAAAAAAATTACATTTTCTTTACCCATAACGAATTTTGTATAAAACTTCATTCTAATGAAGCAATTTTGTGTTCCCTTGAAGGTTCGATATAGAGAAGTTTGACTGTAATTACAAAAAAGATGAATTTTCTAAAAACAGGACCAGGCAAATTTTGTGTACGATGTCTTGTTCTCAAAATATTGGTTAAAACACGGTTTTTAAATAGTATTTTAAGCTAAATATGTATCTATGTACCTACAAATGTATCTACAGCTGAAATTACTCTTTAATGACAGACAACTTACTTACAAGTTCAACCATCTGAAGATCTGATAGGTGAAAATGTTAACGAAATTATGTAGACTTTATTTATATATTATTTTTAATGAGGTATCTAGGTATGATCTATTGTAAAGTTTTGACATAATATAACTGACACCAATTCAACACGATTCTATCTTTTTATGTATCTACAAATGATTCGAAGAAAAATTTCAACATTCAAGCTGATTCACCTTGTAACGATTATAAAAAAAATAGATATATACAGTAGATGACGGATATAAGAAAGTCTCATATAAGAAAAACACGCTTATAAGACAGACATTCCAAAACACCATGCACATTCCCATAAAGATACGTGTTAAATAATATTTTGTATCAAAATAAGTTTCTTTTCTTATATCAGTGTTTTTTTTTTTTTTTCTTTTTTTTTTCATACAAGAAAAACGTTTATAAGAAAAACACTGATATAAGAAAAGAAACTTATTTTGATACAAAATCTCATTCACTATACATAGAAAATTAAACTATAAGAAATTTTCCCGTGTAAGCTTCTTAATGATGCGCCGTGTAATTTTCACAAAATTTCTGAACACACCCTTATTGAATTGCCAAAGAAGTAACAGATTGAAGATCGGCGAGAAAGAAAAAAGCCCATACATTTGACATTTCTTATGGCCATTTTTGTTTATATAAGAAATTTTCTTTCTTATATACAATTTTTTATATAAGAAAACACAGATATCAGAAAGGAATTCCTTGGATTTTTTGAGTTTCTTATATCCGTCGTCTACTGTAACTAGCTAATATAACAAATTCCATAACCTCTCGCCCTCAATCTTTTGTTATTATGTGTGTAAATATTTAAAATGTTCATATGCAATTTATCTGATTTAATCTATTTTAAACCAAATGTTTGAAAATTAATTAATTTAATCCGCAAGGGACTCATTAGGTTATAATAAAATACACCATTTATCTGCTGAATGTCCCATGTAAATAGGAACCAAATTAAATTCCAACAACCCTTCTGATATACATTTAACCTGCTCGAAGACCAAAAATTCCTCTAATCTCGTTTAAACACAACAACAATATTCACACCTTAAATCAAAACGATAGCAACTTCATAGAGTCACAACTCACAAGTTGTCGCTGTTCAATCGTCCGTCACGTCGCGTTGTCGTCGTTTATCCTAAATGTGTATATTAATTTATCTATTGGCAACAACCCCATGACAGTTTTTAAGGCCAACAACTGTGTGTGCGTGTTATAATATTAAATCAAAAAAATATCTAACCATTTAATTTATTTATTACCAAAACATCGAACAAACTCAGCCACACAAATACAAACCACTAATTCGATTGATAATATTCCAAGTTTTTTTTTTTTTGTTGTTGTTAATATCTATGCATTATGTTTGGTATCTATGATGATTTGCAGAAAATCCCCTTTAAAAAACTTCGTTTTTTTTTTTAAATTATATTTTAATATAAAATCCATGCACCAGACAGTGAGTGTGTGCCAATAGCATGCATGTGTGTCACTCATTATTGCTAGCGGGCTCATTATAATCTCCATTGGGATTAATTTTAAATCTCATACGTTCCTGCGTGGCCGCGATCAAATAAAAAATAAAAAAGGAACACAAAATGAAATATATCTCTTTGGTTCAGAGCAAAACACAGACTACAGACAGTCAGAAAACACACCCTGCAAGAAAAAAAAAAAAAAAATAATAGATACCAACGTCATAATTATTATCATTATCATATTTGGGATTATAAATTAAGATTAAATTTACCTTGCGGCATAGCAAAGGTATCTAGAGGATTATCTTATCGTATATAGTAGATATTAAACTTCTTTGAGCTCCGGGCCGAACCCCCGATCAAGAAGTGGAGAAATAGCTATAGGAGATTGCCAAACCCTGATGATAAGGATTATCTTAATCTCTCTGCCCTCGCGACCGACTCCCCATACACGAACCCCATCCACCCAGTTTGAGTGCCACTTTTCCGTTTTTTTTTTTTTTTTTTTATCTATGCGTGTATCTTAATAAAATAAGTACGGGCTATGTAAACATGTAAAATGTGCCTCATTGTTGCTTGCATAGAGCTTTAGAGGATAGGGTGATATACTAGTGGTTTTATAGTGTAGAGAGGGGTGGTGGTGTGTCAGTTAGAGGTTTTTGTGGTTTTTTATGGATACGAAAAAAAAGTACACACAACTTTCGGCTTCATTATTGTGGTTTTTTTTTTTTTATTATATTTTTTTGTTTTGTTCGAGTGATAAGTGAGATACACGATATATATTGTACATGATATACACGAGAACGTGTCACAATTAGGTTGGTGTTTATTTATTTTTTGGATAAAACAAAAAGGGATTATAAAGATTATATTAAATTTTTGTGTAGGTATGTAGGTGAAGTCGTTAAATTAGACGTCAAACACGAGTTTGGTTTTTTTTTTTTTCTATTTTCGGCGAGAGTTAGTTCATTGAATTAATTATTTTATAGGACTTTTTGTGAGTACAAACAAATAAATAAAACAAATAAATAGTTTGGTAATTTATTTTTTTTTTGTTTTGATAAATTAAATAGACAAGCACATGCGTGATTTTAGTGTGGGAGGATAAAGTGATTGTCATAACACATAAAACATGATTTGAAGATGAGATTTCTATTATCTTATTTTTGATACATAGTTTAATAGAGATTTATATATGTTACTAGGATAGTTAAAAATACACGTGGCGTAAAGATGTTTAACTGGCTGAACATCAGAATGATGACGGAGACGGAACTGGAGTCGAAGCTGGAATAGCTGTCAAAATATTGAATACACGCAAATTCAATGTTGCGAACACATCGGAACATAGCCGCATACGCAGCTGCAGCCGCAGACGGAAGAGTTCACCAACTTTTAACTTTTCACGTACGGAACTTTTGACGTTGCAATTTGTATGAAGAAAAAAAAAGCATCTTTTTGGGTCGGAAAAAAATATTGTGGTTATTTGTATCGCGAAAAAAATTTTTTATTAAAAGGAAAATTATTGGAAACAAAAAATGTGAATTCTGAGCTTGTACACAAGAATATTCTTTTGTTTTTCTTCAAAATACATTCAAAGCTGTACAGCTGCATTGTGGGCAGGTAAAAAAAAAAAGTACGATACTTTTTGACAGCTCTTCCAGTTCCGTCTGCAGCTCCAGTTCCAGCATTCTATTCTGTTCAGGCAGTAAGACACTGCATAGCAAATAAATAGTTATACAGTGAAAGCTCCCTTAGCCGGACAGCGACGGTCGTAACACTTTTGTCCGTCTAAGGGAGTTGTCCGTCCAAGGGAAAAAATAAAAAAATAGTTATTAAAGGAAATGTATAATATACAGTGGCATCATGAAACATTTTTGCACCTACAAGCCATGACATTCATTCAAACTAAAAATGAACATGAAGATACAAGAAAAAAGATACAAAACAGACTACAGCTGCAGAAATAAAATCCGTTATGAATTTGATCACAGACAGTAATTTGGTGAAATCGCATCTATGTCGCTGTATACCAAGGGGGCCGTTTTTAGTGCAGAATAAATTTATGTAAAAGTATTACTAAAAATAATAGTTGAAATTTTCTTACTAAAAAAAGCTTTTGTCCGCCTAAGGGAATTTAAATTAACAAATCGCGGCTAATATTCTTGTCCGCGTCCGGGTAAGGGAGTGTCCGCTTAAAGGATCATAAAATGTATGGAATTTACATCCAAGATCCACGGTCATGAGAATTTGTCCGCCTAAAGGGATTGTCCGCTTAAGGGAGTTGTCCGCAATAAGAGCTTTCACTGTATCTACATAACTATACCTACCTATGGCTTGACGCCTATCAACAAAGTGGTGAATTCCTTATTTTTTATGAAAAGCTGATGGTCCCTTAGGAACATCTAAAGGTATCATAATAGCGATAATTTTTATAAGAAATATATCGGTAGGTACCTACATGTAAAAGTATTAAGTAAAAAACTAAATTTCTTTAAAAAAGTTGTGAGGCAATTCTTCAGAAGAGATCGTTTTATAGCTCGATCTCGATATATAGAGTTGATAGCAATTGCCATATACCTAGGTTCCTACATACTCACAAAGAATTTTCAACTATCCATAAATGTTCTACTTAAAAACGGTGTTTTGTAAATATCTCATGAAGACTATTAAATTGCAGATTATCTTCTCTCGATTAAAGATAAATATCTAAGGGCCAGTTGTACAAAAGTGGTTCAATATTTAACCCGTGTTTCAGCACTTTTAACTCGCCGATTTCGGCGAATTAACTGACATTCAACGATGGTTCAAGGTTCAAGTATGTATAATAATACATAATTATTGCCCTAAACCATCGCCTAACCTCCAGTTAATCCCCCATAATCGGTGAATTAATATTCCTGAACCAGGGATCAAAATTTGAACCACGTCTGTACAACTGAACCTAAGTATTATTTTTTAAAATGTTTTGTTTAAATACATTTGTAGATATTTAAAATCAGAACTGTCAGCTTGCGTCACGTCGTGTCTTCGCTCAAATGCGGAAAACATCAAAATCAGTTAATATAGACGAAAAAAAACCAAAGCCATAACATTAAACGTTACAATTAAACAATTAAAATTATAAAATAAAACTAAATTTATCGTAATTTTATTGACAAATAAATCATAAAATAAAATAATAAAACTTTTTTCTATACGTTTCTTATAATCTTTACTGTAATATTATTATGGATTAAATTTGTAGGTGTAATCAACACTGATATGTACCTATTATAGGTATGTATCTATGTACTTACTCATAGTTATTTTAGTAAAGATTTTTGCTTAGTTATCATATAAACGGGTAGGGTAATTTTCGCCCGATTTGTTTGGCAATCTAACGTTTCGAGTTGGTTTATTTCGCCGTTTTTCGTTTCCATTTTTTTTATTCAGCTTTTTGTTATTTGGTATTTTACATTTTACAAATAACCTTATGTTTTTTAAACGATATGAAGAATAATCATTCAACATTTTTCATTTCGCAATTTTCATTTATTTTTATTTTATTTGATTTTGAATTTCGATTTGGCCTTTTGAAGTTAGGCGGTTTTTCATTTGGCATTTTGTTATTTTGCTTTTTTTCCATGGCATTTTATTATTTTATTTTTATTCGACATTTTGTTGGTCAGCTTTTTTTTATTTGGCATTCAATTATTTCGCAATTCAATTTTGGCTTCCATTAAATTACATGCCTTAAAATTTCGTGCGAAATAATTGAATGCCAAATAAAAAAAAAGCTGAACAACAAAATTTAATATTTTTATTTCGAAGGAAAAAATACTTGAATAATACTCTCATGAATGTATTTTAAGAAGATAATTTATCACAACCACATAAAAATTAAATTTTAAAAACCGATGCTAATGAAAGGTCAAATGACTTAAACAACTAAACGAAATAATAAAACGGCTTAGCGATATTTTGCGAAATAATAAAACCGCGAAACGTTATGTTGCAAAGCAAACAATAGGTCTTATATCGAATAGTTTATTGCTTAATAATTTTCCATTGCGTCAGTCTTGGATTAGTTGTGACAATTTTAACTTTTTCGTGCGATGTTTTCTATGTTCTTGTTTTTATTTTGAAAAAAAAAAAAAAAAAAACACTGCACAAAAATGTTCCCATAAAAAGTTTTAGAGATCTTCATTCTTTAATCCAATAAGTTATCGTGGTTATACATACTGGGGAGCATAGAGAGTTGAGTTTTATCGAAATTCAATAATTGCGTAACAACATTATCGAAGAGCGTTTCAAATATTTCGACTATGTATACGGATAGTTTTATTTTTTCAAACAACTGTTCATATTCATCTTGCTCACTTCGTTAATGCTAGATTCATAGAAAAATTCAGTTTTAACGTTTTTTTTTTCAAAAAAAAATTTCTAATGTTTTTTTCTTTCACGACAAATTTACAAAAAATTCACGACAATTAATAACGTACCTGCTAATTTTTTTTAAATAATTTTGGGGTCTGGTAACTTCACTTTCAAGCTAGCATTACCAGGGGGTATTTAAAAAAAAAAAAACAAGTCCGATATTTTTTTTCATTCACGACAAATTTACGACAGTGATAATTATTTTTTCAAAATTTTGAAGTGGTAATGCTAACTTGCCGAACATAAGTTCTATTAAAATCATTTGAAGCTTTTTTCGAGAAAATTTGAAAAACAAATTAAAGTCGTGCTATGGCAGATAGCCGCTAAAACAATATTTCTATTTTCACTTTTATATCGAATCACATAAAAACACTGTGTACTAAAGCAACCATTTTAGGGTCTTTGCAAATTTAATCTAAAATCATTGATTTAGCGATAGGTAGATATGTATGTGTAGTAAAAATATTTAAATCTGGTGAAATTCACATAGGTCCCTAACCTTATCTAGATATAATACAATTTATCTACAAAAAAAAAACAAAAAAAAACCTTCAATCTAAAATAAGTGCTAAATCATAATATCCATCCGCCATTGAGCGGATTAGCCACGTTCAACGCGTCTTTATGTATATGTGATTCTCATTTAAGTACCTACATATACCTACCTTACCTACCTAATATCTTTTTTTTTTCATATAGCCAGCTTAAATTTCCCCCTTATACTTTATGGATTTATTCATAATTCTTTTACTGAATTCATCCACCACCTCTGCAAATGAGTTGTTGTTCGGCTTTGTTGATTTTTTTTGTTTTTTTTACCTTAAGTTAACAATTTTTCATTCTTAGCTGCTACCTTAAAGAATTTTTTTTTCGCGCTCATCATTTCCTTATACGATTAGTCGCCTTAAGCCATCGTTTTTATTTTATTTTTTTTATGTAAGTATATGAATTGTTATAGTTTCTTTTTTAAGATTAAAAAAATCGGGGCGGAAGGACAAAGTTAATTCCTTTTGTTAAAATGTTTCTTTGGCAATTTCCTTCTCATTTTTCATTCTTAATGATTTTTTTTTTTCTGTTGATTTGTTTATTTCTTACCTACCGAATTCCGAATCAAAATTATTTTCAGGAAGCACATTTACTCCAGATTATAGGGGAGGATTTCCCCTTTTGCCTCGTTTCCTTTTCAAATCCACAATCACTTACTTCCTTAATCGATCAATGATCGTTATAAATTCAATCTACGATCGCATATAGTAGGTATAGATGCCTATATAAAAAGAGAATTCAAAACAAATTAATCGGATCCGTTTATTCTATCTATGAAATCCTCCACATCACTTTCAATGTGTAGATATGCCTGTATGGGTAATATATGGATTAAAAATACCAAAGTCTGATTTATGATAAAACGTCGTCTTGCTTGTGTCGCAATGTCATCGTCTCTCTGAATTCAAACGATTAGTGTATCGTTTCTTTTATCTTTATGATTCTTTTTTTTTTTTTTTACAATTTTTTTTTATTTTCATTCACACAACCATATCATCAGCTTTATTCATTTTTGATACTCTTGGATTTTTAATATCTAAAAAGTCTGTTTGATGGGTGTGTGTGTGTGTGTGTGTTTGTGTATCGACGACGACGAGTATCTATGACCAAGCGCAACCTATAATCTTTATCTTAGCATATTTTTTTTTTTTTTCGTTATTCATTTGTCATCTTATTACTAATATTCATTATACGATTAAAAATTTCACACTACACACCATGACTTCAGCTACACCGCATAAACTTCAACCAGTTACAAAGTAAATCCCGCATTCGGTATTGTTGGATAGCCTCTCTACCTATTCTCCAACGAATCATCTCTCTAACTGGGCATCGTGGATATTTAGTATGGGGCCTCCTTTCTTTCCCCCTGCATTTTACGAGATGAATGATTTTACCCCAAAAATTTGTTTCGGTTTTTGTTTTTACTTTATTGACCACTTTCGTTGATAAAACACCCACTCAGATACTCTGGTCTCAAAATTCCTCTACTTTGAGATACAAAAAAAAAAAATTAAAAAAAAAAAACATCGAAAATGGTGTTTGACTTGGGTATTAGTATTTTGTAAGCTAACACAGGTAGCTGATGTTTAAGATTTGTTTTGATTCAATAAAATGGGTGAAGTCTTAAGCTTGTGATCATTTGTTCGTTTGGTTGGCAGACGGGAAAAGTAGTAAGAGGGAATACGTATATCCATAAAGAGATACTTGTGGATGCTACATTGACTATGACCACGGTGACCATCTGTTCTTTTTTTAGACAGAAATTTTTTTTCGATTTTTGGAAAAAAAAGATGATTTATCTTCTTTTGATATGAAGTTAGAGTGACTCAATTAAAAGCTTAAAATTTAAATTTCTGGCATGGAAAATATGTATGTATTTAAGACTTTTTATTAATACATATTTCCCATGTTTCAAAATTATTTTTTTTTTTTCAAAATTTCCTTCATTAATTTTTTTCTTTAATTTGTTGCCTTTAGAAAATATGGTCACCGTATTTTTTAATAAACCTTTGCCGAAGTCGGTTAAGAATTTATTATTTTTTTTCCATTTTGAATGATTTAGTATTGATTTCGGTTTGGTTGAAATACAATAGATATAGAGGCAATTATCAATTCCAGTAGCAGGTTCATAAAAAAATTAATACAAAAATATATCTTCATATATTATATAGGTAGGTATCAGTATGAGTATCTCAATGCGATAGTTAAATTATTTTATGAATATAATTTTGATTGACTCTGGGGTCCTGATGGTTGTCTAGAAACAAAAAAATAAAATTTAAAATTAAATAAATAAACAATTCTATATGAAAGAAAATTATTGTTGAACTCTGCATCTAATTACGGCAATGACTGATTAAGCAACAATAAAAATTTTATTATTTATGAATAAAAATTAACTAAAATAAAAATAAAACGCAAGTAGGTAGGTATATAAATCTTGTTAATCAAAGATAAGAAACCATACGGAAGCACTTAATTCTGAGAGCGGAAATTGCTTTCAGTATGAGTACGAATATGTATGAGGGGGATTTTAGAGATTAATATATAAATATGTAAAATATGATTAAGGCAAAATTTTAAATAAATATTTTATTTGTTTAAGTTATCGCATTGTGTACTTTATATGAATAATGATCTTTCCCTTTTTTAAAAATAAGATCAAACTTATAATATGCGCCATAACTTTATGTTTTGCTACATAAGGTGCGCATTAGTAGGGCTGGTTCGTCGTTCTGAGTTTTTCGCGTTGGTTTAGAAGTTCAGAATTTCGTTCTCATTAAAACACTCAAAAAATAAAAATCAACGGGATCGAGACGATACCGAGACGAAACTTAAACAACATCCATAACAAAAATGTGTAGATGTTTTTTTGGTTCCAAAAACAATTTTTTAATAAAACTATAATAATTGCGAAAGAATATTTTGAAGTATCCTTTCACTTGGTAAACTTTTCTTAAATTTGAAAATTATACTGGAGTTGTGTCACAACCGTAACAAGTTGGCATTTCAAAACATAATCTTCTTGTTTGTTTATTTGTTTGTTTTTTTTTTTTTGTTTTAACTCATTTCGGATTTTCGGCTTAGAAAAATAATTACACGTTATTAATTTCCATATGAGAATTTGGTCCACTTTAGTGAATATATTAATGAGGTTCTAAAAATCGCTACGAGCTTGAAAAAAAAAATACATTTTAAAAATTTATAAAAAAAAAAATATGGCTGACCAATTTTTGATACTACCTGTCTATATATACTATTTTGTCACACCTGTAACATTTAACTTGTCACATACGTAACAATATGTTGGTAACATTTTCACAATTTTTTGTACACATGAGTTGATATTGAAGTTTAACTTTTGGGAAAGTATTTAAAAAAGAATAAAATATAGATTGCACGCTATATTTTTTCGCGACCTATTGTAATATGATGTCCCGCATGTTGATGACCGTCAACGCAACTGAAACCGATCATTAAACAAAACCGTAGAAAATAATTATCATTTGTGTCTTTGAATTATCGTGAGATTTAAGGATTATTCAAGCTTGATTCACAAAAATTAAGAACATTGTGTGAAAAAATCATAAAACCATAAGTTCCAATGAGTGTGTCACCCCGGTAACAATGGAAATAGTTATATGTATGTTGCTACTAAAGGTATTGAACTATCATCAGCTTAAAAAAAATTACTTAAATTGGTCGAATTATTACTGAAGTATTTGGGAATAAAAAAAGAATACAGCATAATAGCCACTTTTGGAAACACTGGCGCAGAGCGGCGGCGGTGAAATAATATTTCTGCTTCGAATGAATTTTTAGACGAAAAATTTAAGAACAGTTTTTTTTACAATAAATTTAAAAATAATGGATATTGGTACTAAAGCTATCGAAAAACACGAAAAAGTCGCAAATGTTCCCCAAAATGTATAAGTTTGACAGCAGGAAATCGCAATTCTGCAAAACATGAACAGACGATTTGCCACTTTTGCCTTAAAACTGACAAATAAATTCGCGATTAAAGGGCTCGTAAATGACTTGGTCACAAATGGGATTGCAAATTGTGAGTTATTTGCGAGTGTTCACAGCTTTTGTTTAAAATATATCTTTGATCATTTGCAGATTTTGCAAGCATGACATTGGTCTTTTTGAAAATGTATTGTTTGTGTAAAAACATTGTTTTTCGTAGTCAATATTTAGGCTAAGAAAGTAGTGTAAACTGGTTTTAAGTATAATAAAATAAGAAAGTATTTATTGCTTAAAAAAGTCTGACAAAAAATGATTCAAGATTGTTTAAAGTTATTCAAAGAAATTTGAACATTTATGAAAATTCTTGTTTCACATGATAGTCCAGTAGTTGACTCATATCTCGAAGTTTTTTGGGGTTGTAAATTTTTTTCTTTATGCTATCAGAGTCAGTTGAAACATTTTAATTGCCTAGGTTTTCATTCGCCGTATTCTCCACCCAGTCTCGAATTTCTCCATTGTCAATAAATTAATTTCCTGGCGTTATTTGGACTAGAAGACGTGCCAATACAAATTCATCAGCGTCCTGTTCACGAAGCTGTTGACCCACAAATTCGAATTACAGAGTACAAATTTTGGCAAGCGTTCGAATTACAAAATACTTAATGCAAAAAAATACCTGTTCGAATTAGTGGAGCGTTCGAATTACCGAGTGTTCGAATTACCGAGGTCCTACTGTACTACTGAAATAAATCAGCCAAGTAGAAGACTTAGCACCATTTAATAGGACTTGTTGAATTATTGATTCAAAATTGCTTTTACGGCCTTTAGTCCATATCCAAATTTCTTTGTGTGTACAAAAGGTACACATTCTATGTTAGATAAAAAAAATAATTTTACTTTTTCCTCTGCCTTTAGGTAACTACATGAACAAAAGTGCTCTAGGTACATCATAATTGAACCAAACATGGGATTTTTTATAAGTACGTGAAACTAATGCCTTCCTATGAATATAAAAGTTGACATAGTATTAAGTGGAATTCACAAAACATTACTGGCCTTATTGCCAGTTTCACCCGAACAACATTTCACCTAGTAATTTTTTTCGCTTATTGTGAGTTTCACCCGAAAAATATTTCATTTGCCATTCACAGCTTTAATTTTCACATATTTTCAGTAGGCCAACGAGAGAAAAAATATGCAGAAAACGTCAATTTCTTTCAGGTGAAACTCTTTTTAAAATTCCGGGCGAACAAGAAATTTTAAGGTGAAATATTGTTTGGGTGAAGCTTACAATAAAGCTGAATAAAAACAGTTAAACAGTAAAATGCTCTAAAAAAAATAACTATAAAACAGCAGGATTTTTAATTTCAAACCACAAAACGCCGCGCCGACGCCACGGCTGCACGTAAATATATAAAAAAAAAAAAGCTACGGTTACCTTAACTAACCTGCTGACCTGAAAATCATAATAAACCCACAGACCTCTACGTTCAGTATCCCATCGGACATTTTTCTCATTCGAAACCAATATTTTCCCTACTAGACCACCAAACCATGATTTTGAAGAAGAAAAACCGCAGTTTTTAAAAGATTAGAAATGACAGAAGTGTGCCTCTGACTCACGCTTCAAACACGCGCTCCAACATTGTTGCTTGGCGCGGTCAAGTTTAAACCAGTCAGTGGTTGAAAGCTCTGATAAGGGCGGAATATAAGAAATTAAAGGAAGCCTTATTTAGTTTTAATCAAATATTTTTAAAGTAAACTATAGAAACTTAAGTTTTATCACATAAATACCTACAAATTAAAACTCAACCTATTTATCTTTATTTTCGTATTGTATTATCATAACTCGCAATATACATTTTTTTTTTTAATTTTTCTTCTTTGTTTGCAATTAACGTGAAAAATTTTTTCTGTTTAATATTTTTTTCTTCCTTATCTGTAATGTAAAATTCTGAGAAATTAATTTAAAGAAAAAAACTAAAAATTCAAATATTGTTCTTCTATTTAGTTTTTTTTTTATTAAAAAATCTTATCGAGATTTGTTTAATCATAAGGAACTTAGCAAATTTTTGGAAAGGTAGATATAAATTTATTTAAATGAATAAATTAATTTTTTTTTTTGACAAGAATTAGTTTTTTTTCGTAAAAAAAAGAGAAAAACTCTTAAATAAAATTTAAGAATTATGAGCGCAGTCTAAAAATTCTGACTCACTTAATGTGAATTATATAAAACTTGGATATATGGGCTGCAGAACTTTAATTACATTGTCAATTTTCGCCTCCTGTTGATTTTGTTAAAAATAAAATTAAAAGCAAAAAAAAAAAAAAATCGAAAATTATAGGAAAAAAGTCAAACATTTTGACAAATCTATATATTTTGTTGGATATTTTTGCTGCGACGTCTAGTTTATAGTATTCTCCTGATGCGAATCGAATTTTTTTTAAAGTATGTGCTACATTTATCAATTTCGCTCGTCCAATTACTACAAAATGAAAAGCAAAGCAAAGTTTTGTCGTTTCTGATTTTGCTGTGTTATTTTTGTATATGGGATTTTTCTTTTCACATCAGCAGCGTACCAACTAGGCTTAACGCACGTCTTTAAAAGTACACTAAGGTGCAGTTTTTGATCGGTGGGTTAAACCAGAGTTAGGCCGTGTGTAAATCCGAATATTCATTTTTGACATTAGTGAGGTGAATTTATACGTAGAAATGTCAAATTTTAATCTCGGATAAAATTTAATCGAAATTTTAAACCGATTCGCATACTGCCTTAGTTAATTCTGGACAAAAATTTATTCACAGTTATAGTTAACTGAATAAAAAGTTTTTGAAAAAAAAAAAAAAAATTCGAATCGACGCCGGCGGCGTAAAAAACTTGGAGGTAAATCCCGAGGAAACCCACATAATTTGGTGAGTTAAGTCGGGTTTAATTTTAATCTCGTAGTGGAAAATTAGGCTTAAGTTTAAAATATTGCTTTTGATTTTATGAGGTGAAAATAGCAACACTAAAATTTTTTTTTTTTTTTTTTTTGAGAAGCGTCAATATTCGAGCGTATAAAATTCTACACAGAAAACAACCTAGACTGAGTTTTTGTTTATTTTATTTTAATCGCCGCACGGTATGAAGTATCTGGGGCCTTTAGGGTACATTTTAATCAAAATCTGTTTTAATCTTACGAAAAAAAAAATTGTTTTTGTGAAGAATTCTACGAGCTACAATATTTTACGTAGTTAAAATGTTTTACCGATCAAACTTTGCGCTCTATAGTTCGATATAAAGTGGAAACACAGCCATTGATCACGGGCAGTAAGACAAAAACCACTATTTTTCATAATCGTTTGATGAAAACCTTGACATTTTTTCCACACGAAACCAATACTTTCCCCTCTAAATTGTAAAAACAATAATTTTATCTTAACCTCAATTCACTTGTTAAACCTAAAAGTGGGTGCTTGTCGAAATTAAGTAATTTTTTTTTTTTTTTTATAATTTTTGTTTTATCTTTACTCTTACAAATGTTGCTCGGTAAATGATATAAAAATTTATACATTGAAAACAATAAAACCATGATATGATGACAAGGAGGGCAAATAAACTGAAGCTGTGAGTTAAGGGCATGATTATTGTCGACTTTTCTGGTTATCTCTTAATCCAGTTCCGCATTTTGTTGGTATTTTTTTTTTTTTTTTTTTTTACAATTTTTTCTTTTTTAGCTTAAAAATGATGAAATGAGTTTGTTTGTAAATTTTACCATCTTGAGTTCATTATTCCTTTGATATGCGATTAAGCGACTTATAATGTAAACAGATATTAAGTATACGCATGGTAGACTGGCTATATAATTTTTTATCACAAATTTTTTTTAGTGCCTTGTTGGTCTATAAAATTTTTTCTTGTTATTGTTGTTGTTTTTTTTTATCAATATTGTTAGTTCTTTTAGATATAGATTAATGCGTTGAAACGAGATGAAGTCAGTTTTTGTGGAAATTATTTATCTTCAAAAATTCAATGGAATTATAACAACAACAAAAAAAAAGAGCGATTGGAAATAAGATTCTTTTATAGTTTAAGGGATTTTGGCTTAATATAAATAATTTACGATAACTATCTTAAGGGGCCAGTTATAGCTATCAATTAAAAACCATCATTGAAAATTTTAATTGTTAATTTTGGGACATTTAGAAAGTCAAATCGGTAAATATTTTGGTGCCAAAATATAGGTAATGAATTAAATTATTATTCTAGTCAAAAAAATATTTCAATTTGGCCAAACTTTCCACTTAAAATGACTATTATTTCAATGATTGAACTACTTTACCAATGGTCATTGAAAAATCCAAAGCCATTTTACATTGAAGGTTAGGCTGGAATTAATTTTTTTTTTTGACTAGAATAATAATTCAAGTAATGGCCTATATCTTGGCATCAGAATATTCACTGATTTGACTTTAAAAATGTCCCAAAATTAACAATTAAAATTTTCAATGATGGTTTTCAATGCGATAGCTATATCTGGCCCCTAAGTCATTATGTAATTATTTTCTCAATTTCGCAATCGCAACACAATTTTTCATTTGTTTTTATATGTTGTACCTGCCCCGTGGCGTAGTCTTTAGTGGCGCTGGATTACCACGCCAAAGGTCTCAAAATATTGAAGCCGTTAAATTTGGCCAGAGTGTATTTTTTAATTTAATAAAAAAAAACTGCATATTTAGAGGCTTACTGCAGATTCTTAACTTGCCTGTTGCTAGATAAAAAAGGACGAAGAGCCTAAACCATAGGGTTATTGGCTTTTTAGAGAATGATTTTGGACTTCTAAGGCTGAACCGAGCAAATTCGGATTTTATTTGCAATTATTTACATGAAATATGGTAACATCACAGCGAAGCCACTATTTGATGGCTCCCGGAAATTACGCCAAAAATTCACAGTGAAGTTAGCGGTAAACTCGATAGTGGATGTACTATTAAATACGGCTCCCGGATTAAGTTAGAAAATGTATTAATTAAAATATTAACTAAAATTTAAATTTTTGTGTAATATATTTTTCATAAAATAATGGGTTTTTTCCAATAAATTATTTTTTTGAAAAGACGCCAGAATTTTTTTTCTGCCCAAAGTTGATAAAAAAACCCTGAAACTTTTTTGGAAAAAAAAGCCAGAAATATTGGAAATTTTGCCAGACGGTTGTGGGAAATGCCAGAAACCAAAATGGTAATGACGCCAGAAAATATTTTGACGTAATTTCCAAAAAAATAATTTTGGAAAAAAACATGTTCTGAATTTTGGAAATTAGGCGAGAAAATGTTTTATTTTCAAACTAGATATAGCCATTTCATTGAGTTGAGAAAACAGATCAGGTTTCTGATCTTAAGTTCGGAAAATTCGTTCAGTTCACTGAAAATTTTTTTTCCAAATGTGATTGTGAACTCGTTTTGATTAAAACAGGAGATCTGCAGAAGAAATGAATGAATATTTCCTTTTCCTGCTGGTTCCCACAACTATATGCCTGCTCGTTTTCATCAATACCACAGTTATCTGGAACCCAAATCAGAGTGACCTTAAGGTTGACATTTAGGCTTGCGAGCTCATCTCGGCATTGCTGAACTAATTTAGAAGATGAAAAAAGTGAAACCATTGCTTTAGCTGCTTGACTAATGTCTAACAGGATAGCAGTATAACGGTTTTGTTTAGGGTCTTGTTTAAGTATTTTACATGTTTCTCTCATTGGCAATAATTGCGCCTGATGAAAAAACACAAGCAAAGTTTGCTATAGCCGAAAAGGTCTAGAGATATTCAGAGATTCAGAAAAAATTTCTGAACCAAACCCGCATTCCGTCTTTGAACCGTCAGTGAAAATATTTGCATCGAAGTCTCTCGTCACGACAACGTCATCCTTCCAATCCTGCCTGAATGGAAAAACAACTTTAAAACCCCATACTGAGGTTCAGGGTACGAGTGCAGCAGTCGGTAGGTCTTAAAAACATCCGGAGGGATCAACACCCAAAGAAAAACTGGTGTAAAATTAACCAAAATCGCGTGTTAGATTACCTATGCTCTTAGGCCCGTTTGAGCTTACTTAGTTTTAAGGTAATCCAGCCTAAATTGCTTACGTAAATTTAGAGATAGTCTGAATGTGTAAAATTGCCTTAAAAATATGTTATTTTGTGTAATATTGCCTTAGGTAATTTTACCTTTAACTAGGGTAGTTTTAACCATTCCATTTACCTTATAACAGCGTAAAATTACCTTATAGTGTGTGGTGTGGTAGAATTATGTTTGACCTAAACAAAAATTAATTTGTGTCAGATACCTAAGGTAATTTTACCCTACACTAGGGCACTTTTTACCAATTTTTTATCCTAGCAAGTTGTTAAACTGCCCTAGTATCTAAGGTAGTCTACGAAATGTTTGCCTTAACCCTAGGGTAATTTATGTCAGTTCCCTTGGGCAACTTTACCCTACACTAGGGCAGTTTTTACCCTAGGAAGGTGTAAAGCTGAGTATCTAAGGTATCCTACCAAGCGAGTTGCTTCTTTTTATTCTGAAATGTATACAATTTTATTTTATTTGAAAAAGAACTTTTGCTTACCTGGAGGTTTGAACCTGAGACCTTCCACATGCCAGCCGAATGCGCTCCCATTGGGCCAATTCGTAATACGGAGAGGCAATGTTGAAACTTCATCACTTTACCTATACCTTACAATTTTGCCTGTCTGATACCTAAATCTGTTATATATGTAGGTAATTATAAAAAAAGTAAAGTTCGTGAATTGATCCCGAGAAATTTGTAATCGGTGATTTACTAATTCTCTCCCTGTACGCACCAGATTTATATAATTGAAGGGAAAATCACGTTATATTTACGGCAGAATTACCCTAGTTCTGAGGTAAAGTTACAGAGCTTTTGACAATTCTAAGGAAAATAAAACACCTATGAATTTTAAGGTAAATTTACCTTAATTGCACTACCTAAGCCATGCATAAATTGTCATAGTTCGTAGGTAGAACTATGCTTTTCAAACAAAATCCATAGAAAAATAGTTACCTAAGAAATTTAAGGTAAATTAACTTAAACTGCACTACCTAAGTCGTACATAAACTTTCTTAGTTCTTAGGTAGAATTTTGCTTGTCAAACAAATTCCATAGAAAAATATTTACCTAAGACGTTTAAGGTAATATTACACAGTATTTTTCTGTGGGTGAAGGGCTATTGACGTGACCATATTTCTTGGGAAAGCAACAATTCGATACTTTAAGTTTTATCACGCTGCAAGAGATATTTTATGTGTAAATGAATTGGTAAAAGATGCAAAAAAACGCTAAAGGCATCCGTGTCGGACATGTTCGTAGGGCCCCTGTAGTACCAACGCTATCTGTTCTTTTTACCTTCTTAAGTTTACATGTTGTACGATTTGTTAAGTGCGGGTCACCACAATATCGAACCATACGTAAGGATTGGTCGTCGTATTACAGCTGTTTTCAATAACGTTGATCTTTTTGATTTTTTTAATCAATTTTCTTCTGCCATTTTTTTTTTCTAAAAAAAATTCTGGTGTAATTTCCACTGATGAACCGCAAAATCCAGAGTAAAAATTTCGGTCTAACTTCTCAGATGTAGCTCTGACGTCCCCTGAACTCTTACCAAATATGCTGGAAAAATACCGTTTGTATGAAAATTGTAAAAGATTTTAGAGACTAAAATCTTTATTTCTGCTTTTAACTTTCGCTCGATGGTTCCGTCGTAAGGTCGAAAAAAAAAATTGAAAATTTAGGATTTTTAAATACAATAACTTCCACTGTGAAATTAAAAATATGAAGCACCTTATTAAATGCCAAAAAATAAAATGATGTCCTTTTATCCGAAAAATTCCTCTGGGACTTTAGAAATTAATATTAGAAATAAATATTTTTCTTTTTTAATAGAAGACTTATAGTTTTGTCAAAAACAGGATACCTATAAAATGTCTTTTATTGAAGTGCATCATATTTAAAAAAAAAAATCAACATTAAAAAAATCACTCTGATTTCTTTTTTGTTCGAGGTTTACAAATTTTCAAATTTGCTATTTATTATTAAAAATAGGACATTCGGAACAGATAAATCCGTGTTATTTATATTTCCTATTCCCACTGTAAGATTTTCGAATCTTTAAGTTTGCTCGATCCCGTGGTAATGCACATAAATGTATAAAGTGCATACCTATCTACTCTTAAAAACAAACATTGATTCAATATTTCCTTGCAATGGATTAAAATAAATTCCAGCTCACACCAGAAATGAACAAAAAAAAAATACATATCAAAATGTGTCGGGGGAAATAACCTCACATATTGCGACTTAAAGATTATTTTTTTTTTTATCTGAAAAGTGTAACCTCGATTTAAACGGATTAACTTCATTACTCATAATAATAAGCCAATTTCTACAAACACATTCGCGTATGATCTTTATAACGCTTTTTTTTTTACCTGCCCACCACAAAAGTAGCGCTTCGGCATTTAAAACTATACAGGTTCATGTAGACATTTATGTATATTAATGAGAAGGCAATCGCTAGGAATATAGCTTCAAAGACCGAAAAATTATACACACACACGTTGTTATGTATGAATATAAGAAAGAAAAAAAAGTATCTGATGGAAATAAAAAAAAGAGAATCTGTGAAATAATCAAGCGAATAATGTAAAATCACTGAGAACCTTCCAACGCGACGCTGATCTGCTTAACTAAATCCGGCTTATGTCTTAGCATCCTCAGCATCATCAGCAACAACATCTCTCCAGTTTCGGTTTGAGTTGAGTTGAGTTGAGTTGAGAGCAAGCAACAGCAGTTGGTCAACTCTCGTCTATAGATACTAATATCCCCTATAACATCACGCATACACACAAACAAACAGTCACATGATCAGATTAACCTTTTAACAAAAAGGGTGGGCCCGGTTTTGTTTCCCCCTTTGGTATGGAAGAAGAGAAGGGGGATTTTATCTCCCCATCGCACTGATACAGATACTGATTCATATTATTTTTTGTCGAAAAGTATCTCTGATCCTGATTGTGGGGAGAGATCACTTCCATCCGGTGGTAATGCCGCGATTGCCGACGGCAGCACCACCACACACTGGTTGGACTTTAACTAAACCTGGATTAAAACACATACACACTTCCACTTCAGGCAAATAACATGGTTAATGTGCGAACTTTTCCACAATTTTAATCCTTTCTCCAACACAGAATGGCACGATCGATTGCGTCGCCAGCCGTAGGTATACGTCAATGGATCTCCGATCGGATTCTCTTTTAAATACAACAAAGAGTCCATGGGTGGCTTTGGATATATAGGGTAACAATTTGTGTCTTAACACTTCCGGTCGGTAAGCGTGTGTACCTGTCTATACACTTTGATGATGATGATGAAGATGAAATCAGTGTTGGATGCAGATGAATGTGAATGGTAAACGATCAGTAATTGTTATTTCTTTCTTAGTTTTAATCCGATCACCTATTAGATATACGACATGGACTTAATGACATGTATGAGTTCTATAGTAACAATGCAACCATGTATCTCAAATCTGAATTGGTTTTCCATAATTATGCTTATTTTCTTTTTTATGAATGAGTTGACCAATTGTAGTAGATTATTTCTAAATTCAGATATGACTATCATTTTAGATATAAAATAATTTGTTTTGTTTCTCAGTGTTTCATAACTTGTACGGTTACAGTTACAGTAGAGCGATTAAGTGAAAAATATCCTTGGGAACAGGCACGTAGCCAGAGGGGGACTTGAGGGGCTGAGGTCCCCCACCAACATTCCAAAGATGTTTCCAGAAATGTCTTTGTAATCCGCATCGCAGCTTGACAAGAATTTATTTTCAATTAGGTTTCGTTAAAACAAACAAAACGTCATAAACCACAAACGTAATCTACTGAGGCCTTTTTTTTACGTTAGAAAGAGATGCTCTGTAATTTTCCCTAAGCCTAAAGACCTTAATAAGAACCCAAGATATAGCATTTTAAACGAAACTTGGAAATTTTTTTTCGTTGATTTTTGCGTTATATAAAATACCCAAAGAATGCCAATAAGGTTCGCTTAAGATGCTGAGTATATCTTGGGTTCCATTTATTAAATGGTGAATATGAAAGTCTTTAATAAGATTAGGGAAAATGACGGACCATCTTTCGCTTTAAATCTAGCTCGGTGGATTCAAAAAAATATAAACATGTAAAAAGGTAATAATTTTTTACATATATATTTACGTAAAACAAAAATTATAGAAATTGAAAAAAAGTAATAAGTTTTTAATTTTTTATAAGGAGCCTCTTATAATAAAAAATTTCTCCTTGATTTAAAATACATTTTTATGGCCTTTAGTCTACAAAATTCAGAATGAAACGCCAAGTTTTGGTTATGAGCTATGAACCCAGCCCCTTCCGAAACAAAATCCTGGCTACGGGCCTGCTCGGGAACAATGGCCATTAACGGACTAAATGAGAAATAACCAATAATCAATGGGACTTTAGTTCTCATGCTCGGTGGTTTTATATTTGCTTAAATTTTAAACCAAAACAAAATTTACAATTTAGGGTCTGTTTCGCAAGGTCCGAGTAAAGTTCTAAGTAAAGTTTTTTTTTATCGAAGTTATTCCTGGTTGCATTGCAGACCAAAATAATTAATAAACAGTAACGGACAAAGAGCACTTCCTTGCGGAACACCATTTTTGGCATTATTTATGCTCAAGTTAAAACCAAAATGTATAATTAGTTTCAAAAAATAAATCCTGAACCCATGTTTTTTAACATCTCGCATGCATAAAATTGGTCGAGAAACGATGGAAACTGAAACAAAATACATGAGTTTTGTTCCATTTTTCGGCGTTTTTCGACTGATTTTTTCGATGTGAGAGTTACAGAACAAGGGTCCTGTAGGTATACAAATTTAAGTTTTTTTTTTATCATATTTATAAAAAAATTATTTTAGGTACTTCAAACTTCAAACAAATTTTACGGAGTTTAAAATGAATGCCTCCTCAAAATTAATTTTCAATCTTTTCGTAATTTTTTCTTTTCTTCTCCCGTTGTTTTTGTGGGACCTAATTGTACTAAATTCACTCTATCTTCTCTGAAAGAATGGTCACACTGGTCATTTTTCAATTAAATGCCAAGATTTGGAAGAATTAGACAGTTGAATTTTCTATAGAAAAACAAATAAAAAGAGGAAAAATTGTTGCTAAAAACTTAAAATGTTTATACAGGGTGTCCAAATAGGTTTTAAAACTAAAATAAAACATTCGCAATTCGCAAAGCAAGAGGAAGTAGGTACCTATATAACTTTGCTCTAGTTTGCACAGCAACTAATAAGCAATTACATCTGCTTAGCTATAGTTTCAACTCTTTTATTTTTTTTTTAAGTCCAGCTACAACTATAAATGGAAAGTGAAACCATACAAAACATAATTTTAAATCTTATATTATTTTAAACCTCAAAGAAAAGGGTATGTGAATGAGTAAATGAAGATTTAATGCACGCATAAATTGTTTGTTTGCGCGTTTTCTTCTTAAGAATAAGAACATAATATAACCTATAGACCTACTCTTAACTGCTTGTTTTCCCGACTGAAAAAAAAATAAAAAAAATAATAATTCTTTAGCTTCTTAAAGATACAAAATACTTTAACTATGAACACGAGAAGTTCTTAAGAATTGTGTTGTGTATAGTACTCTATTATCTAAACACACACACACTATAATACACTCTCCCTTTTTTTCTACAATTTATCCGAAGTCATGCTCAATGAGTGTGTCAAAATAATTAAATTATTTTTTTTTAATGATAGGCATTTAACTAACATAATATCTAAAAGATTAAGGGTAAATCGTATAAGGCAAGCAAGTGGATAAATTATGTTGATTAGAAATAATTTTGCGTTAACGACCATATTATTGACTTTCTTCAAACCTCACAAAAATTATAATATGTATGAATATTTTGATTTAGATGTTAAAGTATTAAAAATTTGTGAAAAACTTAAAACTCGAAACCCCTATAGAACTAGTTTTTCCGTAAAACTAGCTTTGAAGAAAGTGAATAATATGGCCGTAGAACTCTTATTCGCCATCTATGTAGATATTATTTACTTTTATTATACACGTGAAAATTTATTGTTATTTTTTGTAATAAAATAAATATGGATGACTTAAAATCATACAAAAATAATACCTACCTACCACAAGTATGCTTTAAAAATAATGAAGGTATTTAAGATATTATAAAAAAAAAGTATAAGTTGACACGAAAAAAATTGCAATCAAAAATAAATTCATTTTTCCAAGAAAATAAAAAAAAGTTCATGTTGGCGTTCGATCTTTAGGCACTTTTTGTAACATCTTTGTATTAACTTGGAAAAAAAAGAAAACAAATTTTATTTGAAAAGCTAAAAAAAAAAATTCACTATCATAATAAAATAAAGAAAACATTTAAATATTACATCTACGCTTTATGATCTCACAGATCGATTTAAGTCTTATTCTAACACACTCTAAGTTCCCTTAAGCTCAAAAGGGACCATTAGTTAAAGCTTTAGGCAAATCATGATGCTACCAAACAAAATCATAGCGAAATATCTTAACAAAAAAATAAGCAAGAAAGTAATCTGTCAGTATGATTGACAAACTCGCGGGTCTTATATATTTTGAAGGGATTCATCCCAAAAGGAAAAATAAGCAGGGGCACATGATAAAGTCTTTCAATTGCTTGTTTTAATTTTTATTTAAATTTTCGGAAACTAAGCCAAAAACCATAATTCTCTGATGTTAGATGCAGCATTTTACAAAAATAAGAGTTGAAAGCGGATGCAGGGATACAAGAGCATTATAATGTGGGATATTCGTTTTAAAATAATCATTAGCTAAAAGGTTAACAATTCTTCTCATAAAAAGTCAAGTAGTTTCAGTTATTTGTCATCTATATACAATTTTCAATCAGTTGTTAAAGCTTTTCAAGGTCGTTAGAGATTTAAAGCGCGTTTTTTTTTTTTTTTTTTTTTTTTGGGATATTCGCATAAAAAGAATATCTATGTTCCATTCGAAAGGTCATTTAATAATCATAATAGGTAACCTAGTCTTATTAACACTTTTTTGACCATTTAGTAATCTTTCTAATGGTTTATGTTTTTTTTTTTGCGAATATCCCATCATTCAAATAAATTTTAAAAATTTATTTTAAACAAAATCTATGGCTATGTACTGAAACTATAGTTTTTGAGCTTTTTTGAATAATTGCCGACCTTTTGCCATACTATTTTTACGAATATCCCATAGCATTAATGTGGCTAAAATATCGCCTCTTTTTAACCATTAATCACAAATTTTCTTTGGCTGACCTATTACTGAAACCAGTTGACCTGGAATGAAGTATTTCTGACATTTTTGATGGCATAATATGCTCTTTTTGCGAATATCCCACAAATGAGCAGCTTAAAATCTCTTATGAAAACCTTGAAATTTGGTTACAAATTTGATGTGGCTGACCAGTTACTTAAATCACTTCGCATTTTATGACACATTCCTGACCTTTTAGATTAAATACTTTTTTGCAAAAATCCCACATACAAACTGCTAAGATCCCGAAGTCATTTAAAGTGTATGAAAGGTACTGGACAAAGAACACTTCCTTGTGGATCATCATATTTATCATTTAGTTCGAAAATATTTATTTCAAAAATTATGATACCTGCTTCAAAAAAAAGAAACTGTCAAAATTCAAATTTAGAGTCACTCGCATGTCAATACCATCCGATCTTAATGTAATTTTTCTTATTTTTTTCAAGGCGAAATTGGCTTATTTCCGATATTATGGCTCAATTTCTTTTCTTGTTCTTGATATATTTTGCAAAATTTTAACCACCAAATTATGCGAAATTTTTATATTATTTCTAGGGTTCCTAAGGTATTCCGGATGCAAATCATTTAATTTTCATAAATTCAATGTGAAATATTAATTAATACAAATAACAGCAGCAACAACAATTACAGCTATTGAGCCTTGTGTTCAATTTATTTCGTAATCGGACCGGTCCGCGTTGCTAAGGTATAGCAGTAAAAACGCGCGTCTCAGCTCTCTTGTGTTCAAGCAATTTGTCTAAAAATTATGGACTAGTGTCAAAACAAATCTCATCTATGTACATTCAACCACACAGCATGATCACCTATACCTCTATTCTATAAGGGTTAATACTCGTTTAATACTTTCAGTCTGCTGTCAAATCCAACAAATTAACTTATAAAAATAAAATACGCGCACGTTCTCAAAAAATACCAAACAAATAATTAAAATTCTGCAATAAACTGTCATATATCTCATAACACTATGATAATAAAATTTATTAAAAAATGTGTGCTCATATAGGCGATATATAGTACACGCCTTGCACAAGCTCAGCTCCACGCTATTATATTCATACGAGTACGAGTATCATGCCTCGAGAATGTATTGAGATTTTGTATACATATTTTTGCTCGCGCTCACATCAGAATCTGTAATAGAAAAATACTGTCCGCACTTTACGCACTGCTGGGGCTTGCGCTGCATTATACTTGTGACTATGTGTAAAACGCATAATGCCGCTGCATGCATCATGCGTGTGTGGCATCCACATGGCGTTTAATAGCCCCTTCAACATTTCATGTTTTACTGCGGGAGTTCCTCAGTTAGTATTATCTCTGTTTTGTTACACTTGTTTAGTGCATGCGGAAAACCGTTTTCAGTAAGGGATTCATATTAACATGGGCCTGGATGCATATTATGAAAATTTCATAGAAACATTAAGTTGAATTTAGGTATTTATTAATTTTGAATTGTTAAATAAAATTAGATTTGAAAATTGAAATTATCAATTTATCAGTGTTCGACCAATATTTATACCAATTAATAAATAATTTGTAAAATATTTTCTCTTACAAAATAGCACTGCTTGACTTATGTGAAGAATATTAACAAATATTTTTTTTGTAATTATTGGTTTTTGACACAGTTTCAGTGTTTTTTATACCAATTATTACAGTGCACGGATATTAGCCTGAGACAAAAAAGAGTATTTTGGCCAGTTATAAAACGGAAGAAGGGGCACTTAAGGTTTCTCATATTGGCAGTTTCAGTGCAGTTTTACTTTTTTATGTTTTATGTTCACGAGGTAAAAAATGTCATTAGTTCTGCCATTTTATACCACAATTCTGTCTGGGTCAAAATTACTTTGTCAAAATTCTGCTTTTGAAAATTTTATTTTTCAACATTCTGCTTTTTCAATATTCTGCTTTTTTAATATTTTGTTTTACAAAATTCTGCAAATAATAAAAAAAAAGTTTAAAAAAATTAAAAAAGCGCGCGGTCCCGCCACTTACCCTAGGCGTTTATATTATATATATTTATTCTTAATAGTTAATTTATTCATTTGCACGCATATATTCTATTTGTCGAAATGCACCGTTTGCGCAACCTCACACGTTATTTGCTGACTGGTATAAACTGGTCTAATAGAGAATAAGGAGTTATTTAGACTTATCCAACTATGCTAGATAGAAAATGTGAAAAATCTTACACTAAAGTTTAATTTTTGTCTGTCCACTGACTGGTATAATCTGTTCTAACAGTTTTTAAAAACCCAACATTTTTCGAATTTCAATTATTCGTTCTTTCTGTAAACCTAAAGAAATTATTATGTATAATTTTTTATTTTTACAAAAAATCTATCAACAAAAACATCTGGTGTTTACCTGGCCATAACGGAACTACCAGAGGGTTTGAATCCTGCCTATTCCACTTCAAATTTTTGTTCAGGGGTAACTATTCCGTTTTGCGAGGACTTGACGAATCCTCTAAGAACATCTATTACGGAATTAACTATTCCGTTTTGCGAGGACTTGACGAATCCTCTAAGACCATCTATTACGGAATTACACGAGTGAGAAAATGTCATCAAATTGGTCATTTTATTCCAATTAACTGTTATAAGACCGGATTATGACAATTTATTGGTATAAAATGAAAAATTTTATGTCATTTTGTTCCTCGTGTAAATCCGACATTAGTCTTTTGGATTTGAAGAATAATTGTAGATCCCTTCCATATCTCCCGACTAACAAAAAACGGACACAACAATAATTGAGTGTTTTGAGTCATATTCTGTGATTCTGCAAAAGATTTGTATATGCCGCTAGTTAATTTATTCAAAACAAATCCACTCCTGGCAGAACTATTTTGTGTGTCATTAAGTGACATAATGCCGCGTGCCAGCCATCGTCATCGGCTAGTTCCATAGCAAAGTATCTATATTCTATATAGCGACAAATATCAGATTCTCAGACGACAGCAAAACGATCGTAAAATGTCAATTCGAATAGATGAAGTCAGCATAAAGCAAAAAAAAAAAAAAAAACTAAAATAAAAAAAAAAGAAGATGAAGAGAACTGAAGTTAAGGTGATAGAAAGAGGATGTACAAAGAAATCACGGGATGTTAGCGAAATAGATTTCCTGTCTACTTGCAGTCATCATTAAAAAAGTGTTATGTTATATCGGTTGTGGGCTCAAATGGGACTTTCGATTGCCCATTCAAAGATACAAAATAATTGCTGAAATGCTACCTACTCTGTATCTATGCAATTATTGCTATTGCAGTTTAGTTGCAATATTTGGACTCACCTCCTCTGTGTATATATCTGTGTGACATGTGTGTGGGAAACGGAAAGCCACTCTGTTGTATCTTTTTCTTACAAATACCAATTTTTTTCGTAGGTATAGTGTAGTAAAAGATACGTTCATCTGTTGTTTTTTTTTTTTTTTTTTTTGAGGTAAGGTGCATGCTATGGATGTTATAGGTATGTGCTTGCCCATTGGATTCACATCTTTTTTATCATAATTATCATCAGAACCAGCGGGTTGTCATCATCACGATCAATGTATAATGTAATAATTATGACAAAAATGTGTATGGTCTTTTCCGGTAGTTGGTAGGTAACTTAAAGGAATGAAAAACTGGATGGGATAGGCGCAATAAAACTAAAAAAAAAAACGAAAAGGAAAAGTGAAAATGTACAATCGGTAGCTGGACTCCATTTAGTTAGGGGGATTGTCAAAATGTGTGACATAATTTATATTAATTATTCTACTACTGGGCTGCTGGTGTTTTCTTTATTTTCTTATCCTTTTGAATTTTACCTGTACTACAGTGGTAGATCGTAGAAATTATAAGGGTAACTCAAGGAATTGTAAAAAAATGTTTAAATTAAAAAAGTTTTTTAAATAATTTAAATAAATTAATTAATAGAGATTATTAATTCCTTGATTATATAAGATTATATAAGGTTTGTCCAGGCCAAAAAAGAATATTTTTAGAAACGTTTAAAAAAAAGCATATGTATCTGAAATTTAAGATAGACGTTTCATAATTTTTTTTTGGTCTGGACACACTATTAGATAATATATTGTACCAACCTAATTATTTCCTTCAGCCCTAGACCACTTTAAATTCCAATTTCCAAGAAGATTTTAAATTAATTTGAACTTGAATGAATTTGAATTTGTAAGTCAGCTTATTTTTTTTGTGTGAAGTTAAAAGCTATATTTTTGACCGCTATTGGCTCAAAATCACGAATTGGAATTTTTTTGCAAGCTGTTTAGAGGGCTAGGCTAAAAGTTGCAATTACATTTTTCTAAGCACAAATTGCTGAAACTTATGGGGAAAATAAAATATTATTCATAAATACGCCCACGTTGGGCGCCAGTATATAAAAGAAGTTATAAACTCACAAGAAAAGAGTGAACAACTTCTTTTATTTACTTACATTATGTAGATATGTACATATGTACATACATATGTATTTTTTTTTTTTGGGTTCTAAAATGCGAAAATTTCAATGCGTAAAGTAAAAACAATAAAAAGAAATTATCTCAAAACTACTTAAATGAAGATGCGCCCATTTTTTTAATGACACAGCAGTCAGTATCAGTGTTGTCAAAGTGGCACGATCGTGCCACATAGCAGAGTGGCACGAAAAAGTTTATTATGGCAAGTTTTTTATTTGAATTATTTTTCTTAAAATAAAACAAACTTCGAAAAAATTTTACCTAATAATTAATAATTAAATAAAAACAACACAAAACTGCTACTGCCTATTGCGAGGAATTGACAAAACATCCAAGAGTATCTCTTATCATAGAAAGTGCCGCTCACATTAGCCGCTCGGATTCAGCAATAAACTGTAGGTCCCCTCCATTCCTGCAGACACGCACACAGGAATGGTTGAGACTTGTAAGTCACAAGGCCCTAGTTCTTCATGAGCTGCTGTGCCATCAAATTTATTATTTGTTTTGAAGGTGCGAAGAGTAAAAACATTAATCCAATTACCTCAAAACTAATGAAATGGAGATGGGCCTGTTTTTCTTCGGTCAGCTATGCTATAATACAACTATAAAGTGTGAACCGTGAGCAGTTACGTACGACACATTTGTGCACTTTTCTATTTTTTGTATTATTGTTGTTGTTGAAACAAGCAGGCTACCTGGTTTTTGGAGTCATGTATCTCTTAAAGCTGAATGTCCTTTTTGTATTTTGATGATTTTTAGTGAAAAGGTAATGATTAATATGGCGGCAAAGTATCTGTACAGTTTATATACCTATCCAATTAGGTATGCAGCTGGATGAAGGTTAGGTTTTCATAATGTTATTGTGTACAAAGTGTCTTTTGTTAAGGTTTAATCCAAATTTATGACTTTTTGGTATTAATGGAAATGGGATAATCCTCGCAATCCCAATAGAGTGACTTCCGCAAAAGGATGTTGATGAATTACATGAACGATAAACGCGCGTTCTTTGAAAATATACAGACTATACAGATGTCAAAGTATAGCTAATTCAGAAAATTTTTAAACGTGACCATAGCAAATAGTGATAATTTATGTCAAAAAAGTTGAGCTAAAGATTTTAAATAACAGAGTTGTCTGGAAAACTCAACTTGTTGTTTGTCCCTGGAAACAAACTTAACACATCCTGGATTTAAATCCGATTTCTGAATTATGCTCAACCTAGGTCAGGTTTTCGAGTTATCCCGGTTTGAAAATGGACAAAAATACATATTTTCACTATTTTTAGTATCGGTATACATTGTATTGGAATTATTTGTAGGTAAATTTTTAATAACGTCGTGTAGTTTTGTTTCAATAAATTAGTTGCGACTCTCTTAACTTAAAATGGAGTTTAGCTAGGTACTCTTTGACATTGATTTTAAAAGGCCGCAGAAACCTTCGAAAAAGTATAGACCGGTTGATGCTTGGCTTTATTTTTTCTTACTGATGGTGGCATTATACGATTCCGAGGAGGACCTGATGAACATCGAAACCAATAAGCTTTCTCTAGCCTTCCACGGTCTTCATCTGCTGTGCTGACCACCTCTTGAAGGTGGACTCAAATAATTTTCCTGATTGCAGAGGAGTTTGTGTCAATCTCACTTTACACGATCGTGATTATTTATAGCATCTCCCATATCATAGAAACATGTATCTTTTAATATATTATTTCCGATTTTCTCGAACACTGCTCAACTAATTTTAAATAATTTTTAACTATAAATCATATATAATCTGTTTAAGCGATTTATTTTAAATTCTTACACAAGATCTTCTAAAACTTTTAGATAGTACATATTGCATATCTATCAAATTTTCAACAAAAAAAAAAAAATAAAATTATTTTTAAAATTAGATTTTTGATAAATCGGTAAATATTTTTCAACATTTTTTTGTCAATTCTACATTAGATGCGTTTAATTGCTAATTCATAGCTAACCCAGCAATACAAGTTCAATAAAACGCTATATCAACTTTTATGTTCAATCTATTCTGTGGCTGTGTTCACATCCTTTCGTGAGTGAAAAATAATCTACATTACCGACATTTAAGGTTCAAGTCCAAAATCTTTGTCCACTTTTATATTCACTAATTTACTGGCTTATTTATCAGCACTTTTGGTTTTGTTATTGTTCACCAAGGGAAATTTTACTGCGCTAGCTATAAAATTTCCAATAAAACGCACCTCTTAATAAATACAAACAAATGGGGTAAAAAAAATTTCTTAAAAATTTGACATGACGGTTTTACGTAGGACTGACATGCTGGAGGTCTGGGTCTGATTCCCAGCATGTCCACCTACAAAATAAATAATAAGAAAATAACGGCTCTTGCGAGCAAAAAGTGAATAAATAAGTGTGCATCTCACCTTAGCCGTTCAGAATCGGCAGAAAACTGTAGGTCCCCTCCATTTATGCCAATAACCCGCACACAAGCATGGTTCAGAGTTGTAAGCCAATAGACCCTAGTTCTGCACCACCACCACCACCAAATTTTACAATAATCGTGCACAAGAGCCAGTTTTAGTTTAGTTACTTTTGGAGCTAAACAAAATCAATTTACGCTCTAGAGAATCACCTTTAAAATTAAAGAAACAAATTTGACGATAATCGGTTACCTTTTAGGCTGCATGTCGACGTACCAGACAAATAAGAATTTGCGGAGCCTAATTTGTTCGTGTTCTGTCAATCATTAGGTTTGACTAAAATCACTGATCCCGATTTTTTTCTGGCGTATGTTACCTACACAAACACATACATAATATAAATTATAAATTCCTGCATACATAAAATATTCAAGGAAAATGTTGATTAAGAAAAAGAGTTCCGACTAAAATAAATTAAATTTAAAAACATTTTTCGAGATATAGCTTCAAAATTGGGTTTTTCATATTACACATTTCCTGGTAGTGTAATATAATTTATCTTCATAAATTGCAACATAATCAAAATGAAAAAAAATTAAAATCTTCAAAAATTAGTACCTACCAGTGGCGTGGCGAGAGAATTTTGTATGTAACTACTGGCGCTGCTGTGTGAAGTTTATTGAACAAGTCAGTTAGGTTTTTCTTTGAAAAATTCAGTTTTTTGTACCTATTTATTTTATTGCAAATTTAAACTTTTATGCCCCTGTCTATAGGAAACTTGTAAAGCAATTATACTAGTTCTCTTTTAAGATACTCCTATACAAAAACACGCAACCTCTTAGCAAGAATTAAGCAGCTTTACTAAGTGGCGTGTGTCATCCCGTAAGAAGAATAAATATATTGCTAAGCATGAAGAACCTTCCATAACTAAGCCATTTAAGACTTTTAACAGTCTGATAACAATCTTGAAGATTTCTTCGAGAGTGCTTTTAGGCTCATAAGGCTTTTGGAGCGTCTTATGAGAGCAAAAAATGTTACTTGGGTAATTATATCGTATAGAAACCTGATCGGAAATACGCGATATAGGCAGTTTAAGATAGACATTCATAATTTAGCTATACCTACGTTTTCGGGCGACTAATTTTTCTTCAACTTACCATTTGAAATCATCCACGCCACGCCACTGCTACCTACATTATATTAAAAACTTTGATATAAAACTTGAACAGATTGTCGAATAACGTATATAAGAGGAGTTTTCACTTTCGAAGTATGTACAAATTTAGGTAACAAATTAAAGGACAAATTTTGGATTCGTATAAAAATTAATTCCAAATTTTAATCAAACGAAGATAGAGAGCGCAAAAGATCTGAGTCCTGCAATTGTGTTTTTATGTTTTTGGATTTTTGCAAATACTAGTTTCATCTTTTTGAAAAAAAAAAAAAAAAATTTAATTAAAAAATACATATGTAAATGCGAGTATGCTATCATGTATATATAATTTAATAAGACCAACCACTTGCAACCATGTCGAGCATTTTATTTCATAATCAAATTCTAGAGTTACAGCAAACAACAATAATATATGATTAGGTTAAAATATTTAATATAATCACAACAGTTATTTTGAACAAGGAA
This sequence comes from Epistrophella euchroma, assembly GCA_947049315.1. NCBI lineage: Eukaryota > Metazoa > Arthropoda > Insecta > Diptera > Syrphidae > Epistrophella > Epistrophella euchroma. The sequence continues at coordinate 120,129,443 of OX346245.1, read as the reverse complement.
TTAAAAAATGAAAGAACAAAAAAAAACTGATAAAAAATTCTTAAAAAAAAAATAACTTGGGTTATTGTGCTTTGAATGCCTAAGTAAATAATTAAAATTACTTTTAATTCAGTTAGTATCTCGCAAAGGTTCGACCAATTCGGTGATTTATTAAAAAAAAAAAAAAGTATTTTCTGATGTTTGAACATAGCCAACCACCTCAAGTAAATAAAACTATTTAAATATAACAAAACAATTTACCTATTGTAAAATGGAATTAAATTAAATTTGAAAAAAAAAAAAACCTAACCTATTTTCGACAACATTATAATCATTGCAATGCAGCATAAAGTTATATTTATTTAAAAAAATTGTGTACATATTTCCAATTTAAGGCTTTATCTTTCCACTCAATGCATTTGTGAGAAAAAGTGATTTCGATAAACAGATTTTCACTTCTTCCTTTTTATGATTTTGATTTGAACTAAATGCACAAAAAAGCTCCGGTCTTTTAAATAGAACCTGGATTGTACCTTTTGCATTGATCAAAAGGAAAATGAAATAATTTTTATTGCGACTTGCCGCGGCTGAGCCGCCGACGCGACGGCCATGCGCACCGTGTCGCGACACCTGCATTTAAGAAAATTCAGTTCAAAGTATATAGACCTCCTGAAATACAAAATTTCCAATAATTATACAAATTGTATTGTAATAATGATTTACAAAAATTTTGATAAACCTAAAGATTGACCTTGTAGTAGCCCGTGGCGTAATGGTGCGATGAACTGTCATGTCAGAGGTCTGGAGTTCATCAATACCAGCCGCTTCACCTTAAGTTTTTTTCGGAGCTACTACCTCTTGCGAGGAAGTGACAAATCCTCCAAGAGTATCTCTTGTCATAGAAAAGTGCCACTCACCTTAGCCGTTCGAATTCGGCAATAAACTGTAGGTTCTCTCCATTTCTGCAGACACGCACACAGGAATGGTTGAGAGTTCTAAGTCCCTAGGCCCTGGTTCTTCATGAGCCGTTTGTGCCACCAAATTTATTTCTTTATTTAAAGATTGACCTTACAATACAAGTATATCTTATCCGTTAGCACCGAGTGATTTTTTTTTTTATATGATAAGCTTAAATCGAATTGCTGGCTTCTTTAAATCCTGTAAATACAAAAAATCCTTCCCTTCTGAACGATCAATTAAAATTCCTGCATATTTTCAACCATATCCAGCAACCTGACAACGGTCATAGAATTTGTATAAAACTTCGTTAGCAAAATTAATAGATGCGGGAAGGCATAAGGATAAAAGATGGACATTGAAGGAAATAGTTGAAAATTTCTACTTCAAAACTTCTAAGGAAACAAGACATTTTTCCATCATCTGCTTCCAGAAGTCCAAAGCAAGCATCCACAACGGCAACGCGACGGCCGACAGAATGCGGCTTGGTATAAAAACAGGTTTTTCGTCATGTCTCATTGTCAAACCTGGAAGTCTAGAAATTCGAAGATTCTCTTTGGCTGGAGTATTGTTGTGAATTCACCCGACGCACGTGGCCTACGACTACGAACCATAATGTACGGTTGACCAGTTTTGGCTTTTTGGACTATATATTAAAACCATCCACATTTAGGTAGGTACAGTTCCATAAAATTATCGATGATTTTTTCTCTTCCACTTGCCCTTAAACATGGATCAAATACGACAGAGAATTTTTTTCTTTTGGTCTTGTCCTCATCATAGTTTAGCCTGGGCCTTCAGAAGATATAATTCATTTCATAAAATCGATATTTCCCATGCAGACCACGATTTCATGAAATCGATTTCAGCATTTTTATTTTCTTACCATCTCTGTGGGTAACGTCTACTGCCAGTTTGACTCAGAAATGAGCTGATTTTCACCTTTATCTACATGTGGGTCAAGGACTTGACTCGAAATTTTAAGTTGTGTATATTCTTAGAAAATTTCCCCTCCCACCTAAACGGAGGGAGATAGACCCCCCCTTCCATAGTAAAAAAGCTTGTATTCTCTTGGATCTGATGTGGAATGGTATCGTCCCAAATCCGACAATTTTTATTTGTTGACTTACCCATATTCACCCTGAAATGGGCATTGTCGCTAAAGATAATTTTTTGATGAAAATAAGGGTCAGCTCCAAAGCCTCTTCTGTAGTCGTTTACCTTCAGCTCCTGGGTCAGTTGAATTTTGTGTACGGGTGCAGGCCCAATTCACGACGCAAAATTCACCAAGTTGTAGGTATGGTCTGCGAAATATCGAGTTCTTGTCAGTGACGTGAAGTTAAATTATCCCACGCCTCTTTCCCCCCAGATACCGCGCGAGCTGGGGTCCAAATTCACCGAGTTTGACGGCAAAATTCGGTTGCAAGTCATATCGGCGCTTATTTAAAATAATTAGATGTTATATTAAAGAATAGAAATAGATAGTTAAGAGGCGAACTATATAGAAGATTTCTTTGTGTGGTCTTGCTATGATTATTGTCAAAAATATTACCATAAGCATTAGCTTCCCTCAACATTCTTGTGACGGGCTCATTTCTACCATAGTCAGTTCTATGAGGAGTTAGACGGAATTGTGGTACTGATCTGAGAGAATGTGAGTTGATATTCAAGCTCATTGCCCCAAGGAGGACAGAAGAATCAGTTACACCCGATAAGATTTGATGAACATAAATAATATCAGCTACTTTGCGACGTTTTTCGAGAGATTGCAGGCCAATGATCTTCAACCGATCTTGATACGGTGGCAAGTTGTAATTATCAACCCAAGGAAGTCCCCTTAGGGCGAATCGGAGAAATCTTCGCTGTATTGCTTCGATTCTTCTAATGTGGACAAAACCTGACTATCATATTCGAGTAAAGGGCGAACAAAGGTGGTATAAAGAGATTTAGTAACGTAAGGATCTGAAAACTCCTTAGACCAACGCTTAACAAAACCAAGAGCAGTGTTAGCTCTAGCTATTATGTTTTCATAATGGGATCGAAAGTTGAGCTCACTATCACATATAACCCCTAAGTCTCGAATAGTTGTTACTCTAGAAACTAGCCCATCGTTTATGTAGTAGTTTCGTGGTGGTGGACGGAAACGTTTACGGGAATATGTGATTGATTGGCATTTACTAACATTAAGTTCTAAGTTATTCTTTTCACACCAAACTGAAAAATTGTTTAAGTCATTTTGCAGAAGTAAAGCATCGTCAAGTGAGGTAATAGATCTAAAAATTTTCATGTCATCAGCATACGTGGAAAGTTCCGAATGGTTGATCACGGATTCGACGTCGTTGATTGACAAGATAAAAATAATAGGGCCTAGGTGGCTGCCTTGTGGGACGCTAGATTTTGCAACGAAAGGATTTGATACCGAAGATCTAAATAATACTCGATATGTACGATCGAGTAAGTATGATTCCATCCAATTAACAAAACCGGAAGGAAATCCAAAAGCTTTTAGTTTGAACAATATAATTTGGTGAGATATTTTATCAAAGGTCTTGCTAAAGTCTGTGGCTATAACACTTTAAAAGACAAAAATAATGTAAAAAAGGCGACTACACAAAGAGAGAGAGAGAAACCTTGTGAGAGTGAAATCGACTGCCTTGAAGTCTCCTATACAATCTCACAGACAGTGCCGATGATTTCGGCGGCAGATCTTGCGTTTTGTCAATGGTACGTTTATACCACACTGCAATTAGTCTCCTGGGTAAAATTATTACGGCGACCGTAAAATGGGCGAAGTTCGTGGAACGTTGCCTGAACAGAACACTGATTTTGTTAAAAAAATTTTATCATTTGCAAGTGTTGTGTTATTGAATGATATATCCATCCATGGTGATTTAGTTAAACAGACTGAATAAATAACGTCCAATTTGACAGGTGTATAACTTCAACAATATGGCCGCTATCAACTGTCAAAGCTTAGAAGTCCCTATTAGAAGACCCGTTATAACAAATAATACACTGACCTGATGGAAAAAAATCAGGAGTTTAAATTGATCTCAAGACTTCTAAAAAACCCTCGAGAAAGTATTGTCTAGTTTGTTTGAAAAAAGCATTGTTTGGTCAATTATAAACAGTACACAATTTATTATGATTGATTTTGGTTACCATTTTTCTCGAATTTTGTCTAAGCAATTTATTGCATCATAATTAAAAATTTCTCAATGAAATCCACTTCTAATATCCTTTGACAAGGTGAGCATATTGCAAACACAATTAAATACTAACTCGCTTAAAGTATACAAGAAATTACCTTGAACTATTTAGTTGAAAAAGTAGTTTCTAAAGGTTTTTTTTTGTTTTAAGTTTCCCAAATGGTTATATAAATCACTGATAATACTAAATACTCTATACATACATATAAACAAAGTTATAGGTATACATACATACGCATACAAAGGTATACGTTAAAAAAACATGACTTTGATAATAAGATTTAATTACAGAACTTCAAAATTGTTCAGATATTGCTGTGACTTTCAAACTAAGTGCTAAGGAAAAAAAAAATTAAAAAACACTTTTAACACTTCCCACTGATAACAAATCTTAGAAAGAGATTTCAGCTGAATTGGTGATTTGTTGGAACTTTCTCAGTACAAATAAATATATATATCTAACATTTACATATAAATAATAATTGAAATCATTTTTAATTCAGTCAGTATCTCGAAAGGGTTCAACTAATTCGGTCTTTCCGTATAATTTCTATAGTGTTCGCAGTGATGTTTTTTCATAACCAACAACACCCTCAAGTAAAATAATTAAATTATACATCAATAATAGTTAATTTAATTTATATAAAACTTCTTTCATAAGCAGGGTCTACCGAAAAATAATTCTAATATGAAATATCTATTTAACTCTTCCTATTACTGTATATTCCGGTTTAAAAAACTTTTTTTTTTTTGGGAGTTAATTCTACAATAGGGTGGAGCCTGGAATATGGCATAAACATATTCACTTCGAATTGCAAGAATATACTATTGAATGAGAACATTTTTATTGTACATTATGGGAAATTATAGTGTAGGTACGCATGGTTTTAAGTGATGTTAAGGATTAAGTGGCGCCCTGTCGAAGACTTTTTTTTTTTTTTTTTTTTATGTAATTAGTGTTCACTCTTGCGAATATTTTGAACTGGAATTCGGACGATTTCTTATTTTTTAAAAGTTGCAGTTCTCAGGGTCCTTGTATTAGATTTCAGAAAATAGTAGGTTGGTTTCGACAGAAAAACTATGCTGATTGCGGTCAGTTTATTTTATGACTTTAACTGGTGTAATCTCAAACTGAAAAACTCATCTACGGAAAAAATTAAAAAAATCAATTCATTTCAGTTTTATTGCAATTTAAAACCAAGTTACCACGCTGTAACTTGTATTTAAGCAAATTTTTCAGCAAACTCTTAAATTTAAAGCAATGTTTTCATTCGGGCCTGTTTCCTTTTCCTTTCAGACTTCTGATATGCTTCCTGATGAGTTATACTTGGATTATGGAATACCATATATCTTTAATCTACATATTAGCTAGGATTTTAAATCCCTTTTTAAATTTTTCCTTTATTTATATGCTTTAAAAACTAAATTAATTTAGATAGCCTAGTTTCTCAAGCCCTTCGCTCTAAGCAGCGATTAGAGATGCGTTTCGAATAGAAAAACCCCTTCTTTATAAAATTTGGACAAATTAGCCAGCATTCGTTACACTTCAGTTGTTTTTTTTTTTTTTGTTTGACGGTTGTAAAAATGTATAAAGCCTTAAGGTAATCCTAGGACTGTGTATGCTGAACGCATCACTTATTTTCCACTTATACTTTCCACCTTTGTGTGACAAAACGAGGGAGTTTTAATTTTTAATAAAAAAAAATATATAGGTAGGTGGACTTTAATAAAACTCACATAAAAATGAAGCTGCTATAGGTATATGAACAACAGTTCATGTATGAGATCATTTTTTTTTTATTTTTATTAAAGTAGGTCGCGAGTTTTGATCATATTAAACCCTCTCCCTTATATTTGATCGTTAATTCAAATCGGAAATGGAATTTTTTCAATACATTTTTTCCTTCCGTGTCTTTAAAAAAAAAAAAAAAACATCAAAGAGAGAGCCCTAGGTGCTTCTTTATTATATTATATCCGTACAGGTCGTTCTATAACAACTACCTATGCGCGCTACTATACTAACTCCACCTTCTCCTTCTGATGTACCTATTGTTGGTGTGGTGCGTTAAAATTGTGTCTCTTTGTCATACATGGATAAATTCACAAATTACTACCTTATTACGATGAAGTCCTTTTTACAATTTGTCCTTTTTTTTCTCTATTCTTTATAGCATAGGAATTCCTCCATATATGAAAACATAACATCAACAGAGTTGCATTATAACATTTACCGATACAAAAAAAAAACTGTCCCATTGTGTCCTGGTTTTAATGCTTCATGTCCTTCGTGAGAAAACTAAACAAGGGTTGCAAGAACAAGGACCTTCTGATGTAAAGGTATACAAAAATAAAAATTCACACATAAAATATAAACGCGGGGGCTCGCATGTCACAAAGAAAATTAAGTTAATATTTTTTTAATAGGTTCCGTTTCTAAACAAGGACTTCCGACTTCCTATATAAATGCTGATGAAGTATATTTTTTTTTTTTTCAATTCACAATAAAAAATTTAAAAAAAAAAATGAATAAACTTACCCTTCTCTATAGGCCATAAAAGAAATTAAGAGACTCAAAAACCTTAAAATGATGTTACCAAAAGTTAATTTTCAAATGCATCAAAGCCACTCACATGGAACAGAACACGGACAATAACGCCAGAAAGGACATACACATGATTGTATCTCTCATCAAGCAGGGCAAACACAATAAAACATAATTTTCGATTAATCTATCATTCTCGAGAATATAACGGAGACCAGACGATTCTATCATTCTGTCGGTCGATAGAAGGTTCCTTTTTTTATTTTGCAAGGTTTTTAGCCTGATGTTGTCTATCATATTTATGATTCCATTATATGGCGTTGGTTGAAGGAAGGAATCAAAATTCAACTTCCGGAAGGACTTTTTTTTTAAGGATACATATTTTAATTTTGTCTATATCCTTTTGGTTAGTTGATTGCCTTCATTGAGGTCCTTGTTTAGTCAAGGTAAAATATGTAATAATATGTGTGGTTATTTGACAGTGAATATGCTGTTCTTTTTTTTTTTTTTTAAGAAAATTCGATTTTGATAATTCAAAAGGGTTGAGTTCACAGGCTTTTAGGATCAATTAATTTTAGAATAGGAATTTTTAATGTTGTTAGCTGGTTCTACTGATAAACTTCGTCCTACGTATTTAGGTTTTGGTCAATATCATTACTTCATTCGATTTTTTGGCAGTTGATCAAGAATTTTTAAATTTGCTTCTGGAGTCCCTTTTAGGGTGTCATTGATATCTAGATATCTAAACACATTTTGATTTTTAAAGTATAAATAAAATAGCAACCACTTGCGTGTGTTAGATACGTATACCCACCATAGAGAATAAAATGAGTATGTTCGAACAATTCTACTTTTTCCTTATGTTCGTTATCATACTCGATCGTCTGCTTCTTCACTCGCGATAGTTATGTTTTTCATGAGTTAAAATGCTCACAAGTGAAATTGTTCGAATTCCTAAATCATGAGTCCCATTCGATTTCTATACCCAGTGGACAGTTGGAACTATTTTCGAGTACTCAAAACAAAGCGAGTCTGCTCGAAACAAAATTGATTGTGAACAAAGTCGTGAACACTTTGTTCTCGAGTATGATCGTACGTCGTTGTAGAGTAGGCAGATTTTAGGAATTTTTTTTGGAAGTCTCAAGAAGTTAAACTGGTTGCTGTATTTTTTGCTGTTGAATTGAAACGAAGAATAAGATGTAACTATGCACGTGATCAGTATCTGTAAGTGCGTTTATTAGTTGTGGTTTTGGGGCAATTGTTTGAAAAAAGATACAATTTTCTTTCAATGTGGGAAAACAGCATATCAAGAGCATATGTTTGAAATCCAAAAAAAAAAAAAATATAAAATTCATTTGAATCAAACGAAAAATAAAATTTTTTGTAGCAGGCGATATGCAACTACCAAATGCACTTACCGAAGGATCTAGCCAGCCCAATACCAATAAACCACCAACCTCAGATACACATTTTCTGAATCGACTACATCCGAGCACATTGATCGTGAACATTTTGTTCACGAGCGTTTGACTAAAACGAGTCGAGTTCGAACACAACTCGATTGCAAGGTATAAGTACTCGTTCGGTATTTGTCGTGAATCACGATCACGAGTCATCACACTCGTGAACAGGAAAACTCTTCTTCGGGTTGACCGTTGACTCTGTTTGTTATTGTTTGAACAATACTCGACTCATTAGATTCTCTGATATCTACCTCCTATTTTTTTCTGAGACCCTTGATTCCTCGACAAAACGCATGCAGTTTTATTCAAGACCACATATCATAAATATGCATATTCTAAGCCAAATCCTTATACGTTAATATAGAACAAAAAGTTTCATTTAATTAATGACTTCTTTACAAAAAGTCCTCCGATTGTGCGTTGGCTCAATGAATAGTCATTCATATGTTCATAAAGATGTTTGTTAAACAATAAATTTTCATTCAATAGATGTGCAATAGTTTCGTAAATCAACTTTAAACCAATTTGTGTAGAAACATTTTTTTTATTAATTCAATGAAATTATTAACAACTTTTTTTTTATTATTGATTCATTCGTTACATAAACAAATTTTTTCAAAATTTTAATTTTCATTTTTGCAGATTTTTTGGAAATAAGAAAGTTAAAGTATATGAATTTGATTTTTTATAATGAATAAATTTTTTCATCAACTAATAAACAACGAAACATTTCAACGATTTTTGTTTGAACAATTTAAATTTCAATTTTTTTTTTATAAATTTTTTTCACAAAATCATGAAAATATTTATAAAAATATATAAAAGAATTATGTGAATGCACATTTATTGCGAAAATTAAAATTCCATTAAAGCTCCATCAAGTTTTTCACTGAGCTTATACATTTTTCGTTGAGTTAACGAAAAGTCAGTCAAAATACCAAAAGAACTTCGTAACTTTACGAATAATATTTTTTCAATGCTATGGGAAGATTGGTTTGGCTGCTTTGAGTTAAGTTTTGAGTACCTTATGACCAAAACTGTGGTCCATCAAGTTTAGTACCGCAATCCCGATCTGGAACTAAAATCCTCTGCACCTTAAACCTGTGGTTATCTTGTCGTGAAAAAAAAAATAATTAACAACTTAGATCAATTTCAAAAAATTGTTTTTAGATTTAAGCCTAGTATACAGTTCTTTTGAATGAAAAAATAACTATTGTGGTAAACAAAAAATCTTTTTTCCGGAAAAAAAATATCTGTGGTGAAACAAAATTGTTTTTAGTCGAATATTACACGGTGCCTCAAGAGTCATGACTATCTGATATTTTGTCTCTTTCATACTCATAAAGAGTCATAACTCTTGAGCACCGTGTAAGCACAAACTATATTTTTTTCCACAAAACAATGTCAATGACATTGTTTTGCGCGAAAAAGAATCGTGGTGAGTATAATTTTTTATTTCTGGGGATAGTTCACAGTTCAATAAAAAAAACTTTTCAGCAGAAATTTTTTTTTTGCGATAAAATAACTCCCATAAGAAGTACATGTATTTTTTTTTTCGAGGAGGAACTGTATACTAGGCTTTAAGGAAAAATTCTAATTTGTGTGTTTTTTTTTTAAATTATATTTTTTTAACTTAAAATTAAAATTAATGAAACCCTTTTAAAAATGGCTGGCATACTTAGACGAGATTTACACCTTTAGTTTTTGTTGATGAAAAGGTGAAACGTGTGTGAAACAGATAGAATTGGAACTAGTATTTAGTTCCAACTACATTTAAGTGAACAAAAAAAATTCAAAAACCAAAAAAAAAAAAAAATCGAGTGCTAACAGTAATATGAATTTTTTTCTTAATATTTTTATTTGTTGTTTTAAAAAATTATTTTTAATTTGAAGTATTAAGAAGTACCAGATTATAAAATTATAACAATATAATACTTAGATGCAAAAAAAAAGAAATGATGCGTTAATATCTCAATGATACTCGTAAGGTCAATTTTCTCCAAAAACGTCAAAATTCTATTTCGGTAGTGATGTAAATTTTTGTTTGCAAAACTCTGTTTTTTGCTGTTTAATCAAAATTTTCAAAGTCGTTTTTGGGAAAATTGTAAAAAAAAAGGAACTTTTGTACAGATATAAAACCGTTACAATGGGTCTTTCTTAAGCGCTTCCTATCTTAAAATTTAAATAGAACAAACGGTGTGTGAGATATCATCAAGAAATACGGACCGATGACGCCACCAGCCCAAAATCCAAACCAAACAGTAACTTTTTCGGGAATTCGGGATGCATGGAGGCTCTTTGGATCCCATGTAGATTATAGTATCATCCCAAATTCGACAATTTTGTTTTTGACGTTCCCATTCAACCAGAAATGGGCGTCATCGATGAAGCTAATTTTTCGATGAAAATTAGGGTTAGTTTATAACTGCTCCTTAGCCCATCGAGCAAACGCCCATCGTTAATCTTCAGGTCCTAATTCAGTTGAATTTTGTACGGGAACAGTCCCAAATTGCGATGTAAATTCACCCAATTTTTTGGTTTGCGAAGTTCTTGTGAGCGACGTAAAATCGACTGTTCTGCACACTGTCACAGACAGCGGTGACGTTTTCGGCAGATATTTGCTATTTGTTGACTGAACCAGTGGACTCAAATGTATCCAGTATCCAATATCCTTTCGGTAGGACAATGATGGGGACCGTAAAATGGGTGAAGCGCGTGAAACGTTGCCTGAACTGAACACCTATTTCTATAAAACAATTTTATTATGTGCACGTATTGTTGAACGCTATGTCCGTCCATGGTCATTTGGCAAAACGCACTGAATAAATGACAGGCAATTTGACAGATGAAGCTTCAACAATGTGGCCACTATTTAACTGTCAAAGTTCGGAAGGTCCTATTGGAAGACCCTCTACCTTGATACTTACTCATTTCTTGAAACTACTGAATTCCTGAATACAATTCATCCTTTTCCTTGACCTATTTTTCATCGTCGTCATATCAAAACAAAAAAAAACTACCTATACCTACGCTCCCACACTTGCAGCAAACAACTGCTGTTTGCTGCAGCATATCAGAGAGAGAGAGAGAGAGAGAGAGAAAGATTGGGCTCCTGCGGAATGCAATTCACAAGTCAAAGTCACAACAAAACATAAAATAACTCCTATAACGAACACTAAAACTTGGCAGCAGACTGATGCCTCAACAACAACAACAACTATCTAACTAGGTCTATCTCCCTTTTAATTTGTTTTATTTTTTTTTGTTGTGTATTCCGTCCGCCTTTACGCACAAACGGTTGAACCTATCTCAAGGGTTTTTACATCGTCCGCCTGCAACATTGCCGACGACGACGATGACGGCAAACGTCGTCGTCGTCGTCGGTATATACTCCTTCGACTTGATGCTATCAAGTGCATCAGATCTATCTCTCCCTTGCCATGAGTGCCAGTGCAGCAAGCAATTGCATTCATGGTTGTATATAGTCGCGGTGGCAGTGGCACCCCCATGGTCAGAAATTGTATTGTAATTAACCCAAGTACTTACAACAGTGTCGCAGTTAACTACTTGTACACCAGTTTGGCGCTAAACTACCAGAAGTACACACAACATCAAGTCTCTTCTTATACCTCTTCCTCAAGTCTTGCATGAATGGCCGGTCTTATAATAAACAGCCGAGGAGTCAGGAAAGGCTGTGTAATGTGTATAGGTATGGGAGATCAACAACAATAGGCATAGGGAGAAGGAGGCTATCTTGGACTGAAAAGATGCAATGTAATTTAGTTGGCCAGACCTGCTATACCTCTAAGCCTCCTCGGCCATATGACATTCCAGCTCTAGGCTTTGTCTGTGAATGCATGCTGCTGGTCGTCGCGGCAATGCTGCGTTTGCAGCAGGAACAGGTGTTCACACGCTAGGCGCATCTCGTTCTCGACCCTTTTCGTCGTTTGGTAGTCGGTCGTTTTCGTTGCACTTGAGTGCACGTTAGGAGAGTTGTGTACCTAGAGAAATTGTTTTCCCTGCGCTACGACAGCGTCCTTTGTATAATTTGTCCACACTATATATTTCAACGAAGTTGTGGTCATATATGTACCTACTTATAATCGCCATCGTCGCCGCTTTCTACGGCGGCAGGCTCGGCTCCAATATAGGAACGTTTACTTTTCCTTTTGTTCGAGGTTCAGGTAAGGTATGTATAGGAAACATTCCAAAATTCAAAAGACCCAGAGAGATGCAAATTTGAGATACTGATAGTCTTTAATTCAGGAAATTACAAAGACCATAGCCTTTTGTGTCTCCATCGCCATCATTCAACCCCTTTGCAAGGTGAGTCAATTCTAAATGCTTCAATGAAGTGCGGCAGTATAGATAGCTATACACAAGTATCATCGCGCATATTGTATAGAAGTAGTCGCGCCACAACCAATTCCAAACAGAATATGGTTCAATGTCAAAGGGCTGTGTCTGCATTTGATTCGGGTTGGTTGTTAGGTGGCTGAGTTCTATATGAGCAACCAACCCTTTGTGATGTTGAATATTCACCCCCTCACTCAATTTATTCTCAATTTAAGGCAATTTCCCACTTGAGTTTGTTTTTTTTTTTTTTGTATTCTTTATTTGATGGTTGTACTTTTTTGTGTGTGTATTTTTATTGCACTTTTCTTTTGTGTGTTTGCCTTTAAAGGATTTGTGGGGTGCTTCTTTAATTTTTTTTTTTATGGAAACAGTGAGTTTTTTTCAAGTTTTTTTTTTTTGTGTGCAGATTGACAGGATGGAATTATGCGATAATCTTCGTTTAAGTGTTATAGAGTGTTTCCTAATATGAAAGTGTAAAGAATTTGATATGGCATGTAAATTTTGCTCGGCGACCACACGCATCAAAAGGACAACATCTGATATGAAAGGAAGTTTGAAGAAGTTTTTAAATTATTAGTTTTTTGTCGTTAGTTATTTTGATGGAATTTTTCAGTCATCTTTCTAATCTCGATAATTTTTTGGGGAAGTGCGGAAATAAGAAAAAATCTTGTTTCAAGAGATTTTTATCAGAAAAATTAAATACTTAAGCATACTTTTATTTTTATCAGCTGCTAAACATAATTAAAAAGAACAACCTCTAATATACCTATGAGTCAGAATCAGTGGTGTATTTTGGTTTTCTGTCGCGCTGGGCTATTTCAAATCCACTCACCCCCGCTTCTCACCAGAATTTCTTCACATCATTTACATAAAATATTAATTAAAAAAAATAAAAGTCATATCCATTTCACATTCATTGTTCGGATGATCCTGCTTCTATACTTAAGGTTAAAACTATACACAAATTGTGATTACGCCCCCTGATCGAAGATAGGGTTAATGTATGTCTGAAGTGAAAAGAAATCAAAACTACAGATATTTGCACCAGCCAGTGGCTGTGGAGACAGTTAATTTGCTGCTTTAAAAAAGATTTTCACTGGCCAACTTAACTAGAAAGAAGAAATTTAGAAATTAAATTAGCGTTTGCCCGCAGAATAGAGAAAAGTTGTTTATCAAAATTGCCTTTTATGTAAGTCGACATAACCCAACTTATATTGCACAAACAAAATTGTAGCACAACTTTGTTTAAAATCCAATAAAAATAAAAAAAAAGTGCGTATACGCCCTAGTGAACTATTAATTTAATTTCAGCTTTTTTTTATGGAGCATCTTATTATTGAATGTTCTTCTATGTATTTTATAAAAATGAATCCCTTTTTGTGTTCGTACGTGCATAACTCGGCTAAACATCAGCCAATTCGGTTTTTGTTGGATTTTCATTAAACCGGATTAACACATAACTCAGCCGAAAATTGGATAATTTGACCGAAAATTAATAAAATTGACCGAAGGAGTACAAAAATTGTGAAAACGCCTTGAAATTTAAAAATTTCTGAAATGAAATTGTGTTCGTATGCACATAACTCTGATAAACATCATTCGATTTGCATTGAAACTTTTTTATTGGATTTGTATTGAACCAGATTAAAAGACAACATAACCAAAATTAGATGGGCTTCGTGAGTAATTTCCCAAATCAAGCAGTTTAGCCTAGCTCCCAATGATATGTTAGAATCTTTATTTATATACCCCTTCAAAGATAAATTAGTTAATCGTTTCTGTCAAAGATACTGGCTGAGTTCCAAAATGCATTAGATGCGTATTTACTGCGCAAACGGCGCATCCAAAAGTTTTTTAGCTGCTTCGATTTAAAATATTTTTTATTTTGCATTCCGAAATGTCAAACTTGCATTGTAATATTTTTTTAAAAGGAATCAAGTTAACGTTGCTGTTGCGTATGTAAAATGTAGGTGTATATTTCCGCATTAAAACATTTTTTTACATTTCGGAACTCAGCCACTCTTGTTAAAGGATTTGCCACTCCAGCACCTTAAAAAATATGTTTAGCTGGAATAGGCTAGGATTCAATACCAAAACTCCGCGATTTAATAGTTCAACGCATTAACTCTTACACCAAAGAGTACCTATACCCGTGTAAAATTGCTAAGTTTGAAAGAAGATGCGTTCACCACATTTTACATTAAATTTTGGTTATCGGCATAAATTGTCAACAATCCGCTAAAAATGCATCTTCAATTGATGCAGAAAAGCTTGAGAAACTTCGTTTCTAACTGCCTCTTGTTCGCCAGATTTGACTACCAACGGTTTTTTTTTTCTTTTAATCTAATACGAAAAAAATTTAAAAACGTCTATTTCGTAAACTTGGAGGCATTTCATTTAAGCTTGCAACATGAGTTGTAAAATAACTTCTGCTAATCAATATAGGTAAGTCAAAACTGTTCAAAATAAAATAATTAAAGCCTAGTTTATACATCAATGCGAAGTGAAATTCAAATCGAAATGAAACATCAATAAATCTCGCCTTTCGACGCGAGAATTATTGATGTTTCATTATCAAAGAAAATAAATTGTGTTTTATATTTTGTTAAGATAAGTCCGTTGAATTATATTTACTTCGAAACAAATTTTTTCTTCTTTTTCGCTTAAATAATTGCATTTTATTTTATTGTATTTTTAACGCCTGGGAAAAAAGCAATTTTTGTTTGTATGAAAATTTCACTTCGCTTCGATCTATAAACTAGGCTTTACAGTAAAAAGCTGCAAGAAAAAAAAATCCCTGCACACGCATCTGCTCTTAATTGAAGCCCGATTTCTTCCTAACACTCAATTAACTTCTTCCATGTACATATATATCATATAACTGATTTGATCCACTAATTTTCAGATATTCCTAAACTTCATCGGCAAAACTATTATGCATTGTACAAGTGTTCTTTTTTCCAATGAAGATGATGATCATTTTATTACTATTCACAATTGACTATCAATAACCAACATGATTTTTTCATTAATATGTTACGTAAGTCCTCACAATTTCAACACACACACACATCTCTCTCTAAAAAAAAAAAAAAAGCTGTCCATCGTTTGTCTATCATCAAATACAAAACACCCAATACACTGTTTCAGATCAACAACGGTGACAAAAAAAAAAAAAAAACTTCTCTTCTTGCCAGACAATAACCAATCGATTCCAAATCAAAGTCAATCCTCATTCGTTCATTCCGAACGCACCCTTTCCCCTTTTGACAAATTAACCAAAATACCATATTCAATTGTCCTAAGCAATAATCCCAATGACATACATTTTCACAACAAAAAACAACAATGACCAAAAAAAAAAAAAATAATAAAGATTAATAAAAACCAAAGACATTAAGGCAAATAAAGCATCTTGGAAAACCAATTGATGGGTGGGGACACCACCATGCCATCCAACATTCAACCAGGCAGCCCACAGATTATTCCTACGTCACTGGAAATCGAAAAATTGACCCCCGTTTGTGACCCCGAAAAAAAAAAACGCTATGCGCGTCCAATATTGTATAGCAAGCAAACCAACACACGAAACATCGCCCCAGAGTGCTCTGCTCACTTCGAACACATTCTTCAGATTGACACATATTTTTTCGCAGATCATATATCACATCCAATTAGTTTGGTATTCGTGATTGTACTTAACATCGATTGACCCCACAGATTATTCCTAGATCATGGGCTTTATTGAACGACGAGAGTGCGGGACACGGCAGGCCACTCTGTGGCACCCCACATTTTTATACTATACTACTCCATTTCCACTATACTTATACAAATTCTGAAAAAAAAAAAACTGCCACACTTCAAAAATTCATAATTTCTAGTGACGTAAATTGTCAATAAAGGGGCTTTAAAAAAAAAAAAAAAAAAGACCACTGTCACGCTCTCCACGTCTCCATCTGTCCACGACGATGTTTGTTGTTGGCTCAATTGACAGCCCAGTAACCAGAAACAATGTAGTTTCTACTGTCCTACACTCTTAATACACTCAAATAATGTCACTTTGGTGTTTTTGTTTTGAAGTGTGTGTTCGTGTGGCAAGATGATGATGATGATGGAAGATCTTCTCCTCAATACACTTTAATTGGTGCGATTTAATTAGAGAACCGCTTCGGAGGAGCTGAGCGAGCATTCAATGTAGGTACATACATATACATTATATCTAGGCACTACTTGGGGACAGTGCGAAAGAGTGTGACACAAGTGTCGATTAGATTCTAAACTTTTGCGGTCTCGATCTTTTCTGTCTGTCTGTCCGTTTGTTTGATGTTTTTTTTTTTTGTCATCTCTATTGTCCATAAGCTTGCGAGTCCGATTCGTGATCGTGATCATGATGGGAGGTGATCAAAAAAACTGTGTTGAAGATTTTTATTGATTTCAAATGTCTCTGAGGATAGAGAGAGAAAGAGTGGAGCTTGTGGGGCATAAAGTCGGAGACAATTAATCGAGGGAATATGATACCCATGTTCACCAACAATAATTTTACTTCTTGGTGAGAGGTTTTATCATTTTTGTATTTTATATTTTTAATCGATCTTGATTGAATAGAACTTTTCTGAAGGCAAGAAATTGATTTGAAAATAAAGTTGATATTTTTGTTTAAGGTTTAAAGAGTTGGCAGAAAAGAAAAAAAATCAACAATAATTTCAAGGCTTTGAAGTGGTAGTTTCATTGGCAATAATAGGGAAAATCAAAATGACACGGATAATAGGGTAATGGTTGAAATCCTATATGATTTTCTTTTAAGCTTCCTCGATCACTGGATTAAAAGTGGGTAAAAAAGAAAAAAAGCTTTAAACAGCCTTTGGTCCACAAAAATTGGATTTTTGTCCCGGCGGCTATCTCACTTGGACTCATCAGTAGACTATTGAGGTATTGGGAATTTTAGGCAAGGCGCCCACTAAAGTGTTGATGAAATGGAGTGGTCAGGGAGAAGGGAGTGGTAGTGGCGTGGTGAACAAGTGGCTTGGCGATGGAGTGGCGGTGAAGTGATTTGACGCTCTCGGTCTATAAGTCAATAATCACAAGCATATACTCATGTAGTACGAAAATCCACTTCGTCACCACTCACTTGCCACTTGAAAATTAGATAAACATGTTCGAGATATGTGGCAGCATACTGGAACCACACTACCACCTGCAAAATATTATGCCACTCCACTTTGGTGAGCGCGTCTTCATTTAATTACATACATAAGTTTTACCAATTTCACCTGCTACTTAGTCACCACGCCACTACCAATCCACTTCGTCACCACTTCAATGTTTTAGATTGCACCTAGTTCTAGTCGTAAAAATGGATTCGTCCGTTGAGCAGCGCGATTTTGTATCGACACCTACTTTTCGAAATATTGGTTCTTCATTGCCATGTGCATTCCAATTACGTCTCGTAATTCGGTGCCTATTTGAAATCGAATTATTTCCAAATCCAATTTTTCGTAGGTAAATTTCTAACAGGAGAAGAGGAAATGCTTGCACGACAAGAAATGGACCGCAGAGGACTATTACATGCGTAAAGAAAACATCAAGTGAGTTTAAGCTGCCATATTGAACAATCTCTCAGGCACTCCATTCTGCAACAAGCTGATGGTATAATTCTGTTTCGATAAATTCATCAGATCGTTCGTGAACTTCTTCATATGAACTCCTACTGCATTGTGGTTATGAAGCTAGATAACTCGTTTAGTTCGTTTCCGCATTATCCTCCATGACCTGCAAACTTTGACATTTTGTTGCTCAACAGAGAACCAATGGGTCCACCCCATTCAAACCTTCTGGCAACCCTATCAATTTGACATCTTGTTTTTAGATCAGTTTATAACAGCCTCTATTCAAAGTGTAAAGCCGAAAACATATGTGCAGCTTTTTCCAGTGCAGCGAAAATAAATTTACACAGGTTCTCATGAGGGCTGACATATTCCAGGCTCTGCATGCAGCCTTTGCTGCACGATATCTCTATTTCGCTGCATGGAAAAAAGCTGCATATCTGTTTTCGGCATAAAGCACCTTAAGCTCACATCTGTAGAAAATCTTTCCACAATCAAAGCGTGACGATTTTTGGTTAGAATTTGCACGGTTTGCTATATATTTTTTATTTACCGAAAATCCTAAAAAAAAGAATAGAAATCATTGATGCAATACTATTTTTATGACTAATCAAAGCAGATTATATCCGGATCTACTACTTTTTGATTAGCAAATGTTGCATTTACAGTTTGAAACGTAAAATAAATAAATAATTGTGCCTGTACGTGTATCCTTTTAAGCGCATTCAACCGGGTAATCCTAATTGAAGCCATTTTGAACGGTCTAGAAACGCTCAAGATCAAGATCAAACCGTGTGGCATTTAATTGTCTCGCACTTAACTCCTTGATCACAATCGTCATGATATGCATTTAAAGTTTACATGAGAAATTACATACAAGACAAACAATTTGTGGCTACTGTCAAATTTATGATTACAATTATTAGTAACCTGCATCAAAGGAAGGTAAGGTATAGGTTCCCATTTTTATTCTTTTCTTTAAACTCGGATTCTTTTTGCCAAATATTTATGCAATTATAGTATAAGAACCAAGTATATAATAAAGACCAAAAATATTTCAAAAACGTGTTATTCTTTTCGGGATTTTTGTTTTCATCTTTGAGAGGATTTTTTTTCTCTCAATATATTATTGGTGACTTTTCGCACTATCCCCATAATTATGGGCAAATTCACGTAGGTTTGGAATATACGAATAAATGTATGTGAAGAATTTCAAGCTGGAAGATCCACAATATTGAAAGTTAAAAAAGTGAGGTAGCAGAGCGGAAGAAAAAAAATCAAAATTAAATAACACGATCATCTTTCCATTGTAACACTCAATCATATGATGATATTCTGATGGGGAACATCAACGACAACAACAACAACAATACATGGGGTGCAATTTAGTATATGGAGACATTGCAAAGGTTCCCCAAAAGTTCAGCCGCGTGATGTAAAAGAAAGAAACGAACAGAATGAACATGGATATGTCTAAATGTTAGTTGTAGATGAGGAAAATTCCATCACAAAGCAGTGCAGTTTGATTTTTTTCCATCAGATTCTTGTTATTATTGAAAAATACTTGCAAATACAGAATTAAAAAGATAAGACTTTGAGAGGAGGACTTGCTTTTTTAATTAGAATTTAAAAAATTCGCATTTCGCAGGAGGTGCTGAAGAAGGCCGTAGCTTAAGATATGATACAAGAGTTATGAAAAAAACTCCGTGCACCACCAACATCAATTATAATATGTTTTCCTTAAAATTTCTTGAGGTATCGTATCATTTTTTTCCATCAAAATGTGAGCAAACAAAATGAAAATAGTATTTTCTGAGTATTTGGCAGCTAGATTTGCTTAAACTGTAAATGAATTTGCAAAGATTGCTGAGGTCTCAGAAAATTATTGTTTTATCGTAAAAAAAACAACAACTATTTAATCAAAACTAGCTGACCCGGCGAACCTCGTTGCACGTCCACCTTTCTTACTTTTTACTTTCCTTTACTTTAATTTAGATGGCGCTCACAGTCCAGGATGGGCTTCGGCTTCAACCAACGAGCCCCTTTAGCTAGCTCAGTCCCTAGCTAACTGCCTCCAGTTACGAACTCAAAGTCGGTTGAGGTCTTTCTCCACTTAAAGTGCGCCAACTAAGGTGGTGTCTTCTTCTGCTGCGCAGACCATCAGGAGTAGATTCGAAGACTCGTCGGGCTGGTACGTGGGTGTCCATAAGTTCCACGTGTCCCAGCCATCTCAGCCGTTGTATTTTCTGCTTTTTGACCAGGTCGACGTCTTCTCCTCCATATACTCCATCGATACAGACTGGACCGAAAATCACCCGAAAAATCTTCCTTTCAAAGCAGCAAAGCAGATTCTCATCCGTTTTTGACAGGGTCCATGCTTCTGCCCCATACAGCAGGAGGACCGAGATGATTAGGGTGTTATATATTATAAGGTCTCCTTGGTTCTTTGAGAGAGTATGCTCTACTACTCAAGTTCCTTCTTAGCCCGAAGAAATGTTTGATCTCTTTGATTTACTTGTCAAACACTGCTAAAAAGCTGTTTAAAACATTCAGTACTCTAATTCCCGCTATCGAAGGTAAAAATGATCTGCCGGAGAACGGGAACATATTCAGCCCGGGAGACGTATTTTTTCGGCATCAGTAAAACTCTGTTCTGAATTCCCCGGTAGAATATTTTTACCTTTCATAGCGGGGATGAGAGTTCTGAATTTCCGAAACACCTTTTTTGCAGTATTTGACATAAAATCAAATTGTAGAAAAAAGATTTATTCCCAGGGCAACATTTCCCGAGAAATTTTGATTTAGAATTGGACTAATCAAGTCTGAGAAAATATTTTTCTAAAGATTGCAGCATAAGTACATCTTTTAACTGAAGGCATCAATGCAAGTCCATTTAATTTTACTTCTATATAGCCCGGAAGAGTGTGATCTTTATGATCTTTTTCAACAATCTTTGTATGAGGAAAACAAACATATTGTACGTGGCTTAATTGAACCTTTCAAATCATTATGATCGACTGTCTTCAAAGTGGGACATTTTTGCCTTCTTTGGGGACAGCGGGACACACAGCTCGAAAGCAGGACTATCCCAGCTAAAGTGAGACGTATGGTCACCTTATGTATGTTTAACTATGAGTCACTTACTTTAAAAAAAAAATATTTTCTTCCTGATTTATTCACCTGTTTCACTTCTACACCATTTCTAACTCACAAATTTTTTTTTTTAGTGAAAATACAAGTTGAAAAAATCATCTGATGAACTTTAAAAATGCCATAAAATAAAAATGCTAATCCTGGAATAACCATTCTTCGCAGGACGGGTTAAGATTTAAGCAAGCAAGCAAGCAAAAAAAAAAAAAAAATTACATCAACAACGGAATTTCCTACAAAAGGTTTCGTGTTTAAAATTCAAGAACATAATAAAAATCCAATAACCAAAAAAAAAAAAAAATATATTGTACCTATATGTTATGTATGTGTGTGGGTATAGTACTATAAGGAATCCCACCATACATAAGAAATCAGAAGCCAACGACATTCAATCCACATCACAGACAGTGATTAACGAAAATTAACTCCTTGTGGCTGCCTTTATTCCTTCATCGGGATGAGACGTTGTGGATATCTTAAGGCGATCGAATTAATTTCTACGCCAACAAAAAAAAAAAACAAAAAAAAGTAACAAAATAATCGAGAGGAACCAATAAAGCCAATTGACCGGGAAGCGAAATTCTATACCCTTTTAAAACACTCCAAGTCCTTGTCCGCTATCCCTGATGTGATGGTACACATAAAATGGCACTATACCTTCTATATTCAACTTAAAGCTGAACACAAATGTGCTGGCTTGTCAAGAGGATAAAATTCGATCAAAATTTTAATTGGAAGCCCTCAGGAATGATTGAATCCCTCCACATCCATCCATCGACCATCGGATCCATCATATCCCCGAAGACCGACGACGAGATGCTACCAAACGCTACGACACGACAGACTGACGATCGATTTGTCCACTCTTGATCTCGAATGTGCGGATATTTTGGTGGCGGTTGTGGCGGCGCGATGTTGATTATGATGAAGCCTGGGTTGACGATGACGATGATGAGGATGACGATCGATGATGGCTGGTCCTGTGATGGATAAGACAGGATGTGATGTTGCCAATAACATTTGCTTCTGGGTACTTAATCGCCCAACTGGGCTATCATCATCAGGGAATCTGCATTTCTAATAATTTGATCACCATCGCCATCGCATCGCTGTTTGGCCAACATTCGTTGCATTGATGGTATTCTCCTCGTTTTCCCTGCCACGACTGCCACTCTTCCATCCAAGGCTGACAAATATTCTTCTGACCTCCTCCAGAAGTGGGCCCATCATCAAACTGCCCAATGTCGTGTCCCTTAATAATATAGCATGTGTTATCATCAGTAACCAAGGGGAGAGCGGAACTCGGGTGTAGACACTCAAAAAATGCAATGACGAAATATGAAATTAGGAGATGAGACCCGAAAAAAAAGACACAAAACGATCCAAAAGAACAACGACTCTCTGGAAGAAAAGGCTCCAGCTAGCCATGTTTTTTTTCGGGATGCCAAACGCAATATTGGTGGCTGTGACGGCGCGGCAGCGCTCAGGCAACGACCATCCCTGCTTGGCTACTACACTTGGGCTACCGGATTTTTAATGTCTTTTAATCAAAAATTCAATGTTGTTAGCTACCTGTTTGTCAAGACCATCCATCTTTGACGATAAATGCTTTTTATTAATCCACACATTGTTTTTTTTTTTCTTGTTTTTTTTTTTTTTTGTAGTCTGGATGGATTTTTATATGACGATATAGAAGTTGGACATGATTTTGGTCATCCTTACAGCGACTTTAGTGCGTAAAATGGAATGTACGCTTTTTTGTGGGTCCTCTAGTATATAGGTACAAGGCATTATATTTTAGTTGCATTCTTTTAAAGTGGATTTTGAAGTTGCATGATGAAGAAGACGATTTAAAACGCCATCAAATATATTTTGTATATATTTCCAAAACGGAATTTAGCTATTTAGTCAAGATGAAAAGGCTTGCATTTTTGTCGCACAGGTTTAATGTGCTTTTTGGTTTGGAACGAAGAAATGTTATGAAATGGTTTTCATGTGAACTTTAATGGGCTAAAAAGATTGTATAGATTTTTAGTTTGAACTAATTTAAGGTTAATGATACAAATTTTTTGACAATCCAAAAAGACTCAGAGCATATAAAATTGATATCCACTTTTCATTTCAAAAATTTATGAAAAATCAATGAAGAAGACAAGGCCCATTCGATGCACTTTTTGTTTGACAGCATGTTTGTACATATTCGCTGATATAAATTTAAAAAAAAATCTCATAATCAGTGAACATATAGCTTTGAACAAAATGAAAAAAGGAAAACAGAGAAATTTTGCTGAGAAATCCAGTTCATGTACCTAACTGAGATTGCTTAAGTCTCATATTCCTGAACTTGGGTATAATGTTTAAATTTGTTTAATATTGGTGCAAGGAATTTTGTGAGCATTTAAATTTTGTCCACCCTGGGCTGTCCTCTCCCCTCTCCAGAACATACATATCTTTGACATAAACTTTTTCAAAGAATATAATAATACAGCAGTTTCAATCCGGTTGCAGTAACTCAGATTGTGTTTTTTCCCGCTGATTGAAGAAAGTGTTGTCGTATGCCTGGAGAGAATAGAATTAATAGTATAATGGGTGAGTTCCAAAATGCATCAGATGCGCATTTACTGCACAAACTGCGCATCAACAATTTTCTAGATGCTTCGATTTAAAATATTTTTTCTTGCGTTCCGAAACGTCAAACTTATTCAAAGTAATATTTCTACAAAGCATCAAGTTTTCGTTGCTGATCCGTATGAAAAATGTGTTACTATACCGCATCAAAATATTTTGTTTTACATTTCGGAACTCAGCCAATCACAGCTGTTTGTACCAGTGGCTGTGGAGATGGACAATTTCCTGCCTTAAAAACAAATTTTTATTGGTCACTTATCCAACTTGACGTGCGAAAATAAAAATTGTAGTAAAATTTGTAAAAAAAAAAAAAAAAAAAAAAAAAAAGTACGTATACGCCCCAGTGAACCACATTTGAATGAATTTCATCTCTTTAATGAAGCATTTTGTTTATTAAAAAAATCTCATTTATTATTGTCGTTAAGTGTTATGATTACTTATTTACATATGTATTTATTTTTAAGAATCCCTGATGGATCCAACCTTTTAGAAGTCGAAGGCTCTGCCTTTAAGAATATTTTATATATTTTTTTTTTTTTATGAATTTTTTATTTAAAGTTTTCATTTATTCCAATTCACTGTTCTTATCTGTTACAATTTATGTTTTTATTTAAATAATAATTATCATTGACATTTCATTTTTTTTTTTTGTTAAACTCAAAACTAAAAATCTACGGCTGACCAATTTCTGAAACTGCTAAAAATTCCTGTGACCTTGTAATGACATTGAAAATTAAAAAAAAATCCATGCCTGACCAATTACTGAAACTATCTGAACTTTTATGACCTTTTACTGACCTTTTAAATTGCATACTTGTTTTTCTTAAATTCCACTAATGAGGTCCTAAAATTTTTGTACTGTGACCTTGAAAAAAACTTTAAGAATTAATTAAAATCAACCTATGTCTGACGAATTACTGAAATTACCTGACCTTTTATCACTATTCAGTGGCCCTTCAAATGGTATACTTTTTTGTGAATATCCCACAAATGAGGTGCCAAAAGTCGCTGGGGACCTTGAAAAACTTCAACCCTGGATTAAAAATTTTCTAAGCCTGGCCAACTTCTGAAACTATACCTCACCGTTTTTGACCAATTACTGACCTTTTAGATTGCATACTTTTTTTTTTGCGAATATCCCATATATGGGGATATTCGATTTCGTTTTATCCTTAGGTTTTCTCACAAATGGCTCTAGAATTACATTTCATGCATTATAGAGACAAAGGTAGATTTAAGAAAATTGCGTTTCCGATTTTGTCCAAAAAAAATTGTGTGACGGAAGTAGGTTCGATTTTTTTTTGATTTGTTGCCCTATTTTTAATTTATGCACGTTCTTATATCTTTTCATTGATTGAACAAATTTATTAAGGTGTGTGTTCATTTGAGAGTTTTTTCGTTAGTAAGTTCTCATGAGCTACTTAAGTACGAACTACATACTTAAAATTCTGCGAACTAATGGCTCTCCGCGAGCTGCTCTCAAAAGCAGTGTTTTCCTTACGCCCTCTTGCGAGTTTACTCTCGAGAGTGGCCTGAGAGCTACTAACAGTCTTTTTACTCTCAAATGGACACACACACAGTTTTGTAATCGGTTGTTTCTTCAAAACTTCTTCTAGAAGGCTTTCCGTCAATGAGCTCAAGAAACAAAGAAACATGCTATGAACGTTTGTAATAGCACCTTTCCAAATATCTAGCCATCACTTTTTTCAATTGTAATGACGTATCTGCCTAGTTTACCACAAATTGTGACGTTTTTACTCATTCTTAGCATTCCTTCTGTACACAGAATCACCTCATGCTCAATATACTTACGAGTAATGTCATCCAAATCAGCCGTCAACATCATGAATAATAATTTCATTTTTGATTCCGGTCTTGTGCGCTGGTGATGGTGATCTTTCGTTGACATAGAATTTATATCTTCTGTCTTATCCATCATCATCATCGTCGTTCTTCTTCCTTACGTCCATCTTCATCTTATTTACTGTCATTGGGGTTCCTCGGCACGTCGATCATATTAAGTGCGTCGTCGCAATAATTGAAGCACTTCATGCTGCGTGAACGCCCAACTGACTAACCAATCCTTTCGGGAAATATACAAAACTTCAGCAAGAGCCTTCCTTAAAATCCTCCTATCCACCGCGCACATAAACATGCATAACAAAATCGCAAATAAAAGATGAAAAAAAAAAATAAAAAAAAAAAAACAGAAAATAAGCGTAAAAAAAAAACAACCAAGAAATGAGCGAAAATTTAATTTCATCCGTCAATAGCCAGTAGCTGGCCTCCAGCGAGCCAGTCGCTAGACGTCAATAAATTTCAGCTTGCGACGAAGCCGGGGTGTATATAATATAGTAGGAGCCTCCCCGTATTCGGTGCATTGGAATTACTTATTTTTTTTTCTGGGTTGATACGCAGAGTGCGGTAGGGAGATTTCGGGTAATCGCAAAGCAAGAGCAAAGCAAAATCAAGTTGCGACAAAAATTCATTAAGGCGCGCATTCGAAAGATGACGCGAAGACAACGACGTTGATGATGAAGATGATGATATCCCGCGAGCTTAGCCTTAGCCAACCTCCTCAAACCTAAAACCTCGAAAAATTACCCGAGGCTTCTTCGATCACGATGATCATCATGCAACTTGCTCCCCATGATGCTCTTATTCTGCTTCTGGTTCTTATTCTGCCCGGGGGACACAGGAGTTGCGATTAATTTTTGCCAAACAGCATTCTGCGAATTCCAGTTGTGACATCTTAGCATGGCTTTCTGTATGCGATGCTGGGCTGCCTTAAGTGCTGATCTTGTGCTACTGTTTTCGTCGATCGGTTTTCGGTTTGCTCACCGCGCGCACGCTTCTTGACTCCGAAAGATGGCAGGGCTCACGTTGGCAGAGATGAACCTTCTAAGGTATGCGCGCAAGTTGATTGCATTTGTCGTCGTTGTCGTCTCTCTTCAAGGAGAGGCGATCGACAATGGAGAGATGCTGGCTGATGATCTTGTTTCGAGCTCCATACTGATCATGGTGGTTGGGTCTGTGATGTTGTTTTTTTTTTCCTTTAATACTTTTATTTTTTTGTATAGTTCACGCGCATGCCATTTCATTTTTGCAAATGACATGATCCTTTTGCCATTTTGCGAATCAGCACATTGACGGATATTTATTTACGAATGCCTTTGCCACCAAAAACGGGCTGATCGCGAAGAAGATTTTACATGGCCTTAAATGTATCTTGTCACAAAGTGTCAGAGGCGATCTTTATCGGAAAATTGGGTTCTCGCTTGCTGTACGAATGGACAGGACAGACTTTAGAGAAGATACTGCAACAGTCAGACAGTTGTTGCACAGCAGCATACATAGCTAGCAGCCAGTGCTTTCTTGAGTATTGTGTCCTATGTCATTGCATTGGATTGTCGTCAGGTATTTCACAGCCCATGAGACATCATGGATGATGCGTTTTGGCCTGTTGGGTTACCTTATTTTTGTTTTCATTAAATATTATTTTGAGATCATTTATTGGGCATGTCACTGATGGGAGCAGAATTGTGCCTGGTTTGGAGTTTTATGGGATTTTATTTATTATTATTTTTTTTTTGCCACTGAGGTGGAGCTATGTGTGCCTTATATGGAAAAATCGGCTGCTTGCTGGCCGGCCGGGCGGCGTGGAGTGAATTTGTTTAAGGTAGTATTTTTTTTTGTTGGAGTTTTTGAGTTATTTGTGGATTTTGTTGTAGGAGATGGTTTTTTAAAGATTTAATTTATTTACCGAATAAGTAAGTGGGTTAAGAGATTTTGTGTGTGTGTGTGTGTTTTTTTTTATGTATTCACATAGTTTCCTATCTACTCTGAAAGTGGTAAAGAAATTCTTGCTATTGGCGCCGAAACTTTAAGAGGAAATTCCTGAGGGACATTTGCTCATTGAAAAAAGTTTTTTTTTTTTTAGGTGTTTCAGTAGATATTTATCCAGAAATACATTCTAAGAGGAAGATTAGTAACTGCCTAAAACAAATCAAAGAAATTGATTAAATAAGAACGTTTTACGAATTCCCCAGAAATCAGTAGCATTTCACACGAGTTGAAAAAAGTATCAGTAGAGCCTTAGGATAACGTGACGATACTACTTATCTAAATCATACAAAAATTATATATATAAAGAGTATATTCATGCAACCGCGGAAAACCCTGATAAACCTCAAAAACTAGATAATTTTATTTCCGCAGAAACTAGCTGTCATAATTTATTTGGGAAATTATTTCTGCAGACCTGATAAATTTATATCTCACAAATTTATTGCGGAAATTGTAGAAATAAGCCCGATAAACTGAGAAGAGTCATATGGTCTTAAATTTCACATCTTTAATTCACATATATTTATGTAACTAATTTAATTAGAACAAAATTGCGTATTTGATCAGAAAATGTACACTTCTAAATTTAAAAAAATCAAAATATCAAATAAAATTGGTATACAAATTTTACTTGGACGTTTAACAAACAGCTGATTGATTCCTAGATTTACGCAAGTGGTGTATAAGAGTACGCTAATGCAAACGTCTTGCGGAAATTTTTATTTTTTTTTGCAAAGCGGAAATTTATCTCAATCTACCGAGAGCCTAAAAATTTAATTTTCGATGTAGATAAATGTTTAGCAGTTTCTTTCTATCTACATCGATATCTACTTTCTTCATCAGAAGATCGAAAAAATGCTGACACGAGACTTATTTATACAAGACGAATTTTACTGAAATTTTCTGTTTCTAACGAGACTGGGACGAGACAGAGTAGTGTCTTCTCGTCTCATGGCCATCTCTAGAAATCAGGGAACTAATCAAATGACAATTAAACTTCTCATAAACAGTAAACCAGACCAGGGGCCTATTTCACCAAACACTTTTCACTTTTCACTTTGCAACTTTGCAAATAAATAATTTCCTGCAAAGTAAAAGTGCGAAGTGTTTCACAAAATTTGCAAAGTGAAAAGACTTTTCACTTTTCAATTTTTCGGACTATTTTTGAAAAGTGAAAAGTAAAAGTGTTTCACCAATTTAAAAAAGAACTTTGCATTTAAATTCGTATTTTGCAAAGTTGCAAAGTAAAACTTGATCCAAATTGATACATTTGGATCAATTATGCATTTAAAAAAAGTCATTGACATTAACCCCTGTTCAATCTCTGTTCTGCAGAATTTGTCCTTAGTGGTGTTATTAACACCGCATTAGGGGATTGTCGATATCATCATTGGAACTTAAAAATCGTCCTGCATCGGATATATTTGAGACGCTTCTGTCTGTTTACTAACCTCGATTTTTTATTGCACCAGCTGCACTGCTGATAATATATTTTCAAACATACTACTAAGCAAACTGCATTGTACGCTAACTGGTCAGCTTACGTTTACAGCATATAAAGACCGATCTGGGCCACAAACCACCAAAGCATGCTTTCTATGCCTGCTGACAAAATATAATTTTCATAAAAAACACTTATTTGCAAATGAAAATTTCTCTTTGCATATTACTGAAAAACTTTTCAAAATTCTAAATACAATTTGCAAAGTTTATTTGTTTGGTGAAACGAAAAGTACAATATTTTTTTCAAATTAATAAAACTTTTCACTTTGCAGAAAAGAACTTTTCACTTTGCAAATTTGCGTTTGGTGAAACGTAATTTGCAAAGAGGAAAACTTTTCATTTCAATAATTTCCTCTTTGCAAATTTGCGTTTGGTGAAACGAATTTTGCAAAGTAAAAGTGAAAAGTTGCAAAGTTTTCAAAATTTAGACATGCCTATACATATACATTTGAAAGTCATAAAACTATTTGCAAAAGTGGTCACAGATATCCAATATAAATGCTTGAAATTGGTTGTGCACGCCATTTCTTTGCAAAATTTTAAAACCTACAAAATTTATGTTTTTTCTTGAATATTAAGGCAAATTACGCCATATTTTTTTTTTTTAAATCGCCAAAAAAATTTTCATAAAATGTTGGTCTTTTTTTCCTATAAGAGAAAAGCAAAAACTATTCTGGTAATCCTTCAAGATTTTCTGGCATTTTTTCCAAACATTTACTTGACGGTTTTTTTTTTATTTTCAGAAATGGAAATAGAGGGCGGGGTAGTTCATGGAGGGCGAGTCTGCACAGGCGTTATCGTGACAGCATCGCAATGCATTCTTGTTCTGTCCTAACTTTGTTCACTAAACTATTCTGTTTTAACTAAACTGTTATGTTTTAAAATTAGATAAATTTTTTGGCATAATTTCCAATATTACTTACTTATCCCAAAAATATTTCTGAATTTTTTCGGATAGAAAGTTATTTCTGGCATTTTTACCAAAAATTAATTCTGACTTATTTCTGGGAGCCTTTTTCATTGGTGAGTTAAATCACAATTAGTCAACTCTGGCCATTAACTTTATAAGTTAACTCATCAAGAAGCAGGGTTTTTTGGGAAACAGATTAAGATTTGGAAAATTATTAAAAAATATCTTCAAGCCTCAATATGGAATGGGTGATACGAAAAACTTTTGTAGATAAGTTCAAATAACCGAGTTGTTCCCTTGCCTGTCCAATCTACATATAAATTTTTTTCCCTTAAAAAAAAAAACTACTGTCCTGAAAAAAGAAATTTTAATCAACACAATTCGATTGTCAAAACTATAATCTTTAAATCTTATTCGTTAAGAAATAAAAAAGGATTATATCTTTGGTTTAATATTTCTATAGTGATAAACTTCAAAATAAGTTTTATAGTGAATAAGTGAAAAGCGCAATCAATTTGTGAAAAGTAAAGCGTAAAACTATAAATATCTTCTTTAAACCGTTTATTAATAAAAATTGAACCACAACGCTTCGAGATCAACAAATTAAAAAAAAAAAAAAAAAAAACGAAGACCCACTACTTACTGCCGCATTGGCCTAAACCACATAAAGTCGTGCAATGATTTAAATGTCCTCGCTTATAACATTGGAGGTCAACGAAGAGTATATCAGAGTGTATAGGTATCAGTGAATCTATTTTTTTTTTTTTTGAATTTATATGCAAATGCATTTAATCGAATGGGAAGCTATATTTTGCTCAATTAATTTCATATTGGTCTCCTTGTTCATGCACAAAAAATTATAAAACAATACAAAAATACGCACCATATATGAATTTATGAATATATGTATTTGTGTATGTATGTGTGTATGTGTGCATACTTTATCATATAGCATACATCAAAAATATGCTAAAATATCTTGAAAGAAATCTGGGTTGGAATTCAATTGGAGGCAATATAGCATCTGTGAATCTGTGGGTGGTTCAGTATAGACTTTTTTATTAGCTCTGACGCAAATGCAAAATGCGCGTTCTTTATTTAATATGCAGTTTTGTTTTTTTTGTTAAATATTAATTGCATTTCTAAATTCTAATAAAATTGTTTTATTTTTCTTACAGACACAAGCACTTGCCTTAACCCGTTCAAAGTCTCCATCATCATCGGAAATTAGTGTGAAGAAGGAGCTTTCGTTATCACCACCACACCATCAACAACAGTTTCAACAGCATCAGCCGCCAACGCAACAATTACAGCAGCAGCCGCAGCTTCAAATTGCTCGCGACACACAATCAGCGTCATCGACATCACAATCGTCGGTTGGTGGTGGTGGCGCTGATGGAGGTGGCGGTGGTAGTGGTGGAGGGAGTGGACAGTCAATGGAGAAAAATCAATCTATGTACTCAATGAAACACCATTTAAACCAAATTTCTCAGCAAAATCACCAAAATCAGAACCAAGCCATGGATCATCATCATCATGAGTCGCCGAGTCCAAATTATGCGAGGAGATCATCAGCGGAAGCCTCACCAGTGCCACCAATCAATGATCATTCAGCAGCAGCAGCGGCAGCAGCAGCAGCAGCAGCAATGGCATCAAGTCACAGTAGTGGATTCCGACCACTTACTATGGCAATACCAAAAATTGAAACTCCAACGCCTTCGTTGAGTGAAAACGGTCCCAGTGCAGGGACCAAAAGTGGGAGCATAATTGGCGGAGTAATGCCTGGATCAGGTGTTGTAGGAAATGAGAAAATGAAGAGATCGCCGTCAATTGAACCCCGTGAATTCGATATTGCCAAGGGTGAGTACGCATTTGATTAATATTTTTCTCATATACTGACAATTTAGAAGTTACCACTTAGATAAAAATTGATAAAATTTCGATACCCAAGCCTACATTCTTAAGCTGTGGTACCTTTTTTCATAATTTATGATTTAAAAAATTTTAAATTTGAACGAGACTATATTGAAATGCTTATTTATAACATTTTATCGGCATTAAAATTAGATGTCTAGTGCATTCACGAGTTTTGCACGACTTTAAAAAAAATAAACTCTGGGTGCACGAAATATGTAGGTATGCCCAAAATATTACCCAGAACCTCTTGGGGTTTAAATATTTGGCAAAACTTTATTGTTGGAAAAAATAATTGATTTCCGCTCCGACGATAGATTTTCACACAGATTTAATTCAAGTGTTCATGAAATTTCTTTTTCCAAAATTCGTAAATTATTAAAAACATTTATTTCAAAAAATTTCTTAAACTAAAGAAAAAACAAACAAAATTAGTAAGTTACTCTGTGCCTTTTTAATATTTAGATAAAACATAAATTTAAAACTAATACTATTAAACTTCAAGTATTTGTTTTCATTTTAAGTCAATTTTTTTAGGAATTTCCCCTACCCGCTTCAAGGAGATACGAATGTTTTCCCGTAATTTTTTTTTCTTAGAATGATCCCACGAAACATCCCCTTAAATATAAAGCACGAATTAGGGGACACCCTGTATAGTATTTCTCTTATTTCTCATTCTTAGATCTCAGAAACTTGATCCCTGCGACCTCATCACGTAAAACGATAACAATTGCACGATATCTTTTCCACCATTGCTATCTCTATCATATACATACATATGTATGTACTGAAAAATAAAGATATCTTCAAAACGATATCGTTCGATCGATTTTACGTGATGAGGCCCCTGAAGCCTGAACTGTCTAATTTACATTTACTCTCTGAAACACCCTGTATCTAAGTATATGACTTTATACAGAGTTACATACATATTTGTGAGATTTTATATGAATAAAAATAAAATAAATTTGATGGCACAAAAGCTCATGAAGAACTAGGGCCTAGTGACTTACTACTCTCAACCATTCCTATTTGCGTGTCTGCAGGAATGGAGGGGGCCTACAGCTTATTGCAGAATCCGAATGGCTAATGTGAGCGGCACTTTTCTATGACAAGAAATACTCTTTGAGGTTTGGCGAATTCCTCGCAAGAGGCAGTAGCCGTTTTATTTTAAAAAATTATTAGGTGGCGAGGCTGGGATCGAACCTAGACCTCCGGCAAGACAGTCCATCGCACTAACCATCTCGCTATGGCTACTACATTTGTGAAATTTTAAATTTGTTTATTTACCGAAGCACCCTGTATTCATCTCTTTTATCCCTCCTTTAAGTGTGCGTATGGGCATTTTTGTGGGTACTTTAGGTCGTTGGGGTCGTTCTGTGGCTTAAATGGATTAAATGACAACAACCACCATGCGGATGAACAGTAGAAACATGTAGGAACAATATTTTCAAATAACAAACATGAAATTAAGTTTTTTTTTTTTTAATTTTCACCAAACGGTCCTTGGTTGTGATATGCATAAATACTTACTTAATCGAGACAAAAGCTTATCCTAATTCCATTTGTGTATGTTTGTGTCTGTGGGATAAAATATAATTTTGATAGAAATCACAAATTTCGCACACACGTCAAACTTAATCTCTGAAACACATTTTACATACAACAAACAGCTTCAGTTTTGAGAGGTTGAAAAGATTAAGACTGTCATAGGGGAATGTGGATTAAGGAGGAAACTTGAATATAGTTTGAAATATGTAATACCGAAGCTATGATTTTATTTCCCAGGTATATTACTGCATATAGTTTCTACGTATATGAAAATGAATCCTTTTTTGCGTACGCGTATAACTCGGGTAAATATCATCCAAATCGGTTGCGGATTATTTTGTTGGATTTTTATTGAATCAGATTAACACACATCGGAGCCGAAAATTGATAAATTCAAACGAAAATTAGAAAATTCGACCAGCAAAGTCAGAAAATAGTGAAAACATCTTGAAATTTCAAACTTTCTGAATTAGTTTTTTGTTCATAAGCACATAACTCGACTGAATAACATCCAAATTTGATGGAGATTTTTTTGTTGGATTTGTATTCAACCAGATAAATACACTATGGAGATAAAAATTGGAAAATTAGTCCCGAAAAGTCGTGATAATAATAAGATCTTGGTCGACTTTCGAAATGAACAATAATAATTTAATCAATTAAAGGTGGAATGAAGTTCGCCGGGTCAGCTAGTTATTTTCTAAAATCTGTTGTTAATTAAAATCTTATTTGTTTCATTAAAATTTTGCTTTTTCAACAAGATTTATTTTATTGAAGAAAACCAATTATATGTAGTAATATTTTCAGGAGACGTCAGCGTGGCGAGATCCCTTAAAAACGAATTTAAAACGATGCAGCATTCCGCGATCGAAAATGATGGTTAGATACATAGATAATTTGCCGTTTATTAGTAGTTAGGTATTATAGTTGTAATAACTTTGAATATGTCGGTCAATTTTGTCTATGTTTTTTTTTGTTTTGTTTTTGTGAATTCCTAGGTCAAAAAAGATCCACTGTTTTCAGAAATTGGTCAGCCATGAAACATTTTTAATCAATAGTTAAAATTTTTCAAGGTCAGATTTTTTGCACTTCATTCGTGCGATATTCGCAAAAAATATATATAATCTGAAATATTACTTAATCCTCATAAAAGATATAATCTAATTTTCTTTTTAATCGCAAGTTAATCTCATGAATAGGTTTTAACAAAATCGTTTTCAAACAAAAAAGTATAAAAAAGTTGAAATAGTTTTAAGTTTCTGAAATACAAATTAAAAACTATAACGGCCAATTTCTTGACAAAGTTCTAAAGTCGATTTAAAACTCGATCTAGTAACTCTCGGTTTATCTTTAGAACTTAGTTTTAAAAATATTAAGCACTCGGGCATTTCTTCACTTCAAATCGTTTCCTTAAAACTCGGACTAAATTTATTTTTGAGTTTTAAAAATTTAGATCTTTGTTTTTTAAAACGAAGTTCTAATGATAATTTGTATGCTTTTAAAGCACCCGGTAAATTCTTTTGACAAAAAATTCTAATTTTTTAGTTTCATTTTAAATTCGAAAAAATACCGTAGAGTTGTTGTCCAGGATTTTAATGTGGTATTTATATTATATTCAAAATTATTATCATGTGCAAAATGAATAGTGTTTCTTCGTAGTAAACATGAGCTGCCTTAAGTTTGAAATGAAAGGAAAGAAGCGGAAAATTGCTGAGGGTGGTGCTCCTGAAATCAACAGTAAGAAACAAAGAGGAGAAAACTGGAATCAACAAGATACAAATTTGCTCTGCAACCTTTTGGTGAAGTTTGGCGTCCAGGGAATATTAAATAAAGAGACAAATGGAGCAACAAATGAAATAAAAAGAAAAGAGTGGGATGTAATTCGTTCACATTTCAACGCAGATCCAACGGTAGGTACATGTGCAAATAGGTTATTGTGATGCCATTGTTTTATCCTAAATTTTTCTTTGGAGTAGATTAAAACGCAAAGGGAAACTGATGCCCTTATCGGGCGGCATAAAAAAATTATGTCAGCATTGCGTCATTATACCTCAGCTGAAAGACGGAATGCGATTCAAACTGGAGGTGGACCGGCAAATACACCACCTATTTTGAAAATGGAAATAACTGGTGAAGTTTTGCAGTTGAAGCGTTTTTATGGTCACCTTTTGAGTGGCTTGGAATCGTTCGATTCAGACACAACGCCATCAGGTCCTGCTACCTGCAACATGTCAGCAATTCCTTCTGAGAAAGAGATTTTATCTCAATCAGTACAACAAGGCATTTCCTGCAAGTTCTCTGATTCATTTGATAATATTGATAACGAAAATTTGACAACTTTGTCTGAGATCGCAACCACATCGACAGCGACTGACGCATTTTGACATATCTGTGAAGGTGGCGCAGCAAAGCCCCGCACACTTTTGGTATTATACGACAAACACTAGTAGGCGACACATGCACAACATCAGCAACCGTCATCTGCATATTTCCACATGCCATGAAGCGTAGCAATATTAGCAATTGCTGTTCTTCTAATATGTAACGCGTTCTGTATAGTGGTAGAACGATTGAAAAAATAAAAAATAAAAAAAAAATATTATATGAGGTTGTACTTTTACCTTGGATGTGGATGTTTCAAGTCATCTGCAACTAAATGAAGCACTTCGATGAACGTTCTTTTCGTTAAACGGAAGCGTCGAAAAAAATCGAAGTCGTCCCAGTTGTTGATCGAAGCACGTTTTGGCATATGGTATAAACGCCTTTCTTCAAGCACAACATCATAATCATCGTTATCATCCCGAAAGATCCAATCCACAAAGATCAAAAACATTTTTTTATATTGAAGAATCAGTTTTATTGAGCTTACAAAAAACCCATGACATACACAACCGAAACACTCACTTTTGTTTGTTGAAGAAATAAAATCGTAGTTAAACCGAGTTCTAACACCATAGACCCCCGATTATGGGGGTCTAAATTTATCGAAGTTCTATCTCAAACTGAGTTCTAAATCGGAGTTCTAACTCCTTAGAACTTAATGAAGAAATGAGTTAGAACTCAATCAAGTTCTAATTTTTCGATAAACCGAGATTTAGGGGTTAGAACTTTGTCAAGAAATTGGCCGTAAGTATCTTGAAAGTTCAAACTTTCGAAACTTGAAATTTTTCAAGTTGAAGACCTCGGGTCAAGATTAAAGAACATTTTTTAGATTTGGACTGATATTCCCTGATATTTTGTTCTTCTAGAAATGGTAGGTATTCGTATAGCCACGCAGAATAATCTGACGACTGTTGCATAGTTGAGTTTTCAAGATATACATAGCTCCATTCTAGTATATCCAGATACTACACCATCACGCTAATTTGTGGACATTTTGCTCAAAAAATACCCCAAGCAGGATTACATACTTCTAAACTGTCAATAAGAAATGCCGATTTAGAGGAAAAAATGTTAAACATATGTCAACGTGCTTATTAGAAATTCTTGTACCTATACCTACAATAATGTATTGTGTAATGTAATGAATTCTCCCTTGAATTTGAACATCGTTTTTAACTCTTATCCTTGTCACTTACTGTTCATTAATAGAAAAAAAATTAATCCTTTCGATATCGTTCATTTACATCATGTTACAAAAATAAAAAAAAATGTCGTCTACGCAAAAATTTTACCAACGAATCAAGTTTTAATTCACATAGTAACATGAACCTCTTTATACATACATACCTACATGATTATAGTAATTCCAGTGAGTCCTTCCGAATTCAATTTAACGCAACACACAATTTCTCTCCTTATAAATTATAATACCAAGCCGCCACGGCCACATCGATTCCTGTTTCAGGACTTAAACATATCTTTTCGAACCCAAATACATTTTACACTTTCCACTTTATTCCTTAAAATCCACACACATACACACAGAGTTATACAGCAAAACAAAAAAAAAAAAAAAAAAAACAAAAAGGATTATAATCTATGACGTCAGAATAAAACTGGATAACTCGTTGTGTTAACGTTCTGGTCCCCTCGCTCTTATTCGTTTCTTTTACTGCTGTGCGATTTTATCAAGGGTAATCCTATAATCCGAAAGCTGGAAAATGTTCGTTTATTTTAATTCAAGAATGTGCGGGGTCACATTGTATACACCACACACACACACACACACACACAAAAACTCGTCTACATGTTAAAGGAAAGAAGTATAGCAGGCTCTAGCAGGAAAGTAGGGTTAAGAACGAGGAGTCTGGCAGTTAGTGTTGAGTTACCGTAAGTGATTTTTTTTTTCACATTTCGATTTTCAATTTGATTTCCGAAGTTTATTTAAAGATTAATATTTGACACTATTAATAATGAATCTATTCATCTAAAGTCAAAATTTTATGTCAGATAAAGCTGGATTTAAGGAATGGAAGAAATATCGCAAATTAAAATTTCGCATTCAAAATCCCACAACGCAAAATTTCGCAATTAAAAATTCCTGCATCTCGCAATTACAAAATTTAGCTTTTTGCAATCTCGCAATTAGGTTGTGCAATGTGGTGCCATGAAATTAATTCCAAAACAGTATGGAGTCCAAAGCAAAGTTTTGGACTTTATGTTATTTAAAAATTAGGCAAGCACCTATGTATGTAACAGTTTTCTTATGGACAACGATATTTGAGATTTTAATTTGCGAGATTTAGCTTGATATTTGCGAGATTTTTTGATGCTATCGATATGATATGCGAGATTGCTAAAAGTGCGACTATGTGTTTGCGAAATTATGAAAAGCTGGTTTATTAATTTTCTGTTTTTTTTCTGATAAAAATACTGAAATAAAATGGCAAGAAACTTGAAGAAACTTTTATGAGAACCGGAAAAACTTATCGTAATTCACCTAAAATGCTGGTCGAATTTGCAAGAAGTCTATATGTAGTCTAAAATCAAAAATTGCAACACTCTTTCTCCAGACTATAAAGGATTTCCCAATATACAAGTCTACCAATATATTCCTACATATTATAGAGTAGATGGGATTTGGATTTTATATTTGTATGTTCTGCTTATAGCTGTTTTGCCTTTTGAAGAAGGAGAAAAGGGTGACGGATTTGGGTTTAACAACATTTGTTGCTTGCTGCGAGAACTGCGGTATATTTAATCCCTAAGGATGGAGAGTGGTATGTGTTTGGTGGAGATATCCATCCTCTTCGTTGTCATCTTATCCCAATCACACAGCCTCTCTTATGCTTCGTACATACAAACATAAACTAATTTAATACATAAGAGGGATTCTTTGTTTTTTTTTTTTTTTGCTGAACTTAATCCATCCGTCCTGAGAGTTTAATCCAAGCAACAGCATGGGTTATAGGATGTTTTCTCCATCTTGGATAAGGCATCCGTGTTAAATTTCAATCCGTAAAAGTTTTTTTTTTTTTTTTGTTATCTCCCTTTTTCTTCTTCTTTTTGTATGTTGAGAAGGAAAATGGTATTAAATATCCAAAAGGAAGATACTAAACATAGAACGAAAAGAGAAGTAGACATGTGGGTATTTTTAGAGTTCAAGGACATCCATCCATGGCTTATGAGTGTTTGTTTTTGGTTTTTGGGGTTGTATTTTAGCAAGCACGTTCGTTATACCTACCTAGTATTCTGGAAGAATTGTCTTTGGTGAAAGTGATTATGAAATATGGTTGTGTGTTTTAATAGATAGATAGGTATCTGATGCAAAACAAAGAACTGGGAAAGGTTTGGATTAACTGTGGATAACTGGCTGAACATAATGGTGACGGAGACGGAACTGGAGCCGGAGCTGGAACAGCTGTCAAAATATTGAATACACGCAAATTCAATTTTGCGAACACAACGGAACGTAGCCGCATACGGAGCTGCAGCTGCAGACGGAAGAGTTTACCAAATTTTTAACGTACTAAACTTTTAACGTATGACACTTTTGGCATTTCAATTTGTATGAAGAAAAAAAAAAAAATTTTTGGGTCGGAAAAAAATATTAGCCCTGTTCCTTTAATTTGAAACTCTGTGATTTTCTGTGCATTTGTGTGAATTTCAGTCCAACGTTCTGTCAAAGTTCATATAAAAAAAATAAAATGGCAGTAAAATGCACAGAAAATCACAGATTTTCAAAGTAAAGGAACAGACATATTGTGATTATTTGTATCGCGAAAAAAATTATTTATTAAAAGAAAATTATTGGAAACAAAAAATGTGAATTCTGAGCTTGTACACAAGAATATTCTTTTGTTTTTCTTCAAAATACTTTCAAAGCTGTACAGCTGCGCATTGTGGGCATGTGGGCAAAAAATAACGTACGACACTTTTACAGCTCTTCCAGTTCCGTCTGCGGCTCCAGTTCCAGCATTCTATTCTGTTCAGTCAGTAATCGGATTTGCAATAAATTTAAGTTAAGAACTAAAAGTAGAGTTCTTAGGTTCTATTTTTGTTCAGAAAACATCAGAACACGTAAACGTCTTATGGTCTGTTTTGTAATGGGTACGATCAAGTTCATTAATGTAAAAGTTTGGCAGCCGCTTGCTGTTTGCACAATAATGTTGAGCGTCTAGGGACCGCTTAAGACCATTTCATTTTATCATGCAAACGCATAATTTTTAATGATTGATTAAATATCTCGGAAGTTGGTGCATTTGCGTCGAGAGAAAGTTGGAAATCTTGATGTCCATCTGAATAGTTAATTATAGTGTCTACTTAGCGAAGCAACATTCGCTGATGATGGAAAAAAATATTACCTAAATGGATAATTTGCTTTAAGCATCCGTGTAATAATTTTCTATTTGTCGTTCGATGTTTTCTATGTTTTTTTTTTTTTGTTGCTTTGCTAAGTTGATAACAATATAGCGAAACACCCCTCAAAAAGGGTGAAAACCTTTTTTATATGAAATGGTTTATTGCTTATAAATTTACCGTACGTCAGCCCTTAATTAGTTATGTTATGGCAATTTGATTGGACGATAACAATGTTTTCTATGTTTTTTTTTTTTTTTGTTAATTTTCAAAGAACAAACTAAAACTTGTGAAAGCGAATTGATTATTGCTTTAGTAAATTGCCGTTATTCAATCTGTGATTAGTTTTGAGAATTTCAATTTGGAAGTGCGATGTTTTCTATGTATTTTTTTTTTAATAAAGAATGAAATAATAATAAAAAAAAAGTAAGTAGATATACAAAACATCTAAAAATTGATGTATATGTATGCATTTAAAATACTGAGTTGGAATTTAAAATTTACTCTTGGCCTCTTAAAACATTTATTTATTTCAAAAAATACACTTATATTCATAGTACTTCAATAACTGAAGAAACATGGTAGGTATTTGATGGTTTATATTCATCGGCTTTTGTCGACTTTCCTAGTACCAATACCAAATCATCCTTGGAACAATTGTTTTTCCAAAATTTCATCCTTTAACAATCATATGAGCGATAGATATAGTATAGATACATGAGTGTCAAGTTAGCGAAACAACATTCACCGATCGAAAAAATTTTAATTGGGTAATTAGCCGTTAATTAGTCGTGAATTAGTTGTGATAATTTAGAATTTGTCGTTCGATGTTTCCTATGTTTTTTTTGCTGCTTCGCTAACTTGATATCAAGTTAGCGAAGCAGCACCTCAAAAAGGGGTAAAAACGTCTTATAGCGAATAGTTTATTGCTTAATAATTTGCCGTTCAGCAGTTCTGAATGATTTGTGACAATTTTAATTTTGTCGTGCAATGTTTTCTACGTTTTTTTTGCTGCTTTGCTAACTTCGTGTCAAGTTAGCGAAGCAGCATCTGGAAAACGTATAAAAACTTCTTATTGTGAATGTTTTACTGCTCTATAATTTGCCGTTAATTAGTCGTGAATTAGTTGTGACAATTTTGAATTTGTCGCTCTATGTTTTCTATGTTTTTTTTTGCAAAAAACTGAAATTCGTGTCAAGTTAGCGAAGCAGCACCTGGAAAACGTATAAAAACTTCTTATTGTGAATGTTTTACTACTCTATAATTTGCCGTTAATTAGTCGTGAATTAGTTGTGACAATTTTGAATTTGTCGCTCTATGTTTTCTATGTTTTTTTTGCAAAAAAGTGAAATTCGTGTCAAGTTAGCGAAGCAGCACCTGGAAAACGTATAAAAACTTCTTATTGTGAATGTTTTACTACTCTATAATTTGCCGTTAATTAGTCGTGAATTAGTTGTGACAATTTTGAATTTGTCGCTCTATGTTTTCTATGTTTTTTTTTGCAAAAAAATGAAATTCGTGTCAAGTTAGCGAAGCAGCACCTGGAAAACGTATAAAAACTTCTTATTGTGAACTATTTACTACTCTATAATTTGCCGTTAATTAGTCTTGAATTAGTTGTG
Organism: Epistrophella euchroma; assembly: GCA_947049315.1. Classification (NCBI taxonomy): domain Eukaryota; kingdom Metazoa; phylum Arthropoda; class Insecta; order Diptera; family Syrphidae; genus Epistrophella; species Epistrophella euchroma. Next base: position 120,087,466 of record OX346245.1, on the reverse strand, counting down.
ACAATTTTGAATTTGTCGCTCTATGTTTTCTATGTTTTTTTTTGCAAAAAAATGAAATTCGTGTCAAGTTAGCGAAGCAACACCTGGAAAACGTATAAAAACTTCTTATTGTGAATGTTTTACTACTCTATAATTTGCCGTTAATTAGTCGTGAATTAGTTGTGACAATTTTGAATTTGTCGCTCTATGTTTTCTATGTTTTTTTTGCAAAAAAATGAAATTCGTGTCAAGTTAGCGAAGCAGCACCTGGAAAACGTATAAAAACTTCTTATTGTGAACTATTTACTACTCTATAATTTGCCGTTAATTAGTCTTGAATTAGTTGTGACAATTTTGAATTTGTCGCTCTATGTTTTCTATGTTTTTTTTGCAAAAAAATGAAATTCGTGTCAAGTTAGCGAAGCAACACCTGGAAAACGTATAAAAACTTCTTATTGTGAATGTTTTACTACTCTATAATTTGCCGTTAATTAGTTTTGAATTAGTTGTGACAATTTTGAATTTGTCGTTCTATGTTTTCTATGTTTTTTTTTGCAAAATTGTAAAATTGGCCTTAACTTAGGGAAACAGCCTCTGGAAAACGTATACAAACTTCTTATTGTGAATGTTTTACTACTCTATAATTAGCCGTAAATTAGTTGTGACCATTTTGAATTTTTCGCTCGATGTTTTCTATATTGTTTTTTTTTTTTTTGCAAAATTGTGAAATTTTTATTAAGTTAGCGAAGCAGACTCTGGAAAAGGGGTAAAAACTTCATATATTGAATGGTTTATTGCCATTCATCAGTCCTGAATTAGTTGTAACAATTACAATTTTGGCGTGTAATGTTTTTTATGTTAAAAAGATATAGTTTAGTCTCGTACTGTATTAATTCAAATAACTGAAAGAACTCTTTAAATGTTACAAAAAGAATTCTATTTTTATTTAAATCTTAAAACGTAGTACATGGTTATATTATAAATATTTTTGAAGAAAAACACACAAAGAGCATTAAAAAATTGCAACTTCAATGTTAGAGCTCTGGCGCAAATCATTCGGAGCGAATATGCCACGACTCCAAGAACGATTCGATGAAATATTGCTTGTGTAGACACCATGCTATGTAAATCTGAAATTTCAGATGTTCTATTGAACGCGGCTGATGTGACATCTACGTGTGAGAAATTTTCCTATAACTATTGTGTGTAACCGCCATTTTTCTTTTAAAACCCTACAAAAGCTAGAATGTAACTGCCATTTTTGAAATAAAAACCCTACAAATGCCTGAATAAATGTTTGTTCCCTTAAATTTCCCCATTACAGCGACATCTACTAGTCGCTTTTAAAACTGATTTTTTGTACGTATTGGTGGTTTACTTTTGCACAAAAGTAAAAATTAAGAGCGCTTTAAGGGCTTAACTGCATTCAAAAACTTTTTGCAAAAAGCACAAAAGTGAAAAAACACACACATACTCTAGTGACATCTACGTGTGAGAAATTTTCCTAAAACTATGGTGTGTAACCGCCATTTTTCTTTTAAAACCCTACAAAAGCCAGAATGTAACTGCCATTTTTGAAATAAAAACCCTACAAATGCCTGAATAAATGTTTGTTCCCTTAAATTTCCCCCATTACAGCGACATCTACTAGTCGCTTTTAAAACTGATTTTTTGTACGTATTGGTGTTTTACTTTTGCACAAAAGTAAAAATTAAAGGCTTAACTACATTCAAAAACTTTTGCACAAAAGTAAAAGTTAAGAGCGCTATAACTTTTACTTTTGTAAAACTTGAGAAAGAAGATAGAAATGAGTTGTGCATTGGAAAAAGACAAAGGATTTAGTTCACTTTTGTACAAAAGTAAGTTGAATGTAGTTAAGCCTTAAGAGCGCTTTAACTTTTACTTTTATAAAACTTGAGAAAGAAGATAGAAATGAGTTGTGCGTTGGAAAAATACAAAGGATTTAGTTTAGTTTTGTACAAAAGTAAGTTGAATTTAGTTAAGCCTTTATGTTTTTTTTTTTTTTTTTAATTTTTAGATCAGTCAAAAACGTGGTGATGAACGCGGCCAATCCGATGGGCAATTTTAGGAACAGCGATTACGTTTGCAGCTGACTTTTGGTTTGCAGGTGTCGTGTCGTTTGTTGTTGGTTTTTCGTCGTAGGAATAAAGGCCGGGTCACACAGAGAAAGATTTATAAAAATGCCTTAAAATGCATATCAGTGTAAAGGCTCTCCCAAACCAGCATGTTTATTCGCTGCGACAAACGAAAACAATAACAACAACGTGTTGTTTTGTTTGACAACAACGTGTTGTTTTGTTTGACAACCACGTGTTGTTTTGTTTGACAACCACGTGTTGTTATTGTTGTTTTCGTTTGTCGCAGCGATTAATCGCGTTGGTTTGGGAGAGCCTTAAAGCTGGAACACCGTCTATCTCGTGTGCAGCTATCGCTCCAATGTATGACATTTGGCCGCCATCTTTTTGTAGCATTGTAGCAATTCAATTGCTACTAACTTCACGATTTGCCCCTTACTGTCGCATTGCTGCAGTATATCAAAAAACTGCCGCGGAGTGTCGCGCAGTTCCGCTGAAGTGCAGTTCCGCCGGGTGCCGTCTTACCTTAATTTATACCAATAAATTGTCATAATCCAGTTTTATGACGTTTAATTGGTTTAAATGACAAAATTAATGACATCAAAAAAATCTACTGAATTTGTTGACCGCCGGGGAGATTTTGTTTACCCTGCTTTCTTCCTGCCCTTCTGGCCTGATAGTCCCCTTTTACACGAAAAAACGAGTTGCTGGAGATTTTTTTGACGTTTTCTTTAAATCTCTTTAACAATCTCTTGTACCTTTCACACGCAAGAAACAAAAACCCGGAGATTTGCTTATTTTCCTTTTAAATTACTTTGGTTGAACGCACACAAACGTAGTGTGAAGAGAAACGTTAAAAAAATCTCCTGAATTTGTTGAACGGGGGAGATTTTGTTTACCCCTGTACCCTTCTCCCCTATGAACTAATTGTTGCCAGCAACTCAGTCTCCTCGTGTGAAAAGGGACATTTTTTACTGGAAACTCAGTCTGCTCGTGTGAAAGAGGACCTATATGAACTGATTGTTGCTGGAAACTCAGTTGCTTCGTGTGAAAGGGAACATACAACCGTGAACAGGCGTTATGCCGTATTTACACGAGTGATAATTTTCCATAATTTCTTTTATAATATTTGGTCATTAATGACCAAATCGTGTAAATAATCCAAAATTTGTCATTAATTTTGTCATAAAAATAATGACCAAGAAGAAGGAAAACACAAATAAAAGATTTTTTTGTTAAGTGGACTGTATTGCATATGAGCTGTAGACAACATCTAAACTGATGAGTCCAACTGTCATGCCTGGTCGAAATGCATTGGACTAAAGGTCACTTAAATATCTTTAAAAATAATGAACATGTGCATATTATGACGTATAATTTTATCATGTCAGTATACATCATGTAAATGCATGCTGGCATCATTTTTGCAAATAATAGCAATGCACAATAGAGAATGAACCTGCATTGATTTTATCTATTAAGTGCCAGTTGTACAATCATGGGATAATATTTGATCCGTGGTTCAAGATTTTGAATTCACCGATGTAGGCAGATTAAGGCCAGGCGCGCACATGCAACTAAACAGTTTGGTTTCGATTTTGAGTACTATGTGCCTGTTTACATTGTATTTTTGACAAAGCATATTTTCGTTCATCAAAATGTTCCTCGTGTTTACATTATAGAGAAAAAATTCTTTCATTTCAATCTACCCATCCCTATCTTACATCCTTAACAACCATGTATCTCTCACTCACACAAAAAAAACTCTTCCTGCTCAATCCGAAAACATTTAATGAAACTGGCGCATCGGCGTAATTTGGGTGGAATTAACCCTTCTCTTTCTTACTCACACAAAATCTACCCATCTCACTGGATGCGCCGTTCGTCAAAAATACAATGTAAACAGGCACTATAGGATTAAATGAAAGTCCGCGCACATAAACCGACGCGCACTCCCATAAGAGCCCATTGTGCTCAAAATCGAAACCAAACTGTTTAGTTGCATGTGCGCGCCTGGCCTAAAGGCTCTCCCAAACCAACGCGATTAATCGCTGCGACAAACGAAAACAACAATAACAACACGTGGTTGTCAAACAAAACAACACGTGGTTGTCAAACAAAACAACACGTTGTTGTCAAACAAAACAACACGTTGTTGTTATTGTTTTCGTTTGTCGCAGCGAATAAACACGCTGGTTTGGGAGAGCCTTTACACTGATATGCATTTTAAGGCATTTTTATAAATCTTTCTCTGTGTGACCCGGCCTTTATTCCTACGACGAAAAACCAACAACAAACGACACGACACCTGCAAACCAAAAGTCAGCTGCAAACGTAATCGCTGTTCCTAAAATTGCCCATCGGATTGGCCGCGTTCATCACCACGTTTGTGACTGATCTAAAAATTCAAAAAAAAAAAAAAAAAACGTAAAGGGTTAACTAAATTCAACTTACTTTTGTACAAAACTAAACTAAATCCTTTGTATTTTTCCAACGCACAACTCATTTCTATCTTCTTTCTCAAGTTTTATAAAAGTAAAAGTTAAAGCGCTCTTAATGCTGGATTTACATGCATCTTCATGCAAGTTCTGCAAAAAATAAGGGATACAAAATATAAAATGCGTGTTTGTTGGATAGAGAGAGAAGAACAAAATGCAGAGATCTTGATTATAGGAACGCAGACGAAGATTATAACGAAGACGAACATGTTCATCTTCATGGTGGTGCTCTTTCACACATTCGGTTTTTTGGTATCACTCTATCCCGCTCTACTTTTCTTGATGTTTGCAGATGAAGATACATGTAAATCCATCATAAGGCTTATGTTGGATTTCATTCATTTATTCTATTTGTATAACATTTAAAATATTATAACATTGTACATACTAGTTGATTTTATCTCATCACTATACATTCTTATAACGAGCTTGTTAATTTAATTGGTATAATTCTACTTTAAAAACTAATTCTCATTTAAATCGCCCGCCTTATTACCAAGGTTGGTCATATTTTGCTGAAATACATTTGTTAACTAACGTAACGTTTGCTAACTAACGTAACTTTAAGCTTATGCAAGAATAAATAATCATACAATTGTTCATTCGTCATTGTACAGTCATCAAAAGCAGTCTTTTCATTTTTCAACTCGTGAATTTGTCGAACTGGGAATTTTGCCCATTCTTATCGGTCGAATTTTCTTATAGTTCTCGATTGGAAAACGCTCCATCGAACAGCTTAACTACATTCAACTTACTTTTGTACAAAAGTGAACTAAATCCTTTGTCTTTTTCCAATGCACAACTCATTTCTATCTTCTTTCTCAAGTTTTACAAAAGTAAAAGTTATAGCGCTCTTAACTTTTACTTTTGTGCAAAAGTTTTTGAATGTAGTTAAGCCTTTAATTTTTACTTTTGTGCAAAAGTAAAACACCAATACGTACAAAAAATCAGTTTTAAAAGCGACTAGTAGATGTCGCTGTAATGGGGGAAATTTAAGGGAACAAACATTTATTCAGGCATTTGTAGGGTTTTTATTTCAAAAATGGCAGTTACATTCTGGCTTTTGTAGGGTTTTAAAAGAAAAATGGCGGTTACACACCATAGTTTTAGGAAAATTTCTCACACGTAGATGTCACTAGAGTATGTGTGTGTTTTTTCACTTTTGTGCTTTTTGCAAAAAGTTTTTGAATGCAGTTAAGCCCTTAAAGCGCTCTTAATTTTTACTTTTGTGCAAAAGTAAACCACCAATACGTACAAAAAATCAGTTTTAAAAGCGACTAGTAGATGTCGCTGTAATGGGGAAATTTAAGGGAACAAACATTTATTCAGGCATTTGTAGGGTTTTTATTTCAAAAATGGCAGTTACATTCTAGCTTTTGTAGGGTTTTAAAAGAAAAATGGCGGTTACACACCATAGTTTTAGGAAAATTTCTCACACGTAGATGTCACTAGAGTATGTGTGTGTTTTTTCACTTTTGTGCTTTTTGCAAAAAGTTTTTGAATGCAGTTAAGCCCTTAAAGCGCTCTTAATTTTTACTTTTGTGCAAAAGTAAACCACCAATACGTACAAAAAATCAGTTTTAAAAGCGACTAGTAGATGTCGCTGTAATGGGGAAATTTAAGGGAACAAACATTTATTCAGGCATTTGTAGGGTTTTTATTTCAAAAATGGCAGTTACATTCTAGCTTTTGTAGGGTTTTAAAAGAAAAATGGCGGTTACACACAATAGTTATAGGAAAATTTCTCACACGTAGATGTCACATCAGCCGCGTTCAATAGAACATCTGAAATTTCAGATTTACATAGCATGGTGTCTACACAAGCAATATTTCATCGAATCGTTCTTGGAGTCGTGGCATATTCGCTCCGAATGATTTGCGCCAGAGCTCTAACATTGAAGTTGCAATTTTTTAATGCTCTTTGTGTGTTTTTCTTCAAAAATATTTATAATATAATCATGTACTACGTTTTAAGATTTAAATAAAAATAGAATTCTTTTTGTAACATTTAAAGAGTTCTTTCAGTTATTTGAATTAATACAGTACGAGACTAAACTATATCTTTTTAACATAAAAAACATTACACGCCAAAATTGTAATTGTTACAACTAATTCAGGACTGATGAATGGCAATAAACCATTCAATATATGAAGTTTTTACCCCTTTTCCAGAGTCTGCTTCGCTAACTTAATAAAAATTTCACAATTTTGCAAAAAAAAAAAAAACAGTATAGAAAACATCGAGCGAAAAATTCAAAATGGTCACAACTAATTTACGGCTAATTATAGAGTAGTAAAACATTCACAATAAGAAGATTTTATACGTTTTCCAGAGGATTTTTCGCTAAGTTAACGCCAATTTCACCATTTTACAAAAAAAAAAACATAGAAAACATCGCGCGACCAAATTCAAAATTGTCACAACTAATTCACGGCTAATTATATAGTAGTAAAACATTCACAAAAAGAAGATTTTATACGTTTTCCAGAAGCTTTTTCGCTAAGTTGACGCCAATTTCACAATTTTGTAAAAAAACATAGAAAACATAGAGCGACCAAATTCAAAATTGTTACAACTAATTCACGGGTAATTATAGAGTAGTAACACATTCACAATAAGAAGTTTGTATACGTTTTCCAGAGGCTGTTTCCCTAAGTTAAGGCCAATTTTACAATTTTGCAAAAAAAACATAGAAAACATAGAACGACAAATTCAAAATTGTCACAACTAATTCACGACTAATTAACGGCAAATTATAGAGTAGTAAATAGTTCACAATAAGAAGTTTTTATACGTTTTCCAGGTGCTGCTTCGCTAACTTGACACGAATTTCATTTTTTTGCAAAAAAAACATAGAAAACATAGAGCGACAAATTCAAAATTGTCACAACTAATTCACGACTAATGAACGGCAAATTATAGAGTAGTAAAACATTCACAATAAGAAGTTTTTATACGTTTACAAGGTGCTGCTTCGCTAACTTGACACGAATTTCACTTTTTTGCAAAAAAAACATAGAAAACATAGAGCGACAAATTCAAAATTGTCACAACTAATTCACGACTAATTAACGGCAAATTATAGAGTAGTAAAACATTCACAATAAGAAGTTTTTATACGTTTTCCAGGTGCTGCTTCGCTAACTTGACACGAATTTCACTTTTTTGCAAAAAAAACATAGAAAACATAGAGCGACAAATTCAAAATTGTCACAACTAATTCACGACTAATTAACGGCAAATTATAGAGTAGTAAAACATTCACAATAAGAAGTTTTTATACGTTTTCCAGGTGCTGCTTCGCTAACTTGACACGAATTTCACTTTTTTGCAAAAAAAACATAGAAAACATAGAGCGACAAATTCAAAATTGTCACAACTAATTCACGACTAATTAACGGCAAATTATAGAGTAGTAAAACATTCACAATAAGAAGTTTTTATACGTTTTCCAGATGCTGCTTCGCTAACTTGACACGAAGTTAGCAAAGCAGCAAAAAAAACGTAGAAAACATTGCACGACAAAATTAAAATTGTCACAAATCATTCAGAACTGCTGAACGGCAAATTATTAAGCAATAAACTATTCGCTATAAGACGTTTTTACCCCTTTTTGAGTTGCTGCTTCGCTAACTTGATATCAAGTTAGCGAAGCAGCAAAAAAAACATAGAAAACATCGAACGACAAATTCTAAATTATCACAACTAATTCACGACTAATTAACGGCTAATTACCCAATTAAAATTTTTTCGATCGGTGAATGTTGTTTCGCTAACTTGACACTCATTATAGATACTAATATATAGAGCACATCACACATGCTAAAGTTTCATCATCATCCGGAAAATACCGTGTGCCTGTGTCTGGCTGTCAAACTGCAAATCTATACAAAAGCACACATCAGATCACCCTCTCGTTCGGTGCAAAATCGCACGGGTGAAGAGTTTTGTATTGAAATCCAACGGATTAAGGATTTGCTGCATTCGACCTACTCCCACACTCACTTTATACGAATCTTCTCACACTCAAAAGAGGATATACCAACATATCCTATACTTTACACTCAGAGATCAGGAATATGCGGGGCGGGTGGTGGTGGTATAGCAGTGTAAAAGTATAGTGAGATGCTTTTATCACATACTCGAACTCATAACAAACACAGTACCCTTACCCTACTTTCACCCCAGCAAATCCAGAATTATACAGAGCCTGGCCCGAACTCATGATGGATACGAATGCGGATTTTGAAACACACGTTGACATACATTCAATGGGTTTGCTTTGCATTTGTTTGTAGATTAAGCTTATGCCAGAAGAATTGCTGCACTCACTTCGACCTATACTCACTCCTCTTATACTATAGATTCGTTCATATACGTATCTACATATTTGTATCTTTTTAACAAAAAAAAAAAAAAATAACAGAGAAAGAACTTTAAACTCCCAATCTCTCTAACTGTATTGAATCCAGCTGAAATCCAGCAGCAAAATGTGTGTGGAGAGAGAATTAAATGGGAAAAGTTTGCCCTAAACGAACTCTCTTGATGCATAGGTCTGTTTGGTCAAAAAATAAAGAAGTAGATACCCCTCACCTTAATCTAGTAGGTGACATAGCCGAACTATACCAAGTACTATACCTAGTATACATATACATATACAGGGAGGCAGTTTTGGGATACATAATCGCCACCCAAATATCAAGCCCTCCAGTCAGGATTCGTTTATGATTTTGAATACCTCTTCGACCGAGATTCAGGATTCTCCTACAGGTACTTTCTCATTTTTACTTTTGATAATCTCCTGCAGGGCTAAGTATTGCTATCGGAAATAATTTTCAATTGCGTAGCTATATTTTTTTTTGTTCTTGGAGAGATTATTTCAACGTTTTTAACTTTGACCTACTTTTTGAAGATTTTCATCTTCCTCAATAGTATCTAGGAAAAGAATTTCAGAACTTCTTAAAGGTGACAGATCTTATTGAAGAAAACAAAAGAATGCAATCTTTTGTGAATGCAATCTTTAACTTATTGAGATGATTAAATATTGCATTAACTGACCTCACTTTGAGAATTGAGAATTCAAATTATGCAATCACCATTAAGCATCAAAGGGTACGGTCGTTCCCAACCAAGTTCTCAAGCCCTACTACTTTAAATAGGAACCAACTGAAGCGACTTTCGAACCGCCTTTAACTTCGGAAGCAATAAAGTCTTTCAACTCGCCATATTTTTGTTAAGCTAGGCAAGTACAGGAGCCTCACCAAATTTAAACTCCTTAGAATAAGTGGTTAATGAGATATAGGACGTCCGAAATCGCGAAAACCGTAACTGACTGACTCCCTGACAGATCATCAAAATTATAGAGCATTTCTCAACACCTTAGAATCTTGTAATTTCGCACGACGACGACGGTCGTTCAGCGGTAGGTACAGATACTACTACACACCCCACTGACGAGCTGGTCTATTTGTAAAGCAAGCATTTCGAACCGTACCACGTTGGCTGAACAACTCATTCGACGGCCTTTATAGTTTCGCTCAGGGAATCCAATGGTCCTAAGCGGGAACTATAGCTAAGCAAGCCATAACTTTTCGTGGGATGAGAAGAACTAAAACCGTTACACCGGTGACAAGAAAACAAAACTAAAACATGAGCCTTTCTCTATAGGGAGCGGGGTATCCTCCCAATTTCTCAGGATTGTTATCAATTATATGGAGCACTTCAAATTGTTGTAGTATAATGAAATTTGGAAGAGCGGTAGGACTTGCAAAGAGCAATATGGAAAATTTAAGATTTATCACTCAGGGGGTGTGACATCCACCCACTTTCTCCTAATTATTATCAATTATTTAAGGCGAGAAAATTGACAAATCTTCTAGAAATATATTTTTTTCCATTCGGAATTTGCCAGAAAATTGTAGGTCGCCTCCATTCCAGCTAACTTGCGATATGTACACAGGAATTGCTGAAGAGTTCTTAGTCAATAGGCCCTGGTTCTTTGGCATTTTTAATAGTGCTTCTAACTTTTCAAGTTGACTGGAATTATTTGGTCAATTCAGTGGAAAGTGTGCTTTGAATTGAAGAGTTTAACACTAATTCAAACGTCCAAAGGTTCTGGAACGGTTCCGATACAGTTATAAACAGTTTTAGTACGGTTTAATATCTTCCCGGAACATTCCAGATAGTCAAGATTTCACATAATACCTACACTTCTTTAGCTTTAGAAGCAAGACCCATGGCGGTAATGATAAGTGCATTGAATTGTCACGCCAGAGGTTTGGGTTTGATTCCAAACCTCTGCTACTGCCTCTTGGGGGAAAGTGGCAAGTTCTTCAAGATTATGTCCTGTCACCTTAGCTGTTCGGATTCAGCAATAAACTATGTAGGTCCCTTCTATTTCTGCGGACATGCACACAGGAATGGTAGAGAATTGTAATTCGCTAGGCCTAGGCCCTGGGTCGTCAGGAGCTGTTGTACCACCAAATGTATTTATTTATTTAGAAGCAACAACATACGACTCATTGGAACATTTGTTTGAATCATCTATAACCAAACCAAATCATAGCCTCAGTCATAGAGTCCCTCTTTCTATATATTAAATCCCTGAAAATGTATTGAATGGCTGAAAGATATGTTTGCCATTCGCATGTAATAGGTCTCAACTAATCCATGGGATAGATGTACCAATCTCTATCGCTGTTACGAAGAACTATTCATATTCAAGCTGATGCTACCGGTACCGGTCTGGTATACTGTCGACTGGTCTGTGCTCAAAATATACAAATGCAAATGCAGTATCCATTGATATTTTTGAAGGTTAGAAACGATTTTCGAAAATTAACACAAGAGACACATAAATGGGGGAGGAGGTGAGGTGGTATAGAGGTATAGACCGATATCAGGATGATGATTTTTTTTTCTTTTTGTGTTTGGTATGTGCGATGGAAGAGTCTTAAGCGTTAAGCGCCATTCAAAACCCATATTGCGAGATGATAAAGAGACACAAGGAGCATATGAGTTCGAAAACCTGTAGCCTGCTGGCTGATGAAGCTGTTGCTCTGAACTTCACATATTGGCAAAGAGTGTCGCCAGAGACAGTGCCAGAGAGAGAGAGAGAGAGTACGAGTTAAATCGTTGGCCTGGCATTTGTTCCATAATAGAGGTGATTCAGTGTTTTTAGGTTAGAAAACCCGGCACTTCTCTATATACATAGATAGAGATTCGTATATAGACAGATTAATACAGTAAAATAGGGAAAGGTATACCAAAACTCGTCTATAGATACTATGGGAAAGGTTTCAGGGATTTGTTGAATGCTTTGCATATAAACGTGCGTATTATAAACGGATTAAATTTCTAGGAGCATCGAAGGCACTCACGTGGCAACTGTGCTCGATTATTATTACTTCAATCCAGTGCCAGGATTTTCTTGTGTCTCCTGATGATAGTCCTCGTGAAAGGGGTTATATGCGTAAAGGTTGTGGATGTGTATATGCGTTTATCTTTTGTATGATGCCTCCCCCTCCCCCCAAAACATATGCAACTATACTAGGTTGATGGGGTTTTGTATAGTTACCTATCTATATTTATTTGAAGAGATTTTTCGTCATCATCGTCCTCGTCGGTGTACGCAAACTGGAATCCCAGATTCAATGGGGGATTTACTTTTTGGATATGTCAATGTGATAATAAAAGAGGGTTCCGGTTCGGTTGGCAATATGGTTTGAGACTTCTTTTTTGAAAGTAAGGTTGCACAGAGTACAACTCAGGCTTTGGATGAATATGCAAACAAAAATTTGTTCGTTTCTATATGTGTAACTTACCTACTAGGTCGTAGTAGAGGCTAAAGTTTAAGTAAGTCGATTTCTCTAACTCTGTACACATATAAAAACGTATGTAAGTATAGGTATACCCAGACCTATATGAAGGATAAAAAGAAGGGAATATGAGGATTTCGTTTATTATGCACACACAGAATAGGACAATGAAACAAATTGAGTTCTTGGCACTAATGTATACACGAAATACCTACACATACTTACCATATGAGTTTTTGCATTCAACTTGTTGCAGCTAAAGAGGTGTTTTTGATGTTTTTGTAGTTGTTGTTGTATTGTACTTAGATGAAATCCTTGAATCCTTCTTCCGGCTATAGTGGAAAGTTACTGAGGTGTTTATGGGCTTTCTGTTTACTCATTTTCTTGCAGCAGGAATCTAGTGTTTGACATGAGGGAAGTACGAATTTTGAGGCTTTTAAATTTTTTTGTATTGATAGTATTTTGACAAAAGGACTGTTTCGAACATTGCTTTGAATTGTTCGTATGACAGACAACTGGTTCTATGAGAGGTAGGTACTGTTAATTATGTTTAACTGTAAATTTTATTTTAGGTATACAGTAAAAGCTCCCTTAGCCGGATAGCGACGATAGCAGAACTTTTGTCCGTCTAAGAAAGTTGTCCGTCCAAGGAAAAAAATAAAAAAATAGTTATGTAAGGAAATGTATAATATACAGTGGCGTCATGAAAAATTTTTTCACCTACAAACACGCCATGAAATTCATTCAAACAAAAAATGAACATAAAGTTACAAGAAACAAGATACAAAAACAGTCTACAGCTGCAGAAATAAAATTCGTTTTGTATTTGATCACATCAGGCAGTAATTTGGTGACATCGCATCTATTGTCGCTGTGAACCAGGGGAGACGTTTTTAATGCAACAAAATATATGTGAAAGTATTTCTGAAAATGAGGGTTGAAATTTACATACAAAAAAAAAGTTTTTGCCCGCCTAAGGGAATTAAATTTAACAAATTACGGCTAATATTCTTGTCCGCGGGAGTGTCCGGCAAGAGTACGATAACTAAGGCGCCAAGAAATGATAACAGTTTTTTGTATAACAGCTCAATACAAGCATTTTGTACTATGGGAGATGGGTGGAGGGTGTATCTCCCCCCGTTTAGATGGGAGGGGCAATTTCATTAAAAAAGTACTGAAAATGTAGAAAAATATATAAAAAAATAACGGTAACACTTATAATTAAGTGTTATACCTTTTTCTAAAGCCCACGCTGTTCTATTATAGATAGTTCTTAAATCAAGTAAAATATATGCATAGTTTAAAAAAAAATGGGTTTAAACTAAAAATGTTTAAAGTGTATTTTTTCAAAACTTTAAAATTATATATTATATTTTTTTCTGAAATTCGTTGCTCTAATTACATCTTACTGAAACTGAAAACTACATAATTTTATGTCTTCTAGTTTTTGAGAAAATTGAAAATTACCAAAACTATTTTTCTTTTTGGTATTTATGTAAGCTTGTAAGGGTGGTGATAGACACCCCTCCCATATTAAAAAATACATTTTTTTAACTGTTATATAAAAAACCGTTATCATTTCTTGGCGCCTAAGTTATCGTACTCTCCCCGAGTGTCCGCTTGAGGGATCATAAATTGTACGGAATTTAGATCCAAGATTCACGGTCGTGAGAATTTGTCCGCCTAAGGATATTGCCGGGTTAAGGGAGCTGTCCGCAATAGCACCTTTCACTGTATACTAGACCTTATCTACTAATATTAGTATTCAGAACAATTTTAATCAAAATCGTTGAAATGGTTTTCAAGATAATTTAGATTTTTTAAATGGTTTTTTTAACATTTATATGGAATATAAATATAATCAAAATTTTTATTCAAAATATTCTCGATAATGTTAAAAAACCGCTCAATACCACGATTCGTAAAAATCAAGTGAGTCGTTTTCGAAATACATATGTATTTGGTTTTCAAATCGCAAGTAAAAAGGTTGTTTTTTTTCATGATTTTTAATGTTTTTATAAAATTACTCTACCCGCTTAAACAGGGGGAAATAGAGTAAAGACAAAAAAGTTTATCAGTAACAGTGCAAAGGTAAAATAATAATAATTGAAATTTGAGCTGAAGATTATTTTATTATTAGGTACATATGGGATAGCAATAAATAGTAAAAAAATTCATATTCCCCCCCACCCTAAATATATGTTTGGTTACGTCCTTGGATTAGTCAATTACATAGTTGTTGTTTTTTTAGGCCCACTATTGCTAACTTCAGTCATGAGATTAGGCAATGCCCCCGGTACAATGGGCCTGCTAGCTAAAGGACATTTTGGATGCCTTATTCATATCTAAAAATTGATCATTTACTGTACCTATTTGGCTACCGCGTTATACCTATACAGATTAAGAATCCCCCTGATTAAAGCCTTTCTTTTCTCTTTGTCTTACAAAGTTCATTAATCCGCACTCATTTACCCTCCACTTGAATCCAATTTCTCAATTTATCCTTATTCAAAATACGCTTCAATCCAAATCTATTGAAATCAAAGGAATAGGTAAGCCCCTGTCAGTGTGTCAGTATCTCTAGATCTAAGGGTATTTAATCAAATATAAGAGCTATGAGTTTCTATATGAAGTAGGTAGGGTACACTGTGCATAACACATACACACTTAAAAAATATATAAGTAAAAACTAAATGGATTAAAACTGTAATAAGAGCATGCATTATAATGAGATATGTATATTCATTCGCATTTGCTCATCCTTTAAAAAAAGAAATAGGTATAAAGCGTAGGTAATACCTACTTCACTTAATCTAAGTGCCAACAACCACCCAAATGCATCGCAGGACAAAAATTATGTAAAGGTAAGGTATAAATAAAAAATAAAAACAAACCGTCACGAGACAGCAGCAAATTTGGACACAAAAAAAAAGAAAAGAAACAAACAATAATTTAAGAACATGGTAGGCATTTATCCTGACTTGTGTATGTCCTTGTCGAACAAAACTCAGACAAGGTTAATGGAAATGGGATATTCCAGAGCAACTGAAGGATTTTGGATCAGAGGCAGATTTAATAAACATAATAATAATTCATTTATCCTTCTCTCCCTGATGTGGACTTTATGTACAACAACCTACATACACTATATCCAACTTCCTCCATGTATCTATAGATATATAATGCGTCATGCTGTCAGAAGGATTTTCCCAAATCGAACTCAGAGTATAAAGCTGTGGACCGATTATACTACTACTATACCAGCGAAGGACATCGACACAGACATTCAGAGGGATGGCAGGATAAAGATGAACGAACGCAGGCATTATAATGATCATATTAATAATCTGCCCATAATAATGAATAAATGAAATAAAGTTCAAATTTAATCCAAAAATCGATATGAAACGGCAATCCGTGAGATACAAAGAACCATATCAGAGTGTGAGAGAGAGAGAGAGGGAGGGATATAGGATATGTGGAAGGGGATTGGTTGGAGGTGGAGTTAGTGGTGGATTTGGGATTGGGAGATATTGGGATTTGCAAATATGAGATCTACCAAAAGGATATATACATATATCATAATGCAAAGGATTAAGTTTGATGGTTGTTCGTCGTATTTATCTGTATGTGTTATAAATGTGGACATGAACACAAGAACCAAATTGGAATGTGCGAGATATAGGATTAAGCCTTTGGCCAACAGACTAACCACCAACAACAACAACAAAAAATCCCTTGGTGCGTATAAAACTAAAGTTCATGCAAACATATGATCCTCCAATAGAGATTATGGATTGGATATTGCCAAAAAAGTGCGATGGAGTAAATTATAGTAGTTTATTGAGCTTTAATATACCTAAATGGAAATTTTTTTTTTTTTTTAATTTCGATTATATTTCCCTCTACATTATATAAAATACTCTACCTCAACCTTACAGCAACCATCAGGACTAATCCTGTCTAGCTTCCTGCTATTCAATCAGAATTTATTGGAAACGGATGTGGCGCTCGCTCATCACTCATCCACATCGCACGCTAATCCTTGGGAATTATAAATAGAACATACCTATACAATGTTCGAGTATTGTTATACCATTATCGATAATCCTTTATAACAGAGTTCAACAAACCGCTTATAACTTTGTCTGAATGAATTTCGAGCCTCTCTTAAATTCCTTTATCCTTAATCCTTCATTCTATACCTCTGTCTATATAGAGACGAGTTAAACCTACCTATCTACAAATACATATATAAATATAGAAGTGTACATTCCATCTCTCTACAAACCAATTATCTAACGCAGGATAATGTCTCGTATCGGAGACGAGTAATAGTAGGTAGGTAGGACCTACTTATCCTTAATTCGAGTAGTCCTCTTTATAAAGTCTTGTTTAGCAAATCCATTTAAGGAGATAAACCGATTCTGGATTCTTTGATATAGACAACAATACCAATAAACATAGACATACATATATGTACTTAAAAAAAAGTGAATTTATGTTTGTTTGTAGGTACTTTTGCCTTGAATTTGAAGTAGCCAAAGTAAAGTGTCCTTTGAGTAGAATTTACTTTCTATTCAAAATTAAAACTGTAACTTAACTGTGGTTGTGTTTTTTTGTTTGTTTCTCGATTTTCAAAGAAAGAAAACTTAAATTGAAATTTGATATCATTACTACCTACATATACATTATGTATAGTTGTGTGTGTGAATGATTATCCTTCTTTTGACTCCAGGTTCATTCTTATACAAGGATAGATCCTACTACTTATCACGCTTTAAATTCAAAAGATAGAAATCCATCAAACAAAGTTTATTTTTTGTTTACATATTTTTTTTTCTTTTGGGGCAAATCCTTTTCAACCCAGTTATCCCTGTACTATATCGGAGCGGAGCTCTTTATATACAAATCGATGTGCATAGGTAAGATATTCTTACAAACATACATCTTATTAACGGTAAAAGATACATATATGTATGCACATCCATTTATATTCAATTTACCTCTCAAAAGGATATACCGTTATAGTTTAAACCGTTTATTGGCCTCAGCCTTCATTCTCGACCCACATGACACTTGTTTGAGTTTTATTTTGTAAACTATATACCTACCTATTTGTGTGTGCTAATACTGTTACCTCGTTGAGTTCTTTCTTTGTGAGTTTTTGGTTAGTGTACATTCACATTCTCTAATGAAATTTATTTTACACTCAAACTACTAACAGTCAAACTCCGAAAAACAGCTGATAAGTTAAAAAAAAAAAAATACGTTGGAGTAAAATAATAAAGGAAAAACGTGTAGGAAAACACTTTTTGAAAAAAAGGAGGAGGAAAAGTACTTTATAGTACTTTCCTGATATATGTATAATAGTAGGTAACTACCTACTTTTTACAACTTTTTATTATAACTACAGAGATAATTACAGAGTACTTTGTATAAAATGCAACAGAAGGTGTGTAGATTGGACTGACTCCGTTTAGGCGAAAACGACAATATTCTAAAAAAAAAACACAAATTATTATTTTTTTAGGTGAAAAGTGAACGTATAAAGATGAATTTTGTGTGTTGAAAAATTAGCAAATAATAGCAAATATTGTTTAGCAATCATAAGAAATAGCACGAGTCGAAAATTTTCTTTTTTTTTCTTTTTTTGGGAGTGGGTTTTCCTTGATTTTATTTACTGAGCCAAATTTAATGTACTGTTTCAATAACTTATTTATTAAACTTTAATGTTGTTATTTTTTTTAGTTCTGCGGTGTCTCTTTCGAAGAATATCTGGATTTGAGTGAAAACAGACTTTTTAGAATTTAGTTACCAATATCTCAACAGCGAATGATGCGATACAGGAAATTTAAGGGCAGCTTTGAAAACCAATTGATTTACTACAAGATTTGTTCAACACTTTATAGCAAATATTTTTTTTTGCACCTTACCGTTAGTTTAAGAAAAAAAGTACAAAAAAGACTTTTTATAATCTTTTACTAAATCTTTCACTTTACAAATATTGATTAGAGGACCTCATTTGGTAAAACATTTTGAAGACCTACAGACCATCAATATTTTTATAAAATTTCAAATATATCCATCAAACCGTTTTACCTTGCCGAATGATCAAAGTCTTACAAACCAATTAAAGGAACAAATTGTATGGTTCATAAACACTGTGAAATCGTCATCAAAATGAAAAAATAATAGTTTGGTCGCAAGATGTTGCTTGTACTTAGCACTCTTCGCAAAGATCTGATAGTGTAAAAAAAATTAAAAAAAAAAAAAAATTCTATCCACTTTTTTTCAAAGTATTTCATTAATTACAATAACTGATTAAAATTTAAAGGGAAACAAAAAATCCTTTGAACAAAAAACAATACAACTAAAATTTTAAATTTTGAAAAAAATTACTCAATTTTTTCTTAGACTTTTTTTTAGAAACAATTTTTTTTTTATTTTCAACTAACGCAAAACCTTAAAAAAATTGGATAGAAATTGTTCGCTTAATTTTGTTTGTACGAATTAAATCATTCGATACGGAAAAACGGTTCGATGGATCAAATTGAAATTTTACAAAAATATTGGTGCTCTATAGTTCTTTAAATTTGCGTACCAAATAAAGTCTTCCAATCAATTTTTTCAAGGCAGTGAAAGATTTACTAAAATTCTTTTAGAAGTCATTTTTTGAATTTTTCTTAATCTTACGATAAGGGGCCAAAAAAATAAAAGTTAAAAAGTTTTAAAAAAGATCTTGTACAAAATTAATTCCAGTTTAAAAAACTGCCCTTAAATTTTCCGTGTTGGTATGCCTTGCCTTGAGATATTGGTCAAAAGTATCTTTTTTTCATTCAAAACCAGATATTCTTCTGAAAAACAATTTAGAGCAACAAAATATCACGAAATTAAAGCTAAGTAAACAAGTTATAGAATCAATACATTTAATTGGCTAAAAAAATTTTCAAAGAAAATGACACTCTTCAAAAAAGATTTAAAAAATAATGTTTGGAACGTGCTGTGTCTAATGATTTTGCAATAACGGAACTTACCTTAAAAAATCATTTGCTTAAATTTTTAATCATTTGTTTAAAAATAAACTCCCTCTCCCAACACTATGTTGTTTTGACTCAAAACGTAAGTACACACTGCCTTAGACATGCATATCGCATCTCAACCATCTAAACGAAAAGCGCCAAATAATTTGAATAAAATTTTAATTCAAAGCAACACAGCAACACTGCTAATTCGTTTTCAAAACAAATACTCCTCTCAATGAAGTTCAAAACAAACTGAAATAAAATAAGCCTATCTCACAAATACACATAACCAATTCGTCTGCAAAGGACGAATAATTTTTCATATGCGATGAGCGCGACAATTTCTCTTTCAATAGAATAAAGAATTAGTATAAAAATTCCAGTAAAAAAAAACAACAACTTCTACCCTCCAATTTATTTGCAAAAAAAGGAAGATATACAAATCCTACTTCCTGCCATGGGTGATGGATATGGGTGGTTAGGTTGAAATTCCCATTTGAGTACCTAGATGAGACATGGAATGCACACGAGCACACCAGAACAAAAACAAAAGAAAAAAAAAACAAGAAATAGAATCCTTTATCCCTTTATCTGGATTTACTTTAATCTCATCAGGCCATGGGTTCCCTTCTGCCAGGGATAAACGGATTTATCCAAAAAGGAAATTCTCTGGCTCTCATTCCACCCATGTGAATGTCCTTCGAACGGAAAACAGACAAACCATCGCATCGGTATAGCGGGCGGTAGGGTGGTGGAAATAAGTTGGTCGGAAGGATGCGGAATATAGAAGGAAGCAACAAACTCAAATTTTTAACCCTCTTTATCTGAGTGGATTTCTATTAGACAAATGGATAAGGGTTGCTTTTGCTGCTTGTGCGTCTACGTTTTAGGTATCTTTATATGTATTTACAAACATCAGGAAGATAGCGATATTGTTATTTTGTTGAGATTTAATAAAGCGTTTAAATTTATTAACCGCGAAACTCAAAACGCTCTACCGTCTACCCAACTTCATAAGCCGTGGAGAAGGGGGAAGGGGAGCGAGTATCAATCGAACAACTGACACTAACCGCATCTGTATATATGAAAACGTCTTAATCGAGAAATCTAATCCTAGCTTTGTGACACTAACTTCAGCTTACCAGCCCAGCAACAAATGTCACTCCGAATCGGGCGGAACCTGATAAACATTTCTAATTAGCCGTAAACTGGTGTTGCGGTCAACCGAAGAATCACTTGTGTCGGTCGGTTCACGGTTGTCTATCTACATAACGCGACTAGGTATATAGCTCACAATTTATTTTAACCCTCTCTTTCCGGATTTGGCTTAAGGTGGCCGTGATGGACTAAAAGAGGGGTATGAGCGGATAAATTTACTTTGTTGCTGTGTGGTTACTGGTTAAGCGTATAAATATCACCACGGCGCGCCATCCACGGGTGGTTTTTCCGCTTGTTGCACTAACTCGTTGTGCGTTTTGTTGTTTATCCAAACCCAAAGACGCGATACGATTGCGTGATTGTGGTAATCTCTGCTAAACAAAGCATTTTTTTTTTTAAATATTTTTTTAACTATTTTTGCACGACACTATGTAGTTTGTTCAAGTTTTCTCTGTCTGCTTGGTAGCAGTGGTGCTGGGTTGAGTGCTGGTTGAGATATCTTAATACTCTTTGGGATTTAGCCGTAAAGAGATCGGATAAACGAACACAGCAGACCTAGTTCTGGGCATAGGAAACAGTAGGAAAAAGTGAAATACAAAACTGGTAAAATTTCAATTTTTTATAAATTTGTAATTTACATCAGGTGCTTCACTTTTGGTAATAGAAATGTCTAAAAAAAAATGAGTCATCACACAGGGAGTGCAAAAAGACATACCTTTATCTAGGTTTAAAGGGTTTTGCCTTTTGTTTTATTAAGGAGTGCTTTCGTTGTAATTTTTGAAGTTTTTTTTTTTATTTCTGTCCCAAAACCTGATATTTTTAAAGCAGATAAAAATTATTTAATAAATCAGCTATAAAATTTTATGTTTATCCCATTTAACGCAATTTAAACAAAAATATATATGTATATATTTTTATATATGATTCTCGAAGTCCAAGTCCATCTTCTAAGTGTGCATAACATTTCAAAAACCAATATGTTTTTAAATTTTATATAACTTTTTGTTTTTACACCATTTCGCTCTATAAGTAGCAGCATTTTGAAACAAATTTATCCCTTCTGCAATTTCGCTGATGTATGCTGATGCCATTATGCTGATGTAGTTTAATATAAATTTTTAAATAATTTTCGTTTAAATTGTTAAACGTGGAGAACACCCCTGTTTTATTTGAGCTTATTTTTGTTTTTTTTTTATGGGAATCATCTTTAAGAAACCTTCATATTAATAGAAAATTTAGTGAAGATAAAATTTTTGCTTTTTCAAAATCTTAAATAACATTTAAATTTTTTTTTTGAAAATATTAAATAGATTCTTAATTATTACCGAAATTAATTTTTTAAAAAAATTTAATTGATGTGAAATTTCAGAAGTTTATTTTTTTTTTTTGTTTGAGTTTTTTAACTTAATTTTTTTTTTAAGATATGTATTTATACTCGCTAACTATTTATTTCTGCAACTATTCGAATTTTCAGTTATTTATATTTTACAAAACAGGATCTTTTTAGGCAGATATTTTAACATTTCAAATATTTAACTTTTTTATTTGTTGTATTTTTGATTGTCATATCTACATTTTTCTATTATCATAATAATTTTATATTTTAATTTCTTTATTTTTCAAAATCTTTAAATTTTTGGATAAATCTAGATCTGGAAGATAACGAAAAACTTGGAATTTGAGATTCGAACAATTTTTCTTATTTATTTTCTGCTCACTTTTTGTAAAGTGTATTAGTTTTGTGATGGGGTTTATAACATATTTTAGTTTTCTTTTTATGATTAAGTCTTTTTCAATATTATTTTTTTTTTCATTTTTATTTGATGGTACCTTTTCAATTTATTTTTAATATTTTTTTTTTTAACGGTTACATTCTGATTTTCTAAATTTTGTTTTTGTATTTTTGACTTTTTAAGGATTCTTATATTTAGCTTATTTGTATATAAAACTTTGTTTACATAAATATTGTAAAATTATTTTCTATTGAAAGGATTTTTCTGTGATAAATCACGCGTAGTTTGTTGCAACTTTTGTTGTTTTTTTTTTTTTGAATTTGGAGTTTTTTTAAGGTTTTATTTTTAAAAATGACAACTCTGAATTAATTCATTCTTAAATTCATACTTAAATCAAAATTTTTCCTTTTTTAATTTTTTTTCTACTTCAATTTAACTCTGATCCACTGTGACAGCGTCATGCATGTTTGCCAAGATATTAGCATTATTTCGCATATTATTGATCGAGGGATTATCTCTGGGGTGCTTCTATTTTATAGAATTCC
This sequence comes from Epistrophella euchroma, assembly GCA_947049315.1. NCBI lineage: Eukaryota > Metazoa > Arthropoda > Insecta > Diptera > Syrphidae > Epistrophella > Epistrophella euchroma. Next base: position 120,064,614 of record OX346245.1, on the reverse strand, counting down.
AAAAGTATAGTCAGAGAGGTAGAGGAGCGGTTCTTCTATATTGCTCTATTATTATCGCATGTGATGTTAGAGTATTTGTATCTATAGAATCTCTGTGTCCTCTGTTTTGTTACCTCTGCTTTATCGCTGTCTGCGTGTGTGTGTGTATGGGTCTGCCGCGGGGATTTAAATAGAAAGTGAACCTCATATCGTGGATGGGGGTTTATTGGAAGATTATCAGTCTGTATAAAACCCCAAAAGAGATTTTCAGAAATCGCATGCTGATATTTATGTATGCGTGTGTCTATCTGCTATGTTTGGTGGTGGTGGTAGTGCCTGTGAGCCAACTGTTTGTATTTATCTACCTATCCGCCACCTACGTCTACATTTTCTGCAATCGGCGAATCTCTGCTCCAAATCTATAGATAGAAACATTTACCTATAATATTATAAATGTTGTGTAAATGTATATTATATGATATGTAGTGTAGATGTAGATACATTTATAATCCCCCGACAATATTTTCCAATACGTAGATCCATTAATCCCTATCGAATGTTTGTGTTTGTTAATCCTTAAACCAACCACCCCACACACACTTTGCATTTGTGTGTCTGTAAAGCTTATGATCAGAGAGAACCCCAGAAATAACCCGACCGAGTCGACTATACTCATGACGATGGTTACGACTTCGATAACAAAATAACAGTGTAAGTCAATGCATTTGTTACATTTCAGGAATATTTTTTATTATTGTACATATTTAAAAAAAAATAATATTTTGTTTTTAAACAGAATCATTCCAATTTTGAGAATTCGCAATATTTTATACCCTGTGAGTAAACAGAACTCTCAGTGTGCCTTGGAAATAAAGTGAATATATTCTGTTAAGCCGTCAGCGAGAAAGTCGAAACTAATTATAATTCTTCTATGGGAGGTACCATTATTTTTATTTATTAAACAGAAATTTTCAAATAACTTATGAAGAATGACAAAAAAATTATTCGATTATTTCTATTAAAGACTTTTTTCGCTCGTGCATATTACACTTATCTTTAGTCAAAAAAAGTTATGAAAAATTAATAAAACAACTTCAAAATCTTTGATTTTTTAAATTATTGATTTGTTAACTTTGTATGCTTTAGTTATTTTATAATTTTTTTTTTGATAGAAAATTTTGATAATTTTCTACAAAAAGTTTCAAAAGTTAAAATTTTAAATTCTGCTTAATTTTTCAGTTACAACAAAAATATTATGATGAGTGACGATTCTCTTATAATTTCAAAGATAAATTTAGTATGTAGCATTTTATATGGTTTAAGCATCATGCTTATACGCTTAGATCCCACTCTGGAGAATTTTCGCTTAACATATCAGTTAGAAATTGGAACTGTCATGTCGAAGATTTAGGTTGGAATATCATATGCACCTTTTTCCGGAAAATTAACGTATACGACAAAATGTAAATTTTACATAAAACTAATTATTTAATTTTATGAACATTGTTAATAATGTTCAATGTTGAATTATGGCTTAATTAATTGAATTCGTTACTGGGAAAACACCAAAATAATGTGTGGCTTACGATAATTTGGCAGTAAAAACTCGATTCCAACTTAAAAACAAAATTAATTACATTTTTTTTCAGGTCCCACACTTAAATGAATTTTTTTTTTGTAAATTCTATAGTTTAGTTATTTTAATAAGTACTCAAAAATATCTTGGATGCCAAAAATGCCTAAAATAAATTTTAAAAATAATAAATAAATAAATTTTACATAAGCAAAAAAATAAAATGTGTAACTACTTTTTATGTGCAGACTGTTTCTTTATTTAGATTTATCGAGGCACAAAATACAAAACATTATTATCCCCGCAGTTCTGCCAATGCTTTCTCTATATAAATGACAAACCATTTCCCAAATTAATCCTTAATTCGGAATCTCTCTTTACCCGCATAAGACTAATCCTTCTTACAATACACGTGCGTATCATTAATGGCAAACGAAGCCCACAAAAAATAAACAAACACAATAAAAATACAACAACACAACACTTCTTCTATTATATCCTATCTAAAAGAGCTAAAACCACCATTTCTAGCGGTGGCGTCGGTTGTCGTATACACCGCTTATATACCTATGTATATATAAATAAATAAATAGTTCGAGATACTCCCAATCTTAATCCCAAAACATAGAATGATATAACCTTTGAAAGATATTGTATCTTTTATGAAGATTTAAGAAATTTTCACTTCGTTTTATCGGTGTTTGTTTTAGTGAGTGGAAAGTTGAGATACTTTATGTAGATAGTGTCAAAACGGTGCGCCTAAGTGTATTGTAGTTTAACTTTATGGTACCTGTTGAGTCTGCAAGACTGATTTGACGTTGTAACAGAATCATACAAAAATTGGGAATTTATTATTTTAAATCTTCCCTCTTCCACAATTCAAAATAATTGTCATCAAGCGAATTAAATTTTTATTTTTATTTCACAGAAAATCAATTCAATTTTAAAAGGTTCAGCTAGATGGATACAAATGTATCTGCGGGATATAAAAAGTGAATATTAAAGCAAATATCATATATCCATAACGCTTTTTAATACCCTCAAAGGGAGCATATCTACTATAATAAACCTACACAACGAGATTTTTTAATCCTCTTGAGTCTATAACAATAATCCGCCGCGCCGGCCGGGCGTCAGCCATCCCCCCTCTGACATTCCTGTTTTATTTTTCTTCAGCTAAGCTGTATACGGATATTACCTCCCACTTTAAACATTATTGTATACGACGAATAGGTATAGATATGATACTGTTAGTTGGATCTCTAAATCTGGTCTTTTTGCATTTGAATTTGCGGTTTCCTTTCATGACCAGACCATGCCTTCATCATAATATCTAGATATCCAATTTTGACGTTTCTTTGACATAACAAGTTAACTTGGGGGACAGTTAGTGGTGGTGCCCAAGTCTATATTTATGAGTGTCACTGGTAAGTCCATCACGACAACGTCACCAAATTTGATTGGTCATTCTTTCTTGTGATGTCGTGTTCTACCAATGTTGGCTCAAAGGCTCACACCTTACACACTGTAAAATATCTATCGTGATGTGTCCTCGAAATATTTTTTTTTTTTTTCGTTTTTACTTCTTTAAGCTTAACACTGTTGAAAGCTCTTAAATCTCTTGCTTTCGTGTCGGCTAATCCTGGAATTCGTTCGTTACAAGTTGGTTGCTATATGTATCTTCTATATTGTATAAATATGTCCTCCAGCTGGACATTGGGACAGCATAAATCTGGCGTAGAAAGTGTCTAGGAAACATTTTGAGGTGAGGGTATTGGAGCAGATAGTATGTGTATTTATGTTGTCCATGAAACAGGGTGTTGTATTTTGTAAAACAATATACCTACAATAATGAATTTAAAATTATGCGAATGAGAAAATTGGGTGATACGAATAAGACAGAGCAAGTACTCAGAGCAGGTATTCAATTTTAAAAGCTAAGCATTTTCTATCAAAATCGAGTATTCTAAAATTTATTCATAGCAAATAAAGAAAAAACTTGAAAAGTGAAATTATAAGTAGAAGCTCTGTTTTATTGTAGTAGCCGTGGCGTGATGGTTAGTGCGATGGACTATCATGCCGGAAGTCTAGGTTCGATTCCCAGCCTCGCCACCTAATATTATTTAAATAAATCGGCTACTGCCTCTTGTGAGGAATTGATAAAACCTCCAAAAGTATCTATTGTCATAGAAAAGTGCCGCTCACATAAACTGAAGATCCCCTCATTACTGACACGCACATAGGAATGGTTGAGAGTTGTAAGTCACTAGGCCCTAGTTCTTCAGATGTTGTTCTATCAAATTTAAATTTAAATTCCGTTATATTCATGGCACCCACTAGGTAAATGGAGCATATGCTCAGAGCAGATGCTCAACATGTATTCAAGAATTTTATTCATACCAAATAGATAACCTATTCGGAAAAGTGGAGTTCTGAGCAGGTGGTCCGTTTTATTCAAACCACCCAAAGATTGAACGGAGCACACGCTCAGAGCAGATGCTCAATACGAAAAGCTGAACATGGAAATATGGAACTTTGAAAGGGTGCTTCTTTTTTATAACTTCCAGTGTCTCAAAATTATAGACTGGCTTAAAGAATAGTCATTTTTTTTTTTTGCATCAAAGAAAAAGCTTCGAATATGAAAAATATTTGATATATTGATACACATTGTATAAGAAGTGTAAAAAAATCATTATTTGTAATTCTGAAATTCCTTAAATAAACTGACTGTCCAAAAACTTTGTTGTTCCAATTAAAAATTATGTAATTTGAAATATTCGTAGTTTGATGAAGGCTTCAGTGTCTCATTAAAAAGGAAAACGAGTAAAAAAAATATAAAGAAGAGCTTTTTAAATGAAATAATATTTATTTTAGCATGAGAAAAGCTTTTTAAAACGTCATTGCAAAATCGATTTCCGTTTAAAATGTACACTGACAGACAAAATAAAGTAAAAAAGTATTAGATTAATTTTCAAACTACCGCTATTTAAAAGCAAAGAGTGTTTATCATTCCATTTCATGTTCTGACGTCACATATTCTCAGTTGCTTGCTCTTAAAAAAAAAACAATTCATTGTTATGTCTAATTACTATTAGTTGCGGTATTTTTGGAGCATATACAATTTAACTCGCGACAAAATAAAGTGCATTTTTATTATTCCCTGCCAAAAAGTCTTAAGTTTTAAAGAAAAATATTTACAATTGATAAAATATAAAAAGGTAGAAGCAAAAGATCCCAATTTATAATAATTTCCGTGTTAAATTTAAGTAATAGAAATTTACTTAAATCTTAAGTATGAAACCGTTAATATCTGAGGTGAAGGAATTGCTTGTTTTGGACAGTCAACGGGGCTTTATATTCCATAAACTGGCAGAAAAATATGGATTATCCATTTCTATGGTAAGAAAAATCTGCCTCAATTTCTTTGAACGAGGAACTGTTGCTAGTTTTAAAAGTTCTTGCGGAAGGAAGCGGAAGACAACTGCAGTTGATGACCGCAGAATTAAAATTCAGGCTTGAAAGAACCCTTTATCTTCCGCCAGAAATATTAAAGAAGAATTGCAGTTAAATATAACAGCAAGGACAGTACAAAGGCGACTCCATGAAAGCGGTTTAAAAAACTTTTTTGCAAAGAAAAAGCCGTTACTCCGTCCAGTTAATATTAAAAAACGGTTAGCTTTCGCTAGAAAGTTTTTAGTGAAGCCACAATCGTTCTGGGAAAACATTATTTGGTCTGACGAATCCAAATTTGAATTAAAAAACTGTAAGAGAATAAAGCGAGTTTGGTGCAAGCAATCCGAAAGACTCAGCCAGAGATGTATACAAAAAACGTTGAAGCATAGAGGTGGGTCACTTATGGTTTGGGGATGTTTTTCTTTTAGTGGCGTTGGAAATATTGTCAAAACTGGAACCAAAATGACGGGTTCTAGTTACGTGAACATTGTTAGGGAAAATTTAGCTTCTTCTGCTTCTAGAATGTCTTTGGAAAGTTATATTTTTCAACAAGATAACGTTCCAAAGCATACAAGCAGAGTAGCTAAGCAGTTTTTTTTACCGAAAATAATGTTGACGTACTAGAATGGCCAACCCAATCTCCCGACTTAAACCCTATTAAGCACCTTTGGTCCATTTTGGATGAAAGGATTCCCTTAGATCAACGTCGCAATTTAAAATCTTTTTGGGAAAGCCTCCAAAATGAATGGGAGAGAATTCCAGATCAAATCTTGAAGAACCTGGTTAGCAGCATGCCCAAACGTCTTGCTGCAGTTATTCAAAATAAAGGAGGAGCCACTACCTATTAACATTTTTCTTTTCTGAAACTGAATTCCTATTTTACGTGATGATCTTTCGAATTTGCACTTTATTTTGTTTCTTTGAATATTGCTATTTTATTTAATTTCTAACCTACATTTTGTATATAACTTTAAACGATTACTTCTGTGGACGTAAGATAATCTGAAAAATATGAATAAATTATTTTTTTTAAGAAAAATAAATCAGAACATATCATATTAAATAAAATATTATTGAAAATAATTTTTGCACTTTTTTTGTCTGACAGTGTATTTTCAAGGTCAAATTTAAGAAATATCGATTTTTTGCATATAACTTTAAAACGGTAGACGTTATAGAAAATAATTTAATGCAAAATTGTAGATCATGGAAAAATATACATATAAAAAAATTTCTCTCCACTTTTCTTTATTTGGCTAATCGTTCAGATGATAAAAGAATTTCAAAAAAAAAAAAACGTAAAATGACAAAAATATTCCTAACACCCCTAATACTCCTAATACTCTAAATTCAAAGGTTATGTGACCCTTAAGGCCTCAACTAGAGAACATTACTTTTTGTTCCTAAGAATGATCGTTTATAAATATGCTGTAAAAGCAAAAATAATTTAAACTTACAATATAAAAAAATATTTACGACAAAAGATATTAGTTATGTTCCTTTACTTTGGAACTCTGTGATTTTCTGTGAATATTATTGTTTTTTTTTTTACAATAAAATTTTTATATATTACAGGCTTACAGATCTGTAATTTCTGTAGGCGAATCAAATAGTTTTTTTTGCATTCAGAAACTACAGAACTGTAAGCCTGTCATACAAATTTTATCGAAATAAAATAAATTTTAAACATTCGTGTCGTTATACCTTATATCTGAAACACCCTTTATTTTACGTTTATAATGTATCTACATTCCGTTATAAAGAAAAACATTCAACAAGGAAGAATTTCACTTGACTCACACGATTTCTCTGTCAAGCTGTTGGAGAGCACGTTGGTTGGGTGGGGGGGTTTGGTATGGTATGGTATGGGGTAGGTTAGTTGGTATGTGAGTATGTGTTTTGGGGTTTCCACTGGATTAGTCCCTACAACTCGTATATAGCTTTGCGTGAAAATGTCGGTTGGATATATAGTATAAAGATATGCAGAGGTTTATATTGAAGATAGAGAGGAGGGTGACAAATTAGCAGTTAATCTCCTTAAATTGAATATCATCCAACTGATGTTTTGTGTTTGGAGCAAAGTATAGATAAAGAACAAATATAAAAAGCAATCGGACGGAATGGAAAAAAGGCTGTTTATTGAGTGAGAATGATTTAACAGGAAGATCTAAATGAAAACAGATTTTTGGGATAGTTTAGTGTAAATCTTAGATTTGTGTTGCGCGGGAATTAGTTCTTGACTTTTATAGGTATGCATAAAATGTTCATTTTGCATCGAAATATGTATTTAAACTTATTTTTAATATGGCGGGGCATTTAAAAAAAGTACCTATGTATGTATCTACCTATGTTTATCTATATACCATTTGGAAGTACATAAAATAGCTATAAAATATCAAATAGTTTCAAAAGAATTTATGACGTCATTTTCGCAGCAGCTACAGCTAGAAATCGTTTTCTGCGTCTGAACTGTGGGGGTCTTACTTGTATGTACTTCATGGTAAAGCTTCATTACAGATTGAAGGAATATCACTAAATGTGGGTCTAAGCTTTCTTTGGGCCTCTAAAACGCGGTAATCAATGATGGTGAAGTTCGAAAAAGTGGATTTCGCCATGCTGTTCGTCAGTTTGGCTGCCTGTGTATCTGAAATTTGAGCTAAACCCTAAAGCTGGCCATTCACGATAAAGCCAAATGGCTCGGTGCCAATCTGCCAATTGGACTGGCTCGCGGCCGATTTTTTTTACATGATACAATTTGGCTCGGATGAACCATTTGGCTCTATCGTGTATGGCCAGCTTTAAGCCCAGTATATATGCTTTTGATCCGAAATGAAAAATCCCAAACAAAAATTGACCAGTTTATATTTCAGAGATCTCGGAGGCATCCGTATTCTCAGAATAATAAACACTATTCCTCACAAAAATTCCTCAGTTTTGCTATCAAAAAAGAGAAAGTTTTTTTTGGATTCGTTGCTCAATTATTTTCTGTCGAAGTAAATCAAATAGAAAGAAAGGAAAAGCAAGTGTTTTTGAGAAATCTTCTTTATATTTAATGCTCCTGCTCTTCCAAAATAACGGAGGAAAATTACTGAGCGCTCTGAAATATAAATTAAACAAATGATGACAACGAATTCATATAAATCCGCTTTTCGTTCTGCGTTACGCTATTTTATGAGCGAAATTGATAATTGTAGCAGATTATATGTAGAGGTCTCCATGCTTTTTTTCACTCAGGAATAATTACCCCGATTATTAAAGGCTAGTATATACATGCTCGTGGAAGTGAACAATTTGAAATTGGAGAAGGTGGAATATTTGACAATAATCGCTGGTACAGACAGACTTGTGAATTCTTTGTGATCGTTTGACGTTTAAAACCAAATTGAAGCGTTCCCATACATATTGTACGGGAATTGGTTCACTTCACCGCTCGTGAATGAAATCTCTCCAGTTTTTTTCTGCACACGTTTTTACCAGCACGTTCACGAGGTGAACATCTTTATTATTATGAACATGTATACCATTTTTTATAAAACTATTCTCTTTTAATTTAGGTCTATTATTTTTTACATATTGTACAAGATTAGGTGTATGTATAGCAGTGGCGTGGTGTCCATATAACACGATTCTTATCAAGTTACCTTTTAAAATTCTAACTTTCAACATTTAACCATAAATAACGAGCAACATGAATCTAAACGCATAGACATAATACCAAGCAGATTGCGATGCGTATTTTAAAGTGAATTTATGTGTTATTGTTTTAAATTAAAAATAATATCAAATAAGAACAGTGAAAGGTGTAAAAAGGTTGTTTATTGAGTTGAGTTATTTGCAATTATAGCTTAACCTAATTTCAAATTATTGCGAGCTGAAAATGGCATTAATAAGTGTAGATTGTTGCTAAACAGATTTTTTTTGGAAGCAAGTGATTTCAGTAAGCTGAATTTTATTAAAAAAAAAGTTATATGAATAGGAAGCTCTACTCTTTCATTGAAAATAGACTATTTTATAGTATTATATGTGGAGTTCTTTTATTAATTTATTTATTTACTAAAAACAAACAATTTCTGAAGTTCCTTATTTTTTTTTTATAACACAACTTTAAATTTTCTTAAAGGTATTTCATTTGCATCTGTCAAAAACGGTTTCTTAAACGTCGAAAGCAGGTTTGCAATAAACAATATATTTCAAAAGTAGACATTCCTAATTTACGTTTGACGGTGACTAATTTTTCTTCGACTTACCATTTGAAATAATCCACGCCACGCCACTGATGTATAGTATAACTTGTAGCAATTATATAATGTAATAATACCAATTTAACAACATCATTGCAACACTTCTTAATAAAGACATTCTTGAGCATTAACTTTAGCTTTTTTTACGAATTTCGTTTCAGATAAAATTAAAAAAAAAATTTCTGTGATAAAAAATATGGGATTAACATTTTGTTTCCCTGCAAAATAAAAACAAAATGTGTATTTTTATTTTATCGAATTTATTTTGTCCAACATCCTGAAATTATTCTCCTTCATAATTGAAGTAAAAATATGTCATATAATTATTTTGTTTGTTTATTTTTTTCTAAATAAGAGATGTTTACCCAATATTTATCCTTATTAAAGTAAAACTCACACAAAAATATTAAATCCCTAACCAAAGAGTATTAAAATAGTCATAAAAAGAGAAAGTTTAACTAGAATTATTTTAACCACTATTTTGAGGATGTGGCAAATCGTTATACATAGTTAGATTCCTTCAAACGAGCTTATCCTATTTTAATTAAAGGAATAAGGAGTATTTCTCTACATTATTATTAGAGAGCAAAACACAATCAGAGATCTTAAATAATTGAGAGACGGATGGGGTTGAGTTCAGAAGCCGTACATTGTGTACATATGATATAGGGAATTGTCTTTTCACATGTCAATGTCGATATTTTCTTGCTAAAGGGATTAGAATGATGTTATTTTAAATCTGTATTATACACTCATCGTTGTCGGTGAATTCTAAAAAATGTTGAACTCAAATTTCGCCACTTGGAAGAACTATGTATGTGTACTAACCACATAGCCTATAATATAAATTATGGTAATCGAATCCATAAGTAAGTCCGAAAAAAAACTATTGTAACCTCAAACTTAGAGAAGCTTGTTGCTTCCCGTTCTAGAAAGTATACGAAAAAAATATTAAATATCAAGTTCCTTCTTTAGAAAATTAAATAAAAATTCGGGGTACCTCTACCTATTAAATTGAAAGAAAGTAAAATACCTATGCCACTTTGTAAGTACCTACATATGTACCTATAGCTAAGTAAGCATAATACTTACCAAATTGAACAAGTATATATTTTTGTTTTAATTATCTCCTTAAACCGAGTTAAGAACTTTTACTGTTTCGCAAAACGTTATGTTCTCTTATCTATGATTTAAAACATAAAAAGTATTCATTCACCAAGAGAATGGAATTACAGTGTACTCTCTCCTTATGGACACCTCCCATAATCAGACAGATGTCAAGATATCGACGAAAAAAAACAGTAAATAAGAAAAATTCACGAAAAATGTTAAGGACAGAATTTCATAAGTAGGTAAGATTTTATAGTGTCTCGCATGATCTATTCTGCTAAAAACTAGATACCTACATTCTTATTTTTTGAATTAAGAAACGCACTTGGACTAAAATAATAAAATTCGAGAATATTGATATGCTTCTTTGTTTGTTTTAAAGTTTCTCAATTTTGTTTCGCTTTACGACCGGACACCTCTCATAACCGGATAAATGTTTGGGTACCGTCGTCAGTGCCCGGTTATGAGAGAGTTCACTGTATTATTATAATAAATAAATGTATTTTAAAATATAGCATACATATACACATTAAAAACATTTTAGATTTCTGTTCCTTATAAATGTTGTGGTGCAGAGAAATAGAGAAGAGTCCTTAAATAAGAAGACAGGATGACCGAAGAAAGGATTGAAGATTATCAATTTGGTTTTAATCTCAAATGTTAAATTAGAGTCTACTACATGACCTACAAAAAGGAGCATACATTGGTCTATCATTTTGTTTATTCTATCTTCGTTCTCCTTTATTTATAGAAATTAACGAGTTTGAAACCAAGGACTTTGCTTTGATTTGGTTTTTTTAATCTTTTTTTATGAAAATTTTGGTTACACAATTCTGGAATATATTTAGATATATTTACATTATGTAAGTACCTTTATAACAAAAAAAAATTTTTGTTGTTGACTGAAAGAGTTAACATAAAAGGAGATGTGGAACTTGTATACCTACCTACTGATAGAAATTTTCAATAAAACGCATAGAATATTTCATGAAGAAGTTTAATTTTTTATTAAATCAAATTCGAAACAGCAACTATAGCGTTTTATCATTTAAAAAAGGGTCTTTAGTATCTATATGTTACTTTTAAACCATAGAGAAGTTAACAAAAGGTGCTTTAAATCGTCCGTCCGTCGATATGCTTATCTTTGCATATATGTGCGTCTTTATAAGGAAAATGGAGAAAAATCGATTATACAGTTTCGAATATTATCGATAGTTTTGACTATCGAAATCAATCGATAATCTTGACTATCGAAATCAATAGTTTTTAAACGCTATCGGTTGTTGTAGATAGTCATTTATATTGTTTAAGCCGAAATTAGGAAAATACTCACTTTTTCGGATTACCAACTTAAAATCCGAAAAAGTGAGTTTGAGTGGACTAATTTTAGACAAAAATTCTTGATTGAGAAGTTTGATTTAAACAATGCCGCACGTGACTGCGTATTAAAAGAAAATTTTGTATGCTACAGATAGATAGGTAGGTAATTTTTTTTCGAGGCTATATAATTTTATCGTCTTAATTCTATTTTCCAATGCGTAAAATATTAAATTCCGAATATAAATCTCAACTCAAGTGACAAAACTCCATTCTAACTAGATCTTTCAAACCTGCATATGATCACATAAGCTTTCAAAATATTTTAATTTTTGTCTATTGTGTTCAAAGTAAAAAAAAACTATCGATAATTTTCGATAGTTTTTCATTACATTTATGGATAACTCTCGATGACAGGGCCTATCGATAGTTCTCCACCTCTAAGTACATTGATAAATCGTTTTAATGCATAGGCGGATTTAATTCCAATTTTTAATTTAGGATTATTTTTATCGCGGTTCTGAGATAAGTGTAACCCTGTCGAACCGTCGGGCAACTAATATTTAATAACAAACGTGGGTAAGTATACAAAAATATTTTATATAACAATTACAATTTTTATAAAAAAATTAAAATTATTTTGTGAAAAAAAACAAGTTTTTTTTTTAATCAAATAAAATTTTTAAAAATGTATAATTCCAATTTGTTATAAACTTTTTTCCTCGGGCCTAGAGAAGAAATTTAGGTGTGGGATTTTAGCACATCATTTATGGAATATTCCCAAAAAAAAGTCAGTTATTTGAAAGGCCACTGGATCGTCAGAAAAGGTCAAACAATTTGGTTTTCAGCTTTATTTTATCAATCTTAAAAGTTTGTTCCAAGGTCGATTTGTTGGGGATATTATGGGGTATTCGAAAAAAATATAAAGGTACCATCTCAAAGGCTGACCATGCATGACCAATTCCTGAAACAAAAAAATGTCGACCTTTTTTGACGACCCGGCCTTTCAAATAATTGACTTTTTTGAGAATATCCCATAAATGAGCTGATAGAAATCTCTAAGGACTTTAAAAAAGTTCAACCACTGATTGAAACTTTTCTAAGACTGACCAATTTCTGAAATTGCTTGAATCCGAAATAACTATCAGTTTTAAAATCCAAAAATCACAAACTCTCTTGATTTCGGAATTCTGCAAGACTATAATAAATAGTCATAATTCATTTAAAAACAGAAATAAAAAAAAAATAAAAAAGAAACTCCCTCTGAGGATATTCTATTTCATAATTAAATTCGTAATCGTTTCAATTTTTACGATTACAAATAATATGACTTCATCAACTATTTATTCAAGTGCCACTCACTAATTCATTGCAGCTCAAGAGAGGGTAATAAAAAAATTAATTCTATTAAATTTTGATTTATAATATATATTTACATAGTCATTAAATCCCTTGCACACTCAGAATGTTAATACAAAAAAAAAAAAACAATACAAAAACCATACGAAGCTATAAAACTTAACACCTGAATTGGACTATAAAAAAACAGACACACACACAAATACACATATCTGGGGCTTTAAGTTTTATCTGCGATTTGTGAACCACTTGAAGCTTAATACTCTCGAAAAATTCTATATTTATATCTGATTAAAAAAATTCAAATAGTTTCAAGGATTTTTGATGCGCGCAATAAATATATCGGTGGATAAGCAAAGCGCATTGTTCAAGTTGCCCCTTTAACTTCAACATTGCTTTCTTATAAGAGCTTATTGTTATAGATATAGATATAGTGTTGACATCAAGCCTACTTATATATATGAAACTATTTTGAAGAGCACAGCGGGGATAAGCGCAAGTATCTAAACCAAAAGTTGTGCAATGTAAATAATGTTTTTGCAAATTGAAATAGATATAAATAATGCGATAAGCGCTACAAATAGTTAAGTAAGCCTTGTAGCTAATACCGCGAGTGGGCTATGTTAAAGATATCGCGTTTAAGGAGTCTTAATATATAAATATGTAAGGTTTGTTTGTTTATACTTAATACAAAAAAAAACCTCTAGTCTTGTTACAAAATCCATTGATTCTTGAAAAATCATATTGAATTCCGATTGAAATTATCTTTCAAATAAATTATAACAGCTTTAAAGAATTTCTAACAACTTATAAGACTTATTATGAGTCTTTAAATGCATGAAAAATTGTATGGCTATTCAATAATGGAAATTGTAGTACCTAGGTAATTTTAGCTGGAAAACTAAGAAGTCTTATCTCTCAAAAGATTAGATGGATCTGAATTTTTTTTAATTTAGGTACATAATATTCCCCCTGATTAACGAATTCAATGAATGAGCTGCAAAGGGAGTCAGACTCAATTTTAACACTTTTATTATAAAAGAAATAGAATATGATTTCCTCCGCAGCTCATGCAGCAAATTCTGTAATTGAGGTGGCTATTTTAAGAATTATACACAACAACTTCCGTACCATTTACACTTCTTGCATTGGAAACTATCAAAATTACCACTTTTTCAGTGCTTTTTTATTTGACAGCTTTGACCTGTACCATAATCTTTTTCGCAAATAAAAATTAATCTCGAAGTTTTAACCAATTTTGGCACTGCAATAATAGTTAAAATGAAAGAATTGGGTTTCACAATTCCAATTGTTCATCTGTTTGGCTGCAGCCTAAGCAGATGGCGAAAGTGTTTTATGGGCATTCTCCCAACATATTTTATTGAATATTTTAGACCCAAAAAATAACGAACTAGGTACCTGCCATACGTTTTTTATCATTTTGGAAAATCTTACTTTTCTTCAAAAACTTTTTCACGAATTAAAAAAAAAAAAATAAATGTTAGTAGTTACTTAAAAAATAGTGAAAAATGGTTACTAACAATTACTCCATTCGTTTGGTACCTATACGAATTTCTCCAAAACGGTTAAAATGATTTCGTTCTTATTTTTATGCCGAAGCATCTCATCAGCACCAAAAAAAATGAGTTAATGCGTAGTTGTAAAGTGTGAAGTGTCACAACCGTAACAAAAATATGTAAGTTATTAATTTTACAGTTTTTCCAACTCATTTTGAATAGTTTTCCTTATGATATAAAGGATTTCTTAAACTGGGTAAAATTGGTTGTTTAATTTCGCCTTGTCTGGTATCGGTCTTAAACTTACGATTTTTATTTAACCGGGACTCAGATCGAGAATTGTTCGAAACTTTAAATTTCAGTCTCGCTCAAAGTCCGGTATCAATCTTTTGGCATACCCGAGGAACCTCACTAATTTACAAAACGAAAGTAAAAAAATCACCACCGTAGTTAATTATTTCACATTTAAAGGAAAGAATGCACCTTCCAAAATCCATTCGAATGTTGTTAATTTTAGAATATTTTTATGCATTTAAATCAAACTTTGTCACTACCGTAACACTAAGTTGTTACTTTCGTAACAATTTCGAATTGAAATTCTTAGAAGTTTTTTTTTTTTTAATATTCTTTCTTATTACATAATTTGTCAAGTTTCGTTAAAGGTCCAATTTCAAGTAAATATTGGGAAAAGAATGAGACTTAAGGATTATTTTTCAATAATTAAGCAATACTCGAATCAGTTATCAAACACAAATGACACAGGGTCATACATTCTCATCAGGAGAATATCTGAAATTTTTACTTTTGACCCACTTCAAAGGATTATAAATCCACAACTGAATTTTTTTTGTCAGTGGTGGAATTATGACCATGTGCCAATATTTATTTGTTGGTTATCTAATCAGAGCTTAAAATATTTTAAAACAGGCTGTCAGACTTTATGAAATAATTAACACCATAAGAACATTGAAGTTCTCAAATCAAACAATTTTCAAAAAGTCAAATTCGTAAAATAAATGAAATGGAGCCTATGACTAAACCAAATCCAAAAGGTTTTTAATTCAGTGAACTTAATTACTTAAAAGACTTTATGAATTTTAAGATTATTCAAATATTATATTGTTATTTCTGTAACAGTCTAGAAAATTATGATTTTATTAGTATCACGCCTGTAACATGAAGTTTTATGTGAAATATTGTATTCCAAAATTTAAAAAAAAGTGCTTTTCTGATTGGTGGTCTTTAAAAGTTTTTAACTTTTTATGCAAACCTTTGAGATCGTTCCAATTTGTTTAACTTTCCACAAATTCTAATTGAAACATCTCCTGTGAAAAAAGGCCGAACTAAAATTCAAGACATTCAGCAAAAAGTGGAAAAGTTAAAAAAATATATGCGCCAAAGATTCCTGTGTATGACAAATCGTACGAAAAATGTATTTGATTTATTATTTCAGATTGATTTGACAGATAAAATATCTACATATGTTTTTTTTTCGCAAACAGGCATAGAGCAGGTTTCAGTTTTTCACTTTTACAATTTTCCACTTTTTTGCAAAAAGTCTTGAATGTAGTCAGAAGTGTATTTACATTTTCTGCCGCCATGATGGGCTATTTAAAATCTGCCCGTTTCCTTTCACCAACGTTTCTTCACGTCTTTGACTTGAAAATATAGCAATCCAAGAAAATAATAACACATCAGTTTCACCTTCACTTTTTGGATGCTCCTGCTTGTACTCACGGTTGCAGTTACTCAGATTGTGGTTCCCCGCACTAATATGGTTGTCGTTTTTTTTAGAGAGAACAGAAATTAATATTACGGCTGTTTGCACCAGCGACTGTGGAGATGGGTAGATAGTTCGCTGCTTTAAAAAAAAAATTAATTGATCACATACCTTGAAAGAAGAAGAATTTTTTAAATTAAACTACCAATCCATCTTTTTATTAATTGTGAAAAAAAATTAAACAAAATAGCTTTTTAAATCAATATAAACCAACTTTACGTGCAAAAATAAGAATTAAAGTAAAAGTTAAAAATTCAATAAAATCAGAAAAAAGTGCGTATACGCCTCAGTGCACCACTATTTTAATTGACACAACGTACATACATACATAGTTAGTTTGTTCCTGTACTTTCATGAAATAAACAAACTTATACCCAAATTTAAGAATAAATGTCCATTTTCTTACAGAAACTTCTTGCAAATAGGTAATTAGTATTTTCTGTAAAAATTAATTCTTCGAAACGACTCCATATCTTAAAATCTCAACTTCTATCCTTTATACACACTATATTCCTTACAAACAACAGTCAAAAAAAAAAAAAAAAAACAATAATCCTTTCCTTAATATTTCATATTTTCAGTAATTATTTTCTTGCATAATCCTTTATCAAAACCCCCAGAAGAAAGGCTTAAGCTATATGAGTGACGAAATATCCTAGAAAATCTGAAGTGGCCAATCCCGGAGAAAAATTAAATCAGATTCCCATTGATAAGGGTCATTTTCTTATAAACATCCTTTCTCCCATTAATTTGTCTTCCTGATGTCATCTGTATACCTAGACCTACCTATCGGTATAGTAATATTTTTTGGAAGAAGAATAACAACGAAAAGCCCTAAGTAGCTGGCTGCCTTAACACATGTACACAAAAGTAATTTTTGAGATACCACACTATTTTAATCATCATGTTTCTTGTGGATTTTCATAAAGCATCAGAACCATACACACCATCAGCTATACCTTAAAGAGTGTGGACCGTGTTTAAAAAGCTCCCAAGAAAACTATCCGTCTTCCGGTCAAAGAAGAGCTCTAGTGCCTCTTTTGCTTCCTTCTCAAACTATCCATATATCATCAATCCCCCCCCCCCTTTTTTTGGCTCTATAACCCTTTAAATATTCCTTAAAATCCTTTTTCTAGTGTCCTGTCTCCTTTGTGTGTTTGTGTTGCACAACATATGAGTTCAGGTATAGGTGTGTTATTATTTATAAGGTCCACCAGGTGAACCAAAAACTGGACTTAATTCCACACTTGAGATTTTCTTAACTTGTTAAGCTCTCTCCTGCATTCCTTTCGATTAAGTCGGAACTCTCCTTAAAGAATCTCTTATGCGGATGGTGTTTTCATGTTTCTCACAGTGTATCCTGGGGCCTTGTGTGTATGTATATTAAGTGCGGTATTACCAGTGTTTGGGACTTCCTATATTGTGCGTCACTATATTGGTATGTACTTCTTGAAAAACAAATTCTTATAGCAAAGCTTAGGAAACACTTGGCAACAAAGATGTACAAGAATGAAGCAAAAGCATGGCAATATCCTTTCTCACCCCCCTCTCACATCTTTCAACCGAAGTCCAAAAAATCTTCATCTTGTTCTTTCCTTCTTATACGAGAAATTAAACATAGACGAAGGATTTCGTGTACATGAAGAGATATAGTCAAGCCTTAGATGAGGGTCATCTTTTTGGGTATTATATGTATATGTATGTTAGCCTGGGCTATACAGTTGACTGGTGTTCCAATTAAATCCTTCTTAATAGATAATTCTCATTGGAATATTATGGAAAATTAATGATTGCCCAGTTTTGTGAATATTGAGCTCGAGTAGTGGTGTTGTTGTAGATTTTTAAGCATATACCCGCCTAATAGTGATTAGCATTATTGTTTTCTCAATAAGAATCATCATTTGCAACCCCCAGAGCCCATCCGACTGCACTCAAACTTTCAACATTTATACGTCATATCAATCTTGAACCATTTTTGTGATGGGGGAATTAAACCCTTTTGGGTTAAGGTTTGCTGCCGATTTATTGAACTGGACTAAGAAAGATAAGTTGCTACTTAAGTTATTCGTAAAATGATAATTATTTTGGAGAAGGGTATTATACAAAATATACACATACAAATGTACATCTATCTCTGGGTATTTATACTTCTTAACGAGAAGAATTTTCTTCTAATCTTACATCGGTCAACTGACCATTTTTGATAAAACACAGATCTTCGTATAGAGAAGCTATTAGGTTGTGTGTGGAAGATTTAATCCGGAAATGAGAAGCTATCGCATGTGCTACAACTTGCGTATTATATGAAATTTCATAAGTAATATTATCAATTGATTGCTCTTATTAAGGCTAGGAAGTGTTTTTCCCAACTTCAGTGAAATATCTTACGTAAGACGATTTTTCGTAACTCTCATTTTGTGGGGAGGGAGGGATACGAAAAATTATTAAAAATCAACGAAAGCACATGCAATAATGTGCAATAGCTTTTTTGAAAGATAATATTCAATTAATTTACTTGTGAATAGTTGATTAATTGAATAGTTTTTAAGAAATTTAGTTCCAAAACTAATTTTTTTTAAATGTTTTTAAGTAAATTTTTTTTTTCAAAATTACAAAAATAAAATTATAAATTATATAAGCTTTGAAAAAAATGTATAGCAATAGCAAATCATTATTTGTATGTATGTATGTGTTTGCTTTCGTTTAATAATTTGTTTCCCATTTTAAGTCAAATTTTTCAGAGATTTCCCCCAGCCTCAGGGGCGAGAGAGATAGAATTTTTTCCCAATCCATTTTTTTAATGATCCTAGTAATCATCCCCCAAAACATGAATTTTGGAACACCCTGTAAGTTATTAAAAAAAAGCCGCTTTAAAGATGTCTATTTTTTTTTATCTTACATAAATTTTTTTAAAGAAATCAGATAGTCCCTACCTACATCGCGTCGTTGTCAAAATAAATTCAGAACATTTTAATCAAATTATTTCTAAATGGTCTCAACCTGAGACACTATACAGATTATCATGCTCTATGATCCCAAGTACTTATAGCACTCTGATTCCAGGTTCATCGAGATGAAGTGGTCCATATGGCACCTGTATGTTTTGGTCTCTGCCCTGGAAGAGGTCTGGTCTTCATTGTTGCCTCGAACCTGGGGGCTAGCCCTGGGATTCGAAGGCTTCCACCTTGCTACCACGAGACTTTTGTCTCCCCTTGGTCTCATTAAAATCAAAAAAAAAACAGTATTGTCTCGCGATATCATCTCTGTCTTGTCGCGTTTTGTTGTGTTTTAGTGTTGAAGAAATTACGAGAAATACAGAGGAGCTTCTAGATATTTTAACGAAGCGTTACACTTTCGCCCTCGCACCTACCAGAATATTCTACAGCAAATTATTGCCAACCGAAAAGTTTTTACAATGAAACAGCACCCTATAACGGCAAAAACACCGAACACCAGCACCCTACTACCATCCAACCAAGATTATACCGACCGAGAATATAAACCAAGCACTCATCATCACCGCAACAACAAACACCAGCCACCCACCACCCACTGAATCATCATCAACAGACCACCATGCACGCCACTGTTCATCAATACATAGTTGTGCAACATCATCATGCAAAATCAAAATATTTCGTTTGTGAATTTTAGAATTCACACTTCATCTTGCCAAGAAATGTGACAAGAGGACGTACCTATAGAAAACCGAGTAATTGGAAGCTTTTTTGACTCGTTGTAGTTCCTAATTTGCGAATTGCAAATACTGAGGCATAAGGTTTCGGCGAATATAAGTCTGTCTGTAGCAATCTTGGTCGCCTTAGGTTACTTTACTTGTTACATTCGTATTCGTGTATCATTTACAGCGAAATTAGAAATAGAGACATCGTTCAGCGAAGGCTGCATGTAGAGCCTGGAATATGTCAGCCCTCATAAGAACCTGTATACATTTATTATCGCTGCATTGGAAAAAGCTGCACATCTGTTTTCGGCTTTACAGATAATCTTTTTGGTATTAAAATCTCCGTAGAATATTTTCCCCTTGAATTAGCCCTGCGCTGAAATCAGATTCCTACCGTTGTTCTCCCTGATTGCTCCTTCTGAGTGAAACCGTGCGCCAAGTAATTTTCTCTTGGGTTAGCCATGGGCTGGAATCATAATCCTACCGTTTATTCCCTGATGCACTTTTTCTAAGTGTATATCGTGGGCCGAGTCTACTCCTGTAGCTCTTTATAAAAGCTTTGCGTATATGAAGTACTATGGTATCTAGTTAAAGTTTAAAACAAATTATAAGACTGTAAGCCCTCTGGACAACGACGAGCTTACTCAGCCTTAGAAAAAAAAAGCATCAAAATATTATTTTTGGAAATTAATTTTAAGATAAATTTTGAAATTTATTTTTTTTTGCATTTGTAATCTTGTCTGTGATTACCAGGCCAGGAAGACCGAGACTGTCGGTTAATTTCAGTGCAAAAAATCAGGTCACGTCTCAGGTGCTTTATAGAAATACAATCTTTTGTGTATATGGAGACGAGATCGGGACTCTTCTCATCTTGCTGCCAGCTCTTGGTTAAACTTCTTTAAAATAATTTTAACTCTAATCATTATTCAATATCATTTAAACACCTCCAATCAATAGAAATACTAACCTGTACGCCTCAGAATCTTGCCCATATAAAATGTTTTAAATTTATAAAAAGAAATTCAACGTTCTCATAAACCGAAGCCATATCTATTAATCACTTGCTAGTAAATTGAATTGAAGATGTGGATTTTTCAATTTTGATTAGCTTCTCGTAATCATCTCTAGTCTAAGAACCAACCAACCTTTTAGAGTAACCATACAACCAATAAAACCGCCATCGAAATCTTATAAATTATCATAATTCAAAAAAAAAAAAAAATAAACCTTGGATATCATACCGCTTATTCCCCCCTCCTTTCCACACCCGTTATCATTCGAAATCAGTGCCGCCGCCGCCGCGCCGGATTTAAGACGGAAATAATGAGATATATGTATGCCACACAGTCACAGAGGAGTAAAGTACGATTTCTGCTCCGCCATCTTATCTGGGCTTAAGAGGTTCGCGATCTCATGGATTTCTCTATGCTGATTCTCAAAGTCGGAGTCACATCCTTCCGCCTGCCATCACCCCACTTATTATTTATCATATCCCGTTTATTCGAACTTCAAGGAAAAGGAGAGTAGAGAAGGCACAAACCGAATGGATATTGAATTAAAGAAAAGCGCACAAATCGTCGAGAAGTAAGAAAATATTAAAAAAAAAAAAAAAATTGAAAATGAAAATGAATATTTTTATATCGAGAATTAATAAGGTTCTTATATACGAGAGATTACCTTTCTTCGTATAATTCTTATCGTTTTCGAGAGGAGCTATATATATGATGGCAATGACAGAAAGACTGAGCGGATCATTTTGTTGGAGTTGGAGGTAGCGGATTTATAGAATCAAGATTATTTGTAACATTAAGCTAATGATTATGATATGGCATATAGACGAATATTCTTCTACTTTTTATCGGAAGGAATAATTTAGCAAACGTGGTTTCGTAAAGGAGGGTTGATGGTTCGATATAGATATACTATGGCAGAGCGAAGTTTGACTTAAGGGATTTTAATCATAAAAAAATAAATTGACAACAAATCCGGTTATTACTGGGATGAATTTAACTTGATGCTGTGACTTAAGATAGTACTTGATTTTTTTTTTTAATCAGGTTCTTCAAAGTCCTACACATACCTCCTTTGAAGCTTATTAAAAGCAAGCACACTACCCAATTATTTTTTCCATGGAATTAATACAAAATTACATTTATTATCCCAAAGCAAAGCACTGTGATAGATTTACAAAACCTTCGTTAATTCTTTCGATTTTTTTAATTGCTCTATATCAATAGGGGAAAAATTGGTGCAGCAGTGTTTTTTTTTTTTTTCTTAATAAGCTTTATACAAATTAAATGATAGATATCTATGATTTTTTTACATTATTTGTTACAGAGGTACAATTTATAATAAACATATATTTCATTTGGGACTTATGATGTATACTACCTGTTTGAGTATAGTTTAATAATATTACATATAATGCACCTAGTTATTATTTTTGCGACCGTTAAATGCGAATTTTAATTTACATACATCATACACATATTTTGCTACCTTACCTATACCATTTTCCCTTAAACACTTGGTATGTTTACATATTATGAGAATGAGTGACACATATGTATATCATCATACAGAAGGGGTTTGGATTTTTCAAGTCAAACTTGGTTAAATATTTTATACTCTGAGGGTATAAGTACATACATTATAGAGAAACCTCTCATTAACATTTTTAACACATCTAAATCAAGAAAAAGCCTATTGTTTTTTCTATTCCATAGTTTTATTCATAAGAACTGTCTCTTTTTACAAAATAAATATATATGTACGTAGTTATACAAAATGTGTATATTTTTTTGCAACAATTTAAGGCTAGACGTTACATCAAGTTATACTTTAATTTCTAGAAATTAAATCAGCAGGTTATATTAGATATTTGTTAAACAAAAATTACAGTAAAAGTGAAAGCAGTGAAATTCCTTATTAATAATTGAGATAATCAATTATTGAAAAAGTTTAATATGTAAACACTTTTCTTATTGTTATAATATTTTATTCAATTGATTTTTTAAAGAAAAAAGTATATATCTTTGTTCCACTAGAATTCTGAGATTATATTGTAATTATTTTGTTTACTTCATTTTCCGATTTGTGTGATTGGGCGTCATCCTTAACTCATCTTCATTCACTCCAAGCCAATTATTGTTTGAAAAAAAAAATATTTAAAATTCTCTAGATATGAAAATCAGGATAGTAAAATAAAAGATACAATTTGAGAAGTGAATTTTCAGTAGAGGACACATTTCCACTTATT
This sequence comes from Epistrophella euchroma, assembly GCA_947049315.1. Classification (NCBI taxonomy): domain Eukaryota; kingdom Metazoa; phylum Arthropoda; class Insecta; order Diptera; family Syrphidae; genus Epistrophella; species Epistrophella euchroma. The sequence goes on along the minus strand of OX346245.1, from coordinate 120,041,344 downwards.
AGTCATGTTCTGAGAAAATAAAAGGATTGATGTACTCTTTTTTGGTCACTCATTGTCCAAGAACAAAAAAAAATCCGAATTAACTAAAAAATTTAAAAAAGAACTGCCGGAAAGGGTCCAGAACTTTTTTCTCGTTAAAAAATGTGTCAAAGTTCACAAAAACAATTTCAATTTTATCCTAAAAAAAAAAAATCTGTTCGATAAGTTTGTCTACAATTGATTGATTTTTCCGTTTAAGTTTGTTCACCTCAATAAGTCAATATGCGTGGAAGTCTTTTCCAGAATTGACTGAATAATACAAATTCAATTACGTTACCTAAATAAGGAAAAACTTGGCACAAGGATTTCTTAAATTAAAATTAATAATAGACAACTATATAATTGTTAAAAATTGGTAAGCATAACTAATAAAAAAAATTGTAAAACCTTGTTTATAAACTATGTATAGGACTTTTCGTATAAATAATCTAGTCAAAAAATTGTGGGGACTAGCGAGGCAATTTTTGACACCTCATTTATGGGATATTGAAAAAAAATATATGCCATCTGAAAGGTAACTCAGTACTCATAAAAGGTCAGCTAGTTTCAGAAATTGGTCAGCCTTAGATTTTTTTTTAACTGAATTTTAAAAGTTTTGTTCAAGGTCATTACAAGGTCATATGAACTGTTAGCACCTTATTTATGGGATACTCGAAAAAAGTACATACCATCTGAAAGGCTACTTAATCCCAATAAAAGGTCAGATGGTCTTAGAAGTTTGTCAAGCATATAGAGATTTTTTATGAATTATTAAAATTAATTTTTTTTCAAGGTCGTAGGGATTTTTAGCACCTCATTTTTGGAATAAAAAAAAAATAATTATGCCATCTGAATGTTTACTGAATCCTCATAAAAGGTCAGCTGGTTTCATAAATTGGTCAGGCATAGATTATTTTTTATATTTTTTATTAAAAACAAAAATCAAGGTAAAGGTCAATGAAATTTCATTTTTTTTAAACTCATAACTAAAAATCTACACCTGGCCAATTTCTGAAACTGCCTGACCTTTTTTAATGGTCCAGTCAAAGAAGGGTTATTTTTTTAAGAGGTGGGGGTGACCCTCAGGTCCAACATACCAAAAGTCCCCGCCCAGGGCCACGAGCTTAAGCCAGGAAAGGGGTAATGGTCCCCTTTTTTAGTTTTTCGCGAATATTTCGAAAAATAAAGGCTTTAGTGAAAAAGTCTGCACTAAGGAATTAAAGTAAATTAAATTTTCTACAAAAAATGTTATAATTATATTTTCGCTTGGAGCAACACTAAGGAAGATGCGGGGTGGAGAAATGTCAAGAAATATAAAAAATCGGTCATTAGCCTACAGATTTCTTGCCTTCGGATGGAAAGTCGCATCCATCCAATGTTATTTTTTTCTTGGATTTAAATTTTTTCATCTGGCAACACTGCGTTTCAAGAAAAAAAAAAAAAGAGAATTCTTTTTTCATGATCAATATCTTAAAGTAGCCTTTTATTCAACAAATACTGGTAATCGACAGCTTACAAATCAGAATAAACTTTGTAATAAATTAGCAAACCCGTGCTCGTCTTGCTTCGCATTCGTTAAAAACATGTTCATTCTAATTTCAATCACTTTTTTTTTTTGTATATTTTTAGGTAGTTGTTTGTAAATTGGATTTAAAAAAAAAAATCAGCCCATGTACATCCTCATGTTTCACGCTCTCGCTCTGCCAAATCTCATAACAATCACTTAGGTTATTTCTAAGATTAAGAGTAACAAACAGAGGGACAAACAAACTTACATATTTATAATATTAATAGGGTAATATAATAAATTATATACATATTTAAATGTACACATATTCATTGTCTTGTTACCAATTCCACAATAGAAAGCTGCTACTATCTAGCAGCCGAAATTTTTCAGGCGAATTAATTTTTACCTTAGAAAAAAAAAACACTCATACGCCATGTAGCACCTTTTAAAGAAAGCACAGCTATAAAATTGTCCTAAGGGAAAGAAGTAGGGAAACATGGTCGTGGCGTATTGTAAACAAAATTTGTGTTAAGTATTTTTCTGCGTAATTTTTGACACTTTTTCCAAGGCGATCTAGGGTAAATTCGGATTTATGGAATATTAAAGTTCAAATCTCGGCTTTTTATCTGTCCCTTTTTCAAAAACAATTTTTGTGTTCATGATCTGTCTCGACTTTGATGTCGGAATTTATTGGAAAAAAAAACCTTTGGAAGAGTAAGTTAATTCCAGTTTCAGAACCAGAAAATAGTTTTAATTTTGTATTCCTGCGCAAATTTTACCAAAACCCGCTTGCTGCTTTGGGGGTAAGAAAATTGGGCCAACATTTATGATGGTTTCGGTAGCTGTTATTCAAAATAATGTGACATTTTAAGATTTTCGGATTAGCCGCGTTAATAAATAATAGATATTAAGCGAGTTCAATACAGTACTCATATGTAAACAACCGCGAAAACCTTAAAAGTTATATTCAAAATAATGTTTAAAATTAATGTGGATAGTTGAGTGTACCAAAATATAAAATATAATTATTGCAAATTTTCGGCACGCAAGCAATTTTTGGGCAGCCGCTGCTCTAACGATCAACACATTAAGGGTCTAGTCTGGTAAAGCTTGTATATGACGTATGTTTTCCTTATTGTGAAACAAATTGGTGTAAGCGTATTGAAACAAGAAGAAGTTTTTAAGCATTTTTGATAACAAAAAATACAAATTTTTTAACGGTTATGAAGCAGAAAATTGCATTACCACACCACCTTCCCCGTCGCACAGTGTGGGAATTTAGAAATCTAGCGGAATTAAATTAATAGCGCTCGTGCATTTAACTTTTTCTTATATTTTTTTCTGCTTATATAATATAAATGGCTCGTAGAATCAAATACAACTTAATTTTTTGTCATATCTCTTCAAAGTTTTTTTTAAAACGAGCTTTGAAGTGACCGATCTCTCATATGAAAAAATGTTAATTTTCTGAAAATCACTACCACGCATACAACAAAACTTGGGTTGGTTTTTTGATAACTTTCTGCAACAAATATGCTCAGATGTAATGTTAAAAAAATAAATTGCAATTGGAATAGGTCAAAATGTGTGGAAAGGGGGGCGGGAGGGTTTTAACCTTACCAACAAGAAAAATATTAATAACATGTCGCATGTTGAACTTTTTATACACTTTTTTCTCCTAAATTCAAGAAAAAGTAAACAGAAAATTAAATAAAGCAAGTATTTTATATATATTAACATATCTGAATTTATCTGAAACAATAAGTTTTATTTTTTAGTCTTATTTTTGATTGCCATAAATATAAATGTAATAAATAAATCGACATCAGCATTTAATACATTTAATAACAAAAAAAAAGTACATGAACAGATTTTTTAATTTAAGATGGAACATCAAGAAGCTCCAAAATTTCTTGTTCAATTGGACCCTTTTTTTTCTTTTCGGAATGCACCTTAGACTTGCTAAGAAAGGGTCTAAAGATATCAAAAGCCTGTTAAAAAGATCTCTCATTGTTTCCAAACTGGATGTTTTCTCGTAAATAGTTCGCGATATTTAAATTTGTATTTAAATTTGAAAAACACCCTGTACATTTTTATTGCTTTTATATTTATTATATTATAAGTATTATTTTATTAAAAAATATTTTATTTTAAGTAACATGTTAAATTTTTGTATTAAATAAATAATTGACTGAAACACCCTGTAAGTTGTAATACATATATAATATATGTATAAAAAATACCTAAATTTGATATTATGTATTATTTTATTAATACATATTTTTTTAAAGTAAAATGTTAAATTTTTGTATTAAATATATATTAATTGAAACTAAAAACACCCTGTAAGTTGTAGTATGCAAAATATCTCTCTCTCTAATATTGTGTTTGCAAAGAGAGAACACATTTCTCAAAGTTAAAAAAAATATAAGAACAAATAATATTAGAAAAAGAAAAACAGAACATGATTTTTTGGACGATAAGCGTTTAGAAAAATTAGCACATTTTTCAAGTGCGCAGATATGCGCAGCAACTTAAAACGCAATATGAAAGGTGAAATGTCAGCCTTTAAGACGTATATAGTTTCCCTGCTGAAAAACCCTGAATACATTAAAATTTTCTCCAATAAATGTAAAAATTAACAAAAAAAAACAAATTTTTTTCACTTAAAAACACAACAACAAAAAATTGAACACCCTTTTAAATATAATTTTACTCACTTTCTTATTCTCTTATATTGTATTAAATAAATAAAAAATAAAAACTTCAATTAAGACTCACAAAAGACGTTTAAAAGTGAAAAACCCCGAACACCTTCGCACCGCAAACTTGACTCAAATAAATCACAAACTCTCACTTTAAAATCAATTCTCTCAGTAAAACATGCTCTCCACCTAAAAATTTTGGTATACTTGCTTACAGGGAGGTATTAGCTATATATTAAACCAATTTTTGCTTTGGTTCATGCGAATGATTTTTATAATAAAATTCCGCTAGATTGCCAGAATCCCACACTGTGCGTCGCCTTCCTTTATTTAAAATTCTATGTTTATAAAACTTCACTTTAGCGACTTGATTTTGAGGTAGAAAGAGACACAGAATTGCAGGTCTTATTTAATCTTGGCCATCGTTTGATTAATTGGCTTAAGAAAATTCTTTGAAATGATTTAAAACAATTTCAAAAAATAACATACGCCAGCTACATAATGTGCAAAAATAAAATAAAAATGACTTCCTTTTCAAGGTATATTATAATATGTAGGTCTATCTTCTATCTCCCTCAAACCTGCACACCCCCCCTAAACACCTTCTAAATCAAAGTTTCTAGATTTGTAATCTTTTTCTTTGTCTACCTAAGACTAACCCCATTTTCAATCGGATGACAGGTTGGCTTTCTTTTAATGCCGCCGCGCGCCGCGCCGGCCGCCCCGTCACCGCTGCCGCCTACCGTGCGTCATAATGTGTTTAACTGATGAATAATATTTTCATTCTTCCTTTTTTTTTAGTCTTAACAAAAAAAAAAACAACAACAAAAAAACATTATTATTGGATTAGAAATGCAGAAATATCCGTTATATTATAGTTTCGACTTAAGACGAGCCATATCTGTGCCTTGTCTATAATATTGCACATCATGTGCGGGTGTTAGTGTCCGTCTTTAAGAATGTGCAAAATATTAAGAACACCCCATATATATAAAAACTTATGAGGTTGGTTGTGCGAAGGAATATATATGAAAGGGGTATTCGTTGATGGTGAATTTGTATTCTTCGACGCCTTTTCAAGAATCCATCACTTAAAAAAAGCATTCTTATACTCGTTATATGCATTCCAATGACTTAAAGTGTAGAAGCTTTGGACAAAATACAAATGTGAAATCTTTTACAAGGAAAAGACTAAGAAGGGATTTAGGTTACTTCTCTTTGCTAGGCTATAATAAGGGGTGGAATGAGGTGGCGGAGGAGGGGTGGATTTTTCTACTGGTTTAAAACGTATGATTGGAATTTGTGCCACAAAAAGATTGGTATGCTAAATTTGAATGACATCATATTATGTACAAGTTGTATATCGTTATGTTATTATTCTGGGGCCCATAGAAATATGGTGTTGGCTTTAATAGCAAAAGCTTAAGCTAAAGAAAGTTAATTTTCAAGGAAGTGTTTCGCTTGATTTAATATGCAATTATAGAGGTTTAAGTCCGATCGGACTAAGTGCTTCCATCAGGGTTGGGGTTGATTTCCTTTAATTGATTTTTGAATTTTATTCTATTTTTATTCGTATTTGTCTTATATTGCAATAAGAAAGTATGCCTTCATTCAATCAGGAATAAGTTAACAAAAATATCAGAAGGTTTTTTCTTTTATGATTTATTGATTTTCTAAAATTTTTCGCTAATAATTTCTTTACATAATTAATTTACATGAACATTAACGAGTTTTATGTGGAAAACTATTTTATTGTTCATCGGAAAAAATAAAAACTCTAAACCTAATGCGACATAAGGTTCAATTTAAAAGCATTAAAAGTGTCTACCCAACTATTCATTAGCGTTTATAATCCTGAATTTCGCCATAAACTACCAATATTTCATTAATTTAGATCATACCTAACCACACTATTTGTTCTCTAAAATAGAGTCATTAGAAAACTCAAGTTCTGCGGCAACACGAAAAGTTCCCAATCAAATTGAACCTCCTTATATAACATTCCCAAAATTGACCAAATCATTAGAGATTAACAATCATCAAATTGTATGGTTCCTAAAATCAATTTTTTTTAAACCCGTTATGCGTTTTATCTATGAAAATAATTAGATATAGGAGAACTGCTAGGTATGTAGGTATACCTATTAAAAGGTGGAAGTAATATAATTTATGATAAAAGGAACAAATCGGCTTTTGTTTTAGAGTTTTAACCTCAAATTGGTCGGGATGATGGATAGGATTCAACGAATCGTCATCATCACCCATTATTCATCACATCAATTCGCAATATTTCATATCTACTAAAGTTCAAGCCATCCATATTTATATAAACCATATATTTACCAACCTCTTTTACAACCGGTCAGTTGCGGTTGGATGTATATGCATAATATACACTATTGTTCGTGGATTCACACAAATCCCCGAAAGGGTTCAGATTTTATTACCTGATGCTGATGCTGATGCTGGTCGTTGAGCTTGCATCTCCTGGTAACCATATTACCACCTTATATTTTCAATCTATCAAGCCTTACAATTTGCGTAATTAATCATGAAAATAAAATTGATAATGCGGTGATGGCGTATTGGTAAACCAGTGCTAGATTATCTTTTAGGAAAAATTAAAATTGCCAGTGGGCTCCAGGTCTTTTGGGGGCTCTGTGGATAAAATTTTGCAATTCTGTTTTAAAAGTTTTCTATAAGGTTTTAATATCAATCTATAGAGAGAGAGGGAGGTACATCGCTGTACTTTTTTGTACAGAATGAAGTTTGCAATTGATTTTTCCTCTAAAATATAATTTTGACATATCTCATTCCAGCAACTACCCAAACCCCCCCTCCGCACCCCTCTTCCCTTCAACCCATGGCTGGAAGTGCTATAGATGAGGAAGAAGCCAAAATTCTCTTTTATGAGTTGGACTTAAGGGAACAATAAAATGCAAAGTCCAGCCTGCTATTGATGTTTGTGATGTCAAAACCTAGTTTGACATTACTTGGACCCAGTATTTCAAAGCGAGATTAAAGTTAAACTCGAGTTTACTGATCTAATTTCGTTAATTAAAGATAAAGTCGATTCTCTGCTATAGATGAGGAAGAAGCCAAAATTCTCTTTTATGAGTTGGACTTAAGGGAACAATAAAATGCAAAGTCCAGCCTGCTATTGACGTTTGTGATGTCAAAACCTAGTTTGACATTACTTGGACCCAGTATTTCAAAGCGAGATTAAAGTTAAACCCGAGTTTACTGGATCTAATTTCGTTAATTAAAGATAACGTCGATTCTCTGCTATAGATGAGGAAGAAGCCAAAATTCTCTTTTATGCGTTGGACTTAAGGGAACAATAAAATGCAAAGTCCAGCCTGCTATTGACGTTTGTGATGTCAAAACCTAGTTTGACATTACTTGGACCCAGTATTTCAAAGCGAGATTAAAGTTAAACCCGAGTTTACTGGATCTAATTTCGTTAATTAAAGATAAAGTCGATTCTCTGCTTTAGATGAGGGAGAAGCCAAAATTCTCTTTTATGCGTTGGACTTAAGGGAACAATAAAATGCAAAGTCCAGCCTGGTATTGATGTTTGTGATGTCAAAACCTAGTTTAACATTACTTGGACCCAGTATTTCAAAGCGAGATTAAAGTTAAACTCGAGTTTACTGATCTAATTTCGTCAATTAAAGATAAAGTCGATTCTTTACTGAAAAACTGTTTCTTTAGCTAACAAACAGTAAAATAATTTTCATCTAGACTTAACTAACTCTGATTTAACTATCTACTGAGTACAAACCAATTTTTAATATTTTTTCCTTTTTTTTCCGTTATAAATCATGTCTTGCAAGAACTATCAATATGTTTTTTTTACTAAAAGTTGAAAATACGATTATTTCCAACGCACTAATTGATCGTCCCAAACCATTATTTCACGGCCCATTTAAAAGTTGTGTATTCAATATACACCGAATCCTTACATAAAAAAAAAATTCTGGAAAAAATCAACGAATCAATAGAGAATTTACTATCAGGAGTTCACCATATGGCAATATGACATCCAGGGAAAATTGATGGAGGTGGTATTAAAAAAACATTCGGTACAATGCTTAACCAGGGAAAAGTTCTTCCGAACTATTTTGAACATGGACATCAAGGTTTCAGCAAGGAGATGTTCTATTTCATCAATCTCGTCATGAAATACACTTAATTCTCTTGTTGAAGTTTCGCAGAGAATATCGATATCATCTGTCATTGTCCAATTGGCCTTTAATGAGTTCTTCAACAAGTAAAAAAGTGAAAGAGAATTAAAGATATTTATCGAAGATTTTTTATTTGGAGGGACCAGTATCTGCTAAAAACTCGGTTAATGATACCATCAGCACTTTGATTAGGGACTACGATCTTCTTAAAACTCGGACAAATATACCAGGGCTACTCTTCTATCCAAAGAAGAACTACTCTTGCTAATCACTGCTTCTTTGGTATGGAAAGGACAAAGAGTCCACTATATGAAAAAAACTCACTATGTAGCTAAACTATGAGATGGTTAAGAATTACAATCGCCTTAATGTAAATGTCAATTTAAAGAATGAAATTTTAAGCTAAGAATAGACGATTTGTAGATCTGACAATATTATAGGCTTTGGGATGAAATCTTTCAGCCGTGTGAAAAGGCAATTATTAAAGGCAGCTTTTGTCAGAGCATTAACTGATCTTACAATATTGTTAGATTTGACTATCGTCTGTAACTTAGCTTTAGTATGAGATAAAATTAGAGTAAATTAATTTTTGGCAGCAGACAGCTCGTCTGAAAGCATAAACGTGTGGCTTATAATTATAACTCTCAACTATTCCTGATCTGCATGCTTGATTTCTTTGATTTAAAAAAAAAATGTAATTCCTTCTTATTCTTCTAATTTTGTTTAGTGGCTGGAATAGAGAGCTGATACTTAGCTCCTTCGAGATAAAATTTCTTCAACGGATATACTTGGTTCTGTGAGCCAAGAGGGAGAATTTAGGGTAAATTGAACACTGAACTCTATAGAACACTGAAAGTTATCTAAATAACGAGGGTTGGGGTCAAAATTCTTTTGTCAAAAATTTTGCTCTCAAAATGCTGTTTTTATTATTCTTTAAATATACTTTTGCTTTTCAAATAATTATTTTATTTCTGCAAATAATAAAATAATAGTTTTGAAATTAAAAAAATTTTTAAATTTTGTTATTATTGACAGAATTTTGTAAAACAGAGTTTTTTTTTCAAATTTGAAATGTGTATTATAATTTTAAAAATTGTTAAGATATTTGTAAATAGAAATATGTAACGTTGTTTTTTTTTTTGTTATAATTTTATATATTTATTCTGTCTGTTAGAAAGCTCAAAATCAAAAGGTCCGTCAAGCCGCATCCACCACAACGAAAATTCAAAAATCTAACTATGCAGGAACTAGGGGCTAATTTTGGGCTAATTTATTACCCCAATCCCGAAGGAGCCCCAAATTCCCTTCGCCGTTAAGAGGGCAAAAACTGATTTGATGGCGTCATCAAATCAGTTTTATACGGGTAAGCAGGCCTTCTATAAATGATAAAGTTCGACCCTGGTGCTGGTGCTGAGCAACAACCACAAAAACCATCACTAACAGGTCCATCTGTGTCTTAAAATGCACACAATCTAAAAGCAGATTTTAACCCAGTAATATGTTTGTCTGATGGTGATCTTTTCCAAAAATAAAAAAAAAAAATGTTTTTTAATATAAATTTTGTATTGTTTTCACGCATTATCGTAATCATAACTGCGGGTAAACTTTAAACTTCAACAAATTAATTTACCACTCCTCAACCATTTTATTCTGCATGCCTACATAACTCCTTTTTCGTCCTTAAAACCTGATGTTGATTGTCGTTGGTTTTGTTGTTTTTGAACATTATTTATAATTTTTGGCAACCATATTATAATCCTTTCGGTTCACTCTTCATTCAATTTTTAATTTTTGATTTAATTTCGCGCGTACCATTGTCGAAAAAGGACATTATACGATTACATCCGTTTCAAGTTTATTTCGCAGGGGATATATGTATGAATGTAGGAGATATAAGGTCAAGTGGGGCGGTGTGTGTGAACTGTAAAGTTCTCATAGGTATATTTTATTTCGATATAACGCATAATTGGGGATAGTTAATTAAATTATATGAGTTAAGCTTATTTTCCTCTGTAATCTTTCCTCAATCAATTATATAATTTTTATTCATTCGATAAGTTTTTGGTCGTATGTCTGTTAAATATCTATCTATACTTATTATATTAATGCCTTTCCAATAATGATGTTGATGCGGGGGCCGAAATTCAATACCATGCTTTTGAATTCTCTTATGTACTTATTTAACCCAATAATTCAATGAAATATTACATTTTTCAATGTTTTATGAAATTAAAATTATTATTAAAAGCACTCTTAAGGCATTTACGGTTGTGCAAATTAGTTTCTGTAATAGAAGAATAAATCAAAATTGATTGTTTAATTACCTATACTGCGGTTGAATTTAGGATTTTTCTAATTTATTGATTTTTGGGAGGATGTCTTCCTAATTAGTTTTAAATATGGTAAATTATTGCTAATTAATTACTGTTGTAATTTGGTGTTCGTTGAACGAAAAAAGTGGCTATCGTTCAAGTGGCGATTTTTCAATTGAAGGCTGGATGCAACCCACACTGGCATGTTTCCATATTGGTGCCCTTTGAAACTCGGTACTCGCCGATGTTTAGTTTTTAATATGAAAATCGACCAATCGATATACATAATCGTCGACATTTTTTTTGTTCAAGGCAGTCGGCTTTTTTTTTTAATTCGGGATTTCAAAAGTTGGTAGTTTTGTTTAGTCGGTCAAAAATATTTCCGCATATTTGAACTTTCAAAGAAGTCGATGACATAAATCGACGTTTTGACCAATCAAAATTAGTTTGTTGATCATTCGTACCGTACGTAACCCATTTTTAGCAGCCGCCAATTGTCAATACAGGTATGCCTTACCTACATATGTTTAAAATTCTTCAATTTTTTTTTTAATTTTTTTCTTAACTCTTTCTGATACTTTTGTTATGTTTAATTAATTTTTAAACTTTTTTACACACAAACATAAAGCATATTCATCAAAGTATACCTAATAAAATGCATATAAAGGATTATTATGACTTTCGATTAATTTTAAAACTCTCCAGTCCCAACCAAGAAAGAGTCTTTTAAAACATAACCTATACAATATTCGTACACGTAGCTACTTATGCACACTGTAGTCGTGTGTCAGTCTTTTTTATGTATAGTAACGCATAATGGTATCCTCTTTCCTTGATAGATAACCATACTGCACGTTGAGATGAAGATGAAGTCTTAAGTATAGGTCTTATGAACTTTATCGCACCCAAAACTGTTTCAAGGAACACAACTTTGTGATAAGTAGTTGTTACTACTTTTCACAACCCCTTGCAAAAAGCAAAAAAAAAAAAATAGATTAAAAAACAAAACTCTACAAGCCATCCTTGCCAAGGAGTTTGTACTTAAGTCTTAAGAAGAAACGATTTTCATAATAAGTTTTGCCTCAGTTTAATTAAAGCAGAGCATTTATGACACAAAGCTGTATTTTATTTTCTTTAATAGTTTCTTTTGAAATTCAAAAAAAAAAAAAAAAAACACTGCAAACTGTTCAAAACTTTAATACACAACACTTAATCCGTTTGTTGTTTAATTTAACCCTTTCGATGAACCTCGTATACAAAAATATAAGGATAAAGAGAAAAAAAATGAGGTAGCTGTATGTATTTTCAACTCCTTATAAGAAAAAAAAAAAAAAAACAACAGTTTTATCCAAAAGTGAAATCCTACTTGAACCGAATTAGCTTTGTCCAAAGTTGAGAGGCATGAACAATTTCTAAACACAAATACCCTCAAACTCTTGCATCTTTCATCGTCCTTTAAAATTTCCATCGAGGAGTGTTTCAGGGACTTGAATTATAATGTACACAAACAAGAGAGCCCATTCAAAGTGCACAGAGAGTATAGGTAATCCCTTAAAATCGTTAATCCCTTACCTTTTCCCATTAAGGCATAATTTTTAACCCTCGCCATTCGTGTATACTGGCACTGGCAACCATCATTGTTCGCCCAAATACCCTTTTTCGATCAAGTTCTCGCTATACCTCTGACTATAATGTCTATAGCTGCCAAATATACTATAAGCACTTATAGCTAAAGAGTGTAAGTCCTTTTTTGCGCGTTTCCTATACACTAATTCCGATTCTCGGCTTTCGATTGACAAGGATTGCGATGAGTATTTGCATTTTTCATTCTTCGTTTTTTGTTGTTGCTCTGTGGAAGCTATAGTATATCCTGATGGGGTATAAGATTGTTGAATGCCTTGGCGTAACCTCTTCAAGGATTTTAAGAAGCCTTTTTATTCATCCTCCCCAATCGCCGGTTAAATATGAATTGATCGTGAGCTTACTCTGGTACTTAAACGTGCATCCCGCACCCTTTTTCTTCTACCGGCTTATGCAATGATTTTTAATCGAATCCTTTTTATAGGAATTAGAGGCATACATATACATATACATGGAGCACCATCAGTATATAGTATAACATCACGTTGTAATGATGATGGGTTTGTTGCCTTCGCTAATCCACACTTAGTCTGTTTCTTACATAAAAAATATTTTATATTTCAAGGACTTTTAAGTGAACACATACACACACACACACATAGAAACCTATACATACAAAGAGAAGATTAACTTTTGATATTTATCTGGAAATCAGTGAATTAAAGAGCGACAAAATAGCAAAAGTCAGTTAAATCTTGAGTATTCGTCGATGAGGGAGGTTAAGGAGAATTATTTTTTTTTTTTAATTTTCAACTTAAGATTTAAAAGCTTTAATAGGACTGCATATTTATATGGTGAAAGGATAAGAACTGGTTTTTGAATACATACTTGTTTCCTAATTTTAGTTATAAATCCATGATGTTTGATTTTTTTTGTTTCAATATCAATATATGCAACACCTACATATACAGAGTTGGTCATAGAAATTTTTACGGGAGGGGGAAATAACTGGCAGAACTTCGATGTTTACAATTTAGACGATACCCCGACCCCAACTGCCAGTATAAGTGTAATTTTTAAATACATAGTTCAAAAAACATAACTGCTACCCTTTTGAAAGTTTGATAAAAAAGTTTCCTTGCATAATAAAAATAAAGAATCAAATGGGCCTTTACAAATTACCCTTTACCCTTGTATTGATTTGAGGGAAAGACAATATGTTACATGATTAAGTGCTGATTTTTCAATCATTGATTAAAAATTCAGTTATATAAGTGTCAAGATAGCTGAGTCCAAAATACTTTAATTAAATACACAGAACACAAAATATATTTCTTTTACTATTAATTTATTGTTTCGACTTTGTTACCGTCCGCATTCAACAACTTCTCGTTAACGACTTCATTTTGTATCTTATTGTAAGAGACAATAGAACGATTAAATGACAAGGATAGATAAAGGAAACTGGGTAAGATAGATACAGAGATGAGACTTAGGAAAAATGCAGGGATGACATAAGTATCAGCAGAATAAATAGGAACACATTCCTGTTTTAACCTAAAGACTGACTATTTAGGAATTGGCCCATAAAAGTATTTTATTGAACACTGAATTTAACGAAAGAAAAATTAAGAGGACATGAAACTTTCACAGTTGAAGAAAGGAAGGAATTAAAGACTCAATATCTCAGTGCATTAAAATCTGAATGGGTTGCAATTAAGTCTCCGATTTTGGCAACTTAAGTGCCACTTACATCACAGACTAAAAAATTGAGCCGTATAAGACCTAATATGGGTAAATTATTTTCCACTGTCTTTCTTAAATGAGGATGACTTTTATTTTTTTTTTAACGGGTAAACAAGTCAATTGAACGATCATTATGATGATAGCTATAGTCACTATAACATCTATAGGTGCGTTTTATTGGCAATTTTATAGCTAGCGCAATAAAATTTCCCTTGGTGAACAATAACAAAGCCAAACGTGCCGATAAATTAGCCAGTAAATTAGTGAATATAAAAGTGGACAAATAGTGTGGACTTAAACCTTAAATGTCGGTAACGTAGTTTGTTTTTCACTCAAAAAAGGGTATGAACACATCCAGAGAATAAAGAGTGGACATAAAAATTGATATAGCGTTTTATTGAACTTGTATTGCTGCGCTAGCTATGAATTACGAAAAAAACGCACCTTATTATGAAATTTCTACATATTACAAAAAATATACATTCTAATATTTGAAATTTTCACTAAGAGAATAAAGTTTGTACTTTGCACATCAATAAATTTACTCATAGCATAGATTTCTGCACATAACTTTTGTACTTGTTACATGTTGAAATGTTTACTGCCTAGCTTACATTCATTTATATTAGCACTTATGAATGTACCTAACAAATAATTCTGTGGACACTACAAAAATATGTACCAGTTATCTCCGATGACACTACAAAAATATATACCAGTTATCTCCGATGAGGTCATGGTTAGGTGTTGACTATAGTTCTACACAATGTATATGTAATGACTACATAAATATTTAGAAGCCGCGAGCCATCCACCTAAAGAATTGTGTTCATCACAAGTTTTGTGCTGCGCACAAGCAACGTGCGATGAGTCTATATCCACGTGTATTGGATAAAGTCGAAATGTAATGATTACATACAAATTTCGTCTTTACATATCGTCAGCAGCGTTGTCGCCCGAAATAAAATTAACGTGCCATATTTTCTAAAAAAAAAACTTGTCAATTTTCGTGCCATATGAAAAAATCCACAAATTTTTTATATTGTTGACAAAACTGTAAAACTGTAAAACTGTAATAAAACAAAACAAAAATTAAAGAAAATCATTAGCTCTAGCTTTGTAAACAAATATGTGTTTCTGCCCACTTTTTACGGAATTTGGACCCATTTTCATTAAATTTTGTTTAAATTTTTTTTAAATAATGGAGACAAAAAACGTGTCATATTGAATTTTTTCGTGCCACAGTGCCACGAGCAAATTACCGTGTCAAAAAAGCACGATCGTGCCACTTCTGCAACGCTGATCGTCTGTGCTCAATACACGTCGATATGGACTCATCACACCTTTCTTTTGCTTAGCTTATAACTTGCTGTGATGAACAATTTTTTTTTCGGGTGGTTAATTGTTTTTAAATATTTAGTTGGTCATTACATTTACATATCGTCTTTATCCATCAATACACGTCGATATACACTCAACGCACGTTGCTTGAGAGCAGGCCGTAGCTTGCTGTGATGAACATAATATATATTATGTATTTTTTTGTGGATGGGTTACTGTTTTACAATGTTTATGTAGTCGTTACATATTTGTCTGTAGCTTATCCATAGATAAATGTTTTGTTTTTTGTTCACCCCGCCCATAATTGATTTTTTATTTTTACGCTAAAACATTGGCCAATAAAAGACCTATTGGCTATTTTGTGCACTATATTTTAATTTTATACGCTCTTATTCTTAAAATTACTATATAAAATCATAGTTTGATCCATTCTTACCGGGACACCTTGTATAAAATGAAAAATATATGCCAATTTTTCATTTTACATAAATGTGGGTATTTCAAAAAATAAATTTAAATGATTAAAAATACGCTGCAAGATGAAAAATAAAGTATTTGAACAAGTCTCAGAACGTAAATAATTTTATCAAAAAACTTTTAAACTTAATTTCTTGATCTATATGAGTTGATTCTAATAAATAAAAAAAAACCGATTTTTTAAATTAAATTTAGTTTTTGTTACATTTTTTTTGTTATATGGCATTGATTATTATGTTTTTGTTCATTAAAAGTTTCACGAGATGACGATTTTGAAGTGTTATTTAAAAAAAATTTAAGAAAATTTATTTATAAATTTTAGTTAAGGGATTCTGGCCTTTTGGAGTTTTGAGTTTTCAAGAGTTTGTGTTTTCTGGGATTTCGATTTTGAGTTTGCTGGGATTTTGGATATCGGGACTTTCTTCGACTCACATACAATTGAGCTTTGTCGCTATTTTTTCAAATAAAACTTCTTAGCTTGATTGAAATCACAGCAAGGACAACAGAGTTTTTTTTATAAGTTTATATATAAATACGTTTATTTCCTTTTTTTTTCTTTTTCAATTTCGGAAGGAAAAAAAAAGAAAATGGCATTACTAAAACTAGCTCCATTCCCATGTGCTAAGTTCATTTTACAGAGTCGACACCATCATATCATGACATAAGCAAAAGTATAGCGTATATAGGGTACTCTTGTCACCATCAAAAGCATAATGCTCCCAGCTCTCAGCCAATCCATACGTAATGTCCCTACCTTCTGTTAAGTGGATAAAGTTCGTGCATAAAGTGTGGTATGCACGTGTGTCTTAGGTACAGCATGAATGAACTGCAAACGGTCAGTAAGCTTTGAAGGATTTATCCTTTGGATTTCGATATAAAGTAAATCTGTTTTCATGAACCTTTCTTGAATGCAAAGAGAGAGAGAGATTAAAAAAAATAGCTTTCTTTTCACAGATAGGTATATCCACTTTTATTTCATTTTGATTGAATAGTGATGGGTATACCTACTTTACCTCTAACTACTTCTTGAATATATCCTTTTCCACTACAAATGAAAACTTTATTTAATCAATGATTTATCTTATTTTTAATTGCAGACATAGTAAAACTACGTTGTATTGTGGAATCCGTTCATTCATCACAAGCATCCTTAGCAAACGACACAAGGAATGTTTATAAAAGACGTCCAAATATCGAGTCAGATTGTTGCGTAGATGTGGGGACAGCCACCCTATGGAAAGATATTGTAAATACAGCCCTTCACAATCTTGGCTATTCGATGGAAGTTGCCAGTACAGCAAGAGGTATTTTAGATATTTTTTTAAAAAAATTATATTATAATGGCGCCCGGTAGAAATATTCAAATAATTAATTTATTAATTTTCAGGCTCTCTTATAATTAAAAATTGGAAACCAATTCCGCTGGAAAATATTTCCGACAATCCTGTGGTACAAGTTGGTGATATATTGGGTGAATTGGCGTCTGTAATTACGCTAAGGATACTTATATTAAGAGCGAAATCATCTCCTTTCGGTGAAATCAAAGATAAATTACTGAGATTGTTGGTTTTGCAATCGCATACGTTACTTCGATCAAGTGGATGTCCTTTAGATGAGGTGAGTTAAAATTTAATTTATCTAATACCTACGTAGAAATCATCAAAGAAATCATTTTCGCATGCCTACGCAAATATTTTAATTTGAGAGTTAAGGGTGCTGACTATGTTAATTGCTTTGAAATGTTAAACAGATAGCCATGATGGATGGATAATGGCAGTGAGTAGGCTACAGCTATATTATACGCTCTATTATTTGTCCTTAAAATGTATGTAGTACATCTGCCACATGGGGAAAGGAAAGTTTTTCAAAACTGTGTCCAGGATATAAAGTTTCTAAAGTAAAGGTTTCGATAGAATGTGTGTCACAACTGGGTTGGGGTCAAAGTTCTGCCTGGGTCAAATTAATTTTTTTCAAAATTCTGCTTTCAAAATTCTGCATTTCCAATTTCTGTTTTTCAAAATCCTGCTTTTCAATATTCTGCTTTTCTAAATTTTGGTAAACCGAATCGATAAAAGCAGGATTTCGAAAAGCAGAATTATTGCTAGGTAAGGCAGAATTTCGAAAGCAGAATTGTGACCTGCTCCTGTCCCAACTAAATAAGACACAAGTCCCAAGTACACGTGAATTCAGTATCATTTAACAGATATTGACACAGATATTATATTATGAATAAAACTCTTTCGAAAGTTTCTAAAAGGTCATGTAGAGCTGAGCACGCGCTTTTTTTAAATTTTTGAAAACTTTTTTTTTTATTTTTAGAATTTTGTAAAACAAAACTTTGAAAACCAGAATATTGAAAAGCAGAATTAGAAAAAACAGAATTTTGAAAAGTTGAATTTTGAAAAGCAGAATTTTGAAACAGAATTTTGACCAATGTAGAATTTTGATCCCAACCCAGGTACTACATATATGTCATTATATGGCAAGTTTTGGATTCGTAAAAAAATCTAATTCAAGATTTTGATCAAACTTGACATTACGATGAAGACGAAAAAAGTCATGGGTCTCGAATCTAGCGTTTTTTGGACTTTTTCCCGACACGTTGTTTTTCATTTTTTTAGGACCAAAAATAACGGTAGCTGTCATATATTTTTTTTTAGCATATCTGGAAAGTCTTATTTTTCCCAAAAAAAGCTCCATAGATTTAAAAAAAAAAAAAAACTTAATAAATTTTATTAGGTTTAGGTTACCCTTTGGGAAAATAAAATTTCCGGAAAGCGTGTTTCAAATGGTTCCCGAAGCATTTGTTTATTTTTGTTTTTCTCTAAAAGAAATGAATTTGATATTTTTTTTTATGGAGAATCTTCTGTAAAATTGGAACAGGTATACCAAAATTAAAAAATTGTTTTTTCTAAAAAAAAATTTCAATTTTTTTTTTTTAACCAAATACATATGTATTTCGAAAACTACTCGGTGTTTTTTTACGAAACAAATCAGTTTTTTAACATTGTCTTGAATATATTTATCAAAAATTTTTCTTATAAGTAGTAAAAATTTACGACACCTTACATATAAATGTTACAAAACCGTTAAGCTGAAAACTTATAAGTTGAAATTATACTGCATATCAAAATTTTCAAAAAAAAAAAAAAATTGGGTTTTTTAAAAAAATTTCAATTTTTTTTTTAACCAAATATATATGTATTTCGAAAACTACTCGGTTGATTTTTTCGAAATTCAATTTTTATTTCCACAGTAATAAAAACTAAAAAATGGTGAACCTACCAATGTTTTTTTTTTTTTCTTAAAAATGTTTACAAAATTTTAATAAAATATAAAAAAATTATTTAAAAAAACAAACCTCCTCACTTCCTGATGTCAGAAATTAAAGCATAAATTTAATGATATTTATTTGATTTTAAGCAAACCTTAGAAAATATTAATTTTAAATTATCTACGAAAAAAGATATACTTTCCTTTTTTGATATTCCCTTTGACAAAAACTATAATTTATTCCTAAATTCTCTTTCGAAATAAAGGTTTTAATCCTTTTTTGAAAAAAGCACCATCTTTGCGTTTGCATTGCAACGAATTACCACCCTCTTTGGCTCACTATATGTATAAGTGCCTTCCAAAACTTCTCTAATTTTAAAGCATCTTATTAAAATAATAATTCGGCTTAAGTTAAGTATTTATTTTCTTCTATTGACATGACACACACTAATACACTTATACACCCCACCCACATATGCACAAATATGAAATGATATTTTGGATTTTAAGACCATAAAAGGATTTCGAAAATACATATACATACTCATATATAGCATCAATTTTTGATGAAAGTCTACATAATGTTTCTAATCAGTCAACCAAACTAATAGTATGATTTGTAGTGTGTGATGCTCTCGAAAATCCTTCAAACGTTATTCCCCATCAAAAAGAAAATTATATACACTATAAGGAAGATTTTCATTATTCGTTTCTTTAACCTAATCCTTCAGAGCAAAGCGAGGATCAAAATATTGCGTTTTCAGTTGTGCCAAACTATCACAGGTGTATAAAGGGGTATCTCTAAGCCCTGTATGACACAAGAAGTATCAAAGCAAATAGGCAGATACGTATTCAAAATTATTCAATCCACCTTAAGATACAGCTATACACTGCTTTCCACTTTATATTTGTACCTATATGCCTTCGAAAGATTGAGATTCACAAACACATACTAAAACGGTTTAAAATTTAAAAGACAGACAAACAAGCGAACCTTTGTGTTGTAATAAAAGCTTATAGGAAAGAGAGAACATTTTCTTATTCTTAATCGGATCAGGATAAGCATTTCAGGTTCGCATATATTAGATAAAAGATACAAATGAACAATATTAGTATCTAAACCTTACGAGTATAGATGTGTGAGAGATTGTTTCTAATGCTCTAAAACTTATAACTAATATGAAAGGGTTGCGTGTACAGTAGGAATTTTTGCCCCCAAACTAGCTTCCTCATGCTTGATGTATAATCTTCATCCCCATTAGCCAGGTGTAGGGGGCTGAGAATGGGGGGGTTAGGTGTGGTTGACAGTCTGCAAATGATTTAATTCGTCTTTAAAATTACAAAATCTTATGATTCGTTCTAAAAATTAAAAGAAAACCATATCCACAATTAACAACAAAAGAAAAACATAAAACAAGTAAAACAAAGACATTTAAAAGAGCGGATTTATTTTATAATTTGACTCCTCATATGTTTTTTTCTCATCCTTCTCGTTATTCCCCCAAACTATAACAAAGGATTCGCTTCACTTGAATTTTTGATGAAAGGTTTAATCGTTCAGCCGGATGAAAGGGTTGGCGGATTTTTCGTCAGGACTATAATAAAGTGTTCAAAATTTAATCTTTCTCACTTGTCTTAGACAAAAAAACTTTCTTTTTCAGAAAAGGTATTTTGGGGATATGTAAAGAGAAGGTGTTGTATGTTGTAACGGATTTAGTTGTCTTTACTAAACACGAAGCGATGTCAGGCTCTCTCATAATTATATCACGACCACAGGATTCCATGATATCAAATATGGGATGTTTAATAAATTGTCCAGCAAACAAGGTACGGCTCGGCATGCTTGTTAACTCCATTGACCAGCTCGTCGGTGGGGTGGGTACTTGCACCCGCCGCTGGACTACCGCGCAGTTCATGCCGAAGCAACAAAAGTATTTAACAAATTCCACATTATAACACAGAAGTGAATAAAATTTTCCCTTTTAAATTCATGTTATACGGGGCCCTGGATGTAATTTTGGGTCCCTGAGTGTATCCCTCCCCCTGTTCCTTCAACTTCATGAAGAAATTCCTTGGTCATTGAGCCACTCGTTTTAATTCCTCAATAACCCCTAGCTTAAAGATAAATAAATTCCTAAGAACTACTTATCTTCGCATCGACGTTTAACACCATCACTGATTTCCCTTGCCTTCGCACTTTAAATACCAATCACTCCATGACTCAAACTTGAATCAGATCCACAAAACTGTTATATAGTATAAATTCATTGTTTTATTACGTCAAAAATTCAAAATATAAAATTCAATCTCTGCTCATCTTCATTCTTATAAATGTAAAGCAATAATAAATATTAAGCATATGCGTTTAAAAGGGGGATGATTTTAAGTATCTTTAATTATAATTAATATAATTATTTAAGCACAAAAATTAAATAAAAAGTAATATAACCGTGCAACATGATCTTGAGTTGGAGTGAAAAGAACAATAATAACTCAAATTTAAGTGGTATACTAGCCGCGCGAAGAGCTTTTAGAAAGCAATGTCTCTCACAAAAGAAAGCCTTTTATTTTTTTTTTTTTTTTTTTTTTTTTTTTGTTATTCTCACTCACGCTCAATAATAATTCATCTTATGCACTCAATAAAAGCAAAAATTGAGATTAAATGGACCACATCACATCCACAGATTAACTTTCTTGAGTTTCATCTGTCATCGTTCAATTTGTCAATAAGGTTATAAAAAAAATGACTTACCGGCTTATCCAAAGATGCTGTGCACAGTAGCTTTGTTGTTGCCTGGGCGCTGTTTTTTCACGCAGCTAAATGATGATTGAAAAAAAAACACAAAACAAAATCTCTTGCCAAGTTGAACGATAGTTGATGCAGAAGAGTATGATTAGATGATATGATTTTTTTTTTTTTTAAATTATTTAATTGATGAGAGATTTGTGTTGTTTTTTTTTTTTTTGTAAGTTGTTATAAATATTTTGTATGCAGGATTTTATGATGTCTGTTGCAGATTGTTGATGGAGGGATGGCGTGAAATTGATATTTCTCCCTGTGGTGACGATGATGGGTTTCGATATTGTGGTTGATCGAACCACGATCATTAGAGAATTAGTTGGTGACGGTTCGAGTCGGGGTAGTGTCTTCTACCAAATCTGGACTATAGGTTGATGCGTCTTATTATGCCGAACAGGTTAACTAGCTGATAAATAGTAGGGCAAATTGATACTATTCTCCTTAAATGCTGATCGCAGTGGGTGAAGGCTTCAATCAAATCTATATGTATATATGTATATAGAATTTAACTGGGTGCTGACTGCAGCAATATGTAATTGAAATTGTTCTAATCCGAGAGTGAGCTCGATCGAATCAGTGATTGGTAAATTGGGTTTGCTTGCACGTGGTTGATCGTTGATCTTGGAAGCTTGGTTAATCGTGGCGCAGAGATCTCTGCAACCACGATTGTTGGTTTAAGAGTTTTGGAGGCTTTAAAGGCACGAATGTCTCGCTCTCAAAAAAAAGGATTCCTAGGGTTGGAATGAAGAACATTTAAATTAATGAAAAATGGACACTTAAGGTAGCTTCATTTTAAACTCACCACCGTGTGGTGTAGCACATGTGCCAGGCCACGATCACTTATTAGTTTTTACACTTTCCTCGGGCTCTATGGTTAGATAACAAGGCAATCAAAGAATCAGTTAAGCACGTGAGTCTGATTTTAATTCGCTGTGAAAGTACACGGAATATGTAATTGATCAAGCTGAATTTCTTGAGTTTGGTTTATAGAAATTACCTTAGCTTGGATTTATTCGAGGCGTATGTATAAAATTGCTAATCTTTTCCTTATTCGAAATTTCTACTTTTTTTTTTTTTTTTTCACGGATTGGGATGAAAACAAATAACGTCTCGTTTGTAAATTTTCATGAAAGAAATATTACTTTTGCCATTCGACTTTGGACTTGTTCTACTTTTGTGACTAGCCTCCACGAGGGTTAGAAATAAAAAAGAAAGTTTTACGGAAATGAAATCTCCTTCTCGCACTGAACCTCTGGGTAAGATCGAAATCAGTTCAGTGTAGACTAGTGTTGGCAAGTTCGAATTTTCGCACATTTGCTATGAGGGAAACATTATCGTTCAGGTGAGACAGAGTATGGAATTTTGGACGTATTCAACGCTCAACAAAAAGTTATGAAAACGATAGGTAAAGGGTTGGTGTTTAAAGACGGCCCACACACAACATTTAAATTTTTGTTCAGCCAGGGCACAAATTCAAATGGAATAGGCCGTACAATGTCTATGTTTATATATAAGGTATACAAAATACAAAAATATTATAGTCAAATGCTATGATTATGTTCTTATATCTTTGGCATGTATTATCCCTAAGTTGTTTCCACGCAAATCTTCAAGCTCGTATAGATTGTTGCTTACTATTTTCTTAATTTTAGCTTGGACAAATTTTGGGCATAGCTTTGCATTTCGTTTCTTTGCTTTATCACTCAATATGAAATTTCGCTTAAGAACAACTTGTCCAGGAGTAAATTTGCGTGCTTTGCTTCGCGTATTATATGTCTTTTCATAAACTTTATGCGCCTGAGCTAAAGAATCCTTAACTCGGCTATGAATCATGTTCATTTTTATGGCTTTTGGTAAAAGGTCGAATTCCGAGTTGTTAAGACCGTTGAGCTTTTTTAGCAGTGTATAATCAGAACCGTGTTGAAGTTTACATTGACCAAATAGCGCTTCATGTGGCGACATGCCTATGGCCGAATGAACACTTGACCTCAAAGCACTTAAGATTGAAATAAGGTTTTTATCCCAATTCGATTGATCAGAATTGACATAGGATCTTATAGCCGCCAAAATTGACCGATTGGCGCGCTCACTTGCATTCGCCTGTGGCGAATACGAAGCCGTTCTTACATGTTTTGTTCCATAGGAATCAATAAACTTGGAAAATTCTCTTCCAATAAATTGTTTCCCATTATCGGAAAGGAGTGACTCAGGTACTCCATAAATCGAAAAGACGTGTTCTTCCAAAAATTGAATGGCTGCATCAGCAGTCGCCTTTCTTATTGCTTTTGCAAGAATGAATTTCGTGAGTTGGTCAAGGCAAACTATAATATATGCATTTCCGGTTTTTGATCTCGGATATGGACCGAGAAAGTCAACGAAAACATGTTGGAATGGCCTTTCTACAATAAACGATTGTCCCATCGGTGGCCTTAGGACGGAGTTTGGGGCTTTGCACGATTTACAAACGATGCATTCTCCGATGAACGATTTTACTTCAGCCGCCATATTAGGCCAGTAAAATCGCTCTCGGAGACGATACAACGTTTTGGTGACTCCACCATGCGAAGCTCGAGGTGGGTCATGTGCCAGTCGGATCAAGCTTTTGGTCAGCGCGGCAGGAATCCACAGTTTCCACACACAGTCATCTTCCCTAGGATCCCCTGTGCAGTGTCTGACCTTCTTGTATACAAAACCTTCTGAAACTTGAAGATCAGGCAGCTGGGTTTTGTTTTTCTCTATAGTTTCGATCAACCCCATGTACTCATCCGACTTAAACGACGGATCCGCAAGGTTGACCAGAAGAACATCGGAAGGGCTCAAGACACTCTTGTCACCAGCTGCAATTTCATCTGCCGCGTACACTCGGGAGAGTGCATCTGGTGCTACATTTTGAGAGCCCTTTCGATGCTCTATAACAAAAGAGTATTTTTGGAGTCGCAAACTCCACCGCGCTAATCGTCCACTTAAATCCTTTTGGCTCATGAGCCACCTGAGACTCGAATGGTCGGTCACTATTGTAAAATCGTGCCCCTCAACGTAGGGACGGAACTTTTCAACTCCTAACACCGCAGCTAAACACTCAAGCTCCGTAACACTATAGTTACGTTGTGCCTGGTTTAATTTGTAGGAATAATAGTAAATAGGTTTTTCTGCGCCGTCGTCGTCAAGTTGACTTAAGACACAACCCACGCCTGTTGACGAAGCATCACACAAGATGAGAAATGGTTTTTTGAAATCCGGATTGACCAATACTGGAGCGGTTGTCAATGCCTGTTTCAACTCTTCAAAAGCCTTAAGAGCTTCAGTGGTAAAAACGAAGGTTTTTCTTTTCTTAAGTGTGTCCGTTATGGGGGAAGCGAGGGAGGAATAACTCGGAACAAAACGCCTGTACCAGCCAGATAGGCCCAAAAACCTACGAACTTGTCGAGGGGTCTTTGGCACTGGAAAGTCTCGAATGGCAGACACTTTGTCTGGGTCAGTCTTAATACATCCTCCTCCTACGATAAATCCTAAGTATCGAAGCTCTTTGAAGCAAAACCTTGATTTATCAAGGTTGATTGTCAATCCAGCTTTTCGTAAAAGTAAAGCTAGAGAACGAAGTATCTTTGTATGTTCCTCAAACGTTTGTGACACAATCAGCAGATCATCTAAATAAACAAATACGTTTTGTTTCAATTCATTAGGAACCACTTTGTCCATTAGTCTGCATAAACGTTGGGCCGCATTGCAGAGGCCAAAGGGCATGACCTTGAAGTGATATAAGGGTCTACCGGGCACACTAAATGCTGTCTTTTCCCGTGCCGATTCCGCTAGAGGAATCTGCCAGAATGCGTCTTTCAGGTCAACACTACTGATGAAATGTGTTTCTGATTGACGACTGAGCAGATTCTCTACATGAGGAAAAGGATAGGCGTCATTTTTCGTCGCCTTATTCAGCTTCCTGGAGTCGAGGCACAAGCGGTTTTTCCCTGGCTTGCGAACCAGGACCACCGGAGAACTCCAGGCGCTTTCACTCTCTTCTATGACATCCATTGCTATCATCCTATCCAACTCCTCATACATCATTTTCTGTATGGCCGGAGACACGGGATAGCTTCGCTGTTTAATGGGCTCGGTGTCTCCTGTGTTTATTGTGTGTTCTTCTAACGTTGTCCGCCCAAGTCCTTCTTTGGCATAGGACGGGAACAAACGTATAACATCTTCAATTTCTTTAGACTGATCAGCTGAGAGTTCATGCGCGTTTGAGTCACAACTTCGGAGCGAAGCAGGACAAATTTCGGAAATAATCTGAGGAGCAATCCCAAATTGTCTCCAAAAATTGATCCCAAGATACAGTTTTTGCTCAAGGGAAGGAACTAGATATATTTTAATTTCCTTGGTCATGTTCTTGTAGGTAACTTTGGTGGTTATTTCGCCTATTATCTGTTGGGGTTGGCCACTAGCGGTCTTCACATTTGAATTGAAATTTTTATACGACAATCCTAAGTTTTGCAACATTTTCAAGCAACCAGATCCTAAACAGCTGATGCTTGCACCGCTATCCAAAAGACCATTCATTGTTTTTCCAAAGATGGATATGGTCGCATACGGCCTAGGATCTTCGGTGTTGCAGAGTGTTGTAGCACAAATTTCGCGATGGATAATTCTCTTGTTTTTAAAACGGTTTCTTAGTTTTTGAATATGTGAAGGAACTTGGTTAAAGATTCTTTCGCGAACTTTGTAATAATTTTGTAATCGATTGTGAAGCGGAACAGTCTTATCGATAGCCAAAGGTGGTTTGTTACATTCAATTCTTTCTCGTTTTAAAATTTGCAATTGGTTTGTCTCATTTATGGTTCTAGCAGGGTTGGAAAATTCAGTAATTTTTATCGCGTCAGGTATTTTAGTCAGATCAGGTTGTTCGGATGAATCAGGTAATTTTATAAAATCTTTTGAAAAATCATGAGATAGAGTATAGTCTGAGTGAAACACATCAGGACATTTTAAACTTACATCTTGTCCGGGTTGTCTTTTGGATGACAAGCCTCCCCGGTAGTCGGATTGCCACGTTTTCGGTTTCCCGAACATTTGGGACAATTGGGTGTCGTTGTTTTCTCCATCCCACACCTGTAGCAAAATAAATTTCGCTGAGGGCTAGGGCATTGGACAAACGAATGCCCTTTTATCTTACAGTTCCAGCAAGTATAATTAGATTGATTATGCAAAGCACTCAATGCATTAACATCCATAAACTCTTCATCTTGCAAAGAGTCTTCCCTCAGTTCACTGATCTGCTTTTTAAAATTGCTTTGTTGTGATGGTTTAGCTCGAAAATTTTCATTTTGAGTTTGTGCATGTTTCTCAATTGACCTACAAACATACACCATTTCCGCTAAGCTTTGAGTTTGAAACGTTATAAGAAGCTCACCGGTTCTTCTTTTCACATTCTGTTTTATTAAGTCTATCAATTCTCTTCGTGATTTAGGATTTCGAAGTCGAGCATTCATTACTAGAATGGCATTATAAAAATCGTCGAAACTTTCATTTGGACCTTGTCGGCGGTCAAACATTTTCCGAGAAAGTTCCGAGTCCGTCTCAATACTTCGGTACTGTTCACAAAGAGCAAATTCTAAGGTTTGCCAATTCGCATTAGGGTTTGTCTTGAGAAAAGTCCAGAACCAGCTTTCGACGGTTCCGGTTACAAATAGATGGAAGTGAAGAAACAAGTCTTCACAAGTAACGTTATAGCAGGTTTTGAGTCTATTCAACCGACAAAGAAAGTCGTCGACGGTCATTCGAACGTTGTCGAATTTTAAGCCCCATTTATAAAATGCAACTGCTCGAGTGGAGCTGTTCTGAGATGTGTTTCGACTTGAGTTGGGACTTGGACCATTTAAATCCAGCGCATTCATTTGACTCAAGAAGTTTTGAGCATTTTCACTGGGATGAAAAGGTTCGGTATTGTCAACCGGTCTTATAACTGGATGAGCAGTACTGTGGTCTTCAGGACGAGTTATACCATTATGTAAGGAATCATTAGCAATTGGTGGAGTTGTTGCTCTTAAGGTATCGCGAATAGTGTCTATAACTTCTTTCCGAATTTTTGCCCTCTCCTTTTCATACTCTGCCTTCCTAACACGCAGATCTTCTGCCCTACTTAACCCAACTGTAGCAGTTACAACATTCGATATGTATCGTTCTAAACTAACGTTCAAGGAATGAGCTGGAGGCTGTTCATCTTCATGCTCACTTTGAAGGTTATCTAAAGGCCCTTCGACATGCTGTTCGTCACCTTCGGTTCCGTCATTTGTTTCTGCAACCATATGTGAACCTCCTGCACCTGCAGTTTGGCTACGAGTGGCAGCTTTGGAGCTTTTCTCTTTGGATTTATCTCTTTTTGGTGCCATTTGGCAAATAGAGCAAATAAAATAGTTTTGGAGTAAAGTATTATACTAAGCGTATACCAGCGAAAACAAATGTAATTGAATTATAAAAAAAATTAAAATAGGTTTACTTTGTATTAAGACGTCAAAGGTTAATACCTTGTCGGGATCATAATCAGTGTTAATTATAAGCAAAAGAATAATGTTTCAGAAAACAATGCAAACAAAAAAAAAGAATTCTAAAAAGTCTTTCAACAAAAAGGTAATCGAAATTAAAAAGAAAAATATCAAAATCATGTGTGCTTAGGAAGTTTACCAGTGATGTGTGTAAACGACGACATAAAAATTAAAAAGGAAAAATCTATTCACCTCATAGTAATTGAAATAATATTATTTATTTACTTTTTTTATTTTTAAGAATTGTTTTTAAGTTTTTATAACGCAACTTAGAACATGATAGCATGTACCTTTTATTCTTTGGTCGTTTAACTTTGAAACGGTTCTTAAATTTGAAAGGTTTAAGTTTAAATGCTATAACTTGTTAAATAGTAAAAATAAAAAGGAATATAAATGGGACATGTTTTTCTAGCTCACAAAAATTTTGTAAATGACGGTTAAAAGAACACGTAAACGCATCAGCCGAAGAAAAGTTTCTCGGAACTGTTATCTCCCGGTCGTCTTTGTAATCTGTTAACGAAAAGCCAGAACATATGTTTTCTTTAATCTATTATAATCAATGCACCAGACGGAGGCGTTGTAACTGGTAGGTACATTAAATCTCCCGGTCATTGACGTTAGTAAATTAAAGTATGATTAAAAAAAGGAAATACTAATAGGCAAGCGCTTCACGAAGCAAAGTCAAGAGACTGAAAGCTTGGGACGCTACTTTAAGTATTTGTAAACACAGAAAAACTGAATAAGTTAAGGCATAACAAAATTTTACTTTGTGTGCTAGAATAAAAAGTTTATAGATGAAACAAAACTTTTTAATAAGAATTCGAAGCCCCATACATTGGGCGCCACCTGTGTAACGGATTTAGTTGTCTTTACTAAACACGAAGCGATGTCAGGCTCTCTCATAATTATATCACGACCACAGGATTCCATGATATCAAATATGGGATGTTTAATAAATTGTCCAGCAAACAAGGTACGGCTCGGCATGCTTGTTAACTCCATTGACCAGCTCGTCGGTGGGGTGGGTACTTGCACCCGCCGCTGGACTACCGCGCAGTTCATGCCGAAGCAACAAAAGTATTTAACAAATTCCACATTATAACACAGAAGTGAATAAAATTTTCCCTTTTAAATTCATGTTATACGGGGCCCTGGATGTAATTTTGGGTCCCTGAGTGTATCCCTCCCCCTGTTCCTTCAACTTCATGAAGAAATTCCTTGGTCATTGAGCCACTCGTTTTAATTCCTCAATAACCCCTAGCTTAAAGATAAATAAATTCCTAAGAACTACTTATCTTCGCATCGACGTTTAACACCATCACTGATTTCCCTTGCCTTCGCACTTTAAATACCAATCACTCCATGACTCAAACTTGAATCAGATCCACAAAACTGTTATATAGTATAAATTCATTGTTTTATTACGTCAAAAATTCAAAATATAAAATTCAATCTCTGCTCATCTTCATTCTTATAAATGTAAAGCAATAATAAATATTAAGCATATGCGTTTAAAAGGGGGATGATTTTAAGTATCTTTAATTATAATTAATATAATTATTTAAGCACAAAAATTAAATAAAAAGTAATATAACCGTGCAACATGATCTTGAGTTGGAGTGAAAAGAACAATAATAACTCAAATTTAAGTGGTATACTAGCCGCGCGAAGAGCTTTTAGAAAGCAATGTCTCTCACAAAAGAAAGCCTTTTATTTTTTTTTTTTTTTTTTTTTTTTTTTTGTTATTCTCACTCACGCTCAATAATAATTCATCTTATGCACTCAATAAAAGCAAAAATTGAGATTAAATGGACCACATCACATCCACAGATTAACTTTCTTGAGTTTCATCTGTCATCGTTCAATTTGTCAATAAGGTTATAAAAAAAATGACTTACCGGCTTATCCAAAGATGCTGTGCACAGTAGCTTTGTTGTTGCCTGGGCGCTGTTTTTTCACGCAGCTAAATGATGATTGAAAAAAAAACACAAAACAAAATCTCTTGCCAAGTTGAACGATAGTTGATGCAGAAGAGTATGATTAGATGATATGATTTTTTTTTTTTTTAAATTATTTAATTGATGAGAGATTTGTGTTGTTTTTTTTTTTTTTGTAAGTTGTTATAAATATTTTGTATGCAGGATTTTATGATGTCTGTTGCAGATTGTTGATGGAGGGATGGCGTGAAATTGATATTTCTCCCTGTGGTGACGATGATGGGTTTCGATATTGTGGTTGATCGAACCACGATCATTAGAGAATTAGTTGGTGACGGTTCGAGTCGGGGTAGTGTCTTCTACCAAATCTGGACTATAGGTTGATGCGTCTTATTATGCCGAACAGGTTAACTAGCTGATAAATAGTAGGGCAAATTGATACTATTCTCCTTAAATGCTGATCGCAGTGGGTGAAGGCTTCAATCAAATCTATATGTATATATGTATATAGAATTTAACTGGGTGCTGACTGCAGCAATATGTAATTGAAATTGTTCTAATCCGAGAGTGAGCTCGATCGAATCAGTGATTGGTAAATTGGGTTTGCTTGCACGTGGTTGATCGTTGATCTTGGAAGCTTGGTTAATCGTGGCGCAGAGATCTCTGCAACCACGATTGTTGGTTTAAGAGTTTTGGAGGCTTTAAAGGCACGAATGTCTCGCTCTCAAAAAAAAGGATTCCTAGGGTTGGAATGAAGAACATTTAAATTAATGAAAAATGGACACTTAAGGTAGCTTCATTTTAAACTCACCACCGTGTGGTGTAGCACATGTGCCAGGCCACGATCACTTATTAGTTTTTACACTTTCCTCGGGCTCTATGGTTAGATAACAAGGCAATCAAAGAATCAGTTAAGCACGTGAGTCTGATTTTAATTCGCTGTGAAAGTACACGGAATATGTAATTGATCAAGCTGAATTTCTTGAGTTTGGTTTATAGAAATTACCTTAGCTTGGATTTATTCGAGGCGTATGTATAAAATTGCTAATCTTTTCCTTATTCGAAATTTCTACTTTTTTTTTTTTTTTTTCACGGATTGGGATGAAAACAAATAACGTCTCGTTTGTAAATTTTCATGAAAGAAATATTACTTTTGCCATTCGACTTTGGACTTGTTCTACTTTTGTGACTAGCCTCCACGAGGGTTAGAAATAAAAAAGAAAGTTTTACGGAAATGAAATCTCCTTCTCGCACTGAACCTCTGGGTAAGATCGAAATCAGTTCAGTGTAGACTAGTGTTGGCAAGTTCGAATTTTCGCACATTTGCTATGAGGGAAACATTATCGTTCAGGTGAGACAGAGTATGGAATTTTGGACGTATTCAACGCTCAACAAAAAGTTATGAAAACGATAGGTAAAGGGTTGGTGTTTAAAGACGGCCCACACAATGTTTGTGTGATGCATACAACAAGGATTAATACTTCTGTTCTCGAAGGAATAACATGCATGAAAATAATGGTTAAATACTGTTGTTAAAGAAGTGTGTAAAAAGTATCAGGTGTGATTCAGCTATAAAAGGTATAATTAAGGATTGGAACAAACATTCTTTGCTTTGTGCTTACTTTTTTTTAGGGCAAACGTAGTACAATTTATACTTAACCCTTGGTTCAGCTATTTTAATTCTCCGATTTCAGCAGATTAACTGAAGTTTAAAGATGGTTCAAGGTTTTAAATATGTGATAACAGCCAATTTCATACCTAAACCATCGCTGAACCTCAGTTGATCTGTCAGAACTGGTGAATTAAAATTCCTGAACCACGGATTAATATTTAAACCACGATTGTATAAATTTGGCACTTAAATATTTACATAATATACCTCCTTTTCTTAGGTTTAAGATTTATCCTAGTTTGCAAATATTTTGGCTATCTCTTTTGACCTAACTGTGTTCACCAAATACCCCAAAATCTAAACTCTTAAACCACTGATATAACCTTGAACCACAAGAGCGAGTATATCTGCGTTTGATTGGAGCCAATCGTGTACTTGATTCCTGTCACTATTAACCCATTGGACAACTCAACACCTGACTTTTAATGTTTTTGTTAAAAATGTTGGATTTTAATCCCACCTACTTTTATTATTTCATTCTTACTCTTTAGACTTCCTCAACGCTTTTAAAACGTCTGCGCCGATAAACAGCTTTATTACAGGACATCTACCTTATACTTTTTTATACTCGTACACATTAAATTTCAATTGTTTTTTTTTTTTTTCTTGAATTTTCTTTCAGGTTATTCTATCTCAGATCTGCCGCAGTTCATACCAAAGTTCATATGATTATACAGGAGAAATTTCCGATGATTTGCGTCGCAAATTCGACCAGTGGTGGAGTAATCAGCTTTCACCACAATCCCCTATAGCACCGAAAATGCTGCCGTTTATGGCTGCTGCAGCAGCAGCAGGTGCACCCCATCAGCCAAGTGGCATGGACTTTAGTACCGTTGGTCAAATGGCAGCAGCAGCTGCTGCTGCACGCAGTATGCACCACACAAATCGTGACAACCTTCTGGGCGATAGCCATCAGCCACCACCACCACCGCCACATCATCTTCATCCGAATATGATTGTCCATCCAGTTATGCATCCTCATCCGATGCATCCACATCACACGTCATATCCGACGAATCAAAAGACCCGCATGCGAACCAGTTTCGATCCAGAAATGGAATTGCCCAAACTGCAGAAATGGTTTCAAGAGAATCCCCACCCCTCACGGCAGCAGATTCAGACTTATGTGATGCAATTGAATTCGCTGGAGTCACGACGTGGCCGCAAGCCGTTGGATGTTAATAATGTGGTATACTGGTTTAAGAATGCACGTGCGGCCCAAAAGCGGGCTGAAATGCGTGGTGGTGTTGGGCAGATGCCAGGTGCTGGTATGGGAGGAGCTGGTGGATCTTTGGGTGCTGGTCATCCGGCCAATGGATATCTGAATCATCATGCCCAACAAATGATGTCTCACGACTATTTGAAGAGTCCAATGAGTCTGAAGTCCGATGATATTGATACAATGTCTCAGCATTCGGACGACATGGATGATGACCAAAGTCGGCCAATTTCGCCTCAGCTGCCATTGTCGCTGACCATGCACGAACGCAATAGATCACCCGAAGATGGAAGATCGTCTATGGGCAAAGATGATGCGACAAGTAATCATAATGGATCAACGACTGAAAGAAACAGTCATTCGACTGGCGGAGGGAATAACGAGGAGCTGCCAAATGGAAATGCAGATCGTCATTCGGATGTTGAGACACACTCACCACATGCTGGCGAAGCCAACAATAACAACAACAACAACAATAGTAGCAATAACAATAACAATACCAACAACAATAACTCAAGCCATCGAAGCTTAGATGAACGCTGTGAATCACCAAAAAACTCACATAAATCCGAAGATCTCGAAATGGACGATGACAATGACAATGACTTCGGGACACCTTCGCCAGATCTTCGAAAGGATATCTTTCCAATGGTATCGAATGCAATGTTTCCACAGTCCCTTATGTATATGACATATATGCCGGGATTTGGACAACCTGGTCATCATCCGCATCATGCTGGCGTCGGAATGCATCCATCTACGCCAATGGGGACCAGCAATTTGAGCCTATCGAATATATCGAGTGAAGAGCGACGCAAGAGAAATCGAACTTTTATAGATCCCGTGACGGAGGTGCCAAAATTGGAGCAATGGTTTTCAATGCAATCGCATCCATCGCATAATATGATAATCAAGTATACCGAAGATTTAAATACGATGCCTTATAGGTGAGTTAGAGATTATTTTATATTTATTTTTTTTTTTTATTGAGACATATTATATTTATTTTTTAGTTATTGTCTTGATAGTTATAGCCCCCTTCCTGCTAAGCGAGACATTCGATTTAACATTTTTTGCAGAGTATTGATTGTCAAAGTATTGATTGACAATCATTTCTTTTTTTTTCCACTTTTTGAGGAAGCTTTCTTTAGTTCCAAGTCACTCCATATGAGTGGGCTTATCCACCATGATGATTGGTCTTTTGGTGCTCCAACGCTTCAGGTTTTTTGTCATACAATTCAACTGTTAATGCACGATAAGAAGTCGGTTATTGCAAATGGTCAACGCATTGACTCTTTGACGTGAAAATGACTTCAAATTCTGTCCCAAAGCTGTCAAGCCATATGATCGTCATCACATATTACTGTCAACGCGTTCACAACTGCGTTGACACTCGCGTTGCAAGAAACTTTAAGGTCAACGCGTTGATCATTTTTTTATGTGAACGTGTTATAAGCCTGTCCACGCAATTAGGACACATCAACAAATTACAGATGGCTCGTTCACTTTACGCCAACATTGACACAGCAGAATTTCTTGCTGCTTCAACGCAGCTTGGTGAACTTCGAAGATTCTGTATTTTTGTGTACTTTCTTAATCTGGATTGACAATCTTTTTATGTGGAGAAAAAGTCACTTTGACATGTTAACGTCGTTAGTGTGAACACTAACTGTGTTAAAGCTGAAAGTGTTCGGATGTGCTAGTTTTATGTACCAACTCGTTGACATAGCAAAGGTGAAGACATCTGAAGCATTTTGGGATAGCATTGGCTGAATGGCGTCAAGAGAGTAACCCATTTAATGCGTTGCATGCATTGCGTCGACGTATACAACTGACAGCTTGTTTAAATACGCGCTTTTTGTACGAGAAACGAATACTGTAAAATAAGCTGAACTTTTAACTTTTATTTTGGAAAATCTGTTGACAAGTTGACAATCAAAATATAAGGCTTTGGACTTTTTTTAAGCTTTTTTGTTTTTGTTGTAATTTGTTCATGACAAAAAAAAAAATACGTTATAATAAGCATAGACGTTTGTTTGTGGATTTTTGTAAACGAACACGAACATATAGTTCCCATTCTTCGAAAATAACGTATTCAGTAACCACAATCCGTTTTATCCGTCAATATGTCAATTGATCCGTTGCCACGATACATTCGACAGATTGTATTGGTGGAGGCCTTCATTTGTATGATTGTCAACGTTTCATGCGTTGACAGTACCCTTTAAGCAAAAGGGTTCGTTTTGGAACCGCACACGTAGTCAACAACGTATGGAGGGCTCCGCGTACGGATCCAAATACGGATCCGCAAAACTGCGTTTGTCGGCTCAAATTAGTAAGGAAATTAGAATCACCACTGTCCCACTTGCGCATGTTGAGAGTGAGAGTTCTCCATACTCAGCGAAAACTGAAACCAAAGCGGATCCAAAACGAATTGCAAAAAAAGTAATTCCCAACTTTTTTCATTCCAAGCTTCTCCAATTGAGTTTACCTACAACAAACAAAGAAAGCTTTCTTTTTCATTTAAGACACTTTTATCATCATTTATATAAATACAATTTACAAACATAATTTTATTGCACTACAAAAAGACCAAGTGAACGAAAAACAGTAATATTTTATTTACAAAGCGACCATTTCTCAATTTTTCATAAGAAAAGAGAAAACAAGGAAACTACTATGTCTTCGCTACTCCACTTGCTGACTTGCAAATATGAACTAAACAATGGTGTAGGGAAAAATGCCTGTAGATACAAAGAATTTTTGTAGGTGTGCGTAAAACACTCAGTTTAGCAAAGATCCAAGAAATACTTGCTTGAAAGGTATATTAACAATATTTTAAGTGACGTCAAGGAGTTAGCCATTTACGTTTACCGTCTAATAGTAGATTTATGGGCTTATAAAGAAAAAAAAAAAGAAACCGGAAATAAAAAAATAATTAAAAAGTAGTTTTCTTTGAGTTCCTTTAATTAATGAAAATTTGTTTACTTATTTTTTTTCTAATTTCATTTTACATTTTAATTAAATCTCAAATTTTTCTTCTTTTGCTTTTCAGACAAAAATTTCCCCGCCTAGAGAGCAAGAATGTCCAATTTTGGTTCAAGAACCGTCGAGCCAAAAACAAACGTCTAAAATCTATCTTCGACCCACAATCACAATGTCCTCAACTCAGCGCGATCAATTCATTTGGACTTAAATACGATGAACGGGATTGAAATACGGCATCAAATGGTGCCTACCAAGCACCATCACCTTACGGGCCATCTTTATTCTATCCCAGCATAAGTCGATAATGATAGTGAATTTCTGAATAAATTCAGAACCAATAATGATGTCATATCACAAAAAGGAAAATCCTTGCCATTGAATAACTAAGGTGTATCACAAAATTTCGTTCATCGAAAGAGATAACCTGTAATTGAAAATCAAAATCATTTACCACGAAAAAAAAAATTAAAACAAAAAAATAAGAAACAATTATTTTAATACAAACAACGCACTTATAACTTTTTTGCAATTAAAAAAAATTAGTCAAAGTAATTATATAAGAAAATCTTATAAATAAAATTAAATAAGTTTTTTCTTTTTTAATATTGATAAAACAAAAATATCAAACTTCCAAAATCCCAGTTGAATAGTCTGTAATAATTAATATTTTTTCTATTATTAAAAATAATAAAATAAATTGTATTTAATTAATAAAATTTTCAATTTCCTTAAAAATGAAATTTATAAAAAAACCAAAGATAACATATAAAAATAGAAGATAAAATTAAAAACAAAAAATAAAATCAAAGGAAAACAAACATTATGTAACAATAATTCTAGTTTTAAGTAAATCAATAATAATATTAGTTTTAGAACTGAATAAAATCAAAACCATTATTTTTAGCAGGAAAAAAAATATCAAAAATGGAAAATTAAAAGAAACACATTTAACACTTTATCTCTCTATTTATTTTTGTTTGTTATATTTCGTTGAAATCTAATTTAAACGCAATTTACTTTTTGAGCAATATCAACTTAAATTTTAAAATAAAAAAAAACTTATAATTTAAAAAAAAAAAATGGCTGCATATGTAAATATAATAAAAGCCTATAAAAAATTCAAATTTGTTTTTTCTTCTTGTATGATTTTTTCTTAATAGATTTGTTATGAAAATGATGATTTTTTAAAATTAAATTTAATTTCAGAAATTGTTAAAAAATCAGTTTTATATTTTTGGTATAAAATACCGTTTAATACGACGAATTCATAACTTGTATTTAAAAATAAATCTTTCTATGATAAGTATTATAATTAAATTATTGAAAAAAGCTAAATAAATAAAATTTAAATCAACATCAATGTAGGAAAGTTTTTAAAAAGTATTATTCCATTGTAAATTAAATGCATAAAGTTAAAACAAAATAAATAAAAAAAAAGAATTTCAATTATGAGCACTGTGTTTTTTTTTTGTGTATGATTTGGACTTATTTCTCAGCAAAAATCGAACTGCAAATAGAAATTTAATAAGGAGTTTAAGCCCTTATTTCAAAAGCGCCATCTGTGTGAAAAGGGCGATAAATAAATAAATACAGGGCAATAAATAAATAAATAGAGGAATTTTGCTGTCGTTTAATTAACTCAAATTCGAGCTTACTAGTAGCGGTTGAAAAATATTGCTAATTTAAATTAACAAAGGAGGAAACATTCGCGGGGACATTTTATTCTTTATAGCCCTGACTATTTGGTAACGTAATAAGATTTAAAAGGCATTTATTTAAATAATTATAGGTATATTTTTCTTAAAAAATTTCGATGGTATTGAACATTTTTGTCCCACCTTTTTTGCGCATAGTCCGAAATTTCAAAAGTATCAAGTTTCAACTTTCTCAATAATGTTCGGTTTCATAAATATTTAATAGATTTTCAAATTTTAAAATGACATATTTTGTATAGACTCAACGTCATTTAAAAATTTAAAAGCCTTTTAAATATTTTTAAGTGCTTTATGAAATCGGGCATGTCTCATAAAAATATTCTACAGATTATCAAAAAAGCAAACTATGTATCTCTATTGGAAACAATACGAGGTCCGAGGATGTTCAGATAGAGCCATCCGGAAAGTATGCTATGAAAATTTGTATTTAAAATCCATTCAAAAATTAATGTATTAACAATAAAATGTATTATTTTAGTGCTTTATTGTCGGTTGTCTATTAAGTCGAAAATAGCAATATTTTTCAGAATAGACCAGCGATTAAAAAAAAAAACTTAAAAAAAACAAAAACCAATCGATGATAGCAACGGAATCACCCCCAACCGTTCAAGGTGGTTCAATAGGATGACAATACAAGTTTTGGATGCCAGCAAAATAAGACAAAAACGGCCAAAAAAAGTGCTATTAGCATTTTATTAAAAGTATCTATAGGAACTTACCTATCCTACATTTTTGTGTGGTCAAAGAGAAAGTTTTTTAGAAGTAATTTAATGTAATGCCAAGAACATACATTATGCCGTTTCTTTTCCTTCTCCACAAAAATTTACGATCCTTTTTAGAAAAAAAAAGACCCCAAAAGTTCAACTTTGTTGGTATTTTTTTGAAGTGAAAGTTTAATTTAAATTTTTTAAGAAATAAGAAAAGTTCATTAATAATGAACGAATAAATTGTTGTGTTTAGTGTTTAGGTTTAAGTGCACTAAGACTAACAAGGCCCTTTTTCTTTTTCAGGTGAAAATTCTACGAAATTATCGCGCTTGTCTGACGAAATCTCTATTCGCACAAAATATTGTAATAGAATTGTCTGTTAAACACAACAACAAATTTGTCACTGTCAAATTATTATTTTCAGAATTTCATAATTTTGTACTGACAATTTTATCATTAAAAATTTTGTCATGGCCTTTATAATTTTATGCATGCAGTTTGCAAATTTCAAAAATTGAAGTGCTGCATAAATAAAAATAAAAGGTGTGATCCACACTGATAACTTCCTATTTATGCCTTATCAAACTCCTTATATCCGGTGTTATTTTTATAAAAAAAACTACCAATTCAAAGTCTTCGAAAACCAATCAAGGGAAGACCAAAGTAGGGCTAGTTGTTCTTAAAATATGCGACACGAAAAATATTTTTCAACAATATTTAGGAATTTTTTTTTGCAGTTTTTTGGCTTAGAAAAAAAAAAACTGTCAATCTATATATTTTATACAAAAATTATTAATTACCAATTATGAAATTGCGTGTAAACTTAAAATTATCCCGTAGTCATTGTTTGTTGTAGAGATATTGGAGCTGAAAAACTTTGTTCAACAATATTCAGTAGTTTCTGGTAGTTTTTATTTTTTTAATTTTCAATTGGAAAAAAAATACCAACAGAATATAATACAAAATGAAGACAACATAAGAAGCATATTCAAGGTAGGGACGAACTAAGAAATTTTAAAGAGCGAGGGTAACATACGGGTTCTTAGAATTCTTTAGCCTATCGTTTAACAAACCATAAATATAGATTTGGCCTTTTTCACGATAAAATTGATGTGCTCAGTGAAATCAAGGCCAGAAGAAACAAGGACTCCAAGGTTTTTGAAACTATCAACGCGAATTAAAGTATGTTGTGATATTTTATAATCAAACAAACTAGGAATTCGTCTTTTAGAAAATGTAATCGATCACTCATAGATCCAATGCTTTTAAAATTTTCATATCATCTGCAAAAAAAAAAGAATTTCACTATTACGTATACATAAAGGTATACATCGTTAATAGCATATATAAAAAACGAAGGGGTCTTAAGTGACTTCCCTGAGGGACTCCAGATTTGACAATAAAAGGGTTAGATAACGAGTTTCTGAATTTCA
The DNA here is from genome assembly GCA_947049315.1 of Epistrophella euchroma. NCBI lineage: Eukaryota > Metazoa > Arthropoda > Insecta > Diptera > Syrphidae > Epistrophella > Epistrophella euchroma. Next base: position 120,001,184 of record OX346245.1, on the reverse strand, counting down.
CCTGATAATATCTGTTTTGAAGATAGGACGACAATCAAGTGATAAGTCCAGGAGGAAACCCAAACACTTCTAATTTAATCAAAATAATTTCTTGAGATAGTTGATTGAAAGCCTTTGAAAAGTCTGTATAGATGCAGTCAAGCTCTTGACCACGTTCTAACGCGCGCCACGACGTTGAGCATTTTGTGCATATAAACACAAGCAAGTTCGTTACCATCGACCGTCTCTTCATGAAACCATGTTGTTCCTTGCAGATTATCAGCCCTATTATCGTATCCGTATGGAGAAATGTACGATCGGAGAAAACTTCCGATCGGACGATTTTTTCTGTTCATGGTATACGAATCGTATCGTATGGTTACGGAAAATTTTCTATAACTTCTAACTTTCTGTCGGGGAAATCGGAAAGCAAATATCTTCACTCATCGCATGAATTCGTGATGCGTTTGCTCCATTTTGACATTTCATCGGCATGCAACGCACGAATTTGACATTTTCAACGCACATTAAATTTTATTTCGTAGATCTGTCCGATTGGTCTATTGGAATGGCTACAATGATACAAAATTCGTATATTTCGTAGAAATTAGAGGAAATTTCGTTCCGATCGGTTACGATGATAAGGCTGTATATTTTTACAATGAAATGTCAAGCTATCACATACTACCTGTTCAAAAAGCTTGGGAATATATGAAAGTTTGGAGATTGGCCTATAAAATCTGTGCTTACTGAAAATTATAGGTAGGTATGTACTAAATATTAAAAGGCACCTTGGCCATTATTCTGGGTCAGTCCTGAGATTTCTTTGTACCGACCGATATCTTGTTTAAAAAAATAAAATTAAATGCAAGTTTTCTCCCCTTAATCGAAATCCTGGGCTCTCATCGTGTAAGGCGATGATCGTCTGACGACGTGCGTCGCTTTAACGATTATTTTGTTTCGTATAACTGATGAAAATGAAATGCATACGCCCTTGCATGATACCATTGAAAAAATACAATTAATTCAATAATGATGCTAAACTCCGCTTCAAAGCTAAGTGAAATGCACAAAGAAGAGTTGAAAGCTCGATTTCGAGTTGAGTTGAAATGGTGTTGAGATGACAGCCTAGATTTTTTTAGCACAAATCTCGACTCGTCTCCGCTCCTGGGGGCCTATTATGTAAAACGATAATCATAAGAAATACCGCGTATTCGTTAAATTGCGATTATGAGAAACCAGAATGGTGGTAAAATTAAAACGAAACTCGTATTTAATTAGTTGTCGTTTGTTTGTTTGTTTGATTGCATTCTCGTTTGTCATTATCGCTTTTATACCATGACTATCGTTACCCTAGGTTTCGTTTTCTCTGCCGTTTGTTACGTATCTCATAATAAGGGCCCTGAAGTGTTGTCGAGTCGGTTCAAGCTAATTTTAACTCGATCACTCGAGGGCACCTTCAAGCTCGCTTTAATACCTCATTTAAAAGAGATAAATAATGTTGAATGAAAATAATTTCTTCTCAAATAACAGGTGTTTTCTGTGACACATTATCCACAAAGTTTTCTTATGTCAAAATTTAGCTAGGGTCTTAGCTAATATTTGGGAGAATAGTGGCATGTATTCTGCACACAAACAATTTCAATTTTAAGGCAAAATATGGTTCGTTGGCTTCCCAAAACTTTTTTCAATTTTTAATCCAAATTCTATAAAAATTCATATAAAAAATTATATTGGACTAAAATTGGAAAAAAACGAACTAGGGCCCTATTTCACCAATGGCATATCACTCATTACTTAGCAAATTATCATAAATCTTGATACGATTTTGTTGTGACATCAGGATGACACAATGTCCTCGAAAATAATTTGTAAGTATTTAGGTACTCTAAATCTGACATAAGGTCCATATGCATTGTGCGTATTACGATTTATGTATGTTAAGCCCTTCCCAGATCTAAAAAAAAAAACTTCTGGCTTTTTTGAAAAAAAAAAAAAAATGTGGGCTAGTGAAAATGCTATAGTCATTTTAATAAATCTAATTTAGGGGGAGCTTATCTCAAAGCTTCGGGTTCTGACTTCTGAGCCGCTTGGTCTCGGTTCAAGTCAATGAATGAAAAAATATTTCAATTTAAAATGAATATTAGACTAAGTAGGTAGATTTTTCAGGAAATATAGGCTCCTACGTATATGATTATCATACAAAGGACAAAACCCCATTTCCATGATTTTCTATTTCATATAATAAAAAATTATATTTTAAGCCCTGTTGAAGTACCTATAGTATTTATAGCTGTTTTGCATTATTCAATTATGATCTGCAAATTTTTGAAGGATTTTCGAGGTAGCTATCGGTCTAATCAATAAAATTGGACTCATATAGCATTACTATTCCATCTGTTAGCTTAAAGTTAAATACATAAGGATTCAATTTTTTGTGAAAAACCGGATTTTGGTAAAAAGTCAGTTAGGCCACTATGCTTCTGACGGCCAGGGGCCTGTAACACAACGTGACAAGTACTTGTAGGACAATTGAAAAGCGACAAACTTGTCCTAAATCCTGTAACACAAAGCGTCAAGTCTATGAAAAATCGTATCCTTCGGACAAGTATAGTTGGACAAGTGGATTAAGACTTGTCAACTTGTCACGTTGTGTTATAGGCCCCTGATATAACATTCAGTTTAATAAAGCTTATTTCCAACTTTTTGAACTGTCTGTAAGTGTTTTCATTCCATATGTAATATTATTATGTATGTACCTAATCACTATACAAAACTGAAATCATTTTGAATGATGGTAATTGAAATAATTATGCAATCCTAAAAATATGCAATTTTCCTTACGATTTCATAATAAAAACTTTCCTTCATTGCATAGAGATAGGAATGAATCGAATCTTAAGGCTGAATTCTTCAATAATTTATTATTTTAATCACGGTGTTCTAAGTTTACAAAATATTTTTCAATTACCTCAAGTCCTTAGCTCGTCCTTTGATGGAGTCTTTAAAATACTCTTATTAATATCCCTTCTGGCAAATAATGTAGGTTTATTATCTACAAAACTTTGTAACACAAAGATCCCATCAAATGAAGGCTCCAAAAAAAAACACCCCATTACTCATTTGATAAAATAAGATATAAAACAAGGAATAACTTCCCTTATAGAATGGATTTGCATTCTAAAGCAGGAAATTCTTCATATTGTTTAATATATAGTTAAACCAAATTGAATAAATCTGTGAAAAATTCTCGCCGTTGTCTAAATAATGGTTTTGGTTGAAATTCTTTCAAACTCAAATTTATATGTATGTAGGTCTGTTTAGTTCTGTTCATCCCCCGTCCTGGCTCCAATCGCATACCATACAGAACTGCCGAAATAATTTCATTTCTTATACTCGTCCTGAGATGCTTGGGAATATTTATTTGGCAGCCTTATCAGTGGAATATGAATATTTCCTTTTTTTATGATCATTTATGGTGGTCCATGAATCATTGTTGTGTGCCTTCGCGGTTGCACACTTCCACCAAATGGTTAGTTATAAGGTAATGTTCTTCCTCGAAGGAGTTCAAAGCCCAGCCGTAAGGAATCACCGTCATGTATTATTGTGTCCTTTATTTCAAAAAAAAAATGAAAAAAAAGATAGGTAGGTACTACTAACTTTACAAAACGCTCTATACTATTATTTCCACCCGTATGTGTATCTATGTATGAAACATACTGCAGATAAACAGTGCTGTGAAAAAAAAACACAAATAGTAAGACTTTCTTAAGATTTCCGACGGAGGAACCAGAGAGAGGAACTTAAATTTTTTAAAAATAATCATTAATCTTATAATTCCTTTATTTGATTTTTGCTTAGTATTCTTTTATTTTATGTAGGTATAAGATTAATTTTTAAGTTTTAAATAGGAAGATTTATATTCGCACAAATCTATATACCATCTCCATTGTAGTATATGAATTTTTATTGGGGACTTATTTCACGGATTTGCTTGTGGTGTGGAAACTAAAAAAAAACACAATTTTTGAATGAAAAATAAATTTTTAAAAAATGTTCACGACTTTTTTTTAACAGCACTGTTTATTATTTATGTTTTGAAATGAGTTAGTGTCGGGACTTAATTTCCTTGATATTTGCATTATTATCTTTACGTACCATTATAATGTGATATTAAAAAAAGTTTAACGGTAACCGGAATGTAGCGTACACATATCTTTTCCCATTTTGGTTGCTAAAGAGAATATTGAAGTTTATGTAAAATTTACTGCACGCAATTGTGCTTGGTTATATTTAAATTGGATTTTATTTATTATACGCTTCATATAGTTTTCTGATTTTTAAACACGATACCTATTCATATTAAGAATTAAGAGGAAATCTTTTTAGGAAGTGAGTTTGTCTTAGGTCCACGCAAGTTATGGACAAATTTATTACTGATAAGCGTTTACTATATCGAACATCGATACTTCATTAAAAAAAAAAAAAAAACACAAAGCGCTGTTATATGCAAAACAAGTTAAAAATACTACCTACATATTTAAGCCTAGATAAGGCCAACATTCCATTCATCTGTGTTGAAGGCTTGCATTTTGAAATGGAAATTAATCCTCTTAAAAAAATAATTACGCCTATAAAATTTTTTTTACTATTTAAACAAAAATATTTGTATGCGATTTTTAATTTTATTTAATAAACACCTTAAAACGTACATAATTAAAAAAGAAATTTATTTAAAATAATATTGGTTTTTCAAAAAAAAAAAACTTTTTTTACATCTAAAAAATATTTATTTAGAAATTTAAAACTTTGATCGAATATACCGTAAATAACAGTTTTTTTTAAATAATTTTGCAGAACATTCTTAGTTGAGGCTTATCTAATTATTCACTCTATCAACACAGTTGTTATCTCCATTTTTGATGAACTCCAATATAGTCCAATCAATGGAGACATTTAAGTGCTTTGCACATGAGACACGACTTGCGAATAGTCGCGTATTTTGACATTTCATGAGTGGTCGCTGACAATTGCGAATTGTCATCAAACATTAGCAAGAAAAATGAGAGTTTAAGGTTAAATTCGAACGAATTTTCTATTCGCTAGTTTGTCGAATGCATCCTGCTGTTGTGGATTGCGAATTGACGTTTAAACATTTACGGCCATATTATTCACTCGTTTAAATCAGATTTTAAACTTACATCCAGATGAATTTACATTGAATTTGTATGATTTACATCCAGATTTAAGTTTTAATCTGGATGTATTGAGTGAATAATATGGCCGTTAGACAATTCGCAGAAGACAAGTTGTTAGTCGCGAAAATTATATTAAAATACAAAATTTTCTAATTTGTACTAATTTTAGGCTGTATAGTAGCCCGTGGCGTAATGCTTAGTGCATTGGACTGTCATGCCAGAGATCTGGGGTTCAATACCAGCCGCTTCCACCTTAAGTTTTTTTCGGAGCTACTATCTCTTGCGAGGAAGTGACAAATCCTCCAAGAGTATCTCTTGTCATAGCAAATTGCCGCTCACCTTAGCCGTTCGGATTCGGCAATAAACTGTAGGTCCCCTCCATTCCTGCAGACACGCACACAGGAATGTTTGAGAGTTGTAAGTCGCTATAGGCCCTGGTTCTTCATGAGCCGTTTGTGCCACCAAATTTATTTATTTTTACTAATTTTAGGCTGTGTTTTCTATTTAAATTTGTTGATTGTTTCATTTATGCACTTTGTCTCAAAGTAAAAACAAAAGCAAAATTCTTTAAGCAATAGAAATTGCTTTTAAAAGGTTTATTCCCATTCGCAGGCTGCAGCTTATGTGCAAAGCACATTTACCCAACAAAAGATAGAGTAGTTAGTTCTACACCCAAAAAAATAAATGGTACATATAACTAAAAGTTTTGTCTATACTGCGAAAACATTTGTTCGTTTGCTCCACGAATGGTTCTCGTACATTTTATAAGCACGCATTTGTAAATTGCACGAACGCTATTTTGAAAGTAAAAGACAAAATATATGTGTATATCCTGCAAAACTTTCGTATTCCTAAGAAATTAGAAAATGATTTATACAAAATAATATTGTAGAATGAACGATCTAGCTATAGTGTCTTAACGAATACATTTGTACAATTTAAGAAACATTTGTGATATAAGATTCTATAAATTTGTAGAATACAAGATGCCTCTCGTATAAACTACGAATTAATTTGTATTTCAATTAAATTGAATTCGTAGTTTATAGGAATCTTTTCGTGTATTCTACAAATATATAGGATCTTAAATCAAAAATGTTTTTTTTTAAATTCAACAAATGCTTTTGTAGAAAAATTAGTTTACAATCGTTCATTCTACGAGTTTTCTTTATTTATTGGCTGAAATTAGAAAAAATAAAAAACAATAAATATTAGTTTCTTTTTTTTTATTGCATAATACACCTTCACAAAGGAACATGAACCGTTGTTAATATTTACGTTTTATGCATCAGGAGACAACTTCGTTTCTTCTTGTTTTGCAACTATAAAACAAAAATAATGATAATTTTGCATAAAATTTAAAAGAAAAAGAAAAGTTTACTTACGTTTTATTTCATTAAGCAGCGCATATACTGGTGCCTTGTTTTACAGGCTTCGCAAGGAACATACTAAAATCATTGAAAAAAAAAAAACAAATCCTTGCTTAGTGTTAATTTTTTTTATTTTAATTTAAGATGCTGAAAAAAATATTAAGAAAATCATAAGAAGCATTAAAAGTTTTCAATTATTTTATTATAATTATTATATATTATACAGTGACAGTGGGTCTTCTAATTAAGTGCACGATATTTTGGGAGATTATTCTTAAAAAAACTTGTATGTGGGAAAAATTATTTTAAGTCAATTTTTCACCTATACAATTGTTTTCTTAGAACATCGTGCACGAATTATTATGGGACACCCTTCATAACTTAAATAATGAATACACTTACCCAAATGTAATTATAAAATGTTTTTTCCTTTCGTTTTCTGCCTTAGTTTCAATGCTGAAACAACTTGAATTTATGTACACTTTATTGAATTTATTTTTTTTCACATTTTATTCACAAATTAATAAATAAATATTTTTTCTTCGTTTTCCGATTTTACTACGTCAGCCGGCGGAGCGCGCGATGGTCAAAAACCAATAATTGAGGACGTTGCGAGTAAATGACCAGACGCTGCTGCAGCTATGGATTCTAAAAAATATTTCGTCCTATGCATAAAATAAAATTGAAATCGTTTGTACATTTTACGAATGCTAAAGCGTATGACTAATATTACAAAAAAAAAATCGTACAAAATACAAATGCATGCGTGAAAATACAAACCGTTCGCATATTGTACGAACAAATTGATGACATTATGACTATCTTCGTGAATTTACAAAATATTTCTACTTTTACAAAATCCTTTGTAGAAACGGAAAAGCAACGTTTAGCTGCAGCTGTGAGTAATACGAAATGTTTTTGTTGTACGTTAAACACCATCGTATATTTTACGAAAAGTAGAAACCTAGTTTTATTACAAAACGTTTTGTGCGAAATACAACTGTATTACGTTTGCACTCAAAACATATTTTGTATGGTTTACGAAATGCTTTAGATTTTTAACGATTGTTTTAGTAAACTTACAAAATGTTTGTAGTTTTTCAAAATCATTAGTAAAAATATTCGTGAATTTACAAAATATTTCTACTTTTACAAAATCCTTTGTAGAAACGGAAAAGCAACGTTTAGCTGCAGCTGTGAGTAATACGAAATGTTTTTGTTGTACGTTAAACACCATCGTATATTTTACGAAAAGTAGAAACCTAGTTTTATTACAAAACGTTTTGTGCGAAATACAACTGTATTACGTTTGCACTCAAAACATATTTTGTATGGTTTACGAAATGCTTTAGATTTTTAACGATTGTTTTAGTAAACTTACAAAATGTTTGTAGTTTTTCAAAATCATTAGTAAAAATATTCGTGAATTGAATATGCGTATTACTGCTTCACTTGCAAAAAGATATATTGAGTAGAGTGTACAAATTTTTTGTACATATCAACAAACTTTTGTGTGAAAAAGAGTTACAAATGTGGTTTCATAAATTTTACAAATTTTTCGTAATTCCCAATTTTTTGACTTCCATAAAGGCTACGAAAAATTGGTTTATTTTACAAGCTTTTGTACTTTGAACGAAAAATCAACATACGAATATATTTTGTAGTGAATTTACGAAATATTTTTTTGAGTGTAAACATTGGACTCCTAAGTAGGTATAACTTAAGCCATCAGAACAAGTAGCCATAAGTACCTTCTGTGTTTTTTCTGGCACGCACGCTATGTAGAACTGTATCTTCATTCACTGGAAGTACAGATTCTCTTGTCCTATTAGCTACTTGCTCTATTATATTGAAATAATTCGGTGGTAGTAAATCGGCAGCATTTGGCTTTTAACATTCCTAACAGCCAGCGCTCTGGTATTAATACCAGCAACCGCAGTTATACAGGGTAATTTGCATAAGGTGCAGTGGCGTGGCGTCAATGTAACACGATTCCTATCGAGTTACCTTTTGAAATTCTACCTTTCAACATTCATTCATGTTTATTAAATAACGAGCAACATTAATTTAAATAAATAGAAAATTCCATAAATACGTCGAAGAAAACTGTGTTATTTTTTTTTCCATAAGAAAGCAAAAAAATAACTCGGTTTTCTGCGTCTTATGTATAGAGAAATTTTTATGCGAATAAATGAACAAGAGCAAAGATAACAAATTTGTTCTATCCAGAGAGAAATTTTATAAGTTCTTTTTGTTTTTTATGTTTGGTATGTGGAGTTGTAGAAGAGAGAATTTTGTATTTATCTTCACGTTATTGAGCAGGGCAGGTAGGCCTAGGCACATACAAATATTGTGTATTAAGGGTAGAGGTAGGTTTCTGTTTGAAAAAGAACACACTTTTTTTCGTCTTATTTCAATTATTTTGTATGTGTCTAGCTGCGCTGCTGTGTGTCATGTAAGTTTTTCTTTGAAAAATTCAGTTTATGTACCTATTTATTTTATTTACAAAGATTTTTTTTTTTTTTTTTTTTATTATTTATTTTATTGTTAAATTAAACTTTTATGATCCTATCTACACAAAATTTGAAAAGTAAATTCTTATATCATGGCGTGGAAAGCGATATAGGCAATTTAAGGTAGACATTCATAAATTAGGTACATAAGTTTTCACGTGATTATTTTTTTTTTCGACTTACCATTTAAAATCATCCACGCCACGCCACTGATAAGGTGTGACATAAAGCTAGGGCGTGTAGGTTAGACTTAGATAAGAAAAAATCGTATGGGAGGGAGGTCTATTTCTCCCGGGGGCAATTTTCAAAAAAAAAGTACTTAAACAGAAAAAAAATTATTAAAAAATAGTAATAATAAGAAATTAATTTTTTTTTAAACAATTTTTTTTCTTCAAAATTTGGCGTTATTAAGTATTATTTTTTTCCTAACATTCAATGCTATTTTTAATTTTGATCAAACACAAAAAACCGGATGTCGAAATGTTTTGAAGTTTTTGCGAAAATCGAAAATAACCCTGAATAAGTACTCATCATAAGATTCCAAAACACTCATTAAGGAAATTTAATGCTACATTTACATTGCGTGAGTCAAACTCTGATGCCGGGAGTGTATGAATGAACCACTGGGCCAGTCATGAAATCCAACTGAATGTTAAAAAAAATAATTTCATGACAAATAAATTGGCATTTAAATTCGTAAAAATGTTAAAAGGAAAGACAAAAATTAAAATAAAACATTGTTAGTACCTAAATAAAAAAAATTCTTATTCTCATTCAAGAAATAATAAATTTTTATTAGCAAACGTTTACGAAATTACTTATCTCCTCATCAGGCTATACCGAAATTAAAAATTATTACATAAACAATTTTTGTCAGTAAAAACTAAATATGTGACATAATAAAAATAATTGGCATTTGATTAGTTATAAATAATATGTATACAAGCATTATCTTAGTTATAATAGCACAAAGAAATAAAAATTAGGTACATCACTACTATTCGTATCCCTGTATCACATTATTAAAAATAGTACCGTTAATTTACATAATCGCTAAGATAACAATTTGATAATATCTTTTAAGTTTCGATTATTAATTTTTTTAAATATTCCATAATAACAAGACTAAAAATTAGTTTTAATTTTTTTAATAAAAAAGCTAATAATATGTATAATAACTATAACAATTTTGTATGTTTTTATAAAAGAGCAAAGTCTCATAGGTTTCGTTTTTCAGCGTTAAAAAGACTTTTTCAAAAAAGAAAGTAAGTGTGTAATACTTTTAAAGTTTCAGGGTTTTGAACGTGCTTAATTTTAATCATAGTGAATTATTTAGGCTGGCTTTATTTACTTAATACAGTTTTTTTTAATGATACTATGATTTAAGAATTACTAGCTTCTTTAATCAAGAATTTGTAATGTATTGTCAATTAGGCTCAAGAGTTTTTTTTTTTTTTTTAATTTTTTTTTTTTTTAAATAATAATTCTTTAATGAAATATGTAATATAATCTTTTATCTATTGTCTTTCTATCATTTCGATGTTCTTTGGTTTTTCAGAAGGCTCCACAAATTTCTTTTTAATAACTATACATGGACCATTTGCTTTCTTACTAACTTGGCTTGTAAAACGATTTAAAATAGATTGTTCATATAAATCCAACATTGTGAAAATCATTTCCTTCTCGGTAGAAATAGCTTGTTTTAAATAATAATAACTCCTGTTGACTCGGAGTTTTTGAAAATTTTCAAAAACAGCTATCAATAAAATTAATTGAATGGCTAAAAAAGAAAATTTATAATTTTGAATAAGTCTGGGTAATAATTTAGAACAAAGTGAAATACTATAATTACCAAGGTATATAAAGTATGAGGACATTTGTTCAATTGCATAAACAATGCCACGATCATCATTTGAGGTTTGGTTTGGTAGAGGACGGGTATAGTAATCCAGAGGCAGTACGGTGAGAATTATCAATGTCATAAAACTGTACAGAATCCAAGGAAGCATCCACATGAAAGATTTCTAAAAAAAAAAAAAAATTAAAATTTGTTTGTTGTTTTCTTCATATTTATGAATTTATATAAATATGAATTAATGAATATTAGTATGAGTACAACAAATGAATAATAAATTAATTTTATAAAGGACACGATCCCATGACATCCAAAATTCTTGCAGGCATAATAATAGATAAATAAAAAAAATGTAAAACACATGACTGGATCGCACAAACTTGCTCTTTTGGTTAAAAACTATAATAAATACAGGTTGAAAATGTACACTATGTTTACGGTGAAATGATAAAATTATATCTTTAACGAGAAATAATTTTTAAATAATTAAAAAAAAACTACTGCAACATTTATTTTTGACAAAACTTATCACAAATAATTATAAATCAAATTCAAGGCCGTTTTCTTAAGCAAACCTTAAGAAAATCACTCTTATTCCTGTAAGTAAATTTTTTGACAGTAATTTAAAATAGATTAGCATAATTTTCAACTTCAATGAAATTCATTAGATACAGTTGAGCCATTGTCGAGAAAGTTTAAGAAATCTGAAACTAATAAATTAAAAAAAAAAAAAAAAAAATCCTGGCCGATTTGGCACCATTTTTTAATAAAAAAAATATTCTTATAGCTTAAATTAACGGTATGCCTTCCTTGCAATAATCGTTTAAGAAAAATCTTAACTTCTACGCTTTTTATACAAATTTTGTTTTCAAGATTTAAAACAAATTTTTTTTTTTTTGAGAAAATTCGATGTTTTATGAGAAAAGGAAGAAGTTTTATTTCGAAATAGAATTTTTAACTCAATATTTACAAATACTAAACATTTTCAATTTAATTAACATCGAGAATTTTTTTATTTCTTTGGTTTGCTGTGCCAATATTTGAAATCGAAATTAAATTAATCAATAAACTTATATTTTAATTATAAACAAAAACTTATTGGGTTAGCACCAATTTAATTAATTGATCCATTTTAATCTTAAACTGTAGTTTTGTTAAAACATAAAGTCAAGCAAAAAATTATAAATAAGCCCTAATAATGAATTTAAATAAAAAATATAACATACTTTGTTCGCTGCATAGATTAACAAAATTTGAAAAATTGCATCCACACATAAAAAAAACATGCAAAACGATATAAGTGTTTTTACTTTTGTAATAGCTAAAATAAAAAGAAAAAATTATATTAAAATTTAGTTAGGTTTTATAATACATATTTGCATATAAAGTATATGAATATGATTCACTGAAATAAATTGATAACTCAAGTGGATTAACACTATATATTTTGATATTAAAATTTCAAAGAAAAATTGCATCACACGAAATTGCTTTTGCATTTGAAGGACACTCCACATAATATCAAAATATAGTACAAGTAAACATTGTATTAAAGACTTCACTCCAAATCCATTTTCTTTGGCGAAAGGTCTAATGGGGTTTTCCATTGGTAAAATAAATCAATTTTTATTTTGATTTGGATCTGTCAAAAAGACAATTTCCCCACTTTTTGCTTTCCATTGGCCACAATAAATTGATCTATTTTTGATTTTAAATCAAATTTGCAAATCTAAATTTTTTCAGCAGACTTACACCTCCTTGTAGTAATACCAACATAAATCTAGCTGTCAGTTGGCAAATGTTTTTCTTTGATATTTCGGTTGTGAAAATTATGTTGAAAAATGTCGATAATAAATATTAAAATGAACCGGCAAATTTATCAAGTTCATATTTCTTTTTTAAAAGTAAATCGAGGGATGAAGATTTTTTTGAAATATTGACATAGAAGCAATAGTTCACAAATACAGTGACAAAAAGAAATTAATTTGAAATTGTGTTCTATTCGCCACAAAATAAAGCAATTTTTCAATTGAAATCTTAATTTACCAATGGAAAACCCCATTAATATTTAGATTCAAAAACTTTAATGACAATTCAGAAGCATTCAGCGTGTGCTTACGAAGTTTTAAGGCCTGTTTCTTAAGTGGGATCATGACATAATAATCTCGAACGACAAAAATCTCGAATGACAAAAATCTCGGGACAGCATGCCGCCCCAGACATACATCACTGTTTATCGTAATTTTGTTATTTCTTTGGGGACTTATTTCATTTTTTTGTTTGGCTACTTATTTCATGCGCTTTTGGGGATTTATTTCATCTTTGAATTTGGTGACTTAAAAAATACATTTTGGGGAGTTGTGTCATTTAAAAAAAAAATAAATTATTTTTTTCATTTTTTACTTATTCAGGTTGGTCAAAAGACAACAACTGTTATTTTGTTTCCTGTTCCAATATTTATCCTATGTCAAGAAACTAATCACAACTTTACGTAAACATTGTGAAACAGGTCCTTAGAGTGCATTTTAAGTTGAGTATTTCCTAAATTAATTATAATCTACATGAATGCCCTTACTTGAGTGAAAACCTTCATCTGCTCTTTGAGATATAAATGTAGTATAAATGTATTCCATAAACGGAGCAATAACGCTGACTGCCGAATCCAGTACACTTATCCAAGAATTAACACAAAACAAGAACAACACTCTGAGCACGGTCCACCATAAACACATCCAACCAATGGTTAACGCAAAATTGGAAGGTAATTTAATAACGTTGCACAGCATATTTAATGTGCGAACGATTTAAATTGCTTTAGAAACAGACGAGAACTAAAAAAGAATCAAAATTAAACAACAATTTATATGAGGGTGGGAAAATATCCAAAATTTCAAAATAACCATATCTACATATTCTGATTGTTAACTCTGTTTGGTGGTGCTGACGAACTATATTAATTATAAACAATACATAATGCTCAATCTGATAAAATGTTGTGAAACAACAAAACAAGTGCGTTTTTTTGAGATGATAATGTCAAATCATTAAACGTACGTTTACAAAATAATTAATATAACAGTCTTTTTGTTTATAAAAGTATAGATAGAGTATATGCGGCACCGCAAGGCCAGGGCCTTCAACTGCAGAGTTTTTTTTTTTTTTTTTTTAATTCACGCGAAGCCCGCTTAAATCAACACCCAGTTTTAATGGTGAAAAACTGTAATAATATAACTGTTATAAATAGGCATATCTCTAGTCTTACTTATTTACTTTGGATTGACTACGGCCTTAACCAACCAGCCCCTCCAGCCAGCTCGGTCATTAGCTGGTTGCCTCCATTTACGCACTCCAAGTTGGGTGAGGTCGTTCTCCACTTGTGTGCGCCACACAAGGCAGGGCGCTCAGTGAAGTGGTGACGAAGTGGAGTGGTAGTAGAGTGGTGACTAAGTGGCATGTGAAATTAATAAAACCTATGTAAACAAATGAAGACGCGCTCATCAAAGTGGAGTGGCGGTGGCAAAATATTTTGAAGGTGGTGTGGTGCCAGTCTGGTGCCACTTATCTCGAACATGTTTAATTTTTAAGTGGCAAGCGAGTGGTGACGAAATAGATTTTTTTTTTAATTCTACAAGATGCTTGTGATTATTGACTTAAGTATGAGTGGCACCATATGTAGTTTGCTACCTCAGTGCGCGTTAGGTCACTTTAATATCACTTCGCCACGAATCCATCAACAATCCAATTGTTCACTATTCTACTGCCACTCCACTTCGTCTCCACTTCAGTGAGCGCCTTATGCCTAAGGTGAGGTCTTCCTCTGTTGCGCAGATTGTCAGGGGTGATTCTCAGACTCGTCGGGCTTTGGATGGACTACGGCCTCAACCAACAAGCCCCTTCAGCCAGCTCGGTCATTAGCTGGTTGCCTCCATTTACGCACTCCAAGTTGGTTGATGTCGTTCTCCACTTGTGTACGCCACCTAAGGTGGGGTCTTCCTCGCAGACTCGTCGGGCTCACGATATACAAATATAAGGTATGCTCATTACATACACCCAAGTCGTCATCTTGGCATTTTTATGACGTCACAATCATCTTTGAGTATTATTTTCTTTTTTTAATACAGACTTAATTAAAAATTAAGCATTTAAACAAATTATTTTTAAGTGAAAAGGAATGTGAAAATAAAACAACAAATAAAAACATCCAATGAAATGGAATTATCTTTTTGCTTGCCGAAGAAAACCAGATGATTGTGACGTCATACAGC
Source organism: Epistrophella euchroma (assembly GCA_947049315.1). Classification (NCBI taxonomy): domain Eukaryota; kingdom Metazoa; phylum Arthropoda; class Insecta; order Diptera; family Syrphidae; genus Epistrophella; species Epistrophella euchroma. Next base: position 119,986,004 of record OX346245.1, on the reverse strand, counting down.
TAATGAGCATACTTTGTTTCTGTTTCTGCACCGGTAACAGCTCGCTTCGTTCTTCCAATGATGTCAATATAATCTGCATAAGCAAGTTGTTGAAAGGACTTTTGAAAAATTGTACCACTGTTGTTGACTTGCGAGTTGCGTAAAATTGTTCGAGTACAATGTTAAAGAGGTTGAATGATAACGAGTCGCCTTGTCTCAAACCTTTCTTGATCTTGACATCAAAGGGTTCGGGTTCGATGATGTTCTTACCAACTTTGACGGAGTTAGCGAGACTTCTCCATCGTCATCCTGCACAAGCGGACGAGTTTGGCGGACCCGAAAACCACACTGATAGCGGCCGATCAGATTTTGTATGCGATATTGAGGAGACTTAGGTATACCTATGTATCTGTAGTTGGACAGGTGAAAGCATCTCATTTCTTGTGGATGGGGCACACTAAACCGAGGTTACATTCATCGGGCATACTTTCATCCAACCAAATTTTGGAGATAAGGTGGTGTGGTGTATACAGTATACTCCCTGCCAAGTCATCTCCCCCTTCTTTGAATAGCTCGGCTGGCAGGCCATCCGCACTAGCATCCTTTTAGTCTTTAAGCTTGGCTTTCGCTAACCGCACTTCATATACATAGGTCGGATGGACGGAAATCATCATCGTCGTGTATCAACTACTATATTCCCACTCTCGTCTCGACAGGCTTCCCCCCTGCCGCTACAGTCATCAATAGACTCCACCGCCCCTTCGTTTTTTCCCGTAGATATCCCGGGCTGCTCTCTCAGCAGCTCTGGTTATAGTTTGCATCAGCATTGATTGGTAGGCTTTGGCCTTGGCTGCATGCGCCAACCGAAATTCTTCATCAAACCAGGGGATTCGTTGTGGTCGACTAGTAGCGGCACTTTTGATGGATTTGTTGGCATTGTTTTCACTGGTCCTCTGCAGTACTTGCAGTTGGTGCTGGTGGTGTGCTTACAGAAAGGTTAAGAGAGACTTGGTGTGCGAATCGAGTGCTTGCTAGGAGATTCCATCTGTGGAATTCCTCCACTGCCGCCTGAATAAAGGAGAATTGCCTTAGTGGGAACACTCACCCCCCTCTCTCGTTTCCTGCCGCCTAAAACCGTCCACAGGGACTCAAACCCCATCTTCCATGAAAGGTACTAACTAGTTACCCGATATTCATCATGGGGACGTAGGGTTGATAGAGTTGATAGACAGGTACTGTAAATTTGAAAAAATCAGTTTGATTTTGAGAGATCTTTAAATAAAATATTCGATGATTCGATCCTCCAATTCCTGCAAACGCTCATTTTCAGCAAACCTTTTTTAACTAACATTTAAGGCAGAAAAATGGAATACTCGAATTTTTATATTTTTCACCCAATTCACTTGAAGTACAATATTTGTTGCTAATTCGTAGCTCCCGCAAAGTGTTATGACTCTTCCTATAAATAACAATATAAATATACATAAATGTATCATTGGCATATTTTAGTCAGTTCATAACTAAACATGTTAGCAATATGTCAGTAATTAATTAATAGTCAGATAAATAAGTTTAAAAGTTTTAAATAAGAAAAAGACTAATAATAAATACTAATAAAAACCTGAAAAAGGAAGTTAAATGACCTAGTGTCCTTCAAAAGAAGTGCGTTTATATCAACAAAAGCATCTTGAAGAAGTGTTTGAAAAAAATACAAAACTTCACCTAAAATTCGTGGACTTTTATTGAAATTCTGAAGTTTTTTTTTTAGAACAATTTGAACTATCAAAAAAAAAACAAGACGAGACTCAAGTAGCCGTATTTTCTTAACCCTACGGGACACCGGTTCGGGTGATGAAGCTCAAGGAATAATTTTAAAATATGCGTAAACTAAAATTGTTGATGAAAGAAAAAAAAAAGCATTAAAGTATGTATTTTTCACTGGAAAACCAGCTCTTGTATTTATGAAAGTTTCATCTTTTATTCTAGAGCCGTATTGAACTATTTGATAATATTCTTATGGGGACTGATAAAATTTCGAGTTCAACAAGATTGACATTTTCTATGAAGGACCAAGTCGTTTGTATTGATTTCAGTGGTTAATATCAGCAGACTGATGAATTAATTCTAGAAAAGTCATTTCAAATAGCCAGTTCCATGGAAGAAGTGGTAATAATCAAACATAAGCTCAGGCCCAGATCAAATGCAACGATGGATAATGCCATACAATATCAGGAAACACTTCAGCAAAATGTAGAAAACAAAAACTTTTCTAGATCATTGCTTGTAACAGTTCGACAATTTGATTCCATAGACAGCGATAAAAAAGACGATAACAAATCTTCTCAAATTTTAAAGAAGATAATTCCTGACTTTGAAGATATCGACAGCGAAATAGACAAACAAATTAATAAAGATTTCTCAATCGACACTATTACAAATCAAAACAATATATCCAGTGCCTGGTTTGAAATTATAAGAGTGCGAAATATACCCATCAGGTTTAAATTAGACACTGGCTCAATGGTTAATATTTTACCAGTCAAATATTTAAAAGAATTCAAAAACATTAATTTGTCTGAAAATGCTGGCAAACTTTCTGCTTATAATGGAACCGAAGTCAAATCGCTCGGTCTAGTTAATTTAGAATGCACAATTGCTAATAAAAGGGTTTTCATCGAATTTTATGTACTTGATCAGGATAGAATACCGCTTTTAGGCTTAGATACTTGCATTCGATTGAAGCTAGTTAAAAGAATTATAAATAAAGTCAAAAATGATGAGGTATTAAACGATGAAGAACTAAGAGTAAAAGAAAAAAATGAACTATTGAATAAGTACGAAAAAGTATTTACGGGTCTAGGTTGCTGTCGTAAAAAATTTCACATAGATATTGAAAATCATGTCACTACCAACTCAAACCAACCTAAACCATCAAGACGCGTAGCACTTTGGCAAAAAGATACCTTGAAACAAGAATTGGATAGGTTATGTAAACTCGAAATATTAGAATCATGTGACGGAAGCTCGACTGAGTGGATATCGAATATTGTCATCTTTAAAAAGCCGAACAAACTTAGGATATTTCTAGATCCAGAACATATAAATTCAGCAATTTTGCAAAATGTTCATCAAATTCCTTCTTTCGCAACTTTTAAATCGTATTTCGCAGATAAAAAATTATTTTCTATTTTCGAAGTGAAGGAACAATTTCATCAAATCGAACTAGATGAAGATTCGAAAAAACTTTTTACATTTAGCACTCCCTTCGGGCTCTATCATTACATAAATCTACCACTGGGCATTAAAGCAGCACCTGAGGTATTTCAACAAATCAATGAAGATATTTTTGCTGATATTCCGAAGATATTGATTCACATAGACAATATTGCAATAGCGACGAACAGTGTAGAAGATCACGACAGAACAGTCCAATTAGTTTTAAATCGAGCTTTAGAGAAAAATTTAACATTCGATAAAGACAAAATTCAATACAAACAAAAGCAGATAAAGTTCTTAGGTCACCTAATAAGTGAAAATGAGATTGCTTTAGATGATGAAAGAGTACAAACAATCCAAGAGCTCAAGCCTCCGAAGTGTAAGAAGGAGTTGCAAAAACTACTAGGCTTTATTAGCTATCTACAAAAATATATTCCTAACCTAAATGATCTATCCATCCCGTTTAAAGAATCTCTAAGGAATAATAAGTGTTTTGATTGGACCGATACACATGATGTATGTCTCCAGCAGATAAAAGATTCAATACTCCGATCACCAATACTTGGTGAATTCGATCCAAACGAAAAGATCATGATTCAATGTGATGCTTCACTTTCAGGCTTTGGAGCTTGCTTGATGCAAAGTAAAAGACCAGTTTCCTTTGCCTCGTGTAGCTTCTCAGATACAGAAAAACAGTATCCCAATATCGAAAGAGAGCTATTAGCCATTGTGTTTGCATGCAACAAATGGCACTCACTCATATATGGCAGAAAAGTTCACGTATTCACCAACCATAAGCCTCTATTACAGATCATAAATAAAGAATACAGCAAGATACCATCTCCTCGACTACAACGAATGAAATCAAATTTGGAAAAATACAATTTTCGCTTAGAATATGTCCCAGCTTGTCGAATGGTTTTAGCTGATCTTTTATCAAGAAATTGTTGTTCAATTGAATTTGATCAGGACGAAATAAAAGGCTTAAATCAGCTAATGCATACTGCGAATATAAACAATACCAAGAGAGAATTATACAAAACGAAAACCGAAGAAGACAATGTTCTAAGGAGCATCAAGGAATTTCTGTGTAAAGGCTGGCCAAAAGATAAAAGCCAAATTCCGGAAAAATTGAAATATTTTTGGAGTTTAAAAGGAGATCTCTTTCTAGATGATGGTTTAGTGTTTTATTTTGATAGAATATTTATTCCTGAAGAATTAAGAGATTCAGTTCTGGAAACTCTACATCTTGGACATGTTGGAATTGAGAAGACCAAAGCAAGGGCTCGATCTTTAGTATATTGGCCAAGCTTGAGCAAAGATATCGAAGAACGATTGGGAACCTGTAGGAATTGCCAAAGATCAAGCGATATCAATGAACCGCTTGTAAACAACAAATTACCAGATGAGCCATATGAGAGGATATTTGTGGAAACAATGGAATATGATGATAAATTTTATCTCGTCGTAGGTGACTTTTTATCGACTTATCTAGATATTGAACAGCTGAGTAGTGAAACAGCTAAATCAATTATAGAAAACCTAAAGACTATCTTTGCTGTTCATGGAATTCCAAGGCAAATAGTCGCATACAACAAAATTCCGCTTAACTCATTTGAATTTAAGTCTTTTTGTGAAATGTTTGATATAGAATTTATTACAACTACTAGGAGTGCGAAATCTAATAGTTTCAATGAAAAATGTATTGATATTGCAAAAAATTTGCTACGAAAATCATCAAAATCGAAAATAAGTCTGTGGCTAGTTCTGCTCGATTATAGGAATACACCAATAAAAAATTCAAAACTAACACCTGCGGAAGTGCTAATGGGAAGGCGAACTTGTACAACAACAACATTGATTTCTGGTGATCAAATAGCTTTAAAGAAATAAACGAATTTTGTGTAAAATATTACCTTTGCTAAATTAAAAGAAAAAACTTTTATGAAACACATAATACATTGAATTAGTGAACAACGAGCCTAAAAATGTTTTGTTTTTTATTTATATGTGCGTTTTATTTGTAATACATAGCTAGCGCAGCAATACAAGTTCAATAAAACGCTATATCAACTTTTATGTCCACTCTTTATTCTCGGGATGTGTTCATACCTTTTTTTGAGTGAAAAACAAACTACGTTACCGACATTTAAGGTTCAAGTCCACACTATTTGTCCACTTTTATATTCACTAATTTACTGGCTAATTTATCGGCACTTTTGGTTTTGTTATTGTTCACCAAGGAAAATTTTATTGCGCTAGCTATAAAATTGCCAATAAAACGCACGTTATGTATTTATTTATTTCAACTACAGACAACGCAATGTCAAAGTTGTTTGAAATATTTTAAAATGAATTTTACAATTTTTTTTTATATAAGGAGGTAACAATAATAAAATTTAACAAACAAAGATAAATAATTTAACTATCGTGAATATAAAATATGTTAAATACAAGCTACAGATTTATTGAAATCAAATAAACTAAACCATTTATTTAAGTCTCGACTCATAACATTAATATAGGTTCGTTTAAACCATAATTGACTCTAGAGCTAGATGTTTAGAAGAATGCTGGACAAAAATACTGAATATAAAGATATAAATCCTCGGCTGTCATTTGAGTTTGCCTACAAGCTCTAACAAATAAAAAATGAGAAAAGTTGTGTAAAAATGGCGGTATAAAACTCACACATTCACAGTAATTATCTTCACAATTCACACATTCACAGTATTTATCTTAACACCACCCTGTTATATTTTTGTTGGATTTCACATCTATTCACCGACACAAAATTATATTACAAATACAACAATGTAAGCAAATGGGTTTTGGAGGGTGAAACGTACGAAAGATTCATGTCTTTATAGGGTATGGTATGTTTCGCCAGAATTGTTTGGCAAATTAACGTTTCGCGGTGGTACATTTCGCCGTTTCTCGTTTCGCATTTTTTTATTTAGCATTTTGTTATTTCGCAATTTTCGTTTTGCAAATTACGTTTGGTTTTTTATATGATATGACAAACCATCATTTTGCAATTTTCATTTCGCAATTTTCACTTAATATTTTGTTTGTTTGGCATTTTTAGGTTTGACAATTTTTTATTTGGCATTTTGTTATTTGGCTTTTTCTTATTTGGCATTTTATTATTTTGCTATTTTTCATTCAGCATTTTGTTATTTCGCTTTTTTTTATTTGGCAATTTGTTGTTCAGCTTTTTTTTATTTGGCAATTTCGCGCGAAATTTTAAGGCATGTAATTTAATGGAAGCCAAAACATTGCCAAACAATTGAATGCCAAATAAAAAAAAGCTGAAAAACAAATTGCCAAATAAAAAAAAACGAAAAAACACTGAATAGAGAATATAAAAAATATAATGCACTGCACCTACGAAAATAGTTGCCCAATTGCTTAAAACCGTTTTTTCCTTGGAGTAAAATATGAAAATCCTCTTTCTTACCTAAATACTTTGAACGACAAAAGGGATGTCAAAAATTTTAAACAAAAGATTTTACTTAATTTCATTTTTATTTCAAAATAAAATAAAAAAAATTATATAGGTACACGTCTCAAATAAAAAACATAATTAATCTTGAAAAGAGACGATGGTAATGATTCGTCAAACGATCAAAACAACTAAACGGCGAAATGATCTTTTAGCGAAATAATAAAACGGCTTGATAATATTTCTCAAAATGATTAAACGGCGAAGCATTATTTCGCAAAATAATGAAACGGCGAAACAATATTTTGCGAAAAAACACTTGACCAATTAATAAACAATTTAACAAAGAAAAAGAAAGGAATAATTTGCCAAATGAATTTTGCCAAACGACTGAAAATATTTTTATTAAAAAGCGAAATATAAAACCGCCGAATGTTAATTGCAGAATGATTGAAAAACGTAATGAATAAAAAACAAAATGTAAATTGCCAATTAAGAATTGCGAATTAAACAAAATATTTAACGACTAAGGCGAAACAAGAAATGCCAAATGAATTTTGCCAAACAATGGTGACCCGTCTTTATATTCAGTATTTTTGATGCTCGATTTCTAGTCTATTTTGGACGGATATTAAAGTATAGATGGCTTAGAACTAGCGTTGCCAGACGTCCCGGTTTGCCCGGAACGTCCCGGATTTCGCACATAAATTTAACTGTCCCGGCGGGGCAGCTTTTTTCCCGGGTTTAAACCAGAATTCATTGCAAAAACATCTTTACATTTTTACGTTTTTCAAAAGAATAACTGCGCTGTGATATAGATTTAACTTTAAGTAGAATGTCATTCTGGCAACTTGACAGCTGTCACTTCAAATTGGAAGAATTATTAACATTCGTTTGGTTCCCAAAACTGCCAATTTCTTCCAATTTTAGTCCAAAATTAATATAAAAAACTAAATTGGACACTGGCAGTCGTGTTTATTAGATTTTTGACTAGATAGACAGTGGAAATATGTAGTGGAAATATGAAATACCTATGTCGAATTCCATGCAACCAAAAAATCGAGTCTGTGTTGTAAAAACTCACTTTTTCTAGACAAAGTAAATTTTTCTACGGGAACTTGCACAAACACTAGGGAGATTAGACTTATCTCAGGAGATTAAAGCTTTTTACCGTGGTACAAATATTCAAAAGTATTCGTACTTTATAACTTTGACGGCTGTCAAAAGTTACTTCTTTCTTCTTATTTTATGGTGAGGAAGATAAGATTTGTTTCGCAGTGCGAATTTAGTAAGGCTATGTATGAATTGGATTTAAATCGAGCTAAATTTTGTCCGAAGTTTAATCTTTGACTCTAATGAGTTCTACACGGGAACTTCGAAATTAAATCTCGGATAAAATTTTAAATCGAAATTTTATTTGAATCGCACCACGACTAACCAAATTTGTACCTATGAAACATTTTCCGTAGTCAAATGGAACAGTAAGAAATTGCCTTCAGTTTGAGTCCGAACAATTCCTATTCCATGGTGTAGTTACCCTTAACACAAGAGCTAAAATAACCATTTTTTGTTTATAAATAAGGCAGTCAATATCTTTCATATAAAATAATTTATTAGTTTTAATATAATGAGTTTTTATTTTGTCCCGGGAAAAAAATTGAAATCCCGGTATTTTTGTATATTTTTGTCTTTTGTCCCGCCGAGCTGCGAAAAAAATCTGGCAACCCTACTTAAAATATAAGAAGAGTCGAGAGAACCAGACTTAATTATCTTTATTTTTGACATAAAAAAAATACTTTCTAAAAAGTTCATTGCGAGGTGCATAATTACACAGGCACTGTTCAACCTCCAAGTCCCAAAGATTTTATCAGCCTTTATTCAATGGTGATAAAATTTTGTACTAAATAACGTTTTTGAAGTTACAAAAAATTTATAAATAAGCCTGGTTTACTAATTTGGTTGAACATGAGACATTTGCTGATTTAGATATGACACAGAGGTCATATTCATCATTTAAAATTTGTGTTTTTTTTAGTATATGCATGTAGGTATAGGAACTTTCAACCAAACGAACAAAGATTGAAAGCCCACTCACAATGAGTTATACAAATACATATATAAAAATACTTGCATGAAAAAAAAATTTTAATTTACATTCACCAACCAATCAGTTACTTGTAGCATCTTGGCACTTACATCTGTTTCCTGAATTCTTCGGTTTATAATAAAAAACTAGTGAATGTTTTTATTTTTTCGTTTTTTTTTGTTTTGTTAAAATTAAAATAAAAGCAAAAATTTGAACCAAAATTCAAACTCCATATATTTTTATTTTCTTTTTATTTTATGAAAATGTGCTTATCACTTGATAACTTCTGTGGTATGAGCCTTTTAACGGCTACCGTATTTACTGGATGGCTTAAATGTGTATTGGCGCTATTAAAAGCAATATTTTATTGCCAGATCCTTTTGAATAAGGAATTTGTAGTTATGCATGTTTATTCGATTATAAACGACTTCCTAAAAGAAATTCATATCGGAAATGTGACTGAACACAGTGTATCTATTGGTGAGTCTGAGCTTGAAGAAATACAAAATTTTGTCATCTTAACATTCTTAAATTTGTTTTCAAGGAATTTCCATTTTAACATTAATACTCCTAGGAATTTGTGTTTTGGATTTGATAACTTCAATCGGTCTGATCTATGGTTCTACTAGGGTAAGTTGGTCTTTTCTTTTGAAATAATATTTTTTTTTTTGTGGAAATAATAAAAATTAAATTTCTATGTTTAAGGGTTCAAAATTAATAGTGACTGTGTGGCTTGCTTATGAGGGTATCTGCCTGGTAATAAGAATTTTTGTCAATATAATTGCTCCTTTTGCAATTGTTAATAAAAGAGAAGAATTAAATACAACTGCTGTCTGTTTACTAATAATTGTGTTTATTTTTAATGGTAAGTTTTTTTCAGTTATACCTAGGTTAGGTATATATGTATATTTATTTTTATTTGCATTTTATTAAATTAAAAAAAAATTGTCTTGTCTTTTCATCATTATAGTGATTTCTTTTTGGACTTGGACTGCAGTTTGTTCCTTTTTACAACGTATTAGATTTTATGATTTTATTGATTCTCAGAGTTAAGAAAAGAACGTGATATATACAATTTTATATAGAAATTAATATAAATGTACATAGGTAATTGTTTTGATAAAATATGTCAAACATAATTTGTTAAGTGTTTCATTGCAGTAACTGTGATTTCGGTGGCCTATTTCACTAAATTACAATTACAATTACAATTACAAATTTAAAAACTGAATTTCTGTTTCACAAACAACAAACAAAATTTCAACAAATTTGTAACATATTGAAAATAAAAATTGAGGAAATTTGTAGTTGTAATTTACGAATACAAAACAAATCCGTTTCACCGCTTATTTGCAAAACTTGTAAACAACAATTGTATTCCACAATTTTATTTGAGAATGTGCCGTGTAAAAACATAATTATGTACCAAATAATGAATAAAATAAAAACTTTCTTGCTGCAAGTGTCAATGAAAAGATTTTTTTTCAGCCCGTACATGGTTAAGCTATAATTTTCATTAAAAGCGAAAGAATCTTCATCTATTTTTTTGCAAAATGTTCATTTGTATGACTATCGGTGGTAGAATGCCTTTGCCATTAAAACATAATTAAGTTAAATATTGAAAAAGTACAATTTGTAAATAAAATTACATATGAAATTTCTCTTGTAAGAATTTTCAACATTTTTACAAAATTTTGTAAAATTTATTTATTTGGTGAAACAGAAATTAATGTGTTTTCACAAATTTGTACTTTGTAAACTACAAACAAAAATAATTGCTCTTGGTGAAACGAAAATAAAAAAATTCCTACAAATTTCCCTTTGTAAATTACAACTATACCTACAATTTTGTAATATTGTAAAACAGAATAAATCTATTTTATACCAAATATTGTAAGAAATCACTTGTAAATTACATTGTAAGTTGGTGATTTTTTGGACGAAATCTTTGAGAACACCAATCCAACTGATGAAGTTATTGTTATAGGCGACTTTAACCTACCTAAGTTAGAATGGACCATGTCGAATGAATGTGAGGAATTTCTTCCTGTTAATGCCTCGAATGCAAACGAATACTGCATTATAGATACAATGGCCTCATTAGGTTTAAATCAACTCAATAGTGTTAAAAATCAGGGTAATAAAATACTGGATCTAGTTTATTTTTCCGAAGTCGTAAATTCCGATACTGCCGTTATGCAAAGTGACGTAACACTTATTGAAGAAGATCGCCATCATCCTGCCTTATCAATCATTTTGAACTTAAGTATATGTAATTTTGTTAATGTTTGTAAAAACCAGATTGAATTCAATTTCAAAAAATGTAATTTTAATCAACTTTTCAACTTATTGAACTACATAAACTGGGATCTATTATTTTTGAATTCAAATTTAGATGATATGGTTAAGAAATTTTATAACGTTTTATTCAATTGCTTCATTGAAACTATTCCATTACGAAATATAAAAACTAAAGATAACAACTTACCATGGTTCGATCTGCATCTCAAATCCTTAAAAAACAAAAGAAATAGGGCCTGGGTTAAATTTAGTCAATCACGAACTGAAGAGGATTTACAAATATATTTAGGAATAAAAAATGAGTTTATCAACTACGTATTCTAATTGCCTATATGCCGAATTTGTTGCACAGACTGAAAATGAATTAAAAGTGAACCCGCGGAATTTTTGGAAGTATGTAGATTGTAAAAGAAAGTATGACGGTTACCCCGCTAGCATGAGCTATAAAAACGATACTAGTCACTATGCAGAGGTTATATCCAACATATTTGCAGAATATTTTAAAAGTGCCTACAAAGACTCTCTTCCATTAAACGATATCAATTCCTCAATGACTGAACAGTACGTACACCTAGGCTCGATCGATCATTACTAAAGCAAAAATACTAGACAATATTTTAAAATTCGATGACAGTCTTAATCCTGGCCCTGATGGCTTACCATCATTTATGCTAAAAAAATGTTCAACGCATTTATTATATCCGTTACATGTTTTGTTTAATCAATCGTTAAAATGTTCGAAATTTCCTGATCTATGGAAATGTGCGTTCCTTAAACCAACACATAAAAAAGGCCCTAAGCACTTAGTTACCAATTACCGCCATATAGCTAAATTGTCTGTTATCTCAAAACTATTTGAGTCTCTAGTCTGTGATGTTCTCTCTTTTAATTGTAATTCTGATTTATGTGAAAATCAGCATGGTTTTGTTAAGAAAAAGTCGACTGTCACTAATTTATTAGAATTTACAACATTTTGCATAGATGCCTTTGATAAAAAAACAGCAAGTAGATTTTATATTTACAGACTTTAGTAAGGCCTTCGACAAATTAAGTCATCGAGTACTTTTAAAGAAATTAAAGGAAATTGGCCTTAATGATTGTTGTTTTATAACGTGGATTTCTTCTTACTTAAGCGATAGATATTACAGTGTTGTATTCAAAGATAACCGTTCTAGTTTGTTTAAAGTTAATTCTGGTGTATCTCAGGGCAGTCACCTCGGTCCATTGTTGTTCGTTTTATTTATAAATGATCTCCCTTCAATTTTACAAAATTCCAGGGCATTGATTTACGCCGATGACGTAAAAATATTTCGAACAATAAGCTCTTTAGAGGATTGTGAAATGCTGCAAAAGGATCTGCAAACATTTTGGGAATGGTGCAACATTAATTGTTTGTTATTGAATATTGACAAGTGTAAAACAATGTGTTTTATACGCAAACATAATATATTAATTTATAACTATATTTTGAATTCGTCAAATTTGGAAAAATTATCCAACTTTTCAGACATCATTTTAGATCCAAAATTATCCTTCAATGATCATTATAATTATATATTTTAAAAAAAGCCAATAAAACCCTTGGTTTCATAAAGCGATTCGGCCGCGATTTCCGAGATCCTTATGTTATTAAAACTCTGTATGTATCGTTCGTCAGATCAGTCCTTGAATACGGTTGTATAGTTTGGGCCCCATACTACTCGGTTCACATAAATAGAATTGAAAGTGTTCAAAGAAGGTTTATGAAATTTACACTACGTTTTCTTCCATGGTCGAACAGGGTTATCTTGCCTCCGTACACCCATAGACTTCAGCTTATAAATCTACCATCACTTTCAGTTCATAGAGAGTATTTGCAACTATGTTTTATTATTGGGATAATAAGTGGATCCATATCATCTTCTTCAGTTTTAGGACGATTAAATTTTAATGTAGGCCGGGTTACATCAAGAAGTAGACTACCAATTCGAACTATTTTTAGCAGATCTAACTATGGTATTTATAGCCCTCTGAATCAGTTAATAAATGTTTTTAATAAAAATAACTTCCTCTTAAACTCTGTTAATGACAATATCAAATCTAATAAATTTAAACAATCTTTTTTTCGCAATATTAATATTTAATTTTGTAAATTATATAATTTTAAGCATAAATGTAACGTTAGTATTTAACGCATTCAAATAAATAGAACAAAATAAGAAGCATATAAAATACGAAAAACTAATTCGACTATAAACTTGAATTGAATTGAATACTTAAAACCCAATTTGTTGATAAAAAAATCATTACAAAAATCAACCTACATTTTGTTGTACCTTTATTTTTCCAAAATTTGAATTTAATTTCATTATGAAATAAATCAAGAAAATTAATAAAGAGAGTAATAGAATAATATAATATAAATATTTTTTTTTTTCCATTTACAGTCAATTTTTTTTAGAAAATTGCTCATATCACCTAATTGTCTTGATCTAACTTCACACTAAGTATTTTTGCAGCATTTTATATAAATTACCCTAGGTATAGTTACTAACTTTTATTAATACACATATTGAACATTTCTGTGTATTCTACTTGTAAAAGTAATACATTTTGCTCTTACCCTATTTATTTCCCTCATTTTGTATAACCTCAGATCTTTTTTACATACAAAATCAATGTTAAGAATAGAATTTTTTAAATTCACACTTTAGAAGTCAAAAATCGTTAAAAGAAAAAAAAAACAATATTTCCATGACAACGATTTTTTGTATGTTCTTATCTTTGGTTCATTTATTTTATATTTCTGACAACACTTAAAAGAAAAATTAGCTTAAATAATGACGAATGTATGTATGTAGCTTAAGCATTTATTCAAATAATAGGTATCGGGCCTCCGCAATCTGTATTCCTTGCATAATAATTCGAAACATAACAAGGATACATTTCTTTTGATAGAATCGCAAGAGCTAGTGAAAAAATTGATGTCCACATCCAAATTTGAATTCCTGAAAGTAAAATTTAAAAAAAAAAATTATTATTATGAACATCTGAAATTCAGAAAAAATAACTAACCTGTAATAAATAAAGATATTGCTAGCCAACAATATTTAAAAATAGAAGTATAAATAGCACCGATTGCAATACATTCTAGAAAAAAAATTAAAAGCACCAACAAAACCGAATTAACTATCAGCCATGGCAGAAGCAGCCTGAAAGAATTCTATAATGAAAAATAAAAGATAAATAAAATAAAATTTAGTTATTTTGCAAGCTCGAGAGTGATATGTGATAATGTGATATTTTGTCAAAAATTTTTTTTACCTTATTTGTGGTTGTGAGATCTTAAAATCCTAAATTATTTTTCTTCAGTACTGGGCACAAAATTTCGAACTTTTTCTAATAAATTCTGGGGTGGAATCGGCTGCGGTGATAATAATAACTGATTGTGATATCAGCAATTGGTCGGGAATAAGCCCCAGTTCCGACGACCAAAGGCAGCAAAGATTCGAAGGACAAAGCTTCGAAAAAAAAGTTTAGAAAATACATAGTTTCGGTTTCGAACAATGGTTCGAAAAGACAAAGGTTCGAATCGAAAAGTCACAATTTCGAAACAAGTATTGTACATATCTAAGAATGCCGAAAAAGGCAGACGCTAATATTTTGACACACCTTCCCAACCGTACAGAGGAGGGGGGGGGGGAGCGATTGCGCCTCCTAAAAAAAATTTTACTTTCATACATTTTTTTGTTGAGATGCACAATATTAATTTTAAAAACCATCTTTGATGTTAAAATTTTTCTTTAGGCGCTAGTTATAGCTATCATTGAAATTCATCACTGAAAATTTTAATGATGCATTTTAAGATATTTATATAATGCAAAATCTATAATTATTTCGATGCCAAAATAAAGAATATGACTGAATTAATATATCTGGCCAAAAAAAAATTTTATTTCGGCCCAACCTTTCTCATGAAATGTCTATTATTTTTTCAATGACCATTGATAAGGTAGTGCAATCATTGAAAAAATGAAAGTCAATTTATGTGGAAGGTTGGACCCAAACGAATTTTTTTTTTCGCAATAATTATTAATTTGGTCATCAGCTTCACATTGGCATCAAAATAATTACCGATTTTGCTTTTTAAGTGCCCTAAATCTTAAATCAAAAATTTTCAATGATAAATTTCAATGATAGCTATAACTGACCCCTTAAACATGTCTTTCGTCATTACAAACAAAACGTTTCAGTACTTTTCTTCAAAATTAACAAAGAATACAAATTTTTGGTAGATTTCTATACTAACTAGCTATTATTATATACAGAGAGTGTCAGTCATTTCCTGAACTAATTTTTTTGATCAGACACCTCCTAAATCAAAGGATTATTCCCTACAAAAAATGTATTTACAAACAAATTCTGTCATTAACCTGTGCCTCTTATACTACGTTTTCATTAGAGCTGAAATGAGGTAAGTTGGAAAATTACAAAAAAAGTGTTCACATTTCAAATTTCATTTTATCCAGGCTATCAATGCTTGTTTTTGTTGTTTTTTACATTGAATTCTGTGTCTGTCATTTTAAATGGGTTCCACTTTGAATGGACTCCATTTGGGTGTGTTCATAAAAGTTTTACGTAATTTCCTTCCGAATTTCTTGCAAATTTCGTTGAAATTATCTCATTTGGAAATTTGAATTTGTATGGGAAAAGAGATGTGGTAGCCGTGGCGTGATGGTTAGTGCGATGGACTGTCATGCCAGAGGTCTAAGGTTCGACCCCCAGCCTCGCCATCTATTTATTTAAAAGAAAAACGGCTACTGCCTCTTGCGAGGAATTGACAAATCCTCCAAGAGTATCTCCTGTCACAGAAAAGTGCCGCTCGTTAGCCGTTCGGATTCGGCAATAAACTGTAGGTCCCCTCCATTCCTGCAGACACGCACACAGGAATGGTTGAGAGTTGTAAGTCACTAGGCCCTAGTTCTTCATGAGCTGTTGTGCCATCAAATTTATTTTTTTTTTATTTTATGAGAAAAGAGATGATTTTGAATTTAATTTGGAAATTTTATACGAAATTACCTCATTTGCTGTAATGAAAACGTATTTTTACATAAGAAAAGAAATAATTTTGAAAATATTTTCTATACATTTTTTTCTTGCATAAACTTTGAATTATGTTTTTTTAAAGGGATGTTCATATAATAAAAATCAACAAGAAAATTAAGAATATCTGCAGTGTTGTTCGGGAGGAAAAAAAAATACGTAAAAAGTTTATAAATTCCGTAAAAAAAATTTTTTTTCTATGGCTTTTTAGAGGCACGGATTAATGAGCTCGGCAAGTTTTTTTTTTTTTTTTTGGTCCATAAATTTACTGTAGGCATAAACTTTTTATACAGAAGGTGCCTGATCTAAGCAAAAAGTGCGAGTTTGGGAAATAACGGACACCCCGTTATATGCGTGCACAAGCTGTTAATATCTACCTTTTCAGTCAAAATAATGAAACGGAGTTTTTCTTATAAACACTGAATATTATAATATCTTCGTTACGGTGGTTGTCTGGGTCGAAATTCTTTTGTCAAAATTCTGCTTACAAAATGTTGCTTTTCAAAATTTTGCTTTCAAAATTCTGCTTTTCAAAATTCTCTTTAGCAAAATTCTGCGAAAAATAAAAAAAAAAGTGTTGAAAATTTTAAAGAAGTTAATTTCTTTTTATTATTATTTGCAGAATTTTGTTAAACAGTGTTTTACAATTTTTAAAATTATATTATGCATTTGTTAATAGAAATAATTTTATTATTATTAGTAATTTGTCGCTTAAAAGTGCTGGTTGCTAGGAGTCATGTAATTAAGTTTTTAAAATCTCAACAAGAAACCATTATTTACTTTCAAAAAAATATGCATATCTTAGTTTTTTTTCACTAATTTGTATTGACCGATATCTTGTTTAAAAAATTTAAATGAAATGTGAGTTTACCCCCCCCCCCCCCCCCCCCTCTAATCGAAATCCTGCGTACGCCCTTGGCACTAACCATAACGCCACGGGCTACTACTGTCGAAATTACTGAACCCAAATGACGTCTTTTCGATGAAATTTGTGTGTTTTTACTTGTTCTTTAAAAAAGTACCTTCTTATCAAACTATTTTGATTACAAAACTTGTTTTCCCTAAAAAAAAACCTCGTTGAGAAGTGATTATCACATTTTTTGAAATAGTTCCTTATAGCTTTCATAATAGGTATAAGTTTACCTATTAACCTACACGTATATCTACGGAAGTCTTGATTGCAACTCTCACATCATATCACAAATCACAAATGAGCCGATTCAATGTCCAGATCCATCCCTGTTAATAACTGAGATTACTGAGATCTCTGAGTTTTGTTTTACTTATTCGTAAACTTTATTTTTAAAATTAAAAAAATAAAACTCACCCTCAATGTACCAATCAGTTGAAGAATTGATGCCAAAAAATTCAAAACACTAAATGTTATCACTCCAAATAAAACTATCTCAAATTGACTTTTAGCAGAAACGAAAAAAGAATAGATATCAGCATCTTGATATATTTTTTCAAAGTTTTCAATAAAATCGGTGTATTGAGTTCCCCAGTCACAATTTAAACAAATATAAATTGCGGACAAGGATAGAACAATGCTAAAGTAGCCAACCAGTATCCCACAAATAGAAACATCTCCGTGATCATTTGCACTACTTTTCCAACACAATATCATGATTAATAAACAGGCTTTGAGAAAAGTCTTGCAAACCTTTATACGTGCGCGTTGTTCAACAAAACAGAAATAATTAAACTGAGACAAGACTTTTCCTTAAAAATTCAAGATTTTATTTGAAGCCAAATGGTACCAAATGGTAGTCGGTAGTCTTTAGGGCATTTATTTACCTTAAACCTGATTATTTTATCATAAAGAACACACGTTTTGAACTAAATTATAAAACATTTGTCATATTTCCTAGGAAAAATTCTTTGCAAAAAAATGTTGATAATATAACACACAAAAGTTATTATAAGTAGGTAATTAATTTATGTACCTACATATTTCCATTATTAATGTGTTTTTTTTTTTTTTTCTTTAAAAAATAAAGTGCACAACTGGGTTGCATGTACTTGTCCTTATCCAACTAAGACAATTAACTCAATTGTCGAAGCCTAGACTAAAGGGGCATTTTATTTAAGAAAATAAAGCATTTATTTTGAACTGTCCAACTATTATATACAGATAGTCAACCATCTAGGAAAAATCTATTAAATAAGATTTTAGTAGGGCTGAAAACGAGACGAGACCAGGCGAGAATTTTGTTAGTCTCGTCTCGGTCTCGTCAAAATCGAAAAATTTCAGTCTCGTTTCGATCTCGGTTTCGCCTTTTTCTCGTGAAAATTTTAATGTGCCAGTCTCGTCTCGGTCTCGGTCTCGGTCTCGGTCTCGGTTTCGGTCTCAGTCTAGGTCTCGGTATTGGTCTCAGTCTAGGTCTCGGTATTGGTCCCATCCTTAGCCTTGGTTTCGTATTTTTTGGTGGTAAAAATATGTAAAATAAGACGCCTGTTTAGATTGAAAAGATAGAGTACGATATCTCGGCAGTTTGTTGGTAAGAAAAATGCGGGGTGTTAAAACAGACTCGTGACACTCGTGAGTCTGTTTTTTCTTTTGTTGTTGTTTTGTAGAGGTTTTTTAATCCATTTAAATCGGAGTCATCCTTCAATGGATTTTGACAATTCATGGCTTTACAGTTAGGCGATGAACTATTGACCTTTTCGATTGGCTATTCGAAAGAACTGCCCGATTCGGAATGCCAATAAACAAACAAACATGCCCTGCCCAATTCGATTCTGAAGTTTTCTGATAGTCAGAAAAATTTTCACATAGCTTGAGTTGTTATGTTGCGTCAACTGAAATCAGAATTTTTTTTAACAAGGGCTTACAACAACACAAACCTATCCGGATAGCTTTGGTAAGTTAGGCGAACGCACCCCTTGTATATATGTATGTAACAATACAGGCAGCCGCCAAAAGTAAAATGTTCTAAATGGCGGAGACCAACATGGAAAAATTAATATTAAACTCGTATATTCAATATCTTCGATTTTTTCTTTATTGGCACATTAAATTTCACCCAAAAGGTCTAAAATCAACATTTTCCGGAGCAAAAAATAAAATCGGAAAACCTTTTTCTGGGGGGGAAAACAAAGTCGGCAAAATGAGGGAGTTCTTTTCCAACGGCATGCATACGTATTTTTCTCTGGATTTTCGCAGTGTACCTGAGTATATAACTATATGTACATACATATGTGGTTCGATATTTGAACGCGCATAGAATATTTTATATTTCGCAAAAAAAAAAAACTTGTGGATATTATAAAAATTCAACATGAGTAGCAAGTAGCTACTAAAAAATAATTAAATAAAAAAATATTTTTTCTAGCGAAAACCGAAACCAAACCACCGAGACCGGCGACGGCGAGACCACCGAGACCAGCGAGACTCTCGGCGAATTTCGGTACCAAAATACGGTCTCGTCTCGGTCTTGTCTCGGGTGCTTTTAAAGTAGCCTCGGTCTCGTTGCCAGCCCTAATTTTGTAAGCGTAGCCCAACGAGTTAACATATCGCCAAGGAAAATAATAATCAAAAGGCGACAAATCACAAGATCTTGGAGACTAATGTAATACACTCAGGTCTATTTCACGAAGTTATGCGTTTAGTAAATGTTTGTTTTTATTAATAAGTTGATTGTTTCGTATGATACATATCGTGCCTCAACCACAACTCTTATCTACATTGGGTGGTTTTGGTTTTCTGTTTTAGTTTAGAGTTGGTTCAGAGCAGAGCACTGAATATACCCTGGGGTTGAACGGAGTAAACTCTGAGCAGAGTATGTTCAGAGCACTTCTATTTAATTACGAAACACACTCGAGCACTCAATTGTCATATCTGTCAAAAATTACATCGAAACTGTATGAAGTTGGCCGCGCTCAGTTTTTTACTCGTTATTTTATACCGAGCTAATAGAGCGCGCTCTGAACAAACTCTAAACACGCTCTGAACGAAAAAGCAAACACAAATTTGAACTGTTTTAAGCGGCCCATACACACAACACAAGTGTGTGCACCGGTGTCATGACACCAGTGTGGCCTTCCACCATACACGCAACACATTTAGCAACACCGACACAAGAAATCAAAAGCTCCAAGTGCGACAATATTGCTTAGGTCGATTATTAACTTTACTTGATTAATTTTTTCAATTTTTGAATTTTATATTGTATTTATAAAATGAAATTGTTATTAGATACTTAATTTGAAATCTGTTGAATGTAAGTTCGTAGATTGGTTACTTAAATAAACAATAAACAATACCCAATGAGCCAAAGTGATCCTCGCATAATTGAAAAAAATTGATAAAACTGATCATATACATACGTGCTGCAAGAAGTGCGGACCAATAATCCTGCTCTATCATAATCACCCCGAGACCCCGAACAGCGAAAATAACCCAACAAATTTGTAACGTAATACAAATTTGGCATCTTTGCAGCGAATCTATCAAAAATCAAATATCACAAAAAAAAAAAAAAATGTCCCCTCAGAAAAATTTGAAAACCCCCCAGATTACCACATATAAACAAAAAAAAAAAACCCCAATTTAAGAGAAAAATTCAGTTTTATTGGAATAATTTAACTTCAAAATTAATCCCCCTATATACCCCCCCCCCCCCCCAAAAAATTAATCTGGGGGGAAACCCCAAAACTGGCAACCCAGACATGGATCTTCAATTTTGCATGAATATTTGGATCACAGAAGAAGAAATAAGAGGAACTGGCATATCGTGGAAAAACTGAGGCTTTTTTCAAAGTAATGTAAGTTGCACAAACACAAATGCATTCACACAGGGTCGGCATGAAGTAAGACGGCTAAAAGCTGGGGCGCCCAAATGATTTCTAGTTATATTTCTTTTCGGTCAGGAAAGTAGGAACATAATGTAGCTGGTAAAACTAGATTATGAATTTTATCTTCTCAGAAGTACTTAGGCAACTTTAAAGGAACAAGGCAGGTGTTAATGAACCTGTTAAAAAAAAAATTGGATTATATTTATCCGATTAAATAAATAATTGAATGAAAGTCATGTTTTTTTTAATGTGATAAAATTAAAAGTGAACATAATAACATAAACTTAAATTGTTGAAAAATAACTCTGCCACTACGGGCGCTCAACGGATTTTACCGCCTTACCATCACCAAACAAAAGTAATACGTCCCTGTTTTGCGCGAAAAGAATCGTGGTGAGTATAATTTTTTATTTCTGGGGATAGTTCACAGTTCAAAAAAAAAAAACTTATCAGCAGAAAATTTTTTTTTACGATAAAATCACTCCCATAAGAAGTACATCATGTATTTTTTTTTCGAGGAGGAACTGTATACTAGGCTTTAACTATTTTTGTTTTACTTTTTTACACAATTTAAAATCTCATACACGTTTCAAGACCTCGCGTCGGCAAAATGACAGCTCTGAGTGTAATTTTTTTTTTTTTCAATTCTTCCGTCCTAACTCACGTACCTTCACTGTATATGTAATATACACCAGTTCCTTTACTTCTTATTCAATGATTTGGATAACCTTTCCGCAAAATGTGTGCCGCACAGCTGGTGCAAGAAACAAATCGCTTGACAATTTCAAAGTGTTTGATGATGTTTAATCAAAATCAAAACGATTTTCGAGCCGTTTAAATTGACTTTCGACCTTTTTGGAATTAAATACTAATTATGTCCCTTAACTAAAACTTCTTATTTCAGCAGCAGATTCTAAAACACCCTGTAAATATTTTTTCTTAAAATTCACAAACTTTATAGCCTTGAAAATTTCCTTCAAGATTAAAAAAAAATTTGGCGATATCTTTATTCGTTTAAGACATATAATGTTTGCAACCAGAAAAGTCAATACGGGCCACTGTGGCGGCCGTAAAAGATTTGTGTCAAATGAAGATATGAAATAAACGAATATTTTGAGGAGCTCACGCCCGAGTAATGGTAAAATTTAGACTGAGAAGAAGAAGCCATTGGTTGGAACCATAACAGCGAGTTCATTCGATCCAGTTGAAAAAAATTTTTTTGAAGAAATATAGTGCTTAACAAAAAATATTAAAGTAAGCTTTAAATAATAATCCATGAGTTGGATAAGTTATCCGAAACTTTAGCTTTTAAAGGCTCAGCATTTTGAACTTCCGTATAAGATAAGCCTTTATTCATACTGGTTTTGTTACCCCAAAAATATTATCACAGTCGGATTAATCGTCAAAAAATTTGTTAGAAAATTTGGAAGAACAAATTTCTAAATCAGTTTATTTGTCACTTTAACAATGCCCTCAATAAAATTGTTTTTGTATAAATGTTTTTTTTTTAACTTGACTAATATTGGGCTTATTCATTGTCGTTAGCTCAACTCATGTTTTACTAACTTAACTATACTGTTAGTATATGTACTTATTTAGTTTTTGGTTTTAAATAAAAATAAACAGTGGATGCTACGATATAAACAAAAATTATGAACATCATTCAGATGAATAAACTATGTAGTTATAACAACAGATCGATTCGTACTTCCATTAAAATTGCCGTTACTTTTTAATTTCCCCATAACAAGAGCTTAGATATATATGTATGTGTTTATGTAGTTACACATCAAAAATCTTAATGTACTTAAAACGCTATAAGGCTACGCAAATAATTACATGAATCATTTTAACAGATTATAATATTTTTTAAGTTTCTGTTACAACTTAATGTTTCAATCAGCGTTGCCAACCACTTTGGGCAAAATACTGCCTCACTTGAGAAAAAAGATGCCTTTTTCAATAAAAAAAAAGCCTCACATAATTTTTTTAAATTAAACAAACAAAATCTTTTTAATAACAAACAATTCTTTATTAAAACAAAAAAAAAACTTAAATAAATAATATAATAACATCATGAAGGAACATTAGTTAATTCATTCATTTAAATTACACAAAAACTTATGAAATACAAATATGTACATATACATATGTACATTTATAATCGAAATCGTTCTGTTCCTTAAAATCATACATATTTTTTTGAAACAAAGATAAATTGGGTTTGCTTAAATTCCAGATCATAAAAATTTTTATTTTTGAAAAGCGTAGTTGCGTGAAGAATTCCACTCAAAGTTTCTGTCTTACATATGTACATACATTATAAGTCTATTTCTTAGCTTAGTTTTATTTAAATTAATACCCGAAAAAACCCTTTCAACCGTCGTCGCCTCGCCGAGGAATCCGGCAAGCATAGAATATGGTTTACTAATTTTTCAAGAAAATGAAGCCGTCTCCTTTATTTCAATTTCTCAAAGATCTGAATTCAATTTCCGTTGAGGTTGTTTTCAATAATAATATGAGGAAAATGCAGTGTTCCTCCCAAGTAGGTATATCTCTTCTAACGGCAAAAAAAATTTCTTTACTTCCATTGGAAAATTGTGAATAGTTTGAAGGTGGATACACATTCTTTTAGAAAATAGTAATTATTTTTGGCCAAGTTTTGTTTTAAAATGTTTTAACAATAAATAAATAAATTATAAGAAGGACAAATAAATTTTAAAAAAATGTAGTTTATATGAAATGAAAAGCCTCAGGCAGTGAAATAATGCCTAAAAGACATAAAAAAAAGCCTCAGTTGGCATCGCTGGTTGTTGTAATATATAATGTACATATATGACACAAAACTTATTATTTTTTTTCAGTTTAGCTGATTCAAAAAAATTTTGAAAATTTTTAAACATTTAATTTTTATTAGTTGCAATAATTTTTTCAATCAATATTCATGTGCGAGTACTTAGTTAGTTAATATATTTTCTCAATACCATGTGGTGTTTTATAAATAAGTTCCTTGGAATGAAACTCCAAAAAGCTGGAATTTTTATTGGTTTCTGTGATATTGTAATTAATATAATTTTTCTATTATTAATTTTACTATCCAATTTCGATATGCTACTAGCCAATCAATTTTATACTCATTTGCATCAGTTTAAATTTATCAATGGTAAGATACCTACAAGAAGATACGAATATAATGGGATAGAAGTTATATAGGAATTTATTTTTAGATAATAGCTGGATTTTCAATATGATGTTTTATCTATTGATAGGAATTTGCCTTTTAGATATTTTGACATCAATTCCGTTGATCATTGGAACAAGGAAGGTAATTTTAAATTAAAATCTAAATTTTAACAAATTAAATTTATTGAGTAAATCAAAAAACGTTTAAATTTTAAAATATAGAAAATTCAAAGTACAGTATCGAAAAAAAAAAAAACAGTCACTATACAGGCATACAAAATAAAATGCCACAACTGGGTCGCACGAACTTGCTCTTGTAGTAAAAGTTTCTTCGAATTTTAAAGATTGAGTGTAATATAAAACACATAATAATTAATAATTATATGTATCTGTATGTATTTATCTATTTAATAAATTGAAGAACGGAAATTTGAGTATGGAAAAAAAGCATGAAATACGTTCTTTAAATTGATAAAATAACTACTAAAAATGTTTTAATCTCGCAGAATGAAGAACGCCATCTAAATTCTTGAAAAAATATGATTTTTTGCAGAAAAATTGTTTAAAGTCCTTGGAGCGGTTGTCTTAAAAAATAATTTTTTATATATAAAATTTCTTGATATTTTTTAGAAATAAAAATTGGTATGCCATTTTTAAGAATATGATAATATACAGCTAAAACCATAATTTCAAAAATTTTCATCAACTCATTTTGTATGTAATATTATTCACACTTGATAGGACCTCCTAAATAAAAATTTTGATCAAAATTGGTTAAGCGATTAACGAGAAAATCGAAAATTAAAAAAAAATGTTCTATGGCAGATAGCGTTAATAACGGTTTTTGATAATTTTTTTTAGTTCTTTCTTAATTTATTTCTCCTCAAAAAGCAAGTGCCTAAAATGTCGAAATAACTACAACATTTACAACATTTGATTCATCTCAATGTCAATGCCTCAATATTTTTCTAAACTAGTCATCGTATCCGCCAAATTTTAAGGAAAAGATGAAACAATCGAAAAGAATGTTCGTTCAGAATAAGAAAGAACCTCTCGAGATTATATATAATGTCCAAATAGAAGCCTTCAGAAGAATAGGGATATGGAAAAAACATTTCTGCAAACTTTAATACCATCATACAGCTTACCATTCAACTTGATTCGATGACTGCGTCCACCCGATTTCGAAGAAGTGAAGGCAGAAGTGACTTTTGATGTTAAAAGTTATTTTAGGCAAAAAAGTCATGAGCTGTCTTTGTGACTTTTTTAACCTATCATTCTTGAGAAAATAGTGCAAGACTCTCGCAATAAAACTGGAGGCAAGGATCCGTAAAAATAATTCGCACCGGCTGACGATATTGCATTAGCGGAAAAACAAAGAGTAATGTCCAGTACTGCTTTTGTGAGTATTGAGATGGTGGTAGTGAAGAAGATGGGTTTAACGGTGAATTTCATAAATTTTTTGGTAGACTTAATTATCTTAATAGATATTAGCTGTAGAACGATAGTTATAAATAAATAAATAAATTTGATGGCACAAACAGCTCATGAAGAACTAGGGCCTAGTGACTTACAACTCTCAACCATTTCTGTGTGCGTGTCTGCAGGAACAGGAATGGAGGGGTTTCTACAGTTTATTGCCGAATCCGACATTGGTAGTGTGGACATTCACAAACACTACAATATTTTTGCAAGACACAAATAAGAAAAGATTATGAATTGAATACATAAATATTAATATCTTTCTGTAACGCCGCTTAATTTTTTTTTCTTTTTTTAGAAATCACGATTGATGCTTTACCCTTGGCTAATCCATAAGTTCATCTCGTTGGTTGTTAAATTACCAGTAATATATTTTTCAGTCCTTATATTTAGTACGTCTCAGAAACCTAATAAAAGTTCTTGTTTCACCCTTCAACTCGATATTGCAATTGTAATTATTTTTCTTGGTAAGTTTGAAGTTCGTTAATGGTTAAAACGTATAGCTCGGGCCTTTATATAAGACAGTTTTTTTTTTTTATAGGATTTTATGTATGGATTTGGATGGTGATTTTATCTCTTTTAAAGAGTTTTCGCATTAAAGAGGAAATTGTTCTTTTAAAATTATCAACACTAAATTGGAAAAAGGCAGATACATTTGGTTATGGCTTTTAAAACTAAATGAAACTAATTATTTTTAATTTAATGTTTAATTGTATACATCAAAATGTTATTTTTTTTTTTAGTTATAATTAATAATCTTACATTTTTTTATGAATATTGTATTTCTTGATTTTTTATTTGATAAAATTATTTTTTTTTCGGGCCCTCATAAAATTAAATTAAAAATGCTTCATAGATTTTTTTCTTTAATAAAACAGTTTCAAAGTAAAAAACAAAAAAAAACATCTTCAAATAAAAAAAAAACCTGTTTCAGTATAATTTTTTTAGAAATCCGTTATCCACACAACAAAAAGTTGTAGTTTGGTTAATAAAGCCAGTTTAAAGAAATGGGACTCAAATTAATTTTATAAACCGTTATTGTAACTCCAAATGGGAATAGATAGTAAAATCATGAAAATATAGTCGATGTAAGCCCACTTAAATTCTTATGACTTTGGTTCTTACTATCATTTAATAAATTAAATAAAAGACAAAATGCCAGATTATAATTATTTGGGAAAATCACAAAAAAAATTTCAAAATCAAAATTTTGAAAAAGTAATGAATAAAATTGTGTTCAAACTAATTTTGTTAAAAATTGAAGGTACTTTAAAAAAATATTTTAGTTTTTAGTAGATATTCGATGCTCTTATATTCAAACACTAAAAAACAGATGCCTAAATATCTAATAGTTTTTGAGAAAATTGAAAATAGAAAAAATCTTCTTCACTACCAATTCGAATCAATCGCCAATGTAGAAAGACTATTCGAATGAAAAAAAAACCATTAAGAAAAGTGTGCAATTTATTGTCACCCGGCCTATAATTTTCTAATTTTAGCTCCGTAGCGTGTTTACCTGGTTCAATACAAATCCAAAAAAAAAAAAAAACTTCATCCAATTTGGATGAATTTCAACCGATATTCTCACTTTATCCAACAAATAAATCCCCATGCAAATCGGATGATGGTTTAGCCAAGTTATGCGCGTACGTACACAAAAAGGGAATCATTTTTATATATATGTATGTGTATAAGAAGATTCTCTGAAATATTTTTAATTGAAAACAAAATAAAAGAATGGTTTGCTGGCTTTAAAAAAAAAATATAGCATGATATTGTAAGTGTTGCCGTTGTTTTTAATGATTTTTTTCTATTTCAAGTCGATTTTTTAGAAAATTTCCCCTCCTGCCTAATTAGAGGAACTGGACCCTCCCTCCATACGATTTTTTTTCTTGCTACGACTTAACCTACAAGCTCTAGCTTTCGGTCGCACCGCATCCGAATCATAAAATTTTGTAAACATTTTTAAAAAGAAAATACTTGGTACCCTAGTTTTTAGTATTTAACAGTGTGGAATTAAAAATTTAATTTCGAAAAAATTCATCTATGTACAAAGCAATTTTTGAAATTTCGAATCTTAAAAAAAAAAAATTAATTATTTTTTTAAATTCAAAACTCACTTTTTTTTAGTTGTGTTGATATAATGCAATATTATTTTAAAAATAATAAATTTGATGGCACAACAGCTCATGAAGAACTAGGGCCTAGTGACTTACAACTCTCAACCATTCCTGTGTGCGTGTCTGCAGGAGTGGAGGGGACCTACAGTTTATTGCCGAATCCGTTTTTTCTTTTAAATAAATAGGTGGCGAGGCTGGGGATCGAACCTTAGACCTCCGGCATGACAGTCCATCGCACTAACCATCACGCCATGGCAATATTATTTTGCTGTAGTTAATTTTTAATTTAAATCGGTTAGCCAGATAATAAGATAATTCAAATTCCGGAAAATGGTTGTACTATTAATAATGTTTAATTTTTTTATTAAATACATAAAAAATGTACTAATCTTACTAAATAGAAAATTTTTGAGAAAATTTGAATTTTCTATACCTTACCTACCTATTGGTTTTTAAAAAGTTGTATCGTAGGTATTGTTTATTTTGAATACCTAGGTATAGTAACATTTTTTCTTTAAATTATTGTAGATAATGTTAAAGAACGTCTTGGTGCCATATGATAAAAATCGACAATGCGAGTTATTGAGTAAAAAAAATTTGCTTCTTTTAAAAATACCTACGAATAATATTAAGGTATAAAATATTACTAAAACTTTAAAACAACACATTCAATAATTATCAAAATCAATTAATTTTTTTTTCGAGAAAGGCCAAAATCAAAAAAATGATTCTAGTGGATCACCATTTACAACCATTTTTCGGACTTTTGAAATTAATAAATTTTAGAAAAAATATATAAAATATTTGTATGTATAAATAGGTACATACATAATATTATTTAAGAGAAAATAAGATTTTCAAAAAGTAATTACAAAAAAAAAATGTGGCAGGTACCGTAATTTTTGGTGCTAAAAATAAAAATGCATTCCCCTGATATGCACAAAGAACAACACCAAGTTTAAAGAAAATCAAACCATCAGCTGAGGCTTCGGTCAAACAGAGGTAGGTATACCTGATGTTAAATTTTGTGTACCAATATTAAAAAAAAAAAACGCCAACCAAAACATTCTTGTCGATAGGCAAGTTTTACGAAAATAGCTTGGAATAGGGCTTAAAACCTTTTATACGAGAAAACTGCATGTAACTCTGTCCAAAGGCAGCCGCAAGCTTTACTGCCTCAAAAAACTCTTATATCGTCATAATTACATAGAAGAGGATTAATCCAATAAAAACCTAAGTAATCATTAAGCACCTATTATGATGATGCTTCAACACACGTGAAACTATTACTAAAATGCCAAAATATATTCCCTTACACCCGCAAGCAAAGGGATTACAATAATTGGCAATCTTAGGTTGGCACAAAATATAACTGACATTCCGTTCCTTTAGATAACAAAAAAAAAAAAAAAAAACACCATCACCAAGACCTACCAGACAACATCCTTATAATAAATTTTTCTTAAGGCAAAAAGCTAACCTAGATTCAGTCTGCATACTCCTCTCACAAAAATAACAATAAATTTCGATTTTGCCATCTTAAATACTTTATGAATTATTTCCTATCTTAATTCGCAATGGCATTTCAAAAATACAGAAAACACCTTCAGTAGGTATGTATATAGTTAAATGAAGGGGTTAAATAAAGGCACATATATATATCTATAGACAGAATAAAGACAATCCGAAATTGGCCCAAATGCCATAACGTTTAGGGTAAACAAAGAGAAAGTAAAGAGTTTAATACCTCTATCCGCGTATTGCACTCCTTAAAAATTTCTTTCTTGTATAGTCTTACCCAAAAATCAACCCCCATACCATTTGACATTCCTAGGCTTCTCACACAAAACTCTCAGGGTCTGTTGGAAGATTTTTCGGCTTTTGCCATAAATCAATTCGTATTAGTTTTGATCTTCCTGGTGGCATTATGAGACTTGTGTATCCTTTCTAATGAGAATCATCGTGTTTTTCTTCATCGTTTTGTCGTGGTCCTTGTTGAGCAGTCTTTTTGCCTTTCCGTGTTGATTCAGTCTTCTAAGACAGAGCCTCCATCTTCCATCTACTGATGCTATAGAAGAAACTTCTTATTCTTTTGGTGTGATATGCAAAAAGTCTTAAATCTTTATATCTTCTAAAAAGGGAAAAATCTCTGACAGTGTTCCTGCGGCATAGAACATCAGCGTCAAACCCCATCCCCGGCCTATATATGTACTCACCCCTGAGTTTGTCAGTAAATTTTAATCGAGGTTATGCCTTCATTTGCAATAATTCATTGTAATAATGATAACTCTATAAAACCTGTTAAGACAGAATTTTTCGCCAGGTTTAGGGTGGTTCTTTTTGGCTTCCCAGCAATTTCCATCCAACCAACAGACCCCCACCTTTTTGTTTGCATAGAAGAAGGAAGACATTAAATGGTATTTGGTTTTTGTATATGTACATGGCAAAAAGGTAAGAATGCAAAGGATTTCATGTGGACTTTGGTTGGTTTTTCAGTTAAGCTGGTCGGACGGTTGTACTATACTACTTGTTCTTCAGCAGCGCGCTTCTTCGAAGCAATCTATATTTTTGCTGTGGTCCTTTATTTCTTTCATTCTTTGGACAACGAAGACGAAGACGATGAATTATCACGACAAAGGGATTATCATTTTTACACTAACTCTTGGTTGGTAGCGGAGGCGCACCCTTGGGGGTGATTTAGTAATAAAGTTAACTCATGGGTATTGAAATGAATTATTAATAATAGATATTTTTGTTTTTTTTTTTTTGTTGTTCAAGGGAAATTTGTATAAATCTTTGAGGTTTAATGGCTTTTAAATTGGTTTAATTTATTAAATCAAAATGCATTAAGCTATATATTGAATATATGAAAATTATAAGCTCTATGATGGGTTCTTTTGAAGTTTTGAAGAGCAACTTATAAAATTTAAAATCACTTTCCATTGGATCGTGTTGATTCGTTGGGCTAAGAATAAAATGAAATTTGTTAGTTAAATTACGGTTAAGGGAAAAATTGGTATTTATGATCAAGGAGATTTCTTAATGTCTTGCGAACTTTAGCAAAATTATGGGTTGAAGTTTTAAATTGCACAAATTAAAATATTCAACTTTTAAAAAAATACATACAGTCGATCCCGCTTATTTAAACAACTTGGCTTATCCTAGGGCGTTTTTCAACAAATTTCTCATAAATGGATCCCACTTTGCTGAAACCCGCTTTAGTGAAAAACATGGATAGGTATATGTGAAAAAATATTGATTTACCGATACAGTCTCGAAACGTTCTCGCTCCCTTTCTGTTCACATAGCCGCTCCAATACCGATACCGATTCAAAATTATTTTTATTCATTTGTTTTCCTTTCTATTAATTTAAGATAGATATACATATGTATCTAACTATACCTACATGTATTGTATATTTTTTACTTTTTTTTCCATAGAAACTATATCAATAACGTTCTCGCTCCGATAAAATATTCTTTCCAACGAATCGAAACTGGAGCGAGAGTGTATCGGTATCGGAGCGGTATCGATGGTGTGAATATACTCATTGTTATTTGTGTAAAAAAATTTTATCGGAGTAAGAACGTATCGAGACTGTATCGGTATCGGCACTATAATGTGAATCAAGCTTAACAAAAGCAACACTGAGTAGTTCGATTTGTTTTTGTTTAGCGTTAAAAATTTAAAATGAAAAGCTATTTAGTAACAAAAAAAAACACGGATATAGTCAAATACTCTCTTTAAAAAAATGTGGACACAAATACAAAAATAAAAAAAAAACAAAAGTTGCAAAATGTTGCGTTCCGCCATTTTCGGTTTTCGATTTTCATTGTGCCGCCTGCTCCGTGACTTTTTTTAAATTCGCAAATTAGCAAATTTTACGAATAAATTTTTTTCAAAATTATGACTCAAAAAAAAATTCAACTTTTACTCTTTGTGCTCAGTTTATGCTGCCAAGAGCAGCAGAGATAAAAAAAAAATATTCTCATATTTGCAGCTTTTAGAACAAGAAATTTATTTTGCGAAGAGTGAAGTTAGCACCTTCATTTTCAATTTAAAAACAAAAATCTTGTTTTTTTTTTTTTTAATTAAATTAAAATTATAATTATATAATTATTTGTTCGCTAAAGTCTTTAGAAAAAACTTACATAAAAAAAAATTCACCTCCAAAATTTGAGAATTTTTAAAAAGTACAAGTTCATACATCAATCCAAAAAGGTTTTCTTGCAGAGATATTGGCATCCAAACACTTTTAGCATTGCATATCGAAATAAATTAATTTGATGACTTTTTAGTGTTTAGATGCCAATATCTCTGCAAGAAAACCTTTTCGTGACTTAGGAATGGCACTCCCGTGATCTAGAAAGTGCCACCTTTCCATTGATGTATCGCATAATACAAAATGAGAACCCTCAAAAAGTTCGATTTTTCAATTAGCGACACAATTGCCAGAAGTGAGTTAACAATTCCGCACTTGTGGCAAATACGTCGCTAATTGAAAAATCGAACTTTTTGAGGGTTCTCATTTTGTATTTTGCGATACATCAATGGAAAGGTGGCAGTTTCTAGATCACGGGAGTGCCATTCCTAAGTCACAAAAAGGTTTTCTTGCAGAGATATTGGCATCCAAACACTTTTAGCATTGCATATCGAAATAAATTAATTTGATGACTTTTTAGTGTTTAGATGCCAATATCTCTGCAAGAAAACCTTTTCGTGACTTAGGAATGGCACTCCCGTGATCTAGAAAGTGCCACCTTTCCATTGATGTATCGCATAATACAAAATGAGAACCCTCAAAAAGTTCGATTTTTCAATTAGCGACACAATTGCCAGAAGTGAGTTAACAATTCCGCACTTGTGGCAAATGCGTCGCTAATTGAAAAATCGAACTTTTTGAGGGTTCTCATTTTGTATTATGCGATACATCAATGGAAAGGTGGCAGTTTCTAGATTACGGGAGTGCCATTCCTAAGTCACGAAAAGGTTTTCTTGCAGAGATATTGGCATCCAAACACTTTTAGCATTGCATATCGAAATAAATTAATTTGATGACTTTTTAGTGTTTAGATGCCAATATCTCTGCAAGAAAACCTTTTCGTGACTTAGGAATGGCACTCCCGTGATCTAGAAAGTGCCACCTTTCCATTGATGTATCGCATAATACAAAATGAGAACCCTCAAAAAGTTCGATTTTTCAATTAGCGACACAATTGCCAGAAGTGAGTTAACAATTCCGCACTTGTGGCAAATACGTCGCTAATTGAAAAATCGAACTTTTTGAGGGTTCTCATTTTGTATTTTGCGATACATCAATGGAAAGGTGGCAGTTTCTAGATTACGGGAGTGCCATTCCTAAGTCACAAAAAGGTTTTCTTGCAGAGATATTGGCATCCAAACACTTTTAGCATTGCATATCGAAATAAATTAATTTGATGACTTTTTAGTGTTTAGATGCCAATATCTCTGCAAGAAAACCTTTTCGTGACTTAGGAATGGCACTCCCGTGATCTAGAAAGTGCCACCTTTCCATTGATGTATCGCATAATACAAAATGAGAACCCTCAAAAAGTTCGATTTTTCAATTAGCGACACAATTGCCAGAAGTGAGTTAACAATTCCGCACTTGTGGCAAATACGTAGCTAATTAAAAAATCGAACTTTTTGAGGGTTCTCATTTTGTATTTTGCGATACATCAATGGAAAGGTGGCAGTTTCTAGATTACGGGAGTGCCATTCCTAAGTCACAAAAAGGTTTTCTTGCAGAGATATTGGCATCCAAACACTTTTAGCATTGCATATCGAAATAAATTAATTTGATGACTTTTTAGTGTTTAGATGCCAATATCTCTGCAAGAAAACCTTTTCGTGACTTAGGAATGGCACTCCCGTGATCTAGAAAGTGCCACCTTTCCATTGATGTATCGCATAATACAAAATGAGAACCCTCAAAAAGTTCGATTTTTCAATTAGCGACACAATTGCCAGAAGTGAGTTAACAATTCCGCACTTGTGGCAAATACGTAGCTAATTAAAAAATCGAACTTTTTGAGGGTTCTCATTTTGTATTTTGCGATACATCAATGGAAAGGTGGCAGTTTCTAGATTACGGGAGTGCCATTCCTAAGTCACAAAAAGGTTTTCTTGCAGAGATATTGGCATCCAAACACTTTTAGCATTGCATATCGAAATAAATTAATTTGATGACTTTTTAGTGTTTAGATGCCAATATCTCTGCAAGAAAACCTTTTCGTGACTTAGGAATGGCACTCCCGTGATCTAGAAAGTGCCACCTTTCCATTGATGTATCGCATAATACAAAATGAGAACCCTCAAAAAGTTCGATTTTTCAATTAGCGACACAATTGCCAGAAGTGAGTTAACAATTCCGCACTTGTGGCAAATACGTAGCTAATTAAAAAATCGAACTTTTTGAGGGTTCTCATTTTGTATTTTGCGATACATCAATGGAAAGGTGGCAGTTTCTAGATTACGGGAGTGCCATTCCTAAGTCACAAAAAGGTTTTCTTGCAGAGATATTGGCATCCAAACACTTTTAGCATTGCATATCGAAATAAATTAATTTGATGACTTTTTAGTGTTTAGATGCCAATATCTCTGCAAGAAAACCTTTTCGTGACTTAGGAATGGCACTCCCGTGATCTAGAAAGTGCCACCTTTCCATTGATGTATCGCATAATACAAAATGAGAACCCTCAAAAAGTTCGATTTTTCAATTAGCGACACAATTGCCAGAAGTGAGTTAACAATTCCGCACTTGTGGCGATACATCAATGGAAAGGTGGCAGTTTCTAGATTACGGGAGTGCCATTCCTAAGTCACAAAAAGGTTTTCTTGCAGAGATATTGGCATCCAA
Source organism: Epistrophella euchroma (assembly GCA_947049315.1). Taxonomy (NCBI): domain Eukaryota; kingdom Metazoa; phylum Arthropoda; class Insecta; order Diptera; family Syrphidae; genus Epistrophella; species Epistrophella euchroma. The sequence continues at coordinate 119,951,432 of OX346245.1, read as the reverse complement.
ACACTTTTAGCATTGCATATCGAAATAAATTAATTTGATGACTTTTTAGTGTTTAGATGCCAATATCTCTGCAAGAAAACCTTTTTGTGACTTAGAAATGGCACTCCCGTAATCTAGAAACTGCCACCTTTCCATTGATGTATCGCAAAATACAAAATGAGAACCCTCAAAAAGTTCGATTTTTCAATTAGCGACGTATTTGCCACAAGTGCGGAATTGTTAACTCACTTCTGGCAATTGTGTCGCTAATTGAAAAATCGAACTTTTTGAGGGTTCTCATTTTGTATTATGCGATACATCAATGGAAAGGTGGCACTTTCTAGATCACGGGAGTGCCATTCCTAAGTCACAAAAAGGTTTTCTTGCAGAGATATTGGCATCCAAACACTTTTAGCATTGCATATCGAAATAAATTAATTTGATGACTTTTTAGTGTTTAGATGCCAATATCTCTGCAAGAAAACCTTTTCGTGACTTAGGAATGGCACTCCCGTGATCTAGAAAGTGCCACCTTTCCATTGATGTATCGCATAATACAAAATGAGAACCCTCAAAAAGTTCGATTTTTCAATTAGCGACACAATTGCCAGAAGTGAGTTAACAATTCCGCACTTGTGGCAAATACGTCGCTAATTGAAAAATCGAACTTTTTGAGGGTTCTCATTTTGTATTTTGCGATACATCAATGGAAAGGTGGCACTTTCTAGATCACGGGAGTGCCATTCCTAAGTCACAAAAAGGTTTTCTTGCAGAGATATTGGCATCCAAACACTTTTAGCATTGCATATCGAAATAAATTAATTTGATGACTTTTTAGTGTTTAGATGCCAATATCTCTGCAAGAAAACCTTTTCGTGACTTAGGAATGGCACTCCCGTGATCTAGAAAGTGCCACCTTTCCATTGATGTATCGCATAATACAAAATGAGAACCCTCAAAAAGTTCGATTTTTCAATTAGCGACACAATTGCCAGAAGTGAGTTAACAATTCCGCACTTGTGGCAAATGCGTCGCTAATTGAAAAATCGAACTTTTTGAGGGTTCTCATTTTGTATTATGCGATACATCAATGGAAAGGTGGCAGTTTCTAGATTACGGGAGTGCCATTCCTAAGTCACGAAAAGGTTTTCTTGCAGAGATATTGGCATCCAAACACTTTTAGCATTGCATATCGAAATAAATTAATTTGATGACTTTTTAGTGTTTAGATGCCAATATCTCTGCAAGAAAACCTTTTCGTGACTTAGGAATGGCACTCCCGTGATCTAGAAAGTGCCACCTTTCCATTGATGTATCGCATAATACAAAATGAGAACCCTCAAAAAGTTCGATTTTTCAATTAGCGACACAATTGCCAGAAGTGAGTTAACAATTCCGCACTTGTGGCAAATACGTCGCTAATTGAAAAATCGAACTTTTTGAGGGTTCTCATTTTGTATTTTGCGATACATCAATGGAAAGGTGGCAGTTTCTAGATTACGGGAGTGCCATTCCTAAGTCACAAAAAGGTTTTCTTGCAGAGATATTGGCATTCAAACACTTTTAGCATTGCATATCGAAATAAATTAATTTGATGACTTTTTAGTGTTTAGATGCCAATATCTCTGCAAGAAAACCTTTTTGTGACTTAGGAATGGCACTCCCGTAATCTAGAAACTGCCACCTTTCCATTGATGTATCGCAAAATACAAAATGAGAACCCTCAAAAAGTTCGATTTTTCAATTAGCGACGTATTTGCCACAAGTGCGGAATTGTTAACTCACTTCTGGCAATTGTGTCGCTAATTGAAAAATCGAACTTTTTGAGGGTTCTCATTTTGTATTTTGCGATACATCAATGGAAAGGTGGCAGTTTCTAGATTACGGGAGTGCCATTCCTAAGTCACAAAAAGGTTTTCTTGCAGAGATATTGGCATCCAAACACTTTTAGCATTGCATATCGAAATAAATTAATTTGATGACTTTTTAGTGTTTAGATGCCAATATCTCTGCAAGAAAACCTTTTTGTGACTTAGGAATGGCACTCCCGTAATCTAGAAACTGCCACCTTTCCATTGATGTATCGCAAAATACAAAATGAGAACCCTCAAAAAGTTCGATTTTTCAATTAGCGACGTATTTGCCACAAGTGCGGAATTGTTAACTCACTTCTGGCAATTGTGTCGCTAATTGAAAAATCGAACTTTTTGAGGGTTCTCATTTTGTATTATGCGATACATCAATGGAAAGGTGGCACTTTCTAGATCACGGGAGTGCCATTCCTAAGTCACAAAAAGGTTTTCTTGCAGAGATATTGGCATCCAAACACTTTTAGCATTGCATATCGAAATAAATTAATTTGATGACTTTTTAGTGTTTAGATGCCAATATCTCTGCAAGAAAACCTTTTCGTGACTTAGGAATGGCACTCCCGTGATCTAGAAAGTGCCACCTTTCCATTGATGTATCGCATAATACAAAATGAGAACCCTCAAAAAGTTCGATTTTTCAATTAGCGACACAATTGCCAGAAGTGAGTTAACAATTCCGCACTTGTGGCAAATACGTCGCTAATTGAAAAATCGAACTTTTTGAGGGTTCTCGTTTTGTATTTTGCGATACATCAATGGAAAGGTGGCAGTTTCTAGATTACGGGAGTGCCATTCCTAAGTCACAAAAAGGTTTTCTTGCAGAGATATTGGCATCCAAACACTTTTAGCATTGCATATCGAAATAAATTAATTTGATGACTTTTTAGTGTTTAGATGCCAATATCTCTGCAAGAAAACCTTTTCGTGACTTAGGAATGGCACTCCCGTGATCTAGAAACTGCCACCTTTCCATTGATGTATCGCATAATACAAAATGAGAACCCTCAAAAAGTTCGATTTTTCAATTAGCGACGCATTTGCCACAAGTGCGGAATTGTTAACTCACTTCTGGCAATTGTGTCGCTAATTGCGATACATCAATGGAAAGGTGGCACTTTCTAGATCACGGGAGTCCCATTCTTAAGTCACGAAAAGGTTTTCTTGCGGAGATATTGGCATCCAAACACTTTTAGCATTGCATATCGAAATAAATTAATTTGATGACTTTTTAGTGTTTAGATGCCAATATCTCTGCAAGAAAACCTTTTCGTGACTTAGGAATGGCACTCCCGTGATCTAGAAACCTCTTCATTAATGTATCGCAAAATACAAAATGAGAACCCTCAAAAAGTTCGATTTTTCAATTAGCGACGTATTTGCCACAAGTGCGGAATTGTTAACTCACTTCTGGCAATATCTCTGCAAGAAAACCTTTTCTCTCATAGGAGCTTATGTGACAGTTTACGCTGAGGAAAAAGTAGAACATAAGCGTTTAAGTTGAACATAAATGTTTAAGTTTCGTTTCAGCAAATCGCCCTAAGTCACGAAAAGGTTTTCTTGCAGAGATATTGGCATCTAAACACTAAAAAGTCATCAAATTAATTTATTTCGATATGCAATGCTAAAAGTGTTTGGATGCCAATATCTCTGCAAGAAAACCTTTTCGTGACTTAGGAATGGCACTCCCGTGATCTAGAAACTGCCACCTCTCCATTGATGTATCGCAAAATACAAAATGAGAACCCTCAAAAAGTTCGATTTTTCAATTAGCGACACAATTGCCAGAAGTGAGTTAACAATTCCGCACTTGTGGCAAATACGTCGCTAATTGAAAAATCGAACTTTTTGAGGGTTCTCATTTTGTATTTTGCGATACATCAATGGAAAGGTGGCAGTTTCTAGATTAGGGGAGTGCCATTCCTAAGTCACAAAAAGGTTTTCTTGCAGAGATATTGGCATCCAAACACTTTTAGCATTGCATATCGAAATAAATTAATTTGATGACTTTTTAGTGTTTAGATGCCAATATCTCTGCAAGAAAACCTTTTCGTGACTTAGGAATGGCACTCCCGTGATCTAGAAACTGCCACCTTTCCATTGATGTATCGCATAATACAAAATGAGAACCCTCAAAAAGTTCGATTTTTCAATTAGCGACGCATTTGCCACAAGTGCGGAATTGTTAACTCACTTCTGGCAATTGTGTCGCTAATTGCGATACATCAATGGAAAGGTGGCACTTTCTAGATCACGGGAGTCCCATTCTTAAGTCACGAAAAGGTTTTCTTGCGGAGATATTGGCATCCAAACACTTTTAGCATTGCATATCGAAATAAATTAATTTGATGACTTTTTAGTGTTTAGATGCCAATATCTCTGCAAGAAAACCTTTTCGTGACTTAGGAATGGCACTCCCGTGATCTAGAAACTGCCACCTTTCCATTGATGTATCGCAAAATACAAAACGAGAACCCTCAAAAAGTTTGATTTTTCAATTAGCGACACAATTGCCAGAAGTGAGTTAACAATTCCGCACTTGTGGCAAATACGTCGCTAATTGAAAAATCGAACTTTTTGAGGGTTCTCATTTTGTATTATGCGATACATCAATGGAAAGGTGGCAGTTTCTAGATCACGGGAGTGCCATTCCTAAGTCACAAAAAGGTTTTCTTGCAGAGATATTGGCATCCAAACACTTTTAGCATTGCATATCGAAATAAATTAATTTGATGACTTTTTAGTGTTTAGATGCCAATATCTCTGCAAGAAAACCTTTTCGTGACTTAGGAATGGCACTCCCGTGATCTAGAAAGTGCCACCTTTCCATTGATGTATCGCATAATACAAAATGAGAACCCTCAAAAAGTTCGATTTTTCAATTAGCGACGTATTTGCCACAAGTGCGGAATTGTTAACTCACTTCTGGCAATATCTCTGCAAGAAAACCTTTTCTCTCATAGGAGCTTATGTGACAGTTTACGCTGAGGAAAAAGTAGAACATAAGCGTTTAAGTTGAACATAAATGTTTAAGTTTCGTTTCAGCAAATCGCCCTAAGTCACGAAAAGGTTTTCTTGCAGAGATATTGGCATCTAAACACTAAAAAGTCATCAAATTAATTTATTTCGATATGCAATGCTAAAAGTGTTTGGATGCCAATATCTCTGCAAGAAAACCTTTTTGTGACTTAGGAATGGCACTCCCGTAATCTAGAAACTGCCACCTTTCCATTGATGTATCGCAAAATACAAAACGAGAACCCTCAAAAAGTTCGATTTTTCAATTAGCGACGTATTTGCCACAAGTGCGGAATTGTTAACTCACTTCTGGCAATTGTGTCGCTAATTGAAAAATCGAACTTTTTGAGGGTTCTCATTTTGTATTATGCGATACATCAATGGAAAGGTGGCACTTTCTAGATCACGGGAGTGCCATTCCTAAGTCACGAAAAGGTTTTCTTGCAGAGATATTGGCATCTAAACACTAAAAAGTCATCAAATTAATTTATTTCGATATGCAATGCTAAAAGTGTTTGGATGCCAATATCTCTGCAAGAAAACCTTTTTGTGACTTAGGAATGGCACTCCCGTGATCTAGAAACTGCCACCTTTCCATTGATGTATCGCAAAATACAAAATGAGAACCCTCAAAAAGTTCGATTTTTCAATTAGCGACGTATTTGCCACAAGTGCGGAATTGTTAACTCACTTCTGGCAATTGTGTCGCTAATTGAAAAATCGAACTTTTTGAGGGTTCTTATTTTGTATTATGCGATACATCAATGGAAAGGTGGCAGTTTCTAGATTACGGGAGTGCCATTCCTAAGTCACGAAAAGGTTTTCTTGAAGAGATATTGACATCTAAACACTAAAAAGTCATCAAATTAATTTATTTCGATATGCAATGCTAAAAGATCACGGGAGTGCCATTCCTAAGTCACAAAAAGGTTTTCTTGCAGAGATATTGGCATCCAAACACTTTTAGCATTGCATATCGAAATAAATTAATTTGATGACTTTTTAGTGTTTAGATGCCAATATCTCTGCAAGAAAACCTTTTCGTGACTTAGGAATGGCACTCCCGTGATCTAGAAAGTGCCACCTTTCCATTGATGTATCGCATAATACAAAATGAGAACCCTCAAAAAGTTCGATTTTTCAATTAGCGACACAATTGCCAGAAGTGAGTTAACAATTCCGCACTTGTGGCAAATACGTCGCTAATTGAAAAATCGAACTTTTTGAGGGTTCTCATTTTGTATTTTGCGATACATCAATGGAAAGGTGGCAGTTTCTAGATTACGGGAGTGCCATTCCTAAGTCACAAAAAGGTTTTCTTGCAGAGATATTGGCATCCAAACACTTTTAGCATTGCATATCGAAATAAATTAATTTGATGACTTTTTAGTGTTTAGATGCCAATATCTCTGCAAGAAAACCTTTTCGTGACTTAGGAATGGCACTCCCGTGATCTAGAAACCTCTTCATTAATGTATCGCAAAATACAAAATGAGAACCCTCAAAAAGTTCGATTTTTCAATTAGCGACGTATTTGCCACAAGTGCGGAATTGTTAACTCACTTCTGGCAATATCTCTGCAAGAAAACCTTTTCTCTCATAGGAGCTTATGTGACAGTTTACGCTGAGGAAAAAGTAGAACATAAGCGTTTAAGTTGAACATAAATGTTTAAGTTTCGTTTCAGCAAATCGCCCTAAGACACGAAAAGGTTTTCTTGCAGAGATATTGGCATCTAAACACTAAAAAGTCATCAAATTAATTTATTTCGATATGCAATGCTAAAAGTGTTTGGATGCCAATATCTCTGCAAGAAAACCTTTTTGTGACTTAGGAATGGCACTCCCGTAATCTAGAAACTGCCACCTTTCCATTGATGTATCGCAAAATACAAAACGAGAACCCTCAAAAAGTTCGATTTTTCAATTAGCGACGTATTTGCCACAAGTGCGGAATTGTTAACTCACTTCTGGCAATTGTGTCGCTAATTGAAAAATCGAACTTTTTGAGGGTTCTCATTTTGTATTATGCGATACATCAATGGAAAGGTGGCACTTTCTAGATCACGGGAGTGCCATTCCTAAGTCACGAAAAGGTTTTCTTGCAGAGATATTGGCATCTAAACACTAAAAAGTCATCAAATTAATTTATTTCGATATGCAATGCTAAAAGTGTTTGGATGCCAATATCTCTGCAAGAAAACCTTTTTGTGACTTAGGAATGGCACTCCCGTGATCTAGAAACTGCCACCTTTCCATTGATGTATCGCATAATACAAAATGAGAACCCTCAAAAAGTTCGATTTTTCAATTAACGACGTATTTGCCACAAGTGCGGAATTGTTAACTCACTTCTGGCAATTGTGTCGCTAATTGAAAAATCGAACTTTTTGAGGGTTCTCATTTTGTATTTTGCGATACATCAATGGAGAGGTGGCAGTTTCTAGATCACGGGAGTGCCATTCCTAAGTCACGAAAAGGTTTTCTTGCAGAGATATTGGCATCCAAACACTTTTAGCATTGCATATCGAAATAAATTAATTTGATGACTTTTTAGTGTTTAGATGCCAATATCTCTGCAAGAAAACCTTTTCGTGACTTAGGGCGATTTGCTGAAACGAAACTTAAACATTTATGTTCAACTTAAACGCTTATGTTCTACTTTTTCCTCAGCGTAAACTGTCACATAAGCTCCTATGAGAGAAAAGGTTTTCTTGCAGAGATATTGCCAGAAGTGAGTTAACAATTCCGCACTTGTGGCAAATACGTCGCTAATTGAAAAATCGAACTTTTTGAGGGTTCTCATTTTGTATTTTGCGATACATTAATGAAGAGGTTTCTAGATCACGGGAGTGCCATTCCTAAGTCACGAAAAGGTTTTCTTGCAGAGATATTGGCATCTAAACACTAAAAAGTCATCAAATTAATTTATTTCGATATGCAATGCTAAAAGTGTTTGGATGCCAATATCTCTGCAAGAAAACCTTTTTGTGACTTAGGAATGGCACTCCCGTAATCTAGAAACTGCCACCTTTCCATTGATGTATCGCAAAATACAAAATGAGAACCCTCAAAAAGTTCGATTTTTCAATTAGCGACGTATTTGCCACAAGTGCGGAATTGTTAACTCACTTCTGGCAATTGTGTCGCTAATTGAAAAATCGAACTTTTTGAGGGTTCTCATTTTGTATTATGCGATACATCAATGGAAAGGTGGCACTTTCTAGATCACGGGAGTGCCATTCCTAAGTCACGAAAAGGTTTTCTTGCAGAGATATTGGCATCTAAACACTAAAAAGTCATCAAATTAATTTATTTCGATATGCAATGCTAAAAGTGTTTGGATGCCAATATCTCTGCAAGAAAACCTTTTTGTGACTTAGGAATGGCACTCCCGTGATCTTTTAGCATTGCATATCGAAATAAATTAATTTGATGACTTTTTAGTGTTTAGATGTCAATATCTCTTTAAGAAAACCTTTTCGTGACTTAGGAATGGCACTCCCGTAATCTAGAAACTGCCACCTTTCCATTGATGTATCGCATAATACAAAATGAGAACCCTCAAAAAGTTCGATTTTTCAATTAGCGACACAATTGCCAGAAGTGAGTTAACAATTCCGCACTTGTGGCAAATACGTCGCTAATTGAAAAATCGAACTTTTTGAGGGTTCTCATTTTGTATTTTGCGATACATCAATGGAAAGGTGGCAGTTTCTAGATTACGGGAGTGCCATTCCTAAGTCACAAAAAGGTTTTCTTGCAGAGATATTGGCATCCAAACACTTTTAGCATTGCATATCGAAATAAATTAATTTGATGACTTTTTAGTGTTTAGATGCCAATATCTCTGCAAGAAAACCTTTTTGTGACTTAGGAATGGCACTCCCGTAATCTAGAAACTGCCACCTTTCCATTGATGTATCGCAAAATACAAAATGAGAACCCTCAAAAAGTTCGATTTTTCAATTAGCGACGTATTTGCCACAAGTGCGGAATTGTTAACTCACTTCTGGCAATTGTGTCGCTAATTGAAAAATCGAACTTTTTGAGGGTTCTCATTTTGTATTATGCGATACATCAATGGAAAGGTGGCACTTTCTAGATCACGGGAGTGCCATTCCTAAGTCACGAAAAGGTTTTCTTGCAGAGATATTGGCATCTAAACACTAAAAAGTCATCAAATTAATTTATTTCGATATGCAATGCTAAAAGATCACGGGAGTGCCATTCCTAAGTCACAAAAAGGTTTTCTTGCAGAGATATTGGCATCCAAACACTTTTAGCATTGCATATCGAAATAAATTAATTTGATGACTTTTTAGTGTTTAGATGCCAATATCTCTGCAAGAAAACCTTTTCGTGACTTAGGAATGGCACTCCCGTGATCTAGAAACTGCCACCTCTCCATTAATGTATCGCAAAATACAAAATGAGAACCCTCAAAAAGTTCGATTTTTCAATTAGCGACGTATTTGCCACAAGTGCGGAATTGTTAACTCACTTCTGGCAATTGTGTCGCTAATTGAAAAATCGAACTTTTTGAGGGTTCTCATTTTGTATTATGCGTAGGGTTCCCAGGTCCCCAAAACATTTTTCCCCTTTTTTTGACACCAGAATGGTATTTTTTCCCCTAATTTTCTAAAAAAAATCCCTTTTTTTTCCCTAAGTAAATTACGTTTAAATTTTTGAAGAAAACATTGAAAATATATTGTTTTGAATTTATCTTGTAACATGTTTGTATTGTACATAGTGTACCTAACTTATATAATAGTGTGTCAATCAAAATATTTTATGAATTTTCGCTATGAGAAAGACAAAAAATAAAATATTGAGCTTTTTCTGTTTCATTACGAAATATAATGCTAACAGCCTTTTTTTTTAAGTCTTTGTCGGTTTCCTTTTCACTAAAACTATTCAAGATAAAAATTCTTTGTATTTGTTTTCTTTCTTCTCACCAAAAAACTGTAACTTCATGCAGGAAAAGGTTAAGTAAGGCCGTGTTCAAATTGGTTTAAAATGTCCATTGAATTTTAACGCTTCTACAATCTTTACCAGATTCACCTAACTAGAGTCAAAACTGAACATTCTGATAAAATTTGGCGAAATTTTAATTTAATTCGCACACGAAATTTTCACTAATAGATTCTTTTATAGGTTTTCACAACAAAATTTGAAAATTTATGAAAAAATGTAAGAAATTTCATGTTTCCAACTAGACCTTATGTAGTAAAAAAAAAATGAGTGAAGGTGTTGCACGGTTGTATTTGCATATGATTTGCATTTATTAAAACCTAAAAGTCTATTCACTAGGAAGAATAGAACATTTATTTTTCCCCTTTTTTTAGGCTCTCCCCTTTTTTCCCCTTTCGCATTATTAAATCGGCAAAAGTGGTGCTTTTCCCCTCAATCTGGGGACACTGAGTTCAGCACAAAACAGCACAACTTCATGCATATTCAGAATTGGTCAATGAAGGTCAACTTGCTTCAGTAAGTGTATTTCTTTTGATGATTTTTTTTTTCAAATTGAGATAAAATTAGAACCATTTACTCACCTTTTAAATGGCATACTTTTTTACGAACATTTTACATATGAGGTGCTAAAATCTCACAGCATTTTTTTCCAATTTTGTTACAAAGTTTTATCAGTAAAGCAGATTTTGAGACGTTTCACTTGTTTATATCTTGTTTGCAAAATTAATAATGGTCGCGGTATAACTTTCTTCCTCTTAACTTTGTCTGCAAAGGGAAATTTTGCTTTTTAAAAAATGATGTATGACGTATGAGTGATTTTTTTTACACAACACATAAAACAGGGTGATTCACCTAAGATGTGACACAAAGCTAGAACGTGTAGGTTGGGTCGAGTTAAAAAAAAATCGTGTTGGAAGGGGGGGTCTATTACCCCGTTCAGCCGGAAGGGTCAATTTTCTAAAAAAAATCTCTTAAAAGAGAAACAAATTATTAAAAAATATGGGTTACACTTAAAATGTCATGATATAACTTTTTTAAAGCCAGAAATCTCTTCTTTTATTTTATTGTTAAATAAATTTGTTTTAAAGAACAGTTTTTAAAATATTAATTTTTAAACAAAAAATAAAAATTTTTTTTTCAAAATTTTACGAATTAGTTACTAATTTTGTTTTCAAAATTTAATGTTCTTATTAGATTTTAGTCAAAAAAAGAAAACCGGATGCTAAAATGTGTTTTAGTTTTGAGAAAATTAAAAATAACGGAAGATACACTAAGAAATGAATTTGAGAGTTATTTGAATTATATAATCGACCTGTTTTTGGATTTTTTTCAAATATTTTTTTTTTCGTGTTTATTTTGCACCTTCAAAATATCAAATTTTCAAAATTTTAAGGTAGCATTTTTGAAATATTTAAGAACTTCATCAGAATAAAAAAATTTCAAAATAATGTTAACTACAGGTAAATAAAGGTTCAAATTATGTTCTGAAATAATGTTGACAAAATGTATCTGAGTTGCCTGTCTGACAGGTCAGATGAAAGCACTACGTTTTGTTTTTGCAACGCTCGCCTAATCCAGTAGCATTTCAACCTAATAAAATATTTCCTTTCGTTGCGTTTTAAAATCAGATTGAACGGTTTTTTCTCAAAATGTTTTATGTTTATGTTATTAATATACCAATTTTATAAGAAACATAATTTTTGATTGTATCCTATCCAACAAAAGGATAAGTATTTTTTTAGATCAATTATTTTTTAAATTTTTATAAAGTTTTTGATTTTTATCTATTTAAGTGTTGTTTTTAGGAACTTCAAACTTATACAAAAATAGATAATTTTTAAACAAAAACAAAACAGTTTATTTAAAAAAAAAATACATAATTAGGGAAAATGATTTTTTTTTTACAATTTTTGATTTTTATCTTCTTAAGAGCTAAGTTCAGAGTAAACATAAGTAATTTTAGTGTTCATTTTTGGAAAAAAATAATTTTGAATTTTGTTTTTTTTTTTTTTTTTTTTTTTTATTAATTTTTGAAAGAAATTAGGTCAATTTGTAGTTTTATCTTTGATAGTCTTATTAATTTTCAATAAACTTCCATTACCAAGTGTAAGGTAAATTAATTTTTTTTTCATAAAAGAATCCATATAAAGTTCATGTATTCCATGTGAGAAGAGAATTTTATTTCAATAATTTTGGTAATCAATTCGGCGAGCGTTGCGAAAACGCAACACGAATTTTCTGGGAAACGAAAAGCTTTTCAATTTTGTTTTTAAATTATTTTCTCCAATTGCACAAAAAATATATAGTATGTGAAATTTCAAGTTTTTAAGTCAACTGGAACTGGTAGCCGCCGGAAATGGGTCAAATAAATTTTTTTTATTGAACAGTTTTTCAAAAATGAATTTTTAAACTTGAAATTGTGTTCAATCAAATTTTGTTCAAAATTTTGCGTTATTAAGTAGTATCTTTGTTTTTAATACTCAATGCTCCCATCAATTTTTAGTCAAACCCTTATAACCAGATGTCAAAATAAATTCTAATTTTTGAGAAAATTGAAAATAACATAGGTAGTTTTTCCTTAAATTCTACTTCTATATCCGGGATATTATTGCTCCAATTAAGTAGTTAATTAGATTTCGTTAATTTCAATTTTCTCAAAAACTAAAAGACATTTACGGCTATATTATTAACTTTCTTCAAAGCTAGTTTTACTGAGAAACTAGTTCTATAGGGGTTTCAAAATTTAAGTTTCTCAAAGAAAATTATTAATTTGATTTAGATGTCAAACTATGTATGAATATTTTGATTTAGATGTCAAAGTAATAAAAATTTGTGACAAAATTGAAACTCGAAACCGCTATAAATCTAGTTTTTCGGTAAAACTAGTTTTGAAGAACGTCAAGAATATGGCCGTTAGGCATTCAGTTTTTAGTGTTTGATTAGAAATTGATAGGGGCATCGAAAATTAAAAACAAAAATACTACTCAATAACGTAAAATTTTGAACACAATTAGTTTGAACACAATTTTTTTCAATTGAAAATTTTGAATGTGTAAATTGATTTTTCAAAAACTACATTCTCTCTCAAATTTGAATTAAAAACAAAATAAATGAAGGGACTTCTGACTTTGAGAAAAGTATGGCATGACCGTCGCTTTTTTTTTATTTCAAGTCGATTTTGTAGAAAATTGCTTTTAATATCTCAAAAGTTTGAATTTTTTAATTTAAATTTTTACGAAAAAAACTGATAGTTTATTAAGAGTAATTTTTAGGCAATGCTTTTCAAATGAAAATTAAGCTCTTCACCAAAATGAATCTTTTTCGGATTTGTTTTGAACTCAAAGCTCAATTTTAATTGGATAGAACTATTTTAAAATCATTTAAATTTGTTTTTTACTAATTCAGCATCAAAATTATCAGTCAATTGTCTGCAAAACAAAATTTTCGAAAAAGATAAAATTCCCAAATCACTTCACTATATCGTCGTCATCCATCATCATCTCATTCCAAGCCATTTCATGAGCTAAGTGATGACGTGATGAGAGTGCAACAGTTTGTATATTTCCACAGTTTTATCAGACGAGACAGATTGTAATCTAAGGTGTCGACTCGACGTTCTCTCTACGTTTAAATCCTTTATACGGTTCGTCGACGTTTGATTTTCCGCTTTTCCTCCAGCTGTCTTTGAGATTTATTTTTCACTCAGATGGCACGCATCCTGCTCACCTCAATTCGTTCTTCATTTTTTGGTATAAAACTCAGGTTCTTCCTTGTCTACAAATGCATGAACTGAGCCCCTCACAGAAAAGCAAAAACCTCAACATTAACCTTAGTGTCTGTCTTAAATTGAACTTCACCCCTTCGACATAATCATCAACCCTTGCTATAAGTTGTTGTCAACATTCATATGAGTTAAGATAGTATCTAAAGAAAGCAACGTTATACCCCACCACTCTGAGAGTTACAAGGACGATATGATGTGGGTGGATGCAATAAGAAGGAAAACTTACGCATCATCAACAAAAACCAATGAAAACATCCCCGCAATTCCTATTGATTTCGTCTTAATTTTTGAATTTTATTCTTGAAGCTCTTTTTATTTTTAAAGACGGACGAGAGTTGGTGGTGGATACAAAATGGAAAAGGCAAAATCCTTATATGTACTGTGCGAAGATACGACTTCGACTTCTAGGACGACAAGGATGATGAGTAAAGTTGGCATGGATAACAAGACGAGATGATGACAATATACTCAGTGGCTCGTCCTGGCTTTCTATACTATACACTCGTATATGGCTGGCTGTTGTGAAGCTTTGGGGTTAAATTTTCGATGACATCCTTTTCAGGATTGACTGCGCGCTGTCAATGCGACTCGGCTTCACTTAGCTTCTCTCCTTATCTACATCGTTTTTTTTTTTTTTTTTTTCTATTTCTATTTTGCTGATCAGACAAGCTTTGTGTTTATACAGCGACAGCGAGCTAGTCCTTTAAAGTAAATGACTATGCTGCGACGAAGGAAAGTATACAAGAAAATCTGCGTTAATAAAGTCTGTGATTTAAGGAAGGACGAATGATGGCGATTTAATTAGCGGAATGATGATGGGAAGTCCCACAGATGAGCTGTGAAAGAAAAGAAGAATAACACGCGGCAATTACACGCACTTAAAAAGAAAATTAAATCCACAGCAACTTGAGTCCTTTGGGATTGTCTTAAATTTTATTTTTTTTTTTTTAACTTTGTTCATTTTTTCCTTTGATTTTGTTTTGTTTTGTTTTTTTTTTTTTTTTGAAGAAAATCCCGGTGATTGTGGTGAATTTTTTTTTTTTTTTTTTTCAATTTATTTGGTTCGGCCACTTTCCTTGGCTAAGCCGATTGAAGTCGATTGATTTGAATTCTATTAACTGAATGAAGGATATGCTAATTATGACGAGTACTCTGGAATTAGTGTCGTATGTTTTAGATGAAATTAAGTGATTTTTTTTGAGGATTTGATTTCGATAAGCTTTGTCCTAATTTTTTCTTGTTTTACCATTACCTTTTAGTAAGATTCAAATTAAGATAATAAAATCATTCACCCCACAGAATTAAGCATGTTAATGTTACCTATAGTTGAACACCCAATATGTCCCTGTACGATTCTGTACATACTTATTTTTTCACTTTAAGCTAAGATTGCATAACAAGTTGCGCCACCCGAATGTATTGAGAAAAAAGAAGAGCTCACTCTCTCTCTCTCTCTCTCTCTCTCTCGCTCTCTCTCTCTCTCTCTCTCTCTCTCTCTCTCTCTCTCTCTCTCTCTCTCTCTCTCTCTCTCTCTCTCTCTCTCTCTCTCTCTCTCTCTCTCTCTCTCTCTCCACGATTTTTGTGAGAATTTTCATTTTTACTCACGAGTGATCGCTTTATTAAAGTTCACGGCTCACGCCAATAAGAAATTCAGTCAATCGAACTGGGAACTGGAGCGGACTTACATAATTGATGTTTATAAGAATTAATTATCATGTTTGTTGAAAATATTTTTTTATATGTAGTTTATTAGCTTTCAGGCTTTCATTACCCTTAATTTTTTTTTAGGAGAACAATCCCTAATTTTTTTCTGTTTATGATATCTTAAGTAAATGTTAAATTTATGATACGTTTTTCCTCCCCATGATGTATGTATAAGTGTCATAAAATGATAATAACTCTTTTAGAGCTCAGACAACCAACACCATAATGTTCTTCATTTTGTTTTTTACGATATAAAGAGGATATTTCTTCGAACACGAAATAATATTTTATTAATGTGAAAGGACCAGTCTTGGAGACATCCATTTAGGAAAAGTTAAGAATTATAGTCGAAGGCGTATAATTTCATTGAACCAAAGGCTTAGGCCCCAAAAGCATAGCCTGCAACTCGCGGTATTTATTTAATTTTTCAATACAAACTATTCTTCTTGAGTAAACGTTAGAAAGTGTATAGTAATACGGCAAAGACGACGAAGACGATGGCGATATGGTGCCAGTAAAACGCATAAGACATTTCCGAAACTCATCCCTTGCTAAAGAATTATTGGCGGACCGAGGTATTACTAAACGAAGAAGGTATAACGTGTAGGTAGATAGGAAGGTATATCATTTTTGCGTATAGCTTCTTATTATATTGTATATTTTTAGGGGAGGTGATATATCTTAGAAGGGATTTAACTAAAGCAGATACTTGGAGACATGCACACATGCGGTCCTGATTTAAGCCCATCATAGCAAAAGAGTGGAAGTAAGCTAAAGAAAGTTTTACACGTACCTACCTTATCCTTATTATACTGAGGGTGGAGTGGTCTTAACAGAGAGTTTCTTAATTATTATTTATAGCTTGGCGTATAATTAAGGAAAAGATTCCATGTGGCCCACATAGATAGGGGTTGCCAATTTATAATGCGCTGTGTCAGTGCATTATCTTAGAATAAAAATGTGAAAAACAAAATGCGAAAAGGATATTTCATATTTATTTGTACGCAACTGAATAGTGTGTTATTAAAGATGCGACTGACATCGCAAAGCTCTTAAAGGGAGTCTATAATAGTCAATGCAGTTTTTAAAATTTCAAATTGTTTTTTGCTTATTTATATTTTAATATTTAAGTTTAAATGTAATAAATATTTTTAATACATACGACAAATTTATTTATTTATTTATTAAATTATAATTTACAAAGCATTAATAATTATGGAAAGGGATTACAACTCATGACTTTACAGTTACATGTCAGTATAGGTATTTAGGAAAATCATACGAGAGTAAGTATAATAAAAAGAACATTCGGGTAAGTATGTACGATAAAGTAAAACACTGTATCAAACGGAATTATGAACATAACAACTAACAACAGTGGTAATCAAAATGTTTCGGTCGTATAGTACAATTTTCAATATAATTATATCTTCTGTTATTTTTTTTTCAAAGTATTTCGAATTAAAACTCAATTTTTCTGTTTTGCTTTTTATTGATCATATATAATTAGAGCGCGATTTAAAAGCAGAAAACAAAAGGTTACATTTGCTGTTCACTAAAAGTTTAGTGCTGGCAGGCAATCTTAAGCGTCAATAATAACACAAACTGGTAAATATTTAGTACTTACTGTATCAGCAGATAGCCATTTGACTCAAATACGGAAGCCCGAAGACTTTTACTCAAAAAAATTCTAAAAGAGCTGAATTTTGTTAAAAAGCTTTCCCTCATAACATGCTCCGAAAGCCTTACTAGACTTTTTGATGGAAGCTAAAGGCACTTTTGTGGATCATCATCATCGATATTGTTATCAGACTCTTGGAAGCCTTAAATGGGAGGCTCTTCATAGTTGTAGCAAGCGTTTTATTCTTCTTAGGGTAGGAACGCACTTGCTATTTTGAGTCATTGCGATTAACAAATCACGATCGCAACAAAATATTGCTGTGAATGCACTATTTGTGATATTCAGTCGCACGATTTTTAAATCACAAGCCAATATAAAACACGGTACGAGAGTGCAACGTTTAAAAAAATTATTTTCTGATTTCAATGAGAAAATACAGGCCAGTTCGAGTTTTAAAACTATTGGACCTATGAAGATTTAACAAAATTTATTTCAAATCGTCGAGATTTAGGCAATAAATTTGTATGGTAAATATTCGGGATTTAAAGAAGATTTTAGATAAATCTACATAAATCTCGGTTTTGTGGTCGGTGGAAACGTAGTATTAGTCTGCTATTACACGATGCCTCAAGTCATGAATCTTTTCAAACGTAGTGAGTGCAAAAGAGAAAAAGAATGATTTGGAAAATCTATGGACCTGTGCGTCGATGGCCAGAACAGTCTAAACTGAGTCATCAAGCCTCAAGATATAGTGAGTAACAGCGCGATTTAAGTTCTTTGATGATTAAAACGACTTTTTTAAAAAAGTAGAAAATGTTTATTTAGCTGCTATTCAGAGTCACAACCAGCGTTGCCGGAAAATAATTTTTGTAAGTGCTGACAACAGAAAGTACCATTTTCGGCCACTGGGTACCATAAAAGGAATTTGTTACAAAAAAGTTTTGTAGATGATTTTATAATTTTTTTTTTACTGCACGTCATATAAAATACCAATTTTTATGATTTCATGTGGTAAGAAATGTTGGCAAGTTTCAGTTTTCATTATTTCGTTAACAAAAGTGATTTTACTACTTTATAGGAAAGGCGATTTGTATTATGGGTTCTAATATTATTTTATTTTATCACACTAAAATCAAAGTGCTATTTTAAGCCTTTGTGTGCCACAGTGCCATTTAAATGAAAAAGTGCCATAAGTGCACGATGGTTCCACTTCGGTAACGCTGGTCACAACTTGTATCCAATACACAACTAAATTAATAGAATCATATTTGGAATGAGAGAAAGTTATGTCAGTGCATACAGTCGAGTGCATTTCCCAAAGTCAGCGAAATATCGTTTCTTGGAATCTTAATAAGATCCAAGATGTCATCATTTTATTTGAAACATTTGAAACATTAAGGATTGGGGGAATGAGATTTTCTGTTTGGATTGTTGAGTTTGACATAAAACACGCGCCTAACTAACTGGATGATTTTCAAAGAGGAATTCGAAAAAAGATTCATTACTCTTGAGGCATCGTGTAATAGCTGATTTATGAAATGACAGACGCCATACTTTGTGAAACTGTCAGTCAGTTTTTTGCGATCCTCATTTATTTATCGATAAGCAACTAATTTCTATCATCGAAATTTTAAGATAAGTACTTATGTATATTTATTAGTAGCAGTTCGATCAGATATTATCAGCTGTTTTGTTTACGAGTGATTACAACAGCTAAAATGTCACGAATACGAACATGCATCGCCCCATGTTGTCGCTGAGTGGCCGGTGTTGCCATATAAAATAACTCTGAAAGATTCCAATCGGAGATATTTTTTAAACTTTTAAAAAAGCACATGAATTTATTGATGATCAAAAAATATTTTGTTTCTGAAAAATACATATCAATCTTCTTTTATCAATCGATGTACCTACATATATGTATAGAAAATCGTAATTTCTGTTTAAGCAAATAAACACAAATATTTAACTATTTAACTGTTAAATTAAATAATATTTTTAAAACTAGGACATTAGTTTAATTGAAGTGATATGATAATATATTTATGGTACCTACCTTCCTAAGTTATACAGTATTTCTTTCTTTGTTTAACATAAAATATTGGTCTCTTAACATAATTAATATTTTTCTATCTATAGCCCCAAACAAATTTTCTGGTTAACAAAAGATGATTCCAATTTTCCAAACATATAAGTCATATATTCCTTTGTTCAATTTATTCTATTATCTTCGCTTAATCAAAAAAAAAAACATAATGATTTCATTTCATGTGACTAATTTGCTAAGCATTAAATTCATATTCGCGTCACTAATTAATAAACTTCATCTACAACATCAAATTAGAAATTGAGCTGAAGACAAATAAATATAAAAGAGATCCTGACTTTTCTAATCCTCCCGCCCCCCAACAAACTCGACCATCAAAGACACTCATATCAACTGTTTGTCTTCAAAGAACACGACTTCCTTACACGTAGGTAAATACATAGCTCTACTACCGTTTCTATTCCTGATGATGATGATAATGATGATGTTAATGATACTGATGGTATTTCATCTCTGACCGCATATAAAAAGGATATTCCAATTTATTAAAGGAAATTACTTCTACTTAAGAACAAAATCTCCCTTCTTCAACTGTGCAATTGCTTTATATTTATAAACGGGCATTAGGCATTGACATCATTGGTGGTATAGCAAGACCAAGAGCGAAAGGCAAAAATTTATTGGACTTAATAATATAGCAAAAGGAAGTTTATTTCTCCAACACTAAATACCATGCTGCCAGAAGTCCAGCCCCAGTTGTGCAAAGAACCACTGCTGTCGAAAGTTCTGCTACTATTTATACGTATTATGTAATAACTAACATATTACTTACTTCCTTTCTGAAAATGTAATTAATAAATTTAAGTTGTTGATCTAAAGAAAATAAAATTTTTAATTTTTTTTGAGTTTTAATTTTTTTGTTAATTTGGTTTTTTACAGACATGTTCTTTTGGTCACAAAGGAAGACACAGACCAGTAAAAAAAAATCTGAAATAATCATCAAACCGGTTCAGAGCGGTTGTTAAGCTGGTTAATAGCCGATGATAAGATGATAAAACGTCGTTGATAAGCCGGATTATAGCTGTTAAAACGCCACGCTGCTTAAAAGCCACCGTTTATCTATATAGTTTAGCTGGTTTAACCCGTATAAGCCGGTTATTAGGTGTTGAAAAGCCGGTTTAAATCCGTTGTTAACACGGTTAATAGCTGAAAACATGAATAAAAGTTATTGGTAAGCCGGTTGATAAGCTAGATTAAATTTTTTGATAAGCTGGGTAAAAGGTGTTGACAAGCCGGTGGTGTTACCCGGATATGCTATGTTTCAAGCCATTACTTTGCTTATTAACAAGCGATTGATAGTCCGAATTAAGGCCGTTGATAAGCCAGTCATAAGTCGTTGATGAACCCATTAAAAGCCGTTGACCTATTAAAAGCCGGATTCAATTCATAAGCCATAGTATGGAAGATATAAAAGCCTTAAGAGCCGTTATTTGCAGTAACCGACTAGGATTTATAAAACAAACTTGATTTTCTTGTATATAATATGTAAATTAACTATTTATGACTCAACAATTTATGAATTAACATAAATTTTGGAGCCTTAATAAAGAATGGCAACTTTTCAATACTAAAATTTAACTGTACCTCCTTTAGAAAGACCCCGGACGTTACGAGTAATCCTAAGCCTAAGAACCCAAAGTACATAACACCTTCAATATCGTACAATAACGTATCAAAAAGTCAAAAGTACTAAAACAATCAATTGCAGGTACGAAATTCGATCAAATTCCTTAAACCTTTTTTTTTTGGGAAACCAATTTAAAAAAAATTGGTATGAGAGCTACCCGTTCTGAATAAGATTTTTTAATGTGTATCAACTTTGCAGGTCACTTTTTCCGTTGCAGATTAAAAAGTATGTATGTATATCTAGTAATTAGTTGCTACTTAATAAGCTAATTAGTTACGCAAAAAAAAATTAAATGCTCAGTTGGTTTTTTGAAAAATTGGTGTTCTGCTAACTTGACGTCAACTTAGCAGGTCAACTTTCTCAAAATTATAGATAAACGGTCCGGAAGTGGATATATATTGAAAACTACTCAATTGCTTATTAGTTACGCAAACAAATTTTGAACTACTTTTTTCGTTTTCGATGACGTCATCATATAAGGACACCCATTTTCTCGCAAACCTAAACAGTGATTAATTTATTTATTTTTTCGCGTAACTAATTATCAATTAAGTAGTTCTGAAAATACATATATCCCGCACCGTTTATCTATAGTTTTCAAAAAGTTGACCTGCTAAGTTTACGTCAACTTAGCAGGACACCCATTTTTCAAGAAACCAACAGAGCAATTAATTTTTTTTTGCGTAACTAATTAGCACTTAAGTAGCAGCTAATTACTAAAGGTACACTTTTTAATCTGCCATCGAAAAATTGACCTGCTAAGTTGATGCACATGATTTTTTAACTAATCAACAATAAATCACATGAAAATGATCTGTGCCAAATTTAAAGTAAATCGGTGCAACACACTTATAGGCTCTAGCTCTAGGGATAGTTTGACGAAACTTATACTTTTCTGATTTAATCATCGTATGTCAGAATAAGTGAAATGACAGCTCTGAAAAAGGACCTTCATTCGTAGATATCGAAGGATTTTCTCTTAAAGAAATATCAAAACAAAACAGTTTATAATGTAAATGTTACCGTAAAATGCCGAAATAATGAATTTCTAGAATTTGCGGGTAAATCATAGAATTTCTCAGCACCATTGGTAAGAATTGTTCTAGAATATACCAGTAAATTTTAGAATTTCATTACTTCGGCTGTTTACAGTAACATATATACCTATAGGACTCGAAAGGAACTGAATGCATTTCGCTCAAAAACAACGGTAGCTACCTACTTCTTCGTCTCATTCATTTTTGCCATGATTTTGTGTTTGTATCCAATTAAATGAGCAAAAATTATTTTCACTTTGATTTGTGTTTGTGTAACGCTAAAAAGGACATCCGTAACAGAACGTTTGTATTAGCAAATGAATTCAACTGAAATGGCGATGTTCTTCTATTTGACTTTTGTTCAATGGATGGATTCAGGGTGCGATGGTGGAATGAGGTCGTCCTCGAGGGTGTCCTTATTTCTTTAAGTAGGTTTTTAACCCCCAACTCTGACGCTATATGTATATTCTTATTCAATTACACTCACAGACGACTATGATATCACAAGGACAATAAAAAGAATAAATGTTTATTATAAAACCACCGATAAGAAACAACGAATCCTGCTCCATAGCATCTAGCTGGGTAGTGGGTATATACTAAAATATTGCATACTCATGTCCTCGAGAGAAACACATAAAAAAACCAACAAATGGCATGGAATTTTGACGAATCGCATCCAGATAAGCAACAAATCGTTTTCTTCGTTTTGCATATCATTATACAAAACGCTATATAGCTAGGATATGCTGCTATACTCCTGGTAGGAATGAGTATATATTGGGACCGGGAGAAATCTCCTCACACCCATTATACCATAAGCCATATAAAACAACAACAAAAAAAACATGAAATCTCTCACCCCTCGAGATGAATTTTTTTTTATTGTCCTCGAAGAGGTGGTGGCGAGGAAGTAGAAAAAAATAAAATAAAAAGGATCTCCTACTCTATATCTCCACAACACTTCGAAATAAATACTATGCTAGTCGATTCGAGAGAGATACACGCAGTTTAATTGAAAAACTGTCGGAAGTGGAATTTCTTATCTTAATGTTGGGCGGCAGTTTCTATACCAGTCAAGGTGGAGACGAGTATACACGTTATACAACTTGTGCTGTCCAAAATGTTGACGTTTTCTAAATCCGGTTTGTCTGGAACATCAGCTTTTCATTTAGGAAGGTTTTTTAGTTCCATAAACCTTTTCATTGACCAAAAATGTTGATGGGGCTGAAGATGATGGTGCGGGAAAGTAACAATAATAATAATAATTTTTCTAATCTAAAGGCTATAATTTTGTGGCTGTGCCAAGTGCTATAACGATGTCGGAAGGACCGATAGATGAGTGGGAAACGACTTCATGACATACAATGCCTATCAGTCTTAGCTTTTTGGGCAAAGATTTCGCTAGGGATGAGGTAATTCCTTGTTATTGTGAAATTATTATGGTCTCCAGTTGATTGAAATTCACTAATTCTCGATGCAGTAACCTGTTAAGGGGGTTCGTTTAGAGACCATCATCATTTTATTGTTAAGAAAAAAGATAGAAAACATTACTTTTATACCAGCATAACGATCTAAGACTTCATAATTTATACACAAAAGGATGTTGGACAAGTCTTTTTGAAATGCAAAGAAAAGTACATTAACAGATGAAAAATTCGCTGCAATGCAAGTCACCAAGGACACTTTCATTTGCATGCGGAAAAATAACTTCCTTCCGACGGCGGCGACGACACGAATGGATAGCAAAGGTGCATCTTAGTAGGTACATTATTAACTTCTTATCTGTTAAATTATGTTTGTTCACATTAGAGTTGTTGTGGAAAATAAATGCTGTGTTCTACAAGTAGGAGCCCATAGCACATTTTAGGAGGTGATTTATAACCAAAATATAAGTACGAGTTTCTATATAATTGTCCTTTATGTTGAATACAAAATTCTGTAATTCTTTGTTTTCCAATTTTGAAAATATATAAATAAAATACACATGATCGCATGAACTTGCTCTTGTAGTAAAAGCTTCTTGGAATTTTGAAGATTGAAGGTGGTATTTCGAAACAGTCGGAAATATGTTTTATTTAATAAAAAAAAATATTACATTTGTCAAGGTTTAGACAATCGATTACGTTGTCTAAAGTAGGATAAAAAGTTACACACTTTAGCAACAATTTGAAAGGTTTTTTCAAAACTTGAACGGCTATCTAAAGTAACACAGTCTTTATTAATGCGGCCATGAGTGTATTATATAGGTTAAGTGTACATATAATTAAAAATAACAATTACATATACATTTGTCAAAAAATTAAGGGATCGAAAAAAAACCCTTTTTTTAATGTTTTTTGAAGTGGTCGTTCTAAAGCTTTGTATTTTTTGTATTGAGAAATTTCATCAAACGATTTTTTTAAGGCACCGTTATTGCGCAATCATAAGAAGCAGCACGAGCCAAAAATTTAAATTTTTTTTTGAACATTGTCATATTTTTTGCAAATTTTTTTTTTGAGCCAATTTAAAATTTCGTTTCAATAACTTGTTTATTAAGCTTTAAGGTCGTCTTTTTTCGCCGTTCTACAATTTTTTTTTTAGAAGAATATCTGGCTTTGAATGAACAAAACAGACTTTTCATTTTGAATACCAATTTCTTCGCAAGGAATGACGACATGGAAAATTTACTAGTAGTTTTAAAAATTGGCTCCTCATCGTTACATTAAGAAAATTTAAAAAAACGACTTTCTAAAGCCTGCAGGACTTAATTTGGTAAGACATTTTAAAGAACTATAGAAAAAAATATTTCTGTAAAACTTCAAATTAATCCATTAAACCGTTTCCCGTACCGAAAATTCAAAGTCGTAAAAAACGATAAGGAAGAAATTGGGTGGTTTATAAACATTGTGAAATTGTCATCAAAATGGGAAAGAAAAGAACAACTTTTGTCAATTTTTTTTCACAGTTTTGCTCTAGTTACAAAACTGATAAGCGTTGAAAAGAAAAAAAACATTAAAAAGAAATTAAAGCAAAAATTGAATAATTTTTCCAAAATGCAAAATTTTAGTTGTAATTTATATTTTTTGAAAGGATTGTTTGCTTGCCATAAATCTCAGCAGTATCGAATTTCAAAAAAAAAATATGAGAACTGTTCGTAATTTAAATTGTGTTTTGTGGTAAATGGGAGACCGTTCTAATATAAGTAGATATATATTCAGAACAATTTTAATAAAAGTCGTTGGAGTCATTGTCGAGAAAATTTAGATTTCCTGTAACGGGTTTTTAATATTTATATGGAAAGTACCCACTGTTAATTTTTACCATAAGAAAAACTTGTATTCTAAATAATGTTAAAAAATTATAGTCAGTATCTAGTTTCGTAAAAATCAAGCAAGTCTTTCTCACAATAGGTATATGATTTTCATAGAAAATATTTGAAACTATTTTTGAAAACCTGAACAATTTTTTTGAAAAATTTTATAAACACTATTTAATTTTTTTCCAATGTTCTCTATAAAAAAAATTAGCTATTTCATTTTCGAGAAAAACGAAAATAAAAATATATAAATATTAAAAATTTTTTATCGGGAGATATCATTTAAAACCATTTTTCAGAAATTTTTAACCAAAATTTTAATTATTTCTACGTTTTTTAATTGAATTTAAAAAATTTCCGGGCCTAAAACTTTTTAAACTTTCTCGAAAATCTCATACTTAATGGTGATTTTAGGGTCATAATTTTGTGTGTGCCAAAATTCGGTTTCTAAGATTCTGTATTATAAAATTCTGGAAATAATTCTCCTTCAAAAAATTGAAAAAAATACGTATATTTTTTTAGAAGTCAAATATGTAATCAAAAATTTCTAAAATTTATTTACAAAACATAAGTTATTTTTTTGGTTAAACTCACAATTTTAACCAAGGGCGTACGAAGGAGGGGGGCAAGAAAGCGGCTAAGAATATCTGCAGTTGTTCGGGAGGAAAAAAAAAACTACGAAAAAGATTATGGCTTTGGAAGCACGGGTTAATGAGCTCGGCCAAGTTTTGTTTTCGGTCCATAAATTTACTGTAGGGCATAAATCTTTTATTCAGGGGGTGTCTGATCCAAACAAAAAGTAAGTTTGGGAATTAACGGACACCCTAATATACATGCACAAGTTATTAAAATTTACGTTTTCATTCAAAATAATGAAACGGAATTTTTCTATAAACACTGAATATTATATCAACGTTACGAGGGTTGTAAGGGTCAAAATTCTTTTTGTCAAAAATATGCTTACAAAATTCTGCTTCTCAAAATTCTTTTTAACAAAATTCTGCGAAAAAAAAATTTTGAAAAATAAAAAAAAAATGTTTAAACTTTTGTTTTATTACTTGCAGAATTTTGTAAAACAGTGTTTTACAAATTTAAAACCCTTCCTCTCAAGAGGCAGTAGCCCTGAAAAAAACTTAAGGTGGAAGCGGCTGATATTGAACCCAGACCTCTTGCATGACAGTTCAACGCACTAACTATTATCCTACAGGCTACTACAATTTTTTTTTGACTATTTATTATAATTTGTACCGACCGATATCTTGTTTAAAAAATAAAATGAAATGTGAGTTTGCCCTCCCCTAATCGAAATCCTGCGTACGCTCTTGATTTTTTACCTAGTCATATAAATAAATTTACTAACCACAAATTTAAGGAAAGGGGAATAAATGTGCACTACAGTGTGGACCTGGCTCTTAACCAAAAAGAAATCTCCAGCTAACACTCACAAAATAATGCAATATATTTTAAAATATTTTTAAAATCCACATAATTCCATTTCAACCGACTTTTTAAGCAGTTTCGTATAAAAGTTTAAAATTCAGACAGCTAAACTTTAGTAAAGCAGCTGCAGCACCATATACATGGATGTTCGTAAACCAATAAATTTATTCGCAAAATATTCTCAACAACTTTATCCATTAATTAAAAATTCAAATTTTTGCTTCCACATCTTATATAGAGATTTCTTTCAACGTCTTCTGATCTCTTAGTTGTAGAATATTTTCTAAAGCACATCAGGCCAGGGTACTTGTTTTTTTTTTTCATGTTAAATACTCTCTTAAATGAAAACAAAAGCTCATAAATATGATTTCTTGCTACCATGCTGAGTGGAGGGAGGACCATACATTTTAATAAGCCGCCTCCATGATGTCGCTGATTAATGAAGCCTAAAAAAGTTTTGAAACACACAAAAAAGAAGGAAATGATTCTTATCTTTGCGAGGCTTATAAGAATTTTCAAAAACCAACATTTATTTTTTAAGACAATTTCTGCCCGATAACCATTATGACTATGACAGGGAAAACCTTCCTCTTGAGGAGAACATCCAACTGACATTGACACGAGATAAAAATCCTTTAAACTCGTTTCCATTGTCACAAATGTCCAGGTAGGTAAACATAATCAGGGAATTGCATTTTTCTCGTCAAGGAGAATATTGTCCTTGCAATTGATTCGCTAGTGGAAATCTGTTGGAAGCGAAGCATACAAAATTACCACTTTCTTGGGTTTTTGAACGAGAAACGAAAACCGGAAATTAACTTCTTCTTGGTTTGCCAGAAATAAAAAAAAAAAAACTCGAAAAAAATCGAGAGAAATCAAGCGCAGGCAGCAAATAATACTAAATGAATTGAATAAGAGAGAGAAAGTGTCCTGCTCGATTACACTCCCACAATGGGGTGTCACGAGAACAAGGTGACAATAAATACAACAACAATAAATACAAGAAACGAAAAAATTTGGTCCTTGTCAGTGTTTATCTTTGTCCTTACAAGGATCTTCAAAAAAAAAAAAAGGAACTAGAAAAAAATATTGACAACGACAGAAAAACCGCGATGACAACTTCAACTTCAGAGCCAAAACTCCTATACCGGATGTTGATTCTTCCAACTCACACACACCGACACAAAACGTACTTTTGTCTCCACGCTTAAGGGTGTTATCGTGCAATTGTAAAAAATAGCACTCTGTGATGGGAACAAGGAATGGGGGTTGGCAATAAAATATGCACAATATTTCAATTTGAATATCAATGCAAAACGACGTCATCATCCCGAGAAATGTCATAAAGATATCAATTTTGCTGGAGGTTTGTATATCGAAATTATTCAAATGGGGTTGGCTTTTCTAAAAGGATAATGATTTTGTGTTTTGAGAATGTGAAGGACTGAGAGTGGTGATTGATAAAATAAAACGACGACACCGAGGGCAGATAAAACGTCATTAAATGAATCTTACCTTTCTCAATACTCATACGTAAACCTAGCAAGATCCTTATCAAAAAACACATTTAGTAACATATTTTTTTTTGGTATAGAATGAACTAATGTCTTGGATATATTTTGAGAAGAAGTGTGCAGGAAGCACTAAAATTTGACGAACGATTGACTTGAATTTTTCGGGGTGAAGGGATAATTATAGTTTTCTTGTTGAGATTTAGATTAACTGCAACATTTTGTATAGGAAATTTAATTTTCATTTTGTATTTAAGACTTTTCCGCTAAAACTCTTGCTTTCCAAAATATTTACGGAAAACTATAAAAGGGTAACTTTAACTCCCCCTCCTGTCTTAAGCTCACAGCCCTGAACTCGAGATTTTTCCTTGGAAGACACCCTTATACCACTTAGAATTGTATGATTGTTTGCTTTTATTTTATGATTTTATATCTTCGTAGTAGTAGCTGTGTCATGATGGGTAAAGTGTGTAGGAATGTCATGCCGGAGGCCTGAGTTCGATTCCCAGCCTCGTCCACTTAAAAATTAAAAAAAAAACGGCTACTTTCTCTTGCGAAGAAGAGACAAATCTTCCAAAAGTAACTCTTGTCTTGAATAACTCCATCTCACCCTGACCCTAACCTTCGGATTCGGCAATAAACTATAGGTCCCCTCCATTCCTGCAGACACGCACACAGGAATGGTTGAGAGTTGTAAGTCACTAGGCCCTAGTTCTTCATGAGCTGTTGTGCCATCAAATTTATTTATTTATTTATAACATTTATGTACATACATACTTTTTTTTTTTTTAAATCGGGAATTCCGTCCTATATTTTCTTTTTAATTCAAACTGTTTCAGAGAAAAGTTTTTTCAAACTCAAGATTTTGAAAAAATATTGATAAAAAATGTGTTGTATCTAATTTTTTTTCAAAATTTTACGTTTAAGTAATATTCTTGTTTTCAGTATTTGGATGCTCCTATCAATTTCTAGTCAAACAATAACAACTGAATGCTTAAATCTCTTTTAGTTTTAGAGAATATCAAAAATAACGAAATCTACTTTGTTAAGTAGTTTTGGGAAAAAGAGAGCGCTCACGAGAGACAAAAACATTTCCCCTTTCTGAAAAATTGTGTCCAAGTAATTTCTTTGGGCAAAAATCGGCACTTTGAATTCAAATATAGCTGCTGATTAAGGGTTGCTAAGGTGTTATATTTTGTGTTTTTTTCAGTTTTGGTAGAAACGTTTAGCTTTCGTTTAGCAAAAGTAATTCTGGTGAAGGAAATGTAGGTAGGTAAGGTACAATTTACGAATTTCTTATGTTAGGTTATAGTGGTGCTGAGCTTTAATCCA
Source organism: Epistrophella euchroma (assembly GCA_947049315.1). Taxonomy (NCBI): domain Eukaryota; kingdom Metazoa; phylum Arthropoda; class Insecta; order Diptera; family Syrphidae; genus Epistrophella; species Epistrophella euchroma. The sequence goes on along the minus strand of OX346245.1, from coordinate 119,922,135 downwards.
ATTTTATTTGAAAAACTTTCTACACATCATGCGGTATTTGAACCCGCGCATCAGATTTGCTCAGTTTTCGAAGCTGTGTACACTACGTACTCTGCTACCGTTGACCACTGACGTCACAGGTCTAGATGTGCTGTTTGTTTATCAATTGCATTTGGAGCATCAGCATTTTTATAAGCCCCTTTAAGTATGCTGTCTTGTTCCGCCTCCATTTTTCTCCGAACCTTATAAAAGGAGACTGATGATAGGGCTTGGCACCCCTTGAAATAGCTATATCTCTAGCCAAACAAAAATAAAACGAATTAAAATACCCAAAATTAATTCGTAAGCAATTGGTGGTAGCACCTTTAAGTTGTTGTTGTTGTTCAAAAATTCAATGAAATTGACGGAATAAAGAATGGTCAAGTCTAATAAACTGACATTCTAGTATAAATAATTAATACAATACAAATAATAATGAATTAAATACATTATTCATTTTTATTATTAATTAGCAGACCGGGCTCGCGTTGCTTCGCAAAGTTCAGGGGCTAATTTCAGTTTCTACCATATTGAAAATACAATTTTACTAAGTGCCTACGCTTTGAGCAAACATCAATGCGATCTCCTTAAAAATGGAAGGCTTTTTGCATTTTTTTTTATTTCAGTTATGTTTAAGGTTAGCAGACAAACAGAAACTTACCTACTACCCCTTTTACATTTTCTCTTAATAGATAATGATTCAATTGTTATTATTCGTTCATTTTTGTTTTACAAATCTATGAATTAAGTACGCAAAAGAAGATAGAAACAATATCCGTATACATTATATGTAACTACTGTACACGACTGTTGTGACAAAAGGCAAGCATTATAGAAATGCGAAATAATAAATGAAATGGAATAAACCAGCAATGCAGTCAGCTTGTAAGTACGGGATATGGTTTAAGGCTTAAAATTTGCATAAAACCATTGGCTTTATACAAAAAAATCTCATTTTTCTAAATTCTCAAGCTGGTTTAAAAGCATTATTGAATATGTTGGTCAACCTCGATAAAAAAAAGTGCCCGAATTTTTTTAAAAGTTAATTATCTATTTCAACAAAAATATTAAACAAACAAAAGCTATCCTATCACATTTTTAAAAGAATAAGGAACATTATAAAATTTGTTTCAAGAAAATCGGTTAAACACTTTCTGAGATTACCGCGGACAAACTAAATATTTGTTTCGTCTTTATATAATAGTAATGATAATTATTATTATTATTGTACTATTCATACTAGAATGTCAGTTTATTAGACTTGACTTAATGATAATGATTATAGATACATAAAAATGTATGATCCAGTCTTGCATTTTATTTTTACATAACAGAGTACAGAAACTAATTTGCGGTTTTGACCACACTTCCACTAATCGATTTTTGTTTAAAAATATTAATTAATTAAGCTATATTTGAGCTTCTTTTAATTGAGAATTAAAATTCTAAAAGATCCCATGCATCAATAGCTAAAACTTAACTGACTGGCGCCTTGCTTTTGTTTCTTAAAAATATGTATATAACTGTGCTTGCATTAAAAGTGTATGAACCAGCTCAGAGAAAGTTATGTATTTTCTATTGTTTACTTTATTAACTCTCCAAAAAACTTCAACGTGCTCTTGTGTGACATCTTTGGCTCCGAGTCCGAATTAATTTGCAAGTTGGATGTTTTTGGTTCTAATATTGACTGTGTCTACATAACTATTGTCAATTCAATTGGCGCATTGCCGACAACGAGAGTTTTAAATTTGTCGTCAATTATTGTCTACGTTAAACTAAATTGCTGAGTTAAAGTTGTTGCATATAGAAGAACAGAACTGCTTGAAAGGGTTCTGTCCTTTCGAATCAAAAACAAGTATACTTACTTAGGTAAAATATATAAACTTGTAATCCTTTCTTGCATTCTATGAGCATACCAAAAATGTAATCACTTAATAGTCTACATACCAAATTTCTCTTAACCTGCGTACCTATTAAATTAACATCTCATGTTTTAGCTATAACAGTCTTAAGAACAAAACTTTTACATACCTAATTTGAATTTATATTTAAATAAAAATATAAAAAATAATTGACTATTCATTCCAATTGCGGGCTTGAAATTCTCATCTCTCAAAGCAAATCTTTTATCATTTCGACTTCAAGTATATCGGTTAATCGTATGTAACACCCTGCAGTGCTCTATCTTATCAGTTGATTATTATTATTAATTCTCAAACTGATAAGAAATTCTCCACTATGGCTGGTGCGACTATTACAGGACAGGTGAGTAAGACTCAGTTTTTCAGCGATTTTCAATGTCTTCACGTGGTGTTCTGCCGGCCGGTTAAATATTTTCCTTAACTATATGTAAACAAAGAAAATAAATTTCAGTGTATAAACTGTATAAGTGGTTGTAAACAGCATAAATAAAATATAAAGTTGAACAAATACCTACATATATTCTAACTTCAAAACAGCTCTGGATTAATGAGTGATTTTATTTAATTTAGTATAAATCTTAAATATACATTAATTCTGAATGAAATGATATATAATTTTCCCTCCATTGGCGCATTGGAAATAGATTACAACGGGTACCTACTGCGTTGCGATCGCCCTAGTTCGTAAAGATAATAAAATAAAGTCATTGGAATCAGTGTGAACCCTACAAAGTCAACAATTAAAAAGTACGCTTTTACCAACATATAAGAAAAAACAGGTGAAAGTAGTAAAATGCATTTTATAGATTTTTTTTTCATATGTACACAATATTGCCTATCTATAAACTCAAATATTATTTTCTTATCTAAAGAATATTAGTTATCTTAATCAATTAAGTACCTTGCATATCTATGTAAGTTAACCAAAATTATTTTGGTGATTAGTCATTAAACAAAAATGTTTAAGTTTTTTTTTTTTGTTTAAATATCTATAAATGAATAAAATTAATAATTTAATCGGAAGCGTAATTACCATGTACGTACTGGTTGGTCATTGCAATGCAAAACAAAATTAATATTGTCGTACCTACGTTTTGTTTAATAACATTTTATAAGATAGTTTCTCTCTCTGTGTCTAGAAGTACATACTGGGTATTATTTGGGGTGTGCAAGCGCCATAGTGGCTGGGGCCCTTAAATGGACTTAAAGCCAATTGTGTGATTATTTTCTTCCTCATGTAGCTACCTACATAAGTTTATCAATTTAACAGGATGCTTTCATAAAACCATCCTCTAATCCGTTTTTTTTTTGTTTGTGATTTTAATGTAATTCAAATTTAAAACTAGTATCGCTAAAAACTAGGCAACTGCTTAATATTCCTATCCTGGATAACAACTCAACTAGGTTAGTAAAATATATGTATTGTACCTATAATGTATATACATTACATTTTTATTTTAAATAAGGTAATAACCCATTACAATATCAGAAATGGGATATTTAAAAAATTCTGCTTAAAATTATGTAGACAATAGGTGCATTTTATTGGCAATTTTATAGCTAGCGCAGTAAAATTTCCCTTGGTGAACAATAACAAAACCAAAGTGCCAATGAATTAGCCAGTAAATTGGTGAATATAAGGGGCCAGTTATAGCTATCATTGAAATTCATCATTGAAAATTTTTAATTTAAGGTGCCAGTTATAGCTTTCATTGAAATTCATCATTGAAAAATTTATGATTTAGGTCACTTAAAAAGCAAAATCAGTTATTATTTTGATGCCAATGTGAAGCTGAAAACTCAATTAATATTTATTGCGAAAAAAATATTTCGTTTGGGTCCAACCTTCCACATATTTTGACTTTCATTTTTTCAATGATTGTACTACATTATCAATGATCATTGAAATAATAAAAGACATTTCATGAGAAAGTTGAAAGCTATATTTTGCATCGAAATAATCATATATTTTGCATCATAAACCTCTTAAAATGAATCATTAAAATTTTCAATGATGAGTTTCAAAGACAGCTATAACTAGCGCCTAAAAGTGGACAAATAGTGTGGACTTGAACCTTAAATGTCGGTAACGTAGTTTGTTTTTCACTGAAAAAAGGGTATGAACACATCCAGAGAATACAGAGAGGACATAAAAGTTGATATAGCGTTTTATTGAACTTGTATTGCTGCGCTAGCTACGAACTACGAATAAAACGAATGAATATTAAAAAAAAAAAAAAAAAAACATAGAAAACATAACACGATAAAATTGAAATTCTCAAAACTAATTAAAGATTTGTCATAAGGACTGCATCTAATTCCATTTGAAAAGTCATATGCAATTTTTGTGTTTCTAGTAGAATGTATTCTATTCAGTGTTGAAAACAATGTAATTTTATATTTTTCGTGCTTAATATCTAATTTTATTTATTAAAACATACTAAATTAAAAACGGTATTATTTCACAAATAATGACAACTCTTCTGAGAAATCATACATAAATTATAGTGACAGGTCATATGACTTCTATCGTGTAAAGTGGCCTTAAGTAATAAACCATTTTTTACCGTTTTGAGGGGGTGCTTCGCTAAGTTGATAGGAACTTAGGAAAAGCAGCAAAAAAACAACATAAAAAACATCGAACTACATTACTTGAAATTTTCACAACTAATTAATAACAAATTATTTAATATTTCGTCGATCGGGATCGCTAACTTGACACTCTTACAGCCCTATTCTGCTAAACGTTCGTGTGAAAGTTTTTTTTTTTTCGTTATCCGTCGCAGGGAAACGAATGTTTTACATATATTTCGTTAAATGTCGATCAAAAATAAAATTTAATATCTAGATTTTTTTACGACTTCGAAAATAAATATCGGTTAAGATTTGCACTCTAAAGACAGAAAATTTTTAAAGGTAATTTAAGGCAAATTGAATGAAACATTCACGTGAATCGAACGAATCGTTTAGCAGAATAGGGCTGTGTCTTGTGGTCAAAAATATAAAAACATATGTTTTACCGAATAGGCGCAATCGACACTCGGCACGACCCAGGTGGTGAACCTGATAAGATTATCAAGTTGGTGTGGTTTTTATAGTCTTTATTCTTCAATGAGTGTAGAAGAGTATCTATCGGTGATATAAATTTCGCAATTATTAATAACAAAAGAACGAAAGGCAGAAGTACATACTTATGTATACATATTCAGATAGTAAAGGATTTAAAGTAGGTATCTTCATATATGCATGTATATGATGTATGTATTTGTTTATAGGTGTATATTTGTTTTGGAAAATAAATACGTTATTGACAATGAAATATTTGTAAAGCATTTATATAGCAAAGCAGAAATTAATCAAAGAAAAATAAAAAAAAATTAAAACATACGCCGCACCGTTTTAAGATTTTCTTGTGGTATTACCTTTTGGTCTTCGGTCTTGTGTACCGATTTTCTAAACAAACCGTATAATCTGTCTATCAGTTGGCCCGTTTGTACCTCGGCGTAAAGCCTTAACTACTGAAGCGATTTTCTTAATCGGAACTTAAGATTTTTAGGTGATTCCCTAAAGGCGAAATTGAAATTTTTCTTAGCTCCAAAAATAATGATTCCTGCAATGCATCCCTTCGAAATCTACTGACAATTTTGTAGAGAAGGTTTTGAGAGAATATTATCCCACCAAAAACATTTCATGTAAAATAGGTCGCCAAAACTCACAAGTTCCATAACGCTTTCGCTATGAAAAAGTTATGAGATCTCATGAAGAGCCAAGCCTTTAACTCTATTAGGCCTAACTCTCCAAGCCCTAACTCTACAAACCCTAAATCGTGGTCAAAAATTATGGCTTGGTCGTTTCACATAGAAGTTTAGCATGGCAGACTTCATTTTACAATAAATCTATGGAAAACGGCCAAGCCATAATTTTTGACCACGATTTAGGGTTTGTAGAGTTAGGGCTTGGAGAGTTAGGCCTAATAGACTACCGTGCGCCTAGATTTTTAAAATACCTGCCATTTTTCGTCATCTTTAACTTTTTGAAAAGTGAAATTCAATTTGAAAAAAAATTAATTAATTATAGAATTAAATAAGGAAACAATAAATAATGGATAACCTTGCGGCTATAGTAAAAGCAACAACAATTATACCTAAAAAAGTACATTTTTGCATAAAATATGCACGACTGGATCAAACGAACTTGTTCTCTTAGTTCAAAACTATAATGTAGCTTGTAGCATATTAACGAAAAATGTTAAACAAATTCAAAAGTACTAAAAAATTGCGTAACATTTTTTTTTTTTCAACAAAATATTTTAAACAGTTTCAATATAAATTTTGTCAAACATACTAAGAAACACCATTTTTTTTTCACAATCACTTTTGATATTAAAAGTATAAAGTTTTAGAGAAAATTTAAAGGAAATAAAACGAATTTGTTGTATGCAACTATACTCTGTCCAACATAGATTGTCAGTGCCGGCCTTATGGGAAAGCTTTTTTCAAATCAGTGGGACCTACCGATTTCCACGAAACAAAATGCCATTTAAATATACATACATCATACGTAGACTTCTCAAGGCATTGTTTTTGAAATTTCTTTTTTAAGAGACCTACAACATCACTCATGGTCTATGTCACCCACAGCCGTGAGATAGATGATAGACTTATGCACCACGCTGAAACCAAATTAAGATGGAAACGTCATATCTTTCCTGTATACTGACAATCTTTGTTGAACAGAGTATACAGGTTTTAGATGAGTTTAAACAAAAATTCGAGCTGCCTTTTTGAAAAATCAAAACATAACATTTGTACCAAATTTGCAGCCAATCTGTTCATCAGTTAAGTGTCTATCTCAAATAACAATAATGGACGCACGAACGCGCAGGACAAATGCGGTATGACAAAGCCCACTTTTTCGGACTTCAATACTGTCAAGGTATGTTGGTAGAAATGGCGGTGTCGAGCAAAACCTAACTCAGAGACCCAATCAGCGCTGAAGTTCGTCATTTTGATACCATAACTCGCGTGCCCTGTAAAGAAATCGATTTTTAAGTGTAACTTGCCAGACAAAATGCCAGACTAGACAATTTGTAGGCTTCGGTAATCTATAGCCACTTGCTCGTGATATCAGGAGACTGACTAAGAAAACTTAGAAGACGGTGCAGACACGACCAAGCTTGACTCAGAGCCACTTCATTGCGTTGAGGAAGAAGATCAGGTCTCTGATCTTCAGTTCGTCGAGGTCAATGAAGAATGGTTTTTCCAATGATTGTGATCTGTTTTGGCCAAAGCGGGAAATTTGAAGAGGAAATGAATGACTGTTTCCTTTTCATGCTAGTCTCCAAAGCTACGGCAGTGAGTATTGTGAGGAATGCCCGTCCTTGCTACATGTTCTCCGATTTTCCAGTGACCGGAAAAAGTTGCAACGACCCTGATGGTTATGTCTCGCCTGAGTCTGCCTATCAAGTCGGTTGTTCGAGCCTTATTGTAGGTGGGCCAAATCTTCCTAGATATGACACAGTTTACAAGACTGTGCCACCTCTACGATTTGATTCAGTGAGGAAAACTGAAAAAAAATTGTCCTTTATAACTCCAAGAGGAATGCTTACTCTTTCCGCAAGTGAGCTATGAAGGGCTGATCCTTGCCTGGCCAGTTCGTTCCAGAACCCAAATCAGAGTGACCTTGAGGTTAAGATTTAGGCTTGAGAGCTCCTCCCGGTATTACCCAACTAATTTAGAAGACGATAAAGGCGAGACAATTGCTTAACGGCTGCCTGACTGACTGTCTGTCAGGATGGCAGTATTACGGTTTTGGTTACGGTCTTCTTTGAGTAATTTGCATGCTTCCCTAATTGCCAGTAATTCCGCCTGAAAAACACTACCAAAGTTGGGTAGCCGATAAGATCTAGAGATATTCAGATATTTAATACTCTCAATGTCGACGACATCCTTTTTTACATGAAAATAATGCCTACCATATAGAGCAAGTCGACCATAAATTGTTATGTTATTCTCGTTTTATTTCTTTCTATTTTGTGTCAATAACTATTTACAGTACACTATTTTATGATAAACTTTTCGAACAACTTATTTTTTTCAGATTCATCTGTGATAAATGCCTCCGCAACAATGTTGTTCTACTATTTGACAGCAATTACAATTATTTTGATTTCATACAGTGATTCTATCCTGGGAATTAACTGTCCAACAAAATGCACCTGTCGCTGGGAACTGGATGGTTTGATTGTAGACTGCTCTCATAGAGGACTTTTAGAATATCCTATAATCGAAGAAGGAGTACCAGTCGAACACTTGGACCTCTCTTCTAATTTGTTCCAAGTATTTCCCACTAACTATGCCGGAATCAATACCCTCATCTATCTTGACTTATCCAAGAATGATATTCAGGAAATTGGTGATAATGTACTGATCGGTTATGAACAACTTCGGACTTTGGATTTATCCAACAACAGTATCCGAAACTGGGCTGACATCAATCCAAATGTTGCCTTTCAGCATGCTTACAATCTTCGGAAATTATCATTGGCAGGCAATCGACTTGATCGATTTTCAGATAGTTCAGAAAATCCCTTGCTCATGAGTGACATGCTCGTAGAACTTGATCTCAGTAATTGTGGTATTAACCAAGTAGGAAATGTCTTGAGTGGAATGCCAAGCCTACAGAAGCTTACTTTATCTGGAAATAACCTAAAGACACTAACATTGCTCGAATCGAAATCATTACGAGCTCTTGACGTCAGTAATTGCAGTATGTCTGGCATTACTTCAAACCTCAAGGAAAATCTTCCCAGCTTAGAAGTCCTAAATCTTTCATGGAATCCTGGCTTAATTTTGGGCAATAAGTTAGAAGAAATATTAGAATTTGAAACTTTGCGACAATTAGATGTTTCATTTTGCAATCTAGACTATTTGGACTTGGGAGGAATGCCAAATTTGGTAGTGGCTCTATTGAGAGGCAACACTCTGCGAAGCATTAGCGAAACAATGTTTAGCAACAATACGGAACTGGAACTTTTGGACTTATCAAGGAATGCCATTCGACAGATAGATCCAGCAGCCTTCACATCTTTACGAAGGCTCGTTGAATTGGACTTGTCATACAACGAAATATTTCGTATTGATCGCAATCAATTCCGCAACAATGATGCTCTTGTTTCTATCAACTTAAGTCGCAATATTTTCAATCAATTCTCTAGATTCATATCGAATTCTTTGCGAACAGTGAATTTGAGTGGGTGTGAAATTCTAGACATTGATCCGAGTGCCTTTTCGGGATTTAAGACACTCGTCAATTTGGACTTGTCGAATAATTTAATTTCGGAATTTCCCGAAAGCATGCGATCTGAGACCCTTAAGAAACTGGATTTGAGCATGTGCAGGTGCGTATAATTTTAAGTTAAAGAGTCTGGACAATAAATTCTACAAACTCTTTGTTCTCGAATACCTTTGTTTTAATTGATGATCTTTAATTTTCTTTACCAATTGCAGACTCACAATAGTCCGCAACACAACATTTCAAGGTTTTCCCGAGCTTGCTAGCCTCAAGCTGTCGGGCAATCGTTTTACAAATCCTTTTCGACCGCAGTACTTTAAATCGAATATTTTCCTTAGCCAAATTTGGTTGAGTGACAATATGTGGCGTTGCGATTGTCACGATCCAACATTTATGGACTTTTACGACTATTTGACAACAAGACCACAAAAGGTAAGACATTTTCCATATTTAAGACTCCATCGCTTTAGTGAGCAACATTATTTGTACTTTTAGCTGAAAGATAAAAGCAACGTTAAATGCTTCAGTCCCACAGCTTACTATGGAAAAAGCTGGGAAGGTGCATGTGTGACAATTTGGTATCCAGCTCAAAATGATAAAGCAGCTCAAAAGGTTTGGATGATAATGGTTTTCTTACTAATAATAATGGGTTGCATTCTGATGGCTACATCATGCTTTCGAAATTTCGTTCGAAGCCAAGTTAAACGTAGAAATCGCCGTGAGCAAGAAGAAAACGAAGCAGAGTTAGCTGAAATGTGAGTTAGAACTTCATTGTTTCAATTTTCTTTTACTTACTGATTCTTTGACAGCCAACGAATTAATCGTCGCCTCCTTGCCCAAGATGCTCAACAAAATGCTCCAACTGCACTAGAATCGATGCTTCCCACCTACGAAGATGCCTTGCTGATGCCGAAATTAGATAGAGGCAGTAAATCCATGGTGGACCTATCATCGACAAGAAAGAAACCTGTTTCCCGAATTAGAAGAGACATTGAGACCGGTAGAGAGAGAATAGACGAAGAAGAAACTATTCTAGACCATCATCGATACCGCAGTGAGGAATTATTATCTAATCGTGATAAAGAACGGACAGCCTATATGGGAACGTTCCGAAGGACGGGTAGAATTGACCATAATCCATCGGGAAGTCGGCGTTTTAGCATCGAAGATTTACGTTTTCCAGCAGCACATTTGAAATCACAAAATCTTCAGAGTGCCGAACAAATTGGAAATTTCCAGAGTTACGAAAACAGTCCGTATTCTAAGAGACGACCAAAGCCACCAGAGATTTCAGTATTCAAACGAGCCAGCGTCAGGGATAGCGTAGAGTTCCTTACAGATTCAGAATACAATAGCAAGCCAGGAAGTCCGTTTGCCCAGCGACATCCTCAAACCGAAGAAACTAATGCATCATCATTATCTCTTAGTGCTAGAGCATTGAAAGGCAGAGTTCCGGCTGATAAGAGCTTCCTTACAGTCGAAGAGCACTTTGCTCGTGATGAAGTGGACAACAAGTCTGCGAGGTCACTTAATTCCAGTTCAAGTGATTTTCAAGTGATGCGTTCATCTGATGCTGATTTGGCTTCAATTTCTGATTCCAATTCGTCGAAGGATGGACCGGTTGTTGTAGTTCATACGCCAGTTAGAGAAAGTAAATTCTAGAAAAAAATTATTTATAGTTTTGCTCATTTACATACATATATGTAATATAAAATGATTATTTGATAAGATTATGATATTTTTTTATTGGTTTAAAATTAAGCATTTATTTATTTTAAAACCAACCACAAAACATCTCAATATTTATTATTCTATACTTAGAAATTTGTAAAATCATGAAATCATGGGAAAGAACAATTATAATCCGATTCATTGGAAAATTTCAGAAAATGAAGCCTGTTTTCTGAAACGAAACTTAAATATTGTTGTGGCGTATAATGCCGAAAACAGATGTGCAGCTTTTTCCAATGCAGCGAAAATAAATTTAAGCCCAAAACAGATGTGCAGCTTTTTCCCATGCAGCGAATTTAGAAATAGAGATATCGTGCAGCAAAGGCTGCATGCAGAGCCTGGAATATGTCAGCTCTCATAAGAACCTGTGTAAATTTATTTTCGCTGCATTGGAAAAAGCTGCACATCTGTTTTGGGCTTTACACAGGTTCTTATGAGGACTGAAATATTCCAGGCTCTGCATGCAGATTTCGCTGCATGATATCTCTATTTCTAATTTCGCTGCATGGGAAAAAGCTGCACATATGTTTTCGGCATAAGACTTACTGCGTAAGACGACGCTCCGATGGTCGTGGGATCAAATCCCAGCCTTTGACACCTAAAACAAGAAATGATTTTTTCTAATGAATTGATGTCTCTTCAAGATGAAAAACCCTTCAAGACCATCTCTTGTCATATGAAAAGTACATCTCACCACTCATCTTATATTCATGCATATGGTGGATTAGGATCAGGAAAAGTAGAGCCAAAATAAACGAATTGTTACCACCATGACGAAGAACAGGTTCGTCTTCGCTATAATCTTCATCTGCTTTCATCTGCATTTTCTTCTCTCACTATCCATCCCCCCCCCCCCCCCCCCCTCCCTTTAGGCGGGAGGGACAATTTCCTAAAAAATCGACTACAAATAGCAAAGCAGTCATTAGAAAACAACGGCAACACTTACAATATCACGCTTTATTTTTTTTTTGAAGCTGGAAGTCCGTTCTTTAATTTAGTTTTAATCCAAATTATTTTAAAGAATATTTTTTGAAAAAATAATTTTCAAACTCAAAAAATTGTGTCCAAACTAATTTTATTCAAAATTTTACCTTTTGAAGCATTATTTTTGTTTTGTATTTTTGATTCTTACTAATATCAATTTCTAGTTAAAAACTAAAAACCGGTGGTCGTATTTATTAGATTTTTTACTGTTTAAACTATGCCTAAGTATTTCGAAACGGTCCGGAAATATGCTTCATTTGAAAAAAAAAATATTACATTTGTCAAGGTTTAGACAATCGATTAAGTTGTCCAAAGTAAGATAAAAATTTAAATCACTTTAGTAATAATTAGAAAGGTTTTTTCAAAACTTCGACGGCTGTCTAAAGTTAGTCAGTGTTTATTAATACGACCTCAGATGACTAAAAGTTACTTAGTTTTTGAGAAAATTGAAAATAACGAAGTCTACTTTATGATATTCAATGCTCTTAATCAATTTTTGGTCAATCACTAAAAAGCAAATGCTTGAATGTTTTCTAGTTTTTCAGAAAATTGCAAAAAAAATGAAATCTTCTTATGTACTTTACTATAGTACTACAGTCCAGTAACCAGTAATTTTTTCGCTGGAAAGGTGGGTACAAACAAGACTTTGCGTCAAATTTAGTTCGTTTAAAATCGTGCATTTCTTTAGCACCCAATTATTTTACAGCTATTTTTGTTGCCGGTAAACGGTCATATTAACTGTTATAAATCGGCATTTAAAAATTAAGTATTTACATTTTTTTTTTTGGGGGTTTACACAACTGAAACTTTCTTCAGGTAGTATAAAACGGTTTGTGTCATGGTTTTTCTATTAGCTAATTTACCAACCGTAATTTCGTTTCGCTTTTTGACTTATAGAGGGCAAAAATAATTGGTTGTTACATTTACTATACAGTAAGGCATACAGTCAAAAACGAAAAATTTACAGTAATGAACGAAACCATTAAAACATATATTTGATTTTGGTCGAGCGAAATGCAAATTTATAAGTTATGTATGAATGACAGTTTTCCAACAATAAAGTATAAAAGTGGGTGTGCATTGGCAGGCTTCGCGTGAGCTAAGGTTGAGACCACAAAAAAACACTCTGGATATCCGAAGTATGTCTACCGGGAGAGGGCCTCGGTCCGGCGCACAGTGGAGCGAAAAGCAGAAAAAGTGGACATCGCGCTGTAACTTTTGAATTAATGGATGGATTTTGATGATTTTTTTGCCATTTTATTTATAATATGTCCCAGATTAAAACAACGGTACAATTTAAAATGCCATGCTATACCTTTTTGGAAAGAAATCTAATAGAAATCTCTTCTTTGATATTCATTTTAAATTAAGTTGTGTTAGTGAATAGTTTTTGAAAAATTAATTTCCAAACTCAAAATTTTGAAAAAAAAAAAACAAAATGAAAAAAAAAGTTTCAAACTAATTTTTTTCAAAATTGTATGTATTTAAGTATAATTTTTGTTTTCAAAATTCAATGCTGTTATTAGCTTTTAGTCAAAAACGGAAAACTGGATGCTAAAATGTCTTAGTTTTTGAAAAAATTGAAAAAAACAGGAGGAGCAATTTTCTAAAATAATTGACTTAATACAGAAAAAAAATTATTAAAAAACATGGGTAATGGCTAAAACGACTTGCTTTACTTTTCTGTTAAGCCAGAAATATGTGCTTCTATTTTGTTTATAAATTAAGTTCTTTTAGTGAACAGTTTTTTAAAAATTTATTTTCAAACTTAAATTTTCAAAAAAAAAATTAAAAAATTGTGTTCAAACTGATTTCGTTTAAAATTTTACGTTATTTAGTAGTATTTTTATTTTTAATATTTAAAACTCCCATCAATTTTTAGGCAAACACTGAAAACCAGATATCAAAATGTAGTCTAGTTTTTGAGAAAAGTGAAAATAATAAAAGTAAGATTTCCTTAAATTCACCTTCCATCCGTTATTTTGTTGTTCAAAAGATCCTATTTCTACAAATTAATTAGTAAAGTAGATTTCGTCATTTTCAATTTTCTCAAAAACTAAAAGACATTTTAGCATATGGTTTTCAGGTTTTTATTGAAAATTAATAAGAGCATTAAATTTTGAAAACAAATATTATACTTAATTACATAAAATTTTGAAAAAAAATTAGTTTGAAACTTTTTTTTTAATATTTTTTTTTTTTTTTCAAAATTTTGAGTTTGGAAATTAATTTTTCAAAAACCATTCACTAACACAACTTAATTTAAAATGAATGAGATTTCTGGCTTTCCAAAAAGGTATAGCATGGCATTTTAAATTGTACCGTTGTTTTTAAATATTTTTTTTTTTCTGTTTTAAGTCAATTTTTTAGAAAATCACCCCTCCTGTCCTCACATAAAATTTTTTACTTGTCTTAACCCAACCTACTCGCTCCAGCAGTTTGGTGCATCTTATACCGATCACCCTGTATATATTATAACAGCCGTTTTAATAAAAGATCACTGTCTGCTCCTTAACATACGTGTTGACTAGCACACAAATAGAGAACTTGGCGGTTGAATATAACTTTTATTATGAATAAATATATCACAATAGTTTCAGTCTATATACCACTAAGAGTACGGCAACCCTTTATTAAATCGTTGAAGTATTCTTATATACGCAAGCATGCACTGATCATTTATTAAATTGGCTTAACCAATTTTATCTTTGACGGGTCTTTTTTACTCTACAAATCTATTTAAAATTATAAGCAAAAATATATGTATCTTCTCAAAATCTGTCAAAACGATATGTAAGTGCCTCATAGCTACCAAACAACAATATTGGCTTTTTCAAATGAGCCCTTATTTGCTATGAATTATTATAAACTGAAACAAAATGAAACCTAAAAAGCACCCATCTTTTTTAAAATCAGGGGGGTCATTCCGTAATTTTCAAAACGATAATCATCAAAACGATTATCGCTGACGTGATCGTCAATAATTTGCTTCACGTAATTCAAACACTATCTCCTCGTCTATCGTTTTTCCAGAGATTGTCAAACCATCATTGAAATGTCATAATAACAATATGCGTTATTAGAACGAAGTTCTTTAGTGCACGGTTTATTTGTAAGCCCAAGAAATCGGCAGAAATTTACATAAGATGGTGGCGCAATGGAATAGGTACTTGCTTCTTAACCGAAAGGTTCGATGTTCGATCCCTGCTGGCGACATGTTTTTTTTTTTTTAATTTTCATATAATTTGTATTTTTCTCAAATGTTTGTTGCCATTTTGCAAAATAAGTAAATTATTTCACTCATTTAACTATTGTCGCGTACAAACTTACATACAATCATGAAAACAAATGCGAAACGATACCTATTTAGGTATCGTCCAAAAGCCATCGTTTTGACGATAGCGTTTTGATGATAATCGACTTACGTGAAGCAAATATTTGATCGTCAAAACGTGATCGTCCAGACGATATGCATTTTTAGGGTTACGTGAAGTAGAACTATCGTCGAAACGTTATCGTCGGGTGATAATCGTTTTACGGAATGAGTCCCCAGTAGTTTCGTGAGGGGCAGTTTTGATACTTATAAAGAATAATTCTTAAACAAATTTTATTTACAATTGACCTTAAGTCAAAAAATAAACCTTTTTTTTTACGAAAATTAACATCGATACAAAAATCCTGCGGGTGCCTATGCCTACGTCAACATTTCGTAACTATAATGGTAAAAATGAGAATAAAAAAACTACGTTTCAGTTTTAACAAAAATAGTTTCTATAGTATGTACATATAAACTAGTTTTTATGAATAAAATTAGATTCATAATATTTTTCAGCAATTACTTCATTTTTATGCACTTCATAAAAACTTAATACTTAAAAATTCTCTTCTAAAAGTTTTCCAGGTCCTGCATGATGTTCAGATCTTCAGATGACACTGATCAGCATGTATAAATTTCTGAATCTACATAAAAATATGTCTAAATAAAAATATTTTTACTTTATTTAAAATTTAAAGAAATCCATTTACATTTAAAATTAAAATATATTTATATAAAATAAAAAAAAAAGAAGAAACATTTTATAGCACTGCATTTAGATTTTAATTATTATGTTAAGTGTCCTTAAAATATAGGCTAAATTCTTCGCTAAAACAAAATAATAATAATAATTAACAAATAAGAAATCTTTAACAAATCATTGTTTAAAATTTATTAAACTAACATATCTTAAAATAATAATTGAATCATGTAGGAGTTTTTAAACTTAAAAATAATAAAACAATTATTACATAAAAAAAAACCGAAACAAATGCGAAGTGCTTGAAAAAAGAATTAAAACTAAAAATATTATTGTTTAAATTTTGTATAATATTAAATCATTTTAAACATTAAACACGGCAGTAAACATACAGAAAATATATATAATTAAAAAAGCCTAAGTCAATTCAAACTATTTAATTTTATACAATCCAAAATAAAATTAAAATTACAATAAACTTTTGATTTTTTTTTTTTAATTTTTTTTTAAGATACATTTTTATTTATTAACTTTGGTATTTACTACTTTTTATTTAAAAAATCCCTTACTATTTTTTTTAACTAAGATACATTTTTAATAAATATTACAAATAGGTAATACAGATGATCAATTTTTTGTTTTTTTTTCGTTATAAATTACATTTTCAATGTATTTATGTTAGTTTTTGTTTTTTTGCGCATTTTTGTCTTTGCTTGGAAAAAAATCCATGTTTAATACAATAACACTACGGAATTATACCAAAGTGTGGTTGCATTTAACATGGACTTTTTTTTAAGTAAAGATAAAAATGAGCAAAAATCACGGCTTTATATTACAAAAATATATCAATTTCTATTTTTTTTCTTCACCGAACAATTTTGAATGAGGAACACGCACCAAAGGTACACAACAAAATACAAGTTTCTTAAAAAATATATATGTATTCATTTTTTTATTTACTTTATTTTTTTTTTATTTAAAACTTATCACAATAGTTTCTTTTTTATTCTTATAATAAAAAATATTTTTTTTTGTATCTGTATTTTATTCAATGTGCGTTGAGTTGAGATGTGGCTCACAACTCTAAAGGGAAAAATCAAACTATTGAAACTGGGTTATATTGGGATCCAAGAAAGGGTAGGAAAATTGAAAGATTTTTATCTTCATAAATAAGCTTTCTTGTATATTTATGGATAATTACTGGAGCTTAGTTTTTTTACGATTTCTCTACACTCTTCTTAAAAAAAAAGTTGTAGGAGTTGCCCTAACAAAAATCTCCTTCGATTAGTTATCAAAAATACAAATTGATATGTGACGAATGTTGGGCGCCATTTAAGAAACTAAAAATAAAATTAGTAACTTTCCTCAATCATATTAGCTGAACATATTTATAGTCAATATATATATTTAACAGTTGAAAAGGACACTTTAATGGTAACAGAACATGAGTCTCGTGGAAAGAGTACAAAAAAAAAAAAAAAAGAAATCACGTAAATTTACAAATTATTAAATATTTATATAAAATTACAAATAACCTACTAAGGCTTAATTAATCTATTGCTGCTGTTCTTGCAGATGATTTTGTAGGGCTTCTTGCGTCTGTGTTGGGGATTCAGTCCGTGTGTGAACACCTACTTCATTTTGGTCTGCAGCTGCACCAGCCGCTGTCGTAGTTCGGGGTCTTACAACTGGTGTTGTGATAATATCACCGGCATTTGATTTACTCCTCGTCACAAGCATTGGGGTCTTTGGTCTGGGTGTTTCGGTTAACTTAATTTTAACCTTCCCTGTTTCCGGAGAATAAACCGGGCTATAACGTCCCATTTTCGGAGAAGAAGGCAGATAAGGATCATCGTCGTTTTGGTAGTTCTGTTTCGATGCCCTGGGGGATTTCGGAGGAGGGTATCTGGGAATTATTCGATGGTTGGGATCGTAAGGTGGTTCGGTGTATTCTGGCTGACGAATTATTGGTTGACTAGGTACTTCCGTTGGTAGAACGTTGTTGTTTGATTCATTTTGGGGTTTGCTGTCGCCATTTAGAAGCGGTTCATGGACTTTCTTATCCTTTTCGTCTTCATAAACTGCTCGACTGTTTCCATTGACCGGTTTGGCAATGTCTTCCTTTTTCTTTTCCGTTATCAGAGGAGCGTGCTCGTTGCCAGTTTTCAGAATCGGCTTACCAAGATTCTTTTTGTCCATGTTCAACAGTTCGGTGGAACGTGGATTCTCGGCATCATTGGAACGGTTTCTGGAGTTTGTCTTGCAACGCTTTATACCGACATAGAGGATCAGACCCAGGACTATTAGCAAAATCACTCCAAGCAGAACATAGGTATTTTTCGATTCTTCATTATCATCCCTCGACACCATGATACTTGCCTTCTGGATTTCGTTGCCATTTTCTGTTTCATTCGAGTCAGGGTCTTTTTTCTCAGATTCTTCTTGCTTGGGGGGTTCAGCTTCAACAGGTTTGTTTACAATAGGAATGATCTCATCTTCGGTTATAGCGTTGTTCTTGGAGTCGTCGTCGATTGGTTTGAAGATGTTCAAGGTGGCACCCATGCCACTACCAGAACCGTCATCTTCTTCCAAATGGGAGTCTACAATTTTACCCTGTAGATCATCACCAGAACCCTCGACTTCATCATTGGGAACGGATTCCGTCGATGACTTTTTATTGTCAATCCGCATGTACACTTTCTCCAATTCACCATCATTTACATCGTCCTCCTCCCCAGATCCTTCAAATGCAGGAGCATCGCCCATCATCAGTTCATTTTCGAATTCTTTTTCCCTATCACATATTTGCGATTGCTTAACTTGCAGCCAGGGTCTACCTTTCACCTCACCTGGATAGGCACACTTAACCAGACTTTTGGTATAGACAAGTTTCTCCTGCAGCCAGTTCCTTACGTCTAAGGTCTCGCAGGAGCAATTTATCTGATTGTTGTTCAGTTCGATCGTTTGAAGGTTCGATAGATTGCGCAGCTCCAATGGTAGATAAGTTAGTTCGTTGTGGGACAAATCCAAGTTCTTTAATTGAGAAGCAATTTTCGACAGCTTCCCGGATGTTAACCTATTGTTCCTTAAATTCAAAGTTTTTACTCGAGGTCCCAAACGTCCAACTTCTGCTATTTCGTTATTTGACAGATCGATTGCGATTAGATCGCGTAGTTTTTCCAGCTGATGCGATGGAAATCGGGTTAAAGCGAGGTTGGATAGATCAATGGAATGTATTGGCAGGTTTCTGCTTTTTATCAGACCATCAAGACTGGTACATTTCGCATGGTTGTGCGGTGTATCTTCTTTTATTACAAAACAGGTACAGTCTTCAGGGCATTCATATGTGCTGGCTAAAGTCACAAGAACTAGAGCTAATAGTGCGAATAGATTGAATTTCCTTTGCGACATCATTATTATGTTGTTTGTGTTATCTAAAATGAAAAAAAGAAAATTTATATAAAAGATATTTTCAAAAGCAAATTTCAAAATACCTAAAATTTAGTAAAAAGTTTAAGGTATTAATGAATAAATAAGAAAAAAAATGAAATGAAAAAATGAGACAATTGATACTTAGAAAAGGATGTCTAAGATGGAGAAACTATAATTTTTTTAACTAACCTTAATATGCATATCGTTGGAAAAGTATTATTTTTTTGTACAACAATAATTACTTTAGCAGTTCATTTAAAATCAACGTGTGAAAAAGATTATTGGCTAACTAAGATTTTAATTTGATGAATTTTGGTACATCTGTATTTTTTTTTTTGTACTATATGACGGTGTTCACATTGGACTCAAATTTACGATTTTTTTGACAGAAGTCAGTCAGCTCGTGTTCAGACACAAAGTAATGTGAACACAACCGATTCACTCTGACGTTCAGCAATCATTAAAAAAAAAAACACAAATCTTTGCTCGTCGGAACTTTTTCAATCACAAAATTGATGATTCACTAAATAAATTGATTTCCAATTGAAAAAACTTTGATTCTGTAGTATTTAAGCTCCAAACAAAAACTATATACTCAGAAAACAAATGTCACAAAAGGAAACGTCAAAAAAAAATCCACTTCTCGTTTCCAGTACCATCAGTACAATTGGGATCTTTTCACACCTCATTCCCTAGTCTGACTCTCGCTATTCTACTTCTTATTTCTGTCTTTTATTCTGTTTTCAAATAGTGCGTGGTATCCCCTCTGGCATTATTTCTTTATACCACCTATTGTATCTAGATTCCTTTATTAGTTCCCGTCTTTCCTTCTCCTACTCTCTTCTGTCTTCACATTTCTCTCCCCTCCCTTCCCCTCATTTCTTTTCTCTTTTGCTCCCATTGTAATCCTCTCTCTCGTCCATCCTTCTTTCTCTCTTTCATCTTCTCTAAACATTTTCTTCAAGTTGTGTTAACACACTTTTTATCGTAAAATTGAAAACAAAAAAGTTATAATCAAAAAATAATGTGCTATAGCTTTTTTTTTAAATAAAGTTGCTTAAGTAAATATTTTTTGAAAAATTGAATTTCAAGTTGATTTTCTTTTCAAGTTTTTTGCATATTTAGGTGCCACTGTTTTGTTTTTAGTTGGATATTACTCTTTTTAATTCTTAGTCAAATACTGAAAACCGATGTAAAAATCTTCCTCAATTTTTGAGATATTAAAAAAAAAAAAAAAAACGAAAGGCACTACGACACGAGATGGAAAAGTGGGTATACGTCTGTACGTCTTTGCGTCGTCCATTGTTATTTGAATTAGATCCCAACCGGACGCATTGTTTGTTTTCAAATTTGGTAATAAATATTTCCCTCAATTTAAATGGGTTGCTGACATACAACGATTTTAGTTTTTTCATTTTTTTTTTCAAAAACAGCTTTAACGATTTTGATTTAAATTCGTCTCGGTAATGATAAAAACGATGGTTAAAAATCTGCGTTTCAGGCCTTTTCGCATAAGTCGTATTTTTTAATTTTTTTTCGTTAAAATTTAACAACATTGTTAACCACAAGAACAAGTTCGTGCATATTTTTTTGTTTAATTTTCCTGGGCTTTATATAAATTTTTACAACATTAAAAGTGATATGGAAGACAGTCTTCTACATCAAACCGAATATTTAATAAACAATGCCTTATTTGTAAATATCTAGAATTTCTCCAAAGCTTCTTGAGGAAACAATTCATCATTAAGCCTATATCACATCCTCTTTTCTTGTTGTCGAAAGACTTTTTAAATTAAATGTTTCCATTAAAGATTGTTAAAGTTTATTTTTGTCGATCTTGCACTTATTTATATATTAAAAAGTTCCAAATTAATGATTCCATTTATTTGTTTTGCTCTTGTTACCTAAAATACGTTGCATAATCCAATCTTGCCTCATATAGTTGGGTATATAGCGGAATATATGCAGCAGTAGTAATAAAGTATCGTTAAAGAAATTATCATACCATGTCCGTTTACTTTTATATCTAAGTATGACTCTTACTGAATCTAAATTGAATAATTCAGCGTTGTTTGTCGTCAGGCTTCGAAAAATCAAAATAAAAAATTAATCTTTGTCTGTCTTATTTTTTTTTTATATAAGACAACCATTTTGCAAAAAAAAAAAAATTACTCTTTATTCTAAAATGTTCATTATTATTCATTCATTCGCTTAGACTGTTATATTATGTAGGTCTGTAAGCTTGATCGGAATTGGTCTTCAACTACATGCGCCAAAGTCTCTCGAGATCAGAGCCTTTGTTCGAAATTTACAGAAATTTCAAAGGCATCACGGATTTGATGCATTCTGACTGTATTTCTAGTTCTGGCGAGGTACGTTGAAAATACAAACAAACTAAAATCACAGTACACTTCGTAGTATATGCCACCTTTATGTTTGTATATACAAACATCTGATGAAACTAAAATGCACTTCATATAAATTGACGCGTGCTAAATAAACTCTTTATTACCAATGCAGATTTATTAGAAAAACACTGCAGCTCTGGTTCGAACTGGCTTTAGGGGATGAACTGGACATCATCATCGTATTGCTAATGCTGAATAGAATGACCCATAGTCTGGCTGGTTTGTTGGGTCTATGAATTGCAATCTATTCATAGAGTTTATATTTACTATACGTCGTCGTTGTCGCTTTTATTTTTTGTACATAATATTGTTATTTTTTTTTTGTTGTTGTACAAAAAAAAGAAGCCACTAGACATCATTGTATATCTCGGGGGCTTGCGGATGAATTGTTATAATAAAGCGAATAAATTTATCAATTGACACAACACATAAAGGTTGAAACAGACAGCTGAAAGTGTCTTTTGGAACATCGTCGTCGTAGGTGCGATAAAAGATACATATTTTGGCATACTGACGTCTGATGGAAGTCATTTATTTAATTTAAGTGGTTCTTCTATTTATGTTTAAGCTAAAGCTAAATGGCTTGAGCTTGAGGTTGTAGGGAATTAAGATAAAACATTTTTGAAACAATTTATATAATGTTTTGCATAATCACTCAATTAAAATAATTTTCTAATTGGAGATATTTTTTCTTTATTTAATGGAAAGTTTTTATTGATTTTTTAAAAAATTTTTTTTCTACCTATCCATAAATATTTTAAAATGACTTACCTCCCTAAAATTCTTTAAAATACATAGTTTCGCAAAAAAATAAAGAATTATACCTATACAAAACAAAAAATTTTTTTTTAACAAAATAATTGTGTGGTTAACAACGATGCAGTTAGATTTTAACAAAAAGTGTTCGAAAAACCAAAAGTGCTCAAATTTTTTTTTTTTTTATTTATTTAATTTTTTTTTTTAATAATTTTCAAATTTTTTAAAAGCAATATTGTTTGAACATTTTAGAAACCTCGTACCGTATTCTTCTTCCTCCTTTTATTCGGCGCTGTTATGATCTCGATGTCGAGGGGATCATAACTTTTTCACGTATCTGCTGCACACTATATAGTGATCCGCCTGTGGGGTTCGCCGGTTAAAAAACTATATTAAAATTCGTTACGTGAATTATTTAAAAAAGGTTTTTTTTTCGTTTTTGAAAAAGATTGGAAAGCCCGAAATCCGAGATTCTACTCTTAGGGAATCACATAAAAAATTTTCGTATACAAGTGACAGTTCTAGCACAGATGGGCAAACCCACCGACGCACGGGAAATATAGGAAACGTAAGTCAATTCTTTGGGCCATCTTCATTGTATTAATTTTGATCACAGTCACGTTTTTTTTTTAGGACACATATCAAACAAGATTTCCTTTCACAAAAGACAATTTGTATAGAAAACATCTGCGAAATTAATTAAACTACTGCACGCCATCTATTATCGATAAGATAAAATTTTTAAATCTACATTTAAAAAAAAAATGATTCTTATAGCCTTATGCTATTTAAGATTATACATACACCTTGAGACTAAGTGCTTGAATACAATCAAGTACATTTATCGATCTATTTTTATATTACCTTTGAGAGCTTAAAGAAACGTAAAAAAAAAAAAAAAACAAATTGAAATTCGCTTAGCAAATATTGAAGGTGCCTAACTCAAGTGGTACTCGGACACATTTGACAAAAGTAAGTGACAGCTTTCCAAAATGATCACAAGCTCTGCTATTTGAGTTGATGATCTATCAAATTGAGCCTTGAGGGCATTTAAAATATACATACACATCGGAAACTGTCTTTACTTATAGCTCCTACTTATTTTTGATTTAACACTTAAAATCTGGAATCAAGTACCTCATCATTTGCTATTATGGTGACCATATACTTTTTTTTGTATAGAGCATATCAGATGATGATTTTAGCAAATTTCTTGAAACCTTAACGAAATTGAAGAATACATAAAAGCCATGCTTGATTAACAAGACTGGTAAAATATCCATATTTTCTATTATTTTATAATAATTTTTTTTTTTCATCTAAAGCCATTATGGAAATAAATGGATACCATAATTATGAAAGATATTAATAACATTTTTTCAATTCTGTTAAGTAACTCTTATGTACTTTTTTGTTCTTTCTAAATTCTCCAAATAATTTTAGTAGCATGATGGTTAATGCGTAGCGTATGACTGTCATTTTAGAGGTCTAGGTTCGATTCCCAGCATCGTCCAAACTGCTACTGCTTTTTTGCGAGGCACTGACATTAGCCGTTCGGATTCGGCAATTAACTGTAGGTCCCCTCCATTCCGCGGACACCAGGCTTGCCAGATTGGGCTATTTATCGGAAATTGGGCTATCTTTTTCGAAAATTGCCGACAAAAATTTCAGTATGACAGCCCAATCATAACTGGGCTATAAATAGCCCAAATTTAATCTTGGGCTTTATTTTATCATACAAATAAATCAAATAAATAAAACACTTTTCTCACTCTAAACATACCCTTAATGATAATTCCCTTCGAGATAATTCCAAAAAGCAAGAAAACTTTGAAAAATATTAAAAATTTGGAGGAACAATGGAATAAGCTCCCTCAATTTAATTGGAGTTCGTTTTTTCCCTCCAAATTTGCAAACAAATTTGAAAGAATTTTGAACTGAATTGGCTCTTAACATCAAAAATATTTCGGATAAATTAGTTTTCGGGTATTTGGCGTATTTCGTAATACAATTATTGTTTACTTTGCATAACCAAGAAATCGATTAACTATACAGCATTCGCTTTACGTATTGGTGCTACGGTTTAAAAAATTTTCTGTAAAAATTTTTCACCCTTAAAAGAAATGATAAGTAAATTGAACTAAACAATTTACCATTGTTATAACAATGACCACGAGGATGACAATGACAATAATTTTGATGAGGATATCACATTTATAGACTGATTTTCAGCAGTTAATCTGATAATATTGTTAACTCTTCTTTTTCTTATGAACTAATTTATTTTATTTTTCGTTGTTTGTTTAAAAAAAATGTATTTTATTTTTCGTTAGTAAAAATTTATTTTATTATTCGTTGTTTTTTTTTTTAAATAAAAACAAATTGTGATTGAGTGATTGGTTGAGTTTTTGCAGAGGTTTTATTTGGGCTACTTTTTCAGCTCCGATTTTGGGCTACAAAAATTTTTAAATTGGGCTATGGACCTAGTTCAAAACATGGCAACCCTGGCGGACACCCGAACATAAATGGTTGAGAGTTGTCAGTTGTCAGTCAATAGGCCCTAGTTTTTCATGAGCTGTTGTGCCACCAAATTTATTTATTTATTTTTTAAATTTTATCTTAATACTTGTCCATTAATAAATCGAATTATGCTAAAAATAGTAGCTATAGATATTATATTCTCAGCCTTGGTATTAGTAATCCAAAACGTTATTCATTTTACTAATAGTTTAAAAAATTTTTGTTCATCTTAGGTATCTACAAAATTGTATATTTTCTAAGCTAATATGTGTCGATGTAAAGGAAAAAATTAAATTCATTAATTTTTCCAAAGTAGCATTTTTCAGATATTCACAGAAACATATTTTTTCAGATACTTGCAAGTATCTTATTGATAAACGCAAATTATTGATATTGTCCTACTCTTTTTTACGATATATAATTTGTGTCAATAGTTAAAAATTCATTAAATTACAGTTAATTAAATTAGTTCTTTGATATTTTTAAAAAAGTGCTCATTTTTAGTTGTGCTATTTTTAATTTTGATGTTCTGTATAAAAATGAATTTTTAACCGAAAAAAAATAATTGCTCTATATGTATAAAAAATATTTATAAAATATAACACAGCATTTTATAATCTAACCAATCAGATGGTCACCCTATCACATAAAGTAGTATCTGTCAGGTAGAGAGAAGTTCTAGTTCATTCGCCCATTTTTTTTTTTATTTCAGGCCAAATGAAGGGGAAGTGCAATGTCAATGTCATGAAATTTGTTTCTTTGCAATTAACATGCAATAACCAATCTGCCAAATGATGGTCTCGTCGTCGTATTAGTATATTCGCAAAGAATGGACGAATCTTCTTTCATGTGCCTTCCATTTGCCAAAGGGAGCCGGTTGTCATTTGGAAGTGATATCTTGACATGAAGAAAGTTGATCTTTTCAAAGATTGATAGCTTCGGAGAAAAGAATGACGATGAAGTTGGATGATGATATGGTGTCGAGTACAGACGAACACACACATGAACGAAGATGAGGATGTCGTTTTGCCCACATGTTGAGGTAGTTTTAATTTAACAAAAATCATCATCATATAGTTTTGCACAAACATAAAGTGAATTGGCTTGGCTATTATTGATCTCTGTCAATATGCAGTATAGAAAGAAAGTTTCTTTTCCTTTTAGGTTTATTGCTATATTCACCATAGCTCTCATAGATCAAATCCTATATAACCATGAAGCTATTCCAAAAGTACTTGGGGGCTTAACAAATTGTATAATGTATGAAGTTATTAATTTCGACCAAAAGATTTGCAATTACATTTTTGTGGCAAAAAAAGGATTACTTTGATTTATGACTGCAAAATGCATATAATGCGAATATTGTTTTGAGATGAGAAATGTGAACTCTTGCAGATGGTATAAGACATCAAAAGGTCACGGAATATTAATAACTTTTTCCGGAACTCAAATCAGTTAGGAACAAATGAGAAACAACTTTCTACCTTGAAACATTAAGAAATAAGCAAAACAGCTAGTAACGTCAGTGTCATTTGATGACCTAGCAAATCTAATTTTTGTAGCTATTATGTTTTATAGAAGATCTTCAAATCGAGTCCATTCGAAACACTTTCTATTCCCCTATGCAACATTTTTTTTTCAAATTCGCAAATTTTACGGATTAAAAAAGATACAAAGAACCGAAGAGATAAGAAAAAAATTCGAAAACTGTAGTTTTGGAAAAAATTTCAACTGCAAAGTCAATTAAAAAAAAATATGCACGACGAGATCGCATGAACTTGCTCTTGCAGGTAAAAACTAGAATGCTGTGATATCTTTAATGAAAAAATCTTAAAAAAGTCAAAAGAACTAAAAATATTAATTTTATTTTTGATTTTTTTTTTTTTTTTTTTTTTTTTTGTTAAAAACCAATTTTTTCGATACTCAGAAGTATCAGACTGTAAAATTGCAACAAAATCGGCCACCCCGTTCAGAAGATATACATCCGTGCATAGCTTGAAAATAAAGCTTTTTTCTCACCAAACAGAAAAAACAAAATTTTTTTACGAATATAAAAAATTGTGGTGCTATCTTCATGCACACCAATAATTGCTTTCCCGACATTATTCTTTTAAGACAGCTTTCTAAAAAACATACTCTTAAAAATGTGTGTGGAGCAACGCTAGCTTGGGTCTGCTGGTGGTGAGTAATTTTTTAAACGTATTTTGCAATTTTTAACTTACGATGGTTCACATCTGGTAGATTTTCTGAATTTTGTACCTATTTTTTGAGTAATCAACAACAACTCATTGCGGCCTTTCGCTAAAAATATACTACATATTTCGACTCTTAGACATTAGACAATAACAGTTAATATACCTAGTTACAACTCTGTTTTTATATTTACCGCTGGTTAATACTCAGATATAAGCTTTTAATAATATTAGAAAAAATATTTAAACAAAAATTCCAAAACTGTCACTTAATCATTTAATATTTAAATTAGTCATAATTATTTTTTTTTTGTATTTTTACAAAATTTTGTAGTGTTATAATTTTGGATAGTGGTGAGATTTATTTGCGAAGCTTTTCATTGAAAAATACCGAACAAATTACTCGTGAGCACTAATTTGTCAGTTCCAAAGCAACACTGCTATTAAAAACTGAACTTCCTACATTAAAAAAAAACCTCAGCTTAACCTATCAGCTTCGACAATCACTTCAATAAAAACATTTTTATTTGAAAATCTACTAAATAATGGCTTTTTTATACCAATTTAATGAAGTCTTTCAATTAGCAAGTTTATGACTTCAGATTTCATTTTTTATTTTTATTTCATAGAAAAAAAAAAGCTTCTTTAACTTTTTGACTAATTTACGTTCGACTGAGATATTCTTGGATGAATTTATTTAACCAGAGCATATTATGGACTCTTGTGTTTGATATAGTAATTTTTTTTAATCCGTATTTATTATGTGCTTTATTTTTTTTTTTATTTATAATACTCATCGCCAATTGTGTAGGCATGGATGACATAAATTTGCAAAAAAGAAACAAACAAAAAAAAAACTATCCAACTTATATAGCTATTCAAATCATCTAAAAAGGTCAAAAGATTCAAGATGCTTATTTGTTAGGTTGCTTTCAGATTTGTTCATATTCAATTAATTATTCTGATGTGTATGCGACATGGCACTTGAATGAGTTATAAGAACTTAAAAAAAATAAAAATGAATTTTGATTATTTTTTTTTTTTGCATTGACACACTCGTTTTAAGTTTAGATGTTTTGTTTTTGTGTGGTGTAGGTATTCGTTATGCCCATATACAAATTGACAGAAGTTTACAAGTCGTTGGTTTTGTGACAAATTCAATAAAATTATCTAGGTCAACTCATTAAAATATCCATCTATGATTTATTACCATAAATAGGGTGTCTTACCATACAAAATTATTTAAATTGAAAAAAAAAAAAATAATCGTCAATATAGAAAGATTGTAGTTTTATTTTAAATTTAATTATTTATTAAATTGCCTTTCATTGTACAAGTGATGGTGACGTGACATCTTATTTAAATCAGATGGAAATTCAAAAAATAAACTATCAAATTGTCTTTGTATGAGAAAAATATTAATTTTAGCAATTAATAGCCAGTTTTTTTAAGGGATTAGAATATATTAAGAAGTTATCTTCGAATTTCCTTTTTCTGACTTGAACCGGTTCAACATTAAACATCCAATTGAGCGAAGGACATTGTATTTATATAATTTTACAATTTAATAATAATTAGTTAAGATTTAAAGAAATTATCAGAAAAAAATTAAAATGTTTATCAAAGTCGTTTATGCTATTTTCAAGAACAAAAAAATAAAGAAACTAAAACTCTTTTAAATGGTTTAAAACAAAAAAAATTATTTTGTTCCCTAAAATGTCTCTAAAAAAAATTACTTCAGTCATTTTGAACTTCTGAAGTGGTCAGTAGAAGTTGAACCTGTATACTTGAAAACTTTTCTATACCCCCAAAATCTTAATTTGCGCTCAACGATTTTTAACCATATTTCGTCCGATTTATAGTTTATTTATGGCTTCAAAAAGAGGGGTAATAGCCCCTTATTACGATATAATATACATTATGTAGTACCTACGAACAATGGGTCTTGTGAATAAAAAAAAGCTAAAGCTAAAACTTGGATTTTTAAGTAAAAGCTAGGTTTTACGTCAATAAAACTAAGCTTAAGTTATCTAGTGAAAGCTGTAAATAAGGAATAGCTATTTTAAAATAGCTTACGCTAGATTCCATTAGCTTTAACTTGTTTTTCGAGCTTAAACTTCAATTCGTGTGATTAAAAATAGCTTTAATTAGAATATTATAGTAAAAGCTACAAAAATTTCAAGATTCTTTCACTCCTGTCTAGAAACCTATGACTAGTGTTCTTATTAAAAGAATTCTCCGTATTAATAGTGCCAATATTGGCTGGTTTTATATGCGTAAGACAAATAACATTATATATTACTTTCATAGTTTTTTTGGATAAAAAAAAAAAAATGGACAGAGGCTTTTTGAATATTTTTAAGGGGACCTAGCAGAGCGTAGAGGAGGGCACAAATTTCTAAACAGAAAATAAGAATATTTTTCAGATACCTGAGTAATAAAGTTAGTTAAAAAAATGTTAGGCAAGTGTCCAACAAGATAATTGAATCATAAGATGCAAAATTGACGGTAAAATAGGCGTTTCCTTTAGATTTTATAGCTATTGATTACACCAATATTTCGATCTTCAAACATCTTAGATTTGCTGATAATTGGAAAGGCTTCCAAGTTCCACCCAAATATACCAGAGACAAGCTATGCAGCAAAAAAATTTATAAATGTGTGTCAAAATTAAGCCTTGACTTTTTACATTCTTCTTATTTTTTTCAACAAACAAACAAATCAATATTATCGAAAAGTATTACATAGCCGTGGCGTTATGTTTAGTGCAACGTTTAGTCATGCCGGAGCTCTAGGTTCAGTCCTTAGCCTCGCCACCTAATAATTTTTAAAATAAAACGGCTACTGCCTCTTGCGAGGAATTGACAAAACCTCCAAGAGTATCTCTTGTCATAGAAAAGTACCGCACATTCCTTCGGATTCGGAAATAAACTGTAGGTCCCCTCCATTCCTGCAGAATGGTTGAGAGTTGCAAGTCACTCCTAGTTCTCCATGAACTGTTGTGCCATCAAATTTTATCAAAAAAAATCAAATTTTGTATACAGTAACTTCCAAACAACATTGTGCATCGATATTTTAACCAAGCAAAAATATTTAATTAAAAACTAAAAAAAACATTTAGTACTAATTTTGTAATCATATAAAATTTTTAGTTCTAAACTGTTAGTTACATTTTTACAATTTTTGTTTTTATCATGCCGATGTACTTATTATTGCAAACCTAAAATTATCTGCTAAAAACACTTAACAGTCATAAATCACAAGAGCAAGTTCTTTCTGTATCCATTCACCATTTATTTTACACGAAACCAATACTTGCCCTTAAAGTTAAAATAATCAAATTGCACCCTGAAGATTCTCATTCATTTTTGACCTTGACTCTGCCTCTCAAAATGCCGGTTAATCATTAGATGTATGCTCAGAGTTCAACTATGTGCTTCGACCATCATGCAAGGCAAACTTATCATACTTTATTCGGACAAGATACGCATTTAATATCAATTTGTTTAAACATAATCTAAAGAGACAAAAAAAAACACGATTTATTTACAAAACTGTTTTTATTTTATTGTGTATAAAATTTTCCTATGTCGAAGCTTCATAATGAAATCAGAACGAGCTGCGCTGTGAGTGTTTTCAGTTTCACTTTATTTAAGAGCTAACAAAGTATCTGACCTGCAATGACCTTGTCTAAAACAGACCAAAAATAGGTTGCTAGCAATGATCGCGGCAAGAAGAAAAAAAAGCGAATCTATTTCAGTAACGCACGCTTACAAAATGTATTGTTTTAATTTTTCCTTTTTTTTTTTAAACTAGCTGAATATGGAGGTTTTTGACTTTTGTTGATTGGGTTTGTTTTATTTCATGTCACTCGGAGTTGGGTGAGTTTATTCAACTCTTTAAGGTGGGTTCTTGTCTGTTTTTTTTGTTATTTTTTCTCCAATTTAAGCTACAGGCAAAAATTATCAAAATCAGACCACACGTTCAGCTGATTCAGCACTATAATCAGGTGATACTGTTATTTGTTCTCTCTTTATACCTACGCACTCTATTTTTTTGTTCTTTTTTTTTTTTGTTTTACTAGTTTTGCTGTTGAATGGTTTTTTTTTTTTTTTGTGAGAGTGATATTTTTTTATTATTTTGCACCTACATTCTTTTTCCAATACCTACAAGCGGCAAAAAAAAGAATCTAATTAGGTATCAGCATTTCAATAAAGTAAATTAAAATCAATAAAAAAAAAACTGTCACCGTAGACACTTTTTTCATATCAAGAGCTACGATGACAATTATTTAAGAGATAACAAAATGAAAAGCATGAGTTGACGGTGGCGTAGCTAGAACATTTTTCGCCTGAGGCTAAGAAAAATCTGCGGCCCAAATCTCTCAGAAAAAAAATTACGTAGGCATTACAGCAAATTTTTGCGTAATTTGCTAAGCTGGCTGTAATCTTTAGGTATTTAAATACTTTACGAAAAAATACAACCGGAAGTGGCTATTTTCCGAATAAAGCAACACGATGAGCCGATACGGCCAGCAGCGGCGCAGTTTTGTAAACGTTTGCACTTAAGTTATTGGCTTGTGTCCAAATGTTCAACAGACACGATGAGAACGGTCGTCTTTCTTAATATTATACCTAACTAGAGATTAAACCATGAATCAAAGTTAATAAGAACAATTACAAAAAAAAAAATAAAAAAAACTTTTTTTAGTTAGTATATTTTTTTTTAAACTTTAAAGTGTTATGTACTTCCGGCTCTCTTTAAAAATCGAGCATAGTTTTGCTGCCTCCATATAACCCAAGGCAACTGCAACCCCTTTCGCTTCTCTTCCGGTTACGCCTGTGAGCATAAAATCACTTTATTCTCAAATTCATTTGCATTGAATTCAAATTTAAAATCATAAATTTATTTATGATTTTTTTTTTTAAATCTTTGTGTGGGTGGGTAATTTGAGTGCCAAAAATGCTGATGAACTAATGACTCAGGCATGCAGGTGAATATTAAATTGTTGAGGTTGAATTTGAATACAGTGACATTTAGCATTGATATTTGAGAATCGTACTTGGTAACTAGCACTTTCCTCAAAAATGGTTGTATTCAATTTAAAACGTAATATTACAAAGAGGGAGAGGCGTTTAAAAAAAAAAGAAGCTTTAATTACTAACGATTGTCATGCATGATGTCAATATTTTTAAAGAATAGTGTCTCATTCATTGTTGACTGTAACAAAGAAAGACAAATTCATAAGAAAGCCAAGTTCATAATGGTTTCCAAGTTGGAATTTTTTCAATTTCTATAAATTTTTCATCTGGAAATATTGTTAATTTTTGTAATTGATTTAAAAAAAATATTTAAAAAAATAATAATAACTACGAATAGCTCATTTTCATAAAAACTTAAAACTTACTTTATTCGAGTTAATACAATTTCTTCGAAGTCTTTTGTATTCAAAATTTACAGAGCCTCAAAAACTCAAAAAAAACTAGATGGATTTATGAGAAAATTGAAAATTACCAAAATTACTTTTTTTATTCAATTTTTAATTATTGATTTTTTTCTTAGACGTTAATAACTAAATTAGTTTGTTTCTATTAATAGTCCAGTAAGAATGTACGAAAAAATGCCAAGAAAAAGATATAATTAGTTAGAGGCTGCTTTTGACATATTTGCCAAAAACTCCCATTTTCATGACTTTGTCCCCTTTTTTAGAGATTTTTTGACTTTTCGATTTTCTGTAACTTTTTAACAGTTAATGTAATAAAAAAAGTGAAAAGCCACTTTTGTTGAAAATAGCATGGGCTACAAGATTGGTACATAAAATTTTTCTCTAGCACAAACCCTTTTTAAGATATTTGACCCTAGCGGTCATCGAATCGATGAGGAACTCTCTCAGTTTTTAAAGGGTCCCATTATCAAAGCCCATGCCAAATTTCAGCCTCTAACTAATTTTTTCTTTATAAAAGTCTATTTTTCCTGAACTAACAGTACAGCAAGTCATTTAGAATTAACCGGAATGCACTGCGAGGAGGTAGACTTACATTGCGCGCCACGCCATGTGAATTCTTGAGAAAATATGAATTTATGCAGAAAAAAAAAATCAAAAATCATTTTTTATACGTATATGTATGTATATAAAATGTCTTGAAATTTTTTAGAAAAAAAATGGTATGCTATTTGTAAGAATGTACATTTCATAATTTCAACCCGTTTGAAAAAAAAAAATATTTTCCAAAAAACAAAAATTGAACTGTTTTTTAAAAATCCAAAAGAATATTTTTTTTTGAAATTTTTGTGTATGCAGTATTATTCAGACGTGAAAGAAAATACAGAGTGAAAATTCTGATCAAAATTGGTTGAGCCGTTTTCATGGCAGATATCGTTAATAACAGTTTTTGGTAGTTTTTTTTGTCAACCAAATGCAGACCATGCTAGCAGCAGTTTTGTGGCAGATATATAGCGTTATTTTTTTAGGTAAAAAAATTCCATATCCCTTCTAGCGAATCTACTAAGAACCTTATGCTCCAATTTTAAGAAAATCGCTTCAGTGGTTTACGCTGAGTTCGAGGTACAGACATACATACAGACAGACGGAATTGCAGGACCCACTTGTTTCGTTTTCTCTATAATCGAATGTCAATTGAAATTTCGACTTCAATTTTTTGCACGAAACCAAAACTTGCCCTGTAAGTACCTACCTACACACATATACATACATATGTATATCGCAAGTGAAAAATATATATAAGAATACTCAAAGTCTTCAAATGATTATTTGAAAACATCAAAGGAAACCCACAGTAAGATTTTCTAATATAATTAACTATAAAGATACAGGAACTTAAATATATTTTAAAGCTATTGTTAAAATGACATTAATTGCCATTAATACGTCTGACTTTCTTAACCTTCTCAACTCAATTTAACGACGGGAAAACCACAAATCCATATTAATTTTCATTAAATTTATTATCTGTATCTTTCCACACTCGTGTAATACATAAGTAAATAATAATATTAAAAGAAAATAAATTATTTAAAAAAAAAAAAAACTAAGTGACATAGTTTCGAATTATTTAGTACAACTGAATTAATCATTTAAACAAAGTCATTGAGTGTCTAACACTGTATGACAGATAATTTACTGATGAAATAATTGATTGTATGAATTAAAATTGAATGTAGGTATTGAAGTCAATTTGCTAAATATTGTATTGAAAAAGAAAATTGACACTCTATTGAAATAAAAATGCAAATAAATCAAAATGAATTTTAAAAATATAAATTTTTATTTTTGAAATAATTTAACCTCCAAATTATTAATTTATTTTCTTCTAAAATTGCATTTCCGTTCAACAAATCGATTTAGTTTTATAAATACACACATTTTGAGTGAAAGTGCAAATAAAGGATGAGCCAGCCAAGGACGCTTATTCAAAATTTATTTTAAGAAAAAAAATTCAAACCGTCAATTTTGGTTTTTTTGTTTTGTCATATTTATCTGTGAATAAATGAATAATTGTATTTTTATTTTTTTCACAATGAATTGCTTATTATTTGGAGAGGCTGAATCAGTTGAGGTGCGCACGTTTTACAAAAGCTCATTTAATTAGTGTTATTAAGACAAATATGAAAGTTGCGTTCAAAGTTTTTTTTTTGTTTTTTTTTTTACAAACATATGAGAAATAAATAAAAGTACTTGGGATCAAGTTAGCGTATACGTTTGAAATTTTTTATCATGCAGATAAAAAATTGATAAAATAACAACAAAAAATATATACTCACGAAAACCACTCAACAAATCCATAACAAAATGATATAATTACCTGAAAATAGAAACAAAATATATTAAATTTCGTCTTATAAAAATTCTTAAAATATAATTTACGTAGATATATACATATATAAGAAAAAAAGAAAACGATTGAGAATTTTGTCATTAAAAATAAAGAATAAAATAACCCCTTTTTGTCATAAATTACTCAGCAATTAAATTGTTAAGATGCTTTAATACACAGCCTCAAAAGCTTGTCAGGTGGGTACAATATAATTACATACCTATAGGTACCTATCTAGTTGAATTGCTTTGAACTTGATTTAGTTTGATCTTGACACACGGAGTTGTATATACGTAATGAAAAAAAGGTTAAAAAGTTACACAAAGTAATCAAGTGATAATTAAGGAAATTATTTTTTTTTAATCATGGA
The DNA here is from genome assembly GCA_947049315.1 of Epistrophella euchroma. Classification (NCBI taxonomy): domain Eukaryota; kingdom Metazoa; phylum Arthropoda; class Insecta; order Diptera; family Syrphidae; genus Epistrophella; species Epistrophella euchroma. Next base: position 119,886,658 of record OX346245.1, on the reverse strand, counting down.
TTTGTTATAGTGGAAAATAATAAAATTAAATAAAATAAATCATTAAGTTGCTCCGGAAGTCATCCTGACAGAAAGACAGACAGACAGACAGACAATGTGGGGCGTCTGAATTTTTGAAGAATATTATCATCATCAACAAGTTGCAAGAAAATAATTATATTTTGTTAAATAGAGTGGTGTTGGCTTAAAGCCAATTTTAATTGAGAACTTTGTCAATAGAGAATATTTTTTTAGTTTAAATTTTAATAAAAATTCTTGAAGAAAAAGAATTTCTTTCAATTTTTATTTTTATTTATTTTCGAGAGAAGTAGCTAAAGAAGAAAAAAAAAACTTTAAGTTGAATTTTTTTGTCTAACGTTCAATCAACCAATTTAATTTGTTTGTATTTTTTTTATTAAAAATGAAGAAATCAGTTCATTCATAATTGAATTTAAAAAAAAAAACACAATCAGAGAAGAATTAATTGTGTTTAAATACTCATATATCGCCGACACAACCCCAGCAATTTTTTTTTCTTCAAAATATGCGAATAAAAAAGCTATAGCTTTCATTGAAACTCATGATTGAAAATTTTTTTAATCAAGTTTTAAAGCAGTTAAAAAGAAAAATCAGTGTTTATTTAAATATCAATATAAAAAGCTTACAACTCAATTAATATTTTTTGCCAGACTAAAATTTTTGTTTGGGCACAGCCAGGGGGGAGCTTAAGAAGGCTGACGCCCCACCCGAAATGATTTTAATATAAAGAAAATACTTATTTCTCTTAATGGAATGTTTTTTAATCCGCATCGCAAATTGACTTATTTTAAATTAAATTTCGTGACAATAAACAACACGTTATAATCCAGAAACGTAATCTACATAGGCATTTTTTTAAATTAGAAAAATATGCTCTGTAATTTTCCCTAAGCTTAAAGACTTTAATATTCACCATTAGATCAATAAAACCCAAGATATTAGCATTTTAAACGAACATTATCAGCATTTTTTTTGGAAATTTTTTTTCTTTGATTTTTACGTTGTATAGAATATCCAAAAAATTCCGATAAGGTTCGCTTAAGAAGCTTACGTACAGGTATATTTAATTCTATGTATATTACCAAAAAAATTAATTCGTAAGCAATTAGTGGTAGCGCCTTTAAGTTGTTGTTGTTGTTCACAAATTCAATAGGTTTTATATTTTTTTATAAGGATCTTTTATAAAACAAATTCTATACTCCTTAGTGATAATAAAAATTCATAATGAAATACCAAGTTTTGAGTAAAGCTATGAAGCAAGCCCCCGCCGCCGAAGCAAAATCCTGACTACGGGCCTGCCATAAGTCTTATTTTGGACTCAAAATAATCATAAATTTCGCATCCTAAACGTCTAAAAATAAATCATTAAAATTTTCAGTGATGGGTTTCAGTATGATATACATAGCTATAACTGGCACCTTATCTATTTACATAATTTTATCGAGACCGCACAAGAGCTCTGTAAGCTCAAAATAGTGTAGTAGAGCCGGGTATTTTCCCAGCAGAAGTTTTTTTTTATGTCAAAAAATTGTTATGTTTCTAACGAAACGACGCAAGATTTGATTCATAAATATCGAAGTTAGAACCCTGTCTCTCTGAAAAGTCAAATGTATTGTTATTTTTTTAATAGAAGTATAAATAACTTCTACATGGTTAACAACTTGCTGTAATTGTCCATGCAATTTCTAATATGAGTATATTCATTTTATTTTAAATTATTTCTACAGAATAGATTCTTATAAATTTAAAAAATTCCAGACATGCAGAGTGCATCACAAAGTCAGATTGGATATTCCCTGACTCACGCAACATGAAAAGTATACATTAAATAGTGAAGTGCGTAAATATATAAAGAAAGAGTCCTCCGGTTTTAATCTAAGGCCAACTAATTAAAATTTTTGCAAAAGGAGAAGATAAGCTCAAAAACTATTTATGTATACCCATACATACATACATATATATTAAAGATGGATGGATGGAAGAACGACACCTGATAAATTATCAAGGAGGAGGGCCAATGGAATTATTGTAATTATGTTGTCATACAACAAATGTTTTGCATTAAGAACATGTATCTACCATAAATTGTCCAGATAACTTAAATTGAGATTTTGTTATTGAGTAGGTTTGTTCCGAGATGAAAGCCATTGGCGTTTTACATTAAAAAATTATTTTAAAGAAAATAAAGTAGGTATACATCAGTCTTTTTTTCTATAACTATATTAATACCGGAGACTTACAATCAAAGTGAATAATTTTTATCAAAACGTTGAGTTGGGATTTCATTGAATTATAATTTATGTTTTGTTGTATAGGTATTAGGTGCGTACCTATACGTACCAGTGGCGTGGCGTCCATATAACACGATTCCTATCGAGTTACCTTTTGAAATTCTACCTTTCAACCATGTTTATTGAAAAACGAGCAACATGAATCTAAATGAGTAGTCAAAATATGTGTGTACTCCTGACACCTGCACAGGTGCGCAACATTTTATAGACCAATCCAGCCACCCAAAATCCATCACACAAACCAGTCCACATTCCCATTTATTCAACTCTATGCACGCAAACAAAAAACACGGTTTTCTGCGTCTTATTTAGGGAATATTCTGTTCGAATGAATGATAAGGGAACAAGAGCAAAGTAAACAAATTTGTTCTATCCAGCGAGAAATTTTATAAGTTCTATTTGTTTTTCTTATGGGGATGTGGAGTTGGAGAATAGAGAATTTTGCATGTATCTGCTACGCTGCTGTGTGAAGCTTACAGAGGTCAAGTCGAGGTATGTTTTTATTGGAAAAATTAATTTTAATTCGAAAAAATAACACACTTTTCTTGGTTTTATTTGAATAATTTTGTATGTCTCGCTGCGCTGCTGTGTGTGGTTTTTCTTTGAAAAATTCATTTTATTGTAAATTTAAACTTTTTTGATCTATACTAAATTTTTAAAGTTATTAGGTACTTATATCATGGCGTAGAAAACTGATCGGAAATACGCGATGAAGGCAATTTAAGGTAGACATTCATAATTAAGTTACCTACGTTTTCGGGTGACTAATTTTTCTTCGACTTACCATTTAAAATTATTTACGCCACGCCACTTACGTACATAATGCAAAGTTTAGCAATTTCCTATTTCTGTTTCTATTTTTTATACGAGTTGTACATGTACCTACATAGAACTTGGGGTTTGCTCGTAGGGTTTTAAAGTGATTTGTTTTTTAACCGAATATCGGGTAAATATGGTTGACGTTTTTTATTGAATCTAAAAATGTTTCACATTTGATTGATTATACATATACTAATACCATCATTTAGGTCTTAGGTACGTAGTACATAATGTACTGTAAATACTAACATGTGATTTATAATTTCGAATTCAAAACAATTCAAAAGCTCAATAATATTACGCAAATCAAAATCCGACAATATAATTAGCGAATTAGTACCTACATTGCATTTTTTGTTTTGCATTTTATTAGTTCAAATGCAAAAACGAAAATTCGATGTGAATTGTTGGAAAAAAAGAGTGATTTGCGAAATAAAAACAGCAAACAAAATTCGCTAGATTACCCCTAACACAGATTAGGTCAAGAGAAGAAAGACAATAGGAAAATGGAATAGGTCTTTTTTTTCCATTTTCAATTAAAAATTATTTTTGTTTATTAAAAAACAATGGAATTAACAATATAATTCTACAGCTGTTTTAATGATATCATGTTATTTTAAAATCAAGTTGTTTTTTTTTTTTTTTGTCAAAAGTTTAAAAGAACACATTTTTTAAGTCAATATGTTTTAAAAACAAAAAATTGATACAAATTTATATATGTACATAGAATCTTTTTTTTTTTAAATTGTTGCTATAGTAAAAATTCTTTCAAGTTCAGTGGGCTAACTAAAAATAAATTATGCATTTGCAGATTAAATAAATGGATGTTAAACATAATTCTCTAGAATATGAAATAAATAAAAATGTAGGTATAAATTAATAGAACCACCTTAATACAATCTTCAAGGCAAATACGATTGAGGTCCCGCTATCAGCATTTATTTATTTAAAAAAATTGAGATTAGATAAGGTCTGAGACAGTTGATAGTATAACACTGAAGATAATATTTATTAACAAAAAAAAAAATTGCGATTGAATAGCTCGAATTATTTGAGCAATGAGTTATTATGTAAATTAAAATTACGTTAGTAGATTTTGAAATGAAGAATTTAAAACAACAAATCCGAAAACATAGAAAACTTAAATTTGAAAGGGTTTTTGTGTGATAACACACGCGCAATGTAGGCTGCAAATCTTTCGCTACATCATATTAATATTGAAGGTTTAATAATGAAACAACAACAACTTGTGTGAGCTACTACCAAATGTTTTATAGGCTGGAATTATAGCTATTTCACGATCGCCAGGTCGATCATGAGACTCCCTTTAGTGGTTCTTAGTCTTATGTATGTTCAATTTTAATGGAAAAACTTTTTGCCGTCACTGGGGCTCGAACCATAGACCAAACGTCTCCGGGCCATAGATGATCAGCCTGGCGACCGTGAAACAGCTATAATTCCAGCCTATAAAACTTGGTGGTAGCTCACTCAAGTTGTTGTTGTTTCATTCATGATAGGAATACCTAACCTAGAGGGAACATTTAATGTCCGGAAGATAAATGGAGACCATCTTGAGTTCACTTCTCTTTAGTCTTTTAGAGTAGGTACAGGTTATATTTCCTAATTAAAATAGGCCTAAAAAGTCAAAATTTTTACAGAACAACAAAATGCATGTTGATGAAAATTTCCGAGTGGGAAATATGATTAATTTTTAAAAGTCGCATTTTGGAACTATACTGGATCTGAATAGAAATGATAAAAATAGCCAAAAATTGAAATTCGTGTTTTTCAACTTGTTCTAATTTTTGTTGATGTGTTTTACTTATACATAATTACATTAAGGAACAATAAAAACCCAAATTTGACCTTATCAAACATTTTAGAAGTGGAAAATCCTGTACTTATTATATTTAACATAAAGAAAAAAGTTATTTTTTAGCGAATCAGTAATCCAACACATTTATCGAGTTAATTTACTTAAAAATTTTACAACTTAATGATTTGACAAAATTAAAGATCGAATAATAAAATTACATAAAAAATGAATAATTTAAAATTAAAACAATTTAAAATTTTTCGACTCACTTTAAATGCCTTCATTCCATCGACAACTTTAAACACGTTTCAACTACAAAATAATAATCATAAATCAAGTATTCTGAAAACCAAAAATCTTGATTTCAAATAAACTGGCCTTCAACTATATAATAAACACAAATTATGAATTGAAAAAAAGCTATAAATTATTTTTAAAAAAATAATCTTATTAATTTTGCATTCCAAAATCAAAAATATCATTAATTATTTTTTTTTTATTACTTGTTTAGAACTTTAAGCCACTTTAAGAATTTTTTTTTGCTCAAGCTCAAAAACATTGCATGTTAAGTTTTATTGTTAGTCGATTTGGCAGCCGCTAATTATTTGCATTTATCTAAAACTCAGAGCACGTTTAAGTATTATTTGGCTGTTCAGTATCTAAATACAAATTAAGTTTATGATGTGGCCGCTGATTTATAAAATAGCAAGTGTCAGACCCGTGACAATAATACATTAAAATGTTTTATAACGTTATTTTCTTTCTTCGTGATCTTTTTTATCAAGAGAAAGTAAAAGTAACCGAGTGTAGTTTAAACAAAAATAACCTTTTAGCCCACAATATTTTGAATATGTTTTATTACTATGTGTATACACAACTTAATTTGTATCAAACTGATGATAGTTTGAAGCCAGTATTATTTTATACTGAAGCCCGTACTTATATAGTTTAAAGTTTGGGTCACATCCATAACATAGCAATTCAAAATGTAGTCTTGTTCTTCTGAACTCGGTTCAAATTTTATAGTTTTTTTTATAGTTTGAGTTCATGGAAATCTCATTGTTACTTAACTAATACTGAAAATCAGATCCGTCAAGCTGGGTCCACCACAACGGAAATTCAAAATCTAATGATGCAGGAATTTAAGGCTAATTTAGTACCCCAGTCCCGAAGGGGGCCCGAATTCACTTAGATTTTTGAAATTGTGTATTGGGAGGTGTGGTGGACCCAGCTTAACGTCAAGCTGAGTCCACCACAAGTTTTAGGGTGAAGGGAATTTGAGGCTCCTTCGGGATTGATTGGAGTACTAAATTAGCCCCAAGTTAGCCACTAATTCCTACATAGTTAGATTTTTGAATTTCCGTTGTGGTAACCCTAGCTTGACGGACCTCTGAAAATCAACTATCGGTAAAATTTTTGAAAAATAATGAGTCCTTCGCCAGTAGGTGTTCGATTCAAAAGCCACCAAAGTTTTTATACTCACATCCGTAGCTCAAGTTATATGAATTCATAAACAAACTACGTATATTTCAAATTCGGTCATTCATTGATTTGGACAGTCATTGTTTTATTTCTTTAATTTTGAATGTTTTTTGAATGATTTATAAAATCAATGCCACAACCGTAACAATGGAAAAACTCTTTAGAAAAAAATAAATAGAATATGTACAATTGTACAACCACTAAAATCTTAAAAGTTGCAACATCATCCGCTTATATTTGCAACCTTATACATGAATCCAATATACACATCAACATCATCATAACAACATTGCGCAAAGATCATGTCAGTCTACGCCTCTTTCGCTACCTGAACAAAATATACCTAAACTTCAAAAAGATTTCAGCAAAAAAAAAAATATTCATTATAAGGAACATTGCATCATAATCTCATAAATGACTCACTTCAGATTAGCCCACTTTACTTTACTGTGGCGGAACTTGTCTTCTTTTTTTTTATAAATAGTTTGTATCAACAGATTTAACAACATGCATCTGAGCCTTAATGATACCAGTCAGATGGCAAAGGTAGCAATTAAAAAGCTCCCTCCATCTATCTTGGATGTGAGCTGAGAGATGTCTTATATGATGGTTCATGTCACGCACAACTGATTTTCCTTTCGATGCACCATGCAACAGCAAAAGACAACGCGCAGCGCACCCTTATAGTCTGGGATATTGAGTTGCATATAAGAAAATATATTTTAGCGAGGCTAAGATTCGATCCCTAGTTTTTTTTTGGCCTGACAGTCCTACACACTTACATTTACGCTACGGGCTGCAAACGTTGTGAAGACAACCATCGAAATTTTCAAACTTGTATAAATTTTATAAACTTTTTTTTTTAGACGGCCTCTATCGGGGTCTTAAAAATTTTCAATATTTTCTGTAATTTTTTAACCATTATTTTTCATTTATCACACAATCACATTGGATACTAAATGGCTAAAATATGTCGGAAAAAATATACACGACTGAATCGCACTACCTGTCAACAATGTAGCAAAATTTTAACGATAAATCTCAAAAATTGTCTAAAGTTGGTACTAAAAATGCGTTTTTAAAAATTTTAAATGTAAAATTGTTTAAAATATTTAACAACATACGAGTATCAGTGTCATAACTATAGTGGGAGGAGCGAAGGGAACAATTGCCCCCCCCCCCCCCACAGAACCATCAAAAATACCAATTAAAATGTTTGATGTAAAGCTTAATTTTGCACATATTCTCGCGTTTAGTTTGCCCCTTGTCAAATTATTGCAGAAAAAACAAATATTGATTTAAAAACAGCTGTGAATCAGGACAATTTGCAAGCAGGCCTTTAAAACTTGCGTTTAAATTCAGAATAAAAATTCACAGAAATTTTCAACTTCGTGGGGCTAAAGCAAACAAACATGACATTTGCATTTCGCTTCCTAGAATCGCAAGACTCCAACAATATCCTAACAATCCACTGGTAAATGATGTCGAAAGTTATTTTTGAATCACTGTTTTCCTTCCGTTTAAGGAAATATTTTCATAACAACTGAAGCTATTTTCTGGCTGTTCTGCTTTAATTGGTATTTCAGGGGAAAAAGAATTCCAAAATATAGATGATCTTCTTGAGTTTTATGGGGATGATCCGTTCTTGGACAGTAAAATAGTAGCCAGAACTGAATTGTCCATATGGCATCAATCTTGTGAACTAAATCTTACGACAATGCAATTGATAAATTCAGAAATTGCGATAAGGATATTTTTCTTAATGTATTTAGGCTTCTAAAGTTTATGGTGACAATGTACGTATCCACTGCAAACAAAAATCTAAAAAAAGTCATTTGAATTGATCTACCGACGCGACCGACTGAATGTTATGAGGAAACCCCTTTTTTTGGACTTCTTCATCATCGTAATTTCATCTCGAAAGTTTTTTCAACGAAACCAATAGTTACTCGTAGCCTACATAGAGCAAGTATAAAAAAACATTTTGTCAGCCGTTTCAATTTTTCTTGAAAGCAACATAAATGGCACAAAACGGAATTATAATATTTTTATTTTATAAGTTATAAGCAATTAATAAAATTTAGTTTGTTCTATAAAAGTTAAATCAATAACAAAGATATATGTTCTAATATACAACCCTACCCTCCTGACTACTGTGTTTACCCTCAGCATTGTGCTTCGATCGGAGGCTCCACACAAATCAAATTTCTGTCTTTTTCTGTAATGTGAATGTTAAATTAAAAATTATGGAGATTTATTATCGTCATAATACATATGCAAACTGCAATGTCGGCGAGTGAACAAAATACATATTGCGATTAGAAATTATGTTTATGATGTTGTTACGATATAACAATCTAAGAAAGATGTCAGTGTAAGGAGATACAGGGTGTTCTTATTTTGTTGGTGTTGATTTACAAAAACATAAATTTGAAAATTTATTTACAACTAACATTTTTTTAAAAAATATCCGAATAAATTATTTGAAAGTGATTTATTTTTTTGGCAAATTAATATTTTTTTTTAATATTATTTTATATAGGTCTTACAGTCTTTTTATAAATTAAAATAAGAAAATAATATTCAAAAGCATATTTTAAAATTATAAATCGAATACTTTCTCGTTAAATGTATAATTGTTTCGGAGCTGTATGTTGTTCAAATTGAAAAAAAATCGTTTGATCCAAGATTATTTTAACAATATATCGTTGAAACGTTAAAAAAAAAAAAAATATATAGTTAAAAAGGATAAGAAAAATCTAGAAGAAGAAAAATGTACACCCTACTGCAATGTTGACATTTACATAATTATGTATATTTTTCTTTACTGAGAGGAAAACTCTTAGAAAAATACTTAAGAGCATTGAAATGTAATAAATAATTGCACAATCAAAATGTAACACCCTACTCACGAGGAAAGGCAGAGATATGACTATTGAATAAAAACAGACGACACTAAGTCGATAAAAAAAAGGTGTCGCATGCAATAAGTGAAAGAACCGCGCGTAACATGACCCTCTTTCGATGTTTACTTTATAAAATTTTTACAACCACGATAAGGAAATGCACAATAAATTTACCTTATACTTACCAATGTTATGTTGTGTTTTGAATTTCGTAACAAAACACAAAAACAAAACCTCAACTTAAAACAAAGTGTATTTGAAATCATCGTTTATACCAAGAATATTACCTAAGAACGTGTAATCATAGTAAACACTTGACAGAGAACACAATTTTATTGTCTAACAATCGCGACCACATATGTCGCCTTTTGAAAAGATGATTGCTTTTTGGAATTTTAATTTGCCAAACAAATAAACGAACAAAATGTTGTTGTTTTTTTTTGTATGTAGCTGATTTCTATGAATTTGATTTTTTTGTTTTCAAGATATTTTGCTCAGTTCAGGTGGCGTATACGTAACTAATTCAACTTTAAATGTTCAATTATAAAATGCGGTAGTCAATTTGTATCTCTAGATGTGATGATATTAATATACTCTCATAAATGGTAACCTATTACGGAAACTCTTTTTTAATGAGGTCATTTGAGAATTTTATTTTCACATATATGTACATAAGTTTTAATTACTTATAAGGTCATGACTTTGACTAACTTGGTAATCTTTTCGAAAGCTAATTTGAGAGAATAAAATTTTAATGAGAAGCCTGAGAGATGAAGCCTGAAAAAAAAAATGTGAATATATGTATCACTATTTCTGTTGCAGATTAATCTACGATCCAAAAGAAATACTCATTTATATGAAAGGATTTTCGGAAAAAAAAAAAATATTAATTCAAACAGAGTCATATTGTGCAAAATATTGATGCTAATATTGAAAGTCTTAATATTTATTAAAAAACCTGCAAAAACATTTATTTTTGCCTCGAATAAAAAAATTAAATTTAGTTTCCTTCAAATAATGTATATTTTGTTGTTAAATAAGTATACCAACGAAATATTGTACTGTATTGTACTAATTACATTAGATTAGATAAATTCTTTATTTATTTGATTAAATTTTGTACAGTTTTAATTCAGAATACAGACATGGCAATTCTACAGCGTGCCGGATATGACATTTCAAAAAGAAGTAACTACCTATGATTAAAAAAAAAAGATTCATGTAATTAACAAAAAAAATGATTAATGTCTACAGTAAATAAATACAATTTAGGTATACATAACATAACTTTATAATGTGAAACATAGTTAATGTTTTCGCTTAATTCTATTTTAAAATAGGAAAGAGACCATTCTGTGGTTTTAACAATTTTAATTATTTGCAACATAAAAGTTGACGATTTCAAATGATTTGCGCAACATAAAAGGAAATTTCAGATTTTTAATGGGAGAGCAACAGCTGAGCGATTGTTTACAATTTTCATGATTTGAAACATAAAAAACGAAGAGATGGCAAATTTATACTATAATTTAAAAAATAACAGATCAATTAAATCTTCCGGAATTAATTGTACTCTATTGTACTCTATTTTACTGTATTACAATGCAGGTATATTTTCTTTAGTTTTTTACCTATTTTCCGACAGTCATTGGTCTTTGATTAAACATTTTGAAGAAAAATATTATATGTAGATTACAAATCTGTCCGTTTTAAAACACAGTTTTATTTGTTGCTTTTATATATCTAAACTATTTTTATGGGTATGGGAATTTTTTTTTTTTATTTGTAGAGTAAAAACATAAAAGTGGTAATTGCGTTTAAAAGGTTAATCTTGGAACTAAATTTTTTTAAAAATTTAATGTATTTTGAGGATGGAATGGGGTAAAACAAAAATTGATATCTGGAGCATTCCATGGTCACGTACAGACAAATTCAACTAATTTTCTGTTATTATAAGGCTGTTATTTTCAAAACATTGATTAGATAGGTCATGTATTACTTTTTTTCAAAAGTTTGTACATTAGTCTTCGATTTTTTGGAAAAACTTTAAAGGTATTCTTTTAAATTTCTTAGAAAAAAAAAATAAGAAAAGATGTCACGTACAGACGGGTCGAGTCAACCAATGTTCTACATTGTTATCTTAATATTCAGATTTCAGCAAGACTATTAGACATCGATCGAAAATTTGTAAGAACCGAATAATAAGGAAGAATCAAAGTTAGTATTTATGAAAAAAAACAAAATATTTAAAAGGCTAATGCTTATATTTTTAGAATTTTTTTAATGGGTTGTCACGTACAAACAAATTGCGTCACGTGTCTGACAGAGTTGAAATTAACGGTTTTTGAGAGTAGTTATTTAATAGTTAATAACCGTTTCGTCTTCTGATAGGCTATGAATTCGGTACTCTTCCCTTTTTTTGTCAATTTTAATGTATTGGAAAGTCAAAGTTCCGGGTATCGGTTTGCCATTTTCCGATTAAAAAAATGTCCTTTTTAGTGTCTTTTTTTGTCAGATATTCATGAGGCTGAAAGAAAAATATAATTAAAAGTCATCTGATGTTATTACTCCCAAAATAAAAATGACTAAAACTTAAACACATCACATTAATTTCATGTTTAATTAAAATTATTTTTTATATGCCGCCATCTTGCTTTAAACGTGCATTAACATTAAAAAATCGAAAATTTGAGAGTTCTCATTCTTCATGGAATGCTCCATCTGATTTAAGAAATTTTTTGTGGTTGAAAAGTGATATTTCGAGGATGGACGTCCATCGAGGGTCAGTTAGGGGTAACACCCCAACTAACAAAATAGCTTCCGAATTTGGCAACTTAATATTATTCGCTGTTATAGCACTTTTATAGCCCTTCCAGAGCTGAGTTAAGTCGTTCTAGGAGTTAATGTAGGTATAATTCATCGCTTAAGTATACTCTGGAGCCTTACAGGCACAATGTGTCAATTTTTCTATAATCATACTATAGTCATACTAAAAAATTACCATAGATTTTTTCTCCCAAAATTATCCTATAAAAAAGATAAAGAACCTTTATACTAGTAGCTGTCTGTTCGTTCCAATATCAATTGCATAATTTCTTATGTTGTAAAGCTTTCATTTAGGAATTAATAATATGGGACCTATACACGACATTTTTATAGAATGATTATCGGTGAACCTTTGGCCAAGAAATACTTTTTTCACGCTATAATTTATTTTGTTGGGTGTTATAGTGTAGTATAGTTCCTTTTCTATAGATTTTGTATAAGACTGTGCAAATTCTAGAATAAACTTAGAGCTTCGAAGCAGCCATTTTAAATCATTAATATTTAACTGAAAACCTATTTATATCTTTATTTATAAATAAATAATAATGAAATCGTTGCAAAAAAATTAAAAAGTCGGGCAACTTCTATAAAAATATAAACAAGGACCGTCAACATTGCAAAAAAAAAAAGATGACAGAAAAAGGAACGTTAAACAAACTCAAACGATTTTACATCATCGCTATAGAAAAACTACAGGCGTATTATGTTTTTCTATAGCGATGATATAAGTATGCATACCTATCTACATTATTATGCAGCATCTTTATCTATCTAAAGGTTACAATTTTGTATGAAAGAGAACCCGATTTAATGCAATGCACTCCATAATTAAGTGTGCTAGACTACTACATCAGATTAAAAATAAATATTTTTATGTTAAGTAGATTAAAACCGAATAATTAAGTGTAAAATCAATAAGTTGCTAATTTATTTTATTTTATCGTGATATGGTGGCAAGCGTTCAGATGAAGAAGGAGTTAAGTTGTATTTGAAAAAATTTGAGATATAAGGGTTCAAAGACCTTTTATTAGAACTTTTGTGTTCTATTTGTTGCCAAGCTCAATTGAGAACCATTTTAAATTGGTCAATTGGATTCCCTTCCTACCCTAAAACCTTTTTCAGCGATTTTGATTTTTAGGCATCTCCAGCAACTATGTCAACAATTAATAAATTTGAGTATCTTTATTGATTATGTAAGTTTGCTAAGAAGCTGATTTTTAACGTATAAAATTAGTCATACATTTTTATTGGAAAACAGACTTTTTAATAACAATATTAATATGTAAATCCCATATTCCTTTTATACGTAAGCTCGCATTCAAAAAATAACCAGTTGCTTTCATTTTATTTTCACAAAAAACCCAACTTCATCTTTTCACTTTTATTACTGATTGAAACATAATTGCTCTTTTCCATCAGCCATTTGATTTCAAATTTATTCTTAAGGTCAAATAAAGTACATATATTTTACAGAAAAACCACAGTAATTTTAAGATCGAAAAATTCCACATCTTGGCCATAATGCGGTTTCTTTATAATACAAAAAAAAAAAACCAGCAAGAATGATAATAAATGTGAATGCAAGATACTTCATCTAGATATAGATACGTGCTTTACATTATATTATACAAAATCACATCACGCCACCATAATCATTCGTTCCAGATTTTTTTGTTTATTTTTTGTTTTGTTTTTTTTTTTGTTTTGTTTTTGCAAACGTTTTTCTTCGAGACAGAAGTTAAAATAAAAATCAAGAAATTCTTTTCGAATCCAAAGCTACATTTTGTATCTTTTAACCAAAACAACAACAAAAAACAAATGCAAAAATATTTCAATGAAATTCAATCCGAAAAATGGACGATGTCGCCGAATTGTCTTTTTTGTTCATTTTGTTCGATTTTCACTTTCTTTAGGTATCTTTGGCGGTTAACCTCAATCGATCACCACAACCCCATACCAATGCTGCCGCCACCGACGCCACACCAGTCTTCGTCGCCACCACTTACTGACATCTCACGAAGAGACATTGAAATTGAGTGGTCGTGTTCGTGGACACATTTTTTGGCACAAATGCAAATTGAAATTTTTAATTTTTCACTTTTTGATTTAATTTATTTTAATTTTATTTTTCTGCAATATATAGCAACAATGAAAACAATAAAATTAAGACAAAAATTAAATTAAAAACAACATAAAATGTATTTCAAGTGATTTTATTGATCGCAGGTAGAAACAGTCGAGCCCCTCTAGAACTGAATTTCTTGGGAAAATATAAATAAATTTTATAAACAAGAAATGTATTAAATAAATCAATAGAATAAAAAGTCTTGTGAAAGAATGTACAAACAAAATTTATGTTATTTATAATGAACGTCTTGAATAGTTCTGATGTTTTTAATTACGGTACTAATTATTTGTCACGAGTTCATTTTGTACACCCGAAATTATTTTATATTAAATGAAGCAACACCTAAATCGCTTCTGTATTAACTAAAAATTGACACTTAAATTAAATTTTTTCGACTTGAAATACTTGCGGAGTAAAACATCTTGAGAAGGCGCAAACAGCAAAAAAATATATTTAGGTATACATGAACGGAAAAACAAATAAATGAATAAAGCTGTTTTCTTAGAAGAGAATCATATTCAACAATTTAGACTATTTTCTTAGATATATCGTTTGTTCAAATATATATACATTAGACTGTTTCAAAAAAATTACAATGGGTGATATGAATAAAAAGGAGCACCTGCTCAAAACTCAACTTTTTCGAGCACGTGCTCCATTTGGTATGAATAAAATACTTGAGGAGGTGCTCAACGATTGAGCATCCACATGTTTGATGAGCACCTTCTCAAAAGTAAGTACCTACTCAATTATTAGATATGAATAAACCGAAGCACGTTCTCCTTCGAGAGGAGCACCTGCTTCTCATTTGCGAGCAAGCTCAGTTGGTTGCTCAACAATGAAAGAAATAGCGTTTTATCACTAAAATACATATTTTTTAATAGAAATGACGATATTTAATTATGCCTATGCTCAAACACATTAAACTTGATGATCTGTTTAATAGGACTCGAGACATACCAACAGAATAGACCGAGAGCCCACAGCAATTTTTGGATGTGAATGATAGCAAATATTCAATGATGCAATAAGCTAGGTCTTTACTTTTTATTTGCAAATATGCAAGTCTTGCAAGCCGTAGTAAGAACGTTTGTAGATGATGCTGCATTGAAAATGCATTTTTTTCTTAAAGCCCCAGATAAATGATATAAAAGACTTAAAAAATTGCATTTAATAAAAAAACTGAATACCATAGAAATGAATATAAGGGTCCAAGACCTCTTAGGTTTATGTATGCAAGACGCACTTAAAAATTAATTTGTATAGTGCATCTTGCATACAGAAGGCTCACCTAAAAGGTCTTAGACCCCCATATTCATGTCTATGGTATTCAGCTCTTTAATTAAACATAGTTTTTTTTTTTAATGGTATACCTTTTATCTGGGCTTTCAGAAAAAAAATACATTTTCAATGCAACAACGCACTAACCTATCTTATTGCATCATTGAATTTTTGCTATCATTCACACCCAAAAATTGCTGTGGGCTCTTATTGTTCGTTTAGAACTGATATTTAATGGCAGTGAAACAAATTTAAAAAATCTTTTTATCGACCACTAACAACATGCCAGACATTTGTGTTCTACTATAATGATGCAAATGTATGCCGAAAAACTCTCATATATGCACCAACTCCCAGAATTTCGGTTGTTCTACTATATTAGTTTTAATTTCTTTATTATTTGAAGCCAGACTAATTGACATATTTTTTCAAATAATATGAAACTTAAAAAAATATTTCGAGAGAAAATGACAAAAAAGTATAGAAGCTATGGAAACGAAAATAAAAATAATAAAATAATACATTTCAGGCAGAAAATCGGTTTGAGGTATGAGAGCACCTACTCTGTATATAGGAGGAGGTTCTCACTAGTTTTTATTTTTTTTTATTTTATTCATACGAAACGGGAGTAGGTGCTTCTTTATTGAGCACCTCCTCTGATTCTTATGGAGCACCTTCTCTGAGTACCTACTCCATTTTATTCATATCACCCATGGAAACGAAAATAAAAACAATAAAATAATACAATTCAGGCAGAAATTCGGTTTGAGGTATGAGAGCACCTACTCTGTATAAAGGAGGAGGTTCTCACTAGTTGGTGTAAAATTTTATTCATACGAAACGGGAGCAGGTGCTTCTTTATTGAGCACCTCCTCTGATTCTTATGGAGCACCTTCTCTGAGTACCTACTCCATTTTATTCATATCACCCATGGAAACGAAAATAAAAATAATAAAATAATACATTTCAGGCAGAAAATCGGTTTGAGGTATGAGAGCACCTACTCTGTATATAGGAGGAGGTTCTCACTAGTTGGTGTAAAATTTTATTCATACGAAACGGGAGTAGGTGCTTCTTTATTGAGCACCTCCTCTGATTCTTATGGAGCACCTTCTCTGAGTACCTACTCCGTTTTATTCATATCACCCAATGTCTCCGATTTTTAATGCCACTAGCTTTTTAGTTAGAGTTTAGTGAAATAATAAGCCTGGTAAAATTTCAGCTGTTTAGATTAATATTTAGAGGTCGCTCATCGCTAATTTATTTTTCCATACAAATTTTATGGGAAGTTTTCGTTTGTTTGCTTCATTTTTTTATAACTTTAGAACCGTTTATCGTACAGAAACAATTGAGACGTTTTCTTAAAGGAGACTAAATTTGCCAGTTCTGTGCGTATCATTCTCGAGTTCGAAAGTAGAAGTACCATCAGTACCAAGAAACACACTGCTGAGTGCGTGGTGCGCTAGATAGATAAGAGTTTCGCTTGTTTTTGGTTTTCGAGCTGTGAAATGTATTTTATCCCTACAGTTTCGACTGAGGCTGGGGACTCTATCCCAATTATATGAAGCACCGTGTTAAGTAATATAGTCAACCCTATTGTAATATTATATGAAATACCGTGTTATATTATATTAAGTAAATTTAGTAAAGGTCAAATAAAATTAACGATCGATTGGAGTTCCAAAACGAAACCAAGTTTTCTTGCGACCCCTAGACTCGTTGAATTACCTCAGCTATAGCCAAAAAAAAGCATATTACAAGTGACTGTTATGGGTGGCAAATGATTTCTGATGATTTGACTGATGATTATTTTACAAAAAAAATTTAATTCTTTAAATCTATGGCTGACTAATTCACTGAAACTAGCACATGATATGCTAAGATTCCAGAGCCAAAATAGCCCTCCGTATAGAGGACTTTGATTGTACCTTTATTTATCGATATGTAAAATTGTAAAAATAAATCGTTAATAAAAATAAATCTGTCTAGCTCTAGAGTCTGTGATGCTTGCCGATGATGTATGATGGCATGGCGAGTCCGTGTATAGTGATGTATAGATTATGTAAACTTCTCGAAGATCTCGAATGAAATTTTACATTGCGAACGTGCTCTTCTTTGCTTTGCCTGCACAATCATTTCGAAAAAGAAGATGCAAAATGAAGATCAGTGCCAGAATATTTGAAGGGCCGATGCGATGCGGAGGCGAATTGTGGTGTTGTGTAAAAATAAATATAATACGAAAAATCCTAAACTAAAACTCACTGTGAAAGCAAAATTTGTTTTTAGAAAGTGTTGCACTTTTTTTTCAGTAAACAAACACTTTCCGCTTGAACTTAAGCAAAAGCCTTGCCCCTGTCCGCGATGACTGTTCAACTACATATAGAGAGAATTAAAATCAGCCCAAATCAAGTTCAAGATTTATGGCAATAATACGATTTATGAATAAAATAGAGAAACAGCTGCGCTGCCCATTGGGCATATTTTTTTTTTATATTTACTATAATTTAGCTTTTCGAGTGGATTTGCCTACACAGAGTCGTATATGTTGCGATAGTGGCTTTACACACACAAAAAACCAGCAAGCATCGGAGGGTGTAGACAAAGCGTTTTGAAACTAGACCAAATTAATTCCCAACCTAGACCTGATATAGACGTATAATATTCGATGCCGGCCGGTGCCAGCCGCTGTATCTCTGTTCATGCAGCAGTTTTATGGGTGAACAAGATACATTGTTAATCCATGCGTTTTTCATATATGCATAGATAAGTGATCTCATGGCAATTGGCAATGCTTCATTTTATCCTCCTTCATATTTTCCTGTTTGTAGGAAAAGGTATCTAATTTGGGTTTTTGCATAAAATAATTTGCATCCATTTATCGATTGGCTACACACACACACACGCATTTTTTTCATGTGGATACAGATCCAAACGCGCCCGTTAGCAATTAGTTGCTTATGGCGGACAGTAATTGACGAAGTCTAATTCTTTTTCTAAGATGAGACATTGGATAAGATACGGAGGCGCAGCAGCCGACAATGGCGCGGGATGTAGATGCTACAGATTGATAAATCAAAAGATACAAGTAAATACAAGAAAATCCACTCTGAATTATTTGTGGATATATGTAAACGTGCAATTTGTTGAACTGATTGGTTTTTGTGCAAATCTAAAAGTTTGTTAAATTATAAAAATAAAATACAATTGCAAACTGTCATGTTGTGGGATTTTAAGATACATCTATGTACTTGATCAAGGAGCATCGAGCACTCAGCTGGTCAAAACGGTGGTAACATTCGGTGAGAGTTGGTATGGTTTTGGTAAGAGATGTTAAAACCAAGATTCGACCAAATACCCAGTCATGTGCTGTGGTGATTTCAGCAGGGTGTTCGCGAGTAAAAAAAAAATTCGAGATTGTACTCAAAAAATACTGTTCTAGAGCCTTAGCGGGTGGGCCGATTTGCATCAAATTTGATACAGGCCATTTTTTTGCGTTATTAGAGGGGAAGTTCGAATTTTTTGTTTAGGTCTTCTATGTAGAATAGGAATAGATACAAAAAAGTACAAGTTTTTTTTTAAATTTTCTCAAAAACGAATCCAACAATTTTGATTAAACTTCGTACTTCGTAGTTGTAAGAAAACTGCGTTTCAGGTTTTTTCCACAAAATTTGCATGGCGGAAAAAGGGTTTTGATGCCTTATTTTCAAGTAATTTTGGTATATCTTCTAAATGAGTTAACCGATTTTGTTATAATTTTGCAATCTTATACTTCTAGCAGTTAAAAAAAAAAAAATCTTTTACATATATTGAAAATATTTTTTTTTCTTTTTTTTTTTTAATTTAAACCAAAAATAAATAACTTTAGTATTTTTAAGAGCTAAACTGCAAGAGCAAGTACGTCGTATCTACATTTTTTTTCAATTTTTTCTTTTGATATGAGGTCCAGTCGTCAAATCTCGTACTCGTATAAACCGCAAAATCAGTACCAAATAAAAAAAAACTGTTATAAATTGGCATTTCTAGACACAGTCACTTCCATATAACAATTTATTAAAAATATCTTGAAAGTGCTTTAATAAAATCATCAAAAGTGACAAATCATGCAGATTATCAAGTTGCATTCTACATCTTAAATTAATTTATTTAATTAAGAAAATTAACGGTTTCTAGAATGATCCAGATAGACTAAAATGTCATGATGTCATTTTTAACAAACCAAATAAAGGTGAATACATATTATTTTTTTATTTTCTTTTTATCTATAAATAGAGTAAATTAAAAATGTCTTGAATCATTCATTTGCTTTAATAAAATACATAATGTACAATGGCAATTAGTAGCTGAAAGATAACAAAACAATGAGTGTGGGAAGGTGTTGGTTATTATATTCATTTGACTGAAATATACCTCTTAGTATTTATTAATTAGGAATCTTGTTTAAATCATTTGTTGAAGAGAAAACAAACATGATGAAATAAGAACGTTTATAAGAACGTTTATAAGAACAAAAAACAAAATTGCATATGTCTTAGTCTTTATGGATTTTAACCAAGCGACGATGTTGAGACAGCAGTTTTTTTGGTCAATTAAATTTCCTTTTTTGCGACCGAAATTCGCGGGATGATGGTGCAATTTTTCTAATAATAAGTGATTCAACAGCTGCTGATTAATGAATGAAATATATCAACATGCACGGCCAACACACAACCGCGTTGTGTAGGTATACATCAAAACATCAACGGATGCCCATTTAGTTAACTAAATAGGAAGTTCTTTGGATACTAAGGACCAATTTTTTTTAGTGTATCCCATCAACGTATTTTAGAAGTTTATCTTGAAAAGTCATTTTTTTTTTTTTTTTTTTTTTTTTTGTTCACGGTTACTGAATCTTGCGGAGAATTTAGAAATCAGCCAAGAGCGCTTATTATGAAAAATCGCTTTTCATCTGTGAATCTGCCGAATTTAGTACAAAAATTTAGATCCCTTTAACCTGCTGAAGAGGTGACCGACAATACGCATCACAGGAATGGATGTATGTTGTAAGTCTCTATTCATAGCTGTTTATTTATTTTACTAGAAATTTTTTCGCAGTGTCTTCTATTCGATTAGCCCCCTAGATTTACTTATCCACGAAAAAACAAATACAAAAATTACACGTGATATTGGTAAACCACAGAAAATTGAAAATTGGATTATACGGGTAATGATTCGAAAAGAATTTATCGACAGCGACGACCGACAACATGCAAAACTAGGTATACGAGTATACTATTGATGGTGCTGCGGTTTAGAATGTTGGGCAATAAGTGTTAGTTTTAATGTGTAACGTGCTAGAATTGGTATCTATTTTTTTAGCGGGTATAGGTAAGCAACGAAAACCTCTAATAATAAGCCGTCCTACTTTAGCATTTTCGCCTATAAGTAGATATTCATAGGTATTATTATTTAAGTGCACCTGATTTGGAATCAGCCACAAGAAAGATCCATGTCACTGAACACTTCGGCCATTGGCAGTGGTTGTGCCATGCCAGGCGAAATCAATATCAAAAGTCATTGAAGAGGGATTATAAGGCGCGTGCTTTTGGTCTTTTAATATTACGTATGCGTATAGTAGCAAGCACGTCATGAAGCACATAGGCATAAGCAGGAGCAGCTGATGTGATGGGGTGTTACAAAAATAAATAAAACACGAGAGTTCATTACGTTCCAATGGCATTGAAAGTGGCAACTTGTTGATTTCGAAATGGAAACAGTATGCATTTTGTTGATTTTTTTTGTAGAGAATGTTATAATAGTGTTAAAAGAAGGCGTTTATGCATCTAGTATAAAAGTAGATTTTGTTTTGTAATCGAATCGCAAATTAAGTTGTTGAATGTTTAACAATTGCGCTGCCTAACTTACTTGATATAATTGTTGATGTAATAATATACAGGGTGTCCCATAATGAAGACATTTTTTCAGAACTTTTCCCCCATACAATTTTTACTTTCGATATACAGTGAAAGCTCCTATTGCGGACAACTCCCTTAAGCGGACAATCCCTTACCCGGACGCGGACAAGAATATTAGCCGCGATTTGTTAAATTAAATTCCCTTAGGCGGACAAAAACTTTTTTTTAGTATGTAAATTTCAACCATTATTTTTAGTAATACTTTTACATAAATTTATTCTGCATTGAAAACGGTCCCCCTGGTTTACAGCGACATAAGTAGATGCCATTTCACCAAATTTCTGTCTGTGATCAAATTCATAACGGATTTTATTTCTGCAGCTGTAGTCTGTTTTTGTATCTTTTTTCTTGTATCTTCATGTTCATTTTTAGTTTGAATGAATTTCATGGCTTGTAGGTGCAAAAATGTTTCATGATGCCACTGTATATTATACATTTCCTTACATAAGTATTTTTTATTTTTTCCCTTAGACGGACAACTCCCTTAGACGAACAAAAGTGTTACGACCGTCGCTGTCCGGCTAAGGGAGCTTTCACTGTACATACATATGTACATTATGTATGTACTGTGTAAAAATTCGAATTCGAGGTAACAATAAAACTTGACATTACGATGATATAGAACAAATCCGTCTGTCAGTCTATATGCCTGTCCGCGGCCTACAGCCTAAACCAATGAAGCGATTTTCCTTAAACTTGCAACATAAGATTTGTAGGTGATTCCCTTATAGTGAGTAAATTGAAATGATTGTTTTTTAGTTAAAAAAATGACAGTACCTACTTGCCATACAACTTTTTTGAAAAAAAGTTATTTATCTCAAAAACGGCTCTAATGATTTTTTTTAAATTTTTGTTTATACTGGTATGGTCTACATTTTGTTTAAAAAAAATTAACAAAAACCTTTATTAACGGTACATGCCAAAGAACGGTTTTTTTTTTAAAACGGTTTGATGATTTCTTTTTAAACTATGGCTTTAGTTGCATATTTTTATATTCTTATATATCTACATATATTGTTTTTTCAAAAAAAAAATTTCAAGAAATTTTATACTTAAAATATTTTTTTTTTAAGAAAACCGCACCAACGATTTTTAACTTCCCGTGGAAGTTATTGTAATAGGTCCTATTTGTGAAATTGAAAATTTTTACATTTCTCGACGTTTCGAGGTCTCTGGAGTCGGAATACATTGTTTTTAGGGAGATGTCTGTGTACGTACGTTCGGAAGCTTTAGAGATATCGACTTCAAATAAATTTTAATTTACAGATAATTAAGCCATAACGCACAGAAAGGATTTTCAGAAAAATTCAAATGGCGGTTTTTTATTACAGTAATTAAAAAAAAAAAAGAGTTGTAAAATGGCTTGTTTCTCGAATATCTCTAGAACAAATAATGGTATCGACTTATCGGTTTGGTTTTTTTCTATGCATAATGACGTAGTGAAAAATTTCTAATACTTAACAAAAAATCAACCCACAGCTTTTTTTTTTTTTTAATTAAAAACATCATTAAAAATGGTTAAAAAATATCGAATATCTTGAGAACACACAAAGATATTAACTTCGGGTTAACTTTATTAAATATACAAAGTTTTTTCTAGGCCGAAAACCGCAAACAAACTGCTAAAAATAAAAAAAAAAAGAACAAAGGAAACCAATGGGAAGTTATCAGTGTGGGTCAAACCCGGCCTCTTTTTAAAATATTTTTCTATATAAATTTATATTTTTCAAGAATTAAGATGGCGTTCTTCATTTTGAGTTTAAAACATTTTAAGTATAGGTACTTGTTTTATCAAATTATAAAGAACGTGTTTAATGCTTTTTTCAATATTTAAATTGTTAATTCCATGTTTTATATTACGCTCAATCTTTAAAATTCAAAGAAACTACACCCAAAATTGTGAATTTTTTTTTATACAAAATTTAGTCAACGTTATTTTCAAGGAAAAAAGCCTTTCTTATGTGATTATTTAATATTTTAAAAGTTATTTAGGTGAGAAGTTTTTCTTTTTCAGTTTTGCAACATTTCCTCCAAAAAATATTCAAATAACTCATTTTGTGTGGGATCCAGGTATTGGTTAAAACGCGTGTTTTTCAAAATTGATAATACAAGCACACTATACTTTCAGCTTTTCTATGTATGTGTACAATATTATACATCAAAATTCTATGGAAAATACGTTGCCAGGAATATTAGCTCTCCCATTTTCCATCAGGCTGGTTTTCTTTATGTTTGTTCCTTGACTATATTTTTGCAAAAATTGATAATTTCTTTCGAAAATAAGTCAAATTTAAACCAACTAGAAAAGTGGGCCATATCATTATATTTAAATTGTTCCGAAAATTGAGAACATCAAAAGAAGTTGACATCTTGACACAATAACGAAACCTCTTTTCTTAGTAAAATATGAAAGTAAGCAGGTAAATAAAACATGGTAACAATCTTAGAGATAATGTCACATCACAAAGCTAACATTAATTTAAAAAGAAAAATACTTGTAATAAAACTTTGACACCGGTTTTACGAGAGACGTTTAAATAATATTTGGCTAAAGGTCATACACAGTCACAACTACTGCCATTTTACAAAGACATGGAGATACAAAAATTTAAATTACGACGGCAAGTAGATACCTACTTGTATGATACTCATAAATGTTCAAAGTTAACAAAAAAAAACAAAACCTCCAATTAATCTTGCCCCACTGAACCACTCCGCAAGTTTGAAAAAGTAAAGAAAAAAAAATCTGCAAAAATTATTGAAACCGAGAACTGAAAACAAGTCGGTGGTTTGTGTCACTGCTGGTTGGTTGGTTGCCAGGCCAGGTTAACAAGTGTAAAATTTCTTCAGAAAGATTTTGTATTTATGACACAATATATCATTGCGGAACTCAAAAAGCATCAGCTGGTATAAACAGGTGGATAGACCCCAACCGACCGATTGGCCGGGACTCATATGCTGCAGCCTATAACTTATGGTTGCATGGATTACTGCGATACTTCCCTCTGCGATGATGGTTGTGCAGCACCATCGGCATCATGCCACAATAAAATAAATACATCCATTTCTATCGCGCGCTGCTGCTGCATTATAGGCTTGTTCGTAATCACTTAGTGAGACAGGAAACTATGTGGTAACGTACGTTTTTTTTGAACCACCATCTACCGTGTCTCCATAATGGACGTATTCCACCGTTTTTTTTTAATAATAATATTCACTCTGATTTCAGTAGATGAACCACCAGGCAGTGGTACCCTTGGTTCATGTAGACACAAAAGTATCTATCACCAAAGTCTCTGATTGTAGATATCATTACAATTTTCATATATAAAAATTTTTTCAATGGCATTTGGACGATTTGAGGTGTAGGTTGAGGTACAAATATTGTTGATATGACGGCTGAATATGATGAGATGGATTGAAATGAGATTGATGTGATGGCAGTGAATTTGATGCGACAGGTTGCATTTAAAATTGTCTGTAATAACAACTGTCCGATCATTGTCATTTGGGTGAGAAATAAATTGGATAGGTATTTATATGCAATGCATCTTAAATGATCAGCAAAATGCATTTTGATTGAATTCCATAAATTGCATTGAAACAAAAGACCTACAGTGCATAGATATTCTTTATTAAAACGATCATATCAATCAATTTGCTTTTGAATATGATTGTATATCAGGGATTAGTTTATTGTAAAAAAATTATTTAATCTTCTTGATTGTATACAAATAATGTACATGGCCAACTTTGTTGACCTGATGGAGAAGGATGGCATACAAATGAAATGCATGATCGGATCACTCGAATTCGATTTTTATTTAATTTTGATTTGGTGCTTTAATATTTTTAAAAAGGAAAATATGAAAAATTTAAAAAGTATTAAAAAAAAATATTTTAAAAGATATCCATATGGGAATAATGGCTATTCGCGTTATGTGAATAAAAAAAAATCCAAAAAACCACTATTTTGTTCTAAAGAGTAAATACAAATATGGGCAGTGGGAAATTGCTTCGTCGCCATGAGCGATAACCAACCACAGTAATTAGCTCATTTTTTAAATAAAAGTTAACCATACAATATATTGTATACTTCCTTAAACTTAATTAAAAGTGTGAATCATTATAACAAACAATAATTGTATATTTAATTTACTACTTTCTTTGATTATTATCAATACCGCAATAATTAAGAGCAAACATAAATTTAAAGCAATTTTCTTTTTAATAAACTGTGTGAATATGAATCAAAGATCAAGTCTAATTTTGCTTTAGATACGTCAATTGAAATAAATCAAATTCGGTTCAAAAACATTTAATTGAAATAATCACATGTACCGTATGATTAGATAATTTGCGAGAAATTCAAGGCTAAGTAGGTTGGTGGTCTAAGCTATCATTAAAATGTTTATTGCTCTTAAGATTTATACCTTATTTTGCTTATGTTTTTTTTTAATTTTCATAACATACATTTATGTACATAGCTTGAATTATTATTTAGAGTAGACCTTAAAGCTTCAAAAAAAAAAAAACAATAATATTTAATTTTATTGGTGTTGCAATGATGCAGTGGATTCATGCTGGCTTTTGTATGTGGGTTCGAGACCCAATATTGATGTAGGAAACTCTCAATCTACTGTACCAATAGGTTCCTGTTAATCTGTTTCTTCTAAATCTATGTGTACATATATAGTTATTAAAATTATTATTTGCTAAATCATCACAGAGACGTTATCATATTAAAAGAAAATAATATACCTTATTTGGAATTAGATTGATGTTTTCATATTTTTCAGAATTTATTTTTACCTGAAAAAGAAGAAAAAAATCTTGTTAGTATAAAGTTAGTTTTTAATTAATGTAAACAAACTGGCCCAAAGAATTCTTCAAATAATATAATTTATCAAAGGGTACTTATGTATTTATGATTTTGTTATCGATGACATATTAAAGATTTAAAAAAAAAACTTTAACAACATGCTGTCAAAAGTTAATTTAAAAAAAAATGTAGTTTTTAAAATATCGATTTTTTTTATATAAAAATCAAAAAGAATTTTTTTTTTTGAAATTTTTCAATGCAATATTACAATGTGCATCAACTTAGCAGGTCACTTTTTCCGTTGCATATTAAAAAGTATATATTAATTAGTTGCTAATTAGTTACGCAAAAAAAAATTAATTGCTGTTTTGGTTTGCGAGAAAATGGGTGTCCTTATATGATGACGTCATTCCTGTTTATTCGAAAACGAACAAAGTGATTAATTTTTTTTTACGTAACTAATTAGCAATTAAGTAGTTTTCAACATATATCCACTCCCAGACTATTTATCTATGTTTTTGAAAGAGTTGACTTGCTAAGTTGACGTCAACTTAGCAGGACACCCATTTTTACACAAACCAACAGAGCAATTAATTTTTTGTTTGCGTAACTAATTAGCAACTAAGTAGCAACTAATTACTATATACTTTTTAATATGCGCCGGAAAAAGTGGCCTGCTAAGTTGATGCACGTAATATTACATTTTATGTGTCTAAACTTTTAAAAAGCTATTGCATACAAAAATTGATCAAAATTAGTAAAACCGTTTTTGAGAAAGTCTACGAATAACAATTTTTCAACACTGAAGTGATTTTCTTCAAACTTGCAAGCTAAGATTTTTAAGTGATTCCCTAGAGGGGAAATCGATTTTCTTTGAAAAACTTTATTTATCTCAAAAACTGCTCTAACGATTTTGAATAAAATTTATCTTTGTACTAATTTTAGTATGGTCTGCATTTTGATAACAAAAATTACCAAAAACTGTTATTAACGGTACTGGCCATAGAATCTTTTTTTTATTTTCGATCTAAATTTTTATTCAGGCGTTCCTTTAAAAAAAAAATAATATTGCATATACAAATATTCAAAGAAATATTTTTTGGATTTAAAAAAAATAGGGTGGATTAATTTTTTTTGAAATTATGGGCTTAGGTGTAAATTATAAAATTCTTTTAAATGCCACACCTACCAATTTTTTTATTTCAAAAAAAATTCAAGAAAAATTTGTTTTTAATAAAACCGCTCCAACAATTTAAAAAAAATTTGGCATAAATTCATATTTTTTCAAGAATTAACATTTTAAGTTGTTTTATCAATAAACGTAATATTTTCCGAAATATTTTCTAGTTTATTATACAATGGTGTCCTCTAATTCCTGCTTTATAATTTATGTGATGATTCCTGGGATTATTGTATTAAAAAATTGTATGGGCATACATACATTAATGTACTACATAAAGCATTTTTTAAAGCAAATATTCCGTTTTTTATTTGCTTTTCAAATTTTTGAGAAATTAGATAATTCAAAATGTTTGAATAAAATTGTTAATTTTTTTTCAAGTTGATTTTTTTTCAAAATTTTGCGTCATTAAGTGCTCTGGAATATTAACTTTCAAAAAAGCAGGTAAAACAGATTTAAAAAAAAAAAAAACATGTCCAGGGAAAATGTTTTTTTTTTTAAATTCATCCGTTTAAGCTAGGTATACCTAAAGGCACAAATATGTAGTAGGTAATAGGTATACTGCCTTAATATATTTTGTCAAATTGTTTTTTTTTTTTTTATATGTAGATATTGTTCACATTTGAAGAAGTTATAATATTATAAATATTCTTATTTCTATTTACATATAGCTGAAAAGAAATTCTATTACCTTACCCATTTAAACATTTAAAATTGTTTCTTAAAAAATTGACGTATTGGCTTTGGACCACCTAATAACCTTCAAAAATAAATCTCTATAAAAAAAAACTACACCAACCATATTTGAATTCATGAATGCTTAAAGGGAGCAAAACATATGTGGGAAACAGCCTTTTTTAAATTTCTAGCACCTGTTGGCATTCAATTTGCAACATTTGTTTCCATTTTTTAGAAAAAAAATGTTTATTATCTAAAATCTTTATTATGCCTTATTAAGTTTTTCAATGCCTAACACTAACACTGTCTGTCTATAGAGCCCTCTACTTTGTAATTAAAAATAAAAACATTTTTTTTTTGTCGTTAAACGCACACACATAAACTGTCAGATTGTCTATTTCATTCCAATTTACCATAAAAAACATTTATTGACCTAATTTAAATTTTTTACATTATGTTTCCACCTATAGTTGTTACATTAAACGGAAATGACCTTGACTTTATATATACATGCTGTTTAAACATTAAATAACATGATCATGATCACTCCATTAATGACATGAAAGTGAAAATAAAAAACAAGCAGAGCTAATAATTAATTTTTTTTTACAAACTTACATAATTTATAAAATAAACCATACTTAAGTAACAAAATAGTGTTTCACGCTTTTTAGTTTTTTCCCTTTAATTTTAAAAGCCATAAATCTTCTCTCTTGACAGGCATACATATATTTTTTTCATTTTTTGTTTGATAGCAAATTGGTGTGTAAGCACCATATCCGGTGAACAACATAAAAATAATTATTACTAGCCCAGAAAATTTCTTTAAAACTTTTATCGCAATATTTGGTTACTTTTTTAGGCCAAAAACTGTGTTTGATTTATACATAAGAGTACCATCGCTGGACGTAAGAATACAAAAATGTTTTTTTTTGCCCGAAAAATTAGGCTTTTAGGGAGAAAAATTTCACTACCAAGCTCCATTTTAGTGAAAAGCATTATTTTATATTTTTAAAGCACCTCCTAAGAATTACTCTCAATTATTTAGAATAGAACTTTTTTTTAGTGTGCTGAACTTAGCAAAATTTAGTTTTTTTTTAATTACTCGTCAATTATCAGTTTTTTGAAAGAAATATTAAGAAACAAAATTTATTTTATGGAATTCTAAGGCCAGACGCTAACTTAAGTGGTGACGAAGTGGAGTGGTAGTGGCGTGGTGACTAAGTAGCAGGTGGAATTGGTAAAACCTATGTAATTAAATGAAGTCGCGCTCAACAAAGTGGAGTGGATGGCGGTGGCATAATATTTCAAACATGTTTAATTTTCAAGTGGCAAGGGAGTGGTGACGCAGTGGATTTTTGTACTTTATTCGAGTATGCTTATGTGATTATTGACTTATAGACCGAGAGCTGATGGTAAACATATTTTGCCACCGCAGTGCACGTTAAATCACTTTCGTATCACTTCGCCGCCACTCCATCGCCAAGCCACTTGTTCACCACTTCACTGCCAATCGCTACTCCCTTATCATTCCACTTCGTCAACACTTTAGTTAGCGCCTTACCTTAGGAATAAAATGATTAAAACGCATTTTTTCGCAACTGATCTTGAAAAAATTTTATGCGAACACGCCTCTTATTTTAGAACTCTTTGTAACGCGGTAGGAAAAAAAGTACATTGAAACAAAGAACTGATTTAATAGCTTCTTTTTATTTTCCCCCAGATATGATTCGGATTGAACTTTCATATGAAAATACAAAAGCAACACAAGATTAAACATTTGTTTTTGATTTGGATCTTAAAATTTATTTTTGAACACACACCCTTAGGCGCCAGTTATAGCTATCATTGAAAATTGTATTGCTTAATTTTAAGACGTTGAGGATGTAAAATCTATGATAGAGCTTATGACTTAATTATTATATCTGGCCAAAAAACAATTTCATTTCGGCCCAAACGTTCTCATGAAATGTCTTTTATTTTTTCAATGAGCATTGATAAGGTATTGCAATCATTGAAATAATTAAAGTCAGTTTATATGAAAGGTTGGGCTGAAATGAATTTTTTCGGCAAAAAATATTAATAAAGTCGTCAGATTCATATTGGGATCATAATAAATACTAATTTTGCTTTTTAAATACCTTAAAACTTAAATTAAAAAAGCTCCGTGAAATATTTTAAAGGAGTCCACAATGAAATAACCCCTCAGGCTATAAAAAAGACATAATTCCCAAAAATTGTAGATTTATTTCATCTGGTTTTGGGGACTTGCTTCAGTTTGGGCACTGATGTACCACAAAATTTTAGCACTTCCTCTGGCTGTGTGATCTTAGCACCTCATATTTGGGATTTTCGCAAAAAGTATGCAGTCGAAAAGGTCAGTAATTGGTCATAAAAGGTCAGGTAGTTTCAGAAATTGGTCAGACATAGAAAATTTTTAATCCAGGGTTAAAATTTTTCAAGATCACCCGCGATTTTTGGAACCCAGTGTCCCAGTTTTATATCAATTACTTTAAAAACTTTATAGGTAAGGAATAATCGTAAAAGTCATTTTCTAGAAAATTTGAAAATACCAAAATTATTGCATCATATTTGAAGTAAATCAGTTTATCCGTTTAGGGAGGCTATAGCTCGATGTTACCGACACACATACGAAAGACGTAATGTAACTTTTTTAGATATTTCCATCATCGTAATGTTTTTGATTCGATTTGGGATCAATATCACTAGGGCTAGGATTTCCATGCAAATGTATATAGTTTTTGGGAACCTTTAGAAGCGTGATAATGTATTATCTTTACGAATCATGAATTTTCCTTTAATATGGCTGTTCGGAGTAGCAGTAGCTGCATCAAAAATACTCTCCACAAATTAAAATCTCATCGTCTATTAACACTTAAATGAATTATATGCTTGTACATAATATAATTTTTGCGCATAACATTTCTTATATACTTTTATTTTATATTCAAACCTAGCTTTCTTTATTACATTTTAAAATGAATTCTTTCTCTTCTATTCTGGAAATCATCAAGTCAAGTCAAGTTTTTAAATTTCTTGCTTTTCGAAATTAATAAATTTTGTATAAACTTTGAACTCCTTTTATTCTTTTATTTGTGGAGCAAATTTCTAATTATTTGCTAATTAAATCTAGCATAAAACAATGCTAGATCGTTCATGGTGACCCCGACGTGATTTTTATAGAAACTTTTTCGTGGAACAGTATACATTTTGAGACAATTTATAATTATTTTAGCATAATTTTGCATAATTCGGTGCATAATTAAATCAAATTTGTCTTGCACAGTGAAGTCGCATAAAAAGCTTTATTATAGACATTGAACCTTGTTTGCCCTATTTCGTCTTCATTATACATAATTCTTTGGTAAATAGACTATACATACCTAAAATTCATACGTCATAAAAGCTCTCGCGAAATAACATTTGCCGTGAACAGTTTAGTTGCAAGACCGGTTATTTAGAGTAATTTATTACTTGCGGTACATTCATTTAGCCGTTGTCGATTAACATTCAATCACGTGATCTTATTCTTATTTAATAAAATCAATTTATCGAAAAAGAAAATGCCTACCGGAGACCATCTTGCCGGTGACACATTTCTCAAGCGCAAAAGTGCTTCAATTATAAAGCAGCTCGATGACTTAAAAAATTTATTGACATCGGAATACCTGAGTGAACTAGATGAAGCAGGACTCTTGGTAAGATTAGAATTAATTGATCGCTTAGAGAGAAATTTCGAAGTCGTCCAGAGTAATTTGGAACAAGAGGACTTTAATGAAATTGAAAACAACACGCGCGGCATGTTTTATGAGAATTTTGTTGAAACTAAAACCGTGGTTACTCGTCAACTCAATCAACGTCGTGCTTTTGGCGCTCGTCAATCTACCACCGTGAGGCAGTTCTCATTAGATGATCCTCACCCTTCTTTTATTGTTACGCAGCCCAAATCAAGACTGCCAGTTCTTCCTGTCCCGATATTTAGTGGAAACTACGCAGAGTGGGCGGATTTCTTCTCAATGTTCCAGACAGTGTTTCACAACGACAATGACTTAACAAAAATTGAGAAGTTTCAGTACCTCAAGTCAAGTCTCCGATCACCAGCGCTGGATACAGTAAATTCTCTAGATATTAATGAACAAAATTATGATTTAGCTTTAGCAATGCTTAAAAAACGATATGATAATAAACGTTTAAGTTTTCAGATTCATATCAAGGATATTTTTGCGTTGAAGAAAGTGGAAATAGGTGCAGTGACTAGCCTCCGAGAAATAAGCGATAAAGTAAGCTCTCATCTACGAGCTTTAAACACCATGGGAACCAAGGAGCAGCTGGCTGACGGTCTACTCATTCATCTTGTGGGCCAAAAACTAGACTTGGCTACTCAGACCAAATGGGAGGAACAAACACCAATCAACATTATACCTTCGTGGGACTCAATGTCAACTTTTCTGGATAAAAGATGCCAAACGTTGGAAAATGTGGAAAATGCTATGGTAAATGAAACGCCAAGCAAACAGGTGAGCAAAAAACCAAATTATTCAAGTGCTAGTCGAAAGGTACTCGTAACTTCAAATAGCAGCAGTGTTAAGATTTGTGGTTTTTGCGACTCCTCTGATCATGACATTTACAACTGTCAATCATTCAAAAATCTTTCGCCAGCTACACGATATGAAGAAGTTAAACGAAGGTCCTTGTGTCTTAACTGTTTAAAAAAGGGGCATTTAGTTAGTAAATGTCAATCTAGACGCTGTAGCATTTGTCATTTTAAGCACCACACATTACTCCACCTCAAGCCTATTGTCGCACTTTCGCCAAACCAAACTCAATTGCCAGCTTCAACTTCTTCACATACAGCATTGATTTCCACCTCGTTTAGTCCTTTCAATTCAAAAGCCTTAGAGAATCGGTCGGAAAATTTCGTTTTCATTGCTACAGCTATAATCCTCGTCAAAAATGGAGCTGGTTCTAATATTCCATGTAGAGCTATTCTAGATTCAGCTTCGCAATTACATTGCATTACTAGTCGACTTGCAGATCAACTACAGCTCAGGAGGAGGAAACTAACAACATTTATATCTGGTATAGGTGAAGCAGACTTAGTTTCCAATGAATCGGTTGAATTATTCATGCGTTCACGGGTTGGAGAGTTCGAGACTTCCTTTAAAGCGATAATCGTTCCCACTATCACCGAAAATCAACCGATATACTCGATTAACTACACCAACTGGAACATTCCCTCTAACATAAAGTTAGCAGATCCAACTTTCTTCAAATCTCAGAAAATAGACATCCTTATCGGTGCTGGTCTCTTCTTTGATTTAATTTGTGTGGGTCAAATTCGCTTGGGTGAAGGTTTGCCATTGCTTCAAAAAACCAGATTAGGATGGATAGTCTCTGGCGGTGGTGAACAAACTATAAGAAAGTCATCATGTCTAGTTGCAAGCAGAAACCTAACCGAGGAGATAAATCCGGAAGATAGCCAGTTACATGCCTTAGTTAAGCGGTTTTGGGAAGTAGAAGATTGTTCTGAAATTATTTCAAAAGCTACCAAAGATGATTTAGATTGTGAAGCCCACTTTGTTAAAAACTTTTGTCGTTTAGAGTCAGGTGAATATTTGGTACGTCTTCCCTTCAAAACATGTCCAAGCCAACTAGGAGATTCGTATCACCAAGCACTTCGTCGTTTATTGAACCTAGAGAAAAAGTTGCACAATCATCCTGATGTGAAGGCCCAATATTCGGACTTTATGAGAGAATATCAGGAGCTAAATCATATGTCGCTGCTAGATTCATTTCCTCCTCGAGTTCCTACATATTTTCTGCCCCACCATTGTGTTTTGAAGGCTGATAGTTCTACCACTAAACTTCGGGTGGTCTTCGATGGTTCTGCAGTCACTTCATCTGGAAAATCTTTAAATGATATTTTATTTGCTGGTCCAACCATTCAACCGAAACTGTTTAACATCTTGCTGAGATTCCGCTCTTTCAAAATTGCATTGACAGGAGATATTTGTAAAATGTATCGTTGTGTTCAAGTTCCATATCCTGATAATCATCTTCAATGTATTTTATGGAGAGAAAAGCCTACAGACCAAATCAGAATCTATAAATTAGACACGGTAACTTATGGTACAAAGTCAGCCGCTTTTCTGGCCATTCGCACAATGCATCAGCTAGCTTCTGATGAGGAAACAACATACCCCATCGGCTCGAAAATCGTCAGGAGAGATTTCTACGTGGATGATTTGATTTCTGGTGGCGACTCATTTGAAGAGGTTCTCGAAATTATGAATCAAACAAAAGCGCTACTTGAACGGGGGCATTTTAAATTAAGGAAGTGGTGTTCAAACGATGCAATGGTTTTAAGTAATGTTTTAGAAGCAGATAGAGAAACATTTTTGAAGTTTCATGATGGTAGTGATGTCACAAAAACGCTTGGTCTTACTTGGGATCCAAATTCAGATAATTTCTTATTTTCGTTCGTTCCATTTTCGGAAAATCAAAGAATTACCAAACGGACGGTTTTGTCTTTTGTTGCTCGATTTTACGATCCACTTGGTTTGATCGGCCCAGTTATTACAAAGGCAAAAATATACTTGCAACTTTTATGGAAAGAGAAAGTTAATTGGGACGAAAGTCTATCTCAATATTTGCAATCTATTTGGAAGGATCTTTGTGCAGAATTTAAGTTGGTTGATAGCTTCAGCTTTCCTAGATTTGTTTTGGTTCCTGGTTCTAAAGTGGAGTTGCACGCTTTTTGTGACGCTAGCCTTTTAGCATATGGTGTTTGCATCTATATTAGATCCGAGTTCGATGGCGTCGTACAAACATCTTTGCTGTGTTCTAAATCTAAGGTCTCACCGCTTAAAACGCTGACTGTTCCCAAACTCGAATTATCTGCGGCCACGATTCTTGCTGAGCTCACCCATTCTATATCTAAATTGAAAATTTTCGACTGTGAATATCATTGCTGGTCAGACTCATCAACAGTTTTGTTTTGGTTAAGAGAAGAACCTACCAACTATAATGTTTTTGTGGCAAATAGAGTGAGTAAAATTCAAACGTTGACAAGTGGCATGACATGGCATTATGTCCCTTCGCTGATGAATCCAGCAGATACTTTGTCAAAAGGTGCCACTCCTAAAGAACTAATTAGCTCATCACTGTGGAAACATGGCCCTACATTCCTCAGAGATACTCGGAGCAAATGGCCTATTTGCCCTGCTCTTGCTCAAGATCTACCAGAAAGGCGTAAAAAAGTCTTACTCACAGCAGCTAAGGTTGTTGATTATACACTGGATTGTAAATTTTTAAACTCATTTTATAAGATGCAAAGAATTTATGCGTATATCTACAGATTTACAAAATTCAAGATTGATAAGCTTCGTGGTCCTTTAACCACTAATGAAATTCACCAGGGAACCATACTTTTGATGCGTATGATACAAAAGGTGCATATAGCGGTTGAATATAAAGCACTTGAAGCCAAGAAAAATATTGATTCATCAAGCAGCATTAACTCGTTAAATCCATTTCTTGATAATTGTGGTTTGCTTCGTGTAGGAGGACGATTGCAGAATTCATTGCTGGACTTCGAATCAAAGCATCCAATCATCTTGCCTAAAAATCATCCACTAACGAATTCTCTCATAAACTACTTTCATCAGAAGTTTCTTCATGCTGGCCCACAATCGTTGCTTGCTTCAATAAGACTGCAGTACTGGCCAATCGGCGGAAGAAAATCAGTAGCTCGTATAGTAAACAAATGCATTCGTTGTTTTAAGGCGAAACCAAAACTAGCAGAACACATCATGGGAAGTCTACCTCTGGAAAGAGTTCAAGGACATCGATCATTTTTGGTAACTGGTGTAGATTTTTTAGGTCCATTTTACTACAAGTCAGAAATAAGAAACAGACCACCTGTAAAATGCTACATTTGTTTATTCATCTGTTTTGCTACAAAAGCGATCCACCTGGAACTTGTAAAAGATTTATCCACCTTGTCATTCCTGGCATCTTTAAAACGATTTATTTGCACACGAGGAAAGCCTAAATCAATCTGGTCTGATAATGGCACCAATTTCGTGGGTGCAAAGAATGAGCTGGAGGATCTTCGAAAATTGTTTCTCAGCGAGAATCATGTTCATGACGTCCAGAAGCAGTGTCTCGAAGATGGAATTGAGTGGCATTTCATTCCTCCTAGGTCTCCACATTTTGGAGGGCTCTGGGAGGCTTCAGTAAAATTAGCCAAATATCATTTTTGGCGAACAGTGGGTCATGAAATTTTAAATTTTGAAGAGCTTAGAACTTTAGTTTGCCTAATTTCTGCAATAATCAATTCTCGTCCTTTATGTCCCATTACAGAAAATCCTGAAGATCTTGAAGTGCTGACACCTGCTCACTTTTTGGTTGGTGCTCCATTCACATCCATAGTTGAGCCCGATGTTACAATGCTGAATATCAATCGTCTCAGTA
Source organism: Epistrophella euchroma (assembly GCA_947049315.1). Taxonomy (NCBI): domain Eukaryota; kingdom Metazoa; phylum Arthropoda; class Insecta; order Diptera; family Syrphidae; genus Epistrophella; species Epistrophella euchroma. The sequence continues at coordinate 119,849,964 of OX346245.1, read as the reverse complement.
GATGGCAGCGAGTGTCCTATATACAACAAGTGTTTTGGAAAAAGTGGAGCACTGAGTATTTGACAAATCTTCAGGAACGAAACAAGTGGCGATCATCGTTATCAAACATAGCTGTCGGTGATATGGTATTGCTGAAAGATGAAAATCTACCACCCCTGAGATGGCCATTAGGAAGGGTGATCGAAATTATTAAGGGAGCTGATGATGTTGCACGAGTAGCAGTCGTAAGAACAAGCTGCGGTATCACAAGACGTGCGGTTGCTAAACTTTGCGTTTTACCCATCGACAACAATGCAGTTGAAACCCCTCGGCCTTCAACGGGGGGAGGATGTTCGGAGTAGCAGTAGCTGCATCAAAAATACTCTCCACAAATTAAAATCTCATCGTCTATTAACACTTAAATGAATTATATGCTTGTACATAATATAATTTTTGCGCATAACATTTCTTATATACTTTTATTTTATATTCAAACCTAGCTTTCTTTATTACATTTTAAAATGAATTCTTTCTCTTCTATTCTGGAAATCATCAAGTCAAGTCAAGTTTTTAAATTTCTTGCTTTTCGAAATTAATAAATTTTGTATAAACTTTGAACTCCTTTTATTCTTTTATTTGTGGAGCAAATTTCTAATTATTTGCTAATTAAATCTAGCATAAAACAATGCTAGATCGTTCAATGGCATTCAATCGTTAGTGCATATTTTTGCATTTTTTACTATAAATGCATATTTTGCATATGTTTGCATATTTCTACATATTTATGCATATTTTAAGTTGTTATTTTCAAGAAAATATGAGAAATAGACATACATCATTCAATTTCTTAATTAAGAATCAAAGAACTGAATGGAAGATTCTGTTTTAAAAATTACGTACTGGTGTTGAAGGATCTCTTGGTTCAGTTCTAAAAAATGCTTGTGCATACTAAGACAAAACGAAAGATTTTCAACAATGAAAAATATATTTTAAGCATTTCGCATTCGTTTTTTTTTTTGTTCAATGTACAAAGTCGCGTTCATATCAATATAAACTTTCGTTGTGCGCCGCGCCGGCCGCCCGTACGTACGTTTTAAATCTTGTATTGGCCCTAAAATTTTTTGTGAAAAATTCAAATTTATTTCTAAATAGATATCATTTAAAATACCTGGGCACCGAAAATCCACCGGAATTGGAAAGCGTGCATTGAATGTGACGCGAAATTTGTGTGCGCTCGGACGTCCACACTGACATAAATTTTTTTCTTCGATACAAATGTTAGCGCCGAATACAACGCACAACGCAAAAATTATTGATCTGGCGGCGGCGGCTTAACATTCCAAAGTTTTGCTTTTAAAATAAAAATAGAACTATATGGTAAAATATTATGGTTTTAAATGCATATTTTAAGTGCATATTTCTCATTTTTAAGAGCATATTTTAAGCGCATATTTCCCTAAATATCACTTTGTCATTGCTTAATTTTTTTCTTTCCGTGACATAGAGGAATCTACTTAAGTTTTTGTCTAAAATTGAACCGGATTAGATCAAAATGAATAGTAAAATTTTTGTATTATCAACAAAAAATTAAAACTCGTAAATTAAATGACAAAAATTCTACTTGGCTACACCTATACACAACTTTTATTAATACATTCATATACATACATAGATACATATGAAAAAAAAAGCTGTTAACTTTTACAAATAACGCACCACCGTTTTACTAAAAAGAACTTTGAATAGTGCGTATATTCCAAGCAATCTCTTCGCTGTCAGTGAAACCTTTGAAATGATGAATTTATTCATACTCTATTTGATCAAGTCTTTCAGCAAAAATAAATACCTTACAAAGCATACATTTTTGAACTACACAGCCTTGAATTAAAAGTCTCCATCATCATCATCAGATCATCTAGATAAACAGTCGACAAATTACTGTGCAAACACGATATTTTTTAACCAAGTTAATTTATTAGCACAAACTTATGTTAATTTCTCCCACGTATCTTTGCTGCCAACTTAATATTTTTTTTTTTTTGTTGAATAAACATTAATTGGATATGAATATCCAAAAATAAACTATAGGTACTACCTATCCTAAAAAACAAAAAAAAACTAACAAAACCATTTTGCCAAATAATAACCGGATATGACTGACTATGTTAGTTGTCGTCGCCTCAGGTAAAAAGAAGCTCACGAGTCACACTTCTGGTTACGAATTTAAGAAATAATTTTGTCGATGTGTATATTTTGGTGTCTTTTTATTAATTTTTGCGTATTTCTTCGACATTGTCTGGGGCTTCTTATTTCAAGGAAAGGTTTCAAAAATCAGCTAATGAATATAAACATGACAAAGGCACATAAAACTTAGCAGATATTTCATAGATAGTCTTATGCCATTAGTAAGCTTCTGTTCAGACCTTAAAACTTTAATTTATGTTATTTTAAGAACCTTATCATATGTATGTACCTAGGTATTTTTTGTTTGCAAATTTAAAACTGAAAACAAGAGTAGCCTTCATACTTTTAAAGTTCCCGGGAATCCATATCTCTAATGACAATGAGTGACCATTACCGGACGTAGTAGTAATAAAGAAATTAAATTTGTAATCGTTTTTGCTTAGTCGGCTTAGTTTACGAGAGATTTCTTTTACTTGCTTGTGTTTGTGATTAGGAAGTGGATTTTTTTTGCATGTTGACACACGCTTCCCATACAACAGTAAAACAGATATTTCAATGTTAAAGATATCAGATGTATTGAGCTTGGTATAGTTAGACAAAGATTGCCGCTCAAGGGAGTTTTGATAATAATTGTTTGTTTAAGTAATTTTTAACAGCGGCAACGAAATATTTATAAATATTTCTTTTGAAAACAAAACAAATTATAATATAGTACATAATTGCCATCCTGTTGATAGAGCAATTAGACTAGTCTTTAGAGCCGAGAGATCAGAATTTTAATTCAATTTAATTTAACATACAAGAATTCTTAATTAATATATACTATACCTACTTAAAATTTTACAACCAAAAGTGGGCGTACTTACAAAAAAGTTTAATAATCTTTAAAAAATAAAAAGAACAGTTCTTTTGAAAAGAAATTCAAAAATTTTGTGATGCAGCAATTAAGACCTAACTATAGGTTCTAATTTAGAGATGCAACATCAGTCCAAGTCTTCTGCGATTTAAATCTGTTTTAAGACCACTTGGGTAACCATTTAATTTGATAACAATCTTTGGATTGTACAAACAATTATTTTTCAGCGGTTAAGTTCTTTTTTTTTTCCTTAACTGTTGAGGTGCAATTATTCATCAAGGTAAAATAAAATGAAAAGGCCAAGCCATACTTTTTGACCACGATGTAGGGTTTGTAGAGTTAGGACTTGGAGTTAGGCCTGGTAGAGTTAGGGGCTTGGCTCTTCATGAGATCTCATAACTTTTTCACAACGAAAGCGTTATGTATGTGCATGTGAGTCTTGGCGACCATTTTTACATGAAATGTTTTTGTATTTATTTTATAAGAATTAAAGAGAAAATATTTGAAATTTGCACAGCTAATTAACAACTACACATACATTTTTGATCCCGCTTTTAATAATTTTCATAAAATGACTTCACTATTCTTATATAATTAGTTACTATCAAGAGCCTCACCAGTATTTTATTAAATAAATGTTCTCAGCGAGGCACTAATAGGGGCCTATCATGTTTTCTTGCCAGGGCCCTGCCTAAACTTGCAAAAAACTTGCCATTTTTTCAGGCTCATACAATTTTTTTTTTCTTAGAATGATCCCCCCAGGAATCATCCCCTAAAATATTAAGCCCAGATTAGTGGACACGCTGTATATTTTATATAGTATCCATGATTATATTCAAGTATATTAAAAAAAATTTACATTTTAAACAAAAATAAATTAAAAATCTTTATTTATCGGCTCTGTTTGAATTGAGAAACACGATAAATACGAATAACTTGCTATTTTTAGAAACAATTTAGAAGTATGTATGTATGTATGTATACTTACATTATAATTTACTGAATTTTTTTATTTAAAGCTTTGCGACAAAAAAAAAGACGAAAACAAAAAAAAAAAAACATAAATAAACTGAACGTTATTTCCCCGCAAAATAACATGATTATTGTCTTAAAATTAGTGCTGAACAATACAAAAATTTACAGTACATACTCGTACATACAAGTCATGCTCACGATTATAATGTGCATGCGTTTTTATTGCGAAAAAAGAAAATGTAAATCCCATATCGGAGACACCATAAATAGACTTGACCTCTTAATATTCTAATCAGCCTTATGAGCTCAATTCTATTGAAAATAAAAATGCATTTACCATTAATTTGCTAGTTTCTTAAATTACATTAGCATTTTGTCGCGTTGATTATTTTTTTTCTATTTTATTTAGCTTTTAATTTGATAAAATGTTTTTTTTTTCTTTAATTTCTATTATTTGGAATAAACCCACATTCATATTGTGGTTTAAAGTTATGTTTATTTGTATATTCTTAAATGAGTGTGTTAATGGTACCTACTACTTCATTAAAATTTTCAAACTAAATATTTTTTTGACTTGAAATGGTAGCTAATACAGTGAAGCTTCAAGAAGGTAGTGATAAAAATGATAAATTATTCCATTTTTTTTTTAACAAAATAAAGATAGATTTACACAGAAAAAAAATAATGTCTCAAAATTTAAAAACAATTCATTAAAACGTTATCTTTTTTTTTTTAATTATGTTTAAGATAGCTTAAAGTTCGCTTTGTTTGTGAACAGAGGCGATTAAAATTTTTTTTTTAATTTAATCTACATTTAATTTTAAAATGCTTATTTTTGTTCACAATATGTATGTGTAATCACGGATAAATATATTTTGAAAGTGTAACTACACACCACATAGTATAGAAAGAGTTAATAAATGAAATTAAAATCTGGATAACGATGAATTATTTAATTCTGTTTGTATAAATAAATAGTAAATAGTTGCTGTATAAGTAGTCATAGCACTTTTAAGAGTGCAAAAATGTGCAGAACGATATCGGATTTTTTTTGCATTCTCTGGAATTTTATTGCATTTTACCTATTTTTGAAAAAAAAAAAAAAAACTATTCAAAAATCATAAAATCTAAAAATACATATATGTATTTTTTGTTGGAAAAATTATATGGCCAAAATATGCTAGTACACGAAATGTCATAAATAAATAAATTTGATGGCACAACAGCTCATGAAGAACTACTAGGGCCTAGTGACTTACAACTCTCAACCATTCCTGTATGCGTGTCTGCAGGAATGGAGGGGACCTACAGTTTATTGCCGAATCCGAACGGCTAACGAGCGGCACTTTTCTGTGACAGGATTTGTCAATTCCTCGCAAGAGGCAGTAGCCGTTTTTTCTTTTAAATAAATAGGTGGCGAGGCTGGGGATCGAACCTTAGACCTCCGACATGACAGTCCATGGCACTAACCATCACACCACGGCTACTACACGAAATGTTAGCTTTGAATTTTTTCGTAAGCCCTTATCAATAAATGCTTTTTATATTGGTTTACCTTTTCCTTAAGTTGGAACTTAATTGTTAAGAGTTTTAATTTTGTATCATGTCCGTTATATTTAGCTCATCTAAAAGAAGATTGTGTATTCCACTCTAGCTAGCCCATTTTCTTAATTCTTATTCTGTAAGGAAATATTTGTTTTAGCTCGTCTAGAACAGGAAGCTGCAATACAACGTACCTACTGTCATTATTAATTAAATTTTATTTCCGGAAAAAATTAAAATAATACTGTTTTTCAGATTTTTTGCAAAGAACATAACGGAAATGGGGTTTTGAGGTTTTTTAAGAAAATTTCCTATTTTTTCATTAATTCACCTATAGGTACATACATATATGTTTAGTATTTTTACCAGTTTTTTTTAAATAACTTTTGCAATACAATGGTTCTTAATAGGTCCAACAATATTGCATTTAAAAATTGTACAAATAATTTAATTATAAAAAAAACATGTTTTATTTATTTTGACAGTTTCTTGTCAAATATATCAACAAATTAACATTAAACCATATATATACATAATGTACATAGTGTCTACATTTTAGTAGGGCATTTAGTATAATAGGACATTTAAAGAAGGAGACAGAAAGCTTTAACAGAACTTTTGAGTTTGTAATTTTACAAATTGTGGCTTATTCTGTCAGTTTTTCGGCAGTTTTAATTGAATGATCTACTTAAACATATTTTAAGATCAATGAACCCTTCAACATTTGTCCTCTTTTCAAAAACTTAAACAAAAAATTTGAATATGTAAATCTTTTTATTTTTAGAAATCACCTACTTTGCCTTTATCCATTTATAGTCTTAGGTATATAAGCTTCACCTATTCGACGACGTGACTAATTTATTATCTGAGTAAGTATATATTATTCTCTCAAAGATTACCTCATACCGGTGTTAATTTATATTTTTGCAGACTCTTCTCAGACTTAAAAATTCATCATTCATACATTTGCATAATAATACGAGCCGATATATTAGCTCTAATTAAATTAATTATTCTCATAAACTATGTTAATTAGCTTTAAAGATATTGCAATCATAGTTCCTAGATAGATTTAAAATAATTCTTAAAACAAGAACTGAGAGTAGAAAGGCACAAGGGCAAAATGTGATAATCAGTTTTAGCACTTACTATAGAAATACCTAGAAATAGATAGGTTCCCAATTCACAATGAAAACCGATAACACTTCGATACTTTTTGTTTCAAGTAGGTTCAATGTGCAAGTACAAAACTTGTCATTATCAAGTCAGAGTTAATGTTGAAACGTTTTTTTTTTTTTTTCTTTTATAACTTTTATGCCTTCTAGCTAAAGCAACCACTCACCTTTTATTGTCGATGTCACACCTCATACGATTTTTATTTCCAATGAATTCTTTAATACAAGATATCCTTGTTTCTTTGTATTCTCTAAGTGTGTTTATTTAAGACACAAAGCCTCGAATTGTTACCGCACAGTACCTATTTGTAAATTTATAATCTTTCAATCACTTTTTTTTTCAAAATCGATTAAGTTATACAATTACTCTGTTTTTTTTTTTTTTCTCTTTTAATTTCAAACTTTACCACTGGCACCGATTTATGTTGTTGTTGTTTTTGTTAATGATGATTAATTTAATTCACTTTTTTTTTACTCCTCCAGCTTTCAATCATACGAATCACTTTTTCTCTCTTTTTTGTTTTATTACCGTTTTTTGTTTTTGTATTTTTTTTTCTTTTAACACTTTTTTGTCGATTGCTATCGATAAAAATTAAAAAAAAAATCGAAATGCAACCCAAGAAGTACAACTCTTTCTCTTCAATTTAACACTTTCTACACATAAGTGAAGTGAATCAATCAAATTGGCTTCAGAAAATGGTCATTAGTCAGCAATGGACATTAATTACAATATGTGCATTCAAAAAAGCCTGTAGAGAAAAATTTTAAAATAAAAAAAGACGAAAACAAACAAAAAAAAAAATCAATCAAAAATTTAATTTAATTTAATCTCGAATAATGACAATGAATTTAGATTAAATTTAATGCGCGCGCAGTTTTAAGCACAAAAAAGAAATATTTGAAACAAAATTAAATTTAAAATTATTCAGAAACAAAAATACATCACACGACGAAATTTATTTAAAAAAAAAAAAAAAACTTATGATGTGAAATAAAAAATTGCACCTTCGGTTTTTTCCAAGTAATTAATGAAAAATTCAAAACAAAGATTCGATAAATTCGCCTTTTTTTTGGCAAATTCAAAATTGGCCGCGATGGTTGAAGCACAAGAGAAGAGGTTCCAAGCAGCAGCAACAGCACCAGACCACTCAAACCGAAAGCTTTTCGACAAATAACCCACTCGATAGTTGGGCCGTGTTAAGGCCTCTCAATGCTTGAATAACAAATTACGAATCAAAGCAAATACAAGCATACGGATACAAGAATATCTAGGTATGGGAACAAAAATCATGAGAAGGAAAGACACAAAAAAGTCTCCACTTCGAGTGAGATGTTTTCTGACTAAGTGAGTAAATTGAATAACAAAGTCTCCATTGCCAACAATAGATTACTATACACAGCGCCTAACGTTTTGTCGAAACCAAACACAATCAAGCGAAACCGATGATGGTTGGGTCTTGTGTGTTTTGTGAATCGTATCTAATTCGTTTTGCCGCTTTTGCTGTTAGATTGGCAGTCTTTTTGAGTGCGTTTTAGCTTAGATACACAGATAGATACTAAGTCAGTAGATCGCTTTAGCTTTTTTATTGTATTTTTTGTAGTTGTATCTGGTGGTGCGAATCAGCCGGTTTAGCCGGCGCATTGATGTAGGTGGTGAGGTGAGCTGATGGTAGTGATGGTGAATGGAGGTGGTATCTGGTATTTCTATTCAATGAACTTGAAGTGGAAAGTAAAAATGAGTAAGCCGGTGCTTTTTTTTTGTACTACATACTTTATTTTTTTTTTCCTTGAGAACAACTGACATCGTGTTGATGATGTTCAAAGATACCTACTTTGGCAAAATTTTGCAACGGATATGGTCAGAGAAAGGTGAGCTACGATGATGGCGTGTTATGACTGAGTTTTTACATATAAAGGCATATAAAATGGACTTACATATATGTGTAATGCTAAAAGTTAATTGATTGAGATCATTGTAGTTCGAAGAGATCGAAATAAAAAGTTTGTGTTTTTTTTTCCAGAAAATCAACAGAAGATGTTTAACGTTTAGAATCAGCATTACAACGAATTGAGTACTATATTATCAAGAGTTCAAAAAAATTCCTACAATATCAGAAATGTGAACAGAATTTATTTAGCCACATTTTTTTTGGTTTTGCGGGCGGTCAAATACTGAAGAAACAGAATTGTCTTGCTTGCTTGGTTTTAGCTGGAAGAAGGTTTGTGAGATCGCTGACTTCATGTGTTTTTTTAAATGAATTTTTGATATGTATTTACATATATATGTACATACATATATCTAAAATGTATACAGACATATATTATCTTATACATTATTGAGGACTCGTAGAAACCACAAAATATAGAGTTGTCTACCTGGGCTCCACTATAACATCCCAATATGACATCAGCGCAGAGATCAAACGAAGAATTACTCTTGACAATCGCTGTTTCTTCGGGCTAAGAAGGCATTTATAAAGCCCTCTCTCAGAGAACCCTAATCATTCCGGTCCTGTTATATGGGGCAGAGGCATGGACCCTGTCAAAAACGGATGAGAATCTGCTTGAGTGCTTTGAAATGAAGATTTTTCGGGTGATTTTCGGTCCAGTCTGTATCGATGGAGTGTGGAGGAGAAGATTCAACAACGAGTTTTACAGGCTTTACAGCGACGACGTCGACCTGGTCAAAAAGCTGAAAATACGACGAGTCTTTGAATCTACCCCTGACGGTCTGCGCAGCAGAGGAAGACCTCATCTTAGGTGGCGCACACAAGTGGAGAACGACCTCAACCAACTTGGAATGCGTTACTGGATGCAGATAGCTTGGGACCGAGCTGGCTGGAGGGGCATTTTGGTTGAGGTCGTAGTCCATCTTGGGCTGGGAGCGCCATCTAAAGTAAAGTAAGTAAGTTAGTCCAATGCACGACAGTTGGGCGTTTTAGAAGGGTACGACAGCTTTTAACTGATTAGCCCAGCCTGGGCGGAACGTAATGGACTAAAGTTCGTAAAAAAAACTTCCATTTGCATTTAAATAAATTTAAATAAAGGTTTTAATAAAAAATTTTCAGTACTCCTGAAAAAGCATTTGTAGGTCAAAAATATTGGTTTCGAAACAATATCTTTAACGTGACGCTAATGGTACGCATGATCACATTATTTGCTTTTGAATGCATTGCTTTACAAAATCTAACCACGAAACATAAGTATTTATGTATTTGATGATTAAAATAGGTTTTTAGTTTACTTTAAAAAAAAAAATTACGTATACGCCCCAGTGAACCACAAAATAGGAAATTCTAGTCTAGTTTGGTCGCGGTTTTTCAAGACAAGACAGATAAGATAATAAATCCAAAATATTCGAGGTAAGAACTTAAAAAGTGTGAAATTAAAATATACATTGACCGGATAGCAAGAACTTGCTCTTCAATGTAAGAAAGTCAAAACATGTTTTTTTATATTTATATGTACAAAATTATTTCAAATTTTTAAATGCAACATTGTTTGAAATATTTAAAATCGGTTGTGCTATTAAGAGGCTGCATAAAACAAATATAATGCAAACGTCATTGTAATCCTATTTTGTCTGTAATTTAATTTTTTTTTTTTTCAAAAGCTGAGTCAAAATTGGTGGATCTGTTTTTGGCAAAACCTATGTAGGTCTACTCTCCTTATATTTACTATATATATCAACATAAAAACCATTCTGTGTCTCTTCAAAATGACCTGAATATTGTTTTCTAATTATATTGCTTACGTAACTATCTCAATGTGTAATAAAATGTTAATCGATATCAGTGTATTTATCTATCACAAGTAGCACAAAATTACTTAAAGAAGTATTAATTATTGAAGCGTTGAGATGAAGAAGAGGGGACATTTTTTTTTTTTTTTTTTTTTTTTATTTCTTACCAATTTAAAAGCTAAGAGAAAACTTTAATTCTCATGTGATTGGCGGCCTTCTAAGATCACTGCTTTTTAATTGCGCTTGACAAAAATTTGTACAAAGTATAAGGAAATGTAACACGGTGTAAGTTCTAGTTAAAGGACTTTGAACTCTTATATCTAAAAAAATTTTCAAATGTCACTTAAAACCCTTCTTCATCTGAACGCTTCAATTAATCTTTTTAGAATGCTTGAAGGAGTATGTATTAAAGAATTACCAAAATATCAGTTGAAGAAATGTTTAAAAATGTGTTAAGTAGTAGTGAACCTAAAAATTTAAGGTTTTAAAGAAAATACCTAATTATGAAGAAATACAGAGCCCATAATTTGGTATTAAGTAATGTGATACCGAAATTATTTTATTTTGTGCTACTTTGTGGTACTTTAATCAAAACATAAATCAATTATTTGCAACCTGAATTCCAATTTCTCATACAAAATTGACTTTACACCAGTGCCAGTGTTACCGATTCAACAAAAAAAAATATAATAATTTTTATCATGATATTTAAAACAAAAAAAAATCATGAAATTAATTACTTTTCATAGAACAAAGTAAAAAGTTCGTAAGCAAAATATACTCAGATAGTTGGATATTGTTTTATTTGGCAGTAAATACTCTTTAATAATATTAAAAAAAAAAAAATAAAGTTAAAATTAACAAACTTAAATAACGTTTCTTTTCAAAGAAATCCTAAAATCTTTCCATGTTGAGAATGCTGTCACGCGTGAGAGTTGCTTGTGTGATTAAATCCACCTCTTAATCATTAAAAAATAAAAAAAATTATTTGGTGGCACAAACGGCTCATGAAGAACCAGGGCCTATAGCGACTTACAACTCTCAACCATTCCTGGTGTGCGTGTCTGCAGGAATGGAGGGGACCTACATTCCTGCAGACACGCACACACGCACGCGCCTACCTAAGGTGAGCGGCACTTTTCTATGACAAGAGATACTCTTGGAAGATTTGTCACTTCCTCACAAGAGGTAGTAGCTCCGAAAAAATCTTAAAGTGGAAACGGCTGGTATTGAACCCCAAACCTCTGGCATGACCCCAGACCTCTGGCATGACAGTCCAACGCACTAACCACTACGCCACGCGCTACTACCTCTTAATCGTTAACTTAATTGAACAAAAAAAATCAAATAACTATTCTTTTTTTTTTTTTTTACAATCGTTAACTTAATAGAAAAAAAAAAGAATTGTTATTTGATTTTCACTTACCCTACTTTTAAATTTTAATTGAAAGCTTAACTTTACCCTTAATTTTACCCTTTCATATGAGTTAATGGTAAAAAATCAGGAAAATTATGAAAATCTTGATAAATCATGAGATTCGGCACACACTGCCTTACACCGTGTTGGAGTTAGGAATTTATTAGTAATCCTGCTGTAGAGCACTTATTTTTTGCACCCACACAAACTTCTGGCTGATTCTATTGGTTATTTTAAACCAAAATTGCTTAGTTGGTAGAAATTACGGAAAGTCTCTCACGTACTAACTATGAAACACAAAATTTAAAACTATGATAGTGTTGGCTTCGAAGCCCATATTCGTAGGTATTTTTAAACTTTTCCCTCATTAAATATAAATAAATGTTTTTTTTATTCTTTTTGTAATACATATTCTATTTATCTAAAAAAGTGATATCAGCGCAAATACCTATTGCTTATCTTCAAAGCAAAGTACAATTGGTTGCTATAATTTTTATAATTCCAATAATTTTTAGATGACATGTATTATACTATACAAGAAGAAGGAAAACGTTATCGTTATCTGGGTTGTGCGAGCTTAATAGCAAACAAAATTTTTTAAACATTTTTTAGAACATACTTAAATAGTATGACACACCTTTATAGTTATGCAATTATTAACAAAAACGGTAGGAATACATATAAATACACTAAAAATATATCAGTAAAAGCAAAAATTGCAACAAAAATAAAATAGAATAAATTTGATATCAATTTTCCTTCGAATGAACCATTCACCTTGGATAGGTTTGAATTCGAACTTTCTTATCTATTTATTTTTTTTTTTTTTAGCCACGATTACAGTGAGTTTGAAAAAGCTTTGTCTGAAAAAAACGTGTGCTTTACATTCACATTCACCTTGATTTTTTTGTTTGTCTCTAGAACATATATTTCAAATATAGTAAAACAACAAAATACTCAGTTCTCTAAGAACGATAATTTTAGTGGAGACTTTTTTCATACTCACTCAACTCACATACATTTAAGTAAAGCATACTACACTCGAATTTTTACTGAGTTATTTAGAAACTATCTAAATTAATCGAGTGCCTCGAGCAGAAGCAACAGCGTACCTATAAGTATTCACCCCATGTATCTGACGTGCGTCTGGGGCTGATGTGGTGTGTCTTATCTTACGATCAATAAAAGATAAATTATAATTTAGTATCTTAAGCGATTGATCTCTTTTTATGCTCAAGCTTGGGGTTAGTATTTCACGTTTCAGTTTAGATATTTCCCAAATTGATATGCGTCCATAGATTACAAGAGATTCCGGAATCTAAATTTTACCTGCGAGGCGAATTTAACGATTTAGATAGATTTATGGATGTAGATAGGAAAATAGATAAATCAATTCAACCGCCCGCTTTGCTTATGCTATTCTTTATGTGCATATGCTAGAGCTAGATATTTAACTTCTTAATAAACTGAGGCCTAAGCACCTAAGCTTAAGTTGAAGCAGCTAGCAGGTAACCTGGTTTCTAGTTAATTGATGTTTTCTTAGAAGATGTTTTCTTCACTCTAAGATAAAAATATTTAAAGATATTATCACTATTATACGTTTGAGAATGTCCATGTTCATTGTTGTGATGCGCTTGCTCACCCAAAAAATTATGACATTATTATCATGCTCGAATGAATATTGCACACGTATCTTAGCAGCTTAGGTAGTTGAGTAAATACTGTGTTGGTTTTTATGTTTTTTTTTTTTTTATCTAGAAATTAAATGTTAAGCTATTGGCAAGGTAGATTTTTTATTCATAACGGTTTGGTATACGGGTTAATTGTGCTGTTATACAGGGTGTTTTGCATCAGAAAAAAGGTTAGAGCGTAATAATTAAGAGAAAAAGGCAACTTTCTATAAATCGACCTGAAATTTGAAAAAAAAATGCTATTTTAAAGCCTTAAATTTTAACATTCCATGCTCCTATTTGTTTTTAGTCAAATACTTGGAAACACAAAAAGCCGTAGGTATTCGTAAAGTGGATTTAATTGAATTTTAAGACATTTATTGTAATTTTTCTAGTTAAATATTCCATTCCTGCTCCTATTTTGATAATTACAAAATAGAATTGGGTTAAAAGTATAGATATTTATAATATGTAGTTAATATATATATGCAAATAATCAGTATTGTATTGTATTTGTAACTACCTAATTGTTATCACTGAAATTAAATGCTATTTTAAATGTTAAAAAATACAAATAAGATACAATTCTAACTTCTTGTTTGCCATATATGTAGTAAAAAAAATGGTTAAGTGCTCTATTAAGTAATTTATTTTTTATACTCCAAAATTTCTATTTTTATTTATAAAAATACTAGCTGACTCAACAGACGTTGTCCTGCCTTAGCAATGATTTCGAATTGGAACAGATAATAAACAAAAAAATTAGTACCTAGCGGATTTACCATCAGGTGATGAAAGAAATAACTAAATATTATGACCCTAAAACAAATCTAGTCAAACGTGTTAAACACTAATAAATTTTTATATTTCCATTTTTTTTTGGGATCTTGTAATCTTTTACATATCGATATAAGAAGAGAGAGAGAGAGAGAGATGAAAAAATTCTCTTTATTATTCTTTTCCTGTTTTTGATTCCTATGTATAACATTGTAGACCCTTTTAAATAAATAATACAAAATAAGCATTAGTAGAGTCACTGTGGCGTATACTTACTTTTTTATCAGCATATATAAGTTAGACTTAAAAATTTGTACATCACAGCTTTACAGTTCATTTTATGTAATTAGATATATTTTGAATAACAAACCCCTCTTAAGCCAAAATAAGTCTTTATGTGACTTAATTCAGTTTTTTTTTGTTTAAAAAAATTGAAATCGATTCCGAATCTTATTCCACTAAAATAATACTTCCTTGGGCACATATATTTGATTGTCTTTTAATCAATGACGATGAAGTCAAGTTCGTCGCAAAAATGTTATACCACAACACAAATAGTACCATAAATACCATTAAGCTGAAGATCGCTGCATTTTAATTTTTGTTTTCCTTTAAAGTAGGATATATCGTTAAGTATTAGGTTAGGTTAGGTTAGAGTGTCCGTCTAGATGTTGTTGACTCACTTAGACCCTAAGGGTCCATTATGGTACCACTAAGGAAAGTTACTCATGGGAGAGTTATGAAATTAATCAAACCATTTTGTGCTTTTAATGAAGTTTGAGAGACATTTTGTGTCGATCGTTGCCAGTTCACTGGTATTATCAAAGAAGGGGCTACCTAGGTAGGTGTTCCTTCTATTGGAGAGTGCTGGACATGTACATAGAAGATGTTGGATTGATTCCTCTTCTTCCTCGTCCATGCAGCTTCTACAGAAGTCATTTGTGTAGACCCCAGCCTCTTAGCATGTCTACCTATGAGGCAGTGTCCTGTTATGACTCAAATTGTGGAGCTTAAACTTTGTCTGCTCAGGGAAATCAAGCCTTTTGACCGCTTCAGGTCTATGCATGGCCATATTTGTTTAGTTGCTAGGCAGGTGGTACCCTGTGACCATCTAGCACTTGTTGATTCTAGGGCATATTGTTTGAAGAGGTGTTTGCTTGTAGCAAGTGGTGTTCCTATGTTGTGTCTTTGGCTAACAGTGGGCAGAAGTGTTCCGTTTTTGGCGAGCTCGTCAGCTTTAAAATTAATTTAAGTATTAAAGATATCGAAAAAATTGAAACACCAAAATGTTGGGGACAAATTTTTCCAGGGACGATGTTCATTACTTTTTTCAAATTGTACCTCGTGATATTTTTTTTAAGTGAGTCTTTAAAATTTGAAATTTATTTTTTTTTAGATGAGGAGATATACCCAACTAACTGTTTTATAATCAAAATAATAATTACCCTAGGTAGAGCATACCCAACTCTAAGGGCGATGTTCCTTATACTTATTTTTTTATTTTTTTTTATTAAGCGTTTTTAATTATTAAACTTAAAAAGAAATACAAAAAAGCTTATATGCTTATAACTTCGGATTAACGAATGGGAGGTAAAAAAAAGGACATGCAAAAATCAGATTTGTGTATAAACTTTTTTGTATTTCTTTGTAAATTTGATGGTTTAAAACGCTTAGTAAAAAAATAAAAAAAAAAATAAGGAACATCGCCCCTAGAGTTGGGTATGCTCTACCTAGGGTAATTATTATTTTGATTATAAAACAGTTAGTTTGGTATATGTCCTCATCTAAAAAAAAAAAAATAAAATTCAAATTTTAAAAACTCACTACAAAAAATATAACCAGGTACAATTTGAAAAAAGTAGCGGATATCGCCCCTGGAAAATTTTGTCCCCAACATTTTGGTATTTCAATTTTTTTCGATATCTTTAATAATTGTCGATATCTCCTTCTCTAAAGGAAAAACTAAATTCAAATGCAGCGATCTTCAACTTTATGATTTCATAAACATTTATAACATTCTGAGTCGTTCGAATTGATAAAACGCATTATTACGAAATATTATTATACTCCTTATCAAGTATTGTGCAGTAATATTGACTGCATAAGTATGCAATTATTTTTTGCAAAAGACCTGGAAACCAGCTTTCTTTCCTTAACTTTTAACATTTCTGAGCAACAAACCAAATTATATTAGAGGTGTATCCAGCGTTTATTTGTAAGGGGTCCATAATCCTGAAATACTTACGCCTAAAGCCAGCTTATATGAAGTTGGTGCAACGAGGGGTAATCTACAAATATAACATAGTCATTCGAGCAAATTAAAATTTTGACTGGTACATTTTTTTATTCAGAGAAAGTAACTCTAGTAGACAAAATTTCAGAAATATCATATCAATAAAAAAAAGTAAAAAAATATTGGGCTCGCAGACACTCATACATATGTTTAAAGTTTAAAATTTATGAGCTACCCTTAATAGTTGACAAAAGAACTTCTATAGGATGTATAACTTAAAGACCTAGAAATGTAAAAATTATAGTGTTTATGATGAAAAATAAGAATTTTTCTTTAACATTGCTAAAAATCCGAAAAGTTTTGTTCTAATAATTTATTCTGGATTCTCACCAACATGCATTTAGTTAGTGGGCCACTAATTTCTTGATTGGCAAAAGTCCAAAATAAATTATTAAAACAAAAAATTTGGTCTGTACCATCAATGTTGCAGAAAAATTCTAAGTTTTTCCAGCATATTATATGTAGAATCTCCACATTTCGAAGTTTTACAGAAATTCTTTCTGGATAGGTATTTGAAGAGAAAGGGATTGGATATTTCGGGTATCAGATATAAAATGAAAATGCGAAATTTCGTCATATTTAAAAAATGCAAGATTACGTTATTATAGAGATTTTCGTTTGCTTTCAAATGTAGGTACTACTTCCATTTAATAGATAAGAGCTTGGTGACTGGAAGCGCCAAAAGCAGCTGAATTGCAACAAAAATTCTTTGCATTTTGTTGCTTAACATATTTGGTTGAAAATTTTATCAATTTTACTCAGAATGTATGGGGTTTTAATTATAAGGCTTTTTTTAATTATCTATAGGATTGGACCTTTTCAAATGACCGTTAGTGTATGCTGTCATATCATAAGTAAACCACAATAATTGTCAGTTAACTTATCTTATCTGAAATTCTGTCGTTGATATCTTAAAATATGCGAAAGCCTTTTTATCTTTACGAAATGGGGTATATGTATTTGTTTTTGGGTCGTCAATATTTACACAGAGTTTTTTTTTTTTGATAACAAAAATTTGTTGAAATGTAGTTTCGATAAGAAAAAATTGCACAACCATAACATTTTTAAGTTTAAATACTGCAATATGAATATAAAAATTGAAACACTCAAGAGAACATGGGGTATTGAGAGATCAAACAAACAAAAAAAAACTCTTGAACAGAATAAGTGTCAATGGCATAATTAAAGAGGTCTCAGATTGTTTAAGGGTCGAATGTGCTTATATATTTTTTTTTTGTTTTATTTCTCCCATATGTGTTGAACTTTAAATGCATAACGAATGAATGACAAAATCAAGATAATTGATATCTAAAGTTTGTCTTTCCACACCAAAATATTGTCGCAGCTTATTGACAAAAATGCATTTCATTGTAATCTGGGGGCCTTAATTAACAAGAATACACGCCGATACGAGAAAGGGGGATTTGTGTATGTATTTTTTTAGACTAAACGACAGATCTTAAGTGTAGAAAATAACATCTTTCTTAAATGCCCTTAAAACAAGACAACACTTTGTCTTTAGATCGCAACCAGTGTGTTTATCGACCATATGCATGGCGTGGTTGCAGCATTCTTCTTCCCGGTTATGTAACACTTAATAGCTATTTCGGTAAAGAGGAAAAAGTACTTTCCGATCAGGCATTGATTGTTTACATTTTACGGTTTTTACAGTTTTCCCAGATGATGGGAGTTTTTTTTTTGTCGAATTCTTCCCGAACTTTACAGGTTGAAAATGTGAGGTGCAATCTTGTTTTTGGTTTTAGGTTTATAGCTTTTTTTAATAATGAAGTAATAAAAATCTAAGAACATCTATGTGCTTTTTATGGAGCCTGAGGTTGGAAATGTTAATGAAATGTTTGAGGAGTTTTGAAAATATACACCCATATAATTAAAATGATGTGTCTTAGTGTTATGAGTTCTGTAGAGCACGGTTATAATTAAGGTGAAAGAAAATTTAAGTTTACCATTAAAGGTTTCTTTTTTCATTTAAAAGGCAGATGAACTAATCGAGGAATTTTGCAGATAAATAGAAAATGACAAAAATAACTTAGGTATCAGAACTTATCTCAGATATTGTAAAATAAGACCTTACCATTGAAATTGAAGAAAATAAAACTATGCTGGAAAAAATTAAAAGTGTCAATCTTTTGTTCTGTTTTGTTTTTTTTTTTTGAACAGCTTTATCTCTGGTAAAAATGGTCTTATAGAGATTATGCAAAAAATTTTCTAAAGTTTTAAGTTTTATCTTTGAGGTTTTATTACATTTTTTTTTTAAACCGTTATTTTGCAATGCAATTATAAAAAATCTTGAAAGAGTAAACAGATATCTACATATACATTTTGAAAAATGTTCTTAAATATTTTTGTGTTACAATCAGTTGTTGCCGAGGTACTGATGACCACAAGCAAACTTCTTTTTTTATTACTAAATTATTCCCACGTTATCTGCACTATTTAGCAGAATTATTTTACGGCTTGT
This sequence comes from Epistrophella euchroma, assembly GCA_947049315.1. Taxonomy (NCBI): domain Eukaryota; kingdom Metazoa; phylum Arthropoda; class Insecta; order Diptera; family Syrphidae; genus Epistrophella; species Epistrophella euchroma. The sequence goes on along the minus strand of OX346245.1, from coordinate 119,830,875 downwards.
TGCTTGTCGAAAATTCCTGTGGTTATCGAATCATATGAATATCTTAACTCTTATGTTTGTATTTTGCAAAGGTCAGGTAATTTTTGAGACAGTAAAAACAGCAGCAAAACCATAAAACAAGTCACAGAAATTGTAGATTTTTGATGGAATTCCTGAAGACTCGGCTATTGCCCTTTAGGGTCATTTAGTAATCAGCTCTCGTTCATTAATTGGGGAGTGGTTTAACTCTGTGGAGGATTTTAAATTTCTAAACATCTATTGTGAGGTCGTAAGACCACTTATATGGGGCACCGCTATGCAAAGTCGGATGAAATGGCATTTTTAGCGCACCAAAAGTGGTCAGATTTGCATGAAATTATCAGGAATCACTCTCAATACTTGCGGCTGTGAATAACTCCATTAATGGTTTTTGTAAAAGTTCAACAACTCTTTTTTAACATGTATCAATAAACAGATTATTATGAAGACCAATTTGCGTATTTTTCAACCCTGTATTTATTAATCCTATAAACAAAAAAAAAATTGGAAGAACACTTTTTTCTCGTCGACTGGTACATTTATATTAATTATTGAAAATGATCGAAATCAGTAATATTTATTCACTGGTTGTGTAAAATACATCTGAAACAATTTTTTGCACAATTATATTTTTTTTTAAAGCCCGGCAAAAACCTGCAATCTCTATCGCGGCCTCAAATTTCTGCCTCTATTAATTTCATTAATCACAAAAATTTAGTTGACAAAACTTGACAGAATCAAAAGACATTCTACTTTTTGTGTGAACAAACGTTAGCCGCAAACATGACAATGCAATCTCAAAGGTGATTCAAGAATGCAGTTTGATATGATTTTTCTAAGCAAGAGCTTTTCTAGTGCCTAATTTACTTTAGTTTGGATATTATTCCGCGATATTACCTATAAATAATATAATTTTTGAAAATAATAACGGATTCATTCATAAAAATTGATTTTAAAAAAAAAAAATTTATTTAGACAAAAAAAATGCAAAGTAGATTTAAAAGCTAATTACGTAATTTATGTCGTAGACTTCAAGATACAAAATAACTTTGAATCTAATGCTTTGTAATCATTCATATTCAAAAGAAAAATCTATAGTTTTGTAATTTTCAATTTTCTCAAAAACACCTTTCTAACTTTTAATGCTCGACATAGATCGATATAAGCATATTAAATATTAAAATCCAAACGAGTGCTACGTTTATATTTTTTTTTATTAAAGAAATATTTTATTTTTTTTTTTTTTTAATTTTGAGTTTGAAAATTATTTTTTATTCAATTGTTTATTTAATCAATTTAATTTAAAAACAAAATGAAAGATGAGATTTATGGATTTAAAAAAAGATTCGACGTGAATTTCTAAGTCTATCAATTTTTTTAATAATATTTTTTTCATATGAAGTCAATTTTTTTTCTCAGAAAATCAACCCTCCTTTTCATACATTTGTTCTTATCTTCACCAAACCTACACAAATATCCACATTCCAGACTTTTGGCGGGCTAAAATGCCATTTCATCCCATTGTGCGACAAGGACGCGACACGTCAGCTCGCGGTTACAGAGGTTGGCACGGTCATAAAGGGCCAGTGTGAGCGAGCGTGTTCGTAAGATATTTTGATAACTTTAAAATACCTTGTTTAAAAATTAAAAAAAAATTATGGAGATGCCAGATTGAATTTTAGAAGTTACGTCAGAATACTCTTGCGTGATTTCAATTTTACTTTATGGCTTTTTTTCCAAAACTTTCTGGCATAGTTTCCAACATTTCTGGTTTTATTCCAATCTTTTCTTTTTCCAATTAAAAAATCAAGAACATATAGGTACTTGTAATAACAGCAGAAAACTGAATTTTTTATCAAAATCAAAAGTCATTTTCGATACATATAATATTTTTCTTATAGTTCATTTAGCAGGTAGATACAGTTATTTTTAAAGCTAAACAAATTCAGCTTCTCCTGTAGAAATTTTCATTTTAACAAAATTATAATTTAAAATAAAAAGTTGAGCTTGGTAATGCTATTTTAATACTTTTGATATTTATAGTATTAATTATATTTTCTTAACATAAACTGGAATTTTTTACATTTTCCATTCTCTGGCAATGTGTACGGTGTTCCCCTTCAATCAATACATGATAATTTTGGAGCCGTATAAAGTTAGCATGAAAACTTTCCAAAAAGTTACTTTTGACTGTCTCAGAAATTGCCGTATAAATGACGTAAATATGCCATGAAAAGAAAAAAATTGCCGCGACCGTGGTTCTCCCAAAAATAGTTTTCATACTAAATCGTCATATAAAGTTAGCATGACGGTCTTTCTACATTGGTGATCGATACAAATTGGTAGTGTATCGATACAGAAGCTTATTACAAGAGTCTATTAAAAAAACTAAAGTAGGGTTTATTTATACTGTTGTTATTTTGCCAATCTTATCGTTACTATTTTTCTACTTTATTTCAAATTTGTACTGATTTTTTTATTCCGAATAGACTCTCGAAATAAGGCCAATATTGCGCAAATTATTGTTGTTTTTTTTTAATTTTAACGCGACAAACTGTAAAGCTGTGATGTACAAATTTTTAAATCTAACTAATATAATAATGCTGATAAAAAAGTACGTATACGTCACAGTGACTCCGCTAATGCTTATTTTGTATTACTTATTTTAAAGGGTCTATAAAGCTATACATAGGTACTAAAAACTTTTTTGAAAGTTGCCATGCTAACTTTATGCGGCTTAATTTTGATGCTTAAGTATAAAGAGGCTCCAAATTAATTAACTATGTCCATATCAAAAATTAACAAGCTCTTAGAATATTACTGCCAAAAGTAAACAGAATGCATTAAAATAAAATTTTGAAAAATTGGACTGTAGATGTTTCAAAAACATCTTTTATCTAAACGACATTCGATTTTTTAAGCTTACCTCAATTTTTACAAGAAAAAGTGTTTTTTTATTCCTTCTATTCAATTTAAATATGCTGTTCATTTTTAATAGCTTCCAGAAAAATATTTGAAAACTCCTTTTTTTAACATGGACTGAATTATTGCCATCTTAAAAAAAAACGAAGCACATTGTGGCGCCACGCGTCGTTGGTACGACCAGCTGTATTTTATTTTTTCAGTTTTTTTAATCTCGTTGAGGTGACATGTTAAATTAACCGTGAAAATAATAAAATATAAACAGTCCCAATTTTGTTTTGCTTAAAAATAGGCTAATAGAGAGGCATGCTTAATATTCTACATTGTTTGACGTATATATGTGGTCTTTTATTAAAAGCGCATTTACCCGGTTGTCACTGTCGTCATAATATTCATTGTCTTGAATGATCGTCATCACAGTCGACACGCATTGTTTGGTTAATAAATATCCAATTAAAGATTCAATTAAAGATACCGTGTCGTCTCCGAACTGCCTGCCTCAGCCCAGCCACACATGAACAACCGATAGTGTTTGAGGCTTGCTTATGGGCGGGCGTGTGTTTTCCATCAGCAAACAAAAACTGCGCCTATACTGACCGTACGGCGGCGTACAACGGTGACACTACTCGTACGTGATCAATGAACTATATATTTTCAAAGTGGGAGATGACGATGGATGACGAGACGAGCCCAGTTGGAGACGACACATTTTTATATAGCATAAAGGCTATTAAAAATAATACTACGATTGAGCTGTACATGTATTTTTAAAACGAAGAGCGTCTTTCTTATTATTTAAGCACTTTGAACTGTGCATCGAGAGGGACAAAAGATCTCAGTGACTTTTTTAAGTCATTTGTGTTGCATATATGTCGAACAAAACTCTTTTTGAAGAGACAGTAATAATTTTATTGAGTTAAGCATCAATGTTTTTACGAGTATGATGAAGACTGTGTGCCATTCTGTGAATAATAGGAGCTAGAGACATTCTGGTCATCAAAATCCATCAAACGGATGGATGCAGGAAGCCCCAGAGTTATGCATGATGTGATGCCTTCTAATTGTAAGCTTCCGCTTCGATTGGTTTCTATTGAACCAGAAATGACAGTCAATTTGTATAGGAAGCACAATTTTGCATCTAGGGCTATATAGGTAGATAAACTGTTATTGTTGGTTCGTTTTATCTGTGAAAATTAAAATGAGGTTGATTGAGGTGTGCGTTTGGCATTTATGTTGTTACTCTTTGTCTATTAATTATCAATAGACAACTTTTTTTTTCAATTTTGCATAAGATCAAAAGTCTATAAAAAATATCATCTTTTTACAAATAGGGATACATAATTGTTTATTTTTAACAAGAAATGCAAAAACAGAGCATCGAGTAGTAGTAGTTTTAACAACAACAACAACAGCAAGAGACAGAACCTTCAACGCATCGCTACAACCTGGCGTAGCCAAAATCCGCTCATAACATCTCTCAGGTAGTTTCCCGGTGACCATGCTCAATGAACTTTGTAGCGAAACATTTGGGGTGAGTACACTACCTACTGTATTGGACTCGCTTAATTTCTATTATTTATTAATGCGGATAATCCGAATACCTTAAAATGTCATGTGTAAACAACCGCGAAAACCTTAAAAGTTATATTTTATAGCTTTACTAGTAATCTATGCAGATATCAACCAAATTATTATTAATTTTGCCAATTTCTGTTGCTTTGAGCTAAGTCAATTGGGAAGCAAAGCCTTATTCCAAAGCACTAAGAAATCTTTTTATACCTATATGTATAAGAGCTTGGTGCTCCAAAATGAACTCTTTCAAAGCCGGATGAAGTTGTCGTTGGACGCTTCGAGCGAAAAATTCTTTGCAAAATGTCCACTCTCCTTTGCGTTGGATAGCTCCGAAGGAGAAATTAAGAGCCTTACGAATGGTTCAGCAACTTCTTTGCTAGTTTAGTGAATTTGAATTAGTAGGGTCAGTTTGCTAGGGAATGCAGGAGGCGCCTAAGCCACTCTAAAGGTAATTAGAAAACTCTAATCTCAAGAGTTGTATAGCTCGAACAAAAAAATCAATACAATCTAATTCAGTGTGACTTGTTCTTCGACCCACCGGATCCAATTTCGAAGCTCGCATCATCGAAGATATTCGAAAATACTTAGCTACTCATGGTTCATTGGCAAAAATAAAAATTCTTTTCCGGGATTAATCGTCACTCTCTAAAGTTCTCTCAAAAAATGTATGGCTTGAGCCATAATGGAAAACATATTTTCTTTAATGATTTGGAAACATTTTTAAGCGTCCACCACACGAAAACGCAAGATAAAAATGTTTTAATTCTACGCAAAATTCATATACTGAAGTTACATTTGTTTTTGATTTTTGGTACACTGGGGCGTACGTATACCAATCCAGAAAATATTTTTTGGTTTATACAGAATTTCCCCTAAGTCGTGCATTATATTTTGCGGGATGATTCCTATGATTATTCAAAAACAAATATTATGTGAAAAAAAATTCAATGCCAGCCAAACATCCCCCCCCCCCCCCCCCTTCGGGCTACTGGAGATTTATGAAAAATTGACTTAAGGTGGAAACAAAATTATTAAAAATCAACGAAAGCACATTTAATGCTGCACTATAGCTTTTTTGAGAGCTAATATTCCATTTTTTTTATTTTTTTTTTTTAAACATAAAGATGTTCAAATAAACGGTTTTTGAAAAATTAAATATAAATGCCAATTTTAGAAAAAATTGTGAATTTATTTTTTCAAATTAATATTTTTTAATTTATCGTAATTAAGTGCAACTGCTTTTATCAATTCTTAATCAAATACTGGAAATTATATGTTAAAATCTTTGTTAGTTTTTAAAAAATTTAAAAAAAATCTAAAAAAAAAGGGTTTTAATAGATTATATATGCCTTTTTTGGACAACTTTCAACCACTTCAACTAAGCAAAATATGACACAAGTAAAAGAAAAATTGTTTGCAAAATTTGCAATTACAGTGTCCTGCAAGTAGGTATTCTGTACTTACAAAATTTTAGTGACAGGTGAAAATTCAAAAATTCAGTCAATTTTATATTTTTGAAATCTCATACTTTGCATTCTTTGTAATAAATATATTTATAGGTACATAAAGACAATTCTTCACAAAAATACCCCACTTTTGCTGTCAACAAGTTAGCAAGATATTATTTTGATTCATTGCTCAATTAATTTCTGTCGTAGTTAATCAAATTACGAAAATAAAAAGTCGCCAGTTTATTTTTAACTTTTATAGGTGAGAAATCCTGTTTATAATTAAATCACCTGATGCGCTGAAAATAAATAACTGAATCATATCCGTCCAGATATAAATAATTTTATAATTTAGTTTAATTATATCAGAAAATATTAATTGCTAGGTTTTTTCATATGAACAAAAATATTTCAAAGTTTTTCGAAGGACGTTAAAATTTAGGGTGCGTATTTAAAAAATATTTCTTAGAGTACCACAAGACCAAGCAATCAACTTTTCATGATTTCAAGTTTCAAGAAGAAAGAGAAATTTAAATTTTGTTTACTCTCCCCAATCTTTCTTCTCTAAGCTTTTGTATAAGTCGTAGCAGAGTTCCAAAATACAGTAAAACCCGCGAAAAGAGAAAATGCCACCCATTCACCTTTAAGCCATTCGACCATTTACCTTTAAAACACTCCGCTTAAGCGAAACTCGCTTAAGTGAAAAACCCGGATACTAAAATTTATATTTTTCATTAAAAAAAAAATAGAATCGTACAGAACGAAAAATTTGCTGAATGCTTTCGTTTCTTCTTTATTTTTCACCTCTTCTTTATTTTTCACCTTCACCATTTTCACCACGAAAATGACATTTGATTTTCTGATTATTTCACAAACCTTTACATTTACATTTTATAAACAAATTGCATTGTCCTTTCAAACAAAAATCCAAAACAACATTTCAAACGGCTCATGAGGTATACGTATTTTGACATTTATTAAAAAGAAAATTACATTTTCAGAATTCAAAGATAAATAAAAGACAAATACAGTTTTTTCTATTTAATTATCCGCTTAATGGAATTTTTAGAACCGCTTAAGTGATTTTTTTTCACTTATCCGCTCAAGTGAATTTTTTTTTCACCTAAGCGGGGTTCGTTTAAGTGAAAAACCCGCTTAGGTGAAAGAAAGACTGTGACATTTTGCAGTTTCTCTTAAGTGGGTTTTACTGTATAATGTAATATATATTATGAATTTGGAGCAAATGCGCATCTGATGTATTTTGAAACTTAACCTTAATTTTCCATACTTCAAAGCCAAATAAAATATTCCAAAGCAAATCCCTCATTGAATTTGCTAGAAATATCAGATTAATGATTTGCTGCAAAACATCCGGCACATGGAAATTTTTTGAAAAACAAAAAAAAAAAAACACAGAAACGAACAAATAAAATAAATACACACTATTAAAGTTTTTTTTCCAAATAGTATCAGTATTTTATTTCATATGAAATCTTGTACCACAAACTAAACCAACGTCTAGGTCTAAATTTATACATTTACATAATTTCCTAATCAAATGCAGCATTTCGTGTAAGTTTTCCAAGAAAATTTGCAAACAATCAAATTCTATTAAACATTCCAAACTCGCACAAACTGCACGTATTCTGGGTTTATTTTCTGGTTTTACTTGTGTCCGAAAAAGAATCAGAGATTTTACAACTATAAAAATAGAATAAAATATGCATTGTGGATAACACTTTATTCTTATATTTTTTTTTTTTTTTCAAGAAATAACATTACAACTGCATTAGGAAATTATTGTATGGAAAACTATTATCATTCTGTCACATTAGCTTTGCGGTTGGTTATTGCGAAATCACGATAAGACCTCAAGAATCTGAAAAGTTACAATTAACTCTGAACATTGAATGCAGATTTCATTATCAATTAACATAGGATAGAAGATTGTGTAACTCGAAGGGGGCGCCACCTTAAAAGTTCACTGAACCGTGAACAAATTGAACTCTTAGCCAAAGCATACGCCGCCGCGCCGCGCCGACTAACATCGACGCACAGAGTACGTTGGATTTTGGAGACTGGTACGCCATCAGTCGGTATACTTCAAGACCTACTTTTATTTGTCACTGTCACATTATGATGCGAGTCTTCTGTCGAGCATGACGACCTATAAATTAGCATTCCCGGCATCCATCAACCCCTTTGCTTTGCTTTAATAATAATTATAGACGCGTTTCGTTTTACTTCCGTCCATATTCGTCTATGTTTCTCTCTTGATATTTTTATTTCACTTAGTTTTTCTTCTTAATAAATCGTACCTACTATTTTGTACAGCAATTGAGCGGTGCGTGAGTGCACACTTTTAATTTCTAATTAATCCACTTAAAATGCCAAACAGTTATGTGGATGGTAGTTTCTGTCCGGTTTTTCAAACCGTTGGATTCTTGACTATAGTCGACATTAAATGACACATTATGTGCAAAAATGTTTAAAAATGGTTGAAGCTTTATTTAGTTGATCTTGCCGCTGACTATGGGTTGACTGTACCCGCCCACTTCCACCTCCTCCTGCTGTTGTCAATCATAAATTCATTACTCATGCACTAAATCCGGTAAATATAGCAAAAAAAAAACTGTTGTTTACTTTTTTTGCTTGCCAACTCAGGACTTCCTTCAGTTTAGCCCCCTAACCCCCATTGACGGGACAGGGGATGGTAAATAAGCGCAACACGTGAGTTTTAATGCAACAATTGTTTTCTCTACATTTCGCAATTTGAATCACCATTCCGTTGTCGTTGGCGGCCTCGGTCGTCGAGAATGGCAGCTGTTGTCTTGACCTTAAGTCATGAACAAGTCATGCTAGGCTAGACTACTTGAGCAGATATAGAGATAGACATAAGCACTGTACACAGACTGACAAACTACACTAACGGTACTATGTAGGCGAACTTCCACTTCCATCCGACAAAATGGCTGCAATTGACTGTGAACTTGAACTAATTTTTTTTTTTTGTTTCTAGTTCGTACCTAACTGGAAAAGCGTGGTGTAGTTTGGAGTTATAAATTGGCTGTGACAGCTCCATGAAACATTACCAACCACCAGCATCATATGACTGTGTTTCTTAGGCCCACTCATTCTACTATGTGGTGTAATATGCTTTAAATTACTGTAAAAGAAAACTAAACTTGTATGTTTGTATCTTTGTTGGAAATCTGCAACTGCAAAGTTATACATTTCAATTAAACAATTTATAAATATCACTTCAACGTTTAGCGTTGTTAAAATATAGTTGTGGAGGAAGTTAACATGGACTTTATGAGGCTGGTAAAGATTGCCACATTAGTTTGCGGGGTTTGAGCTTGAGGCCGAAATGTTAAACATTATGGATTGTGTGGTAGTAGGTAATTAGTTTTGAAATTATAATTTATAATGGTTTGGTTATAGAAATTAAACTCAGCAAGGTTATAAGCAAAATTATCAAAATCGAATTATTTATTTGACATTATTAGGGTTTTTAAAAATTGACGACCTCTATTTACCAATAACCGGTGACAAGCCAACAGGTGTCCCTTTGGTGAAATATGTTAATATGAGTAGTAAATGTCAAAAGCAAGTGTGTGGGCTATTGTTTCGTTTTTGCTCCCAGATTAAGGTGAATAATCTAGAATTTTGGAATATTTCGTCTTTTGATTTAGGTACAATACCTACATTTAAACCGAGAGCTGGTGAACGTTTTGCTCAAAGAGTTTTATACCGCTCCAAACTTTGTGAGTATGGCATTTGTACCCATGCAAACTACATGCCATCAACCTTTCAGGGATATCGCGGCCCTAAGACCACCATGATGCACTTTGAAAATGCAAACAAAAAAGGAGCGAAGTAAAAGTGTTTTATACCGCTTACAGGTTTGTGAGCATAATGCTGATTGCTGAGATGTGTCCAAGCTAAATTCCATCGGTCTGGCAGCGATACTGCGGCCATGCTCACAAAGTTTGGAGCGGTATAAAACTCTTTGAGCAAAACGTTCACCAGCTCTCGGTCTATAGGTATGATATGGGACATTTGTAATAAAACATCTTAAAGATCAAGTAATTGGTCTTAAATGGTCAACTATTTTCAGAAATTGGTCAGGCTTAGAACATTGTTAATATATGGCTTAAAGTTATCAACAAAGCTAAGATTTCTATGTTAATGCATATTGTTTGTTGGTAAACGTGGAAGCAAACGAATAAGATAGTTTTTCGAATCACGAAATTTCATTAAAAATGGTATTCAATCGTTAGAGCATTATTTAAAAATAAATGCTTATAAATTTTTTGGATTTTTGGGCATATTTTTATAATTAATGCATAATTTTCGTGCATATTTTTAAAATATTATTTCTTACTTTGAAAAAAGTGCTTAAAAATGTGTGCATTAAAAATTTAAAGTCAAACTTAGGAACATGGAAGGGTGCTTTTTTTTTAGACTAAGTTACCTTTTACACGAGGAAATCGAGTTTCCAGAAACTTACAGTTCTTGTGTGCGAAGAACACGAAGTTGGTGGAAAAAATCTCCTCGTTCGACAATTTGAGATTTATTTTTTTGACATTCCTTAACATTTTTTAACCGTAAATGCCAACAAATCTCCAGCAACTTGTCACTGATAGACCCATTTAAAACAAAAAAATATGGTAGAGGCATAATATGCTAACGAGGCTTATTAAAGGAATATGGAGTACATACAAACCAAATTCAAATACGATTTTAAATATATTTTTTTTTTAATTTATTTTCAAATCAGAGTAATTTTAATAATTAATTTTTGTTTTTGACTTTTGAATAAATTTTTATGTTTTTGCATCTTTTTTAATAACTTTTTTTAAGGCATATTTTCATTTTCAAGCGAATATTCTCTCATTTTATGTGCATATTTTATGCGCATAATTTGTGTTAGCACATAATAATACGAGCCCTGCTTATCAAGGCCATCAGCATTTTTTGGCACCTCATTTATGGACTACTACTACAAGGCATGTAGTTTCCTTACTATTAAGTGCATTGGACTGTCACACCAGAGATCTGACAGTCTCCTTTAGCCTCTGCTACATAAAAGCAAACAAAATTTTTCAGAGCTACTTCCTCTTGCGAGGAAGTGACAAATCCTCCAAGAGTAATCTTTTCTCATAGAAAAGTGCCGCTCACCTTTGCCCTTCAGATTATTGGCAATAAACTGTAGGTTCCCTCCATTGCTGCAAACACACACAGCAGAGGAATGATTGAGAGTTTTAAGGCACTAGGGCCCGGTTCTTCATGGAGCTGTTGTGCCACCGAATTTATTTCTTTTTTTCATTTGTGGAAAATTATTGCAAGAAAATTATACCATTTGAAAGGTGGTGATGAAAGATCAGGTATAGTTTCAGTAATTGGTTAGCATAGATTTTTTTTTATGAATTCTGAAAGCTTTTAACATTGAAAATGTTTATAGGATCGTTTTGACAGAGTTGTGGTGTTACCAAAATGATTAAATGAAATAAATTAAATAAATTCAATAAATCATAAATGAACTCCCGCGTATAGGGGCATCACAACGAAATTTTTGGTTGGTGTTACTAAAGAAATGACCGAAATGATTGAAATGAACACATGAATTTAGAATATGAAAAATGAACTCCAGCGTATAGGGGGACAACTATCAAATTTTTGGTTGGTGTTACTAAAACATTACAATGATAAAAATAAACAAACGAATACAAGCGATGAATTACAGAAGGCGATGGTAATAGGTATACGGGGAAAAAATGAAGAAAGAAAAGTATTGTTCGTCGTCAACAGGCAAGCTTCAGTGGCGAATGGTCATGAAGTATAATCAAAAAGAGAAAAAAAAAAAAAAAACAACAACAAGGTATTCAGAAGAAGAAAAATGAACAGACAAGGCAATCAACAAAAGTGAATAGGTTTCTGCCAGATTGTTCTATGTTGTATATGTGTGTATGCATCTATATGGTTATGGAGGCACATAGGTAGCTTGTGATTTTGTGAAAATGAAAATGATAGGTATTTATTTTTATTCCATACAGAATACAATGCGGTCTTATAAGAAAGGCCAGAGATGCAGTTGAGTTTGCAAGCAGGAGTAGAGCTGGCTTGAAATCATAACCTATATAATATGTAGGACAACCAAATATATGCCAGAGCATATTTTTTTTCTAGCAACACTATTAAGACGAGACTAGGTTATAAATCCGTTTTATAAGACTGTCTTTTAAGCGCCATGTTTCGTTGAAAATGCATAATTTTTTTGTATATTTACGTTTAACGTGCATATTTTGCCGTATTTTAGTATAATTTTTAATTAAAATCATAACTTGGTACAGTGTCTTGTAATGTTTATTCAATAAATAATAAAGGTCTATGGGGTAGGCATTACCAAAAAATTAAAACATAACTTCAGGTTATGGCGAAAAAATTGGAATTAGGGAAATTTTGGTTGGAGTTTTTTTTTTTTTTTTAAATTAACCTATTTTTGAGTTGGTTAAATCGACTCGAACGATTTTATTCAATTTTGTAATTTAGTGCTTCTAAATATTTTAAGGCCGTGTGTGAATTGAATTAAAATTTCGAATAAATTTTATTCGAAATTAAATTTTGAAGTTTGTATGTACACATACCTACAGATTCACCTCACTAGTGTCAAAAATTAAATTAATGTTCTTATAAAATTTAACGCGATTTTAACCCAATTCGCACACGGCTTAAACAATAGGTATAGATAGCTTTTGAAAATTTAGAAAATATTAACCCAAAAGTAAAAAAATCATGTTCCCAGTACCTATTTCAAATAGGTTTTAATGGCTTTTAGCCCCAGCAGATTAACGTTATGTTCGACAATCTCACTTGAACACTACATATTTTTTGTTTGTTTTTTGATTTAACGTGTATAAAGCTAGCATATACACATTAACATAATCAATTAAACCCATAACTAGAATTTTGTGCTCTTTTTGTGCTATTTATGTGTGGAAGTCTCGATTTTTGTGCTAGCATAGTTTTTGTTTTATGTAAATCTATGCTACCTTAATGTTAAGCTAGCAAAACTTCTAAACTGTTCAACATAATCAATTGAAATAAAAACTAGAATTTTGTGCTATTTGAGTGCTATTATTGTGTGGCAGTCCCGATTTTTGTAGCAAAATTTCTAAAACCACCCAACATAATCAATTGTGCTAGCATAGTTTTTTTTACTATGCTAGCACAAAAATCGAGACTTTCACACAAAATAGCACAAAAAGAGCAAAAAATTCTAGTTCTGGTTTCAATTGATTATGCTAATGTGTATATGGTAGCTTTACAGACGTTTAGATTTATGTCGTTCTTTTTAGTGCAGTTTTTAAAAATACATTACATAGGTATACATTCCTACATAGAATATATTTCAATAAGCAATATTGAGCATATTATTAAGGCATATAATCATATAATAACTTGTTAAGGGGATATAATTGATTTTAAGGGCAAATTATAAGCGCTTAAAACTGTTTTGAGGGCATATTTTTGTTTATCCTAATAGTTATATGAGTTTTGATATCAGATTTAAAAAAAAAAAACGTTTTTTTTGGTTGAATAGAAAAGTATGATGGGGTTAGTTAAAGAAAATTAACAAGATTTATTTTTCGCCAAATGGAAAGTGACATTAAATACTAGAAACTTCAGAACCTATAATGGTGCCTGAAACACCTTATTACGTTTTAATTAATTTGTAAAGATTGTAAAGATAAGTCATGTGTTTTGTTTATCTAGCATAATTAAAGTCATTTTCAATGTCCCCATGGTTACTCAATGAGTGAAATCTGTAAATTTTTTCTCCCATGAACTGAACAGTATTTAAACCTCGATTTTTCAGTTTTCCACAACGTAGGTGCCTATCGACCCCTTTCCACCAAATAATCGTTTTTTCACATTTTAACATAAAGTTAATTATTTCATTTTTTCCTGTGCATCAACAGCAATTGGGCCTTCTGTCATCTGTCAATAACAGTAGGTATTGTTAATAATGTTCAATGCTGAAATTTGGCCTAATTGGATTCGTTGCTAAGCGAAAAAAAAAAAAAATGTCGCTTACAATACTTTTTATTTTTGTCGCTAACGATAATTTGACGGAAAGGGCTCAATTGTTCAAAGATAAATAAAATATAAAAATCCCTTATTGTTGCTAAATTCTCAAAAAAAAATGAAAAAACAATGAAAAAGTCTGTGGCCGAAAAGTCTGCTATCGTAAAATATCACCTTGAAGATAAAAATTGAATCATCATAATTTTTATCGATGACATTATAATTCGCCATGCATGCAGTAAAATTGTATTTCTGAGAATTAACGTCGCGATTAAATTTTGTTTTCAATTCTTTCAAAAAAAAAAATATAATAATAGGCACGTCAAAGTCTATTTTACTAAAGAAACAAATTGAAATCTCAGTTTTATGACAAACACTTAGAAATTCAAAGGAAATATCATAATTTCATACAAAGTAAAATAAACTGAGGGTCTATACGTAAAATATAATTATGCATCGAGTGTATTCCTTTCCCGGTGCGTCGTCGGTCGCGCCACCATTGCCAACCGTCGATGGATGCGTCCGTTAGCCTCATAATTTGGAATGTGCAGGAATCCATTGAAGGTTGGTGCGTAAATACTATTAAGTAGGCATTAAAATAAATATATCTACAAATTAAAAAAATAAATCAACGCTACAAAGCGGTGCTATTGACCAACTTTGTTTTTTATTGGAAAAATTTGAACATGCATTATGCGACAAAGGAGCGTTTTCATTTTAATTTATCATTTTTATTTTGATCAGTTATATATATTGTTTTTATTTTTTCAAATTTATATGAGATACATCAAAAGCTAATTATCATGCATCAAGACTTTTAATGAGGAGTTTTTATTTTATTACATTCTTTACGTCCCAGAAACCAATAAAATCAAATCTTTTAAACGGATACAAGGTTAGATGTAGAATAGAAACTCAATCGCTGAAAAGAAACTTGAAAATTTCGGCTCAAAATATTCACTGATGACAATTTATGTAGAGGAAAAAGTGGCAGATCAGGCGTTTTTTTTTTAAATCCTATTATGTACCTTGTAAATACGTTTTCTGATGTGAAACGAAATTTGGAAATTTATCTTTGGTCTGCAAAAAGACAGTAATATTCTTTATTTAAATATCCTGATTTTCAAAATTCTGTATTTAAAAAAATTGATTTTTGATAATGTAAATAATGTAAAAAAAGTGCGCACTTTTTTCTGTAAATTAAATACAGAATTTTAAAAAGCAGAATATTGAAATACAGAATTTCACTCATCCAGAATTTTGTGTAACCAGAATTTTATATTTCAGTATTTTGAAATACAGAATTTTAAAAACAGTATTTTGACCCTACAGTATTTCGACCCCAACCCTTTACTTTTGACATTACATATTTTTCAAAAATAGATTTATTTAATTCTATATTTACTTAAATTTCAGTGATCATAGTGCCTTTAACTAGCATAATTGCACCTCCTTTATTTATAAGCATTTCAATTCATAAAACATTTTTAAACTAACAGATTTAGGTTATTGGTCAAATTTTCCAAATTTAGCCCTGGGCTTTCTTTTTTCTCGTACTTACATATTAACATTAATTTCAATGTAAATTGCTCGAACCGTACCATCTATTTTTAAATCAAACATAAATTACATACATAATGTACCTTTGCCCCTTTTCATTTACACTATATAAGAAATATTCCGTCAGCCATCCCTCAAAGGTACAGAACTTATAGCATTTCTGTTTTAATAATTAGCATAGTTTTCAATACCTTCATTACACCTTTCATAGTTAGGTGACAAGTTATCACGTGTAATAAATTAATCAACAACACTTAAAAAATGCGGAAACGACATTTTAAATATACTTACATGCCCACTGCACCAACTGTGACAACTTTTGTCGTCCATTGTTTGTATACTGCAACTGCTACTGCATTCACATCGCAACATACCCTTTTGGTTATATCGGTATATGTTTTATGAATATTAGTAGCAGCACTCTACGAAAGGGTCAATGGCAATGCCTCACTTGTCTTTTTAAGCTGACCAAACAAAACAACGAAAACAGTTCGGAAGGGCGTGTTGTAAGTTGTAAGGACAAAAATATTTAAACGTTTTCTTTGGACTTCAGTTAGGTATATTTTAGCAGTTTATTTAGTTATTGCAGTATACTCCTCTGAAAGCAAAATGTTATTTAAGTAAGTTTTGAATATTTGAGATCTGAGTCATATAATAATACTGTATAATAAAAGCAGCCTCATAATTTCATTACATTTATGTTTCCTATAATTTTTTCATGAACTGTCATACCTATTTTAAGTGTGTTTCTGTTTATGTATTAATAGATATTACCTATAGTAAACAAAATGTTTTAAGGTTTTGTCGTTTTTATCTTTTTTGATTGGTCTATACATCTACATACATACATGCATATTATTTTATATTTGCAGTGCTGTCAATTAACATTCTATAAAAAATTAATGTATGTTATATATTTTTGGAAGAAGACACTGATTCCTACAGAATAGGATTTTTTTACGTGCGATTTTTTTTATAAAAAATAATTTTTACAGCAAACCTGTTAGAAATTTGACAATTTTCAAGTTTCCAACAAAATTTTGGACCAAAAGCGCACAGCTTATAAGAATCAAAAATAAAAGGGTTACAAATTCCATTATTATTTCTGATTGCATTACTTGCATCTGACATTAAACAAAACAAATGGCATTTCTATTCAAGTACCTATTGCCTGTTGTTCTTTTTCAGGGCACCTAGTACCTACTCTTATATAAGCGATGTTTCTTAAGACAACATTTGGATAAATAAAATGAACATCGTGGGAGGGGGGGTCTAAATTATGCATTTTTAGAAAAAAATATTGTTTTTTTAATTGGAATTTAATAAAAATGACGTTAATAATATTTTGATTTCGATTGTTTATGTTCGATTGCTTATGCATATGTATTTTATTTTCAGTTTTCAGAGTTTAAAAAAAAAACAACACAAATATATATATATAGGCAATGTTAGAAGGAATAGAAGGATAGGATAGATTTTTTGTTAGCACAGTGGATTGAGAAATAAGGTTTTGGTTATCTCATTAAATCCCAGGGGTGGCGTTCAATTGAGGGAATAAAGAAAAGAATGCTGCCTAGACTGGGGCTTGAACCCACACATCCAGGTTAGCAGTCAGGCACTATACTTCCACTGCGCCGTGGTCACCCCCGGTTTATTATTTATTTTTATTATTATGAATCAGAAGCAGATAAGTTTTTATTCGTTTTTGTTGGTATTAATTAATACCTAGCTATTATGTAGATATTAAATATTTTCACAACCAAAACTTTTTTTAACGTCTCTTTCAAAGATAAAAAACAAGCCACAACACAAACTTGGAAATGAGGATAAACTGATGAATTTCTTACATGGAGATTTTCTTATAAGTGTGTATAAATAATTTTTCGCTCACCCTTCCAATCGATCTGAGGAAAAATACTACACTGAACAAATTTGTAGAAATGAAAATAAATTTTTCATATGATTTTCTTACCGATATGTTGCGAATGTGATAAAAAAAATTAAGGTTAGAAAAAGAAAAGCTGTGATTGCCAAATGTGATGTAGTTAAAATAAAAATAATGTAGAAATCGTTTCAAACACCTTAAATACACATTTAACTTTAAGTACTGAAATAATTACTATTAAAAAAGACTACGACAATACTCCATTTTAAATGTATATTGAGAAGATTTTGATAGTTCCATTTGTGTTTTATAAAATAAAAATAAATTTGATGGCACAACAGCTCATGAAGAACTAGGGCCTAGTGACTTACAACTCTCAACCATTCCTGTGTGCGTGTCTGCAGGAATGGAGGGGACCTACAGTTTATTGCCGAATCCGAACGGCTAACGAGCTGCACTTTTCTGTGACAGGAGATACTCTTGGAGGATTTGTCAATTCCTCGCAAGAGGCAGTAGCCGTTTTTTCTTTTAAATAAATAGGTGGCGAGGCTGGGGATCGAACCTTAGACCTCCGGCATGACAGTCCATCGCACTAACCATCACGCCACGGCTACATTTGTGTTTTATTTGACAGAAATTGTAGTAGATTCAAGGGTTTTTACCCAGAAGGTTAAATTGTTTATTGGTAGATATAAGTGATTGATTTATTAGTATACCTAAGGCCCATTGTCCATTCCATGCTTTCAGCGATGAAGACTGAATAACTTAACTTTTATTAACGAGAAAAGTCAAAAAACGGACATTTTTTTTTACTATCTGAAAATTTATTAACACGTGCGTTAAGGAGTTGATAATGTTATTTTTGTTAGTATGGTTGCAGGTATCTACCTAATTGCAATAGAATTTTTACAAGACACATTGCACTATTTTTATGTACAAATAAATCACATAAATTGGTGGAGAACCAGGGCCTAATGGCTTACAATTCTGAAGTCAGGAGAAATACAATTTTCAGCCGAATCCGATCTGAACGACTTAAACAAGAGGCTGACGCAGCAATGCCGCCTGTAGTAAAATAAGCGAGCCATATTTTATGAAAAAAACGTGCCAATTTTCGTGCTATAAGGAAAAAAACAAAAATTCTTCTTTTTTGTTGAAAAAACTGTAATCAATTTTATAACGGGGTTTAATACAACAAAAAAAATCAAAGGAATTCATTTTCCCTCTTCGTGCGTTGTCAAAAGATATGTGTTTTTCTGTTCACTTTTTACAGAATTTGGACCAATTTTCATAAAATTTTGTTTAAATTTGCTTAATTTTAAGTAAAATAGTAGAAATAAAAAAACGTACTATATTGAACTTTTTCGTGCGACTGTGCCACGAGAAAATTATCATGTCAAAAATGCACGATCGTGCCACTTCGGCAACGAGACATTCACTTACAAATGACAAGATAATACTGAAGTGGAGGACTTGTCACTTTCCCGCAAGATACAGAACCTACCCTTAAATTTTTGTATTTTTAGATGGAATAAGTTGGAATTTGATCCACAGTCTTACTTAGAGACAAATACTTACGTAATGGAGTACTTTGTATGTAACTTATGTACATAATATTATGTAGCTACCTGGAAAATCGAGTTTTAACTTATACTAATATTGATTTACGCTCTTAATTTAGCACCCAAAAGGAAACTCTATCTTTCAGACTATAATGCTTATCCAGAGCTCGATATAAGGACAAACTCACTTTAGGGGGCTCGACGCGCCGCGCCACACTCCGGATATGCAAAGTTGAATGCGTGCATTTTATTTTTAATTCCATTCTCATATTTGACGATTCCGTTTCGCAGCCAAAATTATTATACAGGTACTCATCAGATTACGGTATAAGGCGTTTATTTGTACAAGATATACTGTTAAAAAAAAGAACACAAAAAAATACATTTTCAATTCATATCACGCTATTCTGAGGTCTCCCACACCTTTTTCTAAGAAGTTTGCTTTGTCAAACCTTACGTGACAGGTTGGTTTAGGGAAGAAAATTAATTAATTGAGTTTTTTTTTTTTAAGAA
This sequence comes from Epistrophella euchroma, assembly GCA_947049315.1. Classification (NCBI taxonomy): domain Eukaryota; kingdom Metazoa; phylum Arthropoda; class Insecta; order Diptera; family Syrphidae; genus Epistrophella; species Epistrophella euchroma. The sequence goes on along the minus strand of OX346245.1, from coordinate 119,811,304 downwards.
ATGAATTAGGCCTCATGGCCTCGATCAAATCAACAGAGACAAATTATATTGTATAAAATCAACGAACTTGCTATACAAAAGATCGAACAACAAATTGAACTCAATTGATTCGTCTCGATTTATAAAAGAGAGGGTTCATTGTATTCAGATGATTTTTTTTTTAATGTGCTCGTATTATTTTACATACAATGCGAAATTAGATCTTGGTCAAAATTGATCGCACATACCTATTTATATTTATTGAGTAAGTTTCTGTCTGCTCTTGTCATGTGTTTTGATTTTTTTGCTAAATTGATGGGCTAAGCAATTTTTTTGTATTGAAATTCAAGTGAAATATTATATGGTTGAGGAGCTTTTTCAAAATTTTATACGAGTGGAAAGATATTTTTATTTTTTTTTTTTGGTTGGTTGATGGTTTTGTTATCAATTTGCGAAGTTTGTTTGAAGTTTAATTTAACTTTGCAATTATTATGATTGATATATTTTTTTATTGGAAGAAATAGGAGTAGAGGGAGGAATTTTAAGGCGATAGAAATTAATTTTTTTTTATTTACACGGAACGAGTATTTGAATTTTGAACCTAGTGGAATATTACCAAAAGTCCAATTTTGAGTCTCAGTTTTAACTAAACTTTCTGACCAGTGAGGTTAGTGGAGGGCACTGTCAAAAATTTAAAAATAACATAAACATTATAAAATTATTCAATTCAATTTGATTTTTGCCCTTACACTGAAATATTTAAAAATACATTTTAAAGAACCTTAAAATGTATTTCTATTTGAAAATAGAATATGTATCTACTGATAGGATTTCCACAATATTGCACCTAAATTCATACTACCTTTTCAATATCAAATTTTTGACATTTTCATTCAAAAACAGTTCAATTGTTTTCAATAATAGTTTTATCTTGTTTTCAATATAATTTCATAAAAATTACCTCATTTCGAGATATGAATTTAAAAATTTGGACATTTTAGGTTTCGAAAATTGGTGAACATCATAATATATTTGTTTAACATATTTAAGTCAACGATCAATAAATTCAATAATACTGTGTAAGCATTTCAGCACTAACAGTTAAACAGTATAAAAAGGTCAAAGACTTAATGTAATATTAAAAAGTTGTACGTATCATCACTAATTGTGTCCTTAATAAAGTAAATTGTAACGTTTATTGGCTTGTGCGTAATATTTTATGTTATTTTTTTAATTTAAAAAAAAATACTGATTCACCAATTTCAATCGATTCGAATAGATCGACGCAAAATTACAATTCCATCTGGGTCAAAAATATTTTTTATTGAGACAAGCGAAAAACGATGTGTGTACCTACCTACATAAATTAGTAAAAACGTAAAATTGGTTTCAATGTTTGCTTTTTTCTTTTTTAAGTCGTAGTAACCCAAAACCATTTTTTCTTTTTGTTTATTTTATGAACAAAAAAATCCCAATTAAAAGCGGATGATACTACATAAATTAAAGCGCGTGTTAACCATTGCAAACGAAATCACGCGACCATTTTGTTGTTTTTTTTTTTTTGCCCACTGCAAATTTAGTTATTAAAGAAAACAAAGAAAAACAAACTTGAGTTTATAAAATTGTTCGCCTTCGTAATAAAATTGTAAACAAATTGCTGACAAAAAAAAAACAAAATTTTTAGTTGGTGATTTAAAAAGAAAAACAAGATAATTTATTTCGAAACTTTTAAGATGTTCCGCTTTATTCCACTCTTAATTGTTTTATGAAATAAATTAACGTGCTGTGTCACTTCTTGATTTTGGGAATTCACCGGACGGATTTGCGACACACACACCATGTAGAAAACTCTACCTGTTGTAGACGTGGGGCAAATAAAAGATTTGTAAAAATAAAAAACGAACGCAATATTTTTATCAAAACTGACTGACTTATGATGCGACACAACGATTATAGGGAACACAAAAAAGTGGGTTACACAATTATGTCTTCCTTTACCTAGAGCCACTGGACTTTGAGCGCCATCTAAAGTAAAGTAAGCCTAAGCCTCTGAAGCGACTTTTTCAAACGCATGCATACATACATACATATACATATAAAACATAAAGTTTTTAAGTGATTCTTTAAAAAAGGAATTTTTCTAAAATCTGTACATAACATTTATAAGCCTGCCATAAATCGTAAGGGAAAATATTATTTACCTCGAAAACGGCGCTAATGACTTTTATAAAAAAAAAATTTCTACGCACTTATTAATGTAAAATCCGATAAACTTGTCGTTTTATTTTTTGGGAAAATAAACTAAACTTTGTATGTTTCGTAAATTCAAAATTTACCGTTATTAAAAAAGGTTCGGTTTGTTATGTTGGTATTGATTCAAAATTATTTTGAAACTGTTCACAATCTCTTCACAAATCGTTGAAGCAGAAAATGAGAAGTCAAAAATCAAAAATAAAAAATGAGACATTAACATTGTAGCACATAGAAAATTTGTAATCTCGAGAAAATAATATTTTCTTTAACGTTTTTAAACAGTTGTAGGGAAGACACTATTATTTTTGGTGATAAGAATAATGTTGGCTTCAATAAATCAGGTTGATAATATTAAAAGCTTGCTTGGTGAAAAGTTTAAATCGACTGAGTCGTTTTCAAAATATTGATTTTCAAAAAAACTAAACGATTTTTTAAAACCATAAAAATATTTTTTGGCGCCAAAAATTGATAACGATTTTTTGTAGAGGGGTTAAAAACAAGCATTTTTTTTACTATGAGAGGGGTGGTCTATCTTGCCCAGTTTAGGAGGTAGGGCCAATTTTAGAAAAAAGTGACTTAAAATGAAAAAATTTACAGATTTCACTCATTGAGTAACCATGGGGACTTTGAAAATGACTTTATTGCTAGATAAACAAAACACATGACTAATCTTTACAATCTTTACAAATTAATCAAAACGTAATTATCTGTTTCAGACACCATTATAGGTTCTGAAGTTTCTAGTATTTAATGTCACTTTCCATTTGTCAAAAAATAAATCATGTTAATTTTCTTTAACTAACCCCATCAACCATCATACTTTTCGATTCAACCAAAAAAATCGTTTCCTTTTTTTTTTTAATCTGATATCAAAACTCATATAACTATTAGGATAAACAAAAATATGCCCTCAAAACAGTTTCAAGGGCTTATAATTTGCGTTTAAAAATCAATTATAAGCCCTTAAAAAGTAATTATAATTTTATGATTATTATATGCCTTAAAAATATGCTCAATATTGCTTGTAAAAATATATTCTATATAGGTATGTATACCTATGTAATGCATTTTTAAAAACTGCACTAAAAAGTACGACATAAATCTAAACGTCTATAAAGCTAGCATATATTAGCATAATCAATTGAAACCATAACTAGAATTTTGTGCTATTTTTTTATATAATTTTAGTTTTTATTTTAATTGATTATGCTGGTCGGTTTAGAAGTTTTGGTACAAAAATCGGGACTGCCAGACAATAATAGCACAAAAATAGAACAAAATTCTAGTTATGGTTTTAATTGATTATATATGTGTATATGCTAGCTTTATAGACGTTAAATCTAAAAACAAAACAAAAAATATGTACATAAGTAGTGTACAAGTGAGATTGTTGAAGATAACGTTGCTTGGGCTAAAAGCCATTAAAACGTACATATTTGAAATAGGTACGGTGCATGCATTTTTTTTATAATGGTGAATCGTTTAAATTCATCTACATGGGCTTATTTAAGACATTAATTGTACCAAAAATTAAAACAAAAATTTACACGAGTGAGTCCCACGAGCTTGCTCTCGTGGCTAACAAACATTTTGGTACCTTTCAACGAAAGAAATGTTAAAAAGTCAGAATTACTGGGAACATGATTTTTTTAATTTTGGGTTAATATTTTCTAAATTTTCAAAAGCTATCTAAGTAGGTATAACTATTGTTTAAGTCGTGTGGGAATTGGGTTAAAATGCGTTAAATTTTATCCGAAGATTAATTTAATTTTTGACACTAGTGAGGTGAATCTGTAGGTATACGTAGAAACTTCAAAATTTAATTTCGTATAAAATTTAATCGAAATTTGAATTCAACTCACAAACGGCCTTAAAATATTTAGAAGCACTAGATTACAAAATTGAATAAAATCGTTCGAGTCGATTTAACCAACTCAAAAATAGGTTAATTTAAAAAAAAAAAAATTTTCGACATAACCTGAAGTTAGGTTTTAATTTTTTGTTAATGCCTACCCTACAGACCTTTATTATTTATTGAACAAACCTTAGAAGACACTGAACAAATTATGATTTTAATGAAAAATATACAGAAGTACGGCAAAATATGCACGTTAAACGTAAATATACGACGAAACATGGCGCATGCTTTGGCATATTTTTGGTAAGCTATACCTACTTGCTTCAATAAATATAAAACACTTTCATTAAACTTATCAATCTAGCAAACTTTTATATTTTAAAACGAAATTTTCTCTTATCGATTTTTTTTTAATTTTTCAATTTCATTTTACTTTTGTTTTTCATATAAAATAGTTTAACTTTTAATTTGTTTTTAATTTATTAATTTGTAATTTGGAATAAAGGAACTAACCATAAAAATACAGTCCATTATTCAACATTTTTATAGGTAATGTCGATTTACATTTTTATAGGTAATGTCGATTTCAAGCAAGCTCTACTCCTGCTTGCACACTCAACTGCATCACTGGCCTTTCTTATAAGACCGCATTGTATTCTGTGTGGAATAAAAATAATCCCACCAAAAACATTTAATGTAAAAAAAGGTCGCCAAGACTCACATGCACATAACGCTTTCGCTGTGAAAAAGTTATGAGATCTCATGAAGAGCCAAGCCCATAACTCTACAAGGCCTAACTCCACAAGACCTCACTCTACCAACCCTACATCGTGGTCAAAAAGTATGGCTTGGCCGTTTCGCGACCGAAACACAGAAACTTCCATAGATTTTTGGTATGCAAAAGTTTTATGATACGGCCAAGCCATACTTTTTGACCACGATGTAGGGTTGGTAGAGTTAGGTCTTGTGGAGTTAGGCCTTGTAGAGTTATGGGCTTGGCTCTTCATGAGATCTCATAACTTTTTCACAGCGAAAGCGTTATGTGCATGTGAGTCTTGGCGACCTTTTTTTACATTAAATGTTTTTGGTGGGATTTCATTTCTTTTTGTAGGATCACCTATTATCCGTAAGAAAAATACTTGAACCTCCCTTATAAATACTTCACTGTAAAACCCTGCTTCCAGTAAAACTACTTCACAGTTTATATTGTAGCAATAGGCATATGTATAACCTAGGAATTAAATAACTACCTACAACCTACCTAACCTAACCTTTATATTGAGCTAAGTCTCTTAGCAAAACACCAGATATGTACTTGAAAATCATATACCTACATATGTACCTATACATAATTATTAAGCAATATAATATATAGTATTAAAAGTAACCCGTATATTTTTAACTTCGCAATAATTAGGGTAAACCTTAAAAAAATGAGCCGTTTGAAAGTTCATAATTTTTTCCTATCGCACACCCTATAACTACATATGCATACATACATATAACATATAATTCCAAGGATACGTCATAGCGATACCGGCACGACAATTGTGGTGAAGATCATACAATACATAAACAACCCTTATTTCAAGCAAAGACATATTGTGCCATTGTGCGTTGTTTTTTATGTTTGTGAGTACAAAATAAGAAAAAACAACCCTTACGTCAAGTATAGGCGGGTTATATGCATTTCTTTGTGTGGCATTGTTTTGTGTGCATTGTGAAAATTGTTGTTGTCTTGGATGTTTTATTATGAACCCCCATTTTTGGGGTGTTGGAGGGTGAAAGTTATAGATTTCTTAATTTTTTTGTTGTTTGTGTGCAAATCCTAGCCTACATTCCAAATTTCAGCTTTCTAGGACTTCGGGAAGTACCCTTTAGGTTTTGATGAGTGAGTGGTCAGTGACAAAATCGACGTTTTTGGGCATGAATTACACCCAAAGTATAAAAGCTAGAAATATGAAATTTGGTGTATTTTGTAAGTCCGTGGACTACACCTAATCCTGAAAATTTGAGCTCTCTAGCTCTATCCAGATCGAAGTTATGAGGGCCTGAAAATCCGACGAAGCGTTACGAGAAAATATAGGTAGTGCCCGCCGCTCGTTTTGCTCGTCTTGGCAGGGGGCACTACCGTGCCCCCAGATACCTATCATTTTCATTTTCACAAAATCACAACCTACCTACCTCCATAATAACTATGTAGATACATACACACATATACAACATAGAAAAATCTGGCAGAGTAACTATACACTTTTGTTGGTTGCCTTGTCTGTTCATTTGTCTTCCTCTGAATACCTTGTTGTTGTTTTTTTTTCTCTTTTTGAATATTCTTCATGAATGACCATTCTCCACTGAAGCTTGCCTGTTGACGACGAACAATACTTTTCTTCGTTTTTTCCCCGTATACCTACGCCTGCTGTAATTCATCACTTGTGTTCGTTTGTTTTTTTTATCATTCTGGTAATGTTTTAGTAACACCAACCAAAAATTTGATAGTTATCCCCCTATACGCTGGAGTTCATTTTTCATATTCTAAATTCATGTGTTCATTTTAGTCATTTCGGTCATTTCTTTAGTAACACCAACCAAAAATTTCGTTGTGATGCCCTATACGCTGGAGTTCATTTTTGATTTATTAAATTTATTTCATTTAATCATTTTGGTAACACCACAACTCTGTCAAAACGATCCTATAAACATTTTCAATGTTAAAAAAAAATTATTGAAAAACAACGGAAACACTTACAATAAAGTACTATACCGGTTTTGAAAGCCAATTTTTTTTTACCAAAAAGTATTCTGTAACGTTATAAAATTTAAAAAGATTAATAAAAATTAAGTTTAAAAAATTTTGTGTAACCAGGATCACTATTTTTGGTTTTATAATAATTTTTAAAAAACCTGTCAAGAGAATGTTCCAAAACAACTTAACCGAATTAGGAGAAAAGGAACCCATCCGTAGCCAAATAGCAAACAGATAGATCGGCAGAATTGCCAGACCCATTTTTTTTTCTTCTCTGTCCTGTACTATCATGTATAACCAAAATCTCGAGTTAAATTTTTTACGAATTCATAGCTTTAAAAATAAAATTCCCAACATTTTCAAAGATTGAAATAGAGATAAAGAATAGAAAATAAATAATATACAAATTTTAACTAGAAATTGAAAAAAAAAATCATATTTTTTTTTTCTTTCTTTAATCAAAAATATGATGGTGATTTCTTATCTAATCCGATGTAAGTTCTTGCTTCAAAAAGAGTCACCATTAATTCAAGGTTAGGTACATAATTAGTTGTTCTCGAAAGTAACTGAAAAAACAACACCCTACATTTTTTCTAAGAAAACATTGCAAATAAAAAAACTGCTTTGATGTTTTATACCTATATTTTAACTCTAAATATCAATAAAGATGAGTTATCTGATAACCCCCCATTGAAAATAAATCAAAAAAATTTAAAACACGTTTATTTGTTCATTAATTCTATTAATACAATATGAAAGGCGCCATTCTAAGGTACAACACCCTGCAGCGCCACCGCAGCAACCGATACAATAGATTAAAAAATTAAATTTGCACTTTCGTTTTGCAACTTAAGATCAAAAGCTTACCGCAATTATTATTCTTCTATTATTATAGTTGGAAGTTTTTCAATTCCTTATCGCAAATTAAAACTGATTCAAACAATTCCAAAAGCAATGTGTCCCACATAAACGAATTAATCAAGTATGTATTACAACTGTCTATAAATGATAAATGCAACGATTGGGTATAATGTGCAAGTAGCATTTAATTTTATTTTTATTGTAGAGCAAAGATTCCACCATTCACTTTCGGCATATAGAAGTGAACTCAGGCCAATTATTTAGGACTAAACGAGTAAAAAAAACAGACCCGGAGCTGAATTTCTATAAAATTACAGGGCACTACAATATTTTTAAACGACAAGAGCGTTAAAACTTCTTTAATTAAAACTTTAAATTTTGGTTTTTAAAAAAATTTAAATTAATTTTGTACTGACTGATTTTGAATTTGTTTTTTTCATTTTTCATATTTTTTTTTTTTGCAAATTGCTCCAAAAATATCAGTTTTTTGCAAAAAAAAAAAATGTTAAAGCAAGAACTGTAACACCCAATGATTAATTAATTGATTGATAAAAAAAAGTTGAATTTGCATTTTACTTCAGTATTTTCCGTTGGGGAAACAGAGTGTGATATTGAAAATATAGCATCCGAAAGATTGTGGAACACGTTGAATAAGTTTCTAGTTGTTGTCCATGTTCTTTAATTGTAAATAATATATTTTTTCGTAGTAAGCTATTTCAATTTTTCCAAAAGTTGGCTTTTACTTAAATATTACGAGTCAGAAAACGCATATTTGATGTGCGAATCTGAATTGTGTATAACGAATGGGAATAGGGTCACGCACAATATTACGATTACTACGTTTCAAAGAAATTTCCGCAGAATAGAGCTGTTAAGTGCTTTCCACATGAGACACGACCTGCGAATTGCGAATGGTCGCGTCCTTTGACATTTCATTCACATGAGTGGCCGCTGACAATTGCGAATTGTCAGCAAACATAAGCAAGAAAAATAATGAGAGCTTGAGGTTAAATTTGAGCGAATTTTCTATTCGCTAGTTTGTGGAATGCGTCCTCCTGTTGTGGATTGCGAATTGACGTTTGACAATTCGCAGAAGACAAGTTGTTAGTCGCGTGAGATAAAAAATTTTCTAATTTTAACTAATTTTACGCTATGTTTTCTATTTAAATTTGTTGTTTGTTTCGTTTATTCACTTCGTCCCAAAGTAAAAACAAAAGCAAAATTCTATAAGTAGTAGAAATTGCTTTTAAAAGGTTTATTCGCATTCGCAGGTCGCAGCTCATGTGCAAAGCACTTAAGCCTTTTTTTCCTTCACTGGCTCGGGGCCTCTTGCTTTAAAATCCAACTCTTCTAATGATTTTCAACTACTGTGCGCCATCACCAGTTCTTGTTGTTGTTGATAATGTGGGAGCTATTTTCTCAGGAATAGATAATTTATCCAATTACCAATTAAGTATCACAACGAATTTCTCATCTATTAACGTTTATGATATGAAAACACTTAAAGTGAGTCAATTACAGGCTCACCCAGGTGGTGATTGTTTTAATAGCTGCACTCAACATTCGTCGTATTTTGTTACTTACTCATACTTTGTACATAGTAATATACAGAAACAGATGGATGGATAAATCATGGATATGAAACTGGAATCCCTGCGATGTAAAGCTTCTCATTTAATGAGTTGTTCTCTCCTCGCACAATGTCGTTTGTCATTTTACTTAGAAAAGCGTACGGCGTGTTGTTCATGACCAAAAAAAAAAAAAACAACCACTCGACTCGAACGAAACAGAAACAGAAACCTAATCTTAGATATTAATCTTAGAAAGTCCAAATGTGTCCAGAAACTCGACAAGGAATTGGAAAGTTGTTCCAGGCGTTAAGTTATTATGCTGATTTCAAATGCAAATGAAGCGGCAAAATGTTTGTTTTAACGGAAGGAACACAGAAATCATAAACAGATAGGTTGTGTTATTGAGGTAAGTAACAGTTGGGGGTGATTTTATAGAGTCAAATTGATTTTACAAATTTTCTTTTAAACATTAAATGGGGTTCATTACATTAATGTGACTAGAAATTATTAAATCATAATTTTGCTTTAGTTGATAATATATTTTTATATTACTAAGCTTACAGCTGCACCGAACTTTAGTCTTAAAACAAAATTACGAAATGAGTCCTAATTTCTGCCCAAAGTTAATATCTTTTCAGGTCTGTTATGACCTAAAATAGAAATTATTTTACAAAAATCAAGTCAATGGGCGCTACCAGTAATCAAATTTAGTTACGGCTTAAATATTTCAGTAAAATGGACTATAATGGAATGGGCTCTAAAAAATAAACCGTGCATGGTATCACCTAAATATTTACGAGGACTATAAATAATGAACCATATATCGAATTGATTCCAAAAAAATGAGAATACAATGTGGTTAATTGCTAAGAATCGATAACGTTATGGTTAATTTCACTGCAATATTTAGGTCATAACTAAATTTGATTATTGGTAAGGCCCAATGACTCTCATTTCGAATTGTTCAAAATTTTGAACAAACATTTTTCTTATACCTAGTCAATATTAACGGAATCTTCCATACAAATTTTGAAAAACCGTTACAGAAAATCTAAATTTTCTCGTAAACGACTTTGATTAAAACTGTTTAGAATACTAATATTAGTACGGTCTATCATTAGTCAAAAACAAAATTTACAGGTAACCATTATTAACAGTATACCTCTCATAGAACAATTTTTTTTTTATTTTGGACTCCCATCATTTAAAATCAATTTTTTATACAAAAGCTTCTTAAAAGTTTTAATCATCAAATTTTCAAAAAAACCAAATTTTGGATTTTTAAAACAAAAATTTAAATGTTTTTTTTGAAAATTCGATATTTCAAAAACGGGTAGATGATTCTTTTCGAAAAAAAATTGTACCTTCCATAAAATTGTGTCACAATTTTTTTTTCTTAAAAAAATTAATTTTAAATTATGTTCGAATTATGTAGGTACATATGTTTATTTTTAATAATTTTTCAATTTATGTCCATATATTCTTTAATTTATTATGTGTATGGATAATTAAGTACATATGTAGGTTTATAGTTATTAGTTGTACTAATAATATCCTTAATCTTTATAATTCAAAGAAACTTTTACTACAAGAGCAAGTTCGTGCGATCCAGTCAGCATTAATTTATAGAATAAACTCTCACATTGTTTTTAGTACGAGTAAAATAATAATTTTAGTAATTAATAGATAGTATTTAATTTGATTTGAGTTCTTTTCTTGTGAATTGGTTCGGTTTTGCTGAACCTACATACCGTTAGAGGGAAAAAATCAAAAATACTGAAAATTTATATAAATTAATTTAATATTATTTCATCAAAGTTCCGGATTGCAAAATTACAACAAAATCGTTCCAGTCATATAAATCGTTTATTATATATAAATATATACGGAAATAACCTGAAAATGAAGGCAATTTCTTCAAGAATCATCCCTACTATCAGTGATGCCAACTGAGGCTTTTTTATGTCTTTTAGGCATTATTTCACTACCTGAGGCTTATTTTTTTTCAAAATGTTTTTTTCATTTCATACAAACTACATTTTTTTAAAATTTATTTGTTTTTCTTCTTATAATTTTTTTTATTAATTTATTGTTTAAAACATTCTAAAAAAATCTTGGCCGAAAAAAAATTACTATTTTCTAAAAGAATGTATATCCACCTTCAAACTATTCAAAATTTTCCAATGATAGTAGGTAAAGACAATTTTTTTGCCGTTAGAAGAGATATACTTGGGAGGAAAAGTGGCTGCATGCATTGATGTTAACTCTTCAACGTTAAATGCATGCGATTTAAAGTTATTTCGCGAAAACTGTCTATATTTTTTAATCTAAAGTGTAAGACAAATTTTATTTCCTTTTGAGTGAGTCACTTTTGATGCTGAAGGAAATGGCGATTTTCGAGCCTTCATAACTCTTTAAGAAGCAGTTGATAATACCGCTTACTAAATTAACTAATGTTCCTTAATAAGATGTTTACTGTGATTTATTTGTTTTTTTTTTTTTTAAAGCAGTGTTTTGTTATTTAAAAGATTTTGTTTTTTTAGTTAAAAAAAATTAGTTGAGGCTTTTTTTGTTGAAAAAGCCATCATTTTTTTGTGATGGCATTATTTTGCCCAAAGTGGTTGGCAACGCTGCCTACTGTTGGAAATGAGGTAACACAAAAATTAAAAGTTTCCCTTGAAGGAATTACAAAACAATGCTCTATTCCAAATTGGAAGTGAATCGGTCCACCCGTTTAAGCTATCTAGCTCTAGTTCAATCCTCGATGTGCTAAGGGACGCACAGGCCAACGACACGGCTATGGATGGCGAAACCCATTTCATGGACTTGTCCATCATCGCAGTGTCAAGTTTGATTACAACCTTGAAATTTTTTGACTACACGAACCCAATATGTGCTCAAAGGAGCAAGTAAAAACGTCTTGGTTATATAACAAAGTCGCTTACTGTCCCATAATATAATAAAACATTCAATTTGATGCTTGTTTGCCTAGAAAAAAAAAAAAAGAAAGAAAATCTCCAATTTCTTACATCACCCATATCTCTACCTTCTTCACTCCATACAGTTTTTATTGACAGCCAAAGTATAAATAATCTATTCGATCCGATTAGAGGATCAAGCGTTCTCCTGCCAATGTATTCATATTCTATTCAATCCACGATGCGGATATGCCGCTCTGTCTATCCATAAAAAGAATTACTATTTTTTAGAGAACCACCGCACTTGGTCTTGGTTTTGATCGTGCACATACAAAATTCCTTAGATGCGCACTAGATGGCCATATAGCTGCCCAGAGAATCCATCCGAGGAAATGTTTAATGTTGCTGCTGGTTCCACTTGCAGGTGGTCCACTTGATTTGGTCCAAAGTGAAATGTTCATTAAGCATTCTAATGACCATGATCAAGGAGCACATATGAATGCCACTGTGTGGAACATGACTCTCAAAAACTGTATGTCCGGCCGGTTTAAAAGTGGAGCGAGTTGCAAATAAATCACAAAAAGTGGTCGTTTTTAGACAGAAAAATTTCACGGAAGCACATTATTTGTTCCCTTTCGACATTCGTTGGCATAGCCTTCAAGAGCTCATAATAAAATCGACCATGATATAGGGACACGATCATTATTATTACCATATAGTCATTGCCAATGGCCAAGTTAGCCCAGTCGATTACTGACACTTATATCAATGACATTTCCTTCAGGTGATCCGTTTTGAAGTCGATGATGTCAGGCAATTGATAGACAAGTTGAAAGGAGCTCCTCGAGCCTTAAGTAGTGTGCCTTCTTGAAAACATCCAGCTGACAGTGATTGAGATAAGAGTGTGCCTTTTGAAACCTCCTCTTAGTCGTCGGTATAGAACAAGAAATGAAGAATTTATTTGCCTTTTGGCCAAAGAGATTAATGGATTTAGGGACAAATGACCGTTTGATGTCGAATTTATTATTCAGACGGATTCTAATTGCATTATTTATGAAAATAGCTTTCCAAGTCAAGTCGTCAATTGAACCACGTTGACGATGTTGTATATATGTAGTTTCACTGATATGTTGACACTTGAATGAGTCTTTGAAATTTAAATATATTATTTTGCATCTTGATTGCGGTTTTATTATATAGGTATTGGCTGTCGTTTGTTTTTTATTTTTATTTTTTTCATTTTTTTTTTGTTCAATAAATTTCCGTTTGTAGATTGAAAAAGTGTCTCCTCTATTTGAAAGGCTAATCAATCAAAAAAAATATGTGGTTTCAAAAATATTTTGTATTCATTGTATTCAATCGTAAGACAGTTTTATTATTTATCGAAACTTTAACTCAATTAATGAAGGAAATCATGACAGCAATGATATTTTTGAGAGAAAGCATTCGAGTTTGAGACAGCTTCAACTTATTGGTAAAATCTTTTTTTTTTTAGTTCAGAAGATTTTAAATTAATTTTTTTTTCGTCATTTGAACTGATAGCGTTGGGTGATTCCATGAAAAATGGAGATGAAGATAAATAAACTGCACGACTATGTTTATATTTATCCATATACATAATAAATTCAAAAATATATGAAAATAAATTTAAAAATTATTCAAAAACCAACATAATTCGAAATTAATTTAGTAAAAAAAAACTTTTTAAATTGTGTTTAAAACTAAAAAACGTATACGATCTGATTTCTTTAATAAATCATAGTTTGTGAAAAAAAATTAAAAATAGTTTTTAAATTAATTTAGTATACATGAAAGGAGGTGCCCCATTTTTGGGCCAGGGCGTACACCTATGAGACTAGTACCAAATGAAATCTTACGTTCAGCCCAATCTATCTGCCGAATATTTTTGAATTTCACCGTGTGGATTTTGAGATAATTGGACTTGAAGTTGAGCGTCGGAAATGGGAAAAATCCGACATTTTTTGCAAATAATTACGAATACTTCAAAAAGTATAGCACGTAGAATAATGATTTAGGCATCATATGAAAGATCATAAAAATATCTTTCATTTCATGTGAAAAACTTTTTTTTTCAAAATGTCTTATATTTCGAAGAGAACAACCTAAAACTTGTTTGAAAAACAACAATATCTCGAAAAAATCAGTGATGTACTATATTTTTTTTTTTGCACCACTGTAATCCTTAATCTATAACCTTTAATTTGACATATAATAACGCTATCATACTCTAAGTATATCAGGTACATTATACACAATTCCTAAAAAAATTAACCAAAAAATATGTTCCACAGCAAATGCATTTTTTCACCAATGTGTAAACATATCCCGCATACCACCAATTCTCTTTAAACTCTCTTCAGTTAAGATTGTTAGTACATCCCTTATGGGAAAGCCTTTTCAAATCAGTGGGACCTACCGAATTCCCAAGAAAATACCACATTATTTTATCTAATTGTTGCCAGTTTCAAAGCCCTGCGATAAGATACCATGGTCAACTGGCTTGCGCACATCTATCACCTATAAGGGTATATTTGTAAGGATGTGTCTTTGGGAAGATTTTGTTTGCGGGGATCTGTCGCTGCGGAGATTTGGTTTTGCGATCATGTTGATGGTGAGGATTAGTCGCGTTCCCGTAGCTGAAATGTTCAGTGAGCGCTCTGTTTAAATAAAAAAAAAACTGCGAACTTTTTTCATTTTACAAAAAATTTCGCTTTCGGACATTATTCATTCATTATTTAAATAAATACAAAATTTAGTTCTCGTTTTAGCAAAGTATACACTATAAGTTGATAATTTTACTCATATGAGTGATTTTTGCGCTAAAATATATAACTATGTAACTTATCCTCTGCTTTACGGTAAGTTTGCAATTTCATTTTTTCACCAAAAATCCAAATCTATGAAAGTCATCACCCCTCAAAATTTTAGGCTTCCTTACGCCCCTCTTAAAAAGATAAGAATCAATAACCTCAAAAAATTCAAATAATCCTTACCTGGCCCTAACGGCTCCATATGCACATAATTATTAATTTCTGCACATCTGTGGGATTAACTGCCTGAACAGAATAGAATGACGGAACTGGAGCCGCAGACGGAACTGGAAGAGCTGTCAAAAAGTGTCGTACGTTTTTTTTTTACCTGTCCACAATGCAGCTGTACAGCTTTGAATGTATTTTAAAGAAAAACAAAAGAATATTCTTGTGTACAAGCTCAGAATTCACATTTTTTGTTTCCAATAATTTTCCTTTTAATAAATAATTTTTTTCGCGATACAAATAACCACAATATTTTTATCCGACCCAAAAAGTTGTTTTTATTCTCCATACAATTTGAAACGTCAAAAGTGCCGTACGTGAAAAGTTAAAAGTTGGTGAACTCTTCCGTCTGCGTCTGCAGCTTCTTATGCGTCTACGTTCCGTTGTGTTCGCAACATTGAATTTGCGTGTATTCAATATTTTGATAGATATTCCAGCTCCGGCTCCAGTTCCGTCTCCGTCATCATTCTGTTCAGCCAGTAAACCTTTCTAACGATGTATCACTTATACATTTCCGTTGAGTATTAACCGATAAAAGTGTACCATAAGTTTTTCCCAAGCGTATTAATATATATATAGATAAAACATTGTAAATAGATAATTAAAAATACAATTTTGTGTTATATCGGAGCTAATTATCACATAATAAACACATCTAACAGTTTAGGAGATTCAGAATAAAATCATTTCACTCCATATATAGTCAAACTGTTTTTAAAAATAGTTCTTAAAATTTATTGAATTTTAAGCCCAGACCAAAAAAAATCAAAAACATTTGTTACATCATAAATAAAAATCTCATTTGTACAACAACATCAAATAAAAAATTCCAAAAGACACAAATAATATATGCACACATACTGCTTCCAGAAAAATAAAGGGGTGGAAAAAAAAAACTTGCACTCATAAATTATTATTTAATTAAGACAACTCAATTTAATTACAGAATACAGCAATTAAATGTGATTCAATTTTCTCAAAAGCCAAAGAAACATTAAATGTTAGCTGGCGAGCATTTTAATTTCTTATTTTATCTTTTTTATTAATAGTGAGTGTATTTCTTTTTTAAGAATGCGAGTAAATTAAAAGACAGTCAAATGTTATTTCTCTATGAGTTAATTATTAGCAATTCGGTTAAAAATTGTAAATTAAAAATATTTCAAAAATATTCATCATGGTATGTAGGTATGGAAAAACTAAATAAACCTTAAAAAGGAATTGAATTTCGGGACGGATATTTTCGTATATCCTTAAAACCTATATCATATCCATATGAGCTAATGGGTTGGATAATTAAATAAACCCAAAAATTTACCTTTGAAGCTTGGTACCCTATGCCTTGATCACTTCTCGCTATGCAGCCCATGGCAAAATATTTGTTTACTTAAAAAACTGTACCCTCTCAGCAGAAACCTCGATGAGTGTATGGCGAGATCTTCTACTATTCAAATGTTTTTCAAAAGTGATCGATTTTTATTGAAAGATCCCTTACAATTAAATTGTAACGTTTAAAAGAATACCTACAACCTAACTCAAACATTAGAAAATGTAAACCTAATAAGAAAAAAATAATTGGCAAAAAAGCGGTTCCCTTTTTAACACCATTCTCGTGAGTCTCATTTTTCCGCCAATCGTGTTTCCTCCTCGGCCAGACAATTCCTCACATTTCAATGCAACAAAAATCATGTCGATAGAAAGTGATTAATCAGCTAAAAAAAACGTCACCATCACATTGACTATACCAAATATAGGATAGCGACTCTAAGCCGGATTAGAATTTTATTGATCGATTTTATGTGACTAAATGTGACGACAAATAAACTCAAGATATGCTTCGAAAATAAACAGGCACACACAAATCGTTCAGTTTTCAAAGAGTGGAGAGTTTTTTTTTTGTTATTGCTTTGTTGTTGTGGTTTGGTGGTGTCCCGCACAGAGGCTGTGGAGTTGTATTGAGCTTATGGTCATGCCAATGCCAACCTTGGATGCACCTTATGATCCAAATGGTCATGATATCAATTGACTTGCATCTTGCTTCGAGCATAATTTGACGGAGGAGAGGTAGCAGAGCAGACGTGACTCCTTTAAAACCATATCCCCACATCTAAATGACGAGACTAATATAATATTAAAGAGATTCGTTGATTTATCATTTATGAAAGTAATTTCTGCGATTGTTTGTAATTTTTTTTATTTTTATTTTTTTTTTTTTTACTTTCCGTTCTGGGAAAAATGGCAAACTCATGAATTTTTCATCATTTTTATACTGTTTGGCTTTTGGCCCCCACAGAGAGATATTTTAGCCGATGATTAGTTATCACACTTTCCTTGACGTTGACCGGTCTTTTTGTTGTTGTTTTTTTTTTTTTTTCATTCCATTTTTGCAGACATTTGAAATTATAATTCGTCGTTTAAAAAGGCGACTTTGCAGTTGACCGTGTGGCATTTATTATGTCTTTCTTTCGTTTTGACATTTTACCAATTTTGGATAAATGAATGAGAAATGACATTTGATTGTAATGGATATCTTTTATGGTAAAATAACACAAATCAAGTAAAGAGAGAAAGGAATTTGTGTCATTTTAAATATTGCTGAAGATTATTTATGGAATTTGAGGAATTTTGTGAGCTGGGGCCTGTAACACAACGTGACAAGTACTTGTAGGACAAGTGAAAAGCGACAAACTTGTCCTAAATCCTGTAACACAAAGCGTCAAGTCTATGAAAGATCGTATCCTTCGGACAAGTATAGTTGGACAAGTGGATTAAGACTTGTCAACTTGTCACGTTGTGTTATAGGCCCCTGATATGATAAGATTCACAATCACATAAGCCGTGTTTATTTTTTTGTTGTTACTCAGTAGCCTAGCTACTCATTTTTAAAGCTAACCAAAAAAAGAAGTTGGACTAGGTACCTAACCTACTAAGTGTTTCTTTTATTTTTGTTTTCCAAATAAAATAAATAAATGAGTAGGTCTATACAGAGTAATAAAAAAACCAAGGATATTTTAATGAAATTTCTCTGCGGATCGAAAAATATATACAGTTTTAATTTCACTCTTTTGGGTATATTATTCACCTTGATTCTTTAGAAATAATTTTACTTAGGGCCACTTGCACGAAACAAACGGATAATTACATATAACTAGGGAAAACTATCCAAGTCTATTTTTTTTATTTTATTTAGATATTTTACGACATATATACATATGTACATATATTCTCACACGGTAAGATGAATTCTATAAGTACGTGGTATATCATTTAATTGAGTTCAAGTTTTAGTTAATTATTATTAAACGATTAATATATTAAGTACAACTATAAATAAATAAACGCTTTTCGATTTTAATTGCACGAATGGAAAATAATTAACAGGTGGATAAGAAGAATACATATGTATCTTTTCACAATCACCAACACAACAAACACATAACATATTGAAAAATATACAAACTCCGCTTTAACTTGCTTTCAATTAATGCCGAATTCCTTTTAAGAAAAAAATCGATTTGCTAAGAAGCAAAAATCGATTTTTCTGGACAAATTCCTTGTATTGAAAGAAAAAAATTGATTCTGTTAAGAAAAAAAATCGAATTTTTTTGGTAAAAGGAATTCGACATAAGAAATTCTCAAATTTGACGTGAGAGCTATTCAGGGTTTAAATATTTATCCAGAGAAATAGAAGAGGATAACTTTTAAAACGCAAATAGAGAAAAATGTTTTTCTACAACGTGATTTGATTCAAATCAATCAGATAGGTTTCAATTATTTATAAATCACAGGTTACTGCTGTCAGAAAACTTTCGTGCAAGTGGCCCTTACAAGCTATACAAAAAACAGTTATAATTTTTGTCATTTTAGATGCCGGGTTAATTAAACAAATTTGGTAACTTTACTTGAAGGGCGTTTAAAGTCCTAACTGCTCTTTGGTAAATACAGCAAAAAATTCAAGAATCGGTTGACGTTTGGCAAAAGGAACGAGTTCAAAAATCATAAAAAAAACGATCGAAAAGGAAGAAAATGAGAAAATTACCTTTCAAGTTTTTCGACGCTCGGCACCAGAAAAAAAAATTTTTTGGGAATGTTCGATTTGTTGTTGATCTTCAATGTTTTACATCAGAAATAAATTTTGGACTTTCTTTCTAAAACCGATAACATTCATAAAAATAAGTTTTGAAAGTTTTTTTTTTGTTAAACGAGAGGTTCAAATAGAGCTTTTTTTATAGTGGGTGCCACTAATATACAGGATGTCCCTTATTTGGGGGATGATTCCTGGGATCATTCTAAGAAACAAATTTATATGTAAAACACCATTCTAAGAGATTTATCTTAAAGAGGATATAAAATAAATAAAAGAAGAAGATAATGATATTTTATCTTGACAATGGTCATCTTTTTATGATTATAACTTTTTTGTTTTCAATTTTCTAATAAAAATTGTATTGACATAAATTGTAGAGAATTTAATTTTCTACAAAAATGTGGTAAAATTTTGTTTGTGTGATGTATGGTTCTCAAGATATCGCGAAGAACTTTATACGCCCCCTTTTCCAAAATTTCGGCCAAATGGGGGGATTTCAACCCCGAAAACTCGTTTTTACATTCACACTGATCCCTCCTTCAGATCCATCAAAAAGATTTGTCCTGTATGAAATGCAAGGTTAGTTTAACATTTCAATGAACTATTAGGATATAGGAACTTGTCAGAGAACTATGCTGCGATATCTACTTATATCTAAAATCTTCATACATGCATAGGTACTAAGTGGATCACTTCTCTAGGTACTTACAATTATTATTTATTCAATATGCCACAGTTCCAAGTAGCAGCAAGGTCACATGCAATATGGTCACGATCTTTCAACGGTACACAATTACATAGTTGTTTTTATTAAAAAAAAAAATAGATAGCCATATTTATACTCGTTTAATAAAAAAAGATTCGTGCAATAGATGGCAATTTCTTACATTAGTGACACAAATTTTCCTTTCTCAAACAAATTTGACCGAAATAACATTTATTTGCATCTTTGACTTTTTCCGGAACTCACAAATCACTGTGGTGAAGCCGCAGCAACATCATCAACTTGCACATTAAACATTTTTCCAAAAAAAAAACACTCCAAAGCGTCTATAAAAATAGATACAATATCTATCTTTTGATAGATCGGAATTTTCTTCCTTAAACGGTGGACATGGGCACGAAATAAAAACAGAAATAAAAACAAAACATGTGCGCGCGAATGCAGCAAAGGCATAGATCATCGGCGAAATACCATATAAAATCCAAAATGATACAAA
Source organism: Epistrophella euchroma (assembly GCA_947049315.1). NCBI lineage: Eukaryota > Metazoa > Arthropoda > Insecta > Diptera > Syrphidae > Epistrophella > Epistrophella euchroma. Next base: position 119,790,758 of record OX346245.1, on the reverse strand, counting down.
AATAAAACTGTTCCTCGTTTTCATGAAAATACGTTAGTTAACCCCAAGGATGAACCGAATATCTTAAGAAGCTTTATAGTAGCATGGAGTCTGAAGAATATCCATCGCGTCTGCACATGTGCGAATGCGGACTTGTTTAACTGGTTTTCCTGATTTTCGGTCACCTCGATCAGGATTGGGAAGGTAAAAGAGCTTCTTACTTATTCATCGCCTTAAGAATGGGGGAATGGATTAATGTTCCTCCTTGTCCTCACTCTCACCTTTTTTTTTTGTTTTTTTTCTCTTCTTGGGAACTTCGAAAGGCAAATTCTGACGTTATCCAACGATGACAACGAGCGGCTGGCGGCGGCGCGACTTTTGCCGTTTTTACTCAAATTTGAATTCAATTGCGCCACAGAGATATGAGTCTGGCCTCTGTGTGGCCTGCTGAAGAGCGTTGTTTATTTTGGCGAGCTCCTGCCGACAAATTTATGCGTTCGCATCGGTAGCACGCTGGCCGTGTCGCAATTTCATACTCAAGACAAAACAATTGTGCACACTGAATCCGCTTGGCACAGATGGACAATCGGTTGGTAATTAGGTTTTGGATTACGCCAGGAGTCGGCAGAGGCGCAGCGCAGTGTTGCGGCAAACAATAAGGAAAACAAATTCTGGACACGGATGCGCAGTGCGATCTTTTCTGTCGTGACTCGTGAGGTCGTCGTCGTCGCTGTCGTTTGTTTTGGAGCTGGATGCGTGTTGGGGTTGATTTTGGCTTTGTTTTTTTTTTTTATATTTAGTCGAACAGACAGACGCGCTTCTTGTCGGCACGGATCGTATTTTACGACTGTGGTCTCGGCCCTAAAGTACATATGGGGATTCTTTCCTCCTCGAATGGTATTCCCTGTGACTTTTTGTATATGAATATACTTTGCACAGAGAATATTGTGCGTTTTATTGCGCGGATAAGTTAAAAGACGACCATGCTATTATATATTTCGATGTAGACAGATCACATGGAAAACGGGAGCTCTCGTTTAAGGTATGGGAGTTCACTAAATAAGGGAATTATATACGATGCACACAAATAGGGAAGTCGCATGATGATGATGAAATTCTTGCTCGGTGGATGATGTAGATGGTGGTGATGTTTTCTCTTTCGGGATAGGGTTTGTTTTTGTTCGCAATGTTATTGTGCGGTTTTTATTACTTTGGATTCTTGGTTATTGTTTTTGGAGTCAGATGCAAAGGGAACATAAAAACATCGACATGGGAAGTGAACTCAGTAAAAGTTTTTGAGATCATTTTGTTTTGTTTTTTTTTTTTAAACCAGATGCTCTAATAAGTCGGATCTTATTACATTAAAGATTTTACCTTAAAGAATTTTTCATTATGGACAACAAAATAAACGTTAAAGTTTGCACGTTATTAATTCAGTTTACTATCAATTGAGTTAATACTTGACTTTTAAAAGTTTTACTGACTACTTATACCTATTTGAAGAAATTTTTTATCGGCCTGGCGACCGTGAAACAGCTATAACTCCAGCCTTTAAAACTTGGTGGTAGCTCACTCAAGTTGTTGTTGTTGTATTTAAACCTTCTGTTTTGAAGACTTTTTTGTTAATATGTATTTATGTTAATTATTATATTTTTATTTGTTTTTCATTATCTGCAAGAGGCTCTACAACTCTTTTTGATAAAAAAAATGTATAAATAAAGTATAAAAAATAAAAATCACTCATACGCCCCAGTGTACGATTTATTCAAAGTTGGATTTATGTTCTACCTCCACATGCAAAAGAAAATTAAAAACAGCAGAACATTATAAACACAACTAAAATTAAGCCAAGTACCTATCGAATGCATAATTTAATGATAAGTTTGCTTTGGCAAACTTTAAAAATGGTAATGATTATTTAAGCATTTTTATAGAAAAAATTTTTTAAAATCAGAAGAAAATTTGGAGAATAAACTATCAATTCCTGCAATACAAGTAAAATATTAATTTAGTAATATATTTGCTTAACCTGCACCTAATTATCTTCGAATTTTACCTCCATATAAAAAAAAAAATTAAAAAAATACAATTTTAGGTTCAATATTTAAATTTGTTTTTCTTGATTGATATATATTTATATTTATATTTATATTTATATTTATATTTATATTTATATTTATATTTATATTTATATTTATATTTATATTTATATTTATATTTATATTTATATTTATATTTATATTTATATTTATATTTATATTTATATTTATATTTATATTTATATTTATATTTATATTTATATTTATATTTATATTTATATTTATATTTAAATTTATATTTATATTTATATTTATATTTATATTTATATTTATATTTATATTTATATTTATATTTATATTTATATTTATATTTATATTTATATTTATATTTATATTTATATTTATATTTATATTTATATTTATATTTATATTTATATTTATATTTATATTTATATTTATATTTATATTTATATTTATATTTATATTTATATTTATATTTATATTTATATTTATATTTATATTTATATTTATATTTATATTTATATTTATATTTATATTTATATTTATATTTATATTTATATTTATATTTATATTTATATTTATATTTATATTTATATTTATATTTATATTTATATTTATATTTATATTTATATTTATATTTATATTTATATTTATATTTATATTTATATTTATATTTATATTTATATTTATATTTATATTTATATTTATATTTATATTTATATTTATATTTATATTTATATTTATATTTATATTTATATTTATATTTATATTTATATTTATATTTATATTTATATTTATATTTATATTTATATTTATATTTATATTTATATTTATATTTATATTTATATTTATATTTATATTTATATTTATATTTATATTTATATTTATATTTATATTTATATTTATATTTATATTTATATTTATATTTATATTTATATTTATATTTATATTTATAAACTAGATTTTTATATAATATAATGTAAAAAGTTTATTTTTTTAACAATTTAGTTGACTTTTAACAATTTTTCAGTTTACACTCTAGTTTCCATGCAAATATATAATGTGCAGTGTGCTATATTGTCCTTTTTTGTCATATTCACATATTTATAATACTACCTTAAATTCTATTACATTTTCGAATTTGAAACGAATAACAGGAGTTAAGAAGGTTAAATATTAATGGCCATGTTATTGACTTTCTTCAAAGCTAATTTTACGGAAAATCTAGTTCTATAGGGGTTTAAAGTTTTAAGTTTTTCAAAAACAATAATTGATTTGATTTAGATGTCAAAATATTTATGAATATATTGATTTAGTTGTCAAAGTAATAAAAATTAGTGAAAAACTTAAAACTCGAAACCCCAATAGAACTAGTTTTGCCGTTAAACTAGTTTTGAAGAAAGTCCACAATACGGCCGTTAAAATTTTAAAACCTTAAGTTTAGCAGATATATAAGTTTAAAAGCTATTCGTATATTTGGTCATATTCACATATGTATGTAAGCAAGAATTACTTAAAGGGATCATGACTATAACTTTTATATACATATGTAGGTACAACAGTGTCCTATTTTTTACTATATTTAAAACACGTACAAAAAACGCAATTTTATTATAAAATTAAATTTTTTAATATGTGAAAAAACATCAACAAAAACTTCAAAACCACCCTGTGCTGTGTTGGAAATTCAAAAGTATGCAACACTTTACCGCAACTTTACATGATGACAAGCCAGTTCAGTTCTTAACTTCACCGTTATTTTACCGGAAATCAGCAACATGGTGCGTGTCCTAACTTATTTTATAAACAAACCCATTGCTATGGTGAATTCTAAACAAATGAAATATTGAATGATCATCACACTGCCTCTTCTGTCTCCATTATTGTGTTTGTCTTTTGTGCTCCTCCATATCGATATAGTTAATCATTGTGTGGGCGGTTTTCAACTTTTCAAGCCAGAGAAGATACCAACACAGCCAAACATTAACTCTTATCTGTATTAAATAAAAAAAAGAAGTATTAAAAAGATACAATATTGTACCAGAACATCGAGCGAAACCTCCACCAACACCAATACAATTCCAGAAGTGCTTCCAGTCAATTGTCGTTGCCGATGTCGTTGTCGAACCGAGAACCACCTTATTTGCTTTCAAGATTCGTCCATAGCCATCAGTCGAGTTCAACGTCAACAGGTGTTACAATCGTGTGCAGTTATTTTAATTATATTCCTCGCGTTCCGTTACTAACATTGGACATTTTCTTTATTCTCTCCGCTATTTGGTTTATTTGTTCTCTTTTTTTTCTGTCGTTATTTAAAGAAATTACGTTCGTTACTTGTTCCAGGTGAATGATTAATAAATTGTTGTTTTTTGTCTAGAATTTTTATCTCTGTTCTTGTTTGAGGAAGATCTGTGATAACGATTTAAAAGAGATAAAATAAATATTTTTTACTTTAAAAGAAGAGGTAGTTCTTGAATTACTATCTTCAAAGAGTTTTTGTGTTCAAAGATTTTAAGTGTGATTTTTTTTACTTATTTGTGTTTGCAGAGGATTTATACGGATACAAAACAAAAAAACCTTGCACGAGCTTCTTTTCAAGGATTAAATACTTCAAAAACGACATAGATTCAGCCCGATGTAAGTATCTAGATATTTTTTGTTTCAATTTTATAACTTCAAAGCAATTAATTTAACTCGATTGCAAAAATGTGACCGAAAACATGTATGTCAGAAAGAGAAAGATAGAGAGAAAAGGTTTCATATTACCTGGTTATAAGAATGGAGACTGGTAATATGGTAACCAACTTGTAGATATACCTACCTATACTTATTATATCTTCTCTACCTACGCATACATGTGTAGATACTTATTTTGTTGAATCAACAGCAAACTGCGGAAATTTTCATCCGCTCTACTGGTTGTAGATTTGTGTATTTGACAAATGTTATTCACCTATTTGACATTTTACCTTCTAGAAACTAAAAATTCACCTCAAAAATTCGAATAGGTATCTTTTTAACGCGATCACCAGTATCAAGTGAGGTGAATTTTTCATATTTTAAATGTAAGATAGAAAGAGAGATAATGATGGAAAAGAAGGTTTTCTCGATGTCGTAAAATGCGCAAGATCGAATCGACTTCAACTCGACAAGCATATAGAAAAAGGTTTTGGGTTATATATTTGTCCTCAAAATTGCTGAGTTTTTTTTAGTTTATAATTTTCTATGCGTATCCATCACCAAATGTTGCTTGTAATGGCAGATTTTTGTTTCTACCTGAATTATTTTTTTTTTGTTTTGGAAGTAATGGAAGTTGATTTAAGTGTATTGCGCACTTAAATCCAGTTTTTGGATTTCCAGGCTATGAACTTTGCATTAGCAAGCTGCACCGCGCGCCGCCGCCGCAGCAGTGGATACAGTGTGTAACAAAAAGAAATCTTTATTGTTAACACGTTGTTGAAGCCTGATGCATTTTGAGTGCATTTTGGTATAGGAATTGAAAAATCTATGTAGATAACGTTATACACATTCAAAGGTTTAGTTAGGTACCTACCTACACATCAGTTCAACATCAGAAAGTGGTTTGAAAGATGAAAGATTCAATTCAATTATTACCTACTCTTGTAAACCATATGGATATATAATCAGCACGCATAAATGCTATAGGATTAAGACAAAACTTGTTTTGGTTTTGTCCTATATGAGGCTTAAATAAAAAGTAATGAATTATGAACTTTTTATATATAGGTATAGGTATGTAGGTAGGTACCTAGGTATCTGTTATAACGACACGTCTTGAAGAGTTATAGATATTCAATTCAAAGTAAAATTGATGATGAAATACGAAATCAGATATACTCGTACTACCTATTTGTATGTAGAATTTCATTAGCTTCAATTTTTGGTTTGACATTTCTTCCAGCTAAACCTATAGTTGCAACTTACAAAAAAAAAATATTTTTTTATTTGACTTCACAAAATCAAAGGCACTGGTTAAAATTTAAGGTTCTTTTAACAAGATATCAATAAAGTTTTCCTCCAATAAAAATCAAATGCCGTATTGTGAGTTTCACTCAAACAACATATTCGCTTGGAATTTTAAAAGCTATTGTGAGCTTCGCCCGAACGAAATATACATTTTTTTGCCGAATTGTTCTTTCGTTCGCATACTAAAAATAAGTGAAAACTTAAGCTATTCAAAAGCATTATTTTGTCCGAAATGAATGTTTAAAATATGATGATAAAAAAATGTTCTTAAGACTTAACTACATTCAAGACTTTTTACAAAAAATACAAAAGTAAAAAACTAAAACATGCTCTAGAAATGCATGTGTGCGAAAAAGCCTGCGAAAATAGTGTTTGTTATTTCATTTCAAATTGATACAATACAGATGAAGCATAATTTTTTCGCACACAAGCATCCCCAAGCATATTTTCGCTCCTCACATTTTGACTTTTTGCAAAAAATCTTGAATGTACCTAGTTAAGCTTTAGATTAAACAAAATTAAGATTATCGGCTCGGGTAGCGGATGTCTGATTTATAAGTCTATCTTATCTCATAATTTCGAATTATTGTATTTACTCTGAAATGGGTAAGCATTACCTTAAGCGAAAGAATGAACCATTTTAGTGATTAGCCCAAAAAGAAAAAGAAAAAAAAAAACAAAACACGAATTTATTAAGTCATTCTCTTATTTTGAGAACAATCAAAATAAATTCTTAACATCACAACCCCAATTATTAAAATTATATATTTGTAATATCTTCATTATAAAAACAACACAAACAAATAAGTTTTTTTTAATAAAATACGGTTATTCATTGAATTGAAAAAGCTGACACAAGACAATCGAAGTTTTTTTTTGTTGTTGTTAAAAATTGCGTAAGTTATTGCGATAAAGTCGTAGGTATAGTGCAATGACATTTTTAACAAAATAATATTGAACAAAATAAATTGTAGAAAGAAAAAAAAAGAAACTGTTGTGATTATTTGACACCTCTAAATTATTATACCTAACCATAAAACCATGTGATTTTTTGTTTGTTTCTCTTTTACATTTGCAAAACGGTGATATCAATGTTTTTTTATTCCCACAGTGACGTGACTTTTTGGTGAATAATACCATTCTCCAATTGTACCTAACTACGTCATTCGCTAAGCAGTTCAACTCCAAGCGAAAATTCAATTCTTGATTAAAATCATTTAAATCATTTATTAGTGATGTGGTTTTGCTGATGCACATTATGTTAGGATTGATTTGTGGACTTGTAACCCAACCAAGTTAATCAAAATTCTATTACGAACTTTTGGCCTGTAAATTTATGATTCTGTTCCTAAGTTGTCATTTAAAACACTCATATTGGTTTTAAATTAATGTTTAATCAAAATATTTTTAAAAATTTCATCAATATTACAGAATGAAACTATCAACATACATAGTGCCTACTTTATCTTTTCAAATAGAAAATATCTAGGTACGTTATCTCTTTAGATAGAACTTGACTAATAGGTAGGTACGTAAATTATTTATAACAAGATAACATGCATATACCTATAATGTTTATGATTGTACCTAACGATAGCTCTATGTTTTCTTTGGTCAACGATTGAAGTCTACTTTTTTTTATGATTTCTCGGAATTTTCTTCATTGTTTACGTACAAGTGTATGTACAGGGTGGCGCATGGTTGTTGGCTTTGGCATACACCTTACTTTTTAGGTAGACGCAAAGAAAAAAATCTGGAGCTGTTAAATTGGGAACTCAGTGGCCAGTTAGATTCAGAAAAACGCGATATTATCATACTCGTGGATCATTTGCTTTCAATTCGTGAACCAATTGAATCTTATATGAAAAAAAATGTAACTGCCGTAAAATTATTTGCAAATGCCGCCTAGACATCACCAACTGGTCTGGTAAAAATGTTGCCGTCGCCTGGTGGAAGTTTCGGGGTTTTCCTCAATACTTAAGCCCAAAACAGATGTACAGCTTTTTCCCATGCAGCGAAATTAGAAATAGAGATATCGTGCAGCAAATAAGGCTGCATGCAGAGCCTGGAATATGTCAGCTCTCATAAGAACCTGTGTAAATTTATTTTCGCTGCATTGGAAAAAGCTGCACATCTGTTTTCGACATTACTTGCACCCCAGGAATGTTTCGAACTGCACGAGGTCTTTCATGCGGATGATCGCACATAGCCCCTTGTTGCTGAAAACACTGGACTGAACATTTCGAACGTATGAAAGAAATTTCGATAGGTATGGTCTTTGTGTCTGAATAACTAAAGGTCGAACTATAATAGGTGGACGCTGTCGGAAGCTAATGTCATAAACGAACGAAAAATTTCTTTCCGAAACGTCAAATGGACACGTAAACCATAATGCACGAGAGATTCGAGACTAGTTTACTGCAACAATTTACATATAGCTGTCAATTTTCTTCCGTAAGGTGCGCTCGAGAAGCTCTCTTCCCCTCCGAAAGCAAAAATGAACGAAACGTAACAAAACGCAACTATGTGTGCGTCTATTGAATTACTTGTATTCGTCTGGTTTCGTACGGCTGCGTACGCTGCGTTCCAACAATTATAGTTCTACCTTAAATGTCGACTTTTAAAATAAACAACTTTGGTTTTTTGTTCTGTGGTGAGCCTTTTTCATCATAAATTTTCCAAGTTTTTCAAAGTTAATTCTGAAAAAAAAAACGTTAATAAAGAAATTATTCAATAACTAACTCAGAACGTTTCTTATGCACCGCAGTAGCCATGACATGATGGCAAGTACGTAGGACTGTCACGTCAGAGGTATAGGTTCGATTCCCAACCTTGTCACTTAATAAACACGCACACAGGAATGGTTTTACTTATGCGCCACCCTGATGTATAAATCAATACTTTTGAACCAATAACCTTTAATTATACCAGTTTACAACAAAAATAAACTTTTTTGGGGCATTGAATACTGCTGCATTTTTCGTACATTTTGATCCAGCTGAACTAGGAAATCATTATGCAATTTTGTTTTACTATTACATTAATAGTCTATACCAACAACACTGATGCAATTGGATTTAAAAAAAAAATCTAATTAAATTTTAAAATGATTTCATTGTATCCATAAATAATAGGTGATTTAATTTCCTTATCACAGTCAACAACTGTTTCCAAGAAAATTAATTTATAAATATGTTCTGACTGTCGTTCTTTGAAAAAAAAAAAAAACCTACGAAATACAACCTGACCGAAATTCTATCTAAGGAACGTAAATATCTTATCTCGTCGCATAAGAGCCAATGCGGTCATGATACTATACTTAAGGTACCTTGCTTTTACCTGCATTTCACTGTTCTACACTGTTCTAGAATGTACTTACATACATACAGTTGTTGTTTTTTGCGACGCCCGCTATAACTATACAAAAATGAAAAATTGCATATTTATTTTCCTCAGCGCATTAACATTCTTTCGATCTCACTTCTCTCTTCTTCTCTCACTTCTCTTTGAATTTGAATACACAATTACGGAATAGGTAAATAAATTTATTCCAATTTGTGATGATCAATTCGAAGTGTATAGTAACTTTTATACAGGGTGTTCATTTTAATTTAATTTAAGATACTGGGTACAGACCGCACGAAGTTCGTGTTCGTGCATTTACCATGAACATCGAGGGTTAGTTATAGGCGATTTCAATCATCGTCGAAAAACTTTGAGACTGCTTGATTTTTCCTTGTTCACTGTCATCACCTAAAATTTCCCAGAAAGTAAAAACAAAATTTTTATTTGTTATACCAGAAACAAAAACTTTTTTTTTTTCAAATTATTAAAAACAAAATTTTTGGAATTTTTAATATTTTGTAATTTAATGTTAAACCTTAAAAATAAAATCTTTTTCGAAACGTATTGACGACAAAAAAAAGTATATTGAAGATTTGCAAACCCTAATCAAAATCGTCTGGTGCGCAATTTTATTCCATTTAATAAAATATGTCCATCAAACTGAGAAAAACAAAAGATGGTCAAAATGACTTTGGTAAACTTTTAGAACCACCCTTTTGATACCTACTTAAAAAAAAAAAAAAAAAAACGATTTCAATTTAGATCGATTCATTTATTTCTCGAAACGTGTCGCATAACAACACAGTTTCCGATTCTTTGTCGAATTTCCGGCTGGAATACAAATTTTTAGTTGACAAACATAGAATTTTTGCTTGTTTATTTTGAAAATAAATAAATAAAAAAAAAAAAAAAAAAACAAACAAAGAAAACATAAAAAAAAATATTTTTCTGTTCAATCGTTTCCGGGCAAAATACAACGAAGCTAATTTTGATTTCATTTAGTTAAATTAAAATAAAAGCAGTATTATGCGGTTTGCTGCGTAGGAGTATATAGTTTTTATTTTCCACACCAGACAATTTATTGTATATTATATGACTTGTGGCAATAAACAGTTTTTACTCAGAAAAATTATAAATTATTTTACGACAAGGCGTTACTTGGAAGACAAACTGGAGTTTTCAGTGCATGAGCAATATTCATGTCTTATGTAGGCGGTTTTTAATTTACGAAAAAAAAAATGATAAAAACCAGTTTATGCATTTTTCGGACAATGACTTTGAAAGTATTATTCAAAGTCTTAGTCAAGCCGTTGAATTATGAAATTTGTTTGTTTAGCGAGAAAATTTGAATTGACTTAAAAAAAAAAGGCTCAGTAGATAAATTATATTTGAAGAATCTTCGCCTGTAAATCATTTTTCAACGTTTTTCCAACTTTTTTCTGTGAACGTATGGTACCATACCTATCAACTTACATAATATATTTTTGTTTATAGATGTTTTGTTAAATTGGCAACACTGGTTCTAGTGACTGACCAGCTGACGATGCTACAGTTTTTTTCGTATCATTAACCGTTAAAAAATAATAATAAACACAAATGCATTGTAAGAAACCTAATTGAACCGAATTAAACTGAGAACAATTAAATATTTTTGTGTGTGTAAGTTTTTTTTATTCATTTTGATTGGTATTGGCTTGTGTTTTTCTTTCATGGTTTTTTCATTCTTTGTGTGATTTGATTGAGAACGAATGGAAACGAAACATACATACGTGCGTCGCGTCGGTTGTTTATTCAAAAACAGAAAAGATTGGTGTTGGGATTGATTGTGTCGGTTTACTGTGATTGCAATCAATCGTTCGTTTTGATAAACGGGTCACAAAGACCGAATCAATCACGATTGACACAGCTCTAGTAGTTAAATTAACTTTGTGTTACGGCGCACAGGTATGTGGTACTGAAGAATTTGATGAAATGGAAAAACTGCTGAGAAATTTCATCAAAAAATTGTTCAACCTGCCAATTAAAACTCCATATTATGCTATTTATTTAGAAACAGGCCTGTCTAAGCTTTAGCAGGCTCAAAACTGTTTATATTTTGAAAGTATACTTGACTTACCGGAAACTCGACTCGCAAACAGTACTCCTATACGAAAATAAGAAACAATGATTGGTGTATGATGAAGTGGTGAAATTACAGCGATGTTTACGGTGAAGATTTTGACACAATCCCCGGTGATAGAAATTTATTAAAAGATCGTATTTATCCTACAACAATCCAAAAATTTGAAGATACCCAAAGAACACTCTTAGTAGCGGAAGCTCAGCAATCAGAGAGTAGAGTTTTGTACTCGCAACTTAACTTTAATCTGATGACTGAAAACTATTTTTGTGACTTACTTAGTTACAAGGAAATTTCATTAATTTTTAAAACTCGATGTGAGCTCGTTGGTCTCAATGGAACACCCTATAATGGAAGTTTTGATCAGTTTTGCTTCCTCTGCAACCTACAATCAAAAGAAAACTACTTTCATCTTATTGGAGTTTGCCCATTTATGCAACGAAGAGACGAAAATATTTGGGACAAAAAACTTTGTCGATGCAGGAAACTGTAGGTTATCTAAATGGCCAGAACTGGAAAAATCTTTATTTTTTTGTTAAAAGTGCTTATAAATATTGAATGTTATTAAAAACCGAGTTTGAATAGCAGATTATAAATTCATACGTAAATTTGTTAAACCGAAAATTTAAATTGTAAAATAATTTTCTTTTTTCTTGTCAACCGCGGGCGCTGTTCTCTTAGTGTTGCAATTTCAACTTCTTTTCAATTTTTTTTTATACAACGGATTTTTTTTTGCATTCGAATAGACTTAAAATAGACCACAAACTATAAAAATGTAACGGTAATTACCACAACGAAATAATTTCAGAATATTTCTTGCAATAAAACGGACTTGAAATTGCTTTCTATGAGTACCATATTTCAACTGTTATTTGCATTGGGTCGTTCATAAAACTAATAACTATTAAACTACTTTTAAGATCGCCTTTAGGTGTGCCATTGAACTGTCTCAAAGATACCAAAGTGAAATCTCTTACAGCAATGAACCCTTGTAAAATGTTGGAATTCAGGTTTAATGAAAGGGTTTTATTTTATTCAACTACAAAAACTTACTTTACGTAGAGTGGGAGCTCTGAACTTTAAATAAGAAATAATATGGTTTCATGCTGATCGTCTATAAAACGACGTAGGTATAGAAAAATAAAATGATCAAGTCAATTGCTCTGTCATTATAATTTCATAAAAATGAAAATATGTAGTTATAATGAGTGAATGTAGGTGGATATGGTGCGTGTCTCTGTCTGATGGTGTTCTGTTATGTGACTCATCCAGTTTAAAAACTGTATAACGCACCATGAACTTATCTGATCTTGATGGTCGGTTGATTTAAAGTTCAATAACCTATTTGAAGTTTATAGAAAATGACCTAAATATTGTTGGCTTAAAATTAAATTTATTATTTCTTAAAGGGGTTTATTGATGGTTCGCTTATGTACATACATACGTGTCCAATTTGTATAAAACGTAAAAATATTTCAACCTGCATTTATGTATATCTATTTTATTATTTTTATTTTGTTTTGCATTTACGACACAACGTGACTAGGAATTAAAAAAAAAATTCATTACTCCAGGTTATTAGCACCAAAAATACCTCCAATTTACCTCAAGCATCGCAGTCAACTTCGTTAATAACTTGTAAATGTGTTTGTATGTAGGTAGTGTACCTTCCTTCCATTGTGGTCAATCACTTGCCAGTTTTTGCACTTCTATGAGTTTACCAATATATTTTCATGTGTAAGTACAAACATTTGTTGCCTTAACAAGTAGTAGCAAGAAACATACCGGACAAGGCCCCACGAACAAACCGCCTTGTTAAATTTACTTATGAGCTGTAAATAGGTGCTTAAAATATTTACAACGGTACATTACACAGAGTAAATACAGTCTTTTGCCACCCGAATCGTTTTACTGCCCTAGAATATATAAATGACGTGGAGAACAAATTGTTTTTGATCTGGATTTTTGTTAGTTGTTGTTAAAAAGATACAACACCAAGTCGCACGTATTTGCTTAGTATACAAGGCCAGTTTTTCAGTCGTGAGTTAAACCAAAGCTAATCATTATTTAAACTAAAGTTAGTTAGTTAACTCCAGATATAAATGTATGTTCAGTTAACTCAGGAAGCACTTTTTCAGTAGATAATGCATGCGGATTGAAGTAACAAGGTAGGTAGGTAAAAATGGCGGCCACGAGCACTTAGCTAGGTTACCCAATTAGCGATGAAGAGCGCCGTTTCGATACCATAACTCGTGTGAGCTATTTATTTAAATTTTAAAACGATTTATAAGAGGGATTTGTGGGTCAAAATGCCAGGCTAGGCAGGTTTTTGGCTTCAGAATTCCGCTTTCTACATGTTTTCCGATCGGCCAGTGTCCAGAATAGGTCGCAACGACCCTGACTATATCTCGCCTGGGTCTGCATATCAGGTCAGTTGTACGGGTTTTGCTATAGGTGGCCCAAATCTTTCTAGATATGACGCAGTTAGCTAACCTGCTCCACCTACGGTTGGATTAATTAAGAAAAATTGATAATATGTTGCCCTTCATAACCCCAAGAGGACTGTTGACTCTTTTCGCAAGAGAATTATGAAGGGCTGATCCTCGCCAGTTCTTCTGCCCGCTCGTTTCCCTCAATTCCACAATGACCTGGAACCCAGATAAGAGAGGCCCATTTAGACTCGCGAGCTCATCACGATATTGTCGAACCAGTTTGGAAGACGATAGTGGCGAAGCAATGCTTTAACGGCTGCCTGACTATGTGTCAGGATGGCAGTATTCCGGTTTTTGGTTAAGGTCTTGTTTGAGTATCTTGCATGCTTCCCTAATTACCAGCAATTTCGCCTGGAAAACACTAGCGTTTTAGTTTTTTTTTTTTATACCATCGAAATATCACAAGATAAAAATCCAAAGTTCATTTTTCCTGAATCCATAACATACCCTTAGTAGTAGGCAGCTACTCACTTTAGTACATATTACATCACAAAATACAAACAAAAAATAAAACTTGAAATCAATTTCCAGTGCATTGGTTTTCTTAAATATTATTATTTTTTTTATTTGTCTCAGTGTGTCGAATTATTCGCTTTATGATCACACATTTCGATTAGGAAATTTTCAACCATTCAAGCGGAAATAATATAAAAAAAATTTCCAACAAAAGAACAAAAAAAAAATATGGTAAGAATCTTTTTATAGCAATGTTATGAGATAAACATCCTTTTGCGGATTTGTTTTGATGGTGTGCTTTATAGAAAGTACCTACCAATTTCCGTCTATATGGGGATCTAAGAAAGTCTACCCATTATATAATTGCTTTTTAATATAAAACTGCATGAACGCCTTGAACCAGAGACACCGCAGCGTGCTGCCTCCCTCACTAGAGTGGAGTGGATGTATAGTATATGGAACTCAATCAAGGTCAGCTCGAATGAGTAGCATGAAGTTTATTTTTTTTTTCTGACGTTCCATTTAATTTCTTTAATTAAGTATTATAGAAAAATGTGGGGTTTATACGAGTATTTTTAATTTTGATTACGCTTGCGAACAATGAACGGCATTGATCTTGAACTCTAGAAGATCGATGGTATTAAAGGCTGTATGTAGGTACTTACTTTTCAATGTAAACAAATATTAATTCCGTATCTGCCACTATAGTTTTTTTCCGGGTTCTGCCAAATGAATAGATTATTGTTTATTTTTATATAATATGTGCATTTTAGTACCCGTGGAGTAATAGTAGGTATTTTGGAATATCATGCTGGAGATCAAATCCCAGTCTATGTTACCTAAAAAAAACTTTCTTTATTTTTCAAGGACACTAGCCCTTATGAAATAAATTATCCAAAAATGGGCGATTTCGAGAACCTCGGGAGAATTTTGTTTCACTCAGAAGAATTTGTGAGCGGTCTCCAGGACCGCACGTAGGTGGTTAAGGGACTGAAATAGGTGGTTAAGGGACTGAAATAGGTGGTAGGTAATTAACGGTTAAGTTGTTTTAACTTATTGGCACAGTATTAATGGCGGAAAAAAACAATAAAAATTACCAAAAGTTGCTTATTCGATTGCTTCGGTCCTGACATCCACCACAAACTTAAAAAAAAAAACTTCCAGATTGTATAAGTATTATTTCCAAAACAGATGTGCAGCTTTTTCCAATGCAGCGAAAATAAATTTACACAGGTTCTTATGAAGGCTGACATACTCCAGGCTCTGCATACAGCCTTTGCTGCATGCTATCTCTATCTCTAAATTCGCTGCATGGGGAAAAAGCTGCACATCTGTTTTCGGCTTTAGATATTTTTGTTATATTTTACCTCCCCAAGTTTGCTGTCAGCTCTCTTAGACTATCAAAGCTTTTTCCGATAGGAGCATCGAATATTAAAAACAAAAATATTACTCAATAACGTAAAATTTTTAATGAAATTAGTTTGAACACAATTTTTTTCATTATTTTTTTCAAAAATTTGAAAAATTTGAGTTTGAAAAATAATTTTTCATAAACTTTTTCCTCAAATAATTTAATTTAAAAACATAATAAAAGAATGGACTTTTGGCTGTAAAAAAAAGTATAGCATGACATTGTAAGGGCGTTGTTTTTTAATGATTTTTTTTCGATTTTTTATAAATATGCCCCACCCGCCTAAACGGGGGGAAATAGACCCCCTCCCTCACGATATTTTTTCTTGTCTCAACTCATCCGACACGCTCTAGCTTTTTGTCACACCTTAGGTAAAGCACCCTGTAGAATAAAATAACACAAAACACCCTGCTGCCAATTGTTTACAACGGTCATTAGTCGCCATACTTTTGGCTATGGAAATTCATCAAATTCATCGATCAATCAGACAAAGTGTCAAATTTTCAAGACTTGAAATAACAAATTTTATTATTATCAAAGTTAAATTAGTTCTTAATGACAATTCTTTGATTGTTTTTGCAATAATGCCATTCAAAAATATAAGATATCATATTGCTGATGCAATGCAAGACATTCAACATAAGTAAATTTATACAATATACATACAGACAACACACATACATATATAATTATGTTTGTTTTTCTTTGTTTATTATTTTAGTGTTGTTTACTGTTTTTTATATCCTACTCTTTGAAATAGCATTGAATTTGAAATTACTATTTAACTGAACTAATTAAAATAATGGAAGTGATTAAAGAATTGGTTCTTATATCGATTGACCTTGTCATTGTTTCTCTCGCAGTATACATATTTTTATGTTAATTTAAAAGATATTCTATAATTAATATTGAATTTAAAAATTTACATTAACGCATTTGATGAATTCTACACTTGACGAGAGATAAAAAAAAGATCGTTAAGTGCAAACTAATGTAAACTTAATCGAATCGAATCGAAAGTTTAAAAGAACCTGCCTATTATAACTGGAAGTCATGTGTCATGTTACTTACAAATAAGTTATACATTATCAGCCTTATTTATTAGATTTCACTAATACTCGTTTTAACCTCGGAATAGTTAAACCGAGTCGAAGCACTTACTCCGTCTTTACGCCACGTCAAACAAATTCTTATTTATAAAATATAAACGTAAAATAAGACGATCAGAATATCAGATCTCTATATAATTGAATTATAATTTAAAAACAATATTGGAAAAACCCCTTGTGGTAATATAAACTAATTAAAATCAATAAAAGAAGAGGTGTCAAAAACTAATAAACAATTCTCCACCATTACCGCGAAGACTGAAATAACGACCCACCATAATTTTATCAATCAATAATAATAAATTGAATGCCTTTAAAGTTTATTTCATAATTATGTAGTCGCACTTCTCTTTTAACGGCAAGCTACTCAATTAAGAAATTGAAAATAGAAAAAAAAATAAACTAAAACGGTTTTCTATTTTATGCCAATTTTATATAGAAATTGATCAATTATCATGACGGCAAAGCGACCTACACACTCCACGATCATGACAAAAACTTGATTAGTTACACGTACGTATGTATGTATGTTTGTAGGTACTATAGTTTTGTATCAGGGAAATAACGCGCCATTTTGTTTATACTTTTTTTTTTACTGCTATGTATGTATGTATGTATATGTATAAAAATTGGTGCTTGTTGGAGTAGGTAAGCTAACCATTAATTTTTTTTATTTAAATTTAAGCAAACAAAAAAGGTTTAACAACACCCGGTTTCTATTTGTTTATTACTTTTGAACTCAAAAATATAGAAAAAATATTTTTTGTCTTAAATAATTAAGTTGATTAAATTTTTTTCATGCAGAATAATATAACAATTGAGTTGAAGCTGCAATTTAAATCGCAAATGAATTTTAATAAATCAATCAATTCTGGATATAAAATTTCAGAAGATAAGATATTTAAAAAAAGAAAACAAAGATAAAATATCACACGGTACTTTTTATTTATAAATGGTTGGAATTTGAAAAATATTTGTCATTGTTTTATTTTTGTGAACTTTGTTAAGTTGGTGAAATACAAAATTTTTAAAACAATAAACAATTTTGATTGATATACTATGACTATCATATCACAGAATTGCATTGTTTTTGAATATGCAAGCCTTGTTTGGCTTTTGAAAATAACGGCTGCTGCTAGTGTCTCTTGCGAGGAAGTAACTCTTGTCATGAAAGTGCCTCTCTCTTTAGCCGTTCGGATTCGGCAGAAAACTGTAGTTCCCCTCCATTCCTGCCAATAACACGCACACAGGAATGGTTGAGAATTGTAACAGGGTTGCCAGTTTGGGGGTTTTCCCCCAGATTTAGGGTTTTTTTTCATCGTTGGGGGGAAATCTGGGGGATGAAATGTTTGGGGGGAAATCTTGGGGGATTAATTTTAAAGTTAAATTATTCCAATACCTGCATTTTCCTCTGAAATTGAATATACTATCAAAGAATATCCAATAATTACTGCTCAATAAAATTTTAAACATAAACAATTCTTTTAAATGCTATTTGAATACCAAAGTACTTGTAGGTACATAATATGTACATGTATGAGCTGTGAATAAGAAATTGAAAGAAAAAGTTGAAAAAAAGCTTAGGGGTTTTTTTTGTTAAAATTTTTTTTTCATCTGGCAACACTGATTGTAAGTCACTATAGGTCCTGGTTCTAAAGGAGCTGTCGCGCCACCAAATTTATTTATTTTTTAACACGAGAACAAAAATTTCAGTTTTTCTTGGGAAGAGTACACGTGAAGTAAACTACTTCATTCAACTTTAATTTGGCATGGTTTTGGTCTTCCTGCAACAATATTTTTGTCAGATATCTGACTGATGTGAGTGAAAAAAAGTCTATTTACATAATACATAATCAACAGCGAATGGTGAGACAAAAAACTAATAGCCCTGAAGACTTTCAATTTGTATAAATTCCAACAAAGCTGAATTTTGGTGGAAACGGGCTTATAAAAATGCTGATGCATCAAATGCATTTGATAAACAAACCTCAAATCGCGCCCTGTGACTATAAAGGAGACTGCTAATAGGGCTTGGCACCCCTTGAAATAGCTATATCTCCAGCCAAACAAAAATAAAACGAATTAAAAATACCAAAAAAATTAATTCGTAAGCAATTGGTGGTAGCGCCTTTAAGTTGTTGTTGTTGTTCACAAAATTCAACTTTATTTTTATGTCTTAAGCATTTCCCAAAAAGCACTTTATATTTCGACCTGGGCTTACATTTTTAAGGGGACTGAAAAGGATTGCAGTTCAGTTTTTAGCAAAGTTCTTTTGGAAAAATGTGAAGATAGATAAGGACACTTTTTTTGTAAAATCAATAGACTTTCGTAGTAAGGTGTAGTAAATTTAGTATCTAAAAAAAAATCCAGTAAAATATTTTGATGGGCGGAATTTTGTTTATAGTATGGTATGTGCTTAGGGCTTGGGTATATCTCCACATTATTAAAAAAAAAAAGTGTTAAAGTTTTAGGACAAAACTTGTGATTTTCTTTGTACTTAATTACATTTTTAGATTTTATATTCGCACAAACTAACCAATAAAAACCTACCACAAAAGAAGAAAAAAACACTCAGTACTTTAAACCTACAGTAGTGTGGAAAATAGTACAAGTATATGTAATAGAAAAAAAAATATGTAGGTAAAGTCTATCCAATATTAATTGGCAGTACACGTCTTATGGGAGAGCTTTTTCAAAATCAGTAGCGCGCTATATTTTTGCACCATACTAAATTGAAAGAACTCCTTTATAAAAAGTGTTTGCCCGCCCGTATCGATTACATCTGACAAAGACCCAACGTCCTCTCGAGCGCACATCTGAGTGCGCACTGCGCACTGAAATGAAATGCTGTAGCCTTTGGCTGCTGCTGCTTTTCAACTTTCACCCCTATTATATTAATGTGCATTCAGGGTTGCCCATGTCCATTTGGTAACTCGTTCAGTTTTTTTTCCTTGGATTTCTGTAGAGGTGCTTTTGATTTGAGAGCTTTAAAAAAAGTTTTTAATTATGAGAGTTACCGTAGAGTGTTTTCATCTTTTACATTTCTTTGAATGTGTGAAAAATACGTTAAAATGCAGTTACAAAATTTTAAGCTGTTTTTTTTTAAGAAGAACACTATTTGCGTAGATTTTTGTAGCGCGCGGTCAGTTAATGTGAAATAAATTATTTTTGTGTAAATTGTATGCTTAAAAGGTGTATTTCTTATTTTAAGTTTTGTACAATTTGGTAAATTTTTTTTAAAAATGTGTGTGCAATAAATTTTAATTCAAGTTATATTTACAAAGGTAAAAAAAGAATAAAGATTTAACCAAAGTGTATATTTAAAATAAATCTAAGAATATTTCAAATGTCGAATGTTTCTTTTGGAAGTCAGTACCAGACTTCTTTTCTTTAATAATTTTATGATTGAAATTAGTATGTGTGTTGTTTTTGAGTATATAAATAAAATAGCGCGGATGTAGGTGTTGTGCGTCGGCCACCATTTAAAAAAAAAGTGTTGTAACCAATATCTTGAAATAGGAAATTTAATTATCTTTCTTTTCTTCACATTACATTTTTTTATAGTATACTTTTTAAAGTATATTTTTTTTTAATTTTTCCCCAAAATCTCCTTAACAATTTATATTTTGAAAAAAAAAATCTAGAACAAAGCATTCTTAAATCTAAAAGTATAAATCCTACAAAAAAATATTCTATGAAAAAGAGAAAGATAATCAATAATTTTTAGTATACTTAAAAACGACCCACCAATTCCATTTATAAAATTTAATCAATATTTTTTTGTTTTTTTTTTTTTGTTTTTCAAAATCGTAATTGTGCGATTTTACCTACTAGGTGGTAACGCTGGTCAATTTCAAATAAACTTGAAATGATTTATTATGCAAACTACGGCATCGCGATAAGAGCTTTTACATGCGATAGACTTATGCAGTACGCTGCAACCAAACTGAGATGCAAACGTCCCATCTTCCCTGTACTGACAAGAATAATTGGATAAACTTTAGATAGGTAGGTAGATAACTTTAAGTAAATAAACGTGTTTTTTTCTAACTGAAATCTTCAAAGGAACGACCAAAAAATACCAAACTAAAGTAAATTTTAGAAGTTAACTGATTAATGCATGGGTAAACTGAAAAAAAATTTTCTGTGGGCTATACAAAAAAAAAATACTGTTTATTTTATGATTGCGAAAATAACGGTAGGTACTCAAACAAATAAGCTGAAGTTCTTCAAAAACACATTCAAAATTTTAAAAAAATGCTAATTTAAGTAAAATGTTAAAATTTTTTTTAAAGATACATATTTTAAAATAATCAAGACCTCAAAAGTTATATGCAAATCATCATTACCGATTAAATTTGAATTAAACAAATAATCTTTTTAAAATTAATTATTATTCCAACATCGGATTTACAATTTTTTTTTATTGTTTAATTAGAATATCTGATTTTTTTTTCATAAATTCAATAGAACACTCTATATTTGAAATGTGTCGGTTGTACTTAAATTTTATATACGTATGTAGGTACATTCTATAAAAACTTTATGTCTCTGTCAATGAGAAAACATTGGCGACAGTCAATCGTGATTTGAATTCGTGTATCCGAAAATGTTATAAAACTTAAAATGTACATAGGTACACTAATTTTTTGCTGACGCACAAACACTCATAACAATACATATTATGTATTTCAAAATTGTTTTATTTTAATTAAATTTATTTTATGTGATAAGTACGTGTGTATGTATGTATGAGCTACGAATGTTTATAGAGAATAGTCACTTTTAAATTTGTATGCTTTTAAGAATTTGATTTAAGCTTACCTAATTATTATTCCTGGTTTATTTTGCAATAACGCCCCTAGTTGGTACACTTAAAAAAAAAAAACATCTCGAATGTATAATTTAAAGTTATAAAATCATTTAGATTGAACACTGAAAAATGTATACCCAACGAATTTAAAATGTTTCTTGTTTTAATTATTTATTAAATTTTTGCATATTTATTTTTTTATTTAAACTTTTGTTGAAGAAATTTATTAATACTTCTTGTAGGCTTTAGGCCTTTATTCTTTTTTATATGTTATGCAACGTTCTTCAGGGAAATTATATAAAATCTTATTATTGGTAAAAAAGAGCTGGTAATCACTCCCGAAACGTTGCAGAAAACGTTAACGTATAAAAAAAACTGTTAATTGAATTTTTTTATAAACTCTACCGATTATATCAACTATAACTTTGTGCATTCAAGATATTCGATATTTTTTTTTAATTTTTAATTGTTTTTTTTTTTTTAATTTAAAAAAACTGTGGGTTATTTTTTTTTAGTATTAACAATTTTTCACTACGTCATTATGCATACATTAATGAAACCTTGGCCGAAGTCGATAGCATCATTTGTTTTTTTTTTTAATTACTGTAATTAAAACAAACCGCCAATTGAATTTTTCTGAAAATCCTTTCTGTGCGTTATGGCTTAATTATCTGTAAAATAAAATTTATTTGAAGTCGATATCTCTATGCCTTCTCGAGATATCGTCGGCGAAAAAAAGCTTCCGAACGTACGAACGTATACATGGTATGTACACAAACATCTCTCTAAAAACAATGTAAACCGACTCCAGAGACCTCGAAACGTCGAGAAAAGTTAAAATTTTCAATTTCAGAAATCTGACCGATTACAATAACATCCAATGGGAAGTTAAAATACTTTACAATGTAGGTTACACATAATTTAAATATACTTACTCTTAAAATTGGATCTTTAGAGTTTAGTTGAGATCTAATTGATGGAAAACTTAATTTTACTAGGAAGGGGAGGCAATTTCTGAAAATTTGATTTAAAATGGAAACAAAAATATTAAAAATCAACCAAAGCACATACAATGATTTATTTTAGCTTCTTTGAAGGCTAACATTCTAGTCTTTTATTTGTTGTTTAAATAAAGTGATTATAAGAATAGATTTTAAGAAATCAAATTTCGATAACTAAATTTTTTTTAAATATTGTGAATTTTCTTTTTTAAGTTGATTTTTTTTTAATGTTGCGAAATTAAGTGCCAATATTTTTTTTTTCAATATTCCATGTTCTTTAATTAAATTAGTTAAATATTGAAAACTAGATGCACAAATCGTTTTTAGTTTTTGAGAGATTAAAAAAAAAAAACAAAAACAAAACAAAAAAAAAACAACTAAAAAAGGATTACATTTTTCTCTAAAACTAAAAAAGATTTTTACACCTGGTTTTCAGTATTTGATAAGAGTTGATAAAGAAATTTAAACTTTAAATATAAAAGAATGGAATATTAGCCTTCAAGAAATCTATAACACATCATTGTATGCGACTTGGTATACCAAAAATTGCGAATTAAAGAATAATAAAATAAATATAAAAAAAGAAATATTACAAAGGTAGAATAGTGTTATCAACGGACATGGAGTACGTTCAAGGGAATGAATTCAATTTATCTGTTACCTGCTTCGAAAATCGAAACAAAATTGACAACAATAACTGCCCTTGATGCATGATGGTAAACTTATATGAGTAACCATAACACTTGTTGGAATTTCCCAAAATATATGTTTTAAATTTTGACAATAAAATCCATATACTAGAAATCCTGTTTGTTTGTTTTCAAAAAACCATTTTTCAACTAAAGTTATCTTACAGTGAATGATGAACAAAAGTTGTTTAATCTTTATTCATTTGTTAAAAATAAAAATAGCCAGGTAGGTACATAGGTATACTTTTTATTGAGAGTATTGGACTCTCAACTATGTATTCTCTTTTCTACGAAACCATTTCCGTTCTCAGGGTCGAAAAGATTTTATTGACAATTCTTTCTTTCAACAAAGAAAAAGGAAAAAAAAACAGCCTTGGCAACATCCGGACGGATTGAAATTTTGTACAATAGATAAAAGCAATTATGATAAAAATACGACTTTCAATAAAATGTCTTCTATCGCAAAAATATTTCGCAATTTCAGTCAACAGGTTCTGAAGCAGAAACAATGATTCATTTTTATGATGTCAAACAACTTAGCATAATAACTAATTCAAACACGATTGCCTTAAGTTATCAAACAAAGTCCAATTTGATATGGGATGGATCAGTCAATCGTATCAATCACTTTGCAATCAACAATTTATTTAAAAACAATACAAATCTATAGACTGTATGATTTCTAGTGATTTCACACTTTTAACTTATCTCATCTTTTATTAACTTGTTAAAAACAAATAAAATTGTTGGATAATTTTTAAACCATTCGAAATAATTAGCTGATGTATCTATCTATCTACTAACATGACACTTGAATGGTTCTACAGATAATAACGTACGTGCAATCAGCCAATATTTATCAGAATACGTGCACATTTCTTTTGTTTATAAATTATGAGAATATTTTTTCTTATTTATTTAAAACCAATTTTTTTTTTGTTTATCAGGAAGAGTTAATCGCCTTTAAATAAAAAAGGCTTAAAAGGGGCGTTATTGTCAACCATAGCTGTCTCCAGAATTGATATTTTGTGTTTTTCGATCAATTTGAAGGTTATCTACTGTTTTTTTTATTCTATTTATTTGAACCTCTACACAAAAGAATCGCAAATGTCGTGGCGGTGGCAGCGGCAGCATTCAGCACTGAATGACTTCATTTTAACGTTCGTTAATTTTATTCAAGATTAAAGGTTGTGTGTCTAAAAAGACTCAAGGCATAAGAAAACATTGAATGATATACAGTTTTGCTTGTTCTTTATTATACCCCCAAAACGTACACGGTAAGTCTTCATAATGAACGTAATATCATATTCATAATGTAAGATCTAACATGAAATATTTATGTATCTTTTTCATCTCTAATCGGATGAGGTGGGTTTGGGTTGTTTCATTGGTTTAAATTAATTTTTTTTTTTTTTAATAAAGAAGTTTTATTTGTTGAAAAAAGGGTCAGATTGTTTTGCCTTTTAGGCATGTTTATTATGATAGCTTATCTGAGCGGCTTTTTTTGTCACTTTATGGATGAAATTTTTATAATTTAAATGTTTGCCTTTCCAATGTAAACTCGTTTTTAAACAAAGACAGTTTATTTTCAGATAAAAAAAAGTAAGCAAATGGTGAAAAAAAAATACAAATCAAGGATACTGGAACTTCTTATTTCAGTTTAAAAAAAAAGTGTAGCATTAAGTTTACTTTTTTTATTTTTATATTTTCCTTCAAAAAGCACACTTAGCTTTGTATTAATTCCTCCTAAGTTCGTTTGTTAGCTTTTAAGATTTGCAACCACAGTTGAAGTCGATCATTAAAATCCAATAAATTTACAACTTAAAAGCTTGTAAGGGATGAATAACCGCGTAAAAGTTAATGGAATAATAGAAACGTACCTACGTGATGTGAATTCAGCTATTCTTAAAAGCCATTATTTAGGTAGGATCAATATCAAAGAAACAGAAAAGCATTAGATTTTAATGTTAGGCAGTCATTACAATTAGGTATATATAATACATACCTATGTTTGTTTATGTTTCGACGAAAAAATACTTGAATCACATAACATTGAAAACCACTATCGCCTGGGCGATCTCTTTTCAACGGATCAAAATTTTTTTTCGCAACGTATCTTACTCCCCAGTAGAGAAGAAATAATTATCGTGGTCAAAGCACTGAAGGAAAAAGATGGTACGACCTGGTAAAGATCTTACGATTAACTTAATAATATCCTTCCAAACTCTGCTCACCCTGTTTTTTACAATCTGTCGTTCTTTTCCAATCTGTCAGAGAAGGAAGAGTACAAAAAAATGTTCAGCCTGAAATTCTGAACATTTCTTGTTTTATGTCAGAATCTCTGTTCAAGCTGCCCAAAGGAATGGAAAGCAGCAAAATTTGCACTCTTATTTTTTTTAACTGAAAACATAAAAATACAGATTTTTGGAAACATTAGAGCTCTCTGTTTCCATTCGTTTCGAAACTAAATAAAGGCAGTCACTCCTCGCATACGTAAAGTGATTTCATTTAAGGGTACATATTTTAAAAATTATAAGCCAAAAACTGAAAAAAGGCTGAAAATGTCGAGGTTTTTCGAGGACCACTCAGTTAGCAGTTTTAGACTGTGTATATCCTAACAATTTTCCAAAAAAACAGCGTTGTGCAATTTTTGCGAATTACAGTATCTAGATATATTGACTGACCTAAATTAAGTTTTTCGTATGTAATTTTGTGTCTTCTGGCAAATTTTTTTTTACAGATTTGTAGGTTGACATTTCAGTTCTTATGAGATTTTTTATTAATAATCTGACAATTAGAACCAAAGTTATTGGCTTCTGAGTCACATCAAATCGAATGTGTTTAGGATTTTGTAAATTTTGATTATTCTATTTAACTTTTCGGCAAAGTCACTTACTTATCATTTTAAAAAGAAAGTCTTCTGTGCCCCGGTGATTCTGTACCCCGTCTTCCCCTACGACTACTCACTGATTCTTGTAAAGTAAAAACAAAAGTTTGAAATTCGTCGACTTTATTGTTTTCCTCCTTATTTTATAATTTAAAAATTTCAAGTTCATACATACATTATTTGAGAATTGTTAAAGATGTTACTAACAGGTACACGACGAATTAGCTCATCTTATACATACCTATGCAACTCATGCTTGACAAATTTGTCTATTTATCATGGCTATAAATTATTTTTTCTATACAAACTGCTTTCAATTTGAAAAATGGTGGAAAATCTTTTAATAAAGTTATGCATCGAAGCACAAACTTATTTTGTAGTCAAGCGAGCATCAGGTACCTATATATACCTATAGATCAAAATAAATTTAACCATGATGTCAACTAATTTGTTCTACGAATAATAATTCAAGGTGAAAGATCATTTTCATAACCTAAAAACCATCTCTATCTCCATCTGTAATTTTATTTTTAAATTATATATAATTTAACGTCATTGGTATTTAAGTATGACGTTTAAAACTCGACTCAGTTCCTCTTATGACTAATCTGTCTTAGTTATATCCATTGCATGGTATTAGATCAATAAATTACAATCGGTGTTTACGCTTAATTAAAAACAAAAATCTTTTAACTTTGTAAACACACAGAAAAAAACCCCAGATTATAAAAATTTTAATTTTCAATCCCAAATGAACTTATTTTTAAACCCATTACTTATTTCATTTAACCCCGTAGCTAATGTCGGCAAAACCAGCTTATTGTGCCTTGTATGACGACGACGCGACGCTGCGCTGGCGTAAATAAATAAGAGACGAGGAATCTTATCTCATCTGTATTCTCTATTTATTTTGTATCTAGCTGTGTAGTGTATGGTCAAAACAACTTGCTTATGCAAATAATTCTAACAAAGCGAATTGAAGCCTCACCTAGAAACCAAATGCTGAAAATGCAAGTACGCTAATTCGCCGCATTGTGAACAGCGTTGCCGGCATAAATAAAATTAATGTGTTATATTTTCTGAAAAAAACTATCCAATTTTCGTGCAACATGAAAAAACCACAAATTCTTCTATTTTCTTGAAAAACCTGTAATTAATTTTATTACGGGGTGTAATACAATAACAAGAATCTATGGAAATCATTTGTTCTATTCGTGCATTGTCAAAAATTACGTGTTTATGTCCACCTTTTACAGAATTTGGACCAATTTTCATTAAATTTAGTTGAAATTTGCTTCATTTTAAGTAACATAATGGAAATAAAATAACGTGCCATATTAAACTTTTTCGTGCCACCTTGCCACGAAGAAATTATCGTGTCAGAAAAGCACGATCGTGCCACTTCGGCAACGCTGATTGTGAATACCATTGAAATGACACAAGAGCAGCTTTTAACAGTCTAATCACATCGAATTGAACTAAATCAGTCAGGCGATTATGTATGTATTTAATGTAGATATTTTATTATTTCATCCATCTTAGTTTTAACAAGTGACAGAAAATAAAAAATATAGATAAAAATCCAAATAAAGATCATTTAGATGTTGATCGTTTCTCTCTTTAAGCCTTCCTTTTTATGGGGCCAAAATTATCTAAATGACATTCACTACACAAGTCACTCGTCATACCTACACTATGAAGGTTAGATGTTGGAATATTGTGGAAAAAGAAAATTTTCTCAAGATAATTTATAAATACGAAATAAAAATACATGGCGCAGATGGAAATATTACAGAAACTTGTATTCAGTGAAACCTGTTCTCGGTCATTTCCATGCCATTGATGGTAAATTCAGCGAATTGTGACAGTCTTAACAAGCGATATGGCGGGTCACTGTATAGACATGCCTTATGACATTCAATTGTGTTATTTATTTAGGGGAAGGTGGCCTAAAATGGCCCCCCCCTAAGGAAAATGTCTAAAATCTCGGAAAATAGTGATATTCAAACTTAAATGTTATATTCTTTTTAAAGCTTAATCAATAACGCTTACATTTTTTCGCTTTACGAGTTTAAAAAGTTCCAAAAAGTAATTAAAGCATTTAATTTTAAAAGCCTCTTCAAATTCCAAGGATTAAAATTGCCCGGTATGCCATTTTACCCTTGCAAGTACACCAACCAGGCAAGTTAACCAAAACCATGATTGAGTCCAAACATACGTGATTCTAAAGGCAAAATATAGTCAACGAACTCCTTTTCCATTTGTAAGCCTTTCAAAATCTTGTTATTGTTGACTGCTGATCTCCTCAGTGTAGTTTTTGGAACTCTGAATGTTTTTGATACTTTTTTTCGGCATACTTATTTCTTTAGGGCTTTTGATAATGCGTCCTCACTATAAAGAAAATTAAAATGTAAGTGTAAGTGTAAGTATAAAACGACACACTATGGCATTTTAACCGAGTGCTTAGTAGGCCATTTTGCCCGTTTAGGGTTTTTTTATTTAATTTTTAATTCCGAACAAACTGAAATAGTACAAGAATGCCTTTACTGCTTTCTCGAAAAATTTAATGTTTTTAATAGAGTTTTTTGTCAACAAATTTTTCACAAAATTGTATGAAGTCTACTTTTGGAGTTGGATAGAGATGTCAAATTTAAAACATTAGCTTGAAGTTGCTAACATTTTGTGTATGTCGGTACTGCCAGATAAACTGAAGAATTGTGTCCACAAAGCCTTCTAATTCTGTAGGATTTTTAGCGAGGGGGCCATTTTACCTTGGTGAGCCATTTTAGGCCACCTTCCCCTACATTTACCTTAAAAAAAAAAAATTATAAATTTGATTGTACTTTTTCGCCAAGCTGGATTTTAATTTGAAGTAACATAATTTAAGAATCTTAAGGGCCAGTTGTTGTACAATCGCGGTTCAAACATTGATACTTGGTTCAGGAATTTCAATTCACCGATTTTGGCCGATTAACTGAGGTTTAACAATGGCTCAGGGATGTAATTGGCTTTTATCACATACTTAAACCTTGAACCATCGTTGAACCTCAGTTAATCCGCCGAAATCGGCAAGTTAAAATTGCTGAACCACAGCTTAAACATTGAACCATACGTTTGTACAACTGGCCCTAAGAGAGCGGAAGCAAAACTTTAAGTTAGCTCTTTCGATTTTTTTTTTTTTTATTTAACTCAAAATTTGAAAGGCGTAGGTAATTTATTTAATTTTTTGAATGGATTTTTTCCGGTTATAACGTCATTGTGGCAAGTCGGGTCGGGGGGTCGATGTCGACCATTGACGTCGGTATGAATGTATCAGCAGGAAACCCAATACCAAAAAAAAACCTTTATAGGAGAATTACAAAAGAAATTAAAAGATGCTGGAAAAACTGTATCAAATTTCTAAATTTTTAAATAACATTGTGTGTGGTTCCGTTCGATTTCGATGCCATGCAATGCGATCTCAATCATCGTACATATGTAAGCACATAATAGGTATTCACCTAACCTATAATGTTATGAATGATATTATATCAAAGGAAATGCTTTGACAATAAATTTATGTCTTTGTTGATGTTGCTCGTAAAATATTCTACCAGAGTTCTTATGTTGTAGGTGTGGTGTATAAAATATTGTTGAACGCAGTCTGTGTGTTCGTTAATTAATTACGTTTTGATTTAAATGGGAAATTTTATTGGATTATGAATTTTATCACGTAGGAATACGCGCGTTAAAGTAAAATTCCAATGTCTGAATTTATAGCTTTGTTCATAAATTTTATAATGCTTGATTTGACATTAACACTATTGACGTCAGTTTCTTCTTTTTTTGTATGCGCGGGTAGCGCATGTGCAACAAGTTAGACCATGCTTAAGAAAGTAAATAAAGAAAAACATTAAATATTAATAAACCTGGTTATTGGTTTTTGCAAGTTAATGTTTTTCTTTGATAGCTACCTATTTAAGTAACTCGATATTTCTTTAAAACTATGGCATGTGATATACGACATAACCATTTTTTTTTAGCTTAACAAGGCAAGTTTTATGAATAAATAAAATCCACTACGATACTGAATCGTCCCAATTTTCATCTGTTTTTAGGTCAAAACACGAAAAAGTTAATATTTGAAAATATTTACGTCCCTCTTTCTTCAAATAATTTGTCTGGAGATAAGAAATATTGTAAGGCCGAGATTAAAGTTAAACCCGAGTTAACTCACCAAATTTGATGAGTTAACTCTGAATTTACTTAACAGATGTTTTTGATGTTATATCCTCCGAGTTGTTTAGGTCGAACCGCGCGAATTGATTTCAGAAAAATTTCCTCTTGAGTTAACTGTAAATAAATTTATGTCCAGAGTTAACTAGCTCTGGGTTAACTCACGCACGGATAAATATTTCGAAGGACAGCATATGATGAATATACAACTTTTTGGCAATTATTTATTTAAGCTTTGAGCAAATCCTCGAACTTTTTTATGAATTGAGGGAGAGGGATATGTATTTCATATTTTTAGTTCTTTTTATACCTACTTTGGGGATTTCGTTGTTTTGGTATTTCGAGATCTGTGACGAATTTCTGATGTGCAAAAATATTATTTACTCAAATTACGAAATTAATTCGGCGCTATTCATTTTATATTCTTTTTTTTTGCTTTGAAGTTAAATTAGAATTATTAATTTTCATTCGGCTTAGGAATCCAAGATAAAAAATGAAATAAAATTTAACGTGATTATCTTAAGGGACTAGTATACTTTATTTTATAATTTATATTGTACCAATACTGAATAGTGTATTCCTCAAAAAAAAAACATCTTATCGTCTCTATTCTGTGCTACGTATAACAGAAGCTATGATGACACATTCCAGATCCAAGACAGCTAATTATCACAAGTTCGTGTTTATAGTATTTACACATGAAATGCTTGTGTAATAATTATTTTTAAAGTTGACCTTAAAACAGCTGGTTAAATCCAGTCTTACGTGTTTTTTATAATGACCAATATTTTTGTCTACTGTTTTTTTATGCAAATACATACCTATTCATACCGTATGATAATTCTCTGGGTTTTTATTCAATTTTTAATAATTTAAAGCAATGTGTATAATTTTGCAGAACGTTTGCCTAGCAAATGTTAAGCCGAAGATTAATATCAAACAGACAAACTGGAAAATTTTAATCGACCTTATATTACTTGATTTTGGGAAAATCACTTTCTCTGGAAATTTCCGTATCTAAAGGGACAAAGTAAAATCCGACTCCTTTTATGAGAATTCCTTGGCTTATAAAATTTTACTCGGAAAAGATGTTGAAAACAAAAATTATAATCGAGTTTTTAGAATAATTGGGTAATGCGTGAAACAGATTAAACCAGCAAGAGCACCAGCACCAACTTTTAATTTTTTACGTACGACACTTTTAACGTTTCAATTTGTATGAAGAAAAAAAAAACAACTTTTTGGGTCGGAACAAAATTTTGTGGTTATTTGTATCGCGAAAAAAAATACTTATTAAAAGGAAATGTATTGGAAACAAAAAATATGAATTCTGAGCTATTACACAAGAATATTGTTTTGTTTTTCTTCAAAATATGTTCTTTCGAAGCTGTACAGCTGCATTGTGGGCACGTAAAAAAAAACGTTCGACACTTTTTGACAGCTTTTGCAGTTCCGTCTACGGCTCCAGTTTCAGCATTCTATTCCGTTCAGGCAGTTAGGCCTAACGGCGCTGTTGACGGTGCTGTTGCTGGTCTAATCTGTTTCTCGCTTAAAACAAATTTTATAAGACATGATAAATCACACAATATAATTTACGAAGGTGCAATTTTGTAGAAGATATCAATAGCATTGTGTTTGGGAGAAACATATGATATGTAGGTAACTCCAAAAATAAATTGCTTCCTCACTTCCAAAAAACAGCGAGCTAGAGGCTAATAGGGTAAGAATTTGCTTCAAATTTGGTATAATTAATAACATAAATTATTCAATTATTTCTGAAAGAAATTATTCGACAGCATTTGCTGAACGAATTTATATTTGAAGTTCTCATGATTCTCCCAAAGACTACAAGTATTCATACTGAGGCTCCCAAGCACTGCTCTGAAAAACCGTTGAGAGATACAGGGTGGAAAGGTACCTAACGTGAGAATATTTGTTTTCATATTCTACATATTCTACATCATTGCAAATTTTGGTTTGCATGTTTGAAATTAAATGGCGCTTTCCAGAGTCCATACACTGTATAATAATTTAAAAAATTGTTCTGATTAAAATAATTTTATCAAGTCACATAGTTCCATTAAAAATTTTCTAATTTTACATCACATCATTTCTGTCGTCAACTTAAGTTCGTAGACTGTATCTCAGAAATCTCTCTAAGTGCAATTTTATAGAACAAAAGTTGCATCCATTAAAAAAAAAAATCTCCCAAAGAAAATTTGTTGAATAGAGATAACCCATCGAAGAAAAAGATTTCCATAGTTAACAAGCTTAACCTACATTTTGTGTCGTCTCTAGAAAAAAAATATTGTGGACCGAAATCTTTTTAAAAGACACATCCGTTATTATTTGATGCCGGTATCGGTATAACATTGCAACACCTTTTCAGTTTTCACATCTTTCTCTATATAAACTCTACAACATAAACCTTTTCTGTTGTCTTTTTAACAAAAACTCTTTTATACCTTCCTTTTTATTTTATATTTCTTTTCTTGTGTTTTTCTTTCTATTCTACCCACCGTAAGATATAATTCGAAAGTTGCCTAAGCCAAAAACTTTAAACTATACACAGTCACCTACCTATCTATATAGGAAAGGTATACGAACAACATAGAAAGATATCAATCAGAGAGCTCTACAACTATAACAGGCTCTGTCTAAATAAACACCAAAGGGCAATTCACTGGTTTATGGAAATTTTCTAGTGCCACCACTGTCACTGCACTGTAATGAGAATGAGAAAAAAATCAGTACTGTTCGTTCATCTAACCTGGAGCGGCAAATAGATAGGTCTGAAACACATACATATGCATACGCCACGCAGTCGACCGCCCGCGCGCGCGCCCCGGTGTCTTAAACTCGTTCGACGACAATCTTTTCGATAAACAGGGAAGGTGTGAGGGTTTCTTATTTGGTATATTGCCATAAAATGCTCCCAAATTTTTACCTCTAAACTCAATGAGCTTAAGAATGAAAAAAAAAAAAAAAAAAAAAAACAAACAAAATGGAAATGCGAGAAATAATTGGAAATTGGAATGGAAGTTATGTGGTTTTTCTTTCAGCCAAATAAAAAATTGATCCCTGTGAGGGATACGTAACTTTTTTGGCTGTTTTTGCATAGCAAAAACTTTTCCGGGATCAAAATCCCTGACAGGGATCAATGTTTTTTGGCTGAAAGAAAAACCACATTAGATCATGAATGAAAGAATACAAGATTGAAATGGCGTTGTTGTAATTTTTGACAGCTCGTATGGCGCAATTGGAGACAAAAAAATCATTTTTTCCTACTAGATAAAGCCGGGAAAAGTTTTTAACTTGAATTATTATTTCATTGTTCTAATTTGAATTAATTAAAAGTGAAGTATAGTGTAGAAAAAGTGCACAAGTTCTGAATTATCTATTCTACTTTACACATTGCCGCTTCATTTGCTTTTTGGCGATTTATTTTAAATGAAAAAACCTTTATTTCAAATGAAAAATATTTATTCGGTATTTATATTTGTATTTTTAAACGAAAACCTTGTTTTTTTAATCTACTAAACACGCTCGAAAGAAAAAAAAACAACCGAAAAAACCATTAACTAAACAAACTACTGGCGGCCATATTTGTTTACATATCATTTGTCTCCAATGAGGTAACAAATGGCGCAATCTTGTATTCTTTCATCCATGTCATTAGATTGATAAAATTCAGCAGTGGGAAGAGGTTTTCGGAAAGATATTTCTTAGGCTGCATGCACAGTAGATAGTGCGAGAAGCATATGCGCGCGATAAAGTGTTTAAATGAACATGCACACAGTGAAGCCATGTTTTGTGCGACAGGTACGAGCTTCTCGAAAACGATCTCTTTAATAAGTTTTTCAAGCGAGTCAATTTTTATCAGATTTCACTTTGGCTCAAAAAATAGAAATCCAATTTATCGCAGCAATAAAATAGAAAAATTCATCTTTCCATATATGTATGCAGTTGCGTCAAACAAAACAACAGCATAGAAAAGAATCTATAAATGCAGTTTAAATATTTGATCAGTGGTTTAGCAATTTTAACGTCTCGATTTCGGTGGATCAATTGGGGTTCAACAATGTTTAAGAATCGCAAATATGCGATACCAGCCAACTATACATGCTTGAACATCGTTAAAATTCCGCCAAAATCGGTGAGTTAAAATTGCTGAACCACAGATCAAATATTTGTTCAACTGGGCTTTAGTGTATGTTAATCGGAGTTTTCTTTCGACTATTCTCTATCCACACTGTTATAACGTTAAGATTGGGAAGATTGAGTCCGGTCTCACGGCAAATTTTTTGGGGCAAGAGGTAGAAAAGTGCGGGTAAGGATTCTCATGGTGGCACGAAGAAAACACTCATGTCTTATTTTCAATGTTTTTTGATGCGCGGCAAAGTGAGACTCAGCATGAGGCTCACCAGTTATAACTTAATAATCCAAATTTGAACAGGGTCTAAAACTGGGTCGTCAAAAAAATAAATCCAGCCCTGCTCACAAAAGTTAAAAAATTAACTGCAAATAAAATAGAAAATAACAAAGAAAATGTAGGTACCTTACCTATGTATATCTTAGTTATAGATACAAAAAAAAAGTGTCTCGAGTCTTTAACTCGAAACATAACAATTTAAACTAGTCTCAAGAGTTAGAGTTGGAATATCGAACAACTGCAGCTATAACAGCAGCCAACAACATTCAGTGTTGAGAGTCGCACTAAGTTAAGCGTAACAAATCGCATGCGTAGGAAGAGTGGAAACCTGGGATTCGACGACGACGTCGTCGTCGACGATAAACATTAAATTTCACAAGGAATATGTAGGTACTTATTTATACCCTACCCATAAACGAGGTGAAGAAACTTTGCGTTTCATTATCTGTAAATGCAAACTCTGTTCAGACTATACCTAACACAGCACATAATGCGGAGACTAAAGTTAAGACCTTTGTTTGCATCTTTTCTTTTTTTTTTTTGGTTCCTTTCATTTCTATTTCGAGGGCTTAAGGAATTTTAGTGGATATATGTTTTGTTTATTGTGCCAAGTAGTAACAGGAAATACATTTTCGATATTCGATTAGAGCTATGTTGTCCTTCCTGAACTTATTGCACGATCGCCATTTTGATCAAGCTTTTTCATTGATTGATTACTAACATACGGTGCGAGTGTGTAAAATATCATCATTTCCAATTAAATTTGACGAACATAGCTGTGGCAGCACTCCGAGGAATTAAATTCGACAACTGTGCATCATCCCTAAGTTTGTGTCTTTTAAATGCGTTGTGAGACAATCGTGCCCCATGTCTTTATTTAATGGCTCATCACTCACTTTGTATACCCTCTATTAATTTTAGGGTATATCATGATAATATTTCAACTCATCACAAAAATAAAAATAAAGGGCATTTAATGTCGGACTATAAAAATTATTTTGAAAAGAGCACATTGGCAACCCAACTGCAAAAGTCTATTATTGCTTTATACTTTTTCTTTACGCACTCTCTAAATTGTACTCTACCGTAAAGGATGTGTCTTTATTCTGTTGGACTTTTTGACTCGATTTTTAACATTTTAACACTTACAAGCTGGTAACTGTACTGGATAGAGCATAATACTAACGTTATGATTAACGTAATTAATTAATTAGTTTCATTAGGCTTAGTAGCCCGTGGCGTAATGGTAATAGTGCGTTGGACTGTCATGCCAGAGGTCAATACCAGCCGCTTCCACCTTAAGTTTTTTTCGGAGCTTCTACCTCTTGCGAGGAAGTGACAAATCCTCCAAGAGTATCTCTTGTCATAGAAAAGTGCCACTCACCTTAGCCGTTCAGATTCGGCAATAAACTGTAGGTCCCCTCCATTCCTGCAGACACACACACAGGAATGGTTGATAGTTGTAAGTCGCTAGGCCCTGGTTCTTCATGAGCCGTTTGTGCCACCAAATTTATTTATTTATTCTCAGGAGATCCACTTATAGTTCGGTTGGACTATATAGGCAAAAAGTTATAACTACCGTAAAATTCTTTGCAAAGACCACTTCGACATAACTAAATGCTGGAGAACTAAGTGGAATTTTTCGGGGTTTCCTCAATACCTACTTGCTCACACCCGAGTATTAAATTAGCTTTAACTGCACGAAGAAATACCAGACACTCCCTTGAAGCTCAATGCCTTGAGCTCATTTCTAACATTAAAGAAATTTCAATATGATCATTGTGCCAGACTAATCGAATAAGCCTTTCAAAAATAATTTAACAACTTGTTCTTTGCTCCCTATTGAATTAATGCACTTGCACTTAACAATCACGTTGATGGTCTGGCCTCTGGCGGATAATACAAAATGGCGTTCTGCCTTTTGCAAGGTAGTGACAAAACTTCTAAAAGAGTATCCCTGGTCATTTTAGCATTTAAGGGCCAGTTTTTCAGGCGTGAGTTAAAACAGAGTTAGTTAACTCTAGATTGTAAATGTGTGTACAGTTAACTCAGAAAGCACTTTTTCAGTAAAGAATGGACGCCGCCGGTCAACGTAACTAAACTGGCAGGGTAAAATATCAAAACAATCT
This sequence comes from Epistrophella euchroma, assembly GCA_947049315.1. Taxonomy (NCBI): domain Eukaryota; kingdom Metazoa; phylum Arthropoda; class Insecta; order Diptera; family Syrphidae; genus Epistrophella; species Epistrophella euchroma. The sequence continues at coordinate 119,753,634 of OX346245.1, read as the reverse complement.
ATTCAGTAAATCTAGAGTTAACTCGCCAAATTTAGTGAGTTTAACTTTAATCTCGCACTGAAAAACTGCTAACTAACAACACGAACATAGGAATTTGGAGAGTAGAATAGGCACAAGGTTCTCCTTGAAATGTCACGCCATCAATTTAATAAAGACGGACAAAATGGAAACTTTTTTTTTACAAATTAGGTATTTCGAAATATTATAGGGTAAATTGTCTGCTACCAAACAGCTGAAGTAAATCTTCAACAGTGTTTTCTTTGTTTATTTTACTTTGGAACAAATATTTTTTTGGTTTCAAAAATAATATAAATCAACAAAAAGAAGTTTCGCTCACGACATATGGCATAAACAGGATTTGCAAAGAAAAATAAAAAACAACAAGTAAATAATTTGTGAGTGCGTGTGTGCATATGCACAAGCACATGTCGCAATTTTCTGCATTCCTTGCGCCTCTCCTTTGGCTCCACTAACAATTTTTTTTTCTCAAATTTGATATAGAAAATATCCTCATCGTTTAAAAATTGGAAGTCTGGTAAAAAAAAAAGAATAAACCCAGGACTAACTTCCTTCTCTTTATATTTTTGCACCTGGCTGTGGCATGACATGATCACTGATCACCATGCGTGTTTTTTGTTGGAACGGTGCGGTGACGGCATTCCTTCTACTGGTCATCGCTACTAGGTTATTTTTGAAAAAAAAAGAAATAATCGTTTTACATTTTGCTTTCTTTAAGACATCAAGAGGAAGTTGACCTCCGAAGGATATATTTTATTTTATTATTTCTTTGACCGATCAAAAGTGACGATCGTTTTTTTGTTTTAATTTTTTGTATAAAGCTTCCCACTTTTTAAGTGAAAGGACTTTGTGGTTGTTTCCATGCCGATTTGATTTTATCTTGAAACTGAAAATTCTGTTTGGCTTATAGCTTTTTTGTATTATATTATCTATTTAAGTTTAGTTGCTTATCGTTTGTTTGAAAATACTTAACATACATCAAGTGTGACATTTAGATAATAATATCATTTTTCTAATACCTAATGGTTTAGGACGTCAACTGTAAGTTTTACTTACTTAGTGCTGTTTTAAAGAAATTTTTATTTTTTTAGATACCTATACATAATCGTAACAAAGAAAATAATTACTCATTTAAAATTTTCTTTTTTCTTTTATTTACAGTTGGGTGAAGTTGAGTTATTGCGCTGATAGCATTAATCAAAAAGTAAGTCTTTACCGGAATATTGAAAAATATTATTATAGGTATATTTTTTATCAAATGATTGTGGACTTAGATTTGAAGTTTTTTTTTTTTAACGAGCACTTAAATTGAAAAGAATTTTTGTCTTCAAATAAATACCGCGACATTGGAGAAATAAGAAATTAACAAAGCATTTGAATTAAAGTCGTTCTTATTTTAGTGGCTTTCAAGTGGTTTGTAGGTCTTTATTTGAAGAACATAGTGATCAAATAAAGACCCAACACCAATTTGATGAGTAAACATTTTAGCTTTTATAGTTTAAGATTGTTTAAGCTTAAACTAAATAAAACTAATAAGAAAGCTGTTTAAGTCTCCAACAAAAAATATAACATTATGAATTAATTAAAGTGCACGACTGGGTCGCACGTACCATACTTGCTCTTAGGTAATCAATTTTTAAGTCTGAGTACAGTTTTTCAACTGATTTATCAAAAAAATAAATTAGTTACAGTATTCCCCGCTTAATTGGACTGACGGCATGAGTACGATAACTTTGGCGCCAAAAATTGATAACGGTTTTTTTCAGAGGGGTCAAAAACAAGCATTTTTACTATGGAAGGGGGGGGGGGGGGGTACATCTTGCCCCGTTTATGAGGTAGGGTAAATGTTAGGTCTATAGTTTGTTAGCATAGTGTGCGCAGTCTTTCCATCTTGTTGAAACCACAAATTAGGATGCTGTTCCGCTATTTCTCACAAAAATTTGTCAAGCATTGTTCTGTAAGAAGCCCCGGAAATCGTTTGTGGCGTTTCATCTTCATTCTCAAATAATATGCACCGATAACTTTGCCGGCCATAACACTGCACCAAACAGTGTATCTTGATAGATGGTGTAACTGATGCTGATGTGTTGCCCTTGGATTTTCGGAAGCCCACAATCTACAGTTTTCCTTGTTGACATACTCACTTGTATGGAAACGAGCTTTCATCCGATATCAAAATATTATTTAAAAAATCAATTCTAACCCGCAAAAAAAACAATTACCTACCTATAATGGAAAATAAAAAAGTTATTCATTACTTTATATTGCCCACCCTGTAGTACTTACATTTTATTATTCGTGTTTTTGACAAGATCGGCTAGACAATAAGACTTCTCTAAATTCGTATAAGCTATGGCAATTTGTAATTTTTTTGTTAAAAAAAGAACACGCCTTAAAACAAACTTGTACCTATTAGTGGGCATTGCTTTATGGGTAGAAATATGACAACGTTCCAAGATCGCAATAAATCAACTCTACAATGTTTCAAATTAAAATGCCAGACGACGACGCCCCCGACTTAATTTTTGTCACAGTTTTGTTCCTAATTGCGCTGGCTGGTGACAGTGTCATGCATTTCTGTTTTACAACAATGCACATTGAACGCATGCACTTCTTGCATGTAGATACGAAAAATACGTTGTACACAAACGCAGTCCATCGGGCATTGTCTTTTGTTAGTTTTGTTGTTGAATTTATAGTTGATGATGAACAATGGGAACCAAGACTCTGTCTGTCATGAAAATGGCAACGACGACGACGACATCTATGACCGTTTGTCTGTCTGATTGTCTTATATTGGCAAGCTAAGTTACCTACCTGAGGACGAGACCAAAACAAAATTCCACAATATATTGCATGAAGAAAGGTCTATCGCCTTCTACATGAAAACGTTCGTCTCTTTGAAAATGTTCAACAGAGAGTTGACAAGTTTTTGAAAATGTTTAAACAAAAAAGAACCCAAGGTTTTCTTCTGAAGTCTTCTTTTTGTTTATTTTTATTGTTATTGTCAATTCAGTACCAGGCGAAAAATTGTCACTCATTTACATGGTGTGTGATTGTGTTCAGTGGCTTGGCGAAAACAAGGTGATGACGTGTAACCTGAAAATGCACCGAATGCGTCTGGGATGAATGATCACATCGATCGATGGGGTGCGGAGGCCTGCTAAAATGATCGGAAGAGAGGTGATCGGGCTATCGGATACAGTGTTGATATTCCAATTTTGTTTAACAACCATATAGGTATAAACAGAAAATCACACAATGAAATATGTACAATAATTGTGTGTCGGGTAGGTGACACACATGTATGTAGATTGTCGGTACCTCTACCTACCTGGCGTCTCAAACTCAAGGCGAAATAAATTAGCAACAATACCAATCTACCTACATTTCATAAGTAGGAATGTATTATCTACAATAAAAAAAAATGAATTTCAAAAAAAAAATTATTCAACCATCAAGAAGATTCAATGTGGGGAGAGCGACATTGGGTCTTTTAATATTATGATGAAATCTCGAACAAATATCTCTGTTCGTCATCTCATTTGCATACGCATTGTGCTTAAAGTACCAAAATTACAAGATGCTGCTGGAAATAAAGCACATATTTTGATGGCAATAGGTAGATATATTTATTTTTGGATAATATTGTTGGCTTTTGAATTTGAAGTTTTCAGAATGTTCAAATTCAACAACGATGTGCTTCACAAGCGAAATATTACTTTAGCAGTACTTAGGTATTTGCAATTAACAAGAAAAAATCCAATAATTTGAGGCTAAAATTGTTCTTTTTTTGCAATTTTGCATTCCAAATTTCCAATAAAATTATTGTAGAATTGGAACAAAATAAGACAAATTTTAAAATATACTATTCGCTAACTGTTGAACCTGACAGAAAATCTTTGATATATTTTTATAGGAAAAATTGGAATATTCTAAAGAAAATAGTGCGGGTGCTTAATAAATTTATAATCTTATGAGATGATCAGGGCCGCAAAACGTAAAACGAAAGCGATCAAACGATATGGTTTTAATTGACTAGACTACCTACCTCTATCATATCTATGGAGAGAGATTGAAGCAGCTATTGGCCAAAACGATATCGTTTTTTGGTTCTAGTTCTAAAGTACTGCATGCATATAGGTCGTTTTAAAAAAACGTTATCTTCGTATTTCATAACTATTCTTAGAAATTCAGATTCCAATGCCCTTGTTTTCGCATTTTCTCGAATATTTGCCTTAAGCTGTTGTATGATTCTTGTCACTTATTTGCATACACAACTCACCCGTTTTGACACACGGGAGATCACAGAGTCAGTCTATTGTTGGTGCAAAAGCTGAATCAATCGATAAATTATTATTGAAGCTCATTTCGAACATTAAAGAAATATAATCGAATGCTGCTTCTTAAACAACTTTTGTTTCCAGCATGTTTCCCAAGTTTTTCAAGGCCAATTCTCAAAACAAAAGATATACCTACATATTATGTATACATAATATGTATCCACATTGTAATGTTAAATCAATAACACTAAAACGATATTTTGCAATTTAAATTGTTTAATTAGTCAATATCCTCCATTTTGAAAGGAGGGGTAATTTTTTGTTTTAGAAAATAATAAAAAAATAACGGCAACACTTACAACTACAATACTAAAACTGTTTTTGAGCCAAATCTATTCATAAACATAAAACTCAAAATTTTGAAAATTAATTCCGTAAGATATCTATTTAAAATTGATTTAAAAAAGTAGATACCACATAATGGAATGTAAATGATTTTATTAATTTTGTTTTTGCATTTATTTTACAGTTTTTAAAAAAAGTTGAAAATTTCACAAAAAAAAAATCAATCAAATCAAAAATGTTTTTTTTTTCAAAATAAAATTTTGAGTTTAAAAATTGTTTTAGTTTTGAAAATTTGTTTAAAATATTTTAAAAACAACATCTTTAAAATAAAAGTCATAAAAACCCATACTGACAAACTTCACAGACATACATTTCTCTTAAAAATCTGGAGCTTAAATATTTAAGCTTCGTTTCAGCAAATGGCCCTTAAAACGAAATTTTCTATTGGAAAAATCACTTACAATAACTTCCAATTAAAAGTTTATGAAAATGCTGAAAAAAACTGAAGCAAAATATTGTTGTGCCGTTAATTTTTATAATTGCGTTTGCGTCTTAATTTATTTTTTTGAATTATTGCCCCTCCCACCTAAAAGGGGAGAAAAATGCCCCCTCCTATATGATTTTTATTATTTTATATCTTTCTTAATTGAAGGTTCTCCCCATTCCCACCAATAACACGCACACAGCAATGGTTGAGAGTTGTAAAGGTACTAGGACCTGATTTTACACGGGCAATCGCGCCACCAAATTTGTTTAATTTTATTGGAAGAAACTAAAAATGAAAAAATAATTTTTTTGAGGAAAGTAGACCGAATTTTCAATATCAGAAACCTGAATTTCATTACAATGGTACTTTGAAAAGCACATCCATATGTAGGTATAAAATTTGGTGTCTAGACCATTTTAAGAGGTGCACAAAAACATATTTTGTGAGAGGTTCTTATTCTATAATATGAGCTAAAACAAAAATTCGAATTTTTTTTAACAAGGTACGTTAAAAAATTCTGTACTAAATTTGAAACAAATTCATCGAACCGTCAGGGTCTCTGAACCAAGCCACGATAACTTTACACATAAAATTAATTAAAATATCTGTATTGTTTATTCTTCCATAATGCTGGAAGTAAACCCAAAGTTCTTCATCATTGTGATTAAACCAAAACCAATAAAAAGATGAGAAAGTTTTCTTAAATATGCATTGTGTGAAGTGGAAAATCAACAATAAAACGGTTTACTATTAGTTATTACTTATTAGTATTCTTGAACAAGTTTTAATCCTCCTGATTACAACGCATAATAATGCTTCTCTAAGCTTTCTCTGTTGTTTTTTTTATCTATTGTTGTTGGGAAAAAAGAACAATATTAATGTCATATAAAGAAGATAGAAAATTGTCATTCGGTTAGGAATGCATATGCATACATTATGTTTGAATTTATTTATGAAATATACCTAATTGGATATGCATTTTTATCAAAGATAATGACCGCATCTCGTTGACAGCCAACAACACCACAAAGTTTATTTTTTGTTTTTTGTTCAATACAAATAAGGGACACAAATTAATGAATTAATTTAAAAGTTAAATTTAAACCAGAAAAAGAGAAACGTATTGAGCAAAAATTACATTGAACTTGTAACTTGTATGTTATTTTAAGTTTAGGTGTCATAATAAATTTCCAAATATACCTTCTTTGAACTTTGCGAGGTAATAAAGTAACAAAACAAACAATTTAATTATAGTTTTTTGTTTGTATTTTTGAGGCCAAGAATATGACCTGCTAATTGAATGTTGAATGCATTCAAATACATATAGTATTTTGTTCGAGAGTATAATGATATTGCAACAGTTCACATCCTGTTATGACTTCTGAATGCTGTCAAATTATAAAATTTATTTGATTGTACTAGATTAAATATAAATTTAGATTCATTTATTGATTTAGTTTGTTTGATACTTATAATAGTCATTTAAAAGTCTTTTCGATTGGTAATCTAGAAGAACATTTCGATTTATGTGACTCTGACTCAATATATTCTCGACTTCTATAGAAAGATTTGGATGATTTGTCAATGTCTCTCGAGAGGCAGTAGCAGTGAAAAAAAAAAAAACATTTCTGTTTTTATATTGCATAGGCTCTGGGTAGTCGATTCGAGGGTGGCAACCCTACGCCATTGCACTGAATTTCTTCTTCTACAGTAGTTGATGAGAAAAAAATTAAATTCTTGAAGACAATTTTTGATGCTTTGTAACTGTTTTTGATGACAGCTTGGACGATATAGTGAAGGAATTAAGACCAGACCTGTTCACTATATCCAGATTGTTCACTATTTCGAGAGAGAAGCTATAAAGGTTTTGCAGAGTAAAAGATGAACTGAACTTGATACAAATTGCGCATTGACAAGGCCCTCACTAGTCAACTGATGATTCCAAGTGAAGTGAGATCGCCGGGACGAAACGCCAATTTGTATGGACTAAAGGCCGTTAAAAGCTATTTTGAATTAAAAACAATTTATTTCAAATGAAGAGTCTTCGACTTGTAGAAGGATGCGCTGCTATACAAAATTATTACAGACATAGTCCTAATCTATTTATGCAGTTACAAAATATATGAAATTTATTTAATAAATAAGATGCTTCATAAAAAGAGCAAAATTCATTTGATTTAAATAGCGGTGCACTAGGGCGTATACTTACTTTTTTTATTTTATTGAATCTCTTAACAATTTTTACTACAATTTTTATTTTTGCACGTTAAGTTTGTTTATGCGCATTGAGAGGGCTCTATTTTGATGAACTTTTTTTCTGTTTTTAAAAAAAGTAGGCGCGGTACCGAGTCCGCTGACAAGCTCTAATATTTAATTTATAAAATTCGCCTTTCAAGATAACTGACGAATGAATTCTTTTTTAAATCAGTAGATGACCTATCTATTTATCTCCACAGCTGTGGTATTGATTTCTATTCTCTCTAGACATAGGCCGCGTTCGGGGGGTACACAGATAGGCTATCTGAGATACTTAAGTATCGGATATGTTTTCAAACGAACCGGATAGGTTACCTATCAAAAATCAAAACAGCTGAAAAAAGTACCAAAAATTATTTTTTCCCAGATCTCTGCTGTGTCTTCAAAGTCGTATGTTGTGTCCTTCCAATTGACAGATATCTTCATTTTGTTTATTTTTGCAACAATTTGTATATGTATTTTTATGTTTAAAAGCCAAAAACAAACAACAAACAATAAAAACAAACAACTACTCAAGCGTCACCAGAAAACCAAAAGTCAGCTGTAATCAGCTGTTCCTCAAATTGCGCATAGGATAGTTTAGTATCCCGAAAATTTTAGGATAGCTTTAGATTTTTTTTTGACAACAGCTGTTTGGTTCATCAGCTGAATTTTCCTATGGGATTACAACAACACAAACCTATCCGGATAGGTTTGGCTTGCCCCCCGAACGCGGCCATACATACCCTCATTCAGCGGGGGGAAACTACAATCTGAGTAGAGCTCTAACCTAGCATGCGAGGATCCGAACAGTGATGGTAAAACTGATGTTATTATTTTCTTTGATTAATATTTTATGTCAAAGATGTTACGAAATTCTGATGGGTTGCGGCAGATATTAAATAGCCATTAATAACCTAAATACGCCATATTGCTTTTATTACTAAACAAGTGGGTGGATAATTTTTAGGAAGATATGTTGTAGTATCTCAAGGAAGACTTTGATTTTGGTTTTCAAAGTTAGGATGAACCCATATACTTAGGCCAAACAAAATATAAAGTATTTCCTAGGAAATACTCTCGGAGGGTTTGTCCCTTCTTCGCAAGAGACATTAGACCTGAAAAACATTTTTTTTGTTTTTAGGTGGCAGAGGCTGGGAATCGAATCTAAACCTCTGGCGTGATGGTCCGACGCACTAGCCATTACGCCACGGGTTACTACCAGGATTACTACCAGGGCAAACAAAATAAACATGCAAAATAATTTTAATCTCCATCGTGGACGAGCCTCGAACTAACTTGCCGTCCCTAAAAATAGAACTTTATCTATTCTATTTATTACCAAAAATTGTCCTAAACTCAGTAACAAATACGCAACGCTACTTCTTTACACTCAATTGAATCGTCAAGCATACATACAGTACATAATAATGTGTATTTTATAAAATTACAATCGTTAATGAAAAATTTCTTAGATCAACAACCACTCAAATTTCTATTAAAAGTTCAAGCTTTTTTTCTATTTCTCAATCACTTTGTCTATAGAGGATAGTCCGGCATTATACAATTAAGCCTATTCAAAGTTGTAATGGTCTTTTACAATCGGCACTGCGACTCTAGCTCCCTCACGACTGTAAAGAACACGCTAATACCAAAGAGCAGAAAAATTTCAATCGCTAACAGTAAACAGTATACCTACCTATTTACTTTAGAATAACGAACTTATTCCATTTAGAACCGTTTTTGTTTACACTTTTGAATAAATAAATCTTATATTCATTTAATTATGTTGTGTGACCAATTATTTTCAATTATATTTTTAATATTTTAGGTAGGCTTTTTTGGTCAATATGTTTTTTAATGCAAATAAAACAAGTCTATTTCATCTTTTCCCAACGTTTCGTCGTTATCCACGACTTCTTCAGGGGTTTTTTCTAGATTTATTTTATTTAGAGTGATTTTACATAGTTTTTTAGTGCAGATATTTTTTATATAAATTTGATTTAAAACAAAACAAAATAATTTAACATAAAAATAAATTAACATGAAAAAACTTATTACTTTACGGAACAAACTTATTACAAAGTAATAAGTTTGTTCCGTAAAGTAATAAGTTTTTTCATGTTAATTTATTTTTATGTTAAATTATTTTGTTTTGTTTTAAATCAAATTTATATAAAAAATATCTGCACTAAAAAACTATGTAAAATCACTCTAAATAAAATAAATCTAGAAAAAACCCCTGAAGAAGTCGTGGATAACGACGAAACGTTGGGAAAAGATGAAATAGACTTGTTTTATTTGCATTAAAAAACATATTGACCAAAAAAGCCTACCTAAAATATTAAAAATCTTATATTCATTGTTTGTTTGATGTTAGTTCGAGTCTCGCGATCTGTCACACTAACGAAAGATTGCTTATTGAATATTGGTTAAGTGCGCAATTTTACACGATCTAATGTGTGCACTATGGGAAAGATGGCGCGTTTGTTTGTACACAAATAATGTGAATGAGAGTTAATTTTACTTGGTTGTCACGTAAAATTTACTTCACAGGTAAAGTAAGTATGCGCGACATTATTATGTACATTATGGTACTGTTTATCAAAGGCAGTGCAAGTAGAATGCCTCTCGCTCTTATATACTGATTGACTGACTTGATTGATCGATGATGGATTGTGCATGACATTCGTTTTGAGTTCTTTGATGACAAAACACGTTAGGTATATTGCATTTCCTGCTGATATACCGTATACAAAATTTTACAACTAAATATGCACATAGGTACACCAACTAGCATATAGGGAAGTCTTCATAATTCATAAACAACAACTATGATTGTCTTTATTTATATACCGTAAATGTCAGTGATTGGAAAAAAAAAGTTATAGATTGTTAATTGCTTTCCAATTCTCATTCAAACGCCCACTCGATAAATTGCACTCTCTGGGACGTTTACTGATGATTTGGTTAGACAATAACGCATCTTTGAGTTGGACTGCCGATGCAATAGTAAATTTGTGTATCTAACGTATGCATGCCCACACAACCGTCACGTAGGTAGTAAGCTGTGAATTGTAGATGGTGGTGGTGTATTGATAATTTTGAAAGATTTGGCCTTAAAACGCCCCCAGTTCTAAAATTAAATCTTGATCCATGATTTGGAGCTGTGAATAGTATTTATTTATTTTTTAAATTTATGATCATACTGCTAGTTGTGCATGTGCCATAAGCATTCCGATAAATGAGTAAGTCATTTGACAGAAGGTGTTAAAAAAATCTATTTATTCACGTATACGTAGCGCGATCGTGATGGTTAACGACGTCAGTAATTCATACAACACAAGAAATGATTAATACCAATTAGTGGGTAAAATTTAAAGAAAGCGACATTGTGTTGTGGTGTTCAAAAACTTTCATTTAGACCTGCTTTTATTTTGTTTAGAAAATATGAGAAAAACAACTTTTTCCGGATTTCCTTGTCAAGTAGGTTTAACTTAGTTATGAATGTAGGTGTAACTGATAAAAAAGAAGAATATGAACTTTATAAATACATATTTTACTTGAAGCTTTTTAATTGATTTAAGAATTTCGAAGAAATGCTTCTAAGAATTCTGGATCATGTACGTTAAAATAATTTTTTAAAATTAAAGACTATTTTTTCATCCTATTTTATGTAAGTACGTATAAGAATACTTAAAAAATATTTTGCATGTGTAAAATCGTATATAAATGCCAAATTTAAAAAAACCAATAAACGATTAGGTATGTATGTATGTATATTGCAAAACAAAAATCTATGAAAGAAAGTTTTATGTATTTTTTTTTTGGAAAATTCAGTTCTAAGTTAGGACAAAATCAATTTGATGTACATATGCTATTTGTACGGAAATTTAAGAATTTAACGTACCTACTACAAATTTATTGGATATTATCGAATTTCCAAGGTCATATAAATTACCCGCCTAGAAAAATGGAAAGTTTTGACAAGTTTGGTCAAAGTACTGGAAAGTTTTAAGTTAGGGAAAATCTCGCCGAGGAAAACTTGTCAAATACTCGTGAGGTCCTTGCTTGTAAAAACTTGATAGGAAGGTTTTGCTATTCCATCAGGAATACCTCGTAAATTACGAACACGACAACTAAATTATTTCCATGCCATGGTATTAGAAATTAAACTAGATATATAAAGTTATTCATTTTTAGCATAATACATTTATGTGTTGCAGTGGTTAGCTTATCAGACTAGATTTTGTAAGTGGCATATATGTACATTGTACATAGATCGGATCAGAATCAAATCTCAAAAAGACCAGTTTATTTGTAATTTTTGTATTGTCTCTCGAGGCAAAATGTTACATAACTGGCGAGGGCCAAGCCCCTTGTTAGTATAAACATATGTTAAACTTGCTAAAGTTTCTTTAAAAACTAGTTTGTCTTTCCACAACAAATAGATTTGGTGGTGCGACACTGGTTTGAGGTAGGGCTATTGACTTAAAAATCTCAATCATTCCTGTGTGCTTGTTATTGGCAGGAATAGAGGGTATCTCAAATTTGTATCGAATCTGAACGACGCCCCACAATCCTCGCAATAAAATTAACATAAAATGACATACGATTTCCAAACCTGTGTGTTGAAAATGATTTTTTTAGATCTTTGCTTCCACACTTTCATTTTCATCCATAAATTAATTTCACCATAAAGTATAACCCCCAAATAGGATAGAATGTGTGATGGTTTTAGAACCAATTCCTAAAATGTTAATGTATGATCGATTGTCGAGTTGTGTATGTGTAAAGTTTTACATCTTGTATGGTAATTGTTCTGTTTGGTAACATGAATCGTGAAATTTCTTACAAATTTTCTTAAATATTCACATTTTGCTGTCGAAACCCATAGGAAAAAACCTATTGCATGTTACTAAATGGGCATTATGATTTCTTCCTTCTTTTTTGACAGATCGAAATCGGCGAGTTAAAATTTTGAACCACGTTTGTGCAACTGGCCCTTAATTTTCTAAATTTTGTTCACATACTGTTAAATTGAGAAGAAATCTTGAAAATATGGATATCTCAGAACGTGGCCTATTAAAAAAAACTCGGTTGAATTATTTATGGACTTAATAATATTAGCATACTATCATGCCATCATCAAATTAAGATACATGTACCTATGTATGTTTTTTTTTTTAATTTTTTATTAGCATAATATACAAGCTGGTTGTTGGAAATTTAACTGTCAACTATGACAAAAGAGCTGTTGGAATTATACATATTTATATCCAACATCCATGAATCATAAGTCTGAGGTTACCATCTTTTTTGCTGTTTATTTTATAGTGTATTTAATGTACGTACATACATACATACACAATTTACATATAGTACACGTGCGAATACCCAGACATAATCTTCTTGAATTTTTTTATCAAAATTTCCATTTTGATTTTTTGCGAATATATTTATTTATATTATGTAGGTAATTAAATATCAGCAATAACAATTAAGTTATTGATTTGCAAAAGAAAACAAATCAACTAATAGATTGTTCCATGAAATTACATCAGATTCTTGACAATTCATTCTCAAAATAACATCCTACTGACATCTCATCTTAAATTACCTATGCACATACATGCATACATACATATATATGTATATCTACATAACACTTGGAACTTCTTAAACCATTATATTTTATGTGTTGGCATATTACACAATATTCAGCTACAAAAATATAATACCTCTGCACACATACATATCTACTCAAAATATCAATTTAACTTTGCAACTATAATGAAAACTGATATGACCTCAATACATCTTGTATTTACAACAAGACAGCTGATTGAGCAAACTATCATTCTATTTACATCAGCGAAAAAAAAAGAAACCGAAAGCCTTTATTAATCATTATAAAGATTGAGTTTTTGAAGAAAAAAAAAAGTTAATTTAAAGAAATTATTAATTCATATACATACATTTATTATGCCTTCTGGCAATTTGATATATTTATTGGAACCATCTCCGATCAAGTTCAAGGGTCTCAAATTAGGTGGAACGATCGGAACGTACATACGTGGTTTCTATATCGTGTTGTCAAAAATGAAAAGCTTAACCATGTGATGCAGTTCACGTTCGCTTGTGCTACAAATATTCATGAAGCATGAATGGATAACGTAGGTAGATATATATCATATATTATGTAGAGACAAAAAATATTTTGGCTTGAAATTCATAAAAATTATGAAATACCTACTCATTTTTTGTCCACTGCCTTGAATAGATCATTAGCACTTTTATAGCAATCTTAATGTCTTTTAAAGTTTTGAAAGTGTATTGTAGAAAACAAATTTGTTTGACAATTTTGATATATTAAATAGTAGCGCCAATCGCACCCAACAGTGAGATATTTTTTTCCAAATGACTATACCCAAAAGAGTACAGTACGAATTTTTATTTAGCTGATTTTAAATTCTTCATGATTTATTTAAGCTCTTTTTTGTTTTGAGTTTAGAAATAAAAAGATTAAAATTCAGACTGTATCCGGCGGAACTGGAATTCAATGAAACTGCGGAACACTATTAAGCACTACGCGGCAAAAATTTCGGCTTTAAAAAAAATTAATAACAGCTTTTACAATTTTGATTAATCGCTTTACGGAAATAGACTTTTTAAGTTTGTGACAACTTTTATTTTATTTTTTACTTTTTATTTTTTATTTTTTATTTTTTTATTTTCTATTTTCTGTTTTCTATTTACTGTTTTCTATTTTCTATTTTTTATTTTTTATTTCTTATTTTTTATTTTTTATTCTGTATTTTTTTATTTTATTTCATGTAATTTTACTTTATTTTTTTAGAATAAACTGAAACTAGTTAAAATTTAAAATGTCTTATGGGTCATTTCAACAATTCTTAAAGAAGCGTCCCATGGTCAGAATTTGTGTAGAATGTTTTTTTTTTTTATATAAAATTAGTAAAAAGGAAGAGAGGACTCATTCATACTTTTTTACTAAATACATATTTTATCTTTTTTTTTAATTTCAGAACGAACATGAGTCGCCAGTTATGGCTGGTAGTACTCGTTGTGGCTATTTGTGCCACAACTCTGGGATCGACCACAGAACAACCTTCACACAACTCCTTGCAAGATGGTGATAATCACATTGAAGTTTCATCAGAAGTTCCAAAACCCACCAAAAAACTTTCCACTTTTAAAATTAAAAAACAAATAAATGCCACAACTACTAACCGTCCGAAACCGGAAAAAGATGGACTGAATAAAAATATTCCTCTTGCATCAGATCCCAGGTATTTATTTTGGTTTATTATTATTATTATTTTTTTTGTTTATATTAAATAATTTCTCATTCTACTTCCCCTTTGCCATGGTGAATATACAGGTATAATAAAATGCTACCCGAACCAGTTGATCATTTGAATGATGTTCTATCAAATACAACAGAGAAAGAAGATGACGATTACTACTATGATTATGATGATTACAACAATTACGATGAAAATTTAGAAAATAAAACATCAACAGCTAGCATTGCTTCAGAAGAAGATATTGTTAAAAAATCAACAACAACAAGTACTGCAGTACCAGCTGTTGTTAAAACCGAAAAGATTCCAAAATTGAAGCTGATTAAGGGCGAAGAAAAGGTTAGTTTACTTATTTTTAAACTCAAACAAATCCACCATAATGATGGTGGAGTAGCAACTTCTGTGAACTTTTCTATTCAGAAATCAAACCATTCTTAAAAAATGCAACAACCTCAGTTCAATTTTTTATTTATGAGTGAATTTTTAATTATATTGCATTTTATATTTCAGATTACAATGAAACTCAACACCGAACAATCTCTCGATGATGATGAAGACACTGACGACGAAGACGAAAACGAAAACGACAATGACGAAGAAGACAAGGAGTACGAAGACGATGAGGATGAAGATGAAGATGATATCAGCGATGAGGATGAACTCAATTTCAATAATGATAATGTCCCATGCCCCAGGGATTGTGTGTGCGCTAGAAACAGCAATAGCTACGTGTTTGCCACTTGCAGCAGGTATGAAGCCTTAACTCTTAAAAAAGAAAACTTTTCGAAAACATTTTAAAAAATTTCAGGCTTGATTTGGACAAGCAAAAGTTCGGTTCAGGCATTACTGATTTGGTTGTGACAGATGTTGGTCCCAAGTATCCAATTCTCCTTGGACCAGAATTCTTCGTCAAGATCGGCTTAAAACGTATCTCATCGATCAAGATATCCAACTGCACCATCGAATACATGCATGAGAATGCTTTCCACGGATTGGACGATTTGTACTCAGTTAATTTGACCAACGTCGGACTGACTATCATCAATCCAAACACATTTGTACAAAATAAGAAACTCCGCCTGATGACAATCTCTGGAAACGATCTTAGTGTCATGTCCAATGTCCACTATTTGTTAAAGGTTCGTAAAATTTGCAGTTTTTTTTTCTCATGATTTCAATATATTATTTTCCTTTATAGTCTGATAGCATTGAAGATTTGGATATTTCCCGAAATAATCTGATGGAGTTAAAACCACTTGCATTCAGTCAACTATCGAAGGTTGTTTACATCAACTTAGCCCAGAATAGTTTGAAGGAACTTCCAGAGCGTATTTTCGACACAGTTGAGACTATTGAAGAAATTGATCTATCATACAATTCTTTGAGAGCACTTCCTAGAGGTGTCTTTAATCGCACAGCTCTTGGTATTCTCCATTTGAAATACAATGAAATCACTGGAAACCTTAACTTTGGTGCCAGCGAGCTTCAGCAATTGGATTTGAGTTTTTGTTCGATTAGACAAATTCATCACGGAATGTTTGACCAGATGACGCAACTGACCAATCTCAATCTTAAAGGCAATAGAATCCAAACAATTCAACCTGATTCCTTCCTGCAATTGAAGAATCTTCGTCATATTGATTTGTCTTTCAACTCATTAGATCAAGTGTCGTCGTTGTTATTCTACAAGAACTCGGAACTAGATGATATCCGTTTGAATGACAATCCAGCTCTTAGTCAGCTGCCAACTGATGGATTCCAGAGCTTTAACAAATTCTTCAATGTTCGTCAATTTGATGTGTCTAATTGTGCCATTGGAGCCTTGGGACACAAAACCTTTGCAACGATGCCAAATTTGGTAACTCTGAAATTAGCATGGAACAATATCGTTAATCTGGGAAGGGATACATTTGCTGCTCTCAATAAACTCAGTGTGCTTGATTTGAGCAACAATTTGATAGACAAATTAGATGATTTGATCTTTATGAACAACAACGACCTGACCCAGTTGAATCTAGCTGGAAATCCAATAAGAAAGCTTCCAACTCGTCTCTTTATGCCATTCAACAAACTTAGGGACCTCGACGTAAGCGAATGTACGCTGCATTCCCTGCTGAGTGACAACACCAACGGAATGAGTCATCAATACAAATTCTTTGAAACTCTTAGATTCTTTAACGCTTCGACTAATCAAATTAAGAAAATATCAACTGAGGACATCAAGCCTTTTAAGCAATTACGTACCTTGGACATCGGTAATAATCCCCTAAAATGCAATGAAGAGCTCAAGGGAATGATTGTTTATGCAACAATGAAGAATATTCTTCCAGTTAAGGTCCCTACAATGGCCAACCTTGATACTACTACTTTCACTGAAAATACGCGACCAGTACCAGGCTGGGATGAGCTAGCTCACCAAGTCTGCAAACACAATACCGATGCATTCAAGCCAAAAGAACAAACAATGGAAGAAATCAAAAAGGACATACTCAAGGGCGATGATGTTGATATGCAAAAATTGTTCTACCGACAAGAACAAAGAGAAGAACAACAGTTGATCGAGAACGAGAAGAAGACAGAAGAGGAGGAAAGGAAATTGAAGGAGATCATCAAGATGGAACAAGAGAAGAAATTGGAAGATGAAAAGAAATTAGAAGAAGAAGATACAAGTGCGGATGAAGATACAGAAGATGAAAACGATGAAGAAGATACATACGATGATGATGATGAAGAAGATAAAGAAGACGAAACTGATGCAACTAAGCCAACTATTCATGATATTGGATTTAATGCTAAGGAAGTTGATCTTTCTTTGGAGACCAAGGATAAATTCTTGCTGAGTAAGTTGCTATGGTTTTTTTTACTCTTTTGATGTCTAAATTAACTTGAAAAGTCCTTGAAGGCATTTTGTTAAGCTGGGTTAAGTTTGTAGTAGTCCTTGGTCTGAAAATCGAATTCCAGACTCTAAGACCTGAAAACAGAAAAGTTTTTCTTTTTTTAACTGGAACTGCTAATAATCAGCGAATTCAAGACATTCCCTTCCGCGCCACTTAAATAAATTTATTCAAAATAGCTTTTAACAGCATTAAGTCCATAAAAATTGCCGTTTCGTCCCGGCGATCTCATTTGCACTATCAGTTGGCTAGTGAGGGCAGGGCCTTGTCAATACGCAAATTCTATTTAGTTCAAGTGGGATCGCCAGGACGAAACGCCAATTTTTATGGACTAAAACCGTTAAAAGCTGTTTTGAATCAATAATTTAACAAATACGTTTAAATAGTGCTAAATCTTCTACTTTGCTGATTTATTTCAGTAGTACATACATATATAGAATTTGTATTATTAAAAAAAAAAATCTTCTTAAAGAAATTTATTTTAAATAAAGCAGTCAAAATACTTAAAGTCCAAAAGCGGGCTGAATTCCAAAATGCATCAGATGCGCATTTACTGCGCAAACTGCGCATCAAAAATTTTGGAGTTCTTCGATTTGAAATATATTTTTTTGCGTTCCGAAACGTCAAACTTACGCAAAGTAATAATATTTCTACAAAGCATCACGCTTGTGTTGCTGATGCGTATGAAAAATGTATTTCTACCGCAAACCGCATAAAAACATTTTACATTTCGGAACTCAGCCCTCCTTAAATGTTGCATGTGTTCAATGGGACCGGTACCGTATGATTGACCGCAAACTAAAATCTCGTAGTCTCGATTTTTCCTTTTCAATAAAGGCGAGACTATAAATTTCTATAATTGAATTTGCAGAATATATAAATTGCGAAAATAAGCTTATTCATATAAAATGTATCTCTTATTTAATTTTTTCCAATATCAATAAGACGCTGACATTGGGATAACAAAAAAAAATAAATCCAACATAATTTTTTTTAATTCGTCTCTTTTATTTTACAGATAAACTTCTTCTTGATGGAGACAATGATGAAGATGACGAAGACGATGATTCGGAAGAAATAATCATTGAGCGTGGTCGTATTTACTACAACGGCTACACATACTTCATTCCAGCTCTCCTCATGATCACCTGTGTGGTAGTCTTTTTACTGGCTATCGGCAAATTTGTGTCACTCATGATGAGGAAACGTGGTGAACGTTACCGTATGGCTTTACTTGCATCAAAGAATTCCATTGTTTATCAGAAACTTTCGGAGGACATTATCAAATCAAATTCATGCAAACAACCGAAAGTGCATAAATATTCACCAATTAATCAAGTCTAAGCCTTTCTTTCTTTTAAAAGCAATTTGAAGATGTTCTAAGCGCAACAAGAAATCGGTTTTCAAAAAGTTTAATTATTTTTTTGTCATTTTTTTTTTAAAGTTGTATGATAAAGTGTTTTTTTTTTTTTTTGTTCTTGTATTTAATAATATTTTTAAGAATTTTTTTTTCAAAATTTATGGCAATCTAAAATTTTTCCAAATAAAAACACGAAAAATAAACTAAAAATCAGCTAAAGTTATATTTATTTGTCTTAAATTCTTTGTACTTAATTTTACTAACGAAAAAAAAATGAATTATTCTCCCAAACTAATAAAACATTCCCAAAAAAAAAAACAAGCAAATTGCAAAAAGTATCCGATAATTATATTTTAATCAACTAACACGTGTCGTATGTTGAAAATTATAATTTTTAATTAGTTTTAAGGTAAACATAAACTCTATATATTTTTATATACATAAAATAGATATAGTTAAAAAAAAAAAAAAACAATAAGAGAAATAATTATTATGATTGATGGCCGTAAAGGAAAAAAAATCAACTAATAACAATTTTGGGCGGTTTGTAATTTAAAGTTTCGTTTTCTTTACACAATTTGTTTGTTCTATTCAAGTTAGTTAAGTGCCATGGCCCTTAAGTATAGTGTAAACAGTAAAAAAAATAAAATAAAAACCTATTTATAAATATTTGTTATTTTCTTTTTTGGAGATACGAAAGAGTCAAAAGTATAAACTGAAGAGTGTGAACTAGACAGGTCCAAAAGTATCATCATGATATATGTAGAAAAATAAAACCACGCATATTTAAAAATTAATTAAAATTTGTATTTACCATGTTTTCAAAAATTTTTGTATAATCATTATTTTTATTGAAATAAAAAAAAATCAAACATTTGGCTTCCAATATTTACGTGAAGGTGTTTTTATTTCGATTTAACTCTGACAATGGCTTAAGACACATTTCAAAACAAATTGATAGTGAAAGTAGACATTCTAAGGAAAGTAGATTATATTTGGTCTGCAACACAATACACAAATTAATACATAGGTACGCGTCGTTATAGTGAAGTTGGAATACAAACCAATCCTGAAGAAATAAAAAAAATATAATAGGCTGAAATTCGTAAAGCACATTGATTATAGTTTCCCTTAAAACACTATTGGAGCGTTGTCCAGCAGCAAACAATTAGGGTGTTGATGAAAAATGATTATAAGTAAGGTTTTAGATTTGGACAGCTGTTTTAAGTAATACTTATTTTGGATTTCAATTGCCACTGCTCTTTTTGTACTTCGCATAGCAGTCATGGGTCGATTCGATATATCTTGAAAACGGTTTTTTTAGAACAGAAATTATCCCACCAACTTAAAGCTACATAACTCAATATGCAAACAAAAACTGTCGACATAAAGCATTTACTCTTGTAATTAAAAATTATGCACATACATATTTATAATATAAAAAGACTATGGGACCTACCATTAATCAAATTAAGTTACGACTTAAATAGTTCAGTAAAATGCACCAGAATAGAATGGACTCTAAATAATAAACCGTGCATGGTCTTACATAAATTTTTACGTGGACTATAAATAATGAACCATAATCAGGGCTACCTTCGTGACTCTAAAGGGGGATTTTGGCTTTTTTTTTCAGCTCTCCCTCTGTGCCTCCACTTTTTTAAAATTAGCCAAAAATGGTTCTTTTTGAAAATTGTGTGCCTCTTTTTCCTCTTTTCAGAAAAATATATCGTACTTTCAATTTTTTCAAAAAGTATAAGATATTTAGAGCTGATTTTTCAATCGTCAGTTAAACAATCAGTTACATAACCGAGAAATAAAGTAAACTTATAATAAAATCCGGAGTGAAAAAACACTCCTAAATCATCACTCCGAACAGCAAATGGAAGGTTTTTGGAGAGTTGGGAGTGCGAATGGAGTGAAGAAAGAGTGCTAGGAGTGACCAACGGAAAACGACATTACTCTAAACAATCGGATAGCAAAACCGATTTTTTCAATCATGAAAAAATAACCTACAGAATATTAAAATTATGTCAAATTTATTTGTGTTTGTTTTTGATACATTTTAAAGAATTTAATTTTTATTAAACGTTTATTTCAAAGCAATATAGAGCTTTTCCTAAAATTGTCTCTTCTATTCTCTTTCTAATTTTGAAAGTAAAAACAAAAACAAAAAAAAAATAAGAGAAATCCTGAAATATAGTTAAATCAAATGCTCTTTTCAGTGTAATAAAGGCGGATACAAAATATTTGTCTGATTAAATTTATTAAAATAAGTGTTTTACGTGCGTTTGATTCGTTTCTTTATCATTTATGATTAAAGAACATATTATTAAAATATTCGGTCAAGGAAAATCGAAGATAAGAAGTAATTCTTAAGAAGAGCATAATTTTTGCAACCTATACACAGCAGCCAGTAGGCATTTTTACAAATACAAAAATAATGTTTTGAACTGTAAATTATTAATATTATTATTTTTTAGTTGATAGGCAACTGATATATTTGAATAAATATTAATTTTATCGCACAATGAAATGTTTTCACTACTCACACCTTTAAACTGAATTTAAATTTTTCTGCATTACAGATTAGCTGCCATTTTTTTTCTTACATTTGCTTTCTTTTTTGCTAATTTCACTCTGAAGTTTGCAAGAAATTCAGAATTGAGAAAAGGTGTTCTTTGACATTGAAAATATTTAATCCTAGGAATAATTTTATCTTGGTCTGAAGTAGCAAATAGCTTTATTCTCAAGAATAATAATTTATATCTGACTATTAAAAACTAATTTTTGCTCTAACTGAAGAATAAGTACTAACCGACTCCCTAACTGACTATTGAAAAATTGGCTCCTAAGCATCTGGTTTAAATATTTGACTAGAAATTTATATGAGCATCAAATATAATAAACCGTTATTATTCCCATGCATGAGAATAAGAAGTCTTTTAATTTAATAAAAATTTAGTTTAATAATATTTTAATTTAGTTTACTGTTTTTTTTTTTTTTTTAATTTTGAGTTTGAAAATTCATTTTTCAAAAACTATATCAATTAAAACAACTTGATTTAAAAAAAAAATGAAAGAATGAAATATTTACTTAAAAAAAGATAAAGCATTTTATTATAAGTGTTCCCTTTGTTTTTTTAATAATTTTTACCTATGAATTTCCGTCTGACATTTTTTTTGTGAATATTTATTTGCGAGTCTTTTCTTACTAGCCCCATTAAATTCGATTCAATTACAAATACCGGAATGGATCTTCTTTAAACTTTAAAAATAGTACTTTGTCCGCCTAAAAGAGCCAAACTACTGCTTATTGTATTTTCTGAGAATAAATTAACTTTATGATATGATTTTAGGCTTTTTATTTTTTTCATTTCAGGGACTTTTTAGTGATGACTCTTTTTTTCTTGAAATCCTCTTTTTAGTGCCTCTTTCTCAAAATCTAGAAAGGTAGCCATACCATAATATGGTATATTATATCATATTGACTCCACAAAATTGAGAATATAAGATCCTTAGTAATAAACCATACATTATAAATATGATATATGGTTAATTACTTAGGATCCATAACGTTATGGTTAATTTCACTGCAATATTTAATCATAATTAAATTTAGTTATTAGTAAGGCCCTATGAAAAGGTCTAAAAAAAATTAATTTGCTGCTTCACTATTTAAAATTTTTGCTCAAAGTTTTGGAGAATCTACTTTAAAATTCCCAAGAAAGAAATCCAAGATCATTTTTAATTTTCGAAAGCTCCAGTTTTCTACTAAAGATATCTACAGGGTGATTCGTATAAAGTGTGGCAAAAAGCTAGAAGGTATGTAGGTAGGATGCAGAAAATATTATACCATTACTAATTTGTAATCACTTGCTACGAGCGAATCACGCCGCGCCGCACTTAAAGTTAAAGTTTTTTAAATCTACATACATTACATGTAGTTAAAGAAAACACTTATTTTTTTATTTTTATGTGATTTCGTTTCGCAGTAAAATTAACCCAAAGACGATTCTTTCTCGCATTTTCCGAAAATTAGAGGTTTTTTATATCAGTTTGTATATGCGTATTATTTTTAAAATTACCATTTTTGATTAAAGAAAAAGTGTTAACTTTATCAATGACATAGTTGGCCTTATTATGAGACTTACCGTTTCTTAAATTAATAACAAATTTTGAATTTTTGCCTATAAAATTTTTTTATTAGAATGATTCCATGAATCATCCTTTAAAACATAATGCACGAAATAGGGGATACCCTGTATATAGTACGTAAAAAAATTATTTTGGTTAGTGCACTTAATTTTCGAATACGGTGAATCATTTTCGTACAATATTAAGAACTTGTCTCATTCAAACCATGTTAAATTTCAATAAGATTAGTCCAACCGTTTAATTTTTATAGACTTTTTTACACTTGGTCTATTAGAAGGAAACCACTGTTCGCTGGCCTATGGGCTCTTCCAAACAGCCCTATTCTGCTAAATGTTCGCGTGGAAGTTTGTATTCTGCTATCCGTGAAAACTTCAAAAACAAAGATCGGTTAAGATTTTAACTCGAAAGACAAAAAGTTAAAAAAAAAAATAAATTAAGGTAAATTTATTGAAAAATTCCAAAAATTGAGTAGGTATTTATAATAGGCAACACCTAACAAGTCAATTTTGAGAACCATATGCGAGTAAAATAAGGCAATTTTTTCATTTGTTGTTCATCATGTACGTTTTTCATGAAAAATCTGATGCATGATTTCATTAAAATCGCTTTGAATATTACATACGTTTACTCAAAATCGTAAAAGTCTATTTCAAGAAAGTTTAAAAAAAAAAAATAAAACAAAACCTGTTGAGCTTAAACAAAAATTCAATCTTTTTTTTTCTAGAAAATTATTAAACAAAAATTACCAATACGAAATTTAAAGCACAAATTGAGAATGACTCTTAGCTCAATTTTCTCTTAATTGAAACAGAAGCAACATTGGGTTTTTTCTTCTTAGTTTTAAGATTGAATTTTCGTTTATCTGCAAACAAATTTGATATAATAGTGTGCAGTAGTCAACTTCAAATTAACAAGAGCATTAAATATTAATTAGTCAGATTCAAAATTACCAATTATTTTACAAAACTTTGACAAACCGTTAGTTGATTCGGGTTGGAAATATCTAAACACTGGTCTCAGAAGTAACATGCAAAATTTTAGCTCTACAATACAGGCCCTGCTATGCGAAGCCCGGCGGAAGATATCACCAGAGGACTTTTTTTTAACTCATCTTTTGTCGTAATGTTATATAAAACGATCACAACTCAACAAATCTCATTTTTCAAAATGGGCATCAGAAAATTTAATGAAAATTTGAATTTCAACTAATCTCTTAAAATGTCAAGGCCACGAAACGTAATAGCTCATTAAGTTCCAAATATTGGTATTTTTCCAATTGATAGTTTTTCTGTTATTCACAAATAGAATGTTAGCTGAAAAATTTAATATGTTGAGTTACGTCGTTTTTCTCTCCAAACGACGATATACAAGAATCCACAAAATATTGTTCACAATTTGATGTCAAAACCTATAAGAAAAAAAAACAGATTTGAGAAACTTGGTGAAAATTTCAAGTTACGAAACAGGTATACAAAGTCAAAAAATCAGCGGTCTACGACTTTCTTGTTCACAATTTAAACTGGATAAGAACGACATTAATTTGTTGAATTTGAAATGCGCACCTATTAATGTACACATTACTTTTAAATGCTACTTAACAAATTCTCTGGAAAACCAGTACAAAGAAGAACAAACTATAATTGTTTTGAATCATTGTGATGAAAATTCTTGTTTTTTTATTATTATTTATTACCGAATTAATTTATTAAAATATTATTTTTTTAATGAATGTTGACTTTTGTAAAGAAGAATTGGTGAAAATTATTTACAAAATGGTTTTTTTAAATATATATGTATTTACAAAATAATAAAACTTAACATAAAACTTAAAAAATAAAAATGAAATAAAATAAGAATTTAAAAAGCGAGACACAAGAACGATAGTAGGTATTTATAGAACCAACCGCTCGCAAGAAAACATTTAATTTACAGACGAAATAATTAAAATATATGCATATAAATCTCTCCTGCTACTTGTCCCTTTCTTCTACAGAATTTAAATGCATTTTGTTGGTAAAAAGCGTTTGTAGTTCTTCGTCTTGTTCCTTAAATTTTAGAGTCTCAGCCATGTCCTCCCAGATTTCGTTAAACTCTGGATCATAAGTGGTATAAGAACCTGTTGCGCTTACATCTGAATCGCACATCTTACCAAACAAAAATCTAGAAAGAGAACCAAGTTGTTTTTTTTTTTTTTTGAAGAGTACTCTCTTGAAACAGCTGATACGTTGACATTTTAATCCAAAATAGATTACTACACAAGTTTGTTGTTAAAACATTTACTTTCTATCAGTTAATTTCCAGACATTAAACTAGAAGCACAGTAAAATGCAAACGCGCAAAAATGTTCTTAATTTAATGTCAACTATTGTTGGCAATTCGTAAGTTAATATTATTAATCTCTAGTTAGATTATGAAAAGTTATCCATTAATATTAAATCTAGCTGTAAATGTCCAGCACATTCCCAGCATTATGGATCAACCGTTCTCCCAAGAAAAATGGAATACGCATTTGAGGTTTGTTGATCTTTAATGACCTTTAGACTTATGGTTGATAAT
Source organism: Epistrophella euchroma (assembly GCA_947049315.1). Lineage (NCBI taxonomy): Eukaryota > Metazoa > Arthropoda > Insecta > Diptera > Syrphidae > Epistrophella > Epistrophella euchroma. Next base: position 119,727,973 of record OX346245.1, on the reverse strand, counting down.
TTTATTAAATTGACTTTGTTTAGATGTCTTCTTCGACCGTGCGCTTTGGACCTGGAGTCACTTATGAATTGGGGGCAGATTTAAAGAACCTAGGATCTAAAAATATTTGCATTGTCACAGATCCTAATGTGATTAAATTACAAAGTGTTAAGAGTGCTTTTGACTCCATGACAGCAAATGGATTAAATTTTGAGGTCTACCATCAGACAAGAGTCGAGCCAACCGATGCAAGTCTTTGGCATGCAGCTACATTTGCTAAGAGTCGTAATTTTGATGCTTTTGTTGCGATCGGCGGAGGTTCCGCAATCGATACTTGTAAAGCAGCAAATTTGTTTGCCAATGACCCAGACGCAGAGTTTCTGGATTATGTAAATAAGCCTATTGGAAAGGGGAAAGAGGTTTGACAACAAATAAATTTATATGTATGTGCGATTATATTGTTTGTTAACATCTGTATTTATTTTAAGATTTCCATAAAGCTGAAACCTATGATTGCAGTGCCTACAACAGCAGGAACTGGGTCAGAAACTACAGGAGTTGCAATTTTCGATTATAAAAAACTGCACGCAAAGACTGGTATCTGAAGCAAACTACTTAAACCACAATTAGGTAGGTTTCTAAACATTGTTTAAAAAAATTATTTTTTTTGTCCATCAAGTTACTTAAAGTGTCGACTTGAAAAACCTTTTTCTAATTTGGCTTGAAACCGAAAGCAAAAGAAATATAAACTTTTTTACGTAGCATGCGTGGATTTAATGGATTTTTCATAAATCGAATGGCCTTTTCGATTGGTAATCCGCAACAATATGGTACGTGTGAATGCTTCTGCAATTCGTCTATTTAAAACTTTTTCGATTCTCTAATCAGAATGAGAAGTGTTCTGTCTTCTTTTCAGAGCAAAAATGTTGATCATTACGCCAATCTAAAAAACCAATAATGGGTAATATATGTACATACATTTTATTGTATTACACAAAAATGTCAAAATTCTAGAATTTACCGGCACGAAAATGTTCTGTTTTTATAATTCAGTCAACAGTTTTTTTTGACAGCAGTACCCTAGGTGGTCCGCTTAAGTTGGGGTTCTTAGCTTTTTCGAACGTAAGCAAAGCAAGAAGACAGATCGAGTTTTGGCGATGTGCACTATATTTGAAAATACAAGTGGCTTAGAATTTACGTGTTTGGGGGTGATTTTTTAAAATTGAAATTCAGTGGGAATTCAACAACAGACGTTTTTCTAAGAAAACAGAATGTTAAAAGCTCTCAAAAACAGGCGCGAATCTTTCAAGACGAATATGCTTCGACCAAATAATGTTCCAAGAACCGCATCGCGCCAGTGTGGGCATCCTCATTACTAACCATGTAAATTAATTTAGACAGGCGAAAGTTTCGATGTCGTTTCAAAAGTTTCGCATTGGCTTAGGAGTGCCTTTGTTTTCTTTTGACTTTGAAGCAAAAGAAATTTCAAAAAGTCAAAAGTCTGTTGGGTTTAATTCTACGACCTGATGAGGGTGTGGGGCTAAAATTGTGAATTTTGTTTACTAAATTCTTTAATCATTATAATGGTATGATGGTCGGCGAAAGAGACTGCAACATTTTTTTAAAATTAGGGTTTATTAATAATGGTAGGAAATATAAAATTAGTCTTGTTGCGCAAGCTAGTTTTTAATTCTTAGACCAAATAATGTATACATACTTCAGACATTGTGGTATCTGGACCGACTTAAATATCAATATATAAAAATTCCACATTGAACTAAAAAATGCTTTTTGTTCTACAAATGTTAACTTTTTCAGATTTTAATATTTCAAAATCAATTTGTTTAAATTCGTCTATTTAAAACTTTATTTCAGGTCTCATCGACCCCCTTCATACACTTTCTATGCCAGAAAGAGTGACAGCCTATTCAGGATTCGATGTGTTTTGTCATGCACTGGAGAGCTTTACCGCCATCGAATACACAGAACGTGGTCCGGCACCCGAAAGTCCCAATTTGCGTCCCTCATATCAAGGGCGAAACGCTATTTCCGATGTCTGGGCTAGATTTGCATTGAAGGTTATTCGAGAGCACTTCTTAAATGCCATCTATCAACCAGACAATGTAAAAGCTCGATCTGAGATGCATTTGGCATCGACAATGGCAGGTGTTGGCTTCGGAAATGCTGGAGTTCACCTTTGTCACGGACTTTCATATCCCATTTCTGGAAATGTTAGATCATTCCTTCCAGATGGTTATGACACAGATCATCCAATTATTCCTCACGGATTGTCCGTAGTTATAAGTGCACCAGCTGTTTTTGAATTTACAGCACCTGCATGCCCTGAAAGGCATTTGGAAGCTGCTCAGATTCTGGGAAGAGATGTTTCGAATGCAAAGTTAGCTGATTCTGGAAAAATACTCGCCGATGTGATGCGGGAGTATATGCAAAAAGCTAACATTGAAAATGGTTTAAATGGGCTGGGATTTAAGAAAGAAGACATCGATGCCTTGGTGGAGGGAACATTGCCACAAGAACGAATAACAAAATTAGCTCCTAGGGAACAGAGCAGAGAGGATTTGGAAAAACTATTTGAAAATTCAATGGAAATATATTGAAGAAACTTACCTATTTTGTAGAAAAATAAAAAGCACAATGCTACAACACAGAATTTTTAATTTGTTAAAAAAATTAACACAAAGCAAGCACAAAAAAAAAAAAGAAACAAATAATAACGGTTAACACGGCACGGCCTAGGCTTTGACACATGAAATAAAAATCAGGGATGATTTGAGTTTGTATTCACAATACTTGTTAAGGCTGTTTTTGCATTTGGCACATAGAGGGTGACTTGAGCTTCTTTTATTGCTCGGTGTGGCTCCATTGGTAATTTTGAGGCAATTTCAATAGCGATGGAAATTTATTGCTTGGGTGGGGCATTTCATGTCCAGGCAATTCCAGTTTTCAAAAACTTGACGTATACATATATGGCAACAGCAACTGTTTAAATTAACTGTTTTTGATAATATAAAATTTTAAAGCCTTTACTTTTTATACAACGTAATCGATAAATGTCTCCTTGACAAATGTAATATTTGTTTCCGAGTGTTTTGAAATACTTCGAACTTAATTAAAAAGTCAAAATTCATGGATTTTTATAATAGTATTCTCGTTTGGTTATTCGGAGTATCCGGAAGCATTCCAAATGCTTTTAAAAGCATTCGCTTGGTATAAAATGACAGTTCTTCTCCTGAAAAGAAGATCAAATCTATTATATGGATTTAAGTAAACAGTCTAACCGCCATATTATTCACTCGATACTTCCCGATTTAAACTTAAATCCGGATGAATTTACATTGAATTTGTATGATTTACACCCAGATTTAATCTCACTGGAAAACTTATAAAAATGATGCTTAAATTTTGGTTTAAAAAATTTTTTGTAGGTTTATTCTTTTTAGCAAAACAACTGCGCTAGCGGGAAAAAAATATTTTTCACTTTGTAGTTTTGCAAAAAGTGGCCAATGCAGTTAAGGCTTAGATCAGACGTACGCACAAATGTTACGACTTTTTAATTTGAAGTATCACAAATACAACGAAAATGAAAAAAAATGTTTTCAAAAATGTTGGTGTGGCATTCCGAATCCAAGAGTTTCAAAAATTACTTCCGGATTAAAAGAAAATGTAATAAAATCAACAGCAACTTTTAGGTTCCCTTTCACTCGAAGCAACAGAGTTTCCTGCAGCAACTAGTTTTTTTTCAGGCAGTACGCAGTTCACGCGCAAAATTGTGACGTTTGTACCTGCTTTAGGGTGAAGTCTCCACTTAATTTTGCTAGGAAAAATAATGTTCGAAGCATTATTTTGCGGAAAAAATTTTTACAGGTCAATAATTTTACACGATAAACACAATCAAATTTTATTTATCGATAATTTTACAAAAAGAAAAAAAACAAGAAAAACATTAATTTTGCGCGATTTTTCCAACGTTTTTGTAGAGATAAGAATAATTGTAGAGGTAAAATTTGTCTTTTCCAGATCTGCTACTAGTAGGCTATAGGCGAGAAGGGCACGAATAAAGAGGAGTAAACAAAATCTCCCCGTTCAACAAATTCGGGAGATTTATTTGACATTCCTCTTTACAATATGCTTGTGTGCGTTCAACCAAGGGTGTTTAAAAGGAAAATAAGCAAATCTCTTCGGGTTTTGTTGTGCGAAAGGTACAAGAGATTGTTATGCGTGAAACAGATTAAACCAGCAACAGCACCAGCAAACAGCACGCTGCCCAGCAAAAATTTCTCAAACACATTGCCACCAGCAACAGCACTTACATTTGTATCTGTTTGACGTTTCAAAAAGCATCTTCTTTGTGGCACCACACCAGCAACAGCAAATTTAGGCCTAACGGCGCCGTTGACGTTGCTGTTCTTATCTGTGTTGCACGATTGAAATACGTTGGTTCTAAATTAATGACTGTCGCAGTTGCTGTTAACGGTGCTGTTGCTGTTTCAATCTGTTTCTCGCTTTAAGGAGATTTAAAGAAAACGTCAAAAAAATCTCCAGCAACTACTATCTTCGTGTGAAAGTGGACTTTGACTTTTACAGCGATTTTTAATCTTTGTTTCTCTTTTGGTTTCTTTCTGAATGCAATTCAGCTATTTTTAATCTTTGTTTATCGTTTAGTTTACTTCTAATTGCAAAGACCCTTTTCAACAGTGCAGTAATATAAGAAAATTAACTTTGTGCAAGTGAAATGGGTTCATTTATCTGCACTCTTCACTTCACTTGATTAACCAAAGTTCACAGAGACGAATTGGCGAACAATAACACAAAGAAGAAAGTGCGATAACTCTACAATTTGTTCAAACTCAGCAACTTTGTTTACCCTGACCACCAAGTAAAAACATTTTTTTCCCGCTAGCGCAGTTGTTTTGTGAAAAAGAATATACACAATTGTTTTCAAATTTAAGCTTTCTGCAGTTTTCTAGTGAGAAACACAATCCCAAAACAAGTTTGAAAAGTTTTATTTATGTACTTTTTCACTTTTTTCCTTTTTTGGCTTATGTAGTCAAGCCTTTATATTGAACGTTTAAAAGCAGTCCTTGTGTAAATAGGACATAATAAAATTGACTATTGTGAACATTTCTTCATCTCTTAAACGGCTAAAGCGCCCTCTATTGACGAATATGACATTGCAAAATAAAACGTCAAAAACAGTCGGAAGAAAAGTTTGTATACAACACGTGCGCAGCGCAAAGATAAATTTATAAATTTCTATTCAACACAAGTTTCTTTAACACATTTCTATTTTTTGAAATATAAGAAATACGAAAAATGGTTTTTTTCACCTGTAATCACTGCGGTGAATCCGCCAAGAAATCCGCAGTAGAAAAACACTACAATTTCAAGTGTCGCGGAGCACCGAAGAATGTCTCTTGCATGGATTGCATGAAGGATTTCCATGGCGAGGATTATGTGGCACACAATAAATGTATCACCGAAGCTGAAAAGTATTCAGGAAAAGACTATGTTCCCAAAGAAACCAAAAACACTGGACAAAAGAAACAAGAAAGCTGGATGGATATTGTTCGATCTATTCTTGAAACCAAAGAATATCATTTGAGCCCAACAATAAGAGGAGCCTTCCAGAAAATCCAAAATGTAGACAACGTTCCACGTAAGAAGGCTAAATTCATCAACTTTGCAGCAAATTGTATCCGAATAGGCAGGGATCAAGTCGAAGAAGTCTGGAGTGTTCTCGAAAAAGAGCTAGAAAAAATGAAAGCCGAAAAGGCTGCAGCTGCAGCGGTAGCATCTCGGACAAAAGAAGAACCCATGAAACCTGTGATTCCTAAAGTTGTAATTGAGAAAGCTGCCGAAGAGCCTGTGGAAGCTAAAGAAAAGTCAATTGGAGATGTGGTGGAAACGATGCAAGTAAAAAAATCAAAATCGAAGAAACGCAGAGTAGACAAGGAAATTCAGAATACAATCGAACAAGACGAAGAAATGGAAATTCTACAAATGGTAAAGGAGGAAGTGGAAAAGGACCAAGTAGGCGTCACAGTTGAACCCAGCAAGAAAAAGAAGAAAAAGAGTTCCGAAACCGATGCAGTTGGAAAGCAAGAAGAAGCAAACGCTGAGCAGGAGCCCACTATTAGCACAACCACCCCAGACGAATTCCAATGGTCGTTAGTGATGCTTTTTACCGTTCGGAAATATGGAAACAGCATGAAACTAGACAAGCTAAAGAGGAAAATTGAAAAGATGTATCTCAGCCGGCGGGGGTGGACGTCATTCACGGAGAAGCAGCAGATGAAGTTTGATAAGAAGTTTGCAAAGTATGTGAAAAAATGCAATCTGAAGATCGAAAATGATATTGTTATGGTAGAATAGAACGAAACTAATAGTTTTTAGGTGAAATATATGTTTAAAAACAGTATTTTTGTGTTTTTTTTTTTCTCCACGATTTGTGAGTATTCTTTGTTAAATCACTCAGCTTTTTCGCCGAAAATTCAGTAAATCTGGGCTATAAGATTCTTGTTTTTCCGAACTTTGTGGGCTTATTCAAATATTTTGTATTGCCTTAAAGAGTAGGTACAATTAAAAACTCTTGACTTTGTTGAGAATTCCCTTTTTAGTTTGTCTATCGTGTCACCTCATAGTAGGAAGTGGGTGGCATCATAACGGATATCACAGTTTCGCACATCATCTGCGTTTTAACTAAAGTATTCAAATCCCTCGGATTCGAAACGGGTGATTAAATCGACTCATACACAACGTTGAGGGTTTTATAACTTTCAGACTGCAGTTTTAATTTGCCCAAACGATAAACCAAACAGATTTTTTCAAAATGCTTATTTAATAAATTCAAATTTTATTTGAAAAATTTCTTGAAAATGTCCAAATCATTTATTCGGTTTCTTTCTCAACAATTATCTCCTCGGCTTTCTTCTGTTCAACTGCCTTTTCTTCCTTGTCCTTTTTCAATTCATCAGTTGGTGTTACTTCAACTATTTTTGAAGTAATCTCTTCACTGCCCCTTCGTTTACCATCGCGTGCCCTTCCAGAACGTCTTTCGGAATATCGACTTACTTTACGCACAGTATTCGAACGTTCTTCTTTTTTCAAACTCTCCGTATCCGAAGTGGGATTACTTTTTGTATCTAAAACCGGCTGTCCATCTTCAGCCGAACGAAGTCTAGACTTTCCAGGTTGATAAATCATAATCGATGGACGATCCTAAAATCAAAAAAAAAAATTTACAAATTCAATATTTGGCAGCTAAGCCGGATTTACCTTGTTGCGGATGCGCCGTTCTTTACGATCTTCACTCTTTGCCTCGTTTGGGTAACCACCGCTGGAACTGGAATTTTTATGCGAACGTTCTGTCCTCTCAGACTTAAGCCCAGCTGGTTCTTCGTCTTTTTCTTGGGAAAGAGTCTTCTGGACTACCTTGTCCTGCAAGGATATCTTTTCCAGCTTTTCTTTCACTTCTTCCATATCAACTGGAGCATTAGACTCCTTTGCATTCGCATTCAAGTTTTCCTCCTCTTTAGCTGCTGCAGCTTCCTGTTTATGTTTCGGTATGAATTCCTTAACATTCGAGAGGTTCTTCATGAAACTCATCATGGCATGGTTTTCCTTAACTTGGATTTTTTCTTCCTTTATTGGTTTTACTGCTGAACTCGATGAATTTGCAGTTTCCTTAGGAACAGTAGCTGTTGGAGTTTGTTGCGAGTTCTTATGGCGGTTTTTTTCCCGTCGTTCGCTGTATTTCTTGACTTCCTTGCGTTTGTTCAATTCTCCTTCTGGGGGCTTGGCAATGGTGACAGAAGCGGTCTTTTCCGGTTCCTTTGCGGTTTGCTGGGTGGATGCCTTTCCTGTCTTTTGTTCATTTTCAGCGGCAATACGCTCTTTTTCCTTTTCTCGACGTCGCTGTTCGTGTTCTTCACGACGACGTTGATCTCTCTCAGCACGGCGCTTGGCGCGTGAATTCTTCTTCTCTTCCGGATGATCTGCAGTGCCACCTTCAGTCTTCGGCTTGGTCTCCTTAGTTGAAGGACCTTCCTCCTTGATGGCAATTGGGATGCCTTTCGAAACTCTGTTCCTTCGTTTCTGTTTCTCTTCTTCACGTTTGCGTCGATTGTCTTCAGTTCTTTTCTTTTGTTCCTCACGCCGTTCCATTTTTTTATTCATAAGGAATTGCAGCAATGGGGTAGATGTGACTTTCTTATCATCTTTTGGCTGAAGGGAGAACTCTAACTTACACTCACTCTTGCAAGCTTCCCGGTCTTCTTCGAGCTTTTGAAGGAAATTTATGTAGTGCTGCTCACTTTCTATCGTTCCAACTTTAGGATCGGTTTTCCGAGCCTTGTTCTTTGGCAATCCTTGAAACGGGGCAAACTCAACTATGGCTGGGTATTCTTCGCCTTTGGTATCGACAAACACATACCCGTCGAAGCGATCACGGAATAGAAAAACATCTTCATGGTTCCGGAAAGTTATGTATGCTCGGGAAGTTGCATCGAATCCCAGAGACCAGTCCGCGGCAGCATAGTAGTAGTTGTCATGCTCGGGCAGCGGATCTATCTGTTTGAGGAACTCCTCTTCGGTCATTGTTGGAGGAAGGCGACGAATGATGACCTAGAAAAAACAATTGTTTGAGGTTTTGAGAAATTTAAAGCTTTTGCAGCCTTACCTTTGTTAGGGGCTTGGGTTTATCTTTCTTTGGATGGCGATCTCGGGGTCCTCGGGTTTTGGTAGAGTCAGCTGTTTTAGCTGGCTGTGTATCTTCTTTCGTCATTTTTTGTAGTGAAAGTTTTGCTTAGTTTATTTTTTTTTTGTTGTTTAATCTTTTGGTTTTGGTTTAATAAAATACGGAGACGTGTTTTGCATATCGTTTTTAAATCAAAATGAAATGTCACTTTCTCTAGGTTTGTTAGATTTTACTCAACTGATGTTCTCCATAATATAAACAGTGAGTCAAAGAAAATGTTTTATATTTTTTTATTAAAATTATAATATGGTTTCCCTTTCCACCAAAATACCTTTTGTTTTAATCAGAAACGAGTTTTCTTTCCCTTCAACTAAAAACTCGAATTTTTGTCGACCTGAGATCTATTCTTTATATCTCGATTTTAGCAAAATCTACCGCTTGCACACACACCAAGGAAAAGTGACATTTATCTAAAATTTTGAATTTGGCATTTTGTGGTGTTGTTTACTTTTCTGGTGTTGTGTTGAAAAAATTCTTTAAAGAATAGGAACTAAGACGATGTTAACATTGTATTTTTAACGAACGGCGCATCCAGTGAGATCGGTAGACTTAATGGTGAGTTAGAAAGAGAAAGGTAGATTCCGCCCATTTGGGTAGGATCTTCCCTTCTCTTTCTTACTCACATAAAATCTACCCATCTCACTGGATGCGCCGTTCGTCAAAAATACAATGTAAACATCGTCTTACACTATTTCAAACACAAATCAAATCGCGTTTGAAGTGGGGTACACATTATCGATCACGTAAATACCAAAAAATTTTGTGAACTTGAGCTGGCCTGGAGTTTGCCTGACAAACTATCAAACGGAGCGTACACACTAGGTGCGTTCGCGTACAAGTCCGAAACTACCCAAAACTACCATTTTCTACCAAATTTAGTCCAAACCTGTTCGCGTATGCACATTTCGGGTAGTTTTGGGTAGAATAGAGCGCTCGCGAGAGAGTAAATTATTTCCCCTTCTTGCCAGATTTTACCAGAGAAATTTCTTCCGGCAGAAAATGGTAAGTTTGGTGTTCTATCAAAAAGCTAGTGGGAAGAAAAAAACACAACAAAAATACAAAATGGCTGCTGTTTGTTTACTTTTAGTTTTAATTTGTTTTTTGTTAGAAGTGAATATTTTTCTTTGTTTTCATCTTAAATTTTTTGATAAACTACTGAACAAAATTGAAAGGAAGTGTTTTAAGTTCAATTTATTATCTTACTTCAATTTAGTTAAGACTTTCAGTAAATGTATTCCAATGTTTTGGTTTTGTTTACTTTTTAGTGACGTTTAAAATCTGGCAGAGATTTTTGGTTCAAAGCGTTCGTGTACTTTTGGACTGTTTTCATTCTCTTTGAGAGAATTTTATCCCCACTCCTCAAAATTTGATAATTTGCCAGTTTTAGTCCGGAAAGTACACGAACAAACCTACTATCAGTCGTGAGCAAAACTGTCATACGTGATCGATAATATGTACTCCGCTTTATAGTACGTTTTCACTGCAAGTTAATCTCGTTTAGATTTCATAAATCCCTCTGCTTGTTCTAATAGAGTTTCCATTTAAACAGGACCGAAAAACTATAATGTACGTAATATTTCTGGTACAAGGTGAGTCGCTTGCTTAAATTGTTGCTCTGCCACATAGTCACTTTGCTGTTTTGCAATTTTGTCACTTTGACAAAAAAGTACGTCTTTTTAAGACGTATTTTGTATGGAAAAATGTAATTTTAAAATTAAAAAGTCAGTTAAATAGTTGTAAAGGCTTTAATTAATTGGTTGTAAAAGAATGGTGAGAATTTTTGAATTGACAAAATATTTCAGAATTATAAAATCTTTTTATTTATCAAAATAATTTTGTTTTTAAAAGGGCTATTGTGAATCATACAATTTTAAGACATGTATCTTGTATTTTTAAAGTTGAAAGCAAACAGATCCAATACTGTCATTTGATTTAAGGTCTATTTTTATTTTTCATATTAAATACAAAACAAAATAAATCGCATTTTTATTCAGTAATTGGCTTCATTGCTCCAGATTTTGCAGGTGATGAAATTAAACCGAGTAGTTGGCAGTCGGCTTCCAGAATTGTCAAGTCTTTAGATGAACCTAAGAACTTTGTAGATAATTCCAAATCTCTAATCCTTAAGCGCACTCTAGAGCCCTTGACGTAGTCACTGAGGAAGGAAAATACTTAATCTAATTCTAATCTTGAATGTGGGAATATACCTTCCATTCCTCTGCGGCCTCTGGCAAACGCAATGGAACTTCCATCCGAAATCAATGTACAAATCATCCTCGACCACATGGAAGATTTTTCCGGTAACAACCTTACCTTCTGGATTTCCCAACTAAATTTATTATATCCATATCATCTATTACTAAATACTAAAAACTTTTTTTGTTAAATATTTACATCAATAAACTTTGAGTTTCGTAACAGGGAAGCAAACGTTTGATTGTCCTCAGGTTTCACTTCGACTACTGGCGTTGTGTGTCTTTCGAAGGCGCTAGCAAAACCACCTTTTTTCTGGGAGTTTTCTTCATTGATTTGAGTGCAAAATGACCGGGAATCTCTCAAATATGTTCTATTTACTGTTTTGGGTAGAAAATTTATTAAGTTTTTGTTAATTTTAATTAAAAAGGACATTTTCTACAAGATCACCCGAGGAAAAATAAAATTATGGCTGAAATGTGAAATCTGTCAAGATGACATTTAACTTTTGACAGCAAGATAGAAAGAGTTCCCATCTTCATTTTTATTTGAAATAATAGTACTTTTTTGATACATCAAAACAAGAAGTACGTTCAAACCCTTACACGGTGTCTCCACCTGAAATATTTTATAGATTACTATCTGTCACTTTCGATAGAAAGAAAGATCGATAGTATACCATAAAATGTTGGTTGGGCATTTTAATAGCTTTCTATTTTATTTGTCTTAAAAATTTCACAGGGCAAAGTTATGAAGTTAAAACAATTTAATGAATTGATTTATTGTTAATTTTACTTAAATCCATAAGAAAAAGACCAAAACTTTTTATTGGCACCTGCAATAAATTAATTACATCCAAAAAAACCCAAAACAAAAAAAATTGAAACAAACCCACAGAAAATTGCTTCTTCATAGAATACTATTCATAGCTTTCTATGAGCAAAGCAATATGTGGCAAGAAATTTTTTTATAGAATACTTTAGTAGCCTCCATAAGCAATTTTCCTAGCATTCAATAGAGTATTCTATGAAATCTTTCCCGTGGAGCCACCATGTTATAGATACCTGAACATATCTATAAGGGTTTGAACATGTGTTATTTACTGAAATATTATTCACTCGTTGAGCATCAGGTAAAAACGCCGAAATCAATGACTTAAAATTGGTGAACCAAGTTTTTTAGTTAGGGTATTGATGCAAAAATTTAGTAGCCGCAATTAAGTGTTCGATTTCGACAGAAATAGAACAAATGCTGGAAGGTTAACTTTGTAGTAACCTCATAAAGCAAGTTCTGCGAAATATATAGATAGCCATTATTAGATACACAAAACGCCAATCTTAAGATGCGTGTCCATTTGAGAGTTTTTTCGCTACTAAACTCTGATTTTCTGGGTGACTTAATTCCTCCCTTAAATTTGTAGATTCTAAAGAGTTAAACTAGCTAATTTGGTAGAATTTACAAGTAGTGTCTTCCAAATCATATCGATGCGTCTATACCAGTCACTCAGGGTGCCGTGACTTAAGGCCAAGTGACATAAGGCCAAATTTGGGTGTTTGGTCTTATGTCACTTTACAAAAGCGACATAAGACCAAATTTACATATTTGGCCTTATGTCGCTTTTGTAAAGTGACATAAGGCCAATTTTCTTTGAGACATAAGGCCAAATATAATTATATAACATTCCCAAAAGCTACCCTTACAGTAAAAGAGGTTTCGGACATCTTTCAAAAGGAAACTATATCGAATAAATTCGGCCTGTCGCCACGTATATGTATATATTACTGTAAAAAGTCGAAATAATGAAATTCTAGAATTTACCGGTAAATTCTAGAGCACTCAGCATTACGGCGTATAAATAGAGAGGTATGTATGGGGGGGCATGCTGCCCCCCTGCAACCCACCTGCTTGGCCCACTATAGGAATTGGGGTAGGTGCGAGGTTGGGTGTATGCAAAGTTTTATACGCCGTAATGCTGAGTGCTCTAGAATTTACCGGTAAATTCTAGAATTTCATTATTTCGGCTTTTTACAGTAATAATATACATGTACGTGGCGACATGCCGAATTTATTCAATATAGTTTCGGTTTTAAACAAAACAGTTCAAAGTGACATAAGGCCCAATTGGCCTTACGTCACTTTTCAAAAGTGACATAAGGCCAACTCTTAAAATTTGGCCTTATGTCGCTATTGAAAAGTGACATAAGGCCAAACACCCAAATTGGGCCTTATGTCACTTGGCCTTAAGTCACGGCACCGTCACTCAGGTACAGCAAGGGTGTTTTCTTTTCGAAAAAATCACCACATATTCACAATCAACTGGTTCTTCGAAAATGATAACAACGGTATCCTTTTCTTATGGTCCATAATTTTTAAATTCTTATTTGAATTAATTTTGCTTTTGTATTAAAAGAATTCGGTATTTTGTTTTTTCGTTGAATTAATAAATTATTTTAATTTATGGTCTTATTAATTAGATTTTTGTATGTTTAAACTATGTCTAAGTATTTTGAAACAGTCGGAAATATGCTTTTTTAATAAAAAAAATATTGCATTTCTCTGGGTTTAGACAATAGATAACGTTGTCTAAAGCAAGATAATAAGATAGATTACTAAAGTCTATTGTCTAAAGTTAGACAATGTTTATTAATAAGACCAATAGGGTCTAGGGATCAAGTATCCCATAGTTTTGGAGACTTTAAAAAGTGAAGAAACCAAATTGTCAAGATTACTGTTACTCTGAGAAATTGTTTTTTTATAAACAAAAGGTAAGTTAAGGAATAGATATGTATATGTATATATAGACAAGAGTTAAAAATTATAACATATTTTAATTCCAAACAGATAAATCAAAAATAAATTTATTGAAAATAATAATTTTGTTGTCTTTGAATCAAAGCGGAACGCATTGAGTGATTAAGTAAAATGAACTATATTTATTTTTGTATTCATAATGGGTACGTTCAAAGCAAAGAAATCTGAAATTTCAGTCAAAAGCCACTGTGTCAAATTCCCGTATTCACTTATTGAATTTGCATAGAATCGATATAAAAGAGAACTTTAATATTCGTAAATTGTTAATTTAGCATGAGCTTTGTAGATGAAATTTTATGTAAAAAGATTAGTGACAGGTTTGTTTGTTATTGTGCAGTAAATTTATTATAACTATTTATTATTCCTTTTTCGTGACCTTTTGAGATTTAAATCCTATAATCCTAAGTGGGCTTTAGGCCTTTTTTAATTTTATTCTTTTGTGAAATAGACGTACGAAACGTCGTCTATTTCACAAAAGAAAAAAATTAAAAAAGACCTAAAGCCCACTTAGGATTATAGAATTTATTATAACTTCAATGCAAAATTGTTCCACAATAATCCGATGGACAATTATCGGAATACTTTTCGAAGACAAATCATTCCTTTTATTCAAAGAGTCACTAAACAATTAACAGAAAGTTCTTTTAATTAAATAAATAAATATTACAATTTTATTATACAAATTTTAAGCACACATCAACCACTAACCACACCGAAAATCATAAAGTTCAATTTGATGTGTAGCACTTCAGCTCTTTTTACACTTCCCCCACCACAAACAACTGTCATCTGAATTTTCAGATGAAATTTTCTTGTCTGAAATTTCAGAATAAACGTAACTAAACGTAACTAAAAGTCACTAAAAGTCATCTAACTTTTTATGACAGCTGGCCAATCAGAAGCTCCAAAAATTCAGATATCTGAAATTTTAGATGTAGGTTGAACGCGGCCAATGTTCATAGTTATAGGTACTTATGTCGAATTCCTTTTAATAAAAAAATCGAATTGTTTAGAAGAAAAAATCAATTTTTCTGGACAAATTCCTTGTATTGAAAGAAAAAATGGAGTCTGTTTAGAAAAAAAAATCGATTATTTTTGGTAAAAGGAATTCGACATTAATAAATTAATAATTCTGTGATTCGAAAAATGACGAGTTTCCTCGAAAATGAGAAACCACTTCTTTCAATAAAAAAAAAATCCTTTATTTCTTAATAAAGGTCGTATTTATTAGATTTTTAACTGTTTAAACTATGTCTAACTATTTCGAAACAGTCGGAAATATGCTTTATTTTATTTAATAAACAAAATATTACATTCATCGAGGTTTAGACAATCGATTACGTTGTCAAAAGTAAGATAAAGAATTAGGTCACTTTAGCAACAATTAGAAACGTTTTTGTTTTTTTACTTGTACGGCTGTCCAAAGTTAGACAATGTTTATTAATACGACCATATATGTATATTTATTATGAATTATTATCAGTCCCGGTTACGGGCTCCTTTTGGACAAAATGCGTTTATTATAAATAATCTGAATGAATTTTATCTAATATTTACGAACATTTTTGAAAACCATTTTTCCAATACTTTACTTTCTACCTTAGAAAACTATTTATTTAGAACAAAAATGGGTTTTCTGTATATTTGATTAATATTTTATTTAAAGAGTGGACAGTTTTCAAGACATCACAAAAGAAAATATTGTTCATATAAAAAAAAAAAAAAAGTAACCCCATGACTGGAATTTTATACTGATCAGTGGCAACTTGATGATTCGATTATTGTAGGTATAGGTATCATCAAACCTGCATATACCTACCTTAACAAATATTTTTTTTTTCAAGAAATCCCTAATAGAATTTGTTGATTATAATCGGTAGTCAGCCGATTTTGGTTGATCAGCTCAGGTTGGTCATGGTAAAGATTTAGCCCAATCCCAATGTGAACAAACTGGCTCTTAGGCTTGATATATTATTTTCGAGCCCATAAATACAACACGATTCTAATGCAATAATAATAAAAAAGATAAGAGTACCTTAAAGCATCATGATTTCAACAAGTTTCTTATGTTGCACAGCTAAGGCTTTACTTACAAAGAAGCCTTTTATCAAAGCCAGGATAATCCTCCTGCAGATTGCATTTTATTTTGTTTTTATAAATTCCACATACACAAGCCATGGATGGGTACATACATATGTATAATATTGGAATATTAACATTATCTATTGCTTTATACGTATTTCACTCTGGTTTGATGGTGGTGATGGATAACGTATCCTTTCTCGTATGTTGTCTGAACCAGTGCCTCCAGGATATACATATAATGAATCTTGTTGGCTCGTTACAAAGCAATTCATCTCATGAATTTTTAATATGTAAAACTTTGATGCAATCTCAAGGGAGAATCCGAAATCCTCATTCCCATCTACCCACGAACCAGAAGAAGTTTTAGAAATTGTTGTTTAAGTAATTTTATACAAGAGGTCCTAAGAGAAGTTGTACTTTGTCATAGTTATTATTAGGTTAGCGTGGGGCATTATGTTATAGGTTAAAGTTGAGCTCCTGCTGTTGACTCAGGTATTTTTATATTGATATTTAAGAAGCAGATCAAAGAAGAATTACTTACTGACAAGGTTGATAGAATTTTGTTCAATCATCTTATCTACATACTTCATGCATATTTATGTATGTATGTTCAATACTAATGCATGTTCTCTGTCACAACAAAAATAGACAACAAATTCAGTTCTCTTTCTGATATTTCATCGTTGATCTTATAAAAAATAAACAAACAAAATATTAAAATAATTAAATGACTTATTTTATTTTGTCTTTAAAATTGTCTGTCTTGACATATGACGTTTACAAACATCTACATTATTTAGGATTATGACGGTTCGTAAAAAAATTCGCTCGTTTCTTTCTTTAATACGGCCACATCAACCAAGGGCACTTGCTTTTGCATCGAGGAAAAGCAATTGCATATCATGAACCATAAAAGATAGCTTTACCAAATTTCCTTTATTCACAGAAAAGAAATAATTCATCTTTTATTAACCAAAGGCAAAAGTTTATTTCTTAAAATAGCAACAGTTCTTTTTTTATTATGCAATATTATAAAGCTTATTCTGCCATAAAGAAAGGATTAAACTTAAAAAGGTGAATTTATTTCAATGTAATCAACTTTTCTGCATTATACTGTCATACACTTTAATCTTATAATTTTTTTTTTGTGCAGCCGTATAAATATTCAGCCCTACCTGCTCTAAGCTCTATCCACAACGTCACCATCTGGAATCCGGATAACTTAAAAGGAATGGGTATCCTTATTGTTATAAGAAATATCGTGAAATAAAATACTCTCACTGAATTTTGAAGTATATATTGGCACTGCTACTGTCAGTGTGTATATTATGTATGTATATACAAACACAGTTATAGGTGTCGAAAATATATGTATATTTATTTCTGTTATTTTATTGAAGTGTTCTAGCATTCCGATTCTTCGAATGCGATGAAAAAGGATGCTTTTTGAATTGCTCTGTAAATAAGAAATGGTTCATGATTCTTTTTTATTTTTCATTTGATATATAAAACTTATAAAAAACATTTTTTCCAAGGTTTGAAGATTCTTTTTATTTTTACTCGAATGAGCTATTTTTTTTCACGGCGGGTTTGAATCGAGAGAATAACATCGATATGAATTTATTCCAAACAGACATTAATGACAAAGAAAATATTAAAAAAAAAAAGAATTTAAATAATGAACATTTAAACCTATCTTGTTGGTTTGATATTGGCATTATTCCTCACTTAGTAAAAAAAAGCACTGTTATTTAAAAGGAATTATGTACATATGTACTTATGTAGTTCTGAAGCAAGATTTTAGTATTATTTCAATTTTTTCTAAAATGGCATTAATAATTTCGTAATGTAGAAAATATTTAGTGTTTTTAATAAAAACTCCGTTTCAGAAAAGTAATATTAAGGGTATCTGTTATTTCCCACACTCATTTTTTGTTTGGATCATATTATGTCAATTTTATGATAGAAAAAAAAAATGTGGCGGAGGTCATTAACCCGTGCCTCTAAAGCCATACTTTTTTTTATGGGACTTGTGCACTTTTCACGTATTATTTTTTTTTTCTCCCGAACAACTGCAGACATTATTAGTTATTTTGTTGATTTTTATTATATAAGCATCCCTTCATTAATATTTAAAACTAGCTAAATCGATAGACGTGGTCCTGTCTTGGCTATGAATGCGAACTGGAATATATAATTTAAAAAAAAATGAGTACCTACTTCTAGAGGATTTACCATCAGGTGAAGAAGGAAAAAACCAAATGTTGTGAACCTTAAAAAAAAAAATATAGCCAAACGTGTTACACACTGATAAATTTTTATATTTCCATTTTTGTTTGGGATCTTGTAATCTATGTGCCCTATTACACGTTGACTCTAGAGTCATGACTCTTTTCAAAATTCAATAAGTGCGAAGGTGAAATCCGATCTTTTTTCTCCTTCGCACTAATTCAATTTCGAGAGTCATGACTCTAAAAGAGTCAACGTGTAATAAGGCACTATAACATGTGGATATAAGAAGAGAGAGAGAGAGAGAGAGGTGAAAAACTCCTCTTTATTATTCTTTGACTGCCTTAGTTCCTATGTATAATATTACAGACCCTTTAAAATAAATAGTACAAAATAGGCATTAGTCGGAGTCACTGTGGCGTATACGTAATTTTTTATCAGCATATATTAGTTATACTTAAAAATCTGTACATCAAAACTTTACACTTCATTTTATATAATTAGCGTTAAGTCAGAGTTTGTTGTTTAAAAAAATTGAAATCGATTGCGAAATTTATCCCTTTATTTCCTTATTTTTATCCCTATTTATCCCTTATTACTTCCTTCGACACATATATTTTTTTGTCCTTTAATCACTGACAAAGAGTTCAAATTCGTCGCACAGTTTTTATATATCAAGGCTTCTTAGTACCACAAATAGCTATATGAAGAACTACCCTAGATTCTACATCAATAGAAACAAATAAGTTATACTTTTTTTAAAAAGACTAATTAAATTATAAATGTCCCTTTCTATGCAAATTGGTTGTTGTTCAGCCGAATTATGCACGTATAAACATAAACCCAATTCACAAAATATAGTTTTCTCGATTTACTGGCTTCTCCGGGCAAATTTTCCAACTTTCGGCTTCGTAGTGTACTTACCTGTTTCAATCAATTCAAAACAAATGCAAAAAATAAGATCCCCATGCAAATTTGATAAAAAATAAATATTCAATTCAAAATACTTTCGTCGTATAAAAATTGAAAAAAAAAAAAAAAAAAAAAAAAACAGCTATGCATATAATTTGGGCATTATTGGCCTTATTCGGAATAAAACAATCAATACACATTTGAAATAATCAAATAGAAAAATATAAACGATAAGATTTTTAATATACCGACGTGGAAGTAATTGTATGTATTCAAAAGTCAAATTAACTTGAAATTGAGAAATGTTTTCACTTTGTGAAAATATTTCTCTTTTTTTTGAATTTTGTTCAAAAAACTTATAAATAAGGATTTAAATACCAAAAGTTAAACTCCTGAGCAGCGTTGCCACCCGAAACAAAATAACTGTGACATATTTTCTGAATAAAAAACGTGCCAATTTCCGTGCCGTATGAAAAAACCACAAATTCTTCTATTTTATGAGAAAAAAAAAAAAAAACAGTAATTAATTTAATTACGGGGTGTAATGCAACAAAAAAAAAATCAACGAAAATCATTTGCTCTATTCATGCATTGTCGAAAAATATGTGTTTCTGTCCACTTTTTGCGGAATTTGGACCAATTTTCACTAAGTTTTGTTAAAATTTGCTTTATTTTAAGTAAAATAATTGAAATAAAAAACATGCAATATTGAACTTTGTCGTGCCATCGTCCCATGAGAAAATTATTATGTTAAAAAAGCACTATCATGCCAATTCGGCAAAGCTGCTCATGAGAGTTTTTTTTTTTTTAATTTTTTAATTCAGAATTTTTATATGTACATAGGTATGTATATGTATTAAAATATTTTCAGGTAGGTATTATTCAAAATATTTCCTTTAACGAAAGCAAGGTTTTTATTCTCTTTAATTCGAAAGAATACAATCATTTCAATATAATGTAGAGGATCATATACATTGTTACACCTTTATGCATTGGAAAAATCAATCACAACTGAAAATATTATCTGTCTAATTATTTGCCAATGACTACCAAAAATAAGTTGCTAAAGTTTAAATCTTCGAAAAAGTCAATATTGTTCTCTTTAAAATCACAAGAGATTTAACAAATTCTTTTTGTGACCTTTAAAGGCAGCGTTTATAAAAGCAAAAAAGCTGTAAAAAAAAACGTTTTTCAATTCCTTTACGTACATATTTAGCTTTGGGCAAAGACTTTAAAAAAAAAAAAAAAAATGAATAAGCAGAAATGTCAAAGCAACCCGTAGGCTTTCAAACAAAAACTATATAGGCTTGGTATGCGAAACAAATGCAAAGGCACAAAGTTCAACAAAAACTACATAGGACCAAACACTCAACTTTTAAAGGTGACAGTGTCACACATATGTACCTAACCTACTTTCTTTCATGACAATAGTTCTAGGGATAAGAATATTTTATTGTAAACTAGCTGACCCGTCAGACGTTGTCCTGCCTATAAACGATTTATGTATTGGGAAATACAAACAATAAATGAGAAAACACCATGCGCATCTTCATAGAAGATACAGTTTTTTTTTATTTTATACATTTAGAATTTAGTAGTAGCCGTGGCGTGATAGTGCGATGGACTGTCATGCCGGAGGTCTGGGTTCGATCCCCAGCCCCACCACCTAAAAACTTTTAAAATAAAACGGCTACTATCTCTTGCGAGGAATTGACAAAACCTCCAAGAGTATCTCTTGTCATAGAAAAGACGCTCACATTAGCCGTTCGGATTCGGAAATAAACTGTAGGTCCCCTCCTTTCCTGCAGACACGCAAACAGGAATGGTTGAGAGTTATAAGTCACTACGCCCTAGTTCTTCATGTGCTGTTGTTCCATCAAATTTATAATTTATTTATTTTATGGAGTTAAATAGCTGACCCAGCAGCCGTTGTCTTGCCTATAAACGATTTATGTATTGGGAAGTACAAACAATAAATGAGAAAACACCATGCGCATGTTCATAGAAGATGCAGTTTTTTATTTTATACATTGTTTAACCTTTCGATTTTTCTTTAATAAATAATTAAATTCGTTTCTATGGACATTTTTGCAAACAGTATAGCAACCAAATAAACAAAATGTAAAAATAAACATTTTGCATAGAAGAATGTATATATTTAGGAGTTAAATTTTTAAAAAATTCTTAGCTAAGAACCTTCCTCAGAAAATGTCAAACATAATGCAAAAAAAAATCAAGCAAATCCACCGGGCCGTTCTTGAGTGATGTGGTTACAAACGAAAACCATTTCTTTTTTATATGTATATACAGATATAAAAATTTAGAAGAAATTTTGATAAAAAGTATGAAAAGGCATTGAAAAAAAATAAGTCCTGGCATAGCATCATAGAATACCATTTTTCACGTTACAAAAAAATTAAAGTAGAACTGGATCGCACGAACTTGCTCTTTTCATTACTAAACCTCAACACCATATTAGATATGGTTCATAATTGTTAGGCTCACTTTTTCGGGCTTGTATAATATGCAGCAACTGTCGATTTTGATATTGAACTTTCTAAGTAATAGTTATTCAAGGAACCATAATTTGGCATTTGATATTAAAAAAATTCTCTTCTTTTTTATATGATAGCAAACATATCTGCATATATAATTTAGTTTATGTCACTTAAATTGAAGTTAACTTAATAATTATCAAACTACATAGTTATGCCATATAAATGTCTAGAACCCTACAAATCTAAACCAGAGAAGAATAAAAGATAAATGATTTTAGACCTTTTTATGCTATTTTGCGGTAGTAAAACATCATTCTTAAGTTCTATTTCAAAATCTCAAAAGGCAAAACCATCATATTATTCTCCAAGAAAAACCACAAAAGATATACGCAATTCATATTGCCATAGGACATTTGTCTACCCCAATGAACGAACAGATATCCATGAAAAATATTCTCCATTGTTTTCAAATAACCCATAGCAATTTTTCACTGTCATCACCTCTCTTTTTTGTTCAATGTTCACTTCTACAAAAGGCAAAAATAAGAAACGATGAGTAGAGAAGAGGGTCACCATCAGGAAGGACAAACAAACGCCTATCCAAGCCAAGTCTATAACATTAATAACAAAAGCATCAACGTAAACAAGAAAATAATAAATAAACACACACATCAATGTGGTCCTCGGTTTCTCACCAAAAGGATTCTGTACTTCTATTATTTATTTACACTTTTTTTTGTTGGACTTCCGGTTGAGCAATAGACTGACAAGAACGACTATGAAATATCGCCTAAGGCTGCCATATTCAGTCGGGACTTCCTTTGTGATGAACAATATATAACGTGATTAGGATCTTTAATCCTTAAATATTGACACACTTTGAAGTTGTGAATTAAAATTCTGAGATGACTTTGAAACTGATTTATATCTTCTATAGTTACATATAGGTACATATGTATGTATGTAGTTGTTTATTTTTAAAAAATACTTTCAAATATTGATATGAGAAAAGTTTGGACGTTTTCCAATGTTTTTAGGGTGGATATGCGGGTATATCCTGTGTATGCATATGCGGATGTTTGTTGAAATGGAATTAGAAAGTTTGAATGGATTTTTTTTTTTTTTTGAGAGTGTGATAGCATGAAATGTGTCAACATCAGAAGGGATGATGTTTGCTGACGCGGATACTTTAAAGGGAAAAATGTGTATTTTACCAAGTGCAGTTCTCTATCGAGTCTTGGCCTTATTTTATGCTGTTTTCCTGTGGAGAGAATGTTTTTAACTTATTTTGATGTTTTTTTCTGCTTTTGAAAGGCAGTTTTAAAACATCAAAACCTAATTTTAAATATTATAAACCAAACAAACTACATTTATGTATATAAAAAAAATAAATTTGATGGCACAACAGCTCATGAAGAACTAGGGCCTAGTGACTTACAACTCTCAAACATTCCTGTGTACGTGTCTGCAGGAATGGAGGGGACCTACAGTTTATTGCCGAATCCGAACGGCTAACGAGCGGCACTTTTCTGTGACAGGAGATACTCTTGGAGGATTTGTCAATTCCTCGCAAGAGGCAGTAGCCGTTTTTTCTTTAAATAAATAGGTGGCGAGGCTGGGGACCTCCGGCATGACAGTCCATCGCACTAACCATCACGCCACGGCTACTACATTTATGTATATTAATAACATAAAATTAAAGGTAGGTCTTATATGGATATATTACCTCTTTGTCTAGGGTCTCGAGGAATCTGCTTTGCCCTTGATACAATTAGTTCAAATTATATAAATATCTGATTCTTTTATTGGTGGGGCTTACTAAAAGCCGACAACAAATTCATCTCAGGATGTGCTCTTATGAACCTATCTCATGAAAACTTACAGCCTTCTCTTTTTCATCGCGTAGTGAAAAATCTAGATCCGCACCTGTTTTTCTGTCTGTTGGCATAGTATCAAAGTTTAAATTTAATCAATATGCAGAGTTTCTTTTAGAGAAATTCCATAATACCCATATCCTACAACTCTGACATTTTTGTGTTCATCCAAATCAGTTTTGTTTGAGTTTTCTTTTTTTTTTTTTGTTCATAAATTATTATCCAACTTTTGTTAGTTGGTTTTCACATGTTGTATTTATGCCATAAAAAAGAGTATTTAAACCAAAACACCTTGTCTGTAAACATTATAAAATATTTTTGGTTAGCACAAAATTTAATGAAGTTGGATTTTTTTACCCTTTCCAAAGATACTCACCAATAACATACCATATATGATTTGCATAGAAAATTTTGCTTCAGAAAATATGCATAGCATTATTGTTTAGCTACTTTCTCGACCAACCAAAGGTTCTGCTTATGCGAAGAATAAACTCGGCATGGAAGGTGAATTGTGTTCATTAGTATTTTGTCGATTATATGGCTTCGGCTTCTATGAACAGAAAACGTGAAAAATCAAATATATGTAGGTTCTGTGTTAGTTGAAAATTCATTAACTTACATCCTTTAAGAGCGCAATGGATACGTTTAGACTCAAGTAAGGTAATGCAGCCTGCCGTGTCATCAACTCCTTCTATCTTAACCAACATATTCGGAAACAAGCTTAATTGCAAATATTTTAAGCAAGTCAGCATAAAGAACTATGATATTAAGATTGGGGTATAGCGTATGGCGAAAGCGTCTCTTATTTCGATGTTGAATATTATGGGTAAATACTGTGGATAATTTTCAAAGTTAGCAGTGATAATTACGTTGTCTTGATAATTGGAAAATGGACGTGTATCCTTGGAAACTATATAAGTGTTATGGAACTCGCAATATTACTTGGTCAGCAGTGGTTTGCCGCCGCCGTGTCGGTCCATGCACTGTAGTTTGAGCTAAAGCCTAATATGTTAAACCGATTTATTTCAAATTTTATGCAGATCATTTTTTTTTGGGATTCTCTAGAAGGAAAATTTGAATTTTTGTTTTCACTTATCTAGAACGAGTACACCTATGAAATGATACAACGATTTCAGTTTTTTAATTTTATTGAAAATGACTCCGAAAGTTGGGGACTTATGTCATATTAAATTTTGGAATGATATTTCCCTGTGAAATAATACCCCAATTTGTCGAGTTATTTAATTTTGCGGTTGGGGGGTTATTTCATTGGGAAATTACTTCCGTAAGCCCTCGTTCATCTTGTCAAAAATTGAAAAAGGTTTTTCTTTCTATAAAGTAATATACAGATGTTGTTTGTGAAAAAAAATGTACTTTTAAATTCAAGAAAGCGGCAACCCTACTAAAGTTTGATGGGCCAAAATTCAGATTTATTCGACCTGCATATATATGTATGTACATATGTATATGGTAGATACCATAACAAAATTGAAAAAAAAAATTTGAACCAATGATATACAGGTGTTCGGTATAAGGTGCACCAAAAGGCTAAAGCGAGTAGGTTGGGTTAAAAGAAGAAAAAAATCGTATGGGAGGGGGGTCTATTTCCCCCGTTTAGGCGGGAGGAGCAATTTTCTAAAAAAACGACTCAAAATAGAAAACAAAATTATTAAAAAACAACGGTAGCACCAATAATGTCATGTTATACCTTTTTTTAAAGCCAGAAATCCATTCCTTTATTTTGTTCTTAGTTTGAGTTACTAGAGAGAACAGAAATAGACCCCTCCCCCTCCCATGCGATTTTTTTTCTTGTCTTAACCTAACCTACTCGCTCTTGCTTTTTGGTGCACCTTATACCGAACACCATATAAATACCTTTTGAAAAAAAAAAAACTTATTTTGAAAAATTAAAATTGGCAGTCTTCTCTTTCGGAAACCTGTTTTGTGAAAAGTTTTGTTCCATAAAAGAAAATGGGTGCAGGGAAATAAGTCCCCAGGAACTAAGTCCACTTAGATAGAGGGAACAAAATCCACTTTACAAAAGTGATCTTTGTTCCCATGCAAGGTGGGAAATTCGTTACAAAAATTGTGAGATTTTAGTTCCCTTTGAATGTGAAATAAATTCCCATATTAAGACAGAAAAATAATAATTCTTCAAGTATTTTTAGTTTTATTATTATAAGAAAAATACATTTCTGTACAAATTTTGTTTTATCGAGATACCATATTTAATAAACAAAATTGTTAAATTTTCGAATAAAAGGTAATCGCGCGATTTTTATTTGATTATTTTTGAAAACTTGGAAACTGATTTTCATAATAAACTGATACTTTTTGATTCAATTTTCGTGTTTTCGAAAATAATCAAATAAAAATCGCGCGATTGTATTTAATTTGAGTTCTTGTATATTTTGTTGAATTTTCTTAAGTTTTTTTTCACTTGTTTATTATTTGAATGTTTTTAAAGTTGAAAGGATTATTGTTTTTTGTTGTGTTATTATCTATAAAATGAAGATAAATTTACCTTTTATTCGAAATTTTAACAATTTTGTTTATTAAATTTGGTATCTCGATAAAACAAAATTTGTACAGAAATGTATTTTTCTTATAATAATAAAACTAAAAATACTTGAAGAATTATTATTTTTCTGT
Organism: Epistrophella euchroma; assembly: GCA_947049315.1. NCBI lineage: Eukaryota > Metazoa > Arthropoda > Insecta > Diptera > Syrphidae > Epistrophella > Epistrophella euchroma. Next base: position 119,701,964 of record OX346245.1, on the reverse strand, counting down.
CTTAATATGGGAATTTATTTCACATTCAAAGGGAACTAAAATCTCACAATTTTTGTAACGAATTTCCCACCTTGCATGGTAACAAAGACCACTTTAGTAAAGTTGATTTCGTTCCCTCTAAGTGAGAACTTAGTCCCTCAGTGGACTTAGTTCCTGGGGACTTATTTCCCTGCAAAAGTGAGTACATAGTCCTTCAGTGGACTTAGTTCCCGGGGACTTATTGCCCTGCACCAAGAAAATGGATGATCCTAAAGTATCTAGACTAACCTTATCTTCATGGTTCAAAACTTTGATTTGATAAAACGTATTAATAGTTTAAAAGTCTTGAGTTTAAAAATGAAACCTCTATTTTAAATTTTAATTTTAAAATATCGTAATTTTTCACTAGTACTACAAAAATCCCCCGTTTCTTCAAAACACATACAAATGCCTGGTTTCAAAAATATTTAACAGGATTTTTAAATTTTTAAGGCCCATTTGCTGAAACGAAACTTAGGTATTTAGGTTCAACATAAGAGTTTATGTGACATTTTACGCTGAGGAAAAATTAGAACTTAAGCGTTTAAGTTGAACATAAATATTTAAGTTTCGTTTCAGCAAATGGCCCTAAATGACGTACATATTTTGTATGGAACGAAAGTTAAAAATTTAAAAGCCTGTTAAATATTTAAAAGGGCTTTATGAAATTGGCTAATAGTGTAGCATAGTTTCCTTCTTATTCCTTCTGGGTATTCCTATTATTTTAATGTATTCTTATAAACCAATAAACTACCCTTAAGAACAAGTACAATAAAAGAAAAAAACATTAAAACAAATAACAATTAATCTCACATAAATGAATTTAAAAAACTTCCCTTGCTTTCACCGTTATTAATTTCAATCATAAAAACTCCAATTAAATTTTATTTTCTGATTAAATCTTTTTAATTTTACATGTTTTCCTTTTTAATATGTTTTTATATCATTTACATTTTGGTTTTATTTTTTTTTTCAATCTTACTTACAAACATTTACAGTCAAATAGTTACAAATTAAAATTATTAATATTCCCAGAAAATCCATATTGTGATTCACAATTTATTTTCTTTTGTTACACAGCATTTTCCTCGAGTCCTTGCTGCATTAATCCACATGATAGCATAAAGAAAAAAGACCAAAGATGCAAAAAAAAAAAAAGTGTAATTAAACAGATAAAGTGTAAATAATGCAAACAAGAATGGGAACGTTTTTCTCTTGTCATTTAATAGGAAAACAAAAAGAAGATAAAATATCTTCCGACCAGTATCCGGTGGCATATCAAATAGAATGGCATTCAGAGGATATCATGCAACACATACATACATACTCATTGAAATCCCAAACAATTTACTGCATTGTGTGCACACATACCTACCTTCATCAAAGGACTAATTGCCCGGGGCGATGGGAGCATATGAAGAGCTCCATTCGATCCTCGTTGTAGGGACATTGGCGGTGGTTGACCTAATAGTGTAGTAGTAGTTGCTGAGGAGACACTTGATTCTCTCTTTCCTTTGCCATAATATGTTGTGAGCGGTCTGAGTGAATTAAAAAAAAGGAATTTTATTGAAAAAAAAAATATATGCAATTAAAATTCATAAAGCAATTATAAGAGCTAAAGTGGTTACAATTTAATGCGGACACTAGGGCGTATACGTAATTTTATTTTTAATGAAAGCAAAAAAACAAAAACCACAAGAGAAATACTAAAAATATCGCATATAAATAATAATTCAATTTATTTCAACCACATAACACAAAATGAACGCAAGAAATTGAAATAGATTTCAATTTGTAAGCATGAATATTTAAAAAGGATTCTTGGCTGTTATTTATTTTTAAACCTAAAATAAACGGTAGAGGCGGTTGTTAGGTTAAAGAGAGATAGAAAAAAAAAAACATCACGTAGCTTTCCCGTTAATCAAACTCTAAGATGAAGAGCTACTTAAAATCACGAGGTTGAAAATTCTTACAAAATTATATTCCCCTCATAATAAATAGCCTCTCATAAAGGCAAATGTCAGAGTACAATGTATAAAAGCACCCCCCAAGAATGTATAACATTCTATAAAATTGTTTTACATGACATCAGCACATATGGCTGTTAAAAAAAAATTGAGGATATAAATTGTTTCAATTTTTTCTAAGACAAGAACTAGGAAAGACCCTTGGGTATATTTTCTTTTGTCACAAAGTTATGATGATATGGTTTAAGTTTTTTGTTTTTTTTTTTTTCGGTGAAAACGTGTGCGCTATTAAATAAACCTATATTTATCAAACTTGATGAAATAAATAAATATGTATGTGGAAAATGTTGTTAAATTTAACAACTCGAATAGCATGCTTAGAAAATAAAAGATAAGAATTCTATGTTGGTTATTTGTCATTGAGGATACAGTTCATTGATGAATATAATAAATTATTACCAACTACGGTGAGTGAATTTTCCTCGACACTAATATCTGCATTTAGGTATAAATGCTACATACGCTACACACGTTTGGAAATGAAATGGCTTTTTAGATTATTATTGAGGATTTTTATAACCAGGGCTCATAAAAGCATACTTTTTCACTACGAGTATTAAAAAAACGTGTTTACTGTTTATGCCTTGTTTAATTTTTTCGAAAACTGTTTCTATACCAAATTTTTAACTGGTGTTTCGTCATGGTCATGTGGATAAGTATAGTCGGTTGGTGAGGATATATTAAATATGTGCACAAGTTCAGCTTATCTGCCATTGCTTTTGATAAAAAATCCAAAATAAACCAAGTATTTACATCCACAACGAGATTAAAATTCTAAATTATTAACTTCCCATTGGAAGTTATTGTAATCGATACGATTTGCGAAATTGAAAATTTTGACATTCCTCGACGTTTAGAGGCTTCTGGAGTTGCGGATTACATTGTTTTAAGAGAGATGTCTGTGTATACCATGTACGTTCATAGGTTCGTACGTTCGGGAGCTTTTTCCGCCGATGGTATCTCGAGAACGCATAGAGATATCAACTTCAAATAAATTTTACAGATAATAAGCCTGGTACATGCGGGAAGGATTATAAGAAAAATTCAAAAAAAATTCGGTTTTTTTATTTTAGTTATTTTAAGAAAAGTTGTAAAATGGCTTGTTTCTCAAATATCTCTGGAACAAATAATTCTATCGACTTCGTCCTGCTTTGATTATATGCATAATGACGTAGTGCAAAAGTAGTGATAATTAAAAGAAATCAACCCACAGTTAAAAAATTGTTAAAAAATATCGAATATCTTGAGAACACACAGAGATATTAACTTCGGAATAATTTTATTTAATACACAAAGTTATAGAGAGTTTGTAAACGACTAACGGCTTTTTTTCTATGCCATACAAAAATTACTAAAAATTGTTAAAAAATGTTTTTCGGCTCGAATATATAAAGAAAAACTAATGATATTAACTCCCGGATAATTTTAGTCTACACACAATACCATAATTAGTAATTGATAAGGTCTGTAAAAAAATTCAATTGACGGTTTTTTTTGTAGGTCATAAAAAAAAAAACTGCAAAAGGAACTGCTAATAATTGTTGAAATTTCTTTGAGCAAAAAGCCTTTCCTTGATTTCACAACTGATAAGTTTTTCGATAATTTTCTTATAAAAAATAACATCGGGTGTCGACTTTCAAAGCCAATGGGAAGTTATCAGTGTGGGTTAAACCCAGCATCTTTTTTAAGTTGGAATTTTTCAGCCAATAATGGTGCATTACTTCCAAAAACAGTTTTTATTCTTAATATAAATTCTATATAAATAAATAATTTGTGGCGGAATAGCTCACGAAGAACCAGGCCTAGTGATTTATTTGAGCCAATAATAATTCAACAATTGTAAGAAATAGTGCTGAGTTTTCTACTTGCTTGCTTAATTTATTTCAGTAGTACAAGGTGGGGTAAAAGTAATGTCATCATAATGCCATAAATTGGGGTTTCAAAGTCTCCATTGTTGCCTGATCTGTATGAGCGATTGTTCCATACTGCTGAAACCAACAATTCTCATGACCCAATCCAGCAACTTGCGGCAAAAAAAACTCGTATAACATATATCTGTAGACATTTGACGCGCCATTTGCAAAAATTATGGCACATATTATGACATTACTTTTGCCCCACCTTTTATACAGAACTTATATTATTGGGTATAACCTTTTATTAGATAAAGTATCATATATACATATTTGTCTTGAATTTCTGGCGCCGATGTCAAAATGAGTTCAAATAAGCTTAACAAAGGCACTAACATAATACAATAATCGCTGAAAATACGGCGTTATGGTAAACGATAATTGTTTCTACAATAATATCTCGTTTTTTTCCTAGATTGACAATAATTGGATTTCATATCCAAATACACAGTATAAGGTATCGGTTTGATTTAACTGTTATTAATATTTTTTATTGTTATAAATATTTTGGCTGTGTGTTTTTACATTTTTGATGTAGGAAAAGAAAATGTAGGTATCTAAAAAAAAAAATAAAAACAGGCATGAAAAATAAAATTGGATTATTAGCACACAAATGAGAATTTTTATAGCTTTTATGGAAAGAACATCACCGTTAAATAGTCGAACAAAAGCAAACTTTAAAAAACTTTGGAGAATAAAGTGAATATGATGTACATTGTACATATCGTCGGTTTCGAATAAAACTAACACAATTCAACAAAAAAAAAAAGTTTTTTTGAGCTAATATTGCAGTTTTGTTAGGAAAAGGAAACCTATCAGCTAAAAAAATACACAGAATTCTACTTACTAAAATACTTAGAATTTACAGAATCATTGTATGGTTTTTAAATTTTAACAGATTAATGGAAGTTAGCGATCCCGACGCACGTCGAATTCGAATTCAGGGCATTTCGAGGAATCCAGTTGGAAAAGGTCGATTCAATTAAACGGACTTGCGTAATCTTGGGAATAAGGGCTCTGAAATACATATATATCCAAAACATAAATTCGATCAAAATTTATTATTGAAAATTAAAACTACATTCACACTTCAGGCGAAAGAATTTTTTATAAATTAAAGGATTGAATGCATAGATAACTAATATTATCTAGAGAACCGACTCGTACCCGTCTTGCCTGAAACACCCGAATATTTTATTTGAATTGAGTAAGAGAAAACTCTCTTACGTAACATTTCAAATGCACGGGACTACTAAACTAATACATGCTCAAAATATAGAACAGAATGTATAATACATATCAGCGTTGCCACCCGAAATAAAATTAACGTGCCATATTTTTTGAAAAAAACGTGTCAATTTTGAAAAAACCACAAATTCTTCTATTTTCTTGAAAAAAAATGTAATAAATTTTATTGCGGGGTTAAATACAATAACAAAAATCAATGGAAATCATTTGTTCTATTGATGCATAGTCAAAAATGATGTCTTTCTGTCAATTTTTTACGGAATTTTGACCAATTTTCATTAAATTTGTTTCATTTTAAGTAAAATAATAGAAATAAAAAAAAGTGCCATATTGAACTTTTTCGTGCCACCGTGCCACAAGGAAATTATCGTGGCAAAAAAGCACGATCGTGCCACTTGGGCACGCTGGTTGGGATTCCATTTAAAATGCACGGCAATGGCACAACTAGCCCATACAAAAATTAATGGGCATTGTTCTTTCAGTACAGCTTGCAGAGTGGAAGAGAACAACCACCTTAAGTCGGTTCTCTAGATAATATACATATAGGTAGGTTAGGTACTCTATTATTAAATGCATGAATAGTGTGATGTTTCAATGGCACAACTACCTTAAATGAGGTCCGGTGTCTCCTCCAGGGTGTTCCAGAATCTACATGTGGTACTGATATGCTCACTAAGAGGCTAGTGATAGCGATCAGGAAAACACATTAGAAAAAATTTTCTTTTTGGTAATTTAATATTTTATGATACGATTTGAAATATAAAAATGATTAAATCGATGATAAATCATTTGAAATATTTATTTCATTAACTAAATTTTCCTTAGAGGAAATATTTGTTCTATAGAATTCGCATTTCCTGATGGAAACTAGTTTTCTGTACGAAATTTTCTTCAGGAAAATGAGTAAGAACTTGTTTTAGTCAAAGTATTTCTTCCAAATTGAATTTTTTTAATGAAAAAAATATTTCAATTGATTTCATCGATTCGTATTCATTTGATATTTCAAATCGTATAATAAAACATTGAACTATACAAAAGGAAATTTTTTCCTGATGCGTTTTCCTGATCGCTATATAACTGGCCCCTTAGCCTGATACTAATACTGAGGTGATTCTTCTTAGCTTGCAATGACCACTTACGTTATCCCTATTGAAGGTAATGCAGGATGTAAAACGTTCCTGGTTGTAGTTCGCAAACTGGTAGTTTGACCTGTCTTAGCTTACATATTTTATTTTATTTTTACCACGTGATTTTCTAAACGCAAAAGGTTCTGAATCTATTTGAGGTGTTGTTTCCCCAATTTTCTTTGCTAAGGAGTCTGCCTCTTCATTGCCTTGGACACCAACATGGCCTGGTACTTAATGAAGTGTAACATTGTTATTTTCAAGTCCGTTTATTCTGCCCACATACACAGTGCTTTAGCAATATTTTGGTTAACGTAATTCCTTTCGAAATTTCTTTCTGAACATTTCCCTATGGCATTAACTTCCGCCTGGAAAATGCTAGTAGACTGCTTCATCAGTAAGAAAAGTTTGTTTCTTGGCCCAAAGACTCCTGTGCCCCATGTCCCCTTAGTTGTTCTCGATCCATCAGTGTACCATTTTATGGCATTTTCTTAAGTGGTTAGTTCACTGATTCTCCCACCCACTATGCTCTTTTTTGCTATACTTAACTCCGTTTGAAAACTTTTAACGAAGTTATACTTTTTAATCATGCCATCTCTTTGAATGTCAAGAAAGTTTATTACTGTGGACTTGCAGTTGCAGATCAAATTTCTTTTCCTATGACCTATGCATTTTTACCTCCCATAGCAGCACTTTTAATGCCCACATGTAGTAGAGTCAAGTAAGGATAAGGAATAGCCTATAGATTGCTACTATAGAGCATGTTCTTCTTGCTCTATTAATGTACCAGCTTAGCATATTGCGACCCTTTATTTACTTTCTCTAGGGACTTCCTAGTTTTAATCAGTTCAGTTCTTTTGGCCCATGCAACCGCACCAAATAGGTAATTAACTATGGGTCTAGCCATCATGGCGTACATACATCCACCACAGGATGTTTGTTTTACAGCCCCATGTTTTACTTACAAGTCTCTTGCATATCACTAGGGCCCTATATTGGTTTACCGACGCACAGTTATCCTGACGTGTTTCAATTTTAAAGGACTTATATTCTGAGAAACTTTTCTTTAGCCCTTAGCAAATAACTTTTCAGGTAAAGAGAAAAAAAAGTAAAGCAAAATTTATTTCAAGCTTTCTTATGTATGTAATATCACACGTAGGTATATCTACATTAAAACTACGTCCTTCTTAAATTTATTTTTAAATGAGTTAAAAAGATTCCTGTAGGCAATTTTTCCAATAAAATAATCGAATTCGATATTTTAAGTAAATATGACATCGCGACTCAAAATAAGACGAAATCATGTCGGTCCCATAAATCAGTAAGTCTGTCTGTACCTTAACTGACATCTTAAGTTGTTTTATCGATTTTCTTCAATTTTTTACTTAAATGTTTAAAGTGACTTTAAAGCCCGACACAGGTCACAGGTTTAATGTGTCTTGTCTTTGTGTGACCTTTAACCCTTAAATAATTCGTGAGCTAAACTGGAAACTGAAAGACAATATAGTAAAGGATAAAAAAAATACTTTCGTGTTCAAAGCTTAGAAGAAACATGTACAATCATTCACATAAACGTTACTAAAAGAAAGACATGTTATGCGTGGGAAATAACATGAGTCATCAGCTGCACGTTCAAAACAGAATGAAAAGACAACTCTATTATACGATTTCTAATTGCACAGACAGTTATTTTCTTAACATTTGATTCCTTGTCCTGTTTTGAATTAAAAAAAAAAGGAGTTCATAGCCTGATGGTTACTTTCGTTGCAAGAAATCAACCATACCATCTCATCAATTTTATCCAAACAACCTAGATCCATTTTGAAATTTCTTATTAAACTTGGAATTGGCATATTGTGATAACACAATATACATTAAATATGAACCTGCCTCAGTTCAATGACAACATTGTTAAGATATTCAGAAATTTCATCAAATTTTGCAGCATAAGGCAGAACAATAATAATTCCTCTTCTATATAAATTGTATAAGCATTTGCAAGGATTATGCGGTGGTGAGCAACAACTGTGTAGGATGAAGTTTTGAAAGGAACATTTTTGCGGTTCTCGTTATTCTCGTTTCACAGGCTTATAAAGTTGATGTATTTTTTTCAACGCCAGAAACTATGAGTGAGGGATCGATCAGTACCAGTACTCAGGAGTAACTGCGCCGGCCGGAAGCAATACATTTTGTTTGTGTTTCTAATTCAATACGATAGTGGGATACCTTACATTTTTCTATACTAAAATATTGCACGAACCAAAATGGTCACTTTTGTCAATATTTACAGTACATATTTGCTTGGGACACAAACACAATGTAGGTACATAAGTTGTGGTTTTTGTGTAAGTATTTATTTTAATCCGTGGGTATTAGTTTACGTTTGTGAAGAAAGATTGCATCGCCATCGCCACCCATCTTGAAAAAATAATTGAATGATTGATTATGCCGGAGTATTAAAAGAAAGGAGGTCACTAAAATCCGACTGAAGCACCCGGAACCCGGATACAAATAAATACATACAACAAAACTTGACTTTGAAAGATAGATTTCATGATATATTCCTATGGGAGCCGGAAGGAAACTTTTTATGCAGTCTTTTTAAAATTAAATGAGCACGTACTTGCTCAAATCATTCTCTATATACTAACTACTTACGTGAATAACGGTGCAAGGAATTGGATTATTTATAATAAATATAATGAGAACAATAGTTATGAAATAAGTCTGAAGTTGTATTGCAATTATAAGTACTTGCATAGATACAAAAAAAAATTGAAAAAACAAAAAAAAAAAAAACTACAACGCTTGTATTAGAGCCTCCCACTCTATATGAACTGAAATAAAAATTCGATTGTCTTCTCTATGGAATTATGTACATTCGTACAAACATGTGTATGTAACTGCATAGGTACATGAAAATGCTCTATACGATTTTTGAAGCAAATCCTTTCATTTGTTTCATGCGCTTAGTTTCATGTAAATTTCCAAAATGGTAGGGCTTCTGGGGGCTGAGTTTTATGTATGTAGTAGGTACTGTGGAAATCTATTTTTACATAGCGTTTTATGTTATGTAATATGTGTTTTTGTGTATTTAATTATTTAAAGTTTTTTTTTTTTATTTTAAAGGTGCAGAATGGAATATAGAATAAAATTAAGTTTTAAAATTTTACCACACCACTGAGGTTACATTTATGTTTCAATGGGGACTTACAGTAACATATATAGCTTAATTAGGAACAAAATATTATACCTAAAGACAAAAGTATCTGGCTAAAACTCACATCTACCTATAAAAAACATTTGGCTAAAAATTTGCTATCAGGATTTAGCTGATAGAATTAAGGGAGTTCTATATGACATAAAACCATCACTGAAGCAACATGAAAGAAGGAGTGTCCCTTGCTAAAGTATAAAAGAAATCAAGGTGTGCTATTTTTCCGTATAACCGTACAAGGCGAAAAAGTTACAATGCTCATGTTCACAACTACATTGTCCTTACCTATGTCCTGAACATAGAAGACGCCTTTAATCCTTTGTATTTCCTGACGATTTAAAAAAAAACATAAACTCTAATTTCTTTTAACATAATACATACATATACAATACATGGGTATTTAGGTATAACTCCATATTGCAATCAATCCTGTCTTAATGAGTAAAAAGTGGGTTTCTGTTCTTTCTGTCTGTTCATATGCCTGCACCTCAACAAGCTATACAACCTAACGCTGTGGAAATATTTGAGGTAAAGTCGATTTCAAATGCACTGAAAATGTCTGCTTGATGGTTGGTAAGGCATTTTCAGTTAACAAAATGTTAAATATACTTAGAAATGACGACCAACGCAGTGTTTAAAATTTACTTATTTTTGATATTATAAAAATTTAATTAATTAAAATTTTGTACCGTGATTTCATATTTTCACGTTTAATTTCAAAATGAAGTTCTCCTTCATTCAAAATCGTATACAGAAAACATTTTGGAAAAGGCGAAACGTCAAAATTTTTTCCCTCAGTGATAGAAATCAATAATATTGCCTTTCATCAACTGTGCAATATTGCCACTGCCATTGCCAAAGCATCTTCATTGGCAATATCCAAATGAGTGGCAATGAGTGAAGCAATATGTTGCCATATTGCCAATGAAGCCACTGGGTAAGCTGCTAAAGCCATTTTATTTAAAATTAGCACCTGTACCTAAGGTAGTTGCCATAAGAAAAAACTTATTTATTTAGAAAATGGTTTTTAAGATTTTTGTTTAAAAAAAATAGCAAGATCTATTATTGACACATATAGCTGCCATTAGAGCTGTTTTTTTTTTTTTATTTTGGACTTTCTCGTTAACGGCTTCACCAATTTCAATAAAACAAATTTACACATACATACATAAGTCCCTCAAAGCTTAAATAATATTTCGTATACAAATTTTCAAACAAACATTACTATGGAATTCAAAAAAAATTGACCTAACATTTCAATTTTCTCAAAAACTAGAAGACATTTAAGAATCTTCTAGCGCGTCTTACTTAAAATTGATAAGAGCATTAAATATTAAAAATTAAAATAATAAATAGCTATAAGCTATCGATTCTAACAACTTGGAATAGAACTCTCTCTCTAAAGAGCTATGCTTCAGTTCCATTTTGTTGACCATGTTATGGTGATTACATTTTAAGTGGGCCTTTAATTTTATCTTATGTGAGCCACATTTTCCAAATAAAATTGTAAACCTTATCGATTCAAATAAAGTGCACAAGCATGAGAAATAAAAATAGGGATCTATTTTTTATTAAGCTTTATACGAGCGGGTATTGCAAACGAAACCTCAAATCATAAACAAAAAATTGTGCTTTCGAAACAGAAATATATTGATTAATTTGAGAAATAAACAGACACCAAATGAAAATGACAAAAAACATTTCTTTTTAAAAAAACATGTAAAGAATTCTCTACTGCAAATTATTATGAGTGAAAGAAACATTTATGTAAATAATTGAGTCCTATATCTTTTAATACAACATTTATACCACAGCGACAAAACTTACCTAATACTAATGCTTTCGGTTCTAGTTCTTGGAGAACAGTCCTTCGATTGACTAATACTTTTCGTTGTAAATCTGTAAGAGATTTTTATTTTTATTTGATTAAAAAATAAAGTAACTTTCGTCACTTATTAGAACAACATAGATAATCCGAAAAGAAAATTTAAAATGAAACAACAAAACATAGTAAACGTTTTTTATTACACTATTTTTTTTATAGTTTATTCAAATCAATTTAATGTGGTAAATAAGCTGAATTTCAAGCGTGCTTAAAATGCCATAAATTAACTGAGTGGCAATAAACCTATTCTTATTTCAGATTATTTCATCATAGAAATAGCTTTGGATATGGGCTATCACACTTGGCAAGGATTATCCGCAGTTAAGCTTTATTTGATTCCTCCTTTAGGTATAGGATGAAAGGAGGAATAAGCAATAAATTGATGGAGGTCGTATCACAAAAGGGTATTTTAATCCATTCATCCGCATTCATTACTTTATCGTTTTCATTTTATAAATAAATCTTAAATTACATACTCGTATTTCTATCGCGATAAGATTCGCGTTTTTTTTTTTGGTAATTTTGAATATATTGTATCCCCTATCTTAAAATATATGCAAAAAAAATCAATTTGTTTGTTTTGGGTTTCTCCAGAACTAAAGGCTGAGCTTGGATATAGGAAAGTAATAAATTTCAATAGAAAAGAAAAGAAAATAAATGATTTTATTAAACTTTAATACCAACAAAACTTGTGCGTGTAAGTGTATGTGTCAGAAAATAGAGGAGCGATAGAAAAGTATGTGCTCCTATAATTTCTTTGAAACAAATAAAACAAAAATGATATATGAACAAATTTTAAAGTTTAGTAGGTAACTAGTATCCTAGTATTTTATTTAAAATTTGCGACTAAAAAAATTAAAAAAGGAATGCGAGCAGGTAATTTATAAAAATCGGGTTTTGTGTCTCTCTTATTAAATTTTTATGAAGTATAATTTTGTATTAAATTAATTTTAATTTTTTCTCTTGAAAAGTTATTGAATTTTCTGTTGCCTTAATACATACAACTAGCTAATGTTATTGTAATTTCAGGTCATTTATTTTGCTTAAAAGTATATATTATAGTTTTTGAGTTTTTGTATCTCATTAATAAATATCAGAGAATTGGTTAAGTTATGGTTCATTTTCTTAAATTAATTCAGTCCCTTTCAAAAAAAAATATATACATAACTTTTGTCATTCATTGCAAACTAAAGGAGAAGCATTGAGAGGCAGTAGTGACGTAACCCACATTTTTTCAATATTGAGTTTTTTGTAATATCGTATGATAAAAAATAAATTCTCTTTCATCGCAGAAGTGGTCCTACTCACATTTCTTTTTGAAACAATACAAACATGTTGAATTATTGTTTTTTTTTTTTAATCTTCAATCGCTATTATCTCAATTATTGCGATTTGGGGTCATGCCACTACTGCTCTCAATGCCTCTATGTACCTACATATATTAGCGGTTAAATAAATAAAGAAAAACAACAATTCGTTCATTATAGAATTGGTTAAGTGAATATTAGTTTTATGAATAATTTTATGCCGCAAAATTTTAAGTTAAAAACGCAAGTTCTTTATAAACACCAAAACCAAACCCTGCTTTCAAGTTGAAATTTAATACTCAATATTAAAGCTTACATTTGAAGTATTATTTTTTTTGATTTATTTGGCTTACGCCAATAAGTCTCACAAGTATTCATAGATGTCGATTTCCATCATGTGGTAAGAAAAGGATGTGGCCAAATGGTACCTTTTTATTTATCCTCGATTTTAGGGACTAAACTCAAATAAATAGTAAATTTTTTTAAAGTCCAAAGTTCTGTGGTTAGTTGGTAAAAACACAAATAGGGGCAAAGTTTCCAAAATTTTTTATTTAGGCTAAGAAAGAGCCGCCATGCCATCTTCAGAAAGAGGTTGATTTCGTTTTGATTTAATAACTCTATTAATTGGTTAACCTATGACGTTCTGTGTCGCAGTTCCACTCAACGTACCTTAGTTTCACTTTATTTACATATTTTAGTTGGACTTATACAGTAATACAGTGTAAAATTTGCCTTTGGATTAATCTCAAGTAGTGTGTTTTTGCCGATTCCAGCACAGTGGAGCGGTGGAGCGTGGAGCGGTCGATATAGTAGTGTGTGGAGCGGTTTGAAGCTGAACTTAGTAGAAAAGATCACCCCTCGGTACTGTAGTGTTGTGGTATAATTAAGGCCCATCGCCCACTAGGCAACTTTTAGTTGCGAAACTTTTTGTTGCGCAACTAAAAGTTCCTCGAAGTTGCTTGCCATCGCTCACTAGGCAATTTCCGAGCAACTTTTGGGTTCAGTATTTTTCATTAAAATTTTAAATTGACCTTGGATTTTGTGACGATACAAAATTCGTTCAGTGTGAAAATAAAACTTGTTTTTCGGGTTAAAAGCCTCTCATTTGGTAAACATTTTGGAAAATTCCCAAAAGTTGCTGAAAGTTGCTCGGAAATTGCCTAGTGGGCGAGGGTAAGCAACAAAAAGTTCTGCGAGCAACTCCGAGCAACAAAAAGTTGCGCAACTAAAAGTTGTCTAGTAGGTGCTCTCCCATATATGCTAATGTAATTAGATTGGGAGCAACAAAAAGTTGCTGAGGCCAGCAACAAAAAGTTGCCTAGTGGGCGATGGGCCTTACATGTAAATCATGGGTGATTCCAAAAGATTAACCATGATTCCAGCACAAATGAAGTAGTCGGTAGCGTAGTGCTGTGTAGCTATACTTATATATACTTAAGTATAGCTCCACAGCACTACGCCATCGACTACTTCACTTGTGCTGGAATCATGGGTGATCTTTTCTACTAAGTTCAGTTTCCAACCACCTTAGTACCGACGGTTTCACTTGTGCTGGAATATAGTTAAGTATATAGCTCCACAGCACTACGCCACCGACTACTTCACTTGTGATGTAATCATGGATGATTTTTTCTACTAAATACAGTTTCAAACCACTTTAATACCGTCAGCTTCACTTGTACTGGAATCACCCATGATTTACATGTAAATTATACCACAACACTACAGTACCGATGGGTGATCTTTTCTACTAAGTTCAGCTTCAAACCGGTCCACTCACTACTAAACCGACCGCTCCACCGTTCCTCTGTGCTGGAATCGGCAAAAACACACTACTATCGTACTATATCAAGGACTCATTTTAAAAGTAATTAAAAGAACAAAAAGTTAGTTCATAACAACTGTAGGTACAACCAAATAAAAAGTATGCGAGAGATCTCAAAAAATGTCATACCGCCCTCAAAACATAAAGCATATGCGACATTTAAGCCACAATAACTTAAAGATGAAATAATTCTCTAAAAAGTTTTAATTGGACATTTTTTTTGTAAAAATAAATGCGATTGAGTTTTTAAATATAAACAAAAGGAATAACTTTCTCAGGATATAAATAAACCATTCTAATTGTTGCTAAAGTGATCTAACTTTTTATCTAACTTTGGATAACGAAATTGATTGTCTAAACCTTGACAAATGCAATATTTCTTTTATTAAATAAAGCATAATTCCGACCGTAATAAATACGACACTTACGGCCATATTATTGACTTTCTTTAAATCTAGTTTAAATCTAGTTTTACTAAAAAACTAGTTCTATTGGGGTTTTAAGTTTTTTATTTTTCAATAAAATATATTGATCTGATTTGGATGTCAAAATATGTATGAATATTTTGATTTAGATGTCAAAGTAATAAAAATTAGTGGAAAAATTAAAACTCGAAAGCTGAATAGAACTAGTTTTTGCTCAAAACTAGCTTCGAAGAAAGGCAACAGTATGGCCGTTAGACTTTAAGAAAAAATAAAATATTTTAATCTTCAGCCTGTTAAAAATTACCTTTCAAATTATTAATTTTAATTTGGAATGCTTTTAAGAACACTCAAGACTAAACATGAACCTAGTTCCTCAAATTGACTCAACCACACAAAGAGCGGAAATCCCTTGAAGACACTTTCACTTAAAAGGAAAATATAATTGGTTTTAAAAGTATGGTTCCAACAGCCACACATGAACCAAATATGTATAAAAAAAACACAAAACACATGATAATTTTTATCGCACCTGAATAAATTTTCTTTTCTATGAAGACATTACAATATTTGCCTTTTACTCTTTCCTGTTACTCTATATATGCATAAATATCCTTCGTAATCACTGGTGAGGAAGGATGATAAAATGATGAAGCAAATTCTAAACTGAATGGGATAAAATGAACAAAATGTCTAAGAGCAACCACAATAATGGATTGTGAATTACTCAATTAAGTACAGTCATGTACTAAATTGTATATAGGCAAAATTAATTTAAATGTACCTACTTGCAGAAGTGGAAAAGGATGTCAAGTGGAAAAGAAAAGTATGAATGCTCATTTCTAGAATTTCAAGGATTATATTGTTTTCATGCACCTATAAGAGGAAGAGTTTGTTGTGTTCTAATGGAAAATATATATATTTTTTAAATACATTTTAAATTAAAGCTTAAAATGTGACAAACGAAACTATTTATGTATACCTAAATGCTAATTATGTTGAAGCACAAAGCAACTTTCTTGAAGAAAAATTAAAAAGGATTTTAAAAGTGTTTAGAATTAAGAGAGCTCTATTTCTGTCTCTGTGCTTTATCTAAGAGACGGCCAGTTAAAAGAGTTAAAAGAACACCAACAACATCAAGACATCTAATCTAGTATCCCAACTCAAAGAAAAAAACCTGGGGATTCAGTAGCATCGATGATAAGTGATGGAATGAGTGAAAGCAGGCCCAAGGCCAGTATTTTGTTTCGGAGGGGGCTTGCTTCATAGCTTTACTTAAAACTTGGCGTTTTATCTTGAATTTTGTGGACTAAAGACCATTAAAAGCTATTTTGAATCAATTTTTTAACAATGTTAAATTTTGCTGATTTTTTAAGTAGCAAATATAGAACTTTATAATACAAGTTCTATATTTGCTACTTAAAAAATCAGCTTCTTATAAAAAAATTATAAAACTTATTATTTTTTTTCAATTTCTAATACTTTTTTTTAAGTTAATCTATACGTGAATATGTATTTATGTAACAAATTATTATCTTTTTACATGTTTATATTTTTTCACGGCAGAAGTAGACGCCTTAATTTTTTGAATCCACAGACCAAGATTTACAGCGAAAAGTGTCCTGTCATTTTCCCTAAGCTCAAAGACTTTAATATTCACCATCAGATAAATAGAACCAAATATATCTATACGTAAGCGAACTTTTTCGGAATTTTTTGGATATTTTATACAACACAAAAATCACCGAAAAAAGTTTCAAAAAAAAAAAAAAACTTGCTAATAATGTTTGTTTAAAATGCTAATTTCTTGGGTTCTATTAATCTGGTGGTGAGTATTAAAGTCTTTAAGCTTAGGGAAAATTACATAGCACCTTTTTCTAATTAAAAAAATGCCTGAGTATTACATTTCTGGATATAATCCAGAAATGTGTTGTTTGATTTTAGTAAATTCAATTTAAAATAAATCAAGTTCCGATGCGGATTAAAAACATTTCTGAAAACATCTTCGGAATTTTGTCTTATATCATTAAGAGAAATAAGAATTTCCATATATTAAAATCATCTCGGGAGGGGCTTCAGCCCATCAAGCCCCCCTCAGGCTACGTTCCGGAGTGAAAGATTGCGATTGTATGAAGAAAACAGATTTTAATCACTGTGAAAACTTGAGAAGCCAAACAAATAGGGTCTTTCTGTGTCAATTACATTAACACCAACTATATTAAAGGCGGATTATTGCTTTGAATACGATTCCAATGAATTTAAAGTCGAAACTGGGGGACTAGGCGAACCAGAAATTTAAGTAGGGCTTTAAAAACTAGAAAAGGGAATTTAAGAAATTTTTTACATAAAAATAAAAAACAATCTTCAAATTATTGATTGATCAAAGTTATAAAAACCATATAACATGCTAAATGAACATGAAGTTTTCTTTAACAGTGCTAGACAAATTTATTAAATAATCAACAAAACTTTCTTGTATACCTACAAACATTGAAAAAAGAATATTATTTGAAACTCACCTTCGACTTTGCCTCAGCTGTCCTATTCGAATATTTCGTTCATCTTGCCACCTTGATATATAGTGCCGCAAAGCAGTTCGAACTTCTGAATTTAAGAAACAATAAAATAACGAAACTGAGAATCCCTAGATAATTTGTTTCCATTATCACAAAACCAAGGCATCCATCCAGCCATGTTAATTCAGTAGAGCATTGAAGAGAAAAATAATTTACCACAACATAACAAAAAAAAAAAAAGAAGAAGTACAAAAGAACAAGTTAGTTGCATTTCCTTCGGCAAAAATTAAAATTAATCTTTATGCTGCTAAGCAACTTACCTGCGTACTGAGAAGTACGGCACGAATAATGGCAAATATATTGCTCATAACGCCTTTTTCATTTGGTCCTGCGAGCACAACCAGATAAGTTATACCAAACAAAGGTATAAGGACGAGAAGGGCTTTAGCTGCTTTTCGGTATTGCCGTGTCTCCACGGTATTTGCAGACCGCAATTTCGTTATAAGCACCTGAAAGCACAAACAAAAAAAAAAGAATAAAAGCAATTTAGTAAAACTGATTTATAATTAATGGCTTCTTCACTCAACAAAAAAAGGATGTTCTTAGCCCAGATTAAAATTGCAACAATATTCTTTTTCACAGTTTTGTATTAAAACAATGAGTTTATTTAAATATATACTTAGGACATTTGAAAAGGTTAAAAGGTCTTTCAAAATTAAAATTTAATAAGTTGGCTGAAAGTCTGCAATTAACAGGTGCTCATAAAAATGCTGAATTTGAATTTTCTCCTAATGGAAATTTCAAATTAACCTGTAATTAAAACCAACAAGGACGTGTGGTGAATGTTAATTCTAGCACGACAAAGACAACGACGTAGGTTTAAAAAAATTATTATAATGATAGGTATTCATTTATGTAACATAAAAAATAAAACACTGATATACAGAGTTATTTCATGTTTTATTAATATGTATGTTAGTTATGATGCGAGGGAAAAGGATTTTTATGATATATTTTTTTTTTGAATTTCCGCTGAAGTGGCGAAATTGAGCTCATTATAATTTAAAAAAATATAGATTTTTCATATTAAAGATTTTCAGTCATATTAACATAACTGATTCAAAATAGCTTTTAACGTCCTTTAGTCCACACATATTGGCGTTTCGTTGGGGGCGATCTTACTTGGACTTTCAGTTGTCTAGTGAGGGCCCTGTTAATTTAATACGTCCCTCACTAGTCAACTGATGAGTAAGTAAGATCGCCTGGACGAAACGCTAATTTTTGTGGACTAAAGGCCGTTAAAAACTATTATGAATCAATAATTCAACAAGTCCAATAAAACAGAGCTAGGTTCTATTTGGCTTATTTTTTTCAGTAGTATGTACATATATAGAATTTGTATTTAAAAAAAAAAGAAATATTTTATCTTATAAATAAACTTATTCCAAAAAGTATGTCTAACTTATGACAGATTTCCAAGGCCAACAAAACCTTATTTATAAAAATTTAACATCGATTATTTAGCAAAGGCCTGATTCACAGTTTTCTAAGGAAATCTAATAAATACGACTACATTGTACTCTCTCTTTACGGACGTCTCCCATTAGCGGACACCTCTCATAACCGGACAGATTTCAAAGAACGGAATTATATTCATGATTTTTCATATTAATATAATAATTGTCTCATATCAAGCGGACTCTCTTATAATCGCACGTGAACAGTTTGGAAACAAACAGAGTGGAGTGCGTAACTGGAGCAAGCTAGCTAGTGACCCAGCTGGCTGGAGGGGCTTGTTGGTTAAGGCCGTAGTCTATCCTGGACATGTGACCGCCATCTAAAGTAAAGCAAGTACGTTTGGTTCTCTTTTAAGCGGAAAATGACAAATTACTAATTTTCCCATTTATAAAGGTTCCATTCTTATAATTTTTGTATAGTAACTGGATAAATTGTCCGGTTATGAGAGAATTTACTGAATTTATATTTGAAGAAGTTTATTTGGGAAGAAAGTAAAAATACGTCAATTTTCAGTGGCGTAGATTTCGACCAGAATTCATAAAAAAATATCTTTAAGAATTAGCAAAAGAATAACTTCATTGTGTTCTAATTTCGACCTACATATTAAGTCTTTTTTGAAACCAGACACCTGTCACTTCATATTAGCAAAATTTATTAACCTTCGTTGACCTCCAAAAACTACCAATTTCAGTCAAAATTTCTGTCAAAGTTAATGTAAAAAAAAAAATTAAATTGGAATAAAAATGTTAAAAATTAGGAGTTTTGTGAAGTAAACGAACAGACTCTAACGAAGACTCATGGTAAGAAAGATATAGTCAAGTAAAATTTTTTTCGTAATACGAACTTATGAATCAATTATGAATGGATTGTGCGGTGAATGTGTACGTTTGAAAATTCAAAATTTAATCTAACATAAAATTATGTTAAATTCTTAAACCATGTTTTTTAGAGCAAAATTCGACTTGAATACGCTTCTGAAGCGAAGTCTAGTCGGTTTAACCTAATTTCAACTTGATGCAGGAATACAAAGGGTCGAAACGAGCTTCAAGCACGTTTAATTGCTGAGGCATTTAAGTGTTTATTCAGTACATCTGATTTAATAATAAAACAAAATTTAATAGACGCATATTATTACAAATCAATACTCATCTTAAAAATAAATAAATATAAATTTGGTAGCACAACTGCTTATGAAGAACCAGGGCCTAGTGACTTACAACTCTCAACGATTCCTGTGTGCGCGTCTGCAGGAATGCAGGGGACCTACAGTTTATTGCCGAATCCGAACGGCTGGTGAGCGGCACGTTTCTATGACAGGAGATACTCGGAGGATTTGTCACTTCCTCGCAAGAGGTAGTAGCCCTGAAAAAAACTTAAGGTGAAAGCGGCTGGTATTGAACCCAGACCTCTGGCATGCCAGTCCAACGCACTAAACCATTACGCCACGGGCCATACTTATCTTATTGCTTTTAAAAGTGTATTTTGTTGGTTAGTGATACATTATTGTACGCTATTTATTATTATATTCAAAAACACCTTATTCTCCTTAATTTACACCAAATGCAAGGAGGTGGTAAGTACGTAATAATATTTCAGACAAGCTGTAATAATATGACAGGATTAATGACACCATATCCATCAGTAATAAGCTTTATTGAGTAAAGAAAAGAGGGAGACACCACAGAAAATCGCATTATTTCACATATACCTTCACGTTCACTTATCCTTACTTTTTTCTTAAATTAAGTAAAATTCTGCGTAACGCCAGCAAAATTGCAACTGAGCTCCACACACCTTAAGAATAAAATGTCTTCAAGTTTTTCAACATTTCATCATCTTAAGACTTATTAATAAGATGATGTAATTTAAAATGTTTCTCATCTCAATATACAGACAGGAGACATGGCTGTGGTATTTTTCGCAGTACCTACCTACTCCTTCTTAGCATCATTATTCCATGTAATGATATCAAATCATCATGTTACTTTACTTTAAGCTATGCAGACTTTACTTTGCTTATCATTCCCATGCTTCATTCTAACATTCTTCATCACGTTAGAACGAAGACTGACGCATTTTAAAAATATAACGGGTAATAGGTACGGTATCATATAATGGTAAGCGGGAGACTTGACACTTTTTGTTTAAAAAGATCACTGAAGTTTTCCACATGAAGGACAAAATAAATTCAAGACGACATGCACAGCAGAGGACGTATACCCTATCTTTTGTTGTAAACAAAAGGTTTGTATGATGTTAATAAGAAACGCCATTGCGAAGAGCTTACAACCATATGAAGAGGAACCTGAATGCAAGTAATTTGATCAGATATACATAAATTGGAGTGAAACTTGAACAAGTAGTTTGCCTTAAGTTTCTGGCAATCATATCCACTGTAGACGTATGTGGTTAATTTTACATAGGAATTGTGTTTTAGTAGTTTGAAAATACAAACAATGAGTACCTAGATGCTTCATAGAACAATTAAAATAGGTTTTTCGTCCAAATAGAGATCTGAATTTTCATTGTTTGCATGGAACTTGAAATTATTTCGTTTAAAACTTCTGTTAGAAAATATTTCTGTTTTGTTACTATGAAACTTACATATATGTACTTGTAGGTACTTGTTAGGGATGAAATAATCAATTGCTTCGCCATGTAGGTATTGTTTCATAGAAGCTTTTTGTGTATTTGCATTTTACTTCGAGAAACATAGATAATGCTGGATGTGGCTGAGTAGACTAGTAGCCAGGATTTATTTTACGAAGGTTGCTTACAAATGAGAATTGTATTGGATTATTGGTACAGGCTAATTTCAAAACAGTAGCCTCAACGAAATTAATGTATTCCATGCGAAATTCTGAGAAATTTCCTTGAAAGTATACCATTGTTTCTTAAAGTCAATATTAAATAAGTTATTGGTAGTAGAAACTTGAAAATTATGAGAAAGAAAATTTAATTTATTGAAAAGCTTCGAGTGCAATGCAAATTGAACAGGCTAATAAAAATTTTAACAAAATCAACTAGATAATTATGGAGATATCTCCTTTGGGGTGGCAACGTACTCATGAGCAGAAGATGAAAACATTTATCTTGTAGGTACTACTTTATATTCATGCTCTCATGCGAGAGTAGATATGAGCGAAGCAGTTAAGCAAATAACAACAACAACAATCTGAATAAGTTAGACCTTAGGATTTTTAAATTTATTTATGCAAAATGATTTTTAAAGCAACCAAGCCAAAAGTTGGTCATTTTCTTTTGTTTTAAATAATTTCTTTGTAGAATTTTTCAGTTTTCTTTTTGTAGTAGGTACATGAAACTGTACTAGCAACTACTAGCAATGCCGTTTATGTGTGTTCCATTGAGAATTTCTAATCAAGATGATGAATTGATGAGTACTTTGTTACCTCCAAAGGAACACGGCTAATATCTTCAATACCAGGCTGTTTTGTACGAGACAACAAAAGGCTAGGGTTGTAGGTTGGGTCGCGACAAGAAAAAAATCAGGTCTATTTCTCCCTGTTTAGTTTGATAAGACAAAAAAAAAATCGACTTGAAATTGAATTTTTGTTGTTAATATGCAACGCTGTTATTAATATTTTAATTCAAAAACTTAATACCAAATGCTATGTTTTCTAGTTTTTTAGAAAATCGGAAACAACAAAACCTACTTAACTAAAACAGGTACATAATTAGTGCAAAAAGCTTATTTGGAGCAACAAATTAACTGATTGAAGACATGTAAGCGTATATACAATAATGTGCTATAACTTTTTTGAAAGCTTGTATTCCATTTTTTTATCTGAGTTTTAAATCAAGTTGTTAAAGTAAATAGTTTATGAAAAATTAAATTTTAAAGTCAACATTTTTGAAAAAAATTTTGATTTTTTTTTAAAGTTTTGTGTAAAGGTTTCACTGTTTTTTCTTAAGTATTCAATACTCTTATCAATTCTTACTCAAATACTGAAAATCAGAAGATGTAAAATTCTTAGTTTTTGAGGAATTAAAAAAAAAAAAACTTAAGGTAATTTTTCCAGAGTGGCATTTAAATACGCCGAAAAAAATCACATTTTTTAAAAAAAAATTTGGACTTTGAAATTTAATTTCTCAAAAACTATTCACTTACGGCCATATTATTCACTCAATACATCTAAATCTTAAATCTGGATTAAATCATGCAAAGTCAATGTAAATTCATCTGGATTTAAGTTTAAATCTGGATGTATCGAGTGAATAATATGGCGGTTAATGTCGAGTTCATTTCAACAAAAAAATTTTAAGAAGAAAAAATCGATTTTTCTGGAAAAATTCCTCCTATTAAAAGAAAAAAAATCGATTCTGTTTAGAAAAAAGTCGATTTTTTTTTGTTGAAAGTAATTCGACATTAAACAACTTAATTTAAAAATAAAAGAATTAAATAGTGTCTTTCATAAAAGGTATAGCAGTACATCACTTTATGTGGTTTCGTCGGTTTCTAATATTTTTTTTTCGACTTTAAATCAATTCTCGGAAAGACGTACGGATGCACAGATGGACGGATTGCATGACGAAACCTACTATTCCGTACTTTTCCACCATCGAAGTGTCGATTTTGATTACAACCTTGAAATTCCATCACATATGCTTACTAGCATATCCCTAAATTACCTAAATATCTATTATGTAGGTTGTTTTTTATTTTTCTGCCTGCAGGTTGTAAAATAATAATATTTTATAATAGACTGATTAATATATTATACTGTTATGAACTAGTCTATGTATATAAATATTCATGTACACTAGGTGCACCCTTATCGTGCACAGTAAACATCAGATTATATTGTTTCAAATACTGTGCTTTTATGTTCTTTTTTACAGCAGCCCTTTTCGAAAACCCGTTACCCGACATTAACTTTATTTTAATATGGACTTTTGCTGATATATAACCATAAAAAAATAAAAATAAACAACAACCCATCAAAATAAAAAACGTATAATCAAAAATGACAAAGTAATAAACAATCTTACCCACATTATTCGCAACAAAAATATTAAATTCATTATAAGCACCACACAGACTGGTCCCTGGAATATCCAATCGACAGCTGTTTCATGCATCCATGGACATCCAATATCGATCTAAAAAGAATATGTAGGATAATAAAACAAAAGGAATTAAAAAAAAAACAAAAATGCTACACAAAATCATAAAAGGATCAATGTTTTTCCTCTGAATAAATATCATATGCATTTGTTTCAGTTTTCATCTCTGATGTTTTCAATATTTAATAAATGTTTACCTGTGCACTTGTGAATGAGGTGGTAACACCTTTTGCTATCGACCATATAGTAACAAACACAGCTGGGCCACCTGCAAAAACCAACAAACAAAATAAACACACATAAAATTAATATTTCAAAGCAAAAAAAAAAAAAAGAATTGAATTGAATTGAAATGTCAAAGGATATACCACCCAATGATAGGTAAGCAGTTAAGCACTATATGAAAGTCTCTATGGACACAAACGGAAGTTCTTTCAAAATCAATTTCCGTTTGGTTTCATTTGAAAAGAGAAATGTTTTAAAGTTTAACGAAAAAAACATTCAAACTTACCCCATCCTATGAGTGCATAGATAGTAAATCGAATGTTATCACCCGAAAAGGTCTTAACGACCAGCATATATAAATAGAGTCCTGAAAATAACCATAAACATTAATGACATTTATGTGATGTATAAAACAACCGTTAAAAGCTTTGATTTTCAAAATTGAAGTGCCTTTAGAGATAAAAAGTACTATGGGTAGGTACTCAAAAAGATACTTATAGGGGGATTTTTGCGAAACCAAATTTTCTTTTCATAACACTGCTCAGCTTAGACAAAATTAAGGGATAAAGTAGATCAAAGAATATACCTATTTTGACTGAAGAAACATGTTAGACTTTAACCAGTTTTTCTTGATTTCAATGGAATCAATTGGATTAACGTTGAAAGGCTGTCATCGCAAGAGATCACCAAGTCTTTTTCGAATCGAGTATCTATGAGTTTGTTCATTGAAGAACAGATACAGAACAGGACCCATGTTCTGTAACTCTCACATCAAAAAAATCAGTCGAGAAACGCTGAAAAATGGAACAAAACTCATGTATTTTGTTTCAGTTTCCATCGTTTCTCGACCTAATTTATGCATGCAAGAAGTTACAGGGTCCTGGACAGAATAGAACAGAACAACAACTGATTTTGACATTTCTCACAATTCTGTTCTAAGTTGTTCCATCTAAATAGCAAGTGCAGAAAATCCTACTGTAAACTTTTCCAAACAGACTCACTGAGCTAGTCAGAACAGTTCAGAACAGAAAGTTTCTCACTATGAACAGCAAAAACTTGTTCTTTTCTGTTCTAAACTGTTCCGAATAGCCTCAATCAACATATACTTTATAACGACCGATGATGAATTTGGCCGATGATGAATTTCAGGTCGAGGTCTCGAAAAAAAAACTATAGATAACTTTTTATCGACATTCGACATCCACCACCTTTTTAATGCCCCATATCCAGCTTTAAGAAGCAATGTCCTCGCTAATCTATTCCACTCCCAACTGTAAGGGGACCTCAAGCAACTTGGCGTACAAAATTTGAGACAGTAAGCTATGGAGACGGAGTTGGCTGCAGAAACTTGTAGGACAGGACTACGGTCAGTAAATAAGAAATATGTGATGTATACCTCAGATATAGCTAAGATATTGTGACTTCGATGTATAAATTAAATTTGATGGCACAACAGCTCATGAAAAACTAGGACCTTAGTGGCTCACAAGTCTCAGCCATTCCTGTGTGCGTGTTTGCAGGAATGGAGGGGACCTACAGTTTGTTGCCGAATCTATGACAAGAGATACTCTTAGAGATTTTGTCAATTCCTCACAAGAGACAGTAGCCGTTTTATTGCAGTTCTTGCAGTCACTTAAGTCTTTACAAGTACAAAGTTTAATCTAAATAAAGAACCGTTTTCGAGAAAATTTCAAATAACCAAAATCGTTGTATATGGAAGCTACCCGTTTTAAGGGTGTTTCACAATGTGACGCAAAAACGAGACGTCATCGTGACGTACGTTATGACAAATACCCATGAGTGTCAAGTTAGCGAAATAACATTCGCCGATCGAAAGATTATTATTTGGGTAATTAGACGTTAATGTAGTAGCCGTGGCGTGATGGTTATTGCGATGGACTGTCATGCCGGAGGTCTAAGGTTCGATCCCCAGCCTCGCCACCTATTTATTTAAAAGAAAAAACGGCTACTCCCTCTTGCGAGGAATTGACAAATCCTTCAAGATTATCTCCTGTCACAGAAAAATGCCGCTCGTTAGCCGTTCGGATTCGGCAATAAACTGTAGGTCCCCTTCATTCCTGCAGACACGCACACAGGAATGGTTGAGAGTTGTAAGTCACTAGGCCCTAGTTCTTCAAGAGCTGTTGTGCCATCAAATTTATTTTTTATATTTTTTTAATTAGTCGTGAATCAGTTGTGATAATTTCGAATTTGGCGTTCGATGTTTTCTATGTTTTTTTTTTGCTGCTTTGCTAACTTGGTGTCAATTTAGCGAAGCAGCCTCTGGAAAACATATAAAACCTTCTTATTGTGAATGTTTTACTGCTTTATGTAATTTGCTGTTAATTAGTCGTTAATTATTTGTGACAATTTTGAATTTATCTCTCGATGTTTTCTATGTTTTTTTTTTTTTTTGCAAAATTGTGAAATTGGTGTTAACTTAGCGAATCAGCCTCTCGATATAAGACGTTTTTACCCCTTTTAGAGGTTCTGCTTCGCTAAGTTGATATCAACTTTACATCGAACGACAAATTCGATATTGTCACAACTAATTTTGACACATATCACTTTTTCGTATTTCTTCATCATCTTAGTGTCAAGTTTGAGTATAACATCGACAATGTGAAGGAAAAATAAAATTTGTCCCTTAATCTTCGATGAGCAGTATTTGATATGATAATAATAGAGGAAAGGTAACATGTTCACTTGTATATTGTTCAATAAAACACATAAAAAAAGTTAATCTTACCTTCAACAAGCATCCAAAAGAAATTTGTCAAAGTGAAGAAATGGAACACTGTTACCAGGACTATACATCCTCCCAATCCCGTTCGCATTGAAATCTGTAAAAGAATAACAAGCAAACATTAAAATTGAGTACATATTATTATACCAAGTCTTGATTTAAGGCGATGATGCGTCGTCGTCGGCTACGACGACAAAGATCCTAGATAATACTTAACGGACACAATAATGTTGATAAATATTTTATCGTAGCAAAGTGTATAACTTGCTTCAATTTTTTTCATTTTCATTATATGTGTCGTTTTATAAGTAGGTACCTTTGGCAGATTGACATACTTTTAGGAGCCAACAGATTTTCAACTCACCTGCACAGACAATGTAAGGATCCACAGTAAGCCTGACATAATGTATGTAAAAAATAAGTTCGCATGAATGGAGTTTCGCAGACATCGTAATTCCCTGTGAAAATATTCGGATAAACAAAAAAAAATGAGGTCATAAATTTATTTAACTTGTCTGTTTTTGAAGGTAAAAATTATTTTTTAAAGATTTTTTTTTGTAGTGGGTGAGTGGGAAGAAGGGAGGAAAGATTAAAGGATTCTTTTGTTAAATTTTATGGAAGTGCTAATAAAAGAACTCACTTAAAATATATAAAAACTATGACTGCCAATGTCAGAGACACCAGACTAATGGTATATCCTACGTAATAAATGATGGTTGGCAATTCGATGATTGGATCGAATTCTGGTACTGATGATGGGGCGGGCAGGTGACGACAGAAGTCATAGTTTGTGTATTTCTCCCATGTTCCATTGGGGTAACAAAAGCGGGTGGCATTTTCTGGAAATACAAAAAAATCAATATTAATAGAATATTGTTCTTTTGAAATTTATTTTCATGTACAAAAAGAGAATATATTAAATTTTATTTGAAGTAATAACGGTATTTTTATAAGTACATAAGTATTTACGAAGTCCCTATGTTCTTTTAGTTATCGTGATGGTCTCATTTCTTGGAAAGGACTATATGGCACAAACATATCTAAATTAAAAGTTAAATTTAAATTTCTTTTCGCGAGATGCTGCTTCTTTCGAGGAATTTAAATTTTCCTTAGAGGCATCTCTTTTTATGATAAACTGCTTTTCATTTTAGCTGTTTGAATTTGGTAGAAAATTACAGGTTTCTTCCATTCTTACCTATTAAAAACAGGTATACTTGAGAGTGTAGTTCACTAGGCCTTTGCTTCTCTATGAGCTATAGCAGGGTCGGTTTTACGGTGGGGCAGCCGGGACAGAAGCCCGGGGGCCTCTTCGACTGAAGAAGTACGAAAATCGTAAAAAAGGAATTAAAATTTCAAAACTTCTGAAATTAAATTGTGTTCGTATGCGCATAACTCGGCTGAATATCATTCGATTTGCATGAAGATATCTTCGTTGGATTTTTATTGAACTAGATCAACACATAACGGAGCTGAAAATTGAAAAATTCAACAAAAATTAGGAAATTCGACCAACAAAATCAGAAAATCGTTAAAACATCTTAAAATTGCACACTTTCTGAATTAGTTTTTTATTCGTCTAAGGTTCGATCCCCAGCCTCGCCACCTATTTATTTAAAAGAAAAAACGGCTACTGCCTCTTGCGAGGAATTGACAAATCCTCCAAGAGTATCTCCTGTCACAAAAGAGTGCCGCTCGTTAGCCGTTCGGATTCGGCAATAAACTGTAGGTCCCCTCCATTCCTGTAGACACGCACACAGGAATGGTTGAGAGTTGTAAGTCACTAGGTCCTAGTTCTTCATGAGCTGTTGTGCCATCAAATTTATTTTTTGTTTTTTACATAACTCGGCTGAACATCATTCAAATTGAATGGACATTTTTTTGTTGGATTTTTATTGAATCAGATAAACACTGTACGGAGATAAAAATTGGGAAATTAGGCCAGAAAAGTCGGAAAGTCGTGATAGCAATTGGAGCTTGCTCGACTTTCGAAAGGAACATTATTAATTTAATCAATTATAGGTCAGCTAGTTAAGATAAATGTATTAACCAAACCAAGCATATTTTCATTCTATAAAAAATGTGTAAGTATTACGTGATGGAATCTAAAATTGCATTGAGTGAAATTGATGGAAAATACAAATATCAATTTATATTTATTATTTGAAAGGCCCTTCACATTTTTCATTGCACCGGACTAATACTTTTTTTTAAATTATTATAGAAGATTTTTTTTCATATTTTCTCAAAAACTGCTTTATAGATTTTACTAAACTTTAAGTCTGAAGATATTTTAGATATTTAGCTTAAACTTGACCATAACCGAAATAGAATGTACAGTTTTTGGCAAAAATATTCAATTTTGTTTAACTTTTGTTGACTATTAGGAAGGCAGTTCGACAGTTCGAAAATATTTTTTATAAAAAAAAATAAAAAAATCAACAAAAGAAATTGTAATTGCATTTCAAAGGTACTTATCAAAATAAATACTATATAATATGTATCTCTTGCCTTTTAAAGTGACTCGTAGGTCTTCCTTATTTAAATAAAATTAATTGAAGTATAAAGATAAAAACATTAATAAAAAAATAAGTTTAGGTTACTGCGGTCAATTGAAATCTTGAATATAAGGGATCTACGAGATACCTGATCTCAAGTTTCTTCAGGTTTTTGAGTATTTCTGATAGATCTTGTACAAACATACATCGCAAGTTCAACGTGCGTTGTAGGTCACAGATTTCTTATTTACTGATAAATGGCAAATGAATGATGTCTATAATCGTTGGCTTTGCTTGTTTAAATATGCTGGTACATCAAAGATTTGATAAATTTAGTACATTACATAATCTACAAGCATCACAGGCTTAAAAGATCTAATAAATCTTTACGTTCCTGCATGGTAAAAATACAACGTAAATTACAGTAATTCGTAGAAATATATGTGATGCTATTAATTTTACAAAACTATGTATTTATATAATATTTTTAAATACAACTGCTTCGCTCAGACTATTCCTTTCTCTTTAGCTGATGACACAATGTGTCAACTCTGAAAAACTTCGCTGAGTTCTATAATTTCTATAATTTTGTCTGACTTATATTTTTTAAAGTTTATAAAATCCATTTTTATTAAAAAATATCGGCAAATCATCATGAAAAAAATCCATTTCTTCTCGTCTCAACAATACGTATCGAAAATTTGTTGGTATTACAGATAGGCAGGTATACGACCTTTTTTTAAGGACGCAAAAGCTTTTATTTGCCTACTGACTGGACTTTTGTTGGGAAAGTAAACTGTTTGCAAATGGTATTTACTTTCAAGTACATTTTTCTTCATCAACAAACAACACACTACACACCTCTTTATAAATAATGTCCTTTTTATTTAACAAAGAGGTCGCATCATTGTCATAGTCAGTCGATACAGTCCGGTGACCTCTCCCTCCTTTGCAATTAGGACATAGTTATCTTTGTCGTATGGTAAATTTCTGAGGTAGGTATACTTACGTGTACTGTCATATTGAATCCCTTGAAACTCATCGAGACAGGGTAATTCGGCTAATGTCCCTCGTGGTGTCCGAGGCCAACACAAAATAGAGTCAAATGATGTCGAACAAAATTCACTTGAATTACCATGCAACGAATATTCAACGTGTTCCTGGACAAGACACTGAAGCTCTACACTTTGATTAATGCTGTCAAGTTCATCGGCTGTTAAATGGGTTGTGTTTGTATCACCACCGCCTGGTTCTGCCACTGTGGTTATCTGCAAATAAAAAAAGAAACAAAAAATGAAACAAAATATTTCCTATTTGACCAAAATATTATATGCGGGATGGGCAAATAAAGGGACTTCCTTCCTGAGGATAAGGAACTACTTTAGTTGTGTTTATTTTTGTTTTCATTATTTTCTACAACATGAGCTTCCCCAGGGACAAGAAGAGCATAAAATTGTATATTTTCCATCGAATATTCGGTTGCCAAAATTATACATAGATGGCTTGACTTGTTCTTGCAGATTCCTAAAAACGTGTTCCCTCCCGGTGCGGTGTACGTAAAGAGGTTTGGTATTCAATCAATGGCATGAAATATGAGGAAAAATCTGCAAGCACAAAAGTTAGGGTTGTTTTGGTTGGGTGGCCAGTTGCTAAGGGATTAAGAAAGGGCGCACATATGTTGTCAGTATTGTGTACCTTAACTATAGAAACATAACAAGGATACCTTATATAAACTTATATAAATATAAATTTCTCAGGGTGTTTTGTACAAATATTGAAGGTATTATGACAAAAGGGACACTGCCAGCATGCTGTTAAGTGTTTATACGCTGTCAGATTGTCTGTTTGTGAGCACAGTTATTGTCCTTTTGATATGGTTTGTAAATATTTTCTTCAAATCCAAGTGGCAAATTGTAAATTAATTTGAACAATAAACAAATAAGGTGTTTTGTTTATTTACGAAAAGATCAACAAGAAGTGAAGTATAAGTATATTATATGAATAGCCCGAATGGATATGGTAATATCAAGGCGTCAAAATTCCTATAATTTTTGTTTGTATTTTGTCTACATATGTACCTAAATCAATATTTTGGGATATGAGAATAACAATTTAATAATTTACAGTATCTTAATAATGTCTAGGTAACATCAGTGGCGTATATAATAAGGGGAGCATGTGTAAGTAATCCCCTGTGCTTTACTTTGCCTAGAGGCAAATTAAAAAAAAAATTAGGTAGATAAGGGCATTCCTCAAAACCAATCCAGATTGGATTAATACCTGATATTACTGTGAATGAGAAAACGAACAAATCGTCACCTGCCCCGCGCCGGCCGCCGCACCGCCGCGCCGTCTAACTTGACATATAAACAGGGATCGGATTTTGTTTGAGGCATTTTAAAAATAGACAAAAAAACAACATCAAAAAGGCAAAAAGAAAAGGTATCTATAACTTTATTAAGAAAAATAAAGAAATTTCTTAACACATAATTATAAAAAAAACAACAATGTACTTAGGGCCAGTTGTACAAATATTTGATCCGTGGTTCAGGAATTTTAACTCACCAATTTTGGTAGTAGCCGTGGCGTGATGGTTAGTGCGATGGACTGTCATGCCGGAGGTCTAAGGTTCGATCCCCAGCCTCGCCACCTATTTATTTAAAAATAAAAAACGGCTACTGCCTCTTGCGAGGAATTGACAAATCCTCCAAGAGTATCTCCTGTCACAGAAAAGTGCCGCTCGTTAGCCGTTCGGATTCGGCAATAAACTGTAGGTCCCCTCCATTCCTGCAGACACGCACACAGGAATGGTTGAGAGTTGTAAGTCACTAGGCCCTAGTTCTTCATGAGCTGTTGTGCCATCAAATTTATTTATTTTATAATTTTGGCAGATTAACTGTGGTAACGATGGTTCAGGCATGTAATTGGCTTTTAGTGTATATTAGAACCTAGAATAGTCGTTGAACCTCAGTTAACCCGCCGAAATCGGCGAGTTAAAATTCCTGAACCACGGATCAAAATTTAAACCACGATTGTACAACTGGCACTTAAAGATTTATAAAATTTCGATATGAGTTGAAACCAATGGTGATGCCTATGTTAAAGGTCCAATGTTTTTGACTTCTTAAAGGCCTTCCACACTATCCCACTGAGTATTAACACATGTCAAAAAAATGGGAAGTAAATCCTGTATTATATTGTGGAAACAAAATATGAAATTTCAGCCTACACGACTTTGACAGCCCATATCTCACACAATTTGACATGTGTTAATACACGAAAATTTTTAAGATTGATGGTTCTTAAACTATCACATATTCCATCCCACTTGGTTTGAAGTTATGGTGAATTGATTTTTTCGATGCAAGTGTGGAAGCCAAATATGAAAATCGTTTTCTTCACACAAATTTGGCAGTCGTAAGTAATTCTATAACACTTTTTTTTGACATGTATTAATACTCGATGGGATAGTGTGGAAGGACTATTATTTATGCTTCCAGGGAGTTCTTTGTTTATATCACTAGTTATAACTGCATTTATAAAATTTTCAATATCGCTAGAAGAAAAAAGATAATTAATCATTTTTTATAACTTCTTTGCTAACCACCCCCTTGGCTGGTTTAAATAGAATTTTGATCAAACTTTGCAAAATAAAAAGGCATTTTCCACAAAATCCGTTCCCTTTTTATAAACTACTGAAGCAATTTTCTTCATTGTCAGTATTTAAGAGTTTAAGGGTTATTACCTAACTAGACGACCCGTACTCGCGTTGCTTCGCAAATTATATGAAATAATTATAGTTTTAGTAAATAATATCGTATTAAAACAGTACCTATGCAATTTCTACCATATAGTTGACAAAAATTACACTTATTGCCTTCGTTTTGAGCAAAAATGCGATCCTTAAAAATAAAAAGCTTTTTGGATTTTTTTTTTAATTTCAATTATGTCTATGTGGCTAACGATTTTGAATGAACTTTGTAGGTACCTGTAAATGACCATAGAAGTTGTAAGAAAATTGCATTTCAGGCTTCTGCCTAAAAATTCGCATTGCAGAAATAGGATTTTGATGTTATTTTTTTGGTGAGAAAATTGCCTTATGTTCAAGTTGTTTTGCTTTTAACTTCACAATCTAGTGTTCCTAAGTAGTTCAAGCAATATTGATGCGTTTTAAAATTTTGCAGATAATTACAAAAATATTACAACATTATCATACATACCTACATACATACATATGTACATCTGCATAGCTGCTTCATTATTATTTTTAGCTACAAGATCAAAATCGTGTGATCTAGCCGTACATATTTGTTTTCAATTCTTATTTTTAGTTCTTGACATCAACAAATAAATAAAAGCAATGAACTATTTCCCTTTAGAGGCAGCGCTATGTACCTGTCCCTGGACCCTGCTATCAAAATATTTAATTTTTAACTTCCCATTGGCAGTGATTGTAATTGGTCCGATTTGACGGATTGAAAATTTTGACATTTTTCCACGTTTCGAGGTCTCTGATATTTGATTCTCTTGTTTTTAGAGAGATGTCTCTGTACGCTTGTACGTTCGTGAGCTTTTCGTCGACGATATCTCGAGAATGAATAGAGATATCGACATCGAATAAATTTTATTTTACAGATAATAAGGCCATGACGTTCTAAAAGGGTTTACAGAAAAATTAAATTAGCAGTTTTCTTATTACAGTTATTAAAAAAAAAATTGTAAAATGGCTTATTTCTCAAATATCATCACGAGAATAAATAATGCTATCGACTTTGCACTAATTTTATTCTATATATCGTCGTCGTTCTATGAAAACTCCCTAAGTCCATTTCTTAAAAAACTGAAGGACCTTTCATAAACACGGCATAGTTAATTAAATACCAAAATTTAACTTTTGTAAAAAGTACCCAGCTCTTTTGCTACATTTATTCTAAATATAAAATTTATCAAACTCAAAAATTTTCATGTTATTGTTAGTAAAATTCCATAACAAATGTCAATGTTACAAAATTTAAAAAAATGGACTTAGGGAGTTTTCATAGAACGACGACGATATGTATACATAATAACCTAGTGAAGAATTGGTAAGACTTTAAAAAAAAAATAAACCGGCCCGCAGTTTTCTTTAAGTAAAAAAACTGCTAAAATTTTTTAAAAACGATTTTGGACTTGTATAATTTAAGTCTATATAAAATGACATACATAAATGGTAAATGATAAGGTTTGTAAAATAATTCAATTGACGATTTTTTTCTAAAACAACAAAACTGCAAAACCCCTCTGAATTTTTGGGCACTAATTTAAAAAAGTCAGATCAGACAAGAAAGGTTTTTTAAACATCACCAATTATTATTTTAAATCACATTTTAATAATAATTCTCTTTGAAATTCTTAGCGGACAAATTCTTACCAAAAAATCAAAAATATTTTTTTAAATTATTATAATGAATTTAATATGTTTTGTTTGGCATACCCATGATGTGAATAAGCAAAAAAAAAAAACAAAAAAAAAACTGCTTCCCAAAGCAACATGTGTTATGAACCCATTAATTTTTGGTTAAATATAAGCAGAGGGTTAAAAAACCTTGAGGCATAACATGGTACTACATGACACATTCCTATAGAGTTCATATATAATGAGGTGATGTGTCCTTAGAAGGTAAATGGGAGAAGAAAAGGTGCTCATTCCCTGGTTTAACCTTGAGCACAATCTGTGTTTCTGTTCGGTGAACCTTATTATACTTGTTTACAAAATATCTCAACATTTCAGGCTCATGTTTCATGCATATTTAGCAAAATTTTCACCGACAACAGTTTGTTAAATTTTATGGGTTTTACCTTTTTTTTCTCATATTAATCTATTTTATGCAAATACGAGATTCGTTGTTTGTTTGTTCGAATTATTATAAAAACAAAGGAAGAGTTAATTTTAGAAACCCAGTGGTTGAAGGGTTGGCTCGCTCCTAGTATTACTTTTTTAAGTTACGTAAAGTGGGGTAAGCGGGAACGACTGAGGAACTTGCGTCATTTACCCAGTTCCGTCCTAAACGCTTTAAAATTTGAACTTCAGAATAAACCGATGTAAGCCACAGTTACGGACTACATTTGTAGAAAAATGTAGTTTTGAATGATAGTACAACTTATTTGATAAAATATAATTTTAAATTTTTGAAAAAAGTTCCCTGAAGCCCATTTGCTGAAATGAATCTTAAAAAACTTAAAACATGCATTTCCACAAGATTTCAATGTGCGTGAAGTTAGCACCGCTATTTTTTATTTTCGTAAAAATTTTATGAATTAAAAATGAAGTTTTTCTAAAAATTTAAAGTTATGCTAACTTCACGCTTCGCAAAATGAATGTTTGGCTTTAAAATTTTCAAATTTGCGAATTTTAAATAACAGGCACAAATAGCTGAAGTTGAGCACAATACAGCACATCCTTTATTTTTTTGCAAATCGAAAACGGTGGTCCCAACTTCACGCTTTGAAAAATGAATTTTTGGCTCTAGAAGCTCTTCGTCACTTGGCAACACAAACCGAGCACAAAACAGCTTAACTTTTTTGAAAATCGTTGTTTTGCAAAAAATGTCATTAGTAAAATTTGCAAACTTGCGAATTTGAAAAAAAATATTTACGGCAGAACGTAGTAGGTGCAAGTTGAGCACAATATAAAAGATACATTATTTATTTTGAAAATTGAATATGGCGGTGCTAACTTAACGCTTCGCTAAATGAATTTTCGGCTCTAAAGTTTGCAAATTTGCGAATTTTAAATAACAAATTCACGGCGCAAATAGCACAAGTTGGGCACAATACAGCACAACTTTTATTTTTTTGAAAATCGAAAATGGCGGTGCTAAATTCACGCTAAAGATGGTTCGCAACATTTGCGTTTGCTTGTAAAAGTTGCAAATATGCGAATTTTTTTTATCTCTTCGCACAATTTAAGTTTTTAGAAAAACTTTATTTAAAAAAAAAAATTTCATTCATAAAATTTGCGAATTTGAGAAGTTGAAAAAAAATATTTACGTCACATCGCAGCATAAGTTTAGCATAATACAGCACTATATATTTTTTTGAAAATGGAAAATGACAGTGCTAATTTCACGCTAAAAAATGGGTAGCCCTTAAAAACCACATGTTGCTTAGTACGATTTTTTTTAAATACGGCACATAGCAGCACAAGCCATAATTTTTAGGAAAATCAAAAATGGCAGTGCTAACTTCACGCACATAAGATTTCAAGAGAAATCAGTGTAATCCAACCAAATTTTTAAGAGCCGTCAACTACATTTTCATTAATTGAGAAAACGGGAGTAAGTTTTGCTCTAGTCACAGAATTTAATTTCAAAAAGTGATCGATATTTTATTATTCAGAATCACAGAATTTAATGAGATTCAAAACGGCAAAGCTTTACTAAAGAATATGAATGAAAATAAATCAAGCAGAGCAATTTATAATAACAAATATATACCTACTAGCTGACCTGAAAGACGTTGTCCTGTCTTAGCTATGAATTCGAACTAGAATATATAATAAAAAACATTGAATACTTACTACAGGATTTACCATCAGATCAAAAAGAAAATAAGTAAATGTTATGGACCCCTAAAAAAATATACCCAAACGTGTTACACACTGATAAATTTTTATATTTCCATTTTTTTCGGGATCTTGTAATCTATTACATATTGATACCTACCTATAAGAAGAGAGAGAGGTGAAAAAATCCTCTTTATTATTCTTTGCCTGTTTTTAGTTCCTATGTGTAATATTACAGACCCTTTAAAATAAATAATACAAAATAGGCATTAATGAGGTCACTGTGGCGTATACGTACTTTTTATCAGCATATATTAGTTAGACTTAAAAATCTGTAAATAAAAATACACGCGTAATTAAAATTCTTTTTTAAAATCAATCGGGCTGTCCTGTTTTTCAAGTATTTGCGCAAAAAATATAGGCGACGGACTTATAAATACAAGTTAATTTATCATAAGACGATTTTCTGATTTACTTAAACTAAAGCCATGCGAGAATTGAATTAAAATGTCGATTAAATTCTTTTCGAGATCAAATTATTACGTTTTCTCCAAAAAAAAATCATCTTTGTATAAAAAATCATAAAAGCGATTTCAATTAATTACAACGTGTATTTATTTATTTTTTATAATTTATTAACACGTGTAACACGGGTACACGTGTACACGTGCAATAGGGGGCTCTAGTACAAACACTAAAAGCGATTTATTTTTATATATAAAAATAAATAAAATAAATTTGATGGCACAACAGCTCATGAAGAACTAGGGCCTAGTGACTTACAACTCTCAACCATTCCTGTGTGCGTGTCTACAGGAATGGAGGGGACCTACAGTTTATTGCCGAATCCGAACGGCTAACGGGCGGCACTTTTCTGTGACAGGAGATACTCTTGGAGGATTTGTCAATTCCTCGCATTTATATATATATATATAGATTTATTATATCTAGCACTTAAAATTAAAGTAAAATTTTTAATTTTTGGTGCTATTGCAGTTTTAACGCTGTTTACGGTCATTATTTAATAAATTGTCTTTTCATTCAATGCCATAATATAGAATTTACGACGCAATTGAAAACATTTTTAAGAAGTAATTAAATGACAACATTTTAACGATTTTGTTTCCAATTACAAAATTTAATGAAAAACAATATAAAATGTCATTTTATTAACCTTTATTTTCTTTCATTAAAAATTATGGGTTCCATCAAAATTGAAAGAAAAAGAAACAATTTAACCAAAATTACACCAAAAATACCAATTGTAAGTGATTAAATTTTATATCCAGCTATTATTTTAATCAAAGTACACTCTGGTGTATACGTAATATCTTATGTTTTATTGGTCTCTTCGCATATCTTGTTAAATATATTACATCCCAATGGATCTTAGAGCGAATAAGAAACAATATAATCACACACACACAAAAAAAAATACATTCTTCATTCTATGTTGTAATTATAATTATTCTCCTTTGCGGACAAATAATAACCATCCTCAAAGATGGTAAATTTTATTGCCTTCGGGGGCCATCTTGTCATTGCCTTCAAATTAACTTCATTCATTATTCGGTGATTTTTACAAGTTCCCTTTGGCTATAAATTGCAATTAACCTGAGACAAGAAAGCAGTAAAGGTTTTTATTATTATTTGGCCAATATTTCAAATAAGCTAAAAATCATGTTTTTAACCGTAAATTATGTTCTTCATAATATTACCACCATAATTAAAATAAAGAACTGAGCTCATTTCATGAAATGGTTATAAAAGAACCTTTCTATGATAGACACCTTACCAAAAATCTTTTCTATAATTTTTTAGGTTTGTTCGAAATATATTACTATTATGTTTATTCGAGACAGAGGAGAATTTTACAAAACCCAGGACACGTTTTGATAATTATCGGTTAAATGTGTGGTATTTTAAGGGATCGATAACGCCGGAAAGAAATGCTGCTGTGAATAATAAATTTCGAACGACCAACAGTCAGTTATATGATAGGTTGAGCAAGCATGTTATATCTAGCTGTCTTATACGTGTATGTATGTTTCTTGTAGACATGTTGACAAATTGGTTGCAATTAATCACAATAATATTAAAGCGCTTAAGGCGTGTTTTTTGTTTCGAAAGAGAGGATGAATTATGATAGGAATATAGTATAGTAGCTTGTGTCTGGGATGTCTTTGTCTTTTTTGAGGAGTTGCTTGTAGAGTATTTTCCGGCGGGGTTGCAATTCCAAATATGAAACAAAATCCAGAAAAAACCTTAATTTTGTGTAGCAGAAGTAAAACATCAAAGCTAGTTTTGATATATCCTACCTGCCGATTATGTTACACACGACTCATTTAAGCCGTCCGTTTAACATGCACAAATGTTTAATCAACATTGTAAGAGCGGATTTCAATTTAAACTCAAGGCAAACCTCATTTCTGTAGACCTTTTTTTCTGCAGAAGATCAAAATTTGGGACTAAATTTTTCCTTATATTTCCAAATAAACCGTATATCCAACTCATAAGAAATATCGTTTTTTGTAAAATTAATTACTGTACTCAATCACAAATCATATGTAGATTGAAGACATTCAAGAAAACCTAAGTATTAAGTATCTAAACCTTAAACACAGGCCCATAGCCAGGATTTAGTTTCGGAGGGGGCTTGGTTCAAATATGTAGCTCATAACCAGTACTTGGCTTTTCATTCTGACTTTTGTAGTCTAGGTTAGGTTAGGTTAGGTTAGGTTAGGTTAGAGTGGCCGTCTAGATGTTGTTGACTCACTTAGACCCTAAGGGTCCATTGTGGTACCACTAAGGAAAGTTACTCATGGGAGAGTTACGAAATTAATCAAACCATTTTGTACTTTTAATGAAATTTGAGAGACATTTTGTGTCGATCGTTGCCAGTTCACTGGTATTATCAAAGAAGGGGCTACCTAAGTAGGTGTTCCTTCTATTGGAGAGTGCTGGACATGTACATAGAAGATGTTGGATTGATTCCTCTTCTTCCTCGT
Organism: Epistrophella euchroma; assembly: GCA_947049315.1. Classification (NCBI taxonomy): domain Eukaryota; kingdom Metazoa; phylum Arthropoda; class Insecta; order Diptera; family Syrphidae; genus Epistrophella; species Epistrophella euchroma. The sequence continues at coordinate 119,661,842 of OX346245.1, read as the reverse complement.
CCATGCAGCTTCTACAGAAGTCATTAGTGTAGACCGCCAGCCTCTTAACATGTCTACCTATGAAACAGTGTCCTGTTATGATTCCAATTGTGGAGCTTAAACTTTGTCTGCTCAGGGAAATCAAGCCTTTTGACCCCTTCAGGTCTATGCATGGCCATATTTGTTTAGTTGCTAGGCAGGTGGTACCCTGTGACCATCTAGCACTTGTTGATTCTAGGGCATATTGTTTGAAGAGGTGTTTGCTTGTAGCAAGTGGTGTTCCTATGTTGTGTCTTTGGCTAACAGTGGGCAGAAGTGTTCCGTTTTTGGCGAGCTCATCAGCTTTACAATTTCCCGGAATGTCCCTGTGGCCCGGCACCCAGATGAGGTGAATGGTAAACTGTTCTGTCATTCATTCAGAGATGATCGACAGTCGTGGACTATGATAGAGTTTGTGGAGACAGACGCGAGAGATTTGAGAGCGGCTTGAATGTCTGAGAAGATACTTATATCCTTACAAGATATAACGTTTTCTTTGAGCCAGGATAATGCCTCTTTTATCGCCATTACTTCTGCTTGGAACACACTACATTGATTGGGAAGTCTATATGATAGACTGAGATTCAGTTGTTTCGAATAGATGCCACTTCCAACGCCGTCGTCGGTCTTTGATGAACCGTCTGTATAGAAGTGTATCGTGTTTTCTTCTTGAGGTCCTCCTTCTTCCCAAAAGGATCTTGAGGGGATAGAAATATGGAAGTTATTGTCGAATACCATTTTTGGGGTGGTATAGTCTAAGCGATCTGGGATAGATCTGAAATTGTCTAAAATAGTAGTATGACCATCAGTGTTGTTACTGATCCATTGGGAGGTGGCTCTAAGTCTCACGCATGAGTTGGCTGCCACCATTTTAGAGAAGATGTCAAGAGGTGTTAGGTTTAGATTTGTAGTCTAAAAAGCATTAAAAGCTATTTTGAATCAATTATTTATCGAGGAATTTTTTTATTATAAAAGGCTCCTTATAAAAAAATTTAATTTTTGAATCCACTGAGCCAGATTTACAGCGAAATATGGTCTGTCATTGTCCCTCACCTTGAAGACTTTAATATTCAGCATTTCATAAATGGAACCCAAGATAAACTTCAGCTTCTTAAGCAAATCTTATTGGCATTTTTTGGATATTTTATACAACACAAAAATCAACGAAAAAATTTCCAAGATAAACGCTGATAAGGTTCGTTTAAAATCCTAATATCTTGGGTTCTATTAATCTAATGATGATGATCTTAGGGCTTAGAGAAAATTACAGACCATCTTCTCCTAATATAAAAACCCTCTGGTTTGTAATGTGTTGTTTGTTTTTACAAAATTAAATTTAAAATATGTTCTTGTCAAGTTGCGATGCGGATTAAATAACATTTCTGAAAAAATCTTCAGAATTTTGTCTTATGGTATTAAGAGAAATAAGGATTTCCTTACATTAAAATCATTTTGGGAGGGGCTTCAGCCTCTGGCTACGTACCTGCTAAAAATGAACTTTAAACACTTTACACACATTCATTTAATCGGAAGATAAAATTAGAGTCCGTTATTTGATGACCGGCTTTAGTTTTAAGATATCTAAAGATAGAATCCAATAAAAAAAATTTTTAAAGTTTCAAATTGTTTTAAATAAAATTTTGAAAGATTTTAGAACTTTGTATAGAAGAAGCTTACCTATGAGCTCTGAGTAAACAAATTTTGATATCAAAAGATTATTCAAAGTGAGGGTAAGGGTAGAGGAGTTGAGATATAATTTAAACTAAGTTTATTACAAACATACTTATGTGTATATCATTTTCCTTCAATAATTGAGTAGGTATAACCCTGAGTTTAGGGGAGTTCCAATTGCTCCTCTTGCTCAGTGCCTTGCTGGCGCCTTGTACGATATAAATAGAATTCTTTCAAACCTAAAGCAGATACTGATGACAATAATAATTAGATGGAAGCTATTTTTGTCTTCATAAGAGTAGATATATGTATATACTACATACATAATGTATGTATATAAAATGAGGCCAAAAAAAGTTTGCGAATGATTGGAACATGAAAGCATGTTTGAACATTAAATATAATTAAGACAATGAAAGTTGAAAAGTATATATATGTTAATCAACAGAACAAAAATAACATTTACAAATTAAGACTTTTGAAGGCCTTAACCACAAAAATTTCAAGCCATCATTAACCCCATTTCCATATCAATGTTTTGATTTTGAATGAAAATTAATAATTACTGCTGTCTGCGAAATTGTAATTTTCATCTGTCCTTGGGACCAAACTTTATCAACTTTTCCTAAGGTTTTTCGTACCTTGACTTCGTACCCGACTCCATAATTGCTCAATCATGTCAGGTTTTGCAGATATTTCGGTTCGAAAATAAAAAAAAAACTATTACACTATGCCGATCTTGAATATTCTTATAAAATTATGGAGATTAAGAATTTGAAATGAAATGCGTGCTTTTAATCTAAATAAAGTTCAACAAAGTTGCGTTCTTCAGAAGATATTTGCCTTTAGGGTTAAATCTTAAATTTTCTTTTATTTGTATTTCATTCACTACGATGCGAAACCAGAGGTTTAATAGATTTCAATGCTTAAAAGCAAATAATTTTTATGTTTATTCAGATCAAAAGGAGAATTATAAACTTTTCAAATTAAAACCATGATGACTCAACGGGTAACATTTGACCCGTATAAACCACTGATGGCTTCATTTGAGGATTAAAATGACTGATGGATGACAAATATTTTTTGTTTTCATATTTAAACCTATTTAATGTATGTATTTTTTTAGTAGAATTAATCTAAGCCATTGAAGCTGAATTTAGTTTCAAACTATACCCTCAAGGGATCTACACTTTTTTTTTTTTTTTGCGAGAGGAAATCATATTCACTGAAAATTTAAATTCAAAACAAAAATTATTAAAATAAAAACTACCCCATTCTCTCTATCATACTACTAAATGTTGGGACAACTCAAAATTCAAATAAACTTTGAATTTAAGCCTGATGCCTGAATAAACATACATAATAATACATATACATAAAAATACATATTCAATGATACACATGAAATGGATTGGACTGAAAAACTATTGTTCAGAGTATGAATTCGTAAAATAAATTAATTGGTGCGGTGAATATGAAGTTGTTTTTTTTTTTTATTTTATTTTATTTTTAAAATGAATAAATTATGGTGACTTCCAAAGTTTATTTTGTAAACCCGTGGGTGGATTTATTTTTCTAGAACTAAACTTTTTCATAATATATATTTTTTACAGGTGAAATGCATTTTAATTGGTGTATATAATAAAATGAAAGTTTGATTATTTCATAGATTTACGAGCATTTCTGCAAAAAAAAAATCTGCACGACTGGATCGTACGAACTTGCTCTTGTAATTAAAAATCATAATGTAGCAGCTTTGCATAGGTATTTAGGTATATTGACGATTCAATAATGTTACGATATTTTTAACGACAAAATGATAAACAAGTCAAAAAAATAGTTTTAGGTTTAGTTTTTGTTGTAAAAAAAAATTATTTTCAAAATATTTAAACGCAATATTTTTTAACTACTCTGGTGCAACCAGATAGCAAAATTAAAGTAAAATCGGTCCACCCTTTAAGAATCTATTGATGAATAGCTCGAAAATAAGGCAATTTTCTCAAAAAACACCAAAACTCTATTTCCGAAATACGTTTTTTTTTGTTGGCGAAAACCTGAAATTTAGTGTTTGAATATTAAAAATAAGAACAAAATTAGTTCTATTCTACACCCCTATAGAACTAATTTTTCCGTAAAACTAGCTTTGAAGCAATTAGAGTTTTGGAAAAATTATTTTTTTAGGCCCAAAATTTTGAAAAAAAAAATAAAAAAAACTCAAACAGTTAAACCATTAAAGAGAAAATCGAATATGAAAACAAAACTTTTTATGGCAGGTATCATTAATGACAGTTTTGTGCATTGTTTTTTTTACCAAAAATGCAGACCTTATACACAATTTTTTTAAGTTCAAATCGTTAGATCCGTTTTCGAGATAAATAACCGTTTTTATAATGGTTGTATTGTATCGCCGGTAAAGTTGTTTTTGTTTTTTTTTTAACCCAAACAAAAAACATAAGTTCCTTCAGTGGCTTAGGCTGTAGGTCGACAGACAGATATAAGATATATCAGACAGACAAACACAAACAGACATACGTACGGAATTGTGAGATGTGATATTCATTTTTATCGTGTTTATTTATTTAATTAACGCTTAGTACAAGCAAACTTAATAACTAATACAATTAAGAAAAAAACTAGAACATGTATTATAGAAAAATAAAAAATTAAACATATTGTTGTGGAAGGCTTGCGAGGAGTGTTTTACGTAGAGTAGATTTGGATATGTTGAAGTCAAATATATTCGAAAAGGTGTTAACATTACGAAGCATGCGAGACAAAGGATTATAAAATGAATAGTTTGTGCGGTGATAAGGGATGCGGAAAAGGGGTACTGACCTTAGATTACGGGGGTTGGTGTTGAAGGAAATTGCATTCATTAGTGGAGGACAGTCAATGTTACCAGTAAGTAAATCGTGAATAAAGATGATGCCTGAGGTGTCTCTTCGTTTTTCTAAGGACTGCAGATTGATAAGTTGCAAACGTTGAACATAAGGAGGTAGTTAATAATATTCGTCCAAAGGAAGACTACGCAGCGCAAACCGAAGAAACCTACGCTGAACAGCTTCAATTCTTTTAATTTGTGTAACCTGATGGGGTGACCAGACTTGAGAAGCATATTCAAGAATAGGTCTGACGAAGGTTATATAAAGAGATTTTGAGACATATGGGTCAGGAAATAATTCTTTAGACCAACGTTTTATAAAGCCAAGCATGGAATTAGCTTTATTGATAATATTGTCAATATGAGAGTGAAAGTTGAGCTCGCTGTCGCATATGACCCCTAGGTCTTGCAATGAAGTAGCATATGGTACAGGGATGCCGTTAATAAAATAGTGTCGGATAGGCCCAGGTTGACGTTTTCTGGAAAATGTTATAGAATGGCACTTGCTAACATTGAGTTCAAGAGAGTTTTTCTGACACCAAAGAGAAAATTTATCGAGGTTGCCCTGCAGAAAACAAGAGTCTGTTAGCGATGATATACTATTGAAGATTTTCATATCGTCAGCATAAATTAAAAGATCACATTTCAGGATTTGAGAGACATCATTTATTGCTAAAATGAACAGCATTGGGCTTAAATGGCTGCCTTGTGGAACACCGGAAGGTGCGAAAATTGGAAGAGATAAAGATGATCTTAAACGTATAATGTAATTTCTATTTTTCAGATAAGAGTCAATCCATGAGATGAAAAATTTTAAAAAGCCGAGAATTTTTAATTTGTATATAATCATTTTATGAGATATTTTGTCGAAGGCTTTGCTAAAATCTGTTGAAATCACATCAACTTCGCCCCCATCTTCCATAGTGCATAGCGTATGGGAAACAAAATCTACAAGGTTTGTTGTTGTTGATCTGCCAGAAAGGAAACCATGTTGAACAGGAGACAAAATAGATTTGCAGTGAAACGAAAGTGTATCATAAACAATACTTTCGAATATTTTCGGTATACAAGAAAGCTTGGCTATTGGACGATAATTGGAAACATTATTCTTAGGTCCTTTTTTATGAATAGGAACTATATAAGATACCTTCCATGACTGTGGGAAAATACCCTGCATAATAGATAGCCTAAAAAGGACGGTTAGCGGTTGAATCAGAGTGCTTGAGCATTTTTTGAGGACAATTGCAGGGATGCCGTCAGGTCCTATAGAGAAGTCTTCTTTTAGCTTATCAATTTTGTCTTTAACCATAGTTGGTAGAATATTCAGAGATGAAAAAGATGTTTGCCAAGAATTCAGCATGTAGTCAAAGTATTGTACATCAGGTTCAATATCACATTCAGAAAATGATTTCTTGAAAAAGTTGGCAAAAAAGTCTGCAATAGTTGCAGGGTCAGATGAAGAGTTGTCCATGTAAGAGAGGGAAGGAGGGTAGCCATCAGATTTTCTTTTCACATTAATAAATTCATAGAAACGTTTAGGATTTGATGTTATCGTGGATTGCATGCAAATAATATACTCCTTATAGAGTCGTTTACATAGAACAGAAAATTGCATAAAAACATTTGAAAAACTTCGATAATCAGCGTCCGATTTACTGGCTAAACAGAATGGTGACGCAGACGAAACCGGAGACGGAGCCGGAATAGCTGTCAAAATATTAAATACACGCAAATTCAATGTTGCGAACACAACGGAACGTAGACGCATACGGAGATGCAGACGCAGACGGAAGAGTTCACCAACTTTTAACTTTTGACGTACGGCACTTTTGACGTTTCAATTTGTATGAAGAAAAAAAAAACAACTTTTTGGGTCGGAAAAAAATATTGTGGTTATTTGTATCGCGAAAAAAATAATTTATTAAAAGGAAAATTATTGGAAACAAAAAATGTGAATTCTGAGCTTGTACACAATAATATTCTTTTGTTTTTCTTCAAAATACTTTCAAAGCTGTACAGCTCCATTGTGGACATGTAAAAAAAATAAAGTACGACACTTTTTGACAGCTCTTCCAGTTCCGTCTGCGGCTTCAGTTCCGTCATTCTATTCTGTTCAGCCAGTTAGTTTTCAAGTATTTTTTCCATAGATAATTTCTGACGTTGCGAAGAGATCGAAGTTCCTTGTTATACCAAGGAGGAGAAGATGAGTAGTTGCTACGGGGTACAAAAGGGACAGACTGAGCAAAACAACTAAATATTTTGGTATAGAAGGTCTCCAACTCTTCTTCAATCGACCTTTGAGAAATATTTAAATTGATTTCACTAAGAAGGATGTTAAGGTTACGAAAATCGGCTTTGCGAAAGTTAAAACTATATTCAGGGGCAATATCATTATGGGGTATGTCATAAGAGAAAGAAGTAAGCAAAGGGGGGTGAAATCGATCGAGTGTAGATAGCAGCTGGTCACTCTCAATCACAATACGAATTTAGCAGGCAATCTGTGAATAGAGTTTCCTTTTCGGATATTAAGTTTGTAGGGTAAAAGTAAGTTGCATCATCAGAAGGAGACCATTGGATGTTAGGCAGGTTGAAATCTCCCAAGCAGATGATATTATCGTTAGTGTCAGCCATTACAAAAAGAAAATCAATAGAATCGATAGCGAGTTGATACGAGCTTGTAGGTTGAACGGGACGAATATAGCAACACATAACATATATGTTCCGAAAAGGTAATTTAATTTTAATAGAAATAAATTCGAAGTCCATTGATTGTGAAGTCTTAAAAATGGTGGCATCTAAAGTATTTTTTACTGCTATTAAAACTCCACGACCGGAGGAATCATTATCATTGTTATGACCATCACAGCGAAAGGTAACGTAATCGGAGGTAAATAGTTCGCTACTAAGGAAATTGGGGGTGAGATTCGTTTCAGTCAATGCAAAAATGTCATAAGGTAATTTTTGTGAATTCAAAAAAACAGTTGAAGTTTTTGTACGGAGGCCTCTTACGTTCTGGTAGTAGATGGTAAGACATGTTGGGTGTGTTTTTAAGGAATTAGGATGGGCGAAAACCTTGCTAAAGAGAGTTACTGTTATTACGATTACGTTAACGATATGAAATGAATTTTGAATTAACGTATGAAGCGTAGGCAGCCAAGTCGTCTGAGACCATTTGATTGGTAACGTTAAAGGCTTCATGATATGAATTAAAGATTTTTCGTAAATTGGTAGTGTTCGTGGGGAGTCCTTCTTGGTGAATAGATATCATGACGTTAGTTTTGGTCTTACCTTCAACGCAGACAGAATCAGGTTTATTATCGTAACATCAGGTTTGATTAAAATCTGAAGTTTGATTTTTTTACGAATCCAAAATTGTCCTCTTTCACACGAAGAAATAAGTTACTGGAGATTTTTTTTCAACATTTTCTTTTAATTTTCCTAAAAATTTTTTTAAACTTTTACACGAAGAAACAAAATCTTAGGAGATTTTTGTATTTTTCTCTGAAGAAGCTTGATTGAACATTACGTTGTTTGAAGAGGAATATCAAAAAAATCTCCTCAAATCGTTGACCGGGGAGATTTTGTTTACGTGAGGAGAGAAATTCTTCTATAGTTTTTCAATAAATTTTAGTGTTATCAAAGTTTTTGCAACAGATCAAATATGGGATTCAAAATGTACTATACTTGACATAATACCTACCTCCTTTTGGTAACGTGAAATTTGTACCAAGTTTCCCACACTTGGGTTTTTTTAGCTAGGGGTTTTGACAGCAAAATATGAAAATTTGCAAGAAATTTTTTGTTACCAAACAGATTGAATGTTCATAGTTTAAAGCTTAGTTTTAAAAGACCGATTAAAAATAACAGCTTCCAACATTATGAATTGAAGCTTTCCCTTTTGACATTACTATAAAGATGTTGTTAGACCCTGTTTAGATTGGGAAAATTGAGTCTCGACTGGTATGAGGGTCATTGTGTCTACATTATAAACTTTGAAGCGCCTCAAAATACATTGATACAACAACAATTTCGAAATTTCGCACAGTGAAAGAACAACAGATGAGACTCACTAGACCAGTTTTTATATTTTCTTCGCGCCTCACGAGATACTTCACCCCGCACTTCTCTTACTCACAAACTGCCATGATACCGGCCTCAATTTTCCCAATCTAAACAGGGTTTTAAGTAGATACTATCATTTGCCTTACATAATATCTGTAGAATATACTGTTTTGTTTTTTGGCAATTTAAAAAATCGGTTTTTTTAAATCTTAAAATTTCTAAGCCACTTGAGCTTAAAAAGGAACTCCAGCAACCTCATCGTGTATACTAAATCTAATGTTATTAACTTCCTTTTCAATATAGACTACGATGGTAATAAGTATCTTGTATCAAAGAAATTTTAAGGAATTTATGTTATTTTTGTAGGTATCTATTTTTGTCTATAAAAGTTATATAGAAGTTCTTAAATGAACGACTTGTATGTTTCCTTGGATACTATTTATCTCCCCTATATCGAAAAGAAAAATATTGAAAATATTTCAATAAGGAAAACAATTGGTAATGTGTGCCAATTAAATCAAACAAAATCAAATCTTCAAACAAAAGTATATGGATTGGCGAATTTCTATGATTTTTTTTTACCAATTTAGCGTCATATATCTGAGAACCTAATATTCCATCCCTGTGATATTTGAAGATTGATTTTTAACGATAAATAAGATTTTTTCATTAAATCTTCTATATGGACGGGAAAAACAAGTTCCCTAACGAAATATATCTACAATGTAAAAGTCGATATAACGAACAACAAAAAAAAAAAAATGACAAGTATAAATCATCTTGTCTGATTCTCTTTATTTCTTCGAAGAATTGTTTTTATATGCAGGAGAATTTATTGAAATAGAAAATGAGATTATATCCCGATATGTCAAGGGATTTTGACGTACAGGTTTCGAAAGCCATGTTTATGTTCATACAGATAGTCACAGTTCACGCACGCCTGCACACAGTTTTTCATATCATCACGATGTGATCAATCTCCTACTCTCACAAAAAAAAAAAAAAAAAAAAAAAAAAAACTAGAGAACTTATTGAAAACGGAGTGGTTGTTGGAAGCATTCCCGAAAACACTTCAAAAACAATTTTTTTTTCTTTCATCAGACAATAGAGAGTATCAAAACTTTTAAGCAAAAAAAAAAAAAAAAAAAAGTAGACACGGATATTCCAGCCCCTCGAGTCCCAACTGGGCAAATGGTAGGAAAATGGATACTTTCATCGTAAAATTGCTTTATTGTCTAATGGAAGAAATCTGAGAAAATGAGGAAATGTTTCTTTCATATTTGCCAGTTTTACCATCTGCAAATAACTATTTACAAACATATACAAAAATATATACATACATATGTATTTGCTATCTGATGGGTATATAGGTACCCAACATATCATCAACTGTGATTGCACTGAGTTGTGGTGAGTTGTGATATCTTTTTGTGACTTTTCTGTAGTTTTTTTATATTTATTATTGCTTCCCTGCCATTTTCTTGCCTTTTTTATTTATATTTTCTAGGTTTGTTGACCCTGTTATTTTTTTGTCAATATTTCAGCAGTGATTTTGTCGGTGATTTGTTTTTTTTTGTTTTTAGATAAATAGGTATAGATACGTATGTACACAACACATGTTTCGTTCATAGATTTATAAGTCAATAAAGTGATACATTGAGATTCATCCAAAGCAGATGGTGAGATTGGTAGGAAGAAAATGATTAAACCATATTGATGGACGATGGTTAACATATCATTTTTATGTGGCTCCTTTTCTCCTTCTCCACCGGAATGTGTATCTTGAAGAGTAATCTAGGACTATTACGCGAAAGGCCTATATAGATCGAATTCAGAAATATCCTTTAAACAGATATGCTTTTCCGCCCATGAAAATGTGCTTCTCACCATTACCGTTCGAATTTGGCATACAATTAAAGGTTCCCTCTTTTCCTGTAGATAAAATGTCATATTTTCATGCACACATAAATGATCTTAAATCACTAGGGATATGTTCTCCACGAGCTGTCGTGTCACCAAATTTATTTTATTTTTTTATTTAATTTAATTTTGTTTTTTACGAAAAAAAAAACCTCTGAATGAATCACCTATTATGCTTCATTATTGAAACTTTTTGACTACTTTCCTAATTGCAAGTGCAGCAGAGAGAATTAATTAAAAAAGTAAAAGTTCCAACATGGCATTGAAGTTTTCAACTGCATAGAAAAAAACTCGTGCAAATATAATTGTTTTCAACTTTTATTTGTGATCAGGGGTATATTTATAATATGGGCAGATTGGGCTATAGCCCAGTGTGCGGCAAAGTTTTAGGGGCGGCAAAAAATAATTTCTCAATTCATATTTTCTTTTCCATTGAAGTTAAGATTTATCAGATGTTGGACTTCTACTTGAAAAAAAAAAGTAAAAAAAAAATAGATGAAGACAGTTGTTGACCGAAAGTGAAACTGTCAGCAAATGTGTTCGAATTGGGCATTTGGTTTTGTCTTAATTAATTGGTAATAAGTGGTGGTTTGCGATGTTGTTAAAAAAAAAGAAAAATAGATATCTATGCCGATTTTGGAATCCATAACACTTTGGTGAAGATATGAAAGGTAACTATTTGTATACAGCAGATTTACAATTTCGTTAATAATAATACAATAATTGTCTAAATATGCAAAACTTGAGTAAAAGCACGCTGTGGCCGCCACGCTGGCCGCACAATCGCCATAGTAGGTACCTAATAAATAGGTATGTGATGTCACACTTTATTGCAATAAATTTTTTCTTCTTAAATGACAGTAATTGATGAAAAGAAATAATATTCATGCGAAAGACAAAGTTTTTTTTTTTTAAGTTTTGTAGCTCTTTAAACATGAAAAAATTTCTGACAAAAAAGAAAACTAAAAACGATTCAAAAGTTCAAATAGAAATTTAGTAATGAACATAATAAAATTATTATTGATCACTTAAAAGGGTTTTGTGTGATAACAGATACGCAGTGTAGGCTGGTGACCGTGAAATACTTATAACTCCAGCCTTAAAAAAACTTAGTGGTATCTCACTCAAGTTGTTGTTGTTTCATTCAAACCTTCAATATTATTAGTTTATATGTACATCAAGTGAAATCCAAATCGAAATGAAACATCAATTATTTCATAAACAATATGCTCAACAAAAAGATCAAATTAATTCAAATGTGGGCGTATACGCACTATTCTTCTTTTATTGAATATTTAAAACATTTCACTACAATTTTTATTTTCGAACGTCAAATTGGTTTAAGTCAATTGAAAAAGCTATTTTAATAAATGTTGTCTCTATTTAAAAAATGCAGATGCGGTATGGAGTTCGCGGGCAAACTCTAATTCAATTTAACTTTTTCCTTTCTCCTTTCAAGATAAGTTTTTTTTTTTTTTTTTAAGCAGCAAATTATCCATCTACACAGCCACTGGTGCTTCAAGCAGCTGTGATTAGGATATTAATTCTATTCTCTCCAGGCATATGAAAACCCTAATGCTTAATCAGCGGGGGCAAACAGAATTTGATTAGCTGAAACCTCAAGTACGAGCTGGAGCATCCGGTTGTTTTATTATTTTCTTTGATAAATATTTAATGTGAAAAATGTGCGAATAAATTCTGGAGAGTAGAAAAGGCGGCAAAAAACCTAAATACGCCACTGTTTGTGATATTAAAAGTTTTACTATATTTTCAATTTTTTTCTCTGAATGTTTATGTAGTTTATTTGCATAAAAAGCCGTGCATAACATGAAATTAATTCATATAAAAATAGAAACACTGAGCGAAGAAAAAAAAAATTAAAAATTATACACAAAATAGAACAAAAAAGTTTGTTAACAATCATCAAAAAACAATCTTTTCTTTAGGAAGATATGTACCTATGCAATACATTAAAGCAAATGTACATAAACGCTTTATGTGTTTTCCACGTGTATGAACAAGAAACGAATCTTTTTGTACTGAATTAAATATCCTTCAAATTTGTGTAAGTAGCGCTTTTTTTGAGGCTCAGCTGAGATAAGCTCGTGTAAACGACATTGCGGTTATGGTTATACAGGCTGATCGGTATAAGATGTACCAAACTGCTGGAGCGAGTAGGTTGGGTAGAAAGCAACAAAAAACACTAAGGCAATTTTTAAGAGCGTGAAATTCCCCGTAAGGTCCATCAAACCGATTACCAATATGATAAAAGGTGTCTATAAGCATTAGAAATTTGAAAAAAAAAATGTACGTGCATTTTAAATGGGAAAGCTTCATATTTAAATTGTAAGTACTTAAAATTGGAATTAAGAGCTCAATCTTGGTGAGAATTTTGTTTTCTATATGTAGATTAAAATTTTGTCTGTGGACCGAGAAAAATTTTTTTTTTCCAGAAATTAATCACCCTAGCTCACAGTTGTACCAAACCAATTCATACAAAAAAAAATCCAAAACTAGTGCTAAATTCTGCGCAAGGTTGAACCCTAATCAGGTCTGTTATGAACTAATTCAGAAAATATTTCGTTCATAAGTGCAAAACTTTATAGTGTACTGGATTTAAGCAAAAAAATTTCTTGAAGTTGCAGTTTTACGCATTATAAAAAAAAAAATATTAAATTATTTCTGAAGTGCAAAATAATAAAAAATATTTGATTGTTGGCTATTACTTTCGTTCTATAGTAATCAAATCTTCAAGTTTGGAGTCCTTAAGCCATAATATCAGGCTACATATTTGTGTAAAAAATTTTGAGGAGGGGTAAGAAATTTTGTACAAGAGGGGTGATTGAATGCAAAAGTTTATGAAAAATTTTACAATTTTGAAAAATAATACTGGACAGAGATATTTCACCAACCCTCCTCTATAACTTAAAATGAAAAAAATCCCAGAGGTCGTTAATAAGTACTAGGTATTTTGATTCTATAAAAGTTTTTCATTCGCCATTTTGTTATAAAATAAAATCCGGGTGAGTTATTAAATAAAAACAAAATGACCAGCTGTTTTAATATGGTGGTTTTCTTTTATAATTTGGAGATGTACCCAAACACATACATATTTGCTCGTCGAAAATGCAACTTCAATTAATTTTTTTTTTGACTAAATCCAGTACACTTTAAAGTTTGTGCACGTTTTTCTCAAAAACTATTGATTGTACGAAAAAATGTGTTGTAACATTTTTAATGTAAAATTAAATAAACTACAACTTTTGCCTTAACATTTTTTTAAAAACACTAATATTTTTTGACTTTGTTCACTTCAGCAGTGAGACCTCAAATTTTAGAAAATATTTTAATTTTAAAATAAATTATTTCGACTTCTCTGTGATATCAAAGGATGAAAGGCTTTAAAAAATGTATAGAATATACAAATTCATAGCAAAGTAGCCACTTCAATGCGGATTGCGAAGCACTATATTACAAATTAATAACTTCCCCGCTTATTGAAAAAAAAAAAAAAAAAAAAAAAAACGGGAAACAAAAACAATCTTGTACGATTGTCTACGAAGGCCACACTTTACTGTACAGTATTATATTTCCTCAGATTTTATCTACAAGTTTATTTTAAAGTAAAAAATATTTGCATGCCTTGAAAAAATAATGAAAATATTTGAGACATAAAATATACCTCGCTCCTTTAAATTTTTTAATAATTATTCTCTTAATGCCACCCATGTTGAAATTGAAAACCATGTTTACAAAATTACCACTTACACGTATGCCAAAAATCTACATACATATATATGCATGTATATCCGACTTACATTACACGCCTCTCTGATTATCCTTATAACTGAAAGCACATAAGTTCAAAGGATTTTTTTTTTTGTTTTTTGTTTTATTCCCTTGATATACCAACATATTTGTTTCGTATTTCAGGTTGCAAATAAATTTAGTTTCCAAAACATACAAACAAGTATTTTGACTTTCATTTGAAATTTATACAATATAAAATTATTGCCTCGATTTAAAAAGCACGGGTGTATACAATATGACGCACTTGTGTTGGGATCTAATTTTTGTGGAAAATTGAAAGCTAAAGGTGGAAAAGTGAAATATGTTGCTTTTTCATGCTTACTTCATAAATAAGTACATGAAGGTAATAATTCAATTACCCAGAGACATCTTATGGAGAAAAAATTTCCATGAATAAATCAAGCACAAACTGATGTTGTAATAAGGTTATGTTTTTTGGAAATCAATCTTGGAACATAATTTATGACTTACATACTTACATTATATAAGGGATTGTATATAGAACAACCATCAAACTTCTTGAATACAATTTTCAACAAAATTGTTAGCTTGAATTTCAGACATCAAATTTTAATAGACCAAAGATAAAACAAAAATCGTAGAAGTATTGCATTTTATTCGAAACATATATGTATATTGGGGTGTCCTTTATTTTCCAAAATCATTTTTTCGATCAGACATCTCCTGCATCAAAGAAAGTTAAAGCCCTACAAAAAATGTATTGACCGAAACAAATATTGACCTAAGTCATTAACATATGCGTGCCAAATGTCATACTTTTTCCATGCAAACTTATTTTTTTCTCCCGAGCAGCAGCAGATATTTCAAATTATCCTTTCATTCAAAGTTTTAGGTCCAAAAATACTTAAAATTCTATGATTTTTAAAATGATTTACTTTTTACTTGAAAAATTCTTCAGTAAATTTTTGAATGGCAAACATTTTCAGTTTCTTTTAATTTTTTTTGATCTTTTATCGGAATATAAATCGAAAGAAAAGTAGATTTTTTAAAAATTTCGGTATACTCGTACAATAATACTAAAATTTTTCAAAAACATTATGCACAAAAAATAATAATCAAAATCAATTAAGCCGCTTCAAAATCAACATAATTCGAAATCAATTTAGTAAAAAACTCACCTTAAATTGTTTTTAAAGCACACCATCTGATTTCTTTAACAAATCTTTGTTTTTGAGAAAGAAATCAAAATCGTAGGAGCGATTTTTTTAAAAACTAATTTTGTATGTATTTAAAAAATTTTGTATAGTGCATGTATTGGTAAGAAAAAAATTGGTACCTACACAATTTTTTAGTATTTATTAATGTTGTGTTAAAAATTAAATTTCAAAAAAAATCATCTATCTATTTTTGAAATATCGAATTTTCAAAAAAAAAATGAAATTTTTTAAAAATGCAGTTTTTTTTTTGAAAACTTTAATATGCAGTATGATTTCAACTTTTTAGAAACTTTTGTATAAAAACTTAAATTTAAATGGGTTAAGTTAAACAGTTAATGAGATAGTACTAATTTCAATCAAAATCGTAATGAATTGATCAATTTTGTATCATTAATATTAAAAATTATGGATTAGTTCTTTTAATTGCATATAAAAATAATGGTCAAAAAGCCCAGTTAAACAACTTCATCATATATTTAATCAAAATCGTTGGAGGCATTTTTTGAAAAAATTTAGATTTTCCGTAACGGTTTTTTAGTATTTATATGGAAGGTACCGTTAATAATGACAAAATTTTGCTCAAGTATTCTGGATAATATTAAAAAACTGCTCAGTACCAAGTTTCGTTAAAAATCAACCAAGCCGTTCTCGAAAGAATTGGTTTTCAAAACAAAATTTTGAAAATTTTTTTGAAAATAAAAAAAAAAAAAATTTGAAAATTTTTGTATACGGTATTAAGTATTTGATTTTTTCAGAAGATTCTCCATACAAAAAAATGTAAAAAGCAGTAAGTTTATTCTTTTTCGAAAAAAAACGAAAACAAAAACAAAAAAAAAATGGTTCCATTTAAAACCATTTTTTGGAAATTTTATTTTCACCAAAGGGTAGCCTGTACCTAATAAAATTTAATTTTTTTTTTTACAAAATATCTGTGAAGCCATTTTTGGGAAAAATAGGATTTTCCAAAAATGCTTAATAAAAGCCAGGTACCGGTACCGTTATTTTCGGTACTAATAACATGAAAAAAATGTGTCGGGGGAATGTTTAAAAAACGCTTTATATGTACCTAGTTTAAATAAAATCGACCCCATGGGTTTAGGCTGTAGCCCGAGTACACAGACCGACAGACAGACGGACTGAATTGCGAGACCCAATTTTTTCGTCTTCCTTATAAACTTATTGTCAAGTTCGATCAAAATCTCGATTTCGATTTTTTTTACGAATCTAAAACTTGCCATAACCTAGACAATCGCAAGTTAAAATAGTTCTATGAGAGAGAACAATTAGTAACGGTTTTTTTTTTTTTAAGAAAATGATAAGGTACTAAAAAATAGCCTTTTCATCAAAATTAATTGAATTTTGTTCACATCGTTTTTGAGAAACATTAGATTTTCTTAAAATTAAAAAAAAAATCTATAAACTATGAAGAATTAAAAAATAAAAATCCATAAAGTTTGTTTTGGAATTTTAAATTTCATCATACTTTATTACCCGTTTATAAACTTAAGCCCCATGCAACCAGAATATAGACCTAAAGCGATGAGAAAAGTTGGCTGCTGATTCCTAAATATACTGCCACAACTTTAAACAGTAACTAAAGTATCAAGCCAATTTACAGGCCGGATTGCTATCCAGATCAATTATTAACAATGGGTCCTAACAAGGTTATAATCTGGGCCAACCTTCTCCTTAACTTGGCTCTAGAGAAATCTATCCATAATTCTGGCACGTCAACTTCCCTTATCAAGTCCAGGCAGATTTATATTGGCTTAAAGTCCTTGCTTCTACATTATCTCACAGAGTATACTAACAAGATATATTCACGAATTTTCATTAAGATCATCGAGCTGTTTTAGGATTATAAACGGAGGAGCAGATGCAGTTTAATGAAGAGAAGCTAAAGGAAAGTTTGTCAAAAAATTAGGGTGATGAAGCATGAATTTAAAGTAAAAAAAAAAAACCTTTAACTTTGTTGTATACATTTCTGCGAAATTATTTTTCTTATTGAAAAAGGAACGTTTACAGATTTTTTCAAAGCTTTTTCATATACTGAATTTCGGTTTCCACTAAATTGTAACGAAATCATTTATTAACGCCTCTCATTGACTTCTGACACGAACATCATTAAAATCCTCCCCCACCCTAATTTCGTTTTCCAAATAGCCATGGGCAGGATAACAAGTTCAATAGCAATTGTGGGTATACCCATAAGGTGTTAATCACCTTGCCCTAAGATTTTTTGGTGTCTTATTTCCTGTTAAAGAGATTTTTAGTATCACCATTGATTTCTTGAAAGCCTAGGAATCTAATACACGAACTAAAAAAAATATTATGATTCAGTTTTCGAATCACGTCTTCGTGAACGAATATTCCTTTTAACAAGGATATCATCATCATCGCCTTCGTATAACTTGAGCTATACATGATATCTCGAGGCATTTCAAGGCTGCATTAAAGGTTAACGCTAATGGATTCTTTATCTTGATAAGGAGAAAAATATAGTTAAGACAAATCAAATCAAGGGGAATGGGAAATTCTGGAATAAGAGAAAGAGAGTCGATAGATAGGCTGTGGGTAGTGTAAGCAAAATAGAAGATACCCTTCCCAAAATAGTATATGCAAAACTCCTATATAAAATACGTGTCAATGTGCCTCATCGAATTTCCTTCTTAAGGGGATGAAGAAATAAAGTCTAAGGCCCATTTGATGAAACGGAAGTTAAGTTTGAACATAAAGCGCTTATGTGACACATTTACCCAAATGAAAAGACATCAAAGGACAATGTAAAATTTAAATATTTAAGTTTCATATCAGCAAATGGGTCTTAATGAAAAAATATAAACTTTAATCGAATCTTGATCCTCAAATAAAGTTAACAATACAGAAAATTCCATAAGCCTATATAACCAATTCAAAAATACCTCATATAATATTGATAGGCTAGACTTTTGATTTTCTCATTCGAATGATTTTCTATTCATCTAATTTAATTGGAAAATTCAATTATTGATATGGAAAATGTATATCTCAGAGAGCAAATACTATAAAGCCACAAGTGTGCCTATTCAATTGAGAACTAATTTTGTTATCTTATTTGAGAGGTTTTTTGAAGTGGGTGCCAAGCCAAAACCAACCAATGGAATTTTTGTCAAGGACTTGGACTTCTTGTTGGGTTGTTGTATTATTTTTTTTTTGTTGGTTTGCTCAAAAATGTGTGAATAATTTCATCTGATTAATTTAAGTAAATAAGAGGGATGAACAGAATGAGCAGTTTCTATATATGTACCTATAGGATTTGATATGTTCTTTTGTTTTCGAAGGACATTATGGAATGTGCCGGTTCATTTCTTTTCACTTTTTGTAAGTGGTTGGATGTTTTTTAGTTTTTCTTTTTATACACTAACACTGTTAGAACCATTTAAAGTTGAAAAAATGACAAAAGGTGTAATATCTTTGTCTAGTTTGGTTTTTAAATTCTGTTAAGTTAAATGCTGCCGGAGTTACATGTTGTGTTCGTCACGGTTGTACAGGGTGGGGCAAAAGGTATGAACCGGTTTTAAAGGGATGCAAAACAAAAACAATTCAACTTACAGAAATTATATTCATATCACGAAGATGGCGGTCGTCAGCCGCGATCCTTCCTTGAAGGCGAATTCTGAAGTTTTCAACCGCTCTTCTACACATGTCCTTAAGTTCTTCCAGGGTATGTGGACAAAGTTTAACAACTTTTTCCTTTATGTACCGCCAAAGAAAAAAATCACAAATGCTCAAATCTGGTGACCGCGCACGCCACTCCACGTCGCCCCTCAAAGAGACGAGGTGCTGGGGGAACACTTGCCACAATCTCGCCATTGAAATCCTAGCAGTGTGGGATGTAGCCACGTCCTGTTGGAACCAGATATCTTCCAGACCAGTTGCTTCACTCAATTCTTCCAGCTCGGGTTCAAAAAACTCTTCCAACATTGTCACATAGCGCTCAAATAGCATTTCTTGCCAAGATGACATTTTCAGGAGTTCTTACAGTTCTGCGTCTTCCAATTGCCTAAGGAGTTGCTTTTGAACCAGTTTTTTTCAATGTCTTAGCCCAACGTCTAATTGCATTACCGCCAGGGACGTTTCCCCCAACAGGAATATTGAGGTGCTATCGGCTCTCTGCGTGGCAATAACAGAACGGCCATTTTCAATAAAAGTCCTAACAGCAAACCCACGATGCTCTCCCGTCCAAACTATAGTTGCTACTGAAAACTAGACTCTCTCACTGCCACAACGAGACCCCTCCCCTTTTCCCACCACTACCACAGGCCACAGGCCGAGCGTCAGCCGGTCAAAATCGGTTCATACCTTTTGCGTTATTACAAGTAGCCGAATATAATTTTCTAAATAAATCTAAATTGCTCATCAAAGCAAATTCCTTGCAGACGTCAGGGGTTTCGACTGTTAACCGGGGTTCATATGGACAAAATTTACGGAACTCAGTTTTTTTTTTTCACCTTTACTATCATCATCAGAATGTCAGTCATGATTCAAGTTTTGAATTCTATTATTTTTGCTAATGCAAAACTACCCCTTGGTATACAGAAAGTATAAGAATGCGCTAAGAAAATGATAATGACATTTAAAAAATTCAAATTCTATTAAGTTAGGTACAGGACACAGGTACCTACCTTCAATATGTCCGAGAAGCAATTTATATTCAAACAGTAGGTGGATTTATTCATTATGTACTATACGTATAAAAAACAATTAATAAATTAATTTGTTTCCTTTTGTATAATTTTTGCAATTATAATCCAGAAGCACGAACTTTGTCCACCATCAGCAACAACAATAAAGGTATAATGCTCAAAATAAATTAATAAACATTTTTCATAGAATGTAAAAATAATTTACCTTATTGTCTGAGAATTTGTGTTTGCGTGGCACCCATTTGAAACAAAAAGATCCTAGAATTTAAGCCCAGGAAACCCTAAACCCATTCTACTTACCCATTAACGCAATGACTTTTTAATGAGTAAATTATAAATATGAAGTAAATTGTTACTTTCCACCTGCAAACAAGGTTGTGACACTGAAATGGGAAGTTACAAAAAAAAGGATTGGATGTGTTCACGAGCGGATGTAACGTAAATTTAACATTTTTGTATATTCCTTGTGCGAGCTTCTGAAGGTGTCATATCACAATTTATATGTAACTGGGGAAAATATTCACCAGGAGGGGACTGCCGAATTTTGGGTCGTTATCACGGCCCACTCCTCACTAACCTTTTAGTTTACTAGTATCCCCCTATACAAGAAGAGAAAGAGCGATCTGGGGACCAAAAGTATATTTGGTAGAACTCGAATACCCGAGCCCACCAAGAGACATATCTTAAAAAAAAAAATTACCATATGAATCGGATTTATTAAAAAAAAAATTCCCCATGACTTCTCTAGCTCCACTCGCTTTGACCCTTATCGCCTTTATCTACCTTTAGGATCAGTAGTTACAGATCTACTCGGTCCTTTAGGTAGATGACAAAAGGGGGTGTCCACTCTCGGGCTATCGGCATAGGTCTGCTTGTCTCCGCACTTTGCAGCTCGTCGGTGGGGTGAGTTCTTGATAACCGAAAGAGGACAGCGTTACTTAAATAATTCAGACCTATTGTTGGAGATGTTATTTGAACTTGGTTGTTGTTGGCAGGACCCGAATCTTTGGTCGTTTTGTGGTGATTTTCTAAAGGCCATATAGGCAGCAGAGCTTAGGTGTTAGAGCTCTCCGAGTATTTGCCCTCCCCATAGTGCTTAAGAGAGAAAACCCCTCTATAAACACTCCTTGACCACTGCGGCTACTCACTTCAAGCAATGGTCCCTAAATGGACGAGGGAAGTTTAAAAAAAAAAAAAAACTTCCCTTAAATATTTCCTATATACTCATTAGTATCCTTTAATCCCCTTAAGTCCACATCCCTTTCCTATTTCCTTAGCATGAATGCATAATCACTCGTCTTTCAGCCTGAAATAAAGTTGACAGCCCAACGAAATATCATCTTCAAACCAGAAAAAAAATTTAACTCTCAACTCGCTTGTTTACTTTTTTTTTATGAATACCCTATGGTACCCTTTATTAATGAAAACAAAAGTTATATGTACGTTCTATTGATTATAATCCAACATAATAAGAATATACTATTTTATATCGCAAAAGATCTCTTCCCCTTTTATCGTAAAAAAAAATAAATGACCACTTTCAATCGAATCTTGTAAGTTAAGATGTTTTTCTCTTAGAAAATGATTCAAAATAAATTAATATACTATTTAGATAATGTTATGAAAAATCTAATTAAAAAAAATATAATACAAATTAAAAAAAAGATATTTATAAACACAGCTGATTTGAATAAATTGAAAATTAACTCAGTTATCAACAAAAAAAAAACTTGGTTCAATGAACCTTTTGTAATGAAATCTTGCAGTTATAGCTGTCTCGCTCTATTTCAAGATTTTCCGATTCATCAAAATTAATCAATTTCCACAACAGTCAAATGAAAGGTTCAATTTTACGTATGTAAATATTGATATGAAATAAAAAAAATAGACTTACCGATTTTCCGATGAAATGTGCACAGCTCTTCGGTTCGGTGGGAACATAAAGTTCTTTTATAGCTATATAAGATAAATAAACTGGTATATAAAATTGAACACTTTGACACTGAATTCCAATTAGCTCGAGTAGTTCACAAGATTTTTTTTTTTTTTTTTTGTATTAAAATTGATTAAGGATCACGAAAATATAGGGGTCAAGATTTACAAAAAAAAAAGATCAAAAACTATTAAATATTAATAGCAAGAAATTATTACAAAAAGATTCTTTTAAGAAAGAGAAGGATATAATTTTTTTTTTTTTTTTATATTTCTTTCATTAGAAACTTATCTCTTTCTACTTATTATTCCTTCTCCTTTTTCAAATATTAAGCTTTTTTTTTCTTTTTTTTTTTTTTTTAAATTAACTTTCTTTTTTAAATCACAACTAATGCTTATTCACTTTTTCTATTTCTTATTATTTCTATTTTTTTTTTTTTTTTTTTTTTACCTTTCTATTTGATTTGAAGATTTAATTATTTCTTTTTATATACATATTCACAATTTGTTATAGCTAACTTTAAAGCCTTCTAGCCTTTTTTTTTTGAATGTTTATACCGCGATTTTGTATTTTTTTTTTTGTTTCTTTTTTTTTTATGAGAATTTCCCCATAAGCTGCCTAAATGGCGATGACGTTAGGAGGAACCCGAATGACAAACTGACTTGCTGATTTTCGCAATTGATTGTTTTTTTTTTTGTTATACCGTTCACCGAATTCTTACGAGATTAGATTTTAAGGAGTAAGACGAAGTTGGCGATTAGAAGAGTTGCAAAGGAAAAACGAGAGTTTGCTGAATAAAGATCATCAGCAAAAAAATTTATATCCCGACAAATTAATTAAAATCTTGAGACACTTTTCCAAGGACGTTTTAGAGATACTTTAAATCCCTTGGCTCTCTACGCCAACTCGTTCCGACATGGATGGTTTTCCTTGGCTTTTCTTTTGAGCCTGTATTATTCTAGCCACGTGAATTCGATACAAAGCTGTGTATAGAATTAAAGGAGGTTAATCACTAGATCTGGACCCAAAAAAAAAAATAAAACTCACCGATGGTACCAAATAGCTTCTCTTCTTTTTTTTTGGTTTAAAGAAGGACTGAAGTTTTGGTTTAAGTAGGTAGATTCAGTGAACAGTTCTAAAGGGTAATATGATTATTCGCTCGTTCTGAACGTAAAAAAAACAAACGTCAAAGAAAGAACTCACCAATAGTCAATTATTTCCTTTTAGGCACAAACTTTAAGGCAGGTAAAAAAAAACAAAAAATGTATTTCTAGGTCATGTATACGCCACACTGCACCCAAAACTAAAAAAAATCATAATTTTGAATTCTTGATTTTTCACAGGATTAAAATCTTTCTGCCTTACATTTTCCTTTCGGAAGATGCTTAAATTTCGTTCGTCTAAGAAAATATGTCTTGCTTTATGGTTAGACGTGGGTGCAAGAATATATGTTTTTTTCGTGTATACTGTTGAGAAGACTTTACCAGACGACGATTGATCCCAGAAAGGAAGTTTAATAATCTTCGACGAACCACGAGGCTAAACGAGTATTTTCGCATATCCGCGAATGTACGAGCCTCGAAATTGGGTCAAGTGAGTCGAAGAATTTTATAGTATCGATATTTTTTTTTGTTCGAATTCCTATTCTTATGGCTGCATCACAATGGTGGCGTGTTTTTAGCGCTCTTTCTTCGATGTTATGAAGTTTTAATGAATATAATCTACTTGAATTACCTAAGATGCGAGTTCTTATGCATATAGACGATCTTATATCAGAGGTTAGGTGGCGTTAAAAAAAATGGCGTATCGAGTCAAAGACGTGCAGTCTGGATGGCCTCTTAAAAAGCTGTTCAAAGGCACCCTCCAAAAGCTATGATTTTTTTTCTTTTTTTTAATGGTGGAGGTTTCCTACAAAACTTATATCTTTTTTTTGTAGGTTGCCGAATAAAAAGATATAAGAACTGAAACCTTAACCCAGCTGTCTCATGCACAGCTGAGTTGGCCGGGTAAAAAAAACAAAAATTAACTTTTTAATCCTTTTCCTTTTTTTCTTTTGTTTTTTTTTTTTTTATTATTATCTTTTTAGGTCCTTCGAATGTGATAACGTCTTATGCCCTTTTGCATCAACTACCTCGTATAAGTTGTTTCCTACAACCTTAGATACCGTTACTTTCGTAAATTTCGGACTTAACTTCGCATTGAAATGTTTTTTCGCATCACTTAAAACAATATTCCTTTTAAATAGAGGCTCCCCTACATTAAAAGATACATTCCTGCTCCTAAGGTTATATACTTTTTCGTAATTTTCGTGAGCTCGCTCTAACGCTGTTTTCAAATACGAATGTACAATATTCATTTTCGCAACTTTAGGCAACCAGTCTATCTCTGATTGATTTAGACCACCTAGATCCTTCAACAACTTATAGTCCGCCCCATGTTCGATCATTCTTTGCCCAAAGAGGGCTTCATAGGGTGACATTGATAAAGTGGAATGTACAGTGGTCCTTAGGGCACTACTGATTGAAGATAAATAAATATCCCAATTTTTCTGCTGTGGGTCTATGTAAGACCTTATAGCAGCCAATATGGAACGGTTAACGCGTTCGCTAGCATTTGCCTGGGGTGAGTATATTGCGGTACGATAATGTTTTACACCGTATGCTTCAATCATTTTTGCGAATTCTTTTCCCACGAACTGAGTCCCATTATCCGAGAGAATACTCTCTGGTACTCCATAGATTAAGAAAACTTCTTCCTGCAAGAATTTTACTGCCATTAACGCACTTGCTTTCTTCAGTGGCTTTATTAACAAAAATTTAGTTAGTTGGTCTACTACAATAATGATATATGAGTTCCCACTTTTTGATCGCGGGTAGGGACCTAAAAAATCAACGTAGAGATGCTGGAAAGGCCTCTCTACACTGAAACATTTTCCCATTTCCGCTCTCAAAATTATATTTGGTGCTTTGCTCATTTTACATGTTTCACAACTAGAAACGAAATTTTTGACCTGAGCAAACATGTTAGGCCAATAGCATCGTTGTCGGAGGCGGTAAAGCGTTTTTACAATTCCCCCGTGTGACGCTCTTGGAGGGTTATGTGCTAGGGCTATTAGAGGCTCAGTCATTGCAGTCGGTACCCATAACTTCCAAGTCAAATCGTCTTCTAGTGGGTTTCCTACTGAATGTTTAACCTTTTTGTAGATATATCCACCCGAAATTTGTAGATCGGGTAGTCTCTCTTGATTTTTCTTAATGTGACTGATGAGCTGAAGGTATTCTTCGGATTGAAAATGCGGATCCTCTAAATTAATGTGAAGTACCTCTGACGGGTCGACTGGTGTTGAACTGGATGAAATTTCCCCTTGAACTAAAGCATCTACCTCGTAAGCTCTGGATAGAGCGTCAGGAACTACGTTTAACGTACCTTTCCGATGCTCCACCACAAAGTCGTACGCTTGGAGTTTCATACTCCATCTGGCTAATCGTCCAGTCGGATCTTTCAAGCTCATCAGCCATTTTAAGCTTGAGTGATCCGTAATTACTTTAAAACGGTAGCCTTCAACATAAGGGCGGAATTTTTGGATTCCTCTAAATGCTGCTAAGCACTCGCGTTCGGTAACGGAATAGTTTCTCTGTGCGGCGTTAAGTTTCTGAGAAAAGTAATATATTGGGCGCTCAGCTCCATTTTCGTCGCACTGACAGAGAACACATCCGATACCGGATGCAGAGGCGTCGCACAAAATCACA
The DNA here is from genome assembly GCA_947049315.1 of Epistrophella euchroma. NCBI lineage: Eukaryota > Metazoa > Arthropoda > Insecta > Diptera > Syrphidae > Epistrophella > Epistrophella euchroma. The sequence goes on along the minus strand of OX346245.1, from coordinate 119,635,935 downwards.
AATTCTTTGGCAAAGTCGGGGTTTACAAGAACTGGGGCTGACGTCAGGGCATCCTTAATAGATTGAAAAGCTTTTTCAGCTTCTTCACCGAAAATGAATTTCTTACCCTTTTTCAACGTATCTGTCAAAGGGGCTGCAATGGTAGAGAAGTCTCGCACAAATCTCCGGTACCAACCGGCCATGCCTAAAAATCTTCTCACTTGGCGTGGAGTTTTAGGTACCGGAAAATCGAGGATAGCTGCCACCTTCTCGGGATCTGCCTTAAGACACCCTTGCCCTACCTTGTATCCTAAGTATTGCAACTCCTTGAAACAGAATTTCGATTTGTCAATGTTTATTGTTAGCCCTGCGTCATCAAGTCTTTTGCTTATTATGGTCAAAATTCGAATGTGCTCTTCAAAACAGCTAGAAACAACTAAAAGATCGTCCAGGTAGACAAAAACCCGATCTCTTAACTCATGGGGGATAACTAAGTTCATCAAATAAGTGAGACTTTGCGCCGCGTTGCATAATCCGAATGGCATTACCTTGAACTGGTAAAGCGGGCGCCCTGGGACGGTAAAGGCCGTTTTTTCCCTGGATCCCGTCTCCAGCGGTATCTGCCAGTACGCATCTTTCAGATCCACACTCGAAATGAAGTGCGTCTCTGAAAGGCGTGCTAACAATCCCTCAATATGCGCAATTGGACTCGCATTCTTCTTTGTCACCAGGTTCACCTTGCGAAAGTCCAGGCATAGGCGGTTCTTACCAGGTTTGCGTACTAGCACAACTGGGGAACTCCATGCACTGGAACTTTCCTCAATGACACCTAAAGAAAGCATGCGATCCAATTCCGCGTACATTAGGGCTTGTATCGCTGGAGACACGGGATAGTGCCTCTGCTTGATTGGCGTCGCATCACCAGTGTCAATCACATGTTCGATCAACTTAGTTTTCCCCAGTCCTTTTAATGTGGAAGAGGGAAAACTTTTTATAACCCCTCGTAAAGTCTTGGATTGGGAAGCGGTCAACTCACACTGACTTGAGATAACTTCTTTGGTATCAACGATTGGTGCTAAGTCTATCTCTGAGATAATATGGGGAGCGATTTGAAATAATCTCCAAAAATCGACGCCTAAATATAATTTTTGTGATAAAGACGGGACGATACAAAGGTTAAGATTTTTGACTTCACCCTTGTACAACACGGGCACTGTTACCATGCCTAAGGCTTGCTGTCGTTTTCCATCCGCAGTTGAAATTGAAGACAGAAACTTTTTGAGTTTAATTCCTTTAGCCTGAAGAAATTCTAATGACCCTGACCCAAGACAGCTAATACTAGCCCCTGAGTCTAGTAAACCATGCAAGGATTGACCTAAAATTTCTACCCACACATAAGGTCGTGGATCATCGGTTTGGCAATTCAAAGTAGTAGCTGCTACCGCTTTAACATACTTCTTTTTCTGATTCATTTTTTGTCGTAATTTCAAAATTTTATTTGATGGGCCTCGAAAGGTAAGAATTCTCTCTCGGGCTTCTTGATAGGCTTTTAAGCGTTCATGTAAGGTTTTAATTGGGGGTTTTGGCTTCACTTTTTGTTCATCTGTATGTGTTGTCGTTAGTTCATTGTGTATCGTAGGACGCTCTAGTAGGTGTATTGTTTTCGATTTTTGTTTCATGACATTTATAGTTCCGGGTTGGAACGTGTCGAACAATTCTCCCCGGTCAAAGGATTGTTCCGTGATCTGTTTTCCGAGCATCGCCGACACTTAGGGGTGACCACATTTTCTTGCCCACATTTGTAGCAAAATAAGCGTCTTTGCTCATCGGGGCATTCTCGAAACGAGTGTCCAACGCCTTTACAATTCCAACATTTGGAAGCTTCGACATTTCTTTGAAATGCCTCTATTGAAGCTGGACTTGTAAGGGTTGAGTCCTCCAAAGAAACATCAAGTTCGTTCACGTTTCGTCGGGTTGGAGGGTTTGGAAAAGTCTGAGGAGCTCTAATTCGTGGTTGTTCTTGTCCGTTAAGGAACTTCTCAATAGTTCGACAAACATATACCATCTCTGGTACACTGTTGGTGTTGAACGTGACTAAAAGCTCTCCCATCCTTCTCCGCACGTTTTGCTTTATTAGTTCAATCAGTTCTTTAGCCGGTTTTGGTACTCGCATTCTCGAGTTGATTTGCAATAAATCGTCATAAAAGTTGTTAAAGGATTCGTTTGGCAATTGTTTGCGGTCTATCATCTTCCTAGACAATTCGGTGTCTGACTCTAAGCTTCTATATTGTTCTATGAGCGCTGAACGGAGAATCCTCCACGATGAACAAGGATTGTTCTTAAGGAACATCCACAGCCAATTCTCTGCCTGCCCACTAACGAAGTGATGGAAATTAAGGACTATATCTTCCCACGTCACGTTATAGCTGTTCTTTAATCGCTCTAAACGAAACAAGAAGTCGTCCACCGTCATGTTCTTGCTGTCGAACCGAACGCCCCATTTATGGTAGTGTGGAAACCGCGTTGAAGAACTAGCAAGAGAGGGGGCTTGTGGCGTCGGGTTAGTTGTGGGGCGAGAATCGTTCAGATTCAGTTGACTTATTTGAGCCAAAAAATTTTCAACGTTCGATCCTTGGGTCATATCCACCGGATGTACAATCGGATCATTCGCTCTTGACGGGTTCGGATTAGGAAGAGGATCAGATGGGTGATTTAACTCGAAACGGTTCATTATATTTGGGGTGGTTGTTTCTAAATGTCGTTCTGTTGTGTTAGTAACTTCTATTGGCGCGGAAGTTGTAGGGGTTATTTTTGAGAGGGCTTCTCTCATCATGACTCCTACCTGCTCCAATATATTCGCCTGACTACGAGCTAATTCCTCCCTTAAAAAACGCTGATCTTCGGTTTTATGCAACCCAATCGTAGCTGAAACAATTTCTTGAATATAAGTCGTAAGCAGTTCTCTTTCTTGTGCCGTTTCACCATCTTGCGGGGTAGAACCCTCCGTAGTATTATTTTGTCTCAGCCTATTTCCAGGAGTATAACCTGATACTGACGGTCTGATTGAGCTTTCAACGTCACTAGGGCTAGACCTACCTTGTACATTGTCCTGATTAACACTATTCCTGCGTGAGCTACGAGTATTATCCCCCTTCGGTGGGATCTTTTTTCGTCCGCGACCACCCATTGAATTGTTTTTTTTTTTTTTCAAAAAAAAAAATCTAAATTCCCTGACGTCAACGTAAAAAAATCATACAAAAAAAATTTCTGAATTAGATTAAGCCAAAAAAAATCTTCTGAAAGTATAGTTGTACAATAAATTATTCCAGATAACCTTTTAATAAAAACTTTAACTTTTATTTAAATATAAATTATTTGATAATATCTGGCAATCTTTACAAAAAAATAAAACGCTTCTATTTAAAAAAGCAACAACAAAATCTTATTATTTTCTCTCATAAAATTCTGGGATGTGACTTAAGGTTTTTATAGGGATACTAAAATTGGAAACAATCAAAACTGAAACTTGAGGATATTTAAAAAGAAATTTATAGAACCCTCAATGGTAAAAATAAATTAATATTTCATTGTAATTTAATATGACCGTTATCAGTGTAGTACACCTAGGAAGGTTAAAATAATTCTAAATAAAAACTACAGCGGACGTAGGCTAAGTGTCTTGCCTCTAACCTACCGGTTAGCAATTTGAATTTTGAACGCTAGAACTTTGTTCTCTTTTTTTTTTTTTTTTTTTTTTTTTTTTTACCTTCTCTAGGTAACCTTGACGGAAGGACTATTTTTAAATTTATATTGAAGTTGAAATATTTCGAGCTTGATCTGGCTTCAAAGCGCTTGCCTGACATATGTCGAGAAAATTTCAATCGACACACCGGACAAGAGTCTTAGCTTGCAGAAAGATCGAGTTGTTCCTAAGGCCTTACTAGTGTGATCTGCTCGACAGACAACTAAGGTTTCACCTCCTCAGTTCGGAAGCAAAGTCAAAGTAGTATAACCGAAGTACTTCCCTGCATTGATGTTAATCATCACAACAGTCGTAGGTCTAAAAGTTTTTTTAACCTACCGGCTGACGATCTCGGATCCAATGGCTTAGTCGTTATTCACAATTCAATAAGTTGTTCTTCATTCTTCATTCAAAAAAAACTTAACTTCGTCAACAAAAAAGTTGACCCTTGCACCAAATTATCTGTTTATAATTCTTCCGACTAAAAACACCAAAAAAAACTTCCAAAATTTCGGGCCCCACGTTGGGCGCCATCTGTAACGTAAATTTAACATTTTTGTATATTCCTTGTGCGAGCTTGTGAAGGTGTCATATCACAATTTATATGTAACTGGGGAAAATATTCACCAGGAGGGGACTGCCGAATTTTGGGTCGTTATCACGGCCCACTCCTCACTAACCTTTTAGTTTACTAGTATCCCCCTATACAAGAAGAGAAAGAGCGATCTGGGGACCAAAAGTATATTTGGTAGAACTCGAATACCCGAGCCCACCAAGAGACATATCTTAAAAAAAAAAATTACCATATGAATCGGATTTATTAAAAAAAAAATTCCCCATGACTTCTCTAGCTCCACTCGCTTTGACCCTTATCGCCTTTATCTACCTTTAGGATCAGTAGTTACAGATCTACTCGGTCCTTTAGGTAGATGACAAAAGGGGGTGTCCACTCTCGGGCTATCGGCATAGGTCTGCTTGTCTCCGCACTTTGCAGCTCGTCGGTGGGGTGAGTTCTTGATAACCGAAAGAGGACAGCGTTACTTAAATAATTCAGACCTATTGTTGGAGATGTTATTTGAACTTGGTTGTTGTTGGCAGGACCCGAATCTTTGGTCGTTTTGTGGTGATTTTCTAAAGGCCATATAGGCAGCAGAGCTTAGGTGTTAGAGCTCTCCGAGTATTTGCCCTCCCCATAGTGCTTAAGAGAGAAAACCCCTCTATAAACACTCCTTGACCACTGCGGCTACTCACTTCAAGCAATGGTCCCTAAATGGACGAGGGAAGTTTAAAAAAAAAAAAAAACTTCCCTTAAATATTTCCTATATACTCATTAGTATCCTTTAATCCCCTTAAGTCCACATCCCTTTCCTATTTCCTTAGCATGAATGCATAATCACTCGTCTTTCAGCCTGAAATAAAGTTGACAGCCCAACGAAATATCATCTTCAAACCAGAAAAAAAATTTAACTCTCAACTCGCTTGTTTACTTTTTTTTTATGAATACCCTATGGTACCCTTTATTAATGAAAACAAAAGTTATATGTACGTTCTATTGATTATAATCCAACATAATAAGAATATACTATTTTATATCGCAAAAGATCTCTTCCCCTTTTATCGTAAAAAAAAATAAATGACCACTTTCAATCGAATCTTGTAAGTTAAGATGTTTTTCTCTTAGAAAATGATTCAAAATAAATTAATATACTATTTAGATAATGTTATGAAAAATCTAATTAAAAAAAATATAATACAAATTAAAAAAAAGATATTTATAAACACAGCTGATTTGAATAAATTGAAAATTAACTCAGTTATCAACAAAAAAAAAACTTGGTTCAATGAACCTTTTGTAATGAAATCTTGCAGTTATAGCTGTCTCGCTCTATTTCAAGATTTTCCGATTCATCAAAATTAATCAATTTCCACAACAGTCAAATGAAAGGTTCAATTTTACGTATGTAAATATTGATATGAAATAAAAAAAATAGACTTACCGATTTTCCGATGAAATGTGCACAGCTCTTCGGTTCGGTGGGAACATAAAGTTCTTTTATAGCTATATAAGATAAATAAACTGGTATATAAAATTGAACACTTTGACACTGAATTCCAATTAGCTCGAGTAGTTCACAAGATTTTTTTTTTTTTTTTTTGTATTAAAATTGATTAAGGATCACGAAAATATAGGGGTCAAGATTTACAAAAAAAAAAGATCAAAAACTATTAAATATTAATAGCAAGAAATTATTACAAAAAGATTCTTTTAAGAAAGAGAAGGATATAATTTTTTTTTTTTTTTTATATTTCTTTCATTAGAAACTTATCTCTTTCTACTTATTATTCCTTCTCCTTTTTCAAATATTAAGCTTTTTTTTTCTTTTTTTTTTTTTTTAAATTAACTTTCTTTTTTAAATCACAACTAATGCTTATTCACTTTTTCTATTTCTTATTATTTCTATTTTTTTTTTTTTTTTTTTTTTACCTTTCTATTTGATTTGAAGATTTAATTATTTCTTTTTATATACATATTCACAATTTGTTATAGCTAACTTTAAAGCCTTCTAGCCTTTTTTTTTTGAATGTTTATACCGCGATTTTGTATTTTTTTTTTTGTTTCTTTTTTTTTTATGAGAATTTCCCCATAAGCTGCCTAAATGGCGATGACGTTAGGAGGAACCCGAATGACAAACTGACTTGCTGATTTTCGCAATTGATTGTTTTTTTTTTGTTATACCGTTCACCGAATTCTTACGAGATTAGATTTTAAGGAGTAAGACGAAGTTGGCGATTAGAAGAGTTGCAAAGGAAAAACGAGAGTTTGCTGAATAAAGATCATCAGCAAAAAAATTTATATCCCGACAAATTAATTAAAATCTTGAGACACTTTTCCAAGGACGTTTTAGAGATACTTTAAATCCCTTGGCTCTCTACGCCAACTCGTTCCGACATGGATGGTTTTCCTTGGCTTTTCTTTTGAGCCTGTATTATTCTAGCCACGTGAATTCGATACAAAGCTGTGTATAGAATTAAAGGAGGTTAATCACTAGATCTGGACCCAAAAAAAAAAATAAAACTCACCGATGGTACCAAATAGCTTCTCTTCTTTTTTTTTGGTTTAAAGAAGGACTGAAGTTTTGGTTTAAGTAGGTAGATTCAGTGAACAGTTCTAAAGGGTAATATGATTATTCGCTCGTTCTGAACGTAAAAAAAACAAACGTCAAAGAAAGAACTCACCAATAGTCAATTATTTCCTTTTAGGCACAAACTTTAAGGCAGGTAAAAAAAAACAAAAAATGTATTTCTAGGTCATGTATACGCCACACTGCACCCAAAACTAAAAAAAATCATAATTTTGAATTCTTGATTTTTCACAGGATTAAAATCTTTCTGCCTTACATTTTCCTTTCGGAAGATGCTTAAATTTCGTTCGTCTAAGAAAATATGTCTTGCTTTATGGTTAGACGTGGGTGCAAGAATATATGTTTTTTTTGTGTATACTGTTGAGAAGACTTTACCAGACGACGATTGATCCCAGAAAGGAAGTTTAATAATCTTCGACGAACCACGAGGCTAAACGAGTATTTTCGCATATCCGCGAATGTACGAGCCTCGAAATTGGGTCAAGTGAGTCGAAGAATTTTATAGTATCGATATTTTTTTTTGTTCGAATTCCTATTCTTATGGCTGCATCACAATGGTGGCGTGTTTTTAGCGCTCTTTCTTCGATGTTATGAAGTTTTAATGAATATAATCTACTTGAATTACCTAAGATGCGAGTTCTTATGCATATAGACGATCTTATATCAGAGGTTAGGTGGCGTTAAAAAAAATGGCGTATCGAGTCAAAGACGTGCAGTCTGGATGGCCTCTTAAAAAGCTGTTCAAAGGCACCCTCCAAAAGCTATGATTTTTTTTCTTTTTTTTAATGGTGGAGGTTTCCTACACGGATTTATAATTATTTTTTTGTTTGTTTTTTTTTTTGAATGTATTAACAATATAAATATTTTAAGTAGAAGTTAACTTGAACATTTTACGTGAAATATTTTTAACATTGAAATAATCTATATTTGGAAAAATATTTTTAGCACGAATTATGTTAAAAAAAACGTCAAATGATATTAATTTTGTAAAAATTCGTTGAAGGTACCTTTGATTTTATAAATTTCATGATACATATATCCTTTGGAATTGATTTCTAATTAATGCATGAAAACAAATCCAGCTCTTAACTGAAAATATTAAAATTATTTCTGTGAATTTTTAAAACTGAAATAAATAATTAAGTTAAATGTAAATGTTAAAACAAATTTGGAAGTATCAGACATTTTTTTTTGTATCTGTTTTAAGCACATAAATTATGAGTCAATTGTCATATTCATATAACTATAAAAGCTTTTTAATAAATTGATTCCATTAGAACGAATCAAAAAATTTCGACAAAATTATTTGGTTTGGTTTAAGTTCCGACTAAGTCGCAAAATATTCGTAACATGTTTTTTTTTTTAATTAAAAAAGAATAAAATGTATTAAAACTAAATGCCAAACATTTGGTGAACGTAGCACATTACGCGGGCTATACCAGGGACTTAGTACATAATGATGGAATAATTGAGGTCCGTCAAGCTGGGTCCACCACAACGGAAATTCAAAAATTTAACTATGCACAAATTAGGGGCTAATTTGAGGCTAATTTAGTACTCCAATCCTAAGAGAGCCTCAAATTCCCTTCACCCTAAAACTTGTGGTAGACTTAGCTTGACCTCAAGCTGGGCCCACCACACCTCCCAATACACAATTTAAAAAATCTAATGATGCAGGAATTAGGGGCTAATTTGGGACTAATTTAGTACCCCAATCACGAAGGAGCCCCAAATTCCCCTCAACGTTTAGAGGGCAAAAACTGATTTGATGACGTCATCTTGCCGTCAAGCTGGGTCCACCACAACGGAAATTCAAAAATCTATTGATGCAGAAATTAGGGGCTAATTTGGGGCTAATTTAGTACCTCAATCCCAAAGGAGCCCCAAATTCTTTTCACCCTTTTGACGGCAAAAACTTATTTGATGACGTCATCAAATCAGCTTTTGCCCTCTAAAGGGTGAAGGGAATTTGGGGCTCCTTCGGGATTAGGGTACTAATTTATCCCAAAATTAGCTCCTAATTCCTGCATCACTAGATTTTTAAATTTCCATTGCGGTGGATCCAGGGGCCTATTTCACCAAACACTTTTCACTTTTCACTTTGCAACTTTGCAAAAAAATAATTTCCTGCAAAGTAAAAGTGCGAAGTGTTTCACAAAATTTGCAAATTGAAAAGACTTTTCACTTTTCAATTTTTCAGACTATTTTTGAAAAGTGAAAAGTAAAAGTGTTTCACCAATTTAAAAAAGAACTTTGCATTTTTATTCTTATTTTGCAAAGTAAAACTCGATCCAAATAGATACATTTGGATCAATTATGCATTCAAAAAAAAAATCATTGACATTGACCCCTGTTAAATATCGGTTCTGCAGAATTTGTCATTTGTGGAGTTATTAAAACTGCACTAGGGGATGGTCGATATCCTCATTGGAACTTACAAATCGTCAGACATCGAATAAATTTGAGACGCTTCTGTCTGTTTCATAACCTCTATTTTTGTATTGCATCAGCTGCAGTGCAGATGATATTTTCAAACATACGACTTAAGCAAACTGCATTGTACGCTACCTGGCCAGCTTACGTTTACAGCATATAAAGACCGATCTGGGCCACATACCATCATTGTTGTTAAAGCAAGCTTTCTATGCCTGCTGAAAAAATGTTGTTTTCATTATGGGCGAATTGTACCGTCAAAACATCCCGCTACACAAAAAAATAATCCAAGCGAATTTTTTGTCCAGCAAATGGTATTTAGGATAAATTCATCAATGATTACGTTCGAAACTTAATGAACTACTCTGCAGACGAATGCTTTTCCCATGCACAAATGCAACACCGTGATATTGGGCTTCATTACCGGCCCAATGTTATGCACACAAAAGTTGTTGGAAGTGACTTAAACCCATATTCCTTTGTCTAATTGTAGATTATTTCCAAATTAAAAAAAAAAATTCTTTTTGTCCAACAATTATTTCCGATATCAAAGATAATTCTTAACTTAACTACTCTTTGATCACTATTATTTACTTCTTCGTTCTCAAAAAGGTTATTTTTTTTTTATTATTATTTTCCGACAACTTTTCACAAAAAAACGCTTATTTGCAAATGAAAATTTCTCTTTGCATATTACTGAAAAACTTTTCAAAATTCTAAATATAATTTGCAAAGTTTATTTGTTTGGTGAAATGAAAAGTACAATATTTTTTTAAATTAAAAAAACTTTTCACTTTGCAAAAAGAACTTTTCACTTTGCAAATTTGCATTTGGTGAAACGTAATTTGCAAAGAGGAAACTTTTCATTTCAATAATTTCCTCTTTGCAAATTTGCGTTTGGTGAAACGAAATTTGCAAAGTAAAAGTGAAAAGTTGCAAAGTGAAAAGTGTTTGGTGAAATAGGCCCCAGCTTGACGGACCTGAATAATTGAGAATTAAAAAAAAAAAAAAAAAATAGTCGACAATTTATTTTTTTTTAAACTGCAAACAAAAAAAAAAACTAGTAAAAGTTATTTGAAAAATTTATTTCCTTAAAGCAAGTGGCACAAATTCTATAATCACTTGATTAGATATAGATACTGATGAACTTTTCGAAGATTTTGAATTCGTGATTTTTTGGTATCTAAGACAATAATCTCAATATTTTGCAACTGGCTCTTTAAAACGTTTGGTGCCAGTACTTTTTTGCCTTTTATCACTCTATCGCTCTATTTAAACTAATGTTTACCCCTTCCTTGAATACACTAGTCAAGTATGCTGTGTGGTCCTCTCTTTCAAACATCATTTTCCACGATTTGGTCTCCGTGGTTTGTTATGGAAAAATCTTTTTCTCTATCAAGACCGTCTTAAAATAATTAACTTGAATACTCTAAGAAAATGAAAGCAGGAAATACCTGGTATTCTATGCATTCATCGAGGATTTTCTTTCCTTTCTCTTCGCTAATAAACCTTCATAATCTAAAAAATTCTCCTCTCTTCCATTAACCAGTACCCACCGTACTATACTTACCAATCTCCAATAATAGTTAATTTGCATGTTAACAGTTTCAACTTAAACCCTCTTCGAAGTGCCCTTTACTCAGAACTTCATCTAATATTCTTTTGCACCACACCTAATCTATTTCTATTAGTTTCTTTTGGTTGTATTTCAAAATTATTGTATTGTACGCATGAATTTAATGCTGTTATTATTTATTACGTCTCGATAAGATTTTAGGAGCTTTTTAATTTACAAAACAGCAAGAGACGTGTATTTGTAGTCTTCAATAAATGATTTTGTTTATTTTATTTTCATTTTTTCATTTCATCCACACAAAAAAATACGAGATAGGTATGTTTTTTTGTTCATAAAAAAAGTACATGTAAAATTTTTAAATAAAATAATTTGAATTATATAGAAGCTCTAAATTGTTAAATTATAATTAAATTGCGTGAAGTTTTGAAAATATATAATGTAGGTACGTGAATAAGGGAAATTTCTATTTAAACGTCAAACCCTGTTTCTTTAATACAAATTTATTTTGTCAAAAAATTGAACTGCTTTAGAAATTTAGTTTAATCAAAACCGTTTTAGCGGTTTTTGAAATACATACTCAAAAAAAAAATCAAATCACCTCCATTGAATTTGAAAGTTTATTCTGTAAATTTTCTTCCGATTTAAAAATGAAATAAACAAAAAATGCTAAATTTAGTACAATTTTATTTTTGAACAATTTGGTTTGGTACAGCTGGTGAGCCCTTCAGCATATAATACATTTTAAACTTCAAAGGCGCCCCTTGACAGAATGTCTTTATGGTTAATTTACTTTTCGGGAAGTGTGTTTTGACTACTTAAAGCTTGTAATTACTTTCGAATCAAATTCAAATTTAGAAGGTTTTGTTTCAAAAAGGAACTACATAGGTACTTGTTTAATGTTTTTTTTTTCAAACAAAAAAAACTTATCTCCATATAAATAATTCTTCATTAAAATTTAATTTGAAAAAATCACGCACCACTGGCATTGTGCAATAAATTTCCGAAAAAAAGCAAATTTATTACTATTCGCATATACGATTACATCACGTTAACTTTTATTTAAATAAGGTGGCATAATATACCCTATATATGTACGTAAAGATGTTACAGAATTTGTTTATTGCGGTGCGGTTAGGACAACATGAAAAAATGGCTGTTAGTAAAACAACAAAATGTGAATCAAAGACGTGTCTTGAAATTCAAATAGGAAATGAACTTCAAAACGTGCAACTTGGTTTTGTTTTTATTTGTCATGCTGTCGAAAAGGGTTGTTTTGCTATGCATAGGAATGTTAGAAGCATTTTCACATGTGTTTCAGAGATGAGAATTATTTTTATTTGAATGGATATCATGGCCAGTGCCTGGTGGTACAGATTACGAGTACCTATTTAGTCTCAAAAATAATGTATACTGTGCAAAGGCTTGTTTAGAAGTTTACTAGAAAAAATAAAACTAGAAGCATAGTTTATAATTCGAAAAATTGAAATGCGTCAAGTAAGTTTTTTATTTTATAAAAATAAGTTCAAACTGAAAACTAACAAATTTAAAATATTTACTTGGCTTATGGCCGATTTCATAAAGCCCTTTTATCCATTTAAGAGGTTTTTAAATCTTTAAATGATGTTTGTTTCATACCAAATATGTCATTTAAAAATTTAAAAGCCTGTTAAATATTGATGAAAATAAACATAACATGAACATATATGTAATATAGCCATAACGTGCAGTAAGGATTTTTAGAAAAATTCAATTAGCGGTTTTCTTATTACAGTGTAGGTAATTTAAAAAAAAGTTGTAAAATGGCTGGATTCTCGAATATCTCTAGAACAAACAATGCTATCGACTTCAGCCTGATTTCATTCTATGCATATAATTACGTAGTAAAAAATTAGTTACACTTGAAAAAAAAAAAAATCGACCCATAGTTTTTTTTTATATTAAGAAAAACAATAAAAATTGTTAAAAAATATCGAATATCTTGAAAACACACAAAGCCAATTTCGGATTAGTTTCATTTAATACACAAAGCTACAGTTAAAAGTCAGTAGAGTTTGTAAAAAAATTCAATCAACGGTTTTTTTTCTAGGCCGAAAAAACTGCACAAAAAAAAAAAACTACTAAAAATTGTAAAAAAAATTTTGTCGGCTCGATGTCTCGAGAACAATCAATGATAGTATCAACTCCGAAATAATTTTACTCTACACACAATACCATAATTAGTAATTGATAAGGTGTATACAAAAATTCAATCGACGCTTTTTTTTCTAGGCCAAAAAACCTGTAAAAAAAAACTGCTAAAATTATTAAAATTTTTTCGGCTCGAATGACTTGAGCAATGATATCAACTCCGGGATAATTTAAGTCTATACGCAATGTCATAATTAGTAGTTTTTGAGGTTTGGAAAAAAATTCAATTGATGGTTATTTTTTTTAGGAAAAACTGAAACTGCTAAAAATTGTTGAAATTTTTCGTGTCGCACATATTTAGAGCAAACAGCCCAACTTTAGTATTCCCTTGATTGGACAACTGATAAGTTTTTCGAAGATTTTTTATTGGTAATTTATTGATAAAAAATAACATCAAGTGCCAAGTTTCAAAGGGAACCAATGGTAAGTTAGTTTGGGTCAAACCCAGTCCCTTATTTAATTTATTTTTTAAATCCATTGTATTTGACATTTTATACCTATCTACAATCTAGATACACAAAATATTACAAAATGCGCTCATAATATAAGATTTTTTAAAAGACCGAGAGCTTTGTAAACGATTTGCTCAGTGTTTGAATATACCGCTCCAAACTTTGTGGACATGCCATTTGTATTAGTGCAAACTACATACCATCAACCTGACAGCAATAACGCAGGCCTAACACCACCAAAAATTGCGCTTAAAAAAAAAACACTTCTTATTTACATTTTAAACAACACAAGAATGTGCTTTAAAAAAGCAAACAAACAGTTATTTCCAGCTAAAACCTCCGTACTTAATAAAATTTTATTTTTATTATTAAATGAACATACATGCAAATTGTTAAGTATCAATATTAACAGTTGTATGCCACTTAAAGTACAACAGAACGGTTGTGCCAGGTCCCAATCGTGAAATTTATTTTAACTGATTTCTGAATTTTTCAGACGACATAGGCAAAATCTGACTTCCAAAATGGAAAACATTAGCAATAAAATTTTAGTGTGCGAAAACAGATGGTGTAACTTCTCTTAGTCGAAATCTTACATAGGAACATATGGAAGAAAAATTTGGGGGTTGGATTGGAAGGGTGTTTATGAAGGACAACAGTTTAGACTTAGAGTTCATATTGTAAGATTTATTTGTATAATATATTATTTGCATAATTTTCATTTCGGTCACATAATTATCTACCATATGCAGGAAAATCCTTTAGGTCAATTCTTCAACATAGTATGCCAGTGCCACAGACGTGACATAACTTGATTTTAAATCAAAAACTTACTTAAAATTAAAAAAATTGTTTTTTAACTTTGAGCTTTAAAATTAATTTTTCAAAAACTTTATACTAAAACAATTTGATTAAAAAAAAGAATAGATTTATAGTTTTAAAGAAAAGTATATAGCATGATATTGTAAATGTTACCGTTGTTTTTTTAATGATTTTTTTTCTATTTGAAGTCGATTTTTTTTAAAAATTGCCCGTTCCGCCTAAACAGGACGAAATAGGACATCACTACCAAACGATTTTGTCTCGACCCAACCTATACGCCCAAGCCTTTTGTCGTATCTTATGCAAAACACCCTGTATAAGCTAAAATAAATTTACAGGATCTGGAGTAAAATATACCATTAACTGACAACACATGATATAAGTTAAGAGTTTAACAAATATTTATACAATTTAAGTTCTTATAATGTAGGTATGTATGCATAATAAAAGCTTAGTTTCAAATGTTTAGCATAATTTTTAATAAATGATTTTATTGGTAAATGAGGCAAAATAAGATATATATTCTGTTGGAATGTGACCCCTTATTATTATTCCTTTGATGTGTATAGAACAACATCATACTCCAACAAGTTAATGACAAGATAATTAAAAAACTTATTGCTTTTAATTAAAGTCTTTCTACTATTACCAGAACGTTATATTCTTATTTTATTTGCCATCACTTTAAACTTCAATTAACTTTAATTAATATCTTCACATAACACCTACTCGCATAAGAACTCTCGTACCTACAAGGGACTAAATGTTGCATGTGCAAAATGTGATGGTATCATAAAAATCTCAGTCTATAAAGTGAATAACTCTTATAATACGAACTATACTGAAGCTTGATGAAATAATGTTAAATGTGACAATAAGACCGCCATCGGCCACCGCCGCCACCACCCTCCCACACCAGTTCACAGTACACCAGTTCACACTATACACCACAAACCATCATGGACCACACATTTACCATAACCAGAGAGGTTTCTGTCGATACCAGACGCTAAAACTATAATTTTTAAGAGCAAGTGTCCTTGCTCTATGAAGAGCTTTAATATTGATTTAAATGCAGTTCAAGTTTAAAAAAAAAAAATAGGTATAGAAAAATAGGTATAACAAAACAATGTAGGTCAGACAGGCAATAATTCATTGCAGCCAATGTAGAATGACAATAAAATGGTTCAAATATAAAATATTTAATGACAAATGCAATTTGATTTAGTGCCGCAATTGAAATGAATTTTATTTTACTTCTTTTTTAAAATTATCGGAATTCATTTTTATTTTGATGCTAAAACTTAACAATGCAAATTAACAAACATAAATTGCTTCTATTAAAAACTGCGATAACTATTGGATTTACTAATTATTGTTTAAACTTAGCAATTAATCAATTTTTTTTTCGCAAATAAGTGTTTGCTTTATTAGTTATGTTAGCTTTATGAATATGCCCAGGGACTTTTAAATGCAACCTGGATATTTCATAACGGCACTAGGCACTAGCTAGAGAGAGAGTTGTAGGATACGAAAGAATCAAAAGAAGCACGATTGTCATTTTTATTTATTGTGTGTGAAGATATTAGATGATGATTACACTTTCGTTAAGTATGCATAAACAAAACAAAATTTATTTAAAAAAAATGACAACACTTGCTTAAAAGTGTTTTACCTTTTTTGAAACCAGAAGCTTTGTTCTTTTAACTTATTATTAAATCAACTTATTTCTTTGAATTTTTGAACACCAAGTGCCAAGTGCCAAGCCCTATCATCAGTCTCCTTTTAGTGGTGCTTAGCTTTAATCCAATTTTATTGTGAAAAACTTTCTACATGCACACATAAGGTTTGAACCCACGTATGAATAATACAATAAATAATAATATCAACTTATTTCTATGAATGGTTTTCGAAAAAAGTACTTTGAAACCAAAAAATGATTTTTTTAAATTTTAAATATTAAGATCCACATCTAATTTTAAGTTTTTTTAAAAACCAGACAAGATAAGACCATCTAGTTTTTAATAGACATACAATCAAGAAATAGGAGGCAGATACTACTAAATAGACATAGAATTTAGATGGAATTGAGTTCTTAAAATTGTGAACAAATCAGTATTCAAATTTCTGTTTTTACATATTGAAATTTGAAAGTGATTTTTTTTAAATAAAAACTATTCATAGAAATAAGTTGATTTAAAAATTAAATAAAAGAACAGACTCTGGCATTCAGAAAAGGTAAAACACTTTGTAGTTAGTGTAGCCATTTTGTTTAAATATTTTTTTTTTACTTAATTTTTTTTTTTATAAAATGCGCCAAAACAACAATTTCCTACTCGATTTCAATTAAGTTGGTTGTCTTATAATAAAATGAAGTGCTCTCCATATGTTTTCATACGACGTATAAATTTCATCACCGTTGAGCAAATGTTGATAGTTAGCCCAGAGTCAATACAAAATTTCCCATGGTCATTTGATTTATTATTTCTTTAATTCTCTTTTTTCTTCAATCTGTAGTGGAATAACAACAGTTAAACTACTTATTTTCTTTTCTACGTTTAAAGAAATTCAATAGGAGTTTGTCTCTAGAACTTTAAGCAGGACAAAAGATTTCTATAATTTTGTCATCTCTTGGAAAACTATTTTTAAGTGGGCTTAGATGCTATGAAAATAAAAAATTGTTGTTGTTTTAGAGCCGCCTTGAATAAACTTAAATTATATACCAGAGTTCTAAATTGATGGGTTTAGAAATTTGCTATATAATTTAACAACCCAAGTATATAAATAACATTCCTCGAAGTAAATCTCTGAAATCCTATACATTAATAAAATAAAACCACCACAAACACAAAGAATGGAGCCTCAAACTATGGCAACATTTTAGGAAAGAACTTTCTTAATATAACATTTTGTAATCTCGTTTTTCTTCAATGTCAGATAAACATGCAAATAAATATATTTTCGGATGGGTAAAAGCAGGAACGGTTCTTCAGATTGTATTTCCAAAGGGTTTCAATTAATTCTAGAAAATGTATGCTATGATTTATTTTGCTTTATTGTATTTATCTAATTTTATTTAAATTTGATTTAATTTAATTCATCTTATTTCATATTTTATTTGATGTTGACGTTCTTTTTTTTAAATTCAATTTAATTTTCCTAAACACTCATACTGTGTTTGAACATAACCCCTTGGGTGCGTGTGTGTGCAATATATAAAAAAATAATTTAATTTTGAGGTCATACTATAAAGCAGGACATCAAACGCCTTCAGAAAAGTGTGAATAAAATATGTGCTTCCGATAGTGATAGTCATCTACAGGAATTCAGTCAAATGTGCATCAGTCAGACAAATTTTTAAGAATTTCTCTGTTATCTATTAAAACGTATCCAATAGAAGTTTTAAAATTATTACGTACGTTTGTGTGCCACGCTTTCAATTTTGTAATTCTATTTTAGAAGCAGCTAATTAATAATTGTACGTTGGGTATTAATCCCACTGGTGTATTATGTCACACCAACACATTGTAGGGATTCAACTCCCTCGCACTAGCAAGGTTATTCTAAAAATAGTCCTTTTGCGTGTGTCCATTCATTTCAATTGAAATTACAGTAGATGCAAATAATAGAAGTATGCAAATTGATGTATTTAAGAGTGATAAATATTCAAAAGTTGGTTTAACTTAAGTATACATAAAAAGTGCATACGTACATAAGTACCTACATACGTTACATAATTAATAATTTTTATGATTACAAGCCTATTAAAGTATCTATCTACTAAAGTTTAATTCGAAATTTCTATCTATTAAACGAAGAAAGCAAAATCGTGTTTACTCTTTAATATATTTATTTAAATCAAGTTTATATATGGATTAGTTTTTAAAAATTAATTTTTTAAACTTAACATTTTGAAAAGAATAAAACAAAAATTTCGAATGGATTTTTTTGTCAACTTTATTTTTTTACATTATTTTAAATACGTTCAGTTTTCTTTTTCCATTTCAATATTAAGCTTTCTCATTAATATAAATTAAACTAGATGCTCCTAAACAGTTAAGTCGATTTGCTTAAAATTTGTTAGGGGCATTATTATGGGATTTTCATTTGGTTGGGGATTTTTTTTTTGGAACGGAGCCAAAATTTTGAGCCGAAAATTTGAAAATTTAATTAGAAATCAGAAAATTAGACCCAAAAAGTCGAAATATCGTGAAAATACCTTGTGTTCGTACGCGCATAACTCAGCTAATCTTCATCCGATTTGGTTAGAGATTTTTGTTGAATTTGTATTGAACCAGATTAATACTCAGAGGAGCCAAAAATTTAAAAATTTAACCGGAAATCAGAAAATTAGACCAATAAATTCGGAAAATCGTTAAAACACCTTGAAATTAAATTGTGTTTGTAGGCACATAACTCGACTTAACATTCACCGATTTGGCTGGGGATATTTTTCTTGGATTTGTATTGAACCAGATAAGCACACTACGGAGATAAACATTGCAAAAATAGGCCAGAAAAGTCGGAAAGTCGTGATAACAATAAATTACATACTTTCTGAATTGTTTTATTTATTTTTTTTTTCGAACGGTGTTTCTACATTGGCGATTGATACGTATTGCATCAATACAGAAGCATTTTGCGAGAGTCTATTAAAAATAGATTATTCATTTTGTGTTTCTATTTGATTATTTCAAATGTTTATTGATTTTTTTACTCCGAATAGATTCTCACAATAAGGCCAATAGTAGTGCACAAATTGTTGTTGTTTTTAACACAACGAAAGTATTTTGAATTGAATATTTATTTTGTAGTATAGGTATCTTTTTGTTATGCGCTTACGAACACAAAAAGGGATTCATTGTTATATATATAGAGAAGCAGAAGAAGATGAACTGTAAAGCTGTGATGTACAGATTTTCAAGTCTAACTTATATATGCTAATAAAAAAGTACGTATACGCCACAGTGACCCCATTAATGCTTATTTTGTATTATTTATTTTAAAGGGTCTTTAATATTATATATAGGAACTAAAAACAGGCAAAGAATAATAAAAGGATTTTTTTACCTCTCTCTTTTCTTATACCAACATGTAATAGATTACAAGAAACCAAAAAAAAGGAAATATAAAAATTTTTTAGTGTGTCACTTTTGGCAATATTTTTTTAAGGGTCATAACATTTGGTTATTTTCTTCTTCATCTGATGGTAAATCCTCTAGAAGTAGTTACTCAATTCTTTTTAACTATATCTTCCAGAACTATATCTTCCAGACGTCTGTCGGGTCAGATAGTTCTTTTTTTTTTAACGAAAAAAAATGTGAATGAAAACATTACTTTTTTAGAATTGACGACTTTTTTTTTAAATATTTTTCGTTAAAAATATCATAAAATTATTTTTCCATTTGCAAGCATCATAATAATATGTAGGTACATAATATGTACATTATATATAACTAAATTAAAGATTAATAGTTATTAACTACAAAAGAAAGTTCAATCGATTAAATCATATATGTTTTTTTTTTTAATTATTAATATTAAAATTATTTTTTTATAATCATTTTGATTAAATTAACTAAATTTGAAAATTAACTAAAACATTACTGTATCTTAAAATCTATTTTAATTTTTGTGAAAGGGTTCCTGCCTAAACGAGGACAAACTCACAAAGATACGATTTTTTTGCATGGTTTAATCGAACCTACACCTTCTATCGTATTGATGCCTATAATTTAACAAACACCCTGTATGCATTCTGTGTTTTAAAGTTGATGGTATTTGAGTATATATTTCTACTTTGAAATCAAAGAAGCAAAATTTAATTGGAAATTCAATTTTATTTGATACCTTAAAAGTTTGAAAAACGATATGGTTATGATTTTGAAAGCTCAATTAAAAATTCATCTATAAATATTTCCTTGTTTTAATCTTATGTATAATACTATAATATACCTACATAATATTACTATGTCATTCATGTACTCATATGTACCTACAAACATATGAGGAATTTAAATTAAAAATCGAAGATTTTTTCTTTTCACTTTGTTCCGAAGGATTCATTTGATTGACATTTCAAAATGTTTAACGGCCATACTGTTGGCTTTCGTCAAAGCTAGTTTTGAGCAAAAACTAGTTCTATTCAGGTTTCGAGTTTTTATTTTTTCACTAATTTTTATTACTTTGACATCTAAATCAAAATATTCATACATATTTTGACATCTAAATCAAATCAATATATTTTTTTGAAAAATTTAAAACTTGAAACCCCTATAAAACTAGTTTTTTAGTAAAACTAGCTTTAAAGAAAGTCAATAATATGGCCGTAAAAGTGAGGAGAGTTCTTAAAATTTCATCAAAAACAAAAAAAAAAAAATTATTTTTGTTTTTGAAATTTCATCCGCAAAATAAATTTAAATAAGTCCAAGTAAATTGTTTCCCAGTTCTCTCATTTGCTCAATTTATTTGTTATTTGCATATGAATCCGTCATCAGAGACACAAGGGATAACTTTGGTATGGGATAGAAAGTTTTTTTTTTTTTTTTTAAGAGCTACCGCATATTGAATTGGTGATGATGAAGATTATATAGGGCAAACGAATCTTTATAAAAGGGTAGCACGTGATTTGCATACTTGGTCAGCTGATGTTATAATCAGGGAATGTTTGAAAATAGGAGTACCTAAATAAACCTCTAGATGTTTATTATAGCTTCAATGTTTTTTCGGGAAAAAAAGGTTTATTGCTTAATTTAAAGAGGAATTTAAATTTTTAACACAAAAGTTGAAATCTTAAGACTATTTGGGTATGAGACTGAGACAAGACAAAACCATCCGTCCCTTGGTAAATGAGGAATCTACAATTCAACAAACATAAACCAATTGACTTAAACCAAATATTTGACGGAATTTAATTTTTTGGTAAACCCTTCTGATACCAAGATCCGTTGGCGTTTTACTTCAATTCGAGAAAAAGACTGCCTGCAACTACACACACATAAATAAGTATACCAATGAAAGAATAGAAACTTTGGCGATTTGAATTTCGATTTGATAGTTAATCATATAAAAAGCGTATGAGCTCGACTAAGGTATGCGTGTTATGTGTAAAGTTGAAATATTTTTGCTGAAGAACAGCGAAAACCGGTTTATGAATTAAAAATATAATAATGGTATTGTGAGTTTAAAAATTCAATGGGTCTTACTAATAATCAGTCACTAACTAATGTTGAATGTGTTAGTAAAATTTAAGAATAAAATAAAGTGTGGAGCTTAAATGGAATCCTACCAATAAACAATTTAACCTTCTGGTTAAAAAAATCCCCACTTTTTCCATGAATATACTACAGTTTTCATCCAATTTCCAGTCAAATACAAAAAAAAAGCAGAGTAAAATGTCAAAATTTGTTCGATATCTCCACATTTGAGTATTGCCGTATTATTTTTTAACACTTACTTTTTCAGTACTTATAGTAAGTGTTAGTTTAAGTGTTGGAACAATTTTAATTTTATTTTATTTTTTCTACACAACATTTAGTAATCACTGCCTTTCTTTTACTTTTCATCAATTAATCACATGCGAACATATCAGTAGGAAAATGCAATGAACAAAAATTGATTTTCGGTTCGAGTGGTTTGATTCGAAAGGTCAGCGAAAATTGTTCAAATACTCCTTAAAAAATTTGGCTGTCAGAAATTTTAGTGTAACCTCATTTTTAAGTTTATATTTTGGCTTGTTGTTAATATTTGGAAGAGACGTTTAAAGCAGTTTCGATTGCAAAAATATTTAATAAAAATTGCCAAGTATTCAAAAATTAAAAGTCTATTTTTCGATCAATTGATGAGTTCTCTTTAATATAAAAGGGTTTACTACATTCAATAACCTTTTTTTTTAAAAAAAAGTGATAAAAAGTGTAAAAGTGAAAAACAAAACATGCTCTGTCTAGAGATGTCTGGATGCGAAAAAATTTGTGTTTTATCTGTCAAATTAATCTAAAATGACAGATCAAACACAATTTTTGTAAACTTTTTCTCTCACAATGTGTTGTTTTTATTTTTTTATTTTCCACCTTTTGCAAAAATTCTAGAATAAAGTTAAGCCATAATGGTAACGAGTCTTAAATTGATTACAATCACCACAAAATTAATTTTTAGACTGAAGTCTAAATTCACCAATTTATTATCAATACGTTCATACAAAAACAAACAATTTTTCAAATTTTACACATAAACTTCTTCGATTTTAGCTCAACCCTAAAGCAATTGAGCGCCTTCTATAAAAGGGTCCCTTATTCTAGTGTCGATTTTTGATCAAATTTCACTTGGGACTTGCAAAAAACATTCCTAATATAGGAGTATATTGAAGTACTTAAATCATAATTACATAAACTGAAATAGCTTAGCAGGCAACAATTGCATTGTTGAAATACCATTTTATGTATTTAATAATGTAAAGAATAAACATGGATTTCCTTAACGTTTGCTTGTGGCTAATCTGAAGACTAAATTCGTTATTGGTTTGGGATTTTTCTAAAATATGGAGATTTTCGGTTAACTAAATTTGATTTAGCCGTGGCGTGATGGTTAGTGCGATGGACTGTCATGCCGGAGGTCTAAGGTTCGATCCCCAGCCTCGCCACCTATTTATTTAAAAGAAAAAACGGCTACTGCCTCTTGCGAGGAATTGACAAATCCTCCAAGAGTATCTCCTGTCACAGAAGAGTGCCGCTCGTTAGCCGTTCGGATTCGGCAATAAACTGTAGGTCCCCTCCATTCCTGTAGACACGCACACAGGAATGGTTAAGAGTTGTAAGTCACTAGGCCCTAGTTCTTCATGAGCTGTTGTGCCATCAAATTTATTTATTTTTAAATTTGATTTAATTGTAAGGCGTAATGCCCAATAAGTCGTAATTTTCAGTTCTCGTGTGACATTTTGTGGCGAAACGTTACAAAATTTATGCCGATCAGTTTATAGCCGCAGGTTTAATAAGAAGAGTTGGAGTCATTAAATTTTTATCGGTACAAAATTATTAGGCACATTAGTTAGCTATAGATTTGAGCTAGCCTGTAGTATTATTATTTTTATCATTCTCGAGCTTTTCGTTCCTCTCTCAAAGTCTGAACTCCTCTTCAAGTAATTCTCAAAGACCGTTTTGTTCCGTTTGTAGTATAAACAAAAAAAATTAAAATTCATGAAGCTTAATATGGCTGCCATGGGGTTAAGACTTACTACGTTGAACTACCATGGTAGAGGTCTAGGTTCAATTCCCAGCATCTTCCACCTAAAAACAAAATATTTTTCACAGCTTTGTCTCTTGTGAGAAAATGACAAATTCACATTGTCATACAAAAGTGGCTCTCTTCCTAACCGTTCGAATTCAGCCTAAAAAGCGTAGGTCTCTTCCATTTTTGCCTAACAACATAAACACACAAATATGGTTGAGAATTGTAATTCGCACAATGTCTGGGTTCTTAACGAGCTGTTGTGTCACCAAACTTATTTATTTATTTTTTATATGGTGGGCAGTCCTGGCAGAAATCGAGGGGAGAAATTTAAGTTAGAGCGTTCTTGTGTAGGTAACCTCCTACCTACCATTGACATTTAAAAATACTTAATCCAATTTAAGAAATATTTTAAAATGCTAAGTTATTTTATTTAGTTCATTACCTACTTAAATACCTACAATGCTACAATAAAGGAAAAGTGATTTGCATAATATGTGCTACTTTTTTAGAAGGAAATTAATTTCTATTATTCGAATTATACTCTTTCCCATAATACGAAGTTCTATAGCAGCATTTCATTTACATTTATATAATTTCAGATAAGCCCAATTTAAAGTACCTATAATTTAAATAAAAACTCTTAAATTTAATGAATTAAGTCTCAACAAATCATTATTTCACACTAAAACTTTATACAAGGCTTACATGAATTTTAATTAAAGTTTACTACCACGTTTCTGTATTTGGTGATTTCTATTTTATTAATATATTTTATGCTTATTAGCTGATGCTGATGATATCTGGAATTATATACCTTATTATAATGAATGACTAACTTAAAAGAAAGAGAACATTTCCTTTTCTTTTGCAAATTAAATTTCGAAATTATATGCTAAAATGTCAAAAGTTACAAAAAAAAAAGTTTTAAAAAGATTGTGACCATATTAAAACTTTTCCTGAAAACTTTTCTTCTCCTTTTTTCTTGTTGAATAATTTAAAAAGGAAGGTCCAAGGATAAAAATCAAATAAGAAATAATTAGATTTGAATTTTTATCTTTCATTTTTAATCCTTATGTGTGTACCTTAAACCTGGCAGTTGGCCGACGGTGTTGTGAGTTATCTCCCAAAAATTTTCCATTTCCATAGTTTTTTTTTTCCAAGACGCTAACAGACGTCAAAGTCCAGCCACAAAATTAACATTTCAATTTCTCATTTCGTATTTATTTTTATTATACAAATAAACGAAGGCGACTACGAAGAATACAAAAATAAAAGAAAATGACAAATAATAAAAGAATAATACAAAAGAATGAGAGGATGGCTGCTATATTAGGTGAAATTCACTGCTACAATACGGTATACTGCTCATTATGATTAAATGACAAATGATTCAAGGCATAGAGGTACAAGGTGGCGCACTCAAGTGAAGGCATTGTGTCTGTGTGGCAGTGGCCAACTCTGGATGCAGGGGCTATAATCAGCATCATCATTAGCTAATCTAATCATGGAGAACAATTTGCCATAGGAAAGTACATATATATAATAAAACAAAACAAAAAATATCTTCTTTGAAAAAATAAAATCAATTGTTTCGAACCATTTGTTCTGGAGAAGATGGAAATTCTGGTGGTGGAATGAGGACAGCAAAAGTTTCGTCTTAGAAATCCATGCAGGTTATATGTACGTCAATTGTATGTTTATCCATTGAATTTGAAAAATTCACCTTGAACACTGTTTTTTACTTAAATTTAATTTGTTATAATTTTCAATTTTAAAGTAGTGCTTTGCACATTAAAATTGGCTTTGGACACTTAAATAACTTTTTCTTCTTCGGCTTTTTTTTTTTTTTAATATTTAATATGCACATAAATTGTTATCACAAAACAACAATCACAATTTTCACATATGTACACACAACTTTACCGCTAAACCATCCGTTAGTTTAAGATGACCGTTATAAACTGATTTTGAATGAAAACAATTCTCACGATGGCGCCCAACGTTTGGTGGCATGTATGTTTTTTATGTGAATGGGAATTTTTTTCTTGCGTGGAGCAAGCAATTTGTTTTAAGACGATAACGACCGAACGAAGTTTGAGTTAATTTTCTTTTATGGAATGAAATGAGATTGAAATTGCATGAATTCATGAGTAAAAAACTCAATTTGTCTGTAAAGGGTCCAATGCGCATGCCTTGTTTTTTGCTTCGCCAAAATCAGAGCAACCTGTTGAATTATTTAATTTTCAGTTCAGCATTGTAAACCGCAACATTTTAAGAGGCACGGTTCGTGGAGATATTGGGTTTCAGAAATATTGATAATAAAATCAAAAGTCATACATTTTTACGGAATGTCATTAAAAATTTTATTTAGTTACATTTTTTTAAAAAAATTTTTTAAATATTGCAAATTTTTTATCTTAAAACTTAAAAAAAATATATTTTATGTTTAGATACTCTTAATTTTTATTAATATACTTAACCATTATTTACGGTACGAAGTACTAACCTTTCAAAAAAAAAACTATAGGTATATTATAAGCTCACCTGATAGGACAAAACTAAACCAAGAACTAGACACAAAATAAGTAGACGACTTTCAAGAGTTCATTACCAACATGATGAATTAAATTTAATGTATGAACTTCATGGAGCCTTAATTTTAAATTACTCAATTTTGGTGTGCGAATCACTGGTTTGTCCAAATGCATTTTTAATTTAAATTACACAAGTGTTTTATTTTCTTCAAAAATCTAGTTTTAAATTTTTGAAAACATATTATTATAGAAATATATAAGTTAAAGACCAATTGTTCAAACACTTCTATTCCATAAATACTTGAATTTCCGGCTCTTAAATTCCATTGTTAAATATTCTTTTTTTTGTAACTATTAACTGAACAAACCAACTTGCTTCATAAATAAAATTATGTATAACCTTTTCACTGAACTTCTGACATGACCTCGGAGAATGCAAGGAATTTCTTCCTTTTGTTCAAATCTTTTGAAATTTAATTTTCTTTCCATAAAGCAGCAAGAATATACAAGTCTTTTATATTTTATGAGTCTTTTGTTATTTTCCACTGAACTTTTAACCTTTAAAATAATTCATCTTCGAGGTGCTCTGCTACTTTTTTATTAAAAAAAAAAAATAAATCCTTAAGCTCTTGTCCTTTTTACCGACGACGACGCACAAAAGAGCTTAACTTGCACAAAATAAATTAGGTAAATGTGAATGCAACTAGAATATTGACGTATTAAGGGCCATAATAGTGCTTTTTTGTATCTGCTTATTCGGGTGGTTCAAAAATACGTTCTTTTTAATATCTTTATAACTTCAAAAGTAACTCTTGACCTTGTCAGGTATAAGTGCTTCCTAAGCCGTTCGGATTTTGAAGTAAACTGTAGGTCGTTTCCATTCCTGCCACAAACTGAGAGTTGTAAGTCACTAGGCCCTGATTCTACACGAGCTGTCGCGCAACCAAATTTAATTTAATTTATTTTTTTTTAAAACCCTAAATATGCCATGATTTTTTTGGCGATTTTGCATAAAATAGCGAGATTTTCCTACTTTTTAATTAATATGTTCGGAAAATGGCTTTTATTTGATTTCTCGATTGATTGAAACGAGAACCATTTTAGGATGCTTAACAGATATTTTTATTTTTTTTTTAATCCATTGAAATCGCTTCATTTTATCAAAACAAATGGCCCTAATGATTCCCCACCGCTGAAAATATTTAGAAAGAAGAGCAAGAAGTCGTGAACTTTGCTGTTTAGTACCACTTGTAATAACATAAAATATCGTTCTTTCAAATACTAAAAGACGTTCATATTATTCATTTCAAATTAAATCGTACATCGCGTTCGTTTTTGAAATTAGATTTCAATTTCCTGTATATCTATCTACCATCAAGTGAAATCGAGGAAAATATTTTTATTTTAATTTCCCTTTCCTTAAAAAAAATAAATAAATAAATTGGAACAGTATCAAAATAAATTTTCTGCTTGCAGACAAGAAATAATTTTTCTCAAAAAAGCAAAAGGTAATTTTCATTTGTATTGCTTCAAGGCAAATACAATTTACACGAATCAATGAATCTTAACGATTACGGAGTAATATAAACTTTTCTATGGATGGAAGAGGTGTTGGAATTTATCTCTTCTACGTCTTCGTCTATTATATAACTACCCTATTTTTCTGAATTTCTGGAATTCGAGATCTCAAATAGATAACAACTGTTATAAGAAAGAGTCAACTTATTATTTGAATAAAATGTTTAAAATCATTCTTCCGTACAAAATAAAGTGAGATGTTATATAGAGAGCTTGAGGTATACAAATAAAATATCTTAAAAAAAAAAAAAAAACAATGTGAAAACGGATACTGGAAGAAACTAACAGTTCACCGAAATTTTTCAACATTTTGGCTGAATCTCGCACTTAGTGCGTACAGGACAAAATTAGTTTTGATTGATAAAAAGGAGAGATCAGTGTAAGTGTAAAAATGAGTTTTTGGGGTTGAAAGCCCTCCCTCACCCTATTTTGGAAAAGGGGGTGTAAAAAGTGCTTCTTGAGAACCATAAGTCTCATGAGCAATATTTTTTTTATATTGAAGGTACTGTAAAATTGAAAACAAAAAAGTTAAATTATTACATAATTAAAAATAAAAAATTATTACCAAAACCCGAAAGTCGTTCACACTAAACATTTACCTGTTTGACATTTTAATTGTTTTGAAGTCAGCTGGTATTGGATTCAATCGAACACAATGGACATGACCACGTGACATAAAGGCGCAATATGGTGAAAAGGCACGGTGCCAAAGTTAAAATATAATCAAATTAGGTATAATACAGTCAAACTATACTAACTTTTTTAAAAGTTTGTTTGAAATGTGTAAATGGAATAGAACAGCAGCACACACGTGTGACGCTAGATAAAAAAAAAAACATAATAAATTGGAAGAAATTCAACTTCTAAAGGAATTTTATGCTAATTCGACATACAACTAGCAATTTAAAAGTGTAAACAACGAATAATACTACGATTTCACCGCAAGTTAATCTCGTTAAGATTTAATAAATCTTGGAAGAAGCTTAACTTTGACAGAATTTTTCAAGATGCAGATGGTGGGTCATTTTTCTTATGAAGTGGAAGTGAGATGGCAAGTTTGATTTGTTTCTAAAAAATCGATTCTCGCAGGTTGTTCTCTCGATTCTCGAACATTGTATTGCGCTGAATAGGGGAATAGGTCTGTTCGGTATTGGTCCTATGAAGATTTAAATAAGATTTATTTTAAATCTTGATTTGAGAAGATTAAAATTTGTATGGTAAATCACGGGATTTGTGTGCAGATTTGTGGTAAATCTACCTAAATCTGGGTTTAGTAGTCGGTGAAAACGTAGTATAAGCCTGCTTGTTTCATTATAGTGATCAGGATTCCGATTTTTAACTTACGACACTTCGAAATTCTCTTTCAATGTCGCACTAAACATTGACATCTTCTAATGTTTGCCATACCATACCTTTCTATTTTCTTTTTGTGTTTTAAACTCAGATTTCTGTACCTATTAATTTTTTTTTCCACTCAATCACATTTTATTTATAAAAATGTTTCTGAATAGAAGAAAAAAAAATAAAATAATAATATTACAGTAAATAACAAAAAAGCCTTAAATAAAATGAAAGAATCGGATAGAAAATTGCCACTCCTTTCGAACCTGTTTTATTCCCCATATGTTTTATCACCTTTGACCACATTTGTACGTGTCCTAACCTAACGTAATAAACTGAATGTGGAAATCCTGGATATTTAATTTAA
Organism: Epistrophella euchroma; assembly: GCA_947049315.1. NCBI lineage: Eukaryota > Metazoa > Arthropoda > Insecta > Diptera > Syrphidae > Epistrophella > Epistrophella euchroma. Next base: position 119,606,556 of record OX346245.1, on the reverse strand, counting down.
TTCGTAAATGAACTGGCTCCGTTTCCGTAACAATAAAGACGTCTTGTATATAATGTGTTCAAATTTAGTGGATTCAATTTCTCTTCACAGCATCCAGTCAGCTTTTGTTTTGATATTATTGACTTATGATTGGAAGTGAATTTTTCAAAAGGTGTGTTTGTCTAACTCTGAACTGCAACTGGTTTTGGACGGGTTTTATCAAAAACATTATGGGAAAACTTATGTGTTTCGATTAGGCTTTCCGCAAAAACCGATAATTTCGCGAAATCCGGGTTTATTGCTAGGTTCTGAAAAGCCTATAAAAGTAGACAAAAAATAAAAATTATTTCTTGAATAGAAACTGCAGACTGCACAACATACCTAACAACCAAAAATCCAGAATTTAAATACCGAATTTTGTAATACAGAATAATGGAAGAAAGAATTTATAATAAATTAAAAGAGTGTTAAATAATAGCTCTTTTTAAGTAGACTGTAGGCATAAATCAAACACATTTTTTTAAATTTAAAATAACACTTCTTGTTTATTGAAACTCTAAACTTCAAGTGATTTTAAATTCCGTGCTGGGCGATGCACGTCTTGTGTATTCAAGCTCTGTAGTGGCAGTAAGTCAAAAAAATACATAAATGATATGACGTGCGATACATTGGCTGTTGCTTGTTGATTTCCCCTGCAGTGGCTTGCTGGTAAACGCCTCCTTCTTAACTTCGATATATAATATCGAACATACTGCCCACTTTAAACCCTAGGTTTAAAAACGGTAATGACACTGTGATCTGTGTGATGTTTATAATTTATAATGTTGAGTTATTTTATTGGGGCTTCTTCCGAATAGCATTCGCTCAATGGGCATTGGGAAAACCATTGACGCCCCTGCATTCATATGTCAATGGAAAACCAAGCCGATCCGGGTATTGGTTATGCTTCTAAATAGTTGATCAAGCGTATTTTCTTAATCCATCAGTACACTCGCCATCTGCACACTTGTTGTTGCTGCTTATTAACTGTTTGGATGCAAACATCGTTCACGTTTCAGTTTAGCAGGATACATTTTCGCGAATTTCGAAGCGCTTGTTTATATTTTATACATTATTGCAGTCCAATCAGGAAGCCTTGAAGAGTCTTGTTGAAATTGGTATATATTGTCCCATATACATATTTAATCGATCAATCTTCATTATTTGACCGGCGGCGCGCGTAGACTAGAAAATGCTCAGGTTTCAAGGAAGCAAGGTCGTTTGGCTGTCTCTTGGTTTACATAGGGGTTGCTAATTCAAACGGGCTCCAATGCAAAGAAACACGACGTACAATTTTTGAAATTTGTGCTGAGTGGTGATTTTGGTGTTGTTATTTCCTCGACATCGACAGATATGCGTAGCGCCTTACTGGAGAGCAATAGAGGATTAATAGGTCAGTGTGCCCTCTACAACTTAATGTCCCTGCCCACTTTGACTCCTCAGAGTCAACACCATGATCGGGGCACTGAACAAAGTGTACTTTCACAATTCCTTCTGGTTGCTTATTTGAAAGCTATCAATTGCTACAAATTATTGCTGATGTAATCGGTTTCATCCAAGAATTCTGGTGATATTTGCTGCAATATATAAGGCGCCTGCCCACTGTGAATGATGGGCGTCTGTTCAACATGATCTCTTGATATCTCTAGCAATTTCTTATGGCACACGCTGCCATTTCTCTAGATCAGTAATGCTCGCAAAAAAAAAGTAAAGAAAAAGAAAATAAAAATAGTATCATTAGTCATGCATCATACAACTAAATATTTAATTATTGGTATTAAAATGTGAATTCACGTTTGGACTGAACATCGTCTTCAACTCGACACATGCTTCATCCTGCGAACGCACATTCATTTAAATGTTACTCGTGTGGTAACGCTCTTAAAATGTTACTCGTGTGGTAACGCTCTTTAAATGTTACTCGTGTGGTAACGTTCTTTAAAATGTTACTCGTGTGGTAACGCTCTTTAAATGTTACTCGTGTGGTAACGCTCTTAAAATGTTACTCGTGTGGTAACGCTCTTTATGCTCAGCTGAATGTGCGTTTGGACTGAACATCGTCAACAATGGACAAATGATTCATCCTGCGAACGCACATTCATTTAAATGTTACTCGTGTGGTAACGCTCTTAAAATGTTACTCGTGTGGTAACGCTCTTTAAATGTTACTCGTGTGGTAACGCTCTTAAAATGTTACTCGTGTGGTAACGCTCTTTATGCTCAGCTGAATGTGCGTTTGGACTGAACATCGTCAACAATGGACAAATAATTCATCCTGCGAACGCACATTCATTTAAATGTTACTCGTGTGGTAACGCTCTTAAAATGTTACTCGTGTGGTAACGCTCTTTAAATGTTACTCGTGTGGTAACGCTCTTAAAATGTTACTCGTGTGGTAACGCTCTTTATGCTCAGCTGAATGTGCGTTTGGACTGAACATCGTCAACAATGGACAAATGATTCATCCTGCGAACGCACATTCATTTAAATGTTACTCGTGTGGTAACGCTCTTAAAATGTTACTCGTGTGGTAACGCTCTTTAAATGTTACTCGTGTGGTAACGTTCTTTCTTATCTGCTGAATGTGCGTTTGGACTGAACATCGTCATTAACTCGACGAATGCCTCATCCTGCGAACGCACCTTCATTTAAATGTTACTCGTGTGGTAACGCTCTTTATGCTCAGCTGAATGTGCGTTTGGACTGAACATCGTCAACAATGGACAAATGATTCATCCTGCGAACGCACATTCATTTAAATGTTACTCGTGTGGTAACGCTCTTAAAATGTTACTCGTGTGGTAACGCTCTTTAAATGTTACTCGTGTGGTAACGCTCTTAAAATGTTACTCGTGTGGTAACGCTCTTTATGCTCAGCTGAATGTGCGTTTGGACTGAACATCGTCAACAATGGACAAATGATTCATCCTGCGAACGCACATTCATTTAAATGTTACTCGTGTGGTAACGCTCTTAAAATGTTACTCGTGTGGTAACGCTCTTTAAATGTTACTCGTGTGGTAACGTTCTTTCTTATCTGCTGAATGTGCGTTTGGACTGAACATCGTCATTAACTCGACGAATGCTTCATCCTGCGAACGCACCTTCATTTAAATGTTACTCGTGTGGTAACGCTCTTTATGCTCAGCTGAATGTGCGTTTGGACTGAACATCGTCAACAATGGACAAATGATTCATCCTGCGAACGCACATTCATTTAAATGTTACTCGTGTGGTAACGCTCTTAAAATGTTACTCGTGTGGTAACGCTCTTTAAATGTTACTCGTGTGGTAACGCTCTTAAAATATTACTCGTGTGGTAACGCTCTTTATGCTCACCTGAATGTGCGTTTGGACTGAACATCGTCAACAATGGACAAATGATTCATCCTGCGAACGCACATTCATTTAAATGTTACTCGTGTGGTAACGCTCTTTAAATGTTACTCGTGTGGTAACGTTCTTTCTTATCTGCTGAATGTGCGTTTGGACTGAACATCGTCATTAACTCGACGAATGCCTCATCCTGCGAACGCACCTTCATTTAAATGTTACTCGTGTGGTAACGTTCTTAAAATGTTACTCGTAAATTGAGAACCGAATAGTGTAAGGGGTTGGCCAATCTTTCATATTTTTGTTTACAAAAGTTAATTTATTTAATACAAAACCAAAGTGAAATTTGCGATAAGAGGAAACAGTTGTTCTCCTTATTCTGAAAACCGACCTTGCATTTTATTTATTTTTTTTTTTTAATTCTTTATTTTTTTTTTATTATTGAAATTTAAGTTGTTAACTAAGCTGTAGTATTTATTATTCATTTAACAAGACTGATATGAATTCTAATGATGTAAAAAATTTAGAGTACATAACTATAAACAATTCGGCCAACCCTTCAAAAATTTAAGGAATGTTAGGTGCAAACTGTGTTTGGGGGTAGAGGTGTTCTACGACTCAGTTACAACTCAGCAAAGAAAGTTCAAGACAGAAACGGAAAATAATTCGTTTTCATGACTGGTGCGAGAATGGGTACAATATCATAGACGACCAACAACATAGGGGAAGGGACTGAAGCATACATTTATATCAAACAAAAATCTCAAGGTCGAACAAATAACAAAATCCTTATAAAATCAACAGGGTTTAGATACCTATATTCAATAGCCACTGGGCAAAACTACTACATAATGTACCTACTAACTACTTTTGGACCTAGATATAATATAGCAAAGAAAAAACCTCCAGATCGAGAAGAAAACAAAAAGAATTCTACTTAGAACAATAAAGAACAGAAAAAGGTCGAGAGATTCTTGAGCGGCCTGCGACGGCCACCTGCATTTGGAACCGAAGCATAGAACAGCAGCCGGTAGACCAGCTGCGCACCAGTGACAATAAAAAATGAACGGTATCCTCACATGGCACGAGGGCACCTTTTCTATGGACGGCCACCTGCACTTGGGACCGAGGCAGATAATAAAAATCGGTAGGCCAGCTGCGCACCGAGAAAGCAACAAAAATCTTCACCAAAGACTAAACAAAAAATGAACGGTACCCTCAAATGGCACGAGAACACTTTTTCTTGGGGCGGCTACCTGTACTTGAGACCGAGGCACACAAAAAATCTAGGCTGACCAAAGTTTTATAAAAACGAAAACAAAAACGGAAGGGTTATTTTTCGGATCGAGCTACCTAGAAAATAATTCTTTGCCAAAAGGCAAAGGCAGTAAAAAAAAAAGAAAAAGGTCGAGAGATTCTGGAACGGCCGGCGACGGCCACCTGCGTTTGGGACCGAGGCACATAACAAAAATCGGTAGGCCAGCTGCGTACCAGAGACAATAAAAAGTGAACGGTATCCTCACATGGCACGAGAACATTGAACGGCCACCTGCACTTGGGACCGAGGCACACACAAAATTTAGGCTGATCAAAGTCTTTAAGAAAACAAAAACAAAAAACGGAAGGGTTATTTTTTCAGATCGAGCTAGGTACCTAGAAAATAATTCTTTGCCAAGAGGCAAAGGCAATAATAAAAAAAGAAAAAAGGTCGAGATATTCTGGAGTGGCCTGCGACGGCTACCTGCACTTGGGACCGAGGCACACACAAAATTTAGGCTGACCCAAGTGTTCATGAAAACAAAAACAATAAAACGAAAGGGTTATTTTCGATGGTACGAGGATAGAATTTCGCGGACAGCGGGCTTGGTATTTGAATATGTGAAGACAAATATGTAGGTAAGGTATACATAACATGTGAATACAACGATCGTGACTGAATTTGGCATTGCAATTTATGTCTAGTATACAAAGACAAACATGGGAGGGGTTAATGCTTATTTATTTCTTTTTAAGACAAATCTGCAAGTGGGGAAAAAAATACGTTTGGTGGGATTGAGGCACATATCCTCTTCTGGCGCGTTAATGTAATACGACAATAATGAGTAGGCATAATGTAATACGACAATAATGAGTAGGCATATAGTTTTTACCAAAGCTAGCTCCAGGGGAAAACGTGAGAGTTATTAATTGTATTGGTATGTACTTTTGGGAAAGTAGGTTTGGCTAACCAATGAGAAATTTATACAGCAATTCCCGCATACGAACGCGATAAAAGTGGTAGGAGGTGGGTTCTGTTTAGATAAATATGCACACTTGTAGTAGTGTTATTGTGTTTCATTGTATAAAGCGATACTTTAAATAAAAAAGTAGGTAGGTATAATGATGCTTGGATGCTTAAAATCATTGGATTTCATTTTTAATAACACTGAAATTTTGAAGAATTCGCAAGCTGATTTGCGAAAATTGATTATATGTATATGTGAATGTGTCCCTACTAGGTACATACAATTGCTCACCTTTAAAATCAACAAAACAAAACTTGTTTGTTTGTGTTAAGTAGGACCAATGCTCGTCCTTATTAGTTTGCAACTTGCAATATTGTTTTGTAGGTTATTGGACTATTGGTTTTATTGTTTTTTTTTTTCTTTTTCACTTCTGTACTATTGTTCTTTTTTATAACTGCACTAGATATTGCTAATTTTTTGCTTTTTGATGTTAGTTTTTTGCCTTTAGCACTTTGCATCACTGAGTTTATTGTTTATTTATTTGTTTACTACATTTGCAGTATTGTTTTTTTTTTTTTTTTTTTTTTTTTTTTATGCACTTATGTATACACATGTATATTCACATAGGGTCGGCTCAATGTTCGGCTCAGAAGGACCATGTTAAATAATAGCTCTTTTTAAGTAGACTGTAGGCATAAATCAAACACATTTTTTTAAATTTAAAATAACACTTCTTGTTTATTGAAACTCTAAACTTCAAGTGATTTTAAATTCCGTGCTGGGCGATGCACGTCTTGTGTATTCAAGCTCTGTAGTGGCAGTAAGTCAAAAAAATACATAAATGATATGACGTGCGATACATTGGCTGTTGCTTGTTGATTTCCCCTGCAGTGGCTTGCTGGTAAACGCCTCCTTCTTAACTTCGATATATAATATCGAACAAAGAGTTTTAGTAATGCAAAATTTTAGACCGTTCCTAATTTGCCTTTTCAACTATTGATTAATCGTTTTTGTTAAAATAAATAAAATAATGTTTTAAATTTTTTCCAACAGTTAATGAAAATCTCTCTTTTCTGGACGTCACACCAAAGCAACGCTTTAACGAAAAAAAATGATAATAATTACTTAATGGTCTTTTTGATTGCAGTCAATGCTCAAAAAATATATTGAACTTTAAAACAATGTAAAATATAATTTGAAACAACTCTATTAAAATTTTCGATAAGGCCTGTCACCAATCAGGCAACTTACATAGTTGCATCTAAAGTAGCTCATAAAGCAACTTTATAGAGCAATTTTTTGGTTGACAATTTTTGATTGAAATGTTATATTCGGTTTTAAGGATTAAAAGCCTTCGCTCTTTTGGAAAATTCCCTAAAGTTGCTTGGAAATTGCTTATAGACGAGGTCAAGCAACTTAGGGGCTTATTGCGATAGTCTATTCGGAAAAAGTCTATCCGACAAAAGTCGTAAAAATTCTTGATAGAATTGAAATTTCTTTCAAATAGAAAAGAAATAAAATAATCAATACAAATATTAAAAGTCAAATAGAAAAATACTAACGAATAGAAATTTTGAAAAAACGATAGTCGACTTTAATAATACTATTCCACTTTGATTCGCCCCTTAAAGTTGTTTTGGGTTGCCAGCAACTAAACAACTTGTTGTTTACTTAAAGTTGCAGTTTTAAAACGACTCTAAAGAAAAGGACACCACTTTTTAGGGAGGTACAAACTATTTCTAACATTGTTTTAGGTATCACTTCTAGGTATGTACATTTATATAAACAGTTCTCAAATCAAATTGTCAGTTGCATTACTACATCTTGACTTTGTGACTTTTATTCATCCTTTATGTGCAACTTTTAATACCATTTAAACTGCTGACATCTCGAATTCAATTTCTAAAGAGAATGTAGAAAACATTTTCAATTGACACAGTTTTTCGAGAAGGAGGAAGAACGTATTTTGGCAAAACGATAGAAACACATTTGATTCAATGTCAACCTTGTGTGTCTTTAAATCTTCAAGTATCTATTATATAAGCTCTTTCCCTCTCATCCGAATAATATAAATTTATTTGGACGGTTTAGTTTTTATAGCCGTTGCTAAGATTAGAAACAGTGTTTAAGACAGTAGACAATGATTTCATAAAATGATTAATGAAAAACTCTCTTGAGCCTTTATTTTTCAAGTGTAAATAATTTATTTAGTAAAAATATAATGATTCCTAAAAACTTTCAATATAAAACAAAAATCACTATTACTAAGTATCAAATTTAACCTTCATCGAATTTTTATATAGTTTCGAAATGGTTTTTTGTTTTTGTATTTTATACTCACAAAAGCCCTGAATGGCTTATAAAATTGTTCAGTTACTTCTTTATTTCGTCTTTTTTATGATGCCAAAGTCATGAGAGAATAACACAAGTGCTTTGAAATATCGACTATATAGTTTATTATCTATAATAAAACTTGAACAAAGTTAACACACTTAGATATTGTTGAAAAAAAAAAGAGTTAAAATACAATGACCAAGCAGGCACTCAAGTAAAAGTTGATTTCTATATCAACATATGTACGTTGGTTGCTAGTTATAGACTCGCACTATATTATCTGAAAATAAAAGAATAAATTCTCTCAACAGGATTTCCTTTCAAGTTCAATTTAACTGCGGAGACCACCTAACCGCTGTTGGCCATCCCCGTGCGTCATCGTCGGTAACTCAACACCGAGAGGGTGGAATAATTTACTTTTTTTTTCAAGCAATCCTGATGCCATTTCACAAGGACTTCGATGTACATTTTTATCAACTGAAAAGTCGGCCAGTATTTGTATGTGAAAAAAGAGCATTGTCAGAGGCAGCTTGTTTCGAGGAAGCCTATATATCCTTTCTTTCTAGGAAGTGACTATTCCACTCCCTATAGGCCTTGCATTTAATTTGTTCCTATCTCAGGATCTGAGCCAAAATATTTATCACTCTGAATTCGAATTTTCGATTTCACGTTTCAATAAATCGATAGTGCCTAGTTCCTTTTTTTTTCTACGATTGGTCGCTATGGTTGGAGCAAAGCAGCCACTATAGAAGGAGGAAACGAATGATTGAAAAGGAAATGCAATTCTCGATACCGTAATGGTCGATATGAAATAAGCTTTAAAAGTGTCAGCAGGATATCCGGCATCCATACTTTTGAATTTCCATTTTATGTCTGGTTCTTGTTAGGCTGCGTTTTAGCCTTTCAATGTCTTTTGTAAATCCATCGTGGTTGTTAGATGAATCAATCATTTGTTTTTTTTTTTTTAACCTTTATATGTATAGAACATGGTAGTAGAGGAGAATTTCTGGTGAATGAGTATGTATTTTTGGTCATGAAAAAGTATCTCTTTGCCAATGGGATTCGGCAACTTTAGCTCACCTTTATATCTGTAATCTAGAAACTTGCACATATAGGAATCGGTGAAAGTTGTAAGTCACTTATATGACCTGGTTCTTTACGAAGTGTAGTTATTTCAACCCACTGAATTCGTCGAATTAACTGGCATGACGTTTAATCAGGGTCCAAGTATCTGATTAGCTATCCGTTAAATTTTGAACATTAAAGCTTAGCTCATCCTCCGAAATCGGCGGTTTAAAATCTTGAGATGAAGGTGAACCCTGTATGTATCAACATATTTGTGATCTGCATCTGGAAACTGCCACCTTGAAAACGAAGTATCGCTTGATACAAAAAGGCGACTTAAAAAATCGACTTTCTCCGCAACGCTATTGCTTTCAGATTTATAAATCTGTTGATTCTCCCTCTTTTAGAGAAACGTAGACAATAAATGAAAAAACTCTTCAACTCCATACAAATTTTTTTTTATTCCATTTTTGAGAGTTATTTAACGGAGGCATAGGTGATGATATTAATATTATTTTTATATACAATAGCAGTGTTTTTTGGGATTTAATAAATAGTAGAGTGAGAAATTTCCAAAAAAACGCATCCGCAGTAGCCTTTTTTTATAATTCACAGCTATCAGAAAAAAAAAACACAAATAAAAAATCAACTTGAATACTTATTATGGATACCTACATAAAATGGACAATTTTCCAGAAGATATGATAAAAAAAACATAGAAAAGGTTATTCTTTCTTAAATAATTCATGTAATTAAGGGAAAAATTTTCAGCGATAAATGTTTTAGGAAGGGGGTTTGTTCGTAAATTATGGTCAAATAAGTTCACACGTATAGAAATTAGATTCTGGAGATATTTTGGCATTTTTTTTAATTTCTTTAAAAATGTCTTGAAAGTTTTACACAAATAATCAAAATCATAGGAGATTTTCTGTATTTTCCTTTAAAGTACCTTTGTTGAATGCACAGATACGTAGTTTGAAGAGGAATGTCAAAAAAAATCTCCTGAAATCGTTGACCGGAGAGGTTTTGTTTACCCCCAAAACTTTCTGACCTTCTCGTTCTCACCCAGACCGAAAGTAACTGGAAACTTAGTTTCCTCGTGTGAAATGAAACTAAGATGTCGTTTATGCATCCTGTTGTTGACGTCTTCGGTGATAATTTTGTTGGATAAAATAACATGATTTGTTAACTAAATTGTATGTGGTTTTCCATTTGGATGTAAAAGTTGGTCAGCATCTAGATATCTTAAACAAAAACCACTAAATCCAATCGAAAACAACATGTTTTTCAGATTTTGTAATCTAGAAGAATAATGTAAAATCTTCTTGGAACGGTATGAATGTGAAACAAACACACTTAATTGCTCAATTTTTTCTTCAGAATAACAGTTCATCTAAAAAAAGCGAAACGATAAAAAGAGAGTTTATTGTATCTATTAGAGTGAAGTGTACCTATCTACTCAGGTAGTAAGATTTCATTCCATTTTTGTTGTCAATAGAAAAGGAGAGCAATAAAATTAGTGTTTCGTTTCTGGGGAACCTTCCATAATTGCAATAGAATTTTTTTGTAGTCTCTATCAACACTGAATTTCATGAAATTTCAAACAAAATCTAGTGTATGTGTGGTGTGAATGATTTAAAGAAATTTGGTAATTTTGTTGCCGGAAATTGCTCCAGTTCAAAGAAGAACAGAAAAAGATTGTTTTTTTTTCCCAATGGAAAAACACACCATGAACATACGTACAACTACTCTATGAACACATCCATCGAGATTCAAATGAAACTATCAATTGTACCAATATCTAAAAACAAAAGCACCAAATTCCATTCGATACTCGGACAAACGTCACAAACCTATCCGCAGAAGGATTCTACTTCTCCTTTTATTGGCAGTATTTGTAGTTCGTGTAAAATCCTACTGTACTATGTATAGCTTTCCAAAAAAAAACACGGCAAATGTCACATTCTTAATATTTCTTAAAAATTGAACCCACCTGCCCCGCACACCAAAATAATGTTTTTAACGTTGTTTTTGAGTTGACATCACATTAAGTACCTATATTTTATCATAAAGCTAAATGAAATAATATTTAAAAAATTGTTGGCATATTTTACAAACCATCACATCAGTTATAATGTTTTTGTGAATTTCTCCCGGATTTATTAATTTCCTTTCAAAACAATTTTAGTTATATCAAAGGTTTCGCTCAAACACTATTATGACCACAAAACCGGGTTTAAAAAAGTTTTCTCCTAATGGTTGATCCCATATCAACTTTTTAATGAAGTTTCATCTCTGCCTTATGTATTTTATTATCACAGGAAGTTACCTCAAAGCACAACACAAAGTTCAACTTTATTATAAGGTATATGGAAAATAGAAAACACATTTTGGTCAAACTTTGCTTTACTCCATAATAGGCTATTTGTAAATTGTTCCAAACTTTGAAATCAAATCGAGTATTCGTATGGTCGTCTATCGTTCATCACATGAAAATTGTTCATATCCCAGGTCTTAGGTCATATTTATATTATACATATATTCTTTTATGTGTGAAAACTTTTGAAAATCCTATGGGAAGTTTATGTATGTATATCCACCATGGAAATTGATTTTAACATTCGTGTTAGTATTATGAAGTCTTTCCCTAAAAATGAGATGATGGTCTTTCTCAAAATAATACGTCAACCTCTTTTCTAGATGGAATATGCTATGTTCTATCCTTCTGGGTGGTAATTTGATTAGAACCAGGACATCAAGTTCGAAGTAGGTACCCACACAAATCTTAATTAAGCGTTGGGGTATTTTATACATCATAGTGTGGGATGCCAATTCCAACGTGACAAATTACCAAAAACGATTACAAGGGAAGGATATCATAATATGGTTCATGTCATGTAATGAAGGCTTTGTCATAGATAATTTGTGTGGGGGATTTGCTGTTTGCGTTATAATCCATATGGTTTTCTCGAGTGGATAGAACTATGTGAGTAGGGTTCTGAATTAATCTGGTCATTTAGATGGATATTGAAAAACACAATTAATTTAAATGCCAATTGACTAAGGTTGGAGATTGCAATAATCAATATAGAAGAATAAGTAAATAAAGGAAATACCTACTGAAGACGAGTCATAAGCGGTTATAAGAGAGGGTATGGAAGGAAAGCATTATATCTCGTTAAAAGTCATTTTACTTTATAGCATTTCGTAATAAAAAGCACCGCCATTTTCAATTTAAAAAAAAAACAACAGTGCTAACTTCACGTTTCGCAAGATTACTTCTTTGGCTGTGGGATCTTAGCACCCCATATATGGGATATTCGCAAAAAAGTATGCAATCTAAAAGGTAAGTAATTGGTCATAAAAGGATATGTAGTTTCAGAAATTGGTCAGGCTTAGCAAATTTTTAATCTAGGGTAAAAGTTTTTCAAGGTCACCCGCGATTTTTGGCACCTCATTTATGGGATATTCGCAAAAAAAAGTATATGATTTCAAGGGCCACTGGATAGTGATAAAAGGTCAGGTAATTTCAGTAATTTTTCAGGTTTTTTTAAATTTTTTCAAGGTCATTATTTGGTCACATGAATTTTTAGCACCTCATTTATGGGATATTCGAAAAAATTATACACCATCTGAAAGGCTACTTAACCCTTATAAAAGGTCAGACAGTTTCAAAAATTGGTCAGCTGTAGATCTTTAATTATGAGTTTAACAAAAAAAAAAAGAAAATTCATTGACCTTTACCTTAAATTTTGTTTTTATAAAAATTATAAAAAAACAATGCCTGACTACGAAACTAGCTGACCTTTTATGAGGATTCAGTAAAGTTTCAGATGGTATATATTATTTTTAAATATCCCATAAATGAGGTGCTAAAAGTTTATACGACCTTGTAATGACCTTGAAAAAAACTTTTCAAATTCATACAACAAAATTTAAGGCTGACCAATTTCTGAAACTAGCTGACGTTTTTTGGGTACTGTACTGAGTTACCTTTCATATGGCATATATTTTTTTCCAATATCCCATAAATGATATGCCAAAAATCGCTGATGACCTTAAAAAAATTTGACCCTGGATTAAAAATTTTCTAAGCCTGAGCAATTTCTGAAAACAGCTCACCTTTTATGAACAATTACTGACCTTGTAGATGAAATACTGTTTTTGCGAATATCCCATATATGAGTTGCTAAGATCCCAGAGCCTACTTCTTGGCTCCAAAAGCTGCAAATATGCGAAGTTTTGTTTATCTTTTCGGTACTTGACTTGAAGGCAAAAGCTGAGCACAAAACAGCGCAAGTTTAATATTTTTGAAAATAGTAATTTTGGAAAAAAATTTTCAAATTTCCGTAAAATTTGCAAATTTGCGAATTGAAAAGAAAAATGTACAGCACAAACGGCAATAGTTGAGCATAATACAGCACAATTTTTTTTTGTTAATCTAAAATGGCGGTACTAACTTCAAGTTAAGGTGTTTTGCAATATTTGCGTTCGGTCGTAAATATGCGGTTCTCAGTATCATTTTTTGAAAATCAAATTGACGCCACAACGCAACACAAGTTAAGCACCATAACGAACAACTTTTTTTTATATTTGAAAATCGAAAATGGCGATTCTAACTTCGGGCATACGCATGCAAATTATAAACAGGCCCGTAGCCAGGATTTTGTTTCGAAAGGGGGCTTGTTTTATAGCTCCTAACCAAAACTTGGCGTTTCATTCTGACTTTTGGTAGTCTAAGGACCATTAAAAGCTATACCTATATAAGTCTTTAGGCTTAGGGAAAATTACAGAGCATCTTTTCCTAATATGAAAAAGCCTAATTACGTTTCTGGTTTCTAAGGTATTGTTTCTTTATACGAAATTAAATTTAAAATAAGTTCTCGTCAAGTTGTAATGCGAATTGAAAAAAAAAAAAATCTGACAAAATCTTCGGAATTTTGTCTTATGTCGTTTTCGATTGGATTTTCAGAGTGTTTCACTCCTTTTTGATTCCAATGGAATATGAAAAACTCTCTTCCGTAATATGTGTATCTATGTAGAAGTAAAAAATAAAATGAACTCTTCAATAATTTCAATTTCAGAACATCCCAAGAAGAAGCATTTACTATTTTGAAAATTAATACTATACACATACTTTTAAACATATGTGTGTTTTCAGAGTGCACTCCTAGCACTCCTTAATGAAATCCGGAGTGAAAAAACACTCCTAAATCATCACTCCGAACAGCAAATGGAAGGTTTTTGGAGTGTTGGGTTGGGAGTGTGGATGGAGTGAAAAAAGAGTGCTAGGAGTGACCAACGGAAAACGACATTATGTTATAAAGACAAATAAGGATTTCCTAATATTTAAATCATTTCGGAAGGGGCTGCAGCCCCTAAAGTCCCCTCTCTGGTTTCGTGCCTGATTATAAGGAATTTTGGTGAAAGATAGTGCATTATCTGTTGTCAGCCATTTTCCTTCATTCGGCTGACTGGAAAAGATTGCACATTTTTTTTTCGCCATTCGTTTTACAGCAATCGATCGAATGCAATCTTCTGCGAATGTATGCATTCTTTGCATTAATTTGCATTCTTTGATTGCTTCTATCTCCGTTATGTGCTCTGATCTTATTGTACTTTTTCTTCCTTGAACGAGATTGCTTCATATTCATATAACCTGTGCTCATAATTTTGCGAAAAAAAAAACATGGAAATATGCAAGCGAATGCAAAGAATTTATAAAACACTACCAAAGTCGAAACACAAGTAACTTATTTGTCTAAGTCCCTTAACCTACGAGTAAGAGACCCAATACAATGCTTGTTGAATAAAATGTATTTTATCCCATCTTTCTTTAAATTACTAAGCAAAAAAAAAAAGTTCTTTGTAAAAATAATAATCTCATAATTCTCTTAAATCCTATTCAAAATGCAAACATTAACAGACAAAAAGTTTTTATATTTGTGTTTAGGATTTTATTGCCTACAAAAAATATTCCTTCTTCTTTAAAATTAATTTGTATACCAAAAGCCATCGGAATTATATTTTCAAGATAAAATAAAAAAAATAAATCTGTTTAAAAAATGAATTAAAACATCCAACAGAGCCCATTACATAAGGAAATAAAAATAAGCAGAGGATAAGTTGTTGTTATACGAATAATTAATAAAATGATTTAATCACACAATTTATGACTTAATAAGCGAGCAATTTGGCGAGTTTTCAAGATGCTTTGGATTTTACCAGTTTATAGCCATAATAGTAGATCCTATTTTTTTTACGAATATAGTATTTTATGTTTATGAAAGGCACGTTCTGTCTCCTTAACATTGGGTTCAATTTAATGGCTTAGACCTTAACAAAGGACTTATTACACCTAAATGATATAGGGTTATAATCTCTATCGATGTTGGGTAAGAAAACAATTTCACACCAGGGACTCACTCAAGTGTGATAAGTTTGTGAAACAAAAATAACACTTTGTTTGTTGTTTTTTTTTACTTAAAAAAAAAAGACAAAAGACGATGAACATTTAAAAGGAAAGAGGACATGCTGAAAATATAGGGAATCGTATAATGTCTTATTGATTATGCCTCAGAGAATTGTGTGAGAAAAATAAATATGATCGACAGTTTTTTGATTGTTTTGGTATTGATTGTTTTTATTTCTTTTAGAAAACGGAGGACAGACATTTTCAAAGAAAATCGATTTAGTGGAAAAAACTTTGAACTATTTATTAAAAATATAAAACTGAACTGAGTAGAATTTGATTGCTTATTTTGTTGCCTGATTCCTTAAGGTGAATTTGATGGATGAGAATATTATTTATGCAGATGGTGTTTTTAATGTTCATGCCACAACCTTCCCACAAACGTAGATTGAAGGTAGAAACTATTTTATTTGTATTCATTAAATAAACCTTAATGGCCAGTTGTACAATCGTGGTTTAAATTTTGATCCGTGGTTCAGGAATTTTAACTCGCCGATTTCGGCGGGTTAACTGAGGTTCAACGATGGTTCAAGGTTCCAATATGCACTAAAAGCCAATTACATGCCTGGACCATCGCTGAATCACAGTTAATCCGCCGAAATTGGTGAGTTAAAATTCCTGAACCACGGATCAAATATTTGTACAACTGGCCCTAAGAGAGTTACTTCCTAAACTTTTAATTGATTCACATAAGCAGCGTTTTATTATCTTTACGCATCTGTATCATTTTTTAACACGATCTAAAAAGATCAAAAATTTAGTTCTTACTCTGTCGGGCAGATGGCCTTTATGGTAAAGAATTTTAAATTTCAGTGTAAAGGAAAAAGACAAGAAATAATTGAAAATTTCCAAGCATGAGGAAAAAGTAATGCGTATAAAGCAGTACTGTCACTGTTCCGTATGGTTTTATTTTCAGGCAATGATTCTGATCCAGATCCGTAGAAAAAAAAACACGAATATAGAATCGCCATTCTTTGTCTGCCATGATGTTTTTGTTGATGTGTAAACATCTATAGATTCTCGGAATGAGGGAAATTTGTATTTATTGAAATCACTCATTCATTCATTGATTTATTCAACTGACATAATTTCTTATTGCATCACAATTTTGTACAAATCCGCACCGAGAGTCCCGGTTACCCACACAGTTTTTTATGCTGAAATTTAATTTATCATTTCTATTTTTTTTAAATGGATTATCCTGCAAAAAATGTAAAAAAAAATTGGATTCCCTTATAATCGTAATGCAAGGTTTGATTAAAATATTTTGTATTAATTAAACACGGAAGCAATACACCATGCCACATTTAAAATATTTCCTTTCTGTCAATTTTTGTATTCCTGAGCTTGAAAAAATATAGGTATTTGCTATGACCAAAAACATTTCTACCATAAAAAATAAACAAAAGACCCCAAAGGAAAGATGCTGGAAGCAACTCATCAAAATGATTTCCCTTTCATGAAAACTGCAAACAAACATTTTTGATAATAATTGGCACACAAAATGGAACAAAGGCATAGATAATATCCATTCCCATACACATAGCTATACCTTAGGGCCAATTTGAAAAATAATTTATTAACAAAGGAGAAATAAAATATTTCTTTTTTTCTTCTTCACTTTTGAAAGCAAACAATACAAACATTAGTTGAGAGAATAAATCTCAATAAAACCTTTTTACTTTTGCACTATTTTGAGCTTGAAACAAAAATTAAGCCAAGTTATGAGTTTCTTCAAATAAATTTTAATTTGACATTTGCCAGTCGGCACTCGGTAGAGGTTTTTTTTGCAAAAATATACTGATCTAATTTTATGAGTATTTTTGAGATATCGTCGGTGAAAAAAAGCTTCCGAACTTACGAACGTACAAACGTACGTACACAGACATCTCTCTAAAAACAATGCAATCCGACTCCAAAGACCTCAAAACGTCGAGAAATGTCAAAAATTTCAATTACAAGAATCCGATAACAATAACTTCCAATGGGAAGTGAATAAAATATATTGTAAGTGTTGCCGTTGTTTTTTTTTTTTATATTTTATACTAAATATTTGAATATGAATAAAAAAAAAAATTCAATTTTGAGTAAATTTCATGGCATGGCATCGATCTGAAGATTTTCTATGTTTATTATTTTTATTCTCTTTAGTCTCTTTTAGAGCAGTGACATTTTCTTACAATGAATTGTTCTAAAAATTACATTTGAGCAAGAACATCCGACCCCAAAAGAATACAAAACTGAATGTAGGCCTCCTATAAAATGATACATTTGTTACAAACAACCCCAAGGACCACTATTAATGCATTATTAATTTACACGACCTTAAGGATCCCAATGAAAGCTATTTTCCGTTATAATAAAAAAACTGTTTGAGGGAAAATATGCATAATTTAGATTGCAATTTAAATGCAAAACAAAAAGCCAAAACGGAAGTGAAGTGAAGAACCCACAAGTGGTTAGTACATACCTACATATACTATAAAGGTACTTATGGGATGTAGTGCGAATTGTTAGGAAGAATTTGTCTGGGTTGTAACTTTTTTGCACTATTGCAAAAGTTTTTCATTTTTGATTTATTCAAGGGTTATCTACTTATTTCTTTTTTTTTTTTTGGTAAAGTGACGAGTGGAAATTGTGTGCTGAGCAAAGGAAAAATTTATATCAGAAAAGCTAAAATACAAAAAAGAAGAGCGAGGGATTTAAAAAAATTCAACTATTCGTAGTTGTTAGGAAGTTGAAGGGATTGAACTGAGAGAGGGAGAATTCTGTGGTAAAACTATGAAAAAAAATGAACTTTCTTTATTTATTATTTAACTTCCAATTTAAACTTTTTTTTTACCATATAGCTAAGGAGATTATATTTTTGATTCCCTTTCCTTTTTAATTCAGTTAATTTTAAACTGTCTGTTAAAAATACAACAAAAAATTAAATTAGAAACAAATCGTAGTTTGGATTCGTTTTTTCTATAAATCTTATTCAATTGCCTTTTGCCATATCCTTTGACTTTTAATTTAATTTAAATAAAAAATGAGAACATTTATGGAAATTGAGATAAGACAAATCCTATTTCCTTTTCCAATTATCTAGTGTTCAGGCTCGTTAAATTTCTTCTTCTCATAGGTTAAATTAAATAAATATTGTGAATGTAATTTTTGTACCATAAATGAACAAAAACAATTTAAAAAGAAGCTCATTTATATTTTTGTGACATTTAAAAATCCTTAAGTAAAACATCAAACATTTTATAAATACATTTTTAATATCTGTTACAATGACTTAGAAAGTATTTCTACTTATTTTAAAATTGCTCACTCCTAAAATCTCCTTTGATGTGAATACCCTTTCAAACCATAATGTCACTTTCTATAAGGATTTGCCATAAATATAATTTAGAAAATTTATTCACCACATCATCTCAACCGTAGCCGATGTTATGTATGTATGTTGGTGTATAATATCTTGAAGAGAGGATCCATGAATAATAAAACATAACCATGGAGTGGTGATGGTACATATATGGAAGTAAAATGATTTCCTCGAGAAATTTTTTTTTGTCAAGTCCTTTCATGAAGAAGGTATTAATGTAGCAAATCAAGATGCTGTCAAATAGGTTTTTAATGGCTCCAGAAATCATCATATGCTAAAAATTATTACTAAGCCGTGATGCGACATCTAAATGACTAATATCTCCATTTCTCCATGTTCCCCATGGCATACAAAACAGGCTTGCCTTGCCTTTGTTTCCCATTATTCGTAACGTATACATATACATACTTAGATATAGCATGAATAAAAAATACTCTTCTTGATTATTTCATAATACGTTTTAATTATAAGTTTGAAATGATAAGTAAAGGTCCCTAAGGAAAGCTAAATATAGGTATGTCTAATAATAGCATGTTTTTTTTGACTCTGTACGTGTTTAAGGGAAGGAGTAAATTCTGTTTTTTTTTTGGTTAATGGTCTTGACACGTAAGCTTCGGTCTGGATGGAAAAATTCAATATTTATACGGAAAACGCGAAGACAAATAATTAATCATCGAGGAGTGTGTAATTTCTTACTTTGCATGTAAATGTGAACAAAAAAGACACAAAAAAACTCTCTAACCGATGCTAAAATGGTGCAGGGGCATAAGGCACAGGGACATAAGGCACAGGGACATAAAGCCCAATACTTTGTTTGGGGCCTATGTCTCTCTGAGTGGGACACAAAGCCGAAATTGAATTTGGGCCTTAAGTCCCACCCAAATGAGACCCAAGCCCCAAATATTTTTTGATAAAAATGCGGGACATAAATTCCATATTTTTTAGAGGCATAGAAGAGTAAAAATGTTCGCATTTCAATACAAAAAAAACAATAACTTTTTGGTGTTTTATTTGAACGAAAATTAGGAAAATCAAAAGGTACAAGTACGATAACTCAGGCGCCACAATATAATAACGGATGTTTGAAGAGGGGTTTAATACAATCATGTTTTACTATGTGACGAAGGGGAGCGAGGGTCTAGCACCAAGCAAAATATACTTTGCATACACCCAACCACGCATACCTGCCCCAAATCCTATAGGCCAAGCAGGGAGGTTGCTGGCTTGCAGGGAGGCAGCAGTTGATAGATAGAAAATAATAAATAGAATTTTTTTTTTATAAAAGTTGATAAAACGAACACACAAAAATATTTTTGTTTTCAAATTCAAGACCTATCTACATTAATTTTATTTTGTTCTTAGTCGAAATAAATAAGGGGAATTCTTTAAGTTTTTTATTGTACCTGTTAAAGTTTCCACCTATGAGATGGTATTTTCTGGCACCAAAAACCATGTATCATCTCACTATAAGTTCACAAACCACAAATTTCATCATCTTTTTCAGAAGAGGTAAAATAAAACTGTTTTAATCTGTTTAAATGATGGACAGGCACATTGAAATTAAATACAATCAATGTCATGTAATGTACATTGTGGGTACATACATTAAACATAATTGTTGAAAATATAAATGAAGTTTAAAAAATCGTTCTCAAAACTTTTTCAACTTTTCAATTAATTTGAAAATTTTTGTATAGTAAATATTGATCACAAACAAAACGGAAGGAATTTCAAAGCACTTCCGAAAAATAAAGATGAAAGAACTTTTCACAAAAAAAAAAAAAAAAAAAAAAAAAACAAAATTCTATGTAAATTTCTATCGTTCTGGCTATCATCGTTATTGATCAGGAGTCAGCGGTGAAAAAAAGTTTCACCTCGTAAAGTTCAGTGTCCTTATGCTTCAAGTGGTTTGTGGTTGTTCCTTTAAAATGTAAATCGAGGGAAAGAGATAATTACTGACTAGACCAATACAAAATGGCAATTTTCCTGGTGTTCCTGCCCATTTTCTTCTTTTTTTCGCCTTTTAAACAAGCAACAGCAGCAGTAGTGAGTAGAGCATAACAACGTGCAGTTAAGCATAAAATATTGCGTATACGCCAGAGTGCACTTTGGTTGGAGATAATGGTTGCCATCATGAACACACCGACACGGCACCTTATTTTTTGTGTTTTTTGGTGTAACAGTGATTTATTTACTATAAGAGAAAACAGTTATAATTTTCTAAAGGTAAATTTGTTAAAAATATTATTTTCTCTCTGTGCGTTGTTTTCTGTTCGCGCCCTAGTGCTTTTATGGAAAATACCTGGAGGATGTTTATATTTTTTTTATTATGGAAATATTTTTAGAAAATATCTAAGAAACTTTATTTAGTTGTTTGAATTTATAAAAAAAAAAATAATGCTTTGGAATGTTAGAAAGGGTTAAATGCCGCAAACAGGAATGTAAACAAAGATACACCAAACTTATAATTGAAAAGCCAACTTATTTCGGAAACTTAGGTTGTTCCACTGTATTTATTAAAGGACTTTTAATTTATTTTACTCGCGTTTTAAAATCGACTTAAATGTAAAAGTCACACCTATAAAAAACAATTTCTTTTAAATCTTGTAACATTTTTTGTTTTTATTTATTTAAATGCATCAATTTTATTTGTATTTTCAAAATTCTTCACCAATAAAGAAAGATTTTAGGGTCACCAAATTAATTTATGAAATTTTAAGATGTTATCGATGCAGCATATACGAAATTCCCCGAAATTCTAAAGCTAGCCCTTTGTATAGTCACACCTAGACTTAATTTTGACGAAAAATGTCAATAGATTATCCTTATTCATGTTTCAAAATTTACATAAATTAAACTGTACAACTTCTTGTCTCGTGCAAAAATGTAAGAATAAAAAGAAAAAATTTACATTTTATATTATAATTACCCAAAATATCAGCTTTTTAATTTGTTTCAATGAATATAAGACACAAAATTATAACTTTTTTAATTTTATTTGTCATTCAGGAAGTTTTGTATGTTTTGTTTTTTCTTTAATTTCGTTTCGTTTTATGATTAAATTAAATTCTTCAAAGGATTCTTAAGGAATTTAATATGAATTTGCTTCATAAGCAGTTTATAAATTCTTCATTTTTGTTTTAGTCAATATGACTGAGAACGATGGCGACGACATCAACATAACGGAAGTGATTTTTTTTACATTTTATTTGTAATTAAAATTAAAATTGTGTAAGAAATAATATAAGTTAATCATAATGTTAATGGATTCTAACTTCATGGACCTTTTTGCCTAGACCGTAAAATTTAATCTGTAATTAACTTCACAGTCTGGAATTTATAACGTTATCAGGCAATATACATATATAATAATAATTCTCGTTCTACTCATGGAAACTTGTTTATACATATAAATAATGTTATAGCTATAGAACCATTAATGTTTAAGCGAAAATGTATGTATGGTACTTAACTGATATGAAATGATATGACTTTAGGGGAAGATATGAGATTATCACTTTGTTACCACAGAGATATTATAGAGGGAAAATACAACAATATTCAATGTAAGGTGCGTTTTTTCGTTATGACTAGCAAATAGCAGTAAGCAAAGCTAACTTAAAGCATATTGGGTTTGGGTTCCTTAATAATTTTGTGGGAAATCTTTGGTAATTTTTTTGTATGTATTTATAACAAGACTATGTTCAATAATAGTCTTATTTTAACAACCTTAGATGATATCTATTTAAGTAAAGTAGCGAAATAGATATTAATGATAAATAAAATAAATCATTTTAAAAATTTGTTATGTGCCTTAATTCTTGTTTCATACTTAGTTATTTATTTGTATTATCACTTCATTAAGTTTTTGTTTATATCAATATTGATCACATAATCAATAATTTTTTTTTATATTTATATATTATAACAATAAGAAATATGTATATGGGTCAATATTTCAAAACATTAATATTTTGGACCCAAAAATTAATGAATCCAATACTTGCGGTATACATCAGCCATTTATACAAAAAAAAACTAGTAAAAAATAGATAGGTATAAAACTCAGGTACCTACATACCGGTTCATTTTATTTTCAATATCCTATATGGATAATCAGCGATAAAAAATATGTCTAATTCCATCAATAGAATGAAGTCAGGGGAATGACACAAAAAGGACGTCAGGGGAATTACTGTCCGAAAGGTGTTTTATGGGAATTAAATCTAAGTTATTATAAAACTCAAAGTAATAAATAATTTGATATGTAGGTACTTTGAAAAGACAAAGAGGAGTAAACTTTTTATTTTTTAAACCACACTATTTAATAAAAAAACACTGGTAAGGGGAATGACATATTAGTTGGATGAAAAACAAAATCGTGGTTTTGACTTTAAATATAAAACGAAACTGAGAAGGTAGTTCTCAAAATTTTAAATCAATTTTCATTAAGAGCAAACGTATCCCTTAAAAAAATGAGTTTTCTCTTTTACACCTACATGTTTTTTTTTTTTAATTCCATTGCTGGGATAGAAATGACCATTGAACTGGGTACACTCACCAAAAAGCTTTTATTTAGCAAAGTGTAGCAACTAAAACTAAATTAACTATTCTTCAAAAAGGGTGCACGTCGTGTTTAAAAGACTACATTATTAGATTTTTTTTACCGTTTTCAATTTCGTTGCTAAAAGTAATTGAATTGAAGAAAATCGGTTGGGAACACGTCAGGGAAATGAAATTGTCGGTGTTTAAATCCAGTTGGTATGATATTTTTTTGAACTTCTTTCTGAAAGTTGCGCTCGTTTTTTGAAATAAATTCTCATAAGTACAAAAAAAGATCATTTTTTTTTGGTACGAAAAGTGATGGAATCCAAAATATTAATGTTTCGAAATATTCACCCATATGCAAACATTTTCAAGTAAATTGGTATTATGGAAATTAGGCTGACTCAGTTTAAGACAACAATCATTGATGATGGGTTAAAAGAACATTGTAACCTGAAAACCAGATAACCATAACTTATGTCCGCTAAACATCTCCAAAGTTTGAAACCCCATACAAAATTATTGCCTTAAAAAACTAATAAATTTTGGTATAATATAATCTCGTATCTGTAAGATGGTATTTGGTACATTAAATTGATATTTTTCTTTTAAAAAGGTTTAAGTTGGTTCAAAATTTGACTTAGTTTTCAAGTTATACCAAAAATATAATATATAATATGTACAAAGATAATGAAATAAATCAGCCAAGTAGAAGACTAAGCATTATATAATTCTACTTGTTAAATTATTTATTAAAAACAGCTTTAAACGGCCATTAGTCCACGAATTGGCGTTTCATGCCAGCAATCTCATTTGGGTTCTTCAGCTAACAATGCCGCCTCACCCCACTATTATAGTTAACTGATGAATCCAAGTGAGATCGCTGGGACGAAACGTTTTTTTTTGTGAACTAGAGACAATTTATTTAAAGATACTTTGAATCCACATCATCAGTATGACCATTTTCTCAAAAATGCATACGTTAGTTTGACAAACACATTAAATAATAAAAATTCTTGAACGAAATAAGGTATATTTATTATAACCTACTAGCTGACCCGACAGACCTTGTCCCGTGTTAGCTAAATAAATATTCAATTCGAACTGGAATAAATAACACTGGACGAAAAGATTTTTGTTAGGTACATTAACCAAAATTTACTTTTCCAAATGTTTTTAGTGTGCTGAATTCAAATCTGAAGTCAGAAATATTCATCGCATCACGTTTTTGAGATATTCCGGTTTGAAAATAAAAAAAAATCGGTTTTCAATGTTTTCAAGGTTACGTTAAACCGTGAGGTAATTTTTTTTTAAATAATTTGTAACGGTTTCTGAAAGCACTATGTTTTTTTTTTAATTCTATTTGAATCGCTCCGATATCTCTTCCCTTCCTCGAGAAAAGACTTCATCCTATAAAATTTAAAAAGTCGATAGAGAAAGATCACGCCATAGAAAAAACTACCCTAATCGAGGTACCTGATAATAAGTATACAATTTTGTAGGTAGTATCTAACCAAGGGTTGCCACGCTTTAAAGATAATTTTCGGGTTTTTACAATTATGTGTCACAGCTCATGCGGTGATGGTACTATATTTTGGAAAAAAATTTAGTATCATCGTACTTTTTATAAATGTATCTTTAAGCTGATATGAAGAAAATAACAATGCGGATAAAATAAGAAAAATTAAAAAATTAATAAAAAAAAATATACATATTTATATGTATCATTCGAAAGTTTACTAAAATAAAAACAAAGCTTTAATCAAAAAATTTGTCAAATACGGGTCAATTAAATTCTAATCTGCTTTTCAAAAATATAAAATTTATTTCCAAAAAACATCAACTTAATTTATAGTAATTTTTTTCTCTAACGTCTGTTTTTCATAATTTTACTTCTAAACGTTCATATCTCGAGTTGTAGATTTTTCAAATTTTTTGTATATATCCTTGACTTTTTTTTATATTGAAAGCATCTATCGATTAGAAAAAGAACAAACTCTCTATCACTTTTGATTTAAGGCAGAGTTAAAATCGATTGTGAAGTTTATCCCACTAAAATTTTACTCCTACAATTTTTATATATGTATTAAATTTTTCTTAGTACCACAAATGGAAACAAAGAAGTTATTTTTTGAATGCAACTCAAAAAGTATAATTTTCACTATTTAGCGGCTCTTCCGGGTTAATTTTAGGTTCCGTAGTGTGTTTACCTAGATTCAATACGAATCCTAAAAAAGATCCGCATTTAAATCGGATGGATAAAATAAATATGTACAAGTACATACATATATTCAATTTTTTTTTTAATAATAAATTTTTAATAATTTAGTAACGCAGAGTTTAAAAACCCTCAATCAAAATTTAATGTTAAATTTAACAATTTTCTGAGTTTTTCTTTCCGCCGTAAGAATCTTCTAACATAAAGTATTAGAAAACTTAACAAAAAAAAATGATAAATGAAATTGGTAAGGTCGGTCTTAAGTTATGGCGTGACTAAGGGAAAAATGGATTCATTTTTAATATATCAAAATCTTAAAAAAACAATGGTAGCGATTTATATAGCCTAAAGAGGCTTATAACTAGAGATATGGTCGAATCTTTAAGGTTTTAGTACCTTTTTTAACTTGATTTTTATACATTGTATTTGTATTCCTTACATATTTACATCAAATCTATAATGCAGTATTTTATTAAAAAATCTCTAGGTAAGGTACCTGCCTACTTTGATATTCAACAATTTAAAACCACTTAAAGCTTTCAAGTCTCTTTAAAACCATGCAATGCATGAAGCTAAATGAAAAATACCAAAACTTATAATCAATTTCATTTAAATCGTTATTATAATCGCCAATCTGTCTCATTGACAAATTCCCCACATCAATATAAATCTGAACAACAATAAACCATTGTTCCAATTGGCTGTCACTTTAAGAAAAGGAATACCAAGAGCGTATATATATATTATGTGAAGATTTTGTCGATCCCTTATCAATAAAGCTGTATAGGATGTATAGGTATCTCCAGAGTTCAATAAATACGTTTTATAAATGATTTTGCATTTTTTTTATTTATGCGTATATCATCCTTATACCCATAAGCACACATACATATATGTATGTCCTTGCCTGGCTCCATGAATAACAAAGGTATATATACTGAACAAAGCTAGAGTCGGTTTCCTAAAGGATCTTGGGGGTTTATAATAATGTTTGAAATTGACTTGAATCAAGTGTTAGGTGATATAGTCTCTAAAATAAAATATTTTTTTTGCTATGGCTTCAAACCCATGTCATTCACACGTATCGAGAAGTGTGATAATTCAATATTTGAATTAAAGTACATAAGATAGCTGAGGTTCAGGATTGTTTAAATTTTTACCACCTTTAAACAAAAATATCTGAACAGACAAAATCACGAATTTTATTTCTTGAATACAAAAAACCCTAAATAAAGGCATTATTTCACAACACGGATTTAATCATTTAATTTTGTGCGGCTTTAAAGTGATTTATTTGAGGGACACTTTAAGTCTATAACACTGATTTCCTAGAATTTGCAACTTCTATATTAAAGGAAAAAAATAATGAAATGTCATCCCATCACGTAATATAAAGAATATAAAAAACACTTTTTGCTGCTGCTTTGAATAAAGTTTGTATCCTTTTTTTCCTTTTTCCATTCAGGAATGAACAATGAGTGAAAATATTTAAGAGTGCATTATTCTATAGAAGATTAGATGGATTATGTTTAGCAAGTTAAGAAAGGGGTATTGACCTTTAAGCCGAAAACAATAATGGTTAATTTCTCGTAGTATTGTTGCAAAGTTAATCTCACGCGAATTTCAGGATAGATTTATCATAAATAAGTAGGAACTCAACGGAAATACATATGTATATGGTAACCTAATTATCCAAAAAATTCTTACAGATAATGATACCAATCAGTAGCCGCAATCAAACAATTTAGTGTTGCCAATCAAAATTGTTAGAAATACGTCAAAAACGGCACATAAGCTTAAGCATACAAAATTGTAAAAAGAAAACTGTGTAGTGTCTATAATATTCTTATAATACATATACACTAAAATTCTCTTTAAAACGGCAAACTTAAAATAATTGAGCCCCAAAATATGAAAAATTTGCTTTCTTTCAGTTCTTGTAGAAGATCCTTATCAGTGATAGAAATCAAATATTTTTGATAGTACTGAATGCTAAAAAAATAGTACTGAAAATGACCAAATAGTACGGACATTTCTTCCAATGGTGAATTCTATAGGAATTTAATATTTTATTGGATATTTCCATCGTAAGAAGAAGATTTGGTTCTAGTATTCTGCCATTAATCCCAGCAGCAGCAGCAGGTATCCGCCATCTTGATTTAGACTGTTCACTATTTTTAAACGAGTAATAGATATATAAAAGCATTTTTTTTTATCGACAAATTTTTTTATATGAATTGAATATACCAAAAAAACTCTGAAAAATCTAACATTTACATGAAGAAATCAGGAAAGTAGGCGTTTGATAAATACAATATTTATACTTTTGATTTACTTGTTTTTTGCGAAGAAAATTATTTAAAAATACGTTTTCAAGGGAAAAATTTAAAATTTTTTTTTAAAAAATATTTCAACATCGTTTTTGGTTCCAAATTTTTATCAAAAGGCTCAAAATCCAGCCTATTCTTATTTAATTTATAAATATTCTTTTCATATTGTATATGAAATGTTTTTAAAATTGTTCACATTCTGTCTGGATTCATAATTTTGTTTATTTATTTATATGTACCTATGTATATATATTTTGCATTAATTTAAATTGATTATTACGAAAAAATATCCATAATTCTGTACAGCTTGTCCCAAACAAAAGTGCGAATAGCGTCATAAGCAAAAAAATAAATTATTTTATTTAATTTTGCGAGGAAGTGACAAATCCTCGAAGAGTGTCTCTTGTCATAGAAAAGTGCCGCTCACCAGCGGTTCGGATTCGGGAATAAACTGTAGGTCCCCTCCATTCCTGCAGACACGCACACAGGAATGGTTGGCAAGTCACTAGGCCCTGGTTCTTCACGAGCCGTTGTGCCACCAAATTTAATTTATTTAATTTTTTAGTTGCAATAAAAATGTTTCAACAATTTGTATGAAAATTTTGAATTTTTGTGCACGAAATAAACAAAATGAATTTCATCAGATTTAAACCAAAATTGACACTTTAGTGATTAGTTCAGAATTTAAAAGGAAATGAGAGCGTTCAGGGGTCAGGTGATGAAAATTTTAGTATTTAATTTCGTTGAAAATTTTCAAATTCGATTCGAAAATCACATTTTCAAATGAGTTAGCTTCAACTAAATTCGGAAAGAAATTACGCCTTTTTCCAACCGTGATACTTATTCTTGCTCAACTGAAAAAAGGTACGTGAAAACGGTTCAATGGATTAATTTGAAATTTTACAAAAAAATTTTGTGATCTATAGTTCTTTAAAATGTCTTACCAAATTAAGTCCTGCAGTTAATATTTGTAAAGCAGAAAGAGATTTACAAAAAGCCCTTAAAAAGTCGTTTTTTTATTACCTTCTCTGAATGTAGCGGTGAGGAGCCAACAAAATAATCGTTATAAAGTTTTAACAGAATCTTATGGAAAATTAATTCCAGTTTTTAAATCGACCCTTAAATTTTCCATGTCGTCATTCCTTGCGAAGATATTGGTAGTCAAGGTCAAAAGCCTGTTTTATCATTCAAAGCCAGATATTCCTTTGAAAAAAAAAATTGTAGAGTAACGAAAAAAGACAATCTTAATGCTGAATAAACAAGTTATCGAAACAAAATATTAAATTGGCTCAAAAAAAGTTTTTAAAAAAAAATGACAATGTTCAAAAATTTAAAAAAAAATTAAAATTTTTAGGTCGTGCTGCTTCTTATGATTGCGCAATAACGGTACCTTAGAAAAACTATTTACTAAAATTTATCAATAAAAAAAATATCAAATTTTAGAATGCTTTTCGTTTCACTTCAATACAACCACTTTTCACAGAGATACAGCTCTACAAAGAAAACACTAAAAAAAAGTCATTTATTTTTTGTTCCCTTAATTGTTTTGAAAAGTGTAGTTTTTTTTTCTATTTTAGAATCTGGACGAAATGAGTTAATCAAAGTCTAATATGTACATGCAATACAAAAAATTCATTAGTAGAAGGAAACAAGCAAAAGTTGCTGTGTTACAAGAATATTTTCACTTAAAAATATTGACTCAAGTCACGTTTCTTTCTAATTCTTTCAAATACTGTTTAGAGTTTGAAATAATTATTATCATTGTGCATTTTTTGTTGTTTAAAAGATTCAGACCACAACAACTGGCTTTATTTTTAAGCTGCCATCATCATGCAATCCGAATTTTATCCCAAAGTTCATGTACGTATAGCATTAGTGCCAACCATTTGAGAGCACCACTTTAAATTGTTGCTTCAGTTGCAACTTCAAGCAATGCATTTTTTAGAGCACACAACATCCTGCCACAACATAAGATACAACAACAAAACAATGTTATCTGATGCTTTTCCCAAGAGTATTAATCCTTCCCTAAGAAGAAAACACAAAGTGATGTTTTCAAGAATTATAAGAATCAGACTATACCAGGAAACCAAAAGAAATGAAAAACCATTTTATTTTGAAAATTAAATTAATTCTATGTTTTAAGTCAATGGAGTGAAAATGGAAAAAAAAACAAGAGCACGAACATGACTTGTGTACATGCAATTGACAATTATTTCAAGGATAATATTTTATGAGCTATTCTCTTGGAACTATATCTATCTATGGTAGCTCATATTTTGACATAACTGATGCCATTGCAGTAGATTTAAGGGGTGAAATAAAGGAGCTTGCGTTAATATTCTTCTACATGAACGAAACAGCGCAGCATAACTAATTGATTTAATCCTGGAACCATGTTAATATTAATTGGTTTGCTTAAAAAAGGTCAGAACGAGAGATAATGAATATTTAAGTTCAGAGGAAAAATTTGTATCAATAAAAATAAATGCTCTAAACATAAAAACGAAAAATTTATCAATAATAAGTAATGAAAAACAGGCACGACTGAGTCGCACAATTTTGCTCTTGTAGTAAAAGTTTATTTGAATTTTAAAGATTGAGTGTAATATTAGTAAATAAATTTTGTATGGTAGTAAGTTTAAACTAGTATTATGTAACTCAGATCTTAAATTGAAAAATTATTGAAAATCAACATAATACGTAATAAGTTTGAAAAAAAAAAAATCTTATTCAATTGTTTTGAGAGCTAAAAAAAGTTCATCATCTGATTTCTTTAACTGATTTAGGTTTTTTGGAAAAAAAATGCAAAATCGTAGGAGCGGTTTTTTTTTAAATTAATTTTTTAAATATATGAAATTTTGTAAACATTTTTAAGAAACAAAAAATTGGTACACCATTGTAACCATGTTCCCCTAGAAGAATATAATTTACAGTGCGTATGCTCTGTAGATTTTATTAAGAGTCGGTATTCATCGACCAACAAATTGCGTCTTAGAAAGGTACGACAGCATTTAACTGATGAGCCCAACTATCGTTATTGGGCGAAACGCATTGGACTTAAGGTCGCAAAAAATCTTCCATTTGAATAATGATTAACTGTAAATTTGGTCTTTGATTAATCATAGACCGTGCTAATATATGCAAGTATTCAGAATAATATTAATCAAAATCGTAAGAGTTGTTTTCGAGAAGAAAAACAATTCTGGCGAACCAAAATTATGTGGAAGCCTTTCCTCACCAGATTACATTTTTTTCATGGACTTTTTCAAATTTTTAGGCGAATTTATTCAAATTTGCTATTCCGAGACTCCTGGGATTGGGATTTTAGGATTTGTGGATTATAGGCTGTTTCCGTATACAACATAAATTAATAAATTTCGAAAGCAAAAAACTGATAAATGCTCATATCTGAGCTTAAAAACGTTCAGAGATGAGCATTTATTATTTAAATGCTCATATCTGAGCTTAAAAACGTTCAGAGATGAGCATTTATCAGTTTTTTTTTTTTTTTTTTTTAACATAATAAATCCTTTCAAACATCAATAATGAAAGCTTCGATGATCATGTGCATTGGGTTTCGTCTTTTTCTATTGGGGTCCTGCAAAAAAGTAGTAGCCGTGGCGTGATGGTTAGTGCGATGGACTGTCATGCCGAAAGGTCTAAGGTTCGATCCCCAGCCTCGCCACCTATTTATTTAAAAAAGAAAAAACGGCTACTGCCTCTTGCGAGGAATTGACAAATCCTCCAAGAGTATCTCCTGTCACAGAAAAGTGCCGCTCGTTAGCCGTTCGGATTCGGCAATAAACTGTAGGTCCCCTCCATTCCTGCAGACATGCACATAGGAATGGTTGAGAGTTGTAAGTCTCTAGGCCCTAGTTCTTCATGAGCTGTTGTGCCATCAAATTTATTTATTTATTTTTCCTGCAAAAAAGAAACATATTGTATACCACGCATTACTCAATTGACCTATACCAATGTTCAAAAACCAAACCCCCAAGCAGAGAATGTTTGTTTGACTAGGTTGATTATAACCATTTTTTTTTTAATAAACCTCATAATTATAAATATTACAAAACTATAATTTGATCTGTTCCCTCATTCCAAAAAAAAAGAACCCAATTAGTTGGTAGGATGGTCGAGCCACGGCCAGTCATCAAGGGTTATTTAATTAAATTGTTCATTGATTTTCCGATTTGATTAAATAATTAAATTATCCTTTTGTTTTATTTCGTAAACAATTATTAATGAAAATTTGCTCTAGGTGGTTTATTCTCTTGACCAGAAACTTAATAATTATATATTGTTATGTTAAGCTTTGATTTTATAATTAATTTTCTAGTATCTTAGAATTGAATTAGCTAGCGAAAACCAATTTAAATCATGAGAACTAACACACTAAAGAAGATAATAGAAAAAAATTGCCTTGAGGTTAATTAACAATTAAGACAAACCGCCCAGAGCAAGGGAAATTAATATATGAAGGCAAGTTAAAAAAGAAATATTTACTTTGAAGAAAGCAAAGGAACAATGCGATTATTGAATTTCATAGTTATACTAGCGGAGCCCGGCAGACGTTCTATCGCCTTCAAAATAAAGTTGATGCTATTCGTGCTTGCATGGCGTTCTTCTTTTACCCCAGCCATTACAGTATAAATAACTAACTTTTAAAAATTATGTATATTTAAAGCCATATCCTCTCAGTATAACATTTTAAACAAAAAAGTATTTTCAAAATCGGAACACTCTTGGACTAAATAATACTACCTAAGATTTCCATTCATTTTTAACAAAATGCGACCGTGATTGCGCTGCTGCGTTGTTGGTTAACTGTTAAATCAATTTTGACCAAACACACTCAGGCGAACTCTCGGACTCTTACGTTAGATTTTCGAACCGTGTGTTCTGAAATAAGTCGGAAAATGCATGTATTGCTGCACCTCGTTTGCAGACTGATATAGACCAATTATTATATTAAAGATACACAGTAACACTTGATTTTTTTTTGAATTTTGAACAAAATATGAACATGTTTTCTAAAACCAGTACAAAAATGCATGTGCTGCTACATTTTTGATAAACAGCTAGACCATAATTTTGACCAAACACATACAGGAAGTAGCCCGTGGCGTAATGGTTAGTGCTTGGGACTGTCATGCCAGAGGTCTGGGGTTTAATACCAGCCGCTTCCACCTTAAGTTTTTTTCCGGGTTACTGCCTCTTGCGAGGAAGTGACAAATCTTCCACGAGTATCTCTTGTCACAGAAAAGTGCCGCTCAACTTAGCCGTTCGGAATCGGCAATAAACTGTAGGTCCCCTCCATTCCTGGAGACACGCAAACAGGAATGGGTGAGAGTTGTCACTAGGCCCTGGTTCTTCATGAGCCGTTGTGTCACCAAATTTATTTATTTATATTTACATACAGGAACATTTTATTTAGTTTTACCTAAACCAACGTTCACCAAAAACGCAGGAAACACTCTTGGACGTCCACATAAGATTTCTTGAAATTTTGAGCTCGGTAAGCTGCATGAAAAACTTGCATGCAACTTGCATGAAAAACTTGCACGAAAAACTTGCATGCAACTTGCATGGAAAACTTGCATGCAACTTGCATGAAAGACTTGCATGCAACTTGCATGAAAAACTTGCATGCAACTTGCATGAAAAACTTGCATGCAACTTGCATGAAAAACTTGCATGCAACTTGCACGAAAAACTTGCATGCAACTTGCATGAAAGACTTGCATGCAACTTGCATGAAAAACTTGCATGCAACTTGCATGAAAAACTTGCATGCAACTTGCATGAAAAACTTGCATGCAACTTGCACGAAAAACTTGCATGCAACTTGCACGAAAAACTTGCATGCAACTTGCATGAAAAACTTGCATGCAACTTGCATGAAAAACTTGCATGCAACTTGCATGAAAAACTTGCATGCAACTTGCATGAAAAACTTGCATGAAAAGCTTGCATGCAACTTGCATGAAACACTTGCATGAAAAACTTGCATGCAACTTGCATGAGAAACTTGCATGCAACTTGCATGAAAAACTTGCATGAAACTTGCATGAAAACCTTGCATGCAACTTGCATGAAAGTTGCAGCAAGTTTTTCGTGCAGGTTTTTCATGCAAGTTGCACGCAAGTTTTTCATGCAAGTTGCATGCAAGTTTTTCATGCAAGTTGCATGCAAGTTTTTCATGCAAGTTGCATGCAAGTTTTTCATGCAAGTTGCATACAAGTTGCATGCAAGTTGCATGCAAGTTTTTCATGCAAGTTTTTCATGCAAGTTGCACGCAAGTCTTTCATGCAAGTTGCATGCAAGTTTTTCATGCAAGTTGCATGCAAGTTTTCCATGCGAGTTTGCATGCAAGTTTTTCGTGTAAGTTGCATGCAAGTTTTTCATGCAAGTTGCATGCAAGTTGCACGCAAGTTTTTCATGCAACTTGCATGCAAGTTTTTCATGCAAGTTGCATGCAAGTTTTTCATGCAAGTTGCATGCAAGTTTTTCATGCAAGTTGCATGCAAGTTTTTCATGCAAGTTGCATGCAAGTTTTTCATGCAAATTGCATGCAAGTTTTTCATGCAAGTTGCATGCAAGAATAGATTCCCCTTCAATATGATTCTTTTTTCTTGTCTCAGCCTATCCTACATGCTCTAGCTTTTGTTACACCTTATGCACCTTATGCGAATCACAGTTTATACATATAATATTATATTACCGACCGACCGCGACGTCCATGTCGGTGCGTCGTCGATGTTAACCGGCGACACCCACGAGACAGACAACAACAATGCAGGTATGCACTTCAAGTCACAGTCAGGCATTTTTTGCTGGCGCTCAGTCGTGACAGACGCCGCCGGCCGACTCCTCATCGACAGCCTGCGTAAACTCTAAAAGTCGCCTTTACTTCCATGTTTTCTGCATTTTTATGATACGTTACGCGTACGCCGAAATAATTCTTCGGTTTCATTTGAAATTTTGGGCGTTGTCTGTTAAGCCTATACACGTACGACAAAACAGAGTTAAACAAAAAATATACCAAAAATACATGGATATTTTGTCATAAATGCCAAAATGTGGCGTATACGACAAAACAAAGCTAAGGGATGGGTTATTATGTGGATATACGATAAAATACATACTGAGTATCTCGGTAACAGTAATTGAACAGTAAAAAAAATTTACAAATAAAATAGCGATAAAAAACTTTTATTTCAATATGATGTATGTGTACAATGTTCAGGCAATTATTTTTTTTTTTCATATTTCAAATTCAACTTTTCTCATGAACTCACAAACAATGGACTTAATTTTAGCTCGTTTGTTTATTTCTTTTAGTTTTTCCAGCTACATAATTATTATTTTTTTTTTTTTTTTACAAGATAGTAGGTAAACTGTTAACAATTTAAGTGAAATCGAATAAAGCATGTTTTGCATTGTTACTTTATGATTTATTTATTTTATTGACAGAATCAATTGCGAATCAAGCATTGTTCGATATAATTGATCTCTGAAATCAATGTACCTGGCAGTTAATTTAAATGAAAATATTTTATTTGTTTAATTGAATAAAAACTATACTTCTATTGACTATAAATGCTTACAAAGGGATATTTGGATGTTTGTCATTTAAGATTAATTAATCAAAAATTCTTCATCATTATTATGGAAATGTTTAAATCATAATATCACCCGTTGATCCAAGACAAAATATTAAAGCGGGTATTGACATACATATATTCCAATGCAACTATTTCTTTTTCAAAAGTATGTTTTAAAAAAATTTATATTTATAAAAGTTAATCCTTTTTTGTGTTCGCATGCGCATAACTTGGCTAAACATCATTCGATTTGCATGGAAATTTTTTTGTTGAATTTGTATTGAACTAGATTAACAAACAATGGAGTCGAAAATTGTAAAAAAAATCGAACAAAAATTCTAAAATTTGACCAACAAATTCAGAAAATCGTGAAAACATCTTGAAATTTCAAACTTTCTGAATAAGTTTTTTGTTCGTAAGATTTGTATTGAATCAGATAAACACACTACAGAGATAAAAAAAAAATTAAATTAAGCCGGAAAAGTCAGAAAGTCGTGATAACAATTGGAGCTTTCTCGACTTCCGAAAGAAACATTAAAAATTTAATCAATTATAGTTGGAACAAAATTTGCCGGGTCAGCTAGTTTTCTCTAAAAGTGTATTTGTTCATGTAACCTGTTTCACTTTTGTTGAAGCAAGATTCAAAGCAACAAAACTTTCATCCTATACATACGTACATATATTTGCTTTTGTACCAACAAAATAAAAAATAAATAATGGCTTAACCAAGAGCCCATTAATCTTCTAGCACCTTTATCCTCCCTTTTGAATTACAAATTCCATTTTAGATTGTGGGCAAAACTTCCAATTCCGCAACCAATAAATCATATTTCTCTCTCCGTTGACCAAAACGAATGTGTTAGCATTAGCAGGTTTACATCGACATCTTCAGTGTAGGTGTTTTCTCCATCTGCAAAGTGCAACAAAGTAAAACCCAATAAAACAAGACCAAAAACAACCACAAATATAAGTAAAGAATGCTTTTTGTCATTTTCCAATCCTTAAAATGCTCCAATTGCTTGAAAGCATCTGTTTCTATTCTTTTCAGATAGAAAGGATGAAAGCATATTAGTAACAGAAAAACTGTAACCATCAGAGGACACAATATATGTAAACTGTTTCCTTTCAACTATACTGATTCGGTTTTCCAAACAGGTAAGGAAGATTAATTGAGTTAAATTTTCAATGCGAGGAGAGGACTAAAACAATTCCTGGAAATACATGTAGGTGCTATATTTTTTTTTTAGCAAGTGGAAATTTAAAAACAATATATAGTGATTTTTTTTTACGAGATACAAAATAAAAATTTAAAGAAAAATTGAAAATTAAGTTTGGTTAAGATCGATTCCTTTAAAATAATATTTAGTTTTATTAATTATTATTGAATTCATTAAATGCTTAACATAACACTGTGTTTTTTTAACCACATAAGTTTAAAGAATTGTGTACCTATAATAAGTTATGATACCAATAGTATTAAATTTTATGAATTTATTTTTACGATTTACTTAGGACCAACAAAAAACCAACATCAAACTAAATTTAAGTTAATATTTTTCGCTAAGGGTTTAAAAATCGTTACAAAAAGTTCATAAAAAAATAATAATAATAATAAAAATTCAGATTGAAGTATGCAAAAATGCAAATTATGATTTATGGCCCAATAAAACATAACTCATCTGAAACTGAAGACATTATGGATTTGGATCAACAGTCTTACACCATATAGTTTCGCTTCAAAAATACCATTACGCGTTTTTATGACACAGAACAACCACATAAAACATAAAAGATAATATAGCCGTGCTTCATTTAGATTTAATAAAGTAATGATTGAACTTGAAGATAAATAATAAAAAAAAGTCTTGTGAAAGTAAGGGAGAGATACACGAGCGAAATTTATAATGAAATCAAAAAAAAAGATGACATGAAAAATAAAGCCTTACGAAATAAAGCCAAACATCAAACATGATGTGAAAATAACTCCAAATATTAGCTTTGTTCCAGATTTTCTTGAGTAGATTTGGGTAATCTGTCAAGTTTTGGGGAGTGGGGATTAAATTCTCTCCAGAGAGAAAAGTCCATGCATTTGTATATCCTAAATTATTATTGAATTTTTCAAAAAATAATAACCAAAATAAAAAAAGTTGCTAAGTATAAAAAAATTTGTAAAGCATAAATTTTTATAATAAAAATACAATTTTTTTAATTTAAAATTAAATTACAAAATATAAATTTATTTTGACGTTGAAACTCATAAATTGCAATTACATTTTTTTTTGCAGAATTATTTTTGATAAAGAAAAGCTAAATATTATAAAAATTAATAATATAATAGATTGATATAAGGGGTATTTTATATGGTACATAAATAATTTCATTCTGACAAAAGTAAAAGCTACCCTCCATACAACTCGTATCTTATGACCTTATGATGTTTTCCAATAGTAAAACAATATCAATTTTTTTATCCAGATTTGTCAATACACCGATTTAGACATATTTCGACTTCCAATGGGCAAAAAAATGAAAAAAAAAAAAATCGACCTGAAATCGTAATCCATTCGCCACGAAAAAATTAAATTTTAGGCGGAAATCTGAATTTAACAAAGGAAAACCCCATTAGTTCTGTTTTTCTATTTTATTTCAAATTATAGAATCGTGAACAATAATAATTTACTACGTCATTTCGTTTTACTGATGTTTGCGTTCTTTTTCTTCCGTGGAAACATTTCGCAACTCTAAAGAACTAATTTCGACTACTTCAACCGCAGCGTAGATGTAGTTGAATGTAGCTAGAATTACTTAGCAGTAGATGCTGAAGCCAAATGGAACATTCCTAAAACAATATAAAAATTTCACATTTACAAAAACTAAAAGCAAAATAAAAATAACACTTGGGCAAAAACGAGCAGCTCTATTTGAGTTTATATTTGAATTCATCAAACTGACATTTTTGACAGAACTCAAATTTCCGTCAGGAAGGAGAAATGTTTTTCTCTCTCTAGAGGGCTCTATTTTGCCTAAAACAGCAATATTTATGAAGGCTAGAAAAGATTTGGCAACAATTGTTAATAAATTGTGACAATTGGCAGTTTTGGTCAATGGTCTGGATTCTGGAACAGACTTATTAAAAATTTATCATTATTTTGCCAATTTTATTTTTTCGTTTTCAATTGGCTACCCAAGTACAAGAAAACTATTTGCAAAAGTCCAGAATTATTTATGAAAATAAAACATTTAGGAAGTTTATCAATGTTGTTGAAAAAGTTTTACCATAAAATTGCAGATTTACAGAATTTTACAGTTACATTTATTATTTGTTTGTCTTATGTTTGGTTTAACAAATAATTTTTTAAACCGACGCACTTTCATATTTTGTATGGAACAAACGTCATTTTAAGATTTAAAAGTCTGTTAAATAGTTAAAACGGCTTTATAAAATCGGCTATTAACCTCACATAATAAACAATTGTTATCTACTACATTAGAAAGGTTCCAATATAAAGCCTAGCTAGTACGCTGCTGATCGCACATGAAATTTTTCTTTCGTCTCCAACATGACAACGAAATACTTACGAAAACCACAAAAAAAAAATACCCCTTGAAAGTGAAGTGACACCGTTTGCAAAAACAAAACGACAAACACAACCGCATAAAAATCACAGAAAACCATGTTTTGGTGAAAGAAACAACAAGTACCAACACGAATAAAGCCCAAATGTCACTTTTCCGCACACAATGAGCCAGTTCAGGTTTCTCAAGCTCACTGAGATCTCAGAGACCTCAGCAATCTCAGAAATCTGAACGTAATACGTCAGTGAGATTTTTCACTTTTGCTGTCAAAAAACTGAGACTGATTTTTTTTGGATTCGCTTGCTCAATTATTTTTTGTCGCCGTTGATTAATTAATAAAAAAGAGATGGAAATTGATTTTGACTTCTAGCGGAGGTTTTTCCTTCTGCTCAGTGGAGGTGACGGAGCTTGCTTTGGTGAGATCTCAGAAACGTAAACTGGGTAAATAAATGGTACAATTAATTCGAAAAAAGAGGGGAGATCTCTTCAAATAATCTGCTTAAATTACCGATTACAGCGCAGCGTACCGTAGAACGAAATCCACAACGAAATTTTTTGTTTGTGATTTCGTTGTGTCATTTTTGTACGGGATTTTTTGTTTCGCATCAACAGCATACTAGGCTTAAATGTAAATCTATATACAATAAAAATTGGCTTTATTTCCAATTTAAATTTTGCCTTATATTGCTTTCGATATTTATGGAAATAAATCCAATTTTTTCTTATTTAATTTCTTAATTTTAGATTTGGTCTTATTTCGTTTGGCATTAAAATAATTTTAAAAATTTTCTTTTCGTCTATGCTCAAAAACTCAAAAGATATCTAAATATCTGTGGCACAACGGCTCATGAAGAACCAAGATTCTCAGCCATTTCTGTGTGTGTGTCTGCAGGAATGAAGGGGACCTACAGTTTATTGCCGAGTCCGAACGACTAATGTGAGTGGCACTTTTCTATATGACAAGAGATTCTGTTGGGGGACTCGTCACTTCCTCACAAGAGGCAGTAGCCCTGTATGTGAAAAATCTGTCTAAAAGTTTCTGGCCATTTTAAAAAATGTTTAAAATTTTGCAAATTAATTACCTCTAAATGGAAATTTTTAGATAAATGTTGCAAAGTTATAGGATACCCCATGGGGTAAATAAGTTTAATTTAATAATAAATCTGGAGACGTTTTCTTGGTATTTTGGATAAATTCTCATTTTATTTGATACCTAAGTACAATGTTGTTAATTAGTAAATAACATGTTTAATAGGAATACGATTAGATTGCGGCTTATGTGGTTTTCAATTCTGGAAACACCTTCTTATATTCAACAGTTCAAGCCTTTAAATAAATCAATATTGCATAATTGAAACCCTTCTAGCATTTCACACATGGAGTTTTCCTGGGGCATAATGATTATGGTAAAGGTATGCACGTATGACTATGTATGTATGACTCCTTTAGATTACAAGTCTGAAAATCGGAAATCCCAATGTAAAATCAAATTAAAACTCAATCTATTTTACAAGCCTACCCATGCATTGACCAAGCATCAGAATTCCTTTTACCTATATCAATTGAATTATTTATTATTAAAGCTTAAATTAAAGCAGCATTTTTATAGTACGTATCTACCTATAGGAGTAGAGTTGAAATTGAATTTCTGCTTCTGCTTGTGAGTAGTTTATAATTGAAAATAAACAGGAAACAAATAAAGCCAGGGATAATCTGCTTTCTGTTAATTGCTTTTGTTTTTATGTGTCCAATGGATTATTGGAAGATTATATTATACAGTAAAATCAATTAGGTACTCGTACATTTAAGAATTTGAAGAAAAAAAATATGCATGGTTGGATTTTTTTTTGTTATTGAATAAAAATCTATTGTTGGGACAATTTAGAAGCACTGGATAGCAAAATTATAAAAAAAAAATCGGTCGAGTCGTTGAAAATACCTTTCTCAGGCCTACTGTTAAAAGTTTGCGTGAACATTTTGTATTCTAATATCCGTCGGAGAAAATCATACAAACGGTATAAAAAACCCACTTTTTTAGACTTCTCCATCATTGCAGTGTTAATTTGATTAAGACTTAGATTTTTTTCCAACGAATCCTATGGACCGTAAATTTATGTTGTGTTTTCAGTAAAAACTAAGAAGAAACATTATTTGATGTATGCCTGGTCCAGTAAGGATTTGACATGTTTTCAAAAATGGTGCAACAAATGGTTTTCCAAAACATTCCAATATTAATCATGTCTTTATTCTCACAACAATTTATTTCATCTGTTCAAAAACAAAAAAAATTCTTAAAATGCATCCCGATTTGGTATTCTTCGATTGAGTTCATTTGACAACCAATCAAGTCCCTCATACAAGCCATGTCCTTGTGTTGCAAACGAAGCTTGAATATACCATCGCCTTGTTGTTAGTTGACCTAAATGCAGCTTATCCCTCAACTCTGCTGCTGTCATTGCATTCGGTAGATCTTGCTTGTTAGCAAAAACCAAAAGCAATGCATCTCTCAACTCTTCCTCCAACATAATTCCACTTAATTCCTTTGCAGCTTCGCTAATTCTATCCCTGTCACTCGAGTCCACCACAAATATGATACCTTTTGTATTTTGAAAATAATGTCGCCACATCGGACGTATTTTGGCTTGTCCGCCCACATCCCAAACAGTAAAACAGATGTTTTTGTATTCCAAAGTCTCGACGTTGAATCCGATTGTTGGAATGCTCGAAACAACTTCGCCGAGTTTGAGTTTGTAGAGAATTGTTGTCTTGCCTGCCCCATCCAAGCCAACCATTAGTATCCGCATTTGTTTTTTGCCAAATAGACGAGTTAACAGGGTGGAAATTGTTAAGCCCATGGTTTATGGATGGGGAAATTTAACTGTATTCGTGTTGTCTCTTGACCTTTAAATTTCACGTGTTTTATTTGGAACTGGTTTTTTTTTGTATTTTTTTTTTTTGAAATGACGTTTAATAAACAGTTTTCGAAAGGGGGCGTTAAAAGGTGTCAAAATTGATTTAATAATCACAGCCCACTTAGTTATTGTTATTAATAATTAATCTGAATTAAAAATGCATACCTTAAGGTATACTCAAAGGCAAAGGCAAGTGAATTTAATTTGCGATATGAGAATGTTGTTATGTTGAATTTAAACGAATCACAAATAAACGTTCATTTCTGCCTTATTCAATCCGTTGCGTTGTATGCGTTCAGGTTCATGTCTTCGACCTTGTAAAAACTTTAAAGCAGACCAGTTAGTTCGGGAGCTTTTTTTTGTCAACGATAGACAAATAGACACATCGACTTCGATTAAATTTTACTGTTGAAAAATGTTTTTTGGCTCAAATATGTCAAGAACAACCAATGCTATCAACTCCGGGATAATTTTAGTTTTAGTTAGTAACTGAGAAGGTTTATAAAAAAATTCAATTGACGTTTTTTTTAGGCCAGAAAAACTGCAAATGAAACTGTCGCATATATTTGGAGAAACAGCCCAACTTTGGCCTTCCCTTGATTTTCGCAGATCTCCATGACCTATAAAAAATAAACTTTACAAATTCATAAAATAAATCTATGGCTTACCAGTTCCTATTTAATGGCTGACGTTAAGGATTAAGTATAATCTTTCGAATGATGTATTTTTTCGAATATCCCACAAATAAGATAAGGTACTATGAAAGCACTATGACCTTAAAAAAAAAAATATGTGAACAAAATTATAGCGGACCAATTTATGGTATAAGTAGTTGATCTTTTTCGACCAATTAAATTGATTTTTTAGAGATGGAATATTTTTGAGGATTTGTTTTTTTTTTTAAATTTTCACAAGGGTCTACAATTTTTGATTTTTCCAATTATTCAAATTTAACTATTGGTTTCCACCAAAGTTCATTTTTACGGCCATTTTAATATAACAGCTCAAAACAAAAGATGAACGGTACCATTAGGAGCTGGAATTGAAAACTTACATAACAATAATTCGTATTGCCACCCTTGTGAGATTAAAACGAATACTTCAAAAATCGTTTTGATCTGAAGTGAATTTGATTTTAATTTTTGGCACTAAATACAATCCCTTAAATTTTATTAACTTGTAGAATGTAAGACAGTATCTACCATAATGTATTACAAAATTTCCATCTTTACTCTAGATGTCTAGGCGGTTGCTTCTTTCAGCTGGAACCTTCTGCATTGTTGATTCCAGCATAAAAAAAACGACAGCTTACACAGCTCTAACTCAGTACCTTGCTTATCATCCGATTTATCA
The DNA here is from genome assembly GCA_947049315.1 of Epistrophella euchroma. Lineage (NCBI taxonomy): Eukaryota > Metazoa > Arthropoda > Insecta > Diptera > Syrphidae > Epistrophella > Epistrophella euchroma. The sequence goes on along the minus strand of OX346245.1, from coordinate 119,563,195 downwards.
ACTTTTTGTTCAGACTTTTGAAGCCATTTGCAAAAATTATGCCACATTTACATCGACCTTAAATGACATTCCCATTATGTACTTTTGCCTCAAATTGTATTTGAATAAAAGAAAAAAACAAAAACAATTCTATGTAAAATTCATTTTAACTAACTAATTAATGAAATTAATGAACTAATTAATTAAAAAATAAACTCAAATGCTATACCTTTTTTGTCTAATTAAATGTAACGATAACGATGATGGCAAAAACATGTTTACCTATCTAAAAAAATAAAAGGATAGATTACTTGGAAGTTGAAAAAAGAGTGCCATGTCATAGCAAACGGCTTAAATTTTTTTTCGTCTTGCTTTTTATTTTTTTCTGTTTTTTTTTAATCAATGGAAAAGTATATTTTTGTTGCTATTTTTGTTGCTATTTTTGTTGCTTTGATATCAACTATGAATGCAATTAGTACAATTTTATTTTGAGAAAGGGGAAGATTATGGAGCTGGGGGCAGGATTACTTCCTGGCTGAAAAAAATAAAACACTATTATTAAATTATTCAGTTTTCTACTAGCTTATCCTCTATGAAATAAAGTGCAGCAAGCAGTATCTACAGGCGGTTAGTAAGTTTGTTTTTAATTAAAGTTAAAATTCAAAGGAATTTTTTTTCAGCTGAAAAAATATAAATGTACATATAAGTTCCTGAACAAAAACTCTCTCAAGTGGTTTTTTATTTCATTAATTTCAAAATAAATTTTGAAACTTCTATCTTTTATTTTTAATCTTTTTCTTACTTTTTTTTTGGAATTGACAAAATGTTGAAAAATAAATGAGATAACATCACTGACTGATGAAAGTATAAATATAATATTTTTGATGTCTCGATTTGAAAGTTTTTATTTTTTAACTTATTCTTAACGTTAAGGAAATATAACAGAAATTGACGCCATTTAATAATTCTTATATTTTTGAATTTTTTGTCAATTCATTTCATCGCATTACCTTTGAAATGAGCTCTTAAAAAATATTAGAGGGGACAGGGGAACCCATTGTTCGATAATTCTCATCGTAACTTCTTGAAATTACAACCAATGCATACCGCTAACACACAGATTAAAGTTTAGGACATATACATGCTCGTGAAGTGTGAAGTGGAGAAAATGAATATTTGACATTATTTGTCGCTGGTACAGACTAGTGAGTTCTTTGTGAAGTTTGACGTTTACATGCCGCCTCTACAGGCCATGAACGATGTCAGGATTATGAACATGTTTACAAAAAATCCAATGGAGGCACAAAAATCCATGTCCATGTCATGAACATGTTGACGAAAACTACCTACATTTTGATCAAGACATAAGCTCTGTTCAAAGCTTGGCCATGAGATTTGACGTTCCATGTGTGTAAGAGAGGTAGAAGTAGTACTGAAAGGAATTTTTGTGTGTTTCTCTTGCTCCTACTTATTTCTGGAATTTATCTACATAACTAAAGAAATGCCATGAAGTGCCCAGTGCGAAAAAACAAGCTGATTGTTGATTGGATTGTGGTTTGGATGTGTGACATCTGTATGTCTTGTGGAGTCGGCGCGGCGTGTTAAAACTAATTTGAAGCGTTCCCGTAAATTTTGCATGAGAATTGGCTCACCGCTCGTGAACAAACACTCTTCACTTTTTTCTCCACTAGGCTTCACAAACACGTTCACGAGGTGAACAAAAATGCAAATTTGTATGGCTTCACGACATGGTTCACAAGTATGTACTATGGCTTAAAAAAGGAAGCTTTGACAGAATACTTTAAATGACACCCTATGAATGACGTTTTTAGTAGAAACCTGTTGAAGAAAATTATTAAGAAAATATTTAATGGAATCAAACTTCAATAATTTTCGAAAAGATGAGCCATGGAGTTAAAAATGAGTCAATATATGCCTCTAAAGAGTTACGAAGGTAACCCCGGCTGGGGGTGAAAGCTCTGTCTAGGTAGAGAATTGAAAGCCAAAGCACTGTAGGTATAACAGAAACCGTAATATGATATTTTTGACAAAAACCTTAAACCTATTTATTTAAACATTCAAGGTATGAAGTTTCAAGGAGTTGTTTTGGGGAAAACTTGAAAAAAAAAATACAAATTTATCGTATGACAGCTAATCTCAGCTAAATATTTGATCTGTCTTAATTTAAAAATGAATGCTTTAGTGAAATTTTTGTATAGAGGATAAAGTTGGGGCAATAACTTTGATATTTATGATGGATTTTTCACACATACTTATTTCAAAACACTTGCGTATCTTATTGTTTTTGACTCACAACACTTTTGGTGAAAATACTCGTATGACAGTTAAAGATTTGTATTTACAGAACACTTTTACAGAATCGATAATTGTAAATGTATGTGAAAAGTGAGTGTCTTACTGATGATGCCAGTTGGATCGGGTAAATCGATTATTAAATTTTTTTAAACTCCTTTTATTTATAATGTGTTTCTATTGTTTTCTTACATGGTACTAACCTTTCCGTCGCGTCAGTCTTCCTGTGACAACTCCCCATTAAAAAAAACTTGCTTAAAGGAAGCTTTATTTAAAAAACTGGTATTCCACTAACACCTTGATTTTCCCCTTTTCAAAAAAATCTGGTTAAAAATTAACTAACACTAATATAGATAACGAATTCTCTCTGCTTCCAATTCATTCTTTATTCGAAAATGATGAAATTATACCAAATCAAATAAATCACTACTCTTCGATGTAGTTAAATAATCAATAAACACAATTGAATTATTAATAAGCTGTTTTTTTTTTCACAGGCAAACTCGACCACCGAAAGTTTTAACTCCACTCAACCCAAATTTATGAATTTATTATAAGATTTCGCTAATGAAACCTTGACAATGTCAACATCGAGGTAAAAGTTCAGCACATTTGTTTTTGTTTTCAGTCAGAGAAGTCATAAGACTTCAGAATGTCTACTGAAATCTCTTAAATAACAAAAAAGTGGGAAAGTTAGAAAAGTTTTGAAGGGAGCATATGAAATGTAATATTTATTTATATATGGAATCAGCAAAAGTATTATATTATAAAGTTTTTCTTTTAAAAAAAGTTCTGTTTTTTTAAACATTATGTATTTGTTTGCAGTAAGCAAAAACTTTTTAACGAAGTCATACGAACTTTTTTGCAACAAAATTGTGTTTAACTTATCCTTTTGGCTTAATTTAATATTCGAATTTTTTTTTCTTTTAAAATCAATGTAATATTTTATTTTGTTTCGAACATGTACTGTGTACCCACATGATATTTGTGTTCTTCTATTTTGTTGCTTTTAAAAATATAATGAGTGAGAGAGCCAGATATAGTCAGATTTACAGGGTGGTGTATATCTAACGTTATGGTTTAAGTAATATATAACTTTTTTCTTTCTGACTTTATTAAGCTGGCGAAATAGCTTAACTTGAGCATATAATTTTAAAATATTCTAACATTAGCTTTTTCTTTTGAAATTAAATTTAATGCAGTTTATTTAATCTAAAAATGTCACTGTAATGCTTTGCGATTAACAACGTCGTTTGTTTTGTTGTCCAGTGCGTAAAAAAAACAACGCAGACGACGTTCTAAGGAATCCCGATGTAACTTTGAAAATTAATATTTCAATTGACATAATATAACGTAACGAAATACAATACAAACAAAAATTACGTATACGCCTGAGTGCACTGAACTCTTTTATCGTTGTTTTAGACAAAATAAAATTACGACATATTTCCAGCATAATTTTACGCGATCATTTATGTAAATTTAAAAAAAATATGGTGCAAAAAATTTGTTAAAAACTCGACTGCTTTAGATAGATATGTAGGGAGATAGACTTAAAAGCAAGCGAACAGCAATATAATTTGCAAGCCATTGGCCATATTGCGAGCCTGGAACATACATACTCTTCAGCTGTTAAAAGTGAGTCTAAGAGCGTAACGCCATCTGTTATTGGAAATCCTATTTTTTTCAGGGACAGAATTAGCTAATTGTCAATTCCGTATTTTTCCAAAAATTATGCAATTTAGGATTTGCTTGATTCAATACGAATTCAACAAAAAATTATCATGCAAATCGGATGATAGTCAGTTGAGTTATGCGCGTACGAACACAAAAACGGACTCATTTTTTTAATTATATAGAAGACTATGTTTTGATTATAACCAAAGACTCATATAATATTACATACCACCAACCTTGGTTCATCTTGAATAATGGCTTTAAATAGGGTTTTTTCATATTTTTCTTCAACTATGTATTTACATACGACTTTCATTTTAAATATCTCTAAAAAAATTCTGATGCTGGTTAAATTGGGAGCAGTTAAAAATTGCATTATTATTTGATCGCCTAAAATTTCCTTCAGGAGGCCCATAGTTTGACGGGCTGTGTGAGCTGGGGCTCCATGACAAAGTCATATTACCAACTCCTGATAACGTTGCCTAGTAGATGTTTCAAGGGTTTTCTTCCATACTTGCTCGCATTATGATTACATAATTTTAGAACTTTACGATATCTTTCGAAACGCGGAAGTTTACAGACAAATCTAAAACCTCATTACTAAAAAAGTTGAGCCCATCGATATACAACACATTCATCGTTTTTTTAGATCAAGTGAAACATATTGCAAAGTTTCAGTTTCCCTTTCAAGAGGGGAAACTCTCTTGTTAATTTTGAAAATTACTGCAAACAATTTTGTATCTCCAAAATTTTTACAGTTTTTCGATTATACAACATTTTATCTATGTAGAAGATGTCTGTAGATAAGTTCGTTCTAAACCGTGAGGTAGCAAAGAATTTGGATTGATCTTTTTTAAAGCTATGTAGCTCATACAAGTAACACTGACACTCTTGTTCCAATGCTCTCTCATGCATCATAAATAAAATTCACAAAACATTTACCAAAAAGGACTAAAAGAAATAAATGCCAGAAAATTGTGTTATACAAATAATAATTTAAAATAAAAATAGAAACAGAACCCGGCTACAGTGTTGTTACTATATACTTGAACGCGTTCGAGAAAAAACTTTTCCTTAAAGCAATACAAATGATGCAAGTACTACCTTTTCTGTTGCAGTTGCAACTACACAAGGAAGGATTGTGTCTCTGTTTCTGCCTCATGGTGTGCAAGTAAGTCTGTTCTATATCATATACGAGTAGTATTATAGTTCTTCTAGTCCACTGAGCAGAATTTCAATAACTAAAATGGGGTTTCTTTTGAAGAAGTATACAACTTGGAATGATTTTGAATAAAGGTAGGTACGATATAAAGTTTTCCAATCATTAAGACAAATAAGGTATAAATAAGAAATGGTATTAGGTTTTTTTCATTTCTGAAAGATAAAAGGTATATGTACCGCCTACATATGTACATATATGTTAATATTTGTAATTTAATCGCAATTATCTATAGTTATTAAAAAAATGGATGGATTGGAAGCTAAGAGTGATGGATATGCGTGAAGTTAACACCACCATTTTCGATTATCTAAAAAATAAAAATGTGTTGTTATGTGCCGAACTTTTACTACTAAATGCTAAAGCGAGGCAAAATTTGCATATAGTTGAGAATTTAATTTAAAAAAAATGTATGCCCTAAAATCTAGAAAATTTGCATTTTTTTACTTATACATTATTATGATTGAGTTTTCAGGTTTTTTGACAATAAATCGCTTGGGTTTTGAGGTTTTTTGGGAGAATTGCAATATGGTGCATTTTAAAAAAATAAAAAAAAAAATGAACATAAAATTAATTTTTAAAATTATTAAATTATTCCTAGGAAAAATATTTTTAATGTCAAAAACACACCTTTAGTAAATATACAGGATGTACATTGCTTAAACTTTTATACAAAAGCTGAATATTCATAACTCAAAAAAAAAAACTTTTTTTTAAATCCAAAAAATATGTTTTTTTGAAAATATAGGCAGTAGGCAGTATTATTCACACTTTATAGGACTTTCAGAGTAAAATTTTTGATCAAAATCGGTTAAGCGGTTAACGAGAAAGTGGAAAAAAACGGTTCTATAGCATGTATTCCGTTAATAACGGTTTTTGGTAATTATTTTTTTCACCAAAATGTAGATCATACCACCAAAAGTACACACAAAAATTTAAAAAAAATCGTTAAAGCTGTTTTTAACATAAATTACTTTTTCAAGACGGTTGTATGGAAATACCGTTATATTAAAAAAATCTCAATTTTCCCATCACCCAAAAATCTTATTCTCCAAGTTTGAAGAAAATCGCTTCATTGACTTAGGCCATGGATAAGGCGTTTTTTTTTTTTTTTAGTTCAGAGCAGTTCATAGCTGAGCCCAAACTGTCAAACAAAAATGTTGTGTTTCTTTTTGAGTTCAGAGCGCTCAGAGCTTGGATTTTGTGTTTCTTTTATCGTTCAGAGCGCATTCAGAGCGTGCTCCATGAGCTCCGAATAAAACAACCGAGCAGACGGAGTAAAAAACTGAGCGCGGCTAACTTCATACAGTTTCCATGTAATTTGACAGATATGACAATTGAGTGCTCAGGTGTGTTTCATAATTAAATCGGAGTGTTCTGAACATACTCTGCTCAGAGTTTACTCCGTTCGCTCAGAGTCTACTCAGTGCTCTGCTCTGAACAAACTCTGTACTAAAAAAGAAAAACGCCATATAGACAGACAGACGGAATTGCGGGACCCACTTTTTGCACGTTCTCCTTCGACATCGGAATGTCAAGTTTGATTGTTATCTCGATTTTTTTCGATTTTTTGCACGAATCCAAAACTTTCCCTATAGTACCTACATATGTATATGCAAATAAAAATATATATTCTCATAAGGGCTTAACAGTCTTGGAAAAAATTGAAACTACGTTTAAGCTTTTTTTGATCCTTATGCATGGGATAATCCTGTTTATTTCGAGTTAAAAAAGCTGGTGTTGATGGCTTATACAAAATATTTAATCAAATTCCTTAACCAGCCTATTGTGCACAGTCTTCACTGTCACCACATTACCGGTATCATATCTATTCACACCTACCGTTTCTTAAACAGCTTTCTGGAGATCTCCTTTGTAGCCAAGTTTTTTTTTTTAATATGATGATTTTCTGAAATACGAGTAACCCCATATAATCTCATTCCACTATCTATGCGAGGCAAAAAATAAAATACAAATTGTATAGCTTTTTTCATAAAACTTAAGCCTCACAGGCATATATTTTATATCATTATACTTTGTTTCATGAAGATATTGCATACAGGAACACGCACATATACAAATAACGCATATAATTCCTTATAATTCTTAAAAAAACTTCCTTCCATTTTACATTTAAACTAATTTGATTAGAACAATTTCCCAGAGTGTTATCGCAAAAATGAAAAACAAAATAAAGAACAATGTCTGTTGTTGATGCTCGTAAATGAACTGATTTTAAAAATAAGCAGCTAAGGGCGATATCTTCTAAAGAACAAGGGTAATGTTCCAAGTAGATACCTTTATATTTTTTTTTTCTTATTTTTTTTTTTTTTTAATATTTTTATGTTGTTTCTAAAAAATGAAATGGAGTGTAGTTGAAAATATGAATCCTCTTTTTTCTATCGATTCACTTTTTTTTTTTTTTTTTTTTTTTCTTGGGTATTCTATAAAACTTGAAGATGTTAAGCATTCGAAAAAAATTATTTGACACATAGATGTACATAAATGCTGGGACTCAAATAAATTTTCAGGATATTAGCATATTTTTTCTGATGATGATAGGAAAATATAGTGATACACCAAGTTTTGTGTGTTCAAGGACATGGAAAAAATACAATTTTGAATAAATTTATTCATCATTTATTTTTTTTTTCTTAAAAATCAATATCGAGAAGATATAAAAAGATACAAAATTGAAAATCTCACAGAATAAGAGACCGCATCTCATACGATTCCATATCGATACCAAAAATTGTCAAATGTAGTTATTGATGATGTTGTGAGTTTTGGTATCGAAAATGAGCCTAACTTGTAAACCACATAGAATACTTTTACCAAATACTCGTACGTAATAAATTAATAAAATATTTGGTCCAAATTTATAAATTTTGTGTTTCACGAAACAAAGTTAAAGGTATCATGTGTTATTCGCAAAAAAGGATGTTTTCTAAGAGGTCAGTAATTGGTCAGAAAAAAGTAACTTTTTTCAGTAATTGGTCATCAGCCAAAGTTTTTTAAGGAATTTTTAGAAACAAACTCAAAGTCACAGTATTGGCCTTTAAAAGAGCAAATGTTAAAAATTCAAAAATAAAAAAAAAATATGGCTGAACAATTTCTGAAACTAGTTGACCTTTTATGTGGATAAGGTAACCTTTTAGATGTTATATACCTTTTTGCAAAAAAACTTTAAGTGGGGTGCTGAAAATCGGTTATGACCTTAAAAAAATTTATTTATGGATTAAGAATTTTTCAACTTTTTTGACCAATATACTGACCTTTTTGATGAAATATTTTTTCCGAATATTTTATATATGAGGTGCTATAAGATCCCATAACCTTCAAATAATAATCTCAACTTGATTAATATGCCTCTTATATCAAAAATCAATTTCATTCTTATTTATATACACGAATATTTATTAATCATATATGTGTACTCACATTTTGGTAACGCTATTTTAAGATTGATCGTTTTACGAATAAATAAATTCCTTGCACCATAAGCACACCAAAATGTATTAAGTCGAAGTATGATAAACCATCAAAATATGCGTAATGAGTTTTTTTTTGATTTATAGAGTTTTTTTTTTAGATTAGATAAGCTATAAACTACAACATATACTGAACATACCTACATAATTTGCATGGAAATGATTCTCGAAACAGCAAACAGGGTACATATAACACATAAAACTTTCATTTAGATAATAAAAAGGACAGAGTTTTGTATCCTTAGGTCGCAGTAAGGAAATATAATTTAGAATGTTAAAGCTTTGAGTAGTGATTGGCATGAAAAGGAGGATTAATATGGTATTAATATATAAAATGGACAGCTTTCATAAATGCAAGGATTTATTTGTAAATTATTTGCCCTGACGTTCACCTTATAATACAATAACAAAAGTAATTAAAAAAAACTATCTACAAAATTACAGTTTATGTTGAAAGGGGCCGTGCCATATGAGATTACCAAATAAGATATGCCCGACTGGATCGCATTAACAGGTCCGTCAAGCTGGGTCCGCCACAATCAAAATTTTAAATTTTAATGATGCAGGAATTTAGTGCTGATTTTAGTGCTACTAATTACCGAAATTCCGAAACAAATCCTCCACTATCTGATGATCTTGAAATTGGTATTTTGAAGTTGGTATTTTATATCTAATACGTATTTTTTTAACTTCCCGTTGGAAGTTATTGTAATCGGTCCGATTTGTAAAATTGAAAATTTTGACATTTCTCGACGTTTCGAGGTCTCTGGAGTCGGATTACATTGTTTTTAAAGAGGTCTGTGTACGTACGTTTGTACGTTCGTACGTTCGGAAGCTTTATTTCACCGACGATATCTCGAGAACGCATAGAGATATCGACTTCAAATAAATTTGATTTTACAGATAATAAGGCCATAACGTGCAGGAAGGATTTTCAGAAAAATTCAACTGGCGATTTTTTTATTACAGTAATTTAAAAAACAAAGTTGTAAAATGGCTTGTTTCTCAAATATCTCTAGAACAAGTAATGATATCGACTTCGGGCTGGTTTCATTATATGCATAATAACGAAGTAAAAATTTGGTAATACTTAAAAAAAAAATCAACCCACAGTTTTTTTTTAATTAAAAAAAAACAGCATTAAAAATTGTTAAAAAATATCGAATATCTTGAGAACAACACAAAGCTATTAACCTTGGGATAATTTTGTAGAGTTAGTAAAAAAATTTAATTGCCGGTTCTATCTTCTAGGCCAAAAAAACTGCAAAAAAAACAGCAAAAGAACTGCTCAAAATTGTGAAAAAATGTTTTTCGGCTCGAATATCTCAAAAACAACCAATGATATCATCAAATCCCGGATAATTTTGTTCTACACACAATGCCATAATTAGTAATTGAAGGTTTTTAAAAACATTCAATTAACGGGTTTTTTTTCTATGCCAAAAAAACTGCAAAAAAAACTGCTAATAATTGTTGAACTTTTCGTGTCGCATATATTTAGAGCAAACAGCCTTCCCTTGATTGCACAACTGATAAATTTTTCAAAGATTTTTAATTGGCGATTTTCTTATAAAAATAGCATCGGATGCCGGGTTTCAAATGGAACCAATGGGAAGTTATCAGTGTGGGTCAGACCCAGCTTCTTTTTATTTTAGGGTGGGGTATAAAAAGTCTCCATTCCTTATTTTGTGTTTGGTACAGGGTCAAATGATAGAGTATCTGTTTCGGAGTTTCGAAAATTGGTAGCACTAACGCACAAACGTCTTGAAATAAATCATTAAAATTTTCAATGATAAATTTCAATGATAGCTATAACTGGCGCCTAAATTCCTGCATCATTAGTTTTTTGAATTTTTGTGTTTTGAGGTGTGGCGGTCATAGCTTGACGTCAAGCTGGGTACGCCACAGGTTTGATAGGGAGGGGATTTTAGTTCCCGATCGGGATTGCGGTAAAAAATTGGAACTTAATTAGCACTAAATTCCTGCCTGCATCATTAAAATTTCAAATTTCGATTGTGTCGGACCCAGCTTGACGGACCTTCGCATCAACTTGCTCTTATATTTTAGAACTATAATGCTATATTATTGTTAATTGAATGCACTCTGTGGGATGTAGGCTGAATGATACTACGTTGATTAGTCTGTGCGTGGAATGGTTTTATAAAAGATGTCAAGAAAATAAGTTGGTTAAAATGTAGAGGTTAAAGTTAGAAATAAAGTTGAGTTTCATTAAATAAGACGTTTTCTTTTATTTCTCTATTAATTTATTTAACAATATCTTTAATAGAAAAATGTTGAAAAAAATCAAATGTATCAAATGTATAAACAATAATAAACTGCTCAGAAACACCAGATTCCAAAAATTACTTTTCCTGAAAAATAGTTTTCTTACATCTATTTTGGTCATTAAGTGTGAAGTTCAATCAATTTTTTTGTTTTCGAAAATTTGAAAAAAATCGAAATATTTGTATAGCAGCGCAACCTGTTGCAGATGAACAAAATTGAAAAATTCGATTTTCCCTCTACCTCAAACTACAGTGGATGCAGAATACTCATAATTTTATCGATTGTCCCGCTGAGCTACGAGCAAAATCTGGCAATTCTAGTACTGATGTTTATTGGATGAGAAGTATGCAACAAGTCTATGGACAAGGAAAAGCATAAGAAGTATTATAGCAGCAAGATTTTCATCTGTAGTTGTTTTCCACGCCTTGCCACATTATCACTGTTTAGGCATTTTAAAAAGTTAGAACTCATAATTTAAAATTTAACAATCAATTAAACAATTTTTCTCTGTGATGTTATGAAAAGGCTTTCTTTTAAATAATTAAACTTTCAAGAATAATTTTGACATTTTTTTCGATCAATTCTATTCATTGTTTTTAAAGAACTTATTTTAGGTAAACGTTAGGTAATCCTCTACTTTTCAAATTCCTTCCTTCGGTGTTTAGTGCCTAAAGGAAAGCTTGTAAAAAAAGGTATGAAGTTAGTGTTTCAATTTATCTGTTTAACGATAATCTCTTTAAATGATGTATTTTCCAATCCTTATAGAAATCCAATCAAAAAAGGGATATACCGAAAATTCCTTCAATTGAGAATAAAAAAAATCAGAAAATGTAATTCCAGTCCCTATAGGCACCTACTATCATCGGTTTATCCAAGACTATCAGCGATTCACATTCAACTCCATTTTGCTTAAAGCTAAAAATGAAAAGTTATTTATAAAATATTTAAAAATATTGGTTTAGGAAGTCTTTCTTTTTCTTTTTCTCGTTTTTTTTTTTTTATCTTCTTTATCAGGAAAAAAACACTTGAAAATTTTTATTTTCGTGGGCGATATAAATTTGTTCGTGCATACCTATTCTGTTGCTTTTTTTTTGGGAGAACTAAAGTCTGAAGTTAGACTTTGGAAAAGTATTTTCATTTCCCTCCTTAAGATTGTCCTTTTTCATACTCAACACGATGGTAAAATGAGAGAAAAAAAAATAAATATCTTGAGGAAAAAAAATCAAGGGACGTGATCGCTGAGAAGGCATAGTAATACGTGTGTACGTACATTGTAGATACCTTCCAGTTTTACCTGTACCTGACTAATATTGAATTTGTAAACTCATACACCTACCTATACATACCTACATATTTTATGTTGGGAAAGTTTTTGTTGAATTAAATCAATTTATTTCAAAACATCAGAAATATTAAAGCACGCGTCTTTGGGTCAGAAGATGATTTTTATCAATTATTTCCTTCATATTATATTATGATTTATTTATTTTGGTTATGAAAGTCCAAAATCTTCGTAAGTACCTATGGCATTTCTAGGGTTAGTATTTTCATGAATTTAAAAATGCAAAGAAAAATATATTCAAATCAAAACACAAAATATCTTTAATTTAACGGCATTCGTTTATAAATATTCGTAACAATCTTTTGCAGAAATTTGCCCAATATTTGCAGGCATATATTTAATTGTAGATATATTTTTTGAATAATAAAGGATTAATAAAGGAACAAAATAGATGCACAGTAAAATCGTAAAAACAAAAACGTATAAACGTCAAAAGCTCAAGCATTTTTATTTGATTTATTTTCAAGTATCGATTTATAAAAAATAAATTTAGTGGCACAACAGCTCATGAAAAACTAGGGCCTAGTGACTTACAACTCTCAACCATTCCTGTGTGCGTGTCTGCAGGAATGGAGGGGACCTACAATTTATTGCCGAATCCGAACGGCTAACGAGCGGCACTTTTCTGTGACAGGAGATACTCTTGGAGGATTTGTCAATTCCTCGCAAGAGGCAGTAGCCGTTTTTTCTTTTAAATAAATAGGTGGCAAGGCTAAGGATCGAACCTTAGACCTCCGGCATGACAGTCCATCGCACTAACCATCACGCCACGGCTACTACTACAAGAAAGTTGCATATACCTAATAAAATTTATTGATTTTTTTTTTAATCTGTCGAGCCATTTTTGAGAAAAATAAGATTTCCCAAAAATGCAAAAAAAAAATTATACGGCAGGTACCCTTAATTTTTGGTCCTAAAAAGGAAATGAAAAAAAAAAAACGTTTCGGGGGAATGTTCCAAAAACACTTTTTACCAAGTTTAATTAAAATCGGCTTATGGGTTAAGGCTGTAGGTGAGTCCACAGACAGACAGACGGACGGAATTGCGAGACCCACTTTTTTCGTCTTTGATCAAAATCTCGATTTTCAATTTTATTTACGAATCAAAAACTTGCCATATAGTACCTATATATCGCAAGTAAAAAAGCGTAATAGGGATTACTACATGTCCCTAAATTTTGAGTAATTAATTAAAAATAGAAAGAAAATAAAATTACTTAATACCATGAAAAATCATAATAAAAAATGTACAAACTGCATACTCTTCAAAATTTCGAAAAAAAATATGTAAAAAAAATTGGGACATGTACAAACGAAAATATTTGTTGTACAAACGTAAGGAAATTATTATCCATCGAATTGCATTTTCAGATTTTTCAAAACTTAAAATTTTTTTTTTGGATAACTACCGTCGGTTTTTTTAAATTGCTTATAAAAAAAAACGCTGCGTGTACAAATTATTCTAAAAGTTATACAAACGTGTACAAACGATTACAATTAACAGCTTTGTCCAACTTGAAAGTCGGGGGCCAACTATACATGCAAGCCATTATTAAAGCCATTTTTTATTGGGAATATTGGTCCGATATAATATAGTAATTTGAGTTGTGGAATAAATCTTTTTGAAGTGATATGTGGTTGAAGTTCTTAAAATTTAGTAAAAAAATTATTCTTAAATTGATAGATAACAATGAAATGAGAGACATTGGCATACATCGTTTGAACTGAATATTATCCATACGAATTAAACTCAAAAAATCATAGGAGAACAAAATGTACTAAACATAGCCTTTAGCTAAAATAAAAAAAGGGACGAGGACCCTTAGGTTTATGTCAAAAAAAGATGAATCTTCAATTATACTTGAATGAATGAAGATGAAATCAAGTCTTTATTCATGCACGGATGTTTTTTATGTCATATGTAAATAATCAATTCAATCCCAGTTAAACTGTCAACTCATACATACTTTCATGGTTCATATTTATGTATGTTATGTACACATACCTATAATATTTCAAAAATAAAAAAAAAAAACTTTTATGGAATTTTTGTAGGGAAGACTTAAATATATGTAAAATTCCTATATTGAATATCAATTCAATTATAATTCTGATTGAGGTAATTTTTCGCTTCATGACACTTAACAAATCTCCCACATTAAATTGTTCTTCCTATCAATTTGGCTCGTTGAATTGAATTAAAATTGAAAGAGATAGAAAAAAAAATCATCCCACCTGGTACATTATTCGATTTACAATCATTTATTTATCATTTAAATGTTTGCTATCTTTCACAGTTGAGGAAATCAATACAAATTCAACAAAAATACATATAAATTTCGGGAACACGTTCTACAATTTGAATCAAAGTTGTATGCTGTATAATCAATGGCTTTGGAATTAAATTCAATTGAGAAAGTTTGAAAATTTATAATAGAACATGTGTTCGAATTAAGGTATTCAGAGTTAACAACAAAGCAAATTTAAATTGATACTTCATTAATTGCATGGTGTGGACTGAGTTGCAGGACCAAAAAGTTTTATTTCTGTGTTAAATAATGAAAATAAGAAACCAGAGTTAAGAATGAATAACTCATGACAAAAATTTTGAAAAAAATTACTTTTTAGTATTAGCTACTACGTTTTCCTTTCTTTTAATTAAAAAACTTAACAATAAGGAACAATTTTAAATTTTCTCAGCAAATTTCTTATATGATTATGTCCAAATCCATCAGTAGAATATTAATCCACCAATCTGAGTCTATGTCCGACCAAAAGATTCATTATTAAGGATTTATGTCCTTAATAATTTATTTTCCAATAGCGATGATTGGTTCAGACATAGGATTGCCACACCTTAAAGGTCAATATTATATTACACAGTAGGTTTTAAAGATATACAAAATATCATGTGAAAGGAAATTGTATTCAAAAATTTTTTAATTCGGGAATTTTTGAAATACATAGTTTCAGTAGGGTCAAATAGGATAAAAGTAGACTAATGAACTATTTTCGATACACAAGTGGATTAATGACCCATATTAAAAAAAAATATATATATAATTTTGGTTATTCAACGTTAGATAACATTTTCGTGCTTAAAAGTATAGCAGAAAGTTTCTTGTTACAAGGTAAAAAACTGTTTTTCATTGATTTCAAGGCTGCCTTCGATTCCATTGACCGTGGTGCCTTGTTCTATAAGCTATATAGTCTTGGATTGTCACTGAAATTTGGGAGAGTGCTTGAAAATGCTTACAGTAGTACTCGGTCTGCAGTGTGGAATGGAACTGAGCTATCTGATTGGTTTTCAACATCTTCAGGAGTAAGGCAAGGTTGTACTCTGAGTCCCAGCTTATTTGCACTTTTCTTGGATGATCTGATCGATTACCTTCCTGGTGGAGTTTCCTTTGCGGGTGTACAAATTAAAGCCCTGCTCTTTGCTGATGATGTAGTTTTGTTCGAAACCCTTCAACGCATGATCAACAAGGTGCATGAATACTGTCAGTTATGGAATCTCTTTGTCAACATTCAAAAATCGAAAGTTATGATATTCAGAAGAGGAGGTGGAAGGCAAGCTGCCAACGAACGATGGGTCTTCAATGGAAAATCTTTTGAAGTAGTCAAGGAATATAAATATCTTGGTTTAATATTTACGAGCAGCCTGAATATGGAGAAGAATTTCAGTAACAAATTACAAAAGGCTAAGACAGCAATAAACATCACCTGGAAGAGCTGCTTTGGAAACGTAAACATAGCTCATAGTAGTAAATACAAAATTTTTAAGTCAGTATCGGAGACGATCCTTCTGTATGGTGCACAGGCGTGGGGATGTAAAAAGTTCGACTCCGTTGAAAAACTTCTTATTTACTATGTGAAGAGAGTATTTCAGCTCCCAGTAAGCATGCCGAATTACGTTGTCATGCTGGAAACAGGAATCTCGCCTCTGTTTATAAGAACGCTTAAGCTTCAAGCGGACTATTTGCTTAAAGTTTTGAGGATGCCTGAATTCCGTTTGGTAAAGAGAGTAGTCCTGAAATCTATTCAAGACCGCAGTAGTTGGTATGGAGTGTGGTTGAGATTGGCGGAAAGATGTAACGTGACACTGAATTTGAATGGTGAAGATGAAGCTGCTAATAGGACTATTCTGTATGAAATTATTTCAAAGATAGACGAACAGTGCAGAGCTGAGTATGAAGCGAAAGCGGCCGAGTCGCTGTTTAGGTCAACTTATAGCAAACTTTCTCATAATCTTCCGGGAAACAACTACTTCTGTGATGCAAACAGTATCCAACTGATTTCTATGATGGTCAAGTTAAGAAGTGAAATGCTCAACCTAAATTTTATTCCACATAGACCGTTGGAATGTAGTCTATGTAACTTAAGAGAACGGGAAGATGTTATTCACTTTATCGGAAAGTGCCCTATGCTAAGCGAAACAAGAAGATCTGTGTTTGGAAGCAACACCTTAACAGAAGAGCAAGTTTTATGTGAATTAAATGAGATGGATATCAAAAAACTTTTTGAGTACTGCAAAATTGCCCTAAGTTATAGAGGAAAAATAATGAACGAAGATCTGTGAATCCTTTATTCTTCAAATAAAATCTTTTAATCAGAGATCAGAAATAAATCTCAACCTTTTGAAAGGTCCCTTAATAACTCTTATTTGTTGCTATTTTCAATAAAAGTCACAAAATAACCTTTATTCTAAAAAAAAAAGTTTTTCGGTCAAGGTTTGAGCGAAACCTTTATTTTGTTTTTTTTTTATGTTACGGTCAACCAGTGAGAGAAATCGCTGAGAGAAAAAAATAAATCTCATCTGCAATTTTATCAATCAGAATGTCTCTTAGTATGGCCCTTAGTTTTTCGTTAGCACTGCATGCTGAAATGCAGCTTATTAGGCTTTTTAGTCATCATCATCAAGTTTTCTGACATATTTGCTTGGCGTCCCAGCGACTGAATTCAAAATTGAAAGGGAATTTTCATCTTTAAATTTTATTTTTAGTGACAAAAAAGGACAATCTTGGGTCAGAAAAACCTTGAGAGTTTGTCATTAGCGAAATTTAATACCATAAATTAAAAAAAACATAAAATTCCGTTGCTCCGCTTAGAGGGTTATCAGGCGCCAATGTGAACAGTTTTCTTGGCCAAAATACTCATTAACCAAAAATTTAATTTCTTTTTACAATCTTTTTTATTAAAAGCACCTTGCCCGGCCTTTTTTGAAAGTTTTTGAAAAAAAAACAAACTTTTTTTACCAACTTTTTTATTGATTTTTTAGAGCTACTGGCGCTACCTAGATCACGAATATGTATTTTTGAAGTCGATAGGTCGCTTAGTTTAGCCGCAAGTCAAGTTTAAAGATGCAAACTTTGATGCCTCTAGCACGTCTAGTTTAGCCGCAAATCGTATTTAAAGATAAAAGTCGATTTTTCATATAATGACATGCATCAATTGAAAAGGTTGCACTTCCTAGATTACGAATATGCATTTTTGAAGTCGCTAGGTCGCTTAGTTATATTATTAAAATTTTTTGTTCGAATTAACCATTTTTGATTTATTTTCTACGAAAAAGGTTAAAGGTTGACCTTTTCCCTTAATTTTTTCGTAAAAAACTCAACCATTGAGAGATATTTTAAAAAATAAAAAATAAATCTCAACCGATAACTGATATTTTGTTTTTCAATAAATAAATCTCAAACCGTAACCGAAATCTTCTTAAAGAAATGTGGTAACTCTCAGAGAGAAACCAATTGAAAATAAAGGTCAACAATTATTTCTGATCTCTGCTTTTAATTGTTTTTTTTTAAATACTGTTACGATCTACCTTATGAAAACTATTTATTATTTTTTATGTTGTCATTTTGGCTGACGGCTCAAGTCATGCTATAAAGATTTTTGTTAAAATTTAAGATTATATGTATATTACAATTGAATAAAAATCATCTATCTATCTATCTATCTATCTATATAATTTTGTCGGGTTGGGGTCGAAATGCTGTAGGATCAAAATCCTGTTTTTAAAGTACTGTATTTCAAAATTCTGTAGTTCAAAATTTTGGTTATACACAAAATTATATATTTTAAAATTCTGTATGGTCAAAATTCTGTATGAGTAAAATTCTGTAATTATAAAAATTGTTTTGATTATGTAAAATAGTACGCACTTTTTTACATTATCCAAAAATATTTTTTTTAAATGCCCACTTTTGTACATTATTAAAAGATCTTTTCTTTTACTGACTAAATGTCTTCAATTTTCAATATTTTTTTTTTTATATTTTAAGTCAAATTTTCAGAAATTGCCCCTACCAATTGTTAATTATTTTATTGTCTTAAAAAAAGACATTTATTCAGATCAAGAATTCTTAGACTATTCTAAAAATTCTTGATATGAATAAAAATGTCTTTTTTAAGACAGTAAAATAATTACGAATTACAATTAGAAAATATAAATATTTATAAAATCTCCAATTGCCTGAAGAAGAACGTAAAAACGTTCGAAATGTCGCATCTGGATAAAAACAGAAAAATAAAAAAAAAAAACTAATTATCCACAAAAGTCTTGAGTTGTTTCAACAAAAATGTCACGAATAAAGAAATAATTTGTATGGGTAATATATTTATATGTATCAATTTAGATTTGATATTGTTAAGATGTTAATGTAAAACACTGAATTATGGAAATTCTAGAATGAATTATGAAACACATTTCGGATTTTTTTTACCGATATTGCTAAAAAATTCAAAGTTGTATCGCTAAATTCTGGAATTCACACTTTTCACAGTTTTACAGACCTTTTTCACGAATATAGGGTCAAAACCATGTTGGTTAAAAATACGTCGTTTTCTCGTTTTTGCATAGATAATACTTTTTGAAATTGCTTTGAAATAAGAAATAACATTTAAAAAAATGTTTTAATTGTTATGGAAATTTTTCTTCAAAAAACAGAAATCATATTGATTTATTTCCAGTGAAGTTATGTTTCTGCACCCTTCTGTTAACTAAAACTAAGTCAACCGCCAAATACATTTTGGGATCGTTGGGTGTTGGTCCACAAGTCAAAAGTTTTATAGGTCAATGTGTAACCATTCATCAGGTGCGTTAAAAGAAAATTATCTATCTATGCTGAATGTTTTTCTGGGAATTATAACTAGCGTTTGGTCAGACAAAGAAAACAAATTTTGGATTCACTTACCTATTTCCTGAAGAGGCATATTTAATTATGGGTGGAAGCTACAAAGTTCTAAAATCCAAAATCTAATCTATATGTTTACTTATTTTTTTTTTTTACTTATTTAGTGTTATATAGATATTCATTACCTTATCTCCTTGCAAATTGGCTGACCAAAAAAAAAGAGTTTCTTTTTAAGAGGGTTACCACCCATTGAATTGAATCTACAAAACAAAAATATTACATTTTCTTAAGGTCAAAAGCTTTATTATAATACTGGAATTATACCTATACTGCTATCAAAATAAAAATGCTTTAAATATTGTCAAAACCTACCCGAAATGAAATAAGTGATTTAGCCGACAATTTGGCATTTCTAAATCCAGTTAAAGATCTAGCAAGTCATTCTACTCGTACTTATACAATTACTTCTTTATAGATAGCAATCAAAATAACGCATATCAATTATTTTTTAACACCTTTCAATTAACTCATAATGCTATAATTAATTCAAGAACAATCAAGCGAATTTGTTTCTGTCAAAATTATTTCCTAAGTTTTACCTCAAAAAAAAAACCCCTATTCGCCTTCTCCTTACTCCAATTGTTTTAACTAGATAGGTATACGGTATACCACAAAGGAACTCATTAGATATAGCACGGCGGCGGCGAAGGCGAACAAAAAAAAACCGTTGAAGTTATAATCATAAATCAAAATCTCGGACTAAAGGGAAAAGCGTTGCAAAAAAAAAAAAATAAATAAATCCCTGCTTAAGGGTTCCTGTGTCCTAAATTTAAGTCTTCACGTCAATCTTATCCACACGCAAAAGCCCTCAGAATCAGAACAAAAACCAAAGAAAGCAAGAAAGTATAAAACGAGGTCAATTGATTGTGTGTGTCTGTGCGAGAGCACATTTCCTTTCATTATATCGATTTGTATCCTGAAGGTAGTCAATATCAACACCGGCCGTCTTGTCTTTATGTTTAAGGGTGGTAGTTTCCGGTATTTGTCTTCTTCCATTTTTGTTGAAGGTTCAAAAGTTCAAGGAGTATAGTAATCACTCAAAGGAACACCCACCCACTGATATAATCACTGTTTAATTTTTTTTTGTATTTTGTATAATCCTTTTGGAGATATTTTCCACACAAACTTAATTTTTTTTTAATAACTTTACCGACCAAGAATATTTAAAAAAAAATCCCAATAAAACAGTTTGACTAAAGTAAAAACCTTATAAATTTTGCAGATTTGAAACCTTATAGTTTTGCATTTAATTTAATATGATCCACTTCCACCCTTCTTCTTAGATTTAAGTGGAAATAAAAATAAAACCTGTAAGAGGTGCAAATGGCATGATGATTAAAAGTAATGAGAAAACACAAGAGTATTAATTAATGACTATAACCATGATAAAGGGTAAGTTATCACGGAATAAGATGGTAGTGGTGGATCTAAATCGTTTAGCTTTAGCTAGAAGATAAAAGGATTATTTACTACTTCGACGTGGTATATAATAATTAAGTCAAACATCCACAGCTGATGTAAGTGGTAAAGTTAACTAAAGTTAAGAAAATGTGAATTTGAATGAAGCTTATAAGAGAAATCTAGAAGTTTATTTTTAACCTAAAAAGATATAATCATTGTGGGTTTATTTGTATTCCACATGATCCACCTGATTTTTGTTTTACAATTAAGATAAAGTCTCATGCCTATAATGTATAAAGTTTTTCAAAACGAATATTGAAAAATGCATTCTTATAGGGGTGTTGGTGGTGTGTCAATGGATTCAGTTAGTTGATACGCATAATGTCCCGAGTCTGGATAAACATTGGTTTTAATTAAACTTGAATTATATTCAGTTCTTGATTCGATAGACAATTAAATTTAATAAAATCAAAAGTAAATTAATTCAAAAAGTGAGCAGGTATCTTTAATAAAAATATAAATAGTAAGGATCATATCAAAAAATATGAGATCAACAGCCCCAGCTCAAGGGAGTAATTCTTTCGATTATACAACAAGTTTAAGTTGACATACATTTTTTTAAACTAAAGAAAATGGTACACTTACCATTTTTTAGTAAATAAAAATATATACCTAAAAATCCATTAAAAAAAATTATTAACCTATTTTCAAAACATTGATTTTTAAAATCTTTACTATCACTAAGGCCCAGTTTTTTAATGAAAGATCATCCTAGCTGCGGGATTTAAATCAGATTTAACGCCTGAAACAAGTTTTGCATTTAATTTTAATCCCAAGTTACCTTAAATAATTTGGTGAGTTAACTCTCGATTAACTGAAAATGTATTTCTGTCTTTAATCTATCGAAATCGAGTTACGACACTATGGAAGGCAATTGTGTAATAGTTGTGCCATCTCCATTTCGATAGCAAAACGTCGATTTCTATAGTGTCGCACTTCGATTTCGACAGATTTTTGACAGCTGTTAATCCTGGACTGAAAAACTCCTTCTGAAGAATTCTGGTTTAACTTTAAAGTTAACGCCAGCACTAAAAAACTTTTTGATTGAAATCAGTCAAGCCGTTAACAAGAAGGTACAAATTAAAAAAAAAACTAATCTATGGCAGCATATGTCATACTTAAAATGAGTTATTTTCAACTGCACTTTTTTTTTTAATCATTTCATGCAGTATTTTTGATATGATGCACATTTTTTTCATGACAGCTTAAAACAGCATTCTTAAGATTCTTAAGAAAAAATTTTGGTATTTTATTCTTTGAAATCCAATTTGTTTAACTTCACCTTTCCATTGCAATAAAATTTTTGTTTCTAATTATTTTTATTCCAAACATTTTATTCCCAGTCAATCTTGAATTCTTAAACAAATTAAAGTTTATAAAGTTTCACAAATATTTAACTTAACAGAACGTCATTTTAAGATCTCAAAGCCTTTATTAATCAGTTAAATGGGCTTTATAAAATCGTCTATTATTAAAATGAAACGAAGGTAAAAAGAATGCAAGCAGTTTTTAATTATTGCATTTTTTTTATTTTAAATATTTTTACAATCTAAAATTATTCCATTATTAATAAGGATGTCATGATTGTCTGGGAATTACGATATGAAGTTGAAGTAATGAGGTGAAGTAAAAATGCCGGCATTTTTTTGTACATTTCCATCATTTTGGTCGAAATGTTAAAAAAGAAAATTTCTACTTTTCTTAAACATTTGCATCCCTTCATCATCTAATTTTTATTTTCAAATTAATAACGTAAAGAATACGGCGATTCTTCTAAAATAAAATAAAGCCTTTAGTTAAATTTATGATAAGACAAAAATCGTCTATTTCCCTCCTTATGGGTGGTTTGGTATTGAAAGCATTTGATATTTAAAATTAATTTTTCAAAACCTATTCACTAACAAAAATGAATTAAAAAACAAAATATTGGATTTCTGGCTTTTAAAAAAAAATATAGCATGACATTGTCAATGTTTATCTTCATTTTTTATAGATTTTTTTTTTCTATTTCAAGTTGATTTTTTTTAGAAAATTGGCCTTCCGCCTAAACGAAGGGTAATACACCCTTCCATTTTGAAATTTTATTCTAGTCTCGACCAATATACTACACCAAAACTACACGCTTTAGCCTATTTTCAAATTTTATATAAAAAAAATAAATTTCTTTTAATTTTTTTATTTTTCACGCTGCTTTCTCCTTCACTATTTAAAAAACCAATACTTAACAGCATCTTCAATTCTTTACTATTGTACATCTACACCCCTGAGCCATTAAAGTAAGTTTGTGCCATTATATCGGGCATTTTTCTCTATCTTTGTGGACATAGGAGTAATGAATGCAGTCTTTCTCACTCCATCGGAAATAAGAGTGCTTACCATATTTTACCTCAAGGAATGGAATTAATTAGATTGTATATCTTTAGACCTTTCGTATATCTCCTGCTTTATGTATGAAATAGAGCCCTTAAGGTCTTTTCTCTGAGTGAAAATGTGATGAAAACTCGCTGGAGTCAAATGAAAGCCACATAACATAGATTGCTTTTGGGTAATAAGCTAGGCAGGGCATTGGTGTTTTAATGAAATGATTTGTGCACCTATTTCCCTTAAAATTAATCGTTTATATGAATACGGATGGGGAGTTTTATTTCTTATTATTTAATCACATCTGTAGCTGATAAACCTTATTTTATTTCTTGGATTATATCGAAAATATAAATAAGACAAAAAATATCTACCCTTAGCTACATTATCAGTTTATTAGTGTATGGAAATTTGAAAAACTAATTCCAGAAGTCCTTAGCAATTAGCAAAGTTGATAAAATTAGCTAAATAATTAAACCGACACACTTAAACTCAACCATTAACCATTAACCCTGATTATATACGCAAAATGGGACGCAATTAATACAAAACAAATAAGCATTTGGATGTTCGTTGTTCAATCAAACTTTTTGATTGTTTCAAATATGAGTTCGAAACTCCGAAAAGCCTTCAATCAAGTTTGATAAAAAAATTATAAGGGAATCAAATGAGAAAGAACGAAAACTAATTTCACTCAAACTAATTTCTGCAAACAGATTTTCTCTCATAAAACAGATTTTCTCTCATAAAAAGCTTGAAGATGTAATATGCGCATGATTCTGCCATGGCACTTGATTCCTTAAGAAAACAACCTGTTGAATATATTTGTGGAAATTTATATACGAGGGTAGAAATAAAGATTTCATTCAAGTGATATTAAACAGCAAAGGCAAATATTTATGTATTTCAAAGTTGATATAGAAGAAATTATTATAATTCGGAAACGCAGGAGCTGGTCTTTTGTGTTATTGCATGTTTAGTATTTTTATGTTCAAGCTTTGAAGCAAATGTATTTAGGTATTATATAGGTACTACCACCTGAAATCATACATAGTTGGAAAAATTTTAAAGGAAAGGTTGGTGTTCTGATAGAGAAAACAATAGAAACGATGTATGTTTGGCACGTGTTAAGAGAAGCATGGTCGCTTTCAAAAGCGGACAATAGATTTGCAAAACTGATTACATTCATCAGATGCATTCGAAATGGCCTTACAGAAAAAAAATAATAATCTGTCAGTATCGTGTACTTTTCAAATTAAGTGTCTCCAAACCTATTCAAGCACTGTCTGGAGTACCTCAGGGAAGCCATTTAGGTCCTCCTTATTTGTTCTGACTATAAATGATGTTGAACTAATTTTACTTAATTCTGATTTGTAAATCTATGCTGACGATATGAGGATTTCGAAACAAATTTCATCCCCTGAAGATATGCTTTTATTACAAACAGACTTAAATAAATTTTATATTTGGTGCCAAAAAAACTTTCTTGAACTTAACATAAAGAAATAATGTCAAGGCATAACATTCTCTCAAAACCGTCCTCCTCTACCACAAAAGCAATACTCGATTAATGGTGAGCCCGTTTTTGTCGTAACCTCTATTCGTGACCTGGGAGTCATTTGTGGCATTCAAGTTAATTTTCGCTCTCACAGCAGCATTACAAGCAAAGCCAACTCAGCTTTTGGCTTTATGAAACACTGGTCAAAAGAAATATCTTGTCCCTATGTTACAAAATCCCTTTATATGAGTGGTCTCCTTCAATATGCCTTCCATATCATCAAGTTCACATTGAACGAAATGAAGCTGTCCAGCGCAGATTATTGCGCTTCGCTCTGCGGGGTCTTGGCTGGGATGATCCTTATAACCTTCTCTCTTATGCTGAGTCGACTTAAATTTTTTAACCTTCAAACCCTCAAATTGCGACGAGACATTGCTGACATTCTCTTTGTCGGCAATGGCGTAATAGATTGCCCTGATTTACTTCAAAAAATCTCTCTGTCTCCGAACTCTCGTCAGCTGAGATCTGTTTCTTTCTTCCTTGTCGCTTAACTCTGCACTGATTACGGCCTAAACGAACCTTTGACTCGAATGCAACGTAAAGCTAACAACTTAAATACCTTCACCTCAGCATAAGTAAGCCCTTACTCCCGCTACATTCGTTTTGACAATGAATATTTAATTCTAACTCCCGCACTCTTACACCATCTTATAGATTTCAAGAAATAATACTATGTTTAGTTTTAAGTTTTGCTTGTACTAAGCTTAAATAAATAAACAAACCTTTGAAAAAACAAATTCATCTAAAGTTCTAAAAGTAATAATTCTCTTGGTGTCAAAAATTTGTAAAAATGTTGCGCAAAAATTAGTTTGATAGCTTTTCTGGTTCATATTTTATTCGAATTTAAAGTTTAAAAAGTGCCATTCCGGTCCGTTCAAATATAACGAAAGTTGGTAAAAAAGTGGAGTTTTTAACTTTTTTCTTTTTTGCGCAAACACGAAATTTTTAGTTCTAACCGTTTTTCATTCAAAGTTAACAACTTTAAAAGTCAGCTTAATGAAAGCCGTAAACGTCGATTTTGTAGCGTGCATAGTTTTTTTTTGTTATAAAAAAATTCCACTAAATTAAGACCTACCCCCTTTCAAAATTAAAAAAAAAATTGTATTTTCGAAATTTTTTGCCAGAAATTAACGGCCAATTTCTTGACAAAGTTCTAACCCCTAAAACTCGGTTTATCGAAAAATTAGAACTTGATTGAGTTTTAACTCATTTCTTCACCGAGTTCGAACTCGTTAGAACTTCGAATTGGATCTCAGTTTGAGATAGAACTTCGATAAACTTGGACCCTCGAATTCGGGGGTCTAGAGACTTAGAACTCGGTTTAACAAGATTTTTATGTCTTCAAAAAAACTTATTTGGTTATAAATTTTGATTCGACTTAAAAAAAGAAGGTAATTCAACTCAATTTAAGATGAATTTAGTTTTAGGTGCAAGCCTTTTCGCGTGCGCTGAAAAATCCATATAACCAGATAGCTTGCTGGACAAAACACAAATTTGTGTACCTATGTACATATTACAAGATTTTAACCACTATATTTTCCTGGTGAGGAAGGAAACAGAAATGCATTAATGTTGCACTGTTTTCCTCAAAATAAAGTAATTAATGACAATTGTTCGCATTTTGACACTGAAGAGTGCGAATTTGAATCTGAGAGACATTTTGAGTAAGCTTAACCCCAGACAGAAGCCACAAAACACGATATTTGTGGCGTTTTTGGAATGGTCTTATATTGCATTTATGTAGGTTAGGTTAGGTTAGGTTATCGTGGCTGTCAGCACAAGTGCTTGACACACTTAGACCATGAGTTGGTCCATTGTGATACCACATGAATCAAGTAGAATTTCTTCCTACTCATTGAACCACTTAGAGCTTCTTACGAAGCGTGCGAGACGACTGATGTCTATGTTTGCCAGATCGCTAAGATCATTATAGTAGAACTCTCCTAGATGGAGCCTACGTCTTTGAGAGAGAGCGGGACATGTACAGAGAAGATGAGGGATGGATTCTTCCTCTTCTTCGTCCATACAGCTTCTGCAGAAATCGTTCGAGAGTAACCCAAGCCTCGTCGCATGTTTGCCTATTAGACAGTGTCCAGTTATGACACCTATTATGGAGCCGATTTGTGATCTACTTAGAGATAACAAACCATTAGAGCGCTTCAGATCTAGTTGTGGCCAGATTTGTTTTGTCGCCACACAGGTGGTGATGCTGTTCCAATTAAGGTTTGTTTTAATAATAGCTTCTTGTTTTAGCATAAGTTTGCATGTAGCGATAGGTATACCTATATTTGCTCTGTGAGGCAAAATAGATAGTGTTGTTCCTCTTCTGGCGAGTTCATCAGCTTTACAGTTACCTGAAATGTCCCTATGGCCCGGCACCCAGCATAGGCGAATATTGAACTGCTGTGCCATCTCCATAAGAGATGATCGGCAGCTAAGGGCTGTTTTAGAGTTTGTAGAGACAGAGTTCAGGGTTTTGATAGCGGCTTGGCTATCTGAGAAGATACGTATATCACTGTTTGATATCACGTTTTCTCTCAGCCAAGACAGGACTTCTTTTATCGCCAGAAGTTCCGCCTGGAACACGCTACAATGGTTAGGAAGACGAAAGGAGAGACTTACATTGAGTCTGTCGGAGTACACACCTGCACCAACCCCGTCATCAGTTTTTGAACCATCCGTGTAAAAATGAATTGATTCATCTTCTAAGAATGTCGGGTCCTCCCAGATGGATCTGGAGGGGATGTTGACCTCGAAGTTTTTATCAAACTGTAATTGAGGAATGGTGTAGTCTGTGTTGCTTGGTATAGAGCTGAGTGAATTCAGAATAGTGGAGTGGCCAATGCCATTATTGGTCCACTGGGAGGAAGCTTTAAGACGAATGGCTGTACTTGCAGCTGTTTGTTTGCCAAAGATATCGAGTGGTGTTAGATGGAACAGAATGTCAAGTGCAGCAGAGGGGGTTGTACGAAGAACACCACCTATGCACTTGCAGGCTGACCGTTGGACCTTGTTTAGTTTTTCTTTGTTAGTAGTTTTGTCTAAGGCGGTCCACCATACTGTCACACCATATGTTAGGATCGGTCTGATTACCGAAGTGTATAGCCAATGAGTAATTCGGGGTTGCAGACCCCACTTATTTCCAATGGCCTTTTTACATGAGAAGAGTGCTACAGTGGCCTTTCTGACCCTTTCATTTAAATTAGGTTTCCAGCTTAACTTCTTATCTAAAATAAGACCCAGATATTTCGCTTCATCTGAAAAAGTTAGTGGTACACCTTTGATAGTAGGTGGGTCTATATGAGGGATTTTGTATTTCCTAGAAAAGAGAACAAGATCAGTCTTATGAGGGTTGACTCCCAGCCCACACTGATCTGCCCAGTTTGTAAGCAGGTTTAAAGCGTTTTGTAGGAGTTCTTTCAACGTATTAGGGTGTTTTCCCGATACGGCTATAGCAACGTCGTCCGCGTAGGCAATCACCCTGTAGCCCTCCCCTTCCAGGGTAATTAGTAGCTTATTGACTACCAAGTTCCAAAGAAGGGGGGAAAGAACACCGCCTTGCGGCGTACCTTTACTGACACATCTTCTTGCAGAGAATCCGCCCAGTCCTGAGTTAATAATCCTGCTGGTTAGCATTCCATTAATCAGTTCTACAAGCGAACTATCTACATTCAGGGATGACAATGCCGACGTGATTGCGTATGTGTCGACGTTGTTAAAAGCACCTTCTATATCTAAGAAGGCAACCAAAGTATATTCCTTATGATGGAGGGAGTATTCGATGGTTTGCACCAGTGTGTGTAGAGCTGTGTCTACAGATTTCCCTTTGCAGTAAGCATGTTGAGCCGTAGACATGAGTCTCGTATCAATGCTTGATCTTAGATGGATATCAATCAATCTTTCAAAGGTTTTAAGAAGGAATGAAGAAAGACTGATAGGACGGAGATCTTTCGGGTTTACATGGGAGCATTTACCAGCTTTGGGTATGAAAACAACTTTAACTTCCCTCCACAATTTGGGTATGTGGACCAGATTTAAACAACTATTGAACACTACCTCCAAGATTGGCAGAATGAATTCGATAGTCATTTGGAGTTCGGCTGGTATTATGCCGTCTGGTCCAGGGGATTTGTAGGGTTCGAAGCTGTTGATTGCCCATTTGAGTTTGTCCCGTGTAATCAGATCTTGTGGATAATTGAAATTTTGTGTGGACCTTATATGGTCGTTGTTATTTAACAATACGGAGCTACCTGGAAAGTGAGTGTCTAATAGCAGGTTTAGCGATTCTTCGCTAGAGTTGGTCCATGAGCCATCAGTGTTTTTTATACAGCTTGGCATAGTTGGATTTATTGAGAGGACTTTCCTTAATCTAGATGCTTCAGAGGTTTCTTCTATTTTGCCACAGAAGGTTCTCCAAGAAGCTCTTTTGGATTTCCTCAGTTTTTTCTTATACAGTTTAAGGGACTCTTTATATGAGTCCCAGTCTGATACATTCCTTGTATTTTTAGCTCGATTGAATAGTTTCCTGCAACTTTTCCTAATCGGCTCAAGATCTGAACTCCACCAGTGAGGCTTTCTTTTACCCCTTATGTGACTAAGAGGACAAGAAATTATCATGGATCTGTTCAGTGCTGAGGTGAGGTCATTGACTCTATTGTCAAGTTCCCCTATATTGGAGGGCTGGCTTAAGGATATATGTTCTATTGAACTTTTAAGTTCTTCCCTATATTTTGACCAATCAGTTTTCCTGTAATTACGAAAGGCTGATTGGGAAAGAGGTTCTTCATTTAGACCAAATTGGATGTATCTGTGATCAGAGAACGAGTGTTCCTTCGATACTTTCCAATCTACAATCTTGTGATGAATACTATCAGAGACAAGAGTTATATCGAGGACTTCTTGTCGATTCCTAGTGATAAACGTGGGTTCGTTCCCTACGTTACTTACTATAAGGTTAGTACTTAAGATATAATCAAAAAGAGACTCACCTCTGTCGTTAATATCAGTACTTCCCCATACTGTGTGGTGGGAGTTAGCATCGCTCCCAATGATGAGGCTGACTTTTTGCCGTTCCGCTTCAGAGACAATTCTCTCCAGTGTACGTCCTGGGAGAGGGCCAAGGTGGTCATGGCCTAGATACGCCGATACCAGCCAGTACATACCATTTGGTGTCTCCAGTCTTGCGACTGTGGTATCTCTGTCACTGAAATTAGGGAGTAAAAATACATTAGAACTACTTTTCGCTAGTATGCACGATCTAGGTTCACCTTTATCTGTGACACATAGCGTGTAGTAACCAGGAGTCCTGAGTCCTCTTACCATGGATTTTACGATCCACGGTTCCTGGATCAGGACAATATCCTCCCCGTTCCTGGATAGACGGAGTAGGAGTGAGGCCGAAGCCTTGATGGAGTGTTGAAGGTTAATCTGGACCAACTGCAGCATTTTGGCTACAATCGGGCAGATCAACCTCCACCACGGTGTCATTACCGTCTTCAGAAGAAGAGCCAAGAAGTTCGTCCTCGTTCATGACGGAGTCATCAGTTTCCATGTTAAGTAGGTTGGAGACGTTTGGAGGAGACTGATCTGTGATTGAAGATGGCCTGGATGAATCGTCCTCCAAAGATGGAAAGGAGATCAACGCTCCAGGGTCCTCAACCACAGGTTCAGCTCCGAGAGGATGTGGAGGCACGCATTCCGCGTCCATTTCATCTTTTTTGTAGATCCTCAAGGTAATCGTCTCAAAACCAAACCTGATCACGCCTTTGGTCTTCGTCAGGGGGGCAAGGGAGTCCTTATTGACCACGATAATCGCGCTCCTATAAAGACCCCTTACTTCCTCTAACTTAGCGACTTTCCAGTCGTGAGTAGGCAGGGAGGGATTGCTGAGTTTGATTATCTGGAGAATCTCCTCCATGCAGGATGGCTCAGCTGGAATCCACGTGCGGGCTCTTGGTCTGCTAGGGATATCCTCCTTCGCAACAACCTCGAGCTTCGCACCTGGCCAGATTTCACCTAACCTGCTAACAGCGAGCTTATATAGATCGCACGATCTCTGATCGTCACAAACGATGAGTTTGACATGACCTTGATGCCAACCGCCATCGCTTGTGACCGGAGGTGGTCCCGGGTTTTCCCTCATAACACTTAAGAAGCCAGCCGAGAGCTTCAATTTAACCACCTGCCATCGATCAGACGAAATCGTACCATCGATATCGCTCCTGTCGATAACCGCAATCACGATTTTGTCCTTGAGGACCTCACTATAGGAACTTGGATTCGGGGGAGTGCTGGTGTTGTGCACTCGGGGCCTTTTGGGAACCGGGGTGGTTTCCTCAATGGACCTATCACGCTTTGACGTGTAGTCGCCGCTGGTCCCTGCATCCGCAAGGATCTTTTTGGCCCATTGAATCCTGGCAGAGAGCTGCTGTTTTCCTCCAGAGACCGGTGTAGCACCGGAGTCTTTCAGAGCTTTAGCAGCGTCTCGCCGTTCCTTGTAGCGATTTTTGCTTGGACGGAACTTCCGAGGAAGCTTTTGGGACGTACTCGGCAGGGAGCCCGCTCCAGAGGTGGAAGGACCATGATTCACAACCCCACCATCACTGGGTCGAGTCCCCTGACGAGACGCTATTTTTTGAAATTTGGTAGTGGAGGGACCATGATGCACAACCCCACCACTACTTTGTGGAGGTATTTCTACCTTTTTACTTCCCTCGCTGCATCCTGCATCAGCGGGGGGGCCACGAGTAGCCGCAACCTCCCCACTGATACACAACACAGGAGAAACGGCAAACAGCGTAGACGCCGTGCTGCCGCCCGGTTTGGAAGAAGAACCGGTTTCGTTTTTGGTTTTTTTGTTTTTTGTCAGTTTGTTCATTTTTGGTCCCACGAGTTGCGAAGAAAGTAGGTCCGTCTGCACAGAGATTCGCATGTACAGATAAGGCTGGTTAATCCGGAGGTCGCCAGGTATCCGGATACTCCGTTAGCGACTGAGCTATTTTTAAATTGGGCCCTCAGCCAGGCTGATCATCGGCACGGGTCGTGTAACACCTTAGATCCAGCCCAATATGGTGAATTAGAGAGGGATGTGAATAGAGTGACAGACAGCGTCAACGCCATACTGTCAGGGAGAGGAAATTTGAAGGAAACGTTGGACAGCTGTGCAGCCGTACCGCCGCAAGGGAAGGATGAGTAGCAGACAGCGTCAACGCCGTACTGCCTGGAAAGGAGTAAGATGGGATCGTCGGACAGCGTCATCGCCGTACCGTCGAGGGGAGGATGGAGTAGCAGACAGCGTCAACGCCGTTCTGCAAAAAGGGCAATAGGAGGAATGGTGGACAGCTGCATCGCCGTACCGACCTGGGGGAGAGGCAGACAACGTCATCGCCATACTGCCGGGAGGAAGATGAGGGTGGGAACGCCGGACAGCGTCATCGCCATGCCGTCGAGGAGGGGTAAAGCAGGAGGGGTTACGTTGGACAACTATCGTTGGTCCATCGTGGGAGGGGATAAGTGGAAAGGAAGGGAGAGGTGAGGGGAGCTTGAACGCCCTTTGGTTTCAGGACTCATCTGGAGATGAACTCGAGAATCATTGACCTTACTCAGCTTCTACAACTCGACAAGTTCGACGTTCAGGTAGAAGCAAAAACATATATTGTAGGTACATATATTGTTTTAAAGTTATCCTTTTTTTTTTAAATGGTCAATTTTGTTGTATCCAATTTTGTTGCATATGCTGGTGTTGTTTTTAATTCTCGTGGTATAAAATTTTTTTATATTCTGCATTTTGTTAGTTTTGATTTTTGAACTCGCACCAGATTTTTGTTTCATGAAAGAAAACCAAAAGACATGTAGTATTGCATGCTCAAAGCTCATCTTAAGTAAGTGCCATTTTTCTAAACAATTTGTCAGAACCACATTCTTAAGCAATGATTCGGGACATTGGAGCCGTTACCATCTTCTTTTTTTTTTATTATTTTTGATGCACTTTGATGCACATGCACACTTATCTTTTTGGGTTCATTTCACGTCAAAAGTCTGTTGCGAGCTATCGGACTAATAAAAACATTTACTACTTGCAACACCAAGTATTCAAAAATCAATACGCGCAAAATCAAACAACATAGAATTTAAAACGAAATAAAAACATCAACACCAATACAAACAAAACTGGTACAACAAAAATGAGAATGTGTTTTTATTTAATAAACAAAATAAAAGAAATATCTTCACAAAAAAAGTATCCAGCAAAATGAAACTGACAAATATTTAAATATTTGTTGATAGATTGTCAGAAATTTGTGTCAGAAAATGATACTGGGTGCTACAAAAGTATTAAAATATACACTAGAACTTCGTTTCTTTAAACCGAGATCTAAAGTACTTAAAACTCAAAAGTGATCTTAGACCGAGTTCTAAGGAAATGATTAGAAGTGAAGAAATGATCAAGTTCTAAATGTTTTTAAAACTAAGTTCCAAAAATAAACCGAGAGTTACTGGATCGAGTTTTAAATTGATTTTAGAACTTTGTGAAGAAATTGGCCGTAAGGCTTTCAAATGCTAATTTTTTGCGCAAGAATTAATTTTAAAGCTTTCACAGATTGTTTTTTATTTTTTTTTTCTTATCAGACCGCCATATTAGTTCCGCCATTTTATTTTTCGTAATTGAAATTTTTTTTCTAAAAAGTAGACGATTTTTTGATGAGAAAAACATAGTCACTGGATTTTTTGTTTTATTTAAAACATAGAAAAAAACTCATTTAATTTGTATGGAAAAATGTACAGGCCCGGCGGCACATGTTAAAATTAAGATATGGGCAGGGAATAGGGATAGGGATAGGGAACACACAATGAAATTTACTTGGTGCTAATTTGATTCTACACAATTTCATAGTTGAAAATTGATAGAGTTTCTAAAAATATTCAATTCACAGTTTAAAAAAAATCCTACAAAAAAAAATTGTTAAAAAATATTTTTCGTATGATGGCATATATTTAAATGTGTCTATGGACACCGATCCTTGGCACTAATATTTTTTTGTGTCATCAATTACTCCATTGTATCTATTTTTCTGTATTCTTAAGAAGTTCAGATCAAAAACACTGTATTGCCCATCCAAGTTCATGGCACTTACCCTTTTTATAGAAATAAATTTGCTAGAGATTTTCGACCCATTCTAACTTAAGAACCAAACCAGAGATCAGAAATAACTGTTGACCTTTATTTTCAATTGGTTTCTCTCTGAGAGTTACCACATTTCTTTAAGAAGATTTCGGTTACGGTTTGAGATTTATTTATTGAAAAACAAAATATCAGTTATCGGTTGAGATTTATTTTTTATTTTTTAAAATATCTCTCAATGGTTGAGTTTTTTACGAAAAAATTAATGGAAAAGGTCAACCTTTAACCTTTTTCGTAGAAAATAAATCAAAAATGGTTAATTCGAACAAAAAATTTTAATAATATAACTAAGCGACCTAGCGACTTCAAAAATGCATATTCGTAATCTAGGAAGTGCAACCTTTTCAATTGATGCATGTCATTATATGAAAAATCGACTTTTATCTTTAAATACGATTTGCGGCTAAACTAGACGTGCTAGAGGCATCAAAGTTTGCATCTTTAAACTTGACTTGCGGCTAAACTAAGCAACCTATCGACTTCAAAAATACATATTCGTGATCTAGGTAGCGCCAGTAGCTCTAAAAAATCAATAAAAAAGTTGGTAAAAAAAGTTTGTTTTTTTTTCAAAAACTTTCAAAAAAGGCCGGGCAAGGTGCTTTTAATAAAAAAGATTGTAAAAAGAAATTAAATTTTTGGTTAATGAGTATTTTGGTCAAGAAAACTGTTCACATTGGCGCCTGATAACCCCGCCCTAAGCGGAGCAACGGAATTTTATGTTTTTTTTAATTTATGGTATTAAATTTCGCTAATGACAAACTCTCAAGGTTTTTCTGACCCAAGATTGTCCTTTTTTGTCACTAAAAATAAAATTTAAAGATGAAAATTCCCTTTCAATTTTGAATTCAGTCGCTGGGACGCCAAGCAAATATGTCAGAAAACTTGATGATGATGACTAAAAAGCCTAATAAGCTGCATTTCAGCATGCAGTGCTAACGAAAAACTAAGGGCCATACTAAGAGACATTCTGATTGATAAAATTGCAGATGAGATTTATTTTTTTCTCTCAGCGATTTCTCTCACTGGTTGACCGTAACATAAAAAAAAACAAAATAAAGGTTTCGCTCAAACCTTGACCGAAAAACTTTTTTTTTTAGAATAAAGGTTATTTTGTGACTTTTATTGAAAATAGCAACAAATAAGAGTTATTAAGGGACCTTTCAAAAGGTTGAGATTTATTTCTGATCTCTGAACCAAACCAATAAATTTAGAAACTTAAACTTCCGAATATTTGCAAAGCTAACAAGTATGAATGAGAGGCCTCACCACATTAAAAGAAAAACCCTTGCATTGACATGGGTTCCTCGCAGATCATCAAAATTAAGGAGCACTTCCCAAAAATCTTGTAATTTCGCAAAAAAAAAAACAAGATCGAAAATACTATGTGATTCCCCCTTAAGAGGTTTAGTTTATTCGCCCACTTTTTCAGAATTGTTATTAATTTGATGGTGCACTGGTGGTTTTGGTGGCGTTAAACTCAAAAGGTGTGGCATCTAATTTTCACTTTATAAAAAATAAACTTTGCAAAAGGAGTAAAATTACACCGAGACATAACTCCAAATTATGAGAGAAATTTCTTATTTCATGATTATGTGCTAACTAACTAAAATTAAGTGGGCTTACTTGGCAAGTTTTTTTTTTATTACTCAATTTCTCACAATTTCAAAAGGTTTCGAAAACCTTCATAAAATATCTCTTCAGTTAATCCGAAGGTTATGCAATAAATTTAATGGGGTTGTTTATGCCAAGGCGAAAAATTTTAGCCTTGAAAAATATTATTAATTTTTTTTCAGCACACGAGCTCTGTGACCTATAGGTTTTGTGGACTTCCATAAAGAAAAAGTCAAACACTCAATTTTGAAGCAACGCCTATGCCCACTTATTTTTTATACTCACAAGTAATAAGCATTCCTATTTTATTTCTTAACCAAAACATTAAAAATAAAAGCAAAATGAAATAAATTCACAAAATATATTCATAAATAGCTTACTGTCTTTTTTTCTTTTATTTAGAACATGAAAAGAAAGCAAGTTGAAAAATTTTTCTCCTTGCTATTAAAAATAAAATGCACTGCTGGATCGCACGAATTTGCTCTTTTTTAAATCAAAAACTATAATGTAGCATTGTTTATGTATAAATATAATATAATGATATCTTGAATGAGAAAATGCTAAAAAATGTATACCTACATATGAAACATGTATTTCAAGAATCTCTTTGGCCGCTATTTTCTGCCGCTAATCTCCTAATCCTAAGAATTTATTTACAAAAAATGCTAAGTTATTGGCTCTCTCTCAATTGGCTATACAATTTTTGATGCAGCAAGCTTATGAGTTGTGGTACTTAAGTGACAAAGTATGTATACCTACATTGCTGTGCATAAGGTTTTTTGAACATATTTGTCAAAATCTTAGAAGTCCTACATAACATACCCTCTTTCCTAAATACTTAATATTTTTTTTTTCTTTTTAACTACATATTTACAAAAATAAAGCCCACATAATTAAGCTACAAGAAAATTATATATTTTTATTTGTATTTTTCTTGTTAAATATTCAAATTGCGGTAAGCGCAACTTATTGTTTTTATCTTTATCTCGAAAATGTAGAAATGTAAGTATGCTTTTAATGCCTTTAAAAATTAAGCACCAGCATTGTAATCTCAGGTTTGATTAAAATCCCAAGGTTATTTTTTTTTTTTTTTTTTGTACGAATTCAAAACTTACCCTTTAGGACCTATACCTACCTATATCATACTATATCACAAACATAAACATTTAAACAGCAAATCATATTCTCTGTGCAGATAATCATAACAAAAAAATTTAAGTTAAGAAATCGGAAACCATATCGAAGAAGAAAAAAATCCCTATAAAGAAAAAAAAAGATATCCAGATCTATACTAGAATCAACATTCAACATAAATTTGCCATCCTTTCTCGCTAATGTAACAAAAAGTTTTTTTTTTTTTTTTGATTTTATTGTGCAAGTTGATAGCA
Source organism: Epistrophella euchroma (assembly GCA_947049315.1). Lineage (NCBI taxonomy): Eukaryota > Metazoa > Arthropoda > Insecta > Diptera > Syrphidae > Epistrophella > Epistrophella euchroma. The sequence continues at coordinate 119,526,133 of OX346245.1, read as the reverse complement.
GCACTTTTTTAAATTGACTTTTAAGACGGAAGGACAAATTTCCAAGAACGTATAGTTATAACATTATCCTTCAATTTAAGTTTTTGATTTACAGGACATACAAATTCTTATATTTGTTTGTTACGAAAATAGAAGTTGAAAGGGTTTTTGGCTTTGAAAAACAACAAATTTATTTAAGAGCGAATTGTATGAGTAAAAGATTCAAAAAAATTCTAATATTGATTACCCCTGTCCATTTTATTTCATACTAGCAGGCCCGTGAAGAGCGAATTGTATGAGTAAAAGATTCAAAAAAATTATAATATTGATTACCCCTGTCCATTTTATTTCATACTAGCAGGCCCATGCTCGCATTGCTTCTAATCTTTAAATAACTTTATTATTATAATGTGAATATGCTATAATTTGAACGTAAATTTTATTTACTTTTGTATAATGTTTTTGATATTTTAATTTATGATTATCGAACATACAATTTATCACTTTTTACTTGCGATATAGGTACTATACGGCAAGTTTAGGATTCGTGCAAAAAATCGAACTCGAGATAACAATCAAACTTGACATATTAAGATGATAGAGAGCACGAAAAAGTGGGTCCCGCAATTCCGTCTGTCTGTTTGTCTGTATGTCTGTATGTACATATGTATGTCTGTATGTCTGTATGTCTGTATGTCTGTATGTCTGTATGTCTGTATGTCTGTATGTCTGTATGTCTGTATGTCTGTATGTCTGTATGTCTGTATGTCTGTATGTCTGTATGTACCTCGGCCTACAGACTAAACCACTGAAGCGATTTTCTTCAAACTTGGAGCATAAGATTTTTGGGTGATTAACTAGAGGGGAAATCGAGATTTTTTCTTAGCTCAAAAAATAACGGCACTTGCCATACAACCATTTTGAAAAAAGATTATTTATCTCAAAAACGGTTTCAACGATTTTTTTTAAATTTTTGTTTGTACAAAAATTCCAAAAACCTGCCATAGAACCGATGTTTTGATTTTGGATTTTCTTGTTAACTGCTCAACCGATTTTTATCAAAATGTTTACTTAGGAGGTCCTATCAAGTAAGAATAATACTACTTACATATATTTTGAAAAAACAAAATTTGGATTTAAAAAAAAAGGTAAAATTTTTTTTTTGAAAAAATCGGGAACGGGTCAGAATTCTGAGTCTAAAAATTCTGTATGAACAAAATCCTGTTTATTTTATTTTCGAAAATACTGCACGACCAAAATTCTGTATTTCAGAAGTCTATATTTGAAAATACTTTATATCCAAATATCTGTAAATCCAAAATGCTGCAAGTGTAAAGTTCTGTTTTCCAAAATGCTAGTTATGTTCAAATTCTATATTTTGAAGAAAAAATTGCACATAACAATAAAAAACTTCATTTCAATATCCTTGTACAAATAGAATTTTTTGCATTTATGTACTTGTATAAAAATTCATTCATCCGTTTAAAAACGAAAAGAAGACGTATGTGTACCCAACGTTGTTTTTTTTTTTGTTTTTGACTCTATATTCGTGAATATGTTTCTGTTAAACCTGTGGAAATTGTAGAAATTAACGATGAAACTCAAGTCAAGTCCGAAATATTTTATTTACAAAATTCATTACAGAATTCGAGTATTTTGAGGTCTGAGTAAAATTCTCTATTTCAATATGCTGCTTTTCAAAATTCTGTATTAAAAATTCTGCATTTAAGATATTTTGGTTTTGGGAAATATTCACTGACAAAATACGCAAAATTAGAACTTGTTTTCTTGCTTTTAAAGCTCAACTTGTTCCGTCAGTGTGAACAATTTTATTGAACGAGGATAGTGATATTTTAAATTACGATATACTTCGGTTGATACTTGCGTGATTTTTAAGTGCAAGATTGTGTTTTTTTTAATTTTTTTTTTTATATTTTTAGCTTAGTAGATAAATGTGATATTGTAAAAAGTATAGGATTTTGCATTTGTAAGATTATAAAATGCAGGCTATTAAATGAAAAGACTTTGTTTTTTTCGAGTTTTTAAGTTGCTTCCGTTGCCTAAGCTTATTTTGTTTGGCAAAAAAAAATACAGAAATAACGTAATTGAACTTTTACAATTACGTCCTACCTTAAATTACTCTTAAAATAAAAAGTTAAATAAAGGTTTAATTTATTAACGAGAAGTTTAAACAACATATTAAAAACGGTTAATTGGTTTTTCGATTTTATTTTTCATTGTTGTTATCAGAAATTATGATAAAATAGTAATTAAAAATAGTCCATAGAAAATTTTTAATATTGCAATAAGGATTAAAATTGACAATATAAAGGATTTACGGGTTAACCATTTTACGTGACCAAAACTCATTTACATTCACCCACCCCACAACCTTAATCGGGTTTATTCTTCCATAACTGATGTTTGGTATAGATAATTTGTATTTATTTAATAAAGAACGATGTCGCGTTGAATGAATTGGGGTTGTTCAAATAATAATATTTATTTTCAATTAAAAGTACACACTTTTGATTAAAAAGAATGTTGGCCTTTAAGTTTAAATTGAAATATTTAATAATTAAATTTTGTAATACCTACGTTGTATTTAAAATTGAATTTTATTTTATTAATATTATTTTTAATGTGAAGTTGAAAGATCAAATTATAAATGCATTTAGCTATTAATAAAATATCCAAAAACAAATTAATACAAATTGGAAATTCGGTTCGGAAGAAAAACGACACAACCCAACAAATCTCATTTTTTAAAGCAGGCAACAGAAGATTAAATGAAAATTTGAATTTCAATTAATCATTTAAAATATCAAGACCACGCAATAGCTCATTATTGTGTTTAAATTATTGTAGTAAAGTCTGGTATTTTTCTAATTGAAAATAATTTTTTCTATTACATATTCACAAAAATGCAATGTTAGCTGAAAAATTGCATTTGTTGAGTTGTGTCGTTTTTCTTCCGAACCGACGCACGATTTGTAGTATCTTTTTAAAATATTTCAAAGACGAATTATTTAAAAGTTATACGTGAAATCAAATGAATCAAACTTTAAGATTGTTATGTTTATTAGTTCAAGTTTCTATCATAGATTTATATTTTTTAACTAATTTAAACTTTGTCAGTATCGCAGCCAAAAAAAATCAAAATTTTATCAATCGTGATTAAATAAAAATTATCGTATCTAGTAGATTACTATGTTTCCTTGTGGTGCTCACTTAATTATGATAATTTATTTGCTTTTGCAAAATCTTTTTACCAAAAGGGTATGGATAACCATATAATTTGCTCTTTATAGATAAAACTTCCCTGAACGACAGTATGGTACATTATCTAACCAAATAATTCAAACCTTTATGGCTTTGTTCTGCTTTCGCATGGTGTCACATGCATGATAAGGGTATAAACGATTAAATTTTGAAATATGTCGACAACTTGAAGGAAGTATGAAATTTATTTCTGGGATTAAATTTAAGCTTATTTTTTAAAATAAAATATTATATACGAAGAGAATTCTGATTTAAAAAAAAATACCATAAAATCGTTGGAAGGTATTAAATTCTCATCACATTTAAAATTCGATTAAGAATTTTAAAAGGATTAAAAGTTCAGCCAGTGTCTTTGTTTTTTTGTTTTTCAAATTAAGAAACATGTTGAGCTAAAACATTCAATTGCTCTCACGTGTGTCTGTAAGTCCATCATGCTTGAAGTTGCCCAAATAAATCAGAGCCATTAATTCATTGTAAAGTATTACCTTAAATGGTTTACTAATTTACTTGCTTCATTCTAATTAATTCAGCGGCCATAATATTCATTAGGAATGAAATGTGGTCGGTATAAATTAAAGTAAACACACACCTTTTAGGTATTATAAAATAATTTACATTATTACCTTTACATATTGATCCTATTTAACTATAATTGAAATATTTGTGCTGGTTTTCTCTTACTGCATTATTGTAAAGAATATTAAATTAAATCTTAAGGTGAACGTTTCTTTTGAATATATTCTGCCCAGGTTCTCAAATTCTTTATTGATTGATGCACTTTAATAGAATTTATAGTAGGTACTACATTATGTTTGTATAAGTGACATTTTAGGTTTTTTCCGATGAAGCAGATGGTGACCATCGTGATATTAATTTTAGGTCTTTGGTTGTCATTGCAACTTTCAAACAATTTTTCATTATTTAGGTCAAAGTATCGATTTCATTTCGATTAATGGAATGCAAAATGAGAAATCTCAATTTCTGCATTTTAAATTAAATGATTCTTAAATAATTTTTTTTAATTGTGTCAGTTTGGGACCATGTCAATATATTTTAATTAAAATCAGGTCTATCGTATTCTGACGACGATCATGATTCATGTGTTTAAATTATATTATTCGGGTAGATCATGGCACTGTTTATGGAAAATATGATAAATTTAACAATAATGATGGGCTGGACATGCACATAAAGTGTCATAATATCAGACTTCCACTTTTATATTGTTAAATTAATTTAATTTTCAATTAACTTTTAATTAAAATATCTCGTCCGCTTCCCTCACATTTAAATATTATCAATATAGCCGAGACAAAATAAAATAAATATTGTTTTTTTCTTTAATTTTGTCAAAAATTAGAAAAAGAACGTGAAAATGTGCGAAATAGATGTCTACTAGGGTGCAGTTACTTGAGTATTTTACGCCTCTGACTACTAGAAACAAAACATGAAACATGAATTCATCAAAAATTATGTAAATATTAAAAAGAAAAATGTAGTTTCGTAATTTTAAGTTTTCTCAAAAACTACAAAACGCGTTCAACCATCTAGTTTTTAATACTTGACAGAAATAGATATAAGCAATAAGCATTAAATATTTATATCCAAACAAGTACTAAAATACGTACATAGGTACACTTTTTTTTTTAAATAGGAACACATTTTATTTTTTTTTAGTTTGAAAATAATTTTTTATTAAATTATTATTTATTGAATTAATTAAATTTAAAGATGAAAAGTAATAAAATTTTTGGCTTTCATACTAAGGATAGAGCATACAATCGTTTTACTGTTTAATTTTAATATTTTTTTTTATATAAAGTCAATTTTTTTTTTGAAGATCGCGCCTTTTTGGTTTGGAAATAGAGCCAAAGTTGGGTCTGTTCGTTTACTTCCCAAAACAACATATGATCCAATTTTATTTTTTTATATGAGCTTTGACAAAACTTTGGACTATAAAATGGGCAGTTTTGGGCAGTAAATGGAAAGTATTTTTTTTAGACACCAATTTGCCTTGAAGCCAAATCAAAAATTCGGCGTTATTTCCCAATTGAAAATGAAAAAAAAAACTATTTTTGGATTTATGTCGTTGGGCCTGATTTCACGTCACACGTATTGCTTTATTACATCCCATATAGTACTATTTATCCTTTTAAAGGTTGATGAACTCACGAATTATATTCGAAAAGGGCAAAATACTATTCTTTTGACACACGACCATACATTCTGTGGCGTTCACTTGGGCGTATGCGTACTTTTTCTTAAATTTATTTTATTGAATTTAAATTTTTTTTTTTGATTTGTATATATGAAGCCTCGCTTTAAAATTTTCCTTTCCCAAAATGAAAATGGCGAGGGGTTTTATTTATTATAATGTCACATTGTCAAAAAACTTCGTCATTTTTATATGTCCTTAGGCTCATACAAAACACTTAAATACAACTTCATTCATTAAAATCTGTTGAGGGGGTTCGAACTCTTGTAAAATAAATTTTTGTCGTTTATATTTAACATCCAAAGTAATCTATGCACAAAAATACAGTACTCCCTCAAATTCTAAAAATTCTACTGTAAATTTTTTTGAACCTACATTAAAAATAATAGTATGCCGTTTTTGTAGTTCGTTGTGAGTTCATCAGCCTTTTACTTACATCAACTGAAGTACGAATCAGCGTTGCCGAAATGACACGAGCGTGCTATTTGGACACGATAATTTCCTCATCGCACGGTGGCACGAAAAATTTCAATATAGCACGTTTTTTTATTTCCATTATTTTACCTAAAATGAAGCAAATTTTAACAGAATTTAATAAAAATTGGTCCAAATTTCGTAAAAACTAGACAGGAACACATATTTTTTGACAATGTACGAATAGGCCAAATGATTTTCATCGATTTTTGTTGTTCTTTTTTTTGGCTTTTTTTTATGGCACGAAAATTGGCACGTTTTTTCAGAAAATATGGCATGATAATTTTATTTTGGGCGGCAATGCTGATACGAATTAATATTGCACCCATGAGCAATTCAGCCTTCGTCATTCTTACAACAATTTTTTCCAAAAACTTTGTCTTTCGTACTTTATCATTTGGCTTACACACCACCACATTTGGATTAAAAAACTAAACAAAAAAAAATTAAAAAAAAAAGTCAATTATTTCAATTCACTCTTTGGATGAAATGTATATAAAAACGATGTTTGATGCTTTGTCAAATTTAGGTAAAACAAATGTGCTAATTTGAAAAAAAAAGTTAATTTTGTCTTGCGTTCAGGCTTTTTTAGATATTTGTTGATAAGAAAATTGAAAAAAGAAAACAAAGATCAATACTATGCAAAATGGTGTTGTTAGGTAGCAAAAGCCAACATTTAAAACCAATGTTATTTTAGAACATTTTAAGCAAAACTATTTTTTATTTTTTATATTCCATGGTTTATTTTGACAAGTATGAGTTTAAATCTTAAAAGTATGTTACATTAACTACCCAAAGTATGCAACGAAAATAAGAGCTACCAATCTCAGATTAAACAATAAAAATGTATTAATAAGCTATTGCATACCCATATGGCATATACACATTTTCCAATCAATATTATTTTTTAAATGTTTCTATCTATTAACCTAATCAATAGGTATATTTTTAATAAATCGATGCTCCTATCAATTTCTAGTCAAATAATGAAAGGAAGATGCTCAAATATTTTTCAGGTTTTGAGAAAATTAAAAATAAGAAGAGGACAATTTTTCAAAAAAAAATTAGCTAAAAAAGAAAAAAAATAGCTACAATAACATGCTGTACCTTTTTTGTTAAGCCAAAAACTTCTTTCATTTTATTTTGAATTTAATTTGTTTTAGTGAATAGTTTTTCAAAAATTAATTTTCAAACAAAAATTTTAGAAAAAAAAATTAAAAATTTTTGTTCAATTTGATTTTGTTCAAAATTTTATGTTATTAAGTAGCATTTTTGTGTTTAATATTTAATGCTCCCATTAATTTTTAGTCAAACACTAAAAACCATAAGTCAAAATCTATTCTACTTTTTGAGGAAATTGAAAATAACAAAAGTAAGTTTTTCTTAAATTCAACATCCATTCGTTATTTTGTTGCTCCAAGGATCCTATTTCTACTAACTAAGTAGTAAAGTAGATTATTCGTTAGTCCCCTTTCACACGAAGATACTAGTTGCTGGTGATTTTTTTGACGTTTTCTTTAAATCTCCTTAACAATCTCTTGTACCTTTCACACCTAGATACAAAATCGGAGGAGACTTGCTGTATTTTCCTTTTAAACTACCTTGGTTGAACGCATACAAACGTAGTGTGAAGAGAAACGTCAAAAAAGTCTGCTGAATTTGTTGACCGCGGAGATTTCGTTTACCCCTCTTTTTTCCTGCCCTTCTCGCCTATGAACTAATTGTTGCCGGCAACTCAGTTGCCTTGTGTGAAAGGGGACTTATTTTCAATTTACTCAAAAGCTAAAAGACATTTCGACATCCGGTTTTTAGTATTTGACTAGAAAATAATAGAAGAGTTGAATATTAGAAACAAAATTTTTACTTAATGGTATTAAATTTTGAACAAAATTAGTTTGAACACAATTTTTTTCATTAATTTTAACAAAATTTTGAGTTTGAAAATTAATTTTTCAAAAACTGTTCTCTCAAATAATTTGAATTAAAAACATAATACAAAACCGAGTTTCTGGCTTACAAAAAAAGTATAGCATAACATTGTAGGTGTCTGCTGTCGTTTTTTAATAATTTTTTTTCCTATTTCAAGTCGATTTTTTTAGAAAATTGCCCCTCCCACCAAAACGAGGGCAAATAAACCCCCACTTACCATAAGATTTTTTTCTTATCTCAACTCAACCTACACGCTCTAGCTTTTTGTCACACCTTAGGTGAATCACCCTGTATAAAAATATGCACTATCAAAATTTTCTTTCGGCTCTTATTTTTTTTTATTTCTTCTAGGGAATTGCAGATGCTTTGTCCGATGTAGGCCAATATACGACGGACGTCAATGTTTTGCCGATGGTAAAACTTCTCCGCAACAAGGGTGAAAATAGCTTTGCTCTATACAATATTTCTATTATGTCCAAACAATCCGAGTGCGAGACTTTTTTGCGAAAGTACTTAAAAAGTAATAACAAAAATATAACAAGAATACATATACCATGGTAGTGTTTTGTCCCCTCATAAATATTTTTCTCATCTGCTATTCAAGCACCCTGATTGAAGCAAGAACTGGACACTTAACTCGTTCACGTGAAAGTAATAACTTAAAGGTTTAAGGACATTTATATGTGTGTGTGTGTGACTCGCAGGCTATGTTATTCAATCGAAATCAGCTGGCGGCCGGTCTATAAAATAACTTTTCATATTTATGTATTTGTCTATGAATATTGTTTACGTTTCTTTTTTTCAACTATGCATAAATAATGGCGATCTGAAAGTTCGATAAATTTCAAGGTTTTATTCGTAAAACTTGTTTTTATGTGTTATTAAAGTATAGTAATTTTATATCATAAATGAGACTGACCTAATACCATGTCCATTCACAGAACCTTACAAACAACCATGAAGAATCTATAAGAAAATAAATCTAGAAAATTCATTCTAATTCTAAACAATTATGAAAATAAATATAAAAACTTATTCGTCTTTATTTATTTTAATGATTGATATTTTCTTTCCACCTTGAATAATAAATTCCATTGCACTTTCACACATAGTTCAAGAGCTACGCGAAGGCAATTTAAAAAGTTCATTCAAGTGTTATTATAAAGAAAAACAGATACAACAACAAAAAAAACTTTCTTTAGCAAACTATGAAAGAAAGGTTTAAGTTAAAGGGGTGTAGGTAAGGTAGGTTCGGTATAAGCTGGTAAGGTATAGCTAGCTACTCAAGCTTGCATAGTTTAAGTTTTGTAGTGATACTCAATTGAAGGTCCTTTTGAAAGTTTGCATTGCAACTGTATAATATTTCTACAAATGGTTTGAGTTTTTATTGGAAAGAAAAGTGAAGTAGATACACAAGTAAGACAGGCTTTCAAGTTATTTGCAATCAAGTGTTGGTTTGGTATAGCTTTGTATTTTTCTATATACAGTACACAATCCATTTCAAAAATGAAGAGTTCTATACAAGCTTTGAATTGGAGAGGTATCAATGAAAACGGCAATAGCTGATTCATATTTTCCTACTTTTATTTTATCGATTTATGTTTAAATTTCGAATTCCGTGAAACATCTATTGGCACTTAAAGATCTGTAATCTTTTTGTTGATTTTCTTCGCTTAATATTAGGCACAGTCCCTCTGGATTTATAAATAAAATAAAGTCTAATACATGCACTATCCGCTTGACGTAATGAGTAGGTATATTAGAGAATTACAGTTGACAGTTAATAAATTCGAAGAAGAGTTATACAAATTGAATGAGGATAAGCAACCAGTAATTGATTAAATGAAGGTGTTACAGTGAAAGCTCCCTTAGCCGGACAGCGACGGTCGCAACACTTTTGTCCCTCTAAGGGAGTTGTCCGTTCAAGGGAAATAAAAATTAGTTATGTAAGGATATGTATAATATACAGTGGCATCATGAAATATTTTTGCACCTACAAGCCATGAAATTCATTCAAACTAAAAATGAACATAAAAATACAAGATACAAAAACAGACTACAGCTGCAGAAATAAAATCCGTTATGAATTTGATCACAGACAATAATTTGGTGAAATCGCATCTATGTGGCTGTAAACCATCAGGGGGACCGGTTTAATGCAGAATAAATTTATGTAAAAGTATTACTAAAAATAATTTGGTTGAAATGAAATTTACATACTAAAAAAAAGTTTTTGTCCGCCTAAGCCCTAAGGGAATTTAATTTAACAAATCTCGGCTAATATTCTTGTCCGCGTCCGGGTAAGAAAGTGTCCGCTTATAAATAAATAAATAAATTTGATGGCACAACAGATGGAAGAACTAGGGCCTAGTAACTTACAACTCTCAACCATTCCTGTGTGCGTGTCTGCAGGAATGGAGGGGACCTACAGTTTATTGCCGAATCCGAACGGCTAACGAGCGGCACTTTTCTGTGACAGGAGATACTCTTGGAGGATTTGTCAATTCCTCGCAAGAGGCAGTAGCCGTTTTTTCTTTTAAATAAATAGGTGGCGAGGCTGGGGATCGAACCTTAGACCTCCGGCATGACAGTCCATCGCATTAACCATCACGCCACGGCTACTACAAGTGTCCGCTTAAGGGATCATAAAATGTATGGAATTTACATCCAAGATCCACGGTCGTGAGAATTTGTCCGCCTAAAGGGATTGTACGCTTAAGGGAGTTGTCCGCATTCGGAGGTTTCACTGTATCATGGAAGAGATTTTAATTCTAATTCTGAGTTTTAAATCGAAGTAATTAACTACCGACTGATTTGCATTTGCAATTCTCAAACTTTTTGAAAAAATTACTTCAAACAGATAATTTTTTTTAAAAAATTATTCCACCATAACAACATGGATTTATTAAAGTGGAAGATCTACCTGTACCTAGCCTATAGGTGCTTTTAAAAACTATGTTGTAAAAAATCTCTCAAGCCGTTGTAAGTGCGACGTTTCTTATCAAGGACGTACGCAGGTTTTCGATTAAGGGGGGGGAGGAGGGGCAAGGATTTTTTTATTTAACATTTTTACTTCTTCTGGACGTTTGAAGTCAAGAAAATAGTAAGTAAGCCCCGGTGAACAAAAGGTATTATTCCTTACTTAGTAAGAAATAAACATTGCTGTTTAAAAAGGATTCTGTTGTTCTCAAGCAAGATTTAAGTATTTTCATTTTTTTTTTAAATGGCTTTGATAATTTCGTAATTTGTGTTTGTATACAATTTCCGTTTTAGTATTTTGACTCAGGGTAATATTAAAGGGTGTCCGTTATTTCCCAAAATTATTTTTTGTTTGGATCAGATACCCCCTATAAAAGTTGTATGCCTTATGCGGCCCATAGACACAACACAAGTGTATGCACAAGTGTTGTGTGTATAGGCCGCATTACAGTAAATTTATTGACAAAAATTTGGCCGAGGTCATACTTTTCCCGTAAAAATGTTTACATTTATGCTCTTTTTACGTATTATTCTTTCTCCCGAACAACTGCAGATATTCTTAATTTTCTTTTTTGTTTTATTTTTATTTTCTGATCATCCAATTAAAAAACCACATTCGAAGTTGAAGGAACAAAAAATGTATACAAAAAAAATCGATTTTCAATTTTTTTTTTTTTTTTTTTTTTGAAGAGGCAAGGGTTAATGACATAACTTTTGGGTCAATTTATTTTTTGGGGCATAAACTTTTGATTTAGAGGGAGTCTGATCAAAAAAAAAAAAAAATCTGGTTTGGGACACCCTAGTGTATATGTATAAAAGTTAGTATCGAAATCTAACTTAAAAATTTGTATTCTTTGTTGATTTCGAAAACAAAATATTGAAACGTTAGATAAATGCCTATTGCATAAGTGCCTAACCCGCCTAACCTTTTTTTTTGTAGAACCAACATTTTGAGGATTTTTTCATATAAAACTCATCTAATGAGTACCTTTCACTTAACTACCTTCCCCGCTTAACTGCCTTTTATTTTGTATACTTTTATTGAAATTTATACCTGAAAAAAATTCTTTTAAGTACACAATTGAAATCAACAAAAAAAGACACAAAAGTTTCTTTTCATCTAGCACTTCCTTTTTAAAAGGTTACCGATACTATCCAGTTGATGTAATGTTATTTCTTATTTTTTAAATAACATTAAACGTTTTTTGTTGTCAATATTTTTTTTTATTTTTGTAAATATATAGATAAGTGCTTATGCGCACCTAAGCGGGTATTTAATAACTGCCCAACCAGCATAAGTACCTCTCAAAACGAGGCATTTATGGTGAGGCACTTATCCAGGTGTTACTGTACTTATATACTTTTTTACCGAATCTGAACTCTTGAAGGATTTTTCACTTTCTCGCAGAAGATATTATTCCTGAAAAAAAAGTGTTTCAGTTTTATTAATTTTACTAACAAAATTTTACTTTGGAATTTTACTCCAATATTTAGAAATTGTTTGGTTCGTACCTGTAGGCCAGAAATCAACATGTTCGAATAAATTATTATTTTAATTCCCTTGATACCTGCTTTTGGTGCCCCCCAAGGCAGACATTTAGCACCCCTCCTATTTTGTTTTCCTTATTGCAAGTTTTTATGTATGTACATATGCTGATGACCTGAAAATATTCCTCTGTATCAAGGTATCCCATTAGTCCTTCAGGAAGACTTATCCCGTTTATCAGTTTGGTGTGAAGACAATGATCTTTATCTTAACGTTTCCAAGTGTCAAAGTAGGTATATCATTTTGTAGAAAGACATATCCCGTTATATTTTCTTGTAACTCCATTACCACAGTTTTTGAAAAAAAATCTTATAGAATTTAGGCAGTAAAATTGCAGCAAGCCATTGTAATGTTATTTATGCAAGGCTTAAAGAGTTGAAGCTATCGTAATCACAAATGTTTCAAAAGTAATGTCTCGAACATAGAGAAATCATTGACTTTTCCGCAATAAAATCATAAGGCCCGTAAACGGAAATAAAATAAACTTGAAAGCCTAACTGGAATTGAATGCATTTTGCCTTCAAAAATCTGAAGTTCTGAAGGAGTTGGAAATTTTGTTTTCAAAGTCATTAAGGATCTTGACAAAAAAAATCTTGAAAACTTGTAAATGCAAAATGTCTGTTATTTCCACAAATTGGGTGTTTACAAATTTAAAGTCACCTTTTAAGGGTACAACCTCTTACAAGGAAAAGGGATTGACAAATCTTCAAAGAGTATTTCTTTCACCATGAAAAACTGCTTCTTGTAGCAGTTCCAGGTTCAGCAGAAATTTATATAGGTAAGTCCACTATTCCTGATGGTGATATAACCATCTTCCATATGAATGGTTAAGAGCTGAATGCCACTGACGCTGGAGCTGGTTCTACGCACTTTTTTTTTAAACTATACAAACTTCATTTCATAGCTCTTTTCTTTTTATGTTCAATTTGCAAAGATTTTGATTCTGGAAACGAATCATTCGACAAATTTAAAGTACTTAACAATTAGCCAAATATTATATTCTGTTTTGGTTCTTGATTTCTTTAACATTTACATCATACATACATTTGACTCCCTTGAACACGTAACAGTCTTCTATTTAATTTATATGTGATTTATTTATCAGTATAGGTATACTGTTTGTATGGACATCGTTACATCAATTAATGAAAATAAATTGAGATTTAAAGGGCTAGACGAATACAGCCAGACAGTCAAGCTCTCAGACGGTTTTATTTTGGATACGTAGTAGGTATAAGCAAAAACAGATTTTATTCGGTTCGTCTAAAAGACACATCCCCTTCAGACGAATTTTGTTTTGAACTTGGAGCCTGAATCTATTAAAGATGATTTCATCCTTCACGTTCAAATGGTAATATAAATAAACAAGTATCTAACCCACAAAATGATGGCTTTTGTCCATCTTTTCATTTCGTCCTATATTAAATGCCTGATGCCAAAGTTAAACAAAATATTCAAGGTTTCTTTATCTGTATATTTAATCCTAAAAGTGCTTTTATAGTAAAATATATGTATGCTATGGTGTTGGGTTCGCCTTGATCTTAAATGTAAAATTTATAAGATATAATAAAATCCAAAAGTAAATTATAGAACAATCTACCTACTCGAATACACATCCTTAAGGATGCTTTGAGTATTCTTTTGCCACTGGTGGTCCGCATATAAACAAAAATACAAAGTCAATGTGTTAATGTTCTTGTGGCTTTTTGACTTTTCGCCTTTTGCCTCACGTATATGGGCTATCTCGTCTTATGTGTACGTACATGCGTCCATAAAATTACGAAACTAAAAATAATGGGAGTAAACATGTTTGAGACAAACTAAGAAGGCAATAAAAACCTTATTCCATTCTATAAATGAAACGAAATGAGCACGTTTGAATCCTAAATTGATATAGACAAAAAAAAAGATGTCCTTGTTTTGTTCCTATTTTTATTTTATTTTTTTTATTTCTTTCATAATATTTTGTCTTCCCCCTGATCCTGAATCTTTCGTCATCCTTAATCCTTATATCACGTAACATATACGAAATAGAGTTTAGCCATTTCACGCCTAAGCGTTTATAAAGATTTTATATCTTTAAGGTTGCAGACGAGCTCAAGACCTTGTTTGGTGTGTGTTGTGTCTTGTGTGTGCTGTTCTGAATGATTAATTTAAAAGACCTCTCTTTGGGTCAGGGAAAATGATAAGTTGGTAATTTGGCTTAAAGATGAATTTCGAAAACACTTTGGGTTGTATTATTCACAATAAACTTTACTATAAAAAATGGACTAGAGTTGAAGGAATAATATCGAGTTGAAAGAAGGTCCATCATTAGATTACTGTTCGTTTTATTGATTTGTTTCCATTTAGACTTAAGATGTAAAAGAACAAATCAAACATCTGAGCCTCACTAAATAGGTGACCTTTTCGAGTTTTTTGGTATAAACAGAAATTAAATAAATTTGTATTTTGTATTCTTATTCTTTTCTAAAAAGAAAACGTAATTTACTAAACAAGAACAAAAATTAACTACTTTTACCTCCTCGTGGTATGGGCTCTTGATTAAAGTTCTAACAAGCCTTAAGTTTTAAAATTAGAATTAATCAAGGCTTCTCTAGAATGCTGTTAATGAGTGAAATTGATAACTGAGCACATTGATTAATAATCCCGAACAAAAGTTCCAAAACGCTTGAAATTCCGAGAGTTTCGGTATCTTGCTTCGTATATAAGCAACGTACTAGGCTGAAGGCGGGTATTTTCAATTTTTCATTCATATTGCATATTATTCAGAGACTTATCGGAAGAATTAAAAAAAAAAATTGACATAACAGCCAACAGCTCGTGAGACTATAGTGACTTACACTCTCAGTATTTTCTGGTCCTATTGTTGGTCGGGATGAATTGATTTGACCGACAATTTTCTGGTGTTTTCAATGTTTAAAATGAGAGGCATTTTATCACATGACAAGAGAGACTCTTGGGTGCAAGTGAGAATGCTCATGAAAATTAAAAAAAAAAAAAAAAAAAAAAAAAAAAAAAGCTTCATTCGAACCTAGACTTCAGGCGCGATAGTAAAATGCACTAACAAACTAACAATTACTCCAATGATTAATATTTTATGTTTAGTTATTTTTTCAATGAGAATTTATTTTTTTTTTTCAATAAAATTCGAAACAGCTTTAAAATCGTGGAAAAGTGCGCTTTGACCTTAGGTAGGAGTCTTTGTCTTAGCATTTTGTTGTTTAGAGATTTTAACCGCATTAATTAAGTGCCTTAGGGCCACTTGCTCCAAACGAACGGATAAATATATAAAGCTCAGGATAACTATATCCTAGTTTAAATAAATAAATAAGAATTTAGCGTTTTTTAATTGCGCGAACGAAAAATAAATAACAAGCGCATAAGAATATTTTTTCAGAATCACCAACACAACAAACACAAAACACATTGAAAAATAAACAAACTTTAACGCTTTGACTTGCTTTCTCGTAAGAAATTCTATAATTTGACGTGAGAGCTATTCAGAGTTTAAATATTTATCCAGAGAACGAGGAGAAGATAACTTTTTAAACTTAAAATAGAGAAAATATATTTTGCTATACAATATGATTTGATTCAAATCAGTCAGATAATTTAATTTATTTATAAATTAGGAGTTACTGCTGTCAAAAAAACTTCTGTGCAAGTGGCTCTTAGAAGATAATTATGACTTGAATTTTATCTAAAATTAAATTTCAGCCCTGCGTCGCGTCGCTTCTCTTGTTCAAACATAAATGTTGGATACGTCATTTTTAATTAACACGGCATAATCATCAGAAGGTCGATTTAAGTATAAATAATTAAAAATAATAATAATACAAATAAAAATCTCAATTTGAAGAATCAAATTTTTAAATTTTCTTTATATTTTTTTGTTTTTTTTTCAGATTTGTAAGTTTATTTAAAAAAATATTTGTATGAATACAGTTTTCACTTTTTACTATTTTATATAATTTAAAATTCCAACAGTATTCTTTGTTTTGAGATGTTATAGAAAATTGAGCTCAAAATTAGAAATAAAGTTTATCGTGAAAAAAAATATGAGATCTAAGGGCCAGTTGTACAAACGTGGTTCAAAATTTAACCCGCGGTTCAACAATTATAATTCTCCGATTTCAGCGGATTAACGTAAGTTCAACGATGTTTCAAGGTTCAAGTAAAAACCTCAGTTAATCCACCGAAATCGGTGAAATAAAAATCCTGAAACACGGATCAAAAGTTAACTCACGATTGTAAAACTGGTACTTAGAGAAGTTAAAAATCTTAAAAATCACGCGCAGTTTTGCTGCCAATTTTGGATTCGCTTATTCAATCTTTGACTGAGCAAAATTTTATACATCTAATTCAATAAAATACGAAATTAATTACCAATTAATTAATTCTTTCTTTTCACTTTAACCAATTTTTTTGTTTGTTCAATATGTATTTTCTACTTTCCTGTATTAAATAAATTTATTGAAATACATTATCGAATACCTAGATACAATAAATAAATTTTGTTAATTTTTGTTGTTAGTGCTTGTTTAATACTTCATTTGTTTGTCTCGACTTTAACTTTTAAAAATATGGTCAGGTAGTCCCTTTATTGAAGGCAAAAATAAACAATCCACAAGCTTGGAAAACCGCCAAGATTATACCTATACCAAAAACTAAAGGAAATTCTCATACGGTCCCTGAGTTTCGTCCTATTGCGATTTTACCATTTCTGTCGAAAGTCTTTGAGAAAATTATCCATAGTCAAATATCTACCCATCTTCAACGTTATGGTTTACTTTGTAGGCACCAGTCAGGTTTTCGTAAACAACACAGTTGCACATCTGCACTGCTTAAAGTAACTGATGATTTAAGATTATCTATGGATAATGATCATGTTTCGTTGTTGGCATTGTTAGATTTTTCCAAAGCTTTTGACTTGGTAAATCATTCAATACTTGTATCGAAACTTTCGACACAATTCAATTTCTCTACCTCAGTAGCCAATTTAATTAATTCTTATTTATCAGGTAGAAATCAAGCTATTATGGTAGGTAATAATGTATCTAATTACAAATATACATCCATGGGTGTTCCACAAGGATCAATTTTGGGCCCTCTCCTTTTCTCAATGTTCATTAATGACCTCCCTGATTGTATAATATACTCTTCTGTTCATATGTATGCCGACGATGTGCAGATGTATTTGAATTCTAAAATAGGTCTTATTGAGGATGCTATATTTAAGTTTAATCATGACCTTGAAAGCCTTCTTCAGTGGTCCAAAAGTAATGATCTCTGTTTAAATCCAAAAAAGTCCAATTGTATGCTGATATCTAAAAACGGCTTAGATCCAAGTGGTTTTTCACAAGTTTATCTTGGTAACTCAAAATTAGAATTTGTTGATAAGGCTAAGAACCTTGGAATTTGGTTTAAAATGGGATCTCCATGCTCGCATTACTGTTGGAAAAATATATGGATGTTTACGAAACCTTTACATGTCACAGTATTATACTCCAATCAAAACTAGATTATTGTTAGTGAAATCACTTATAGTACCAATCATAACATTTGGATCTGAAGTAACAATGTACTGCAATGCCGACTCTAGAAGAAAACTTAATGTAGCCTTCAATAATGTTACTCGCTATGTGTATGGTTTGAAGCGTCATGATCATATTTCGGCTTATAAAAGCAATATTCTGGGCTTAACACTGGATCAACATTTGAACTACTGCATGCTAAAATTTTTTCATAAAATTATAACTTCAGGAAAACCTGAATATCTATATAATAAAATAACTTTTTCTACTTTATCTCGTACATTTATAATAATTTCACCTCGAGCTAACTGTGTTACAACTGAGCGACAATTTTTTGTTCACGCTATTCGCTTATGGAACTCGCTTCCTCTTGGCGTAAGAAGACTTTGTTTTGGTGATGGTTTTGAATTGGCTCTTTTCAATTACTTGGCTGGCAACTATTATAGGCGTTAGGGCTGCTTTAGTCTTTAATTAAATTAATTTAAACTTTATTTTTATTGTTATAAATTTTCTTAACTTTTTCTTTATTTATTGTTGTAAATTAACTTGAACTTTTATTTAATTCAACCAAATTGTTTAATTATTTAAATTATTAAAAAATCTAATTATTAACTGTTACTACTATTTAAAAGATCACATTTACGTTATTTAAGATACTTATATTGTAATCTTTGTAAATGTTAGTTGAAATCGATGAATAAATATCAAATATCAAAAAATATCAAAAAATTGTTTTGTGGCACGATAAACTCTGGTTGACAACCATTTCTTTAGCATTTAATCAAATCACTTGCGTTTAAATCACCATAATATTTTGCCTTATATTTTCAATTTGTGCCTTTGAAGAAAATAGCTCATGTGAAAACCGTAAATATTTTTGCATAATTCAACATCATCAAGATTTCGATTAAATGGAAATACCTATCATTAATAACCTCAGGAGGTTTTCAGAAATTAATTATGCATGCCATATGGGCTAAATCCCTATCCGGCAGCAGGGACTCGTATGTCAATATTAATTAGAGATTAATGTTTTGTTTTGAGGATATACATAACTCAAGGAAACAGGTGGTTGAAGTTTAAAATATTTTGCTTCAAAAATTTGCATAAATTTACTAAATAAGTTAGCCTGAAAAGATAATTTCTTATTGGAAGAAACAAAAATAAATACAGCGTTCTTTTTAATGTATTTTTAATTACCTACATACAATTGTAATTAATATGTATTTAAATAATTAAATAAATTGATAATTAAATGCTTGAATAATTTGTAATTGTTGTAACTCAATCGGATAGGTAAATAAGGTTTGTATATGCTTTGTCAAATAAATAAAATGAAACAAGATATTTGTCGAACTATTTTATAAAATATCCTTTAAAATTGTTGGCATAGGTACATTATAAACTGATGTGTATAAACGAAACATGTAAGTAATTGATAATTTTGATTCCCTCTCATGTCGCTATTTTTAATCACATCTCGTCTTACGGACACTGTTGTTTGACTCGCAACTAGGTTGATTATACTATAATCTATCTTTTTATTTCAACTTAAAGGTAGAACTATAACTGTTGGAACGCAGCGTACGCAGCCGTACGAAACCACACGAATACAAGTAATTCAATAGACGCACACATAATTGCGTTTTGTTACGTTTCGTTCATTTTCGTTGAATTTTGCTTTCGGAGGGGAAGAGCGCTTCTCGAGCGCACCTTACGGAAGAAAATTGACAGCTACATGTAAATTGTTGTAGTAAACTAGTCTCGAATCTCTCGTGCATTATGGTTTACGTGTGCATTTGACGTTTCGTGAAGAAATTTTTAGTTCGTTTATGACATTAGTTTCCGACAGCGTCCACCTATTTATAGTTCGACCTTAAATTTGGAGTCTTCAACAATACGAATAAGTCAAGTGGTTTTCTTAAAGCTCAACTCTCGTAGAGACACTTAAATTAAGGTCGAGTTTTTGTAGAGACAACGTAACTCACAATCAGTTGAGATGTCATACATAATAGGTACAAGATAAGTTGAACCAATTATGTTATTTATTGCATACGGTCAATTCAATTTTTGGCAACCCTTTGCGAATTTACGTTAGCTTTGATTTAAATATGTAATTTGCAAACACATCCGTCAAGTCAGATTGGCCGAGCGGTCTAAGGCGCCAGATTTAAGCTCTGGTTCCCGAGAGGGAGCGTGGGTTCGAACCCCACATCTGACAAACTTTTTTTTTTTTTTTTAATTCAATATGTTTTTAAAATTTAATATGTTAATCGTTAATGGTCCTGTAGTGATAGTTAATGTTAAGTTACTGTGTAGGTCTTGCGCTTATTCTGAGCTAAAAACTAATGAAGTTTTTTTTTTCAATTGCTGTTGAAAATTATTGCAAGTTAACAGTTAAATGATTGCTATACCTACCTAATTGTATTGCTATAATGGATTCACGCCACTGATAAAGTGGCAGTATATCTGTCAGAAGAATGAATTTTTCTATTCTGTTGCCAGTATTTTGACAGAAATAGATCCTGCCAATTAGTCAGTCGCGTATCCAGATAGGTTCGGTTATTGGATTTTCAATCCAACAAGTAGGATAAAGCTAATCAATACAAAAAAATAAAAACAAACAAACTATGTATGTACAACAAAATAAACTGAAGAAAAAAGGGGAAAAAAAAGAACTACTTATAAATCAAACGTTATAGAGGGAACACGCTGAAATAATAACAGGGAAATAAAAAATACTATTAACGCTTTTTAAAGCATTTTTAAAGCGAGAAACAGATTAGACCAGCAACAGTGCCGTCAACAGTAACAACAGCCGCCATTAATTTAGAACCAACGTATTTCAATTGCTCAACACAGATACGAACAGCAAAGTCAATAGCGCCGTTGCTGGTGTGGGACCACACAGAAAATGCTTCGATTTGATATTACAAACAGATAATATAAATTTAGTTGCTGTTGCTGGTAGCAATGTGTTTGAGAAATTTTTGCTGGCCAGCGTGCTGTTTTGCTGTTGACGGTGCTGTTGCTGGTTTAATCTGTTTCACGCATAATAAAATATTGATTAAAATCAGATAAACTTTTTCGAGAAAAGCGAAAATAATTTTAAAAAAATGGTTCAATGGGTTGTAATTAATATCCATTTTTCGGAATTTCGTTCACAAATAAGGTAGGTATATGTATATAGCCCTACTACCTTACCTAATATAAATCAATTGATTTTTTTTTAATAATCTTTGGAGCCACGCTAATAATCCGAAAATTATATGGAATGCACACGTACAGTTATTCGTGGTAAAAAAAAAATAAAAAAATATCACGCTATCCTTTATACTTGATACAGTAAAACCCGCTTAAGAGAAACTGCAAAATGGCAGTTTTTCTTTCATTTAAGCGGGTTTTTCACTTAAACGAACCCCGCTTAAGTGAACAAAAATTTCACTTAAGCGGAAATAAATTTCACTTAAGCGGATCTTAAAATTCCATTAAGCGGAGAATTAATGATAGAAACAATTTTATTTATCTTTTATTTATTTTTGAATTATGAAAATTAATTTTCTTTTTAATAAATGTCAAAATACGTATACCTACCTCTTGAGCCATTTTAAAAATTGTTTTGGGTTTTTATTAGAGGGCAAAGCAATTTTTTAATAAAATTTTAATGTAAACGTTTTTGAAACAATCAAAAATTCAAATGTCATTTTCGTGTAGGTGAAAAATAAAAAAAAAAAAAACGAAAGCATTCAGCAAATTTTTCGTTCCACTTAAGAGAGTTTTTTGCAATGAAAAATATAAAATATGTCTCAGGTATCCGGGTTTTCCACTTAAGCGAGTTTCGCTTAAGCGGAGTGTTTTAAAGGCAATTGGTCGAATAATACTCGGGGATGAAAAAAGTATTTTAGATAAGCGGGTTTTTCTCTTAAGCGGGTTTTTTTTTTTGGTATAGGTAATCCTTTTTATTTGGATAACAGGTAGACATGCAATTTTGTTAAATTGAACACATTCCTCAATTAAAAAGGTGAAATCTAATTAATCCAGTTTATTTTTTTTATTATTTGCTCAAAACTAGATGATATGCAATAAAAAATAAAAAGGGGTAATCCACTAATTTAATAATTGACCTGAGCAGATCAAACTTGGGAAAACCAAAACAAGTGTTTTTCTTGGAAAAAAGTACTTTATTATTTTTTTTTATTTCTCAAAAACTAAGATACATTTTAACACCCGGTCTTCAGTTTTTAATTGAAAATTAATAAATTAAATTTTGAAAACAAATATTATACTTAATTACATACAATTTTGAAACAATGGCATTTTAAATTGTACCGCTGTTTTTAAATATTTTTTTTCTGTTTGAAGTCAATTTTTTAGAAAATTGCCCCTCCTGCCTAAACGGGGGGAAATAGACCCCCCTCCGATACGATTTTTTTCTTGTCTTAACCCAACCTACTCGCTCCAGCAGTTTGGTGCATCTTATACCGATACAGGGTTTATTAGCTTTTTGGAAAGGTAAACTTTTTGTTCTTTGTAAGTTTTATAAATCTTATCAAAACAGCACCCGCCATTGGTCACACATCCTTTTAAGTATTTTTATTGATTTTATCATCAGCTAAACATATTAACCCTAAACAGCACAGCGGTTGTACTTACTGATGTATGTAAGTGACCAATTGATTGATCTGTTGTTGGAAGCACAATCTATTTGGATTTAAGTTAATTGATTACAGTCAATACAACTTGAAAGCTCCCTAACAAGAATTTAATATAGGATGAAGCCATTTTTGTGCAGGTTCTCGTAGATTTATAGAAAATAGAATTGCGATAAGAACAGTAAGGTATCAATTATTTTTATTTTCTTAATTGAAATTGAAATAAGTAACTAAAAGCGAATAAAGCCTGCATCATGTACCCAGAGAAATAAATTGAAAATAATCCTACAGAAAATAATCCTACAGGTGATTTAAATTAATTTGATTAAGGCCATGTTTCAGTTGTTGTATTGCATATACGATTCTTAATTTATTGTTTATATTTGTGAGCTAAAACACAGCTATACCTATATATAATTTATAAAACTTTCTTCTAAAGAAACGGTGAGATTACTGAAAGGTCAAGAAATTGTTTATTAAAATGTTAGATGATTTTTTTTAGATATATTGTTTTAAAATGCGCTCCATTGTCAACTGTGCTTTCAACAAAAAACTTAAACTTTTATGGTACATAAAATATTTAGGTTAATAATAGGTAAATATGTATCTAAAAAAATATACATACATATGTATATTAAGAGCTGCTACGCAGTTTAATACGCACTTAAACAGTGAAAAATAGCAAGAAAAAGCCAGCTGGATATTCCATTGTCTGCGATTAATAATAAGAAAAAGAACCCGACAAAGCCAATTTAGAAATATCTTGGTATACCAAGCATCTTCTAAGAACATATATTAGTTTTGTATTATGATCTCCAAAACAGCCATACAAGTTCTACAGTTTTTTTTAATGGAAATCCTGATGGTCTGCACCGGATATTACTTTTTCAGATAGGTTCGGTAATCAGTAGCACTGTACAGGAACGGGCGTCTCTATTCAAAAGCAAATATATATTCCCGCTGGCCTAGCCGGACGAAAAAGTTTTAAAATGGTTTGTTTCTCGAATATAAAATTAATAATGCTATCGACTTCGACCTAATTTCAATCTATTCAATAATGACGTAAGAAATCGGTAAGACTTAAAAAATCACCCGACATTTTTTTTTTTTTTAATTTGTTAAAAAATTATTTGCGGCTCGAATATTTCTAGAACATAACATGTATAAATCTACTACTATTATATGTACATACCCTCAAAGAAGAAGTAGTAAAGTTATTTATATGCGCGGTTAAAAAACAAATTGAGTTAATATTTGCAGGTTCCAAACAAAAATAAAACAATTTTGGGAATGTTAAATTAATATTTAACAAATTTAATACCATTAGAAACAATGAATTCAAGTTATTTTTTATTGCTGGTGGGAAATAAATTAACCGGCTGAGACGCACAAACTTGGTCTTATGCACGGTTGTCACTTGAAAAAAAAGTTTGTGTCCAAAATTAAAAATAAAAATGACCAACTGTAGCTTAAAATGACGAACATAATTTAAGTCCGAAATATTTGTAAAAAACAGATAACAATGACGAATTCATTATTTATATTCAAAAATATGCCTATATAGTTTATACATCAATGCGAAGTGAAATCCAAATCGAAATGAAACATCAATAAATGTCGCGTCGACATTAATATTTTATATTTGGTTAAGGAATGTCGGTTCGGTTGAATTATACTTACTTCGAAACAAATTTCTCCCCCCTTGTCACTTAAATAATTGCATTTAATTTTATGGTATTTTTCACGCCTGGAAAAAAAGCTATATTTGTATGAACTACTTCGCTTCGAGTGAAACAAATTTACAAAGTAAGTACCTAACAAACTAACTAAATTAGACTAACATAAACATAAATAAATAAAACTAACGAATCAAAAATAGAAAAAACATAAAAATATTAACTTCTCAGAGCATTTTAAATTGAGATTAAAGTAGAAGCCTAATAAAAACAAATATCTATAATGTTTATAAAACCGATATAAAAAAATGACCAAATGAAATAAAAAATGACAATATGCGACCAAGTGAAAAAATAATCACAAAATTTGGTCACAAATGACCAAATTGGCAACCGTGGTCTTATGTACGATCACAATGTGGTTCTGGTCTTAAAGCCTCTGAGTAGGTATAAAATCTATTAATACAATTTATTTATTTATTTATTTGTTTATTTATTTAAAATGAACAATACAGCACCATGTTGCACTTAAACATCATGCAATACATTTTATACTAAAAAAAATTGTTAAAAATCAACATTATTATAGAAATGAATTTATTAAAAAATCTTCTTAAATTGTGTTGAGATCTAAAAAAAAGTAAACCATATGGTGTCTTAAACAAATTTTAGATTTTAAGAAAAAAAATTCAATTCTCAGCGGTTTTTTTTTAAATTAATTTTTTATTTAGGTATAAAATCTTCAAACCATTTAAGGAAAAAATTTGTAAACCATAAGCATTTTTTAATATTTATTAATGTTGAATAAAAAAATGTATGTTCAAAAAAATCATCTGAACGTTTTTGAATACCGAATTGAAAGAAAAAATTGAATTTTTTTTTATAAATCCAAAATTATTTTTTTTTGTTGAAAATTTTGATAGGCAGTATGATATTAACCTATTAGAAGCTTTTGTATACAAAATTGACTTTAAATCGGTTATACAGATAATGAGAAAAATATATAAGTATATGTAATATAAAAAATAATAAAAAAATTGGTTACGTACTTTATTAATGGCTAACTTTAAATTCTGTTTTTGGTAAATCATAGACCATACTAATATTAGTATTCAAAACAATTTTCATCAAAATTGTACGAGTCGTTTTCGAGAAAGTTTAGATTTTCTATAACGATTTTTTAATATTTATATGGAAGGTGCCGTTATAATTTTGACTATTAGAAAATTGTTTATTCAAAATATTCTAGATAATCTTAAAAAACCACTCGATACTATGTTTCGTAAAAATCAATCGAGTTGTTTTCGAAATATTTAGTTTAAAAAAAAAAATCCAAAAAACAATTTTTTGAAAATTGTTTAGAAGATTCGCCATAAAAAAAATTATCAAAATCAGCTAATTCCGTTTAGGCTGTAGGCGAACAGACAGACAGACGGACGGAATTGCGAGACCCAGGGCCTGTACCTTCCTTGCACCCCTTCGCCACTGCAGTCAATTTCTTAAACAAAAAAACAGAATTCACAAATTATTTAATTTTGTAACACAAATTTCACTTTTTTAAAAGTTCAATGCAGTTTGAATATGAGCTACGGCGGAGTTTGGTCTAAATCTGTATTATAATGAAAATTTCCGAAAGCTGAGTAAAGCGCACGAATTTAAATGTGAAAGAAAGACAGTGTTGTTTTTGCGATGCAAAATTATTGATAATCCGCATCGTTTTGTTTTCATGGAATGATCTATACAGGGGGTTTCTTTTTTAAACGTCACTACTTTGGAAAATGATTCTGAAGCATAATTTAAATAAAATAAAATGCACGACTGGGTCGCACGAACTTACTCTTGTAGTAAAAGTTTCTTCGAATTTTAAAGATTGAGTGTAATATAAAACAAATAATTAATAACTTTACATATAATGTATGTGTTTATCCATTTAATAAATTGAAGAATGGAAATTTTAATATGGAAAAAAAGCATGAAAAACGTTCTTTAAATCGATAAAACAAGTACTTAAAATGTGTTAATCTCAGAATGACGTTTGCCATCTCAATTCTTGAAAAAATGTAAATTTATGCAGACAAAATTTTAAAAATACATAAAATTTTTTGAAATTTTTTAGAAAAAAAAATTGATATGCCATTTTTGAGAATAAAATAATATACGATAATTTCAAAAAAGTTCTTCAACTCGTTTTCAAAAAAATAATTTTTCAAAAAAATTTCTTTAATTTTTTTTTTAAATCCAAAAAATATTTTTTTGGAAATATTTGTAAGTATGCAGTATTATTCACACTTGATAGAAACTCCTAAGTAAAAATTTTGATCAAAATCGGTTAAACGGTTAACGAAAAAGTCGAAAATAAAAAAAAAAACGGTAATGGTAGGTACCGTTAATAACGGTTTTTGGTAATTTTCTTTTCACCAAAATGTAGACCATGCCACCTCTAGTACACACAAAATTAAAAAAAAATCGTTAGAGCCCTTTTTGAGATAAATAACTTCTCTTAAATTTCTCCTATGGCAAGTACCGTTATTTTTTTAAATATAAAAAAAATCTCGATTTCCCCTCTAGGGAATCACCCAAAAATCTTATGCTCCAAGTTTGAAGAAAAGCGCTTCAGTGGTTTAGACTGTAGGCCGAGGTACCAGACAGACATACAGAGATACTCACAGACAGACAGACGGAATTGTGGGATCCACAACTTTCTAAAGTTTAAAGCATAATAATATAACTGATTGGGTCATCGCTATTCCATCTACATACAACCATATTTTCCCCACTTTAAGAAGCCAAAGATTTGTTTGCACTTTTTTCGGAAAATGTTTAAACTGAAATATGGATAAGCGATGGAGGTTGGAAACTGGGTCGAATTTGTTATTTTATGATTCAGAATTGTAGATTATAAATAAGAAAGTGTGTTGTCAAGTCAAGCTGTTCAAAGCGAATTTAAAAGCGATACCTACTAGTATTTTTATAAAACTGTTACAAATTTGCATTTCTCTAGTTTCGCCCATAAAAATTAATATTGTTTTTGTAGACAGCAGTTATAGAGAGTTTATAAAATATATTTTAAGTCTTAAGTCTGTTTTAAATTTTTATTTATTTAATTTTGGACGATACTAGAAAAATACCAATTTATAACAGTGCCCTGTAGCTGCGGGCGGGCTCCAATAAATAGTGTTTGCCTTTATAAACAAAATTGCTATAAATTGTAATTTCTTTACTCACTTTCTTAAAAAAAAAAAAACTAAACACAAACAAATCTATTTTTTTGAAACAATTTTATGATTTTTATATTCACTTAAGTCACCTTCTATGGACACGCCCCGCGGCCGGTGTACCAATATTTATTATCGATGAACAACAAATACACAAACATATTTGAACAATTTAGTCAAATATTTAAACAAGTTCAACATCGAGTATTTATATTAATTAAATTCAATGAACATTATTATGCATAATTAAATTTTTTAATTTTGTTAACAGGTCTGATGGGTATTTATAAGAGTTCAAAACAATAATAATAAAGGTAAAGTAGGTACTTGAAGACGGATAAACCAAGAATTAGAATAGAACGAAAATGGTTACTGAATACATTGAATCCGAGAAGATATGGCGTTCAAAAAAACTTAATATAAATTTCTCAAGCCTGGGACAGGCCATATTGACAAAACTTGCAGAGTGTTGTGAAAATAATCCCCAGAGAGTGTTGGAAGTTTATCATGAAAGTGGAATACAATTAACAGCAAATGATGTCCGCTGTCAAACAATTACTGTTGCAAAGAATTTGTTGAAAATTGGCGTGAAGGAAGGTGACACGGTGATTTTGTTTTCAAGAACAAATGCAAAAATAACTCCGATTACATTTGCGTGTTACACTATTGGAGCTCCTGTTAATTTCTTTGATATAAATCTCGAAGAGGGTAAGTTGTAAGTTTGATGTTTTTTTTTTATTTTACCTTAAAATTAGTCATATATCTCTCAATTTTTGGAAATTGCTTTATGGTTTATTATTGATTTAAGGGGTGTTTAATTTCAGATATTTTACAAAAAAAAGCTCTTTATGTGGGTTCCTGGTCAATCTATAAAAAAAAAAAAAAAAAAAAGTGTAATAGACTGTATTTGAACCTAGACCTCAGAACATCACAAAATAACTTCTATTAGGAATTTATCAATAATTTCCCACTAGAAGTTATAGTAATTGGTCCGATTTGTTGAATCGGAAATTTTGACATCATTTCTCCACGTTTCGAGGTCTCTGAAATCCAAACCCATCGTTTTTAGAGAGATATGTATGTCTGTGTATTAGGGTGTTCGTTATTTCCCAAACAATTTTTTTTGGATCGGCTAACTTATAAATCGAAAGTTTATGCGCTACGAAAAATGTATTGACCAAAAAAAATTTTGTCTGATGTCATTAACCCGTGCCTGTAAAGCCATACATTTCACATACAAATTTGTATGGAGATTTTGCACTTTTTACGTTTTATTTTTTTTTTCTCGAAATAATGTAGCTATTCTTATTTTTTTATTTTTCTGATTATTGTTTTTCAACTATTCCTTTAAAAAACCACATCCAATAATTTATTTCGAATTTTAAAAAATTCACTAATTTGTACTTTTCAACTTTTTCACCTTCTATTTTTGTTTTCTCTGAAACTAAACAAGTTATTCCAATTTTGTGGTTTGATTCTTAAAAAAAAAAAATCTTTTAATAAAAAAAAATCAAAAATTCTGAAAAGCAAAATCTTATATGTAATTTATTTTAATTTTTTAAATTATTAAATATTTAAATTTCTTCCCCGTTTTTTGAGTTAATTATTTTTTTTTCTTCAACTACGGCAGCTGTTTCATTTTTTTTTGTTATTGTTTTTTGCATATTAATAGTTCTTTTGAAAAAACACACTCCAAAATGTATGTAAATTTTTAAAAAATATCAAATTTTTACTTTTTACCTTTTTTGATACTTAACGGTTTTTACGGTGTATTAGGACACCCTACAGTGTGTATAGTGTGTGTCGTACATTTGTATACGTTCGTATATTCGTGAGCTTTTTTTTTTAGTCGACGATATCTCGAGAACGAATAAAGATATTGGCTTCAAATAAATTCTATTTTACAGACAATAAGACCATAATGTGCAGAAAGGGTTTTGAAAAAAAAAAAATTAATTAGCGGTTTTCTTATTACAGTATTAAAAAAAAAGAGTTGTAAAATGTCTTATGTCTCAACTCAAATATCTCCAAAACAAATAATAGGTCTTTTGGTAGGTATGAAATTCTTCCGATTGTTTTTTTTTTATTTAGAAATGGTTTCCAAATCTTTTTAGTGGACAGAAAAATCAAAACTCGGAACCGTTCGAATCAGCCGAATAGTTTGGAAATGACAGCATCGTTTGTCAATCACTTTCAAGTGATGAATAAAACTGAATAAAAATAAATACCTCTCGTATTCGCAACTCATTCGGTTCCTACCCGATTTCGAATTATTTAATCGGACCATTTTGTATTGCCTTATTAAGTGGTATTTGGAATTCACTTGGCTGTCGATGAAGGTACCCCTTCGCCTCCAATTTTTGGCTGATGAGTTTCCGCATTTTCAACTTATTAATATTATCAAATTTTTTGTTAATCAACAAAAAAAAAAAAAACAAAAAAAACTGCTAAACATTGTTGGAAAATATTTTCCGTCTCACATATATTTAGAGCGAACAGCCCAAGTTTTGTCTTCCATTGATTGCACACCTGATAATGTTTTCGAAGATCTTGAATTGGCCATAGAAAGTTAAAGTTAAGAAAGTGTGGACCAAGCCAAGCCTTTTTTTTTTTTTAATTTTCATTTCAAATGTTTTTTTTTTTATTTTCAGATGTAATAAGATATGAATTTGATCAAATGAATCCAATGGTCATAATATACGAAGAAGAATTCAAGTCCAAAGTCGTAAAAGCAATTCAATCTGTCAATCCTTCGAAGCTTAAGTATGTTTTGAGTCTAAATTCGGCAAGTTCACCAGTGGACGAAGTTCTATTCGGATTCGTTGATGATGGAGAAAATTTTCAACCACCCAACTTAAGTGATCCCGTTACACTGCCAGCCATTTTAGCTTTTACTTCCGGTTCAACGGGAATGCCAAAACTTGCCATACACTCTCACGCCATGGTATTACAAGGTCTCTTTAACGGTTGGTGGCAACTTTTTCCAGGGAATGTTGTCTCCATTTTGTCTGATCTTCGCTGGATATGTCAAATTGAAATGATGTTACAACCTGTATTCTTTGAAGTCAAACGTGTATACAGTTTGAAACAAGAGAAGGAGCTTACCGGCGATGTACAATCCAACATAATTCATACTCATGGCATAACACATTATTCTGTTGTTCCCATGGTACTATTGGAGTTGTTAAGATATGCAGACCACACTGGAAATATTTCGAAGTTGAATTCTTTGAAAGCGGTACAACTAGTTGGTGAAGTTATTTCCGATGCATTGGTACGCTATGCGAATGAAATCCTACCAAATTGCAAGGTAATCAAGTGCTATGGAATGACGGAGCTACCTGGTA
This sequence comes from Epistrophella euchroma, assembly GCA_947049315.1. Classification (NCBI taxonomy): domain Eukaryota; kingdom Metazoa; phylum Arthropoda; class Insecta; order Diptera; family Syrphidae; genus Epistrophella; species Epistrophella euchroma. Next base: position 119,495,302 of record OX346245.1, on the reverse strand, counting down.
TGGTAACTACCAATGAGTCGGTAAATCAATCAATTTCAAATGGAATGGCTTTGAAGGACGGGTTTTTTGTGAAAATCATTGACGAGCATGGAAAGGCATTGGGCCCAAATGAAAAAGGACGACTTTTGTTCAAGTCCGAACTGCCGATACTTGGCTATCTTGGAGATAAAAATGCCAGTAAAATGGCATTCGACGAAGAAGGATGGTTCGACACACAAGACTATGCATTTATGGACGAAGATAATTTACTTAACATTGTGACACGATCGAAGTTTTTACTTCAAGCTTCTGGAAGGACTGTATGTTATAAAACTTTTCACTTATTTACCTTTTTCAAAAAAAAAACTCTTTTTTTTTATTGACAGATCGTTCCAAGTGATGTAGAAAATTTAGTCAATAGCCATGAAAGTGTTTTGACCAGTGCTTTAATTGGACATTCCGATCCTGTTAATTCGGACGATGAGTTAGGCACAGTGTTTGTTGTATTGAAAAATGAAAATATGCACGAGCACGCTATCAAAGAAATTGAGAGTGAATTGAAGAAGTTACTCAAAACTAAACTCACAAAAGAACAATTGCAAATTGTGAGGTTTTTGATAGTTATTCCTGAAATGCCTCTTACAAGATGTTCAAAAACAAATAGAAAAGTATTAAGAGAAATAGCTACAGACATGTCAATGAAATATTCAATTGAGTAAAACATTTTTTTTAGCCTCTAAATAAAAATTTGTATACTTACATATCATAATTTAAAAAAATTTTAATAGCGATAAACTCTTATTACTATTAGGAATTGTGTTTTTCTCTAGTCTCGTCCAAAATACATACATATATCGAGCACTTTCCGCCAAATTATCGTAAGCGACAAAAATAAAAGTATTGTAAGCGACATTTTATTTTTTGTTTGCCTAGCAACTAAACCAATTAGGCCAAATTTCAGCATTGAACATTATTAACAATATTGTTACTGACAGATTACAGAAGGTCGGATTACTGTGTATTAAGCACAGGAAAAAATGTAATAATTAACTTTATGTGGCAATATGAAAATGTCGGTTACGATAATTTGGTGGAAAGGGGTCGAGGTACCTTAGAGTATACGTGTATCGCACGAACTTATTGCTATAGTGTGTGCGGTTAACAACAATTTGGCTAAATTTAAACGAAATAGTGCGGGAAAAGTCAAAAGTAACGATATTACATGCATGACCTTCGTGACTCTAACTGGCTGAACAGAATAGAATGACGGAACTGAAGCCGCAGACGGAACTGGAAGAGCTGTCAAAAAGTGTCGTACGTTATTTTTTTTACATGTCCACAATGGAGCTGTACAGCTTTGAAAGTATTTTGAAGAAAAACAAAAGAATATTCTTGTGTACAAGCTCAGAATTCACATTTTTTGTTTCCAATAATTTTCCTTTTAGTAAATAATTTTTTTCGCGATACAAATAAAGCCTTAACTACATTGGCCACTTTTTGCAAAATTACAAAAGTAAAAATATTTTTTTTCCCGCTAGCGCAAATGTTTTGTGAAAAAAAATGTACACAATTCTTTTTAAACCAAAATCTAAGCTTTCTGCATCATTTTTATACGTTTTCCAGTGAGCAACACTATCCCAAAATGAGTTTGAAAATTTTCACTTTTGTACTTTTTCACTTTTTTGGCTTATGTAGTTAAGGCTTAACCACAATATTTTTTTCCGACCCAAAAAGTTGTTTTTTTTCTTCATACAAATTGAAACGTCAAAAGTGCCGTACGTGAAAAGTTAAAATTGTGTTCGCAACATTCAATTTGCGTGTATTCAATATTTTGACAGCTATTCCAGCTCCGGCTCCGTCTCTGTCTGCGTCACCATTCTGTTCAGCCAGTAAAGAGGCATTTTGGCTCTGCCTCCACTTTTCTAAAATTATCCAAAATTGGCTCTTTTTTAAATTTGCGTGACTTTTTCCTCTTTTCAGAATTTTATCATTTTTTCAATTTTCGCAAAAAATAGAAGATTTAGTTGCCAGTTACAGATATTATTGAAAACGATAGTTTAAAACTTTAACTGTTAATTTTGATTTTGAGCCGTTTATGAAGCAAAACCAGTGTTTTATTTGTATACCAAAATAAAGACAATTTACCATTTCCAGACGAAAACAAGTTTCATTTTGGCCAAACCGTACATAAAATAAAAAAATTATTAAAAATCATTTTGTGTTCATTTTTTGGGCTGTAATAAATTTTTTTACTAGAATAATAAGTCAAATAATAAGTTTTATTTTGGAATAAGAATAATTACCAATTTGACTTTCATCGCAGCAACTTTCAGTCTATTCCCAATAAATCTCAAATAATGATAATTTAAAATTTTGATCCAAATGTGTGCATGTTTCGGCCTTTGTTTCAGTCGAGGGGCATTATTTTCAGATATAGTTCGCAATAGAATTTGTATTGTATACTTACTTAGTTCTGCTTTTGGGTTGATAGTTTTACTGGCTGAACAGAATGGTGACGCAGACGGAACTGGAGCTGGAGCTGGCGGAGCTGGAATAGCTTTCAAAATATTGAATACATGCAAATTCAATGTTGCGAACACAACGGAACGTAGACGCATACGGAGCGGATTGTGGTTATTTGTATCGCGAAAAAAATTATTTATTAAAAGGAAAATTATTGGAAACAAAAAATGTGAATTCTGAGCTTGTACACAAGAATATTATTTTGTTTTTCTTCAAAATACTTTCAAAGCTGTACAGCTTCATTGTGGACATGTAAAAAAAAACCGTACGACACTTTTTGACAGCTCTTTCAGTTCCGTCTGGGGCTCCAGTTCCGTCATTCTATTCTGTTCAGCCAGTTACTATACGACATTATTTTTCGACCAGGGACCGAAAAACGAGTAGTTTATTTACGGAATGTACTGTACAGTATATTATAGTAGTTTGGGATCGTGTCGTTACTTACGTGAACGTATATTCGTAAACGTAATCTATCAATATGTCCAACGATTGAGCATTCGTGTAGGTTCACTCGACTTGTCATTCGTCAAGTCTAGACTTTAGTTGAATTTATTTTGGAAGAATATAAGTAAAAAGGTAAACTTACAATAAATAAGTTAGTATATTTTTCGCATTTTCATATCTAATAAATTTAGAGATAATTGTACGACAAACTGTGGTTTTGTATATTCACTCAAAGTTGACAGATTCAAATTCCAACTTTCAACTTCAGAGTTATTAACATTGGATTTTCTCAGCTCCCGAAAGAAAAAGAAGTTCGAAAAAACAACTTTGAGTACTAATCCCAAATTAAATTTCAAATTTACAATTATGTACATATTTTGAGCTGAAAATTGTATGTTGTTTTCGATTGGTTTTCGGGAGTGTTCCATTCCTATCCAATATTGAAAATTTTGAGTAGATGGAGTGAAAAAAGTAGAGCTGCCAAACTTTGGAGTCTTGAGCAAGTTTAGCAATACTGAGAAAACGAACAATTTTATCACTAAAATTATTTAAACTTTCATTCGAACTAAAAACCCAAAAACTTTATATTAAAACAAATTAACCTACTATACCTAAACACTATTTGTTTTATTTTAAAGATAACGTTTTATCAGCCAACGTAGATCGCAATCTCAGGGCTGTTTCACAATGCGACAAGAAAACGAGACGTCAGCGTGACGAGATCTCTTCGCAGTTTTTCTCTCTTAAAAAAGAATTTTAAGCAGTGAAATAATACATAATCAAACATTTCTCGTCGTCTCGTCACGTCATAAAGTTCGAAAAATTGAAAAAAAGACGCAACGTGACGACGAGAAATACTTTATTATGTATTATTTCGCTGTTTGAAATTCATTTTAAAGAGAGAACAACTGTGAAGAGATCACGTCACGCTGACGTCTCGCTTTCTCGTCGCATTTGAAACAGCCTACACTCGATTGATGAGCGAGTTACGTAATTTTCATTTGCTCGTTTGCTCTTCCGATCACGGAGGACGCGTTTTGGCAACTGATTAGAAGAATAGTTGTAACCCAGAAACATCTCCATATTGCAACAAAAAAATACAAGTAAAATATGTGTGAATTTTCTGTTGTTGTTCAAGAAAAAACGGCGAATACCCGTCAATTCCACCCACGAAGGTTATACCAACAACCATTTAGTTCTAGTTTCAAACTCATTGCTCCAATTTTTGAGCAGTCAAATTTAATGATTAAATAAAATATGTAATGTTTATCATTAAATTATTTTAAATAAAATAAAAGATCACTTGTTTTGTATTTATGTACATTATATGTTCAAAAGAAGTTTCCATTTTTAAAATAATAATAAATCATGTTAAAATCGTAGATCTTTTAAAGAATGTTTCATATTTTCTGTCAGAAAATTAAACAGTCTAACTTAAATAACCACAAACAAAAAATTGTACATAATAATTTGTCTAACGAAACCCAAGAACATAAAATATAGGTACCCTTAAAATCATTTAAACATCCACTCGAACAAGTTTTTATGTTAATTCAACAAAAAAAGAAAAATAACTTAAGAAAGAAAGAAAATATACAACTTTCCTCGAAGGGCATTATTATTTAAGGCTTTGTCACAATAACCTAACATAAACATTCCAAATGTTGGGTATATGTTAACAGCTTGTTGAATAATTCAAATATTTTTTTGTTGTCGCCCCAAAAAGACGTTAGTGGAACTGTGACTGTGTGTAATAGCAGAAGTCCACCACGACCGCCTGCAAATTCTATATTCTCAACCGAATTATTTCCTTCAAGGACATTCTCTAATCGCTCAAACCAATAAAAAATAAAATACGTTTAATGACTTATCATCATCGTATCATCACAGAGAGATAAATTCATTTTGTTAAAGAAAGCATGTATAAAGTATATTCCGTCTATTTTTGTATCTCATTCTCATAAATTGTTCTTCCGCAATTGAATGGCCTTTGGCGGTACACACAGGGCAAAAATAAAAGAAATATTTCTGATGATTGGGTAATTTGTGGAATTTCAAGTAGACCGTATACATATCAATGATGCACTTAGAGAAAAACTTTGTGTGAATGACACTATTAATTTATTGTGAATAATGAAATTGAAAAGCCAAAAGGGGAATACAATCTCAGAATATAACAGTTCTAGTTTAGTTTTAGTGAAAATTAAAGTAAAAGAAAAACGCCTTTTCATTGCAAACCTAGGCCATTTTGAAACCGATTGAAAGAATTCCAAAATATTCCAAGCTTCTTTTTATTTAAGCAAAACATACAAATTATTTGTACTTTTTTTTTGGTGTATTTTATTTGTATTTTATTTGAAAGTTTCTTCGGATGCCGGGTCACAGGGACATTCCGGGAAATTGCAGGGCTGATGAACTCGCCAAAAACGGAACACTTCTGCCCATTGTTAGATAAAGACACAACATAGGAACATCACTTGCTACATGCAAACACCTTCTCAAACAATATGCTCTAGAATCAACAAATGCTAGATGGTTACAGGGCACCACCTGCCTAGCAACAAAACAAATATGGCCATGCATGGACCTGAAGCGGTCAAAAGGCCTGATTTCCCTGAGCAGACAAAGTATAAGCTCCACAATTGGAGTCATAACAGGACACTGCCTCATAGGTAGACATGCAATGAGGCTGGGGGTCTACACAAGTGGCCACTTTAACCTAACCTAACCTAAGCTTCTTCGGAACTTTAAATAATTTATTCTTTCCTAAATAGGAAATTTAAGCTATCATTGGATACTCCTTTGTGGGATGAGTCGAAAATGTAACCGGAAGTGCCCATTTTGTGCCCATCAATGCATACCTACTTTCAAAAAATTTTATAACGTATATTATATAGTATTTTACCCCATTATCCTTGTTTTTACATGATATTTCCATTTTGATTTCCTTTTTGTTTTTTTTTTTTTTTTTAATTGTACGTGCTGTCATTACCAAGAACTGTCCACATCTCACGATAGGGTAGGCATATCTTCTGTTTTGTTAGAACTGAATGTTTTCTTCGTTCGTCGTCCGTCCCGTCCCCGATATAATAGACGTCTTGAGTGCTGTCACCAAACCTAAACTGAATTAATTTCTCATGTGTGACAATGTGATACTGTCATTCGCTCCATGAGATAAGAATAGAGCAGTATGTACATTGTACAGTTTAATTTACCAAAAAGGTTCCAATGAAAGTCCTTCTAGTTCGAGAAAGACTTTTCTAATCGAGTGGGATTCCATTCATTTGTAATATAACCTGAGCCTTTGAAATTTTCTTGTTAACATCTTATCTCTTTGTGTTAATATTAATGGTGATTTTTGCTTCTGTCAGTGTCAGTTGTTGTCGGCAGTATATTTCGGAATAAATTAAGAAAATTTGTCTATAGCTACGTATAAATGGTTACACTGGCTTTTATTATAAAAAGCCTTTAGAAGAAAAAGGGTTTAAATGGGATTTTCAACTTCGGATCCACAACACAAAAGACAATAACATCATCTTTAATCATCCCAAAGTAAAGAATGGGGGCCGGCAGAGTTGTAAAAGAATGCAGTATTTTGGTATTTCATTCTTTGAAATCCCATTCAATTAACTTCACCTTACGATTGCAATGAAATACTTTTTGTAGGTATTTGTACTTCAAAAAATAATTCCCAATCAATTTTGAAGTCTTTAATAATGCAATCATTTTATGCAGTTAAAAGACTAAAAGTTAAAAAAAATGCAATACTAAAAGACTGCTTGAAGTCTTTGAAATCTTTTTGAAGTCTTTTACATTGATTGCATTCTTTTACAGTCTTTGAAGTCTTTTACATTGATTGCATTCTTTTGCAGTCTTTGAAGTCTTTTTGAAGTCTTTTACATATTGCATTATTTTTTGTGTTTTGTACAGCCGCGTGTGGAGAGCGTTATTAATTAAAACGGTTTAAAGTAAAAGCATGGACTTCTCATCGGAAGATTCTGAAGCTGATCCTAGTTTTTCTCCTTCAAATAATAACAGGACATTAAAAAGACCCTACTCTGCTCTGAATAAGGCTTACGAGAAGGAATCGAAAATAAGGAGGATTGAGTCCAGCTCTTCTAATTTAGCAACAGAAGTGGAAACATCCTCAATAGTGACTTAAGCTTTTGCAGCTCTGATTAGATAATTTATGTACAGGTAGTAAATGGCTAAGTATTTATGAGTGTTATCTCATCTTCTGCGATATTTATACATTATGAATTAAACTATAAATTAATTTTATTTAGATGGATAGATGAACCGCTTTTATCATTTTCATTAAATCAATTCGTATCAATCTCTCAGAAATAATAGTCATATCAGAAACTTCTAAACCATTGAAATCCAATTCGTTAACATTTTATTCATAAAATAGTTTTTATAATCAATTTTGAATTTTACAATTTTAAATGCACTAATTTTTAAATTCTATTGTCATTTTGAACAATTTACCTAAATATTTATTTATCTGTAAATATTACTAAAAATGTTTATATAGATTTCAAAATCGAAAGACAGTAAATCAGTAAAAGTATTTCAAAAAGTATAAATATTCCCAGCAGTTAAAGTACTCTAAGAAGTGAAAAGACTTTAGGCAGTTAAAAGACTTCGAGCAGTTAAAAGACTTCATGGAAGTCAAAAGACTGTAAAAGAATGCAATCAATGTAAAAGACTTCAAAAAGACTTCAAAGACTTCAAGCAGTCTTTTAGTATTGCATTTTTTTAACTTTTAGTCTTTTAACTGCATAAAATGATTGCATTATTAAAGACTTCAAAATTGATTGGGAATTATTTTTCGAAGTTGAAGTACTGAGGTGAAGTAAAAATACTTTAAAATAAGTCTTTTTATTCAATCAACTGCAGTTCAAAAATGATTGCATTCTTTTACATCTCTCGGGGCCGGTAGTCAATCAATTTGGATTTTTATAGGTGTTTATTTCAAAAATTTTATAGGTTTTTGTGATGGTAACAATGCCGTAGAGTTCTTTGCGGAAAACATATTTGTTTTATTTTATTAGAAAAAAAAAATACCAAATTTATGCAAAGGAAAAAAAAAACGCAATAACATGGAATTATATTTACAAGTACGAGTACCGGTACTGGTATTTGGAAAATTTAATTACAATTAGCATGGAAATGTATTTGTACTGGTCTGGTATATGACGATCATGATAGATGGTATGACGAAAACCCTTTTTCACTTTTCTGTTTTTTTTATTTACATATATTTCATTCTCACCAGCGTTGCCGAAGTGGCACGATCGTGCTTTTTTGGCACGATAATTTTCTCGTGGCACGGTGTCACGAAAAATTCAATATGGCACGTTTTTTTATTCCAATTATTTTACTTAAAATGAAGCAAATTTCAACAAAATTTAATGAAAATTGGTCCAAATTTCGTAGCAATTGGGCATAAACACATAATTTTTGACAATGCTCTATTCGTGCAAATGAATTCCATTTACTTCTGTTACACCCCGTAAAAAAATTAAATACAGTTTTTTCAAGAAAATAGAAGAATTTGTGGTTTTTTCATGTGGCACGAAAATTGGCACGTTTTTTCAGAAAATATGGCACGTTAATTTAATTTTGGGCGGCAACGCTGATTCTCACTGTACTTTACATACCTATATCGAAACTAAAGCTCCATAAGCATCTTATTCTTGTGTCGTTTCGTGTTAATTATTTAAGCCTGCCATTAACTGAATCATTATTGAATATTATTTCAACCAACATTTTATTCACATCAAACTGAAGCTATTTTTTGTTTAATGTGATATGTATATGCATGTCCTGCGGAAATTGTTAACAAATTCAAGAAACGAAAGGACGATTTAACGAGGAGGCGATACCATCTCTCTTTATTACTTTATATTCCATAGGCCAGTCATAAAAATCGATTGAATGTATAGATTGAAAGGCCGCAATGGATGGCTAATGATTTGGAGAAATAAATGGTGTTGAAGGGTTCTAAACGATGAAATCGATGGCTATTTATTTTACGCTTGATGATTTTCCTTTTTCGGCATAGTAATTTATTTTATTTATTTTTTTTTTTCGAAATTTCGATATTATTTACGATATTATTTCGATATTAATTATGATTACGAGTGTTGACTAGACAATTTTGTCATAAAACCATGACATTGTTCAATTCAATGTAAGGTGTTTTAATGTAAAATATTTGTGTTTTATTTTTAGAATGCCAGGACATACAAAATGTTACGATATAAAAAATTAGCTATATGATAAATATTCGATAATAATTATGCTAAAGGTGAAAGAGGGGACAGGAGAATTATAATGAAAGTGGGCGTGGCAGTGGGTGTGACAGTAGATAATGAACTAGACAAACATTGGTTTGCATATAAAGGGTCTCTTTTTTTTGTATAGGTTTGGTTTCACGATAACTAGCACAGTTTCTAGGGGCGTTAGCTTACAGTTTGTCATGTGGCTGTGGGCGTGGCTCAATAAATTTGTCTACTTCATTTTGAGTCATATGAGTATTATAAATTATAATAGGAAAAAGACTTTCATCGGAATAAGGATTTTTAATTGTAAAGGGTCTTCCAATAGGGAATTCAAACTTTGACAGTTGATAACGGCCATATTGCTAAAGCTATATCTGTCAAATTGGCTTCATTTGTCAAATCTGTCTGTTTTGCTATAAATCACCATGCCATGGACAACAGCACGTGAAAATGATAAAACTGTTTTATAAAAATGGGTGTTCTGTTCGAGAAACGGTCCGAAAACATGACCGCTATCTGTGAAAGGGTACATCAGGAGAATCCGAAGCAGTCGCTCACAAGAACTCGGCCTTTGGCAGACCACAACTTGGCGAATTTTGCATCGTGAACTGGGCCTGCACCCGTACTAAATTCATTTGACTTAGGAATTGAAGGCAAAAAGACATTGACAAGCAGTTGGAAACTGACCCTAAATTTCATCTAAAAATCATTTTCAGTGATAAGGCCCATTTCTGGTACGTTAACAAACAAAATTGTCAAACTTGGCATTATACCCATCCTCATGATATCCAAGAGCGTTCAATGCATCCCGAAAAAGTCACTGTTTGGTGTAGATTTTGGGCTAGTGGTGTCATTAGTCCATAATATGTCTTTGAGGACGACGCGATGATTAGCAACTTTTTTTAGTCTAAATTGGATGATATAGACACTAACTGCATGTGGTTTCAATAGGACGGCCGGCGTACAGTGGTTTCTTTTGTATGGAAAGGGTTGTCAAAACTAAAAATTTAATTTTAAATGATATAAAATAAAATAAGCTCACAATAGGTATTTAGATTAAGAGAAAAAGGTCAAAATAATAAGAAATAAATTATCTATTGCAGCAATGCTTCAAATTCGTCGACTCTTATTTGGACACGAGCTTTTTAAAAATGGCTTATTTGGCCTACGTTGATTATTATTTCTTTCTATTGGGCTCAGAACAGATACGAAGTCGATGTAATGAAGCCAAGGACTAAGTATATTTAGATAAAAACTACGTTTTCTTTTCGCGAACATGAATCCCATTTTCTAACAAAGGTTTTGCATAGCGAAGTTATCAGTTTCCTATACGTCTAAACTTCCAATATTTTAAGTTTCCTTAAAAATTGTCCCTGTTTCATTGATTTTGGCAGCACTGCGACCTTTCCTATGCCACAAATGAAAAATATAAATACGCTTGATAACATTATTTGAAACCAAAAAAAATAAGGGTAATATATTGTTTCACTTCTGGTCAAAATTTTATGATTTTCGCAAATTTGCGCAGAAATAAAAATACATATTCTTAAAGAGAAAAGGTAAATCTAAATTTTTATATACGAATTATCGTGGGAAAATGTGATAATCAGAACTTTCGGCTTTTAAAAAATACACGAAATGAGAAAAAAAAAACACAAATTATATGCATACCTATACTTTCAATAGCGGTATTAATAAATAATGCACTGTTTTTAATAAAGAAAATTAACTAAAAACTGTTTTAAATCTTAACACGTTGCTCTATTATTTCCATCCCTTTTTTTAGAATAAACTTTTAAAAAAATAGACCAAAAATGGTAGTAGCCGTGGCGTGATGGTTAGTGCGATGGACTGTCATGCCAGAGGTCTAAGGTTCGATCCCCAGCCTCGCCATCCATTTATTTAAAAGAAAAACGGCTACTGCCTCTTGCGAGGAATTGACAAATCCTCCAAGAGTATCTCCTGTCACAGAAAAGTGCCGCTCGTTAGCCGTTCGGATTCGGCAATAAACTGTAGGTCCCCTCCATTCCTGCAGACACGCACACAGGAATGGTTGAGAGTTGTAAGTCACTAGGCCCTAGTTCTTCATGAGCTGTTGTGCCATCAAATTTATTTATTTATTAGACCAAAAATGGTTTACCCGCAATGTCAAATGTTCAGATTTCTGTATTTAAAAAAATATGTGAAAAACACTCAACTTTGCTACCCGCCTGACTGCCAACAATTAATTTTAGAAGAGAATCTTTAATACCACTTTGCTCCCCAACTATTACAGACAATAATTGCGTTTGTCCTTGGAATCTGACCTTTTGGCCTATCGGAGAAACCACTGTGCAGAAGCGGCGGCGCGGCGGCAGCACTACGTGTCACACAGCTCATACACCACATTGAAAATATTGCAGGAGCGTTTCGAGGGCATATGGTTATCTCACGTGATGGAGATGATATGAAGTGGCCACCGAGATCGTGCGATTTGACCCTGCTAAACTTTTTCTTGTAGGGTTTTCTGAAGTCGCAGATCTATGCGAATAAGCCACAAACTAAAGCGGCCCTCAAAGCCAAGTTTTTAAACTTTATTCTTAACAAAAACACCCTTTAGTAGATACCTATCCATTCATATTATTTATATAAACCCTGAAATACCAAAAAAAAAAAACAACTTGAATGACATAAAATAATACGGTTTCACACCCTTGCATGTAAAAAAAATTAAATTAATGTGCTATAGTATGCCAACTACCACCTGAATCAGCAAACTTATAAATAGAGGCAGCTCAGCTTTTACTATAAGGTATTTATGTAGGTGTACCTACACCTATTTCCATTTTGTTCTGCCAACCGTATAACCAAGTGATGCAGAAGAAACTATGTATGAAACGGAAGTTCCACCTCTGCATTCATGAGAAGTTAAAGGAGTAATCGATGCTTTTGATGTTCATAACGAAATCATAAAATTGGAAATCACATCCACATCTTGGCAATCTAGAGACTCGACAGGTAGATATATGGGCTGTATCGTTATGTTGTTACGATTTACGAAGCTTAAAAGGATACATCAACCCAGATTCCTTATTTATGACATTTTAGTTTCTGATTTATACTGGTTTTCATATAAAACACACGAAAGTTCCTTCTTATCCGTGATTATATACACAGGATGTATATATATACCTAGGTCGCAATAGAAGTGAATGAATTTTGATTTTAAAAAGGAACAACAAAAACCAAAGTGCCTAGCCTACATAGGTGGCGCTTTGATTTATGTGAGGATATTTTTTTAGTCTTTTACGAAATTGATTGGCAATAAAAACTGATACCTTTTCTTCTTTGAAATGCACTCAGAAATTAATGGAACTTTAAATATTCAGGTTTTTGTTTTGTGTTTCATTTTAAGGGAGATTATTTTTTGCAGGATTATTGTTACCAAAGATTATCTATAATGCTTTCGTTAAAATATGGATGTTTATTTTTCATAAATAATTCCAAGAAGTTTGAAAGGCAAAGGTCTGAAATGAATAAATAATAATAAAAGCTAAGCACCACCATATGTAGTAGGGCGGGCGTACGCAAGGGAAGCAGTATAATGGTAGGTATATATGGGCGCTTGTCTAACCGAGAAGTGAGAACCCGTTAAGAATTTGGAACCTATTTCTCTTTTTAGTCCAGTCGTTTGATCTTGCACGCAGAGACATCGGCTGGGTTGATAGTGACATTTGAAAAGCTGAAAACTAAATTTGCACGTTGCACCACCAAAGATAACATTTGGCCCATTTTCAGAGATTTTTTGACTTTTCGATTTGCTGTAACTTTTTAACGGTTAATGCTACGAAAAAGTAATAGGAACCATTTTTGTGGGAAATTGCCTCAGCTACAAGATTGTGGGATACAAATTTTTTCTAGCCAAACCGTTTCTGAGATATTTGCAAAAAACTCATTTTTATGACTTTTGACCCCTTATACTGAGCGGTTATCAATGTACCAAACTAAAAAGTACCAACCCTCAACCAGCCTCACGCTACGGAAAACAAAAAAAATAATATGCCTTCAAACAAAATTCATTCTGAAAATGGATCTTGTTGCCATGATGACTTATTCCCATGATGAGTTGTCCCTATGATGAGATGTACCCTATGATGAGTTGGGTTGTGATGAGTTGGGTCATGTTCAGCTGCGGCATGATGAGTTAGATATGATGAGTTGCGATGATGCCTAGGTAGGTACATAAGTATTTTCAAAAATAAAATACACAGAGTTTTGGTTATACCGAATTTTGAATCCCAGAGTTCAGACCCGCTCCCCTCTCTATAAAATTCTAAGAGTAAAGTAACTAATAACAATTATGTTTTTAATCGGATTTAAAAAGTTCCCGCAAACCTACTTTAATTTATTTATTTACACTTTATTAAAAAACTAAATTTCTGACTTTAAAAACCGTGTAAGAGTTGCCACTATTTTTTTTTCTGATATTTATTTTTTTATTTGTTATCATTTGTTTAAGAAACGGCCTCTCTCCCATTTATTTTTTTTTTATTCTAGACTTAATATTCGCAATTTAAATTTTTTGACGAAAATGTATTTCTTTTAAAATTTTAAGCAAATAATAAAATAATTAATAAATAAATAAAATAATAAAATAACAATGCCAACAATATATTTTCTTTGATGTGTCAAATTTTTAAATGTTGGTAGGTACATGCCTAATAATTTTTGAACTACATAAAAATTGATACTGTAATTTGTAAGTGTTTTTGTTATTTTTATTATATTTTTCTTTTTTAATTTTAAACAATTTTTATTATAAAATTGTTTCCCTGCTTAACTGCTTAGCAGAGGATAAAAGGTACATGGTGATTCGACTAAGAGGTGACAAAATCGTAGGTTGAGTCAAGACAAGAAAAAATCCTATGAAAAATAAGGCGGGAGGGGTAATTTTCTTAAAATAAAAAAAAATCATTAAAAAGCAACGGCAACACTTATAATGTCATACTATATTTTTTTTTTTTAAAGCCAGGTTGGAAATAAATGGGACCATCGAATATTAAAAACAAAGCTTAAAGCTTTGAGCAAAATTAGTTTGAACACAATTTTTTTTCATTATTTTTTCAAAATTTTAAGTTTGTAAATTAATTTTTCAAATACTATTCTTCGAAATAATCTATATAGAAGGTACATATAAATGTATAATTTTTTGTGTTCGTACGCGCATAACTTGGCTAAACATCATCCGATTTGGATGGAAATTTTTTGTTGGATTTGTATTGAACGAGATAAACACACTAGTGAAACGAAGTTCGACGGGTCAGCTAGTTTGTTTTAAAAATTATAAAAGAACGTATTTTTGGCTTTAAAAAAATAAAAATAAAAAAAAAAAAAGTATAGCATGACATTTTAGGTGTTGCAGTTGTTTTTTAATGATTTTTATTCTTTTTTCAGTCTATTTTTAAGAAAATTGCCCCTCCCGCCTAAACGGTGGCTAATGGACCCCTCCCTCCTATAAGGTTTTTTTCTTGTCTCGACTTAACCTATGTTCCAGCTTTTTGTCACACCTTAGGTGAATCACCCTGTATACAATCTTGCTATTTTTCTTATCTTGAGTAACATCATATCATTGCTTTGTCACATCTTACACCACCAATCCCTCTGTAAAAGTAAGGTAGATGGTGTTGCGAGGCTAAGATTGTTATTTTCTGAGATGAAACATATTTTGTGTGCTTTTTAAATTGAGCGAAACACAAAACTTCAATCGCCTAAAGAAGATTTTCTACTTAAGATTATAATAGGTGTATAAAAAAAACACACACATAAACCGTAACGACTACGTCTTTCAAATAATGTTCCCTAATCCGGTTTATCTAACTTTTCACTTTCCCACATTAACATTTTTATAATAATAATAATAATAATACGTTACGTTACGTACCATCACGTCATCACATTCTGATAATAATCATTTCATTAATGATCCGAAAAAAGTCTCCAGGAATTATTCTAAATGAACTCATCCTGCTTTGGTTTATTTTCTTCCCATAAACGTTTTGTATGAACGTCGAAGTCGGAAAGTCTTGTATTTTGGAACTTATGGATTGTGTAATTTTTGTATTAGAGAGTTGGTGGGTCTATTTTTGGAAATTTAATTTTGTGTTTTAGAAAATCCCTTGGCTGATATGGTTTTGTGCCCTTTCGACGATGCATCATTTCGTTTTCATTTTCATTCTCTGACTCATTTTCTCAATACTATAAACATACATAATAGAAACATACCTAAAAAGCTTCTTCTCCTAGAGACAATGTTATGTTAGAAAAAGAGTGTGAGAAAAGATTTACTTTTGAGTCGGTCTTACGTCTGGGATATCGACTGAAAGCTGGATGAAGAGATTATATTCATAAAGTACTTTTAAGACAAAAAAAAAAAAAGGATCTAAGGATGTTTCACCAAATGACACAGTCAAAAAGGTTCAAGGTTTAGCAAAATTATGAAATGTCAGTTGTGGTAGGATAAGCAGTTTTTGACAAGTATGTTTAAAATAGGGAACATCTGGTCGGAGAGTACACGCATAAGGTTGAAGAAACAAGCGCCTTTGTATCTCGATTCTATTTTATATATACAAAGCTGAATAGTAAAATATTTAAAGTAGGGTAAAATTATCATATTATAAAAATATTGATTAAATTGAATGAAAACCATCAAGCCCGAGTCCTTGCAAATATGCCGGAATGAAAAATCTATTCAAAGCTTTTATATTGATATAAGCAAACACAAAAAAGGAAAAGATATTTAGTACGTGACCTTCGTCAAGAAGACAACACTTTACCTATGTATATTTCCTTTATTTTATAAGGAAAACAAAATTTCAGATTGATTTACCTAAGCCTTATAAAAAAAGGCAATTTAAATAAGTATTTAAGCAAAAACATTTAAGATTTGAAAAGAAAATTTT
Source organism: Epistrophella euchroma (assembly GCA_947049315.1). Classification (NCBI taxonomy): domain Eukaryota; kingdom Metazoa; phylum Arthropoda; class Insecta; order Diptera; family Syrphidae; genus Epistrophella; species Epistrophella euchroma. The sequence continues at coordinate 119,479,128 of OX346245.1, read as the reverse complement.
AGTAGTTTTCTATTGCAAAAGCTTTTTATGAAAAAAGTTTATCAAAATTATTTGAGCAATTTTAAACAAAATTAAATAGATTTAAATTAAAAATAAAAATCACTTTTTTTTAATGATTTCTATACAAAGATTTTTTAATGAATTCTATACACAGTTAACTCTTTCGTAATCGAACACTGACGGTACCCAGCAATGTTTTTGGTTATAAGATATTTCCGTTTATGAAACAAGCAAGCATATTCATATTCTCGAATATTCTTTTTTTAGTCAAAGTGTGAAAAGAATTTAGATTTTTCATTTTTTTAGACTATTTTTGAAAAGTGAAAAGTAAAAATGTTTCACCAACTTAAAAAAGAACTTTGCATTTAAATTCGTATTTTGCAAAGTAAAACTTGATCCACATTGATACATTTGGATCAATTATGCATTAACAAATCTGTGTTCTACTGGATCTGCCGTATTTGTCCTTAGTGGTGTTATAAACACTGCATCATTAGGGAATGATCGATATCCTGCATTGACCTCCACTTTTTACTGCACCATCTGCACTGCGGATGATATTTTCAAATATACGACTTTATAGCAAACTGCGTTGCACGCTACCTGGCCAACTTATGTTTACAGCATAGAAAGACCGATCTGGGCGACAAACCATCATTGTATTTAAAGCATGCTTTTTTTGCCTGCTGAAAAAATGTTCTACGTTTTCATTGGGTGAATAGATATTTATCATTGTACTATTACCGTCCCGCTGCACAAGGAAATCCTCCTAGAGAATTTTTGTCCAGCAAATGGTGTTTGGGAGAAATTCAATGGTGATTACATTGAACTACTGTGCAGACGAATGTTTTTCTTTTTCCATGCAACACCGTGATATTTCCGATTCACCCATATTCTTTTGACTATCTAATTGTAGTTTATATCCAATTTTAGAAAAAAAAAAAAAAATCGATGGATGTTTTTGTTAATCGAAAAATCTCTTTTGTTGAAAAATTATTTCCGATATCAAAGAAATTTCTTAACTTAACTACTCTTTCATCACTATATTATTTACTTCTTCGTTCTTAAAACGGTTAATTTTAAATTTTTAACCATAATTTGTAAAGTTTATTTGTTTAGTGAAACGAAAAGTAAAATATTTTTTAAACTAACAAAACTTTTCACTTTGCAAACTTGCGTTTTGTGAAACGAAATTCGCAATGTAAAAGTGAGTCAAAAGTTGCAAAGTCAAAAGTGTTTGGTGAAATAAGCCCCTGGTTTTGTATTCTATATCTTTCGAAATTCGACAAGTTGTGAGTTATTATAAAAAAAAGCATCGGAAAGAACCTACAAATCAGAAAAAAAAATGTATATTTCGCCCGAAGATGGAGACAAACTCCGAAACGCGTCTTTATATTTATTTATTTATTATAAAATATTAAAAAGTTGTGATAATCATTTGATTAAAATTTTAAAAATATACACAAATTTAAGTTTTTCATTTATCATGTTTTGTTTTAATTTATCTATTAAACCAACACATCTTGGAGACACAAACGCACTTAAAATGTAGTCCTAGCTTAATCTTTGTTTTTTATGTGAATAGTGAATAAAAAAAAGAATAGACTTTTTAGTTTAAGCCTCATATTTTTGGCTTTTGTTTATTTATTGACATGTGTCGGCTTAGATAGCTTTAGCTAAAACAGTATTTTTAAGATGGATAAGTCAAGGTTTCTAGAAAGGGGTCAAAGAATTTTGAAATTTTTATAGCCTTTACTATAATTTTTTAATCACACGAATTGAAGGTAAAGCTGGAAAAACAGGCTGAAGCTAACGGAATCTAGCGTAAGCTATTTTAAAATAGCTATTACTAAATTACATCTTTCACTGCAGCTTAAGCTTAGTTTTATTAACGAAAAACCTAGCTTTTACTTAAAAATCCAAAGATTTTGCTTTAGCTTTTTTTTTTTTATTCACAAGACCCATAGTCTAACAGCCAGCTGTGTTAACATAGGCCCAAAAATTTCCAATTTTGTATTTTTTTTTGTAAAAGCTGACCAATAAAATTACTATTGCTGGCCACTCATTAAAATTTTTTGACCACCCAGTTATCGAAAAAAGTTTTTTTTTTTAAATGGGCAAAAGGAACGCTGCTGCCCAAAACATCGAATTTTTCAAAATTGATAGATCGCTATGATAGGTCTCTCTAGTTGGACATTATTGACCACGCTTTAACTTTCATTGACAAGCCCTAAAAATATTTTTTTTTTATAATTGTGAGAAACTGTTGGTTTACATAGATGGTTCTGGGCTCAAATTGAAGAAATTTTAGTTCTTTTGAAATGGAATGACACGAAGTTATAGTCGATAAACTTGTCCTTTCGGGTTAAGATCCCGTTGTTTCAATCTCAAATAAAATACGCGACGCATCGCACGAAATTGCTTGCTTAAAACTATAATAATTGTTGAAAAGCACGAAACATATATACATTATGTACATGGCCAGCCATGAACAAGATTTAAGGCAATATAACCTAAAATTAGGTCGATTTCCTCAAAAAACGTTACAGCCGTAGTTCCGTATGTGAATTTTCGTGGCAAAACCCGAAACGCATCAGGTTTGTTCAATTCTTGTAAATATAGGTTAATACGAATTAAAATCAAAATCGTAAGAGCTTGAAACTATTTTTTAACTCGAAACCACTTGCCCTATAATATTGCCCTATAATTCAAAATACTCATTAACGTCAATTTACTCAACCATCAATGAAGTCTTTTTATTCGAGTAGAGAGTTGTTGACTGTTTTCGTCCTTTTCACTAAAAATATCCCATTTTCGCCATACAAAAGGACAATTGAGTCGAGAAATTCTACTCTATACAGTACAATAGGCATACGCAACCCCTCGTTTTTGTGTGTAGTTGTGGTAATCTTTCCGGCTTAATTTGGTTCTCTACAAATTAGGAAATACCAACAATACCCAACATAAAAGAAACATATACACTTTTTGACAAACAATAAGTTCAACCGCAGTTAAGTCTTTCAAAAGATTTGAAAAGATAAGGAAATTAATAATTATATTCTTGAGGGTCGGTTCTTATGAAAATAATCATATACTTCTCGTCCAATTGTTCGGGGATTCTAAATTAACAGGGACTTTGGTTTGTTTTGATAAAATTGACTAGAAGGACAATTAGCAGTTTTATTTTCGAATATCAAACAAATAAAATAACAAAAATTGGACTTTCTTAAATTATAGCTCATTGTCAGATATTTTTCCAAAATAGTGATAGGTATTTATTGTCAGGTTCCTATTTCTTATTGATATCGTCTAGGTCTAGGTCCTATTTAGCCAGAGGAGCTTTTTTAAACTTTTTTTGAACAAAATTAGTTTGAACACAATTTTTTAATTTTTTTCAAACATTTTTATTTGAAAAATATTTTGCGAAAAACTGTTCACTAAAACAGCACAATTTAATAGAAAAACAAAAGCAAAGATTTCTGGCTGTAAAAAAAAAGTATAGCATGCCGTTGTAACCGTTGTTTTTTATTAATTTTTTGTTTTTTTGTATTTAATAATTTTCTCAAAAACTAAAAGACATTAGTTTTTGACTAAAAACTAATATGAACATTGAATTTTGAAAACAATAGTAGTACTTAAGTAATTTTTTAATTTTTGTGTTTTTGAAAATTTTGAGTTTGAAAATTAATATTTCAAAAACTATTCTTTAAAACAGATTTATTTAAAAATAAAATAAAAGAAGAGTTTTTTGGCCTTACAAGAAGGTACATCAGGGCATTGTAACAGAAACCTTTGTTTTTTAATAATTTGTTTCTGTTTTAAGTCATTTTTTTAGAAAATTGCCCATCCCGGCTAAACGGGGGGAAATAGAGCCCCCCTTCCATACGATTTTTTTCTTATCTCAATCCAACCTACACGATCTAGCTTTGTATACTACCTGTATACTCAATTAAAAACACATCATAAATTGTTGGGAAAAATACATTAATGTAATTAATGTTTTTTAATTATTCATTTATAATTAATAAATTACAAATTTATAAACAAGATTAAATCTTTAAACTTATTAAAAAGATAATAGTTTTTAAATGTATGTCTCGAATTATCACTTCTCTAATGGAATCTAACGGAAGATGGGTTCATAACACCCAAGGTTTGTACAATGAAACTGCTCATAAAAAAGGAAGCGATAACGTGTAGCTCTAGAAGCTTTATTTACACAAGCAATCTTACGGTAAGGTTCGAGGTCATCCGTAAAAAGAAGGCAGTCTGAATTCTGAAAAACATTAAGTATAGCTATATCGTATACAAATTGCAAAAAATATTAATGGTTCCAAAAGACTTCCTTGAAGCTCACCAGATGGAACATAAATACATTCTGAGATGAAAGCGAGCTATCAACTTTTACAGAACTTTACAAGGCAAATAGGAATCAAGCCATTTTAATAGGGAACAGAAATTAATTTCTGCAATAAGATTTTATGGTTGACCCTGTTCAATCGCCACGCTGTCTACAACGACCAAACTATTAATTCAACTATTTTATTGAATTTTCAAATTCAAATAATTGAAGCGTCTAAAATGAGAAGGAATCAAGTGAAATTTTTGAAGTTTTGAGTTATAAGCGTTTAAAGTTTTACGTTTATAACTTTTTTTTGTGAAAGTGAGAGGAACTTATAAAAAGACCATAAAAAAGGACAAAAAATTTACAATTTTTTGTATATCAACAAATTTTATTTAAATTCATGAGAAAAGTGTGTTTTAAAAAAAAACCCTGCACTTGACACCTTTATGCAAAAATTAGTTTGATATTTTTAATTAAAAAGGGGTTAAAGCCAACTGTCACGGCTTTTTTATTGTTTGTTTTTAGACTTCGTTTTGTTGACGGGAATCTCAGATATGGCCTTTCCATAGAACCGACCGACGGTGCTCTTGGGGCATAAACTTAAAGGTTAAGTTTGCACTTACCACCTTCATGCAAAAAACATATATTTATTCAAAAATGAGTTCTCAGCTCATAAAGGTGTAAAGTTATCTTAAACCCTTCTTGCCTAAAATAATATTAAAACAAACCTGTATTTAACCCCTTTATCTGAAGCTAACTTTGTAAGTAATGACAGTAGAGACACGAGAATTAGACTAAAATTTAAGTTATCGTTTAACACCTATATCGATAAAAAACAGAAACCAAAATCGAAAAATGTCACTTGACCCCTTCTCATTCTACCCTTCAATTATAGCCGCGAGCCAATAGTTATACAGTTTAATTGTCAAAATCCCACGTATTTGAATAAAAATAACATTGATCGAATTTTAAACGAGTTTTGGTACACTTTTGTTATTCGAACTTACTCCTTCCCACAAATACTTATTATATTGTTAAGTGAAAAGAGGTCAAGGCGGCCGGCATACCATTTTTGAGGACAGGAAAAGCGCTAAGAAACACACTGCAGAGTGCGTGGTGAAGTAGATAGTAATAGTAGTTTTTAAGCTTTCAAGCTTAGAGTAAAATTAGATTGGAAAGTCAAATAAAATGAAATTAACGGCTAAGTTTTGAGGCACTTATATTAATGACAAATCCTTCTCTTGGACGATTTGTCATTTCCTCGCAAGAGGCAGTAGCCTTAAAAAAATTGTTTTTAGGTGCTTTACTAAACTTATATATTTATTATTAACTTAATTCCAACATATCACTTCCTCGCAAGAGGTAGTAGCCCGGAAAAAAACTTAAGGTGGAAGCAGCTTGTATTGAACCCAGGCCTCTGGCGTGACAGTCTATCGCACTAACCACTACGCCACGGGCTACTAATTAATATTATACCAATAGCTAAAACGTTTGGACCTAATTTTTTTTCTTAAACAGGTGTTAAATTGATAAATGTTCATTTTGTTCCTTTTTAATTTTATTCAATTTGCAAGAAATTAAAAAATATAAAAGCTCAAGCTCTTTTCAATAATTGCATTTCTCTCACAAGAGAAATGTGTATCGTATGTAAGAAAAATCACTCACATATAAAATTTATATTTTATAAGTGATGAGAAACTGAAATATATATATTCCACAAAGCTTTTCAATAAGTTCCACATTGGGCAACCTGTTGAATAGCATGCAACCATATGCAATTTACCTAATTCTTATTTTAGCTTAAACAATATATAAGTATGTAAAAATTAAATAAGTATCCTGCAACTTTTAAAAGAATAGCTATTTCTACAAAAAATATTAGCTAAAAAACAAACCAGAGCAATGATAGATATGTATATTAAAAAAAAAAGAACACATATTTCAAAGGAAACTTTCATTTCGTTTCGTTTTAGAAATAAGGTCATAATATTCATAAATAACCTTTGATTTGCAGTTCCAATATGCGCTGCCAAAAAATTTATTTTTTGCTTTTAAACTCTATTTTTGAATAAATTTAAATTAAAAAATAATAATTGAATATAAATAAATTTAAAATATAATACGTTTTTAAAATGGAAATAATTTCTTTCAGCCGCATAAATACCTAACCTACATGTAAAACATAAAACTTCGGGGTTGCTATAGAGAAAGTATACGATTAATCGTTCCTTTAATTTTGTCCAGGAGTGTAGTGTAGTGTAAAGCGCAGTGAAATAAAATTGTTTGGATACTTAATTAAAAAAATTCATTGCTCTATTACAACAAACTATCTCTGCTAAAAGCTACAAGATTTTTCCATTTTAAATATTCAACAATCACTTAAACTAAATTGACGGATGGTAAGTAATTAAATTAATTTCTTTTTGTAATCTGTGCTTACGAACAGCAGCAGCAGCTGTTGTTTACACAAATAAATAAATGCAAAATTGCAATATACTTTAAGTATTTATTTGTATTAATATTGCTACTTGAAATAGTTCAAACAATAATAAAGATTAGTTGAAACCATTGAAAAGGATGAATTCCAACAACGTGTACACTACTTTATTATACCCCCTAGTTAATAAGTAGATAATATAGTAAAGACAACTCAACATTATCAGTCTTAAGTAGTTGTTTATTATAAATTATGCAACCATCATAAATTAGTTAAATGGTTACAAAATTAAAATCAGAGAGAAAATTTATAGGCTTTAAAAAATTCATTAATCGCAAATTCTTATAAAAATTTTAAATCGAACTTATTACGCTTTGATGTAAAAATTATTAGGAGTATTAACAATCCGATGCAACAAGTTTAGTAAAATTGCAAAATTTGATGTTTTTTTTGTTAAAAATAGTGAACGCACTTTTTCTATTCCATTTCAGTACCACTGCAAATAACACACACGAACAACAGGTGACAGTATTTTACGGATTCTCCCTCATAGAGCTTCCTACCTATTTGACCCTTTTTTAAATTGTTTTTTTTTTTTTAAATTCGTATAATGCAGATGATATGGTTACCGGCGCGTTTGCAAGTATTCAAGCTAAGGTGGCGAAAATGATTTTGGGTTTTTATAAGGACATCATCGAGAAAGGAATCTCAATACCATCGACACCGGGCAAAACGTCACGATCGATGGATGGATGGGCACAACTTCGAAGTTGTCAAGAACTTTGTCTACCGGGGCTGGGGCTTTAGGCGCTCTTACTATTACTTCGCAAAATTGTATCAGTTCAGAGATCAGACGAAGAATCACTCTTGCCAATAGCTGTTTCTTCGGGCTAAGAGTCATTTGAGAAGTTAAGCCCTCTCTTAGAGAACCATGGAGGCCTTGTTATATAAGACCCTAATCATCTCGTTCCATGCTGTATTGGGCAGAAGCATAAACCTTAAACCCCATAAAAAACAGATGAGAACGTGTTTGGGTGCTTTAAAGGAACAATTCTTCGGATGATTTTCGGTCCAGTCTGTATCGAAGTAGTTTGGCAAGGAAAAGAATCTTACCCTTGATGGTCCTACGCAGAAGAGTAAGACCCTATCTTAGGTGGCGCAAGCCATTGGAGAAGTAAAGTATAAGTATATGCATGGACCGGAGAGGAAATTTGTCTATACAAAAAATATATTTTAACTTGCAATATTAAACATTTATTTGTCATAGGTCCGACTCTCTGTTATTATTGTCTAAACAGATAGAGCACCAAAGTTCAAAATTATAAGCTATAAGTAATTTTTGCTTGAACAATTTGTCTCTGTGACAAATAGGAATTGAAATAATTCGATTAAAAAAAATGTCGGAGAAAAGGGGTAAACCAAAATTTTGTTTTTGCTTTTTTGATTATGAAAAAAAAATTGTAAGCAAAGACCAGTTTGTTATAAATTGATGTGATTACCATCTTTTTACCTACTTGCTGTTTTGAAATAAATTGTTAGGTTTATAGTTGTAATCTTTTTTGTACAGAATTTTCCAAACGAAAATTTTGCCTTGATTTTTCCTTCAAAAAAAGATATAGTTTTTGAGCAAGTTCAGGTTTCTCAAAATCTCTTTAATCTCAGAGCAGCGTTGCCGAAGTGGCACGATTTAGCCTTTTTGACACGATAATTTCCTCGGTGGCATGAAAAAATTTAATATGGCACGTTTTTTGATTTCACTTATTTTACTTAAAATTAAGCAAATTTCAACAAAATTTAATGAAAATTGGTCAAAATTCCGTAAAAAGTCGACAGAAACACATAATTTTTGACAATTGACGAATAGGGCAAATGATTTCCAATGATTTTTGTTATTGTGTTACACCCCGCAATAAAATTTATTAAAAGTTTTTCAAGAAAATAGAAGAATTTGTGGTTTTTTCATGTGGCAGGAAAATTGGCTCATTTTTTCAGAAAATATGGCACGTTAATTTTATTTCAGGCGGCAACGCTGTTTCAGAGACCTTAGCAATCTCAGAAATCTGAACGTAATTTCTCAGTGAGATTCCTCCCTTTTGCTGTCAAAAAGCTGAGACTGATATTTTTTGGATTCGCTTGCTCAATTATTTTTTGTCGCAGTTGATTAATTAATAAAAAAAGAGATGGAAAATGCTTCTGACCTCTAGCGGAGAAATTTTTTTCACGATTCTCCTCCTGCTCAGTGGAGCCTGAAGCTGATAAAGCTTGCTCAGTGAGATCTCCGAAACGTGAACTGACTAAATGTAAGAAAATTTAAATTTGATTTCTATTTTACGAGCTTCTTCCTCTATTAAAAACAAAGTGAGTGAATTTTTGATTCTGACAACAACACATAGTAAAATTTTTCATAAAGGTTTGTAGGTACAATAAAATTTAAAAATAAATATGTTTCTTAAAATAGATAAAAAATTTTAATTTAAGTTTCTTCGGCAGATGTGGCAGTGACCCAACGGGTAACAATATATTTGTTTCTAACTTGCACCATGAGCAAAGAAAAACATCTGAAAAATCGTTGTTTAATTTTTCTGCTGCCAGACATTTTTTTTACAAAAAACTGTTGCTAACATTTAAAAAAAAAAAAAGTAATTTAAATAATATTTTCAGTGTTTTGAAAAAAAAAAAAAATACGACATTTCCACATGTTTTAGGGAAAAATATGCCTTGATCGATAACTAATTACGATGATCACTGAAAACAATAACTTGGTAAATACTTTTGATCTTGAGGGTAGCACCATACCCATACACAGTGCAAATGATTTTCACATCAAGTTAATATAATTATATTAACTGTGCAATATAATACAATATGAACAATATAATTATAACAAATAAATATTTTAACAGACTGCTTAACGAACTTTGAGTATGTTTACATCTGCGTCATATTTATATCAATTGTTCGAAATTGTTTCACTTCAAACTTCCAGATAGAGCCATTAGTGTGGAATATAAAAACAATACTTCCGCGAACGGCATCGATTAGTTCTAGACCAGTAATCATCAGACGTTATGTTGAAGCTTACTATAGCAGCTGTGGTAATATTGGTTGCCATTAGATTGGCTTCGGCCAGTTCAATTATGACCACTGTAAGTAATACTGGTGATTTCTGAATTTCAAAAAACAAATTATTGACACCGATTTTTTAAAAGGCTCAGCGAATTGCAAGATACAATTATCCAGTGGAAACACACAAAGTTCAAACCTCGGATGGATATGTCCTCACTGTGTTTCGCATTCCTTATTCCCCGAAATTGCAGAACCAGAACAAACACAGGCCGGTCGTATTCCTTAACCATGGACTCCTGAGCACATCGGATTGTTGGATTCTAAATGGACCCGAGAACGCCCTGGCATTTCTTTTGGTTGACGCAGGTTATGATGTTTGGTTGGGCAATAATCGTGGGAATACCTATTCCAAGAAGCATGTCAAGATTTCGAGCCTTAGGCCAAGTTTCTGGGATTTCACTTGGCATGAATTAGCCCTCATGGACTTACCAGCCATGATTGACTATGCTCTGTTTCACACTAACGAGCAGGCCCTGCACTACGTGGGTCACTCTCAAGGCACCACCATATTTTTCGTCCTCATGTCCGAGTTGCCGAAATACAATGCCAAGATCAAGACCGCTCATATGCTAGCTCCAGTTGTGTATGTAGACCATATGACGAGTCCCATGGCCAAAATCATGGGTCCAATGCTAGGCCAGCCATCTGTAATAGCCGATATGATGGGCAGCAGTGAATTCATGCCGAACAACAAACTCATATCGATGTTGGGCTCACAAGCTTGTGAAGACGCCTCAGTTTTTCAACCAATGTGCTCGAATGTCTTATTCCTATTGGCAGGTTGGGATTCAAAACATTTAAACACTGTGAGAATCGCCGCCATTGTTGTTTGAGTATCAGTAATTGTAAATTTTAATTTGTTGCAGACATTGCTTCCAGAAGTTGTGCAGACTCATCCAGCCGGGTCGTCCACTGGCCAAGTTATTCATTACTTACAGGAATACGTATCGGGAATGTGGAGGCGATACGACTATGGAAAGTTAAGGAACAATGTCAAGTACAGCAAATGGTCACCACCGAAATACAATGAGAAAAATGTCGTAGCTCCGGTTCGATTGTATTACAGTGACAACGACTATTTTGCTTCGGTAGTTGATGTTCAAAAACTTCAACGTTTACTGCCGAATGTGGTGCAGAGTTTTCATGTTCCTTATCCGAAATTCAATCATTTGGACTTCCTGTGGGCCATGGAAGTGAAGCCTTTGTTGTATGATGGAATCATTGCGGCAGCCAGTCGGTTTGAAAGAACTGGAAAACAATAACAAAAAATAATTATCAAATTTTTGCCATGTATCAAATGGTTTAATTCTTTTTTAAAGAGAGTCAAAAAATTTAGTTACATAATAATCTAGGTGAATATGCAGGTGATATGGTATGATTTTCGCATTTCCAAATTTCGTAATAATATTATTTATACAAATATATAGTTATTTTGGAAAGTTCATTGCACTTGAGTTGAAAACCCTCTTCAGAAAACTGATTAATAAAATCTCTTGAACCACACATACCGATTCCGTAACATCTAAATTTTACACAGCCCAATAACTATAAGTATCATTTTTATTCGTAGAAACGTCTAGCTATCAAAACTATGTCAAAACGTGAGTTTTTAATATAGGGAAGAAATGGACTATTCAAAATTCTATGGCACCCAACGACACTAGGAATCGGTCCGTGGGTAGTAAGTAACATCCAATAGATCTTTTCAATTTATTCACGAATGGATTTAGGTCGTTATTCAGTTATTGAGCGTTTAGCGGAAGAACACTTAAGCAGCGTGCGTTTTGCATTCCATCTATTAGAACTATTCTAAATCGTAGACCTAAAAGACATATTTCATATTTGAAGGAAAACTCAATGCAAGCCCTTATAGCTGCTGATCACTTGCGATGGAAATGACACATCAGTTCAACTATCTATCACTACCTATTACCTCTATTATCAAAAGCCACGATATTGCCCAGTCAAGTTCTCAGCACAACCACTTTTTTTACAGGAACAAACTCAAGCGATTTTCGGCTCCCCTCCAGCCAGCTCGGCCCCTAGCTAGCTGCCTCCAGTTACGCACTCCAAGTTGGTTGAGGTCGCTCTCCACTTGTGTGCGCCACCTAAGTTGGGGTCTTCCTCTGCTGCGCAGACCGTCAGGGGTAGATTCGAAGACTCGTCGGGCTGGTGCGTTGGTGTCCATACGCTCTACGTGTCCCAGCCATCTTAGCCGCTGTATTTTAAGCTTCTTGACCAGGTCGACGTCGCTGTAAAGCCCGTAAAGCTCGTTGTTAAATCTGGACCGAAAATCACCCGAAGAATCTTCCTTTCAAAGCACCCAAGTAGATTCTCATCCGTTTTTGACAGGGTCCATGCCTCTGCCCCATACAACAGGACCGGGATGATAAAGGTCTCCTTGGTTCTTTAAGAGAGGGCTTTATTACTCAAATGCCTTCTTAGCCCGAAGAAACAGCGATTGGCAAGGTAGACAAAGTCTTTGACGACATCGATGTTGTGCCTATCCATCGTGACGTTCTGCCCTATTCGATGATGTTGAGATTCCTTTCTCGATGATAGCATATACTTCGTCTCGTCCTCATTAACAGCCAAACCTATTTTCGCCGCCTCCGATTCAATACTTGCAAACGCACCGGTGACAGCTCGCTTCGTTCTTCCAATGTTGTCAATATCATCTGCATAAGCAAGTAGTTGAACGGACTTTTGAAAAATTGTACCACTGTTGTTGACTTGCGAGTTGCGTACAATTGCTTCAAGTACAATGTTAAAGAGGTTGCATGATAACGCGTCGCCTTGTCTCAAACCTTTCTCGACATCAAAGGGTTCGGTAGTGTTCTTGCCGACTTTGACGGAGCAGCGAGATTTCTTCATCGTCATCCTGCACAAGCGGACGAGTTTGGCAGGGATTCCGAGATGCGCCATGGCTCTGTATAGCTCGTCTCTTTCTACGCTATCCATATGCGACTTTGAAATCGATAAAGAGGTGGTGTGTATCGATTTGAAACTCCTGGGTTTTTTCCAAAATCTGTCGGAGTGTGAACATTTGATCGACGCACGGTTGATTTGCCGGGCCTAAAACCACACTGATAGGGGCCGATCAGATCGTTGACAAACGGTTTTAAGCGATCACACAGTACAGATGACAAGATTTTTTATGCGACGTTGAGGAGACTTATACCTCTGTAGTTGGAACAGGTCAGGGGATCTCCTTTTTGACATTAACTTGACACTTGGTTTTATTTCTCCACTTGCAAAATTTTGCGCGGCTTTTCCAACGTTTTTTTAGTGATTAGAATTGTAGATATAAAATTTGTCTTTTCCCGATCTGTGTACTTGGCTTTATCACTAGTGATTTCTAACGGGAATCCGTCTAAGTTCTGAAAACCAAAGTTCTGAAAGACACAGTTCTGAATAACAAAGTTATGAAAAATAAAGTTCATAACTTTGTCACTATTTCACTATATGTTACTATTTCATTTCTTAGATAAAGCACGTCAAATAAAGTAAAATAACAAAAGAATATTTCGTATTAAGAGTGAGCGAGAATAATATTATTTTAAAAATAAAATGCGGAGTCGTTGTTTACTGGCTGAGCAGAATAGAATGCTGGAACTAGAGCCGCTGACGGAACTGGAAGAGCTGTCAAAAAGTGTGGTACGTTATTTTTTTACGTGCCCACAATGCAGCTCTATACACCTTTGAAAGTATTTTGAAGAAAAATAAAGGAATATTCTAGTGTACAAGCTCAGAATTCACATTCTTTGTTTCCAATAATTTTCCTTTTAATAAATAATTTTTTTTGCCATACAAATAACCACAATATTTTTTTTCGACCCAAAAAGTTGTTTTTTTTATTCATATAAATTGAAACGTCAAAAGTGTCGTACGTGAAAAGTTAAACGTTGTTGAACTCCTCCGTCTGCGGCTGCAGCTCCGTATGCGGCTACGTTCCGTTGTTTTCGCAACATTGAATTTGCGTGTATTCAATATTTTGACAGCTATTCCAGCTCCGGCTCCAGTTCCGTCTCCGTCACCATTCTGTTCATCCAGTTTTCGTCCACAGACGAGCTTCAGTGGAGAATCATCGTTTTGTACACAATCCTAAAAACATTCGATTTGATGCGACTCAGAAAGAAACCAATAACTTTGGTTTTTATTATCGGATTGTCAACATGAAAGTATCTCAAGAAAGCTGAAATATGAAACTACAAATCTGTGTTGAAATTTTTGCAAAATGGCACAACATTTTTTACGAAAAACTTCACTGCATAACGATGTCAGTAGAGTTGACTGTTTGCACCTCACCGTGTTGGCAAAAACATCGTGAAAAAAAAATCAATTTTGTTGGATATTGTCGGTTCCAATTGTCAGATTACAAATATAAGGCCAGTCAATAAAGACAAAAATTCGCATTAGGTCGAAAAAAATAACCCAACTCTGATTTTTCGGGAAGTTGTTAGGATAGATACCAGTAGTCTAAAACCAATTTTGCAGCAATTTTGCTAACTGCCTGATGGTGCTCGAAAAACCTCGAAATTACCGGCTTGTTTTCAGTTAAAATATTTATTCTTCAAAATCATTTTTTACATCAGGAAAAATTTTTTAAACCTGACCGCAGCTCTGTAGGTTAAAAAGATCACGAAATACATACATCATTTCAAGCATTGGGATTTTTACTCAAAAAGTTTGAAAATGGAATTTTAGTCATCTTCGGAGCTGAATATCGGCCTACTAGATAAGTCATATAGAATGATGATTGTAGAGCGATTGCATACCTTTGAGCATAAACGAAATCTTGTAAAACTAATATTTCCGTTGTTATTATAGGAAAATATCACTGTACAAAAAAATTTTGTTTTTTTTTGTTGCCGAAGAAACAAAGTAAATTTTTCCGAAGGTTTTCGGTATATGCAGAGCCCGAATCAAAAGTCAGAAATATTCTATCACTTTTGGTTTTTGGGATATCCCCGTTTGAAAATCATATAAAAATAGTGTTTTTGAGGTCATGTTATATCACGAGGTAATTTGCTTCAACATGATTTGTAATGTTTTCCGAAATTTCTAATTTTCAAAACAACCCGTTTTTGAGATACCTTGTACATATTTGTAAAAAATCAATTCTAATGACCTTCGACCCCTTTTGTCACTAACTTAGAGGTCATCGGATCGGTGAAGAACTCTCTCTGTTTATAGAAAGTCCCATCACTAATACTTATGCATGCCATTCCTTTCTTTGGCATATTTGTTCGTCTATTCTTACTGGACTATTAAGTCTGTGGGAATTTTGGAATTCGACTTGGTTACAATGGAGTTATAAGCATAAGCAAATTTCATACAAAGGCAATTGTGTATATTTTTTTTAAAGGGTGGGAGTAAGCAATTATTATTTTTTTTTGCATTAATATGAGGGCAAATATAAATAATTTCTTTTTGCGAAAATTTAAAGCCTGCTGGCTGAATTTATCGTGGTATAACCTTCCCTTTAAAATTAGTTTAAATAATTTTGGTGTTAAGAGGAGCGCCATATATTCATAAAAAGCACACGCTTGTGAGCTAATGACAATAACATAGCTTCTAAATTCATAAAATTGTCAAGAAATGTATGAAACAAACAAACCGAATTAATAAAATAAAGCACAGGCTTTTTATATCAAGTCATTGTTATTATTATTTTTATATAGTGCAATATACAATATGAACAATTATAACTTTACGGTGACCATTCATTAAAATAATGAACAGTTCTGTATTTGATAATACGATCATTTTGAATTATTTTGTATACAAAAATATAAAAATGTTCTTTATTTAAGCAGTTGTTTTATTTATTTTTTTAAATGCTTGATAAAATAAATTCAATGAAAAACATTAAATGAAATAGTCTCGGAGATGATTACCTTTCTCATGTGGCTATTGAAAAAGTAGATATCAGCCGATAGCTTTAGCCCAAACATGAACAAAATTGTCAAGTTTTTCATAATTATTTCGGTTAGAAAATGCACTTTACAAGTTGAATTTTCGGCTGAATGTATACCTTTCCAAATCAGGGATTTCTATGACAAGGATATCAATTGAAAGGTAAGACTGCCTTCTTTATGAGCCCAGTAGTCAAGCAGACTTTTGGTGGCTGCTTCCGCGAGTGCAACCATTTTTGTGATTTTTTTTTTTTACTTTGCGCTTAATATGTTTAACTTTCTTTGTGTCATATTTGTATCATGTGAATTTTTGTTTCTTACCCCAGCATTTTTTTAAGTTATTTCAAGTTTAAGTTAATGCAATGCAAAGACTAAAGACAAAGCTTTGAAATGTAGGTAATCTGTTTTTTAAGTTGAGTAATTTTTCTTTACATAATATTTATTAATTGATCTGAATTTATTTTATATTTGTTAATTTTTTGGTATGGTAACCGTAAGTATACTGCTTAACCTATTTTGGTTAAGCAAACGTGTCCCATTTATGAGTTTTTCGACACAGTTTCTTTTTAAATTTCAGATAAAGCCATAAATCTGTGAATATATAAGAACAACACTTCGCGAATAGAAGCATTAGTTCTAGACCAGCAATAATCAGTCATTATGATGAAGCTTTCTATAATAGCTGTAGTAATTTTAGTTGTCATTTGCATGGCTTCGGCCAGTCCAATTGTGACCACTGTAAGTGATACTAGTAATTTCTAAATTATAAAAAAAACTTAATGAAACCCCTTTTTTTAAAAGGCTCATCGAATTGCAAGATACAATTATCCAGTGGAAACACACACAGTTCAAACTTCGGATGGATATGTCCTCACTGTGTTTCGCATTCCTTACTCCCCGAAGTTGCAGAATCAGAATAAACACAGACCAGTTGTGTTCCTTAACCATGGTATCCTAAGCTCATCGGATTGCTGGATTCTCAATGGACCCGATAACGCCTTGGCTTTTCTTTTGGCTGATGCAGGCTACGATGTTTGGCTGGGCAATAACCGTGGCAATACCTACTCAAGGAAAAATGTCAAGATCTCCAGCCTTCTGCCAAGTTTTTGGCATTTCGATTGGCATGAATTAGGCGTCATTGACTTGCCAGCCATGATTGACTATGTGCTGTCTCATACGAACGAACAGGCTCTGCACTACGTGGCTCATTCCCAAGGCACTACCATATTCTTCGTCCTCATGTCCGAGTTGCCGAAATACAATGCCAAGATAAAGACCGCTCATATGCTGGCTCCAATTGTTTATGTAGACCATATCACGAGTCCCATTGTCAAAATAACGGCTCCAATACTAGCCATACCATATTTGATAGACGAACTGATGGGCAGCAGTGAATTCATACCAAACAACAAGCTCCTCTCGATGTTGGGCTCACAAGAATGTAAAGACGCCTCAGTTTTTCAGCCAATGTGCTCGAATGTCTTATTCCTTATAGCAGGTTGGGATTCAAAACATTTGAACACTGTAAGAATACAATTGCCGCGATTGTTTTTTTGTTTTTAACGAGTAATTTCAAATTTAAATTTGTTGCAGACATTGCTTCCAGAAATTCTGCAAACTCATCCAGCTGGATCGTCCACCGGTCAAGGTATTCATTACGTACAAGAATATGTTTCAGGAATGTGGAGGCAATACGACTATGGAGTGTTAGAGAACAATGTCAAATATGGCAGAGGGTCACCACCAAATTACACTGAGAAAAATGTCATCGCACCGGTTCGATTGTATTACAGTGACAACGACTATTTTTCTGCAGTAGTTGATGTTCAGAAACTTCAACGTTCATTACCGAATATGGTGCAGAGTTTTCATGTTCCTTATCCGACATTTAATCATTTGGACTTTCTGTGGGCCAAGGAAGTGAAGACATTGTTGTATGATGGAATCATAGAGGCAGCTAATCACTTTGAAAAAACTGGAAAACAGTAAATCAAAAAAAAATAATATTTTATAATAAATAGCCCAATAACCTTGAATATCATTTCTATTCGTAAGAACACTGCATTCAAAAACTTGAATTTTTAATATAGGCGAGACCATTAAGCTGTTTTTTTGGAGAAAGAAAGATCCAGTATATCTATGAAATTATTTATTTGATGCGAATCGATTTAGGTCGTTGTTAAGCTGTAGCTCGCAGGGAGTTAACTTTTTACTCTCGACATTCGAACTTTTTACTTTTTGATAGTTATTCGCAAGTAAACACTGGACACACGTTTGAATCACTATTGGAGATTATCTCGCAGAATTCCAACAGAATTCCTATTTTGCGAGTAGCTGTCGAGAGCTAAGTGCTTAGTGGTGGAGGAATACTCTCAAATGGACAGTTAGACGCATGCGCTTACACCTTAAAAATCGAACTTGAGATTTTTATAAATTTATTTCATAAAACATAAAGACGTCCCTTACTTTGGCGGACAGTTTTTGGCGGAATCAAAAAATTTTGATATCTGAATTTGTAGCTAATTAAATGCTAATTTGTGGCACAAACCAAAAAATTGTAGTTCGCATAATTTCCGAGTTATTAAAGTTTCAGCTAAAATAAGTCTGAAGTTAGCGGACGAAAGTACGAAAACAATAATTCTCTTGGTGTCAAAAATTGTAGCTTTTTAAATGCTAATTTGTTGCGCAAAAATTAATTTAATAGCTTTTTTGGTTCAATTTTTATTCGAGTTTAAAGTTTAAAAAGTGCATTTCCGGTCTGTTAAAATAAACCGGAAGTTGGTAAAAAAGTGGAATTTTCAACTGTTTCTTTTTGCCAGAAATTGAAGCTTTTTAAAAGCTAATTTACTGCGCAAACACGAAATTTGTAGCTCTAACGGTTTTTTGTATATTCAAGTTAACAACTTTATAAAAGTTAGCTTAAAAGTGAGCTTCCAAAATCTAAAATAATGCGAAAATCCAAAACTTTTTTTTGCACGAATTTGTAGTCTCCCTAAACTTAATGAAACCCGCAAACCCCGATTTTGTAGCTCGAATTTTTTTTGTTATACAAAATTCGATTTTTAGTTTAAAAAAAGCTTTTCCGGTGACCGGAAAGCTACAAAATTAGTTCTTGCGCAACAAATTAGCATTTAAAAAGCTACAATTTCTGGGTATAATGTCTTATTTTAGCGGAATTTTTTATAACAAAAAAACTATGCGAACTACAAAAACGGGATTTGTGGGTTTCATTAAGTTTAGGGAGACTACCAATTCGTGCAAAAAAAAATCGATTTTCTCATTATTTTAGATTTTAGAAGCCCACTTTTGAGCTAGCTTTGAAAGTTGTTAACTTGAATATACAAAAAACCGTTAAAGCTACAAGTTTCTTGTTTGCGCAACAAATTAGCATTTAAAAAGCTACAATTTCTGGCAAAGAGAAAAAGTTGAAAATTCCACCTTTTTACCAATTTCCGGTTTATTTCAATGGACCGGAAATGCACTTTTTAAATTTTAAACTCGAATAAAAAATTAACCATAAAAGCTTTTAAATTAATTTTTGCGCAACATATTAGCATTTAAAAAGCTACAATTTTTGACACCAAAAGAGTTATTGTTGTCGTACTTTCGTCCGCTAACTTTAGACTTATTTTACTGGAAACTTAAATATTTTATAACCTCTTTGAGCTACAAAATCGTGGTTTTCGCGAATCAAGAGCATTTAAAAAGCTACAATTTTGTGTCAATCATTATTTAAGACTTATTTTAGCGGAAACTTTAATAACTCGGAAATTCAGATATCAAAATTTTTTGATTCCGCCAAAAAGTGTCCGCCAAAGTAAGGGACGTAACATAAAGGTCGATTTTCTTTAAACTTGGTATGTTCTTAGCGTTTTTTTGGACACTACCCCTATACATTTTTTCCATTTTTTTTTTAAATCAAAAATAACGGTACCTACCTATTTGCCTTATAATTTTTCGACTCGATATAGTTTTCTAAAAAAAAATCTCTTAATCAATATTGATACAGGCTAGCTTTTGGAGAATTTTTTCTTTCTAAAAAAAAAAAATATAAATGGCACCTCCCATAGAACCATTTTTCCTTTCGCTATAAGTAGATGGCAAAAAATTGATCTCGATTTTACTATACTATGTATAGATTCCAAATTAAACACGCCTATTGACAGTAATCCTACTGTGGATGTTGTATTTGTATTTCGTGTAAATTCTTAATGTATACTATATATAGCTTCCCCAAAAAAAAAAAAAAAAAATTATAGAGAACACGACAAAAGTGGGTCTCGTATTTCGTCTGTCTGCGTGTAAATATGTCTGTCTGTACCTCGGCCTACAGCCTAAACCTAGGGGGGAAATCGATATTTTTTTTAGCTCAAAAAATAACGACACCTAGTTGCCATAGGACGATTTTGTGTGTACTAGCAGTGGTATGGTCTATATTTTGGTGAAAAAAAAATTACCAAAAACCGTTATTAACTGGTACCAACCATAAACCGTTTTTTTATTTTCGATTTTCTCGTTAATCGCTAACTCAATGTTGATCAAAATTTTTAGTTAGGAGGTCCTATCAAGTGTGAATAAAACTGCATATTAAAAAAAAAATATTTTTTTGGATTTAAAAAAAAAGTTAAATTTTTTTTTGAAAAATCATTTTTTTTGAAAACGGGTTGATGAATTTTTTTTTGTTTTGGTTTAAGTTTTAAATTATTATATTCTTAAAAATGACATACCAATTTTTTTTTTTCTAAAAAATTTTAAGATTTCCAACGATTTTAAAAATTTTGTCTGCATAAATTCTATTTTTTTCAAGAATTGAGATGGCGTTCTTCATTTTGAGATTAAAACATTTTAAGTACTTTGTTTTATCAATTTAAAGAACGTGTTTCATGCTTTTTTTCTGATTCACATTTATTTTGTGAAATCTTGAATTTTGCTTTAAAAAAACAAACTAGCGCGCGATTACTCACAAAAATAACCACATTAAATAATTTCAATCGGTTTTATATAGAGCTTGCAAAACAATATTTATAAAAAAAATAACTCTTGAGTTTGGCAATGGAACCCGCATGTCATTTTAATATTTATTTTAATCACATCATGAATAACCTGCATAATATTAATTCAAACCAAGAACAAATTTAAATTTTAATATTTACTGAAACTCAAGATCAAACACGATTGAAAAATAATTATATTTAATTAAAAATAAAATTAATATAGATACTTATAGCTCAAATTAATAAGATATGAATATTTAAAAAATATTTAAAAGAGTTTCAATATAAAAGCAGTCTGACCTAATTAAAATCAATTAGTTGCCACCGCGCAATCATATCAGATATGCATATTTTTCTATTAATTATAAATCACGCTGTTGTGGTGGTCCTAGCTGTTGCAGATTTCAAAGGGCCAAATATTCTTTATACCACCGTAAGTTTATATTGCAAATTTAATATTTCTAAGAAATATACACATTTAAAAGGCTCAACGTATTGCTAGCTACAATTATCCCGTGGAGTCCCATGAGGTATTAACATCGGATGACTTCCTTCTTACTATGTTCCGCATTCCTTACTCACCCAAAAACCATCAACATGACCCCAAGTCATCGCGACCGGTGTTTCTTCTTCAACACGGCATGTCAACTTCTTCCGATTCATGGATTTTGAATGGTCCTGACAATGCTCTGGCATATCTTCTGGCAGATGCCGGCTATGACGTTTGGATGGGAAACCATCGTGGAAACGTTTATAGCAGAAAGAACGTTAAAATATCTCCTAATGAATCGAAATTCTGGCAATTTACTTGGCATGAATTGGGAATACTGGATATGCCAGCAATGATAGATTATGTTCTTGAAAAAACCAAACAGGAAAAATTACATTTTGTAGGACATTCTCAGGGAGCAACAGTATTTTTTGTTCTTCTATCCGAAATTCCAGAATACAATTCGAAGTTCAAGACCTCATACATGTTGGCACCAATAGCGTTTGTTGGAAGTGTTCAAAGTCCAATTGGTATTACTGCAGCAACTATTCTAAATCAGTCCCCGATATTGAGCCATCTTCTTGAGGGTCACGAATTTCTGCCAATGATTGAGCCTGTTTCGATTTTTGGATCTGAATTGTGTGCCGTCGGATCATGGTTTCAATGGGTATGTGCTGATATTATATTCTTAATTGGTGGTTGGGACTCGGAGCATTTGAATTATGTAAGTTGGTTTTTTTTTTTTTTTATATTTAAAAATCCATAAACCTATGAGAAGATTAATTTCAGACCCTCCTACCACAAGCTTTTGAAACTCATCCTGCTGGCTGTTCAACAGGTCAAGCCATTCATTATTTACAAGAACTCAAATCGGGATATTTTAGAAAATACGATCACGGGAAAGAAAAAAATCTCAAAATCTATGGGCAGGTAACACCACCAAATTATAACGCATCAAATATTATTGCTCCAGTGCGTTTCTACTATGGAGACAATGATAAAGTTGCACCAGTAGTTGATGTCAAGAGAATGGAACAATTGTTGCCAAATCTAGTTGAGAGCTACGATGTTCCTGTGAAAGCTTGGACCCACATCGACTTTTTGTTTGCTTTAAATGTTAAAGAACTTGTAAATGATAAAATTATAAGGACGGCAAATTATTTCGAGACAACTGGGAAACAGATGAAATACAGTTGAAGTAGATTTTAGTCGTTTTTTGTTTAATTTTTACGTAACTAATATATGTACTTCTTCAGTAACATTAACTTACAAGTTTTCCCATATAGACTATAGGGACAAAAAGTCTAAACAAAAAACCCTGTTTCTGATTAGGGACAGTTTTTGGGTAAGTGGAGCTTCTAAACGCAGGTTTTGGGATAGAGAGGCTGAGTTCCGAAATGTAAAAAATGTTTTGATGCGAAAGTAATATCTACCTTTTTCATACGCATCAGCAACTCAAACTTGATGCTTTGTAGAAAAAAAAATATTTTAAATTGAAGCAGCTAAAAAATTTTGGTTTCGCCGTATGCGCATTAAATGCTCATCAGATGCATATTGGAACTCATCCAGAGTTAACATACAAAGAAAATCCAACTGAGACGAATATACTATTAAAGAAATAACATAGTAGGTGGTACATACCTTATAGTATCGAAGGAGTTAAGAAAAAAATATAGGTTTTGTCGGTTGGAGGCGACCTTCAGTGAAGAGAGGCTTTTATTATTAGTCAAATGTTAGATGGTGCTTCAAAATTATGACTCTTTTGGAAATTAAATGAGTGCGAAGATGAATTACAGTCTTATTTTCTCATAAAAGCTACGAAGGGGGTTTAAAATTATTACCTAGAAAGCACAATACACAAATCTAATGTATTGCTTAGGTTGTCAAAATTGAGTCTGTCAAAAAAAAGGCTGTTCGAGTGCCCACTATAACTTCACACGACCTTATTAAAAACAACAAAAAAATATCGACATTTGATAAGTGAGAGGACACTGCATCCAACATTTTCTATTGATTTTGACAGATGACAGATGATATTCCATTTTAAATAAGTACTGTGGAGACCTACATGTATGTATGTACGTATTTGAATTTGATTTCTTCAATATTTTGAGTTCGAAAGTTAAACAAACGTTAAGTTGGGATTGTAGTTAGTGGGTTGGAACGTCACGCTGCTGGAGGTTTAAGGATGAGAAAGGCAAAATGGTTTTAAGTGAAATTAAGAAAATCCAATCGATTAAACAAATTTTTAAAAAATTTCTGTTTCATTCATGCGTTCTTAGCAGCCTGTTAAATAGGTCCGTCAAAATTTTTTAAATAATCTTGGGTTAGCTGTCTTTAAAATGACTATAATTGTTGAATTTTATGCTCGTGCAGCAAGCTCGAAGGGTTACCCTTTCCTTTCTTCCAAGAGCATTTTTTTAGATGAAGACACTAGTGCCTCATCAGGACAAGCCAGTTTCGTCAAAATTGTAAATCTGGGCCCTATTTCATAAACATTGACAATTGCGACAGATGATAGGTGATAATTTTGTAATTTACAACTTTACAATTGCCAAAATCCGTTCCATAAACAATTTGACAATTTTGTAGAATTATCACAAAACACCCGACAGTTATTGTCAACTTTTTGGTTCATAAAAAAATTGTCCTGACAATGAATTGTCAAGTATTTTTCTACAATTGTCAGGAATTTTCTGACAAATTTGTAGTGACAATTCTTTTATAAAACGAAAAAATATACAATTTACATATTTGTCGGTATTTAAATGACAATTGCGACGGTCAATAGTGTTGACAATGAAAAGACAGAGGTTGAGCTAAAATATTAAATAATATTTATTCAAGTGAAAGTTATGCCGATTCTCAGTGACAAAATGACAAAATTATCATGACAAATTTGTCATTGTATTTTTCTGACAAATTTGTCACCTGTCAATATTTTATGAAATACAAATTTGTCCGACAAATGTGACAAATTTGTAGAATTGTCACCTGTCAATTTTTATGAAATAGGGCCCTGATCACTGGATCCATATCTTTAAATGTCTGGAACAAACTTATTGTTTTTGGGCCCTACCAATAATCAAATTTAGTTAGGACTTAAATATTTCAGTTAAATGGACCATTATGGAATCTAAATACCTCGATTTTCAGCCTAAACAACTAAAGCGATTTTTTAGAGCCGAAATACTTAACTCCAGCGTTGCCGAAGTTGCACGATCGTGCTATTTTGATACGATATTTTCCTCGTGGCACGATGGCATGAAAAATTCCATTATTTTACTTAAAATGAAGCAAATTTCAACAAAATTTAACGAAAATTGGTCCAAATTCTGTAAAAAGTGGACAAACATACGTATTTTTTGACAATGCACGAATAGAGCAAATGATTGTATTATACACGGTTATAAAATTGATTACCTACAGTGTTTTTTTTTTTTCAACAAAACAGAAGAATTTGTAATTTTTGTTATATGGCACGAAAATTGGCACGTTCTTCAGAAAATATGGCACGTTCATTTTATTTCGGGTGGCAACGCTACTTAGCTCCAAACCGATCGGAATATGCCATAGAAGCATTTTGAAAGACGTTTTTACATCCCCGAAATTGTTTTAGCGATTTGGATTTGAAAAATTGTTTTGTAAAATTGGAGAACGGCATTTAAAATTTTTATTTGCATTTATATTCATTTTTCTTTTCTGTCTGAATACTTGACTGCATGGCGAACAGTGGAAAAAAAACAAAATTTTAAGGTAGTTATGCATCCGGCTGTCGTGATATTTTTGGTGTACAAAAAAATAAAACGGGAAAATTGAAATGCTGAAAATTCATATCTTAAATAATATCTCCACAACATTGATTATAAATAAAATGTTATCCTTTAATAGCTGTATGTTAAAAATACTAGGAGTTATCTTTAAAAAAAAATCATCATTTATAAGTATTTTTTTATTTCAAATCTAAAAAAAAAATACAAAAAAGTTTTCGTCCAAAAAATAGAAAATTTTTGTATATAAATATACCTTAAAACCTTTTATTTTTCTCTCATACTTACCAAACATACAAAAAAAATTCATAAAAATCGGTCGAACCATTTCGCAGGAGTACGACCACAAACACCGTGACACGAAATTTTTATATAATAAATTTTAAATTTTTACACCACCCGTAGGAAATTATTTTTATTTTGAAAAAAAAAAACAAATGCATATCAATTTTATAATTTTCTGTATCCCCTTGTTTTTATCAGAAATACGAAGAGATTCATGAATTCCCCCCAATTTCTGAAATTAAAAAGAAAAAAGATAAAAAAAATTTATAGGTCATCTATAAAGGCTGATTTCCAATGCCGCGTTGGGCGTCGCTTTGACAGATTTTTCTTTCAACGCGAAAGCTCATACATAGCAATTTAAGCAAATTGTTTACAATGACGCGTTGGGTATTACGTTACGATTTGGCACCTATTAGCATGTACACAAACTAACGTAACATAAGCTACCTCAACGTTTAAGTTGAAAAAAATCAACTTCAGCGTGCGTTTTGACAGTTAAACTAATGGTCGAATTCCTTTCAACAAAAAAATCGATTTATTTAGAAGAAAAAAGCGGTTTTTCTGAACAAATTCCTTTTATTGAAACAAAAAAATCGATTTTGTTTAAAAAATAATGGAATAGTTTGTTGAAATGAATTCGAAATTATAGTTATGTAGGTTCATTTTGATTTTCAGGTTCTCTTCAAGTCATCTGTCATGTCGACGCATTCGTAAAGCTTGTAAACGTATACGTATAAGCGTCTCTAACGCCAAAGCGCCATTGGAAACCAGCCTTAAGACTTTGGAGACAAATTAACACACCTACATTTTTTTAGGATTAAAATCTTCGTTTTTTCCTTATACTTTCAAATTGTAACGAAGAACAATCAGTGGCATTATGACACATCTCAGCATTTTTAAAATTGAAAAATATCCAGTATTGTATGCTAATTGTAAATTCAACTTGATTAGAAATATATTTTTTTTTTATTTTAAATATTTTCTATTGGGACATCTCAGCCATCGTCATTTAACTTTTGCACCTAAATATTTTGATGCTTCATACTCGTATAGTTTTTAATTTAGAAAGCTGAACAAACCTATTTCTTAAAATATAAGAGCAAGTGCGCCCCTGAGTACATTAAACTTACATAAAATTCCCCTGTTTTATTGACCACGAAATTAATTTTAATTGAATAGCTTTTCCAACGTCTTATAGGAGGCAAAAAAAACCAAAAGCCTAAAGTAACATTTTATTCGATATTTAAAATTGAATTAATTAAATACAACCTTTATTATAACGTCATTCTTCTTCTTCTATCATCTATTTAAAGAGATTATATGTGATAAACATATTGTACCCTCGAAACGTATTTATACATTTTACTTACAGAAACAATCGTGGTACTTCATTTCTTCATTTGGCATTTCATTCATAGACTTTAAAAGAAAAAAAAAAAACTTTGTTAATAGATCGCCTATTAGAACTTCCGTAATACCTTTAAAGCTTTCTATACATATTCTACCTTTTGGCTGGGATGTTCATTAGATTAACTTATTATTCATGAATGTTAAGGTTAATCACCTCAAATAACCCCCCGTTCCCCACTACCCCGTACAAAGTTACAATAATTTACAATGATATAAAATTATGAATGATAAAACTTTAGCAACCAAAGTTCCATAAAACTATTCAGAGAAATCCAAAGACGAATAAAATAAAGAAAGAATACAAAAAAAAAACATTGATTAAGAAAAACAGCAGAAAAGTATAAACAAAATAATAAACAACAGTTAACTAATAAACAAAATTTAAATTATTCTTCTTATTTTTCTTGAATTTCCATTCTCAAAAGCAAAACCAATTGCAAAGACCGGCGCTCTTTGAATCTCGGAAGTTTATACATCCAATCCATAATAATGATACTTGCTGAATGGATTTAAGCTTTTTTTTCTGTGGATTGAATATGCTCAGAAAAATCAACTCTCTGTGTGCAATATGTGTGGAGTGGAGAAGATACGAGAAGTGGAGGCTTCTCAAAATTAAAAAAGCTTTCAATCCAAAGACCGACACAATAAAATGAATTCATTAGATAACGAAATAGTGATGCAGATACTTTTGTTTTCCGCAGATGATTCGCTACATCAATGTGTTCGTTGTTATTGTTTCGTCGTCGTTGGCTCAAGACACAATACCTTGTTGATTTCGATTTGAAAATAAAAATTTAATGTTTAATTAAGAAGTAAATAAAAAAAAAATTAAAAATCTTAAAATAACTCATTTGGTGATAAGATACTAAAGATACTTAGATACAAATCAAACACAGGTGGCCTGCCGTCATCTTAATGATAAACTAAAATCTAGTTCTTTTGTATCTACGTTTTTTTCTTGTCTAGTGATTGCCATAAAATATGCATCATCTGTTAATTTGATAAAAAAAGAAAAATATATTAAAAAAGTTTATAGATACTTTAGCAAGTCGTCAATTAACGGCGGCGGCGGTTTTCAAAAGTGATAAAAGCATACCGACTGTAAGTAATGAGATATACATGGCTGATGGGTGCGGTATTTAATTATATTTACAAATTGGAATAAATCGCCATTCATTAATCCATAACTGTATATGCAGTCATTGCATATGTGCAATGGACCATTCGTCCATTTTTATTCTTTAATTTTCGGTTTCCTTTTACGTATAATTGGCTCGAAGCGCACGTTGTTGTTGTTAAATAAATAAGGAAATTGATTTATTGTTTTTTTTTTATTTAATAAGAAGTGGACAGGAGAAAATAATATCTTGAAAATACGAAACGAAAGCCAATTGCTATTTCTACTTACTCACAAATACATATATACGAAGGCGTATATCTCATTTGGAAAACCATTTCCGGAGTCTGATCCTCGAGAGGATATTGGGATTCTTTATCCGTAGACATATTCATTAATTCCAGGTAGGTACCCGAATTGAGCATGTACATGATTGTACATACATATATGTCTTGCATTTATTTATTTTCATGAAATTTTAATTTTATTGTTTTTTCAATCAAACCTCATTTTTTTTTGTTTACTCTCTCTCGAATTTAAACCACCTCAAGTTTGTTTTTTATTTATCTGAAACCGGGGAGAGGTCGAAGTTTTTTTTTAATGCAGACTATTTATTTTGAGGTCAGTATCATGAATAATAAATCAAGTGAACTGGCTAGAAAACATAAACGAAAGAACGTGTGTGCGGGTAAATACATATATTATGGGGTTTTCCGAACAGACGTGTAGGTTTGTTTTTCTCTTACTTAGATACCCTTAATAAAATTTGATGCCCGTCCTAAGGGGTTTATCTATAAATGGGTTGAAGGTGTTAAAGTGGGTGGAGGCATTATAATACTTAAGGACTTGCTTTTTTTTTCTATTTTTACCTAAATATATACATATTCCTAACTGTCATGATGGTGTTTTATGTGGGTAGATAATTTAAGTAGATTATTTTTTGATTATTGAAAATGTGTTAATTTTGCTTCTTATTAAAAAAAAAAATTGAGGGGTTTGAAAAGATTCAATTCACACCTTTTTTAATGTTTTTGCGTTATTAAGATTTAGGACCAAACTAAATTCTCCTTAATTTGTATGTTTTTAATTTACTACGGTTCTAACAATATTATCATTTTGATTATATTCTTGCGTTGATGGGCGCCAAATAAAATTATATTATTATTATTATTTATTGTACTATTCATATTATTATTTTTATTTGGCTGGAGGTACATATATGTAGCTATTTCAAGGGATGCACCCAAACAATTGGTGGTAGCACCTTTAAGTTGTTGTTGTTGTTCAAAAATTCAATAAAATTAAATGATTTTTGCTGGAATCCTTATGAAAGTTTTGTATGTTCATTGGATTTATTATCTACGAGATATATATACTATAATCTTCATACTCTGAATACAGGCTGACTTCTAAATTCTCTGGCTAAATTCGTATCTATTGATTACTTAAGGTCTTATTTATTAGAATTTTGTCTTAGTTTTTCGAAATATGTATAGTCAAAAATATGCTTTATTAAATAAGGTCAAGGTCTGTTGTCTAGATTTCGTTATCTAAATTCAGATAAAAAGTTAGACCGCTTTAGCAACAGAAAATTGTTTATTTAAAACTATAAATACGACTCCTAATGTTTTTTAATTATTATTGAATGCAGTGCTACCTATCAGGATTTCTTTTTGCTTTATGTATTTGACATGTAAACGTATGCTACGTATGCGATTCAGCAATTTTAACTCACCGGTTTTGGCAGATATAGATAATAGCCAATTGCATTCGAATGAACCATCATTTAACTCCATGTTAATTTGTTGACATCGGTGAGTTCAAATTGCCGAATCAAGGATCATTAGTTTAGCTTGAAACATGACATTTTATTTATTTCGAACTTCCAATATATGTACCTTTAGTCGTATTTTCTCTAAGATTACGATATATAATATTGATACACTCGGGCGTATACTTAATTCTCTAATTTTATTCATTTTTTTATCAATTTTCCTATACATTTTTGTTCGCCTAAATATTAAAAAAAACAACGAAAAAAAAACTTTATTTTGTGGAAAAAAATAATTGTTTATTTTAATCAAAAAAAAAAAATAACAAATGTGAAAAAACAGCTTTTTTGTCAATTTTTGTTTCAAATTAATTAAGTAACTCTTTATCAACTGTTGAGTCCGAAGTTTTTCAATTGATTTTACAAAAAAAATCCTAAAATAAAAAAAATTTGATGGCACAACAGCTCATGAAGAACTAGGGCCTAGTGCCTTACAACTCTCAACCATTCCTGTGTGCGTGTCTGCAGGAATGGAGGGGACCTACAGTTTATTGCCGAATCCGAACGGCTAACGAGCGGCACTTTTATGTGACAGAAGATACTTTTGGAGGATTTGTCAATTCCTCGCAAGAGGCAGTAGCCGTTTTTTCTTTTAAAAAAATAGGTGGCGAGGCTGGGGATCGAATCTTAGACCTCCGGCATGACAGTCCATCGCACTAACCATCACGCTACGGCTACTTCAAAGAATAAAAATATAAAAAATCCTACATCCTTATTTTTCAAAAATGTTTTTCTTTTATAAAACTGGAATGTAAAAAACACTTGTATGTATCAATCATCGGATGAAACAATTTTACTATTTACGAGTTCACAGTCATTTCCTTTTTATCTTTTAAGTAAGTATACGATTCACACTAGCAAGTTACTATATGACTATGAGTCATCAACTTAACACTTTTTTTATGCCTCTATTGAATGTTCTTGCAATGAAAAATCCTTGGCCTTAAATTGAACTCTTCCCCCATATTCTTTCTCACAGTCTTTCAATGAAGAAGTCAATTGGAAATAAACCCTTTTTCTTATGAAAAAAATAAAAAAGAGAGAGTAGAATGTTATTTTCTTTCATAAAATCATTGAATAGGAAATCCGAAGGGAGTTATTTATGTCTATTATAGTTTGTTGGTATATCACGTTAGTTTCAGGACTTACTACATTATGCCAAGAGCAGAGAAATATATTCCTTAAAAAAAAAGGTAAATTCTAACTATTCTGTATTCAACTCGAGGTAAGTAAATAAGCCCTTAGGCGCCAGTTATATAGCTATCATTGAAATTCATCATTGAAAATTTCAATGATTAATTTTAAGACGTTTAGGATGCAAAATCTATGATTATTTCGATGCCAAAATATAGCTTTTAACTTAATTAATATATCTGGCGAAAAAAAATCAATTTCGGCCCAGCCTTTCTCATGAAATTACTTCTGTTATTTCAATGATCATTGATAAGGTAGTGCAATCATTGAAAAAATGAAAGTCAATTTATGTGGAAAGTTGGTCCCAAACGAAATTTTTTTTTCGCAATAAATATTAGTTAAGTAGTCAGCTTCACATTGGCATCAAAATAATTACTGATTTTTCTTTTTAAGTGCCCTGAAACTTAAATTAAAAATTTTCAATGATGAATTTCAATGATAGCTATAACTGGCGCCTTAATCAATATTATCTCATCCCACATCCTATAACTACAAAAAAAATGTGGATACAAGTCATACCGGGGTGAATATCAATAAAGTGTCATCAAACTTAATTGCATTTATTGTACAACAGCTGTTTAAAAAAAGAAAAACTGATGCAAGTTAAAAATTAGCATTTGACTGAAATTAAAT
Source organism: Epistrophella euchroma (assembly GCA_947049315.1). Lineage (NCBI taxonomy): Eukaryota > Metazoa > Arthropoda > Insecta > Diptera > Syrphidae > Epistrophella > Epistrophella euchroma. Next base: position 119,447,578 of record OX346245.1, on the reverse strand, counting down.
TTTCATATACTTTTATAATAATTGCTTTTGACGGCTTAAATATAATATTTGAAGTTTGGAGGTCATAAAAATCAGTAAAATATTGTTTATTTAATTCGCAAAAAAATATTAAACAAAAGTTAAAAAAAAAAATGCACTCAGACATTGTTTTCTTAGCTTTGTCATATTTTTCAAACAAATAAAATTTTGTTCTTCTTAAATTAAAAGTAATTAAGTTGCATTGTTTTAAATTTAATCTCGTCTGATATTTTTGGTTATTAATTATGGAAATTTACTGAAAGGCATTGTTTTCACATCAAATAATCTGCAAATTCGGTAGCAATTATGAATACTTATTCTTAAAATTCGCATAAAATGTGTTAAAGAATTAAGATATGTTTATTTGTATGTGTTAAGTCAAGATTCCTAAGGAAATTCAATATTTCTTTGGGGAATACGAAGTTTTTAAGTTTAAATATTGTGTTTTTGTTAATAAGCTATATTTTTCTTTAGTTAACACAAAGAAACCTAAATCCTTGTTAGCCCCGCGATCTTGATTTAAAGTAAAAGCTCGGTTTGCCCTTTGTTTTTGTTCTCAATGAGCGTAAGCAGAGAAATATGAATTATAAAAGGGTCATAGATAAAACAATACAATTCAGAGCATTTCAAGGTCGAAAAGTGAAAAGTAGACGTTTAAGAAATAATTTGCTTGCAACAAATGAGTATGGTGTTTGAGGATAATGATAATTATTTTATGTATTTCGGTATATGAGGCTGATACACACACATACACAAGAAAAGAAGTCATTAGCTATAAAACTTAAGTATTTTGGTCAACCGATTGGATTTTATAGGAAGAAGAAAAAGACAGGCAAAAGTGGTTCTATCGTATTGAATTAAAACATATCTATTTGATTTCCTTTTTGGATGCTTCGCCAACTTAATTATTGTAAAAGGCGATCAAAGCTTTGGAAATTGTTTTAATAGTATTGCATAGATTTGTCCAACCTTACCATCTCTGCTTATAGGTATACAAAGACCGATGTCCAAGCCAGCGAAATTTTTCTTGCTGAGCAACTGAAGTGGTTCTTGCAATTTGTATTGCAACTTTTTTGGTTCGAAATTATCCAAAGGGCCTTCATTCACGTTAACAAATACATCATGGTTGCAATAAGCGAATGTACAGGAGTTATTTTTATCATCCGAAAACGTTAGCGTTAATAGGTTCATGTCTCTTTTGCCAGATTTTGCTTGGTTATTTCGATGAGTTTGAATTTCCTACTCTTCAGTTTGAGAGAGTCTTTATAGTACCTGCAGTCAAACTAGGTTTAATAATAATAATTTATTGCAGACTGGACTTACGAGTTCTTTGTTCTTTACAATCTAAGGTATAAAGGCTCTCCCAAACCAACGCGATTAATCGCCGCGACAATAAAAAACAATAACAACAACATGTTGTATTGTTTGACAACCACGTGTTTTTATTGTTCTTTTCTTTTGTCGCAGCGATTAATCGCGTTGGTTTGGGAGAGCCTTAATCCTAAATTTTAGTTTATTCTTCTTAAGAGCCATTTAAATAAACCTGTGCTTAGGTTTTGTCTTTAAATTCACACGACTCACTGTGGTCCAAATTGACTTTTGTTTGTTCGAAAACTCAAAACTTTTGAACGCATTAAGATATCGCTACAATTTTATTTTATTTCTTAAAGGAAATTTCTAAGGCTATAAAAAAAGGGATTTTAAAGAAAAATTGCTTTACAGGGTATTTCTAAATCATAGGCTAAATTAAGATGTTCATAGAAAAAGGAATTTAAAGAGAAAGGAATTAAAGCAGCACTTTAAAAAAAGTTAAATTTTTACAAATTTTGTAAAAAAAAATCAGCGGGTATTTAATTGCTTACAGCGTGTTTACATAAAGTAAGTTAACGAATAAATTTTGTATGGTTTAAGGTAACAAGTATAGATTTTTTATTTTGTGGCTCAACGTCTAATCGTATAAACACTGCTTAAGGCCCATTTGCTGAAACAAAACTTAAATATTTAAGTTAAACATAATGTAAGAGCTTATGTAACAGTTTACGCTGAGGAAAAAGCAGAAAAGAAGCTCTAAAGTTGAACATAAATATTTAAGTTTCGTTTCAGCAAATAGGCCTAAGTGACCAATTTATGTGATACAGTTTAGGAAAAAAGAAACGGACTAAAATTTTAACAAAAATTTTTTTTTTTTTACCCTTTTCAACTTTTTTTTTATTGATATAAAGAAGACAATAAAGAAATTAATCTCCTACATACTTTTGGCAGGTTATAAAAAACAAAAAGGATTCAGGATTATAATTTTCTGTCTTGTCAACGTTCATTCATATTTACCTTTTTTTATTTTCAAAAAGTCTTTTAATTTAGTAGGTATTCAAAAAGAGGCGTAAAAGTGGGTGGAGTACAAACATTGAATGTTTAATATAAAAATCAATAGTTTATTTACATGATTGTAAGAACTTTTGTTTTTAATTGACGTTTAAATAAAAAGGGGCGTTAAAGTGGGCGGTTTCTTTTACGGTCAAGATAATAACAAATGAAAATAAAAATAAATTTGGTGGCACAAAAGGCTCATAAAGAACCAGGGCCTAGTGACTTACAATTCTCAACCATTCCTGTGTGCGTGTTATTGGCAGGAATGGAGGGGACCTACAGTTTATTTCCGAATCCGAACGGCTAAATTGAGCGGCACTTTTCTATGACAAGAGATACTCTTGAAGTATTTGTCACTTCCTCGCAAAAGGTAGTTGCTCCGAAAAAAAACTTAAGGAGGAAGCGGCTGGCGTTGGACTGTCATGCCAGAGATCTGGAGTTCAAAGACCTCTTGCATGACAGTCCAACGCACTAACCATTACGCCACGGGCTACTACAAGATAATAACAAAAGGTTTTCTAATTGAAATAAGAAGAAAATTTCAAGTTCTTGGCTTCATTGAAAAAGGAAATAACTCAAACATTTCCAAAGTAAAGTTGCTTTTAAGTCCAAAAAGTTAGTACCGAAAACATGCTTTTTTTAAACAAATTAAATTATCTCAAAACATTGCAAAAACTTGCAGCTGAAATAAATTTTGCATACCTACGGTTTAACAAATAGTTAGGCTAAAATATCCTCGTAACTTTTTTTAATTTTAAACTTAAATTTACTTGCAAATAAAACAACCACGTAACATTGAAGGAAAATAAATAAAATATGCGATATACATATATTAGCAAAACATAAAATAAATACATACATATTTATATATATATTTTTTTTATTTCTGTTTTTACTAAAGAACAAAACCGCTCAACTTTGAAAAGCTTTAAAAACCAAGTGTTTTACGAAGGAATTATTTTATGTGCTGTTTTTGTAGCGTTTTTTATATTTCTTTTAGAAATTAAAAACTAAACAATAAATAAAAACATCGGATTTTGTATTTTTGCCACGCCATTTAACTTTTTGGACCACAGTACGACGACGTTTGTAATTTGTTTCCAAAAATTCAAGAATTTTGCCCCTTATTTCATATGTATGTATATAATATTATGATATTTTTTTTTTAATTTTAATAAAATATTATAAAGCCTATAAAACTATACATAATTTTATTAAAAATTTTAAACTAGTTTACCTCAATTCTTCAATGCTTAACCACCTTATAAGCTTTTAACCATAAAAGAAAATTCGTGTGATCCAGTTGGGAAAATTCTTTTTGTGTGAGGTATGTTAAATCAAACAGTGAAACAAGAAATATTGCAAACATCAGTGAACAAATTTAGATACATGTGCATATATGCCTCACATGACAGATGAGGTAGTCATTTGTACAAATCCCACACTTTGTTAAACTGGAAATATAAAAATATTTTTATTCAAAAATTTGTATTCAAAAATTTGATTACGGAATCAATTTCCAAAAGCAGTAGAGTTTTATGGGACACCGCATGCAAATAAATACGAATTAAAATCATAATTTTGACATTTTTATGGATGGTGAAAAAAACATCGAGGTGCCAGATTAAAGTTGTTGTTATTGCTTTACCTACGAGTAATATCTCGAAAAATTAAATTTGTATAGCTATAACGTTGAACAAAATTTTAAATTCAGTTTGGTTAACATGAGCAAATTCTCTGAACACGCAAGTTTTCTATTTTCTTGTATATTATACTGATGGAGAATCATTTAAATCGAAAATTACTCAATTTGATGAAAAAAATAAAATAAAATAAACTATCAAGTCTTGCAATAATAACAAGAAAAGATCAATATACAAATTCAAAACTTGGAAATTATGCCGAATAGAATAAATTTTTTTTTTTTGTTCAACCAGAAACACTTGTACGACGGATGGTATCTAGTATTTTTTTACTATTCTTGAATGTTCATATACATATATGTATCTACATTGCAGACAGATAAAACTACCCATAAACCATATCTTTCACCCTCTGCGGATTTTTGCCGAAATATTTTGATTGTCCTCCTTGAAAACAATTTGTCTTGACGTAACAATATCTAAATTGTTGTTTATGAGTTCGTGTACTCAATTTGAGCAGCTACGATTTATATTAGACTGATTCAAAAAAAAAAAAATTTTCTCCGATTTTCAATGCCACTAGCTTTTTAGTTTGAGTTTAGTGAAATAATAAGCCTGGTAAAATTTCAGACGTCTAGATTAATATTTAGAGGTCAAAATAAATAAATTTGATGGCACAACAGCTCATGAAGAACTAAGGCCTAGTGACTTACAACTCTCAACCATTCCTGTGTGCGTGTCTGCAGGAATGAAGGGGACCTACAGTTTATTGCCGAATCCGAACGGCTAACGAGCGGCACTTTTCTGTGACAGGAGATACTCTTGGAGGATTTGTCAATTCCTCGCAAGAGGCAGTAGCCGTTTTTTCTTTTTTAAATAAATAGGTGGCGAGGCTGGGGATCGAACCTTAGACCTCTGGCGTGACAGTCCATCGCACTAACTATCACGCCACGGCTACTACAATATTTAGAGGTCGCTCGTCGCTAATTTCTTGTTTCCATACAAATTGTATGGAGAGTTTTCTTTTGTTTGCTTCTTTATTTTATAACTTTACAACGAAGTATCATACGGAAATGATTGAGACGAATTCTTAAAGGAAATAGAATGGTATTTAAAAATGCCCTTCACTTCTTACCTAATTAGTGCACTACTTCCAAAGTTATTGAAGGTTAAAGTGGATAGTTTATTTCACATTTGTTTGGATTCCCTGTGAAAAATATCAGAATACCATACAATTTCTGTGGAAAAAAGAAATTAGCGATGAGCGACCTTTAAATATTAATCATAACGGCTAAAATTTGACCAGGATTATTATTTCACTAAACTTAAACTAAGAAGCTAGTGGCATTGAAAATCGAAGACATTTTTGACATGGATTACATGTCTTTCTCGGACGGTTGGGGGTGATGTAGCGAAATGAGGACCGTCACGAAAACATGTACCGCTCGCGCCCTACTGCTAAGTGACTGTTTGCACTACAGACATCCTAAATATACCAATCGATAGATAAAGATTGCGCAAATATTGTAGAGGAATTGTTTTATAGCTATCGCCTCATAGTTTCATGTGATGAGTCATCGCGTTTGGGGTAAATTGCAGCAAAATTAGGGAGTACTCAAATTAATTTGACTCAATTTCTTCGGATACATAAGTGCCACTGACGTCATTGATATCTCTTTCGAAAGGGTTTGAAAAAGGGCATCCCTACGCGTATATCCCATATCGTTAATTCACGTTATAGCACATAAGACATGTAATCCATGTTCGGTAGGTGCCACAATCTACCAAGGGTATTTTTTTTTTTTTGGATCAGTCTAATATATGTATATATTATGTTTTTGGTATCTCGTTGTCAGTTAAGATGGTGGGGTGTATTGTTTTTATCTTTTTACAGTAAAAGAACTTAAGATATAACTTATGGATAGAACCTATATATGTAGCTATGCTCTTGAGCAAACACCATTAAACGATTACGTTTCTAAACCTACAAGATACTCGAAGAAGATACAATATAAATGTACATCCTCTTCCATTCTAATAGAAAAGACTTGGGCTGTTATAACCCACTCAACTTTCATTCATCTACTTAATAAAAGTTATAATTCAATCAGTTAAAAGTTTATGTGGGTACTTTGCCCCATATATCTAATCGCAATGACTAGTTCTAGATACTTTTCCATTTAAAGATACGTGCGCTTTCTTATTGAAAATTATTTTAACACCACCCGACACCGAGAAAGACACAAGGGATGCTTGTGGTAGAGCTAGGGATAGTCAGTGTTTCCACATTTGATGGAGATGGTCATGTAGAAGTATACAAGTGGATCTATCTATAGCTAGGATAATATTGAAGCGCATCTTCTAAATTATAAAAAAAAAATGAATTCTGTACTGTAGATCTCAAGTGAACTGTTCTCTTTTCTCAAATTTCTATTGGTGGTTGCGATGTGGTTTGTGTATGTAAGTATGTAAGTATATTATTGCAATACATACCTATACACACTCGAGTAGATTGCGGAAGTTATTTTTCGTTCGTGTCATATGTACGAGGACATTGTAAACTTATTCCCTTTTGGTAGATGTTGACGATGTGCAAAATTTCAATGAACTCCACGACACATTAAAATAAAATGATAAAACGATAGAATCCATTGTTGCGATGGGATTTAAACGTATCAGATAGGGATTAGTCGAGGAAAAAAAAGTCTAAGCATAATATACTAACGTTATAGTAGAAAAATGTGGTAAATGTAGGTAGACTTCCTTCACTCCTTTTTGAGGAATGTTTATTCAATGATTATATTCGCAATTATGATGATGAACTTGATGAAAGAGCTGATTCGCACATTATATTTGCGCACTTGTATGGTTTTAAGCATTGATTATTTAAGTTACCAGTTTATAATTGAAGACAACTCAAATGGGGATTTAAATAGGGTGTTTTAATATAAACCTGTCTCAAACTCGAATATACAGGGTGATTAATACAAGGTGCACCAAAAAGCTGGAGCGAGTAGGTTGGGTTAAGACAAGAAAAAAATCGTATGAGAGGGGGGTCTATTTCCCACCGTTTAGGCAGGAGAGGCAATTTTCTAAAAAAACTGACTTAAAACAGAAAAAAAAATATTTAAAAACAACGGTACAATTAACAATGCCATATGCTATACTTTTTTAGAAAGCCAGAAATCTCTTCCTTGATTTTCATTTTAAATTAAGTTGTGTTAGTGAATAGTTTTTGAAAAAATAATTTTCAAACTCGAAATTTTGAAAATAAAAAATAACTTTCAAATTAATTTTTTTCAAAATTTTATGTGATTAAGTATAATTTTTATTTTCAAAACTCAATGCTCTTATTAATTTTCAATAAAAAAACAGAAAACCGGATGCTAAAGTGTTTTTTAATTTTTGAAAAAATTGAAAATAACGAAATCTACTTTACTAATTATTTTGTAAAAATAGAATCTTTTGAACAACAAAATAACGGATGGAAGTCGAATTTAAGGAAAACTTACTTTGGTTATTTTCAATTTTCTCAAAAACTAGACTACATTTTGACATCTAGTTTTCAGTGCTTGACTACAAATTGATGGAAGTATTGAATATGAAAAATAAAAATACTACTAAATAACGTAAAATTTTGTACAAAATCAGTTTGAACACATTTTTTTAATTTTTTTTTTTTTTAATTTAAGTTTGAAAATTTGTTTTTAAAAAACTGTTCCCTAAAAGAACTTAATTTATAAATAAAATAAAAGCACATGTTTCTGACTTAACAAAAAAGTATAGCACGTCGTTTTAACCGTTACCGTTGTTTTTTAATAATTTTGTTTATATATTAAGTCAATTATTTTAGAAAATTGCTTCTCCTGTTATTTTCAATTTTTTCAAAAACTAAAAGACATTTTGGTATCTGGTTTTTCGGTTTTTGACTAAAAACTAATAAGAGCATTGAATTTTGAAAACAAAAATTATACTTAATTACACAAAATTTTGAAAAAAAATTAGTTTGAAACTTTTTTTTTCATTTATTTTTTTTTTCTTGTCTTAATCCAACCTTCTCGCTCCAGCTTTTTGATGCACCTTATACCAATCACCCTGTGTATGAAGGTTAGACTTATTCAAAAAAATTAAAATGTCTCCGATTTTTAATGCCACTAGCGTTTTAGTTAGAGTTTAGTGAAATAATAAGCCTGGTAAAATTTCAGCCGTTTAGATTAATATTTAGAGGTCGCTCATCGCTTTATGTCTTTTTTCCATACAATATTTGTATGGAAAGTTTTCTTTTGTTTGCTTCTTTTCTTATAACTTTGCAATTATCTTACGAAATGATTGAGACGTATTCTTAAAGGGAATTAAATTTTCTTTAAAAGTAACCTTAACTAATTTTTTAATTATAGTATACTCCTTTCAATTTTCTCAAAAACTAAGACATTTTAGCATCCGGTTTTCTGTTTTTTATTGAAAATTAATAAGAGCATTGAATTTTGAAAATAAAAATTATGCTTAATTACATAAAATTTTGAAAAAAAATACATAGTTTGAAAGTTTTTTTTTTATTTTTTTTTTTTCAAAATTTTGATCTTGAAAATTAATTTTTCAAAAACTATTCACTAACACTATTTAAAGAAGAGAATTTTGGCTTTCCAAAAAAGTATAGCATGGCGTTTTAAATTATACCGTTGTTTTTAAATATTTTTTTTTTTTGTTTTAAGTCAATTTTTCAGATAATTGCGCCTCCTGCTTAAACGGGGGGAAATAGACAATTAACCTAACCTACTTGCTTCAGCAGTTTGGTGCATCTTACACCGATCACCCTGTATAGTGAGGTGAGCTTTTTTTGAAAGCTAATATTTCATTATTTTATTAGTTTTTTTTTGTTTTAAGTTTAGTTTTTGGGAAATTAAATTTTAAAGTTAAAATTTGTTGAATTCTTTAGGTTAATTTTTTGCAGAATTAAGTGCCACTGTTTTTTTTAATATTCAGTGCTAGTATCAATTTTTAGTCAAATACTGAAAATCAAATGTAAAAATCTGTCATAGTTTTTAAGAAATTAAATTAAACAAGAGATAATAAATTTTAAATCATATGCATGGAAATTCGATATTTCAAAAACGGTGATGTTTTCTTTTTCTAAATTTAATTTTGAATTCTATATTAATAAATATTTAAAAATAGCAAAAATAGTGTACTAATTTTTTTTCTTAAAAATGTTTACAAAATTTTATATATAAAAATTTATTTAAAAAAAAAAGTCGGTCCTACGATTTTGATTTTTTTTTTTTTTTAAACTGAGATTTGTTAAAGAAATCAGATGTAATATTTTTTTTTAGTTCTAAAAACAATTCTTTTTATTTAATCAGTGTTACCTGCCATTAAACTTCTTAGAAATGTTTTAACTTTAAAGCTCTTTACTGAAATTTTCTTAGTTTTAAACATTTTTCCACAATATTTTCTTCATAAACTTAAGCTGGAGACATTGAGGCGTCAGTGACAGTTCATAACATTTTTACAGTTATATCTGTCAAATTGACTTTTGGAGTTAGTAGTATGATACTAAAAAGATAACCTAGCATAGCACCGTACTAAAAATACATAGGTACTTTAACTAAATCGTCTTAAATTTTGTGCCAAAGGTTTTAAAAATTTTTAACTTGATGAATGGAATTGTTCACACAAAGTTTTAAATTGCATAAAAACCCTTTATCCCTTATTAGTATAACTTTTTAGAGTTGTTCTCCATTTTTTATAAATAAACATACACTGGTTGAACTGCGAAGATGGATTAAACATTTCAATATAATTTCGCAAATACTTTCAAAATCTATTTTCCTGGTGACCTTAAGTTGACGAAATAGTCTCTAGGTACATTCTTAAAAGATTTTAAAGACCTATAAATTAGTTTTGTTGCACTTGGAATCTATCCAGGCAGAAAATGTTGCCAATTTTATAACACTCAATAAATATTTTATCAAATCAACTTCTTATATTTTCTTGCAAAATTTCCATTTATCATAAAACTTGAATCTAATCATGAATTCAGAACTGTTTACTTGTTTTTGATTGATAATTTATTTTTCTTAGATTTTCAGTTATGAATAACAAACAAAACTTCTTGCTTGATAGCAATAATTTCATTATTATTCCAAAATGTTCATCTTCTAAAATGAAATTAAAATTGTTATTATTAAATTTTGTAAAGTAAATTTCATTAATATTTTTTATTTTATAAACAAAGACGCACCATCAAAATTGTGGTAATAATAATTTCATTTTTGAAGATAGCAGTATACATATACATACAAGCCAAAGAAGAAAACACATGCCGGATATTTTTAGTATAATTATAATCAAATCATTATTATATCCCCCGATAAATATGCAATTAATTTTTGTGTTAAATTTTTGTTAACAAATATCTTTAAGAAATGTAATATTTTGTGCGGGTTTTTTGTGATAATTAAACTTCATTGAATGGAATCTTCTTACATCGAAAATAATTATGTACAATGTAGATTACATGCATTATAATTATAACGATTTCACACTTTTGGGTGAAATCAAACACTTTTGTTTGGTATTAATTATTTTGTCTTACATTTTTTTTGTGTGGGGTTAAGGATACTAATGAATGATTATTATACCTGAGCTAAATGATGTGAGTTGTGCAAAATATTATATTTCAAATTATTTTTATCCTTTTTTGGCAGTGTTAATGGATAAGTCTTTTGAAAAGTCTTTAACTTATAGACGCCTTATGGTACCTTACTAAAATTACAGACTTTTAGAAGTAATAATGTCGAATTTGTAGTAGTAGTAGCCGTGGCGTAAATGGTGGTAAATGAACTGCTAATGTGCTGGAGGCGGAGAGCTACTAGGTTGTTGCATATGCAGACGAAGTTGTTACAGCGGTATCTGGGCAGCAGTTCAATATTCACCTCTTTTGGGTGCCGGGTCACAGGGACATTCTATTGAACTGTAAGGCCGATGAACTCGCTAAAAGTGGAACAACATTACCTCTCTTAATATATAGGAGAGATATTGGTATACCCATCGCTACATGTAAACTTATGATAACTCGAGAAGCTATAAGGCGCACAAACCTTAGGTGGAACAACATCACCACTTTTGTGGCGACTAAACAAATCTCGCCAAGCTGGAGGTGAAGGGCACCAAATGTCTGATAACTTTAAACAGATCGCACATAAGCTCCGTTATAGGCGTCATAGCTATGGACACTGTCTAATAGGTAGGCACGCCACGCGACTTGGCGTTTTTTCCAACGATTATTGCAGAAGCTGCATGGATGAAGAGGAGGAGGAAACAGTTCCTCGCACTTTATCTGTACATGTCCTGCTCTATACCAAAGACGTAGAATCTATTTGGGTGACTTCTACTATAATGATCCAAGTGGTCTGGCTAATACTGAAATAAGTAGCCGGGCATCCTTCATTAGGAGCTCCAAATGGTTCAACGAGTAGGGGAAGCTTCTCCTAGATCTACGTGGTTTCACAACGGGCCGATAGTTGGCCTATGTGAGTCGCTTGCCGACAGCGACTTCTACCTATTCTAACCTAGCCGTGGCGTGATGGTTAGTGCGATGGACTGTCCTGCCGGAGTCCTAGGTTCAATCCCCAGCCTCGCCACCTAATAAATTAAAAAAAAAAAAACGGCTACTGCCTCTTGCGAGGAATTAACAAAACCTCCAAGAGTATATCTTGTCATAGAAAAGTGCCGTTCACATTAGCCTTTCGGATCCGACAATAAACTGTAGATCCCCTCCATGCACACAGGAATGGTTGAGAGTTGTTAGTCACTAGGCCCTAGTTCTTCATGATCTGTTGTGCCATCAAATTTATTTATATAATGTCGAATTTGATTAAAATGGTCTTAATGTTTATATAATTAGTCAAAAAATCAAGGGGTAAAAATCTCATACATTCAATTCAATTTTTTTGTTCTTAGGTATTGAAAGTTGGCCTATAGGTACATATTTTTACTGTTCCTTTGTTCCAAGTAAAATTAATTCTTTTACATGCAGTACCTACCTTTGACAAACGTATATTCATAATTTAAAATTTTCTTATTATAGCAATAAAAATAAAATTCATCCATAGATTATACATTTCCTTGAAAAAGTTATTTTTAAATGTAATTTGCAAAAAGGAAAAAAAAATATAAAAAAAGAGGTTCACTAAATGGCTCTTCATTTCTTGTAAACAAAAATAATTATTGAGGTGGCGTTCCTTATTTGCACCTATAAAGTATTCCATCATACTAAAGCCTCCGATGAACCTAATTCCGAGTGCAAATATTATTATCATTTTAAAATGGATAAATAAATAATTTACTCATGTGCACACTCATACCATACCACTTGCGTAGGTACTCGAATACACGGAGAGACGGTGGCGGTGTCGTTGTTGGCGTTGTCGTTGTCGTCGTCGTCATGCTGACAAACGAGGTAATTAGCCTCCCGAAATTGCTTATATTCATTATCGTATTATAGTTCATGTATGTTATTTCCCACTGCTAGAATTGTGAGAATGTTGAAAATTCATCACCTATACCTTTTGACTTGTGGTTAATATTAATTATTTTGTAATTGTTAAAATTCACTTTAGAAGCTTCAGAATACATATATGTAACTTCTAATTAAGTGGGTTTCTTTCATTGATCGCATTACAATAATAAGATGCGCCTAGATAGATAACCTAGTCTTAGCCAGTAACAATGATCTCAATATGCTAGATGGCTTCCTTTTCAAACTAAGGATTACGAATCAGTGTATTTGAAACCCCACTAATCACTTTCATATTTTGCTCTGGATTGGTCTCATTAGGCATTCTAGAATCACTTAAATCCAATTTGTATGCTTAAACAATTTCACATCTCCATCGTAACTAGTATTGGAGCAACCTACATACATTGCAGTTCACTAAAATTGATACACGAAAGATATTTTTTGTTTTCAAGAAAATATTTTTCTTATTTGATTATTGATTCTCATACATACTCATTAATCATGACGTTAATGAATGAATTTACTCTCTGCAATTTTTTTTTTGCATTAGGAAAAACAGGCTGCAGTTTCTAGCTGGTTCAAGATTTTGTCTCTAATATGTCTGATTTTACGTCCTAAACAGGTATATCGCTAAAACAAAATTAAACGCAGTGAGTGATGCCAGGATTTGATTTACTGAACTTCCACACATAACTCAAATATAAGAAAAGAAGGCGTGGCAGTGGGCAGAAACTACTTACTCGTTGCTAATAGGAACATTTTTGGGCGATTCCGGCTGAATCAATTCATTATAGCTTCGGGATCTCAGGTGATATTCTTCTTCAAATTGAAGGGAAACCAATAATCATGTTTTAATCTTTTTTTTTTTTCATTTTTTGAATCAAAGATCCAGTTAGAACAATTTCGGGTACGAAATTTATATAAATAGGTTCATACAATGTGAAACTAAATCAGCGACGAGTTCTTTTTACTTTCGTTAAAAGTGTTTGCTCTTTTATGCAAAAAATTATTTGTTGGATCTTTCAAATGTTTTTCCTGAGATTCATGGAGAAATAGTTCTAAAATATCCAAACGAAGAATTCAAGAAAATATTTGAGGAGAATCATCATTTTTTTTACCTTAATTTAATAATAAAATACATAAAAATAAGCTTGCTTCAATATCGTATGTAAACGTCTTAGAAAAAAATGTTAGCAAATTTAAAATTTGTGGTCTGGCTGCCCTCCTTGTGTCAAATCTTTTATTTATTGATCACAATTTAAAATTTTTAAGTTTTATATTTTCTTGTAGCTTTTTTAAATAGTATGTCTAATCAATTGAACTGCACTGTATTTAGGTTCAATAAATGGAATATGTACGCACATGTGCCAAATATTGATTTTGCATTGTGTATGAAAATGTAGTATGCTCTCTGACGTCAATAAAGTGGCTTTTAAAAAATTTACCACCGAATATTTTGAGATTTCATAGTAAAATAGTCACATTTATCATTTCATTCAAAATAGACGATACTAAAGGTATGTATTAATAACATTTAGGTAGGGCTGGCAACGAGATCGAGACGAGACTACTTTAAAAGCACCCGAGACGAGACCGTATTTTAAGTACCGAAATTTGCCGAGAGTCTCGCTGGTCTCGGTGGTCTAGCCGGTCTCAGTGGTTTGGTTTCGGTTTTCGCTAGAAGAAATATATATTTAATTATTTTTTAGTAGGTACTCATGTTCAATTTTTATAATATTCGCGAAATATAAAATATTCTAAGCGCGTTAAAATATCGAACCACATATTTACATAGTTTTATACTATGGTGCACTGCGAAAATACAGAGAAAAATACGTATGCATGTCTTTGGAATAGAAATCGCTCATTTTTCAGACTTTGTTTTCCCCGCCGGAAAAAGGTTTTCCGATTTTATTTTTTGCTCCGGAAATAGTTGGTTTTAGACCTTTTGGGTGACATTTAATGTGCCAGTAAAATAAAAATCGAAGACATTGAAGATACGAGTTTAATATTAGTTTCTCCATGTTGGTCTCCGCCATTTTACTTTTGGCGACTGCCTGTGTTTTTTCATAAATGCAATGGGCGCGTTCGCCTAACTATTCAAAGTCACAAGTCTGTTTTATACATTTTCTTCGTGCTTCACACAAGACTCCACAGCCCGCATTTTTCTTACCAACAAACAGCCTAGATATCGTACTCTGTCTTTTCAATCTAAGCAGGCGTCTTATATTATATCTTTTTACCACCAAGAAACACGAAAGAAACCAAGGCTAAGGATGAGACCAAGATCGAGACCGAGACGAGACTGGCACATTAAAATTTTCACGAGAAAAAGGCGGAACCGAGATCGAGACGAGATTTTGTTAGGCGAGACCAAGACCGAGACCGAGGCGAGACTGAAATGTTTCGATTTTGAAGAGACCGAGACGAGACTAACAAAAGTCTCGCCTGGTCTCGTCTCGTTGCCAGCCATACATTTACGTGTTTTATTTTCTACGAATATGAATAAGGATCATCCTTTCAAAATAAAACAATACACAGTGACGGCAGTGTTATGTGCACATCTATTTTGTATTTATGTTTGTTAATTTTCAATTATTTCTTATCTTTTTTCTTTTAACAGCAATTTCCACTACCTTACCATAAAATGATATCCACCTACCAGACTGAGATCTAATAATTTGATCTTATAGAAATAGATCCAGCTAGAGAGTAGGATCCCAAATTGTCGTTGGAAAAATTTCGAATTTTGTATTTATGTCGTATAGAACAGGTAGCTGCCATACAAACAATACCTACTGCATTTAAAAATTTTGAAAAAAAAAAATTCAAATTAAAATTCAATAAAAAATGAGATTTCCCGGCAGCAAAATAAGAGTTCTAGAGTTCCTCATACTTTTTTTTTTAATATGTAGTTCTGGCGAATGAAGTGTTCAAATTCGAAAAAAAAAAGTTTTTTATTCTAACTTCACGCAGCAGAACTTTTTTGAGAAAAAGAGTTCTGAGCATGTTTTTCAACTTAAAACCAAGAGTTGTAGAGTTCCTGATGGATTTTAGAAAGAGTTCTGCAAAATTGGAAAAGTTAGGGCAAATTAAGGTGACCATTGACTTAGAAACAAAAATTTTCAAAATCCAAAATATCAAAAAAAAAAAAAAAGGAGTTCTGATTAGAGTTCCCGATAACAAACAAAGAGTTCTAAACCTTTTCCAAATACATTTTTTTTTCTAAAACTAATTTATCAAAAGTTATTCACAAATTAAGGTTAAAATAACTCGCTTTCAGAAAACCTATAATTTTTGTATTGTAAGTGTTGCCGTTGTTTTTAAATCCATTTCTTTAATTTTAATACATTTTTTAGAAAATTGCCCCTCCCGCCTAAAAGGAGGGAGTTAGACACCCCCTCCCATAATAAAACATGTTTGTATTAAGCCCCTCTACAAAAATTCGTTAATATTTTGCGGCGCCCTACTTGTCGAACTCTCCACGGGAACTCTATTCAGAACTCCTTTTTTTTTATTTTTTTGGATTTTGAAATTTTTTGGTTCTATTTTGCGAATAACTTTTGAAAAATTCGTTTTAGAAAAAAAATTTATTAGGAAAAGGTTTAGAACTCTTTGTTTGTTATCGGGAACTTTCATTTTTTATTGAATTTTAAACAATTATTTTGCTAACTTCACAGGACTTGAAATTTGGCCCCAATGAAAAATGGCCCCAAACAAAAAAATGAAAAATGGTTCCAAAAATGTATATGAAAAGCAACAACAAACAAAAATTGATTAAATTTTATGAACTGGGATCATTTTTTATTTTTTTTTTGGCCTCTTTTCATTTTTTCATTTTGGGGTTAAAATTCTTTATCTGTTGTTTTTGCTTTACGTTTATATATCAAGGGCCATTTTTGGATTTGGTTTGATTATTTTAAACTTTTTTGGCACCTTTTTTGTGGTCATTTTTCCATTTTAAAAATGGGGTCATTTTTCATTGTGAAAAAAGTCCAATTTTGGGTTTTTTTTTTTTGAATTTTTGTTTGGGGTCATTTTTCATCGGGGTCAAATTCCATGTAGCCAAAAACATCGATGAGAAAAATTGTATAAGTACCTATTACTTTTTTTTTTTTTGAAGAGCTTTAAATTTAAAACTAAAAAAAGGTGAATAAGAATTAAAATTAATGTATGTATTTCTTATTTTTGCGACATTTTGTTAATTAAAGCCCACAAGAGGTATACATTTCATTCCTAAAATTAATAATCAACAAGTTTTTTTTAATGAATTTCAAATTTTTCAGAAAACCAAAAATTTGTTAAATTTTTTCTATTTATCAAAAATGAAATTCGAGTAGGTAAACCATCTTAAGAAAAAAATTTTAACATTATGTACGGTACGTAGATAAATAAAAGATGATGGAAACAGTTCCGAATCACTTGTGAAAATATTTATCTTCAAATGTTTCCAATGAAATCATTTAATCATTTCAGATCTTTTCAGCACTTTTTGATTAAATCTATTTTTTATTATGGACATCCACGATAAAAATGATTAATTTTTGTTTACACATTATTCTTAGGATGGAATTGAAATAAAGAAATTTATTTCAGAAAAATTGCTCTTCTTATTTACCCGTAAACAACAAAATGACATAAAAAACAACTAGAGTAGCAAAAAAAAGTATTTTCGTTCGCTTTTTATCTTAATATTTTTTGCTGCCTCAACATTTTCCACAAAATCTTCCATTAAAACGTCTAGCTGTCTTGTCTTACCTTACCACCAATAAACAAAAATTTCAAAAAAAACAGGTGGCCTAGATCTTTTGATATTGAGAAAAAATTTATGACAAAGTACGCTCGATGTGAGTTTTTGATTGATTGATGGCTTCTCTGCCTTGGCCAAAAAAAAAAATGAACAATTTCCCCAATTTGTTTAAATTGCTGGGTGTCTTACTGTGCGCCAAGTTGTATTTATTTTTAATTGCATTTATTTATATCTTCAATTTGACTTTGAATGAATACAATTAAACTATCAATAGAATATTGAAAGACTTGTATAGTGGATCTATTATTCTATATCTACTCTGGGATTTCTATTATTGAAAAATGTTTGTACTATTTTATGTACCGCAGACAAATCATATGATCTACAGACATTCGATAAACATTTTTCTTTTGTTTAAACAATTAAATTTAACGATTTTTTTGTTTTTGATAATTTCGATTTCAGTTGATACATTTTAATGTAATTAATAATTAAAAAATTTACGATTTTTCCTTGAAAAATAATGTTGATAGATAAATTGGAATTTTATTGACTTGAAGGAAGATTCGTATCCGAGAATGGTTTTGTGTACATATTTGAAATGATGACCATAAAAAAACGGATTTCAAAATATTATTTAATATGTATTCGTACGCGCATAACTTGGCTAAACATCATTCGATTTGGATGAGTATTTTTTTGTTAGATTTATATTGAACCAGATTAACACACAACGGAGACGAACATTGAAAAATTCGAACGAAAATTAGAAAATTCGACCAACAAAGTCGGAAAATCGTGAAACATCTTGAAATTTCAAACTTTCTGAAGTACTTTTTTGTTCGTACGCATATAACTTTGCAGAACATCATCCAAATTGGATGGATATTTTTTGTTGGATTTGTATTGAAACAGTTAAACACACTACGGAGATAAGAATTGGAAAATTATACCGGAAAAGTCAGAAAATCGTGATAACAATTGGAGCTCTTGCTCGACTTTCGAAAGGAATACATTAAGAATTTAATCAATTAAAAGTGGAACGAAGTTTGCCGGGTCAGCTAGTTAAAAAAAAAAATCAAAATCGAACCCGAACAAAGTAGGTCCCGTGATTCCGCCTGTCTGTACCTCGACCCAACAGCCTACTATACTGAAGCGATTTTCTTAATACTTGGAGCATAGGATTTTTAGGGGAAATCGGATTTTATTTTTAGTTCAAAAAATAACGGTAGGTACCTTCCTATATACCATACACACATTTTGAAAAAGGATTTATCTCAAAAACGGCTCTAACCAGGCCTTAACCAGGACTTACTGCAGTATTGTGTAAGTAATACGTCAATTACTATTAATTCTAAATTCACTCCTAATCTCTTGATTTTTGTATGCGTATAGCCTATTAACTAGAACCTTTTTTTGTAGTTGCAATAATATTGACCTGGCTTTAATTGAGAATTTTCTTAATTGAACTTGCGCATTACAACACTAGAAGTTATTTCTATTTATAGATAGAATATATATCAATTAAGTTTCAATCAACTCACATTTACTCCTCTACCTTCCGATTCACTTCTTCTAATAAGGTGTCCAGTTAAAGCCCATGTAGTGTCAATAAATTAACTTACTGCTGTGCTAGAAATTTCTGTATGTGCATCTCTATACTCGAAATTCATTATAACTAAAGTTGATCTATATCTATACATAGATATAGCTAATGTAAGTTCAAATTGAAAGGCATTACAAGAAATAAAAACAACAAAAATGTTAACTACCAAAAACCACCTGTAGAGATGTAAACAACAATATTTTTGGTAATTTTATTGAAAAGGTATCCTATATACAGAATATATTTTATGTTTAGGTACCTTTTCCCACCACCCACATCAGAGTTCTTAATTAAATAAAATGCATGACTATGGGTTGTAAGAACTGGCTTTTATGGCTGAAGGGGATTAAGATGAATTGACTTAAAATTAATTTTGTTAGTCAGGAAAAGAAATGCAATTGAATTATGTTATTTCTAAAATAGAATTTATTTTCATGAAAAATATTGAATTAAACTTTTGAACAATTCTTTAGAAATGGTACGTTTTATAAATTATATAATTCGTTCTTTTTTTTTCGGAAATTATAGGCAGGCGCGGATCCAGGAGTGCATTTTTTGGGGGGGGGGGGGGGGGGGGGGTCAGAGTTTTTCAAATTTTTCAATTTTAACGAGAAAGGTACGTGGTCAGCCATAATTCAGAAGCAGCGCAAGAGGTGTGCGGTGTGTACCACCGCATATGGACCCGCACTTTGAGGGGGACCGCGCCACTGCAGGAAAAAATTAAAGAAACGATTTTGTAAATATTTTTTTTAGAAGATATTTTTAAGAAGATGACACAAAAACATAAAAAAAAGTTTTAAGTTTATAATTTTGAGATTTATTTTGCAATTTTTTTAATAGGTGATGTCATACATATTTTGCTAATACAAATTTGGAACAAAATTTTCAGTTTTTCTTGCAAAGGGTCTAGCTATATGCTTCAGAAAATAATTAAAAACAGTAAATTTCGACTTTTATCACATTCATTAATTATTTTTAGATTTGACATAAAAAAAAAACATAAAAATGTTCAAAGATAAAACCGCACTTTTTCATTCAACGTCATTGTCTTCTAAAATATGGAAGCGGAAAAACCAAAAATTACCAAATTAAAATTAAACTGTTCAACTGAAAACATTTTGTCTGGGCCTACTAACAAAATTGAAACTCAAGCATGCTTTTCACTTCATTTCGATTAGACCATTTTTACCAGAGATCGATGGAAGCGCGATCGTGTGGAAGCGTTTAAAACAGGGAACATAATATAATAGAAAATAAAATAAAACAAAAACCTTCGCAAAACGGTAATTGGGCAAACAAATTTGGCAAAATATACCATAGTTAAAACTACGAGAAAAATTGGGAAGGCTGACCTCTACCTGTTTCAGATAAGCTAAAAAAAACAAAGTTCTCTACGGAATTACATAAAAGATGTTCTTTTAGCAAATTTGAAGCAAATATGTTTATGCTCTAGCTCGAACAACAACAACAAAAAGTGCAAAATAACTTTATTAATTACCGTTTACTTACATCGTAAGCAATCTTTAAGTTTTAGCAAAAAATACTGCACGTTAGTGTTGTGTTGTAAGTCGAATTTTAAGAATGAAAACATAGGTGTTTTTTTTAAAGGTTTTTAGGCTTCGTATATTTTTTAATTGAATCTTAAAGCTTTCCTTAAATCTTCACTTGCATTTTTTTCAGAATCCATTCGTAAGTGCTAACTCCATACAATTTGTTTTGGTAAAATTTAGTGGAAACACTATACAGTTTTGGAATAACAAAAATTTCTTGTGAAGTTTTTAATAGATTGGTAAGAAGAAATAGTTAGTCTTCAGATTTCTATAAAGTCAATTATGTCGAGTTTCACCCGTTAAAAAACGATTAGTCTGTAAGTTAAGAAACATTTAATTTACTATAAATTGTTTTCAAACGCAAAGGAAAACTGTGCACAGCAACACAGCGTCGCTCGCGTATACCACTTCAACGCGTTCAACTGCATTAAAGCCTACTGACCTTTTTATAATTCCAATAATCGAAATAGGCAAAAGAAATTTTGTAACCGGGAAAAAATATAAAAATTAATTTCTTTCTATCCCCATTTTTAGGTTTATAAGTGTTTGTATTGATCTTCTTTTCTTGGATTCTGGGAGGGGTCATGACCCGTATGACCCCCCCCCCCCCCTGGATCCGCCACTGATTATAGGAGATACAAAATAACAAGCTGTACTATTAAATCTCATAAAAAGATCTCATTGGCCAAGATAAAATGAGTAAGTCAAGCATGACATCCAAGTTGTATGACTTTAGACAAAAGATGATTTAAGAATGGGATATCTTTGTATTTGTTTTCATCATGGGTGTAAAATATTGCGACTGTGTTTAGTTTTAACTTTTTTCAATAGGGCAAGTATTGGTTTCGTGTTAAAGACTGTCTGGGCCAGCGATGCCAACTAATGATTTTTCATACATTTTAAGCAGGCATTATTTCACTCTGAGGTTTGTTGTTTACCAAAAAGACGTTTTTTTCATTCTTAATAATGAATTTTGAAAAAAATAAAAATTAATTGGTGTCTGATTAAATTAAAGTTTTACACAAAGTGGTTGAAATTCTGGTGTAGGTTTTAATAACTAACATTACGGTGATGGAGAATTCCATTAAATTAGTTTTCGTCAAACCGTCCATCGCAGTTGGTTTATCCGTCTCTTCGTATTTATATGTCCTTTGGAGACAATATCATTAATTGTTCAACTAGTTTTACATACAAGTTATTAAAAGTAGTATTCACATAATATTAATTTCAAAAAATATAAAATTTCGTTAGTACTTTTCCGTTTTTCCCTCCATTATCATTATTAAATTATATTTTAAAAAAAATGTATTCTTTAAATAGCCTTGAACCACAAGATATATCTTTTTTTTAAATTTTTTAATTATTAATTTTGGCTCAATAGTTACTTTTTTTTGCTATGTTATAACTTTCCTTCACACTACCTTTATCAAAAAAAAAAAAAAACGAAACAAAAATAAGTCAAGTAAAATTAGAGTGACGTATCCATCCGCACTATTCATATCCATGCTATCCATGTAATTCTATTTATAGTTAAATGCAATTAAAAGTTGCAAATTCAATATCATCATCATCATCGTCGTGTCCACTCCCTTAAGGCAAACATACAATAAACAAACACCAAATGACAAACACCCTCTTTTGTACCTATACCACAATATATACGGGCTCGATTATTTAAGAGAACCCTTTCGACCGTAAAATTCTCATCCCAATCCCATGCAAGCATAATGGCCGAATGTAAATGTAAGCTATTCCATTGAATAACGTCAGGCTAAAAATATTGTAATTAACATTTACATTATACATATAATTACCGGGAAATATACGTAAACAATGGAGAAGGTTATAATTCTGTCCACCCTAAACAAATATGTTCGGTTATTGCCAAAAGGTAAAAATATACAAACATCTCATTGTATAGTCTGTTTCGATGTATTTTTTTGTTTTTTTTTTAAGGATTGTTCAGTTTTGTATTTAGTCTTTCCCACTGTACTACAGTGCTGGCATAAAAAAAATACATAAAAAATTTGAATCAAAAAATAATGTAACCCGAAAAAAATATTAAATAATTTATGAACCCTTTTAAAAATTAAGGTAGATACAGTCAAATGCCAACTTATTAAGGATAATACCTCATCCTTTGCGGAAAAAGACAACTATATTAGAATCTCTTTTCAAAAAGAGGCTGGGTCGATCCACACTGACAACTTCCCATTGGTGCTCTTTGGAACTCCATACGATATAAGAAAATCGTCAATATTCAAGATATTCGAAACCTTTTCAGGTTAGCATAATCAAGACCAAAGTTGGGCCATTAGCTTTAAATACTATGTTTGCATATGCGAGACGAAACAATTTTTTTTTTCAGAATAGCTTTTACGGCCTTTAGTCCATAAAAATTGACGTTTCGTCCCGGCAATCTTACTTCGACTCATCAGTTGACTAGAGAGGGCCTTGCCACTTTTTTAACAAATAATTTTTTTTTGTACCGTTATTGCGCAAATATAAAAAACTGCGCAAGCCAAAAATTTTAATTTTGTGTTATTTTTTTTTTTTTTTTTGAAGAGTGTCATTTTATTTGTACATTTTTGTGACCCAAACCCAATTAAATGTAAAAATACGATAAATTGTTTATTTAGCATGTCATCTTTTCTTGGTGTTATGCTAGTTTTTTTCAAAAGAATTTCTGGCTTTGAATTATAAAAGATACTTTTGATTCAAAATAGCTTTTAACGGCCTTTCCCGCCTGGAAAAATGGCAAGTTTTTTCTAAGTTTATGTAAGGCCCCGGCAAGTTTTCGGTAAGGGAAACATGGAAGAGGAAAACATGACAGGCCCCTATTAGTGCCTCGCTGAGAACGTTTATTTAAATAATCATGTCGATTATGGAAACCGCAACAGTGGATCCGCAGTGATTCGCAGTACATTGTTCTCTTTTCTTTCCACGTAAAATCGATAAAGATAAAAGAGAGCACTACACTGCGATTTAGTGCGGATGTAGATTCCATAATCGACATGAATGGCTTTGAATCGGTGTGTCAAGTAGTAAAAACGCAACTACAGACAAAACAGAATAAGACAGAATCACAACTGATTTTGACATTTATTAGAAATCTATTCTAGGTTGTTTTACCTAAAAAGCAAGTTGAAACGTGGTGAGTACACTGAAGTCTTCGAAGCAACACAACAACAAGAAGTGCCTCTTGAAATAAAAACCATGGAGAATATATGTGGAACAAATCTTGTTTTTACTTGTCAGGGCTTAGGCAGAATTTATCTGACGAGGCAAAAAGGTTCATAACTGGTGAGAGCCTAGCGAATGCCTATTGTAACCCTTGCTAGACCCTTGTTAGTAACAATGAAAAACTTGCCAGGGCCTTATTGAAAACTAGATTCTTTTTCCAGGCGGGTTATTCCATGAAAATTGGCGCTTCGTCCCGGCGATCTCACTTGGACTCATCAGTTGACTAGTGAGGGCCTTGTCAATACGCAATTTCCATTAAGTTCAGTTCATCTTACATAGATTTCATGATGAATACCTAGTGTGAACTATATCTAACCAGATTAGAATTCCTTATCATTAAAGCTAGAAGTTTTTTTTGTGCCCGTGGCCTGGCAATATTTATATACGAAGATTTTTTAATTAAAAGTTAAAGTTCTTAAAAAAAAAGTTAAAAGCTATTTTGAATCAATAATTCAACAAGTCCATAATTAAATAGTGCTAAGTCTTCTACTTGGCTGATTTATTTCAGTAGTATATAGAATTTGTATTATTGAAAAATCTTAGTATAAAGATACTTTTGACTTTGGTTACCAATATCTCAGCAAGAAATGTCGCCACTGAAAATTTAATGGCAGTTTTGAAAACTGGAACTCATTTTCAACAATAACTTCTTAAAACTTTAAAACAATTATTTTTTTTTTGCCCCTCACCTCACATCATTACTCACAATTTACATCTAAAATTTTAAAAAATGTGTTAATTTTTTTTTTAATTTTTCTTTTTCGAAAAAACACTTCAAATACACTAAAAAAAAAGTGAAATTTTTTTTGTTCCCTTAATTTTTTTGACTAGTGTATGTACTAGTAGTTTCTTGTAGTTTTTTTCTTTTTTTTTCTTTAAACAAAAAAACGTGTCAATTGATTTTTTTTACAAACTCTACCAATTCCAATTATTATCAATTGTGACATTATGTATAAATTCAAATAAGCCCGAACGAAGTAAGGCTCTATGATGATATCTAGAAAACAATAATCTAGAAAACAAAAATTTCGAAAGTAAAAATCTAGAAAACAAAACTCTCGAATTGAAAAAATCTAGAAAGCAAAATCTAGAAATACAAAAATCTAGAAAAAAAAATCTCGAATGCAAAAATCTAAAATTAATATACATTATGTATTAATTTTTGAAACAATGTTAACAATGTTTGTTGTTATTAACGGCGTATAAACAGTGATGTATCTATGGGAGGGGGGTTTCTTTTGCATTTAAAGAGTCTAGATTTAAAGAAACTTATAATAATGGTTTTTATTTGAGTTTAAACTCCTTAAATAGGTAAACTAAGGCCGTGTGTGAATTGTGTTAAAATCGCGTCAAATTGTATCCGAAGATTAATTTTTGACACTAATGAGGTGAATAAATGTATGTGGAAACGTCAAAAATTAATCTTGGATAGAATTTAATCGAAATTTCAACCCAATTCGCACACGGTCTAAAATGTAGGAATAATTTTTTTTTCGAGATTTTTTTCCAGATATAGTCTTTTATGATTTCTGTTCGTTTTTTTTTTTAAATTTTTGTCATTTGAGATTTTTGCCGTTCGAGATTATGTCATGATCCCCCGAATTTAATATCATTGTATGATTTCAAGATATTCGAGCTGATAATTATTAAATTATTCATTACGTCATTTTGTATAGAATTAAATTGAGCCAAATTCAAGACGTAATTATGTTAATCCCATCAATTCATTTAAGCAACAAAATTAGGAAACAATCTTCTTCACCTGTCATTTTCGTAAATTCTTTTCTTCTTAACTTGACTTTTTGATAAGCATTCGCTTTTTTTGGAGATTTAATACAAACCAAAAAATTTACAACAAAAGCCTATGTATGTATATGATTCGCTTACGGCCATATTATTGACTTTCTTTAAAGCTAGTTTTATTAAAAAACTAGTTCAATAGGGGTTTCAAGTTTTAAATTTTTCAAAAAAAAATATTGATTTGATTTAGATGTCAAAATATGTATGAATATTTTGATTTAGATGTCAAAGTAATAAAAACTAGTGAAATACTTAAAACTCCAAACCTGAATAGAACTAGTTTTTGATCAAAACTAGCTTTAAGGAAAGCCAACAGTATGGCCGTTAGAAAGCGAAGTTCTTAAGTTCTTAAAAAAAAAATAAAAAAAAATCATTTTTCTAGTTAAAAAAAATAATTCCTTTGACAAAACAAAATGGGAAAGTTGTTAACCCCCATCAAAATCTGAGAAAAAACTACCAGACTTTATTAATTCTATATGACGACGCTTTTGGGGATACAAAATACATTTTCTCAGAGAATAAATTACTCGTAATAATTTTTCTTAATTCACGTACTTCACGAACTTCATAAATGTTATCTTTTTTTAATTATGCTCTGGCTTCGATGCTGGTTTTCACCATTGAAAATTTAATCCCATTCATGTTTGTAACTACCAGTAATTTTATTTTCAATACAGTAAAACCCGCTTAAGAGAAACTGCAAAATGTCACAGTCTTTCTTTCACTTAAGCGGGTTTTTCACTTAAACGAACCCCGCTTAAGTGAAAAAAAAAATTCGGATAAGTGAAAACAAAATTTCACTTAAGCGGATCTAAAAATTCCATTAATCGGAGAATTAATGCTAGAAACAATTGTATTTATCTTTGAATTATGAAAATGTAATTTTCTTTTTAATAAATTTTAAAATACGTAGTTATACCTCTTAAGTAGCCATTTGAAATGTTTTTTTGGATTTTTGTTTAAGTGGCAAAGCAATTTGTTTATAAAATGTAAATGTGAAATAATCAGAAATTCAAATGTCATTTTTGTGGTGAAAATAGTGAAGGAAAAAAATAACGAAAGCATTCAGCAAATTGTTAGTTCTGTGCGATAAAATTTTTTTGCAAAAATTTCAGCCACACTTATCTTTGAAATTTTCTTTTCGACATTTTACTACAGTTACATCTATTTGGTGAAGTTATCCATCCCTTAAATGACAAATGTGTCGAGTTTAAGTTATCTAGGTACTCGCAATCAAATGTCACACCCCATTATACATTTAATTATACCAATTAAAAGTTGACAGATGTGCAAGCTCATTATGTTTCATTTATTAATAGAGAGTTAACTACATAAGTGTCAGTTGAACAAATTAAACCCGCCTATTTGAGCGGATTAACTGAGATTCAACTATGGTTCGAGCATTCAATTCACATACCTAATTGACAGAGTTGTAAAGACTGCATTCAATTAAAGACTGCAGTCAGTTAAGTCAGAGTTAATTGACTTAAATATTTGAATATAAGTCAAGACTTTGATTTTTGGCTGTGACTTTGAAACTAGAGTTAGAAGTCAAGTACAATATTCTGACTTATAAGTCAATTGGGGCAGTCAATTGAATTACAGTTAATTGACTGCATTACTTTTTGACTGGTTGCAGTCTTTAAGTCACTTAAAAGTCAGTAAGTCACTTAAAAGTCAGTACGTAAGTCATTTGACTGCAGTCTTTTAACTTAAGTCAACTGGCTCGTAATGAAATAATTGTAACTACTACACTACACAAAAATATATAAATAGCTTTTTTTTTCAAAACGCTTAAGGCAGTAAAAATAATAAAAAGAAATAAATTGACTTAAGTTAAAAGACTGCAGTCAAATGACTTAGGTACTGACTTTTAAGTGACTTAAAGACTGCAACCAGTCAAAAAGTAATGCAGTTAATTAACTGTAATTCAATTGACTGCCTTAATTGACTTATAAGTCAGAATATTGTACATGACGGCTGACTGGAAATTTAAAGTTAGGGTCATTTTGAAAGTCAAAAGACTTGTAAATCAGGAAATCAGTGAGTATAAATTGCTGAACCACCTAGGAAAACAAAATGCTGCCTCTTGCTGCGAACCCAATTTAAATTCTCTTCCTTTGCCCACTTCGAAAAAAGTTCAATATTATTTTCACTCTTTCCCACTGTACTAATTAATTGAACCGTTTTTCATAATTTTTGTCTCCTCTTTTTCAGTTTGAAAAACAACAACAACCACAAAAATACCGGCGCTACTGTTTATTTAATTAAACAATGAAAATGTCGAAAAAAACACATCCACATAGAATTGACAGCAACACCAATAATTACACCAACAACAACATCAACGACCGATGCGACGCCAACGGAGAAAAACATCAGAAAGAAGTTAAATAAAGGAAAAGCAAATAATAAGCGTGTGTAATATTTTTATCGACGACGACACGAACCGACGAGATACTTTTGCGTGTGGTGCACGATTAAAATTAGAAGAAAAAAAAAAGTATCTAAAGGTTTTTTTTTTTTTCTTGGGTTGGTGATTGTGCTTTGTTGTCATTGTATCTCATAATAATCTTGCGGTCCAATCCGAACCCAATGTTCGACTGAATAAATGTTCGACTGAATACAGCTTGGAGCGGTTTGTATCCAAAATTTCTTCCCCAAAAACCGATTTGTGATAACTAAACTACGTACGAATTTAGGGGCGGCAAATATTGTTTTTAATTAAAATAAAACTTTTTATCGCGATTATTACAATGTGCTGAATTTAATTTCGAATTTTAACTTGAGGAGATGTGAAAGGAATCCTTTGGATAATTATTCACAAAACCCAGCTCTGTGTGATGTTTTAACTTAAAGTGGATCCGATAAGAACACAAAAGGATAATAAGGATATATCCTGCCATAAGCTCCCCGGAATGGGTGTTCATGTTTATAAAGTTTAAGTGTGATTTGAAAATTTTTGAAATTCAAAATGGAAAATTTAGATCTCAGTGAGTTGGCGCGTTTGGTTGGTGAAGCCGATGGGGGTGAAATTATGCGCTCCGAATTGGTTCGAGCTGCTGTTAACAAAAGTGCAGAGATGCAATGTCTACTGCAGCAAGCTGGAGAGAATAAGGATGCTGGCAATGTAAGTGTCTTAAAAATATTTTCTAATTAAAAAAAAAAAAAAAAAAAAACAATACATAATTAAATTGGCTCAAAAATTGTAGATATAATTTATTCATTTATGGATAGGAAATATTCTAAATTTATTCAACCATTTGTGTAAATAAGAATCTGAGTGGGAGGAATTTTCAGTTTTTTGTTTTTATTTATGTTTCACTGTTTATTGTGTTAATTCTGCTGGTGCGAATAAAATTTATGGTTTTATGGTAGAATTAAAGAAAAACAAGACCTATTTCTTCATAACAGAAACTCTTTAATTTCTGTTTTTGTTTGTTTAACTCCATTTGGTGAGGTTTTTATTTTGGTAAGGGTAATTTACTTCAGTAAAGGTTTGTAATAGTAATCAAGAAAGAATATACCTATAAGGTAGTGGTAATAGTAGAGTACAGATATAGGAAGGCCCAAAAATGAAAAGGAATTTATATTTTATTAATCACTATTTTTGTATAAAATATCGTAGGCTCAGAAGAAAAATGTGTACAAAAGCCCAACTCAATAAATTACCAATAAGGAATACTATTGGCTTAAAAATTCCAAGGCTGTAAGTCAATTTTTGGAACTGTAAGAGTTGTCATGTGGTTTGATTAAAAAAAAATAAAAGTTGTTGTACCTACATAATTAATTTGATTTTTTTTCTACTGAAAAATTTTATTTGTTTAGTTGTGTCGTTTTTCTTTTGAACCAACACACGTTTTTTAGAAAAAAAAATTGTTCTCAAAATACAACAACAACTGAGCCTACATAGAATTCGTGTCACATTTTTGACTCAAAAATTTAGCGAAATAGCAGTCACTCCTGAGAAATTTAAACTGCCTTTGTAAAATCTTGTGTTTACTTGTAATAATAATAATGATTTTTCGTTTTATTCAGAAAAAAAAAAAATAATTTTTTCATACCTACCTATTGTCTTTGTCTTTGAGAATGTGATTGGGTGTAGATAATTATAAATAACATAAATATAAATATAAACATATATAATAATCATGAAAAAATGTCCTTTAAATTTTGGAAGAGAAATTTTTTGGATAGATAGTCATATGGGCGAGCATGTCCTCAAAAATTCTTGTTTTATCTTCAACATCAATCTCATTTCCTAAATATATATAATGACGTAGCATGCTTAACATAGTTCACTATCGCCTTTAAAACTTTTTTCTATAGAAAAATTGCAATGTTTTTCTGTTTATGCTTTGTTAAATTAACTCCTTTTTTCTATGAAATTTATTAGACATAAAACCCAATTGTTTGCATTTTAGATTGTTTTTTTTTTTTTTTTGACTTTGGTATTACTTTTTTTTACAAAAACGCGTATTAAGTAAAATTTTTCTTTTTAATTGCGATATATGTAAGTAGGTAGTATGTATAGGGCAAGTTTTGGATTCGAAAAAAAATCGAACTCGAGATAACAATCAAACATAACATTACGATGACAGAGAACTCGAAAAAGTAGGTCCCCCAATTCCCTCTGTCTGTCTGTCTGTATCTCGGCCACAGCCTAAACCACTGAAGCGATTTTCTTGAAACGTGGGAGAATAAAATTTTTGGATGATTCCCTAGGGGGAAATCGAGTTTTTTTTTAAGCTCAAAAAATTACGGTACTTGCCATAGGACCATTTTTAAAAAAGTTATTTACCTCAAAAACGGATCTTATATTTTTTTAATTTTTTTCGTGTACTAGTAGTGGTATGGTCTATAGTTTGATGAAAAAAAAAATTACCAAAAACCGTTATTAACGGTACCTGCCATAGAACGATTTTTATTGATTTTCGACTTTCTCGTTAACCGCTTACTTGATTTTTAACAGAATTTTTAATAAGGAGGTCCTATCAAGTGTGAATAAAACTGCATACAAATATATGGACTTTTAAAAAAAAAGTTAAAATTT
Source organism: Epistrophella euchroma (assembly GCA_947049315.1). Lineage (NCBI taxonomy): Eukaryota > Metazoa > Arthropoda > Insecta > Diptera > Syrphidae > Epistrophella > Epistrophella euchroma. The sequence continues at coordinate 119,417,027 of OX346245.1, read as the reverse complement.
TTTTTGTTTAATTATTTGTTTTGAAAACGGGTTGATGAATTTTTTTGAAATTATGGTCTTAGCTGTATATTATTATTCTCTTAAAATTGAGATACAAAATTTGTTTTCCAAATAATTTCAAGAAATTTTATATATAAAAAATTGTTTTTTAAGAAAACCGCTGCAACGATTTTTAAATTTTTTTCTGCATAAATTTATATTTTTTCAAGAATTGAGATGGCGTTCTTCATTCTAAGATTAAAACATTTAAGGCACTTGTTTTATCAATTTAAACAACGTGTTTCATGCTTTTTTCCATATTGAAATGTCCATTCTTCAATTTATTAAATGGATAAATACACATATGTAATGTATGTATAATTATTAATTATATGTTTTAAATTACACTCAATCTTTAAAACTCGAAAAAAACTTTTACTACAAGAGCAAGTTCGTGCGACCCAGTCGTGCAATTTATTTAATTTTGAAAGCCCAATTTGTTCTCTCAAAAATATTTGACACTTTTTTATCAAAAAGATACATTTAAAATTATTAATAATAATTCACTCTCATAACATATTACTAATGGTATGTAAAGCGATATACTATCATAAACAAAGTACATATTTTGTAAACATTTAATCTGAATCACATTGATTTCATTTTTTTATGTATTTTAAAAAATATTTTTCTTTAATATAATTTCTGGTAACTCATAATATTATGACAATTCTTGATTTTAATTGGGATAATGAAATTTAAAGTATTTGTTGATACTTAATTTATTTGTTTATTTTTTACAAGCTTCATCACGATAAAAATATATTTTCTACTTCAGCATTAGAATGTGGAAGGGACATCACAGTGGAGGTATCATTTACTCGGAACTCGTTTTTGTATCATTTTTATTAATTTTGTTTGTATTTAATTTTATTATATAAAATCCGTACGATTTGACAAATAACGATAACTCTTTTGAGAAATCATACAGAAACTATAATGCCGGCTTCTATTATCGTGTAAGGTGGCCTTTAGATTTAAAAATTTCAGATTCAAAAATATAAATAGTCTTTGTCAGTTTCAATAATATCCGGATGTAAAATTGCTAGACCCTGTTTAGATTGGGTAAAATTGGGCCGGTATCGGTATGATGACAGGTTTGTGGGTAAGAGAAGTGTGGTGAGTTCATGTGCGTCAACTTCGCAGGTCACTTTTTCCGTTGCAGATTAAAAAGAATATACACTCACAGGCACAATTATCCGCCCATCTGCATTTTTCGTCACCCCAACTCTTTAAGTTCACTATAATTTATCTGCTGATTTGTTTTTTGTTTATCGGATATTTTCGCAAGTAACAAAAAATTAAAACCCTTATTTCGACCGATATAATTATCATCGAAGAATTTTTTGCAATTTAAGCGATTATTAATATTGTTTCAGTTACTTAAACAACATACTGAGAAATCGGTTTTGCATCATTACTGAAGTTGAGGTGAGGAACTGAAGTTGAGGTGAGAAATGTTGGTGTGAGTGAACGTGCCATCAGAAAAAGGTTGGCAGAATTAAATTTCAGAGCTTTCCGATCACCGCGCGCCCCAAATTGCTCCCACAGCACCGTACAGCAAGACTACGTTTTGCGCGAGAATGTGTTAACTGGACTGCAGAGGACGGAAGGGACGTCTTAACCTCAGTCGAAAGCAGAATAGGTCTACGAGGTCCAGATGGACGTCAGCGTGTCTACAGGCGAAAAAACGAAAGGTTTGCTCCATGCACGATAACCGAAACAGTGGGTTACCAAGGAGGGTCTATAATGGTTTGGGGAGGCATCAGTTATAAAGCTCGCACGGACCTTGTTGTGTTCGATAGAGGCAGTATGAACGCTCAGATATACGTGGAAAACGTTTTGCAAGACCATGTGATGCCTTTCGCACCAATTTTTGGTGAACACTTTCAGTTAATACATGACAACGCACTCTGCCATACCGCAAATTCTGTAACTAACTACCTAAATGAGGTCGGGATTCCAGTTTTGCCATGTTCATCTTGCGGTCCAGATCTCAAACCTATCGATCATCTTTAGGACAACCTTAAAAGACGTGCCCGAGCGAGAACACATGTCCCTACCACTCTAGGAGAGCTTAAGACAGCTGCAGTAGAGGAATGGCACAACATCTCTCAGTCGGATGTTCAGGACATCATTGACGGATGGTAAAGCCAGCTCCACGAAGTAATTAGAGCCTGCCACGCAAACACCCATTATTAAAAATTAAGTTTTTCAATAATTTCACCACTTTTTTAGCAACAAAAGATAACATCTTTTTCAGTATTTTGTGTTTTTGTTTGTTTTTTGTGTTAATTCTTTAATAAACGTGGTTTTTTCTCAGAATTTTTGTTTTTTTTTTAATTTTCAAACTTTGCTTTCAACATTACTTACATCCAATGTGGTCTAAGCTTGACGGTTTTTTAAATTTACAGAAATACGAAGTGGGCGGTTAAATGTGCCTGTAAGTGTAGTAATTAGTTGCTAATTAATTGCTAATTAGTTACGCAAACAAAATTAATTGCTCTGTTGGTTTGCGAGAAAATGGGGTGTCCTGCTAAGTTTACGTCAACTTAGCAGATCAACTTTCTCAAAACTATAGATAAACGGTCCGGGAGCGGATATATATTAAGAACTACTTAATTGCTAATTACTAATGCAAAAAAAAACAAATTAATTGCTCTGTTGGTTTGCGAGAAAATGGGTGTCCTTATATGATGACGTCATCCTTATTTATTCGAAAATGAAAAAAGTGATTCAAATTGTTTTTGCGTAACTAATTAGCAATTAAGTAGTTCTCATGTTCTCAATATATATCTACTCTTGGATAGTTTATCTTTATATTTGAGAAAGTTGACCTGCTAATTCGACGTCAACTCAGCAGGACATCCATTTTCTCAAAAACCAACAGAGCAATTAATTTGTTTTTTGAGTAACTAATTAGCAATAAAGTAGAATTAAAAATTAATTACAATTAATTAATTAAAACTAAAAGCACTATTTGAAAAATAAATAAATGCATCTATTATTTGTTAAATCGATTTTAATTTAATGTTTTTTTGCAGAAGATTAAAATATATGTCAGTCAGTAAAATTGCATATCAAAATTTTATAAAAAAAAAAAATGTTTTGGACTTAAACAAATACATTCAGAAAAATTCCATATCTATTAGGCAATTACACTGCGAGGCTGCGTGCAACTGAGCTACTGTACTTCCTCATGATTCTTGAAATGAAACAAAATTAGATCAGCAGTAGTTGACATAATAAGGAAATAACTTAAAAACATGATAATTTTTTTTTTCTTCAAAAATCGGTAAAATCCTTTATCCTCTTGAAGAGTTTTTCGCCAACCAGATCATGAAACTGAGTTTAATTAGAAATTGACATGCATGAAGTTTTAACGAAATAGTAAAAGCCGTTTTCGAATAAATTTAAACAAATAAAAATCGTTGCATTATTGTAGCATTATTAGTTTTGAAGAACAGTTTTTATAAAATAAAATTAAACTTTTCTGCACTTAATTCAGTTCATCAATTAACTCGTACTTTCGAAATATTGTACACAGAAGAAAAGACACACCGGAATGGACAGTAATGGTATTTCGAAAATAACTTTGTATGGATTTCTCAATCATGGCAATGTTATAAGTTTGATTAAAATTACTAAACTATTTTCAAACAGAACAGATAGACAGACTTTCCCTGTTATAGATGTTTTCTGTAGAATGAGGAGTAATCACCTTTAATCTATTATTATCTTATCAGTTCGTCTTTTTTTTTTTTTCTTTTTGAAATACTCTTATATAATTGTTTGATAAATTAAAGGTTTAAATGAAAGTGAATTTGTTTTATTATTTTTTTGTTCTTACAAACGACAAGGAAAATGAATACGAAGACATTCACCACACTTATAACCCCAGTCTCTTCGCATCAGTTATCATAATTTTGAATATTATTATTTGAGTTTTGGGGTTGCTCTTTTGATTTGTTTAAATTCTTGTTTGGAATTTTGCATGTTAAACATGAATTTGTAGATTCGATTCTTCTGGATTAAAAAAAAAAAGGCGAGAATTGCTTATGTTTGATACTAAACCAAAAAACTTAATTTGAATTCTAATTCATAATTCATGTTCGGATAAGCATTAATTTCAAATTTTTTCGAATTATGCAAATAAAAAATATCTACTGAATTTTTAATATAGGTAATTATTTATTGAATTTTGGCAGTGTCAATTAAAAATCAATGAAAGATTATATTGTGTTAATTTATTGCTGTATTTATAGTAAGCAATAAATGAATATGATAAATATTTTGTTACTTGTTTGACTTGAATAATAAATAAAGATTTAATTTCAAACTTGCTATTGAATTGCAAGAAATAGCCCTTTGAATCCATTTTTGAATCAGAGACAAAGCAAGTAGGTATTCTTAAATTAGGGCAGAGAATTAAGAACTTAGAATTTAATATTCTCATTGCATACGAAATGAATTTTAATAAAACTTTTTTTTTGCAATAAAAAAGATTGGAATAATTTTTTAAAGAATATTTATTAATATATTTACTTGCAAATAAATTAAAAAAAAAAAATCGCTACAACATTTTTCAGAATGGTTGTATGGCATGTACGAGGTACCGTTAGTCCCATACTAGGATTTTGTAGTAAAAATCTCGTAAAATGTTTATTCTAGCCTCGCTGCCTCGCAGTGTTTGCCTGTAAGATATGAAAGGAGAAATGCCAATTTGTAACAGTTATAGCAGTTAATCGTTATTAAAAATGGGTACCCGGCTAGGAAAAAAGTCTGGTTGTCGGAAGTATGCCTGCCGATGCGGAGAGCCCTGGAACTGCAGGGCTGCATAAACAAAACTGTTATAAATTGGCATGTCTAGTTTTACTTTCCATAAGATATTGGTTGTCTTTCTCGATTTCTGGATAGCTCCTTCGATCTTACTCTCTAAATAGTCCATGAACATTGAACTTCCCTACCGCGACCGATAACTCCAAACCAATGTGTAGGATACATATGTGCATGCAAGACACCTCCACTATTGTGATATGCATGATAGTTATATTTTATAATCACATTCAGTTGCACATAATAGTAAATTGTTGCAGCCTTTAAATGATATTAAATATAAATCATATTAAAGGTTCTGCTAAAATATATTATGTAGTCCTTGAATATATAGAATATTTTAAGACTATAAAATTATTATGTTTTCCTTTGAACTCATTTTTCCACAAGCCATTTTTCATAATTTATTCTAATTATACAAAATTGGCAGAAAATTTTCAATTTTCCGCTTCCGGTTGTAATGAAATTTAAATTTGCAAAATGTTTCAAATCATGGTGCTATTCCATCGGCTCAGTATAGATATAATGTACCTACAGTACATGGTATACATAACCAATCTATAACGAATACGCGATAGAAAATTGCTATATAATTTTCTCTCGTCTTCTACGAACAGTGCCGCATTAATAAAAGAATTAAAATGAAACGCTTGGGCCGTTTTTTAATAGAAAAATTTGTTTCTGCTATTTGAATTAAATTTATGTTAGATTTAATTTTGAACTATCTTCTTCTATATATTATAGGTATATAAAAATGAATCACTTTTTGTATTCGTACGCGCAGAACTCGGCTGAAAATTATCCGATTTGCAGGGGGATTTTTTTGTTGGATTTGTATTGAACCAGATTAATACACAGCGGAGCCAAAAATTGAAAAAATCGCACGAAAATTAGAAAATTCGACCAACAAAATCAGAAAATCGTGATAACATCTTGAAATTTCAAACTTTCTGAATTAGTTTTTTGTTCGTACGCACATAACTCGGCTGAACATCATCCAAATTCGATAGAGATTTTTTTTTTGGATTTGTATTAAACCAGACAAAAAATTATAAAATTAGGCCGAAAAAGACGGGAATCATGATAACAATTGGAGCTGGCCCGATTATTGAAAACAACATTAATAATTTAATCACTTAAATGTGGAACGAAGTTCGCCGGGTCAGCCAGTTCTATATAAAATTGTTCATAAAAATTGTTTCATTTTTTTATTTCAATTGAAAGCTATAGTATAAAGGTTAAGTTCTTAATGTACAGCTCGTATAAGTTTTAATAAACTGAAACAGTACTGAAACTGAATTTTTATGAAAAGAATTAGTTTTTTTTTTTCTGTTTTCTACTGAAACCGCTATGTAAAAAACTTATCTAAATATGCATTTTTCAACAATTTTCCCACTCCGATTTCCTGAAACCCACTTATAAGCGAAAAACGAAGATTACTAAAAAAGATTTTCATTTGAAATTTTATATCTTTTATAGTAAAAAACTCGGTTAAGTAAAAAATATGGACACAACTATACAAAAATCAAACAAAACAAGAAATAAAAACAAATTTGATGGCACAACAGCTCATGAAGTACTATAGGGCCTAGTGACTTTCAACTCTCAACCATTTCTGTCTGAAGGAATGGACCAGGCTTCAACCAGGCTATTTATTCGTTATTCGTTTTTTTACTTAATAAATAATTTTAATCAACTTATTTTTCTTGTCACCAATTTAGGACAAAAATGGTATTTTTCGGTTATACGAGATTCGCTTAGGTGAAATATTAATAAAGATTTTCTTCTTACGCGAGTTTGACTGTACCTACCATTTTATTTTTAAAATTTGATCAGAATTATCTTTGTCATCCAAACCTTTCAGAGCCCCTTATAATTAAAAGTATTATATTTTATTACCCTCACTCCATCACTGTACAGATGCAGAATTTACCTTTCTTGGGCATATTATAATTTATATTTTCAATTTTACAGCCACGAAAAGATTTACCTACCTGTATGCATATACTGATGTACATATACATAAAATGCCAACAGGACTTCCGTATTATAAAACGTTTACATCAAATTTTCATTTATTATGCAGTTTCAATTAAAGTGTAATATTGATCGGGACCGCACAAAGGGGAGGCCAAAGCGAAATTGGCAGAGGAAAATGTGCCTGATTTAATCTAACAAAATGAAACCATTGCTAATTTTTGCATTAAAGTTAGGGTATATGTTTATGTTGTAGTTAAAGTAGCTCTATACAGGTGAAGTTAACCCATGAACATAGCAATGCTACCGAATAGAATAAAAGCATTCTTAGAATAAAAGCTTCCAAAAGGTTAGCCACTAAAAACTAATTTGGACGCTGAGCTTATACATATAGTGAAGAATGTGTAGGTTAGCCAGAATATTTTTATTTTATTTTTTTTTTTTCAATAAATTTAATTCATTATACATATTTTATATTTTAAATGGATAAAAGCATTTGAAATCCGATTTTTAAGAATTTGTTTTGAATTTGAAATGTCATTAGATGCCAATCCAACGGTTAAAAGTTATTTCATGTAATATGGGACAGGAAAACCTAATATTTTCAATTTAGCCCTTTTTTTGATTGAAATCATATTAGAATTTAATGTGTAACTGGCCCACAGAGCTTTGAATCTAATAAAAACATACAATGTTGACTATGGTTTATTACATCACATGAATGCTTGGGTTCGAAATAATGTACAATATTTCAGTTATATGGCGCATGAAATTGTATTACATATTTATATTAACCGCGTTGTGTCCAAAAAAACACACATAAGTAATTATAATGAATTAAGTTATTTTGACAAACATATTTTCATCCTTATACCAATTAAATTTTTTCTGTTGTTACTCATACTTTAAACTTATTTGAGTTTAATAAAACTTTACGAAAAAAAGCTTACCTATAACCAAGCGTTCTTTAAATCAGACTGCCACATGAAGGTGGTATTTTGTTTTAAATCGTATGATCCGAAATAATGACTTCAAAATCGCTCTTATCACCCAGATTTCTGACGTCCAATTAAAAGAATAATATCATATATCATGGAGTCCGAAAATCTCCGATTCGAGCAAAATCACAAAACTGTTCCAGTTAAGCTAGAATAAAAACATGAAATTAAACTGCGTACTAACCTAAGTAATTGCACGAAAACTGATTTTCTGGTTTTAAGGAAAAAAAAAATACATAAGGAAAATATAGTTTGAAGTTTTTTGATCAAACTTAACATTATGATGATAGGGAAAATGCAAAAAGATTGCCTGTCTGTTTGTCTGTTCTAATTACACGCTGTAGTGATTTTGTGCATCTTGTGCCAAACACCATTTTTGTAACGAAGTATTAGACTTTCTCCCTTACCTACCAGAATATTCTACAACAAATCATTGCGAACCGAAAAGTTTCACAATAAACCAGCACCCTACATCAACAAAAACACCGAACATCAGCACCCTAATACCATCGAACCAACATGACACCAACCGATCATATAAATCAAGCACTCATCATCACCGTAACAAACACCAGCCACCCACCATCCACTGAATTATCATCAATAGCAGAGCACTGTGCACACAAACCACTGATCATGAATACAGAGTAGTGCAACGTCATCATGCAGAATACAAATATTTCGTTTGTGAGTTTTAGAATTCACACTTTCTCTTGCCTAAAAATATAACAAGAGGACGGACGTATGAAAAACCGGATAACTGGCTGAACAGAATAGAATGACGGAACTGAAGACGCAGACGGAACTGGAAGAGCTGTCAAAAAGTGTCGTACGTTATTTTTTTTACATGTCCACAATGGAGCTGTACAGCTTTGAAAGTATTTTGAAGAAAAAAAAAAGAATATTCTTGTGTACAAGCTCAGAATTCACATTTTTTGTATCCAATAATTTTCCTTTTAATAAATAATTTTTTTCGCGATACAAATAACCACAATATTTTTTTCCGACCCAAAAAGTTGTTTTTTTCTTCATACAAATTGAAACGTCAAAAGTGCCGTACGTCAAAAGTTAAAAGTTGGTGAACTCTTCCGTCTGCGTCTGCGTCTCCGTATGCGTCTACGTTCCGTTGTGTTCGCAACATTGAATTTGCGTGTATTCAATATTTTGACAGCTATTCCGGCTCCGTCTCCGTTTCCGTCTGCGTCACCATTCTGTTCAGCCAGTAATTCGAAGCTTATTAAAGGCTGCTTCACAATGCGACGAGGAAACGAGACGTAAACGTGACGAGAGCTCGTCGTAGCTGTCAAACCAATTTCAAGCAATGAGAATATACCAGAGTATTCACAATAAAGCGTTTCTCGTCGTCCCGTCATGCCATGATTTCGAAAAATTGAAAAAAAGACGCGACGAGACGACGATTTTCATTTTGACAATTGAGAAGAGGACACCGAGCGTATCTGTATTTATATTTATTAATTGTGTAGATAAATAAATAAAATGCCGAAAATGGCGAGCAAATGTGTGTTTTTATTTTGCGACTAATTAATTTTGTCTTCATTAACATTCCCACCGTCTTCTTCTGCTCACTTTTGGTCTTTTTTTGCCTATTGCTTTTTTGTAAATAAACACTCCCAAAAGTACTAAAAGCATTTTTTTAACATTTTCATTTTCCTTTTTTTCAAATTTTGTATTTTATTTCCCAAATTCACTGACAAAAACGAATAATTCTACGCTGTCTCTGTGAATAACTCGCTGCATTGTGAATTAAGGAACGATTTTATAACGAGAAAAAGATGAAAGCGTTTCTCGTCACGCTGACGTCTCGTTTTCTCGTCGCATTGTGAAACAGCCTTGACTCGTTGTTGTTCCTCTTCCTAATTTGCGAATTGCAAGTACTGAGGCACAAGGTTCCGGCGAATATAAATTTGTAGCAACTCTTGGTCGCCTCAGGTTGCTTTAATACACATTCGTGTATCATAGCATTTAGAGTTAAATCTATTTGGTATTAAAATCTTCGTTCGTAGTAGCTTTTCCCTCGGATTATCCATGGGCACGAATGAGATTCCTATCGTTGTTCTCCCTGCTTGCTCCTTCTGAGTGAGATCGTGGGCAAAGTAATTTTTTTAAATTTCATCGTGGACCGAGTCTACTCATGTAGCTTAGCTCTATAAAAGCTTTGCCATATATGGAGTACTATGTCATTTAGTTTAAGTTAAAAACAAATTGAAGTAAACCCCTCTTCTTATGAAATAAAGATTTATTAATAAAACTTTAAACTGGTAACTGGTCAGAGTTCTAGTTTCTTAATCCTAATTTGTACTTGTTTTCTTCGGAAATACCATGGACAACGACGTGCTTACCTCAGCGCCTCAGCCTCAGAAAAAAAAACCATCACACGTTCGGCGCTCGAGTTCGAAAACTTGGGTTTTTCATTAAGCCAAAAAATCAGAACTACCGGGTGTACTGCAAGGTCTCCCTCCTTTGAGTCGACAATGTTACTGGACTATTATATTGAATATCGAAATTTTTGAATAACCGGGTTTTGAAATTAAAATATTTTTCTATCAATACATAGGGTGATTCACTTAAGGGCTGACAAAATGCTGTATTGTGTAGGTTGAGTCGAGACAAGATAAAAATCGTATAGAATAGGGGGTATATTTCCCTCCGTTTAGGTGGGAGGGTCAATTTTCTAAAAAAATCGACTTAAAATAGAAAAAAATCATTAAAAAAACACAGGGCAACATGCTATACCTTTTATTAAAGCCGGAATGCCCTTCTTTTTTATGTGTTTAATTCAAATTATTTGAGAGAATAGTTTTAAAAAATTAATTTTCAAGCTCAAAATTTTGAAAAAATAATGAAAAAAATTGTATTCGAACTAATTTTTTTTTTTTTCAAAATTTTACGTTATTAAGTACTGTTTTTGTTTTTAATATTGCTCCTATCAATAGTACGATCCTTTATTTCACAATTAACTCAATTCAATCAAACAAAAACAGAATTATTACTGAATTATCTGAACTGAATTAATTAACCTGAGATATTAAGTTTCCCTTTAAAAGTTCAATTTTAAAATAAATATATTAAAAGCTCTTATACATAATTTTTTAATCAAACCTACCTTTTTCTAACACTATTCTGTAAAATTTATTAAACGTTTTTCTCTTAACCCATCTTGTTCATCGCCTTTAATGAGAGAAAAATATTTTTGCAAAGCTTCAAACTTCGCGTCGGTCTCGGTCGCCGTCGTCGTTTAAACTTCTCTTCTTTTAGCAAAACAAAAATTTAATCGCTTCTGGGAAACTTAATATTTTCGAAACAATTTTCCTCAAAACTTCCAATTACATAGGTTGCAATGTGGAGCAAAGAACGCTCCCGGTGCTTAGGCACACAGTAAAACGACAAATTCAATTATGATTTCACCAGGAGAACATTGTCTCAACGGTACTCGACGAATTGAACAAACGCAGTATCGTTCGCTTGGAAGTCAGTGTAGACGAAAAGTATTCTCGTTCATCATTTGTAGAATATTTATACGCTTGGCGTTTATTTGTCTGGCTTTGTGGGTATATTATCATAATATCAGACCTGTTTTTGAAATTTTCATTTTGAAAGATATAACCTTTGTGGTAGATGGAAACAAAACACTTTCAACTTCAGAAAATTATATTTCATTAATTTATATTTTTCTTTATTTTTTTTTTCTATCTTTTGCAGGCAGTTGGATGTCCGATATCCTTTGATTCAGTATTGTGTTGGCCAAGAACACCTCCAGGCGTTTTGGCCATTTTGCCGTGTTTTGAAGAGTTCAAAGGCATCCAGTATGATAGTACACGTGAGTAAATTAATAATAAAAAAAAAAAAAAAACTTTATGATTTGTGTATTTTCTGTGCCTAAGTTAGCATCCCATTATTACAGTGGGTGTAATATTATAGGCTTGTTTAATTTCCGTTTTGAGGGATGTCATCCATAAAAGAGTACCTAAAAGTTTTGTTTATAATTTGAAGATTAACTTAGGTACTTCTATGAATTAACGTGCGGTATGACTGCAGTTGGTATCTGTATCTAATATATTTAAAGAAAGAAGAAAAGTTAATTAAAGTTTTTTAACCATTATGTATTCCTTTAAACAAAAAGAAATATATTTTTTTGACGACTACAGCCTATAGCGAAGAAGTGACAAAACCTCCAAGAATAGTCCTTCTCATGAATAAGAGCTTTTCGCCTAAGCCGTTCGAATACGGCAAAAAAGTGGGACATATACTTTTTTGCCTGTCAATAACACGCTCACGGAAATTGTTGTGAATTGTAAGACATTTCCAAGTCAATCAGAATTTCATTCAAACAAAAATAAAAAGCAGAAAATAATAATTATTTAAATGATCGCACGAACTTGCTTTTCTGGTTAACAGCCATAATGAACTATACATTTAAAAAAGCGTATTCATGTAACGAGATAAGTCTCTGCGTTGCGTTGTAGAAAAATATAAATTTTCGCCATAAATTTGCATGAACGTAAATCGGGAAATCAAGCAGTTGTTTGTTAAATGTCAAGGTAAACTCATAAAAATATTTCCTTTGATATTTTTATTTTTAAAAAAGTGACAAATACACCATTTTGTTCTGTGAAATGTCACTTCAAATGACACTTCTTAGTTTATCAGAGGTTTATTTCTATGCTTTCCACATCAAATTGTTGAGATAAATTTATCAGGCCTGCAGAAATAATTTCCCATACAAATTTTGACAGCTCGTTTCTGCGGGATAAAAAGTGGCATGATCGTTTTTTTTAACACGATAATTTCCTCGTGGCACAGTGAAAAAGTTTAATAATACGTTTTTTATTTCCATTATTTTAATTAAAATTAAGCAAATTTCATCAAAATTTAATGAAAATTGGTCCAAATTCCGTAAAAGGTGGAATTATTTTGATTTTTTTTGTTGTACTTATTAGACCCCGTTATAAAATTGAATATAGTTTTTTCTTTAAGGCTGATTTCCAATGGCGCGTTCGCGTTAGAGACGCTTACGTATACGTTTACAAGCTTTACGAACGCGTCGACATGACAGACGACTTGAAGAGAACCTGAAAATCAAAATGAACCTACGTAACTGTAATTTCGAATTCCTTTCAACAAACTATTCCATTATTTTTTAAACAAAATCGATTTTTTCTTTCAATAAAAGGAATTTGTCCAGAAAACCAATTTTTTCTTCTAAATAAATCGATTATTTTGTTGAAAGGAATTCGAACATTAGTTTAACTGTCAAAACGCACGCTGAAGTTGATTTTTTTTAACTTTAACGTTGAGGTAGCTTATGTTACGTTGGTTTGTGTACATGCTAATAGGTGCTAAATCGTAACATAATACCAAACGCGTGAGCTTTCGCGTTGAAAGAAAAATCTGTCAAACCGACGCCCAACGCGGCATTGGAAATCAGCCTTTAACAAAATAGAAGAATTTGTGTTTTTTTTTCATGGCATGAAAATTGGCACGTTTTTTCATAAAATATGGCACGTTCATTTTATTTTGGTCGGCAACGCTGTCTCTGAGGCTTATCAGGGATTTCCGCCGTTAAGCCTAGTGCTGCTGGTGCGAAACGAAAAACCCCATACAAAAATGACACAACGAAATCATAAACGAAAAATTTCGTTCTGCGGTACGCTGTTCGATGAACGAAATCCATAATTGTAGCAGATTATTTGGAGAGATCTCCCCTTTGTTTTCGCACATAATTAATAGGCTGTAGCATTAATTGTGTGCGGTAAAGTGACATTTGCTCTCTATTCTTGTAGGCTTAAAGCCTAGTACGCTGCTGATACGAAACAAAATTTTTAGTTGGTATCCAACATGACAACAAAATGCTTACGAAAACCATAACGAAAAATTACCCTTTAAAAGTGTCACCATTTGCAAAACCAAAAAACAAACGCATAAAAATCACACAAAGCAATGTCGTGATAAAAGAAACAACAAAATACAAACAAGAATAGAGACCAAATGTCCCTTTTCCGCACACCCAGAGGGGAGATCTCTCCAAATAATCTGCTACAATTATCGATTTCGCTCATTGAACAGCGTACCGCAGAACGAAAAGCAGAACGAAATTTTTCGTTTATGATTTCGTTGTGTAATTTTTGTATGGGATGCTTCCTTTCGCATCAGCAGCATACTAGGCTTTACAAATAAATACCCTTGTTGTTTGTGACATATATGAAGATTCCCCATTAATAAAGTCAAAATAGAACAAAGAAAATAAAAAAGGGATAACGTCATATAGAACATTGAATTGCAATTGTAAGTATTTATAAGAGTGTTGGGAAAACAGAACTGATTTTATCAAGGTACTTCAGAATGAACCTACGAATGAGTGACGTTTACACAATGAAAATTTGTTATATGTTTACACTGCGCCGCTGCATTTTTCGTATTGTTATTATTTAACTTAAATTATTATATTTATTCCACTACACTAGGTAATCTTGTTTGCATTGATAAATCCATAGAAGTTTTACTTCTTATGCGTATAATATAATACACATTGAAATACACATTAAAATACTCCCCGTTTTTAGTTGCGATATAGGTAGGTATGTTTTGGATTCTTGCAAAAAATCGAACTCGACATAACAATCAAACTTGACATTACGGTGATAGAGAACACGAAAAAAGTGGGTCCCGCAATCCGTTTGTCTGTATATCGGCATACAGCCTAAGCCCCTGAAACGTTTTTTTTTTTTTCAAGCTTAGAGCATATGGCTTTTGGGTGACTTCCTAGTGGGAAAATCGATATTTTTTTTCTTAGCTGAAAAAATAACGGTAGGTACTTACCATACAACCGTTCTGAAAAAGTATACTTAATGTATGTCAAAAATGGCTTTAACGATTTTTTTAATTTTTGTGTGTACTAGTGGTAGTATGGTCTGCAATTTGGTGACTAAAAAGTTTACCAAAAACCGTTATTAACGGTACCTGCCATAACCGTCTTTTTTATTTTCCATTTTCTCGTTACGGGTCAACCGATTTTGATCAAAATTTTTATTTTGAAGCTCCGATCAAGTGTAAAAAATACTGCATACAAATATTTTCAAAACAATACTTTTTGGATTAGAAAAAAAAAAGTTCAAATTTTTTTTTTTTTTTTTTTTTTGGAAACGAATTAATGAATTTTTTTTTGAAATTAGGGTTTTAGTTTTATTTTATTATATTCTTAAAAATGGCAAACCAATTTTTTTTCTAAAAAAATTCAAGAAGTTTTATATAAAAAATTATTTTTTAAGAAACGGCACCAACGATTTTTAAAATTTTTTCTGCATAATTTTTTTTTTTTTCAAGAATTGAAATGGCGTTTTGTTCATTTTGAGATTAAAATTTTTTTAATTAAGTACATGTCTTATCAATTTAAAGAACGTGTTTCCATTTCTATTTTTCAATTTATTAAATAGATAAATACATATACAGGGTGTCCCGAAACTCAACGTCAAGCGGGCACCGGGTGATAGGGCAGGTTGTGCCCGTTCTGCGAAAAGTATGAAAAAATAATCCACCTCGCTTGGTTTAGTAGTTATAGCAATATTAAGAAAAATAATTATTGATTATATATGTACTTATATAATACACTCAATCTTTAAAGTTCGAAGAAGCTTTTACTAGAAAAGAAAGTTCGTGCGACCCAGTCGTGCATTTTATTTTTTCCCTACAGAGCAAGAAGTATAAAAATCTTAATGTTAGCGATAATTAAATAAATGTAGTTTAAATAATAAGTATATTAAAGGGCGGATGAAACATTTATAAGTGTTTTTTGTTAAAATTATTTCTCAATAAAAGACATAACCGTTTTTAAGAAAAAGATTATTTTCTTGAAATATTTATTAAACATATGTATGTACCAATGACTGCCATGCGATTTCTTAAATATAACCGTATTTTTATTTACAACTTTACGCTAACAGCTTAATCATTTTCTACAAAATGTTTTTACAAAACCGTCTTCGATATTTGAAGTAATAAGTGCTAATTTTTTGATTGATAATTAACAGCTCAATATAATTATTTATAGTTTTTATATTAAAACTAATTTCCAGGTGGCAAACCATTTTCTCACATCTATTTATCTGTGTGAAATATTTTATTGTAAATAAATTAGAGAAGAGTAATATAAAAATAACACAGAGAGAATTTAATACATTATCAACGCAAATATATTTTCGTTATTGATAAATGATAAATATTTTCGACTATTTTCCGGTTAAGATCTGTACCTTACCATTTTCAGGAAAGGATGTACATAAATATGTATGTTATAAAATACAGTTTAAATCAGTCAAACTAAGACAGATCCCAAATATTAAAT
Organism: Epistrophella euchroma; assembly: GCA_947049315.1. NCBI lineage: Eukaryota > Metazoa > Arthropoda > Insecta > Diptera > Syrphidae > Epistrophella > Epistrophella euchroma. The sequence goes on along the minus strand of OX346245.1, from coordinate 119,400,818 downwards.
CAAAAAATGTATTTTTAGTATTTTGAAAAATTCTTTTTGTTACGAACATTTGAATGAAGATTGATACTGCAAATATTTTTAAAGAAATTTTTTCCTGAATATATTGAAACAAAGAATAGTTTAGTTATTGAAGTTTATTTTAAATTAAATATTATTAAAAAAAAAAAGAAGCTAAATTAGAAATACAAAAATGGCGCAAAATGTTAAACAAGCTGATGTTAAAGTTAGCATGATGCTACTTAACAATTTTAAAACTTTAAAACTCTTTACTAAAATATTGTTATTTTTAAACATTTTCTAACTAGTATCACACTAAACCTGTAGTAGCCGTGGCGTGATGGTTAGTGCGATGGACTATCATATGCCGGAGGTCTAAGGATCGATCCCCAGCCTCGCCACCTATTTATTTTAAAAAAAAACGGCTACTGCCTCTTGTGAGGAATTGACAAATCCTCCAAGAGTATCTCCTGTCACAGAAAAGTACCGCTCGTTAGCCGTTCGGATTCGGCAATAAACTGTAGGTCCCCTCCATTCCTGCAGACACGCACACAAGAATGGTTGAGAGTTGTAAGTCACTAGGCCCTAGTTCTTCATATGAGCTGTTGTGCCATCAAATTTATTTATATATCACACTAAACCTATTTTTCTAACTGAACACGCCTAAAACACTGACAATTCAACCCATTTTGGCAATTGTAGCTGCCAAAATGACACTTGGATTTAGTATGATACTAAAAAGATTAAATAGGCATTTGGCGATTTTAACTTTAGTAAAATGTTAAAAAAGATTATACGATGCTAACTCGTTTAAAATTTGGAAAAGCCTGTTTTTAACCTAGCATCATACTAAAAATGGTTTAACATCATACTAAATCGTCTTAAATTTTGCGCCATTATTATTATTAGTTAGGTACTATATTACTATCTATAAATTTCGTCATGACATAAAAATTGCAATTACATAATTAATAGTTATAATTGAGGTGCATATTTAAGTTTTCATAAAATGTTACTTAAATTAATTTATTTGTACAATAACTTCAATTAAACTCAATTTTTATTTGCAATTCATTTTTTTTTGTTCTCGGTGCAGACTATATAACAAACAGAAATAAGAACTGCATAGCTTGCGGGTATTGTTTTTTTTTTGTCTTCTTAAGGTAATTCGAATCTGTTTGCTTGGAACTGAAAACTTTAAATACTTAAGCATTAAGCAAACAATGGGATCTACAATGAGATTAATTTACAAAAGCTCTTTCAATATTAGTGCTTATAATTAGAAAGAATGTTTTTGCATTGTTAGAATCAATATTTATATTAAGAAAAGTTATTTTGTTTGCATTTGAGAACGGGAAGGTATATACTTACATGTGTTTACCTATACGTGTGTACGTTTAAAGATTAGTTGAGGAATTCAAAGAGGAACTTAGAAACAATTAACGGAAGTAACAAGTTATGTTATTATTGATATTCTTGAAAGGAAAAGGAGATGCTTACGGTGATTTTTGTCGATATTGAAATTTTTACGAAAACAGGAAATATCCTTGATCCTTGTATTTTTGCCTTTAGCAATTTAGTTTGTAATTAAACTTCTTAGGAAAATTTAAATTTTGTTCCTTCAATAAAAAAAAATTCACTGGGGATTTGAGCTTGAATATCAAAATCTGGAAAACTTTGTTAACTGATTTTTACTGAAAAAAAAACAATGTTGGAAAACAGTTAGTTTTTTATGAACATTTTTTTTCAAATGGATATAAAGGTTAATGTGTAAACAAGGCTTTTATGCAAATTTCAAATTAATAATATGAAATTTGTTAAAAAAATAATTTTTTAAAGGGCTTCAAATTCGTGGCGATTGGGAACAAGCTATACAAAGAAAAGAGAAACAGAATCCTGAGCGTTTGCAAAAAAAAAGAATAATAAATAAAAACCCATTAGATTTTGCATAACTGCTGGCTGGATACCTGGATACGTTGTCATTGAGAGACATTTCTGAGCGACAAGACACACTGCTCTCAAATTTGTTCTTATCTGTTTATCTAATGATGAGAAATTAAAAATTCTTGTGGAAACTAGAGGAATGCACATGGAAAAATTTTTCGAATGATACAGGAATTGTATATGATCATTCTTTAATGGTTGACAAATTGGGACCAATTACTCTTGATTTAATAAATTAATAACTTTTTTTTTAATATCACGTTGCTCTGAAAAAAAAAATATCTTTAGCTGAACCCTGTCAAATCGAAAACCCACCTAATCGTAAAGTGTTTGATCAGTCTTAAGCACAGTTATTAAAGAATCCAATCTGATTGCCTTTGCTGGCTTCAGACTCAGACTTCAAATTGAATCAAAAATATTGCAATAATTTGTTCCCCATTCATTTTGAAGCAATTAATTAAACAAATTTTTTTTGGAATCATTGCATTCATTTGTATTCTTTTACGTTATTTTTATTCTTTGGCATTTTTTAAGAGCAAATGTCAGTGGAAAATGCCGTTCCACCTAAAAGTATACAATTTCTGTTTTTTTTTTTTTCGATTTTAAGATTTTTAAAGCGAATTTCCAAACTTCTGTAGTCTTTTTAAGACAAAATTTCCCGGAGAAAATCCCAAATAATAGTTCGTATTAGACTTTTTTCGAATTTGAAAATTCCCTTATACATAATATGCATACAAACATATATCAATAACTATGTTGGGTAAACGTGGAGAATTTTGGGGGTTTGGAGAATATGGCCAAAAAAATTAATTTTTTTGATGGAGATTAAGTGCATGGTGTGCCCTTACCCATGGAGATTTTGGCTCTTTGGTGTTAAATTTGTTTGGATATTTTATCCGATTGAGATACTTATTTTGAAGATAACGTAGATATGACTCCCGATATTTCAACTCGCTTAAAATGCTACCTATGAATGAATATTTTTTTAAATATCTCTCTATCTTTTTGCATGGAGTTTATATTTTATGCAAACATTTATTTAAGGTACCTAAGGCAGACAATGCTTCAGTTAATCTTAATTATTAAAAAAATAATAATAATTTCCATCCCCATCTCCCATTAACGTGACCCATTTTACAGTAAACCTATAAGATTTCTTTGAAATTTTGTATTCTCTTTTTTTATAATAAATATTTTTTTAAATTTTGACAGGCCTGCAAAAGTGTAAACACAATCTCATTTGAGGTTTAAAAAAACAAACAAGACCTATAGCCTAGGTATAAAGAAATCTTAATTTATAATACTTATCTTCATTTGTGTGCATATCTTCATGAAATGAGAAACAAATGGGATATATTTTTTGGTTAACAAAGAAAAATCTTTTCAATTTCTTTGTGTTTCAAAAAAAAAACCAAAAACTTTTTCTATAATAGAAATGCACTCATAGTTATAATAACAGAAGAAAAACTATACAGGCTATTATGTCGATCTGTTGTTAGTCTGTTTGTTCTTTTTTTTTTCATTTCTGCAACTAAGACAGCATCCTCACAATTAATGTATCGAAAAGTTACCAAATTATTAACTTCCGTTTGAACAAACTTATTCATCTATAATATTATAAAGAAAATTCCTATTTTATTGAGAATATTGTTAAAACTTCCATCGGTCCTTAACTAACTTAAGTGATTGATCTTCTCGGAGGAGAACGTCAAAGCCAATCTGATGAAAGATATATCATTTATTTAGAAGAAGTTTTAGTCTTTTCTCGTTTTATATACTGTATATTAATCGACTGTCATTTCCGCTTCGTCCTTGATACACTTAAATGAAGTCCTAGAGCTAAATTCTTCTATTAATTTGTCTTCATTATATGAGAACAAAACTCAAATCTATCAAAAAACACCCCTTTCAATCAATTTCTTGGTAGAGTATTATTTCTCGTAAACATTAATCCTCGTCTATTGTGTCCCCATTCCCATATTGAGCCTGTGTACCGCCATTTAAACAATATTCTAGTCCTGTTAACACACAAACACATACATAGACAAATGTGTTTAATGCCATCTTTCACCCACGCATATTCTTCAAGTTCATCGGGTAATACTTTAAGTTTCCTCTTCATCATCGTCGCAAATTGAAAACAACAAAAAATATATATAAAAATGAGAATGGAAACAGTTCAAGACGATATCGATGCTATATGGGTTTTTGGTTCCGATTAAGGAATCAATACTTCATTGACTGAAATTCAATGCATTAATCATACCCACACATATATGTGCTGAAGAAATAAAAGATGACACAATCCCATCTTCATATCCCATATTCTTGTTTTTCTTTTGTCCTGTTTAATGTTATGAACTTTTAGGAGGAGAGGCTATCCTCCTTTTCACATGGTTACCCGATTTAAGGAACGTCACCTATAGAAACGCGAGCTGAGAAGAAGACATGATTGCTATAAGACGAGCTGTTTATTTATTGAGTCGAATTAATCCTTGAGGTATCGTCCTTTGTATGCATGTCTATTTTCTTGAAAACTTTTCATTTATATACTTTTCTTTTATAATTTTTCTACTTATAACATTTTTTCAGGTTATAAAATGGAAAACTTAACACAATGTTGTTTTGTATTCAATTCCACATATAACAATTATGGTGACCATATTTTTAAATGCTAAAATAATTCAAAAGGAAATAATTTGGTTAATTTATTTGCTTACATTTTAGTTGCACTGAAGATATAAAGTTTGTAATTTTTTCTTACTGATATAAGTGACAACAGTATTTTATACCCAACTCTTTTCTCAACATATTTTACATTACCTTAATATGCAAAAGTTAAAAAGCCATCTAACCGTCAGCGTTAAAACTAATTTTTGGGATTTCGAATGAAACCCAGATAGAAACCTATAGATCCAATGTTGTTTTCGCATCATGTGTTTAAAGATGACCCCGACCCAGACCCGCACATAAAGGCATCTTTTATCTATATCATAACAAGGCCTCTCAGACTCAGATGGCAATCTATTAACAATTAAATGAACTAGCTGATTTACCTTATGGCATCCATCTTGGATTTAAGTTTTCATTAAATATCTGTTAGTCCTACGAATAAAATTATAAGTTCATTGAAATGTTACATTGACCTTGGAATTTGTAAAGGACACATTTTTTTAAATTGATGTGTAGGGGGAGGGATTATTTTGAGTGTAAAAATGAATTTAGTGGGTTGAAAATCACAACATTTGGCCGCCATTTTGGAAAAGGGGATTGTAAAAATGTTTTTGCGATATCGTCACAACCATACCTCTTACAAACAAAATTTTAGCACATTTGTGTAGAAAATTAAACTCTCTACATTTTTCTCAACTGCTTTTTACCGTAAAATTGAAAACAAAAAAGTTATAATTAAAAATAATGAAACATTAGATTAAAGTCATCTAGTATAGGAAGCTGCTTACACGAGTATTTCGGTTTCTTTTTTAAATATTCTCACAAACAGCTTAGGTAAATGTTTTTTATTAAACTCAGTGCCTGTAATGAAGAACGAGGGTGTAATAAAACTGAATTTCAATTTTTGAAAAAAAAAAAATAGCATTGTGGAAAAACGGTTTTTCAATTTTTTTTTTTTGAAAATTGCCTTATTTTCGAGATATTCACGTATACCTTCTCAATGGGTAAACCGATTTTGTTATAATTTTGCAATCTCGTGCTTGTGAGTAATCCAAACAATTTTGCAAATAAAAATGTTAAAAATATTTGTATTAATTAAAAAAAAAAAAAAAAAACAATTAATTTTTTTATTACTTTTCTCGTTTTCTTTAAAAATGCCATAACATTCTGCACAGCTGCTATATTATAGTTATTAACAATACAAGAGCAAGTTCGTGCGATCAAGTCATGCAATATATTTTTTTTTTAATAGTTGTTTGGTGCGTGATGATGAAACAACAAAAAAAAAGTTTATGTATTTCTAAAAATAAATTTGATGGCACAACAGTTCATGAAGAACTAGGGCCTAGTGACTTACAACTCTCAACCATTCCTGTGTGCGTGTCTGCAGGAATGGAGGGGACCTACGGTTTATTGCCGAATCCGAACGGCTAACGAGCCGCACTTTTCTGTGACAGGAGATACTCTTGGAGGATTTTCCAATTCCTCGCAAGAGGCAGTAGCCGTTTTTTTCTTTAAATAAATAGGTGGCGAGGCTGGGGATCGAACCTTAGACCTCCGGCATGACAGTCCATCGCACTAACCATCACGCCACGGCTATTTCTGTTTTCAAGAAAATTCAAGAATTACAAAATACCTATTTAATTTTTAAATAGAAAGGAATTTCAAAAAAAAAAAAAATACCATTTTTAATATAGAATGGTCACCTTACTAATAAGTTATCTTCAACTATTCCTACTCTTATTCCTAAAGAAAAAACCTTTCAGTTTTCTATAATATTTTTTATAGCTTTGTACCTATAGTCATAAATTTGTTTATGTTTGCATAACAGTGTTTATTTTTGTTTTGTGTCTGATGGGTGTGATGTTAATTTATGGGGGTGGAACATAATTGGTAACCTTTTCAACAGCAAAAAATGAATATTAAAACTAAATCCAAGTGGGTTTTTTTATGGGTCACGCATGTATAAAATAATCAAATTGAATTAAGGGGATCAAAACTATACGAAGAATGAGAAAAGAAACTTTTGTTTATTTTTAGAAAAAAGAAAACAATAATGATTTGTATTTAAGGAAATATTAAAGCATTTTACCCACACATAATTGGACCATATAGATTTTTAAACTACCCATAAGTTATGTTATTTCAAATTGTTTGACATTATTGTTAAGTTTCCTTAAAAATCATAATCGAATCACTGTGACCTTCATAACTTAACTTTTTTAGCATTTCTGCTTTTTTACCGGAAATCTATGTTTTGTTTTTGCATCCCACTGTAAAAACTTTATTATAGACATAAAATTAGCTTGTTTTATTTAAGATTTATTTATTTAAATTAAGGATAAGAACTACCAATGGTATTTGTATCTTTTGTAAAATTCCTTGATATCATGTTTTTATATGTATTTATTTTGTTTTTTGTTTTATTTAATTTTCAGAAAATGCAACAAGGCTATGTTTCAACAATGGAACATGGGCCAACTATACAAACTATGACAAATGTCACCATGCACCTCCGTCACCAATTCCAGACTTCTCCCCAAGCATAGAATTGCCATCACTTATCTATTGCGCGGGATATTTCTTAAGTCTCTTAGCTTTAACTTTAGCCTTAATTGTTTTTCTTTATTTTAAGTAAGTAAAAAAATTTTATAAAAAGACCAAAAACCTTAAATTAAATTCTCCCCTTCTCTTCTTTTTTTTTTCACAGAGACTTAAAATGCCTTCGAAATACAATTCATGCGAATTTATTTTTAACATATATTTTATCAGCCCTCTTATGGATTTTAACCTTATTTCTGCAAGTTGTAAGTTTTGGATGTGATGATGATGGAGTGAGGTCCTTGAAAGTCTAAAGAAAATTTGCTTATATACATATTTCAGATGACGGATCATCCTAGCCAGTCAGGATGCATAACCTTAGTTGTACTTTTCCACTACTTTAATTTAACGAATTTCTTTTGGATGTTTGTCGAAGGTAAGGAAACGGAACTTTCTAGATTTTCCATATTTTGTGTTAAATAAATATCCCATTTTATATTATAAACATTTAAACCTGCAACCATGGGCACGGTGGCGGCTGTGTGCTAGGAAAAAATACTCATTCATGTTTGAATCGTTATCTTTTTGCTTTTCGCTACGTGCCCAAATTGAAAGAGTTCCGCTTCCTTTTGTGAACGTTGTGCTCTGAAATGAAAATCTGAATATTCTCAAGTACATACAAGTTGTGCAACAAGACCTTTTGCATTTACACACACAAACAATGGAAAGAAGCGTGTATCTAACATTTAAGTGGGTCTTTCATACAAACCACCATTAAAGCTTGGTGAAATACAGTAAAAAAAAAACAAAGAACATTGTTTTGGCGTGAAAAAGAAGCGGAAGATATATAAGTTTGCACAACGATGAGATTCATAACTATATACCAACATACAGGGTGGCGCATCTATTGTGCTACAATAAGAAATTCAAATAACTTTTTTTTTTAATCGATTTATTTAATTTATTTTTTTTTATTGGATAGAAAATAAAATTTTATTTTAAATAATTAATTGTTTTTAAAGATGATAAGCCGCAAATGACCTCCACGCTCACCCACGCATATACGGCACCTGATCAGAAAATTGTTCATTGCGGCCTGTATAGGGTTGAAGTTGGAATCGCCTCAATTATTGTGTTAATGCACGGCTTCAATTCAGTCAAATTCCTTGGTTTCGTTTTGTACACCTCCTGCTTGACAAAACCCCATAAAAAAAATCTGGTGTAGTCAGGTCAGGTGACCTTGGGGGGTAGCGAAAAGTGGAGTTCCTGGAAATTAATTTTTTTGGGAATTTTCGTTGGAGCTTCGCCATAACTAGCCTGGCTATGTGTGCAGTTGCTCCATCTTGCTGGAACCAAATACTGTTCAATGGGACTCATTCAATATCTTTAAATAACGGTCCCCATTGACAGTTACTGTAACACCATTTTCTTTAAAGATGCGCACCACACAGTGACTCGTTCTGGGTGCAGTTCTGTCTCATGGAGCATTTCTGGATTAGATTCACTCCATAATTTTGCTTGTTTACATTGCCGTTTAGATTAAATTGGGCCTCAGCAGACATGAACGAACAATTTATCAATGTGTTGTCTTCTTCGGCCATTGCAATCATTTTTCGGCCAAATTCCAGGCGAACAGGCAAATCCTAAAGGTTTAACTTGCTTGTAATTTGAACTTTGTACGGAAACAAGTTTAAGTCATCATGAAGTATCTGTAGTAATAACCGTCTGCTAACTCCAACTTGTCCCGATTAGTTTCGAGTCGAAACGCTTGGATTTGCCTGTATTGCCGATGCTACAGCCGTGGTTGTATCCTGAACCCGAACATTGGGATCTCGATGGTACGGTCTTCGTGCGATGCTTCTAGATTCGGCAAACATGTTCACAAGCTTCATAATGGTCCATCTACTTGGGGGAGTACCGCCAAACTCCCGTCTAAATTACCTTTGGACGGAAATGACAGACTACAAAGCATGGTACCGCTGCAATATCCAAATCTTTTTTTCGGTATCCCAAGCATTCATTTCAATAAATCTTAATAAAAAAAATCTAAAAAAAAAAATAAGCCGATTACTCACACAGAAAAAAAGTTATTACGTTTTACTTTTGTAGCACGATTCGTGCGCCACCCTGTACATAAAGCTTTAAAACTTGATTTTGCTCTGGATTTTCATGCATATTTTCCCTTTAATTGCAGGACTCTACCTTTACACGCTAGTTGTGCAGACATTTTCCAGCGATAATATTTACTTTGCGATGTACGCGTTCATCGGATGGGGTAAGTTGTTGTGGTTGACTGAAATTAAGTGTCACCGCATATCAATGATTAAAAGAAGATACATTTAATAAAGATATCTTGTCACTGAAGGTGTTTTAAGAATAATTTTCTTTGATTTTCATTTAAAGGGTGTCCAGCCGTTATAGTGTTTGTGTGGTCAGTTGTGAAAATCTATTCCCCTCCACTTGAGACTGAAAGATTTAATGGGGTAAGTCCGTTGATTGGTTCACTGAAGGTAAGTTCGTCCAATGTTATAGTGAAAACATTTAAAAGCTCGCTATTAATTTTGCGGTTATTTGACATTTTGGGATTTCAAATACATTTTTAATAAATTTTAATCTTAGCTTGATGGTGAGTAAGGCTGGTCACGAGATAAGACGAGACTATTTTGTATGACTTGTCTTGGTCTCGTTCTTTTGACAATGGTCATCATTTTTATGTTTTTATAAAAGATAGTTCGTATTGAGAAGCTGGGAATTATTTAAAAAGAAATATTTAAATTTGTAGTTTGAAAATAAATTGTTTGTTTGTTTGTTTGTTTTTAATCTTTTCTGTTGACAATGAGACTACCTAGACCACCGCGATTTGAATCTTTTTAAATTTCAGTCAAAAAAATATGGTTTCGTCTCGTTTCGTGGCCAAATCTATTGGTTGAAAAACAACTAAGCTGGTAATTTCTATGATTTGAAACATTAAAACATGGTTAAGCTTAATATAACGTATCTTAAATTTAATAAACAATTGAAATGTAAATAAATATTTAGTTTGTTTTTGTATTTTAAGTAAAATCAATTCAATTAAACTTAATTGTTCACTATGGCGTATACGCAATATTTTTTTTATAAAAATATTTCTCAGTAAAATTGTCTTAAATTACGTTAAATTGGTTTGAAAGGATCTTACAATGGAATAATTTAATATACAAAAAATACATATCATTTAGAAATACATTTAGAGGCCCCGCACACTGCAGACTTTCTATCGACCGTGAATTTGGTTGGGTTGGGCTGCTAGTGCGCACACTGACTGGGCCGATTAAATGTTCATGTTAGTATGGTAGTGCACACATTAGGCAACAGTCGGCCTGCTATTCAGAAGATTTTGCAGATGCTAGAGCAAACGAAAGTCTTTTCCAACTTAATCACATTTGCGAAATAAGGGGTTTCATGTTTTTTTGAAAAAAAAAAATGCCTTTTTTTCATGTTACTTAAGTTTATTATCTTCTGACCGGGTCGACTGATTTTGTGATCGTTTTCGGAATGTGGTTCTTCTAATATTATATTTTTTATTTAATAGGTTATAGCTTATAGGTTCCTAACATTTTTGAGAGCAAGTTCCTGCGATCCAGAAGTGATTTACATCAGATAATTTGCCAATACTTTAGTTAGAAGGCAATTTATTTATTTACCGATACCAAATTGTTGTAGTGTGCGCACTTTGGCCCCTTAACAGGTTCAAAATAAGTGTGGTGAATTTGAAATGTAGTAAAATGTATATAATTTCCTCTAAAACGCAGAAACAAATATGCATAAACCATTTTCTCGGATCGACAATATTAATTTTTGTTTTTCCTTTTTATAAAAAGCCTGAAAGTTTGAACATCCAACATAATTAGAGCATTATAAATTTTTCTTCTAATGTCATTTATGTACATTGATAAATTTAGATTTTAATTTTAAAATTGATTTTTTCGTGTCGAACAAAGTTTACTTCAGATTGATTTTTGTATTCATTGTATTCATGTAAATTTTTGTCGGAGTCATAACTTCGAAAAAAAAATTCTGTAACTATCTACATAATTTCAGAACCGAAAAATAAGTTTATGATTATTTTTTACATTTTTTGAACACAATTTCAAAACAAAAATAACTTTTTAAAAACTGCAAACTGACCAGCTAAAAATTGTGTTTTTGTGGTGGTATAAAATTTAAGTGTTTTTGGAATATTTTACAATTGTGAGTAGTGACTTTTTTTTGGAAAAAATGAAGAAAAAACGCTACAGTTGTAGCAAGGCGGCAGCGCTTGCACTTTCATACATTTTTATACCGATAAAGTGTACCGCCTGTAGTAGCCCGTGGCTTAATGGTTAGTGCGTTTGACTGTCATGCCAGAGGTCTGGGTTCAATACCAGCCGCTTCCAACTTAAGTTTTTTTCCGGGCTACTGCCTCTTGTGAGGAATTGACAAATTCTGCAAGAGTATCTCTTGTCATAGAAAAGTGCCGCTCACCTTAGCCGTTCGGATTCAGCAATAAACTATAGGTCCCCTCCATTCCTGCTATGCGTTCACAAATTTTCTTTACCATTTGTATGTACCTTAGGGTGGGGCGTCAATGTGTGGAGAAAAAAAAAGTTGTTGATTCAGTTTCGAATACCTCCAATTTGTAGCATTTAAAAGATTAAAATAATTTACCATAAAAAAATTTTTTTGGATAAAATCTTTAGCCCTCTGCCTCAACCCAAAGTTTAGAATTAAATGCAAAAATTCCATTTTTAAAATCTTTGAGCTGAGGTAGAGGCCTACAGATTTTATCCAAATAAAGGAATTCGAAACTCTCTCCATACATTGACGCTCCACCCTAATGTACCTAGTTCCAAATTTTCCAAAAATAAAAGTACAAATCAAAATTAATTTTATAGAATTGTTTTTAAACTATAATTGCCGTAATATTCACGCCGTTTAAAACTCGGTTTAAAAGCCCTTAAACCGACTACATTTAACCGAACTAAACCGAAAGAATTTAAACGACAGAATCTCGTTTAAATCGGTAATATTCACTCCGTTTAAGTACAAAATTCCATTTGGTTTACGTCGGTTTAAAAGTATGAAAAAAAAACTAAAAAAGGCTTTTCTTGACATTTATTTTTCGAATTTTGTCATTAAATAATTTAAATTAATTAATTCGTGTCAAACACAAATACGCATTAGAAATGTCTTTCATTCATCTTTATCGTGTTTTTCGTTGCGAAAAAATGTCAACAATAACGTCCACCGCATTGCGTCTTCCAAACATTCCATGAACGATTTGTTGCAAGTTGAATTCTTCTTGATCTATAGTTGCAGTTCTATCATAATATATTAAGCAAGATGGCAACTATAAGCCCTCGGTCTATAAGCCCTTTCTGGTTAATTGGTCAACTCCACCAGCTACCGGTTAGCCAGCATCGCCAAAAATCACATGATTGAATATTTTGAATTTTGCACTGACTGAATAAACCAATTAAATGTTGAATATTAGCTAAAACTATTTAAACCGTACCTAAACGACACGAAAATGCCTCGTTTAAGTTGGAGTCGGCTTATCGTAGTTAAACCGATCATTCGGTTGAAAATTTTGATTGACGTCGGTTTAAGTGAGTGAATATTACCGATTAGTCGGTTTAAAAATTTTAAACTGACTTCTGAATCTAAACCGATTTTAAACGGCGTGAATATAACGGGCATAAGTATGTTATTAGTTCAATTAACCAAAAAAAACTATATCTCTAATTCTAAAGCCACCAACGCTTACAAAAGAGAGCAAGTACGTGTGCGTTCCCAGTTGTTAATTTTATTTTTTCACACGGAAGCAATTCTTCCTCTAGATAAATTTAAAATGTTCACCTATTCAGATGGAAGGGAGACATCACTCGCTAAAAATAAATATTTGCCATTTTATCTCTTTTTATTTTTTTTTTTTTAATCAACCACATCATCCATTTATTAAACAAACATTCCATTCATTATTCCATCAATTAATTTCTTCTGTATGCATTCACTCTTAAAAAACACTTTCTTTTTTATAGATATCCATATCTCTAAAAACCAACCATCCATTTCATTTAAACTCTCTTACTCATTTTACATTATACAATTGCAGTCAACAAATTAAAAAAAAAAAAAACTTCAACCAGCAGCATACCGAACCAGTATGAATTTATCACAGAGAGTCCTTTATTTGCCTTTTCAAGTTCGATGGGGCAAGATATAGTAAAATGGTTTCACTATCATTGCATCCTTTATCGCTTTTTCTCTTATAGTTTTAGCATTTTCAAAACCAGACAAAAAAATTTAAAATTTATTTCGTTTTTCCTTTTGTTTTACAGCTGGAAATTGAATGCTCATGGATGCGAGAGTCCCACATCGATTGGATATTCCAGGGACCAGCGTCCCTTGTTATTTTGCTGAATTTGATTTTTCTCTTTCGGATCATGTGGGTAAGAATAAAAACCCAACAAAAAAAAAAAATTAAAATAATAAAAAAAAAGTGCACATACTGTCCACTATTTGAAATCAAAATATTAAATTGCAGTTCAGTGGACATTTACCAACTACATATTTGCAACGTCATCTGTGACGTTTATTCCTTCTGGGCTTTAAAAGTTTTCATTTCTTAACAAGTCTCCTTGTTTTTTTTTCTTTCAATTTTTTTTTATTTGCCCCCTTAGGTACTTATCACAAAACTACGGTCGGCTAATACCCAGGAAACCCGACAATACCGTAAAGCTTCAAAAGCTTTACTGGTCCTTATACCATTGCTAGGAATAACATACTTGCTGGTTTTGTATGGACCCGAACATGGTCTGGAACGTCACGTTTTCGAAATTCTAAGAGCTTTCCTCATTAGCACACAGGTAAGATGCCCCTTTCACGGTACAAAGTATGCATTTTCATTTTCCTTTGGAAATACAAAAAATAAAATATATTTTTAATGGACTTTTATGGTTTGTATCTTTTGTAGGGATTTTCCGTTTCCTTTTTCTACTGTTTTCTGAATTCAGAAGTCAGATTAGCACTACGACATCGATTCGAACGATGGCACGATGCAAGGAATATCAGTTCGGAGCAATCAATGCGAAATAGAAGGTAATTTTAATTGATTAAAACGTTTTCGTTGCGTTGTTTCATGAGACAATGGAAAGACATTAAGAGCTGAAATTTTAATGTGAATAAGATGAAGTTATAAGTGAAAGGTAGAGAATAAGATTGGATAGTAAATTTCAATGCTAATTTAATTCTAAAAGTAAAAGTAGTTATTGCATTGGAAGGAGATAACAATTAAACTCGTATTAGCCAGAAGTAGATCTTAATTCTGCAGATATTGTTGGGAAATTAGTGTTGAAGTAAATCGAAGTTGATCGGTAGCGATGAAAAGCGTGTTTTTTTGGAATGTATTATAGCTAGCGCAGTAAAATTTCCCTCTGTGAACAACAACAGATCCAAGATAGTATTGATAAAATAAGCCAGCAATGAAGTGAATAACAATTAGTTTTGTTATTTTATATCAATAAAACTTTTACTGTGCTAGCTATACATTTCCCAACAAAACACGCCTAAAGTTATTTTCTAAACTGAGTAGGTAAACTAGATAACCAACAAGTTATTAAAGTGAGCTCATAAAGGAGGTCATGGAAATGAGGAAATAAATATTTAAGCACTTGTGCATCAAAAGACAGATATCTGAAACGCCACCAAATAGAAGGGAGTGAATTACCCTCCCTGAAAATACTCCAAATACTAAGGTTCCTCAGAGAAACAAATTTGGAGGAAAAGCTCTAAATTAGCAAGCTCATCTGGCTCTAAATGGGAGAACAATAGATCTTAAGGTCGCAGTGCAATTATAAACCCCAAATTATTCTATTCTATTTAAGATTTTTCTCTAAAATTTTACTTTTATTTAAAAAAAATTCACTTGTTCACATATGTATGGCAGAGTGGACTGATTGAACATAAAGTAAATTTTGCCTTTTCTGACCGAATCTATAACTTTTTAAAAACACTCAATTTTAAATCCAACAAACATTATACAAATATCGTGTTAAATCAAACAGAAATAAAAACTCAAAATCATTTTTGGCAAAGGTGAGGTCTTTGGTAACCGTAAAAATCCCGCTTGGAAAAATGGAAAGTTTTTGTCGAGTTTAGTCAAGGCCCTAGAAAGTTTTAAGTAGGGAACATCAATATGAAAAAAAGCATGTATATCATGAACTACTGTTGTACCAAAATTAATCCGCCGAAAGCAGGAGCTTAAATTCTTAAACCACGGATCAATTTTTGAACATGGTTAAGATCATAGGTCGTAGGGGTAGGAAAGAGGAATAGTTTGTTGTACATATTTTTTCTTATTATTTACATCAAACTTTAAACAGACCCTCTCTACATAAGCAATAACTTTTATTTGATTTTTTTTTTAAACTTAACCCGTTAGTATTTTAAAACAGGGAGAGATAGAATTGATAAAAGTTTTTGAATAGAAAAACTTTGATTTTTCCATATACATGAACCCACAGATTTGATGTGGATCAAAGTAATTTCATATGCACACAATTCTTTAACAAAAGAAAAAAAAATACTTAGATAAAATTTGCAAGAGGTTAAAATATCATAGGATGAGTACTTTTATTGAAATTATTGAAAGGCCTTTCTTGCTCATCGATTATAAGTCTTTTGTTAGCATGAATAATAAATACAAATATCCGTTACTCACAATGGCGTCATAGAAAACAAATTTTTTTTTATCCGAAGAATATTTTGTGTGAGATAATTTCAATGTGTATGTAAAATAGATATATAAATTTTTCCTTTAGAAATTTTTTTTCTTAGGGAATAATAAAGGCTCTGTTTAATAATATGTATAGGAATAAAATTTATATTTATTACTGATTGCTTTTTTAAACTTATTTTTAATTTAAATATTTTTTCTGTTTTCAGATACAGATTTTCAAAGGACTATTCCTTAAGATCAAGAACTGAGAGTTTACGGTGAGGAGATGATATTTTATTTTAACCGAAAAGAAAACATTTTTTTAAAGACAAAAAAAAACTATGCTCGTGATACCTTTAATATGATGTGTATGTGTATATTTACATGTTCTATTTTGTCAATTATTTGTTTTCTAAAAAAATATTTTCACATTCTTTATTTTTGCACATTTCTGCATAATTCATTAATTATTTCTGTTTTTTTGCTCATTAAAATATAAAACAAACAAATATTTATTTATAGAATTACAACTCAACTAACAATGCATACCCTTATACAGGGTGTCCTAATTTATGCACTATATTTTGAGGGAAAATTCGTAATGCTAAGGCTAGATGGGGCAACTTAAAATATTGAAAAAATTACTTTAAATTTAAAAGAGCATTGAATATTAAAAAACAGTAGTGGCATTAATTACGTTAAAATTTTGAAAAAAAATCAACTTGAAAAAATAAAATCAAATTTGTTTCAAAAATTTTGACTTTGAATTTTAATTTCTCAAAAACTATTTACTTACACAACTTGATTTAAAGAAATAAATTAAAGAATGGAAATAGATATATCGCATCATTTTATGTGCTTTCTTTGATTTTTAATATTTTTTTTTTTACCATTTTAACTCAATTTTTCAAAAATTGCTCCCACCAGCCTTAGGGGGGATGGTGGGGGGAAATAATTTTTCAGTTTTACCTACCGTTTTTTTTCTCTTACAATAATATCAGGAATCATCCACCGAATATAGAGCACGAACTACATTAATTTTTGTAGTCAATAGATATATCAAATTTGAAGCAAGTAGTTACATCAACTTAGACTCGAGCTCAAATAACAGTGGACGCACGGACAGTATAACGAAACCCACTCTTGTGGACTTCTCTATCACAGTAGTATTTTCTCCTAAAATATAGAATGACTAACCTCTTGAATGAATCCAATTTAAATATTTTCATTTAACTTCCATAATCCATTTTAACTTTTTTATTTCTGTTTCACATTCTTTTCTTTGACATTATTGTTTATTTTTTATGTTGAATTATTTAAGTTTATTTTATCTTTTTTTTTTCTTCTTACAGTCTTACATCGACAAGTCCTGTGCCCGCAGCAAACAATGAATAAATTTTGCACGAGATATTTGTTCCTATATAAAAATATTGACATACATACATAATGATTTTTCTATAACAAAATAAAAATCAGTCCATATTTAGTGTTACATATAATTATATATTTTTTAAGAATATATCTTATTTCTTGTTTATATACATAATATTTTTTTTATTTAAAAAGAATTAGTGCCAGTTGTACAATCGTGGTTTAAATTTTGATCCGTGGTTCAGGAATTTTAACTCGCCTATTTCGGCGGGTTAACTGAGGTTCAACGATGGTTTAAGGTTCCAATATGCACTAAAAGCCAATTACATGCCTGAACCATCGTTGAACCACAGTTAATCCGCCGAAATTGGTGAGTTAAAATTCCTGAACCACGGATCAAATATTTTTACAACTGGCCCTTAGAAGTATTTTTTTAAACTTTATTAAAACAAAAGTGTAAATAATGATTTTTTAATTAAAACTATGAATGTATCCTTAAATAAAAAATAGTAATTTTTCTACTTTTTATATAATATATTATAAATATTTAGATGTTTGCATAGCATAAATATTTTTTAATGTTTATTTTAATATTAAATTAAAATTAATAAATATATAAGAAAAATGGATATTAACAAATAAATGTATATAATTAATGTTGATAAATTTTTCATTGTGTTTTCTTTTTAATAAAAATTGATTTTCTTTCAGAACTGAAGAGTATCTGGTGTTTGTTCATCCCTAGCATAAGAAATCATTAAAACGGAACTCGAGAAGCGAAAGTCATTGTCTTTAAAGACACAAATTTATTTATATACCTATTTGTAATTTGTAATTTTTAACAATCAAGTCAATTACATAAATATATTTCTTTCTTTTCGGAATCGAAAATAAAAACTTAATATACTTAAAATAAATACCTATATAATGTAATGTAAATGTACACCTTTTTCTTGAAAAAAGAATATATTTTTTGATTTTTGTTTTAATATTAAAAATAAAAATTCATCTTAAGAATTCAAACGGAAACAAGAGTAAAGTGAGTAAAAAAAAAATTAATAAGTATTCCTTTTTGTAACTTATCAATTATGATCTTTGAATGCTAAAAATATTTTTTATAACCAAAGTATAAGAGGTGACACCGGATCGGGGATAATATTTGTAAATTCAAAAGCCTAAATAATTTAGTAGGTTTTTAGATGGTCCTTTTTTTGTCTTTTGTGAATTTCAAACGATTGCTTAACATTTATTTTCATTTCAAATGCGTATATGTTTTTAAATAATATACGAGTAGCAAGTAGCTATAACTGTACTGACATTTCAGAACTTGCAAAAATATACTTCAGTTGGAAGTCATATTACTAATATTAGCATACGCCGCACAGTTTTTTATTGATAATAAATTCAATCATAAAAGGAAACAATCTAAAAAGTTTTTGCCCGCATTGCGGAACTAGGATTGTGATTCTTTAAAAAAAAATGCTTTATTTTCAAGTTATTCGTTGCGTTTTCAAATCAGATTAAACGGGTTTTTCTCAAAATATTGTGTGTTTATTTATAAAATATACCAATTTTTTAAGAAAAATAATTTTTGATTGCCTCCTATCTAACAAAAGGATGAGTATTATTTTTTTGTGGGTCAATTCTTTTTTCAATTTTTGTAAAGTTTTTGATTTTATATTTTTAAGGGTTAGTTATAGAAACTTTAAATATATAAAGCGTATAGGTAATTTTGGTCTAGAATTTTGGAAAAAAAATTAAGTTAAAAAAAATAGTTTTTTGATTTTTTTTAATTTTTGAAAAAAAAATAATTTTTTTAGGTCAATTTTAGTTTGCAGTTCTTCATCTTGTTAAGGGTTCTTTTTTGAGAAACTTCAAACCTATACAACCAATGGATAATTTTGGTCTTCATTTTAAAAAAGAAATAAAGTTTAGGAAAAATGAGCTTTTTGTAAATATAATAATAATAAAAAAATAAATTTGGTAAGAATAATTTTTTTTTATAATTTTTGATTTTTATCTTCTTAACAGAGATCAGAAATAAATCTCAACCTTTTGAAAGGTCCCTTAATAACTCTTATTTGTGTCCATTTTTAATAAAAGTCACAAAATAACCTTTATTCTAAAAAAATTCTAAAGTTTTTCGGTCAAGGTCTGAGCGAAACCTTTATTTTGTTTTTTTTTTTTTATAAAATAAATAAAATGAAATAAAATATAAATATTAATTTGTTTTTTATTTTTTATTTTCCAGTTTTTATTACACAATTATTATTTTTTTTTTTTTTTTAATAATATTGGCAACGCGTTTCGGAATTAGAATTCCATCTTCGGGCTACTCGAACTGAATTTTTATGTTACGGTCAACCAGTGAGAGAAATCGCTGAGAGAAAAAAATAAATCTCATCTGCAATTTTATCAATCAGAATGTCTCTTAGTATGGCCCTCAGTTTTTCGTTAGCACTGCATGCTGAAATGCAGCTTATTAGGCTTTTTAGTCATCATCATCAAG
Source organism: Epistrophella euchroma (assembly GCA_947049315.1). Taxonomy (NCBI): domain Eukaryota; kingdom Metazoa; phylum Arthropoda; class Insecta; order Diptera; family Syrphidae; genus Epistrophella; species Epistrophella euchroma. The sequence continues at coordinate 119,381,046 of OX346245.1, read as the reverse complement.
TTTTCTGACATATTTGCTTGGCGTCCCAGCGACTGAATTCAAAATTGAAAGGGAATTTTCATCTTTAAATTTTATTTTTAGTGACAAAAAAGGACAATCTTGGGTCAGAAAAACCTTGAGAGTTTGTCATTAGCGAAATTTAATACCATAAATTAAAAAAAACATAAAATTCCGTTGCTCCGCTTAGGGGGTTATCAGTCGCCAGGCAGGCGCCAATGTGAACAGTTTTCTTGACCAAAATACTCATTAACCAAAAATTTAATTTCTTTTTACAATCTTTTTTATTAAAAGCACCTTGCCCGGCTGTTTTTGAAAGTTTTTGCAAAAAAAACAAACTTTTTTTACCAACTTTTTTATTGATTTTTTAGAACTACTGGCGCTACCTAGATCAGGAATGTGTATTTTTGAAGTCGATAGGTCGCTTAGCTTAGCCGCAAGTCAAGTTTAAAGATGCAAACTTTGATGCCTCTAGCACGTCTAGTTTAGCCGCAAATCGTATTTAAAGATAAAAGTCGATTTTTCATAAAATGACATGCATCAATTGAAAAGGTTGCACTTTCTAGATTACGAATATGCATTTTGGAAGTCGCTAGGTCGCTTAGTTATATTATTCAAATTTTTTGTTCGAATTAACCATTTTTGATTTATTTTCTACGAAAAAGGTTAAAGGTTGACCTTTTCCATTAATTTTTTCGTAAAAAACTCAACCACTGAGAGATATTTAAAAAAATAAAAAATAAATCTCAACCGATAACCTATATTTTGTTTTTCAATAAATAAATCTCAAACCGTAACCGAAATCTTCTTAAAAAGAAATCTGGTAACTCTCAGAGAGAAACCAATTGAAAATAAAGGTCAACAGTTATTTCTGATCTCTGCTTCTTAAGGGTTAACTTCAATAGGTAATTTTTTTGTTCATTTTTGGGAAAAAAAAAATTTGAAATTTTTTCATTTGAATTTTTATTAATTAAAAAAAAAATATTTTTTTAAGGTCAATTTTTATTTTTGAAAATTTAATTAATTTTCAATTATCTTTTCATTACCAAGTGTATTAAATTATTTTTTCATAAAAGTATATTCATATAAAAGTATATACTCCTTTCGGCGAGCGTTGCAAAAACGCAACACGAATTTTCTGGGAGACCAAAAGCTTTTCCAAAATTTTGTTTTTTAATATTTCCTCGCCGCCACCGGAAATGGGTTAAAAGCATACAATTTTTGTGAAGAATTTTATATCCTATATTTTTTTTCTTTACAAATTTCCAAAACTATAACAGTTTTTGAGGATATTTATAAAATAAAAACCGAACTTTTTCCATTCAACCCAAAAAATCAAACGCAAATGATTCAAATTCAGACTTTTTAAGAATCGCTTTTATGTCGTTAAAACAGTGCACCAAAATTCAGCTTTGTCGAAATTTTTTCGAAGTTAAAGTCGGCTGTTGGCTTTTAGCATCCCATATATGGTATATTCATAAAAAAGTATGCAATCTAGTCAGTAATTGGTCGTTGACATAATTATGTTTTGTAAATTCCACAATTTTAAATATTCTTAAAACAATCTCTATGGCTGACCAAATTCTGAAACCAGCTGATCTTTTATGGGGATTAAGTAACCTTTCAGATGGGTATACATTTTCTACGAATATCCCATAAATGAGGTGGGAAAAATAGCTGATGACCTTGAAAAACTTTGACCCTGGATTAAAAATTTTCTAGGCCTGCCCAGTTTCTGAAAAAAGCTCACCTTTTATGAACAATTACTGACCTTTTAGATGACATACTTTTTTTTGAGAATGTCTCATATGTATATGTGAGATCTTAGCCACAGTCGTCAGAGTCTAGTTTTTTCTGAGTTAGATCCAGAGAATGAGTTGGATTGGTTGGAGTAGCTGAAGTTTTTAATTGCAACAATAAATTTTGTAAAGAATTGCATCAATGTACCTTTAAGGCTATAAGTAACAATTTTTGAACAAGAAAATTAGACAAAACCACAAAAAATTCCGACAAAGTGATGGAATCCAAAATATTAATACTTTGAAATATTGACCCGTATACATAATTCTAACGCATTTTTTTTTGATGGTTTATGTAATAATTTTGTAGAATAATAGTTTGTTTTTTTTTTTAATATTTATTTTTATAAATAAAAATATCATTGATAGTGGACTAGAAATTATTTGCCTCTTCTTAAAAATATTTAGGTAAACAGATTATGTAGCCTTATATTCTGACTTTATTTAAAGACCTCAGCCTTGAAAATCCGACTACTAAGATCAAAGCTCTAGCTTTAAAAGTCGACCACATTGCCCAAAAAAAAATTAAATTAATAAAGGACCATGGGCATTTTGGGCCCATTTTTCAACAGTGATGCAAGTTATGTCATTTGAAAGCTAATAGAGAGTACTTTATTATATTATATGGCGAGTTAATTGAAATCGAGCGCAAAATGTATGTTTTGCCCATTTTATAAAAAAAAAGTATTTAAAATGGAAAAAATTTATTAAAAAAATGGCAATACTTACTAAAAAGTTGTATTCCTTTTTTGAAAGCCAGAAGTCTCTTTTTTCATTCCTTTTTTTAAATCAACTTATTTCTGTTTATAGTTTTCGAAAAAATTACTTCCAATTTAAAAATTTTAATAAACAAAAAATTGAATACTGATTTTTTTTACAATTTTAAATTCAAAGTTCGAAGAGGTTGTTAACACAAAAGCCAATTTAGGTTCTTGTATCTAAAATTGTGAGAAAAAAAATATTCAATTTTTTGTTTTTCGACACTTTTAGTTGGAAGTAATTTTTTCGAAAACTATATAAACAGAAATAAGTTGATTTAAAAAAGGAATGAAAGAAGAGACTTCTGGGCTTCTAAAAAAATCGACTTGTGGATTATATTAAGGTCTGAAATTGAATTGGCCATTCTTTTTGTCAAGGGCCCTGCAAATTTTATCTGGCACACATTTTGATCTGGCGACCCCTCTAAATAAGCGCCAAATAATTTGTATTAAAAAACTTTAAATTATTCAAAAATAAAGATATTTTTTTTAATTGAGATAACTTTTGTCAAAAAGGACCAATAGGTGAAATGGCTGGAAAAAACAAACCTGATCCACAATATTATTATATTTATGATACCAAGCTGTTGAAATTCATATGAATATTTTCTTTCTGTTTATAATAAATGCTTATCAATCAATGAAAACTAAAAATAAATCAGATCAAAAGTCTAGAAAGACAATGCATTTCATCACGTAGTTTCTAAAAATAAAAAATAATCGATGTTTAAATAAAAAGAATCTACAGTTCATCATCCAAATTAGTAGATATCTATGTACTTAACATATATGAATCATGACTTTAAATAAAAATTAATGTTTATAATTTTGTTTTTATAAATTCGTATTTCTGATAAGCCGGGAATTTTGCTTTTAAGTCTGAAAATTAAAATTTGCATTTAAAAGTTTTAAATAAATTCTGATTTGAATGTAAGACCTCCATTTATGATTGTATATTGACTTCTATGTATTCCTTTTGATAATTCAACAAATAATTTTATACTATAAGGTGCCTAGATATCTTTTCTTTCGAAACTACATATATGCAATTTTTACTAAGCCTAACGCTGCTGGGAATAATTTGTATTCAAATCACCTACCAGTAATAATAGGACTTAAGTCCACCTTAAAAAAGTAGAAGCCTTCGATTTTCGAAAAAGACTCTAACGATGCTGATTAATTTTCTTATATTTTTTAAATTATAACTAAGTAAGTACCTAAGTATACCTACATACATATACATGCCAAAACTACATTTTGAACTTTATACTTAATTTGATTAAAATCCCAAAATGTCTGTTTACAAAAATAAAAATGTGAATTTAAAATAAAAATATTAATTATTCTATTTTTGAATCTCAAATTCTTAAAATTTGCTTCCAAATGTTAAATATAAAATAATAACTCTGATTAAGTGTCAGATAACCAACAAAACAAAAAGTCCCAAATGTCAAGTTCAGCATCAGCATTCAAATTCGTTTTCATTAAAAAAAAAAATTGTATTAAGTAGATATAGGTATGTGTTAATAATTGTTGCCGCAGAGAAACACTCAAAGAATGGAGTGATAAGAAATATACATACATTGTTCGTTTAAGAACTAAAAAAATATGTTTTTCCTCTTGATATCATGCTTATGACGTAGTCGCTTCTTTTTTCCCACTTATAATGGCACGCAAAACATTTTGGAATCGAAACAGAATAATAATAATTTTTGTTTGGTCAGTGGGTTACCAGACCACCATTATCGCTATTGAGGGCCATCATCAGCCCCACGCACTATAATATTCAAAGTCCCGAGTTGAATGAACGTATGAATAATAATAAATTAAATTATGAGCTCCTCTTTACAGATTACAGATTACAATGTAAATAGTGTTTTGATTAAAATTACATACTAACCCATATAGGCACCTATTATTATTATTTTGTATAAAGCTTTTAGCAAGGTCATCAGAAATTGTGAAACTGAATCATGCATCAATATAAATACAATTATTTCCATCTCGCTTCCCCTCTTTACTCCATCTCTACCTCACTCGTGCTTATCAGTAGCGTGGTGTTTTGAAGCTTACTTTTGATATTCTTATCAGTTACCTAATTTCAATTGGAATAATAATTTTGCTAAGTCTTAAAATCATAAAAATTTAACTCAAGGTAGTTTATATTTTTTTTCTTAAATACATTTAAATAAACCTTGATTTTTATCTTATTGAACCATAATACACATGGGTGTATATTATGTACTCAAAGTTTGGAGAATTTAAAAGTTTTTATTTTATTTGTAATAAATATTTATTTTGTAAATTAAATTGCTTTTTTTTTAAATTATTTTTTCTGAATTCCATTACTGTCACTAAGGAAACTGATGCAGAAAGCTAAATTGCTTGTCACATGCTTATCGTTATAGTCACATTACCACTTGCACATGTTTGTCCCTGTTAGATCTAGTTCTTGCAAGATATGACTCCCAGTAATAACCAAAAAAGACTGGAATGAATCATTGAAAAAGAGAGAGTCAATTTAAGAAATTTTACTGCTATGATATTTTCCATAAGTTCAAATCGCAGAGTTTTTGGCTAATTGAATAATTTATTTGAAAAAAATTGTGATGTTAAGAAGGATTAATGAAACAATTCAATTTTGTTCTGTAAGAAAAATTAGAGAGCATGAAATGATCTACTAAATCTAACCTTGGGAAATTTTAGATAAACTGAGATAGTTACCTATAGAGCATTCCACACGAAAGTACCGCACTAAACGCACGCATTTTTAATTTTCTCGGTTTTTTCGATTAAGTTCAAATTTTGACTTTTCAGTTTTTTTTTTTGTTAATTTAAAAGCTCAAGTAAGAGCAACTATTCGTAAAAAAGATTACGAATTTTTCATGGCAACAAATTCTCTTTTTTTTTCTACAAAAAATATCAGATATTTACCTGATTTCCTTGTTACTACCAAAATAGGATTTATGCCCATTTGCTGAAACAAAACTTACAGCCATTATTCACTCATTACATCTAGATTAAAACTTAAATCTGGATGTAAATCAAACAAATTCAATGTAAATTCATCTGGATTTAAGTTTAAATCTGGATGTATCGAGTGAATAATATGGCGGTTAAGTATATAAGTTTAGCATAAGTTTACGCTGAGGAAAAAGTAGAAGATAGGCATTTAAGTTGAAAATAAATATTTAAGTTTCGTTTGAGCAAATGGCCTTTAGTGCTCTATTTAAAGCCTTTTTTTTCAGACCAGACCAGAAACAATCTTCTGGGTTAATTTTGACAATAGGCTGTGCTTCCATTTTTATTTCAAAAACTTAGGATAGAGGTATATTAAGAGGATAGAAAAATGTTAAAATTGGTCCGGTATTTCTATCTGTTGGAACTTCAACCCATAGCTTAAACCATACTGAATTAATTTTCTTTAAATTTTTAACATTAGTTTTTTCAGTAATTTTTTTTAAATTTTTCAATAACGGTTTCTCTCATGCATTCACTTTAAAAAATATTATTTAATTAGGTAGATACTCAAACAACATTTCTTCGCAATAGAAATAATATTGCATAAAAAAACTAGCAAACAATATTGCTGAATTAAAAAAAATTACTTTTTTGAAAAAATCAGTGCGTTCGTTATGTTGAAAGGTAAATGAATTATAATTTCAAAAAAGGGCTTTAAATGCAGGATTTAGTGTGTTTTTTTTTTGTCAACATACATACATATAAATACCTAATTCAACAGCCTGTAAAATGGCAAGTTTTTGTCAAATTTAAATAAGGCCCTGGAAAGTTTTCAGGAGGGAAAATTTATGCAAGAAAACTTGTGAAATACTGGTAAAACTTGTTGGTCAAGTTTGCTATCCCATCAGATATGGCCCCTACCATACATACAAAAAATAAACATTTTTTAATCACCATATATATATAGTTTAAAATATTAAATTATTCAACACTTTTATAGTCCGGATTAGCCCAAAAGTTAGCTTCTCGGAAATGGACTGATAAGCGGAAGGAAACAAGGGCTTTTCTATAAAACCATTTTTGAGGTAGTTAATCCGTCTTTAATAGGATCAGATTACTTACCTAAAAAAACTCAAATATGATTTCTATTTTTATTCAGAACTTGAATTTTTTTATAAAGAAACAAAAAAAAACACGAAACGTTTAGCTACAATTAAATAAAACTTAAAATAAATTTTATTCACAGACATAGAACAATATAGTATATAAATAAAATAGGGTTTTTTTCTTAAACTACAGTCATCATCAACAAATAAACAAGTTAGTCTCCATTTACAATATGTGCTTTTTTTTTCTTACAAACAAAAATTTAAGTTTTTTCTTTTCGTTCTTAGTGAAAAAAAAGAACCTTAACTTTTAACTTTATACAAAAAATAGAAACATCTAGTTCTTATAGATTCATCCTTATAAAACATCTTTTGTTTTAAATCAAAACGCAGCAAAACTGTCCATTTTTACAATCAGTTCCAGGCCTGATAAGTTTTGCGGGACATTTTTCTTGACAAATACCCATGTGTTGGCGGCAAGGTGCTGGCCTTACGGGTACTTTAAAAATATTACATTGAAATTTTAATTTTATAGTTAATTTTTATGGTTTACTGGCTAAATCTTAAACTCTTACATTCATAGCAGCATTCGACACCTAAATGCTTGTTTGATGGACAAAGTCCGGATTTGGAAGATGTTTCCAAGCAATCACTTCTTTGCACGCAAAGACCACCAAGCATGGCACATTCTCTGTCGTTGCGGTAAACCTTCACTCCTTGTACCACTGTGAAATAAAATTGTAGATTAGATTCAAAAACAAGTTAGATTTTTAAGTTGTTATAAATTCACTGAGATATTTTCATCCGACAATATCATATACAGTATTTCCCGCTTATTCTTTTCGATTACAGAGGCAAATCTAATCGAACGGAAATCGAATTATGCGATTTCCGTTCAATTAAATTAATCACGCTCAACGCTAAGCCATGTCATCACTTCAAATCGTTTCAATCTCATTTAAATTTTCCAACTAGTGCATGCTTTTTATCCATACACGAACGCGGCAAAGGGTCATCAAATTTGTGGTCGGAGAGAGAGGAGACTGTTGGCCGTATTTATAAACGTTGTCTAAATTTAGACAGCCGTCCAAGACCTTGATAAATATTATATTCTTTTCGTTTACTTCCCGCAACTGTCGGTTTTAGTCCAATTTTATTTTTTTTATATGAAATGGACACGGACAGTTTTTGTAAGTAGGAACGAACAGAGGTAATTGGGAATCGTGAAAACATGACGCGACGATCCGAATAAAATATATATATATATATTGGGGTGGCGCTTATTTTGGCAATGTTCGAATATCTTTTGCCAAAATAGTCGTAGTTAAAATGACAGTTGACATTTGACAGTTAGAATGACATTTGGCTTGATATTAAATAGAAAGGCGCAAAATTTGAATGTCTTATATTTTTCTATTGCAATGTGCTTCAACAGTAAAAGGGCAAATAAATAAATAAATGGAAAAAAAAAATTGGTGGGACAACAGTTACAACTCTTAACCATTCCTGTGTTTGTGCAAAATTTAATACCCTGCAGTTTTCAGGTACAAAATTGCATAAAGGGCTTATTCATGCGGATATGAATCTATTTTTATCGTATTTGGTACAAAGTGGATGGGTAGGTAAGGTACCTAAATAAATTAATTACGTTTTTACGTAGAGTAAAAGATAGAGAAAAGTAGAGATAGAAGATATACAACGAGTTAAAAAAGAATCGGGGGTTTAGAATTAGTTATTTCATTAATTCTTAATTATTTAATTATGGCGGTTGGTTTAAAATTAGATGTCTTTCACTCACATTCACATACAGAAATAACGCTAGTTTAATTTTTAGATCATTTTGTAACGGTATACAAAACTACGCCCGAAAAAATATATAGGGTAAAGTCAGGTGATATGGCACCATTTCAATATCTCGCACTTAATGACTTTTTTTCGAAACAAAGTAAACAAAATATCATTCAGAATTACTTAAGCTCTTATTGTATCCGGTGAGAATTGTAGTAGCCCTTAGGCGCCAGTTATAGCTATCATTGAAACTCATCATTGAAAATTTTAATGATTTACTTTAAGACATTTAGGATGCAAAATCTATAATTATTTCGATGCCAAAATATAGGTTTTAACTTAATTAATACATCTGTCCAAAAAAAAATTCATTTCGGCCTAACCTTTCTCATGAAATGACTTTTATTATATTAATGATCATTGATAAGGTAGTGCAATTGCAATCGTTGAAAAAACGAAAGTCCATTTATTTGGAAGGTTGGACCCAAACGAAATTTTTTTACGCAATAAATATTGATTGAGTGGTCAGCTTCACATTGGCATCAAAATAATTACTGATTTTGCTTTTTAAGTGCCCTAATACTTAAATTAAAAATTTTTAATAGGTGCGTTTTACTGGTAATTCATATAGCTAGCGCAGCAATACAAGTTCAATAAAACGCTAAATCAACTTTTACGTCTACTCTTTATTCTCTGCGTGTGTTCACATCCTTTTTTGAGTGAAAAACAAACTACGTTAATGGCATTTAAGTTTCATGTCCACACTATTTGTCCACGCTAATTTATCGGCACTTTTGGTTTTGTTATTGTTCACCAAGGGAAATTTTACTGCGCAAGCTATGAAATTGCCAATAAATCGCACCTTATGATGAATTTCAGTGATAGCTATGACTGGTCCCTTAAAACCGAATGAAAAAAAAAAATTGAGTATATTTGAAGCAAAAAGTTTTTTTGTGTGTTACTAAAATACGTGTAGCTACGAAAGTATGTGATGCCAGATGTTCATATGAACAAAAAAAAAAGAACACTTAACCGTGATTTCTTTTATCTGTTTATTGAAATAACTAAGCAAACGTTTGTATTCGTGTTATTTGGAAAAGCAGACAAAATGTCAAAAAGGGGATATGGCACCTCCTAATCTTTAGATATATGGCACCGATGCCATTTCCCCCGCTCCCTACTTTTGTAACAAATTTTCATTAGAATGGTGCTTAAAAAACCAAAATATCTTAAAAAGAGTACCAACGATGGCGATGACGTCATTACATCATAGGACCAAAACATTTCATTTTATGACGAATCAGATGGACCTGAAGATTTCAGGAAGGAAATTTGTATAGGCTATGGCGAGGATAATGCTGTGACAACAAAATCTGTTGAGTGGTTTATGTGCATTATAGCCACTTTTGGTGTCACAATTCATGCACATCTTATTCAACAATACATACAACAAATATGGCCAGAACAACTATAAAAAACAAGAGTGCCATATCACCCTGCAGCAGGTGCCATATTACCTACCATTTTCTAGCATTTCAATGTTTTTTTTTTTTGCAAAAAAATATTTGAAATAACCTATGAATTTTACTGTTGTTCCTGCTTTTTGTTTAGGAATTGGTTTAAGAATAAAATTGTTTTAGTTTAAAATAAAAATCGTTTATATTTTTCAAGTGATAAAGAAAAACAATAATGAGAACCGAATCCCCCGACTTTACCCTACTATTTTTTATTTCTTAAGCCTAGTTTATATACATCAATGCAAAGTTAAATCCAAATCGAAATGAAACATCAATAAATTTCGCGTCATTTTCTATTTTTCACGCGTGGGAAAAAAGCTATTTTTTTGTATGAAAATTTCACTTCGCTTTGATCTGTAAACTAGGCTTGTACAATTTCTAGGTAGAAGTGACAGCACCTATACAATTTTTTTTTTCATCAATATGATTTTCCCGTTCTACGATATGTCAATTTGTATAGGTTAGACTTTTTAAGATTTTGAGATTTTTTCTGCGACACTCAACTCCCAATGCAAATGGTTAAAAACGTTAATCCCAGATGACTTAAAATATCAGAGCTTCTTCAAAAATATTTATAGGTAGCACTTTAAAATTAAACAAATTTAATTTTTTTTTTTTTTTGAGTTTTTGTACTGTACGAGTACATATTAATTGAGTTATACTATTTTTTAAAAGACCAAGAACGTGTACATTTGAAAGCGAAGGAATTATGTACAATTGAGATGCCGGTATCACTTTGAGTTCTTTTACGTGTCTTCGTGTTTTCAATATCAAAATCTGAACACACTTTTGATCTATCTCAATTGAAATTATTAGAAAAAAAACATCCAATATTCACAATTGCATTGCGGCTGTAATCTAATCGTTAAAAAACATTAAAAATAAATACAATGTATGTAACTGATTTATAAAACTTGAGGTACACAAATTAGAAACAAATATTGCATAATAAATTATTCACGCCGCCGTACCTACATCATCAACACTTATTTAAGTTTTCATGAACGAAAGGTTTCGAAGTTCAAACTGATAAATATTGAATCTTTAAATGTTTAAAAAATGAAATTGAATATTTCCAAATCCACACATTATGTAGTTCAACAACACACATTCTCCTTCACACTACAAATTTGATATGGCCTCTAGTTCAAGACCATACAAATTGTATTTTAAACTTACTTTGGGTTTCATATAAAACCTCATTTTCTTCCGTTTTTTGTGATGATACCGCATTGATTATCATCAATATTAAAATCGTTATAGCTGTTTTCGACTTGGTCATTGTATTTTTGTTTTTTTTTTTCTTTTTGTATTTTTATTTAAGTTAAAATTGTTGTTTTTGTTTATTTCTATTTGTGAAGATATAATTATATAATCTTTCTCGACCCGAGTTAACTGTTCACACTTCACTAGATCGTTCTCAACTGAGTGTTCTAAATTCCAGACTGATTCCTTTTAAGCAAAGTTTCAATTAATAATTTTTTATTTACAAAAACAAAAATAAAAAAATAAAATGAAAGCAACAAAAAAAAAAAATAAACTAAAAACAAAAAAATCCCAACTTGTACTGAGCGTGCTTTACGATTATGATTTGAATTCCGATTCCGCGCCAAATAACAATATTCGCCGCACTTCACTTTCGCTTTAAAATCAAGACTGTTACTGTTTACGTTTGACGGTATTTGATTTGGACAGCAAAAAGATACAAAACAAAATTTAAATATACTCAACCGAAACGCCTTCGCTTGAAGAATTATAAGCAAGCAACCATAACAATAATTAAAAAATGAAAACAAATAAAATAGTTTGGCATAGTACAGTGTAAATAGGGGAAAGAGGAGCACATGCATTTTTTACAACAAACGAAATTACATTGAAATGAAGAAAAAACAAAGGTTTATTTTATTAAAATAAAAATAAAATAATAATAATAATGTACTCTAAAAAAAATTACCTAAAATTATAAAAAAATTGGGAGCGGTTAAATATAAATTGTTCGATATTCGAATCGTATTTTTAAGAAAAAATTTATATAAGTGTCGATTTAAATATTTATATGGCAAATAAAATCCAGCCGGCTACAAAATGTTTGATCTTCAATCTTAGTGTTACTGTTGCTATTTTTAGAGTACTCAATAAAATAGATACATACAGCCTTATTTATTAGATTTCACTAATACTCGTTTCAACCTCGGAATAGTTAAACCGAGTCGAAGCACTTACTCCGTCTTTACGGCACGTCAAACAAATTCTTATTTATAAAATATTTTATCAAAAAATGACAAATCTAAAACTCCGGTTATTATAAACATGGCTGATTTCCACAAATTATTAATTTAAAGTAATTATTATTGGTTTTATTTTATCTAAATAAGTACCTATGTAATGAATGGATAAGCAAAATAAAAGAAAACGGTCTGAAAACTAGGATTTCGTTTGCACACCTTTTTGTAAATTTCACACGATGCTGGTGTCATGTCAAAATGACATAAATACTAAAACGGCTTTACTTTGGCTTTATTCCTCCTATGTACCAGTTTTAGCTTACTCCGCCTCTATTCCGCGTATATTTTTTTATGAATAAATTTTTGAGGATTAGAGGTGTCGTAAAGTCGGAGTAACATTACTCCGTCTCTAAAACGAGTTAATAAATAAGGCTGATAGTGTTCAGTACAAGAATACAAGAATACAAATGTAAAATTTAGTACAGCTCACAAAATGCCCAAAAAATTAGTAAGTAATTTTTAGAGAAAAATATTTTTTATAAGAAGAATTCTTTCAAAACTATGTACTCAAAGTTCATTTTCTTTTTGCGGATTATAACAATTTATTAATTAAAAATTTATTACAAAATTTAAATTTCCTCTTTTTGAGGGATACCACATATTTCCCTAATTTTTGAATGTGGAAAAACCATTATTGAAGAGGAGAGGGTACATTTTTTGCATCAGAAGTCACGGCTCCGCTAGCTTGCGAAGGAAGTGGCGGTTGGTGGAAAGTAGAATACCAAAATAAGATAGTGGAAGCTGAGGAAGTCTCTAGTTGGTTGTTTATGTTTATTATTTAGCTGTCCAGACTTTTTTCATAACAATGATGATGACGATGTTGGTCATGTGTTCATTCTCGTGAGACTTAATTGTGGAATTTATTGGGGGATGGATGGTTGTGAGATGATGATATGAGAGCTCATCATTATCTTTAATGCAGTGATTGAGACACATCTGGCCAATGTATAATTATCTAAAAATTTGCGCATTGACATTGGAAATTTCAAAAAAAAAAAAATAATCATGCAATATTTTTTGCTTGCGCAAAAGTTTTTCTACGTAACACGTTTAGGATAGTAGAGGTAATCTTTTGCCCTTTTTAATTGCGCGTTCTCATCAATATTTTTTTGAGTTATGAAATGAAAAGATCTGTTTTAAGAAATCGGGTCTCCCCCGGATTTTGGATGAGGAATTTTAAGAGATAAGAAATTACATGCATCAATTTTGATTGAATTTTATTTGTATCTATAATAATTACTTATACAAGCGTCAGTGGGGGTAGCGGTAGCTATTATATGAATAACTTCTGTATTAAGTTTTTTGAAGGATAAAAAAAAATTCATTATAAATTGTTATTAATCTGTTAAATAATGTTTCCTTCTCTAAAATATTGGTACCGCGAGATCTTTAGGCATACCAAATAAATTAACCATTTAAATAATGTCTTATAACTGCATATGTCCGATTTCAAAAATCGTTTTTGTGGTTGAAAGGTTACCCTTAGATCTTAATAATAATTTTTGTTAATGGTAATTTTTGATTTTTAAAATTTTACTACGGATAAAATAGGGATAACTCGAGAAAGTAAGGTGATTAAAAAAAATTGTGTTTAAATGATTATTAAGGTGGCTCTAGGGTTATTTATTTTTTTATAAGGTGAAATGGGGTAGGTATCTGCCGTGTTAACTGAAATTGAAGTATCTGACATTTGTCGATTTTTTTCAGTTCAGGCTAAATTTGAAATCATTTGGAATTGTTTTTATTGACAACTAAAGCTGTATATCGCTTTTTGAGCAGTATACCAATCGAAATACATTCCTTTTTTTTTATTAAAAATAGTTTTATAACTACTAAAAAATTGGCAAAAAAAAATCCTATAATCATAAAAAAAATGTTGTGATTTCCATGTTAACATGGCAGTAATAGGTATCCGATTTGAGAAAATATTTGGACGTTGGAGGATCACTAAAGCTTAAAATGTTTTCAATATTTTGCAATGTATAGGGTGAAATGAGGTAAAAAAAAGTATCAAAATTTCCTCTGAGCCCAGATATATGTACATATGTGTGTATGTAGGTATGGTATATGAGTTTTGACGCTTAACCACCTACCACGACCACCTATTTGGGTAGGGGTCATCTGGCGGATTATGTTTGGCTTTATTTTTCATTTCGCAATGATCATTTCGCAATTTCTTGTTTTATAATTTAGTCATTTCGCATTTAATTGTTTAGCAATTTTTTTTTGACAAGTTTTTCTATCGCTATCTTATTGTTTTGCAAAATGACCAAAAGTGCTTAAAAATAATGAAATAAATTAGTGGATATAAAAGTGGACAAAGCTTGTGGATTCGAACGAATATGTCGGTAAGGTAGATTGTTTTTTGACTCACAAAAGGGTGTGAACACATTCACAGATTTGGCATAAAAGTGGATATATATTTTATTGAATTTTTATTGCTGCGCTAGCTATGAATTACCAATAACACACATCTTATATAAATTTTTGTCAAAATATTAAACATTTTTAAAATTAGTTTTTTGTCTAGGTAGGTACCTCTAGTAGATGCCAAAATTGCAAACAGTCATGTCCATGTCATGTCAGTATGAAAGATAAAAATCTTAACTAATTGCTCTGGCATTTTCTATTTTGTTTCATATTAAAGTTTAATGTCAAAAACTATTAATAAAATCACTCTGTAAAGTGCATTTACAATTTAAATCAGTTATGTATAACGAATCGTTCACCACATCATGTTTTCATCAAACTTTCCTTTTCGATAGATGCAAAAAAAAAAAAACACAATTAGTTTTGGCGCAAAACAATCTACATATTATGATCATACTTCACTTTCACATCATAAAATGTATGTATACATGTACTCGTACATATGTAAATTTTACTTATGGTTAGTTTTTTTCTGTAGTTCTCTGATTGCGAGAAACTACACCAAAAGTAAACGTCATCATCATCACGTTTAATTATTTTACTTGGCTGGCAATTAACTATGATCTAACCACCAGACACAAAGTATGAATATTGTATTTATATTTTCACTACAGTTGTAATGATTGAGTAACATAATCTACTATAAAGATAAGTTATGGGTTCGTACAAAAAAAATAAGCAAAATGACAAGAGATCAGAAGTAAGAACAGAGTTCTATGGAGGAGATACGGTTTTTAACCCAATTTCTAAAATAAAATTTAGTACCATAAATCCATGTTAATTAATATGCGTAAATCCAGTGCTTGTTGTCTACTTTTATTTTTAAGTCAAATATAATATTTACTCGATTCATTTAATTACATATTTAAATGAGCTTACAATTCTTAACCAAACCATATACTTTTCATAGCCGTCTGCTGGAACATAAGAACAATTCCGTACAACACGACAATCATGCAAACATTTTTATTTGGCTGTGAATAAATTTGAGTTATATCAATCACATGCGAAATAATAATAATTGTGGGTCGAAAATTCAAATTGTGTACACTTTTTGCAATCACATGGTCAATGGCTAATTATAACACGCGATATATGCTCATCAATTAAAACGATGCAATATTAAATGTCCAATATTTTTGATTATTTTTTGTCACATTGATTCAATTAAATTATTTAATAACAAAACAAGCAAAAATGTGGCATCAAAAAAATATTGATAAATATAACCGAAATGCAGCAGAATAACCGATTATTTCTTGGACAAACTTGTCAATTCTAACGTAAAAAGGACTTAGGTATAGGCAGTAGCGGATTTATGTTATATAAATGAAATATTTCCCCGTTTTAATGGGTCACAAACTATTTCTGATCAATACAAATTAATTCAATAAATTGAGGGTTTATCACTTGGTGGAAATTAATCTAAAACAATTAGGCGCGTTAGTTAACATTTCTTAAATAAAAACAAAAAGACAGGTCATTTTGAGTCAAAAGTTGGAAATAAACTAGTTATTCAACGAAAAAAAAAATTCCTTAATTTCAAGATGGTGGCCAACGCAATGGAGCTAGGTGGTCGAAAACTTAAGTGTAGATTACTAATAAACCCCCCTAACGATTAAAATAAAAAAAACCCTTTCTATTTTTTTGCATTTCAAATGTATATATGTACATTCCGACTGGACTAGTTTTTCATGAGCTGTTGTGTCATCAAATTTATTTTTATTTTTTCTATTTAGTATTTATATGCTGTTGTCGAACAGATAAACGATTTTATGAAACCCACTTTTTCGTCTTTTTCGTCTTTTCTATTATCGTATGTCATGTTTCATGTATGTACATATGTGTCTATTTAGAAAAGCTTCGCAAGCTATTTGATTTTCAATGTGAGATAAAATCCCCCTGTACTAAAAAGAACTAAACTATGAATAATAAATTAATAAATATCATTAATGTCCAAAACAAAAACCAGATAACTTCACAGTGCAAATTTGTCATAGTAGATACGTGTTTGTGCCAACATGCTAATGTTAGCCAATATGACGCATAACAAAGTTGTGATTCTACTAAAATACGAAGTCATTTCATGCGCAATCAAATCAAAAGTATGGAAAATTCAATAAACATTGCGGAAGGTTCAGGTAATTCACCTCATCATTTATGGTTTATATGTATTACGACAGCAAACCACCCACGTAAATTTTTATCTGGCATATTAATTCTGCATAAAGAAAAAAAAAATACAATGAAATAATTTATTTGCATGCATTCGTTCTGAATCGATAAGAATAAGTTAATTTTAAATTAAGAAACATTTTGCGCAGGTGCAACCTAAATCTGTACCTATCCTATACTTACATTTTGTTTTTGTTTATACAAAATATTTAAATAAATTTTTGTTTGTTTTAATATTCTAGATTTTTCAGTAATATCAATAACTAACCTACATCTAAACTGGTTTTTTTTATTTTTTTTTAGTATTGAGATCTCATATGATGGTTTTAAGTTAAAGGCTAGTTTACACTTCCCGTGCGAAAAAAAATTAAATTTTATTTTACTTCTTCTAAAATGTTAAAATGTCCTTAGTTTTCAATAAATAAACCTGTTTTTCTCAATGAACTCCAGATGAACACGCCTTAAACAGTGACAATTCATACCATTTTCATATTTGTAATTGTCAAAATGGCATTTAAATTTAGTATGATATTTACTAAAAATATGAAATAGACGTCTGGCGATTTTAACTTTAGTAATATATTAAAAAGATGCTAACTGGCTGAACAGAATAGAATGACGGAACTGGAGCCGCAGACGGAACTGGAAGAGCTGTCAAAAAGTGTCGTACGTTATTTTTTTTACATGTCCACAATGGAGCTGTACAGTTTTGAAAGTATTTTAAGAAAAACAAAAGAATATTCTTGTGTACAAGCTCAAAATTCACATTTTTTTTTTCCAATAATTTTCCTTTTAATAAATAATTTTTTTCGCGATATAAATAACCACAATATTTTTTTCCGACCTAAAAAGTTGTTTTTTTTCTTCATACAATTTGAAATGTCAAAAGTGCCGTACGTGAAAAGTTAAAAGTTGGTGAACTCTTCCGTCTGCGTCTGCAGCTCCGTATGCGTCTACGTTCCGTTGTGTTCGCAACATTGAACTTGCGTGTATTCAATATTTTGACAGCTATTCCAGCTCCGGCTCCAGTTCCGTCTCCGTCACCATTCTGTTCAGCCAGTAACTCATTAAAATTTTAGAAAACCCTATTTTTGAGCTAGCATCTATACTAATAAAAATATTTTACCATCATACTAAATGGTATAAAATTTTGCGCCAATATTTTTATATTCACCTCAAGAATTTTTTGAAATGGGAACATTTTTGCAGAGTTTTTTTTTTTTTTATCTCATGATGTGATCCGAAACTCGGATTGAGGCAGCTTAATCATAATAAATTAAATGCCATAATGCCTAGTAGATTTTTCGGGGGAAATTTTTAAACGAAAAATAACCTTGGACTTTTGCTTCGCTTGGAAACTTTTTTTGTTCTATTTCTTTGGATTAAATTTAATCTCCATTGATGTCAAAACAAATGCATTTGATTTATATTATAACTTTTACGAATTGGGTTTTTAAAAATTGGTATATATATAGATATAGGTGCATAAGTAGGTACCTACATACATATTTACTTTTTATAATAAAACTTTTTTTTTGCCAAAGAACGATGCGATAGCCTTTTCACTTTTACTTGCGATAGGTAATTATAGGGCAAGTTTTGGATTTGTAAAAACATCGAACTCAGGATATTACGATAAGAGAAAATGCAAAAACAGTGGTTCCCGGAAATTCGTCTATATTCCTATAAGTCTATACTTTGACTAACTATACTGCTACAGTCTAAACCAGTGTTTCTCAAAGTGTGGTACGCGTACCCCTGGGGGTACGCAAAGAGTTTTTTGGGGGTACGCGCAGCTTTGTCCATTATTGTCTTCCTGTAACTAGGAAGCAGTCTAGTTTTTTATAAGAATAGAAAAATATAAAAAATTTTTTTTTTTACAATTATGGAATGCGTAAAACCTAAACCTCATCCGCAGTAATTCGTAGCGTCGTACTCGCTTTTCTCTTCATCGATTTGCCGTGTCCCGTGAAAGTAAAAAAAAAAACAATGCACTGCGAATCACCGCGGATCGACTATTGCGGATTCCATAATCGACAGAAATATTTCATATGCTTTGTATAATCACAATTAAGTATGTATTAGTAAAATCGACGTTTTGCTTTGAAAGCGTCTTGCAGAAAGCGACCCAATGAAAAAGGTCTTGGATCTCCACATTCGTTATCAGAGAAGAAGCTTCTATCAGTGCGAATATATTTCTAATTGCTATCACAATTTATTTAGAACTTTGTTTACTACTCATCTTTTAGTTCGTCTGGCATTTAAAAGGCCCCACCAGAAAGGTCTTGGACCCCCTCCTCCTTTATTAAATATATACAGCCTTATTGTTAGTTTCGTCCGAACAACATTTCACCCGGGAAATGTTTTCGCCTATTGTGAGTTTCATGTTCCGAAAATTTCCCTTATTGTGAAGATTAATTTTAGACAGAATGTAATGCCATCCCTAGCTTAATTTTTCACCTATTTTTAGTAGGCAAACGAGAGAGCAATAAGGCGTTAAACTTAAATTTTGATCGAACGAAACTCACAATAGCTTTTAAAATTCCGGGCGAACAGAAAATTTTATTCGGGTGAAACTCACAATAACTGCCTGAACAGAATAGAATGCTGGAACTGGAGCCGCAGACGGAACTGAAAGAGCTATCAAAAAGATTCGTAAGTTATTTTTTTTTTTTACGTGCCCACAATGCAGCTATACACCTTTGAAAGTATTTTGAAGAAAAACAAAACAAAACAATATTCTTGTGTACAAGCACAGAATTCAAATTTTTTGTTTCAAATAATTTTTTTAAAATAATTAATAATTATTTTCGCGACTCAAATAACCAAAGTATTTTTTTACGACGCGGAAAGTTGTTTTTTTCTTCATACAATTTGAAACGTTCACACTACAGAAAATAACATTTCGTCTTCTATACCTTAAAATACTAGCTTTTGAACTACGAAAGTAAAGAATAAATAAAATCTTAGAAGGGGTACATCAATGTCGAAAGTTTGGGAAACACTGGTCTAAACCAATGAGGCGAATTATGCTGAAAAAGAAATACAAGAATCGTTGGAGTGGCATTCTTTCAAATAATTTTGTAGATGTAAATATATATGTAAAATACTTTAACCATTAACCATTACATTGAACTCCCCCCTATTTGGCCGTCATTTTGGAAAGGGGGGCGTAAAAAGTTCTTCGCGGTATCATGAAAGGCATACATCGCACCAACAAAATTAAAACAGCACAATTTTACAAAAGAAGTTTAGCAATATTAAAACACACTTTAAAACAAGAAAAGCAAATGTCACTTTGGTAATGCTTTTTCATTTTGTACGTAGGCAGTCAACGTTTACCGAGAAAGTTTTTCTGGCAAGTTCCATTAATTACAGTTTTTAGTAAACTTTTTCGCCAAAACGCAAACCATACCTTAAACCTCTATAATCGTACATAATTTTCTTTGTCAAAATTGTTACAGCGATTTTCAAGATAAATATAACGTTTTTCATAACGGTTGTGTGGCAGGTAGCGTTATTTTTGGAGCTTAAAAAAATTTGTTTGCCATACATACACACAGAAAGACATAAACTTACTTTTTTCGTGTTCTCTATCATCTTAATGTCAGGTTTGCTTGAAATCTCGAGTTCGATTTTCTTAATAATCCAAAGCTTGGCCTAAAGTACATATGTACATTATGTACAAAATTTGTTTATAGTTGGTAAGTATACCTCTCTATATAGACTTTCGACTTTCTTGTAAACGGTTTGACGGATGTAGATCAAAATTTGTACAAAGGAATCGAAATATTGCATATGCAAATTTATTTTAAAAATAAATTATTTATTATTATTATTTGAAATAGAGAGCTTAGATGTACATATATTATTAAAATGTAATAAAAATAATGTCCTCAAATTTGAAAAAAAAAAAATAAAGATTAATTCTAATATTAATTAATTCTAAAAAATTGCATTTTCAAATTTTAAAGAAATTATTTTGTATGTATAAGAAACATTTTTATAGAAACTAACGGTTTTTGAAATATTTTAAGCTTAAAATTGTCTTTTTTCGAAAACTCATTTTGAGCTCAAAACTTTTTAAGCAGTTGTTTTAGCAATGGATATATTGAGTTTTATGATTGTTTAACTTTTTTTCCAATCAACTAAATATGTTCTTGGTTTATAATATTTAATCTTTAAATTTTTAAACCACTTGAACCACAAAAGATCAAGCTCGTGTGGTCCAGTCGTGTCTAGAATTTTATTTTAGTTCCATTTTCGCATAAATGATCAATGTATATTGTTCAAATTTGTTAATAGAATAGCTATTAGATATACCCACGCACTCTTTTCATTTGTTGAACGTAGGCAAGAAAATATATTCCTTACAATTTTTTTGTATTATAAAAAAAAAATTTACTTTAAAAAAAGTAAAAAATAACTTAATAAACTCACACACAAAAGAAACATAAGAAAATTTCTATGAAATAATTCTTATCTAGCATTTCTTAAAAAAAAACATACTTGTGCAAGTTCCCCATTTTAATATACCCAATTGAAAATATTCAGTAGATGGCACTGCATTGAAAAATCGGTTTGTGAATTTGTTATATGACTTCTTTGGGGGTAGTTGCCTCACCTAAATAAAATATCTAATTTTTTTCCGTAACATAAAGACAAATCAATTGTGTGTTGGTAAATGTATTTATTTTTTTTTATTTATTTTATTATCTACAAACATCTACAAGCTAAGCTTGAAGGACAATGTATGTAAGTATTGGTAAATGTCTAATCAAATGTGGAAAATAATTAATTCTGATAAGATGTCGATTTAACGAAACATTTTTCTTCTGTTACGAAAAGAGCTTTCGTTTGTCGTTAAATTCGGTAAATAAAAATATGTATTCTGTTGAGTATTCAAATTTGAATTTGAATATTGCTAATACCAAACTGTCGCCTTTTAATAATTCTTTTTAAAAAAGATGTACATATACTGAATGAAAAATAAGAACTGCGAAATTATGTACATAGAAAAAAATAAAACGCACGATTGGATCGCACAGACTTGATCTTGTAGTCAAAGTTTCTTCGAACTTTAAAGATTGAGTGTATCATAAGTTAAGGATTTATTTATGGGAGCCTTAAGTTTAAACTAGTACATGTAACACTGAACAATTATTGAAAATCAACATAATTTAAAGTAAATCTATTAAACAAATCTTTTTAAATTGTTTTGATAACTAAAAAATGTACACCATCTGACTCCTTTAACTAATCGTAGTTTATAAGAAAAAAAATCAAGATTGTAAGAGCATTTTTTTTTAATTAGTTTTTTATATATAAAATTTTGTAAACATTTTTAAGAAGCAAAATTAGTACAAAATTCTTCAGTATTTATCAATGATGAATTAAAAAATAAATTTCGAAAAAAATTATCTACCCGTTTTTGAAATATCGAATTTTCAAAAAAAAAAAATTATTTTTTTTTAAAATCCAATATTTGTTTAATTGAAAATTTTTATAAGCAGTATAATTTCAATTTTTGAGAAGCTTTTGTATAAAAAAAATTGATTTAAATCGGTTGCGCTCATAATAATATAGTCCAAAATAAAGAAATTGGTTCTATGAGAGGTACCATTAATAATGGTTAACTGTAAATTTTGTTTTTGGAAGATCGTAGACCATACAATTTTAATCAAAATCATAGGAGTCGTTTTCGAGAAAATTTATATTTTCTGTAACGGTTTTTTAACATTTATATGGAAGGTACCGTTAATTTTGACTATAAGAAAAAATTTTGTTCAAAATATTTTAGATAATGTTAAAAAAAAAACCGAAAAATCAATCAAATCACTTTTCAAAAAAAAAATTGAAACTGTTTTTAAAAATCCAAAAAAAATATTTTTTTGAAAATTTTGGTATTCAAAACGATTCTTTTCGAGAAAAACGAAAATAAAAAAATGGTTCTGTAAGAGGTACCATTTAAAACCATTTTTTGGAAATTAAGTTTTTACAAAAAGGTAGCATACACGTAATAAAATTTATTGAATTTTTTTTAGAAAAATCTGTCGAGCCATTTTTGAGAAAAATAAGATTTTTCAAAAATGCTAAAAAAAAATTATATGGCAGGTACCGTTATTTTTGGTCCTAAAAAGAAAATGAAAAGAACTTGTCGGGGAAATGTCCCATAAACACTTTATACCAAGTTTAATTAAAATAGGCCCATGGGTTTAGGCTGTAGGCGAGTAGACAGACAGACAGACAGACAGACGGACGGACGGAATTGCGAGACCCACTTTTTCGTCTTCCCTATCATCGTAACGTCAAGTTTGATCAAAATCTCGAGTTAATTTTTTTACGAATCCAAAACTTGCCATATAGTACCTAATCGCAAATAAAAATGAGGCCACATGACTAACAATAAAAAAAAAAAACTAACAAAAAAAATTCAAAAAATCTTATGGCAGTTGGATTGAAAGTCAAGATAATTTTGTTTAATTTATTAAAAATTTGTATTATAACTTTATTTCCAACTTATAACAATTATTCCAAAAATACATAAATTAGTGTGTTAAATTTTTCTTTTTAACTTGAAATATTTGAGTTTAGATTTTCGCCTTATAAACTAAGTTAATAAAAATACGAGCTACACAACACAAGTCACTCTTTCTATAAAATTATCCTTGATTAAAAATGTATTTCGAACATTTGTAATCAAGTATCTACTTTTTCTATTAATTTTGTTTTCATATTAATGCAGATAGTAGTAATAATAATATTCTTGACAAACATTTTGGTCACTTATTTTCTAGAATCACAGTAGTTCGTACAGTCTTATCCGAAAGGATTACATATCTGTTCGAGTTTGAAAACTCTTCCTCAAATCAGCAGCTTAATTTGTCTAATTCATTGACAGTGTAAATTTTAAATGGCATTGGATCTTTATCCTTTTTGATTTCGATGTGGGGCACTTCTTCAACGAATACCGACAATGATGGTGAATTTAGAATCTCAATTACGGTTTCATAACTTGGAGGGGCGAACGCACTGTATGAAGGAGCTGGACTTGGCGGTTTTTCTTGATACGAGTATTCATACTCATCATCATCACTTGTAATAGTAACACTAACATTTGGCGTTTCATTTGGGGATGTGCGTTTTTGTTTCATATTTATTAGCCTTGAGAACAACAACACTAATACAAAGCACGTCAAAAAATACCACACGTTTGATAAAACATCCATTTTTATAATTCTCGAAGAAACTGCGTGTAGAAAATTAGAAAGTTAAAATATTTATATAAAACTGTCATAATAAATGGAATATAATTACGCTATTTGAACAATGTTTTTTTTTTTTTCTCTTGTATTCGAATGCAAAAATGTAAACTAATTAATTAAATAAGAAAAGTCAAACTGTCAACTTGTTTACTTTGTCACTGCCAAAACTGAAGTAAGTAAATATTAAGAGCATACAAGTTACAAGATGCCGAAGTCAATTTAAGAAAAACGGTAATTCCCCTTTATTCTTCACTATAAGAGCACACATAGGAATTATGGACAGTTATCTAAGTCCCTAGACCTTGGTTCTTCACGAGCTGTAAAAAAGAGATGAAAATTGGTTTTGACATCTAGCAGAGAAATTTTGTTCAGGTTTCTCCTTCTGCTCAGTGAAGCTGACGAAACTTGCTCAGTGAGATCTCAGAAACGTGAACTGGCTAATTTTGAATCGATTGCTATGATAAAACAACAGAAGAATATAGAAAATATCTACAATTTAGTATACAATTTTTAACTGAAGATATTACCAACGGTGCTCACTAAAATTAACCTTAAGCTGAGCTTATCTTCACTGTCACTTTCGGGGATTAAAACAAACCCAACAAAAAAAATTCTTTGAGAGAAAAGGCAAAGCACACAGAAATTATTTTATTTAAATTCTAAAATTAATTTAAGAGAAAAATAAGATTTTTTACTTAATGATTTTCGAACAATTATATAATAAGCGCTGCGTAGTTTTTTTTTGGACCTAAAAACAATATTTTCTTAAAGTTTAGTAGATACTATTGAAAACCGTTAAGTATGAAGTAACAGACAAATCGGCCAAACGTGTTTTTTTTTGATTTTTAAAATGTATTAAGTTAAAATTTTTAGTCAAAAATTGGCCATTAAATTTCATTAAAAGTGGTATGCTTTGTATTAAAAAGTTATCTAAACTATTAAAAACATTTTGCCTAGTTTTTGATAACCCTTGACACTTTTTTTCGATTTTTTTTATGTCCATTGCTTTTTTTTCTAAAAATTACAGATTTTAAAAAAACTCTTTTAATAAAAAATTATCTTTTAGTAGCAATTAATTTAACCATGCGTCGTTTGATTTTCGACTTTCTCTTTATCGTTTCATCTTATTTAAATTAAATTTCTTATTCAAATGCTTAAAAAGTCTTCATAATGCTTAATTTCAAAATTTACAAAAAATTATGTTAGGATTAAAAAAAAAAAATTAAAATTGTTCTTGGAAAATTCTATACTTAAAATATGGTCAATGATTTTTTGTTTTAAGAAATAATTGCACATTAATATTTTTAATTTTTTAAATACGAATAAAAAATAATTTCTTTAAAACAAAATAGTCCAACTATTTTTAAATTTTGCGTTCCTTGGTTTTAAAACAGTATTATATCTGATGTTAGTTGATTTATTTTCAGTGATAATTTTTCAATTTAAATTTTAAAATCTGTAGTGAGATAAAAAAAAAAAAAGCAAAAAACAAAAAAAAAACGATAGAGAACCGTAGGTACAAGACGGTGCTATATCGTTTATTTTGTTGATATTACGTGTTTGTTGTAAGTGTTATAAAATTAAGTGTCCCTTAACTCAGGCTTTAAAATCCACAGTACATGGCCGTACATAAGAGCAACTACGTACATTGCAGTTTATATCTTTTGACATTCTAGATTTTTCAATGATACCTGTAAATAAGTTTAAGCCTCAACTGGTTTTGACGAAAACTTCAGAATTGAAGCGAAAATTATAGGTACACCTATACTCTCGAAAAATATATGTATTTTAATTTGATCAGGGCTTTTTCCAAAAAAAAAACACGATGTAATTTCTTCCGGGGTGATTTTTGAAATCCTTAGAAGATGTTTATTTTTCTTAATTTTCAAAATTTAATTTAATAACAATTGAGTGGTGGACGAAATTACCTTATATGGTATTTATGTTTTTAGTGTCTATCCATTAGTATAGAAACTAAAAACATAAAGGTAAATTCACCATTCTTTAAACTTACCTTTTAGGTGTTTGAATGCAAAACTGTAAATACAATGATTACCTACATACATACATACATAATGTACAATTTCGTATTATACAAGCAATAAATTGTTTTGGGGAAATCTTTAAACGAAAAATAATCTTGGCGTTTTGCCTCTTGTTTTTCTTACGAACTTGCTCTATTTCTTCGAATTGACTTTTTAATCTCTAATTTTGTCAAGACAAATGCATTTCATTTTAATGTAACTTTCATAAGAATTGAACATTGGGTCATCAAATTATATTGTTTGTTTTTTAATAAATGGTGTATGTATATAAACATATTCGTTTTTAAAATAAAATAACTGCGACGATAAAGAAGCAGAAGAAGAAAAAGTTCCGGAAGACACAACCGAAGCGGATGTAATTGTTATGTCGATTTGCTTCTTCAACCAAACATTGTTATCTTGCAATGCAAACACATGAAAATATACTCTGAGTGCAAAATAAAGTTAAAGGTCGCAAAAAATCTTCCATTTGAATTTAATTCAATACAGTTCACTAAAACAACAAAAAAAATAATTTTCTTTTGTTTTTGTTAATTCTCTTCTTCATAAAGTAGTTACAACGTTATACAAGCGTAAATTCACAAGAAAATTTTTAAAAAATGTTCGTTCTGTCGGGAATTCAAACTGAAAATTAAAAAAAAAAAAAACGGAAAAAAAGTGTTCCCACTTTCAAAATTTTACGTTATAAAATAGTGCGATTATTTTAAATATTCGATGCTCTTATCAATTTTAATCAAATGCTGAAAGGTAGATGCTCAAGTGATTTTTAGTTTTTAAGAAAAAAACGGGAGAAAAAAAATTCTAAAAAAAAATGACTTAAAACAAAAAAAATTATTCAAAAACAACGGTAACTGCTACAATCGCATGCTATTATTTTTTGTAAAGCCAGAAATCTTTTCTTTTATTTTCTTTTTAAATAAAGTTGTTGTAGCGAATGCAGTTTTTCAAAAATTAATTTTCAAACTAAAATTTTTGAAGAAAAAAAAAATAAAAAAATTGTTTTCAAACTGATTTTGTTCAAAATTTTAACAAAAGTAAGTTTTCCTTAAATTTGACTTCCATCCGTTATTTTGTTGCTCCAAAGGTCCTTTGTATTTCTACTAATTACATAAGTAGTAAAGTAGATTTGGTTATTCAAAAACTAAAAGACATTAAGGCATCCAGTTTTTAGTTCTTGACTAAAAATTGGTAGAAGCATCGAATTTTAAAAATAAAAAATCACAAAATATCAACAATTTTTTTTTCTAAATTCTGAGTTTGAAAATTAATTTTTCAAAAACTATGCCATCAAATAATTTTAATTAAAAATATGATAAAAAATGGATTTCTGGCTTTAAAAAAAATATAGCATGCCATTATTTTTTTAAAGATTTTTGTTCTATTTTAAGTCGATTTTTTAGTAAATTGCCCCTCCCGCCGGAATTAGAACACAGAAATAGAATAGAAAGTAAAATTTTAGTGAGATAAAATTCGTAGTCGATTTTAATTTAAGAGGGGTTTGCTATTTAAAGTTAACTGTAATGCTATCAAAAAATACGTATACACCACAGTGACTATATGCTAATGCTTATTTTGTATTATTTATTTTAAAGAGTCTGTGATATTATATTTACTAAAAACAGGCAACGATCAATCGAAAGAATTTTTCCACCTCTCTCTATATTCTTATATCCACATAAAAAAAGATTATAAGGTCGAAAAAATGCAACTATGTACATATATAAATATATCAGTGTGTACCACGTTTCTAGATTTTTTGTATGCGTCGTAGGTAGCATTCGATTATATCCTTCTTCACCTCATGGTAAATCCTCTAAAAGTAGATACACATCTGCTGAGCTCCCCAAGTTTTTCCTTAGTCCCCTTTCACACGTAGATACTAGTTGCTGGTAATTTTTTTGACGTTTTCTTTAAATCTCCTTAACAATCTCTTGTACCTTTCACACGCAAGCAACAAAAACCCGGAGATTTTCTTTATTTTCCTTTTAAAGTACCTTGGTGGAACGCACACAAACGTAGTGTGAAGAGAAACGTCAAAAAAATCTCCTGAATTTGTTGACCGGGGAGATTTCATTTTCCCCTCTTTCTTTCTGCCCTTCTCGCCTATGAACTAATGGTTGCCGGCAACTCGATTGCCCTGTGTGAAAGGGGACTTACATTTCGTTTGTTCGTTTTGCTTTTGTTTATTCTCAATACCTGAACGCGCTCTCTAAGATCTATTCAATTTTAAAATAATTATTACTTAATATTTACAATTTTAATCATATTCATAACTTTATTTTAGTTTTAATAAATAATTATCGCATAAAATATTTTTTCTTTAAAATATGTGACTTAATTTATTTTAAAACTTAAATATTTAGGTGTAGATTTTACCTTATAAACTAAATATTCTTAAATAACACCTTAACACAACATAATGTCATTCTATCTATAAATATTGACCTTAAACAAATATTTTGATTATTTTCATTTATTGCTTCGATATTGTTTAACAAAAGAAATAACATTTATTTTTTGTATAAGATTTTTTTATCACTTATTTTCTAGAATCACAGTTTGTGCAGCCTAATCCGAAAGACTCTCTCTCCCTCTCTCTCTCTCTCTCTCTCTCTCTCTCTCTCTCTCTCTCTCTCTCTCTCTTTTTTTTTATTTTAATAACTTTTCTTCAAATTAGCAAAATATCTATAACTCATTAGCTGTATGAACCGTAATTGGCGGCGGCTCTGGATGTTTGTTGTTTTCGATTTCGTTCCAAGGCACTTGCACAACAAATATGGTCGACGTCTTCGTTGATTGTAAATAATGCTTCTCAACTACGGTTTCATAATTTGGCGGGGCAAACGCACTGTATGAAGGTACTGGACTTACTGGTTTTTCAGTATGTTCAACTTCGGGAGCATCAATAACGGTAACATTTGGTGATGGTGAAACATTTGCAGATGTAGGTTTTTCTTTTCTACAAATTATCAGTAGAAACAACACCACGAATATACAAAACGTCAAAAAATACCACACATTTGATGAAACATCCATTTATATGATTCTCTAAGAATTTACGAGTATAGAAATAGATTAAGTTAAAATTTTAAAAACAGTCATACAAATTGGAATATATGATTCTTTAATATTTTTTACCATTATTTTAATAGAGCGCATAAATGAATAATTATATATTAAATTAAGTAAGAAAGTAAAACTGACCACTTGTCTACTAATTCACTGCTAGAACTGAAGTAAAAAATTTAAAACATACAGGTTGATAAAGACAGTTGAGTAAAACAAAGCTTTTATTACAAATATCTATTAATGGATGTAGATACAAAATATCAGTCCGATAACGATTTTTTTCCTCAAAACCAACTTTCCTGATTCATTCGGAAGTGTCGCAATTTTTTTTTAGATTTTATACATACATACATAGGTATACGTCTTTTTATCGACACACAGTTTATAGCTTTGTACATACCTCCTCAAATAGGATTTTAAACGTCGAAATAGAAGACATAAACAAAAAGTTTTCGTATACCATTTTAATTAAAAAAAATTACGTTGATTTAATTTTTCAAATTACTGAAAATAGTTTAGTATACCCTATGACTAAATGGTTAGCTCAGGAATGTAATTCCAACTAACCTAAAACTATTTTTTGAAAATCTTGCTTACTTTATTTCAGAGTTGCCAGTTTGGGGGTTTTCCCCCCAGATTTAGGGTTTTTTTCATCGTTGGGGGGAAATCTGGGGGGACGAAATGTTTGGGGGGAGATCTGGGGGGATTCATTTTAAAGTTAAATTATTCCAATACCTGCATTTTCCTTTCAAATTGAATATACTATCAAAGAATATCCAATAATTACTGCTCAATTAAATTTTAAATATGTATAAACAATTTTTTTAAATGCTATTTGAATACCAAAGTACTTGTAGGTACATATGTACATGTATGAGCTGTGAATACAAAATTGAAAGAAAAAGTTGAAAAAAAACTTAGGGGTTTTTTTTTTGTTAAAATGTGGTAATCTGGGGGGTTTTTAAATTTGTCTGGGGAGAAATTTTTTTTCATCTGGCAACACTGCTTTATTTATATCTTCAATCTTAATTAAAGTTCTAGGCCCAAAATTTTAAACGATTTAGTAAGATGTTTAAGCATTTTTTGTATATGATGCTAGGTTAAAAAGTGGAGTTTCCAAATTTTAAATGTGTATAGGAATCGTATTATCCTGTTAACATTTTATTGAAGTTAAAATCGCCAAATGCCTATTTTATCTTTTTAGTATCATCCTAGTTCCGTTCCCGAGATTTTGCGCACTAAATCTGGCTAAATGTCAAATTTTGAGGAGTGGAGATGAAATGCTCTCACAGAGAAATAAAACTGTCAAAATGTCGGAAACGGTTTGCGCACCAATTCTTACCAATTTTTAAACGTACATTTAATCATGAAGCCCAAGTGTGTTTTTCTCAAAAAAAAAAAAAAAAAAAAACACTACAATATATAAGAAGAACCAAATTGATAATTCTATATTTTTTTCTTCAGAAATAGTTTTGCTAAGTTACACATATTTTACAAGAATTATTACATTAGTTAAAAGATTAACAATATAATAAAAAATATGCCCATGTATCAAAACTAAAATAAAAATAAAATTAACACTTGGGCAACCCTTATTCAAAATGGTTTTTGTTTTTTGTTTTTTTTTTTTTTTTTATGTCATCTGACATAAGTCAACCTTACATTTGCCAACTAGTACGAAATAGCCAGAAGAAATTTCTCGGACCCAATCTGGTAGGGTGGAAAAATTTTGTACTCTCTCGAGAGCGCTCTCTTTAGCAAGAAACAGCACAATTTTTCACTTGCGGAACTAATTCGGACTAAAAATTACTTAATCTGGCAGTCTGAAACTATTTGAAACTAGGTGCGGAACGCACTTACTAACTCCAAATGTTAATTTTACAATTATAAATGTGAAAATGGTGTGAACTGTCACAGTTTCAGGCGTGTTCAGCTGGAATTTATTAGCGAATTAGGTTTAGTATAATACTAGTTAAAAAAAATTTTAAACTAAAACATTTTTGCAAAGAGCTTTAAGTTAGAAAATTGTTGAGTATAGATAATATCATGCTAACACCTTAACATCAGGCTGGTTAATAAGTGGCACTCAATTCTCTTATTTTGGCGACTTGAGTGTTTCTTACTTCGACTGTAAAACTGGGCCTTAATTTTCTACCCAATTAAGATCAACATGATTTTAACGACTCCTTTATAAATGTCGCAAAGTTACCGACCCCCACTGTCCTCTTTTTTTAACCGAGTCGTAACTCGTAATTTATCTTTAAGTATTTACTTAAGCCAATAAAGCTACACAAACTCCTGTCTTTAAATGTGCCTTGGATACCTTTGCTCTGTATTGTGTTTTGGTAAATGCAGATATATTAAGGGAGACTGGGGCAAGTAGAATCAAATTTTGTATCTTTTGTATAAAAAAAAAACATATATGGGTAGGCATAAATCCAATTTAAATTTCCTTAAAGAAAGTGGCGTAAAATTTTAAACAGACTAGTATAAAGGTTGACATGATACTACTTAACAATTTTCTAACTTTAAAGGTCTTGACTGAAATGTTCTTAATTTTAAACATTTTTTAACTAAACCTATTTTGTTAATAAAATCTAGCTGAACACGCCTAAAATAGTGATAGTTCACACCATTTTCACATTTGTAATTGGCAAAGTGACATTTGGAGTTAGTATGATACTAAATAGATAAAACAGCTATTTGGATATTTTATCTTTAGTGAAATGTTAAAAAGATAATACGATTCTAACTCGTTTAAACTATGAAAAATCCTCTTTTTACCCTAGCATCTTAATAAAAATGCTTTATTATCATAATAAATCGTCTAAAATTTTGCGCCAGTATCAGTTAAAATACATTTAAATTATAAGTTGTGTTCGGAATGGAATTTGGATATTATTAATCCTATTCTTATGGAGAAAACTTAGGCCTCGGACCGATTCGCGTAAAATAAAATTTACGGAAATATCATGCTTTTTAACAAAATCTTGAGATGTTTTGGGGAGCATCAGAAAATTATAAGATCAAAACCAAACGAACGTTCATCTAAAAATGCTACTTTGCGGAAATTTCTTTCATTTTTACATTTCTGCAAGATAAAGTGGACTTATAGTTACGTTATCTAGGAAATACCAAAAGTAAAAATCAAATCCCAGCTGCACTGAATATCATTACTTCAATAAAATTAAAAACGCTATAATTTCTTAATTTTTACAATTTGTATCATATAACTTTATTTCAATTTTAACAATTTTTCCAAAATTTTTTTTTTTTTTAATTTAAAGAACATACTTAAAATATTAGTGTAGATTTGGACTATTTAACTTAATTATTAAATAACAGCTACACAATGTCAGTCTTTCTATAAAAATTGTTCTTAAATATTTATCTTGAATATTTTAATTTTTAGGTTTCTTTTATTTTTTGTTTTTGTTTAACAAAAGCAATATAAATAAATATTTTAGACGAAGATCTTTTTTTTTCACTTATTTTCTAGAATCACAGTTTGCACAGTCTAATTCGAAAGACTTATCTTTGAAATACTCTTCTTTGAAATTAGCAACTAAATTTCTGTAATTCATTGATTGTGTGAAATGTAAATGGCGGTGGTGGATCTTTGTCCTTTTCGGTTTCGATATAAGGCACTTGTACAACAAATACTGTCGTTGATGGTGAATAATGCTTCTCAATTACGGTTTCATAACTTGGAGGGGCGAATTCACTGTATGAAGGTGCTGGACTTGGTGGTTGTTGTAAATGATCATCGAGTGATTGCGTTATATTTCGACGACCGCATTTACGATCGGAACATGCCATCAAAGTGAAAAATGCCACCAATGCAAGAAACGTTGACACATACCAAGTAATTGTAATTGCATCCATTGTCGTTTGAGATAATTCGGATTGTATTCTCGTCGAAGCTATAAAAATGTTTTGTAAAAAAAAAAAATTTAAGTTAATACAAAATTTATAAAAAATGCAGAACATCACAAACTTACAATTTATTGTAACTTCTGTGATATCTGTAACGTTGTGCAATTCGATATTTTTCTCTGCAACCCTTGCATTGACTCTGTCCTCACTGTAATTTAGCAAGTAGATCTGAGCATTTGTTTGCCTTGTCGCTGCCAGAACTGAAATAAATAAAAAAATTATACATACAGGTCGACGAAAAAAATTATATCTTTTAAATAAAAAAAAAGCTTTTATTTCAAATAAATTTATCGTAATGTGAATACAAAATTTCAATATGATAACGGCTATTCTTTCAATTAACTTTCATGTCAGTTATCTAATCAAACGGAAATATCTCTTATCAAAATTTGTTTGCTTTGTCTATTTGGTCACGAATGCAGGGGATTCATACGCATTCTTTTATATATACCTACATAAGTATTAAGTACTTGAAATGGTCAACAAAAACCTTGTTAGCACTTGAAGATATGTACCTAAGCCTTCTAATAGTTGTTGAAGAGTAATTTTTACTCGCATATTATAAGTGGGTGGTTCAAAGGAGGTTTGGAAGTTCGAGAGCTTTTGCAATGGAGAATAAAAGAATTTATTTCTATAATTACGTTTTTTGCACACTGCACAGCAATAACTTAAAGCTGAAGAAATTTTAATTCCAGACATGATTGATTCAAGTATTGTACTGACATATTCAAGCTCGCGATATATATCTGAGTAACCAGAGCAGAGTGCTGAAAATTTCTTGTTTCCTGATTGATGATTTGAATAGTAGACTACTATTTTTTCTTCCAATAAATTTTCAAGAAAATGGAAATATTTAGTTTCACACAGTTAGAAATCAGTGCAATGCATTGGTTTCGGCCTCCAAAGTACAAAATTAATCATTAACGCTTCACCAAACACCTACGGCACACGATATCGTAAGTTTTACGTGTTGAAGTTGTTAGAAAAGAGGAGAATTTTTCTTTTAATTCCAAAACTCCAAAACAAATTAAAATTTTCAAGCTTTTAATTAATAATTTTATTGATAAGACTAAAAAAAACATTAGGAAGCCATTTTGAAAAAGTATAGCACTTGTTTAAATGAATCCATTGTAAAACATTTTTATTTAGACATATGTATCAGCAGAATTTAAATCGTAATCTACCAAATATTTTTGTTCTATTGTACCTTAAATAAGATACAAATTTTTAACATTTTTGTCGCCAATTAAAATATGCAGGTAGGTAGGTACTTGACTGTCAACTTGAAGTTGAAAGCAAACAAAAGGAAGCCATCAATTCGAAACGTTAATTCAAGGTTTTACCGTTTTACGATGTTAAGGTCGGTGATTGACTTTTTTTTTTTTTTTTTTTGGATAAAAAGGGGCTTTGAACGAAACCGAAAACAATCAAAGCAAAAAACCAAATTAAGTCTGTGCTTAAATTTTTTAATTAAAAGATATTAACCAGATGAATATACATATGTAATATGTATATGTATTTAATATGCAAAATTTATACACTTTTTTGTGTAAAAATAAAACAAAAAAGGAATTTAATGATCAGAATAATGGTCCTGATGAATTTTTTTTTTAATTCAATGTGAGAGTTAAGCAGGATTCACACATGTCTCGAGTGGTGTGTTGTGGAGTGTGATTGGACTGAGTACACCAATCATCAGGCGTGCTGTTTTACAATCTGACATTTTTTATTTTTTATTATTCTGTTTTCATGAGCATTGTTGTCTCTTGCCTGCACACTAAAAAATGTTTTCGCCATTGCGTGGTATGGCGCAATCGTTAAAAAATAGATTTCGACACAACACACGACTCCACAACACATCACACGAGACAAATATGGATCGACGCATATGAAATACATTTGAGCGATAGCCACACATGACTCAACAACACACCACACGAGACATGTGTGGATCCGGCTTTAAGTTTTTATCATGTTTGAAAATATTTTTTTCTACAAGAAAATCAAAACTTTGAAAAATCTTTAATATTTCATTGAGAAAAGCATATTTTTTTAAAATTACATTAGGATACCATAAAGAAAGTTTAAATCCCAGGTACCTAAC
Organism: Epistrophella euchroma; assembly: GCA_947049315.1. Lineage (NCBI taxonomy): Eukaryota > Metazoa > Arthropoda > Insecta > Diptera > Syrphidae > Epistrophella > Epistrophella euchroma. The sequence goes on along the minus strand of OX346245.1, from coordinate 119,345,811 downwards.
GATAACGACTAATAACCTCTTGCAGGGTTACCGCTATGTGGAGTTAAATTTGAATTCGTTTTTCGATTTTTTTTTTTTTTGAATTTATGATAGAAATAGGCTTAACAATGTCTGACAAGAAGAATGAACTTTCAGGTGAAATTATTGGCAATTAGGGGAGCATGCAACATAGTCAAACAAGAGCCTAACCAAAAGCGTAATACTGCCAACCTGCACTATCGTCTTCGTCTTCTTAACTGGTTTAACAATGTCGTGATGAGCTCGCAAGCCTAATTGGTAACCTCAGGGTCTACCTTATCTGGGTTCCAAGTTATTGTGACATTGAGAGGGAAACGAGCGGACAGACGAACTGGCTAAGCAAGGATCAGCCCTTTATAATTATGAAAGGCAATTGTCAATTTTTCTTACGAAATCCAACCGAACAACTGACCTGGGTCGTTGCGACCTTTTCTGGACACTGGCCGATCGGAGAACATGCGACAAGTCTGGGCATCCCTCACAGCATTCACTGCCATAGCCGTAAGGACTAGCAAGAAAACGAAACCCTCTTTCATTTTCTCTGTAAATGTCCCGCTCTGACCAGAATTACAGCACAGTCATTTGTAAAGACCTTTGACCATTTGACGACCTGAATGAACCGTCCGCATTGAAGATCAAAGACTTAACCTCCTTAATAAACGCTACGAAATGGCTCTAAGGTGAATTTAGTAGATCCTGCACCATGTCTTCCGTCAGACTTCCTATAATGGACCACAAGCAAAGTGGACAACAGATTTCTGAAGCCAACGCTTTGCCCTTCAGATTGGAATTTTGTTAAATCTTAAGTGATTTTTTAGTTCTTTTATTTAAATTAAAGATTGAAAAATAAAGATTAAAGAAAAGCCATGTGGCTTAATTTTAAGCCAAAATTTTTATCCTACAAAAATATAAAAATAAAACTGTCATGTCATAAATGTTAAATAATAAATACAAATAACATTTAAGATTTAAATAAAAGAACGACAACTTGAATGAGCTACTGCCAAGATTTATAGGCTGGAATTATACCTATTTCACGGTCGGTTTTAGTGATGCTTACTGGCTGAACAGAATAGAATGACGGAACTGAAGACGCAGACGGAACTGGAAGAGTTGTCAAAAAGTGTCGTACGTTATTTTTTTTACATGCCCACAATGCAGCTGTACAGCTTTGAAGGTATTTTGAAGAAAAACAAAAGAATATTATTGTGTACAAGCTCAGAATTCACATTTTTTGTTTCCAATAATTTTCCTTTTAATAAATAATTTTTTTCGCGATACAAATAACCACAATATTTTTTTCCGACCCAAAAAGTTGTTTTTTTTCTAGATACAAATTGAAACGTCAAAAGTGCCGTACGTCAAAAGTTAAAAGTTGGTGAACTCTTCCGTCTGCGTCTGCGTCTCCGTATGCGTCTACGTTCCGTTGTGTTCGCAACATTGAATTTTCGTGTATTCAATATTTTGACAGCTATTCCGACTCCGTCTCCGTTTCCGTCTGCGTCACCATTCTGTTCAGCCAGTTAGTCTATGTATATGTTCAATTTTATTTGAATAACTGTTTGCCTTCCCTGGGACTCGAACCAAAGACCAAGCGTCTCCGGGCCAAGTGCACTATGCACCTACGTTACCGAAGGTCACGTGTAGATCCATCAGTGTAAGTTTTGTTATCTGACATTTGCATTTGAATCAACTAGCATTTTGTTTATACAAATTCTAGGTGACCCACGCGAACTTCGTTCCACCTATAATTGATTACATTTATTAATGTCCCTTTCGAAAGTCGAGCCAGCTCGAATTGTTATCACGACTTTCCAACTTTTCCGGCTTAATTTTCCAATTTTTATCTCCGTAGTGTGTTTATCTGGTTGAATATACAAATTCAACTAAAAAATCTCCATCTAATTTGGATGATATTTAGCCGAGTTATGTGCGTACGAACAAAAACCTAATGCAGATAGTTTGAAATTTCAAGATTTTTTCACGATTTTCTGCCTTTGTTGGTCGAATTTTTTAATTTTCTTTCGAATTTTTCAATTTTCGGCTCCGTTGTGGGTTAATCTAGTTCAATACAAATTCAACAAAAAAAAATCTCCACGCAAATCGAATGATGTTTAATACGAACACAAAAATTGATTCATTTTTATATATGTATTATAAATAATTACATATTTTCTTTATCGTTAGTTTTAATAATAACGTATATAAACCTATCACTCATCCTAATCGAAAGTTTAAGTTATTGTTAACAAAGTCCAAACATGTGACCCTGGGAATTGTGGGTTAACAACTCTTATAATTTATTTGAATAAAATCTATGTTAATTTGTTGTTGTTTTTGTTTAATTATCGTTATATAAAACATATCACCATATATGTAGGTATCTAATTTTACAAAAGAGTCAGAATTTTCATACGATTTTATTCAAAGTTTTAATAATTATAAAATTAACACGATTCCTATGAAAACAAACACCTTAAATAGCAATTAAAATTAATTATACAAAGGAAAAACAAAAACCAAATGACTTCGGCGCAATTTCACGATTTCATTGTAAAACAAAATATGTAGGGGGAAGGCGGGAGATTTAAGCCACTTTTTGTTAAATCGTTCATAAAAATTTTTCTTTTCATCCAAGCCAACATGGTGGATATATCTTTTTAAAGATAAATTTATCTATTTTAAGATTTGTCTCATAAGTTCATATACACGCAATTGATTTTTGCCAAATGCTAAATGATTAAGAATAGATTTTTGGCTCAAGTGTCCCGCCTAGCCGGACCACCCCCTTGGGGAGACTTGATCATACTTAAATTCTTAAAGAAAATTCTTCGAGCAAAACAACAAAATAAATAATTTAATCAGTTCATATCTTATTAGAATTCATTTTATATGATATTTGTGGTATTATGAATGAGAAACACAAACTCTTTTTAACATTTTTTATATAAAAACAAAAATTAACAAAAAGTAAATATAATACAAACAAAGAAACATAAGAACTCGAAGTTTTTTAACTTTCAAACATTAATTAGATATTAGTGGCTAAAAAAAAGTAAAAAAAAAATAAATAAACTTCAAAAACATAACAAAAATAAATAAATAATTTTATTTCTTAATAAAATACCACTGATCAATTCTCCCCTGAGAAAATGGCTCAAATCTCCCGTTTACGTTTTTTTCGCAAATAAAAATTAATAACTTTTTCGAAACTGTATTTTAATATTAACGAAGTCGAACAACTGTTTTCTAAAATAATGCTAACTATTTTTACTTATCAAGTTAATGAAACTTTTTATCACGACAACAAACAAAAATTGTTGTAACTTCTAGGCCCAAAAAACACCCTTTTACTTTCACCAGCCAAAGTCAACCGACGATCTAGAATTAGTTTTGTGTGCAAGTAACGGGTCACGTTATGCAACGTTTGAGTTTACTCATGAAAGATTTGGGTGAATTATTGAGAGTGGCTCAAGTCTCCCGTATGATCAAGTCTCCCGCTTTCCCCCTACCTATTTTAAAATAAAAGTGAATCGCTTTGTTTCTACCTTCAAATTATCTTTTGATTCCATTTTGTCTAGATACTTAAGACATTTTTTTTTATCTAGTTTAAAAGAAAAAAAATCCGTGTGCACATTATTGCCAACCAATATATAATTTCATTGTTTACAAAGGTTAAACATCATAATATCTTTCATTACATTAAGTAGTGCACATTTAAAGTTTTTTTTTTTTTTTTTGGTTTTTTTGAAGTTTGTTATCTTATATGGGTTTGGTAAGACACAATTATCTCATAAATGGCAAAACATCTGTTAACAATACTAATATTGACAACAGACAAATTGAATGTAAGTAGTATTTTCTACAGTTCTAATTATAACAGTCGTTAGAAAAAGAAAAACCACACTTTGCTTTGAAATATTTTTACTACGCCTTTGTTGTTTTTCCCCCAAAAATCGTTCGCTTTTTGAATTGCTATCAGTCTGCAATGCAATGATACCTACGTTTGATATAATTTTTTGCTAATTGCGTCGTATCTATAGGTCTACCTGAAAAATTAATTTAGACAGTATTTATGCGTTGTATGTGACTTTACCTTTGATTTCAAAATTCTTCTCAATTTTGCCTAATAGGTTATTTAATATAGTTTATTAATAGGGCAAATAAGGTGAATTTGTGGAAAATTCTCGTAATCGATTCAATAGCATCTCATTTTCAATAAAAGTTCAAATTTCGTAATGATTAATTTACTTATTTATTTATGATTAATAATTTCATCAAAATTTGCACGAAATTAGTTTGAATTTTAAGTGAAAACCTTACGAACACACCCAATTATTGGAATGCATTTGGCTTATTAATACGAAAAGCAGTAAGAGGGAACCATAAAAATTTTAATACTTCGTTTTCATTTCGTTGAAAATTTCCAAATCCGATTCATCTCATTTCCCATAAAAATTAACATTTCCAAATGAGGTACAAAATTTGAACAAAATTTGCACGAAATTCGGTAGAAAATTACGTAAAATCTTTATGAACACACTCAAATGGAATTCATTCAAAGTGGAACGCATCTTAAATTGCAGAATCCCATGTATAAAACAACAAAAACAAGCAATTGACAGAATGGACTGTCAAAAAGAATTAGGCAATTTCAAATGTGAACATTTTTTCTGTAATTTACAGAATTACCTCATATCAGCTCTAATGAAAACGTAGTAACATCTCACAGTACACAAATCTAAGGTTATGTATACATATACTGCACAGGTTGTCAAAACAGAAACTGTCAGAAATTAAAAACTGGTTGTTTGGGAGCCCTCACAAACTTCACACTACAGTAGTAAAAAAAACATCAAATATCGGCATTTGACAAGTAAAGGAGCACTGGATCCACCATTTTATATCGATTTTTGATAGATGCGCAGAACAGAACAAAACTTAAAACGCTAATGATACCTTTATATGTGTACTGTGGTAACATCCAATTTAAATTCAAAATATGATGAGCTGTCAAATAAAATGTATGTATGTATTGTATATATGTATTTACGACATTTTCACAACGGACGATTTCCAAATTAAAATCGAAATCATCTCATTTCAATACAAATTCTCATTTCTAAATGGGGCAGGGTAATTTTAAAAAAATTTGCACGAACTTTTAAAGGAAATTAGGTGAAAACCTTACAAACACATCCAAATGGAGTCCATTTAGAATGTCAAAATTCAGTGTATTAAAAAAAAAAAACAAGGAAAAGACAAGCCAATAAAGTTCTAAATTAGATGGGCTGTCAAACAAAATTAGGAAAATTGAAATTAGAACATTTTTCTGTAATTTGGGAAATTAACTCATTTCAGCTCTAAGGAAAACGTAGTATCAAATTTTTAAAAAAAAGGTTTCTACCTAAACTTGTCTCTAATCAAAAATCAAATTAGATATTTTTCTAAAAATTTCCAAGCTTTAGTTTTCAAGGAGATAACATTTAACAAAAAGTAAAATATTTTTTTTTGATTTTTCTGTCCATTAAATAGACACATTTTATATATCTGATATTATTACACTTCTGATTTTTTAAAAACCATTATTTCGTATTGATTGATCCATATTTAAATTTTAAACCCCCACTCTTTGCAGTATTTTTTTGCTTCAATAATCATTGTACAGCGAACTCAGAAGCAAATCCAAATCATCTGCTTATTTAAAGACTTTAACAAGAATCCCACCAAACCTATATCACAACAAAAACTACCAGCGACCAGCCAGCAAAAAACAATTTGTTGTCTACTGTCCCAAAACATAGAAAATATTTTTGAACTAAAATTTTTTGTTTTAACAAAAGCTGTCAATAATTATTTAAATTAAAATTAAATACCTATGCTTCCTCAATTTCGTACACCCTCCTTTAAATATGCAATACAATTAAAAAATCGATGTCGCAATAAATTAGTTATATTACATTATGTATTTTAGATAAAACAATATCTTTGAAGTTCGTTATCTTAAACGTAGTGGTATCAATTATTATATCACTAAACAGATAAACAAACAAGCCCCTCATACAGTTTCACCTTTCCATTGAATGTTATTATTAATTATTATTATTATCTATCTATACCTATTGATTTTCAATTTTCTGTTGCTATGTATTTTAGATTTTGTAAAAAAAAAGTTCAGCAGAATCAAAACAACTCGTCATAGCCATTAATTTTTTTATCATTGATCATGATCATTTAGATAAAAATATAAAAAAACAAAAACAAAATATGACTGAACTTAGAATCAAGATATATCGTAATCATATAGGTAGGTACCTACTTAGTATCATAATATGTACATATAGCTGACATCGTAAAACCACTTCAATATGATATAAGACTGTAAAATTTTGAGTTATGATTAAATCAAATACTTTTATGATATCTGAAAATATCACCACTTGAAATCCATATTAAAAAAGATTAAAATACATTTTTTTGTTCATATTATCTTGTTTTTTTGGCTTGAAAGAATTGGGAAACAAAATTTAAGGAAATAAAAAGCTTGCATTTTCAGTACTTAAAATTCCATAAATTAAATAAATTAAATAAATAATGAAAATAAAAACATCAAAGTGGATTCTTGTAGCTGTGATGGTGCTTGTGAATGCATTTTCACTTGAACTTGTATGCATAAAGAAGTTGTAATGTAGGTATCAATCACATGGTGCTCAAATGAGTAGGTAATAATAGAATATTCTTGTGAAATTGTTAATTGGTTTTTATCTAAGAACGATGACTGAATCAGAGATATTTTTTTTTTGTAGTTCAAAATTATTGAGTCAGAGTTTGTATATCCAGCTTTTCCCTTAATCAAAGAAAATATACAGGGTGATTCACCTTAGGTGTGACTAAAAGCTAGAGCGTGTAAGTTGGGTCAAGATAAGAACAAAGTTGTAAAAGGAGGGGTGTTCTATTTCCCGTTATGGCGGGAGGGAAAATTTTCTAAAAAAATGACTTAAAGCAGGAAAAAAAAATTACTTAAAAATGAAAAAGATTTTTTTTTCAAAATTTTACGTAATTGCGTACTTATTTTGTTAAAAAAAAAAATGGACGCCTAAATGTCTTTTAGTTTTGGAGAAAATAAAAAATGGCCAATTCTAATTTACAACTTAATTAGTAGAAATAGGATATTCGGACTTTTGGGGAAACAAAATAACGGATGGAAGTCGAATTTAAGGAAAACTTACTTTTGTTATTTTCAATTTTCTCAAAAACTAGAATACATGACACATGGTTTTTAGTGTGACTAAAAATTGATAGGAGATTGAATATTTAAAACAAAAATACTACTTAATAACGTAAAATTTTGCAAAAAAAAAATCAGTTTTAAAACAAGTTTTTAATTTTTTTCTTCAAAAATTGATCACTAAAACAACTTATTTTGAAAACAAAATAAAAGCAGAAATTTCTAATGCCTTACAAAAAAGTAAAGCATGCCATTGTAAACATTACTGTTTTTTTTAAATATTTTTTTATTTGTTTTAGAAAATTGCCCATCTTTTTATTTTTAATTTTCTCAAAAACTAAAAGACATTTTAGCGTTTCTTGTTTTTGATTAAAAACTAATGAGAGCATTCAATTTGAAAACAAAATTAAAACTTAAATGCGTAAAATTAAAAAAAAAAAAAAAACAATTAAAATTTATTTTAATTTTTTTTTACAAAATTTTGAGTTTGAAAATTAATATTTCAAAAAGTATTCCCTAAAGCGGATTTATTTAAAAATAACATAAAGGAAGATTTTTCTGGCTTTACAAAAAGGTATATCGTACATCATAAATATAACCGTTGTTTTTTTTATAAATTTTTGTCTGTATTAAATTAATTTTTTTTGAATATTTCCCCCTCCCGGCTAAACAGGGGGAAATAGACACCCCTCTCCTACACGATTTTTTTCTCATCTCGACCCAACCTACACGCTCTAGCTTTTTGTCACACCTTAGGTGAATCACCCTGTATAATCGCCAGTTAATTTAACAAGGTGATATGTGACCATCACACTAGCCTGTCTAATTTACATCCATGTCAATTCTTATATTAATAGCGCGGCCCATCGGACAATTTATTTCCATTAACTTGGTATGGTCTTGAGTTGCTTGCAGTAAAAATTTCCATTTATGTAAAAACAAAAATTGCTATCACCTAATAAATTCGTGCAGGTGAGCAGCTATAGCAGGCTATATACTCAGTCATAAAACTTATAAAACTATTAAATGATAATACAAATATTATTTAAAACCCTTGCTATTAACAATTTCAAATAAGATTAAGGGATTTTCATCACCGGTAATTATTATTACCTTGAGAATTTTAACGTCAGTAATAATTGATAAAAATATTATAAACAACAAAAGTTGATTACTTTAAAAATGGAAATTAATGACAAAGTTTTTGTTTTATTTATTAAACTAGATTACTGTATAAATTCATTAAATAAAATTATTATATTTAAATAAAATCAACCAATTGGTTGCATTAACTTGCTTTTATATTTCGAAGTGGCTTATAATTTTAAAGATTTATCTATTAAATCTATTCTTTATATTGACAAATTCAATTTTAAATATTAAATTCCTTGAATAAATACGAATTCTTTCAAAATAAAATTTAAAAAATGTTAGAGCAATATATTAGAAAAAAATGCTTATTTATGTATGCATTTACTTATGTACAGTACATGTAGTCTTAAGTCTCCCTAAATATATTTAAAATTGGCTTAAAATTTAGCATATTTACCAATTTTAACTATATTCGTGGAGAGTTAAACTAGAGTTACCTATTTAGGCCCAGTTTTTCAGTGGCGATTTAAGCCAGAGTTAGTTAACTCTGACATAATTTTTTCCATAGCTAACTCAAGAAACAGTTTTTCAAAATAAAACTTATGCGAATCGACTTAGAAAACAAGGTGGATAAATTATAAAAAGCATTTGTTCAGTAAATCTCGAGTTCACCCACCAAATTTGGTGAGTTAATTCGGGTTTAACTTTAAGCTCGCCATGAAAAACTAGGCCTGAAAGTTATAAAAAAAGTAGTTTTTCAGTCGACTTACCAGGTTGATAAAATATCAAAAGCATATCTGTTTAGTGCCGTTATAAACCATGGTTCAAAAATTGATCCGTGGTTCAGGAATTTTAATTCACTGTTTTTGGTGAATTAACTTCGACTATTAGCAAATACTAAAACCTTTAACTATAAGTGGACCTCAGTTAATGCGCTGAAATCGGAGAGTTAAAATTACTGAAATACGGATTAAAAATTGGACCACGTTTGTATAAATATCCCTTTATCCAAAGTTAGTATACCAAATTTAAGGAGTGAACTCGGATGTAGTTGCACAAACGTAGTTTAATATTTAATCCGGGGTTTAACACCGATGTCGGCGGATTTACTGAAGTTCAACGACAATAAATCAGAATTGTTGGAGAATTTTGTTTAAATAATTAAATTTTTGTAGTCAAAGTCGCCTTCTAGAGTTAAAATTTGCTTTTAAAAACTTAAATCTCAAGTTTAAAGTAAAATGGCACGTTTCAAATCGAATATACATACAGATAAAAATTGATTTCGTCAAGTGATGTTTACGACACATTACCAAAAGTCGTGAAAGGTACGTCAGAATGGCTGGCTAAGTCGTTAACCTTTTGTACACATTTTTAATAATATCCTAATAACCATTTACCTTTAAATGTTTTTAACAGTTTTTAAATAAATTAAGTAATGTAAATGTTGTTGATTTGTCCATAAAATGGAGTGCATTTTATTTGTTTATGATTTCCTTTCAAGCAGCTTTAACCTTGTCAACAAACATATTTTTATTGAACAACTACAAAAACTAGCTTAAATGCACAACTGGGGCGCATGTACTTGCTCTTATCATTCAGTTATGGATATTACAGATATTTTTATACAAAATATTGAATTCACAATATTTATATGGGCATGGATCGAAGTAAAATTTTCATATACAAATTTTTGTTTACAATTACCTTTCGAATCAAGCAGTATATTAATCAAATTAACTGACCACAGTCAAACTAGTTTTCATAACGCTATTCCCCTGCATTCTTTTTTAATTAATTTTTCAACTTTTTTAAAAAATAGAAAGTCAGCTTTATTAATTTTTTAACGTGTATGGTTTTTTTTTTTGTTGTTTATTAATCAATAAGGAATAACACAAAAGAGTTGTCTTGTCAGTCAACAAAGCACCACAAAATTTACAATTCAAAATACTTGAAAAATGATTATTTTTGTGTGTCTATATTTAAAATTAAATATTTTGCGACACACTTTTTTATTAACCGGGACAATTAAATAATAATAAACAAATGTATAAGATATAATGTATACCTTAACCTAAAAAACAAAACAATTATATCTTAACCTAACGAAATTTATTCCAATTGGACTTCAGATTGAAAACAGAATTAATAATTTTTTTTTTTTTTTTGTCAAAAATTTCAAATCTGAAAATAATCTTATTTTGAATTCTTAAGGCGAATAAATATACCTACACAATGAGTAGGTACGTGCTTAGATGATATTACAATATGCAAATGCTTAAGAGCTTAGTATTTTTTATTGTTTTTTTATGGAATACATTTTAATTTTGTGATTTTTTTTATTAGAGAAATATTCTGCATATATTGATATATTAGGTAAGGTCTGATCAAAATCAATGTTTTTAAGTAAGTATATTTTTAGTTCTTTTGATTGAATTTTTCCCCACTTATACATACAGGGTGATTGGCATAAAGTGTGACAAAAAGCTAGGGCATGTAGGTTGGACTTAGACAAGAAAAAAATCGTATGGGAGGGGAGTCTATTTCCCACCGTTTAGGTGGGAGGGGCAATTAAAAAAAAAATCACTTAAAACAGAAAAAAATTATTAAAAAATAACGGTAATACCTACAGAGTCATGCTATAGCATTGCGTGAGAGCATTGGGTTAAAAATTGACCTGTGAATGTTTTTTAAATCATCGAAGACGTTGATGGATTCTTTAAAATATCGTATGACTGGGACACCTCCTATTGGGATACATTTCAGCGTAGATTTTTTGCGCTTCACGACTTCGGACATTAATCATACCGTAGCAGTAATGTATATTCGTTAATTCGGCACAAGAATAATTTGACATCGTGATATGTTGAGGACTTGACATTCAAATTAGAAATAATTTGTATAACAAAACGTTATTGCAATTTATTTGTCTTTAGGTAGGTAGCACACATTTATATTTTAGTTTAAAAAAACTACGCAACGTTTTTTTCTTGATTTCAAAAATTAGACCCCGTGAAACACCAAGCCGACCTCACCGTAATAAAAAAAAAAATTGCAAGTCAATTTTAACCCAATTCTCTTACGAAGGTGTTATTAATGAAAAAATGTATGTATGAAATATGGTTAATCCAAAAAAAAATAGTAAAAAGAAAGTTAATCCTTTCTTACGTAAATCCACCAAAAAATCCAATAACGTAAAAACTAAAATAAAATGTTTTGCTTAGAAAAAAGTAGTTTATGTTATTTTGATTTTCTCAAAACCTACAAAACATTTTCACATTCGGTTTTTTGTGTTTGATCAAAAATTAATAAGAGCATTGAATATAAGGAAAAAAATAAACTTAATTACGTAAAATTAAAAAAAAAACACAAAATGTTTAAAAAAAATCGTTTTTTTTGGAATTTTTTAATTTGAAAATTAATTTTTCAAAAACTATTTACTCGAACAACTTTATTTGAAAATATAATTAAAGAATCAATATCTGGTTTTTCAAAATGCTATAGCATTACTCTGTAGGTATTACCGTTATTTTCAATAATTTTTTTCTCTTTTAAGTAATTTTTTTTTTGAGGGGTGAAATAGACCCCCCTCCTCCTATACGAAGTTTTTCTTGTCTGAGTCCAACCTACATACCCCAACTTTTTGTTCAAATCAATATAAATATTAAAGTATTTATATGAACTCGTATCGTCTTTTGTCGAAATTCGACACTTTCAACTTCGCAAACAATTTGTTTAAGTTAAGTGGTATAAGATAGTTAAGCAAAGTATAATATAAGATGTTGATTTATTAAAATAATTATATCGGATCATCATTTAAAGTGGGTATTATATACATTGCCATTTCTTATTTTATTAAACGACGTAATATATTGATCTTTGCACTTTTAAGTTCCCGTTTTTAAGAAGATTGGAGATCAAAAATGTCAAAAGATAAATAAACCAAAATTTTGAAAAGAATTAATTAAGAAAGTTTAGCGAGAATCAAAACGAAAATAAAGTATACATAGGTATACCTACCTAAAATACTAAAATACAAAAACAATAAATAAAAAACAAAAGCAATTTCTAAGATATTTGGTTATATTTGGGTATTATTTGAGTTCTTTAGAAACGAGCTATATTAGAGTATAATTACGTATATAATAATACAAATTCGGGTTTTTGCAAAAACATGACAAAATTAGGTACCTACTTAAGTTATTTTTACATCATTCGATTAATATTAATGTACCTACTTAAGATTCACTAAAATTTGTTGTGCACTTTTTTTGATAAGGCTGCAAATAAATATAAAATGCAAGACTGGGTCGCACGCGAGCTTGCTCTTTTAGCAAAGGTTTCTTCAAATTTTAAAGATTGAGTATAATATAAAACACATATCTATTTACTAATTATATATGTATTTATCCATTTAATAAATTGAAGAATGGAAATTTCAATATGGAAAAAAAGCATGAAACACGTTGTTTAATTTGATGAAACGAGTACCTAAAATGTTTTAATATTAGAATGAAAAACGCCATCTCAATTCTTGAAAAAATGTGAATTTATGCAGAAAATTTTTTTTAAATCGTTGGAGCGGTTTTCTCAAAAAATAATTTGAAATATAAAATTTCTTGAAATTTTTTAGAAGAAATAATAATGCAGTATTATTTTTACTTGACCTCCTGAGTAAAATTTTTTATCAAAATCGGTTTACGACAAAATCGAAAACAAAAAAAAATGATTTTTTTTCATACAAATTTAGACCATACCACCACTAGTTCACACAAAGAATTAAAATAAAATCGCGCTTAGAGCCGTTTTTGAGATAAATAACTTTTATTGAAACGGTTGTATGACAAGTACCGTTATTTTTTGAGCTAAAAAAAAGTCTCGATATGTTCCCTGTAGGGAAACACCAAATAATCTTATGCTCCAAGTTTGAAGAAAATCGCTTCAGGGGCTTAGACTGTAGGCCGAGGTACAGACAGACAAAGAGACATACAGACGGAATTACGGGACCCACTTTTTTCGTGTTCTGTATCCTCGTAATATCAAGGTTGATTGTTTTCTCGAGTTCGATTTTTTGCACAATTTCATAACTTGCCCTTTTATGTAGTACCTACCTACATATATCGCAAGTAAAAATTAGACTGTTGCTAAATCTCTGCTTACATTTTGTTTTTTTTTGTATAATAAAAAGTATATAACCCTGTCGGATTGAATCCGGATTTATACCACTATAGCTAGCTCTCTTTCCACAACAATGACATTGACAATGTTAAATTAAATTTATTTCGAACTTAAAAAAAATTAGTAGGTAATCATTTAATTCAGTTGAATCAAGTTGATATCATGAACTTTCATGAAACACGTAAAAACCGCGTTTAGAAACAAATAACCAGACATTTTTACTAAAATGTTTTTTTTTATTTTTAAAGTAATTATTACAATAATTATAGGAACTTCTTTAAATCGAGTCTAATAAACTTATTAATTTAGCTGAATTCAGACACTGCAGTTAAAGACAACCTGCAATGCAGCAAATTAAAAAAAAAATGCACCTCCACCACCTACGTCACAAAACTACACAAACTGTCCTTGAAGTCTGCAACAGGTCTATTTTATTATGTTCAATAATTTTACTCTATTTGCATACATCAACAACAACAACAACAACAACGACAACTATTTGATTTGATTAATTTTCCTTTGTTTCCATAGATGGATTCGATACTTGCTATGTAGGTACGATAAAATGATTTTTTAATTAATTGAGTTTATTGAGTGAGGTATTTTTTATCTGTGCATGCATATATAACTCTAAACATATAGGGATTGTAGGTGAGTAGAGCGTATGGCACTATCTATTGCCCTTGATCATGAAATTAAAAAAAAACACGACATTTGAAGAGCTAGATTATTGTTTTTTTTTTTTAAATTAACAAATACTGGTTTGCTCGCTTTTTCTTTCTATGAATTTGTTAAAAGGTGAAAATTTGTTCACTTACAATTTATAACTCATATACCTACCAAACCTAGTTTTAATTTTATTGTTAATTTCGGACTATTTTCTTTTACAATGCATGAAAACTGCTTTATGAATTAGTAGGTACATAAAAAACTAATCTTAAAACGACACATTTATGTCTTTGGACATTTTCTTCCAACGACTTGCATAGTGGTTCAAATATCTACATTTGATCATCACAACCGCTTAAATATCTCTTTTTGAAGTTGTGTCAATTTTCCTCAAACCCGCAGTTCACCATGCCTTGTGAATAAAATAAAAACAAGGTACAGGTACTTAATCTAAACCTTGAATAACTTGAGGTTGTATAAACCAGATAAAGTTTAAGAGTAAAGATAACTATCAAAAGGTGCTTTTTTCGGGCTTAAATGTTCAACAATATGTACATTATATATTTATACTATAAACCAGAAAAAAAGCCCCCTTGGAAGAAATTACATTAAGTTATTTGTATTTGGAAAAAAGACCTTAAAAAATATTCACATGAATTCCTGTGTTTTTCCCAAGGAAAAAAGGTGATTTTTTTAATTTTCGGTTTCTAAAATTTTTCAGAAAAATTAAAGAACCATTGAAAGAAATAATTCAAACCAGTTTGATTTTCAAACAATGCGTGCGATACGAAGACGCCGCACCAAACGCATTGATCGCAATATCATGTTGGACATCTGCATTTAAAAAGATAGATTTCATTTTGTATTCTGTCCGCATTTAACGCACTGCAACGCATGCACCGTGACCACCCCCTGCAGTTTTACAAACACTGGGGGTATTCACGATCCGGTGCAACTGGTCTAGTATCTACATATTATGTATATAAAAGTGCAAAAGTGTAATATTTTTTTTATACTCCAACAGCAAAATATACTGAGGACAATCTTACAACACTTATTCACTTTTACTATAGGTACCTCAACCCCATTGTTGCAACATAAAATAAAATGCACGACTGGGTCGCACGAACTTGCTCTTGTAGTAAAAGTTTCTTCGAATTTTAAAAATTGATCCTGGTTTAGGAATTTTAATTCACCAATTTTGGTGGATTAACTGAGGTTTAACGATTGTTTAGGCAAGTGATTTGGCTATTATCACATACCTACTTGAACTTTGAACAAATCTAAACCTCAGTAAATGTCCCGAAACCACATGCTTAAATATTGAACCACGTTTGTGCAACTGGCCCTAAGTGTTTGTTTGATTTTTTATTCATATAAAATATAAAACTTAAGCTCAAATAAATTATTGTCTAGCCTTGGCTACAAACATAACCTTTTTCGCAGCTTAGTACCTATTCTTCCAATTTCTTGTTGTTTTGTTTTTTTCTTTTATTTTTTTGACTTAACTCTTATTCTTGTAACCATTTTGACAAGAGTGATGTTTATCCATACAAAAGTTCTATCAAATCTAATTAACACAAGCACATTTCACACTGGCATTTATATCACATGCACATCATCGCAGCCCTTTTATTGAAGTAGCCATCAACAATGCATGTTGAATTTTTAACCGCATTAAATTAATTTTTGTATTCACAAAGAGAAACAGCGTGTTTACTGTAATTTATTATTTTCTATGAAATTAACTCGAGTTATAATACTTACAAGTCACAATGACAACTCCTACTGTCAGCGTCCATTCACATCCCATTTTCGAAAACATTTTTATATTTCTTTTTCGATATTGAATATTTATTTAGTTTTTTTTTCCAAATTCAATTTATTAACATCAATAGAATTGGAAATGTCGAATTATTATTTATTATATTCAAATCTCATTTGCAAACAATAAAATTATTAATTATTTTTATTTTATTCTTCGTTTAGAGGGACTGAATCACTAAACTTTTGTTCGCACTGATTTTCTCACTTGAACCAATGCTAAGCACTCTGTTTCAATGGTTGTTATATTATAGACTCGAACGAGACTAGCCACAACTATCGAGGTTGAAACCAAAACCGTAACTGTTACTCTCTGATTCCCCACCACAAGTGTTAAATACAAAACTTTAACCGTTAAACTGAACTGAACCGATTCTAGGGGTTTCCTTTGGTTTTGAATTCTATATTTTGTTTACTTGTTATCTACTTTGTGTTCTGTGAGCCGGTTGAATGATAAAAATCTTCAATTCAACACCCTCTGTAGACGAATCCACTCATTTAAAAGGTATTGATTAAAAACATTAACTTTCTGAAAGAATCTGCTTCTGCTGTGATGGTGATGTCGAGACTGAAGACTGAACAGTTAAGAGCAAAGAGCAGACTGGCCGCCAAATATTATGAAAATATCGCAGTTAATTAACACTTTCAAGTATTCAGACAAAGTTCAATCACTGAGTCAAGACTTCATCTCAAAAGCTTTAGGCATATGTAGGTACCTACCTACCTACTCTTTAAATAATAATATGAGTTCGTGCGCATTGTTATATCTCAAATGAAGATTTAAAATTTAAAAGTCTTAGGGTATGGTATTGGATTTGACGAAAAAAAAAATATTTTTGTCTCTTGCGAATTTCTGTTTTTAGGAGGGATAAGGATACAGAAGATTTGTAATACCATAGAATATTTTTACAAACTTTGATGTTAAAAATAAAATTCTTTTTAACGTTTGTATCTAGAGAAAATTTCAAATGCAGTCCCCTTGTTATCCCCCTACTTTACCCTTCGTACTCAAAATATTTATAGTTTTTAAATAAATACAAAATCCAACGGCCATATTATTCATTAGTTTAATCCTTAAATCCAGATGTTAATTCATTTAAATCCAATAATTAAATCTAAATCCAAATTATTCACTCATTAAATCCGCAGTTAAATCCAAATTTTTAAATCCAGATTCAATAAATCCAATTGAATGTATACTGCTCTCCGGAGGACAGTTTAAGTACTTACGTCCAGATTTAAACTCAGTTTATATTCGTCAGAATGTTTGATTTTTGCGCTCCAAAATAAATGTTATTCAAACATAGGATATAAAAAATAAAAAATGGATTAGAGTGAATTTTATGGATATGGATTTAAATTTTTGGATTGAATAAATCCAGTTGGATTTAAAGTTCACTTAAATCCAATGTGAATAATATGGCCGTAAGTTTGAACTCGGTAAAAGGTGCTTGATTGCTTTTACTATTATTGTACATACTAAAAACTAGGTTTGTTAGCAAATTTGTGCATTACAGAATTAAAACTTTTTGAACTTTTTTATAAATAAACAAGCTGACCCGGTTAACGTCGTTTCACCTATAATTGATTAAATATTATTAATGTTCCTTTTGAAAATCGAGGAACGACTTTCTGACTTTTCAGACCTAATTTTCCAATTTTTATATCCGTAGTGTGTTTATATGGTTCAATATAAATCCAAAAAAAAATCCCCATTCCAATTTGGATGATGTGCAGCCGAACAAAAAACTAATTCAGAAAGTTTAAAATTTCAAGATGTTTTCACGATTTTCTCTGACTTTGTAAGTCGAATTTCTAATTTTCGTTTGAATTTCTCAATTTTCGACTCCGTTGTGTCTTAATCTGGTTCTTTGTATTGAACCAACAAAATAATCCCCAACCAAATCGAATTATGTTCTGTTCAGAGTTCAGACGAGTTATACGCGTAACACAATTTAGTTTCAGAAATATAGATTCAAATAAATTACCTAGCATAACCTCATAACTCTCAACCATTCCTGGGGTGCGTGTTTTTAGACCGAAATGGAGAGGATCTACGATTTTGTTGCTGAATCTGAACGGCTTAGTAGCTTTTTTATATTAAGAAAAATACTCTGGGAGGATTTGTCACTCACCTCGCAAGAGGGAGAGGCAAAGTAGCCCTGAAAATAAATTTATGTTTTCTATCCAAACATAATAACGATAGATTTAGAGCCTCTACCTCTCTCTCCCTATCTCTCGCCTCTCTTTCTGTCTCTTTCTCACTCTCTTAAACTTTCTCTGCCTTTGGAAAATAAAATAAAAAAGTATAAATTTTGACGGTCAAAAAAATATGTTGTGATGTAAGTTATATGCTTCCAAGGGGAAAAATATCAACTTTTTTCGAAAATGAGATCTGAGAGCTTTTAGCAATCTCAGTTATTTGAACAGGATTCCTCAGCTAAATTTTTCAGTTTTTCTATTCAAATTATTTGTAAAAAAAAAATTGTGGACGCTTGCCCACTATTTAATTGATCGAAATCTTTTCATTTTCCTGAACATACTTAATGGGCGCGTTCGGCTGGCAATCAGCTATATGGATAGGTTTGTATTGTTGTTGTTGTAATCTCATGGGAAATTAACCATTTGGTTGTATATGTTTTGACCTTTGACAGAAAATGTTTTCTACTTTTTCGTTCGAAAACATATCAGATACTAACCTATCTCAGATTGCCAACCGAACGCATCCAGTGACTCGTGATTCTAAGTATTAAATAATAAAACATTAAAGCTTTACCTATATTGAACACTTTTTGCAAAAAGTGCAAAAGTGAAGAACTTAAACATGTGCTAGAAATGCCTGCGTGTAAAAGAGCTTTAGAAAATTGTGTTTAATATGTCGTTTCAGATTGATTTCACTAACCAAACACCATTTTTTCGCACACCAGGCATTTCTATACAAATTTTTGTTTATCACTTTTTTACTTTTTGCCACACTTTCTGCAAAAAGTCTTGAATTTAATTAAGCCTTAAAAACTATCAAACTATTAGTTTTCATTTTGAGTTAAGTTGTACGAATATTCAAATTTTACATATACATAATTCAATAAAGTTATTTTTATGAATATTAAACAATTTTATTCAACCCAACAGAGCACTTACTGTTATCATATGATGGTGGCAGAATTTTTAGTTTCGCATGACTTGGGGAATCTCATTTCCAGCTGATTTGGTTGATTTCGTCACATTTTAAGCTTAAGTTTCATCTGAAATTAAAATGGAATTCTACGTGACTCACGTCAGACTTCTCACGATTCGGATGAATGAAAACCACTCGCAATTCAACTGAAACTAGCGTCATATTAGCATCCTCTATTTAAGTCAGTTAAAATAAGTAAATGTATTAAATAATGTCTAATTTACACTATTTAAATGAGCAGTACCTCATTTAATTGTATTAATTAAGAAATAAACACATGTTGGTCATTGTGCTAACTGCAATTTTGTAACATTTGTTTTTAAAATCATTTAAACTTGCTTTTACCCTAAATATACCCTTAGTCAGCGCGGATATGTTTTGATTTCGATTGAAAATATATTTTTAATTTTTGTTAAACATCTAATTTTGCATAAATTACAATGCTACAAACTTTAGTTTCACAATACCTAAGCAATAAGATTGCCTTTCTCTTTAACTTAAATGTAAATTTGCTTCTAGAACCACTCACTGGATTTGGAGAGATTGGACGGCTAGCAACATTAATTTTAGTTCTTTGTGATAATGTGTTCGTCCGATAGCGTGAAATGAAATTATCTTACAAGTACTTGTTTTTTTGATTTTTTTTAGTGATTGGCTTCAAAAATATGGTTAATTATGTGATTAAGGTGGAATCGATATATGTACCTACATTTTTTTTTTTTTTGTTTGTATCTATTAGATTTTTCATGTGACAAAATAACATGAAATAGCCTCGTTGTCGTGCAATTTGAGGTGAAGGCCTGAGTTCCAAAGTGTGCCTTTATTATCACTTTAGTTGAAGTATTTACATACATAATGCTTATAGGATATGATCTCTTGATTCTTGAAATAGAAGTACCTGATTGTTTTGTTATTGTCTAGAAATATGCAAAACTTCTAGAAAAATATTTTACCAAAGAAGAGGCCTCTCCAGTGTTTTTATTTTAGATTTAAAATATAAGATTATTATTAATTGAAAGTATTTTCAAAATTAACACACTAACTGGACGATAATGACAGTATGTTTTTTGGTTTAAGTTATACCTTTTTTGTTTTGATTTATATGAATTAAAATAATCAGTCACTCAGAAGTCTTTTGGCTAGTGGCAACATCTACCTACTTAACGAATCAACGAGTAAAAGATTTTTATCTTTAAGTGACCTGAATTTTTCTGTTTTTTTTTTTTTTTCAAAATAAGCTTAGAAAACTGTAGGTAGGTATATTTGCTAGGTTTGTACAGATACAATATTTACATATACAATATCATACGTTTTTTCTCTTTTAATGACTAAAAGTAACGTTCCGCCCTATATTTTTTATCACTTTTGAAAATTCTTATTTTATCTCAAAAAAAAAAAGCTCTACTACAGGTAAAAAAACGGTTAGATTTAATGGTTAGAGGCTGCCTTTTGGTTCAAATCCCATTTGTGCTCGTACGCACATAACTCGGCTGAATATCATCCAATTTGGTTGGGGAGTTTTTTGTTGGATTTGTATTAAACCATATTACACAATGAAGCCAAAAGTTTAAAAATTTTCCCGAAAATTAGAAAATTTGAACGACAAAATCAGAAAATCGTATAAAAACATCTTAAATTTCAAACTTTCTTAGTTAGTTCTTTTTTTCGTCCGCGCATAAATTGGATGGGAATTTTTTTTTCTTGAATTTTTAATGAACCAGATAAACACACTACGGAGATAGAAAATGAAAAATTAGGCCGTAAAAGTTATAAATTGTATGCTTTAATGCGAGAGTTTATTAAAAATAGATTATTCAAATAGACTTAAATTAAAAATCTTTCATATTGAAACAGGTAAGTACACTACGTAGCCGAAAGTTGGAAAATTTGCCCGGAAAAGCCGGTAAATCGTAAAACCATACTTTTTAATTGGGTTTTTGTTTATACGTGCATAATTCGGCTGAACATCAACCGATTTGCATAGGAAGAGACATATATAATTTAATTAATCTTTTGTTAAAAAATATATCTTATTTGTTTCTATTGATGTAGAATTCAGGGTTGCTTCATATAGGTATTTGTGGTACTAAGAAAAGCTTAATAAATACAAATTGAAGGACGAATTTGACCTGTTCGTCAGTGATTAAAAGAAAAAAACTTTATGTTCTGATAGAAGTAATATTTTATTGGGATAAAATCGCAATTGCTTAAAATTTTTTTAAACAACAAACTCTGACTAAACTCACATAAAACTTATTTTGGCTTAAGAAGGGTTTGTTCTTCAAAATATGTACAAATTTGTAAGTCTAACTAATTTATGCTGATAAAAAAGTACGTATACGCCACAGTGACTCCAGTAATTGTTATTTTGTATTATTTATCTTAAAGGGTCTGTAATGTTATACATGTAGTAGCCGTGGCGTGATGGTTAGTGCGATAGACTGTCATGCCGGAGGTCTAAGGTTCGATCCCCAGCCTCGCCACCTATTTATTTAAAAGAAAAAACGGCTACTGCCTCTTGCGAGGAATTGACAGATCCTCCAAGAGTATCTACTGTCACAGAAAAGTGCCGCTCGTTAGCCGTTCGGATTCGGCAATAAACTGTAGGTCCCCTCCATTCCTGCAGACACGCACACAGGAATGGTTGAGAGTTGTAAGTCACTACGCTCTAGTTCTTCATGAGCTGTTGTGCCATCAAATGTAATGTATGTATGTAATGTTATACATGGGAAAGAAAAACAGACACAGATTAATAAAGAGGATTTTTTCACCTCTCTCTCTTCTTGTAATAGATTACAAGATCCCAGAAAAATAAAATGGATATATAAATATTTATCAGTGTGTAACACGTTTGGTTATATTTTTTTTAAGGGTAAATCCTCTAGAAGTAGGTACTCATTTTTTTATTATCTATTCCAGTTCGAATTCATAGCTAAGACAGGACAACACCTGTCGGGTCAGCTAGTAATATTATAAATACATATGTATGTATGTTGTTTATGTATAAATTTAAAAACAAAAAGAAATTTTGGATTTTTTTCTTCAAAAAATTAATATTTTAAAAATTGGTAGGTACATGACAAAAAAATCAACCTTATATCGTATAATCCACGTTCAAAATTCAAATCCACATCCAAAATTAAGATTAGTTAAAGACATCAGACGGTGTACTTTTTTAAGCTATCAAAACAATTTAATAAGATTTTTTTAATAAATTTATTTCGAATTATGTTGATTTTTAATAATTTTTCACTTTAAGCTCTATGTTACATGTATAAATACTAGTTACAAACCTTAGGCTCCCATAAAAAAAAATTATTTACTTATAATACACTCAATTTCTAAAATTCGAAGAAACTTTTACTACAAGAGCAAGTTTGTGCGATCCAGTCGTGCGTTTTATTTTTAATCGGATGGTGTAACCTACATCAACTTTGTGCCCAAACAATCTCAAAAGTTTTTCAAACAATGTATGTAAGTATATGTACATACATAATTCTAATTATGTTGATTTTTAACAATATTTGTAAGTTTAAGTTGTAAGTTCGACGTATACTTACATTATGTGAAAGACGGTGCTATATTGTTCATTTTTGTGCACTCACAAAATTTTACCTTAAAAAAAATTAATTTTGGTGGCACAATGCACAATAGCTCATGAAGATACCCAGCCTATATGAACAACTCCTCATTCCTGTACGTGTGTCTGCAGGAATGGAGGGGGTTCTACAGTTTATTGCCGAATTCGAACAGTTAAGGTGAGAGGCAGTTTGATATGACAAAAGAAGAGATACTCTTTTGGTCTCTTCTTCGAAAGAGGCAGTCGTGCATTTTATTTATTTAGCACTACTGAGAGCATTTTATAGCAGAGTATCAAAAGCTTTAGGTACTAAATTCTATCAACAATGATCGTTTTTTGGGGCTTTTCTAAATGTTATTGAAGAATTCCTCAAGAAGTCTTCTAGTACTTAAGTCTTAAAGACACCATCTTTAATCTATTTTTGTTGAAAAATGACGTATTTTGCGTCAATTCACCAAAAAATAGAAAATAGACATATTCCAAAATTACCTTTCTCTTAAAATCTGAACGTTCAGACGTTTGTCTGTGGATTAGAAACAAGAATGTAATTGCAAAGCAAGTAGAAGTTGCTTAGTTATTGTCAACCTAAAAAAAAACTTTTCTTTAATTGATTAGAAATTGAATCGAAACATATTGTATTGCAGAGTTATCTTTCTACAAAGCTTTGTGTAGTACTCAAACAACTCACCAGAAACTAAATGTTTATCAATCTAAAAGATAAAACCAAAACAATAACTTTTAGCCTTCAAATTATATTAGTCCAAAAAATTTATGTTTTTTTTTTTTATGTTTAATTGAAGAAGAAATTTAAAATTAAAAAATCTAAATTATGAAATCTGTGTGCATGATGTGTATGTATTACGTTTTCCAAATTTTATAACACAATTTTTAAGAAAAACCACTATTCCGATGGTAAAGCCTAACATAGAACATATCTTATTAAATATGACAAATTTAATTGAAAAATTAATTATTGAGATCAGTTTTTATTACGAAACCATAACTATCTATAGCGCCTTGGTCATTTATAAAAAAAAAATACGTATACGCCCCCATGTCCACATCAAACTAGAAATTCTAACAGACTTGTTAAAACTGCGACAGACAAAAAAACATAATCGATTCAAAATAACTTTTAAAGGCTTTATGTCCACAATTAAATAGTGTGTTAAGTCTCCTACTTGGTTGATTTATTTCAGTAGTATATACAATTTTTATTATAAAAACCTTCCTACAAAACATTATTGACACTTCATACTTTTTCGATTATTATACAATACATAATGGGCAATGGCCCCTATCAGAAATCTCGAGGATAATTCCGTTTCTCACTGAATTTTGTATTCCCTCGAAAATTTGTCTGCTACCGTGAATTTCTCCCGGAATAAATTTCCTTGCAACAAAAATCCAATGAAATGACAACCACATTCCCCTGCTTGAAATTTTATTCGCGATACCAATAGATTCTCAGGGACACTTTCAAGCATCATTCACGTCCCCAATTTTTGAAGGCGGGAAACTAAATTCCCATCATGGAAAAATTTTTCTACCTTTAAATCATGGAATTTGAAATAATTCTTTTTAAAATTGAAATAAGTATAACTAACGAACTTTCAATTCTTACTTCACGATACCCCTAATTATGATAGCTTTGCGATGGTGTTGCTCACAAATTTCAGGATTCTTATCATTTATTTATCTCTATAAAAAAGCAGAAATTTAAGTAGCGTTATCGATCATTGCACCCAGAAGCAAAATTGCATTATCAGCAATAATTAAAACCAACAAAATAAACTCTTTTATATATTATGCAGCAAATGAAATTTAGTCATTAAATATTTAAATTTGTATTATTTCATCATTTAAAACTCTACAAATATTACGCCTGTTGCAGAAGCTTCTTTACACTTGTTTGCAAACATAATTAAATAATATGATTTTTCTTGAATTTTTGAACAACAACAACAACTTAAAGGCGCTACCACCAAACCAATTGTTTAAGGATTAATTTTATTTTTGTTTGGAGATATAGCTATTTCAAGGGGTGCCAAGCCCTATCATCAGTCTCCTTTTAGTGGTACTGAACTTTAACATGTACACATGAGTGGATTAAAATACCTAAAACTAATTCGTAAATAATTGGTGGTAGCGCCTTTAAGTTGTTGTTGTTGTTCAAAATTTCAATGAAATTGACGGAATAAGGAATGGTCAAGTCTAATAAACTTACATTCTAGTATGAATAATACAATAAATAATAAATATAATTTTTCTGTTTTCAAAATAAAATAAACAACCAATATTTTGACTACGACGACGCGACGGGAACATATTTAATATAGATTTTCATATTTTCAAAAATAATTTATTGCCAAAAATACAAAAAATAAATCTACTTTTCTGGAATGTATTTATGCATTTATTTTAGATTTTATGATAGCTATGTTAAAACAAAAAGACCAATACAAAAATAGGAAATAAATCCATTTTATGAACTTATTAGTTTTTAAATGAAAATATATGTATATCAAAGTATTACTGAAAATGTAATCTAAAACCAAGTGTTTTTTTTTTTTTTTTTTGCGTAAAAATTACAAAGATGTTTCGATAATCGATAAACAAAATATTCTTACACTGATTGACATAGAAGTTTCAAAAATAGTTCATTGATAAAAGAAGATAAAACAAAGCCAAGGGATCACCATCTATTATATAGGCTGAGTTCCAAAATTCATCAGATGCGCATTTAATGCACAAACTGCGCATCCAAAAATTTTTACTTGCTTCGATTAAATTTTTTATTTTTTTTTGCATTCCGCAACTTCAGACTTATGCAATGTAACATTTTTACAAAACATCAAGTTTGCGTTGCTGATGCGTATGAAAAATGTAGGCATTACTTCCGCATCAAAACATTTGCTACATTTTGGAACTCAGCCATACTACTTGTAATAATTGTCGAAGGGCTACTTATGTGAATGAATAAAGCATTGGTACAAAGTGCCCATATTATATTGCAAGTTGTTACTTTCCTCTTCGTTCACTTTTGCTTTCATAAGTGAGAAGCGCTCCAGAGCAAGTAAAAAAAAATGTAGATGATTCCTTTCAATTAAGTGCATAATAGGTAGCTTTTCCTTCTGACGATTCGGAAAGCTATTTTGTGTTTTTTATAAACTGATTTGAGCTTCTGAATCTATTTACTCGGAAAAAGACCAATAAAGTTTTATGGGTGACCGAATTCTGTTTTAAAAATAATTGATTGGCTTTTCATTCATTTTTCTAATGCAGCTAACTATCATCTATCACAGCTTGTATTTAAGATTTAAGTATATTCTTTTTTTTATTAATTTTATTATGTTATCTCTTTCTCTTTTATACATTATGTAATTACAATAGATTCTTAAGAACTAAACACATTTTTGTTTATTAGTTTTGAAAAACAATTACAAAATATAAATTTACTGTTTTATAAGGCTTAAATGATTAGTTTAAATGGGTGCATAAGTGAAAGATATTTTAATTTACTATAAAATTGATTGTTTCCATAATTTCTTGATTAAATGGAGTCATTTTATTACAGATTTATTTATATGTCTTATGCCTAATTGTATTTGGATTTGCTGCAAGCTTCATTATCAAATTATCAGTAAAACTTATTTAATAATTTCACTAAACTGATCATTTAAGCCCAATAAAACAATAACTGTTAAGTTCATATGATCAAATTTAATAAAACATAAGAAAAAATATCTAACCTAAATTAGGAAATTTTTGTAAGATTATAACAGAAAATATAATATAAAATAATTGTAAACAATATATTAAATACAATGGTATGTATATTATATTGGAGATATACCTCTTATCTTAAAATTGACACTTAATATATTTTATAGTTTCATATTATATTACCTTAAACTTATTTTGGATTTTCAACAAATACAATTTTTAGAGATTCTGAATAAATAAAACAAATATGAACAAAATTTCAATATTTTTGGGTTGGATGAGTGACAGCTGGGTAGGTACATGTTACAATTTAAAACGCCGAACAAGGGCAAATCCCAGAATTCACTGGTGAATGTTAGGTATATTTTCAATAACGATTGGTAAATGTAATCAAACAGAAATGCACATCCTCTCATCTTGGATGCGGTCAGGGTCCTCTACTTGTGTGCGAAGCGAGTTATAACAGTGAATTTTACCATTCATCTTTTAGGTATTCAAAGAAAAAATCGTATAAATCGTATCAAGCTCTCCATAGATAAACTATGGTTAACTACCGACTGAGGACTCTGGATGTGAAAGCCGCATCTACAGAATGAACTTTGATTAAAATACTTTTTTTTAAAATACCAATCGTCATTGGTAGTACACCTTACATACCAGTGGTCCTGGTATTTGTGCCAGTTATATGGGGTTATTCAGTAATACATATACATTCTTTTGAGCATTCTACAATTTATTATTATTATCAGTACAATACAAACAAAAAATATGTAATCACAAACACGTTACATACAAAATATGACAGGTATACAAAATACTTCGTATACGTTCTAAGCAATTTATTAATACTAACATTTTTTCCTATTGATCTATCTAAGCTTAGTTTGTTTGTTTTTTTTAATTTATTTTTGTTGCATAACATTTCTTACACTTATTTTAATCAGACATAGAAACTGCGCTCAGAATACAGACAAGGTCAAAAAGTAATTTATTACAGTAGTTCACCATAAAATTATACTACTCGATATAAAAAAATAAATTAAAAATAAAATTGGTATACTTATTTGTT
The DNA here is from genome assembly GCA_947049315.1 of Epistrophella euchroma. Taxonomy (NCBI): domain Eukaryota; kingdom Metazoa; phylum Arthropoda; class Insecta; order Diptera; family Syrphidae; genus Epistrophella; species Epistrophella euchroma. The sequence continues at coordinate 119,318,252 of OX346245.1, read as the reverse complement.
CTAAAAGCATGCAGAACAAATAAATATGTATATCAATAAATTATCACCTAAATTATCAAAAAAAAAAATAAAACAAATAATAATTAGTAATTTAAAATAATAAATATTTGTGTTAAAAATTACGAGATTGCTATTTACAATTATTATATTGAGAAAAATATTAAAAATTAAACAACTATTATAATTAAAGGACAAATAAAACAATAAACGCAGGCAGCGATTTAAATCACTGTTGTCTGAAGTCTGTGTGTATAGGATTATTTTGGTTTGGTTAAATTCGAAGAATTTTTAGGTAGTTTTATCTATCAGGAAATAAAGATTCGTAACTTGGCGGTAGATCCTTTGGCGTTGGGGGCAGCGGATGATCAGGATCTTCAACAGATGTGATGTATCCTTCGTATGGTGTTTGGGGCAGTTCAATTGTAGGAACATCCTAAAAAAAAATATTTTAGATACATTTATCTGATTTTAATCGTGTTTAAAGTCTTACTTATTTAAGTCATGTAAGTTTTTTCTTTTATTGATTGTTATAAACAGATTAGAGCGATTTTACGCCAACAACAAAAGGAAATTATATTTTAAATACCCGCTCATTTACTTGATTACGTATGCCAACTATATTGACATAATCGGAACATAACAGAAGCAGCGAAAATGGGTTTAACCGTCAATGGTAAGAAGATAAAGTATTAACTGCCATCAAGAAAGGGCACCCAAAACACTGAAGTTTTGGGTCGTTATAGACAGCTATAACTTTGAGTTTGTGTACTCAGACTTACTAAAGGATCAAACGAAAAATAAATCCTGCCAATCGCTGTTTTTTCGTTATAAGAAGGCAATTTGTAGCCAATCTTTTTGTGGAGCAATTAAAGTGTTTTTTTGTAAGCCACTATCATCCCATAACACAGCAGGACGTATTGTGGCCTTATCAAAAACTATTGCAAAAAAACTCAAGAACAAAACGTGAGTTGAGGCAGAGATACCATCCGGGCCAATATAAAGGCTATCCAGCACAAAGCTTAGATTGACCAAGTACCGAAAAGCAGCTACAAAACAAAAATTTAAAAAACGTTCAAATTTGCGTTAATCAGCTTTTCGATCAATATGTAATTCTTATACAGTTATATCTGAAGTTATTTTAATATGTTTTATTATAAATAAATTACGAAGCTTTTAAATTAAAAAAAAATTGTTTAATTTTTTCATTAAAAAAATATTAAAGGTCACTCTTTTGCTCAACATACTGTGTGTGCTTACAAATCAGTGATAAAAAGAGTTTCGAAAAAAAAAAATCAACATAAAATTCAATCGAATTCTTTCAACAGCAAGATCATTTTTAATTTTCTTCTTTACTTCGCAGATAAATGTTTAGTTTTTAAAATCGTAATTCGAAAAAGAAAACAACCTATCAATACACCAGTGGTAAGAAGATAATTGTCATCTCAGGTTTGGTCAATTCGTAATAATTGTTGAGTATAAATTCTTGCCCATGTGTGTTGCTTTTGACTAAGTAAACAATTAAAGAATATAGCTGTATAGCGTTACCTTCTTAAAATTTGTTATTTTAATTAAATTCATCCGCGAACTAGCTTAGACACAGTTATTAAGAACAGTCGAGTCATCAAGCGCAGCTTAAATTACGCTGCAGCTAAAAATAAAATTTCATTCCACGACAAATGAACCAAATGCGCACGAGCAGTTTTAATTTATGCAGTCCGATACATTTTGCCACAATTTTTTTTTTCTCGTTTTAGAAAAAAAAATCGCACCGAGATTGTGAATCATCGCAGTTTATTATGAAAACATAACAACGAAGAAAAGCCAACCAGAAGGTTTTTTGTTATACTTTTTGGTTTGTTATAATCTCTTTCTGCTTTGTTATGTTTTTACAATAAATTGATGAATGTAAATTAATTGATATTCAAAAGAAAAACTATGAATAGCAACGTTCAAACTTACCCTAGGATGATTACTCTGTGCATCTTCGTGTGCCTGCTGTTGTTGGAGTGTTATGCAGTTCCAATATTTCCAGCACACCCAAATGCAGAAACCAACTCCGGTCATGGTGAAGATGAGTGAAGTTATGGCACTGAGGGCCACGTTCGTCGTGTCGACCACCTCGGCGGTGATCGCATCGTGGAAGCAACTGTTTTCGTCTTTGCATGGATACATGCAATTGGTTATATTATCTCGGACAAAGAACCGAGAGATGCAAGAGTTAGGTTTCTTCGGGTCGCATAAAAGGTCACCCGTGTACTTGCAGTCTGAGTGCGAGGTGATTACCATGCTCAGTTCCAGCGGCTCATAGATGGGATAACTTCGGTTAATGAACACATGCACGCTGACTTCGGACTCTCGTTCGTCGAAAATTAGACGCCCTGCTGGGCCGTCGGGGCTAATATCGTTGCAGATTTTGTCCGAAGGACCACGCCCGCCGTTGTTGAACTGAATGTAGTCCATGCATCCATTCGTGTTTGGATCCCGCCGGAACTTGAGCTTAGTGATCACCGTGTAGAGGCCGCGCTTTGGTCGTTCAATGGTGACGATCCGGAATCTACAGTCGTACTTGAGAGAATGATGCATGGTCGAATTCCACACTTGGGTTATTATAGCAGCCGATTCCCTATCATCGCCCAAAGTAATCCGTGGGTCACCCTTAAAAGGTTGCTGAATGTTGATAAAAAATTTATTTGCACAAAGATAGTCCTGGGGGCGGACTGCAAAGAGTAATCAAAAAACAGAGTTGATGATTTGAATTTTTCGAACGAAATTTCTACGAGTTTCACTTTTTTTTTAATGTTAATGTCCTTGCTTACCGAATTTGTACGCATTAGTTGAATAAAGGTTAATAAGTACAGTAAATAGTAGGATATAATGGCCAATGATGAGCATTTTGAATAAATTGTTTCTATTAATTTAAGTTAACTTTAAAATTTTCATATTTCAAAGAGAAAAATGCACACAAAGCAAAGTTTTTATGGAAAAAAATATTTTGATTTTTTCCCAGTTTGACATTTATTTGACAGTAAGTTGTCAAGTACACAAGTGATGCCAGGTGCCACTTATTTCTGATAATAGTTCTGTTTCCTTAATTTTTAGTATTTGCGATAATTTGTCTGTTTGACAACGTGGAATTTCTTGCGAATTTTCACAAATTTCCAAATTTTGCTGTCCAAATGTGGAAAACTTGGTGAAAATTTCACGTTACCAAACAGATATAGAGCTGGCTATATACAAAATGCCTGTTTGGTAAACTTTCACCAATTGTCCCATACTTGGGTTTTTTTTCCTGTGAATTTTGACAGCAAAATGTGAAAATTTGCAAGAAATTTCATGTAACCGCCAAAATTGTATTGCCATATTTTTCATGGTGTCTCTGTTAACCAACCACATACCTACACTCGGAACAGCAACGAACCTTTGCCTATCATAATCGACTAATATAGTGATACATGCCTCCTTTCACAATCCAAAAAAAGTAATTCGTAAGCAATTGGTGGTAGCGCATTTAAGTTGTTGTTGTTGTTCACAAATTCAAAAAAAAAACATTCTTTTTATTTCTTTTTTTACAAATTAAACTAAGAAAAATGGATGTCGTGGTACCATATGGGCGACTTGGATGTTCTTCAATTTATCAGGTTTCATCTTTTTTGTGGACGTGGCCGCCACGGGGCATACAGGTACAAGGCTTTCTTCTTTTGGTACTTTATGTAAGTCTTGACTTCAAATTTGTCTATCGTCGATTCCTGGTGAGGCAACAGACCAGGAAACTTGTCAGCTTTGTTCAAACTGGTTCCCCATAGCTTCTTGAGTACCTCAGCAACCATGTACTCGATTTTACTTGTCTTTTGGCTTGATTGCAGTGCTATTATCTTCCGAAATAAACATTTTGCGCTCTCAGCGCTCAGAGATTTTTTTACGTGGGACAAAAAATCTCACCTGAGCGCTGTGATATTTTGCTGAGATATTTGCTTAGACGAAAATTTTTCGGATTCATTTCTCAGTTTTCTTTCTCAGCCAAAACAGCTGTTCTTTTGACAATCAAATTTAATTTTTTTTTGTGGTGCGCAAGTGCAAAAGTGGTAAATAAATACAAAATAAAGACAAGTGAGATTTTATTTGGTGGGACACGCCTACTGTCAAACGAAATGAGGAACGTAAAAACACTCTTTCTGTAATTTGCAAAATTACCTCATTTGGGCTCTTTACGACAACGCAGTATAAACAGATAAGTAATTTCCGATATTACCTCTAGAACATCCTTCAGTCGTCGCATATTCGCTCCTAATGTTTCGCGCCGATTTGGGAGAGCATTAAAAATGGTTCCTATAAAAATTTAAAATCAAACAGTTCGAATACCAATTTCCTCTGTCAAAATTTGGAGTTACTATTGTGAATTGTAAATAATAATCACAAAAACAAAAACAGTTTTTCTGAGGACTGACTGAGGTTCTCGTTCGTTCTTTCTCTTGTTTTGCCTTGTCGGCGATTTCTCAAAAACATCCAATACCGTTTATTAAGACAAGAGATGAGGCCTACATCAAATAAGCAGTAAAAATCAATTAAAGGAATAAAACAAATAATATATATTCCCATAATTAAAGTTTTAACAAACAACATAAAGGTAGAAGAAAATCCAATTTAGACATGACCGAAGCAAAGAAAATGCTAATTGCGCAACGCCATAATGGTAAACAAATCTTCAACATTCGACCAACTTCCTTGGATGATAGTTTCGCTTTCACGGAATCCGACTCGTTCGTTGCCCAGTTGACGGAACGCTTGAGAATGCTTTCGGATGAAAGTCGTCTCAATGCTATGTTAGAGATTTTGGCGATTTTAAATCAATTCACACGAGTGGAAGAGTCCCAATGAGGGACGACCAACAACCGTTCCTGGAGGATAATGCATTTTTTGAGAGTTGCAGTGGGCAACCCATTGATTTTTTTCCTTTTTTTGTTTTTATTTTTTTTCTAACATTTGTTTTTTCTTGTTATAATTAATAAAATATTGTTATTTCTTATCTTTTATATCTCAAAATAAGATTGTTTTCTTGTTGGGAGGATGATGAATGTTTCCATCATATCTTTGCCTTAATTGTATTTAAGGACTTTGTTATACCGTTACTTTTTCCACGGGACTAAGATCTGTTATGGCGAACCGGGCCACTGAATAATTTACTGGTGAAAAGTAAGGTAAGGACTTAAATATAAAAATTAAATTTTTCGCTTTTGATTAGAATGTTAAATCTTCAACTGGGACATTTCAAACGAATTTAAGTTCTTTCATTTAGAAATAAGTCATTTATGTATATAATTTCTTATAAAATTGGTATGCCAGTTTTAAGTATGAAATATGAAATACATATAAAACCATATTTAGTAATCAAACAAATTTTTTGAAAATTTTTAACTGGTTAGGTATATATGTACAGTACAAAAACCTTTTCTACTATGATTGTCTGTATAAAAAAAAGAGGTCTATGACAGGCACCGTAAGTAACAAACAGTTCGACGTAAATTTTATTTTTCAAATGTAGGATTTTCGTTAGAGGCGTTTTAGCTTTTAGCACATAATAAGGTGCCCCCAAATTTTGTGGAAAATTTCCTACTAAAAGAAGAACCGGAATAGGTATATTGAAATGGGAGATTCCTTAGTTCATTTTAAAGTCGGCAGAAAAGAGAAAATAATTGCATGTAGGTAGGTATATATTAATTTTATTCATTAAATTCGTCTATTCTAAAAAAAAAAATAAAAATATTCTTTAAGATAAAAAGTATAACAAAAACAAGTCAAATAGGCACTTTGCAACACAAAGTTGAGGAAGCTTCATCTCATTTTGTGCTTTGAGCATCATAGTAGTTTTACTCAGGTATCTAAAGAGTTTTCAACAATATCTTATCTTTGTATTCATCCCTAACAATAAGTAATTCATCAAAGAATAGAAGAACCAACGTTGAGTGGGGAGCAATTCGAAGGTAATTTGCCCAGAATCCTTTGTACATGCCATATACTCCTTCGGTTTTGAGTATTTTCACACAGCAGTCCCACATTCCGCGATAATACAGACCCTTGCCGTGCTCATCGACTCCTTGGTTATAAAGACGAGTAGCAATGACATCAGGTGGAGTGATAGCGAGCGACATAAAGGATCCAGCAATGGCTCCTGCTGCAAAAGAGTTCATTGTTGGCTGCACAATGATTTCGTGCTCTCGAAGCAGACTCTTTACTTTGCCAAATGTGGCTATCTGAGCGCCACTTCCCAGGGCCGCTCGAGGAATATTTGATTGGGCACCGCGCCAGAGACCCATGATACCACGCTTCGAGTAGGTGGCTGCCAGGGCACTAAACATGCCTGTGTGCATATGCTGGTATCCCACTGCAATGGACTTTGCTGCTTGAGATTGAAGTTGAGTTTTTATCTAAATATATACATAGAGGCACAGTAATTAGGCAGAAAGTTACATCACTATAATTTAACAAGGTTGTGAAATTACCAGAAAGAATGGACTGGAAGCCATGGCACCAATGACACCACCACCCGCTCCAAAGAGAACTCCTCTACTGAAGGAAACATCACCATGTTTGTCGTGGATCCAGCCTTTGGACATAGCTGTGTTATATAAACCTAATCTGTGTTGTCCAGGGAACCCACAGTCAGTCAATTATTTAGACAGATTTTATTTTTTTCGTTTTCAACCAACTCACCGAAAGAAATTCAAAATAAATTGAAAGTAAAGAGCGGGAACGAGTCCTTTTTGCAAGCCAGACCATCCGTCGTTTTTGGCAACCGCCTTGAAGGCGTTGACAATTCCTTTATAGGGTTCAACATAAGTTCCTCGGGCAGAAAGTTCACCTTGCAGTTGAATCCTTGTTTTTATCACCTAAATCGTTCTTTTCTTAGACACCGAGCGCAGACATTAATTTTTTAAAATTTGGCCTACCTCAATTGGGTTTGTGAATATAGTTGCTCCAACAGAGGCAAAGCCTCCGATTACGTAGTCACTATACTCCATGAAAAAATTGTTTTTCTCGCCGTCCAATGTTTTTTTAGAGATTATAAATCCAATGACAGTTTGGTTTGGATGATGATAAAGATGAGTTGCAAAATGTTGTTCACTTTAGTGCTGATGCCATAGTAAAATGTTGATTATCACGATGGATACTCGTGAATGGGTCAAAACTAAAATTGGTAGTACTAACTAATCACTTTACAATTTGGTCAACGCGAGTGTAAAACAAAAAAAAAAAAAAATAATATGATCAATAAAAATCAGCTGTTTTTGAAATGTCAAGAGATTTATCGATATGTTTAGATGATGTTATCGAAAATTGTTAAGGCCCTACACGGAATGCTCGCGTTGCAGTGGCCACGTTCAGGATTGTATCGAAAGCGACCTGGAATAGCTTTGTGTTGTTGTAATCCCTAGTAAAAACACAGCTGATTACAAAACAGCAATTCACAAAAATTAGATCTCAAGTTATCCTAAAAATTCTGGTATACTCATTTATCCTATGAGAAATGTCAAGAGCAGCTGCCTTTTGAAACCAAATATAAGGTTTTGTTCGTGTACTTTCCAGACTTGGCAAATTATCAAATTTTGAGGAGTGAGGATTAAATTCTCTCAAAGAGAATGGAAATAGTCCAAAAGTACACGAACGCTTTGAACCAAAAATGTCTGCCAGATTTTAAACGTTACCAAATAGTAAACAAAAGAAAAAGTAAACAAAACCACAACATTAGAATACATTTACTGAAATTCTTAATTAGAATTGAAGTAAACAAATTAAATTGAACTTAACACACTTCTTTTCAGTTTTGTTCAGTGGTTTATCAAAAAATTTAAGATGAAAACAAAGAAAAATATTCACTTCTACTAAAAAACAAACTAAAAGTAAACAAACAGCAGCCATTTTGTATTTTTGTTATTGCTTTTCTTCTTCCCACTAGCTTTTTGACAGAACACCGAACTTACTATTTTCTGCCGAAAGAAATTTCGAAGATCCAAAAATGAATTCTTACTTTGGCGGGTATATGGCTTTTATGGTAAGGTAGCGTTTGTTTGTAGTGCAAAGAAAAGAGACGGGAAACAACTAAAAATAATTAAAATGTAAGTAAAAAAGAGATGGTTATATAACACTGCTGTCATTGTGATCCATATCGTTTTATTTTCCAGGGATCATATCCTGATCCAGATCCGTAGATAATAAAACGTGGCTATTGAAAATTTTTAAGGGGCCAGTTATAGCTATCCGTGTTATTTTTACAGAAACACTTCAATAACAGAAGTCATCAACAAGCCAAAAAATCAGCCGTTGCCGATGATCTTTCCAATTTTATCTTAAAAAAAATGTCTCCGGAAGCCGTTAAATTTTTAACAATCATATTTAAAAAACTGCATTAATAATGGCTATTTTCCCACAGATTAGAAATGCGCCAAAATAGTCCCCCTACGAAAAAAGCCCAACATTTTCACATTAGACAACTTCAGGCCAATTTTCCTACTGTCAAACGTGGGAAAAACCTTTGAAAGAATTCTTCTGAAAAAACTAGAATCGCTTAAGCCTAGTACGCAGATCGCGCTAAAATTTATCTTCCATACAAATTTTCTCCAAAGATAAATTTTAGCGAGGACATTTAGCTAGGCAGTACGCAGTTCACGCGCTAAATTCAAAAAGTCTCCACTTAATTTAGCGCGCGAAATAATGCTCAACTCATTCTTTCACAGATAAATTTTGACATTTGTGCTCTTAGCAAACGATTGTAGAGATAAAATTTAGTTTAGCTTGAACTGCGTACCTGGCTTTATAGAATAAAAGGAAGAGTTCACCCCTGATCACAAGTTCGTTTTCAATTCGACACTCCGCACACTCTTAAAGGTTCACAACGAGGTCACATTTAACATAAGACAGACAAAATGTACTGTAGCCTGCTCTCTCGACATCGAGAAAGTTTTCGATAGTGTGTGAAAGAACGGCCTACTATTTAAAATAGGACAATATGTCAATATACTTAAGCAGCGATTGGAGACTTAGCTTTTACCAATTTATCTTTAAAATGGCACTCCATATCCAGATTTTTTGTTATAAGCACTCCAAGGTATTTATGTATATGAGCTCACAACTTCGACACTTTCTCTATTGTAATGCAATTTTTCATTATTGCTTTTTCTACCTCCTCCTTACCTGAACACCATAACGTTTGCCTTATCGAGTTTAGGCGAGTATTAAGCGTTAAAGTAGTTATGAACCTATACTTTATGTCCTTTTAAATTACTATATACCATAGTCAACTTTCACCACAATAATACATTTTAGACTGGAATCCCATTTTAAATGTGATTTACAGGTTTAGAATGTTTAAAACTTGCGCTAGTGGTTTAAATTGCGTTTCTAATGATAGTTTCTTATATCCGTAAAATACTGTTCTAGTATAGACACCTACCTTTTGTTTGCACTGACATCTAGTGTGAATTCCATTTTTTAAAAAATACTGCATACATAAACCGTCCACTTACATGGTTTCTCCATCTCTTGACGAAATATGAATAGGTTCAATAAAACAACCAAATGTCCTCCTTTTTGAACACCAGTTTTGTTACTTTTGCCCTGAAACATGATTAAAAAAAATCAACCTTGCCAAATTATAAGCAATTCTTTAGCTTAGTGTTTTCTCTATACAGTTTAAGATATAAGCAAGTGCTGGCACGGATTACACGGTAGTTCTTGTCGGAAATCTACAATAAGTTGGTGTAAGTTAGTATTTGACTAAGTATAGGCAGTTTGATTCTTTTTGTTATTCCGTCATTACAATATAAGTACATATAAAATAGAAAATGGCTTCTTCTGTCAGTTGTTTAAATCTAGAGTTAAAATAAGATATAAGAAGGACTATCCAAGGAGGTTCCTACTTCAAGTCTTTTGTTTTCATTAGAACAAATAATAAAATTTGTATACCTCTTTCAAGTGCGAACGTGGATGGCCAGCTTAGATTTCTAAGCGAATGCGGAACTCATCCATAGTAATAAATGTATAAATTATTAATTATTTATAATGACCGGTGTTTCAATAATTTTGTTTTATATAATGAAAAATTAAAAAAAAAAACATTGGCAGCGGTGGGATTCGAACCCACGCCTCCGAGGAGACTGGTGCCTTAAACCAGCGCCTTAGACCGCTCGGCCACGCTACCAGTTGAATGGAGAGGTTTAAATGTGTAACTTGTCTATGCAACAGGTGAATTGACTGTTACAGTACCAACACCACATTAGACGTTTGATTTAAATTTTTATTCGTTTTACAATGAATGAATTCATGACATTTTGTCACTGATCTCTATAATACACTGGATAGTGGATTCCCTACAAAGTATAACAGTGTTTCTACTTCCAATTGAAGATGACAAGTACGTAGGCAACTCAACACTTTAGGTATGTTCAGTGAGGCTGAGAAGGCCAGTTCAAGTTGCTGAGATCTCAAAAATTCTACTACAACCGAAGAGGGGCAAAAATCAAAGTGGAATTTCTAAGAAAAAAAAGCAAAAGAACCATTACTTGTTTGTAAATTTGATTTTTTGTAATTTAAAATAATTGTAAAAGTGAATTTAAAATATTTTAGTTACAATTTTGTAAAAAATTTTGCATTTTATTATGTTATACAGTTATACCGTTATACAAAAAAATAGGCAACTCAACATTATAACAAATCTCAAATGGCATCAACTTTCTTGTATGGATGCGCTATCCAGTGTATTATAGAGATCAGTGCATTTTGTGTTCTGATGACAAAAGTTTAATTTTCCCTCACTTATAATAAGAGCAGAGGTTAATTCATAAGGTAAGGTATGGTGCAACAAATTTCGAGGTTTTCCTTTTCCTTTTTTATAATGGTAAAAAAACAGCTTAACTTTTGATTTATTTTATTTCGTCTCCAATTTTTATTAGATATCTTAATTTGGTATACCTACCTATTCTAGCGCGCCAAAAGTCGTTTTAAAAATGGTCTGATATGCATATAATTTTCAGGAATTACACTCAATACTTTATTTTGGGAACTCGTTACTTAAAACGATTTTCGCCCGACGCGACGATACCTACTTCTTGCTTCACGTAACATTAAAAATGACTATCGTCTAGACCGCGTCAGACGTCAAGACGCTACTGTCAAAATGAGAGGTTTTGAACGATAATACACATACTTTATTTACGTATGCATGTACCGTTTTTCATTGGTTTTCAAGGGCGTAAGGGAACAATTTCGTATGTAATTTTATTTACAATTTGTACTTTTTCAATATTAAACCTAGGCGAAGGCATTCTAGCATCACCGATAGTGATGCAAGTGAAAATTTGGGGAAAAATAGACGAAGATTCTTTCGATTTCGGGCTAAAGAAAAAAAATTTTCATTGACACCGAGGCAGCTGTTTCTAATATTTTTATAATTTTTATTTTTTTTGTCAGTTTGGCAATTTGTGTAGTAAACTTATTTTCGAAAACTATAATGTCGAATTCCTTTTACTAAAAAAAATCGATTCTTTTTTCTAAACAGAATCGATTACCTATTTTCTTTCAATACAAGGAATATGTCCATGAAAATCTATTTTTTCTTCTAAACAAATCGATTTTTTTATTAAAAGGCATTCGACATAAAATAAAGACACAATTTGATCAAAAAATTGAGTTATAACCTCCACGGCAAATTATCAAAAAAATGGGAAACACAAGTTTGGCAAATAAGCGGAGAAACGGATTTGTTTTGTATTTGTAAATTACAACTACAAATTTCCTTAATTTTTTTCAAATTTGTTAACATTTTGTTTGTGAAACATAAATTCAGTTTTTAAATTTGTAATTGTAATAAATGGTATAATAGGCCACTGTCAAACTGAGTCCACTTAAGATATTATTCCTTACTTAGTAAGAAATAAACATTGCTATTTAAAAGGTATTATTTCTATTTTTCTAAAACTGGCTATAATAATTTTTGTAATATTCATTGTTTGTAAAGAAAACTCCTTTTTCAGTATTTTCATTAAAAAAGGTACATTTTAACTCATTTTTTAACGTTTATGTCCTACAAATGATTTATTGACAAAAAATTTTTAGGATGTCGTTAACCCGTGCCTCCTGAAGCCATACTTTTCCCATATTATTTTTTTCTTTTCTCCCGAACTATAGCAGATGTTCTAAATTTTCTGGCTGATTTTCATTGTATGATGAGCCCTTTGAAAAACCTCGTTCAAAGTTTTAAGAAAAAAAGTCTATATAAAATATCTCGATTTTCAATTTTTTTTTTTTTTTGTATGGAAGATCTTATATAATTTTTATTTTTTCACACTTAAATTTCTAAACAATTTTTTTTAATGTGGAATTGTAGAAGATGATTCTAAAAAAAAAATTAGAATATCTGCTGTAGTTCGGAAGAAAATTTATAATGTAAAAGTGCATAAATCCCCGAAACAAATTTGTATGCGAAGAGAAGCTTTAGAGGCACGGATCAATGAACTAGCATAATTTTTCGTGTCAAACAAATTTTTGTATTGGGGCATAAACTAGATATTCCTTGTTAATTTTGAAAAAAAAGTGTTTCAAGGAAAAGTTCAACATCGAAAATAGTTTTTAAAATTAAGAAATTAAGATTATGCATTAATCAACAAAAAATTTAGTAAAGTTATGCAAATTAGGGAGGAGGCAGTCGCCCCCTGCCCTTTCTCCCTTGCGTATGACCTTGTTGGTTTCATGTTTGTACGCGAGTGAAGTTCAAAAAGTTAACTAATTCAAGTTGTTTTACAAAGTAATATAATAAAATATGATAATAAAAAAATTGTGTATCAGCAGGATTCGAACGCCGCACCGCACGTGCCATTTTTTTTTTTTTAATATTTGGAGAGCTTTTTGCTGGAAGAATTTTGAGAAAATATTTTAGAAAAAAGTCAGTTCAAAAATAGATACTGTTTTTAAAAGCTTTCCCTTTCTAACATCTATTTTTAAAATTCAGCTTTTAAAATTCTGCAAACTGCAAGTGAAGATCTGTAAATAATTAAAAGTTTTTTGCGTTTTTTGCTAGTCACCAACAAAATTTGTCAAAATTGATATTAATTGAGTTATTTAGTGTTATTTTCACAGATAAACTTATAAAAATATAAATCAATTTAAACTAACAAAAAAAAAAATAGCAGATAAACTGACAAATGCCCACTCTCAGCTATTGGTGGTTACCCATTAAAAAAGAAACAAACCAAAACCACCTATGTATATCTCCTACCCACACTTTAAGGATATTGCCCTCAATAACCTACTTCTGTTTGTTTTACTTTCATTGAAAGGATCAAGATACGAACACAGAAATTACTTTTTCCACATATAGAAACAAACAGCATATCTATCTACTAAATTTTCTGTTGTTTTCTTTAAAGGTGTCATGTTAAAAATGAGAGACAGCTTTAAACAAAGACTTCACAGCCAAGTCAAATATATACTATACATACATACATATAGTAATTCTTAGTCACGAGAATATTCACAACCACCTAATTCACACCACCACATCCAATAATTTTATTCAACCGATGTTCTACTTTATGAAATAAGAACACTAGGAAGGAACTCCATGTGGTGAAATCCAATCTTTTCAACTATACATTCTAGTTGTGTATAACATTTTATATGAAACAACTACATATGTATAAGCGATAAGGCTTTTAAACGAAGACCTCCCTCTGCTTTAAAGTGAAAACCAATTACCAACAAAATATCTCTGGTACACATTTCATCAAAGGACCTAATTCAAAATGTAGAATGCCATATTCTTTCTATGATACTTTTTTTTTTGTGGCCTTCTACAATAGAATCATATACACCTACGGTACATATTTATGGTTATATGTACATAAAATAATACACTTCATCCTATACCTAACTTATTATTTCGAACTAAACCGATACGATATGGCGATGATACAAACATAAGAAACCTATTTCGAATATCTTTTAAACCACAACAAACACGTGTCTTAGCTGTAGTGAATCGACTAGAGTATATATGTATACGTCCATCTTCTGAATCTCCAAACGCTTATATCATTGGGAAAAAGTCATCAACCCACTTGTAGGAAGTTAAATTTTCTCCATTTCGAAGCTCCGTTTCACTCATGTCAAATTTCAAAAACGTATGCTATGAACTTCGAATAATGTACTAAATTCCTATTCCCCATTCGATTTCTACTCAAATTCAAACTCATTTCGAATTAATAACGGGGACAATGTAGAGTTTCGAACTTCGAATGGGGTTTCGAAAATTGTACTAGTTTGCTTTCTCCATTCGGCATTATTTGTCATTGGAAGTTATCTCCTGTTTTCGAAATTCCAAAAATGAACCGAACAAGTGTACAAGCGCACATCGTAACACCAGCAGTATGTCAGCATCCTTTTAACGGCAAAACTAAAAGGACATAACATTACCATTACGCACGCTGTTCCTTTTATGGTTTTGATTTTTACGTATTTTTTTTTTTTTCTACCCTTACTGCTTTCATTAGTCACCGGCAATGACAGGTCACCCAGAACAAACGCTGATTACTTTAATATTTTTTGCAACTCAGCATAACGCTGCTACGCCTGTTTTTTTTTTGTTAATTCCTCTGAAATCATGAATTTTCAATCTGCGAAGGACCTTTAATTCTCCTACCACGATCAATACTCATTTGCATATATCTTTATGCAGCCGAAGGCAACTCTAAGGATTTTGACTTTTCCTATATTTGTCATACTCTTAATCCTATGCCTAAAGAAGTGTTGACACAAAAAAGACCCAGCGAAAAGAGGGATTCATTAAAAGCCATTGAGATATGAGCTACAATTTTTTGATTCGAACAAAAAAGGAACTAAAGGTCGACCAAACGGAATTCAACTTTCATTCAGATTGACAAAAAATGGAAACAATAAAAATAATTTCCAGCACGCATATTTTTGAAGAAATGTTTGCTTTTCACATAGTTAAAGGGTCCTGCAAAGTTAACAAAAGCAAGGACATCCTAAACATAATGTGTATGTGTGTGTGTGCTTCAAAGACACTGTCTTTTTTTATTTCGTTTCCGCAAAAAAAAAAAAAATTCAACGGTGCGGTAAAATGAAAAAAAAATTACCTTGTGGGATAGCCTTTTCTGTTGGGCGCCACTTTTCAACGATGGAATGCGTTTTTATTTTATATTTCCTTCGGCTTCAGTTTCGGTATTTAATTTTTTTTTTTTGTATCTGTAATTGTTGTTGCCTTTTGACGAACAAGAGTTTTTCTCGATATCCCTGATATCCGGTGTACGTATTCGAAATGTAAACACAGCATGATGATAGAAAAAAGCTTGTTTCATATTCCCAGAAGGTATTGTTGGAATTTTGTTAGGTATGTGTGTTTATCTGAGGACAAGAAAGAGGATGTTAGAAGTGAATATGTTTTTTGTTGTTTTATTTCTTTTTTTTTTGTTCTGATATAAACCGGAGATACATACTTTAAAACTTTTGAATTCTTCTGCTTCTTTTTTTTTATTGAAGCATGAAGACCTTTATCTGGTCGGTAACAGTTGATCAGAGCAACTTTCATCCTTAAAGTCACAAATTGGCATCTGGACCTTTAAAGAGCAGAGAGTGGCAAAAAGGGGCAAAGAAAAAGTGATGAAGGGATTTGGGTGGCTAGAGGTGGTTGGCTGAGTTTACTTTAAAACTGGTTTGACAGTCCATGAAATTATATTCAAGCTAACATAACCGGGATAAATTTATTGTGAAAGAACTTTTGCAGCTCCGTCTGCTAGAGTTGTGAAATCTTTGAATGAAACGAAGAGGAAACAAAATTCCTTTTGAATTATTTCATGCATAGTATAAAAGAAAATTTGTTGTTGGATTTCTTAATGAGGAAAACTGACGATTAAACGAATTTTAAATTAATTCTGTGAGCATTAACGTCAAATTGCTGGTTGTTTGCATTTAAAAAATGCTTCCAATCGTGTCATTTGTCGTTCGTTTGGGCTGTTGTGCAACATTCCCAAGGCTACTCTACTTTTTCTTTAAGCTCTTTTCAATGGACATTATGTATATAGGTAGTTAGAGGTACCTACCTTACCTTTCGTATATAAAACTACCCAGTTTTATACCTTTCGGTTTTAATCATGAGTTATGGCAATTGGGGAGGAATATTAATTGGTTTTGGCAAAAAGTCGGATGGCAAATTACATAATATGCATTGCAATTAATGTCAACATGGGTTGGTTCTTGGTTTTATTTGTAGCCTATAATTTGAAAAGTCTGACTTTTATTCTCTTAAAAGGTAGGTATATCTATACGTAATATGTTGGACGGAGTTGAAGAAAAGAAATAAAGGTTGCTGGCAACCTCTGCCTCACCCTTTAATTGATAGGTAAATCATAAAGTTTTCGACATCTTTTGTATTTGAATGTAACTTATAGAGCATTTACTAATTAATTAATTCCTATACCCAACGATAATATCTAATAATGAGCATTAAAAAGGATTCAAGAGATTCCGCATTGGGAATTTTTTTACTGACTCCTTAATATTATGTTGATGCCCTGAAAATTATTTTATTTCAACGGGTCGATATTTGAACAATAACTTTTGAAGTTGTTTAGTATATATTTATATCGCCTTTAAAATGTTGATTCTTCAGTTAAAAAAATTAGCTGTCCGTTCATGCTCTAAAACTTAAAAACTAACCATCAGATTGAGTTATAGCTTTCACCAAATAAATTTTATGAAATTAGGAAGGTTTAAAATTTGTTTTATATATGCGGCGCTGAACAAACATGTATTGAAATCAGCGCTTTAACTCAAAAACTAATGGTCGTATTAATTAGATTTTCGACTGTTTATAGGCACTATGTCTAAGTATTTCGAAACAGTTGGAAATATGCTTTATTTAATAAAAAAAATATTACATTTGTCAAGGTTTAGACAATCGATTACGTTGTCTAAAGTAAGATAAAAAGTTAGATCATTTAAGCAAAAATTAGAAAGGTTTTTTTTTTTTAAACTTGGACGGCTGTCTAAAGTTAGACAGTGTTTATTCATACGACCATAACTATCCGGTTGAGCTAAAACTAACGCAATATATTCCTGATGATGATGAAGTAATAACTCACAAAAGCTTATCCTTCTTCAAAACCATCCGATCGATTTGCAAGCAAGTTGGTTGCATGCATTGCCTGCCAATGTCTTACTGTTACGAACGCTTATATGAGTTGGAGTCTGATTATATACGATTCTCTTTTCGGTTGTTTATTCTTCCTTCTTTTTTGGGATTAAGTGAGAGGTGTAAAAATGTAGGGCAGTTGAAGTAAGCCCCTTTCATACGAAGAAACAAGTTGCTGGAGATTTTTTTGACGTTTTCTTTTAATCTCCTTAACAATTTCTTGTACCTTTCACACGAAGAAACAAAATCGCAAGAGATTTGCTGTATTTTCCTTTTAATCTACCTTGGTTGAACGCACACAAACATAGTGTGAAGAGGAACTAAAAAAAAAATCTCCTGAATTTACTGACCGGGGAGATTTTGTTTACCCCTCTTTCTACCTGCCCTTCTCGCCAACGAAGTGATTTTTGCTGGAAACTCCGTTTCTTCGTGTGAAAAGGGACTAAAACTATGATACCCCTCACACAATCTGTCAAAATGACGTAATCAACGAAAAAAAGAATTCTTAGGCTTCTAGTTTTTATTCCCATTAGATGCATTCTAGTAATGATGACGTATTACTTTCAGACAAGCAACTTTTAATTTCCTATCTTTACAAGGTCGCAGAGCATCATGTATACTAGGATTGATTTATTTTTCATTTCTGAGAAAGTCGCGACAAAATTGGGACACACTTATACACTTTGAATTGGTAGAAGTTATTTTTTGTTTCGATCGTAGAGATATTGACTAAGATCCGAAATGTAAAAAAAAATGTTTTGATGTGGTAGTAATACATTTTTCATACGTATCAGCAACGCAAACTAGATGCTTTGTAGAAATATTACTTTGCATAAGTTTGATAATTCGGCACGCAAAAAAAAATATTTTAAATCGAAGCAGCTAAAAAATTTCGGATGCGGAGTAAATGGCGCTCATTTGATGCGTTTTGGAACTCAATCAATATGTTAAGTAGTTCTTCTTCAAAACAAAAGTTATTCCTGTGTACGCAACACGGCACTGGCATAATCCACTAGTAGCATAATCACACTAAAGTAACATAAAAACCAAAAAATAAAGAACCTCTCATACACAAACAACTACTCAACTACTGTCAAGATTTCTCGGAATTGAAAGAAATGCAATACACTGTCGTCGTTTAATTAATTATCAACTTTTATCAATCCGTGCGATCACTTTATTTGCTTTCTAGCTTCGGACAGTTTTTCCCAGACGATAACCATCGAATATTTAAGCTCATCATAATTTGAATCAGAGAATCCATGAATAGAATAATTTAATCAAAATAAAATTGGGTAATTACCGATTATTGGCTAACTAGCGGCAATCAATGAATGATTTTATGGAATTTAGCTTGCTCACGCTTGGTTTAAGCTCTGCCATTAACCAACGAATTGAAATAAAGCGACACTGAATATTAATTGTTTATATTATTTGGGCTCAGTTTCGACGTAATATTCTGCTTCAAAAGAAAAACATTGTATGCATATGGCTTGTAGCTCTTTGGTTATTTGTTTATTAATCATTGGGCTTGCTTTTGTCATCTTCATATTTGAAAACGCATTCCACCAACAGCTGTTTTTAATGACCTTTTCGAGTGGGTGTCACAATGACAGTTCTTGTTCTGAAAAGAAGAGAAAATTGTTCAGAATTAAAAAACGAATTAGTTTATCTATATAATATAAGCCTTAAATAAATTTTGTGGTACCATTTTCTCAAGAAGTACTTGACCAATTTCGATAAATTTTATATGGTTAGAAAGCCAAAATTGCGAAGATATGTGCAGAATCTACTTGAGATACTGCCGAACACTGTGCATATTTAAAAAAAATGTTCTTTCCTTCAATATTTTCAAACAAATTGTTTGCGAAATTAAAAGTTTTCTCCTTCCTAGAGTGTGTCAGTTTTTGTTGGCCAAGTTTCTGCCACGGGCCGATACTAGTATTTTTCAGAATGCTAATTTGAAAATATTTATGTATACCTACATATTTTTTTCTAAACTGTTCATTAAATAACTCATTAAACACGCTTTTTGTCGCATTTTATATGAATAATTATCGTTTAAGTACGTCAATTTAATAGTGCATATCCAGCTAAAAAAGGTCTTATGTCGCATGACCCTTTTCCACAACATTACGTTTTTAACATTGAAAAAAAAAATACGTGCAATTTGTGTGGTCCGTTTTAAAATACATATACAAAATACGAACATATAGGAAAGATATTAAAAAAAATGTAGCAAAAAGGTTTCGACTCTAACATACAAATCAACCAAACCTAAGGTCACAGTTGACTTGCATTGGCAAAAAAAAAAAGATTCCTTAAATGTCAAACAGCTATTATATTAAAGCAATCTTACATAAAATGATGAAAACCACCGAAGCAAAAATTGAGCCTTAGAAGTTTATGAAGCGTCTTTTTCAATTGAATAATCATTTTCTAACTAACTTTTATTCCCTATATACTTAAAGATACCTCAACCAATAATGTCTTTTTTATTTACCACAAATTCGTTTTTTATTAGGTATTTAGCTACAAACAAGCAGATTTATCCTATTATAAACTTATATCTATGAAAGCGGATTATAGCTAAAATTGTGTTCCCATTCAATGAACCTTCTATAAAACGTGTTTACAAAAAAAAAAGATACCTAATTTGAAAATTGTTCAGTGAAAGAAAATTCTGTTTTTCATCCATCAATGTTCTACTGTCTCCACTATCTTCAATTTAACGTTCACAGAGCAAAGTGATTTTGTTATTTAACACTTAATTAATCACATTATTGACCTATATATCAAGGACGAACACATCGCTTGTCTCTTTCAAAAGGTACCTTCAATATTATATAAATATAGTATAGATACACTGATAAAAAATAAAAACTTATACAATTCAAGGAAAGTTTTTTGATTGATATTTTTCTTTTGTAATATGTTTCGATTAAAAAAATTTATTACTGACCATGACCAAGTATTTTGTTATTCCAATTTATTGACAAATTTTTGATTTAATAATTTTTATTTATTTCTAATATAAGATTCCAAAAATGTATACGAAAATCGAATTTAAATCAACATGGTTCGTTTTTCTGTAATTATTTTTGTTTCTTTTTGTTTAAAATTACCCAACTAATTAAACTCTGTGATTATTTCCACCACAATATACGTGTTATAGGAAGTAAAGTAAAGCTTCCTATAACTGAATACGTATGGCAGTTGGTAGAGATATTTTTCAATTAAAATGAGCCAGAACCAGACTAAGTACCAATAAAAAGGAGTCTGAAGATTGAGGTTACACTCTTGAAATAGGTATAACTCCAGTCTAACCAGTGATGCCAGATGAGATTTTTAAAATCCCACCATATTTGACAAAAAATCCCACCATTTTTGTACTGGAAGGAAAAAAAAACCACTAAGTTTTTTCTGCCTTAATTTTACCTAAATGTTTATTGTGAGCAATTACTTACTTCTACATTTTTTGTCTCAACTGAGTAAAAGTTTACCTACTGAAAATGATTTTTCAGCGAAGAAAAAAAAATACATTAAAAACAATAGCGCAAAATTTTAAACAGCCTGATATTAAGGTATTAGCACAATTTTACTGAACAATTTTCTAAATTTGAGGCTCTTTACTAAAATTTAAATAGTATCATACTACCTAATTTCCTAACAAACTCACTGAACACACCTAAAACAGTGACAGCTAACGCTATTTTCACATTTGTAATTGTCAAATTGACATTTCGAGTTAGTATGGTACTAACAAGATGAAAAAAAAAATAAAACAGGCATTTGGCAATTTTAACTTTAGTAAAATGTTAAAAATATAAAACGATTCTAATGCGCTTAAAATTTAGAAAATCCTATTATTAACCTAGAATCATACTAAAAATGCCTAAACATCATATCAAATCAACTGAAATTTTGCGCCATTTTTTTTTTTAAATAAATCATAATTCACCTCTTATAATAAATTAATTTTAAACATTCTTTGACTTCGTTCAGGATGTTAAGTAAAATATTAATAAATAAATTTATACCTTCGGTACATTTTCATTCTCCGCGATTTGTCAATTACCGATCTGTAATTTGTTGTGGGAATGTGTAAATAAATATAAAAATAGTACGAAAGGGAAAAATAGAGTATAGTAAAGCATTCCGCATTCGTGTAGTACGGTTAAAAAAGAATTTCTGTTCTTGAAATTTGGCTCTGGGTATGAGTTAATCTATATAAAATGCAGAGAACAGCCATAAGAAAAGAAGAGCACAACGACAAAAATCCCATCCATCTTTTATTTCTTAAAAAGTATCTCTCCTTGTTTACATATTCTCTGTGTACATATCGGATTAATAGGTTAATTAATTTTTTATCGAGAGTGCAGTTAAATTATGAATATGCTGTAAGAAAAAAATTTGAAGGAAAATAGACAGGTGGTGAATTTTTTAAGTTGTGGTTATGGTAAAAATAATATTTCCACCCATAAAAAAATATTTCCAATACTATCCCACCATAAATCCCACCATGGAATTTTTCCCACCAATATTCCCACCAAGCTCATAATTTCCCACCATTTTTGTGGCAAAAACCACCAATCTGGGAACACTGAGTCTAACTTACATCATGCGCATATGAGATGTTTTTGTTTCATTCTAAAATGTTCAATGTAATTGATGTTTGCTTCGAAGCCTGCAGTGCATGATGTTAATCCTATACAAAAAACCCTTAGACATAAATTGATTAAGAAACTTTTGAAATTATATTGACACACCAACGCGATAATAATTTTTTTTAATAATCTTAATTTATAAGATTTTTTCTTAAATCGTTCTAAGATATTTTATTCTTTATTTTTATGAACTTCTTATATCTACATACAATTTTGTAAACATGGAAATGATACGCCTGTTTGAAGTATAGGCTACAAAGTTTTCGCACCATCATATTAATATTGAAGGTTTTAAATGAAATAGCCATGTATAACTCCAGCCTATAAAACTTGGTGGTAGTTGTGTCATTCAAAACCTTCAATATTAATGATGGTGCAAAAGCTTTGCAAATGATACGCCTGTTTGAAGTATAGGCTACAAAGTTTTCGCACCATCATATTAATATTGAAGGTTTTAAATGAAATAGCCATGTATAACTCCAGCCTATAAAACTTGGTGGTAGTTGTGTCATTCAAAACCTTCAATATTAATGATGGTGCAAAAGCTTTGCAGCCTATACTGCGCATGTAGGCTACTTTCAATTAATTCTAATTTAATTCTTCGCCAGCGTCAAATCCTTCATACAAGCTCCAACCTTATGTTCAACTAATTGTTGGCTTAATAAACTAGCTTGTGTGTGGCTAGTAAAAATGCTAGTTGATTCAAATGCAGTTGTCAAACAATAAAACCTACAATAGATAACTACACTTGGTCTATGGTTCGAGCCCCATCAACGGCAAAAAGTTTTTCAAATAAAACTATTGAACATTTTTATAGACTAAGCCGTAAGCACCACTAAAGGAGTCTGCTGATCAGCCTGGCGACCGTGAAATAGCAATAACTCCGGCCTATAAAACTTGGTGGTAGCTCACTCCTTACTAAAGTTGTTGTTGTTTCATTCAAAACCTTCAATCAAAACAAATCAACCATTTTCTAGAAAAGTGAAAATCAAAAACTTGTGTTGGCATTAATAACCATTTTACGGAAATGTTTTTTCACCAGCTTATAAGCATACATACATTTATAAACTATACCAAAAAACGTTAGGTACCAGTTTAAAAAAAAAATATCTATCCATTAGGGCTCAATCCTAAGCGGCAGGTATGTAGACTAGACAGAACCTCCTGACTCACTTTTTGATCTTCATTTTATCATTGTTATCTCAGGATTGATCAATTACCAAGTAAAAACGGAAGGTTTTATTGAAGTTTCTTTTTTTTTTCATGGAAATAATTGAAATCTTTAAAACAAAAGTGAATAAAAATAATTTTATTTTTTATCGAAATTAGTAAAAAGTCGAGTAGTTATAATGCGCTTTATTTTTCTCGAAGTGTATAGCGCCACTGCTGCAATACATTATCATCTCCACTGAGAATAGATATATTCTGGCACAAACTTCAAAAGGTTTCAACTGCAAGCAAATAACAGAAGCAGAATCAGAATAGCTACTTGAAATGTTCATCCATGTACAAATAATGCGCTTACTTCATTCATCCTTTCCTGGGCCATCTATATACCTAACTATAACGCCCACCCTTTTCATGGTCCGTACGCGACCTACGGTATACGAACTAAAACAGTGTCGATAAATCGACTTCAAACTTAACTATTCAATCTTGTTTGCCCGCTTAAATTTGGTTTCATTTTAAAGAGGAAACTCATTGCACTTGTATGTTGGCAGAAATAGCGATAGCGAGGAGTACTGATAAATTTTCAGGGCAATACTTTTTAAAATAAAATTAAAGCCATAGCATATATGCATTATGCAATGGCATGCGTATATAGGAACCCAGCGAGTATGAAACATCCCAATTTAAAGTTTTAATGGTGACAATAATTTGCTGCAATTTACACACTCTCTTTTCCATCAGATGAAGTCCTTATTTGTGGTGGTTCGGGTATTTTTTGTTTGTATTCTATTCTATATGAGGTCAGAGGTTTGCTTTCAGAACTGGAGCTTCAATTTTTTCCCATGGAAAAATAACCCAACTGAAATGAAACCACTAAAAACCCAGACTACAAGTATAAAGTGACACTCGTTAGTTAGTGTGAAGTGGGGTGGAATCAGACCTAATTCTTATTTCCTTTTTTTCAGATAGGATAGTGGAATACAGAATGATGGTGGAATGATAAACTCATGAAATAGAATATTATGTACAAATTTTATTTTTGTTTTTCTACGAACAAAACTCATGCACCACGTGAATTAAATAGGATTTTAACTTTGAGTGAGTGGAATCAACGAATATTTATTCAAGTTGGTTTTTTTTTTTTTTTTTTTTTTTGGATTTATAAATGGAAAATATAGAGGTACCTTCTACCTAGTGGTGCTTGGTGCATTTGTATGAAATGTTCCATTGAAAAACCTTTTAATATTTATTTTTCCAAAGAGAAATAAATAAGCTGCTTTGATGGAAACAAAACACATGGCAGCTGTTCGCCGTGATGTATTGCAATTCAATTGAATTGAACTCAAATTTAAGGTTATGTACCTACCTATATATTTGAATCCTATAACTTTGGAACACTAAACCATCATGGGTACCGAGTCCACCATCCATAACGATGCTCTCTCTATGTTTTGAATTTTATAATTTGAAAATATTTTACACAGCACTGCACATGTACAACAAACTACTATAGATGTGAAAGTAGGCATCTATCTGATGGTGCATGATGCATACCATCAACGAAAGGCAAGTTAATTTTAAAATGCTTTTCTAGCGCAAATAGCTGCAAATGCGCGATTCTATACAAAACGTAGGTAGGTAAACACGGTAGATTATAAACCAAATTCAAATTTACGAGAAACTTTGGAAATTGTTTCGAGAAAATTCAATGAGTTTAAAGGTAGTGAGTTTTAAAGTTTTGTAGTTTTCTTTTGAACTCCGATGCAGAGGACATCAGAGGTAGAGAAAAACTTTTATGTTGATTGGTATCTTGACAGAAATACAAATGGTTATTCAAAAATCACAATGCAAAATGGATAAACCTTTAAGAAGGATATGGCATACCCAGAAGTTATTTTTGACCAAATTTTGAAAAGTGTCATGCTAACTTTATATGAAGAATTTGTATGAAAACCATTCTTAGCCATTTTTGGGAGAACCACTGTCGCGGCAATTTTTGTCTTTTCACGGCATATTTACGGCAATTAATTTGAAGGATATGGCATACTCAGAAAATATTTTTGACCAAATTTTGAAAAGTTTCATGCTAACTTTATATAAAGTTAGCATGACATCAATTTTTGGGAGAACTATTGGCACGGCAATTTTTTTCTCTTCACGGCATATTTACGGCATTTATACGGCAATTTTTGAGACAGTCAAAAGTAACTTTTTCGAAAGTTGTCATGCTAACTTTATACGACTGAGGACAGCAGGTAGAGAAAAACTTTTATGTTGATTGGTATCTTGACAGAAATACAAATGGAAGTTTTCGATTAGGTAAAAAAAATTAAATTCGAGAATTTGATATGACATTACAATGATAGTGGATAGCACAACTGTTTATATCTTTTCGGCTACAGGCTAAGCGGATAGGTCGATTTTCATCAAACCTCATACCTAGCGTTTTTTAGAATTTAGACATTCCCCAGACACATTTGTTTAAATTTTTTTTTTGACCAAGAATAAGCGCTAAAGCCGGATTCATACATGTGCTGTTTTCATATGTGTAGAAACATACTTGTTGCGTGTGATGTGTTGTGGAGTGGTGTGTTGTGTCGAAATCTAGCACGCTTGATTTATACCACATGAGACATGTGTGGAATCGGCTTTTTAATTAGGTACTTTAATTAAGTATTATTAAGAATTAAAAAAAAAAAAAAAAAAACAATATAAAAAGTTCGAAATTTCAAAAACAAGTAGATGATTTTTTTTCCGAATTGGATTTTTAATTCCACATTAATAAATAATAGGAATCGGCGTACCAATTTTGATTTCTTTAAAATGTTTTACAAAATTTGTACATATGTATGTACCTACAAAATTCATTTTTTAAAAAAACATTAAAGTCATCCTCTAAGTATAACCTTTCAAGCTATAAAAGAATTTTCAAAATCGAACAGTGATTTCTGAAAAATGCATTATTTGCTGCAACTTTTTGGCAAATTGCAAGACTAATTTTGATCAAACATACACAAGACTTCCGCCTAAGTTTTCCTGAAATTTTGAACAAAATCGGGGCGTGTTTTCTGTAATAAATCCTGCATGCCCTGTTAATCCTTGTTGTCAAACTTAAAAAAAGATGAATGAAATCGGTAAAGTCGTTCTCAAGTTATAACGTGAGCAAGGGAAACAGGGACTAATTTGTGTATTGTATTAAAATTTTAAAAAATAATCAGATGATGTGCATCGTGTTAGTGTAAAGAAAACTGTTACCTTTTCGGTAAGAATTTATAATTAAGCGAATATGCAAATGTTAGTTACCGTGCGCCATAACCGTCACGACGCCGCCAAGCCACTGCCTTAATAATTCTTGTGGCGCGTCAGAATTTCTTTGGTTTTGGAGCCCTGTCACTGATATCACACATGATGCCGAAAAATTAGTTAACTTCTCATTAATTATTGCCTGAATTAATTTTCTTTGCAATGGATTTGTTCTTCTGAAATGGCAGTAGTGCGATAAGGAGAAATTATATTTTTGCGCAAGAAATTTTTTAAACAGCTTTCTAGCTGTTTCAAAGCAGTATCATCAAAATCGATAGAAAATGTTGCTACAGTGGCCCTTATTCATTTGTCAAATGTGTATATTTATTTTTGTTTTCAATGATGTGGTAATGTATTACCATAGACTTGTGTTCTATGGTTTTAAAGCATGAAACAAGTGCTGACAAAATGTAACGAAAAATTAAAAAAGTAAGTATACAATATTGATAGTATAACTATTATTTACATTACCAGAATGAACTATTACACATAAAAACTTGTTACAGGAACAAGAAATGGGAATAAGTAAAAGCTTTAATAAGAAATTAAAATTAAATCAAAATCAAAAGAAGAGCCTTCGACTTCTAGAAAATACATAATGACAATAATCTTTACTATAGAAAATATGACATTTATTTAATAAATAAGATGCTTCATAGAAAGAGATGAAATTCATTTAACTAAAATATTGGTCCACTGGAGCGTATTCGTAATTTATTCTTATTTAATTAAAAATAACAAGTTTTTTTGCAATTTTTATTTTTGCACGTTGAGTTGATTTGTGTTGATTGAAAATATATTTTGATGAATTGTTTTTCTCTACCTATTTCAAAAAAATGTGGATGGGTGGTGACCATTTGTTTTAAAGCAGTGAATCATATCCATCTCCACAGCCGCTACGCTGGTGTAAACAGAAACAGCTGTGATTATGATATTAATACTATTCTCTCCAGACATACAACAACCGTTTCCTCAATCAGCTTGGTAAACCACAATTTGAGTAGCTAAAACCTCAAGTAAAAGTAGGATCATCTGAATAGTGAAGGTCGAATGATGTATTATTATTTTTATGATAAATGTTTTATGTCACAGGTGTGACGAAATTCTGGTGAAGGGAGCCGAACTAAATTTCAGTCTCTATTAGCTAGAAATATTAATATGCTGCAAGTCTTGATATGTATAAGGCTTCTATATAGGGCTTTCATTTTGAAAGCGCTAAGAAAATTATTGAAAAACCCATAAAAAAGCCAAAGTGCGGGTTCCAGCATTGGAACCCGCCATTTTCAGTAGAAAATTTGTATGAGATGCGTCTTCTTGGTAAATTTATATTCTTTTCTATAATACATATGTTTATAATATTCAGGCTTAAAAACAACAATGTAATCGTACATAATGTCCCTCATCTTACGAACTGACATAACTGCTATTTTGGCATCTTAGCTTGAGCTCTTCTTTAAACCATTCAATTGATAGTAAAATTGAAAAATCGAAATCCTAAAGTTTACAAAACAATAACGTCCATAATTATTGACTTGCTTCAAAGCTAGTTTTACGGCAAAACTAGCTCTACAGGGGTTTTAAATTTTTCAAAAACAATTATTGGTTTGATTTAGATGTCAAAATATGTATGAATATTTTTATTTAGATGTCAAATAAATAAAAATTAGTAAAAACCTTAAACTCGAAACCAAAATAGAACTATGTATGTATGTATGTATGTACATATGTATGTAGTTTTGTCGTAGAACTAGCTTTGCGGAAAACCAATAATATGGCCGAAAGAAAATAAACTTTTAGCAAGATTGTAGCAGTCTTTAAAAAGCAGTTTTTGTTAAATGTAAAAAAAACACTTGAACGTTAGTTCAAGAGATAGCGGACAGACAAAATGAAAGTGCATGGTTAATGCACCCATTCGTGCATTTTATTTTTTTATCTGATTGGTAGTAAACGCAGTTCAAGTCAAAATTGATTAAAGTACACAAATGTATGTAAATGTTTTAAAGGTATCCTTAAAAATTAATGACTTTGAGTTTTCTCTAAATCACTATACCTAACTTTACCTTTACAGATTTACATATACATATGTATTATAAAATTTCTAAACGAAGGTAATTTAGCTTAGTTTGCATGAGCATATTGCTTTCAAGGTCGACGAACACCATTTACTAAATTTTGTTCATCCATCAAAGCTTGTTTTCATTTCATCATATATGTAGCTGCTTGTGGGTTGTTTATTATTTTTATGAATTTAATTAAGTTTCATCCTAGTTGGTTTTTGGATATATGTAGATATATATATGTAGGTACAGGCTATTAAGTTCTTTGGACTATACATATATTCTTTACAATTTCGTTGAAGTTGAATTTAATTTCGACATCTGATGGTTCCAAAACTTCTTGGCAAGTTTATGATTAACAACCACGTGGAAGTCGTTTTATATTTTTTCTATAATGCAGAGATAAGGCTATATGCTATCTACCACTATACCTATTAAGGACATTTATGCGTTCATGTTTTATAACCCTCGAGTACTCATAATGGAATATCCGCTTAATAAAGGGAAATTAAATTGTCCACCATCATTTATGTAACCTTTCATCGAAGAGCTCACATAAAGTCCTTGCTTTCAGAAATATTGCAATATATTTCGTATGCCAATTAATCAGTTATTTCTCTCTCATTCTCTTTATACATAAAAATAAAGTGACCATCCTACGTTTTATTTTGAATCAAAGTTAATAGTTTTAATATTATGGTACTTTTATTAGGTTTTTAATTACACTGTGTTCTTTTTGCCTAAGAATAAAATTATTCACCGGATTTAAAAGAGATTAATTATGATTATGGGAAATGAGAGCTTTTATTTTAGGTCATCTACGTTTATGTAAGTACCTACCTAAAAATGTATTGACAATACAGCCACCGTATTGGACATATAAGACATATTACAACTGTTTTGACACACATTATTTTCTTTACATGTATACTTAAGTTGAAGCAATTTTTGTTTAAATTTATTTGTCCATAAAGGTTGTTTAAATTTTTTAAAGAAAAAATTTAATTTAGATTTTCAGCATAGACAAATCTTATTTTTCAAATACATTTGGCTTTAAAAAACAGGAAACACAATTGGTCTTAATAATTAGATTTTTGGCTGTTTAAACTATGTCTAAGTATTTTGAAACAGTCGGAAATATGCTTTTTTAATAAAAAAAAAATATTGCATTTCTCTAGGTATAGACAATAGATTACGTTGTCTAAAGCAAGATAAAAAGATAGATTAATTTAGCAAAAATTAGAAAGGTTTTTTAAAAACTTGGACGGCTGTCTAAAGTTAGACAATGTTTATTAATAAGACCAAATGTTTTCAAGCTGAGTACATTTTATTTCTTACAGGTCAAGGACAAAGAATAATAACTTTTTTATTGAAAAGGTTTTTTTTTTTTGTATTTGTGCTTTTATTTTAAGTAAAATAAAGAGAAAAATTTAAATTGTTAACTTCCCATTGGAAGTTATTTTAATCGGATCGATTTGTGAAATTGAAAATTTTAAAATTTCTCGACGTTACGAGGTCTCTGGGTCTGTGTACATACGTTCGGAAGCTTTTTTCACCGACGATATCCCGAGAACGCTTTGAGATATCGACTTCAAATAAATTTTATTTCACAGATAATAAGGCCATAACATGCAGAAATGATTTTCAGAAAAATTCAATTAGCGGTTTTTTTTATAACAGTGATTTAAAAAAAAAACTTAAACAAAATCAACCCACAGTATTTTTTTTTTAATTAAAAAAACCATTAAAATTTGTTACAAAATATCGAATATCTTAAAAAACACACAAAGATATTAACTTAAGGTTTATTTTGTTTAATACACAAAGTTATAGTTGATAATCGGTAGAGTTTGTAAAAAAATTCAATACACGGTTTTTTCTAGGCCAAACAAAACTGCAAAAGAAACTGCTAACAATAATTGTTGAAATTCTTCGTCTCGCATATATTTAGAGCAAACAGCCTTCCCTTAATTGCACAACTGATAAGTTTTTCGAAGATATTTAATTGGTAATTTTCTTATAAAAAATAACATCGGTGTCTAGTTTCAAAGGGAATCAATGGGAAGTTATCAGCCTCTTTTTTTTTTTGTATTTGTGCTTTTATTATTATTATTGTTGTTATAATTTATTAAGCTATACATAAATGTACAGTATAATACTTAATATTAACAGCTATTAGCTACCAGGGCTTACTGCTGAAGGCATAAAAGAGTAAAATAGTTTTTAATTGTGCTTTTATTTTAAATGAAATCAAAAGAAAAATTTTAATTGTTTGTCTTTTTCTTCTTCCTTTTAAAATATGGTCACCGAATCAGAAACAATACTCGTAAAGTTTATTCCTGAATCCAAAAATACCAGATAGGAACCTGCATACATATATCCCTTCTGGTGTAACTGTGAAGCTCTTGCAAAAGTACTTACACACAGCACAGCAGGTAACATTTATACAGCAACATAGTACAGCACTCAATCCCACACATTTTGACCCTTTTTCGGAGGTTTTTGTTGAGGTCCTTGTGTTACCGATGCCATAGCAACTTCATCCAATATCATCAACCATCAAGGCATTTCCTCTTTTAAAAGTCAAAATTTTGCGTGAACAGCGAGCGACCATACACCATGAGATGTGCTTTCATTATTTTTAATTGCAAAAGGACAAAAAAAAAAAATAGAAACTTTTGCAAAATTGCTTTTCCGTCAAAATGTTTGAAGTGAGTACAACAAAAAATTAAAATCGTGTCAACCGTGAACAACTTTTGTATGTTAAAATGAATTTTGTGAAAAAAAAAAATTGAATGCGATTTTATTGAAACCAAAAATTGACATCATTGTTACTGCCGTTCTTGTTCGTGCACAATATGATGACCTGTTTGTTAAAAATATTTAATGGCAACTTGATAGCAACAAATTGGAAATGACGTTGTGCTTTTTCAGATACAGCGAGTGTCTTTGAATTTATAGCACAATACGATATTGTTATTCACGATTTTTAACATATTTTTAATATGTAGATGTAGCATACTTAGAAAGATAGTAATAACTTATTATAGTCAAACAATGTTTAAACAATGTTTGTGTGGAAATAAGAAAGAAAACGGGAAAAATATTTGAAATTGGAGCATTTCAATTCGCATACCTTAATTTTTACCACTCAAGGGCTTTATTTTTAAGTGACAAACAATGGAGGGCTTTGAAGCATTCATTTTCATAATAAAAAGCAATAATTATATCTTACCCCCAGTTTCACAGTGTAAGTTTAAACTCTGCTTTTAGTTTAAACTTGAGTTCAACAAGTTAAACGCTTGTATTCTGCCGTTTAAATGTAAACTCTTTCAAAAATGTTTTCATGGTAATCACTCATGTGTGATGTGTTTCTCTTATCTCTTCAAAAAAAAAATTGAGAGAATTGCGCTGACTGCACATGTGCTTCTGAGAAAATGGTAATATAGCTCGCGGTAATATATAGTTCGTTTAATTGAACTTAGGATCAGTTTATGATGCTGTGAAAGTGAAAGCCAAGGAGTTGAACTTTAAATTTAAACTTGAGTTCAGGTTCGGTATGGGATGCACTTTTTACATTTTATATATTTTTAAAAGTAACATACAAAAGTTATTTAATTTCTTTTGTTGATTGCTTTTCTAAAATTACTCCTTTTAAAGAACTTAGTCAGTTGATAAAGTTATTAAAGTACTGATAAGACTTTTATTACTCCATTGCTTTCATTAATTTTACGTCCAATGCTAAGAAAATAATATTAAGTTTTCTTGTTTTGAGAAAAAAGGAGATTTGTATTTGTAAATACGTATAAGTTAATTTTTTTCACACCATCAGAATACTATATATACATATAAATCGTATGGAAGGGGGGTATATTTTCCCCCGCCCCCGTTTAGGCTGAATGCGGAGCAATTTTCTAAAAAATCGACGTGAAATAGAAAAAAAAATCATTAAAAACAAGGGCAACACTTACAATGTCATGCTATACTTTTTTGTAAAACTAAAAGTCCGTGTGTTTATTTTGCTTTTAATTTAAATTATTTTAAAGAACAGTTTCCGAAAAATTAACTTTCAAACTCAAAATTTTGTTCAAAGTCTTACGTTAATAGTAATGTAGCATTTTTGTTTTTAATATTCAATGCTCCTGATGTCAAACAATAAACCCGAATTCCTAACCTACATGTCTTCTAGTTTTTGAGATAGTTGAATTCAAAAAAATAATTAATTGATGTCGAATTTAGGAAAACTTACTTTTGTTATTTTCAATTTTCTCAAAAACTAAGAGATATTTGGGCATAAAATTTTTAGTGTTTGACTAGAAATTGATAGGAGCATCGAATATGAAAAACAGAAATATGTACATACGTAAGACTTCAAACAAAATGTTTTTTCATTATTTTATTAACTTGAAAAAATATACCCCCCCCCCCCCTTACGCGAATCAATAACATGAATCCATTTTTGTGTTCGTACGCGTATAACTCAGCTTAACATCAACAATTTTATGAAACGATTTATTTTTTGTTCAGGTAAATATTTTACGGAGCCAAAAATTGCAAAATATAACTCGGTGAACTTCACGTAAATTTCAGGTTTTCGCGATTTTTACTTTTTCCGGTCAAAATTTTAACTCCATAAGTGTGTTTACCTGGTTTAATACGAATTCAACGAAAAAATCCCCCTGCAAATCGCATGATGTTCAGCCAAGTTATATGTAAGTGTAATAAACAAAAAACAACAATTTATTTTTATGTACGAATATTTTCCATGTAAATAAAATGTATTGATTTTTTGTATATTTTTATGCATTATTCAGGCGTTTTTGGTCGATTTGATTTTTGATGCAAATAAAAGAAAAAAGCCTGCATAAAAATATATAAAAAATAAACGATACAAAATTGGTCGCTTAATATATTTCACATATAAAGTGTATTGAATTCAATTTAATTCCAAAAGAGTTTCATTCTTTCAATAAAGATGCTCGACGTTCAAAAAGGACATTAATAATAATTTAGTCGCAATTTAAGGTGGTACAAAGTTCGCCAGGTCAGCTAGTATCAAATAAAAATGATCCTATTGCACCATGGTTAGGTTAGGTTGACGTGGTAGCCAGCAAGAGCCGACTCACTTAGACCATACTTTGGTCCATTGTGATACCACATTGAATCTAGGGGACTTCCTCACTAGTCGTTGAACCACTTGGAGCTTCTTACGAAGCGAACGAGATTATTTATATCTATATTTGCCAGATCACTAGGATCATTGTAGTAGAAGTCTCCAAGATGGAGTCTGCGCCTTTGAGATAAAGCAGGGCATGTGCAAAGAAGGTGAGTAATCGATTCCTCTTCTTCTTCGTCCATGCAGCTTCTGCAAAAGTCATTAGAGTAAACACCAAGCCGCGTTGCGTGCTTGCCTATAAGACAGTGTCCTGTTATGACACCTATTATGGAGCAGATATGTGATCTGCTTAAAGCTATCAAACATTTAGAGCGCTTCAGATTCAGTGTTGGCCAAATCTGTTTCGTCGCCGAACAGGTGGTGATGTTGTTCCACCTGAGGTTTGTTTTCTGTATAGCATCCTGCTTCAGCATTAGTTTACATGTAGCGATAGGAGTGCCTATATTTAACCTGTCTGGTAAAATAGTTAGCATTGTTCCTTCTTTGGCGAGTTCGTCGGCCATACAATTTCCTGGAATGTCTCTATGGCCCGGCACCCAACAAAGGTGAATTTTAAACTGCTGTGCCATCTCCATGAGAGATGATCGACAATTGAAGGCTGTTATTGAGTTGGTAGAGACAGAGTCCAGTGATTTAATGGCTGCTTGGCTGTCTGAAAATATGCGGATATCCGTGTTTGATATCACGTTTTTCTTAAGCCAAGATAGGACTTCTTTTATCGCCAATAGTTCCGCCTGAAATATGCTACAGTGATTGGGAAGGCGAAAAGAGAGACTTAGATTTAGTCTGTTTGAGTATACACCTCCACCAACCCCGTCACTAGTTTTTGATCCGTCAGTGTAGAAATCAATAGATTCATTATTTAACAATGCCGAATCCTCCCAGCTGGATCTGGAGGGGATGGTTACCTGGAAGTTTTTATCAAACTGTAACTTTGGGATGGTGTAGTCGATGTTACTGGGAATTGATCCGAATGAGTTCAGAATAATGGAGTGACCAATTGCGTTATTGATCCACTGCGACGAGGCCGTTAGACGAATGGCTGTGTTTGCAGCCGTCTGTTTGCCAAAGATGTCGAGAGGTGAGAGATGGAGCAGAATGTCTAGTGCAGCTGAGGGAGTCGTACGAAGTGCTCCGCTCATGCACAGACATGCTGAACGTTGAACCTTACTCAATTTATCACAATACGTTGATTTATCTAGAGCGGTCCACCATACCACCACACCGTATGTTAGAATAGGTCTGATTACTGATGTATAGAGCCAATGAGTAATGCGGGGTTGGAGACCCCATTTTTTCCCAATGGCTTTTTTGCATGAGAAGAGTGCCACTGTGGCTTTTCTAACTCTTTCCTGAATGTTAGGTTTCCAACTTAACTTTTTATCTAAAATAAGACCCAGATATTTCGCTTCGTCTTTGAAAGTTAGTGGTATACCTTTGATATAAGGGGGGTCTATAGGAGGAATTTTATATTTCCTGGAGAAAAGGACAAGGTCTGTTTTGTGGGGGTTAACACCCAGTCCACATCGATCGGCCCATTTTGTTAGCTTGTTTAGGGCGTTTTGTAAGAGATCTTTTAAGGTTTCAGGGTGCTTACCTGATACGGCAATAGCAATGTCATCTGCATAAGCAATCACTCTGTGACCCTCCGACTCCAGACACTTTAACAGCTCATTCGCTACCAAGTTCCAAAGAAGGGGGGATAGGACACCACCTTGCGGCGTACCTCTACTGACATACCTTCTTGCAGAAAATCCGCCCAGCTTTGAATTGATAATTCTGCTAGTCAGCATTTGGTGTATCAATTCTCCAAGCGAACTATCTACCTTCAGGGATGACAGTGCAGACGTGATTGCAGATGTGTCAACATTGTTAAAAGCGCCTTGTATATCAAGGAAAGCGACCATAGTATACTCTTTGTGGTGTAGGGAGTACTCAATGGTACGCACCAATGTGTGGAGAGCTGTTTCCACTGATTTCCCTTTGCAGTAAGCATGTTGAGCCTTAGATAAGAGTCTGGCATCGATGCTTGTTCTTAAATGGATATCAATCAGTCGCTCAAAAGTTTTGAGAAGGAATGATGATAGACTAATAGGTCTGAGATCTTTAGGTTCTACATGGGAGTATTTTCCCACTTTGGGTATAAATACAATTTTAACTTCTCTCCATGATGCAGGAATGTGGGCTAGTTTTAGGCAACTATTAAAGAGCATCTCTAACATTGGCATAATAATGTCAATGGCCTCTTGAAGTTCGGCTGGTATAATGCCGTCTGGACCCGCTGATTTGTATGGTTTGAAGCTTTTGATTGCCCATTGTAGTTTTTCCCTTGTGATCAACCCTTGTGGATAAGTTAATATGTCATTGGATACAATATATCCAGTGTTATTAACCATTTGTGAGCTACCTGGGAAATGGGTATCTAGGAGCAGGTTTAGCGATTCTTCGCAAGAGTTGGTCCATGAGCCATCAGCATTTTTCAAGAAGCTAGGCATCATTGGATTTGTAGAGAGGATTTTCCTTAGCCTAGATGCTTCGGAGGTTTCTTCTATGCTATCACAGAAAGTCCTCCAGGAGGCTCTTTTGGATTTCCTCAATTCTTTTTTGTATAATTTTAGGGATTCTTTGTAGGAGTCCCAGTCAGACGCATTTCTAGTGCGTTTTGCACGATTGAAAAGCTTCCTACAGCTTTTTGCACCATAATATTTATTATTTTGAAACTCTACAATGCTATCAAAATTTCTCAACTATAAGAACTATAAGCAGTTATAATTGTTTTCTCCACATTTATATGATTATTCTTATCAAAAACTAACACAAAACAAAAAAAAAAAAAAACTAAAAACAAAACAATCCATACGCATGAAAAATACAAACTTACCGAAATCTCTGGTTTTTTTAATGTAATTATCAGCAACACTAACACTTCTGTTGTGTATACTGATTCTACTGGTCTTGGTACTATCTGAAACTTGAAGGCGTCAACTAACTAAGTACGCCAGCGCCATATGCAGTCAATACTAGTAGTACTATATAACAATACCGTAGTCGTAATTCTTAATCTTAACATTGTTATCTACTGCGAAATAGATTGCCCTTCAGATATTTATAATATACCAACGCGGGACGCCAGTCAGAAACCCCTTAAGTTTATGTTTGCCCTCACTAATGTCAAGTTTAACTTCATAGACATTATAACTTAACTCGTTCTTACCTTCCACTCAATAATTCAGTCTTTTTTCTTTCCCCGTTCTAAGCACTTCATCGTTACCGTGCGTCGTCGCTGCTTGATTGATAGGATCGCATCGGAACTCTATCTGAACTTAAGTAAATTTATTGATCAAATCGAATTATACGGAACGAATCAATTATAATAAAAAATAACTTTGCGCTAGAATCTTAAAAGCTATAGGTTATTTAGTGAGGCCATAGTTCTGCGCTATATCGTGTTTGTCTGACTCTGGCTGACCGGTTGTTGTCAAAATAAGAATTCGGTCTGCATATTTCTCTCTCTATTTGTAAATTCTTTTTGGTGAATTATTTCTCTTTTGACAGAGTGAGGGAATTTTTTGGATTATTATTATTGTTTTTATTTCGGACCAGTCGCAGACTCGCCGTCAGTAAATAGTATCTACAGTGTGCGTGGAAAGCTGTGATTTTTTGTTTTGTTCCAATTTTATGAAACGATCGAGAAGCAACCATCAGATAAGAAGATCAAACTTTTTTTATTTTTTGAAATTTAAATATCATAAAGCTTGTGGTCTTATTGAGATTCTTCTCCCGACGAGCAACCTTGTGTATAATTTTAAGTTCAGTTCGTTTTGAGTTGAGTGTGTTGTGATCTGTGCTGTGTAGTTATTGTTTTTCGAGCAAAAATCTTCAACAGGTGAGTTTATTAAACGATCGGGAATGAGCATTATATTTTTTTTTTTTATTTGATCAAATGTTATAAATTTGATTTCTTAATGCAATTTTTTTTATAATAAACCTGTGGCTTTAAGTGGTTAAGTTTTTAGTGACATTTAATTAAAATCAACTCAAATTGAGTTCGAAAATCGAACAGAGAATAGTACATGTTACGTTTTGACTATAAATAATTGTCAAACGATTAAATAAAAATATAATACAATTTTTTTGGGGGAATCTGTAACGATATTTAATTCGTATTTGAGTGCTATTAATTCGAAATTTTTGATTGAGTGTTTCTAATTAAAATGTTATTATGAAGAATAAATTACAAGCAAATAGTGAAAGTTTTCTTTTTTATGAATTTCACCAACGTCAACTCAAATAATCTGCATCAATAGATAGGTTCTTTTTATATTTAACTTTTCTAGACAAAATAAAATATTTTAATCATATAAAGCTAACCTCAGTGAACAGAGTTTAAACCATTAAAGTCAAAATTCAATCCATGTACATGATAACCTGGTTGATTTCTGATCATGACAACATCGTTGAATGGTGATAAGCACGTGGAACTTAATACATCGAAAACTCAGTTCTCTATCAAGTCTTTAAAAATAAAACCTACCCCTGCCTGTTGGTGTATTATTTATGTATTTGTAGCGAAACAAGTAAACCGAAATTCTGTTCATACTTCGTGTCTGTAATGTAAATCACTAAACTTAATTCCTTGAAATAACAACATTATGTATGAGATATTTTACTGTAAAAAGACGAAATAATGAAATTCTAGAATTTACCGGTAAATCCTATAGAGCACCCAGCATTACGACGTATATAAATAGTGAGGTATGTATGAGGCGGCATGCTGCCCCCCTGCAACCCCCTTGCTAGGCCCACTATTAGGATTTGGGGTAGGTGCGAGGTTGGGTATAAGTATGCGAAGTTTCTTTTGCATTTAAAGAATCTGGGTTTAAAGTTACTTTGAATGTATCCTATTTATCAAGGATTTATATCGGTAAATTCTAGAATTTCATTATTTCTGCTTTTTACGGTCTGTCTTTTGCTAAACTAAAAATCCCTATGAGAAAGAAAAAATTCTTTCTCAGGAACGGGTATTTAATTTAGGAAAATTAATATCGTCGGTTCCGAAGCAAATCGACACAGTTAAGAAAAACTTAAATGTTTGATCTAACATTTTCATTTTTGTAAATAAAAGAAAAACTATCAATTGGAAAAATACCAGATCTACTACAATATTTTGAAATTAATGATTATTAAGTGAATTTGATATTATTCAAATTCTCATTCAATTTTCTGTTGGCTATTTTGAAAAATGTGATTTGTTGAGTTGTGTTGTTTTTCTTTTGAGACGACGATGACGCACAATGGATCGACTCCATACATTTAGACGTGAAAAATTCTAATCTTCTTGAAAAATATCTGTTTCCATCTATAATGTTCATAAATCTAGAAAAGTAACGTAATTTTACAAAAAATAAGCTGGTAGCCTTTTCGCGACAAAAAAAAAATCTTTTAATCAAAATTGGCTGATTTTGAACTAATAATTCTCTTATGTTTAACAGTATTTAAGCAGTTTCTTGTTTCTGATGATTTAAACTTGTTCGAAATATATTCTAGAAGTTTTTTTGTCCGAGTCGATTTGAAATTCGAACACCAAATTTCAAAAAATTCCTTCCTTGGGACGCAGAAATTTTTTCCAATTTTAATGCAGATTTACAAAAGTAAATACCTTCACGAGCATCTGCCATTTTTTTTTTTTTTTTCAATTTCACTTAAAATTGTAATTTTAACAATTATTTTTCTAATAAACTTAAACGCACCAGATCAAAAAATGACTTTTCACTTTCAAGTTTGGAGGTTATTTATTCCATGCTAAACTGGTTTAAACAAAAAACAAAGTGTTTTCAGACTTAACAGTTATCCGTTATAGATAAGAAATAGAATTTTTTGCAATTCTAGTCATTGACTTTTTCACGCCTAATTGTATGGAGTCGATCCACTGTGCGACGTACGGACGCGAAGATATGTCCACAAAGGTTTTTGGATAGTGGACTATGGTGAGTTGTTTATGTTTTTTTTCGTAATTTTGTATGAAATTTGTATGATTTTATTGAAGTAAACGATCAACCAATACAATTTTATAAAATATCCAATTTTCGGCCCCCATCTTAAGTTAACAGCATAGGTGCAAAATTTTAAACAGCCTGATGTTAAGGTATTAGGACGATACTACTTAACAATTTTCTAACTTTAAAACTCTTTACTAAAATATTCTTAGTTTTAAACATTTTTTAAGGGCCAGTTGTACAAAAATTTGATCCGTGGTTCAGGAATTTTAAATCACTATTTTTGGCGTATTAACTGATGTTTAACGATGGTTCAGGCATGTAATTGGCTATTAGCGCATACTTGAAACTTTGAACCATCGTTGAACCTCGGTTAATTCGCCAAAATTGACGAGTTAAAACTGCTGAACCACGGATTAAATTTTGAACCACGTTTGTACAACTGGCTCTTACTAGTATCACA
This sequence comes from Epistrophella euchroma, assembly GCA_947049315.1. NCBI lineage: Eukaryota > Metazoa > Arthropoda > Insecta > Diptera > Syrphidae > Epistrophella > Epistrophella euchroma. Next base: position 119,278,223 of record OX346245.1, on the reverse strand, counting down.
CTAAATCTATTTTTCTAGCTGAACACGCCTAAAACAGTTCAACCCATTTTTGCTATTGCGGAGCTGCCAAAGTGACACTTTGATTTAGTTCAACCCATATTTGCAATTGGAGCTGCCAAAGTGACACTTCGATTTATGTAGTATGATACTAAAAAGATAAAATAGGCTTGGCGATTAACTTTAGTAAAATGTTAAAAAGTAAATATGATGCTAACTCGTTTAAAGTTTGGAAAAGCCTGTTTTTAACGTAGCATCATACTAAAAATGCTTTAACGTCATACTAAATCGTAAAATTTTGCGCCATAGTTGTTATTCTTGTAGTAGCCCATATGGCGTAATAGTTAGTGCGTTGGACTGTCATGCCACAACAGAGGTCTGGAGTTCAATACCAGCCGCTTCCACCTGAAGTTTTTTTTCGGAGCTACTACCCCTTGCGAGGAAGTGACAAATCCTCCAAGAGTATATCTCTTGTTATAGAAAAGTGCCACTCACCTTAGCCGTTCGGATTCAGCAATAAACTGTAGGTCCCCTCCATTCCTGCAGACACGCACACAGGAATAGTTGAGAGTTGTAAGTCACTAGGTCCTGGTTCTTCATGAGCCGTTTGTGCCACCAAATTAATTTTTTATTTTTTAGTTGTTATTCTTGTTTTTAATGTGAGTCATCCATAGGTATTCAGGCCTTGTATCTAGGGAATTGTGCAGTGGACTTAGTTCCCAAAACACGTATTTATTTTATGGGAGGTTTTATATCCTCAAAGATCTGAAGTAGATTTTTACTTTCTCTAAGAAAATTTCTATGAAGTTCTGCAATAAGCACAATAAATAAAGACGTAGCATTTACCATAATTTTTTTTAAACATACTTGAAACTGAAAGTATAAAATAATTTCTTCTAAGTTGTGTTGTGAGTGTAGAGAGCATGTTTAATGCTTCTCAACGTTTTTAGTTTTTTATACTTTTTAGTCCGTTTTGAAAGAGGGCTATATTATTGTTATTTTAATTTTTTTTATTTATATTATTAGGTCTAAAAGAAGATTATTATGTATGTATGTACAAACAAACAAAATGTAGGTGGATTTCAACTAAAATACAAAGATATTTTTTATCTCAATAATTCTTAATGACAACAATAGCAATAAATTTAATACAAATACCTATAACTGTTGTGTTTAATTTGATATAGATATAGATACAAAAAGATCCATTATAATATTGTGTACGTATGTATGTACATAGTTCAAGATAGAAATTGATGGACATTTTGTTTTATAACTATTACTTCCGACTAACTGTATAGTTTATCATTATGCATAATATTTCAGGTAAAAAAATAAAATTGCTAACAATGGAAATTACCAAATAAATCTTACAAAAATCAGTTAAGTTTATAAATGTATGTATTTTATATTATTGATTTCTTATTAAAAGAATCAAAAATATTCGTACTCTGTACCTCTATTTTGTTTTATTTTTATTTAAGCAATAAATCATAATGCGGTTTTGGTTATCAATAAAAATGTGTTGCTGAGTAAAAATGAGGTGCTAAAAAAAAACACATACAGGGTTTGCTTTGTTTATAAAATAAAAATATAATAACGATTAAAATTATGACTTAAGATTTTGAAAACGAATTCTATCATGTTGTTGGGTTAAACAATCCAATTTTTCTGATTAAGTTTTGGGACTCATTTTCGGATATAAACGAAAATCTAAACTTTATTTCTACAATAATGCACCGGTAGAGATATTTTAAGCTTATGGCCTTGAATTATTTGTCATTATCTCGCGAAAGAGATATGGTGCCACTGTGATTAGATCCCAAAGACCTCTGAGTAAATAATAAATAAATAAATTTGATGGCACAACAGCTCATGAAGAACTAGGGCCTAGTGACTTACAACTCTCAACCATTCCTGTGTGCGTGTCTGCAGGAATGGAGGGGACCTACAGTTTATTGCCGAATCCGAACAGCTAACGAGCGGCACTTTTCTGTGACAGGAGATACTCTTGGAGGATTTGTCAATTCCTCGCAAGAGGCAGTAGCCGTTTTTTCTTTTTAAATAAATAGGTGGCAATGCTGGGGATCGAACCTTAGACCTCCGGCATGACAGTCCATCGCACTAACCATCACGCCACGGCTACTACTGTAACAACTTTTGAGTAAGGTTAGTTATTTATAAGGCCCCCGCACACACGGAACTTTTTTTTTACCATAGGTATTGCAAGTATTTTCCTTCCTATCCTATTTTCTATAGAAATTACGGCGGTTTATAAAATTGAATATTTTTTTTGTTTCGTAGACTAAATTAATAGATATTTTTTAAAGTTTTGTTTTAGTAACAATAATCAATAGTTCCTGTGTGCGACTGCAGGAACGGAGGAGACTTACAGTTTATCTCTGAATCCAACTTGTGAAGGTGGCTATTTAACGAAAGATACTCTTGGAGGATTTGTCATTTCCTCGCAAGAGGCAGTAGCCCGAAAAAAAATCTTCTTTTAGGTGAAAGCGGCCTCTGGCATGACAGTCCAACGCACTATCCATTACGCCATGGGCTACTACCTTTATATTAAAGAAAACACATTAATACTGGAGTCTTATACTATCGGATTGGCAGTTTACAATTTTATTTTTATTTTAGACTTTCCCTTAGAAATGGTCCTTCGAGCCGAATTCCGAATATTCCCCGTGCGAGATAGATTAGTAATGCTGTTCGTTATTATCCATAAGCATTCCGTGTACGGAATAACAACAAGATTTTTTTTTTAAATAAAATATTCAAGTTGTGTTAGCAAACATAAATAATATAAGAATTTTCGTTCAGTTTAAATTGATTAAAAAAAATAATAATTAATGAAGTTAAAAAAACTAGTAAAAAAAATGAGCAATTTTTTCTTTTAAAATTGATATTCCCTACACAGAATTCTTCATTAAAACTATTCTCTAGGATATACAGATATACCTGAGCACTTGTTATACATAATGTTTAAGAGACATAATATTCATCTGTATACAGAGCACTTTTCTTGAAAATTAATTTAAACATAACAACAGCCGACTCTCTCATGGGATAAATAGGATGAAATACAGTGTTAGTTAGTCCTAACATAATTCACAATGGAATAAGCTTTGCTTGTTTAAAATATCATGCATATGCATAATTTAATTTAAAAGAATATAAAATTCAATTTGTAAGAAATTCTTTTAAGTCTTAGAATTATTTTCGGAATAACATCAAAATTATAACACTCTGATAAAAAAAAAATCACAATTTGTCTTATTTGAGCATATATATACAAACACATTGAAAAATTAACAAACACATTGAAGCCCTTTACACGTTATGAGAGGACACGATTAAAAATACATTAGGGAATCTCGTCTTCAGAGATTAAAAGCAAACGCCCTCTACAGAAGCACAGTCCTATACAGCATTTAATATATTCTTCAAAAGAAATGTATTTTTTAAAATAGTATGCGCGTCCAAATTCAAGATTTTATCGTTTAAAGATGTGTCGCTCAACTTTTCTGCTTGGGTTAATTCTATTTGCGTTTGGGTTAAATCTTTTTGCGTTTAGGTTAATTCAATGTGCGAATGCTATATTTCGTTATGAAGTTAAGAATTTTGGAAATGTAAAAACTCACACTAATTTGAGTTGGTACCACTTTATTTGAAGTAAACTATAGTGTTTGAGGAACCTGTATAGATATAGGGTCCTACCTATAATCAAATATAGTTGAGACTTAAATATTTCAGTAAAATGGACCATAATCAAATGGGCTCTAAATAATAAACCGTAGATGGTATTACCTAAATATTTACGTGAACTATAAATAATGAACCATATATCGAATTGACTCCAAAAAATTGAGAATATATTGTATTGTTAATTTTTTAGGATCCATTACGTTATGGTTAATTTCACTGCAATATTTAAGTCTTAACTAAATTCTAATAGTGATCACTGTTCAACATTAACTGCAGAATTATTTTCACACGATACAATCTGTTATCTTATCACTATGAAAACTTTTTTAATTAATTTAAGAGAACCAATTACTAACTAATAAAGTATCAATATTTATTTTATTAATCAGTTAACCTGTTTTAAGAAATTTAAAAAATGTCTGTGTATCAGAATTGATGAGATAATTATTCTCTCATATGTAGATATATACATTTATGAACTCGATAAAAACGTTGGAATCATTCCAACATGCATTTTTTGTCGTGAATCATTTGCCATTTGACGTATGTATTTTTAAAAATAAAAACAAAATAAATAATAAGTTTAACATTTTTTATTGAATTAAAAATGCTAAAATATAAATATTTGAATTTTATTACGATGAAATCAACAATTTTGTCCTCGAAATCAAAGTCCAAATTAATATCTTCTTCATTGTTCATTATTGGCTTTTTATTTTTATATGTAAAAAATATCAAAATAAAAATCAAAAGTTTCCAGAGAGAGGTTATAATATAGATAAATTTTGTTTATAAAATTGACCCATAAAAGGAAGTCATTGAAGTACGTTTAGATTTTGAGTATTGAGTACATTGACTTTGAACAAATCACGTCAAATTGAATTGATTTCACGCAATGAATGAATTTAAATCAAAAACAAGAATATCATTCAATGCTAAAATGTTGTTTCAATTACTAATTAGTATGTATACTATATAATAAATAAAACCTTTATCAATAATCATCAATATCCTAATATCATACTTATTGTTCAGATTACATTCGATAATAATGAGTGAATTCGAACGAAACAATTGAAATGTCACTCCTTTTATAATAAATAAGGTGTCAATAAAATTTGAGTACCTGGAGCAATCGTTTTTATTTATTGCACAAACTATGCTCTTGTGGTTCAGACGTAAAATTAAAAATAATTTTATTTAAAGGCCTGTAAGACCTAAGAATTTTTTAATGCAACGTGAATTGCACGAGACAAGTTAGAAGGTTACCTATAGGAAAGGGTTCTATAACCATGATATCCTCAGAGTAAATTTGAAAAAAGTCAAAAATAAAGTGCTACCTACCTACTCATCAAGCTGATATTTTTTTTTTTTTTTCGTTTATAAAACAAAAAATTATTTATAAATTTTTTGAATGCAATATTTATAATATACATCATATTGACAGTTAAAAAAAACGTTAAGGCCCTATTTTCTTTATGTGCATATATGCTCTGTATAACAAATTTAAAGCAAATCCCTCAATCCATTTTGACTCATGTTTAACGCACTTATACGCAAAGAAGACAAACACACCGGCCTTCAGACGGTATGACGAAATCTATTTTTTGGAATTTATATGATCAAGATGATCAAGAATTGGTAGATTGATTTAAAATCTAGACATTTTTGTTTAACACGAAACCCATACTTGCCCTGCCCTATAAAGTGGGTGAAAAATTTATAAAGCGTGGGCGACAGAACATTTTTAGCATTTGATTGACAACAAATTTATTTAGTGTGGGTGTAGCATTTTTGTTTATCTTTTGATTAATACAAGATTAGACAAAAGTAAAAATATCTATTTGAATAATATGTAATTCAAATGTATGATGTCTACATAGGAAAAACTAAAGTTGAAATACCATCACTTATTGAAAAAAGCCAGCGTTGCTTATTCAATGATTTTTATTGTTTTTTAATTATAGATTTAAATAATTTGAGAGCAGACTATTCATATAGAGTTTCTTTTTTTCTTTTTAACATTAAAATGTATTAAACATAAAGTGAACAAAAGTATGGATAAATTATTCTAGCAGTAGAATTATTTATTTTGTAGAATAAATTTTAACATCTGATTTTTAGTGTTTGTACAAAATTGATAACACTAAGCCTCAATTTAGTCACTTTCCATTAACTTTAAAGTCACAGGCACAATTACGAAGGGTTTTTTTTTTTTTTTTTTAATTTTATAAACAAAATTTGAATTCACTATTTTTATTGTTGTTTTAAAATTTAATGGGAAATGAATAAATTGGGGCTTAATAACGTACAAATTTTCAACAAAATATGTTTGAACACAATTTTTTTGACTTTTTTTTTAATTTGAATTTAAAAATAAGTGTTTCAAAAACTATAAAGCAAATTAAATTAAAAACATTATTAAGTACAAATTTCTGACAATAGTTTCACTTTTTTTTATCGATTATCTACTAACCTTTTCGATTGCATACTTTTTTTTGCGAATATGCCATAATCCCAAAGCTTAAAACATTTTTTGGAAATCCACCTTCTGTTTTCCCATTTTCCATTTTTACTATTATTAGGGCCAGTTTTTCAGTGCGAGATTAAAGTTAAACCCGAGTTAACTCACTACATTTGGCGAGTTTACTCTAGATTAACTGAACAGATTGCTTTTATATTTTACACTGCCGTTTGGTACGTCGATCTGCATGCATTCTCTACTGAAAAAGTGCTTCCTGGCGTTGATTCTAAACAAATTTATATCTGGTTTAACTCACGACTGAAAAACTGGCCCTTAAACGTCCAAGGAAATTTGAAGTTTTCAAGTAAAGATATCATTTATGTATTTTCTTTTAATTTTATATATGAACTAATCTCATAAATATAGATACAGTAAAAATACCAAACTATATAATGATGCCATATTCTTCACCTCTATGAACACACATTCAATTATAATTTTATTAAGGTGTGATGAATTTTTCTTTGACTTTATCCGAACAATCTTTTGTGTTGAATAATGTAATGAAAGTTTTTGTTTCAATACATTTTATTTAGCTGTTTAATTATGAACTACCTCATTAAATTGATACCCCTTCGGCTACATGATGGTATCCATAATGAGTTTCTCAAAATAATTATAACTTCTCAATTTCAGTACCAAGAAGGGTGTTTATATTTTTATTTTAAGAACAAAATGTTATGTTGCTTGTTTGTATTGGTTTCGAGTTAAAAAAAGAATCAGGGTTTTAATCAAATTTAACATAAAGATGATGGAAAAGTAGTTTTCGGAATGCCGTCTGTAATGGTCTGGTCTGTTTATCTTTGAATTCTTGAGCTTGAGCTTGAGCCTAAACAAGTTAACCGATTTGATTAAAATTTGTTATGTAGTAGTTCCCATACAATGTTTGTTTTTTATATTTTTGAATTTTTTCGAAAACGATTTTAACAATTTTGATTAAACTTCGGACTTGTAATTTCCGTGGCAATTGAAATTATATTTTACATTTCAGGTTTTTTGGCAAAAAAAAAATTTTTTTTGAGTTAGAATTTTTACTTAAAATCTTCTTAGGCCCATATGCTGAAACGAAACTTAAATATTTATGTTCAACTTATAAGCCGAAAACAGATGTGCAGCTTTTTCCCATGGAGCGAAATTAGAAATAGAGATATCGTGCAGCAAAGGCTGCATGCAGAGCCTGGAATATGTCAGCTCTCATAAGATAAGAACCTGTGTAAATTTATTTTCGCTGCATTGGAAAAAGCTGCACATCTGTTTTCGGCTTTAAGCGCTTATGTTTAACTTTTTCCTCAGCGTAAACTGTCACATAAGATCTTATGTTGAACTTAAATATTTAAGTTTTGTTTCAGCCAATGGCCCTTACTGATTAAAATTTTGTGATTCGGTGCTTCTTCATAATTTAACTATATATTTGTAAATAAAAAAAAAAAGTAAAAGGAAAAAATCAACTATTTTTTGTAAGTAGATAAGGAGGTGTAGGTACTTTTAACTCCTTCAATATTATCTCGTTAAAAAAGCTTACTTTGACTTAAAAAAAAAAGAACTCCTAAACTAACTCTCAAAGTTCTGCTACAGATTTATAAAAACTTCAAATTTTCATATTTCGATGTTTTATAGCCAATTTAAAAGTTCATGTTATAAGTTCAACGTCAATAAATTACTTATTTGATGTCTTCTTTGATTTGAAAACAATTAAATTAAAGGCAATAAAAAAAAAACTTAAACAGCTCTCAAAAAAATTTCCATAGCATTTTGCTGTAAACAAAAAAAAAATGACAAAGTTCCTACGTAAATCTATATTTCATTCAAAAGTATACGAATACAGGCATGCTTGCCAAAATATTAACTCTGATTGAATTGTATATCATCAAAAAAAATTTTGACTTTATTATTCGTCATACAAAAAATGAACACCAAAACCAAAAGTGATGAATAATTTTGGTTGCTCGATTTGTATTTTTGTTGTTGTATAAATGAATGATGATTTTAAATGATCTTAAATCCATTAGGATTGTGTAAATTGTACTCGTACATTAACAATATTTCAATTTCGATCATGGATGAAGGTCAAAAAATACTTAGGTACTTATTATTTTTTTGTTATTTTTTTTTTTTTGTAAAAAAGCCTGTCAATATGGTTCAATATGCCTCTATCAAGTTTAATTTCTATAAGGGGGATATAGGAAAAACTACTTTAACTTTATACATATTATTTTAATTGATAAAACAAGAAATATTTTTGTTATTTGTTTGATTTAAAATATACATATCTACCTATGATTTGAAATTAACATTTTTATTTTTGTAATGCCCTTGAAAATTACATAGATAATTCCTTGAATATACATTCCATTCATATCAATGATACATACTTTATTTTTCACTATGAATTTTATAAGAAAAATAATGTGACTAAAATTCCGATTCAAAAATGGATATCAATTTAATAAAGAAATCCAGCGGGAAAACTAATTAAATTTTGCAATTTTCGCCCTTATTTCATTATATGGTATTTGAACTCCAAATTCTTGTTCAAATATTTATTTCACACCAATATACATACATACATATACCTCCTTTTGTTTTTGTTAAATAAATTCACTTTTGCGCTAAATTAGCATTTTATTCGATAAGCCGTTAATTTGCATTTTAAAACTGAAATCGGTTGATATAATATTCAAAAACATCAATAATTATAACGAATTTAATTTAACGTACCAAAAAAACCAGTTAAATAGCTTCTAACAGCTCTACATTAGTTAGATAAATATTTAAGAAGATTTAAAATTGGTGCTAAAAAGCTCTTGTCGTAAATCGCCTCTTACTCCCTTAAATTCTGGAATGTTTATACCTACCTATTATATAAGAAAAATACAAAAATTTCTGATAACGATTTAAACAAAATAAAATTCCAGATGTCGCTTATGTATATGTATATATTATGTACGTAGAGAAGGTTTATGTGTGGGGTCTGGCACAAAAAATGGCAATGGCTGGCGTAGGGTAGGTTATTTTTTCCGTTTGGTTGGTTGTCAAATTTGCCGCTATTTGATTTTTGATTGCATTATGTTCTTTCAATGTTGCTTGGCTCAGTGAGTGGCACTGAAAAAATTTCGGTAAATTTTCTATAAATTAAAAAAAAAGAGAAGAAAACTGTTGAGTCGAACTGAACTTTTTCATATACATATTTAAGAATAATACATATTATTCCAATCGGTATATTTCTAGGAACTAAAATTCCAGGGTCAGGTCAGGTCATGAAGTAACAGTTCCTCCAAGTTTATCTCTTCTTCTTCTTAGCCATTCGGATTTGGGAGGAAATTATTCCATTCCATTCCTGATGACTATCAACAATTAAACTAGAATGATTGAGAATTGAGAGTCACTTTAATGCCTTTTGCTTTTGGTTCTTCAGGACTTATCGCACCACCAATTTTTTTTAATCACGGTGTAAAAAATGAAATCTTTTGTGAATATAATCTTTAATGGATTCAATAAAAACAAAAAGATTGCATTCGTTGACTTTGAGACTGTTTCAAATTTTGAATCGTTTTTTTTTTCTGTTAATTTTACAGCAATCAATTGAACATAATCTTCTTTTGTATTCTTTTGCAATCTTTGCATTTTTTGCCACAAAATTTTGTTTAATTTTTTCTTATGTGTTCAACAGACCATGATAATTATTATTTGAACTTACATGTTTTAAACTACATAAAACAAGTAAATGTAAGAAGCGATTTAAAAGATTACTATATAGAGATTAAGGCATGTAATGGATTAAGAGTTAAAACAGAAAATCAACCAATGATGTATGCTGAAAATGACGTTAACCATAATATAAATTATAAAAAAAATCTATGAGAATGTCAACAACAAGCTGCAGTGGGGAGGAAACAGCTACCGACTACCGATATGGTTGTTTACAAATAGGTAATTTAAATTTTAATAGTCCAGATCTTCAAGGTTAACACCATTATAGAAACTTCACCTTTCTATAATATAATAATTTTAAATTTATTAATAAAAACGAACGGAAGGAGTCAAAAATGGTTATACTAGAAGGGTGCTTGAGCGCAACATCAATTTGGTTTTTTATTTTTAAAATGAAAACGATAATGTAAAATTTCAAAAAAATGTATTTAAATGTATTTTAAAAAATTGTCATAATCTCATATTTGATGAATTAACTAGATAGTTACAAATTAATTCTCTTGTTACAAATTTATGCATCAATAGACTATAATAAAGTTCAAGTAATTCAAAAATATTAAAAAAAAAATCAACTATCAAGGGAAGGTTGTTTGTTCTAAATATGCGACACGAAAAATTAAAACAATTATTAGCAGTTTCTTTTGCAGTTTTGTTGGCCTAAAAAAAAAAACGTTAATTGAATTTTTATTTACAAACTCTACCGATTATCAACTATAACTTTGTGTATTAAATAAAATTAAACCGAAGTTAATATCTTTGTGTGTTGTCAAGATATTCGATATTTTTTACCAATTTTTATTGTTTTTTTTTTAATTAAGCCATTTTACAACTTTTTTTTAAATTACTGTAATAAAAAACCGCCAAATGAATTTTTGTGAAAATTATTTCTGCACGTTATGGCCTTATTATCTGTAAGATATAATTTATTTTAAGTCGATATCCCTATTTGTTCTCGAGATATCGTTGGCGAAAAAAAGCTTCCGAATTTACGAAAGTACATGATACACAGAGACATCTCTCTAAAAACAATGGCGAAAAATTCTAAACAGCCTGATTAACAATTTTCTAACTTTAAAGCTCTTTACTAAAATATTCTTAGTTTTAAACCTTTTCTAACTAGTATCATACTAAACCTATTTTTCTAGCTGCCAAAGTGACACTTGGATTTGGCAATTTTAACTTTAGTAAAGTGTTAAAAAGATAATACGGCTAACTCATTTAAAATTTGGAAAAGCCTGTTTTTAACGTAGCATAAAAATGCTTTAACGTCATACTAATTTTTTTTTTAATTTTTCGCCAATATAATCCGACTCCAGAGAAATTTTCAATTTCACAAATCGGACCGATTACAACAACTTCCAATGAGAAGTTAATAAAAAGTAGTTAATACCTCTTTTAATGAACATATAGCCTATGACAAATAAGGGGATAACCTGTTTTTTTTTTTAAATTTTCAGGCTAAGTTAACTCTGGATATAAATTAATTTATTTACAGTTGACTCTTAAGTCAGCAGTTTTTTCAGAAAAAAATTCATGCAATTCGACCTTAAAAACTTGGAGGATAAAACATCAAATTTAGTTAGTTAACTCGTGTTTAGCTTAATCTCTTACCAAATTTTCATATTTTCAAGAGAAAAAGAAAAACAAATATTTTGTCTGACCCACCCTAATTTATGCAGATCTACATATGTGTGCACATAGTTAGGTCAAAAACTTTTAACTGAAAGGTCAATCCAATTTGATTTGTTTTGTTTCGTTTTGTAAAATTTCCATCAACCAAAAGAATTAATAAATTGATTGCTACAAAATAAAACAAAAATTTCTAGGTTTTATTTTTTCCAACTGATAAAAAAAAACAATGAAATAAAATAACACCTACAATCTGCTACAGCACAAAAACAAAGTGAATATGTGTTGTTATTAAAAATACACAAAAAAAAAAATCAGAATTTTAAAATAATAATTTAAAAATCAATCAATAAGGTATATGTATGTAGGTACTTGTAGCATCAAACACATATGGTGGAATTCCCATCAGGTTGCAGGTAGGTACATACATATAGTCGAATATTATTTTACAAAAGTAATGGTGAAAACGACAACACAAAAATAAATTAAATAAAAAAAAAAGAGAAAACCATAACAACAATCTTTTCGCCGTCAAAACATGATGTCCCATGAAATCGCTTCCATGAAATAATTAAATACAAAATAAGTTGCAACAAAATATTCAACACCAACCACCCATTATTTATCATTAAACAATTTAGAAGGAGAAAGAGAAACAATCGTTTTCACCTAAAGTTTTCTGAATGATTGTGGAATAAATTATTAGTTAGTATGATAAATCCAAGCCATACTTAATTTGTGTAGGTCTGCGACTGGGGCCTGGCCAATTGATTTGCAATTCCTATTCCAAGTAAATGATATACGCTAACATTAAAAAAAGCGGGCAAAAGTAATATTATGTTAAAATGCTATCAACGACACACCAGACGTCACCACATCACCTCTTTACGAAACAAACCCACCACTAAACACACTGCTTGCGGAAAGGCGCTCGTTGGGTTGCGTTGAGTTGGTTCAATCAACCTTTTCAGTCTGCCATTCACAATAAGCCAAAATGTCTATTATGTCAGTTCAAATGAGCTACAGTGTTTTTGTTTGTGTACAATAATACGAGTAACCACATCACTTTGTCAAATGTCAACATTGCGTCATACATTTTGTTTGATCAGTCACTTTACTTTGACAATAATGAAATCCTAATAGGAAAACAACCCTCCAGAACCTCTTGATTCAGGTGTTGAGGTATTTGGTTGTGCGACAGAAAATGAGTCTCTAACGGTTTATGATTATGTTGGCGATATTCTCAAACAGTTAAGAACATCTACCCGCATAAGGTGTTGTTTACATTGCTATTAATTTTGAACAAATATATATAGGTATGCCTACTTGAATTGAATGTGCACTTATGCAGTGAAAATTATAGATGTAAAAAGGTTGTATTTGATAACCTTTTTAGAGAGGGATTTACCTATAAAAAAATCTTGTGTTTAAATTTGAATTGTTAATATTTTTTGTATCGATTACGGGCTTAGATAATGGATGTCTAGTTTGTTTTAGAAAATCACCATAATAATATAGTATTGTATTCATTGTATAATTAAAAATTATTTAATATTAATGAATGCAAAGCAAATTCAATGTGTACCTTAAGGTTTGCATTCAACAAGAAAACGATACGTTCTTAGGTACACGTAATCTAAATTTCTATTTTCACTCGTGAATTTTTGAAGAGGTTTGTTTTTTTTAGAGTTTTGAGCAGTTTGTATTTTTAAGTCGTGTATTATCTTACCTCATGGTGGTGTGGAAAAAGATAAATGTGTTTTAATTTGTATCAATAAAACAATTAAATGAAAATTTCTATCTAAAAATTAAGGCGGTAACCCTGCATACCATTCTTTCATATTTGGGTCCATTCAAAATAAACAATACGACAACCCTGTGAGAGCTTTAATAAAGGACAGATTTATGCAATCCACTGTAGCCAGAATGAGAGGCAAACGTCCTATCTTGCCTATACTGCCTTTTTTAATTTGATAAGGTATAGATAACTAAATTGGCCGGAATTAGGCTTATACTATCTGCAGAAACAGGTATTTCCAAAAGCTGAATTATATTTGTGGGCTTGTAATTTCGATCTTCAACATAAGAAAATGGATACCCCCATCCATACATCCAGGGCAGGTGCGGAAGCCAGATTTAGTCGATTGAGAAGCTTAAAGTTTTAAGACGAACCTCTTTGGAGGTCTCTAAATCTACAAAAAATAACAAAGCTATAATTCTGTTTTTTTAATTTATTTTTTTAATTTAATTTAAAAAAAAATTAAAAAATTCAAAATTGTTTTTTTTTTTTTCAAAATTGTACTTTATTAAATAGTATTTTTGTTTTAATATTCAATGATCCTATAAATATAAATTTTTAGCCAAACACTTAAAACTCGAAACCCTAATAGAACTAGTTTTCAGTAAAACTAGAAAAGTCAATAAAATCAAAGTCAATAATATTTGCCTTAAGCATTTAAACTTCAGTGTTTGATTAAGAATTGATAGGAGCATTGAATGTTAAAAACAAGAATATTACTTAATAACGTAAAATTTTGAACAAAATTAGTTTGAAAATTTTTTTTTCAAAAACCATTCACTTAAATTAATTTTATTTAAAAAAAGGATAACTGAATGGATGTCTAACTTTACAAAAAGGTATAGCATGGCCAGAGTTGTAAAGATTGCAATCCAGTTAAGTCAAAGTAAATTGACTTAAATATTTGAATAATAATCAAAACATTGATTTTTGACTGTGATTTTAAAACTAGAGTTAGCAGTCATGTACAATATTCTGACTTATAAGTCAATTGACTTAAAGTTAATTGGCTGCATCACTTTTTGACTGGTTGCTGTCTTTAAGTCACTTAAAAGTCAGTAAGTCATTTGACTGCAGTCTTTTAACTTAAGTCAACTGGCCCGTAATGAAATGATTGTAACTAATACACTACACAAAAATATGTAAATAGTTTTTTTTTTTTTTTTAAACGCTTAAGGCAGTAAAAATAATAAAAATAAACAAATTGACTTAAGTTAAAAGACTGCAGTTAAATGATTTACTGACTTTTATGTGACTTACTGACTTTTAAGTGACTTAAAGACTGCAACATGTCAAAAAGTAATGCAGTCAATTAACTGTAATTGAATTGACTGTCCTAATTGACTTATAAGTCAGAATATTGTACATGACAGCTGACAAGTTAAAGTCATTTTGAAAGTCAAAAGACTTATAAAATAAGTCTTTCAAGTCGATTTATGTACTTAATTCATCAATTGACTTAAGTTTTACATCTCTGAGCATGGTATTGTAAATTTACCCGTTGTTTTTTAATAACTATTTTTCAATTTTAGTAAATTTGTTTGGAGATTGCCCCTCCTGGGTAAACGGAGGGGGGAATAGACTCCCAACCTATATGATTTTTTTCTTGTCTTAATCAAATCTATGTACATATATGCTCTAGCTTTTCATCACATTCACATTTTTAGAAAAAGTGTACCTATATATATTTTAGTGACGTATTAATTATATATATATATTAAATAAGGGCGAGCCTCATGAAATGTCCACCGAATCCTGTGAGAAGTGCTGAAAACTGATACACGTATTTATATAATACGTCATGGTTTATGTACTCTTCTCTATTGTATAATCGTGTAATCTGATTAGTATTCTTTGGTGACAAAAGAGTTCTTGTTGATTGTAGTAGATTTTTATAAAGATTTTTTACTACTAAATTTGAATCATTTAGGTAATGCATGCACTTAATTTTTTTATTAATAGAAATTTTCGTGAATTAATTAATAATATGGATGTTATTATTTAACAAAAATAAAGTACATATTTTCTCACAGGACTAAAAGTAGAGTTTGATTATCTACATTTTACAAAATGGATGACGATTATTCTTGCGATACTGGAAACGATTATTCCTGCAGCAATAATGATTACGAATCTTCTTCCTATAACAATGATTCAAGCAGCTATAATTATAATCGAGATCCAACACCACCAAGAGATCCAACACCACCACCCAGACAACCATCACCTCCTCCAAGGGATCCAACACCTCCACCGAGAAATCCAACCCCCGATGAAAGAATTATTGTAGACGAAATAAAGGATTCCGATATCGAATATGTTGTAAGCCTAAGAGATGCAATATTTACCAAAGAAGAAACTGAGGCCTTCGATGACTTAAATAATGACAATGATTTTGTTGAGACGGTCGAAGCAAATGTATTCTGTGATGATGGATTTGGACCGGATAGTGAAGATGTTTACGTTGACGATGGTGTCATTCATAGTTCACCATCAAGACACCATGTTTATAATCGATATTATAAAGAGGCTCCTAAAAAATTGGATTACTATACAGATAGTGTGAAACCAGGTGATTCAAATTTAGATTTTTGAAAGTGTGTGTTTTTATGTTTTTTTTTTTTTTTTTAAGAGGATTTGAAATAAGGTATAATATTTTAATATTTTAAGTGAAGAAATTTAAACAGACCATTTAATTTGAATGATTCAAATGATTTAGATAATGTTTACCAGACATTTCTTTCAATGAAATTCAGCCATTATCGATCACGTATGACAGTCGGCTGACAGTCAGTCAATATCGAAACATTTTGTGAGCATAAGTTTGCCTGGAGTTTGCATAACAAACCATCAAACAGAGTGTTCACACTATCAGTCGTAACAAAACTGTCATACGTGATCGATAATGTGTACCCCGCTTAAGTTCATTGCTTTGCAATTTGAATCACATCAATAAATCTACAAAATATATTATTTCTATGGGATTTCAATAATTTTTGCTAAAGTTTCTTATTTATTTATTATACTTACCATTTTTTTTTTTGTAAATTTCACATACAGAATTTTGGAATAGGTACAGTATTCTGAAATACAGTGTAATGAATTTACAGAATTTTAAAATAAAGAGTTTTGGATTTACAGAATTTTAAAATACAGAAATTTGAAATACAGAATTTCGGTAACCGAATCTTAGTACAAAATAAATTATAATGCCAACCCACTTTTGACTTATGTGTTAAACTTTGGCTGAAATAATAATTTTATCATTTTTTATAATAAATTCAGGTAGTTTAAAAGTTCTAAAAAAATGTGGGAGATCATGGAAAAATTTAATTTTGCATCTGCAGCGTACTAAACTTTAAAAGTAAAATATCGCATCGTGTCGTATCAGCAGCGTATCGTTAAAAATGTAATTTTTGTTTAGTCAACATTTCAGAGGATGCCAACTGTAATTCTATTTTCAGCTTTTATTGCGTTCATGTAATTATTCAAATACGTTTATTTTTGTTAAACACATTTTTTTGTGCTCAGTCGGCCTTAATTATACGCATTTGTAAAATAATTTTGTGGGAATAACTTCAGTGAAGATGACTTCGGCAAAAAAAAGTAAAATAAATATAATTAATTAACGATATAAAAAAAACGTACTCTCTTAGTCATTTTTTTAAAATAATAATTGAATATAATATAAAAACAATTTTTGAAATCATAAATTTTCCATTACGAAATTACAGTTGTGTAATAATGTTCAAGATTTAAGTGCTAAATCAAACTAGATACGAGTTTTTCCTTGCCACAAAATACCTTAAAAAAAAGTACTTCGTTGCTTTTCACGTCCAAAATATGTTACAAAGGAAATTTTTTTGTTATTTTATCTACCATCAATTTTGTTTATATCTTCTCTTAAAAAATATTCACATCATATTGATTCTGATTTTTTGATGAAATACCAGAAAAAAAAACAGTGTTTGTGAACATGAAAAAAAAATATAAAAATGTATTTGTTTTATAATTAAATAAATAACACGCACAAATTTTCAATATTTACTTAAAAATACATTTTTCACTATGCATGTCAAAAATGCGTTTATTTTGATCTTGGTTTTTTGTTTATTTTCAAAATTGAACAGTTAATTTATAATGGACAACAGGGTCGCTATAGAACTTGTAGTTCAAGGCTATAAAGTGGTTAAGCATTGAAGATATAATATAATGTGTATTAATATAATGACACAATTAAAGAGAAAGTATGAATCCAGTGAATTAATTAAGTTTCAAAACAATGTCGAATAATATTTAATGTTTTACGAAAACATTCATATTAAAGTTTAAGATTATTTATTTTAGAGAGATTTTACTGTACCTATGTACGTAAATAAAAAAAGAAAACGATTTCAACTTGTCGTCAGTTCATTTCATATCAATCAATATATGTACATATGTAGATATTGTAATTATTAAATAAAAACCTATAATTTATTTATCCAATTAAAGCTATTTTATTAAATGTGGTTTTTACTTTCGATAATTTTATATCCATTCGAAATTCAAATTATGCAGAAAGTATATTTTTTAATTAAAAATGGAAATATTGTTTCCTTCCTTGATCAGTGTTTAAAGTAAAATCAAGTACGTATAACGTATTTTATGTTTTATTAATATAAATTAATTTTATGCACATTAATTGTTTGTTGGAATTTTATATTATTCAAAGTTGTTCAACATTTTTTTTTATAAACTAAAATAGATAAAATCTCACTAATAGCATGGATGGTTTTGAACCACATATTTATGTATGTATATTTATGAACATACATATGTATATTGTACAAATGTGACAAGTAGACTCAAAAAGAAATTCAAAGGGATATGAAAAACGAAAAATTTGGGAACCATTCATGTATTTTGTTTCAGTTTTTATCTTTTCTCGACCGATTTTAAGCATGCGTGAAGTTACAGAACATGGTTAGTGCTTTGGACTTTAACGCCAGAGGTCTGGGTTCGATTTCCAGCCTCTGCCACCTAGATAACAAAAAATGCGAGGAAGTGACAAATCCTCCAAGAGTGTCTCTTGTCATAAAAAAGTTCCGCTCACCAACCGTTCGGATTCGGCAATATAAACTGCAGGTCCCCTCCATTCCAGCAGACACGCACACAGGAATGGTTAAGAGTTGTAAGTCACCTAGCCTTACTTCAACACTATTTTAAATACCTTTGCGTTTATTGTGACAAATCCTCCAAGAGTGTCTTTTGTCATAAAAAAGTTCCGCTCACCAACCGTTCGGATTCGGCAATAAACTGCAGGTCCCCTCCATTCCAGCAGACACGCACACAGGAATGGTTAAGAGTTGTAAGTCACCTAGCCTTACTTCAACACTATTTTAAATACCTTTGCGTTTATTGTGACAAATCCTCCAAGAGTGTCTTTTGTCATAAAAAAGTTCCGCTCACCAACCGTTCGGATTCGGCAATAAACTGCAGGTCCCCTCCATTCCAGCAGACACGCACACAGGAATGGTTAAGAGTTGTAAGTCACCTAGCCTTACTTCAACACTATTTTAAATACCTTTGCGTTTATTGTGACAAATCCTCCAAGAGTGTCTTTTGTCATAAAAAAGTTCCGCTCACCAACCGTTCGGATTCGGCAATAAACTGCAGGTCCCCTCCATTCCAGCAGACACGCACACAGGAATGGTTAAGAGTTGTAAGTCACCTAGCCTTACTTCAACACTATTTTAAATACCTATGCTTGAAAGATTTTTATAAAAAAATTAACCCATTTAATTAAAAAAAAATCAAAAAAATCGGGAAAAAAATGTACATTAATAACCACCTCCCACAGAATGAGTTTTATTATTATTTTATCGAAAACGCTTCAACTTACTTGATTAAATTTTTTTATGAATAATGTTCAAAAAATTAAAATCTTATACCTAAATCAAAATTTCCAAAAAAAATGCTTTGCATTAAAAAAAAAAAAAACTTGCATTGTTTTTAATTTAAATACTATTTTCTTACTTGTGCAGTTTTAAACACTTTCGTGAAGAACAAAACAATTGATCTCAGTACAAAAAAAAAAACCATGTCTACTATAAAACCGCTAAAAAACAAACAGACAGAAAAAACATTTAGCTTTAATGAAACCTAATCTTGTTGTTGGATTTTGGATTGAGTTTGGAGTTCACATAAGATATTCTCTACCGAAATCTTTGGCTTAGTGCTGAAACGAGTAATCTGCCTTTTAAGAGCAATTGTTTTAACTATAACTCTCTTTATTAAGGCAACTTTCGATAGTATCTTTTTTTTCGAAAAGTTATGTGTTGGATGATTGAAAGTTTATCAAAACCAGGTGAAGGATTTTTGTTTAAATTTAATTTTTAACAGCACCTTAATTAATATTTCAAATTGGTGCATAAATCTGTTTTCCTAAAAATATAAAATATACATATACGACTACAATTATTATAATTAAAAAAAAAAAAACGGCTTCAAAATTTTTTTTTTTTCTCATAAACAAAGAAGAAAAGTGTCAAAATGATTGAGTTTTTTAATCAATTGATTTCTAAATATGCAGATTTCTAACAATTTTTTAATTTAAACTATAAAATTCATACATAAATAATGTGTAACATGTGGTAGATGACATAAAATGGCCATAACATAATTTATTTCTTTTGAAATCAGTTAAATAGCTTTGTACTCAGGATTCAAAACCACAGTGTTTGTATGTGTATATAAAAGCATGTATGTGCCATGCAGTCGTGTAAATATTTTTGTATAGAAAAAGAAATACATACCTATAATATGCCTGAATGCTTATATTGGAATTAAGATAATCCATCACTTGATTTGGGAGTTAAGACCCTTTAAATCTTATCACAGATAAACATATGTATGTACATCTACATATTACAACATATTTCAATTAATTTCTCCCAATTCTAAGCCAATGGAAATAACTTGTTGTTGGTCATAAACGCCAGTTCGTGTGACCCAGTTATTGCATTTTACTTTGGGAACACTTAAACCACCAACCGAAACAAGCATTTATGGATTTTTATGTAAATTTGAGAACATCCTTGCGAGTCTAGAACGAAATGGCCATTGGTCAGCTTTCTACTTTCTTTTTATTTTGCGTGTTTTATAGTTTGTTCTTCTAAATAAAATAAGTTCATAAAATTAACTAAACGAGAAAAACAGAAACAGAAACAGTGTCAGTTTAAGTACCCAACCATGATGCGCACTTGTTCATAAAAATAAATTACGTATTATTATCAAAAATATTGGATAATTCACTGAAGAGAAATAAATTGATGTTTCCTCGAAATTTGTCTTCGAAAACTGGTGATGTTAAGGCAGTAACGTTTTTAATGGTATCATCAAATGTTTGTTAGGCATATAAATGTAACTTGTTCCTACTCCTGAAACAAGGAGCACCCATATTCCATATAGTTTGTGTATATTTTTTTTTATCGTCGATGGTTTCATCATCAAAAACAAGGGATGTTACTTTTAGGTAATCAAACAATACAGTCGCGTTCGAATAGCACAAAAACTGACAAGAATCTACGAATACGCACTAAAATCTCTCGAGGGATTCTATTTTGCAATGCGTATTTTTTTTTTTTTTTTTTTTTGACCTTAGACTTATTGCTTAGGAATATAAATTCCTTTTCGTTTTCTTACCCATTAAGTCCTAGAAATACGAATTATCTGTTCGGGAAATTTTAAGGGTGAGTTTGACACGCGTAACGGGGCTGAGCGTTTCAAAGGTGCACCAAACATCCGCAGTCTGAATTTGTGTCCAGTTCCGATGACACACTGTTGAAAAAGTTTAGTGATATCTGGGGAAAATTTTGTTTACTAAATTATCCTTCTTAATTAAGGCACTTTCTTTATCATTCTAGAGGATATATACGTTAAAAAGGGTAAGGTTTTATTTAACACAATAACAAAAGGAACACAACATAAAGATATAACAAAATATTATAATCCTTCCCAAACCAGAAAGGGGAGGAATTTGATATTTTTTCTTTTTCATTTTTAATAATATTATTATCATCCCTTGACATTGAACAGTCGAACCCAAGTAAAGTAAATGTGTTGGGTTAAAATCAAATATTCTATGTATATGAAAATTAATCCCTTTTTGTGTTCGTATACGCGTATAACTCGGCTAAACATCATCCGACCCAGTTGCAGATTTTTGTTGGATTTTTATTGAACCAGATTAATATACAACGGAGACGAAAATAGGAAAATTCGACCAAAATTTAAAAAAATCGACCAAAAAAGTAGGAAAATACGTTCGTACGCGCATAACTCGCCTAAAAATCATTCGATTTGCATGGATATTTTTTTATTTAATTTGTATTGAACCAGATTAATACACAACGGAGCCGAAAATTGAAAAATTCGAAAGAAAATAAAAAAATTCGACCAACAAAGGCAGAAATACGTGAAAACATTTAAAAATTTCAAACTTTCTGCTTTATTTTTTTTCGTACGCGCATAACTTGGCTGAACATCATCCAAATTGGATGAAGATTTTTTTGTTGGATTTGTATTGAACCAGATAAACACACTATGGATATAAAAATTGGAAAATAAGGCCGGAAAAGTCGGAAAGTCGTGATAACAATTGGAGCTCGCTCGACTTTCGAAAGGAACATTAATAAAATTTAATCAATTAGAGGTAGAACGAAGTTCGCTGGGTCAGCTAGTTTTAAAATAAAATAGTTTCTATTTTTATTTAAATTTAAAATCGCAGAAAAATAAGAAGTATAAATAGAAAAAATAACTAAAATTTAAAAGTGTGTTAGAATTTGGTCATTTTTGTTTAGTTTTTATACTTATTT
Organism: Epistrophella euchroma; assembly: GCA_947049315.1. Classification (NCBI taxonomy): domain Eukaryota; kingdom Metazoa; phylum Arthropoda; class Insecta; order Diptera; family Syrphidae; genus Epistrophella; species Epistrophella euchroma. Next base: position 119,255,995 of record OX346245.1, on the reverse strand, counting down.
ATTTATTCAGCTTTACATAAAAGGTCATATAAAATAGTGCAATTTTGTTGTAATAAAACAATAAAATCAATAATTTATTTCAAACAATTGTTATGTAATTGCACCACTACCATCATATAGTACAACTGGAACAGTTTAACTATCAGATACTCTAGAATGTTGCTATTGTTTTCAAGTTAGTTGTTAATAAAGTGTTAAGATTTTATTAATTTATTGGTAGAATTATAATTTCAATTTTTGGGACACCCAAATAAAAAAGAAAATAATTCCATGAGATAACTCGGAGATTTTTCGATTTTTTCCAAAGAGTTTAATTGAAGCTTAGATTTAAAAAAAGTTATCTTTGCAAGCCTTACAAAAAATTTAAGTAAATAATTTATCTGGAATAATTCGTTTATTTTCAACTGTTACAAGATTTATGGAAAATCTATGTGTGAGTTTTACTGTTTTTGACTTATGCATTTTTTTTTTCGTTAAATATTATGTATGTTTATGTAAGTATATCTTTTTATTGCGTATATTCAAGAGCGTCAAGAGAAGAGGGAAATAGTCTATTACATAACCATTAATTTTGTCTTTCATTAAGTAATATGAGAGGTATGTATATATGTATATGTATACATATGTGATATCCTTATCAAGCTAGGTTTCGTTATGACATTATTTGTGCCTGTTGTGATGATATATATGTGTTTGCTAGATCATTAGCGATAAAGTAAAAAAAGACAAATCTAATGTATGCGGAATGTTTGTTGATTAAAATTTTAATTTAATATTCTTATCAAACTAATGATTAACTGCTCATCAACTTCGATTATATCAATGTCACTCATTATCTAAATTTTCTTGATTGACAACAATAATTATGCAATGTCACAAGGTGTTGAATAATGGTTGAATACCAATAATGTTTACTGAAATCATATTAATGCTATTATATTGGTGTGTATATGTTTTGTTCGTTGAATTAAATTCATATGCATATAGGCTGTGCTTATTTCCCTGTTAAATTAAAAATTAAATTATTATACACATACTCGTATTTCAAGAGTGTAGTTCTGTGAGTTCATTATTTGTTGATAACGTTACATTATTTCTTATTTCTTTAAGTTAATGTTATTTTATATAACTTATATATACAAGTTTTGATAAAAGTTCAACATTAAAAAATGTTTTTTAAACTTAAAACAACTTTTGCAATATTAATTGAATCATTTTCGGAACTAAGGGCCGCAGTTTTTCGAGTCGAGAGTTAAACCAGAGTTAGTTAAGTCCAGATAAAAATGTGTTCATAATTAACTCAGGAAGAACTTTTTCATTAAAGAGTGCATGCGTATTGACGTAATAAACTGGCAGGGTAAAATATCAAAACAATCTGTTCGGTAAATCTAGAGTTAAATCGCCAAATATAGTGAGTTAACTCGGATTAAGCTTTACTCTCGCACTGAAAAAGTGGACCTAAGCAGTGTTTGTGTATTTTTTGTTCAATAAAGTCAATTCAATCATCAAAGCAAAATCACAGAAGTAAGATAAGTAATAAGTATCTTTGTAGTTTTTAAAATGAAAGACAAATTTTATGGAATTATCAATATTCTATAGATTAAGTAAAGTAGTAGGCTCTAGAAAAATAATAACAGCTCCGACATGCTTTTATTTTTGCTGTCTGATTAACCCCCCCCCCCCCCCTCCCTCCTTTAAACCTCGTGTTTCTTCAACAGTTTTATTAGATAACACAATGTGGAATACCAATTAATTGATTAGACAGTAAAATTATCAAATTAAAAATATAATAATAAAATTGTAAAGTAAAAGGTCATTCTCTGATAATATACTGAATAATAAAATACTTCAATAAGTTAATACATTATAATAATATTCGAAAGCTATGAGTATCTTTGAGAAGATTTATTTCAATTTTTATAACATAACTAGCTGACCTGGCAGATGTTGTCCTGCCTATAAACGATTTGTGTATTGGAAAAAACTTATAATAAATGAGATAACACCCATGCACATGTTTATAGAAGGTGCAGTTTTTTATTTTATACATTGACCCCCAGTTTCACAGTGTAAGGTTAAACTTTGTTTTTAGTTTAAACTTGAGTTCAACACTTAATTCAATTTTACAGTGTACGAACTGAGTTCAACAAGTTAAATGCTTGTATTCTGCCGTTTAAATTTAAACTCTCTCAAAAATGTTTCCATTATAATTAATACTCATCATGTGTTTCTCTTTTCTCTTCAAAAAAAAACTTAAATTGAGATAATTGCGCTGACTTCAGATAATTGCGCTGAGTTCAGGTTCAGCTGAACTTAAGTTTAAACTTTCACTGTGAAACTGGGGGTTAGGGTTAAATAATAACAATAAAATTTATAATTTAATCTGTATAAGATATTTCTAGATTTATTCTAATGCCTTGTAATAAACAACGTTTTTGGTTTTACTGTTTTGGGCATACCTATACACAAACAATGCTAATGGTTTGCCAACGTGTGAACAGGCGAAATAAAATTGGACACGTGAAAAACACGGATACTCAAAATTGATTTCGCAAATTTCCAATGACTGGCCTTTCGCCTTGTTTATTGTCATGGCAAAAGCAAGCCAAATCGGTTTGCGTGGCAAACGGGATAATTCTAAGGAGTTCAAAAACTCGGTTAGGTAATTGACCATTTCGTCTTGATTCATCACCTCGTCCACCGATGTGTAAGAAACAATCTGTCCCGGAATCGAATTTTGAATGGCCGCATTAATATCATTGACGTTTTTTGTTTTTGGCAACCAATATAGCACGTTCGCTCAACCAAATGTGGTTTTTGTAGTGCTATACAATGCCCGTAAAAACTCTTTGGATGAGTTCTTCTCTTGAAGCAGTGAAATTGCAAAAATCTTCAGGCAAGGTAATAATTCCGGTAGAAATGTCTGCAACAATTTAACCATTTCCAATGTCCAAGAATTCTTTTGAAAACGTTGCAAGTGAAAATGCATGTTTAAAGTCTGCTGAGGTATCTTGATGTGCCCCCCCACCACAGATAAGATGATTTCAGGCATGCGTTGATTTCGTCAGTTGCTGTTGATCTCGGAATGACGTGAAGTTTTTGGAGAAAATCAATGGCTAGCATTAAAAGTGTACCATCGAAAAAGCGCTAATTTCCACATAGATCTTGCAGTGTTCGATTCAAGGCTATCTTTTGATTTTTTATGTACCATCGTGCATTCGTCCCAAATGATTATTTTACATTGCTGCAGAACTTTTGCCATTCCACTTGACTTGCATATTCAGTGAAAGCTTTAGAGCAGAGTTTGCCATGCGTCAACCATCCAACAACGTGGCAGTGATTGCCGAAGACGCCACCGAATTACCTCTTTTTGTCTTTTTTTTATTATGTCTTTTTTTTTCAAAATTTTATTCCGGTCAAGGTTATCTCTTTTTTTAGCGTTTCAGTTTTTCCGTAATTTTTGTTGCTATGGACATTTCGCAAGCAGCTTATCATCCAAAATCAAATTAGTTTCTATGGACCTTTTTGCAAACAGCATAGCATAGCAACCAAAGAAACAAAGTTTAAAAATAAACATTTTTTTTTTGCATAGAAGAACCTATTTAGGAGTTAAGTTTTGAAAAATTTCTTAGCTAAGAACCTTCCACAGAAATCATCGAACATAATGCTTAAAAAAAATCAAGAAAATCCACCGGCAATTTTCTCAAAAATAAACATCAAAACTCTATTTCCACATTGCATCTTTTTTTTGCAAAAACCCAAAACGCACTATTCTTACAACCACTTTGTTTATTAAAGGTACGAAACGTTATCAAAAATTTTTAAGTCATTTTTGAGAAAGCTTGAAAAGAAACGAAATATTTGTATGCTAGCTATATACCTGTTATAAATGAACTAAATTCAAAACTCTAAATTCAAATTTTCCCTCTAGGAAATCACATTACATTGCCCTGTACAAAATTTGAATAAAAAAAAGGCCCACTAGCTCTAGCTCAAATTATTATTATTTAGGGGCTTGGTTTTTCATGAAATCTGATAACTTTTTAACAATGAAAATATTATAAGCTTGTGAGTCATAGCAACCTATTTTAATTAATCTTTTTTTGGTGCGATTTGCTCAACTTCAACTGGAATTGTTTATAAAATTGGAATCAAATATTCAGCTTAAAATATTTACCTTGGAACACAATTACCAAATATATAGTGCAATTAAGTGTAGGTTTATTCAAAAACCCTAATTTGACTAAACTTAAAAACTGTATAAAAACAAATTAGCAGGCCTAAATAATATCAACTATTATCCATGAGTTTTTTTTTTTTTTATAATTTATTGTTGTCATCAAATTACAAGAAATTATACAGCACACCATTTTAAAATAAACACGAAGAGACAATATTTCAACCTCGCTCAACCATTTTTCATATTATTTTTTTTTTTTAATTTAAAACCTTGCTATTCATTAAATCGCTTATTATTACCCTCAAGTGGCCACAACCGGTAATTATTTCCAATATTTTCCCCTGAGAGTATATAAAAAAAAAATATAAAAAAAAAATAAATTTGTAAATCGATCTGATCTAAAGAAACGCCATCGCAGGAATGATTATTGACATTATCTATTTTTTGCAGGCAAATTGAGTGTCATCGTGGAAATGAATTAAACCCTGACAAACTTTTTTTTTTCTTTGTTTATAAGCTTCCATACTTTATAAGGTATTATAATAGTGTGTGCCTATTTAAAAGCGTTATTTTTCAATAATTTTTGTTTTCTATAAATATTTACAAAAGAATGTCAATGGCGCGGAATATTCTTTGCAAATTATCTGGAATATTCGGAATGAGAATTTATTGGAAAACCATTGATGTATGCAATGTTGTGCATGTCCGTAATATAAATATTTTTTTTTCTCTCGTCTATACTTGACACTCGTACATACTTCATTTGAATCAGAGTATAAAATGGTAAATAAATTCAATCCCTATATAAGTTATTCAAGCGTTCATTCACCTGAAATAGAACGTACTTATTAAGTAGGGGTCACTGTGGCGTATACGTAATTTTTTTTTTTTTTGTTAATTGAAATAAATTGTTGGTTTTACGAAGGGTCGATGTGATTTAAAGAATGGATAATAATGGAATTAAATTGGATTTTTTGTTGTCAAAAGGACAAAAATAGATCCATTCAATAAGTCTATTCATTACATTTATTAGTTTTTTTTTTAATACAAAAATCACGATTAATAAATGTATTGGGATTTTAAATTGAATTTATTACGAATAAACAAGTCCAATTAATGCCATTTTAAATTAGTATTAACCAGTCGAGTTAATGTTCATACTTTACATTAAAACCTAATCACGTTTCTGTGGATTGTAGGTTGGCTTAGCAACCCTCTTTTTTTGTTTTTGCCTCAGGAAGTATATAAACATAAAAGGCCATAGGTAGGCAACAAGTGGGGTAGAATGTTAAAAAATAACTCAGGCAAGAATTTGTTCACCGAAATTATTTCTTTTTAATTTTTTTTTGTAGGATGTCATTATTTAACCCTGAAGTTAAAAAAAAAAAAGGAAACGAATCCGAAGAAATAATGTAGACGGGTTTTTTGTGTCTTTGAAAAAAAAAAAAGTTACAATTAGCTTTAATTTTGTGTCTAAATTTGTTTGAAGTGAAATTGAAAAAAAAAAAAAGTTTAATTAAACGTTGGATATGGTATAAGATCTTTTGATCAAAATCAAGAGAAAATATTTTCATTAAACTTTGACATTTAGAAAGTTGTAAAATTATATTTTAATTGAATTTCTAAATTATTCCATTTTATTTCCTTGTTTTATGGAAGGGTTAAAGTCTAAAGGGCTGGAAGTGTGATATTTGGTTTAATTACAATTTTCAATGATGTGATATTTGTGGGGAAAACAGGTTGGTGTGGTGGTATTATGAAATTAAATGAACGACTGGATTGAACGTTTGTGTTTTATTTTCTAATCAAACATTATATACACGCATGTACATACATAATATACATACCTACATAGGTATCTGTAGTAGATAATGTCAAATTAAAAATAGTAAAAAAGACCAAATGAATCATTAAATTATGCAAACGAAAGGTAATTATTAAAAACACAATAAAGTAACTTAATATGCAAGCATAAATGCGACTTAACTAATTTTTAACATAATATAAAACTTAAATTCAATATTTTTTTTATTTAAAAAAAAACTTCTAAGAAAGATTAAAATTATAAAGACCGGAAGCCCGCAGCAATTTTTGGGTGTGAAGTATAGCAAAAATTCACTGATGCAATAAGATGGGTCTTTACTTTTTATTTGCAAATATGCAAGTATTTCAAGCCGTAGTTGGGGCGTTTTAAAATAATGCTGAATTGAAAATGCATTTTTTCTGAAAGCCCAGATAAAAGATATAGCAATTAAAAAAATTATATTTAATAAAACAGCTGAATACTATTGACATGAATATGAGGGTCCAAGACTTCTTAGGTGGGGCCTTCTGTATGCAAGACGCACTTGAAAATTCATTTTTATAGTGCATCTGGCATACAGAAGGCCCACCTAAGAGGTCTTGGACCCCAATATTCATGTCTATGGTATTCAGCTCCTTTATTAAATATAGTTTTTTTTTAATGGTTTACCTTTTATCTGAGCTTTTAGAAAGAAATGCATTTTTATTGCAGCAACACCCCAACCAAAGCTTGCCAGACTTGCATATTTGCGAATAGAAAGTAAAGAACTATCTTATTGCATCATTGAATTTTTTCTATACTTCCACACCCAAAAATTGATGTGGTCTCTTAGTCTAATAGAAAGTGGAATAAAATTACATGATTATCAGCTCTGAGTTTTTAGTTTGGTGTATAGAAATGAAAAGACAAACAAATTTCAAAAAAAAAGTGATAAAAAAAATTATATTGATCATTATTTTGTTTTCAATCACGACAGTAATCAATCATTTAATTATATTATTGACTTTACAAATCAAATAATTTCTATTGTCAGCGTAGCGTCGCACCATCTCTTTTCCTCAGTCTGTGTTATAATATGATATCGCCTCACAGAGATAATATTCAACAAATACTTCAGGTTTAGATTAAAAAAATAAAAATGAATTATTTTTCGAAACGTTTACACATAAAATCTAATATTAAATTAATCTGAAATTAGTTGTATTTTATATTTCATGAATCGTATACGGTGGCAAGTTAAGCACATTATTTACGGAGGGTGCTTAGAATTTTGAAAACGTTTTTTTTTTTTTTTTTTTAATTCTTGTTCTTATTTCTGTGCTTTTGAATCAGATAAGGTTCTTGTCATTGTTAAAAAAAGATAAATATTATAAAAAAAATATTATATATTTTAACACGGGAGTTGAAAAGGTATTTTAAATGTACATATGTTGTACATACATACGTTAAGTAAAGAGTGCTAAACTAATTATCATAATGTGATTGATTTAAAGAAGTCTGTTTTTATGGTTTTATTTAAAATTGTTATCAGTATAAGATAACAAAACCACTTAAAAGTAAGAAAATGAAGCTTGTCATAAATTATTATGACTTTAATTTAAATTGTGATGGGTGTGTTAAGATTTTGAGACAGGTGAAACATTTATAGTTTAAATGTGTTTTTTCTTCTTAAAATGACTTAATTTTTTTTTTTTTTTTAAATAGAACATGGTATCTTTCTTCACCTTTTTATAAAGGTAAATAAATATAGTAAGGATACGATAAACTCTCAACCTCACCCATAATGGCCTGGATGTCTATTTTTCAACGATTTTTGTTGTTTGAGTTTTGTGTTTGTAGTTTAATATATTCTTAATTTTCTCTGAAGACACCATCATAATATCAGCAGTTAGAAGGTACATACTTAAATATTATTTAGAGGTCACTGTGGCGTATACGTATTTTTTTTTTATTGAAATAAATTGTTAGTTTTACGAAGGGTCGATGTGATTTGAAGAATGGATAGTAATACAATTGGAGTTTTAATTTTCTCTAAAGACGCCATAATATTGATTTTAAAAATTTATGTATTTATTTTGCTTTGAAAAAATATAATGCAATTGCACAAAATTGCTCTTTAATTTTAAGGCCATAAAACTATAGGAGATTCGTTCAAAAAACATCCTTGATGGTGGAATTTTTCATCTAGATATTGAGAGCTATGAAGTTGTTAAGTGTGTAAGTTTGCATTTTGAACTAATTCGTCGGTTAAAATGAGTTTTCAGTTGACTTCTTTTGAGGTCAAATGGATGAACCAATTTTATGTGAGAGCACACTCGTCGAACAATGTACTTGGAAGAACGATATAAGTCCACTTAAACTGATTCCGAAAAATTAAAAAAAATGTTTTATTACAAAATAATTTTTAACTTCCCTTTGGAAATTATTGCAATCGATCAGATTTGTGATATTGAAAAATTTTGACATTTCTCGACGTTTCAAAGTCTCTGGAGTCGGATTACATTGTTTTTAGAGAGATGTCTGTGTACGTACGTTCGGAATCTTTTTTTCGCCGACGATATATCGAGAACGCATAGAGATATCGACTTGAAATAAATTTTATTTTATATATAATAAGGCCATAACGTGCAGAAAGGACGTTCAGAAAAATTCAATTGGCGGTTTTTTTTTATTACAGCAATTTTAAAAACAGTTGTAAAATGGATTATTTCTCGAATATCTCTAGAACAAATATTGGTATCGACTTTAACCTGATTTCATTCTATGCATAATGACGTAGTAAAAAATTGGTAATACTTAAAAAAAAATCAACCCAGTTTTTTTTTTTTTTTAATTAAAAAAACCATTCAAAATTGTTAAAAAATATCGAATATCCTGGGAACATACAAACATATTAACTTCTGGTTAATTTTATTTAATAAACAAAGTTATAGTTGAAAAAGTTTGGACAAAATTCAATAATTTAATAAACGTTTTTTTTTTTTTTTTTTAGGCCAAACAAACTGCAAAAAAAATGCTAAAAATTGTTAAAAAATGTTTTTCGGCTCGAATTTCTCGAGAACAACCAATGATATCAACTTCGGGATCATTTTAGTCTACACACGATGCCATAATTAGTAATTTATAAGGTTTTTACAAAAATTCAATTGACGGTTTTTTTTAGGCCAAAAAAAAAACACTGCTAACAATTGTTGAAATTTTTCGTGCCGCATATATTTAGAGCAAATGGCCTTCCCTTGACTGCATAACTGATAAGTTTTTCGAAGAATTTTAATTGGTTATTTTCCTATAAAAAAATAACATTTGGTGTCGAGTTTCAAAGGTAATCAATGGGAAGATATCAGTGTGGGTCAAACCCAGCCTATTTTTAATTTAGGAATAAACAGATTGAATACTATAAAAGTGTGTGACTTATGCCATTTTTTCTTCATAATCAGTATAATCAGTAGCCGTGGCGTGATGGTTAGTGCGATGGACTGTCATGCCGGAGGTCTAAGGTTCGATCCCCAGCCTCGCCACCTATTTATTTAAAAGAAAAAAACGGCTACTGCCTCTTGCGAGGAATTGACAAATCCTCCAAGAGTATCTCCTGTTACAGAAAAGTGCCGCTCGTTAGCCGTTCGGATTCGGCAATAAACTGTAGGTCCCCTCCATTCCTGCAGACACGCACACAGGAATGGTTGAGATTTGTAAGTCACTAGGCCCTAGTTCTTCATGAGCTGCTGTGCCATCAAATTTATTTATTTTTCAGTATAATATCAGCATAAATAATGTGTGTAAGATGGAGCAAAATGCTTGGTGAGTTGGTTAGTTTGAGACCAGAAAAAAATCGTATGAGAGGAGCTGGCGTATATTTTCTCCTGTTTAGGCGGTAGAGCCAATTTCATGAAAAATCGTCTTGACAAAAAAAAAAAAAAACACATTAAAAACAACACTTGCAACGTCATGCTACATAATTACTTTTTAAGTCAAGGATCCATTTTTGTATGCTTTTTCTATTTCGAATTATTTAAGTGAACAATTTTTGAATTATTTGATTTTTCAAACCCAAAATTAATTTTTTTTTTTTAATTTTGTTTAGACTAATTTTGTTCAAAATGTTACTTTAATAAGTAGTATTTTTGTTTATACACTAACCAGATGCTTCAATGTCTTCTTGTTATTAAACAAATTGAAAATAATAAAATAATTGTTCCACTCTTCCATTCAGTGCTTTGCACATTAGTCGTTCTTCTGCAGCACAGCATTTCGTTTTAATAGTTGTTTTTTTTTTTTTTTGAAAATTTACATTTTTCTTTCACAAAGTAAATAAAACATCGTAATTACTCACAAAAAGCTACAAGATATTAACAAAAGTTTAATTTTGAAATAAAAAATGGACTTATGCCATTTTTCTCATGGACCCTTCATAATACAATAATTTATTTGTCAAAATAATACGGTGATTCATATCAAAATCATTCTTGTTTTATTTGTGAAAAGATATAAAATCAAAAGTGGCAGCAGAAGCGCCACAACGAAACAGCCAGCGGCGGCGTAGCGATAAGCTAATCGAAAATCAACAATAAAATGGAAAAGATTATTTTTTGGTGTATATTTGGGTCAATGTTAAAGAGATATGGAAGAATTTGAGTGACAGTATTTAGGCACAGTCCAATGATATTTGTTTTAAGAAAGTTGCTTAAACTGTTGGTATGCAAAAAAAAAAAATTATTCCCACGAAATATCCAAACTATGGCCTGACCAGTAGGTATACCTACATTGAACAGTTTTTGCAGAAATACACATTGCTTTTTTTAATGGTTAAACCGCCACACCGCGGATAGCTCAAAGAATTCTTTCTTGTGGAATTGAGATGCTTTGTTGCATAAAATTAAAATATGCCAATTTTTTCAAAATTTTTGGCACCATAACTTGCTTAAATTTTTCAAATATTCTTCAAAAAAAAATAATTAAAATCAACTTAACCTTTTTCAAGACATTCGAAAGTCAATAAATGTTCAGAATTTTTTAAAAAATAGCCTACAGCTATTATAATTAAATACTTCTTTTTTTTTTAAATCTGTGAGCATATTTTTGAGAATAATAGCTGCATTTTATTTTCCCCCAGATCTGATCCGGATCAGATCATGATAATAAAACAAACTGGATCACAAATGTATTTATTTCTCACAGTTGGCTTTATTTGCACAATAAAATTGACAGAAGGAAAATTTTCACAAATCTTGTTTGAAATAATATTTGGTATCTAAGGAAGAGCGAATGTTTAAAAATGGAACAGTTTTTTTTTTTTAGTTTTTAAGTTTTTTTTTCTGTGCCTTGTGACGCGTCGGCTCTATTAAATGAAGAAAAAAATGATAAAAATAATTGGAATGATGGCGGCATGTGTTTGATTTCGAGAATTTTTAATTTTATTGACATTTGTTTGTATATCTCAGCAGTGGTATCAACCTATAAAATTAAAATATTGCTAGGAAAGTGTTCAGAAAATGGATTTTGAAATCCAAATCAAAAGGCAGACCTGGATCTTGTGTTGTTTTTGTAATACTTGTATTTATGTTTCCAAATCCAATCCGGATCAGATCTGGGGGAAAATAAAATGCAGCTAATGAGATTTTCTTAACGGCTAAAAATTTAGTTAGTGTGTTTTTGGCCCCTTAAAAATTAAACAACGTGTCGGGAAAGCGCAACTAACATCGACAAATCTGTTGAGGCTGCAGCTAAACTGGCAGCCAGACAGACCGACAGAGTCTAGAGACAAACTTTTTTCGTCCTTCCTATTATCCCCATACGCATACCAATCATTTCCTCGAGTTTAATATTTTGAAGAATCCATAACTAGACTTAATTATACATCGTCGGTTCGGAAGGAAAATGACACAACGCAATAGCTCTCATTTTTCAAAATAGACAATAGAAAATTGAATAAAAATTTAAATTTCAATTTATCTGTTAAAATATCAGGACCACGTAATAGGTCATTAAGTTCTAAATATTATATTTGAGCCTGGTAGGCAAAGAAAAAGATGCGAGCATGTTTGGCCTATACTCAAATGATTTCTGCAGAAGCGTGTTCAATAAATACTTAAACCTGTATATGCCTCGCTATCGACACGATGTAGCTGAAGCCTTGTGTTTACAAACTTCCTGATGTACAGAAAACGTCACCTACTTATTTGCTTGATGAAGTAGCATAAAAAAAAAAAAAAAAAAAAAAAAAACATCAGTTTTGGCCTTCGTACTCTAAAGGAGGAACCCCTCTTCAGAAAATTTTATCTTCAAAATATATTTCTCATTTATTATTAAATAGTCCAATCATCGAAGGAAAACTAAATGAAATAAATCGTGTAGTTTGGATTATTTTTTTAAGTGGTAGGGGTGTACCCCAGGTATAACATACTAAAAGTACCAAGCCTAAGCCCGCAAGCTTTAGCCAGGAGTGGGGTGGGGTTAAAGGTCCCCTTTTGTAGTATTTCGTAAATATTTCGAAAACTAAGCGTTTAAGAAGAAAAGTCCGCGTTATGATAGATTCAATTTGTAACCCCTCCCCCCCCTCATCACCTTATTACTGTATCTGTTATTTCTGGGTAAGTTGATCAATAAAATTAAATTTGTAGAGAGTAAAGGCTCTCCCACACCAACGCGATTATTCGCCGCGACAAAAGAAAACAATAACAATAACAACACGTGATTGTCAAAAACAACAACACGTTGTTGTTATTGTTTTCTATTGCCTCGGCGATTAATCGCGTTGATTTGGGAGAGCCCTAATTACCGATTTTTTAGACATTTTTAATTTCTAAGTATCACTTCTAGCGAAAATATGAGCAAAACCTTTAAAATTTAATTTACTTTAATTTCGTGTAGTAAACTCTTCTTCTTAAACGCTTGGTTTTCGAAATATTTAGGAAAAACTACAAAAGGGGACCTTAATCCCCCCCCCTCCTGTCTAAAGCTCGCGGGCATGGGCTGGGAACTTTTAGTATTTTATACCTGGGGGTCACCTCTACCACTTTAACAAATAATCTAGACTACACGATATATTTCATTTATTTTATGATTTTGGGTCTTCGTTGACTTGACTATAAATATTGACTTCACTATTTTTCAAATTGAAAGGAAATAAAAAAAATTATGCGTACAAAATTTTATAATTGATAAGGAAACCGAAAATTCAACCAATCTAAATTATGTCGGTCAATCGAAGTTCTTGTTTATAATATGAAAAAAAAGGCAAAAAAAATAAATAAAAATGAAAAGAAATCAAAATAAAGGGTTAAGCTCTTTTGTATACTTTTCTTACTTATTTGTCTAGCTAAAAAGGCATACATAGGAAAAAGAATCTTTTGAGTTTCCATTCCTTATACAGCACTTTAAATCAATCTATCTGGGAAACAATCATAAAAAAAAAAAAAAAAAACGGTTCCAGTTCACGCTGAGAAAAATATTTGATTGTAGGACGCACATTAAATCTCCTTCGTTTAGTAATTGGATTCTGAGGTTTTCATGTTTTTATTTCTACGAATTCTAGACTTCTATTTCTTTGAATAATTTTAAAACATTTTATCTTTCATCGTAATCCCCAAAAAACCATATCTCAATCGGATAAAATCTCCCAAAAGAATTTATTCGAACAAGAAAAAAGGCCCATTGGGAAAAATGCGTGATAGATATTTTTGTTGCTAATACAGTACACTAGAATAAATGTGAACATCGGATAATTTGAACACTTTTTTACGACTTTTTCAGTAAGAAGTATCCGAAAACCGTTATTTATTTCTTCTAGTTTTATTCTTTAATTTTAAAATCTCACAATCGCAAACGTTAACTGACTTAAGGCGGTATTACATTATCAAATATTTATATATGATCAATATTGTCATATATGTAGTATTATGGTACAATTTTATTGTATTTGATTATGCCATATAAGTATGTCTAACACACATTGTGTGCCATTAAGTGAATATACATACTTGCTGACCCAACAGACGTTTCCCTGTCTTAGCTATGAATATGGTGAATGATTTTTCACGATTTACTGAGTTCTTCGGTCAAATTTTTCAATTTTCGGTGCCTTAGAGTGATTAACTGGTACAACACGAATCCAAAAAAGATATCCATGCAAATCGGATGAGGTTCGTTCAACGGAGATATGCGCGTACAAACAGATGTCCAATTCAAAGAGTATGTAATTTCTCGATTTTTCGACTTTTCCTTAGATTAAGTGAAGAAAATCGTGAAATCGTTAGAGAATTAACAAAAACAAAACTAAAACAAAAATGAAAGGAAAAATTAATGGAATTTTGGGAAGCACACCAGATGTGTACCTAATTCTAAATGTAAAGAGTGAAAAAACCAAATGTATGGCCCATAAAAAAACCTAGCTGACCGGAACGTGTTACAGACTGATTTAATTCTATATTTCCATCTGTTTGGGATTATAATGTATTACATGTGAATATAAAAAAAAGAGAGAGGTGAATAAATGATCTTAGTTATTATTTGCCTGTTTTTATTATATACAAACATTACAGACCCTTTAAAATAAATAATACAAAATAAACATTTGCAGTGTCACTGTGGCGTATACGTACTTTTTTATCAGCATAATATTAGTTAGATTTAAAAATCTGTACATCACAGCCTTACAGCTCATTTAATATAATTGTTATCAGGTATATTTTTAATAGTAAACTCCTCTTAAGTCAAAATAAATTTTTATATGAGTTAAGTCAGAGTTTGTTGTTTAAAAAAATTAAAATCGATTGCTGATTTTATGATCCCATTTAAATTTTACTTCCTTCGGCACATACCTATACATACATATATACATATTTATTTTTGTGTGTTGATCATTGTGGGGTGGTGTGAAGTTTAGTGAGTTGGTGTAAACATATTTAGGTGTAAACATATTTTTATTTGTCAAGAAAAAACAAAACGAGTTTTGTAAACATATGCTAGCCGAAATAATGAAATTCTAGTATTTACCGGCACCCAGCATTACGGCGTATAAACAGTGAGGTATATAGGAGGTATGCAACCCCCCGCTTGGCCAACAGATGCGAGGTTGGGTGTATGCAAAGTTTCTTTTTATAAGTTTCTATATATAAACAGTGAGGTAGGATTTACCGGTAAGTTATAAAAACTTATTATTTCAGCTTTTACGGTAACATTTGGTAATTTAGTAATGCAGAGTTTTGAAAAACCCTCAAATGAATTTTATTGTTAAAGTTCGCAATATTCTTAATTTTTGTTTCCGTAAGAATCTTTTAACGAAATTAAAAAAAAAAAAATGAATGCAATCGCTAGAGCCATTCTTAAGTTATGGCGTGACCATAATAAAAACGGATTTATTTTTATATATGTATATAATAAAGATTTTTATGCTAATATTTTATATATAAGAAAGGAATCCCTTTTTGTGTTCGTATGCGCATAACTCGGCTAAAGATTATCCGATTTGATTGAGGACTTTTTTGTTGGATTTGTATTAAACCAGATTAACAAACAACAGAACCGAAAATTAAAAAATTCGAATAGAAATTAGAAAATTCGACCAAAAAAGTCAGAAAATCGTGAAAACATCTTAAAATTTGAAACTTTTTTAATTAGTTTTTTGTTCGTATGCACATAACTCGGCTGAATACCATCCAAATTGGATAGAGATTTTTTTTGTTGAATTTGTATTGAACTATAAAAACACATTATGGAGATAAAATTTGGAAAATTAGGCCGGAAAGGTCGGAAAGTTGTGATAAGTCGAGCTTGCTCGACTTTCGAAAGGAACATAAACATTTTAATCAATTATCGGTGAAACGAAGGTCACTGGGTCAGCTAGTATAATATAACCTTTAGTTTTTAATTGTTCATATAATCTCAAACATACTGTACATTAAATCCAAATCTTCAATAATTCCTATGTTTATTTTATTGCATAGGTGTATGCAGTTTTAAATTTAAAATTAAAGTAGAAGAATATATTTATCATGTTCCTAGTTTATACAATTCCAAAAAAAAATGCTTAAAAATACACTTTTCAAAACAATTAAGGGAACAAAAAAAAATCACTTTTTTTAGTGTTTTTCGAAGAGCTGTATCTTTGTGAAAAGTGCTCGTATTGAGATGAAACAAAAAGCATTCTGAAGCTTAATCCTTTTTGTATTGAGAAATTTTCGCAAATGATTTTTTAAGGTACCGTTATTGCGCAATCATAAGAAGCAGCACGACCCAAAAATTTTAAATTTTTTTCTTTTTTTTGAACATTGTCATTTTCTTTGAAAATTTTGTTTGAAACAATTTAATGTTTTGTTTTAATAACTTGTTTATTCAGCTTTAAGGTCATCTTTTTTCGTCATTGTACAAATTTTTTTTAAAAGAATATCTGGCTTTGAATGAAAAAACAGACTTTTGACTTTGACTACCAATATTATCGCAAGGAATGGGGACACCGAAAATTTATGGATAGTTTTAAAAACTGGAATTAATATTCTACAAGATTTGTTCAAAACTTTATAACAATAATTTTTTTTGGCTCCTCATCGTTACATTCAGAAAAGGTCTAAAAAACGACTTTTTAAAGACTTTTTGTAAATCTTTAACTGATTTAAAAATATTAACTGTAGGACTTAATTTGGTAAAGCATTTTAAAGAAATATAAACCACCAATATTTCTGTAAAATTTCAAATAAATCCATTGAACCGTTTTCATGTACCGAATGATCAAAGTCGTAAAAACCAATTAAGGGAACAAATTGGGTGGTTCATAAACATTGTGAAATTGTCATGAAAATGGAAATGAAAACACCAATTTCTGCCACTTTTTTCACAGTTTTGCGTTAGTTACAATATCTCAATTCGACCACTTTTCACAGAGATACAGCTCTTCGATAAACACTAAAAAAAAGTGATTTTTTTTGTTCCCTTAATTGTTTTGACGAGTGTAGATGATTTCAAAACCAAATAATATTTCACATACGCCATAGTGAACCATAATTACATAATTATTATTTAGAACAAATAAATGTTCTACCATCATTTAATATAAATTCACTTTAAGTATGTATCCGCTATCTATCTTGACCGATCTTATATTTTTTTTTGTTTTAAGGTAAAACTTAAGCCACCCTGTATGGAAATCTATTATAATTTTGAAAAATGTATGTAATGCATGTAATTTTCAAACTACATGCAATAATTATTCATTTGTTTACATTAATTTAACAACTAACTAGGTATGCTTTGAATATAAACTAATCAATGTTAAATACTATTATAAACCGAAAAGATTATCTCTTGCACAATAATTGCTTAGAAACTTTGCAAAACATCCCGATTAATTCGTGATTAAAATAAATTAATTACGGTTCGGTTTCCAAAGTGATGATATGTTTGTCGTTTGACATCGATATTGCAAACAACAATATAAGAATCTACTTAGATTCCTTATCTTTCTTTTTATAAGTATTCAATAGACAGAATTGCATATCAATGAATTTCATTGATGTTATTATGTATTTCAATTGTATTTTTAAGTTTTTTATTTGTAAATGAACTTGAACTTTTACAAAATTTAATACAAACAAATAGTGCTTGAATTGAAGTTCAATCTGCATATGATAATGCGTTGTACGTACTTAAAGTCGGAAAAGTACTAACTGATAAATAAATGTAGGTATGAAGATTTTTGTTTTACAATCCAAATTCTATAGAGGGTGATTCACCTGAGGTGTGACAAAAAATAAAAAAAAAACAAAACAAAAAACACAATTTCTTAAATTATTTTTTCAAAAATTTGAGTTTGAATATTAAATTTTGCAAAAACTATTCTCTCAATGAATTTGAATTAAAAACATAATAAGAAAACGGACTTCTGGCTTTAAAAAAAGTCGATTTTCCAGAAAATTGACCTCCCGCCTAAACAGAGGAAAATAGGCCCCCCTACTACACGATTTTTTTCCTATCTCGACTCAACCTACACAGTGTAACTTTTTCTAAGGTGTGAAACCTTAGGTAAATTACCCTGATTACTATTCTGAAATACATCAGCCAAGTAGAAGACTTAGCACTATTTAATTTTACTTGTTGAGTGAAACAAAATTTGATAATTTTTTTATTAACTAAATTCCGATGTTTATTTTTGTGCCACTGCTTTTAAATGGAAGATATTGTGATAAGTTTGTTTGTTTTTATGCTTCTTTTTGTTAACTTTGGGGTAATCAGACAATTTGTTTAGATTTATTGCTATATTCTTTTGTATATGTATGTTTTTAAAAATTTTGAATAAAGCACGGGTACCTTCGAGATTTATAACTTTATTTTTTATCATTAAAGTCGTTCAAGATACAATATTATAAAAAGCAAACTATGACATTGCTTTTTATATTATTGTACTTCTTCTTATTATATAAATCATCTCAGTTTATCAGTAAGATAGTACTATTGTGTATAATATGGCAAGATACATACATATATCGTGGTAAAGTTCCAAAAAAAAAATCCATAAAGTGATACGAAGAAACTTCAAGACTATGTATTTCAAAAGACAAGTTTTAAAATTAATCTTCGTCTTAGACTAAAGATCAAACTAAATTGAAGCTTTCATATAAAATTCTCCAAAAAATTTAGTCAAACTTATATACTTATCCAATAATATTTATTTCTTAATGTACATCTGTCAAAATTAAGCGCTCGAAATAATTGTTGGGCACATTATAGTAATTCTCAAGCTTAATTTTGACAGATTCTTTAGTTCCTCATGAATACTGTGTACACTTTGCCTTGTAAAAAATAAAAACTCGGAATAGAGGAATTTTATTTGGGAATAAACGATTTATCTCAGCCAAATAAATAATAATGTTCCAATTTCCTTATTTTGGGCATTTTTCGTGATCACGATTTCTTTCAAGACTTTTTTAGTGCAGAATATACAGGGTGTCTCCTAATATGTGCAGAATATTTTGGAGAATGAATCCTGGGATCATTCTAAGAAAAAATTGTATAAGGGAAACATTTTACCCCCCCCCCCCCCCCCCCAATGCGGGAATTTATTAATTTTTGAAAAAATGTATGGAATAATTTTGTATATTTAATGCTCTTATTTATTCTTAGACAAATAGGTAGGTACTCAAAACCAGATGTAAAAGTCTTTCTTAGATTTAAAGAAATTAAAAAAAAAAACGAAAAGTACCTATACTTTTGTTATGCTTCTCAAGCGTCAAGCATAACAAAATAAACAAGCAAGCAAAGATTTCATTTAATATCTCAAAAACTCTCAAAAAAAGATTTTTAAAATAGATAACAGATAGATAAAAAAGATAAAAGCATTTAATATTAAACAAAAAACAGTGGCATTTAATAATGCAAATTTTTGAAAAAAAAATCGCCTTGAAAATAATTGAAACTTTATTTTCTTGAAAATTTGCACTTAAGTAAATTTAATAATTTATTAAAAAAAAAAAATACAAATAAAATAATGGAATTCTGACTTTTAAAAAAGCTATAGCACATCCTTGTATGTGTTCCCATTGATTTTTAATATTTTTGTCCATTTTTTAAGTCAATTATTCAAATATTAAATCCGGGTGGTAGAATTTTTCCTCATACACATTTTATTTTTATAGAATGATCCAAGGAATGATTTACCTTTTCCTATATCTGGCACGACTAAGGGGACACCCTGTATAACAGCAAAATTTTTAATAAAAGTTTAATAAAGAACCTTAACCTGGACCCAAAATTCAGTTCGTATTAAGCATTCCATTAAGTATAGTTTTCATTTATTTCTTAGCTGACAAAAAAATTACTGTTAAAACATGATTTTTAGGTGAATCTTTCATTAAAATTAAGATAAGATCATCAGAATAACAATTCTTGATGTGATTTAGACAAATACGATTGAATTTTTTGTCTTAACGAAATTGAAATGCTTTCAAAACTTTCAAAACAATAAATCTACTAAATCATGTAATGCAGAGATTTTAAAAGAAACTCCAAAAATTTTAACTAATTAGAAATCAAACACAAAATCATTAAAATCCCATTACCCTAAATCTCAAGCAGAATGACTCCCCAGTGCCTGGGCTGAGTTTTGTATGTATGTACCTCTACCTACCCTACATACTTTATTTTTCTATCAAAATCAAAACAAGCACCTTACTTTTTCCTTTATTTAGTTCGCCTTCAATCTTAAATTATATTAACTTTTTTTTTTATTTTTAACAAATACACAAAATGAACCCATTGTACTTTAATGATGGATGTTCAATTATTGGATACTGCACCAAAAATCAATTTCATCTCAATCAAAAACTCATCAACAACTCTCTTGCTGAGTTGATAGAAGATTTTATTCTATTGCGATGTCGAATCATGAAATGCTCTATTTTCAGAAAGCCCCTTGGACGTTTCATGTGTGGGTCTTGTTCAGGTGACATTGATCCTGTTACTAATTAAACCGAATATCTGTATTTATTTTTTTTATTTTGTTCTATTTTTATCGCAGACTTTTCCACAACCAATAGTCACTAAAAATATATCTCAGACTGTAAACTCCTATAACCCCTGAGGGGCTTTATGGACCTACATGTGTAAATCGATGAGTCTTATTCTACTTTCTTCAATGCTTGTAGCTTCGGAACATTCTGCAAGGTCATATAAGTTTGAAGCTTAAAAAAACTGTAGCAAAATATAGTGAAGAGGAGGCGTGGGGGGGGATAGAATGTGGGGCCTAAATTTTTAAGAACTATTTCCTCACATCAATTACCGTTACTTATCTTACATATTCCATTCTTATAGCCAAAGTGTGGCCTTAAATCGTGAGAGCAAGTTCATGACCCGGTTGAAGCAATTTTAACTTTTCAATAAAGTTTTTTTTTTAATAAAAATGTTTCAAATCTCATTTAAGATGAAGTTTTGTTCCCACAAAATATTTTTGTTTGCACAAAAATTAGATTTGAAAGTTATACCTACGAAAGTTATGCCTTTGTACTTAAAAAATGGAAAGCTGAAATGCCATCAAAGACAACTGTAGTTTAACAATAAGCTCTCACAACAGGTATATGACAATAAAATATGAAAGTGCAGTGCAATTAAAGTTACAATCTGGTTAGAGAATCTTCTTCTACACATCCTCTCATATATTTAGTTTTTATAGTCTTCTAAAAAGTGTATAAAGTGTACCAAACAATATTTTCATCGAAATGTTTCAATAAACTTAATAAATTTTAAACCAGGCTACTTCAAGGGGATTTTAACTCTTTGTGCAACAATATTTTCACATTTAAAGGGTGTTTCTTTTAATGATTTACATTAAATTAAACATGTAGGTACAAATAGATATTTTATCTGCTTTGTTGTGTGAAAATGATTTCAAGCGTCGTCGTTCTGGCTTAAAAGTCTACTATTGGTGAAATGGAAAAACAGACTGAGAACAAATGTCTGTAAGCTATCAAATTTACTGTTGTAAAAATAGGAAAAGTTTTTAGAACTTAAAAGCCAAACCCTTCATATAAAAAAAAACACCTTTTATTTTTTTATCAAAACCAAAACAATATGAAAACAATATTTCAACCATATTTGCAAAGTTAAATCAGAAGAAGTTTATTACATTGCTCTCAATTGGCCCCTGGAGTCTTCTATGGATGGCCAGACAATGTGCAACATGTGCCTGTTGTGTATGTACATATATGGAGCAAAAAGTCATAAAGCTAAAGTTGAAACCCTTAAATCCAATTTATCTCTTTTATTTTCATACTCTAACTATCCCTATGCATATTCCTAATATCCCTCTGAATCCTTCAAACGAATATACAGCAATATTAGGTACTCTTGTAGTCATAGATACAAAACCAAGATGCATTGGTTTTATTGGGTTACACACATACACAACGATATAGCTGGATTGGATATACATATGTGTAGTTGGAAGAGCCTATATCTACCTAGCCAGTTTAGAGAATTTGTGGTAATGGTCTTTCTCTTTCGTCCTGTGGGCAAATAATTTCATTAAATCGTTATTTGCCTGGATTTATCCGCACCAAGCTATATTATACGCACCGCACCACCGCTACCGTAGCGATTTGAAGTGCTTCATCACTTTTAATTGTCAGCAATAACTTTGTGTGAGTCGCAAAGACTGATGACTTTGGCCGCAAATAAGCCCTTTTTTTCTAATAACCCGTTCGCAAATATAGGGTACATTAAATAATGACACTTATTTTTTAACCAAGAATGAAACTTCTTTATGTTTTTTAAACTAGATTTCAGTTATTTTTTTTTAATTCTACCTAATTTCTTAAATAATAAAAAATTGTTTGAATTTGTATATGAAACTTTATATCCTTCCTAATATAATTTATATGGAAACTTTTTTGGTGAGAAACTTCTGTTGTTGTAAAAAGTGTTTGATTTCATGATTTCATATTCTAAGAAGTGAGAAAAAACAAAAAGTTTTAGACGAGAATAAAATGCTTAATCACATTGATATAATAATTCAAAGAAAAGATGGAAAACGTCTAAGAAGTTGTGCTTAGGTGATGTCTAAGAATTATGAACATACGTTTAGTTTATATAAAAAAAAAACAAATAGAAACAATTTAATCAAAGTAATAGGATAATGCTCACGATTTCAGCTATTTTTACTAAGAATTTTCTTGTTTAAACAAATTAAATTGATCTTTTTGCAAATTAAATTCACATTAATTTTAAATGAATTTGGTTTAAAAGAGTTGAATTTAATTTGCTAAATTATTTAATTAATGAAAGGATATAAATACTTAATAACAATTGATGAAAGCACCTTCCAGGAAAAATTCTAAGTGTAGCTAATTCAGGTTGATTCGAGAAAAAACGAAAATAAAAGTTAACTTTTACTAATGAATAGCTAAATTCAAAGGAAAATTAATAAAAATAAATATTTAATTGAGAAAAATATATAATTGAATCATGAGTAAGGTGACCAGATCCATGCCCACGAAAAATAGGACACCTTAAAAATTGGTAACAATGGCTTCTGTTTTTGTTCTAGTTCTAGCACTGGATTGTGCTGAGCAATTTTCGAATCTGGCAAAATGCATATCAAGACTGCATTCAACGGATCGAAATCCAAAGTGTAGCACTAAAGTGTGATAGGTGAGTGCATCAGACACATGTGCCTACGTTCTGTAATTCTCACATGCATAAAATTGGTCGAGAAACGATGAAAACTGAAACAAAATACAGAGTTTCTCGACTGATATTTCGATGTGAGAGTTACAGAACGTAGGCACTGGTCATCCAATTTTTTAAATGTTTTGGAATGAGAAATTCTGTAATATTTGTACATGAACTCCCAGATTGTATATTATTTTGTATTTTTCAGTTTGTAAATGCTTGTCTAGATCTGTTTCCCCTTGTTGACGTTTGCCACAGAGAATGAAGAATAACAAGACGGACAAAAGACAATATGTTGTTCATTTAATTTTTTTTGCTTAAACATTTGGGAATTTTTCTTCAAATCTTCGTTAACGTACATTTACGCTTTGGCATTTTGTTTCTTAATTCACTACTTTTCACATTAGAAAAACACACATGAACACCATAAGCAAACCGTTGTTTTTACTTTATACAGAAATAAAGAGGTATGAATAGAGCTTTTTAACAAACGGCAATATATCTCTGTCTCCTTCATTTTTAAATGTCAAATTAATATTCTTGGCACAATGACATTTAGTGGCAGCCATTTGTTTGTTTTATTTTGTGGCAAATAAATATATTTGGAATTGTTTTTTCCTTTTTTTTTAGAAAACCTACAGGTAAAAATGTTTTTATATTTTATATAAGATATTTAAATCTTTTTATGGCACAAAATAGCTAGATTTTTGTAATTAAAATAAGCCCGCCTTTTTTTTCTTTCCAATTTCATATGTCATTGTGCCAAGTTTTTGCTGTCATCTGAAACTGACAATTTGGTAGAGATCTCTATTGAGCTACCAAATGAGTGGGTCTGTTCAGACGATTGTTAAGTCCCCTTTCAAACAAGGCAACTGAGTTGCCAGCAACAATCAGTTCATAGGAAAGAAGGGCAGGAAAAAAGAGAGAGCGGTCAACAAATTCAGTAGATTTTTTTGACGTTTCTCTTCACACTATGTTTGTGTTCGTTCAACCAAGGTAGTTTAAAAGGAAAATACAGCAAGTCTCCTCTGACTTTGTATCTTCGTGTGAAAGCTACAAGAGATTGTTAAGGAGATTTAAAGAAAACATCAAAAAAACCACCAGCAACAAGTATCTTCGTGTGAAAGGGAACTAAAAAAAAAAAAAAAAACAATATAGGGCTTTGTGAATGACTTCAAATACAAAGATACAGACAATTTCTGAGTTAGTTTTGAAAAAAAGTTTCGTATAGTATTGTGATGTCGAAAAATTAACTTAACTGAGAAAACCCAAAAAGAGGAGAAATTGCCTGTTTTCCAAAAAGACACCGGATTTTTTTTTTAGACAAAAAGAGGACGTCTGGTCAGCCTAATCATGAGCCTTTTTTGTCTCGGAAATGTCTCTTGAATTTATCAGTCGATTAGTGTGACCTTTTCAAAACGCAATTTTTGTTAAGCTTAGTTTAACTTATTGTGTAACGAGATTTTAAATTTTCAAGGAGAAAATGTTCCCATTTTATGAACGCAAACAACTCAAAAAATGTAAAATTTTTTTCAAAAATGTTCGATTCACAAAAATAAGCAATACTTACGTTGACGCGTGGATGATACCTTTTACTTTTATTTGACATTTTCTCGATATGTAGGTATATTATATCATTCATTACTTTATTGGGAAAACAACATGCATCTTCAATGTGTTGTATATAGTTCGTCCAACTATTCTTGTCAGTACAGGCCTTACGGGAAAGGCCTGTACTGACAAGTGGGACCTACTGATATCCCAAGGCACTCCACGAAACAAAATGCCACTTAAATATACACAATAGCCACTGACTTCCCACGGCATTGTTTTTATAATTTCTTTTTCAAGCGACATACATCCCTCACGACCTATCTCGCCCACAGCCGTAGGCACAATGAATAACCAAACATGATCTGTTGCTGTTTGTGTTTATTAAAAGTATTCACACAATATAGTGTGACCATTGGTAAGCTAACTCACATAAAAGACTCCTTTTCCTCTTGCTTATGTGCAAGAGCTTACAGAATTAAAGCTTTTTTTAAAGCTCTTAGGATCAAAAAAGCACTAAGTGTGGTCGTTCGTCGTTGTTTTAAACTGTTTAGGCCAGTCGGCCGGCAGAAGTTTTTTTTGCAAAAATATAATGGTCAAATTTTATGATTCAAATTAAAATGATTCTCTTTTTTAATTGCTCAATGAACTTTATAAATAAATAAATGAAGTGGTATTTTTTGTTATTTGTTTCTTCTTTTTTTTTTAATGGATTAGGCCTACTGGGGATGCCCTTACAAAAACGCACCTATTTTAATTTAATTTTGTTTTTAGTTTTCATAATTGTATTTGTGCAATTTTACCTACTAGATGGCAACGCTGATCAATTTCAATTAAACTTGAAATGATTTATTATGCATACTACGGCATCGCGTTTAGAGCTTTTACATGCGATAGACTTATGCAATACGCTGCAACCAAACTGAGATGCAAACGTCCTATCTTCCCTGTACTGACAAGAATAATTGGACGAACTTTAATAATAGTTTCTAACCACAACATCAAGTTCATATGATCCAGTCATCGATTTCAATTTTCGATTGCCCAATAGGGCAAGTATTGGTTTCGTGTTAAACAAAAAAGACGAGGTTGTAATCAAAATTGGCATTTCGATAAAAAAAAGAAGTCAGAAAAAGTAGTTTTCGCATTCCGTCCGTGCCTCCGGTGCGTCTGTAAAGCCCGAAACAGATGTGCAGCTTTTTCCAATGCAGCGAAAATAAATTTACACAGGTTCTTATGAGAGCTGACATATTCCAGGCTCTGCATGCAGCCTTTGCTGCACGATATCTCTATTTCTAATTTCGCTGCATGGGAAAAAGCTGCACATCTGTTTTGGGCTTAAGTCTTTGCATCTGAGCATCCGTGTGTCCACTGTAATTTGAACTAGAGCCTAAATTGGTAAACTGAACATGAACACAGCTTTTTTATGTCATTCTTTAGCAGTGCAGTCATTTGAGCTGAAAAAAGGGGGTTGCCTGGAAAGTTTTGGAGGAGTTTTGAACATTGGCATTTTTATAGATTTTAAGGTGCTCTTTTCTAATTTTCACTTCCCCACCTCGTTTATTTTCCGCTCTCACTGGCCATTTTTTCAAAACGATTTTTGGCCAATATCTATACTTTCTGACTAATTTTACGAATAAGTATAGTTAAGAGATAAATTAAAGAAAAATTTCCTACATTTTATATCTTGTTCTTATTTTTTGTAAGACAAATATTTACAAAAATATGAGCTCATCTTACAGTGGTTTCTTAAGGTTAAGGAAAAACTTTTATAGATTGATAAAATAAATCTTAGTCACTCCACCGAATTTGATGAAATTCTCAGGATTTATAAGAGTTGGCAAAAGGCACCTTTACAATAAATTTCCGCTCACAGACACGTCCTAACCTAGCCTAACCTTTTCTGTGAAAAACTTTTAGTTAAAATCGTTTTAAACAATTCGCACACAGAAACTTTTTTGTTACGCCCACTTTTTAGGGCATTTTTGACAAATTTATTGTTTTTTTTCGCTTGTTTGAAGTAAAATTCAAGCTTAATAGGTTTCGTATGATCGGTTTATTTATTAAACGTTACAATTATAATATTTTAATAATAATAATTTTGATAAAATAAAAATAAATTTAATAAAATAAAAAATAAAAAAGTAAAAAATATTTGTTTTTTTTTTAATTTTCTCAAAAACGACTCTAACGATTTTGATTAAATTTCTTACCTGTAATGACCATATAACCGTGAGAAAACTACGTTTCAGCTTTTAGCCAAATAATTTGCATTGCCGGTTGACGTTTTTTTTTTTAGAAAAAGCAGCCTTGTATTCGAGTTGACCGGTTTTGTTATAATTTTGCAATCAAGTGTTTCAGAGTAGGCAATTCAAACAAAAGTACATTTAAGGAACGTACGTCTTCGCAAATACAAAATGGTTAAAAGAGCATTTCGCATGTTACACATAATGAGTTGTTCCATTCCTGATATATTCAAAATGCCACATCACTATAATGTTCTAGCACAGATTTTTTTTTGTAGTTCCAAAACAAAGATAGGGTATTCCAATTCATTGCATTTCAGAGATTGCAGGCTTTCTATTCAATTTCTTCTGTGTTTGTTATCAGCGTGCCATATAAAAAATCGATAACCTCACAGTCACAGTCAGGAAATATTCATGACTAGGAACACTGATGAGTTCATGGAAGATAAATGTAAATAAAGTTACTTAAAGCCACCGCAGGAATTATTAATGTGATTATATAGGAAAATGTGTTATAGTTAGTAAATAAATTATACAATCATACAACATACATATATACAAACTTACGTTTTGTTTTTATTTAATTTCAGATTTAATTTGCCCCAATATGAAGATCTCAATGGTCGATAAAATAACCGTCTTCTTGGGCGAGTTGATTTCGACAGGACTACTTCTTTTCCTCGGTTGTATGGGTTGTGTTAAGACTGAAGTCTTCCCAAACAACCACCTGCAGACGACCTTCAACTTTGGTCTGGTCATAATGATTTTGATTATATGTTTTGGGTGTGTTTCCGGAGCTCACATGAACCCAGCCGTTACTTTGGCAGCGGTTATATATAAACTGGTGACCCCGGTTGTTGGTGTCATCTATGTTGTGGGCCAGTTTTTGGGTGCATTTATCGGGTATGGATTGCTCAAAGCCTTACTGCCAGCAAATACCATTAAGCCGTACGATGCTGAACATGGCTTGTGTGTGACAACACCCACCCCAGAAATTTCTGTTCTTCAAGGACTTGGAATCGAATTTGTGCTTACCACGGTATTAATCTTCGTCTGCTGTGGTGTTTGGGATCCAAGGAATGCTAAACACCATGACTCGGTTCCAATAAAATTCGGTTTGGCTATTGCTTCATTGGCCTGCACTGGAGTAAGTCACTTTAAAAGCAAATATCATTAATTTTATTTTTAATAATATTCTGTCGTTGTTATTTTTTTTTTTTTTTTTCAGGGACCATTTACTGGAGCTAGTATGAATCCAGCAAGGTCATTTGCACCAGCCCTGTGGAATGCTGACTTCGAAGGTCATTGGATTTATTGGGTTGGACCTATGGCAGCAGCACTTATAGCAACAATTGCATACAAAGCTGTTTTCTGGAGGGAAGTACCTCTGGAAAAAGATCCAAAATTACGTGCAATGGAAGAGTTACCATTGCGTTAAACTAAATAATGTTAGTCAAAATAAAGAATTTAGCTGTTATAGATAATTGATATTCTTATTTTTAATATGTTTTCCAATTCAAAGGACTTGCCAGATTGCATTTGAAATGAGTGCGTTAAATATCACTTCAAGAACATTTCTTTCTCTAAAGAAATTGTTTAATGATTTTGTAAACAGTACTGTAATAATAATAATTGTTTATTAGAGTGATTTTATCAAAGAAAAAAAAAAGTAAACAATGACAATTAAAATGAAACAATTTTATTTTATTCTTATTGTCTAAAGTTAAACAAATGTGTAAATGTAATAAAATTATTTTTTTTTTTAAGTTTGGAGTTTTTTTTTTTGGATATAAATCGCATTATTTGTTGGAAGCAATAAATTTTTAAATAAATAACTGAACATCACACATAACCACATAAGTAGAAAATCTTAAAAAAATTATGAAATATTGGCACGAAATTGATGATATGTTTTAAAGAAGTTATATTGTAGGCTTCTAGAATAAAATTGCACGATGACGGGGTTGCACAAAATTAATCTTATAGTTAAAAACATTTTTTTGTTTTAAATAATTTTTAATAGAAGGAACACCTTATCAAACGGTCATGATTTTACACCTAGCGAGTTTCGGCTGTTAAACCTTGTCATAACAGGATTATTAGATACCAAGAACCCTTTGATGGTCCAGAATTTGGGGGGATCAGACCCTCAGGATCTCCCCCTGGTTGTGGCCTTGATCGTATCCATATAAAGCGATCTGGAAAGCTTTGTGTTGTTAAAATCACTTGTGAAAAAACAGCTGATGCAGCAACAACTTAAGGTATCTGAAAGTTTTTGGATAGGTTTACACACCGTCTCGGCTATATTTTTGAAAGCGAGGACTGTTCCGGGGTTCAGCTGTTTTAACTCACCAATTTTGGTGGGTTAACTGAGGATCAACGAACCATCGTTAAAAAAAATACGCCTTGTATTGACTTTAGAAATCGGTTTGTTTTGATGTTTTTGTCATGACGGGACTCCAGTAGCTTCGGGCGTCAAAGGTGGCTTCATGTCAGTGGCCTCACCGCCATGCTTCCAGACGAGAGAAAAAAGATATGCAACCTATCACAGTAATACCAATATCAAAAGAAGTACAAAACTTCGAACACTTAAATCCGTGCCTTGAACTTGAGCTCTGAATCATACTGAAAATAATATTCCCATAGTTTCAGTTTCAGTTTCAGTTGTTTCCAATGACAAATTATTTAAAAAAAAAAAAAAACTATCACAAGATCGAGAGAGACACAAAAAAATATGCGTATTTTTTTGACACTTTCAAGCCTCTCCAAACTCCAAAGTTTCCTGCTCTATTTTTTGAGAAGATAAATTCGACGGTTTCGCCAAAGTCCAAGTATTGTCTTATTAGAAAATTTAAATTTAGTGCTGCTCCTAAAAGTATACAATATTTTAATTTCATAAAGATTTTAATTGTTACACAAAAGATCAATATAATGTTAAACATATTTTTGGGATCTCTAAATTCAAAGGTTCTGTTTGATATTTTTTCTTTCAAAAGATCGCAACGGAATACACATATTGTGCATGCATAAATCGTTCAAATGGGAATGGGAATCATTTGTTTAATTCCCAAGTTGCAAGCACAATAGCCCAGTGGTCCATTCCTTTTCTATACAATTGTTAACTATTCTTGATGTTAAAAAAAATGTTAAAGTGACATTGTTAAAAATGTTACACTGTGTAACATTTCATTTAGGAACGATCATTGTTGAAAATAATGTTGATCTGTCAAACGAAATGGGTTGCAAACAAAAATGCGAAATACATTAGAATGAAAAATAAAATAAAATTTTATTGCATAAAAATTATTGGAAACATTATTATCAGCACTTAAAAATTGCACGCAATTTATAAATTGAATTCATTTATTTATTTATTTTTACAAAAAGTTGAATCATCAAGCTAAATGTTTGCAACTTATTTTCATTCCAATTAGATACCCACGCATTGCTTTGTAGGAAATCTACCTTATCGAAAAATTTAACTGTCGGAAAAAAGAAAATTAATCAGCATAAATAACAGAAGATAATTATTAAAAGCAAGATCTACAATAAAAATAAAATTAAATAAAAAACAATAAACAAAAGATAAACCCTAAATATGAAAATCTAAATTCAGCTGCTTTTGACAGACTAACATTTTCAATTCATATCAACGAAATGAGTTGGAAATTGTTACAAAGTGAAACATTCTGACACAAGACACCTCAATATTGAATTTATGAATGATTTTATGACGTCATAATGTTGCACAATGTTACACTTTTATAATTTAGCAACGATCAGAGTTAACATTTTGAAGAAAACAAACTTTCACTTCAAAACTATTCCAAAAACTTTCTTAAAAGGGATTTGATTCTGTGGCTTGAAATTGGAAGAATTAAGTATATTGTAACTTGCTCAAAAAATTTCAGTTTTTGGGAAGAAATGTCAAGGCAATATTATAAAGGTTATGTTGATTACAACACTTTTATTAATTTGCTTATTTCACACTAGAAAATCACAAGCAGTAGGTAGGTGCATACTTATACCTACTTACAGTGGTGTGAAAAACATTCCGGATTTTTTTGGTAAACTGCATTGATTGTTGGTTTGTGATATAAAAATGAAAAAATCAAATGTTTGCAATTATTTCCCATTTTTATTGAATATATTTTATTATTTAAAACAAAAACCATGGAACTTTATCCATCAAAACAAAAAAGAATTCAAAAAATTAAAGTTAATTCAAAATTTTAATGTGAAAAACTAACCGGATTTTATTTTTTTGCAATTAACTTTTATT
Source organism: Epistrophella euchroma (assembly GCA_947049315.1). NCBI lineage: Eukaryota > Metazoa > Arthropoda > Insecta > Diptera > Syrphidae > Epistrophella > Epistrophella euchroma. The sequence continues at coordinate 119,224,781 of OX346245.1, read as the reverse complement.
ATTTATTTAATATTTTGTCCAGTAACCCCTGTTTTTTATCACAGCTCGGCATCGACGAGGCATTGACTGGATTAAGTTCTCGAAAACAGAAGCAGGAATATTCTCCCATTCATTTTTCAAAGCTGCAAAAAGAGAAGTTGTTGACGTGTGCTTTTTTTCCCAACCCGCCTTTTTAAAATGGCCCACAAGTTTTCTATTGGGTTTAAATCGGGTGATTGAGATGGCCATTCTAAAACACGAATATTTTTAGTTTCAAACCACTCTTTTAGCAGCTTTGAAGAATGTTTGGGGTCATTATCCTGCTGAAAAACCCAACGCAGAGGCATTTCTTCCTCATGCGTATGGAAGCATTACTGACTCCAAAATGTCTCTATATTGGGATCGGTCCATAATTCCTGTGATTTGGTGTATAGGACTGCAGCCTGCTCCTGAAAAACAGCCCCAAACCATTCACCGAGGCTCCACCGTGCTTTACTGTAGGGAGTACATTTGCAGGCTTTAATCGCGTACCTTTTGAGCGCCTCACTGTCCTTGCATTATCGAAGTAAAATAAGTTGAATTTGCTTTCATCACTGAAAAGCACACTCCTCCATTTGCTTAAAGACCGGTTAAGATGATTTTTTGCAAATTCAACCCTGGCTTAAATGTTTTGATTAGGAATTTTAAGTCTTTCCCAAATACCTTTTACGGATTACCTTTTTGTTACGATGTTTAGCAGTAAGAAGAGGTTTTTTAGCTGGTCGAAATGCAAAAAGACCGAAATCTCTTAAACGCTTCCTGACCGTACTTGGCCCTATGGGTAGATTAAGTTCATCACAAATTGTCTTTGAAGTCGCAAAAGGGTCTTTAAGCACGAAATTCTTTATGCGCCTATCAGTTTTAATTGTTGTTTTGCGAGGGCGTCCACCAAAATGATCTGCTTCTACTGATTTTCCACTTTTAAATTTTTTAATGATGTCGCAAACCATTGACGTTGGAATTTTTAAGATTTCAGCGTTTACTTTTTGTTTTATACCGGCTTGGAACTTTTCTATTATTTCGTATCGAATCGCGTTGCTATAAGGTGTTTTAGCCATTTTATGCACTATATTATTTCAACTTACACAGCTCTCAACTTGTAAAAACGTTTTAATCTACGGCTTGAGTCAAAAGACTCGAAGAAACCGTTACTTTAACATCGAGACTTGCAATCTTCTTGAAATCCGGTTAGTTTTGCACAGGCATGTTACTGAGTAACTTTATAAAATAATTTTTTTTTTATTGTTCTTGTAAATTTAAATTAAATTTTTTAAGGTTATAATTAACTTGTCTCATACTCTTTACAAATTATTAAAAAACTTATGGAAAGTTGTTAGTTTTCTACTTGGTATTAAGAAAATCATTACTATGGGAAAAAATCCGGAATGTTTTTGGCAGCACTGAATGTATTAAAACGTCAGTACAAAGCAATAAAATGAAATTTTCTGTCTCATTTCCACTTAATAAAAAAAAAATAAACACCTTATTTTTATTTTGAAAGCAACTGTGAATGTCAAAGTAAATATTCTTGTTAGGTTATCTTTTTGTACAATAAAAGAACTATATATGTATATGGAGCGTTTTTCTTTTTTAGTTAAGAGCTGTTCAGAAGAGCTGAGCCCGAACTGTCAGACAAAAATATTATGTTTATTTTTTAGTTTAGATTGCGTTCAGAGCGTGCTCCATGAGCTCAGAGTAAAATAACCGAGCAGACAGAGTCTGCCATTTTGACAGATATGAAAATATAGTGCTATACAAATAGTGATATAAAAATATGGTAAGGTACATATAAAGAAAAAATATTTTTACATTTTATAAAATAAATAAAAAATATTTTTACATTTTACAAAATTTTTTTACCCACTTTAAAATAATGATGAAAAACAGTGATTTTTTCGTTTTTTTTACATTTTTTGTTTTATTGTGGCCAATTAAAGATGATGCGGGTATATTTTTTTTTTATTTCTTCGTGAAGATATCAATATTATATTACTTATACACATGACCAACAAATTTTAAATAAGAATTAACAATAAAGAAAAAGCTTTCTTAATTCTGTTTAAAATACCATTTGGAAGAAATAATCCAATGAATTTTATAGTGGAACCCTGTTTTCTCTCTTATTTAAATTTTGTTGATCATTATAAGTAGTATAATATTGATAACTTCAAGAAAAAATTTAAAAAAAAATAATAATATACCCACAGCATCCTTAATTGGCCACAATAAAACGAAAAATGTAAAAAAAAAAACGAAAAATCACCATTTTTCATCGTTATTTTTAAGTGGGTAAAAAAATGTTGTAAAATGTAAAAATAATTTTTCTTTACACCTTACCATGTTTTTAAGATTGCCAAGTTTCATTTTTATTCATCAACAATTACAATTTTGCGGATTTTAAGACTAAAAATCTACCTGTAATTTGTATGGGAAATTTCAAGCGCTTGGTGGCACGTGTTAACGTTAACCGATTGCAGTGAAATGCACAGAACTTTTTTAAGTCAGCCCCATCACATTTATTCATAACCTAAGCTGAGATACATAAACCTTTGGTAAATATAAAGGCATAAACAGTTGGATAACATTTTTAAGTTATTCTTGGAAAAAGGAAGAATTTGTAAAGTTTTTTTATTTCTCGGTGTATGGTTAAATGCTGAACCCCTAATGCCAATGATCAAAGTGATAGCAATAAAACTGCGTTTTTATTTAAAAAAAACAAAAATGAAACCCTATTACAACCACCAAGAGGCCATCAGGCAAATCTGGTAGCTATAGCAAGTCGTCGTTGTATCCGTCAAGACGTATTATAAAACATTTGAAATAAATACTTAAGACCTAATTTTAAATTCAAGTAATAAGTAAAATCTATTTTTATGTATGTAAGTATTTGCGTTTTTTGTTTCAACAAATCGTTCGTTGCTCAGAAACAAAGGTACATAATAATATAACAAAACATTCTTCGAGCTGGAAATTTTCATTTGAAATGAAACCAACCAAATAAAAGAAAAGTGGTTGTTGAAAGCTGCTGGTCGTTATAGGTGACATTGTCGACATCGTAAAAAGCCAATGCCTTACATCTTTAATACTTAACCACTTTTAACATTGAAAGGAGCAAGTTTATTTTTTTTTAATGAATATATTTTTTTCACGGTAAAATTACATCAAAAAATTCTAAAAAGATTTTGTATGTTTTCAATACAGTACCTAAAGTTTATATTTTTTTTAAGTGTAGATACCGAAAAAATAAAAAAAAAATACTTAAGTTTTTTATTGAATTTGAGTAAAGTATATTTTTTATGACTTTATTTATTAAAGGTCTTGTCTTGTATAAATATATAAAAAATGTACAGTTGTTCTCTATGACAATGAATACCTCTCTTTGATAGAAATGAATATTTTGCGAACATTAAAGAAGTGGCTTCTTATGTATCAAAGAAATTTTTCATAAGAAATGTGTCCTTTTTTTTCCTTTTTTTTTTAAATTAACAACAACCCATATTCTATGCCCGAAGGCAAATGAAAAAAAAGTCATAATTCTTGAAAATTTGCCACAGTTATTAGGTATACCACAAGTTTGCAAGTATGTATGTATGTAGGTACACTCCGTGTCGTTTAATTATACATAGATGCTATTTTAAAAGCTTTTTGAAATATCTTTATGTTGATTATTTTTTCTTGGAAAATTATATACAGTATCTGTAGAGTAGGTACGCCAATTAAATCAAATAAAAATCTAAATCAACGCAAACATTTTGTGAAATTTTTAATTTGGAGTTGCGTCACTTGATTTAAATTTTGTGAATTTTGTTTCGAAAGATACTTATGATACACAAATTATATACATTTTATGATAAAAACAGTTTTTAAATGCAAAGTAGCCAGCTGCCAATATGGGACACTTTGAAACCTTATGTCCTCAATCTAGTGATGCGCAGTTTAAACCAAAAGCCCGACCTTGAAATCTCCTCACAACAAAAGTAAGTTTTCCTCTTTTACTTGTTCTGCTTTATACAAAAAGGACAGTTCGATGCAGCCAGGAAGCAATTTTCTTCTTCATGATATCTTTTCTTTTTTTTTTTTACAGAAAATTACATTAACTTAGATTTTGAAAGTAAAAGCAAACAATAACACTAAAGGTCAATACTAATTTAGAAAGAAAAAGTCTAATTAAACAATGTTCTCGATGTTCAAATAGATATTATTACGAAGGTCATTGCAAAAAATCCGCCAAAAGACTTTCAAGTTTGTATTTAAAATTAGATATAAACATCTGAATGATTGCTCGAAGCTTATTCATTTTACCCGAGTGAATATGTACTAGCGTTTTTTGAAAAGACATCAATGGGATAGGGATGTACACTTTTATCCTTAAAGACGACCTTTTCCAGATAATTATTACACAATCTAGTATATGTTCATTGTATACGAAATGATGTAGGTGAGTAAGTGGTGTATAATGAAGTGTACGCATCCTTATAAGATCTTGGTAAGTAAATGTTTATCTTGTGCACATAGAGCCTGTCGTCTGCAAGGAAAATAATCAAGTATACTGGCCTTTTCAGAGAGAAATTCAAAGGAAAACTTTGGTCCAGCAAAATTGATATAAACATAAAATTAAGTGAATTCTTTTTGGTATACTAGGATGGTATATCATTGAAGTGTTTTTTTTTTGAGATGAAGAGAGTTAATGAAAATTGTTGTTTCATTAGTGAAGCTCTCCTACTAATGGCAAACAAGGATATAGTAAATATTATATTCAGTCGTGTAGAAAAGATGAACTTCCAGAAAAGATTTATTATATTTTATATACAAAAACTGTCAATTTTGTTCATTAATTTCACCCTTTAATAGAGTCTGTTGAACTTTTAAAGAAATAAAGATTTATTAATTTGAAGGGAAATATTTTATGACAGTTAATTAAGTTAATAAAATGAACAAGATTCCAATTAAAAGTACAAGAAAAATTCTTTTTTTTCAAGTTTAGACCAATTAGTTTTGCTGTGTTATTATGGATCGGTTCGGACATGACAAAACAATAGCTGCGTTTTATTTTCTACGGATCAGGATCATTTTACAACACGTAATATAAAAACAATTTGGGATCCTGCTCTCTATCTGGATCTATTTCGAAGATCCAAAAATGAATTCTTACTTTGGCGGGTAGATGGCTTTTATGGTAAGGTAGCGTTTGTTGTATAGTGCAAAGAAAAGAGACGGGAAACAACTGAAAATAATTAAAACGTAAGTAAAAAAGAGATGGTTATATAACACTGCTGTCATTGTGATCCATATCGTTTTATTTTCAAGGGATGATCCTGATCCAGATCCAAAGATAATAAAACGCGGCTATAATAATCCAGAAACTACAATATTATCGATCATGAGGCGTAAGTATTTGTAGTTATCAATTTTCATTAACAAACTGTTGCTACAAGCTAACAGGAAGGTTAATTGAATTTTTTTAGATTTATTTTTATTCTTATCGCTGGAAGATGTTACTTTAATTGACACTAAGATAATAGAGAAGTTCGAAAAAGTGGTTTTTGCTATACCGTCCGTGTCGTCGGTCTGTATGTCTGTGCGTCCGTGTATCTTTTGTAATTTGAGCTAGAGCCCAAACAGCTGGACCGATTTGTTTCAAATTTGAAACAGAGCATTTTTATTTGATTCCCTAGAGGGGAAATTCGAATTTTTAATTTAGTTCATCTAAAAACAGGTAGCTTCCATACAAATATTTGGTTTTTGCTCAAATTGTATCAAAAACAGCTCTAAAGAGTTTGATTAAACTTCGTAGGTAGGTACCTGCAACAATAGTGGCTGTGAGAAAACTGCGTTTCATGTTTTCGTCAAAAATTTTCAGTCTAATGCTTTTGTATATTGCATTTAAATATTTTTAAAATATTAAAAAATAAAAAATCAAACAAAATAGTTTTTAGTACTTTCGACTCTTTTTACATTTTTTCGTTAAAAATATCATTAAATTACTGTGAAGCATATCTTTTATATATAGCTTAAGCTGCAGCTTCAGCTTCATCATAGTTTTTTCACAACAAGAGAAAGTTCGTGCGATTCAGTCGTGCAGATTTTTTAGTTTAGAGTTGGTTGAGAACAATGCACTTTGCAGAGCCTGAGCGAACGGTGTGGCGCGCGTAAGCTCTGAATAGAGTGTGCTCAAAGTCTTCCGATTTAATTATGAAACTTTTTTTTTAAATTAATGTAAGTAATAAGAAAACTGCTTAATGAATCTTTCTGAAAACCCTTTTTGGGCCTTATTATCTATAAAATAGAATTCTAAGTCGATATCTTTATTCGTTCTCGAGATATCGAAGGTGAAAAAAAGCTCCCGAAAGTACGAACGTACGTACACACGATACACAGAGGTCTTTCTAGAACACTCCAGTTGTATGTGTAGGTACTGGAAGGACACTTTTCTAAAAATTTGTCTTAAAATAGAACCAATTTTTAATTTTTGTTTAAACTATGTACTATGTTTTAATAAATAATTTTTGTAAAATTAATTTCAATCTTAAAATTTTGTTAATCAAAATTCAAAAACAATTTTTCAGAATTTTAAGTTTTCTTATTTTTAACGTTCAAAGCTTTTATCAATTTCTGGCCAAATCTACAAACTAGATGATAAATAATATATTATAGTTTTTCACTACATAAATATTTACGAAAGCTAAATTCTTCTTACAAAAACTATTTTCTGCGTATTTTTAACTTAAAATAGAACTGATTTTATTATTACCAAAAGTTAGTGTAAAGTACCTAGTATTTTTTTTTATAATAATTTGCTGTATAATTGGTATAACTTTGAGTACCGCAAGTAAAAAATAAAAGAGTGAAGACATTAAACAGTTAAAAAATAAAAAGTTCAACTTAAGGGAATCAGAATACGAAAATATCTAGTATAATAATAAATTGTACACCTAAAAGTCTTGTGTCACATTACATCAACAATAAAAAATTAAATTTAAAGGCTTTACTCAATAATAATCCTTCCAACTATTATTTCAAAGTCCCCTAGCTCTTGTTTTTTTGTTATTATTATTTGTTCTTAAAAGCAAGCTGAGCTTTTTGAAGTGAATAATTTAATTAAAATCTTCCACCATCTAAAATTTAATTTGATAGTCACTCTCTGTTTCTGTCTCTATTTAAAATTTAATTATTAATCAATAAACAATGGTTCATTGGACAATGAGCTTCAGCAAATTGGATTTCACCCAATAAACAATGTAAAATACAAGTGGGAAGCTTTAGGCCGGGGATAAATTTGTAATTTTCATGTTAACACACCCTTTTGAGCCGTCATTACACGTGTCTTGTTAATTCTATAGATACTACGCTACGTAATAACTTCATAAACACTTCTGGAGAATAATAGTTGGAAAACCTGTTAAAACGGTGCTTTTCTGCAAGTGTCGACCTGGTTTTGAACGCATCAAAAACAAAACAAAAAAAAAAAAAACATCACACCAAACATGTATTCAAGAACGGTATAATGTAGCCATTCATTAAACATTTTAAGTTCAACGATTATGATAACAGTGGGGCAGAATAGCTTAGAAATTTGAGTTAAATACTGAAAAATTTAGGTTTAACATAAGGACAGTTTACGCTGAGGAAAAAGTAGATCATAAGCATTTAAATTGAACATAAATATTTAACTTTCGTTTCCTAAAAATATTTCCGACTATTTTCGAACTATTAAGACACTATGGGGCATATTCATAGATGTTGTTTAAGCTTTAAGTTAAGCAAAACTGGAATTTATCTTATAAAAACTTCATCAGAAAAACTCTAGTTTTGCTTAGCAACAGCTTGAACCACATCTAAGAATATGCCCCAATGCAACTAGTCAAAAATCTAATAAATACGACTTCGAGTATTTAAAGATTGATTGCTAAAAATTATTGATTGGTTTAGTTTCTTAAGCTGACAATGGGTATTAATAAGGCATCGACTTCTGCAGCGGTTGAATATAGGTTCTCACTTGAATAGAAAAAGTTAGTTTTTGTTGTTTACTGAACAAACCTCCACTAAAAAGAGAGCTGGTCCTCGTGAAACAGCTTTTAGTCCGGATTTGTAGTATCTTTCTATAATGTTGAAGATTATTTCATAGTTACGAGCTGATGCACGCTATTGTTATCATACCTCTTTTAAGGTCCACACTGCGTATTTCTTATAGTTTATTGATCTTGAAAAAAACTACAGAATTTTTCCAGATTATTAAACGATGCGGATTTAAATTTGTAATTTTTCAAGATCTCTTATTTTTGGAAAAAATAAAGTTGACTATTAAACAAAACATTTTCCTCTGTTTATTTTCAATTTTTGTATGATGTAAACAAAATTTATCTATTGATCTACCGTTTATCAATATTCTTGAAAACATATTCCACATGCTGCCTTATTTTGATTGTACCCTGCCCCACTGTAAGAAATAGCTTCAATGTTTGCAGTGGCCGAATTTAATAATAAAATTTGTTCGAAACCAATAGAGTGTGTAGTGACAGGACATAAATTGCAATTTGGCCAAAATGCACATCCAATACACTATCTATACCAACTCGATGTAGGTATACTCATGTATTCTTTTGTGTTTCAAAAACTTTATCTAAAATGTATCTGACATAGTTGCTCTAAATGGTTCTATTTTCTCTCAGCTATTAAATCCACATTTTCATCCCACTCCAGCGTTGCACTGCGACCTGCAACTACATCCAGGAATTAAACCTCCTGATGTGTGAGCCATTTAGCTAACAATATAATAAAGTTGTATGAGCATAGTGACAGGACAGGACAGGACATATTATATTTTATAGTTAGGTACTGCATTCTTAACCTAGCCACATATAGATACCAAACAGACAGACAGAATGATTTGAAAAAAAAAAAAGGAATCCTTAAGAGCATATGCGTTGCATTGTTTCATCAATCAACATTCTCTATGAATCTCCTAGTGATGATACACCTTCCGCTTTGTCATCACACACCCTACCACAATATAGTGGTTTGGTATCTCGAATGTTGTGTATTGCACATCGCTTCGGGAGAAAAACGACTCCCTCTAATAACAGAGCTGTAGCTAAGGAGGTTTCTGCTGTAGCAGACCTATATAATTTTGTATTTGTTAGTTATTAATGGTGATGGACAGGGAGGTGGCCATAAGGTTCCCTGATGGGGCCGCAGTTGGAATAGCTGTCAAAATATTGAATACACATAAATTCAATGTTTCGAACACAACGCAATCTAACTTTTAACTTTTAACGTACAGCACTTTTGACGTTTCAGATTATACTTTTTGCATCCGAAAAAAATATTGTGGTTATTTATGTCGCGAAAAAATATATTAACTAAAATGAAAAATTCTGAATATAAAAAATGTCGATTCTGAGCTTGTACACAGAATATTGTTTTGTTTTTCTTCAAAACACTTTCAAAGCTGTACAGTACAGCTGCATTGTGGGCACGTAAAAAAAAAAATAACGTACGACACTTTTTGACAGCTTCTCCAGTTCCGTCTGCGGCTTCGGTTGCAGCATTCTATTCTGTTCAGGCAGTAAATCCGCTGGTCGAACAACATTTTTTGCGTTGTTAGGCTCAATTTACAGTTTTTGACTGAAACCCATCATCATTTAAAATTTTAGTTGTTAATTTCGAGACGTTTAGAAAGCGTAATTTATTTTGAAGCCACAATAAAGTTTATGGCTGGTCGTTTTTGTCCGAAATATTCAATGTTCATTAGTTAGGTATATTGCATTCATTGAAATAACAAACGTGAATTTATGTTGGTTGGGCCCAAATGAATTGTTTTTTGTCAAGAAATAATAATTAAACCGTCACTTCGTCAGCTTTATTGGCATGATAACTCATTTTGCTTTATAAGTCTCCCAACATTTAAATTCAATGAAAACTATATCTGGTACCTTATATCATAATAGGTTTGTTCGATGTCAGCCCTGAGGCGCACTGGGTCGCCCTGAAATCGATCTAAAGCGTTTTATGTAGCACTTTTTTCGCCCTAAGTTATTTGTACTGTGTTCGATGTGCGTTCGGGGCGAGCTCCGAATGCACTCCTACGAAACCCAGGTTTCTTCTCAGAGTGAACATTCAGAGCTATTAAAATTCAAATCAATAGTTTCCAAATTAAGGGAGTGAATTTTGATGATGAACTTAGATGGTCATCATGAGATATTTTGTTGATAATTGTGTTTATTTCTTCAATATAATTATAAACAAAATGGAAAGTCGATGAAAAAGGGAAATTAATGAATGATGTGTCAAAAAAAATCATGTGCTGAAACTTGTAGCACTGAGGTGTTCTGAGTTTTTTGACAGTTGATTGACATTCCCCAGGTCGCCCTGGGGCTGAGGAAATTGAACAAAGCTAAATGTAATATCATAAGGTTTTATATAAATGAAGTATATTAAACGAAACCAGGGGTTTCTTTTTGTAAAATTATCGATAAATAATAGTTGATCGTGTTTACCGTGCAAAATTATTGGTCGCAAAATAATGCTTCAGACATTATTTTTCCTGGCAAAATTTAGTGAAGAGCATAAAAAATGGCTAGCTTGACATAATGTTGACTCATTTAAGGATGATCAGGTCACTAATGCGAGTTTACTCGAAGACACCATTGCATTATACAGTTTGTCTTGACAGTAGAATTCTGGTCAAAGAATCCTCCAGAGTGAGCATGTGAATTCTTCTCCTTATTTGTCTAATTGAATTGTATTCTTTGAATACTGCATTTATATTTCACCTTTTATTTTTTGTTCCATGCCCTAGCCCTAATGAATTAACCCCTTTCAAAAGAAATGAAATTACCTAAAATTTTTCCTATACACAAAGTTGGGAGTTAAGACATAAGAAAGAACTCCTAAGGTTTATCCTCATCAATGTTAGGATTTATTACATTTTTTTTAGGAATTTTAAAATGATTAAATAACCTTAAAAATTAGACCAATGCACTTTATTTTGTTAGGAGTTAATTCATCAAGGTAAAAAAAATTTTAATTTTTTTTCAAATTTTATTTTTATTATATTCGATTCGCTTGCTCCCTGTTTTAGTGCCTGTTTACATCGGATTTTTAATGAATGTCGCATCCAGTGAGACGGGTAGATTTTATATGTTTTATGTGGTTTTCGATTTAACCATTTTAGATTTGGGGGTCAAAACACAGGCCAATCGTTGTGAATCGAACGAATCTGGTTGTTTTTTTATGCCAAATGGCAACATAGGTACCTATGTCTTTTTTAATAATGATTCTAACCTATTTTTATCAATTCAATGTTTTACGTATGCTTCTTTACATAACAAAAAAAAAGAAGTATTTTGTAAAAGAAGTTTTACTTTTATCGACCTCTTCCCAGAGTTCAAGGAAGAGGTCAACTGCACCAAGGAGTATCCCCTTTAAAATAACTCTTCTGGTTACGGCCTTGGGACACTATAGCACACTACAACAACTGCTAAACTACTGATATTGTGCGCTGGTATAGAAGTGGAGGAGAAATAATCTGTGGACACAGCCGCGTATCGTATACGGGTATCCGAATGCATTATTCATGACATGAAGCACCTGAACCACTAACGCAGGTAATCGTGCCGATTGTTCGTTTTGTTCGTACGTAGAGTTAAACGAGTATAGATCTAGGTATACTCCTCCACATATATGAATATGAAGACGAGCCGATGAGTTCGGTTCGGACGGTCTGTGTGTTTCTGCTGCTTTAAAAAAATTCTTCTCCGGATTGGGATATAATATTTTGATGGGTTTCGGATTTGGATTTGGTTGTTGATGGTATTGGTATGGTGTGGTTAGTGGACATTTCACAGCCAGCATTGGTATTTTAATTTCCCTTTTTATACGTTGATTGAATATGAAAATCGAAAATTAATTTTATAAAATTTTAATTTAACAAAACAAAAAACAAAAAAAATAACCTCGTTGGTACCTGCACACAAATATTTTACATATATACGTATAAATTTTGTATCTCCTTCTCTTTATTTTTTGGCAAATTTATTGTCATATTGCAGTTAAATTTATTTATTACATTTTTTTTAATAGGCAGAATAAATTTCAATTGATATTTGCATCAAAAATGACGCAAAGTATCATTTAAAATTAATTTCGAGGTTAAATAAAATATTTCCAAAGCAGATTCTCGATTGTAATAAAAAATAATTACATATTTAATTGTGATTGACAGAAAATCAATTTTGCAACATACATTTTTGCAGAGGTGTTTTGTTACCGACATTTCGTTGGAATTGGAAAATATAGTTTTTTTTTTGTGTGGATTTGTAAACATTTTAAAAAGCAAATTCGGAATATGTATACTTGGATTATTTGCGCTAATTTATTACATCACTGCACTCATGTCACACTATCGCCTCATTTGCCACATCCTTTTTTACAGGAATTATTTCTGTACTTAGGTATAGTTATCATTAGATTTTCAAAAGAATTCTGTTAAAACAGATTTCCATCGTTGAACCTCAGCAAAACAGCTTTAACGCAAAAAAATTGTATTGCTATTTTAGTTTGCTAAATTGACGTCAACTTAGCAGGTCAACTTTCTTAAAACTATATATGAACGATCCGGGAGTGGATATATATTGAAAACTACTTAATTGCTAATTAGTTACGCGAAAAAAAATTTAATCGCTGTTTTGGTTTGCGAAAAAATGGGTATCCTGCCTGGGGTCAACTTAGCAGGTCAACTTCTCAAAATCAAAGATAAATGGAGCCGGTTTTGTATATATATTGAAAACTACTTAATTGCTAGTTAGTTACGCAAACAAAATTGAATCACTTTTTTCGTTTTCGAATTAATAAGGATGACGTCATCATAAAAGTACACCCATTTCCTCGCAAATCAAATCAGCGATAAATTTTTTTTGCGTAAATAATTAGAAATTAAGTAGTTTTCAATATATATCCACTCCCGGAACATTTATCTCAATTTTTGAGAAAGTTGACCTGCTAAGCTGACGTCAACTTATCCTGCTCCCATTTTCTCATAAACCAACAAAGCAATTAATTTTTTTTTGCGTAACTAACTAGCAATAAAGAAGTTCTCAATATATATCCACTCCCGGACCGTTTACCTATAGTTTTGAGAAAGTTGACCTGCTAAGTTGACCTGCTAAGTTGACGTCAACTTAGCAGGACACCCATTTTCTCGCAAACCAACAGAGCAATTAATTTTTTTTTTGCGTAACTAATAAACAATTATGTAGCAGTTATTTACTATATACTGTTCAATCTGCAATCGAAAAAGTGACCTGCTAATTGATGCATATTAAAAGGATTTTTAAGTTTTACTTTATGAGAAAGGAGACTTTTAACATTGCTGGTACCTTCACGGATATTTTTTTTATTTTATTTTATTTCATTTTTTTTTAATTAGATTTTTAAGTTTTACTTTTTGAGAAAGGAGACTTTTAACATTGCTGGTACCTACACGGATATTTTTGTTATTTTATTTTATTTCATTTTTTTTAAATTAAAAAATATCATTTATCTCTATGGAAGCCTATTCGGAAATAGATTAGTTTTTGGTAGAAATTACTTCAATATTATGTACATCTTATTTTACCACCACATGTTATCGTATACCCAATTAATATAAGCTAAATGATATAATGTTCTCGTAACTAATTAGTTTCAATTCCATCAGTAATAAATATTATGACGTAATCCTTTCCAAAGGGCTTTTTAGTCTCACACCTAAGGCTGTGTGGCTACGTAAATAATTAGCTTTTGCAATGATGAATATATAGAGGTATAAGGTTAAAGTACAGCGTAGCTATTGACTCCATCAGGATAATTCAATAGAGTTTCCTAGATGTTTCAACTCCGTCATTCTATTATCCTCCCTTATTGCTGAAAAACAATTAATCTCTTCTATATAAATGAGTTAATTACACACCCTCCATTTTGCCTGAAAAGCTACCTTTTCTGCCTGTAAACTAATCATAATCTTATAGGAGCTTGCGAGCATCTTCCGTTTGCCTCGTTATAAGCAGCAGCAAATTAGACGTTTTAGCGACATTAATCATTTAAACATCGCATCGTCATGTACCTACTCTCCGTGTTGATATTCTTGAAAAGCTTCAATTTAGAGTACCTAATTATGTTCATTTTCATGTTCATGGGGCTAAAACGTTCATGTGATGTGGACAATTATCACAAAAAGACATAATTAACGCTCCACAACATTTAAAGGACCTCTTCTGGATAAGTTCCGATTAATTAAGAAATTACTGCAATTTATTAACTATTAGCGTGATTGGTCACCACTTGTGAACGCAACGGTGAAACCTGCCAGATGGTAGAAGAATGAAAGGATAGCACAATTTAAAATGCAGTTACATATTTATGGCTTTAGCTATACTCTCCTTTTGTTGGCAGATGTCCAAATGTATCTGTAGGTCGTTAGATGTCCATTTTCAAAGATGTAACGATTTAAAGTGATTGAAAACAATCTTTAAAGAAAAAATAAATTGCTTTAGTTTACAACTTAAAATAAAAAAAAACTCAACAAGAGAGATTCCTTTTTTTCAACTTGATGGATAAGCAATAAAATAAAGATACACTCTACTTCGTTCGATTGATTTAGTATTTTCAGATCAGAAACTGGGAAGTTTTTACGTTCAATACTTTTGGCATTCATTTCTGCTTTTTTTTTTGCAGAGCCATATAATTTTTTATTATCCAAATTATATATTTTTGGCCATAAGTTTGATTTCAAAAAATAAATTGATGTGAGCCAGGTGAAGTAGGTTTTTAAAAATATTTTAAGTAGTTGATTCAGACTTTTTGAAATTTCAAATTTTAAAGTTAATTTTTTTTTCCATTATTTGCCACTTTTAAGACAATAGAATTAACATTTATGTATAGTGCTGCCAATGCCACCGAACAAAAAGGTTAAAAAAAACATATTTGGCAGCATCTTTTGTAAAGGAGATGATATTTCATTTTTTTCTTATGAAGTTGAAGAAAGGTTCATGTATGTCAAAAGAAGCAAACAAGATTAAAGATAGATGCCAGTTTTAAAATCGTGGTTCAAATTTTGTGGTTCAGGTATTTTAATTTACTGATTCCGGCGAATTAACTGAGCTTCAACAATGGTTCAAGCATGCACTTAGCTATTAGCTAAACCATATTTGAACCTCAGTTAACCCGCCTAAATCGGCAAGCTGAATTTGCTGAACCACGAATTAAATATTGAACAAAGTTACCTATAGAAAATGTCCATAATGAAAAATTCTAGCATTATGGTAAATAAGATTTAAAAAAAGAAAAAACGTAAACTTAATCGACTACAGCGCAGTGTACCCAAGTAAAATTTTCAATCTAGGTTTACTTTTTTGTCTTCTATTCTCCTTACTGTTTACAATCGATTTCCTGAAAAACTTTTCATAACTCTTATTTCTAGTGTGTGTACCTAAGACACTATTCTTGTTAAATATTTTAAATTAAAGTGAAAAATTTTATAATATGGTTTATACGCAATGCAATCGTGATGTGTTGTTTTTATCTTAGCAATTATTTACAAGGAATAAAATTGGAAAATATGAATCTAAACTTTTTGAAAGTTTTTTTGAATCCTTTTTGTAAAGGTGTCTGAAAGAATTTTTAATGCATTTTAAACCTGAACATTGTCCTACGTCTCAAATGTGTAGAGAATAAATAATGCTATCGACTTTTGCTTAATTTCAATCTTTAAATATATATGGTCTTATTAATTAGATTTTTGGCTGTTTAAACTATGTCTAAGTATTTCGAAACAGTCGGAAATATGCTTTATTTAATAAAAAAAATATTGCATTTCTTAAGGTTTAGACAATAGATTACGTTGTCTTAAGCAAGATAAAACGAAAAATCACTTTAGCAACAATTAGAAAGGTTTTTTAAAAACTTGGACGGCTGTCTAAAGTTAGACAATGTTTATATTAATACGACCAATACAGTCGTATTAATTAGATTTCCTTAGAACACTTGTCCAGCTAGCCACTGTCTAAATAGTTAGACAACTCATTATTAATAATCACAGCTGTATAAATACGACCTCATATTGCCCGTGACATCCCTGGAATAATTCATTCTTGAGTGAATTAATGAATTTATTTTTTGGCTACGTTCAAAGGACGTAATTTATAACTGATAGTTTTGAAATAATTCAATGGACAGTTTTTTTTTTTTTTTTTTAAAGGAAAAAAGGAAAGGAAAAGAAAAGTCACAAATAATTTTAAAATCAAAATGTATTTGCTATAAGTGCACTCAAACAAAAACAAAACCAAATGAAAAGCAAACAATCTATTAGGGTTTAACCGGAAAACCATATTCAAAAAAAAAACGTTTTTGCAACCACCCATGGCGCTCGTAGTCATATTTACATCCCTGCAAATATTTCATAATTTGATGTAGGTAAATAATTGAAATATAAAGAGCACTCATTTTAAAATGAGCATATTTTAATTTTAAAAATTTAATTAATGAACACTTTGAGTGGATATATTGATATTCCATGTAAACAAACGAAAAATATCCTTGTGTATAAATTACCATTAAGTATTGCCTTCGATTGCGTTTGCCTACCTTTTTATTTTTTAATTGAGATTTAATACATATGTACGCATACCATAGGAGTGGTTTTTTAAGGTATCGCTTCAATAAATAAATACTCCAATCAAATCTATTCGCTGTTCACTTAATCCACTTGACGTTTAACTAATATATTTTGGTATCGAAATTACATAAAGCAATATTATGGTTTAATATACGAATGCGTATCCTAAAATCTGGTATCCCGGAGAGGATTTGAAATATAAACAATTTGCGGTCATTTGGTAAAATCTCGTTTAAACTCAACGTCAGAGTGTTGCGCTCGCAAAACACAGGAGGTTTTGTGGTGTGGAGTGCGACGACGACGGGGGCATATAAAAATTCCCTATGGTATTAAAAGTGCAGTCCACTAATTTACTTTTAATTAAGAGGTTTTATCAAAAAGCATTCATGCGAGTACAGGGTGATTCGCATAGAAGAGGTTTGAATAGCTTGGTCGAAAAATATATATATACGCAGGATCTCCTTCTCATGACTCGATTCACTGCTGACATTTGTTTAGCGCTGTGGTGTTTTCATATCTCCTTTATCTCTAACCTTTTTTCCGTCTGTCATTACCTAATCATATCTACTACTATGGGTTCTTTCTCGAGGGTGGATGCTAGCCATGGGCGGTTTCGGCTTCTCCTAAACTAAGTCGAGAATTCAGATATTCCATGGGACCATCGGCGTTTGCGGCATGTGAATGGATCACAACGAGGAGTTTCTTACTCAAGCGTTCTCTGTAGACGTTGGCTTCTATGAGGCCCATTTGCTGAAATAAAACTTAAATGGGTTAGTGAGCTGAATGGTGGCCAAAAGAGGAAAATCCAAAAAGAAAATCCCCAAAGACGAACCTGAGTAAAGATAAAACCTCTGAGAGAAAATCTTTCTAAGACAAAATCTCCCGGGGAAAATCCTTAAATCAAGATGTGTGAGTTGTGAATCAAGCAATTAAATCAAGCGCGCTATCGCTATCAAGCAAAAACATTTTTTAACTTTCGCGCTCGCGATTTAATTGCTTGATTCAAAACTCACACATCTTGATTTTTGCGGAAAGTTAAAAAAGGTTTTTGCTTGAAACTAAAACTTTAAAAATTTTTTTAACTTTTTTTTTTACATTAAATAAAAAAAAACACAGTTATTCTTTTATAATAATAATTTTTGGATACCTACATTTCCTTTCGTTTAAATATCTTTTGAATTTAATACCACTATTTTCATTCCATTTTTTTGTTAGTATTTTCGCCAGCATTTATAGCAGCTTTTGCAACAGTAATTTCTTATCCTTAATCTTTAAAAACTCACATTAAACTTTTTTGGGAATTTGAAAATTCCATTTCTATCAACCATATAGCAATATTGGGTATACATGAAGGTTTTTTGGTGATTTGGAGATTATGACAAAAGAATACCCATCATGGAGATTTCGTTTCTTTGGTCTTAAAATTTGTGAATATTTTATCCGACTGATATATTTTGTTTTGGCGATAACGTACGCCTCCCAACTTAAATATTTAAGTTCAGCATAAAAGCTTTTGTAACAGTTCACGCCAAGGAAAAAGTAGAACATAAATATTTAAGTTTCGTTTCAGAAAATGGGCCTTAGGTTACGTCCAACGCTAGTAATCGAGTGAGCTATGTAGCTAGCGTTAGTTCACGCTAATTTCACTGGTGAGCTAGTAAGAAAATCCTGAATGATTGTCCACGCTTGTTTGATTCAAATTTCTTGGTATTTAATACTTCAAATTCTTTTAAAAGCACATTAAGCTTTTAAAAAGAGAACTGTTCGCGCAAATAAACTTGAAAATCAAACGAGTTTTGATCTTATTAGGTTACGTTCAGCGCTAGTAAGCGAATGCGCTAGTTTGCGCTAGTATGCTAGATAATAAAAAAAAAAACCTGGTCATAGAGCACGCAAGTTGCTTTCACGCTAGTAAGAGAGTGCGCACAAGTTGATGCTAGCTTACTAACAAATCAAAACTTATTTAATTTTCAAGCTTACTAGCGCAAACAGTTCTCCTTTTAAATGCAAAATGTACTCTTAAAACAAACTTCAGCAGCAAATACCAAGAAATTAGAATCGAACTAGCGTAAACAATAATCCACAATTTTCAAACTAGCGCACTAGCGCGAATTAGTACCAACTAGCGCTAGCTAGCGCACTTGCTTACTAGCATTGGACGTAACCGCAGCCTAAGTCTCTTAATTATAACATACGTTTTGCTTTAAACTTTTTATATATCGTACGAAACACCCAGTAGTTTTACACCCTATATGCCTTCTTTACGTGCGTAGGTATATTGTTAGAAACATATTTCTACTGTCTCTGAGTGGTCAGTGTTGGTTTCGGGTACAAATTATTTATTTGTTTATTTCGTTAACTATTTATTTATTTATTTTGTTAATTGATGTATTCATTTATAAATTAATTTGTTTACTTGTTAATCTGTTCATCTGTTTATCTATTTTACTTGTTTATTTATTCTTTTTTAATTAATTTATTTATTTATTTATTTATTTCTATAATGTATGAATTTTCATCATTATTTAATTTCTATCATATCATTTTTTTTTCTTCTCTTCTAGTCATTAGTTTCAAGGTATCTTAGATAATTCATATCTTATATATATATATATTTTTTTCTTTCAAATGGAGGTTTTATCGTGTTTCCTCCAAAAATAATGTTTAATTAAAAAAAAATAAACTTAAAGGAACCCTTAATAAATAATATTTTAGCTGAAAGATATATTGTATCGAATCTCTTAAATGTAAAATATGTGCGGTAACAAACCATTGTAAAACTTATAACGAAATAAAAATCTATCTATCTATCTATTACTATGATCGGAAAAGTTCAAAAGAGTGATTTAACTTAACCAGAAGACGAACTTCCAATATAAGATTTTTGGTTTTCTTGTTGATGCATTTTCTTAAAAACTATGGCGAAAAATTTTAGGCGATTTAGTATTAAGGCATTTTTAGTATGATGCTGGGTTAAAAACAGGTTTTTCCAAATTTTAAACGAGTTAGGATCATATTATCTTTTTAAAATTTTACTAAAGTTAAAATCGCCAAAAGCTTATTTTATCTGTTTAGTATCATACTAAATCCAAGTGTCACTTTGGCAGCTACAATTATTGCAAATATAGGTTGAACTGTCACTGTTTTAGGCGTGTTCAGCTAGAGAAATAGGTTTTGTATGATACTAGTTAAAAAATGTTTAAAACTAAGAATATTTTAGTAAAGAGTCTCAGTTAGAAAACTGTTAAGTTGTGTCATGCTAATATCAGGCTGTTTAAAATTTTGCGCAAAATTTTAGACGATTTAGTATGATGTTAAAGCATTTTTAGTATGATGCTAGGTTAAATAGGGGATTTTCCAAATTTTAAACGAGTTAGAATCGTATTATCTTTTTAACATTTTACTAAAGTTAAAATATCCAAATGGCTGTTTTATCTTTTTGTTATCATACTAACTCAAAATGTCACTTTGACAATTACAAATGAGTAAATGGTGTGATCTGTCACTTTTTTAGGCGTGTTCAGGTGGATTTTATTGAGAAAATTGGTTTTGTATGATACTAGTTAAAAATTGTTCAAAACTAAGAACATTTAGTAAAGAGCTTTAAAGTTAGAAAATTGTTTAGTAGTATCATGTTAATACCTTAACATCAGGCTCTGTAAAATTTTGCTGTTTTCAATTTTTTTGCAAACTTATAGGCGCAAAATTTTTAACAGCCCGATGTATTAGCATGATACTACTTAACAATTTTCTAACTTTAAAACTCTTTACTAAAATATTCTTAGTTTTAAACATTTTCTAACTATGTAGTATCATACTAAACCTATTTGTATAGCTAAACACGCCTAAAACAGTGACAGTTAAACTTATTTTTTGCATTTGTAGCTGCCAAAGTGACACTTGGATTTAGTATGATACTAAAAAGATAAAATAGGCATTTGGCGATTGTAACTAGTAAAATGTTAAAATTTGGAAAATCCTGTTTTTAACGTAACATCATACTTAAAATGCTTTAGCGTCATACTAAATCGTCTAAAATTTTGCGCCATAGGTATTTAAAAATTTGATTTGAATATCTAAGACTCGCAGTTTTTCAATGATACAGTAAAGTAAACCCAGAGTTAACTCATCAAATTTGGTGAGTTAACTCTGGATTTACTGAACAGTTACAGTGATATTTCTGATCTTTTATATTTCTTAGTTTGGTAGTTTGATGCGGGTGAATTTTCTTCTGAAAAACTGCTGTCATTAAATTTAGAAGATTTAACTAAATCTGGCTTAACTCTCCACTAAAAAACTGTCCATAAGTATTTTATGAATTTTTATTCCAAATACTACATATCAACGAAATTAATTTGGTTTTGTTTCGTTTTTTTAAGAATTTTTCTCCCTAAGCCTTAATTTATAAACCTTATCACAGTGAAATACGTTTATACAAAAAATAGATTTTTTCCCTGGCGTGAAAAAACAGAATTAAATTAAGTGAAATTATTTAAGCGACAAGAAACAAGAAATTTCTTTCGAGACCAATATACATATATAAACTTACGTACATTAACCAAACATAAAAAATGTATTGATGTTTCCTATACTCGTTTAATATAATAATCATATACGAACCATAGGAGCAAGTTTATGCAATTCAGTTGCGCATTTTATTTTTCAAATATATAATTTACATTTATTGTATGGCGGTAGTTTACCATATTGATTTTCACAGAAATTATCAGCCATGGATTGTATTTTTCCCTTCACTACCTTATGCAAAGAGAACAAATCATATTTAAAATGTATGGAGGTTAGCAATAACCAAATTAAAGAATTTCGGGACATGCTCGTGCTAGGAATTAGACCTCAGGGATTATTTGTTAATATAATGGTACAGTGTACACAATACCTTGACAAATCCAGGAGCTTAATTTGTTATTTGTCTATTTTTTAATAATTCGGTAAAATAAATTTGACCTCTAACTAAAAAATAAGCAACAGTAATTCAAGCTTTAGGACATCAAAGTTATCGATTCGAATGATTCGAATTATAAAAACTTTGATTTTCCTTTTTTTATATTATTATATTATATTTATTTATTATTGAAAAACTGTTGCAAATCAATCCTCAAAATATTCAAAGTTAAAAATGTGTTCATTGTTTTTATAAGGACACAATTTGAACGAACGTAGGCACTGGGTGTACCTTTTCAGAGTATTCGGTATAAGGTGCACCAAAGAGGTAGAGCGTGTAGGTTGAGTTAAGACAAGAAAAAAATCGTTAAGGAGGGGGTCTATTTCCCCCCGTTCAAGCGGGAGGGGAAATTTTCTAAAAAATCGATTTGAAATAGAGAAACAAATATTAAAAAACAACGGTAACACCTACAATGTCATGTTATCCTTTTTTTCAAAGCCAGAAATCCATTCCTTTGTTTTGTTCTTAATTCGAGTTACTAGAGAGAAGAGTTTTTGAAAAATTAATTTTCAAACTCAAAAATTTGAAAAAAAAATAATGAAAAAAATTGTGTTCAAATTCAAACTATATTTATTTCAAAATTTTATGTTATAGTAATGTTTTTGTGTTTAATATTCAATGCTCCCATCAATTTTCAACCAAACACTAAAAACGAAATGTGAAAATGCATTCCAGTTTTTGAGAAAATTGAAAATAACAAAAGTAAGTTTTCCTTGAATTTGACTTCCATCTGCTATTTTGTTGCTCTAAAGATTCTGTTTCTACTAATTAAGTAGTAAAGTAGATATCGTTTAAAAACTAAAAAACATTTAGGCATCCAGTTTCTAGTGTTTGACTGGAAATTAATAGGAGCATCGAAT
This sequence comes from Epistrophella euchroma, assembly GCA_947049315.1. Taxonomy (NCBI): domain Eukaryota; kingdom Metazoa; phylum Arthropoda; class Insecta; order Diptera; family Syrphidae; genus Epistrophella; species Epistrophella euchroma. The sequence continues at coordinate 119,202,289 of OX346245.1, read as the reverse complement.
ATTAAAAACAAAAATACTACTTAATAATGTAAAATTTTGAAAAAAATTAGTTTGAACACAATTTTTTTCAATATTTTTTTAAAATTTTGAGTTTGAAAATTAATTTTTCAAAAACTGTACTCTCAAATAATTTGAATTAAAAATAAAATAAAAGAACGAGCTTCTGGCTTTAAAAAAAAAGTATAGCATGACATATTGTTAGTGTTGTCGTTCTTTTTTAATAATTTTTTTTTCTATTTCAAATCGAGTTTTTAGAAAATTGGCCCTCCTGCCTAAATGCGGGTAAATAGACCCCCCCTCTTGTACGATTTTTTTTCTTATCTTAACCTAACCTACTCGCTCTAGCGTTTTGGTGCACCTTATACCGAGCCCCTGTATAAAGTCTTGGTTTCATCTCCGGTACTTCGAATTTCTAAAGCACACACAAGACGAGATTAATACCAAACCGTATTTGTTGGACTGAAATGTGTCGATATTCGCGATGTTGGAACACTTAAAATATGAGCTCATATCTCATGCGAGACTGGAACCAAAACTGAGACAATTTTTGGTCTTAAAGAGACCAAGGTTAGACTTACAAAAGTCGTCATCTTATCTCGTCTCGTGTCATGTCCAGTATTCTCGTACAGACCAAACATTTGATTTAAAATTAAGCCTGTAAACATTAAGTATCGTTGGCTGAAAAACACATAACTTTTTCTGCGATATTGCATCATTTGAAATTTCATTCTTCACAATGTTGGCTGGAGGAACGAGAAAATAAAAACAAAAATTAAAATCCAAATGACAACATAGCCTCGAAAATATTACAAGCGCAAATTTCACATGCTTATATAGTTTCTCTAACAAAATATAAGGTACTTAAGTACCCCTCTTAAAAATGCTCAAAAAGCCTTAAGATTTAGTTAAAATTGGTTCAGTCATATGTACTGAAATTGTTTATTAGCATGCGTATAAAATATCTATTAAAACCTAAGGGCCAGTTGTACAAACGTTGTTCAATATTTAACCCGTTCGGTGTTCAGAAAATTTAACTCACTGACTTCGGAGGTGGATTAACTGCGAGGTTCAACGATGGGTAAAGGTTCAAGTATGTGATAATAGCCAAGTACATGCCCGAACCATGGCTAAACCTAAGTTAATCCACCGAATTCAGTGAATTAAACATCCTAAACAAAAACAACGGATCAACATTTTACCCTCGATTGTACAACTGGCCCTAATAATAATAAAAATGTTGATCTTTCAGCTTAAGTCGACAAGATTTGAGTTAATAAATGTAAGCTTAACCCAAACAAAAAGGTTTGTATGTATTTTTCTAATATAAATTTATGTAGGAACGTGCAAATTACCATTATTTCTATCGAATTCTCAAATTTCAACGAATGCCTAAAGATGATACCTAATCATTAATGCAGAAATACCGCTATTTTATTTCTATTTGATTACTTTCTACTTCTGTATTCCAATCATTGAAAATCAAGTGCCCTTAATGTTTATCAATGTACCTTTAAGGATACCTCAATTTAATTTCCAATTTTATATACAAACAGCAATAATGCTCTCTCTGTCTTGCCTTATGGTTTTGATTGTAGGGATGGTATTTATGTACATGTCTACGTAAAATGTGTTTGTGTAGGTTTATTGTAAACATTCTTTTAAAATTAAAAACTCGAGTTCCTTCTCGCAACCTAATGGCTCTTTGAAAGCTAACATAGATAAGATACACACTGCGAAAATTAATTAAAAGAATTTGCCCCAAGTGCCACCAATTACCATCCACCTTTGAAAGCTCAACGATTGCAGTGCAGTTATAGCAACTCCATAATAATTATTCTACAAGATAGTAATTAGCTTGCGGAAAACTCAAATTTACACACCAAAGTTTTGAAACTTCAACACACACTTTGGTTTGAAACACCAATTATAAACTTCAACAGAGGATAACTCCTGATTTTTTTTTTTTTGTCATATACATATCTTCCATGTTTTTTTTTTTGATGAAGATTCTCTGACGTTTTTTACTGGGATTTTAAGTCATGTGTGCTTGAATGCATTTGATCAAAATAATAAGACTGAGTAAAACAGAAAACACAATAACAACCTTCTGAGATAAAGTTTCATGTTTTTTTTTTTTTTTTTTTAAGTTCAGGGCACAATAACTGAAACTTTCGTTTTTTTTTTCAATGGTTCTACATAAGGTGCACTAAGCCAAATGTTAAGGGCCAGTAGCGGATAATCAACAAAATTCTCAAGATTCTAATTGAAACAGAGAAATTTCTGTTTTGTTTGCAAAAATGCTTATAAGGATAGAGGCTTAGGCCCAGTATATTGTACTTTTTGAGTTAAAACCGATTAAACTCGTCAAATCTGGATTTATACTGAACAGATACTATTTAGGTGTTGAGTTTTTAGCATAGCTTGTATGTTATTTGGTGAAAATAATAGGGATTTTATCAAAATAATCTTGACCATCCGATTTTTAGAACTAATAAATGTAGAATTTTTAGGTGAATCCTTATCCGTTCTTTGGAGATTTTTTATACAAAAAAAAACAAAAATCCTCTAAGGTCGCTTTTAAGCTTGTCTTGATTTCCATTCATCAATTTCCCAAAAGAAAATCTTTGGAAGGTGCCATATGCAACAAAGTCCGACGCAATAATATCCATGGCCCAATTTTGGACTTTATTGCACTTTTAAATTCAATAAGATCCAAAATTATTTTTGACTTTTGCAATATCAAGAGCGCAATAAAGCTAAAATCTAAAATATAAAATATATCCACAAATATATATAATGGCGCAAAATTTTAAACATCCTCATGTTAAGGTATTAGCATGATACTACTTAACAATTTTCTAACTTTAAAACTCATTACTAAAATGTTTATAGGTTTAAGCATTTTCTAACTAGTATCATACTAAACTTATTTTCTTAAGAAATTCTAGCAGAACACGCCTAAAACAGTGACAGTTCAACCCATTTTTGCAATTGTAGCTGCCAAAGTGACACTTGGATTTAGTATGATATTAAATAGATAAAATAGGCATTTGGCAATTTTAACTTTAGTAAAATATTAAAATTTTTTAACCTAAATCATACTAAAAATGCTTTAACATCATACTAAATCGTTTAAAATTTTGCGCCAGGCTGTTTAAAATTTTGCGCCTTTGGTTTTTTTCAATTTAATTTTTACTTAATTTTTAAAATGCTAATACAAGGAATAAACGAAAACGTTAAGCCATTTAAGCAACTACACATGACCATATACATTTCCTTAAATTATTTACATGTTTATGTTGAACTTAAATAAATGCTGTACTAGCCTCATGTTTCTCTCGAATTACGACTTTTGAGAGTTTTTAATTGGAAAACATGACTTCCACGTATATCTTAGGATTTAATTAACAACACAAAAAAAGGACATTCTACACTACATAGCTCATGCAGTTGGATACAGTCAGAGTATAGCGCGTAATTATTACCAGGAATATTATTTAATTGGCTTAAAATGAATCGGTTTAAACTTAAAAAGTCAAAAGTATTTAATTTTTTTTATTCACGCATGATTTATCAACCAAATAATAATTACCATGAGATGGTGATGCCTTTATACATGTCAAAAGCAGATGATATTCTTGTAATTGGGTGCATTTGTCTGGAAGTCTGTATGAGATTAGGTAATGTATGATGTTTTTCATGCGCCAATAATATAATTATGTAATTAATTCTTGTCTGAAATCGAAAACGTAGCTTTTATAACTTAGCTACAACAAGCTAAGGGTGTGATTATTTCAGTGCTATACAGCGCAACAATTATATAACTTTACTCTCGAAAACGAGGGTCTAAAAATTACATGAATTTATAATACTTTAGAACATTTTACCTTCTAGAAAGCATACAACAGATTCAGAATTCTGGGGAATTGATAAGTTAAATACAATCCTTTCCCACGCAAGATGTGAAAACTTTCAACGAATTTTATTTCTATGCATATGTAAGTATAAGTACGTTATAATAGAACAATATCATCAAAAGAATGTGATTCATTAAAGAAGAAATAGTATCAAAAATGGTATCAAAATGCAACCGAAAAACTGCATTTTCATAACAAAGAAATCGAAAAAAACGTCCCTTACTTTGACGGAATCAAAAAACTTTAAAATCTGAATTTGTAGCTAATTAAATGATAATTTGTTGCCAAAAATTTGTAGCTCGCATAGTTTCCGATTGAAGTTTCGATAAAATAAGTCTGAAGTAAGCGGACAGAATCTAAAATAATACGAATTTTAAATAATGATTGACACCCAAAATTGTAGCTTTTTAAATGCTCTTGAGTCGCAAAAACCGCATTTTTGTACCACAAATAGTTCATAAAATATTCAAGTTTCCGCTAAAATAAGTCTGAAGTTAGCGGACGAAAGTACGAAAATAATAATTCTCTTGGTTACAAAAATTGTAGCTTTTTAAATGCTAATTTATTGTTGCGCATAAATTAATTTGATAACTTTTTTGGCTCATTTTTTATTCGAATTTAATGTTTAAAAAGTGCATTCCTGGTCCGTTAAAATAAACCTGAAGTTTGTAAAAAAGTGTAATTTTGCAACTTTTTCTTTTTGCCAGAAATTGTAGCTTCTAAAATGCTAATTTTTTGCGCAATCACGAAATTTGTAGCTCTAACGGTTTTATGCATATTCAAGTAAACAACTTTAAAAGTTAGCTCTAAAGTGAGCTTCCAAACTCTAAAATAATGCGAAAATCCAAAATTTTTTTTGCACGAATTTGTAGTCTCCCTAAACTTAATGAAACCCGCAAACTCCGAATTTGAAGTTCGCATAGTTTTTTTGTTATAAAAAATTCTGCTAAAATAAGACAATATACCCACTGAACGGTCAAAATTTAAAAAAAAATTGAATTCTCGAAAAAAAAAGTTTTGCCAGAAACCGTTAGAGCTACAAATTTCGTGATTGTGCAACAAATTAGCATTTTAAAAGCTACAATTTTTGGCAAAAAGTTAAAAATTCTACTTTTGTACAAGCTTCCGGTTTATTTTAATGGACCGGAAATGCACTATTTTTAAACTATAGATTCAAATAAAAAGTGAACCAAAAAAGCTATCAAATTAATTTTTGCGTAACAAATTAGCATTTAAAAAGCTACAATTTTTGTAACCAAGAGAATTATTATTTTCGTACTTTCGCAACTTCAATCTGATACAATAAAAATCCAACAAAAAAATTCCCATGCAAATCGAATTGAATGATGTTCAGCCGAGTTATACGCGTACAAAAACAAAAAGGGACTATCTCAGAGGGTACTCAAAATATGTGCATTTTTTCGTTCAGTGTATTTTTTTTTTTACTTTACGTTTTTGAATACCACGGCTAAAAAATGGATAAATTCCATAAATTTTCTTTTGCAGCAATTTTCTTTATTACTGGTACCAAAACATAATCGGTAGAAAATATTAATAGCTCTTGGACTTTTTTTTATTAAAAACATTTAAAATTGTATTTTATTCCAAAAATTAAGAAAATAAAAAAATTAAAAAGTTTAAGCTTCTCTGGCTTAAAAAAATCGTATGAAAACCCTAGTGGCAAACCGCTAATTGAATCTTTCAGAAAACCCTTTCTGTCTTATTATCTTGAAAATAAAATTTATTCGAAATCGATATCTCTATTCGTTCTCGAGATATCGTTGGCGAAAAAAGCTCCCGAACCAGCGTTGCCGCCCAAAATAAAATTAACGTGCCATATTTTATGAAAAAACGTGCCGATTTTCGTGCCATATGAAAAAAAACACAAATTCTTTTATTTTTTTGAAAAAACTTATCAATTTTATAAAGGGTTCTAATACAACAAAAAAAAATTAAAAGAATTCTTTTGCTCTATTCGTGCATTGTCAAAAAATATGTGTTTCTGTTGATTTTTTACGGAATTTGGACCAATTTTCATTAAATTTTGTTGAAATTTGCTTAATTCTAAGTAAAATAATGTAATAATAAAACGTGCCATTGGACTTTTCCGTGCCATCGTACCACGAGGAAAATATAGTGTCAAAAAAGCACGATCTTGCCACTTCGGCAACGCTGTCACGAACGTGCAAACGTACATATGTATACGTACACGCAATACACAGACATCTCCATAAAACCGATGGAATCGGATTCCAAAAACCTCGAAACGTGGAGAAATGTCAAAATTTTCAAATCGAAGAATCGGACTAATTATACTTCCTTAACTTCTAATATGGGAAGTTAAAAAGACTTAATTTGACCGATTCGGAGTCTAATACTGGTGTTCCCGTATATGATGACCAATAAATCGTTCTGTGACTAGATTTTCATCCCAGCAGAAGTGAGGTAAGTAAATCAGTTGCTCTTATGGTCTACAGGTAAGGTGAGTGAAAAATTCCGCGTAATTTTGAATTCTCGTGTTATTATACATTTCTTTTTTAAATTAGCTTCAGCTTCGGAATGTCCATGGAGTTTTCGACATAACATTTTTCACATGGAGATGATCAAAATATTTAAAAATAATGAATTACATATTGGCTGGCCACCTACTTTTTTACCTTTATAAGATTCAGGGGTGTTGACTAAAGCGATATTTTGTAGATAAAACTCTTTAAAAGCTCAAAAGTTTGTTGAATCTAAAACTTTCATACATAAATGACCTCATTTATACAAAATACACATTTTATAAATCTTCTTTTACTAAAATAGCTTTAAATAAAAATGACATTCTTGAATTTCTCTTGACAATAAATAAAGATATGTAATGTATGCATATTAGCGTGGTGGAAAAAATGTGGAAAAATTAAGGACGATCCCTTAACTGGCTTAAATTAAAAAACAAATATTGATCTCTAAAGTTCTAAAATGGGAAATACAAAATTGTAAAATTAGTACAAAATTAAAGATACAATAACTGGGTTACGACCCTTAAATTTTATTTTTACAAAATATCCAAATGAGAACCACCTTATTTAATGCGTTTTTGTTATAAATTTCTTAACCTTCAAATTAAATTTTTGTTAATAATGCATTAAAGGTGTTTTTTGAATCATCATCTCCACTCTTAAAATTCTATCGAACCAAGAATTTTGGCTTAACATTTGGATATTTCACACATTTTTTTTTTTTTTTTTTTTTAAAGTGATCATTACCACACACCATATACTCGATTTATATAGCTTTATGCAAATGTTTTCTTTAAAAGCAAGCGCAATAAATTGAACAAACACTGTTGCTCGGTTTTATATAAGAAAAAAAGTATATCCACATATATCCTTGGACAAAATGATGACACTCTGTTGACTCAAATTGACTAGATGTAGCATAGCCGCTGTTACTTAATCCTCAGCTATGCCGACATCTTGCCAATTCCGCCAATAGACAAGTTTCAAAAAAAAAAATATTAAAAAAAAAAAACAAACACTCCAATTCAAGTGATTTGAATAAACAAATTCACAAAATCAAACACTTAACTCTCTGAGCAAATATTAACACAAAAGAAAAGAAAACAAATAATAAAAAAATTTAAAGTCAAACATTCAATAGACACTTGTTACAAAAAAGACAAGATACTTGTTAGACAAAAGGAATTACGATCATCAAGAGACAACCGCGTGCGCGCGCGTAACCATCTCTTAACCGCTTCTGATTAGATACTGAATTGAAAGCAATTGATAAACCTAAGCACCACACCTTTGGTTGTCCAAAAAGAATGAATTCATCACCTGGCTGGACAATAATTATTGCGGCAAGTGCTTCTTCCAAAAATGATCATAACACTCTTCCGACGTGTGACACGTCCGCGTCCGTCTAGGGATCGTTTTGAGAGAAATTATTATAAAACCAAAGTATAAGGAACTCTATATCAGGAGGGTTCGATGGGATATGATGGCGGGTGTACAATGTATCCCTATACCCCTCCATAACTTCGGCTTTTATGGAAGTTCATGTAGAGAATCCATCATAATTTAGCTGCACCTTTTTGGGTCCCAAAAGGTAATCAAATTAATAAAATTATTGCATGCTCTTGGGGTGGGGATATTTATATGAAACCACTATACCCATCCGGATACCTATACACCTTAAAATAGTGCCTATTCCAATGTCATCATGTGATAATATACCAACACCTTGATAAGCCAAGAAACTTTATTATTTTCACTCGGTGCTGTACATATAATTTAGACACAAAGATACATTCTTCCACACGCAGTACTTTTTGTCACCTCTGCATACAAATTAAATTTAGACGAGAACGGAGGAGCCTCTTTCTGCTGGACTGGCCTATTACCATCGTGTTGCTACTGGCTTCTGATTCATAAAAACACAATTTGAATGTACTCTTCTTGCACCTCTTCATGCTTCTCCTCATCTTCAGTAGGGTAATTGAAAGAAACAATATTGGTAGTTGGTAGCTTCATCGTAAACTACCCCCCTGATCGCGATGACAAATTTTACCAGGGCCGCATTTAAGTTCGAACTGACTAGATTCAGCTTTTTAGATAAATCGTTATAAATAAGTACATCTTTTCTTATATCTTAAAGTCGATGTAGTATAGCCCGTGGCGTAATGATTAGTGCATTGGACTGTCATGCCAGATAGGTCTTGGTTTGATTCCCAACCGCTTCCACCTAAAAATGAAAAATGTTTTTTTTTTCAGGGCTGGCTGCCTCTTGCGAGGAACTGACAAATCCTCCAAGAGTATCTCTTGTCATATAAAAGTGCCACTCACCTTAGCCATTCGGATTCTGCAAAAAACTGTTAATGATTGAGATTCTCACCAATCTGCTTACAATTATCAACTTCACTCATCGAAAAGCGTACTTCAGAACGGATAACGAAATGTTTCATATATGCGATTACGTGTTGTCATTTTTGTATAAGATTTTTACAAAACACATCAGTTAAGATCTAGGCTTAACTCAATACATAAGTATAACACTTTATTATTATGTTAAAAATAAGTTTTATACTACTCTCTCTGTTGTATTCTAGTAACCCTTGACACAATATAGTTTGTATACTTTGGACTACGTCGCGATTAAGTCACAATTGCAAAAGTTTTTCTTGTCATGACAAAGTGCCTCTTACGGCTTAACCGTTTGGATTCGATAGAAAATTGTAGGTCCCCTTCATTCATGCTCACTTACAACACACCAAACAGAGTAGTAGTAGTAGTAGTAGTCACTAGGCCCTGGTTCTCCACCAAATGTCACGCTACTAATTTTTTTATTTCAGCTTTGATATTTATGTTAGTTAATGGCCCGTCTCAAAATGATTGTCAAAACAGCTACCTTCAAGTTATATTTTCTTTCTACTAATAAAAACGTACAGAGACGACAATTTTGAAAAATAAACCCCTCTTCTCATTCCATTTTTTTCTTGTCTGCATCGAACCTAGACGCCCTAGCTTTTTGTCGCATCTTATGCAAAACACGCTGTATAATTAAAACCAAATTACTATACGTTAGTAAGCGCTTCGTTTTTATGGTATGTTCAAAAAGTACAAGTTTTTTACGAAAGATAAAATGGATCAGAACAAAAAAGTGATGGTATCCGATTTAAATTTTTGTTTTTTTTTTGTGTTTGATTTTTTATATTTGACAATCACTTTTGGAATAAGTATCTGCATTTTGATATTAAAATGAAGAGAATTATTCACTGAATTTTATTCGTCAAAAAATATTTAATATAATTTAAAAACTTTCTTTTAAAATCAATTTTATTATTTCAATGATCAAAATGGTTTCCAATGACCTGCTGATTTTCTTTTTAGAAAAGTGGAACACAATCGTTCCAATTATCTATATCTGTTCGATTTTCTTTCTGTTCCCATCTGTCATTATTTCATTCAATATAATCAACTCTAACCTCAAAATTAATTTTTCATGTGGGAAGTGCACCAGAAATGTTTTCAATAACACCCAAGTTTCAATAATTGCTATAACCGACTTGTCAAAAATAATTCTCCCATTTCACTGATTTGTGTTTCAATGATGGTTATCAATGAAAGCTTCAACTGGCGCCTTAAAATAAGGAATTCACTTAAATTACGTACATACCTGCCTGAACAGAATGGAGACGGATACGGAACCGCAGATGGAATAGCTGTCAAAATATTGAATATACACAAATTCAATGTTGCGAAGAGAACGGAACGTAGCCGCATACGGAGCTACAGCCGCAAATAGAAGAGTTCACCAACTTTTCACGTACGACACTTCTGACTTCTGACAACTTTTTGGGTCGGAAAAAATATTGTGGTTACCTATTTGTATGGCGAAAAATATTATTTATTAAAAGGAAAAGTATTGGAAACAGAAAATGTGAATTCTGAGCTTGTACACAAGAACATTGTTTTGTTTTTCTTCAAAATACTTTCAAAGCTGTACAGTTGCATTGTGGGCACGTAAAAAAGTAACGTACGACACTTTTTGACAGCTCTTCCAGTTCCGTCTGCGGCTCCAGTTCCAGCATTCTATTCTGATTAGGCAGTAAAGCTGGCCATTCACGATCGAGCCAAATGGACTGGTGGATTTATAACCTGCTTAAAGTCCAAATGGCTCAGCCGAACTCATTTACATGATGCAATTTGGCTCGGACGAGCCATTTGGCTCTATCGTGTATGGCCACCTTAACAAGTCTTTTAACTACAGTATTTTTTTAACTACCAAAAAACGCAAACTAGCGCGCAAAGCACTGGTTTGATTATACGAAATGTTTATAAATACAGAAAAAGATATTACAAAACGAAGATGAAGTGAAAAATGGTTTAAAAAAAATTCTTCCCTTGGAAATAATTTGCGGCACTTTCTCATGGAGGAGATTTTGTTTCACCAATAACTTTCAATTTTTAAGAGACAAGGGTATAAGAAGCAGTGAAGGAAAGAAAGAAAATCGTTTGCGACTGCTATACAAATTTTTGTTTATCAAAGCCCAAAACTTGTCGATTGTTCCATTAATAAAGGTTTTCGAAATTTCTATTCTATCTTTTTGTACAAAACAAACCTTTAAACATGCTAACTTTAACTTCCAAATCCGTTAGAATTTTTTTTAAAACTTTTTCCCGCCCGTCAAGACTTTATGGTAAATTTGGGCCTGAATTTAACCATTATTTTTCGTTTCCAACAAAAAGACACACAAAACTATTTCTATCTACATATTAAACGACGAGGTAAAGGTGAAGGCATAATACCTGATAAAATATAAAAAAAATATATATCAACTAAAACTGGCCAAATGGAAAAATATACATTACGCACAATTTTGTAAACAGATCACGTACAACGGTAAGTAAAGACCCCTATTGGTAAACTGTCGTCGCCGTCTAAGAAAAATAGTTGACGGTTAATATAGTGGTATGGTGGTACCTACATCGCCGCTGTGTTGATATCGTGGGGTTCTATAATGGTTTTCGTTGTTAGTTTGGGTAAAGTGGCGCACTAGTGTGGGTAGACCGTAGACGGTTTGGTTGTCTTCTTCGAAAAAACTGTGTTTCTATAATTTACATAATAATTTTTTCTCTTTTGTCTATAATATTTTTATTTTTTGAATTCCTGAATAAAGAAGACTTCATCATAATCATCAACATCGTGATCCTCAAATGTTTTTATTATATTTCCGTTTCGGCGACATTTTATTATTAGATAGTGATGCCATCTAGAGGAAGAATGGTAAACCAAATATGGGAAGTTTTTTTTTTGTTAATGTTGTTGTTGCTGTTCGATTCATAGGAAAGTCACAAAGAGGATAATTATACCGCACGGCAACCACACCGCTAAATACAATTGACAGCCATTTCTATTTTAATCACATAATTTAATTATAAATTTTATTTTCTTCGATTTGTAATTAAAATCAAACAAAAAAAACGCGTGAAGAATATATAGGGAATGTTAATGTGGAAGTTATTCAGTGAAATTCGTTAGCTCACGTTGCGTTGGTTCATTCAACGTTCAAAGATTGGCGATTGATGATAGAGCGAATGTAATCATCCATCAGTTGCCGGAAAGGATTCAGGGAATGGGTGTTTATTGTTAAAGAAGAAAGGTTTTGTTTTGAATGTCGATTTAAGCGGAAACCATTCCAAAAGGGAAGTTCATTGACTTCATTTATTTACTTAGAATATTGGTTTGTTATTAATGCTGTGCTGGAATAAAACTTGTTGAGTTATTTTTGGAAGTTCGATTTGCGGTAAAGTTTTAATAGGAAACAATTAGAGAAAAAACAAAGTTAGAATAGTTTGTTTAGCTATTCCATGCGAACTCCATTTTTAAAAAGCTATTTTTTTTTTTTGCAAAATCCTTTTTTTTTCGTCCAAAATATGTTAAAAAATAATTCAATATCGCCTAAAGCATTTTTTAATGTTGTAACTAAAAGTTAAATTATATTCAGTGAATCTAAAATACCCCCAAACAGTTATAGGTATTTCGGGAAAGTCAGTATTACTAGGTAGGTATTTTATTTTTGCAACTGCTGATTTAGAAGAACGAGAAAAGAAACTCTTGGTGCCTAGGTATGGCCACCGGCTATGCTAGGCCCCATAAACAGTACTTTTATAAAAAAAAAAATGTGTAATAATTTGGCATGTCTATAAGTCAATTTATAATAGGAAATTCGAAAAAATACACACACATTTTTCATCAGATTCTAACTATTCGTATTGGCGGTTTAAAATAAATGCTGGTAATAATAAAGCTATCTGTTTTTTAAATTAAGCCAGAATATCGGGATACATTTTTGTATACAAATTTTTAAGGAGTGGCAAAAAAATTGCAATTTTAAAACATATTCTGCGCAAAAGATATTTCACCAACCCTCCTTTATAAAGTTGTCATAGGTTTTGGTGGATTAAATGCCACAGGAGAGGCAGGAGGGGTATCTTAAAGCTAAACCTTTAACCACATTAGATACAGGTGAACTTTGACAAGCTATAACTTAAAGATAAAAAGAGTCCCAGAGATCGTTAATACCTCATTTTGTAGGTATTTTGATTTTCTAAAAGATTTTTACTGGCCATTTTGTTACAAAATAAAATACAGGCGAGTTATTAAATGAAAACAAAATGACCAGCTGTTTCAATATAGCAGCTTTTTCTAACCCCTACCAACCAAAACTTTTTTTTTATAATGTGGAGATGTACCCAAACACATATAGGCGGAGAGCCGACCGTCGGATAACTTATCTCATCGGGTAAAAGGTTCTAATACCACTAATCGATAGATATTTCCAAAAGAAACTCAACGAACATGGGTTGCCAGGCAGCATTTTGGTGGGTGACGTCGAAAATGAGCCATTTCCAGTGCGATGTCATATTTTATTTGACACTAGTTTCAACCTTTTATCCGATTATATAAAGAAGTATATAAGTCAAAAAACAGTGATACGGAAATAGGGTTGCCAAGATCACGCACCCATTTTAAGCTAGGCAACCTTATATTTTTCTTTCTATCTCCTCAAGCCCTTTCGTTTGAGTGTAGTTTGAACCTTTTACCCGATGAGATAAGTGATCCGGACGGTTGGCTCTTGGATTAATACAATACAAAAATATTTGCCCGTCAAAACATGCAACTTCATGTCCTCCCTCTGTTTTCATGTCAAATTTAAATCTGTCTTTGAATATTTGAATAAAAATAGTCCTTTCCTTAACTTTGAAATCAAAATGGGTATGGTTTATTTACCTACTATGTTCGAAACGCCATGACAGAGGACTTATTTACATAGATATCTACTTGTTCTACTGTTTTTATGTGCTGTGCACTCGTGCTGATAGGTTTTAACACTAGAACCTACAAATTGATTGGAAATCAGGCCCATCTTTGATTGTGCTGTGAGAGAATCCATCCGTAAATGCGTATATACACCGACAGGACCGCGCACCACGCCGTTTTGCTCTTCAGTTTTTTTTTTTTTTTTTTTTTTTTTCGATGGAGAATGATTGATTTGATAATAAATTTATATCGAATGATTCTGTTGTCCTTATAAGCTTAAATAATGATTTAACTTGAGATTTTCAATTGAGAAGAATTTTAAATATTTGTTTTTTGAAGTTTTGATTTGATTTGATTAAATTATAGAAATTCAATGACTATTATAAAAATGTTTAATGGTCAATTAGCATTGAAACGTTTGGAACCAAATTAAATTATGTAGATACAATCATTCATTGATACCTAATCTATTAATAGCAATTATACACATATTTGCAAGTTTTTGCTCCTCTATTTGTTTTTTTACGACTTTATTCTTCGGTTTGAAAAAACGGTTCGATGTATGAATTTGAAATTTCATAAAAGTATTGGTGGTCTATTAATCTTCAAAACGTCTTAGCAAAATAAATCTTGCGATCAATATTTTTAAAGCAGTGAAAGATTTGATAAACATTTATAAAAAAAACCGTTTTTTTGTACTTTTTTTAAACGAACGGTGAAGGGTAAAAAATATAAACGTTTTAAAAAGGTCTTGTAAAAAATCAATGCAAGTTCTCGAAACTGCCAAATACAAAAGTCGAAGAAAAAGTGTAAACATCTTTTATGTCAGCAATATATTGCTTTCTTTCACTTATTTTTAAACTGATAATTTTCAAGGAAAAATGCTTTTAAACCCTTCCTCCATAAAAATGGGCTAAGTTTCAAAATGTAGAAAATGTTTTGATGCGGAATTAATGCCTACATTTTTCATACGCATCAGCAACGCAAACTTGATGCTTTGTAGAAATATTACATTGCATAAGCAATAATGGTACCTGAAAAAAATTCATCTACTGAAATTTTTAATACAAAGAACAAAAAGCTTTACAATGTTTTTTTTTTTTTCATATCAATATAAATAAAAAAAAACAAACATCATTCATTGGTGGTCCTAGTGTTAAGGTATTCGAGGAGAGACGTAATTTTTTAAATTTTTGCGAAAAAATGTTATACCATGGAGACCACATGGTAAATATTTTTTTGTATATGCTATTTTCTGAACGGTCTTAAGGCCTGCTATGTCTGGTTGCAAGGTTATCCATTATTTACTGGACACCCTGTTATATGTACGACTATTTTTCACAGAGCTTAAGCTTTTCAAAAAAACACTAGACAAAATTGAAAAAAAAGGGCCTGTTCCTCGCTTGATTCCGTCTTTGGTATATTATTAGCAGTGCTAGGATTTCTATGTTGTTAATACATATTTTTTGTTGGTAAACGTAGAAGCAAAATAATAAGATAGTTTTTCGAAACAGGAAATTTCATTAAAAAAATGGTATTCAATCGTTACAGCATATTTTTACATATATGCAATATAAATGCATATAAAAGCATTTTTTGGATTTTTGGGCATATTTTTATAATAAATGCATATTTTTCGTGCATGTGTATTTTTAGAATATTCAACAAATTTAAAAAATAAAATTTCTTACTTTCACGAATTTGCATACAAGTTTGTGCATTATAAATTTAAATTCAAACTAAGTACGTATGTCTTGGAAGAGTTTTTTTCACACTTAGTTTCCTTTTACACGAGGAAACCGAGTTTCCAGCAACTTACAGTTCTTGTGTGAGATGGCAGGAAGTGGGTGGACAAAATCTCCTCGTTCGACGATTTGAGGAGATTTTTTTGACATGCCTCTTCACACTTCGGAAGTTGCGTTCAACCAAGATACTTTTACACAATAGAACATCTTTTACTATTTTGTTTCTTTGAGTAAAAGGTACAAAAGATTTTAAAGAAATTAAAAGAAAATGTTAAAAAATCTCTAGCATTTTGGTTCATTGTATAAAAAGGGACCTGATAAACCAAGTTTTGTTTGTGAAAATTAAAAAAAAAAAATTAACAAGGCTTATTGAAAGAACTTGGAGAACTATAGTACATATACATTATGTACGTACCAAATTCAAATCCTATATAGTCTTTTTAAATTTTAATTTTAACTCAGATAGAGTAGTAAAGTTTATTCATTTTTACTTTTTAATAAAAGACTGATTTATTTTAAAATTTGCATATTTTAAAATATTTTGTTTTTTATTTTTTTAAAGCATATTTTCATTTTTAAAGCATATATTCTCTCATTCTATGTGCATATTTTATGCGTATATTTTGTGTTTTTTAGCACATAAAAATCCGAGCCCTGATTATTAAGTACAGGTATAGTAGTATTTTTTATTCATTTTATGATACATTTTATATTATTTTAAGTAATTTCAGCGCTTCGCGCGAATTAAATTATGAACTCTGGGTGTCCGATGTATCCCTGGCCGGTGCAGGACTACATAAACGTCCTTGTGTATATACCTACATAATATGAATTATTTTATTGTTTATTTTATTTGGAGTATGAGTATGCAGTATGATTGTATTTATTGATCCCTTATTCTAATCATCCCTTAGGTAATAAAAAATAAAGCCATCAAGAAAAGATGATGATATCCTAAGATGGATCATCTTCATTTGGTTTTATTTTTTTGCCTGAAATATAGCTAACGCTATAGGCTTGGATAATGCTCCGTCTGTAAACTATAGGTAAACATATGTTTGATTTAGATGAAAAATTAATTTATATAAACTTAGTCGAAATACAAGGAAATGACAAATCATTGCCTAGGGGCAATTTTTAAACTTGCCATTTTTATTGCACACTAGGGAATGTGCTTTTGGGAAACACGTGTTGCTATGCAAGTGATTCGAAATACAAGCTAACTTCAAAAAAAAAAAAAAAAAAACTAAGTTAAAAAAAGGTAAAACAAAAATGAGACAAACTTCATTGTTTTCATTAAAAATCTCCTTTGCCAATTCAGCCGGAACAATACAAAAATATTTACTTATATTTTCTCAGACCACCAAACACACAGCAGACTTACAGCAGGCATACAAGAACCTGAAAAGAACCTAAAAAAGAGATTGAAAAAGGACTAGAGTAATTGTTTTAATTTTTAGGACTAAAGTATATGTTCCGTCCTTTTTTTGCAACCTCTTTAGTCCTTCACCTACCATATTCAAAAATCGATACTGGGTCAATATGTAACCTGATTTATAGAAAAAGTATTCGTGCTATACTGTTCAACTGCACAGCACAGCCGAATCAAATCCCCCCTCCAAGGGCCCTAATATTGATAAGCTTTTTGTTTTAAATAAAAAAAAAATTTTTCAATTTGTATATTCTTTTTTTTTTTAACAGATAAATTTAGATTATCGAAATCTCGGAACTACAAAATCTAGAATATTGGCAGATAAATTTGAATTTTTGAAATTTTAAATTTTTGGCCAATATGACATTTATCTTAAATAAAATTAATTTATTATTTTTTTTAATTAAACCGGAAATCCTTTTTCTGGCATGTTAACATTTTATTTGCTATATTTAAAGCCAATTTAATATTAAAATTCAATATCCTATTGGTAGAATGTATTGCGGAACTGATACACAGCTAACATATTAGTCGTCAGAACACATTTTACCCAACAAATGACAACTTGTTTCCGATTTTCCATTTGCACGAAATTCGTCCCTTAATAATAAATCCTTCTACGTCAATCTGCATCACCTATATGCTTATCGAATAACGATGCGATATCCGCACTTGGTTCTTATAGTTCACCTATCCCAGCTTCTTCTGGTCCTGTGCCTGCTGTGAATGAAACTAGTATCAATAAATTGCATGTAGTTAACGAATTTGAAATGCATAAATGCACCTTTTTGACAGAACAGGAGCAAGCACCAAAACTGTGCCTTGGTTTATAACTTTCTCTATAGAATAGTTTTTCGTCCTAGTTGGTGGTAGCATATTGCTACGTTACGGCAGTTACCGGTTGAAAGATTGACATTTCTCTGAATCTGGGCTCTGGTTTTGAACTTGTTGTGTAGTTACTAGTGTGCTATAAGTAGGCACCTATATAGTTCATTATCTAGTTTTAGGTTGACGAGTTAATGGGTTTCTGCTGTGAATTCCTAGAAGTCGTTAAAATTACGAATTGAATACATTTCGATAAACATTGATAACCTTCACAAAGGTTTATGTTTTGAAATTGAAATCGAAAACAGAGTTTCATTATAAAGATTTAATAGAAATTTTGACACCTAATATAATTAATAAGTAATTTGAAGCTTTGGTAATTACTTATGTATGTATGTATGTACATATGTAACACATACGGTTCAAATAAGTAGTTGTTAGAGATGAAGGTTAATTTTGGAAACTTCTTTGACCCATAAACAGGGTGTCCCGGTAAGAATGGTCCAAACTTATTATTTTAAGAATTGAAATTAGTCAATCAATTGATAGAAGTTGTTATTGTTATTTATATGTAGTAAAAAAAGAATTTAAATTAGAAATAAAGCTCGATTTATTTTTATTTGTTTTCGAACCATGTTTTTTTCGGATTCACATGGCTAAAACTTTCGATCTAAAGTGGGGTAGGGTACACATTATCGATCACATATAACAATCGGCTGACTGTCAGTCAATATCAAAAAATTTTGTGAGCATGAGCTTGCCTGGAGTTTGCCCGACAAACCATCAAACAGAGTGTACACACTATCAGTCGTGAGCAAAACTGTCATACGTGATCGATAATGTGTACCCCGCTTAAGGCTAGGTTTAGTAAGTTGTATACATTTTGAGAAACTATAAGAACAAGGTCATTTGTTAAGCGCGAGTACCAATATTGAGTCATAAAATTTTTTTTTAAGGATAGGTACTCTTTCAAAGATTGAAGTAAAAAATTAATTTACTTCAATTAAACTATGAGTTTATCTAGTATAATTTTAAGAATAAGGGCGTACAAAATGAAACTTATTTTAATGCACAAAATAAGTCTTTTTATTGGCCAATGTTTGAGTAGTGTAAAAATAAAAAAAATATAAAAAATCAATTATGGACTGGGTGAACAAAAAAATGCATTCAAAGTAAGGGTTTGTACAAATTTCAAACAAACAGCCGTTACTCGAAAACCGTTATGATTCGATGAGAACAAGTTACTAAATTCTGAGAGGCCTATCACTATAAAAAAAAGTTTTGAACATACTTACCGGGACACCCTGTATGTAGATTGGCACTAGTAGTACGAAGCCGTCGTCATTATTCAATAGAGATCTCTACCAAATTGTCAGTTTCAAATGACAGCAAAAACTTGGCACAATGACAGATGAAATTGGAAAGAAAAAAATAAGGAGGGCTAATTTTAATTACAAAAATCTTGCTATTTTGTGCACTAAAAAGATTAAAATATCTTATATAAAGTATAAAAACATTTTTACTTGCATGTTTTCTATAAAAAAAAGGAAAAAAACAATTCGAAATATTTATTTGCCTCCAAAATAAACCAAACAAATGGCTGCCACTTAAATGAAATTGTGCCAAGAATTTTAGTTTGACATTTAAATATGAACGAGACAGAGATATATTGCTGATTGTTAAAAAGCCCTATTGATACTTCAAATCTGACATTTGAAATCAAATTGTCAGTTTTTGTATTCAATCAAATAATTCAATTCAGGTGTGTTTGATTTGTTTAAAGCTAATTTCCAACCTAATTTCGTGCAAATTTTGTTGAAATTATCTCATTTCGATATTTGATTTTGTATGGGAAATGAGGTAATTTCCGATATAATTTGGAAATTTTCAACGAAATTACCTCATTTGCTCTAATGAAAACGCAGTATAACCTTATGCTGATCCAATTGCTTGAAATATTAAACATTTGTTCTGTGAAATTCACAATTTTTCGTGGTTAGAGAGGGCTAATTATGCCAATTACGACATTTTATAACGCGCCGTATACTTCTACGCAAAAATGCCTTGCTGAATACATCCAATAATTTATTCATTCGAAAGTCCACTGAATGAGTTCATCTGTGATAACCACCGAATTCGAAATTCGGAAAACAACCTTTCAAAATCAGCTGACTTTTGACACACAAATTTTCACAAATTTTTCCGCAAATCAAGTATTTTTCTGCAATTTGCAAATTTATTATAGTGCATTTCCTCAATTTCTAGTTTGCAGCTATTTTTATATTACGAAATAAATAAAGTATTTCTATTGATGAAAATTAAATTCACACAATTAATTGACTAGTTTCTAGTGAACATAAATCAAAAGTGATGGACAGTCAGGTACATACATAGAGAAAATTCTCCTAGTGATGATTGCATGCTTATCGGAAAAAAAAATAAAGAACAATGTAGTTTATTTACAAACAAGAATATAAATAAATAAAGTAAACAATTATTTAACAAAAATATATTTCCTTATCAGTGAGTTGTTATCCAAATGTAAATATTGTATGTAATTTCATTTATGCTCTATGAAACTAGTTTTACCAAAGTGTGTTTTGTTAAGCTTCTTGTTCTAGAAATGCCACTCGAACATGCAAAGTTTATAATATTTTTGGCAATGACAATTTTTTTGTTCGCCTACACTGTTTAATATTGCTTGATAATTAAGTTCCAAATACAACTTATGATTTTTTGGTAGACACTAAAGTGGAAACAAGTGTAATTTGTTTAATACGGCTGCTAATTTGGTTTGAATTCGAATCCAAACTCAGGTTTGCTTAATTGTCTAGTTTTTGACAAATTGGTAGTAAATTTCTAAAATTAAAAAAATTTTTAAATCTTTTTCCATTTACCGAATTTATAGAATTTATATAATGCAATTGTGACGTCTATAAACTGGTAAGCCAAAAAGAAAAAGAGTTAAAACACAGTTAAACTAACACATACAAATAATATTAAATAAATAAACAAAATAAATCTCTTTGTACACTTTTATTAAAAGCAAAATTTGAGTAAGACTAGTGTGTAGGCATAGCTGATAAAAACAACAATTATTTAATTAAAGCAAAAATAAAGATCAAAACCAGAAAAAACAACAACCACCCACAAGTTATCAGTAAAGAGTAAACCCGTGACGACGACATGGACATCCCGGTCTAGCAACTTATTGCGGTAGACCCTTAAAATGAAATAATTTAAAATTGTATTTTTTATAAATTAATTTTTAGAATTGAATGGATTTGTGTTAATAATTAAAAAATATAACAAATAGAACATAAACAAACGTAAATGTGTGTATATTAAAATTTAAAAGTAAATAAGGAGTCGTCGAATCAAATTCGTGAAAACTAGTTGCTGACACGGATCCCAGACTTATGCTTTGCGTTTCATATTCTCCTAAATAATTCATAGATACGCACTGAACTGAATATCACCCTAAAAATCTTTCTCTAATAACAACCTAGTAACATGGATAGGATAGGGTTTAATAGGAGGTACCTTAGGTACATATATTGGTTTTAAATTTCAAAATATTATGGTAAAAATACAATAATCTTTATTATGATTTTACCGTATCACGCATTAGTTTGACAATTCATAAACTAATATAATATTGTGTTTTGCTGTTTCTTATACATACTACAAATTTTTAAATGTCTTTATTATTTTTACCATTTAACTCAGTTAACTCTTAAAATCATGTAATGGTATCTTGCATTTTTTTTAGCTTCATGGTTGAATGTTTTAACATGTTTTTTTTTTTTAAATCATTGATAAAGCTTTCTTATTATTCTTAATCTAATTCTGTTCTATTATAGGCTCCAATTGAAGGTTACTTATTGGACATTGTTGACAATAAGTGGCGTGAAGAAACATTGCCGTTCGATCAAATTTTAGTTCCAACCGATAAGTTACCCGATCCAGAAGCTGATGGTACAGATTCACATTTGACATTGAGTGAACAAGTAAGCATATTGACGAAAAAAAAAAATAATTCATTATTATTTAAATATAAATAAAATCCATTTATTTACTATACTAAGGAGCAAAGATGGACTGATCTTGCATTAGGTACATTGGCACCAGAATCTGGATTCAGTGATCAGCTTAATTTAACTGGAGTTTAATTTAATTCGAAACAAATATTTTATTTTTATCTTCATTAACCTTGTATTTCTCTAATAAAATCAAAAATGAATCAACATCTCCACTCGCCACACAAATTAACGGAATTCGCTCGTGATTTCGAAGAAGAACCCGAAACTTTTCTCTCGAAATTCGTTAATAAAATTCAAAATGCCTATAATTCGTCTTATAATACTGTTAATGATGCTCCAACTGGTAGCGCTAGTGGACCATCAACACCAACTGTTCCCAAATCAACATCAAACAGTACATTCTATGCCGATGTTGAAAGTATTTCACGAAATAGTTCTTCTTCAAGTTTGAGTTCGGCGAATAAACCTGCAAATTCTCAATCAAATCAAGATGGATCTGGCTCAACAACTGAAGAAACAACAAGCGAATCTATAGAAAAAGTATAAAATTACTTACATTTAAGGGGAATTATCTAAACTAATCTATCTTAGGCCGATGAGACTCACCCAGAAGCAACCGAAGGTAGAACAATGCTAAACGTTCTCAAAAGAATCAGCAATATTGTTGCCGCCAAGAGCAGCGTAAGATCTCCTCTTTAAAATCAGCCCCATTATAATAATAAACATCAATTTTCCAGAACCTCCGTAACTACAAGGACACAGAATTGCAACGCTTTTGGATGCCAGATGAAAAAGCCAAAGAATGCTATGACTGTTCACAAAAGTTCTCTGCATTCCGGCGAAAACACCATTGTCGACTGTGTGGACAGATCTTCTGTTCCAAGTGTTGTAATCAAAATGTTCCTGGAACTATCATTATGTGCTCGGGTAACTTAAGACAAATCTAGCTCGTCGCATCTTCCAATGCTTAGTTTTTTTTTTAGGTGACCTAAAGGTTTGCAACTACTGTTCCAAAATAGTTCTGAGTTACTTAAAATCTTCTAACATAACCGACGATCTTAAATTAGATCTTCAGGCTTTGCAAGAAGATCTCTCAAGTAAACTCTCACAAAATAATGAATGCGATGAAAATCTTCAACCACGCTCAAGTCTGCCTCGGAAGGTCTCTGTTGGTTACCAAGAAGAACGTTTCGCTGTAAATCAAATAAACATACTATCAAATGCCGATCGAAGGAACATTCTACAGCAGTCTAATTCTCTGATAATTTTGCATGAAGAAATGATTCGTCAGCTTCCGACTCAGAATTGTGGCTTGGAACTTATTGAGTTTTTAAACACAAATCAAAAATCCTCAAACAAAATCCAAGCTGTTGCTATACTGAGTGCAATGCATGCCGCAGGCTTCCTCCTGCCCATAGTTCCGGATTCTGAACAAACAGAATTTGACGAGAATTTGCATTATAAGTTTGCTCCAAAGCGCCTAGATGTAATGAATACGGGTATACTTGAAGTCGATGTGGATCCTGACAATAGTATTGAAAATGAATATAGTCCTAAGTATGATAGTGAGCTGCAGCCACCAAAATCTATTGATATGAGTCTGAGTTTCCAATCGGTAAAAGATGTCGAACTTGAAAATTCAATACGTTCCACCACAACTACTTCCAAATTATTAGAGTCTTATTGTGATCATGAAGATCAGCTACTCACCCAAATGCTACGAAACGCCAATCTCGATCAGAAGTGGTCAAAAGTTCTAACTCCATTGTGCTGTCGAGCTGCGAATCATTTTAAACCAGAATATTGCACCAATGAATTAATGGACATTAGAAATTATGTAAATTTTAAAAAAGTGCCCGGTGGAAAGCGGCAGGAGTGCACAATAGTTGGAGGAGTTGTATTCTCAAAAAATGTTGCTCACAAAGACATGGCGGCTAGAGTGGATAGACCAAAAATTCTTCTTCTGCAATGTCCCATTGTTTACGAAAGAGTTGAGGGTAAATTCGTAAGCATCTCTACAGTTTTGCTTCAAGAGAAAGAGTATCTACGTAATGTGACAGCAAGAATAATGAATTTTAAACCAAATGTAGTGCTAGTTCATAAAAACGTAGCTGGTATTGCTCAGGACATGCTTCGATCACATGGCATAACTCTTGTATTGGATGTAAAAATATCAGTAATGGAACGATTGTCAAAAGCTTTCCAATGCGATATCGTATCATCGATTGAATCGAACATTGCAAAACCTAAGCTAGGGATGTGTGATGCTTTCTATATTAAGAACTTTGAAGATGGTTTTGGTAAGTTAAATTAATCCATGGAAGAAAGCAGTACATAACTAAACTAACTTATGATTTGTTTTCCAGGCACAACAAAAACTTTGATGTATTTTGAAAAACTCTCCAGTCCACGTGGCTATACTTGTCTTTTGAGAGGAGGGAGTAATGCTGAACTGGCCAAAGTTAAACAGGTGGCATCTTTTCTTGTCTATGCGAGGTGAGTTCATTTGACAAAACAAAACTTTTTAAGTCTCCGGGATTAGAAAAAAATGTTTTCAGTTGATCTGATGTATTAATCAGTTAACTTGTTTATTCAAATTTATTTTGGTATCTCGTATGCTTTTAATCAACAATATTTTAGCAAATAACTGTGACATCAAAATATTTTTTCTTATCCAAGTCATTATCAAGACCGAAATAAGTTTAACGTTTTTTAATTATATTTTCTTATGAGCAAGAGATTCTTCATGTTTGTATGTTTATTTTATTTGTATGTATATTTTCACTAAAGATACAATTGGCGCCTTGAGATGTCGTTTCTTCTTGATGAATTCGCTCGACCACTAAGCCCAAAGCCCCTTATCTTTGACTCCAAAGAGCAAAGTCCATCCGATGATGTCGAATCTGGTGTTATACTTCGTAACGATAACAACAATCATACAGAACATGAAACTGATATTATTGAAAAACCCATGCAAACAACTGCGAAAAAACTTATCGAGCGTAAATCAGAAGATAAACTTGTCACAATCGAAAATGTTAATGATTTCACCGATCCCCTTCGCTCAACGGATCTTGAAAATAATAAACTCTCTCTAGACTCTTCAATTGTCGAGTTGGCTGTTGAGACACCCTATGATAATCGCTTCCGAACAGCATTGAATTCAACAATCCTATCTGTTTCCCCGTTTCTAACATTTCCCCTGCCGTATTTGGAAACAGAACAGGGCCGAAAGTGTCCCCTGCGTTCACATTTTCCCAAAGAACTTTTTTTCTCAAAACAATGGTCTACAAACTCGAATGAAAGAGCATCACAAATGGAAAATGAAACACAAAAATCTAATGAGGTCTCAGTTCAACTGAATCCTCTTCATCCATTTTTGACAACAAAAATCACAACTCCTATTGACAATCGAGAGCTGCAAACATTGTTAGCTGAATTTCGATCTTTCGGTGGAAAGTATCCCAAAAAGGAAAGAAGTAAGGTTTTTATTTTTTTTTTCTTACGGTTTTAAAATTGATAAAATTCTTCATTTTTAAGTGACCAAGCTGAAGCGTCGTGAATCTTTCCAAAAACCTCAAAAGGTAAGCGAAGAACAGATTTACAAAGACGCCCTTGATTTGGAGAATCATCAACGTCTTCCAGTGCTGTTCTGCAGCTTTTACTCCAATCCAAAAGCTTCTTCATTTTGTGCTCAACCGACGTTGTTGGACATGAAGTTTTACGGTCAGCAGGACATCATGCTAGGACAATTTCTTCAGCGATATTGCTTTAGGGTTTCTTATATTTGTCCGCTTTGTGATTTGCCCATGATGGATCATGTCAGGAGGTAAATGAATAAACATTTTTTATTCAATTCTGGTTTGATTGTAATCTTCTTTTTTTTTTAAGGTATGTTCATTCAACTGGATGCGTCCAGGTCTTTCTCCATGAAGACACAATCAAAAATGATCCAAATCGCATATATTTCACTTCGTGGTGTTCCATTTGTAATGAAGTAAGTCCAAGTGTTCCCATATCGGACACAACCAAATGTTTATCATTTGCTAAATATCTTGAACTGCGCTTCTATGGCCATGCTTATAAGAAGCGTCCTCTAGAAGGCGAAAATGACTCTGAGTTGTTTCAAACAAAGTGCAATCATTCCTTGAATAGAGATTATATCCACTATTTCACCTTTAATGGAATTGGAGCCAAATTCATGTATTCTCCAATTGAAATTTGGGAAATAGGTCTTCCACCACTGGTTCTCCATTTAAAAAAACCCAAACCTTTTAATGATGCTCAAGTAAAGGAAGACATTAAAGGCTTTTCCCAGGCAGGTCATGAAGTTTATTCGAGAATTTATGAAAAAATTGCCGACTTTGCCACCGAAGATGAATCTAGTAGTTTGGCTAACTTTAAGAATTCGCTGCAAAAAGATCAGTTTGATTTTAAAAAACACGTAGAAGTTGTTCATACGCTACTAGTCGATGCAGCTGCGAACTCCTATGAAATTAATGATGCCATGATAATGGCTAAACGCGCTTTAGCAGAAAGCATCGAGGTCTGGACTCCAAGATTGCACGAAATGGGAGTGAAGTCAAAGTCTCTATTTAAACACGATTCTAATCAGCAAATCGATTCAGGACAAATTTGTACTGAGGATCTAAGATCAGATATGGAATCACCAACTGGCGATAGTAAACCGATACCAGAGGGTCAAGAAGAAGCTAATTCAGGGGATTCAGTTACTCCATTGGAGAAGAATAAAAATCTAGAGCACGTGACAGACAAAAAGAGCATTAAAAAGATGTTGAGCAGTTTTCTACCCTCAACGGCTACAGCAAATCTCCTTCAATCTCCTCTGCCAACGAACGAGCATTTGACACTTCCACTTGGTACAATACCAATATTGGTACATGATCAGGATTTGAGTTCTATTATTGCATATAGCTTGACTTCTCAAGACTACAACAAGCTGGTGGATATGATTTGCCATAGTAGTGGTCATCCTCCAACTAGTAGCCCCAATCCTAAAAAGAAAAATGATAGGTAAGTTAAGTTATAAGTTGGTTGTAATTGTAATCGTTAAATGTTTATCTCTTTCTCTGTTGCCAGCGTATTTGATTTCGATGAGAAGGAGGTTCCGAAGACAACCGAAGATGAGAAGAAACCAACCAAATCCAATTCTCACATTGATATAGCATTCCAAGACAGCACGACACAATTTACTTGCAAAGTATTCTTTGCCAAAGAATTCGATTTATTGAGGGCTAATACACTCAAGATTCCGAAAATGGGAAAGAATCTCTTCAAAGAGCTAGAGCATAGCAAAAAACGCGAAGAACTCAAAATTACTCAAAAAGGATCCAATACCGAACTTGAAATTATTCGAAAAGCAAGTGATCCAGCTGTTCAGATAACACTGACATCAAAACCTTCCGAAGACGAAGGATCTCAATTACAATCGGATATAGAAGACACAAGAGTTTTCCTTGCACGATCACTTTGCCGGAGTAAACAATGGGAAGCGAGAGGTGGCAAGAGTGGTTCAAAATTCAGTAAAACTCTAGATGATCGATTTGTTTTGAAAGAAATGACCCCAAAGGATATTGCTATTTTTGAAAATTTCGCTCCAAATTACTTTGAATACATATCCACATGTCATAAGCAGAATCATCCGACGTTATTGGCGAAAATTGTTGGGGTTTTTAAAGTGACCATCAAGAAAAAAGAGTGAGTTAATAAAAATAATATGTGTAAATCTAATTGGTAAAACTTTTTCTTCTAGTTCTTTTCAAGAAAAATTTATGCTTGTGATGGAGAATCTTTTTTATGAGTGCGACATTAAAAACAAGTTTGATCTTAAAGGTTCAGAGAGGAATCGACTGGTAAATCCTACAAACCAGAATGGAGAAATTGTTCTGTTGGACGAAAACTTGGTGCAGAGTAAGATTTTGTTTTTTTTAAACTTTAATTAAATGATTTTATGTATCCTGAATTTTTTCATATACTTATGTACGATTCAAATAAAGTCATCACTCTTTTTCCTTTGAAACCAGGGCCAGTTCATAGTGGACTAAGTTGCACTTTTGTTTCCAATATTGGGTTTTTACTTACCCGTTGGCTCACTCGTTGGCCACTTAAGTGCCATTTCGACTGTGAAACTAGGCCTTAAAATTAAAAAAAAGTAAAACAAGTCGGCTAATACAAATGCTAGTTGCTTCAATTAGCCAGTTTACGTTTTTGAGATCTCACTGAGCAAGATCCGTTAGCTCCACTGAGCAGAAGGAGAACCCTGAACAAACTTTCTCCGCTAGAAGTCAAAACCAACTTTCATCTCGTTTTTATTAATAAATTAAATTAATTACGTTCAGATTTTTGAGATTGATGAGGTCTCTGAGATCTCAGGGAGATTGAGAAACCTGAACTGGCTAAATGTAGTGGGATGAAGTTTCGAATTGGGCGCCATTTTCTTCTAGTCCGATGGATTAATGGAGTAATAATATTGTTCTGCTCAAAATCATAGTACGCTGGCTGATTCAAGACGAAACTTATGCATATATGGTCTTTAATAAGAGCACCAAATGAATTATTTATGATTTCACCAATTATGTACATACAAAAAACAGACGAATAGCTCAAATGCCATTTTTCCGCATACAATTCGTTATCCGAAAAACTTCAGTCCGAAAAAAAATAGTAGCGACTTTTTGTTTGTGATTTCCGTGTTACATTTTTGTATGAGATCTTTTGTTTCGCATCTGCACCGTACTAGGTTTTACAAGGTGATTTTCTTTGATTTTTTTTTTTGCGTTTGTTTTTCAATTAAAAGGAATCTGAACGAATATTTGGTGCAATTTCGTAAGCATTGCGTTTCGCTACAGCTAGTATTCTTGTTTAAAAAAATTCCTAAAACATATAAATACTTTAAAAACTGAGGCTTTTTTTGTGTGTCATAAAAAATTTATTTCTACATATTTGTGGGCCATTAATGGTCTTTGCCTCTCACAATACACATAATATAAACAAATCTAATATTTCGTCGACTTTTTAATGATTTCAGTGTCTTGGTCAAAACCACTCTACGTTCTATCACACAGTAAAGCGGTTCTCAAAGATGCTATCAATCGAGATTCATCATTTCTGGCGAAGAATCAAGTCATGGATTATTCGCTTTTAGTTGGATTAAATAACAAAGGCAGCGTGTTGGTTTTAGGAATTATTGGTAAGCAATTGAAAACTTTTGTCTTTTTGTTTGTTAATTTATCAATTTTTGATTATCATAATTTACTATCAATTTTTCTTTCAGACTATATCCGAACATATACATTCGATAAGCGTGTTGAAACTTTGTTAAAAACATTAGGCAGTGGAATGGGCAAACAACCTACAATCATTCCACCAGAGTGTTACATGAAGCGTTTTACCGATGCAATGGATCGTTATTTTTACACCGTACCCGATCGGTGGGAGGGCTTGTCGAAAACTTAAACAAATAATAACACAAATAATTTTGCATTAATATAAAAAAAATCTACATAATTGTTACAATAGCGGTTTGTAGAAATTTTAACATATAGGTATAAATATTTAATGGTCCACGCATGTCTAGCTAACTTATGAATAATTACACCATCTTGTCAAATAATTTTGTTTATAAATTTAAAAATAATATTGTTGTGTGAAATATAAATTATTATTTCTAATTCAATTTGGTTTTTTTCTATTTTAAAACTAAACTGCCCCCAAAGCGGTGTTTTAAATTTGAACAAACAATTTAATCCGTTCAAGAAAGGGAGCATTTCGAAACCTTTATATACGTATCGTGTTGAAATGAGCTTGGTTAGGCTCGATCGCTTTCGCTCAATATACTTGATATGAAATCTTGTTTTAATGTATATCTCATCAATATCCAACTCAAATCTTTTTATCATTGGGACAGAAAAAAAGATGTGGTCCAATTTTGAGCTTCCAAATGACGAAGTGGAAGCAAATTATTCACATGAGAGTTTTGCGTTTTGTTTCACATTTTCGAAAAATGATAATCGGAATTATTCAGCCCTATTATGCTAAACATTCGTGTGAAAGTTTGTATTCTGCTAACCGTCGGAGGGAAATAATTGCCCCAAATTTTGTATACATTTCGATAAAAACAGGATCTAAACCATAGAGTACCTATATTGTCTAGAGAACCAACTTAAGGTGGTTGGTCTCTTCCACATTACACAAATATAAGGTATTATCTTGCGCAGGTTGTCAGAATTGAAACTGTCAGAAATTAAAAAAGTTGCTCGAGTGCTCCCAAAAACTTCATACAGCAATATTAAAAACAACAACAAATACCGAAATTTGACATGTAAATGGGCACTGGATCCACCATTTTTTATGGATTTTGATAGATGCGCAGAACAGAACAAAAATGAAAACGCTAACGATATTACCTTTAATATATGTACCGTGGGTCTCTTCCACCCTACAAGCTGTACTGAGAGGATTTGCCCATTAGATTTTGTGCATTTTAAATGGAACCCCAACCACAATATGTATACAGTTTGCCCTATATTTTGAGCATGTATTAGTGGTCCCGTGCATTTGAAGTGTAAAAGAAGAGAGTTTTCTCTTACTCAACTCAAATAAAATTTGTGGGTGTTTCAAGCAAGAGGCGTACGAGTCGGTTTTCTAGATAATATAGGTACTCTATGATCTAAACAATTGATTCTATTAAGAATTTGAAAACAATATCAGTTAAGATTTGCACTCTAAAGATTGAAAATAATAATTTATGGCAAATTGAATGAAACTTTCACGTGAATCGAAAGTTTCGATTGGATCGCATAGCAGAATAGGGCTGATTGTGAAATTAAGGCCTGGTCAAACAGAACGCGGGCCGACGGGACGGTCAATACTTCAACATGGAAGGAAAGAACGCGGCGGGCAAATTTTGTTTGTAATTTCTTACAAAGACCGCCGGACCGCGCTCTGTTTGACACGGCCTTTAGTGTCTACGACCGAAACCCAATACAAAAATCCGCGCAGCGGGCAACAACGGGTGGTGCTCGCACCACCAGTCCGCATTCGGTATGTCGAGCATTAAAAATACAAATGGAACAGAACTACCCACAAAAATTCTACTACAATTAACCTTCGTGCACGTGCATGAAGTGCAGTACTTTTTTAAAACTGCTGGAAAATCTCTCGTCTGTCAGAAATTTAGCCAAAGTAAAACAACACAAAAAAATAAAATTGGTTTTTAAAAACAAAATTTGTATCTTCCCTTCAATCACAATTTTGTTTGCCATTTAAATTAAAAATAAAGATGCCAAAAGAAGAAATATTTAATGGTAAATACTCATTCTGTCATATCTTATAGCTTACATAAAATCTTTCCAGAACCAGCGTCAAGCTCAGACGAAGAAGATCCCATCATCGATGAAGATACTTGCAGCAATTATGAGATCGAAGCCGCCTTTCCGGTGAAATATAAAATTGTCCATGAATCCGCTGTTTCCCTGAAGAAAGTCTACATTCTTAGCTTATGTTCTGATAGGTAAAGTTTTAGGCGACTAGCACATTTATGATATCCTTCTAAAATTGTATTATTTTATTAGATCCTTTGGAAGAATAGTCGCTGGTTTATCAAATAATAGTGTGCAGATTTACGATATCAACAGCAGAGCTCTCTCTCTTCCCAGCATTGAAACCCTAAAATTGAAAGGTTCTGGCCCTGTCTGTGGAGTTCGATTTCTAGACGAAACTCCAAATAATTTACTTGTAGGAAGCACAGATGGTGATGTCAGTCTATATGATCTGCGTACGGGAGGAGTCGTGCATTCATTTGATCGTAAGTAACCTTAAACTATGCACTTAAACTATGCCTATCTAAATAACTCTACTTCTGCTCGGAACTTCAAGACACGTCTGATAATTCGGTGAAGAAGTCCATTACCTCATTTGACGTTAACGCAAATGGTCGACTTATCTGCAGTGGAACAGCTAAAGTAATGAACAACGTTTACCTTCAATTTTTCGATATTCGAAACAAGACAGCATTAGGTGGATACTGGGAAAGCCATTTTGATGACGTGACGGACGTAAAATTCCATCCAACTGATCCAGATATTTTATGCACTGGATCCATAGATGGATTGATAAATCTTTTCGATATATCTGCGAATTCTGAGGATGATGCTTTGACCTCGACATTTAACACAGAAAGTAGTGTTCAAAAATTGAATTGGTAAGTGATATTTATTTCTTCGTAAAAAATGATTGTTTAGTTGTCTGGCATGGCAGGCATAAAAACGTTTACGAGAAAGATGTCATATCCTGCATTACCAATACGAATGACTTGAAAACATATGAATGTGAACAAGGAGATCTTATTGCCGAATTCAACCGAAGTCAATTTACAGAAGCAATCAAAAGAAAATCAGTTGCTGACTGCAACTTGGTATCTTGTCATAACTTGTCCGATGGTGGTGTGTTTTTGGTGGCGACGTCAAATTATAACAAAGGGTTCGGAATTTTTGGATTGTTACTGATTTGTTTGATTTTATTTATTTTTTTTTTTTTAGAGAGGTCGTCAGGTCGGTTCAATTGCAAGGCAAAAAACTGCTACCACATGCGTTGTTTGATGGGAACAAGCAAATCATCAGAGAAAGTGTGCACGATCCAAAAGTGAGTTTTTTTTATTGCATTAAAAGTATTAATTTTCTATTCGAATTACAAAGTGAGTCCCTCACCTTAATATCATACGAAAATTTTAGAAATAGCCTTCAGAAAAGTTCAAGCTTCCAAGATTGTGTTTAAATGTCTCCCATGCGTATGACCGTTATAACAATAATGCTTACAAAGATGTTTTTTTTCCTATCTGTAATAACATCGATAAGAAATTACTTAGAGTGTTTGACAATCACAGATTACGGCAAACAAGATCTTATGTGCTGGATGAAGCACAAGATATCTTTACAGTTAGTGTCGCTTTCTTTTTGGAATCGCGTCAAAGTTTACCAGTCCAATTCTAAATGAAAATTCCCGGGGAAATGTTTCCGCGGGAATAAATTATTTTTCTTCTACAATTAGATTTAGGTGTCAATTACTGACAAAAAGATGTTTGTATCATTCAGAACTCTCATTCCCACTATCGAGGGTAAAAAAATTCAACCGGGGAATTCAGAATCGGAGTATTTTACACCCGAAAGAATGCGTCTCCCGGGAGTGTTTTCCCGGGGAATATTTAGAATTGGGTTGTATAATCAGTATGAGAGGTTGGTGCACGCTAATTGCCAATCTATCACAGGAATGTTGCAAATATGAACCTGCAATCTCTTCGTTATTGTTGATCGTAAGCCTGCAGAAATAATTATTCTATATCTTTAGCATAAACTTTTTCCATTTAAGCATTTCCATTTCAAGCTATTTATTGTGTTTGTAGCTCCTGAAAAATTTATCACTGCCTCTGCACCCTCAGCTGGGCTAAAACAATTTCATTAAATCAATTCTTGTCTTTAAATAAATATGTTTTCATAGAGCCTCTTTTTCGGTGGTGCTAATGTCAGTTCATCCACCCTACGCCGGGAAATTAGCTCCATCCAAATATGAGATTCAATCTCTATACAACAAAAAAAATTTTCAAAGTTTATTGATTTCAATTGGTAGGCTTAAAATACATATTTCGATTAATTAAAGCTTTATTCAAATAAACAACATATATTTTAATTTTAAAATCAATTTCTAGTCAAATTTGCTTGTAACTGGCGGAGAAAGTGGCATCGTCACGTTATGGTCCCCTGGCACAGCAGACCAACCACTACCAAAAACAGGCCCAAATAAACTAAAAGATAAATCAGCAGCTGGAAGATCACATGGCAAAGCTCCCTACTAACAATAAAGCTGTATTTGTTTGTAAAAGATATTTTTATTTAAATAGCGATATTTTTAAAAATTTTTTTATATAATAAAGCTACAAGATTGTACATACACAGATACGAAATTCTACTAATAGGAACAGCAAATATTAAACATTTAAACAAAACACAAGACTAAAGCAGATGAAAACCTTACCAACTGTTTTTAATAAGTATGATTGTTATATGTATTAACAAAAGTTTGTAAAAATAGCATCTTTATCTTTTGGGACTACGTAGAAGAAATATATACTTTTTTTTTTCTAAGTATGTAACTATATTAAATAATACGGAATGTGACTATAAAAAGCGACAGTTTTAACACATTCAACTTTAAGGCAGTTCATGTAGCTTAAACGAAGTGTAGAGGTTCTCCGTTCGACTATGTACTATTTTTGTGGCCTTTAACATATCGGGAAGCATTTCATTCGCACGGCTCTGGCTCAATCCAACTCGTTTTAAAAGTTCCTCTTTCGTTGGCATTGCAAACATAGCAACAAGTGCACCCCGTCTTATCAGCCAAGGGTGATGTTTCGCTAGCGTGTCGTTGTAGGCACTCTTACAACAAGCTGATGTTTTATCACACTCCCCCAATTCACCCACTCGAAAAAGAAACTCGTGCACAAATTCTAATTGAATAAAGAAGATAACGTGAAATGATTGCAATTCAATGTTTATATAAAAGTTCTAACGTAATCACTTACCCAAACCTCTATGCAGACGTAGCAAAGTGCGGCTGCCTGACACGTATGTGGTGTCGTCCAGAAGTCCAGCAGACTTTTCGTATTCTATCATTTGTTTGAAGGATGTAAAATTATCCGAGTTTTCTTTTTTTCGAAAATCAGCCAAGATATCTATTTTAGCGCGAACATCGCTGCTTACAAAGCCAAATACTGTTCCCATTAAATGAAAAAAACTAAAAAAAATTAAATGAAAATGTAATCTAATTTAGGAAATCGAAGAATTAAGATGTCTGTTTACCTATTGATTTCTTCGAATCCTTGAAGATATTCGTCTAAAAGAACATCATCTTCGTCTTTTAAACTGGCATTGAATTTCTCTAAAGCACGTTCGATGTTAAAACATTCAACGGACATGATTTCTGAATACTGTTGGTTCTTATTTTTAAAAAAATTATTAATAAATTAGCTGAATGTTGGACTGAGAGAATTTGCAGTTTGCACACGAGAACAAAGGCCGTTTTTATTTGGCTGACGTTGAATAATTATTTGTTAACAAAAAATTGACAGCTGTCATTTTTTGCAGGGATGTGATTTAGTATTGACAAGGGTGTTCCACGGAAGGAAATGGGTCAGTCCCACAAAAGAAATTAGCAAAAAAAAAAAAAAACAACAACAAATGTAAAGAAAAAATTGTCGGATTGTAGAAAAATTTTCTACGTTCCAGGAATTGCTTGCATTTTGTTTTTGTAGACAAAGACAATTTTTGGAAAAGCTCTATTGCTCCCAATCCAATTACATTAGGTTATATGGGAGAGCGCCCACTAGGCAACTTTTTGTTGCTCGGAGTTGCTCGCGGAACTTTTTTCCCGGCAACTTTTTGTACCCTCGCCCACTATGCAATTTCCGAGCAACTTCCAGAAACTTTTGGGAATTTCCCAAAATTTTTGCCAAATGAGAGGCTTTTAAAGGCTTAACTACATTCAAGACTTTTTGCAAAAAGTGCAAATGTGATAAGCAAAAATATTCATAGAGATGCCTGTTTGCGAAAAAATTGTGTTTTTGTCTGTAGTATCAATCTAAAATGACATATCAAACACTATTTTCGCAGGCTTTTTCGCACACAGGCATTTCTAGTTCATGTTTTATTTTTTCACTTTTGTACTTTTTGCAAAAAGTCTTGAATTTAGTTAAGCCTTAACCCGAAAAACAAGTTTTATTTTCACTAAACGAGTTTTGTATCGTAACTAATCCAAAATACAAGTTCAATTTAACATTTCAATTAAAAATACTGAAACCAAAAGTTGCTTGGAAATTGCCTAGTGAGCGATGGAAAGCAACTCCGCGCAACTTTTAGTTGCGCAACAAAAAGTTATGGAATGGGCCAATACTCAGTGGGATAGTGTGGAAGGCCTTTAAAGGCCTGATCAGACAGAACGCGGTCCGGCGGTCTTTGTATAAATTTACAAACAAAATTTGACCGCCACGTTCTTTCTCTCTATAGTGAAATATTGACCGTCCCGTCGGCCCGCGCTATGTCTGGCCAGGCCTTAAGAAGAAAGGGCGTCAAATGCAATTTTTTCAACCTCAGCAATTTTGTCTACCCTATCCACTACAAAATACGCAGCTCGCTTGCGGCTTGAAAATCGCAAATTTATTGCATTATTTAAAATTAGTCTAAGCTGAAGTCATTCATTATTCCATTACTTTTTTCATGTTCCTTTTTAATCTACTACGATTATAATACAAATGTCAAATTCAAAACTTAAAATTTTGATTTGTTTTTAAAACGAGTTTTTTGCACAACTACCCACTAGTTTATTTATTGAAATTTTTAAATAAATCCTTCTTTGCCAAGCAATCATATTATATAAATTTGAAGTATGACTCTTGATGAAGACATCCTTGCATTTGAGATATGGGCCACAAAATTGGGCTTTCCGCAAAAGGATATGCCAGGTAGAGAGGCCCTTCGATCGTAAGTGCATTCTTTGTTACTCGTTTTTTATCTTTCATAATTTTTTATTTAACAAAACTAAAAAACTTCTAGCATTTTCAAGTCACCACGTCAAAGAGATGTTTTCTGTAATGTGCTTGAGAGGGTAAAACCACGCCAAGAAGTCCAAGAAATCCGCGAAAACATTCTCATACGAAAAATGGACAAACTCAAGGATCAAGTTGTCCCAGTAAGTACAAAAATTGCCCTAGTAAGTTTTAAAATTCATTTATAAAATAAAAATCAAGGCCTGCAGC
The DNA here is from genome assembly GCA_947049315.1 of Epistrophella euchroma. Taxonomy (NCBI): domain Eukaryota; kingdom Metazoa; phylum Arthropoda; class Insecta; order Diptera; family Syrphidae; genus Epistrophella; species Epistrophella euchroma. The sequence goes on along the minus strand of OX346245.1, from coordinate 119,165,693 downwards.
AGAAGTTTCTTGCCAAAAGAAATGCAACGATATCTCAAAGTCAAAGACCTTAAGCAAAGGAAGGCCGAATTGGAAGCTAAGATTAACGAACTATTGTCGCAGTACAATTCTCTTTCGAGTTCCATAAAATCGAAAAGTAAGAACTAAAAGCATTGAATTTTAGCTTTCAATAGGAATCTTTTTCTTTTTTAAGACATGCAGACTATCAAGTTGAAACAAAAACTAGAATACCTTCAGGCCAAAGTTGATATGCTTGACTTGAAGAGGGACAAATTGAAGAAAGACTTGAATAAAGAAAAATCTAATAAGGAACGCATAATCGCCACGATGCCTGTTAAGTTGACTTCGTCAAATGCTAATGAAATCTTTGCAGGAAATGCAGTGGAGGAGGCTTTTAAAGAACTGGATGCTTTCTACACGTTCGTCTTGAATAACTCAAACCGTAAGTTATATTTTAATTCGAAATTTAATTTTATTCGTTGTTTTAGTAGGTAATTCGCTATAAAACGATAAAGATAAAGATATGCTCGAACTTTTTGAAAAAAAATGTAGTTAAGATTCAATCTTTATTTAAAAAATGTGCAAAACTTTCAAATTACTTCAATAGAATATATTCTAATAACTACAATCATTTGCTCTTTCCTAAGGACGTAATGGTAATTGTTAGATTATCTTAGATGGTTTAGTAGTTAGGTGTTAGACAGTGTATTAATAGTCACATTATTCACGATTTATAAACAATCGATTCAGATAAAACTATAAATCAAAGTTAATTTATAACTTTGACGGCTGTTTAGTGTAAGACACCGTTTATGAATACGACTGGTAGGCTTTAACTGCGAATTTTGTTTTTATAAGGCTCCTAGTTAAAGGCAAATACAGATTAGACCTTTTTACTCTTCATCAGTACAGGTAAAAAGAAGGTTCTTCAAATTCCGCGCTACATACTTGAATCAGTTTTTTTTTCATGTATAGTTGTCTTACAGCCATATTATTCACTTCTGGTGTTTCCTGTATAACAAGTGAATATTATGATCTTGGGTTTGACAATTAGGTTTAATTTACTTTAAACCCAGACGTACACTTAAAACCTGATTTAAGTCACTGAATAATATGGCTGTTAATATAAAAGTATCAGTGTGAACTTTCCTATTTTTGGCAAATGAATTACTATAACAGGTTTTAATTTAAGAAAATTAAAACTATTTAATCGTGTGTGTTCCTGCATTGTAGAGATAATCGTTTTTCTTTAAGCTCACATCATACAAGAAGCCAAAGATGATATGTGGCGCAAAATGCGAAAGCTATTCGCAAACATTCCCAATTTTCTCATCTTCAATTCGATTTTAAAAGTAAAAGAAGAACAACTACAAAACATCATGACTCTAAACAAAATTCCCAGAGTTCCTTTTAAAGAAAACCTGAGCGCATTCGATTTGAAGCTGATAAAAGCCAAAGCGTCTCTACTTGGGATGGCAGCAAACTATATGTCTGCCCGCCAAGAAAGCCACTCTCTCAACCAACGCTTTTCAGCTGCATATACGCAATTTGTTGAAGCCGTACAATGTAAAGTTAATCTCTTCAATATCGACACTGGGGAAGATGTCGATGACATAATTTCCAATTACATCGTTCAATACAACACACGAGTTTTTAACAAAGGCCAAAACGACTACATTGTTGGCCAGATTGAATTGTGCAAGGCCCAAATCGAATGTGGAACTAAACAACTCGAAGACCACGAAATTCTCCTCAATTCCATAAAACAAGTTTACTCAGACATAGATAGTTCGATAAATCGAATTCAATACGAAGTAATGCAACTGCATCAAATGAAGGAAAAGATTCTATTTTCGAAAAACATGCTGCACCACCTCCTTGGAGATATGCAACTAGAACAATCACACTATTTGCCATCGGTGATGATGAAAATGAGTGGCAATTTCACGACCGCCAGTGGGGATAGTAATAGTACTTTCGATATCAGCACCGGCAACGTGTTCAGCAGCACGAAATTGGATTTCGATTCGACACTCAATAATAGCTGTGCTCTGGCGAGGTCTGGTGATGTAACTATCCTGCCAGGAGCCACACATTCTCGATACATATTGCCACCAATCCTTACCGAAATTTGCACCTTTATGGAGACTCCATTTGAGAAATTCAGTTGCGTGACGAAGGAATGGTATGTAGCAAGTATATCTACACTATACGTGGCTCATCTGTTGGCTCTGAGAGTTGAAGTGAAAATTCTTGTTGTTTTTTTTTTTTTTTGCAGCGCCTTCTACTTGATGCCAAATCCACTTATAACCGAATCGCACGAGTTATCATCCACAATTCAGTTGGCACCCGGTATACTCCTTACACCGCACGGATGCTTGCAGGAGGTCAATTGCCGAGTAGCGTGGTCTGATTCGATTAGCGATATATCATCGGAGTTGAAAATTAATTCGATTACCATCAGTACTGGTGGTGAGTAGAGAAAACGAATTTAGTTGTAGGTATGATCCTAGTTACACACATTCTTTCATGTCTTCAGTTAATTCAGCAAGTATGCGAGCAAAGAGTAAGCAACAAAGGGAACAGCTGGTCGAGCTATTGGATAAAATCGAAGTGGCCGACATAAATACAAATCGATTGCTTAAAAAAGCAACAAAATATTATAGTTTCTTGTTGAGAAATCCATTGAAGAACTATATTCCCCCAACGAAGTGCCTCAATAATCAGACTTACTCGGATTATGAGTCGGAATACCAAACCTACTATCGCATGGTAACAATGGGAAATTTCATAAAGTAATCTGGGATATTGGAAATTATTTTGCATTGATTTCTCTGGAGGTTTTTCTTTTCTGTTTTTTTTTTTGTCTCTTTGTTTGCAAGTAGAAGGAGCAACCAGGGAAGAGTTTTTTTAAATAATGATTGATTTTTTTTTTCGTAACCTGTTTATGTTTTCATTATGTAGGAGTTTACTTGCAAATTTAAGTTTTAATTACTATTTTCTTGTTTTTATTTTTTTCCATATGAATTAATTTTAAGTCATACAAAATGTAAACAACAATAAATTTTTAAATTGTATCTGTAATTGAAAGTCCATGTTGCTGAGCAATAAAAATAAAAAAAAACTGAAATTTTATCAACTTAAAGTTATCGAAAGGCCTCTTTTGGTCTAAGCCTTAGAATGGTTATTAGGATTCCCCAAAATATTATACGGGGCTGGTTTAACGTTTGTTATATTTTGACTGAGTATCCGATTTTATCGTTACCTTAATCTATTGGATTCACAGTAAAAAAAAAATTAATTTCCTAGATATGGAAGGTTGGGTAAAAGTTTAGACTGAAAATGAAGTAATTTCGGTCTTTACGTATTGGACCAAAAATTAAATGAAGATGAATCTCGAAATCAACATAATGAATTTAAGAAGCGGATAAAGCAAAAGGATATTCGAGTAATAAAACGGCACTTTATTTTAAGAAAAATGTTCTGTTTTAACTGGCAGAACCAACGACACAGGAAGTTATCCTCAATAAACACTTACAATTTACACGCTGCTCAGCAACCTATTACTATCCCAGGTCGACTAATAATGAAGTTGACATGTAGCGAAGAAAAAGAACCAAATTAAAATCCTTCCAACACGCAAGCAAGATTAACTCGCCAACTCTTTCTTCTCCATAAAATTTAAATTAAGTTGGCTCATTCATAGCCCATCAGAACACGTGTGGAAATTTGATGTTGACCTATCCTAGACTTAAACTACCTACCTGTAACCAAGACACCTACCATGTTTTCAGAATATTGGATTTCGCCTAATGTGGGTTGAATCACCACCACTTTGATATCCATTTTCATTTTTTCCATTTCTTCATGCATTAAATTAAAAAAAAAAAAAGAAAAAGAAAAATAATCAAAACCAAATGAATAATGAGGATGATGATAAGATTTGGGGTGAGAGTGCTTATCGACATGGATAATCAAATCAGGAAAATAGCCATAAAGCAAAGGATATCCAACCGATGCAAGGCAAGAGTTGGGAAAGTATGAATATTTTTTTCTACTACCTCCTATTTTCAGAGATTGAGGATTCTTGTTTGTTTTTACGAGCATAATCAATTTGCGACGTGTGTTCTAGTTTTATGAAGTTTTGAATATTTAATAGTGAGCGCATTTAAATCAGAAAGGAAAGTGAATGGGTATATTTTTTTTTGCCAATAGGGTATTATCGAAATGTTTGCCCACTACACGTTCTCATTTGTAAAAACTTCAAAATTTCGTAAGTTGAAAACGAAAAATTATTGAGGAGATATAAAAACCAGTGTACGTACAAAATATTAGAATGAAATTCTTAGTACCTAGAATGTTTTAAAACCTCTTGCGTCTTGCCGGTTTGTAAATAATTTATTTAAATTTCAGGATTTTAAGCAACTTCAGGGGTAAAAAGTATGGCTGAGTTCCAAAATGCATCAGATGCGCATTTACTGCGCATCGACAGTTTTTTAGCTGCTTCGATTTAAAATATTTCACTATATTTACTATGTACGTAGGAACTTATCTGTCTAAAATTACTTGAAGCTCAATTAATCAATGAAATTCGAAATTAAAAAAAAAAAAAAGACTTCAAGGAGTGATATGATGCTTCAATGAAACTTATCGTTCGAAAAATCAGCCCTATCACGCAGTGCCGTAGCTACCCGGTTTTTTTTGGGCAAAGATTTTTGCTAAATTTACCATCACTATTTATGAAAATTTTGCCATTCATCAGGGCAGTTGATAATACAGATAAAATTAGAATAGAATAATTATACCCACTCACAGACAACATCAGCTGCTTAACGCGGAGAGTAGTCCACAATGAACTTTTAAATCACTTTGGTGGGTTACAAGTCAACAAATCAAATGTGGACTTTTAAATTACACTGATGGGCCAAAAGTCCCGAATTAAATGGGTCAATAATTAGATTATAAGACCAATCAAAAATTGATTGTGAAAAATTCAAATTTTGTTTTTATTTAAGTATGAATTCATTTTGAAAATTTGAATTATTTTTTTCAATAAAAAAACTTAAATATTTCAAAAGTTTTTTTTTTCCAAAGGTTTCCTAAGTAAAATGCGAACAAGTTTTAGAGTAGAAATAATTAACTATACAAATAATTTTTTAATATTCATAGTATCCGATCGGAATGGAAATTTTTCCGACTCATACAAAAAGTTTTTTTATTTTTCATTTTAATGATGTAAATTTCTCATAAATCGGTTACACCTCCGGAAAATTATTTCAAAGTGCGGTTGAAAAGGAAACAATTAAAGTGATATTTCTTATATTTCTAATATTTCTTAAAATTTGGAGAAAATTCCGTTCCGATCGGATACTATGATAGGGCTGATTATTTCTGTTTTCGATTGCCATTTAATTTCTTCCCTCTTTATCTAGTATCGATTTCACATAAATATATATGAAAAAACGATTGGGGGGGTAAATTCCCCCCTGGCCACTACGTTGCTACGGCACTACTATCACGAATTCCATCGCTGTGATAGTTTTTTTTCGGGATGGAATGGGTTATAGGGCTTAGTTTTGAATGGTTGTCTATAAAGTGACAGTGAATGAATGTTGATTGGTTGATTATACCGATTATGTTAGACTACAACTCAACTTTATTCGTAGTTCACTTGAATAATAAGACTTCCATGCAAAAACTAGCTTTTTAAATTGAATTAAGCCTTTCTTGAAAATGAAATTCTATCGAAATGGATATTCACAATATACATTTCGATAAATAAAACAAAAAAAACAATTATACATTTTGAAATATTTATTTTAATAGGGGTATTCATGCAATGTCCTACCTATATTCCTCGTAAACCTTGTAAACTGCGTAACTTTACGACCTTGTAAATCAAATGTCAAAATTTGTATGGAAAATTTGATACGCAGGACTGATAAGTTTGCGCGCTGATTTAGCTGCGCAAACGAGTTGAACTTACACAGGATCAAAATCAAGGAACAGCTGAAACTTTATGCCGTATACACAAATGTTGTGGTTTAGGGAGATTGACGGGATACATGGTACAGTAGCTACCAAGTTAGGTGCACAGAGAAAAAAGTGCCACATAAAATAGGAGAAAAGTAATAAGATTTCTCTATGGTATTTATCCAAGAAGAAAGTCTTATTAAAATCTTGATGCCATTTTATAGGATATACACATATTTTTAAGAAGATATCTTATTAAGTTTCAATATGACTGCTTATCAAAACAATAAGAAAACTTATTGAAAGTATGAGCCAATCTCTTAGAAACAATAAGAAGACCTTATTGATAATATGTGAAAATCCTTTAGAAACAATAAGATGATCTTATTGAAAGAATATGGAATACGCTTTGAATCAATATGAAGAACTTATTAAAAGCATGTGAAAAACTTTTTGAAACAATGAAAAGGTGTTATTAAAAATGTGTGAAATTTTTTAGAGAGACGAAGTCATTAAAAGTTCATATAAAAACCGGTTTTAAAGATACGAAAATTAAATAATTTAATATTATTTTATACAAATTATTCATATTATTTATTGCTTTTAATAAGATTTCTAAGCAAATTATCACAATAAGGCAATCTTATTGATTTTATGTAGTATTTGTTCGCTCTGTGTGTACATAACATACATAAAATACAGTTTTTAGTTTAGATTTAAATACTCTGCATTGCACTGCACATAAATATTCCACGACAAAAAAACTGTTTGTATTGATTTAATTTTAGAAAAATAAAATTGAGCCAAATGACTATTATTGCTGCTCTAAAATGAATCTGTGCATAACTGTTTTTTTTTTTTAATTTAGGCATGCATTCGTTTTTGCAGTATACCTAATTGGGTCGTGCATCGTGCTTGATAAAATATTGAATCATAATGAAGTATACTTTTATTTGATTATCAACTAAAAATATTGTGTGACTTAAATGATAAAAAGCATAAAATATAATAGTGTACATACATATGTATTATGTGGTATGAGTAACATGACAAAATCCGCAGTGAAATTGTTTTTTTATTTCTTTTCTACCAAAATAATAATAATTTAGATTTCTTTTAACGAACTTTATTTTTTTATGGCTAAAACTGAGCTTGTAGTAGCCGTGGCGTGATGGTTAGTGCGATGGACTGTCATGCCGGAGGTCTAGGTTCGCCCAGCCTCGCCACTTAATAAATTTTAAAAACAAAACCGCTACTGCCTCTTGCGAGGAATTGACAAAACCTCCAAGAGTATCTCTTGTCATAGAAAAGTGCTGCTCACATTAGCCGTTCAGATTCGGCAATAAAGTGTAGGTCCCCTTCATTCCTGCCGATACGCACACAGGAATGGTTGAGAGTTGTCAGGCACTAGTTCTTCATGAGCTGTTGTGCCATCAAATTTATTTATTTTTATTTATAAAACTGAGCTCCCTTTTCAATAAATTAAATAAGATATAGAAAATTTTAAACTCAAAACTACCTTAAATTTTTAGTCACCATTTACTCAAAAGCGAAATAAAAAATAAGAAATTGATGCCTTTGATGCCATTGTCAATTTTGATTTTAAAAATAGCCCATTATTTCTTGTTAAGAGACAACTTAATCTAAGGAATATGTACCTACAATCTACATTTCCATAAAAAAAAACTCCTTATTCTGAACCCCTGCCCTTGAATTTTGAACAAGTAAACAAAAATGTGATACATTGCCTTCTCGAGTTTTATATTTACCCCAGTGAACAAATAAGTGACTATAAGCTCTCCCAATCCCTTTTAACACATACAATAATTGTGCGGCATATGTACGTGTTTTGTAGAAACGTCGCGTCGTCGGATTCGGATCATATATCCTTGAGTTCCCTTCCTTGTTTTTACATTTACATATTTATTTAACCAATGAAATCTGTCCCACTTAACGGTAGCATAAAAAAAACCGGAAATACACTCTGAAACGTTTTTATTTGTATAAAACTCTGGTATTTCCCTGTACAGAGATTCGAATAACATTGAGGTCGAGTAGAAGTAGGTACCTTTATACCTACAGTTATTTTGCTTTCAGTCAAGTCCAGCTGAAAAAGGATATATGGCGAATGTTTTGTGCGGAAATGCGCATATATTATTGCACACAATTTACAAAACCATCATCTTATTGCGGTTCGTTTCGTTGGGCTCTATACAAATTAAATAATTTCTTGTACAATTTAAATTTTGTGTTATACCTATACGTATACAAAATATATGCTGGATCGACATGTACTTATTTGTTTATTGTATAAACATATATATCTGGAAAATCCAAATTTATAAAATCCAGGGTTCCCACAACATAGATGCAAATATGGAAACTTCAAGTAGGTATAGGTATGTAGTAGATATTCAAGCAGTGCTGAGAAGTTATGAAAACTCATTTAAAAAAATCTGAAATGGAGATTTATTACAAACTCTTTAAATACAACAACAAGGAGGTCCAAACAATATCGTTGGAGTCATTTCCGATAAAACATTGGAACAAGTGTTAAAAAGTAAAAATTACTAAAATTACCTACTTATATCAAACAATCAATTAAGTATTTGATTTAATTAACATTATGTGCAGTCCTCCAGCACTTCCCCTTATTTTCAACCTCTTATAAAAAAAACGCGGTGAACAAAGTGTAAGAAATCAAAAGTACGTTTTTTTTCACAATCGTTTTCCATAAAATCTTAATTTTCATTTTTTATTAAAAACAAAAAATAATAAAATTATGATTTTATCGAAAACAATTTTGAAAAAATCGTACTTTTGATAAGGTTTCCTTTCATTAAAAAATTTTGAATGCTCTCAAACTCCCGAAAACAATTTTTTTTATTGTTCGCTTTCTAGAAAAGAGTTTTGATAAATTTTTTTTATGGAGAGTGTTTAAAAACTTTTAATTGTATTTTGTTAACCAAAATTGTCAAACAAATATTTTATCTTAGATTTTTTAAACAAATTTGAATCCTATAGCTAAACTGTTTAAAAACCGTTGAGAAAAATCCTTTTTTTTTTATCGAAAATGATTCTTACATTTACCTATTTATTTTTCAAATTTTATTGGGTGCTAATACAGTGGAAAAAATATTTCTAAGGCTTCATACACTTAATCTTGCCTCGGATGCCGGTAAGTAAGTCTTTATCTGGTACTACATTAGCATCATCAAAACTGTCACTTATGATTTCCACTTCAGAAGCTACCGATACCGAAATATGAAATCACAGAAAACTAAGGAAAATTTAAAAAAAAAAAAACAACTTAAAACAAAAAAAGGTTCTCCTAGTCAGAGAAAAGTTCACGTTATAGTTTAAAAATGTATTTCCTAAACAAACTTGTAAAATAATCACAGACTACAGTTAATTTGAAAAAAAATTAAAATCAAAGGGATTTTTCCCAAACAAAAAAAAGGAACAAAAGTTCGAGTTAGAGAGACTTTTTGCCACCAAACGCAGTCTAAAAACTTCGAAATATAGAGAAATTTGAGTTACAGAAGTTCGAACTACGGAGGACAAAATTCGTGAAAATCAAGTTGAAAATGCAAAGTTCTCAATAAAACTTTGAGTTATAGAGAAATTCGACTTATGGAAGTTCCACTGTATATATAACGATCTACCTTTTTACAGGAAAAAAATTTACATTACCCTCTCACAGAACAGTTTTATTTGTTTTATTATGTTTCTAATTATATTCTAAATTTTTGAGAAAATTCATATTTTAGACAAAAACTTTTTGTTAATATGAAATACTAATAGAATTAAAAAAATGAGAGGTTTTTTTTAAGTGATTTTTTTGTAGCCTTGGGATAGTTACATATATTTTGTGGATGTGGTTTTTAAAGGAACAATTACAACAATTACAAAGCATTAGTGGCCGATCAAAAAAAAAAAAAAAAGAGCTAGGGAACGGACACATTACTATAACATACCTACATTCCTATTACTTTAACGTAGGTACTTTTATAACTCTGAAGTATCTTTTTGCTAAATTAAAAAAAAAAAACCTGCAGTTTAGTGTTTTAAATTTTCCAGAAATTAGTATTATTCAAACACACTTTGATATCTAAATCACAATATTTTCATACATATTTAGACATCCAAATGAAAACATGTTTCAATTATAATCATATTTGAAAAACTTAAAACTCAAAATCCATGCAGTACTAGTTTTGCCGTTAAACTATCTTTGAAACAAGTCAATTATACAGCTATCAGCCCTATTCTGCTAAACGTTAGCCTGAAAGTTTGTATTCTGATATCTGTCGGAGGTAAATAAATTGCTCCAAATTTTGTATAAATTTCAATAAAAATAGAATTTAAGTAATTAGTTTTAAGAATTTCAAAACTAAATATCAGTTAAGATTTGCACTCTAAAGATTGAAGATTTAAATTAATATAAAACTTTCACGTGAATCGAAAGTTTCGATCGGATCGAACAGCAGAATAGGGCTGTATATTGCCGTTAGAAACAAGTAAAGAATATTTCTCGTTGAAATTGTTCCATGAATGGTTGTTAAATATAAAAGATAATAGCTTGAAAACATTTTTTTTTGTATAAATCCAACCACTCTATAACCTCGAAAAATCTAAAAGGGACGTTACGAAAAATTATTCTTGGAAAAAAATAAATAAATCCAAAAACAATTTTGCTCATATAGCATAACTGAAACACAGAAAGGATCAATCTCATATTGTTTGCAGATATACAAAAGCCTTTCAATTTAAAATCTATAATAAAAAAGAAATTTAGCTATTGTATGTATGAAAGAAGCACATCAAATCTCTGTCGAAAAATTCATTCAACAATATGGCTAGTATGGCTTGCCAGTTTTTTTTTTTTCCATTGAGCTTAACGCTCGACCGCATTTGGGGGCGTTTGGCGTACTGCGTACACTGCAAAAACAAAGAGAGCAACTGTGTTTAAAATCCGAACTAAGGCATGAATAATTGAAATCTCTTTGCCAGTAAAATCTCTGTTTTTTGTGCAGTTTAATTTTTTACAGAATTGTTGTTCGACAACTTTTATTCTTTTTCGTTTGAGTATCATATTGAAACGTATGTATGCGGATACTACATATTTGATTTGAATGCCCAGCTCATGTTAGAATGTAATGTTGTTAATATATTCCGCCCTCAAAGGATACAATCAGAACTGTTATTGACCCACTTGCACAATAGTACAGCTACAGCATATTAATAATAACTTGCTGTTATGTTTTAGAGCCGATTTTTCATTTGTCAGTTTAACAATGAGTTAAATACCCGTGGTCGTATTAATAAACATTGTCTAACTTTAGACAGCCATATAAGTTAAAAAAAAAAAAAAACATTTCTAATTGTTGCTAAATCTTTCAATCTTACTTTAGACAACGTAATCGATAGACTAAACCTTGACAAATTTAATATTTTTTTTTTTTATTAAATAAAGAATATTTCCGACTGTTTCGAAATACTTAGACATTGTTTATAATATAATAATAATAATAAATGTAGATTTATTGATTTCAATTTAGGTTATTTTTTTTTACAGAATATATACAGATACAAATTAAGACATGGCTTAAAGCCGTCTGTCTGATTGGCAAATTCAAATTAAAGCAATTATTTACAATAAAAATTGGAAACAAAATAAAAAAAAAAGTTAATTGAAAGATAATTAAGAAAATAAACGAAAAAAAGACAAATTAGATATTTAAGTTGCAAGCAAATTTTACATTAAATTTGAAAGATTACTAAAAATTTTCATCAACTATTCTCTGTCTGTATGCCGCTGCTGCTGTATCAAATGAAACAAGATCTCGCCAACCGCTTCTGCCATTCAAAATATCTTTAGTTTCAGGCCAATTAAGTTCATGCCGTCCGAGACACCTCATTCTTATACCTTTCAAAATAGGGCACACTGCGATAAAGTGAAAGATATCCTCTCTTGCGTTCATGTTACACAAAGTGCATATAATAGTAAGATCGTCACGATGTGGGATATAATTCAGCCGAAGAAGTTCTCCTCTCGTCCTAAATATGGTTTCGATGAATTTTGTATTGAATTCAGGGTTGAAATAGTTTAGCTCTTCTAGGTTAAAATTTAATTCTCTATAGTAATTTCGATGAACTGATGATTGGGCTTCTTCAATAAACATTTCTCTTGCCTTCGAGTCCAGCTCTTTTAAAAATTGGTACATGATCACCTTCCAATCATCTATACGTTCGGGATTTAGGTTTAACTGCAAGTTATGACTTAGCGCTAAGGAACTCCACTCTTTAAAAAATAATGTATTGGAGCTAATTTCGTGTTGTGCCACCTTTTTAGGAAGACGAGTGTGAGACATTTGGGATAGTATTTTTAAAATATAGTCAAAGTGAAGCTTGGTTGTTGATATATACAAAGGGGACAATCCCGTTTCTAGAAACAGCATGTAATTCGGACTGTTTTGTGGCAGACGAAAGCATCGTTTTATAAAAAACCGAAGGAGTTTTTCAACTTCGTCACACTTAGTGTATCCCCAGACTTGCGCAGCGTAAAACATTGTCGAAGCTGCGGTGCTTTGAAAAAGTTTATACTTTGCTGAAGGAAGAAGTTCTGAACTGCACATACACGCCCTCCAGGTGGAATTGAGAGTTGTTTTGGCAACGCTTAGTTTATCTACAAGGTGGTTTTGCATACTCAAATTTGATCTTATAAGCACGCCTAGATATTTATATTCTTTGACAATCTCAATGTCCTCACCATTAAAAGTCCACTTTTCAGATTGTGCGTATCTTCCAAATCCCTTTCTAAACACCATCACCTTCGATTTGTTAGTATTAACAGTTAGGTTCCAGATCCGACGATATTGTTCCAGTTTTTGAATCATTTTTTGGAGAATGACTGGAGAATCTGCTAGCAAAACTACATCATCTGCATACATAAGTATTTTTATTCTTATTCCATTCCAAAGAATACCCCCTATCAGCCATTCAACCAAATCATCGAGAAACAGAATAAAAATAAGGGCACTTAATGTACAACCCTTTCGAACTCCCGAGAAAGTCTCAAACCACTCGGATAAAGCTTCTCCGTTCCAAACGGCTGATTTTGTAGCGCTATAGAGATTTTTCAGCAACTCAATTATTTTCGTCGAAATACCCATTGAGCTAAGTTTATAAAAGAGTGATTTTCGATCTACCGAATCGAAAGCTGCTCTGAAATCAACAAAGAAGACGTACAATTTTGATCCTTTTTCCAGATATGATTTAGCAATTGATGTTAAAGTGAAGATATGGTCTATTGTCGAGTAACCATTCCTAAATCCAGCCTGAAATTCGCTTATAGCATCATTATCTTCAACCCAGGTCTTGATTCGGTTAAGGATTACTGAAGTAAATATTTTCATGGAGCAGTTCAAAAAGGAAATACCACGGTAGTTTGATGCATCATTGTGGTCACCTTTTTTGTGGAGGGGGAATATAATAGCTTCACGAAAACTATTGGGCGTTTCACCATTTTCAAAAATTTCATTGTAAGCAGCAGTCAAATGTTTTATAAAATCCTCGGTAGCGCATTTGTAGAATTCATACGGAATTCTATTCAATCCTGGAGCTTTATTTTCTTTCGAACTTTTTATGACTTCGATAACTTCGGATGATGTAAAAGGGCAGTCGAGTTTCTCATCACAGATCAGTGGCATAACAAAATCAATGTTATACATTTGATGGTTAGACGTGTTAAGAAGCGAATCAAAATGGTTTCTTAAAGTTTCGACCGTCAACGAATTTCCGACACAAAACTTCCGACCATTAATCTCCCTAATGGCTTTCAACAAATCACTGGACGATCTAGCTGTAGAAACCAAATTGATTAAAGAATTCTGATGGTCATGCATTTTCAGCTTACATAGTTGCTTAAATTCTTTATTGCAAGATACATATTTTTCTTTGAAGTAGTTTGTATTGAATTTTCGAAACAAACGGAGAAAGGCATATGATTTTTTTCTTTTTTTGAAACATTCATCATAGAACCATTTTTCTTTTGGGGTAAATGTAGAGCCTTGGAGTGATCTTTTAGGAATCGAGCTTTTAATAATATTATCTAACGTGTCGATACTCATGTCAGAAGCAGAATGGTTAGAGAGATTTACGACAAGGTTTTGTTGATAAGTTGAAATATTTTCTTTTTTTTATCGAAAACTTGGGCAGTAATTTCATCGGATGAGAAACTGGAAGTTGTAGCTCATCAGAAACTGAAGTCATCAAGGATATTTCCAATGGGGAATGATCTGAAGTAAACGGTTTACCACCAATTTTAAATGAAAATATAAAGCGTAGGAAAAATTCAGTTGCAAAACAATAATCAATTACAGATTTTCCTACAGCTCCAATAAATGTGAATTCTCCCTCTTTATCATCGACGCTTCTTCCATTTAAAACAGTGAAATCGAATGATTTACAAAAGTCTAATAGTGTTCTTCCTTTGCTGTCTACGAGAACATCCTTTGAAGAACGGGTTGGCAGAAGTGCAGATGAAAGTCCTGGTTAGATGTGTGGCATGGGTCACAACCAATCCGAGCATTAAAGTCTCCAACAAGCATTATGTTTTTCTCTCCTAGACTTGTTACAGTGTCGTATAGTTGGTTGAAATCAGATCTCCATCCCGAAATAGTTGTTCCATTCAAGTAAACTGGCAAAATAAAGACTTTTTTGCTAAAAATGTTCAGTTCTAACAACCAGTTGCCTTCTTTAATTGTAAAAGCACATCTATATGCTTGAAAAACACTTTTTTGTAGCCCATTAAACAGCCACCTTTTGCCCTTCCCATATGATGAACTTTTGTAGCTGGAATCCACTTTAAAGAGAAGTTTGGAAATATTTTTTCAAATTTTATATATTTATCTTCCATGATATGGGTTTCAAATAGAAAAAAGAAGTCAAATTTGTTAATGTAATTAAAGAACTCGGAAAAATTAAGTTTATTTTCTAATCCAAAAATGTTAAAACTTAAAATATTAATTGAAGGACATTTATTTATATTATTTGAATTGTTTGCAACTGCCAACGGTCAAACGGAAGCAGCTACCGATCTACTTCCTATAGAGTGCTGTGATGGTTGAGATATGGATGGCGCTGAAGAAAGGTTTATGTCTCTACTTAACGAACGATCTTGACAGATGTTGTTGCTGGATAAGTTTAATCCACTGAACTGCTTGTTAAGAACTGTCAAACCGTCTTCATTATTATCACATAACAAACCAATGCCTTCATTCCAAGTGAAAGATAAATTATTTATAATTAATTTTTCATCGCGAACAATAATTTTTGTGTTCGGATATTTTTTGCGTATCATATATCTAATATGCATGAATTTAGATCGTCTCTGCCGGACAGAAAATGGAAGATCTCTTCGTAGCAAGATTCCGGTGTTTCTAAGGTTATGTGACTGGCGTATAACCTCAATTGCCGTAGAACGATTCTTCAACCGTACCAAGTAGATTGGACTTTGGGTGTTCCTGTTTGAAAGAACCCTCACATCTTCCACAACATCTTCTTCAGATTTCATTGTTTATATACCGCTACAAACTTTGTGAGTATGGCATTTGTACCAATCAGTGCAAACTACATGCCATTAATCTTTCAGCGATATCGCGGCCCTAAGACTACCGCATAATGTACTTTGAAAATGCAAAAAAAGGACCGAAGTAAAAGTACTTATTTAATACCGCTCCAGATTTTGTGAGTATAATGCTTAGATGTGTGCAAGCTAAATTCCATTGGTCTGGCAGCGATACTGCGGCCCTAACACCTGCATAATGCACTTTCAAAATCCAAAAAAAAAAAAGAAAAAAAAAAGGGTTTTATACCGCTCCACTAGCAGAGCTGTAAAAGACTGCAGTACTTTGGTAATGCAGTTAATAAAGTCGCAGTTAATTAACTTACCTATTGAATGTAAGTTAATACTGTAAATAAGTACTTTAACTGCGAAACAAGCAGTCAGCAGTCAGTACTAACATTCCGACTGTGCAGTTAAAAAAAAAAGTTAATTAACTTTAAGTTAACTTTAAGTTAATTAACTGCAGTACTTTTTAACTGCTTTTAGTCTTTTTAGTCAGTAAAAAGTCTTTGTACTGCGATGATTTTACTTTTAGTCAGTAAGTATTTTAACTACAGTCAATTAACTGTAAGTTTTTTTTAACTTTTTTTCTTTTAAATTTCTTTTCTTTTTATTCCATCCTGTTTCTTTTAGTTAAAAGACTATACAAAACGTTAAAAGACCTACAGTTAATTGACTGTAGTTAAAAGACTTGCTGACTAAAAGTTAAATCATCGCAGTACAAAGACTTTTTACTGACTAAAAAGACTAAAAGCAGTTAAAAAGTACTGCAGTTAATTAACTTAAAGTTAATTAATTTTTTTTTTAACTGTACAGTCGGAATATTAGTACTGACTGCTGACTGCTCGATTTTAGTTAAAGTATTTTTGTAAGTTAAAAGACTTAATGAAATTAGTCTTTTTAGTCAATTAACTGCAGTACCGAAAAGACTGCAGTTTTTACAACTCTGTCCACTAGTAATTATTGGTAACTATCCAAAGTAAATTCCAATAACATGACAGCAATACTGCGGCTCTCACACATCTATAATGCATTTTTAAACTGCAACAAAAAATTACAAAGTTATTTTTAACCGCTTCTAATTTTGTGCATATATAATTATTATCTATCCAAACATAATTCCATCGGTATGGCAGTGTTACCGCGAGCCCGATACTACTACCATAATGCATTTTGAAAATGCAACGAAAAATAAAAGTTTTCCAAATCGCTCCAAATTTGGTTCGCAAATAACTTGTATCTGCCCAAACTGAATCATTGATCTTGCAGCGATGCCGTGAACCTAACACTACCAAATTGCACTTTAAAAAAAAATTTTTTTTTTTGCGTTATGAAAGTTCATTATGGTAGTGTAAGATTTATGGCAACGTGGATTACGTGGTTATGTAAACAGAAAGTCAAAAATTCGTTATTCTTTTTTAGCTAATTTTATTCAAAAAGATAAAAAAGTTAAGTATATACTCAATTTCTATAAAGTCAAATTTGAGTACGTGCTATGTAGATAGTTTAAGGTTGAATTTTGTTTTCAGCTTAGTTTTCATCCATTTGAAACAAATGTTTGTGGTCATTTGTAAATAAAAGGTAGATACCTTTTAAAAAGCCCATAAGCCTTCAGGCTCAGACCTCTTCACGGCTTCACGGTTTAGTTCCGACCTGGGTTAGTAAAATAATAATAATAAAAAAACATAAATATAAATAAATTAAAATTTAAAAGGGGTTGCAAAAAAAAAAAAAAAACACCGCCATAATATACTTAAACAAAGGTAATTTCCGATCGTGAATAAAAACGGAAATGGTCGCGCAAGTACCCTCTGCATGATTATTCTTTGATGTGGAACTGCTGCTGTCGCAGTGATGACTTTGGCTGATAAGTTACTTCCAGGCAGCCCAATAGCGGTGGTGCCGGTGTCAGCTTCAATTATTGTTTGGTACAGCGGAACTGAAATATAACTACATTATCTGCAAAACATGACAACTGAATTTATTCACAGGAAATGCATTCTGTCACGATGACACGACTACTGGTATAAGTTGCACAATGCACATAATGAACCTTTAAGGTTGGTCAATTTATTTTAATTATTTCTTTTTCTTTTTTTTTTTTAGCAAAATTAAGGACCGTATAGGTTGTATTTAATCAACTCGATATGAAAGGTTATGACAGCTGTATTTTATGAAATTATATTTGTGCCATAGATGAAAAATATAAAAATGGGAGGTTAATTTGTATTCAAAAATTTTAACAAGAGACTTTATTTATTGAAATTATTTTCTGTTTTTCTAAGATGTTTTAATCCTTCCTATCCTATTCTTTTTATTCATATGTAAATGTGAAAGTTTTTTTTGTCTGTCCTTTTATTCCTCTTAATCTCCGAAAATACCCAATTGATTGTATTAAGAATTGGTAGAGCGAGATCGAGAGCTCAGAACATGGGGATGGACATAGGCTACTTTTGATTTTTAAAGTCTACAACAGTTTACCACAAAATAATTAAAATATAAAAAGAAAAGTGCTAAATTGTTTGAAATTTCAGATATGTACATATGTACATATGTACATATGTACATACATATGTATGTACATATTCAAATATAAAAATATTAAAAATAAATATAAAAGCAAATAAAATTGACGTTAAAATCATAATTACATATTCAATGGATTGTTTTTTTTTTTTACTGAAAAAGTTGATATTTTTGTTATAGGTGCGATTTATTGGTAATTCAAAGCTAGCGCAGCAATACAAGTTCAATAAAACGCTATATCCACTTTTATGTCCACTCTCTATTTCTGTGGTTTGTATCCTTTTGTGAGTGAAAAACAATCTACGTTACCGATATTCAAGGTTCGAGCTTACATTCTCTGTCCAATTTTATATTTACTAATTTACTGGCTTATTTATCCGCAATTTTCATTTTGTTATTGTTCAATGTTCACCAAGGGAATTTTAAAACGTCTGGGACTTAACAATTTTTAATCAGTGCACAATCCTTTATTGTTTATTTATATATAAATTCAAGTAGTCCCGACATCCAAATCGGAAAAATTACCCTTTTCGAACGCCCACCCCTACCCTTGGCTGAAAAAAAAACCTGCCAGACGGTTGAATTTGATATAATAATGCTTATACCCACACATACATGCACATGAATTTCGGTTATACCTCCACTGCCAAAATTTGCTACCGGCTCTTAGACTAATAATTTTGGATTCACTTGCGGTGCGAAATCATCTTTCTCATCATCTAATTTTCCTGAACATTTGCCTATTACCTGATGACTTTTGAAAAATCGAGCCTTGGTTGAAAACACGCGAAATGTGAAAAAATTTGGTCTGTCAAACGTCAAATTGTGCAGAATTCAAAATTACTTCTTCATCCACAATTAATCATCGTCAAAAATTTTTGACGAAATATACTTTCGATTGTCTGTCCGACGAAACATACTTTGATATTATTTTGAAAATCATAACATCTTTCAATGGGTTAGTTGAAATTTTAATGTTTATTAAATTTTTTATCAATTATACATACTTTTCTGAGTTTTTAATTTTTGAATTCAGATTATTAGTTTAACATAAAAGTGAATTTTGTAAATGTTAATGTATTTTGAACTTGAAATAATTTTTTTACGAATCTTTTGCATATCGTATATCTAAAGTTTCCGCTAGTAAACATTTTCCAATTCAATGAATAGGTAATTTAATTAAAATACCTATAATGGCCAAACGCAAAACTATTTAATCTGATCGATGCACGCATATAATTTGCAGCCTTTTTATATGAATAAATTATGTAAAATTTCAAAAGTCCCAGTACCATTCTAAATGCATCTGCAAATACACCTTTTTTTTAATAAGATAATTTACATTTTTCATCACGAGAACTCGCCAATCAAAAATTTCCTAAGATAACCTTTCCAAAATTGCCAACAACATATGATAGCCATTAAAATGCAATAATTAGCCAAACGACACTTCTTGTCTTCACCAATAACCAGATGCCTTTCTGTTGAATTTAAAAGAATATAAAAATGAAAAGGAAATAAGAACATATGCTTCCACTATTGATTAAATTCCTATAATCGAATCAAAAGAATAACCCACGACATCCAAAGGACTAAGAAGCAGCAGCAACTACACCGCACCGCAGCGGCATCATGCACAAAAGCACTTATCGCCGTCCACATTTAAAGTCAGATTCAAACGTGCTGCCACAGTCACTATGCCTTATTAAATGTGCGTCCTCTTTTCATTTCTATATAAGATCTCGCATAATAATTATCCTTGGTGTCTCATTCCACCGTTTTTCAAATGTATTTAGTACAAAAATTAATTGGAAATATAGACACACGCCTGCGTTCCACCAGAACAGGACACCATCACCAGGTGCCATTTATTCTTGGTCAGAAAATTATAATCTTGAATGACCACAGCACAGCAACCTGCGTAATTTTATCCGCAACAACCAACCCTTACGCGTTCCAAAGATTTCATGTCCATCAACCAAATAAGAAAAAAAAAAAAAGAAAGGCAACCGTGGAATAATGGCGGATGCAGACTTTCTATCCATTGAAACTAACAAGACGTGTTGGTGGTGATAGGGATTCGGTGATGATGTCCATCTCGAATAAGAATCTATATAGAAACATCTTGCTTGCCGGCAGATGCATATTATATATTACTTCCCCAAAAGTTCCACCTTGCTAATAACTGCAAGGATTTGGTCCTTTCCTCCTTTGCTGTCGTGTTTTGTTTTTATTGCGTTTTTTAATTTCTTTGTTTGATTTGCGAGCGCACTTCAGGATTTATACCTGGACTCTCAGTTGGCTGAGTAAAATCTGCTAATGACGAAGGGACAACGAAAACCACAACGACGATGGCATGTGGCCGGGATATTTGTTTTGTTTGTTGGTTCGCGATAAAACGAGTGCCATCCGCAGCTTATAAGTTCCTACGCCTGCCTTCTATACATCTCCTGTTTTCTTGCCCTCAGGCAGGGAGAGTTTTAAATGACCGATGCGTGTGCCAATTCATTACGCTAGATCTGATTGTTCAGGTTTCCACAAAAATGTCTACCTTTGGGTCATTTCATGCAATGGTATTTCGATGGACTTAATGCGTCCTGCTGCACACTGACCAGGATCACACAGATCTGCTACACCTTTATAGCTCCGAGGCTTCATTATTTTCTATAGAGGAATTAATGGGAGAGAGAGAGAGTCAGTCATCATCAGGTGATGGTGGTGGCGGCGGTGGTGTTTGTTGAAAGGAAGACAGCTTTCAGCCTGTTTCCGCGAAGCATATTGAATTGAGTGTATCCTTTTGTCCAGCGAAAGAGTTTCCGCTTTTTTTTGTTGTAAAAATAAAGTTAAATTTTAATCAGAACCCTCAGAATGAACGAACGCAAGTGATGTCCTTACAATACATATCCTTTTATCAGATTTATAGACTGTAAGTGCATTTTGAGAACGTGCGTTGAAACATTAATTACATTAATTTAAAATACAAATTGGATTCGTGTCCGGATCTTTTCGTTACTGTCTGTTTCCTGTTGCCATTTGCATATATGTACATATCTATGTGGTAAGCTTAAATTGGTTGTTGGTTGGTGATAATATAGGAATTCTGACCCACACTTTCCAAGAGACATTATAATCTCATCCCATAACAATTTTTCGTTTATTAAAGAGAAAGAGAATTTAAATTATATAAATACATATGCATGTGCTATGGAATAATAATTATGTTAATAATGAAATTGTTCATGCCACCACATAAAGTTTAAAATTGAATTAATTATTTAACGATAAATGGACTCAGGCTATTTATTAAAAAGGATTTTTTTAATTACCATTTTTTTCGCAGATTTTTTTACGACTTTTTTAATTCAGACAAATTTGTTTAAACTTTTTACATAAAAAAAGATGGATTTAGTAGCGTAATAACATGAATTAACAAGTTTTCGATAAAAGCGAATTTTAAACGTTGAATTAAATTGATATGAAGCAATTAAATTTACCTGAAAATTAAAATGTCATAGTTAATTTGTTTGTGTAGGTACCCATATACATTATACATACATGAAGAATATTAAATTAAATAAAATTTAGCAAAAGAAATTATTAGTACCTTCTTTCAAAATTTTTTTGAGAACCGTTAGTAAATTACGAAAGTATATTAAATTAAATATGAAAGAGCTGATGTACGAACTTTAGAATTCAAACAAAAATAAAATGCACGGCTGGATCGATCGAATTTTCTCTTCCGGTTCAAATGGCTTGGAATTTAAAATTGTATACATATTAGGTACATTCATAAATACAATTACTAGTTAATAATAAATAAATATTAAAATACCTTACTTACGTATTTAGATTTTTTTGTAAATCCAAAAGAAATAATTCTTAAAAAATGTGTTGTGAAATATTATTTAAGTTTAAAGAAACTAGCTCTTGAATAAAAATTTTGATCAAAATCGGTTAAGCCATTTAGGAAAAAAATCTATAGTAAAAAAAAACGGTTTTATGACAGTTAAAGTTGATAACACTTTTTGGTATTTTTTTTGTTGACAAAAATGCAGACTTTAAATATAAAAAATGTTTGTCAAAATCATATTAGATCCGTTTCTGAGATAAATAATCTTATCCAAAACGTATCTATACTTAAATTAATAACTCAAAAATAAGGCAATCATCTCAAAAAACTTCAGTATCCAATTTTCATAGGATTTGAGAATTTCTTGGCAAAAACCTGATACACCTGATACATGTACAAAATTAAACGCATATATTAGAGCCGTTTTTGGGAAATTTTGTAAAAAAAATCGTTTTATGGCAGAAACCAGTTTTAGATGACCTAATGAAATTCGAATTTCCTCTCTGGGTAATCAAATCGCATAAAAATGAGCTCTGTACCAAATTTAAGGCAAATCAGTTTACCTGTTTAGGCTCTCGTTCAGATTAAAGTGGACGAACGGACCCTCATATGCACATAGACTTACAGACCGATAGATGATATTATGATAATAACAACCCCTAAATTATTATTTTACACGAAATCAATACCACGAGCACATTCTGTAGTTCCTTTCTTATTCCAAATTAAGATCAAAAAGGTTTTTATATATATAGCTGTGGTCAAAATAATAGTAGTGAGCCTTATGGTACAACAAAAATTAAAATAAATTAACCTTTTAATTTTAAAGAAATAAATAGTTACCTTATTTTCAAATAAATATTTGTAGGCATTTAATTTCAGAAAAAAAAATAATTTTAAAATTCAATATTTAAGTTGGTAGTTTCAAATCTATCCAAGTGTTATTAAAAAACAGTTTTGCATTTAAAATCTATCATTAAATATCACAAAAGGTAAAGTTAATATAGACGATTTCTTCCATAAGTATAATAGTTGAGTGTGTGAACCTTAAATTACTATTTAGTTGCATATCCCTTTGTTAGAAACAAGAGCAGCGCAACAGCATTGCATCATTTAGATCAGATTTTTACAATTTCCTACATGTTCTGACCTCTAAGATTGTTGTATAGCTTACCAAACGGCTTTATTATTAGTTGGCTTGCAACTAGCAGCGTACTTCTTCATGTCCCACCAAAAATTACAATAGGGTTGAGGTCTTGGGACTGCGCAGGCCACTCTATCACATTAAACGTCTTTTCTTGGAAGCACTGCTTCGCAAGTTTACTGCTATGCTTTGGGTCAATGTCTTGTTAAAAGACCCAATTAAGTGTCATTTCATCTTCAGCATTATGGTAACATTACTTCCTCCATGATCTTCATAAAAAAATGCTGATCCATGATGCCTTCAATTCGGTATATAAGAGAGCAACACCATAGAAGAAAAAACATGCCTTGACTATAAAACCTGATCCTTCATGTTTTATTGTCTTGGCTGTGAAGCGTGGATTATATTTGGTATTTAGCTACGTATTAGCGAGATCCCTTTACACCGTATAAATTAATCTTGAACTCGTCTGACCATAGAATATTCCGCTACTTTGATGCACGCTAATCAGGGTGTTTTTTATCGAAATTATTTCTTCTGTTTAAATGTTTGTTTTTCAGAAAAGTTACCTTTCGCAGACTGCGGACTGCTGGACTAAATTTTCGTGTTTTTGATTGCCTTGAAAGTCAAAAACTTACACTTTGACATAATAACCTCTTATCAAAGATTATATACAAATATTTTTCGCTGCTAAGTAAATATAACAAAAAAACAACCGTTATTAATCGAATCCTAACCGTATGCTCACCAACAACCCTACGAAATGCAATAAACTACATTGCAAAGGCCAAAAGCTGAATCTCGTGGGAAGAAGCTGATGATGTCACCACTGTTAATAAAACGGGTTGCATGCGTTTCAAAATCAATCCTTTTGCGCCAATCCTTTTTACCAAAGAGCATCGAAACGGTTCGTAGGCTTTTACGATGGCCTAACAATGCTTTTAGAAACACTACTTTTATTTTGACCGCAACGTAGATAAGAAATTTTATATTTAATGAGTTTTCGGGTCGAAATTCTGCTTTTCAATTTTTTTCAGGAGAGCAGGCCCAGGCTTTTGTTTGCTTCCGGACCTTAAAGTGATCGATACCATAATATCGAACATTACAGAATTGGATTACCAAAGCATTTCAATTCCTATAAGGTGCATTGGTGAACTGAACATTATATAAATCGCATTGCAATTGAAAGTAGAAATAAAACACATTAAATTCATGAGGTTATGCATGCTGTACATACATATATACATGCATAAAAGGTACTTAAAAATATTTTAAATGCTTCCCTTAAGTTCATTAAATTGGAATTTACCAGCTTCATCAAAATATGTTCTTTCTATACCAGCACTATTTGCATTTAATTAATTAAAAACCCTTTGTACAAAAATAAATTCATAGTCATTTTGTTCTTATATATCCTGCATTATTATTGTTATCACATGGAAGCACAATAATACCCCCTTCATATAAACTCGTATCTCAACTTTAGAGAGCACACAAATTTTAAGCTTTACCCGCATTTATGTAGTTTTGGGTTTTGTATGTCAAAACCACAATAATGCGCTATAGAGACCTTTGAAAACTCAATTTTATGAATTAAATTAAATTTTCGCAAAAAAAAAAAACTAAAAACAAAATAAAAATGAGTACCTCCTACCTACTCTCTTATTATCAAAGGCTATGTTCAGAGTGTGCCAGCGCATGTGCTGCTGCAGCTTTATATTTAATTATTTTATGGTGCACTGAATCATCGAAGCGGCTGTCGTAGCTGACCATTGAGTGAATGGACAGAGAATTCAACTACGCTGCGTCTGCATGGAGCTATATTCTACAACTATATAATGCTAGCCAAACCATCATCAGGGTGGCTCGGGACATTAATAGCCAGATTTTAATCATGCTTATGCTAAACCACAGCAGCGTGGACAAAAAAATGTTCCACCTCGGTTATGAATGCCCACTCTATACTCGATCCGTCCTCTGAGAGCCAACAAGCAGGTGGTGCTGTTTTTAGTTATCCAACTATGACGAGGACAAAAAACAGCAGCACAACCGATATAACACAACATATACGGGATGGAAGCAGGAGCTTGAATATAAAAGCCAACATAAACGAAACGGGACAAGTTTTTAGGCTTGGCCAGGCCAGGCCAGTTCAGTATAGTGGAGCGTTTTGTGTGTTATTTACCCCCCAGAGGTAGGTATTCTTTTCATGTTGAAAATTGTGTGCTTGTTTGGTCTGTGCTTGATGGACATTGAATTCATCCAACTGAAAGATTTGATTACCATCGTGATTGTTATTTTGGTTATTTACCGGAGACGGGGAGTTGTGTCATTCAACCAACAGGAAAGAACGAAAAACCATAACAATATGCTCGATTCTGCATTTTGATGGAGAATTTCGCCAGGACCCTATACTACCGTCACAAGCAAAAAGGGCGTAAGCGCCAAAAATCAAAAATTGAGTTAGAGGCATTTTTGGAAACCATTAACAGTGTCTTATTTTTGTGTGAAAAAAAAAGAAAATATTTCCAACTGTAAAAGGCTCAAAATCACTAGTGAAAATGGGCACATATCCATTTTCAGCTATTTTCCTAAGCAAAAAAGGCGTATCTGCGTTATGCTAAGTAAAAAGGGCACATATGCCACAATGAACAACAACAAAAAATTGATTAAATTTTGTGAATTGGGATCATTTTTCATTATTTTAGGGACTTTTTTTATTTTGGGGTTAAATTTCATTATGAAAAATGGCCCCAATTTTATCTGTTGTTCTTGATTTCCGTTTATATTTTTTTTTTCATTTATAAATTGAGGTAATTTTTGATGATGAGCCCAACTTTCGTGCCTTGACATTGGACTCATGGTCGCAAAAAATCTTACATTTAAATTTAATTCAATACAGTCCACTAAAACAACAACAAAAATATTTTTCTTTTGTTTTGTTTTTTTATTCCTCTTCTTTTTATTACACCTAGTTTATACCCATAAAACTCCCACACCCCCCTCATAGTTTTTGGTGGTTTACGGCACATGTTGTGCGTGGCTTACAACGAGCTACTTATTCTTGTTGCAATTCTCTTTATGCACATTTTTTCTTTCTAACATGTGCAAGTACATTAATTTATACAAAATATCGTCCCCTCTCCGCCAAATTATCGTAAACGACATTTTCATACTATCATATAAAGTTAATTATATCATTTTTTTTCTGTGCATTAAAAGCAATCTGACTTTTTGTTTTCTGTCAGTGACAGTATTGTTACTAATGTTCAATGCTGAAAATTGGCCTAGTTGGTTTCATTGCTGAGCAAACAAAAAACAAAATGTCGCTTACGATACTTTTATTTTTTGTCGCTTACGATAATTTGGCGGAAAGGAAATTTAAACTGCTGGGCAGGCGCGAAAAGATTTCTTGCCTGAAAACCGGATTGATTTTTGAAAGTCTCTTCCTGAAAACCAATCGGAAAAATGCTATGAAAGCGACTAAAATATAAGTAATATTAAGAATACATGTTTATTTTCTTTTGTTTTTTGAAAAAAAAAAATTGTACTATGAATAAATTTATTTTTGTTGTAAAAAAGTTAAAAAAGTTTTTTAAATTATTTAATTCGCTTCAATAAAAATTTAAAGAAATATTTTTTAGATTTCTTTACTAAGCAAAAAAGGCGTACCTCCATTTCTTAAGTGATTTTACTAAGCAAAAAGGGCGCAAGTCCATTTTCTCTAACAAATAACCCAAAATAACTAAATTTTATGATTACCATAAAATAACATATTTTTTTTTTTTTACTAAAAAATCATTTTTTTTAAATTAAAAAAAAAAAATATTTGAAGGTGCGAAAACCAAGAACAGTAAAATGCATTTATCTCAAAACTACAAAAATGGAGATACGCCCTTTTTGCTTGTGGCGGCAGTATACTCCACTAACTAAATTTATCAATAATCTTAATAGTTATATTTGTTGTTTTACAAAAATGTATTTCCATTTGCTAATCGAGGCAATTTCCTTTCAATAAAAAATATATTTCCAAATCAAATATCTGCTTGCACAATTCGCTTAATAAGTTGGCAATCACTAAATTCTTCCATTTTGACGTTTTACAACTTAACTTAAGTCAAGTGTCACAAGTGTTCCGGCTCAAAGTTATGTGAAATTATATCTCCTCCATATTGAGATTTTATTTATAAAAAAAAAAATATTTTTTAATTTTTTTAATGCAATTTTATAAACCCATTATGTGAATTTCTTGCAAAAAAGTAGAAACGCAGGATTTAGTTTAGGGGGGGGGGGGGGGGGGCAAACTCTCATTTAATTTTATTTTTTTAAACAAGATATCGGTCGGTACAAATTATAATAATTAGTGAAAAAAAAAAATTGTAGTAGCCCGTGGCGTTAGTTCGTTGGACGGTCATGCCATCAGAGGTCTGGGTTCAATACCAGCCGCTTTCACCTTAAGTTTCTTTCAGGGCTACTGCCTCTTGCGAGGAAGTGACAAATCCTCCAAGAGTATCTCTTGTCATAGAAAAGTGCCGCTCAGTGCTCACTTTAGCCGTTCGGATTCGAAAATAAACTGTAGGCCCCCTCCTTTCTTGCAGACACGCACACAGCTTCCCAAGTTCCCAAACAGACATCATACTTTTTTTAGTTGATTTTCTTAAGTGATTTTCAGTAAACATCACTTTGCTATTCCACGAACATTTTGTTTTTATTAATTGAAAATTTTAATCCGTAGCTTAACTCTTATTCCATGGTGTAGTTAATCCGTGGAATAAAGGTGGAAGTAGCGTTTTTTTATTAATATAGCTGTAATAAATTAAGTGAAAGTGTAGGCACACAAATAACAACTTCGGTAAAATTCACCTTTATTGTTCTCCTCGAAAACGTGCAGGTACATTTAAATTTGAATAGAAGAAGCTTTTGCATGTATTTTTTCGCCAAAGCAATTGCAAAAAAGATCACTAAAAAGAAGCAACTGGCTTGAAGAATGACGAGGCCAAAAATATTCAGGCCAAACGGTGACAGACGGCAGATAATCAAGTGAAATGCAGAAGATTCATTGGGGTCGGAGGCGTTTGCATATAGCAATGCAGCAAACTGCATTTTTCGAAAAGTGAGCTCATTTGGTATGCGCGTTTGCTTCTGTGACGGAAAAGGAAGAAAAGAACTTCTTCCCCATAACCGGAACGAAACAATGGGGCAAAAAAGAGGATTGTTTTAACGTTAACACATGTCGCGTGGCTTGTATGTAGGATTGGAGGTAATAGTAGAACGAACTTCTTGGGTTATTTTCTTCGTTATGTTCATCATTATCATTGTTATTGTGGAAAGTCATCGAAAGGGGTTACCACTTTTGTTTTCATTTGCTACGCTTGGTGGTTTTGAGTTTCCTTGGAAGACTCAGCAAATTGGCTTCACGCAATTTCGGCTTCGGAAGCTTGTTTTTTGTTGTGGTTTTTGTTTGTTGTTTCTGACTTAGTTTTCAAGTAGTTTTTTTTTTTTTTTTAATGTTTGGTGGTTTTGGTGAAAAATATTTAAAAACAGCACGTTCTATGAAAGAGGAGAATGTTTTGTTTTTGTATGGGGACAAAATATACCTACTTACTTGGTCAATTGAAAGAGTTTTTTAAAGAGTAATTTAATACAAGGGACATAATGAAACCTTTTGAGATACTTAAATGGTTTGTTCTTCAATGGAAAAATATTATGAAATAATATTAACGTCTTCCGAACCAGAAGAGAAAAGTATCACTCAAAAATAAGGTATTGGCCGGTCGGCAGAGGTTTTTTTCTGGATAACTACTACACCGCTGAAATTATAATATTATTAGAATTTTTAGGCATGGAAAAAAATAATATCTAAGTTTTAACCAATAACTCGAAAACGACTTATCGTACAAGAAAATTTGATAGAAAATTTATTTTTCTTATGTAAAACATTTTTTTATAGGGCTTACTCTCAGCGTTAAATTCATGAGCTGGTCGCGATTTAGTCTTTAGTGTTAGCGAGCAATTAATATCATGTTAACCCAAAGCATTATTTACGGTTTTCAAAAAACAATAGCGTATAAATGTTCGGGATGTTAGAGTCTAAAAAAAAGATGATGTGTTTCAGTTCCAGGTAAGGACTTTGCAAAGGTTTGCCAAACCCGTTAAGCATGCAAAGAAAGGCCTTTTCTTCAAATCATTGAAGAGTTTTCATTTCTAATTTTTTTAAAAACTACTCTAAAGATTTTCAATTACACGCTTATTGTTTTCTTTGGCTCAAAATTAAAATACCTGGTGGAAATATTGTGTTGGCATTGTTAAATATTTTGAACATTCTTTCGGCGTGTTTACAACTTAAAGGCGGTATAATTTTTATTAGAATAATGTTTTACACAAAAATTTTATGCGATTTATTTTAAATATTATTGATAAAAACAGTAAAATTCCGTTTGAAGTTATTGGAATTGGAAATTTTGACGTATCTCCACGTTTTCAGATCTCTGTGTTGTGTGTGTACGTATACGTTCGTGACCTTTTTTGTCGACGATATCTCGAGAACGAATGAAGAAAACAACTTCAAATTAATTTTATTTTAGAGATAAAAACGTCATAACGTGCAGAAAGGGTTTTCAAAAAAATTAATTATAGTTTTTTCCTATTACAGTCCTTTAAAAAAAGTTGTAAAATCACTTACGTCAAGCAATGCTAGACTCAATTTCATTCTATACAAATGACGAAAGGAAGGAAAAATTGGTTAAGCTTTTAAAAAATTGTTAAAAACTAGTTTTTGACTAGAATATTTTGAGAACACACAATGATTTTCGCTGAAAGGAAATTTGATTTTATACACAATGCCATATCAGATAGTTGGAAGAGAAAAAAAAATACAATCGACACTTTTTTTCAAAGAAAAATTGTTTAAAAATGTTTTTCTGCTCAAATATGTTAAGAGCGAACGGTGGCGCTTTCACTTGACTATACACACCTGATAAGGTTTTCAAAGATGGCGATTTTCTTGTAAAAAAAATAAGGGGCATCAATGGGAAGTAAGCAGTGTGAATCGCATCCAGCGTTGCCAATAGTGCAGATTTGGGGATTTTTTTTTTGGATTTGGATTGAACCAGATTAACACACAACGGAGCCGGAGATTGAAAAATTCGCTCGAAAATTTGAAAATTAGACCGACAAATTCAGAAAATCTTGAAAACATCTTGAACTTTCAAACTTTTTGAATTAGGTTTTTGTCCGTACGCGGATAACTCATTTTTTTGTTGGATTTGTATTAAACCATATAAAGACACTACATACACGGTGATAAAAATTGGAAAATTAGACCGGACAAGTCGGAAAGACGTTGACAATAAATTGCATATTTTCTGAATTGTTTTTATATTCTAACGGTCTTGGCGATTGATATGAATTGGTTGCTTGCTGTAACACCCATTACATAAGTACATGGAGTATTGCGATACAACTTTCGCCGGGATCCGCTAGCCCGTGGCGTGGCGTAATGGTTTGTACGTTGGACTGTCACGCCAGAGGTCTGGGTTAGATTCGCCAGCCTCTGCCACTTAACAAAAATACTACCTCTTGTGAGGAAATGAAAAATCTTCCAAGAGTATCTCCTCTCATAGAAAAGTGCCGCTCACCTAAGCCGTTCGGACTCGGCAATAAACTGTAGGTCCGCTCCATTCCTGCAGACACGCACACAAGAATGGTTGAGAGTTGTAAGTCACTAGGTCCTTGTTCTTCATATGTGCTGTAGTGCCACCAAATAATTTTTTTTTTAAATGCATAGCATAATCAAGAAAACACTTTGATATTGATATGCTTCCAAAACCATACCGTAAACGTCCTACTTATAAGTACTCTACTAATGGTATTAACTACCTACAGACATATATGTTAATAAATCATAAAGTTCTATATAAATTAATGCTACCAAACTCAAGAACAAAATAATTATCATTCATCCATTTGACTAAGGGTATAATGTATACACTTCAATTCCAGTTTATTATGTTCTTCCTCTACATCTGCTTGAGCTTATGGTTAGTTTAAGTCGAAAGCCAAATTTGCGCACCATCTCTCTTTGGTGTTGTTTAACCATCCAAATTCAGCAATATGTAGGTACACTTAAATATCTATACGCAAAAGCCTGGTCAGATCTTGTACAAATAAACATTTGACATATGGTGTCAATAACAAATTAGGCACACTTCTGGCCAACTGACACCACACTTAGGTCGTGTTATGATGTAAGAGCCAAAGGGAATTTATTTGTTGTAGGTATAGAGAGATTCCATACAAGAGTCCTTCTTGTTCGATGAGGAATAAAGTGAGTATATAAGATATTTAATACACACGTTGACCATATTCTCAAATCTACCTCCAGACACGGTAATTATGGTTCTAATTTGCACTCCACTTTCGGATAATATCCCCAAACGATTATCCCACTAAAGAGGGTGAATTATGACGAAAATGACCATCAGGTTAGGGATGCTTCCATCAAATAGCCATTTTTTTCGCTATAATAATTTTAATGTCCCCAACTACTATCAACCGGTGTGTGTGGTATTTTTGTAAATATTATAAAACCAGTTTCCTGAAAACGAGAGAAGCCTCACAATTTTTCAATTCATTGAACTGGAAACGTGCGCTTTCAGTGCGGGCGAATTGAATTTATTCGGTTAACAATGTATGGAATGTCCTTCGTAGAAAGGACACAAAAGTGAAAAATACTCGTTAAAAAAAAAATAACAAGAATTGAAAGGAGCACGACTTTTAACACCATATTGATATTGGTTATTGGCACATAAAAATTGATCGGATATTTATTTAAAAAAAAAAATAAAAAAAAAACACAAACAAGAGTATCTGGTTACTATGAGTCTTTTATTGTGGTTGAATGCACTCGCATAAGGTTGATTATGATGAGCAGGAGCGTGGGTTTTTTTTTTTAATTAACAAGACAGGTGGTAATGGCCATTTTGTGAACACGGGAATTATTTAAATATTCCTTATTGATTTAAATGCATTGACAAGCTGGGGGGATGCCTGTTTAAGTACTCTACCAGTAGCAGTAGGTGGGATTGGACATTTAAATACGAGGTTACGGGTGCTGGTTTCGCTTTAGGTAGGCTAATATGAAGGGGAAGAATGTATTTTTCTTAATTTTAAATTGTAGACAAAAATTGACTTAAATCTGAAAAGAGCATTTTATTTACGTTAGACTGAGTAGGTTCATATCTGTACATTTGTTTAAAATTTTGAATTTAGGTAACATATACCGAATTTACCAAATGTTTGATTAAAAAATAATATAAAAGAACGGTCATCTGGTTCTTAAAAACTTTATAACATTGCTTGTTTTTTTAAATTTTATTTCAATTTAAAATTTCTTCTCCCCCTAAAAAAAAGAGAAATAAGTATACCAACCAACAATACCAACACTTCCAATACAATTTTTTTATTCCATGGACCTTAACTACATTATGGTGCTATATTTAAGCTTCTCGTTGCAGCAGGTAACCCGGGTGTAACGCATTTGAAATAATCCTCTTAACTAAAATTTAACCACTCTAATTAATTAATGTCCCCTTTCACACGAAGATACTAGTTGCTGGTGATTTTTTTGACGTTTTCTTTAAATTTCCTTAACAATCTCTTGTACCTTTCACACGAAGATACAAAGTCGGAGGAGACTTTGCTGTATTTACCTTTTAAACTACCTTGGTTGAACGCACACAAACGTAGTGTAAAGAGAAACGTCAAAAAAATCTCCATAATTTGTTGACCGGGGAGATTTCGTTTACCCCTCTTTCTTCCTGCCCTTCTCGCCAATGAACTAATTGTTGCCGGCAACTCAGTTGCCTTGTGTGAAAGGGGACAATTTAATCAATTATAGGTGGAACGCAGTTCACCGGGTCAGCTAGTGTTTTATAAAAAAAAGATATAATTTATTTAATTTTCGATACTTTGCTTTTTTGAAGGAGCAGTATCTTCTATATAGTAGTAGTAGTAGTAGCCGTGGCGTGATGGTTAGTGCGATGGACTGTCATGCCGGAGGTCTAAGGTTCGACCCCCAGCCTCGCCACCTATTTATTTAAAAGAAAAAACGGCTACTGCCTCTTGCGAGGAATTGACAAATCCTCCAAGAGTATCTCCTGTCACAGAAAAGTGCCGCTCGTTAGCCGTTCGGATTCGGCAATAAACTGTAGGTCCCCTCCATTCCTGCAGACACGCACACAGGAATGGTTGAGAGTTGTAAGTCACTAGGCCCTAGTTCTTCATGAGCTGTTGTGCCATCAAATTTATTTTTATTTATTTAGTATCTTCTATAACTGATAGTTTGTATGTAAAAAGATTTTTGTTGAAAACCTTATACATTATTTTTGAAAACCTTTGATTTTTAACTTTTGAATTTTGACCAATTTTTTTAAAATGATTATTTTTTTAAATGGTCAATGCTAGGAGAAAATATTAATGATTTTTTGTAGAGGGTCACATAATGAACAAACTTTTTTTGAATAAAAATTATATAAAATAAATTTTATGGCACAAAAGCTCATGAAGAACTATAGGGCCTAGTGACTTACAACCAGGAATGGAGCGGACCTACAGTTTATTGCCGAATCCAAACGGCAAATTTAACGACATATAACCCCCAATAACTTTTAATCGACATTTTAGTCAGTATTTTTGTGCCAAAATGAGGATTATTGCTTATAAAAATCTTCACTTGCATTTATTCCGCAGATTGTCCGTTTTTAGTAGATTTTTCATGGGATGAGGATTAACATACCATTTGCATTTGTACCTTATTGTATTTATATTCTCAATTTTTATAAATGAATCTAACCGTAGGCGTAGGTGGCGCAGTTTAGCTACCTGCGTCATATCTAGAAAGACGTGGCCCACCTATAGCAAAAAACGTACAACTAACCTGATATGCAGACCCAGGTGAGATATAGCCAGGGTCATTGCGACCTTTTCTGGTCACTGATGGCCGATTGGAAAACATGCGGCGAAGCTGGGCATCACTCAGAATACTCACTCTAGTAGTTGTGCTAGAGACCAGCAGGAAAAAGAAAATGTCGTTAATTTCCTCTGTAAATGTCCCGCTCTAGCCAGAATTAGAACACAGTCTTTTGGAAATGCCTTTTTCAACGACCTCAATTCAATGAACTCTCCGAAATGAAGATCAAAAGACTTGATCTCTTTCCTCAACGTGACAAAATGGCTCTAAAATGAATCCCGTCAGACTCCCTAGACCACAAGCAGGTGGATAACGGAATTCTGAAGCAAACAATCTACCTAATCTGACATTTTAACCCGCAAATAACCACTATAATACTATAAAATGGGTCACACGAGTTATGGTATCGAAACGGCGCTCGTCAGCGCTAATTGGGTCACTGAGCATAGGTTGCTCGGGGCCCCCATTTCTACCTACCTAACTTATTTGTGCTTTTATCACTTCGGGCAATACAATTTGGTTTAGGATAAGTGACGAAAGAAATATCAATTTATGAATGTTTTGTTTGCAAAGGTAAAGTTAACGATTTAATGCGGCCCTGTAGGGCCGAGGCGAGAACATCCATGCACGCGTATTTTTAGTTTGCCACAAACTGTTATAAAAATTACAAATATTTTACCGTTTATCAAGATTTCTTTCTTTATTGTATTCACAAGCCGCACAAAACCAATATCCAATTTACATAATAATGAATTCCAAACCAACATGTATTCTAACTCATCATATTGATTGGTTGACTCTATTATTCAAAACTATCAGAGACAACCATCAAAAGAAAAACATCATTTAATCAACTGATAATGAAGTCGAAACACCTTTTCTTTGATGATGAATATTGATTTAGTTTCTCGGCCCCAAACTAAATATACCAACCCAACTCACATTATACAATGAAAATCAGCTACTGTGCATAACTACGTAACGTAAGACGAAGAACACCTTCCTTGATTGTTTCATCTTAATGTAAAGCAGCTACCATCAAGGTATCAGAATTTACCTAATTAACAAACAATTTACATACCTACATAATTATATTGAATATGAAAAGGAGGCGTATGTATATTTGCTTTAGATACGACAAGGTAAACTTAAGGTTATAGGTAAGATAGACTTGGAAGAACATCCAGTAGGATAAAGGTCCGTGTCTTTACACAGAAATGAACAAAGCTCATTATTTTTAATTTAACTTGTTGTTCTGAGAAAGAAAGAGACTGTGAGAGGTCGTCAGGTCATCGTAATTTGGGAAAAAGGATCGACATTTTCCATCACAAAATATATTTATGCAAATTCAATTTACTTGATGAGAATATTAAACTAGATGGCGCGGCGGCGGCGGCATTGCGTTGCGTTGTGAAGAATTATTCTCGCAAAGGTATCCCCAATCCAATCCAACCCCAACCAGTTCGTCTCATCATTATCGGCTACCTCATCAAACCTTGAGTAGCTTTCTTTTCAAATTATTGTAAGAATTAGGATGTAATCGTATCACAGGGAAAGAAGTTAAAGGCAAAAGTATTTAATTCGACACGCACGTAGCAAAGCTATACCCCCTACTCCGATCCTATATATAAAAGAATCTAGTTATGTATGTAAGCTATTCTTGGATTTGTCGGAGAGCAGTGTATAGTTGTAAAAGAAGGCGAAGCAGTTGTAAACGAAATATACGTTATGGTAGCTGTTATAGAGTGGGTGTCAGAAATCAATACTCATACAATATGCAGAGTGACAGTTGAATAACAAAAAGGAAATTTGTTAATATATCCACTTCCACATCCACTCAGCTAATGGAAAAAGCCATGTTATGGTCGACAGGAAACTATTTTCGTAACGAAAAACCTTTCGAGACAAATTCCAATTTTCTTAGTTGGAACATAGATTCGTTTTATGGAAGATTTGTTTCATGGAAGTTCTGCACATTTATTTAACAAAAACTAAGATGGATTTATGACATGGAATAATGGAATGGAGGGGGGAAGGGGGAAAGTGTGAACTATTGCATTTTAGTTCTAGTACCTACCGAAACAGTTTCGATAAGTCTTTGCCGAAAACTCATCTTCTCGTTACTAAAACTTCTGTAAGACACCTTGCTAAGAAATGCAATACATCAATACAAAGAAGATATAGTTGTTGTAAAAATCTGTTTTATAGAAACAATATTCAGAAATTGCCGTGACTCTTAATTCAATCAAGAACTATCTACCATTAAAGAAATGGTTGAAAAACTAAAAGAAATACGCTCAATCACCAATATCTGTATTACATAAATGGTTGAAGATAGTTAAATCTACATGTTATTCAGTGCCGAAACTTCAACTCAGATAGTGAGTACATGACTTAAACAAATGAAAAATAGAGGTTGTGTGCGACCCACACTGGTAGCTTCCCATTGTTTGTTTGTTTTTTGTTTTTTTTTTTGTCAAAAAAAGTGTCAATGAATTCCATTTAAAACTCCTCCAATTATTAATTTTATGGTATTTCGTACAGACTAAAATTATTGTGATTTCGATATCACTGTTCATTCTTGAGATATTCAAGATGATGGTGAAATTTTAGTAGTTGCCAGTTTTTTTTCTTAAAAAAAAAAAGAAAAATATTTTTCTTAGAGAAAAAAACTGTCATTTGAATTTGTTTGCAAACTCAACAAGTCTTCAATACCTAAAAAATAAAATTATCTTGTTTCATTGTTTTTTTTTCGAGATATTTGTACAGAAAATCATTTTTTTTATTTTTTGCAGTTTTTTTATTTATAAAAAAAACAGTTGGTTCTTTAAGTCTTTCCAATTCTTCATTACGTTATTTTGTGTAGAATGAAATTGAGCTGAAGTCAATATAGCATTATTTATTCTCGAGATATTCGAGATAAATGGTATTTTATAACTTTTTTTAAAAGCACTATACATTGTATACATAGTAAGAAAACCACATACATATGTCCCTTTCTAATCACGTTCTTATCTGCAAAATAAAATTTGTCCAAAGTCGATATGACACATTATCGACGAAAAAAGACTCACGGACGTACGAAACGTACGAGTATACGTACACACACTACACAGGCATCTCTCTAAAAATGATGGATTCGGTTTTCAGGGACTTCGAAACGTCAAATCGCAATTCGACAAATCTGACCAATTACAATAACTTCCAATGAAAAGTTGAAAATAGGTCAGGTCCATAATGGCTATCCTGTGGCATACCAAAATTAACTTTAAAGTCAGGGTTGTCAACCAGTATTATCTTAGGCATCAGGGAAATTCAGAAGAAGCATTTTTATTCGCAGTATACCCAAGGTAAAGTAAAGGTTCTATTAATAGATTTAATTAAGAGCATATAGAAAACAAAAATAATGGAACTATTAAAAAAAAAAAAAAAACATGCCCCAAAATTTTGAACTGGCAACTATAGCTTAAAAATGTGTATCGTCGCGGTTCGGAAGAAAAACGACACAACTCAACAAACGAAATATTTGAGCTAACATTGCAATTATGTGTAGAAAAGTTAAACTATCCCTTTGGAAAATACTATACTACAATATTTGGAATTTACAGAACTATATTGTGTGCTCTTGAAAATTTAACAAACTAATGGAAATTTATTTCTTTATTTAATTGTTAGTTGACTATTTTGAAAAATGTGATTTGTCTCCCGAACCGATGATATAATAATATGTATGTTTATTAGAATACATTTTTAAAACTAAAAGAAAAATAAATAATTTTTGTCTAAGGATAGCTTATAACATTTTTGTTAAGAAAGAAGTATTTTCTTATAATTTTAAATTTTCACAAAAAGCCATCTCGTTTTCATATGTGCCGACTAAAACTATCTTATCATATCTGGGATTAAAAAAAGGTATACAACAATTAACGAATGTTTTGTGTCGAGTGGGTCTATTAATTTTCAAACTAGCTAGGGCCCGCTGAAAGGTTTTTTACGGATGTTTTTTTTTATACATATTATTTAAACGAAACAAAAAAAAATAAAGACACTAATCAAACGTTACATATATAAAATGTCATTAAACCAGATTTTAACACGTTACAAGAAAAAAAAAAAAAATAAAAAATCCTCTTTCAAATACAACCTATAAAAAAATTGTTCTCTAAACATAAAATGATTAAATTTTAAAATTTGAAATTTAATACATGACAGATGGTTGCCAAAATCAATCAACCATTTTTTTCGGAAATGTGAAAAAGCTTTTAATTAATATCCGAAGCAATTAATTCTTTTGTTCGTTATTGTTTTTCGTAAAGAGTAATCTATACCTATTACGTGTTGTTTTTTTTTTTTTTGTACAAGAAGGTACTTATATTGCTTTTGTTTGAAAACAATTATTATTAAAAAAAAAATTACAATACCTAAGCATTTACCATCAGGCAGTTTTAAATTGGAGTCAGTTAGGAATGTACTATTTTTGTTTTGTTTTTTCCTTGCTTGTACTTGAAATTGACACTAGATGATGGAGAAGACCATCCGTCGATCTGTGACCGTTCGTCCACTATAATTTGAACTAGAGCCTTAATAAGTTGGTCCCCAGTAGAGCATATTAGTGATTCTCTAGCCTGGAGGAAAAATTCGAATTTTTATTTCACCTCATCTAAAACCGGGTATAGTTGCCTTAGCAAGGTTTTTTTTTTTCAAATTTTATCAGAAACAGTTTTAACGATTTTGCACCTGTAATACCAAATTGTGTTTCAGGTTCTTGTAAGAAATTCACATTTTGGAAAGAGGGTTTTGAGTTTTTTGAGAAAATTAGCTTCAACCTCATGTTTTCGATCGCCTGGAATTTTAAAAGCTAATTTCTACAAATTTCACCCAAACGAAATTTACATTTTCCGTCTAATTGTTCTCCCGTTATTCGCTTAATTAAAAATAAGTAAACATTTAAATTACCATCGGCGGTACACTTATATGTAATATGAAACATTTGTCAGGTGAAAAATTCACCATAAGCGAAACGTGAAATGTTAAAATAATTACTTGGTAGTATGTTGATCGGGTAAAACTTGCAATATAAGGTTTGCTTATTTTTTAGTTATTATTATTTAGTAAAGCTTTTTAATGGCTTGATAGATTTTGTTATAATTTTGATATTTGCAGTATACAAAAGTTTTGAGAATAGTTTTTCTTTTTTATTATAACAAGAAAAAATTAAACAAAAAATCAATTTTGTATTGGGTAATGTGTATGTACATACATGTACATTTGACAATTTTAAAAATTTTCTCGTTAAAGATAACATAACAATTTAGAATAACTAACCTGCATCTTTAATAAACATGTACCTATAATAATTGTTAACTATAACTGCAAGTATGTGCGATTTTTTAAAATTATTTTTCCCTTATCTAAATTCTAAAGCTTAAAACATATTTTTATTAATAATATGTTAATTATGTATATTGTTCCATTTAACAGATGTCCTACAAAAATGATAAAAAAAATATGGTCAGCCCGTAGAATTACTTAAAACTTTTCCAAAATATACCTCTACTCTAAAGTCACGCTTAATTAAAGCAGTTTTTGCAGACACCTGGATGTTTGTTGTATATACACTTGCGAGCAAAAAAATAGAACCACCCCCTTGGTTCACGTAAAAACAATAATTGCTCTCAATGAATGCATGAATGTTTATGGTATCGTTAAAACGTTGGAACCATAAGCTTTAAATCTAGTAGTGGTATGGCCTATATTTGAATAAAAAAAAAATTATCAAAAAGCGTTATTAACTGTACCTGCCATAGAACCGTTTGTGTTATTTTCGATTTTCTCGTTAACCGCTTAACCGATTTTCATCAAAATTTTTACTTAGGAGGTCCTATCAAGTCTGAATAATACTGCATACAAATATTTTCAAAAAAATATTTTTTGGATTTTTGAAAAATTATTTTTTTGAAAACGGGTTGATGAATTTTTTTGAAATTTTGGTTTTAGTTGTATATTATTATTGTATTCTTAAAAATGGCATACCAAACTTTTGTTCAAGAAATTTTTTATATAAAAAATTATTTTTTAAGAAAACCGCTCCAACGATTTTAAAAATTTTTTTCTACATACATTCACACTTTTTAATCAATTGAGATAGCGTTCTTTTTTCTGAGATTAAAACATTTTAAATATTTGTTTTATCAATTTAAAGAACATTTTTCATTCTTTTTTTCCATATTGAAATTTCAATTTTTTAAATGGATAAATACATATATAATTATTAATTATATGTTTTATATTACACTTAATATTTACAATTCGAAGAAACTTTTACTACAAGAGCAAGTTCGTGCGACCCAGTCGTGCATTTTATTTATTATAATTTGTTATTTTCCTTTTTTTGTCGAATAACGCCGAAACTATCCAATGGATTTTTATGATTTTACCTCCAATTTAAAGTTTGAAGTTCAAGCTTTAAAATGAGCATTCAAGCATAAGTATTGTATCCATAGAGATTGTTGCTTTTAAAAGGCGAAACGTCGTGATTCCATTTTTTTTCTCGCAAGTGTATATACCTACCTATATTGATGAATCATACACACATAAAAGTATATACCTTCAAACTAGCCACTATAGATATCCCTTTCAATATCTACCAAAGAATACTTTAATAACATTAATATAATAATTACCATCTACTCGTACGTCCAGAACATGAGTGCATTATAATTATTTTGCGAACAATTATAGTACTAAAAGTATTTCCTGGACGCCAAGCAATAAAACAGAAAATTCTGAATTATAATGCACCGTGATGTAGGCGTATGTTGGTTGGTTGGTTTGGTTGGCCAGGTATGCAAAGGTTATCCAAAGGTGCAATCGGTCGAATGCAAAGCACGTAGCACTACGTAAGTAATTTTTGCATTTAAATTTTATATCCGTTTTCATTGTTTTTTTGTTTTTAACCAACGACAATAATTAATACTCGTTATAAGGATACGAGAATTATTTTTTCTGTAAAATAAAGCATAATTATATTTTAATGACAGTTCTACCAGTTTGAATAAAATGGTATAAAGAATGTAGCTGCAGCTCGTAGATGTAATATGAAGCTGTATTTGTAGTAGGTAGCTGAGAAAAGAAATGTGTAGTAGAAGTTGGGCCAAGTTCTACTACTTCTATGAGCTTCATTTACATTCCGTTGGTTAAGGCCATGTGCGAATTAGATTACAATTTCTTTTAGGCCGTGTGTGAATTGAGTTAAAATCGCGTTAAATTTTATCCGAAGATTAATTTTTGACACTAGTGAGGTGAATCTGTACGTAGAAATGTCAAAATTTAATCTCGGATAAAATTTAATCGAAATTTTAAACGAATTCGCACACGGCCTTAGATTTTATCCGAGATTAAATTTTGACGTTTTCGCACGTACAGATTCACCTCATTAGTGTCAAAAATGTATCTTCGGATAAAATTTAACGCGAACTTAGGCCGTGTGCGAATTCGTTTAAAATTTCGATTAAATTTTATCCGAGATTAAATTTTGACATTTCTACATACAGATTCACCTCACTTGTGTCAAAAATTAATCTTTGGATAAAATTTAACGCGATTTTAACTCAATTCACACACGGCCTTAATTCATAAATTCGCATTGCGAAGCAAATATTTCTTCATTTTATATTTCTCACCATAAAATAAAGAGACGTCAAAATGAATCACACGGAATGAGTCCAATTTAAAACCGTT
This sequence comes from Epistrophella euchroma, assembly GCA_947049315.1. Lineage (NCBI taxonomy): Eukaryota > Metazoa > Arthropoda > Insecta > Diptera > Syrphidae > Epistrophella > Epistrophella euchroma. The sequence goes on along the minus strand of OX346245.1, from coordinate 119,123,863 downwards.
CGTTCATTTACTTCCCAATAGAATTTTAGTCCAGTTTTAGTTTTGTATATTAACTTTGGACTAAAATTGTAAAAAATTGACAGATTTGGGAAGCAAGTGAATATTAATATTTTTCCAATTTGAAGCGTCAGTTGTCAGGCTGCCATAATGACGTTCTTCTTAAGGTTAAATTTAGATCATAGCGCAGTCATTCTTTTGTAAAGCCTAGTATGTTGCTGATGCGAAACGAAAATGACACATCGAAATCACACACGAAAAATTTCGTTCTGCTTTTCGTTCTGCGGTACGCTGTTCGATGAGCGAAATTGATAATTGTAGCAGATTATTTGAAGAGATCTCGCATCTTTTTTTCGCACAGAATAATTGCCTGTACCATATTGTGTGCGGAAAAGTGACATTTGGTCTTGCTTCTTGCTATATGTTTGTATTTTCGCAAGCATTTCGTTGTCATATTGGAGACCAACTAAAAATTTCGTTTCGTATCAGCAGCGTACTAGGCTTAAATATTTAAAGACGTTTACACAGGATAATATTCTGTGAGTTCTGGTCAAAACCCAGGAAAAAAGCTACCCCGGCGGGACAGTTAAACTTATGACTGGAATCCGGGACGTCCCGGGTAAACCAGGACGTCTAGCAAAGCTTTTTACATGCACAAGAAGTCAATTATTATGATTAAATTTTCTTCTTTAAATTTTTACTTTTGCTAAAGGAAAGATAAATGCAATGCAATGAAAATGAATTGATTAATTAATATTGATAAATTAATCAGCTTTATTGTGAGTTTTCGCCTGAACAACATTTTACTCGGAAAATGTTTTCGTTTATTTTGAGTTTCATCCGTAAAATATTTCAGTTTCCGAAAATTTCCCTTATTGTGAACATTAATTTCAGGCAGAATGTAATTCCATCGACAGCTTAAATTTTCACCTATTTTAAGTACATAGGCGAACTAGAGAGCAATATGGCGGAAAACGTAAATTTTGTTCGGGCGAAACTCACAAAAGTTTATGAAATTCCGGGCGAATAGAAAATTTTAAGGTGAAATATTGTTCGGGTGAAACTCAAAATAATGATAGATACAAAAATTGTGCACTGCACAAAAGTAAAATAAAAATAAAAACAACATTTGGGCAACCGTTAGTCAGAAGCTTTATTTGAATTTAGTTTTTGTTATTTGAATTCAAAGTGTAATCTTTTTTGACAGAATCCCAAACTTGCTGATTTCAGCTCGAAGGAATTTCTTGAGAAAATGTTGTCAGGAAGGAGGAATGTTTTTCTCTTTCGTGAGCGCTCTCTTTTAAAGGCCTTCCACACTATCCCACTGAGTATTAACACATGTCAAAAAAGTGGGAAGTAAATCATGTATAATAGTGTGGAGACAAAATATGAAATTTCATCCCACATGACTTGACAGCCCATCTCACACAATTTGACATGTATTAATACATGGAAATTTTTAGGATTGGTTCTAAAACCATCACACATTCTATCCCACTTGGGGGTTTGAGGTTATGGTGATTTGTTTGAACGCAAATGTGAAAGCAAAATATAAAAATATTTTCTTCACACAAATTTGTCAGTCGTAACTGATTCTATCACACTTTTTTTTTTTTTTGACATGTAAGTATTAATACTCGATGGGATAGTGTGGAATGGCTATTACCCAACAAAACTGCCTAATTTATGATGTACCGAAGTGTGGAACAGGATTCGGCAACAATTGATGACAAATTATGATAATTGGCAGTTACTAGCTTTGGGTTAATGTCTATTAGAAATTAAATTGGCGATTAATATGCATTTAAATAAATATGATTTAAAAATCTTAATTTAAAAAAAAAGAAAAATTTTATCAAGCAGTAACGACTTTCTCTAAAATTTAGGTATGTATGTATGTACGTCTTCTCTTTCATATGAGCCAACTGACAAGCCTTTGTGTCTTTGATATGAATATACTTGCGAGTAGAAAGTTCATTAACCTTAATAAAAAAAAGTCGTGTTAGATACTGAATGCAGCATAAGCACTTTGCCATAAATACTTTATGATAATATTTTATTCTGTAAAGAAAAGTTAAGGGGTTCGCTGTAATATGGCCTATCTAGAACATAAATATCTTTTCTGTTCGTCGTTACTTCTGCATTCCTTTGGGACAAGTTTTGCAATTTGAGGAACTGCGCAAAAACAACGCACCCTCTTCTAAATATTGCAAATTGTGTCCCTATTTCCCTTAAGATCATCCATGTGAATCACCGGTGCAGTCAAATATGACCAACGGCTACACAAAGTCCTTCTAGCATCTTGTAGAATATATTATTTGTGCACGCATGCAATAAAATAGGTGCTGGGATATAGGTGTAGGTACATAAAATAGACGGCATTTATGAGATACGAGCCGATTCGAGGATAAAAGATAGAACAACAACGACACGGTCAGCCAGCCCAGAGCAGACGAAATAACTTTTGCATTATTCCTTGGAATTTGCGCCCTCTACCGGTACAGAAACCATCAGGAAAAGGAAAGAGGGTGCTTGGGTAATTAGACTCGGGACACATTTGTTTATCTATAATGCATGCGGCCCGGTCGACATGAATGCAAAATGTGTTGGGCTTTTATGCGCTCCCCGCAGAAGCGGTTCCAGTTGAACTATTCGGTCTTCAGTTATACAGCACACAAGTACATTGCTTCTATACCTAGGTATAATGTATATCTGTAGATAGGTATTCCCATCCTGTTCAGGTGGTCATTTTGCGGTATGAATGCAGGGATAATTTCAAATTTCCTCCAGATGCATTAATTATTACCAAATGTTATGAATATTCTTGCAGGTGCAACCAACTCTACTCTTCTTGGGTTCGTTATTTATGCTGCAGCAATATATGAAAATTGCTGCAGATATCTGCCTAAAATTTATAGGGGCAACGAATCTTGTATTTTGATTGCATAAAATGCAATGCAATATTTTCTTGCAATAATTGTTTTACTTGAATATATGAATTTGAATAGGTCATGCATGCGGATTAAGTTTGCATTTAAATTGTCTTTTACAATCCAAAGGTACGGTATGGGTTGGGTAGCTATACACTTAGATCAAGGAAAGTATTCAATTGATTTTTATCTATTTTCCTTGCGATACCGATGAATATTTATAATCGTGAAAAAATCTCGAGTCGGTACTAAAATAAACTTTTAAAATAGATCCTATAATTTTGTGTATCCATCACCGTCTGCAACTCCACCTGCAAATTTAATTCGTTCGCAGACGATTTTATTAGTTATGTGCGTTTTACTGGCAACTTTATAGCTAGCACAGTAAAAGTTCCCTCGGTAAATAATAACAAAAACCAAAATTGCTTCTAAATAAGACAGTAAATGAGTGAATATAAAAATGAATATAGATTGGTTGAGCTCGAGGAAGTTTAATTCACCTACCTGTAACACTGTACTTTTCTATTCCGTCCGGAAAGACAATTGGAAGCACTCGGGAATCTGGATTGCTGCTTTCCAAAATAGCTCTCGAAAGCTTAATTTCCTGGGAGCCTTTAGGTGACAGGATTCTGAAAGCCAGGTTCCGGGTTAGAGAACGTCGTGTCACCATCATACAGTATTACGCCTCAACTTTGCTCTCTTCTGACGAGGAGAAAGAAGCCTTTTATAACCACTTGAGTGCTGCTTATGATAACACACCACGAGGAGATATCTTTATGGTGATGGGGGACTTGAATGCCAATGTTGACAATGACAATACTGGGCTTAGGCATACGCCATGGGAAAGCATGGTGTTGGGCGACCGAAATGACAATGGTGAACGTTTTGTCGATTTCTGCAACGCCAACGGCCTTGTTATTGAAAGAACCATGTTTGAGCATAAAACGTGCCAAAAATTCAGTTGGTATGACAGGCAAGCAACTTCCAACCAATTGACCACTTTGCGATCAGTCGTCGTTTTAGAAGCAGTCTCCAGGACGTCCGTAACAGAAGAGGTGCAGACATGGGACTGGCCCGGGACTACCATCTGATGGTTGCTACCGTAAGCTTACGTGCAGCTGCAGTTCTGAGATACCAAGAAAACACTCGAACGCCCAAGTTTAATACAGATAGACTAAAGGATCCCCCAGTACGCCAACAACTAGGGGACCACCTTTCACAAGGATTAAACGCAAATCAGCAGCACGGAACCCACATCCATCGATGTGCACCATCCGGTGCTGAAAGTATAGTCGGTCGGGCGCAAGGAAGAAATAGTGCTTGGCTCTCCGGAGAAACTTGGTCAAGGATCGACGAAGGAAAACACCTCAAAGCTCGCGTTGCAGCTACCCCAGCAACAGGAAGAAACAAGCTAGAGTCTACGTATCGCATAAAGTTGAGGGAAGTCCACCATAGCGTGCAACGTGATAAGCGTAACTACACCAACGCATTGGCTACAGAAGCCGCTAGTAGGTGTGACAGTATTAGGACCGTCTACAGAATTACCAAAGATCTCACTGGTGTCCAGTCCAGAGCTCTAAACAACACCTGGTACAATACACAAACGGATCTCTGATAGCTTCGGATGAGGACCAGCTCAAAAGGTGGAAAGAACCGGTAGAGGTGGTAGAGAATTTCCAATATCTTGGGAGTATTGTCTCTACGAGTAGCGGAACCTAACCGGACGTAAATAGCCGAATCAGAAAAGCAAAGGCTGCGTTCGGAATGCTGTCCAAAAGATATGGAGAAACAGCTCTTTTAGGCTTAAAGACCAAGCTACGACTGTTCCGCTCCAATGTTGAGTCCGTGTTGCTTTACGGGTGCAGCACTTGGAAAGTCACAGACACTGTCACAAGAAAATTGCAAACATTCGTTAATAGATGTCTTCAAAACATCTTGAGGATTTTCTGGCTGAAGTTCATGCGAGAACAGGTCAGGAACCCATAGACTCTTTTATACGAAGACGAAAGCGGAAGTGGATTGGCCATACACTTCGAAAAGGTGATCGGGTGCATTGGGGGTCAAGTGATGCAGTTGAACCCGCTCACACAAGAAGGTAGACAAGTGGGCCGGCCTAGAAGTACTTGCTGAAGAACGGTCGAGCAGGAATCAGTACGGCTGAAGAAGAGTTGGAGAGAGCTGAAGTACGTTTCCAGAAATCGTAGACGATGGCGCGTAGGAGTAGTGGAGGCCCTATGTCCCGTAAGAGAATAATCACGGAAGTAATAGGTCCGGAGTAAGTAAGTAAGTAATTTATATGAAAGGTTGGGCTGAAATAAAATTTTTTTGGCGATAAATATTAATAGAGTCGTCAGCTTCATATTGAGATAAAAAAAATACTGATTTTACTTTTTAAACTCCTCAAAAACTAAATTACAAATTTTCAATGAAAGCTATATACTGGCGCCTTAAGCAATAAAATCCACAAGATAAGATAAAAGACAACAAAACATTTTGTGATGACCTTAATCAACACATTATGTTATGTGGAGACAGATAATATAAATAAGAATACTTTGCGAACATAGCCTCAGAAATAAAGAGTGGACATAATGTACAAGTGAGTATAGCGTTTTATTGGAATTTGTATTGCTGCGCTAGTTATGAATTACTATTAAAACGCACCTATTGTTAAAGTTAAATGTTTATTTATTTATTTACTTATAAATAAGAAATAACATCTTCATCAGGGGTTAAAAATTTACAGTAAAAAACTTAAAAAACAATAGCAACATCAAACATTTTTTTTTCGAATACTTTCATGACTTACATTATATACATCTTGATTCTTGAAAGGTTCAATTGGTACCTATATTTATCTAGGTACAAAGACATTAGCATAGGATATAATATTTGTCATAAAACCCATATAGGTACAAAATTAATAAAAAGTCTTAAAATAAGAACAGAAATAAACCGTATCGAAAACTTTATTCTTTACTAGGTACATAAATATATAGAAATACCCATTTTGATTTTATAAATTTAAAGGTCGTATACACAGAGCTACTGCTGATGTGACGAACCCGAATAAATATTCCAAATATTTACTCAGACACATAATTTCGAATCCATATTCCTACGAATTTTCGACGTCGTATCCTTTTCAACGCAAAAAAAAAAAAAAAAAATACAAGTTAAAACAAAAATCAACAACACAATAATCAAATTGAATGCTCACTTTTCGCTTCAGGGACATCATCAGCATGATGGGATGGATACAAGGACGAAATAAGGCATTTCAAGAAAGTGTATGCTTATAGAATAAAAACGCCCCAAAACCATAAGTTAAAAGTAAACAAGATGTCGGAGAATTATCGTTCGTATAATGTTAAAGTAGATATTATACAGATATTCAAGTGGCTCCCATTGTTGTTATGTGGCCTTCATTTGTTATTCCTTACGTGTTTTTTATTGCCAAAGTTTATGTTACCAATTTCAAGGATAAAAATTTATTCAACTACTTAATCCTTGTGACACTAAGGATAAATGAAATGGTAAATTCTTACCCGTTTGGTCGGTCGGTCGGCTCCAAAAGGACAAAAAAAAAAAAACAAAAGAGAAGGAGAGAGATTGACACACAATCCAAAGGTGTTTTGTGAACGCGCCTGTGGTTCACCGCCACCACACCCTAGTTTTTAGGTTTTAAATACGTTTGACGTGAGTCCACCTTTTAAAAGGATATCCTGCTCAGTGCTCTTGTGAAGAATTTATTATTAACGGTGTAAATTATTTATTAGCCGTTCCGGGGTAAGGCCCTGATTAATGGTTGACAGTAAGATAGCCATAAAAAAAACTGTAACAAAATAACGTTCTTCCAAGTTGAATTTAGGCAGGTATACATAGTACCCTTTCGCTACGCGGAGTCGCATCTTCTCCTTCGCATTTTCTGTCATCTCACCTGTTAAATTTGATGGTAAAGTATACAAAGTTGCCGACTTAATGACAAGGATACTTGTCTTAGAATTTTTTCACCTTCGTGCCTTTCTTTAGTTTGTGTTGAGTTTTTTTTTTGTATTCTTAAACTGAAAATCTGCGATGTTGAACTTGTTGAAGTTTCTGTTGCAAAATTAAATCCGCATATGTCCACTTTGTCCAGTTCCATGATTATAAGGACCGACCTTAGCTACAAGGATACATATATTTTTTTGTTCGTAATTTTCAACAAAGTAGCTCAGCAAGGGGATTACATGTATCATGTACGTACAAAATGTATATATGTGTCTATAGGTGGATACAAACAAAACAGCGACAAGCCAGCAAATAAAATCAGGAAAATGTTTTAATTAACTTCTGGGTATGGTATAGGACATGAACATGGGTATCCTTTGAAACAAATTTAATGAGGATTTTCACATTGTTGTTTGTCTTTCTGGGGTAGTTAAATGGTATGGTCATAAAGGTATGAGTAGGTAGTATAGAAAGGATATTCCCAAGTGAACATGGTATACACCTACGAAGCAAGGTGTTTTTCTGTTTTTCTGATGTCCAGTCTGTCTACCTTCACCTTCTCACACTTTGCGAGAACAAAATAAACAACATACAACCAGAATGGCGATGACTGTAGAATAATATGTTCCTAAATAATATAACGAACAGGTTATAATATGAATTTATGTTATTGTTTTTTAAGCTTGCTTTTATTTTAATGCTCGGTAACTTTAACTGGTGTCCATTGTATTTTTAGTTCTCCCTTGATAGGTAGAAAGGATTTGTCCTTTTTGATTGTGATTAAAGTTGTGACATAGGCAAGTGATATTTTTATACAAAAAATATATAACTTAAACTTTTAAAGCAGCATTACCGATCTTTTATATTTGGTAACGAAGAAGGTTACATTTTTATTTGACAGCTGTGGTCTTAACGTTAACCCACTAAGGACAGAAATGGTTTTGTTTACGAGGAAACACAATATTCCCAGGATAGACCCGCCAACCATTAACGGTGTACCACTTCAGGTTTCGGGCACAGCCAAATATCTTGGGGTGATACTAGATCGTAAACTAAACTGGAAAGAAAACATTAAGGAAAGAGAGAAAACGGCCTCAATAGCATTCTACACTTGCAGCAGAATTTTTGAAAAAGATGGGGACCCAGCCTTAGAACCATTCATTGGATATGTACACAGCCATAATAAGGCCAATCTTAACGTACGCTTTTTTGGTCTGGTGGCCAGTTTTATGTAAGGAAACCAATCTTAAAACCATGACAAAAATTCAAAGACTAGTATGTATTGGTACCACCAGTGCCATTAGAACTACACCAACCGCAACCCTAGAAACATTCCTCTCTCTAGCCCCACTCGATCAAAAGTGCTTTAAGACTTAAGCAGTGCAGTAATTGGAAAAGGGGCCATTACGGTCATAGAACTATAACGAACTTCACTGACATAGACATGCAAACGGACTACATTAACATTTCACCGCACATTGATTTTAACCCAGTGGCTCTTATAGATATCCCAACAAGGGAATTCTGGAAAGAAAACAGGGTCATAAATGCAAATCATGTGTTGGTATTCACGGACGGATCTAAAACAAATGAAGGGGTAGGGTCAGGCATCTATTCAGATAATCCACCCATAAACAGATCAGTAAAGCTGCTAAACTTTTGCAGTATCTTCCACGCGGAAGTACTAGCCGTTTGTGAAGCCGCAAAACATCTAGCCACATATGAAGTAGTTAATAGAAATATCGACATCTGCATAGATAGCCAGGCGGCAATTAAAGCCATTACCTCAATTGCCACAAAGTTAAAGCTGGTAGAACGATGCCGCAATGACCTGAGGTCTCTCAATGCAACAAACACAGTTACCCATTGTTGGGTCCCAGGACACTGTGGTATATTTGGGAACGAAATGGCGGATGAGCTGGCCAAGAACGGGTCATCTCTTGATCCAAGCTAAATCGAATTTTCGGTACTCATACCACTGGAGCAAGAAAAGAAAAATATCCACCAGAATTTTCTTACAGCCGCAAATGATAGGTGGTCAACACTTGACACTTGTCGGGTTTCAAGGAATCTGTGGCCGAATATTTCAAAGGAAAAAACAGAATACCTACTCAAGATAAGTAGGCCTCTCTTATCTGAAGCCTTATTGGAAGCCTAACAGGGCACAACTCAATGGGAACCCAAATGAACAGAATGGGCATTAGCACATCTGATTTATGTAGAGGGTGTCAGGACGAAGAGGCAGAAGAGGGCTCTTTTCACTTCCTCTGTGAATGCCCCAGACTAGCAAAAATCAGGAAAGCTGCCTGCGGAGATCACTTCTTCGACGAATTGGGCGACGTCTTAAACTTGCCTCTCAAAAACATCCTGAAATTCATCCAGAATTCATGATGGTTCAGGGTGGCTCCTTAAACCTAAACTTCCACCCACTCCACTCCTTACCCCTCCTCGCCTATAACCACACCTACCTTACCTATACAACCTAAATGGGGAGCGCAATGGATCCAATGAGATGCGAGTGAGATGGCGCGGTTTTGCCGAATCATCCACCCCTTCCAACCTAGTCTTATGCGTTAAGCTCTGCCTTCACTTAATGATTTGTACCAGTTTATATTGTTTAAAGGAAGAATATCTTGTTAATTAAATTATTCAACAAAGAGAGGCTTGAAAAACTTTTACGCTATACCTCCTTCTATTTCCTTCCTCTCCCCATCTGAATTATTTGCAATTAAAATCCGCTACTATTGTAGACAAGGCTAGCCGAAATTAATTTTTCTTCTAGTGTTTAGCTAGAGAACAAATTCCTATCCGAAATGGTTGTTTGTGAACCTGGGAGTGAATTAGGCAGTATCCAAAGAATATTTACCTAAACAATGAAAACAAAAAATGCAGCATTATTTAAGAACCAAAACTGCTCGCAAGCTTTGCAAGTAGAATAGGAACAGAAAGAAAAAAGAGAAAGAAGAACTAAAAAGAGCTGGAATTATGTTCAGATTCGATGTTTTACCATAAAAGCAACCTCTTAGGACTGAACCGCAATTCGCGAAACCTGCAAATACTATACCGGGAAATATGGAAAAATTATTTCAACAGACTATACTTCGGTGATAACGAACCAAATTCTGCTGAGAGGCAGAACTGGACTTAACAGCCAATGATGCCTTATCCAGAAAGAACACCAAACACCAACACGACTTTTTTTACAGAACGTTACCATAGACAACTAACTATAACTATTACTTTGAGGAACTTAAGGGGTTTTGTATACCTATGCGCTCCACTACCATTAACTTTCCAATTACACTGGTCGACAAAATTAAATTATTTTTTTGTTACAACAACCAAACTGTTTTAGGTGTGCTGAATCCGAATATGAAGTCAGAAATATTTTATCACGTCACGTTTTTGAGATATCCCCGTTTGAAAATAAAAAACATCGGTTAAACCGTGGGGTAATTTGTTTCAGGATAATTTGTAACGGTTTCTGAAAGCACTAGTTTTATTTTTTTAAATTCTATTTAAATCTCTTCGATATCTTATTTTCAAACGGGAATATCTTAAAAACGTGACGTGATAGAATATTTCTGACTTCATATTCGGATTCAGCACACCTAAAACCTTTGGAAAGGTATATTTTTGTTTCTGTAACAAAAACCTTGTCGACCAGTGTTATTTGGCTTAAAGCGAGGTACATATTATCGATCGCGTTTACGTATGACAGGTTTGCTCACGACTTATAGTGTGTTGTGTACACTCTGTATTTTGGTTTGTCAGGCAAACCGGTAAACTCAAGCTCACAAAAATTTAATATATTGACTGACAGTCAGTGGGATTGTTATGTCAGTCGTGTTCGATAATTCGGTAATACCACGCTAAAGAAAGCAATTGAGTAGCCAAGTTCTCTTTCGAGCAAGTGTCCCTAGTTCCTATGCTAATCAATCCGGTCCAACTATTTGGTGCAGCTGCATGGAATTAGGCTATTTTGATAGAAAAATTTCTCCGAGTAATTTTCAGTACCATCAAGCACCAGGCTCTAGAAAGAGTAAGAGAACGCAGGACCAGTGTTGCCGCAGTGACACGATAGTGCTTTTTTGACACGATAATTTCCTCGTGGCACGGTGCCACGAAAAAGTTTAATATGGCACAATTTTTTATTTTCATTAGGTATTTTACTTAAAATTAGGCAAATTTCAACAAAATTTTATGAAAATTGGTCCAAATTCCGTAAAAATTTTACAGAAACTCATTATTTTTGAGAATGCATGAATGAAGAAACGATTTTCTTTGATTTTGTATGATGTACTACACCTCGTAATAAAATTAATAAACACTTTTTTTTTTCAACATATTATAAGAATTTGTGTTTTGTTTAAGTATATGGCACGAAAAATGGAACTTTTTTTCAGAAAATAAGGCACGTTAATTTCCTTTTCGGGCGGCAACGCTGACCAAGCCAGTAAACTAAAAACCCAAAGAAAAAAGTAGACCAACTTTTTTTTTTTAATTTTCTTCATCAAAAAAATGGAATTCAATATTTTGAAATAATTTAAAACTGCGCTGTTAAGTTCTTGCGTATTTTCTCAATTGTCTGATTATTAAAAATTCAAAAATCACTCAATTGAAATTGATCCTTAAAAACATTGAAACTGGCACAACTTCAAAAAATAAAAGGAATCCAACTTAACACAACGAAATAAAATACCTAAATGCTTATTCGAGTGATAATCTATAATCTGATATCGGTAATTCCCTGTGCCACATGGTTTATTCGCCCACACCCTACGAGGCGAGAAGTGGAAAAAATCAGTGACCTTTTTACACAAATAAGTCTATCAATCACATGCCCGGCAACATTATTCTTTTTCCCAGCACTTAAAATCCCCATAAGTAACTTTTCCCACCATTAAACCAAAGTATAAATAAAACTCTATACCTATGGCTATTATGCATTTATGTACATATATTATAAAAGACGTAAGCTAATTCAAAACAGCAGTTATATACATTAAATATACCCAATTTCTATTTTAGTCCTCGTCCTTATGCAAGGATAACTTTATTCGGCAAAAAGAGGAATTCCCAACAGCTTGAGTGTGCCATTACAAGTAATCGATATTGTCGATGTCAGAGGACATCAAATACTCTTCGTTCGTTTCTCCCTCTTCTGTCCATTGCCGATCCAAAGATGTCCTTTAGCGCTTCCCAATAAAGAATTTTCAGTTTTCACCATATTCACTCTTGTGGAACTTCATAAATTTCACACGCACTTATAAAAGTGCCATCACTCATAGCCCCAAGCAAGCCAAATCGAGTCAAGCCGACACTTTCCTCCAACCCGAACCCTTGGATAAAGTCTCGAATTTTTTTTTCTCTCCCCATCTATACATACTAATGGCCCCAAAATCGATACAAAAAATTTACCGTATGATACTGTCACACAGACTTAATGGTTGGCGGTTGTTTTTATTTTTTGTCACGATTCCTTTTCGTCCTTTCGCTCAATTTCAAGCATAAGTTGATTGCGCCATGGATTTTTCTGAGAAAATACAGAAAATTATTGGTGGGACTGCACATATATATGTATGTGTAGATCCTTGTTTATCAGAGGAGGATCCCAGAAAAAAGAATTCATCTTAATACTCAGTGGAATTGGGATATTGACAACGTGGTTGGGACAAAGAGGAAAGGAGTATCCCAGTAAAGTGTTGAACCAGAGGGAATATCATTTTGTTTTTAGAGTCCCATTGCTGCATCATTTTCAGTGTCGCCTTTTGCATGCTCTCAATTTATTGTCACATACATTTTTGTGTTTATGTCTTCTCAGGACTTACGGACTGGAAAAATCCTCTATATATGGTTTTGCATTCGCATAATTCTTTTCCGAACGATGAAGCTGGTATTTTTTCAGTAAAATGACGATGACTTTGTAATATGTGATTATTGTTATTGTCTCTGATTTTTCTACCATATTTCTATCTTCAACTTCAACTTACTGTGACATGTTGACTATTTCTCGGATAAATTCTATGTAATTTTTGTTTTCTTTTCTCGGTGACAATATGTCTTGTCTTTGTTTATTACAGCAAAAACCCAATTCGAATCACTGGACGAAGAAATTAATTTAGATATCAAAGATGATATCAAAAATCATAAGCGAAATGAAAACAAATGATAATTTCTGCAAAATTTTCTCAGTATAGGTGCTACAGAAGAACACTGAAATTACTACAGCGATGGTAATCCAGCCAATGATCCCGACCTAACTGGAAGCTTCACCAATCCCGAAGAAGAAGCCGTAGTAGCTGTATTAAGTAAACAACTTAATAAATCATCCAGACCAGACAGGATTTAATAAAGAAATTATAAAGAAGTTTGCGCAATAAGCCAATTTATATTTTCCGAAGAGATTAAAAACTGAGAAAATAGTACCGATTACCGAAGAAAATCGATAGGAGTATATTGTTTCTGGATATCGTCCCGTAACTCTTCTGAACATCAACACCCGCCCTCCACTTTATCTTTAAGCTATGTTCACATTACCGATCACGTATGACAGTTTTGCTCACGGCGTGTGTACACTCTGTTTGATGGTTTTTCAGGCAAACTCTAGGCAAGTTCATGCTCACAAATTTTTTTGAAATTGACTGATAGTCAGCCGACTGTCATACGTGATCGATAATGTGTACCCCACTTTACTCTAAGTTTCCAGACTAATAAAATAACTTTTCGGTTGCTTTTGTATGGTTCCTGTATGGGTACCCAGAAAGCATTAGACAGCATTTTGGATGGAGGCTTATAAGTAAGCTAGTATGACCATCATTAATCAACATAAATATAAGTTGTCTTAACTTCAGAGTTTGTTCTTCATCTAGATTGAAAACAGACAGTTAAAAACCAAGCGCATCAAACAAGGACCGCTTCGCTACAACGTCTTCACTTTGGATTAACCTCAACCCAAAAATTCTATGAATTTGATTTGCGCGTACGATTTGCTAACATAAGTTAAGTGCATATCACCATCATCTAACATTGCGACCCAAATAGTAGAAAAGATCGTAAAATGCCTATGGGAATTTCAAACAAGATGGGGCATCAAAGTAAACTCAGCCAAATCTGAGTTGACTTGCTTTAGAAGATCAGCGGAACATCGAAACACATGCTATAGCATTATCCTCAATCTGTCCGATGGATTACAACTGAAACTGATAGCCAAATTATCAGTGAAATATCTGGTTTTCAAATTCGAGTACAGGTTCCGTTTCTACCAGCACGTAAAAACTACTCTGGAAAAAGCGAATTATGTTTTCTAATGCATATCCACCTGCCCGCAGCTCCATGAAAAAGGAATGCACTCAGCTAAAAGACAACACTGGACAACAATGCTTCGAGCAAGAGAGTTTCTTCGAATCGTAGGCCCAAAGTTGTAGGCTACAAAGAAGAGTATCAAGCCAAAGAACTTACGGTTTAAAGATCAAACTTTCACGGAAGTCAAGCCCTTGATCTGGATGACTGTAAAGCAGCGTATGTCCTGGATCGAGGAGGATGAAGAGCTGCTGTTTTTCATTTTTCAGTAGTATTAAGCCCGTTAAGAAAGTAACAAATTGATTTCCAAAAAAACAACAATTTGAGTTTTAGCACTCGACTGATTTTTCCATCTCAATAGATCTTAATTATTGGAGTTATTTTGGAGTAAATTCAAAAAAAAAAATCAACCAAAAGCCGTGACTATTCTAGAAGATAAGTTAAATAAATCAATAGTTCAAATTTCTTCCCTCTGGATTAGTGGACTTATCTCATTAAAAAGGGTTATAAGGTATCAAATGTTACGTTTTCGACTGCCTACCGCCAAGTTCTTTCATTTTAAATGTATGTCCCCTTTCACACGAGGAAACTGACAGCTGAATTTTTAAGATTTCCTTAGAACATGCTTGGAAAGTGTTTTCTAGCTAGCCATCGTCTAAATTGAACATCTCCTTATTTATAAACGCGTTCTAGCAATTCTATTAATAAGACCTCATATATTCATTGACATATTAATTAATACATTTGATTGAATTTTTGGATGTGTTCAAAGAACATTTCATTCATTTCATGATAACTTTTTGATTCGAAACTAAAAACATTTACGGCCATACTGTTGGCTTTCTTCAAAGCTAGTTTTGAGCAAAAACTAGTTCTATTCAGGTTTCGAGTTATAATTTTTTCACTAATTCTTATTACTTTGTCATCTAATGTCGTTTTCCGTTGGTCACTCCTAGTACTCTTTTTTCA
This sequence comes from Epistrophella euchroma, assembly GCA_947049315.1. Taxonomy (NCBI): domain Eukaryota; kingdom Metazoa; phylum Arthropoda; class Insecta; order Diptera; family Syrphidae; genus Epistrophella; species Epistrophella euchroma. The sequence goes on along the minus strand of OX346245.1, from coordinate 119,108,675 downwards.
CTCCATCCACACTCCCAACACTCCAAAAACCTTCCATTGGCTGTTCGGAGTGATGATTTAGGAGTGTTTTTTCACTCCGGATTTCATTAAGGAGTGCTAGGAGTGCACTCTGAAAACACACATATTTTTAAAAGTATGTATTGGATTAATTACCAAAATAGTAAATGCTTCTTCTTGAGATGTTCTGGAATTGAAATTATTGAAGAATTCATTTTAGTTTTTACTTCTACATAGATACACATATTACGGAAAAGAGTTTTTCATATTCCATTGGAATCAAAAAAGAGTGAAACACTCTGAAAATCCAATCGAAAACGACATAAATCAAAATATTCATACATATTTTGACATCTAAATCAAATCAATATATTTTTTTGTAATATTTAAAACTTGAAACCTATAGAACTAGTTTTTTAGTAATACTAGCTTTAAAGAAAGTCAATAATATGGCCGTTAATGTTCCCAGAATATATTTGGATAGTCCATTTCGATGAAAAATTTTATAATAATAATAACAATAATAACAATAAACACGTAGTAGCCCGTGGCGTAATGGTTAGTGCGTTGGACTGTCATGCCAGAGGTCTAGGGTTCAATACCAGCCGCATCCACCTTAAGTTTTTTTCGGAGCTACTACCTGTTGCGAGGAAGAGACAAAGCCTCCAAGAGTATCTCTTGTCAAAGAAAAGTGCCGCTCACCTTAGCCATTCGGATTCGGCAATAAACTGTAGGTCCCCTCCATTCCTGCAGACATGCACACAGGAATAGTTGAGAGTTGTAAGTCACTAGGCCCTGGTTCTTCATGAGCCGTTTGTGGCACCATCTCGATCTTGATGATCTTCGGGTTTATTATGTCTGTTTGGTACATAAGTTCAGAGATTACAAGGTCTTTGAGCTATATATTGAATTAAAACCTAAAAAAACATATTGTAATCCAGTACCTCATGAGTTTCTGAGCTATGTATGTATATGTGTGTTTAGAATTTTAAGTTTCTAGCTCATTGAAAGTTAGTTTCAAACAAAGCTGTAAAATTTTCTACAAGTACCAGTACCAATACCAGTACCGGGACTTGCCCTTGTATACTTCAGTACTCTGATACTGGCCAAGAACCTAGTAGTTTTCAAGTACTTACTCGCAAGTAACGGGTACTTAAGAACCAAACTTAAGCAGCTCTTCCCAGTTGTTTTAAGTAGTTGATCAGTTAATAAAAGAAAAACTTTGATTTAGATTTGATTTAGGAAATACTTGAAAGTACTGGCCAAGTTATTGAAACTGCCCAAGTACTCGAAGAACTGTTCATGTACCTACTTGAATTACTGCTCAAATACTTAAGTACTTAAAATACTGGTACTTGCCTTTTTTTAAGACCCAGTACCATGGGTTACTTCAGTACCACAGTACCTTAGTACTTGTACATGAGAGACTTGAAGTCCTGAAATACTTAAGTACTTTACATATCTGGTTTCAAAGCTGTTGAATTTTTTTACAGAACAAACAGAAATTCAAGAAAGTGGGTAAAAATTTGTTTAAATAATGAAAAAATATTTTTGTTTGTTTTGTAATTGTTTTTTCTTAACATTTTCAGTGCGGAAAAGATTAAACAATTCCAAATTAAAAATTGAAATTCTATTTGTTTTTTTTTCCAGAACTCTCATTATTATTTAGAAATATATTTTAGGTATGGTTAAAATTTTTGAATAGTAAAGGATTAAAATTAAGTTATCAGCAGCACAAAAGCTCTCGAATAATGGATCATGATAATGACGACGTAAAAATATAGCTACCTGCTACTTTATAATATTTATAAAGCTTAAAATGAGATTAATAGGATGAAGGGTTGTAAATAAAATAAGTTATCTTCCACCTCTGGGTGGAAATATTTTTAATATTATCGCATCAGGTGTTTTAGCTAAGTGCTGTTAAAGGGTTTCTCTCTCTAAATTCAAATGAAAATGAGTAAGGTCACTAAAACAGTTATAAAGTTGCTGTACAAAATATTTTGTATGTTTAACATTAAAATTTAAAGTCATTTTAACTGTGCAACATCACTAAAGAATTATTACTGACCACCAACATTTAAAGGAGTGAAATTTAAAAGTTCACAAATTCCATTTTAAAACATGAGTTTTTGCTCGCTTTTCTTCATAGGTAATGCAAAACTTGCATTCCCGCTGATGCTGCACATTAATGTCTTTAAAACCTTAAATGTCTGTATTCTTTATAAGTATCACTCAATTTGAACAGGAAAACTCTACTAAATATTTTTAGACAAAATAAATCAATTTACAAAAATACTTAGGGCCAGTTGTACAAAAATTTGGTCCGTGGTTCAGGAAGTCGTCATAATTTCGGCGCATTAACTGTGGTTTGTATATGATGATGATTCTACAAGCCTGGCTTGGCTTTTGGCGCATATTTGAACCTTGAACCATCGTTGAAGCCCAGTCAATTCGCCGAAATCGGAGAGTTAAAATTTCTGAACCACGGATTAAATTTTGAATCAGGTTTGTACAACTGGCCCTTAGACTGTGTCCATAATATTATTTCCATTAAAAGCTCGAGAAACTCTTGGAGGATCCAATTTAGCGTCAACAGATACCCTACACTCTCGCTTCAATATAAATATTTTTGAACAGTTTTTATGTGAACGAAACCTTTTCGCTGCTTGTTTCCAGTTAAACTCAAAATTACGTAAGATTCTTCGCTAAGGATTCCTCAGACCGCACCGGGGCTATCAAAGTTTTTCTTTTCCAGTGATTTAAGATGATGTTCTATTGATGATGTCTATGAGTAGGTAAGGTACATAGATACATATTATATTAATTTTTAGTTCAATGAACCGAATTCGTGGCTTACCTTTTTCCACTTCTCAGATTCCGCCCCACGTTGTCATATCGACAAGCAGTCCTGCGAATAAGCTATACACATTTCACTGTAGATACACATACATAAATGAACACAAAGAACTTATGGAGATGACAGTTTGAAAGGATTCGTGGATGGGATTTTGGTTTGGGGATGTGTGGGATGTGGGTAGCTTGAAGTGCTTGTTACGCTCTACTAGATTTTAGTGGTTACTTGTTGACATTGGACTTACTATACCGCAGATATAAGGGATATTTCTGACAGAAGGGATGCATACTAAAGGTTCCATGGTATACATGAGGATGAGTCCTGGGTCTCGGTGTACCAATTTGGATATTTTGATTTGAGTTGGAATGAATTGGTAGGTTTATATATGCATCATATGTACTTCTATGTCATCTCTATTTTCGATTAAAGTATGTATAGGCAGTACAAGGACATTTTTATTTACTTGGCCTTTGTCAATTTTTCAGCATTTGATGAGATTGGATTTGAGGGGAAATATGCTTTGTATTTTACCAAAAAATAGATATAAAACGATTCGAATGAAAACCTCTTTGAATTGGCTAAAATGCATACTGATGCAAAATTTGTGAGGTATAGTTTCTTCAAATACCTCAAATGCCAAAATTATTATGAAGAATGGGTCCTTGTGTATTGAAATAGAATCATCTTTTTTTTTTTACTTTACACGTTAACTGTCCCCATACAATTTGATTGAAAACTACACATACGTCCATTATTATTTCAAGACATCAACAATAAGTCCCATGTATCATATTTGATACACAAAATTTGTTTTTTCTCGTGCCACATACGTCCATGTATCATTTTTGATACATGAACAGAATTCGGCTTCACTGTCCCCATACAAAATTATTTTAAAAAGCCCATACGTCCAGTACTTTTTTTTCAAAAACAACATTATTATTTCGTAAGATTCATCATAGAAGGGGTTGGTTGCATACAAATTTGATCACTGTTGTAAAAAAAAAGGTTTTAGTTTTGTGTTCATTTTTGACTTGAAATAAAAACTTACAACCCTTAACAATACCGTATAAGGATTTATAAAATGTGCACTGGCGATAGCTATACGTCTACCAAATATATTTGGGATCAAGTTCGGCAAAGGAAGGTCTGGACAAGCCAGGATCTGTTCTGGTGAGATTATGTGATTACGCTAATAATTATTATAATAGTGTACCATTGGCAATTTATTTGAAATATCGAAACACAGACTTATTTGGAACAATGCGCAAAAATCAAGTCGATCTTCCATTAACCAGTCACTAAAGCTAAATCGCAAAACTTTTAAAATATGCTCGACAAAAGGATGAATGTATTACCGTCCTTAAATGGCGTGATAATCTAGATGTGCTTACAAATGTAATGTACTTGACATGGCAATGAATCGACAAAAAAAAAATTGTGAAGTGGCGAGAAAATTAAACTAAATGGAGTTTTAGACAATAAAGATGCTAAAAAAGGAATTAATATGGTAGATCAATTGGCTTCATTTCATTCCCCAATTCGCAAAAGTATGACGTGGTAAAATTTCAGTTGACCTTTTATTTCGTTTTGCAGTCATAAGTGCAAAATGAATACCTAATTATTAGAGAAGACCCAATCTCAATGTTGCAAGTACAAGAAATGCTCATAAAAACATCTCAAAAAACGTTAAATTATTTATATGTCATTTATGTCAGCCTTACCTTATGTATATGTATTGTACATATGTATATGTACATAAACAAAAGTGTTTTACTTATTATAAATAATGTTTTACCTACTTTGCAAAATAAAATATGTTCATAAAAAACTAAGAATTTACTTGTGTAAAAAGTTATTTTACCGAAACATTTTTCCAATTTTTTTTTAAGTTTCGTAAAGTATAAGATGTTACCTGCATGCCTATATGAAAATCATCATATTTAATTAAGTTTTAAGGCAATTTTGGTGTTATAAAGATTATACATGTTTTTGTATCAAAAATGATACATGGACGTAGGCGGCATGAGAAAAAAATATTTTTTTGTATCAAATATGATACATGGGACAGTTAAGGTGTTAATAATATTTGTTCTAGAGATATTCGATTTTACAACTTATTTTTTTAAATTACTGTAATAAAAAAACCGCGAATTGAATTTTTCTGAAAATCCTTTCTGCACGTAATGGCATTATTATATTATCAGTAATATAAAATTTATTTTAAGTAGATATCTCTATATGCGTTCTCGAGATATCGTCAGCGAAAAAAAGCTTCCGAACGTATGAACGGTACACAGACATCTATCTAAGAACAATGTAATCCGACTCCAGAGACCTCGAAACGTCGAGAAATGTCTAAATTTTCAATTTCACAAATCGCACCGATTACAATAACTTCCAATGGGAAGTTAATAAATGTAAATTATTCAGTAGATCAAATTCATTATGAGTATCAATGAGTAATTAGCCGTTAATTGATCGTTCGATGTTGATATCAACTTAGCGAATCAGCACCTCAAGAGGGCTAAAAATGTCTTATATCGCATAGTTAGTTGTGTAATAATTAGCCGTTCAGCAGTTCTGAACTTGTTGTGTAAATTTTAACTTTGTGGTGCAATGTTTTCTATATTTTTTTTCTGCTTTAAATTTCTTATTTCTTATAAAGCTCCCAAAGCACCAATCAAAAAGTGGTTAAAACTTGTGGTTTTGAAATATTTATTGCTTTAAAATTTGCTGTAAGTTGTCGCGAAATGTTTTCTATGTTTTTTTATTTTAAATAAAAAAAAAAAGATGTTTTAAACAATTTTTTATGTGTGAATTACCTAAAAGGATGTTGATTTTAAATTTTTAATAGAACAAACCATATTGTGGAGCTATATTACTTTTTTTTTTTAAAGTGTGTTTGTCAGAGGGCTGGATTAGACGTATCTACTTTTAATGATCATAGTAGTTGTAAAAAAACTATATTTCAGGTTTTTTAAAGGTTTGTTTTTTAGTACTTTCGGCTCTATAACATTTATCCTATCATTACTACATTATTTAAGCATACATATTTTTCAAATAAATCCTCATTATAGTTATTATTAACAACAGCAAGAGCAATCTCGTGCTATGAAGTCGTGCATATTTTTAAAGTATACATATTTGTCTTACAAATAAAGAATAATTTATACAATGTAGACAATTTTCTCAGCGTTAATTTATTTTCGATGTGCGTGAAGTTAGCACCGCCATTTTTGATTTTCGTAAAAAAAATGGTTGTGCTGCGATGTGCCCAACTTGTGCTGCCATGTGCCGTATTTAAAATGTACTAAGCGTATGGTTTTTAGAGGCTACCCATTTTTTTTAGCGTGAAGTTAGCACCGCCATTTTTGATTTAAAAAAAAAAAATAAATAAAATATTGTGCTCATCTTGTGCTACGTTGTGCCATAAATATGTTTTTCAAATTCGCAAGTTTGCAAATTTTGCGAATAAAATTTTTTTGCAAAACAGCGATTTTCAAAAAATTAAACTTGTGTTGGTTTGTGCTCAGTTTATGCTGCCAAGTGCCGGAGAGAATTTAAAATGAATTGACAAGTTATTTTTTTTTTTATTTTTTAAATTGTTTTACTTCCCCCTTAAAAATTCACCATCAGAATCTGTATGAATTATATAAAAATAATTTTAATTTGTTCGGCTGATATCCGATGGCATCAGGGTAAACTATTGATCTAGTACATAGTTACTGGATTGAAATAAAAAAAATGTCTAGTCTTTCTAATATTTGAAATAGCTCTTGTTTATTTAATATCTATATACATATATATACGGTACATACTCATCTATGTTGGAAATTCTTGGGACTTTTTTCTTTCGGCTTCACAGCAGAATCTTTTTCACTCACACATCAAAATACATACTTATACCTATACTTAGATACTTAAATACTTATTTTCTCTCTACACATACGCCACGCAATGTTCAAATCTTTAAAAAGGACACTCAAGAATTTCCGTCAGAAAAAAATAGAATGTTCTTTTTGTCTGTTGAAATCTTTAAATGTTCCACATTGCCTGTTACCTACATTTTATACGATATCCTGCGACAAGAAAAGTATCTTATTGCACATTAAACAATTCAACTTCCACATTGAATTCGAATCCAAAACGAGATAACACAACATCCTTGTGATATCGAAAATCCATCAGATTGCTTATTCTTAATACCTACTTCACTTCACATCTGTCGCAGGTGCATTAAATAATATCCTTCTCTTTTAATAGAAAAAATATCTCTTTCAATACTATGCCAGGCACTCAGGCAGGCAGAAGGACCTTTCTCGTTTATCATTTTGCTTTGATGTGTGTCATCGTCATCCCTTTATATTTTTTTTTTTACTTATTTATCTTGCCGCTTTACCTGTTCAGCATATCTCTGCTCTGAGTCTTATTGGCGCGTTCTTGTGGTTTGAGAATTGAGGTTTTCTGGAATTGATAAAACTCCTCAAGCAATCGGCGTAAAAGGATAATTTTTCAGGAACTCAAAAATGTTCTATATACATCATTATACACAGCGACCAATGCTATGATGGTCGTTTCCCGACCCAAAGCAGAAAACTTGCAAGAAGTTGATGGAGGTGTCAGGAAGAGAACCTGTTGGTTTAGTACGAGTTGAAGTTTGTTTGGTTAGTTAGGTATATCCATGAAAAGGACTCATGCAAATCGTGTTCCAGGTTCCATCAGGAATAAAAGAATCTCTTTACAACTTTGTATAAATTGCTTCGTTTTGTGTTTATTATACCTACATAAAGATATATTTTTTGTGATTCGTTTTATTTCTTATTGTTTGGAGGATGCAAATTGCAATCATCTGGCGGATGCAAACAAGCAGATGATAAATTTTGTTACAAAGGAGCCCTTGATTTATGGTAGACCTCACTCTGCAATCTGCCAGCAGTTGCAGTCCTTTTTACTATTCCCAGAAGAGCTATGGACTGTGACTGCTGTGGTGACGAGGACGATTGGTCCAATCAGATTGTTGGGAATGGAAAAGAAATATGAATTTTATTTTTCATTTCAACTGATGGATTTGTTTGGTACAGTAATGTACATACATTGGTATACCTATATAGATGAAAAGAAAAAAAAAATAGGTATGAAAAAATGAATTTATAGTTGGTTTAAATTGATGCAAAAATTGAGTGATGAAAATCCATCGCTCAAAAATAAGAAGTATTCATGCCGAGCAATATATTAAGGAGGAGGGGAAGGGATCTTAAGCTCCTTTTCATCTTGATTATCTGATTTAAAAATAAATTTTCGAAATAAAATGGGAAATCTGGGTTAATTGCCAAGTCAGCTATGGCGATCGACCAACAGAAGTTTAAGCAATAACTTCTCTGCGTGGAAGTTATTAAGCCACGTATTAAGGATTTCTGCCACCCTGGGTTAATTAATAAAACAACACTTTTAAATCCAGTGTTCGAATGCTTCTGCTTGTAATTGAGCAAAGAATATAAATTTACCAAGAAGGCGCATCTCATACAATTTTTTTACTGCACATTTTTATATGGTGAGTCTGCGGCCTGCTTCCAGAGCTTTTGCTTTTTTTATGGGTTTTTCAAGGACAAAAAAGCAGACTGTTTCAATGTGTGTGGTATCTCATTTTAAAAGCGCTGAGAGAATTATTGAAAAGCACATATAAGAAAGCCAAAGTGCGGGTTCCAACATTAAAACCCGGCATTTTCAATTGAAAATTAGTATGAGATGCGACTTCTTGGTAACTTTTTATTCTTTGATTTGAGGTAGCTGATTAAAAATAGGATATTCGTATGTCTGGAGAAAATAGCTGTTCATATTAGCAAGCGGCTGTGGAGATAGATAGCTTGTTGCCAGGGCTGCCAATGTACTTCATATGTTGTAGATCTACTTCAACTTATTTCTACTTCGTTTGACTCATTTTGAATCACTAACAAAAAGTTAGATTTGTTAGAACTTTTGGATCCAAAAGAAATTAAACTGAACAATATCCGACAATCCTTCCACTTATTTAAATAGTTTTCCTTATTATGCTAAAAACATACAAAATATGGAATCTCTATACTCGGAGTGTAGAACGTTTTTGTTTGCTAAAAAATATAAAAATGAAGGACGATGAAGATGTTGTTGACTTTTGGTCGCGTTTATTCTCCCAGAAAAACATTTTGGAAAAAGATAATGTTTAAGGTGTTGCCTGACTATACGCTTACACTAGCTGTAGTCTAACGAATAACAGTGCAGCAGCCGAAAGACTGCAGATTTTCAGATTTTAACAACGTAAAAAATAGGAATAATCTTGATATAAGTTACGCTTCTTTCCTTTAAGTTATCAGGGAGTTTTTGAACCTCCTGAACAATTAGTACGATCTTTTTGTAAATTTAAATGTTTAGGAGGGTGATGTCTTAAAAAACTGATTAAATTTTAATCACAATTTCGAAAGTGTTATAGTATTAATATTTTAAATTTTTTTAATTAAGTGAATTGGTGTTATTTATCCTGTAGAGGAGAATCCAATTAAATTGAATAAAATAAAATGTTTTTATTTATTTATTTAAAAAAAAAAGTAATGTACCTATGAATTTGTGAAACTTATTTTTTTAAAAAGCTATAATTCTTAAACGAAAAACTAGTTCTGAATGAATAAATTTATTTTTTTTATATATGAATTTGTTTTTTTTTTAATAGATTTTTAGTTTTTTCATTATTTGCTACACTTTTTTTCAAATCTACTTCGTCTTTTTTTTTTTTTTGGTCAATTTGCTACACTTTCTGGGCTCAGCATTGGCAGCCCTGCTTGTTGCTTTAAAAATATTTAATTGGTAACATGAAGTAAAGAGAATTTTTTAAATTAAATTTGCATTTTCCTACAAACTCCGTATCCCGAAACAACGATTTAACAAAATAGCTTTTTCAATCGATACCAAACGAAATCGTGCAAAAATAAAAATAGTTGTAAAATTTGTTAAAAATTCCAATAAAATTAGAAAAGTACGTATACGCCCAAGTGTACCACTATTTTAATTGAATTAATCTCATCTCTTTTTGTGAAGCATCTTATTTATTTAATAAATCTTATATTTTGATGTATAGTTTAGATTATTTACATTAATGTATTTATTTTTTTTAAATCGTTGATGGTCACAGCTTTCTAGAACAAACTCGTCTCTACTAATTCGATAAAGTTCATATTTCAGAATTTATGTCAATTTTAAAAATGATACTGTGAACTCTTACTCAAAACAAATCTAACACATATTTTGTTTTAAGCTTTCAGCTTAAGCTTTTTTTATCAATATTCCTTCTCCCAGACCAGATATAAAATATTTTGTCAGTTTACCTCCTGCTGATTTTTTATTTATTTTAAAATAATATACTTGGTCAGTTTTATCAGACCAATCAGCACGTGCCTCATATAAAATACGTGATAAATACAATACATTTTATTTTGCATTCGACGGTTCCTACCTACTGTACAGAGTTGTAAAAACTGCAGTCTTTTCGGTACTGCAGTTAATTGACTAAAAAGACTAATTTCAATAAGTCTTTTAACTTACAAAAATACTTTAACTAAAATCGAGCAGTCAGCAGTCAGTACTAATATTCTGACTGTGCAGTTAAAAAAAAAAGTTAATTAACTTTTAGTTAATTAACTGCAGTACTTTTTAACTGCGTTTAGTCTTTTTAGTCAGTAAAATGTCTTTGTACTGCGATGATTTAACTTTTAGTCACCAAGTCTTTTAACTACAGTCAATTAACTGTAAGTTTTTTTTAACTTTTTTTTCTTTTAAATTTCTTTTCTTTTAATTCCATCCTGTTTCTTTTAGTTAAAAGACTATAGAAAACGTTAAAAGACTTACAGTTAATTGACTGTAGTTAAAAGACTTGCTGACTAAAAGTTAAATCATCGCAGTACAAAGACTTTTTACTGACTAAAAAGACTAAAAGCAGTTAAAAAGTACTGCAGTTAATTAACTTACAGTTAATTAACTTTTTTTTTTTAACTGCACAGTCGGAATGTTAGTACTGACTGCTGACTGCTTGTTTCGCAGTTAAAGTACTTATTTACAGTATTAACTTACATTCAAAAGGTAAGTTAATTAACTGCGACTTTATTAACTGCATTACCAAAGTACTGCAGTCTTTTACAGCTCTGCTACTGTAGTCATTAATTTTATGTGGAAATTGATTGCAACAATTTATTTAAAATTGCAAAGAAATTTTTCAGGTATCAGAACGAGGTGGCATAAATCGTTACACTCTAAATATTATTGCGGTTGAATTTAAAAAATAAAATGGGGTCATTCATTTTTTTAATGTCAGTTTGGAACTACTGTGTACATAGATTGATTATTGTAGTTTTTTGTTCGTCCACAGTTAATTCCATAATTTATAATCATGTATAGTGTACAAACATATATGTTATCTTTGACATGAGATGATGAATGGACGTTGTCAGTAAGACAAAATTGTCCGAAGGAATCAAATTTTTGCTGAAAAGTTTTTTTGTTTTGTTTCTTGGAGCAAATAATGTTTGTGAAAAATTATTTTTGTTGGGTTTTTGTGCAAAAAGCTTGTAAAAAAGCTAATGCGTTTAGGTTAGATCGAAATAAATGAAAAATCATACAGTATGGTGGTCTATTTTCCTCCATTTAAGTAGAAAAGGCGATTTTCTTAATTGAACAAAATAAAAATATTTGAGTTTATTTTAAAAGTAAGTTCTTTGAAAAAAAAAAAACTTCGAACAAAATCGTTAATATAACAAGTTGATAGAGGTTATGATAGGATAGGTACTTAGTATTTGACAAAAAAAGGTAACTGTTTTATAGTTGGCAGACAAAAATTGTAAGAAATATTCATGCTTGAATAAAAGTTAGTACAAAAACAAAAATTTAGTTTGTTTATACGCTTTGACTTCACAAAATTAATCAAAGCAAATTAATTAAAATATTATTTTTGTATAGATCTAAAAATGTATATTTTAAAAAAGTATTTGGTCAATTTTGATTAAACTTGGCACCAGGCAGTTTTTTAACATGACATACCTCTTGAGTATTTTAAGCATAGATAAATTATTTTTATAGCCATAACTAACGGTACCTTGCGCATAAAGTTTCTTAGGAACCATTAAGGAAATTCTTGATTTTGATCAAAATTTTCTGTGACCTAATACTAGTACGATTTATCAACTAACACGAAAAAAGTTTACATCAAGTCAAAAAATTCTTGATATTTTTTAGAAAAAAATTTGGTATTTTTAAGAATATAATAAAATAGCTAAAACGATAATCTCAAAAATATGATTTTTCAAAAAAAAAAAAAAAAATTTTTACTTTTTTTTTTTAATCCAAAAAATATTTTGTTGAAAATATTTGTATGCAGTATTATACACACTTGATAGGACCTCCTAAGTCAAAATTTTGATCAAAATTGGTTAAGCGGTTAACGAGCAAATCGAAAATTAAAATAAAACGGTACTATGGCAGGTCCCGTAATAACGGTTTTTGGTAAATTTTTTTGCACATGTAGAGCACGCCACCACTAGTACACACACAAATTTAAAAAAAAATCGTTAGAGCCGTTTTTGAGATAAATAACTTTTTTTTTTAAATGGCAAGTACCGGTATTTTTTAGCTGTAAAAAAAATATCGATTTCCCCTCTAGGGAATCACCCAAAAACCTTATGCTCCAAGTTTGAAGAAAACCGCTTCAGTGGTTTGAGCTGTAGGCAGGGATGCCAGATTGAGGGATTTTTCCCGTTTTTCGGGATTTTTTGACCCTAAAGGGAAAAAGGGAAAACCAACCCAGAAAACGGGAAAAACAGTCTTTGGGCTGACTGTTTTTCCCGTTTTCACGTTTTAATACCAAAACTTCTTTTTAAAACATTTTTAAATTAGATGCTCATATCAAAACGATCTGAAGTCAGTGAGTTTGAAACGAATTTGTTTAAAAAAAACGGCAGGAATTTTTTATGAACAGCTTTTAAAGAAATCTTAAAGCGATTCAATTTTTCTGATGACGTCCAAGTTTTTAAGCTCCTCGAATTTATTAATCCAGTAACTTTAAAAAATAAGAGTACATTTTTTTTGTTTATTTTACTCAATTTGAGCTTAGTGATCTAGATATGGAATATAGGTCACTAAGGCCCATTTGCTGAAACGAAATTTAAATATTTATGTTCAACTTAAACGCTTTATGTTCTACTTTTTCCTCAGCGTAAATTGTCACATAAGCGTTTAAGTTGAATATAAATACCTATTTAAGTTTCGTTTCAGCAAAAGGGCCTAAGAAACTTTGACATATCAGCTACACCGACCGATAACATTCAAGAATTTTGGAAGGATATTTTACTAATGAAGTTTGATGAGGGTAGGTTTCAAAATATGGAAAAATTGGTTTCATATATTTTTTGTCTTCCACACAGTGGAGCAAGCGCTGAGAGGGCTTTTTCAGCAATAAACTTGAACAAAACTAAGTTAAGAAATAAGTTAGAAAACAGGACACTTTGCGGAATTCTCCATACTAAATTGTTAATGAATGATCGCAATTGTGTGGAACTAGAAATAGATAAAGAATGTTTGCGCCTACATACAAGTAGTATGTACAAAGAAATAGTCCTAGATTAAATGAACATAAATTTTGTGATACAAATATATTGACCTAGCATTTAAAAATATTTTTATTTATTTTTTTTTGAAGTACCAACATGTATTACGTTTTAAAAAAATTGTTTTTTTTTTCGCGGAAAAAAAGGGAAAAAAACGGGAAAAACTAAAATCAAAAAAGGAAAAAAAAAATTGTTGGATGAAAAAAAAGGGAATCGACTTGTCAAAAGTCTGGCAGCGCTGGTTGTAGGCCGAGGTACAGACAGACATACACACAGACAGACAGACGGAATTGCGGGACCCACTTTTTTCGTGTTCTCTATCATCGTAATGTAAAGTTTGATTGTTATCTCGATTTTTTGCACGAATCCATAACTTGCCCTATAGTACCTATATCGCAACTAAAAATGGTTATTTTAGCTCTTGTGTTCAGGGAAACTTCAACATGGAATAAGAATTTTCCTGACTCAAATGGAATAGTAAGCAATGGCCTTTAGTTTGAGTCCGGAAAATTCTTATTCCATGGTGTAGTTACCCTGAACACAAGAGCTGAATTAACCATTTTTATTTTTATGAATAAGGCAGTTTTAGTTAATAAAAGCTCCCATGACCACAGTGTGCGATCGTACACAAGAGCAAATTCGTGCGACCTAGTCGTGCATTTTAATTTCTAAGTGCGAATGTAGCACCGCCATTTCAGTTTCGAAGTTTCGGCTTTCTAAAAATAAGTTATTGAAAATTTGACGTTACATTTAAAATTATCAAGAAATTACATATTTTCATTATAAAACTTTGTGCCAAAAATAACTGACCTTATGTGCGATAGACAGAATTTCGGCAAACCACTTTTAAAAGTTAGATTTTATTTATAAATCTATGCTTGCTACGAATGTATGATGTATGTATTTTCATACACACCGTAAAAAAGGCTTTGTTTCTGGAAATAGATTTCGTGTCTGGTGTCTTATGGCCATGACATGTTATCAGACATGGTTGCATGTGAAAAAAAAACATGAATTTAATCTACAAGGAAAATAAAAACAACTTTTAGTAGACAAAGGATAAAATATAATTATACATACCTACATAAATATATTGTAAAGACAAAAATATAAATTCGTTGAAAAATATCGGCGCATTGGCCTTTAAAAATTAATATACAATGTAGATAAGATAGGTAGATAGATACCTATTTAATTTTTTCATAGATACTAGAGCTCTCGATTTCAAGCGTGAATTTAGCTACACGTGTGTATTCGTGTCACGGGTACACGTGTAGCAAAAAAAAATTAACACGTTGACGTGTAGGCACGTAAGTACGTGTTAATAAAAATGCACGTGTAATTTTAATTCTTTTACGGAAAAAATATAAGCGACTGTATTGTAAATACATGTTTACTTAGCATAAGACGATTTTTTGATTTATTAAAAGTAAAGCCATGCGGGAATCGGATTAAAATGTCGACGAAATTCTACCGAAATCAAATTTTTGCATTTTCACAAAAAACAAAAAAAAATTATTTTTGGATAAAACATCATAAAAATGATTTTCAAGTAATAACACGTGTATTTATAAATATTTAACAATAAATACACGTGCCCATAAACGTATACACGTGTACACGTGATGTCGTGATGTGCATAAACTTAGCAGGTCCCTTTTTCAGCTGTGTTAACTTGGCCCCAAAAATTGTCTAATTTTTTTAATTTTTTTGTAAAAGATGACCAATTAAATGACCACTTTTGACCACCCATTAAAATTTTTTGACCACCCACAGTTATCGAAAAAATCGATTTTTAAAAATGGGGGGCTAAAAGAACGCTGCCCCCAAAAAATCGATTTTTTCAAATTTGATTGATCGTTATGATAGGTCGCACGGAAGAGATTATTGACGACCCTTTAACTTTTTTTTGACCACCCCTGGAAATATTTTTTTTTGATTTAAAAAAAAAAATTGAGATTATTTTTTTGTTTAAAATTTTCTCTTAATTTTCTTCTTTCAAAAATTTGAAGATACAGATTATAAAAAGAACAAAATTACCTAAAATGACCACTCTTTAGAATTTTTCGATCTTTTGAAAAAATATTTTTTTCGAATTCTTAAAGATGACCATTTTAAAAAAACTCAGTTTTCTTAGATAACCATCCCTTAAAATCGCTCCAACTTCTTAAAAAATACTATTTTTTCAATTCTGGCAGATGACCATTGTGAAGAACATACATATCTAAAATGACCACCCTTTAGAATTTTTCGATCTTTTGAAAAAATATTTTTTTCGAATTTTTAAAAATGACCATTCTAAAAAACTCAGTTTTCTTAGATAACAATCCCTTAAAATCGCTCCAACTTCTTAAAAAATACTATTTTTTCAATTCTGGCAGATGACCATTGTGAAGAACATACATATCTAAAATGACCACCCTTTAGAATTTTTCGATCTTTTTAAAAAATATTTTTTTCGAATTTTTAAAAATGACCATGAACAACACGTGTTTTTTTGGAGTAACTGACTATTGGACTATTTATTTTTTCAAGTCAAGTCATTTTTAAAAATTCGAAAAAAATATTTTTTTGGGGCCAAGTTAACACAGCTCCCTTTTTCGATTGTATAATAAAAAATATTTAGTAATTAGCTGCTACTTAATTGCTAATTAGTTACGCAAAAAAAAAAATTAATTGCTCTGTTGGTTTGAGAGAAAATGGGTGTCCTGCTAAGTTGACGTTAACTTTCTCAAAAATAGATATAAACGATCCGGGAGTGGATCTGGATATGTATTAAAAGCTACTTAATTGCTAATAAATTATCAAATATAAACATTTAATATGGACAATATTCCTCAAAAACGCATTCTATTCCTTTTTTTTTATTTGATTTACTGCGACATAAAATAATTGAGCAACGAATCGAAAAAAAGTTTCCTCAGTTTTTGACAGCAAAATTGAGGAGTTTTGTTTATATTTCGGGGAATACAGATTCCTCCAGATTTCTGAAATATAAACTGGCCTGAATATTTTCAATCAGTCAAAATTTATTGGAAAACTGGAATAACTTATATAACTAAATTTATTATTTTGATAATTGTGAAATGCAACGTTTTTTAATTAGAGGATTTAAGTTGCGGATAATTGTCGGATAATTATGGCGAACTTTAATCAGACATTGTGAAACAAACCCTTAATCTCAGAAAATACCAGTTATTATAATGGGAATCGGTAGAGCGAGAGCTATTAACATGAGGTGAGGATGGACATAGGTTATATTTTTTTTTTTCAGATCTTAGATCAATTTTAGTAGCCCGTACCGTAATGGTTAGTGCGATGGACTGTCACGCCAGAGGTCTGGGTTCAACACCATCAGCTTCAACCTTTAGTTTTTTTCCGGGCTACTCCCAACTAACAAAATAGCTTCAGATTTTGGCAACATAAGTATTATTCGCTGCTATAGCACTTTTATAGCCCTTCCAGAGCGGAGTTAAGTCGTTATAGGAGTTAATGTTGGTATAATTCATCGCTTAATTATTCTCTGGAGTACATTATATCAGCCTTACAGGCACAATGAGTCAATTTTTCTATAATCATACTATAGCCATACTATAAAATGACCATAAAGTTTTTTCTCCCAAAATTATCCTATAAAAAAGTTAAAGAACCCTTGTCGCTTCGTTCCGATATCAATTGTATAAGAAAATGTTGTAAAGCTTTAATTGAGGATGATTTAAAATGGCCTCTACGCAGCCATTTTAAATCATTAATATTTATCTCAAAACCTATTCATATCTAAATTTATAAATAAATAATAACGAAATCGTTGCAAAAAATTTAAAACTCTAGCAACTACTATAAAAGTATAAGCAAAGACCGCCAACAATTTAAAAAAAGATGACAGAAAGAGAGGAATGGTAAACAACAAACTCAAACGATCTTCGATCATCGCTATAGAAAAACTATAGGCGTATTCTGTTTTCTATAGAAATGATATAAGTATGCATACCTTTTAACATTATTGTGCAGCGTCTTTGATGAATGAATATATAAGGCTTATAGGTTACAATTTTGTATGAAAGAGAATCCGATTTAATGCAATGCACCGCATAATCCAAATTGGTCGAGAGGTTAGCGTGCTAGACAATTGGTGCAAGAGGTCTCCGGTTTGATTCCAAGGACGTGCAAGTAATTTTCAATTTTAATACAAATATTTACAATACTAAATAATAATTATTATCTCTACCCTTTCAGGTGATCATACTAGGCCCTGGTCCTTCATAAGCCGTTGTGCCACCAAATTTATTTTATTTTTTTGATCAATTTACAAAAAAAAAAAATAACAAAAATATACAAAAAAAAGTTCGCTAACAACATATCCTTTTCCTTTATTTTAATCCAGTTATGTATGTATTAAAAGTTTTTGTCATATGACCTTATTGTTGACGTGTGTCTAATTAAAGCGAAGCCTTTTATTTGTTTGTTTGTTTTTTTTTTTTTTTTTAAGTCACATCATCTTGATTTCATAATAATTTTATAAAAAATTAAGCAAAAAATATATATATATGTACTTTGATTTATATTTTAAACAGTAACAACAGATGTCCTCAGCATATTTTTTATTCGTAAAAAATGATGCTTCTTAGTAGCCATCATTAAGGCTACCAAATTATATCCTTCGTTGCACACCTGAAGTAAAAAAAAAACAAACATCATGTAGGTACCTACACAAACACCTCTTCATAATCGAAAATGCACGTGCTTATGTATGTACAGATGTACTGAAAAACAGATATATCCTTGTGCGAAGGAATAAAGAATTTTCTGTTTTCTTATATGATTACTGAGTAGGTACCTATAATTTTTTTTAAAGTCTCATGACATGATTTATAATGATGAAAAAAATTAGTTAAGTATGTGAATGGGTCGCAGCTACTTAAATTTATGGCTGACTGTTATCCACTATAATAATAACAAAAACAAAAAAAAAAAACCAATTAAATGCTGTGCGTTGCTTGATAACGACTAAAATGGTTTGGATCATTTTTTAATTATTATTCCAGCACGCAAAAAAAAAAAAATAAGGTTTTAAAAATTCGGAAAACTGAGTATTTTATTCCATATGGTTTTTGTATTTATTTTATTATCGTTAATCCCAATTCGATATTCGATTTTCGAACGCTAGATTTACGTAATTCGTTTTTTTTTTATCGAATAACACGCAGTGGTTTCAAAAAAGTCTGCTCACTGCAACGCCCCCTTTTACTTGTTCTATAGGGAAAGTATTGGTTTCGTGTACAAAAAATATTGGCGCAAAATTTTAAACAGCCTAATGTTAAGGTATTAGCATGTTACTACTTAACAATTTTCCAAATCAAAAAATCTTTACTAAAATATTCCTATTTTAAAACATTTTTTAACTAGTATCATACTAACCCTATTTTCTTAAGAAACTCTAACTGGACATGCCTAAAACAGTGACAGTTCAACCAATTTTCGCAACTGTAGCTGCCAAAGCCCAAAGTAGCTGGATTTAGTATGATACTAAAAAGATAAAATAGGCATTTGGCGATTTTAACTTTGTTAAAATGTTAAAAAGATAAAACGATGCTAACTTGTTTAAAATTTGAAAAAGCCTGTTTTGAACCTAGCATCATACTGAAAATGCTTTAACATCATACTAAATGGTCTAAAATTTTGCGCCTTTGTAATTATAATGGGCACTACGATGATGGGAAAAGTAGGTCTTGCCAACGACGGACGATCTGTGCGTCCGTGCGTCCGTACGCCCACTATAATTTGAGCTAGAGCCTAAACGGGTGAGCCGATTTGCTCCAAATTTGGCAAATTGAATTTTTATGTAATTCCCTAGAAAAGAATCACATACATTTTAGATTAATGTCATCTAGAACAGTAATAAAATAGTTGTAAGAAAACTCCGTTTCCGGTTCCTGCCAAAAAATTCGCATTGTGGAAAGGGTTTGACGTTTTCTTTTTGAGAAAATTGCCTTCTTTTCGTGTTATTTACGTGGATATAGCATTTGAATAGATGGATCGATTTTGTTATAATTTTGCAGTCAGACATTTAAAAAAAAAAAAAATTTTAAATTTAAGAACTCAATAAAATACCCTTATAGCATGCATATGGCAATTTTAAGATATACCTACATTTCCATCAATCAAAACCAATATAAAGTAAAAAAAGAAGCAAAAAGAAACCACCCGCATGTTCGATGAACAATTTGAAGCAAAAAAAATATAAATAAAAACAGAAAAAAAAATTAACAGATTAACCTGAAAACAAATCTGTGCTTCAACTGAAAATTTGCACTGTAGTGTCCTTGGTCCTTGCCGCAATGCCTCTTAGTGGTAGATACCTTACCTACCTGCATATATTCATAAAAAAAAAATGATGTTGATGTTCTGCTGAAATTGATCCACATGGTGCCGCGTTGCAATTAACATAACAATTTTCGATCCAAAACTACAAACAAGGCATCTCCTCCTGAAAACTGACCTCTTGAGAGAAAATCATTAAAAAACTGGTTCCATCAATTCCACACCGCCTGGACTTGGTCATGCGGCGTCAGCGTCATCGTCATGGCTCTGGTCCTGATAGAATGCCTTCAATACATCAACCTACGTGTTTTATCCAAACGGCAGGTGCAAATGTTTGCCTCTTCACCATCATCTACCTGATTTAATTTCGTGTCCTCACTTCACAGTCCTCTTGATGGTCTGCCTCTCGACTCCTCCTTGACGTTAATCGATCGGTCACAATGTTTTAAATTTTTTTTTTTATTACTAATATTTCCGAAACATAGGACATGGAACTGGGCAGAAGAGAAGAAGGCGGAGAGGTTGAACAATGGGATTGTCTTTTTAGGCCAGCTGGTCGGCGTGTGCATGCGATAAAGGAACGTATGGCAAAGATAGCATAAGGATTTCTCTATTCAGCCGCTTTAGCATCATGCTACCAGCTGTTCTTCACATTTGCTGGAACTAATCAGAAAAAAAAAATTAAAAAAAAAAAAAAAACAACCAAACCAACAATGCCAATGCATGTGTTTATAGTTTTGTATGAGCAGGTCTGGAGTATAGGTAAGGTAGGTACCTTGTTGGGCTTGAAGCATCAGGTTCTAAAAAGTCAGTATCGTTAACTCTCTCGTTCGCTCTTTTTTTTTGTATGATTAGCACGTATACTGAGAAGAGTAGAGAGATGGACAGCAGCTGCGCATTGAGAAGGCCGAAAAACTCCTCGATTGTAAATTTATATCTTTTATTTTTCGTAACAATTTGAACGTTGTTTCCAAGAAGAAATACTACATTAGTAGTCAGAACTTAAGTGTTGCCATTGTTGTAGGTTTTACATATTTCAAAAATAATAATAATCTGTACATATTTAATACTACCGTAGTAGAAAGATAAATTTCTTAAAACGGTTTTTTTTTTTTTTGGTTAAACTTTTTTGTTTTCAATTTTACGATAAAAAGTGTGCTAACATAAATTGTAGAAAATTTGATTCTCTAAACAAATGTGGTAAGCTTTTGTTTGTTCGATGTATGGTTCATAAGATATCGCTAAGAACTTTTTACAAAATGGCGCCCAAATAGGGGGAGCTAAGCCCTGAAAACTCGTTTTTACACTCACACTGATCCCTCCTACAGATCCATCAAAAAAAATTTGTCCTGTACAAAATGCAAGGTTCGGCCAAAATTTTGTAACATTTCAATAGACTATAATGGTCATATTTATTAGATTTTTGACTGTTTAAACTATGTCTAAGTATTTCGAAACAGTCGGAAATATGCTGCATTTATAAAAAAAAAAAAATATTACATTTGTCAAGGTTTAGACAATCGATTACGTGGTCTAAAGTCAGATAAAAAGTTAGATCACTTTAGCAAAAATTAAAAAAGTTTTTTTTTACAACTTGGACGGCTGTCTAAAGTTAGACAGTGTTTATTAATACGACCATAAGTATTTAGAATCATACTTAAACATAAGGCTGTTTTAAATATTGCGCCAATATCTTTATGATAGATACTCTTTGTTGCAACAGCAACACCCCTACTCCAATTGTGTTGTATTGCTATATATTTCTCTTTGGCCAAATTCGTTTGCCTCTTCGTTGCTCCTCGATAAACACATTTTTTATTTATCACTCTTCTCTGGCAGCGAAAACACCAGACACCCAGATACTGGCAAAGTGGCAACTGGCACACTCTCGTAGTCGTCGTTGTACTAAAAAAAAACTCCCCCGTTAGTGAGGTAGTATTCTGCAATCCGATGGTATAAAAGGATCCTCTACTTTCGCACCGGCTTTAGTTCTCAGTTAACCGTCAGTCGAATTCAAGTAAGAAACGAGACATTTTCGAAATTAATAACTAAAACCCTTCGCATTCGATTGCGAGTTCCATGACAATAAAACCGTTTCGTCGTGTCGGATTTTCTATATTTAGTAGGTATCTCTAGTAGCGAGTCATGCTTAGACGAATGGATACACTAGTTGCTACTACTGACCGAATTCACTCATAGTGTGTTTGTGTGTGTGGTTTTTTGGTTTCTGAACGAGCGCGTGTTCTATTGTGTGTATATGGTGGTGACATAATTCCCTAGCACGCGAGTTCTGTTATATTTGATTTGATTTGATTCATTTTGTAACGTTTCGTTACATTTATCGATACATTTTGTTTTTCTATTTACCCGATACTCCTTTTGTGTTTCGTTTGTTCGTGCGCCTTAAGTTTGCGGTCATCGGGATGACGTGTTCGTGGTCGAACTTTCATTTAAATTTGCTCATAGGACTTGTGCTCCTGCTAGCCTCTTTGGAATGGTCTAATTCAAGTGTTATTAATGGCCGAAAAAATAATAGCTTCGATTCAGATAGCATGCTGCGTGACAGCAGCAATGCCAAAGGTGTAGTTGTTGTTGGTGATGGTTTGGGAAGCTTAAATGGCGCCCAACACCAACATCGAGCTGTTATTATTGTTGGCCAGCCTCAGCAGGACAATAGCAAAGATGATTCCTTGTCATCATCAATGATGATGAATGATAAAGGCGCTAAATTACAGTCATATGCGGCTGCTGTGGCTTCGGCTAACAGTGATATAGTAAGTGATGCTGATGATAGTGTTGCAAACAATGGCAATGGTGATGACGCCGATGATGCCATTAAAGGCAACAGTGATGAAGAGGATAATCTGATTTTGCCTTTGAATGATCAAGTGCGTTTATTAACGAAACAGTTGAATGCCCTAATGACACGCCGTCGAGAGGATTATGAACTATTGGAGAATAATCTACGCAAATCCTTAAGGATAACGAACAATGCCGAGAATATGGATATGAATATTCGCTCTGAATTGGATCAACTCAGGTGGGTAAAAAAAGACAAACAAACTATACCTCTAGGCATATGGTATAATTTCGCTTGACATGAATTCAAAAGGATACTGATGGCTTGGAAAATATTATTTTTTAATTATTTTCCTCATTATATATCTACCTACTCACTCCTTGTTACATATCTTTGTTTTTTTTTATGGAGATAGATAGGGGGTGGTTCGGTTATGAATGTATTTCGCAATTTAACTATAAAATTTCAGCAGGCTGGTATCATCAGGGGGCAGTTTTTTTTTTTATTGGAAAATTTCGTCGGGTTACAAATAGGTTATTTATGGTAATTGTATAATATGCCCCATAGCTATGGGAATTGATGGGTCTTTCAGTGATTTATGGGATTTGCTCTTAAGCAGAATTGTTTTGTATTTTTTTTTTGTTCTTGCTTACTGATGTGAAAATTTATATCTTTATATTTTTTGTTGAGGGTCCTCAATACAAATATGCATTGGATACTCGATTATTTTTATCATCAATTTAAAATGAGATAGGTACATATAGACGAACTTTGATTTGAACATTTTTTGAACTTTCCATTTGTTATTTTGGGCTAATTCTCCCTGGAGGAGGATGAAACAAAAAATACAAAAAAAAAAAAAAAACTTTTTTCATTATTTGTTTTAGGAGGAAATTTTCTAAGAGAAATGTCGTTATATTTTTTTTTTTTTTTTTTGGGGACGTTTTCTGATGCCTGTTTAGTGCTTGAGACATCATTCGATTTAAAGTTTGATTTGTTTGAATTGAACTTTCTTACAATTTGTATTTTCTTTCGTTTTTTTTTTTTGTTAACAGAAAAAGTTTTGGTGCCTTAAGAGAATTGAGGCAAGGAAATTGTATTTGTCTACAATATTTTCTTTTTTTATTTTTGCATTTGAGAAAGATCTAAATTCTGAAGTGTATCTACCTATCTATCTAAGAAAGGTCATGAGATTTTTTTTTTGCTGATATTGAGTTTTTTTTAAGGGACTTATTATTTTTAATTGGATAACTTATGGGTGCTTTGTTTCCTAGTTGATGGTTATGTATCGATATTGGAATTAGTTTGATGTTTAATAGAATTAAAAGAAACTTTCGGCGAAATCATTTTCAGGAAAAATTTTGAAGGGCAGAAAGTCCTTAATTTTCCAAATTATGTATACCTACAAACTTTTAAGCATGACAGGTATAACTTAAGGACCATTTATTCTCAACCATTTCGTTAGTGTCTTTTTTCACTGAGAGTATTTTGGGACTATTTTTTTTTTAATAAGGACCAATGGATTCTGGGGTATTATTTAAACTTTACTATTTCAACTCATATCCGCCAAGTATTTTTGGGGAGGCGTCTTCATATAATTTGGTGATGAAATAATTGTACAAAGTGAAACGTGGAATTTTGAATGTAGATATATTATTATTTTCTATGCCTCAACTAACAACAAATCTTCCCAACCAGTTTGCTCCTTAGCAAGCTGTCTCAAGTTTTTCTCACCAAGTTGGTTGAGGTCGTACCTGGATACACGGTCTCTCTCTGCCATCACTCTGTCTGGGGTGGTTTAAAAGATTTAAGTCTATCATCAGGCGATAGGACCTAGGACAAAGTTACTCCTGTAGCACTGTATAAAAAAGTTTTGAAATATATAATACCTATCTCGTGTGGTTTACAATAAGTTTTACAGTATCCTGTTCTTCGACGATCTTAACTCAGACACTTAAATAGCATGATATTGGTAAATGAGCAGGAACTGAAGAGTAAATTTATAATTGCCAAATATTTACTTTGTTGTGATGCTGGCGCTGGCGCTGGTGTACAACGCATTAAGTTGATGGTAAATAATTTCAACGATGCATTCATTAACTTACACTCAAATCAATAAACTGTTAGTCTAATTCAGGGGACTGAAATGATGTATGAATATTTCCTCTATACTGTTCGGGTGCCAGTGTAATTCTTTTTAACTTCCCATTGAAAGTTATTGTAATCGGTCCGATTTGTCGAATTGAACATTTTAGCATTTCTCGACGTTTGAAGGTCTCTGGAGTTTTTAGAAAGATGTACATACAAATATGTACCATGTACGTTCGTATGTTCGTATACGTTCGTACGTTCGGAAGCTTTTTTTTCGCTGACGATATCTCAAGAACGAATAGAGATATCGACTTAAAATAAATTTTATTTTACAGATAATAAGCCCATGACGTTCAGAAAAGATTTTGAGTAAAATTCAATTAGCAGTTTTCTTATTACAGTAATTGAAAAAAAAAGTTACTCCAGAACAAATAGTGCTATCGACTTCGGCCTGGTTTTATTTTATGCATAATGACGTAGTGAAAATTGGTAAGACTTAAAAAAAATCAACCATTGTTTTTTTTTTTTTTAATTAAAAAAATCATTAAAAATTGTTAAAAAATATCAAATATCTTAAGAACACACAAAGACATTAATTTCGTGTTAATTTTATTCAATACACAAAGTTATAGTTCAAAATCGGTTAAATTCAATTGACGGTTTTTTTTATAAGCCAAAAAACTGCTAAAAATTGTTAAAATATGCTTTTCTGCTCGAATATCTCGAGAACAACCACAATGATATCAACTACGGAATAATTTTGGTCTACACACAATGCCATAATTAATAATTGATAAGGTTTGTACAAAAAATCAACTGACCGAGTTTTAAAGGGTACCAATGGAAAGTTATCAGTGTGGGTCAAACCCAGCCTCTTTTTTCTTAATATTATCAAATTTTACCAACCGCAAAATTAAAACAACACTTAAAGTTGACCTTAAAACGTACATAACTGGATCACACGTATAAGTATATATAAAATATAAAAAAAAAGAACATAGACTTTAAGTCCACAAGAGGTATTGAAAAGGTCACAAAAATAGAAAATAATGTTTTAAGTTTTTGACATCAAGCAATAATAGGACCTACGTAAAAATAATAATTTTCTTTGGAGTCCTTTATTCATATACATACATAACGATTATTACCTAAAACTTATGATATTTCCAAAAACCTATATTGACCCAAAAAACAAACAAGAAACAAAAAGTTCAAGACAAAAATAGGTATAGTGTTTTGTTTGTTTTACTCACCTCTAAAAGTCGACACAATGTCAAAAGATTCTCTATACAAATCATTTATTAACTTTATACCCAAACAGGACGCTTTGTCAATGCCATTAGCTGACCTTTTCTTCCGACAAAAAGTTATATATGTACATATGTACATTATATTTGAACTTCCCTTGATGATGTTCGACATACAAAATTATTTAACCGAATGAAACACAAATATACAAAAAAAAAAAAAAAAAGTAGATAAGGGATGTTCTTACCTATAGGTACTTTATGATGCTCATTTCTTTTATAATTACATATTTATCTTCTAGACAACGTCCATTTTCTTATATAGAAATTTGTAGACACAGAATAATGTTTCTTTCGTTTATAAAATTATGATACATTAATATCATCCTTCCACAATTCTATGAAAATCATTTTTAGTAGGAAGAGTCATTATTTTGAATCAAAACCAAATACTTGTCGTTTGCATTATGTCATCATCTTTATCATTAAGTTAAATGCATAAATATATTCTTCCATATCTAATTATGTTATTCGTCATAGTTGACATACCTATAAATTAGTTAATAATTCTGTATTATCCTTGTTATTATTTTTTTTTTTCTGAGATCATAAAAAATGTGTTTTGTTGTTTGCTGTTTTTGTCAGTGACATACAGCTTTTATCCATTTTTTTGTTTATAATACAAATATTCCCTTTACTCTCTCCAACAAACTATGAAAGAAATTCTTGTTAAATTCACATCCTTCAAAATTTTGTGTATTTCTGTATTTCGGTTTCTCGTATATCGTTATATTGATCGTTGTTGTATTTATTTCATTGCATATCTAAGAGTGTAGCTACATTAAAAAAAAAAATAATAATGCGGAAGCGGAAACGGAAGGCAATAGGCATCAAAATCACAAATAGAAATAGATATATTTAATTCGATACTCTCCTATATCCTTGGGGCTAAATAAAACATGCTAATCATATAAATAAACATGCATCTTGTGAAGCAAAACAACAACAAAAGACTGTTTCGTTTTATAGGTAGTTTTTGTAAACTAATAGATCTGCGATAGATTTTGTTCTTTTTTTTAGGATAAGAGGAAAGATAAAATCCATTACGTATTTTAAGATTTAAAAGCTTGTTAAATAATTAAGAGGACTTTATCTTTCAAAAATGGTTTTTAGTTTAAGGTAGTACCTATTATCTGAATACACAATAATGAATAATACAGCACCGTATTTCACATTGTACTTTGTACCGTATTTCATGTGTACTTTACAATCTTGGTTCTTAGACTGTGTTCCGCGGAACCCTGGAGTATTTTATTTCAAAAAAAAAAATAATAATTTCAACTTTTTTAAAAAGTCCAAACAATTTTTTTTTTTTTTTTAAGTTTGGATTTTTAAACATTTTCCATAAAAAAAATATAAAAATCGATTGAACTGTTTTCGAAAAAAGTGAAAATTTAAGAGATTTCTCGCTTTCCAAAAAGGTAAAGCTTGGCATTTTAAGTTTTACCGTTGTTTTTAAATAATTTTTTTTCTGTTTTAAGTCATTTTTTTAAAGAAAATTGCCCCTCCCACTTAAACGGGGGGAAATAGACCCCTTCCTATTTCAGTAAGTTACTCTAAAAAAAATGGGATGTTTATTATTTTTTTTTAAAGAAAGTCTAAGCCCCATAGTTTATTTAATTTCAATTAAATATAAAGTCAGCATTAAAAAAATGTGAATTTCCTGTCTTCAATGGTGATCTAAATCAACTTAATGAAAAATTAACAAATTGGATCCAAGTTATTTTGTGCGATCAATGTATTGAATTAAAAAAATTTGAAGCCTTACAAAATTAATCTCAATAAAGGGCATAAATAAAATTCTTAAAGCGAACTGATTCCAATATTCGTAAAGCCCTGTCATTATAACGAGGTCACCAATGCTATAAAATTTTTTCACACTGTTCTTATACTATTCTATACCAAATTATTAATTCATTAAGAAAACCCCAAGCCCAAAATTCAATTTGCATTAACAAACGTTAAATTATGTGTGTATTATAGCTATATAGTATTTAAGCCCACCTAAGAATCCCCATTATACCTATATCTACACCTACATATATTCACATCCAAACCACATGGCCTAAACACATAAAACAACAATTTTGCCCCCCTTTAAATGATGAAACATTTACAACGATTTTTTGTTTGGTCTGTTTCGAACTTAAAGAGGAAGGCGGAATCCTCGTAAAATTTAATGTATCTACTACACATTGTTTGCTGTTGTTGTTGGTGTTCTTCATCCTTGAAAAAATAAATATGAAACAAAAAAGTTCCAGTCTTTTTCTCAAGCGTGTAGGTAACCTTAATGTGGAGTATTTTTTTTTTTTTTTTAGTTTTTGTTTTACTTTGATCGCTCAGACACATTAAATATAAATATTCTCATTGCGAAGGTTTCTCCTTTCAAAAACAAAAAAAAGGATTCCTCGCGAAATAGGGTTAGCAAAATAAAAAAATATAAAAAAATAAATAAACATGTTTCTGTCGGTTGTTTTGTGCGTGTTTTTATTTATCAACTGTTGGGCGCCAGTTAAGAAAAAAAAATATTCAACCAGTTTTAGTGCGAATATAAAGTACTTACATATAGAAACCAATGTTTTGAAGAAAAGAACATAACTGTTTTTGTCTTTTTACTATAGTACTTTGAGTTTACACTTTCTACAACATTGTATGTATGTATACTATCATTACCACTCTTTGTCGTGAGAGGTGTGGCGGGAAAAGTACCGAGGATTTTGTACTTCTCGCTGTCCTTCAAAAATAAACAAACCCTCCTTCTTCTTAGCAATAACTGAAAAAACTCCCGACTCGATTTTGCTATAAAAAACTTACACTCTGTTTCATTTATTCTAAGTTGCAGTCTTCATTAAAGGACAAACAACAAAACAAAAATTAAAGAACGTTTTTATTGTTTGCATCTATTTTCTTTAGTAAAAATCACAAAAAGGACATTTAATTTTTTTTTTTTCGAAATACAATGTGCGTTTGAAATTTATTTAAGCATCTTATTGAAGAAGCACTGATAAGAATATGTATTTTTGATATTTTTAGGTTTGCTCTTTCGATTTTAAAGGACATCTCTAAAGCCGAAAACAGAAAATTTACACGTGTTCTTATGAGGGCTAACATATTCCAGGCTCTGCATGCAGCCTTCGCTGCGCGATATCTCTATTTCTAATTTCGCTGCATGGGAAAAAGCTGCACATCTGTTTTCAGCTTAACATATTCCCATATTATTCTTCATCATTAGTTGCTTAAAGCAACACAAACTTATTTCTTTTATCTCTTAAGTTTATATGTACATAAATTTAATATTTTAAATTATTATACTTTTTTTTGTTTGTGCTGAGCTTCGGTTAGGTATACCATTTTTTACGTTTTTTTGTTATCCTTTTCGGGCTCCTTTTTTTCTCAATTGTGGATGATGTGAACAATCGAAATTCATTGTTCTGCTGATTTTAAAAATGAAACAAAAAAATTATGTAAATATAAAGTATATTTTTTTAAAATTTTAATATTCGATTCCTTCTGGGGGTAAATGTAAGAATGGTAAACAATGAATCGAGAGAGCAAGGCAAGAACATATAGGTGCATTTTATAGTCTGTTTGGATTTTATAATATATATTTTATTCCTGAATATTAAGCTACATGTTAAGGGAATAAAGTTATTGTGGGACGGGAAAAGAAGATCTGGTACTTTATGTATGTGTATGTATCATGTCAACGAAAAACCAAATGAAATGTTCCTTTTTTTTTGTTGCGACTGGTTAAATACTCCTGTTCTTCAGAATTGCTGATGGCCTTTATAATACGAAATGAGTAATGGATTGTTAATGAGAGTTTAAGGGAGATTCAGTTGGTGTTTTTTTTAAAGCTCTATAAATTGAATTTCTTTCATTTACAGAAGAGCATGGAGAATTAAAGAAAAGTTAAGTGTATTAGCCGTGGTGTGATAGTTAGTGCGATATACTGTCAGGCCGGAGGTCTAGGTTCGATCCCCAGCCTCGCCACCTAATAATTTTTAATAATAAAACGGCTACTACCTCTTGCGAGGAATTGACAAAACCTCCAAGAATATCTCTTGTCTTAGAAAAGTACCGCTCACATTAGCCGTTCGGATTCGGCAATAAACTGTATGTCCCCTCCTGCAGACACGCACACAGGACTGGTTGAGAGTTGTAAGTCACTAGGCGCTAGTTTTTCATGAGCTCTTTGTGCCATCAAATTTATTTTTATTTTTAAGTGTATTTTAAGTTTATTTCTCATCATATAAAGAAGGGTTCAAGTTACACAAAAGTGCCTTCTCGTAAGATTTTGACATGGATTACATGTCTTTCTCGGACTGTTGGGTGTGTTGTAGCGAAAAGAGGACCGTCACGAAAACATGTACCGCTCGCGCCCTACTGCTAAGTGACTGTTTGCACTACAGACATCCTAAATATACATCCTAAGTGCCACTGACGTCATTGATATCTCATTCGAAAGGGTTTGAAAAAGGGCATCCCAACGCGTATTTCCCATATCGTTAATTCACGTTATAGCACATAAGACATGTAATCCATGTTCGGTAGATGCCACAAGGGCGATACCCTTGGTAGTTTTTTTTACTCGCTCTATAAGGCAAGTATTGGTTCCCTGAAAAAAAGTAAAAAAGTTTCGGGATTGTTATAAAAATTGATGCTAGGAACGATGATGGAGAAATCCGAAAAACTGGACTTCGCCGTACCGTTCGTGCGTGTCGGTCTGTGCGTTGACCTTGTTGACCAAAATTTCACGATAAAATGTGTAGATACTAACAAAGCTATTATATGTATAAGGAATGAAAAAGGTCATAAAACCGCAATAATTATTTTTAAAAAAAGTAAAAAAATTTATTTGTTCCGTCGAAAGTGGCCTATCAGGATGGGTTATAAGTTCATAACAGGGAGTTTAAAACGTTACTTGAGTTCTTTCGATACAATCGAGCATAGGGAGGTCCTAATTGAACTCAGCCATTGTTTTTGGTTCGATTAAACTAAATTACTACCTATAACCGTGGATTTATAAACCAACCAAGAGGACAAAAGCTGATCGTGTGAATTTGCATGTGGAGTAATACCTACGCTCTGCGCCAAAAAAATAATGTCTGCCCTTTTCGCATACAAATGTGTGGATAGAGTACATCAGTCGTTCATAACGTACATTTGGCTTTTGTCCATATATCGTGCGAATATTTTGTTTGAGCATTTTTATTTACAATTATGCGAAAACATAATAAAAATCAATAAATCAATTTTGTATGATGATGATTATGAAAGTCAAGCCCCTTTACATATGCAATGCCTCTTCGCATATGCAGTGTATTTAGAATATACTACAACTTAAAAATAAAATGAATTATAAAAGAACTTATGAATCAAACTATTTACAAAATCTTAATTAATTTGAGAACTTATTTGATATATACTTAAAATATAATAGTAAAACAATAAAAGAGTCACTAAACGATGCTTAAAAAAGAGGATTATTTTTAACTAAACGATTGCTCTCCAGATATTAATATGAGTATACTTATCAGAGAATGTAGGAAATTTTTCTTTTTACAAATTAACAATATCCACACCTAAAAATATACAAAGATAATTACATAGTATTGAAATTAAAAAAAAAAATAAATCATATTATTAATATAACAAAATTGAAATTCTGAAACTCCATAAACAATTAAATCATTAAAGTTGTTAATATTCTTTTTTTTTTTTAAATAAATAATTTTTTAGTATGAGGATACTGAATTTTAACTGCAATCTAAGGGTATGTAGATGTAATGCATGTGTATTGAGTATAACAGACCCTTGCTGATTACAATTTGACGATTCATAAAAAAAATAGAACAGTAATATACATACATTCAATTATATTTCACATTCATAGATTACATTTTTTTTTTTTGATTTAATTTTTCATGTTCTCTCTGTGTCGATACAACAACCGCAGAGCTATTAAAATGGGAATTATAAATGATGAAAAATCGTTACTCTTTGATTATTATTGATGGATATATTTTAGATGTGTCTGTGAGAACAAAAATATTAATTTTCCTTAATGGATTATTTTTTAATGTTGTATAGTATGTTGAACAAGCCTGAAAGTATGCATGATATTTATCTCTTTGATTTAAAAAAAAAATATGTGTATGTATGTTAATAAATGGAAAATTGGTGATTTTCTAGGCTTCTAATAGAAAAGGTACAATTGGAAAACAGGCATTAAAATCGGTGTTTTGTAAACGCCCTCAATTTTTTTTTTAAGTGGCGCCCAACACTTGTTAAATGAAAACACACAAATCAATCTATAAAAGTTGTTTTAATATTTTAATTTTTTTTTTTTTCATTTTTTGGGACGACTAATTTTACCATTTAATTTTAACCTCCAATATTTGTATTTAAATGTCGAACAAAATTATCAGCTACCATAGTAAAATCGTATAATTTCATTCAACTTTTTTAGTTTGAAATTGCCATTATGTGCTCTAAAATATTGAAGCTAAAAATGAAAGTTTAAAATGTCAATGCGAAAGATATTCTTAATAAATTTTACTTGAATTGCCTACTTTTAGGAGCTTTTTAAATAAAGATTTGTAGAACACATTAGAACAATTATGAAACACAAACAAAATTCAAATTTTATTTTATTTCAATTAAAAATTTAAATCATTTTTCAAGATTCAAGAGATCTGATGAAATATTTTCTAAATGACTCATTAAAATAATTACTTTTTTGTTTTTAATATCTAAACGAGGGAAACTCAAACTGTCATCAAGGAAGAGAAATCACCAAAAAATAACCTCTTGTAGTGGCAGAGTTGCCCATTAAGATATTTCTATCTCAACAAATTGGATATATCCGATTGTAGGTAGAAAGTAGAATGTTAAGAACAAAGTAACGAAGGACGTTACTCTTAATGTATTATTCTGGAGCAATAAATTAAGTTCAACGTACATCTATAGCCAAGGGTCAAAATAATAAAATTGCTCATGGTACATAGAGAAGGGAAAAGAAACAGCAAGAGAGAGATTGATTTAAGTACTAATATTTTATAGCCTTCTATAAGGGATTAATAAGATTAAGTATTTTAAAGCTAAAGGCAATTAAATGTGAAGAAGTGCGCACTGATTTATTATTTAGGCAAGATTAAGGATTATTATTCAATTTCTTACCTTTGAGCTTTAAATGAGCAAAGAAATAATGAATTTTATTTAAATTTTTTTCTCAATCAAAATAAAGGATAATATTGATCAAAAACAAAATTGGCAACATTTAGAGGAAAAAAAAAGTATTTTTCACTTGGGGTTGCTAAAATCCTTAAATCCCAACTTTTAATTCTGATAAATGTATTCATTAATTATTTATGTTGTTTAAAATTATAAGAATCAATCATCAAGAAAAGGATACAATCATCTTAGAATTATTTATGCTTTTCCTGATTTTCTCAACCTAACAGTAAGTGCTAAAATCACCCCGTTTCCTGTGAGAACAAAGAAAAACCCTTTGTATTAAAATTTTTTCGAGGGAAACAGCAGTGAATGAAATAAAAAAAGGTAAATAAATTTAATAAAATAAATTTAGGTGAGCCTAAAAGTATGTCAATGTTGTTTTTTTTTTTTTTTTTTTTTTAATTTGTACAAAATCTTTAAATTTATGTATTTTATTTTAAATTTCAGCAATAAATATTCATACAAAAATATTCACAACAAATACATAAACATACCTAAGAGTACCGCGCAAGTAACAAAGTTAAAAAAAAAAAAACGAAATCTCGGGCTTTATGATCTGATACAATTTTGATGTCAAATGCTTTCAACTCATTTTTTTCTTTAATTTCTTTCAAGAATTAATTTTCTTCTTTTTCGAATTTTTTGCCTGCTTTAAACTATGTTTAATCTTTAGTACTTGTGGGCTTTACCTGACTTTCGACAAAAATAAACAGCTGAAATGGAATAAAATGGATTTTTCTTTTCCTCAGCAAAAAGTATAAATTTAAACAAAATTTCATTCAGCGCAAACGATATGATGATACGGTGATGGTGAGAAAAATCTCTGACAATTTAAATACATTAACATAAATTTAGGATTTTCTCAGAGGTTACCTTCAGATATAAATACGAATATACAAAATGAAAATATCTTAATACATATTATATTTTGTAAAGGACTTATAATACCGTTTGCTATATACTCTGTATAATCCTGTCGGCTGTCGGCTACCCAATGACTCTGTATTTGTTGTTTTTTTATTTAATGTGAAGAGGTGAGGAAAAGGGATTCAAGGCATATAAGAATTAGAAATACCATCTATACTTAGGTGTATTTTTAATTCAACTCACAGCAAGCAAAAAGAAAACAACTCACAGATGGAAAATGTTGGTTTCTAAAGTTAATTTATTATTCAAAGATAGGCATTTCCATATCAAAAGCTTTGAAATTACAATTTAATTAAAATATTTGTTTTGGAAATTCGGAGGATCATAATTAGAAAGAAAAATATGAAAATAATTATTATATGTTGACTAAAGACTGAAATCAAAGGAAACAAATAATTTAAGTCTTTTGATTTTTTTAAACGAAAATAGCAGTGGAATGTATAGGGGCTGAAAATTGTGTAAGTTGGTTATAATCTTAAAGTTCACATTTTAGCATTAAACCTTACACACACCTGGAGTTAACACAGGCGCGTACCCAGAGAGGGGGCTTGAGGGGCTGAATCCCCTCCCGAAATGATTTTAGGTTATATAAGGAAATCCTTATTTCTCTTAATAACATAAGACAAAATTCCGAAGATGTTTTCAGAAATGTTTTTTAATCCGGATCGGAATTTGACAAGAACTTATTTTAAATTTTTTATAATACGAAAATATGCTGTGTAATGTTCCCTAAGCCTAGACTTTAATATTCATCATCAGATTAATAGAACCCAAGATATAAGCATTGAAAACGAACCTTATCAGTGTTTTTCTGGACTAGGCCCCCTCTGAAACAAAATCCTGGCTACGGGCCTGAGTGAACCGAAATATGTAGCATTAAAATTGTGTTAAACTTACATATATTTGATCGCTAGCCGCTGGTTGAATTTTAGACACTAATCATACTTGAATATGTGGTTACCTATATTTTGTATTTTGTAGAAACCTTAGGGATAAAATTTTACCTAAATTTCAAAGTACAACTATTTAAATATTTAAAACCATTCAAAGTTTAAAACAAAAGCACTGATGCTGTGTTATACACAACTTGATATTGTTTGTCGCAAAGAGACAGCCATTGGACTTCTTCATTTTGAAAAGACTGCATATTGAAAAAAAAAAAGTTCTTTTTGTTCGTAGAGACAACTTTAACTTTGTTGCCAAGCGCCGAAAATATAAAAAAAATCGCATATTTGCAGTTGCAGCTCTTTAAACCAAAAAGTAATTTTGCGAAGCGTGAAGTTAGCATAGCACCGTCACTCAGAAAGCGATGCATTGAGCTCAACTTGTGATGCTTCGCAAATTTGAAATTTTACGGATCAAATTTTCTCCAAAAAATCAAAAATTATGGTACTAACTTTACGCTTTGCAAAATTACTTCTTGGCTTAAAAATCTGCAAATATGCGATTTTTTTTTATCTTTTCGACACTTGGCAGCACAAACTGAGCAGAAAACAGCACAAGTTTGATTTTATTGAAAATTGTACCTAATTTTTGGTGTAGTAGCCCGTGGCGTAATGGTTAGTACCATGCACGATCATGCCAGAGGCCTGGGTTCAATACCAGCCGCTTACACCTTAAGTTTTTTTTTAGGGCTAGTGCCTCTTGCGAGGAAGTGACAAATCCTCCAAGTTTATGTCATAGCAAAATGCCGTTCGGATTCGGCATTAAAAACTGTAGGTCCCCTCCATTCCTGCAGACACGAACACAAGAATGGTTGATAGTTATAAGTCACTAGGCCGTTGTGCCACTAAAAAATAAATTTGATAGCACAACAGCTCATGAAGAACTAGCGCCTAGTGACTTACAACTCTCAACCATTCCTGTGTGCGTGTCTGCAGGAATGGAGGGGACCTACAGTTTATTGCCGAACGGCTAACGAGTGGCACTTTTCTGTGACTGGAGATACTCTTGGAGGAATTGTCAATTCCTCGCAAGAGGCAGTAGCCGTTTTTTCTTTCAAATAAATTGGTGGAAAGGCTGGGGATCGAACCTTAGACCTCCGGCATGACAGTCCATCGCACTAACCATCACGCCACGGCTACTACAATTTACAATTATTTTGTCACTCACCAGTACAAGGTATTTAGATGGCTATGGATTTATGATATTTTCCACTAATGTTTCTTCTTTATAAAATGAACGACATTTGAAACTTACCTACTCAATCTCCCTTAAAGGCCTTCCACACTATCTCACTGAGTATTAACAAAAGTCAAAAAAGTGGGAAGTAAATCATGTATAAAAGTGTACAAATATAATATGAAAATTCATCCCACACGATTTCATTTCACAGAGAGCATCTCACACAATTTGACATGAGTTAATACATGAAATTTTTTGGGATTTTGCAATTTCTACGGATGATTTTTTTTTTTTACAAAAATTAGTTTATTCCACAAATTCGTCTAGGGTCTCTGGTACCCACCGAAAATTTTTATAAATTTCACTTTTACACTTTGGAAAGGTAAGTGACAGGCCACCATAATATGTAGTCGTTTTATGAGACTACCTTGAGTAACAACATGCAATGCTTAGTTTTTCTGACAAATATAACCAAAGAAATAAGTATTTTAATTTTTAAAGTTTGGCTAAACAGTTTTAGGTAACTCTTACGGCCATATTATTCACTCAATAAATCCAGATTAAAATTTAAATCTGGATGTAAATCATACAAATTCAATGTAAATTTGGATTTAAGTTTAAATCTTGATGTATCGAGTGAATAATATGGCGGTTAGTATGTTAGGCTATTGCACCGGGAGCTTTATGGGTTCGAATCTAGGTAAAATATCTTTTTTTTTTTAGTAATTTCTATTGCAAGGAAATAAGGGGAGTATCTGTTACCATGGTTTGGATTCAGCATAAAATTGTAGGTCCCCTCTATTCTTCTGAACATACATGGGCATCGAAATTGTTAGCTATCGCGGCATTATTTTCATTTCAATAATTTGTTTTACCATTTTTAGTTTTTTTTTTAACATAAAGAGCTTTCTGCAGGTCAGCAAGTTTCCATTTTAACTGGAGGAGGAGGTAATGATTAAAGAAAAAAAAACTTAAAAGTTTAAAAACAAGTTCAAACTAATTTCCATATTTTGTATTAAAATCAGAATTTTAAATAAGTTAGTGTAGTTCTTAGACAGGAGTATAGACAGGACATCGACCATTTATTGTTGTTATTACCCTTGTAGACATAATGAGGAAACAATGTTCCTTAAAATTATCTTGTCAGGACAGGGCCAACCTTAAGCTTGAAGAATGTTTATCGGTCCCAATATAAATTTCTCTCAAGCACCTAAATGAACTTAGAGGATTTCATTAAAATATTTATTCCGAATAATTTTTATCTTCGTTTCGAGTTTTAAAACATGGAACATAATCGATTTATAAAAAGGAGAGGGATCAAAGTCCAGACATAAAGTCCATATTCGATTTAATATGTAGGTACCTATTTTCGAAAGTTCCTCGATCGTTCATTATTGGGTGGGTCTTTTTGTTGTCCGAACACAAAAGAGATAGGATATACACTCTATAGCCCTTCGGCTACTACATCAGAAATATCCTTAAATCGAAGGTTATTCCTCTTTACAAACTTCTGCTATATGCAATGCTGTTGTTGTTTTATATATATAAAATCCTGATGGCGTATCTCTCCTTTTCTGTATGGTTAGCCTCCAATATGTGTCCATGATACGTGCTTTTATACGAAATTGCTATAGATACATTCCTACTATATCTATATGAACCTATCTTTATATTGTTTGAAGTACATTATGCAAAAAAAAAAGAAGGAATGTGGTTTTAGTCGATATATGAATTTTTTATAATCGTTTAGTGGCATACAACCACTAATGGAAGTTTAAATGTTACATTACATGAAAAGGGATAATAGAGTCAGAGGAAGGATTAACCTTTTAGATAGATATAAAATTGCAGAGTTTTTATATTTGAATCGACTTAAATCTTAAACCAACTGATGAATTTCGATGGAAGTAGTCTTCCCTTTTTTTTTGTTTTGAAAGTAGAATTAAAGACATTTACTTTTAATACGTATCAGGCTAAGGTTAAGGTTGAGGAGTATTTCTATTAATTTGAATGAAAGGACCTTCCTGCCATGTTGAAGTTATCTGGAAATAAAATAAAAATAAAATACAATAACCGAATACCAAATGCACTTTGTATTAAACATTTTTGGTATAAGATTTCTCACTGAAAATTTTATTATAATTTTGCCACTTATGATAAATCATAAAAAAGTATCCAACACAATGAGGCACAGGGGACAACTTCACTTTAAAATTTTCATTTCATAATTTTTAGAACATTTTCTACGAGCCCCAAAACAACCAACTTTTAATTATATTCAGAAAATCGAAGCAATTTTATGTAACTTCACCCACCCCATTATGGATAAATGCTCGATAATGAATGAATGAAGTTTTCTTTTGCAAATAATTTGCACCCAATTATTATTTATAACTTCCCTTAAGTCTTAATTTAAAATATTTTAATTTTAATGTTACACGTTACACCATATTATAATGAATAGAAAATTAAATTCAGTGGAATTCCACACTGTATACCTACACTTACCCATTACACAACCCATTGAAAAAGAAAAATGTAGCACCAGCACCCACAGGCCACAACAAGGAATGAGTTTTTCAATCAATTTTTTTTTTAAACAAAACAATGTAAATGTATATGTACGTACTGTGCATTATGTAGGGAACAAAGTAAACCAACAAATTTGCTACATAAATCTTGTTGAATACACGAGTTCATATGGCTGTTGGCTAAATTCATATTGGTTTGGTATTTCCGTGGGCTTAGAATTTTTTAAATTAAAGCTCTCTCATTAATTTTGTGGAGTTGATTATTGAAAATTTTTGTCTCAAAATAATTTTAAGAAATTAATATCACCATCGGCTGTATAATTATTTTTCTTAGAACAGTTCATTAGTGAGGACTCTAAAAAGTATGCATTGATATACATATACTTTACATAGGTGAATATATGTAAATATAGATAAATAAACTCTCCGACATTATTCATGTTGTTTAATAAAAGGAAATTGCATTTATTTTATCTTTATTTTCAAATCTTGATATTTTTTACAATTTTTTTCAGTAATAAAAAAAAACCGTGAAAAGTATGCAATGGACTGAATTGAGTAAATGGAATGCTTGTAATTAATATGAATTTTAATTTCTTAATTTGATTTGTTTAATATTTACAGGAAAAGAATGTTTCTACATATTTTTAACTATCTAAATAATTTTTCAATAATTTCACTTAAAATTTTGAAATGGGTTCAATGAAGTTAAAAGAAATTCTTTATTCCTTTTATTAAGTATACTTTTTCTTTGAATCGTTTAAAAATTATTTGAAATCGTTCGATGTGAATGGGCAATCTTAAGTTCATGTAGTGTGGAATATTACATTGTAGGGTTAGGTTAGGTTAGGTTAGGTAGAAGTGGCTGTCGGCAACCGACCCACATAGGGCCCGTTGTGATACCACATCGATCTAGGAGAAACTTCCCCTACTCGTTGAATCATTTGGAGCTCTTTATGAAGCGTGCAAAGTTATTTATTTCAAATATTGTAGTACCTATTGTTTTGCTTCATAAAGTTCTTATTTCTGTATCCAGTGCCTACGTTCTGTAACTCTCACATAGATAAAATTGGTGGAGAAACGATGAGAACTGAAACAAATTATATGAGTTTTGTTCCATTTTTCACCGTTTCTCGACTGATTTTGCTATGTGAGAGTTACAGAACGTAGACACAGATCACACACTTGGATCAATATAGCAGATGTCTCCAAAATAGATTACGTCCATGGAATAGAGTAGGACCTGCACAGAGAATGTGAGGAACTGTTTCCACCTCCTCCTCATCCATGCAGCTTCTGCAGTAGTCATTAGCACAAAATGCCGTTAGCATAAGTTTGCATGTAGCGATAGGTATACCAATATCTTTCCTATCTGTTAGGAGAGGTTAGAGGTATTGTTAACTATTTTTAGCGAGTTCATCGGCCTAACAGTTCCCTGAGATGTCCCTGTGGCCCAGCACCCAACAAAGGTGAATATTGAAGTGCTACGTAATCTCCATGAGAGATGATCGATAGTTTAGCGCTGTTTTAGAAATAGCATAGACCGAGTCCAGAGAATAAAATTTTACACCAACTAGTGAGAACCTTCTCCTTTATACAGAGTAGGTGCTCTCATACCTCAAACCGAATTTCTGCCTGAAATGTATTATTTTATTATTTTTATTTTCGTTTCCATAGCTTCTATACTTTTTTGTCATTTTCTCTCGAAATATTTTTTTAAGTTTCATATTATTTTAAAAAATATGTCAATTAGTCTGGCTTCAAATAATAAAGAAATTAAAACTAATATAGTAGAACAACCGAAATTCTGGGAGTTGGTGCATATATGAGGGTTTTTCGGTATACATTTGCATCATTATAGTAGAACACAAATGTCTGGCATGTTGTTAGTGGTAGATAAAAAGATTTTTTAAATTTGTTTCACTGCCATTAAATATCACTTCTAAAGTAACAATAAGAGCCCACAGAAATTTTTGGGTGTGAATGATAGCAAAAATTCAATGATGCAATAAGATAGGTCTTTACTTTCTGTTCGCAAATATGGAAGTCTTGCAAGCTATGGTTGGTGCGTTGTTGCATTAAAAATACATTTTTTTTCTGAAAGCCCAGATAAAAGGTATACCATTAAAAAAAAAACTATGTTTAATTAAAGAGCTGAATACCATAGACATGAATATGAGGGTCTAAGACCTCTTAGGTGATCCTTCTGTATGCAAGATGCACTATACAAATTAATTTTTAAGTGCGTCTTGCATACATAAACCTAAGAGGTCTTGGACCCTTATATTCATTTCTATGACATTCAGTTTTTTTATTAAATGCAATTTTTTAAGTCTTCTATATCATTTATCTGGGGCTACAAACGTTCTTATTACGGCTTGCAAGACTTGCATATTTGCAAATAAAAAGTAAAGACCTATCTTATTGCATCATTGAATTTTTGCTATCATTCACATCCAAAAATTGCTGTGGGCTCTCGGTCTATTCTGTTGGTATAGATCATCAAGTTTAATGTGTTTGAACATAGGCATAATTAAATATCGTAATTTCTATTAAAAAAAGATGTATTTTAGTGATAAAACGCTATTTCCTTCATTGTTGAGCAACCAACTGAGCTTGCTCGCAAATGAGAAGCAGGTGCTCCTCTCAAAGGAGAACGTGCTTCGGTTTATTCATATCTAACAATTGAGTAGGTACTTACCTTTGAGAAGGTGCTCATCAAACATGTGGATGCTCAATCGTTGAGCACCTCCTCAAGTATTTTATTCATACCAAATGGAGCACGTGCTCGAAAAAGTTGAGTTTTGAGCAGGTGCTCATTTTATTCATACCACCCTATAATGTAAAGATTATTTTTAAGTATGATTTTTACACGTGCAAAGGAAAACTATGGTTTTATTATGAGTATTATAATTTTTCAACTAAAGTTGAAAAAAATAAGTTGAAAACGATTTCTCAAACCAATAGAAAAATATTTTCTTTATTTTAAAATGTAGGCTACTTTCGTGGAATTAAATTCCAATTTAAAAATTCCATATGATAAATTAGGTTAAAAACATACAAATTAAATTTTGGCAATGCAAATTTTTAGTCTTTCAAAATAAAATTCGGGATTTATATAATTTTCCAAAAATACAATCAAATTTTAAGTCTAACGGTAGATACCAACATTTATAGACACAAATTTTGTTTATTTTTGTCGTTTTGTTATAGATTTTAGAAGTGTTCTATTAATATGGAAAATTTGTAGTAAAAGAAGTGAACAAATTTTCATATTCGATTTTAATAAAACACTCGTAAAATCCAACCGAAAACGACATAAATAAATAAAACATTTACGTGAACATACTAAACAATAAAATCAAAAAGTGCTCTGAGTTTAAATAAAGGAAAGTAGTGGTAAACGACTCTCAAATTGAAGAATAATAAAATTGTAAATCACAGAGTTTATATTTCAACTTATGCTCAAAAATATTCTTGAATTCACCACATGTGACAGGACAATACTTTTTTCAATCTTCTATCGGTCTCCTTAAAATTGAAAAATTTGAATAACATCTAGGTATCGGTCTCGTATAAATAAGGGCACATTTTTCTGGCCTAGAGTTAATTTGAGTTAAACCTAAGTTAGTTGATCATCGCGCAAATAAATTGATTTTAAATTGACTCAGCAGCAGTTTTTCAGTGTATGATTAATTTTAGCTTTCACTTGTTAAAAATCTATCGAAACAGAGAGGGCGACACAAGCGATTTGAGCCACATCTGTCAGAAATATAATATCAATTCAGTTAATCCAGAGATTTAAATGAAAAACATGTTTCAAGCGTTAACTCAGATTTAATCCCTTTAGCTAGGATGATTTCTCTTTAAAAAACTGGGACTTTAAATTCCGTCTCGGTCGGGTTTTATTCCTTTTTTGTATTTTTGTGGAAAAATGTGTTTGAAGTTTAAATCTGGAAGCTGCTTAATATTATGGTACCTACATTAAAAATCTATATTTAAAAATGCATTTTTTTTAAAAGGGTTTTTATGTGATGAAACACTCGCAGTAAAAGCTGCAAAGCTTTAGCACCATCTGAAGGTTTAAATGAAACTTGGTAGCTCATCACTCAAGTTTTTGTTGTTTCATTCCAACCTTAAGGAATTTGAATATTTCTAGACGTGTCGCATCGAAAAATACAAAATATTCTAATTTATTTACCTATGACAACTCAAGACTTCTGTGGGCTATTAGGTCTTTTTTTTTTATCCAGATGGTACGTTATTATTTACCTATGTACATATCTTTTCTTTTATTGGTTCCACCATCTTGTCTAATATAAAAAAAGCCAAAGAAAACAAATATAGGGATAAGAATTTAAAAATTTATGCAAAGGTACATTGTTTATGATAGACCAATTTTTCAATTAACTCAGCGTAAGATGAAAACATTTTTTTTTGTGATAAAATATTGAGTTTAATTAAAGATTTAAAATCATATTTATGACAATATATTGCGCGCTCATTTATTATTAAAATTTATCTTCCAAAAAAGAAAATGAATAATTTGAATGTCGAGAAAAAAGCTAATTTGCTATCTTTTTTTCTTTTCATGTTCATTCTTGGCGGCGGAATTCTTCTCACATTACAATCATCATTTACCATGTTTTCTTATACATATATCTCCATCCAACAATGATGATGATGATGATTGCCATTTTGTCAGGCATGAAATTAAAACGTTACGTGATAGTCATATTGGTGGCAATAAAGAGAAACTCACTGTCGAATGGATTTCACAGTCAATAGCCGAAATACGCAAGGAACTAAGCGAGCTACAAGGTGTAGCTAGTAAGGCATCCAAGGATGTTAACCAACGTACGCAGAATTTTGAAGATTTGGCAACAATCAAAAGTGATTTCCACCAATTCAAATTGGAATTGGAGGCACTTAAGGAGCGCCAGCAAACAACTGAAGTATTTGTTAAGGAATTACGTGAGGATGCGATACAGCGTGAGGAGGATATGCGAAGGATATTGTTAAATCGTGACCAAAGTGATGATGTAAGTTTTTTTTTTCCTTTTTTTTTCAAATATGTTTATTGTAATAGAATTCGAAGTTAATATACATAGAATTCCTTTTGTCAATTTTTTCGTTCGTTCTTTTTTAAGCTTTTCATTTTTAATAAAAAAAAAAAAAAACTAATTTATTTATGACAAAGGATATGGTGTTTCTAGAGCGAATCGTTTGTTCAACCATCAAAAGTTAAATGTACCTATACCTATCGTCGTATTAGTATCTACGTCCTTTGGAATAATATTATCCAGCCTTTTTGCTTCAATATTTATACGACTATATCCATTTATTTTTACGATATTATATCTTCACCCTAACAACCATTTTTGATATTGATCCAAAATGTTTAAGTGTCGTTAGATTTGATGGAAAAAATTGTATCTTTATTGGCTGGGTTTTTTTGTAATAAAATGAATACAAATACGAAGCTTAACGTGAGAAAAAAATACCTCAAAAAAAAACACAACAGTACGTAAATT
This sequence comes from Epistrophella euchroma, assembly GCA_947049315.1. Lineage (NCBI taxonomy): Eukaryota > Metazoa > Arthropoda > Insecta > Diptera > Syrphidae > Epistrophella > Epistrophella euchroma. The sequence continues at coordinate 119,064,322 of OX346245.1, read as the reverse complement.
TTAAAAAGAAAAATATACAGCTACCAATTAGTCCTTGCTTTTATATGACTCAAGACAATAAAGTAGTATTCAAGAACTTTGTATTTTTTTAATTTCTTCAGTAAAAGAGCATTTTTTGGTAATTTTAATTAAATATGCAATATCACTTTGTTTCTAGTAGTATTAATCTCCGTTATTGTATTGCTTACAACACCAATGTAAAATTTTTTGCTGTAACCCCGTAACCCGAATCAAATTTCCAATTTAAGATTGTTATCAACTGAGTATCCTCAAAAGAGTCTTTTTAAAAATTTAGTAAGCTTAAAAATCACTGCTACTGTGCTACCAAATTTTCATTAATTTCCTCTGTTGCTCTCGGCGGAGGGATTCAGTGAATTTTTATAGCGAAAAAGCTTGTTGCCAGTTTCATGATACTTTAAAATCTGCATGACTTAAGCCGCCCTCATTCACTTCCCTCAAGATGTCAATCTTTTCGGTTGATTTTTTTTGAAAACTTGAAAAAAAAAAATCACACCCATTACAGTGATTATGGGTAAAGTTATCAGGATGTGAGTTATGTGCTGAAAATAATATTATATGTCAGGGTTCAGGGATAATGAAAAAAATTATTCCTTCGCACACGACAGGAATTTTTCCTTAAATTTATACAAAATCCATTTATAATAAAAAATTATTATATGTATGATAGTCTGTGTAACTTGTCTCTTGCTCATAATTTAGATGTTTCATATAAAAAAAAGGCTTTCCCAGAGTCTTTACTAAATATTGAAAAAGTTCAATTTCCTTGTTTATTATCCTGTAAGGAGAATATTTTTTTTTCTTTGCCTTTCGTTAACGTTTTTATATAATATGTATTTTTGCGCGAAACTGTTGTTATAGGTATAGGATATAAAACTGTTGAATTTTATGTAAATTTGTTATTTCCTCTGTTCGAGTCTCTTTTCTTATTCGTGCCTACTTTATTTTGAAAAGGGAGAGATTCGTGAGAAAATTTAAACGACAGTCTTACGTGACGATAACATCTTTAGTTTGCAAACACAAAAAAAAATTGAACGGGACGAAAATTTCTTCACAAACGAGAAAGCTTTAGAGTTTAGACACCAAACGAAGGTTCTGCGTCCTAACCAAGTAGGCTCTGTTTAATTTTTTTTTTTTTGCTCTTCTTATATTGAATTTGTTTGTTTACATTTTCATTTCTTCCCTTTTGCCCCACACCATTGCATTGACTTCTTACTCAATTGACGTTCAATGATTTTACAATTTCTTTGTTAATATTTTATGCTATTCAGGTATAGAAATTTATGTATTATAAAACAAGGAAACGTTTTGCTTTTGTCTTGTTTTCTTTCGTAAGGACACAATATTTTGTAATTCCTTGTCTCTCAGATAAAATCATGATTTTATGACAAAGGACTTGTACAAAAATGTCTTTAATTTTATATTTCTGTTTGGATAGCTACATATTTTGAAGAAAAAAAATGATAAAATTGATGTTAATTTCAAGTATTGAAACGTGTTTTGTAGAGATTTCTCTTAACTGATTTGAGGCATTAAGAAGGACGATGATTTAGCCAAGTGGAATGCCATAAAAGTTATATGAGCGTTGTTAAAAATTCGTTCAATATTTTATTTTATTGAAGCAAGTTTCGTTTGATAAAATGCTTTTTGATTGTAGGGAAGTACTTGGTGGGTTCGGGTTGTGATGGTGTCGTATGTAAAGGTTTTGGAAGAGTTTGGATTGAAAAAACTAATTTGAAATTTTATTCATGATTCTTTTAAATCAAAAACAAACAAATGCTTCAAAAGAAGAAAAATTCATGCCTTGCATTGGGCGCCATTTTATTTTTTTCTTGTCTACTTCTTGTCCCTACTACTTTGTGAAGTGACAAAATGAGAAACAAAATAAGGAAAGTATTCTTAAGCATTCCAGTCATTATAAAACGAAAAACTAGATATCTTGCAAAGTCTTGCATTGGGCGCCATTTCATTATTTTTTGTCTTCTTCTTGTGTTACAATTTGTTTCAACTGACAAACTGAAGAACAGTCATTAAGAAAAATTTCTTGACCACTCCGGGATAAGAAAAAATCTTGCACAGTCTAGCGTTGGGCGCCATTTCGTTATTGTTTGTCTACTTCTCTTGATAATCTTCTTTGTCGGCTGATGATAATTGTTTACCAGTTTTGCGATTGACAAAATCAAAAACAAAATTAAGACAGCTTTTCAAGGCATACCAGTCCCATTCATGATAGAACAAAAAATGTCAGATCATGCTTGAGTGGGTGCCATTTTCTCCTTTTTGTCTACTGCTTTTGATGTTATATTTCGTTGGGTGCCATTTGCATCTTTCTTGCCTACTTTCTGTGATATAATTACTATTTGGCGATTGACCAGATAAATAATCAAATACGAAATGTTTTGTTGAGCATATCGGTCAAGATAAAACCAAAAAATTAAAGATCTTTCATAGCCGTGCGTTGGGCGCCGTTTATTATTTATTGTCTATTTGTTGTAAGCCTATTCTGTTGATTGACAAAATATAGAACAAAATTAACATTGTTTTCTGGAGCATCCCAATCGTAGTAAAACAATAGAATGACAGATCATGTTCGGCCTTACATTGGGCGCCATTTTTCTTGTCTATACTTCTTTAGTTGAAATGAAAATTTTTCTTGAGCATCGCATAGTCGTGATAACATAAGAACATGACAAACCTTGCATAGCCTTGCGTTGGTCACCATTTCCTTCTTTCTTCTCTACTTCCTGTGATATACAATTTCCGATTGAAGAAATGAAATTAAGAATAAAATTAAAAATATTTTTTTACCACTCAAGTCGGGATAAAAGAAACAAAAACTAATCTGACACAGTCCTGCGTTGGGCGGCATCTAATGTCGATTGACGAAATGCACTGCACAGCTTTGCGTTGGGCGCCATTCCATCTTTCTTGACTATTATTTGTTGTAGTATACTTTTTTTTGTGGATTGATAAATTGAAGAACAAAAATAAAAAAGTTTTCTTGATCACTCGGGCTAGGATAAAATGAACAATAAACAGTACATGCTCCTACCTTGCGTTGGGCGCCATTTCCACCTTTCTTGCCGATTGATGAAATTACAGAACAAAAAGCTTGCCCTTTTAGAATTTCGTATAAATTTATCAAAAACAGCTTTCTACATGTTTGTAAAATGATTCCATAAAAAGCTTGAGAATTCGCAAAGCACCTGGGTATCCTATTTTGGACTATATATCATGATACAGTTTGACAGGAGTAGCTATAGTAGCAGCAGCAGTAGAGAACATGGAGTCAGTTAGATAGAGTGCAGAGTAAAAATAGACGTAGCCATGTTATATCTAATTGAGAAACAGGGTGGATGATAGTATTCCCATGAATTCATAGAGCGTAGTGAGCAAGATAGTTTGTATCTTGCTGTCATTTACTCTTCGCACTTTTATCTTCATTTTTCTCTCGGTGATATGATATTGTTGGTTTCATGGTTGTTTTTTTTTGTTTGTTTTTTGTTTTTAATTTAAACCAAAAAGCTTTCAAATGGATGTGTTGTGAAATGTATTTTCTCTAGGTTAACACACATGGGCATGCATGCCTTCATTTTTGTGGTTTCGACCGTATTAATTATGACCTGGAATTTTTCGGGTGGGTGGTTGGACTAAAGATGGTTGTAGTGTAGCGTGGCGCATCGAAGTGCCAAGCCAAAGCCATTACACTTCAGTAACCATGGCCAAATGCCAAAAGCACAAGTTGAATGTGTCAGCCAATATAACAACTATACAGTTATAAACAAAGCCATCAGACAAGGTACCAGCCACCCGTTGGCGCTTTTATAGCAGTCTTTGTTGATGATGATGATGGGGGGTAGAAGGTAATAGAGCTAGAATAGAACATGAAATATACAGAAAGGAGCTGACTATATGTTTAGGTGGATACACAACTGGAGTGGTGCAGGGCTTTGCGGTTATTGTTTATTATACTTTACTGTAGCATGAAGGCAGACAAAAAAAATGTATAGGTAACTAGATTACGGTAAATAATAAAAGCACACAACACAAGGATTTAACTTTAAACGTATAAGTATACATAATAACAATAGTGGAGGAAAAATAGCTCTGGGCCAAAAGAAAGTTATTATCCTCCAAAAAAGAATGACTTAAGAATTGTTATATTCTCTCTTTCTAGGCAGTTAAATGGAGATAGACTTGGTTGGTTGTAAGAGTATAGCATTATTCTCCTAGGGTAGTTTTTTTTTTTTTTTTTTCATTTTTGTTTTGTTTTTTCCAAGAAGACACGTTAAAAGACACTAAATATTAACGGCGCTACTTTATTGTTTATTGTGGATAAAGCCATTACTACAGAACACTTGGGCTGGCCAGAGCAACAAAAATAATATTACAGCCTCTCTCTAAAATAAATCAGGTTCCGCTATTGATATATAGACCAGTCCGCAAAACACTTCATCTGGAAATGGGACGTTAGAATCATAAAGATAATTATAATTACTTTCGTGTGGATGTGGATTATAAGGCATTCCGTAAGGCTTTTGGGGAGAACAGGCATTCTTGTTTGGCCACTTATTACTCGTATTTTTTTATAGCATACTTAGGGGATTATGTAAATATTTTCATTACTTTATTATGAGAAATTGATTTTTTTTTAACGTTAGACGTTCAATTTATGGTTTGAATTTTGACAGAATTTGTTTATAGTTGTTATTTTAGTAAGTTGTTATAGTTTGCTTTTGTAAATAACATTTGGTTTGGAAATAAAAAAAAAAAAATTTAGAAATGTTTCTCATAAAATAAGTTTTCTGTTGGGCGCCAATTAACAAAAAGTATAAAAACAGAAAAAAAAAAAAGGAAAAACAGAATTTATATTAGATTAATGCAAATATGATTTGAATAAAGATAATTTCAGTATCCTTTTCAAGATGCGATATAAGAACCTTTAAAAGAAAACAAAAATCCAAGGCTTTACTAAAATTATTTAAAGCATTGCAGCCATCGTTAATACAGGTGAATATCAAAATTTTAGCAATTCTTATTTAATTTTACTAGATATTTTGTACGTATGAAAAACTGTTTTAAACAAAAAATGTTTTTTTTTTTTTAACTTTAACTGCTTCTTTCGAGAAAGTAGAAACCAGAAAGTTGTAGGTCCCCTTTATTCTTACTGACAACTTTATATTCATTTTTATAGTAAGCTGCAACTTATACAAACCGAGGGTCATCATAAGTGTGTGTTTGAAAAAATCTTCATAATCAGCAGCAAATGAGAATGCAATCAACTTTAAATGATTTTTGTCTCGAATGAATAGAAATGGTCACAGGTGACTTCCTTGCAGGAATATATTGTGATTTTTAATTGTGTTTCGTGTAAGTAAAATTTTTGGATTTATACTAAGCGTTTTGATTATTAATGAATCATAAGTCAAAATTCTGTAATACTTCTATCCTTCAATGTGTCATACTATTTAATATTCTGTGGTATAATAAATCAGACAAAAAAGTCAAAAATAATTCGAGTACCTAAATAAACAACGTCACCCGCCTTCAACAATCACCGAAGTGTTCACAACAAAACCAAAACCAGCTCTTATTTTATCAATACTCTTACATTTTTTTTTTCTTAAAAAATATTTACATTAAATTTTATTAATTCATATTCCTTGATTGTTATTTCTCACCCTTTTTATTTATTTAATTTGAAAAAAAACAAACAGAGCACATCCTTTGATTCATTCTTATTTTTATTTATTTTAATATTTTACTTCTTCATCTTAAAGTGGTTTAGGTTCCTAGAAGTTAAATTGAATTTACTTTTTTCCTTTATTAATGTATAAAAGCTCAAAGACAAACAGAATGAAGAAAAAGAGAAAAGATATACAAACGACAACCAGAATACACGTCGTAGAGTCTATCTATTTCGAAATTAAAAAAAAAATTTTTTGCGCTCACTGATTTGAAATTGTAGGGGTTTTATTTATTTTTTTTTTTTTTTCATTATTTGTCTAAATTTACATTGACTGATTTCTTTAAGTGTTAATTTTTGTTGTTCGAGAAGGATAAAGTGAGGGGGAAGCAACGTGTTACAACAAAACAACGAATAAATAATCTTTAAATATCGAGTCATGCAAATTCAAACTTAGCGGGAAATCAGCATATTTATGAATTTTGTGATTTCAATTAAACTCAAAAGGTTTTCCAATACAGACGAGAAGATGTTAAAATTAAATGAAACAAGTTATATGTGGCACATAGCAACAACATTTTGTAACCATATGTCGTTTGGCCCGATTTGGGCCAAAAGAAATTTTTAGGTTCGGGTTTGGTAAGGTTTCCTCTTTGCCTATAATACCATTTTTTCGTCGGAATTAATGTAGATATTCTAAAAAAAAAACAATTTACCAAGTTAAGATGGTTTAGTGTGAAAAAATTCCTGGACAAAATTTGACCACATTCGCAAGCACAATTTTTGACAATATGGCGTCGTAAATTTGGCATAAGTGAAAAACATTGTACATGTTTTCATCAAGGCATCTCTAAATTATAGAACGGTTACCAAAACAAATAGGTTGATAATGCGAGGGCCTAACTTTACAAAAATTTTGGTGTATCCCCTTTGACCCCCTCCAATGTAACCCTTCTTTTAAATCGATTTTTGAAATTCTGATCTGTCATCATCAGAAAGAAAAAATGTGTAGGCATGTAACAAAATATTTAACACTTGCAACTTCGGACATTTTTTGCTGTCTAAGGTCCATTCTTCGATACGTTTGCCAGTTAGTGCATCCGAAGTTTTTGAAAATCTCTCACAATCAGTTTAAAATATGATGAGACTTATGTTTGCACTTCATCCACTACCAACAATTTAGATATCTTAATGGAATCTCAAACTTCTGTCAATCTTTGGAAACAAAAAATACCTTTCACAATTAGAGCAAGTTACATAGGTTGAAACATGGAATATAGGTACCATGCACCTAACTTAGTTATATTATAATTATTATAAATAAGATTTTTTACAAAGTTTTCTTTTTTAAGATTTTTCTCTTACAAGAAATCATAAATGCCTTAGCGTACACAATTTTAATGCTCACACACCATTATTTCGATACTAAATGAAACCGACCTACTTAAAGACCAATTTTAAGATTGAGAAATATTTTAATAGTATGCCCACAAGGCTGTAAGGAACGCAACCCCTTTATCTCGCCGGAAACTAAACAAAAAAAAAAAAAAAAAAAACATCGCCTACCAACTTTAGCAGATGTAACCAAAATTCCAGATCCCACAAAAGACGAAGAAGACCTGCTTTATTGCTACAACAAAAAATAAGTAAACATAGGTTTCAGAAAAAAAGCCTGTACCTACAGAAGAAAAAAGGTAAAAACCGCGTGAGGATTTCCCTCTCTCACTCTCTATCTCTTTGTATGTTTGGTATAACACACAACCGAACATTAATGTCTTCTTCGTTAATCTTGCAGATGTTTCCTGCTTCTTTTCTGTCCCAATCCAACCAAACAACAACAATAACGACAACAACTTATATCACTTCTTCTGGTAGTTTAATGGAATCAACCATATACTAACAACAATAGCAACAAACTCCAGCCAGATGATAGCAGATGGATAGCAGAAAGTTGACTTCTCTTTAATTTTGATCAGTGGCAAAAAATTCACAAATCGTTAAAGGTTTTTTCTGTTTTTTTTTTTTTGTTTTTTTTTTTTTTGACAATCAAGTGAACACAACAGGTGTTTCATATATTTTTTTATTCGAGTTATTTTTTCTTGGAATTCATTTCGTCCCTGGAGGAGTACGATACAAAAATTCCTTTGAGAAAAAAAGAAAAAAAAAAACAAACAAACAAATATATAATTAAAGACCAGATTCACAAATTTGCAAAGTCGTGTGCGCAAATTATCTTGGGTTTCTTTTTATTCCCTTTGATGATGGCAGGAAATATTTATTAATTTTGGGTTTTTTTTTCAAATGATTTTGAATGGTCGTACAAATTAAATAAATTTTTTTTTGTGCGCTAATATTAATTAAATTATACAATTTTGATGAAAAAATGAGGCCTGCTGGATAGAAAAGGAAATAATAGTCATCAATTAGTGTTGTAATTATTCAGTTATAAATATTCCTTTTGTAGCTTTTGAGACACTTTTAGGAAATGAAGAGCAGCTATAAAGAAAATAATATTTTCAAAATATGCAAAGAAAAGAAAACCAACACATGACTCTTTGAGGTATAAAAACGAATCTCAAAAAAAAAAAATCTCAAAAAAAAAAAAAATAGCTCATGAAGAACTAGGGCCTTGTAAACTCACAACACAACTCTCAACTATTCTCGTATGTCTAAAAAATGTTTACTACAAAAATAATCGGAAAACATAATTCCAAAGAACCAATTTTTGTTTGGTAAAAAAAAGTTTCGTACCAACTAAACTATTCAAACTCGGACTTTTGTCGCTTTGGTAGGTATAGTGACGCGTTGTTCTGATGTCTATCCTCTCCAGCAAACTGAAGCGTGTGTAATTATGCAATCTGCATCCAGCTCAGCTTTGATTAATTATACACTACGTAACCTTATTTCCCTTATTCTGCCTGAAATAATAAATTGCAGTTGACCTTGACATCTGCGACCGAAAAAAAAATAAAACTGTTCTTTCTCTGTCATTTAAATTCCAACAAGATAGAAGAAGATTTGAAGTTCTCTAATAAGGGTTTTCTTTCTATTTATTCCGTCCAATTTCTATTATTTTTTTGAAAACAAAATAGAAACTCTTTTCAAAAACTTCAAATCTTCAATAGTCCTTCTCTATGGGCTTAAAGGTAAAGGAATTCAAATTTTAGACAAAGAATTATTCTATACCTTTTTTAACTTCATAATTGAATAATTTGCTGAAGAAAAAAAAAAGAAAACAAGATAAGCTCGTGGGTAGGTCTCAAAATACCCCATTGGTACCTACCTACCTTTCAATAATATTACCTCTAATTAATTCATTAGTCTCATTGTTCTATTACCATACTATTTATTTCTGTCAAAAAAAAAAAAAATAATATTAAGGTTCAGAATTTTTGTGAAGCCTTTTGTGACCCAATTTATGCCAACTAACTAACCAACCAACCAAGCTTTTTCCTTATTTCCGGTTGAATGACTTTTCGTATTTTGCCTTCTTTTTTGTCTGTGATCCTTTTTCTTTTTTCTTCTATTAGCTACTATCACAACCGCACCTTTATAGGGTGTTCTTTGTGTTTTGATATACATACAATTTGTATAAGACTGTGTGGAATAGAATTAAAGCCTCTGTGGCAAGAAGTGTGTCGACAGGAATGACAAATGAAATTGATTAAATGCCCTTTTATTCTACTTCAACATTTTTTTTTTCCTTTTTGATACCATTACCACATACTAAAAACTTATTTATAGATAGATATGTATACACAACCCCATGTAGGTAAATATGTACATTTGTATATGCACATATGTATCTATAAGCTTGAATCACAGTATCATTTGTAGAAAAAGATATCCTATTTATTTTAGCCAAAATAACAATAATTCCTAAGGCAATGTGTTGTGTGTGTGCAGTGTGCTTGTGTGTAAAAGGATAAGCCCCCACTTATGTATGTACATAACATATGAATTGAAGTAGAATTGGGGACTTTAATTCCTCTGCTATTTGTTTTGTGTCTCATGTTTTCATATTATAAGAAGTAATTGTGCTTTGTAATCCATGAACATATCTAATTGTTGAACAAAGGTTCGAAAAGGGTTTGACATATTATTTGAATTAAAGTCGAAAATAATTGTCTGAGCTCTGATCAGTGATTCCAATTTAGTTGTTTTGACTTGATATAGGGCATTCGTGAATAAGTCCAAAAAAGTTGTTTAGGGCCAGTTGTACAAACGTGGTTCAATATTTAACTCGTGGTTCAGCATTTTAGCTCGTTGATTTTGGTGGGTTAATTGATGTTCAACAATTGTTCAAGGTTCAAGTATGTGATAATAGTCAATTTCATGATTAAACCAGGATTGAAACTCAGTAAATCCGCCGAAACCGGTGAAATAGAATTAATTCTTGAACCACAGATCAATATTTGAGCCACGGTTATAGCCATTTCGTCCTTATAGTTTAAATGTCTACTATGTGATTGTGATTCTGTCTCCATCTTGTATTGTAAAATTAAAGAATACATTAAATATTATGTTAAATATTCTTCGGGCTCTTAACAATTTTTTTTTCAAAATTAATTTTTTTTATAATATGTACTTAATATGTGATTCCCTAGAAAAAAATTCAAATTTTTGTTTAAACTTATATAAAACGGGTATTTGTTGTTTTTTTTTTTATTTTCTTAACAATGGCTATTGTGATTTAAATTAAACTTCGTCCCTACATTTCTCAAAGTAATTGGTAATCAATTTTTTTTGGAGAAAAATTCACATAGCGGACATACGCTATTGACAATTTTTGAGAAATTATATACACTTGTCAAAACAATTAAGGGAACAAAAAAAATCCATTTTTTTTAGTGTTTTTCGAAGAGCTGTAGCTCTGTAAAAAGGGGTCGTATTGAGATGAAACAAAAAGCATTCGGAAGCTTTATCCTTTTTGTATTGTAACTAACGCAAAACTGTGGAAAAAGTGGGCAGAAATTGTTGTTTTCGTTTCCATTTTGATGACAATTTCACAATGTTTATGAACCACCCAATTCGTTCCCTTAATTGGTTTTTACGACTTTGATCATTCGGTACATGAAAACGGTTCAATGGATTTTTTCGAAATTTTACAGAAATATTGGTGGTCTATAGTTCTTTAAAATGTCTTACCAAATTAGATCCTACAGTCAAAATTTATAAAGCAGTAAAAGATTTACAAAAAGTCTTTAAAAAGTCATTTTTTTGACCTTTTCTGAATGTAACGATGAGGAGCCAAAAAAAAATAATCTTTATAAAGTTTTGAAAGAATCTTTTAGAAAATTAATTCCAGTTTTTAAAACTACTCTTAAATTTCCCGTGTCGTCATTCCTTGTGAAGATATTGGTAGTCAAAGTCAAAAGTCTGTTTTTTCATTCAAAGCCAGATATTCTTTTGAAAACATTTGTACAATGACGAAAAAAGATAACCTTAAAGCTGAATAAATAAGTTATTGAAACAAAACATTTATTGGCTCAAAAAAAATTTTCAAAAAAAAGAAAAAAAAAATTTAAATTTTTGGGTCGTGCTGCTTTTTATGATTGCGCAATAACGGTACCTTAAAAAAATCAAAAAGGATAAAGCTTCCGAATGCTTTTTGTTTCATCTCAATACGACCCCTTTTTACAGAGCTAAAGCTCTTCGAAAAACACTAAAAAAAAAAAGTGATTTTTTTTGTTCCCTTAATTGTTTTGACAAGTGTATGAAGTTATTAAGTACCTACCTATGAATGTGTATATACCTATTTAATTCTTGGAGAAATAAGATATTATGTACCTATTTATTTAATTGAACTAAGCATAAGTATATATAATTATATAAAATAAAATTTAAGTGGCATCCCTGTTCCATTTAATATGAACAATAAATTTGATTTTGTTTTAGAAAACTTTAAGGTTGCCCATTTGGTACTTACAATTAGTAAATAAATATTTTTTAAAATTTTTTTTATGATTGTAGTAGTCGAGGTTTAACGGTCAGTTCGTAAGACTGTCATGTCGGAGCTTGGGTCTGGGTTCGTTTACCAGCCTATTCCACAAAAAAAAACACAGATAGTGATTTTTTTTCCATGGCTATCGCCGCTTACGAGGAATTCCTCCAAATTCGGAACTAAACTGTAGCTCCCCTCCATTCCTACCAATAAAATACATACAGCAATGGTTGAGAGTTGTGTCACTGGGCCCTTATTCTACATAAAAAAAAAATAAATAAATTTAATGGCACAACAGCTCTTGAAGAACTGGGGCCTAGTGACTTACAACTCTCAACCATTCCTATGTGCGTGTTTGCAGGAATGGAGGGGACCTACAGTTTATTGGCGAATCCGAACGGCTAATGTGAGCGGCACTTTTCTATGATAAGAGATACTCTTGGAGGTTTTGTCAATTACGAAGAAGAGAATTAACAAAAACAAAAGAAAATTATTTTTGTTGTTGTTTTAGTGGACTGTATTGAATTAAATTCAAATGGAAGATTTTTTGCGACCTTTACGCCGTGTCCAGCCTAAGCACGGGTACGATTTTTCTGGTAATGCGGTTCTCGCGCAAACCGCATTTATTTGCGTTCAATGCGGAAAGTGTCCAGTATGCGTTTATGCGGGTTGTGTAAAAAACTTTTTTTAATTGTGAAATGGTTCCGGCCGTCAAATTTCCGTACGATAATGCGGGCAAAATCAAACCAGTTTGATTTTCAAAACAATGCGTGCGATGCGGAGACCCCGCACCAAACGCATTGATCGCAATATCGTGTCTACAGTGGACATCTGCATTTACCAATAAAGGTTTCATTTTATATTCAACGCGCTCACCGCACGCACCGTGACTACGCTGGACACGGCGTTAGTCCAATGCGTTTCGCCCAGGCACGACAGTTGGGCTCATCAGTTAGATGCTGTCGTCAGTCGTGCCTTTCTAAGACGCAATTTTTGGTCGATGAATATCGACTCTTTAAAAAATCTACAGTGCATACGCACTGTAAATTATATTCTTCTAGGGGAACATGTTTACATTCTTACACCTAGAAATATATGTTGTTGTTGTTAACCCGTGGTCTGGTTAATGTACGAAGAAGAGAATTAACAAAAACAAAAGAAAATTATTTTTGTTGTCTTGTCAATTCCTCGCTAGATGCAGTAGCCATTTTATTTTTATAAATTATTATATAGGTGGCGTGGCAAGGCTAGGGATCGAACCTAGACCTCCGGCATGACTATCCATCGCACTAACCGTCACGCCACGGCTACTATTCCTTTATTCTACACGTATTTCATTTAATTTACTTGGTCTATATAGGAAAAAATACTGGTTTCGTTTTAAAAAATAACCCTCGCTGAAAAAAACTTATTTTGCTGATTTCAACCATGTATAATAAGTCTATAATGATAACTTTCTATCGAGGGGTCACCGGATTTGATCAAATCTAATGGGTTTTAAAGTTCTTTCTTTTACTTATCCAATACTTACGGTAGGTATACAGAAATTTGTTAAAAAAAAAAATTAAAACAAAATGGAGAGGTTTAAAACTCATGTTTCTATTGTCCGTGACGTTTTATTTTCATGAGATGACCTATTGGCACCAGGAGGCACGGCACCTGGCAGTCAGTGCGTGAACTACTAGAGGGGGATACAAATTTTTTTGATTTGACATTCAATGTATTTCCCATGAGAGAAAACGAAATAATGGTCTGGAAGACATTAATTTTAGTAATTAATTTTATATGAACGGGTACTCATATTATAATTACAATAGATTGACAATGTATGCTAGTTTGTTAATCAAGAAGAATATATACTAAATTCAACTTTTTATTTGCTTTATTTTGCCCATAAAGAATGTAAACAAACGAGTATTTTTGTTGTTGTTTTCCAAAATGGATGAACGTCGCGAGTTGAAATGAGATCATGTGCGTAGTGAGGGAAGGGTTTCAGGGGCAAAATAAATTATGGATTGAACTCGAACTGAAATAATTTTTTAACATAGAAGTATAGATATATTCTGTAGGTATGTGTTTGCATTTTAGTATGTGAAATAGGAGAATAGGTGTGTTTTATGTTTAAAGTAAAAATTTTTAACAGAATATAAAGAAAACTTAAATAATTAATAGATACGGTAAATTTTTAAACACAGGATTGGAACAGCTTGTTAAGGGTACATATTTATAATTCACTTCAATTTTTGCTATTATTCTTTCTAAATTTTTGATTCTATTTTTGCTTTTGGTAGCTTTTCTTAGTATTCAAATTAAATTTTGTAAAAAGTACAAAACAAGGTAAAATATAATTTCCGGCATTATTCGATTTAAAAAAAAAAACAAAAAAATTTCACCATAAAAAATAATTTCATGTATTTTCATAATTATTGGCAAAATTTCTTTAAAATTATCAAACACATTTTACACAGCACAAAATAAAAACAAAACTTATTTTAAATAAAACTGGCTACGCTTTGCCTTGCTTTTTCCTTAACTGGGTATCGTTGTTGTTGTTTATCATTGTGAGGATGATTTGTTTACACATTTTATCTATAAATTAAAGCATTCTAGTTTTTTGTTTCGATATATTTTAAGTAGCCGTGGCGTGATGGTTAGTGCGATGGACTGTCATGCCGGAGGTCTAAGGTTCGATCCCCAGCCTCGCCAACTATTTATTTAAAAGAAAAAACAGCTACTGCCTCTTGCGAGGAATTGACAAATCCTCCAAGAGTATCTCCTGTCACAGAAAAGTGCCGCTCACATTAGCCGTTCGGATTCGCCAATAAACTGTAGGTCCCCTCCATTCCTGCAAACACGCACACAGGATTGGTTGAGAGTTGTAAGTCACTAGGCCCTAATTCTTCATGAGCTGTTGTGCCATCAAATTTATTTATTTTTTATATTTTAAGCTCGATTCACAAACTCACATGTTTTATTTTTACATTGTAATTAAAATACGGATACCCGTTCATATAAAATTAATTAGTAAAATTAATGTTTTCCAGACCATTTTTTCATTTTCTCTTATGGGAAATACATTGAATGTCAAATCCAAAAAAAAATTGATCCCCCTCTAGTAGTTCACGCGCTGATATGCAGGTGGTGTCGAAAGCAATTTACCTGGTCGAAAGCAATTTACAATATAGATAGCTATAAAAAAATGCGTCTAATTCCATCAATACAGTGAAATCAGGGGAGTGGCACAAAAACCACGTCATCAGGGGAATAACTATCCGAAAGGTGTTTTATGGGAATTACATCGAAGTTATTAGAAATTTTAATGTTAAATACCTAGAATTTGATAACTTTGAAAAGACACATCAGAGGACTAAACTTTTTTAATTTTTAAACCACGCTATTTAATAAAAAACACTGGTTAAAGGAATGACATATTCGTTGGACGAAAAACAAAATCGTGCTTTTGACTTTTAATATAAGGCAATACTGAGTTTGTCTCAAATTTTTACATCGTTTTTCATACAGCTCTTTAAACAAAATAAAAATTAATTTTCTTTTTTGCGCGTATGTATGTATGTATATGTTTTTTTTTTTTTAATTCCATTGCTAGAAAAGAAATGCCCGTTTTACTGGGTACACTCGAAAAAAAAGAGCTCTTATTTACCAAAGTATAGCAACTAAAAATAAATTAACTATTCTTCAAGAGGGGTGCATGTCTTGTTTAAAAGACTGCATTATTAGATTTTTTGTACCCTTTTAAATTTCGTTGCTAAAAGTTATTGAATTGAAAAAATAGGATGGGAACACGTTAGGGGAATGATGTTTTCGGTATTTAAATTCGGATAACTTAATAAATTTTCTCTGAAGGTTGTGCCCATTAAAACAAGTTTGTTAAAATTATTTTTTTTTTTATCTAAATACAAAAACCAATATATTTTTTTTTTTTTTGGTACAAAAAGTGATAGAATCCAAATATTAATGTTTCGAAATATTGACTTAGATAACAAATTACTTTTGATTTTTTTTTTGTTAAAGATATCATTTAATTATGGAAACATTTACATTCACCAATTATATGTAAGTATCTTCATAGTACTAAGTTGTTAACTAGAAGAGCAAGTTCGTGCGATTCAGTCGTGCACATTCTGTATATCATGCTCTTGTATGAAATATTCTTGTGATAAAGTTCTTAGGGGAAATACATGTTTTAAAGTTTTATTCATTCGGAGGAAAGAATATTAAAAAAAAAAAAAGAAAACCCACTTTAATGTAGAATTTTTAGTATTAAAATAAATAAAAACTTAACACAATATGTATGTTACGTCTATGTAATGCGGGTACCTATAAAATATAAAATAAATCCACTGACTCACCTGTGTAAGCTATAAAGGATGTAGATTGTAGAATGTAGATGATGTATCCATCACACGAGACGATGAACAAAAGTGCAATGAGCGAGTGAAAATGTTGGGGGTTGTGTAATCCAGAATCACCATATCATTGCTTTATATTAGTGGGGCCTCCTTGACTCTGGCCACCCCAACATGTGCTATCGCTATGCTATAATAATAGATATAACCAGGATTTATACAACATACAAAAATAATATTGTACCTATAGCTCTTGCTGCCTTGTAGATTTTAATTAATATTGACGGGGACTTTTGTAGAAGCATCAAGGCATGTGAGCATGTAATTTGCTGGCAAAATGCACATCGTTTTTAACAAGTATATTTGTTTAAATGTATGTATGTATTATGTATAGGCAAACATTATATAGCTTCATATATATAGACACACGACACAAGTGAAAGCCAGAATGTGTGAAATTGTTAAATTAAATTGTGGTCGGACTGAAGTAGGTCTTCGGCTACGACCAGGCAAGTCAAGCTTGCTCTCCTTCTACCATCAGAGCACAAAAAGGGGTTTTATATTTAAAAATAAGTACATCAAGAGCCAGGTATTCAATCATTGTTGAATTGAATTTTTTCTGCAGCATAATAAGTAAGTCCTTTTTTTTTTGGAAAGTTAAGAGTCGTTAAGAGTTTAAAATAGTAATAATTTTTTTAATTGCATGGAGTTGAATATTTTTTAAGGAAATTAATGGCACGGGTCGTAATTACAAAAATTTAGGTTATTTTTTTTAAGGGATTTCTTTATGTGCGATTTGGTATGGTATAGTGATGGTTTTTTACTGGTTTATTAGTTTAAGGTGCTTTTAAATTGCAGTACAAGCTAAATTTTGGTCGGCATAGCCATTTTTTTTCTTTTTGTTTAAAATTCTGAATTTGTAGGTTGATTAGTAGAAAATAATAAACAGAATGTGTTAAATACATATTGACATATTTATTCCATGTACCTATGTCGTCTGTAGTTTTCGACAATCATTTTTTCTGTCGTGCTGGCATTCAATAACTTTTTCGAAATATTATTTTTTTTTTTTTTTTGAGCTACTCAGCTATCACATTTAATCCATTTTCTTTCAGACACATCGAAAAAACTCGTATTATCAGTTCGATGAGCATCTGGCTTATTAATTTGACCTTAAAATTAAAAAATTTTAATTTATTTTGCTAAACAATATATAAACAATAAATTCTTTTATTAATGAAATTATTTAACAAAGAAACTTAGGACTATCCTTTGTTTTTTTTGTCGTTAGCTGAATTTACAATCTTAGTTTATTTTAAGGTAGTTACTATTCTCAGGTCAAATTTAATAATGTCATACAAATAAGGATTACGAAAATTTCACATTTAAATGGCGCCCAAGTGAAACCTAAACTGAAAACGTTTTTTTAAAAAATAACAAAGGCCAATAAATCTTCTTTCTACAAAATCACACTACACTTCTTTGAGAGTTTTTGATTGTCAGTTTTCGACATATTCTTGTCTAAAAATTCAGAACTATATAAAATAAAATGTTTTCTTTTGCCTATAAATTACCTTATATGTTGTTTGTGAGGTAAAAGTTCATGAAGGGCCTTGGCCCCGCGGAGCCACATCAACAGTATCTTGAAAAACAGAACTGTTATAAACCGACATGTCATTAGTATCTTTCTTTCTTTTTACGTATCTTATGACCCTGTTCCTGGACCATAATAATAATGCCTGCCCTTTTTAAACATGCGTGTCATTGGTACATCAGCTGTTGAATAAGTACTTTTATATTTCGTGCAACTGTTGTTAAGAATATTTTGGGTGTGCATTTGGACTTCGTACGTTAGTGCATATGCGTGTGGACAATTTATCTGAATGTTAGTGTCGGGTATTTATATTCCCATTAACAATATTCAAATATGTATTTACGTACTTGAAAGTTTTTCTCTCAATTAAATAATAAAATTATTAATTATTATTCAATCAGTAATCTTTTATAAATGTTCCTTTGAAGTTATTCATTAAATTTTCTTTATTATTTCAAAATTAAACCGTATTGACCTGAAATTGAAAAAAAAAAGTAATAAAAATGGAGTTAAAAACTTCAGAAATCTCAAAACAAAAGTTAATCCCAATCTTTGTTACCTCGGTTTTTTTTTTAATAAAACCCTTGTCACTTGCAATAATGCCATCGGCCTTAAAAGTTTTAAATTATTTATTTTCCGTCTTTGTTTTTTGATTCTTCATAATAAAATATGTAGGTACCTTAATAATTAGTATACTTCGATAGAAATGTTCTCTTCTTCCAGCACTATTTTGGCTTCATGGTAGAAGGGTCCTGATGCTGTTTTGTGAAATAGATACTCATTTATTCACTTCATACTAAATCATATGGTCAGGATCACCTCAATTTCTTTCCACAGCTCAATGGGCAATTAATTAAATCATTGTCAAGTGTCAAGCTAAGAAAAAAAAAAAAAAAACACATAATCTTTGTCTCAACCCGACCTCAAATAAATTCTTCCCAATATGTATACATCAATTGCCAATAAATCTTAACCCTCGACATTGATGTAGGGATCGAATAAGAAGAAAGCCATCATTGGCAGACAAAGTAAAAAGAAAAACTAAGTTCAGTAGGCAACCATAACAACCTTCTGGACCACCATCCTCAGCACTCTTGATGGGAAAATACCGTTCAGGGTATTATATTTCGAAACTTTTAAATTCTCAACGAGAATCCTTTCTGAACTGTTTTTATATCAGTATCTCTTTTCAGGCTTCCTTGGGGGACTTATCCCTGAGGCACTTTGTTGTGAAAACTTATAATACTTCTCTTGCGATTTTATAATATTTTTTTTTATTTTCTTTTTGTTTTTACCATCAACTTTGACATTGCAATAAATATCTTTATCACATTTGGTCGCTGAAGCTGCCGTTCGTCCTTTTTCCTTGGGTTAAGGCGACTTTATCAAATTACAATTTTGCGCTTTTTTCTTGCGCGTATAATTTTTTTTACATTTTTTTTTTTTGTTTCTTGTTAGTTCTTTGGTCAAAAGAAGATAAAGGAGATGGAATTGCATGAATTGTGTAGTGGTGCAAGAGCCATGATATTGTCTCATCTGTTTAAGTTGCAAGGATTCTATTATCTAGAAAATATTCACTTTCACAGAAAAAAAAACTTAAGGTTATTTTTTTATTGAAAAAGTTTTTTGTTTTTATTTTTATATTCTTTTTTTTGTACAATTTTTTTCCAAGATGCAAAAAAGAGATTCTCTCTGAACCTTTTTTTTGTTAATTTAAACCATAGGGAATATTTTATATTGAAACTAATTTTTCCTCAGTTTCTTGAAAAATTTGAATCTTCAAAGAGGAGAGACGATTCCAAGAACGACGCGAAGTAAAAATAAAATGAAGTAATATTTTTTAAAGCGTCCTTTGGTGGAAACAAAATTGCAAAAACATATAAAAAGAGAGTGTTAAGGCATTTGAAAATTTTGTTTTCTAGAAAAAAAAAAAGAAAAAAAATTGCTGACAATGGCGGTAATGGTTAAAGAAACTTAAAATGTGCTGAAAATGCTTTGAAAAAAAGTTTTGATAAAATTAAAATGCAGTCTAAGTGAAAAGAAAAGTCAGCTAAAAACTATGAATGGCGTCCAATACCAGACTGTATTAAAAAAAAAAAAACTTTATATTTTAAATTAACCTGCAATAGTCATAATGATCTGAAATAAAGTTTAAGCGATAGATGTAGAGTGTATTTTAATATTTTTGTTTAAAAAAATAAATTTTCACGATTAAATATAAAAGCTAAAGAACTCATTGTGGTACAAATCAGTTATACAATGTGTGTAGTCTCGTAGTATAGGACTCTAGACGAGCGTAGTTCAAGCGCTTCTAACACAAACATCTGATTTCATTAACACGGTGTTTGCCCACTTGACTTACCTACATATTAGAATAATTAATTTTAAGTTATTGAAAAGGATACAAATGAAAAATTACGTGTTATATTATATTTATACATGTTTATTAATAAAGAAATGAGTGTTTTAATTATATTGGCTGATTAGTATATATTGGTGCCTTCTGGACCACCTACTTTTAGAGACGTTACGATTGTTAACAGAACAGGTATCTTGTGATGTTGAGATTCAATAATTGCAAGAAAACTATGTACCCATACGATACATATGATCGATTATTATATTTCAGTGGTTATAATGAGATTTATTTGAAAAGTGGCGCCCAACCAAAGTTTACTAAATAAATAAATCGGTTGTTAAGTCAATTTGAGACATCATAATCAAAATTCAATTAAAGTATGATAGCAATTTTTTTAAAGTCAAATTTAATATTCTTTTGATAAATTAGAAAAAAAATTGAAAAGTGGCGCCCAATGCCAAGCCTTACATTGGTGGCTTTTGTATGGAAAAGTATGGAAAAGCGGTCTTAGTTCGAAAAAATCTTTGCCATTAAACTGCTTTTGGTGAATTTTTAAACCACTTAAAAGAATATTATAAGAAATAATAAAAACAAATTCTGCTGACTGACAGGCATAGATAAAAAGAAACACACGACCGATAAAATTAAAACAAAAAAAAAAATATATTTTTTCGAAAGGGTCTTTAATAGGCGGACAAAAAATATTTTTTCTATCAACTATGCTGTGAACTTACGAGGTAAACTTTATTTTATAATGAAGACATTAATTAATCCCGATGTTAAATATTCCTTATGCCAGATGCCAGTTTTGTTTATTGACGTAATGTATCAATTACATGTGAAAACCTTTCATAACAAGCACTAAATACGTACTTAGGATTCAAAAGCACACGCAAAAATATAGTGAATTAACTTTTTTTTAAGGATAGAATATACAAGCTTCATTTGTGGTAGTACGTCAAAAGATGATATACGCTTTTCATTTCCAGTCTTTTTATTGAAATTATTTGTATTACTTATTCATCTTGGGTATGTGCTTGTTTTTTTTCTAATTTATTTTGCTTCTGGCATTTGAAGTATCAAGTTGAATATCATCCTTAATGAGACAGAGCGCAGAGAAAAATACTCTTTTTCTACTTGCTTGTGTTCTTATAGTAGATATCGTCGTCTCTGAATTTAGGTATACCTATGAAAAAGTATATGTATGGAAAGAATAATTCAAGTACTGTTTTTTTTTTTTTTTAATGTGCACTTGTAAACACTATTCATATATGTAGGAACATAAATATTTCATATCAAATTAAAGTTTTTCTTATATCGTTAAAAATTCATGTGAACATCAACGCACTATTAAGTGAAGGGTTGCAAAATAGGTGTTAAGGGTGTTTATTTTACCATGACACTTATCCGCGCTTCGTTAATATAATTTAATGCGCAACAACATTTTTTCAGTCTTATGTTATATTAATTAGTTTTAATTCTTCTTTGGAATGCCAATGCATTCATTCCATTCTCTATCAGATAAACATTTCAGTGAAGGCAAGCTTCTTAGAATGCTTAGAAAAAAAAAGAAGAAATAGATTGCGTTTGTACTAGAAATTCACTGTCTTAGATTAAGACTTCTTAAAGATTTCACATAACCTATGAAACAGAAAAAGACAATTTAATCCATATCCAGGAGCACATGAGTTTCAATGGGTTTTTTTTGATATTACAGATTATTGAAATAAAATAGAGCAGATGGATAATGGAACTGCCAATGGTATTGAAAATGTTGGTCAGCGTTGGGCGCCACACACAACTTTACATTGATGCCGAATAGCATTGTTATAATCCGTGTGCTTTAATAATCAGAATTAGACTGTACTCGAAATGAAGCACATTATTGTGTATTTTAATAGTTATATAGATTGGTGTCTAATCTTGAACTGGCTTGCTTTCGAATAAGGGCTTATAACTTATCGCCTCAAGTCATATATTCTTTAAATATAGTTTTGCTATAAACGACTTTTATACCACCGATGTCTTACTATGTATTCTAATGTCTTTTGGTGGAGAATCAAAGTCTAAAAGAACATTTTTGAAGTTTCCATAGAAATCTGTGTCTTTATGAATTTTAAATAAATTTTATGAAATATTCTAATTATTGTTGACTTTTTGGTCATGTTATCTTGAATGTGTTAGCCTTAATATAGTTAAAAAAAAAATTAGATGTTAAAATCAGTGCTTTTGTAATATTTGCCCTTATGATAAGATTAAGTGGCGCCCAACACAAGACCATTTATTCAATAAGCTATAAAATCCTAATGGTTTTTTTCCTTCCTTATGTCCAGGCTTAACAGATACAAAAGCAATACTATTATTTTTTACATGCAAAACATCAGAATGTGTATGTAACTGCAACTATGTTAGCAAATTCATCTTAAACGAAATTCATTTAGTTTTAACAACATTCTCAATACAAGTACAAAAGCTAGCTCTGTCAATTTCTGAAATCATTAATGATTTCCTGTGCTTAATTTCAGTCTCTCCCATTGATTTGTAATCATTCCAATTTTACAACAATGTGTGTATACATACCATATATCAATGCCAAAAACACAGAGAGTATAATATAGCAAATTGCCAAAGTAATTGAATTAATTGTTTTTCTCATTTCATCTGTATTATTGATTCGTGATTTATTTTTTTCTTCATTTCAATTTCAGACAAACACCAATAGTGTCATTCAATTGAATACTGATTCCGAAGCAGATCACAAACGACGCCATCATCGTTTTCAACGTCAGCAATTGCACGAACTCGAACTAGCACAACGAGATGTAAAACGCCAACTAAACGAATTGCAATACCATCGCATCGGCGAACGTGTACGTAATTTAGAAATCGAACAGCACCGCATTGCTGGGGCCAATTTCAATCTCAGTCGGCAAATCGCCAGTTTGGACAAATTGCACACCTCGATGCTGGAACTATTGGAAGACGTCGAAGGCGTACACAACAAAATGGACAAAACACTACCGGATGTGCGGCGGGAGATTTCCAAATTGGAATTTACCACAGCTCAATTAAATTCCGAACAGAGTTTGATTCGTGAGGAGGGACAGAATTTGGCACGCAGTGTTCAAGCAATGGCTGTGAGTGTGAGTGCACTACAAGAGGAACGTGATTCGTTCAAGGATATGCAAACCAATGTTGATACTTTGCAGAAAGATGTTGAACGTCTGCAGAGCATAACTGAAGTTCAGAAGTCAATTGTTCATCGAAGAATCGAAAAGGTAAGATACAAAAACTATGACTCCTTGTGCAAACAAAAGCACAACAAAACACATTTATATGTATATTCTTTTTTCATTCGAAATGTATTGAAATAATGAGCATCAGCTTCCGCTTCTCTGGTCTTCCGCCATTGTTTATGTACTCTGACTCTTATGTGAGACGCGTGGTAAGGTCTGGTCAGGAGCTGAGTCCTTTCATGAATACAAAATGATGTTGGTACATCCAGCAGTTAAAAAAAATAAAACCGAGAAGGACGTAGGGATTATAAAAGAAAATCTTAAAGCATGACTCCATGATTGTGGTTGACGTTTTGAAATTTAAAGAGGAAACAAGCATTCGGACATGTTCTGCCATTTGTATGTGTCCTTCCCACACAACCGGAGAATGCTAAGTGCAATTTGACAGAAGCATGACATCTTTTTTCTTTTTTGATCATAGAAAGAGGGGGTTTCGTTTGACAGACAATCGTTTTGGCTTTTAGTAGATATCCTGGAGTCATCCTTTATGATGAGACGGCACGTAAAAAAAAAACAAGTATTCGAGTAAGTTGGTGGAAAAAAAAAATTAAATTCCGGAAAAACTTATGATGAGTGTGTTGAGTGCTTGCACATTCTCTTACAGATTCTAAATACGGATTAAGCATCAAGGAGCAAAAAAGAATTGTGTGCATTGTTAAAAGAGAGAAAAAGACACGAACTTTTCAAGGAAAGGAGATTATTTTCGATTTAGTTTTTGATTCTTTTTTTTTTTTAAGTCCTCGATCCTTGGAATGTTTGATTTTTTTTTCTTTGTTATTGTATATTTACTTTGGAAAATTTTCGAGATGCCGTCTTTTTTTATAATCCAAAGATTGGATTCTGATCCTTATAGTTTGAAAGCTTAAAGAATATCTGTTCATTTTTTTGATTGCTGATGAACCTAGATAGGGGAGATTCTATAGACGTTTTTTTTTTTTATTTTTCATTTTATTCTCGTTATTCTTTATCAAGAGTATAATAAAAATAAGTTAGATTATTTGTAATTTTACCCTTTGCAATGGAAAAATAAATAAAAGCTCGTAATATAAGAAAATATGCAGGTATCTCAAAAATAGCGCATTTTTATAGTTTAAAAAATGGCGCCCAACGTTAGTCATACAATTTTTTTCATGTTTTTGTTCATTTTTTTAACTATAATTCTATATAGACATTCAACGACGCTTTGACGAATTTTTTAAATCTCCATAGAACAATAAATGGCGCCCAACATTTAACCAAGTAAACTTAGTAATTTTCAAAAATATAATTATCCAGAATTCCAGAAAGTCTATTTGATTATTCGTATTTAAAAATAATTTGAACTGTAATCTGGATTGCAAAGCTATATTTAATTTAAGTAATAGAAAGAGAGGCAGGAATTTTTTCTGGGCGAGAGTGAGGTAACGTTTTTTTTAAATTAAATCCTATAGGTGGCATTTGATTCAAATAAGGTTTTGTAGAAAAGAATGCTGCCTAAATAATCCAAGCACTCACCTCTTACGCAGTACGGCCATTCTACTATTGCAATCCACAACAAAATACTGTGAATCTGAATCAACACCTACAAAAATTGATCCAATTATTTCTATCTAACAAAAAACCTAATGACTAAGTGCTATTCGAAAATATATAATACATACAAAATCAATCAGTCTAATGCAAATTGTGTGTGTGCTTTTCAAAATCCGCAATTTTACAAAATTATTTTTTTTTTTTTTCAAAAGCTCCACGGCTTCCTTGCATATTGCCAAAAAATTTTTTTTTATGGAAATAAGAGGCACGTGTTTTTCATGCATCAAATTCATAAAAAAAAAATAAATAACAGCCAAATTCAAAGCAGAAACGTGCCAAATGACCGAAATTTCTCTGGACACGTCGTCGCTATTCCCATTCAACATCCCCGCCTTAGCAAGCACCTAACGCTCTACCTACTATAATACAACAGTCACAATAAATGGGGTGAAAAGGTATCTCTATGTCGAATAATCGAAGCGTATTTCCATTCGACATATCAAAAATGTATCCAAAGGGGATAAATAAGTAAAATTTCGAATAAAAGTACTGTTTACCTTCCCATTTCCTTTTTTTTTTCATTCACCCACATGTCTTTTCCGGAAGAAGAAATAAAAAAAAAATAATAAATTATTGAAAAGCCCCTCCAGAGGCCTACCTACGCAGTCTCTAGGCCAAATCAAACATCCTTCTCCCCTTTCATTTCAGCCATTTTTTTTTTTTGTATTTCCATTAATTTTTTTTTTTTTTTTGAGTAAATCGACTGAATTGAATTTTAATGAACAAATGTTTTTTTTTTTGTTTTGTTTGTATCATTGCAGATGGAAATGGAAGCAAAACGGAAAGCAATGCTTGCTTTGGATCTGCAGAGAGTGCATAAGGCCGATGCCAATATTGTGATGGCCGACAACAATGTCAACAAAAAGAGCAACGGCAGCAGTAGAAATGACAACAACCGTCAGTCAGCTTCCGAGAATATTGAAATTGCCGCACAGAATTTAGTTGAGAAATTGGAATCCGTTGAATTGCAATACGAATCGATAATCAACAAATTGCCAAACGACTGCAGCCAAGTTGAAAAAGGATCGGGCTCGGAGAGTATGGGAACGGGTTCGTCGGGGCTATATTTGATTGCGCCCGCAGGTCAAAACAAGCCGGTCATGGCCCACTGCAGTGGTGATGGTTGGACGACAATTCAGCGACGCTTCGATGGCAGCGTTGACTTCAATCGCTCCTGGGAAGCGTATGCCGGTGGTTTTGGGTCGCCATCTGGTGAGTACTGGATTGGCAATGAGATGCTTCATCATCTGACCGCCGACAATTGTACGGAATTAAAAATTGTTATGCAGGATATTTATGACAATACGTGGTATGCACAGTACAAGAACTTCTACATATCAACACGAGAGGACGGCTATCGGTTACACATCAAGGGCTACAGTGGAAATGCCTCGGATGCGCTCGATTACCAAAATGAGATGCAGTTCTCGGCGATAGATGTCGATAGGGACATATCAAATACACACTGTGCTGCTAACTATGAGGGTGGGTGGTGGTTCTCCCATTGTCAGCATGCGAATCTAAATGGTAGATATAATTTGGGTTTGACATGGTTTGACGCTTCCCGCAATGAGTGGATTGCTGTGAAATCAAGTCAAATGTTAATTACAAAGCGTCGGAGCTGCAGCGTCGATACCGTCCGGCCGTCGTCGAATCAGGGTCGTCACAAAAATGCAAAACTTTCGGCAGATGCGACGGCGGCGGCGGCACTAGGTTCGTCTGTGACGTCGTCGGCGACACCACTCACAGCTGCGGCGGTATCGACGAGTAACAGTAATGACGCCAATTCGTTGACAATAGTTAGTGGTAGGCGGACTGTTGTGTTGGAATCACCACAAACAGCAGTAATCACTAATGCCGAACTTACTTAAGTAAGAACCACCACAAACATCGCATCTGTAGTTTGAAGCGCAGTGTTTTTTATTTTCTGTTTTTTTTTGTATTGCATTTTAAAAATACACGCACACATTCATTCAAACAATTTCTCATGTCATTTCATAACAATTTGCACAAAATGAAAATAATCCACAAAAAAAATAAAAAAAAAAAAATGTAAATAGAATTTCATATACATAATATGATGGATTTCCTATAATGAGAGTAATGGAAATTGTATAAGAATCAGTATAGTTAATTATTTATGTTTAAATTGAATAGTGTAAAATGTATCTATCTATTTATGATTTTGAATTAGTGTTACTTGTACACAAAACGTATAACGATATTTTTAACTGAGCAAATGATGGAATGAATGCCAGTCAGTGAGAATTTGTATTTTGTATATTTTTTTTTATTTGTATTGTGTAAGCAGATAACATTTAAATTAAAATCAACTTCAGTGTAATTTACATATAACATACAAAATGTTTATTTTGCATCAATAGTTAAAACTTTTAATAACAATATGGGGTTTATATTTGATTGTATTTTTTTATTGGGCGCCATTTTATATATTTGTCCATTAGTTACAATTGATATTGGGTTGTCTAAGGGTATAATGTACTCATTTAATTAAAAACAGTTTTAAATAAATTAAAATGGTGAAATTAATTTAAAACACAAATGCTACACGCATTGGGCGCCATTCCAAATCTTATTTAATGAAAGTTCTGATATTTTCAACCGACGATTTTTTTTTTAATAAAATATTTTTAATAAATTTCAAGCATTTTTTAGTTATGATGTTCAGACGTATGATCTTTAGACTTAGGTTAAGTTTAAGTCAAAATACAGCATTTTTAGTTTTTATCGGGCGCCAATTAACAATCTCTGTTTTGCTTCTTTTTCGCAATATAAGTTAGATACTGTCTATGATGAAAATGGATATAAGGAGTATGCAATTGTGTTTCTGCAAACAAATTAACAGTACCGAATCGAACATAAAAATCTTTTTCTGAAAAAAAAAATGTTTTCTTAACAAAATGGCTAGAGGATTGTTTCCCTCTAATAGCTATCAACAATCTGATTTCTAAATTCGAGACTAAAGGTCGCAAAAAATCTTCCAATTGAAATTAAATTCGAGAGAGTTATAATCTTAAAAAATATTTTATATTAAAATTTATTTCTCATTACTTTCTGTAGTTAAGTTATGTTGTCAAGGTTGTATATATTTAATATATTTAACAATAATTAATATTTAATTTAAATTATTTATTTTCAATTAATTTTATTTTGTTTCATGTAAACAAACAAAAAACAAATCAAATACTGTGGAATCTTTGTCTCAAATATTTTCTATATTTGGGCGCCATTTTTATTTATAACTCTTATTGTTTGTTGGATACGATTAAAATTTAATAGAACGAAAATTATTCATGAAAATTTATGTTTTATTTTAGTGCTTACACTTATTCATCAAGTTACATATACATAAGTTGCTGATTTGCTTTCATTAAAAACTAATCTTAACTTAAGCAATCCTTAAAAAATAAATTACGTACATTTAGCACTTAGCTTCACTATTCGTATAAATTTTGTCATTATCGTTTTCTTTTTGAGAAAGTTATTTAAATGGTAAATGCTAAAACGTTAGGTTTCCTTTTAACATTTTTTTAATTTAACAAACTAATTATTAAAAATTCTTTTACTTAAACATTGGCTGTGACGTTAAACAAAAAATAGCATCCGTCCTTTCCAACACTTCGCAATACTGCGCATTGATCTATTAAATGTTATCTGCTTCACTTTTGTATTTAATCTTAAACTAGAAATTTATTATATTATTTTTCGCAGGGTACCCATATATGATTATTTAAAATAAAAACTAAAAACAAATAACCTTAATTTTCTTAGTCATAGTTATGTAGGTGTTTTAATTATTTGTTAAGTCAAACATTTATAAACGTTTTTCAAAAAAAATATAAACACAAAAAAAAAAAAAATTACCTTTATGTACATGTTCATTATATAAAAATATTTAATAAGACCAGGTGTAAGATCTCCAGACAAATAAATAGAATAAATTATGTTATAAACGAAAAAAAAAAAAAACAAAAACAGTACACATGTAAGCTATAGCTATATAATAAAGAACTAAATAATCTCCTATAGTTAGTCCACACTTAACCATGTCGCTTAAATTTATTTATACATACCAATAAATTTAATACATTCAAATTGTCACTTGTAATTGAAAAAGGTTGAAATAAAGTAAAAAAATGAAAAAAATTGCTTAAGTTTATAGTTTTTGTTAAAAATAAACCTTTATAGTAAGAAATGCCAAAGAAAAGAGAAAAAAAATATATGGAAATTGGTCAATACACATCAGTAATTGTACAAATAAAAGAATTCCCCATATCCATCACACATGTTTAGTTCATAAGATTAATTAAACAACAAAAAAATAAAACACTATAAGAATTTCTACTATGTATAAAAAATTAAATATTTATGTTTTTCTTTATATTATTATTTGTTTCTTTCTTTTAATGAAAGATAGTAATTTTTTATGAATAGTATATATATTAAAGCTTATAGTATATGTGAATAATTTTTAAGAGTCGAGAATAAAAAAGTAAAAAAATGTAAAATAAGATAAAAACAAAACCAAACAAAAAAATCTATTTAACAACAATAAAAATTATATGAAACAAAGTTTTTGGAAATAATTGATGTTTTATTTTTTTCTTCTTGCAACAACGATCCTAGATTTCCTGAACAAAATCCAATATGTCAGAGAATGTTACACAAATTTCGAACACTTGATTGACAATTCGTTAAAACAATATAAATAGACCAAATTGGAATGCCTCCAATTTGAAAGTGTCCAGCATCACAAATAACAATGCCATCATATATTAAGTGGAAAATTCAAATTCGGTGGACTAATTTGATTGGTTGGATTGACATCTAACTGATATGGAATCATTGTTATGATGGGGGAGCACCAATCAAGTAATTAGCAGTGTAAGTAATGTGACAGTTAATCCATGTTATGGTTGCGAGTTTTTGTCAAAGCAACAATTGAACAGGTATGAAACAATGCCTGAAGGTTTTCAAACTGAACAATAGAATGTATAGGTGACAGTTAAAGCTATAATTAAAAACCATCATTGAAACAGAAATTAGTTAGAAGGCTGTTATTTCATTTGATAAATCGATAAGTGAAAATTCTTCAAAGATATAGACCAGTCAGCAAAAAGGTACTGATTGACATTTTTTTTTCTATTGAAATCGGTTGGTTGTCCTTATGAGTATTAAAGCCACCATTTTGAAATAAGAAACGTGTTTCAACCAATATCGCGAGAACTTTAACTTATTGTATATACAATCAATTTGTTAGCATCCTTTTGTTGGAACTGTCTAATTATCTTCATCTTTTGCGTAAACCAAACTCTAACGCTTTGACTTGCTGTCTCGTCAGAAATTCTAAATTTTGACGTGAGAGCTATTCAAAGTTAAAATATTTATCCAGAGAAACGAGAAGAAGAAAAAATGTTTTGCTACAACGTGATTTGATTCAAATCAGTCAGATAGCTCTCAATTATTTATAAATTAGAAGTTACCTACTGCTGTCAGAAAACTGTTGTGCAAGTCGCCCTAATACACACAAGAAATTATTTGTTTCTAGGTTGTAATTTTTATAAAAGAAAATTATTTTTGTTGTTAGAAGCTTCAAATTAAAAAATAATAATCTTACAACTAAAGTCTTATTATGTTCACAAATTTTTCCGCCATGTTCACAAATTTTTCAAGCGTCTATTTTGAATAGATAACAAAACAGGCAAATATACACTTGATTTCATGTCCCTAAATAGGTATGTAATAAATAAATATACCAAGTATCCTTAATTTAAGTTTTAAGAATGTAATTTAACGGAAGACAAAAAATTGCGAAACAATATACCACACCACACAACAAAAAAGCTGAACAACAGAATTTAATGTTTTTATTACGAAGGAAAATAAATACTCTTACAATACTCGACCAGGGACGGATTAGGCCTAAGGCAAGAAAGGAAAATGCCTAGGGGCCCAGTCGTGCCTTGGGACTCTGCGCGCCTTAAAAAAACAACTTTTTTAATAGGGATATTGCTTCTTATTTTTTTAGTGACGAATTCCTATCAACAAAAAATTCGATAATTTTTCTAAACAGAATAGGCTTTTTTTCTTTCAGTAAAGCGGAAATTGATTTTTTTATTAAAAGGAATTCGAAATAGATTATAAATTGAATTTGAGAATTATTGGGTCTGTTCCTTTACTTTCAAACTCTGTGATTTTCTGTGCATTTAAATGCTCTTTTATTCTATTTATGAATTTAAGACTGCTTTTAAACGATGCAATATTTCCTAGCCATTTTTAAGCCCATTGGCGAGTGGTGGCGGGGGTAGATAAAATTTCTGAAGTTCAAAAAAAAAAAG
This sequence comes from Epistrophella euchroma, assembly GCA_947049315.1. Taxonomy (NCBI): domain Eukaryota; kingdom Metazoa; phylum Arthropoda; class Insecta; order Diptera; family Syrphidae; genus Epistrophella; species Epistrophella euchroma. The sequence goes on along the minus strand of OX346245.1, from coordinate 119,033,127 downwards.
CAGAGTTATAGCCCCTTTTTCTTTGTGTATTCTCTTATTGTTTATGTTTTATTTAAATTCGTCTTCTATTCTGTAAAACTTGACTTAGTGTTCTGTGGGCGTTCACCTAAGCGACTTTAAAAGAAAATTTCAAACAAATCTCCAATAATTGGTTTCCTAACGAGAAAAAGGTTTATGACATCGACTAAACGAGTGTAGCAGTTACCAACGAATTGCTGTGTTTGGCACAAATTTTCAGAAATTATCACAAATATTCCTGTTTGTTAACTCGAAAAAGTTCCAACTCCTGTGTGCAAGTAGTGTAACTATCCCCGAGTTCGTAAAAGTAAACATGCTCAATCACTGCTAAAAACAATCGCGAAAAAATGGTAATAGTTATGTACATTTTGGGCAAAATTTGATTTCAATGCTGAAAGCAAACATCAGCGCTTCTAAAATAGTGAACACAATTTGAAACAGACTGCATTTGCCTGCAGAAATGCGACTTGAATGTGGCAGTGTTGCCGAAGTTTTACTTTTACGAACTCGACCTACTGTTGACACCGACTAAGAAATGTAAGCAAATGTATTTTGGTCTTCGCTTTCTGACTATAACGGCATTGTTTCGCCATATTTTTGTGAGACATTTTTGAGAACATATTATGAAATAATAATGTAGTAAAAAATTTAAAGTCACAAATAAAAATGATTTATGTTACCGTTTGGCGCCATACACACAAAAGTGAAGTGGTTCTGTGCCTTTGTTATAACATTTTGGGAAGTTTTCCCTTTTCGGAGAGAATTTTCCCTTATTTTAAAATTTGACAGGTTTTACACATTTTACTGGAAAAAGATGTCAAACACACCTAATAATCGGTTGCTGATTATTTGTTTGAAACCTGTTCGTAAACTATCTTACGCTACGAGCAGACGGCATAGATATAAAAGTCGCATATCTACGTTTGCGATTCTGACGTCAGTTTTACGTCATTATTTGCGACTTTGATCGCATATCGTCTAAACACCCTTTTGGGACAGTCTGCATATGCTCGCATTTTATTTTTTTTTTTACATTTTATTTTTTTTTTTTATATGAACTTTGACAGAACTGAATGCACATAAAATCACAGAGTTTTGAAGAAAAGGAACCTTATAATTCCAAGATATTTAAATTTTTTGTTTTTGTATATACAATGAATTGAGCAACGGCTCAAAAAAAAGTTAAATCGAATAAAATCCGATGCTACAAAACCGCGCAATGCGAAAAAAAAACACAAAAAGTTATTTTGCAAAAAAAAAACAATAGGCCAAATAAATAACAGTGTAGCAAAAATTAAAATAAAACAACAAATTGCCAAATGAGTTCTGCGAAATAATTGAAAATATTTTTAACAAAAAAGCGAAATATCAAAACGCGGAATGTTGCTTGCCTAACGATTGAAAAACATAATAAATAAAAAAGAAAACTTAAATTGCCAATATGAAATATTTAACGACTTAGGCGAAACAAAGAAATGCAAAACAAAATTCGCCTTACTATGGTGATCGTTTTTCTGCCTGACCAAAAAATTGATTTCAAAAAATAAAAAGGAAAAATGTGAATGAGAATGCGTCAATAATTTGTTTTACTTACACTTTGAGGAACAATAAAATGCAAATTCCAGACTGTTGTACAATTTATTGGGATGTAACCCCAGTTTTTTACTTAGATGGACTGTAATATTTACTTTTGTTTACCTACCCTAATTAAAATTAATGTTACTTCCGTTAGATAAGCTATGTTTCCGATTTCAAAGAATATAAAAATTAAAATCAAAATAAGATCTTCAAAATTGTAACTAGCCGTATTTTTTTGCAAGGGAATTGAATAAAAAAAAAAAAAAAAAAACGGTTTGGGGGCTTAACAGTTTACGTGTTAAATGCGACAACAACTAAGCCTATTCGGGCTTGGCTAAGGACGAAGAATCTTCGGGGCTTAACTTAAGCATGGAGAAAAACTGTGTTGCTGACATGAATTCCATACATCTTATCGATAGTTTGTATGAAAACTCCATGTTTTATGAGTGATGGCGTTCGGTAGTCCCCGATGTCATTTTTATCGACCAATTTCCTCCGTGCTTGCAAAAAAAAAACACGCCTACTGTTACTTTGGATTAAGAAGAATCATACTTGTATAATCTGCAGACCAATACATATGCATACAAATAAACATACATATACATTTAATAAAAAGAGATAAAGTAATTAAATATAACCTGATTTCAATAAATATTTTGCTAACTATAATTCAATAAAACCCTATGGTATATGTATCTGAGGCATCTATTAAATTATCTTTCATCAAAATAATTCAATAATACATACATACAATTCAAAGAGATAAATAGATATTTGAATTGAATAGCTTTTGTTTTACCACATTTACCTCTTTTTAAATATTGATATTGAGCTGCCATGTAACCGCAAATAATTTGGATTTGTTACATTGAAATGTTTAGTTTGAATACTTCATTAAGAGAAATTTTCATAAGTGTCATGTTTACTCCTATCTATCACTCACAATACAATCATCCTCATATTTTTTGTTTTAATACACATTGAAGCCATTTTCTTTAAACTTGATTTAAAAAATTTTATTACACGTCAATAGAGAAGGATATTTACAGAATATCCGAACTTTTTGTCTTTCCTATTGGGTTATACGTATATTACCTATACTCTAAGTTAAAGATGTATTTATTTCAAGATTAGGCCAACAGTTTCATATTTACGATTTATCATATTATATGCAATAAAAACCATTTCATGCTGAGAAGTGTCTGTCATTTTGACAAAGTTACAAAGTTAATATTAACTATGTGTTGTAATTTAATTAATGATATAAACATACAAAGGTTGAATTTCCCTCGATTCATTCTTAAGAGCTGTGTGACGCCAGAGCCCCGACCTCAAAATTTTTTGACGAAACATGTCGCATTCGTTTGTCCTTCATTTGTCCACGTTTGTCTAGGTAAAAAAAATCGTTTGTCCACCCTCAGAAAAAAAGTTATTAAGCTTTTCTCTTTTATAGCAAGTACCCAAAAATTAAAAAACCCCTCTACTGCCCACAATTGTGAACTTAGGAGGTCCGGACCAATTACAATCGTTTGTCTACCGGCTTCTTATCATTGTCCACCAAAAATTTTCGTTTGTCCACCCTTAGTTCAAAAAATATTGAACTTTTCTTTTTTATAGCAAACGGCATAAAAAATAAAAATTTTTTTTTAGCGGAATGGAACCAATTGCAATCGTTTGTTTCACCGATTGTCCATGTTAGTCCAGAAAGAAAAAAAAATTTTCGACCTTAGTTCAAAAGTTATTCACCATTTATTTTTTATAGCAACACCCCCAAAAACAAAAAGTCCTCTTTTATCCACAATTTTTGACTTGGGAGGTCCGGACCAATTGCAATCGTTTATCCAGCCGCTCCTTATGATTGTCCACCAAAAAATTTCGTTTATCCATCCTTCATTCAAAAATTATTCAATTTTTTCTTTTTTATGGCACCAACATAAAAAATTATTTTTTTTTTTTTCGGAAGGTAATTTTAAAAACTGATCTCTGAAATAATTTGACTTAAAAACATAGTAAATGAAAGGTGACTTGCTTTAAAAAAGTATAGCAGGACATTGTCAATGTTGCCGCTGCGTTTTAATGATTTACTTTTATTGTAAGTTGATTTTTTAGAAAATGTGACCCCACGCCTAAGGGAATCACCCTGTACATATATTATGAAATCTGCCCTTTTCTACAAATTTCTTTTATTTAAATGAAAGGGTTAGGAGCCAGGCTATTTTAAAAGGTGATTTTTTCTTAATTTAAGGGATAAATCAATTATTTGTTGGTGGTGGACAAACGAAATTTTTGGGTGGACAATCACGAGCAGCCGGTGGAAAAACGAACCCACTTGGTGTCCGAGCCTCCTATATGTTAAAAATTGGGGATGTTGCTATAAAAAAAGAATATTGAATAACTTTTGAACTAAGAATCGAAACATATTTTTTCTTTCTGGACTAACATGGACAATCGGTGGACAAACGATTGCAATGGGTTCCATTCCGCAAAAAAAAAAATTTAATTTTGTATGCCGTGTGCTATAAAAAAGAAAAGTTGAATAATTTTTGAACTAAGGGTGGACAAACGAAAATTTTTGGTGGACAATCATAAGGAGCCGTTGGACAAACGATTGCAATCGGTCCGGACGTCCTAAGTTAAAAATTGTGGGCAATAAAGGCGTTTTTTAATTTTAGAGTACTTGCTATAAAAAAGAAAAGCTTAATAACTTTTTTTCTGAGGATGGACAAACGATTTTTTTGCCGGGTTAAACGTGGACAAACGAATGCGACATGTTTCGTCAAAAAACTTTGAGGTACTGATATTTTAACGTTTACTCACTATTTTCGAAATATCTATTAAGTAAAATTTGTAGCTTTATAAAAAAAAACACCCCTGAGACCTGTAGGAAATGCTATAGATGGCAGCACAAAGCTCTCAACCAACATTCAGAGAATGTGTTGGAGTAACCGAGAATTTTTTTTAAATATGTTTTCAACGTGTATTAGGTTCGTCAAGGTCATTGGAAAATTCTTTTTCCAATGATTGTGATCTCGTTTGGTCAAAGCGAGACATTTGCAGAGGAAATGAATGACTATTTCCTTTTCCTGCTGGTCCCCACAGCTACTGCAGTGAGTATTGTGAGGAATGCCCAGCCTCGCCGGATGTTCTCCGATTGGCCAGTGACCGGAAAAAGTTTCAACGACCCTGGTTATGTCTCGCCTGGGTCTGCCTATCAAGTCCGTTGTTCGTGCTTTATTGTAGGTGGGTCAAATCTTTCTAGATATGACGCAGTTTGTAAGACTGTGCCACCTACGATTTGATTCAGCGAGGAAAATTGACGAACTAATTTAGAAGACGATAAAGGCAAGACAATTGCTTTAACGGCTGCCTGACTGTATGTCAGGATGGCAGTATTACGGTTTCGGTTAGGGTCTTGTTTGAGTAATGCTTCCCTAATTCCCAGCAATTCCGCCTGAAAAACACTAGCTTAGTGGGGTAGCCGATAAGATCTAGAGATATTCAGAGATTCGGAAAAGATTCCTGAACCGAAACGCACTCCATCTTTGAATTATCAGTGAAAATAGTTGTGTTGAAGTCTCTCAGCATGATGTCATCCTTCCAATCCTGTCTGGGTGACAAAAACAACATTAAAATCCCCACTGAGGTCCAGAGTAGGAGTGCAGTATATAGTCTGTAGTTGTTGAAAACATATCGGCAGGGATAAAATTCGTGATATAGCTGTGACCGTATGGTTTGGGAAATGAACAATTCTATTCTTTTTATCTTATCGAGCTGCAAGATACTAGATATTTAATATGTAAATCAAGTGGTAAAAGGTGCAGAAAAACGCTTAAGGCATCCGTCGGGCATGATCGCAAGGCCCCTGTGGTACCAACGCTAGCTTCTCTTTGATAACCTTCTTAAGTTTATCGATGTTGTACCCTTTGTTAAGTACGGGTCACTATACAATCGAATCATACGTGAGGATTGGTCGTACCACGTTTGCGTACGTCCACAGTATCATCTTCGACTGGAGACCTCACTTTTACCGAATAACTAGGCACAGAAAGCTAGGCAGGAAAAAATTATTTTAAATACAAAGTACTAAGAGGTTATTAAAACAAAAGCCAATTTAGAACCTAGTATTTAAAGTTGTAAAAAAAAAACAATATTCCATTTTTTGTTTTTCAACATTATTAAGTTGGAAGTAATTTTTTCGAAAACTGAAAACAGAATATGTTGATTTAAAAAATGTATGAAAGAACAGAGTTCTGGCTTTCAAAAAAGGTAAAACACTTTTGAGTAAGTGTTGCAATTTTTTTTAATAGCTATTTCCATTTTAAATACTGTTTTTATAAAATGCACCAAAACACCATTTTTGCACTCGATTTCAATTAAGCCGCCATATAATAAAATAAAGTACTCTCCATAAGCTTCAATTTAACATAAATTTCATAACTGTTGTTGAGCAATGTTAAAAGTGGGCCCAAAGTCTACACAAAAGTGCCCATGACTCTTTAGAGTTCGTTTTAAGAAAGCTATTTTTCTTTTGTCTTATTTCCTTGGCCTTTATAATCGCCAGCACTGGCACGTGGCATCCATACAAGTAAGTTAGTTATTAGCTATTGATAAATAGGTTAGTTGTTATGAATATTCGTCCTGGCGCTCTGACTTCATCGCATCACTTGACTAGAGAGGGCCTTGTCAGTATTCATTTTTTTGTTAAATTGAGTTAAGCTTACAGGCATTTTGCAACAAAAATCTAATGTAAATTATATCTCACAAGATAAAAATTTTTTCCTTTACTGCTGCTCAACAACAACACTTTTTCAGTTTATATATACTCGATACAACGTTAATTCAATCAGAATGTGTAAACTAAATAAAATAAAATATTAAAATGATTTAATTTCTCAAACTACACCAAAATCTCAAACACAAAGACACTATTTCCAAAAAGAAAACTTCCCTCTGCCGCAAGGAGAATTTTTCTATCCACGTATTTTTTTTTTTTTTTATTTTGTTGGAAGATAGAAAATGAACGAAAAGAAATCATTCACAGTTTTTGGATTTTATGGTGTTCGGATTTGGAAAATAAAATCTACGAGACAACGAGAACTTGTTTTAAAATATTCCAAAACTTTGTATTATGCTTCTATTCCGTTCCAAATAACAACGACTTTGCCGAAGACATAGTCCTTGGGGGCACCCCCAGATATTCTTTGATATAATTTTTCAGTTCTATAAACCATTTCCTATCTTTTATTCTTCTTCGCACAGCCTTTCCGAAGTTCGAAGGATGTTTTTCACATAGTTGGAGAAAACTTTATATTTATATTTTTTATCAACAAAAACTTAATATTCTCCTTAATTCTCCAAAGTGTGTGTCTGTGTTTGCGTGGGTTCATATTTACCATTGCGTTTGACTTTATTTATCGTTTTTTTCATTTTTATAGACTTTTGTGTCCTAAGCTAGGTTCCTGTCTCCTTTAAGCATTTTAATATAGAAAAAATGATTGTTCTTACGGGATCAACTACTGTGTTGTGGTTTGTCCTTTGACCTCCCCCAAAAATATTTTGCGTGTCCTCGAAATAAACACCACGGAAGGAACAAATTTTTTTAAGATTCCTTCAAGCTTTAATAGATACATTAGCATTCAACGGTTAATTTAAGGATTATTTTAATCCCTATGGCATAGTTCAAAATAGGTATATGTGTGTATAAAGTCACCTTCCTGTTCGTTCTGCCAGGCCAGGATGTCCTGCTCACGGTAAACCTAAAACAACAAAAACAAATAGCCCACAGAAGGTATAGTCGGAGAAAAGTTTCCATCCGCTTCTGGCCGTAGGTAATTGCCACTAGATATAAACCACAATGGCAAAAGATAAACTTTTAATTCCAAGTCCAAGCAAAAAAAAAAAAGAAAAGGCCAAAGCGTATACCTAACAACACAACTTGTAGAAATAGACATCCTTTTAGCAACGATATTATACTCTTGTTGATTGTTTTTTTTTTTTTTTCATCATCCAAAGCAAAACTTTCATTATTGCAAAAATTTCTTGCGAAGGACAAAGTCGACAATGCACTATAGGATTCTAGAACGGTATAGAGTCCTTGGAACAATGGCGCAGGCTAAAGTGCAAATACCGTTGGATATTTAGGAAATTGACCTGATTACCGATATCTCATTTAATATCCGTTTTGTGGTCAAGAACTCGCCTTGACAATGGTAAGTAGAGACACACAGACATGATGGGGTTACTGAGAGCCCCATAAATTAATATGAGTACGTCTAAGTATGTACAGAAAAAGAACTCCACAGTCCACACCTTGGTTGTTGGAATATTTTTTTCGTTTTTTTTTTATATTTTTTTACCTCTCGTGTGGATATAAAAAAGTGGGTAGAGGAATTTATAAACTACCTAAGACAGAAAGGATCAATTCACGTGAAATGGATAAAACGAAATAAACGTCAATTAAATGTTTAATATGTTATTTTTTTTTCGTTTCGACAGCATTGCTTTATTATCCCTCTTCTCCTGGTATAAACCATTTTTTTTTTTTTAACTTTTTCTAATGTTTTGATAAAAACGATAGAACAGATGGTAATGGTAGGTACCTATTTGAATGGTAGTTTTTTATATTTAATATTTCATATAAGTATAGATACGATAAAACTTTATTTTTGGTGAGCAAATCGATAAAGAGAGAGAAAAAAACACATACAGTTTTATTTGGAAAAAAAGACTCGTTATTAATTCTCTATCTGTATCAATTAATTCACCAAAAATAAAATTTTATTGGCTGCATTTAAAAAAATATGGTAACAACTATTGAATTTTTTTTTTTTTAATTTAGGAATGAATGCTGATGATTATTTCGGAATTTAAAGCATCGCGTGGCTGCGCTTTAACTGTTTTATTTTTTTTTGCTAATTTTCTATAGGTAGGTATTTTATATTGATTCATGTGAAATGAAACTAATTCATAAGTAGGGGTGTTGGATTTTTAAAGAAGGATAATTACTAAAAATTGAAAGGTGCATTCTTATAAAGTAGTATTGAGCTCTAAAAAAGATATATCATTTGATTTTTATTTAGCCTGGAACAACAAAAAAAAAAATATAGGTACAATATTGGATCGCAAGAACTTACTCTTTGTAGTTAAAAGCTATAATGTTATGAAACCTTTAACAAAAAGGCATCATCGCAACTCGTCATATCTAACTCATCATGCCGCAGCTGAACATGACCCAACTCATCACAACCCAACTCATCATAGGGTACAAGATTGTAGCATAAAATTTTTCTCTAGCGCAAACACTTTCTGAGATATTTGCAAAAAACTCATTTTTATGACTTTTGACCCCTTATATTGGCGGTTATCAATGTAACAAACTACAAAGTACCAACCCTCAACCAGCCTCACGCTACGAAAAACATACCAATAATATGCCTTCAAACAAAATTCATTCTGAAAATGGATATTATTGCCTTGATGACTTATTCCCATGATGAGTTGTCCCATGATGAGTTGTTCCATGATCAGTTGCCCCATGATGAGTTGTCCCATGACGAGTTGTCCCATGATGAGTTGTCCTATGATGAGTTGCGAATATGATGACTTGTTCTGTGTTGAGTTGGTTCATGATGAGTTCGACCATGATGAGTTATACCCAACCCCTAGTTAGAAAATGTTTAAAACTAAGAATATTTTAGTAAATTTGCTAAGTAGTATCATACTAATACCTTAACATCAGGCTGTTTAAAATTTTGCGCCATTAATTATATGTTTGATTATTTTTGTTTAAAAAGAAGCTATTTATAAAATTTTTAATATTGCATCAATATTGTTTTTACTAAGAAATACCAAATTCCAAAATTATAACAAAATCGGTCGACCCATTCAGAAAATATATGTACGTGAATAATTCAAAAATAAGGCATATTTTTTTTTTTGGCAAAAACCTGAAACGGAGTATTTTTACAAATATTTGGGTCAGTACTAGGTTGGCGCTTATTTTGGTAATGGTCGAATTTCTTTCGTAATTAAAAAGTTATGAGGCTGACTTAAAACAAAAATCTGTGCAAAATTTCATTGAAATCGGTTAACGTTAGCACGTGCCATAAACCACTTGAAATTTCTCATATACAAATCACAGGTATATTTTTAGTCTTTTACTAAAAAATTCCACAAAATTATAATTGTCAATGTATAAAAATGAAACCTGGCAAAAATCTTAAAAACATGGTAAAGTATAAAAATAAATATCTTAACATTTTAAAATTTTTTTTTTTTACCCACTTAAAATTTAATACATTTTTCGTTTTATTGTCGCCAATTAAAGATGCTGCGGGTATATATTTTTTTGTTCATAAAGTTATCAATATAATACTACTAACATATATGATCAACAAAATTTAAATAAAAGAGAAAACAGGGTTACACTATAAACTTCATCAAAAAATCAAATTTATCTTTTAGAAAATCATATTAAATTGTTCTGCAGCAAATTCAAAGCCGATGGGTCCGCATCCGTTTTGGTTGTAGCACAAATAACAGTAAACGCACAGACGTATATACAGTCCCGAAAGATAGTATGGCGATAAACACTTTTTCAGACTTCTCAATTTTGGTTACATTTAAAGCCTCAAAATTTTTTTTTTTTTTCGACTAAACCAATAATTGCCCTTTAAAGAGAGTAAATGCTATAAATAATATCTTATGTAATTAAAAATTTTAGAAAATAAGTATTTTATCTACATAAAACAAAAAAAATCAATTTTTTAATACTTTTGATTTTTTTTTAACATTTTTTCTTTAATGATATCATTTTATTATTGAACTTCAATTTTCCCTCGATTTATTTTAGCAAATAATCTGAAATAATGACTTAATCCATCCGATTTCGGAATAATTTATTTTCAAAATCCTTCATTTAACAAAGCCTGATTTTGACACTAAAAAAAGAAACCTTTGACAAATGTTTCAATTAGCTTTAATACTCTGTTGCCTTCCTACTTTCTTTATTTCATAAACATACATATTTTATGACTGAATTGCATAATAGTCACGTGTGTGTGTGTATATATTATCGTTGTCGTTCTATGAAAACTCCCTAAGTCCATTTCTTAAGAAACTGAAGAACCTTCCATAAACACGGCATAGTTAATTAAATACCAAAATTTAACTTTGGTAAAAAGTACCCAACTCTTTTGCTACATTTATTCTAAATATAAAATTTATCAAACTCAAAAATTTTCAAGTTATTGTTAGTAAAATTCCATAACAAATGTCAATGTTACAAAATTTAAAAAAATGGACTAAGGGAGTTTTCAAAGAACGACGACGTTATGCTCTATACTGTAGAAAAACCTTATATACCTGCGTAACTTATCAAGGTTTTTTTTTTTTTTTTCAATATAAAAGAAAAAATTTCATCCAATGAATGGCATGATGTGCTTCCTTAATGCTTTTGTTGAGATTTATTTTATATCATAACTTTGTTAATAGGTCCCAATAAATCCAGACATATAATCAACGAACCAATATCATGTGAGAATGTGTTTGTTTGTGTGTATGAGTTTGTACCTTCACAAAAAACAGACATGTCGATTAATAACATTGCCCTTGGTCCTTTCGACAAGTAGAGTTAAATATCAAAATCAGCAATAAAAAAGATAAACTTTTGAATGGCAAATTTGTTCCTTTTAAACGTTTTACGAAATTCTTTAAATGATTATGACGTAAGATGCAGTTTGAAACTAAAGTTATTGAGATTGCAATCAAAATTTTGTTTTCATTTGAAGTTTTGACGTCACTCATCAAAAGTATCAAATTGTCGATCAGAGCTTCAAGCGCTGCTTTTGTCAAGAAAAGTGTATCTTAGGTATTTCGAAGCGAAATTTTTAAAAAAGCAACGCACTTTTTACGTAGTAGCCGTGGCATGACGGTTAGTGCGATGGACTGTCATGCCGAAGGTCTAAGGTTCGATCCCCAGCCTCGCCACATATTTATTTAAAAGAAAAAACGGCTACTGCCTTTTGCGAGGAATTGACAAATCCTCCAAGAGTATCTCCTGTCACATAAAAGTGCCGCTCGTTAGCCGTTCGGATTCGGCAATAAACTGTAGGTCCCCTCCATTCCTGCAGACACGTACACAGGAATGGTCGAGAGTTGTAAGTCACTATCACTAGGCCTTAGTTCTTCATGAGCTGTTGTGCCATAAAATTTATTTATTTTTTAACGCACTTTTTACCCAGTATATTGCATGTCAAAACAAAGATAATTATTTTTGTTTAAAAATCTTTACTTGGATTTTTTTCCACAATTGTAGGCTCATTTGTGTGAGTTAAAAACCCATATTTCCAAAATTTGACATATTTGATGTGGCAATATTTTGTGAATGATCGCTCGCATGGATAAAAGTTAAATAAAATAAAATGTGAGCGATACATGTTTAAACGATGGTATCTTGATGTTGGACAACGTCAAAATCCATAAGACTCAAGAAGTGCGGGACTTAATATATGCTACCTTTTACATATGGGTATAGTGTTAGAAAAATTTGTTGTTATGGTTTTTTTATAGAGGGTCACATAATAAACAATCTTTGCTCGAATATGTTTCCAAAACACACACGCGAAAACCCGATAATTTTAAATGGTCATAATATCTTTTAAACTGTAAGTCCGATGAAGAAAAATGATATAACATATTTTATATAAAACTAGCCGATAAAACCCGGCGTTGCCCGGGTCTTCTTTAGTAAAACCTTATGACAACCAAATATCGACCAAAAAGATGATTTAAAATCAGCACTCGAAAAATGTTCAGCTTAAAGAGCCCTACACACCATCCATGTTACTTGTCAGGTAACATTGACGTTTTTTTGTCAGGTAACGTTGACAATTATTTTCCTAAAATTATGCGTGTGGGTTGTGTGGGCTTGCATTTGAATAAAAATGTAATGAACCTAATTATGTACCTACCTACCTGCCTGCCTATAGTGTAATTTTAAGACAACTTTGAAAATCAGACTATTTGTATGTTATGTTATACCTACCTCCCATTACCCCCTAAGGAGCGAACGACCGTGAATTTTGTTAGTAACCACTTGATAAAGAAATTAATAATTTATCAATGAAATGTTAAATTTTTTCTTCTTCTCTACCATATACCTACCATATTCAAAGCATTTTTTCCCAGCAAGGGTTATTGCCGTCTATAAAGAATAATTCCGTGCCAAAAAACCGGAATACATTTCTTACCACCCCACGCATCACTTATCAACATCAAAAAAATTTTACCACTAAATAAAGTAGGTACCTACCTATTAAAATAAAAATACATATGTAGGTAGGTATTACCTAAAAAAAAAAATTTTGAGCCGATTCTGGAAACCAGATCCCTCCTTGCGCACGTTCTTGTCTTCTTGTGTTTCCACATTACATTTAATCTTCATTTAAAATCTCGAACCTTGAAAATCCGATCATTAGAACTCAAGGTGTAAATTTTGCTGATTTGAACGTAATAAGCACCCCCACATCACCTTTGCTTACCTATGCCTTTGACTGTGTAGTTACTCAACAAAAAGAATTAGAAAAACAAATGTATTAGTGATTCAAGTGCCCCCTTACACCTTATTGTGCACGCTCTTGCAACTAAATAAGTTCGTTTCCATTCACCGTCACCAACCACCAACCGCCAAACCAACACAAATTTCAGTCTTACCTTAAAATCCAACAATTAGAACTCACGTTGTAAATTTAGTCGATTTTCATGTAATAAACATCCCCCTATCCTATTTACGTGCGCCCTTGATTGTGTAATTATTCAGAAATTGAATTATTTTTTTTTTTATTTTTTGACGATGAAGAATAATTCGCTGCCACAAAAAACCTGCATACATATTTTTACCACCCCACCATCACATCACTTATCCTCATGAAAAAATTTGTACCTAACCTAAATAAAGTATATTAAAAAACCAACCACCCACCGCCAAACCAACCAATTTCAGTCTTACCTTAAAATCCAACAATTAGAACTCAAGTTGTCAAATCCCCGATCCCTTACCCCACATGCCACAAAAGGCAATTTTCCATGGCAAAACAACTCCTGCTTATAAATAATTGAGCTTGAAGTAAATGTGAGTTGAAAATCTATAAAACAGAATTTTGCAAGGAAAATACCTACATGCTTGATTTTAGAAAATTTCCATACGATTTTTTTTGTGGTAAGTTTTTAATTTGTTTATTATTCTGTATGTAATAGTATAGAAGTATAGATATAGATCAGCTGCAAATATTGCGTAATGCGTTATTAGAACGAAGTTCTTAAGTGCACGGTTTGTTTATAAATCCAAGAAATCGGCAGAAATTTACATCAGATGGTGGCGCAATGGGATAGGTACTTGCTTCTTAACCGAGAGGTTGGGTGTTCGATCCCTGCTGACAAACTGGCAAATAGTTTTTTTTTTTTTTTTTTTAATTTTTCATATAATTTGTATTTTTCTCGAATTTTTTTTGTCATTTTCCAAAATAAGTAAATTATTTCACTCATTTAACTATAGTGGCGTAGAAACTTACATACAATCATGAAAACAAATGCGAAACGATACCTATTTAGGTATCGTCCAAAAGCCATCGTTTTGAAGATATGGTTTTGACTATAATCGACTTACGTGAAGCAAATATTTTTGATCGTCAAGACGATAGTCATTTTTTGGTTACGTGAAGCAGGACTATCGTCGAAACGTTATCGTTGGGTGATAATCGTTTTACGGAATGAGTCCCCTGAGCAATCCATTCCGATTGTTTATGTTACACACCGACTTCACAGTAGATAATTCATTTCAGATTGTTCATCGTGCCATGAAATATCTTGTGGAGTCGCGATATCTGATCTTATGATAATCAGCGATCTATCTCTGATATTTTCTCTTGACATGGCATTTGACAGATGGTTTGTTTTTTGTTGCTTTTTGTCTAGAAATGTTATTTTTTGTGTCTAACGGAATTTTTTGGAAGTCAAAGTTTAATTTTCTTGAGCTAGAATACAACAACCGAAGAGTTACACTTTTATCTGCAAAAAAATCAACCATCAAACTCCCATGCAGTCGAGGTACGAAATTATATATCATGACATGATTTGCCCAGCGAAGATATATGAAAATGTCTTGATATGGATATCAGATATTTAGTTGGATGTTATTTTTATATGAACTTATTATACCTACATATACACAAATATAACCTAGATTTGCTGCCGATGGCACCACGCATATACACATGGTTTGAATTGTTGTTTTTTTTTTTTGTATTTTCTTATTCTCCTTCGAAAAAGTTATGTTCCCTAAAAATGCAATTTGGATTTTAGTATGAAAATTTTTGGAATTTTGAAAAAATTATATCTGGTATTGAACGGATATTTCATCTTTCTAAATATGTAATCAAAAATTAAATCTGACAATTAGAACGAAAGCTAAAAACCAGTTCCAAATCGGCTCTTTTTCACATTTCACGTGGACAACGAACAATTATGCCCATTTTTCAAGATTTTTGTGAAATGTTGTATCGAAACTTTTTAATCTATTCTGGGGGTTGTGTAGCTTGTGGAATTATGATTCAGATATCAATTTAAACGTTAGCTTTCGAAGGTGCAAAAGAAAAATTAAATTTATAGATGCATCCAGTAAAAAGTTGTGAGGGCATAAAAAGATTTCATTAATTTTGTAAATACCTCAAGTTTGGGGTATTCAAAAAATTTGAAATTTTTAAAATATTTATAAATCAATAGTTTCCATCAGGTGTAGAAATTTCAGATTTTTAGAACCACCCATAAAAAAATGAAAAATAAAAACCCACAAAAAAATGGGTGAAAAAAAAGTCTGGTTTTCAAAAATCAAAAAGTGGGTACAAAAATCCCATTAAAAATTCCTGAAACATCAATAATTTTTTTTCATACCCTTTCTAATAGTATAAAATCTAGGTCCCTAACTAAAACCCCCAATTTATGGCGAATTATTTGTCTACGTCTATTTTTCAAAATTCAACTTTTAACATTTTATAACTCGCTTCGTAGATTTTATGGAATTTTTTAAAATTAAATACTTCCTTGTATTTAAAAGATCTATCGACTAAAATTAATATGAACACTGTTTTTTTACCTTTAATCAGAAAACCCCCATTTTACCCTACTAAAAATTTGAATTTCAAAAAATTCCGTCTAAGTGCGCCTATACATAAAATTCTCTATTCAATAAAATTTATTATATATTTTTATCATATACAGTATAACCTGTGCAATGATGAGTCAGATGAATGAATGAGGGAGTCAGTGACCGACCTTTCATTTATAATATTTTGGCCCCTTACAACTTACCCCTCTTTGTGCACGCCCTTGTGTTTCATTGCATTTATTCTTCAATCAAAAATTCTAACCTCGAAAATCCGACCATTTGAACTCAAGTTATAAATTTAGCGTCCCTTGTTTGTCTTATTACGGGTGTTTTCATAAACTTCTGACTAACCGATTTCTGCAATAACAAAAAACGAATGAAAAACTACTTTTTAACTGTAAATATCACCTCTGTTCTGATTTACGTTCCGAATTAAAAAGAGTGTTCTGAATTTCGAACGAATTCAGCTTGGTAAAACCTCTTACCAGATCTGGGTGTTTAATAAAACTTAAAAAAGCTGTAAACTGTGCGTTGTTAGTATTTCTTCCCCTAGTTCAAAAGAAAAAAATTAGTTTTTAAAAATATAATGTTTTAAAAAATGTATTACATTTTTAGCTTTACGAATTTAAATTCGACAAACAAAAACGAATCGAATTGAAAACTTCAAAATAATTGAGTAAAGAACACCTATGTTTTTAAAACGAAAGTATTTTTTACTGAAGCGAAAATCAGAACAGGGGTGTATATATTTTGGTTCATGATTTTAAAGTATTTTAAAAAGAGTTATTAAAATCGAAGCAGTTAAATGTATAAACCTTTAAGAAATAGATAGTTTTTTGTTATTTTTGAAATCGCAGAAATCGGTTAGTCTGAGGTTTATGAAAACACCCTATATACATCAAAAATAATAATTTTTATTAGTGGTGCAAGTGCCCCTTGAATTGAATTTGCATTGAATTTTCTCTTCATTTAAAATCCGACCATTTAAACTAAAGTTGTAAATTTACCCAGTTTGCATGTAATACGCATCCCCCTATCACCTTTGCGTACGCCCTTGATTGTGAATTACTCAGCAGACAAAAATAGAAAAATAATTTTAGTAGGGGTACAAATGTCCCCTTACCCCTCCTTGCGCACGCATTGGCCTCTAAATAGGTTCGTTTCCATTCAACATCACCAATCACCCACCGCCAAACCAACCAATTTCAGTCTTACCTTAAAATCCAACAATTAGAACTCACTTTGTAAATTTAGTCGATTTTCATGTAATAAGCATCCCCCTATCCTATTTACATGCATCCTTGATTGTGTAATTACTCAGAAAAAAAAATTGAAAATAATTTTTTAAAGGGGCGCAAATGCCCCCTTACCCCTCCTTGTGCACGCCTTTGCCTCTAAATAAGTTCGATTCCATTCACCATCACCAACCCACCGCTAATAAACCAACCAATTTTAGTAGATTAGATACAAACATTTTTTTTCTGCTGCAAATACCTATTATACCTACCTACTCATACCTATACCTACTCCAATCATTTCTTACTACACTATAGAGAATACCTACCGACTGCTTATGTTTTGTTTTGTTTTACCATACCTTCCTATACACAAAAATATCACCACGATTCATCGACGGCGAAACGCGAAAACAGTCAACTCTACTCACTATCTCGCTCCCGCCTACCAAGGCACATTGCACATGGTTTGAATTGTTTTTTTTTTTTTTATTTTTTGACGATGAAGAATAATTCACTGCCAAAAAACCTGCATACATATTTTTACCACCCCACCATCACTTATCCTCATGAAAAAATTTGTACCTAACCTAAATAAAGTATTAAAAAACCAACCACCCACCGCCAAACCAACCAATTTCAGTCTTACCTTAAAATCCAACAATTAGAACTCAAGTTGTGAATTAACTAAGCCGATTTACATGTAATATAAGCACCCCCCATCCTATTTACGTGCGCCCTTGATTGTTTAATTTACTCAGAAAAAAAATTAAAAATAATTTTTATTAGGGGTGCATTAAATGCCCATTACCCCTCCTTGTGCACGCCCCTTGCCTATAAGTTCGTTTCCATTTACCATATCCAGCAAACACCCACCACCAAAAACCAAACAATTTCAGTAGCAAACATTTTTTGCTGCAAATATTATACCTACCTTACATACTCCACTCATTTCTTACTATAGAGAAAATCCCTACCGTTGATGTTTTTTTTTTTTTTTATTTGAACTTTCCTATTACACAAAAACATGAACACGATTCGTCGTCGCCGGTGAAAACAACTCTCTTTACTCACTATCTCGCTCCCACCTACCAAGGCACATTATACTGCACATGGTTTGAATTGTTTTTTTTTTTTTTCGATGAAGATTTTTTACTACCCACCACTTAAAATTTTCATCAAAAATTTTCCCTAAAAATAAAAAAAAACAAAAATATTACCCTACCCTACCAAACAACTCTTTTTTTGAGCCGATTCCAGAAAACCAGCTCACCAAAAATATGGATTTGACCATAAGTCAAATCCACATGCCACAAAAGGCAATTTCTCATACTCCCTATCTCGCTCCCACCTACCAAGGCACATTGCACATGGTTTGATTTGTTTTTTTTTTTATTTCTTGACGATGAAGAATAATTCACTGCCAAAAAACCTGCATACATATTTTTACCACCCCACCATCACTTATTCTCATGAAAAAATTTGTACCTAACCTAAATAAAGTATTAAAAAACCAACCACCCACCGCCAAACCAACCAATTTCAGTCTTACCTTAAAATCCAAAAATTGAACTCAAGTTGTGAATTAACTAAGCCGATTTACATGTAATATAAGCATCCCCCATCCTATTTACGTGCGCTCTTGAGATCGTTTAATAATTTACTCAGAAAAAAAATTAAAAATAATTTTTATTAGGGGTGCATTAAATGCCCATTACCCCTCCTTGTGCACGCCCTTGCCTATAGTTCGTTTCCATTTACCATATCCAGCAAACACCCACCACCAAACCAAACAATTTCAGTAGTAAACATTTATTTTTGCTGCAAATATTATACCTACCTCTCACATACCACTATTTCTTACTAAAGAGAAAATCCCTACCGTTGATGTTTTTTTTTTTTTTTATTTGAACTTTTCCCTATTACACAAAAACATCAACACAATTCGTCGCCGGTGAAAACAAAACTCACTTCTCGCTCCCACCTACCAAGGCACATTTACTGCACATGGCTTGAATCGTTTTTTTTTTTTTTTCGATGAAGATTTTTTACTACCCACCACTTAATTTTCACCAAAAATGTTCCCTAAAAATAAAAAAAGAAAAAACAAAAATACTACCCTACCTAAAAAAAAAAAACAACTCTTTTTTGAGCCGATTCCAGGAATCAGCCCACCAAAAATATGGAATTTGACGATTTATCGTCAAATCCACATGCCACAAAAGGCAATTTTCCATGGCAAAACAACTCCTCCTTATAAATAATTGAGCTTGAAGTAAATGTGAGTTGAAAATCTATAAAGCAGAATTTTTCAAGGAAAATACCTACATGCTTGATTTTAGAAAATTTCCATACGATTTTTTTTGTGGTAAGTTTTTAATTTGTTTATTATTCGGTATTTAACAAAAATTTTCTTTTCTGCTGTATCCTATAGCATACCAGATAAGTGAAATTTGTATTATATCTATTTTTTAAAAGAGTTTTTTTGTTTGTTTGTGAGTTTAGTGCATACATTCAGCACTACTGACAACCAAAAAAAGTTACTCTTTTATATAATAGTATAGATTTCATGGAAAATCTTATCCGTTAAAAAGTTACATATATGCGAAAAACAAATATTTTCGACATACATATCATCCCTCATAACTTTTTATGCAAGCCATAGTTTCGACAATGGACTTTCAAGGGGTACATTCCTCAGTCCAAAATGAAGGTTATTGCGTTTAAAAATATTTACTTCCATTTATTCCGCAGATTGCCCTTTTTTTGTACATTTTTCATGGGTTATGCTGTTTTATATTTATCACTATACCACCGATAACATTGTTTGAGAGGAGATTTGCGCCAGCCAGCGCCAACATCAGTTGCAATTCTAGACTAGTTTTTCCATTTAGAATAGTAAGTCTTAACTTGACTAGACTGCCTCTCCAAGTGCTTTATATGTTTAATTATCTATTAATCTGGATCAGGATCATTTTTTAACATAATGAAATTTACAAAAACAATGTCATGCTCTCCATCTGGATTGGATCTATTCCGAAGATTCAAAAATTAGTTCTTACCTTTGCGGGTAGGTAATGTTTATTGTTTTTGCATATAGTTAAATAGTGTAAACTGTAGTGTAAAGAAAAGAGACAAGATAATAAGGAAAAAAGTATACAAAACTGTTGTCCTGATCCGTACCGTTTCTTTTTCATATGATAATATAATAAGAATCATTAGCAGGGTTAGTATACTTTACTTCGATGAAAGTAGATTTACTTCGGTTTTGAGGAAAAATAGAATCTACTTCCCTACTTCGCTTTTTCAACATCTACTTCTATTTTTTTATTGAAAAAATTCTTTAATTGAAAGAAAGATAACCACCCACTTATTCCGCTTTAGCTAAAAAAAAAGGACTGTTGTTTCCAACAAATTCTAAATGTCAGAAACTTTGTTCTTAACGAATTCTTTTTCTTTAATCTTCGTTTCCATTCTCTTTCGCTAATAGTTTAAACAGTGTGCTTATTTTTAACTTTCATTTTCAACAAAATAATCGAATAAATTTGCTTAAATTTCGTAAATCTATAAGCAATAACCGAAAAGAAATATGTATATGGTATGAGTCACTTTTTGAGTTAATAGAGTACAAAATTCTTGATTGCAAATTTATTAACAAAAAATATCCAATTAAATTAAATTATTATTAAAGTAAGCAATAACTTGATCTGAATTCGCTGTACCTATTATTTCTTTAATATTTTCTTTTGTTGAAAAATCATCGTTTTTGTTTAATAAATTTTCTTTAAGAAGCATTTTTTGAAAGTTTGAGTGTTTTTTTCATTTCTAAATCTAATTCGGAAATTTTGGATCTACATAGTTTTTTTTTCCTTATCTGCTTCGAAATTTTGAATCTCAAGCCCGAACCTTGATCATTAGCGATAGTTAAATATGTCTAATAACTTACGGCCATATTATTTACTCAATTTTTTTTTTTTTTTTTAATTCATCTGGATTTAAGTTTAAATCTGGATGTATCGAGTGAATAATATGGCGGTTAATATTCTCTGAGATTGCTTATAGGAATACTTCATTAGCACTTCTATTAGAGTGTGATTAATTATAAAAAGGTAAAACATAGGAGTACTGTTCTATTTGGATGACAAAAATTCACTTCTGCTTTCTAGCTAATTTCAATATCACAGTTTATGAAGAAATTTACATATTATAAAATCATCAAAAAATCATTTATTCAATATAATTTTTTAATAAAGCATAACCTCATCTTGAAGGACTATTCTTTCTTTAAAAAAAAAAAAATATGTAATAAAACTGGCAACAAATAATGCAAACAAAAACTCTTTGGGTTCCTCAAAATGACACGACGAAACACACACAATGAAAAGGCTTGAATTAATTTCCGGTCATAATCAGTCTGTCATTTTTCATTTTTATTTTCATGCTTTCTTCTTTTTTTTTTTTAATAAATTGTCTCTCTAATATTAATGCAAGGACATCCGTCCTATGACTGTTTTCTGTGTCGTAGCTTTCGTAGTGTCGTCGTTTGGTTGCTGAATGATTTATTTAAGTGAATTAATGCAGTTTTGATGACACTTTAATACGCCTCTTATATCAAAACTTTGACGTAGACAGCGATAGCGATTGCATGACATAGTTAGGAAGACTGTTTTTATTATGCCAAATTTATTATCACAACCAGATCCACAGCCACAACTATTTCAACTGTGGTGGACTCTTTTAGAAGATAATGGCGAAATGAAAGAAAAAAAATTGAAAATAATTTCTAGAAAGAATTCGATAAGGTAAATTATTTCAATGCAAATTTATTTCACCTTCCTCGAGGACATAGCTAGATAGATATCTTTGGATTCAAAATAAAATCTTAAATAACCTTTTAAAAGTGTAAAACTATACTCGTACGTTAACGTTCCCACTGATAACTTAATATTCTTCAAGTTTATTTCGGTCATAAGTAGACAAGGACAAGAAAGTTGTACAATTATTTGATTAAAAGTTTAGCAATATTTTGTAATTTTTACAACTTTTGTTGTTATTTTTTACAACATTTTGTTGTATTTGTTACAACATTCAGTGTTTCCTTCATTCAGGCGGCTGCGGAGGAATTCTACAGATGGAATCAATGGTGGCGTCTATACAGTTCCAGTCAGGTTGAACAACTCGTAGTTAATTCAACCACGTTTGCATAGTCAAAATCAACTACGTTTGCATAGTCAAAATCAACTACGTTTGCATAGTCAAAATCAACTACGTTTGCATAGTCAAAATCAACTACGTTTGCATAGTAAAAATCAACTACGTTTGCATAGTCAAAATCAACTACGTTTGCATAGTCAAAATCAACTACGTTTGCATAGTCAAAATCAACTACGTTTGCTTAGTCAAAATCAACCACGTTTGCATAGTCAAATTCTACCACGTTTGCATAGTAAAATCAACTACGTTTGCATAGTTAAAATCAACTACGTTTGCAGAGTAAAAATCAACTACGTTTGCATAGTCAAAATCAACTACGTTTGCATAGTTAAAATCAACTACGTTTGCATAGTCAAAATCAACTACGTTTGCATAATCAAAATCAACTACGTTTGCATAGTCAAAATCAACTACGTTTGCTTAGTCAAAATCAACCACGTTTGCATAGTCAAATCAACTACGTTTGCATAGTAAAAATCAACTACGTTTGCATAGTCAAAATCAACTACGTTTGCATAGTCAAAATCAACTACGTTTGCATAGTTAAAATCAACTACGTTTGCATAGTCAAAATCAACTACGTTTGCAAAGTCAAAATCAACTACGTTTGCATAGTCAAAATCAACTACGTTTGCATAGTAAAAATCAACTACGGTTGCATAGTCAAAATCAACTACGTTTGCATAGTAAAAATCAACTACGTTTGCATAGTCAAAATCAACTACGTTTGCATAGTCAAATCAACTACGTTTGCATAGTAAAAATCAACTACGTTTGCATAGTAAAAATCAACTACGTTTGCAAAGTCAAAATCAACTACGTTTGCATAGTCAAAATCAACTACGTTTGCATAGTCAAAATCAACTACGTTTGCATAATCAAAATCAACTACGTTTGCATAGTCAAAATCAACCACGTTTGCATAGTCAAATCAACTACATTTGCATAGTAAAAATCAACTACGTTTGCATAGTCAAAATCAACTACGTTTGCATAGTCAAAATCAACCACGTTTGCATAGTCAAAATCAACTACGTTTGCTTAGTCAAAATCAACCACGTTTGCATAGTCAAATCAACTACGTTTGCATAGTAAAAATCAACTACGTTTGCATAGTCAAAATCAACTACGTTTGCATAGTCAAAATCAACTACGTTTGCATAGTCAAAATCAACTACGTTTGCATAGTTAAAATCAACTACGTTTGCATAGTCAAAATCAACTACGTTTGCATAATCAAAATCAACTACGTTTGCATAGTCAAAATCAACCACGTTTGCATAGTCAAATCAACTACATTTGCATAGTAAAAATCAACTACGTTTGCATAGTCAAAATCAACTACGTTTGCATAGTCAAAATCAACCACGTTTGCATAGTCAAAATCAACTACGTTTGCATAGTCAAAATCAACTACGTTTGCATAGTCAAAATCAACTACGTTTGCTTAGTCAAAATCAACCACGTTTGCATAGTCAAATTCTACCACGTTTGCATAGTAAAATCAACTACGTTTGCATAGTTAAAATCAACTACGTTTGCAGAGTAAAAATCAACTACGTTTGCATAGTCAAAATCAACTACGTTTGCATAGTTAAAATCAACTACGTTTGCATAGTCAAAATCAACTACGTTTGCATAGTAAAAATCAACTACGTTTGCATAGTCAAAATCAACTACGTTTGCATAGTCAAAATCAACTACGTTTGCATAGTCAAAATCAACTACGTTTGCATAGTCAAAATCAACTACGTTTGCATAGTAAAAATCAACTACGTTTGCAAAGTCAAAATCAACTACGTTTGCATAGTCAAAATCAACTACGTTTGCATAGTCAAAATCAACTACGTTTGCATAGTCAAAATCAACTACGTTTGCATAGTCAAAATCAACTACGTTTGCATAGTAAAAATCAACTACGTTTGCATAGTCAAAATCAACTACGTTTGCATAGTCAAAATCAACTACGTTTGCATAGTTAAAATCAACTACGTTTGCATAGTTAAAATCAACTACGTTTGCATAGTCAAAATCAACTATGTTTGCATAGTCAAAATCAACTACGTTTGCATAGTAAAAATCAACTACGTTTGCATAGTCAAAATCAACTACGTTTGCATAGTCAAAATCAACTACGTTTGCTTAGTCAAAATCAACCACGTTTGCATAGTCAAATCAACTACGTTTGCATAGTAAAAATCAACTACGTTTGCATAGTCAAAATCAACTACGTTTGCATAGTCAAAATCAACTACGTTTGCATAGTTAAAATCAACTACGTTTGCATAGTCAAAATCAACTACGTTTGCATAGTCAAAATCAACTACGTTTGCATAGTAAAAATCAACAACGTTTGTATAGTCAAAATCAACTACGTTTGCATAGTCAAAATCAACTACGTTTGCATAGTCAAAATCAACTACGTTTGCTTAGTCAAAATCAACCACGTTTGCATAGTCAAATCAACTACGTTTGCATAGTCAAAATCAACTACGTTTGCATAGTCAAAATCAACTACGTTTGCTTAGTCAAAATCAACCACGTTTGCATAGTAAAAATCAACTACGTTTGCATAGTCAAAATCAACTACGTTTGCATAGTCAAAATCAACTACGTTTGCATAGTTAAAATCAACTACGTTTGCATAGTCAAAATCAACTACGTTTGCATAGTCAAAATCAACTACGTTTGCATAGTCAAAATCAACTACGTTTGCATAGTTAAAATCAACTACGTTTGCATAGTCAAAATCAACTATGTTTGCATAGTCAAAATCAACTACGTTTGCATAGTAAAAATCAACTACGTTTGCATAGTCAAAATCAACTACGTTTGCATAATCAAAATCAACTACGTTTGCATAGTCAAAATCAACTACGTTTGCATAGTCAAAATAAACTACGTTTGCATAGTCAAAATCAACTACGTTTGCATAGTCAAAATCAACTACGTTTGCATAGTCAAATCAACTACGTTTGCATAGTCAAAATCAACTACGTTTGCATAGTCAAATCAACTACGTTTGCATAGTCAAATCAACTACGTTTGCATAGTCAAAATCAACTACGTTTGCATAGTCAAAATCAACCACGTTTGCATAGTCAAAATCAACTACGTTTGCATAGTCAAATCAACTACGTTTGCATAGTCAAAATCAACTACGTTTGCATAGTCAAAATCAACTACGTTTGCATAGTCAAAATCAACTACGTTTGCATAGTCAAAATCAACTACGTTTGCATAGTAAAAATCAACTACGTTTGCATAGTAAAAATCAACTACGTTTGCATAGTCAAAATCAACTACGTTTGCATAGTCAAAATCAACTACGTTTGCATAGTCAAAATCAACTACGTTTGCATAGTAAAAATCAACTACGTTTGCATAGTCAAAATCAACTACGTTTGCATAGTCAAAATCAACTACGTTTGCATTGTCAAAATCAACTACGTTTGCATAGTCAAAATTAACTACGTTTGCATATTCAAAATCAACTACGTTTGCATAGTCAAAATCAACTACGTTTGCATAGTCAAATCAACTACGTTTGCATAGTCAAAATCAACTACGTTTGCATAGTAAAAATCAACTACGTTTGCATAGTAAAAATCAACTACGTTTGCATAGTCAAAATCAACTACGTTTGCATAGTTAAAATCAACTACGTTTGCATAGTCAAAATCAACTACGTTTGCATAGTCAAAATCAACTACGTTTGCATAGTCAAAATCAACTACGTTTGCATAGTCAAAATTAACTACGTTTGCATATTCAAAATCAACTACGTTTGCATAGTCAAAATCAACTACGTTTGCATAGTCAAATCAACTACGTTTGCATAGTCAAAATCAACTACGTTTGCATAGTCAAAATCAACTACGTTTGCATAGTAAAAATCAACTACGTTTGCATAGTCAAAATCAACTACGTTTGCATAGTCAAAATCAACTACGTTTGCATAGTCAAAATCAACTACGTTTGCATAGTAAAAATCAACTACGTTTGCATAGTCAAAATCAACTACGTTTGCATAGTCAAAATCAACTACGTTTGCATAGTCAAAATCAACTACGTTTGCATAGTCAAATCAACTACGTTTGCATAGTCAAAATCAACTACGTTTGCATAGTCAAAATCAACTACGTTTGCATAGTCAAAATCAACTACGTTTGCATAGTCAAATCAACTACGTTTTCATAGTCAAAATCAACTACGTTTGCATAGTCAAAATCAGCCACGTTTGCATAGTCAAAATCAACCACGTTTGCATAGTCAAAATCAACTACGTTTGCATAGTCAAATCAACTACGTTTGCATAGTCAAAATCAACTACGTTTGCATAGTAAAAATCAACTACGTTTGCATAGTCAAAATCAACTACGTTTGCATAGTAAAAATCAACTACGTTTGCATAGTCAAAATCAACTACGTTTGCATAGTTAAAATCAACTACGTTTGCATAGTCAAAATCAACTACGTTTGCATAGTCAAAATCAACTACGTTTGCATAGTCAAAATCAACTACGTTTGCATAGTTAAAATCAACTACGTTTGCATAGTCAAAATCAACTACGTTTGCATAGTCAAAATCAACTACGTTTGCATAGTCAAAATCAACTACGTTTGCATAGTCAAAATTAACTACGTTTGCATATTCAAAATCAACTACGTTTGCATAGTCAAAATCAACTACGTTTGCATAGTAAAAATCAACTACGTTTGCATAGTCAAAATCAACTACGTTTGCATAGTTAAAATCAACTACGTTTGCATAGTCAAAATCAACTACGTTTGCATAGTCAAAATCAACTACGTTTGCATAGTCAAAATCAACTACGTTTGCATAGTCAAAATCAACTACGTTTGCATAGTAAAAATCAACTACGTTTGCATAGTCAAAATCAACTACGTTTGCATAGTTAAAATCAACTACGTTTGCACAGTCAAAATCAACTACGTTTGCATAGTCAAAATCAACTACGTTTGCATAGTCAAAATCAACTACGTTTGCATAGTCAAAATCAACTACGTTTGCATAGGAAACATCAACTACGTTTGCATAGTCAAAATCAACTACGTTTGCATAGTCAAAATCAACTACGTTTGCATAGTCAAAATCAACTACGTTTGCATAGTAAAAATCAACTACGTTTGCATAGTCAAAATCAACTACGTTTGCATAGTCAAAATCAACTACGTTTGCATAGTCAAATCAACTACGTTTGCATAGTCAAAATCAACTACGTTTGCATAGTCAAAATCAACTACGTTTGCATAGTCAAAATCAACTACGTTTGCATAGTCAAAATCAACTACGTTTGCATAGTCAAAATCAACTACGTTTGCATAGTAAACATCAACTACGTTTGCATAATAAAAATCAACTACGTTTGCATAGTCAAAATCAACTACGTTTGCAAAGTCAAAATCAACTACGTTTGCATAGTCAAAATCAACTACGTTTGCATAGTCATATTTAACTACGTATGCATAATAAATTCAACCACGTTTGCATAATAAATTTAAAAAAAAATAGAAATAATTAAATAAAAAATAATAATTAAATTAAATAGTGCTAAGTCTTCTACTTGGCTGATTTATTTCAGTAGTATATAGTAGAATTTGTATTATTAAAAAAATCTTCGTAAATAAAAATAAAAATCAATGAGAAGGTCGTGAAAAAACCATAGATTTTATGATACTTGAATAGGGAAAACCGGCAACAGGATAAAATCGGAATTTATGATTTTTTCCCTACATTTCTTATATTGACAATAAGAGTGGTTTTCTTAGATTTAATTTAACAATTCAATAATTTTTTAAATTACATAGCTATTAAAAAGTTTTGCGTGCCCTTTTATACCTGTCAAAACCCTCATTCCCTTACCTCGTTCTTTAAAATTTCTTAGAAAGAGTCTGTTTGGGGTTTAATCAAATTCGGTTGAGCCGTTAACGAGAAATTCGGAAAAAAAATTGTTCTATAGCAGGTAACGTTATAGTAGCTAACAGTTTTTGGTAAATTTGTATTTCACCAAAATGCAGACCATATCAAAACAGTTAAGGTACCGTTTTTTGAGCTAAATCTAAATTTTCATCTAGTTTTAGAGAATTAGCTAAAAATCTTATGCTCCCAGTTTGAAGAAAATAGCCTATGTGGTTTAGGCTGTAGGTCGAGGTACAGACAGACAGACAGACGGGATTGCGGACCCATTTTTTCGTGTTCTCTATCATCGTTATGTCAATTTCGATTAAAATCTCGATTTTTTTTTTTTGCACGAATCCAGAACTTTCCTGATAGCACTTATATATCGCAAGTGAAAACCACTATAAACTAAAAAAAGTGACCAAGTCGACTTCCGTTCTTCAAATTAGGATATAGATCTCCAATAGTTCGAATCAAAAAAAAATTCTTGAAATTCACCTGAACAGAAATTGCGAGAGCTACTTTTTGGTCTTCCTTAATGAAAAAAAAAAAAACATTAGGCAATACACTCTTGGATACAGAGGTGAACTAATTTTAATCATCGTATGTATTGCCAAGTTTAATCTCGAATTTTTTTATTTTACGAATGCGTAATAATTATCACAATTAAACACAATACAGTATTGTGCCGCTAATCCGAATAATTTATTGCAAGAAGGTAGGTATTCGGATTATCAAATTATTCGGATTAATGAGTACAAGACGGTAAAGAAAAAGCGTCAGTTATTTTAACAAAAACATCGGTATTTACTGCTTTTTAAAAAGAAAAATTTTAAAATTGCATTACAAATAGGTTTATACCTACTTCCTTTTACAAAAAACTAAATAAAATGCACGACTGGGTCGCACGAACTTGCTCTTGTAGTAAAAGTTTCTCCGAATTTTAAGGATTGAGTGTAATATAATACACATAATTAATAATTATATGTATATGCATTTATCCATTTAATAAATTGAAGAACGGAAATTTGAATAAGGAAAAAAAAGCATGAAATACGTTCTTTAAATTGATAAAATAAGTACTTAAAATGTTTTAATCTCAGAATGAAGAACGCCATCTAATTTCTTGAAAAAATGTGAATTTTTGCAGAAAAAATTTAAAATCGTTGGAGCGGTTTTTTTCAAAAAAAAATTTGAACTTTTTTTTAAAAATCCCAAAAATTTTTTTTTTTTTTAATATTTGTATGCAGTTTTAGTCACACTTGATAGGACCTCCTAAGTAAGATGAGAAAATCGAAAATAAAAAAAAACGGTTCTATGGCATATACCGTTAATAACGATTTTTTGTAATTTTTTTTTCACTAAAATATAGACCATACCACTACTAGTACACAAAAAAAAATTTAAAAAAATCGTTAGAGCCGTTTCTGAGATAAATAACTTTTTTAAAAACGATTGTATGGCAAGTACCGTTATTTTGTGAGCTAAAAAAAAATATCGATTTCTCCTCGCTTCAGGGGTTTAGGCTGTAGGCCGAGGTACAGACAGACATACAGACATACAGAAATACACACAGACAGACAGACAGACGTAATTGTCGGACATCGTAATGTCAAGTTTGATTGTTATCTCGAGTTCTATTTTTTGCACGAATCCATAACTTGCCCTATAGTACCTATATCGCAAGTAAAAACAATGTGTGTATGTACTGTTTTGATAGTGAAATCAGTTCTGCAAGTTTGTAACACAGAGTGTAATATAAACAAAATTACTGTAAGAACAAACTTTGAAACCAGTGTTTTTTTTTTAAGTTGGAATTCGGATTAAAGCGTACACACACAAATCGGGGTAGGTCCGGATTGTAAAGAACATAATGTAACAAAATAAAGATTCGAATTAGTGCGATATTCGGATTGAAGGTGGTTCGGATTAGCGAGACAATACTGTATGGCATTAGAATACTGGTAATGTACTGATGTAGTAGACAGTGAAGGAATAAACAAAGTTTTCTATGCCACTGCCATCGTTCGTTTACTCTAGAGAACCGGTGAGATTGCCACATGAATTGAAATGCTGAAGGACGATGAGAGGCTCCATCTAGGCTACTTTGGTCTTGCATTTTGCAATCTACTCACGATACGTATTGTCGACGCACAACAACGTCATTCGGCCTCGCTGGATACTTTCTAGGTTAGGTACCGAGACCGACTAACTACAACCACACCAGATCGTAAGGGTAACTATATTTGCAATGCAGTGTACTTTTGTTTCGTTGACAGAGGGAAAAGTTTAAATTGTCTTCCAGATGTGACAGTAGCTGGAATGTTCCTTTTCTTAGTATCCTTTTTATTGTTGCATAGTCTATAACAATTCTTCTAGCAAACCCAGTATTCCAAGCTTAGGAAGGAAATGAAAGCTGGTTTCCATATTTAAACATATATGTATGTATGAAGGATTTGAATTGGAGGAACAAACTTCAGAGCTGTGTGGTTTTGAGCTCTTTAAAATAGTTTCGAAATTTAACCTCTTTAGTGGTTGGCAATGGCAGTGGCACACATCACACATGTCTTTTCGTCGTTTACGTTTCGAAAGGGTTTGCCCCATTAATGTGGTACCAAGGGACTTGGCTTTGGTGAACACAGTTAAGCTTATTCTAATGATGACACATTCAACAAACAATAGCTGGGTATAATATGTTGAATTTGTCTACAATTCTACATACCTCTAACTACTGTGTGTGATAGAGATGAAACAATATGATTTTACGCTATGCGGTTCCTAATCAAAAATTGTAACAAAAACACATGGGCTTATAGAAATATAAATTAAAATAGGTACCTATTCACTGTGGTGGTTTTAACATAGTTTGAGACTTGATTAAAGCGGTAGGTACACCTACATACCTACTTAGTTTTCCGATTAAGTATATGATAAGAAATTTTAAACGATGAAAATAAAAATCTATACAACTAGAACTTTTTGTTTTCAGAACATTTTTATTCGTAAATACTTTTATTAATCTTCAATTTTATATTCCAAGTAATTTTAACGCTTTCCCATCACATAAAAAATTCTTTACCAGAAATACGACCAAGTACGATTTCAAAACAACAAAAATTGAAATAAATAATTCGTATATTAACATTGAAAATCTTTATAGGATTGTTTTAAGCAAATTAATGTGTTATTAAAAAAAATTATTTAAAAAATTAATTCAAGATATGAAAATGAACTCCAGCGTATAGGGCACAGCTATCAAATTTTTGGTCGGTGGGTGCTCCCAAAATAATTAATATTAACAAAACGAACACACTTGGTTATAATTTGACTTATTTTTGTACATTTTACACCGTAAGTTATAAAAATAAAATACCTACACACGCGCAGTGTAGGCTGCAAAGCATTCGCACCATCACATTAATATTGAAGGTTTGAATGAAAGAACAACAATTTAAGTGAGCTACCACCAAGTTTTATAGGCTGGAAAACTTGGTGGTAGCTCACTCAAGTTTTATAGGCTGGAGTTATAGCCCACTCAAGTTGGTGGTAGCCCACTCAAGTTGTTGTTCTTTCTTTCATTCAAACCTTCAATAAAATACCTACACATTTTTATAAATTTGAAACTTTGTGTAGATTCTAGGAAAGGATTTTTTGAAATTCCTATTATAAATTGGGTAAAATAGGCTTTAATTGGTTAGAGATCGAAAAACTATATTCTAAATGGGAAGGGATATATTTTCTAATCAATAGGTATTAAAAATGTAAGAAAGTTATACAATTAGTCTAATATTCTAGAAAATTTACAAATCGATATATAATCTGAAATTGGATAGTAAAGACTGTTGAAAAATATTTCACAATTAATCAGGGTTACAATTTTTGTTGGTAAATTTTTTGTAGTTACTAATTTATATCTTTTATGAGGATGGTTTCACAAAGCTCAAAATTATACAGGTGATAGATGCTATTGTTTTGTTGTGTAATTTTAAAATGTCTAAAATACCGTTCATTGTAGATAACTACATATAACTGTTGCCTGACAAATAGCTTAATAACTCTTTTGTGAGTACATCTATACATTTTAATTTTTCGTAAGCTCGCAAGTTCAATAAGTGGCAATTATTTTTATATATAATACGTTACTTAAAAGAGGAATAACAAAAATAAAAGAAAAATATTTTTGTTCTTGTTTTGTGGACTGTATTGAATTAAATTCAAATGGAAGATTTTTTGCGACCTTTAGTCCAATGCGCTTCGCCCAATATTTTGGTCGATGACTACCGACTTTTAATAAAATCTACAGCGCATACTACCTAAGCTTCACATTACTTAATTCAAATAAGTTAAAAGTAGACATATACAAATTAAGATAAATCGATGAAAAGTAAGTAAAGTTGTTCGTCGTCAACTACAGACACGCCTTATTTGAGAATGAATAATATCAAAAAAAAAAAACTAAAACAGAGAAAAATGAATGTAGTTTAAATAGAAAAAATTACAGGTCCGGCGGCAAAGATAGGTGCAGGAGGTTTCGCGATGATTTATTTTTATTTAGGTATTTAGAGAATTTTTGAGGGGTGTACTCATTAAAATTTGAACAGCATCCATTCAACGACCAATCTAATATACCTATATAGGTACATTGCACATATTATAATTTTTCTAAACAGTGCATCAGACTTAAAATAAAGGCCAGCAATGCAATTGAGTGTGCAAATGCAAAAATAGGAGTAAAGTTTGGTAGAAATCGATATATTTACGATTTTTGATCTCAGATAAAGAACGTTTTTTTTGGTTGAATAGAAAATTAAGATAGTGAAAGAAAATAAACAATAATTATTGTTTGCCAAATGGAAAGCGAGATTTAATACATACCCAGGTACATTATGCACTTCGTACAGTGAAACTATATTTGGTGTGACAAGTCGAGTTTCACTTTGATTGTTTATTTTGATATGTTATGATTTATTTTGAAGGAAGATTTTTTCTTGCATTTAAACGCCCTCGCATCGCTTCTCGCAGAACTATGTGCACCGCCTGTGAGTGAATCTGTAATTTTTTTCATATTTAAATACTCACAAAGTATATACTCCCTTAAATTAAACTACAGTGAAAGCTCCCTTAGCCGGACAACGACGGTCGCAATACTTTTGTCCGTCTAAGGGAGTTGTCGGCTCAAGGGAAAAAATAAAAAATATTTACATATGTAAGGAAATGTATGGTATATAGTGGCATCATGAAAAATGTTTGCACCTACAAGCCATGAAATGGATTCAAAATAAAAACGAACATGAAGATACAAGAAAAAAGAAACAAAAACAGACTACAGCTGCTGAAATAAAATCCGTTATGAATTTGATCACAGACAGTAATTTGGTGAAATCGCATCTATGTCGCTCTAAACCAGGGGGACCGTTTTTAATGCAGAATAAATTTATGTAAAAGTATTACTAAATATAATGGTTGAACATTACATACTAAAAAAAAAGTTTTTGTCCGCCTAAGGGAATTTAATTTAAAAAATCGCGGCTAATATTCTTGTCCGCGTCCGGGTAAGGGGGTGTCCGCTTAAGGGATCATAAAATGTATGGAATTTACATCCAGGATCCACGGTCGTGAGAATTTATCCGCCTAAAGGGATTTTCACCATCAAATATGGTCAAGTTAATAAGTTTATATTCAGCCATAGAAACCAAAGAGACTTTACTCAGCAGATTGTGTCTTAGTTTAAAGTGAGCACCTACCTATTAGGGTCTAATCCTACGGAGGCCATATTCCCAAGGTGTTGATCAGGCATCCTAGTATGGCTCAGCCACACTAGTTGCAATAAGAGAATATGCGTAGGGTTACCCTCCACCTTTGCTAAGGGCAAACAAAAATAATTATAAATAAAAGTAAATAAGGGTAATGTGTAATTTACGTCTTAATTCTCCCGAATTCCGAAGGACTTTTTTTTTTAATAATTGTTAATAATCTTTGATACGTGTGGTGGCAATCTTACATGGAAAAAAAATATCTCAAAAATTATTGTCAATGAACATTCATCGTGTGTAGGGTCCTTAAGAGAGAAATATTAAAACCAAGCGTCAATACCAAATATCGCTGTCAAATTTAATCATACATATAATAATTAATTTTAAAGGAATTAGGTAAATGAAGTTAATTATCTTTAAATTATTTCCTATTTGTATGACCTTTTGTTGAAATAATTGACTAACACCTCTTTGACCATCACAATGTGCTCTGATTTGGTTTTGAAATGTTTCTATTCAAAGTCTCTCAATCATTATGACGGTTTCATGAGCCACATATGGTTTTGGTTGGTGCTACAATTTCCATTAATTCAACGTCAATTATAATCACAAAGTAATAGAGTATGTATTTGACTGGCATCTGGCAAATACTGTGACCTCAGAGGTGAAGTTAAGATTCGATATAGCTTTTATCAATCAATACCAATCAAAATATAGGACTTTAAATAGGTCCTACATAATTAATATTTACCTACTGGTATGGATCACGTCTTTATGTCATGGTGACTTTATTTAACCAATCAAGGGAAGTTAGACCAAACCTTAACCCTAAATTCCATAAAGTTTGCGGTTTTTATAAACCTCCTAAATAATGGCCCACTTTATGGTAAGTTGAGTTTAATATTATTTTTTTTTTTAAATTAAGATTTAATGTGTTGATAGTTTTACCTAATTATTTTTTAAGTGCGAAACTATTGTCGGTTGAATCGGTAAAACTTAATTCGCCGATTTAAGGTTCAACGATGGTTGAAGGTTTAAGTATGTGATAATAGCTAACTTCTAACTACATACCTGAACCATCGTTAAACCTCAGTTAATCCGCCGAAATCGGTGAATTAAAAATCATGAACAACGGATCAACATTTAACCGACGATTGTACAACTGACATTTAAGCCTGTTTCACAATGCGACGAAGAAACGAGACGTGAACGTGACGAGAACTAGTCGTAGCTGTCAAACCAATTTCAAGCAATGAGAATATACCAGAGTATTCACAATAAAGCGTTTCTCGTCGTCCCGTCACGTCATGAGTTCGAAAAACTGAAAAAAAGACGCGACGAGACGACGATTTTCATTTTGACAATTGAGAACAGGACACCGAGCGTATCTGTATGAGCCTGATTACACGAATCATTTTTTCATTCGTTTCTTCTTTCGTCATTTTGACAGATAGGGTGAGGGGTATAGAAACGTAAATGAATTCCCCTTACATTTCTACACCTCTCACCCGATCTGTCAAAAAGACGAAAGACGAAACAACCGAAAAAAAGATTCGTGTAATCAGGCTCTATTTGAATTTATATTTATTAGTTCTGTAGATAAATAAATAAAAACCGAAAAGGCAAGCAATAAGCAAATAAATGTTTTTATTTTGCGATTAACTAGCTTTGTCTTCATTAACATTCCCACCGTCTTCTTCTGCTCACACTTGGTCTTTTTTGCATTTTGCTATTTTGAAATAAACACTCCTAAAAGTACTAAAAGCATTTTGTTTTAACATTTTCATTTTCCTTTTTTTCAAATTTTGTATTTTATTTCCCAAATTCACTGACAAACATGAATAATTTTACGCTGTCGGTGTGAAGAACTCGCTGCATTGTGAAATGGGGAACGATTTTATAACGAGAAAAAGATGAAAGCGTTTCTCGTCACGCTGACGTCTCGTTTTCTCGTCGCAAATTCTATTTCAAAATTTGAACTTTAAAAATATTAAAAAAAAGCACTACATAAAATATAGAAGTTAATTCTAAATGGGCTTCTCTAATTCTAACGTCTAATTTTTCAACAAGAAACTATTATGTGACTTGTCTTTCAAAAGAGGAAGCTGTCAGAAAACAAAACAATTGCGATTGATAATTTATGACTGCTTCTAGAAAGTCACATCTGTCATCCATCTAAATTAAAGCCAATAGATCCCTACTCCCTCTCTTAAACAGACTTGCCCTAATCATACTTCAATCTTTTTATAAAATTAAAGAACCAATTTTGTTGTAACCTTTTCTAACCGATGAATTTTCTTGAACCTACCTACTGAAATTGCATTTCATTTGAATCGACTAAATCATTGGTAAGCCCTTGCCTTTTTTTTTTCAAACTCTTCATTCATTGCAATGACAAAGAGAAGCTTGAATAAATTTTAAATTGAATTAACGAAAAAAAAAATTGACAAAAACTTGCAAAGCAAGGCAATGCTTCCCAGCAAAAAAGTATAACGAAGAGATACTTTAAAATTTAAATAAAAATTTAATTTAGTTAGTGCATTTGAAATGCTCAGTCACTGTAATGTGTGCTGCTGCTTTTACGAACCTAAGAGGTAGATACTTTTTTAACTTTGTGTTTGTCGCTATAGAAGGTAGATTGGATATAAAATACGAACGAGGGTGCCAGCATTTTTTCAAATCCTAGCACTTGTTTGAAATTGCACTATTTTCCTTCTTTTTTATTTGTGCTTTTAGTTGCACAAAAAGTATGTACATATATAGTTCTTTTAAAATGGCAAAGGAAATCTTAGAGTATTTCGTATTTTATTGTTTTTTTTTAAACATTCATTGTAAATTTATAGCGAGAGTAAGTGCGGATTAAAAAAAATGATGGGGGAATTGAAGTTTGTATATTTGAAAAAATTCGAAAGAACAAGAACTTCAAAAATCACAAATATTTTTTTGGTGAACATCACCACAGATACCATGAAGGAAAAGTTCAAAGAATTAAGTTCTCAAAAATACCGTCGTTTGGTCATTGAATATAGAAGAAATCTATCTCAGAATCTTGGCGAAAAATGCACATGATTAAAATACATATGAGTATATTATGTAGTTGAAGTTTGATCTTCCAAAACACACACCTTCATCTTCGGCCGGGGAATGTGCTTCAATTTGACGGTGCCAGAGAAACGCTTCGTAGTTCTTCAAACCAATTTGGAGTTCCACTGTTTCCAAGAGTCTATACGCTTCTTCTTTAATGAGGTTTCGAGGGTAGCATGGACTGCCTCGTAATACCTCGAGATACCTTTGATATCATTTTTACAGAGCCCGCAATGTTTCACGACTGTTTGACGAAAGAGGTCAACTACAGTTTAGCATTGATTAGGTACTATTAAAATTATATAATTCCTTGGAATATAAATTTTATTGAAATCGTTGTCGTGAGGAATGCCCAGCCTCGCCGCATGTTCTCAGAATGGCTGGTGTCCATGTACATATATATGTCTCGACTGGGTCTGCCTATCAGGTCGTTTATTCCAGTTTTATTAAAAGTAGTAGCGTACAATGCAGTTTGCTTAGGTCGTATGTTTGAAAATATTATCTGCAGTGCAGTTGGTGCAATACAAAAATCGAAGTTATGAAATAGACAGAAGCGTCTGAATTTGATTCAGTAAGTAAAATTGGGAAAAAAATTGCCCATCATAACTCCAAGAGGAATGTTAACTCTTTCCGCAAGTGAGCTTTATGAAGGGCTGATCCTTACTTGACCAGCTAGTCCGCTAGCTCGTTTCTCTCAAGGCCACAGTGATGACCTGGAACCCAGAGTGGAGCGACCTTAAGGTTTATACTTAGACTCAAGATCATGCCGGCATAGCTGAACCAATTTAACAGCTACCTGACTGTCTGTCCGAATATGGCAGCAGTATTTCGGTTTTGATTATAGGGTCTTGTTTGCGTATCTTGCAATCTTCCCTAATTGCTAGTAATTCCGACTAAAAAACAATATAGCAAAGTTTGGTAGCCGATTAGGGTCTGGAAATATTTAGAGCTTCGGAAAAGATTCCTGAAGCCTGAACCAACACCCCACTCCATCTGTGAACCAACAGTAAAAATAGTTGTGCTGAAGTCTCTCGTTCGGACGACAATATTCTTCCAGTAGTCCTTTATGGATGGAAGTATAGTTAAATCCCTCACTGAGGTCCAAAGCAGGATAGTGCAGTAATCTGTAGTAGGTGTTGAAAATAAAGGGTCTTCCAATAGGGACTTCCGAACTTTGATAGCGGCCATATTGTTTAAGCTACATCTGTCGAATTGGCTGTCATTTATTCAATCTTTTTTGTCCAAATCACCATGAATTGATATAGAGTGCAACAATATGTGCAAATGATATAATTGTTTTATCAGAATGGGTGTTCTGTTAGGACAAAGTTCCGCGCGCTTCCTCCATTTTACGGTCTGGATAAGTGGGTACATCAAAAAACAAAATGTCGAATGCATCCCGACACGAAAAGTCATTGTTTGGTGTGGAATCATCGGTCTTTACGACCGACGTTGGCCAGACCATCACTGTCAACGGTGAGCGCTATATGTCGATGATAACCAACTTCTAAATTGGATGACATGGTCACCAATAACATTGGAAATTCTGCACAAGCGATTCGAGGGCATGGTCATCTTACGTGGAAGTGATGTGCAGTGGTGACCGAGATCGTGCGATTTGACCCCGTTAGATTTTTTCTAGCAGCCCTCAAAGCAAACAAAACCCATGCCATCCGGTCAAATTTAACCTGATTTATGTGCCAGAGTGAATGGGAAATTAGACATTTCGTATGTGTGCCACCCAGAGAAGCCACGGCGGACATTTAACCGATGTGTTATTCCATACATAATGGCACCAATAGGCCTTTCAATCGAATAAAAAAATTCAATGATATCTCAGACAATAGCCGTGTTTTTTTGGGATTTTATATATAGTACAGTGAGAAATTTCCAAAAAACGCATTCCCAGTAGCCTTTTTATATTTCACATTTGGTACAGCTGTCAGAAAAAAAACACAAATAAAAGATAGTTTTCTACAAATAAAAAGCAACGGAAAAATAACTTTAACCAAAAATTAATTATAGATACATAAAATTGACAATTTCCAGAAGATTATAATAAGAAAACATAGAAAAAGTTATTCTTTCCCAAATAATTTATGTGATAAATTGAAATGGTTTCAGCGATAAATGCTTCAGGAAGGGGTTTGTTCATTGATTCTGGTCAAGGTAAGTTCACACGTAGAAATAAGTTTCTGAAGATTTTTTTGGCGTTCTTTTAATTTCCTTAAAAATCTCTTGAAAGTTTCACACGAATAAACAAAATCGTAGAAGATTTTCTGTATTTTTCTTTAAAGTGATGTGTGTGGTTGCACGCGCATGTACAAAGGTACGTAGTGTCAAGAAGAATATTAAAAAAAATTTCTAAAACCGATGACCGGGGAGATTTTATTCCCTCATACTTTTTTGACCTTCTCCCCCGGATCCAAAGTAACTGGAAACTTAGTTTACTCGTGTGAAATGGGATTTAGATGTCGTTTATGTATCCTGTAGTAGATGACGTCTTCGGCGATAATTTTGTTGGATAAAAAAAAACATGATTTGTTAACTGAATTGTGCGTGGTTTTCCATTTGGATATAAAAGTTGATCAAAATCTAGATCTCGAACAAAAACCACCAAATCTCATCGAAATCAACAAGATTTCCAGAATATGTAATCTAGAAGATTACTGCAAAATCTTCTTGGAACAGTACGAATGTGAATTGAAAAGAGAGTTAATTGTGTCTACTCAGGTAGTGAGTTTTTTTTTTTCAATAGAAAAAGAGAGCGTGTTTCTTGGTACTCTTACCTAAAGGCTGATTTCCAACTGAAGGTAATATATTGCGCATCTTCGAAAATCTTCACAAAAATCCTGCTCCTGTTCAAAGAAGAACAGAAAAAGATTAATTTTATTGCCCAATGTAAAAACACACCATGAACAACGCACAACTACTCTATGAACACATCCATCGAGACTCAAATGAACGTATGTATGTACGTTCGTGATATTTCACTTAAACAAACGACAATTTTACTATTCAATTTTTATTGGTAAGTATAAGGCAAACTTTTATTTATTTCATATGAAAAAGAAATGTATCTCATCATATTTTGTCCACATGATACCGAAATGAATAAATTAAATACAGGTACACCAGCAATTACATTTGTATCCTTGTAACGTTACTCTGTTTTTATGTATCACAGCAAATAAAATTCAAACAAAATTAAAAACCATCTCCAGGGACCATTTCATCATCAACAACTCTTAATTCTCGAATAAACTGATTTAATTTCACAGAAATATCATATATCCATCCAAAATCCAAGCACTGTCATAAAAATGCCTTCCATCAACCGAAATGTGCCATTACAAAAAAATATATAAAAACAAAATGATGTGTCAAGGGGAAACTCAAAAAACATTAATGGATCTCAACTTCCGGCCGGTTGTAAAATTCTTCCATTCACATCACACAGAGACAAAACGACAATAAAGAAAAATCTTATTATACATATTGTATACCTAAATATATCTGTTTGCAGATTTTATTTCACTCCTAACAACTCCATCTGAGTCAAT
Organism: Epistrophella euchroma; assembly: GCA_947049315.1. Taxonomy (NCBI): domain Eukaryota; kingdom Metazoa; phylum Arthropoda; class Insecta; order Diptera; family Syrphidae; genus Epistrophella; species Epistrophella euchroma. Next base: position 118,992,598 of record OX346245.1, on the reverse strand, counting down.
GGTTGATACTGGATGTCGCTATAATGGGTGTAGACTGTAGGTAGAGGGAGGATGTGTTGTTGAGCAATTAATTACCTGAGAAAAATAATTTTCACTCTGTTCTTTTAAGTACTAAAATAAATCCCTATTAACACTTAGTCCAGCTTCCAGCAGCAGCAGCAGCCGTAGGAGTGTATTAAAGGTTTTTTTTTACATTAATTTATTTTTTTTATTGTTCTATATTTTATTTATACTGCGCTCCAGGGGATGAGATTTATAAGTGAGTGACAATTGTTGCCAAATGAAAAAAAACAAACCGTGTCTCAATGTCAATGATCATGTTATTTTTATGTCTTCCAATCAACAGGTTAGACAGTTTTAACCATTAGCTAAAATACTTATAGAAGTTTTCTGAAATTTCCTCTAGGAAAAAAATAATAAATTTTTTTTTTTTTAACTTTTTTATTCAAAATTATTTTGAGTTTAATGTTGTTTAAATAGATTTTAGATCATTTAAAAAATATTTTTCAAATATTAAGACATTTCAACTGAGTAAAATTGTTACTTTTCTGGCCGTTTCTTGAAATATTCTATTGTGATGCTTTTTTTGTCTATAGCTGAGGTAGTTCAGGGTCAGACCGAAGAAAGCAAGAAAACTCGGTTTGATTTTGAAGAGTTCGGAACTCCTATCGATCGTAATTTTTATTCGACCTTTACAAACTTACCAACTAACTTTACTTAAAATAATATAACACGGTATTTCATATAATATACTTCATATATTTGGGATGGAGTCCCCGGCCTGTAGGCACAAATACGTAGATCGGGATAGAGTCCCCGGCCTAAAGGCACAAATGAGTAGAACGGGATAGAGTCCCCGGCCTAAGTCGAAACTAAAGGCACAAAAGTAGAATGGGATAGAGTCCCCGGCCTCAGTCGAAACTGTAGGCACAAATGTTACAATGGGATAGAGTCCCCTGCCGCAGTCGAAACTGCAGGCACAAATACTGCAATGGGATAGAGTCCCCGGCCTCAGTCGAAGCTGCAGGCACAAATACTACAATGGGATAGAGTCCCCGGCCTCAGTCGAAGCTGCAGGCACAAATACTACAATGGGATAGAGTCCCCGGCCTTAGTCAAAAACTGTAGGCACAAATGCTACAATGGGATAGAGTCCCCGACCTCAGTCGAAACTGCAGGCACAAATATTGCAATGGGATAGAGTCCCCGGCCTCGGTCGAAACTGTAGGCACAAATATTGCAATGGGATAGAGTCCCCGGCCTCAGTCGAAACTGCAGGCACAAATACTACAATGGGATAGAGTCCCCGGCCGCAGTCGAAACTGCAGGCACAAATACTGCAATGGGATAGAGTCCCCGGCCTCAGTCGAAACTGCAGGCACAAATTAAATTTCACAGCTCGAAAGCCAAAAACAGGCGAAACTCCTATCTAGTGCACCACGCACTCAGCAGTGTGTTTCTTGGTACTTCTCCTTTCGTACTCGAGAATGGTACGCACAACACTGGTAAAGGCAGAAGACGAATTCCCATACAAATTGCACATTTACTTATCATATTCGTGGGAAGGAGTAAATGTGAATTTTTAAAATTGCAGAAAAACTCGTCCAACGTCACATCATATTGATGTGTTTATATATCTGGCTGATGACGGTGAACCGTATCCGGTGGCTGGCGGATTTTATTATTTGAATTATAAACATAATAATTGCGGTGACAGTTAAATCGTCGTTGAGCGCGATGTGTGGTGGTAGGTAGAATGATTATTATTTAGCGATGAGGGAAAAAAGTGTGTAACTTCGTTACACTATATTAAGCCTAGTTTATACATCAATGCGAAGTGAAATTCAAATCGAAATGAAACATCAATAAATCTCGCGTCGAAAGGGCTTCCAAAGAAAATAAATTCTGTTTTAAATTTGGTTTAGATAAGTCCGTTGAATTATATTTACTTTGAAACAAATTTTTTCCTCCTTGTCGCTTAAATAATTGCATTTAATTATTTATTGTATTTTTCACGCCTGGGAAAAAAGCAATTTTTTTGTATGCAAATTTTAGTTCGCTTCGATCTATAAACCATAGGCTTTAGCTATTATTGTTTTTGTGGAAAATAAATATTCAATCCAAAGTTCCCGCAGTTAATCTACAGTTAATTTGAAATAGCATTAAACCCCCTTTTCATGGCACATAAATGAAAAAGAATTATTTGTACTTATTTGTTCCAAAAGTTAGAAAGCTTTTTTTAACAAGTTAAATTATCTTCTGTGAAAATTCAATTCATTCGGGTCCACAGAGTTCAAAGAACATCAACCAACACCTAGAGAAATGCTATTAACAAAATAGCTCGAGGATAAAAAAAAACATCCCCAGGTTTGTTTTGGTTTTAAAATACTTTGTGTGACTTTCTTATTGTCAACCATTAATCAGAACCCAGTGCTACGTTTACCTACTCGAAAACAGCAAAAAAAAGGTCCATTTCATACCAATTTCGAAAGAACTTATTAGGATGGTTTTTCTTTATCACAAAGTGAAGGAAAAGTTTTTATAGTATATGGCGAACAACAAGATGGCTAACCACTATTCACGACCTCATCTCGAGGAACACCTTTAAACCTAGCTAAACTAGGTACCTATACTCTTACATAAACTGAAACTCTTGTGTCACGTGGGTGAGTTGAGCATATAAGAGAAGTAAAAAGAACAAATTGCTTTGAGTTGGTTGAGGTTGTCGTACATTCTTAAAATTTATTTAGCTTAAGAAGCTGAATAAATTTTTATCCTCGAAATTGGTATATAAAGTTTGGTCATAAAAAAAAAAAAAAAAAAAAAAAACAACCGGGTAATAACAAATGAAGTTATTTTTCTCTAACACAGAGTGGCGCGACACCGGAAGACCGTTGTGGAATGCTCTTTTGCCTTATGATGCGGGTGTTACTTTTTAGTTTTTACTTGGTTTTACAAAAAGCAAGTATTGGTTTCGTGTAAAAAAAAACATCTCGAAGTTATTCATTGTAATCGAAAAAAGAAAAATTTAGATTTCGGTATAAGTGTTCGTGCATCAGCTGATTTTTTTTTTATGGAGCCTATATACTGCCGTGAAAATGACATTTCTAAATATTTTTTTATGATTATAGGAGTATTTTTTAACATTTTTTTAAAAACTATTTGTAATAAAAAAAGCATGTGTTTCGATTAGTTAACTGCTCAAAAAGCGAGATACAGCTTTAGTTGTTAATAAAAACCATCCCGAGGATTTCAAACATGGCCTTAACAAAAGAAAATCAACAAATGTCAGAAACGTCATTTTCAGTTAACACGGCAATATACGGGTATGGACCGATTTGGTTCAAATTAAGTTCAGAGCGCTTTTATTTTATTCCCTAAAGAGAGTTATCCCATACACTTTTATTAGATTGGGACTATTCTAGAAAAATCTTAAGTCTATCAAGTTTACTTACCAATTTTCAAATTGTTTTTATAAACCATTGAAAAGTCAACTTTTTTGACAAATGTAATTTTGTTAAGCTTTTATGGCAAACAAAATTCAAAAATTAGTAGAATTAAAAAAAATTACGGCACAGGCGGCGCAAGTTGAACACATCGCAGCACAACCATTTTTTTTTTTATGAAAATAAAAAGGGCGCGCGGTGCTAATTTCAAGCACATACCAATAAGCGGTGTCGATGTGGTTAGTGACTGATTTTGTTCAAATTTTTTAAACAGGTAGGTACATACCTACATCTAAACTGTCCAGTTCAAATATGACCTACAGTGGCTTTACAATTCCTGTGCTAATTGGCAAAATTTTTTCCCGAATCTAAACGGTGAGGCAGAGAAATTCTTGGAGGACTTTTCAATTTATCGCAAAAGACAGTAGGTAAGTGAGAAAAGGCTGCTTTTCGATGTCCAACGCACTCAATAAACCATTTATGTCGCGGGCTAGTTCGGAAAAAAAGGAATACATTTATTAGTACTTTTGCCTTTTTCCAAGCTTTCACCTTGACTATAAGCTATAGAATGTTGTATACTTTTTATATTTTCAAGTCTACAAAGCATTCGCAATTCGATAGCTCTTAATTTAAAAAACTAGTCCGTGCGACACAATTGTGCACTTTAATATTTGTTCCCCTAGGAACTTGGCGAGGAAATGAACAGAAAATTTGATTATTGTTGTTAGCGTTTTGTTTTGATTCCACTCCACCTATATAAGACAACTTATCTGTTTTTGTTGAAAAAACAGCTTCCTTAAACATTGTGGTTTTAAATAAAAAAAAAATAATCCTAATAAAAAAAGCCAAAGAGAAGAGATTCGTAATTTGTAAAATCTCTAAAATATTGGAGGGGAGAAAATTGGATTTACTTTGAGACACATTTTTGTGGAACAAACTGCGAAAAGTTCTTTGCTTGGGTAAAAAATTTAATAGGAATTCACTTAACCAGTGGAAGAATTTTTGAAAATTGTAATTGTGTTAATGTTGCCACTGGCCCTTTGGGTTAAACTTAAATTAGAAATTATAATAATACTGCCAACTAAGTGTGTCTACGTGACGATTTATTATTTAGAGCCCATTCCATTATGGTCCATTTTACTGAAATATTTAAGTCGTAATTAATTTTGATTATTGGTAGGGCCCATTGAGTTTTGAAATTAAAAATAACTGCGGAAAAGTTGAATGGCATCAATTAAATTTGTAACCCTTTACTGGCCGAGCACAATGTGAAGCTGCAGCTGCAGCAAGAGAAGTCGCTGCAGCATAAGTTGACTCAACTCAACTTTAACTTTTCTACTCGCTACAAGCTGCACTTGAGATGGCATATATGGGATCGTTCAACGCTCTCTCTTTCTTACTCAAACTAGTCGTGATGTAGTCGCGCTGCACCATTGTAGACGTTCTTTGCTCCATGAATGAGCGATTTTAGTGAAAGCTTGTGCTGTCTGTAGCGGTTTTCTTTGCCGCAGCTACATCTCATTGTGTTCAAGGGGTTATAGCTCGGGAAATGAAAAAATCTACACTCTTGCTCTTTTTGATGAATAAAGCTCTTGGGAGATCTTAAAATATTGTCAGAACAGAACAGTGCTCTGACAATAGATGCCAACAAGCTGAAAATAGTCAAATACCTTACAATGCTCAATTGATGTCTGTTCACACGGTTGGCAGATCTTTTTCCAAAGTCGTTTGGCTGACAATAATTGTCTGACAATGACGCTTCTTGCAAATTTTTTCAGGGTAAGAATTGTCAGTAGTTCACACCTGGAAGATATTTGCTGACAAATGGAATATAGCGAGGAGGAGACTTTTAAATTTTTTTTTTAAAACTCTTCCATTGAAACATACTAATCCTAGTAAAACCTTAACAAGTGAACAGTTTATTGTTCCTTGGTTTCACGAAGACGCCTCGCATCAGATCTGACAGAAGCAGCAGCAGTTGTTGTTGAGTACACCAAAGCACCACCAGCACAACACGCTTGCATGACCAGATGCCGACACGTAGACACGCTTCATAGCATCCTTGCTACAGAATGTGCAGGTATATTTGGAATGCTGGGGTAATTTCCAATTTCTTCACTATTTAACGCAGGGAAGCATCATAACGGGTACCATATTAACCTACGATTTCAACCTTTATTTGTACGCTCAGCCATTTTTTAGGTGTTGTTCTGTCAAAATGTGAACCGGAAAGAGCTTGAACCTTGTAGTCTTTTAACTGCTTGGAGGCTTTTTACTTCTTGGAGTTTTTTAATTGCTTGGAATGTTATTTGTGATTTTTTTAATCATTTTATTGATTTAAAGTCAAGTGACTGTGAGAAAAATTAAAAAAAACTTCAAGCTGGCTTAAAGACTTTAAGCTTCTTAAAGACTGTAATATTTTCAAAACAATCAAAAGACTCCAAGGCTTATGTAAAAGACCTTTAAAAGATTTCAAAGCATTTAAGCAGTCTTTATAGTAATGCATTCATTTAACTTTTAGTTTTGTAACTACTTAAAATACTTGCATTATTATAAAGACTTCATATTCCTTTGAAGGCAAGATAGGTCGTCAGGGGTGTACGTCGCTTGAAAAAGAAATTACTAAAACAATGCTGTGGGAAGAATATCGGTAGGTCTTACTGATTTGAAAAAAGCTTTTCCTTAAGGCCTGTACTGACAATCTTTGTTGGACGTACCATAGCTATTGTTTCAGATACAATGAATTAATATCTTGAACGCTAAACGTTCTTGTTTTTTTCATTCAGAATGCCAAAGCAGGTAGATTTCATTTTGGAAAAAGTCATAAACCCGGATCTCATCAACATCAACATTTCGAGTAGTCAACATTTTGGGTTGTCAACATTTCGAACTGTCAACATTTCGAGTTGTCTACATTTCAAATTGATTTTTTGTGTATTTTTCTTTTCAATCAAATCTAGAAGAACAGATTAACCATTAAGTTCACGAACGCTTCAACTCGACATCAGTTTGATTTGAAGAGTGCAAAAGGTAAAAGCAGGTAAAACTTTTACAAATTTCAAATAAAAACAACTAGAGGTACATATACCTCAACAGTGATGCAAAATAAAAAAAAATCCATTTTTGTGTCCAGTCTTGCAATTGCACTGACTCAAAATAGATTGAAGCTTTTTTCATTTCTGGGATGCCAACAAGAAATCTTCGATATAACAACCAATTCTTTGTATCCTAAGGTGAGTAATCTAAAAAGCAATATTGTGTAGGTATGCCAAACATCAAAGTCCATGGCATAATCAATTACTTTCTCAGAAGAAAATTCCAAGAAGTTTCTATTGGCTTTCTGGTGACAAAATCAAGTGAAATTTTTTTGAGCAGTCATGTCATCCATTTGAGGAACACGAAGTAAAGCGAGAGAGTTCAAGGAATCGATTGGTGAATTGGATTTGATGCTATTATATGAGTGACACAATGTACACCAAAAATCCACAACGAACTGGTGCGTGTGAAATACAAAGCCCCAAAGGCAGCAATATGAGCAAGTTCGATGGAATATATTACGATATACGAGAGGAGGTAAACGACAAAGAGGAGTGGCGGTGTTTGATGTCCTTTCATGATCACATCACGGTAAATATTGATTACACACTTCATTGTAGGTCAGTCAACACTTAATACTCAAGTTCCTGGGGGAAAAAGGAATTCTTCTGAACTGATTCCGTAAGTACAAAGAGTCGTTTAGTGCCATTTTAAATTAGCATTCGTCCTTTTTTCTTTGTTTTATTTTGTGTGGGAAGAACAATGTTTCCATACTCGTATTTTTTGACATTTTAAGTGCTGGGAAAACTAACTGTGTACTGTCAAATGAGTGATTGGAGGAATTATTGAACATAAGAGACAGCGTTCGAATTAGTGAAATATTGCAAGTTAATTTTTGTGATTTAGAATTTAAAGTCATTCTATTCTATGAATTAAGACAACAAAATTTAGTGAACATCAAGCAAGGATAGTAATTTTATTAGGTATTGATTTTTTTTCTTTTTAACATTGAAAGTTCCATTTCAGTTGCTTTCAACTTAACACAAAAAAAGAAAAAATAAAGCAAACAAAAAAAAATAGAAAAACGAAATTTTGTACTCGTTAGTGCCTGTTGTAGTTGTGTCCTTAATTTTAATTTATTTTTAATATATTCCATTACATCATTCTATGAGTGGTATGGAATATACTGGTGTTCTAATAGTCTAGTCATATAGTTCTGAACCTTAAATTTACAAAAACCAGTCCAAGCCCAATACAATTTTTCACCATTATTTTGTAGAACTCCATCAAAAATCCTTTCCTGTGCCCACGTTCTGTAACTCTCACATCGAAAAAATCAGTCGAGAAACGCTGAAAAATGAAACAAAACTCATGTATTTTGTTTCAGTTTTCATCGTTTCTCGACCAATTTTAGGCATTTGAGAATTACAGAACGTAGGCACTGGACTGCTATGCACATTAGGGTGGAGTGAAGAATTTTTATTTAGTTTATGATTTTTTAATACCATTTTTCTTTCTTTCCGTTAAGTATAATAATAAGATGTTTTAAAAAAAATTGAGACAAACGTTGTGACACATACATTTTGGCACTTTTTTGAGACCTTTTAGCATCCTCAATTTCTTAATAGTAAAAAAAATAACTGACAAAAAAAAAAAAAAATTAAACTTAGTTTTGTGCCACCTTACCAAATGGTAAAGATAGAGTACTTTGGAATCTACAGAGTTTTAGGGACGGGGAAGAACAGTTCAAAAAAAAAATCCAAGGTATTAAATTTAAAGCTTTTTTAAAGATTAACAGCCTAATTCATAATCGCATTATAACAAGTGCATAATGTTATACACTCTTTATAATGCCTCTAAACGCCAAAATGTGATTCATAAAATTTATACAACGTTGAATAGAGGCATTATAAGCTAAACGCGTTTGGAGGTTGAATAGTGCCTACATAAGTATATTTTTGTACCGAAATGTCACTGTGACTCACATATAATAAAAAAACGCAAAGATTTAGGGTGGCGCTTATTTTTTAATTTCTTTTTTTTCAGCCTAAGAGTGATCAAGGTACATAATTATTTATTTGAATAAAACAAAATATTGGGTAATTTATTTTAAATTCGACTAACGTAGTCATGCCAAAGGTCTAGGGATCGAATCCCAACCTAAAATTAAAACTTTTTTGTATACCTCTTTCGTTGAATTATATTTGTTACACTATTTACCTTACTTAACTTTACTTTACTTTTACTTTACTTTATATTTACTTAAGATGTATGCAAAGTTTAATGGTTCTTGATCACTTTAAGAGGGGAAATAAAAGAATTTCAAACAAAGCCAAAATAAGCGCCGCCCTAATAAATGAATATTCTTCTCAAAAAAAACATTCTGTGAAAACAATTCTTTCAATAAATCAAACATTTTTTTATTCCAAGATATTTAACTTTATTTTCAAACTCATAAATTACACAAAGAACAATAATTATAACAATATTAATAGAAATTAAAAGAAAACAATCGGCGCGGCACAATTATTTTTTTGATTTTTTACGAACGGCTGAGATTTAGTTGTCAGTTGTGGAGGTAAAACGTAATAGATTTCTCATTTTTAGTCCTTTATTTGACATAAGCGCTGTATAACTATAATGGGTAGGAAAATGTTTTATGAATAGGAATTTATGCAACGTTGCATAGAGGCTACATAAAACCTTATGCAGTGCATAACTATTCATCTGTTTAGCGCAATCTAATGAATAAGGCTGTAAATATATATGTAACCAAAAAACTAGACTTTTTTCGAACCTTTCAACAAACTCATCCAATATTGCTTTTCTTTTGAATTTTTACTAAATATGAATTTTTCATGGTAATGTACTTTCGTGTTTACTTTGCCCCAAAAATGATTCTTTGCAAATACTTTCCAATAAAATTGGAATTGCGCTCACAATGTAGCGGTACAGCTTTTAAAGTATTTTGAAGGAAAACAAAACAATATTCTAGTGTGCGGGCTCAGAATTCACATTTTTTATTTCCAATAGTTTTCCTTTTTGTTAATAATTCTTTTCGCGACACAAATAACCACAACATTTTTTTCCGACGCAAATAGTTGTTTTTTTTTTTTTTCATACAATCTGAAATGTCAAAATTGCCGCTTAGCAAAAGTTAAAAGTTCGCGAACCCGTGCGGCTCTATCTGCAGCTCCGTCTGCAGTTGCGTTTCATTGTGCTCGTAGCATTGATTTTGTGTGTATTTTTTAATATTATGACAGATGTTCCGGTTGCGGCTCCGTCGTATTGTGAAAAGTGAAAAATTGAGAAAAAATCTTTATATTTTTGTATTGAGCGAATACAAAATGTAACGTAGCCGCATACGGAGCTGCAGTCGTAAACGGAAGATTTTGCCAACTTTTAACTTTTCATGTGCATCACTTTTGACGTTTTAAAATCAACAACTTTTTGCGTTGGAAAACAATATTTTGGTTATTTGTGTCGCGCAAAAAAATTTTAACTAAAAGGAAAATTATTTGAAGCAAAAAATGTGAATTCTGAAAAAGAATATTGTTTTTTTTTTTTTTTTTTTAAATACTTTCAAAGCTGTACAGCTTGATTGTGGGCATGTAAAAAGAATATCATACGACGCTTTTTGACAGTTCTTCCAGTTCCGTCTGCGGCTTAAGTTTCAGCATTTTATTCTGTTCAGGAAGTTACTTAGCTTTAATTTCGTCTTTTTTCGTAGTTTTAAATTTGTTTTTGGTTAACATGAGAAATAAATTACATCGGGATGATGGTTTTCGCAAAAATTATCATATATAAATGAAAAATTATAATACATATCAAAATATCTAAATAAAATTATACAATTTAATTTTAAATAAGGTCGATAAGTCTAAGTATTTTGAAATATACCTATAATAATAAAAAAAAAGGTCTTAATTCAATTTTAATACCTACCTACCTGTTTTTAATTACTAAAGAAAATTCCTTTTGTATATTCGCTTGGGTTCACTAAAAAAAAAAAAAAAAAAACAACATAAAGTAAAATTATCCTTCTAAGCTTAAATTTCAAGTTTTTGTTTCAAGTTTTTAAGGTGAAAATTAAACTTCTTTAAACTAAAAACAAACATTTTTACACTTTTCAGAAAAACAAAAGAATGAAAGTAGCAGCGCATCATCGAGAAAACAGGTGCTTCCTAACTCAAATATCCTTTTCTCATAATTTCAAATTCATTTTCACTGCGAGGTGGGAGATTATTTAAAGACAAATCTAACACGAAGAGGTGCTTTCGATGGTACTGATTGGTTTGTTTCCATTATCAGCTCTCACCTTTCTTTTGCCAGTTATACTCCGGACATCTGAGACTGAGTTCTGAAGGACGAAAAATGATTCAAAAGAGATATTAGAAAGGAACAAACAGAAGAATAATTTATTGTTCATAGCAAGAAGAATCATTTTTCCAGTCCTTCCGTTAGGTACATAGGTACCTACCTCAACTACATCCGGACATCTGGTTCTGGGCATTAGGTCCTGACAATATGGATGTATATAAATGTATGTGTTGGAATCTTAAGACATATTATCCATTTTCAAATGAATCCGTGCGCCATTTCAATCCCAATTCAAATCCTAGATCGAAGAAACGTCATGCATATCGAGATTGCATTTCCTCCTTTTAGTGTAACACTATCATCCGGCTATAATGCTGCACTGTGCTTTCTTCATGTGTATAAGAGAGAAAGACTTTTACTCTAATAGAAAGTATTTGTTTCGGTATTCAGGAGACACCTTTTCCTTTTTAATATGGCATCGTACTTTGTCACTCATCGCCCTTCGTCATTTGCTATCTGATGTTTCTCTTGTCTTTTCACCTGCTGCTCATCCTTTCAACAGCACCTAGCTATACCTAGTCTGAGTTTGAGTCATATTAGTGCGAACCTGGGTTCAGGATGTGTTTAACTGAACTCAGCGCAATCGGTTAACTGCATGAAAGGATAATTTTTCAGGAATGTAAATGTAGAACATCACACATTTACCGTGTGGATGTGGGAGTAGAGGTATTAGAGGTCGCTGTAAGGTTAAGGGTTAGTATATTTTTGGCTCCCATAAAGAGAGTTCCTTCTTTATCTATAGATGGATCAGTACAGTATGCTTTAACCCAACGTCATTTATTCACCTTTTGTTTTGTGTAAAGCTATTAGGAAGCAAATCACATTCAACCATGGACGGATGCGGTATGCGGATGTTGGGAAATGATAAACTCAGCTTTTCCTTACAAAGACTCCTTGATTTATTGCACGAACAATGAGGTGATGGTGATATAGTTCTTTTAAAAAGGACCGAGTGTGTCTGGCTGATGGTGGAATACGAAGAGATTGCGAATGGTGAACTGAACACAACTAGATTACCTACCTTTTTATGTACATAGGTATTTTTGCTTAGACTATTCCTTAGACCAACTTTCAAGACAGACAAGGAAAAGGAACAAAGTTATTCTGGGTTAAGGTAGGTATAGAGTGTAGAATTGTTTTATAACAAAGGAAACATGCAGAAATATATGCAACTTAATTGCGTTGCTCATCTTGTTTCCTGAGATTATAATCAATCATATCTTTCTTGAAGATTGTACTATTTTGTGAACGTACAATTTTCCATACACCTCCTATTCCAAATAGGATTTTGTTACATATTTAATTTTATTTTTCCAAAAAATTTGGAACAAAATTAAAATTGTACCATCACGTCAGGTTTTGGAATATTAAAATCCAAAATTCCAAAAAACTATGTCAAATTTCACAGTAAGCACCATGATTCGCATAAGTTGTGTCATTCTAGAAGAGACTTGAGGACATTAAACCTAGCCCTGATACCTTCAACAAAATCAACCATACCAGAAGCCATCCTTCACGGACAAGAAGTTTCAACAACTCCTGTTGAGAAAGCTGAAGCATTTGCCAGTTACTTCAAGGGAAGTTTCAAAAGCCGCCCTTCTATACCCTTCCTGATTTTATCGAAGAAGTGGGAACCCGCTTTAAAGAAATAACAGCTATCATCGACACCGTGACTTCAGAAAACCCTTCAACAAAAAACCGCTACTGAGTGATGTTTTTAACTTCTCCTGAAGAAGTGACCAACATCATCATCACCATAAACTCTAAAAAGTCAGCTGGATGAAACAGGATTCTTAAATATGTGCTTAAAAGGCTGGTCTCCTACTGACTATAATCTTCAACAACTGCATGAACAACAGGTTTTTTTCCTGCGGCCCCGAAAACAGCAAAAGTTTGACCCATCCCGAAGAAGACAAACCGCTCAAATGTGGAAGGATATCGGCCAATTTTGCTGCTTTGCTATATGCTATATAGTATGAGCAAGATACTTAAAGAATTAATTCCAAAAAAGAATTGAAAAAGAAAGTGATGCCATACCGGAACTCTAGTACGACTTTCGGAATAAGCAATCTACCATTGATCCGCTGCTGGGGCTCCACAGTGATATTACACGAGGACTCAAGAAAAAGGAAACGACCACCGCGTGCTTGCTGGACATTCAACGCCAGCGTTTGGATTAAGGGACTAATGTTGAACAAACTGTGTGAACTTGGACTTTCAAACCACTTGGTAAGACTTATCAAAAATTTTCTGACCCATAAACTTTTTTATATACGGGTAGCAAAACAGAAATCATCCACGAAAGGAATTAGGGCTAGAGTACCACAAGGATCTAAACTCGGACCCCTGCTGTTCAATATCAACCACCGTCGATCAACCAGACAACACACCAGGAACAATTACAAGACTTTACGAAGACAACTTCATCACTTACGCATCCTCTTCTTCACTAGTAATTGCTGGATTGCTGCTAGGGGAAGACGAGCTTTTGCAACGCGCTGCAACAAAATCAAAATCAAGCTACCCGACAACACAGAAGTAGCAGTGAGATCTTCAACGAAGTATCTGATGGGAATTAACTCCATAAATAAGATGATATTCAAGAAGCACACAGACTTGATGCTGAAGTGAGCCAACTTTTCTCTTCACTTGGTTTACCCGGTACTCAGGAGGCGAAATGGACTAAGTAAGAAGACCAAGCTGCTTCTGTACAAGCAACTCATCCGGCCAGTTCTGAGATCTACGACTTCCCCATTTGGTTCAGCATCTCACCCAGATTCTTTGTAAGAAAGATGCTGTGTATTTGCTCTGCGGAGTGCGGACTACACCACAAACCACTCACGAAGAAATTTATACCAAAGAAGCTGTACGAAGAAGCAAATATGATACCTCTGAATCAGTTTTTGCTACAGCTCTCCGGAAGAATAATCAGGAATCTAAAAGACCATCCCAACTTAGAAGTTCAACAAATCCTCCAGCAACAACTAGAGCCTACTGACAGTTATCTATACGCCCGAGCCATCACTGACGACCAATTCGAAGACATAATCCACAACGACGACGCGACGCTCCTTTTTACGAGAAGTATACCAACCAACACAACAGGGGATAAAAACCTTGTTAATATTGTCTTTTAAATTTATATCACCTAAATATGTCAAAATAATTATGTAATAGCATTGTATAACGTCAGAAGAAGAACCGGTGGGCGGCTAATCTTCTTACGCCAGCATGATTAAATCTAATAATAAGTTCGTTTTAAGTCAAATTTTATATAAAACAAATTGAAAAATAAAAACCTTAATCTGAAAAAAGGTGTGACAAAAAGCTAGACCGTGACGGTTGGGTCCACACCAGAAAAAAATCGCATGGGAGGGGGGGGGGGGGTTATATTCCCCCAATTAAGCACGGTGGTACAATTTTCAAAACAATTATTAAAAAACACCGGTAACACTCACTCATTTTATTTTTTTTAGATTTTCGACAAAGTTGTGTTCGGCGCTCGAGTTTCGAAAATTTGGTTGATCATAAAGTCAACTTCATGAATAATCCAGCAAAATTTCAAAACTATTGTGTTTAATCCATTTTCTTCTGTAACCTAACTGATGATAAATTTATATAAACTTAGTAATTAATTTGAGAGTAAATTGACTTGTCTAAATGACCTTGTTTTGGATTTATTTTTCAAATATTTTCTTTTTGTGTTGATTATGCACCTTCAAAATATGAAATTTTCGAAATTTTGAGGTAAAATTTTTGAAATATTCAAAAATTTCATCAGAATTAAGATTTTTCAAAATAATGTTAACTACAGGTAGGTAAAACAAGGTTTAATTTATATTCTGAAATAATGTTGACGCAATTTATATGAGTTGCTTGTCTGACAGGTGAGATGAAAGCACTACGTTGCGTTTTCGCAACGTTCGCCTAATCCAGTAGTATTTGAACCTAAAAAAATATTTCCTTTCGTTGCGTTTTAAAATCAGATTGAACGGATTTTTCTCAAAATATTGTGTGTTTATGTTTATAATATATTAATTTTTTAAGAAGCATAATTTTTGATTGCATCCCATTCAAACATAAGGATGAGTATTTTTTTTAAGGTCAATTGCTTTTTTTCCATTTTTGAAAAGTTTTGTATCTATTTTAGAGTTGGTTTGAGAAACTTCAAATTTATAAAGCGTATAGGTAATGTTGGTATAGATTTTTGAAAAAAAAAAAAAATAAATTTAATAAATTTAATTTTTGAAAAAAAAAAAAAATCTTTTTAGGTCAATTTTTGCTTGCAGTTTTTTACTTTTATCTTTTTAAGCGTTTTTTTCAGAAACTTCAAACTTATACAACAAATAGATAATTTTGGTCTTCATTTTTAGAAAAAAATAATAAAACTTGGAAAAAATTATTTTTTTTTTTCATTTTTGAAAAAATAAAATAAATTCGGGAAAAATAATTTTTTTTTCAAAATTTTGATTTTTATCTTCTTGGGGGTTAACTTAAGAAACTTTAAATTTATACAGAGTATACACAGGTAATTTTAGTGTTCACTTTTGGAAAAAAAAAATAATTAAAAAAAAATGTTGTTTTTATTTTTTATTAATTTAAACAAAAAAATTTTAGATCAATTTTTATTTTAATTTTTAATATTTTAATAATTTTCAGTAATCTTTTCATTACAAAGTGTATCTAGGTATATTTAATTATTTTTTCATAAAAGTATATTCATATAAAGTTTTGTTTTTGTTTAAATAATGTTGATAATCCTTTCGGCGAGCGTTGCGAAAACCCAACACGAATTTTCTGATGGGAAACCAAAAGCTTTACCACATTTTTTTTTTTTAATATTTCCTCTAATTATAAAAAAAAAAACTATCCAGTACCTATGTGAAATTTCAAGTTCCTAAGTCAACTGGAACTGACAGCCGCCGGAAATGGGTTAACACAAGGCCTGATGTATATACCAGATACTGGACTATAAGGAAACTATTAAATTTTCATCAGAATCTCGAACTTAGCAAAGTAACCAAAATTGGCCGCTACATCACAATTTCAAGTGCAACATCAGGAGTCAGGACCCTCTGACATGATTATTAATTAAGAACCGAATCTTAACCTGAAAACACATCAAAATTGTTAACATTTAGCTTTCCTGTCAGAACAAAGTACTTAATCATTCAACTTGATAAATGAACATATAACGTAAATTGCCATTATTCTTATTTTAAATAAAGACATACTTACCCATAAAATGAAATTCTTAAACGATTTGAATAAGAAAATCATTAGCAATAAGGTCCTAAACTCGAACATAAATTGTGCAGCTATATACATATGTATTCTCTGAAAAAATCTCCCCAAAAGCGAGTACCTATACATATACAATATATTTACAAATACATTATTATACTATCAAAAAATAACAAAATGCCTTTATAGCACGCAAAATGTAGGAATTATAATTTATTGTTAAATAATAATCACAAAAATTTCAAAAGGATTTATGAACAAAGCCCAAGGAATATCAAATTGCTTTTAAAAGTAAAGTGCTGATTATAAAGGGAGTGAAAGTAACGTGGCACGTGATGACGGAAATGAAATGATTAATAACATGATTGTTATGTATTTTTGTTGAAGTGTTGGTGCAGGTGCGAAAGTGTCATGTTTCACCTCGTTATAATCCTATCATTTTCGATTTTGTGTGTTTGTTCTTAAAAAGGCATTATATTTTAACTTGGCTTGTTTCGTAAAATAATATGAACTTTAAAAAAAAATTGTTTCGGGATGAAAAGTTAGTTGTTTATGGTAAATACAAAAAAAAAACCCCTGGAAAGGGAATTTATGAAGCGATTTGAGTTATTTATGGATTATGAATATAGCTAGCTATAAGAAGATTATTTAAAAGATAATAAATCTTTGCTTTCTTTTAATTTAAGCTTGACATTTTTTGGCGTTAGGTATATATCTTATCGCCCAAAACCAAAATGCCCAAATTAAAATTATCATAACGCCCAAAAAAATTTATTAAAAATTTTTTGTTGTACGATTTGGGCACTATGACATTATGACTTGGGCATTGTGACATTTATTTTGGGTGTAATGCAGTTTCTATTTAATGTCAGCGTTTGGTTTTATCGCCTAAAATTTAAAATGTCATAGCGCTCAAAAAGGTACACATCGCCCAAAAACTAGCCAACAAAATGCCACAAAGTCCAGTCCAAAAGCAATGTCAAATTGCCCAAAATGGTTTTCGATTCAAAATAGCTTTTAACGGCCTTTAGTCCATGAAAATTGTTGTTTCGTCCCGGCGATATCACTTGGACTCATCAGTTGACTAGTGAGGGCCTTGTCAATACGCAATTTCCATTTAGTTCAGTTAATAGTAAATAGTCTTCTAAAAATAAATTTGATGGCACAACAGCTCATGAAAAACTAGGGCCTAGTGACTTACAACTCTCAACCATTCCTGTGTGCGTGTCTGCAGGAATGAAGGGGACCTACAGTTTATTGCCGAATCCGAACGGCTAACGAGCGGCACTTTTCTGTGACAGGAGATACTCTTGGAGGATTTGTCAATTCCTCGCAAGAGGCAGTAGCCGTTTTTCTTTTAAATAAATAGGTGGCGAGGCTGGGGATCGAACCTTAGACCTCCGGCATGACAGTCCATCGCACTAACCATCACGCCACGGCTACTACAATAGTCTTGGCTGATTTATTTCAATAGTATATAGAATTTGTATTATTAAAAAATCTTCGTATACAAAATGGGTTTCAACTATCATAATGCCCAAATAAGAAATTGACATATCACCCAAAAAAAAGGTATTAGCAGGTACTATAGAACGTTGGGACTAACCACCGCGCAGCGGGGCAGGAGGTGGGGAGGCGCAACGGGCGCGGCGCGGGCAGTTTATGGTGCGCGATACGTTCGCGGGGCCGGGTGGGTAGCGAAAAATGCCGCGCCAACAAACAATAAAACGACCTTTGGATGTTATAACTCGGGTTCCCAACTTTCTTCGAAATCAAAGGAGGACGCATTTTTTCTAAATAAAAACAAAACCAAAAATATTGAAACCTCAGTATAAATAAAATCCTCCCCGCCTGGAAAAACAATTTAGTTATAGATGAGGCCCTAGAAAGTCTTAGGTAGCTTATTGGGACCAGCAAGGGTTACTATAGAAATCATACCAGACCCTCGCCTAGTTTTTATGTATTTTTGCTTCGAGACAAAATAAATACAAAATTGGTGTATTTGAAATTCGGTACTGGGTTTTTTCACTTACTGGTTTGATACGCTAACCACTTCTGGCCTTATTCGGAATACAAAAGTTCAATGTTGAAAATGAATAACTATAAATATAAAGCGGGTTATTTCTGATGGGACATCAAAACTTTTTCAAGTAGTTTTTACTATCAAGGGCCTATCGAGTATTCGCTACGTTTTCCTTGACGGAATTTTCCCTATCGTAAATTTTTGGGTGCTTTAGTTACACTTCCAAAAACTTACCGTTTTTCCAAACACGTTTTAGTATACTTAAATTAGAAAAAGGCATTAATAATATGAAAATAGAAATACAAATTTTATTATATAATTCGCTATGTTGATAAGAAAAATTACAAATAAAATCATAAAAAATGTTATTAATTGTGTCATTTTATACCAATTGTTTATCATAAAGCAAGATTTTGACATACATCATGTCATAAAGCAGGATTATGACAAACAATTGATATAAAATGACAGAAATAGTGACATTTTTACACATAAAACATCAAATGAATCATTGATTATATCCTTCCAATTTTTGAAAAGCAGGACATTTTTAATGTCCTCCTTTTCGGATGATAGTTGGGAACCCTAGTTATGACATTGAAAGTAATTTTGTTTTATATGACATTTTTTTTGGGCTTTGCGTCACTTTTTACTGAGGTTCTGGACAGCGGTGTGTCAGTTATCGGGCGTTATGACATATTTTTTATGGCTGCATGAAAATTGGCCGCAATGGAAAATGGCCTAAAAATGTATATGAAAAACAACGACAACAAAAAATTGATAAAATTTTGTGATGTCATTTTTTATTATATTAGGCCCTTTTTTCATTTTGTTGTTGGCAGTTGTTGCCTTACGTATGTACATATTTTTAGGGCAAATTTTCGATTGGGTTTGTATTTTTTTTGGGGTCATTTTTCAATTTTGAAATTGGGGTAATTTTTCATTATGAAGAAAAGCCCCAATTTTGGGGCTATTTTTAATTTTTCGTTTGGGGTCATTTTTCATTGGGGCCAAATTTTACGTAGCCATTTTTTATTTGGGTGTTATGACGTTGAGTGATAAGATTTATGATCGATAAGAATTAAAATCGGCATAAGGCCAAGGCCAAGGCCAACATGACATAATGCCCGAATTCCAAAAAAATAAATCTGTTGGGCGATATGACAATATTCGATTTGGGCGTTTTAAAATTGACAAAATAATTTGGGCGTTATTACATCCGTTTTGGGCGTTTTGTGGCACTTTTTTGTTTGAGTTTTTGGACTCTATGCCGGATTAAAACCTAACGCCACATTTTTTTTAGCAAATTAATAAATCTAAAATTATAAACAAAATAAAAATGAAAACACACAAGGAAATTTAATGTTTAATTTGTTTAAAAGAAAAAATCAATTTTTCTCGACAAATTCCTTGCATTGAAAGAAAAAAATCGATTCTGTTTAAAAACAATCGATTGTTTTTGGTAAAATGAATTCGACATAAGAATATTTGTATAAGAAAGCCAAAACGAAAAAATACCTCTTTAGTTTTGGACTTATAAAATCAACTCAGGAAGCCATGGTTTTTATCTGCACCGATAACTATGGGACACTCTGTATAAACAACTAGTCTATTGAAATGAAAAAATAAATAAAGTTTTTTTTTTTAAGGATAAATACATATCATATAATAATAATTTATTTATTCTTTTTTTTTTAAAACTACTCAGTTTTATTATATTTATTAACATTTTTATTATGCTTAAAATTTCCACTGAATACTTAAAATTGTTCCTTATATTAATACATTTTACAAAGAATATTTTTTAAAATTATTTTTAAACTTGTTTTTTGTTTTTTGCGTAAACTCATTTATTTCAAAAAAATTGGAAGACGATCTTTATTTTGAGCATAAAACATTATTTTTTTTTAATTTCTTGCAGCAATTTTATTAATGAGTTTACTGCTCCTTTACCATTTTCCATGAACAATCTGGTCGTAAATTTTACTATTTGAGCTGCAGGTGACATAATATAATGTTTAGTTTAATTGTTTGCGAATTGTCCTTTTATTCTGTAATTCGTCCGGAAATAGTTAATAATCATCTATATTTCCATTGAAACACACATTTATTTGTCCGAATTTTTGCCACTGAATCCCAGTTGCTAGCAGCCTTTAGCAGATTCTTTGTTTATTTTCGTTTTAATTTATGCCGACCCGCATGCAATTGATATTTGGTTCAGACAAAAATGACAATTTAAAATTAAATTTCCTCTTCGAAGCTCAACGATTGCACTCAAAAACATATTTAGCAATTCTAATTCAGTCAGCGCCGCCGAGCTAGTTTTGATTTGAAAATAAAAGCCTGCCTTTTAGAAAATTACACAACGCTGCAATAATTTACGGGCACCTTAAAACACCTGCCAACATCAGGATACAACCTCCACTATGCTCCATATGTTATATTTTATAACTGTAATAGTTTGCCAGTTAGTGAAAAATGCAGTTAATGATGTATGTTGTTCGAGGAGGATATATATGGAAGGACAAAACCGTGGCAATCTAATTGAAAGGGATGTTCACAGAGTACACACAAGTTCAAACTAAAAAGCAGGTTGTTCATGTGAACAGGATAATTTGTGTGCTGTTATACTGTACACCTCTATTCTGCTGCTCTTTGGCCTTTTATTTTATTTTTTTTACTAACAGAAGGCATAAATTGCATTCTAAAAACGAATTCAGTTTTTTTTCAAATTTTGTTTTCATACGATGATGGCGAATAGGAAACATTTTATTCGAGATTAAACATTCTATTTAATTGCATTCATGTTGAAAGGCGCCTTTTATTTAACTTAAGAGTACTTTAAATAATAAACATAGATATAAGTTTACAAAGAAATGTTTTTAAGAACTTGTTATTGGCTTATTTAAACCATTAATTTAATTCTAGTTATTAAGTAATTGAATTTGTATTTCGAATCTGTGGACTTTATATCGTAGATACCTAAATAAATAAATAAATAAATAAATTATTAACAGGGGTAGTAGTTTTATACTTATGTCACTATAGGTTGGATTTTGGGAGTGTTCACTTTCTATTCAATACCAAAGTAAAAAAAAAAAAAAAAAACGACCTAAAAATGCCAACAAATGGGTTTATAATAAACTAGCAAACCCGCGCTTACGTTGCTTCGCAAAGTTTATAAAATAATGAGTTTTACCAAATAATATCGTATCAAAACAGTGCTTAATAGGGCTAATTGCAATTTCTATTATAGACAAAAATTTCAATCAATGCGATCCCTTTAAAAATTGAAAAAGTTTTTGCGTTTTTTTTTAATTTCAATTATGTTAGGGCGCCAGTTATAGCTTTCATTGAAAACCATCATTGAAAATTTTGTATTTCCATTTTAAGGCACTTATAACAAGAAAATTGATGGAATTTTGGAATCAAAATATAGGGAATTATTCACTAAATTTTTTTCGTCAAAAAAATATTTAGGTAATATGTTTTAAAACTTTCTTTTAAAATCAATTTTATTATTTCAATGATCAAAATGGTTTCCAAAATAAAATGAACTGCTGATTTCCGTTTCAGAAAAGTGGAACACAACCGTTCCAATTCTGTTCGACTTTCTTTCTGTTCTCATCTGTCATTATTTCGTTCAATGATCAGTGCAGTGCCCCAGAGATGTTTTCAATGACAGTCAAGTTTTAATGATTGCTATAACCTTGTCAAAAATAAGTCAGTTTCACAGTTTCACTGATTTATGTTTCAATGATGTATTTCAATGATAGCTATAACTGGCGCCCAAGGGTGGCAGACTAACAGAATCTTAGCACCCCTTTTTCATTGTTATCTCGCGCTTGTTTTTTTTTACGAATCCAAAAACTTCCCTTCTATTTCTGTAGATCCTAAGCAAGTAAACCGCTCAAAAACTGAGTGGATGAGCAAACAATTGAGTGGACAGAGATTCAGCAAATAAACAAAAGAAAATACACAAACAACGGAACGATAGTGAAAAATTCATATATGGAAAAATACAAAAAGTTGACAAATTAATAATTTGTACATAAACTTATTTCTCAGCTTGTAAAAACAGTTAAGAAAGGACTTTATACGAAAAATTTAATTTTTCTAAAAAATCCAGCAGGCTTAAAAGCATATAATTGAATAGATATATTTGTCAACCTCGACAAAAAAGTGCCAGAGAAGTTTTTAAAACCCTAATTATCTAATTCAACAAACATATAATAAGCAAAACCTATTCTCTCACATTTTTCAAAGAATAAGGAAAATTATGAAATTTATTTCAATTAAATCGGTTGAATACTTTCTGAGATTACCGCGGACAAACTTAATATTTGTAATGATAATGATAGTGATGATTGCGGGAAAATCGTTACCCGCGTAGAAAAATGTTGTAAAAAAGTGGTACAAACAAAATTAATAAATTAAAGTAACTAGACCAAAAATCATAAAAACCGTTTTAAGTCGAAAAGAAATCGAAAACAATTACCCCTTAAGTTTTTCGATTTAAAACGACCTCAGGAACCCATGGTTAAATTTAGACTTATGTGCTGAACCAACGTAAGTAGATGAATACATACCACTGTTTGGTTTCAAACTTTTGCAGTTTACGAACATATGGATATAAAGCAGAAAAGTTTTTAAGTATGGCCCCAAAACGTGGTCATCCAGCAGGAAAACCGACTGTAAGCACCCCAAAAAGCCGTGCTCCAACTCAAAAAGCAACGAACAGCTCCATCAAGGCATCAATGCGAAATGAAACAGCTTTAAGGATTTCCATAAGATATAGTTTGGTTTTTTTGTTTTTAACAAAGCCAAATTTATATATATTTTTTTAATGTTTGGTATTAATGGCTTTGTTAGGAGTTTCTGTAAAAAACCATAGAATCAATCATTCATTATGCATAATTGCTTGAGCCTGATATAAGATATTTTCACAAACAACAATTTTGTTTGCATCGCCTTTATAATTCATATTGAATTTATAAAACAATTCCTAATTTGTGTAAATTATTAAATTTTTGTTGTAAGACATAAAATTAAATATCATTTCTCTGTGCAAGCTGTATGTATTCACTATTATCATGTAAATTATAAACGTTTCAATCTACGAAAATAAATATTAAATCGATTATTAAACTAGATTAAAAAGGTTAAAAAGGATAATAAAACACGTGGGTGACTTCAAAAATTAAAAGACATCTAAGCATTTGTGTTAGACTAAAAATTAATAGGGTCATTGACTGTTAAAAACAAAAATAATATAATTAGGGCCACTTGCACAAAACGAACGGATAAATACATAAAACTCAGGGTAACTATCCCAGTTCAAATAAATAAATAAATAAAACAAATTCTCACTTTTTAATTGCACGAACGGAAAATAACTAACAAGCGGATAAGAATATTTTTGTCAGAATCACCAACTCAACAAACACAAAACACATTGAAAAATAAACAAACTCTAACGCTTTATGACTTGCTTTCTCGTACGAAATTCTATAATTTGGCGTGGAGAGTTATTCAGAGTTTATATATTTATCCAGAGAACGAGGAGAAGATACCATTTTAAACTTAAATAGAGAAAAAATATTTTGCTACAACGTGATTTGAATCAAATCAGTCAGATAGCTCTCAATTATTTATAAATCACAAGTTATTGCTGTTATAAGACTTTTGTGCAAGTGGCCCTTAATAAATTTTGCACAAAATTATATTTTGAACAAATTTTTGTTTTATTTTATTTTTCATAATTCTGAGTTTTAAAACAAATTTTTCAAAAACTATTATTTATTAAAATAATTTTTAAATTAAAATTAAGATACAAGAATGGATATCTAACTTTAATAAAACGAAAAGCATGACATTTTTTTTTTTTTTTTTTTGTTAATTGGCCCTCTTATACCTAACCAAGGTGGAATCAGTGTTGCCAACCGTATGATAATTATGCTACATGTATGATAATAATAGGCTTTGTATGATGTATGATTAAAAGTCATTATCATACACAAAATTTATGATAATTACTGTGTCTTACAAAATAAATCAAATTTTTACCATTATTTTCCAATGTCTCAAAAAATCTAATTCCTACTCAAAACATAAAATACTAATGAAATTATACTAAAATAGAAAATTGTCAACAGTGATAACTAAACGAACTGTCCCTCTATTACTACGTTTTGGTATTTAAGCGAGCTTGAAGCTCATATACACCTGCACCGACTTGAAATGAGCTTAAACCGACTCGATTCCAGTTCACGAGCGGAGTCGAGTCGACATTTGTGCTAAGAAATCTGGGTTGAGGAGTTAACTTGAGAAACTTGCGATTTTAAATCGCGTGCGTGCACAGCCATTAAAATATGTATGTTGTATTCGATAGCGATTAAAAATCGCGCGACTACAAACCGCAAATGCGTGCACAGCAAAAAAATTGATGCGATCGCGAATTTTTAATCGAACGACTTTAAATCGCAAGTGCGTGCCTAGGTTCAGGCTGTGCACGCATTTGCGATTTGTAGTCGCGCGATTTTTAATCGCTATCGAATGCAACGTACATCTTTTAATGGTTGTGCACGTACTTGCGATTTAAAATCGTTGCGACTGAAAAGTCGCTCTAAAAATGGAACCTGTTTCATTTTATTAAGCGCCGCAATTTTTCAGTCGGTTGTGCATGCACTCACATTTAAAACCATGTGTTTCATTTCATGCGAGATGCGACTGAAAAATCGCGTGACTGACAATTGCGTGCATGTTTATTTCTCTCCGCAACTACGATTTTTAAATCGCAAGTGCGGTCAGAAACATGTAATTGCATTTGTTTCATTTTATTTTGCCGCAATCACGTCGCTTGAAAAATGGAACGAATTTCAGTTGTGATTTCTCGGTCGCAAGTGCGGTCACTCACATTGAAACTGATATGTTCTATTTCTTGTGACTAAATAGTCGCGCGATCGAAATCGAAAGTGCGTGCTTATCCTTATGCAAAAAGAGAGAAAAAACGAAAAAAAAATTTCGGTCGTTCTTTTTGTTATTGCGTCTACATTTTCGTGAGTACAAAAATAATATTTTCCGTCCTTTATTCTATAAAATGAATAGCAAATTTTCGAATTTTGTACTTTTGAGTAAATTTAAAATACTAGGGTTTGTTTCACAATGTCTGATTAAAGTTCCCTGTAACTATCCGACACATAAATTATCCACAACTTAAATCCTCTCATTAAAAAACTTTGCGTTTCACAATCATAAATTTATGTGCCACTTAGCTAGTTGTCAGTTATTCCAGTTTTCCAAAGAATTTGACTGATTGAAAATAATCAATCAAGTAATTATTAATTTATTCTCAAGTTGTGAATTTTAAAGTGTCATAATTAAACTTTTTGGACCCAGAACTGGTAACAAACAACATTACTATGGTGTTTTAAGGCCCCTTGCTGCAATTTGATAAAATCCAGTTAGAAATTTTGTGTGGATATGTGAATGTGAATGATTTAAAATACTTTAGTGCGTTTTGAAATTGCATTTTTATGGTGTTAAGGGGTGGAATTTTTGTCGTGAAGTAAGTATTTAAGTAATTGGGTTAACGCATACAAATATCCGTCACTAGTCCAAACTATTGATGTATTTGTTGTGTGAGTCGCACTGACAGCAGCTGTAGATATTTTAAATGTCAGTTTAATTTTTTAATCGGAACTTCAGCCGGCCTGTAAAATATTCAGAACTTTAAGTGCCACTTAGACCTATTCAGATATTGTGAAACGTAAATTCGGTTTTTTAGGCCCATTTGCTCATACGAATCATAAATGTATATCATAACTAAGTTAAACATAGTTTTTATGTTGAACTTATTTTATTCTGCTTTGCTTTAAAAAATTTATGATCAACTTAGCTAATATTAAGTTTCATGCGAGAAATCTCTGAGAGTTTCAAATTGAATGTCAAATGAGCATAGAATTATACTATTTTTGAAGTGTGTTCGCAATTATTTTTGACAAATAAAATAATGTTAGAATGAATTTAACTATTATAAATTATAGAATAATTTTGGACTGACCATTTTTACTTTCTTTTATAAAATTTACTATGCAATAAATACATATGTAGTGATTGTGTTGTGCAGTGTTGTGCTGAGCTGTCCTGTGTTTGTATCAAGACCACAATGGATTTAGTCATATCGGTTCGTGAGTCTGTATGTCTGTTCATCTTAAAATATAAACGTAACGTGTCAAAAAAGCTTCAAATGTTTATAAAAAAAATACTGCTCATTTTGTTAAAAAATTCTCATCGGATAAGCTCTTATACGTCTACCTATTTTTTTGTTCAAATGACTTGTTTTGCATCAGCAGGTCCAGGTACCTACTTTAAATTTGTCCAAATTATTTTGGTCACCAAAATAATCATAAAATGTTTCCTTTTATTTAAAAAAAATTTGCTTAGTAGGTACATATATCTTTAATAGTTTACCACTTAACCATAATGAGTAAGTAGAGTTTGTGGTGCATTTTTGAACTTATAATTCAAAAAAAATATGGCTGAAATTGCCTATAAGATCAACTTTAATTGTTTATGATTGACCTTATCCTCCCCCTAAAATAAGTGAAACATAACGCAATTTAAAATCTATTTTTGATTTTGTGCAAAGCAATAAGTACAACATAGTACTTTATGATGAACTTAAATACTTATGATGAGTTTGAGCAAATGGGCCTAAGTGACAAATAAGATCCATGTAGCTTAATTGGAACTTTAATCAGACATTGTGAAACAAACCCTTAAAATTTGTGTCTTTCCATTTCCAATATTGTTTGCGAAAACAGAAAAAATGTTTGTCAAATATTCACAAATTAAACTTCTAAGAAGGATTTATAGAGATGTTTCACCTAATTTTGTGTCCATAAAAAGGTCAATGTAAGGGCAGGGTGACAATGCGGAAAACTGTTTACATGCATGAGCTCAAAGGAAATCGTGTTATTTGTGGACGGGTTCTTGTGAACATTTTTTTTGCCGTATGATAATTTACCCTCTCGTATGATCATAAAAAAGCCAATTGTATGATAATGCATCCACAAGAATATGGCAACACTGGGTGGAATCGAACCCCCTCTTAAACGACGTTATGCAAAACGTCCTTCAAAAGACATTTTGAACTTTATCCTAAATCTTAATTTATTAATTAATTTACCTGATTTATTAAATACTAAATTTAAAAGGAAATTTACCGCCCTAGTGTTAAAATTCAGAAAAAGTAATAAGAAAGCAATATGAAGAATTTTAAGTGCCTAATGATATTACGATTACCTACAGTCTATTCTATAAGGACTAAAGCTCTCCCGCTAACGGATTCACAATGGAAATGTAAAGACTCCCCCCTCAGGAAACTTCAAAGTAAAGGCCCTTTTAATTGATATCTCCATGTAAAAAAATACATCTAGCGTCTAATAATAGACTTCCCCTGCCCAATTCATATTGTCTCTAATATTTCCAAAGCTCCAGGCATAAATAATATAAAGATTTAAAAAAAAGTAACATCAAAGTTTCCATCGAAGGGAGTTAAAACCTCAAATTAATTAAAAACTTCCAACTCCTTATAAAAAACAGCCTTTGGGTGTAATTGCAAGTGACAACGATTAAATGTCACAACAACAAAGAAAACGAACAAAAATTCACAAATGTTTTAATTTCTGTGGGCATTCTCTTAATCTTGTTTTTTTTTTTTTTGTACCTAAATGTCCCCAGTCCTCACGTTTCCGGAATTAATGAGGACATGGATCTATGCTAAAAGGATTTTTTGCTTTTTAACTTCAGATAGGTAGATACTCAAATTCATTAAGAAGAGGGTTAAGTGAATTCTTATGGTTTGGTATAGGTGAAATTCTTTAAATGGTTATCTTTGCAGGTGTTTTATAAAGTAAATTAAAAAGAAATTCCATTGGATTGTGTGTGAAAAGAAATTGGTAAATGTAGGTTGGTAATTAAGACATTCCAGTTAATTTAATTTAAGGGTAGAGTTATAAGGATCTTCTTTTATTTACTTCTTTTAAACCTTTTGTATCTTTAATTTACGTTATTTATAAAAAACTATTGATAAAGGTCATTTGATCAAATTCAAAATGAAAAAAAAAGGACCCAACCTAAGAAGGGTCGAATAGTTTAAAAGAGATGGCTGCAGAAAAATTTATTGATTTTATGGAAAATCATGAAAAAAGTTTGGTTTTGTGGGAATAGTGAAAATGTGCGACTGGCATGAAGGAAGTCTGGCAGACAAAAGTTAGGTTAGGTACTGAAACTTTGAATATTTATTTACATATAATTGATTCAAACGAGACTAAAAACTATGCAGACTCTTTGACAAGGGAATTTAATTGTCAAAAATTAAAGCTAAAGATAAAATTTGTTATACAAAAGCTTCTGTAATTAGAATTGATAATAAACCTACAGACTGGATTTCCCACAGTCAACGAAGCAGACAAAAACCATGTCTTCCTGAGGTCATTTAAAGTCTAACTATTAAAAAACGTTGCAAAGAAATTTATATAAATATTCAAATTTTCTTTTTTTTTGTTGGTTATTTTTATTATATAAATAATTTTATATGTAATTTTTCGTTAAAAAAAATGTCAAGTATTTTAAAGAAATCAAATTGGGATCTCAAAGTAAAAAAAGGAAAAAATATATTTAATCACGTGTTTTTGTGAAAAATGTAATACCATAGTGCAAAAAAAAACCTAAAAATGCGTTTTATAATAAATTGTGCGGGAAAAGCGTTTCCCGTGGGTATAGAAAAAAATTGCATAGAGGGTAAGAATTCCTAACGGCTCTTCTGTAAATATAAAAAAATACAGAATCAGTTGCAGTTTAGACAGTTAGAGGCCCTTAAAGAAACGAAAAATTATAAAAACCGTAATAAGTCGAAAAAGATCTCAGGAATCCATGGTATTCGTCTGCATCATTGCATGTGGGACACCGTGTGAACTTGTATAGCATACAAAATTTCGAAACAAAAGGTCTCTTTATTTCGAAAGAAATTCGAAAATAAGTTTGTTTTTTTTTTTTTAATTTACGTTTAAGACACATAAATACTTTAAATTTAAGTGCCACTGTTCGTAGAAATGTATGTACAGGTACACATATTGAATATATGTGCGCGCATTTTGTTTTCTAAAAAAAAAATGTTAAACGGTAATTATAGAAGCGATGCAAAAAATAAAAACTTCTGTGCAAAATTCTAAAAAAATGTTAAAATTTTAATACTCAAAGGAGCTATACATATGTAGTACCTATATCAAGCGGACATATTTATTAATAGTTCTTTATTCACTTTCAAAAGCAAACAAAATACATTTAATAGTCTTAAAGTTTTCTAACTAGCTACTCGTCGATCTTAAAATTCTTAAATTCTATCATACCGACAAAAGTGATGAGCCCAAACATAAATAAAAAAAAAAAAAAAAACAAGAAGAGGAAAGTTATGACCAAGGCTTGATGGTAACTGTTCCTACATAAATACATAATAAAAAAAAATATCAAGACAAATAACAATAAAGAAAGAAACTAATAAAAGAAAAATATCCTTTCCTCTCATCATAATAGCCTCTCCAGAGGGAATATTCTTTTATATAAAATATTTTCCTTACCAATTCCTTTCTACGTTTTTTCTTTTTTTTTCTGTAATTTTCAGAATTTTTTCTTTTTCAACGCTCCCTGATTAATATGTTTCTTAACTTCTTTTTTTTACAAAAAAAAAGAATTTTATTTTTGGTATTGTCTTCAATAACCATTAATCCGTTGAAAAGGGATGCTTCTTGGTGCATGAAGCAGATGGCTTTAGGCAGTCTCTGATTTATTTTTAACACAACAACGTTCTTTAGTATGGGACATAGTATCACAAGGAACTATAAAATAACAGTTCAAATAAAATTCATCATATTTTTTTTCAGAAAAGTTTTAATCAATTAATCAATGTTTTTTTTGCACAATTTCCTCAAAATGATTTTTTTTTATTTTCAAATTTCGGTGTTGGTAAATAACATGGTCAATATTAGTTTCGAATTTGTATTTACTCTGAATCGAGATAATTGATGGGCAATTTTCAATTTATGTTTTGATTTTCAGCCCAGTTATATTTATATAATCTGTGTATACATGACACTGTAGGTGTTGCCATTGTTTTTTAATAATTTTTTTTCTATTTCAAGTCGACTTTTTAGAAAAATTGCCCCCCCCCCGCCTAAAAGGGGGTATTTCCCTCCCCCTCCCCCTCCCCCCCTCCCATGCGATTTTTTTCTTGTCCTAACCCAACCTACTCGCTCTAGCTTTTTGGTGCACCGTATACCGAACACCCTGCATTATAAAAAAAAACAGTACTTCTAGAGGATTTACCATCAGATGAAAAAGAAAATAACCAACTGTTATGACATTTAAAATAATATAGCCAAACGTGTTACAAACTGGTAAATTTTTATATTTCAAAACTAAATTCTTAGAAAAACACATCGTTCTGAATGAAAAGTCTCCATGGAATCTTGTAATCTATTACATGTGGATATAAGAAGAGAGAGAGGTGAACGAATCCTCTTTATTATTCTTTGCCTGTTTTAAGTTCCTATGTATAACATCACATACCCTTTAAAATAAATAATACAAAATAAGCATTAATTGGGTCACTGTGGCGTATACGTACTTTTTTATCAGCATATATTAGTTAGACTTAAAAATCTGTACATCACAGTTGTACAGATCATTTTATATAATTATAGAGTTAAGTCAGAGTTTGTTCTTTAAAACAATTGAAATCGATTGCGAAATGTATCCCTTTACTTCCTTACTTTTATCCCTAACTATCCCTTATTACTTCCTTCGGCACACATATTTTTTTTGTCTTTTAATCAGTAACGAACAGGTCAAATTCGTCACACAATTTTAATATATTAAGCGTTTCTTAGTACCACAAATACCTATATGAAGAACTACCCTAATTTCTACATCAACAGAAACAAATAAGTTATACATTTAAAAAAAAAGACTTATTAAATTCTAAATGTGATGTTCAGCCAAATTATGCACGTATAAACAAAAACCCAATCCAGAAAGTATGGTTTTTGCGATTTACTGGCTTTTCCGGCAAATTTTCTAACTTTCGGCTTCGCAGTGTATACTTACCTGTTTCAATACCAAACGTATCCAACAAAAAGATACCTATATACATTGGATACAAAATAAATATTCAATTCAAAATACTTTCGTTGTGTTAAAATTGAAAAAAAAAAAAAAAAAAACCGCAGCTTCTGTATTGATGCACTACGTATCAATCGCCAATGTAGAAACAAAATGTTCGAACAAAAAAAAAAACAGTTCAGAAAGTTTGTAATTTATTGTTATCACGACTTTCCGACTTTTCTTGCCTGATTTTCCAATGTTTATCTCCATGGTGTGTTTATCTGATTCAATACAAATCCACGAAAAAATCGCCAACGGATGATGTTAATCCGAGTTATGCGCGTACAAACACAATTTCTTTTCACAAATTTTGAAATTTCAAGGTGTTTACAGGACTTTCCTACTTTTTCGGTAGAATTTTCTAAATTTCGATCGAATTTTCCAATTTTCGGCTCAGTTGTGTTTTAATCTGGTTTAATACAAATACAACAAAAAATCAACAACAAAATCCCCGACCAAATCAGGTTATGTTTAGCTGAGTAATGCGCGTACGAACACAAAAATGGATTAATTTTTTATACAGGGTAATCGGTATAATTAAGATGCACCAAACTGCTGGAGCGAGTAGACTGGGTTAAGGCAAGAAAAAAATCGTATTGGAGGAGGGGTCTATTTCCCCCCGTTTAGGCAGGAGGGGCAATTTTCTAAAAAATTTAACTTAAAACAGAAAAAAATATATTTAAAAACAAAGGTACAATTTAAAATGCCACGCTATACTTTTTTGGAAAGCCAGAAATATCTTCTTTGATTTTCATTTTAAATTAAGTTTTGTTAGTGAATAGTTTTTGAAAAATTAATTTCCAAACTCGAAATTTTGAAAAAAAAAGTCTCAAACTAATTTTTTTCAAAATTTTATTTTATTTTATTTTTGTTTTCAAAATTCAATGCTCTTATTAGCTTGCAGTCAAAAGCAGAAAACCAGATGCTTAAATGTCTTTTAGTTTTAAAAAAAAAATTGAAAATAACAGGAAAAGCTATTTTCTAAAATAATTGACTTAATAAAGGAAAAAAAATTAAAAAACATCGGTAACGGCAAAAACGACTTGCTATACTTTTTTGTTAAGCCAGAAATATGTGCTTCCATTTTGTTTATAAATTAAGTTCTTTTAGTAAACAATTTTTTAAAACTTAATTTTCAAACTTAAATTTTTGAAAAAATAAAATTTTAAAATTGTGTTCAAACTGATTTTGTACAAAATTTTACGTTATTGAGTAGTATTTTTATCATCAATTTTTAGTCAAACATTGAAAACCAGATGTCAAAATGTAGTCTAGTTTTTGAGAAAATTGAAAATAACAGTTGTAAGTTTTCCTTAAATTCGACTTCCATCCGTTATTTTGTTGTTCAAAAGATCCTATTTCTACAAAATATGTAGTAAAGTAGATTTCGTTATTTTCAATTTTCTCAAAAACAATAAGAGCATTGAATTTTGAAAACAAAAAATATACTTAAGTAAATACAATTATGAAAAAAATTAGTTTGTAACTTTTTTTTTCATTTTTTTTTTTTTTTAATTTCGAGTTTGGAAATTAATTTTTCAAAAACTATTCAATAACACAACTTAACTTAAAATGAAAATCAAGGAAGAGATTTCTGGCTGTATATATAGTAAATTTACAAATTCAAGTTTACGATAAAGTGTATATCAGATTTTAACTAATAAAATAATAGGTTATCTATGAAAATCTAGAGAAAATTTTTAGCTATTCTTTTAAGAAATTCTATTGAGCTTAGGCTTAGTTAGGCTTATTCTATGTAATAATAACGGGGGTACGGAGGTCCACGCCACAAGCAGGGCTGGAAATTATTCTCAACCTTCCAGCCCTGGACGAGTACAAGAGGTGCCAATGTGCATTTCGACTTAAAGATGATGCGAATAGATTTTAGTAAAAACTTCTCGGTTCTAATACCCGAATGACATGGATGGGATCTCAACTCACTACTCAGTGAACGGGGTATCCCCTTCTACACGATGGGTCAAAAATAGAAAAAGTTACAGGAGCTGGGGTGTTTTGCGAAGCTTTTAATAAAGGAGAATCTTAAAAACTCCCAGTTGAGTGTAGTGTCTTCCATGCTGAGATTTATGTTATTGAAAAAGCCGCCGAAATTGTTCCCGAAAAAAACTGAGCTCGTCAGAAATCAGCCAAGTTGCTATCAAAGCATTAGCCGGTGAGACTATAAGATCTAAGGAAGTAGCAAAATGTCGAGGTATATTTGCAACACTAACCAAGTCAAACTCTGATGACATAGCAGATGCACTTGCAAGGAAAGGGTCAATATCAAATACAGACAGTAGTAGCCAAGGAACTAAACGTCCCGATTAGTGTAATCAAAAGAAAGGTACACCTAACAACGAAAGAGCAAATCAATTACTCCTGGATACACAGTAACAATTGTGTCATCTCTAGAAGTTTATGGCCTAGGATTAATGAAAAGGAAACCCAGTAATTTTATCGCTGAGTAAAGAGAATATTAGAAGCGTTGCCGAAGTGGCACGATCGTGCTTTTTTGCCACGATAATTTCCTCGTGCTTCGGTGGCACGAAAAATTTCAGTATGGCACGTTTTTTTATTTCCATTATTTTACTCAAAATGAAGCAAATTTCAACAAAATTTAATGAAAATTGGGCAGAAACACATAATTCTTGGAAACACGATTAGAGAAAATGATTTTCATTGATTTTTTTTATTATATTAAATACATTAAATGGTAAAGAAACAAAAATTAGGGCGGTAGAAAACAAAATGTCCAGGGTGCATACAAAAAATTTGAATCACTTTTTTCGTTTTCGAATAAATAGGGATGACGTCATCATAAAAGGACATCCGTTTTCTCGCAAACCAAAACAGTGATTAATTTTGTTTGCGTAACTAATTAGCAATTAAGTAGTTCTCAATATATATTCGCTCTCGGACCGTTTCCCTATTGTTTTGAGAAAGTTGACCTGCTAAGTTGACGTCAGCTTAGCAGGACACCCATTTTCTCGCAAACCAAGAGAGCAATAAAATTATTTTTTGCGTAACTATAATAAGCAATTAAGTAGTTCTCAATAAATATCCACCCCCGGTTCTTTTATCTCTATTTTTGAGAAAGTTGCCCTGCTAAGTTGACGTCAACATAGCAGGATACCCATTTTTTTCACAAACCAACAGAGCAATTAATTTTTTTTTTGCGTAACTAATTAGCAATTAAATAGCAACTAATTACTATATACTTTTTAATCTGCAACGGAAAAAGCGACCTGCTAAGTTGATACACATCATAATTGTTGGTTTACGAAATAAAAGGCGACATTACTAAAAAAGCATTAACTCGGTGGAACTTTTTTTCATAATTTCAAATGATTAAGAAATTTTTGAGTTCATAACGTATACAAACATAAATAATTTTTTGGTTTCAAATAAGCAGCAACATCAATATTTCTGTTATAATTGGCTTGTTGAGGAAGAAATTTTAAGTAGGCGAATCCAATTTTTTTTCCTCAGAGTTTTGACAGTAAAACTGAGAAATTTTGCTGAGGCAGGAATCCTTTTCATTTGATTTAAAAACTTGTGTAGTAACACCAAGGCGTATTTTGTCTGCATAGTGCATATATGCAAATATGCATATAGAAGAAAATTGTTCATTAGCTTTATCTTAAGCATGCCTCCGACTATTATAGTTTAAGCATTAAATATTATTTCCTGAACAAATTGATTAATTGCGGTTTTATTTCATACCACAGAGATTAAAGGAAAAAAAAAAAAATTATGTTCGTTGAAGTTGCATTATTTCATATATCATAATTAGTTATTGCTCTTGAAATATCCACATAATATCAAATAAACATTTTTAAAATTTCAATTTCATCCGCTGCTGTACAGCCAAACCACAACTGTTAATCACTCTATTTTAAATTAAATATCCGAAAAAATGACTAATTGATTAAAAAAAAATTCAACGTTATTATTTATTAAGTTTTAATATGTGTTTGTAAACCTCTATAGAATCATTCTATCAAATTTACATTTAGCAAATGTGTTGTTCGCCATTTATGGTTAAGTCTAACAAAGCCATTGTGATGTGATACATCATAAATAACCAGGCAGACATCCATACGACACAGTCACTATAGTCTAGTCAGTCCTTATAGTCAAACCAATAAATGCATCAGTTCATTATAATACTACCACACATATAGCAATAAAGGTAAATATACACACATCAGGTAATTGATTGTAATCCACGCAAAATTGAAAACAAAACTTTTTCTTTTTTTAATTTCTTTCTTGTTGTTTGTCCGATTTGTAAAATAAATCAAAATCAAATTGAACCATTTGTAATTAAAGAGCGAAATCCAATCAAAAAGCTATGTATGAACCTATTTTTTGTCGCGTCATGATTTAACAATAATTAATTTCAATCTGTCTAGTATTTAATCTAATAGGTTAATCTCCAGGGTTTAAAAGTTAAATGAATTTTTGAGGTAACAAAAAACAAATCAGTTGGTATTTGATACACGCCATGCGATTTATTGTGTATGGGAAGGTTATTTCCAGGAAATGGTGTTTTAATTTATAGGACTTAAACCATTTTATCGTAAAATGTTAATTAAAATACATTTGGCTGATGAAATGAATAGAATAGAATAGACTTTATTTCTTTCATAACATTTGTTTTAAAAATTTTTACAATAATTTACCACAAGTCTTTTTTGACCTGGTTTAAAAACCGTCGGTCAGATTGACAGAATAAAAACTAATTTTAATAATTCTAGCAATTTAAGTAATAATAAAATAAAAAGTGAATTTAAACAAAATTATAAAAATCAATTAAAAAATAAGAATTGAATTGAAATTTCCAAATTTTAAATTAAAAGCTTTCTGTAAGGATTCTATTTCTGTAAGCCATTGCAGTTTTAATAAATCTGTGAAGCTTTTCCCAGCCTTTTGCCCCGTTCAGAGTTTGTATGACTTCTTCAGCTTCCAGTTGATTTTTTCCAAAAATATTTCGTCGAATTTCTTGGAGAATAGGACATAATCCCAGAAAGTGCACGATATTTTCTCTTTCATGGGTATTGCAGATTTGACATTCGAGAGGTAGGTCCGGTCTGTGAGGTATGAAGTTCAGGGCAAGTATTTCCCCTCTGGCTCGTAGAATCGAAGATATCATCTCTGTGGAATTCTTGTCGTGAAAGTAGTTTAATTCTCCTAGATTAAACTCCAGTTTACTATAGTACTCTCTATATTGCGACGCTTTGGCCTGGTTTATAAAATTCTGTCGATATTGTTCGTCCAATTTTGATAGAAGAGAGTAAAGATTTCTTTTCAGGGCCGTTGAATCGTCCATAACAAATTCGATCGGATCCTCCAGCGTATAAGAAAGATCGATCCAGGCTTGCACAAAGCTAAGACGATTTGTGATGAGAAATTTTAGAACCCTGTTCACTAGCCTTGAGGAGTCCAATTGGAGAATTCTGAGCACGTAATCGAAATGTATCTTGAGTGAGTCGATGAACATCGGTGGCACTCCTGTTTCGATGTGGAGCATATAATTTGGTGTTGTGGACGGGAGAGCGAAAACTCGCTTCAAAAAGAAACGAATTAGTTTTTCAACGTCTTCATACTCCTTGTATCCCCACACTTGTGAGGAGTAAAGCATAATCGATTTAGAAACTGCCTGAAACACTTTGTATTTTGCAGAATGGTGAATTGATTTGTTCGCGATACATTTTTTCCAGGAAACAGATAGGGCGGCTTTGGCTTCTTGAAGTTTCGATTTAACGTGTTTTTTCATACAAAGGTTGTTCGATATGATCAGTCCGAGGTACTTAAACTCCTTGACCACTTTTATTTCCTGTCCTTGGTAATTCCATTTTTCATAGTTAGCATATCTTCCGTGCCCCTTTCTAAATATCATGATGTTTGATTTTTCAAGGTTAACTGATAAATTCCAAATAAAACAATAATTTTCTAATTTGACAATCATGTCCTGGAGTTTTTCAGGGGTTTCTGATAAAAGAACGATATTGTCAGCGTACAGTAAACCCGGAACGATTTCTTCAGCTATGGTCACCCCTCCTCCCACATGCTCTAATAAATCCTCGATAAATAGGGTGAATAAAAGTGTACTCAAAGCACAACCTTGCTTGAGACCCATTGAAGAACTGAACTCATCAGAGAGACTTTCGCCATCCCAGACAGCTATCGAATCTTTTGCATAAAGAGCTCTTAAAGTAGTGATAATTTTAGATGATACGCTGATATTTGACAACTTAAAAAATAGTGCTTCTCTATCAATGCTATCAAATGCTGCCTTAAAGTCGATAAAAAAGGCGTAGAGTTTTTGATGAAATGATGCAGTCGGTACACCGTTGGTATTGAACCTTCATTTCCTCCATTATTATTAGGTTATTAATGCGTAGTGGATTTTTTTTTTGAAATAGATCTTACAGTAGCGTAGCCTTTATTTGAGACAACTATTGGAAACACAACAAAATTAGTACCATTAAGCTAACGAAGCAATCCAAAATATCTTTCTGAAAAAGAAAAAAACAAACAAATTTTGAAACTTTCCAAGATGAACTGCGAGATCTTGGTAGATATATGAAAGATCTATCGAGGAATTGAAAAATCCTCCAAAAAAAAAAAAATCCTCTCGGATTCGGCAATAAACTGTATAGTACTAACAAGCACACAGAGCACTCTGCACCCACAAAGTGTGAGTACTCATTATTTGTGAATATTCGTAATTTACTCTAGTCTAGTGTGTCCGCAAATTATTACGAGTAACAATTTGTGAGAACTCGTAAAAATGATGGACCAGGCCATGTGCACAGCGTAAGTTGATCTGTGATCTCGCACAAAACCAACTTTTCTTATTCTCTGAGAGTAGAACGGATCAGCTCAGCTACAGGCTTATGTTTCTTTACTTTTTCTTCGATGCTTGAACAAAATGAAATGTGCACCTTCTTTTGCTCAGCAACAGGACTGCCGTTTTGAAAATTTGCATGGTAGTTTTTCAAGGGATTTTAGGGGAGTATTTCGTGTTTGTGGGGAGTACGCAAAAACAAACTTTTACACTTGCGTTTTGTAAATTTTTAAAAATACCAAGCCAATAGTGATAGAGAGAGAGAGAGAGAGGCCACGTTCAGGATTTACTAGGATAGCCTATCTATATGTTTGTTTTTGAACGACTAAAATCACATAGGTTATATTTACTATACAAAATCAGCTGCTCTTTCTCATCGGGTAGATGTGTATACCAGAATTTTTAGTATAGCTTTAGATCTCCTTTTCGCCAACAGCTGTTTAGAAATAGCTGCGTTTTACTAGGAATTACAATAACAAAAAGCTTTCTATGAAATCCTGAACGCGGCCATTTATTTATTTTTCCCATATGCAACAGACAAGATTGCATTGACATTAAGTTCAGAGTTCAGACTCATAATAATGGCCGCGTTCATCACCACATTTGACAGTTCTAAGCTGTCATTTTGAGAGCTTCTGATTGGCCAGCCGCCATTAAATTCAGTTAACGTTGATTGACATTTAGTTGCGTTGCTTACGTTATTTTCTCAATTTTCAGATGAATATGGCCGCGTTCATCACCACGTTTTTGACAGATCTAAAAATTAAGTTTTGAAAAACGTAACATTGAACGCACAAAGAAGTCTGAAATTATTTATTCTTTTTTTTATTACTTTTTGAACTCTGAATACCAAAATACGGAAAGCGATACGAGACTTAGACGATCAGATCACGCATCAAAAATAAAACTGGACCAACAGTTTTTTTTTGTTGTTTTTAGCTGTCATCCGAATTTTCAGATAGAAATTTTCATCTGAAAATTCAGAAAAAAAACGTAAGCAACGTAACTAAATGCCAACCGACGTCAACTGAATTTAATGGCGGCTGGCCAATCAGAAGCTCTCAAAATGACATTTTAGAACTGTCAAATGTGGTGATGAACGCGGCCAATTTCTATCTGAAAATTCAGACGACAGCTGAAAACAACAAATAAAACTGTTCTTGGTCCAGTTTTTTTTTGGTGTGTGATTTGATCGTCTGGGTCTCGTATCGCTTTCCGTATTTTGGTTTCAGAGTGCAAAAAATAGAAAAAAAAAGAATAAATAATTTCAGACTTTTTTGTGCGTTCAATGTTACGTTTTTCAGAACTGAATTTTTAGATCTGTCAAAAACGTGGTGATGAACGCGGCCAATGAATACATTCAGG
This sequence comes from Epistrophella euchroma, assembly GCA_947049315.1. Taxonomy (NCBI): domain Eukaryota; kingdom Metazoa; phylum Arthropoda; class Insecta; order Diptera; family Syrphidae; genus Epistrophella; species Epistrophella euchroma. The sequence goes on along the minus strand of OX346245.1, from coordinate 118,953,030 downwards.
CCATTCAAGGGTTGAAGGTACCAGATGGAATCGGAGATGCCAGCATTTCTTTTTTTACTTCCACAAATTAATGAATTTTGGCAAAAATATTTAATATTTTCGAGGGGAGTAAAATTATTGTGAGGGGATTACGGGAGTACAGTGAATGACAAGGGAGTATGAATACTGCCCTAGTACTCACTTCGGCAGCCCAGCCCTGTTCAGCAGTATAGTGAATATAGTCATGAAGTATTTTGAGTATTCATAAAAAGTGTTTGAATGAATGAGTACCAGGGTTCGAACAAAATTTCGGCACAGATTTGTAAAAAAGTGGAGTAAATCAAAAATTTCTGGAGTAGATTGGAAAACGAAAGAAAAACTCAAGTTTTCAAATACTGTATTTTTAACAAAAATTTATTTAAAAAAAATAAATAGGTATTAAACAAAAAAAAATATCATATAAATGTGGGATCACCCTGTTAAGTGTGTGCCCAAAAGCTTTTCTGAAAGGCTAACAATAGCTTAATGAATAATGAACACGACGATGAAGATGAAGGTGAAAATGCAGATGAAGATGAAGACGAAGATAAAGACTGAAAAAATAAGTAGCAGACCTAAAAAGGTTAACCACGAAGACGTTCGTATCGTCCAAAGCTTATTTTTCAATTCAATCAATACTAATACTCAATTAATTAACTTTCTGAATTAACTTAAACCTTTAAAATTATCCACTAGTTAATAAAATAAATTAAATATTATAATCTTATTTTTTCGAATCCAATCGCCTTTTATTAAAAATCCCACAATTCGTTCAGGCTTGAAAACCTTATAATATCTTATACACTTTCTGCCTTATTGATAAACAAAAATTGGTTATTTCAGCTCTCGTGTTCAGGGAAACTACACCATGGAATAACAATTTTCCGGACTCAAAATAAAGGCGATTGCTTACTGCTCCATTTGAGTCCGGAAAATTGTTATTACATGGTGTAGTTTCCCTGAACACGAGAGCTGAAATAACCATTTTTTTATGAATAAGGCAGTTTATTTTTAACAAAAATAATAATTAATTTTATAAACAAAAAATGAAAATAAATCACAGTCTATTTCAGACCTCAAAAACTAAAAACTATTTACATATATGTATGTACATATATTACATACTATAAATATTATTGTGTTTTATTGATTTTATTTTTTTTTTGTAGTAGCCCGTGGCGTAATGGTTAGTGCGATGGACTATCATGCCAGAGGTCTGGGTTCAATACCAGCCGCTTCCACCTTAAGATTTTTTCGGAGCTACTACCTCTTGCGAGGAAGTGACAAATCCTCCAAGAGTATCTCTTGTCATAGAAAAGTGCCGCTCACCAGCCGTTCGGATTCGGCAATAAACTGTAGGTCCCCTCCATTCCTGAAGACACGCACACAGGAATGGTTGAGAGTTGTAAGTCAATTGGTCCTGGTTCTTCATGAGCCGTTGTGCCACCAAATTTATTTTATAATTAATTTTATTTTAAAATGTATTTGCTTTGGACAAATTTGTATTCTCTTATAAATTTAACTAATTAAAAGGGTGGTTCAAAAATTTCTTTGCGATTTTCTATTAGTGATTGTGAAAACATTAAATTTTCGACGGTGTTAACATGCAAACGATTTCTGAATATAATTTTTAATAAATTAATTTCGGAAAACTTTTTCTCAGCCTCAGCTGTGGCGCTGCTGTTTAATAACACAGTGTTGTTATTTAATTTCATGTGAAGGAGGAGTGGATTTTAAAAAATCGGAGTGGCGAAGTAGATTTTTTTTCTTCCTCAAAATTTGAGTAAATTTGCTCCGATTGGAGTAAAGTTTAAACATTGATGACGATGAGTACTCAGTGAAATTTCTACGAGTACTCACGGAAATTAAAAGAAACAAGCTCGTTCTGTTAACAGAAAATTAATGTTATACTCGTTTTGTATTTTGTTTCTTGTTGTGAGTCACATATTTTGAATGATGCAATTGGTTAAATATGTTTTGTAAATTGAGTATACTGAAGTAGTACAACCATTTGAAAAGATCCATTTTTTTAATTCAGACCATTTTTAATAAACGACGTATGTATTTTTCGTTCTTCCACTCATTCTCAATCACATCAGACAAAGACTAATATTTTTCTCAATTTAACTCGGTTCGATTGGCTTTCTCATTATCCATGTACATAATTCATGCATTTGTGTTACTTTCCATATTATGATTGTCTTTTTTCTCTCTCTTCATTATGGACAGGGCATGGTCAATGTTCAGTCAGTGTCTATTTCGTCTCGTAAAATGATTTGATTGAGAATGACTAGTACGAACAAAACGTACATCGTTCATTTGAACGATTAGAATTGGGATCCATTGGTGGAATTGGAATCACAATCACAAAGACCGAATCAATCTGATTGAAATATTGAACGATTTAATTTTTGACCATAATAATTGATAGAAAAGATCGAATTTTTGAAGCAATCAATCGTTGATTTATTCGATCTTTGAAAATGAACGATTGGCACAGCCCTGTTTCTTCACAAGTTGTCGCGCCACCAAATTTATTTTATTTTAGAAAAAATGGAGTCCGTTTTTGACTTTTCACTTCTAAAATTGGTTGATTTCTGAAATGAGCAAAAGTGAGCTTGTGATAATTATTTTTCTACCTGTAATTTATTTACTAAAGTATACATTGAAAGAATCAGTGTCTGTTCAATAAGCCTATACCCATCTAAATTAAATCTATCTAATATGAAATTTCCAACACAAATTTTGAAGGCCATTGATATTTTGATATGTACATATTTCAAGCTAACACCACATCGAAAGTAATCGAAATAACAGAACGTGCAGCCAATTTGGATCCGGCTCCACATTCCCGCGTCTCTTTTTTCATTTTCACCTTTCTCTTTTATCAAATGATAAATGATTAATCGAAGATAAAAATACTCATTGAATGTTACAAAACGGCTCTGGCAATGGCATTAATCTTAATGCTTTCCTTGCTATTCCACGTATTTGTCACTTCTATGGATTCCGCCATGCGCCGCATATCATAGCTCCTATACCTTTTTTGATTAGTTATACAAAACTGCCGCCTTCTTGACAAGGATATACGTGACAAGAATTACAATTTTTCAAAACCATTCGCTTCATCCTTTATTTTTCCACACTTCAGATGATATTTTGACATCATGTAGTATGTATGGATAGGTCTTCATCGTAGTCCTCATCCTCTGCAAACAACACTTTCAGTTTGGTATATTTTAAGGAGCAGAGTAAATTGTTTTGTGCCTTTCTTCCTTCGAGGTTCGAGCGAACCTGTTGATGATGCCCAGGAACATAAAAGAGCGATATTTCAGTTGGAAGTTTTTTTTTGTTGTATTCTTAAAAAAAAAAACAAGGCTATTATTACTTTCACAAAGTTATTCCTTCATCCGTGAGACCCATGAACATGATACCTATTTTTCTATCCAGGCAAAGGAAATGAGCCAGGGATCACAAAAAATAGAACGTGACAATGTGTTTCCGTGAAAGTCGCGCTCTATTCGCTTGGAAATTCCTTTGTAGATATAAATATGAATTTTTTACTTTGTTTTTGTTTTTGTACAATCTATCTACAATTTGCATTTCAGGTGGCGGAGTTTAATATCTTTCAGAAAAAATGAAAATTTTGCTGTGCTAATTTTGTATAAAAATCTTGGCAACATTGTAATATTCTTTGTAGTTTCAGACCGCGTTCGAGTAACTATCCAAATACATATATCAGTATAACTTTATGTTGTTGTAATTTCTTGTTAAAAAGAGATTTTTTTAATAGCGTAGCCGATAGAAACTCAAACACGGGCGCAGTCTTCACCAGTCCATAGGCTAACTAACTTGTTTGTCCACCTTTTTGGTAAAAATGACAGTTGCTCCAAAGCTAACCTGACTTAAACTAGATCGGGAAAAAGCATTTGGTATAGAACAATTGTAAAAACAATTTTGTAGAATTGCTATTAAACGTAGCTGCAGCCAAGGCCTCTTGGAGGTTTTGTCAATTCCTCGCAAGAAGTTTTATTTTTAAAAATTATTAGGTGGCGAGGCTGGGGATTGACCCTAGACCTTCGGTATGGCTGGGATATTAGCATCTTATATATGTGGGTTATTCCCAAACAAAAACATTCCATCTAAACGGTAAAAAATTAGTCAAAAAGATCAAATTTTTACAGAAATTGGTCAGCCATAGTAAATTTTTAAAGTTTTTTAAGTTCATTAGTGATTTTTTGCATTTAAATTGAAAGGCAAAAGCATCGTCATAAAAGATCAACTAGTTTAATAATAATTTTTCGGTCAGCATTAGATTTTTTTCATGATTTTTTTTTTTTTGAGTTAAAAAAAAAAAAATTAATCATAAAAGATGGCTGACCAATTATTTAAACTACATAGCTGACCCTTTATGAGAATTAAGTATAACCTTCTAGATGGTATATTTTTTGAATGACCCATGAGTTTCTAAAAATTTCTTGACCTTGAAAAACATGTACAAAATTTCTTTGGTAGACAAATTTCTGAAAATAGTTGAACTTTTTTGGAAATTACGAATGGCATACTTTTTTTGTGAATGTCCCACAAACAAGGTGCTTAAGATCCAAGAGCTTGAAATCATATTTTTTTCTAAATAAATAAATCCCATAAAATATATAAGTTAAAAGCCAGGACCAGGATTTAATGAAGTGTAAGTGTATTCTATCATTTTTATATTTATTATTTTTGAACGTTGGTTTATTTTGTTCTTTTCAAAAATATTCAATAGTTTGGATTTAAGGCCCAAGAACCCGTCTTATAACTAATATTTACTTATTTGTAAAAATTTGAAAGGAATTCTATATATTTCTGAACATTTTTTTTTAACAATATGGGTAGAACAATTTCTGAACCCTTTAAAAATGGATAAGGAGGAGCTCCAAATTTTTTTTTTTTTTGTTGCAAAGTTTGCCAATAAACTTTTAACTTTAAAATCTAACCTCAAAAAACTTGGAACATTTTCCAGAACAACAAGATCAATCTAAAAAAAAAACTTTATGATTTCGATTTTCAAGTACTTACATCAAAGTTTTCAAAAAGTGGGGCTGCTTAAATAGTGTTTTTTAACTTCCCATTGGAAGTTATTGTAATTGGTGCGATTTGTCAAACTAAAAATTTTGACATTTTTCCACGTTTCGAGGTTTCTGGAGTTCGATTACATCGTTTTTAGAGAGATGTCTGTGTACCATGTGTGTACTTACGCTCATACGTTCGTACGTTCGGAAGCTTTTTTTCGCCGACGATTTCTCGAGAACGGATAGAGATATCGACTTCGAATAAATTTTATTTTACAGATAATAAGGCCCATAACAGGCAGAGAGGATTTTCAGAAAAATTCAATAAGCGGTTTTCTTATTACAGTAATTACAGTTTTAAATGGCTTGTTTTTCGAATATCTCTAGAACAAATAATGCTATCGGCTTCGGCCTGGTTTCATTCTATGCATAATGACGTAGTAGAAAACTTGTTTGACTTAAAAATAAATCAACCCACATTTTTTTTTAAATTAAAATAAAACATTACAAATTGTTAAAGAATATCGAATATCTTGAGAACACACAAAGATATTAATTTCGGGTTAATTTTATTTTATACACATGCCAGGTAATAATCGGTAGAATTTGTAACAAAAGTTCAATTGACGGTTTTTTGTTTCTAGACCAAAAAAACTGCAAAAGAAACTGCTAAAAATTATTGAAATTTTTCGTGTCGCAACTGTAAGGTTTTCAAAGATTTTTAATTGGTAATTTTATTATATGTAAAAACAAAATATAGGGTATCGAGTATCAAAGCGAAATGAACCAATGGGAAGTTATCAGTTCGGGTCACATCCAGCCTTTTTTTTTTTGTCTTTATCACTTTTTTAATATTTTCCAAAAAATATTTGGAACAAACCGGAATAATTTTAAAAAATATGTAATTCAAAAATTTGGGTCTAAATTACCAGAAGCGTTAAAAAATGTTAAATGGTTTTTTAAATTTTTTTTGGGTGAGCTCATAATTTTTTATAAAGCTTAAACAAAATCGATAAAGACCCTTTTAAAGGCCTTAGGTAAATATCTAAAAAATAAGGCAATTTTCTCTAGAAAAGTGAAAACCGAATTATTTAGAATAAAAAAAAAAAAAAACAGTTTTATTCCTCGGACTCACTCACAGACGGACAACGATCATCCTAGTGCAAATTTTTATAACAATCTAAAACCCGCTTATCTAAAACACTTTTATCATCCCCGAGTATTTTTCGACCAATTACCTTTAAAACATTCCGCTTAAGCGAAACTCTTTTAAGTGAAAAACCCGGATACCTGAATCATATATATTTAGTACAATTTTATATTTTTCATTGAAAAAAAAAAAATAGAATCTTATAAAACGAAAAATTTGCTGAATGCTTTCGTTTCGTCTTTAATTTTCACCTTCACCATTTTCATTACGAAAATGACATTTGAATTTCTGTTTATTTTACAAACGTTTACATTTACATTTTATAAACAAATTACTTTGTCCTCTCGAAAATAAATCCACAGCAACATTTCAAATGGCTCAAGAGGTAGGTTAGGTACCTATACGTATCTTGACATTTATTAAAAATAAAATTACATTTTCATAATTCAAAGATAAATACAATTGTTTCTAGCATTAATTCTCCGTCTAACGGAATTTTTAGGTCCGCTTAAGTGAATTTTTTTTCACTTAGGTATCCGCTTAAGTAATTTTTTTTTTTTTCACTCAAGGGGCGTTAGTTTAAGTGAAAAACCCGCTTAAGTGAAGAAATACTGTGACATTTTGCAGTTTATCTTAAGCGGGTTTTACTGTATACGAAAGCAAAATTTAATGGAAAAACCACAGCAAATACGAAAAGATTTCACTTAGTAATTTTGATTCATTCGTATAGATTTTTCATATATTTATTTTCAGTTAAAAGTAAAAATTAGCAAGTTGTTAATAAATTTGAGCACAATTACTCTAAAATTGAAAAGGCGGATCAAAGCTCCTGCCAAATCCACTCATAACGATAACGATTAATGGTCTCCCCATTTTATGTGCACATAATTGTCGGAGAAGAAAATGTGCTAAACTAGGTCGTGTCGTAAAATAAACAATCAATATCTCAATGAATTAATATCAACAGAACAGCGCAAAAATTGTTTCTTCCTCATAAAATCAGATTAACTATAGGTATAACTGCAGTCCTTCATATTTCACAGCCAAGTGGCATAACTCACGACATCGCACCGTATCGGCCATCCAATTTCCTTTAACGGCTTCCGAAAAAATGGTGTGATTTTTGTTATTGCTGTCGTCGTCTTGTCGGTTGTTCATCTTTATTTTTTTGTTGTTGTTCATTTTGTGTTGTAATTGATTGTGCAATAGATTTATCTGGCACAGCACTCTGCTGACGTGCCCCACATAGATCCTTGTTTACAAGGAGTTTCCTCTAAAAATAGCAATTCATCTAGCTATGGTATGGTGCTGGTAGTGTCATATTGGCAATTCGCCCAAAAATCCCTCTACCTCTCAAATCTCGATAGACATTTTCGATTTGGTGTTATTCCTGCTGTTGCAGCAGGAGCAACTATTTCGTTGGTCCTTCTCCTTTTCGTGTAGTTTTCGTTGCCAATTCTGGATATATGCGGAACATTTGCCAAATATCAAAATTTGAATATTGAACAGTAATTGAATCCTTCACTTTATTATACCTACTCCTATCCTATCCTAACATACATATAGCTAACCTTTTTGAACTGATGTTCGTTGTATTTTTTTTTTCATGTTCATGTTTATTCTTCACTCTCGTTTCTTATCGATTGAATCCTTTAGATAGACGACTACTGAAAGGTTCTTCTTACAATTTTGTGTCTTCGTTAAATCTAAGATAGCTGGAACTGGAACAAGAAAAAGTGGAAAAAGAGCTCAAAAGAAAGTTTATTGTATTCGCAATCTACACAACATATAAGAAGAAACACGTGATAAAAAAAATACACTCAGCTCAGATTGATATAATAAATTCGAGGAAATGCAACTTTCAAAGAAATGTCGACGGAGCTTAAAGTAAGCAACCAAAAGTGCTTGTGTTGTTGTTTATGTAGGTACACAAAATTTTTTTTAATATTTATTTTTTATAATTCGTGCATTTCATTTTATTATTTTATTTTATTATTCTTTATGGGGTAAAAATTCTTTCTTCCCCATTTCTGAAAAATTGACTTAAAATGAAAACCAAAATTATTAAAAATCAACGAAAGTACGCACAATTATGTTATATAACTTTTTGATTGTTCGATATTGCAACTTTATTTAAAAATAATAAAAGAATCAAATGTTAGCCTTCAAAAAGCTATAACACATCCTTGTATATGTGCTTTCATTGATTACAAAAAAAACTATGTTTTTAATTTTATAACAATTTTTCAGAAACAATTAAAATCTTTTCATAAGGCATTGTAGAGATTTTCGTAATCCTTGAAAAATCAAACAGTGTTCAATTCCTACACAAAAATTTTATTGAATTCTCAGCAAAAGAGACAAAAAAAAACGTTCAAAACTAATCGAAATTAATTACACTTTGTCAGAATTTGCATGCAAACTTGCATTTCTAAAAAACAAAAAAAAAAAAACACAAAATATGTAATAATTAAAAATATTTGGACTGTTACACACATTTTAATCTAAACGGAAACTTCCTACTTTTTCATGGGCCATTAACCCCCCCATGTCAACAAGTAGTAGTATCCACTCTTGATTGAAGTAGGACGGAAAAATCATTCCGGCACTTATACAACGTCAAGTACTTAGCCAGGTGGTGCGATATTAAAACTTTTCTAGGTTCACCGTTCACGACTGTATACAACACTACCATTACCATCAACCAGCATATTCTTCCAACGTACTGCCCTACAAAATTGATAGGTTCGTTTTCAAAGCCATGGCGACCATTAACAACGGTACAACAGATTTATTTGTGAATGTAGGTGTAGGTATAACTATACATACTTATATAGGATTTTACTTTGCTAGAATTGGAAAATCTATAATCGCTTAAAGGGAAAATTTGTGCTATCTATATGGACAGAGCAAAGGGTTCCACCATAACTCGGATTAGTTTCGTGTCCCGAACTATAGACAGAGAAACAGAGTAACGAGCGACTTTCGAGAATCCAAAAAAGAGGGTTTTTAGAGTTTGAACTTTTACGTTGATATTCATATTGTGAATCTTCTTTTGGCTGGAGGAGGAGAATTTTATTATTTTTATTGGACGGATTTAAAAGAGACAATTTCTCAGGGCAGGACTTATTATGACCAAAAAAGTAATAATTTTCTTTCAATGTAAGTTTTGGCCTATTTCTATCGTACTTTTCCATTTTTGCATATTGAAGACAGAGAATGCACCATTCTACATCAGTTGGAGGAAAAGACTCCACCGATACCTTTGAAGTAAAGCTTTAAGACAGGGAAAATGACTGTAATGTGACTGCTTTATCGTTCTTGGAAGAATATTGCAACATTTTCGTGCCATCAATGGATGCACATTGCACAATCTTTCAAAAATCAGTGCATTTACGATATCCCATCAACCAAAGCAACCCAATTCCTCGGTTAAAGCAACACCCGAATTTTCAATATAAGTGACTGAGTAATTGAAACTTTTCAAAAAAGTGCATGTGACTCAGTAAAAGAAACTTTTCATGCATTATCTCTAATTCCATTTCATCTTTCTTTCCACATTTGTCTATGACTCAGTTATTGCAACAACCTCAATAAAGTAAATGCCCGAATTTTACCGCTTGCTTTTACAAGGAATCCCGAAACTCAAAACTCCGAAAACACAAATTTCCAAAATTCGGGATTCTGGGTTTTCGGTATTTTGGGTTTTCGAGATCCTGGGTTTCCGGTATTCTGGGTTTTCGGGATTCTGGGCTTTCGAGATTTTGGGTTTTCGGGGTTTTGGGTTTCCGGGATTCTGTGTTTTCGAGATTTTGGGATTTCGGGATTCTCTCCGTCTCCCGCTTTTGACAACTGAGTACCAAAGCACTATTTCGAACAACTAAAGTGTTCCTTTATAAGAGGCCACTATTAAATGCAAAAAAAAAACTACAGTGAAACTCGCTTATGTATCCAAACTTTACTGGAAAACCCACTAATTAAAACAACTTAGGTAACCTGCGGACATTTTGCAACAAATATCTTACAAATAATTCTGCTTTATATTTCAACCTGTTTTAGAGAAAAATACTGATAATGTATGTGAAAAAATATCCTTTTACGTGTTTATCGAAATTTTATCAAATTTTTAGGTTTGAGTTTTTTTTAAATCAAAATACATCAATGGAATGGTCTTTTAATAAAAATCAATTCAGTATTGGTTACTGCAACCATTAACGAACGAGGCATGGTTACGGCAATATCGAGTTAATATTGTTTAAAAATCTCTCAAATCTTTGATGTGGACGTAAGTTTAAGAGGAATATGGAGACAGCTAGGAAGGGAGCAGGGACTGAGCTGTCTGGAAAAAGCACACACAATTTTTTTCTTGTCTCGACTCAACCTACACGCTTTAGCTTTTTGTCACACCACCGTATGCGAATCACCCTGTACATTTTTGTGCACTCATTTGTGTAGAAAGTTAAAAACCTTAACTTTACTGTTTGAATTATTTCGAAAACCGTTATTTTTATGAAGTAAAGTGTCACAATATTTTTTAAAGGAAATTTTCAAAGCTACAAATTAGCGCTTAAAATTTTTCTTGTACAATGGACCGTACGGGGTATATTCTCGGAAAACCAGTTTTGGGGGGCCTTTTACCCCCCATAAAATTGTTAGTGGCGCTTCTATTGATGGGGACTTTTTACAGTTTCTTAAGAACACCATCAGAAGGCTGTGTATATACCAAAATCCAGTTTTCCGGCGATTTTTCCCAAGTCAAATGTCTTTAATGACTTAATTTGTTTAGATTGTCATGTTAGTTTAAAAGGAATAATAATAAAAGTGCGTGTAAGGCTTAACAGATTTCCTGTACAATTAAAAAGTAGCTTGTTGTATATATTTTCGCTAACGCTGACATGTTCGAATGTCACATCTTGTTATGTTTATGTGTTAACCTGATAAACCGTGTTGAAAAATAACAAATTTATAACTGGTTAATTTTTTGCTCCTATTGAATTCTAACTGGATGAACAGAATAGAATGACGGAACTGAAGCCGCAGACGGAACTGGAAGAGCTGTCAAAAAGTGTCGTTCGTTATTTTTTTACATGTCCACAATGAAGCTGTACAGCTTTGAAAGTATTTTGACGAAAAACAAAAGAATATTCTTGTGTACAAGCTCAGAATTCACATTTTTTGTTTCCAATAATTTTCCTTTTAATAAATAATTTTCTTCTTCATACAAATAACCACAATATTTTTTCCCGACCCAAAAAGTTGTTTTTTTTCTTCATACAAATTGAAACGTCAAAAGTGTCGTACGTGAAAAGTTAAAAGTTGGTGAACTCTTCCGTCTGCGTCTGCAGGTCCGTATGCGTCTACGTTCCGTTGTGTTCGCAACATTGAATTTGCGTGTATTCAATATTTTGAAAGCTATTCCACTATTCCAGCTCCGGCTCCAGTTCCGTCTCCGTCACCATTCTGTTCAGCCAGTAAAGCGATGAAAACGATATGCTTGCCAACCTGTTATAAGGAGGTTCAGTAAAATTGACGCCTTAACTTTGTTTTTTTTTTTTTTTATAAATGCCCTCCTGACTTTACAATTTAATAGAGGATTATATGAAACTGTTGCTTGAAAATTGTTGGACTAGATTTGGTGTTTTCGTGGCTTTGTGGTAAATTTTTATTTGTCTGGCCACAAAGAGTAAGGACACAAAATATCCTATGGTGAGTAGGATATAGCAACTTAAAAGAGGCAAGAATACAATAAAAATCAAAATTGCCTTGAAGGACTGTACATTTTTTTCCACCAGCTGCTATTTGGCCACAGATGGAATGAACTTTACATTTTACTTATTTTTCACTTCCTTCTAGGAAACAAATTCCTTAAAAAAAAAACTGATAAAAGTTTTCCAACGTTGTTCAGTTTTCCATCAGTTGAATATTAATGAAAGAAAAAGAAATGTTGGCTTTTTAAAGTTCACGGTTTCGAAATGATTGGTCTCTGTGTAGTGAAAGTTAGGGTGAATGGTGACCAGGCGGCAGCGCCCCGGCGGGGGTGACACATTTGTGCGGTAGCAATTTGCGATATTGCGAATTACTAAAACGGATTTCTGCTTCCCCGATTCTCCCGCCGCCGCCACCGATTCACGACTCTGCTTGCTTTATGGCTAAATTTAAGAAAGGAAAGGGAATTATTTAATATAATTGGTTTCATAAATCATTGGGATTGTTTTATACTATGGCTCTGTGCTCTTTCAATTGTGATGGTGATTTAGTTTGGTTAGGCGGGACAATTAGGTAGTTTATTGTTGCCTCTAACGAAGCATTTTGTGTGGATTAATGTTTCTGTGCAGGATTGTGATTTAGCGGTAGGTTGTGGGTGTTGACAAAATGGTATTTATATGGAATTAGTATTTCAAATTTCAGGAGCTACCTATGTATCAGATTGCTGCTTTGTTGAAGAATCGTCCTTGTATTACGTGTTTGGATTTTTAAATTTTATTTAATAGCGAAACTTTAAGTTAAATAGAACTGCCAATTCTCTTTTACTACATACCTAACCATATCCTCAAAACATTTATCTGAGCCAATCTATGTGAATACACATGAATAACCTGCAGTTTATGAAAACTGAAATTGGTGGTCATTTTGCAGTTATTGGATTATTTGTTGTTTATTATTTATTATTTATTATTTATTATTTATTATTTATTATTTATTATTTATTATTTATTATTTATTATTTATTATTTATTATTTATTATTTATTATTTATTATTTATTATTTATTATTTATTATTTATTATTTATTATTTATTATTTATTATTTATTATTTATTATTTATTATTTATTATTTATTATTTATTATTTATTATTTATTATTTATTATTTATTATTTATTATTTATTATTTATTATTTATTATTTATTATTTATTATTTATTATTTATTATTTATTATTTATTATTTATTATTTATTATTTATTATTTATTATTTATTATTTATTATTTATTATTTATTATTTATTATTTATTATTTATTATTTATTATTTATTATTTATTATTTATTATTTATTATTTATTATTTATTATTTATTATTTATTATTTATTATTTATTATTTATTATTTATTATTTATTATTGTTTATTTATTTATTTATTATTTATTATTTATTATTTATTATTTATTATTTATTATTTATTATTTATTATTTATTATTTATTATTTATTATTTATTATTTATTATTTATTATTTATTATTTATTATTTATTATTTATTATTTATTATTTATTATTTATTATTTATTATTTATTATTTATTATTTATTATTTATTATTTATTATTTATTATTTATTATTTATTATTTATTATTTATTATTTATTATTTATTATTTATTATTTATTATTTATTATTTATTATTTATTATTTATTATTTATTATTTATTATTTATTATTTATTATTTATTATTTATTATTTATTATTTATTATTTATTATTTATTATTTATTATTTATTATTTATTATTTATTATTTATTATTTATATTATTTTATTATTTATTATTTATTATTTATTATTTTATTATTTATTATTTATTATATTTATTATTTATTATTTATTATTTATTTATTATTTATTATTTATTATTTATTATTATTATTTATTATTTATTTATTTATTTATAATTTATTATTTATTATTTATTATTTATTATTTATTATTATTATGTTATTATTTATTATTTATTATTTATTATTTATTATTTATTATTTATTATTTATTATTTATTATTTATTATTTATTATTTATTATTTATTATTTATTATTTTATTATTTATTATTTATTATTTTATTATTTATTATTTATTATTTATTATTTATTATTTTTATTTATTTATTTATTATTTATTATTTATTATTTATTATTTATTATTTATTATTTTATTATTTATTATTTTATTATTTATTATTATTATTTATTATTTATTATTTATTATTTATTATTATTTATTATTTATTTTTATTATTATTATTTATTATTTTTATTATTTATTATTTAGTTATTTATTATTTATTATTTATTATTTATTAATTATTTACCTATTTACTATTTATTTTTTTAAATTAAATAAAAATGTTAACATCATAAAAAAATTACGTACGATATTAAATCAATTAAATTTAAAGAAAATTGTATGCCAGACAGATTGTTTCTTTTTTTTAAAACAACCAACCAAGTAAGAGACAAGCACCAGAAGCTATCTCAAAGAAATAAATAATTTTGGTGGCATGGAGAACCCAGACTAATAACTCTCAACCATTCATGTGTCCAGGTTGTGAGAGTGAAGGAATTCTGCAAAATCTAAACTGCTAGGATAAGGAGAGGCACTTTATCATGACAAGAGATGGTCTTGGGGAATTTGTCACGTCTTTCCAAGTTGTGTGTTGCTGAGACATTTTTCTCAGGTGGCATACGCTGGCATTCGATCCCAGACATTATAGTATGACAGTTCAACACGCTAGCTACTATACCAAGGGACACTACTATTAATAAAAATTTTAATAAATTAACTACAAAAAATTGTAAAGGTTACGGTCTTTTTAATGCCATCAGGATTGCACGTCACAAAAGTACGTACAATCAATTTAAGCGTTAACAAAAATACCACAAAAGGTGTACTGCAAATGTACCTATGTTGTTTAAATTTTGTGTTTATTCAACTCTGTTTTTCTCTATTCGTGACTCCTTGAGTAAAAAATAAATATCTAAAAAAGTTTAACACGTAAAAGGACTTTGTGCATAGCATAGAACTTCCAAGTTTCTATTTATGGAAACAAAAAAAATAATTTTTTTTGTGTAAGGAAAACTGTACAACAGATACAAATTTCATGCAAACACAAAGTGCCCGAGGTTTTGAATAAAATAAATTAAAAAAAAAAACAGAAACCATTGTATTGTAGTCGGTCTAATTTAAATTAAATTATTCTCGTGTTTCACTTAATTTAGCTAAGCCTCCAGGGCTTACATTCAATTTGCTTGTAAATTCTGAAGCCACCCATACCAAACTTTTACGGTATTTAAGCCTATTTGAAAATAATCTAGTAGAAGCTATGATTTATTTAAGCCTATTTGAAAATAATCTAGTAGAAGCTATGATTTTAGAATTTACTCTTGCGGTCTCTGTAAAAGATAATTGCGAGCTTACGATATCTACTTTGTTAAAAGAATCATGTTTTTTACAGTTTGAAAGACAGATGACATTGCAATTTTTTAAAACAAATTTTTTTCTTTAACTACGCTTTTGTGCAATACTGTCAAATAATATTATTTCTCTTTTCACTCAGAGCAGAGCATTGAGCATAGTTAGAGCGAACCGAAACCGAGTAAGTACTGAGCAATTAAAAGAATTCTGAGGTCAGAGCTCTCCAATTAAATTATGAAAAAGACATGAATTATCATATTTGTCAAACTACATGAAAATTCTATGCAGTTGTCTGCGCTCAGCTTTTTACTGGCTGAACAGAATGATGACGGAGGCGGCACTGGAGCCGGAGCTGGAAGAGCTGTCCAAAATATTGAATACACGCAAATTCAATTTTACGAACACAACGGAACGTAGACGCATAGGGAGCTGCAGCCGCAGGCGGAAGAGTTCACCAACTTTTAACTTTTCACGTACGACACTTTTAGCGTTTCAATTTGTATGAAGAAAAAAAAACAACTTTTTGGGTCGGAAAAAAATATTGTGGTTATTTGTATGAAGAAAAAAATTATTTATTAAAAGGAAAATTATTGGAAACAAAAAATGTGAATTCTGAGCTTGTAGACAAGAATATTCCTTTGTTTTTCTTCAAAATACTTTCAAAGCTGTACAGCTGCATTGTGAGCAGAAAAAAAAATAACGTACGACACTTTTTGACAGCTCTTCCAGTTCCGTCTGCGGCTCCAGTTCCAGCATTCTATTCTGTTCAGGCAGTTACTCCACTTTCTTGTCCATTTTATACTGACCTCATGGAGCACATTTCTATTTAGAATCGAAAACAGAGGGTCTTTTGAATAAAAAAAAAAAAGCTAAAGCTTGGATTTTTAAGTAAAAGCTTGGTTTTGCGTAAGTGAAACTAAGCTTAAGCTAGCTAGTTAGAAAAATGTCATTTGGTAACAGCTATTTTAGAATAGCTTATGCTATATTACATTAGCTTTAGCTTGTTTTTCTAGCTTTACCTTCAATTAGTGTGATTAAAAATAGCTTTTACTAGAATTTTATAGTAAAAGCTATAAAAACTTTAAGATTGTTATACATATAAAGACATATAGTTAACGCAGGTACAGTTAATGCTGACTAATAAAAAACATTTTTGGACTTATCCATCTTAAAACTCAGTTTTAGCTAAAGCTATCTATACCGAAACATGTGAATAAACAAACGAAAGCTAAAAATATGCAGCTTAAACTAAAATTTTCCAGCTAAAGCTAAAAAGTGTATTCCTTTTTTTATTCACATAAAACAAAGCTTAAGCTAGGACTGTCTAGATTTAGCTACTAGTAAAAGCTATGACTATGAAGCTTTTGCTTCTTTCAAAAAGAGCTTTAACTTTTTTTATTCACAAGACCCAGAAACACAAATTTGAAACTCTGAGCGCTCCGAGTTAAAAAAGAATCATGCTTCTTTTTGACTGACAACTCATAGCTCTGCTCTGAACTAAAGATGAAGAATATATATTAAATTTAAATTCACAAATTCATCTTCATGAAACTTTTTCTTTTAAGTAAACTTAAAAAATCTTAGATCTTTAGCATGATCTCTTGAGTTTGTACCTAAGAATAGGTGCAATCCAAATTCCTATTTTTTTTTGTTAAATGTGTTAATGTGTATGAAACCTAACCCTAAACTGAAAAAGCTCGAAAACAATGGATAATTTTTCAAGAATCCCACTTCACTTCCACACAGCTGGCCACCACCACACGACAGCAACGCACTTCCTTCTGAACATACAAAAGATTTATTTTTTCCATCCTTTATATCCTGTTGCTTTCGGCAAAAAGGATTTTCATTTTACAAAATCAAATAAGGATGTATGCAAATTTGTTCAAATCTCTAACATTTCTTTATATGCGCCATGGATCTCTTGTTTTCTTCTCAACTAAACTTTTCAGTCATTGTCAGTCAATTCGACTGTGAGACCTTTTGTAATAAAATTCTATAAAAAGAAGCTCTAACATAAATGTTAGGACAGTATTCAGGAATATGAGTTGATGGTATAGGAGTATGTTAAAATTTATGTAAGGACGTAATGTGATGTAATGTTTACGTATGTATGTATATATATATTTCTAAGGATAATCAAAATTTAAATCCGATGTATGTACCTATATATTTAAATCAGTAAAGGCAATATTTTGTGAAATTTTGTTTATTAAACCACAGCAAATTTTAACCGAAGGAAGTTCGATACATTTCATTAAAATATGAAAACAAAAATGCTGAACTGAATTGAACTTTACACTCTTATCATAAAGCTTGAATTCATGTCCAGTCATTAGACATAAAAACAGCCGAACTCCGGAAAATCGCCGGAAAGCTGGACTTTTGTATACCCGATGGTATTCTTAAGAAACTGTAAAAAGTCCCCATCGATAGGAGTGCTTTTAACAATTTTACGGGGGGTTAAAGGCCCCCCCTAATATGGTTTTTCAAGATTATCTCCCTAAAGGTGCCTCGTACAGAAAAAAGAATTATGACGAATTTGTAGCTTAGAAAATTTCCTACAAAAATGATTATGACACTTTTCTTCATTTAAATAACGCTTTTCAAAATAATTCAATCGGTATAGTTTAGATTTTTAGTTTCCCATATAAATGGAGAATGCACAAAAATACTTAGGGTGATTCGCATACGGTGTGACAAAAAGGTAAAGCATATAGGTTGAGTTGAGACAAGAAAAAAATCGTATGGGAGGGGGTCAATTTCCCCCCATTTAGGCGGGAGGGGCAATTTTCTAAAAAATTGACTAGAAATAGAAAAGAGATCAAGAAAAAACAACAACAACACATACAATGTTGTGCTTTACTTGGTTTTACAGTTGGAAGCCATTCTTAATTTTATTTTTAATTCAAATAGTTTCAGAGAGTTTATTTTCAAACTCAAAATTATGAAAAAATAATGCAAAAAAATGTGTTCAAACTAATTTTGTTCAAAATCTTACATTATTAAATAGTATTTTTGTTTTCAGTATTCGATGCTCCTATCAATTTCTAGTTAAGCACTAAAATCCGAGTGCCTAAATGTTTTTTTAGTTTTTGAGAAAATAGAAAATAACAAAAGTAAGTTTTCCTTTAATACGACTTCCATCCGTTATTTTGTTATTTTTGTTGTTATTATAGGGCAGGTTTTGGATTCGTGAAAATCTATTGATCTCGAGATTTCAATGGAAATTGACATTAAAATGATAAAGAATACGAAAAAAGTGTGTCCCGCATTCCGTCTATCTGTCTGTACCTTGACGCAGCGATTTTCTTCAAACTTTGAACACAAGATTTTAGGTGTTTCCCTAAGGGGGGAATCAAGATATTTTTTGAGATCATAAAATTATGGTACCTGTCATATACCTAACAGTTTTGAATAAGGTTATTTATCTCAAAAACGGCTCTATAGATTTTGATTTTTGTGTGTACAAATACTGGTGTGGTCTGCATTTTGGAGAACAAAAAATTATTAAAAACTGTTACGGTACTTGCCATAGAACCATTGTTATGATTTTCGATTTTCTCGTTAACGGCCTAACCAAATTTGTTCAAAATTTTTAGTCTGGAGGTCCTTTTTAAGTCTAAATAATTCTGCATCCAAATATTTTCAAAAACAAATTTTTTGGATTTAAAAAAAAAAAAGAGTTCAAATTTTATTTTGGAAAAATCATTGTTTTTGAAACGGGTTGTTGAATTAATGAAATTATGGTTTAAATATTATAAAATTCATAAAAATGGCATACCGATGTTTTTTTTTTTTCAAATAAATTTAAAGAAATTATATACATAAAAAATAATTTTTTAAGAAAACCACTGCAATGATTTTTGGATTTTTTTGCATATTATATTCATTGTTTTTCAAAAATTTATATTACTTTCTTCAGTATAAGAAAATTAAAACATTTTGAGTCCTTGTTTTATCGATTTAAAGAACATAATTTTATGCTTTTTTTCATATATTCTTCAATTTATTTATGTAGATTAATACATTATTCTTTACTACGGTTGCCCATGCGAGCTTGAAGCTCACTTAGACAATTTGTATACCTGTATACCAGCATCGAGTTGAAATGAGCTTGAACCAAATCGACTCCAATTCAAAAGCGGAGTCGAGTCGAAATTTGTGCTAAAAAAAACTGGGTTGAGGAGTTAACTTGAGAAACACCATATGTCATCTCAACACCATTTCAACTCAGCTCAATATCGAGCTCTTAAATCTATGAACAAACACCCTGGTTCGAAAATCAGACACTTGAGTTCTCGATCCTGAATATAAACGTACTAATTGATTATCAATCAGTCTTTAAAATATTGTTATTCCTTGTAACAATATAATGATAAAACAGTGGGACACTGGGGCGTATACGCACTTTTATTGTTTTATTGAATTTTTAATAATTTAATTTAATATAAATTATATTTTTCCATTCTTGTTTTTGCACCTTACGTTAGTTTATATCGAAAGAAACGTTGTTTTTCAAAGTCACCTCACGGTTTCTTAATTCCGATGTTACATTTTTTCACAAAATATGTATTTTTTTTTATAAGTCAAAAAAGACTTAGGGATAGACTAAAATTGGGCACAATAATTTTCTTGTAAATATGTCGTGGAAATCAAGTAAATATGCGAATGATGACATATCGCTCCACTAAGCGAAAAACAAAGGTATAACTAGAACAACGTCTGCTGAGTTGTATTGTATATTATCCAAGGGCTTGGAGTAAGCTACTTGTAAAATTCCTTATTCATCCTGACCAAACAAACTGAATAATTAGAAATAGAAATTAATCATTTTGAATGCAATTTTTTTTTGCGAGCTGATTTTTTTATCAACTCTATTCCACCTTCTAATATATGAAATAAAATAATATTTCTTAAAAAACTAAAAAATATTGAATTGAAATATTTATTAACTTCCTATCGGAAGTTATTGTAATTGGTCAGGTTTGTGAAATTGCAAATTTTGACATTTCTCGACGTTTCGAGATCTCTAGAGTCGAATTACATTGTTTTTAGAGAGATGCCTGTGTACGTATGTTCGGAAGCTTTTTTTCGCTGACAACATCTCGGGAACGCATATAGATATAGACTTCAAATAAATTTTATTTTATAGATAATAAGGCCATAACGTGAAGGAAGGATTTTCAGAAATTATTACAATAATGTAAAAAAAAAGTTGTAAAATGGCTTGGTTCTCGAATATCTCTAGAACAAGTAATGCTATCGACTTCGGCCTGGTTTTATTCTATGCATACGTCGTAAAAAATTGATAATACTTAAAAAAAAAAAATCAACTCACAGTTTTTTTTTTTTATTATTTAAAAAACCAATAAAAATTGTTAAAAAATTAAAAAATATCGAATATCTTGAAAACAAACAAATATATTAACTTTGGGTTAATTTTATTTAATAAATAAAGTTATAGTTGATAATCAGTAGAGTTTGTAAATAAATTGAATTAACAGATTAACAGAAAAAACTACAAAAAAAGTGCTAAAAATTGTTTAAAAATATTTTTCGGCTCGAATATCTCAAAAACAACCCATGAAACCAACTCCGAAGTAATTTTAATCTACACACAATACCATAATTAGTGATTGATAAGGTTTTTTAAAAAATTCAATTGACTGTTTTTTTTTCTAGGCCAAAAATACTGCAAAAGAAACTGCTAACAATTGTTGTAATATATTTAGAGCCAACATCCTTCCCTTGATTGCACAACTGATAAGTTTTCCGAAGATTTTTTTTTCGTAATTTGCTTATAAAAAATAACATTGGGTGTCGAGTTTCAAAGGGAACCAATGGGAAGACATCAGTGTGGGTCAAATAAATAATAAATAATTAAACTTTTCAATAACTTTGCCTGAATTAACTTTGACTGATTTAGGCCCATTTTCTGAAACGAAACATAAATATTTAAGTTCGGCATAAGAGCATATGTGACAGTTTACGCTAAGGAAAAAGTAGAACATAAGCGTTTAAGTTAAAAATAAAGATTTAAGTTTCGTTTCAGCAAACGGGCCTTAACAATATATTCTTAAAAAATAACTTTATGCTTTGAATTTGCATTTTATCAAAATGGATGATTTTGATTAACAACAGTTTTCAGTAGAGAAGAGTACTTGAACCAATTTTCATTGATTTTTGTATTGAGATCAGAAGCAGAATTTGCTTACGAAAACAAAGATCTACAGTTTGAATGAAGTAAATGAAATATCGAAACGTGTTTTCTCTTCCGTTTGTTTTTTATTTTTTATTATTTTATTTTCCAAACATCAAGACTTTTTATACGGAAGAACGACTGCGACATTTTTTTTTATTATCATTTCTCGGTGAAATATGCTTGATGTAAGCCAATTGATGCAGTCACGTGGAATTTCAAATATGAATTTATTTTCTGGAAGAAATATTGATTTGAACATTGATGTCGAATGTATACACAGATATTTAGATATTATATAGATTAGAATCAAAAGGATTTTGTGGGAGACAAAGTATGAAAGTAAAGTGTGGTACCTATAGAATTTTTGTGGTATATACTTTATTTAAGTAGCTATATATGTAAAGGATTTGCTTCTTGACATTTCTCAAGTAACATTATGTAAAGATTTTGGGTTTTCGATAAGATGCTTGAGTGTTTTTATTTTATTTTTTTTTTAAACTTCGATGACGGATTTCAAGAGGATTCAAATTGAACAGTGTGATGGTTTTATAAAAGAAATAAGGTGAAGGTTGTCAACTGTTTTTCACAGAACTGACGACAAACGACAACGATGATGATGATGGAAGGAAGAAACATTTGGAATATTTTTTATTTTATAATACTTAACCTGAATATATTTTATTTACTGCTAGGTACAAAAAGAAGTATTTTTTATTTGTTATAAAGAGAAAGAGTATCGTTTTGTAAAAGATGATTTATATTCAAGGAATTATGTCTGTATTCAAAATTCTTTTGGTCTCTAAGAATATGTACGTAACGTCAAAGTTATGCATAACGTTCTATAAGAAATTTGCAAATTAAAATTATTTGGAGAAAAAAATATTCTAAGGCCCTCCAATTAACCTTTAACAAGGCCCATTATGGTACAAAACAGATGCTTTTAATCACAATCTTCGGATCCGTTCTTGAGAATTTTTCAAAAAAACTCAAATATTTGTATAAAAACTATCTGTATAAGATTAAAATTGTAACGAAGTTACACATTTTTCCTCATCTCTTAAGCTGGACTTACATGATAGAGCCAAATGGCTCATCCGAGCCAAATTGCATCATGTAAATGAGCTCGGCCGAGCCATTTCGACTTTCAACAGGTTATAAATCCACCAATCCAATTAAGAAAAAAAAGATCAAAATGTGGCTATGACTTTAGTTGGCTCAGATTTGAAGAAGATTATCCTCTACAGTTTAATGAAACCTTTGACCCAGACACACCGTTTTATGATGTTGATCTGAGTAAAAAAAAAAAGCATCAAGGACAATCAATTATACTAGCTTATGTAACATTAAACAAGCCCTACCCTAGCCATCGAAAAGACCTGCGACTGTTGAAAAGAAGAAAGATATGCTTGATCTTCTGCCATACTCCATACATTCCACCAATTCATGAGCAGAGTTGTAAAAGAATGCATAGTATTTTGAATTTCATTCTTTGAAATTTCATTCATAACTGCACGTTACGATTGCAATCAAATACTTTTTGTAAATATATTAAGCAGTCTTCAAGCAGTCTTTTAACTGCTTGAAGTCTTTTGATTGCTTGAAGTCATTTAACTGCTTGAAGTCTTTTCACTTCTTACAATCTCATAACTGCTTTGTATATTTATGCTTTTTTTTTTTAAACCTTTTAATGATTTAAAGTCAAAATCCCAAACCTACTTATGAAACACAGTAAAAAAGACTTCAAGCAATGAAAAGACTTCAAGCTGTCAAAAGATTGCTTGATGTAAAAAAGACTTACTGGCTGAACAGAATGGTGACGCAGACGGAGACGGACCCGGAGCTGGAATAGCTGTCAAAATATTGAATACACGCAAATTCAATGTTGCGAACACAACGGAACGTAGACGCACACGGAACTGCAGACGCGTCTTTGAATATTTCACCAACTTTTAACTTTTCACGTACGGCACTTTTAACGCTTCAATTTGTATGAAGAAAAAAAACAACTTTTTGGGTCGGAAAAAAATATTGTGGTTATTTGTATCGCGAAAAAAATTATTTACTAAAAGGAAAATTATTGGAAACAAAAAATGTGAATTCTGAGCTTGTACACAAGAATATTCTTTTGTTTTTCTTCAAAATACTTTCAAAGCTGTACAGCTGCATTGTGGGCAGAAAAAAAAATAACATACGACACTTTTTGACAGCTCTTCCAGTTCCGTCTGCGGCTTCAGTTCCGTCATTCTATTCTGTTCAGCCAGTTAATTGCATTCAAAATACTGTAGAAGAATGCAATCAATGTAAAAGACTTTTAAAAGAATTCAAAGAATTCAAGCGTCTTTGAGTATTGCATTCCTTTAACTCTAAGTCATTAAACTATCTTATTTGATTGCATTATTAAAGACTTCAAAATTGTTGTTAAGATTTAATTTATGAATTTCGATTTGCTTTAATTTTTATTTCTGTAAAATTTATTATAATCTTTGTTTTTTTACGAATAATAAAAAAAATAACTTAAAGCGCATTGTTTTTGTCATTTTTCTGTATCATTTTGCAAAAAGCTTATTATCTCGAAATTCAATTCCATGGAGATAAATTGACTATTAAATTGAGCGACACATATATTTACTCTGGATTACATATAAACTACATTTATAAATCAAAATTTGATAATATTGAGATGAACTTAGTTGTCTGTTCATATATTTTACTATAACATTATGTGCGTCCAATCTTTAACTTTGCTGAGTGTTTGATGGCTAGCCCTCTTAAAGTAAATGCCTAGACAAATTTACAAACTGTTAAATACTTGGATATGCAAACGTTTCTCCATTGAAGATTATACTATATAAAATTATCTCTTCACTCTCCTATAGGATACTGGATGGATGATATGGACGAAAGGATTGGGAAAAAGATCCTTTAAAATAAATCAATGGATTCTACAAACACATCAGAAAACAGAGAGGCTCTTATGTGTTAATGGGTAAAGTGTACCTAAAGTAGCATCCAATCAATTTAATATGTAAATTTCAATTAATTCAATTTTAAAACAAAATGGCATTTCGTCCATGTTGTTTTATACCTATAAAGGGTGTTCTTATTTTTCCGAAGCTATAAATTTCAATAAAACCTAAAAAAAAGTTTATAAAAGCACACAGTTTCCTACATAAGCGTCTTTAGGTCTTTCTTGAAAATACTGAATTAGTGACTTAACAATAAAGTGAAAAAAAACATGCAACAGATCGTGAAAAACCAGGACAAATTCAACTAGAAATGTCGCAATTTTATCTGTCAATTTTCTTCTTCAAATCCTTAAGTTAAATATTTGTATTTATAAAATGTTATTTAACTTTGAACAGCGTTGTTAAGTCCAAGTTATAAATAAATATAATGTGGTCCTAAGGTTTATCTAACTAAGACATCGGAATTGGTTATCCAAAAGTCGACTAATCTGACATTTGATTTAATAAAATAATCTAATCTAATAAATACGGTTTATAGTGATTTATGTAAGCTCCAAAAATAACAGTACCTGCATTAGGACCGTTATGAAAAGTTTATTTGTCTCGGAAACGACTCTTAAGATTTTAATAATATTTTGTGTGTGTATATTATTACCAAAATATGTTAAACCTTTTTTTTTGTTTTTTTTCTTTTTAATTTTATTTTCGTTTTACTCGTTAACGTTTTGTTTTTTATTTATAGAAGGTTCTTTAAAGTTTGGATAATATTACATATGTATAAAGGTTTTCAAACAAGTTTTTTTTTTTTAAATAGATACTTTGATAACGGGTTATAAAGTGCTTAAAAATCACATGTCATTTTTTTGAATACATTTAAGAAATTTTATATGCAAAAATTATTTTTTGAAATTTTTTTACATTTCCTCCGTATAAATTTTCCATACTTTTAGATTAATGTCGTTTTCCGTTGGTCACTCCTAGCACTCTTTTTTCACTCCATCCACACTCCCAACACTCAAAAAACCTTCCATTTACAGTTCGGAGTGATGATTTAGGAGTGTTTTTTCACTCCGGATTTCATTAAGGAGGGTTAGGAGTGCACTCTGAAAACACACATACGTTTAAAAGTATGTGTTGGATTAATTGTCAAAATAGTAAATGCTTCTTCTTGGGATGTTCTGAAATTGAAGTTATTGAAGAGTTCATTTTAGTTTTTACTTCTACACATAGATTCACATATTACGGAAGAGAGTTTTTCATATTCCATTGGAATCAAAAAGGAGTGAAACACTCTGAAAATCCAATCGAAAACGACATAAATAAGTTGTTCGTAAAACATATCTCCTTGTGAAATAAAATTGAAACACCCTTTGTACGAAGGTACAATGGAAAAGTTTTGCGACGATATGAAGGCAACATCATCAGACTTTATTGTAGCTTTTTCCCCGAAAGGACAATTTATATTATTCATTGGAGATGTTCTTTGTTTTCAAGTTGATTGCCGTTAAATGGTTTTTGAATGATGATGAATATGCATTAGGCAGCTGAGTGGGTTTAATTCTGTTGAATACACATAATAGAAAATTTCAAGGTTTTAACATAAAACAATAATGAAATATAAAATAAAAAGGATTTTAGTAGGCATAGTTATACCATAGTGAAAGGATACTTATATAGATATCTTCATTTATCATTATTTTTGAGCTTATAGAAATAAGATATATCAATTAAATTATCTTTCTCTTATGCTTTATATGTAAGTAGTTAGAAATCACAGAATTTTGAGAAGTATAATTTTAAAATAATCCCACCGAAAACATTTCATGTAAAAAAGTTCGTCAAGACTCACATGCACATAACGCTTTCGCTGTGAAAAAGTTATTAGATTTCATGAAGAGCCAAGCCCCTAACACCAGGCCTTACTGGCTGAACAGAATGGTGACGCAGACGGAAACGGAGACGGAGCCGGAATAGCTGTCAAAATATTAAATACACGCAAATTCAATGTTGTGAACACAACAGAACGTAGACGCATACGGAGCTGCAGACGCAGACGGAAGAGTTCACCAACTTTTAACTTTTGACGTACGGCACTTTTGACGTTTCAATTTGTATGAAGAAAAAAAAAAAACTTTTTGTGTCGGAAAAAAATATTGTGGTTATTTGTATCGCGAAAAAAATTATTTATTAAAAGGAAAATTATTGGAAACAAAAAATGTGAATTCTGAGCTTGTACACAATAATATTCTTTTGTTTTTCTTCAAAATACTTTCAAAGCTGTACAGCTCCATTGTGGACATGTAAAAAAAATAACGTACGACACTTTTTGACAGCTCTTCCAGTTCCGTCTGCGGCTTCAGTTCCGTCATTCTATTCTGTTCAGCCAGTTACTCCAAGCTGGAGATTTTTTTGACGTTTTCTTTAAATCTTCTTAACAATCTCTTGTACCTTTCACACGCAAGAAACAAAACCCGAAGAGATTTGCTTAATTTTCATTTTAAACTACCTTGGTTGAACGCACACAAACATAGTGTAAAGAGGAACGTAAAAAAATCTCCTGAATTTGTTGACCGGGGAGATTTTGTTTACTTCTCTTTCTTCCTGCCCATCTCGCCAATGAACTGATTGTTGCTGGAAACTCAGTTGCCTCGTGTGAAAGAGGACAAAGAAATCAACTATTGGTGTCTGGTTAGTGCCCTATTACAGCACGTTGACTCTTTTAGAGTCATGACTCTCGAAATTGAATGAGTGCGAAGGTGAAATCCGATCTTTTTTCTCCTTCGAGAGTCATGACTCTAAAAGAGTCAACGCAACGTGTAATTGGGCACTTAGTGACTTATGTTCTTATTAGTTAGATTTTTGGCTGTTTAAACTATGTCTAAGTATTTTGAAACAGTCGGATATATGCTTTTTTAATAAAAAAAGTATTGCATTTCTCTAGGTTTAGACAATAGATTACGTTGTCTAAAGAAAGATAAAAAGATAGATTACTTTAGCAAAAATTAGAAAGGTTTTTTAAAAATTTGGACGGCTGTCCAAAGTTAGACAATGTTTATTTATAAGACCGTTAGTGTTTCACCACAGTTAGTGAAAGTCATATTATTGCACTAGTATGTGTGTTTCAACGCATACTGTGCATTGTTATGATGCAAATGGTGATGATTTTGACGTTTATGAATAAACGAGAGAGCGATATATTGCTATTGGGTAGAGAGCTCTAATTTCTTCATAGCCAACTCTCTTTTCTGTTTGTGCTGTGTTTGTGTTCATTGTTATTGTTGTTTTAGTGTTTTTTTTGGTGCATCCCACTTTTGGGGTGTTGGAGGGTGAAAGTTACAGATTTCTTAATTTTTGTTGCTTTTGTGTGCAAATCCTAGCCTACATGCCAAATTTCAGTTTTCTAGGATTTCGGGAAGTAGGGTTTGATGGGTGGAGTGGTCAGTGACAAAATCGACGTTTTTGGCTATAAATTACACCCAAAGTATAAAAGCTATAAATATGAAATTTGGTGTGTTTTTTTTCCGTGGACTACATCTAATTCTGAAAATTTGAGCTCTCTAGATTCATTCAGACCGAAGTTATGACGGCTTGAAAATCTGACGAAAAGTTACGAGAAAATATAGGTAGTGCCCGTCGCTCGTTCGGCTCATCTTGGCAGGGGGCAATACATGAAAAATTTAGGTGACAAAAAGATGAATTTACTTTAACCTTAAAGCGATGGCATTCGGACCTATCAAGGAGATGTCCAAGATGAGTCCAAAGATGAGTCCAAGTGAGATCACCTGTACAAAAAGCTAATTTTTGTGGACTAAAGCCATTTTGAATCAATTAGACTGTGCTACAAAATGAAAAAAATTACACGAACTTTTAAAGTGACCTAGTAGAAGTTGCAGGCCTATTCGAGTTCATCACAAACCTATACTTGACAACTTTCCTATACCCTCAAAATCTCAATTTATTGTTAAATAACCGTTTTCAAGTGATCTCCCCAACTCAACGATTTTTAGCTCGGCCATATTTCGTCCGTTTTTAATTTATTTACGGTTTTAAAAAGAAGAGTAAGTAATAGCTTTTTCCAGCAATGTATATAACTGTGTAGTACGAACAATAATATCTGTAGATTTCTTAAAGGTTATCTGAAACTAACACTAATTTTTCACGTTTTTTAATGTTTGAAGACCGTTTTTGACAACAGGTTGCATTAATATCAATTATCGACAAAAAATTACTTAAAATATTTTGTAGGAAATTAAATTTGCTACATGTTTGTAGTACAAATCCTTTTTCTACGCCAGTTATTTGCGAAAATCAAAATAATCTTCAAAAACAAGATGGCGGCAAAACACCATCAGGTGTAACTGTAAAAAATATGGTTTTTGGCTTGTGATTTTCCACTTTCAACTTCAAGATTATCAAAATGATACAGGGTGTCACCTAATTCGTAACTATGTTTTGGGGGATGATTCCTGGTATAATTTTAAGAAAAAAATTAAAATGGTAAAGGAAAAAATTCTATCTGCCCTCCCTAAGACTGAGGGGGAAGTTTCTGAAATGTGATTTGAAATGGAAAAAATTCAGAGATGAGAAATAAATCTCAATCTTTTGAAAGGTCCCTTAATAACGCTTATTTGTTGCTATTTTCAATAAAAGTCACAAAATAACCTTTATTCTAAAAAAAAAGTACTGCCCTTAGTTTTTCGTTAGTACTGCATGCTGCTGAAATGCAGCTTATTAGACTTTTTAGTCATCATCATCAAGTTTCCTGACATATTTGCTTGGCGTCCCAGCGACTGAATTCAAAATTGAAAGGGAATTTTCATCTTTAAATTTTATTTTTAGTGACAAAAAAGGACAATCTTGGGTCAAAAAAACCTTGAGAGCTTATCATTAGCGAAATTTGATACCATAAATTAAAAAAGAAACATAAAAATCCGTTGCTCCGCTTAGGGGGTTATCAGTCGCCAGACAGGCGCCAATGTGAACAGTTTTCTTGACCAAAATACTCATTAACCAAAAATTTAATTTCTCTATACAATCTTTTTTATTAAAAGCACCTTGCCCGGCCTTTTTTGAAAGTTTTTGAAAAAAAAAAAACAAACTTTTTTTACCAACTTTTTTTATTGATTTTTTTAGAACTACTGGCGCTACCTGGATCACGAATATGTATTTTTGAAGTCGATAGGTCGCTTAGTTAAGCCGCAAGTCAAGTTTAAAGATGCAAACTTTGATGCCTCTAGCACGTCTAGTTTAGCCGCAAATCGTATTTAAAGATAAAAGTCGATTTTTCATATAATGACATGCATCAATTGAAAAGGTGGCACTTCCTAGATTACGAATATGCATTTTTGAAGTCGCTAGGTCGCTTAGTTATATTATTAAAATATTTTTTGTTCGAATTAACCATTTTTGATTTATTTTCTACGAAAAAGGTTAAAGGTTGACCTTTTCCATTAATTTTTTCGTAAAAAACTCAACCATTGAGAGATATTTTAAAAAATAAAAAATAAATCTTAACCGATAACCGATATTTTGTTTTTCAATAAATAAATCTCAAACCGTAACCGAAATCTTCTTAAAGAAATGTGGTAACTCTCAGAGAGAAACCAATTGAAAATAAAGGTCAACAGTTATTTCTGATCTCTGAAAAAAATATTTAAAATCAATGAAAGCACGTACAATTATTTATTTATTTTTTTTTTTTAAATCAAGTTGTTTAAGGCAAAGTATTTGAGAAATTAAATTTCAAAGCAAAAATTTTAGAAAATAATTGTGAATTTTTTTTCTTAAAAATTTTTAAGTAATTGATTTTTTTCTAAATGCAATGCTCTTATCATTTCTTTCTCTTTATGCATTAAGGCTTATAAAATTTATTTGGAATAAAGTCCTTTCCTTTTATCTACTATAAGGACAAACTTAAAGAATTTTTTTTTTAATTTTAAACCTTAAATCATGAGTTTTGTGAAAGAGCTCTGAAGGCTGTTATGTAAAAAGAAAAAAACAATTTCTGTGAAATTCCTGGTTCTCAATTCAACAGTTTTCTTTTGTGTTTCATGCATTTGGTTATGTTTTTCGTCATTTCTAACATATGAATTTCAAATTCAACTGAAATTGTCAATCTGGTCCATTGGATATCCAGGATGTCAACTTTCTTGATCTTATATAATGCTCATGGTAATTCTCGAAACATCCAGGTTATTCGCAATAGATTGGCCGATTTTGCAGTCTATGTTTTGTGCCCTAATGCCTTTTTTCCTCCTGGATGCAGATGTTTCATTTTAAGAACAATAGAATCGGCATATCATAGAGAACATACATAACACTGACACTAAAACTGAACACAGGGAACTGTGTAAGAAGAACAAGCTCATAAATCACACTATTTTTCACTCTAGCATTTTAGTAGTTCAAGAGGAGGCTCGAGGGCGTATATCTTTTTATTTGCCCCACCCCTCCCCCTTCTCCAAATAAAACACAAAGACTTCCGTTATTGTTTGTCATATTTCAGGCAGCACACATCCCTCGCTCTTTTCCAATTTCTCATAACTTGTCATCTTTGTTGGCTTCCTGCCTCTGTATAATGTATACTTTATATACAAATGTATACCACCTACAAGGATTATACATATGACGTTCATTCTGTGAGCCTGTTCTGTTCTTACGTAGTCATGAGAATTCGTATAATAGTATTACCTTTTAAGGAAACATAGAATTTATTTTCTTGCTAAATCAGTCCTACAAGCATAATGTTTAGTTTACGAATATGACTTTGTGGACCTGATGCTGCAGCAGCAACACCAGAATCCGTACGGAAACAAATCTGTTTGTATTTGTTATCAATAAGGATGAACTTTTGTCTTTTATTCGGAGCTAAAGGTGGTGCCACATGATGCCAGATGAATGATGCCTGAGAATGGCATTTACTAACAAATTATGAAGAAGAAATGAGTTTTGAATACATGAAGAACGAACAGTATCTTTTTTTAAGTTGAAGAGTTAGGCAAAGCCTATGATTTCGTTCAAATCAAAAGAGCAAATGGTTTAAGCATTATGACGTAAGGCTACACAATTAGCAAAACAGAACAAAGAAAATTTGGTTACCGAAAAAATTAAACCTTTCTGAAACATTTTGAAGCTAAGTTTGAATGTAAAATTCTCATTAGGGCCAGTTGTAAAAATGTGTTTCAAATATTGATTCGTGTTTGAATAATTTGAACTCTTCGATTTCGGTATAGATCGCGGCCAAAGTTAATGTGGTCGAGAATTTCTATATATACACTTCATGCCCCTCCCCAACGATTAAAAAAAATACCCTGTCCTTTTGTTTTTATTTAAAAAAATGTTAACTAACGCGCTTAACTTCAAAATACACATGAAAAAACGATTGTAATGGTATTTTCCGGATTAATTGGAAAAATATCAATCATAGGAAAAAAACTGTTATTATCAAAGTTGTAGATAATTAAATTCTGAACAACTTTTGTTAAGTGCATTTTTAGTCAAAAGTTGAAAATAAACGAGTTATTCAACGAAAACCAATTTTCCTTAAATTCAAGATGGCGGCCAACGCAATGGAGCTAGGCGGTCGGAAACTTAAATGTAGCCTCATAATACGCCTCCCTAATGATTAAAATTTAAAAAAAAAACCCTATCTAATTTTTTCCATTTCACACCTTTTTTTTTGTCTATTCCGACTGGACTAAATGGCGTATAGGTAAGGATGTTTGCCAGAAACCTAACACAAATTGTACATATATACATATCGTTGGAAAGAGGAGGTTCATATGTTTCGAAAGATACACCGTATAAGTTATACTTATGACATCAGATACACACCTGTCACAATCTTAGCATTTTCGTGACGTCACAATCATCTTTTAGTATCATTTTCTTTTTTTTTAAATGAAGACTGTTTCACATTGCGACAAAAAAAAACGAGACTTCCAGCGTTATGAGATTTCTTCGTAATTGATCTCTTTCTTAAAAACGAATTTTAAACAACGAAAAATGTCACGTTCCTGGCATCACATGTTGAACTCCCGAGTTTAATTTTTTTTTTTCAAAAGAGAATATTCGTAGAGAAAATTTACCTTTATTTTGTTATTGTAAATTGAGAACATGGATTACTAAAAATCTCTTGAGTAGCCATGAAACACTTGGGTTTTGTTTTTGTAAATTTTGACAGACGGTCACTAAAATTTGCAAAGATGGGCAATAT
Source organism: Epistrophella euchroma (assembly GCA_947049315.1). Taxonomy (NCBI): domain Eukaryota; kingdom Metazoa; phylum Arthropoda; class Insecta; order Diptera; family Syrphidae; genus Epistrophella; species Epistrophella euchroma. Next base: position 118,920,234 of record OX346245.1, on the reverse strand, counting down.
TATCTTAGTTATGTGTACTGGACTGGGTTCCTACCTGACCCTGGGCCTCCACAGGAAATAATTAATTTCATAAAATCGAAAAAGAAATGGATATTTCCAATGGAGGACACGAATTTCATGAAATCGATTTCAGCATTTGTTTCTTTTTTTCCACATATATAACTCTAGAACGGTAAATTTTACCGAAAAGTAGTGCTGGTAATGTTTGTAGACAATCTTTACAATTTTTTTTTTCCTCTAAGCTGTCTTTTAGAAGATAACGGGGTTTTAAAACAGACCAAATGTCGAAAATATTGGTTATTCACATGTAACTCTTAAACGCTAAAGGTTATTAAATAGTATCCTATTCAAAGTTTGTCCCTCCACAAAACTACATTCAAGCTTTTTTACAAAAAAGGATATCTTTAAAAACATTGCTATTTTAAAAATTTGGTAAAACAGTAAAAAATATTTGTTTTCCATTTTTAGCATTTAATTGGTGATATGGTATTGGTCGTTTTAATGCTAAATATCTTAGTTTAAGTTTGTAGAACATAAAATTCTTTACAGAAATAGTCTTGATACTTTTGTCTGTGCCAGCCATCATATACAGGCTACCTACAATGATTTCAAAAATCAGGAAACACAGTTAAGAATAATAGACCGAGAGCTGGTGAACAATTTGCACAGTGTTTTATACCGCTCCAAATTTTGTGAGCATGTCATTTGTACCAGTGCAAACTATGTACATGCCATCAACCTTTCAGTGATATCGCGGCACTAAGAACACCCCAATGCACTTTCAAATGCAGAAAAATTAGCGAAGGATAAAAGTGTTGTATACCGCTTGTTACGGTAAAAATTTGCCGTAACAAAAACTACTCTTTCGATTCCCTATCCTTTATTCCTTTCTTCCTAACTTTCTTTTACATGTGTTTCCTTCAACCTACTGAGAGAGAGAAGGGCAGCCATGGTCCATCAGCCATGGTTCACTCTCTCGGTAGCTTGAGGAAACAAAAATCATGGTTGTCAATTTTGACATTTTAAGTGGATGGTTTATCCACGCTATACAATTGTCAGACGGGCGGTCTGCTTTAATCCGAAAAACACGGGCGGCAGTGGGCCCCAAATCCAAACAAATAATCGACAGACAGATGGTCTGCTCGATAAGCACGGACGACAGTTGGTCTCCGTTGCTGAAGTTACTCTATATGAGAATGACCGCACTGGCCCAACCTAACTCTTAACAATTAAATTTCTAAGTGTAAAAGATGGAACGGAAATCGCTGGTCCCAATCCCCCCAAATCTGCGCAAAAGTCCAACGTTTTAGTATGAATTCGTGTGTTAGGGAATTACTGGCAACTTTTCCTGAACTTCCTCGTCAATTGCGAATATAATCTTTCCGCCCATTTTCAGATATTAATTGGTTTATTTTGTTTCGAGGGGAACATTGCCCGCGAAGGAAAATTGAGTTTCTTTTTGGTTTTTAGAAACTTTCCTTTCCAAAAAGTTAGTGGGTGAGAGTAGGTGGCTGAATGCACTCATCGAATTGCCGCTCACTGGAAGTCATACCAGAGTTCGGCGAATTCGATGATGATTGTGCATAAAAGCTGGGGTGTAAAGTGCAAGTAGGATAGGCGGTGGGGTCTCAACTGCGTTCGCTCACTCACGCAAATACGCGGGGTGTTGCTGACTGATGACGCGACCGAGACCCACGCTTTCTGATGGCCGAACGCACTGGGGCATTGGAAAAAAGAAGAGTTCGTCCTGTCATGGTGAAAGCCTAGAGGGACACCTCTTACCCGTATCTAGAACGACCAAGAGGTTAATTTTGAAAAACAAGGAAAAGAGAGTTTTGAAAGCGAAGAAGAAATTGAATTTTTCGAATTTCGATAAATTGTGGAGGTTTTCATTTGGAGGAAATTTGGTTACAAGGAAAGTTTCGGAATCAGAATATTGGTTTCCGAGAGAGGATAGAGGAGGAATTGTCAGGAGGACAAAACAAAAAAAAAAGCTAAGTATAGTGACCTATTTTTGGTGTCTATATTTTTTTATAATTTTATTTAAATCTTTCGGTTGTGAGGAAATTTGAATCCTAAGTTTTATAACGTTTGACTTTTGCTTGCGAAAAATTCCGATATTGCGGAACCCGTGACCCGTTCAGTAAATCTGTTTAATTCTGTTCGGGACCAAGCGTCACCGGTCCATCTTCCGTTTGCTTCAATTCTTTGTTCTCTTTGTTTAAAAGATCTTGTGTTTTACTCCTACCTGCAAGGTTTCCCAAGCAACTAAAATTTTAACATCATTAAAAATAATTTGCATATTTCTAAACATAACCTTCTTCTTTTATTCAAAAATACTTTCACCGTCGGTTCCGCTCCGAAGGTTTGTGACATCGCTGCCCGACCGATTGAATTTAGTTTGGACACATGTAAAAATTATTGAACACAGATCTTCAGCATGCCATTCTTACACACTACACTACTCATTACGACAGGAACTACTACGTAAGGACGCACATGGCGTCTGCATAAAAACACTTTTTCTTTCAGCCGCAACGTTGAAATTTTGTATTATTAAAATATTTTACCCGATCCCAATATTAAACCCAATCATTTGAAAATCTATACTATTATATAAAAGAGTAACTTTTTTTGTTTGTCAGTTTGGCTGTATGTATGCACTAAACTCACAAACAAACAAAAAAACTCATTTAAAAAATACATATAACACAAATTTCACTTATCTGGTATGCTATAGGATACAGCAGAAAAGAAAATTTTTGTTAAATACAGAATAATAAACAAATTAAAAACTTACCACAAAAAAAATCGTATGGAAATTTTCTAAAATCAAGCATGTAGGTATTTTCCTTGCAACATTCTGTTTTATAGATCTTCAAAATTCACATTTACTTCAAGCTCAATTATTTATAAGTAAGAGTTATTTTGCCATGGAAAATTGCCTTTTGTCGCAGAGCAGAAGGCGGATTTGACCGGTAACTTTCCGGTTCGTCAAATCCAAATTTTTGTGGGGCTGATTTTCTGGAATCGGCCCAAAAAAAATTTGTTTTTTATTTTTAGGTAGGAAATAGTTTTGTTTTTTTGTTTTTAGGGAAAATTTTTGATATAAGTGATGGGTATCTTCATCGAAAAAAAAAAAACAATTCAAACCATGTGCAATGTGCCTGGTAGGTGGGAGCGAGATAATGAGAGTAAGAGTTGTTTTTACGTTTCGCCAGCGACGAATCGTGGTGATTTTTGTGTAATAGTAAAAGTTCATATAAAAAAAAAAAACATCAACGGTAGGGAATTCTCTCTATAGTAAGAAATGAGTGGAGTAGGGTATATATGTAATGAGTAAGGTAGGTATAGTATTTGCAGCAGAAATAAATGTTTGCTACTGAAATTGTTTGGTTTGGTGGTGGGTGTTTGCTGGATATGGTAAATGGAAACGAACTTATAGACAAGGGGCGTGCACAAGGAGGGGTAATGAGCATTTGCACCCCTTATAAAAATTTTTTTTTTTTCTGAGTAAATTAAACAATCAAGGGCGCACGTAAATAGGATGGGGGTGCTTATTACATGTAAGTCGGCTTAGTTAATTCACAACTTGAGTTCTAATTGTTGGATTTTAAGGTAAGACATAAATTTTTGTTAGTTTAGAGGTTGGTGGTTGGTGATGGTGAATGGAAACGAACTTATTTAGTGGCAAGAGCGTGCACATTAAGGGGTAAGGGGGCACTTGAATCACTAATACATTTGTTTTTCTAATTCATTTTGTTGAGTAACTACACAGTCAAGGGCGTAGGTAAGCAAAGGTGATGTGGGGGTGCTTATTACGTTCAAATCAGCAAAATTTACACCTTGAGTTCTAATAATCGGATTTTCAAGGTTCGAGATTTTAAATGAAGATTAAATGTAATGTGGGAACAATCTGGTTTCCAGAATCGGCTCAAATTTTTTTTTTTAGGTAATACCTACCTACATATGTATTTTTATTTTAATAGGTAGGTACCTACTTTATTTAGGTAGTACAAGTGGTCAAATTTTTTTTATGTTGATAAGTGATGGGTGGGGTGGTAAAACATGTATTCCGGTTTTTTGGCACGGAATTATTCTTTATAGACGGCAATAACCCTTGCTGGGAAAAAATGCTTCGTTTTAAGAATATGGTAGGTATATGGTAGAGAAGAAGAAAAAATTTTACATTTTATTGATAAATTATTAATTTCTTTGTCAAGTGGTTACTAACAAAATTCACGGTCGTTCGTTCCTTAGGGGGTAATGGGAGGTAGGCATAACATAACATACAAATAGTCTGATTTTCAAAGTTGTCTTAAAATTACACTATAGGCAGGCAGGTAAGGTACATAATTAGGTGCATTACATTTTTATTCAAATGCAAGCCCACACAACCCACACATATAATTTTAGGAAAATAATTGTCAATGTTCATTGATACGTGTGGAGGCTTATTTTCAATGTTACCTGACAAAAAAAACGCCAATGTTACCTGACAAGTAACATGGATGGTGTGTAGCGCTCTTTAAGCTGAACATTTTCGAGTGCTGATTTTAAATCATCTTTTTGGTCGATATTTGGTTGTCAAAGGTTTTACTAAAGAAGACCCGGGCAACGCCGGGTTTTATCGGCTAGTATTTTATAATCGAAATATTTTTGCTTTAAAAACACTTTTGCAATCAAAACAATCTTACAAAACTTTTGTTGTTGTTTCTACCTTCTGCAATAGATATTAAAAAAAAAAAAAACATCTCATACACAAAAACCACTTTAATCGCATTTACAAAAGTAGAATCGCATTTCATATTACATACAAACATATTTATTATTTTCTCCTTTTATTCAAACATAAGAGCCTAAAATACTCTCAATAATACCTTTTTCAAAGGCAACAAAATCCGATACACGAGAGCTTAAAAGGAGCTTGTTCTTCAGAATACTCTATCGTCCTCGTTCTTGTGGCATCCGGATCCGATACCAAGTCGAGACTTTATTGGGGACATAGAAACTGTTTGTATATAATGTTCGATTTATCGAAAATATTCAATGCTCAAAGGCATTTTCAAATCCTTTACTTATTTTTTTTTTCTATTTTATTTTGCATAGTGAATGATTGGTATAACGTTAAAGGGCTTTTATCCTTACAAGGAGTTAAGCAAAAAAGAAACCTTCGATCTACTTGAAATGTTCAAAGGTATAAGAAGTCTTTTCTTTTGTGTCTCGATTCGATGCGATACCGCATGGAGGATGGATGTATTGAAATGCTTTTCTTTTCTTTATTTCTTGTTTGGGTTGAATATTTTGTAAAAAAAAAAAAAAAAAATGATCATAGTTTCAATTCATCATGTCCTTAAGGCCAAATTTTTGGGGATTTTTTTTTTGTTAAGAATAATTTTGCAGGCTTTGTGAAGAAGACAAAACACTATTATTGAATTGTGAATTTGGGCAAAGCAAAATTTTATATTTCTGCTTGCCTTAACTTAAACTAATGAGGATTTTCTTTCTTTTTCATAACAAACTTGCACATAAGTCCCAATTTCTTCGAAAGGCTTTTGAGATAGGCTTTTATGTTTCAAGAGGGATTAGAGTTTTGCAGATGAAAAAAGGCTTTTGTTAATTCATCACATAAGCTAGTATACTCAATTTTTTCGCTGGCTCAAATTTTCAATTTTTTTTTTATAAAATAAAGAAAGGCACCTAGGATCTTGATTTTTTTTTCTCTATTCGGACAAAAGAGAACTCATTTAATCCACCAAAACTTTTCAACATCCTTATTTATTGTGTGGATGAAAATAAGATTCAAAATCATTGAACAATTTAAAGTTTTTTTTTTCTATCATGATGGTTATACTAATGGATGAAGTCATCCGCAAAAAGAAAATAATAAATTTCAATTCAATGAGCATCAAGTTTTTCGTCTTTTTTTTTATTCGATTGAATACGAGGTATTTTCTAAATTATATAGATGTACCAAAGACATTTTTGATTGTGCATGATACGGGACAGTAAGAATTATTGAGGGTTTTCTTTTGGTTGACATAAATTTCAAGAATTTTTTTTTTTATTAAACTTTGATTTCACTTGATTTCATTTCCGGCTTTTGATTCTTTTTCTACAAATTATTTTCAAGACCCTGGCTGAACACTTAAAAGTATTGACGCATTGTATCTAACGTTCTTAGCTAACTTTTAAAACACCAAGAAAAAAAAAAATAAAAAATGCACTTCCTTACGCCAGTGCTGTCAAAGGCATTATTAAAGAAATACTGTTTTAAAATGTAAACGTTAAGCGTAGTGGAAATGATGTATGGTGCATATAACTAAGTACGTACGAATGTAAACCTATTGATTTAATTGCAAAAGAAATACATCATGTTATCCTGCCCGGTACGTTCGTAAATGATTTCAATGTTTTAGGAATAGCTAAATACTTTCCGATGGAGAAATTATAAAACAAAAATAAGTAACTGATCCATCCATACTTGCAGTGCTTAATTTGACTGATAAAATGCCAGTACAGCGTTACCGCTGGGCGACCTTAGTCGCATTTTGCTACCATGTCGATTATGGAATCCGCAATAGTGGATCCGCAGTGAATCGCTGTACATTGTTCTCTTTTCTTTCCATGCGAAACCGATGAAGATAAAAAAAAAGCACTACACTGCGATTCACTACGGATGCAGGTTTGCGGATTCCATAATCGACATGTACGTTTTTTGGGTCTGTGCGACAAAGCGACGACCTTTTAGTCAGTGTGACCTTTTTTGATTTTAAATGATTCCATTTTCGAGAAAAAAAATTAAACAAAGCTGCGCGCACAGTAGAGCGAGAAGAAGAACAAAAACAAATTTAAACTCGCAATTGACTAATCTAATATAGATCCACTTAGTCCATTCATATTAAAAATATGCTGTCAAAAGTCCTCATGAATCCGAGTGTCGGAAAAAAAGTTTTTGAAGGTTATTTGTGTCAGAAATAAAGGTTTTTCACATATAACTTTGGAACGGTAAATATTATCGAAAAGTACATCAGGTAATATTTGTATACCGTGAAATTCTCTATCAAAAAGATTGTGCCAATTTTGCATGAAATCTGTCATTTAGAAGATATCGGGGTTTAAAAACAGACCAAGTGACAGTCGGATTGATGGCGACTCTTTTAGGAAGATGCGAACTTTTCCGAAGTAAAATGTTTTTTAAGAATTCATTTGAACACTTTTCTGGCACTCGCATATCCAAATTGCTAAAAAATCTTTGATATTAATGATGTAGAACAAATTTGGTAGAAGATAGGTGCATATATGTTAAGAAATGGTTTAGGTTATTATCTATTTTTGGATCTATGTATATCAATTTGTTGCCAACATTTTAACTACCGCACAGCAGTTCTTGTACCGAAAGAGTATTCTCTAAATTAACATCAATAAAAAATACATTAATTAACCGATTAAAGAGAGAAACATGCGAAAATATGTTGGCTTTCATAAATCTCCTATACAATTGTGATATAAGTTGATTATGAGTTAAGTTATACGTTTATGAAGACTGCAATTTTTTGTATGTGATTTATTTGAAATAAAAAGTTTAGCAGACTAAGGTGGCAACTTTTTTTGTTCTTTAAGTAGGTACCTTATGTTTTTTTCGTAAGTAAAAAAAACTAAAAAAATATAGGTATTTTGAAGTGCTTTTTCTGAACAATAATTTTTAACAAGGTTTTGTGACGTTTTATTTTGAATTGCGACTTTTTGGAAAAAAAGTGCCACATTTTTAAAATTATTCAGCTTTGCGACCTTTCAAAAGTTTTCAGCGGTAACACTGTAAGCCAGTATGCCATTTAAGCGAAAAAAAAAAGAATCGATTACTTCAAAGCAACATATGGGATTTTTTGTGGCCGTTCAAATACGACTAACTTGTCCGTGTTTCGCAATTTTTTTTTTCGAATCTATGGAAAACAAAAAGCAAGTCGATGTTTTATATACAGACTTTGTTAAAGCATTTAACAGATTTACTCATGGATTGCTATTGATAAAACTTCAAAAGTTAGGGCTCAATCTAAGGCAAGGCGCTCACTCAAGTGGTGACGTAGTGGGGTGGTAGTGGCGTGATGAATAAGAAGCAGGTGGAATTGGTAAAATCTATGTAATTAAATGGTCACACGCTTCTCACAGTGGAGTGGCGGTGACATCATATTTTGCAGGTGGTGTGGTGCCAGTCTGCTGCCACATATCTCGAACATGTTCAATTTTCAAGTGGCAAGTGAGTGGTGACGAAGTGGATTTTTGTACTACATACGAGTATGCTTGTGATTATTGAACTATAAACCGAGAGCTGGTAATCGTGTTTTGCCACGGCAGTGTGCGTTAAACCACTTTCATATCACTTCGCCACCACTCCATCGCCAAGCCACTCCCTACTCCTTTACCACTTCACTTCATCAACACTTCAGTGAGTGCCTTACCTTAAATGTTTGCAATGGTTGAATACGTAGTTGTATAATCCCAGACAAGTTGTTTAAATTGATGGTTTAACATCACTTTTTATTGAGCTTAACTGCCTCAACAGAATGGAGTTCGCCATCTTTTAACTTTTGATGTGCAGCACTTTTAACGGTTCAAGTTGTATGAAGAAACTGTTTGCGTCGGAAAAAATATTGTGTTCATTTGTGTCGTGAACAAAATTATTAATTAAAAGGGAAAATATATTGGAAATAAAAATGTAAATTTTGAGCTTGTACACGAGAATATCGACTGTCTAGGATCTAGATAGAGGAATGCATCGGCATCGGACCACTCGAACGCACACTCTCGTAATATTTGTCGTTGGGGTAATAAGCCCCGAAAATTGGGCTGTTTGTCGGGGACATCGATCTTGCAATGTGACCCCGAATCAGCTTTCACAAAAAATTATCTATTCTGTTTATGTTGGCCCCGTTGTATAGAACCTGGTTGGAATAATAATGTGTGTACTCCGACTCTGGTGTTCTGGGTGATCCAAAGGTAGCGTCTAAGGCACTGCCTCTCAAACACCCGCATCTTTTCCATTTGTGATGGGGCAACGTTGAACCAAACTGGACACCTAAAGGCAATTATTGGCCGGATGAGGGCCATGTAGCAAAAATCACCTTCACCCTGGTGTCAAAAGCCGGCTGCTATAAAACAACTGTTTCGTCAGGGCAAAAGCTCCCCAGAGCAGCATTTATATATCTGTCGAAATATATGTAAATCCTGATCTAACCAAATGCGAAGGTACTTTACTACATTTTTACTCTCCAGTGATGGATGTGCATTCTCTTTCTCGTATCCCTTGTGGCTCCATGCAACGGAGTCCTAAACAGATTGGTTTCTGATTTCTGAAAGTTTTTTTTTTCAATTAACAGATTGTAAATTCACTGCGAATAAATAATAAATAAAAGAATACTCTTTACCAAATTTGAAGTGAATACCTCTATTTGTGTATGATTTAGCTCTATGTAGGTATAACTGGTCGAACAAACCGACTGACGAATACAAATTTGTTGGACTTCTCTATCTCCATCTTCATCATCGTTGTGCTTGATTTGTTTGAATTTTTTCAAAGCCAACATTACCCTATAGAGAAAGTAAAAATAAATATAATGAATATTTTGAATGAAACAACAACTATGTATCTACTTAAATGTTTTATAGGAATGTACCATTAATTTAAGGTTGAAGTTATAGCTCTTCTGATGCGGGGAAAACCAGATAATCACTCTGTTTAAAATAGCTTTAACTTCACCCTTTCTAACTTATTCTGATGGTAACACACTTACTTACTTATGTTTTTGTTCTTACATTCAAAATGCTGAATACAAGTTTAGGGTTACAGGCTACAAGCTAATGCATCATATAAAAAAGCCCCTTTCATTAAGTATTTTAACTAATTGCATTTTTTACATCTACGCCTATGTAGTTTGAACCACAACACAATACACTCAATCCAAATACATACATAAATAGGTACCTATAAAATAATTTATACCATGCTTCATTTTTATAATAATATTTTATGCACAACTCTGACGAATTGAAGAACAACATTTTCAAAAGCCAGAACCTACATTCAATATTGATTTGTATTCGAATGTGATGCCCTAGTGGTTTTAGTTGGAAACTGATGAATTTTACATGAACATCATGAATGTGGGGAAAAGCACACTTGCATAAATCGAATTTCGATACATTTTCTTGATGAAAATATACTCTGTTGAGTTCCCATCAACTATCTATAATGTATTTTTTTTTTACCCCCCTGATATCGACATACTTTTTTTTTACGAGCAGAAAAACAAACCGAACATTCGATATGCTAAAAACGTGAATATGAAATTGTATTGCATTAAAAAACAAAAAAAAGGATTCCTTTGTGTTTTATTCTATTGCTCTCGTTGTGCAAATACATAGTGATATTTTTATTCTTAAATTAAATTTTAAATCTAGATTTTGTAAGCATCATTTACTTTTTGGTGTTTTCGGAGCCATACTGAACATTTAATCATAATATGTGCATGAAGTTAGCACCGGCATTTTTTATTTTCGTAAAAAAAATGGCTGCGTGCTGCGATGTGCCGAACTTGTGCTGCTATGTGTCGTATTTAAAAAAAAAGCGTAAGGCTGTTTTATGCTCAAAAAAATATACTAAGAACCGAAGAGATAAAAAAATCGCATATTTTCAACTTTTACGACCAAACGCAAATGTTGCAAAGACCCTTAGCGTTAAGTGAGCACTGCCATTTTCGATTTTCAAAAAAAAAGATTGTTCTGTAATATGCCGCCAATTTGTTTTTTTTTTTTTTTTTTCAAATTTACAAGTTTCCAAATTTTACGGATGCAATTTTTTTTGCAAAACTACGCTCAGTTTATGCTGCCAAGTGTTTAAATATAAAAAAATCGCATATTTGCAGCTTTTAGAGCCAAAAATTGATTTTTCGAAGCATTAAGTAAGCACCGCCATTTTCGATTTTCAAAAATAAAAAACAAAATAAACTGAGCATAAAACTGCACAAGTTTAATTTTTTTGCAAATCGTAGTTTTGCAAGAAATTTTATCCGGTAAAATTTGCAAATTTGCGAATTTGAAAAAACCAAATTCGCGGCAAAAATAGCATAAGTTCGGAACATTACAGCGGCACAACCTTTTTTTTTTTGAAAATCGAAAATGGCGCTCACACGCAACCTGCCGATATGAAGAAAACTGCTTTCCATCATGTTATTTCTTTTCATACGTCATAAACTATCATTGCCCGAAAAAGTAAGTAAGTATACAAATTTCCTTGGTCCTGGGATACAGGGACGGCGAAAGAACCGAAATTTCACAGGGTAGTGAAATACACACGAAAATCCCAAATTGAAGTTTCATTTCTACATTTTCTGGGACCTAAACCCAGAGTTAGTTAACTCCGTACATAAATTTAATAAGAGTTAACTCAAGAAGCAGTTCTTTAGAAAATCCATGTGGATTGACCTTATATAAGCTCGGAGGATGAAACATCAAAAGTATCTGTTCTGTAAATCCAGAGTTAACTCATCAAATGTTTAATATTTAATTTAAAAAACTAGGCCTGAAATCGTGGCTTTATTTTGTTAAAGTATTTTTTTTTAAACCTGCCCTCACTCGAATATGAAGATTAGTTAACTTTTTTAATTTTTCAAAACAAAGCATTTATTTAATGAAAATAAAAAATAAATTAATAGTTTAAATGTGATAAAAATTATTTAAAACTTTAACGTATAAAGGAACCTAATTTCTAAGCAAAACAAAATTTCACCTCGCTGCTGGTAAAATGTCGTGGCCCAACATTTTTTTCTTGCGCCGCCGCAGACTATTAAATTAAAAAATGATTGAGTTTTTTTTTTTTGGTTTAAAAAAAAATTTAATTTTTACAGTAAGATGTTTGCAAAAACTGTACAAACACAAAAAAATAATAAAGAGCCTTTCATTAAGCGTGTGTGAATCATCGAAATTTGTATTCGTTTAAAACGCCTACCTACCAATGCCATTATGTAGGTATGGAAAATAACATCGTTTAAATGTCCGCCGCGACTTCTCTCCAATTTTTCATGAGTCTGGATTCTGGAACATAAATCAGGCTGAATTTGACCAATGGCATGAGTTATGTTGGCTTTGAGGGCCGCTGTGGATTGTGGTTTATTACCATAGACTGCGACTTCAGAATACCCCACAAGAAAAGGTCTATATATAGTTCCCAGTTCTCAGTTCCCAGTTCACATCACCTCCACGTGAGATGCCTTCAAATCGCATATGCAGAAATTTCAAAGTGGCGTGAGTTGTGTGACACCTGGCACGTAGCTCCGACCGTCCTGTTGAAACCAAATGCCGTTGGTGTACATATCATCCGATTCAAGCCAAAATAAGTTGGTAATCATCGACAGTTGGCGCTTACAGTTGACGGTGGATGGCCTGGCCAAGGTCGTTCCCAAAGAAATATGGACCGGTGACGCCGCGCCGTGCCGCCAGCCCTAAATGCACATCGCTGCCTGAACAGAATAGAATGCTGCAACTGGAACTGGAAACGGAGCTGCAAAAGATGTCAAAAAGTGTGGTGCGCTCTATTTTTGAGCACCCACAATGCAGCTGTACAGCTTTGAAAGTATTTGAAGAAAAACAAAACAATAATCTTATGTATAAGCTGAGCAATCACATTTTTTGTTTCCAATATTTTTTATTTTAATTAATAACTTTTTCGCGACACAAATAACCACAATATTTTTTTCCGACGCAAACAGTTGTTTTTTTTTTTTCTTCATACAACTTGAAACGTCAAAAGTTCTGCACGTGAAAAGTTGGCGAACTCTTCCGGCTGCGGCTGCAGCTCCGTAAGCGGCTACGTTACGTTGTGTTCGCAACACTGAATTTGTGAGTATTCCATATTTTGACAGCTATTCCAGCTGCGGCTCCAGTTGCAGCTCCGTTTCCATTTTGTTCAGGCACTAGGCAGTAACACTGCCTTTATTGGGATGCATTTGACGCTCTTGGATCGTACCCATTCCGCTTCACACTCATTGCCCATTCAAGTGCGTCGTTGTCTATATGGCCATTTACCTTTAGCTCCTGGTCCTGGGTCAGTTGAATTTTGTACGGGTGCCCAAGTCATGACGCTAAATTCGCCAAGTTGATGTCTGCGAAATGACGAGTTCTTGGGTGCGACGAGAAATTAATTGCCTATAGGATTCTCGTGCACACAACACACTCACAAACAGCGGTGACTTTTTCGGCGACATGGTTATGGCGGCAGTAAAATAGGTGAAGCGTGCGGAACGTTGCCCGAACAGAACACCCAGTTTGATAAAACATTATTTTATCATTTGCACGTGTTGGTTAACTCTATATTCATTCATGGTGATTCGGCAAATCAGACTTAATAAATGACAGTCAATTTGACAAAAATGTAGCTTCACAAAATGGCCGCTATTAACTGTCAAAGTTCGGAAGTCCTTATTGGAAGACAAAATGGACATAAATAAAATCACTTCATGAAAATATCTCAGACTTTTTTTTTATAAAATACAAAATTAACCACACACCTCTGCAGTTGCCGAACCGAGCCTTTTTTTTCAAAAAAAAAAATTGTTTGATTTGGATTTTTTAAATGTTTACCATTTTATATTCCTTTTTTTTATTTCAGATAGGTACACTTCTGTAAATGCCTGCGGCAACGCTGCGCTGGTTGGATTCTATTGCTTGTTTAACATCAAATATCCTAATATTCAAATTGATTGAATGTCTGGATTATTAATGAAGGAATTGTAAACATCAAAGGTATGTTATACGTACTATTCAATTTATTCCTATGGTAGTATTGTATGTAGTACAAAATCGTCATAAAATGTGGTATGCTTTGTACCATTATTATTAACATAACCTATGCCCATTGCCTGAATTTCCACAAAGTCTATGTTATTTATCACAATTGACTCTGAACGAGTGCAAGGATAATTTTCCTCAAAAACATTCCTCAAAGTTACAGGAGTGCATTTTCTTGATGTTCAAAAATATATTGCAAGGGATGGAATATTGTGACATAAAATATTTCGTTCTCGACTTTGGGTTTTTGAGTATTTATGTTTTAAAATACTATGCACGCATGTATTGTCTTCCAATTTAACCTCGAAAACATTTTACCTTGATATGTTTCAAGTCACATGTGCTGAACTTTTTATATGTTTGCCATATATAACGGCCATATTTTTGAGTTTCTATAGGGGTTTTGAGTTTTAATTTTTTCACAAGCTTTCATTACTTTGACATCTAAATCAAAATATTCATACATAATTTGACATCTAAATCAAATCAATTATTGTTTTTGAAAAACTAGCTTTGAAGAAAGTCAACAATATGGCCGTAAGAGTAAATATTAAGTTAAAAATAAATGACGAAACTAGAGATATGCCATGATTTATAAAAATTAGGTATGACATGACAGTTTTTTTAATCTAAACATCTGTATAGAAAGTTCCAAAATATAATAACGGATAGAATTTAATTGATACTTTAATCCAATTGTCCCATGACCTTAGTTTTAATAAATTAGAAAATCATCTAATGTTATTTTAACTTAGTAATTACAAGTTCGTCAACTAACGTGTGTCAAGTTACTGGCTGAACAGAATGGTGACGCAGACGGAGACGGACCCGGAGCTGGAATAGCTGTCAAAATATTGAATACACGCAAATTCAATGTTGCGAACACAACGGAACGTAGACGCACACGGAACTGCAGACGCAGACGGAAGAGTTCACCAACTTTTAACTTTTCACGTACGGCACTTTTGACGTTTCAATTTGTATGAAGAAAAAAAAACAACTTTTTGGGTCGGAAAAAAATATTGTGGTTATTTGTATGAAGAAGAAAATTATTTATTAATTCCAATAATTTTGGAAACAATAAATGTGAATTCTGAGCTTGTACACAAGAATATTCTTTTGTTTTTCTTCAAAATACTTTCAAAGCTGTACAGCTGCATTGTGGGCATGTCAAAAAAATAACGTACGACACTTTTTGACAGCTCTTCCAGTTCCGTCTGCGGCTTCAGTTCCGTCATTCTATTCTGTTCAGCCAGTTAGCACTACTAAATTTTTTCAAATTCCAAAAATGTAGTGCTAACTTGACACACGTCGTCAACTAATACATTTTTGTGGAAATATGTACTTATGTATATGCTGAAATGATTTCGAATAAAATTAAGAAGAAAATATATACTCTCAAGGACATAAAGAGTATTTTTCGCCTATGCTTCAATATGCAATAAAATTGCTTCGGAAATTATCTAATTCAAAATACAGTGATGAAAAAACTTCCGAAATTGTTGGAAAATTCAGTTATTGATCGGAAAAAATGCTTTCTCAGACAATAAAATTTGTCACAAAATACTCTGCATACATCAATATATGGTTCGTTTTTAACTGATCAACTTTACAAGTATTCTTAAATTCCACCGGAACTTTGGTTTCAGCTGTTGAAATTTCAAAGCTTTTTAGTAAAATTTTTAGTAAAATATTTAGAAAATAATACGCCATAGCCTCCTAGGCGTCAAAACATGTTTTTTTCCTCTATATAAATAGATATCTGCGACCTACAAAGTTAATGGATGAAAAATCGTTTACAAAAAAAAAAAAAACGATTTATCATGTCCGGAAAATTGAAATTTTTTGCTGATGATTCGAACTGATGGTGTTTTCGATTAGTCGAATCTGTTTTCAATTCCAAAGTAATATCTGAGGAAATGTAATTTTATAGAGTTTTGAAAGTTTCTAGATGATCAATCAATACCCAGTTGTATTGTACCGAACATTTTAAGTTCAGACTTACTCCAGTAGAAGTTTCATTAAAACGCTAGTAAAACGCCACGGTTACAAAACCGATCATTGGTTTTTAAGTAAAACGAAAAGTTCAGAGCTCCCCTTCCATTTTCGCACAGTTACGAAACGCGTTTCTCCTGACTGCTGAAACTGCATACTGCACTTATAGGTAAGTTTAAGCATTGTTCTTCACCTTGATTACATTTGTGTCAGGCGATAATAGCTAATGGTTCCATTTCTCAAAATTGTAACGATGGTCGAGTTACTGGAACGTCATAATTGTCGCTTCTAGAATTTTTTTGCACCGATGAAAAATAATTCTATGTCAACGCTGAGAAAAAAATCAATATGAATGCATTGAAAATCATTCGGCCGACATGTTCTAACTATGTTTAAAGCTTTGCCTGATTAACGTACTCGAGGTTTTGATCAAACTAGGGATGACGAAAAAATTTTATCTAGAAATTTAGTCTTCCTGCCTAAAAAAATAAATAAATAAAATTAGATAAATTTGTTGGGGCGACAGCTTCTGTAGAACCAAGGCCTAATGACTTACAACTCTCATTTCTCAACCACTCCTGTGTGCGTTTTATTACCAGTAATGAAGGGAAATGCTGAATCTGAACGGCTAAGGCGAGAAGTACTTATTCCAGAGAATTGTCAATTTCTCGCATAATGGAGAAGCCGTGAAAAAATATTTCCTTTTATAGGTGGAAGCAACCATTAAAACTTCCAGTTTTAATGGTTATGAATTTTAACCCTGTTGGATATAGTTCACACTCGATATTCGTCATAAAATCTATGTAAGAATATTTTGACAAAAATTGAGTACCTATTAGTATTTACACGTCACTGATGACTTCTGGTAAGATCGCTGCGACGAAACGTAAGTTTTTGTAGACTAAAGCCCTTTTACATCCTTTTTAAATCAATAATTCAACATATCCAACTGATTTATAGTACAGTAAAACCCGTTTAAGTGAAACTACAAAAAATCGTGAAAATTATTTCACTTAAGCGGGTTTTTTCACTTAAGCGAACCTTGGTAGCAAAAAAAATTTCTTTTCTAAGAGGATCTCAGTTACAAGAAGAATAAATTGATAAAACAAAAATTATAAAATATTTAGTAACAAAATATAACAAAGAAATCGCCTGGTTAAAGCCTGCTCATTCGTTTTTGGTTCGTTTGGTTTTGTAGTTGTGTCCATATTTTTTTTTTCACTTAAAGGAGTTTCTTACTATAAAAAGCCTAGTTAATACATCAATGCGAAGTGAAATTCTAATCGAAATAAAACATCAATAAATCTCGCGTCAGGTTTTCAAAGAATATAAATTTATATTTTATATTTGGCTTAGATAAGTCCGTCGAATTGTATTTACTTCGAAACAAAATTTCTTCCCCCTTGTCGCTTAAATAATTGCATTTAATTTAGTTATTTATGTGAAACTAGCTGACCCGTCGAACTTCGTTCCACCTATAATTGATTAAATTTATAAATTAAAATTGCTAAATTTTAGTTAAGAGTGTTATTTTAAATAAGTAACACCCGGATTACCTGGGTTAGCTTATATCTATTTGGAATATAACAATCAATACAAATTTGAAATAATCAAATTTAAAAAATATTAACGATAAGATTTTTAAAATAGACACTCGCAATACCTTTACTTATCTATCAAAACACTACCAATTCGTATCAATCGGCAATGTAGAAAGACCGTTCGAATAAAAAAAAAAAAAAAAACAATTCAGAAAAAATGCAATTTATTGTTATCACGACTTTTCTTCATTTCCGGCATAATTTTCCAATTTTTATCTACGTAGTATGTTTAGCTGGTTTAATACAAATCCAACAAAATAATCACCATCCAATTAGGATGATGCTCAGCCAAGTTATGCTCGTACGAACAAAAAACTAATTCAGAAATTTTTTAATTTCAAGATGTTTTCACGGTTTTTTGACTTCGTCTTTGGAATTTTCTAATTTTTGTTAGAATTTTCAACTCTATTGTATTTTAATCAGGTTCAAAACAAATCCAAAAAAATTTCCAATGCAAATCGAATGATGTTCAGCCGAGTACGTACGAACATGATTTCATGCATTTAAAAAACTTTGAAATTTCAAGGTATTTTTACGACTTTCCTACTTTTTCCATGGATTTTTTTAATTTTCGGCCGAATTTTCCAATATTCGGCTTCGTTATGTTTTAATCTCCTTTAATAAAGATCTATCAAAAAAATCGCCAACCAAATCAGATGATGCTTAGCCGAGTTATGCGCGTACGAACACAAAAAGGGATTCATTTTTATATATATAGAAGATTTGTTGAAAAATCCACGGGGTTTAACAAAGTTGTTAACTTAAGCATGTTTTTCAGTTAAGATTTTTTTTCCATAAAAAAATACTCTCTGAATTTTTTCCCCAAAAAATAGTTTTACCATTTAATTCGATTCCAGGAATTGGGATAAATAATTTTGCTTTTTCTCAGAAAAATTACTTAACATAGAAATTCTGTTAAAGAAACTTGTGAATTTTATACAAGTGTTTCTTAATTGATTGCTTAGCTCAATTTAGCAAAATCTACTTCAACATAAATTCCCATTGTGAGAATTGAAAACCACAATTAAAAAATTCTTCTAATTCAACTGATAATCTCATTATAAAGTATGTCCCTCTCTCTTTATTTTTGCCAAACTAAATTGATTGCAATTTCCACGAATTTAATCTTAATTCCACTTCTGAGAATGTAAGACCTCTAAAAACTCTGATTACAAAAAAAAGTCTTTTCATTTAACTTTACAACTTGTCGTGATTATATTTGCTGAAAGTTTTCAATTACTCGTATGCCGCGTATCTAACTTTCAACCACACAAGCTAAATCAAAAAATGACTAGGTAGTGTACATGAAAATAGGATATGACGTGAAGCTGACGACAACAACAACGAAGGATGAAGGATAAGGTACCTTCTTCATTTCTGGCACTTCAAACTTTTTAGCGTTTTATAAAACAGTAGCGATGGGATTTGCTTTGTTTCAGAAGCCGGATTTCATTTTGGGTTTCAAAAAAGTTAGCAATCTAAGAACCGTTAGGTACCGTAGTGTACATGGAGTACCCTATCTGCCTCTGTACTAGTGGTACTTAACTTTTAAACGAATTCTTCATCAGTGGTTTCCTGTAGTTATACTTAAGTACCTACGTAGGTAAAGAGTTGGGTTTACTAAAATGCTACATACATAAAGCAAGTTCCTAGCTTATAAGCCAGCTGTAAAATACAAAAAAAAAAGTTTTTTGAGAGCGAGGAATTTAATACCTACCTAGTTTTCATTTCATAACTGGAAATTTACCTAAAGGGTTTCTAAATAAATTATTAAGTGTTAAGTTTATTAGAAAGATGTTATTTTAGATAAGTGTGTACCTACAAGAGTGTAGTAGCAGAATCAGTTTAAGTGAATATAAAAAAAAATTGTTTGATAAGAAGGGTAGATTGCAAAGCAATAATTAAAGGTATGATTTTACTATTGAATTCTATGCTCTTTTACACATTTTAGGTCAAAGAGTAGTTTTTGTCTGCATTTTGCAGCATAACATGTGTTCTTTAGAGTATATAGGCAACCCATATTTTGTAGATAAATATAAGAGATTCTAAGCATAGTAATAATAATTTTAAGTATCATTTCTAAGCTTAAGCTTTAATTCGAATAGGAAAAGCTTCCTTCATAATTTTAAACTATTTTATCGGGCACAACAATTTGTGTGTTGTTTTTACTTTGAACTCTTCATGAGCTCATACGTAAAATACTAACTGCCTTATTCATCATGTGATAATTTTACCACCATTATTTGCAAATACTACTTTATTATTAGTCTAATAATAAACCATTCACTGTAACTTACTTTAAATTTCTTTTAGCTGATTAACAGCAAATTTTATTAGTTATTCTTGTAGGCTGAACCATTTAATGTACTATATTGAAAAGTACACTAAACAGGCAACTTTTTAAAGTAATTATGGCCACAGATGTTCTCATACATTTTTATTTTTTTACAGATGGTCAAACTTTTGTAAAAATAAGTATTTTGTAGTTTTTGTATTGAAAAATTAATTTTAAAAAATTATAATAAAAAAGATGCAACAAAAAGTGTTAAATTATGCTATTTTCTGCAAGGTCTTAAGGCCTGCTATGTCTGGTTGCAAGGTTATCCATTATTTACTGGACACCCTGTATAGAAACTATACGGCAAGTTTTGGATTCGTAAAAAAATTGAAGTCGAGATTTTGATTAAAAGTTTTTTTGAACATTCCCCCGACACGTTTTTTTCATTTTCTTTTTAGGACCAAAAATAACGGTACCTGCCATATAATTTTTTTTAGCATTTTTGGAAAGTCTTATTTTTCTCAAAAATGGCTTGACAGATTTTTCTAAAAAAAAAAAATCGATAAATTTTATTATGTATATGCTAACTTTTGGTGAAAATTAAATTTCCGAAAAGTGATTTTAAATGGTACATCCCATAGAACCATTTTTGTTTTTTTTTTCGTTTTTCTCGAAAAGGAATAGACTGATTTTGAAGAATCCTCTAAAAAATTTAAACAGCATTGTAAGTACCTATACCAAAATTTTTAAAGAAAAATTTTAAAAAATGTTTCAGATTTTTTTTTTTGAAAACCTATAATATTTCGAAAACGAACAAACATTTTTCTTTAGTCAAAATGAACGGTACCTTCCATATAAATTTTTAAAAACCGTTACAGAAAATATAAATTTTCTCGAAAACGACTCCTACGATTTTGATTAAAATTGTTCTAAAAACGTACTAATATTAGTAGGTATGGTCTGCCAAAAATAGAATTTACATTGAATTTTTGAACAACAACTTAAAAGCGCTAAAGTTATGCAGTATTAAGAGTACCTCTCATAGAACCATTTTCTTTAATTTGGACTATCTCATCATGTGTGTAACCGATTTAAATTAAATTTTTTATACAAAAGCTTCTCAAAAATTTAAATCATACTGCATATCAAAATTTTCAAAAAAAAGAACTAATTTTGGATTTTTAAAAAAAATTTAATTTTTTTTTTTTTCAAAATTCGATAATTAAAAAACGGGTAGATAATTTTTTTCGAAATTTAATTTTTAATTCAACATAAATAAATACTAAAAAATTGTGTATTAAATTTTGTTTTTAAACATTTTTACAAAATTTTATATATAAAAAAATTAATTTAAAAAAAAAAACCGCTCCTACGATTTTAAATTTTTTTTCTGCAAAACTAAGATTAGTTAAAGAAATCAGATGGTGTTTTTTTTTTAGCTCTCAAAACAATTTAAGAAATATTTTTTAATAAATTTTTTTCAAATTATGTTGATTTTTAATAATTTTTCAATTTAAGCTCTAAGTTCATGTATAATACTAGTTTAAATTTAAGGCTTCCATACAAAAATTATTTACTTATAATACACTGAATCTTTAAGACTCGAAGAAACTTTTACTACAGGAGTAAGTTTGTGTGATCCTGTCGTACGTTTTATTTTTGATGAAAGCCATTTCGAAAATGACAAAAAAATGTATGGGCGTCGCACTTCCGCGCAGCAACTTAAAGCGGTTTATGATAGTAGACATATCAGGCTTTGAAATTCATATAGTCTCTCATCCGAACAAAACTAAACACTTAAAGTTTTTCTCTCATGAATGCACAAACTAAATAAAATTACGCTTTTTTTCAACAAATATGTTTAAACACCTTATGAACTATAATTTTACTAACTTTTCAATTCTCTGATATCGTATTTATACAATAAAAAACAAAACTTTCAATAAAAAATGAACCAAGCGCTCGCAGCAAAATAAATATCGAAACCACCTTCACTCGCCAATTGCCACTACAAATTTACCATCAATTATCTTTATTTTACAAGACTCCCGCATAACAGCTCTTTCTTAATCGTTTAGTAGAAGGTTCAGGGTATCAGTTTGTGCAAGCCATTTTTTTAAATTAAATTCCGCTAGATGTGCGGAAAGTTTCGTTCCTAGCGACCGCACAGTGAACGGTCAAGTAAAAAGAAATAGTTTGTAGATTTTAATTGATATTTCATCTCCACCTACGGCATGACATGACTTTCATCGTGGGACTTAATTTTCGTCGGTTGATTTTTCTATTTCTATATTATAATAGCACGCCCCGTTCAAAGGGCTGACTGAAGAAGCTTCACTTCAAATAGGTTAGATAAATTTGCTCATTTTTCTTCACATACAATTTAATTACTATCTTTATCTTATTAGGTACACCAGTCTTTATTTATTCTTCAACGTTACCGTGATGCAAGTTAACATTACCGTTAAATGAAACAATGTGAGTTATTAATTCCATTATCGTTAAAACCGCTCCTCTTTACTCCATCATCAAATTAATTTGAGTTTAAGCACGTAGTATCATTTGATGATATCCCATCATATTCGATGATAGCTATCTTTATCGACTCCAAATATTACTCCAACAAAAACAGCTGAATGGTTGGTTAAAAGATATTTATCTTTAATGGCATTGTAAAGAATTTAGGTACCTACTGTCTTTCCTTACACACGGCTGATTTCCTGTGAAAGATACAAATTTAAGGGCATATACATAAAACAAATAATGTTTGCAGAAGACCCTTATACCAACCATATCAACGACAACACAATACAGCTTTGGCTCATTGTTGTCTTAATAGTAATGGCTTGGCTTGGGTATAGAATTAAGTCAAGTAGATATACATATACGACCGACCCTTAAGATTGGGGAAGCTATACCAAACCTATTTAAGAGAATGATATTTTTCCAAGGACCTTGGTATCATTTCAAGGGATTCTAAAAGTGAAAATTAATTCCTGCTAAATTTGAAATTCCTATTAAACACTTTTCGTATATGTTATAGCCATCAGCAGGACCTATAAAATAACCCCAGATATACCCAAGGATATATTCCATTTCCCGTCCCATCATATTGAAGTTTAATACAAACTTTGACTTCTCAGAACTCCTTGCCCATGACCAGAACCAGACCATGCATTCCTTCTATATAAGAAAATGAACTTTTAAATTTATACAATATTTTGTGAATCCTGAATAATCTTGTTCATGAGGAAAGGTATAGGTGGTAGTTTATAAAGACACTCCGAGTTACTTGATTGAGGTCAATTGTATTTTCGGTTGGATTTCTATTTCGCACCATCAGCAAAACATTTTATGGTCACGTACAGACAAATTGAACTATTTTTCTGTTATTATAAGCGTCTAGTTTTCGATACGATTTTTGAGAAAAAATATTAATAAGGCTCCATCCTTATATTTCACGTGTCTGACAGGGTTTAAATTAACGGTTTTTATGAGAAGTTATTTAATAACAACTGTTTTATCTTCTGATAGGCTATGAATTCGGCACTCTTCCCTTTTTTTTATCAGTTTCAATGTTTCGGAAAGTCGATATTCCGGGTAGGTATTGGTTTGGCATTTTCCGATTGCAAAAATGTCTTTTTTTGCGTCAGATATCCATGAGGCTGGAAGAAAAATCATAGTTAAAAGTCATCTGATGCTATTATGCGAATACTTGGCTTAAAGCATAGTACGCTGCTGATGCGAAACGAGAAATCCCATACAAAAGTGACAGCGAAATCACAAACGAAAAAATTCGTTCTGCGGTACTCTGTTCGATGAGCAGCCTACTAGGCTTAACGTCATCCGATTTGTATATAAATAAATAAATTTGATGGCACAACAGCTCATGAAGAACTAGGGCCTAGTGACTTACAACTCTCAACCATTCCTGTGTGCGTGTCTGCAGGAATGGAGGGGACCTACAGTTTATTGCCGAATCCGAACGGCTAACGAGCGGCACTTTTCTGTGACAGGAGATACTCTTGGAGGATTTGTCAATTCCTCGCAAGAGGCAGTAGCCGTTTTTTTTTTTTTTTTTAAATAAATAGGTGGCGAGGCTGGGGATCGAACCTTAGACCTCCGGCATGACAGTTCATCGCACTAACCATCACGCCACGGCTGCAACATCCGATTTGTATGCCTATTTTTTTTTTTTTTTTTTTTTTTTTTGGATTTGTAATGAACCAGGGAACCATGTAAACGCACTATGGAGCCAAAAATTGGAACATTGTATTCATTGAATTCAATTTAATTCCAAAATGAGTTTCACTCTATCTAAAGAGAAAGACAGGTTCGACTTTTACATTATTAATCGACTTTGTGCTTTCGGTAGTTTGGATTTTTGAGACTAGTTATGTTGTTTGGGGATTTGGAATTTTGTATGAATATTGATATTGAATTTTTGGGATTTTCTTGTGGATTTAGAGTTTTTTTTGGATATTTGACTTCCGGATTTTGTCTGACTCTTGTATGAGCTATTATAAAGATTAACAGTTCTTAAGACCTTTTTAGTTCTTTCTAAATGTCATAAATGAACTTAAGATATTTTAATTTTTCATTCAAAAATCTTGACTGTTACTTACGAGGTTTATAAATTCATCATCATATCAATTCATAAATTCATTCATATCAATAGGAAATATTTTTTCACTTTCAAAACACGAAAACTATATTTTTTCCGAAATAATGACTCAAATCAAGTGAACAAGAGTGTTAACACCCAAAAGTGTTTTCATTATAGAGTGTCACTTACTTCGAGCGTACACATAGGTACACACACAGCTATAGAAATATCTATATATACACAACCAAGAGTAGTTCTTGTGATGTGGTGTATAGATTTAAGGATAATATTCGCCTTGAGGCAGAATAATTTGCACTCAACATCCGTTTGCTTCTTTTAAACTCGCTTCATCTAATCTCTAAGGGCTATCATCATATGAAATTCAGATATAATAATCAACAAAACAAACGAAAGTCACACAAAATTTTCTTAAACTTTGAAGCATAAAATCAAACAAAGTTCATATCCTCTGTATAAACATAGATATAGTGTACTTGCGGTACAGGTATACCTACTATAAGGCAAGTTTTGGATTCGTGCAAAACCAATCAAAATTGACATAACGATGACAGAGAACAAGACAAAAGTGGTTTCCGCAATTCGTCTGTCTTGTCTGTACCTCTACAGCCTTAACCACTGCAGCGAGTATTTTCAAACTTGGAAAATTTTTAGATGATTGGGGAAATCGAGATTTTTTGTTGGCTCAAAAAATAACAGTATACAGTGAAAGCTCCTATTGCGGGCAGCTCCCTTAAGCGGACACTCCCCTTAGGCGGACAAATTCTCACGACCGTGGATCTTTGATCTAAATTCCATACATTTTATGATCCCGTAAGCGGACATTCGACGCGGACAAGAATATTAACCGTGATTTGTTAAATTTAATACCGTTAGGTGGACAAACATTTTTTAGTATGCAAATTTCAAGCTTTATTTTCAGAAATACTTTTACATATAATTTTTTTGCATTAAAAACGTTCCCCCTGGTTCACAGCGACAATAGATGCTATGTCACCAAATCACTGTCTGTGATAAAATGCATAACGGATTTTATTTCTCCAGCTATAGTCTGTTTTTGTATCTTGATTCTTGTATCTTCATGTTGGTTTTTAGTTTGAATGAATTTCATAGTTTGTAGGTACAAAAATTTTTCATGATGCCACTTTATACTATACAATTCATTGTATAACTATTTTTTATTTTTTCCCTTGGACGGGCAACTCCCTTAGACGGACAAAAGTGTTGCGACCGTCGCTGTCCGGCTAAGGGAGCTTTCACTGTACCTGCCATACAACCGTTTTGAATGAGGTCATGTATCTCAAAAACGGCTCTATCGATTTTGATATATATCCGAAGTCATTGAAATCTTATTCGAAAGGGTTTGCAAAAGGTCATCTCTACGCGTATTTCTTATACCGTTAATTCACGTTGTAGCACATAAGACATGTAATCCATGTTCGGTAGGTGCCTCAAGGGCGATCTACCAAGGGTATATTTTTTTTTTGTTTCATTCGGTTACTCGTATGTACTTATATTGGGCATTGGCCCAAAAATATTGCGAAAAGAATGGATTCATATGCCTAATTGGTACAGGAATTATATGCTTCGTTGAAAAATTATCTAATTGCGGCAACGAAAAAAACAAAATTTCTTATTAGACATAATGCCACTCAAAAGGGTAGGCAGGCGATTGACGTGTTTTGACATCATTTCAAAATGCCTTCAAGAGTCTAGACTATAGAGCCTACAGCAACATGCAAGATGGGAAATTTGTTGGCTGATTCAGAGACGTTTTTAACCCTCTGGGGTATCGTCTGATGGACGATGGTTACATTTTTTTTTTTTTTATTTCAGTGGATGTATATCTGCTCTGCGGACAGAACCAGAGTCTAGTTCTGGTTTATTTAGAAAATGCTTAAAAAAGACGAATAAAGCTCTACATCAAAATTTAACTTTGTTGGAATCTAAGTACCTGGTAGTTGCGGGGCTAAAACTATTGTCTGTTATATTGGGTAAAAAAAAAAACTAGAAAATGCCGAAAATCCAACGAAATTATCATTACAAAAGCTTAAAAATAATTTAATTTTTACATCACATTATTATGCATTATGATGTTTAATCAGACTTCCTTTCTGTGTGTCTAGTTTAAGAGGGATATTTAAAAAAAAATATTCAACCTCATATATAAAAAGGGTATCATTATATTTATGTCAAAAAAAAAAAAACATGTTGAGAAAGGGTTAAAGGAATGTATCCAATTATATTGTCCAATTGACTGTTTTTTATTTTTACTTTTCATCTTTTACCAATATCCTTTTTTCTTATAAATTTTTGATGAGGCCTTTCATCTTCAGCTATTTATAAGTTTTTGTTAAATTCCTGCTCATGTTCATGGTTAATCAATTTACTTTCTAAACTGACTGAGGAAGTTAAAATAAAGGATATATCAGTAATCAGGTCAGTATCTTGAGGTCTTTTTTGTTTCATTAAATCATTTATATTTTCTTTAGTTTCCTGGAGGAAAGGGATGAGTTTCAAGAGAAAATATCCTATCACAAAAGTTACTTCTCTAACGTTTTGTTTAAGAAAGATAAACAGATGTCCTTGCATCAGCACAAGAATTTAAAACTATATATAGGTACGAGTGTGTAACTATACCTAGTCTTTGAAATTTAAAGTTTGTCTGGAAGTTGCGGTGAGCCTGAGCATTATAGCAATTATACCTACCTTCCTTTCAGTGAACAGATAATTTTCAACGACAAAACGATTCCTCTTAACGGATAAACTGCATGCTATTTGCACTCTTGTTGTTTGCTGAAAAGCTTCGAGTGGACAACGATGGGGGAATGGAATTTTATTTTATTCTTAAGAATGTTGGTGGAATTTCGATTCTAATCCAAAGGAGAGTGGAATTTTAATGTTAGCGACCTATTAGAGATGTGTTAAAAGTAATTAAGTCTCACAGATGCAATGTATGCGTAATGTGAGTCCAATAAGGTTTATGGTGCATTGTTTTTGGTTTTTATATAGCTAATTCGACCGAGAGCATAGATTAAAAAATTGTTAAAAATGTTGCATATTTTTTTTATTAACATCTTAAAATTAATAAGATTTTAAACATACCTTATCCACGATATCAACAAAAATTCTTTCTTACCCTTCTAAATCTGATTAATGTCACGGAATCCAGGTTACATTAAAAAAAAAAAAAATATTGACGTTAAATTTAATATAAGATATTATAAAAAATAAATCAATTTGGCGGCACAAACGGCTCATGAAGAACCAGGGCCTAGTGACCTACAACTCTCAACCATTGCAGTGTGCGTGTCTTCAGGAATGGAGGGGACCTACAGTTTATTGCGGAATCCGAACGGCTAAAGTGAGTGGCACTCACTGACAATACATACTCTTGGCAGATTTGTCACTTCCTCTCCTCGCAAGTAGTAGCTCCGAAAAAAAACTTAAGGTGGAAGCGTCTGGTATTGAACTCCAGACCTCATGGCATGACAGAAAGCCAAGGTTTGGATTCGCAAAAAAATCAAACAAAAAAAAACAAAATGGGGAAAAAAATGTGTGCTTACATTTGGTGAAAAACAAAAACTTAACCGAACCTGCCATAGAACCGCTTTTTTTATTTTTTTATTATTTTGTTTTTATTTCTGTTTTTATTTTATATCGCTAACGGCTTAACGTGGCGTGATGGTTAGTGCGATGGACTGTCATGCCGGAGGTCTAAGGTTCGATCCCCAGCCTCGCCACCTATTTATTTAAAAGAAAAAACGGCTACTGCCTCTTGCGAGGAATTGACAAATCCTCCAAGAGTATCTCCTGTCACAGAAAAGGGCCGCTCGTTAGCCGTTCGGATTCGGCAATAAACTGTAGGTCCCCTCCATTCCTGCAGACACGCACACAGGAATGGTTGAGAGTTGTAAGTCACTAGGCCCTAGTTCTTCATGAGCTGCTGTGCCATCAAATTTATTTATTTATTTATAACGGCTTAACCGATTTTGATTATTATTATTATTTTAAGCTTGAATAATATTGCGTATAATGTATAAATATTTACAAAGAAATTCTTTGAGTTTGAGTTTTCAAAAACAATTCTATTTTTTTTTTTAATAAATATTTTGAAAATGGATTAGTGAATGCTGCGCTCAATTTTTTTTTTTGGGCACTTAAAACAATTGTAGATTAGTTGGACACGAGGTTCAGACCGAAAATATTTAAAAGTCTAAACTGCCTATTTTTGTTAACACGTAGTTTTTGTTTTCGATTAGAAAAAAATCTGGCTTTCAACGCTATAACTTTCGTTCTAGTAGTCGGATCTTCAAAGTTTGGGTCTTTAAATGAAGTCCGGATATCCGGATAACATGTCTGTAGGTATAGGGATACAAAATTTAGTACTAGAGAGGTGATTAAATCCGACATCAATGTGATTTTCGATTTTTAAAATGCAAAAGTTGATGCAAAATTTTACAGTTTTGAAAATTAATGTTCGAAAAAGTTATTGCTACGACCCTCCTCTACAAAAATATCATAATTTTTGGCAGGATAGGGGTTTTGAAGCTAAAGATTCCATCCAACTACATTATGTAAAGGTGAACTTTGACCTAATTTTTTAGGTATTTTGATTTTCTGAAAGTTTTTCATTGTTGTTCATTTTGTTACTAAATAAAATCCAGACGAGTTATTAAATAAAATAGAAATAAGCTGCTGTTTCAATATGAAGGCTTTTTCCTAACCCCTACCACCCCGATTTTTTTTTTTTAATAATGTGGAGTTGTACCTAAACACATACGATACAAAAAATATTTTCCCAAAATATGCAACTTCATTAAATTTTTATGACTAAATTCAATACCTTATAACGTTTATGCACGTTTTTTTTTTTTTTTAAATATATTGACTGTACGAATAAAATGTGTCATTATATTTTTATTGTAAAATTTCATAAAAAATCAACAACTTTCATCCACTGTAAAAACCTTAGCCTCGGTCTAAATTTAGGGTACTTTTTGGAAAATACTTAAGATACAAAAATAAAGATCTCCACCAAAATTCAGCTTTTTCGGAATTTTTTTCGTAATTTGGCTATTTTTTGTCTAGTTTTCCTGAGCTACTGTGCGTTCATTGTAATTTCTATTGAAACTATGGCCCAACTGTCGTGCCTGGGCGAAACGCATTCGACTAAAGTTACGAATTACGATATAACTAGAGCTACATTGTTTTGAACCAAAAGAGCAAGTATTTTTTTTGAGAAGTAGGTACTAAAACAAAAATTGTTGCTTGTAAAATTCTGTATACAGAAAAAAAAAATGAAAAATATTTTTTTAAAAGTCTTAAGAAAGAAAATGTTTCTTTATATTGTATAAAATATTATATAAACTTCAAGTTTTACCCAAACGAACTAAAAGTTTTTTTTCGAATAATTTAAAAAGAAACTACATTTTGCCCCTTTCGCCTTACAAAAATAAAAGCTGTGGTCCAAATTTAGGGTACATTTTAGGAAATGCATAAAATTCAGCTTATACATATAATTAATTTTCAAATTTTCCCGTAGAAAATTTAAGATGCATTGCTCTATCAATTATTATTAGTCCTACAAAAGCTGTTAGCCCTAGACTTTAAAGCCATCGCTATATAGAATAAAATTAGTTTGGTTTCATCACAGGCAAATTAACGATTTATCAAATTCTTACATCCGACAGACACGCGATGCAAATATCAAAAGCGACCGGAACCACAGTTAAAAGCCAAACAATATAATTCGAATGGCTAGGCTAATATCCATGGCATTGTATCCTTCCATGACTTTATGCTGAAAATTGAAGCACTTCAGAAAATTAAGAAGTTAAAATCAGATTTATTCTTTAACAGTAACTTCTCATAAATTAAAAAAAAACCTTAGAAATATTGCTTTTATTTTATATCACAAAACCACTTACATGTCTACCCCCTCCCTACCAAAAGAACATCAGTATTTTCTTTATTGTTCATTCAAGACGTCCTAACTCCTAAAACCCAAACAATGACTATCATCACGAAAGAAAGAACAATATAATTTTTGGTTTTTCTTCCCTTAAAAGGAAGTTGTTCAACACAAATTGTCTCTAACCCCTCGTCTTCTCAAGTGCTTATGTACATATATAAAACTTAAGTCATCTGTATCTCTATCAATCAGTACCTACAGCACAGCACTACACAAAACAATTCAAAGAATGTCAAATCACTTGAGCAGAATATCTTTTGCTTTTTCGGTTGAAGTAACTAAAACAATCGCAAGCTCAAGGGATTATCAGAGGTTCTTAAACCAATTAAGTGATATCTCAACAATAACATCCTTTGCGCTTTCTCCCAATCTCAGTTTTGTCTAGTCAGACATAAGGAAGCAGCAGTAACTTTTCCATATAAAATCATCAAGAACAAAGTTTCTTAAATATAGTGGTTCCATGCGGTGGATGGGGCTTTTAAGACTGACTTTTGGTTTTATTGCTCATCTTCGTGCTTTGTTTTACCGAATTCCCCAAAATAAGGACAAGTTGAAATTCTGTCGATAACTATATAGATTATATGAATTGCGAATTCGTCAAAGGATTATCAAATTTAATTGATAGTAAGGGGAAAAGAGGGGAAAGATGTGGCACATCCTTCAAGAGGATATAGTAGAGGTGCACGGTTATCTGCTAAAGAAAGTTCCTAAGTCTTGATTAGCTTCAAAAACAAGAGTCAATATACCTAGTCAGGTTGAATAGATAACAGGCATTTGAAAATAAATACATCACATCAACTTTATGAAATTCAAAAGATTTTCTTTTCACTCTTGCGTTCATTAAAATGTTGTTGTTGAATATATAATTCAAGGATTTTCGCCGAATTTGAAATATTCTAAAATTCGTTGTTGTTTGACTACAAACAAACACCTTTTTAAATAGGATTCACCTTCGTTATGTTGAGGATTTATCTATTTATGTAGGACAAGGAATTTAGTATAGGGTTACCCCTTTTTGTTGGAGGTTTAGTATTTTATTAATTAAGTTGATTTCTTAGGCTTTTGACGGAGGATATAAATTAGTTACGATCAAGAGCAAATAAATTGCGGTGACAGTTTAAATACCACAATTAAATTTTTGAGGAGTGTTTTGATTTAATAATTATTAAAAATTTAAGAATTTTCCTTTTTTCCCAAATTGACAGTTTTACACGAAACTATGTATAACAATATTTTTTTAAATAGAGGTTTGACAGGTGAGGTATGGTGGATTTACATTTATCTTCATGTGAGTTCTGCAATAAAAACAGGATATAAGATATAAAATTCCCATATGCTAAACAGAGAGAGAGAGAGGACCAATATGCAGAGATCTTAATGGAATGCAGATTATAGGAACGCAGATGAAGATTATAGCGATTAAGATTATCTTACCTAATTTTAGTTAAAACTTCATTAAAATTACCTTTTCAATTTAATTTCTGAACCAATTTTGTTTAATCAGTTGGAAATGACAAAAGAAGTAAACCATAAATCCATCATATCTTAAACCCTTTTGCTTCTTCGTTGTGTCAGCAACGCTGCCATGTATATGTATATAGCTAGGGTGGTAAAGGAGCTTTACAAAGTATATAAAAAATGTCACTTATAAATCAACCGCGAACCACACAGTGCGATGTCCTTTGTTATTATATTAATATTAACGACTCTTATGTTATGGTGCAAAGATCCTCATTTTGTAATTTGACATTTTACTCAAAGAATGACAAATTAATGACCAGGCTAGTTTGTGTTAACGCAACGACACGACCATGTGATGATGTTATCTCCTGAAAATGATATAAGAACCCTTTTTAATATCTTTTTTCAAGGACCGTACGTCGTCGTTGCACATGGGAGCGTTTGAACCCAAAATCAAATCAAAAAGTCAAGAACAAAAAACTCTTTATATGAGCTGTTAATGTATGGTGTTATTGTAAAGTTTGTGATAACTGCCTGAAAAGAATAAAATGCTGCAACTGGAACTGGAAACGGAGCTGCAAAAGATGTCAAAAAGTGTCGTACGTTATATTTTTTGAGCGCACACAATGCAGCTGTACAGCTTTGAAAGTATTTTGAAGAAAAACAAAACAATATTCCTGTGTATACAAGCTCAGAATTCACATTGTTTATTTCCAATATTTTCCTTTTAATTAATAATTTTTTTTAGCGACACAAATAACCAATACATTTTTTTCCGACACAAACAGTAGTTTTTTTTTTTTTGACGTCTGTGAAGTTCGCAAAACATTTTTCACTTAGAGTGTAATGGGACCAAGACAGGAATCTGCAGTTTTTTTGCATTTTTTTTGCATATTTTTTGCATTTCTATTCTGGATTTTGTAGTTCAAAAAATAGTGGGTGTAATCGCGCGACCTGCTAACTGCACTGTGAAGAATTAAGATAGCACGTCAGTATGATTTTTTTTTTTTTTAAATGAGGTCTTCAAAATTTGGTTTTAGGATTTTCTTGTACTGCAAAATGAACTGCAAATTTGGAGCCTTATTTAAATGTTATAGCTTTACGGGTTGCTGAAAAAAGGACATGACCTGCTAACTTCATAATGAAGTTAGCAAGTCACGCGGTAACACCCACTATTTTTTGAACTGCAAAATCCAGAATAGAAATGCAAAAAATATGCAAAAAAATTGCAAAAAAAACTGCAAATTCCTGTCGTGGTCACATTACTCTAAGTGAAAAATGTCCTGCCAACTTCACAGGCGTGTTTTTTTGTCTTGATACGTCAAAAGTGCTGCACGTGAAAAGTTAAAAATTGGCGAACTCTTCCGGCTGTGGCTGCAGCTCCGTATGCGGCTACATTGCGTTGTGTTCGCAACATTGAATTTGTGTGTATTCAATATTTTGACAGCTATTCCAGCTTCGGCTCTTGTTGCAGCTCCGTCTCCATTCTGTTCAGGCAGTAAAGGTCTCCATCTCCATCCATAAAAGTCCATTACGTTGTTAACTCTTTTGACGCAATGCTAGTCAGAACAATCGCTTTACTTTTTTTTTCGAATTTTTGTCTAAGCTCGTTTTGAAAGGATATAAATAACTGCCAAACAATTCTTTTTTATTTGGTCTATAGGGCAAGTATTAGTTTCGTGTGAAAAAAAAAGTTTCGACATTGTTAACAATTGACATTTTGAAATCCAAAGGCAGACCTGGATCTTGTGTTGTTTTTGTAATACTTGTATTTATGTTTCCAAATCCAATCCGGATCAGAATTTCAGTTTATTAGACTTTACCATTCTCTATTCCGTCAACTTCATTAAATTTTTGAACAACAACAACAACTGAAAGCCCAGATAAAAGATATAGCACTTAAAAAATTATATTTAATAAAGGAGCTGACTACCTTAGACATGAATATGAGGGTCCAAGACCTCTTAGGTGGGCCTTCCGTATACAAGGCGCACTATAAAAATGAATTTTTAAGTGCATCTTGCATACAGAAGGCAACCATCGTTTAACCTCAATCAATTCGCAAAAATCTGACATTTAAAATTGCTGACTTGAGTCACGAATATACGAGTAGCACTCAGTATCGATGGACTCATTTTCCCGAGGCATCATTTAATAAAAATGCCTTTTCAATAATTAACCTTTCTTTTCATTTTATATTGCGAATGCAATTTTCTGTGTATTCTTCTCTCAAAGATTGACGATAAAAAAGGCAAGGTGTTTTCAATGAATGCCACTATAATATTTCCATTGAATTTACTAAATTCGTAGTAAACTCATTTTAATATACAATCAGCATTTTGTAGCATGAATACTTTAGCGGATTTATTTTTGTTTGTTTTAATTTAATCACAGAATTCATTTAATTTATTTCAAATTCCGCTTGAATCACATTTATTTTAAGCTGCCTTACAGAATTCAGTTTAAGTATTAATCGGATGTATAGTTTTCATTTTTTTCTATTATTTTCATTTTATAGCAAAATAGGCTTTAAAGGGATATCTAAAGATTTAAGCTGGAATGTGTATCTACTTAAATTTAAATCTTCTTAAGTACTTGGTAAAGTTGAATAATATTATAATTAATAATTTTGAAATGTTGGAATTTTAATAAATCATCTCCATTTCAAACAATAAAAATTAACATATATCGTCGGTTCGCAAGACACAACTCAACAAATCTCATTTTTGAAAATATTCGACAGCAAATAAATATCTATCAAATTTAATTTCTTTTCATTTGTTGAAAAATCAAAACCAAGCAATAGTTCATCAAGTTCTAAATATTGTGATTGGGACTGGTTATCTTCCAAGTAATAGTTTTTCTTTTCTTCACAAAATTGCAATGTCATCTCAAAAATTTCATTTGTTGAGTTGTATCGTTTTTCTTCCGAACCGATGGTATACAGTTTTTTTTTTTTTTATAACCATGATATTTAAAAACAAAGAACTTAAATCTAAGCACCTACATAAGTGGTCCTATCCATTTATTAACTGAGTAATCCATTACATATCTTTTTGTTAAATGGCGCCCAATGGTGAGCAGAAAAATTAAATTATTATTAGTTCGTAATTAAAAAAGGAAAACTTTTCCTTTGTTTCTATCATCCTCTCTAGACCATTAATAGTTCTAATTATCCTCTGGAGAGTTCAAAAAAAAAAAAAAAAAACAATTATTTAATTTAGCAAAATGTGGAAAATTAAAACTTTTGTGAACTGTGATAGACCTTATAATAGGCTTTGAATTGTGTTTAAAAGTTTTCTTATTTTTTTTTCTCATAAGACACATTAAAGAAATATAAAACAAATAATAATTTTTGTATAAAAGTTAAGCAACGTTTTTTTTTTAACAAAAACATTTATAAGGAACAAAATTGTGTTTCCTGCAAATTAAAAGTAATCTTCTTAGAGCTAAAAATAATTTTATTAATTAAAGGTATAAAACGATCTGTGTACGTTGCAGACAATAGTTGGAAGGTATAGAACAGCTTATTAGTAAATAATTGATGGTATAGAAAAGTTTAACAAAATAAAATAATAGCACACAATTATGTACCTAGTAGTTTTTCATATGATAAAATGAACAGCATAAGAAAAGAGATATGAAGTAAACGTCAGAAATTACTATAATGAAGGTATTATCATCAAAACGTCTCTTGGGTTAAGAAATTAATTTATCTTATGAACTTGACAGATTAAATAATTAATTTTAT
Source organism: Epistrophella euchroma (assembly GCA_947049315.1). Classification (NCBI taxonomy): domain Eukaryota; kingdom Metazoa; phylum Arthropoda; class Insecta; order Diptera; family Syrphidae; genus Epistrophella; species Epistrophella euchroma. The sequence goes on along the minus strand of OX346245.1, from coordinate 118,884,708 downwards.
TTAAGAAACTTCCAATTAAGAAGAAAGCATTATTTTGTGATTATTTTCTTTTAACTAATTTTGAATGGTTGGAAAAGATTTCCTTTTGTAAGTTTGGGCACTATTATTTGGGTTGGGGTAAGAATCCCGAAAAACGAAATCCCGAAAACCCAAAATCCCAAAAACCCAAAATCCCAAAAACCCAGAATCCCGAAAACCTTAAATCCCGAAAACCCAAAATCCCAAAAACCCAGAATCCCGAAAACCCAAAATCCCGAAAACCCAAAATCCCAAAAACCCAGAATCCGAAAGATAACCCCTCTAAGAAATTCTTAAAGAGGATATAAAATAAATAAAAGATAATGATACTTTTCCTGACAATAGTAATATTTTTTTGATTATAACTTTTTTGTTTTTAATTTTACGAAAAAAAGTGCATTAACAAAAATTTACATAAATGTGGTAGAATTTTGTTTGTGCAATGTATGGTTCTCAAGATATCGCGAAGACCTTTTTACTTCCCCTTTTCCAAAATGGCGGCCAAATAGGGTGGGGGGGGGGGGGGGGTGGAGTTGAACCCCGAAAACTCGTTCTTACACTCACACTGATAGGATTTTATATATAAAGTTGGTGTGCCTTGAATCAATATTAGATTGGCTTCAAAATAATATTAAATAAAGTTTTTCTGAATTTTTTATAATAATCAAACTGTTGTGGACGGACGGCCGGAGTCAGAGTTGACAGATCCTGAGTCCCCTGAGTGAGTCAGTTAAGGGTGCTATCAAACAAATGTCAACCTCACCAAAGCTAAGTGCCTGACTTGATAGGTATTAAAGTACAGCGAGTGGAGACTATTTGGCCGTTTTGGTGAATAAGGGGAATTCGAATATGGCCACTGGTTGGGAGGGAAAAGGCCGGCTGAATTAACACCAGCAGCTCCTAAGGTGTGGTGAATGTCCGTCCGCTGTTTATCGTTTATTTTTTCTAGGCCTGATTTATGTTTTGTTGGGAGCTGAGGCTTAGTCCGGGGGCAAGATCCACACCCCCAATTCCGGCGAGTTCGAGCCGAGCCTCGCAAGCAGGCCGCGTTCCCGGACTAAGCACTCCTGTCCTTCTCTGTCCATTCATCTTTCCTACCTCTTCCTTTTTCCTACCAAACCACTTTACCTACTCCTCTCCTCGCTTCCTCTTACCTCGCAACAAAACATACAAAATTTGTGTCATAAGAATCAATTCAGCCATCTTCTTGCATTATGTCCAAGATTTTACTTTGAATATATTTATGCTTATAAATTTCTCGTATTATTTTCTAACCCTTTAAAATAAAATCATAATTTATTCGAAGAACTTAGTTAGTCTGCAATTTGTATTTCAAAAGGATTCACCCTAAAGAACATAATGAAATGAGAATTCCTTAATAAAAGGACATCGTCGTCAACCTCTTCTTACTTTGAGTCAATTGAAACTTTTTCAAAGAAAAATAATTGAAAAATAACTTTCCTCCCTAGAGAGCCCAGTCCACACTTCCTCAACAAATTCTCAAAGTTCTACGGGATATCCAACTACCGTTTGTAGTAGTTTTAAATTAAATTACCGTTGAAATGAAAACAAAAACCGGAAGGATGAATGAAGGCTTTTCTTCGAAGTTCAAAACCTTTTTGACAAATAATTTAATTCAAAGCCACATTTTTTATTTATTTTTTATTCGGCTTTCTATTTTTTTTTTGTTTTTTTCTTAACAATTCTGTGAAATAACAAACAAACCGACTTTTTCACTAACATCTGTCATTTTCTGCGAAAAAAGTTCCGTCTCTTTAAATTGAATGCAACTGAATCGTAAACAAAGTAGGTAGAAATAAAAGTTAGGGAAAAAGCATCAAATTATCCGTAACCTCCCTGAAGAGGTGGAAACAACAGTTACTGAGGCGAAAACTACACAATGCACTTTTGTTTCGCGTTGAGACGAGAAGGTAAAAAGTTTGAAAAATAAATTCAAAATTTGTGACAGTGCGACGACACGAAAGTGAAGTAGGTACTTTTATGCAATTTAAGTACCTGGGGTGATGGCAGCAGTGGGTGACCTTATTTCGTTTTGTGACTTTGAGCTTTTATACAATACTAAATAGTTTTCAATTTTAACTAACTTGCATTTCTCTTGATGTGCTTAATGAGAAGACAAACTATTTGTGGTTAGAGCCGGAGAATCTGCCGTTCATCTTGCACCATTAACAATTAAGTAACTAAGCTTCGCAAAGCAGCCGTATATGTAGTGAGGAATTTTGCTTTTGGCTGTGCGTGAACACAACTAAGCTCATTGTAATATTGGCATATTTGTCCATGGTCGAAGAACTAGTTTCATGTGTTTAAAACTTAATGAGGCTTGTGTTTATGGCACAAATGTATATTTGAAATTCTTTAAATGGTCACAACTGAAAAAGCCACAGCACTGCACATTGCATAGAGTTCCTTAGCGCAAAAGTGGGATTTAAATTAAAATTTCAGGTTTTGTTTCTAACGTAAAAATTTTTTAATCAGTTGCAACATATTCACTATACCACCTTACCGACTTGGGTACATAATATTCACTTCATTCTTTGACGGTCACCTGTCATTTAATTCACTTTTTTTTTCATTTTTATTCCTGTTTTTTTTTTCATTCTTTTCTGCGCTTAAAAATCCAACTATATTAAAAAAAAAATATCAGTTTATTTTTAAACATTTCTGTAATAGTCCAGCAACCTTGTCGTCTTATAGGAGGGCGTGTTTGCGTTTGCTCCGATAGTTCTAATTTTTTGCTGAGTCATTTATAATATTGGCCTTATGACAACCCCAAGTTTTCGAACTCGAGTGCCGAACGCATCATGGGCAAAAATAAAAAAAAAAACCGACATTTTGCGCTTTTTTCAGTTATTGGCAATTTTAACCCCAAAGGATTAGTTTTTCTACAATAAATTTGCTCTACGATTTCAAAGTATGTAATTAAATTTTCTTCAATTTGAGCCCAGAATTATCTGTGTAGACCCAACAGTTTCGAAAACAGAGATATTTAAAATTTAGCAATAATAAATTTATAACAACAAGTATATAAAAATATTCAGTAAGTAAGTAAGTAAGTAAGTAATCCATTTATTGAGATACAATTTTCATTACATAACATAGTATTAGTTACAAATTATGAATTTTTAGCGCTTTGGCTAGGCCGTCAGCTCGAGTGGCAAAATATTTATTTTATACAAAATTAATTTACAAATACTCAGTAATAATAAGATTTCTGAAATTTTGGATGGATTTTACATAACAACAGAAGGATTTCCAATTTGTTTCATTTAAAATATCGATGGTTTCGGTCATTGTAAGTGTTTTTTTCCCAAGATATGATAGCCTTTGGAATTTTAAAACTGGACAAATGCTTATAAAGTGAAATACGTCTTCCTTTGCGTTCATATTACAGAGAGTGCAGAATTGATTGAAACTGCCGTTGTATGGGATGCCATTTAAGTGGAGTAGCTCACATCTTGTTTTGAACAGGATCGAGATTTCCTGATAGCTTAAATCATCACGAAAGTAATTTCTACTCAAAAGGTTATGGTTGAGCTGTGAGTAGATTATTCTGCTTTGAGATTTACGGGCTTCAACAACTAGGTTATTTCGAGCTGTATCCTCTTGTAGTTGTATCACGGTATATAGATTTGCTTTAAGTTGTTCGACGTTCTGAAAATTCCATTGCAGGTTTACTCCGTAGGATATGGCAAGGTTCTGCCATTTCATCATCATCCAATCTCGGTTTCTTTCTTCATACAGCAGCATTTTTTTCGTCAGGCGATCATTTGAATGTGAGGCGATTTTTAATATAAAATCAGCTTGTAGCTTTAGGGTGTACGTGTGAATTTTTGATAAACCAGTTTCCAGATAGATAGCGTAGTTTGGCGTATTTCTTGGTAAATTGAAAAGTTTCTTGAGAAAGTTTCGTTGAAGTTTCTCTACTTCTTCAAATTCATCTATTCCCCATATTTGGGCAGCATAGCACAAAGTTGACCTCACAACGCTATCAAAAATTTTGTATTTGGTTGATAGTAATACATTTTTATTGGTAAAAATCTTGCGCCACGTCATGTTTATCAAGCTCTGTGAAGTGCTGGCTTTTTCTTCGGTGTGTTTCTTGAAGTCGCAGGTTGGATTTATTTTAACTCCCAAATACTTAAATTCCTTAACAACATCAATTCTGCTTCTATTAAAGAACCAATTGTTTCCCGCTACACTTCGTGAATTTTGGTTAAAAACCATAATTTTTGATTTCTCTACGTTAACAGTAAGTCCCCATGTTTCGCAATAGTCATAAAGTCGGTTTATCATCAGTTGTAAACTTTTAGGTGATTCGGCTAGAAGAACTATATCGTCTGCGTACAACAAGATATTAACATTTGTATCGGCGATTCGCATACCACCTGGTATACAAGAAACTATGTCATTTATAAACAATGAAAATAGCAGCGCACTTAACGGGCAACCTTGCTTCACTCCAGAGTCGGTGTTAAACCATTTCGAGTATCCTAAACCATTCCATATCACCGCTTTCGTGTCCGTATACATTTCTTTCAGAAGTTTAATTAATCTGGATGACAGGCCCATTCGAGAAAGCTTATACATTAGCGTATTGCGGTTGATTAAATCAAACGCAGCTTTGAAATCAACAAAGAAGGAGTATACCTTTCTTTTTCTAGCATGAAAAGCCTTTATTATCGATGTTAGGCAAAAGATTTGGTCGACTGTTGAAAAGTTCCTTCTAAAACCTGCTTGAAAATCTGTTAGGATTCTTTTCTCATTCACCCATGTTTCTATTCTGGTTGCAAGAATGCCACAAAATATTTTTGCTATCGTGTTCATAAAAGATATTCCGCGGTAATTTTCGGGATTATTTGCGTCACCTTTTTTGTGAATTGGGAATATAACTGATTTTTTGAACGAAGGAGGAACTGAAGCTGTTATAAGTATGTTATCAAAAAGCTTTTTTAGTTGGTTTATTAGAGTTTGTGAGGCATTTTTAAAGAACTCATATGGTATGCCATCTTCGCCAGGTGCTTTTCCATTTTTTGCTTTATTGATTACATCCTGGATTTCCTGAAGATTTATTTCGGCGTCTAAAGTTGTGTCAATAAACAGTGGTTCGGCATATGCAAATAACAGGCTTGATTTGTTACAAAGTAACCTTTGGAAGTGTATAGATAGATCATCTGCAGAGATGTTTGTACCTATTATAAATTTGGACCCATTCAATTCGGCAGCTATTTTCCAAAAATCTTTTGAGTTTTTGGTAAGTCCTAAAGAGCGAGCTTGATTGTTCTGAAACTCAACTTTCTTACGGAGGCATATTTTTTTATATTCAGAGTTTGACTCTAAATACCATCGTTTTAATACATCGGAATAGTTTCTGCGGAGTGCAAGTAGCAGTGAAAAGGATTTTTTTCGCGCCTTGAGACATTCATGATCAAACCATTTCTGTTTAAAAGGTTTTGATATTTTTGAAGTTCGGATGTTTGTAGAGTATCTAATGCACGAAACAATTTGATTTGAAAGTATTTCTGTTGAATATGTGTTTGCTGGTAAATGTGATAAGTTTTCTTCTAATCGGATTTGATAAATGTGTGGATTTTCACCTTTCCATTTTAGTTTTGGTAGGAGTTCGAGATTTCTTACTTCATCCGTTGCGATTTTACTACTCGTAAACTTAACTACTAACGGCATATGATCGGAATAAGTTTTATATTGAATTTCAAACGAAGATATTGAATTCAACCAATCGCCATTTACTGCACAGTAATCTATCACGGATTTCCCTTGTCCTCCGATGAAAGTATAATGACCCTCATGATCTCCAGTAGTTGCCCCGTTTAAAATGAAACAATCGTATAGTTGAAAAAGCTCTAACAGATTTTTTCCGTTCGTGTTGCATACATCGTCTTTGGATTTCCTTGGGGTTGAAAGAAAAGGCAAGTTGTTTGGTTTATTTACTATTGTTGTTTGTAGGTTGTTAGTCCTGGCATTAAGATCTCCAATAATAAGAACACTTTTACTGGACAGATGATGCATGACTTCATACAATTTTTCAAGATCTTCAGCCCATTTATTGCAATTTATGTATACAGGGATAATGAACATGTTTTTTTGCAGAAGCTTGACCACCGTTAATCCTTGACTTTGAACGAATTCGTAGTTTTTTAGCAATGTCGATTTAATTCCGTAGAGACTTCCCCCACTTGCACGCCCTTTAACTGATGTTTTAACTGCATCTTGCCAGTAAAGTTTAAATCCATTAAAATATTTTGAAAATTTACTAATATCATTTGTTATATGCGTTTCAAATAGGAAAAATATATCAAAAGATTTAATATAATCGAAAAAATTTGGGTACAAAAGTTTATTATTAAGACCTGATACATTAAAAGATAGAAGATTTGAACAAAAATTATTAATTGAGCTGACGGCTACTACTTCTCAACTACTAAAACTACTAGGTCGACGTGCATTAGTACTTGTTGACATCCCTGGTGAAAAAAAAAAATCGGGTACTCTAGTACAATTATTGTTTTGACGTCTAGGTGTCGGAGATATCATCGGTCTGACAGCATCAAAATTAATATCCTTTGTAAACAATCTTTTAAGTTCTTCTTCTCCATCTTTTTGATTAAATTTAAGATTAAAATTATTGTCTAAATAAAATGTTTGTTTTTTAACCAATAGACTATGATTGTTGTTTTTGATTTGCACGGGTTCGTTTAAAGAATGTGAACGTATAATTTTCCTGTAGGCTAAGAGGACTCGTCGTTTAGTTTGCATAAGTTTGGTTAGGTCGCGCTGAATATATATTCCTGTGCCTTTTAGCTTTGTCGAGTTTTTGAGCATATCAGAAACAACTTTTTCAGAACCAGTGTTGATTTTGAGTTTGGTGAAGGTGTTATTTTCACTTATTTTCATTGCTTGTGGCAAACTTTGTGACACTTCATCTCCAAGTAGCAGCGATGTCGTACTTCGGGCTTTTTCGAGTGGGTCTCCTTGATCATTCGGAACTGTTATGATCACGTTCTTGGCTTTCCTTTCTCGACTTTGAAACTCAAGTTCTTTTTCAATAGCATCACATCGATTTTCAAAGTGTATGACTTGCTTTTCCAGCTCATTATTTTTTTGTCGTAGAGCGTTGATTTCGTTGTTTAATTTATTGACGTCCTCCTTTGTGGCTAACGCAGCGACTGCTTTTGTCAGTTGTGTTTGGAGTGAATCGTCAATAATTGATTTAATTTTTGCAAGATCAGCAGGTGAAATCGCCATATCACAGTAATTGGTCTTAAATATTTTCGGTGTTCTTGAATTAGATTCTAAATTCTGCGGTTCTTCAGGTGAAGTTTGATAGATATTCCGCTTATATTTAGTCATGTGACAAGACGTGACAGTGGTAGCAAAATTTTATTTTGTGTTTTTATCTTTAAGATTACCTGATTTGCCGGAATTTTATTTGTTAATCTTACTATAAAGTGAGTTAAAAGTGGAAGTACTATTTAAATTGCAATATACGTGAATTAAACTGCCTTTTTTTCAAAAAATTTGAAGAGCGATTTTGTAATACTTTTATTCACTTGCAAATATTCAGTATATTGAAAAAGAAAAATGATGCATAAAAATACTAGAGCGTATAAATTGGGTCAAAAGAAGAAAAAAATCCTTTGGAGGTGGTAATCTACAATCCTCGTTTAATTGGTAGGGGCAATTTTAGAAAAAAATTACTTAAAATGAAAAAAAACATTAAAAAACAGTAGGTTTGAAAGTCAGAAATCTGTTCCTTAATTTTAAATTTAAATTAAATTATTTAATTCAACAGTTTTTAAAAAAAATCGCATGCAAAACTCAAATTTTTGATAAAAAAAAAATGAAAAGAAAAACTTTAGACCAATTTTGTTTCCAAATTGTGAGACAAAGTGCTAAATTGGCTTTTTGTGGTCAATGCGTAAATCCATTCTGAATGGAATGCAAAAAACCGAACGCTTTAATGTGCACTATTTTTTGAGAAAATTACTAAAACACAAAAAGCCAATTTAGCACTTAAGTTCACAATTTTGATAAAAATTAGTCTAAACTTTTTTTTTCATTTTTTTATCAAAATTTAAAAACTATTCACTTAAATAATTTGAATTAAATTTACGATTAAAGAACAGATTTCTGGATTTCAAACCCGGTATTGTACTTCATTTTAAGTGTTGCCGTTGTTTTTTATTAAGTTTTTTTTATATTTAAAGTCATTTTTTTTTAAATTGCCCCTACCTCCTAAACAGGGCGAGATAAACCCCCTACCCTCCCATAATCAAAATTCCTTGCTTGTTTTGACCCCTCTATGAAAAACCTTTATCAATTTTTGGCGCCAGAGTTATCGTACTCTCCCCATTTTCGAAAACAAATGTTGGGCCAATTTTATGTTCATATGTATAATTTAATGTCAATGGGCAGTTTAAATTAAGTTTCTAAAAAATTATCAAATAGACATTGAAATATACCGAATTAAAAAAAAAAATAAATTAAAACTGAAATTAATTTGTAAAAGAAAAAAAAAACAATTTTATAATTTTAATGTTGAAATTTTTTTTTGAAAAAATTGTTTTTTGTTTTCCTTAAAATATTAACAATATTGTTACTAATGTAAAACTTAAGTTTTATGTGTCATCATTTGTTGCTGAGATGTTGGTGGATCAATTCCTTGGTAAATACAATTTAAGAACTAGAAAAAGCTAATTAAAAAAAATATATATTTACCCAATACATTGGTTCAAACAAAATTTCAAAATTGAAATTTTCAAAACTAATTAAGGACTGGCAAACGGCAAACTATAAAGCATTTAACCATTCAACATAAGAACTTTTTACCCCTTTTTTCAGTGGTTCCTCGCTTATTTGATACCAACTTGACCAATTTTGCATAAGAAACATAGAAAACATCGAGGAACAAATTCAAAACTGTCCCAAACTATTCACGACTAATTAACGGCTAATTAAAGAGCAGTAAAACATTTGCAATAAGAAATTTTAATACCTTGTCCAGAGGCTGATGCCTCGCTAAGTTGACACCAAGTTCGCAAAGCAGCAAAAACAAAAAAAAAACATAGAAAACATTGCACTACAAAATTAAAATTGTCACAACTTATTCAGAACTACTGAACGGCTAATTATTAAGCAATAAATTATTCGATATCCAACGTTTTTACCCCTTTCTGAGGTGCTGCCTTGCTTAGTTAATATCAACTTAGCAAAGCAGAAAAAAAAAAAAAAACTCCAGAAAACATCGAACGACAAATTCGAAATTATCAAAGCTAATTCACGACTAATTAATTATTTTTCGATCGTCGAATGTTGTTTAGCTAATTTGACACTGATATTTTTTTGCACGCTAATAAAGATTACCCGATAAAATTCAATTTATTTTTTGAACACGATGGCTTACTAACAATGAATATAAAACAAAAGCGCCAACGATTAACCGCAAACAAAAATCTTTAATACCGAAACTTCGCATGTTTTTAACTAATCAAATAACTGCACCGAAATTTCTCATTTTTAAAGTCTCTCTATTCTCAATGTGAACAGTGAATGGTGCATATAAATTTCAGATATGTATTTCCATTGTATACCAAAAAAAAACTTGTTATAGGATGTATTTCTTCTTATAAAATAGATCTTTGTGCGATAAGGTGTTGTCAAGATATTGGCAAATACGCATATTTAGATATGACGCTTTAATCCCATCATATACAACCCTGCCACATTTTCTCACTCTCGTAACCTAACAATTTCAATTACAAAATTTGTTCATTATTTTTTTCTACATATGTACATTGCACAAATATAAAATTTGTTTTTAAATCTAGTAAAAAAAGAAAAGTATGTACAGATTTAGCAGAACACAGCAATCTTCTATAGCATGCAGCCTGCACATCTTTAAAAGTCTCCATTTTTGTAACTTCTATTTAAATGGACAGACTGAGAAATGTAATTTTAGGACATTTTATGCATAATATGTGTTCGAAATTTTAAATTAGAATATTTTAACGAATACACATTAAAGTTCAGGTACAAAAAAAAAAACAAATGGTACGTATACGCCACAGTGAACTAAAATACATAAAATGCTATTCTTCTCAAAACTGATGAAATAGTTAAAAAAAAAAAACAGTTGTTTATTTAAATGGAATTCCATTACAAAATCTAAGAAGTATCAACACAAAAATTGCTTCAATTATACGTTCCTCAGATTGAACTTGACTTTATATGGGATATACTTTGATTAGGTAAATAAAACAAATGAAAGGATTTTCCACTTTCGAGTTTTTGTATTATTTATTTGCTTTCACTTTATCTCTTTTATTGTCATTTAACGATATATTTGTATTATAAATGTATATACCCGCAAAAAGTTCAAAACAAATACCAAAAAGTCAACATATCTCAAAATGAACTCCGCCCTTACCACTAAGATACTTCTTGAAAATCACAAAAAAAAAAAAAAAAAAAAAATAAATAAAAAAGGAGATCATGAACATTCTTCTCACGATTTCACCTAGTCTCGCATTCCTTATTGACAAAAAAAATCACAAATGAAAGGTGTATAAGGAAAATATAGAGAAATAGAACACAAAGAATCACCTGGAACCAACTACAACAACAATGAGAAGCGACTATAGAGAAACGTATTTATCAAAACGAAACAAAATTGAAAATGATTAATATGGACACAAAGACTAGAGCTTGGTTGGTATATCAAGTCAAGTGTGTAGATATGCACACACACAATGTTTAAATATGCAAAATAGTACTACACATACATACATAACACATACACAAAACTGAAAAGCAAAAGAAGACTTCAATACTCAATTTCCGGCTGCAGAGTATACCTACAAAGAAAGTGCTGGAGTTTTATTCGCATCTCACTTCTTTTTGCCATTAACTGAAAAAGAAGTCATTTTCCCCATTCGTCTTTGAGGTTTTTGTTAAGTCTTGTTTACTTATGAAGACGTCCTAAATCCCAATTCGATCCCATACTCACTTCAACTTCAAGTTTGACGAATAAAGCCAAAGGAAGCTTAAAAACCGAGGGTGCAGAAAAAGCAAATAATAAGAAAATAACTTAAAAAGTCGTTGAAAACATTAAAAAAGCCTTGAGGAGAAAGGGATTAAAATTAAAATGGATGAGCTCCATCAGTTAACAGAAAAAAAAATTCATAAACAGGTCGAATAAAATTGTTCTATAGTATCTAATAAAACGCTTGAGTGTGTTAAAAGTCCCAAAAATATTTTTCATACAGTTCGAGAAGATTTCTGAATACAAAATAAAGAATATTTTTTTTTTTTTTTAATTTTTGTTTAAAATATAAATATTTAAATTTAACAAGGTTTTAAAACAATATAATAAACAATTTATTGGCCAATAAAAACTAAAAAAAACTCTTAAAAATGTTGGAAAAAAATCAACGAAACGTCGGGAATTAAAAAAAAAAAATGAATTAAGTGTTTTTAATCGCACATAAAATCTTTATTGATCTGTATTTTATGTGCGATTAAAAACAATTAATCCATTTTTCTTAAAATCTTCTGATGTTTCGTTGATTGTTTTCCAACATTGGCAAGTGTTTTTTTAGTTTTTATTAACCAAATTAAAAAAAATTAAAAATACTAAGGGCCAGTTGTACAAACGTGGTTCAAGATTTAATCCGTGGTTCAACAATTTTAACTCGCCGATTTCGTCGGATTATCTGAGGTTCAACGATGGTTCAAGGTTCAAGTATGCGCTAATAGCCAATTACATTTCGGAACCATCGTTGAACATCAGTTAATCTGCCAAAATCGGTGAGTTAAAATTCCCGAAACACAGATCAATTAATATTTATACAACTGGCCCTAATAAAATTTCTTCACAATAAAATAAATAACATTTTCTGATAATGATGGAAATTTTAATATTTATTGAAATTTTCGTATTTAATTGTGGATGCTAAAAGACTTAAAAAGTCTATCCTTTCTTTAGGTATTATAAAGTTATACCTTTTCGAAATATAGCAGAGACTGATGTTTTTGTTTAACCTAAAACCGTAATAAAAGAAAATCTTAAGTCCTTAGGTTTTTGGAAATCAATTTATTTTGAGACATCCTCCGTATTGAAAAACATCAATTATTGATCGATTTCTCTGACCAAACTTGGTGTTTTGCAGGTTTTGTAAGATGCTATCTTCAAAGGACAGTACCACAAAACAAATTTTGAGATTAAATAAGCTTGATCCAAACACATAGCTCCTGGCATTAAAATCTAAGACTAACCAACATGCTAATTTATTTTTAATTTTTCGAAACCAATACTCTATTTTATGAAGCAAGATAAAATATTCATAATGAAAAATTCTTGTGCCGGCTTGTACACTACATTTAAATTTGAACTTGAATAAGGTATAAGAAGTGAAAATAAAAGAAGTATAAATGTAGCCAATTTCTTCACCCGGTTCATCTCAATGAATTCACCCAGAAGCGCTGAGAAAGTGCACTTAATTTTTAATTCCATTTGGGGACATTAGCAAAATGACAAAAAAAAATTCATTCAATTTATTTTTATTTGTTTTCATTAATTTAAATTACATTCTAAATGACGTTGGGAAATTACGCATTATTTTCAATAGCTATTGGTTATTAAAAAGTTGTTATCGGAATTAAAATAGATTCTTTACAAAATATAATTTTTGGGTTGCGGTCCGGGTCAAAATTCTGCTTTTTTTAATTTTTGAAACTTGTATTATTTGCAGAATTTTGTAAAACAGTGTTTTTTGAACTAATATTAATTGTTTCAAAACGAAAAGAACAATTACTGCCCACTTTTTTCACAGTTTTGCGTTAGTTACAATACTGATGAGATTTTAATGGGAAGCAAAACATCTTCTCGAGAAAAAAAATTACAACTAACATTTTACGCTTATCGGTATTGTAACAAACGAAAAACTGTGAAAAAAGTGGGCAGAAATTATTCTTTTCGTTTTCATTTTGATCGCAATTTCACAATGTGTATGAACCAATCGGTACGTGAAAACGGTTCAATTGATTAATTTGAAATCTTACAAAAATATTGGTCGTCTATAGTTCTTTAAAATGTCTTACCAAATTAAGTCCTGCATTCAATATTTGTAAAGCAGTAAAGGATTTACAAAAAGTCTTTAAAAAGTCGTTTTTTGAATGTAACGGTGAGGAGCCAAAAAAAAAGCTGTGTTAACTTGGCCCCAAAAAGTGTCTAATTTTTTTTAATTTTTTTGTAAAAGATGACCAATTAAATGACCTCTTTTGACCACCCATTAAAATTTTTTGACAACCCACAGTTATCGAAAAAATCGATTTTTAAAAATGGGGGGCTAAAAGAACAATGCCCCCAAAAAATCGATTTTTTCAAATTTGACTGATCGTTATGATAGGTCGCTCGGAAGAGATTATTGACCACCTTTTAACTTTTTTTGACCACCCCTAGAAATATTTTTTTTTGATTTTTGAAAAAAAAAAATTGAGATTATTTTTTGTTTAAAGTTTTCTCTTAATTTTCTTATTTCAAAAATTTGAAAATGACCACTCTTTAGAATTTTTCGATCTTTTCAAAAAATATTTTTTTTTCGAATTATTAAAGATGACCATTGTAAAAAACTCAGTTTTCTTATATAACCATCCCTTAAAATCGTTCTAACTTCTTCAGATATTCTTCTGAAAAATAATTGTAGAATGACGAAAAAACGACCTTAAAGCTGAATAAACAAATTATTGAAACAAAACATTAAATTGGCTCAAAAAAAAAATTTCACAGAAAATGCCAATGTTCAAAAAAAAAAAAAATAAAATAAAAACTTTTTGGGTCGTGCTGCTTTGCAATAACGGGGCCTACCTTAAAAAAAAAATCATTTGCTAAAATTTATCAATAAAAAAAAAATTAAGCTTCAGAATGCTTTATAGTTTCACCTCAATACAACTACTTTTCACAGAGCTCTTCAAAAAAACGGAAAAAAGTGATATTTTTTTATTTATTTATTTATTTAATTATTAAAAATAAATTATAAAAATAAATTTACAAAATTATTTAACATGTTAGACATCAGGGCAACAAAAACCATAGATGTCGTATAGATTATTATTGATTGGTCTAAGATTTGATAAATTAAAAGTTAATCACAATTTTATCTTTTTTAATTGAAAAAACTTTAACTTCAAAAAATAAATTTTCAACCGATTCGGTTGAATCGGTGTTTGTATTTTGGCGAGAAATTCGGGCAATCGGCAAATATATGCCAAACTGAGAGGATCTCTCTACAATTTTCGCATTCTTCTGGGGGTCGTTAGTAAAATAGTGTCGACTAGAAAATCGAGTTTTTCCTACTCTGATTCGAAATAATGATATGCATTCTTCTCTGGTTACATTTTTGTTGTAAGGAATTCGAAGATGTGTAGGGTGAAGAAAATTATGTTCACTACGCCAGGAGCTTTCTAGTTCTACATTTTCATTGGCAATGAAAACTTTCCGGATGAGCTGAGAGATATTTGGAAGTTCTTTTAAATACGGATAATGAATCGCTTCTTTTGCTGCAGTATCTGCAGCCTCATTTCCTATTATACCAGCATGGCCTGGTGCCCATGCTAAAGCTATGTTTGCAGTATTACGAAGGACGCTTCGGATGTAATTGAGAGTGGAGCAGTTATTAGATGTGCTTTTTGAGTCCTGTGAGGATACTTAAATTGTCAGTGACGATCAATGTCTTTACTCCCCAGGTTTGTGCCATAGAAAGAGCTTTTAACAATTCTGTGACCTCTGCAATATAGCTACCAGCTTCATCTAGAAGGATACCCTGGGAAACGATGATTTTTTCGTTGTTTGGTTTCAGTTCGATGACTGCATATAGGTAGAATTGCTATCTCTACATGATCCATCGGTATATAATATCCTCAAACCCTTGATAGTTCCGATTAGTTCACGGTGAAGCATAAGGTATAGTTCATTAGAGGTGTTTTCTTTTTTGTGGGTGGAGAGGCTGGTATCGATAGCTAGAAAGTGTCTTTTCCAAGGAGGAGGGGGAGATATGAAGAGGTTTCCTGATGTTTCTAAACGGATACATCCATGAGCCGAAATTAATGTTAGTATTTTCTTAAGGGAAGACATTGAGTTTTTCTTGTTTTGTTTTTGCCTGGATAAAGTTTCTTTTAAAGCTGCGTGAAGAGGATGAGAGACATCAGTAAGGGCCTTGCTCATTTAATTAACCCGCTCTTCTTTGTCCTAGTCTGTTGATTGGTTTAAAACCGGCTTCTATTCTGAGAGCTTCGATTGGTGTGCTCCAGGTATATTTTTGTTTGTTCCCTTAATTGCTTCGACAAGTATGTACTTTTCTTTCTTAATCTAAAAACACCATTTTTCGGTATTATGTTCCTATCGAATTTTGAATTTTGTTCGGTTTAAGAATAGAAAACTATACGCCTATTGATGAAACGACATGCACACGTTTTACAAAACATTCGAGACACATGCTTCAAATAAGCGAATAATGACATAAGACGTTTCTTTTTATTGTTGTAGGACACTCAACAGGTAAAGTCACACGCCTCAATAATGTGTGCCTCTAGCCAAGGATCAGGTTTCGTTTTGCTCAGAATCTGTTCTTCTTGCCTATGCTGATGGTTTTTTTTATAAAGAAATTATACAAATAAAGTGCAAAGAAGAATATTATTCTACTTAGGTATTTTTTTTTTTGTTTTTTTTTAATAATTTTAATCCTTGTGTGTAAATTTCAACATGAAATCTGTGTCTACCCCTTTTTTGAATGTATTCTTAGTAAGCGAAAACAAATCAACAGATTTTTGCCTGATCCAGAAATTCTATACCCAGTCTAATATGCCTCAGAGAATAAAACCATTCGAACTTCTGGGTTGCAAAGGCCATCAGATCAGCAACCGACAGAGAAGAGAAACTGTTTAATTCTATGGTTGGACTCAGAGGAGGTGTACTTTTAGTGTAGGTAAGGTATGCTTTATCTTGTTCCCAATAGGATGGCATTGGGTGTTGATTTCCCGCAAAATAGACTGCAATTTGCATCCACCCTGGTTGAAATAATTGGACACTGCCACAGGGTGACAGAAGGTCGTCGGACAATGAATCCTCTGATGTTAGACAATGTTAGTAAATCTATCATAGAACCGTCCATAAAATATATACAACCAGTTCGGTTTAAGCCCGCCTTTCCCTTATTTCCGAATTCTAAATAAAGTTCATTCGCCAAAGGGTGTAATTGTTTCAGTATTTATGGAACGACATTTGAATGTAATAAATAAGGATTCGATTCCCGTTCGGCTGTGCGAGTATAAAATTTATGTAGATTGTAGCAAAATTCTATCTCTCTGCTTATTCGGGCAGTCCCATCCCAATGTGTGTTTTTAGGTTTTTTTGATTGCTATGCACTTTTGATTTGTTGATACTTTAGTAATATAGATGTCGCTCAACTCGCTTTGCTTGTGAAACTCTGCATAAAAATGTTTTCAAATACCAGTTGTAGGTATGTTGTATGAACATGGAATTACTGTTGAGATTTTATATATGTGTAAATGTTATTTCACTACTGAGTTTGTTTGATTTAGGTGTGTGAATTTCTATTTTTGTTTGTATATAGGATTTGCATAAATTTGCCAAAGAATGCTGTTTATTTGGAAACGGTATTTTTTGTTAATAAAATTGAAGTAGAACTTAATTTTAAAATATTGGTTGTTGGCTGTTGGTCTCCAAGTTCTGTTTTTATTATGAAAAGACAATGAAATAAATATTCGAAATAAAGATTAAAAATTTGTAATTAATAATTTTGTGTTTTATTTAACTAATATTACAACTTTTTTTATTTTAAATAAAATGCAACGCAATACAGAAACTATTTTTCCATCTTCAGGCTGTTTGTGTATTTTTGGCACAATATAATCAAAATGTTATCTAATTTCAAACTCATATTTTCAACGGTCTGCAACGGTCTTTAAGTAGGTATAGTATAACTATACACATACAGTAATAATATTGATTTATTATGCGCCGTGTCAGCGGCATGTAATAATTCAATAAATTGCGACACGAATTCTGTTCACATCAAACTTACCGAAATACACTTGACACTTTTGTATAATAAAACAAGTACACTATCTGATTTCTTTAATTACTTAATCTTACCGCCGTAATATTCACGCCGTTTAAAACTTGGTTTAAAAGCCCTTAAACCGACTACATTTAACCGAACTAAAGCGATAGAATTTAAACGAGAAAATCTCGTTTAAATCGGTAATATTCACTCTATTTAAGCAAAAAATTCCATTCGGTTTACGTCGCTTTAAATTTGTGATTTAATCCAACCGTCGCATAGCATCGCAAGTATGTAAAAACTAAAAAAGGCTTTTCTTGACATTTATTTTTTGAATTGTCATTTTATATTTATGTAAATAAAATAAATTAATTAATTCGTGTCAAACACAAATAAGCATTAGAAATGTCTTTACTTCCTCTTTATCGTGTTTTACGTTGCGAAAAAATGTCAACACTAAGGTCCACCGTATTGCGTCTTCCAAATATTCCATGAACGATTTGTGGGGAGTTGAATTCTTCTTGATGATCTGGTTGCAGTTCCGCGTCGGTCGTTAATTCGGTTCTAATATCTATCATATTATATTAAGCAAGATGGCAACTAAATTCCATCAACCTAACAGCAATACCGCAGCCCAAACATCCCATAATGCTCATATAAAAGTTTTTTTAACCGCTCCAAATTTTATATCTGTCCAAACTGAATTACATTGGTCTGGCAGCGATACCGTGGAACATTACACTACCATTATGCATTATCCTAACAAAAAAATAGTATTAGCATTTTGAAAGTGCATTATAGTGGTGCTAGGTATGAGGTACATATTACTGTCAAGGTGATGAAATTGAGTGTGGACAGTAACCACGAACTATTCTGATTTTTTTGGTTGCATTTTGAAAGTACATTATATAGGTGTTAGGGCCACGGTATCGCTGCCAGACCACAAAATTTGGAGCGGTATAATACACTTAAACTTCACTCATTTTTTTGAATTTTGAAAGTGCATTACGTTGGTCTTAGGGCCGCGATATCGCTAAAAGGTCTATGGCATGTAGTTTGCACTGCGGTATACAAATATCATGCTCACAAATTTTGGAGCGATATAAAACACTTTGATCAAAATCGTTTACCAGCTCTCGGTATATAAGCCCTATCTGGTTAATTGGTCAACTCTACCCCGATGTGTGAATAACGTGCACAAATATGATGTGTTTGAATAGCCATCATCGTCGAAAATAACACGATTGAATATTTTGCACTGACTGAATAAACCAATAAAATGTTGAATATTAGCTAAAACCATTTAAACCGTACCTAAACGACACGAAATAGCCTCGTTTAAGTTGGAGTCGGTTTATTGTTGTTAAACCGATCATTCGGTTTAAAATTTTGGTTAACGTCGGTTTAAGTGAGTGAATATTACCGATTAGTCGGTTTACAAATTTTAAACCGACTTCTGAATCTAAACCGATTTTAAACGGCGTGAATATTACGGGCATTAGTTTTGCAGAAAAAAAAAATTAAAATCGTAGGAGCGGTTTTTTTTTAAATTTAATTTTTTTATAGGTATAACAAATTTGGTAAAAAATTTTTAACAACAAAAATTGGTACACAATTTTTAAGTATTTGTTAATGTTGAATTAAAAATTAAATTTTGAAAAAAAAATTATCTACCCGTTTTTGAAATAACGAATTTTCCAAAAAAAAAATTGAAATTTTTTTTACAAATGCAAAATTTATTTTTTTGAAAATGTTGATATGCAGTATGATTTCAATTTTTGAAATCGGTTACACACATAATGAGATAGACCAAAATAAAGAAAATGGTTGTTAATAATAGTTAACTGTAAATTTTGTTTTTTGTAGATCGTAGAACATACTAATATTAGTATTTAGAATAATTTTAATCAAAATCGTAGGAGTCGTTTTCGATAAAATCTATATTTTTTGTAACGGTTTTTTAACATTTATATGGAAGGTACCGTTAATTTTGACTATAAGAAAAAAATTTTTCAAAACATTTTAGATAATGTTAAAAAACTCCTTGTTACCAAGATTAAAATCAACCAAGTCGTTTTCGAAATATTTGGTTTTCAGAAAAAAATTTGAAATTTTTTTGAAAATCTAAAAAAAAGTTTTTGGAAAATTTTGGTATACAAAACTATTGAAACTTTTCAGAAGGTTCTCCATAAAAAAAATTATCAAAATTAATTTTTACAAAAAGGTAGCATATATGTATGTACTTAATAAAATTTATTGATTTTTTTTTTAGAAAAATCTGTCGAGTCATTTTTGAGAAAAATAAGATTTTCCAAAAATGCTAAAAAATTATATGGAAAAATATATAAAAGGAAAAAAAACGTGTCGGGGTAATGTCCCAAAAACACTTTATACCAAGTTGAATTAAAATCGGCCCATGGGCTTAGGCTGTAGGCGAGTCCACAGACAGACAGATAGACAGATAGACAGACAGACGGACATAATTGCGAGACCCACTTTTTTCGTCTTCCCTATCATCGTAATATCGAGTTTGATTGTTATCTCGAGTTTAATTTTTTGTATGAATCCAAAACTTGCTATATACATACCTATATATCGGAAGTAAAAAAGAAAATGCCTCAACGGATACATTCTATTGGTTGCAATCCAATATAGAGTGTATCCGTTGAGGCAATTGCTCTTTTCTGAAAAAAAAAAAACAAGAACTTCATGGTAGTTTGGAAAATCAGCTTTTGTTGACTGACTTGACCGAATGAAAAATTACTGGAAATTTCGGTGAATATTGGCAAAATGCTAAAAACATTTTCATTTGTACACAGATGCCCCCCCCCCCTCGAAGTATTGTTTATCTTAGTAAATAAATACATTACATAGTGTCAGAGTGGTATGCTGACATTTCAGTTCATCCATCTATCCAGTCTTTCTATCCTTGATCGAATATTATGTGTAGGTAAACTTTACCTTAACCAACCGAACCCATCAAATTTAAAACCCGCCATTAACAAACATCTTTAATACCACAATCAACTATACCCATACACTTGTTATTTTGACTTCCGTGTTTCCTTTTTACTTTATTTTAACATACACTCTCAGACATGCAGTGAAATCGTACATTCTCAGCACGGGAAACATCACATATTATAATTCCCACAAAACTTTGAAAATGTGCATTTAACCAGACAAGAATTCGTTAGAGAGGATGTATGAACATGAACACTGAAATCTATATCTGTATCCTGACAAAAACAGCCAAAAACCAAAACACATACATTTTATTTCTCTATATCCCTCCGTCAAAAAAAAAAAAAAAAAATTAACTTAAGGATTACAGAGTGTATGATTAACTTATTTAAGTGTCAGCTATGATATATGAGATAATTAGGTATATATCTAAGGAAGAAGATCCTTATGCATTTGACTTGATGACAAATATTTGGTTTAGCTCAAAATAACGACTCTTCAACCAAAAATTTGACAAAACTGGAGGGTGACGTTCATTTCTCATAATATTCTCAATTCTGTATTTAAGCTGAAGGACTTTCTAAACGAAATATCATATTCTTTTTTCTATATACCTAGAAGTGAGTGTAGTAGATGTTTTGTGGGAGACATACATACATAATATAAGAAAAAATAGCCATCATAAAAAATATGAAGCATAAAGAACATCTTTTATATTTAATTTTTTTTTTATTTTCTCGGTTTTTTATTTTATTTATTTTTTTCTGGTTGTTTATAGACAATTTATATGGAAAACATTATCAAGTGAAGGTTAAATTTGTATGTGTGCGTAGGTACAAGTCTTTTTTTTTTTTTTTTGGAAAAACAAAAGGTCAGCTAATGGCTATCACGTGCCATCTTGTTGAAGTATTAAGTTGTTGTATACATATAAAATGATGTTTAGGTTTAAGGTACAAAGGATTTTTGCCAATTTGACTTTTACAGGTGAATAAAATATACAATATGTACATCAGAAAAAAGAAAAAAATGTATTTATTTCGGTCAGTTTCTAACATATTTAAGGTAATTCTTTTATGTTTCAGAGAAATGAATCAGTTTGAGATTGTGAGTTAAGGACACGCAAGTTTTTTCTATCTCCGCATAGTTCTGAATAATATTTTTGTATTTTAGTTTAGAGAACTATCATATTTATTTACGATTATCATCATAATTTCCTTTGAAGTTCAGGAGTCTTCTTATGCCGATTTTATCCACTCAAAGTTGAACATAACTTAACGATTTTTATTCTCAACTTGTGAATTTGTTTTTATTCACACAAAGTTGACGTTCTAAACTTTCGATTTTTAACTCTTGAGTTGATCAACTTTAGATTTTCTCAACTCCCAGAAAAGTGGAACTTGACCGAGCAAACTTGAGAGTTTACATGAAAATGTTGTTTTGTCATTTAATTTTTGTTTCTAAAGCTTGTTCGCTTCAGATTCCGGACTAAAAAAAAAATTAAAAATTTAAATTACGTTCCGAAGCAATTCTTTTTGGTAAATTGACCATCAATTTCTTTGTGCAGTAATGCCTTCGCGATTTTCTCCCACGCTTTATCTTTGTTGCGTTTCGTGGTATCATTAATTTTTTCAAAATCAAAATTAAAACAGAAAATGACAGTTTCGTTTTATTTTTCACAAATATCCCAGGGATATTATTCATATGAGGAATTGACAAAAGAAATATGTGAATAAAAAGAAATTTGAACTTGCGTTTCAACTCTCGAGTTGATCAACTTGAGAGTTTGCCTCAAGTTGAGCAATATAGTGAAAAAAAATGGCCTTTAGTCATAAGGATTTTTCAAAGAACTTCTTTTCAACGGAAGTATCGGCATAAATATTTTTTTTCTTAGAGAACGGCCTTCAGAGAAATGGTGGTAGTACAAAATGCACATATCTTCAGGTCGGAAGAAAAAACGGCTCAACTCAACACACCTCATTTTAGAGTAGGTATAAGTAAAATAATTTTGTTTTAAACAAATGTTTTTTTGTTTTTTCAAGTTTTATTTTTTGTAAGTAGTGTTTTTGACGCAATAAAAAGAACCCTTGTTTCAACTTTTCAAAAAATCATGTTTTCTTTAAAAATTCCTTAAAGTTTTTTTCTTGTTTTTTTTTTTTTTTTTTGACGAATTTTTAAATCATAAGACCTCGACTTGTGACGTTTTTCTCGATTGTCTAAAAATGGATCGTGATTTACTCGAATGCTTAAAACTTAAAAACGGTTGGACCAAATCAAAAAATTGCTTTTGCGGGTTTGTTCATAATTCCTACGCGGAGGTTAAGGAAAAAAGAAAACAGGTGGCGTTGTAGGTGCACATTTCGTTAGGCGTACATTTCATTTTTCAGTTCAATAAATGGACTTCGAAGTCCGAAACATAAGTGGGAATTTGTAGGTGACCTCTTCAGTTTGTTAAATTTTGTTGCCTGGCTGATGAAGAGTGTATTTATGCTCGAAACGTTGCACACCATATAACACTATCTTTTTTATTGACCTGGAGCCTTTTTAAAAACTTCCTTTTGGACTCCGAAACCACCTCACCGATTGAGCTCAAAATTTCAGGAAAACTTAGGTGGAGGTTCAAGAGTGTTCCTGTGCGTGTTTGGTCCACATCAGACTAGCAGTTTGGCAACGAGGTGTAGCAGCACATGCATTTATCGTACTAATTTTAAAAAACTAAGTGGAAAAGTACTCATTTCATATTTATGTAATCATTACATAGTTATGTACATTGTGTGTGCAATTATTACATATTTATTTAATGAGCACAGTGGAATATGTAATTACCACATATTTATATTTATTATCAGTGTTCATACATTAATTACATATTTATGTGGTCATTACATATCGTCTTTATCCAATACACGTTGATATACTTAGACTCATCGCACTTTGCTTGTGCATAGCACAAAACTTGTTGTGATTAATACAATTTCTTAGGTGGATGGCTAGTGGATTTTAAATATTTATGTATTCATTAAATATAGAAATATAGTCAATAAATAATCATAAACTCATCGGAGATAACCGACACATATTTTTGTAATGGGTCCACATAATTATCTATTTATTGGGTACATTAGTGTAAAAAGCTATCTCATAGTGTATTGTATTAATTTTTCGTTCAAAGTCAGTGTTTAGAAAATTTACCATTTACCAAACTTAAGCGGAAAGGAATAGGCCTTTGTCTCTACGATTTTTATCTTGTCTTGATCAAACCTACCCTCTGTTTTTTTTTTTTTTGCACAATCAATATAAAACTTGAAGGTTTGAATGAAAGAACAACAACTTGAGTGAGCTACCACCAAGTTTTATAGGCTGGAGTTATATCTATTTCACGGTTGCCAGGCCGATCATCAGACTCCTTTAGTGGTGCTTAGTCTATTTATGTTCAACTTTATTCGAAAAACCATTTGTCCCACTGAGACTCGAACCTAGACCAAGCGTCTCCTGGCCAAGTGCACTACGCACTGCGCTACCGAAGGTCACGTGATCATGTCGATCGAGTGCAGGTTTTTTTTTATTGTTTGACGAATGCATTTGAATCAACTAGCATTTTTACTATAGCCACATACAATATAAAAATTGTAAAAACTGTAATGAAAAAAGTGTAAACAATTTTTTTAAGAATAAGAGCACTTGGACAGTTGTCCAGCTAGACATTTCTCGAAATCTCGTTGAACAATTGTTTATTTTTAAGCGTTCATAGTTGTCTAAACATATTCTCATATATTCAGTGGAAGCATTTGAAATTAAAAACAAGACATAGGCTTGCTTTTTATTAATTGTTATTCTTTTTCATCCTCCTTTTTTATGTGATATTAACTCCTGTACTCAAAAATTCAAACGTTTTCCACATCAAAATTCATATCCTCTTGAATATTGATGGAAATCATGCATCAAATTGAAAAGCCTCAACAAAATAAATTCGAAATAAATTTCCACATCAATAAAAATTCAAAAAACAAAAAAAAAATCCAAAACAAAAAAACAGTTTTACTTAAGAGCAATTCGCATAAATCACTCAAAGACCCATCAATTACATTTGCTTTGGGGCATATTTAACAATTACCATAAATAACCTATTTGTAATCCGGGAAAATATTTCAATACAAAAAAAAATAAATTGCCTCCTTTTACCCAATCCCCAGAATTCTCGTTAAATTGCGCATTGTATATTTATTAATCATCACCCCAATGTCCCTCTAAAAAATGAAAAAAAAAGGACTGGATGAGGAGATGAGGAAGGTAATTAAAAAATAATATTTTATCAGCCATGTCAGTTATATATACATACATACATGCATTGGTATAATGGGTGTAGTATCCTATTTAAGGTACCCGCTTGCTACCAACCTATAAGTCGACCCGATTCATGTTTACCTAAGCTTCATATCCATGCTATGAGCATTGTTACTGTTATCTTAAAAGATTTGCATAGATTACTTTCGGATAATTAATAATTCTCCCAACCAATGGAATGAGCAATGAGCGTTAATCGCTTTTATTAGCTAGTGCTATCATAAGCCAATCCGAATACCATTATCATAATTCCCAATGCTTTACTGCTATATACTTCAATAACATCAAAACTTGTTTCGTCATCAAATTCAGTCGAAGCCATAACATCATCATGACTGTCATTTCGCGCCTATGTGTAATTCATCATTATTGATGATGACAAGGACTCATCTTCACTATTGTCCTACTAGGCCAGCAGCAGCAAAACGATGTTTGTGTTGCTGGTGTTGGACGCCAGTTAAGCCACCCAAACCATCACCACAAAAACCACACCCTTGGTTCTGCTATTGCCACGCAACATGCTGTGTAGACTAAAAACTTGAATGAAACGAAGCGACACGAGGCCCCGTCATATTTGTCAGCTTTAACATAAGCCACTGGAAGAAATGAGATACAAAAGGATTTACGAGTAATACAAAGTAAAATGTATCGATAAAATGTAACGCAACGTTAAAAAATGAATCAAATATAACGCAACTCGCGTGTTAGGGAACTATGTCACCATATTACAATATGAGCTCGTTCAAAACCCAAAAACAAACACACGTTTATAAGTCAATTCGTTCAGAATATATCTATGTTCATCTCAGCATGATTCGTTTTTGGAAATAGTCGCTAGAAATACCGAAATAATTATAACTGTTTTGTTATCATTAAATTTGCAAACGAATGAAAAGGAATTTCTGTAGTTTCTAAACTGCCTTACTTTTTTTTTATTATTACATCATCTGATGAATAAATGAGAACTAAAGCCGGCGTGAAAGTTGAAAATCCTTTTATACCATCAGATGATGACTGACAGAAAATGTTTTTAGTACTTTAACTATGAGAGAGTGTCAGTTGGGCTGGGCTTTGTGGTATTTTGCTCACCAGAGAATAAGGATGATGTGAATCTTTAAGAGAAATTATCTATATAAGGGAAATAGAGCAAAAACATTTGAGTGGAAGTGTTGCTGTTACAATAAAGAGAAAGTTAGAAGAAATTATAATGTGTTATTGGTCCCATTTCTGCAATAATTCAAAAAAAAAAAAAAAACTTATACCGTTTTGCAATAGTTTTCTAGCAAAATATTTGTGATGAACACGTTAAAAGAATCTTTTGCAAAATACAGAACCAAAAACAGCTAGATTTCATTTTTTTGTTAAGTATACCTAACCTAGAATTAGTATTAGGTAGAACAATTTTAATCAAAATCATATAGGAGTCATTTTCGAGAAAAATTATATAAGCCCGTTAATATGCATTTGTATGGAAGCTACCGTTATTTTTGACTATGAGAATGATTTTTGTTTAAAATATTCCAGCTAAACGTTAAAAAACCACTGCAAAAGCTTTTCAAAAAAATTTGAAACTTTTTGAAAAATACAAAAAAAAGATGAACAGAACCTTATAGAAATTGCGTATTGACAAGGCTCTCACTAGTCAAACTAATGAGCCCAAAAGTGAGATCGCCAGGACGAAACGCCAATTTGTATGGACTAAAGGCCGTTAAAAACTATTTTGAATTAAAAAAAATATGTTTTTGAAAATTTTGGTGTACAGTAGGTACAACTTATACTTCTCAAATCATTTTCTCTAAAAAAAAAAAAAAAGATTTATCAAATTTACCTGATTCGTTTCTGAGAAAAGCGAAAGCCAAGAAAGGAGACGTGACATTTAAAACTACTTTTTGGAAATTTTAATTTCACCAGAAGTAGGGCTGGCAACGAGGTCTCGGTATCGTCAAAATCGAAAAATTTTAGTCTCGTCTTGGTCTCGGTCCTGGTCTTGTCTCTTTCGTGTTATTTGGTAGTAAAAAGATTATCTTACATGCGTGTTCAGATTGAAAAGATAGAGTACGGTATCTCAAAAGATAGAGTACGGTTGGTAAGAAAATGCGGGGTGTGGAGTCTTGTGTGAAGCACGAAGAAAATGTAAAAAAACAGACTCGTGAGTCTGTTTTGTGTTTTGTTGTTGTTTCAGACAGTTAAATTGTAAAATTGTTGTTTTTTCTTTCAATAATGTATTTTGAGGCGAATCAAAGTTTTTAATGTAAACACGATGAAACTTGTCAGTTAGTACTCATGTTTTTTTCATTATATAAATAGGGCATAATGCATGCAATAAAAGCCGTTTTTTATTATCAGAATTGATCCATATGGATCATCGGAAGACATGCAATACAACAACAACACGATATCCTGCTCTCCATCGGGATCACATAGAATATTTCGCAAAAAAAAAAAACTTGTGAATATAATGAAAATTGAACATGAGTACTAAAAAATAATTAAATAAAAAAATATTTCTTCTAACGAAAACCGAAACCAAACCACTGAGGTCAGCGAGACTCTAGGTGAATTTCGGTACCAAAAATATATACCGAGACCAAGACCAAGATGAGACTAAGACTCTCAACCATCTGTAGGAATGGAGGGGCCTACAATTTATTGCCGAATCCGTGTGGCACTTTTCTATGAAAGAAAATATTTTGGGGATTTGTCACTTGCTCGCAAGAGGCAGTAGCCCTGAAAAACATTTATGTTAGGCGGCAGAGGATGGGAATTGAACCCAGTGACAGTCCAACGCACTTAAAAATATAATACACATAATACATGTTGAAGCGTTAAATTAATTATTTTTTTTAAGGAAAATGAAATAAACCAGTAGCCGTGGCTTGATGCTTAGTGTGATGGACTGTCATGCCGGAGGACTAGGTTCGATCCCCAGCCTCGCCACATAATAATTTTTAAATAAAACGGCTACTGCCTCTTGCGTGGAATTGGCAAAACCTCCAAGAGTATCTCTTGTCACATTAGCCGTTCGGATTCCGCAATAAACTATAGGTCCCCTCAAACACACGCAGGAATGGTTGAGAGTTGTAAGTCACTAGTCTCTAGTTCTTCATGACCTGTTGTGCCAGCAAATTTATTCTATGCCTATGTACTTTAAATTAAATTCTTAAAAAAAATTGAGTCACATTTATTTTGCAAAATATCTTTCCTGCTATTCCGTCTTCATACTTTGCTGTATTCCTTCTTTTTTTTTAATCTAAAAATCTTTGAATTGAAATGAAAAATCAAGCATTTTCTTTTTCACAACAAGCTACAGCAGAATTAATCGCTAAATATTGAAAAGGACTGGTAACTGCTGCTCCTGCTATACTGCAGAGTGTTGCTGCAAGAGGTCTACCTACCATAAATCAATGACTCATTTGCACTACTATTAATCGTCTGCAATGATGATTGCAATTCGCACACAATAAATAATAAAAAAAAGAATACAGAAAGAAACATAAACACAGAAGGAAGCAAATTAAAAAAAAAGAGGACATTTTTCTTTTTATGCAACACGATTTGTATGCGCGTCCTTTTCATAACAAATAAAAAAAAATTATCCTTTACCTAACCACCAGATTCTCCTGACACCTCTATTATATTTTTTCAAGTTTCCGATCCGCATTGGATGTGGACACGGTACGGCGATCACGACGACGCTGTACAAAATAATGTGAAATTATTTTAGATTCTTGAAAAATTTGCGTTTTTTGACGATTGTCCAATGAGTTCTATCAGAAAACCTCCGGAGCACAACCGGGATTATATACAGGGTGATTCACTTACGGCTATATTATTGACTTTCTTCAAAGCTAGTTTTACTGAAAAACTAGTTCTATAGGGTTTTCGAGTTTTAAGTTTCTCAAAAAAAATTATTGATTTGATTTAGATGTCAAACTATGTATGAATATTTTATTTCAGATGTCAAAGTAATACAAATTTGTGAAAAATTTAAAACTCAAAACCGCTATAGATCTAGTTTTTCGGTTAAACTAGTTCTGAAGAAAGTCAAGAATATGGCCGTTAAGGTGTGAACAATTTTCTAAAAAATTCGACTTAAAATAGAAAAAAAAAAAATACAAAAAAAAAACAACAGCAACACTTAAAATGTCATGTTATACTTTTTTTAAAGACAGGAATTTGTTTTTTTATTATGTTTTTAATTCAAACTATTTAAGAAAATAGTTTTTGCAAAATTAATTTTCAAACTCAAAATTTTGAAAAAAGAATGAAAAAAATGTTCAAAATAATTTTGTTCAAAATTTTACGTTATTAAGTCGTATCTTTGTCGTAATAAATATTATCAATTAAATAAGCAGGATATAATTTTGTAGAAGGGGAAAGAGAGAAGTAACACCCACGACGAGCGTAGAGGCATACAGTACACGATCGACTAAGGCCTACAAAAAAAAAGCCCACCCACCCAGATCGCGATACATTGCTAGCTGCCTCCAGTTAGGTACCTACACCATATTGTTTGAATACACCAAAAGGTTATAAAGTGTGGGTCCCAGTACAGAACCTTTCGGAACACCGCATACTATACAATATAGTTAGGATCTTAGGGTAGGTGTCATTGAAGATTGATGATGTGTGAACAATTCGAAAGCGATTTACCAATGAAGGTAAAATAAATACTGGTAAAATTTTTCGTGAAATAATGGGTCAAAATCATCGGAAATCTATTCAAACATTTTAGTTGATGGAAGGTTGTACTGCCAAGGCATTTGAGTCTGTAATTTAATGAAATAATATTCCATAAAGCATTGGAAGTGATGACTGTGTAAAGCAACAATAATTGTTGCCGTTATTTGTTTGGGTTCTCGAGAAACTATTTAGGAAAGATTCGATTGGAGATTGAATCTGCTGATTAAGATTAAGGAAGATTTCGTCAAAACATTGCTCATACTCATTTTCGCCATCAAAAGTAACGGTTGGGGTTGCATTCAGTGTAAACACATGGATCTTTTCTCATCTATATTTTTCTTTAATTTTATTGCTTTCACAAATCATAATTGAGCTGTAAAATTGTTGTATATAAATTAGGCTTTAAGGGTTCAAGCTAATTATATCACTCACTATACATACATATTGTAGGAAAAAAAAAACATCCTGAATAAAAGTTGCTTGTCATTGTTGATTGCCTGCAGGGTGGCAGCTGAATAATTCATAAGAATATTCACACTCCCTTCCCATCGACAGTTCAAAACGTCAAAAGTTCCCTCCCTCCCTACCTATACACAGCTACTTGAACAATAATTAAAAAGTTTTGAATATAATCTTTGCCACCACTAGGCCGAGCACAATGATATCCTTGCCAACCAACTAACTTTTAATAATAAACCATAGAAGTGAACAAAACGCTAGTGGCATCCTCTGTTCAACTTCACTGAAACAGCGCTATCATAAGACAACCTACTCATAGCAAGGTCCATAGAACAAGTTACAACCACTTGAGATTCCTTAATAGATGCGCAAAGAAATTTTAACAATTTTCCAGACTATCATGCCTTCTTCCCATCACTATTCGCTTTAATTAGCACTTCTCTATTTCAACTACATTACCACCATCTGCGTGGAATTGTTGGTTTGTTAAGCTTTTCCTCAACAAAAAAAAAAAGACAACATGGACGATTCAATCTCGTTACTCAAGGACTTTCTGTGAACTTCTTGAAATGCTTACTCTGTAGGTATCTATATCATTCGATTTTTTTTTTTTTTTTGCAGAATTTGAAAGCACAGATGATGACATCAAGGTCCATTTCACTCAACCAAAAGGTTGCTATGGAAAACTATCGATTTGTATCTTTTGTGCAGAACATTCGTATTTCATTTATTTCAAGTTTAAACTCAAACCTCTAATGCAGACAAATTGACAAAACTGAGAAAATACCGAAATGTCCTTGGTGCATAAAGGAAAATTAGAGTTCATAGAACTACTTTGCCAATCGATCCAATCGAAATAGCACTCAAATTAAAATATCCAAATGCACACACTCATCCATTGACATAAAGAAGCCCCCAAGTTTGCATTGCTCCGATATCAGAAGTATCCCCAATCTCTGTGACAGAATAGTTAGTCCAATGTCAACAAGTAACCACTAAAACCTAGAAGAGCGTAACAACCTCTCTATAAACCACCCGCAATCCACATTACGATTTCAAACGATATCGAATCCTTTCGAACTGGCACTTCAGTAAACTCTGGCTATAGACCACATAAGTTCCTGTATCGAAGTATATACGTATAAATTATTCGTTGGATTGTCTATGGCTGTCTTCCATTTTGTATTGAAACTTGGAGTGGAAAATGGTAAACCACGAACACGACCTAATGAACTCAGAAAACTGTGGATTAATTTTGTACTGGGCAGTAGCGTAGCGTGGGTATCAACCGCCCAAGGCGGAAGACAGTTTTGCCGCCCACTTATTTGGGTATTTTAATTTAAACAACTACAGCCGTATCTATAATAGAATCTTGAAGACTTCTTAACTTTAAAATGCCTTTAAACAGCACTTAAGCGTGAAATCGGTATCTATAATCAATTTTCACATTTCGGCAACGTTGCTTAAAGGTCTCGTAACTTAAACGCCATCCATCGCGTGTAGAGTTTGCTTAAAGCTATCTAAAGTGTAGTTTGACATTTGTGAAGCTTTTTGTTTATATTTGTAATTGTGAATTTGTGTTTTGTTTATAATATTTCTTAAAAAATAAATTTAAAAATTGATCCCAATTTTATTTAATTTATAAACGATTTATATTGATTTTTTTCTTAAATAAGTTGTTGAAGAAGAATCTGCGCATACAAAAGATATTTTAATTCACATAATATGATATCTATATTTGGAAATTTTTTACGTTACCTTGTCGGCAGAGTCCCAATTTTCCGACCTTTTTCTTTTATTGGCGAGCATGGCGAAGTTGTTTATTGTTTTCCAATTATTTATTAAATCTGTCACGAAACAGCTGTTTAAAAAAAAATGTAGTAATATTTTGTTTTGATTGTACAAGATTCGTAAATTCTTTTACGTTACGTGACTTAACCATCGATTAGTTAAGTACTCATGCATAATTGACTATAGATGAGAATTTAAGCAACGTTGCTTAAATTCAAATTAAATATTTAAGCGAACTTAACTAATTTGCCTGTAAGAAACGTTTTAAGAAAATCTAATAAATATGGCTGCTATAGTATCTATACAGTAATTCTAAAAAACTTTTCGGCAAGAACAGCTTGCTTTTCGAATGCTTCAAAGAACATTATGTCAACACATCTAGCGAAAACATTGCGTACTGATGATATTTTTGATGACGTCAAATATTCAACGCATTGCTAGTTTACACTGACCGTCTAAATGTTCCTTAATTTTCCAAACCATCAATATAGTGAAAAGAAAGCACAAAATTAAAAAAATATCAACGAACGCACCCTAAACTATTCGAGGACTGGCTACCATTCCCCAAAAAAAATTTTATGGAGTGTCAAACTATTCCAGGCATTCCAAAACTTTATCTCAACTATGTATTATATTCACTATTATCGACACTATTCCTTTACTGTGTGAAATTTTTCTGCGCTGCTTATACACTTACCAATAAAAAGCGTCTATTATTATTAGTATTATTTTTATTTTGAAATTTTGCCGCCCTCTAAAAGTGCCGGCGGGTGCGTGACTTTTGTCTTATGAAGCCCGACTTTTGTTACAAAATTTAATCGATATAAAACTATACGATGGAGTTTAACCACTTGAATTAAGCCACTCGAACCTTAATACCTAAATCTTTCTGCTACAATTGGGCTGCTAGAATCTAAGGGCTAGAATCTAGCAGATAGAATATATCAATAAAAATCTAGCCACTATGATCAGAACTCTAAATGCTAGAATTTAGACGCTGGAAGCTGTACTCTAGAACCTAAAACGCTAGAGTCAAGCCTCAGAATCTAGATGCTATCATGAAGACTATATAATCTAGACGGTATAGTATCTAGTCTCTAGAATTTAACCGCTTTCTACTCGAATCTAGGCATTAGAATCTAGGTGCTAGGATTAAGACTCTATAATCTAGATGCTAGAATCTTCCTGCAAGAATCTATATGCTAGAATCTTGCAGCTAGAATTAAGTTGCTAAAATTTCTCTACTAGAGTAAAGAATCAAGGTGCTAATCTATATTAAAAGCTAAATGTTTTAATCTAGCTGATATAATCAAGCTAGGATCAAGACTCAAGAATCTTCCAACTAGAAGCTAAATGCTGGAGTATAGCGAATAGGTTCTAGCCGCTAGGACCAAGATTATAGAAATCTAAACGTAGAATCTCGATACTGAAATCTGACTCCTTTAATCTGGATGCTAGAATCTTTTCGCTAGAATCTAGACGCTGGAATCTAACCGCTAGATTCAAAACATTAGAATATAGATGATACTTACCACTAAAATCTAGCTACCCGAATCAAGCCGCTTAAATCGAGAAGCTAGACTCTGACGACTAGAATCTAGCGTCTCGAATAAAGCCACTAAAAAATAGCCGATAGAATCCTGCGACAAAAATATATCCGTTAGAATTAAGACTCTTGAATCTAGACGCTGGGAATCTATATGCAAGAATGTAGCCGCTAACAGTTTTACTCTAGAATCTAAGTACTAGGATCAAAACTCGAGAATCTAGACGCTAGAATATAGATACTGTAGGGTAGCCACTAGAGTCAAGCCTCTAGAATTTAGATGCCATGATCAAGATTCTAGAATTTAGACGTTTGAATCTAGATGCTAGAATATTTCTTTAAAATCTAAACTCTAGATGGAGATTGTAAATGTTAGAATCTTGCAACTATAATCCAGCTACTTGAATATCGCCACAATGTCTATCCACTGGGATAAATAGTCTAGACACATCATAAACAAATTCTTAAATCTAGCAGCAATTGTCAAGCCTGTCGAAAAGGATAAAGATTTTAGCATCTAGACGTTAGAACTGACCAGAAAAATATGACTACTAAAATCTAGTTACTTTCAAATCTAGCAACTAGAATCTACCCGACACAATCTAGCCCCAAGAATAGAGCCAGATTAGATCAAGACTCTACAAGTGTAACAATATCGATGCTAAAAATTTAGATACTACAATCTTCCTGCTAGAATCAAGCAGCTAAGATCTAGCCACAAAAGTGAAGATGATATTGATCGACCTTTACTTAAGATAGCGTTTACAGTCCAGGATGACTCAACCAGCCCCTCAACATAGCTCAGTCCCTAGCTAGCTGCCTCCAGTTACGAACTCACAGTTGGTTTTGGTCGTTCTCTACTTGTGTGCGCCACCTAATGCGGGGTCTTCGTCTTTCTCTGTTGCCCAGACCATCAAGGGTAGCTTCCAAGACTCGTCGGGATAGTGCTTCGGTGCCCATACGTTCCACGTGTCCCAGCCACCTCAGCCGGTGCGCTGTATTTCTAGCTTTTTGACCAGGTCGAAGTAGCTGTAAATCCGGTTATGCTCTTAATTAAAAAAAAAAAAAAAAACTACAAAATCATCAAAATCTGAGCTGCCACTTTATAAATTTCGGAGTATCCAAAAACTTTTATTGGCTATCAACTATTCAACTCACGGTTGGAAAATGGCTTACTATTGTACTGAATTTTGCACTATTTATTTTCCCCAGTACGTAAGTACCACTTTTCAACTTTCAGTACTATTTAAAATTTTGTTTTAGAGTTGATTTCAAACTTATTTCTTTATTCAATTTACCCTTCATTAAAAAAAAATTTACACGCAAGCATTCCTAAAAGACCCTCAATCGCTTGAAATAAGGTTATCACTCAAGAAAGTGTTGAGTTTCGTTTGAACTCGTGGTTTTTACAAGAATAACGAATTCGCTTTAAAATACTATGTGATTCCCAAGGAAAAATTTAACTTCCACACCATAATCTTTCCAAAAATGCACATGACCTAAACAGAGGTAAGAAGGTTTTTGAGAAAATTTACTTATTTTGGGGTTATTCCAAAACCGTTATATCAAAGAAAGAAATAACTTTTTTAACTTGACGTTTAAAGGCTTAAATACATTCAAGACTCTTTGTAAAAATTACAAAAGTGAGAAACTAAAACATGCGCTAGAAATGCTTGTGTGCGAATGTTTTAGTTTTTCACTTTTGTACTTTTTGCAGATTCTCTCAAAAATGTTTCAGATGTTACAGATCTTGATTCATGTTCGTTTATGATTCATGTTGGTTTAAATAAGCCCGTTGATTTTATGAACTTCGAAACAAATTTATTCCTCCTTGTCGCTTAAAAAATTTCACTTAATTTTATTACATTTTTCACGCATGGAAAAGGCAATTTTTTTATTTGTATGAAAACTTCACTTCGCTTAGATCTTTAAGTTAGGCTTATCTCATAAAATATTCCAAATACGAAAAATATATTATATCTTGTATATTATAATTGTATAATGGATTTTCTGCGCAGAACGGTGCGTTTTGATTTCAAATTTTACACCAAAAGTACGAATTTAAATTCATAATCCATCCCCTAAAAATTAAATAGGTATGCACTTCAAAATTTTCTCTGGCAAAATGTGTTTTTAAAAATTTATCAGGTAATCTATTTAATATTAATATTATTTAAGAGTATTTAAATAAAGGGCGAAGCAAGGCTAGTAGGTTTTCTAGTTTTAGAATAAAAATAATTTAAAAACAACTGAATTTAATGTGGTGAATTTTGAGTGACGTTTAAGAAAATTTAACAATAACGTTCTTAGCACAGATAAGGCTAGAATTTTAATACATTGAAGATTTTGATATTTCCACAAAACTTGGCGTATCAAGTTTTTAGCTGTGTTTTATGTTTAAGCTGCAACTGATAGGCGAATCCTAAAGTATTGCGAAAAAATTCTGTACTATTTGGTTACTTTCAGTACTATTTTTTTTCAGCATTCAGTACTATCGAAAAAAGTCATTTTCCATCACTGATTCAACTATTATTTTCCTTTTTTTTTCTATTTTATTTATTTTTATTTTCCTTAGTGCAGCTCTTTTCTCATTCAGTTACATACGTTGAGTGTATAACATAAAATAAACAAGACATAATACCATCGAGAATAGAAAAACAAAATTTAACACAAAATTTCACCGCCGAAAAAGTCAACACGTCACACGAAGATAGAATTGAAAATGGGTAGAGGATAAGAAATCAGAGACGATAACAAGAACAATAAAAAAATTTTAACCATCAACAAAAACTAGGTATAGGAAGTTAGCAGCTCTATCGTTTGGAATAGAACGATGTCAAGTCGACGTGAAAGCTTCCTCAAAATCCGAAAATCCTTAGAAGACATAGTGCACTTCTACAGCAAATATGGGTTTGTTGATGGAATGCATAAAGGACGACTATCACACATGGTAAAGAGACAATACTGAAAATAGAGAAACAGCAGCAATAAAATCAGCACTGACATTCCCTCCGGGTTAACTGTGTATAGGTTAGGTGGATAAATAATGCTACTTTCCTATTCCCAGATCCCAACCCAAACCACGCAGTCAATATCGCAACACACAACGTATCGAGATGAATTGTTTTTTATGGAATCTGCCTGGTAAACAAGGATCTGTGTACTGCAGCAGCAGTGTTTTGTTTTTTCCCCCAGAAAAATCCATGGCGCAATCAATTTGAGCTTGAGATTGGTAGAAAGGACGAAGAAGAATCGTGACAAAAAAAAATAAAATAACCGCCAACCATTAAGTCTGTGTGACAGTATCACGCGGTATTTTTTGGCGTCGATTGGGTAAACATGAAACTGGAGATATAGAGGGTTTTGAATATATTTGTCCGTGGTTCGGGTCAGGGGGGGAAAGTGTCGGCCTGGATCGATTTGGCCCACCCTGCTTGGGGCTATGAGTGATGGTACTTGATAAGTGCGTGTGAAATTTACGAAGTTCCACAAGGATGAATCGTGAAAACTGAAAATTCTTTAATATGGGAAGCGCAAAGACACTTAGCTGGATTGGTGGCAACGGACCCAAGAAAGTGTGGATAACAAACGAACGGTTTTTGATGTCCTCTGACATCGAGAAACGAGAATATCGATTTCGTGTAATGAAATGGCGCACACAACCAGTCCTTCAAGCTGTTGGGAATTTCTCTTTTTAGCGCAAGAACAAGGAGTCAAATAGAAAGAAAACACCGAAGGCATTAATGTAACTTTAACTGCTATTTTGAATAAACTTTTTTATAGGTACACATAATATTTTTTTTTTAAGGTGGGAATTGCCAAAAGTTATACTTATGGACATTTTAAGTGCTGCTACGGGGAAAAAATGGATGGAGATGTGATTGATAGGCTTATATGTATCTTTAAAAAGGTGATTGATTTTTATTTTGAAGAAAGTTTGAGATCTTGTCATATGACGCGGTAAATTATCAAACCATTAGATAATCGATTTATCACTCAAATAACAATTTATACATAGTCCATCAAGAATTTACAAATAAGGCCCAAACCTTTAAAAAAATCCAAATGAAAAGATTTTTAAAAACTGTCGTTTTACTGAAATTTAATAATTTAAATATTGTTCTACCTTTTGTATTGCTTCACAAAATTCAGATTATTAAAACGCAAACTGTGTTTATTTGTCTACAGAAATACAGGCTGGAAAGTCGATTGTCAACGTTAGCGCGTTAATATCTTTTTTTCCACTGAGTATTTCCCGAAGTGAAAAAGAGTTCTCGGAAAGATTTACACATAATTTTAACGAAGAAAATCATAAATTTCAGAAACCGTTTCAAATTATTTTGAACAAATTACATCGTAAAACATGAGCTCGAAAACAGCGAAAAAGTAATTTTTTATGATTTTCAGACAGGAATATGTGAAAAACGTGACTTGATAGAATACTTCTGACTTGGGATTTGGGTTTAGCACACCAAAAAGAAGTGTACTTTGTTTCTTCGCAGCAAAAAAAAAAACTTTATTTTGTTGACTAGTCTTATTTCCTTTTTTTTTATAACAACGGAACTATTTGTTTTACAGGATTCCGCTTTTTGCTTAAATTAAAGCTTTGCAATCTTACTTACTTTAGGTGACGCTCACAGCCCAGGATGGACTACAGCCTCAACCAACAAGCCCCTCCAGCCAGCTCGGTCCCAAGCTAGCTGCCTCCAGTTACGCACTCCAAGTTGGTTGAGGTCGTTCTCCTCACCTAAGGTGGGGTCTTCCTCTTCTGCACAGACCGTCAGTGGTAGATTCGAAGACTCGTCGGGCTGGTGCGTTGGTGTCCATACGCTCCACGTTTCCCAGCCATCTCAGCCGCTGTATTTTCAGCTTTTTGACCAGGTCGACGCACGTCACTGTAGAGCCCGTACAGCTCGTTGTTGAATCTTCTATTCCATACTCCATCGATACATAATGGACCGAAGATCACCCGAAGAATCTTCCTTTCAAAGCACCCAAGCAGATTCGCATCCGTTTTTGACAGGGTTCATGCTTCTGCCCTATAAATATAGCAGGACCGGGATGATTAGATTCTTACATAAGCTCTCCTTGGTTCTTTTAGAGAGGGCTTTATTACTCAAATGCCTTTTTATCCTAAAGAAACAGCAATTGGAAAGAGTGATTATTCGTTTTATCTCTGCACTGATGTCATTTTGCGATGTTATAGTGGAGTCCAGGTGGACAAAGTCCTTGACGACTTCGAAGTTGTATCTATTAATCGTGACGTTTTGGCGGAGCCGACGATGTTGAGATTCCTTTCTCGATGATAGCATATACTTCGTCTTGTCCTCATTAACAGCCAAACCCATATTTTCGCCGCCTCCGATTCAATACTTTCAAACCCGGTAACAGTTTCCTTCGTTCTCCCAATGATGTCA
The DNA here is from genome assembly GCA_947049315.1 of Epistrophella euchroma. Taxonomy (NCBI): domain Eukaryota; kingdom Metazoa; phylum Arthropoda; class Insecta; order Diptera; family Syrphidae; genus Epistrophella; species Epistrophella euchroma. Next base: position 118,846,372 of record OX346245.1, on the reverse strand, counting down.
ACATCATCTGCATAATTGTAGCTCTGTTGTTGACTTGCGAGTTGCGTACAATTTCTTTAAGAACGATGTCAGGTTACATGATAACGCGTCGCCTTGTCTCAAACCTTTCTCGACATCAAAGGGTTCGGTGGTGTTCTTGCCGACTTTGACGGAGCAGCGAGATTTCTCCATCATCATCATTCATCCTGCACAAGCGGACGAGTTTGGCAGGGATGCCAAGATGCGCCATGGATCTGCTGTATAGCTCGTCTCTGTCTACGCTACCATATGCGACTTTAAAATCGATAAAGAGGTGGTGTGTATCGATTTGAAACTCCTGGGTTTTTTCCAAATTCTGTTAGAGTGTGAACATTTGGTCGACGGTTGATTTGCCGTGCTTAAAACCACACTGATAGGGGTAGATCAGATCGTTGACAAACGGTTTTAATTGATCACACAATACAGATGACAAGATTTTGTATGCGACGTTGATGAGACTTATATACATCACACTCTGTGTAGTTAGTTTAAGAAGAAGGAAAACACAAAATAGTTGGCACAGGTCATAGCAACTCCTTTCTTGTGGATGAGGTACACTATATCGAGCTAAGCAATCGCTCTACAATAATTGTTTTATGACTTTTACTTTGTATAGGCCGAGTATTTTAGCAGATGTTTTCTTGCGAAGAGAGCTTAACTCCATTTTTGATTTTTTTTAGTAAAATTTCCAATGTATGCTGTATTTCGAGACCTATTTACTTAGATAGTTGGTATCTATTCTAACAATTTCCCAAAAAATCAGCATGATGCTATTTTGTGCGACCTACGATGTCTAATTAATTTGTTCCTAATTTTATCAGAAAAGGGGTTACCATGAATTTTTTTTTTTTGTTGATCAAGAAATACTTATGCGAAAAAAGGCATTTTGTTTATCGTATAAATGTCATCTCATTACATTTTTACATTTTTATGACAATAAAATAATTAAGAATGGTAGAAAATCTGAAAATTTGTAGGATATTTTTTGTGATTTTATTTTTTTTGAATCGTTTACTTTTTTTTTAATATTCAAGAGCAACTACTGGCTTTAAAATATTGCCACTTTTTCTTATACTGCATAAATATTATTCCACTTCAATAATACTCTAAGCCATCGTTAAAAAAAAAAAAAAATACTCAATACTTCACGGGAAGCAAAGAACGCGACGGGTAAATTTGGTTTTGTAATTTTTTACAAAGACCGCCGGACCGCGCTCTGTTTGACCAGGCCTTAATAGTTCAAAATTCCTTATATCCAAAAAAAAAAAAAAACTAACATTTTATCATTTTTGATCTCTGCTGGTATGTCCTCGCAAATAACGTTTTTGTCATCAAAATCAGTTAAAAATCTGCATTTCCACTATTCTAAGTTTATAAAATAGATAAATGTGCAGAGTTCACATTAATAAAATCTATATTTAACGTAGAAATTACATTTTTTTTCTCGGAATATATTTTATCGGGAAAAGTGTACCTAGAGTATATTTAACGAATTTGACTTTTTTATTTCACTTTCAGTGTACGTGCATATTCCATGAGTATTGATTCGTGATACCCATTCCACTAGCTACGTTAACGTGTATCTCCTCAATTTAACTTCTTTAAATTATATTACTTCTCTTTGACATATTCAAGTACTACTTGGAGTAAGTACCTACTTGATGAACTTGGGCTTGTATCGAATTACATACTTACCTACTTTTTACCTTTAAGTTCTTTTCCTCTGATACGATTACATCCTAATTTCTGACAATAATTTAAGAAGAAAGTTTCTCTTTGATTGAAGAAGTATAAAGTTGGGGTTCGAGATAGAGAGAGGTTCCTACTCTGCAGGAATTCTTAGTTAAATATTCACACCAAGTAAATTCTATTTGCATAAATTAATCTTGTGATGGAAAATGTCGATTCTTTTTTTTGTTATTTTAAATAAATTACGATGACCTGAAATCTTACAGTTCAGCATCAATTCAATTCGATTCTATGTAGGTAAGTATCAGGACATTGACCTGACCTTCCTACAAAGCTTCCTCTAATTCCACCTTTTTTGTAAAATGTTAAATAGTATAGGTTTACCTGCCCTTTCATTTTCAATAATTATAATTATAGGTGCCTATGTAAAGCGGTTGTTAATTAGACAAAGACTGATATCTTGGAGACGCGCTATTCATTAAGATGTAACAATAAAATTATAGTGTCCTTCGTCGTTGCAGTAAGGGTAGGTAGCTAATTATATCTCATCAGGCATTATAGATGAATCAAACTCAATATTCATCATCTAAGAAAAGGCCTTTCACTATTATTATCAATTGATTGAATGATGTTTTACGCATAATGTTCGTTCTTGTTGTTGGAACGTGCTTTGAGTTATAATCATATTGTTGTCGAACATGTTTGCTTGGAGTTCTCAATATGTATCGTATATGGAGTTGGATTTAAGGACTGGACTCTGGACTGCAAATATTTTGGAGTAATTGGCTCTTCCCATAGTTCCCACAATTACAGCAATAGTTTCATGTACTTACATAGTTATGGGGTATAGAGCTTATTCATTACCACTTATCACATGTACGTTAGTTAAGCGGTTTGGGTGATAAAACTACATCAAACGTGTAAAAGTTTGCAGAAAAATGACGAACATTTTTCTAAGATGAAAAATGAATATTTTTTTAAATGTTTTGGTTGAATAATTTTAGGGGAGGATGTTACATCTTATTACATTTTACACAAAAAATATTCCGAACTTGGCAAAAAATAATGAAACTTCACTTAAATGACAAAATTAAAAAAAAAATTGGGCTAATTTTATTTAAAAAAAAAATATTTTCGTGATTTTAAATTCAATATTAAATATTTTGAAGCACAAATAGTGGATGCCAGATGCACATACCTACAGATAGACTTTATATGACGAAAACCAAAATTTCCTTTTATACATGAAAACAATACTTGCCGAATAGTAGGTACAAGGTACAAAATTTGATTTTTTTTATAAAATTATTCCACAAAAGCGTAACGAGGCTGTATAAGTATTCCAAGTAAAATGGAATACTAGCATTTTCTAAGAAGGATTTTTGTATAAAACAACGGAAAAAAATTAATTAACTCAATTTGTAAATAAGAAGAAGAGGTAGGTAAGGTATACTTAAGAAAAGCAAAAGAAAATTATTTTTGTTGTTGTTTTAAGTGGACTGAAATAAATTCAAATAGAAGATTTTTTTGCATTTTGTAAATATGTAATTACATACTTTGTTGCAATTTTAATGTATGGAAATAAGAGACTTAGTATGGTTTAGCCCTGTCAAGGTATTGAAATAAAAACACAATTAAAAATAGCTTTAACACAATTTTCCAGATAATTTTTTTTTAGATAAATAATATTATCACTATTTAAACGTTTTAATTGTATTCATTTAAAAAAAAGTTCTGATATATCGAATTACATAATTAGTTCCTGTGGTCCTTTTTTGTTGATTTAAACAATTCGTAGCAATTAAAAAATGTACTAGCCGTGGGCATTATGGTTAGTGCGTTAAATTGCCATGCTGGAGGTCTAGGTTCGATCCCCAGCCTCGCCACCTAATAATTAAAAAAAACGGCTACTGCCTCTTGCGAGGAATTGACAAAACCTCCAAGCGTATAGATATCTCTTGTCAAAGAAAAGTGACGCTCAATTAGTATTCGGCTAACTGAATTAAAGGTCCCCTATATTCCTGCAGACATGCTCACAGGAATGGCTAAGAGTTGTATGTCACTAGACCCAAGTTCTTCATGAGTATAGGTAGACATTATAAGATAATTAGGAAGTACAAAAAATTGAGTCTCGCACATCTGTCCGTCTGTCTGTCTGCCCGACACTTCGTTTTTAAAGCAAAAAAACAATACATTTATTTTTTTCTGTCAGTTTTTAAAACTCAAATTTTATAAAAAATGACTTAATTTTTGGTTGCTTTGAAAACGGTTCAAATTATTTAATCAATATAAAATATGTATGTTTATAACTTAAATTATCAAAAAATACTTATTGGATTTTTAAGAAAAGTTTTAATGTTTTTGAAAACTCAATACGTATTTCGAAAACGACCCGGTCGTTTTTTTAAACAGGGCACCAAGCGGTTTTTTAGCATTATTTAAGATATTTAAAAAAAAAAATTGTTCTTATAGCCAAAATTAACCGTACCTTCCAAAAAGTTGTTAGAAAACCGTTAAAGGAAATTCAGTATTTTCGAAAACAATTCCTATGATATTGATTATCTATGGGTTTTGTGTACTAATATTATAAACCATTGAACAAAAAAAATTTTTACATAAAGCCATTTTTTTTAATATTAACTCTCATTGAACCATTTTCAATATTCATTATAGATTATTTTTTTTTTTCAAAATTAAATTTTTTATAATTTAATTAAATTTTCTTAATTTAATTTAATTTAATTTTCTTAAAAAATAAGTTTCAAAAAACAGTTTAATTAATATATTTTTTTCTCATAAAATGAAATTTTTTAAGAAAACCAAAAAAAAACTAAAAAAAACTCTCTGAACTAGTCAAATAGGTGATACTATACACGTAAAAAAATAGCCGGAACAAGTCACTCTACGCTTGCGTGGATTTAGAAAAGACTTTAATTTTTTTAGTAGGCAAATTCGATTTTCGATTAGCATTAAACCTTAAATATCAAAAAAGTTATTACAACAAAAGGTCTAAAGTCCAAACAAGTTTTTTAAATTAGTTTTTTTCGCATTAATATATAGGTAGTAAAATTTTTAAAAATGAGAAAATTGCTACACAAATGCAGCTTCTAACGGTATCTAAATACTAAAAATTAACAAATTTCAAAAAGGCGACCCAGAATCCAGTTTTGAATCCATAAATTCACTTAGATCAAAAATCCAAACCGTCAAATTTTCTTTCTGTTAAAAGTTGTATATGTATAGGTATTTCATTACAGCTAAATTAAATTAGAGTCAAATGAATAAATAAATTTTAGTAATGGGATTTCAGTGAAGATGTCAGTAAGATGTCGTACAGTTTCTCTACAGTTTCTTCTAACAATTAGCTAAGTTATAAATAAATATTCCATTTGCTTTCCTACAATTTCAATCCTGTGTCTCCTCGCTTAACGATTTTCATCCCGGAATTCCATCGTTAACAAAAAAGAAAAAAAAATACAAATAACTTTGCACAAGGCTATACAAAATAGAATTTTCCCTTTGCCATCCTTTTCCCATCTTCGTGTTAGTAAAAAAAATATATTTTGAAGAAACGAGCAAAATCTTTCTGTGCAGAAGATACATTGCATTGCAGTTAGATTAAGATATAGGTACAGGGTGATTCACCTAACGTGTGACAAAAAGCTAGAGCAGAGCATGTAGATTGAGTTGAGACAAGAAAAAAATCGTATGAGAGCGAGTCTATTCCCCCCTACCCCCACCCATTTAAGCGGGAGGGGCAATTTTCAAAAAAAAAATCGACTTAAAATAGAAAAAACTCATTAAAAAACAACGGCAACACTTACAATGTCATGCTATACTTTTTTTTAAAGCCAGAAGTCTATTCTATTAGTACGTTTTTAATTTAAATATTTGAGAGAATAGTTTCTGAAAAATTATTTCAAACTCAAAATTCAGAAAAAAAATTATGTTCAAACTAAATTTGTTCAAAATTTTACGTTATAAAGTAATATTTTTATTTTTAATATACAATGCTCCTCCCAATTTCTAAGCAAACACTAAAAATTGGATTTTGAGAAAATTGAAAATAACGAAATCTTCTTTACTACTTAATTAGTAGAAAAAGGATCTTTGGAACAACAAAATAACGGATGGAAGTCGAATTTAATGAAAACGTACTTTTGTTATTTTTAACTTTCTCAAAAACATCTGGTTTTGAGTGTTTAACTAAAAATTGATAGGAGCATTGAATACTAAACAAAAAAATGGGTAATAACGTAAAATTTTTAACAAAATCAGTTTAAAAACAATTTTTTATTTATTTTTTTTTTTTTTTCAAAAATGTATGTACCTATGTTAGTTTGAAAATTAATTTTTGGAAAACGGTTCACTAAAACAACTTTATTCAGAAAGAAATTAAAATAAGGAATTTCTGGATTTATAAAAAGGTATAACAAGCCGTTAGAAATTGACTAGAAATTAATAGGAGCATTGAATACTAAAAACAGTATACTTAATAACGTAATATTTGTTCAAACATAATTTTTTTTTCAAAATTTTGAATTTGAAAATTAATTTTTCAAAAACTATTCTCTCAAATAAATTGATTTAAAAAAAAATAATAGAAAGACAGACTTCTTGCTTTAAAAGAAGAACAGCATAACATTGTAAGTGTTGCCGTTTTTTTTTTTTATTGATTTTTGTGTTTTTTTTTTATTTTAAGTCAAATTTCTAGAAAATTGCCCCTCCTGCCTGAACGGGGGGAAATAGAACCCCCTCCCATACGATTTTTTTTCTTGTCTTAACTCAACCTACGCACTCTAGCTTTTTGTCACATCTTATGTGAATCACCCTGTATACATATCTATACCTCAGCTTACCTATAGTTCTGCACTAACTGAAAATGGCCACTTTATGCATTTCCGTTGCTATCCATTTCCACCTTTTGTGAAGAAGAGAGAACTAAGAAAAAAACATAAAAATCAGGCATCCATTAGATCTATATACGATGCTAAAGTAACAAATGATGTAAAGGGCCAAACAGCCTTCTTCGAAGGTGTATATTTTCCTCTTATTGCATATCTTTTACTACACTTTTGCATTACAATGATAAATTTATAAAAGTACATATATAGGTTCATGTTTTTGTTCTTTGAATAAGAACAATAAAAAATGGAAGCATTCGTATTTCAATTACCTAGATTTTCAAATTAAAATTATTCTAACTAATGCCTATAGCTCTATAACTATAGAGTGTAGACTGTAGAGAAAGGGCCAAACATTTTATCAGATTTAAATACACTACTGTTTAAAAAGACATTTTGTTTTATAGACTTTCAGTAGAAACTATTATTAGTAGGTATTCTTATTAAAATATGATTTATATGACCCACATCTACACAATTTTGATTGCTTACCATGAATCAAAATACTTAAATAGAAGCTCGATCGAAACCGAAGGAATGGGCTACCACTACGGCTTAATACGTTTGGTTCGGACTTGAATAAAATTGTACATAAATGTTAGGTATATATGCGGGAAAAATAACAACCTTAAGAGTGATGAATTTCCCTTAAAACACGATGAAAAGATATAAAACTGCAAAGGAGCTTATATACAAAAATAAATTGCAAAACATTTTCCAACCAATTTTTGGATATGGCTATATAGATATAGGTACCTCCTATACCTAGTTTTGAGTCAGTTGTGTTCATTGGAAATTCGCTATAAGAGGATTTCCAAGTAGGAAAAATTCATTTATATTTTTTATTGTATTGTATTATTTATACTAGAATGTCAGTTTATTAGACTTGACCATTCTTTATTCCGTCAATTTCATTGAATTTTTGAACAACAACAACAACTTAAAGGTGCTACCACCAATTGCTTACGAATTAATTTTGGGTAATTTAATTCGTTTTATTTTTGTTTGGCTAGAGATATAGCTATTTCAAGGGATGCCAAGCCCTATCATCAGTCTCCTTTATATATTCAATGAAATTGACGGAATAAAGAATGGTCAAGTCTAATAAACTGACATTCTAGTATAAATAATACAATACAATAAATAATAACTTAATAGTCTGGTTTGTTACCGATCTTCCAACCTCTCCCCCTTTGATACGTACTACGAATTGTAGTCTATCAAATAAGGTTCGGAGAAAAATGGAGGCGGAACAAGACAGCATACTTAAAGGGGCTTATAAAAATGCTGATGCTCCAAATGCAATTGATAAACAAACAGCACATCTAGACCTGTGACGTCAGTGGTCAACGGTGGCGTAGTACGTAGGGTACACAGCTCCGAAGACTGAGCAAATCTGATGCGCGGGTTCAAATACCGCATGATGTGTAGAAAGTTTTTCAAATAAAATTGGATTAAAGCTCAGCACCACTATAAAGGAGACTGATGATAGGGCTTGGCATCCCTTGAAATAGCTATATCTCTAGCCAAACAAAAATAAAACGAATTAAAATACCCAAAATTAATTCGTAAGCAATTGGTGGTAGCACCTTTAAGTTGTTGTTGTTGTTCAAAAATTCAACAAAAATTCATTTATATTTTTTTTATGAATTTACAAGCTGTAAAAGCATATATAGAGTAGCATTCGTGCCTAGTTCAAGACAAACAAAAGCAGACGTATTTTTTTGTTCATAATTTAAGCTGTTTTTATTATTTACAAAACATAATTAAATTTAAGGGCCAAGTAAAATTGAATTATAGGTCAAAAAATAAAAGAATATTTATTATAAATATATCGCGTGTCTATACAAATAAAAGATAGTAGCCGTGGCATGATGGTTAGTGCGATGGACTGTCATATGCCGGAGGTCTAAGGTTCGATCCCCAGCCTCGCCACCTATTTATTTAAAAGAAAAAACGGCTACTGCCTCTTGCGAGGAATTGACAAATCCTCCAAGAGTATCTCCTGTCACAGAAAAGTGCCGCTCGTTAGCCGTTCGGATTCGGCAATAAACTGTAGGTCCCCTCCATTCCTGTAGACACGCACACAGGAATGGTTGAGAGTTGTAAGTCACTAGGCCCTAGTTCTTCATGAGCTGTTGTGCTGTGCCATCAAATTTATTTTTATATTTTATACAAATAAAAGAAATGTTTCAGGATGTCTTTTCAATTTTATATCCTTTTTCCCGGTGTGTGTGAGAAAGACTTTATGGTTCTAATGGAAATGCATTATTATTATTATTGTACTATTCATACTAGAATGTCAGTTTATTAGACTTGACCATTCTTTATTCCGTCAGTCGGCCTTAAGCCCTGGTAGCTACAGTGCCGTTTATTTATATTATACGATACATTAATGTGCAGTAGGGTGTCCGTTATTTCCCAAACTCTTTTTTTTGGATCGGCCAAGTTATAAATCGAAAGTTTATGCGCTACGAAAAATTTATTGTCCGATGTCATTAACCCGTGCCTGCAAAGCCATACATTTCCCATACAAATTTGTATGGAGATTTTGCACTTTTTACGTTTTATTTTTTTTCTCTCGAAATAATGTAGCTATTCTTAATTTTTTTTCTGATTATTGTTTTTCAACTATTCCTTTAAAAAATCACATCAAAAAATCTATGTAGAAAGAAAAATTTATAATTTATTTCGAATTTTAAAAATTTCACTAATTTGTACTTTTCACCTTTTCAGCTTTTATTTTTTTTTCTCTGAAACAAAACAAGCTATTCCAATTTTGTTTTTTGATTCTTATAAAATAATAAAGTTTTTAATAAAAAAAAATCAAAAATTCTGAAAAACAAAGTCTTATAATTTATTTTAATTTTTTAAATTATTAAATATTTAAATTTCTTCCCCGTTTTTTGAGTTAATTAATTTTTTTCTTCAACTACGGTAGCTGTTTTAATTTTTTTTATTGTTTCTTGCATATTAATAGTTATTTTAAAAAAACACACTCCAAAATGTATGTAAACATTTTTTTTTGTATGTATTTCGATTTTTTAAAAAATATCAAATTTTTACTTCTTACCTTTTTTGATACTTAACAGTTTTTAATCTTTTTTTAGTGTATATATATAGAACATTTACATTGGATAAATCGTTAGTAATATATATATATATGTATGTCAGTATGTCAATTTATTTTTTGTTTTGTTTTGTTTTGAGCGCCATCTATGGCATTACTTGGAAACTTTTTGCTTACGTGCACTTCTCTTAACTTGGTTATAATTTTTAAAGTTAATATAGATTCCTTTTTTTTGCCACGCCCCTTTTTTCGGTTTTTTTTCACAATTGTTCTTTGTTCCATTAAGCTGCAGTCCTATCACCATACGTACATAGAAACTGAACGATGTAATTTATATTGATAAAATTTTTGAGAGAAAATAAAATATTATAAGGACTAATTGAAAACAAATTTCGCCTACTCGCATGCCCTATTTTTTAAAAATTTGTAAAATAATGGCAATATAGGCGAAAAATTTATATTAAGAATTTACCATGTTCTGTCGTCTTTTAAAGCGAGATTTTATTTTTAAAAAATTTAAATAGAAAAGTTTCAAAATTTACAAAATTTTCTTTTCTTGTGAATTATGCCCCCATACCATAGAACAAGCTTGAGCTATTAAAGATAATCTTAATGTTCTTTAATATTCTATGCCTCTGTATCTGTACATATTGCAGGGTGTTTAAGTTGTTTTTTTTTTTTTTAATATTGATATTTTATCTACTCGTAGGTTACCTTAACGTGGATTTTTAATTTTCTTATTAAACGACTCCTTATGAATCAGCAAGATAAAACTATACAAAGTGTATTAAATTTTTCCCTGATGGTTCTTTGTATATATTTACGATTATCAAGTGTTGGGCGCCATTTAACAAAATAAAAAATTTAACCGGGTTTTATTGAGTTACGAGGATCCATCAAAGCAATTACTAAAAAATATCAAACTGGATTAAGAAATACAAGGATATACCTATGAACCTTACCTTTTCCTCTCGGTTGCTTTTACATTAAGTCTGCTTAAGGAATACAAAATACATATAGGTAAAAATTCATTTTTACAGCTTTTCTATCGATTTTTTGTGACTTTCATTTTGTTCCTCATTTTTTTTTTATGTATAAGAAAATACAAAAACCCTTTCCATTCTTATTCTTATCCCATGACTCAATCAGAAATTATAAATCACCAAGAGGACATTCGATCTTAATTTTAAATATTCGTCCATGTCCATGTAATGGAAGCTTTTGAAATATTTTTTTTAAGGCAAAGATATGGAGATTATATTATTATTAAAACAAAAAAAATAACCCCATAAGGAAATGCCTGAAATTGAAAAATAAACATTTTTTTATTTGTTCCTTTGCTTTCTTAAGGAGATTCCCACATATCAACTCCGATATCCATGTAATCTTCTGTTATATTATAGCTGGAATGAGCAACATAACTCCTTTCATTTGTCTCATAAATTCATTCAACCTTTTAAATTATTATGTTTCTTTGTTGTAGGGTATTTTCTTTTTTAAATATCCTTTTTTGCTTTTGAATGTTTTCATTTTTATTTGCCATAAATGTATATGTATTGTGGGTACTATGTTTTTATGGCAAGTTTTGGATTCGTAAAAAAAATATAACTCAAGATTTTGATATCTTTGATGTCATAGGGAAGACGAAAAAAATGGGTCTCGCAATTCCGTCCGTCTGTCTGTGTACTCGCCTACAGCCTATAAGCCCATGGGTCGATTTTATTTAAAATTGGTGTCTAGCGTTTTTAGGACATTTCCCCCGAAACTTTTTTTTTTTTTCATTTTTTAGGACCAAAAAAACCGGTACTATAATTTTTTTAGCATTTTTAAAAAATCTTATATTTCTCATAAATGTCTCCACTGATTGTTTAAAAAAAATCAACAAATTTTATTATGTACAGGCTAAGGCTACCTTTAGGTGGAAATAAAATTTTTAAATGGTATACCTCCCATATAACCATTTTTTATATTTTCGTTTTTCTCGAAAAGGAATTATCTGATTTTGATAATTTTATTTATGGAGAATCTTCCAAAAAATTCAAACAGTATTGTGTACCTACCAAAATTTTCAAAAAAAAAAAAATGTTATGTGATTTAAAAAAAATGTAATTTTTTTTTTTTGAAAACTGAATATTTCGAAGAGGACTTGGTTGATTTTTACGAAACTTGGTACTGAGCAGTTTTTTAACATTATCTTGAATATTTTGAACAATAATAGTCAAATTTATAGTCAAAAGTAACGGTACCTTCCATATAAATGTTAAAAAACAGTTGCATATACATAATCTAAATTTTCCCGAAAACGATTCCGACGATTTTGATTTATTCTGTCATTTACCAAAAACAAAATTTTAATTTAGCCATTATTAACAGTACCTCTCATAGAACCATTTATTTTTATTTCAAATTAAATTTTGTATGCAAAATCTTCTAGAAAGTTTAAATCATACTGCATATCAAAATTCTCATAAAAATAGATTTTTGTTTTAAAAAAAATTTCAATTTTCCTCGATATTTCAAAAACCGGTGGATGATATTTTTTTGAAATTTAATTTTTTAGTCGACATTAATAAATCTGGCATGATGTAGAATGTTTTTCATAATAAAATTGGAATAAAGCTCAGCACCACTAAAAAGGAGACTGATGATAGGGCTTGGCACTCCTTGAAATAGCTATATCTCCAGCCAATCGCACGCGCGATTTTATTGCTTGATTCACTGCTTTCACACCTTCTCTTTTTTGGGATTTTCTCCTGGGAATTATTTTTTGTAAGGGATTTTTTTGGGGATTTTGTCTTTGCTTGGTTTTCTCTTGGGGATTTTGTCTGTGGAGATTGTTTTTTTGGGATTATGTCGTTTTGTTTATCGTCACTAACCCCTTTTTTCAGCTCTCAAAATTATTTAAGACATTTTTTTTTAATTAATCTCGAATTGTGTTGATTTGTGATAATTTTTTAATTTAAGCTCTAAGTTACATGTATAATACTAGCTAAAAGATAGAGCTCCCATAAAAAAAATTAGATAGAGCTCCCATAAAAAAAAATAATTTCTTTTAAAGTCAAATGAATAGGTTAATGTATTCAGACTTTAAAACTATACAATGTGATCGTACATAAGACTAGGTAGTGCATTTTATTGTATATATTCATCAATTTATTATATGGATAAATTCAAATAAAATTATTATTATTAATTACATGTACTTATAATACACTCAATCTTAAAAATTCGAAGAAACTTTTACTAAGCAAGTTCGTGCGATCCAGTCGTGCATTTTTTTTTTTTTTGCGTCCGGATTTTATTTGATGTGAAGGACACACAATATTTCACAATGTTTCAGATTTTCAGAATGGAAAATGGGGTAAATCCATGAAATGTATACACAATACCTAAAAAAAGAGAAAGAAAGATGGGCTCTTTTTTTGATATTTTAATATTATATCTGAATATCTATCTAGCTGTTAGCAATGGGAATACAATTATTATGGGACGAGAACAGAAGTTCTGGGAGCTTAAAGCATAATGTATGTCAACTTCTTGAACAAAATGAAAATGTCCTCGTTCATTTTTTTGTCGAGAGAAAAGTACTGAATTATACTGGCCTTAAAAATAAAAGGATTGAGCATTGAGTATTAATGGTTTATTAATGAGAATCGGGGGGAATATCAGTTAATGTTTTGTAATTCTCCATCATTGATTTGAGTGTTCTACCTACCTTTCTTTATATCAAGGCTTAACTACATTCAAGACTTTTTGCAAAAAGTATGGCAAAAAGTGTAAAAGTGGTTAACAAAAATATGCTTAAAGATGTTTGTGTGCGAAAAAATTGTGTTTGGTCTGTAAAATCCGTCTGAAAATACATATATATCAAACACAATCTTTGTACGCTTTTTCGCACACAAGCGTCCTTGCCGCATGTTTAAGTTTTTCACTTTTGCACTTTTTGCAAAAAGTTTTAAATGTAGTTAAGCCTTGATGTAAAGAAAAGTTTTCGTTTTCATTTTTCTGATCGCTGTAACTGGCCCTTATTTGGTGTCTTATGTAAAAAAAAAAAAAGTGACGGTGTATTCCCTCTAAGTACACATTTTTTAGTGTTTGAGTAAACTCTGAGTTAAAACCGTGTTAGTAAGTCCTGAAAATAAATTGACTTTGAGTACACGATAAACATGAGTGTAGGTAAACCACCCAAAAGGTTTCAAAAATTAATTCGATTAAATGTCACAAGCGAAACGAAATTATTATTTAAAAACAAATATGTTTATGTGAAAAATCATTGACATCAAAAAAAAAGAAAAGAAAAGTTAAAAAAATTCTAAAATGTTATATATTTTTTTGTGTCAATATTTTTACCCATCTGAATTCAAAAATTTATAGCATACTTGCATAAATTATTATGTACATAAATATTACGTTTTTGTTTTTCTCTAGTGAAGAGCGCTTTATTTCAGCAGAAATTTACTATAGAAGGTAGCTGGTATTGATTTTTTCAAGCAGACAATTTACTGATGGTCAGAATTTGGTGTGTAGGTGTGTATATCCTCTCCTAAAATGACTGAGCAATTATAATGGAAAACTATTGGAAAATATCAACCAGACGACAATATTTGTATAGACTCCAGTCCACATTTGCATAATACAATTAGGGTGTCTGTTATTTCCCAAACTCTTTTTTTATCGCCCATCTCCTCAATCCAAAGTTTATTCACTACAAAAATGCACTAACAAAAATTTTGGCTTAGGTCATAAACCCTCTCCTCTGAGCCATACTTTTCCCACACAAAATTGTATAGAAATTTTACCTTTATTTTTCTCTCGAACTAATGTAGATTCTCATTTTTTTTCTTTAAAACCTATTATTATTACCGATATGTTTGGTATCAATAAAGTATGAATTTATAGATGATATATGTCAATTATACTTGCAAACTTTATGGACTATGCATAAATATGACTAAAACAAAGATCATAACGAATCATTTTAAAAAAGACATCCTTCTCAATGACAACAAAATAGCTTATGTTGATGATTTTATATACTTGGGGCAGCTTAAATCATTTTCAAATCAGGACGAAAAAGAAATAAACCGACGTATAAGCAATAGCTGGAAGCAGTACTGGAATGTAAAGCAAATACTGGACTCAAAATTAAGCGACGACATGAGAAAATACATTTTAGACTCCACAATTCTTCCAACAATGACATATGGTTTAGAAACTTTAGGACTCACATCAAGTTCACACGAAAAATTGAGGATATGCCAAACGAAAATCGAAAGAAAATTGCTGAATATAAGACAAGCACAGAGAATACGAAACGAAGACATAAGTAAGAAAACGAGAATAGTTGACGTAATACAAAGAACAAAGTCCCCTTTCACACGAAGATACTAGTTGCTGGTGATTTTTTTGACGTTTTCTTTAAATCTCCTTAACAATCTCTTGTACCTTTCACACACAAGCAACAAAAACCCGGAGATTTTCTTTATTTTCCTTTTAAACTACCTTGGTTGAACGCACACAAACGTAGTGTGAAGAGAAACGTCAAAAAAATCTCCTGAATTTGCTGACCGGGGAGATTTCATTTCCCCCTCTTTCTTCCTGCCCTTCTCGCCTATGAACTAATTGTTGCCGGCAACTCAGTTGCCCTGTGTGAAAGGGGACAAAGCTTTTAAAATGGAGTTGGGCTGGACATATATCACGAATAGAAGACCAAAGATGGACAAAGCTAGTGACGAAATGGATTCCCTTCAATGAGAAAAGACCGAACGGACGACCAAAAAAGAGATGGGCAGACGACTTGAGACAGTTCAATCCAAACTGGTATAATGACGCCAAAAGCCGAGACATATGGGCAGCAATGGGGGAGGCTTATGCCGGATGAAATATCACCGAATTAAACTTATTGACAACTTTACATACACAAAGTAAAATATGACATGAATTTTTTTTTTGTATGATAAATCTTTATTAAACTATATAATTTAAATTAAATTGGTAAATAAAGCTTATAATAATAATAATAATAATATGTAGTAACACTAAAAAAAAGATTAAAAATCGTTATGTATAAAAAAAGGTAAAGAGTAAAAATATGTACTTAAAAAAAAAAAATTGTTAAAAAAATGTTAACATACATTTTTGAATATGGTTTTTTAAAGGAACTACTTTAACCAAAATCAATAACAAAACTTAAAATAACAGCCATAGCTGAAGAAGAAAAAAAATATTAAACATAAATAAGGGTATAAGAAATTAAAATAATGTAATAATTTAAAAAATCGAAATAAATTATAAATTGCTGTTTTTTAGACATGAATTTTGTTAAAGGCATAATTCCTCTATAAAAATTAGAAAAAAAAATTTAGAATAATTTGTGTGGTTTAAAAGAAAAAAAAATAAAATGTAAAAAAGATGTATAAAGTACAAATATGTTAACTTTTTAAAGTTCAAAATAAAATAAATAATTTTGCTTTTACAAACATTTTTGGATATGGTTTTTTAAAAGGAATAATTGCAAAACAATAATCAGAAAAAAAATATGGGATATGTGCATAAATGTATGGCTTTAAAGGCAAGGGTTAATAACCTCGGACAAAATTTTTGTTGGTCAATAAATTTTTCGTAGTGCATAAACTTTAATTTAGGAAGTTATTGGCCGATCAAAAAAAAACACAGTTTGGGAAATAACGGCCACCCTAATATACATTTACTTACTATATTTATACTATATAATATACAAACACATAGAAGAGCTTCGATAGTGAATACTGTATTATATGTTTGTAGTGATATTGCATTAGGCAAGGGCGTATGCAGTATTTCGATTGGGGGGGGCGAGGAAAACTCACATTTTGTTTTATTTTTTTAAACCGATCGGTACAAATTATAATAATAAGTAAACAAAAAAAAAACTAAAGGATATTTTAAGCTATTTTCTTAAGAATTCTTATTTGGCTTAGGCATAGCGCTTTTCATTTCTTTTGTTTTCTTTTATGTACTCTCTATTTTATTGCTCTATCTGCTAACCAGCTTTGACAGTGGGTTTTTCTTATTGGTTTTTAAAAGACTTAATATAATTTTTAAAATTGTAAAACTCTGTTTTACAAAAACTGCCCCCCCCCCCTGGATCCTCCTGCGTACGCCCTTGGCATTAGGTAATCAGTCGTTAATAAGTAGAAATCGTGGTCGGAATTTTTTACAAACCCTCCCAATTATAAGCTTTGGTATAGAATCGTATTAGATCGAAGTCAGTTATGAGTTCTCAAGATATTCCAGCCGAAAGACTTTGTTTAAACAATTTTTGGCAGTTTTTTTAAATTTAAATTAAACTGTCATTTCATTCCACACTATGTGTAGAGTGACATTTAGCCGAAGTCATTAGCATTATTCATGTTATCTCAAGATAACTTTTTATGAAATGAAGTTCATTCTTTTTTTTTTTGTTTTATAAATTTCGAAACGACGGAAAGTAATAAGGCAATTTTAAAAATTTTTACCTTTATCTAGAAATTGAGTTTTATTTTTTTTTAATTTTTGAAATTTACCTAAGCCGCTTATAAGCTTTACACAAAAAACTATTTCATGCGAGTTTATTTGGAATGATTATATTCCCAAAAGTTACAAACATACATATTCAATTAAATCCAATTTTGTTTTCCATTCAGAACAACCCAAATATAATAACAATGCTGTAAAATAATAATCCCCTTAAAATTCCAAATCAAGTCCTTTTGTTTTGCAAATAGTATCAGTTGCCTACATTTATATGTATCAGAATCAGATATAATCTGATTTATAAATAAGTATGCATCATTATAATTCTGTGTCCAATAGATATAATTATTTTGTTTTTTACAAAAATAATTGGGTTTGTACCTACGTAAATTTAATATGATACAAAAAAAAATAAAATCTATTTATATTTCCTGCCATAATCGTCTGACGGACCGACTCCATACGCACCTGGCAAATTTGTTAATCTGGTCTTTAACATCAGGATTGTTTTTCTAGTCAAACACCGTTACCAGAGTAGCCTTTTAATAGAGGTTTCCTTAAAGGATTTAATTTATTTAAAATCTATTAAGTAAATAAAAAAAAAATTCAAAATATTATATTAAAATATTGACCTGGCCTGGAAAGATGTCAAGTTTTTACCAAATCAGCAAGGCCCTGAAAAGTTTTCAATTGTTAACATACAGACGAAGAAAACTTTTCAAAAACTCGGTAAGGCCTTTGTTAATAAGAACTTTTGGGACAAGTTATACTTTAAATCAGAAACTATCTAGAAGGCCTCATTAAAAATGTGTGGGTGCAAATTTGTTCTGAAGCGCTGTGCTGGTTCAAAAAATCCTTCGACGTAATCATTTGGTTAAAATAAAAAAATATACCTAAAAACAGCCTCGATTTAAACTCAATACAAGAGAAACTAAAAACATTTAATGAATAAAAAAAAATCAAAACTTCAATTTGTAAAAGAAAATGAAAAATAATTTCAAATCAGAGAGCTCAAAACTTTTTCTTTAATTTCGTGTTAGAATATAATTAGATATCTAAATTGTCTCACTGTCGTCTTCATTGGTATCTCCTTGCATATCCTCTTTTTTTTCTTTTTATTTATCTTTGATTTTTTTTTTCTTAATAAAAAAAGGTAATTCAATTTAATTTGTGTAAGGCTTAGCAGCTTTTATGTTAATAAAGAAGTAAGTATACAAATAATAAAAGGATGAAAATTAAAAGGACTTTAGAAGGATACGCTTTCTTAGTTTATTTTAATTTTTAATAAGAATGAGAGAAGATTGTGAGAAATAATAATCAGAGACTATAAAAAAAATTTAACACAAAAGAGAATAGATAATAAAATTTGTTAGGTGCTTAATGTTTTAATTTGATTGTTTTTTTTTTATTATTTTTTGTATAAGAAATTGTCTTTTGTAGGTGAAGGACTAAATAAAAAAAAATGTCCGGGATTCTTTTGGTGAAAAAGGGCATTATCATGAGTTTAAAATTGAAATTGAAAAAGTTTTAAGGTGTGCATCCAATTAAAAAACTTGAGTAATAAGAAGAGGGCCACCGGTCACCAGATTTTTCTGTTAGGTGAGCGAGATATATGGTAAAACAATGAAAAAATACAGGCATTTCAATTTTTATCTCGAGTCAATATGGAAACTCAGTTAATAAAAATAAATATTTACACTATTTTATAGAAAAAAGTACTTAATCCCTATAACAGACACACATTTTTCCTTCTAAAACGAACACAGTTTTGGTGGGTTCGCAGTTTTAATAGAGGTGAATAAAATCATATAAAATTACCAAATAAAAAAAAACAGGTAAGTATTTTCGCAATTATAACACAATGTACAATTCTTTACTCTAATCTACACTATTGTGTTACTAAAGTAAAAACTTTGATGAAAATATTTCAATTTGTTTTAAGAATTTTTCTTCAAGTCTTTTTTGTTAAATGGCGCCCAACAAAAAAAAAAAAAAAAAAAAACATAATTAAAATTAAACTGTTGCGCTTTTTACCAAAGTAAATAGCTTTACCAAATTGAATCAATCTTGAAAGGATTCAATAATTATTATTATTATTACATATTCATGAACCTGAAATTCCATTTCTAGATAAAATATCTTGCGGACTTCTATTCCTATAGAAGAACACTATCTACATCTACATAAGAGAACCTATTTTATTCTGAAGAGGGGGTGTTTATGTTTGATATCCAATCAGCCGCCCTTGTATTCTGTGCTTGCGGCTGTGTTAAAATAAAGCACTAGGTATCGCTAATATTAAGTTACTATTAACGTGTTTTCTTGCAAAATAAAAAAAAAATGAGGCAACTATTTATGAAGAATACCTAATGCTATCTGTAAGTATAACAACTTAAGAATACCTCCATTTGCCTGCCTACATATAGTTTGTAAGGCGAGATAATAACAATCCTTAAGTCATTCTTCTTGGAGGATAATGAGTTTCTTTCTCCCCGGGCTTTCTGTTTTCCTCCATCACAATATTTTTGTATCCTCCTTATAGATACGGTACGTAACGTATACATACATATCTTTAAAGCTGAGTCCTTGTATAGTGAAGGTATTCATCTTATTTACTGCCATATAGTAACTCATCATCTTTTTTTTTATTCTTGTTTCTCCCGCCTTTATGTTGTAATACGGTATTATAAACAATATCTAACCGCAAAACCCACATCTCTTGTTTTCAACTCCCCCTAGGCACATTGTCAGTTCATTTCTGTATATTTCATGTTCTATTTTATAGTTCCACCACCTCGACTTACCACCACCCCACCATCACCATAGAGCCGCCATCATCGCGTCGTCGTTGGTCGTCGGTCGTCTGCCAGCTGATACCATGTTGTGCTGCCTTAATTTATAATTGTGTAGTCAGGTTGGTGGGAACATTCAACTATACTTGGGTTTTTGGCATTTTGGCCATTGTTGCTAAAGTGTAGTGGCTTGGCACTTCGATGCACCACACTAACTTACAACCATCACCTCTATACCTAAGCCAATCCAACCAACAAAATAAATATGCTCGAAGTCACAAAAAAATATGGCTACACCTTCATGTTTCCATGAAAAACATAGTTCGCAACATACCTACCTATTTAAAAGCTTTTTTGCAGGAAACAAAAATAAATAAGAAAATCCTCGTCTGTTCCAAAAACTGGAATTTCAGAAACTCCCATCAACCCATCAACATCATGATTCTCTTGATAGAGTATGAAGATAACAGTGCGGAGAGTAGTTGACAGCAACGAACAAATTATCCTGTTCACATGCACCTGCACATTTGTATAAAATACACTCTCTAGCTCCATATATTCATTCTTGTGAAGTTTATGAGCCCGCCCTATTTCTCAATTATTTAGGTAGCCACAACAATTTTCAGCCATGCACTCTATATCTCGTCTCGGCTATATTGCTACCACTGTTGCTACTGCAGCTCTTCCTATTCCTGTCAAATTATATCCTGATATATAGTGGAAAATAAGGATCCCCTAAGTGGTGTGCCAGGTGTTTTGCGGTGTTTCACGCTGTTTATGGTATCCTCTTTCAAAAATTGGAAATTCTATTCTTGTTAGATTTACGAAATTCTGGACAAGCGATTTTAAAATGTTGTAGTTTTATCTATGGTGTCAAGGCTGAATAATATTTTTAGACTTACTTAAAGGTGATTTTTCATAAATTGATTAGACAGACATTTTCATTAAAAGAAACGTATTTTTGGTTTCAAAGATTTTAATTTTATCTAACTTATTAAAATAAAAGTATTAATTTTCATCCTGTCTAGAAAGAAGTTACAGGTAATTGCACTTAATAGAAGTATAAATAAAAAAAAACAGGTAGGTATGAGTTTTTACTGAAGTGCATGGAGCGGCCAAGGTCAATAACCTTTTTGCTCCAAGAGTATCTCTTTGATTTATGAAAAAGTACAATCAATAATTGTAGACAGCCTCCTCCATTCCTGCAAAAATACACACAGGAATGTTTCAGAGTTGAAAGTCACTAGGCCCTGGTTCTTCACGAGCTGTCATGCCCCACTGCGATTATTTATTTAATTTTTTCTTAGTTAAGTGGCGCCCAATGCAAGTTTTTTTAAGAATTGTCCATTTTACATAATTTCTGTTACTGATAAGTTGCTCATTTCTTTGAACTAAAATCATGAGCCATTCATTTAAGATAACAATTACATAATAGATACAAAAAAAAATGTTGAGTACGTACATAAATGGCGCCCAACGGGAGTCGTACATTAAAAGTGTGTAGGTTCAAAGCGAAGTGTTGAATATATTATGCACCTTTTTTGTTCTAAGCCTTAGATAACGCATTTTGATGAATACACCTACAAGTTGGAGGTCTGAGGAAAATATCCTAGCCTGTGCTATATGCCCGTCACCTTAAAACAAAAAATTGTTTTTTTGATGCCTTATGAAAAAAAGTGACAAATCCTCCAAGCGTATCATCTCTTGTAATAAAAAAGTTCGGATGCTCCAGAAAATTGAAGGTCCTGCACATTCCCTTCAACACACACACAAAAGAATGTTTCAAATCGTTGCAAATCGATAGTCTGGATCCTCCCTCCGATTTAATAAAGCTTCCTATAAAGTAAATATAAACTGTTTACAAGAAAATGTATGTACGGAAGATGCGGAGGGGTACCTACACAGAAACTAAGTTCTAAGGCCATAGAACCTCAAAAGTCTTACAAAAGCTCCAGCTTAATTCAACATTCATAAAATTTACCACAAAAAAAGGACCAATATTGTGTTCATTTTTACATTACAAATTGTTTAATGTTAAACAAATTTTGATCACCGTTAACTTGCCTACTTTTCCACCAATAAAAATTCCACGTGACTGAATTATATCTGTGTTATAATGCCTACAATCAGTAAAAAAACACGTTCCAATACTTCAATTTCTACATCAATTTTTTTATCTCAATATGTAAACAATAACAAAAAAAAAAGAACAATTTGTTAAAGTCCTTTGTCATGAACTCACGATTTTTTCAGAGACAATACAAACGTTATGTCCTTGCGAAAGAAAAGATTTTAATATTGCTAAAATTGAATCGCATAAAATATTGAAAATCATTCAACATCAATTGAGCAAAAAATTAATGGAAAAAAATCGAAAGCAAGCTGGTATAAAGAGGGAGTTGGTGAGGTGTTAAAGAAGGGAGAAGATGAAAATATATGTAAACAAACAGTTTTTATTCATCAAGAATATTTTTACACAGAAAAACAAAAATCAACCTACTTAAAGGACGGAGGCGACGATTTTTTTTTCTGTTATGGTCTTTTAAACTTTAAAGCCTTCTTGTTTGTTAAAAAATTTCGTGCTCATTTTGTTGTTTTTTCTTTGCAAACTTAAGGACATAAAGGCAGTAGCTTCGTTTTCATTTTCTCACGAATCTTTTCCTTGTTTTAAAAATGAAGTGCGAATGAAAGAAAAAAACAAAGAACTTTAAAAGAGGAAATACAAAATTTACATAAAATTCAACAACTTTTTTCAGCTTATACCAAGAGTTTCAGGGAAAAGCACATATTCCCCTTCCTCTACCCAAACCCATGCCAACATTAACAAAAGTCGAAAAGAAAAACAAATTAACTTGTGCTCGCTTATAGCAAAGATAATAAACGAAGAGATGGGCATTTTATTATTCAGTAAAAGCTTAACAATAGGTTGTGTTTTTTTTTGTATATTGAGCTTGGTAAGTGTGTGCAGGATGTATGTATGAGTATGAGTCACAGATCATCCGATAAACATTCAGATTTATGGAACGCAGACACAATAATTAGCATGTATTTTTTCAATTAAATTTTTTTATTAGAAAATACCTGTCATATGCGCAGAAAATAATGTTTACTTTATACCCCAATGGCAATCATAATTATTTTCAACTTTTATTTCATAAGCCTTCACCATAGCCACTTGTTTTGGTAGAGTATCAGTCGGGAAAATAATGCTTATGAATTTTCTTGACTGATGGATATTCGAAAGTAAAATACACGACGAACTTGCTCTTGTAGGTACTAAAGACTAACGGCCATATTATTGACTTTCTTCGAAACCTAATTTTACTGAAAAAATAGTTCTATAGGGGTTTCGAGTTTTAAGTTTTTTAAAAACAATTATTGATTTGATTTAGATGTCAAAATATGTATGAATATTTTGATTTAGATGTCGAATTAATAAAATTTTGTGAAAAAACTCGAAACCCCTATAGAACTGGTTTTTCAGTTAAATTAGCTTTTGAAGAAAGTCAATAATATGGCCGTAAGTATAAATCAATTGGTCACTTAACAACAAAAAAAACACAAGAGTTATTAAAATCAGCAAAGTTATGTATGTACTAGGTAAATAATTAGAATTCAGAAATAAATTGATTGAAAAACTTTTGAATTTTTTCACATCACCGAAATAACAGGGTGTAGCCGATTTCTTTAAAAAAAATGCATTTAGGTAATAATACAAATTTAAAGAATCGTTGAAGAGGTTTTTTAAAAAAGTAATTTCTTATATAAATTTTTGTAAGAATAAATAAAATAAAACAGACGATCGCACAAACTTGCTCTTGTAGTAAAAGTTTCTTTGAATTTTAAAGATTGAGTTTTTTATAAGTATGTAAGAAGTTTCTTATTTTTAAAATGTGCTTCAACGCAATAATAAATAATATAATTAAAATGTATCCTGACCACCCTGTGCTTTAAACTTAACATGTACCTAAATTATAATACATAATCGATCATCTCATTTTACTGATTTTCTGTACCTTATATTTACTTTCTTTCTTACTGTTCTATCGAATGATTTGAAACACAGTTTTTATGTAAAATCATATTATGTAGTATATACCTATACCTCTAGCGTTATATTAACCGTAAGCAATGATCTTATGTTTAAGAAGAAGCATCACTTGGAATAAAGCTTTCGTTCAGAACAGACGTGTTTTATTTTATTATGTTGAATGTCGAATCGCATGTTTAGTATAAAAGTACATTATAATTAATCAGAAGTGGAATTAGAGTACCTGTAACGTAATTTTATTTGCATGCTTAAATATTAAATTTCGGCATAGTTCATTTGAAACAAAAATAATTTTTGTCGTGATGGATGCAAACACTCGTGCTGCTAATTTTGTGCAGAGTGCAACAGTAAGCAAATTGAAAGACAAATTGACCGAGATGGGTTTGCCCACAAACGGACTAAAAGAAGCGCTAAAAATACGTCTGCAGGAGGGAATAGCTCTTCTCGATGATGGTCGATTGAAGGAGTTATTTTCGAATGATGTTGTTGTTGACGTTGACGATGACGCCATAGATTTAGACGAGGAGGACAGTGTTATTTCTCAGAGGTTAGAAAATTTACGTGAAATGGTACGAAAAAAAGAAGAGATTGTTTCACTGCAAAAAAGGCTAGCCGAGCTTAATAATCCAAGAACAGAGGTCCAATCTTCGTTTACATTCCGTGATGTTGAAGATACAATACCAACTTTTTCCGGAGATGATAACTACCGTATTAAGAAGTGGATTAGTAGTTTTGAAGATGCGAAACTTCTATACAAGTTCAGTGATGCAGAAAGTTTTGTTTATGCCAAGAGACTGCTCCAGGGAACAGCAAAGTTGTTTTTGAGATCAACGTCATGTAATTCTTGGGCTGAGTTAAAAGCAGCACTCCTTACTGAGTTCCACGAGCACGCATCAGCCACAGACGTTCACAATATGTTGCGAGGTCGTAGGAAGCGCAGAGATGAAACTTTTCAGCAATACGTGCTCAAAATGCAAGAAATAGCATCTCTAACTGACATAGAAGAGCAGGACGTCATAAGCTACATCATCAAGGGAATTCCTGACTCAATTTTTAATAAACAAATTTTACTAACTGCAAATAACATCGCCGAACTGAAAGTCATGTTGAGAAAATATGAGAAGATGAAATGTGATTTGCAAGCATCTACGTCAGTGTGTAATAAAATAACCCCACATTCAAAAAGTTCATCAGCTACGATCACTAAAGTAACAACCAAGTGCTTTAATTGTAATGAAGCTGGGCATATATCGACCAATTGTCCAAAGCCCAGAAGAGAAAGAGGTTCCTGTTTTCGCTGTGGACAAAAGGGACACGTTGTTAAGGATTGTCCACAATTATCATCAGTTCTTGTGGTCCAGAATAATGAACAACGAGTGCCAAAAGAAGTGTCTTCCTTCTCGAGAGATTTTAACGGCGTCTTCGAGTACGGATTTCAAGAACTTGACTCTGGATCTGTCCGTTTAATAATGCACGTGATGACGATGATTGACACTGGAAGCCCAATAAGTTTTGTGCAGCAGCGCTATGTTCCGCCCTTTTTGGTGACATCTGTACCATCTCTTATGCATGATTATGTAGGTATTAACAATTCAAAATTAATTTTGTTAGGTAATGTATTTTGTAATGTTAAGATTAATAATAATTACGTTAATTTATGTCTTTATGTTGTGAAAAATGAAACAATGCATAATCCGATTGTGTTAGGACGAGATTTTTTACAAAAAAATAATGTGAAACTTGTTTTAGAAGACGAAAACTTTGATCTTGTTAGAAAAAACGATTTTAATGATGATATTTTGAATGAATCTATTTGTGAAGGATTTATAAATGAAATATTAAGTATAGATACATCGGATAATAACGAAGAACCCGTTATATTAAAAATTAATGAAACTTTAAATTACGGTGACAAAGAATTAGTTAGAAGTTTGGTTACGCGAAATATTTCGACAAAACACGAATTTACAGATGATTTTGAAATGAAAATAGTACTGACAAATGAGAACAGTGTTTTTAATTGCATGCCTCGACGGTTGCCTTACGCTCATAAGCTCGAGCTTCAAAAAATTCTTGACGATTTATTAAAGAACAATGTTATTCGCGAAAGCAATTCACCTTTTGCTTCACCAATTGTTTTAGCAAAAAAAAAAACAGGCGATTTGCGACTTTGCATAGATTTTCGCCAGTTGAATAAGATCACAGTAAAAGATAATTTTCCTATTCCTCTTATTGAGGATCACCTGGATAGGTTACGTGGCAAGAAGTATTATTCACTTTTAGATCTAAAGAGTGGATTTCACCACGTTAAAATGGCTGAAGATTCTGTGAAGTTTACTTCTTTTACAACACCTTTAGGTCAATTTGAATATTTGCGGATGCCTTTTGGCCTTAAAAACGCGCCGTCTGTTTTTCAGCGGTATATAAATACGCTATTTAAAGAACTTATAAGAGCAGGAAAATTACTCGTTTACATTGATGATTTGCTTATTGCAACAGAATCTAAAGAGGAGCATTTTCAAATTTTAAAAGAAGTTATGGATGTTGTTATGAAACATAATTTGCAATTGCGTTATGATAAGTGTCTTTTTATGTATGAAAAAATTACTTATTTAGGGTACGAAGTATCCGCTAGTGGCATAGGACCAAATGTACATGGCTTAAAGGCAGTTGCTGAATTTCCTATACCTTCAAATGTTAAGAATTTACATTCCTTTTTGGGATTGACTTCTTATTTTAGGAAGTTCATACAGGACTTCTCGACCTTTGCGAAGCCATTGTATGATCTCTTGAAAAAAGATGCGAAATTTATTTTTGGCGAAAATGAGTTAGCAGTTTTTGAATCTTTGAAGCAAAAATTATTGAATGCGCCACTTCTTAGTATTTACAACCCAAATGCTGAAACTGAATTGCACTGTGATGCAAGTAGTTTGGGGTTTGGTGCCATCTTGATGCAGCGACAAGAAGATAAACACTTCCATCCAGTCTTCTTTTTTTCAAAACGAACCACTGCTCAAGAATCAAAGTACCACTCTTATGAACTAGAGACTTTAGCCATTATATCAGCTCTTCGAAGGTTTAAAATCTACCTTACTGGCATCCGATTTAAAATAATCACAGACTGCAAATCTCTTACTCTAACTCTTAATAAAAAAATAATAAATCCGCGAATTTCCCGATGGGCTCTAGAGCTCCAAGACTACGATTATGTCATTGAACATAGAGATGGTCAGAGAATGAGACATGTCGATGCTCTAAGCAGGTGCCATAATATTTTAATCATTGAGTCAGATTCATTTGAACATGCACTTGCAGCATCACAACAAAGAGATCCTGTGATAAAAAATTTAGTAAAAATGTTGCAAGAGAGAGAGAGTTCTGCCTATGAACTAATAAATGGATTGGTGTATCGCAAAATTGATAAAAAGGTTTGCTTTTATGTTCCATCTCTGATGGAGAGAAGTGTTATTCAAACACATCATGACGCATTGTGCCATGTCGGAGTTGATAAGTGCTATAATTTTTTGCGAAAAACATATTGGTTCCCTTGCATGAAAGCCAAAATAAAAAAGTATATACAAAATTGCTTAAAATGCATACATTTCTCTCCACCATATGGAAAGAAAGAAGCAATTTTGCATAGTATTCCAAAAGGTGACAAACCTTTTGACACAATTCACGTTGACCACTATGGTCCATTACCATCTTCCATGCGGAATTGTAAGAAACACGTATTCTTGGTCGTTGATGGGTTTTCAAAATACACCAAGCTATTTGCAGTAAAGAGTACAAGTACAAAGGAAGTTATTCAATGTTTGGAAACATATTTTTCGACATACAGTAGACCAAACCGTTTAATTTCGGATAGAGGTAGTTGCTTCACGTCCGAGGAATTTACCTTATTTTGCGAAAAACATTGTGTCCAACACATAAAGGTCGCGACTAGTTCACCACAGTCTAACGGACAGGTGGAGCGTGTTAATCGATGTCTTACTCCAATGTTAGCTAAGGAGAGTGAGGTTGAACCCAGTGACTGGACTAAACATTTAGTGAAGGTGGAATTCGCCATGAATAACACCATAAACAAAAGTATAGGTTTTAGCCCTAGTGTTTTGCTCTTTGGTGTTGAGCAAAGGGGAATTGTTTGCGATACAATCAGAGAATATTTAAATAATAACGTTATAATCGAGGAGCCGAGAAACTTAGAATCGTTTAGGCAACAAGCAAGCAAAAAAACTGTTCACAGTCAAGAAATAAATAAAATATATTATGATAAACATCATAAGAAACCTCACGAGTATAATGTTGGTGATTTTGTTATGGTCAAAAATATTGTGACTACTCCCGGAACAAACAAGAAACTTCTAGCTAAATTTAAAGGTCCCTTTGAAGTAGTAAAAAAGTTACAAAACGATCGTTACCTAATAAAGGATCTGGAAAACCTTCAGATTTCTCGCATTCCTTATGAAGGAGTTGCATGCCCCGAAAATATGAAGCCATATGTTTCAATTTAAAAAAAAAAAATATAATAGTACTTTCAAAGTATATTTTTCCGTATCCATACTTAATTTCATTTTTAATTCCTATCGTATAATATCATATATTATTTTATTGTTTTATTATTTATAATAAATATGTTTGACTAAAATGTTCGAAAACAAATATTCAAAATTAAAATTTTCTTTTATGTATCTATAGGTATATTATTATTAAACAAAAATATTTATAAAATCTTCTATTTTGCTTACAATATTAAATCGAGGACGATTTGTATTCAGGATGGTCGAGTTGTAAGAAGTTTCTTATTTTTAAAATGTGCTTCAACGCAATAATAAATAATATAATTAAAATGTATCCTGACCACCCTGTGCTTTAAACTTAACATGTACCTAAATTATAATACATAATCGATCATCTCATTTTACTGATTTTCTGTACCTTATATTTACTTTCTTTCTTACTGTTCTATCGAATGATTTGAAACACAGTTTTTATGTAAAATCATATTATGTAGTATATACCTATACCTCTAGCGTTATATTAACCGTAAGCAATGATCTTATGTTTAAGAAGAAGCATCACTTGGAATAAAGCTTTCGTTCAGAACAGACGTGTTTTATTTTATTATGTTGAATGTCGAATCGCATGTTTAGTATAAAAGTACATTATAAGTAAATAGTTTTTTTTTTTTTTTATGGGAGCCTTAAAATTAAACTAGTATTAAATTGAAAAATTATTAAAAATCAACATAATTTGAAATAAATTTATTAAAAAAGTTTTCTTAAATTGTTTTGAGAGCTAAAAAAAGTACACAATCTAATCTTAGTTTTGGAGAAAAAAAAATTTTAAATCATTGGAGCGGGTTTTTTTAATTAATTTTTTATATACAAATTTTTTAGTATTTATTTATGTTGAATTAAAAATTAAATTTCGGAAAAAATTATCTACCCGTTTTAAAAATATCGAATTTTCAAAAAAAAAATCAAAATTTTTTTTTTAATTTCAAAATTTGTTTTTTTTTTTGGAAAATTTTGATATGCAGTATGATTTCAAGTTTTGAAAAGTATTTGTATAAAAAATTTAATTTAAATCGGTTACACACATAATGAGATAGCCCGAAATAAAGAAAATGGTTCTATGAGAGGTACTTATTTAATAATGGATATCTGTAAAATTGTTTTTTGGCAGATCGTAGATCATACCAATATAAATATTTAGAACAATTTTAATCAAAATCGTAAAAAACCGCCTGTTACCAAGTTTCATGAAAATCAAAGTCGTTGTCGAAATATTTGATTTTCAAAAAAAAAAAATTTGAACTTTTTTTAAAAATCCAAAAAGAAAAAATTGAAAATTTTGGTATATGTACGTAGGTAGGTAGGTATATGTACAATTGTGTTTAAATTTTTTAGAAGATTCTCCATAAAAAATTATCAAAATCAGTTTTTTTAAAAATTGGCCCATGGGTTTAGGCTGTAGGCGATTCCACAGACAGACAGACAAACAGACGGACTGAATTGCGAGACCCACTTTTTTCGACTTCCCTATCAAAATCTCAAGTTCAATTTTTTTTTACAAATCCAAACTTGCCATATAGTACCTATATATCGCAAGTAAAAATGGGTTCGTCAAATTTAAGTATTTATTAAATTAGAGTTAATTAATGTTTCATGAAAAAAATTGTTTACCAATTTTTAAAATATTAATAAAATATAAAAGTTTCTAAAAATAATTAATTTTTTTTTTTTTTGACCCAAAACTTTTTTCTTTGAAAAATTGTAAATGCAATATTATTAAAACTTATATGATGCTTTTTTAAATTAGTTAAACTTCGGATAATTCCACATACAAAAATGGTTCTGTCGGAGGTTCTATTAATTAAACTGTTTGCCAAAAGGTAGCATACTTATTAGGGTATCTGTTATTTCCCCAACTTTTATTTTGATCAGACACACTATAAATTAAAATACAAATTTGTATCGGATATATGTATGGATTTTTTACGTATTATTTTCTCTCGAACTATACAACATATTTATAATTATTTTAGAATTTTAAACACTAAAAAAAATTATTGAAGAAATTCCATACAAAAAGAAATAATTTTGAATATCGAAAATATTTTATATAGATTTTTTGTACCTAAAACTTGAGGGTACTTTAACGTATAAATTTTGGGCAACATAAAAAAGAAATTGAACTGCTGACAGACAGAATTACCAAGGATTCGGGGATAAAAACAATTTATTTTTTTCAAACTTATGTTTCAAGAGTCAAATGATAATTTTAAATTATTTTAAATAATCATGCTGTGAAGTAACTCACAGGTAATAAATAAAATGTTTCGAAATTTTAAATTTCGACACAAACTTAGAAGTTCCTTCAATATAACCAGACCATATTGATTTTTCGATGATTTTTTAAGAATTATTTTATTGAAAATTCATTTAAAACTATACCGCCATCTCTTTTATTACATTAACCTTTTTTTTTAAGAACATGTTATTGTGGAAGTGTGTTTGAAGAACATTATTTCACCCAATTAAAACTTTTTTATCAGTATTTGTAATTATAAAAGCAAAATTTACAATATAAATTTTTCCTAATATGCCATCATACTTAAATTATTAAGGGCGAGTATATATGTATGTGATGATAGCAGCCAATTCCTTGCATACCTGAAGCATCGTTGAAATCGGTGGGTTTAAAATTGCTAAACCTCGTATTAAATTACATTTGAACAACTGGCTCTAGAAGAAATAAAAATATGTACTACAAAAAATCAAAATAAACATTTTTTTTTTTCGGTTTAATTGAAAATATTCCAAAATATACACTGGCTTTAGAGCAAAATCGAGATCACCTCCAGAAGTGACTTGATTTCAGAAGCTTGTTGGTTGAAAGTAAATTAGTCGATTAGAAAAAAGTTTTACAATAGGTAAAGGTCATCTTGCGATTTTTTTTACTGCTTTTCTGTTTATTGACAACTCCCATTTTTTGATTAATTTGACAATACATACTTATTAACATTTAAATTTCATAAAACTGATTATAGTTCCAAGAATCAGCAAATCCGCAATTATTACTTGGAATTGTAAACTATAGAAATGATTTATGATACGCATTTCATTCGATCCTTTATTTTTCTAAATGCTCCCGTAGGTGTAATTTGATTGTTTTTTTTTTAACGCGTATTGTGTGAACTGTGGAATTTAAATGCATTTAACTTTATATTCACAACAACCTGGATTTGCACATAATAAGCATGAAAATAAAACTAATTGAAAAAGTATTTTGTAAATTAAGCATAATTTGCACTTATTAGGGAAATAATAAATGCTGGTATAAATCATTGAGGTAAGTAAGTGTAACCTCTATATACAATAGAGTCCCAATAACAAAATGGTATTCATTATTTAAATACAATACAATGATTTATGAAAATTTTATTAATATAAATTTCATGACTGGAAATGTTTCAATAATTTGAAATTATAGTGAAATTGCAGTTTTTATGCAGAACAAGAGAAAATTATTCAACATTTCCCATATGATGGCATTACAAAACCTTAACTATGGATTTATGTTCAAAATTCTTTTTACTATCAGTTCTATGCGTGAATTAAATTGTAATTAGCCTATTTTCCAAGCCCGAAGGAATTAGATACAAAAAAATCTATGCCTTGGATAAAAAAATTATATATAATAAATGCTAGATCACCTACACCCCCTTCGGGCTTATAGATAAGAAATTAACTGCGTTACATGTCCCTGAAGTTAGCAGAAAAAAGTCAGCAGAACTTATGATTGCATAATTAGATGCTAATTAAGTGCTAATTAAATGCCAAAGAAAAAAATTTAATGCTCTTACGGTTTTAAAAAAAAAAAAATAATGTTCTGATGCTAACTTCACAAGAAGTTAGCAGAAAAGTTGCCCTAAAGTACATTAAATTAAAAAATAAAGAATATAAAATTGGTCCCCGAATTAAATGCTAATTAAATGCTCTGCAAAAAAAAAAATTTAAAAAAAAATTTAAAAAAAATCTTGAATTTGCAAAAATCTGCTTTTTCATTTAATTGCTTGTAAACTAATGCTGCATTATCTCAACAAAATTTTGAAATCCTGATTTCAAAAAACTAAAATTTAAAAAACTCAATTTTCGTGTTCTGCTATAACTTCAGGGACATCTGCGTTACTGTCGCGGCGTAAACATACTTGATATCGATAGTTTGTATTGTAACTCCATTTTTTATGTTTACAAATTCCCTGCTGGAGTTATTATAGTGTTATTATTATAATAAAGTTATTAATAAGCATACGATAGACAAATTTAATATTGAAAGTATTGGTTTATAATTTAAAAATTTCTATTTTTTCACCTAAAACATCGGTAAAACCAAATTAGACTCTCTGAAAAATTGAGTCAAAAAAATACGGTCTCGACTGGGTTGTCTTGGTTCTTGGAGAAAGAAGGTATCTTCTAGGTATCCAGAGACGAAACCAAGACTTTTCTCTCCTCTTCTCTTCTCTTGTCGACACTAGTCCTTAGACATGGAACGTTGAATAGAAATATTATAAGCTCAACACGATTGTAACTGTCTGAACAGAATAGAATGCTGGAACCGGAGCCGGAGCCGCAGACGAAACTGGAAGAGCTAACAAAAAGTGTCGTACGTTATTTTTTGTACGTGCCCACAAAGCAGCTGTACTGCTTTGAAGTTATTTTGAAGAAAAACAAAATAATATTCTTATGTACAGGCTCAGAATTCACCTTTTTTGTTTGCAATAATTTTCCTTTTAATAAATAATTTTTTCGCGATACAAATAACCACAGTATTTTTTTTTTCGACCCAAAAAGTTTTTTTCTTTCTTCATACAATTTAAAACGTCAAAAGTGCCGTACGTGAAAAGTTAAAAGTTAGTGAACTCTTGCGTCTGCGGTTGCAGCTCCGTATGCGGCTACGTTCCGTTGTGTTCGCAACATTGAATTTGTGTGTATTTTGACAGATGTTCCAGCTAGGGCTCCGGTTGTTGGCCACATTTTCACAGTTTGCATTATTTAAAATATTATGTAATAAAATAAATGATGAACTGATCCTATGTACATATATCTATCATACCCACTGGCATCCCATTATTGTCCCTCATTTAAATATTTAAAATTTTTTAAACATACACCGAACATATCATAAAAAAAACTCAGGAATGTTTTGATCTTTTCAACGATATAATAAATTCAATGCCAATAAAATGAACCACAAAAGTTTTACATTTATTTATAGAAAGATATCTTCTTAAATACAGATACTTATAGGTATTTAATTTCCATGAGGCCTAACCTTTCAACTTTTATTAATGGTTCAATGCCATCAAACGATTATAAAAAATTCATAAATGTCGACATTCAACCTTGTTCATAAAGCGTTATGAGTGTATGTATACATATACAATTTATTACAATTTCGTATCGAAGCACGAGAGGACATAATAAATTCACATATTGTAGCAAGCCACAAACGAGAAGAGTCTCACCATCCCAGGATTAATATTTGTTCTATAAAAAAAAAAAAAACAAAAACAACAACACCAAAGCATATAGGTAGGTATGCTGTTGAACCTTCGATTTAAAGGTACGAATATTTTTGTTCAGCCACAAGGATATGAATTTTTTTTTTATAAAGACAACTTTTCCAGTAAAAAAAAAAAAATCACTCAATGAAAATTTCTTGAATCGTGAGTTCATTTCCGATCGTTATTTATTTTTCCGTTATTAATTTGAAATATTTCGCTACCAATCTCAAAAAAAAAATTGTGACACAACAACTCATGAAGAACTAGGGCTTACAGTGACTTACAATTCTTAACCATTCCTGTGTGCGTGTCTGCCGGAATAGAGGGGACCTACAGTTTATCCAGAAGGCTAAGTTGAGCGGCAATTTTCTATGACACGATATACTCTTGAAGGATTTGTCAATTCCTCGCAAGAGGCAGTAACCCTGAAAAACATTTTTGAGGGGGCAGAGGCTGCGAATCAAACCCAGACCTCTGACGTGACAACCGAACGCACTAAACATTACGCCACGGGCTACTACTTTTTTACCAATCACAAGTAACTGGCTGAACAGAATGGTGACGGAGACGGAACTGGAGCCGGAGCTGGAATAGCTGATACACGCAAATTCAATGTTGCGAACACAACACAACAGAACGTAGCCGCATACGGAGCTGTAGACGCAGACGGAAGAGTTCACCAACTTTAAACTTTTCACGTGCGGCACTTTTGACTTTTCAAATGTATGAAGAAAAAAAACAACTTTTTGGGTCGGAAAAAAATATTGTGGCTATTTGTATCGCGAAAAAAATTATTGGAAACAAAAAATTTGAATTCTGAACTTGTACACAATAATATTCTTTTGTTTTTCTTCAAAATACTTTCAAAGCTGTACAGCTCCATTGTGGACATGTAAAAAAAATAACGTACGACACTTTTTGACAGCTCTTCCAGTTCCGTCTGCGGCTTCAGTTCCGTCATTCTATTCTGTTCAGCCAGTAAGAATATTATGCTCTAATTTAAATGGCGCCCAAGTTAAAACCAAAATCATTGTAAGACAATTTCTTTCTCCGAAAAACTAATTCTGTTTAATAATAACACTCCTGCCCCATCATGACGGTTATATTAAATGAATCCTCATCAAACAATGTCTACATCTTTCAATCATTTAAAATTTCTTTTAATTACATATTAATCGACCTGAAATTAAAAATAAAATAAAATCAAAAGAAATGAAAAGGTTTTAAGGACTTCCATGAAAAAGTGTTTAAAAAGTTCTTGAAAATTAACAAAAAGGAAGTTAATACCAAATACGGAAAATTTGTTTTGTGTTCCTGAATTAATTACCAACCAAACCTGTTTTTTTAATGATTTTTTTTGTTTTTAAATAAAGTACTTGTCACTTCCAAGCATGTAAAGATTGCCTGAGAACTTTCAAAAGTTTTTAATTAAAAAATGTGGGTGTTTTTCGTGGTCTTTAATATTGAAGGTATAGGATATTTAAATTCTGTTTAAAATATTTGGTTTGTTGCTACCTTACTCTCTTAAAACAGTCTTTTCTTTTAAAGTCCCATCGAGTATAGAAGAAATGTTTAAAACCTCAAAAAATTTCTTGAAGCTTTAGTAGGCAATCACCTCTTTTATGTCGCATTGTTTGGTTGTTTTTCGCAAAAATGTTTTCGTCTTTCACAGCTTGCCCCGAAAGTTCGTCATCCAATTTGAATACGACATTAATTATTTTTTTTTATCCCTAACATAGTCTATTGCCATGGTCACCTCAATTTCTTGACATACATAGCTCACTGATCAATTAAATTATTTTTCATTCTTTGTCAATAAAAAGCCTAAATTTCAAACAGACCTCTAACAATTTCTTTCAAATTCCAAGAAATTTTACCTTTCAATATTGATTTTTTAAAGGTAGGGAAGAGATGGAATAAAAATATTTTAAGAGATTTGGTAAAAAAAAAAATTCAATAGACAAAGACCAGCCAACAAGTTTCTGGGAAAATTTATGAAAGGTTATGTAGTTTTAAATACGAAACTGTTTAATTTTCAACCATAATCCCTTTTGTGGGCGCTTTTTAAGGTTTTGGTTATGGTTGGGGAAGGAATCATCCCTAAATTTCTTACGCTACTCTTGCATTTTAATAATATTTTTTTTTTCTTCTTCTATCAACTTTGACAGTGCAATAAATTTTTGTATCAGATTTTGCTGCTGCTGTTGCTTGTCTCTTTTCTTTGGACTAAAGAGTGGAGTGAGTTTTTATCTAATTAAAATTCTGTGCGTTTCTTTTGCGTATATAATTTTTTTACTGTATGCACTTTTTTAATTTTTTCTTTTTTTTTTTTTTACAGAAGATGAAGGAGATTAAAAAAAAAGAAAACAAAAAAAGAACTCCCATCATAATATTGTATCGTCTGCTCAAGTTAAAAAAAAAATCTATTAGCTAGGAAATTTTTGCTTTTTTCACACAAGAAATTCTTGTTGTTTTTTTTTTGAAAAGTTTTTGCATTTTTGCATCAAGTCAGTACAGTCTTACTTATTTCTTTTATTTATCTTATTTCTGAATAAAGTTATTTTTTGTTTTAACATTATTTAGCGTAGCCAAGTAATTGCCTTGGTATTAATTTATACCATAATGGTTTATATTTAATTGCAACTAATTTTTTTCAGGTTTCTTGGAAAATGAAAATTTGTTTGCGAGAATAGCAAAAAAGATGATGTTTCTGAAACAGCATTATTGTTATAGAAACCAAAGCTGAAACACTTTAAAATGAGAAGACTTAAAATAAGTTGAAGGACCAACGGCGGATCCAGGGGGGGGGGGGGGACGCGGGGGTCATGACCCCCCCCCTGGGCCATATCCATTCGCTTATTAGTACTGATTACATTCATAGAAAAAGAGACTTTGCATGCAAATATAACATATCCAGAACTTGACCCCCCTCTGGGCCATATCAAAAACACTACACACATCTAGATCTGCTGCTGTACATTGCTTTTATTAACTTCCTATTGGAAGTTATTGTAATCCGATTTGTGAAATTGAAAATTTTGACATTTCTCGACGCTTCAAGGTCTCTGGAGTCGGATTACATTGTTTTTAGAGAGATGTCTGTGTACGTACGTTCGGAAGTTTTTTTTCGTTCACGATATCTCGAGAAAGTATAGAGATATCGACTTCAAATATCTCTAGATATCGACTTTGGCCTGTGCATAATGACGTAGTGAAAAATTGGTAATACTTAAAAAAAAAAATCAACCCACAGTTTTTTTGTAATTAAAAAAACATTTAAAATTGTTAAAAAATATCGAATATCTTGAGAACACACAGAGATATTAACTTCGAGTTAATTTTATTTAATACACATAATCTACCGATTAATAAACGATTTTTTTCTATGTAAAAAAACTGCTAAAAATTGTTAAAAATGGTTTTTGGCTCAAATATCTCGATATCAACTCCAGGATAATTTTAATCTACACACAATACCATAATAAGTTATTGATAAGGTTTGTAAAAAAAATTAATTAACGGTTTTTTTAGGCCAAAAAAACAGTTAAAGAAAAGAAAAGAGTATTAATACATGTCAAAAAAAAAGTGTGATAGAATTACTTACGACTGCCAAATTTGTGTGAAGAAAACGATTTTCATATTTTGCTTCCACACTTGCATCCAAAAAATCAATTCACCATAACCTCAAACCCCTCAACTTGGAAAGAATGTGTGATGGTTTTAGAACTATTCTTAAAAATTTTCATGTATTAACACATGTCAAATTGTGTGAGATGGGCTGTCAAGTCGTGTGGGATGAAATTTCATATTTTGTTTCCACACTATTATACAGGATTTACTTCCCACTTTTTTGACATGTGCCAAAAAAAAAGGAATTACAATTTATTAAGGAATTAAAAAGGAATTAAAAGTATTTGAAGAGTATAATAA
Organism: Epistrophella euchroma; assembly: GCA_947049315.1. Classification (NCBI taxonomy): domain Eukaryota; kingdom Metazoa; phylum Arthropoda; class Insecta; order Diptera; family Syrphidae; genus Epistrophella; species Epistrophella euchroma. The sequence continues at coordinate 118,808,352 of OX346245.1, read as the reverse complement.
GTACAACAATTTTAAGTACTAAAGTAATAATGAAATTTTCAATTCTTTTGTGGAATTATAATTACAAGCACAAGTACCGGTACTGGTACTTGGAAATTTTAAGTACAATTACCATGGAATTGTACTTGTACTTAAAATTTTAAAATACAAGGTAATTGTACTTGTAATTTTACTTAAGCTTAAATTACACAGGTCTGCCTGAAAGTATAGTTACATACGAAAAGTCATTTTTTACTCTAAGTCCATAAAAAACATGTACCTGTGTTCATCAATTGCAAAAGGCGGTAGGTGAATTATTAAATTTTTAGTGCGACTGTGTTTTGAAGTGTGACCCCCCCCCTGACTCAAAGTCTGGATCCGCCCTTGTGAAGGACTTAAACTTAATTGGCTGCAGTCAAAAGTCTTTACAACAAATATTGAGAAATGAAAAATACTGAATACATTCAGTTGACTTGAATTGAAAAGACCAAAAACCGTCCCAAAGTACTGGCAGATAATTATTTTTTAATCAAATAATAATAAGCTCAGTCAGAATATCTGTACCTACTACTAAAAAATTAAATAGAAAAATAAATGATGATGGGCAAAATGAGGGTTAGACCAACAGGAATGAAATGCATACAAAATGAAAGGTTGTTTCAAGTACACCCCGCAGTTAGGTTGAATAGTTATTTATTTTTAGAGTTTTAAATAAATACAGACCTTATTGATCTAATGGACTAAGCCAGAGTGTAATACTATGGTTTTTATATTCGCTGATCATAACCCTTTCTGTGGCTAAAGATTCAGCTTTGTAGGTAGTGAGATATCCATGTAATTCAGGTTTATGTCTATGTATAAGCACTATTTCGGGTAAATATGCGAACATTCAATTGGCTCTATCTCAATTCTCCGGCGGATTTGTGCTTTGCTCCTATAGTAAAAAACAGTTTACTTGGAACAACATTTCATTTGGTATGCATATCATTCCTGTTAGTCTTACGCCCAGGCTACATGCAAATTTGCCCATGGTTCTTTGGTAGCACAACTGTTCATGAAGAACCAGGGCCTAGTGACTTACAACTCGTAACCATTTCTTTGTGCGTTTCTGCAGGAATGGATGGGACCTACAGTTTATTGCCGAATCCGAACGGCTAATGTGAGTGGCACTTTTCTATGACAAGAGATACTCTTGGAGGATTTGTCAATTCCTCGCAAGAGGCAGTAGCCGTTTTATTTAAAAATTATTATGAGGCTGGGAATCGAACCTAGACCTCCGGTCCGGCATGACAGTCCATCGCACTAACCATTACGCCACGGCTACTACGATGACACTTTTGCTGTTGCAAAAATTATGAATATTGAACGAGTTTTGAAGTTCAAATATCTATATTGTGCATTAAAAAATTAAAGAAGTCAGAGAAAAAATTGCGACTCCTTTACAAAGCAAAGAAATAATTATGTTTACCTGCATTTTATTCAGTAGTATTAAAATAATGTTCATTTATCATTGTTTATTATTTAGACTTATGTGAGACGCGTGCAGTTTAGGTCTGGTCAGGAGTGGCGAGTGGGAACTTTTCATGAATACGAAATGAGGTTAATCTTGGTACATCCAGCATTCTAAAAAAAAAAAAACCAAACCCATTGGGACAAAGGGATTAGGAAAGAAAATCTTCAACCATGACTGTGGTTGACGTTTTTGATATTTCGAGAGGAAGCCACCATTCGGACATGTTCTGCCATTTTTATATGTCCTCCACATACACTCGTAGAATGTAAAGTGCAATTCGACAGAGAACCTGACATCACTTTATTTTTTTGGGGCTTTATATTTGACAGACAAACATTTTGACTTTTCCTAACTATCCCGTAAATGGTCTCTCTTGTGAAGTCGTGTAAAAAATAAAACACCAAAAAGCTTATAGTTCGTTGGAAGAACAAAAAATCCAGCAATTCTTGTGATGGATGTGTTGATGTTGAGTGCATGCACATTCATTACATCTATCCAAAATACGAATCTATAAACGAGCAAAATGTTGAGTATTAGGGAAGAGGAGAAATGACGAACTTTTTCAAAGAAAAAAAAAAAACAGCAAAGAGATTATTTTCGAATCAGTTGCTGGTTCTTTTTAAATCTACAATCCTTGGAATGGTAGAAGTTGTTTTTTTTTTCGTTCATGGCTTGGGTTCTTTTCGTCTTTTTTTCTAACTGAATGATTGGGTTCCTTTTTCCAGGGAAAAGCTTAAAGAAAAACTGATTCATTTTCTGATTGTTGATCTTTGTTGGGAGTAGAAAAGTATGTCCTTGTTTTTTTTTTTTTTAACTAAGTTCATATACCCCTTAATCCCCTATCAAGAACTTAAAAGAAAGATCAGGACAGTAGTTTTAAGTTTCTTGTTAAAAACTGTATAAATTGACTTCTCAACTCATATTGCAAAAAAAAAAAAAAACAAAAATAGTTTGTACTAAAATGGCGCCCAACAAAACGTTAAACGTTTTCATTATAAAAATAATAATAGTTAGTAATTTAAAGCCAGAAAATTAAGGTCTTATAAGAGTATAGCACTATAGCTGGAAGGAGTAGAATTTCTTGTTTTAAAAACGCATGTTTAGTAAAATGAATATTTTAAATTTAATTTATAGTTATTTGCAATTTATTGCGACATATATAAATAAATCATTGAGATAATCAATTAAGGGATACTTATTTTTTATTATTTATTTTTAAGAGCATATACATATAACCCCTTAATTTCCACTGTTTGAATAAATATTGTTATGATGATGATTTAAAAAATGGCGCCCAACATTGTTCATTATCAAAATTGCTAGCACATAAAATATGGTAGGTTAAAGCCAATGAAATTAGATTCAACAACTTCAACGATATTACGAATTCGTAAAATTGAATTCTTTTGATCTTTCTTCAAGATAAGACCGTACATTCCAACTGTACAAGGAAAGAGTAATATATGGGTAAAAATGGCACAGAATGGTACAATTAATCTTCTAAGGTCCTTGTTACTACTTTAATAAAAAAAAAAAAAAAAACATTGAAAACAATTTTTTTTTTTTTAACATATATTTGCCAGTAAGACCTAAGGGTCTTATAAATTAGGCAATGTTAGAAGGAATAGAAGGATAGGATAGATATTTGTTGGCACAGTGGACTGAAAAATAAGGTTTTGATTATCTCATTAAATCCCAGGGGTGGCGTTCAGTTGAGGGAATATAGAAAAGAATGCTGCCTAGACTGGTGCTTGAACCCACACATCCAGGTTAGCAGTCAAGCACTACTTCCACTGCGCCGGGGCCACCCCCACAGCTATCATATTGAATTCATTCATCATTCAAAGTGGCGCCCAACGTCCAAAGACGCGAGGCTTGAGAGCCAATACATGTTATATTGCCGAATTTTGTTTGCAAGAAAATCATACACTCTTTGACTTTCTAGAGCACTGCTAACGGAATTTGGGTGATTTTGGTCCAGATCTAATGTTCAATGTCTTCCAGGATCCTGGGACGATTATAATTATTTAAAACAATGAACTTAAAAAGTTATCCTGTAATCGAATGCAACAAAATCAAGAAAGTGTGGTTAGAGATTGGCTCTCAGCAAGCACTAATAAATTTATTAGGTCTATGTAGGTACCTATGTGGAGTACGGCAATCGTACTTTAAATTTATTTTATTTCTTAAAGCCACTCGCGTGGCTTTCTCTTATACATAGATAAGGTACGTATGTACAATTGTACATATATCAAAAAATTTTTGTTGGCATAGGTTTTTCATGCGACAAAATCAAAATCATTAAAAAAAAAAAGGAACAAGCAAATAAATTCAAGGTAGAAACGTGGCAAATGACCGAAATTCCTATAGACACGTACAAATCAACTCCGCCCCAACAAACATCTATGCTTTATACACATTCAGAAATGGGGTCGGATGTACATATGTACACACTGGAATTTCTACAGCGAAAGACGGATAAGGTCGAACCACATCGAACGAGGCGTAGGTATTTTTTCCACCAACATATTAAAAATGTATCCCACAGATAAATAAGTGAAAATCCGAGTATAAGCTCTGTTTGCCTGATGCCCATTTTTTGTTTATTCACTCATATGCCTTTTTCAGGAACAAATAAAAAAAAAATATTATTATTGAAATGCCTCTCGGGGGGCCTGACTACCAAGTCTGTAGGCGAAATCAATGAGGAAGCATTCCTCTCTACATTCCCTTGGGACAAAATTTGAAAAAAAAAAAAAATTTTGGATAAAAACAAATTGAATGAATTGAATTTTAATGAATCCAACGGGTTTTAGTTTTATTTGTGTCATTTCAGATATAAATGGAGGAATAACGGTGAAAAATAAGGCCGAAACCAATACTGTGATGACCAACTGCAGTGTCAATAAAAGCAACAAAAAACCAACAGCCAGAAGCTGATAATGTTCAGTTTATTTTATCAATTGGAATCTGTCGAATTGATACAATCGAAAAAGATTAACATCTATCATTTTCCGAACGGCTGCAACCAAGTAGGTACTCTACTCAGCCCTGTACAATTTTACATATTTGATAACACGGCTGACGTCCATTAGAAACTGCATTGGATTTGACAGATACGGATAATGGACTCTTCCAAAAAGGCCCTGCCCTGGAAAATGTACAAAAAAAAAGATAATCTGGCAAAAAATATACATAATTGAAGATTTTTAGAGGCAATGATCTTTATTTTGAAATAAGAAATACTGATTAAAAAAAACCTTATTTTAAATCATGATGAATTATTACATATGTAAGTCATCATTCATCAAATTAATACTCCTTCATTCAACATGGCATTCAAAGATCAATAACTTGAATATAGTATAGTTTAAGAGGTATTATCTTGCCAATTAAAACTCCATAATATTTATTTTATGTCTGTACGCCACACCACAAATAAATAAGCTCCTCTGCAGTATTTGTCTGATGGAATAATTTATATATGTATTCCTCAATTATCATCATAGAAATTCAGTCTATAAATAATTGTTGTCTCTCTCCCATTCACCAAATTACCACAAAAATATCCTTACATTCTTTGACAAATCAAAATATGAAGTAATTTTGAGGAGCTTTAAATTTTGAAAATATTTTAAATTCAGCATGAACATTTTAAAATTTAAAGACGAAAATTTTTCTTAAATAAATTTAATTTAATACAGATTTAATCAATATCGAACGACGTGGAAACATATAACATAAAGAAAAAGTGAATACATAACATTTTAAACACAACACCTTATTGTTTCACACAAAAAAACGAAGTCAAATTGCAATAATAAAAAAGACTTACATTAAACGCGAATTGATTTCAAACGCTTCTTTGGCGTTCATCATTAGCACTAACTCCATTGTAAAATAACGGTTCACATAAAAAAATTTGATTGAGGCACCGTAAACATAAAATTGATTATTTTTAAATCACATTTATCGGTAAATGTGATGAAAAATTTCAAAATTTTCAAAAATTATGTACGACAATATTGTGCATCTAACTATGTTGAACAAATAAGTTTATAGTTAAATGGCGGTAATTTTAAGAGCGTAGCGAGAAATTTCGGTTTTCAACGATTTCTTAAATTACATTGAAAAAATCGCTTGACTTGACTTCTAAAAAAAATTCTTACCTCAAAAATAATTGTCACTTCCTTATGAAAGGGGTATCAAAAAAACCTCAATGAATTATGCATTTAACTAATGTCACAATATTACAAAAACTCATTTAAAAAAAATCTTAAAAATTTCAAATAGAATTTTTTTTCAATTTTCTAAAAAAACAAGAAGACATAAAACCATTCGGTTCCTTGTGTTCGATTAAAAATTAATATACGCATTGACCACAAAAAGTTAATCTAGCACTTCATTTCACGATTTTGGAAAAATAGGTCTACATTTTTTTTTTTTTCATTTTTTTTTAATCAAAATTTTAAGTTTTTATGCGAATTTTTTTTAAAACTATTGACATAAATAATTTAACTTAAATTTAAGATTAAAGAACAAATTTCTGGCTTCAAAACCGGTATAGTAAGTGTTGGTGTTATTTTTTAATATTTTTTTTTCATTTTAAGTCATTTTTTCTAGGCCATACCTCCTAAACGGGGCTAGTAAAAAATGCTTGTTTTTGACCATACTCTACAAAAAAACGTTATCAAATGGTTGTGCCAAAGCTAACGTAGGTACTCTCCCCGAATGGATATTTTTACTGCAGAAAAAACATAGCGAACAGCCTACTAAAAGCACCACGGCACGTCACTGGCAGATAGTGGGTCATTTTTCTTATGGAGTGGAAGAGAGATGGCAAGTTTGCTCTGTTTCAAACAATAAAGAAATTGCGCCATTTGTTATCTTATTGGTGACAAATGATATGTAAACAAATATGGCCGCCAGTAGTTTGTTTAGTTAATCTTAATCGATTGTTCGGTTCTGTTTAAAAAAACAAAGTTTTCGTTTAGAAATACGATTATAAATACCGAATTAATATAATAAAGGTTTTTTCATTTAAAATTAATCGCCAAAAAGCAAATAAAGCGGTAATTTATAAAGTAGAATAGATAATTCAGAACTTGTGCACTTTTATTACACTATACTTCACTTTTAATTAATTCAAATTAGAACAATGAAATAAAAATTCAAGTTAAAAACTTTTCCCGGCCTTATCTAGTAGGAAAATATCATATTTTTTTCTCCGATTGCGCCATACGAGCTGTCAAAAGTTACAACAAAAAAGCGAAAAAAATGAAATGGCGTAATCTTGTATTCTTTCATTCATGGTATAAGAGTGGGTATGCGAAGTAACGGACATGAGCTATACCAAAGAGAACAGCGGTGCTCTTATCTCACCTTCTTCTGCATTTAAGTTATTGTTTTCATTTTCAATATAATAACTTTCAATGGCATCTAAAGTCTATCCAATATTAATTGGCAGTACACGTCTTATGGGAGAGCTTTTTCAAAATCAGTAGCGCGCCATATTTTTGCACCATACTAAATTGAAATAACTCCTTCATAAAAAGTGTTTGCCCGCCCGTAAATTTCCGATTACATCTGACATAAACCCAACGTCCTCTCGAGCGCACATCTGAGTGCGCACTGAAATGAATTGCTGTGGCCTGTGGCTGCTGCTTTTCAACTTCAACCCCTATTATATTAATGTACATTCAGGGTTGCCCATGTCCATTTGGTAACTCGTTTAGTTTTTTTTCCTTGGATTTCTGTAGAGGTGCTTTTGATTTTAGAGCTTTAAAAAAAGTTTTTAATGATGAGAGTTACCGTAGAGTGTTTTCATCTTTTGCATTTCTTTTAATGTGAGGAAAATACGTTAAAATGCAGTTACAAAATTTTAAGCTGTTTTCTTTTAAGAAGAACTAAATTTGCGTAGATTTTCGTAGCGCGCGGTCAGTTATTGTGAAATAATTTATTTTTATGTAAATTGTATGTTCAAAAGGTGTATTTTGTATTCTAAGTTTTGTACAATTTGTGTTTTTTAAATGGGTATTTTTTTAAGAATCGTTTGTAAATTTTTTTAAAAATGGGTGTGCAATAAATTTTAATTCAAGTTATATTTACAAAGGTAAAAAAAAGAATTAAAATTTAACCAAAGTGTATATTTAAAATAAATCTAAGAATATTTCAATTGTCGAATGTTTCTTTTGGGCCTTCGTTAGTACCAGACTTCTTTTCTTTAATAATTTTATGATTGAAATTAGTATGTGTGTTATTTTTGAGTATAAAAATAAAATAGCGCAGATGTAGGTGTTGTGCGTCGGCCACCATTAAAAAAAAAAGTGTTGTAACCAAATATCTTGAAATGGGAAATTTAGTTATCTTTCTTTTCTTCACAGTACATTTTTTTATAGGACTTATTTTTTCAGAGTCGAGGGACCTTAAAGTACACTTTTTTTAAATTTTTTCCCCAAAATCTCCTTAACGATTTATATTATGAAAAAAAAAAAATCTAAAACAAAGCATACTTAAATCTGAAAGTATAAATCCTACAAAAAAATATTCTATGAAAAAGAGAAAGATAATCAATAATTTTTAGTGTACTTAGAAACGACCCACCAATTCCATTTATAAAATTTGATCAAAATTTGTTTGTTTTTTAAAATCGTAATTGTGCAATTTTACTTACTAGGTGGTGACGCTGGTCAATTTCAAATAAACTTGAAATGATTTATTATGCAAACTACGGCATCGCGATAAGAGCTTTTACATGCGATAGACTTATGCAGTACGCTGCAACCAAACTGAGATGCAAACGTCCTATCTTCCCTGTACTGACAAGAATAATTGGATAAACTATAGTCTGTTGCACTTGTTTACATATTTAATCAAACTAATGCTATGCTCTTTCTCTCCAATTAGTTTCAAGAGCCCACAGCAAATTTTGGGGTGTGAAAGTGGCTTGCATGTAGTTGGCCCCCCGACTTTCAAGCTGGGCAAAACTGTTAATGGCAATCGTTTGTACATCGTTTGTACACGTTTGTACAACTTTTAGAATAATTTGTACACGCACCGTTTTTTTTTTACAGGCAATTTAAATAAACGGACGGAAGTTGGCCCCAAAAAAAATTTTTTTTAATGTTTTGAAAAATTTTGAAATGCAATTCGATAGATAATCGTTTGTACACGTTTGTACAAAAAATATTTTCGTTTGTACACGTCCCAAATTTTTTTTACAAAAAATTTTTTTTTAAAAAATGTGTCTCGAAATTTTGAAAAGTATGCAATCGTTTGTACATTTTTTATGATGATTTTTCATGGTATTAATTTTTTGAATTTAAATTTTTTTCTATTTTTAATTAATTATTCAAAATTTTGGGACATGTAGTTGGCCCCATTTCATTTTTTTTTTTACAATTCGAAAAATCTGAAAATGCAATTCGATGGATAATCGTTTGTACACGTTTGTACAAAAAATATTTTCGTTTGTACACGTCCCAATTTTTTTTTACAAAATTTTTTTTTTCAAAAAATGTGTCTCCAAATTTTGAAAAGTATGCAATCGTTTGTACATTTTTTATGATGATTTTTCATGGTATTAGTTTTTTGAATTTAATTTTCTTTCTATTTTTAATTAATTATTCAAAATTTTGGGACATGTAGTTGGCCCCATTTCGATTTTTTTTTTACAATTCGAAAAATTTGAAAATGCAGTTCGATGGACAATCGTTTGTACACGTTTGTACAAAAAATATTTTCATTTGTACACTTCCCAATTGGATTTTACACACAATTTTTTTTTTAAAAACTTCTGTACAAATTTCGAAAAATATGCAATCGTTTGTACATTTTTTATGATGATTTTTCATGCTGTTAATATTTTAAATTTGATTAACTTTCTATTTTTAATTAATTATTCAAAATTTTGGTGCATGTAGTTGGCCCCATTTCAATTTTTTTTTTACAATTCGAAAAATCTGAAAATGCAGTTCGATGGATAATCGTTTGTACACGTTTGTACAAAACATATTTTCGTTTCTACACTTTCCAATTGGATTTTACACACAAATTTTTTTTAAAAAACTTCTGTATAAATTTCGAAAAATATGCAATCGTTTGTACATTTTTTAGGATAATTTTGCATGATATTAATATTATAAATCTGATTAAGTTTCTATTTTTAATTAATTATTCAAAATTTTGGTGCATGTAGTTACTCTAAATTCAATAAAATGCTTAGGTAGGTAGGTATGTAGGTACGTAAACTAATATCTATGTGTACCTTATAAACTTTTTGTTTTCAAACTTTCTTTGAAATAGGTTTTTTGCTGTTTCCCAGGTTACGTTAAACCGTGAGGTAATTTGTTTCAACATAATTTTTAACGGTTTTTGAAAGCACTATTTATTTTTTTTTAATTCCATTTAAATCTCTTCGATATCTCTTCCGTATTTGCCAAATTTGTCATTAACGCTCTGTTTTTATTTAAGTAAATTTTCTAATAATGTACATTTTGCTCATCAATTTTTTGGTGGTTTTTGATTTTTCCCATTTTACCCGCATTGATATTTTCATTAAAAACTTCATCAGCTTAAAGTTACATTTATTACAAATACGATACTACTACACTTTTTCCAAAATATAGTACCATCACCGCATGAGCTGTAAAAGATCATTGTAAAAAACCGAAAAATTACCTTTAAAGTGTGGCAACCCTCTGACTTAACCACCTTAGACAACCCTTTCGCAAAATGTTTGGTTAGACACTACCTACAAAACTGTGTACTTATTATCTGGTACCTTGATGAGGGTACGTCGTTCTATGGCGTGATCTTCCTCTATCGACTTTTCAAATTTTATAGGATGAAAGCTTACAACTAAATCAGGATTTCGGGGGAAGGGAAGAGATATCGAAGAGATTTAAATGGAATTTAAAAAAAACAACACTAGTGCTTTCAGAAACCGTTAAAAATTATGTTGAAACAAATTACCTCACGGTTTAACGTAACCTGGGAAACAGCAAAAAACCGATGTTTTTTATTTTCAAACGGGAATATCTCAAAAACGTGACGTAATAGAATATTTATGATTTCATGTTCGGATTCAGCACACCTAAAACCTATTGAAAAGTGCAGTTTGATTGTTGTAACAAAAAAATAATTTTATTTTGTCGACCAGATTTATTTGATCAAGGGTATTAAGAGGTAGGTATTAACCAATGTTTATAATGTAGTTAGGTAGGTATGTAGCTATCCTATATGCAAAGTAGTCACATTATATTTAAGACAATATTGCAACAATTTTACTATGGGTACGTACCCCATTGCAACAGAAAAATACAAGATTATAAAATTAGGGCCCGTGTAAGTATTTTTTGATAGTGTTAGTTGTATTTTCTGCAATGTTACAACGAAATAGCAAAAGTGCGTTCAATATTTGGGTATACCTACCTACAAATAAATTAAAATTTGCAATTTTACTAGGCTTGTTGCAGCGCATCGTGAAACCGATAATGTTTTTTCTTTGATTTTTCTGTAAAACTTTTAAGAAAATAAATAGGTTTTTTATTCAAAAATGTTGGGCTTTTTTAATTAAGGATAAAAGTTATCGAAAATGTAAACTGCATTATTTTATTTTTGTTGAGTTCTTTTTTTTTGCTGATGCAGAAACTAATGCGAGGGAATATTAACTACCTACTTTTTAGTAGGTATCTAGGTACATAGGCAGAAATATAAACACATACAAATTAGTATAGTGATGGATTTAATGCCAGTTTCCGTTGTTTCACTAGACTTAATAGGTAGTTTATGTACAAAATATAAGTAGGTAGGTACCAAAAGAAGAGCTAGGTATGTAAGCTCCAGTAAAATGGATATATTTATTCGTCATTTTTGTAGGTATCTTAAGTAGGTACCAATAGGTAGAGTTATATAATTATTTGGTAGGAAGGTAGATACCTATTTCAAAGAAAGTTTGAAAACAAAAAGTTTATAAGGTACACATAGATATTAGTTTACGTACCTACATACCTACCTACCTAAGCATTTTATTGAATTTAGAGTAACTACATGCACCAAAATTTTGAATAATTAATTAAAAATAGAAACTTAATCAGATTTATAATATTAATATCATGCAAAATTATCCTAAAAAATGTACAAACGATTGCATATTTTTCGAAATTTATACAGAAGTTTTTTAAAAAAAATTTGTGTGTAAAATCCAATTGGAAAGTGTAGAAACGAAAATATGTTTTGTACAAACGTGTACAAACGATTATCCATCGAACTGCATTTTCAGATTTTTCGAATTGTAAAAAAAAAATTGAAATGGGGCCAACTACATGCACCAAAATTTTGAATAATTAATTAAAAATAGAAAGTTAATCAAATTTAAAATATTAACAGCATGAAAAATCATCATAAAAAATGTACAAACGATTGCATATTTTTCGAAATTTGTACAGAAGTTTTTAAAAAAAAAATTGTGTGTAAAATCCAATTGGGAAGTGTACAAATGAAAATATTTTTTGTACAAACGTGTACAAACGATTGTCCATCGAACTGCATTTTCAAATTTTTCGAATTGTAAAAAAAAAATCGAAATGGGGCCAACTACATGTCCCAAAATTTTGAATAATTAATTAAAAATAGAAAGAAAATTAAATTCAAAAAACTAATACCATGAAAAATCATCATAAAAAATGTACAAACGATTGCATACTTTTCAAAATTTGGAGACACATTTTTTGAAAAAAAAAATTTTGTAAAAAAAAATTGGGACGTGTACAAACGAAAATATTTTTTGTACAAACGTGTACAAACGATTATCCATCGAATTGCATTTTCAGATTTTTCGAATTGTAAAAAAAAAAATGAAATGGGGCCAACTACATGTCCCAAAATTTTGAATAATTAATTAAAAATAGAAAAAAATTTAAATTCAAAAAATTAATACCATGAAAAATCATCATAAAAAATGTACAAACGATTGCATACTTTTCAAAATTTGGAGACACATTTTTTGAAAAAAAAAATTTTGTAAAAAAAAATTGGGACGTGTACAAACGAAAATATTTTTTGTACAAACGTGTACAAACGATTATCCATCGAATTGCATTTTCAGATTTTTCGAATTGTAAAAAAAAAAATGAAATGGGGCCAACTACATGTCCCAAAATTTTGAATAATTAATTAAAAATAGAAAAAAATTTAAATTCAAAAAATTAATACCATGAAAAATCATCATAAAAAATGTACAAACGATTGCATACTTTTCAAAATTTCGAGACACATTTTTTAAAAAAAATTTTTTTGTAAAAAAAATTTGGGACGTGTACAAACGAAAATATTTTTTGTACAAACGTGTACAAACGATTATCTATCGAATTGCATTTCAAAATTTTTCAAAACATTAAAAAAAATTTTTTTTGGGGCCAACTTCCGTCCGTTTATTTAAATTGCCTGTAAAAAAAAAACGGTGCGTGTACAAATTATTCTAAAAGTTGTACAAACGTGTACAAACGATGTACAAACGATTGCCATTAACAGTTTTGCCCAGCTTGAAAGTCGGGGGGCCAACTACATGCAAGCGTGAAAGTGAACCAAAAAAAAGTATATGAGTAGAAAGCAGTAGTCAAGCTGATGACAGAAATGAAAGTCTTGCAGTTAGTGACAAGTGAGCAATAGTACGGTAAAAACCCAAAAAAAATCGACTGTTGGAATAATTGTATGAACCAAAAAATGACTTTTTATGAAAAAATTATTAAAAAAAATAATGGAAAAAAGTAGAATATCAGGCTAAAACTTAAAAGAAAGCCAGAGATCCATTGTTTAACATTATTTTTGAGTCAAGTTGTTTTAGTAAACAGTTTTAAAAAAAATTAATTTTCAAACTCAAAAATGAAAAAAAAAATGTTCAAATTGAAACTTTTTTTCCAAAGTTTTTTGTTGTGAAATAGCTTTGTTCTTTATTTCCAATGCTCTGATCAATTTTTAGTCAAATTCTAAGAGCCTGATGCTTTATTATGTTCTAGGTTATAAGAAAATTGAAAATACATAATAAAATCGACTACTAGAATATTTTTTTCATTTTTGAGTTTGCAAATTAATTTTTTTAAACTAAAACAACTTGATTCAAAAAAAATGTTAAACAATAGATCTCTGGCTTTTTTTTTTAAAGTTATAGCCTGATAATCTACGTATTGCCGTTATTTTTTTTAGAATTTTTTTCATAAAAAGTCACTTTGAACAAAATTGCCCCTCCCACATAAAGGGGGAAGGCTCCCACCTAAAGGAAGAAGATGAATAGACCTTCCTTCTGACTCAATTTCTTTATTGTCATGGTTGTACTTATACAGTGTAAAACCTAGCTATTTTTCGCATTTTATGCGAATCGCCAGGTTTAACCCCTTTGCGTTAAAGGGACTGCAAAACTTTCATTTCTGTCATCAGCTTGACCACTGCTTTCGACTCATATACCTTTTTTTTGGTTCACTTTCACACCCCAAAATTTGCTGTGGGCTCTTGGTCTTTTAGATGTACCTAAATTAAACCCTTAGGCCAGGCGCGCACATGCAACTAAACAGTTTGGTTTCGATTTTGTGCACAATGGGCGCCGGTTTATGTGCGCGGACTCTCATATAATCCTATAGTACTCAAAATCGAAACCAAACTGTTTAGTTGCATGTGCGCGCCTGGTCTTACGCCAATGCACCTTATGGTCAATATATATATAAATTCACCTACATCAACTTAGCAGGTCACTTTTTCCGTTGCAGACCAAATCAGCAATTAATTTTTTTTTTTGCGTAACTAATTAGCAACTAAGTAGCAACTAATTACTATATATTTTTTAACATGCAACGGAAAAAGTGACCTGCTAAGTTGATGCACATTATAAATTCATTCGATGTCACATTTTTATTCCTAAAATTTTTTGTTGGAAATTTTCATCTTTTGAAGAAAACATTTTGTTCTTTGAAAAATATATACTCGAAGCCAACTCTATTGAAGAGCTAAATCCTTCGAAATTGGATGCTAGCCAAACAAAATGTAAATTGCATTCCTTTATGAATACAAGAGAAAAGATCAAATAGATATGTAAATATTGTACATGCTGCATATTTAGATGAGTGAGTAGAAGTTAACTTTTAAATCATAAAACTCATCTATATGAGTGGAGTCTATAGAGAGTTATTAAAATATCATGGAAATCAATATAATATAGCTAAGTGAATACCCTTTTAGAGACCTTTATTGGAGGATGTTCAGAAACCCATATGATTGCAATTATCTGTGGACCTGGACATACGCTGAAGGTTGCTAGGCAAAGTACAAGATGTTCCTTGTTACGAATTCTTACTTGCGAAATAGGATTTCTTGGTCAAGTTTTGTATTCGTAAAAAATATCAATCTCAAAAAATAACATATTTTATTTGCTTTTTATTAAACATTACTGAATTTAAAAAGAAAAAAAAAAATAACAAAAAAAAAAAAGAAAAAAACTAAATAATTTTATCCAAATTTGAAAATATGACGTATTGAAGTTAAAATTTCTTTGAAAATTTTTTTTTTTATGTGTAAATATCTATGCCTGCGGCAGCGCGGCGCGGTAGGGTGAATTGAATAAGTACGTGAGCCTTAGGTGCCAGTTGTAGCTTTCATGAAACTCATCATTGACAATTTTTAATTTAAGTTTTGAGTTTAATTGAAGTTTTAGCTATTCTGCCGTCTGCATTAAATGATAGCATTTTAAATGATGAGTTTCAATGAAAGCTATAACTGGTGCCTTACGGTCACGTTCAGTGTAAGTCCATGATTGAGTTTAAGTACATACGTTCAACAACAAATACCCGGCACTAGGACGAACGTTGATGTTTACACATTTTAACCGTGAGTCCCGGTACTCACACATTGTTCTGCTTTTCAAATTTTGTCAATATTAGGGGTGTTGAGATTACAGCACAGTGACGTAAAAATTTTTCGCAAAAACGATCCACAGCAAATTTGTTTTTTGCTGGTTTTAGTATTCAATTATTGGTATCTCTGCTTGCTGGCGGCTTGACATTAGGTTTGTTCGAAGTTTTTATGTTGGTGCATTCCGGAGATTGAAATTATTAAGGTTTTAAACCTAGACCACACTCATAAAATACATATAATTTCTTTGCGTAGCGACACCGAGCCAAAACAAAACGGTATTTTTTTGACAAAAAAGTAGGGGGAGAAAAAAAAAGTAGAAGGTTTACCAACATATAAAATTAAAAGAAAAAATACATAAAGCGCCCTCTGAATTTGAGTAGGTTAAACTACTTCTGCCAAGTAATTTTCACTGGGGAAAAAATAGTTCAAGTAAAACCCAGTAGATTTTTTGTTGTTGTTTCCCTTGGTGAATTTTTACTGACTGCATTCCAACTTCTGAACAAAACACGCCTATTGTAAATAAATGCAAAACATCTTATCACTTTTATACGCCTGAAGTATTAGAGCAAGTGTTTTATTTCTTTATAAATCACTGAAACAAAATAAATATATTTTTAAATAAAATAAAAAAATAAAATACCAAAGATGGAGTTACTAGATGTTTACAATGTGCAAGAATTTTAGTACTTTTGAGCTTTGAACGCTTATAATTAAAACAGTTTAATATTACTGCCAATATTATTTTTTCGATACGATAACGACGACGCGACTGTCACAAAATAAAATAAAACAAATGCAATTACGTGTTTGTGACCACACTTGCGATTTAAATTTCTGCGATTAAAAAATCGAAGTCGCGGAAAAAAATAAACATGCACGATGATATTTTGTCAGTCACGCGATTTTTTAAGTCGCAAGAAATTAGATACATGGTTTTATAGGTATGTGAGTACACGCACATGCAACTGAAAAATCGCAGTGCTTTAAAAAAATGAAACAGGTTCCATTTTTAGAATGATTTTTTAGTCATAACGACTTTAAATATCAAGTGCGTTCATAGCCATTTAAAGATGTACATATGTTGCATTCGTTCGCGATTAAAAATCGCAAGTGCGTGCACAGCAAAAATTCGTTCGAATCGCGATTTTTTAATCGCAACGGCTTTAAATCACAAGTGCAAACGAAATCTTACGACTTAAATTTCTACGATTAAAAAAAATCGTTCCGGAAAAAAGAAGTACTCTTCTTCAAAAAAAAAGAAATGAGACAAACTGCAGTTTTAAATTTAAATGCACGCACATGCGGCTGAAAAACGGCAGCGCTTCAAAAAAAAAACAACAGGTTCCATTTTTAGAGTATTTTTTTAGTCGCAACGACCTTAACTCGAGTATGCGTTCCAAGTTTAAGTAAATTCTCAAACCTTTAACTTGAAGAGCATGATCATGCAACCTATTCGTTCGTACAATACGTTTTATTTTATGAAAGGCAAATCAGCTCAGCTTTGTATGCTGCTTCTTTTATGTATTCCATCGAAGAGCTATATCATAATTTAAATTTATGTGCAGCAAGAGAAAACTTGCGACACAGAAACTTTCATAATCCACACAAGGGCGAAGTTCATCTTTATATTTTATGCATATCAAATTAGAGAGTGTGTCTGCAGCCAATTTATTCAAATGTTCTTGGGAATGGATGCGGATGAGTGTTGGCAAATTTAAAGACTGTTATGGAAAACTCTTGGTCTAGATATATATTTTAGGAATGTGATCATTATATGAATCCAGGTCATCACGTCGCAAAAGGGTAAATACGAATACATCACTTTTGTTTTTCTTTGGACTAATTTAATTATTTGCTTTATTTACCTACTTTGTTAAATTGCTTTGTTAACCTATTCCTTCTTCTCGTATTCACATATTTTAGCAGTCTCCATCAGTTGTACAACTTTTATTCAATTGAAGTAGATCTACTTCATTTTTTCAAAAAAAATTTAAAATCTACTTCCTACTTCGCACCATCACCAAAATATTGATATCTACTTCAATTTCAAAATCTCTGTGCCAACCTACATCAATTTTTCAAAACAAAGGCCAAATCTACTTCTTTTTTTTCTCTATTTTATTCCAGTAATTCTTTTTTTGAGTTCTTAAACTCCTATGGTCATATTAATAAACACTCTCTAACTTTAGACAACCGTCAAATAAAAAAAAAAAACCTTTCTAATTTTTGCTAAAGTGATCTAACTTTTTATCTTACTTTAGAAAACGTAATCTATTGTCTAAACCTTGACAAATGTAATATTTTTTTTATTAAATAAAGCATATTTCCGACAGTTTTGAAATACTTCGACATAGATTAAACAGTCAAAAATGTAATTAATAAATACGACCATTAATTTCATTGCTTGAATGGTTTGAAAATTACAAATGAATGACTTTAAAACCCCCGTAGATACACTAATGATGAAAATAATAAAACAAGCGTTACAGGATTTGAAGTGGTAGGAACTAAATATCCTGATATTTGAAAATTCAAAATTTCGCGATGAAATTTTTTGATAAAGAATGGACGGAATGTGTCAGCAAGTTAAAGGTTCCATTTCTTGTTTAAAATGGGAACCCAATATCTGATAAATGTTAGCTAGTAATATTCTACAGTCTTGACTCGAGAGAGTGGAATCAGTTGAAAGTCGTAAAAAAACTGTACAAAAACGGGTATGTTCAGCACTGTTTTTGACACTGTTTGCTATTGATTGTCTTCCGGTTTTAAAATGAAATATTTAACGTTAAGATATCTTTAATAGGAACTTTTCACTAACCATTACGCCACAAGCTACTACTAGGAGAAACGTTAGTTTTGCTAAAAAAAAAAAAAACAATATTTATGCTATGCTAGCTGAAACCCACCTTTTGACAGAGTTTCATTTATTACAAATTCAAAAATTGATATTTTTCATGCCTCTCTCATCAGACATTACACAGTATTTACACCTTTTATCCTTTGCTTTGTGGTATCAGAAAGCCTATTAAAATCCATTAAGCCTGTATACGAATGTCAAGTAGTCATTATATAGCTTTGATGTATAGAACACGAATACGTATCTATTTTTCAATGCCTAAAACTGTAGAATTATACACAATTTACATTGAGAGTATAGAGTTTGAATTCTGAAAAGTGTGTGATGGCTGTGGGAATCGCCTCTAGGATTTGTGGTTGACAAGTAAATGATGTTATCTCTCTCAAAGACATTAAGAGAGGTAGAATTTGCAAAATCGTAATCCATGTCAGAGAGACTCCTTCTGGAAAGTCTAATATCTACTTCTACATGAACGTACCTATACGAATTTGTTTTTGCTTCCCACTTTCTACCTACATAACAGATGTCTGATTTATACTCCATCTCTGATTCTATACAGGTTTTTAGGATACAAACCTTTATGGAAATCGTGTAATGTTGAAAACACAAGGAGGCTTGTCTTTGAGGGCAGAAACTTGTCACTGTTTTTGGGTCTGCCACAAGCATCACTTTATAGAAAGCCTTTTCCATGTGTCTATCTATTTCGATATATCTACTGTAGACTTGTAGAGCAATTGCTTCTTGATGAATTTGTTTGGTTTTTGAACTAATGGCTGCGTTCAATCAAGTTGGAATTCAGAGATTCTAAATTTAAGTTCACCATAGTTTACTCTTGGGGCAATTTCACTTTGTTGATTTTTCCACAAAAATAAAGCTGAAGACATTCGAAAATGTTAAAGCGTTTTTTTAGTATATAATAATAGACACATTGAAGTTCTGTCAAATTGATGAGGATAGCTTTTCTGAAATGTTTGTTAAAGATATGAATTGAATAATGGCATGTATACTATGAAAACTCCTTTGATTGTTCAAATGTCGCATGAAGTAATATCGAAGGTTAAATTAGTGCTTATAGAAAACTAGCAGAGACCGGCGAACGTTGTATCGCCCTCTTTTTCAAGGAAAAAGAATTTTCAAAATCGGCCCATGATCTCTGAGATTAATCTTGAAAATGCATGCACGGCTGCAAGTTGCTGGCAAACTGCAAGACCTACATATTTCGAAAAATATGCATAGAAACACTCTTCGACTACTTACTACATAAAATTTCCTGTAGTTTTTAGCAAAATCGAACTGATTTTTGAAATAAGTTCAAAAATGCATGCGGTGCTGCCAACCTATTTTGACCAAAGATTCACACGAAAACTCTCAGACATTCACCAAAGATTTTGAGGAATTTTAAGAAAAATCGGACTATATTTTCTGAAATAACTTCTAAAATACATGGGCTGCTTCATTTTTGGAGAATGGCTAGACCAATTTTGATTAAACACACACAGGAGCAATCTAGGACTTCTACGAAAGACTGTTTTGATTTTTGATCAAAATTGAACCGTGTTTTCTAAAATGCATACGTTACTGCAATTCGCTGGCAGACCGCTAGACCGATTTTTTTCACAGATACACAGGAACAGTCTTGCGCTTCCACGTAATATTTCCTCTTTCCTCTTTCCTCCTTCCTCCTTCCTCCTTCCTCCTTCCTCCTTCCTCCTTCCTCCTTCCTCCTTCCTCCTTCCTCCTTCCTCCTTCCTCCTTCCTCCTTCCTCCTTCCTCCTTCCTCCTTCCTCCTTCCTCCTTCCTCCTTCCTCCTTCCTCCTTCCTCCTTCCTCCTTCCTCCTTCCTCCTTCCTCCTTCCTCCTTCCTCCTTCCTCCTTCCTCCTTCCTCCTTCCTCCTTCCTCCTTCCTCCTTCCTCCTTCCTCCTTCCTCCTTCCTCCTTCCTCCTTCCTCCTTCCTCCTTCCTCCTTCCTCCTTCCTCCTTCCTCCTTCCTCCTTCCTCCATCCTCCTTCCTCGAATAAAATAATAAATAAACGAATAAGTTTACAGAGGGTCTATTTAAAGTTAGGTTATTGAGTTGAGAGATGAAAATCTCTTGGGGAATGTTGTTTTTGATACAATTTTTTTTTGATTAGAGGCAGCTAAATAAATGGGGGATTTTCAAATTAAATTATGTTGTTCTTTGATAAATCATAGAAATTTGGTAAGGGAAATTTAGTAGATAATGATTAATGAAATATACGAATTTAAATACCTGACGGGTCTAATTTTGTAAAATGTATATTTTAGCAATGAATGCTTAGAACAAGATTCCCGCAATAGGGGGATACCAGACTGCTTAATATCAGATTATTGTTTTTTTTTTTGTTGTAATTTTCGGTTCGCCATTTCTTATTTTTTTTTATTTTTAGGCGATATCTGCGATGACCGTGGTAGCAGGCGTATTTCTTAAAATAATACAAAATATACAGATTTCATACTTTATGTTCGCGAAAGAGCTCAATTTCTATCTTTCTTAGGACGTTAAAAAAGTTAAATAGCCAAATATAAAAAAAAATGCGGAGAAAAAGGAAATGTACAACAACAAACTTTTGGTTGGCTAGTAAAAATGCTAGTTGATCCAAAACCAAATGTCAAACAAAAAAATCAACGAACATTGAATAATAAAAAAAGCAAAGGCACTTAATAATGGAAATTAAAAAAAAAAAATTGAAAAAAATGCACATATTTTTTTCAAAAAATTTTAAGTGCACGAATCAGGTGACATTATTTATTGTATGAAAATACATTTTTTTATAAAAATTTCAGTAGAGGAGATGTGTAGGAAAAATTGGTTATTAGGTACATATTCGTTGACTGATTTTATTTCACTCCCAAGTCCCAACGATTCGATCAATGAATGAGAAAGGTTTGGTCATGGGAGGATTGAGGGGATGGATTTCATAAATTAATTTAAGTACTAAAATAAGTTCTTATACATTTTTTTTTATTGTTTCCCTTCTGCCTACTAAGGTATCGGGTGGGTTATAATTAAGTGACAAGAGAAGACCCCTTTAATATTGTGTCTCAATAAAAATATCCTTTTTATGCGTTACAATCGACAGGTTTATTGTTCGTATTATTGGCAACGATATAAAACCAATGACGGAAAAGGAAAACAAATTGTTTTTCTTATAAAGAGAAGGTATATAGTCAGTCTACTGTGAACGAGTTCAGCATACTGATGATAAAAATATATATCTGTTAGGGTAAAAAGCCGAAATAATGAAATTCTAAAATTTACCGGTATAGTCTAGAACAATTATCTTACCAATGGTGCTGAGAAATTCTATAATTTACCGGCAAATTCTAGAAATTCATTATTTCGGCTTTTTACGGTAACATATCCACCCAATTTTGAACTCAGGGGATCAAGTTCGAATAATTTCTGATGGTAGAACAAAATTCATCAAAAAATATTTTTATTTGAATAAACTCTCAAACCAACAAGTATAAATAGTCAAATAATTTTAACTTAAACATTTATGTTTTAAAAATGCTCAATTAAACTTAAAAATGAATTTAATTTTTGAGAAAAGATACATAAATTGCATGAAATTAAGTAATTTTAGGTTACCACAAAATTAAAGCTCTAAAAAAAGAGAAACACATAGACTTTCCCTTTCAATTTTTGTTCATTATGAGTCCAGTTATTGTTAACTTATTCCTATAGGAACTTGAGATTTTATTGAGGAAAGGATTTCTGTTTACCATCGTTAAAATAAATATATTGTATGAAGCTTTAAACCGACTTTTCGACCCTAAAACCCTTGAAGGGTTTCCGCCATTTTTATTTAAAGAGTAAACTCGTTTTTGGCTATTTTCTTAACCTTTAGAATATTTTATTTTTGAAATAGAAGAAATATAAGACTTATACCTTCATAAACATATACCTAACACAAAAAATCTTTTAAGTCTTAAATTCGCTCAAAATCTAGAAGACATTTATGAATCTAATTTCTGGTGTTTGACTTAAAATTAAAAACAAAATTTTACTCAAATTTTTGTTAAAGAGATAAAATATCCCAAGATAAATTTTTAATCTACAGTGGAGAAAAGACGGAGGAGAAAATTCTTATTTTCTTACAAAAAGTTTATCACAAAAAATCAATAAATGACGAAAAAGAACAAAAAAAAAAACTATTAGACCTCTACTGCGACAAAATCACATAAAATTTTGTTTACTAGCCATTTGGGAGAAATAATTTAGTGGAGAGGATTTATCAAAGAATCGATTTGGGAATTCGATTTAGTGCTATAAATAGGAGTGATAAACCACATCAGAGTAAAAATGTAAAAAATAAAAGCTTCAAAGGCCAAGTTTTCATGAGATAATATTATGAGGCGACATCAAATATATATCGACTATTCTAAGATATTTAAGGTCACTTAAGCTACGTACATAATGTGTAGAAGAGAAAATAAATCTTCTTTAAATCCATAAGGAAATTAAATTCCTATAAATGTCATTTTAAATTTTCTATGGAGAAAATTATGTTTTTATAGATTTGGACATTTTAAGTGCCGAGGGACAATGATTTTCTTTTGACAAATAATA
This sequence comes from Epistrophella euchroma, assembly GCA_947049315.1. NCBI lineage: Eukaryota > Metazoa > Arthropoda > Insecta > Diptera > Syrphidae > Epistrophella > Epistrophella euchroma. Next base: position 118,785,508 of record OX346245.1, on the reverse strand, counting down.
AATGATTGGAAAACTTATTGAACTTGAAATAGACTCAATGAAAATAAAAATAAATTCGTGATAAAAGTCTAAAATATCATGAATTTGAGTATTATTTTAAAAATAGAATAAGTAAGTACCATAAAATATCTATATAGGTACATAAACATGAACACAGTATTATGTTAAGCTTCATAATATTATCTTATTAGATGAGTTTATAAGCACAGATCTATAAAAAAAAAAAACCAAAAGAAGGTTGAACAAGTAGGCAGTGTTGCCGAATCTCATGATTTATCGTGACTTTCATGAATTTTGACCCTTAACTCATGATATCATGAATTAGTTGAAAATCTCATGATTTTTTGCTTTGATTTTAGTTTTGCAAGTAACAATGATTGGCTTTAGGCAAAACAAATCTTTTAATTTAATAATTTTAAATTAATTATTTAAGTAATTAAATAAGGTAAATAAGAATTTTTTAAAATAATATTTGACCTAATAACAAAATGTATAGTTTTTTTGGGATTGGAAGAAAAAATGCTTCTGGAAACCTAAAACCTTTTATGAAGTTAAATTTTTTTTTTAAATAATTTAAAATGAAGTTTTTAGTTGAAAAAAACGTAAACTAGGTTAACGATTAAAAGATTTTGAAAGATGGATTTAGTCACAAGCATGGCTTTGAAAACCTTAAACCGTCGCGCAAACTTTTCTAAACATAAAAACCTTCAGGTATTTTTTTCACGGGTGACAGCATCCTAAACACGGATATTATTTAAGGATTTCCTTGAGAAGAAAGGGGTTTATTAATTTTAAATTTATTTTTCTTTTAATGTTATTAAAGAGTTTTTATTCCCAAATAAAATGAAATTCAACCCTTATTATTCACATTGGATTAAAATTGGATTTAAGTGAATTTTAAATCAAACCGGATTTATTCCATCCGAAAATTTAAATCCATGGCCATATTTTTCACTTTTTCTTACTTTGGAGGTAAAAACTTTTTTTTTTTTTTTGGAGCACAAACATCAAACACTTTAAATTTGTGACGAATATGGATTGAGTTTTAATCTGGATGTAAGCTCTTAAACTGTCCTGCAGAAAGCAGTTTAAATTCAATTAAATCTTGATTTAAAAGATTGTATTTAACTGCGGAATTAACGAATAAATAATATGTACTTGGATTTAATTTTTGGATTTCAATCTATTTACATCTGGATTTAATTTAAATCTGGATTACACGAGTGAATAATATGACCGTTAATTTTTTGTCTAATTTTTAAGGTTGTTTGAAAAATATTCAATATCATGATTTTATTTTGTAATATCATGATAAAAATCATGATATTTTTCTTATTGAATCGGCAACACTGCAAGTAGGTATAATTTTTAATAATTTTTTATAATTTTTATGGGTGATTTGTTTGCTTTTTTGTTTTTGGCAACACTGGTTTTGACAGCTCACGTACGTTTCGTGTTTTGTGTCACTGTCAAACATCTTCAGTTTGGTCTATAGTTTAACCATGAATCGTCTTACAAACGAACAACGCTCACAAATTATTGAATTTTATTATCAAAATGCGTGCTCTGTTAAGAAAGTTCACAAACAAAAGTGTGTTCAGCGACGAAGCTCATTTCTGGTTGAATGGATACGTGAACAAGCAAAACTGCCATATTTGGTGTGAAGAGCATTATGCAATATCTACCAATGCATCCAGAAAAAGTCACTGTTTGGTGCGGATTATGGGCTGGCGGAATCATTGAGCCGTATTTCTTCAAAGTTGATGCGAACCGTGCGATGATAACAAACTTTTGTTTGCGCAAAATGAAAGAGCTTGACTTGCATGACATGTGGTTTCAACAAAACGGTGCCACAAGCCACATGCCACACAGCACGTTTAAAAATGGACCAATTGAGAGACGAGTTCGGTGAACAGTTAATTTCACGTTTGGGGCCGGTCAATTGGCCGCCTAGATCGTGCGATTTAACGCCTCTAGATTATTTTTGTTGGGCTATGTTAAGGCTTATATCTATAGCGACAAGACCGCTTCGATTGACGCACTGGAAGCCAACATTGAAGCTAGATACCGGCCGAAATGTTAGAAAGAGTATGCCAAAAATGGATTAAGCGGATGGACCATTTGAGGCGCAGCCGCGGCCAACATTTGCATGAAATAATCTTCAAACATTACATTATATCGACCGTACTATCGATTTAAATAAAGATTACATGCATTTTTCTGAATTGTATGTGTTTTTTTTTTTCAATTTCCGATAGTTCTTAAAAAATAAGAGAATAATAAAAATCAATGGCATGTAGATCTATAACTCTGTGTCAAAATTTTAGCATCTACCTTTTTTGTATCGGCTTTGTGGGATCATTACTCTTTGACTAGAATGAAACGAAGCAAAAATACGCTTGTTTGTTGGGCCGTGTTATAGGAAAGTGCCCTTGAGTATCAGTTCAAGTTGAAAAAAAAATAGTAAACTATAACGGCAACACTTACAACATTATAGTCTATACTTTTTTAAACGAAAAAAAAAATAATTTTTTTTGAAATTTTGTTCTTTATAGTCCAGTAACTATATATACATCAGACCTTGCGTTACATCCGGTGGATCTGATTTTTTGCTGAAATTGCTTATGGTATTGGCCTCATGAAAAACCCAAGTTTTCGAACTCGGGCGTCGAACGCAACATGGTCAAAAACCAAGAAACTTCGCTTTTTTTCAGTTATTGGCGATTTTAAATTTGAAGGACTAGTTTATCGACTATAACTTCGCTCTACGATCTCAAATTAATTCAATTTTCTTTAATTTGAGCCCAGAACAATCTTTGTAGACCCAACATTTTCTTAAATACAGCAATTCGAAGTCTAGCAATAATAATTTTATAACAATAAGTAGTATAATCTGCTGTCTAATAAAAACAAAAAAAAACGGTGTTTGGCGCAGCTTGCACAAAAATACTATAGCATATAGGTTAATTCAAAAGAAGAAAGAAAATGTATGGGAGGGGCGATTTTCCAAAAAAAAATGACTTACAATAGAAATAGACCCATCAAAATCCAACGACAATATCTGGAACAAAATCTTATACCTTTTCTTGAAGAGAGAAATCGATTTTTAATTTTCTTAATTAAATAAGGTAAATTAGAATTTTTTATAATAATATTTGATTTAATAACAAAATTTATAGTTTTTTGGGAATGGAAGAAAAAATGCTTCTGGAAACCTAAAACCTTTTACGAAGTTAAAGTTTTTTTAAATAATTTAAAATTAAGCTTTTAGTTGAAAAAAACGTAAACTGGGTAAACGATTAAAAGATTTGAAAGATGGATTTAGTCACAAGCATGGCTTTGAAAACCTTAAACCGTCACGCAAACTTTTCTAGTTTTTGTTCCCAAATGTAATGAAATTCAACCCTTATTATTCACATTAGATTAAAATTGGATTTAAGTGAATTTTAAATCAAACCGGATTTATTCCATCCGAAAATTTAAATCCATGGCCATATTTTTCACTTTTTCTTACTTTGGAGGTAAAAACTTTTTTTTTTTTTTTGGAGCACAAACATCAAACACTTTAAATTTGTGACGAATATGGATTGAGTTTTAATCTGGATGTAAGCTCTTAAACTGTCCTGCAGAAAGCAGTTTAAATTCAATTAAATCTTGATTTAAAAGATTGTATTTAACTGCGGAATTAACGAATAAATAATATGTACTTGGATTTAATTTTTGGATTTCAATCTATTTACATCTGGATTTAATTTAAATCTGGATTACACGAGTGAATAATATGACCGTTAATTTTTTGTCTAATTTTTAAGGTTGTTTGAAAAATATTCAATATCATGATTTTATTTTGTAATATCATGATAAAAATCATGATATTTTTCTTATTGAATCGGCAACACTGCAAGTAGGTATAATTTTTAATAATTTTTTATAATTTTTATGGGTGATTTGTTTGCTTTTTTGTTTTTGGCAACACTGGTTTTGACAGCTCACGTACGTTTCGTGTTTTGTGTCACTGTCAAACATCTTCAGTTTGGTCTATAGTTTAACCATGAATCGTCTTACAAACGAACAACGCTCACAAATTATTGAATTTTATTATCAAAATGCGTGCTCTGTTAAGAAAGTTTACAAACAAAAGTGTGTTCAGCGACGAAGCTCATTTCTGGTTAAATGGATACGTGAACAAGCAAAACTGCCATATTTGGTGTGAAGAGCATTGCAAGAGCTACCAATGCATCAAGAAAAAGTCACTGTTTGGTGCGGATTATGGGCTGGCGGAGTCATTGGGCCGTATTTCTTGAAAGATGATGCGAACCGTGCGATGATAACAAACTTTTTTTTGCGCAAAATGGAAGAGCGGTTTCAACAAAACGGTGCCACAAGCCACATGCCACACAGCACGTTTAACAATGGACCAATTGAGAGACGAGTTCGGTGAACAGTTAATTTCACGTTTGGGGCCGGTCAATTGGCCGCCTAGATCTTGCTATTTAACGCCTCTAGATTATTTTTGTGAGGCTAATGTTAAGGCTCATATCTATAACGACAAGCCCGCTACGATTGACGCAGTGGAAGCCAACATTGAAGCATTTATTCGTGAGATACCGGCCGAAATATTAGAAAGAGTATGCCAAAATTGGACTAAGCGGATGGACCATTTGAGGCGCAGCCGCGGCCAACATTTGCATGAAATAATCTTCAAACATTACATTATATCGACCGTACTATCGATTCAAATAAAGATTACATGCATTTTTCTGAATTGTATGTGTTTTTTTTTTTTAATTTCCGATAGTTCTTAAAAAATAAGAGAATAATAAAAATCAATGGCATGTAGATCTATAACTCTGTGTCAAAATTTTAGCATCTACATTTTTTGTATCGGCTTTGTGGGATCATTACTCTTTGACTAGAATGAAACGAAGCAAAAATACGCTTGTTTGTTGGGCCGTGTTATAGGAAAGTGCCCTTGAGTATCAGTTCAAGTTGAAAAAAAAATAGCAAACTATAACGGCAACACTTACAACATTATAGTCTATACTTTTTTAAACGAAAACAAAAATAATTTTTTTTGAAATTTTGTTCTTTATAGTCCAGTAACTATATATACATGACCTTGCGTTACATCCGCTGGATCTGATTTTTTGCTGAAATTGCTTATGGTATTGGCCTCATGAAAAACCCAAGTTTTCGAACTCGGGCGTCGAACGCAACATGGTCAAAAACCAAGAAACTTCGCTTTTTTTTCAGTTATTGGCGATTTTAAATTTGAAGGACTAGTTTATCGACTATAACTTCGCTCTACGATCTCAAATTAATTCAATTTTCTTTAATTTGAGCCCAGAACAATCTTTGTAGACCCAACATTTTCTTAAATACAGCAATTCGAAGTCTAGCAATAATAATTTTATAACAATAAGTAGTATAATCTGCTGTCTAATAAAAACAAAAAAAAACGGTGTTTGGCGCAGCTTGCACAAAAATACTATAGCATATAGGTTAATTCAAAAGAAGAAAGAAAATGTATGGGAGGGGCGATTTTCCAAAAAAAAATGACTTACAATAGAAATAGACCCATCAAAATCCAACGACAATATCTGGAACAAAATCTTATACCTTTTCTTGAAGAGAGAAATCGATTTTTAATTTTCTTTTTTAAAAAAGTTTTTCCAAGTGACAATCTTTGAAAAATTAATTTACAAACTTAAAATTTTGAAAAAAATTGCTGTGTTCTTTAAACTATTTTTCTAATAAAATTTTACGTAATTAAGCACTTGTTTTCTTTTTTAGAGTTCAATGCTCAGCAAAAAATCAGAACTACCGGATCTAACGCAATATCTCCTATGAATTTTACTTTTCTTGAATCAGTCCTATGATTTTTTTAAAATTGGATTTAAATTTCACACGAATAAATACTAAAACTTGGCGCATCATTTTTACTTGCGATAAAGGTAGGTATGTACTATAAGGCAAGTTGCGGATTCGTGCAAAAAATTGAACTCGAAATAAAAATCAAACTTGACATTACGATAATAGAGAATAAAGTGGGTCCCTCAATTCCGTCTGTCTGTCTGTATCTGTGCTCGGCCTACATCCTTAAGCAACGAAGCAATTTTCTTAAACCTTGGAGCATAAGATTTTTGGGTAATTCCCTAGAAGAAAAATCGAGATTTGTTTTAGCTCAAAAAATAACGGTACTTGCCATACAACCGTTTTGAAAAAGGTTATTTATCTCAAAAACGGATTTAACGACTTTATTTTAATTTTTGTGTGTACTGGTGGTAGTATGGTCCGCACTTTGGTGAACAAGAAACTACCAAAAACCGTTACTAGAGCAGTTCATGCCATATGACCGTTTCTTTGATTTTCGACTTTCTCGTTAACCGCTCAACCGATCTTGATCAAAATTTTTACTCTGAAGCTTCTATCAAGTGTAAATAATACTGCATACAAATATTTTCCCAAAAAAAAATATTTTTTGGATTTTAAAAAAAAAAGTTCAATTTTTTTTTTTTTTTTTGAAAAATAATTTTTTTGGAAACGGGTTAATGAATTTTTTTGAAATTATGGTTTTAGTTGTAAATTATTATATTCTTTGTACTCTTTGATTTTCTTGTATTTTTGTGTCTACTTTTCAATGCTACTATAATTATTTAGTCAAATACTAAAGAACAGATGTCGAAAAATATTCTAGTTTTTGAGAAAATTGAAAATAAAAAAGTAAATTCGACTTCAATCCCTTATTTTGGTGCTTGAAGGATCCTATTTCCGCTAAAATATATTTATTTAAAAACAATCTATAAAAGAGATTTCTGGCTCAACAAAAAGATGAAGCATAGCATTGTAAGTGTTACCATTGTTTTTTAATATTTTTTTTTTTTTTTAAGTCAATTTTTTAAAAATAAAATGACCCTCCTGAGTAAAAGAGGGTCTTCGCTTTAGCTTTTTGTCACACCTTATGCAAATCATCCTGTGTATAAACAATAAAGGATTAAAATACAAGAAACCGAAGAAGGCGACATGTTACACTTTCCTGCCGCTAGAGCTCACCTCAGATTCACAGGGACTGTTATACACTTGATCATTAGACCTCGCTTCATATGAGTGCCAAGTTCCAAAACTGTTTCTTCCAGGGGAAGGAATATTTTTTCTTTCGTTGACTAGACTATCTCTGATGTAACCCATTTTTTTTTTAAACATTTATTATTATCTTATCGAGTTTAATTTTTTAATTTAAAATTCAAAAAAAAAAAAAACTCCTTCTCTTTTCTTTAAAAAAAAAAAAAGTTAAAGTGGGTACCTTGATTTTGTATACAAAAAACACAAAGGATTTTAAATTTCATTGTGTCTTAAAAATAAATTACCCAATATCTCTATTTCTACCCTCAATTTTTCGTTTAAAAAATCGATCTAGTTCCCATGATAGGTTACATAAGTTCAGGATGCATTCAAAATTTTCAATCAATATTTTATAACCCACTTACTATAGTCATTACTGGAAATTAAAATTCATAACCTTCGTAAAAAAAATATGAAAAAAAACGAAAACTATCAAACTGTTCCATAGTACCTTGGGGCTTTTGTATGAAAAAAAAAAAGATTAAATCAATAATTCTTACTCTTCGGTGCTATGTCATTTCATTTCCGTGTCCTGCTCAGCTGGTGCCACAAAAATGTTTTACAATCCAAACCAATTTCAATCATTTCTTTATTTACTATTTTCTTCTTTCCGTCTTCAGAAAAAAAAACACTCTGTCTCGTCTCATCATTCTATATGCACTGATCCTAATCCCAGGCCATGAAACTTATAACAGAAATATCCATAAAAAAAAACCAAAAGCCATACCAACCATTTTCCCACCCAAGCACAATAATCCTTGATCATGAGCATTAGTAAAACTCCATCACAAATCCTCTCTATAGTGTTACCATGAGAACTATGGAGTCCTTGCACTGTCTGCAGACCAGAACTCCAGATGAGGACAAAATCGAAATTAAGTTTTTTTTTTTGTTGCGGGTGATTCTGGAAAAGTTTTCCTTTTAAGCGATTATAGATATTCCATCTGAGTCGTATATTAATTTGTAGTACGTTGGGTTTTGGTCGTGGTCTACCAGCTAGCTACAAGTTTCCATTTATGTGAGGGTGGCATTCTGGGTTGAACTTTGGACAGTTTTTTTTTTTTTTTTTTTTTTTTTTGCATAATTCGATACGTTTTTGTTGGAAGCTATATGAATGTTTTAGAAGTAGGACGCAGAGGGACTTATGGAACGCTTTTATCCACCCGAATAGATTCAAGTGGTTACTTGTTGACATGGGATTAACTTTACAGAGAGACTGAGAGTAAAACTTTGATGTATGTATAAGGTAGGTATCCATGGATGCACTTTCAATAAAGTGTTATTTTTTTTTAACTGCAGAAAAGTAAAGGGAATAAGTTTTATGAAAAATCGAAGGCAATACATTTTTAAATCATAAAATCAGAAAATGTTAAATTCCTAGCTTGAATGAAATTAGCCCAGTTATGCTCTAATCATTCCATGTTCATTCATTTCGCACTCTCGAAATAAAAATCAAAGTAAATAATTACAAATTCTATGAAGTTAAATAAATACAACCTCCTTGTACTTTATGTATCATAAGTTTTGAAGGGTTTCCACTTTAAATTCAGCAAAACCACTTATAAAGTTGATTTAAGGGTTGTTTAATAATCGTGTTCACGGTTAGGGACAAGCTGTGGATGAAGTTAAACTATTCTAACCTCCCAACAGCAACGCCAGTTATATGTATACTCCTAATTAGCAACGGCCATTGGACACTAGTGCAAACAAATTCTCATTTAAACCTCCCTGATGTTGAGAGTTTTGATTTCATGGAGCTTATTTTGCCAGGCATAAGTTTTCAACACCACAAGGCTTATTTCATTGTTTTTAGTTAAAAGTTGGTGGGTGAATTTTACAAGTTTCATATACATATAGATTCATAATTATGGTTACAACAACTAGGGAATACCATGGTAGATATGTAAGTCTGCATTAAATCTTAAATTTCTATGCCTATAATAATTGAGGTCTAAGAACTTAAAATGCAAGGAAATTTGAATACATACTGATGTACATATCTTATGACATTTCATGAAAGAAGTTGAATATACTTACATATGTTTTGTAAGTTTGGCTTTATCCTTCTTTAATTCAAAGATTTTATATCCCAGTTACTCTTTTTTTTTTTTTCAAATATAGAAAAAAATTTTAAGTTTTTTTCTTGAGAATATACGAAAACCTCTTGCCAAAAATTGCTTCAATTAATACCTTGTACAGTACACATATGTACGGAACAGTTTTTCTTTTTACGTACAAAGGGAATGCCAATTTTACTATGGCACGAATGAGTTTGATATCAAATGAAAGCTGACTTTTTTAGAATTTTTTTTTATAATAAGCTTTCCACTAGTGCTAAAAAAAGAGGTCTCTGGAGTGTCTGTGTACCATGTACGTTCGAATGTTCGTATGTTCGTTCGTTTGTACGCTCGGAAGCTTTTTTTCGCCGACGATATCTCGATAACAAATAAAGATATCGACTTCGAATAAATTTTATTTTACATATAATAAGGCCATAACGGGCAAAAGGGATTTTTAGAAAAGATCAATAAGCGGTTTTTTTTATTACAGAAATTTAAAAAAAAAATTGTAAAATGGCTTGTTTTTCGAATATCTCTAGAACAAATAATGCTATCGACTTCGGCCTGGTTTCATTCTATGCATAATGATGCAATGAAAAATTGGTAAGACATGCAAAAAAAATCAACCAACGGTTTTTTTTTTTATATTAAAGCCATTAAATTAATAAAAAGCCATTTAAAATTGTTAAAAAAAATATCGAATATTTTGAAAACACACAAAGATATTAACTTCGGGTTAATTTTATTTAATACACAAAGCTATAGTTGTAAAATCGGTAGAGTTTGTAAAAACATTCAATTAACTTTTTTTTTCTAGGCCAAAAAACTGCTAAAAATCGTTAAAAAAATTTTCGACTCGAATATCTCGAGAACAACCAATGATATCAACTCCGGGATAATTTTGGTCTTCACACAAGCAGTAATTGATGAGGTTTGTAAAAAAATCAATTAACTGTTTTTTTTTCTGGGCCAAAAAAACTGCAAAAGAAACTGCTAATAATTGTTCAAATTTTTCGTGTCGCATGTATTTAGAGCAAACAGCCTTCCACAACTGATAAGTTTTTACAAGATTTTTTATTAGTAATTTTCTTATAAAAAATAACATCGGGTGTGGAGTTTCAATGGGAACCAATGGGAAGTTATCAGTGTGGGTCAAACCCAGCCTCTTTTTTTTTAGAAATTGCCACCTCCAGCCTCATAAAAGTTTTTTTTTCTTGGAATACTCCCAGGAATCATCTCCCAAAACAAAGTGCACGAATTAAGGGACACGCTTTATGTCAACGAAAAAGAAAATATTAAATAAGTCGCATAATAACTATTAGCTGTCAATATTTAAATGAGTTACTGTAGTCATTAATTTTTATATTTGACAGTTCTCAAACTAACGGACCGTGTTGGAAATTCAATTTCCTTTTACAGCTGCAAAATATAAGGTGTGTTGATGTGTCTTGAGTCCTTTCATTCGTATTTTGTGCTATAATTGATTGTACAAAATATTTATCTCACAGAGCACAGTGCCGTTGTGCCTACATTACATTAAAATGCTTCCTATAAGAAAACCAATTTTTCTTCTGAAGGTGTTGTCGTGTTGGCAGTTTGCCCATAAAAGGAGTTTAAATTCCTCTCTGCAGCCTTTCAAATTTTAATTGGCATTACTTTATGTATGGTGTTTCTATCAGCAGCACTCTTGTCAAATAAGCAAAATTGGGCTTCTCAACAGCCATTGCAGTCTTCAATATAATTTAACTAACCTTCTTGAAATGATGCTTGTTGCTGTACCTAAAGTGTTTGTTCATTCCTTCATTCTCGTTCAATATCGATTTATTTAAAACTTTTGAGAACTTTTGCAAACTTCCCGTTACCATTTTTGATACTCCGTTGCTTATAAGACTTCGAGTCAAATTTCTGGAAAAAAAAACTTGAACAAAACTTCAAAGTGAAGATATTATGTTCGCTTGCTCAACAAATATTAATGAAATATCGTGTGACAAATGAACATTTTCTGAACAGGAAAAATGGTATTTTGCTTGGGCTTGACATTACAAAGTCAGCGGGAAAAAGAACTTATGCAAAGAATAATGTTGGTTGATATTGAAATGCAAAAAGTGAAACTTGCAATATTCTCCTTGGGGATGGGCTAATGGCTCTATGGCAGAAGTTTCAAAAAGACTGAAAAAAAAGTAATATACATTCAAACAAGACAGTCAAGAATGGTAACAGTAGAAGTAGTGAGGAAGTATACTTTGACGAGACTATAGAGACCAAATTATAACTTTTGTAGAAGTTTATTGCGTGAATTAAAAACAAAATCAGTGCCCGACGTATTTCCACTGCTATTGGACGGACTTGGCCTTGTTAAATCCAAAGTTTTTATCATATTTTTGGTTAAAAACGGTTACACTTTTGCATAACTCTTTGGCGATTTTTATTAAAGTTTACCTGGGTTTGTGACCAAAGTGTTCAAGTTCAAGTTTTAAGTGTTTGTCAATACTTTTTTGGTTTTTTCCCATGGGTATAATCTTGTTAACGACTGGACTTATTTGAATTACTTATGCCAATACCTTCTAGTGAAATCTGTCATTCTATAAATAAACCAATACCTTACATCAGTGTTTCCCAAACTTTTGACACTGCCGTACCCCTTTTAAAATTTTCGTATAGCCGTGAGTACCCCCCGTAAAGAAATACATTTATTGTTTACTTTTGTAATTCAAAAACGAAATTAAAAATTAGTATTTTAAGGCAAGAAGACGAAATGTTATTTTTTGTAATGTGAACGCTTTGAATACCCGAAGGTTTCAAGCTTAAAATTCAGATTTCAGCCGTTTCCAAAAACGTCAAATCAAAGCCAATTTGAACGGAAAATTATCGCCATTTATGATGCAGAAGTTGCAGTCGTCAAATATGCAATCGTCCTGCTTGCAAACAAACCTTTTGATAAACATGAAATGATTTTTTTGACGCAGATGACGTTTTCGAAAAAGGTTTTTGCTTTGGTGGGAGCATGCCCGCTAGGTGCAGGGACATAAGTCCCAGGGACATAAAACTCAATTATTATTTTTGGAGCTTATGTTTCAATTGAATTCGGGCCTTAAGTCCCACCCAAATGAGACCCAATCTCCAAATATTTTGCTAATACAGTAAACAATAATTTTTTCGTGTTTTATTTGAACGAAAATTAAGAAAAACAAGAGGCACGATTACGATAACTCAGGCGTCGCAAAATAATAGCGGAATTTTGTAGAGGGGTTTAATGCAATCATTTTTTACTATGGAAGGGGGGAGGTCTAGCATCAAGCAAAAGAAACTGCATACACCCAATCTCGCACCTTCCCCAAATCATATAGTTGACGCTTAGCCATTTTTATTTGATTTGATTCAAAAGAACAAAAACGTGTAATACAGAACCGATTTTAATAAGACTTTTTTACACAGAACTTTGAAGGTAAAAGATATCTTTATTAGGTTTTCTACTAGACTTTTTGGTAACTAAAGTTGCATTGCAAACCAAACCCTATTGCCAAAAGACATAAGACGTATTAAAATATTCTCATAATTGGATACAAAGTTAGAACGTCATTTATTGTTTTTTTTTTTTTTTTTATAGGAAAGCTATCAAACCAGTCACCTCAAAAAAAGTACGAAATTCATTATTTAATATGCAAAAGGTTATTCAACCTAATTTAGCGGGTTCCATGAAAATACAGTGTCACGTTCTATTTTTGTTTTTTTGTTTTTTTTTTTTTTATTAAGGGAGTACCTATCTATAAATCATGAATGAGAGAATGACTTCCTGAAAGTAAAAATAGACTTGTTTTTGTTTTTAATAGGCCATTACTTAATTTCCCACAGAAATATCTCTCTCTCTCTTTTGCATTGTATGTCCTTGAATCATCAACAGGTTCATTCAAAAGGCACAGAACAATTAACTCTTCTCCTTAAATTTAAATTGGTGTCTACAGGATACATGATGATTGAGGAACTGCAAAAAGTCAACATAACATTAGGAGTAGGGAATAAAATCGAAAGGATCAAGTCAAAAATGTCGTGGAGAATTGTTATTCCTGTCACGTACGTATCCTTTTCAAGGAGGCGGCAGTTAAGTATAACTAATCAAATAAAGTATGGACTATAATGGCGCATGGCGGGATAGAATAGATCGAAATAAGAAAGCTTAAAGATTATAGCTATCTAATATCGTTGCGATAAACTATTTTGTATAAGTGTCAATAAAAAATGTTATTTTCGATTAATCGTTAATCATTCGAGATCTGACTCAAAATAAATAATAAAAATTATGATATTTTCATTATAAAAATGAAATATGTATTAAACTTTTTTTTTTAAATAATATTTCGCTAACCTTATCAATTTAAATTTTTGTTTAGTAGTAAAAGTACGGTTTATTAATAAAACACCCATAGTTCTAAATCTAAAAAATATTTTAAGTGTGAATGCGTATGCAACCTCACCTTCTATGTAACTTTAAAAAATCAATTCGCTTGTGCTCAAATGCCAGAAATGATAAATTATTTAATCTTTTAGTGCCAGTTGTACAATCGTTGGTTAAATGTTGACCCATGGTTCAGGATTTTTCTTTTACTGATTTCGGCGGATTAATTGAGGTTTTATTTTGTGTAGTAGCTGTGGCGTGATGGTTAGTGCGATGGACTATCATGCCGGAGGTCTACGGTTCGACCCCCACTTGTCACCTATTTATTTAAAAGAAAAACGGCTACTACCTCTTGCGTGGAATTGACAAATCCTCCAAGAGTATATCCTGTCACAGAAAAGTGCCGCTCGTTAGCCGTTCGGATTCGGCAATAAACTGTAGGTCCCCTCCATTCCTGCAGACACGCACACAGGAATGGTTGAGAGTTGTAAGTCACTAGGCCCTAGTCCTTCATGAGCTGTTGTGCCAAAAAATTTATTTAAATTTATTTATTTATAATAATTGAGGTTTAGCGATGGTGTTTAGACATGTACTTAGCTATTATCACATGCTTTAACTTTGAACTATAGTTGAACCTCAGTTAATCCGCCGAAATTGGCGAATTGAATTCCCTGAACCAGGGGTTAAATACATTGAACCACGACATGCTAATACACGTTGAGGTCGCTATTTTTATGTCAAGGCCGAAATTATTATTTCCAGCACAGGGGCGGACTCAGAGCCAGTGGTACCCGGCGCAGTTAAGCAAGCTTACACCCCTTAAAAAATTAAAGAAAAACACACAAAGATTTTATTTAAAGGTGCTTTCAAGCTTTTATTGCACTGAATGTTTCGATTATATCATTAAAATCTATGGCGCAAAATTTTCGACGATTTAGTATTATGTTAAATCATTTTTATTATGATACTAGGTTAAAAAGAGGATTTTCCAAATTTTAAACGAGTTAGAATCTTATTATCTTTTTAACATTTTACTAAAGTTAAAATATCCAAAGAGCTGTTTTATCTTTTTAGTATCATACTAACTCCAAATGTCACTTTGACAATTACAAATGTGAAAATGGTGTCACACGTCACTTTTTAGGCGTGTTCAGCTGGATTTTATTTAGAAAATTGGTTTAGTATGATACTTTAGTTAAAAAGTGGTTAAAACTAAGAACATTTTAGTAAAGAGCTGTTTAAAATTTTACGCCTATATTTTTTGTGTGCTCCTTTTCGATTGAAAGTATAGCCAGATTAGTCCACAGTTCATATTTTGTGCATCTTCGAAATTACAGTGACCTGCCTGTCAGAATTTAAAAAAAACAAAACAAAAGTTTTTCCGAATCGCAGTGACCCTCGTCCACAATTTACAAAAACAAAATACAGGACATGTGCAGAACTGAACAAAAATGAAAACTCGGAAGTTATTACTTTCTCTATGTGTACTGTGAGATTAGTCTACCTATTTTAGCTCATTGTTGATCTTAGATAAGTCTTACTTAACTAATTTTAATTTTGAAAAACTTCGATCACACGATACCACTGAGGCTCAAATTGTTAAATAAATTCTCATCGTCAATGACAGACTCGGTAACGAACCTAAGAAGTCCCACTTAACAATGAAGCTTATACAAATTCAAAAGGTTTTCTAAATTTCTTCACCTTTTAAATAAATTTTTGTAGCTAAATGTGACGCCGCCGTATTTGCCCGATTTCCAATAAGAAACAGTTGTCTGTTAGATCTGTAAATGTCGAGGTAAGCATTGAAACAAAAACACGTAGTTTTTCTTCGGTTCCGGACCGCGGATTCCACCTTAAAACAAAACAAACAAAATTTCAGAGCTACAGCCTCTTGGCAGTTCGGATTCGGCAGTAAATTATAGGTCCCCTCCATTCCTGCAGACGCGCTCGAAGCAATGGTTGAGAGTTGTAAGTCACTCGGCCCTGCTTCTTTGTGCGTTGTTGTGCAACCAGATTTATCAAATTTTAGTTAGAAACGAAAATAGAATATTTATACAAATTAACTTTTAAACATAATTTGCTAAATTAAAAAAAAAAAAACGTGTTAAATTTAATAAAATTTATTTGGAAATTTTGTATGTATAAAGCATAAGCAACTGAAAACAAAATCTATTCAAAATAGCCCATACGATTTACTTGGAAATCTTATATCTTATGTTTTATTGATTGGATGGTCAAGGTTGAGGTCTCAAGGCTTCAGCAAAATGCCAGAGCATCATGTCGTGCTTTTTAATGTGTAAATGTAAGGGGTTTAAATCCTCACAAACTAATTGCAAAAATCGCAAACGCTTTGAAGCGTGGCAACCACTATAGGAAACCTTTGCCCAAAATGTATGTAACTTTATACTTACTTCTTATCTGGTACATCGACGAGGGTAGGTCGTCTTATAGCGGTATCTTCTACTAGAAGAAGTGTAAGCAATTCAAAGCATAAATATTTTAAAGGTACCTATTTCATATTATTTTATATTTATTTACTCCTTTAAATTTTAAAATGATTTTAGGGAAATTTTCTTAACAATAGATGTAAAGCTTTAAACTATATTAAAATTCGGTTACATTTTGTTCCTTTTATACACAAACTCATTGAGAAAAGTTTTCTTTTGTTTTGGTTCAGTGCGTATTTGAGTCAGTATCTATCAAATATTACCAAACATAATAGGATTAAATTCCTACTATTAGCTTCATAGTTCAGAAAAGTTTTCCCCTACTTGTTAAAAACAATAGACCAACAAAATCTTTTTTGAAAGCATTCCACAATAGCTGTTAAAGCTTAATTGAAACAATAGCTACAAATATACCTACCTAAAAAAGCCTATTTAAATGGGTACATAAATATAATTGGCTTATGTGCTCTGTGATGAAATGCCAAAATTGGGCTGAATTTGTTAGAATTTGCTTGTGCATTCTTTCCAAAAATCGAATCGAAAATATTTCGACTGTTATTTTGTGTTGAGAACTTCCACGTCTATGGGTCATTAATTCTTTGCCAACAAGTTACCACTTGAATCACAGTAGGGTGAAAAAACATTCCGGCACTTATTATGCAAAGTATTTTTATGAAGAACTTACATACACTAGTCAAAAAAAATTGAGGGAACAAAAAAAAAATCACTTTTTTTTAAAATGTTTTTTGAAAAGCTGTATCTCTGTGGAGAGTGATCGTATTGAGATGAATCAAAAAGAATTGTAAAGCTTTATGTTTTTTGTATTGAGAAATTTTATAAAATAATTTTTTTTAAAGTACCATTACTGCGCAATGATAAGAAACAGCACTAGCCAAAAATTTTAACTTTTTTATACATATTTTGTGTAAGTGTCATTTTTGTTGAAATTCTTTTTAAACCAATTTAATGCATTCATTCGATAACTTGCTTATTTAACTTTAATTTCGTTTTTTCATCGTTGGACAATTTTTTTTCTTTTCAGAAGAAAATCTGACTTTGAATGAAAAATGAGACTTTTGACTTTGGGTTACCAATATCTCAGTAAGAAAGCTTGACACGGAAAATTTAAGAGAAGTTTTGAAAACTGAAATTAATTTTCAACGAGATTTTTTGAAAATTTTATTACAATTAGTTTTTTTCTAACCCCTTACCATAAGATTAAGAAAAGGTCAAAAACACGACTTTTTAAAGGCTTTTAGTAAATCTTTCACTGCTTTACAAATATTGATTTCAGAACTTAATTTGGGAAAACAATTTAAAGAAGCTTAGACCACCAGTATATCTACAAAGTTTTAAATCAATCCATTTAACCCATTTTTCCATTTTTCCCATACCGAATGATCAAATTCGTACAAACCATTTAAAGGAATAAATTGTGATATCGTGAAATTGTCATCAAAATCGAAACGAAAAGAATAATTTTTGTCCACTTACTTCGAACTTTTGCGTCAGTTACAATACACTTAAATAAATAAATTTGGTGGCACAAACGGCTCATGAAGAACCAGGGCCTAGCGACTTACAACTCTCAACCATTCCTGTGTGCGTGTCTGCAGGAATGGAAGGGACAAACAGTTCATTGCCGAATCCGAACGGCTAAGGTGAGTGGCACTTATCTATGGCAAGAGATACTCTTGGAGGATTTGTCACTTCCTCGCAAGAGGTAGTATCTCCGAAAAAAACTTAAGGTGGAAGCGGCTGGTATTGAACCCCAGACCTCTGGCATGACAGTCCAACGCACTAACCATTACGCCACGGGTTACAATACACTTGTTCCCTTAATTTTTTTGACTAGTAAGTTTATATAACCAGGCGGTACGATATTAAAACTTTACTATGACCATTACTACCAACAATAGCCCAGTCCCCCTCCCCATGTTAGCTCCTCTACAACTAGCTTAAATTCCAGAAATGAAATTTTACGTCTCGTATTCCGTCCTTCAGATCATTGTAGCGTTTTCCAGGCGGAACTTTTAGCGATCAAAGAAGTTTTGTCTTGGCTTAAAGAAACAGTTATATCAACAACCGATATCTATCTGTGTTCTGACAGCCAAGCCGCATTGAAATCCCTGCTGGACTCGGTCTCTGTCAATTCTAATACAGTCCTATAAACTGTCGATCATCTCTTATGGAGTCCAATATTCCCCTCTGTTGGGTTCCAGGTCACAGGAACATTCCAGGAAACTGGAAGGCCGATGAACTCGCTAAAAGTGGAACAACAATACCTCTCCTTACAGAGAGGAAATATATTGGTATACTTATCGCTACATGCAAACTTATGATAAATCAAGAAGCTATGTATATTGTATAAGGTGCACAAGCCTTAGGCGGACCAGCATCACAACTTGTGTGGTGACTAAACAAATCTGGCAAAGCTGGATCTGAAATGAACTAAGTGTCTGATTTCTTTAAACAGATCGCACATAAGCTCCGTTATAGGCGTCTTAACTGGACACTGTGTTATAAGCAGACACTCCACGCGACTACTGCCGGAGCTGCATGGATAAGGAGGAGGAGGTAACAGTTCCTCACCTTCTCTGTTCATGCCCTGCTTCATCCCAAACTACTATAATATCCAAATGATCTGGCTAATACTGAAATTAGTAACCTTGCACGCTTAATAAGGAGCTCCAAATAGTTCAACGAGTAGAGGAAGTTTCTCCTAGATCCATGTGGTATCACAACGGGCCACTTGTTGGGCCTAGGTGGGTCGGTTACGACAGCCACTTCTACCTAACCTACATAGACTGTTTTTTGTGGTTCCATCCAAGACTGGACTGGAGTAGTAGCCCGTGGCGTAATGGTTAGTGCGTTGTACTGTCATGCCAGAGGTCTGGGGTTCAATACCAGCCGCTTTCAACCTTAAATTTTTTTCGGAGCTACTACCTCTTGCGAGGAAGTGACAAATCCTCCAAGAGTATCTCTTGTCATAGAAAAGTGCCACTCACCTTAGTATTTCAGATTCGGCAATAAACTGTAGGTCCCCTCCATTCCTGCAGACACGCACACAGGAATGGTTGAGAGTTGTAAGTCACTAGGCCCTGGTTCTTGGTCGTTTGTGCCACCAAATTTATATTTTTATCCAAGACTGGACCACAAATGATGGAAAAGACACTACGCCGGCCGGCCGGCCGTACGTTTAACTCATTTTACTTTTTCTATAAACACAAACTTCCGGTCCTCCCACTTAAAAAAAAAATAGGCCCCAAAGTCTACCAATTTATTTTCAGTTTCTTCATGAATACTAAATGAAAGAAAGAAGAAAGGAAATTCGGCATTTTTAAAAATGATTTGGGTGTCGCTACAGAACGTTTGAAGAAATACAAAAAAAAATTAAAAGAAAAATTGATTTCGGGAGTCATATTATAAGTATTGTTCAGCTTTTCAATTGTGAAGGTGGCTTACATAGCGTGATTATGTGAAACAATTAGGTTGTTTGTCGGTGTCTCTAGTAAGCTTAGCGAGGATTAAATTTTCCGGAGGATTCCATTTATGATTTCACTTTTGCATTGGAAATCGGTTAGAATTAGTACTTCATTGGTGGAGCGTGGAGGTAAGTTGATGGTGATGGAAGAGTTCGGATCAAAACATTGATTTAAAAAAATTGACATCAAATTTAGATCTTATACAATGTG
Organism: Epistrophella euchroma; assembly: GCA_947049315.1. NCBI lineage: Eukaryota > Metazoa > Arthropoda > Insecta > Diptera > Syrphidae > Epistrophella > Epistrophella euchroma. The sequence continues at coordinate 118,765,788 of OX346245.1, read as the reverse complement.
TACCTTCGAAAATGCAAAGTTAAAAGGTATTTTTTTGATTCCAATATTGAATATGTGTTGTGTATGAAACCTAAATCAAAAAAAAAAAAAAAACTTAACAAAAAAACTCTTAAACTGGAAACAATAATAAGATATTCTTGAAAGCCTCACCGCTTGCCCGCACCAGCCGCCATCCTTCAACCACTGACTGAACCGACAAAAGATTTATTTCTTCCATCCTTTATCCTGTTGCTTTCGACAATGGGATTTTTACAAAATCAAATAAGGATGTATGCAAATTTGTTCACCTCTCTCACATTTCTTTTCTGTCATGAATCTTCTACTTTTTCTCATCCACAAAATCTTTCATTCATTGTCAGTCAATCTGACAATCTTTTGTTAAATTCTTAAAAAAAAAATCTCATATTTTTCATGTTGTTAAGTTATGGTGCAGGCAGGGCAGGGCAGGGCAGGCATAATCAGGATTCTGGAATATGAATATATTAATGTTTGTAGAAGCGCACGGGACATATTTTTATGGATAGTACAAATTTCAGTCCTTTGCGAATTATAAAGAAAATAAAAAATAAAAAAAATATTTACGTAAAATGGTCTTCAAGCCGAAAAAAATCTATAAAACGAGGAACTTGAAAGACGCAATGTTATGTAAAATTCTAGATCGTGTCGATATAGTCATCTAAAAGTGGTACGTGCCAGCATTTCTTTGAAAAGACCGAACTTAGAAGGAAAAATATTTTAAAATCATTTTCGATAGTAAATTCATGGGATGTTTTATGATACATGGATACATATCTCTTCATCTGCAATTATGAAGAAAAGTAGAGCGGAACAGATTCAATCCAACAAACCGAATGTGTGAAAGACTACAATTATAAAGATGAACATGTATTCGCCTTCACTATAATCTTCATCTATCTGTGTTCTTATAATCTGCATTTTAGAAATTATCTGCGAGCCTTCTGAGGATTGTAACAGAAAACGTTTCAAATTTCAAAAAAAGTAACATGTTTTACAAAATTCTGCAAATAATAAGAAAAATGTTGAAAACATTGTTGAAACATTTTTTTATGAATTTGCAGAATTTTTTTTTTTTAATTTTAAAAATTAACATTATTTGTAATTTTTGGTTTTATTTTACTAATTATTGATTTTCAGAATTTTGAAAAGCAGAATTTTCAAAAACAGAATTTTGTAAAACCGAATTGAAAAAAAATTCGCTATATTAGCTTTCTTACACTTAGGACCATTTGCTGAAACGAGACATAAAGACTTATTTTCAACTAAGAAGCTTATGCTCTGCTTTTTCCTCAGCGTAAACTAAACTGTCACATAAGGTCTTAATATGTTGAATTTAAATATTTAAGTTTCGTTTCAGAACATAGGTATTAGGGTCCGATTTCCACAGTTCCTAATTCACTTGGCATATATAAGCTACATATTTACAAGTCTTTCCTGACACTTGTCAAGTTATGTTACAGAAATCAGGAAATTAAAAAATTAGCCTGTCATAAGGTCATAACCATTACAACACTTGTCAAGATTAAACCGTGCTTTGTAATTTTTTGTTTAAAATATTAAACAAGTTTTTGGATTTTACTTTTAATATGAGTGCTGCGTTGTAGAGGAAATTTTGATTTCTTCAGAAGTTACATTCTGTTCCAAAAATTTCGTTAGTGATGATAAACAAAACAACATAATCCCAAAAAAACAATCTCCCAAGAAAAAATCGAGCAAAGACAAAATTCCCCAAAATAAATCCCTTAAAAAAAATATCCTTCTCTTTTTGGGATTTTCTCCTGATGAAGAGTTTATATTTATTTATTATAATTCTTTTTGTATTGATTCTAAGATGTCCTTATTTAAAATAAAAAGACTTTTTTTTAATGCGCCTTACATTTATTTGACATTTCATAATAAGTTAATAACAAATCTACATTATAGAATAAATATGCAAAGTCAAACAATATCATATGAAGCCAAATATATTTTTTGCAAAACAAAAAAAACTGAAAGGAAACAAAATTGTCAGAAAAAAAATTAAGTTAAGTTGAATGAGCTACCACCAAGTTTTTAGGCTTGAGTTATAGCTATTTCACGGTCGCCAGGCCGATCATCACTCTGCTTTAGTGGTGCTTGGTCTATTTATGTTCAATTTCATTTGAAAAACTGTTTACCTCACTAAGATTTGAACCACAGACCAGCATTATGTAATGAGTTATGAGTACATAAATACAATAATTCCTAACTGTGAATTAATAACTGCATCAACTTTTACAATAAAAAAAAAATATGTTGGGGATTATTGGATATTTTGGGATAGTGGTAACAAAAAATATATATTGGGGATTTTGTTGTTTGTGAGCCTGTCCCCACGGGGACTTTGTCGTGTTGGATTAATTTTTTGTGGGGAATTCGTCCGATTGAAAATGTGTTTTTTGGAGATAACGTAGGTATGTTTCCCCCAAAAATTAGCTAGAGTTTTCGGACAGGTATTATATAATTGAGGCACAAGTGAATTAAGACTTTCAAACTTGTTGTGTTGGTGTTGTTACATAAATATTTGTTGTGCACACGTCCCAATAGTACGACCAATAGTAGTGCAGAAAAATCTATGATGAATAATAAAATAATAAGAAACAGCCCTAATATCGCATGCGCCATTTTTATTATTAAACTTATAAAACTAATTCTGTAAAATTTGATTAAAATTTCAAAAAAATCGTAAAAAACAGAATTCACTCCTATTTTTTGAACATAAACGTTTTAAATGAACATAAGTATTAAGGCCGTGTCACACAGAACGCGGGCCGACGGGCCGGTCAATACTTCACCATGGAAGGAAAGAACGCGACGGGCAAATTTTGTTTGTAATTTTTTACAAAGACCGCCGGACCGCGTTCTGTGTGACAAGGCCTTTAAAGTTTCGTTTTAGCAAATGGACCACAAAATTTTTGACACGTTATGAGTTAACATAACGGAACGACTAAATTCATTGGCACGTTTTTTGTAAAATTCTAGTGAATTGACGTTTGAAACACATTTCTACTCAATTCAATCGGTTGATGAAATGTCAAAGTTATTCAATGTTTACACACTGACATACGAGATGGCGCATCCGTTAAAATTCTTGGATGAATTTTGCTTAAATATTAACATCGAATGGTTAAACAACTTCTGCGTATATAAAAGTAGGAACATCATATTCAAAATGTATGTTTTTTTTATGCATTCGTTGGTTTAAAAATAAAAATTGCGCATTCAGAGAAGAATCTGCCTGAAGGTAAAGTGTAACGACTGTTGTTGCAGAAACTGTAACATCACCCATTTTCATTTGATTTATTTTTATATATGAATGTATGAGATCAAAATTTGATTACGAAAACACAGACAGAGTTTTGATGTATGTAAATTAAGTACTCGAACGTGTTTTGACTTCTTTGTTTTTTTTTTTTTTATTTTTAACATCAATATTGTCTTTTATAAAAGAGCGAACGACTGCGACATATTTTTTTATATTTTTTCTGGTAAAATATTCTCGATATTCTGCCAATTGATGCAGTCACGTGGAATTTCAAATATATGAATTTATTTTCTGAAAGAAATATTGATTTGCACATTGATGTTGAATGTACTTACAACAAAGACGTATTACGTGTATAGAAAGATTACTTATATAAAATATATATAGGAAGGATTTTTGTGTAATATTTTGAATGACAAGATATGTGTAGGTACTTTTTGTGGCACTTTATTTAAGTAGCTATGTTAAAACTTTACTTCTTGACATTTCTCAAATAACATTATGTGTAAGGATTTTGGTATTTCAATAAGACGCTTGAGTATTTTTTTTTCTGTGGTTAAGGGTTAAGAGATTTCAAGAGGAACATTTTTAAAATTGAACACACTGAAGGAGTAGGTATATGATGATATTTTTGGATGAAATGAGACGATGGCTGTCAAAATTGAAAGAAACTGTTCTTTTTTTGACAGAAGTTTTATGCAGATGGAAGAAGGAAATGATGAAATATTTTATTATGCTAAATCAAACGTTTTTTTTTTTTGTATTTAAAAAAGTTGTTTTCCTTGAGAATTAAATTAAAAATCGTACTGTCGTTTTTTTTTTTTTTTTTAATTTTTCAATGTATCTGGTTTTCAGTATATGACTAAGAATTAATAAGACCATTGAATCTTATAAAAACAGTGGCATTTAGTTAAACAAAATTTTGGAAAAATCAACGTGAAAAAAAATTTACAATTTTGTTCAAAAATGTTGACTTTGAAATTTAATTTCTCAAAAACTATATTCACTTAATAGTCCAGTCAACGAAGGAAAAATAAATGAAATAAATCGTGTAGTCTAGGTTATTTTTTTAAGTGGTAGGGGTGACCCTCAGGTCCAACATACCAAAAGTCCCCAGCCCAGGGCCGCGAGCTTAAGCCTGGAGAGGGGGTTAAAGGTCCCCTTTTTTAGTTTTTCGCGAATATTTCGAAAACCAAGGGCTTAACTGAAAAAGTCTGGACCAAGGAATTAAAGTAAATTAAATTTCCTATAAAAAATGTTATAGTTATATTTTCGCTTGGAGCAACACTAAGGAAGATGCGGGGTGGAGAAATGTCAAGAAATCTTAAAAATCGGTCATTAGCCTACAAAATTTAGTGTTTCTAGATCAATTTGTCCTCTATACAATGTTTTTTTCGGAACGATCCCAGGAATCATCAAAATCCAAAATATTGTACACAAATTAGAGAACACCCTGTAGGTACTGGGTACCTACTGTATCTACCTCACCAACTGGTGCAATGCGAATCTTCGAATATTCTTGGGTTGTCGCATATTCGCTGTAGTAGCCGTGGCGTGATGGTTAGTGCGATGGACTGTCATGCCGGAGGTCTAAGGTTCGATCCCCAGCCTCGCCACCTATTTATTTAAAAGAAAAAATGGCTACTGCCTCTTGCGAGGAATTGACAAATCCTCCAAGAGTATCTTCTGTCACAGAAAAGTGCCGCTCGTTAGCCGTTCGGATTCGGCAATAAACTGTAGGTCCCCTCTATTCCTGCAGATACGCACACAGGAATGGTTGAGAGTTGTAAGTCACTAGGCCCTAGTTCTTCATGAGCTGTTGTGCCATCAAATTTATTTTATTTGTCGCATATTCGCTCCGAATGTTTCGCGCCGGTTTGGGAAAGCCTTAACTTTTAACGTTTTCTCTTTTTTTTTTGAGCAGTAGAATTCAAAAACGTATAGAATTTTCAATATTATCATTATAATATTCATCCGTAGGTCGTCTCGTAGGTAAAACAATGAAAAATTACAATTATTGATAACATGATACAAATTTTCAATTGTGTTCCTTTATAAATTATTTTATACGCACAATATGCTTTAAATTTGAATTTCCGATTTTAAATTTCAATTGAAATACACTAGTTTTCACCTAATTGACTCCACAACACATACATTTTGATTACAAATTGTCTATTCATACGACTTCATATCTAATCAAAAGTCAAGTGTCGACTTCAAATTACAATTTCTTACAACAAACACACATCGCATATGTATATGTATGTGCCTAACTAACTATGTATACTATTTCTAAATGTGCTGGCTGCTGGACATGGAGATGCAAATATTATATTTTGTACAAAGGTATTCAAATTGCAGTCACTATAATGTCCATTGTACATTTTCATTTATTTGTTGCAGCAGTAGATTGACATCTCATCCTGGAGGCAATGATGGTTGCCATCTACTTTCTTTTTCGCTTCTGGAAAAAAAACGTTAAATACATAAATTTCGATTTTAAAATGGTATCCCTTATGTATTGTATTATTTTGTACTGTTTCCCATCCCGTTTCCGTCACTGATCCTACTCTCCCTTTTCTCTTCCTCTCTCTCTCTGTCCTTATCTCACTTCATCTAGTTCTTTTATCCACTCTTCCCATCTTCCTTTTTCGTCCATTATTTCCCTCCTCTATTAATTTTCCTTCATCTCCGCCTGATCTGCATCTTTCTATCACATGTTCCCACATTCTTTCTTCTCATACCATCTTTCTGTACCTTTTTTCGCACCTCATTTCCTAATCTGACTCTCGCTATTCTCCTTGTTCTGTTTTTTCTCGTCTTCCAACCTGCTTTCAAATGTCGTGGTATCCCCTCTGTCATTACTTCTTTAAACCACCTGTTGTATCTATAGATACCTGTATTAGTTCCCGTTTTTCCTTCGACTGCTGTGCTGTCTTCTGTCTTCGCTTTCCACTCCCTCGTATCCAGTTGCACTGTCCTCTCTTCCCTCCCTTCCCCTCATTCCTTTTCTCCCGTGCTCCCATCGCGATCCTCTCTCTCGTCCAATTCTCTCTCTCTTTCTCTTTCATCTCCTCTAACATTCCCTTGCTATTTCGCTTCCTCTTCCACCTGTTAATGCCTCTTCATAATTCAATGCCCTTCTCCCTGCTCTTATCGTTATCTTATCTCTTTTTGTTTCTTCTCTTACCATGTATTTCGGAGTTTGCCATTCTACCCCAAACGGCCATTTAAGTATATCTCTGCTCTTTTGCATCCTTTCCATTTCTTGTCTCTCCTCCCATCCCAATATTTCGACCCCATATCCCATGACCGTCCACACCAGTGTGTCAAAAAGCCACATCTTCCTCTCCCACTCTCATACATTCTCGAATTTCCTCCTACCGATCCCCCATGCTTCCTTCATGATCACGAATTTTTTATCTTGTCCATTATAGGTATGTGCCTCCTGTCCACCATTCTTTTTGAACACATACCCCAGTGCCGAGATTTAGCTAATTCGAAACCGCAGCGAGTGAGTGAGATGAGTCACTTTTCACTGAAAATCGATTTAGCTAGCAAAAGTGAGTGAGTGAGCGAGTGAAATGAAATGTCAGATTACTCGCCGGATATTTCAGCGGTGACTTGATGTATGTGTTGGTAAATTTATACTTTTGCATTAGTATTTGTTCTTTTCTAAAGGAATTGTTACACATCCTACGCACGTTTGTGAAATGAAATTGCAAGACAACAATGTATAGTTAAAAATGTACATATATGTATGCACTAGATTTATTTATATATAAATATACACATTTAGTACAAAATACTTCATGAACATTTTTTTAATTTGTTGTTTATATTTTTGTTTATTTCAATTAAAAAAAAAATTAAGTATCGCCATCGAAATGAGAACCTCATCGACATACTAGGAAGTTCCAATTACAAAACATTGGAAAAAGATTTAAAAGACACTTTACACTAAAATCACACATTTATTTAGTTTAGTTTTCCTATTTTATTTTATTTTATTTTTCAATTTTGTTGTCTATTTAATTGCTATGATACACTATTTTTGTTAAATTTGATAAAATTGAAACCTCAAATCACAAAAAGAAAACAAACCAAAGACAACAAAATAAAATATAGTCTTTGGTTATGACATTTCATGTGTTCGAAACTAAATTCGAAATTACTCATTTCACTTTAATAGCTAAATCACTTTTGCGAGTGAAGTGAGATGAGTCGGCGAGTAAGGCGAGTCATCTCACTTCACTCGCTGAAATAGCTAAATCTCGGCACAGATATTTAAATTCTTTTACTTCTTCCATCTTCTATCTTCTTTCCCCTCCACATCCAGTCTACTGCTGTATTTCTCCCTGCTCCTTTAAGCCGAAAACAGATGTGCAGCTTTTTCCCCATGCAGCGAATTTAGAGATAGAGATATAATGCAGCAAAGGCTGCATGCAGAGCCTGGAATATGTCAGCCTTCATAAGAACCTGTGTAAATTTAATTTCGCTGCATTGGAAAAAGCTGCACATCTGTTTTGGGCATTACTGAACCTCATCACTTTCGTCTATTCAACGTTTACTTCCAGTCTTTTCCTCTCTAAATACTTCTCCAGTCTTCTTATCATACTTTGCATCTCTTTCCAACGAGCAAATTCTTCTCTATTTTATGGTATCCCTTATGATAAGCAAGATTATTTAAGGGTACCCGCGTAGAAAAATAGATTATGTTGAACTGTTTTATTTTTGAGATAAAGTATGTGTCTATTGTGTTTGTTCATTTTCACCTTAAAAAGCTTGCTTAAAATTCAAATGGAAGATTTTTTGCGACCTTTAGTCCAATGCGTTTCGCCCAGGCACGACAGTTGGGCTCATCAGTTAGATGCTATCGTACCTTTCTAAGACCCAATTTTTGGTCGATGAATACCGACTCTTAATAAAATCTACAGCGCATACACACTTTAAATTATATTCTTCTAGGGGAACATGGTTACATTCTTGCACCTAGAAATACCTATATGTTGTTGTTTTAAGCCCGTGGTCTGGCAAATGTACGAAAAAGAGAATAAACAAAAATAAATTAAATAAACAAATTATTTAAAATAATTTTCTTTTATTTTTGTTTATTCTCTTCTTTGCTTGCTTAAAATTTGTTTGATACAATTTACAAAAAAAAAAACGCCATCTACCCGCCAAAGTAAGAACTATTTTTAGAATCATCGAAAAAGATTCAGGTGTCAAACCGGATTATAATGTTATTTTTGTATCAAAGTTTTAAAAATTAATGAGGTTTAGGACAATAAAACGCAGCTAATTTTTCTTAAAACAAATTATTAATAAAATATTTTGTTTATAAAAAAAAACTATAAATATGACACTTTCTTAAAATTCATTCCAACCAATATGGATAATTATTGATTCTATATTCCACCAACTTTTTGTTAATTCAAACAAAAATCTTGCAATATCTTTAAAAACCTAGAATTTTATCAAAGTGGCAACCGTGTATCCATGCTTAATGTTAAACACATGCTCGAGGACACAATTGGAACTCTGAGATTTGTTTACATAATAAATAAAAGTCCATTCCATCTCAGAGCAAAAATACATCCCCCCTCCCCCACCACCAAGATTCATAGTGTGAAATAGTTTTATTAAGTTTCAACAAACATTACCATTTGACTCCATCACAACCATAACGTTCATATTCAAGCAATTTAATTGTTTTGCTAAAGCGAGTACAAGTTCGAGTATGTTGGGTTAAAGAGAGGAAATGAAGGACTACAGTCCTGCCAGTTCCAGTGAAAATTGTTGCAGATATACAAATCCAATTATAAACAATCCAGACACGAGCCTATGGATCCAGAGTCAGCAAAATACGAATGTGTGAATAAATAATCCAAGAGTAATTAGTCCCTGAATGGCAATTCGTGCATTCGCATTTCACACATACATATATGTACATAAACGCACTTTTAACCACATAGGTACTGACTGTAGTATAGTGGAACTGCTGAGATTCCTATTATATATCCCAGGATGGGAATGGTTGATTATTTCAAATCCCCTTTTATCTCTGAGGAGTAATTAACAAAGCGAAATAAATTCATTGCCAATTAAATAACATGAAAATAATTTATTTTCATACCTGCGTCACTATAAAATGTTCGTTATTTTGGTCTTGATTTAAAACAGAAAAAAATATATTCTTATCGTATTTTTAGTCTGATTTGTCACTGATGGAAGAATGGAATATTTTAAATTTATTTGTTTGACATTTTTAATTGAGTTTGGTATGTTTTTGAGTTTTTTTCAGCACAATAAAAAAAAGATGTCGATAACGACTGGATTGCATTTACCTACACTATTAGGTAAGATTTTAGCATACCTATTTATTGACAAAGTACTCGCTATAAAAGATTGGATAATAAACGTTAAGCTTTAACAAGATAAACAAACGGAAATATTTAAACAACAAATTTGTAAAATATGAAATTACATATGTATTTCCAAAAACATTGAAATAGCTTTTAAAGGCCTTTTGGTGAACGAAAATTGACGTTTTGTCCCGGCGGGCAACTTCATTTGGAAACATCAGTTCACTATAGTGATAGGATCTTGTCAATACGCCATAATTTAATTTTTGTTTAATTAAAACGTCTTTATTGTTCAACTGCTGAATCCAAGTGAAATTGCTATTAAGAGAGGGGAAGGGGACAAAATCCCGAATGCCAAAATCCCGCCGATTGAATCCCGAATTTCAATACTATTTTTAATACTATTTCAATACTTTTAAAGAAATCAAACTGTTTTGTATGTTTAAAATCCACTTTTTCCATATCAAAATATCAATTATTTTAAGAAAAAAAAAATTGAGATTCTTTGGGCACGAACTTCTTCAACCAATTTTAAATATAGAAATCAACTAATATCTACAAATAAGCAGAAAAACAAACAATAACAATAAAAAAATCTATATTTTGAAGGCTAGAATCCCGAATTGCTCAGTAAATACCAAAAAAAAGTAATGAGCCATTCGGGATTTTGGCATTCGGGATTCTGTCGTCATTCGGAATTGTGGCCTTCGGGATTTAAACCATTCGGGAGTTTGGCATTCGGGATTTTTGGCACATTCGGGATTTTGGCATACGGGATTTCTTACCCAACCCTTAAGAGAGGCCAAGTTATTATGTGATCCACTTATATTTAAGAATTTTGTTTGTATTAAAGTTGATTTTTGGCACATTCGGGATTTCGTACCCAACCCAAAATTTCGGGTAGTTCCTAATATAGTTTCATATATAGGTATTTGTGGTATCAGAGGCGTAGCTACCGCCGTATCAGCTGTATCAATGATACAGGGCCCCAAGATATTGGGGCCCCTGAAGATAAAGAGCACCCGACAAGAAAGTGAAAGTGTAGATCGATGAGCATAATTATTTACAAAGGGCAAGTATTGTGCTTAGCATACTTTTGAATAAACTACAAGAATTCAAAAACCAAAATTCATTAATTGGTTTGCTTAAGGAGTTCAAGTATTTATCAAAAGATTTGGGTGTGACATCTGTTTTCAAAAATAAAAGAGAAAGATAACGAAGCGCTTTTTTTACGAGTTATCCGAATATGAGAGAATTTCAGACCCGGAATCCTAGTCATTGTTTATTATTGCTGTTTAGATATTTTGATTACTCAAATTAAACAAAGATTTCAGAGCATCTGTAATCTGAGTAGTGTGTTCGACGTCTTAGAACCAGATAAATTGTTATCGTTTTCAAACGACATAATAAAAAAGGGAGCAGGAAGACTGATTGAAATATAAAAAAGACTTTTTAGTTGATTTCTGTGAGCAACTAATTACTTAAAAAAAAAACTGTTTAAAATCCAAAATTCAGAAAATTCATTCCATAAAAGAACTTGCTAAATTATTGGTGATTCAATTTAACATGCTTTCTTTTTTTGATGCTTCCGATTACAACAGCGGTAGCTGAAAGAAGCTTTTCTAAGCTTAAATTATAAAAAATTACCTCAGAACTTCTACGGGCCAGGAACGGTTATCGGATTTATCAATTTTGTCCATAAAAGTCAAAAATCTTGAAAAATTAAAATCCTACTCAGCTATGGAAGATGTAATCAATAAATTTAATCAATAAATTTGCAGAAAAAAAAAGTCAAGAAAAGTGATAATTTGAGAAGTTTTGGTCCAAAGATAATTTTTTTTAAGTTACTTTAAACTTAAAAAAATTATCTTTGGATAGATGTTTTTTTTTTAATCCATAAAAGACTTATTATGGCTTAAGAAGGGTTTGTTATTCAAAATATGTGTAATTATATATAATGAACTGTAAATCTGTGATGTACAGATTTTTTAATCTAACTAATATAATGCTGATAAAAAAGTACGTATACGCCACAGTGACTCCGCTAGCTTATTTTGTATTATTTATTTTCAAATGTCTGTAATATTATACATACATAGGTACTTAAACAGGCAAAAAAAAAAAATAAAGAGGATTTGTTCACCTCTCTATCTTCTCACATTCACATGTAATATAGGTTAAAAGGTCACACAAAAAATGAAAATATAAAAATTTATCATTTATATACGTTTGGCTAGATTTTTTATGGGTCATAATATAACATTTGGTTATTTCCTTCTTCACCTGATGGTAAATCCTCTAGGAGTAGGTACACATTTATTTTATTTATCTATTCCAGTTTTAATTGAATATTAATATGTAGCTAAGACAGGACAACGTCGGTTGGATCAGCTAGTTTATTAAAGAAATACTTTTGACTAAATAACAGACTTAACTTTTGAGGAAAATAGCGACATTCTACGTAGGTATTTCCTTATGAAACTTTAATAACTTTGATAAATATAAATTTCTTAACATATGTAAATTCCCTAAATATATTATGTACAATATTATTTTGTAAACATTTGACAGGATTATTTTAAGGCCCAAAAATGGATGAATATATAGTGACCTATTTTTTTTTTTTTTTATTTTTGTGTAGTTTTCAAATTATTTGTTGGTTAAAAATGTATTTTTTTGGTTTATTTACTTTGCATACCCTTACATTAATTCCTTAAAATATATTAAAATATACTCATATCAGTTAGGTACAAAAGTAGGCAATATCAACAATGTAACACTCAAATTCCTTAATCGCATTCATCCAACCAAAAAATAATTACCCGAAACAGTTTTCATTGTGTGTTCATTTTTTTTTTTTCATTTTCATTTTGCTTTATCATTGTGTTCGGCAATTTGTGTTAACTTTATCCATTTTATTCTAGCGAAAAAAATCAAGAACAAAAAATAAACAAAAAAAAGATAAAATTATTTAAAATGGGATTCATTGCAGCAGGTCGTGTTAATTTTTTATGCGTACAAAATTTCGTAAGCTGACTCTCATGTGCTTTGTGCGTTAAAAATTACACTCAAATTCTGGTGTATTATAAAATTAAGGAACATTATGTGGTGGAGCTTAAGAAAATTAATTTTAAAGTTTAAGTTAAAAAAAAACTCAAGTTTTATTTAAAGAAATCTAAAATTTTTAAAAATAGTTTGATAAAAAATATCCACAACAAGGGCCGTAACCTGGGGCTCAATTGTAAAAGAATGAATGAGATTTTCTGTATATTCACATTTAAGATTTAAATAGTTCAGTAACGGCTAAGTCATACTGAAATAATGGGAATTGTATAAATCTTATTTTTCGCTTTTATTCTGGAGTAATCTTTCACATACGCTACGTACACTCGTATAGCATTTCGCATTAAATTTCATCAAAGTTTATGTTTTTTTTTAGAATAAGGTTACCCTTATAAATCTTGCAATTCAAATTGAATTTAATTTCTAGCTTGAGCTTTGAGCTAAATGCATAATTAGTCTCCTGATAAATATTAAGTACAGTTTAAATAATTGAATCTTTAACTCGAAGCAATGCTTTGAATACCGAACATGTTTGCTTATACCTCAACGATGTATGGTGGCAAAATAGCTGTTGCGCTACCAGCAAGAAAACGTGACTTGGAAGGATATGCAAATGCAAGAGGTGCTATGCAGTAGCGAATAATTATAATAATGTTTAGTCTGAATTTCATATTCTGTTAATCAATAAGAGTTCAGTGTTAGGGAATTTATATTTATCAAAGTTATTAAAATTTCATAAGGAAATGTCGCTATTTTGCTCAAAAGTTAAGCAGATACCCGTTTAACCGGAGTAATGGAAGTTAACCGCTTAGTTGATCGTATATTTGAATGTTTGTTTTTAACTTGCGATTTATTAACATAACATATGTACAATACAGGGTTTCTATTCCCATAATTAATGGTCCAAACTAAAACTGGGTTTAGGTTAAGTCATATATGTGACCATGACTTCTTCACACCAAATCATGACGTTTTTCAATCAAAATTGTTGGTTTAAATTTAAAAAAAAACCTCTACTCTTAACCAGTGTTTTTTTAAGTTGATGTTATAAGATCTACTAACGACAGAAATTTTAGTTACCATTACAGAAGGTATAGCTCTAATAGACCCATTTTGTATTTATTTCTATAAAAGAACTTAAAGGACCATGGGCACTTTTGTATGGAGTTTGGGGCTACTTTTAACATTGCTCAACAGTGATAAAACTTATGTCATATGAAAGATAATGGAGAGTACTTTATTTAATTAATATGGCGGTTTAATTGAAATCGAGCGCGAAAATGGTGTTATTGCGTATTTTATAAAAAAAAAGTATTTGAAATGGATTTTTTTTTTAATGACAACACCTAGGTACTAAAGAGTGTTATGCCTTTTTTGAAAGCCAGAAATCTCTTCTTTTATTCCTTTCTTAAATCAACTCAATCCTCTTTATAGTTTTCGATAAAATTACTTCCAACTAAAAAATGTTGAAAAACAAAAAAATTGAATATTGATTTTTTTTTTTCACAATTTTAAATACTAGGTTCTAAATTGGCTTTGTATTGTAGAGGGCAAACACTGATTTAATGACGTCATCAAATCAGTTTTTGCCTTTAAAAGGGTGAAGGGAATTGGGGGCTCTTTCGGAATTGGAGTACTAAATTAGCCCCTAATTCCTGCGTAGTTAGATTTTTGAATTTCCGTTGTGGTGGACCCAGCTTGACGGACCTCAAGAAATTAATAATTTTTATTAATTTTTATTTATAGTGTTACTGCCTGAACAGAATAGAATGCTGGAACTGGAGCTGCAGACGGAACTGGAAGAGCCGTCAAAAAGTGTCGTACGTTATTTTTTTTGCGTGCCCACAATGCAGCTGTACAGCTTTGAAAGTATTTTGAAGAAAAACAATATAATATTCTTGTGTACAAGCTCAGAATTCAAATTTTTTGTTTCAAATATTTTTCCTTTTAATTAATAACTTTTTTCGCGATAAAAAAAAAACACAACATTTTTTTCCCACCCAAAAAGTTGTTTATTTTTTTTCTTCATACAATTTGAAACGTCAAAAGTGTCGAACGTGAAAAGTTAAAAGTTGGTGAACTCTTCCGTATGCGGCTATGTTTCGTTGTGTTCGCAACATTAAATTTGTGTGTATTCAATTTTTTTTGGCAGATATTCCAGTTACGGCTCCAGTTCCGTCTCCGTCGTCGTCATTCTGTTCAGGCAGTTAAGCTACAAAAACAAATTCTAGCGATCTTTTATTATTTACTTAAACGCAAATTAAATTAAATATAAGTTTTAAAAATATTTTTTTTTTCTTCATGACAAAATAAATTACTCTTCAAAAATTAAATTTGAATAACCTTTAAAATAGAAACATAGCAAAATTTAACATATAAATTCTATTAAAAATAAGTGCATTTAATTTTGTATACTTTTCTATTGACTTTTTGTCATAAAAAGCTTTTAATTAAAATATATTTTCCTTTTAGTTTAAATATAAAATTATTGTGAAAATACTGAAATGAATAATATTTTTGGCTAACACTATGTCCTCTTGCATAACTTTTATTGAGTGCTTGACCTCTTACAGCTAACGCTTATGCAAATTTATAATATATTCAAAACACTTCTTCTTTCTCGCTCTGTATAGAATGCAGAATTTTAGAGCAGGGATTCGGGGAGGATTGATAAAAGAAGAGTCCTTTAAAATCAATCAATGAATTTTCTAAACAAATTTAAGAAGCTTTTGTGTGTGTAATAAAGTACCATCGAGTCCATTTATTATGCAAATTTCAATTAAATAGTATTGGTTGGCATTTAGTCCAGTGAAATGATTTTGGCCAGATAATTATAGTGTATCTGCAGGAAGTTTGTAAGTTGAATACCAATAAATGGGTTTCGTCATAGCGTCCATATAGTTGCCGTCGTCGCTCTTTTACGTGCATTGTAAATTGGGCTTTTAAGGTCAAAACATGTTCACCAATTATCTTAAAATTCGGATATGATTTTACAGAGGATTCACAAAATTTGAGTGTAGAGTGCAGAGTGCAGAGTGTAGAGTGCAGAGTGCAGAGTGTAGAGTGCAGAGTGTAGAGTGTAGAGTGTAGAGTGTTGAGTGTAGAGTGTAGAGTGTAGAGTGTAGAGTGTAGAGTGTAGAGTGTAGAGTGTAGAGTGTAGAGTGTAGAGTGTAGAGTGTAGATTATAGAGTGTAGAGTTTAGAGTGTAGAGTGAAGAGTGTAGAGTGTAGAGTGTAGATTGTAGAGTGTAGAGTGTATAGAGTGTTGACTGTACTGTAGAGTGTAGAGCATAGAGTGTATAGTTTAGAGTGTAGAGTTTAGAATGTAGGCTTTGGAGTGCGAAGTACGAAATACGTATTTTTAACTGCAAAGTAGCCAAAGCCTCATCGACTGTGCACGCACTGCACGCACTTGAAATTTGGTCAATCAATTGAATACCCAGTTGGTCATCTTTCGTAATCATTCATAATGCTTATAAAAACCACATATGATTTTAGTTTTGAAATTCCTTTTATTTTTTGTATGTCTGGCACCTTCATCTCCCTTCAATACCGATGTTCCGTTTGAAGAACAATAGAGTCGACATATTTTTGAGAACAAAATACTAAAAGAAAGGAAACATTTAGAACAGCAGAAGAAAAGGCTCACACAAATCATACCTTTTACAATATTTTTGTCATTTTAGCATTTAAATAGTTCAAGAGAAGCAGGTGTATTTTGTTGGTGTTCATATATCTAGCTAACTTCCCCAAACCACACAAAAGGATTTCGATTTCCGACAATGTTCGTCGCACACATCCCACTCTTTTCCAATTTCTCAAAATATGTCATCTCTTTTGGTTTCCTGCTGCATCTCTATGATGTATTCCTTTATTATGCCACTTGTCCTCTGAGCTCTGATCTTTATATAAAATTCATAAGTATTAGCTTTTCAGGAAATATGGAATTCATTTTCTTGGTGAAATCTTTATGGTCGTATGTGTGATGATGCGGAAATAGTATAATCCTTTATAGATAGAAATACACAAGGCAGCAATCTGTTTGGTTTTATTATCAACTATATGAGTGAACTTTTGTTATTCACCAGGAGCTTTGCGGTTTGAGTATATGGTGCCCTCTATATCATGAATGAGGTTTGAATGGGAACAAAGAACAATAGGTTCGTTTTAAAGAATAGGGATTAAGTTGTGATTTTCGTTTGAACCAAATAGCAAATGGGTTCATCATAATGACGTGTAGGTGGTTGTACATAATTAAGACAGCAGAACAAAACTTTTGAAGCTATTGTCGATGTTAATTTTAGACTTTTTCAAAGGAAATTGGGCCACGGAAAATTCAAAGGAATTTAATACTTCTGAAAATTATGTGTGTTTCTTCTTAAAACCTTATCTTTAAGATTCAACAATACACTTATATGAAGCTGAGAATGCGAAAGTGGTTTTACCTAACGGATTTTTAAAAAGAAATAAAACTGTACTTATTCCTCTTACTTCTTAAATGCCAACGCAAAAATACTTAAGTTCTTTTGACAAAAAAAAGAAATTACTCCACTGATTTAAGAATTGAGAAAAGCAATAATTATCACCTTATACCTTGGTTAAAGTTCAACGAAGAAAGCGAAACATTAAAAATTTCTGTAAGCCTTTACATGAAGTATGAAGGATGTTGTCTGAATTTATTAATATTTGAAAATGAGGAGATATGTATGTTTCAAGAGAAACATCAAAAATTTTTTAGATCCAATCAGTTTAAATAATTTATGATAAGGGAGACTCATACATAACTTATCAATTTAATCTGTGTTAATTGTTGATCAGGGACATTTTGTCAACACATCTTTCTTCCCGTATTTTCTCACTTATGAACTAGAAATTGCTAGAAACTCAGTTTCTTCGTGTGAAAGAGAACTGTTCACTTCCTAAATGAGTAATTAAAAGCTTTTCTGTGCATTTGTGTGATTTTCAGTCCAACGTTCTGTCAAAGTTCATAGAAAAAAATAAAATGGCAGTAAAATGAACAGAAAATCACAGAGTTTAAAGTAAAGTAACAGACCTATTGTCTAAAACTTTTTAGCAAAAGCTTTTAAAAAAAAACTTAACGTGAATAAGTCAAAAATAAGTTAATTTTCTTTAAAAAAAACGTAAACACTCTATTTCGGTAATCAAAACATCTTTTCCTTACAAACTGTATATATGTAAAATATTGCCTAATGGAACTTGTGCACAGGTTTTCTACAATCGCTTATGTCATTAAAGGCAAGAAGTTTAATCAAAATCTTTGGAGTCGTTTTTGAGAAAATTTGAAGAAAAAAAACAAAATTGTTGTATGGCCGCTACCCGTTTTAGGTGAGCAAAACAGAAATTCGAATTTTCAGATGCCATAAAAAAGTTCTGTCGCAAAGTAAAAACAAATAAGTTCACTCGTTTTGGCTCCAGTTCAAAGCACAATTGGCACCTTGACGCACGGACGACGCACAGAAGCCCAGGGGGGTCATTCCGTAATTTTCAAAACGATAATCATCAAAACGATTATCGCTGACGTGATCGTCAATAATTTGCTTCACGTAATTCAAACACTATCTCCTCGTCTATCGTTTTTCCAGAGATTGTCAAACCATCATTGAAATGTCATAATAACAATTTGCGTTATTAGAACGAAGTTCTTTAGTGCACGGTTTGTTTGTAAGCCCAAGAAATCGGCAGAAATTTACATAAGATGGTGGCGCAATGGAATAGGTACTTGCTTCTTAACCGAAAGGTTCGGTGTTCGACCCCTGCTGGCGACACGTTTTTTTTTTTTTTTTAATTTTCATATAATTTGTATTTTTCTCAAATGTTTGTTGCCATTTTGCAAAATAAGTAAATTATTTCACTCATTTAACTATAGTCGCGTACAAACTTACATACAATCATGAAAACAAATGCAAAACGATACCTATTTAGGTATCGTCCAAAAGCCATCGTTTTGACGATAGCGTTTTGATGATAATCGACTTACGTGAAGCAAATATTTGATTGTCAAAACGTGATCGTCCAGACGATATGCATTTTTAGGGTTACGTGAAGTAGGACTATCGTCGAAACGTTATCGTCGGGTGATAATCGTTTTACGGAATGAGTCCCCAGACCGACGGCGGCGACGCACGCGACGGACGACACGGTATGACTTAATCCAGTTTTTCGGACTTCTCCATCGTTGTAGTGTCAAATTCGTTTACAACTTCGATTTCTTTTGTACACCAAACTAACACTTGCCTTATTCCTGTACACAGTAATTACCTAGACAAATCTAATTAAGGCAATATATTGCGCAATTTGTCGAAATTGAACTGTCAGAAATCCAGAAATGGCTGTTTGAGTGCCGCCAAAAGCTTCAGACCACCTTACTTAAAAACAAGAACAAATATTGACATTTGACAAGTGAAGGGTCACTGGATCCCGCATTTTCTATCGATGCGCAGAATCGAACAACAATTTGGCGCGTTCAAGGAAATGAGAACTCAGAGATTTCTTCATGTCAAAAAGGAAGCAAGCGAATCCAATTTTTTTTTTTCGTCAGAGTTTTGACAGCTCAATACTGATTGTGAGAAATTTTGCTGAGAAATCCTGTTCATGTAACTGATACTCCTAAGGGCTCTGAGATCTAATTTTCTTCAACATGCCTTTCAAAACGCATGTATGTATGTATAATGTATTTTGTACAAACGTCCTCTTATTTCCATAAATTCGATTGAAAATAGTTGAAGCACTATGGCAACCATGACTTTTATAAATGTCATTGTACACAAAAGTACCTACTACAAAATAGTATAATTTTCGTATCACATTTCTTAATTCATTCTTTATTCAAACTTTAACTGGCTTCTTTATTCAATCTTTCTTTCTCCTTCATTATTTAGTATTTTTTTTTTTTCAAGAACTTATTCAAAAGGTATCGGTGTTTGTCATACATGGACTTTGGACTACTAATGCTGTAGTTGATATTTGATTAACCGCCTTTGCTTGATCAGCTTACCAAATTGGTATCGCTGAAGTTAGAGGGGATTGAAAATCCTTCTGTAAATAGTGAAAAATTGTTATTTTACGGTTTTGTTTCTTTAAATCTTATTCAAAGATGATTTGCCTCAATTGGACCCAATTGGAATTTTTTTAACATTGCTATACTCGTGTGCTTACGGAAGAACAAGCTGCAGTGAACTTTAAATATTAATTTTATTGAAAATATTATCACATACCTACATACCTATACACAAATATAAATTTGTATAACATTTTGAATAATTTTTGGCTTCAAATTTGAAAATTCCCACAGAAAATTTAAAATACTTTCAATATTTAAAGCTCCTCAAAACATCTTAATATGATGTACATAATATTATTTGATTTGTCAAAGAGGATGTGAGGATATTTGTTTAGTGAATGAGTAATTAGAGAGAGAGAGAGAAAGAGGTAACACATCACTAAATTCCTATCTGATAATTAATGAAGAATTCTATAAATTATTCCATCAAACAAATACTGCAGAGCAGCTAATTTATTTGTGGTGACAGTGACAATTCTATATTATATGCATATATACAATATAAATACATAGGTAGGTACCTAACCTACATACATCAATAAATAAGGAGTGTTGATTGACAAAACAACAGCTCCTTCAAACTACGGTATTATTATTGATGCCTTTGAATGCTATATGAATTAATGAAAGATGATTTATGATGATTTAAGACATGGTGCCAGGTTAGTTTGGGTTTATTTGAATTTATTTACTTAAAATACAGTAAAACCCGCTTAAGAGAAACTGCATAATGTCACAGTCTTTCTTTCACTTAAGCGGATCTAAAAATTCCATTAAGCGGAGAATTAATGCTAGAAACATTTGTATTTATCTTTTATTTATCTTTGAATTATGAAAATGTAATTTTCTTTTTAATTAATGTTAAAATACGTAGGTATACCTCTTGAGCCATTTGAAATGTTGTTTTAGATTTTTGTTTGAAAGGACAGAGCAATTTGTTTATAAAATGTTAATGTAAACATTTTGTGAAATAATCAGAAATTCAAATGTCATTTTCGTGGTGAAAATGGTGAAGGTGAAAAATACCGAAAGGATTCATCAAATTTTTCGTTCTGTTCGATTTTTTTTTTACTTAAGAGAGTTTTTTTTTTCAATGAAAAATATAAAATTGAACTGAAAATATGTGCCAGGTATCCGGGTTTTTCAAGTTAGGCGAGTTTCGCTTAATCGTAGTGTTTTAAAGGTAATTGGTCGAAAAATACTCGGGGATGAAAAAAGTGTTTCAGATAAGCGGGTTTCTCTTAAGCGGGTACTAATACTTATACCCTAAACTATTTAAATAGAAGTATCTACATAGTTGTTTTCTATTTTATCTGAATAGGTAGGTACCTACATACATATGACCCATTCGCTCAATTTATTTAAATACCACCAATGAGATGTGAATTTTAAAAGTACTTTAAAAGTCATCTATAGCTGACCACTTACTGAAATTAGTTGACCCTTTATGACCTTTTTCTGACAACCTTCTGCCAACCTACATCTAAAACTATCTTCCATGATGACAACACTCCCAATATGACTTGTCACTATGCCATAACGCTCTACTAGGTCCTCACATCATCAAGGCCAACATTAAAACATGAGGTAGAAATAGTTTTTATACCTATTCATGTCACGTCATGTCAAGCATATTATTGTCCACTAACGAGGAACGCTTAAAACAATCTAACCCCTATTTGGGTTGCTTGCTAATCGAGCAATAACTTTTGACATACCTACACAATCTATTAGATTAGCAAATAATATGTATATGATGTCAACAACAAGCGAATCTTTTTTCAAGTTTCTAAATAAGTTAATAGAAAACAAAACACGAAAAAAAAAACAAAGTCACGAAATAATTGTTGCCTCTTTTTTGCAAGTTTTCCAAAAACAAAATTAATCATTAAACATGTCAAGCTCATAAGTTGAACGAATCACAGAATCTAAGAGACGTTTTGTAATAAATACACTCGTATTTATTTCTATCACATCTTTTCTTTGCTGTACTTCTTTTGAAACGAAAAAGTTCACACAACCAGGTAATTACCTATCTCTTGATTTTGTTGAACTTTTCTGTCTCAATTATTTATAAATCTCTTCCTTCCTATCTTCATGCTTCGTCCTTAACCTCCTGCTATTACCTGCAAAACACAACACAAAACACACACACACAAATTCTTTTATACTCTTCTATTTGGTAAATATTTCATTAGCTCTGACAAACAAACTTGCGATTCACAGGGGGTAAATTTTCGTGTCTTATATAAACGAGTACGTAAGTTATATACATTTATATACAATATACATAGTTATAGAAAACACTGTTGATAATTTTTCTTTCTATATTTAAACACTAAACTAAATGTTCTCTCCATTTTCTTGGATTTTTTTTGGAAATAACGCCTTTTATATTAATTAATTTGTCCTGAGAAATTTAAACTGTGATTCGCCAAAGTCTTTATCACGCAGTAACAATTTTTCCACAACTGTCCGGAGAAAACTTTTTGTTTTCTCTTCATTCTTAAAAGAAAACTATAAATATTGTTTTGTGAAGAATATAGAAACTTTATGAAAGAATTCACTATTTGTCCCAGCCAGGGGCTTGTGAGTCTCGCATTGGGCGCCATTTTTTTTTTTTTTTTTTTTTTAGTGCTAAAAGTATGTGGCTTTTTTTACATACAGTAACATAATCCTTGATATTATTCAGTTTCAAAATGTAAAACCCGTTCTGGGGGTACTTATACTATATAGTAGCCTTAAATTGCAATAAATAATAATATAAAGTTTAAAATTCAATTCCAAAAAATTGTTTTATAAATTTTCATACACATATGTACGTCGTTGAATAAAAAAAAATTCAAATGATTAATTGACATTTTAAAATTATATACCTACCTCAAAAATTCCGATCCTACCATCTACTCAATTTATATACATATGAAATTCTTAGCTTCAACTATAATAAATGTAGCAATTAAAAAAGATTCCAGTTTACCTATTATTTTTTTTGTTCGATGCTTACTTAACCACATGAATTTCATAATGAATTAAAATTCTCTACTTTTTTTTTTTTTTGCAAGATTAAAAGTTTTGTAATTAGCAGTTTAGCTGTTCATTCCTGCATACTCCAGCAAACATTCTTAGATGTCCTTTGAAGTGTGCATTTAATTTTGTAAGGATTTTAATTTTTATCAAAAAACCATTTTTCCAGTTTCTCTACCTACTAATTTTTTAAATGAAACCAAAAATAAAAAAATATAGAATAAATGAAAACTGCACCTGATAAGTATATTCAAATCTGCAACGAACAACAGAATAGTCCGAGTGTATAACTCGGAAATGCGATTTAAGCTGAATTTTAATTTAAACCACCCCATTCTGCAATGTTCACCAAAGATTACAAGCAAATCCGTTAAAGTAGACACGGCTATGTATAATGTACCTACTTTTACAGCTAAAGAGGTAGTGTGGCTGGGAAGAGTATGGTGGTTTGTGGTAATGATAGAGATAAATTTACTAGAAACTACAAATAATGAAAATCTGCCACTGCCATTCATTGAAAATTTCCAGTTTTTTCTTCTAACCCTGTCGTTGTTCGTTGAGAGAAACATTTTAAAATTAAAATCTGAAATTTAATAGAAATATTGATATTTTTAATATTAAAATTTTTAATGGACAAGACAAACTGACAGGTAATGTTTACTTTATAAATCATATTTTTATAAAATTTTGCTGCGAAAATTTTAAAGAAAGAAAATAAAGAAAATTATGTTCAATTTTCTTTAAAAGGGGAAAGTCAACAACCGTGGTGAAACCTTCTTTCTCTCGTACAAATGGCGCCCAACATGAGACTTTTGTATTATTATCATATTATGTATAGGACGATGTACAGAGATATATATTAGAACTGATTATTTTTTTATTGTAATACATATGTAAAATATGTATACATAGGCCCATACATTTTTGGTAAAGGGTCAGTTTTTCAGTGCTTAGTTCAGCTAGAGTTAGCTAACTATCCGGCCATAAATGAATTTTCAGTTAACTATGAAAAAGCAATTCTTCGGAAAAAAAAAATTAGACGAATCGAACTATCAAATGCGGGGGGAAACATTATAAAAGTATCTGTTAAGAGCATTGAATTAACTCGGGTTTAACTTTAATATTTCACTGGAAAACTGGGCCTAAGAAAATAAAATGCATGATTGGGTTGCACGAACTTGTTCTTATGTACGATCACACTGTGGTTTTTAAGGCTGAATATTATGAACCTATTTTGCATTTTGACACTATAGGCCAGTCGCTAGAGGCAAAAAAAAATCCATAAAATAATATGATAAAATTTTATGATCGTAACTGGTATAGGTGGGTTGTTTCTAAGTACATATACTAAAAAAATGGAGGGGCTGTAAACGTTGTGCGTCAGCCGCCATTTTGAATGAAGCGTTTTAGCCAATAATTCGAGAACGGCTATGGCACGTCATTTTCTCAGAAACAAAAAACATAATATACATACGAAGATTTTTTTAATAATACAAATTCTATATACTACTGAAATAAATCAGCCAAGTAGAAGACTTAGCTCTTTTTGATTGGACTTGTTGAATTATTGATTCAAAATAGCTTTTAACGGCCTTTAGTCCATGAAAATTTGGCGTTTCGTCCCGGCGATCTCACTTGGACTCATCAGTTAAGCTAAGTCTTTTACTTGGCTGATGTATGTATTTTAGTAGTACATATATAGAATTTGTATTATTAAAAAAATCTTCGTATATAAACATTGCCAGTGCACGGCCACAAAAAACTTCTAGCTTTAATGATTAGGAATTCTAATCTGGTTAGATATAGTTCACACTAGGTATTTATCATGAAATCTATGTAAGATGAACTGAACTTAATGGAAATTGCGTATTGACAAGGCCCTCACTAATCAACTGATGAGTCGAAGTGAAATCGCCGGGACGAAACGCCAAATTTTTATGGACTAAAGGCCTCTAAAAGCTATTTGGAACAAACATAATAATTCCAATTAATCATACTAGGATCGTCCTGTGTCGAAATTCGACACTTTCAATTTCGCAAACAATTTGTTTGAAAGAAAATATTGAAGGAAAAAAACATTTTTTTTTTAATTTTTTTTTTTAATATGCACAGTGTTCGACAGTACAAAAACAAAAATGACCCTCAGTGAGTAAATGCGTGTCTCAAGTATATTCTGCACATCTCTGCAATCGTGGCTTTCCAACCATATAAAACTTATCGAAATAGGTCAAATACTTTTTGAGAAAATGGTACCACAAAATTTCATATATAGATTATATTTTTGCAAAAAAAAAAAACCTCTGCCGACTGGCCTACTAATGCTGTACAACATCTGGTTTCTTTAATATTTGCTTGCATAAGATGCGACAAAAGGGGTTGGTCGAGAAGAGAAAAAATCGAATGGAAGGGCTGGTCTATTTTCCCCACTTTAGTCGAAGGCAATTTTCTAAAAAAAAAAAAAAAAAATCGACTTGAAATTGAAAAAAAAAAATCATTTTAAAAAAACGGCAACTCTTAAAATTTCATACTTCATATATTTCCATTATTTTACTTTGTTTTTAAATTCGAAATACCAGTTTTTGATAAAATTGAAATAAATTGATCAATTGAACTGTTTTCGAAAAAGCCGAAAATAAAAAAATCTGATCATTAATCTACTAATTATTTTTCGGATTTTATTTTACCAAAATGTAGTTTTTACATAGCTGAATTTTGTTTTGAAAAATATGTGGAGATATTGACAAATTACGATTTTCCAAAAATGCTTAAAACATACATATACATAAAATTGTACTGCAAGTACCTTAACAAACTATTATTAAAGCTTCTTTTCACCAAGTTGCATATAATTGCAATAAGAGATTCAATCAACTAAATAATATCATATAGCTCCTTTCTTTGTATGTGGTTAATTAAGTGACAAAACCACAAACACCAATAATTCCTCTTCAATTGCACTAATTAAATTAAGAAATTATTAAAAACAAAACAAAAAATATAGACAACATTCAGGACTTCACATTTAACTTAACTCGCCCCCAGACCACCATCATCCAACAACCCGCATTATGTTAACCACAGAAGTTGTAATCGGAAATAAACGGTCATGAAATGCCATGACATTTATGAAAACCCCATAGGAGTTCGAGCAAGAATCATACAAAGATATATTTAACTCATTTTGAGGACATGAAAGCGCCATTCCATTGCTCTACCATGCCAACACTAACTGCTCTGGTCGTTCATTTTTCATTTTCTTTTAATAAAAAAAAAATGTCAAATGACAAAAATGAAGATCTTTGCACACAAAGAATCGTTAATATTAATGCAAGGACCAAGGATATCTCATACACGTAGTCATTTGCGGTTGATTTATAAGTGAAATTTATATATGTACGAGATCTTCTTAGCCGAATTTGGTTCTATAATGACAATGTTGCTGATATGAAGAAGAAAAATTAAGGCTTTTATGATAGATTTATGGGCCCAGCCAGGGATGTCATTTCAAATAGAAAATGGAAATGATTTTGGGGGTAAATATTAAACGAAAGCACAATTCAATCGAAGTAATATTTCAAAAAAGGTGAAAAAACCGAATGTCTAACGTGTTGGAATGTTAAAAATTAAACGATGAAAGAGTTTTTGGAATCACATAAATATTTAAGCCTCCAAGCTATATATACATACATCATCCATTAAGTACATATTTCCTGGAACTGATGCTAAAGTTACACTTGCTAAAACAGGTATGGACCTTTTTCAACTTTACTGTTCGCTTATGCAATGCTTTCACCGAAGATAAGATGGAGATTAAATTATCCTTAGGCCTAGTTTTTCAATGGCGAGTTAGTTAATTCTCGACATCACGGTCAAATCAAAAAACAGTTTTTGCAAATAAAACTATGCGGATTGACCCAAACAAATTTGGGGGATAAAATCAGCGTTTCCGAAGTGACATGATCGTGCTTTTTTGACACGATAACTTCCTCGTGGCACGGTGGCACGAAAAATTTCAATATGGCATAATTTTTCATTTTCATTATTTCACTTAAAATTAGACAAATTTCACCAAAAATTTAATGCATGAATAGAAGAAACGATTTCCTTTGATTTTGTATGCTGTACCACACCCCGTAATAACAAAATATCAACAAAATATAAGAATTTGTGTTTTGTTCATATGGCAAGAAAAATGGCACGTTTTTTCAGAAAATATGGCACGTTCATTTTTTTTCGGGCAGCAACGCTGGATAAAATATCAAATGCATCTGTTCAAATTTAGTGAGTTAACAGGGTTTAACTTTATCTCGCACTGAAAAACTGGGCGTTAGTGTCAGCGTTGCCATAATGTGCCCGATCGGGCCATTTGGCCCTCTGTTTTTCATTTTGGCCCATAATTTATTTCAATTTCATTTTTTTTTTATTTAGCTATTTATTTTCGTTTTATATTTATTTACTGCTTTGATATTAATTACAATGTGGCTGTAAAACGAACAGCCGTTTTGACCAAGATCCAAATGTACAACAAACCGTGGTTCTGATTTGACTTATAACTTTAAAATTTAAACCCACCAATTTCAATGCATTATCTGAGTTTCAACACGGTTCAAGCATGTTAGTGCCAGTTGTACAAACGGGGTTATATATTTAACCCGTCGTTCAGGAAATTTAATTCGCCGATTTCGGTGGATGAACTGAAGGTCAGCGATGGTTCAAGGTTCAAGTATGTGATGTCTGAACCAGCGCTAAACGTCAGTTAATCCGCCGAACTAAAAATCCTAAACCACGAGTTAAATATTGAACCACGTTTGTACAACTAGCCCTTGTTGGCTTTACCAGTTAATCCGCTAAAATTAGTGGGTTAAAATTGCTGAGCAAAGGTTTAAATGTGATTTTGTAGTCGAAATCTCCGAAAAAAATCTCAGCTCTTAAGTGAAATTTTGTGTCCCTTTAAAAAAATCTTTGAGCTCTCAGATGTTGATCTCTAAACTAGACAACAGATTTTCTATAAAAAATAATTAATTTCGACAAATTTTCAGCGAAAATAATGCCAATGTTCATATAAAAATATAAATTATGTACAAATTCGTAGTTTTACACAGTATACACGAACAAAGCTAATGTAAACGTTGTTTGCCAAACTATTAGCGACCTGCCTACCTACATATTTAAAAAAAAAAATTCTCTGACGGATTGGCCTGCACTTTAAGGAAATGGCCCTCAAAGTGGCCCTCAATAATTTTTTCTTTGTGGCAACGCTGGTTAGTGTTCTCATCGCAAAAAAAAAGGATACCTTTGGAAGGACCTTTCCAGATGTGTTTCATTTTTTTTTTCTAAGTGACACATAAAGTTTCATGTCTGTCAAAAGAAGCAAAAACATATTTTCTAATGGATGGATGCACTCAGCGCCATGCCGCCATGTGATATAGGTTAGTTTGATTTTTAAACTCTAAACTATAACGGAATACATTTCCATCGTAAATCTCTCCAAGTTTTAAAGAAGATTAAGGGTAAATCCATTTTAAATCTCGATTAAGTTGATGGAAACTTAAATATAAGTCCCACTTGTTTAGTTCGGGTTCGCCATCTGTCTTTGGATCCACGTATTTCGGTGGATTACTTATGATGATTACTTCACCAAGAGTTTAAGTACCTGTGTGATTTTCTTTTGAATATTTTTTAATACGAAATGATTTTCATTCGAATATGGCTTTCTCTCACTGAATCTTATTCAAATCTTGATCCAAGGATGAACTAACTATATGTTTGAACAACTGGCTCTTAAAAAATCATCACCTTAAAAATCATTTTATTATAATCTCATTATGCCTTTAACATTCTTCTTCAACAGAAAATTGTTGCACGTTAAGACTTCCGTTAAATAAAAAGAGAATTACGCTTTCCATTATCGTTAAAGCTGCTCGTCTTTACTTCGTCATCAAATTAATTTAAGATTGAGCACATAATAGAATTTGATGATGTCCCATCATATTCGATGATAGCTATATTATTATCAACTCAAATAAGTATTATTCCCACAAAAGCACCTGAACGGTTGGTTTAAATACCTATACTCTCTTTTATTAGTCTTCTAAAGACATTGACTTCTAAAGACTTGACTTCCACCATCTCGCAAGTAGACCGCTGATTTCCAATGAAGGTCCTCATCGTATCAATGACAACACATTATTGCCTTAGAGGTAAAATTTATAAGTAGATTACTTATGACATACATATACGTATGTACTTACGCCTCAGTAAAATTATAAGTGAAGTAGGCATTCCCTAGAGGTCTAAGAAATTACAAAACCTTTTTGAGAAAATGATATTTTTCCAAGGATATCGGGATCATTTCAAGGGTTTTGCAAAAGTGAAAATTAATTACTATTAAATTTAAAATTCCTTTGAAACACTTTTCTTTTACGTTATACGTAGCTATTAGTAGGACATTATAAAATAACCACAGATCCAATACTCAACTCAAAGAAATATTATATTAGATTGTCAGTTCTCCCATCACATTGAAGTTTATTTTATATAAACTTTGAATTGCTACTTTGTTCAGTTGTTTCTTGTTCGCGTATGTGACCATGCATTCCTTCTGAATAAGCATACTAGCTGACCCACACTCGCGTTGCTTCGCAAAGTTTATGGAATAATTTGTTTTACTTATGTAGAATTCCTTTTAACAAAAAATGGATTTATTATTATTATTATTATTGTATTATTCTACTAGAATGTCAGTTTTTTAGACTTGACCATTCTTTATTCAGTCAATTTCATTGAATTTGTGCATTTGTTTAGAAGAAAAAATCGATTTTTCTGAAGAAATTCCTTGTATAGAAAGAAAAAAAAATCTATTCTGTTTAGAAAAAAAAAATCGAATTTTTTGTTAAAAGGAAATAATATCGTAATAAAACACTGCTCAATAGGGCTTTTTGCAATTTCTACTAAATGTTTACGTTTTGAGCAAAGACCAATGCGATATTCTTAAAGAAGAATAGCTTTTTGGATTTTTTTTAAATTTCAGTTATGTTTAAGGTTGGCAGACAAAATCTTAGCACCTTTTTTTTCGTTTTCTTTTAGTAATGATTCAGTTGTTATTATTCGTTCAATTTTGTTTTTGGTATGAATCCATGAATTACCACCACTTTTTTATGTTCTCAATTAACAAATCAGTAATTCAGACATTGCGATTAAATCGAAATTATATTAAGCAAAAATACAAAAAGTTGATAAATTTATAATTTGTACGTAAATTTATTTCTCAGTTTGTAAGTACAGTAAATAAATAATTTAGGGCTTAAAATTTGCGTAAAACTATTGAATTTGTAAAAAAAAATAAATTTTTCTAAAATATCAACCAGGTTTAAAAACATAAATGAATATGTTGGTCAACCTCGACAAAAAAGTGTATGAAAATTGTTTAAAAGTTAATAATCTAATTCAAAAAACATATTTTACAAACAAAGAATATCCTATCACATTCTTAAAAGAATAAGAAAAATTATAAAAAAAATTTTAAGTAAATCTGTTGAACATTTTCTGAGATTACCGCGGACAAAATAAATATTTGTTTCGTTTTTATATAATAGTAAAGTAAAAAAAGTAATAAAGTAATTATGTACTTTAAAATTAATCCAACATTCTAAATATTGTGAACCATAGAGTTCAAATTGTGATGCTTTTTCAATTATTCATTTTAAGTTATTATTATTGGTTTTATTTTATCTAAATAAGTACATTTCTTAAGAAAGGATAAGCAAAATAAAAGAAAACGGCCTTAAAACTGGGATTTCGTTTGCAAAACTTTTTGTAAATTTCACACAATGCCGATGTCATGTCAAAATGACATAGATACTAAAACGGCTTTACTCCAGCTTTATTCCTCCTATGTACCAGTTTTAGCTTACTCCGCCTCTATTCCGCGTGTATTTTTTTTATAAATAAATTTTTCAGGATTAGATGTGTCGTAAAGTCGGAGTAAACTTACTTCGTCTCTAAAACGAGTTAATAAATAAGGCTGTAGATTATTGTCATTCTCTTCAAGATCAAATGCATACGAGAATGTATACAGTGCTGCCAAAAACATTCCGGATTTTTTCCCATAGTATGTATTCTTAATACCAAGTAGAAAACTAACAACTTTCCATAAGTTTTTTAATAATTTGTAAGGAGTATGAGACAAGTTAATAATAACCTTAAAAAATTAATGCTACGATGACAAGAACAATAAAAAAAAAATATTTTATAAAGTAACTCTGTAACATGCCTGTGCAAAACTAACCGGATTTCAAGAAGATTGCGAGTCTCG
This sequence comes from Epistrophella euchroma, assembly GCA_947049315.1. Classification (NCBI taxonomy): domain Eukaryota; kingdom Metazoa; phylum Arthropoda; class Insecta; order Diptera; family Syrphidae; genus Epistrophella; species Epistrophella euchroma. Next base: position 118,734,635 of record OX346245.1, on the reverse strand, counting down.
ATGTTAAAGTAACGGTTTTTTCGAGTCTTTTGACTCAAGCCGTAGATTAAAACGTTTTTACAAGTTGAGAGCTGTGTAAGTTGAAATTATATAGCGCATAAAATGGCTAACACACGTTATAGCAACGCTATTCGATACGAAATAATAGAAAAGTTCCAAGCCGGTATAAAACAAAAATTAATCGCCGAAATCTTAAAAATTCCAACGTCAACGGTTTGCGACATCATTAAAAGTGGAAAATCAGTAGAAGCAGATCATTTTGGTGGACGTCCTCGCAAAATAACAATTAAAACTGATAGGCGCATAAAGAATTTCGTGCTTAAAGACCCTTTTGCGACTTCAAAGACAATTTGTTATGAACTTAATCTACCCATAGGGCCAAGTACGGTCAGGAAGCGTTTAAGAGATTTCGGTCTTTTTGCATTTCGACCAGCTAAAAAATCTCTTCTTACTGCTAAACATCGTAAAAAAGTTTATCCGTAAAAGGTATTTGGGAAAGACTTAAAATTCCTAATCAAAATATTTAAACCAGAGTTGAATTTGCAAAAAATCATCTTTACCGGTCTTTAAGCAAATGGAAGAGTGTGCTTTTCAGTGATGAAAGCAAATTCAACTTATTTTACTCCGATGGTGCAAGGACAGTGAGGCGCTCAAAAGGTACGCGATTAAAGCCTGCAAATATACTTGCTACAGTAAAGCACGGTGGAGGTGACGGTTTGGGGCTGTTATTCAGGAGCAGGCTACGGTCCTATACACCAAATCACAGGAATTATGGACCGTTTCCAATATAGGGACATTTTGGAGTCAGTAATGCTTCCATACGCTTCAAAGCTGCTAAAAGAGTGGTTTGCAACCAAAAATATTCGTGTCTTAGAATGGCCATCTCAATCGCCCGATTTAAACCCAATAGAAAACTTGTGGGCCATTTTAAAAAGGCGGCTTGGGAAAAAAAAGCACACGTCAACAACTTCTCTTTTTGCAGCTTTGAAAAATGAATGGGAGAATATTCCTGCTTCTGTTTTCGAGAATTTAATCCAGTCAATGCCTCGTCGATGCCGAGCTGTGATAAAAAACAGGGGTTACTGGACAAAATATTAAATAAATAATAAAAGTTAATTGCAAAAAAATAAAATCCGGTTAGTTTGTCACATTAAAATTTTGAATTAACTTTAATTTTTTGAATTTTTTTTTTGTTTTGGTGGATAAAGTTCCATGGTTTTTGTTTCAAATAATAAAATTGTTCAATAAAAATGGGAAAAAATTGCAAACATTTGATTTTTTTCATTTTTATATCACAAACCAACAATCAATGCAGTTTACCAAAAAAATCCGGAATGTTTTTCACACCACTGTATGTATATTTAATATTTCGGTTGATTTAATAGTTGCCAAAGCACAAGAGTTTATTTTTTTTTTTTGATCTGAAGATAATAAAAGATGATATTTCCCATCAGACAGAATAATTTTCACTTTGTTTCCGTTTGTTCTTTTCATTCTATTCATCTAATCTCTATAGGAGCTATCATCACTTGAATTTAGGGTATCTAGAACCAAAAACAAACTTAAATTCACACAAAATTTTCTTTATACTTTCAGGCAGAAGGACAAAGTTCTTCCTTTTTATAGAGTGCCTGGTAGCTAATTTATTTTAATGTAGTCCTTGTGTGTAATGCTGTGCGTGATGTGATGTGGTAGAGATATTAAATGGAAAGCTGTTATTGAAGAAGAGGATAAATGTTTATTTTTTTTTATTTTTGTAAGATTGATAGAAGATATTAGCTTTAGAAATTAATTAGATCAAAGAGCTATTTTATGAGAGAATGCATTCAAACGCGAAATAAAGAGAGAGATTCTTCACGCTTCACCTTTATTTGTAAAGAAATTCAACCCATTTGCAGAATCCGATAAAGAAGATGCCGAGGCAATCAGACTTAATTTTGACATTTCGCTCGTAATAAAAATGTCAAAATCGAGTCTGACTCCATTCGCAGCTCATTCATCGGATTCTATAAACGGGCTGATTTTGTATGTAGACTCTGAAAAAAGGGTTAAGTGTATCAGTGTGTACACGCACAGGCAGTTAAACATCTATGCAAACAAAGATTTCTGTAGTGGATTAAACAATTTAAGTTAAATAATAAGTAATAACAAAAAAAAATTACTTTGTCTTTATAGACCCTTCAGAAATGGTCCTCAATGTTCTTAAAAACATCTTATCAAGTTTTTGTTTGGTCTCTTGACAGGCTCACATGCTTTTAACACTTGCTCTTATGTATTATGTGTCAAAGTAACGTGAATGCCTTGATTCTGAAGACAATTAAAATCCTTATTTCATTTCATGGTCTTTCTACCAATCAATGTATCAAAATAATTTGTACCTATATGGTGAAACATGATGGAGAAACTTTTTTAAGGATGACGATGTCCCAAAATAATCATGATACAGCTAAAAAAAAAATATGATTCTCTATCACTTTCTATAAAAGATACTTATATTTAATATCCGATTTTGTCACTTAAAAAAAAGTTTCACTGAGTCATTCAAAACATTAAATCCATCAACAGAAAAGGACATGACTTTCATTTCTGTTATGTCAATTTAAAGGGAGGCATTTAAAAAAGAAAAGATTTATTTAGAAAGGAAGAAAACCCTGTCGAAGATATTTTCTTTTCATCTTGTACCCATGCCACATCCTTTTCATACTTTTAATGTCCTATATGAGCCTTCCTTTTTTGTATTTTATATATTTAATTAAATTCCAATGCACATGTTCAATTGTTCATGGAAGAATAAACCTCTGGAACGGATATTAAAATAATGGATATCGGAAATCAGGTCAGTTCCCTTAATATACCAGAAAAATGTTTTGTTTCATTAGTTATTTTCTATCTTTTTATTTCCTGTAGAATTGAATCTGAAGCACAGAATCGTTGAGTTTTAAACGAACACAAATATCGAGGTTTTCTTCTATAAAGAAGTTTTCTTTAAGAAAACAAAAAACACAAAAATGTCCTTGCAGAAGAATGAAGGTTCGAGTATAATAACTCTTTTTAAAATTTTTGGAATTGAAAGTTTATCTCTGGGGCATTGTGGTGAGCATAGTAGCAATTACGTTCGGTGAATAGAAATGAAACAACTATGTGCATATGTATTAGGGTGACGCTTATTTTGGCAATGTTCGAATTTCTTTCGCCCCCCCCCCCCCCCCCCCCCCGAAAAAATAAAAAAAAAATAGCAATACACCCGCAGCATCTTTAATTGGACACAATAAAACGAAAAATGTAAAAAAAAAAAAAGAAAAATCACTGTTTTTTCATCGCTTTTTTTAAGTTGGTAAAAAAATTTTATAAAATTAAAAACTATTTTTTTTTACTATGCTATATTTTTAAAATTTTTGCCAAGTTTCATTTTTATTCATCAACAATTACAATTTTGCGGAATTTTTTAGTAAAAGACTAAAAACGTTAACCGATTTCAATGACATTTTGCACAGAATTTTTTTAAGTCAGCCTCATCACTTTTAGGGGGGGGGGGGGGGACGAAAGAAATTCGAACATTGCCAGAATAAGCGCCACCCTAATATGTATGTACAAAACGAATCTTCCTCACAGAACCTGTATAGCTAAATATACCACATACGAAAAAGAGACTTTACTTTGTTCTGTGAATGTTTTTTTTTTTTTTTTTTTTTTTTTTTGTGGGATTTTAATACTAATCCTTCGGAAAGTGGAATGCTAATGTTAACGAATTACATACCGTTCGTTGGCTTGTTAAAATAATGAAGCACATATGCATTTTGTGTTAAATACCAGGATTTGTCGTTTATTGTTTTAAATAATAAAAAGGTTTAAGAAAGTAATTTTGTTATGTTAAACAATTTTAATCTGATCTAACCCACCAGCTTGTGCCAGTTCCAATTTTGTAACTTGTATGTAACCTACTCGCGTGCCGAAACTATATTTTAGAACTCATTAAATAAAAATCTGTTTTACCCAAAAAGCTTTTTAATAAATGAAGATTTTCGGTGTCTATCGAAATGGTTACTTCTATAAGTTTCAAAATTTGGACTTGACTGGCTTGAATCCAAATGGGTAATTTCAAATTCTAAGCGGCATTATTTTCAATATAAACCAGTTTTAGACTGGGCACCACCCGTGGACATTTCATGAGAAAAAAAATAGGTTAAGGTGCGACCCACACTGGTAACTTTTCCCAATGGTGTCCTCTGAAACTCAATACCCGATTTTATTTTTTTATAAGGAAATCGCCAGTTTAAGATCTTCGAAAACCCTATCACGTGTTCAAAAATAAATTTCAACAACTTTAAGCAGTTCTTTTTCTTAGAAAAAAAAAAAACAGTCAATCGAATTTTTTCCCAAACTTTATCAATAAATTATAAATACGGCATTCGCTGTAAAATAAAAACATGTAGAAGTCAATAGTTATGTAGTCTTAAAATATTCTAGCCGAAACATTTTTGAACTTTTGATAGCTTTTTTTTTACTTAAAAACAAATATAAGTTAATTTGTTTTATGTCACCAATTCTTCATTATGTCATTACATATGTATGTATAGAATGAAATTGATCCGAAGTTGATTGTATTATTTTTTATCGAAATATTTGAGACGTAAGACATTTTAAGTAACTGTAATAAATAAGAAAACCGCTAATTTGAATTTTTTCGAAAAACCCTGTTCTGCACGTTTTGGCGTTATTATGTATGTACATATGTAAAATTAAATTTATTTGAAGTCGATATCTTAATTCATTCTCGAAATATGGTCGACAGAAAAAGGTCATGGACGTGCGTAGACATATACGTTACTACATCACAGACATCTCACTAAAGCCTAAAACCGATGTGCAGCTTTTTCCCATGCAGCGATATTAGAAATAGAGATATTGTGCCGCAAAGGCTGCGTGCAGAGCCTGGAATATGTCAGCCCTCATAAGAACCTGTGTAAATTTATTTTTGCTGCATTGGAAAAAGCTGCACATCTGTTTTCGGCATAAAAACGATGGATTCCAATTCCAGAGACCTTGAAACGTGGAGAAATGTCAGAATTTTCGATCCAACAAATCGGACCAATTATAATAACTTCCAATGTGAAGTTAATAAACACCGTATTTCTCAGTTCACTGTGCTAGCAAAAAAAACTTCCCTATTCTTTTGATAAATTACAAATTTTTGGTAAAATTTTTCTTTTATTTCACTAATTATAGTGGTTTCACAATATTTGATATTTTATTATAAAAAAGCGACGCGTTTCGGATTTTATATATCCATCTTCGGATAAATAAAATCCGAAACGCGTCGCTTTTTTAAGTCAGCCTCATCACTTTTTTATAATAAAATAACAAATATTGTGAAACCACTATAATTAGTGAAATAAAAGAAAAATTTTACCAAAAATTTGTATTTTATCTTTATTTATCAAAACATAACACAATATGGAGACTACACCACAAAATAAATTCCCTATTCTTTTATTCCTTCTAACAAGTGCCGTACGATTGAGCTTGTATTGTTAAATTCAAAAAACAAATATTTTTTTAAAGCATGATTTGGCAATCGATTTCTCGAGACCCGACTTACCATCTATGGTTTCGCGATTTGAGGAATTTCTTGCATGCAAGTTTTTCATGCGCGAGAATTCGGTTTAGCTTCGATCGTGAGAATACCCGTTTTTGGCCACTTTATCCGCTATTTTGCTATCACGGTGCACTGGGACTCATCCAATGGTAACTGGTGTTGGTTAAACTAAGTGCCATTTGTACAATCGTGAGTTAAATATTGATCAGTGGTTCTGGATTTTTAATTCATCGATTTCGGTGGACTAACTGAAGTTTAGCGATGGTTTAGGTATCACATACTTGAACCTTGAACCATTGTTGAACCTCAGTTAATTAAATTTCTTGAACCACGGGTTAAATATTGAACCACGATTGTACAACTGGCCCTAAGTATTCTTAACTTGTTGCGACAACGGTCCGGCGGCGGCGGTTTTGATTCTGTGAAGATTGAGAAAATAGCTTTAATATTTCTGTTAATTTTTTTGCATGTGGCAAAAACTTTTTCAGGCCTCAAAAACAAGAAGCACTTCCGGTGGGAATTGGTGGTTAAGGTTCCGGCAAATATTTCAGGATACTGTTGACGCAGATCTGGATAAAAATGCAGAGTTTGAATTTATTTGTCTATTTAAGCAATAACCACTGTCACATAGGCTATATCTTATCTACATTTGGATCCATTAAAGATTGTTTCATAAGAAAAAGCTAGATGACTTCAATCCTTAAAACGGGATAAATCAGTTTGCAGTAGGTAAATGCTTAGCATCAAAGATTTCTGAATACTTTTTTCATTTCTCTTTTCTTCTTCTCATATTTCTTATTAAATAATCTAATGAGATGGATTTACTCCGCAGATTTGGTTTCGAGTTTGGCAATCTGAATAAGCATTTGAAAAAATTGCTTTGAAATGCTTCAAACTCTTAAAGGGGTAATCACTAGTGCATGCATGTTTTGATTGTTGATTGGACACCGCAGATCAATTTTTTTTTTCGAGAAGAACTTTGGCTACATTAAGCAAGCTTAGTTCCGTTTCTCTTTAGCGTGTTTGATGAAATATTCAAGCTATGTGTGAACAAAATTCTTAGATAGGAACACTTAAATTCTTTAAGTACATTGACAGCACATTGTTAATAGACCATCAATTTTTTTCCTTCTTTGAGGGGCTTCAAAAATCATGACCTTGGTTTACTGGTTGATATAAGTGAGTATTAATATTCGCCACATACATATATTACAAAAAGATTTTAATTTATAATTTTGTACTCGTAATTATAGGGGAAAATGTTTAGCGCAGAGGAAAATTTTAACTTAGATTTCAGCGAAGAGTACTCCTACTGAATATCGTCAATGAACACAGTAAAAAGTATCGGGCTTAATGCACAGCCTTAGAGAACACCATATGTCGTTTCGATCCACTCTGAAAATTTCACCCTACCCCATCCCATACCAAGGCGGTAGAAGAGTCATGAAAGTTTAAATACAGACTTAAAAACTTTCGAGAAACTTGCATTCATGATAGCTTGTACATCAACGAGAGATGTCTATTTACCTTATCGAGAGCAGATTTAAAATCTATGAAACAAGCATAATATTCATTTTTTTTTAAATAGATTTCCTGGCTTGGCAATAGATACTCGTAACTGCAAAAATATGGTCCACCGTTGAAAAGCAGGAATGCAAATCTGCTTGGAATATATTCAGGAGATTACTAGTTGCAACCCATTGGGTAAGCTTTTCGTATATAGAATTAAAGTAAATATCTTTCTTAATACGCACTTGCCTGGTTTTTTAGCATCTCCTTTCTTTTAAATCCTCAAAATAGTAAAAAAAATAAAAACGCTTTGTTGAAACAGATTGGCGTATTTGAATCATTATATAAGCTGACGACATTCAACGTCTAACACTAAAGCCGGAACCACACATATCTCGTGTGGTGTGTTATGGAGTGTTGTGTCGCTATCGCTCCTATGTATTTCATATGCTTAGAAACATATTTGTCTCGTGTGGTGTGTTGCTGTGTGGTGTGTTGTGGCGAAATCGCTTCTGTTCCGATTGCGCCATACCACGATGTGGAGTATGTGAAATGAAACAAATACCCAAATGTCTAAAATGATATTTGACTGTTTGTTTGAAAGACAAAAGTATATATTTAGAAAAATAACTCATGTGGACGGAAATTTACTTACATATTTTAAATTAGAACGCAAAAATGGCAGATAAGTTGTCATAAGTCATAAGTTGTGAGCGCTGGGTGGCCCTAAAAGTTTTTGTCGGCAAAAATATTTGTTAAAAAAAAACAACTGGCCTGTCAAAAATGAAAAATCAAGATGAAACAAACAAAAAAGACATATCCATCTGTACTTTTCATTTCCACCTTTCAACATCACAACACACAAGTGTGCACATTCAGCGACACGACACACCACTCCACAACACACCACACGAGATATGTGTGGTTCCGGCTTAATGTCTCATTTATGTTGAAGAAGCTATGCTATGGCTTTTTGAATAACATTATACTTATATACCTATACTTCTTTTATTCAAAACAACAATTCCCCTATTAACCACCACGATTCTATCAAATGCCTGTATTAAAGCTCCTGAAAAAAATTGCCATGCTGAAAGACCATTAAAAATCTGATAACTTATCTCGACCCATATTCATAAATTAAAAGATACCCATATAAAAGAAAGATTACTCATCTTCTTTCACACAAAACCACTTATCTTCTTCTACCCATCAAAAAACAGTAAACATCCCTATTATACCTTCATAACATACTGGTCCCGAAAACAATGATGATTCCTCACGAAAAGAACAGTTTTCTCTAAAGCAAGTTGTTTCAAACAGAATGTCTATCTATACCCTCTCATCTTCTATAAAGTGCTTATAACTTAAGTCATCTTTATCTCTATCAATCAGCAAAGCACAACACAAAACAATTTGAGGAATGTCAAAGGCACTTGAGCGAAGTATATTTTCCTATTTTCGGTTAAAGTTACTAAAACAATTCAGCTCAAGGGATTATCAGAACTTCTTAAAGCAATTAAGTGATATCTCAGCAATAACATTCTTTGAGCTTTCCCAGTGCCAGTTGTGTTTGGTCAAATATCAGGAATCAAAAAGGCAACAGCACCTCTATAGCTTTTATTCATATAATCATCATCAGGAATAGGTAAAGTTTCTCTCCCTCATGCAGCTGATTCTATAGGGTGGACATGGGGCTGACTTTTAGTTGAACTTTCTTTGTTTTCTCTAATTCCATCACAAAAGCAAAACAAGGACAAGTTGGAATTCAGTTAATTTATAGATTATTATTATAATAAACATATGTGAACTCGTTCGTCAAAAGATTATCAAATTCTTAAGATAATAATGCGGGGAAAAAACGAACGTAGGTACGTACCACGCGGCGGGGTGGCGGGGTGGCGGGGTGGTGGCGTGGCGGTGGCGGGTGGCGTGTTCTAAAAAACAAAAATGCTTTTATTGTTGATTTAGCTTCCCAAATTTTAGTCAATAATCATTAAATAAGAAATTTCTCTCATAATTTAGAGTTGTTTCGATATTACTCTACTTAAAATATATGATATAAACCTTCATAAACTTAGAACTGGGCAAACTTTAAGATCTCATTACTTTTTACGGCTGACTTGTTACATAAAGGTTTTTTGTATGCATGGAGAACTTGGCTCTTTTTTTAACATTTATGTTTTTGGTGTGATTTCACTCCTTTTTGCAAAGTATTTTTTTTTTAACACATAATCTTAAATTTTCAATTTTCGAATACACCTGAGCTTTAACACTCTAACAAGACGGCGTTGTACAGCAAACAATAATAATAATACGAAAGTGGGTGGATGCCACGCCCCGTGAATGATAAACCCCAAATTTGTAAGGTTTCCTCAGCATGCATTATAAACCCGAAATTCATAATTCTACAACAATCAGAAATGCTTCATATAATTGACAACACTTCTGAGGAAGTGGGTTGATGCCACGCCCCTTAATGATTAATCTCAAATTTAAATTTTTTTTCTTAACACACATTGGAAGCCCTGGCTCTATACCAAATTTCAACATTCTACAACAACCAGAAACCAATTTGAGGAAGTGGGCGGATACCACGCCCCCTATATGGAAATCCCTAAATTTTCGATTTTGTCCATTGTAAACGTTGCAAGCCCTACTGCCCTTCCGAATTTCATCATTCTACAACAATCAGAAGTGCTCCATATAATTGATAGCAATTCTGTGAAAGTGGGCAGGTACCACGCCCCCTAAATAGAAAATCCAAATTTTTCGATTTTTGCCTTTGCCTGCACCATAAGTCCTTACTTTGTGCGAAATAACAAGATTGTATGGTGCCGGGAAGTGCTCCATATGATTGATAACTATTTTCAGAAAAGTGGGTGGATGCCACGCCTTTCAATTATAAATTTAAAATTTTAATTTTTTTCCTGTGCTTAAATTGTAAAACCTACTGCCCTACCAAATTTTATCACTCTACAACAATCAAAAGTGCTCTAAATAATTGATGGCAATTCTGTGAAAGTGGGCGGATACCACGCCCCTTATATTTAAAATCCCAAATTTTCGATTTTTTTCTTTGTATACACCACCGGGCCTACCGTTGTGCGAAATTACAAGATTATATGGTGCCGGAAAGTGCTCCATGTAATTGATAACTATTTTCTGAAAAGTGGGTGGTTGCCACGCCCCCCATATGGAAAATTCCAAATTTTGGAGTTTTTACTACAAGGCCTACCGATGTACGAAATTACAAGATTCTACGGTGTCTAGAAGTGCTTCATAATTTTGATGATCTGTCAGTCTGACTGACTCACTAGTCAGTTCGGTTTTCACGATTTTTGGCGTCCTATATCTCAGGAACCACTAATGCTAGGGAGTTGAAATTTGCTGAGGCGCCTCTGCTCGCCTAGCTTATAGACGTATACGTATTAGCAACCGCACTCTCAGACACTTATGCGAATCTGTTAAAAAGTTGAAGACCATAATTATGTCTAAGTTATATTCTAAAATCGCACTCGCTCAATACATTTACTAAATTATACCTACTTTACTTTCATGAAACCGAACAAAATTGAAACAAAGAAAGAGAATCATAACATTGTACTTATGTGGCACGAAGCTGAAAAGCATTTTAAGTAACTTGCATCAGAGAAATTATACCAAAGCGAAAGTTTTGTATATTTGTTCAGTTCATCCTTCCTTGTTTTCGTCATCGTCATGTTGTCGTCGTCGTATTTTAGTTCTTTTAAAAGTTTTACATTTAACTTAGTGGTTGTGTGGATAAAAGTTAAATACGCCGCATAATTGGAAACTTTTTCTGTAAATATTATCACGGAAAAATTTTAAGTTGAATAGAAAAGATTAATTGATTTTTGTGTCGCAATTTTGCGACGATGTGCTTATGTACTTATTCAGAAGTGGGATTGAGTTTAAGTTCAAAGAGATGATACTTAATTTAATTTAGAAAATGAGTGGCAAAGAGAGAGACAGAGGGAATAAATTAAAGAAGTTCTTATGGAAGGCTTATTTAATTGTGGCTTTTTATTTTTGCCATGGTACTTTTAAGGTGGAATTAATGTTTTAAATAAAGCAGAGTGCAATTTATTTAGAATGTCTTAAAATTAAAAAAAATTTAAACCCAATTTTGATTGCTTTTTCGAAACTTTATATTCTATGTTTACGAGAAGAAAAATAGAGGGGAAAGACCGGCTTCGCAAAAGGGAAAAGGGGGAACAAGAAAACTCGTTCCTAAAAGAGGATGCGGCGATACCTTAGATGTTTACATCTCCTTCGAAAGAATTCTTCAGAACTCTTGTGCAAAAGCCAAAATAAAAGTTTTGTTCAGTTAGCTATAGGTTCAGTTAGAGCTGAGCTTTAGGAAAAAGTAGATCTTGACGTTTACTACTTTTTCTTTAGGCTAAAAAAGTAATGGAAGAACAAACTCGGGTAGGTTAGGTTAGGTTAGGTTGACGTGGTAGCCAGCAAGAGCCGACTCACTTAGACCATACTTTGGTCCATTGTGATACCACATTGAATCTAGGGGACTTCCTCACTAGTCGTTGAACCACTTGGAGCTTCTTACGAACCGAACGAGATTATTTATATCTATATTTGCCAGATCACTAGGATCATTGTAGTAGAAGTCTCCAAGATGGAGTCTGCGCCTTTGAGATAAAGCAGGGCAAGTGCAAAGAAGGTGAGTAATCGATTCCTCTTCTTCTTCGTCCATGCAGCTTCTGCAAAAGTCATTAGAGTAAACACCAAGCCGCGTTGCGTGCTTGCCTATAAGACAGTGTCCTGTTATGACACCTATTATGGAGCAGATATGTGATCTGCTTAAAGCTATCAAACATTTAGAGCGCTTCAGATTCAGTGTTGGCCAAATCTGTTTCGTCGCCGAACAGGTGGTGATGTTGTTCCACCTGAGGTTTGTTTTCTGTATAGCATCCTGCTTCAGCATTAGTTTACATGTAGCGATAGGAGTGCCTATATTTAACCTGTCTGGTAAAATAGTTAGCATTGTTCCTTCTTTGGCGAGTTCGTCGGCCATACAATTTCCTGGAATGTCTCTATGGCCCGGCACCCAACAAAGGTGAATTTTAAACTGCTGTGCCATCTCCATGAGAGATGATCGACAATTGAAGGCTGTTATTGAGTTGGTAGAGACAGAGTCCAGTGATTTAATGGCTGCTTGGCTATCTGAAAATATGCGGATATCCGTGTTTGATATCACGTTTTTCTTAAGCCAAGATAGGACTTCTTTTATCGCCAATAGTTCCGCCTGGAATACGCTACAGTGATTGGGAAGGCGAAAAGAGAGACTTAGATTTAGTCTGTTTGAGTATACACCTCCACCAACCCCGTCACTAGTTTTTGATCCGTCAGTGTAGAAATCAATAGATTCATTATTCAACAATGCCGAATCCTCCCAGCTGGATCTGGAGGGGATGGTTACCTGGAAGTTTTTATCAAACTGTAACTTTGGGATGGTGTAGTCGATGTTACTGGGAATTGATCCGAATGAGTTCAGAATAATGGAGTGACCAATTGCGTTATTGATCCACTGCGACGAGGCCGTTAGACGAATGGCTGTGTTTGCAGCCGTCTGTTTGCCAAAGATGTCGAGAGGTGAGAGATGGAGCAGAATGTCTAGTGCAGCTGAGGGAGTCGTACGAAGTGCTCCGCTCATGCACAGACATGCTGAACGTTGAACCTTACTCAATTTATCACAATACGTTGATTTATCTAGAGCGGTCCACCATACCACCACACCGTATGTTAGAATAGGTCTGATTACTGATGTATAGAGCCAATGAGTAATGCGGGGTTGGAGACCCCATTTTTTCCCAATGGCTTTTTTGCATGAGAAGAGTGCCACTGTGGCTTTTCTAACTCTTTCCTGAATGTTAGGTTTCCAACTTAACTTTTTATCTAAAATAAGACCCAGATATTTTGCTTCGTCTTTGAAAGTTAGTGGTATACCTTTGATAGAAGGGGGGTCTATAGGAGGAATTTTATATTTCCTGGAGAAAAGGACAAGGTCTGTTTTGTGGGGGTTAACACCCAGTCCACATCGATCGGCCCATTTTGTTAGCTTGTTTAGGGCGTTTTGTAAGAGATCTTTTAAGGTTTCAGGGTGCTTACCTGATACGGCAATAGCAATGTCATCTGCATAAGCAAACACTCTGTGACCCTCCGACTCCAGACACTTTAACAGCTCATTCGCTACCAAGTTCCAAAGAAGGGGGGATAGGACACCACCTTGCGGCGTACCTCTACTGACATACCTTCTTGCAGAAAATCCGCCCAGCTTTGAATTAATAATTCTGCTAGTCAGCATTTGGTGTATCAATTCTCCAAGCGAACTATCTACCTTCAGGGATGACAGTGCAGACGTGATTGCAGATGTGTCAACATTGTTAAAAGCGCCTTGTATATCAAGGAAAGCGACCATAGTATACTCTTTGTGGTGTAGGGAGTACTCAATGGTACGCACCAATGTGTGGAGAGCTGTTTCCACTGATTTCCCTTTGCAGTAAGCATGTTGAGCCTTAGAAAAAAACTCGGGTAACTAGAGTGTCCTTTTATAAGACACTAATCATCCCTCTGTTGCTTTATTGTGTAGAGCCATAAATCTTGTCAAAGGTTAATGAAGACTCTTTAAGTTATATTTTTCCATGATAATTCTCCTGAAGATTATTGTTCCCGAGATGGTTCATGAAGAACAGATGGTCATCAATGCTGGTTTGGTTTGAAAATCTTTGATTCATAACCCCGAAAAATGGCGCCCGGCACAGTAGAGCACGACCACCGACTCTGGTTAGCCATGTAAGTTAAACGTAACAATCACTGCAAAACTAAAAACAGTCAGCTAAAGGAATCGATCTGACTGGAGAAGTTTGTTGATTGAGACTTGAGACCCAGGTACACAACAAACAATCTCTTCTTTGTTGCCTGTCATTTTGAACAAAGTGCTATAAAGGGTGCCTCCTAATTTGTGCATGATATTTTGAGGGATGATTTCTGGGATAATTTAAGAAATAAATTGTATAGGCAAAAAATTCTATCTCCCCCCTCCCCTCAGGCGGGGAGGGGCAATTTATAAAAAAATTTAGTCAATTTTGGAAAAAAAAAATGGACAAAAAATTATTTAAAATTAATGAAAGCACATAAGTACTCTCATTGGTGGTATTGTACTGTTTTTTAAATTTATTTTTGTGGTAGCATTCACATTTACATATATTCATAATGAACGAACATATCACTCATCTTCAACGCTTGCTTGGCCACGTGATCCACTCAGCCAATTATTTTATTTGACTTACAAACGTAATTTGATTTGTGTTAGTTCAAGATCAAGATCCCCAGAACTCTTTGATACTTATAAAAATTCAATTCTCGAAAACGTCAATTTGTATAATTACCATAGGTACTTCCGTTTCAAAGGAAAACTGATTTTCTTTTTTCTTACGAAAAACTTTCTCATAAGTGATAAGTACCTACCCAACATCATTTTACATGGAAAGGTGATTTGAGTTGAAGTAGCTAGAACTTTCTATCTTCAAAGAGATAATCATTGCTACCGGTTATTCAGTACATTTATATGTATGTACATACAAATCGGAAGATGAATTTATTTTCAAAAGTTATGCAAGGTAAATTTTAGATTTTTCGTTCAATATAGTGTATGTTTGTGTGTGCCTGGAATCCCTTAGAGTACAAGGTGTAAAGTGACTGGTTAATTTTTCAGTTTAAATTCAAGCACACTTTTGTAAGGCAATTTAAACTTCATAGATAAAAGAATTTATATAGGTACACTATCGAAGAGAGCGTTTAAAACCTTTAAATTTAAACTGTATTTCAATAATTATTATATATGCATTATTTAGCATGCCATTATGGTATTACTTAATCACATTTTGCCATGCGATAATTTTGATAAAATATGAACAAATTGGGTAACGCAATTCTGTCTGTATGTAGATTAGGGTGATTCATTTCCGCAAATTTTTTTTTTCGGTGCTCAAGCAAAATTTTAATCTACATATAGAAAAAAAAATGCTCACCATGATTGAGCTCTTAATTCCAATTTTAAGTGCTTACAATTTTAATATGAAGTTTTCCCATATAAAAAGCACGTACAATTTTTTTTTTTCAAAGTTCTAATGCTTAGACACCTTTTATGATATTGGGAAACGGTTTGATGGACCTTACGGGGAATTTCACGCTCTTTAAAATTGCCTTAGCTTCATCATATGTACCAAACTCGTTACTTTTTTCAATGAGAGCAACACTTCGTTCAGCAGAACAACACGTTTTAAGGCCTAAAAAAGGCTGTAAACTCATTAAATATTGGTAAGAAAAACTATTTTTTACGAGTCAGCACTTTTCTTCTCCATAATTTTTGCGGTTTGCTCAAAAAAAATTGAAAAAAAAAAAACAATTTATTCTAAAATTGGACTTTGATGACTCCTACTGGCGAGCCAGTGCGAGTTATCCAAAAAAAAAAACACTAAGGCAATTTTAAAGAGCGTGAAATTCCCCGTAAGATCCATCAAACCGATTCCTAATATGATAAAAAAAATTTGTACGAGCATTTTAAATGGGAAAACTTCATATTAAAATTGTAAGTAGGTACTTGAAATTAGAATTAAGAGCTCAATCTTGGTGAGAATTTTTTTTTCTATATGTAGATTAAAATTTTGCTTGAGCACCGTGAAAAAAAATTTGGGAAATGAACCACTCTAATGTAGAGTTGTCGTTAAATGGGTGATTTTCAAATCTAGGCGCACGGTAGTGCGCCCGCCAAGACGAGCGGTTAGCACTACCTATATTTTCTCGAAACGTTTCGTCGTATTTTCAAGCCCTCATAGCTTCGGTATGGATAGAGCTAGAGAGCTCAAATTTTCAGGATTAGGTGTAGTCCGCGGACTTACAAAATACACCAAATTTCATATTTCTAGCTTTTATACTTTGGGCGTAATTCATACCCAAAAACGTCGATTTTGTCACTGACCACTCACTCATCAAAACCTAAAGGGTACTTCCCGAAGTGCTAGAAAGCTGAAATTTGGAATGTAGACTAGGATTTGCATACAAATAACAAAAAAAATTAAGAAATCTGTAACTTTCACCCTCCAACACCCCAAAAGTGGAGGTTCATAATAAAACCTCTAAAACAACAACAATTTTCACAATCACACACAACAATGCAATGCAAACCCCGCCTATAATTGATGTGAGGGTTGTTTTTTTTTTATTTTATATTCACGAACACAAAAAACAATGTACAATATGGTTTTGCTTGAAATAAGGGTTGTTTATATATTGTATGATCTTCACCACGATCGCTGAACTGTCGTCTCGTTCAGTATGAATTTTATGTATGTATATGTACTTATATTCAGAGGTGTGCGATAGGAAAAAAAATGAACTTTCATTTTTCGCTTCGGTCAAAATAAATAAAGAGATTTTACATTGACGGATCATTTTTTTAAGGTTTAAGTACCTTATTACCTTAATTTTTGCGAAGATAAAAATATACGCGTTACTTTTACTTATATAATTTCTAAATAAATGCGTAGTAAGGTACATAGGTATATTATTTTCATGTTTCTGGTCTTTGCTTAGAGACTTAGCTCAATATAAAGGTTAGGTATGTAGGTAGTTACCTTATTCCGAGTTATTAGGCCTATTGCCATACAATATTAATTGGGAAGTAGTTTCATTGGAATCAGAATCCCACCGTGAAGTATTTAAGGGAGGTTCAGATGTTTTTCTATGGATAATAGGTGATCCTATAAAAAGAAATGAAATCCCACCAAAAACATTTCATGTAAAATAGGTCGCCAAGACTCACAAGCTCATAACGCTTTCGCTATGAAAAAGTTATGAGATCTCATGAAGAGCCAAGCCCTTAACTCTATTAGGCCTAACTCTCCAAGCCCTAACTCTACAAACCCTAAATCGCGGTCAAAAATTATGGCTTGGCCGTTTCCCATAGATTTATTGTAAAATGAAGTCTGCCATGCTAAACTTCTATGTGAAACGACCAAGCCATAATTTTTGACCACGATTTAGGGTTTGTAGAGTTAGGGCTTGGAGAGTTAGGCCTAATAGAGTTAAGGGCTTGGCTCTTCATGAGATCTCATAACTTTTTCATAGCGAAAGCGTTATGAGCTTGTGAGTCTTGGCGACCTATTTTACATGAAATGTTTTTGGTGGGATTTTATCTTCATTTTATCAAGAAAGTTGATTCTGGTTTTATACGTATAATAATATCAGCTGATTTTGTTCTGAATGTGTGCTGAATGAGAGCTGAATGAAAAAAAATATCATTTGACTGTTCAAGTTATTGGATTATTTACCTCCAAATGTCTGTAATTTTTAGTTTGATATTGAAAGGTACCTAAATATCCAATAAAAGTGTAAACGATGTGTTTGAATTTCTAAATTGATAATAGTAGGTACACTGCGATAATAATAACATTTTACGTTTGCACTGTGTGGATCTGAATTTGAATTTTTTTATGCACAAGTTTTAATATTTTTAAATAAACATGTCCCCGAATAATAGTTGAGTCATTTCTTTTGATAAGTGAATTCTTGAAGAATAGTCAACTATTTTTTCAAGGATCAACAACAAAAATCGAGAATACTACTTAGATATCGTGGGCTAGATTCTAAAAATTTTCTAAAAACTCAACCACGGTTTTTTTAGAATGCTCATTATTGATTGTTGTTTCGCATTTATTTATCAGTGATACATTTTTTACGGCAGTTTTGACGTTTACACAGAACCAGAATCGCAAAGGATACTGTTAACTGAACATTTTTTAATTAGCAGCAATTGACTGAGTTCTATACTTTAATGAAAGTATTTTTTGTTTGGTCACATTCATACAATAAATTCATAAACAGTAAGTCGAATTAAAGTATATCCAATATTAATTGGCAGTACACGTCTTATGTGAGAGCTTTTTCAAAATCAGTAGCGCGCCATATTTTTGCACCATACTAAATTGAAAGAACTCCTTCATAAAAAATGTTTGCCCGCCCGTAAATTTCCGATTACATCTGACATAGACCCAACGTCCTCTCGTGCGCACATCTGAGTGCGCACTGCGGCTGCTGCTACTGCTGCTTTTCAACTTCAACCCCTATTATATCATTGTGCATTCAGGGTTACCCATGTCCATTTGGTAACTCGTTCAGTTTTTTTTTCCTTGGATTTCTGTAGAGGTGCTTTTGATTTTAGAGCTTTAAAAAAAGTTTTTAATGATGAGAGTTACCGTAGAGTGTTTTCATCTTTTGCATTTCTTTTAATGTGTGGAAAGTACGTTAAAATGCAGTTACAAAATTTTAAGCTGTTTTCTTTGAAGATGAACACTATTTGCGTAGATTTTCGTAGCGCGTGGTCAGTAAATGTGAAATAAATTATTTTTATGCAAATTGTATGTTTAAAAGGTGTATTTTTTATTTTAAGTTTTGTACTATTTGTGTTTTTTAAATGGGTAGTTTTTTAAGAATCGTTGGTAAATTTTTTAAAAATGTGTGTGCAATAAATTTTAATTGATGTTATAGCTATTTACAAAGGTAAAGAATACAAATTTAACCAAAGTGTACCTATATTTAAAATAAATCTAAGAATATTTCAATTGTCGAATGTTTCTTTTGGGCCTTCGTCAGTACCAGGCTTCTTTACTTTAATAATAATTTTATGATTGAAATTAGTATGTGTGTTGTTTTTGAGTATAAAAATAAAATAGCGCGGATGTAGGTGTTGTGCGTCGGCCACCATTTAAAAAAAAAGTGTTGTAACCAATATCTTGAAATATGAAATTTAATTATCTTTCTTTTCTTCACAGTACATATTTTTATAGGACTTATTTTTTCAGAGTCGAGGCATCTTAAAGTACACTACTGGGGATACCCTTACAAAAACGCACCTATTATCTTACCTCATGGTGGTGTGGAAAAAGATAAATCATTTTTTTTTTTCGTTTTTCAAAATCGTAATTGTGCAATTTTACCTACTAGGTGGTAACGCTGGTCAATTTCAAATAAACTTGAAATGATTTATTATGCAAACTACGGCATCGCATAAGAGCTTTTACATGCGATAGACTTATGCAGTACGCTGCAACCAAACTGAGATGCAAACGTCCTATCTTCCCTGTACTGACAAGAATAATTGGATAAACTATAGGTACATATGTATATCAAAAAAGCTAGGTGACTCATATCACTTAAGCTCATTTCCTGATTTTCGTTAGGCAAGTTTATATTTTTGTAGGTATAGGTACCCCTATCTATTTATATATAAGATACAAATAACAAATGTAAACGCAAAAGAAACTTATGAAATGATGATGCAAATTTACATATTAAAATAAGGTACATTATCGCATCAGGAAGGTATTAGTAAAATGAAGTCATCGTCCATTCAGTCCGTAATTTAAATAATTTTTTTTTTGTACCATCTTAAGACCTGCGAGCCATGGAGCGAAAATAAAACATGTATGCCATTCCGGATATTGCCGAAACGTATGCAGAAGCAGACACGACTTCGATTTTATTATTATCTTTTTTTTTCACACAAAATTTTGCCTTTGCTCAACCAATCTAGTCCAGTCAGTGCAGGGCACAGGCAAGGCAAGAGTCGCAATCTCGCAATACTATAGACTACTATACTGAACTGATGTGTGTTGTAACCTGTAAGCCCCGAAACTATATTTTTATCGTATGAAATTCCAATCACGGAATTTAGGTACGTTTGTGTTGCATTTCCGTTAGTTTCTATTGAATTTTTCTTCTTTTTTTTATTGCTTTAATGTATTTCCAATTCTTTGGCCATCTTTTCTAGTTTTCCATTATCACACTTCGTTTGCTTTTAGAACGTGCTTTTTCATCCAGACTGAAGCTATCGTGTATATATGTATACCCCTATGCCCCATCGTTATGCTGGCTAACAGCAGCCATATCCTTGCTTGCTTTCATGAACTCTTATATACTAAAAGGGCATACAACTTTGATGTCCTGGATTCCACATTTTTTATCTTTAACGGCCATATTATTCACTAGTTTAATCCTTAAATCCAGGTGTAAATTAATTTAAATCCAAAAATTAAATCCAAGTCCATATTATTCACTCATCCACAGTTAAATCCAAATTTTTAAATCCAGATTTAATAAATCCAATTGAATTTAAACTGCTCTCGTGAGGACAGTTTAAGTACTTACATCTAGATTTAATCTCAATTTATATTCGCCACAAGTCTCGAATGATTGATTTTTGCGCTCGAAAATAAATGTTATTCATACATAGCATTACTTTCATACATAGCATATCAAAATAAATAAACTGTAAGTAGTTCAAAAGCAAGAAAAAGTGGAAAATTTAAAAGAAAATAAAAAATGGATTAGAGTGAATAATATGGACATGGATTTAAATTTTTGGATTGAATAAATCCACTTGGATTTTAAGTTTACTTAAATTCAATTTAAATCCAATGTGAATAATATGGCTGTAAGTCTTGTGTTAGGTACCACGCAAGTCATGGTGTGCGGTATAAGGTGCACCAAAAAGCTAGATCGAGTAGGTTGGGCTAAGACGAGAAAAAAAATCGTATGAGAGGGGTGGGTCTACTCAGAATTGATGGGAGCATTTAATATTAAACACGAAAAAATTACTTAATAACATAAAACTTTGAAAAACTTAATTTGAACACAATTTTTTTTTTTTCAAAAATGTAATTTTGAAAATTTATTTTTAAAAAACTGTTCACTTAAGTAACCTACTTAAAAAAGAAAATAAAAGAAGAGGTTTTTGGCCTTACAATAAGGTATAACATGCCATTGTTATAGTGACCGTTGTTTTTTATAATTTTTTTTCTTTCTTAAGTAATTTTTTTTAGAAAATTTAACACCACCCCCCCCCCCCCCCCTCCACCACTCCCTGTCATTTTTAATTTTCTCAAAAACTTAAAGACTCTTGAGTATTTTCTTTTCCGTATTTGACTAGAAATTTATAGGAGCGCTTCGAATATTAAAAACAAAACTGTTAATTTTGAAAAAAATAGTTTGAATTTTTTTCAATATTTTTTTTTTCAAAATTTTGAGTTTGAAAATTAATTTTTCAAAAACTGTTTTCTCTAGTAACTCGAGTTAAAATTAAAATAAAGGAATTGATTTCAGGCTTTAAAAAAAGTATAACATGACATTAAAGGTGTTGCCGTTGTTTCATAATAAGTTTTTTTCTATTTCAAGTCGATTTTTTAGAAATTTTACCCTCCCGCCTAAACGGGGGAATAGACCCCCCTTTCCATACGATTTTTTTCTTGTCTTCACCCAACCTACTCGCTCTAGCCTTTTGGTGCACCTTATACCGAACACCCTGTATTTCACAAATTCTATTTAAAACCAAGGCTTAGTTCTGTTTGTATATTATTTTAGTAGGTAAATAAATTAGTGACTTTATATTGACTGTATTGAACCTTTAATATGGTGTTGTAGCTTGTACGTGCATGTTTAACATGTAGCATAACTTTAGCTGTGTTTTTTTCTGCAATCCAGAAGAGAGCCCAACAGTTTACGTGTTAAATAGTCTCAAGCGGCTAGACCTATAGCTTTTCGCAAACAACTCATATTTTAAAAGTTTTACTGACGCTTAATTAAATTGTCTGGAATTTTTTATTCGGTTGAAATCCCACAAAGGCTGGTTGTATTTCCATAGACAACAAATACCTTAAGTTTGAAGTTTTTTTTTCGCCAAATATGTAGGGGAGAGTGGGACCGTTAAGGGCAGGGGAAGTTTTGGACAACGTCAATAAAGTATAAAAATAAATACTGTACAATTTTACAGTGGAAACTTCTACTTAAATTCATGTCTGATGTCATTTGGGACGATACAAACCTAAAAGAAAAATTTACAGATTTCACTCATAGAGTAAATGTTTCCATGCCACCGAAGGTTTATCTCAGTTTAGATTAAATACATCTATTTGGTGTTTCCACCGAACAAAAAGATTACAAAGTAGATTTATTTTGTCAGTTTGCAGATGTTGTTTCATTCTTTCTAATGATGTTGAAGTGAGGCAGAAAATTCCATGTATGTCGAATCCACTTTCCAATTAATGTATTCAGTGTGAGAAAATATAGGCCAGTTCGAGTTTTAAAACTATTGGACCATGAAGATTTAACAAGATTTATTACAAATCTTTGAGATTTAGGAAATAAATTTGTATGGCAAATCTTTAAAATTTATATTTATCGTCCCCATTTTTGCAAAAAACTAAATAAGATCTAGACACATTCTAGGTTCTGAAGTGAATATTTAAAATTGTACCTATATAATGCATTTAATTTAACTTTCTATTTGGCAAAAAATAAATTTTGTTAACGATGAATGAGTGCTCCAGTATGATTTAAAAAAAAAAAAAAAAAAAGTGTCCTCGAGTACCGAGTACCCCCCTCTCCCCTATAGTATAGGTATCCGGTGAGAAGTTGTTTCAATAAAGGGATATTTATGCTCTTCTTTTCGGTAGCTTTTTTCGGAATTCATGCATCACAGTTCAGGACATAATATCAGTTTGTTTTTAAAGTCTATCCAATATTAATTGGCAGTACACATCTTATGGGAGAGCTTTTTCAAAATCAGTAGCGCGCCATATTTTTGCACCATACTAAATTGAAAGAACTCCTTCATAAAAAATGTTTGCCCGCCCGTAAATTTCCGATTACATCTGACATAGACCCAACGTCCTCTCGAGCGCACCGCACATCTGAGTGCGCACTGCGCACTGAAATGAATTGCTGTGGCCTGTGCTGTGTGCAATGTTGCCGCTGTGCGACTTTACTGGCTGAACAGAATAGAATGACGGAACTGAAGCCGCAGACGGAACTGGAAGAGCTGTCAAAAAGTGTCGTACGTTATTTTTTTTACATGTCCACAATGGAGCTGTACAGCTTTGAAAGTATTTTAAAGAAAAACAAAAGAACATTTTTGTGTACAAGCTCAGAATTCACATTTTTTGTTTCCAATGATTTTCCTTTTAATAAATAATTTTTTTCGCGATACAAATAACCACAAAATTTTTTTCCGACCCAAAAAGTTGTTTTTTTTCTTCATACAAATTGAAACGTCAAAAGTGCCGTACGTCAAAAGTTAAAAGTTGGTGAACTCTTCCGTCTGCGTCTGCAGCTCCGTATGCGTCTACGTTCCGTTGTGTTCGCAACATTGAATTTGCGTGTATTTAATATTTTGACAGCTATTCCGGCTCCGTCTCCGTTTCCGTCTGCGTCACCATTCTGTTCAGCCAGTTAGACTCATTTTGACCCCTTTTTGAGCCTCATGCGACCATGATACGACTTTTTAGAAAACTGGCTTTTTTGACCCTTTTTAAAAATCTTGCGACTTTTCTGAACCTTTTTCTAGAAAATTACTTGGACTATAGATTTATTGTTTTCCTTTTTGTAAAAAAAAAAACATTTTTTCAATATAGCTTTTAACGGCCTTTAGTCCATGAAAATTTTTGGCGTTTCGTCCCGGCGATCTCACTTGGACTCATCAGTTGACTAGTGAGGGCCTTGTCAATACGCAATTTCCATTAAGTTCAGTTCATCTTACATAGATTTCATGGTGAATACCCAGTGTGAACTATATCTAACCAGATTAGAATTCCTAATCATTAAAGCTAGAAGTTTTTTTTTTTTTTTTTTTTTTTTTTTTTTTTTTTTGCCCGTGGCCTGGCAATGTTTATATACGAAAATTTTTTTTTTTTTTTTTTTTTTTTTAATAATACAAATTCTATATACTACTGAAATAAATCAGCCAAGTAGAAGACTTAGCACTATTTTATTGGACTTGTTGAATTATTGATTCAATATAGCTTTTAACGGCCTTTAGTCCATGAAAATTTTTGGCGTTTCGTCCCGGCGATCTCACTTTCATGGACTAAAGGCCGTTAAAAGCTATATTGAATCAATAATTCAACAAGTCCAATAAAATAGTGCTAAGTCTTCTACTTGGCTGATTTATTTCAGTAGTATATAGAATTTGTATTATTAAAAAAAAAAAATTTCGTATATAAACATTGCCAGGCCACGGGCAAAAAAAAAAAAAAAAAAAAAAAAAAAAAAAAAACTTCTAGCTTTAATGATTAGGAATTCTAATCTGGTTAGATATAGTTCACACTGGGTATTCACCATGAAATCTATGTAAGATGAACTGAACTTAATGGAAATTGCGTATTGACAAGGCCCTCACTAGTCAACTGATGAGTCCAAGTGAGATCGCCGGGACGAAACGCCAAAAATTTTCATGGACTAAAGGCCGTTAAAAGCTATATTGAATCAATAATTCAACAAGTCCAATAAAATAGTGCTAAGTCTTCTACTTGGCTGATTTATTTCAGTAGTATATAGAATTTGTATTATTAAAAAAAAAAATTTCGTATATAAACATTGCCAGGCCACGGGCAAAAAAAAAAAAAAAAAAAAAAAAAAAAAAAAAAACTTCTAGCTTTAATGATTAGGAATTCTAATCTGGTTAGATATAGTTCACACTGGGTATTCACCATGCAATCTATGTAAGATGAACTGAACTTAATGGAAATTGCGTATTGACAAGGCCCTCACTAGTCAACTGATGAGTCCAAGTGAGATCGCCGGGACGAAACGCCAAAAATTTTCATGGACTAAAGGCCGTTAAAAGCTATATTGAATCAATAATTCAACAAGTCCAATAAAATAGTGCTAAGTCTTCTACTTGGCTGATTTATTTCAGTAGTATATAGAATTTGTATTATTAAAAAAAAAAATTTCGTATATAAACATTGCCAGGCCACGGGCAAAAAAAAAAAAAAAAAAAAAAAAAAAAAAAAAAACTTCTAGCTTTAATGATTAGGAATTCTAATCTGGTTAGATATAGTTCACACTGGGTATTCACCATGCAATCTATGTAAGATGAACTGAACTTAATGGAAATTGCGTATTGACAAGGCCCTCACTAGTCAACTGATGAGTCCAAGTGAGATCGCCGGGACGAAACGCCAAAAATTTTCATGGACTAAAGGCCGTTAAAAGCTATATTGAATCAATAATTCAACAAGTCCAATAAAATAGTGCTAAGTCTTCTACTTGGCTGATTTATTTCAGTAGTATATAGAATTTGTATTATTAAAAAAAAAAATTTCGTATATAAACATTGCCAGGCCACGGGCAAAAAAAAAAAAAAAAAAAAAAAAAAAAAAAAAAAACTTCTAGCTTTAATGATTAGGAATTCTAATCTGGTTAGATATAGTTCACACTGGGTATTCACCATGCAATCTATGTAAGATGAACTGAACTTAATGGAAATTGCGTATTGACAAGGCCCTCACTAGTCAACTGATGAGTCCAAGTGAGATCGCCGGGACGAAACGCCAAAAATTTTCATGGACTAAAGGCCGTTAAAAGCTATATTGAATCAATAATTCAACAAGTCCAATAAAATAGTGCTAAGTCTTCTACTTGGCTGATTTATTTCAGTAGTATATAGAATTTGTATTATTAAAAAAAAAAATTTCGTATATAAACATTGCCAGGCCACGGGCAAAAAAAAAAAAAAAAAAAAAAAAAAAAAAAAAAAAACTTCTAGCTTTAATGATTAGGAATTCTAATCTGGTTAGATATAGTTCACACTGGGTATTCACCATGAAATCTATGTAAGATGAACTGAACTTAATGGAAATTGCGTATTGACAAGGCCCTCACTAGTCAACTGATGAGTCCAAGTGAGATCGCCGGGACGAAACGCCAAAAATTTTCATGGACTAAAGGCCGTTAAAAGCTATATTGAATCAATAATTCAACAAGTCCAATAAAATAGTGCTAAGTCTTCTACTTGGCTGATTTATTTCAGTAGTATATAGAATTTGTATTATTAAAAAAAAAAAAAAAAAAACATTTTTTGTTTCACTTTGGTATTCGTCACAAAGAGATCAATTACCTAGTTATTTCGTCTAAGAGTAATGAATTTTTGGCGAAAAATCAATTCGCTAACCGAAATACGAAATTGCAGGCCATATCGTAAGCGAATGTTCAATTCGCAAACCATAACAAGGCACTTTATTTTTTAATTGAAAAAAAAAAAAGTTATAGTAAAATGCATTAGGACATATGTACATACGTAATTACGTACATATTATCCTACATGTTCCCCAAAAAAATATCAGCGAATTTGTTCGCGATGGGAGTTCGTATGAATTTTTCTAAGTGATGGATTCTGTGATAGCTTCCTTTTTCTTATTTCGTAACAAAATTTTAATTACGATGTAATGCATTATGTACCAACAGGGCTGACTTTATCTAGGTACCTATATACTCACAATCACAAAGAAAGACGTTTTTACTTTCCCAAATTTAAAGAAGGTAAAGATAAAATTAAGAAACCTTAAGTTTCTCGCCACTATAATGTCAACTGATAAAAAACGGATTTTTTAAGCTATATTTTACGAAATTTTCTGAATGCGACTTTTTTTTCCTCGTGACCCTTTTTTTGCGACCATTTCAATTTTCTCAGCGGCAACACTGGCTGTGTGTGACTGCTGCTGCTGCTTTTCAACTTCAACCCCTATTATATTAATGTGCATTCAGGGTTACCCATGTACATTTGGTAACTCGTTCAGTTTATTTTCCTTGGATTTCTGTAGAGGTGCTTTTGATTTTAGAGCTTTAAAAAAGTTTTTAATGATGAGAGTTACCGTAGAGTGTTTTCATCTTTTGCATTTCTTTTAATGTGTGGAAAATACGTTAAAATGCAGTTACACAATTTTAAGCTGTTTTCTTTTAAGATGAACACTATTTGCGTAGATTTTCGTAGCGCGCGGTCAGTTAATGTGAAATAAATAATTTTAATGTAAATTGTATGTTTAAAAGGTGTATTTTTATTTTAAGTTTTGTACAATTTGTGTTTTTTAAATGGGTAGTTTTTTAAGAATCGTTGGTAATTTTTTTTAAAAATGTGTGTGCAATAAATTTTAATTCAAGTTATATCTATTTACAAAGGTAAAAAAAAGAATACAAATTTAACCAAAGTGTACCTATATTTAAAATAAATCTAAGAATATTTCAATTGTCGAATGTTTCTTTTGGGCCTTCGTAAGTACCAGACTTCTTTTCTTTAATAATTTTATGATTGAAATTAGTATGTGTGTTGTTTTTGAGTATAAAAATAAAATAGCGCGGATGTAGGTGTTGTGCGTCGGCCACCATTTAAAAAAAAAAGTGTTGTAACCAATATCTTGAAATAGGAAATTTAATTATCTTTCTTTTCTTCACAGTAAATTTTTTTATAGGACTTATTTTTTGAGAGTCGAGGCACCTTAAAGTACACTACTGGAGATACCCTTACAAAAACGCACGTATTATCTCATGGTGGTGTGGAAAAAGATAAATCATTTTTTTTTCTTTTTTCAAAATCGTAATTGTGCAATTTTACCAACTAGGTGGTAACGCTGGTCAATTTGAAATAAACTTGAAATGATTTATTATGCAAACTACGGCATCGCGATAAGAGCTTTTACATGCGATAGACTTATGCAGTACGCTGCAACCAAACTGAGATGCAAACGTCCTATCTTCCCTGTACTGACAAGAATAATTGGATAAACTATAGTGATGAAGGAGTGGTCTTTTTGGGTGAGCTAGTGCATGATATTTATTAACCAACAAATTTGGTACATATTGGTTTTATTATTGTTGATTTTTGATGGTAAAAAATGGATATGGTTAGTAAATATCATGCACCAGCTCACCCAAAAACCTTTAATGAATAAATATAACATTGAAATCAGAGCACAAAATGAGAGGTATCTTCTTATTGGATGCCAATGTTCAATGTTTAAAAATTACACTATGTTATGTTATGTTACGTAGGTAGGTGGTACATAATCACCATATTTAACTTACCTACAATAAGTTGATGTCAGGGACCAACGAAGGGGAAAGGGTGGATTTTTATAAATAAATTTATTTATTTAAATATTTTACGCATTTAATCTTTTTTAAATTGGATATGTTTCATTCAAAACCAAACAAAACCAGCTTAATTTAGTAATCACAAGTTTAAAGGAAGTCAACAATTATCTACTTCCTAAACTTTTGATTAAAAAAATTAATCTACCAACAATATCCCAGAATTTCATTATTTTAAGGGAGTTTCATTTACAATAATTAAAACCTTTACCATATTATTTTTCATTTTTCATTTTCATTTTTTACTTGCGATACATACATATAGGTAATATATGGCAAGTTTTGGACTCGTAAATAAAATCGAACTCGAGATTTTTATTAAACATGAGATTACGGTGATAGGGAAGACGAAAAAAGTAGGTCTCACAATTCCGTCCGTCTGTCTATCTGTGTACTCGCCTACAGCCTAAACCCATGAGTCGATTTTATTTGAACTTGTTATACTTATACTGGCTTATTCATAAACAAAAATTGGTTATTTAAGCTCTCGTGTTCAGGGAAACTACACCATGGAATAAGAATTTTCCGGACTCAAAATAAAGGCAATTGCTTATTGCTCCATTTGAGTTCGGAAAATTGTTATTCCATAGTGTAGTTTCCCTGAACACGAGAGCTGAAATAACCATTTTTTGTTTATGAATAAGGCAGATAGTGTGTTTAGTACATTCCCCCGACACGATTTTTTTAATTTTTTTTAGGACCGATAATAACGGTACCTGCCATATATTTTTACTTGCGATATAGGTATGTAGGAAAGTTATGAATTCGTACAAAAAATCAAAATCAAGATAACAAACTTGACATTACGATAATGGAGAGCAGGAAAAAAGTGGGTCCCGCGATTCCGACTGTCTGTAGTCTGTCTGTATGTACATACCTACATATGTCTGTCTTTACCTCGGCCTACAGTCTAAACCACTGAATTGATTTTCTTCAAACTTGCACCATAAGATTTTTAAGTGATTCCTTAGAGTGGAAACCGAAATTTTTTCTAGCTCAAAAAATAACGGTACTTGCCATAAAACCGTTTTGAAAAAATGTTTTATCTCAAAAACGGATCTAACGATTTTTTTTTTCTAATTTTTGTGAGTACTATTGGTCATATATGGTCTGCATTTTGGTGAAAAAAATTATTCAACAACCGTTACGGTACCTAAGAACCGTTTTTTGATTTTCCATTTTCTCGTTAACGACTCAACCGATTTTGATTAAAATTTTCACTTTGAAGCTCATATCAAGTGTGAATAATACTACATACAAATATTTTCAAAAAAATGTGTTTGGATTTTAAAAAAAAAGTTCAATTTTTTTTTTTGAAAAATCATTTTTTTTTTTTGAAAACGGGTTGATGAATTTGTTTGAAATTATGGTTTTAGCTGTATATTATTATAGTCTTAAAAATGGCATACCAAATTTTTTGTTTCTAAAAAATTTCAAGAAATTTTATATATAAAAAATTATTTTTTAAGAAAACGGTTCCAACGATTTTTAATTTTTTTTCTGCATAAATTCACATTTTTTCAAGAATTAAGATGTCGTTCTTTATTCTGAGATTAAGGCATTTAAAGTACTTGTTTTATCAATTTAAAGAACGTGTTTCATGCTTTTTTTCAACAATTTAATAAATGGAGTAATGCATATATAATTATTAAAGTATAAGTTTTATATTACACTCAATCTTTAAAATTCGATGAAACTTTTACTACAACAGCAAGTTCGTGCGATGCGGTCGTGCATTTTATTTTTTAAATGTATCGTTTCATAGCAGGCAAGTGTTTATACAAATCGAATGGATATTAATAAAGAACCAAAATAAATAAATAACCTAAAATATTATTCGACACACCTACATAAATCAAACAAAATTTCAATAGCAAAACAGCATTTGCATAATATGTACGAAATCCGAACATGGTATCAGCATGTTGAATCAGTTCAGCCAAGCGTCACATATAGTACTAAAGGATCAGTGCATAACAATCAAAAACACAAAACAAACTCACACAATATGAAAAGAGGGACAAAATTTCGCTTCAAGCTAGCTTTTATAGCCAAAAAGCAAGTGAACGAACCCTTTATTGCATTCAAATGTCATTCTATAAATAACTCAAACAATTATACACCCATTGGCGAATAAACTTTATTTAGGAAATAGACGACCGAAAACGGAACTGCTGTATTTTGTCCACGGTTCTATAATAGATTTACTAAAACTCTACAACAGAAGATTCATTGTACCTATGACCTTTTCTGACACCCTGTGGCAGTGTCCAATTATATTTTGACTAGGACGGGAGCAGATTGCACTGTATTTTGCAGACAATTCGCACCCATTACAGCTCCATAACCCAAATAGTCGGACACTAAAAGGATGCCTGTTGTAAGTTTTGCATGGATTGAAGTTGTTCCTCTTTTTTGCCGGAACTTTCTGTCTGAACTGTGTGATGTGTTGCTTGCTATACGAGTAACTGCCGCTCGTTAACAGCCAACAATGGGTAAATTTGTATTCGTTAACGGGCGACACCACACATCGGAAGAGGGTACCATGGTGCCACCCAGTTTATGTGTTGAAATTTATATGTATACGAAATGGCTTCTAGTTTTATAATTTATTGCAAGGAAATTCATTGACCGTTTGTAGAATTAAAGAATTAAGATTTTTTAATAGCTACCCTACCATAATGGATAACTGGGACAAAAAGGAATATTTCTGTGGCCTCAATTCGCAGTTCATGCATTCACATTATTTATGTGTGCTTACCAACGAAATCAACATCATCAGCGTATTGTGGAATGAAAATAAAATTAATTTAAATATTTAATAAATTTTCAACAGCGATATCAGGAACACTCGTTTTCTGTTTTTTAGAAAAATAAACTTTTTACATACATACATATGTATGTACCTATCTCCCTTTTGTGTCTTGTATAAAATTCGATTAAATACAAATATTAAAGCTTCAACTATGAGTGGCTGAGTTCCAAAATGTAAAAAAAGTTTTGATGCGGAAGTAATGCCTACATTTTTCATACGCATCAGCAACGCAAACTTGATGCTTTGTAAAATTGCATAAGTCTGACGTTTCGGAATGCAAAAAAAAAAAACGTTTTAAAAATTAATTTCGATTTATGTCGCCCATGTTTTGCATTTCGGACGAAATCGAATTGAAATCGATTTTCAATTTCACGTGAAATGAAATTCCATGTTCTACAATTCGTTTGTTTTCGAAAACTTCGCAATTACTTCGAAGTGTTAAAATTGAAGGTGCATGGTGTTTCCAGGTCCCCAAAACATTTTTCCCCTTTTTTTGACACCAGAATGGTGTTTTTCCCCTAATTTTCTAATAAAAATCCCTTTTTTTTTCCCTAAGTAAATTACGTTTAAATTTTTGAAGAAAACATTGAAAATATATTGTTTTGAATTTATCTTGTAACATTTTTGTATTGTACATAGTGTACTTAACTTATATAATAGTGTGTCAATCAAAATATTTTATGAATTTAGTCATTCTGTCCTTTGCTCCGCTATGAGAAAGACAAAAAATAAAAGATTAAGCTTTTTCTGTTTCATTTCGAAATAGGTATAATGCTAACAGCCTTTTTCTTTAAATCGTTGTCGGTTTCCTTTTCACTGAAAACTATTCAAGATAAAAATTCTTTGTATTTGTTTTCTTTCTTCTCACCAAAAAAACTATAACTTCATGCAGGAAAAGGTTAAGTTAGGCCGTGTTCGAATTGGTTTAAAATCTCCATTGAATTTTGACGCTTCTACAATTTATACGAGATTCACCTAACTTGTGTCAAAACTGAACATTCTGATAAAATTTGGCGAAATTTTAATTTAATTTGCACACGAAATTTTCACTAATAGATTCTTTTATAGATTTTCACATCAAAATTTGAAAATTTATAAAAAAATGTAAGAAATTTCATGTTTCCAACTAGACCTTGTGTAGTAAAAAAAAAAAAAACTGAGTGAAGGTGTTGCACGGTTGTATTTGCATATGATTTGCATTTATTAAAACCTAAAAGCACAGACACTATAGTTCCATAGATATCGCATGCAGAAGAAAAAAATATGATCACTGGGACGTAGACGTACGTTATTATTCTTAATTATACTTTCGGAATTTCTAACTAATATGTCCATCGTTTATTTGCCAAAATCCGGTCTCAAAAATCGAAATCTCATAAATATGACTATTATTAAAAAAAAGAATTTAAAAAAATTATATATTTATTTATTTGTATTTTCATCTTTTTTTTTAAATCCCTAACATTTATATCTAATATAACCTTCTAAAATGCATTTGCTGCCCTCTTTGCTGTTGTCCGGGCATTTGTTGCTGCTGCTGCTGTTGTTGTTGTTGTGGATGACCAGGATTGCCGCCGCTCTGCGAATATCCTTGAGTTATGCTTCCTCCTGGCTTGTTGTTCTAGGGAAACAGAATTTAATATCGAACATTTAAAAGGAACTATGTTGTTGAATACCTGCTGTGGGTTTCCAGTCATTTGCATTACTCCAGGATGCATTGGCATACCAGAAATCATTGAAGTGTAAACCACTCCTTCAGGCATATGGTTTTGCTGCGGAGGTCCATGTCCTGACTGATCGACTTTCAGGTCGACATGATAACGATCAGAGATCTTCTCCATTGTAACTTGGGGTTTATGTTGTGAACCAACAGACACTGAACCAGAGGCCTGTGATATCGGCGGCTGATCCAAGTTTATGTGGTACACTTGTGCAGGTGGTTTCTGTGATTGTTGGTCATTTTTCGAGGAATGACCTTGCGCTGATTGCTGCTGCGGTGGCATTTCCATGTGGTAGCTTTGCCTCAGAGGCAGATTAAGATTTGGATTGTACGAAGGGTAGATAATCGCAGGCCCCCGATTGTCCTGCTGACCGTGGCTGGGTGCATTGCTAGCTGTTTGGTAGAACAGAGTGCCAGGTGGATTTTGATACTGATTTGGGGGTTCTAGAGAAACAGCGAACAAAAGTTTAGATGTGTTTTTCTGGAACAAAACATAACTTACTATTCCATAAAACACGCGCAATGTCCGCCCCACGACGCCCATCATCGTGCTCTGGAAAAGAAGAATTGAAAGAGAAAGCATAGCTTGATTGGTAATTCTTTGAGGTAGGCTCACTTGGCTGTGGATAGGCGGCGCTCTTGTAATACGCCTGATGCTGTGGCGGTGACGGACTACGATTCCGTTTGATTCCCTGATTACTAACACCCACAGGCTGAATAAGAGAATTGACTTATTCCATTTAAAGAAAATTTAAGGCTTTACTTACAACTTTCTGAAGAATCTGTTGATGTTGGTGCTGCAGTCTTTGTGGTAAGAAAACTTGAGGCTGAGGTACGTTCTGAGCTTGCATCGCTTGCATTGCAAAGAGTTCACTTCATCGAGGAGGATCAACAGACGATGATAATTCGTCATGAAAAATATGAAAATCTACTTTTGCTTACCTATCTTTTTGTTGTTGTTGTTTCTTGCGATTCTCATCTTCGTTGAGAACTTTTTTCAATTGCAGAAACAGCTGCTGCTTTTGATTTCTTAGCTCAGTAAGCTTCTGGTCCAATTTTGTGATCTGTTCTCTTGTCTCGCCCAGGGTCATAACATCTTGACGTTCTCGAGCTTCGCGCTCTTTTCGTAGGCGTTCTTCTTCGACTTCGGCTTCATATTCTAGAAGATACGTTTAAAATTTGTTTTCTTTTTAATTTTTCCGGCATAGACCTTCTTTTTTCCTTTGTCGTTCCTTTAAAATGAATGATTTGAGGGCTTCTCGTAGACGTTCGTCACGTTCAGCCTTACCAGCCTGTGTAACTGCCGAAGCTGGAGGCATTTTACTGGAGTTTTTGTCCGAAATGTTGGCGGTTTTTAACAAATGAATACTTTTTATGAGGCAAATACAATATATAAAAGAATTAAATCAAGAAATTGCATTCAAATTTTACTAAAGAAAAATTAGTCCACAAACTTTTATTTCTACAGCACACACGACAAAAGTTTGACATTTCAACGAAATGTCATTTCGTTTTGCATTTAAATGGGCGTATTCAGTGCTTTAAATAATTTTAATCGTTATAATGGGTACGTTCAAAGCAAAGAAATCTGAAATTTCAGATTCTGAAATTTCAGATTTTTTTATTGAACGCAAAAAAAATCTGAAATTTCAGTCAAAAGCCACTGTGTCAAATTCCCGTATTCACTTATTGAATTTGCATAGAATCGAAATAAAAGAGAACTTTATATATTCGTAAATTGTTAATTTAGCATGAGCTTTGTAGATGAAATTGTATGTACAAAGATTAGCAACAGGTTTGTTTGTTATTGTGCAGTAATTTTATTATAACTTCAATGCAAAATTGTTCCACAATAATCCGATGGACAATTATGGGAATACTTTTCGAAGACAAATCATTCCTTTTATTCAAAGAGTCACTAAACAATTAACAGAAAGTTCTTTTAATTAAATAAGTAAATATTACAATTTTATTATAAAAACTTTAAGCACACATCAACCACTAACCACAGCGAAAATCATAAAGTTCAATTTGATGTGTAGCACTTCAGCTCTTTTTACACTCCCCCCACCACAAACAACTGTCATCTGAATTTTCAGATGAAATTTTCTTGTCTGAAATTTCAGAATAAACGTAACTAAACGTAACTAAAAGTCACTAAAAGTCATCTAACTTTTTATGACAGCTGGCCAATCAGAAGCTCCAAAAATTCAGATATCTGAAATTTTAGATGTCGGTTGAACGCGGCCAATCAAAGAAACTGAATATGAAGAAATGAATCCTCGGCTGTCATTTGAGTTTGCCTACAAGCTCTATCAGATAAGAAATGAGAAGGTATGTGTAAAAATGGCGGTATAAAACTCATACATTCACATTATTTATCTTCACAACTTACACATTCACAGTACTTATCTTCACACCACCCTGCTATATTGTTGTTGGATTTCACATCTATTCATCGACACAAAATTAAATTACAAATACAACAATGTAAACAAATGGGTTTTGGAGGGTGAAACGTACGAAGGATTCATTTCTTCATATTCAGTTTCTTTGGTTATAATTCCACATTAAAGTAGTGATTAAAGTGAATTGCACAAGAGCGCGACCCCCGAATGCGTAAGGGCTTAGCTACATTCAACACTTTTTGCAAAAAGTAGGACAAAAAGTGATTAACAAAAATTTGCCTAGAGATGCCTGTGTGCGAAAAAATTGTGTTTTGTCTTTAGTGTCAATCTGAAATGACATATCAAACATATTTCGAACACAGGTATTCCTAGCGCATGCTTTAAGCCTTAACTACATAAGCCACTTTTTGCAAAATTACAAAAGTAAAAATATTTTTTTCCAGCTAGCGCAGTTGTTTTGTGAAAAATAATATATACATTTTATTTTTAGACCAAAATTTAAGCTTTCTGAATCATTTTTATAAGTTTTCCTGTGAGAAAAACTATCCAAAAATGAGTTTGAAAATTTTTACTTTTGTACTTTTTCACTTTTTTGGCTTATGTAGTTAAGGCTTTAGTTTTTCACTTTCGTACTTTTTGCAAAAAGTCTTGAATGTAAAGCCTTAAGCCTAACTACACTGGCCAAAAAATTGAAAAATTAAGTGAAAATTTTAAAACTCATTTTGGGATAGTGTTTTTCACTGGAAAACAAAGAAACTGAATATAAGTACGTTGGAGGGTACGTTTAACCCTCCAAAACCCATTTGTTTACATTGTTGTATTTGTAATTTAATTTTGTGTCTATGAATAGATGTGAAATCCAACAACAATATAGCAGAGTGATGTGAAGATAAATACTGTGAATGTGTGAGTTGTGAAGATAAGTACTGTGAATGTGTGAGTTTTAGGCCAGGCGCGCACAAGCAACTAAACAGTTTGGTTTCGATTTTGAGCACGATGGGCTTATATGGGAGAGTGCGCGCCAGTTTATGTGCGCGGGCTCTCATATAATTCTTTAGTACTCAAAATCCAAACCAAACTGTTTAGTTGCATGTGCGCGCCTGGCCTTATACCGCCATTTTTACACATACTTTCTCATTTTTTATCTGATAGAGCTTGTAGGCAAACTGAACTGACAGCCGAGGATTCATATCTTCATATACAGTATTTTTGCTGGAAAACTTATAAAAATGATGCAAAAATCTTAAATTTGGGTTTTAAAAAAATTGTGTATATTCTTTTTCACAAAAAAAAAAGTGCGCTAGCGGGAAAAAAAATATTTTTACTTTTGTAATTTTGCAAGAAGTGGCCAATGTAGTTAGGGCTTAAGTTTGACATACCATTTTACGTGTGTGTGCATGTAATTGAATGGTTTATCTGGCTCGCTTGTTTAGTCTAATATTGTCGTGTTTGTAATTTTAAGGCTTAACTACATTTTAAACTTTGCAAAAACTATAGTAACAAGTGAAAACCAATCTGAAAAGACATATCAAAACAATCTTCGTACTTCGTACGCTTTTTCGCATAAAGGCGTTTTTACTGCATTTTTTAGTTTTTCAATTTTGCATTTTTTGCAAAAAGTTTAGAATTTAGTTAAGCCATATTTATCTCATTGTTGGCCTTGAGAAATTTAAAAAAATACAAATTCCAAGTTCTAAGCGCTCTGAACTTTTTTTTTGACAACTCATCAGACTCTTCTTTGAACTCGATACACTAGGTTTTGTATGGTTTGCCAACCCAGCAAAGTTTTCAAAATATTTTAAAACCAGTTATTTTTGCGATTCAATAGGGTATTTACATGCATTAGCATTTTTAAAAACAGGGCGTGGTGCAAAAAAATTACTGTAAATGGATCTTCACATGGATACAACATTTTGTCCAACATCACTATAGTTGAAAGTTTTGAGGCAGATATCTACAGTAATAAAAAAAAATCAACCCAAATCTCATTCGGTCGTATAAATAAACATTGTCTAACCTTAGACAGCCGTCTACAAAATAAGATGTTTAGGTAATGGAACAATAGGTTGTTCTTCTGTTTATGTGTAGGCACAGACGCTCAGATTGCGACAGAGCATACTACCGGGTGTTGATTTTTTGATTGGTTGCAAACAAATTGGATGATTATTTCAGAAAAGTTATTGTGCCACGAACTATTTATTGAACTTATTAAAAAACGTTTAAAGGCGGCTCTCCCAAACCAACGCGATTAGTCGCCGCGACAAAAGAAAACAACAATAACAACAACTGTTGTTTTGTAATCGGTTGTCAAACAAAACAACTGTTGTTTTGTAATCGCGTTGGTTTGTTTAACAACACATGGTTGTCAAACAAAACAACAACGTGTTGTTATTATTATTATTTTTTTTTACTTTGACATCTATATCAAATCATTGACAATAAATGAATTTTTGGTGAATGATTTCATCCGCCAACCGTAATACTAAACTTCACAACGATCGCCAAACCGTTCGACTGCAAGCGAACGATCGATTCGCGAATCATAATAAGGCCCTAAGGCTTTTGAAGTATTTTCGCCTTAAATAAACAGTGTATGCAAACAGACATGGTTGTCAAGACGTTGTTTTTGCGTCTCAATGGTCAAACAACAGTGGTTGTCAAGCCATGTTGTCAAACATGCCAATGCATGTGAACCCTTAAACAAGAGTTACCATCCACAAGCCACAATCCACAGAAATCCCAATTCCTCTTTCTCGCGAAATTTGTTCAATAAATCGTGTGTACTCACTCGTTCTTTATTTTGTTGTTTTACTTTTCTTCATTATATTCGCCGCGGTCGCCGACGAGTTATGATACAATTTTTTCCAGTCTCACCAAAAAACCCATCTAACAAAAAGCAATAAAATTAATTATTTCTTCAAACGCAAATTTAGTGTTAAATAGTTTTAAATTTTCCTGTAATAATCTCTCGATAATTTAGTATTTTCAATTAAATATTATTTTAGTGTTTTTTAACTCTCGGTGTTGTGTTTTTTTCCAATTATCGGGCCGTGTCTCAAGTGCACTAATTTTTTTCACCCTGTTTAGAGAAAATTCAATAAAAAACGGTGACACTGTAAAATACCCCTCAGTCCTTATTCTTTACGATATAATAAACAAAAGTCTAAAATAAACTTAAAACCATGGCGAGTAAGTAAAATATAATTAACTCCATGCCTTGTAAATTAAACAAAAAAAGGAAAAAAAAATAATAAGAAAAACTTACTTATAATCCAAACAAGAAAACGAAACTCAAAAAATGGGGGACGAAATCGTCCGTGAAATTCCAATGTTCATTCATCTTAAAGATTTTCGATTTTACTGAGTTTTAAGTTAATTATCTGTTTTGCAGATCATTGCTAGCGATTAATTGTTGTCCATTCATCTTACCAATTCGAATTGCTTTTGAAAATTGAGGGAAACACGATAGAAATACGATTTGTTTGAAAAATCAATATTAACGACCTTTGTTGGGGCCATAAATAACATTGTGCCCTAACCTCAGCAAAAACAGTGTTCGTAGACCGAGTTGACTAGATTCTAATTTGATGGGATTTTTTATTATCAATTAGTTGGTGGGAATTTATCTTGGGGAAAAGTTTTAAAAAAGTACCCCGTTTTTATGCAAAATCGATTTTGATTAGGTTTGGATTTTCGACACAAATTTCTCGACAAATAAGATTTAGGGTTGAAATAAAGAAGGCACGGAATCTTATTTCATGTACCGGTCCTTATCGATAAATGACTTGTGGATCATCGGGAAAATTATAGTAATCTTATGTCGTTTTCGATTGGATTTTCAGAGTGTTTCACTCCTTTTTGATTCCAATGGAATATGAAAAACTCTCTTGCGTAATATGTGTATCTATGTAGAAGTTAAAAATAAAATGAATTCTTCAATAATTTTAATTCCAGAACATCCCAAGAACAAGCATTGACTATTTTGACAATTAATCCAACACATACTTTTAAAAGTATGTGTGTTTTCAGAGTGCACTCCTAGCACTCCTTAACAAAATCCGGAGTGAAAAACCACTCCTAAATCATCACTCCGAACAGCAAATGGAAGGTTTTTGGAGTGTTGGGAGTGTGGATGGAGTGAAAAAAGAGTGCTAGGAGTGACCAACGGAAAACGACATTAAACGTCAAAAGCTGTTTCAACAACGATTAAAGGTATTTATACCTATAACAATTCAAACTGTTTAAGGTATATAGAATACATGGTATCATATCGCTTCAATGGAATAATTGACCTATAGTACCTAGTCAATGGTACTTCTTCTGAAAAGAAGAGACATTTGCTTCCGAATTTATTTTCAGAATCGTTCCTGATAAGTGTTCACACGTATCAAATTATTCGTCCGGATTACAAATCGAAACATTTGATGCAACAACTCAAGATACCTATCTGAAAATCTCTGCATAGGTTGACACCCTCTCGGATATATTCGACGTTTGTCGATTTGAAACTACCATAAATGCTTGATTTTTTTTTTTTTAACAGCAGTGGTTTTCTGTTTTAACCTGAGCTTGCAACATGAAGATGGACTGGACATAGGCTAACCTTAGACCGATTTACTAAAAAATAACTTAAGTTTAAAAAAAAGTGATTTAAATGAAAATGTTTTTAATGAATGCGAAGCAAGGCGAGCACGGGTTTTCTAGTATTATATAATTTTGTTTGTCAAATATTTTTTTTTGCGAATAACTTTGTCTTAAACAGAATAACGTTGAAAATGGAATTATTAAAAGTATAGAAGAGTACCTACTATAATAACTTATGAAGAAAATGATGTTTTAGGAATATACATTTTTAATTACTTTCCTAACAATATTAAATTAGAAACTAATATGACTAGATTTATTTGGTAAAAGAAAACTATAAATAAATATTGTAAAAGAGCTTAAAAATAGCAAATTTAATGCTAAATAAATTTATACTAAACTAAACTAAACAGTTCAATACGGTCTAACAATATAATTTTAAAAATAATTTCACTTGACTTTATAAACAAATTGAGGTACTGCAATACTGCCATACTAACTAAAAACTACGTACCTATCACCATTTTTTAATCAGTTTAGGAGTTTTCTTTTATTTTTTTATAGTTTTAAAACTATTTTTAATAAAAGGCTTGAATGTTTAACTTTAAAAAAAAGCTAGATACAGCTTTAGTTTTTATAAAAATCATTTCAAGGATGTCAAACTTAGTCTTTACTCAAAATACGACTGATTTAGAATACGTTACTTTGACCATTGGAAGGCACAAATGTCAAAATCTTGATATTTTTTTTAAGCCAATCAGAACCCCTTCAATTTTGCCATTGCCATGATAACACATGATAAAAGATATCCTAAGGGAAATATGTACACATTGGACAAAAGTTTGATTTTATTTATTAAGGTGCCGGCACTAAAAAATTTAGGATCATACTAAGTTAAAAGTACACACTTTATAACACACTATAACCTTTTTAGCATCGGACTAACATAAAAGCTGTTATTAGTTAACGTAAACTGCAACTTTGTGTGTTTAAATTCATTTCACTTTAAGGCGTGTTCTGTTCTAATCCCGGAGAAAATTAGTTAAAAAAAGACATCGGGGATACAACACAGAAAAAACAGAATTTCCATACAAGCTCCTGTCCTCTTTTATTTATATGACCTCGTTCCTATCAGGTTTCCCAAAACTCAGAGACAATTCTGTTTTTTTTTTTTTTTTGAAAATTTTGTGCTAAGAATGGACTGGGCAGTTATAGTTTAAAAACAAAAAATTTGGTGATTTTCTTTTCTAAAAAAAAAATTGAAAAGGTCCTTAAAAAAAATAATAACTTTTTGTTGCAGAAAAAAAATTGAACTTTTTACAAAAAAAACAAAATACCACCAAAATGGGATATTTATAACAAAAATCAAAGGAGTTTTCTTTTTAACTTTCTCCTTACACTGCCATTAAACCACCAGCGACCATAAACATCGCAGTTGCTGACGGCTGCTGAAGGAATTGCTGATGCTTATGTTCGTTTCTTGTTCGTCATGGTGCGGGTGGAGAACTGCGTTGTATACATATATTATTTGCTTCTTTTCTTCGGGTCGAGTTTGACATAGAGTTTAGT
This sequence comes from Epistrophella euchroma, assembly GCA_947049315.1. NCBI lineage: Eukaryota > Metazoa > Arthropoda > Insecta > Diptera > Syrphidae > Epistrophella > Epistrophella euchroma. The sequence continues at coordinate 118,693,416 of OX346245.1, read as the reverse complement.
TTGATGATGATGATGATTGCTGTTTCTGTTTCTGTTTCTAATGCTGGAATTGCGGCTGCTAGGTAGTTGGTCTGGGATGACTGATGCACCCAAACTAGGGGGACGAAAGTGCTTTTCTTTTTTTATTTTTGTTTTGTTGATGTATGATTTTTTACTTGTGTAGCGATGTGTGTGCTGATGAGCTGAAGGGAGCAGAAAAATCTTTTACAAAAAGAAAAAAAAATTAAGAAAAAAAATGGCATTCACCTGTGCAGATGTTATTTTCTTATCCTTCTGTTTAGCTTGGAACAGAAATTGACTTGATTTGTTGATTTAATTACATACGGTTGCAACTTAATAAATTGAATAAAAAAGTAAATAAGTAAAAGACACATGAAAAGGGTGGGTTGGTTTTTCACTTTTAAAATTATCTTTTCGTGCATGTTGTTCGAGGGTTAGTTGTGGTTGATAGGTAGATATTTACACTATCATTTTATAGATTTTATGTATGTATGTATGTATTTATATCTAGAAGAAAAACTGAAATTATACATACATACAACCTAGCTTTTTATTTGTTACGTAATCTTATAGAACAAACATTATTTACTAAATTGACTGCAAATATAAATAAAAGTTATAGGCAATAAATTTGATTTCTTAAAAGTACCGTCTGTTCGGCTTTAGCATAAACGGCTCGTCCGATTTTATTTAAATTTGCCACCGTAGTTTTCGGGCATTAATCCCACTTAAGTAATTACTAACCATTGACAAAATAAAATGCACGACTGGGTCGCACGAACTTGCTCTTGTGGTAAAAGTTTATTCGAATCTTAAAGATTGAGTGTAACTTAAGTACATATAATAATTAATATTTATTAATATGTTTTTGTCCATTTAATAAATTAAGGAATGAAAATTCGAATTTGGAAAAAGGCATGAAACACGTTCTTTAAATTAATAAAAAAAAAAGTACTTAAAATGTTATTTGTATGCAGTATTATTCACACTTGATAGGACCTTCAGAGTGAAATGTTGATCAAAACCGGTTGAGCGGTTGACAAGTGGAAAATAAAAAAAAAAAAAAACAGTTCTATGGCAGGTACCGTTAATAACGGTTTTTGGATTTTTTTTTGTCACCAAAATTTAGACCATAACACCACTAGTTCACACAAAAATTTAAAAAAAATTGTTAGAGCCCAAAAAACTTATGCTTCAAGTTTGAAAAAAATCGCTTCAATGCTTTTATAGAATGTTTTTGAAATCAGTAACTAAATAACAGATTAACAAGTGAAGTGTCTACCTTTAATGCCTTTTGTATTATTATATATTTGTTATTATATAACTTGAATAATAACTTTTGGATTTTAAAGAAAACCAAAATCGATGATAATCATATAGAAAAGTATGAAAAAAAAGTTAATGTCAAAATTTAGAATTTTTAAAAACGATACATACATACGAGTAAACTACCAAGTTCTTGTCCCAACACTGAAATGAAATATTGTAAGGATTGCTTAGTTATTGTTGAATACAAATAATACTTTCAAAATACCAAGAAATAGAATAGAAAAAAATAGTAAAATATATATTATACGTACTACTGATTTTTTATAGATGTGAATTCAGGGTTTACACTTGAGTTTTTCAAACGAAAACTTCAAAAAATTATCTTTCACTGTCGAGTGTCCAAGTTCATTTCATATTTTTCAAAAAGTTTTTTATGATTTTGCATGGCATTCAAACATTATTCAAACACGCATCCAAGTAATTCATACCACACAAGCTGTTCTAAAATATCTTATACATATCATCACAATAAGCAAAAAATCGAAACATACTCCAAGTTGTTTTGTCTTCATAACTATCACACTTACCAATACATATACTGTTTCATTGAGATATCTTCTACTTCGCCTCTAATTAGTTGTCGTATACAAAAAAAAAACTCTCGGAAACATTGTTTAAAAAAAAAAAAACTTTTAATTAATAACTTTTATTTAAACCTATCCAAGCTGCTGGATTAGATGGGAATCGTGACGAATCCAATCGATGTATAGATATCGCCCTTAGAGAAATTAACAGTGGCAATTATGAGAAAGCACTTAAATTTCTACGAAAAGCTCAGAATCTTTTTCCATCCAAAGAGGCTGAAGAACTAATTAATACCATCATATCAAGCTATCAAACTTCACCTAATCCTGATGAGCAGCAAAAACCAGACCAAGAAAACACTACTCGACAAAGAAAACGCAGTGAAAACGAATTTCATAACGAAAATGACTACTCTGGCGAGCAGACCGAGCTTGTAAAGAAAATCAAGAAGTGTAAGAATTTCTATGAAGTTCTAGGTATTACTAAGGACGCTACCGATTCCACTATCAAAAAGGCCTACAAACGTCTCGCCCTACAACTACACCCGGATAAGAATCGTGCCCCGGGAGCTGTAGAGGCTTTTAAAATTGTCGGAAATGCTGTAGCCACTCTAACAGATCCCCAGAAACGTAAAGAATACGATTTGCTGGGCTCTAAGGCAACTATTAATGGTGTGAATGGCCAAAGTAGTTTCCAACAATACTATGCGCATCACAACCATCACCGAACATTCGAGAGTGCATTCGAGCGCGAGGGAGATATATCCGCTGAGGAGCTTTTCAATATGTTCTTTGGGAATTTTCCCGCAAATAGACGACGTGGTGGCGGTGGTGCAGGCAACGGAGGCCATGCCCACCGGGAGACCAGTCCTCAGCCGAGCTTGGCTTTCGGTCTCATCCTTATACTCATTCTTATTTCGATGCTGTCATCCTTCTTCACCTCGGATCCAGTGTATAGCCTATCTCAGTCCACGTAGGTTTCAAAAAATTAAAATGCATTTATTTTCAAAAACCCATCCACACAATTTGTTGAAAACACATTGACTGACATGCCTTCCGTTTACAAATTTTGCAGAAAATACCCAGTGAGACGGGAAACCCAGCATCTTAACGTTCCGTATTACGTCCGAGAGAATTTCCAAAGTGATTACCAAGGTTCGCTAGGGCGGCTAGAGAATTCTGTGGAGGAAGATTTCATTTACACTATGAAACAGAACTGTTTTCGCGAGAGGAGCTACCGTAAGTGTTGTGTTATTGTGACCACGATAATTTCTTATTTGATTTTTATTGATGTAATCCAATGACACAAATAACTTACACTCTCTCTCTCTCTGTTCTTCTCTTTTCTCTCCCTTTTCTTTCAAAATATGTGCCTCAACAAGGCGAATCAATGATGGCTCGAGCTAGAAGTTTTGGCAGCCGTGCGCAGTTGGCACAGGCACAAGGCCTCAAGATGCCCTCGTGTGATAATCTCTATAAAATTGGAATCACCCGTTATTCGCTTTATTAAATAAAAATTATCTATGAACGTTGTTGTTGAGAGTATTATATCCCAATATCGGTTGAATGTGGACGAACCGATTTAAACAAAAAAGAAATATTAAAGAAAAATCTAGTGTATATCCTAATCTCAATTTCACCAAAATGTATGTCAAACCAAAATTTTACTGTCAAAATACCAAAGATAAATCGGAATAAAAAACGAATTTAAATCATTAAATAAATATGCATTCTGCCAAATGGTTTTGTTTTAAGGATTTTCTTATCGTCACTAGTTTTATGTTAATTGAGCACAGGCAAGCACCAGACTCCACTCCACCAGTTCCAAGAAGTAAATAACATGCAAATTGGAGTATACTCGTAAATTGTGTCAGATCGTAATAATTGTTATTGATGAAAGTCAAATTGTAGATTCATTGGCTGGCATTTGACTCGGTGGAAATCACCTCCAATTAGTATATGCAAAATCGGCATTGAATTTAGTAGGGCCAGTGTGTAGTAATAGAACTTTTGTTGCAATTCATTAATTGTGTATGTTCGCTGAGTATATTTATAAGAATTATGAAATATATTCGAACTTTTTCACCATGTTAAATAATTTAAAAATAGTCATATTAATTATAAAAAGCTCGCATTTGTATTAAGATCTCATTGTACATAAATATTTTGACTGAAATTCAAGTTTTTTTTACCAAAAATAATCTAAGCGACAAAAAAAATAATTTTAATTTTGCTTTTTAAAAAAACCCTTCCACCATAGATAATACTACGAACCCTATTGAAAACTAGCTGACCCGGTAAACGTTGTCCTGCCTATAAACGATTTATGTATTGGGAAACACAAATAATAAATGAGAAAACATCAATGCGCATGTTAATAGAAGATGCAGTTTTTTTATTTTAAACATTTAGAGTTAAATAATAACAATAATAATGATAATTTAATCTGTATAAAATATTTCTATATTTATTCTAATGCCTTGTAATAAACAACGTTGATGGTTTGCCAACGTGTGAACAGGCGACATATTGATTCCGCATTCGTTCCGCAAATTTCCGATGACTGGCCTTGTGCCTTGTTTATTGTCATTGAAAAAGCAAGCCGAATCTTAAATTGAAGGCTTCTGAAGTCGAACGGCAAAACATTCGAGATCATGGGAATTCATGGAAACAAAATATCTTCGCCTTTAGAATAGTTGGTTCGATTACGTTGTTCATAAACTTTTTTGCCGCTAATCTGGTGCCGTTGCAAAATCATGGTTGATTCACCTCGCCTCCGATATGTAGGAAACAACCTGGCCCGGAATCACATTTTGAATGGCCGCATTAAAATCGTTGACGTCTTTGTTTTTGGCAGCCACGTTGAGCACGTTCGCTCAACCAAATGTGGTTCTTGTAGTGCTGTGCAATGTCTGGAAACACTCTTTGGATGAGTTCTTTTGATTTAACGCAGTGAAATTGCAAACATTTTCAGGCAAGGTTATAAGTCCGGTAGAAACATCTGCAACAATTTTTCCATTTCCAATGTCCGCCGATTGTTTTGAAAACGTCTCTGCAGTTTGATCATGTTGCAAGTGAACACGCATGTTTAAATATTTAATGGATTGTGATTGTGATTTCTTCAGCAGCTATTGATCCCGGAATGACGGGAAGTGTTTGGCGAAAATCACCGGCCAGAAATATAACTGTCGTAGATCTTGCAGTGTTCGACTTAAGGCTTCGAATGGTTTTTAAAAAATAATTAAATTTGTTGCTATGGACATTTTGCAAACAGCATATCAACCAAAGTTAAATTAGTAAAAAATGTAAACATAAATATTTTGCATAGAAGAACCTATTTAAGAGTTAAATTTTGAAAAATTTCTTAGCTAGGAACCTTCCACAGAAAATGCCGAACATAATGCAAAAAAAAATCAAGCAAATTCATCATTTCATTTTTATATAAATAGAAGATAGATACATAGATATTTTTGATAAACCGTCTTGAGACAAACATTAGTTTTATACCATGCCGTGCATACCTAGCCGTGTCTGTGATTATGAGTCGTTGCTTAGTCTTATTAAATAATTGCCTTATAATTTTATTCAGGCGCAGAATTTAGAACTACCTACTTGATCTATTACCTAACGTCTGCGACCTGCAGAATCCGTACTTATTTGAAAAAAAAAGCTTTATTGGGTTCTGTTGTTTATGCTCTATCAATTTAATGTTATTTTGTATACCAATTATAATTCGTAAACATATGTAATTCATATTATTGACAAATCTCAATATAACCGAATAAGAATGACTTAAATTTGTTATTTTAACTCAACAATGCAGAATTTAAATAAAAACAAAAAAAAAAAATAAGTATAGATTTCCATATTAACAACAGAAGCCATGGATGGAATACCTTCGGCAATCAAGTATCTGAATCGTTAAAAAAAAGCACTATATTTATATATTCCATACCATGCAACAACGAACGTTACATCTAATAAAAAAACACACCCCGATCCGACCATGCCGTTCTGGCCCCCAGCAGACTGTTGAACAAATAAACCGACAAGAACATAAAAAACACATTCTCTTGACTCTGAAACTCATTCAATGAAGGGTGCTTTGCTTACCCTTGGATTGGGCTTTTCGAGTGTACGGGCGGAATAAGAAGCATGGTGTGGATTCCATTGCAACGTGAATCCTAAAATAGGACATACTTAATGCGTCTGCAAGCGCGAATGAACATAAGGACCGGACAGGTCTGGTGGTATGTTAGGGAGTGTGAGGCTTTTGTATTTATTCAATTTTTTTTTCTCCATTCATTGAGAGAACTGCTTTTTGATATTGACTGAAAAGTCTTCTTTATGTATTTTTATTTTAAGCGAAGGGATGGAAAAAAAAAAACATTTGTATCCAACAACCCTTGGGTATTGTTTCAGACACACTTTTGAATGTAATTTGTGGAACAATTGTCACGTTTTATTTTTTGTTTTTTGTCTTAAAGGTATTGAGTGATCCCTTTAAAAAAATGTTGCAAGAAAAATAATTTTATTGGAATATTAAATTTGATGTTTAATATTTAAAAGTTTGATACAAATTTTAAAAATGTATCAGACAGAAGTTTTAAGTGACGGCAAATTGCTGTCAAATGCGACAAAAAATTCAGAAAACCTATAAATTAAGACACATTTCAAATGGTAAGCATAAGATTGCATTATTATTATTATAATTATAACTTTGTTAACAGGTAATGAAATACGCAATTAATATTAATAATACGGAACTAGCGTTTGCTTGTTACTAATTTGGTAGAGGTAGATTATACTCAGGTAGTAAAAGCCTTTCGGTAGCAAATGCATTTAAAAAACGGCGACTATCATTACGTCTGTGAAATGTCGTCAGAGAGTCAAAGACTTTTCGATTAAGGTAGTTTTTAAGTCGCACATTCATAATCTGTGAGTCGAAAGTGTGTTCAGATGTGATTCAATTCATGACTATTGACGAATTCCATTTTCAGAAGTGCTTTTAAATGAATACTAATTTGAAAACCATCTAATGGCGTTTTCGTTCGGTCGTCCGGAAGCCTTACGAATGCTTCGGAAATTATTAGCACACATGCATAATACTTTAAACGTCAATATCGTTGAATGTAATTTTGTATTTGATTTTGGAATAGAGATTGCACATTTGTGATTAAATTCGACCTACTTTCTTTTATTTAGCTACTAAATATTTATTTTGGAGTATAATTATACAGTGCATATATGCAATCTCAACATTTACTTTGGAAATAGAATCAAAATTTTCCAAATTGTCTTCGCCGTGTTTAAAAATAATAAAGATTGAAAACAGCTTTAATTTGAAATCTGTATTTGAGGTTTAACAAATACAACGAAACACAAACTCCAGAATCAATAAAAATTTTGCAACTTGTTCGTTTGGCATTCCGGATCGGAGACTTCCGGACAGTTCTTCCAGATTACCAAACGAAAACGCTGTAAAAAACTAAAAAAAAAAATGAATTTTTGTAATAGGTACATGTTTAAATAAATAAAAAATCATATTTTCAAATATACACATAATTTTTTTTTTTATTTATTGGACGGACAATTCTTTTAGCCGGAAAACAATTTTAACCCATCTTCGTTGTCCGCTCAACAAAGATTCTCATTGAAAAAAAAAAAATTAAATAAATAATGCCAATACCCTGATTTTTCATTTTACAGAAGAAATTGATGATCTTATAGAAAAGCTTAAATCCACCTCAATCGACAGCACAACCGATGTTGATAAAACTGCCTCGCTTCTAAGTGAAATATCAGCCACAACTGACCCCAAAAGTTTCGATAAATTTGAATTGGCCGATTCATTTCTAAATCTCATCAAATCCGATAATCAAGTGATTCAAAAAGAAGCTGCCAAATGTATAGCAGAAATCACCAAATCCGAAATACAACGAAAGAAATTCACAAATAAAAATGTCATCGATATGTTTGTGGATTGTCTTAAGAGTGTTAATAGCACCTCGAGTCTAGAGCTGCCCATACAAATATGCCGTGCATTGGGCAATATTTGTTTTCTCAATGACGAAGCACGTGATATAATTTTGAATACACGAGGTGATGAACATCTTATAAATCTTCTCGATGTTACCACCGAATCCGATAAGGACAATGAATTGCTATTTATTAAAGTTCGAGGAGGTCTTATTTCGAATTATTTACTTGGCGGTGAACGTGTGGCCAAGCGTGCCATGGAACTAAAGATCATGGATAAAATTCAAAATATTATTGATAGAAGTATTGAAAATGTTGATGGACACGAAGATCTCTTGATAAATACATTGCCAATTTTGAGCATTCTGACAGAAAATGTTGCTGATCTTAATTTTAGTACGAAATTGAATACGCAGTTAGCGCGGATACTTGCCGCATCAACAAATCCCGATTTAGCGGAAATGTGCCTTGAACTTCTGCATTATCAAGCGGAGAATGATGACGTTAAGTTGTTGCTGGCGAAAGATGGTCTCTGTGAGACGATTTATAATCTTTTGGAGAAATATAAAAATTTGGCTAGTACTAGTGAAGCGCGGGCCTTAATGAAGCTGGCATGTGAGCTGATTGTTCTTATATTAACTGGAGGTAAATTATATAAAATTTTTTGTTTTTTTTATTTTTTTTCTCATTAATTGATGTTTTGATTTTTGTTGTTTATTAGATGAATCAATGCATTATCTCTACTCTACACCATTATTAAAAAATATGGAAGATTGGTTGGATTCAGTGGATATAGACTTATTGACCACAGGTGTATTAGCTTTGGGCAATTTCGCCCGCACAGATAGTCATTGCATTTACATGGTCGAGAACAAAATTATGAATAAGTTGCTAGGTAAGTAAAGTATACATACATAGATGATGAAAGCAAACAGTATATAAATTTGTGCTAGAAAATTATACATTATACATCCAAAACAAAAAAAAAATGGACTTATAAAAACCAAATTTTGAAGGAGATTCAAAACATATGATAAATGGAATGCAAATGATCTATTTAAATTTTTTTTATCAGGCTGTTGTCATTCTGAAAAATCTCTTAAAAATAAATAATATTATTTTTTTCCTCTGCATTTATCGATTTATTTTTATCTACAGATGTTCTCTCAAAAAACAACGGTGTTAGTAATGACGTTCGATTACAACATGCCTTACTTAGTGCATTGAGAAACTTAGTCATACCAAAGCCAAATAAAGGTGCTGTTATACAAGCAGGTCTTGTACAAACCATTCTACCGATGCTGGAAATACACCAGCCGCCAGTAGTCTTTAAATTATTAGGAACACTCCGCATGACAGTCGATGGACAAGGTATGCTTAAAAAAAAATATTCAGTAACACAATTTTGTACCTTATAGCTTATTCGTATATTCAATTCTATTCTATCCTAGAATCCTTAGCAATGGAACTACTCAAAAACAAAACACTCATTACCCAACTAGTAGAATGGAGTAAGTCATCAGATTATGCTGGAGTTACAGGAGAATCTCTACGGCTCTTAGCCTGGCTGGTAAAACATGCTTATCTTTCCAAAATAGCTTATGTAATGAACAGAGATGGTGCCGAACCATCTGGAAGTGCGGCACCACCAAAACCACCAAACATAGATGAAACCAGTTTAAAGGCTTTTATAGAAATCGATGGAACTGTTGAATCGATGGTTAATATGTTAACGTCACAGCATCTGGTAATGCAAAATGAAGCCCTTATTGCCTTATGCATTCTTTCTGTTGTGTATTTAAATAAAAAACCAACTGACAGCGAAATTGAACTGCCCGAGATGCTTATTAAATATGAACTTGGCAAAAAGCTGGGTGAATTAATACGAAAATCATCGGATACAATGACAAAAGAAATTGTTGAAAATCTACAAAATTTTACAACATTGCTGATGACATCAGATAAATTGGTTAGTCATTTAAATCAAAATAACATAAATGAATTGTTGAAATCAATTCCACGTTTAACTGAGTATTGTACGCTATAAGAGCTAGGTTGGGTGTGGGATGGGGGCGAATTTGAGATTGTTATATAAAAAAAAATGAAAACAAAATTATTCGTAAGATGTTAGGTTTTGTAAGAGAAAGAGGTGCAATTGACGGGACGCGAACGAAATGTGAAGTGTAGTGGCAATGTAAAAAATATTTTTAAAATCTTTTATGTATCTTTGATGTTGAGAGATTTAGAAAAAAAAATGGTTTCTTTTTTTTTTTAATTTAAAAAAGGATTACTTCATAGAAAAAGTATGATATTTTAAAATAATTCAGAATTGTACTAAAATTCAACTTCAATCATTTTGCTTTAATCAAAGAAACGTGTTTATGTTAAAAATTTATTTTTTGTTGTATTTTGCTTAAGATGTGCAATAATATGCATTCCTTACCTGGGAGCACAAATATTGGTCAAAATTGAAATAGAAAGTATCACTTACCGGCCACTTCTGGCTTCTACTCTTTCTTCAAGCATAAGTCGGCTGGTTTGATTTTTTATATCACTCAAAAGTTTATCTACTTGAACCGTCTTTTAATCCACCATTTTAAAGTTCTGCCCTTCAATCGCCATTAAATTCAGTACCCGCGGTTTGATGTCAACAAACTTTAATTACCAGTGATGAAACTTGATAGTATCATTATCCAGAAAATTCCGCTAGTAGATCATTTTACTTCTCGATTTCTGTGCAGTTCTACTTCCATTTTCATCATTTCTATTTTTTTTTCAGTTTCCACTCCTTTTAATTCATTATTCTCATTCTTCCATCGATGTGTGACGAAAAGGTCCTGATGGGCCACATTTTCTGCATATTCAACTTCGAATACCTTCTTAATATCTCTATTGCATGTAGTTCAGTTTTAGTCCTAAAAGGCTAGGCTAATTTTAGGCTTCAAAAGTTTTTGAAGATTAGATCACCTTTTTGGGTAACAACATTTAGGGCCATTTGCTGAAACGAAACTTAAGTATTTATGTTCAACTTTTTCCTCAGCGTAAACTGTCACATAAGCGTTTAAGTTGAACATAAATATTTAAATTTCGTTTCAGCAAATGGGCCTTATGTCGTTTTCCGTTGGTCACTCCTAGTACTCTTTTTTCACTCCATCCACACTCCCAACACTCCAAAAACCTTCCATTGGCTGTTCGGAGTGATGATTTAGGAGTGTTTTTTCACTCCGGATTTCATTAAGTATGTGTTGGATTAATTGCCAAAATAGTAAATGCTTCTTCTTGAGATGTTCTGGAATTGAAATTATTGAAGAATTCATTTTAGTTTTTACTTCTACATAGATACACATATTACGGAAAAGAGTTTTTCATATTCCATTGGAATCAAAAAAGAGTGAAACACTAAAAATCCAATCGAAAACGACATTAGATACATTAGTGGCCGACCTCTTAGAATTCGAAACACTTGGAAAGACCCCAATAGTGTTCGCGTCTAACGCTAATACAGACACGTTGTGTCCTTTACCTTCGCCAAAAGAGCGGCATACAGCGATCAGGCACTTCCAAAGATTCCTGGCGCCAAGCTAAAGACGATCATGACGTCGGTCTATTTGGATCAGACGACGAAGATGAAGTCGCCGAAGCAGCACGTATCCGTAAGGAAAGTGTGGCCGCCTAGTCTGCCAAAAATAAAGAAGAAACTTTGAGGTTAGTGAAGAGTTTATTGATAATAATAATATTTGCAGTATTTAAAGAAAAAAATAAAACGAACGATTACTAAATAGAAAATATACAGGTTATATCTGCGTTCATTGCAACCGATGTAGACCTTCCATTTGAAGTATCAGATTTTTTATGCTCACCCAACAAATGACACTTGACAAAATCCAGGGTAACATTCGTCTGTTCTATCATCTCGATAGCAACTACTAAAGTACGTAAGCATCAACGAAATAGCTATAATATATCAATGTCTTCCATCTCCTTTCCAGATCCTTCAAGTAACGAATCAATCTATCTAGGCACAAAATATGATCCTTCATGTCATCGCCCTCACGAAAATTCATAGAGTGCAACTGACGTCCCAACAAAATTCTAACTGCAATAGGTTTTCGTTCAAAAATACTTGAAATTATATCAACCATCTGCATTGCTGTAGATTTTTCTTTAAAGTTTTCCAACTGGCTGTCATGCACGCTTTGAACTACCATCTCTTCTTGCCTTTTTTGGATCAGTCGTCGCAGCCTCAATTAGATTTCCAAGATCCTCTTGGATGTACGTTCCCAATCTTTTCTCATCGAGTGCAATCTAAAATGCCAATTATTGTAATTGGTTCCATCGAACAACAGAATTACAGTTTTGGTATTTTAAACTGATTCAGACATTTTATTCCTTTTTAAAGAAACAATTCACCAAACCTTTCTCTTTTCTAAAACGTTTCTGGGCCTATAACCTTAAGACTTTTCGAGGATAATAATAATATTTTCAGTATTTGAAGAAAACAATAAAAAGAACAATTACTAAATAGAAAATATACAAAACAATAAAAAATATTCCACAGTGATTTAAATTACATATTACAAAAACACGCCCTCATTGCCAAATCTTCCATTGTTCTGCTTGACGTGAAGCCCTAGGACGATTAAACCGACATGAAAGCGTCCGCACCATCGAGATGATCGGTCGGTCAAAACTTGTTCCAGTTGGCTATGGCATCAACAAGTTGACAATCAAATTATTGTTTTCCTGCAATAAAAAGAAAAAATATGCGATACAGCGTGGTATGGCACACACGCTGCTCCCTAAGCAGATAATGAAATGTTTTTCCTGATTCAAACGAGTCAATTTTTTTTTTTAATTTGGCGGCGTCTTCGACCTTATAATATTGTATATAGGTGTTTTGCTTTTAGTGAAACAAATTTATAATCTTTTTGTTAGCCTATCTTAAGCACATTTCCGTGACTTTTGATAATGCTGTAGTATCCTTCCCGTGTTATAGAATTTTCTTTCTGTATTCTCCTACATCTAACCAAAAACACAATCTGGTAGTATGAAACGGTGACTCAATCGTGGCATGCTTTCTCTATAAAGAAAGCACAATAACCGACAAAAAGACAAAGTTTTAATGGAATATCCCTCGGATGAAAGGTTTTTCAAATAATTCATTCAACTTCATTAACTATAATCTATAGCAACCTGTTTGAAGCGAGGTATGATTAGTTGCGTAATCAACAAAAAGTTTTTGTAATTTAATAATTTTTTGAAGTTATTTAAAGATGTTGAGATGTTTCATTTTGTATGTAGCATAATATTTTCATATGCATGTTTTTCTATGAAGTAATCCTCTTATTTTTAAAACAATACGCACAAAAAATCTATTCTTACTACCGTAAGCCTTAGCATTTTATTTTACTTACTCTTTTCACTCATATCTACAAACAAATTTTTTTTCTGACTGCCGATTTGCATATGTACATGCATATATATTAATTTTTAATTAAAAAAGTTTTAACTTTTTCCTTACGACTTTCTTTGATTATTATGCTCGAATATTTATGCTCTTGCATAATTAAAATTACATTATTATAAATTTTGTATAGACTTTGAAAAAATAATTATTTATAATTTAATCAAAACAGTCGACATGTTGCAAACGTGTTAGCAATCTAAAAAACGGTGTTACTATTCTATTTTATTTTTTGTGTAAGAAAAAGTGATTAGATTATAAAATGGTAGAAGCAATCGAAAAACAAATAATATTGATTTAGAGCTAGTCGAAGTTTCTAAATGCGATTTAAGAAAAGAAAAAACGTCTGTGTTGTGAACAAGATAACACCTATATATTTTGCAAAGTTTTAATTTTACCAAACATTATAAGTCAAAGCACATTTTATAATAAAATAAAAGAAAAAACTTATGCAACGAGTTATGTAATTTAGATATACAAAAAATGCAAAACAATTTTTTTTTTTTAAATCACAAATCGATTGTGAGAAAATAAGTTTTAGTGTATGCATTTATTTACAATTATTTCTTAATTAAACATTCATTCTTAAGTAGAATTTAAAAATATTTAAGTTAAGTTATATAAATAAATTTAAAAAAAACACATGAAGTATTTTATTATAAGAATTATTTAAGCAAAGTAGTTGACATCCAACAATCATTACATAAAGAAGCAGTTTCAACAAAATAAAATATTTTACTTAACGAACAAAACAATATTAACGCAAACAATCAGTGTAACAACAAAAAACAAGTGTAACATTTTTTTAAATAGTAACATTTTCAATTCAAACCAAAAATTTATAGAAAACAGACATTTTTTGAGAGTAGATTTTTCGTAAAAAGAAATTAAATTTTTTAATATTTATAATGTAGACAAAAATCAAATTCAATTTGAATAAAAAAAATTACAAATAATTATTTTTAAATTAAATATTGAGGAAATTAAATTGATTGACAAAAAAATATATAGTGTGTATTTATATTTATTCTTAATCGGAGTGAAAGTTATACTTAAGAAATATACATGAAAAATTTAATTGGAAAAATAAAAACAAAAAATATATATTTAAAAAAGTATATTGCAAATTTATTTAAATATATAGACAAAACAATTTAAATTCTGCGTTTTAATATTTTTTTTTTCGGAATTTGTGTAGGTGGTACATGAGTTGGTGCATGTGGTTAACAGAGTAATAAAGCTTATAGTCGGATGCTGTTGGAAGCTTTTTTCAAAATCGACCGAAAAGTAACCTTCTAAAACGTCAGTATCTCAATGTTTCCCATAATACACTTGAGTGCGACATCCGGTCATCATGAAACACGTGTTTTAAAGGTAAATGTAATTTCCCGCGTTAAATAAATCAGCCTAATTCTGAATGAAACTTCCATTTTTAAACATTCGCTCTTCCACCGAATATTATTTCAAACAAGATTTGTGAAAATTTTCCTTCTGTCAATTTGATTGTGCAAATAAAGCCAACTGTGAGAAATAAATAAATTTGTGATAAGTTTTTTTTATGTCGAATTCCTTTTAAGAAAAAAATCGATTTGTTCAGAAAAATCGACTTTTCTGGACAAATCCCTTGTAAAAAAAATTCGATTTTTATTCTAAACAGAATCCATTTTTTTCTTTCAATACAAGGAATTTGTCCAGAATAATCAATTTTTTCTTCTAAACAAATCGATTTTTTTCTTAAAAGGAATTCGGCATTAAAAGAAAAAATTTGATTTTGTTCAGAAAAAAAATCGAATTTTTTTTGGTAAAAGGAATTCGACATTATTATGATCTGATCCGGATCAGATTTAGTGGAAAATAAAACGCAGCTATTAATAACATTCAAAACTTTTTGCAAAAGCGAAAAACTAAAACATGCGGTAGAAATATCTACAAGGTATGCGAAAAAGCGTACGGAAATTGTATTTGATATCTCGATATTCCGTAACTTCTCGTATGCATAAAATCGTCCGAGAAACGATGGAAACTGAAACAAAATACATTTTTTGGGGTTTCTCGACTGATTTTTTCGATGTGAGAGTTACAGAACATGGGTCCTCATTTCAGATTGATTGTACAGACAAAACACAATTTTTTCGCACACAGGCTTCTCGCATAATGAATACGAAGCTTAAGCATATTTTTTTACTTTTTGCCATAAAAAATAAATAAACTTGGTGGCACAGCGGCTCATGAGGAACCAGGGCCTATAATACGTCTATGTAGAGGTAGACGCATATAAATTGCGATAAATGCGGGTATCACTTTGAACTTAAAAGATAAAAGTCTACGGTTTCAAAGGCAGCGATTTCGTGCGAGTAGGCAACTTTTAGTTACAAAAAGCTTTCAATTAAAAGGTAGAAGATTTAAAAAACAAATTTAGCCAAGTCGAATGAAGCATTCGCGTGAATGGAAATTTTCGATCGAATCGAATAGCCGAAAATTTTCGGTATGCTAAACTATCCGATGGACAATGAGGTTTAGCGATGGTTCAAGTATGTGATAATCACCCACAGTACACATATTGAAGGTATATATTGGGCATCTTCGAAAATTACAGTGACCTGACTGTCAGAATTTACAAAAACAAAACACAACAGTTTCCGAATCGCAGTGACCCTCGTCCACAATTTACGAAAACAAAATACAAGACATGCGCAGAACTGAACAAAAATGAAAACTCGGAAGATATTTAAGAAGAGAGTTTTTGCCTTAGAATTAAAAAGACGCAGTGACTAGAGTCATCCAACTTTTTATCAGAAGTTTGAAAATTTAAGCCTTCACTACATTAGCCAAAGAAGTGAAAAAATACAAAAGTGAAAATTTTCAAACTTATTTTGGGATAGCGTTTTAAGCTGGCCATTGATTGCGTTCGGGTGGTAGTGAGATAGGCTATCCACCTATTTTTAGATACCTTGAGTTGTTGTTGCATCAGCTGACATCAGAAGGTTTTCAACAAGGGATTACAACAACACAAACCTATCCGGATAGGTTATATGGCTTGCCCCCCGAACGCGGCCATTCACTATCGATCCAAATGGCTCGGCGCCAATTGGATTGGTGAATTTATAACCTGCTGAAAGTCCAAATAGCTCGGCCGAAATCATTTACATGATGCAATTTGGCTCGGACGAGCAATTTGGCTCTATCTTGTATGGCCAGCTTTACATTTTGGTTTAAAAATAAAATAATTAAGTCATAAGCTTTATCTTAGCATCAAAATAATCCTGGATTTTGCATTCTAAACAAATAATCCTGGATTTTGCATTCTAAACGTCTTAAAATACATCATTAAAATTTTCAATGATAGCTATGACTAGCACCTAGGCTCTAATTTCATGTGAATTTGTTGAAAATTTTTAAACGCTTATACGGTTTTCACTGAACCGAGATCTCGGATTTCGGCAACGAGATTACCAAATCTCATTGAATCGTTCACACTGCACAAACTAGATTTTGTTTGAAATTTCAAACGATTCTCAGTGTTGATAGTAACTACGAAAAAAAAAAAATGTATTGATATTTAGTGAAAATTCCCAGGACAATTTCCAAAATTTAAATTTTCTCTCTCTTTTTCTATTAAAAAAAAACCACAAAATGGAATGGAAACCCGACCACCTGTGTACACTACACATAACAACCTCTGTTCATTGTTTATGTTTTGTTGCTGAAACAGTTAAGCCTTAACTACATAAGCCAAAAAAGTGAAAGAGTACAAAAGTGAAAATTTTCAAACTCATTTTGGGATAGTTTTTCTCACTGGAAAACTTATAAAAATGAAGCAGAAAGCTAAAATTTTGGTTTAAAAAGAGTTGTATACATTCTTTTTCACAAAACAACTGCGCTAGCGGGAAAAAAAATATTTTTACTTTTGTAATTTTGCAAAAAGTGGCCAATGTAGTTAAGACTTTATACTGAAGAGAAATATGAGTAATTAAGTATGTTTGTTTCACATTTATACTGTTCCAAGTAAATTTGGAGGAGATTTTGTTGTAATCTACTAGATTACGAAATCTGAAAATGTATGGGAAATCTTGTTGATTTCGATGAGATTTGGTGATTTTTGCTCGAAATCTAGAATTCGTTCCGGTGTGAATAGGCCATTAGTCCCCTTTCACACGAAGATACTAGTTGCTGGAGATTTTTTTTACGTTTTCTTTAAATCTCCTTAACAATCCCTCATACCTTTCACACGTAAAGCCTAGTACGCAGATCGCGCTAAAATTTATCTTCCATACAAATTTCCTCCAAAGATAAATTTTAGCAAGGATATTTAGCTAGGCAGTAAAGTGTATTGCAACTTGCTTGCCAGTACTTGCTCGTGTGGCCTCAAGGTAAACTACCTTGGTTGAACGCATACAAACATAGTGTCAAGAGGAACAAAAAAAAATCTCCTATATTTGTTTACCCCTCTTTCTTCCTGCCCTTCTCGCAAATGAACTGACTGTTGCTGGAAACTCAGTTGCCTTGTGTGAAAGGGGACTTATTTCCGCTGGTAAAATAAATAAAAACATCAAACAAGCTAGTCTATAAAAAAAAAAAGTTGTTAATCAAAATAAGTATTCTGGCATCACTTATTGAGCACTCTAAACTAATATAACTCAACAGATGTCGCACACTTCGTCCTCGGCCACGTCAAAATGTGCTCATTTTTGCCATAAAAAAATTACTTGAAGTTTTCTCGCGTACGTAAAACTCTGCTGTGACGAGTGAACTGCCGTGGTTTTAATTTTGTTTGTTGAAAAGAATTTAAAATGTTAACTTTTTAAAAACCCACAAAAATAGATCTACCACAAAACTCTTAACCAATTCCAATTGCCGTGATATAACTTAAATTATTGCAAGTTTGTGAAAAATTGTCTTCAAAATTGGCATTAAAACGAAAATCAATTTTCGCTCTGTCACGGACAACTCCATCGTCGTTGTAGTCTCGTCCTCCAAAATTGAATCCAACTTGTGTTCCGCTCTCTCTATTTCTCTTTGCGGAAATTCACATCACATTCACCAGTCGCCAAATCGACAATCGGAATTAATAAACAATAAAGAAGTCCGTACATAAAAATTAAAACCAATTGGAGGTGGGTGCTCTTTGGATTCTTTCTATCAAAACACGGAGAGTGTGTAATGAATTGTTAAGGGTGAGTCTCGTTCTTTCTTTTTATCAAAGATGATTGTGATGTTCCTTCTTCTTTATGTGAGAAGCTTTTGTGTCTGACTAATTAGGAAATGTCAACTAAGTGGGATCAAAGTTCTTGTCTGCTCAAAAGGGCAGTAATCAATGGAGTTATTTCCAATATCTGTTGAAATTCCCAAATAGCTACATAGACATTATGTATTTTCTTTCGATTTGTCAATATACGAAACATTGTCCTGTGAATTGAGGTCATTATTGTAAAGTAGAGCATGTTGGATGCGACAAGATATTGAATGAAAATAAAAGTGTTTGTTCCCCCTTTCTGGACAAAAAAGTTCCAGGTAAATACCTACTTCACATTCTATTGGAGTCAATTGCTTTTGCATTTTTCGATTTAAAACAGTTGACCTACATTGTGTTCCATTTAAATACTTAATCAAGATTCATTACCTATTCCGGGTTTTGCGTTTGCGATTCACCCTCGCCATGAGAATATATTTTCAGCGCCATGCGAGATAGATTAGGCACAGGTTTGTGATGTACAACTGTTTATTAAACTTTTACTTCCCATCCCATGAATGGTATAATTTTATCGAGATAACTAAATGAGCTTCTTCTTGAATATGAAAATAGATTCGAGTGTTTTTAAATATATTTTTTTTTTTTTACCTCGAGTGCCAGTGGCATTGTGGCACTGACCTTGAAAAGTAGTTAGTTGGTTTGGAACGTGCAAACTTACTAGATTAATTTAATACTCATACAAATATTGGTTAAACAGAAACCAGACTCCGAATTGCAAGCAGTGGCCAGAAGCAAATATATTTTCAAGCTGAATCATCAATTTAAAAATTATAAAAAAAACTTCATTTATCGTTGCTAAGAATTTCCTATGAAACAAAATAATAAACAATTTCTTGAATTCCATTAGCATTTGATACAGAAAAAAGTTTACAAGCATATCTACATAATTCAGTTTGATTAGAACTGAAATTTATTATACTATTCGATCCGATCGAAACTTTTGATTCATGTGAAGGTTTCATCCAACTTGCCTTAGAATATTTTTTTTCAATCTTCAATCTTTAGAGTGCAAATCTTAGCTGATATTTAATTTTGATATTCTTAAAAGAATCTAATTGTTTAAATCCTGTTTTTATCAAAATTTATACAAAAATTGGAGCAATTATTTCCCTCCGGCGGATAGCAGATTACAAATGTTTAGCAGAATAGGGCTGTTAAAATTAAAATAGGATGTATGTATGCACATCTAAAATTAAACAGCAAAATTAGACAGCAAAATAGGGTTGGTCTAAAATTAAGTTTTATCAATTCTTACACAACCTTAAAGCGATGTTAAAATACATCTAATTTATGAAAACCTCCTCTTAACTTTTGAGCAGAAAGGAACATAAATTACTGGAACTATTTTCCTCTAAAAGAAATTAAAGCGCCCTCCACCGCATTTACAAACTTCCGAGCTGCTGAGCCAAACAACAAGAATGAAACCACTGTAAGATCTTTTCAAATCAAGTTCAATATACATATTATAATGTTTAGCACAGTTTTCAGTTTCAAATGGTACTTCTACCTCTTCGAGTTGAAATTTTTAATCTATTTACATACATACATTAATATTTTTGAAAAGTTTTTTTTTTTGCGTAGTAAAAATCTATGATTATTAAAAACAGATTTTTGTTTTTTTTTTCATCATTCGATTTCCGAAATAGCAGTTTAAAAAAAAAAAAGAAATATTATCTCGATTGCGACCTTGGAGCATCCTTGCCCATGACGTGTTTTTCAAACTGTTTGGGTAAGACTTGAGTTAGAACCTAGTATTTAAGATATCTATTCTAGGTCAGGATTAGGCGTTTAGTTTTGGTGTTGAAATAAATAAAAAAAAAAACACCTAAACTGATGGGATAATCGAACGAACTGGAGTGTGCGACTAACGGTTATGTATTTGACGATCATCTCCCTTAAACCAAAGTTTTATCCTTGTTGCTAGCTCTTGATCTGTAATCAAAGATTTAACAAGGATTAGTCGAAATCCATAACACCAGTGTGGTATTAATGTAAAAGACCGCCAATATTCTTAAAATTGAAAAAAATAAGTTTTTCTAGGAATGGCATTATTTATTTAATTGATACAAGATGTCACTAGTAGTAAAACAAAAAGAATTAAAAAATAAACTCAATTTAAAAGAAAGAATTTTATTTTTATTTGTTTTGAACCATGTCTGTTTGGGTTTACATGGTTAAAACTTTTGATATAAAGCTAGATTTGTTAAGTTGTACACATTTTGAGAAACTAGAAGACAATGAAAAATATTTAAAAGTAAACACAAGAATCGAGTCATACGAATTTTTTTAAAAACTGAAGAAAAAAATTAAATTGGATCAAAAATAAAATTATTACTATATTTTTTTTTTTGCAAAAATGATTCATGAAATCAAATATATTTTAATGAAAATAATTGGTCTAACTGCTAATCAATAATTTAGCGTAAAAACTAAAAACACAAAAAAAAACTGCCTCTTATTGAAAACCGTTATGGAAAGTTTCTAAATTCTGAGAGGTCAAAGCCTTCACGTGTTTCAGTTTGGACCATTGATTATGGGACACCCTGTATACGATAGTAAAAATATATATTATTTCAATCTTTCCTTACATATTAATTGCAGAGCAAGATAATCAAAGTTCCATGGGTTCCCCTCCGATTGTATCAACCAGTTACTTTATTGGTTTTTTATATTATTATTATTTTGAATGAATTTTTTGGACAAAAGAAAGTAAAAGTTATTAAATAATTATATCTTCGATATCTTCGAAATTAATATGCGAATATTTTTTTATGGCAAGTAATTTCACTTTCAAATTATTGTTTTATTTTTTTTAAATTTTTTATCTATTCAAATCTTATAACCTAACTCTTGTAGGTTAATATAATCTGTCCCATCATTCATTATTTTTTTTATATGGATGCGGGTAAGCCCGAGCTTTGTGTTGGGGTAGACACGACGTGGTATGAGTACTGACAAAAGCATTTACAGAACAATGGTATTGATTAATGAGTTGATTGAAAGAATAATATTTTTTTGTGATAACTGGTAATCGTCGTAGTTTATTAAAAAAAAAAAAAATTTAAAGACAATATTGTTGTATTTATAATAAATTAACATTACTTTAACTATAAATGTATATATTGACATATTTACATGTACTACTCTGCAATTTATTTTATTTGCTCTACAGGGCAAAGTATTGTATTCGTGTAGATGCAAATTTCGAAATAATGTAATATTAAGATGATTGGCGAATCCAAAAAAATTGCTTTCGTCTTAACGTCCATCGATCTGTGGGTCTTCACCGAGCTAGAGCCTAAAATTATAAATGAATTTGCTTAAAGAAGAAATTCAAAATATTTAAGAACATCCATTTTTATATATTTTTTTATAAAGTCTCTTATCGGCTCTAACGCTTTTGATTAAACTTTATTCTCCGGGAGGCTAAGTGGAACGAACTTCCTTTGGCTAGCGCCGTTCGCGCTTAAGACAGTACATCATAATCATACACTACAGCGATTTTTAATCCTTACGGCCATATTATTCACTCAATACATCCAGATTAAAACTTAAATCTGGATGTAAATCATACAAATTCAATGTAAATTCATCTGGATTTAAGTTTAAATCTGGATGTATCGAGTCAATAATATGGCGGTTAAAGTCCTTTCTCTTCTGATTGCAAAGAAACTTTTAAACACTACAATATTTGAAATAAATTAACTTTGTGCAAGTGAAAAGGTTTCATCTATCTGCGCTCTTTACTCCACTTCAATAAACGAAGTTAACAGAGTAGCAGACGAATTGAAAAAGACATAATCGAACAATAAAGAAAACCACAAAGAAGAAAGGGCGATAACTCTGCAATTTGTTTAACCTCAGCAATTTTGTCTACCCCGGCCACCACCTACGTCTATAGCCTACGTGTTTAAAAATTGCAAGAAAATTTTGTAGTGTGTAAAAGCAGTCATTGTTATATTACTTAGGTCTAGTTGTACAAATATTTGACTTATGGTTCAGCAATGTTATCACATATTTACTTGAATTTTGAACCTTATCATTGAACCTCAGTTAATCCGCCGAAATTGTTGAGTTAAAATTGCTGAACCACAATTAAAATCTTGTAATATTTTTGCAAGTTAACTATACCCTAACTCCATTGCAACAGAAAAGAATAGGTTACAGTAAAATTTTTACAAGAGAGTAAAATTTGTACTCGTGTATTTGATAGTTAGCAGAATAGAAACGCGAGAAAAGTTTCATGCTAGAAAACTATCATTCTAGAAAAATATCATACAAGAAAACTATCATGCTATTCATGCTAGAAAAGTATCATGCTAGAAAACTATCATACTAGAAAAGTATCATGCAGTATACAAATTTAGTGCGATGGATTGTCATGCCGTAGGTCTAGGTTCGATCCCCAGCCTCGCCACCTAATAATCTCCATTCCGGCAGACACGCACACATGAATGGTTAAGAGTTGTAAGCCACTAGGCCCTAGTTCTTCATGAGCTGTTGTGCCATCAAATTCATATTTTATTTGCTTTATAAATCGCTGAAAATGAACAATTAAAATTTACAATGATCATTTTCTAACAATAATCACGTGTAAAATTATTTTTTTTTTTTCACACATTTAGGAATAAAACGATTGTAAATAAACAAATTTCGTTATGTTTACGTTTATGGTTCAATAATGTTTTTTTTTTTTTTTTTAACTTCCAGATGGTAGGTAATTTTTGATATTATAAATAGTTAATTTATACAAGTGATATTTTATATCGTTAAGTGTTTGCAAATTAATGTGATAATTAAAGTCTTCTCATTGAATGGTTTTCATTCTCGAAGATTTTTTAATAATACAAATTCTATATACTTCTGAAATAAATCAGCCAGTTCACACTAGGTATTCATCATGTAAGATAAACTGAACTTAACAGAAATTGCGTCAATTCGCAAGGCCCTTACTAGTCAACTTATGAGTCCAAGTTAGATCGCCGGGACGAAACGCCAATTTTTATAGACTAAAGGCCGTTAAAAGGTTTTCATTCTCTTAAAATTTTGGAATAAACTTCCGTGTGTAATTTTTTTAAATAATAATACGTGCGTGTTGAGTTTGATAAACCTTACATTAATTAAAAAATATATGTGACGCCAATTATCTAAGTAAATTCTAATTATTAGAACGATTTTAACAATTTGATAGATTTCATTAGATTTGCTGTTAATAAATATTAACTTACAGAAAGTTTATTATTTTGCTCATAGAACTAAACAATTTTTTTAAAAATTTATGCATATATGTATATTTGAAGCAGACTATTTAAGCCAATAAATTGTTATCATAGTAATTAAGTTAAGCAAACCTTAATTACTGATTGAATAAATGATTCAAGAATAAGAGAAAATTCTTTCCCTCTTTCGATTAACCATAATATTTTTTGCCGAGTAAAGATGAACATAAATCATAATTACTATTACACTTTCCCAATCGTTTACACATTTAAAATCTACTAATTGACTAGCAATATCTATGCTCTTACGATACAATTCTTATCTCTACGCGACGAAAACCAGACAACCAAAATGTAAACACACGTTTTGCTTTAATCAAACGGCAACGAACAAAAGCTAGTTTGATTATAATAAGATATCTTCACTTATCTTTAAAACTAACTTACTGTTCAATGTCATTTATTAATCACATCATTTATCTTTTCCAGGTTTTTAACTGTACGCATGTTACAAGTAAATTGAAATAATTAAATTCATAATAATAAAATGTCGTCATTATCAAATACAAACTATCCACCACCAACACAGCCACAGCCACAGCAATCTTCTGGAAGTGGCAGTATGGTGTTCAATGGAATGACTCAACAAACTATGCAGTCAGTTGGACAACAACAACAACAACAACAACCTGCAAAAATCATGCAAAATAACTTCCCTCCAACATCTAAGGCAATACCAAGCATGAATCAATTTATGCCACCAACATCGCAGTATATGCCGCAACCGTTATCAGCACCAGTATCACTTTCATCAGCTCAGCCACCAACATCTACGGCCTATGGAAATGGACCACAAGTGCATGGTATGCAAGGTAACCTTCCTGCACATCTTAGACCTCCTAGCGGGGCACCATTAACAAATGGCGGAGGTGGTAGTGGTGGTGGTGGCGGCAGCAGTGTCAACTCATCACGAACCTCATCGCCAGCTTTAAATAGTTCACCCAATCACTTTGCACAACAGCAGCAACAAAGGATGCCACAACCTGTATCTCAACAGAACCCAATTGCTGCCGGCAATAATCTAACTAGTAGTATGCAAAATCTCTCAATGGGTAGGCCTAGCAGCGGTCCACAGATGCTGCCCGCAACGACAACAACGGTCAGTAGTCCGTCGAATTTTCCTCAAAATTTCCAGGGAAACTTTAAGACATCAGCGTTGAATACAAACGCAGGAAGCGGTTTTCAACAGCCCTCTGGCCAAGGTCAACTTCTCCGCGGCCCTCCACAGCCTAATGCTTATGGCACATCGACTTCGCCGCTGATTCGAAATTCAATGCCATCACAACCGGCGCCCTATCCAACGCCTCCTGCACCGCAATTTGTTACAACTCCACAAAACGCCAATTATCCACCAACAAGTTCTGCTCCTTTTCCAAATGCATTCAATCAGAGTCAACTGAACAACAACATGGCTCCACCACAGATAGCGGAAATTCAGCCAAATCAGACCGCGCCAATGACAGCTCGGCGACCGATGTATCCACAGCAGCAAAAGCTTCCACCACCACTTCACCCACAACAGCAACAGCAGCAGCAGCAGCAGCCACAAGCTTATCCACAGCAAGCTTATCAACAACAGCCAATGGCACAGCAATCAACAAATGGACCCTCAAATCCTGGCCAGCAGAATGCATATCCCAGTGTCGTCAAACAAGGATTCAATAGTCTTTGGGGTCATGATACTGTAGATCTTATGCAAAACCGTCATGTTCTGTCGCCAGCAACATTGCCATTACCAAAAATAACTCTACACAATCAGTTTCATGAGTCCATAAATTGCCATCCCAAGTAAGTTTTTCAAGGATTTTTCATTCAAAAAATGTTCTTTTTTAATTTTTAAATCTTGCAGTATAATGCGATGCACCGTTACTAAAATACCAGAAAGTAGTTCATTACTTCAAAAGTCAAGACTGCCACTTGGTATACTAATTCATCCTTTTCGTGATGTTAATGTAAGTCGATCAAGAATTAATATAGAAGATATCAATTTCTTCATAGTGGTGCTTTTTTTTCGCTTTTAGAGCTTACCAGTTATCCAGTGTCCAAATATTGTGAGATGTCGCTTATGCAGGACATACATAAATCCATTTGTCTACTTTGTAGATAGCAAGATGTGGAAGTGTAATCTGTGTTACAGAGTCAACGAATGTAAGTTTTTTTTTTTTTTATAAAATCAAAATTTTATTCGAGTAAAACATGGTTTCTATTCCTCTTGTCCAGTGCCCGACGATTTTCAATTCGATCCGGCCACAAAAACATACGGAGATGTTACACGTAGGCCTGAAGTTCGTGCAAGCACTATTGAATTTATAGCACCATCCGAGTATATGGTAAGTGCATTTTTTTGTTTGTGAACAAATTATTAGAAATTCTTGATACAACTTAAAAAATGCAAGTCTGATATATGACTTAAAGGATTTATTTTTTTTTTACCATAGTGGTTTTTTAGGAATTGCTCAGTTCATCGGAAATGAATTCATGTATTGGAATTTTTCATTTCGATTTCTGTTTTTATAGGATTGACGAGATTTGTAGGGGAATTTTGTTTCTTTCGAAGAAAGAGCATCATTCCTTTTTCAATTTTCAAATTCTAATAGAAGGGAATTGTATTCCCTATTAAGCCCTTCACCATTAGCCCAACTGTCATCATATTTTGACATAAGCAACGGGGGGCACGACTTATCGCATTGCACTGTGTTTTTAAATTATGTCAAGAAAAGTTATTAACGTAAATTCCTTGAATTGAATTGATTACTTCTCTTACCAACTTTCGGAATGAAACTGATATTGACTTCTTCTTCTTTGAAGAATATACATAGGTGATGTTTAGGCTTATAAATATGTTCACCAGAATCATTAAAATTACGTCTTTGTTCCCTGTCGAATTATTTCATTAAGAACTTCAGATTAGTAATAAAAGGAGTGTGGTAATAGGTTCTACCCCACTGCATGATGGAGGCTTGTGTTGGAACCCATTAGAAGGCCCCAAGCCAAATTATTATATAATATAATCGTAAGCAGTCCTCTTGTAGTAGCCCGTGGCGTAGGTTAGTGCGTTGGACTGTCATGCCCGATGTCCCCAGGTCTACTGCCTCTTGCGAGGAAGTGACGAATTCTCCAAGAGTATCTCTTGTCATAGAAAAGTGCCGCTCACATTAGTCGTTTGGATTAGGCAATAAACTTTAGGTCCTCTCCATTCCTCCAGATACACACAGGAATGGTTGAGAGTTGTAAGTCGCTAGCCCCTGGTTCTGCATGAGCCGTTGTGCCACCAAATGTATTTTTCCTCAAACAATGATGACACAAGGCTTCTACAAAAATAATTCAGCATTCAATTTTACCGAAAGTAGTATTAGTGTAAGACACCATTTCCACTGCAAAAAAAATTCTTCGGATCGTGTTTCCTGAGAAAAACTTCACTTATCTCCTTCTTGAACTCACTAAATAATATATTTATATCCTTTTACAGTTACGGCCACCACAGCCAGCGATTTATTTGTTCCTGTTCGATGTCTCGATAATTGCCCAACAAAGTGGATACCTTGAAAACGTGTGTAATGTTCTATCGAAACATTTAACCGACATGCCCGGTGATGCACGTGCTCAAGTTGGTTTCATTGCATATAATAGTGAAGTGCATTTCTACAGCATGGCAGAGGGTTACAATCAACCTCACGAAATGACTCTGATTGACATCGAAGGTCAGACTGTTATCTTTGTTTTAGTTTTTATCGTGTTTTAACATAACTTTTATTTCCAGATCCATTCCTTCCACGACCGGATAATCTATTGGTTAATCTAAAGGAATGCAAAGACCTGATTAAAGACTTGCTAGTACAATTGCCTGAAAGATTTGCAGGAACCCATGATCCTGGTTCCGCTCTGGGAGCAGCTTTACAAGTTGCATACAAACTAATGGTAAAAAATAAAGATTTTTATTGGAAAAACCATATTCAGGTGTTTTTTTTTTTTTTATTTTTGCAGCAAGCTTCTGGTGGACGTATAACAGTGTTTCAAACGTGCCTTCCAAACAAAGGTCCTGGTGCTCTAGAGGCTCGTGAAGATCCAAACAATCGTTCAGCCAAGGATGTTGCACACTTAAACCCGGCCACAGATTTTTACAAACGATTTGCTCTCGAATGTTCCGGTTACCAGATAGCTGTGGATCTATTTTTACTCAACCAACAATACAGTGATCTTGCAACAATGTGTAAGTTTTCATAAAATGATGATTTGACAAGAGTAATTTGATTGTTCTGTACTTAAGCTGGCATAAGTAAACACAGCGGGGGAGCGGTTCATCATTTCCCACTCTACCAGAAGACCAAGCCTCAGCATGTTGATTCATTTAAACAATGCTTCAAGCGGTATTTAGTCAGAAAGATTGGTTTTGAAGCTGTGATGCGAATACGCTGTACGCGTGGTCTTCAAGTTCATACATTCCATGGAAATTTCTTTGTGCGATCGACAGATCTTCTTTCTTTGCCAAATGTCAATCCCGATGCTGGTTATGGCATGCAAGTAAGTTAAAGAGAATTATTTTTCTGGACAAGGGTTTTTGATAATTCTTAAAAAATCTTCAACAGATCTCGTATGAGGAATCGCTTACAGATGTAAAAACGATATGCTTCCAAGCGGCTCTACTCTACACTAATAGCGAAGGCGAACGTCGCATTCGTGTGCATACACTTTGCCTTCCAGTTACGGCGAGTTTGACGGAAGTAATGCATTCGGCAGATCAAGAAGCCATCATTGGACTACTATCGAAAATGGCCGTGGATCGGTCGATTTCATCAAACGTGGCCGATGCTCGGGAGGCCTTCATAAACGTAACTGTCGATATCTTAAGTGCATTCAAATTGGCACAGAATCTTCCCTCTGGTCAGGGCGGATTGATTGCGCCACGAAATTTGGCACTGTTACCTTTGTATATTTTAGCTTTACTAAAACACGTAAGAATAAAAATCATTGAATTGATCTTGAGAAATGTTTCTTAACACAAAATAATATCTTCTCTTAGCCCGCATTTCGTGTTGGCACTAGTACACGACTTGATGATCGTGTCTTTGCAATGGATGAATGCAAGACACTGCCGCTGGATCAACTTATGAAGTATATTTATCCTGAGTTCTACCATATTGACAGTTTGTTTTATAATCTGCAAAATTCAAACGACACCGATGACGACGACGATAATGTTGCCGATCTGCCAAGATTACAATTATCAGCCGAATTGTTAGTTTCTTTAAAATTTCTTTAAGAATTCTCTATAACTCGAAATTTCTAATTGGTTTGCTTTTTTTTCTCTCTAGCCTCGATTCGCGATCAATTTTCTTGTTAGATTGTGGAAGACTGATAATTATTTATGTTGGTCTTAATGTTCCAATTAATATTCTTGAAAATGTTTTTGGTATGTAGTATTTTTAAAAAGTCGTTTAAACAGTTACAAAAATGTGTTTTTGTTTTAGGTATTAAATCAACAGCAGAAATACCGGATTATTGTTATGGTTTACCTACAATAAATAGTCCCGAAAGTAATGCGCTTAAACGATTTTTGATGAAATTGAATGACGATAAGCCCTATCCACCACTTATACAAATCATAAGGTTAGTACATAGTCTGGAGTGGATTATTATACTATACGCATAAACTTTTTAATGTACCATAACTCAACCCTATATTTAAAGCTGTTTAAATTGATTTTCTTTAGTATTGGGATTTCATTTTTTTTTTTTTTTGAAATTTTGTATCCATCTATCGTGAGCAGTCATGAATGAATAAATGAATAATTTTGGGTGTTATTGCACTGCGACCTTAAGATCTAGCTGTATGATGTGGTTGCTCATTTACAACTCAGCCTCCAAATTAGATTCCTTAAGAAACTTTAGTATTTGGGGTACTTTTACACGCCGACTCCACAGGACATACAGATGCCCAAGATCCAAACCACAATCCAATCAACAATCAGCTTGTTTTTTTTCGCACTGGGCACTTTATGTCATGTCGTTAGTTATGTCGATAAATTCCAATTCCTTTCAGTACTACTTCTACCTCTCTCACACATGGAGCGTCAAATCTCATGGCCAAGCTTTGAACAGAGTTCATGTCTTGTTCAAAAGTTAGTTTTCGTCGACATGTTCATAACATGGACATGGATTTTTGTGTCTCCATTGGATTTTTTGTAGACATGTTCATAATCCTGCCATCGTTCATGGCCTGTGGAGGCGGCATGTTAGAGAGGGTAAGCTTCTCTCTTCTATCTGGTGATGTCCCAGGTATCAGTGTTTTTGGTGCATCGCAGTTACTTAATAGATGGTCCGGCATCTCCTCATGGGCGTTGCAGAATCTGCAAGTGGCACTTTTCACTAGGCCAAGAATACTGAGGTGTTTTCTTAGCTTGCAGTGGTCAGTGAGAAGGCCCGTTTGTTTAAGCTGATGCAGGATAGGAATCGTTCCTGGTTGTAGTTACCAATAAGGAGCTTCGCCTGCCTCAGCTTAGGGAGTTCTTTCCAGACAATGCAGTCAGAGTTAACATAGGCACCGTTCCTATACCGTTATTTGAAGAAAAATCGAATCGAAAGCGGTTTTGAATAATTTGTTCAGTAAAGACCGATTCCTTTTAAATTTGTTTTTGTCGTACTCCTGGTTGACATAAATTGCTTATCGAAATTTGGCCCAATCGAGGTAACCGTCGGAGCGGAATTCTCTCCGATTTCCTACGAATCGGAGACATTTTCCTTCGAAGTAGTTCTCCGACCAGCAAAATGTCTCCGATTCGTAGGAAATCGGAGAGAGTTCCGTTCCGACGGTTACCTCGATAGGGCCGAATCGGCCCAAAGTTATTTATATATATAAAAATGAATCCCTTTTTGTGTTCGTACGCGCATAATTCGGCTGGAAATCATTCGATTTGGATGGGGATTTTTTTGTTGGATTTATATTAAACCAGACTAACACAACGGGGCTGAAAATTGAAAAATTTGAACAAAAATTAGAAAATTCTTTCGACAAAGTCAAAAAATCGTGAAAACATCTTGAAATTTCAAACTCTTTAATTTATTTTTTTTTCGTACGCGCATATCTCTATTGAGTATCATCCGAATTGGATGGAGATTTAATTGTTGGATTCGTATTGAACCAGATAAACACACTACGGAGATAAAAATTTAAAAATTATTCCGGAAAAGTCGTGATAACAATTAGAGCTTGCTCGACTTTCGAAAAGAACATTAATAATTTAATCAATTGTAGGTGGAATGAAGTTTGCCGGGTCAGCTAGTTATTTTATAAATTAAAGTTTTTAAGAATTTTGAATTACTTTGTTCAAAAGTTGGAGTATTAATCTTTTCTTTGAATTTTGTTATAAGAAATGGAAACAAGACCAAATATTTTGCCATTGAGTCATATACAAATTTCCCATTATGTTTGTATATTATACAAAACTATCACATTTATCATCATAATTTAAATTCTGTGCTTTTAATTTAATATGATTTAAAAATGTAATACGATTATGTGTGTACTTACTTTCAGGGATACAAGTACGGCGAAACCAACATTTATTGAAAAACTCGTAGATGATCGAAGTGAATCTAGTTTATCATATTATGAATTTTTGCAACACATACGGACTCAGGTGAAGTAGTACTTTATAAGCTTAACTAAATAACTAGTGTAATTAATATTGAGTAAAAGCAAAAACAAAAAAAATATGTAAAACTGAAACAGAAACAATAAAAAAGAGATAAATATTATAATGATAAAAACAAATAAAACAAAAAGAATAAATACAAAAATAATAAAAAAATAAATTATGTATTTACGAAGCAAAGCGAAAATTTAGCTAGATATTTAAGAAAAACAAAAAAATAATTCAAATGATGAAAACTTAAAAAAAAAAACTAAACCGCTCCAATGTGTGAAAATTATTTATTTGAATTCCGCATTTGGAACTTACAACCACGATTATAAAATTTAAAAATAAATGTCAGTGGGTTTGGTGTGTTATTTAACTTTCTCCTGTACGCTCTATATTTACTTTCGCTTTCTTCGTGTTTTCCTGAGAGATATAACTTTATATAACCCTAGACCTTTGAACATCCAATAAAATAGAAGCAGTGACTTTATCATGAAACTAAGAAAGAGATTAAACAATAATTGTTAGATATTTCATTTTTAAATTTGTTAATTTATCCCTTTTAAGGAAGTGGAATTGCACGCAGTAAGATTTTTCGGAATTGGTTAAGCGTTTTCGATAATGCTAATGCTTTCATATAATAATTTATTTAAGGAAATATGTTTATCTTGTAAATAATAATTAAAAGGTCCGCTGTTTTTTTTTTTTTTTTATAATTTATTTTAAAATTTTTCTTTTTTTGTGTTTTTAATTTTCCTTAAAAATTTTCAAATGTGTCCTTGGCTTAAGTAAGTTTATGTTACGAACAATTTAAAATATATTAGTCATCGTAATATTTTTTTTTTTAGTTTAAAACTAAACTTTTTATTTGAAATTATTATATCAAATAAAATAGAAATAGAGTAATTATTATTATTATATTGTATCTTATCTGTTGTGAAAGAGAAATTTATCATTTTAAAGAATACAAAAATATTACTCACTGATGTAAAATATAAGTTGTTTTTATTTTTTGTATGAGGAAATTTTTTCAGAAATCTTTAAGGAATTACGCACTTCAGAAACACATTTTGTTAATTGATGTTAGAAATCTGCCTCCCACTTGATTTCTTTTTGTCCCGCTAACATTATATATACATATATCAAAATATCAAAATTCCTGCCTGTCGAAAAATAGGATAAAAGTGCAACTCTAGACGGGACACTTCCATTATTAAGGTGACGACGAAACTCCTATGTCATTATATGTATTTGAATAGGGCTGCCGAATGTTGAAACAATAACAAAAATCAGGTCCGTCAAGCTGGGTACACCACAACGGAAATTCAAAAATCTAACTATGCAAGAATTAGTTGCTAATTCGGGGCTAATTTAGTACTCCAATCGCGAAAGAGCCCCAAATTCCCTTCACCCTAAAACTTGTGGTGGACTCCGCTTTACGTCAAGCTGGGTCCACCATGTTAAATACGCCTCGACACCTTCAAGTTTAAAATCGGACTCCGCCATCGTTCATGTTTCCGATCGACACTTAGCTGCTGCTATCCAAATAGCCCGCTCCGCATTTCAAGGTTATTTCCCTCTTGGCCCAATTGCCAAGGTGAAACACTATTGATGAGTAAGATTATGCACAGCAATAATATTTCAACACAGTGCAATGGACTGAAAGGGTTCAACTCAGGTTATGCACAGTGAACTAAATGTAGGGCGCAACAACCACACCTCCCAATACACAATTTCAAAAATCTAATGATGCAGAAATTAGGGACTAATTTGGTACCTCAACCCCAAAGGAGCCCCAAATTCTCTTCACTCTTTAGAAGGCTAAAACTTATTTGATGATTTGATGACGTTATCAAGCTGAGTCCACCACAAGTTTTAGGGTGAAGGGAATTTGGGGCTCTTTCGGGATTGGAGTACTAAATTAGCCCCTAATTCCTGCATAGTTAGATTTTTGAATTTTCGTTTTGGTGGACCCAGCTTGACGGATCTACAAAAATCCATTGTTGGAACATATATTGTTTATTTATCGAATTATCCAATATATAAGAGAAATCAAATATTTAAATACATATTGAAAATATGACGTTTCATGGTTACAAATTTTTCTAATTTTGATATTTTTGTGGTAGTTAGGCAAAAACTTGATAATTTCAAGGTATTTTCAAAGTTTACGAGTACGACCTTACTGAATCAAATTTGTCATCAACAAGATAACTATTTAAGCGACAAACTGATTGCAATATTTGAAAACTTTTAAAATTCTGTATTCTTTTGATAAATCTGTGTAAAATAAAAAAGTGTTATTCCTATGTACCACGCTTAGGGCTTAAAATTTAACCTTATGTCGTTTTGCAGTGGTGTTCCATAGGCTTTCTAATTTCAGTTCTAAGAGAAGAGAAATAATGTTACAATAATGCTTGCATAAACCTAGCTGCACTAAGTGACAGCATTACAAAAAATAATTTAGTTAATACATACCCAACAAACAAAAAATGTTATTTAAAAAAAAAATTCCACTGTTTGAGTTTGTTCTACAGATAAGAATCGCAAGGTCAGGATCAGAACTCAACGAATGCATTTTATTAGCATCAGAATCAAGTAAGTAGCTTTACTTTTCATGGGTGAGTCAAATTGGAATAATATTACAATAGATTACTCAGACAGAGAGGCAACCGACCTCGACCACTTCTAAGATTATAGCTGATTACTTAATTTCTATCCAGTCCAACAATTCAATAATAATTTTATATTTAATTTAGTGTTTCAATTCAGTCGACAGCCTAGCCAGTTTCTTTCTGGCGTTGAAATTTCATAAATCAGTTCCGTATTCCGAGTAATGATGGCGAGTCTTAAATTTTCACTAGTAATGTGTCTAGTTCTATTTGTTTCCACATCGACACAATTTACTTATGGATATTCTGTGTTAGGTTTGAATAAACTTCGTTAAATCGAATTTATAAATTTATCAATAAAAACTAATTAAAGTGTTGGATTTTAGGAGGAAGAAATCAATACGAAGAGATAAGCATTAAAAATCAAGGAAAACATCCGATATTTAAGTTTTGTGATCAAATAGGAAATCACTTAAACTGCATGATGGATTGTAAATCTTGGGGCTACACAAATGGACATTGTGCCAGTGACTTTTTATGCAA
Source organism: Epistrophella euchroma (assembly GCA_947049315.1). Lineage (NCBI taxonomy): Eukaryota > Metazoa > Arthropoda > Insecta > Diptera > Syrphidae > Epistrophella > Epistrophella euchroma. The sequence goes on along the minus strand of OX346245.1, from coordinate 118,658,798 downwards.
CTGTCTGTGATTTATTCGAAATTTAGTACCTATAATCTAATGTGATTACCTAATACCTACTGTTTTAAGTGGTGTGATTGGACAAAATGGTCAAGAATTAAACTAAAATTAAAAATAAAGTCTTCTTGTGTAATACATGTAGTTATTTATGATAATCAAAAATTGGATTTGCATGAATGTAGTTAAAACACATCTGAAATCCTTGCATAGTGTAGAAAGTGACAAGTAATGAATTTGACCCATCTTATATCGTTTTCCAAAGGTTTCACTCATGCTTTAACTAATTCTGAAATACAATGGAACAGTGCTAGTTGCTTTTACTCAATTCAGAAGTTTTTTGGTTTTGATACTTCTGACTTAGGTTTATGTCGCATTTTTAATTAAACAAAAAGATTTTTTGATTTTATGTGGCAATATGTTCATGTATCTACTTTCGTAAATCCTAATCGGTCTATGCTATCGTTTGTTTTTGGTATTCGGCCCTATCGAGGTAACCCTCGGAGTTCTCTCCGATTTCCTACGAATCGAAGACATTTTGCTGATCGGAGAACTACCTCGAAGCAAAATGTCTCGGTTGCAAAATTGTCAGTTGACCGTATTTTTTTTTGCCAGTGGAATGGTTTTAGAAGAGTTCTATTTGATTCCGAAGGCTTCCGGACGTTCAATGCACAACGTCAGTTAAACACACAAAAAAAATTTACTGATTCATACGCACCCGAAGTTTTATTTAACAAATTATTAAAATTATGTTAACCATTTTATAATATTGCTTATCGTTAAAATATTGTATCACGCTGTAGAAAAGATATGTTTGTAATGTAGGTATTTAAAGTTTACTTTTAATTTGTGGTGTTTCTACTGTCAACGCTGATGGTAAAGTATCTTTTGCCACCAAACTATTTAAAACTGTTACATCTAAAATAAACAGAGCAGAATGTTACTGATAAAATAACAAATGTTTCGATAAAACTCACCATCGGTTCTTGCATATTGTTCTAAAATCCTACGGATACCAGTTATTGGTACGGCGGTATTACAATTTGGATAAACAACATCATCCCTTTTCAAATTGGACACACAAATTCCAAGTACACAACCATTTTCATCGAACATTGGTCCACCACTTTGTCCATTTTGAACACAACCATCGGACATAATTGCTTTTGGCGAGCATTTTATAATTCTACCCTGGAATATCGAAGGATTAAAATCATACTGAAAATTTATAAAGAACGGGAATCCAGCATTGTAGACCATCTGACCAGAATGAGGTCTAGACGTTGAGAGTTTAACGAAATATTTGTTGGGAATGTTTGAGTTTGGTTTTAGAAGAGCCACATCAAATGGTTTATTAAAATGTGGATTTTTCCACACTAAATCAGCTTCGAAATTTCCATAGGCGCTTCTGCAGGCAATTTGTGTATTGTCCTTCAATTAAGAATAAATTATATTTGTTAAAGAGATTTGCAGAATAGGAAATACATATGAATTTTGTACATTTGTCATAATATGTGAACAGGTGAGGATCAAAGCCTTATTAAGAACTTTAACCAGAGTGCCAGTGCAATGGTTGTTGTTTATCATCACAATCACAAGACTGCGTTCCCCTGAAGAGTGAAACATCAAATTTCGTATTCGAGATCGAAAGCGATAGCAGGCTTACATTGAAAACTGGAAACCCTCGCTGGCAATTCAATCGATGTAACATTAATTCCTACTTTCTTCAAAAAGTCCCTCAAAATATAAGAAAAGCTGGCAGCCAATGTAAGGGTTACATTCTCGTTTTGCCTTTGGAAGGTTGTGCAAATGATCATACCAATAAGTCGCCTATAAAAATAAATATATGGTTCATTAGCTTCGCCAAAGTTTTTATCCTTTAACTTTGCTCACAGTTTATCATTAAAAACGGCTGCACCCTCACATCCCGCCGGCAGAGAGTTAGACAAAATAAAGAGGCTCCCATTTGAATTAATTAAATTTGATATTTTTCCAATATTAACGGTTTTATAGAACTCCTCCAATCCAAACGGAGTAGCAATAGTGAGAACATTGTCCAACTTTTGAACTTTGTAGAGAAATGTTAGATAGTGCTTGATTTGGTTTATGAATCTCTCGAAGCCTTTTTTCTCGTTCGCCTTTCGGAATGATAGGACGACAAAGCTGCGTAGGAAACACTCTTTTTCGCTACCAGGGAAATGCACACCTGTTGCGCAAATTTGCCGAATGTACTGTGAGACTTCCCTGCAGCTAAACACATAAAGTATCTTGGCGCAATAGCGAGTCAAGACTTGAGGCTGATTAACTAAATCTCTTCGATCAAAGGTTATTTGATAATTAAGTGAGTTGAGTAGCTTCGACTCGTCGGATTCTTTCTGAGCATTGATGAGCAAGTCGTTTTGTAGATCTTCAATTATTTTCGAATGGGTGCATTGTTCTCCTGTGCCCAGCGGTTGGATAAATGGTTCGAGAATACTACCAGATGATAGTATGATTTCGTCATTAATGATTATAGCTGATCTCCGAGTGTTTGGATGGTTTGTTATTTCCAAAATACCGTGACGTATTTTAAGAAGCATCATCTGTTTTGTTGGTGTATTCTAAAGTAGTTGATTTAAATATAAATCATTACGTTAAAATTTAAGGACAATACTTACTTTTAGTTCAATATGATGGCAAAATAACTCTGTTTATTTTTGTTTCATTTTTTAATATTCTGTTTTTAGTTTCTAATTCAAGCAGCAATAATTGGAAAAGTTTACAAACAGAAACAAGGAAACAAGTTTTTTCTTTTGTTGTAAATAGGTGAAAACGAAAAGACAGACAGAAATGTCAAAAACTTGTCAGTTATAAAATTTAAGATATAGATGGCTCTGTCACCATATGCAAGAAAATTACTGTTCCGGTTAAGTGTGAGTAAACGTTTTTTTTTTTGAAATTTTCAAACTCATTTTGGGATAGTTTTTCTCACTGGAAAACTTATAAAAATGATGCAGAAAGCTTAAATTTTGGTTTAAAAAGCATTGTATACATTCTTTTTCACAAAACAACTGCGCTAGCGGGAAAAAAAATGTAATTTTGCAAAAAGTTGCCAATGTAGTTAAGACTTTACATTGTATTTTTAACGAACGGTGCATCCAGTGAGATGGGTAGATTTTGTGTGAGTAAGAAAGAGAAGGGTAAATTCCACCCAAGTTACGCCGATGCGCCAGTTTCAATAAATGTTTTCGGATTCAGCATGAAGATTATTTTTTGTGTGAGTGAGAGATACATGGTTTTTAAGGGTGTGAGATAGGGATAGGTAGATTGAAATGAAAGTATTGTTTCTCTATAATGTAAACACGAGGAAAATTTTGATGAACAAAAACATGGTTCATCAAAAATACAATGTAAACAGGCACTTGGGGATTTCAGGGGTCTGTAACACAACGGCCGCGTTCGGGGGGCAAGCCAAATCTATCCGGATAGGTTTGTGTTGTTGTAATCCCTTGTTGAAAAACTTCTGATGTCAGCTGATGCAACAATAACTGAAGGTATCTGAAAATTTTTGGGATAGGTGGATAGCCTATCTCACTACCACCCAAACGCAAGCAACGTGATAAGGGCCGCGTTCGGGTGGCACTTAGATAGCCTATGTGAGATAGGCTATGATATGTTTTCGAACGAAAAAGCAGGATAGGTTAAAACAACTGACGAAAGGAAAAGTGAAGTTAAATTTTTTAAACAAATATTTTGTTAATTTCATTCCAAATTACACTGAAATGCATTTTAAGGCATATTTATAATATTTTATTCCTTTACAAAAAACGAAAAACTAACAACAAACAACGCGATAACCAGCAAATTGCCCATTGGATAGTTTAGTATACCGAAAATTTTTGGTTAGCTTGAGTTGTTTCTGACAACAGCTATATGGTTCATCAGCTGAATTTTTCTATGGGAAGTACTTGTCGGAAAAGTAAAAGCGACAACTTATCCTAAATCGTGTAGCATGCGTGGCAGAGCTGTAAAAGACTGCAGTACTTTGGTAATGCAGTTAATAAAGTCGCAGTTAATTAACTTACCTATTGAATGTAAGTTAATACTGTAAATAAGTACTTTAACTGCGAAACAAGCAGTCAGCAGTCAGTACTAACATTCCGACTGTACAGTTAAAAAAAAAAAGTTAATTAACTTTTAGTTAATTAACTGCAGTACTTTTTAACTGCTTTTAGTCTTTTTAGTCAGTGAAAAGTCTTTGTACTGCGATGATTTAACTTTTAGTCAGCAAGTCTTTTAACTACATTCAATTAACTGTAAATTTTTTTAACTTTTTTTCTTTTAAATTTCTTTTCTTTTTATTCCATCCTGTTTCTTTGAGTTAAAAGACTATAGAAAACGTTAAAAGACTTACAGTTAATTTTTTTTTTTGGGCTAAGAAGTAATTTAAATAGATCTGGATGTAAATAAATAAATTAAATAAATTTGATGGCACAACAGCTCATGAAGAACTAGGGCCTAGTGACTTACAACTCTCAACCATTCCTGTGTGCGTGTCTGCAGGAATGGAGGGGACCTACAGTTTATTGCCGAATCCGAACGGCTAACGAGCGGCACTTTTCTGTGACAGGAGATACTCTTGGAGGATTTGTCAATTCCTCGCAAGAGGCAGTAGCCGTTTTTTCTTTTAAATAAATAGGTGGCGAGGCTGGGGATCGAACCTTAGACCTCCGGCATGACAGTCCATCGCACTAACCATCACGCCACGGCTACTACAATAGATCTGGATGTATTGAGTGAATAATATGTATGAGTGATGTATTGAGTGAATAATATGGCGGTAAATCTCTATAGAAAACCAAAATCGACCCAGTCCTGCTGAAAGAGACAGAAGATAATGATCCATTTCAAGATTGGATGAAAGCATGATTTTTTCGCGATAAATATTTTTCGAGTCATATTTGGTTCAGTATATATCAATGATTCAGTATAGATCAATGATTGTGATGATTCAACGACGAACTCTACAGGCTATACGTGACGTTGAACTTACCCAAAGACTGAAAACACAGCTACACTGAGATGGGAAGAACCCTTATTAGTTTCCACACACAAGTAGAAAGTAACCTCAACCAGCTTGATAATAGTGGTGCTTTGTAAATGCCATCAAAACTATAGTACATACCTACAGTTAGACAACACACACATTCGACTATTAACGGTTTATGTCAATTTTAAATAAAACACACATTTCCTCTTTAGTTCTTAGAATATTTTAATTGTTGCATCAACAATCAATTTGTCCTATACAAAAAAAATATCAATAAAAAAATTATTTCATAAATTAAAAATAAGACATTAAAATAATTACAATTTAATTTAAATCAAAATAAAAACTGGAAAACAAAAACATAAGAACAAAAGAAAGTTTTTTTTTAGAAATAAAATATGAAAAATACAAATTAAACAAAATTATACATACAATCATCATTAATTTTACGACTAGATCCAAAGAAATTTAATCATATTAATGTTCGTTTATTGTTCTCCCCTACTTTTTTTTATTTTTGTTGATTATATTGATTTAATCTGTGAGTTTTTTTTTATTTTCCTTTAAAATTTTTCATTTTATGAAAGAGTATTTTAAGAGAAAAATTACAAAAAATAGTTGTCCTTCTTTATGATCTTATAAAGTTATAAATTAAAATTAAGAAAATCATATTTACATCAGTTTTTTTTTTTTTAATCTGTTATTTATGTACTATTTTCAGTATGAGTAATATGTAAAACGGAATATGTTGTATGGAATAATTTCATATATATTTTACAAACAAAAGAAAAAGTTGATAGATTTTTACGGCAATTTGAGATAACAGAAAAAAACATATTTAAGTTTTATTCTTTTTTTTTTTAATATAACATAAAGTTTTATAAAACTGCAGAGCAGAACATAATGAAAATGGTTTTTAAGAGAAACAAATCATTTTAAACTGTTTTCTTTTTTTTATTGAATTGTCAAACTTAAGGACATTTACTTTACTTAAAGAGTCTAAGATGAATAGAACCACAATTTGATTGGGACAACATATACATCTCTCTCTCACTTATTTTTGTTTTGTTTTTATTATTTTTTTTATTTATGTACACAATTTTGTCAAAAGGTTACATGTTTTTTTTTTGTTTTTAAATAGTTGTTTTATATTTTATTTATACATATGTGTATAGTTTGCATAGATGGTAACGATATAATAAATAAATAGATAAATACATGGATTTTCATTTTTTTTTCATTTTATTTTCAATGGATTTTCGAGATTTATGATGTTATTTTTTTACAATTCCATCGCTTTTATTTTCCCGCTTGTTTGATTTTCAGCTTACTTTTTTCCGAGTTGATCACGCCAGTCAACGAACTTATCCATTTCTTGATGCAATTGTAATGCTTGAATGCATGCTTCGAAGAATTCAGTACCAAAGCAGTTTTGCCTGTAAATTGTGAAGATGAAAATACGATTAGAAACATAATATTTATATATTTTCTTATTCCAAGCAACAAGCAAAATTTTCTTGGTCTACAAAAAGTTTTAGGTCAAAATTGAACCGACTTCAATTTGATCTTCAAAAATTTCGGATTTCTTTATGGAAAGAAAATTCAATTACGTTCAAAAAGATTTTTTTTTTTCAAAAAATTAATTTAATATACATATGTATGTATATAACAAAAATTAAAAAAAATAATAATCAAATACTTCGCAAGTTTTATTACTGGTATTGGTTTGAAATAATTTAAGACCTTAGCAATGTAAATTTGAAAACACATCGTAAAATTACCATGAAAATATTAAATTGGCATCACTGTTAATGCGAACTTGCATAAAGTGATGCACAAACTTCAAATTAAATAATAAAATAATCCACTTCTAACATAACCTTTAAATTTTTCAGGTCCGATGTCGTTTTTAAATATCACGACAAAAATATATCCAAGAAAAACAAAAAAACTAGATCTCAAACCAAGAAAAAAACACCGCCGTCGAAGTAGTAATGCAAAAAATGTAATTAAAACATAAAAATAAATTTTGTGTGTATAGTAAAAAATGACACTTAAATTTCTTTCGAATAAAAAAATAAAATAAAAATCATTAAAAAAATATATTAACTAAAAATTCAAATAAAAATTAACATACCAATAAATTGAACTTAAGTCAAAATGAAAAGTAAAATGAATTTAATTTGTTGTGATACAGTTGTAGGTAGAGTAGTGTGTTGTATATTTTATCTTCTTGAAATTCAGTAGCCTTCTTAGTTTCATTTTTCATCACCATTTTCTTAATTTTTGTTCGTTATTTTATATCCGTAGACATTTTGAAATTCGTTTCTGTGTTTTTTTGATTTGTTTTCTTCCAAAAATCCATTAAAATCCTTATGTTTCAGCTGCTTAGCATGTGTGGATACGCCATTCCTTTTTCGTTTTTTTTTTTGTTTTGTTTTTCTTTTTTTTTATTTATTTAAAAATCTCTTAAGATTTTTAAATTTGTAGTTAGTCGAGTAGAATAGTAGTTTTGTTTTTGTAAAAATATAGAAGTAGTTATATCACTTTGTTTTCGTTTTAAACTAATATAAAAATACAATTGAATAGGTATTAAATAAAAATAATAAAAAATAAAATTATAAAAAAATATTTTCGTATAATATATAAATCTAAAAAAAAGCTAAAGATAAGTATAAAAATAAATACAGTTTTATTTTGTATAGCAACATATACCCAAAAAGAATTATATAAATTATGTATCTAACAACAAATTAACAAGAATGTACGTTTTATTTTGTCCTTTTTCTTAACTCTCAATTAAAATTTTCCTTTTCAGTTTTCTCTACGGTCTCTCTGTTTTTTTCTTTAAGTTTACACTTTTTGTGTGTGTGTGTGTGTGTTTATTTCTTATAGACACAATGCACATAAAGGAAAAAAAATAAGTTTTATTTTTAAGTTTTAAACTTTTTACTTGATATTATAACAAAATAAAACAATGGTTTACAAAAAAAAAAAAAAAAAGATTATGTGTCGTAATTATAAGATTAATTTTGTTTTATTTATAAAAATAAATTAGAAGAGTATAATATAGAAAGGAAGAGGCGGAAATAATAAAAACAAATTCAAAACAAAGAAACTAAGAAAAAAAAAATAATAATTTTGCTTGTATTCTTATACCAATTAAACTACTGATTATATTGAGTATGGCGTTGGTGGTGGCGCAGCACCATTTATTGTTTTAACATATGTTTTAAGTGCTTCAACTTCCTCTCCTAGATGTAGCGCTTCCACACATGCTTTAAAGTAATCCGTTGTAAAGCAATTCTTCCTAAATTAATGAAAATATTAGGAACATTTAAATTAAAAATTCAAATGTGCATATATATGAATAATAATAGAATTCTGAAAATTTCAATAGCTTGATTTGGTTCTTATTTATTTTAAATTATACATTATAGTCTCATAAAAAATAGTAATTTATCTAATTGCTTATTAACTCATACAAAAAATAATGATAATTTTGTTTTCTATCATCATCATGACCAAAATTAAGTACCTACTCATTATTAATCATTATAAAGGGCAACGACCATCGGAACATGACGCTGTGTGAATGTTAAATCAATTTTAGAATTTAAGTTATAAAAGTAAATTAATTTATTTTTACTTTGCCCATCTCAACCATCAAATAAGAAAATAGAGAAAAACGTTTTCTGCGGACATTTTGTAAACATTTTTTTTATCGTTTTAAATACATGCATACTATTTTATGAGTTTGAGAACATTTTTCACTATTGAATCACCAAACAATACCTCAAGCTTACTAAAGTCTTAACGATCAATTTGATGTATTTAAAGAATTTCTAATTTTAAAAAATTCACAAAAACAAAAATCACTTTCAGAAAAAAAAAAAATAAATACAAATAAAACACGTAAAATTTAAATACGCCAACAAATGATTGATGGATATTGATACTGATGGTCTAAATTTTTGTTAAAATACGTTTGTATTTGGATATTGGATTAATGAGGTGGCCTTAACACATTTTTATTTATGTAATGATCTTAGTGATTTATTCATATACTATTTTAAGTTAATGAGCGGAAAAGGCTTCGGAACCCTTAAATCAATTGAAAAAGTTCCAGTTTTGATGAATGTTTAATGTTTTTGGTTCTTGTTTTTACCGATGCATAACTATTTAAAGTCAAAATTGCTTTCGTGGGAGCAAAAATTGTTTACTAGGGTAAACAAGAGTAAATATGCTCAAAACCTACTTGTTTCTCACAATTAATCTCTAAACTTTGGTGGTATATATATAATAGGGCTCTTTACTAAATAGCAATATATCTCTCTCTCGTTCACTCATAAACGTCAAAATCATCAAATTGTGGACTTGACATGTTTTCACTTCGGTACAACATACTAAACTTATAGTATAAAAAACAGCCTTTTTTAATTTTTTGCTTTCGTTCTTCGTTCACATTTGTCAAGCCCACAAAGTTATGGCTGTCACTTTTGATATTGACAGATTCGTAAAGTTCCCTATTTTCTGGGTTACATTTAAAAATGGTTCCTGATGTGTCAAATATCATGCATGCTATGAGTCACACTATACATAACATTTCCTGTCATTTTATGTTCAAACGGACACCCGAGCGCCATCTACTATAATAAGTTACCTACATTTAAGTATGATTACTTACTATTTTGTTTATTTTTTTTAACTAGTGCTGGGTGGCCAAAATCAAAAGAGTGACAAGTGACATATCTCTCTGTTGTCATATTATCCGACTTTACCCTAATTTAATGCTTTTTATTGATATAGTACCAAAATGAGAATTTATCTTTTAAGTTTATTTTTATGTATTAATGTTTAAACAATACATACAAATATTTCCTCCGCCAAATTGTTTCTGATTTAAAATAAAGTTTAAAAGCCTTAAATTAAAACTAAAAAAACATTTTAATCAAGTGTTTTAAGAATTTAAATCTTTATTGCCATTACTTAAAGTTGAATTTGTCTTTTTTATGTAAGTATATTTTATAGTTAACATCAACATAATAAATACTGTATGTAGGCCATATACCTTTTTTTCAAAGAAAGAATTTCGTTTATGTTCCACTGATTATAGAAAACCCATATTTTTGTATCGCATATGAGTTAACTCCAAAGAAATTATAATATTTATATAAAGTTAATAAATACAAATGAAAAACATTTGAGAATAAAGGTTATCCTGCGCGAGTATGTATTTTTAAAGCAAACTTAAAGTGACACATCATTTTTATGAGCTGTCATCCAGAACAAATAAAACTGTAATCGTTTAATATATAAATAATGTAGGTATTGTATTTACGTATGTCCTTCAAATTGATATTATTCAGAATAATAATTGCGCTACCCTAAAATAATATAATAAAACATTTTTTTCAATTAAAATAAAAATATTTTCATAATATGACTTAACACAAAACGTGATCAATTTCTAAATGGATGCATTTAAAATTATACAATAAAATTAAAATAAAGAATCCTACGACAAGGAATTTTATAAACGCACAGAACCAAATCAAATTATTTTTCATATATGTACTTAGGTAAGTACTATTATTATTCATTGTGAAATTCTTTATAAAAAAAATTAGTAATCATAATTTTTGTATATTCACTCACTTGCACAATCGATGCACAGTCGTCTCCCGGAATAATTGATAGCAATCTTCACAAATACGATCCAACCGGAAGAACATTGATTTATTGTAGACACCTTTGCAATCCAGTTCGAAAAATGTGTTGCTTCTCTTGGACAAACTGTGATTGTGTGGCAGGGTAACGATAAAGGGGACCAATAGTAAAATTAGCACCACAGAGATCTTTAAGTTTCGGGAACACATCTGTAATTATTGCAAACAAAAAAAAATAACTTTTATTAATTTAAAAATAATGAAGTTGCTTAAGATGGATATATAAAATAAAGATAAAGCAGGCTATGTTCTATTTGCTTAGAGAAACGTTCAGAAACCTAAAGAAAGTTGTTCGCGAGTTTTTTATTCCTGGACTAAAGTAGGTATATGGAACAGGCCTAATAACAAAATTACTACCCGTACATAACTTGGTCTGATCATACTCATGTGTCATGTCATAAATAGGTAGAACGGAAACAACTTAGTATGACAGGTAGGTGCTCGTCTGAATAAAATTTAAGGCCTCGTTAAAATTAAGGGCCTTATTATCGTTCGCGAAGCGAACCAAAAGGCTGGCAAATGAATCAAATCAGTATTAGCGAACATTCGTCAGGTGACTCGCCTCAGACGTCAAAACTAGGCGAATGAAAATTGTTAATGACGTGCCGGTGAACAAAAATAAAAATGGGTATAATAATATCTTTATTCAATGCACAAAATTAAACAAGCTGACAGATGACACTCCTGGGTGTTGATTTTTTTGATCTCTGCAAGCCAATTGGATGATTTATTAACATAAAGTTGTTGTTTTACGAAATATTTAATTCAACTTATTGGAAAATGCATAAATCATAAAAATTGACAATAGGTGTGTTTAATTGTCAATTTTATAGCTAGCGCAATAAAATTTCCCTTGGTGAACAATAATAAAACCAAAAGTGCCGATAAATTAGCCAGTAAATTAGTGAATATTAAAGTGGACAAATAGTGTAGACTTGAACCTTAAATGTCGGTAACGTAGTTTGTTTTTTCACTTAAAAAAGGGTATGAACATACCAGAGAATAAAGAGTGGACATAAAAGTTGATATAGCGTTTTATTGAGCTTGTATTGCTGCGCTAGCTATGAATTACGAATAAAATGCACCTAATAAATGAATTTTGCGATGAATTTTTCGTGAATGAGTTCATTCGCCAACCGTAATACGAAACTTCACGACGTTCGACAAACCGTTCGACTACAAGCGAACGTTCGATTGCAAATAATAATAAGGCCCTCAATTGAAATTTCGCTTAAATTTTGACGTTTAGACGTACAGATTAACCCTGCTCTGTTGTCAAAAATTTATCTCTGGCAAAAAATTAACGCGATTTTAGGCCGTGTGCAAATCGAATTAAAATCAAGTTTAATTTTATCCGAATATATTATTCCTATGGAGGGAACTGGATAAGAAAAAGAAAAAGGGGGGATAAGTTACAATACTGGCTCAAGGGCTTTCTCAGAGGTGCGACGTGCGAGTATATTACGGTTGAATTATTTTAGCGGTGCAGGTGCATTCGTTTGAAGCCGATTTTAAGTTCTTGAATCTATAGTTTTCATGTTGCTGAATATTCCAAGAAAAATTCTTTTAGGATAAGAGCTAAAGTGCAACTACTGTCACTCTCTTGTTAAACAGATCAAAATGTCTCCTAAACAGAATTTTAAGTTAGATTTTTCTTAAATATTGAAGGTATACAAAACCTAATTCGAACACTTCCAAAATAAACGCCACCCTAATAGGTAAGGTATATTTTATGAACTTCAATTTTCAATTTTCCACTGAAAATCTAAAAGAACTGCATTCCTGGTAGGTAAATAAAAACCTCATACTCATGTGTCATTTGTATAATTAAGTATTTTCTCAAGCGAAATGCATCAACATCAACTTTTTCTACGTGCAGCTTAGACACTTGATGAATGGCTAACATTATTCTTCTCTTCTTTGTTTTGCTATTACATATAGGTATTATAAGATTGATCAAAAAGGATTTTAGTTATTTTTTTGTTACTGATTGACAGCCTAAATACTTGTGATTGTACGTGAAGGAACACACAGAGTCTAGCTTGTTCAGTGCTGCCGTATAGAAGATAATTGTATTTAATTCAAACATTTAATCGCCCCATTATACTCTGTCTACATCAACTACTACCTGTTTAATGGAAATTGGTTTATTAAAACAACAACGTAGGTAAAGCGAAGAAGCAAAAAAAAAAAATTGCAATCACAATTTGCAACATGTGGGAAACAGCGATCAGCATCAGACCTGAGCAAGCACATTTTACACGCACAATTAATGCCCACCCGGTGCACATGCGCACAAGCAAAACATTTAAAAAAAATAAATAGAGGCACATATAAATGAGCGACAACGCAACGATTCGCCATTATGATGCCTTCCTGACTGCTGATGGCCGGCCTTACTCTACTCAACTAGTCTCTCCACAAAAACTCTCCTCAACAAGATCTTATCAATTAAATTTCCACCCAGAATTAAACATTTTGCCCACCATGAAGTTGTCTTAACAACTTTTTCCTGACTCTGACTCCCGGTGCACTGAGCAGCAGCACACCACCTGCAATGCACTGTGCAACTGGCAACTACTGCACTGCAGTACCAGCAGTAGTATAACAACATGGTGGTGGTGATAGCCAAGTTGGAGCTGTTGCTCTTCTGATCTGTCTGCCGCAATGTCTGTAAAGTGTGTACATGTTTTAGACCCGATGGCATCATGAATTAGCAACCAGTTGCTTTTGAGAAAATACTAGATTGCCGATGGAAGTTTTTTTTTTTTATTTAACTTTTGTTTTTCAATGCATAGATGGAGGATGCGAAACTTGATTCCTGATGGGTTATGCTATTAATAACGATGTTTCTTCTGGCCAAGCTGTCGCTATATTTTATTTGATGTTAGCTTCAGTGGTTTTGAAGAGTGTAGTTAGTTAAGGCTGAAGCATAGCTTGGGGAAATTTGATCACAAGAAACTTTTGCAGGTCATAATTAAACATCTTTGTTTAATAACATTCTTAAAGGAACTTCTAAATTATGTATTACTTATATAGATAATTATGTTATTCAGCCCTATCACGAGTTCCATCGTAATCGGAAACTTGTCACGAATCCCGAAAAATAACTACCACAGAATACATCGTATTTAGTCCAGTCAACGAAGGAAAAAATATGCCTGGAAATAAATCCAACGGTTTTGAAACTTGGCACACGTATTAAGAGAGGCCTGATAATGAAGTGTATAAAAGTCCCCATGAATCCGAGGCGAGCTCTAGCGGCAGGAAGGTGTAACATGTCGTCTTTTTCGGTTTTTCGTGTTTATCTCAGAAATTTGTTGTTCTTTCAATAAATAACCTGGGAACAAAAATTGCTTAGAAAGTTCTCTACAAAATAGATTATGACCAAATTTTTCATATCTGTCATATTTATCAAGTTATTTGGCACTGTTGTTTTAGTAAAGAGTTTTTGAAAAGTAAATTAAAAAAAAAAAATTTTAAATGTGTTCAAACTGATTTTGTTCAAGTACGTAAAATTAAGTTATATTTTTGTATAAATTAATGCTCCTATACATTTTTAGTCAAATACTAAAAACCAGATGTCAAAATGTCTTATAGTTTTTGAGAAAATTGAGGTAGGTTCAGTCCCCCTACTCACCCAATCTGTCAAAGAGACGAAAGCAAAACAACTAAAAAAAGAATCGTGTAATCAAGCTCATACTTAACACATATTATCCAACTTTGATTTCTACAAATGTCAAAAAGGCTACGTTTGTTTAGTCCCCTTTCATACGTTTCATAAGTTGCTGGAGATTTTTTTTGACGTTTTCTTTTAATCTTCTTAACAATCTCTTATACCTTTCAGTCCTTTCACACGTAGGAAAAAAAATCGGAAGAGACTTGCTGTATTTTCCTGTTAAACTACTTTGTCCCCTTTCACACAGGGCAACTGAGTTGCCGGCAACAAATAGTTCATAGGCGAGAAGGGCAGGAAGAAAGAGGGGGAAATGAAATCTCCCCGGTCAACAAATTCAGGAAACTTTTTTGACGTTTCTCTTCACACTACGTTTGTGTGCGTTCAACCAAGGTAGTTTAAAAGGAAAATACAGCAAGTCTCCTCCAACTTTGTATCTGCGTGTGAAAGGTACAAGAGATTGTTAAGGATATTTAAAGAAAACGTCAAAAAAATCACCAGCAACTAGTATCTTCGTGTGAAAGGGGACTTTGGTTAAACGCACACAAACGCAGTGTGAAGAGGAACGTCAAAAAAATCTCCTGAAATTGTTGACCGGCCAGATTTTGTCTATCCCTCTTTCTTCCTGCCCTTATCGCCTATGAAATGATTGTTTCTGGAAACTCAGTTGCTTCGTGTGAAAGGGGACTTTGTTGTTTGCACAAACTGTGTGTATTTAAAATTAAAAAAAAAAATTAAAAATTAGAAAATTGTTAAACAGTTACAGAGATTAACTGAAGATATTATGCATGGTTAGCCAACTATGGTTTTAACTAAGAAAAAACGTGTTTATGTATGTATGTAGGTATGGACTTGAGGGAGTTCATTCATCAGTGTTCTGATTTATAGAATGGATCTTTCATCGAACAAAGAAAATAACTTAAAAAAAAAAACTTTTTTTTCATTTCTGATGTGGTTTATGAAAATTATATAAAATCAAATGTATCGAAGCTCAAAACAAATCAATTTATTTAATAGTAAATAGTCACGATGATGTCATTTTTTTATTTGAAATAAATATTTTTCAAAAAATTATGGTCATTAAATTTTCAATTATATATTGATATCACATCGGTACATAGAAAATCATCATTCAATCATAGAACATAAAAAAGATCGTTTTATAGAACCCAACTCTATCAGTGATATTCTATATTCGATTGACGTACAATCGTCTCTGTTCAGTAATTGCCATTATTATAACCATTGGCAACACACACAAAAAAAAATCAACATTGTTCTCGATGTTTTGATGGTTAATAAATTGATGATTTATACCCAAGCACAAAGTCCTCCATAAACATACAAAAATTTAACAATCAAACGTTGAACTGAATACTCTATGAGCGAGAATAGATCGGTGACAAGCTGTCTGGTGAATACAAGAAAGCAAGAAACACTTTTAAATTGAGAACTGTCACTTAATATTCAACTTCATGCTCTATGAGATAATATTCAGCTAGGTGTTGTATATGTGTGTCATAATACAATGACACCATCGTCTAATTTCTAATAGAATCAATATTCAGAAGAGAATTTTTAACGAAATAGCAACAGCAATAAAAATATTCTATAATTGTGGTTTCAATTGAATGCAAAACAGAGCAAACATGTCATGTGATACGCTATAAAATAATTCAATATATGATATATCAATGAATTATCGGAATGATAATCTTATGTAATATTTATCTTTTTTTTTTTTTAAAATTAAGTATGATATGTAGCTTACAAAATAATTATTTTTAACCATGTGCAGTCTCATATTGTTTTAATTTTTATAGAACAAAAATATAAGATTCATAATGTATACAAAACAACTTGTTAAACTTGACAACTTTGACAACTACATGGTATATCTACTGACGAAGACGATGTTGTCAAGCTATTCAGCCAGATGGCTATTTAATAGAAATCCCCATTGATGAAAAGTAATAAACATTACAATCGTACTCAATAATTAAGACCGTCACGCCAGGCCGCGCCGCGTCGCGAAGGAGCCGAGGAGGCAGTCGGCAGACGCGGTTCATCTTATTCTGTCCGATTCTTTTCATTTAAAAAATAAATTATTTGATTAATGATGTGGGCGAATCCGAATATATTAATAGCAAAATGTCAGAATGCTTTTATTTATATGTGTAGGTGTGTCAGTTTTGGGAAAATTGACTGCTAGCACGCGCGTTACTCACTCCTTCGTTTAGAAGATGGGATTTGTTTATCAATTTTTGTTTTTAATTTTAATAGACCCCAAAATAACTCTTTGAACTATTTGTTTAAGAAAAATATGGTTCTATATAATGTACATATGTACATACTTAATGTACATAAAAATAGTACAATAAAAAAGGAGATACTAAAGTTGTTTTGTTCTCAAAAATCTGGTAAGATGGAAATTGAATGAAAAAAATTATATCGGCCTAAAAACTGTAGGTTCATGTTAATAAGAGCAACAAGAATTTTCCTTAAGTGGAAAAACTGGGTTACCGGCGGCGGCGTAAATTACATAAGTATATGTATGTAATTTATAGATTGTTTGTATGAAAACTCTATTTATCTTCTGTGATAGAGTTTTGTGTAAGGTGCTATAAAAAAGAAAAGTTGAATAATTTTTTAAAAAAAGAGTGGACAAACAGAAATGTAACGTTCATAATCAAGAATCGAACCCACTTGGCCTCATCCTCCTAAAGCCTAGTACGCAGATCCGGAAAAATTTTTCTTTCTGCAGTTCACGCGCAAAATTTTGACGTTTGTACCCGCTGTAGGGTAGGGTGAAGTCTCCACTAAATTTTTCCAGGAAAAATAATGTTCGAAGCATTATTTTGCGAGAAAAATTTTGAAAAGTCAATAATTTTGCACGATAAACACGATCAACTATTATTTATCGATAATTTTACAAAAAGGAAAAAAAAAGAAGAAAAACATTAATTTTGCGCAATTTTTCCAACGTTTTTGTAGAGATTAGAATTGTAGAGATAAAATTTGTCTTTTCCCGATATGCGTACTAGGCTTAAGTCTTCAATTTGAGGCAGTAAATAAGTTTTTTTTATTAAAAGTTACTATAACGGCCATATTATTTACTCAATACATCTAGATTAAAACTTAAATCTGGATGTAAATCATACAAATACAATGTAAATTCATCTGGATTTAAGTTTAAATCTGGATGTATCGAGTGAATAATATGGCGGTACAAGAGAAATGTTGAATACTTTTTGAACCCAAAAAATGGACGAACGAAATTTTTTTTTGTAGAAAATCATAAACAGCAGCCGTGGAAAAGCGAACCCTTTTTTTCCATTTCTCGTAAGTTAAAAATTGGGGGTGCTAGGTAACTTTTTTGTTTGTCAGGGTGTTGCTATAAAAAAGGAATGTTAAATAACTTTTGAACTAAAGGTGCACAGACAAAATTTTATGATGGAAAATCTTAAGAAGCCGGTGGATAAACGAACCCACTTGGCCCCAACCTCCTATAGGTAAATAAATTGTGGGCAGTAGATGCATTTTATGTTTTTGGGGTAGAGTTGCTATAAAAAAGAAAAGTTTAATAATTATTTTTTTTTCTGAGGGTGGAAAAACGATTGTTTTGCCTGGACAAACCAAAGACAAACAGATCTGACATATTTCATTCAAAAATTTTGAGTTCGGGGTTCTGGCGTCACAAAGTTAACCACCGATGTCATTTCTTTTAACCAATTCTCTCCAGGATTGACAAAAAAACAGAATTTTTACATTCAAATAAAAATAATTAAAAAAAAAGCATGAAGCCAATGTACATGGTAATTCTACTGAAGGTTACTTTCAGCGGATGAGGTACTTACATTTTATGTGTAAAACTTAAAGTTATTTGAATTTGTATTTAAAATGTTGTGTGATGTTGTTATAAAACTTTTTATAGGTAGGTACATTGTTTAAACTTCATCTTTAACCCTAGGGTACAACTAATGATTCAAGTGCTTAATTAAAAATAAATGTCGTAAATTTTGTGATCGATGCGGAAAATGTGTTTCCTTTAAAGTACCCACATACATCTATACAATCTCTTCTTACAACTTCTTTGTTGACGGATGTTTTTTTTTATTTTTATTTATGTTATAAATGAGCTTTTAAATGTTTATTGATTACAGAATTAATGGTAATAGAAAAAGACGGTAAATATGAATTTAAGAAAGAGAAAGTTTATTATTTTTTTTACCAGTTTCTTCCGTCATTTGACAAATTGAGCTGTCTCTTAGATTAAAAAGAAAAATCTATTTTGAAAATCATCGATTTATATTTCTAAGTTTCCAGATGTTTTATTTGTTATGCATATATGTACTTGAAATAAAATGTGAGAAACAACAAGATTTTGCAAAAAAATAGGTGTTCAATAATTTTATTTTTGAAGCTTGAACAAATACAGGTACATGCATATGATGTATACTATTTATCTTTTAATAGAAATTTATGACTTTGGACCATCACATGCCGATGTTACTTTTCATAGATGGTTTTGATTATATTTATAGTCTTTGGAATGCGCAAAGTCCGTAGGTGTAGATGAGGAGTCTATAGTTAATGGCACATAAAATGTATTCCATTACTCGTATTGACGGTATGAATTAATCACTTCAGAAAAGTATTTTTAGTAGGATATCTATTTTTAAATGCAAGATTATATAAATAACCACCAATTAAAAATAAGATATTAATTAAATTAAATTAAAAGTACATTCAACGTATTAATGACATTAGATAAATTCATAAATTCTTCATTGAAGAAAAGACTACAGGAATATGCCAAATTCGTCATCAAAGGAAGCAGGTGAAAAGTAAGTATATAGGTACCATTTATTTTGAAAAAATCCTTTTTCAATTATTTGAATTTTTTTTGCCGTTTTTATGAAAATTAAAAAAAAAAAATATATATAAATAAACTCTGTACCATATTTAAAACAAATCGGTCCACCCATTTAGGCTCAAGCTACGCTGTGGCCCCATTGGCAATATTTGAGGCAATGTCAATTTCAAAGGCGATGGCAATTTATTGCTTGGGTGGGGCATTTCATGGACAGGCAATTTTAGTTGTCGAAATATTCACGTATACAGAAATGGCAACAGCAACTGCTTAAGTATACTGTTTTTGATAATATAAAATTTTAATTCACTAATTTGTGGTCACTCCTATTAATTTTTTCACTTTTTGTAAAAGACGAAACGTCAAAATATATTGCTTCGTTGATAGAACACAATAATTGCCTTTCATCTTTCGGGCAATATTGACATTGCCATTGCCAAAGCGTCACTATTGGCAATATTCAAGGCAATAGCAATAATGGAAGCAATTTATTGCCTCCGAAATTGCTAATGGAGCCGCTGGCTAAAATTACAGATAGTGGACGCTTTGACCCACGGACAAACGCTGAAAGTATGAAGAATCCCACTTCTTCGGACTTCTCTATCATCGTAGTGTTAAGTGTTGATTTTGATATTTTTTTTTTGAAAATTGTAATAGGTACCTACTTAAAAAAAAAAAAAATATTGATGTTCATGGATCCAAATTGACAGAGGAAAATTTTTGAGTTATCAAAAACAACAGAAATAATTGTAAAAGTACAAAAACTTACATATATGTAAGTTTAAAAAAAAAATGAATGAATTCGTAGTCCTATAGTCCAAGACTACCTAATAAAATTATTTGATGGAAAATTTTTAATATTTTTTTTCATCCCAAGTCTTACTTACGGCTCACGAGTGTATTATTATTCGTCATTTATTATTTTGAATTAACATTTTTATGGATTTCTCGTTCATGCAAGCTGACCAGATAGGTACTTCAATTATACGACAACTGACACAAGCGCGGTAACTGTTTGCAGTTTGCATAATTTTTTATTTTTTATTTCAAACTGCCTTGCCGTCACACGACTAATTAAACTAATAGCTACTTCATCAAACTGCCAGTTTCAAAACAAAGTCTAAACAAACCTATTTGCCACACCAAACAACACTCGCATGCTATACATATAGACGCAGTAACTTAACTAATATGTATAGAGGATTTAATGGAAAAACATTCTAGATACATCACATCTGTCTTATGGTGCTATAGCTTGCTTATAATTTATTGTAACACTCTTATTTTATCGGCAATTTTTGTTGCGTGCGAAGTCTTTTAATTGAGTCGGTGATGCATACATTTACGTCTATGGATAGATTCTCCCCTCGGCTACAGAGCTACAGTATAGTTGCTATCGACACTCGGCCCCCTTTCTGTGTGGCAATTATAAATTACAAAAACAAAAAGTTGTGTTACAAGTAGTTGCCTGAGACTGCTTGGTACCAACTACATCATACCATCCGATCCGCGCTCATTTTAATAATATTTGCAGCGAAATTAATAGGCGATAATAATTGGATCCTGTGGCCCCGTAGGAACTAGAGAAACAAGTTTTCTGATCTCCTACCTATTAAAGCAGGTAGATATCTAGGTGTTTATATGTTTATCTTTATAGATGCTTTAGTGACTAAGTTAGAGTTTCAAACGCTTTACTTGCACCGACCAACGATTAAATTATTTAAAAATTTTCTTCAGCTATTTTTTTTGTATACTTATTCACTCAGCAAAGTGATCGCAGGCAAATATAATTCATGTTCCTCCCCAATCAATTTGTATTACCTTCACAAGTTTTCCATGCAAGGAATTTTCCAATTTTTATTTTAATACAAATTTTAATTGTAAATTTTCTCTCACAAGACAACCGAACGACCCAACTGAGAGACGAGTGATTATGATTATAAGAAACAAAAATATACATATAAATTAACGTCTGTGCAGCGCACGCCATCTACAAAAACAAAATAAATGGTTTGCCATAAAAACAAAGTCGATCCTATAAATTACAATGTGTTAATATGAATATCGCGCAACAAGCAAGTGGATTTTTTATCCGAATGACAATGAGGGGTTAGATGTGAGAGGGTAAGGTTTTCGAGCGGAAGTACATTTTCGCAATTACAATATTTTTTTTTCCAAATATTACCTACCGGAAAATTGTATACAAATAAAATTTTTTTTTACTTGTACATACTTAAGAGTTTTTTTTTTAATGTCTATTTGTTATTGCTGAATAAATGAAGTGTGTTTTGCAATTCTATAAAGTGGTGTTTTCATCAATATGCACTTAGCTTAGAGATGAGTGATATTTTATTTGCAATTTACCATAAGCTCGATAAAAAGTAATTTTTCTTATAATTCGTTGAGTCCCCCAAGTAATAAGAATATCAAGTCAGAAGCTTCATAATTATTCATTAGTGAATATTTTGATGAAAATAGTAATGTCAAGACAGGTTTTAAAAATTAAAACCGGTTTGATCTTAAATAATAGGAAGACTTTTCTTTAACGCTTAATGAAAGTACGTATTTGGAAATAATACCCTTATATTCGTTTAATTTCCCAAAACTACCATTTTCTTCCAGCTTAAGTCCAAAAAAAAAAAAGAGTTTGTTAAAGTTCACAAAAAAAAAATGGCAGCTTTAAGAAGTTAACGAACATACCAGCATAGTTCTTTTACTTTTAAAGTCTGTGATTTTTTGCATATTTGTGTGAATTTGAGTCCCGAGTTCTGTTAAAGTTCATATAATACAAAATAAAATTGTGCTACAATGTACAGAAAATCACATAGTTTCAAAGTAAAGGAACGAACCTAATATCTAATCTTTCTCCAGAATAAATTAAATTTGATAGAAAAATTAAAAATGTTAAAGAAACTATTACTACTGATATTCACCAAATTGACATAAACCGAGATTTAAGTAGATTTACCATAAATCTCCTCCAAAATCCCGTTATTTACCATACAAATTTTAATCTCCTCAAATCAACATTAAAAATAAATCTCATTGAAATCCTCATACGACCAATAGTTGTACAAATCGAACAGACAGGAAAAATTACCCACCATCTGCATTCTGAAAGATTCTGTCAAAGTTAATCTACTATTTAAATTTTTTCTCTGGTGAAAACATTAGGATTTATTACATCTAAATAAGATTAACTTGCGGTGAAAACGTAATATAAGACACAAATCGAGATAAATATTCATCGTGCATTCATCGAAAAAAACATAAAATATACCTACATTAATAATGCCACAATTGCTTGTAAATCCTATGTTTCATCCGTCAAACTTAGGTTTAGGACTACCGGTTCGAGGCTTAAGCCTAGTATGCTGCTAATGCAAAACGAAAAATCCGATACAAAAATGACACAACGAAATCATAAACAAAAAATTTCGTTCTGCTTTTCGTTCTGCGGTACGCTGTTCGATGAGCGAAATCGATAATTGTAGCAGATTATTTGGAGAGATCTCCCCTCTTTTTTCGCACATAATTAATTGCATCTACCATTAAAGTGACATTTGGTATCTATTCTTGTTTGTGTTTGTTGTTTCTTTCATCACGACATTGCTTTCTGTGATCTTTATGCGTTTGTGTTTGATTTTTGTTTTTGCAAATGGTGACGCTTTCAAGTGGTAATTTTTCGTTATGGTTTTGGTAAGCATTTCGTTGTCATGTTGGATACCAACTAAAAATTTCGTTTTGTATCAGCAGCGTACTAGGCTTTAAGGAGTAACATATGCACAGTGATGTTAACAAATTACACTAAAAAATGTATCTGTTTTGAAAAAAAAAAAAACAGATAAAAATGTTCCACATACGCCACAGTAAACCACAGTAATAAAATAATGAAAACCATGGATTCTTGAGGTCATTTTAGGTTGAAAAACTGAAGAGGCAATTTTCTAAGTTTTCGCTTCCTTTTCGACTTATAACGGTTTTTATGGTTTTGATGGTCTCGTTTTTTTAACTGGGCTCTAACTTTCCCTATACTTAGCAGTTTTGTATAGTTAGCAGTTTTTAAACACCTCCCAATTATGTTTCATGCGGATAACGGTTTTGCCGCAATTTATTATCAAACCCATTTATTGGCATTTTTAGTAGGTATAAATTTTGCTTTTTATTGTGAAAGCTCAATTTTTTTCCCTTAAAAGTACTGAAATTTTTTAAATATAAATATTTAATAAGTATTTAAAATTGTTAACAAAGTAAAAGCAAAAAAAAATCAAGAAAATTTGAAAAAAAATTATTAAAAATCAACGAATTATGTGAAACAGCTGTTTGAAGGCTATTCCATTCTTTTATTTGTTTTATAAAAAAAAGTTCTGCAAGTTATTAGTTTTTGAAAAATAAAAAATATGAATTTCTTTTTTCAAGTTGATTTTTTCAAAATTTTGAGTAGTGTCACTGTTTTTTTTTTTTTTTTTGATTTTCAATACTCTTATACAGCGTTTTCATTAGAGCATATGAGGTAATTTCGTTCAAAATTTCCAAATTCAATTCAAAATCATCTCATTTCCCATAAAAATTCAAATTTCCAAATGGAGGTAATTTCAACCAAATTTGCACGAAATTCGGTAGGAAATTATTAAAACTTATATGAACACACCCAAATGGAATTTATTCAAAGTGGAACCTATTTAAAATTACAGAATTTAATGTAAAAAAACAACAAAAACAAGCGATTGACAATCTTGTCTCGACCGTCAAACAAAATTACGAAATTTGCTTTTTTTGTAAAAATTACCTAATTTCAGCTCTAATGAAAACGCAGTACTATCTACTTTCAGTCAAATACTGAAAACTAGATGTAAAAATCAATTTCAGTATTTTGAGGAACTAAAACAACGAAAAGTACTTTTTCGGGTTTTATTGGGAACAAGTACAACATCGATTTAATTCAAGAACTATTTCAGTTCGGTAAAACATGATGTGCATTGCCATCACCAAAGAAGTGAGCCAAGATACAGTCAAACCTATCTATATTGCATATCACAGTCATAACTCAATTTAAATCCACCACATAATGAGCAACAAGTGGTTGATGTTGATGTTGATGCTGACTAGTGCTGGTTGACTGTGCCACTGCGGGCTATACATTTTTCCAAATACACTTGGCACTTGGCTGATATAAGAAATGTTCACATAATATGTACATACAACCGTGCGGAACAAAAATAGCCCACCAAGATCAATCACATACTCCTTTATAATAGATACATTTTATATATACTACTTATTATACCTAAAGCTTTAGTTTTTTTATGACTAAAGGTTTACCGAGAAGTGAACATAATGTGCTAGATCCTTGTGCGAGTGCATAATCTTTCTTCGTCTCTAGTTGTTCCAATGATAAAAATAATGGTGGAGGCGGCTTCTCCAGTTGCGACCGCAACGGATTTAAACCGCAACCAGATGAAAGAAACCACAGCGCCAATAAGTGAGCCAAGTTTCCCATGGGAGATCATGTTTACCACCAGAAGGCAGAACAACCACCACCACCGTCCAATTCAAGACAAGTCAAGAAACCGATCTATGTTTTCTGCTAACCCCCCAAACCCGCACCACTCCACCATCATCGCTCTTTGCCATTGAAATTGGTTGGAAAGAAACACGCAATGGGGATTTTCAAAGCACAGCATGCACCAGATGTGTGTGGGCTCTTCCTTCGCCCCTTCTGGGTAGCAGAAATTCGAAGACCTCACAAGCAAATAATGCCTATATGCCGTTTTCCATACCTTGCTTTAGTTGTCGTCGGTACTACAGCAAGTTATAAATAGTTTTGTAGCATAAAATCAACTACAGCAGCAGGACAAAAATAATACGACAACAACAAAAACTATATAAGAAAATCTATTTTTAGCAAATAATAAAGTCTGAATGAAAAACTCATATCTTTATCTTTTGATACATGATAATGTGAGTACGAGTAGTTTGAAGATTTGTTGGGAAAAAGATATTGTGAAGTTGCCGCCACTGCACTGATTTGTGATGTAGTAGAATTCATCTTTAGGTTCCTGTATTGTTATCAGTTATTACACACAATATATTCTTCCATTGTGCTCTGATAAATTTAACATCAGCCCAAATTTTACGTAAACAAAAATAAGTATCAATCTGACATTAGGTCAGAAAAGTTCAACATCAACCAAATATTTATATAACACTATGGCAAATCTTGAAAGAACCCGCAGGAACTGAACACTCTCAAAGTCATACGCGACTATAGAGAACAATGTCTATATTTGGCACGCGCACAGGACACACTGCTTCATTTAAAATAAAATTTAAACAAGACGATGCGCTCAAGACTTCTTTAATATTGTGTTTGAAAGAATAGTCTTAAACTCTGGCTTCATTTTCAATAGGTCCGTACGTAATTATTACCCACGCGCCGACGATATCGAGAGAACAAATCATGACGTCAGTGGCTCTTTTATGAGGCTTAGGCGCAAGGACGCAACGCGTTCAATATGCTGTCCTTACTTTATTTACTTTCTTGTTTGAAAATTGTAAGATTTCTTGCCTTCATTTCTAAAATGAATTTATAAGTTACGCCAGAATTTCCATTACGCGTAATTTACAGCCGCGTTCAACAGCACATTTGACAGTTTTGAACTGTCATTTTTAGAGCTTCTGATTTGCCAGCAGTCATAAAAATTCAGTTGACGTCGATTGACATTTAGTTACGTTTCTTACGTTTTTTTCTGAATTTTCAGATGAAAAATTCTATCTGAAAATACAGATGACAGCTAAAAGCAACAAAAAAACAGTTCTTGATCTAGTTTTTTTTTTGGTGTGTGGTCTGATCGTCTGGGTCTCGTATTGCTTTTTGGATTTTGATTTTAAAGTGCAAAAAATAATAAAAACAGAATAAATAATTTCAGACTTTTGTGATCTGAATTTTTAGATCTGTCAAAAACGTGGTCATGAACGTGGCCATTTTGTTCTCTGATCTGTGCCTACGTTCTGTAACTCTCACATGCATAAAATTGGTCGAGAAACGATGAAAACTGAAACAAAATACATGAGTTTTGTTCCATTTTTCAGCGTTTCTCGACTGATTTTTTCGATGTGAGAGTTACAGAACTGATCTGGTACAATGTCCAATATTTCCAAAAATTTCGGACTTTTTTTTTCAATTAAGCAAACAAAAATTTCTAGCTGTCTAAATATATATTCTGTTATAGTTTCCTCTTTCCGGGAACCGTACCCTTTCATAACCCACTGATCATCCTAGTTCTGGTTGTTGAATTATTAAATTTTTAAAGTTGAGCAATTTTATGCGACTCAGCCATTTCATTTAACTCCTGATGAATTCAGAGAAATCGACTTTATTAAACGGTTATGCTATGCTGTGGCTTTAAGCAACACCACCATCCTTCCAATCATCTTCTGTACGATCGTCGACGCACGTAATAATATCGACCGTTGGTTGTATAGCTTCGATTTTATTGCAATAACAACTCACTTAGTGAATGTTGATTATAACCACCTTTGGTTGAGCACAACTAAAATCAAAGATACCAGCACCAACTGTGACATCAAATCGAAACCGAATCCAAGTCATTTGACAGTTGCCGCACAAACCGAACGCCTTAAAAGGGAAACGGGAAATGCGATGATATACATTCTGGGTATCCTCTGATACTGATGTGGTCTTGAGTCAAGCTTCATCAGATATAAAGATATTATGCGGTAGGAGGCATTCGAATGAAGGAAGAAAAATATAAGGATTAAACTATACACGATCGTATATACACTCACAGGCACAATTATCCGCCCATCTGCATTTTTGCATTTTTCGTCACCCTAAGTTCTTTAAGTTCACTATAATTTATCTGCTGATTTAATTTTTGTTTAGCGGATATTTTCGCAAGAAACAAAAAACTTTAACCCTTATTTCGCCCGATAAAATTTTCATCGATGCATTTTTTGCAATTTAAGCGATTTTTAATATTGTTTCAGTTACTTAAACAACATACTGCGAAATCGGTTTTGCATCGCTACTGAAGCTCGTACACGTCTTTTTGAGGTGAGGAATGTTGATGTGAGTGAACGTGCCATCAGTAAAAAGTTGGCAAAATTAAATTTCAGAGCTTTCCGACCAGCACGCGCCCCAAATTGCTCCCACAGCATCGTAGAGCAAGACTTGTTTTTGCGCGAGAATGTGGACTGCAGAGGAAGGAAGGAACGTCTTAACCTTAGATGAAAGCAGAATAGGTCTACGAGGTCCAGATGGACGTCAGCGAAAAAACGAAAGGTTTGCTCCATGCACGATAACCGAACCAGTATGGGTTACCAATAAGGAGGGTCTATAATGGTTTGGGGAGGCATCAGTTATGAAGCTCGCACGGACCTTGATGTGTTCGATAGAGGCAGTGTGAACGCGTATATCTACGTATATCTACGTAGCAAACGATTTGCAAGACCATGTGATGCCTTTCGCGCCAATTTTTGGTGAACACTTTCGGTTAAATGGCTGAACAGAATAGAATGACGGAACTGAAGCCGCAGACGGAACTGGTAGAGCTGTCAAAAAGTGTCGTACGTTATTTTTTTTACATGTCCATGGAGCTGTACAGCTTTGAAAGCATTTTGAAGAAAAACAAAAGAATATTCTTGTGCAGAAGCTCAGAATTCACATTTTTTGTTTCCAATAATTTTCCTTTTAATAAATAAATTTTTTTTGCGATACAAATAACCACAATATTTTTGTCCGACCCAAAAAGTTGTTTTTTTTTCTTCATACAAATTGAAACGTCAAAAGTGCCGTACGTGAAAAGTTAAAAGTTGGTGAACTCTTCCGTCTGCGTCTGCAGCTCCGTATGCGTCTACGTTCCGTTGTGTTCACAACATTGAATTTGCATGTATTCAATATTTTGACAGCTATTCCAGCTCCCGTTCCGTCTGCGTCACCATTCTGTGCAGCCAGTAATGCATGATAACGCACTCTGCCATACCGCAAATTCTGCATAACTAACTACCTAAATGATGTCGGGATTTCGGTTTTGCCATGTACATCTTGCGGTCCAGATCTCAAACCTATCGATCACCTTTAGGACAACCTTAAAAGACGTGTCCGAGCGAGGACACATGTCCCTACCACTTTAGGAGAGCTTAAGACAGCTGCAGTAGAGGAGTGGCACAACATCCCTCAGTCGGATGTTCAGGACATCATTGACGGATTGTCAAACCGACTCCACGAAGTAATTGAGTTTTTCAATAATTTTACCACAACAAAAGATAACATCTTTTTCAGTATTTTGTGTTTTTGTTTGTTTTTTGTGTTAATTCTTTAATAAACGTGTTTTTTTCTCAGAATTTTTGTTTTATTTTTGATTTTTTAAACTTTACTTACTGACACCCAATCTGGTCTAAACTTGACGGTTTGTTTAAATTTACAGAAATACGAGGTGGGCGGTTAAATGTGCCTGTGAGTGTATGTAAAGTATAGCCTCAAAGATTCACCATGTCAATTAAAGATAATCATAGAGTCGAACCATATCAGTCCGTATTAATGTACTAATAATAAATCGAATAGTGGAATTGTTCGTGCACTACCGCTTGGCTAATAGTTTGCTATAGGATAATAACGCTGGAGATTACTTCCTCTGCATAAACATCAATGGAGATGGAGGTATAATATTCTTTTATGGACTTGAAATATAGCTGTTGACTATATGGTTACGTGTGTTACGGTGCACAAGAGCACCGGGCGGCTTTTTTTTTCGTTGGTTGATGCATTGGTTTTTCGCATTTGTAAGTTTTAAGTGATGGAAAATTATCCTCACCCACTGTTTTTTTTTTTAAATATTTGTCCGTTTTTACATTTACATAATATCGACTTGAATGCATATTGCTCTCAGGTACTTTTTTCTTTTTTCTTCGGGGATTACCACACACTTATTGAATAATTAGATGTTTATAAATTTGTTATTGAACAAAACTGGTTCAATATTGTGTTATTCTCAGTTCTTTGTATTTAAATTACCAAATTACAAATATGTAAAGATGCGGTCAAATAAATCCTAATCAATTTTCAACATCTATCCTTGAACTTTTGTTCAAAAAAGCGGAACTTTTAAAGGTTGAACTTGGTAAGGAGATCTAAAAGATTAAATGCATTTTGTATAGACAGTATACCTAACCGCAAAATAATAAATTTATTCGTGTGGTTTGGAAAAATTTACAGTATGGTATTATAATAATTAGGTGTTTGTTCTGAGGGATTAAATAATCGTCTTTTATTAATTCAAACAGATTCTAAATTATTCTTAAGCTAATTTTTATGTTTTTTTTTTTTCGATTGATAAATGGCGTTTTTAACCACTGTCCATTTTTATGCCGGATTTACACAAGTAACAAAAATGACATTAATTTTATCATTTTATACCAATAAATTGCCATAATTCGGTTTAAGACAGGTAATTGGTATAAAATGACAAAATTAATGACATTTTGTCACTCGTGTAAATCCGGCATTATTCTTTTTGTATTACCTAAGTTTAGTTGTTTAAGGGCCATTTGCTAAAACGAAACTTAAATATTTAAGTTCAACATAAGAGCTTATGTGACAGTTTACGCTGAGGAAAAAGTAGAACATAAGATTTTAAGTTGAACATAAATATTTAAGTTTCGTTTCAGCAAATGGGCCTAAGAAGCTTAATTTAAAACTTTTTTGAAAACTGTGAAATTTTATTGATCTAGGGAGTTTTTTTTTGATGTATAAAAAGAAAGGGACACGTAATGCCGGATTTACACGAGTAACAAAATATCATGAAATTGATCATTTTATACCAATTAACTGTCATAAAACCGGATTATGACAATTAATTGGTATAAAATGACAAATTTAATGACATTTTGTCACTCGTGTAAATCCGGCATACGGCTCAGAACCTTCATTATTTGCGTCTGGTACAGTAATTATGCCAAAAAAGTCTTCATACAAAGTCCCCTTCCAAAGAAAAAACAACAAATTTTCGGAAATTCTTTTTAAGATATTTTCCTGAGTAATTCTGTCCAAGAGCCAATTTTTTGCACAAATACAATCGACGTGTTTTATTATCTACCACTCTGGTTCAGGGTTACTTTTTAACACGTAATACAAAAACATGGGATCAAATTTAGAAAATTAATGAAGCTTAGGGCCAGTTGTACAAATTTGGTTCAAATATTGATACATGGTTAAGCTATTTTACTCTACGATTCAAGTATGCTAATGGGTATAATCACAAACTCAGTTAATCCGCCGAAATCAGTGAGTTGAAATTGCTGAACCATGGACCAAATATTGAACCACGTTTTTACCACTACCTTTTAATAGTTGTAAATTTTAATCTTATTGAAATTTTGTCAAAAAATGCATATTGCGTATTGAAAAGGGTCTCATCATTATAATCAAAGTGATAAGTATTTCTATATGCGAGATCACCGGAATAAAACTCTAATTATCGTGAATAAAAGCCGTTATAGAAGCTATTTTGAATTGATAAGAAAATTGTTATGCCATGCTGGATTTATAGACAAATGACAAAATGCCATTTTTCGACATAATGGATAGGTACAAAATGGCAAAGAATATCAGAAATGGTAACTTGTTTTCAATGTCATCTTAATCCCGAATTTCTTGCTAAAAGCTCTTACAACATATCTACTGCCAAAACTTACACAATCAGAGCTTCTTTATGGCTTAGCAATAGTTTTGTTGAGAGAATTATAGTGCTCGCGCACTAAAACGTGCTTTCAATCTTTTTAATATTTCTTTTCCTTTTTCAAATTTCTCAATACATATATACATTTTATACACAATCATTTTTTTTTTGTTTTATATGTCTCGTGTGTCCAACATGTTATATTTTTAATTTTTCTGTACCTACATGTTTCTTTTGATATAAATTCTGAGAATGTCGGCTTGCGGACTTAACCGCTTAGAAATAGGAAGAACAAAAAAAAAAGGAAAAATGATGGTAGCATCCGTCGTCGTCGGCATCATAACTGCCATCCAGGGATTTAATTTTTTGTTATTTATAGATTGAAATAGCATCATCGAATTATTTTTCTTCGGGTTCCATTTCCATATTCCATTCTCCCGCACCTCCAGCTCCAACTTCTTTCTGAACTATTTTTGCGTGCAGTCTTTTTTCCTTCGAAATAAGATGTATCATGGTATTGATTTCCGCTAATTGGTTTCAAATTGCAATATTAATGACCTTTAATATCATGGCGTTAGTTGTATATATATGTATATAGCAGCTGGTGGTAGGTATACATCCTATATTTGTGGTTGTGTGATGAGTTTAAACTGCCCGCTTCGTAAAACTTCAGAAAAATTAAATGACTAGCCATGACATGGGTCTTATGATATACCTAACCTATACAAATCATTTCAACTTTTTTTAAACTTTTGCTGTTGTTCTATTTGGTTTAAAGAATTGAAACGCGTTTATTCACCCAGTCCCAACCCAGTCCCATTAACAAGAAAAGTGTCAGATGTGTTGGGTTGAGGAGACGGGACAAGGGAGATGATGCAGGTATAGCGACAGCGAATGAAATATCAAAAGAAATGTCGTTTTAATTGAAAAGGAATTTTATTTAAAGGAGAAGAAGATGACGACGCATGAGGTAATTTCGTGTCCGTCGGAAAGAATGAATTAATAAAATAAATCAAAGTATTATAATTGTTTTGATTGCCATCACTATCACATCACTACATCACTAACTGACAATTTAATTGTTTCATTGAAAATTTAAAACATTTGGAAAATCTGTATATGTAGTATAGAAGATACATTTACATAATGTACATATGTAATTACATAGGCGCCCGCAGAATTTTTTCCAAAGGGGGGCAAACAAAAATTAAACTAAAATTTTATATCGTCATTTTTATTTCACAAAAAGTTGATTTATTTTTAGGTATTAGGGCAGTTATACGTAAAATTTTGTCCGACGTCTTTATAATAATACACATAATGACCCTGCATGAAACCAAGGATTTTAAAAAAGATGAGTGGCTGTTTCTGATACCTAATTCTCAGCAATAAGAATGGATTTGAAAAGAAAACAAAATTGTTGTGAGGTTGCTAAAACAAAAAATCAAATTTTTCTGCAAATCTGACCACCCGTTTATGCTCTAGCTTCGAGCGAGGAGCATCTTCCTATTTTAACACAAAGTTTCAAAATTTCCTTTCCAAATAGCACCTACCTACGTTCAATTTTATTTTTGAAATAAAAAGCTAAAATTTTTTAAAGGCTATCCTTTCGATCACAACATACGCAATACCGTAGATAGCGATGAAAACCAATTTTTATTTAAATAAATATATGTATACAGGGTGTCCCGAAACTCAACGTCAAGCGGGCACCGGGTGATAGGGCAGGTTGTGGCCGTTCTTTAATAAGCATGAAAAAATAATCCATCTCGCTTGGTTTAGTAGTTATGGCAATATTAAGAAAAATAATGAAAATCGGTAACCTAGCTCACATTTTTAGATACAGTGGTTACAAATTTTAAAATTTTGCTGTGTTTTCTTTTTTTACGTAATCCTTAATAACCATGCTATTGATCGCAATTACAAATCCAAGAATTAATATTGTCAGTTTCGTAAGAAAAATAAAGTTTGACTGAGTCATTGTTCAAAAAAATTTTGTAAGCTAACTTTGATACTTCATATTTTTAAAAAAATGTACCACACTACCCTCGGCAAGTTATTTAAAAAAATGGCCCGTTTCATCAAAATTTCAAAATGGTATAACACTTGCTACTTATTTACTCGTAAAAAATACGATTGCTTTTTTATTTGCAAAAGGACCTCAGTTCACTTCATATCACTTTTACGGTAATAATCCATTTTTGTGCTCAAAAATCGGTTTTACCGAGGTGTATGTAGGATAAATAAAGGCACTTGAATAAGACACTGTTTGCAGTAAATTAGAGTGAGACAGATCAACATTACACACAATACGCTACGATCTACGTTCTGTGGGCTGCGTTCCTGCTTTTACAAGCAACTTCTCGTAATTGTGCGCATTTGTGTTACCCTGGACTCGATCAGTGTTGTGAAAATTATGTTAGTTGTTATCTGTTAATTCGTAATAAAAGCCTTTCGCAAATAGCGTATTAGTACATGGCTCAAGAATATGAAAGCATCCATATCAGTACATTGAAAGTTACAGTAACCTGGTATTTTATATCCTTTTAATTATAATTTTCTTAAAACTTTCGTCTGTTTTAAAGTTTAATTTGTTTTCAATTTTATGATAAAAAGTGCCTTACCATTTATTGTACAGAATTCAAATGTGCAAAATTATTTTTGTAAGACGCATGGTTCTCAAGATATAGCGAAAAACTTTTAACACCCCATTTTCCAAAATGGCGCCCGAAAGGGAGAGGGGCTTCTAGCCCCGAAAATTTCATTTTACACTAACACTTTACCCTCCCATAAATCAAAAAAATTCAGTCCTGAATGCCAGGCTAATGTAACATTTCTTATATTCTTGAGCTTCGGCAAATACGCTATTCGTGAAAGGTTTTTAGTATCTACGTATTATTAGATAATAACTAACATAATTTTCACAACACTAATTGAGTCCAAGGTAACACAAAGGCGCACAATTACGAGAAATTGAGTAAAAGGAGGAGCGTAGCCCACAGAACGTAGATCGTAGCGTACCGTGTGTAATGTTGATCTGTCTCACTCTAATTTACTGCAAACAGTGTCTTATTCAAGTGCCTTTATTTATCCTACATACACCTCGGTAAAATGGATTATTACCGTAAAAGTGATATGAAGTGAACTGAGGTCCTTTTGCAAATAAAAAAGCAATCGTATTTTTTACGAGTAAATAAGTAGCAAGTGTTATACCATTTTGAAATTTTGATGAAACGGGCCATTTTTTTAAATAACTTGCCGAGGGTAGTGTGGTACATTTTTTTAAAAATATGAAGTATCAAAGTTAGCTTACAAAATTTTTTTGAACAATGACTCAGTCAAACTTTATTTTTCTTACGAAACTGACAATATTAATTCTTGGATTTGTAATTGCGATCAATAGCATGGTTATTAAGGATTACGTAAAAAAAGAAAACACAGCAAAATTTTAAAATTTGTAACCACTGTATCTAAAAATGTGAGCTAGGTTATCGATTTTCATTATTTTTCTTAATATTGCCATAACTACTAAACCAAGCGAGATGGATTATTTTTTCATACTTATTAAAGAACGGGCACAACCTGCCCTATCACCCGGTATATTTTTTTTTTTAGTTGAAAAAGTCAAACATATTCAAAGAATGTTAATTCAGTTTGTCTTATTACTAGCTTTACTTGTACCTATCCTTCATGAAAATTCAGATCGAAATATTGCTTTCGAGAATCTGTTATTCAAAACTCAGATTTACCTTTAAAAAATTCTGGGTTTCAAAATTCTGTTTTTTTTTTCAATTCGGTTTTACAAAATTCTGTTGTTCAAAATACAAACAGTTTAATATTATGAGTAAAATCAAGTTTTCTTCATTCTCTTTTCCAGAGTTACATTTATAAGCAAGTATACCCTTACAAATTCAAGTCCTGCAATAATAAATTTTATGCAATAAGAAAGAAGCACGCGCTTTTATTACATATGTATTTGTATTTTTAAAAACAGGATATTAAAAAGCAGAATTTCGAAAAACTAAATTTTAAAAAATAGAATTTCGAAAGCAGAATTTTTAATTTCGGCAATATACAGATTTTTCGATTTATAAAAAACCATAATTTAAAGAGTGTTTTTTCCTTTTCTTCTCAGTCAGCAGCGAAAAAAAAAATGAGATTTATTTCGAACCACATTTATTAAATTAAAATAATGGTATAATGCCAGGAGAGGGCAACCGATAGATTCTGAGAAAAAAAAATGTTTTAACGAAAATATATATATTTTATATTTAACTTAAATAAATCTAATAATTGGGCATTAATTGTTGAATTATTTGTTAAAAATAGACTTTAATAGCTTTTAGCGTTTTTTACCGGTAGTGGTGTGGCGAGCCCAGGGGGAGGGAGAGCAAAACCTGGGCTCCGACTGAAAACCACAAGAACAGAGTCGTATTTGTATTAAGTCGTTATAGTAAAAAATTAAACTTATGTTGATAAGTTCTTATGTCCCAGAGCCAAGGGGAGGCAACTGCCCCCTCTTGCCCTCCCCTGCGGGCGCCTATGTGTTATTATTGGATACTTTTTCACTAATTTATATAAGTACATACATATATGTAGGTATAATGAACCTACATACATACAAACCTTTCAGTCCAAAAGCCAATATTAATTCGCGAACGTTAAACTGTATAAACTATACATACATATATATATATATAGATGTATATATGTAGATATACATACATACATATTTATTTTATAAAATAAAAATAAAAAACTTTTCGATTGAAATGCGTGTTGATCATCGTTGATCGTATTGGCCTTTTTTTTAATGAGATGGCGCAGAAGATGATGATGATAGTCTACGCCACGAGTAACTACCTATTATTAGAACGCTTGATTGATAGCCTACGCTGTTCAATTAATCAATTGAAATTGTCGGTGAAAATTAATTGAAAACAAAACTAATTCTTTGTTTTTATTTTTCGAAAGTTTAATACATATACATACAAATATAAACCCGCGCAGACAGACAGTACACTCTGCCCTTAAAATTATTACAATTATAGGATTATATAATGTAGGAGTTTAAATTTTGGTCAGGTGGATTAATAAAAATAGGTACGTATGCAAAATAACTTTAAATACCTACAGAAGGTTGCGAAACTGAAAAAAATTAACGTATGTATTAAAGAAAATGTCTAAGCGGTGAAGGTCTAATTGAAATCGTAAAATTATTCTGAAAGTTGATTTTCTTTGTGTTAATTTCATTTTAGTTATTAATTATGTACATTATGTACCTACCATACCTATGTACCTACATATGTAATTGTAAAAATTTATTATGAAATTATGACTTTTAATTTCGAATAAAATGAAAACGTGCCTGAATATGCTATGCAGACTAAAATAAAAGAATCTTGACAGATGAATGAATCAAAAAAAAAATCAAAGATTAATTTAATTGTCTTTAAATTAACCGAAATAAATATACAAAAAAACAAAGTATTGAAAAAATATAACTTCGGGATATTTAAGTGGTAAATTGATTGAAATTATTTAAAACTGAGCGCCAGTAGTTGATTTTTGTTCAGCAAAAAATATGGCGCCTGAGCTGCCACTTTATTGATGCTTGCTGTCGTGCTTTTAATTGAATTGATAAATTCAAAGAACGAGAGGTTCGATTGACGTGGATTTCACTGCCAAAATCAAATTGCATTGGACTTTTATTTTAAAATGTACATTATACAGAGACCCATATATTCTGCATTTTAAACAAAATATTGCAATGAAAACTGAAAAGAGCATAATGTCGTTGTGTATTTATGTTTGTTTTTGATGCATTATAAGAAAAATTTAAAATCCAATAAAATAAAATAATTTTGATTTCTTAAATGGCGCCCAACAATGTTAAAAGTAACGATAAAAATTATTCTTGGGCTTCAATTTTTAGTTTTAAATGAAAATTTCATTATATCATAAACATTAAAGACTCATTTTTTGATACTTAAATATTTAAGTTCAACTTAATCTAATAAAGTAATAAATATATAAAAAAAAATAAACTTATTGCTTTTGCCAAACTTAAATATTTAAGTTTCGTCCCAACAAATGGGTTTAACATGTACCGGTACCCACATTGTTGTTGAATGAAGAAGAGGAAGACAATTATTTTTGAAAATTAAGGAAATTAGGTAAGTAAGTAGCATTAATAAAAAAAACGTGAATTTGAAATAAGTTTAGTAGATTTATTATTTAATTCAATATTATTTTTCCTCTATTCAAATTTATAACAACTAAAATTCAAAACCAACTAATACAACTATATGCAGCCACATTATGCGCTTTCAACTTCTTTTTGTCAAAACAATAAGCCGAAAAAGAAACCAAACCTCAGAATAACAATATAAAACCAGTAAACTTTTCTTGGAGGCTTGTAGGAACGTGAGTTGCATGTATATTTTTTTTCCTTATTCAAAATCGACTATAACAAACGAGTTCATGGACAGAGAGTTCAAATAGGAACATACTTATTTCACCGCGATTTAGCGATGGTATTTCTTTGGGCTTAAACAACTGTGCACTTTATGAACGTAAAATTACAAAACAATACGTGATGAGATCATATATCATATCATTCACTTGCCACTCCAAACTTTATCTGCTGATGCAATATCAGTTTCCGATTGAATCAATAAAAATCCGAAAAATACCTCTTTACCTTTGTTACCATAATAAAGTTGATTTTCTTACAAGATCTCTTTACCCAAAATTAGTTTGATCCCAAACCAAATTATTGCAATTTTCTGTAGGAATGCACTCAAAATGAATTCTGTATCACCTATAATACTACCACTTCTGAATGTAAAAGCAATGCAATAACGTTCAGTCGCCACATTGGCTGCAAGCAGTAGAAATGCAGCACCATCATGTCTAACCAAACTCTGACAGTCGGCCATTTTCATACTTACTTTGCGTTGCGATCACCTTGTGCAGTGTGCACACACAGCCAAACTATACGTTCTATGGCTGCTCGGCCAAAGACTCGAACAAAAAAAGATGAAAAATGGAAAACCCTGGGCTGGAAAAAAAATTCCAATAAATTTCCAACTGCAATAGTGTCTGCATTTGCAATACTGCTAAGGTGAGCGCGCCAATCAATCTGATGTAGCACCTCAAATTCAACATCCCGCTGAAGCCGCCGCCACCGCCGCGCGGCTATGCAATGAACGAAACGTCACGTTTCAACTGATCCGCCACCTTCAGTTATGGGGGAATGGGTGCGGGGTCTATACATTGTCATACAATGCTACATCGGGTCGGGCCTCCTCGCTTTGGTTTCTGTATGAGCTACAATCCGATAGTAACGCTGCCAGCCACACCAGACTCTCTGTCGTCGTCGTTATCGAGTTTGTTGGTGTTGCTTTTGCTGGTTGTGGCTCTGCTTCTGCAGGCTTGCTTGCGCTGCTCTGTTGCCATAGTCTATGTATAAATCGTCGCAATTAAGACTTTCATGTTGCGATCGTAAATTACATTTTAAACGACATACATAGAAAAAAATACGAGCCACGTATCTCTAAATTTAGCATTTAAGACATTGCGTTACGACGACAAATTTTTTATTGAGTTTATATCTTAGCCTTCTACATTTTTGAATTTTTTTTGTTTTAATAGATTATTGTATAAATCTGCGCTGCTTAACGTTTTGATTTCGCTTGAAATTCATTTAGCGTTTAGCAAAAAAAAAAGCTTTAGGCTGACAACACATCGCTGTGGAATGATCGATTCAACTGTGATCTGAATGCCTAAGCAACAAGCCCATTTTGTAAAAAATACAGTGTGATGTAGTTTGCAGTCGATATTTAGCTACCTATTTATATACGTACATACGTATGTATAAATATAACACAAAAAAGACATTATAGAGAGAATTCCATACGTCAAAGTAGGCTGGAAATAATGACTTGGCAAGACGATTGGAATTTTTCGTCCATTAAAATGGCTTTTCAAGTTACCGTGTCGCGCGCCCTGTCACAATAATAAAAACCATAAACATTAATGATTTAAGCATTTCGTAATACAAAATGCAATACAATCCAACAAGTGGAGTCATTATTAGGTGTAGGTATATGCTTTGTCGTCACTTAGCCCGTATATCCTTGAATTAATGCAAATAAGCTCATGGATGTGTCTTTCTGTCAATCTCTTTCTTTGATCCGCCTATTAAATATCATCAAGTTATAAAGGGCTGTTAAGTATGTAGGTAGATGTATAGTTATATGTAGTTCCATTGAAAGAGCTATTAGTTTTCGTTTGACATTCCAATTGAATAGATACACATAATACCTTCAATGACACCCCTTAACTGCAACTCTGGAAATAAGATACGTCTGTTGGGATAAAAATAAATAAAAGTGTCATCGAAAGTTCTGACGTTTACCATGTTTTATCTATTAAATCAACAAACATATTATGTACTTGGATCTGTAGTATAATTTCAAATACCTACATAAGTGAAGGGTGCTTCGTGCTTGACCAAGCTCAAAGAACAGTTTTTATAACGAGCTTAAAATAATCCACCGTGTCTTCTTTTTCAAGACTTAAAGCGAACAAGGGGTGGGCTTAAAACATTTACTGGAATAAGCTGCATGTACCGTTGTACTAACCTGTGTATAATACACATAATTTGGTCGTATTTCTTAGATTTTTGACTGTTTAAACATTGTCTAAGTATTTCGAAATAGTCGGAAAAAAATATATAATATTTGTCAAGGTTTTTAGACAATTGATTACGTTAAAAGATAAAAAGTAAGATCACTTTAGGAACAATTAAAAATGTTTATTTAACACTTGGACGACTGTCTAAAGTTAGAAAACGTTTACAAATACGACATGAAGTATGACATTTTGTGCTTCCAAACTTTTGGTAGATTAAAAACAGGAGTACTACCGTTGTTTTTCTCTGAGACAATAAATATTTAGAAGTGCTATATCGTTTGCTTTAACAGTGAATGTGTTTTATTCAAAATGTTATGGAGTTTTTTTTATGGAATTCGTAATACTAGATGCGCATTAATTCGCAATGTAATGTTCTCTTTTCTCTTCACCCATTTACTGTGGAAAGAAAAGAGAACACTGTACTGCGAGTCCCAAAGCAGTGGTCATGAAACTCATAATAAGTCCCCTTTCACACGAAGATACTAGTTGCTGGTGGTTTTTTTGACGTTTTCTTTAAATCTCCTCAACAATCTCTTGTACCTTTCACACGCAAGCAACAAAAACCCGGAGATTTTCTTTATTTTCCTTTTAAACTACCTTGGTTGAACGCACACAAACGTAGTGTAAAGAGAAACGTCAAAAAAATCTCCTGAATTTGTTGACCG
The DNA here is from genome assembly GCA_947049315.1 of Epistrophella euchroma. Lineage (NCBI taxonomy): Eukaryota > Metazoa > Arthropoda > Insecta > Diptera > Syrphidae > Epistrophella > Epistrophella euchroma. Next base: position 118,618,430 of record OX346245.1, on the reverse strand, counting down.
GGGAGATTTCATTTCCCCCTCTTTCTTCCTGCCCTTCTCGCCTATGAACTAATTGTTGCCGGCAACTCAGTTGCCCTGTGTGAAAGGGGACTAAGGAAAGATAAAGAAACAGATCAAATCCCAACATTTATTGGAACAATCTCTCAAAACTTTTTTCTTTACAACAAATTTCAAAATGATTCCACGCTCGTCCTATCTAACAACTAACATAGTTCAAATTTCACTATATTACCTTGGTAAAAATATCATAAATCTTTGGAAGCGCGAATATCTTTCAAACTAGACATAATTTCAAAACAGACATAAGATTGACAGGGTCAAAGAAGAAGCCAGACAAAACCGCAAAAATGTAAACAAAACAAGTTACGCTTTGAAATTGAAGCACTGTGCTTAGCTGCTTAGCTGACCATGATACCTTGACATCTATTCTCTACTAACTCTGCGGGGTTCTATTGAAGCTATCACTTTGGATTAGATAAATAAAATAAGAAATTACAAACGATACTATGTATATGCATATTATTACATAGATCTTTGAATTGAGACAAAATAATAACTTGATACAGATTGCACACCATCTACAAAATTTATATACACTTGTGTGATATCTTCAATTAACTAAGGCAGTAGTTGGCATCACTTTTTATAAAGACTCTCACTCATGTCTGTGTATTCAGTTTTATAATACCACGCCGTTCAATGACGTTTCACCATTCCTCCTTGTTATGAAATATTATTTTATCTTTGATGATTTTTATTTCTTTTATTTTCTGTCACATACTGATTGCATAATTTCAATCCATTTAAAATTACCGCCAAAGTGAGAGCGAAAAACGCCATTACGGATTTCCGAAACTGCACGTCATGACGTGTCATCCAGTTATTAAATTGACAGACAGGCTGCGCTCACGGCAATATACATATACAATGATTATGATGAAGGCGGAGGGAACAGACTACATAAAAACCTAAAACACCAAACTGACCAATTTATATGCGGTCATTAATTTTACGTGCGTCGGTATAATTGAAAATGATATTGCCCATCGTTAAAATTAATGGAAAATTAACCATAAAACAACTATCATACTGTCCGCAGAATGCATGCATTTTTTTTGTTTGGAGAATCGCGAAGAGGGCGGTGGATAAAATTACACTCAACAAGAAGAAGATAGCGCAAAATAATCACTGGTTGACTTTTATGAGCGTTTATGAATGAAAAGGATGAGAATATGTTTTTTTTTTTGAAGATGTTCAGGAAGATGATGGGGAGAGAGCACTTATGTCAGGATTTTTGAAACGATCTCAATGGGTTTTCGGCGAAGAAAACATAAATTATTTTTTATTTGAGTATGCAAAAAAATTTTTTTTTGTTGCAGTATTGGTACTTAAATTATATTTTTTTTTGCTTCGACGGTCGACGACGGCTTGGAGACTTGTTTTAGCTTTAGCGATCAATGAGGGTCAAATTAATAAAGTTCTAGATTTATTTATTCACTTTTATAATTGAGTTTTGCTTCTTGATGACAGGCAGCCACTTGCAAGTTGCAAGTCATTATGTCAATGATTTGTTGTCAGTATTCAGTAGGTATATTTATGATAAAACATAAAAACAATACCTATACCAATAGGTACATCAAAATTAACTGCAGTGGAGGCACGGCCAGGAAACAGGCTCTTTTTATGATTTTAAGTTTCTTTTCTCTTCTTTCTTCTTCATTATATTCATGACTTTTGTACATATATCTTCAATCTTACAACATTTAAAAGAGGAAAAAAGCATGATGACACATGGGGTTTCTTCAGAATTGTTGAAATTTCAAATTGAAACCACCACCCGCTACCGAGAACGCAAGGCATACGAAACTAATGAAATTCTTTCAAAACGACTGAAAATTGCTTTTATTAGTGCTGACTCATTGGTTTTTTGTCTGTCTAATATGCTAATGGTTTCTTTTTCATTATGAGTAGGAAAATTCAAATTGCGATATAGGTGTAAACCTATATGTATACAAGTCCTTGAAGCTTGCAAAATGTTCACTAAAAGTTAAAAGTATCAGCCTAAACTCTAGAAGAAGAGCATCTAAGTACCTAGGTCGTATATTGCATTAGATAAATGGATAACGTAGTAGCTCGTGGTGTAATGGTTAGTGCGTTTGACTGTCAAGCCAGAGGTAGGAGTTCGATTCCGAGCCTTTGCATTCTCAAAAGAAAAAATGATTTTCAGGGCTACTGCCTCTTGCGAGGAGTATCAACTGTCATAGAAATGTGCCGCTCACATTAGCCGTTCGGATTCGGCAGTAAAATGTAGGTCCCCTCCATTCCTGCAGGCACGCACACAGGAATGGTTGAGAGTTGTAAGCCACTAAAATCGAAGTTCTTCATGAGCTGTTTTGCCACTAAATTTATTTATTTATTTAAATTGATATTTATTTGATAGAATGTGCTTTTCAAAATTTCTTTGTAAGCATTAGCAAATCCGATATTGATATATTTTATTAATTCTTTTTGCCTCTTATTGAACTAGAAAACCTGTGCCTACGTTGATTCCCAAAGTTTCTAACAGACGAGGACAGTTGAGCCTATCGCCTCACCAATTTTCTCTAAATCAAGTCCCTTTTCTCTAGTTTCATCCTTTTTCAATATCATTGTATACATTATGGATGATACTATAGAAATGCCAATTTATAACAGTAATAAGAGCTTTATAACCTAAGTATATTAACCATCTCCAGCGATGTGCCTGAACCGGTGTGCGTGTGGGTCCCCATTAACAATACATTATTTATAAACAAAACTGTTATAAATTGGCATTTATGTAGTCATTTCCTTTTTTTGTCCTCATAGAAGTTTGTTTTCATATTTGGATAGTCATTGGCTTATAGGCCAGTCGGCAGAGGTTTTTTTGTTGCAAAAATATACTGATTAAATTTTATTATTCGAATTAGTAGGTGTGTCATTTTTGAGTATACAAATTAAATGACGCGGCTGTAGGTGGTGTGCGTCGGCCGCCATTTTGAAAAACGCGTTGTTATCAACATCCTTGGCAACGCCTCGTGATACACAAAATTTTAAATACCTTTTTTATGGGATATTTAATTATGAATATTTCTTTTTTTCATAGAACATTTTTTTATAGGATTTATACTTTCAGAATTAAAGCGCCTTAAAGTACCTACCTATGCTTTTTTTAGTTTTTCCTCAATATCTCTTTAGCAGTTGATATAATGAACGAAAATCTAGAACAAAGCATGCTTTAAAGCATCTCAACTCAGAAAGTATAGATCTTACAAAAAAAATATTCTACGAACAAGAGAAAAATAATTGAATTTCCTATAGAAAAAGTGATTAGGTACAAATTCCGTACGCTATGTTTTCGAGATATTAGCTAAAACGCTTTTCTCAAAATGGCGGCTGACGCACACGCACCATTTTTTTTTTTTGTCAGTATACTTTGAAACGACCCACCTACCAATTCCAATTACAAAATTTAATCAGTATTTTTTTGCATTATGGAAAATCTTTTTTGCCTCTGGCGACTGGTTTATAATACGAGTGTAATTTTGTGAATCTAAACTTAAATTTATACGTATCTTTTTATCATTCATCCATTTTGTATGCTTTTGACTGAAATATAAAATAGTTCTCTATTGTGATGTACTTACTTTCTTATTCTTTAGCAAACACATTATTCGCAACTATTTTATTAAACAGTTTTATATATCTACTTATAAACAAAATAATGTCCTAAACAAAAACAGACATACACACATAATTAAGTTCTAGTAGTTGTTGCCTTTATGTCTACAGTATAAATTTTCGTTTAATTCTTTCATCGTCAATGTAAACCTTGAAACAAAAATGTTGAAAATCACTATCGAGACATCGACTAATGAACTTAATCATTGGGGTTTAGTCGTGTGTTTTATTAGACCACATATTCTACCTAGCAGACCGACACGATGTGAAACGTTTTGAGGAAATTCCTTAACACCACCTGGTGTTTAAGTTTCAGTTTTATAAATAAACTTAAATGTACCAGTCGAGAATATTTTTTCTATTAAAAAAAAAAAAAAAACATTGATTTAATTGCGAATTTGTGGTCAGTCATTATTTATCGAGCACGATCATTCGTATAGTTAAGTTTTTATTTGCCGTATGTACCTACATATACATTTTAATGTCACAATAAAGTAGGTTAGGTTTAGGTATAGTTGGTTGTCAACAACTATATCTTATTTAATTACACTTATTTGTAATTACATTCTGAACTTTAAAAAAAAATCCATTCATAGCTAGTGGTTAAATTTCAAGGTAAGACAAATTAACCTTCTTGCAAAACCCTAATTAAACTTCTTGGAAATCTGATGCAATAAACAATGAAAATCACAAAATAAAGTTATTTCCTAAAAATTACAGAGAAAATAAAATGAACAGGTAAATTTTATGTAGGTTTTCGTATAAGTAGCTTATGTTGTTATTTCATCAATAATAAGATATTTTAAGTATATGTTGGGGTTGGGCCGGGTCGCAATTTTAAGCAACATTTCATTTACCTAACCTGTTTCAACGCATATAGAGCTTAATATGTAAATGTATGATAGTAGTGCTATTAGGTGTGTTTGCTAATTAATAAATTTGTTAATATATAGGATAGAAATCAATTTATAAAAATGTTTAAGAATTTTTATGTAACAAAACTGCCAAATTTAAATTCTTAAACATTAATTTTTTAAAGTCATGTGTTTGTGAATGCAGGAAACAGACTTGAATGCAGACTGAATGCAGAAAAGACTTGAAAAAGACACATTAAAAGGTTTTGGTTGTCACACTTGTGACCTTGTGAGTAGATAATCAAGGTTAAAATATAAAAGTTTTAGTAAAAACTCAAGTTCTTAAGAAGCCCCGCAATTGTTTTTTTCGAGAATGCTGTTTTTTTTTTTTACTTATGTATTTCATTTTATAAGAAGCCAATTTAATTGACAAGCTGTCAAAAATTGTAAATACAAATTTTATATTAGTAAAAATTTCAGAAGAATCCAAAGGGGGGAAACTATTAATCTTTTTCCTGGATAGAATATAATGAGTGTGTTTCTTTATTTAATCTGGGATGTCCAGAATATTCGGAATACCAGTTTTGCGTTTCTTTATTTGACGGAATATTCCGGATAAAATATTTTGTTGTTTCTTTATTCATTCCGGAACATTTGGAATACATTCTTTTTATTCCATGTGAAGTGTGAAATAAAAAGAATAATGGGCGCGTTCAGTATAATTGACGTTATTATTCTCTATTATGGCAGCTTTACTTTGGTGTTAATAACGTGAATAAACGAACCAAAGTATAAATGCTATGTATTTAATGTAAAATTTAATAAACTTTTGACTTTAAGAATACATACATTAATACCCAAAATAAAAACGTTATTATTATTCAATTGTTTTGACATTTCACCGAACAACTGAATTGACATTCTTTTTGTTTCTTTATTCATTCCATTATGGATATTCTGGATAAACATTTCGTCTTTTCCATCCATTATATTCCTTATCCGGAATATGTATTAAGTATTAGGTGTCAAAATGAACATTTTTTTTGGTTTAGTTTAGCGGAGATGGAGAGTGTGTTTCTTTATTCATTCCGGTATGTCCAGAATATTCGGAATACCAGTTTTGCGTTTCTTTATTTGACGGAATATTCCGGATAAACTATTTTGTTGTTTCTTTATTCATTCCGGAACATTTGGAATACATTCTTTTTATTCCATGTGAAGTGTGGAATAAAAAGAATAGAAAAAGAATACTGGGCGCGTTCAGTATAATTGACGTTCTTAAACTCAATTATGGCAGATTCACATTGGTGTTAATTATTTAAAAACAGCATAATACCGCGAATTAATGTACCAGAGTATAATTTTATGCATTTAATGTAAAATTTACTAAACTTTTGACTTTGAGAATACATAAATATCCAAAATAAAAACATTTATTTCTTAAATTGTTTTGACATTTCACAGAACAACTGCATTGCCATTCTTTTTGTTCTAGTTTTGTTTCTTTATTCATTCCATTCTGGATATTCTGGATAAACATTTCGTCTATTCCATCCATTCTTTTCCTTATCCGGAATAAATAAAGAAACACACTCGGAATGTTCAATTTAACAGAACATTTTTTTCCACTGTCAAACGGTGGATATGACGTTTCGAATGAATGCATCCAGCAAAATAGTTAGGTTCAACGTAGAAACTTTCGGTCATATTAATAAACGTTATCTAACTTTAGACAGTCGTCCAAGTTATAAATAAAGCTTTCTAATTGTTACTAGAGTGATCTAACTTTTTATCTAACTTTGGAAAACGAAATCGATTGTCTAAACCTTGACAAATGCAATTTTTTTTTATTAAATAAAGCATATTTCCGACCGTTTCAAAATAATGTTTAAACAGTAAAAAAAACTAATTAATAAGACTGTATTTGTCTAAAAAAATAATACACGATTAAAAATAATTTTAATCTAGTACAAAAACGAAATAAAATGTGTGCAGTAAATTATAAGTCTTTTCCTTAATTTTGAAACTCTGTGATTTTCTGTGCATTTTAGTATTAATTTTGTTTTTTTTTTATATGAACTTTGACAGAACTCTGGACTCAAATTAACAAAAAAATGCACGAAAAATCACAGAGATTTTAGGCTTATAATAAGAATTATAAAGAGGTTGTGAAATAAATCCAAAAAGAATTAAATAGTGAAGTAGAAATAGAGGGCAGGAACGAAGCAAAAATATTTGTCGGCTGCAATATTGTTTGCAGATGGCAATTTGCTATTGGTATGCCGTACTGATTTCATTTAGTGTAGGTACTACACATTATTTTATGATACAATAGTGACAGACAGAAATTTGTTTCTAGAAGTGAATCTAGTTTAATCGAAGTTTCTAAATTTAAAGAACTATTTTACAATTCCACTCGAGATAAGTACATAATTTATCATTTAGAAAGGAAATTTAATTACAGGTAAAAGTAGAAAGTGTTCCCAAAACGAAACAGTTTTTTATAATTTTCTATTTATAAAAGAACAAAAATAACTCAAGACATTGTCTGCAACTTAACTTGGTTATAATTCACTCAAAATAAATTTACAATAGGTTTGCTATTATTGTGTTCAAGTATTTTCGCACACACAGCAAAGAGCCATAATCTAGTAAATTTATATAAGAAAACTTCGCACTTATTTCGTTCAACGCAACAAAAATGCATTGCATCTTTCAATGAGTTAAATAAACGTATAAGCTTCACACTCATTGGTATAGATGGTGTTAAAACTTTTATTTTTTTTTTTGTTGCTTCTAAAAATACATTAAATCATTCGGTAGGAAGATCGACAAGTATAAAATTTTGTATGCCTTTTTCAGTTCGAGTGGATATCAAAGTAAACACTTTTTTAAAAAAATCTACACTTCCCCCAAACAAAACCTGGCAGAAGCCAGAAGCCAGAAGCAGACGTCTACATTTTTATTTTCTTATTCTTATTCTTTGAATTTTAATTTTATTTTTTTCAAGTTCATTAACAAGACCATGCTAAGAAGCATAAAGTATTCGATAATTTTTTTTCCTCTTTTCAAGAAGTACCTAGGTATCGCGTAGGTAGGTAGAGATACGTAGACCACTTGAGTAAAGTGTCGAGTGAGTACCGACTACTGAATCGAGTGAGAAGAAGTGCAATAATTAGCAATTGGCCACTACCTTACACACACTTTTAAGAATGAATTTCGTACACACATTTTTGAACATGAATAGAATGTAGGTATAGCTTATCTACTATAGTGGTATATATTCATCATTGTACCTATGACTAATTTTTTTTTTCGTTTTAAGAAAGGTTCAACAGGTGTAGGTGTACATCATTTGTCTTCTTTTATAGACTGCATGCACTAGATTCAAATAAAAGAATGAATGCAATTTTTAGAAAGTTTGAAATAAAACACTTCATTACCGACATGCAATAGGTACTTGAAACATCTTCAAGTTGTTTGTTGAACTTCAACATGTCAGTAATATGGTTGGCAATTATAGTTTTTTCCTAATTGGAACAAATCTGAAGGAATTCAATATTTTTATTTTTTAATTTTAACACCTATCTTCTTGAATATTGAATTGAAGGAACGCTGTACTCCCTATGTGCTGTGAGTTTAACTTCCAATGTTGATGACGTCTTAATTAGTTGTGAGTCAACAATGTGTTGTAAATATTTAACAGACGCACGGTAAATATAATCAAGCAAACCATTTACAAGTGAATGCTATTTCTATAAAAGAAATCATGTTATTTTTTCTATTTTTAACCCTAGAAGTGAAATAATGATTTATGATACTCCAAAATATTGATGTTTATTTTGTTATGAATATGTTAACGATAAATCAACATTTATATTTTAGTATGATTTGCTTATGTTACTAGGGGTATTTGAAATCAGTTGTGATAAGTCTATTTAGCTTACACTCCCTATTTATGATATACATTTATTAACTGGTTAATGAGATAAAATATTACCTCATTTATTGGCTCCACTTTTCATAACCTAGTCATATTAAAAGCAAGATTAACTGAATGAATACAATGAAATATAGTTGTTATGCCGTACCGGATTTACACGAGTGACAAAATGTCATTAAAATTGTCATTTCTATACCAATTAACTGTCATAAAACTGGATTATGACGATTTATTGGTATAAAATGATAAATTTAATGACATTCTGTCAATCGGGATTTACATTTTGTTATAAAATTAAAGGCTTAATGTTTGTTTAACTTCTAATTCACATTTCAATTTCACAGTCGTATGCTCTTAAATGTCATTGTCAACGAATCAAAATAAATTTGGTTTTCATCAATGTATCTGTCAATATTTTGATGTTTTATGTCAGTATCAATGTTTTCTTGTCATTGTTGATGTTGTGTATTGTATACTTAAAGGCAAAACAATAATATCTAATAAATAAAAGTTAATAAGAGCTAATGTGTAATTTAAAGCTTGATTCTCCCCGATTCCGAAGGATTTTTTTTGAATCATTGTCAATAATAAATTGATAGGATAGGTGTAGAGGCAATCTTGACAAAAAAATACTGACAAAAAATACCTTCAAAATTTATTATCAATGAACATTGATCGTGTGGTAGCTCCCTTAAGAGCTTGCAAACAATTGGCAGACCTTTTATTTTGTTAATTTGAACATTTCTATCCAAGAATTAAAAAACCCCAGTCATTATGGCTACAAGTAGTAGAGATAAAATCCTATTATTTATTGTTATTTATGGCTCGAAGCTTAAAACAAATATTTTGTTTTTAAAATACCAAAATGCACAATTGTATTTTTATCAACAAGTGTCGTGTCGACAAATATTTTGTTGCAAACACCATGTGATCGCTAAAAGCTCGACTGTGGTCGAATTAATTGTCATCGTTTTACTTGTTAAGTTAAGGTATATACACATAAACGCTACCCACCAGAAACGAAAAAGGCTTTAGGAGGCCGATTCGGTTTTCGCCGTAGAAAATATAACGCAACATTTATTACTTTGGCAAAATAAAATAATTGTCTTTATACCAGGAACCCACTGATCTCTATAATACACTGGATAGTGTATTCCCTACAATGTATAACAGTTTTTGTGGTTCCAATTGAAGATTAAAATCGTGGTCAGCCGCATAATTTGAGGTTTGTCTGTAAATATTATTTGTGGTTAACTCATATATATATTTTCGTATTCTGCGAAGTTTTTTCATTTTCGTACTCAGATTCAGGCGTTTGTTGTGACTCACGAGGAAAAACAATATTAAAAGTAAGTTTTTAGTGATTAACAAAAAAAATATTAACCCTTGTAATAAATTCGTGCAAAATATGAAAATATGTTATGTTCTTTTTTTATTCCACAGAAAATTAGTTTTTATTTTATATTTTCTTAATTGATTTATAAGTTTACCGCAAAAGAAAAAACAACAAAGATGTCGCGAAAACGAAATGAAACAAAAATTACATGATATTGACCAAAGATACTAAATTTATTCAGTTTCTTTGATATTGACGCTGTCATTTTCGGTTTTTTATATGTTAAACAGGTATACTGTTATACAAAAAATGGTTAGGCGCATAATATAACAATTGTTCAAATGGAGCCATCATTATTGTATGAATACGCTATCCAGTGTATTATAGAGATCAGTGCAGGAACCCTCTCAACCACCAAAGAGTAATGAAACAAGGAAGTTATCAATTGTCAATAAAGATAAGAAGACAAAATAGTTCAATGTAGCTTTAAAATTGTCAGGCATAAAAGTAACTTGATACCCGAAGTGTCCATTTAACTGGAAAATCAATTTAATGTCGAATTCCTTTTACCAAAAAAAAATCGATTTTTTTTTAAACAATCGATTTTTTTTCTTTCAATACAAGGAATTTGTCCAGAAAAATCGATTTTTTCTTCTAAACAAATCGATTTTTTTATTAAAAGGAATTCTTCTAAGAATAGTCTTAGAAACCAACTTAAAGATACTTTAAAAAAGAATATAATAGGCATTCAATCATTGAAACCATTTTGAAAAAAAAATTAAGATTTTAGAAAATGTCTTTTGCGGTTAAGTCCAGGCTGTAAGCTGATAAAAAAGGTTGAGAGTTAAGGCTTAAATTTAAAAAAAATATAAGTTCATAAAAATGTAGTTTTACTTAGTTCTACTTAAGGACCTACAAAATTTTTATTAATATGTTAAATTATTGGAATTATTGCTAATTAATTTTACTTACATTTAGAGCAAATATCGTGTGTATATTTAAGTAGTTATCCAAAGAATCAATTTGTATTTATTAAAATTCAAAATACTTGTTGTTTTATTAGAGTTGTTTTTTTTTTTTTTTTTTTTTTTTTTAATTTTTAAATTATGTTTAAGCTTCAATCAGCTTTGAAATTAATTAAACGTTGATGAATATAATTTAAAATTAAGTACAGAAGCACAGTCGTTGTTTTTAAGTAGGTATATTTGTTTAAATTCTCATTCGTTTTACTACGTAATTGTTTTTGTTCACCTTTTCTTTACAGTTAGCACTTTTTTATATATCAGTTTTAAAATTCGAATCACATTCACATGTGGGGACTTTTAATACAATTATTTTATAATATACATTTTGGTTGAATGATTTTTAAGTTGATATACTAAAAGATGGAACTAAAATAAAAAAAATAGTTATTAAAAAAATTCTTTGTAGGTAAGTACCTATATCATTTTTAAAATAGTTTTTTTTCCTTTAAGTTGAAAAAAAAAACTACTAAAAATGTGAATATCGTTGTTATGCAAGATAGTCATCAAATTGGCGTCACCGAGTCGGAAATGACGGAAGTAGTTAATCGAATAAAATAAAAAAAAATGTGCATATACATAAGTATTTCCTGATAAGTTTTTTTTTTAGCATTATGCCAATGTTTGAAGTTTAAATTTATCTTTATCTTATCGAGATGTTTGCATTAATGCTCTGGCGCGTGTAATGATAAATTTATGTGATAAGAAAACATGCAGTGCATATTTTATAGGAAACAAGATTAAGCAAGGTAGGTATACCATAAACCATTTTTATGTCCATGGCAATCAGGAATAAAAAGTCGAATAAGATATCGTTAAGAAAACAAGATACAAAAATGCATACATGTACCTACTTAACACACTCATTCATAAAAATATATAAAAAAAAAAAACACAGTTAGTTGCGTATATTAAAGAATGTCTTCAATCAAAATTTATTGCAAACGGAAGTTATCACATTAAGAAAAAAGGCAAAAAAAAGACTCAAAACGACAGAGCTAGTCAGAAAAATATTGCAAAGTTTCCACGAACCGAGGTAGACAAAATGCAAAAGTAGGCAGTAGTAGGTACTGGCTTTTTTGTTTGCAATTTAAAATCCGCGTGTATAAACTTTTTTTTTTAAATTATGCACTGTTATTCCAATAGATACACTTTTAGATACAAAGTTTTACGCTGCAATGCTCGTAGATGCAACCGCCAACAACATCATCTACAACAACTGCAGCACCACCACCTTCACCAACACCGGCAACTATATATGCACTTCATAGATTAATTGCTGCAATTTGTGTGGTTATTGTTGCAGCAAGAGAAGATACACGTCCTAGTAAAATTTGTCGGATTAGTGGTCACACACTTTACAGTTACCGCCGCTTCCAAAGAGCCGACAAAAACACTCAGTCACAATCGAATTAACTCAAATAAAATTACATTTGTTTATTTAATTTAATTTAGTCTGCACGCTGGCCGGTAAATGAGTAGAGGCCAACCAGGCGGTCAAACTATGGAAACAAAAGAACTTCACTTGCAATTATTATTGGTCAAAAAAAAAAAACACCTTTACAGATCTAGCGAAATATTAAAACAAAAACCACTCAAATTGAGTGTAATGATCTATTTTATGGGTCTTTTCTAAGGATACACTGTATAATTTTTCGAGTACAACAGGTAGACGGATTATACCAACACCAAATAAATGTTCTTAATTAAATATAAGACCAAAGAAAAAGTAACTTTTTTTTATCTTATTTGATCTTTTTTTGTTGGTCTCGTTGTTGAAAAAATTCATAGAAAAAAAAACCGCGCGCTTTTCATTCAGGAAAAAAAAAGTGCCGCGCGATACAAATTTATAATAATAGAAAATAATTTATTACAAACAAAGTGCACACACACCCTTGGCGAAATAAATCGAAATCCAATGAAATAGTAGACGTATAGTAATCTTAAACCAAATTCACACTTCTTCAAAACTCAGATATATGTTTCTTTTCTTTTTGTTGCTGAGAGAATAAAGAGAGATGCTTACTTGTTGCTTCTTATTTAAGGACTAAACAGAAAATTACTGAAACGAATGTATTTGAAGAGTACATCCCCACTCTATAAAGCAATAAAATGAATGAAAAGAAAAATAAAAAAAACCAAATTATAGGAATCGAACGGAACGAACAAACGACAGCGGGTGAAGTGATTTTTTTTTATGAAATTCTACTCAAAGCACTGAGATGTTGGTGGCATGGCGTGGCGTATAGTAACAACATCACATTACTTGAAAAACCAGCAACATTTGTTTTATTTTTCTATTTATATTAGCAATACACTTATTCTGATACAAGTGAAGAATTCAGCAAAATTCTTGATTGTGTTTTATAGCAGTTGTGTGATTTTGCTAAAATATCAATATTATGTTTGGATACGTACTTACTTAATAATAGTTTCTTCTGTAATCGATCTGAAATACTTCATCATCTTTCTTATTTTCAGTTACATTCCATTCGTAACATGTTGCCAGTTAAAAATTGAGTGAAAATGATCATATTCGAGTGGAATTTTCATTAAAAAAATGAGATGATGGTAAGGTAGTTTAAAGTGATCATTATATTACTCTTGTGTCTTTAAAGTTGCTAGTTGATATCTGCTCTTAAAGTTAAGAGAAAATTCTTGGAAAAAGACTGACTGATGCACCGATAAAGGTATATCTCACTCAACACTCACTTCACCTAACAACAGGTACTTGAAAGAATCGAACAAGTGAATGGAATTGGATGGCAATGAAGATAAAAAAAATGTGGATTTGGGGGATTTCTTTGGTTTTACTATAATAATGTTCTTAATTAGTAGTTCTTGTTTTTAGAGTTGCCAGATATTACAAATGTTTTGAAAACTTAGTTTGACTTCGTTTTAGTCGTATTTATTAGATTTTTGATGACTACTTAGACAGTGTCTAAATATGGTCAGAAATATGCTTAGACAATAGATTTTGCTGTCCAAAGCTAGATAGAATGTTAGATCACTTACCGCCATATTATTCAGTCGATACATCCAGTAGCCGTGGCGTGATGGTTAGTGCGATGGACTGTCATGCCGGAGGTCTAAGGTTCGATCCCCAGCCTCGCCACCTATTTATTTAAAAGAAAAAACGGCTACTGCCTCTTGCGAGGAATTGACAAATCCTCCAAGAGTATCTCCTGTCACAGAAAAGTGCCGCTCGTTAGCCGTTCGGATTCGGCAATAAACTGTAGGTCCCCTCCATTCCTGCAGACACGCACACAGGAATGGTTGAGAGTAGTAAGTCACTAGGCCCTAGTTCTTCATGAGCTGTTGTGCCATCAAATTTATTTATTTTTATTTATTTACATCCAGATTTAAACTTAAATCCAGATGAATTTACATTGAATTTGTATGATTTACATCCAGATTTAAGTTTTAATTTAGATGTATTGAGTGAATAATATGGCCCTTAAATATAGAAACACTTTATAAATACGACTGGATAAGTTTATGTTTTAATTTAATAGTTTACTCTGGTGCTGTTGCTGTTAAAACATTGAAGAAACAGAAACTTGTAAGAATCAAGCAAAAGAGGATGGAATTTTCTAGTTTTACGGTAATAATGTTCTTAATTTGTAGTTCTTGCTCTTAGGGTTGCCTGATTATACAAATGTTTTGGTAATTTAATGAAAATAACTTAAGAAAATAAATTTATAAAATTATTTAAACTAGATAAGTTTTAATTTAATAGTTAATTTGTGTGCTTCAAAAAAAGAAACTGTCTCATTGTTCGATCTTGTTAAAAAATAAAAAAATACAAGAAACTTATTCATGTATCTATATTTTGATCGCGCATCAAAATTATACACAATAAATTATTCACACTTGCAGAATTGGGTTTGCAATTAATTTGGTGTCATACAATCTTTTCTTGCTCATTGTTGAGAATATAATAATTTATATAATTCGATTCGTTTGTATTTTCAACTTAATACTTATTTAAAATAAAAATTAAGCAAACAAATTCAAGAAAGAAAAAATATGAAGTTGTTTAAGAAATAAATTTAAATTAAATTTAATTTTCCCTAGCAAAAAAAAAAATAAAACTTAAGTTACATATGTACATATGTATTAAACAATTCAAAATAATTGTACATACTTTATTTTGTTGTCTCGTTTGTTGGCAAAAAAGTATATCCCTAACTTTTACATCAGCCATCAGGTCAAACATAAGTATCTAATCAAGAATATTCCGTCCCGAAAATTACATGCCTACCTTCATTCAGCAACGCAATAAGTGTCACTTTAACTTATATGTTGTTAGTAATAAAAATGCTGATGATAACTACCATACCAGTAATACGGGCACAATGGTGATTCTGGAATTCAGTGCTAGATATTATAGGCCTATATTTACAAGTCGGTACATAGGGCAACATCGAGTTGATTTTTTTTTAAATAAATATTGTTCAAAAGCTTCAAGAATATTGTATGGAATTGTAAATAACGCAGAAAAAGTTATATAGTTGATAAAATAAGTAAAAATAATACTTTGAGGTTTTCTCAAAATACATTAGAGTAATTCGATGGTAATTCACGTACAATTTTGAAGAATTTAACGAGCTATTTAATTGTTTATTTTTTATTTTATTAAATAAAAACAATGTAAAATATTTATTTGAATATCGTAGTATCGCTAAGATAAAATACAGTATTTGAAAAATAGTATCTTACTTATTTAAACAAAATGAATCTATCGGTAGCTCGCGTTACCATTTTCAGACACTCGTTTTGTGGCATTCGCTTGCTTTTTTTTTTTTTAAATTGAACTTACATAGCTATTAAGTCTTACCACTTTTTTGAATAAAAACGAGATAAAAATATTTCTTCTTCTATAAATTACGCAACAGTTTTTATAGTTTTGTTTCTCATTTATAAACTGAAAAAACTGAAGGTAAATATTTTGAAAAGGAATGAGATATATACCTTTTGTGCTCCCATGCACAAATTACCGAGTTTCTAAGGCCATACCCGTTATGAAGTTCTATTTATTGAAGTAATTTCTAAAAATAATGAATATCAGTGTCGCATCTGCAACAAATGAAAACACAAAAGCGTAGATACAAAGAAAATTTAAAGAATTAAAAAAGGGATAATTTAAAATTTTCTTAAAACTAGAACTATACACATATTTTCAAAAAAAAATTGTTTAAGTGTACAAAAAAGTTATATTGGTCATAAAGTATAGTAAATTTTCGGAAAAAAAAAATGCAGACAAATCTGCTAAGCCAGTATTTTTAATTCAGATCAATCAATCTTATGGTGCTCTCCTAAATCATTTATAATACATTTTAAATTGTTGTTCCACATCACCATCAGTAGTCTTTTTTCTCTATTTCCTGAATCAATAGATTTTTTCAATAATTTCAATAAGATTTTCTGATTTCTTTGTTATATTGTAGGCTAATAGGATTTTTTTTGATTTAAAGTTAGGTATACTTAATGCAAGATTAACCAATGCCAAGATGGAACGATGATGACGGATGTAGATTAACCTAAGCCATATATTGTAGCCAAGGACAAGTTTAAAAAATAACTTTACTTTTGTAAATGCTTATAAAAGTACATAATATACATATCTATTTGAAAGACCTTTACATAAAGGTCAAATGTTGGGTATATGACAAATTATAAAAGGCTGTCAAAACTTACATAACTGTGATGATGGTATCTGAGTAAAATACCGATTCGATGAAAAATTTCAGATCTTTGAAAAAAAAAATTGTAGAGAGATTGGTTGGAATTAAGGTTTTTTTTACTTAAATTATTCAAGCAATTTTCTTCTACTCCAAAAGCTGTAAACTTGCTAATTTGTGAAAATTTTAATCTACCAAATCTGTAAGAATCGACCCAGCTGCTCGATAAAGTGGTCGAAAATTGAACTTCCAGATTGTGATATACCGTTAAATTTTTGTACCTACTGTATAGGGTCTTCATTTCCAACGGGCATGCGGTCCGTTTCCTGACACACACACATTTTTCGATCTCAAATGTACCCTCGTCTGTATTTTTTCTAAGAGTTTTTATTTTAATAATAATCCAAAGCATGAGTTGCCTAATAAAATATGGTCCAGGATACCCTAGCTAATTAAATACATTTTGTATTCTCGTTTTTTTCGCATTTTCAAAATAAATACATAATCAATCGAGATTATAAGAAATGTATTATATGTGTAGGTATGTTTAGAGAAAAAATTGGTTTGCTACCCACTGTCTTTTGCTTGTGCCTTGAAGCAACCACGAGGTTTCTCTAGGTATAAACACGTGAGTTGGTATTATTAATTAAACCTTATTATGTTCGCAAGATGGTATTAAGTTGCCTGAAAAAAGGCAAACTCATTCCTAACTTTAGAAAAATACAAATCTACCCTCAATAATATTTCTCGGAAGTAACGAATTTTTTTCTTTTGTTTTCATAAACGTCAGAGAGGTAAAAACTGCTGTCAATTTATTAGCAGTGAATATAAAACTGACTATATATAACCTTTGAATCAAAATTAAAACTTTGACTAAGTTAACTGTGGATGTTTTGACTTGGTATACTTAATAAAAGTAGTTAACTGACTAAAGCTATTTGATTGGAATATTTTTCGACTATGAAAATTATTCGCACCTATGCTTATCGTATGCTTATTTTATGTAATAAAATCGTAACTTCCTCTTTCTTAAAACTAAGTAGTAAGACCTCTGAAGAAAGAGTTGTACAGTTTTACTATGTTCATTCAAGTTCAATATTTTTTTTTTTTTTTCAAAACTGTGCAATTTTCCTTTTTTTTTTTTTTAACTGGCACGCACAATCACTTTTTCATCTACACCTACGTAGGTTGTACGTTTGAAGTGATTTATATTACCTGTGAATCACTTGCATTCTTTCAAGGTAGAAAAATTATTTGGGATTGACGTCATTGTTTTTATTTATTTTTTTTTTTTTAGAAAAAGAATATTATTACAAGAAACCAGCATGAATTTTTTATGAGAACCTATTTTCGTTGACAGCAGTTACAAATGTCAATGAAGCGCCAGGCAAATTTTTCGTCAGAAAAAGACTTTTATACAAACTTGTTTCGAATTGTTTGAAAGGAGATTGAAGTTTGAACGATGGATGCATCGACAGGAAGCAATTAAGAAAATAACATTCTGGCGGAATTTAGATTGTAGCGTCATAAATATTATTTAATATTAATTAAGAACTTAAAAAGTTCTTTTGTATAGCTTTTTCTTTCTACAAATCATTTTTTCAAGAAATAGTGATTTTTATTCTTTTCAATTTTTAGGGACCTGTTTAAATTAAAGATGAATTGGTGTTATTCGAGTGCATATTTAAAATCAAAGCAAAGGAGATTCTGTTAGTCACCACAAACATAAACTGCAAATTCTGGAGTATGATGTTAAACAAAAAAAAACGACACTATTATTATTATTATTATTACAAATTCTTTATTTGACCAAAACTCGAAATACATTTGAAAAATTATATATGAACATTAGCATGGCGAAAAATATATTTGTCGTCTGCCTGAAAATTGACATTTATCGAGAATAAAAAAAAAAAGTTTAAGATTATAATTACTATATTATAATAAGTTTATAAATAGATTATGTAGACAATTGAATAAATAGATTGAATTTAAATAAACATAATATCCAAGTTTATAATATATACAGTGGTGTGAAAAACATTCCGGATTTTTTTTGGTAAACTGCATTGATTGTTGGTTTGTGATATATAAATGAAAAAATCAAATGTTTGCAATTTTTTCCCATTTTTATTGAACAATTTTATTATTTGAAACAAAAACCATGGAACTTTATCCATCAAAACAAAAAAAAAAACTCAAAAAATTAAAGTTAATTCAAAATTTTAATGTGACAAACTAACCGGATTTTATTTTTTGCAATGAACTTTTATTATTTATTTAGTATTTTGTCCAGTTACCCCTGTTTTTTATCACAGCTCGGCATCAACGGGGCATTGACTGGATTAAATTCTCGAAAACAGAAGCAGGAATATTCTCCCATTCATTTTTCAAAGCTGCAAAAAGAGAAGTTATTGACGTGTGCTTTTTTTTCCCAGCCCGCCTTTTTAAAATGGCCCACAAGTTTTCTATTGGGTTTAAATCGGGTGATTGAGATGGCCATTCTAAGATACGAATATTTTTAGTTGCAAACCATTCTTTTAGCAGCTTTGAAGAATGTTTGGGGTCATTATCCTGCTGAAAAACCCAACGCAGAGGCATTTCTTTCTCTGCATTACTGACTCCAAAATGACCCTATATTGGAAACGGTCCATAATTCCTGTGATTTAGTGTAAAGGACCGCAGATTGCTCCTGAAAAACAGACCCAAACCATCACCGTGGCTCCACCGTGCTTTACTGTAGGGAGTACAATTGCAGGTTTTAATCGCGTACCTTTTGAGCGCCTCACTATCCTTGCACCATCGGAGTAAAATAAGTTGAATTTGCCTTCATCACTGAAAAGCACACTCCTCCATTTGCTTAAAGACCGGTTAAGAGGATTTTTTGCAAATTCAACCCTGGGTTAAATGTTTTGATTAGGAATTTATTAAGTCTTTCCCAAATACCTTTTACGGATTCCTTTTTTTTTTTTACCTTTTTTAGCAGTAAGAAGAGGTTTTTTAGCTGGTCGAAATGCAAAAAGACCGAAATCTCTTAAACGCTTCCTGACCGTACTTGGCCCTATGTGTAGATTAAGTTCATCACAAATTGTCTTTGAAGTCGCAAAAGGGTCTTTAAGCACGAAATTCTTAATGCGCCTATCAGTTTTAATTGTTGTTTTGCGAGGGCGTCCACCAAAATGATCTGCTTCTACTGATTTTCTACTTTTAAATTTTTTAATGATGTCGCAAACCATTGACGTTGGAATTTTTAAGATTTCAGCGATTACTTTTTGTTTTATACCGGCTTGGAACTTTTCTATTATTTCGTATCGAATCGCGTTGCTATAACGTGTTTTAGCCATTTTATGCACTATATAATTTCAACTTCACAGCTCTCAATTTGTAAAAACGTTTTAATCTACGGCTTGAGTCAAAAGACTCGAAAAAACCGTTACAGGCATGTTACTGAGTAACTTTATAAAATATTTTTTTTTTATTGTTCTTGTCATCGTAGCATTAAATGTTTAAGGTTATTATTAACTTGTCTCATACTCTTTACAAATTATTAAAAAACTTATGGAAAGTTGTTAGTTTTCTACTTGGTATTAAGAAAATCATTACTATGGGAAAAAATCGGGAATGTTTTTAGCAGCACTGTATTTCCTCGTTACATCTTAGATAAAGTTACATAATTATACATGTACATATTTAAAAATTTAAATTTACTCTAAAAAACTATTTCGATAATCTAAGGCATGATCAATAAAATTGTAAAAATCCTTCCAACCCCACTCTCCGTTTAAAATTTGTTTCGCTTCCTGGTGATTGAGAAAGCTTTTTGAAAAATAAAGTCTTCGAAGTTCTTGTAGAATCGGACAAACGGCTAAAAAGTGGTTGACATCTTCGATTTCATTTCGATTGCAGAGGTTACACCTGGGATTATCATTTCTGTGAGGTTTGTAATTCGGATTTAGCATCTCAGTTTTTGCTTTAAACAAAGTACCTATTTGATTTGCAGAAAGTTTACTATTAAAATAATTGTTTACAAACAAAGTGTGATTGAGTTGCTTATAGACCAATCTGCTTGGAGAGGTTCGAGCCCTATTCAAGAACATGAGATACAACGAATCATCGACCAATGCAATACATTCGTAAAAGCTACCTTTCCAATTAGCAAGAGTAGTTGCACTAAGGTTTAGATTAATCCGTGTGCATTTGCTATCTCATACCATTCTTTAAACGGCGATAAATTCATTCAGAATGCGAAATCCATCATTTGCTTATGAAGATTTTCATTTGACCTTTGCATTACTTTTACTATGTAATCGGCATTAAATTTAAGATTTTTTATAAAAATCGGAGGGATACCTGATTCCACCTGTATAGCGTAAGTTGGTGTATAATTTGGAAGTTTAAAGATTCGTTTAAAAAAGAAGCGTTGCACTATCTCAAATTCATCGAGATCTTGGTAACCAAAAACTTGACTGGCATAGCATAAGCATGAGTTTATAGTAGCTTCAAAAACTCTAAATTTAGCTGATATGCCTATGTACTTATTGCAGAAGATTTTGTTCTTCTGTTTATTGCAGTTTTTGCCGATAAGCATTTTTCCTTAACATGGGGCCGGAAATCTAGATTGCTACAAAATAGAACACTTAAATACTTAAATTGGTTAACCATTAACCACGATCCAATGACCATGTTTCTAGCGGGTTTCTCCTTCGACGGGTGCTTTCAAAAATCATAATTTTTGATTTTGAGGTGTTTATATTCAGGTCCCAATTATCACAAAAGTTTTTAAGTCTATTAATTTGTAACTGTAATGTGGTGGGGTTGTCCGACAAAACAACAAGGTCGTCCGCATAAAGTAGTACCTTAATAAGTAGATTTTCGAACCTAACACCCCCAGGAAAATCACGGGAGACATCGTCAATGAAAAGTGCGAACATAATCGGGCTTAAGGGGCAACCTTGGGGCACACCGCACTCAGTGTTAAAGAAGCTGGATATATGGAGCTCCCATTTGACACAGTAGCGCAAGTATTGGTGAGGAGAAGTTTATAGAGTCTTAAAAATTTCGTCGATATACCTAAATTTGATAATTTATAAAGTAGTGAATTCCGGTTGATAGTATCAAATGCTGCCCTAAAGTCAATGAAAAAGACATAAAGTTTTTGTTTGTTATCGATGAAACGTTTTGCTATGTTGGAGAGTGCGAAGATTTGATCCACAGTTGAAAGACCAGAGCGAAAACCAGCTTGAGAATTTGGGTAAATATTTTTCTCAAACAAGGAAGAATCGAAATGCCCCTATAGTTTGCTGGTGAGCTTGGATCTCCTTTTTTAAAAATTAGACAAATTTGTGACATCAAAAATGACTGAGGTATTTCTTCTTTTTAAAGAAGCTTATTTAAAAAAATCAAGAAGAAGATTTAGGAAACACGGGGATGAGTTTTTATAAAATTCTGCTGGAATTCCATCTAGCCCACTATGTACGTGACTTGCTTTATTGGTTGGAAAATCACCTCTGATCTGACATAAATTTATATGTACTTACTTATTCCCGATCCAGATGAAAACTAAACCTGATTTACTGAGTGTATAGGAATTCCTCCGAAGCAATTAAAAACAATTCCATTAAATCTTATAACCACCTACGTATTTACTACTATCGTTCATCAATAAAATCCAATAAAAAAAAAAACAACAAAGATAAAAAAACACACCTACCTGCAAAGTTGCAATATCATCTAAACAACATCTTATAAGAATTAAATCGTTGAACTATATTAAATCACTTTTTTTATCTACCTGACTAAGTTGTTTGTTTTTTTTTTCTATTCAAGCAGCCATTAGCCAGTTGTGGTAATTACTGGAATTAAATATGTAAATATGTCTTGGTCTAATAATTTATAGTAGTTTTTATGGTTGACGTTTGTGTTAATGTTTTTGTCACCGTTTAGTAGTTATTTTTAATTGATAAACAACTTGTGATTGTTAATTAAAATATAAGAATTATAATATGTTTATTTGAGCTGACCGATGCAAGATGCGGTATTTTATGGCTTCTTTTATTAAATCAAATAGAAATCAGAATTTATTTAGGATTGCTTAAATTAAAGGTACGCAGAAAAAGTCAACTTTTGTAATTTACATTTTTTTTGCTGTGATTTTTGAAAAATATAAACTAGTAACACTCAACAAACAGTACCTACATGAAATGGATTTTTTGTTGTTGTTTACAAAATGTTCAAAATTTCTTCATATATACAATTTATAAAGAAAACAAATCCTCAACTATTTTTGAATTTATTTTTGCAAAAACTTATATTTTTTCAAACAGCGTTCCTTTAATTATACCTAGATATAGATCAAGAAAAAACGAAAAAGAAAATTTGGGCTTTAATCTGAATTTTTGTAAAGGTGTAACAATATGAACTATTTTCTTTTTTCTTGACCTCTTATAGCTATAAACCAGTTCTATTATTTCAAAAATTGTTATTGTTTCAACTGCTTTATAGCCCACTGAAACGACAATTTTTTGTGAAATTTATTTTGAATCAATGCCTACCATCAATAAAAATTCTTATTCTAGCACGAACTAAATTTCGCTTTTTCTGATTAATTTTATCAAAATTTATACTTCTTTTCCATCATGATAAATTAAATAAAATTCCAAAACATTTGTATTACTACTTCAAAAATATACAAATATTTTAGTTAAAATTTATTGTCCGTCAAATATTATCACAACAAATAAAAATTCCTAATCTTAATGTGCAGTACCTATACATTCTTTTTTATATACATATATTCAATCTAATATAAAAAAAAATGATTATTATTAGGTAGGTATTAGCTTTATTCACCAATAAGCTAATTATAATTAACAATAAAAAGAGCATACCTCTTATTAATAAACATTAGCCTCGTATAATTATATCGTAAAAGTTAAGCGATTTAAATAAAAGTATTTTCTTTTTGGCAAATCCATGTACATATATTAAATCGACAGTAGTTACGCAAAGAAAACTCTCGGTTGGACAATATTTTTACTTGCAACATAGGCATTTCATACTCTATAGGGCAGGTTTTGGATTCATAAAAAAATGAATCGCTTAATTTAAAAGTGCACCAAAAACGAACATCACCGCTTAAGAAAAGACATTAAAATAAACTTGGAAGCACTGATATTTGAATCAGCGTTCCCAGACGTCCCGGATTTTAGATATAAATTCAAATGTCCCACACCGGGTCAGATTTTTTCCCGGGTTTCGAATAGAATTCAAAGAAAAATATCTAGATAACGTCTTCGTGTGATCTAAATCTAACGTAAGTACAACGTTTTTTTTTTGCAACCTGACAGCTGTCACTTAAAATTGGCAAAGTATATTTACATCCGTTTGCTTCCCGAAACTGTCAATTTCATTCCAAACTTATGATAAAAATTAACATAAAAACAAATTGGTCTAAAATTGTTAAAAATTTACAGTTTAGGGAAATAAACCAATAAAACTAACAAAGACTATTTTCAAATTGAACTTATTCCCAGATAATCAATTCGATGTCTCTTAATTTTATCTTACTCCCACCTCTTATTTGGAAATATTTATCAAAGCCGTAGGTATGTAAATTGCATAAAAATCACGTTAAATTTTATCCAAAGATAAATAGAGGTGAATTTGTATGTGGAGAATTACTCCACATTTTTATTTTGTCCCGGGGAAAATTTTAAAATCCCGGTATTTTCCCGTATTTTTATAATTTGTTTCGCCAAGCTACGAGAAAAATCTGGCAACCCTAATTTGAATGTCATTTTAGGTGTCATTTATTGTCATGTGACGTCATTATCATTTGGTTCTATTCGGAGAGGAAAACGATATTTTGATTTCATATGATCGCTTTTTCTATGTCGTTTTATTTTAACAGTTCTAATTATTTAAAAATTATCTGTTCAAATGCTGAATTCTTCCATATCTAAGTCTTCATTTAAAAAAGAAAATGATAATACAAATGGCGACTGAGATGCATCTAATTTGCATACCTTGTATGTTAAACGGATGAATGATTTCACAGGACTTCATCTTAAATAAGATTCTAGAAGCAGTGTTTTATATGCGCTTCATTCAGAAGTGGAGATGATTGTCTCTGGAGATTCCTGACGCGAAAAATCCCATACAAAAATGACACAACGAGATCACAAACGAAAAATTTCGTTCTGTTTTTCGTTCTGCGGTACGCTGTTCAATTAACGAAATCGATAATTGAAGCAGATTTTTTAGAGAGATCTTCCATCTTTTTTGCATAAAATTAATTGCCAGTACCATTAACTGGCTCACTGGCCGAACAGAATGCCGACGCAGACGGAACCGGAGACGGAGCCGGAATAGCTGTCCAAATATTAAATACACGCAAATTCAATGTTGCGAACACAACGGAACGTAGACGCATACGGAGCTGCAGACGCAGACGGAAGAGTTCACCAACTTTTAACTTTTCACGTACGGCACTTTTGACGTTTCAATTTGTATGAAGAAAAAAAAAACTTTTTGGGTCGGAAAAAAATTTTGTGGTTATTTGTATCGCGAAAAAAATTATTTATTAAAAGGAAAATCATTGGAAACAAAAAATGTGAATTCCGAGCTTGTACACAAGAATATTCTTTTGTTTTTCTTCAAAATACTTTCAAAACTGTACAGCTCCATTGTGGACATGTAAAAAAAATAACGTACGACACTTTTTGACAGCTCTTCCAGTTCCGTCTGCGGCTTCAGTTCCGTCATTCTATTCTGTTCAGCCAGTCAACAGAATGATGACGGAGCCGGAGCTGGAATAGCTGTCAAAATATTGAATACACGCAAATTCAATGTTGCGAACACAACGGAACGTAGCCGCATACGGAGCTGCAGCCGCAGACGGAAGAGTTCACCAACTTTTAACTTTTCACGTACGGCACTTTTGACGTTTCAATTTGTATGAAAAAAAAAAACAACTTTTTGGATCGGAAAAAATATTGTGGTTATTTGTATCGCGAATAAAATTATTTATTAAAAGGAAAATTATTGGAAACAAAAAATGTGAATTCTGAGCTTGTACACAAAAATGTTGTTTTGTTTTTCTTTAAAATACTTTCAAAGCTGTACAGCTGCATTTTGGGCACTTAAAAAAAATAACGTACCAGCATTCCATTCTGTTCAGGCACTAATTGTGTGCGGAAAAGTGACATTTGTTCTCTATTCGTGTTTGTATTTGTTGTTTGTTTCATCACAACATGGCTTTTTGTGATTTTTATGCGTTTGTGTTTGTTTTTTTTTTTTGTTCTTTACCAGCGCAGCGGTGTCAATTTCAAGGGGTAAATTTTCGTTGTGGTTTCCGTAAGCATTATGTTTGTCATGTTGGAGACCAACGCAAAATTTCGTTCCGCATCAGCAGCGTACTAGGCCTAAGACGGAATATTCAAATTTTTCCTTAGTTGTTATAAAATATGTATATGTAACAGCTAGCATTAGCTTGTTTATCTCAAAAACAACTCTGGCAATTTTGATGAGAATTTCTTGTCTAGTATTGTAGGTATTATCTACATTTTAGTAAAAAGAAAAAATTCAAAACTATAACAGATTTTGAATGGTAAATTGAAAAAAAAAAAAAAAAACATTTTAAATTAATTTTTCAAAAATGCAGAGGGCACTTAGTCTGTTTCCTTTACTTTGAAAGCTTGATTTTCTGTGCAGTGTAGTACAACTTTAGTTTTTAAATAAACTTTGAGGGAACTCTGAGCTCAAATTCACACAAATTAATGAACAGAAAATCACATAATTTCAGTAGGTTTTTTTTTTAGATAATTATTTGGTTTTAGCTCTTATAGCCATCTGAACTTGAACAGCAACTTCGTGAGACCCATTCTTGCATTTTATTTCTATTATGTGAATAATATAAACAACAACTCCCTTGACAGCTACGTAATTTTCCATCCATTTATGGTAGAAAATGAAAAGCGAATCCAGTGTAAGCTTCAAACGAACATATCAAGAGATAGACGGTAGTAAGGAGGCGCAGTACACTGAATTACTGAATATATTAAAACAGCTTTACCTGACTGTGTCATAATGATTGCATTACAAATGTCATTACTGTTATTCGATACAAACCTGATTATCTTAGCGGTGGATTGAGGGATGGATATTTACAAAACAACAAAGTTCTGTAAGCAGCATTATGCCAAAATGGGTGGTCGTTCTTATTCGATGGAATTTTCTTAAAGTGGAAAATTTGTTCCCCCAATATAAACAATACAGCGGTTTTTTTTTTGTTCGAATTACAGGTAATAGTTGACGTTACCTACACCTACCTCTTGTACCAAGGTCTTTATCATCACTCAACGGATAATTACATCAATCACAATGTTTATAGTCAAACGAAATAAAAAAAAAACTGCAAATTATAATTATAACTGCAAACTGCAATTGTATAAATGTACTTGTATATACATGTATAGATACATATCTAATAATGATTACAACTGCACCTCCAATTCCTTTTCGGTGAATCAGTTTCACTTGTCCGATCAAATGAATGCCAAAACAGGGAATCGTCTAGTAAGAATAGAGATACCTATTATATTCCTATGGAATAGGATGGGAGTTTGAGTGGGGGGTTTTAATAGGTCTTGTATCTGTGTATTGACGTGGAATTTATACCATTTTAAGCTTGTTCTAACATTCTATGAAAAAGATTGTGATTGATTTAATGAAAACAATGGGTATGTCAGATTTGGGTCGGTTTTATTATTACAATGGTAAAGAATATATGATTTTGTTTTTATTAGACTCAAATGTACGATAGAGTTGTTAAAAATATCTCAAATAAGGTTAAATAAACCTTTATATTAGTATAAATATATATTTATGTATGCGTATGATATGGAGGTCGAGGTAAAGAAAATAAAAACAATCGTTAAGCTAAAAATACCCCAAAAAACAAAGAGTTTTAGACTTGAAACCTCTTTACATGAGAACTTTCAATATTCTGAGTATCGACTCTATTGAATGCGAAACAAGATAATACCAGACAAATTGGAAAAGTAACGTCTAAGTTCCAAATATTGTCGAAAATATGAAATTCCGGTTAAATGTTCAAATTATGGAACAATATATTGCTGTAGCACTAAGTCCACATAGGTATACGGCATTGTCACAAAGAAGCTGCAAAATATGCTCCTGCCACAGGATTTTCTCAATTATTTATTTCGTATGAAAAAGGATCAAGAAACCATAGACGATGTGATGTTGAAGATGGCACGTGTCGTACGTACAAAGTGACAGTGAATTGTCTGTATGCTTCAAAATGCCAATACTTTTTTTGTTGTTATAAATAACGCTCTTTGGAATGCTTTATTTGCAACATCAGTTTTATTTGGGGAAGGGAGAACATTTTTCCAGAGGTTAAAACTATATTATTATATTTTGGAAAATTCGCGGTCACTGTGTCGTATACTTAATATTTTTTTAGTATGTATTTTTTAAAATGTCTATATGCCGATTTTAATTTACTAAAATGAACGACTGGATTGCACCCACTTGTTTTATATAATTTAAGTGGGCAAGAATGTTAAAGGTTTAATACATCATACATAAAAATTATTGCAAGGGGCAATTCCGAAGTAGGAGAAAGCAGAGCAGTTTGATATGAAAATGATTCTATTCAAGAATTCTATTCTTACTAAATGGAAAAACTGCTCCAAAATTTGAAGTCTTGAGCAAGTGCTGTGGTTTTATTCATATTACTTGAGAAAAAAAACCCTTCTATTCATAAAAAGAATTGCCTAATTCTGGCCAAGAGTGTACACGAACGAGTTTAGTGTCAAATGAAAGGTGACATTGAGCTTGTTATGCGAGTGAAATATTTTTAAAATCATCCATGGGAAAGTCGAGATATTTGAGCTTGAAGTTGCGGATTGCAAAATAAAGATTTTAACTTTTTTTTCCAAAATTGTTTATAACGTATGAGAAATAAATGATGTAGAAAAATTATTTTGGTATCAAATTAAAAGTATTTTTTTGTCTTTAACTTAGTGCTACAATTACTTTGCTATCTTTTAAATACATTTTGAGATGTTAAGCTTTAATTTTATGAGAATAAGCAACTATTTTTACGCTGTCTTTGACACACCGATATATCGAAAAATTCAGCGATGACATATACTTTTTTTTAGCACCAGTGGAAAGCTTTTTTGGTCACCTTTATAAATAAACTTAAGTTTTATTAATTTCTAAAATCTTTATTTTGCAATCGGTACCTTCAACTTCAAATATTTCGCCTTTCCCATGGACGATTTTAAAAATATTTCACTGTGTCAATCGTGATTGATTCGGTCTTTGTGACCCGTTCATCAAAATGAACGATTATGATTGCAATCACAGTAAATCGAAACAATTAATCTCAACATCAATCATTTTAGTTTTTGAATAAATGACCGACGGACGACGCACGTATGTATGTTCCGTTCATTTCACACATTGACACAGCCCTAAATCCACTAATTTTTGCACATTTTAAACCTGTTAAAATAATTGTGTTCCAGTGGTCGTTGAGCGTCGGCCGTGAAACTAGGTAATATCCACGTCCTAAATCGATTGGCGTACTCCGTTTTTCGATCCGACGTAAAAAAAAATTTGGCACATTTGAAACCTGTCAAAATAATAGTGTTTCAGTGGTCCCAGAGCGTCGGCCGTGACATATCCGGTAATATCCACCTCCTAAATCGATTGGCGTACTCCGTTTTTCGATCCGACGTAAAAAAAATTTAGCACATTTGAAACCTGTCAAAATAATAGTGTTTCAGTGGTCCCAGAGCGTCGGCCGTGACATATCCGGTAATATCCACCTCCTAAATCGATTGGAATTGGGATCCACTGGCGGAAGCTACGGATCAAAATCACAAAGACCGAATCAATCTGATTGACATAGTGACCGATTTAATCTTTGACCATAATATCACTTCATAAATCGATAAAAGTATAATATTCTCAGAGACAGTTTTTCAGCTGTGATAGTTAAACCGGAGTAGGTACATTATGTCTAAAAATACATTTGTTAACAGTTAACACAAGAGACACTTTTCCAGTACCAGAATACATACGAAATGACCTAACATATGTATTGGAAGGGGAAAATATGAAAAACATTTGTCCTGAAGAGTTAACTCTGGATCTATACTTTATTCTCGTAATAGGCCCTTATAGTGTGCTTCGTATGTTCCAAAAGAGTATTTAATCGATATTTTCAACGATACGATGATTCAAGTATACATTATTTTCATTTTCACTGGAAATTCGACGAACGTTTATGAACATCAATTTCAACTTTTTGGTCTTTTATTTCAATGTATGATATGGTAAGGAGTTTTAAGGGTCGTTTGGATGATTGCATGAATTCCAAGTATTCTCACAAAAATATAAGTTTAAGTTTTGTTCTACTCTGAAAATTTGGTAATTACTGACTAAAAACTCATTCCCTTCAGTTTCAGACTAAATACTTTTATTTAGGCATTTAAACCAAAAATTATTAGATATTTTTAAAGCGCGTCAGAGAAAAAGAAGATCACACAATAATGTATCAATTGAGGTTGTATCTTGTATGATTAAATGCACGTAGTCATTTGGGGCAAATATTTCCCAGCACCAACAAGTAAGATTAATCAGTGCTGTTTTCTACATTTTTTTTTTTTACTATTTTCTGAAGAAAACTGAAATTTCTTTATTCTGATATTTATATGATAAAAATAGTGATATTTCTGAGATAGTGTAATAACAAAAAAAAATAGTTGACGCAGCAGCTAAGTGCTTATTTTACAACATCCGTCAAACGTGTGCGATTGAGTCATTATATTATACCTTTGGCTCCATTTTTTGTTCCAAATTTATTAATCAGACATAATTTTCAATGCCAACGAATCACATTTAACACACCCATTAATAATAAAATGTGTAACAAAACATAAATGCATCCACCCGCAGCCATATACAACATATACTTATATACTTCGCTTATGAGTAGACACTGTAGGTTTCAATTTTAATAGGTACATAATTTCCTCCTGCAACTACGAGCTTTGTATAATATAATTCTACAAATATGACAATTTGTTATTGTTGTAGATATTTTGACAATCGTATACAAAACATACATAACGGACACAGGAAGGCCTTGTAACAAATTCATATTATAATATCCAATCAAGTAAAATAGTGTTCCCACTTTTCTGAAATGTCAATAAACTTAAATTGGACCAACCTTAAATTTTTTCATAATGTAATTTAAATATTTTATAGTTACAAACGATGGCGGCAGTCTGAAATGTTTGCTCCCCAAAATATAGAAAACACAAAAATAAAAAAAAATAAAAAAACTGATTGAAATCGAATAAATTTGATCTTAATTTTTTTATTTTTATTCCTAAAGGACAAAATCCAAAGACCAAAAAATACAAAAACTTTTATAAAATAAAAATATAGCTACTTACCTTAAGCACTTTCTGATTTTTTGCTTTTGCCAATAATTAATGGTAATTTTATTTGGGTGGGGTTGCCAGAGGTTACCCAAAAAAAATGTGTGACTTAAATGAATTAATTGCGCCGAAAAATTAAATAAAACAAAAAAATATCTATGTGAATGTATAATGGACATTTTCTTCTGTTGCTATGATGGAAAAATGATTTAAATTGAAATACAAATTCTCTCTGCACGATTTAATTTTCTCCATTTTGTATGAATTTTTGTTAGATCTTTATTTACTCGATGATTTGGATACATAGATAGGTTTTTTTTGTTTTTTTTTTGTTTTTGGTGTTTTGTTTTTATACTAGATATAACTCTTATTGCACTGGGCACTTTTTAATTCTTTACTAAAATTGTCAAAGGGTCGAGGGAAATTCCACTCGTCACTTAAACGAACTTTGTCGGGCTGGAGGAATTCGCTTTCGCATCACTCATATTCGAAAAGTAAATTAATAGATAAAACCGGGGGAGTGCAATATTTGAGTTAACACGCATATTTTTAACCGTTAATTGGATGACACAGCCATCCGCAAAATTATCGCTCGACTGCAATAGCTACTGCTATAAATTGAGCGAAAAAAAAAATCTGAGCGAAAATGAAGTAGTTGTTTTGAGTGTAACTCTTTTTTTTTTTTTTTTAAACAATACAACTTGAATATCTATGTCAATTTCGATGAGATGAAAAGCGTCACGTTACTTGTGTGATTCTATACATGAGGAAGCAGACGACTTGGATCGGTACTAGCCAGAGATGGAACGGAACAATCCAGTCACACGATAATTTTGACCCAAACAAACAGAAAGAAGAAGAAAAACACACCAAGAAATAAAAATGCGTATAAATCACTGATTTTCTCTTTCCGGCAGTTACATATATATAAAAAATATAATAACCTAAGTATCTCGAGAATATTGTATAGGTACATATACCGCCTATACTAACTAATAAAATATTATTCGTAGGATATAAAACTCGTAATCGGCTTTGGGACGCGCAGTTGTCTTATCTAAGACAATATATACGGTCAACCGAAAGAAAAGAACTAAAGGCAGGCAGAAGAGCTCAAAACTCAAAGCCCACCAGAATGCATATAGGCAACAATAACAACAAAAACAACAAACGAATTGTGTTTTTGTATTGTGGGGATGATGTAGCTGGAACATGGGGCTTCCATACCGGAGTCTGATTCACAAATTGAACATATCCCCCCATTGAATTTATTTAATTTGTGCGTAACATTATAGTTGGTTAGTTTTTAGTTTTACTTTAGTTATTTTTTTTAGTAAAAGCTAAAAAAAAGTTTTAAGCCTTTCAAAACTTACAGTTTTCTGTGTATTATGAGATGCCACAAAATACCGTTTTAATACATATTATTAAGGCAAGGTTGGGAGAAGGACTATAACTTAAGAAAGCAACCGGAAGTTCGTTTTCATATAATAATTTTTATTCAGTATACCTTTTGCATATTAATTCATTTTTCTATAGGCAAGATCAAACCAAATGAAATTAATTGCTCTGATTTGAGTATTCTATTAACTTGCTATGCTAGAGTGTCGATTTTGAGGTCGTAGCTTAAACCAAGTCCTAACTAGCACTCGGTACCAAATTGACAGGACTAAGCTTTAGTAGTTGTGTGAAGAAATGAGTTGATACCGATTTGAGTACTAACTTTAGGACTAGTACCGGTACTAGCCTTAGGATTCTGTGAAGAAATTGGCTGTAATAAACTTAAGTTAATGTTTACTCGTTACCTTTTTTTACAATCTAGATCATTTTAAAGTGATTTTTGTTGCATTGTTTCCTCATTTTCTAGCTAAACGACCTGCCACGGGACCGGAATTGACTGCAAATCACCGATAAGCTCGACCTCGATTTTCTCTAGCGCACTACGATTGATGGAAAGTTGAGAAATAGAGGCGAATTATGTTCTCAGATGGGTGCAGAATGAGTATGCATATGGAAGCAATCGTAGAGCCAGAATACACAGACGAGTGATTTGAACAGTGCGGTTTTTTCGAAATCGTGACTTTCGGGCCTTCGGGGAAGGGTCTTGTATGTTACAGACAGGTATATTTAAATTGAAAGAAAACTGAGATGGTTTCTGTGACGGGTGGGGGTCGAGGGGAGGTTTAACAATGGACTGGTACATATTTGATATTTTGCTTCAACAATATAGCTTTTATATCTGTTAATTTGTCCACAAAATTTCGTTGTCTTCTCGGTACTGGTCCAGTCCATTGCCCACTAGGCAACTTTAAGCTACTTGCCCCAGCATTTTTTTTGTTGCTCCCGATCTAATAATATTAGCTTTTATTATCAGCTTAAGAAATATCTCGAATACCGAAAGCTTCTTAATGACCGGGAGTACGGCTTTCGCAGCAATAGGTCCACTGGTGATCTGATGGCTTATCTTACCGAACAGATGGAACAAATCTTTACATCGTTTTGAAGAAAGTAAGATTATTGCACTTGATATTTCAAAGGAATT
The DNA here is from genome assembly GCA_947049315.1 of Epistrophella euchroma. Lineage (NCBI taxonomy): Eukaryota > Metazoa > Arthropoda > Insecta > Diptera > Syrphidae > Epistrophella > Epistrophella euchroma. The sequence continues at coordinate 118,584,867 of OX346245.1, read as the reverse complement.
TGATAAAGTTTGGCATCTTGCTCTCTTATCGAAAATGCGTGCTTTCGGTATCGATGAATCCCTTCTTCGTTGGACTAGAAACTTTCTTTGGAACCGATCTATACAAGTTGCATTGGACGGATTCAAGTCTGAAACCCACAACATAAATGCTGGTGTACCCCAGGGCTCCGTTCACGTATCACGAACCACCTCTTGTGGAACGAATACATACTCAACGTTGCCAAGAATTCCACAAGATGTTTAGGTTTCCTTCGGAGATGCAAGAAATTTTGTTCCTCTTCTGATCTGGCTATTATCTATAAAAGCTATATACGATCAAAGCTTGAGTATAACTCCCATCTCTGGGCTGGTGCGCCAGCAACTTACTTAAGCCTCTTGGACAATATTCAAAGACGAGCTTTCAAAATGATTGGAGATAGAAACATTATAGAATTATTTACGTCTCTCGAACATCGTCGTAACGTTTCCTGTCTCTCTTTCTTTTACCGTTACTTCTACGGTCAGTGCTCTAGTGAAATAGCCAGTTTCATTCTTCACTCTTAAACAATTCAACCGTAATACCCGGACTTCTAGGAATGCCCATCAGTTTACCCTTGAGCCCTGTCAAATACAGGGATTCGTTTTTTAGCCGTACTACGCGAATGTGGAATGCTCTTCCAAGCTCTGTCTTTCCCTCTCATTGTGATATTCAAGACCAATGTACACTAACATCTCCTTTTAAATCCCCTCCTCCTTACCTAATGCTCGCACTGTGTCTCTGACATATTAGACATATTAAGGATACCGATTCCCTTGAGTGCGCGTAAATTATAATAAAAAAAAAAAATTTATGGGAGAGTGCCCTCTAGGCAACTTTTAGCATCGAAATTTTTAGTTGTGCTCGGAGTTGCTCGTCTAACTCTATAGCTGGAAATTCTGGGCAATTTAAAGTTGGTTACCTTCGCCAACTAGGCAACTTCGGGCAAATTTTGGAAATTTTCCAAGATTTTGGCGAAATGAGGGGCTTTTAACCTCACACTGAACGGGTTTTGTTATGTCGCTGATCCAAAATACAAGCTTAATTTAACATTTCAATTGAAAATACTCAATCCAAAAGTTGCTTTTGGAAATTGTCTAGTGAGCGAGGGCAAGTAACTTTAATTATTCTGTGTTGTCGGCAATTCCGAGCAATTAAAATTTGCCTAGTGGGCGCTCTTCCTTAGTCGTCCCGGTCTCATCTCGTTGCAGTATCGCCGTGTTTTTCTGTATTTGTGTGCAAGAATTAGTTAAAAAAAGGTCTCATTTCGGTTTTGTTTTGGGTACGTGGATGTAGTCTCGGTTTGTAAAGATAGAATTCATTTATTTTTGGGCCAATTTCAGCAGAAAAAAAACTAAATTAAAAGTGCTATTTTATGAACCGTCTATACATTGTTGGAAAGCTCATTTCGATAATGGTAAATCGTCTAACTTGAATTGTTTATACGTAGACAATCGTGTAATCTACATTTTTTATAGTTTACATTGCACAACACTGGATTTATAGTTAATGGTTCTTCGAGTATCTTTTTTTGTTGTTCTTTTTTTTAATGTCCAAAATCCACCTTTCCTTCTATTTGTGAGAACAAATGGGGTTTATATATTCATGTAAAGTACACACATTCATTATATGAAAGTTTCTTTTTAATATTGAATATTGAAATAATGCTATATACTTATTACACTTTTTTCCCAAGAATTGTGACCTAATCTTCTTACAAAAGTTTTCACAATTTTACTTATCATAATCTCTTACTAGACAGTGACGTACAGACAGAGGCCATCCTTGTTATTGAGGCAAATATTAAGGCAATATTATTTTCTAAGTCTATCCATAATACTTTGTTTTTTTTTCTTATTTGCTTCATTAATACATAATACAATAAAAACAAAAAAATTGCCTATCAAAAAGACAGAAAAATAGTACTCATACGCCACAGTATCCTTAAAGGTTTTTTCATACTTTTCCAAAAGTAACCAAAAATAATATTTCAATTTGACGTATTGACATGATAATATGATTATTTAATACTATATTTTATCCATATGCGAGAGCTTACGAATATAGTATGCTTGCTCAATTAAAACTCACAAAATTGGAAATTTCACGAGAAATGGATGGGAATTGAAATTGGTTTATATTTTGGTTATTTATATTTTTGTTAATTCTTACCGCACAAGTTGAAAAGGATTTCGATGTAAGACAAATCGCTGGATTTTTGGGTTTGTAGAATTAAGGCAAAAACTTAGCGTTTTGGTTTGGGAAGTATATGTATGCTGTATGAGCTCAAAATGCACAAACACTAACGGATTTTGAACTTAAAATCATTTTTTAATAACATCTAAATACCAAGCCTTTGGTTTAATGTGAATTTTTTTTTTTTTAAAGAACATTTGAGATGACTAAACTACTTGGTTCATGAACAAAAGTCTCCTATGATTCATTGATGAAAGATATGAATAAAAAGAATTTCAAGAACACCACATCTCACAGTGTGTTAATTTGCATATCTAGCAGATAAATTTTCTTTCTTCGAAATATTTTTTGATGCAATCAATTTATAATTTATATTTTATTAAACAGTTATTATATTTCTACGAAAATGTCATTAGCCTAAAGATACACACAAAGTTTAGAATGACTAAAGGACCAATTTTGATTAATTTTTCGTTTCAATTATTAAACAGATAAATTGAATTAAAGATTTCTTTGTAAATACTGCCGTGTTAACTGAAAATGACGTATCTACATCTTTTTTGTATGATTATAGGAGCTTACTTTGTCGTGTTTTTAATAGTTATAAGACTATTTTTAATAAAAAGAGGATGTGTTTCGATTGTTTTACTGCTCAAAAAGAGAGATACGGTCTTAGTTATTAATAAAAACGATCCCAAATATTTCAAATTTTGCCTCAACTCAAAAAATCGACAAATGTCAGATACGTCATTTTCTCTTAACACGGCAGAATACGTGATGAATGACAATGAACAGCATTTAACATGTTTTATATTTTAGTATATAAATTAAATTTTGAACTTTTTCCAGTGGATATAAAATTTTTCTGGTGTTCAGCAGTTTTTGAATTTCAACCAAAAAAACGTTAAAAGTAAATACTGTCACTTTAATTGCATACGCAACAGATTTTTTGAGTCATTCATTATTTTATTTTGCAAATAGGACCGGCTTGCCAAGCTCTTAAAATTTGTGCGAGGAGGTTTTTCAAACAGTTAAGTTAAGTTTAAACCTTCAAGCATTTAAATTTTTAAATTAACGGCTTAGTCTTCTGTATTTCGATGAAATATTAAAAAAATTTAATCCGGTTCACATGATCAGTCACTGTTATAATTTTTTACTGAAAGACATTATGGAAAATTTAAAACTTTGACCACTAAAAATTATCACAAATCTGAAGTAGAGCCTACATTTTAAGATACTGTTAGTCATTTAGCCACAAAAGGGTGGTTTACAAAGTCTGGTTAGTGAGCAGAGACCCATATGTATGTATATAATTAAAAAACGTGGAAAATTTTGATTGCTTCAATTTTAATATAGGTTAGGTACTTATACCTACCTACTTAATTTGTGTTGTTTAGTATACGAATATAGAAAGGTATCTGCGACACTGGAATTCCCCATTTGTTTAATTTTTCGTTAATTGGGGTTAGTAAATGGATTCATTGGAAGCTGCCTTTTTATCCAAAAAAAAAAACTTTTCTTAATTGCTTTGTATGTACGATACGACATACGGTGAAGATTTCGAATTCCGGATATTGTGAAATTCCCTTCCAAGATCTTTATAAATTCAACCGAGAAGTTACTGTCAAATTATAGGTATACATATAAGCAAAATTTACATAAATTTCTATATGAATATTTTTGGTCAAATAAAATAAAATAGCATTATTTGTGGGTTTTAAGTTTTGTATTTATATTATTCTTTGAATATGGAAAAACCCAAGGTACTTGAAGCTTGTTTTTAATTAATTAACATTAATTAACATTAACTTAATTAACATTAAAGTGTATTAAATATTGTTATACCTTTAGTTTTGCTTCACAAAGTTCATATTAAAACACAAATTTTATTTTGTTTTTGTTTTTTCTTGATCTATATATTTCTAGGACTTTGTTACCTTATTAACAGGTTCATAAAATAATTATTCTAACAAATATTTTATTTAATATAGTTTAGATTTTAAAACGCATTTTAAATGACTAATAACATTTAGAACATTATTAATTGAGTTAGTTTGGGGCACGAGTACGATAAATTTGGCGCCAAAACTTGATAACGGTCTTTTGTAGAGGGATCAAAAACAAGCATGGGAGAGGGGGCTATCTCACCTCGTTTAAGAGTTAGGGGCAATTTTAGAAAAAACAATGATTTAAAATGAAAACAAATATTAAAAAACAACGGCAACACTTACAATGAAGTTATATACTGATTTTAAAAGACAGAAATCTATTCTTTCATCTTAAATTTAAATTAAATTATTTTTTTATAGTTTTAAAAAATGAAAAAAAAAAGTTTAAACCAATTTTTTTTTTCAAAATTGTGAAATGAAGTGCTAAATTAAATTGTTGTGGTAAATGGGTATATTAATTCTAGATCAAACACAAAAAACCGAATGGTTGTATGTCTTTTAGTTTTTTTTTTGATAAAATTGAAAATTACAAAAACTACTTTTTATAAGATTTTTGTTTTTGACCCTTCTATCAAAAACCATTATCAATTTTTGGCGCCAATGTTATCGTATACTCTCCCCTAGATTGACTTTAACATTATTGTATTTCAAGTCGTTTTTTTAGAACAGTACCCCTCCCGCCTAAACGGGGGAAATAGACCCTCCTCAAATACGATTTTTTTCTTGTCTCGACTCAACCTTCCCGTTCTAGCTTTTTGTCACATCGTATGGAAATCACCCTGTATAATGAGCTCTTTTTCCGGTTGACTAAATTCAGAATTGTAAAGTACTTAAGTATGTCAGGACTTCAGTCCTCTAGTAATAGGTATGGTACTTAAAAAAAGGCAAGTACCAGTATTTTTCAAGTATTTGGGTATTTTGACAAGTACTTCAAGTACTTTAAAGTACTTAAACATAACTTTCAAGTTATTTATCAGTTTTTCGATTCAACGTTAGTTATTTTAGTTATTTTACTTCAAAGACTGGGTCAAGTACTTGAAAGTACTTGAATGTATCGACTAGTTTGACACTAAAATGTTTGACTCGGAGCGTTTGTGGATGGCCTCCCGCCAGCTTCTACTAAATTCTTTTATAAATAGGTTCCAATGTGTTTATGGTATCAAAACGGCGCTTTTCTGAGCTAATTGGGTCAGCGAGCTAGTTTGTTCGTTGGCCGCCATTTTTACCTATACCTACCTACTTGAAAGTACTTATGTATAAGTTCCTGTTAAAATTCCGATACTTGAAAAATACTGGTACTTGCCTTTTTTAGGTACCGGTACCAGGGTACTGAAGTACAAGTATACAAGTCCCGGTACTGGTACTGGTACTTTTACTTGAAATTTCACAGCTCTGACTAAATTTGATACAAAAACAAATAATCCAACAATAAATAAAAATTAAGTTGAGTTGCAGCTTAAACTAAATCAAAAGGAATTCTCAAATAATCATACCTACGTGCTTGTTTCATTCACATATACGAACTAAAAAAAAATAACCGTCTCTATTCGCACATGCATAGCTGCTTCTTATCATAAGCATACAATGGAAAAAAAATAATACAAAAAAAAAAGCCTTTACACTAAATCAGTTGCGCCATTGCTCCGCACTTTCATTATGTTATGATGATGATTCGTATAAAATAATTAACCAGCAGGTTTAAGGCTACGAACGGATTATTGCTTTTCAAAATCATATTATTGTAACATATTAATTAAGAGTAGGTAAAGTCATGTGAGAAGGTAATATCACTCAACACATTTATGTACGTATAAATACGAAAAAGAGAAGGAAATAAATACAAAAAAAAAACAAAAAAAACAGTAGTATGTGCCTGTTACCGCTAAATTATAAGATTTTTTTTCAAAATGAATTCACTCTTTATTTCACCTCCTCGCCACGTCACCTCTCGAACAACGGTGAGCTAATGACAGTGACAACAAAAGAGAACCCCATCAACTTAACCGATGACATGTGACGAGACGAGTCTCAAATGTCAGTTATTTAATTCAACAGGTATTGGATTTCTCTTATCTATTTTTAAACTTACACTGTGGTTACACTTGGTTGCAATGAACTCTGCTATATTGATTTCCTGGGTATACTGGCTCGCCAACCATGTGTGAACTGAGTTTACTTATAACCTCTCTACAATACCGATACAATAGCACACTTTTTCCTCGTCTCGTTAGTCCAGCTGACCAACTAATGAACACATTAATGACACGGACATAAAAAAAGGATACATTCATGAGCTAATGACGACGAAATTAAAGTGGCGCCCAATAGAAAATATGAGTAACAGCAGTGCAAATTTTGCATGGAATTACTTATAACGGGTAATTTTTTGACTGACAATAATTATCCCAGTTCCATAAGCAAATTCGCACCACAAAATTACACACTCATCTTTCACCTATAGATGTGTTAATTTTCTTAAATGAATCTCTTATGCATGAATCAGTTTGCAGCTTAGTTATTATCTTGATATTTAATTCACACACAAATTTGCGTAATGCCTTGTGCATTGATTAAACTAATTATGTATGTACATAAATGCGTTTTTGGAAAATTTCCACTGGTGTCCCCGTTCAGGGAATAAGTAACAACAAGTAAAATAAAACAGAAAAAAAAAAAACAAACGAAGAAACGAGAAAAAAACGTAAAGGAAAACAAAGTCACATAATGTAAACAAAAATATTATAAACATTTGTTTGCACCTGCGAATGCATTATATTCAGTATGCATTGCATTATAGCCCACATGGTGTCGCTGAGTCTCGAAATTTCAAGGTGCCAATTGCCGGTAATTATGAATATGGAGAATGTGTGCATCATTTTATCCGGATGGAAAGAAGTAGGTATTTATTGAAAATAAATCATATGTTTGGTTGCTTTAAGACATAAACACAAGGCACACAGTAATTTTTACCTTTATAATTATAAATAAACGACAATATGTACGAGTACTAAGATATTGAATTTATAAGCTTTTAAGATTTCAAATTGCTGCACGTGGAATTGTAATGCAAATTTCTTTTTATTTTAAAAGTTGAGCTTCGAAGTTCATTCAATTCAGGTGTAGGTACTCAATAAAATTGAGTCAATTGGGGAGGGGCAATTATGGTAGCTAATAGTATGTTCCCATTGAGCCTGAAATTGCACAATTTCGAGAAATCAATTTCAAAATTACGCAAAGTGTTCACACTTAAAATGAAACAATTTCGTCTGAATATTTGAACCATGTCTTACATTGGAAACCATTTTGATTATTTAAATAATAAAATTGATTTTAAAAGAAAGTTTTAAAATATATGTATTAACTATTTTCTGACGAAAAAAATTGCAGTGTATAATTCCCTTCATTTTGATACCAAAATGCCATCAACTTTCTTTCTATAAGTTCCTCAAAATGGAAAGACAAAATATTCCATAATGATTTTCAATGGAAGCTATAACTAGCGCCTACTCTACTATATTTTTATTTTATTCTCTATAGTTCTGTTCGTTCTCTTTAATTGTTATAACTGATTTAAAATGCAATTTTTTTCGCAATTTCATTGAAATTGAGATGATTTGAGATGATTTTGAAATTGCTTCATTGTATGGGATATTGTGCAATTTTGAAGATGATTTCAGAAAAATAATACAAAATTGCGCAACATACTATAAGGATGTTAGTGAAAGAGAAGTCAGTTTTCAATAATAAGATTATGTTTGTTTGGTCGACCGAATGGCAATAGTTAAATGGAAAAGAATGAAGTTAAGATGAACTGAAAAAGCCAAAGTGATAAAAGGGGGTAGGTTAGGTAGTTCATTTCATTTTGACACAAAATGACCAAGACAAAACTTGTATAAAATAAAAATCCATACAAAATGAGCTAAATAACCTTTGTCTGTTACTTGATTTGATACATTATTAAGTTATAGCAGGTCTAATTTCATCTGCTATGTCGCATTTCGTCGCTTAAATATTAAGTTTTTTTTTTTGTATTTCCGTTTACCAGCAAGAGTGACACAAAGTGAGATCGATTGAACTCCAAACTTTACACTGCAGGAGATCTATAGAAGCAAAAATAAAGACAGTTTTTCTTTAAATGTGCTTTCGAGTGGGTCGTACGAAACAACAGTAAAAATAGTAAAATACTCTATTGTATACAATCAAAATATTTGCTAAACGGGTGATCAATAAATACAATCTACATATGTAACGTAAATCTACAACACAGAAATTGTTGGTCGTATTTATAAGATTTTTTAATTTTTAAACAATGTCTAAGTATTTCGAAACAGTCGGAAATATGTATGTTTTATTTATTAAAAAAAATATTACATTTGTCTAAAAAAAAATCGATTACGTTGTCTTAAGTAAATATAAAAAATTAGATCACTTTAGCAACAATTATAAAGGATTTTTTTTTTAACTTGGACGGCTGTCTAAAGTTAGACAATGTTTATAAATACGTGAAGGTAACCGCAGATATTACTTATCGTTAAATAATCCATTTCTGTTCGATTTGGTAAAGATGCTGTAAATTTAACTTTTCGTTAAATAGTTTAGTTATTAAGGCCCAATTATACAATCGTGGTTCAATATTAAACTCGTGCATCAGCAATTTTAACTCGCCGATTTTCGCGGATTAACTAAGGTTCAACGATGATGGTTAGAAGTGTTGGAGATTCATTTACATCACGCTGTAGAAATTACTGTGTTTTTGAAACACTTAGAAATATTTATTCGACTATTCGAAAAGTACTCTTTGTATAATCAATATCAGTTTTTCTGTTTTTAGTTTTCATCCAATCTTTAATAAAAAAAAAAAAAAAAAAAAACAACACAAACATATATATGCCAGTAAGACCTAGGGTCTTATAAATTAGTCAATGTTAGAAGGAATACAAGGATAGGATAGATTTTTGTTAGCACAGTGGATTAAGAAATAAGGTTTTGATTATCTCATTAAATCCCAGGAGTGGCGTTCAGTTGAGGGAATGTAGAAAAGAATGCTGCCTAGACTGGGGCTCGAACCCACACATCCAGGTTAGCAGTCAAGCACTACTTCCACAGCCTCCCTGGTGGAGAAATAAACTAATATTTCTTATAAAGTTTAATTAAGCTGTTTATATTTCTACAAGAAGTAGGTACAAGTATGTAGGTATGTGATAAACCAATTATTTGGCTGAACCATCCACCAAAAATGGTGAATTCAAAGGCCTGAACTAGGGATCAATGTTTGTACAACTGCTGATGGCACTAATCGTTGTACCGGTTGTACAAACGTGGTTCAGCAATTTTAACTCGCCAATTTCGGCGAATTTTCTGAGGTCCAACGATGGTTCAAGGTTCAAGTATGTGCAAATAGCCAATTCCATGCCTGAGCCATCGTTGAACCACAAAATTGGTGAGTTAAAATTCCTGAACCACGGATCATATTTTTGTACAACTGGCCCGAAAGAGTCATTTGTACAGACATGGTTCAAATATTTGATTGATTTGAATTTTCTGAATCACGTATCAAATATTTATTTTAATTTTTTTCAATAACTTGCGCTAAAACGTGATTTACATCTTAATTTCTAAATACACGTTCCGATTCTGTTTATTTCTCTCACATTTCACTTTTTTCATCTCCTTAGTCCTTTATGCCCTCACTTTTTTCATGTCGTATGTTAAGAACGTAAGGTATAAATCCTTTATACGTAACTATAAGCAGTTTTTGAGTGGATGGTAAACTTAAACTTTTCCAGCCAAAACAGGGCTGTGGAAATCACGGTATATACATATTAAAGGTAATATCATTAGCGTTTTCATTTTTGTTCTGTTCTGCGCATCTACAAAAATGGTGGATCCAGTGCCCATTTACATGTCAAATTTCGATATTTGTTGTTGTTTTTAATATTACGGTGTGAAGTGAAGTTTGTGGGAGCACTCGAGCAACCATTTTTAAATTTCTGACAACCTGCGCAATTACCTTAGATTTGTGTACTGTGTGTGGAAATTGTCATTTCACTATCCAACTTGATAATTTAAAACGCGTTCTACAACGTCACACATCAGTTTGCTGTCAAAACCAAAAGGAAAATAACACAGTTCTGTAAAACTTGGTTAAAGTTTCAACTTATTAAAACCGACATATATTGTTGAAAATTATTTAACATATTTGGTCGTATTCATTAGATTTTTGACTGTTTAAACTACATACATGTCTAAGTATTTCAAAACAGTCGGAAATATGCTTTATTTAATTTAAAACATAATTATTACATTTGTGAAGGTTTAGACAATCGAACTAGGATCACTTTAGCAACAATTAGAAAGGTTTTCATTTTTAACTTGGACGGCTATCTAAAGTTGAACAGTGTTTATTAATACGACCAAATGTATTTACAAAAGTTGTATATGCCGGAAAATATTGATAAAAAGCAAATTGAGTTTATCAAATTAAAAAAAAAATGGCTTCTGCTATTAAAATCCATGGTGAATGTGGTTCTTAGCGTATGTCATCAACTATTTTAAATTCTATACAAAAAACTATGTATATTTCTGTTTGAATGTTCAAATTTATTCTATTTTTTTTTTTGAGGCTTAAATAATAAGTAAGACTCGTACATTATTAATGTTTAACCTACCTTATTCGTAGTTAATTTTCACAAACAGTGTAACTGTATTTTTTGCCTTTGAAATAAAGATAGGACAAAATATATTTTGATCCTTTTCGATTAGTTTAACACTGAACTGAAATTCTTTAACTGCGGACTTAAAATGTATCCTTCCTAACTTGTTGACAAGCTCAATGGGAATAACTAGATATCTTATTCCTTTCTGACTTTTATATGAACTTGATTACGAGATTCTCAAACTCATCTTCCTGCATAACCCTTAACCCTTTCCAAACAAATATACAAACAACGTGTATTATTGTCTTTCAATCAGACAAAATCGACTTGAGACTAGCTATTATAGAAACATCCCACCAACGTTTTTTTATATCATCCATTCCAGTCTTTTGTCAATCAGCTGATATAGGTAGTGATAATTCAAGGGGCTGAAGGCGAATATTTTGTTCAAAGCTATCATCCCATAGGCACCGATTGTCCTTTCCATAATATTGTTTGAATACTTCAAAGTTATACAGTTTGGATACTTTATTCTATCCATGAATGTATAGAAGATGCATAGATACGAGTTTCCAACCCGATTAGATGGATGCATGTCACATTGCACGGTTGGTGGTAAATTACAGACCTACTTTGATAACAGTGGCGGATTATAATTTTCTTTATTATCAAATAAATAAGAGCATAAAATAACATCGCACATCCTTTTCATTTGGAATTATGATGCTGTAATATGTGTCTTATGGGTGTTGATGGATTATCTCTGCTTATGTATATGTATATGATGAATCCAATAAAATGTCGTGGAATTAGTTCAAATTTCTACTCGTATATTTGAAGTGAACTATGACGTATGCAGAATGATGTAGACAGTCTACGTTGATCTACGACTAGATATAACTGTTGGTTACGTTGATAACATAGATACATAGCTTCTAATACATAACGTACTTTTTGATGATTTTCCTAGCAGTATTTTGTAAATTGTAACAACTTACATTATTTACAGTAGAGAGTCTATGATAGTAAGAGTTATTTTCTATTTCTTTTTATAATGTACAAAATTTAGTTGAACCGGTTTTTCGTTGTTATGTATACATCGATCTTTAAGGGAAGATGAGAATCCTTAGATGAGAATTTCCAAAAGTTATGGACACAAATTAAATTCGGATCTTTAAAGTTGTAAAAAGGGATTTCATTCAGAGATCAGAAATAAATCTCAACCTTTTGAAAGGTCCCTTAATAACTCTTATTTGTTGCTATTTTCAATAAAAGTCACAAAATAACCTTTATTCTAAAAAAAAAAGTTTTTCGGTCAAGGTCTGAGCGAAACCTTTACTTTATTTTTTTTTATGTTACGGTCAACCAGTGAGAGAAATCGCTGAGAGAAAAAAATAAATCTCACCTGCAATTTTATCAATCAGAATGTCTTTTAGTATGGCCCTTAGTTTTTCGTTAGCACTGCATGATGAAATGCAGCTTATTAGGCTTTTTAGTCATCATCATCAAGTTTCCTGACATATTTGCTTGGCGTCCCAGCGACTGAAGTCAAAATTGAAAGGGCATTTTCATCTTTAAATTTTATTTTTAGTGACAAAAAAGGACAATCTTGGGTCAAAAAAACCTTGAGAGTTTATCAGCGAAATTTAATACCATAAATTAAAAAAAAACATAAAAATCCCTTGCTCCGCTTAGGGGGTTATCAGTCGCCAGGCAGGCGCCAATGTGAACAGTTTTCTTGACCAAAATACTCATTTACCAAAAATTTAATTTCTCTTTACAATCTTTTTTATTAAATGCACCTTGCCCGGCCTTTTTTTAAAGTTTTTTGAAAAAAAAACAAACTTGTTTACCAACTTTTTTATTGATTTTTTAGAACTACTGGCGCTACCTAGATCACGAATATGTATTTTTGAAGTCGATAGGTCGCTTAGTTTAACCGTAAGTCAAGTTTAAAAATGCAAACTTTGATGCCTCTAGCACGTCTAGTTTAGCCGCAAATCGTATTTAAAGATAAAAGTCGATTTTTCATTTAATGACATGCATCAATTGAAAAGGTGGCACTTCCTAGATTACGAATATGCATTTTTGAAGTCGCTAGGTCGCTTAGTTATATTATTAAAATTTTTTGTTCGAATTAACCATTTTTGATTTATTTTCTACGAAAAAGGTTAAAGGTTGACCTTTTCCATTAATTTTTTCGTAAAAAACTCAACCATTGAGAGATATTTAAAAAAATAAAAAATAAATCTCAACCGATAACCGATATTTTGTTTTTCAATAAATAAATCTCAAACCGTAACCGAAATCTTCTTAAAGAAATGTGGTAACTCTGAGAGAGAAACCAATTGAAAATAAAGGTCAACAGTTATTTCTGATCTCTGATTTCATTCGTAGTAAAGTTAGACGTAAAAGATGTGGGATTGCGGTAATGATAATATTTTTTGACTATGGAACCACCAACTGAAATTATTGAGATTAAAAAAAAAACTACGATTGGATCGCAAACGTAGTTAACAACAGTGTAGCTGTATTTCAAATTTAAAAAAAAATGTTAAAAAAAGCAGAAGTACTGAGAAAATGATTTTTTTTTTATTAAAATTAATAATTTATACATTTTAAAAAGCTTTATAGCTTAAAATACATATTTAGAAGAACTAGATTGCAACCAAAATCGGTCCTTTCAAGGTCAATGACCTTTCATTTTTTTTTGTTAAACTCATAACTAAAAATCTATAGCTGACCAATTTCTCAGGATGCGCTGACCTTTTATAAGGATTAAGTAACCTTTCAGATGGTGTATACTTTTTTCGAATATCCCATTAATGAGATGCTATAAAAATTTATGTGATCTTTTAATTACCTTGAAAGAACTTTAAAAAACTTATTTAAAAAAAATCTATGCCTGACCAATTACTGCAACTATCTGACCTTGTATGGACTTTTTCTGATCTTTTAAATTGCATACTTGTTTTTTCTTAAATTCCACTATAATGAGTATGAGGTGCTAAAAGTCTTGTACTGTGACCTTGAAAACAACTTTAAAAATTAATATCTAATAATTATTAATAATTGTAATATATTACATGTCGCTCATTTGTTGCAAGAACGTCATAACTCGAAATATGATGGTTTTGAGTTTATTATGAATAAATCTTATGTAAAATATTTTTTGCTTCAATTTTGTAAATATCATACTCTTCTCAATTTTATACACGACCATCTTGTTTCTTGCACTACTATTGTGTTTCCATAGCTATTTCACGAAAACGAAATTTTCAATCGCATTTATCTCGAAACATCATAATTTAGAGTTATCTTGGTCTTGCAACAAATGAGCGATGTGGATATAGAAAGAGAGAGAGAGAAAGAGAGGTGAAAAAAACTCTTTATTAATATTTGCCCCTTTTTAGTTCCTATGTATAACATTACAGACCCTTAAAAATAAATAATACAAAATAAGCATTAGTGGAGTCACTGTGGCGTATACGTACTTTTTTATCAACACTATGTATTAATTAGACTTAAAAATCTGTACATCAGAGCTTTACAGTTCATTTTATATAATTGGATATATTTTGAATAATAAACCCCGCTCTTAAGCCAAATAAGTCTTTATGTGAGTTATGTAAGATAGTTTGTTGTTTAAAAAAATTTAAATTGATCCAGTAAAATATTAATTCCTTCGGCAGATAATTTTTTTTTGTTTTTCACTGACGAACAGGTCAAATTCCTCGCACAATTTGTATATAAATTGGATACAAAATAAGTATTCAATTAGAAATACTTTCGTATTCGTAAATTAAGTCTATTAGAATAATCTATTTTTAATAGACTCTCGCAATAAGCTTCTGTATCGATGCACTACGTATCAATCGCCAATTTAGAAGGACCGTTCAACAAAAAAGTACTATGTAATTTATTGTTATCACGATTTTTCGACTCTTCCGGCCAAATTTTCCAATTTGTATCTCCGTGCGTTTGTCTGGTTCAATACAGATCCAAGAAAAAATTTCCATCCAATTTGGATGATGTTTATCCGAGTTATGCACGTACGAAAAAAAAAACTAATTAAGAAAGTTTTATATTTCGAGATGTTTTTACGATTTTCTGATTTTGCCGTTCGAATTTTCTAATTTTCGGTCAAATTTTCAAGTTTTCCGCTCCGTTGTTTGTTAATCTGGTTCAACCAAAATCCAACAAAAAATCCCCAACCAAATCGGATGCACATACAAAAAGGGATTAATTTTTTTTTTTATATAATTATATAGATTACGAAAAAGTGTATTTAAAAAAAAAAAAAAATAATTAAACTAACTGTATCTCTTTGTTTATTAATTTACACGAATAGAATTTATATTTAAATGTTAGTTAATATTATTACCAATATTTAGGTTTTTCATTTTCTACTGTGCGACATACTGGAGCCGAGATATGTAAAAAAAAAAAACAACAAATGCCTGAAATTACGTTTTTACCAATATCTTTGGTAAAAAGAAGTTGCCAGGTGGTCCAAATTTGGTTTTAAGCTTTTCAAAAATGTCCCTATCGATCCATGAAAAATAAAACAGACCATGCTTCTGCACTCAAGGTCAAATGACGCTTTGACTGGACTATTAGGCCATAATACCATTCGTATTAACATTCGTGTCTCTGTTATCTTAAGATCAGGTTCGATTTAAATCCCTAGATTGCATTTTTTTTATGATTAAAACTTGTTTTATACAAGGTGCGGTTTTTTGTATGCACTTCTTCACTCAGAAAAAAAGTGCACAAAAAAAGGCCATCACAGATTAGGTACTCCATTATAGCTCTAATTCTGTTTTTATATCCGCTTAGTTCATGATTGGATATTTTTTGAATCGCCACTAACCAAATGGAACTATTTTTGTTTTTATTTTTTGAGCTGATATATAAATTCACGTCCGGAAGACGACCCATCAGATTACATACATACCTCATCGCTGTTCCCAATTTCCTATGGTTGGAAAACATTCCAAGGAAGATTTTATTCGGGAATCGGGATAGCTTTCGTTATATTCTTAAGAGTGAAGAAGACAATAGGGTCTATAAGCCCTATCACGAATTCCTTCGTAATCGGAAACTTGTAACGATCCCGAAAAAAAAACTATCAGCCCTATTCTGCTATCCGTGGGAGGGAAATAATTGCTCCAAATTTTGTATAAATTTCGTTAAAAACAGGATTTAAACAATTAGATTCTTTTAAGAATTTCAAAACTAAATATCAGTTAAGATTTTCACTCTAAAGATTGAAGATTTAAAGAAATAATTTAAGGCAAATTAAATGAAACTTTCACGTGAATCGAAAGTTTCGATCGGTCGGATAGCAGAATAGGGCTGTATTACAGAATCCATCGAAGTGGAAAATCTCATACAAGTTGCCATTACAAACGGAATCGGTGATAAGTTTTTTTTCGGGATTCGTAAAGTTTCCGTTTACGATGGAATTTGTGATAGGGCTGTATAATTTTACACCAGAGCAAAGGTGAAATTCAACGTATAGATTTTATTAATTAGAAACTTGCATTTTCGACATTGCATTAATCTTGTAAAATTATTCATAACTTGTTATTTGCTTAACGAATTCTAATAAAATGCTTTAAGTTTATATAGGTACAACATATCAATAATGATTTAAATAACATACGCTCTACAAACAAATATTTTAAACGGTTTTTTCTTTGAAAAATACCTACTGAAATTATTTCAAGAAGAGGTGCACATGACGTGATCATGGTATTTATTTTCCATTAATAATTAAAAAATGAAATACATGAAAATATCAGCAACGAACTCGTGTAGTTCAAAACTACATACATACAATATAGATACGGCTGTTACAATATTCTATCGTTAGGAAAAAAGTGGATTTTTTTATTTGTAAAATTTTTAAATGCAATATTGTTTGAATAAGAGAAAATTGACGGTTAAAGGTAAAATTAACAACTTAAAGTTTCTTTTACGGGTAATTTTAATAATCAAGCAATAAAACAAAAACGAAGCAGTATTATAAAAGCTTACACAAAAACTTAACGAAAGAATAATTTTTCTATATAAAATTTATAAAAAGACGAAAGTCAGTTGGAAAAACTAACTCGAACTGGAAGGTCGAAAGATAAAATAAAATAGTGGTTTTTTACTTTGTTTTTTTGTTACTTAAAATCTTGCGTTTTATTGATAATCGTAACGGAATTATTTCTTTTATATAGCGATGGACGATTCTAGTGAAGGGAAGGCCTATTCCAGAAAGCCCGACGGATCGGACTAAAAGCGATAACTCAATTAGACACTCTTTCGCTTTCAAACCTAAAATGACATGCAGTGAAAACTTTCGCTTTGGCATGAAAAGCGAATCGCTTTTGAGAATAGAAAAATGATAATCCGCCATCAAAAGCGATCCGACGCGCATTTGAGAATAACCCCCCTGGTTTGTATGGTTTTTATCCCAAAATATAACTGAGCTACGATACAGTCAGTCCATTCACCTTTGCCTTCGCTTGTGTATTTAATTCTGCAAATGTAGCTAGACTCAGTTTCGGTATCTTCATCTTGTACAATGTAGGTACAGCTATTCTGATAAACGCTGAACTTCTTCCAGTTCAATATTATGGAATTTCTATATGGAGAAGTGCTTGGGGTTTCAATCTCGTAACCCTTTCTTCATTTACTTTTGAAGCTGAAGAAATTGCTGGAAGTCCAAGGCACTAATAGTTTCTGATCATTTAATATTTTCTACACGTGCCATACTCAGCTTTAATACAAAGAACATTAAATTTATACTTTGATCAATATCTTTATTTTAATATTGTTTTTTTTTTTTCAATAGTTTTTTTTGTATGCCTAAGATAACAGTGTATTAATGTTGATAGTAATTATGGTTAATTAGATTTAGTTCATAAAATAAACGAATACAGTTTTGACGTTGTTTTAAGTCGTAATTTGGTTTCCATAAATCGGTACGATTAAGTTTTGTAACTAATATAATATTTTTTTTAATTAGCTTACAAAAATCTTTTTGACATTCGTATAATATAGAATTACATAGGTATATAATCTTTAAAAAAAATCCAATGGTCATTTTATTGAATTTTGAATAATTTATAAAAAATAATTATTTTATTTTTAAAAATTAAAATAACTAAATCTAAAAATCAATCGTTCACGTCAAGATTATAATACCCGCTTTTCCATTCAGGTAGGGTATGAGGTTATAATATCGAAATCTTAAAATCTTATAATATGTAATAAATTTGAAAAGAACAACAAGTGATTTGTTTTTGTTTTTTTTTTGATATTTAAAACTAGTTGCCATCCAAGCATTGATTCACATGAGTTTGTAGGACACATAGAGTTTTAAATATCTTTCCACACAATGGACAATTAAAGTCATTTTGAAGCGAATAAACCTGAACAAAGGATAAAGTCGCATTTAATTAAAATTAAAATTAACATTTAATAGAAAAATATCTCTTACACTCGGTTTTGTGGTCGCTGTTAACGTCGACGTTTGAGTTCTGTTTTTGGGACAAGCACCCGTTGCGGCCATAATTTGTTTATTGTGTTCTTCGTAGCTAAATTGAATAAATTTATACAAAAAGAAATTAGTAAACATAAAACAGTATAACAGTAGATATGTAATACTTTTTCTGCGCCTCTTCAATGAGTCCTTGGTTTTTCTTCTGTAACTCGCGCAAGTCAGAGAGCAGTTGATCCTTCTCGTTTGCTAGATTCTCTCTAGCTTCTTGTTCCATTTTAAAATCTCGACAATAGATTTCGAGTTGTTGAGTCAAGACATCAAGATCAACTCTTAAACTTTTTCGTTCAGCTTCGAATTTATTAAACATTTCGCTCTTCTCTGCGTCACTTGCTTTTAGGAATTTTATATCCACCTCCGACTGCTTTTGCAATTCCTCAGCAGCAACAAGGCTTACTTTTAGGCAATTGATTTCGTCAACATAAAGACTTTGCTATAGTACCACCAGAGGTTCATAAGATTCCTGTGACATGGCAGAAAAGAAAAAAATACTTACCATGTCTTTAAGTTCCAAATTCTCAGCGACTATGGCCGACATCTTTCTCTCCAATTCTTTTACAATACGTTGATGTTCCAATGTAGTAACGTAGTCGGCAGCAAGTGCTGCCTCTGTCGCTTCGTTGGATTGTTTGGTGGATGATGCCTGTTCGATTTCATTTGTGGGAATAAGTTCAAAAGAAGCCTTTTTTTTTAAATTGAAATAAACTTTTCAAAATCTTACGAAAAGATATTGAATATTCTTGGAGAATTATTTACCAATTGTTGTTGTTCCAATCTCATAATTTGTGTACTCATGTTTTCAATTTGAGCAGTTTTCTCAGAGAGACTTTGAATAAACTCTTCGTGTTCTTTGCGCCTAGCTTCTTCGTTGATATTGATTTGTTCAACTTTCATCTCAAGATCTAAAATTTAATAAAAGAAAGTTCAAAGTTGTTCTTAATATAACTTACAGTCTACTAACCTCGACGAAGATCTAGGTTTTCGTTGCGAAGCTGAAATAGAATCAAAACAAAGGAAAGCAATTAGTTTTATCCTTAGCCCATATTTATGTTATTATTAAGTAACTTCAAGTATGTAGGCATCCACCTCCAAACGTGGAACTCGTATGTTGCCAGATAGGAAACAGAAAAGAGGAAAACAAGGTGAAAATGGTGATAAATGAGGGAGTACTTGGCCAGAATTCTATCCTTAAATTGTTCAAGAAAAATGGTCAGAACAGGCTTATGGAAACTATTTTCATTTTACATATACTTCACCATGACCAAATTTGCAACATTAATGAGAGCAGATTGATCAAACAATTTAAAGCAAATTGGTAAAACTTTTTTAGCTGTTTTTTTTTGTCAGAGCTTTGGCGTTTTGTGGTGATTTATAATGCAAATTATGGAAGCCCTATTAGACCTTTAAATAGGGACTGAATTATGCAAGCCAATATCATTTGACTTTTTTTTTACGCTACCAGAATCGCAATGAAGGCCACAAAGTATGAACAAAGTTTAATTATTTAAAATATTAGAAAAATATGTATGAAATACAAAAATTTGCATATCTACAAAAACTGAAATAAAAATGGAAAGTATACTTTGGCTTTACTGTGTCAAATAGGTTATTTACATTGATTAGAACAGGAATTTGAAGGATTTTTGTTTTCCTACCTTTTACAGTAACAAAATTTTTGAGGAAACTTCATTCCTGAAAATTTCAAAATTTCTTAACAAAGCTTCAATTCCAAAGAGATAATTTAGGCACCTATTCGGACCTATCGAGGTATTCCGTCGGAGTGGAAAATTCTCTACAATGTCGGAGGGTATCGGAAGAAATCCTTCTGAATCTGTCAAAAATGCCACTCAAAGACGAACAGCCGTTCAGAAAAACATCTCGAAGCAAAAACCCTCCGATTCGTATTAAATCGTAGAATTTTCCGCTCCGACGGATACCTCGATAGGTCCGATTATGCCACGTGTATAATTTGAATCAATAATTCAACAAGTCCAATTAAATAGTCTTTTCCTTGGCTGATTTATTTCAGTAGATAGTAGGTATATAGAATTTGTATTATTAATTACGAAAAAAAAACTTCGTATAGTTAATCTCATTTGTAGTTTAATAACTCATTAATGAAGTCATTATGCATGTTTAGGAAAATGAAATCTCAGAGATTTCAATCTGTCAAAAAGTGAGTTAACGAATCCAGATTTTTGTTTTTCAGTATTTTGACAGCAAAATATTTTAACTGAGGAATAGTGTTTTTTTTTCTCATTAATTACGCATTACATATTTAGAAAATTATGAAATAATACACTAATTACATATTTTATAAGGGGGTTCTTGTATGATAAAAACGCATGCAGAAGTCTGCGAAGTAAAGTTTTAAATATATATGCATATACCCATCAGTTTTAAAATCGAAAATTTTTGATTCATAGTTTGTGTTATAGTTTAGACTATTTTTTTATTTCCAGCTTGATTAACCACTTCGGAACCTCTTTGAAAACGGTTCAGACCATGCTTGAAGTTCTTTTTCCTATCTGCTCTTTAAACTTAATTTTGTATGTATTTTAACCAAAGCAATATGATAGTCAAAGTAATGTTTCGCAAGATTCATAAAAAATATGGAATGTCTCATCCAGCAGGTAAAGAAACTTACCTTAGCTATTTCAACTCTGCGATCATCTTCCATAGCTTTAACATCGGCCTTCCACTTTTGTGTTTGGTCGTATAATTGCTTCATGGTAATATTTGTATTGAGTAGAGTTTCTAAAAAAGAATCATGAAAGCAAGTCTTTTCGTGGAATTACAAAAAAAAACTTACTCTTTAATTCCAAATACTCCGACATCATGTTCTGTAGCTTTACCACATCTTCAGGACAGGCGCCCATGGAACAGATACTTGGAAACTGTGAGTAGACACTGGCCTTCAAAATGTCAGAGGTCACTTCGCCAAGAATGAAATTAGCCGCTAGAGAAGGCTCTGCGCTTGGTGGCTTGACAGAATTCGAGGTCATGGATGCATCCGTCCCAACTGAGGACGGAGCCATGGTTTCCTCCTTACTTGACATGGTATTATTCTCGGATAAGGATCCAACAATTGACGTCAGTATTCTCGGTGGAGTTGGTGACACACAGTCAGCTATAAGTGCACCATCCACATCACTGTCTCCGTTGGTCATCTTTGTTGCAGTGCCATTTTGGACAATGCTGAATTGACTTCCTTCTGAAGACGTCGAGGCTGTCAGCTGACTTTGGGTGAATCCACTGTCACTAAGCTTTACGATTCCGTTAAGTGGAGCAACCTCAGCATTGATAATTTCCTTCATTGCTGCAGCATTCGAAGCCATTGGCAGAGAATTTATTGTATCCATTGATGATGTAGGCGAGGTGCCCAAAATAACAAAGGATTCTTCGTCAGACATTATTTAAGCGTTTTAAACTTATTCCTTCTTGTCTTGCGAGAATTTCTTATTCTTCAATTAAAAAACAACAATTTAGAAAAACAACGCAATTCCGATTATCCGATGTCTGTAAAAAAACGGAAGCGTAGGTAGGTATGTTAAATAATTTACCCAAGTGATTCATTAAATTTATACACTGAGATAAGAAAAGAATAGCTTTTTAATCAATATTATTGTTTAGTTACCTTAATTGTTTTAGATTGCTAAGTTTGGTAAACAATTTATTTTGGAGAAAACCGCAGCAGCAGAGTAAACTTTGGCGAGATTTTAATTAAACAAAAAAATATAAATCATCGGCAACGAAAGGTTGCACCGATGGACTTAATGGAATTTTATATCGCAAGCAAAAGCAAGTAGTGCACTTGGGATTGGGAGAAATACCAAAGACCAAACTCATACAAATACAAAAAACAAAATGACAGCAGCAAACATCTGGATGAAGAAAAAAAAATAGAAAAAGAATAGATAAAGAAGAGAGAAGAGATAAGTGGATAATTTACTTTAAGGGGGAGACACAATGGTTATTAGGTTAAGTCCCCTTTCACACGTAGATACTAGTTGCTGGTGATTTTTTTGACGTTTTCTTTAAATCTCCTTAACAATCTCTTGTACCTTTCACACGCAAGCAACAAAAACCCGGAGATTTTCTTTATTTTCCTTTTAAACTACCTTGGTGGAACGCACACAAACGTAGTGTAAAGAAAAACGTCAAAAAAATCTTCTGAATTTGTTGACCGGGGAGATTTCATTTCCCCCTCTTTCTTCCTGCCCTTCTCGCCTATGAACTCATTGTTGCCGGCAACTCAGTTGCCCTGTGTGAAAGGGGACTAAGGGCCTGTTCACACTGGACGTTTTTGGAAAACGTTTACACAGCGAATTTTGTGATTAAATTGCGCGACTTCCAGATGCTCACACGAAAGTTGTGATTTAATTTTGTATGTACCAAATAAAATTTACATCTGTTATGTACATAGATTTAACATTATAAAGCTCGATAAAATAGAATTAAGATCTATATATAAATAGCCATAAATACATTTTGTGGTATCATTTTCTCAAACAGTATTTGACCGATTTCGAATAATTTTATGTGGTTGGAAAGCCACAATTGCGGAGATGTACAGAATATACTTGAGACACGCATTTACACACTGTGGTTCATTTTTGTTTTTGTACAACTGTCGAATACTGTGCATATTTTTAAAAAAATTGGTTTTTTCCTTCAACATTTTCAAACAAATTGTTTGTGAAATTAAAAGTTACCGCCATATTATTCACTCGATACATCCAGATTTAAACTTAAATCCAGATGAATTTACAATGAATTTGTATGATTAACATCCAGATTTCAGTTTTAATCTAGATGTATTGAGTGAATAATATGGCCTTTAGTGTCGAATTTCGACACAGTTATAGGAAATAGGTACGAGAAATCAATGACATTTTTTATAAAATATAAAATCAATTTTTTCGTTAAAAAAAACGCATGGTTAAACCAATTTATTGGAATTTGTTTTTAAAGTGAGATGTTTATTAAATTTGTTTTGGAATGTTGTGTGCTAATTAATAAATGTCTTATATTTTCATTGTTCATTCTACACTTAAACAATCGTATTTATTAAGTTTTTGACAGTTTAAACAGTGTCTAAGTATTTCAAAATTATCGGAAATATGCTTTTTTAAATAAAAAAAAATATTAACATGATAAATCAAGGTTTAAACGATCGATTCCTTTCTTCTAATGATACCATACAAAAAAACGGAATGTGTGAAAGAGCACCACTATGAAGATGAACATGTTCGTCTTCGCTATAATCTTCACCTGCGTTCCTATAATCAAGATCTCTGCATTTTGTTCTTCTCTGTCTATCCAACAAACATGCATTTTATATTTTGTATCCCTTATTTTTTGCAGAACTCGCATGAAGATACATGTAAATCCACCATAAAGTTCGATAAAAAATTAGATCACTTACGTTACAATTAAAAATGTTTATTTATAACTTGGATGGCTGTCTAAAATAAGACGATGTTTATAAATGCGATTATAAATGTTTCTTCTATTTGACGATAAATAAAATTTACTAGCAGAACCGCAATCGCGTTGCTTCATAAAATTTGATGAATAGTTTTGCTGAACCAAATAGGAAGATAAATAGTGCTCAATTGTGCCAACCACAATTATTGAAAAAAAAGCTTAAGTATTTTGTATGTGTTGTACCTACATATAATTAGCTTTGTTCGTCCAAAACTACAAATTTCTACGAATTTTTAGCGAAAATACTTCAAAGTTCATATTTAAAAAGTTGCAGAAATTAGTAGTTTTGTACAGTAGACGAACAAAGCTATTGTATCTTTGTAAAAATAATAAACTTTTTTGAAAAATTTGCAGTTATGGTTCACGCACTGAAAACAACTACATCTCCACTTATATTTTTTTGGGTGTCACATTTCGATTTATTTTTGTTTGACATGATGTAGATAATGTTCCAATCCCAAACCGGCGCGGAACATTCGGAATCGGAACCAAGATTCGCTTCGTGCCAGTGTGGGCACTCTCCTTAATCAATATCACCATGTAAATAAATTTAAAAAGAAGGAAGTGTTGCGTCGTCGTTCCGAAATCCTAATGGATGCGTTTGTTTGAGAAACCCTTTAATGGCTTTATTTAATTGGCCCAAATACCAAAATATCGATATTCATCTTTTAACCCGACAAATACAAACCTAGATATTTACCTTTTACAGCAGGTTAGTCCCCTTTCACACGAAAATATTAGTTGCTGGTGATTTTTTTTGACGTTTTCTTTAAATCTCCTTAACAATCTCTTGTACCTTTCAAGATATAGATACAAAGTCGGAGGATACTTGCTGTATTAACCTTTTAAACTACCTTGGTTGAACGCACACAAACGTAGTGTGAAGAGAAACGTCAAAAAAGTCTCCTGAATTTGTTGACCGGGGAGATTTCGTTTACCCCTCTTTCTTCCTGCCCTTCTCGCCTATGAACTAATTGTTGCCGGCAACTCAGTTGCCTTGTGTGAAAGGGGACATAGTCGTTACATAAAATGTTAGATATAGCTACACCCAGTTAGTAGATGAACTAATTTTAATATCAAGCTAATGTAATCACTAAAAGCCAAGAAGAATAAACACTACTTCTCTATTAATTGATTGTCAAATAATATAAAAAGATCAAAGAAAAAATTCTCTGCTCGATCACGACAACATGAAAATTCAACATCGACAATACACAAAACGGGGGTTTCCCTTTATTAATGAAAATGATAAACCCACGCAACGCATTATTTTACTTTGTATTTGTACCTACCTAACATTAGGTTTTTAACTGTGACCAAAAAAAAGTTTGATAATTTTTATTATGTTTCTTATTCAAGTTTTAACTGGGGATATATACATATTATATATGTGCATACATAGGAATGTACTTTAACATAATTAAAAAAATACTTCTGGAAAGAAATTTATTTAACCTAAAAATATACTTTCAACTTTGAATTTATAGTGTAATTGACATATTTATATTGTTGATGTCATGAAAACGAATTCTGCAATTTATATTTATAGATAGGTAAAACACGACCAAAGATTCTGTTTGAAATTGTTCATGAAAACTTTAAACTAAACAGAATTTGAAGAAGAAGAAGAATACAAATAATAACGTAAATTATTTTTGTTGCTGTTCTAGTGGACATATTTAATAAAATTCAAATGGAGGTTTTTTTTTGCGATCTTTTAGTTTAGGGCCGGTTTCAAAATGCATAGTCCCCTTTCATTTCACATGAAGCAGTTCATTGGCGAAAACGGCAAAAAGAAATTATAGGCGGAGAGCCGACCGTCAGATCACTTATCTCATCGCGTAAAAGGTTCTAATACCAATTAATCAATAGATATTTCCAAAACAAACTCAACGCACATGGGTTGCCTAGCAGCATTTGGGTGCGTGGCGTCGAAAATGAGCCATTTCCGGTGCATTTTTTTGACTTAAACTTATCCCATCGAGTACAAGGTTAAAACTACACTCAAACGATAGGGCTTGACGAGATAGAAAAAAAATTTAGGGTTGCCTAATTTAAAATGGGTGCGTGATTTTGGCAACCCTATTTCCGTATCACTGTTTTTTGACTCAAACTTATCTCATCGGGTAAAAGGTTGAAACTAGTGTCAAATGAAAGATTAGCCCTGTTCCTTTACTTTGAAACTCTGTGATTTTCTGTGCATTTGTGTGAATTTTAGTCCAACGTTCTGTCAAAGTTCATATAAAAAAAATAAAATGGCAGTAAAATGCACAGAAAATCAAAGAGTTTCAAAGTAAGGGAACAGACATATTACATCGTACTGAAAATAAAAAAATAGGGTTGCCACTTTTAAAATGGGTGCATGAATGTGACAACCCTATTTGAAGGAAAATAGTGTAATAAACACGTTATTGCTTTCAAAAAATTTATTTTGTTTAATTGAACCATGTATTATACATCAAATAAGAGCTGAGAATCTGTAGAAAAATATGAAAATAAATTTAAGTTTTGAAAAATTTCTTGAAAAGGTTGAACAAATATTTCATTACAGACTTAAAAGTTTTCAATAGGATTTTTAATAAAAAAAATTATTTTTTCTATAGACTCAACGGAAACCGGGACTATTATATTAAAGCTTAATTCTCATTCTATATGAAAGCGTACATTTAGCACTTGCAGCAAATCTTAAATGTAAATGGCAACCCTACTAATTATAACTATACACCGAAATTACTAGTTTTTTAGATCAAATGCTTGAAATTTCATAAGGTACAAGCTTAAAACATATATCAAATTAAAGTTTAGACTCTAATCTATAAAAAAAAGTTAGGCTGCCTGATCTTAACTAGGTGCCAACACTGATTTAATCCAAAAATATACCCAAATCGATATTTTTTCAGCCTGAGAGTATAAAATTTCATAAGGTAAAAACTTAAAACATATACCAAATTAAAGCTTAGACTTACGTAATTTTCTACCGAATTTCATGCAAATTTGGTTGAAATTACCTCATTTGGAAATTCGAATTTGTATGGGAAATGTGATGATTTTGAATTGAATTTGGAAATTTTGAACGAAATTACCTCATTTGCTCTAATGAAAACGCAGTATTAGTCGTTCAGAAACACATTATGAATACTTTAGTATCCAAGATAGGCTATCCTAGTGAATCCTGAACGTGACCATTGTTAAGGAGATTGAAATAAAACGTCAACAAAAAAGAAACTTGTTTCTTGGCGTGAAACTTAAGTCAGCTATATTTTGGAGACTTACTGCCTGGACACAATAGAATGCTGTAACTGGAGCAGCAGCTACAACTGGAAGAACTGTCAAAAAGTGTCGTACGTTATTTTTTTTACGTGCCCACAATGTAGCTGTACAGCTTTGAAAGTATTTTGAAAAAAAAAAAAAAAAAAAAAAAATCTTGTGTATACAAGCTTAGAAATCACATTTTTTATTTTCAATATTTTTCCTTTTAATTAATAATTTTTTTCGCGACACAAATAACCAAAATATTTTTTACGTAGCTGCGGCTGCAGTGAGGTAGGTATTGGCGATTTATCTCCCGTATTGGCCAATTCACACTTGCATCGAGTGTGAAACTGGGTCTTAGTCCAATGCGTTACGCCCAGGCACGACACTATCAGTTAGAAGCTGTCGTACCCTTCTAAGACACAAAATTTCAGTCGATGGTTACCGACACAAACAGATTTTGTTCATGATGATAAAAATCGCCTGACTTATCATACCTACTAACCTTCGATGTTTGGTACCTAAATGCACGAACACAAGCACGAATATTCTTTGTAGGCCGGTGATGGGTAACCCAGCTGTGGAGTTGATTTCATGCGGTGCGGGCTAAAATAAAAATTTTATTTAATTTAATTTTATTTAATAAACGAGATGCTCCATAAATAGAGATGAAATTAATTCAAATAAAATAGTGCGGTCCACTCGGGCGTATACGCACTTTTTTTTTTTATTGAATTTTTAACAAATTTCAAGATTTTTTTTTTAAAACTGTATTTTAATATTTTTCCATAGATTATCAGCTCTAATTCGGGGTATAATACATACATGGCCCAAATAAACAAAATAAATTTGTTGGGAGCAATATAAAGTGTTTATTAGTACACTTTTTTCCTTCAAATAAGGTTGCCCATTCATGCACCAATTTTAAAAGTGTCAACCCTATTGCTTTTCTTTCTATCTCATCAGGCCCTATCGGTTGAGTGTATTTTGAAGCTTTTACTCGATGAGATAAGAAAGAGTCAACAAAATGCACCGGCAAATGGCTAATTTTCGACGTCATGTACCCAAATTCTACTATAGGCAACCCATGTGCGCTGAGTTTCTTTTGGAAATATCTATCGATTAAGTGGCACTAGAACTTTTTACCCGATGAGATTAGTGATCCGACGGTCAGCTCTTGTACTAATGTGAATCCGCAACAAATATAGGTACATCAAAAAGACTACACCATAGGTCACATTACAGTGATTATAGTTATTGAGTAGGGATTGTGGATGTTTATAAACGTGCGCATCAGCTAGGGTATACCTTTTGTAAAGAGCGCTCCTGGCCGTAACTAACTTAACATCTAAAGTAAAATTGAAATTTAAAAGTATTTAAACGGTTATAACTGGTTATCACTACTTTAAACCAGTTAAAACAGAGCCCACAAAAATCAGATAAGCCAAGAACCAGTAATTTTGCAATAATCGCCATCACCTCTCTATCCGGTCTTACTTCAACGTCACAAAAGATATTTGTTTCAATTATAAAAAAGATGTACCATAAAGCTAAATAAATATATAAGCCGACACTTAAAGAAAAGTAGTAATTCGCAATTATGGGATTGGTTTTGTACTACCACTTAAGTGCCCTTACAAAATTGAAGTTATAATTTCAACTGTGTTTCTAACGACTGATTTATAAAACTAATAATAAAAACTCGAAATAGTAATAAAATGGAATAAATTAATTCAACTTTTCAATCATTTAAAGGGTTTCCCAAACCAACGCGAATATTCGGCGTGACGAACGAGAACTTGTTGTTTTGTTTGACAACCACGTGTTGTTATTTTTGTTTTCGTTCGTCGCGCCGAATATTCGCGTTGGTTTGGGGAAGCCTTAAATCCAAAAAAAAATAAAATCCGTAGTGATTAGCTGTATATTGTTCTCTTTTCTTTCCACGTGAAATCGATAAAGAGAAAAGAGAGCACTACACTGCGATTCACTGTGGATGCAGTTTGGCGTATTTCATAATCAGCGTGAATATGTAAAGCGGCCTCTAGACGATACAATCGTTGTTCAGATATTGTTGTACCGATATCGCTTTGTGGAACGAGTTTCACCGCCAACCTGCTATTTGCAGGCCATGTTTGTTCGTTTGTGTATAGGCAACATAAAACGGTTAACTCCCAATTTTATTTGTTTTCGCTGAATTTCCTATACTGAGCGAACATGCACACACAAAAATTATTTTTTTTCTTTTTTTTTGGCTACCGACAAATTATTCCACCGCGTAAACAAAAAATGAAATTTGAGCCGACAGCAAATTGTAAGTAGATTTTAAGCGCTTAATACACGATACAACACATCGTACCGATTTGAGTTTATCCGATATCGGTAGCAACTTTGTTCCATAGCATTCGACCGTTGACATCGGTACAGCGGATACCTTCGAGTACACACACGATACAACTATAGCACTTAATACACGATACAACACATCGTACCGATTTGAGTTCATCCGATATCGGTAGCAACTTCGTTCCATAGCATTCGACCGTGGATTTCGGTACAGCGGATACCTTCGAGTACACACACGATACAACCATCACATGCGACTACGATAATCGGTACGATAATTGTATCGTGTATTAAGCGCTTTATAATGTGTGTGCTACATGCAACGATTGTATCGATATCGGCTCAACTCACGGTTGAACGACGACGGTTTTATCGTCTATAGGCCGTTTAAGATGTATTTTTGACTTCCCATTGGAGGTTATTGTAATCGGGCCGATTTGTGAAATTGAAAATTTTGACATTTCTCGACGTTTCGAGGTCTCTGGAGTCGGATTACATTATTTTTAGAGAGATGTCTGTTAACCATGTATGTTCGTACGTTCGGAAGCTTTTTTTCGCCGACGATATCTCGAGAGCGCATAGAGATATTGACTTCAAATAAATTTTATTTTACAGATAATAGGGCCATAACGTGCAGTAAGGATATTCATAAAAATTCAAGTAGCGTTTTTTTATTACAGTAATTTTAAAAAAAGGTGTAAAATGGCTTGTTTCTCGAATGCAAAAGAAACTGCTAATAATGTTGAAATTTTTCGTGTCGCATATATTTGGAGCAAACAGCCTTCTCTTGATTGCACAACTGATAAGTGTTTCGAAGATTTTTAATTTGTAATTTTCTTATAAAACATAACATCGGGTATCGAGTTTCAACCGGAACCAATCAATGTGGGTCAAACCCAGCCTCTGTTTCTTTGTTCTGTTTGTGGCTGTCCACTATCTTTATGATATCATTTTTTTTATTAGGGGTATTCGCGATCCGGTGCAACTAGTCTAATCATTAAAAAAGTGCAAAAAGGTAAAATTTTCTTACACTCCAACAACAAAAAAGGGGTATTCACGATCCGATGCTACTGGTCTAGTATCGTTGTAAAAGCGCAAAAGTAACATTTTCTTGCACTCCAACAACAAAATATACTGAATACAATCTTATAACACTTTTGCTCTTTTACTATACCTCAACCCCATTGCAACAGAAACATACAAGAGTGTAAAATCTGCAAACGTGTATTTGATAGCAAGCCAAATGTCATTCTTTTTGTCAGATATAATTAGTTGTGTGTGTATTTTTTACAATAAATAGAAAAAGGGCGTTCACGATCTACTAAAAAAATAAAATTTTGCAATTTTACTAGACTTGTTGCACCGGATTTTGAATACCGCTATTGTGACTGACATTTGTCCTTATGCGAAGAATAACGACATAGAACACTTTTGCCAAATAAAATTTTGACTTTTTATAAAAATATGCATTTTTGTTAAAATTTTTCATTTTCAATTTTATTTTCTTAAATTTAAAATTACGTAGAAAAAAAAAGTTAACTAATTAACAAATACACAAAAAATATCTTTGGCATGTTTTTGTTCTAATACGTCCGTCTACACTTTAAAAATCATCACTCTTAAATAACTCATTATAGAGCTTGTTTCACTTAAATTGCGGTGGGCCTGGGACTTTTTTCGACACAGATACACGATATCGAAACACTGGCCTAAATATATTCACTTCTGCTAACTCCAAGTCATTGGGATTTTCATCGTATGCATTATCTGAAGATGCTTTGTTTTCCAACAATGCCGATGTTAGTACTAAGTTTGAGTCTTCTTCAAGTGCCCGCGTCAGCATTCGAACACTGAAACTTTCACCGCCATTTAATGAATCGGTTTCAAGTT
This sequence comes from Epistrophella euchroma, assembly GCA_947049315.1. NCBI lineage: Eukaryota > Metazoa > Arthropoda > Insecta > Diptera > Syrphidae > Epistrophella > Epistrophella euchroma. The sequence continues at coordinate 118,553,520 of OX346245.1, read as the reverse complement.
CACTCAGTGGATATGGGTATCCATTAACTAGCATCACTCCACAAACCAACAAAATCAGCTTCTGCAAGAATAAAAAACATTTTTAAAAATTCCGTTCAAGTGTATTTATAGCTTCACAAGCAATAACAACTTACAGTACAAACTTTTGAAAGCATTTTGTAGCGAATTTATACGAGTAAGCAATAAGAACCTCCTTTACCGACTTAAGCTAAGCTTTGTCTAATAATTTTGTATTGTATTTTGCTTTTATAGGCCAAAACTCACTCGTGATAGAATGTAATTAGCTTTAGAGAATCGCCCTCCTGCGTATTAGCATCTCAGTGTGAATTAGAAGTATTGGGTCTGAATCTATTACAATTAACAAAATATTTACACGACGGAAGTGTGACTTGACTAATTGGTCGAAATGCAAAATAGGATATGCTGTATGGATGCAGTTTCGGAAGATATACCATAATAATAGATATGTTCTATTTATTGTGTTCTACTTTAATTGAAAGTGCAAAGCTTTAGAAGAGATCAGGAATGAAGCAGAGTAGAATTATTGAATTAGGTGATTCATTATTTGAAAGTATAGGGTAAGTGCAGTGAGGTATACTTAATATAGAAGGCACTTATCATAGTGAGTCAGGTCAGGTGTCTTAAGGAACGTCGCAGAAGTGTTGTCATCCGATATTTGAGAAAATATTTATTTAATACTACGTAACGTATCCATACTAAAAATTTGTCACTATTGTTTGTCAATTAAATTATTATGAAACGATATTTGTTATATATATTATACGTTAAGCAAAATGAGTTTAATGGCATACGTAAAGAATAGCTTTCTTGTGGTTTTGATAATTAAGTCAAAACATTTTTTCTAGAACAATTTACCTGATCAGTAATTCTTTTTCATGCTTCTGAGTGAGAATAGGCTTTCTCCCCATCCCCATAGCTGGGGACTTTAAAATGACATTTTACATGCATTGCTGGGAACGGGATTTTGAATTTTTTGAAAGTAATTTTTAAAAAATTTTTTTAGCTTTGATGGCATTTTTCAAGTCCTGCCATCCTCAAAGAGAAAACTTAGTGCTAAACACACCCGAGCACTCAATTGTCATATCTGTCAAATGACATGGAAACTGTAGTTCCGTTCCCGAGATTTTGCGCACGAAATCTGGCTAAATGTCAAATTTTGAGGAGTGGGGATGAAATGCTCTCACAGAGAAAGAAAACTGTCAAAATGTCGGGAACGGTTTGCGCACTATTTTGTACCAATTTTCAAACGTCAAAAATATATACTTGAAAAGAGTTGCATTAGATCAACGATGAAAATCTATCAACATTGTGAAGAATCACAACCAAAAAAAAATAAATTTTGACAAAAAATAAACGTACCTGCTTATATTAATATAAAAAAATATAAAAACTAAAAAGCTTCGTTCGTGTACTTTCTGCACTAAAATTCACAGTCTATCAAATATTGAGGAGTGGGGATGAAATTCTCTCAGAGAGAAGTAAAACTGCAAAATAGTACACGAACGCTTTGAACAAATAATTTTTACCGGTTTTTTAACGTCAAATATTTGAAAACAAAAAAAATAAATATCGTCATCATTTCTTTGAAAAGATTTTCAAAATAAAATAAAAAAGTAAGAAAAAGTTAATTTATTACATTAAGGCCCATTTGCTGAAACGAAACTTAAGTATTTATGTTCAACTTAAACGCTTATGTTCTACTTTTTCCTCAGCGTAAACTGTCACATAAGCTCTTATGTCGAACTTAAATATTTATGTTTCGTTTGAGCAAATGGGCCTAAATTAAATAAAACAGAAGGAGAGGAGTATAAGAAAAGAGATGTTCTGGCAAATATCAAAGTGACTTTTGACAAAACTCATATTTCTGCCCGAAGAATTTCTTTGGGCATAAATTAGCAGAAAGGGGAAATAATTTACTCTCTCGAGAGCGCTCTCTTCTGCGAAAAAATACACATTTTTTGCGTAAACGAACACAATTTGCGTTAAATTTGTAGAAATTCGTAAAAATTTGTAGATTTGGGGAGTACGCGAACGAACCAAAAGTTTTTTAGTAGTACATTTAATCATGAAGCCCAAGTGTGTTTTTCTCAAAAAAAAAAAAAAAAAAAAAAAAAAAAAAACTACAATAAGAAGAACCAAATTGATAATTCTATATTTTTTTCTTCAGAAATAGTTTTGCTAAGCTGCATATATTTTACAATAATTATTACATTAATTAAAAGATTAACAATATAATAAAAAATATGCCCTTGTATCAAATCTAAAATAAAAATAAAATTAACACTTTTAGGCAACCCAACATGGTTTTTGTTTTTTTTTTGGCATCTGACATATGTCAACCTGACATTTGCCAAATAGTACGAAATAGCCAGCAGAAATTCCTCGGACCAAACCTCGTAGGGTGGGGAAATTTTTTACTCTTTCAAGGACGGTGTTCAAATTAGACTTACGCATCGGATTTTTTTTGGTGTCTATGTACTTTTTCCCATTCCCACTTTGTAGTGACAAAGCGACAAGCAAGTGAGGCAGGATTTTTTACATTTTTTAAAAATTTTTGGATTTTTTTTGACGTTTCCTCTTGTGACATCTGTTTTGTTGGTATTTAGTTTTTGTTTGACACTTAAATACTACAGAATCCATGTTTTTTTCAATTGGAAAACTATTTCTTTAGTAAAATATTATTTTTGTGATTGAAAAATTTCTAATTTAATTCTCCGGCGAGTACAAATTTGTGTTTTATTTTAACGACTGCTGAATGTCAGAATGAATCGGTAGTGTGTGTCTGAACACGAGCTGACTGACTTATGCCAAAAAAATCGTAAATCTGAGTCCAATGTGAACACGTCAAGAGCGCTCTCTTTAGCAAGAAACAGCACAATTTTTCACTTGCGGAATGACTTCGGGCTAAAAATTACTAAATCTGGCAGTCTGAAACTGTTTGAAACTAGGGGCGGAACACAACTTGTATTAATATGGCCGCGCTCAGTTTTTTACTCCGTCTGCTCGGTTATTTTCTTCTGAGCTCATGGAGCATGCCCTGGACGCACTCTGAACGAAATAAGATCCAAGCTCTGAGCGCTCTAAGCTCAAAAAGAAACACAACATTTTTGTTTGACAGTTCGGGCTCAGCTTTAACCAGCTCTGATCAAAAAAAAAACGCCTAATAAAAATTCTGGTATGCCAAATTATTTTATTCGTTCTTCTCCATTCTTCTCTCACATTTGCGTTCAAAAGCGAAACTAACTTCGCTTTAGTTATGCCGAAAATACACTGACCGTCATTGCCCACCGACCGTGATTGGACCACTTCCCCCTATGTAATTATTTTAAAATTTTACGTTGATTTTTGAAACTTTTGTTACATAAACTTAAAGTTTTTACCTTTTTCTAGTTTCCAGGAACCATTAGTGAGATACATACAAACAGTACGTGTACTTTCTTACTACTTTCTTCCCTATAATGGTTAAATGCGGTGATTTAGTCTGGTGATGGGTTCTGCTTCTCAACCAATATGGTTATTATGTATTCGATCTTTCCAAATCTAATTGCCCCTAGTTTTGCATCCAAAGTTGATTGTGTTCTTTTATAAATTTGAGAGGTATTTTTTTTTCAAAAAAAAAAAAAAAAAAAAAAAAAAACAGTTACCAACCAATGCCCCCAATAGAACCCTTTAAATAATCTTAGACTGTCTCGAAAACTGTTCAGATGGTTTTAAATTTTTTATACAGACGCTTGCAGCAAGTTTTTATAGCTTACAAAAATGTTCAAACAAAAATTTTTAATTAAAAAAAATAATAAAAAATTAAGGCTAGATGCACACGCAACTTCCCAATTTGTCCCAGGGCACAAACTGTAACTTTTTTTTATAAGAAGAGTGCCAATTTAAAAGCTTCGAAAACCTTATCAGCTTTAGTATCAAGACCAAATTTGGTTGTGTTTCCTCAAAATATTATATGCAAGACGAAAAATATTTTTCAACAATTTTTAGCAGCTTTTTTTGAATTTTTCTTTTTTTTTCTTAGAAACAAAACTTGTCAGTTGATTTTTTTAAAGTCTTACCAATTCTTCAATACATCATTATGTATGGAATGAAATTGAGCCGAAGTCAATAATAGCATAATTTGTTCGATATATTCGAGACATAAGACATTTTACTACTTTTTTTAAAAAATAAATGTAAAAAGAAAAACAGCTAATTGAGTTTTTTTAAAAAACCCTTTCTGGAAGTTATTTTCTGTAAAATCAATCATATTAAACGGTACCTCCCATCGAAACGTACCTATATATTAATTTTTTATTTTCTTTATAACGGCTATAAACTGATTTCTATAACAACAGCTTTAAGTAGCTTTCACAGTTTATTTTAATATATCTATAAACAATAATGGTCGTATTAATTAGATTCTTGACTGTTTAAACTATGTTTAAATATTTCGAAACAGCCGGAAATATGATTTATTTAATAAAAAAAATAATACATTTGCCAAGGTTTAGACAATCGATTACGTTGTCTAAAGTAAGATAAAAAGTTAGATCACTTTAGTAAAAATTAGAAAGGGTTTTTTAAAAACTTGGACGGCTGTCTAAAGTTAGACAATGTTTATTAATAAGACCATAATTGTTTTGCTTTAATTTCTTAGAATTTTTCATGTGGTACATAAAAAATAACAAAAAATTGGGTAAGCTCTTTTTTAGTTCATGCTTCAGAAGTTTTTGAGCTTATTATTAATTGATCTATAGTATAATTGAATTGTGAGCACTTAGGTCAATGGACTAATAAGCTTACCATACATTTAGGTAGTTCACTGTCCGTATGCTCTCCGACCAAGGTCCGACATTTGATAGCAAATTAAACTCGCGCAATTTTGCTAATTTATTGAAACACACGAATTCTCTAATTATAGTGATATTGTGTAGGTATATCTAATTTACTCGCGCAAACGCAAATTAGCTTATTCTAAAAATAAATGTTTGCCGCTTTTAAGCCCGCTTAGAACTCCTGTGAACACTGTACCATAATACGGTTAAGTTAAATCAAAATTGAAATAATTTTTTTTTTTATTTTATTAATTATTTTCTAAGTGATTGTTCTTGATTTCATGAAATTTAGCACAATAAAAGAAATCATCAATATTGAAGTTCTAAAAATAGAAATTTACACTTCTTCGTGAAAAAAGAGGAAGCATCATATGGATGACATTCGTACAAGTCTCGGAGATGATTACTTCTTAAATTTGCATTTGTGATTGACGTCAAAAAGTAGATGAGTACGGCATAAATTACAAAATTAACTCAATTGTGTTATTGGTTTAAAGACTTTGTGCAGTCAAGATTATGTGTTAAGTAGATATTTGAAATAATCAAACGTGAAGATGTTAATTTTTTTATGATATTGGTAAGAAATACGTAATAAGATATAGCAATCAATAAAATTTTTAAGATTGAACAAAGCAACAATAACAAACAAAGATATGTTATAAACAAAAAATTTATTTTCCTCTCAGTATATTTTTAAAAAAATTTTACTAAAGTCTAACCTTAATTAATTTCAATTCATTGGTCATTTTCGCAAAAGCTAGGTGTATTAAATGAATATTTTTTTTAAACAATAGCACAAAATTTTAAACAGCCTGATGCTAAGATACAGGGTGGGGCAAAAGGTATGAACCGGTTTTAAAGGGATGTCAAAACAAAAACAATTTAACTTAGAGGTTTATATTGTTTACAGAATCTAGTTTTTTACATTAAGTTTTAAAGATGATATGTCTGTTCCTTTACTTTGAAACTCTGTGATTTTCTGTGCATTTTACCGCCATTTTATTTTTTTTATATGAACTTTGACAGAACGTTGGACTGAAATTCACACAAATGCAAAGAGTTTCAAAGTAAAGGAACAGGGCTGATATCACGTAGGTGGCGGCCGTCAGCCGCGATGCACTCTTGAAGGCGAATTCTGAAGTTTTCAACCGCTCTTCTGCCCATTTCGATGGGTATTGCAGTAACTTCCTCTCTGATTCTATCCTTAAGTTCTTCCAGGGTATGTGGACGAAGTTTAAAAACTTTTTCCCCCAAAGAAAAAAATCACAAATGCTCAAATCTGGTGAGTGCGCAGACCACTCCACGTCACCCCTCAAAGAGACGAGGCGCTGGGGGAACACTTGCCTCAATCTCGCCATTGAAATCCTAGCAGTGTGGGATGTAGCCCCGTCCTGTTGGAACCAGATGTCTGCCAGATTAGTTGCTTCACTCAATTCCTCCAGCTCGTGTTCAAAAAACTCTTCCAACATTGTCACTTAGCTCAGTGGTGACAGTGAAGGTTCGCCTACTATCCTCGAAAAGTAAGTGTTTTCCAATGTCCTAGCCCAACGCCTAATTGTATTACCGTCAGGGACGTTTCCTCCAACAGGGATATTGAAGTGCTGTTGGAAGGCTCTCTGGGTGGCGATAACAGAACGGCCATTTTCAAAAAAAGTCCTAACAGCAAAACCACGATGCTCTCCTCTCCAAACCATGGTTGCTACTGAAAAAGTGAAAACTAGACTCTCTCACTGCGACAACGAGACCCCTCCCCTTTTCCCACCACAACCACAGGCCGAGCGCCAGTCGGTCAAAACCGGTTCATACCTTTTGCCCCTTGCTGTAGTAGCAAAATACTGATTTTCTAGCTTTAAAGTTCTTTGCTAAAATGTTATTGGTTTTAAACATTTTTTATTTAGTATCATTCCTATTTTCTTAATAAACTCTAGCTGAACACACCTAAAACAGTGACAGTTCATATCATTTTCAAATTATTTGTAATTTTCAAAGTGACATTTATGGAGCCGTTAAAATTCAGTTGGTTACGACTGAAAGAGGATTGAGAAAACATCTAAAATTACTTATGCATGATTCCAAAAAGTAGTTTTCCTTATCCACTGCACCGTTCGTCGGTCCTTTCGTCTGTTCATCAGTGTCTCCATATTTAATTTAGCTATTAGTTCATCTAGCAAAGCCTACATCTCTTATGCTGTTTTTGGCAGTGTATCATTCCTATCGGATATGGAAATTTTCTTCTCTCTTTTTGGTTGTTTAAAATTAATATTTCGTATATTTCTCATTATTTACAGCCCAAATTTTTTCAATTTTTTTTTAACAAGGAAAGTCCTTAATATTCCAAAGAAAAAAGGACAATTTTAGTACTTTTGGAATTCCGCTAGTTTTTTTTTAAACTTATTTTAAGCCTAGCTTTTAGTGTTAATGCTTAGTCTTTTTATAACATTTAATTTCCCCATTGCCTCTGTATTTATTGCACAATTCTTTTTTTTTCAGTATCTGAATTAAGACCAAATTTTTTCGCGGCATTATTGAGGATACTTAAAAGAAGAAGAATTTTTGGAAGAAGTGAAAAAGTAAAGAACAAAAAAAAAAAAAAAAAAAAAAAAAAAAAACAACAAAACAACAAAACGCGCTCGAAATTCCTGTGTGTGAAAAGTTGTTTTATTTGCCATTTCAGATTGATTTGACAGATTGACATAATGTTTTTGATTTTCACTTTATCACTTTTTCCCACTTTTTTACTTAAAGACCAAGTGAAGCCTTTGAAGTTTAAAGTGAGGCTTTGCAACACTTAAATCGTCAAAAACTTTAAATCAACAAAATAATCAGAAAATTGTATTGAAATTAAAGACATGTTAATTTGAGTGTTGTGTTTGCGAAAGGTAAGACTAAATGGCGCAATATTATTTAAAATTTTTAAAGCTTCTGTTAAACAGAAAAAGAATCAACAATGAAATCGACACGAGAAAAAAAAAAAAAGGAATTATTTGGGCAGTATAATCAGGTTATAGAGATTTTATAAAATACTATTTTACTCTTAACCATATTTATATACACGCCTGAACGCGTGGCTGAAACCGGGAGTTAAAGGCGTCAGAAGAAAGCTTTACTTCAAAAGCAGTGGTCAACTAATATATTTCTGATTTAATAAAAATTAGAAGAAAACAAATTTAAACAGAAAAACAAGAAAACTGTTAAATATTTAATTAATTAATAATTAATAATTAAACAGGAAGATTTAAATAGGTTTCATAATATATTATATGTCTGACAAAATCTTTTAACTTTAAGCTGAATCAAAATTTGGCTTAATTAGGTACTACAAAAAAAAAAACTCGAAACAAACCAAATTTCATCAAATCTTTAAAAAAAAGTTATTCCAAGGGCTTCTAACGCTACTTATTTGTCAGACATGAGATCTAGTTCAAATAATAACATTCATCCGCACCTAAAATAAAATTAAATCGAAATCAGTCGAGTGACTTCATATACAAAAAAAAAAAAAAACTATAAAAGAAATAGGTTGGAAGGTTAATTATGTGAAGGATGCCAATTTGGTACCCTTCTACACCAAAATCTTGTTGAATGCCAATCGAGCCAAATCGTTTTCTAAGCTTTTCTATTAATTAGCTGTATAATAGGTGCGTTTTATTCGTAATTAATAGCTAGCGCAGCAATACAAGTTCAATAAAAACGCTATATCAACTTTTATGTTCACTCTTTATTTTCTGGATGTGCTCATACCCTTTTTTGAGTGAAAAAACAAACTACGTTACTGACATTTAAAGTTCAAGTCCACACTATTTGTCCACTTTTATATTCACTAATTTACTGGCTAATTTATCGGCACTTTTGGTTTTGTTATTGTTCACCAAGGGAAATTTTATTGCGCTAGCTATATAATTGCCAATAAAACGCACCCAATATCAAATGAGAAAACAATTTAGTACCTTATTTAGATCAAAAAATATAGTTTTGTAGGTCAGGTACCGCTGTTTTGGTTGAACCAAAGAGTCAAAAACCCAGCCAGAAGCTTAGGATGTAAACGAACAGACAAACAGAAGCGCGGAAACCACATTTTTGTCCTCTCTATCATCACCAATATGTTAAAAAATAAGCCATATAATCTCCAAATACTTTTTTTTTTTTGAAGAATGCAGAACTTGTTCATATCAAAAATTTAAATTTTTTTAGACTTTCGTTCACTAAATCACTTAAATGCCAGTTATGATTTTCTTAAGGGTTGTGTTGTATTTTTTCACTTTTTACAAGTCCAAAAATTCGTACGCACAACTGGTGTGTTTATTTCTTACTGAAAAATTCCATGAGACCATTCTATGAACACCAATTCAATCAATTTCGGTTCGTATTTATTTGCCTTTAAAATTACAATTGTATTATGTCTCGATTTGCATAGCTCTAGTTAGTGGAATATCCCTATAAATATTCACTATGCGATTATGCCATTTTTTCGCACATTTCAAAATTTTCCACATTCCTACATGCACATCATTTAAAGTTTTACCAAATAGAAGTTTCAAACTGTCAATTGATTTGGAATGGAAAGTTTAAGAAGTCTTTCGTTTTTTTTTCATATAAAATTTTTATCACAGATGCGAGCTATTAAGTTAGTCAAATGTATAAAGAACTATTCCGAAGGTTTTTGCTGTTCTGTATATTATAAGAAAAAATAAAGAAATTCAAATTGAAAAATAAACAAATTGCTATTTATGTGTTGGTAAAAGAACTTTCAAAAATTAAAATCGCAATATGTACTCTACAAATAAAAATTTGTTTACATATTACTTATAACACATATTATTCATAATAACAATAAACCGTTTAATGATTTAATCAATATATATATAATACAAAAGTAAATAAAGTAAAAAAAAAATTGTTCGAAAAAATTGTTGGAACATTAGTTTTAACGTACTCAAAAGATGTGTTAATTTAGATAAATATGCAATAATATTATTGATGACTTTGAATTAAAAATTGATCAAAATATTTACCAAATGAGCAGTCTAGACTTTAAACATTTGCAAAAACACTTTCAAGATATTCATTTAAATATAGGTATATGCATCACGATGTAAAAACCAAATAGGTAAATAAAATTAATAATATAAAAATGTGTTAATAAAATTAAAAAACATGATTAACAATTGCTATTATGGTTGAAAACAGGAATTTTTTTTTAATCTAATAACTTTCCATATTTTTGAAATTGCTGAGATTTCTGAGGAGTAAATCTTATTTCTCTCTCGTTAGTTTTATCTTTAAAAACTAAAAACTCATTAAATTAAAAATAATGATTTTTTAGTTCGTTTAATTAAACAAAACCTGAAAAAAAAAAAAATAAATACAATAAACTAGGTTCCTGTAATACATTTGAGCGTTCACGAATATTTTTTAAAAATTCTTTTGAATTATTGGTTCATATAAGAATCAATACCGGGTCGCATGAACTTGCTCCTGTCGTAAATGCTTTTTCGAATTTAAAAGATTGATCGTAATATAAAACACATAAATAATAAATTGAAGAATGGAAAATTGAATATGGGAAAAAAGCATGAAACTCGTTGATAAAACAAGTATACGTTTTTATGTCCGAATAAATAACGCCATCCATCTCAATTCTTGGAAAAATGTGAATTTATGCAAAAAAAATTTTTAAAATCTTAAAAAATATTTTAAATTTTTTATATGTAAAATTTCTTGAAATTTTTTAGGATAAAATTTAGTATGCCATTTTTAAAATAATAATAATATACAACTTACACCATGATTTCAAAAAAATTCATCAACCTGTTGCCAAAAAAATGTTTTTTCAAAAAAAAAAAAAAAATTATGAACTTTTTTTAAAAATCGAAAAAATATTTTTCTTGAAAATATATGTTATGTATGCAGTATCTTATGCTCGAAGTTTAAAGAACATCGCTTAATTGGTTTAGTTAGAAATACTAGAATTTTTTTGTTCTTAAAATATATAATTGAAATACACAAATTTATATCGCCTCCACCTTTTATTCAACATCAGCCGATTTGCATAAGAAGGGACATATATAATTTAATTATTCATTTTAAAAAGGTAGGTAGGTAGAAATGGCGGCCACGAACAACTAGCTCGCTGGCCCAATTAGCGCAGAAAAGCACCGTTTTGATACCATAAACTCGTTGGAACCTATTTATGGAAGATTTTAGTAGAAGCTGGCGGGAGGCCATCCACAAAACGCTCCGAGTCAGACATTTTAGTGTCAAACTAGTCACTACATCCTACAATTTTACGGTTACCCTGCATCCCGTGTCCCCTCAAGACTCGAAGTCCGCATACTAGCAGTCTAGCGAATCAGAAGGGGGTCGATGCAAAGGTTACCGTCTCAAAGCCATTTTGTTGCGTTAAGAAAAGAGATCAAGTTTTGATCTTTATTTCGGAAAGTTCGTTAAGGTCGTCATAAAAGGCATGTAAAAGGCATTTACGGAGGAAGTGAACTATTGTTTCCTTTTCCTGCTGATCCGCACAACTTCGACAGTGAATATTGTAAGGTATGTCCAGTTTTGCCGCATGTTCTCCTATTGACCAGTGCCCAGTGCAGGTTGCAACAATCCTGGTAATTTCATGGCTTGATCTGCAGATTAGATCATTTGTTCGGGATTTACTATAAGTGGGCCACATCTTTCTAGATATAATACAGTTGCTCAGACTGCCCCACCTTCGATTGGATTCTGTTAGGAAATTTGAGAATAAATTGCCCCTCATTACTCCTAGGGGAATACTTTAACTTATTTTTTCTATTTATGTAGAATTTAGGGTAGTTTTATTCATATTGCGCGATGAATTTGACCTATTCGTCGGTGATTAAAAGACAAAAAATTATATTTGCCGAAGGAAGTAATATTTTAGTGGGATAAAATTCGCAATCAATTTTGAATTTTTTTTAAACAACAAACTCCGACTTAACTCACATAAAGACTTCTTTTGGCTTAAGAGGTTTTTTCTCGATATATTCAAATTATATAAAATGAACTGTAAGGCTGTGATGTAAAGATTTTGAAGTCTAACTAATATATGCTGATAAAAAAGTACATATACGCCACAGTGACTCCACTAATGCTTATTCTGTAATATTATACATAGGAACTAAAAACAGGTAAAGTATAATAAAGAGGATTTCTTCACCTCTCTCTCTTCGTATATCCCCACATGTAATAGATTACAAGATCAAAAAAAAATAAATAAATGGAAATATAAGAATTTATCAGTGTGTAACACGTTTGGCTATATTTTGTTTAAGGTTCGCAACATTTGGTTATTTCCTTCTTTACCTGATGGTAAATCTTCAAGAAGTAGTTACTCATTTTTGTTATTATGCATATATTCCAGTTTGAATTCATAGCTAAGACAAGACAACGTCTGTCGGGTCAGCTAGTATCAATTATTTTTAAAGCAAAGTGTGAAATGTGAACCTTTAATTTAATTTCGTATCAGGTAAATTTGACAATTGAGAGGTGTTCTATTTTGTATGAGTTTAGAATTAAGTTTTTTGCTAACCAAATTTTAGAACAAGTGGAAAGGGGCACTGTGTTGAACGAAATCGATTGGAACAAACTGCAATGTTTCAAAATAATGGAAGAATCCTTTCAATTAAAACATAATTAATGTAAACTTTGTCAAACTCCTAATAATTTGTGAACAAATTGAAGAAAAATCAAATTACAAAAAAAAAAAAAAAAAAATACGAATTTACGTATTCCAACTGGTTAATAGATAATTAGATAATTAGATAATAGAATAATTTGTTTGACCTAAAATGTATCTTAATTTAATTTCTGGATATTTTGACAAAAATTAGGTTTTTATTAATTATTTTAAAATGCATATAAATAAAAAGGAAACTAGAAGCGGTCAAGATTATTAATGTCGTTTTCCGTTGGTCACTCCTAGCACTCTTTTTTCACTCCATCCACAATCCACACTCCCAACACTCCAAAAACCTTCCATTTGCTGTTCGGAGTGATGATTTAGGAGTGTTTTTTCACTCCGGATTTTATTAAGGAGTGCTAGGAGTGCACTCTGAAAACACGCACATACTTTTAAAAGTATGTGTTGGATTAATTGTCAAAATAGTAAATGGCCGCGTTCGGGGGGCAAGCCAAACCTATCCGGATAGGTTTGTGTTGTTGTATTCCCTTCTTGAAAAACTTCTGATGTCAGCTGATGCAACAACAACTCAAGGTATCTGAACATTTTTGGGATAGGTGGATTGCCTATCTCACTACCACCCGAACGCAAGCAATGCTTGTTCTTGGGATGTTCTGGAATTAAAATTATTGAAGAATTCATTTTAGTTTTAACTTCTACATAGATACACATATTAGGCAAGTGAGTTTTTCATATTCCATTGGAATCAAAAAAGAGTGAAACACTCTGAAAATCCAATCGAAAACGACATAAGTAAACATTATTAGTATAAGGCCTCGAGGAGATTATTCAGCTAATTTTATTAGAATTCATTTAAGTACCTGAGTTCAAAAGTTCTTAATATAGGTAAAATGCTAATTTCACTACCTTATATTTTGAGATATGCAACAACAACAAAAAAGTGTCATGTAGAATAATGTATTATTACTAAATACATTACTAAATACATTTGTGCACATAGTTTCAAGGCTGAAAGGTATTTCAATCTATTCACGAACATTTAATGCAAGGATTTTTAAATTTACAACATACTTAGAATTTAGACTTCAATGTCATTAAGGTCACGTTGATGCTGCATACATAGTAATATGTGCACAATGTGTGATGATTTATGTATGTATGTACATATATAATTTATTCAATGTTTTATCAAGCATATTTTAGACTTTGGAGAATGATGTTATTGTTGTTTGTCGGTATAAACAAAATATGATTTGGGCTTCTGTGGCGTATGAGTGATATTATTTGTTTTAAAAATTTATAAGATATAAATTATAGATAATTGATTTAAACTTCATAAGAAGCTAGATTTATTTATATAAAAGATATCTGAAAAATTTAATTTTAAATTCTAAATCGATATCGTGCCTCGTATACACGTATGTATAACGCCAAGTGTATGGTTGTGTAAGAAATACAAAATAAAAATTGAATAGAAGTGTTATGCTAACTTCCGGTTTTCATTGACTCAAAAGTATAGCTTTATTTATTTTTTTGTTTGTGAAGAGATAATGCATAGTAATTAAATTAAACGTTTATTTATTATTTTCATGAAATACTTAATAATTGAAAAATTTTAAAGTTAAACAATAATGATAATAATTAATCAATATCAAACACCAAGAGAATGAAATAATAAAAAGAGACTTCAAAGTGAATCGCAAACAGTCATGAATTCGTATTACCTATTTGTTTAAAAATGATTAAATTTTTCAATTTTCAGTCACAAAAATTCTGCTTATGTTATAGTTATGTTTGTATACATACATATATATTTATGTACTTATTAATTTAGATTTTTTGTTCATCATAACTTTAATTTGATCAATTTTCGATTTGTTTCAGGAATTCTAATTTCCGTTAAGTCTTTCTTCTGTTTAATAAAAATAATTTTTGAATCTAGTTTTTGATCCCATTAGACATGGATGTGGAATAAACTTAACTAATAGTCTAAGAGCCCACAGCAAATGTTGGGGTGTGAAAGTGAACCAAAAAAAAAGTATATGAGTCGAAAGTAGTGGTCAAGCTGATGACAGAAATGTAAGTCTTGCAGTCCCTGGCCGCGGCGTTAGTGAGCAATAGTACGGTGAAAACCCAAAAAAATCAACTCTGGGCATAATTGTATGAACCAAAATTCGTTTTCACCAATCTCTAGATAATGCTCCCCTGATCACGGAACAGTGGGTCCAAGACCATTTGGAAGCGGCTTATACCCCACCAGACCGCATTTGAAAACCAAAAAGGGATAAACCCACCCGTTTCGCATAAAATGCGAAAAAAGCTAGGTTTTACACTGTATAAGTCCAACCATGACAATAAACGAATTGTGTCAGAAGGAAGGTATATTCCCCTCCCTCTTTTAGGTAAGAGCCTCCACCATTTTGGTGAAAGGGGCAATTTTGTTGAAAAAATGACTTTTTACGAAAAAAAATTATAAAAAAAATAACGGCAACACGTAGAATATCAGGCTATAACTTAAAAGAAAGCCGGAGATCCATTGTTTAACATTATTTTTGAGTCAAGTTGTTTTAGTGAACCGTTTTTAAAAAATTAATTTTCAACTCAAAATTAGGGCAAAAGCCGCTTCCAAATGGTCTTGGACCCACTGTTCCGAGATCAGGGGAGCAATATCTAGGGGTGGGTAAAAGCGAATTTCAGTTCATACAATTATCCCCAAAGTTGGTTTTTTGGGTTTTCACTGTACTATTGCTCACTAACGCCGCGACCAGGGACTGCAAGACTTACATTTCTGTCATCAGCTTGACCACTACTTTCGACTCATATACTTTTTTTTTGATTCACTTTCACACCCCAAAATTTGCTGTGGGCTCTTGGTCTATAAACATATTGGTACGGAACTTTAAATGTTAAACAATTTTAAATAAAATTTTTAGGTTGTATCAATTTTTTTTTTTTGATGAAACTTTGATTTGAGATTTTAGGGTATTCAATTCACTACCCGGAAACATTTCCCATCTTTGGTACCCTGCAACTCCAATAGGTATAGGTACCTATGTCTTTTTCGCCTTATTTAAGAGGCAATTTATTTACTATTATTTTATTAACTGAAAAACATGCATTAGATGAATTCCATGAAAAAGTGGAACTTTCAAATTTTCGATTTTTTAATGTTAATGTACATTTAAAGCAAGATGGCATTCATATAAACAATAATTTTAATTAAAAATTCAATTTACGTTATGGATTTGAGTTCTAGACATATTTGGTCGTATTAATTAGATTTTTGACTGTTTAAACTATGTCTAACGGCTATATTATTTACTTTCTTCAAAGCTAGTTTTACTTAAAAACTAGTTGTATACGGGGTTTCGAGTTTTAAGTTTCTCAAAAAAAAATTATTGATTTGGTTTAGATGCCAAACTATGTATGTATGAATACTTTGGTAGATACTAGTTGATTTCTATATTTTAAATATGTTTCAAACATATTTTTTTTTCAGGTACAATATGCACTTTCAATAGTATAGGTATAGTTTGCAACAGAGCTTATAAAATAAATTTGATGGCACAACAGTTCATGAAGAACTAGGGCCTAGTGACTTACAACTCTCAACCATTCTTGTGTGCATGTCTGCAGGAATGGAGGGGACCTACAGTTTATTGACGAATCCGAACGGCACTTTTCTGTGACAGGAGATACTCTTGGAGGATTTGTCAATTCCTCGCAAGAGGCAGTAGCCGTTTTTTTCTTTTAAATAAATAGGTATGGTGAGGCTGGGGATCGAACCTTAGACCTCCGGCATGACAGTCCATCGCACTAACCATCACGCCACGGCTACTACTTGCAACAGAGCTTAACAACTCTAATTATTTCCTCTAAGAATCCCAAAACGTATTTTGTTAGTCATAGAATTCAAATTTACAAAATTCATATTTACTTAATTAATTTAACCAATTGTTTGGCTAACAAAATAATATCGTAAACACATTAAAATACAACACATCATATCACATTCAGATTCATCGAACTTAGCTACGCATCAACTTCCTATATCACAATAAGTACGAGTATAAATATTATTCATACAACCAATTAGAGCATTATGACTGATATGTGATTGAATTTCTTTCTGGGGTAAGAGAGATACGTTTACGTTTACAGACAGGAAAAACAACATGTGAGTTCAAAGCGTTAATCGATTTTTGTAAATCAATAGAACCTCCTCGACTATATAAGGAAAAGGTTCTGAAAGAAATGCTATCACAATTCGATTGGCATTATTCAGAAAAAGATAATATTCTAGATCTAGAGATTTCGTAGAGCTTTAAGGTTTCATTCAGTTGAATATTTGAAGGATTACAAACATGAAAATCACGGTAAGAAATTTTTTTTAAAACATTTTGTAATGATCCATAGATTACTGAAATATTAAACTTTTGATCGTCCACAGTTAATTTCACTCTGTGCATTGATGTACATTATTTTGGACTCATCGTCAGCCTATCCACAAAGTTATACAATCGATCGATTTGATAGGAATTACGGTGGCTTTGATGATTCGCAGCAAATCGATGATTACAGAAATAGCCGACTCAGAAAAACCTACTACAGTGATGATGACTTCAATCGTGGCTATTATCCATCGTATCAACACTACAATAGAGCACCAGTACCGGTTCGTAGAGAAGACACCAATATCGATAGGGCATTAAAATTCACTCCACTCGTTCGGTATAAGTCAACACGTACCAAGCGCAAGAAGTTATTCGTGCCCAATCTTTGGGGTTAAGTGTTTTCAGTTCTTACTAAAAAAAAATATCAATTCGATGAGAGTATAGACTGATGTACGCGATTACTACATATAAATCAATAATTGTTGAATTTTTTGTGAACCTGATGTGTACCTTATTACCTTACCTATTTTAGTTATACCATTTTATAACATTAAATTTTAACAACAACTTTTATTATTCTGATACAAAATAAAATAAAAAACTAAAAAAAAAAAAAAAAAAAAATTTGTGATTTACCTTTTTTTGTGGAAATCACATAGTGGGACCAAACTGGTGTTTTCAAGATCAAACTGATATCCCAAAAGTGATATTTTGTCATAAAGTGGGGTACACATCATCGATCACGTATGACAGTTTTGCTCACGACTGATAGTGTGTACACTCCAGGCAAGCTCATGCTCACAAAATTTTTTGATATTGACTGACAGTCAGCCGACTGTTCATACGTGATCGATAATGTGTACGTACCCCACTTAAGCAACGATGGCATACTGAGATCATGAGAACTCCACCATACCCGTATTTTGATTTGAACGGCCGGCCCCTGCCCTGATGGTGCTTTATTTTTTTTTTTTTTAGTTATCAATTTAGGCGATGAGAATTAAAACACGCCATAAAAATTATGTCAGAAAAATTATTTAGAAACAAGTTTAATTGTTAAATAAATTTTTAACGGGCTTATAAATATATTTTTGCTTTGAATCATAACAAATAGATTTACAAATCAGTTATTAGATAAAATAAAATGTTTACTAAGTTCTCTCATTAAAAATTTTTTTAAAAATTAAACTAACATAAAAAGACTTTTTCTGGTATGGATATAACGAGTTTTGATACTCAATTATAAACGGGCTAAATACCTTTGCCAATGTGTGTTTTTACTTGCAATCTAAATATATTATGTGTATAATACTGTTAAGGCAGTATTAGATTATCATGAAAATATGGCACGTTTGCCAAATATGTAAATATGGCTCAAAAATGTCATATACATAAGTATGATAGGACAAAATATAATGTACATACATACATACATAATATATATGACAGTCATAAATTATTTTGAATTTAAAAACAAAAATATTCCTATGATTTAATAAAACGTGATTGGTTAAATGCATCTTATTTTTTTAAATAATAGTATCGTCCTGTGTCGAAATTCGACACTTTCAAACAATTTGCAAACAATTTGTTTGAAAATATTAAACGAAAAAACATTTCTTTTTAATTTAATTTGTTTTTGTAAATATGCACAGTGTTCGACAGTACAAAAACAAAAATGACCCACAGTGTGTAAATGCATGTCTCAAGTATATTCTGCACATCTCCGAAATTGTGGCTTTCCAACCATATAAAATTTATCGAAATCCGTGAAATACTTTTTGAGAAAATGGTACCACAAAATTTATTTAAGCCTATTTATATATAGATTTTATTTTTCATAGCTAGCATGTCATATTTGTTAACAAAAATTGACATAAAAAGCTTGTGATCATATACAGGGTGTTCGGTATAAGGTGCACCAATGACCTAGAGCTAGAAGGTTGCGTTAAAACAAGAAAAAAAATCGTATGGGAGGGGTCTATTTCCCCCCGTTCAGGCGGGAGGGGCCGTTTTCTAAAAAATCGACTTGAAATAGAAACAAAATTATTAAAAAACAACGGTAACACTTACAATGTCATGTTATACTCTTTAAAGCCAGAAATCCATTCTTTTATTTTATTTTTAATTTGAGTTACTATAGAGATAACAGTTTTTGAAAAATTAATTTTCAAACTCAAAATTTAAAAAAATATTGTGTTCAGATAAATTTTTTTCAAAATTTTACGTGGTTAAGTAGTAGTTTTGTTTTTGACATTTGATGCTTCTGTTAATTTCTAGTCAAATACGGAAAAGAAAATACTCAAGTGTCTTTTTCTTTTTGAGAAATTTAAAAATAACGGGAGGGGAAATTTTCTAAAAAAAAAAAAATGACTTAAGACAGAAAAAAAATTATTAAAAAACAACGGACACTATAAAAATGGCATGTTATACCTTTTTGTAAGGCCATAAATTTCTTCTTTTATTTTATTTTCAAAATAAGTTATTTTAGTGAATAGTTTTTCAAAAACTAATTTTGAAACTAAAATTTTTGAGAAAAAAAAAAAATCAAAAAATTGTAATCAAACTAATTTTTTTTCAAAATTTTATGTTATTAAGTAATACTTTGTGTTTAATATTCAATGCTCCTATCAATTCTCAGCCAAAAAGTAAAAACCAGATTTCAAAATGTATTCCAATTTTTAATTAAATTTAAAAATTTAAATTACAATTTTGGTGAAAGAAGCTAACTTTAGAGATGAGTGCAGAATAGAAGAAATTTCATTGATTTTTCGTCTAGGTGGGGATCTGCTACATACCGCACAGAGAAAATTTGCGAATACTTTGCGATTTGTGTAATAAATAACTAACTAGCTATTCCAGTTTTTAAGAAAATTTAAAATAACAAAAGTAAGTTTTCCTTCAATTTGACTTCCATCGGATATTTTGTTACTCCAAAGATTCTGTTTCTACTATTTAAGTAGTAAAGTAGATATCGTTATTATCAATTTTATCAAAAACTAGAAATCATTTAGGCATTCGGTTTTTAATTTTGACTGGAAATTAATAGGATCATCGAATACTTAAAACAAAATTACTACTTAATATCGTAAAAGTTTGAAAAAAATTAGTTTGAACACAATTTTGTTCGTTATTTTTTTTTTTTAAGTTTTGAGTTTAAAAATT
This sequence comes from Epistrophella euchroma, assembly GCA_947049315.1. NCBI lineage: Eukaryota > Metazoa > Arthropoda > Insecta > Diptera > Syrphidae > Epistrophella > Epistrophella euchroma. The sequence continues at coordinate 118,533,460 of OX346245.1, read as the reverse complement.
AATTTGTCAAAAACTGTTTTCTCAAATAATTTGAATTAAAAAAGAAATAAAAGAACAAGCTTCTGATTTTAAGAAAAAGTATAGCATGACATTTTAAGTGTTTCCATTGTTTTTTAATAATTTTTCTTTTCTATTTCAAGTCGATTTTTTTAGAAAATTGCCTCTCCCGCCTTAACGGAGGAAAATAGACCCCCCTCCCATACGATTTTTTCTTGTCTTAACCCAATTTACTCACTCTATAGCTCTTTGGTGCACCTTTTACCAAACACCCTGTATATGTCATACTCTAATACTATACTTGTCATATATGTTTATAAATATTGTGCCATATTTTATATGATTAGCATTGGTCATATATAATATGATAATGTAATACTGCCTTTAGGCTTGTAGCTTGTTTCACACGTATTCGGTTTCATTCGGTTCGATCTGTATATTTGGTTCATTTTGGATCCCAGCTTATAGCTTTCACACACGCACAGTTGATATCAGGTAGAAACAGTGATGGAAATCGTCTTTTGTCGATTGTACTGAAAGCTGAAAAAAAATTGTACTGAAAATGACCAAATAGTACCGAAATTCTTCCAAGTTCCAATCGTGAATTCTACAGGAATTCAATTTTTAATATTTTATTGGATATTGCCATCGTTAGAGGAAGATTTGATTTGAGTATTCTGCCATCGACCCCTTGCAGCTATCGTGATTTGCAGATAAAATACTGTTTACTATTTTTTGAACGAGATGATGTAAAGCTTCTTTTTTGTAAAAAATATCTTCTGGGATCATTCTAAGAAAAACAAAATTTATTGGGGGGGGGGGGAGTTCTATCTTTCCCTCTTTTTTAGTTCTCAAGAGATTAAAAACAAACTTTTTCTAGTTAATCGTTGTTTTTTTCGTTAGGTTTATATGACGCAAAAAAATTATTTACATATAATTAAAACCCTTTTTTCCGTGTTTTATTAACCATTCACATTTTTTTTTAGAAATTTTGACTTTGAAATTTAATTTCTCAAAAACATTCACTTAAACAACATGAAACAGTAGATTTCACATAATTTGGTTTTTAAATACTCTTTTTTCCATTTTAATACAATTTTTCAGAAAGTGCCTCATCTTGTTTAAAAAAGTTTTACAAAATTGATTATTTTCCTTAATTTTTTAGATACTGTTAAAAAAAACTGAATTAAATATTGAAATACCTTTATTTGGCAATACTGGCTCCCACTAAACATTGTACTAAAAACCTATTGAACTATACTTATTACATACATACATATTTTATTATAATAAAGTTAGTCGCTCTTTATACTTCATAGAAGTATATGGTTGATGCAAGTTCCTACCGCATCAACCATCTACATTCCAAGGTACTTACATTTTTAAGCTTTTCGATGATCCTAATTGAAATTTGTAAGAAAATCTCGATTTTTTTGCACGAAATCAACATAATGAAATTCATCAGACTTAAACCAAACTAGCACTTGAGTGATGCGTTCAAGTCAGGTAATGAAAATTTCAGTATTGGTTTTTTGCCAAAAATTGAAATAGTACTGAAAGTTGAAAATTAGTACTTACGTACTTTGAAAATTAAATAGTACAAAATTCAGTACAATAGTAAGCCTTTTTCCAACCGTGGGTAGAAATAACATTTTCAATACACAAAATAATAACAAACCTCAGGACGATGTTGAAAAGTCAAAATAAAACAAAAATAAACTGAATACAAACCTTATATGTGTGAACGCTACAATTCCCTTGTGTGCCTTATCCTATACCCGAATACTTGTCGTTTTGAAACCGAATGCAACTGATTTGTGTCGGGGGGACTTTCAGTACTATTCGGTTTCTATTAGGTTTTATTCTTGCACGTTGTCATCGGTTCACACTTATCAGGTGCTAGTGCTACCAAAAATGAATCGAATACAGACCGAACCGAATAAAACCGAATATATGTGGAACAAGTCTAAGACTTCGATATGTGAAAACTTTAGACTTTACCGGTAAATCTTATCACCAGGGATCGGATTTATGAAAAAGGCAAAAAACAACATAAAAAAGGCAAAATAGAAACCCATTTATAACTTTATTATTATTATTATTCGAAATTTATTAATAACTAGCTTACCCGGTGAACTTTATTCCACCTTTAATAATTTAAATTATATTAATGTTCATTTCGAAAGTCGAGCAAGCTCCAATTGTTATAACGATTTTCCGACTTTTCCGGTCTAATTTTCCAATTTTTATCTCCGTAGTGTAATAATCTGGTTCAATACATAGGTATCCAACAAAAAAATCTCCAACCAACTTGGATGATGTTCAGCCGAGTTATGTGCGAACGAACATTAAACTTATTCAGAAAGTTTGAAATTTCAAAATGTTTTCACGATTTTGTTGGTCGATTTTCTAATTTTCGTTCAATTTTTTTTCAATTTTCTGCTTCGTTGTGTTTTAATCTGGTTCAATAAAAATCCATTTAAAAAATCGCCATGCAAATTGAATGATATTTAGCCGAATTATGCGCGTACGGACACAAAAAGGGTACGGACTAGAAAGGTTTTTGAAATTTCGATATGAATTGAAATTTGTGGAAAAACCAAAAAATGTTATATAAGCAAAAAAAAAATAAGCACAAAAACGCGAAATAGGTAAAAAAGGCAAAATAAAATGTATATATCAGGAGGTCATCCGGCGCCGCGCCGGATCTACGTCTTTCCCGAACAGGGGCAAAAACCTTATTTGGCGCCTCTTCAGCTTTGATTTAAAAAAAAACCTGAATAAAATAAATAACAGACCGTTTAACCAGTATACAGGGTGTTTTGCATAAGATGCGTCAAAATTTTAAGGTTTGTAGTTTGGCTAGAGAAAAGAAAAAAAAATTGTATGGGTGATGGGCTTATTTCCCCCTGTTTACCCGGGAGGAGAATTTTTTTAAAAATTGTCTTGAAATGAAAAAGCCATTAACAAACAATGAAAACACCTACAATGGTAAATCCCATTAAACTGAAATTGGATTAAAGTGTTTGACTTAAATTGAAAGGAAAATTTAAATATAAATAACAAAAATACTATTTGATAACGTTAAGTTTTGAACAAAATTACTTCGGACACAATTTTCTTAATTTTTGTATTCAAAATTTTGATTTTGAAAATAATCTTTTCAGAAACTATTCACTATTATTAAATAATTAAAAACTTAATAAGAGAATGTATTTCTGGATTTAAAAGCAGTATTAGCATGAGTTTGTAATTGTCGCGGTTATTTTTTAATTATATTTTTTTTTTAAGTAGATCTTTTAGAAAATTGACCCTCCCGCCCAAACTATAATTTATGTTTCATGAGAAAAAAAAATTTATAAAAACACAATACCATTGCTTGTCAAATCAATTCTTATTAAAAAAATTCCTTCAAATTGATTGCTTCTTGAACCAAAAATAACAAAAAGAATGTGCCATATTGTTTGTCTTTTTTCTTTGGAAGTAGTGCTGAATTAAATAATAAGTTAAGGACATATTTAAAGAAAATTCAATTTCCTTTAAGAATACGTCTCAATATTTCAGAACAACTTTACAACTGGTTAAAGTTATAAAAAAAAAGCAAACAAAAGAAATCCTCCCATGCGATTTGTATGGAAAACATAAATTAGCGATGAGCGACCTCTAAACATTGACAGGCTTACTATTTCACTAAATTCTAACTAAAAAGCTAGTGGCATTACAAATCGGAGACATTTTGATTTTTTTGAATCAGTCTAGTGTGCATACATATGTCGTTTTCGATTGGATTTTCAGAGTGTTTCACTCATTTTTGATTCCAATGGAATATGAAAAACTCTGTTGCGTAATATGTGTATCTATGTAGAAGTTAAAAATAAAATGAATTCTTCAATAATTTTAATTCCAGAACATCCCAAGAACAAGCATTGCTTGCGTTCGGGTGGTAGTGAGATAGGCAATCCACCTATCCCAAAAATTTTCAGATACCTTGAGTTGTTGTTGCATCAGCTGACATCAGAAGTTTTTCAAGAAGGGAATACAACAACACAAACCTATCCGGATAGGTTTGGCTTGCCCCCCGAACGCGGCCATTTACTATTTTGACAATTAATCCAACACATACTTTTAAAAGTATGTGTGTTTTCAGAGTGCACTCCTAGCACTCCTTAATGAAATCCGGAGTGAAAAAACACTCCTAAATCATCACTCCGAACAGCAAATGGAAGGTTTTTGGAGTGTTGGGAGTGTGGATGGAGTGAAAAAAGAGTGCTAGGAGTGACCAACGGAAAACGACAATAGTTTGAATTACATTTTCAGTCCTTTTTATTTGTTTTTTTTTTTTTTTTTAACTGCGTAGGTATAAATAAGTTTCTAAAATTTTTTATCCTCAAAATTTGTTGCGTGTTGATGGTCTATTGAAGAGAGTGTCTTCTCGAATTTGGCGCCCCTTGAAGCAGCTGCCCGGGGCACGTGCCCCGGTTTGCCCTCCCCATACATAGATCTGGCGCTGAGGCCATCATTAGAATTTGATTCAAATCTAAATTTGGATCAGACTTTGCAAAATAAAAAGCCATTTTCCACAAAATCCGTTCCCTGCTTATCACCATGTGCATTTGGTAAAGCAGGCCACCCAAAAGGCAGTCTTATCCAAAAATCTGTTGACAAAAGTCCAGAGTAAATTGTGAAATTAAAAAATCGGATTTTTGTCGATTCGGCTGAAAAATTCTAAGTTTTACCGGTTAATTCTAGAATTTTCACATTTCGGAATGTAGGTATATGTTACCGGAAATGTATGAAATCTAAAAATTATATACAATTCCCATTGCTGCTTATAGGAAGTGTACAGAATGCCTATAGGTATAGAAAAAATTAATTCACACATTTCCTGGCGAATTTCGGAATTGTATACATTTCATTTCATTTTCAATTATATATAATGACGGATTACAAACATTACAGTTTTTAACTACTACAAGAGCAAGTTCATGCTATATCCAGTGATGCATATTTTTTAAACAGGTCATATGAGAACTCATATGACTTCTATTATCATGTAAAGGGGCCTTAGGGGTAGCCAAAATCACTTGGGTGTGCGATAATTATTAAAAAAAAAAAAACTATTTTTACTGCCAAAAGCTTGTGATAAGTTTTCCTTTCACTTGTGATATAAAGGTACTATATGGCAAGTTTTGAATTCGTAAAAAAAATTGAACTCGAGATTTTGATCAAACTTTGTTATTACGATGCGGATAGGGAAGACGAAAAAAGTGGGTCTGTGTGTCTGTCTGTGGACTCGCCTACAGCCTTAACTCATTGGCCGATTTTAAATAAACTTGGTATAAGGTTTTTTTGGGACATTCCCACGATACATTTTTTTCATTTTCTTTTAAGGACAAAAAATAAAGGTACCTGCCATATAATTTTTTTTAACATTTTTGGAAAATCTTGTTTGTCTCAAAAATGGTTCGACAGATTTTTTTCGGAAAAAATCAATTAATTTTATTAGATATATGCTACCTTCTTGTGAAAATTAAATTTCCAAAAAATGGTTTTAAATGGTACTTCCCATAGAACCATTTTTTTTTAATTTTCATTTTTCTCGAAAAGGAATTGACTGATTTTGATAATTTTTTTTATGGAGAATCTTCTGGAAAATTTAAATAGTATTATATACAAAAATTTTCAAATTTTTTTTTTTTTTTTGATTTTTAAAAAAAGTTTCAAAGTTTTGTTTTGAAAACCAAATATTTCGAAAACTACTTGGTTGATTTTTATGAAACTTGGTAACAAGCGGTTTTTTCACATAAGGTATCTAAGATATTTTGAACAAAAAATTTTTCTCATAGTCGAAATTAACGGTACCTTCCATACAAATGTTAAAAAACCGTTACAGAAAATATAAATTTTCTCGAAAACAACTGCTACGATTTTGACTAAAATTGTTTTAAATACATTAGTATGGTCTACGGTCTGCCAAAAACAAAAACTACAGTTAGCCATTATTAAGAGTACCTCTCATAGAAGAATTTTCCTTATTTTGAACTATACAAAAGCTTCTCAAAATTTGAAATCATACTGCATATCAAAATATTAAAACAAACATATTTTGGATTATTAAAAAAGATTTCAAATTTTTTTTTTCGAAAATTCGATATTTAAAAATTTTTTTTTAAATAAATTTATTTCGAATTATGTATGGATTTTTATTAATTTTTCAATTTAAGCTCTAAGTTACATGTATAATAGGTACTAGTTTAAACGTAAGGCTCCCATAAAAAAAATGATTTACTTATAATACACTCAATCTTTAAAATTCGAGGAAACTTTTACTACAAGAGCAAGTTCGTGCGATCCAGTCGTGCGTTATTACGCACATTTTATTTGTTTAAATTTTGTTGGGTATGACTCTATAAAAAACCAATGGCACGTTTCATAAATCATGTTAACAGTATTAAGCCATCATTTTGAATAAGTGTGCGAAAAACAAATAAAAATGATGTCCAATTATTTTCTAATGAAAATCTAACCAAAAATATAAATTAATTGACGTCATTCTAACACCTAAAAGTTATCATATCGTAATCCTGTTGAATGGTAAACAGAAAGAAAGTGAGAAGCGCTAATATGAAACACGTTCCTATACGCAAAACATACGTGAGTAATGGCACTGATGTTGAGCCGTGGCTAGGTTTTATTTTTGCTGTCAATTCATTAGAAAAAATTTATTTTTTTCACATAAAATAATTTGACAAAAAAATTCAAAAGTATCAGAAAGGAAGGTAACGTGTGTTTTCTTGATATTTTATAGCTTGCGCAGTAAAATTTATCTTAGTAAACGTGCCGATAAATAAACCAGTAAATTAGTGAATACAAAAGTGGGCAATGATTTTGGACTTGAGAACCTTAAATGTCGTTAATGTGTCTTGTTTTTCATTCAAAAAAAAGCCGTGAGCGCAGCCACAAAAATAAAGTGTGGACATGAAAGTGGATATAGCGTTTTATTGGACTTATATTGCTGCGCTTGCTATTAAGTTACCAATAAAACACACCTATACACGTACAGTAAATAAAATGTTGACAAACAAAAAGTTTAAATAAATAAAAATTATGGCAGATAATTTAAAATAAAGCATTTTTAAGCATGTGCTGTGCATGAAAAATAAGTAAATAAATTTGATGACACAAACAGCTCATGAAGAACTAGGGCCTTGTGACTTACAACTCTCACAACCATTCCTGTGTGCGTGTCGAACGGCTAATGTGAGCCACAGTACGCATATAGAAGGTAATATCTTCTGAGTTTTCATTTTTGTTCAGTTCTGCGCATGTCTTGTATTTTGTTTTTGTAAAATTGTGGACGAGGGTCAGTGCGATTCGGAAACACTTATGTTTTGTTTTTGTAAATTCTTACAGGCAGGTAAATGTAATTTTCGAAGATGCGCAATATATTACTTTTTCTAAGACAAGAGATACTCTTGGAGGTTTTGTCAATTCCTCGCAAGGTAGTAGCCGTTTATTATTTTTACAAATTATTAGTTGGCGAGGTTGGGATCGACTTTGACCTCCGGCATGGCAGTCCATCACACTAACCATCACACCACGGCTACTACGCTGATACTACTTAAAAATTGTATAACTCTGAAACTGAATTACTTTAATAAAATTTTCTCTATCTCAAATACTTTTTAGCCAATATCAAAACAAAACTTTATCTGAACAGTGAACATGCCTAAAACAGTGACAGTTCGTTCAGAAAACCAAGTGAAAACATTTTTGTTGATACTTTTTCTTGTAAATGACATAAAGTGGCGTAATTGAATTAGTACCTATGAAGTAGATACTAAAATCATAACATCGGATTTTAACTTTAAAATTGGCATCCTCTCCTCTTTTTTGAACTTAGTATATATATGTACATACTAAGTTCAAAAAAGTTATCACACTACGATAAATTTTGAAAAGGTACTTATGATATTTGACTTAATATTTGTATTGCCTTCTTTAATTGTCTTTTTTTTTTTTTTGTTAAACTGCTTTAGCTAAAATGTCAAAACTCGCAGCAAAACTGTATCTTGTGTAGTAAATTTGAAAGCTGACAGATGATTTTCGCTTTCGCTCAGTGCTAAGTACATTTAGTTATGTCAGAATGGATTTACCTATATGGCAGAACAATGCTTGCAAAATTGTAATTACTATAGGCATAGGCATTTACCAAGAAGATGAATATGTTCGTCTTCACTATAATCTTCATCTGCATTTCTCGCCTTTGCTATTATCTGCATTTATGAAGATCTTCTGCATTTCGGTCTTCTCTCTCTATCCAAGACCAAGAAACGTAAATTTTATATTATACATCCCCCTTTCTTTTTTTTTTACAGAACTCGTAAGCAGATAAATCCAGCATAAACGGCTAAGCTGATGGCTTGATTAAGGTGATCGAAAGTTATGGACTTCCAAATTTCGTTACATCCTCGGCGCCATAGGCGCCCGCAGAGGAGGACAGTTGCCCCCCCCCCTGGCTCTGGGACATAACAAAACAAATTATCAATATATGGTTTATTTTTTACTAGGGACTTATGACGACTGTTTTCTTTTGGTTTTCAGTCGGAGTCCAGGTTTTGCCCCCCCCCCGGCCTTTGGGTCACTCTTTATTTACCTTATGAGTCCAAGTGAGATCGCCACACCACCACTGTGACAAAACGGTAAAGACAATTAAAGTCAATTTTTAATCAATAATTCAACAAGTCCAATTAAATAGTATTTACTTCTACTGAAATAAATCAGCCAACTAGATTTATTTCAGTAAAATATAAAATTTATATTTTAAGAAACCTTCTAATAAAAATTATGTTCTTTTTTCAAAATTATTGGAAAATAGAATTATGTTCGTAAAAACATTTTTTTTTTTCAGAATCCATGGGTTGCCCTCCCCTGGCATTTTATTATTAGAGACAAAGAAATTAATTAATACACACAATTTATTTTAAAATGTGAGATGAAAGTATGAAGCGAAAGTATGCGAGAATCATTTTAACTGGCGACATATGAATAAAATAACAAAAATTAAATAGAAATTAAATCAGAAAAATATGGCACTTTGAAAGTTGAATTAAATCTCATTATTTTTCGCTGCTGACTGAGAAGAAAAAGAAAAAACATTCTTTAAATTATGGTTTTTGATAAATCGAAAAATCTCTATATTGCCGAAATTAAGTTAGAATGTGGTCAAAATTGTATCGGGCCAAAACTAAAAATTAAAAATTCTGCTTTCGAAATTCTACTTTTAAAAATTCAGTTTTTCAAAATTCGTCTTTTCAATATTCTGCTTTCAAAATAGTCTGGAAACAAATTCTGCAAAAAAAAAATAAGTTTCAGAAATGTAATAAAAGTGCGCGCTTCTTTCTTATTGGATAAAATAAAATTTATTGTTGCAAGACTTAAATTTTTTAAGTTACTTGCTTATAAATCTCTCTCTCTCTCTGGAAAAGAGGATGAAGAAAATTTTATTTTACTCAATATTAAATTGTCTATATTTTGAAGAGCAGAATTTTGTAAAACCGAATTGAAAAAAAAAGAATTTTGAAACCCAGAATTTTTTCAAGGTAAACGCAAAATTTGGATCTGAATTTTCATGAAGTATAAATGTAAAGCTAGTAATAAGAAAAAATGCAAAAGAACTGAATTAACATTAAAATCTAAAATCTCTTTAAATAAAATAAATCTAGATAAACCCCTGAAGAAGTCGTGGATAACGACGAAACGTTGGGAAAAGATTGACCAAAAATAAATTAACATTCTTTGAATATGTTTGACTTTTTCAACTAATACAAAAAAATGATATGTATATTTATTATGGTGGAGCTTATTTTGGAAATGTTCGAAATTCTTTCGTCGTTTAAAAAAAAATTCGCTATATGTTGATCATAAAAGTAGTTTAATATTGATAACATCAAAAAAAAAAAAAAATATAGCCACAGCATCTTTAATTGGCCACAATAAGAGAAAAAAATAAATGTTTAGTAAAACAGCCCTATATTCTGCTATTCGAACCGATCGAAACTTTCGATTCACGTGAAAGTTTCATTCAATTTGCCTTACATAATTTTTTAAAATCTTTAATCTTTAGAGTGCAAATCTTAACTGATATTTAATTTTGAAATTCTTAAAAGAATTTAATTGTTTAAATACTGTTTTATCGAAATTTATACAAAATCTGGATACATTATTTCCCTCCTAAATTCGAACATTTCCAAAACAAGCGCCACCCTAATATTTATTTACATAAGAACACACTCTTTATTCGTGGTTTTTATCGCTATAGCAGCTTTTTTTTTAAAAATAACATTCAACGTAGGAAGGTGCTATTTAAAAAGGAAATTTTTAAACTTTGTGTTGAATAAGGAAGATACTCCTGGAAGCTGGAGCCTTAACGGATGATCAGATTTGTAGAAAAATTTGATTTTTTGTTTTAGCAACCATACTTCTAAATTTTGACGTGAGAGTGACAGCTATGCAGAGTTTAAATATTTATCCAGAGAACGGGGGAAGTTAACTTTTTAAACTTAAATAGAGAAAAAGTGTGATTTGAATCAAATCAAATCAGTCAGATTCAGATAGCTCTCAATTATTTATAACTGCTGTCAGAAAACTTTTGTGCAAGTAGCCCTTATAGTTACAAATCATTTATTAGTCTTATGTGTTTTATGATTTTATATTTGTTTTACTAAAATAAAGACTCTTGTTTGCATACTTATTGTATTTAAATTTTTCAATGTGTCTGTTTTCTCACATAAAAATAAACAAGACTATCCCTAAAAATAGGCTTTAAAAAAAAGATTTTTTTGAACAGTTTGACAAATACTGAAATATTGTATATCTATCTCTCTTTTCTCCTAAAAGTATCTATTGTATTTGAATCAGAGTTGCGACTTGTGAATCAAATTTGAAAAGAAAACGTTAAAAAAGCATTTGAATAACGACTTGTGAAACACGCTGACGATTCAAAATAAAGAAAGTATTTAGATAGGATAAGTCCAACTTCATTTGTATGTATGTATATAAATAACTAAATTTATGGAATAATAATAGCTGCATTTTATTTTCCCCCAGATCTGATCCGGATCAGATCATGATAATAAAACAAACTGGATCACAAATGCATGTATTTATTTCTAACAGTTGGCTTTATTTGCACAATAAACTTGACAGAAGAAAAATTTTCACAAATCTTGTTTGAAATAATATTTGGTATCTAAGCAAGAGCGAATGTTTTAAAATGGAATAATTTTATTTTTTTAGTTTAATTTCCATTAAGTCAATACTTTTTATGTATTTTTTCCGTTCCTCGCGACGAGTCGGCTCTATTAAACGAAGAAAAAAACTGATAAAAAAAATTGTAATGATGGCGGCATGTGTTTGATGTCGAGAATTTTAAATTTTATTGAGTTTTTTTTTTGTAAATCTCAGCAGTGGTACCAAGCTATAAAATTAAAATATTGCTAGGAAAGTGTTCAGAAAATGGATTTTGAAATCCAAATCCAAAGGCAGGCCTGGATTTTGTTTTGTTATTGTAATACTCGTATTTATGTTTCCAAATCCAATCCGGATCAGATCTGGGGAATCATAAAATACAGCTAATGTTTCCGAATCCAATCCGGATCAGATCTGGGGGAAAATAAAATGCAGCTAATAATAATAATATTAAATTAGTACATTAAATTCAATCGACACACACAGTGGGAGTTACACAACAGGCGTTTTTCTTTTTTAGTTCAGAGCAGTTCAGAGCTGAGCGCAAACTATCAAAACAAAAATGTTGTGTTTCTTTTTTAATTCAAAACGCTCAGAGCTTGGAACTTGTGTTTCTTTTTTCGTTCAGAGCGCGTTCAGAGCGTGCTCCATTAGCGCAGAATAAAATAACCGAGCAGACGGCGTAAAAAACTGATCGCGGCCAACTTTATACAGTTTCCATGTAATTTGACAGATATGAGAATTGAGTGCTCAGGTGTGTTTCATAATTAAATCGGAACATACTATGCTCAGAGTTTACACCGTTCGTTCAGAGTCTACTCAGTGCTCTGCTCTAAGCAAACTCTGAACTAAAAAAGAAAAACGCCTAATAACAGACTGGGCTTTGTCAATGCATTGTTCTTTAAAATCACTGATCTCTATAATATACTGGATAGAGTATCCATACAAGAAAGTTGACCCCATTCAAAGAACTGTTATAGTGGAGCTGCCTACTTTTTTGTATAACAGTATAACTTTATAGAATATAAAAAGTAAAGAAGTCAAAAGTCAAAGAAGTGGAAAATGTGAAACGATATTGTTCTGGATTTACTAAATCTTTGTTAAAAAAATTAACTCCAATAGCCAAGCAATTGATTCACTAATAATGCTGGATCGTCAATGCATTTGTTTAGCAATATTTGGCGATGAAAAATCAACGCATACTTGCTTTTTAATGCATTGCGGTTGCTGGACTCCGTTTTTGAACAAAGCTCCAATTGCTTTAACTGCATGAATTCTCAAATAATAATTTCAAATTGCATAAAATGAATGTATTTAAAACGATCGATATAAAATAAATTTTTATAAGATTACAAAATACATTTTAAGCACAATTACCGCACGCCACAAAAATAAATTATTGGAAACAAGAATTTTACTCAGTGTTTACTAGTGTTGCTTAAACATCGATAGTCTATCGATATTAAAAAACTATCGCGTACATCGATAGTTTAAAAAAAAACTATAAAACTATCGATAGTTTTAATAATTCCAAATTCGAGAGGGTCGATTTGCTTTAAATTTGGTCCAAAGCATTTTTATGTGATTTCTTGGGGGGTAAATTCGAATTTTTGATTTAACTCATCAAGTATCAAATATGTGAAAAACAGAAACCACAGATAGGTACTTAAAAAAGCTCACAGACACAAAAAAATAAATTAATCGAAACTCGTTTGGAATAGGCTATGGGTTAAATATTTGCAGCCTAATTCATAATCGCATTATAACGAGTGCATAATGTTATATACTCTTTAAATTGCCTCTGAACGCAAAAATGTTATTCAGAAAACTTATGCAACGTTGAATAGAGGCACTAAAAGCTAAACGCGTTTGGACGTTGAGTGCCTACATAAGGATATTTTTGTACCGAAATGTCACTTTGACTCACCACATACAATAATAAAACACAAAGATTTAGGGTGGCGCATATTTTTTAATTTCTTTGTTTTTTTTTTTAGTCTAAAAGTGAGCAAGCTACATAATTATTTATTTGAATAAAACAAAATATTGGGTAATTTATTTCAAATTCGACTATCGTTGTATCGATAGTTTTTTTTCAAAAACTATCGAAAATGGAAACTATCGATGTTTAAGCATCACTAGTTCTTAAGTCAAAATGATTTTTTTGTGCTCAGAAGATGTCAGAGAGTGGAGCTGCCTTCCCAAATGTCATCTTCAATTGGAGTCAAAAAAACTGTTATACTTTGTAGGGAATACACTATCCAGTGTATTATAGAGATCAGTGTTTAAAATCTAAAGCATAAAACAAAATTTTAATGTGGCGCTTACCCAATTTATCTACCACTTTTATTTTTTTAGTCGCTAACATATCAATTTCTTTTGGCATAAAAGTAAGGTTGTGTGCGAATTGGGTTAAATTCGCGTTTAATTTTATCTGAAGTCTGAAGATTAATTTTTGACCTAGTGAGGTGAATCTGTACGTAGAAATGTCAAAATTTAATTTCGGATGAAATTTAATCGAAATTTTAAACAAATTCACATAAACGGCCTAAGAACTTATGCAAAATAATCACCTTGCAATTTTTAACATTATTTTTGTTTAACTTTTAATTAAGGTCAGATTTCCTTTACAAGTTAACCATGACTGGCATTTTCATCAACTATTGAGTTTTAGAAACTTACCCATGAAGATCTTCGGTAAAAGTTAAAATTCTTGACAGTAGTGGCGCAATGTTGATTTAGAATTCTTACTTATCTCCTTCCTCTTCTTTCTCATCATGTCTTCGAAATCATACTATTTTTCAATCTATGTATAGTGGTGTTATTTTTTAAGAATCATTTTTTTTTTATTTACATCAATTTTAAATTTAATTCTGGAATGTTTGTATGCAAACTACGATCAAGTCTATTTTTATGCAACCTGGTGCGTTTTTTTTTTTTTCTTTTTAATTTTTGTTTGCTACACAAACCAAATCATTTCTGCTTCTTATCGATTTAATTATATATTTTTATGAATTAAGATATGTAAAAAGCTTCTTTATTTTTGTCTAACATTTTTTTTCTAACACACCTTAGTATTTTTCAGTTTCAGTTTCTGTTTTTTTTTTTTTTATTAGTTACATACATTTATTTTGTGTTTTTTTTTTTTTGTTTGTGCGATTGTTAACTTAATCATTGATATGACCCTTAAATAACATTCGGCATAATTCACCACCTCCGGCTTCTTCGCAAAGGAGTAACTGGCGAGAGCGTTCTTCACTTTTCTTCACATTACCCATGATGCGCCTGGTTCGGGTTTCAATCCACGCCTCATTGTTTTCAGATGCACCAGATGATGCTGCAGCACCAATTTCCCGCAAATTAGTTGAAGGACTTTCGGAATTCTTCACTGTGGGTGTTGATCCGATTTCGCTTAGCTCCAGTTGTGATTGAAAATTATCATTGTAAGGAGATGTTGGTGAATTGCTTGCACTGTTGGTGAACACTGCCGGAACGAACAGTTTCTTATTTGCTGACAAGGGTTCCGAATAATGGATTGTCGGATTTGTTGGATACGAAGATAGCTTCTTAAAATTCCTCTGATAAGACCAATTTGATCGAATATCGTCCTCAGATGATATTGTAGAAAGTGTTGGTGAAGATGAGATAAATTTGTCGCCGACTCTGATAAAGACACGGTGCTTCTTTTTTCTACGCATATTATTCATCTTTGAAGATTTCCGAAACAATTTCTCCTTCTTGTTTGTTCTCGAGTTCAGCTGTTTTATGAAGACTTCATTAACTTCAGTGTCGTCAAAAAAGTCACCACTACCACTGCCAGCTGTTTCGATCTCCGAATCATAGACATCGTCCTCTTTTCTTAACTTCAAGAGCTTGTTTTTATCCCAACGTCGTTTGTTGTTGATTCTAGGTTTCAGCTCACTTTTATTGGCATCAACAGCATTCGAAGCCTCAGAAATAATTCTGGTTTTATAGACGATTGATGGAGCAGCTTCTTCAATTTGGACACTAGTAAATTTCTCCACTGTTGGCATTTTACTATCCACAATTTTATGATCAACAAGAATTGTGTCGAAATAGTCAATATTGCCCAATTCCCCGCGACTCTTACTACTGTAAGTTGGTCTATCGAAATCATCAATGTAAATGGTATCAGAACTGGCATACGCATCTTTCTGTCCTTTTAAATTAATACTCTTCTTTGCGGAAGCAACATGTTTCTTACGATCATCTGCAAATTCTTGAGCAGCTTTTAATATTGAAATAGTGCTATTCTCAATTCGAATTTGATCGTTTTCAACATAATTCGAATAAATACTCAAAAGTTCTTGATCGGATTTGTATTCATTTTTTTCGAGTAAATTCTGTCGATATTGTTGACTTGGTTTATCGTCAACATATACCGATTTCAATGGAGTATCAAATAGAGGAGTACAATTTTCATTGAAGAAATAGATTAAAAATATTGATCCAACTGCTCCAAGTGTAATCACCATACAAAATAGTATGAGCGCCAGTGTACGACGTGGAAACTTTGGATAAAGCATACTTGCAGATTTTAAAGTTATTCCGTCGTTTTTATCAATTTTTTTTTTTTTATATGGAATTGGTCATTCAAAATGGGCTGCAAAGAAATAATAACGAATATTTTGTAAAGAATATTTATTAAAAACAAAAGAGATGAAGAAAAAAAAATTCATCTTATTTTTGGTAGGCTTTAAGGTTTTATTTACAAATTCTTACCGCCATATTATTCACTCGATACATCCAGATTTAAACTTAAATCCAGATGAATTTACATTGAATTTGTATGATTTACATCCAGATTTAAGTTTTAATCTGGATGTATTGAGTGAATAATATGGCCGTTAGTGTTTTAATGTATACATTTTTTTACACCTCACTTGGTTGAAAAAAAAACAGCGTTTCTATGAAAGGCCTAATCTACGTTAAAAAATTATTGAAAAAAAAAAAAAAAAAAAAATTCAGTTGATCAAAATCCAACTCATTCCTAGATGTAAGATGTAACCCAGTAAAAATATATTTTTTTGGTATCGAGATTTGTTTTGTCGATTTAAGCACATTTTAGAAATGTACCCTAAATGTGCAGTTAAAAAAAGAGTATTGTAGCTAAAAATGTATAAAATAAATTGTTATGATACTTCTTTTGTAGATTTTTTGAGAAAAACATACTTTAAAGTTATATGTAGTTTTAGTAACCGTTTGTTTGTTCTAAAGCTTAATTTTTCAGTGCGAGGCTAAAGTTAACTCTGTATTTACTGAACATTTACCCTCCGAGTTTTATAGGTCAATCCACATGATTTTTTTCTAAATAACTGCTTCTTGAGATAACAATGTAAGTAAATTAATGTCCATCAGAGTTAACTTACTCTGGTTTAAATCACCGCTAAAAATTCTGCCTTAAAATAGATACGTATACTTTATTCTACATATACAATATACATATGTATATGTTATGTTTTTACCCTATTTTACCCTATCCATTTTAAATGCAAATTATTTTTTCCTCAGCAAAATTTTTTAATTGCTAAGTATACTTTATGGTTTTTAATACGTCCAACAGATGGCGTCATTTTGACCCGCTGTATATACATAAGTACTAAATATGTATATATCAAGTTTTGGATTCATTAAAAAAAATCGAACTCGAGATTTTGATCAAACTTGACATTACGATGATAGGGAAGATGAAAAGTAGGTCTCACAATTTCGTCCGCCTGTCTGTCCATTCTCCTACAGCCTGAACGCAAGGATCGATTTTATTTAAACTAAGTATCTAGAGTTTTTTGAACATTCGTTCGACACGTTTTTTTTTCATATTTACGACCGAAAATATCGATGCCATATAATTTTTTGTTTATCACTTTTGGAAAATCTTAATTTTCTCAAAAATGGCTGGACAGATTTTTCTAAAAAAAAATAAATAAATTAAATTAGATGTATTGAATTTTGAACAACAACAACAACTTAAAGGTGCTACCACCAATTGCTTACGAATTAATTTTGGGTATTTTAATTCGTTTTATTTTTGTTTTGGCTAGAGATATAGCTATTTCAAGGGGTGCCAAGCCCTATCATCAGTCTCCTTTATAGTGGTGCTGAGCTTTAATCCAATTTTATTTGAAAAACTTTCTACACATCATGCGGTATTTGAACCCGCGCATCAGATTTGCTCAGTCTTCGGAGCTGTGTACCCTACGTACTACGCCACCGTTGACCACTGACGTCACAGGTCTAGATGTGCTGTTTGTTTATCAATTGCATCTGGAGCATCAGCATTTTTATAAGCCCCTTTAAGTATGCTGTCTTGTTCCGCCTCCATTTTTCTCCGAACCTTATGGTCAAGTCTAATAAACTGACATTCTAGTATAAATAATACAATACAATAAATAATAAATTAGATGTAGTTTACCTTTAAGTGTAATAAAAATTCCAAAAAATGGATATTGGCCAAAACCCATTTTTGGCGGCAAAGTTAAGAGGTGACAAAGTGAAAATTCGAAAAGAGCACCTCAAAATCTATAAAAATGCCAATTTTTAAAACTCCTCCAAAACTTTCCAGGTAAAACTACCAAATGACCAAACGACTTTGATAAAAATTGCTATCTTAAACTATCTCACTATCTGTATAACCGATTTAAATTAATTTTTTTTATGAATAAAACCTTCTCAAAATTTGAAATCTACGGCATACCAGCATTTATGTTTAAAGAAACCGTTCCTAGGATTTTAAATTTTTTTCTCAGAAACTAAAATTTATTAAAGAAACCAGATGGTGTACTTTTTTTAAGTTCTTAAGGTAATTCAAAATTGTGCATGCTTTTTTTTCATATATTATTCAATTTATTATATTTAGAAATACATATATAATAAATATTATTAATTATTGGTACTTATAATACACTTAATCTTTAAAATTTAAAGAAACTTTTACTATAAGAGCATTCTCGCCGATTACATTTCAGAATTGAAATAATATTCGAATGACATGCCCTCAAGGGACTGTTTCTCAGTGCTGGAGTTTACTCCGAGTTAAACCAGAGGTAGTTAATTTTACAAATAAATTGAACCCGAATTAGCTGAGAAGCTGTTTTTCAGTGAAGTATTAACTTTAACTATAGTAGTCATAAATCTATCGAAATCGAAGTGCGGCACTTTCGCTATCGATATTGACATAGCGCTACAAAGGAAATTCAATTTTCCATAGTCTCATAGCTCGATTTTTAGCAGAAATAACTATTTAATTAATTCAGAGTTAACTCACCAAATTTTTCTCAAGAATACTATTTTTCAGGCGTCAGCTCAGGTTTAAACCCTAAAATTAGAATGATCTCTCACTAAAAACCGTGGGCCTAAGGGACGTTTTTAGAAAATCTAAAAATACAATTCGCGGCTGTTTATTTTTTACGATATAAAACTTATTAGTTATCGTTTGTTGTTGTCCGTTTTTGAAATATTAATAATTACAAAAAAACTATATTTTAAGTTGTTAATTGTAAATAGTTAATTTTGAGAATTATATTTTTGTTTAATAGAAAATAATTAAAAGATGGAATATAAGAAATTATTTTTTTGTCGTAAGAAATTGAATAAAAAATATCAAAGCTTTGAAACGTGATTAATATAAAAAATAGAAATAAAAATGAGAGACTCGATTTCCAGGTTCACAATAACAAACCTCCTTGACATTCCTAGAGATGGCATAACCAAAAAGTATAACTTCGAAAGAAACTTTCGAATAGAGTTAAGCAATAAGAAAGAGTGGGTATAGGCGAAACAGTGAACTACACGCTTAAAGCAAATGCCATCAAATGGTATACAGATGGATCGAGAACAACTGAAGGGACTGGGGCAGGAATCTTTGGGCCTAGAACCAAACTTTCCTTGCCGATGGGCCAGTCTACAAGTCTCTTTCAGGCAGAAATAAATGCCAGAGGTAAATGTGCAGAATGTAATCTCGAAAGAAACTATAGAAATCAAAACATTGCCATCATGTCAGATAGCCAAGCCGCTCTCAAAGCCCTAAACTCATATACTATCAGCTCAAAACTAGTATGGGAGTGTGTGGGCAGGCTAAACAAACTAGGCAAGAAAAATAATGCCACACTTCATTGGGTACCAGGCTACATCGGCGGCGTCCAGGGCAATAAAGAGGCAGACTCCTTAGCAAAACTAGGGGCAGCCACAATCCTAACGGGGCCAAAACCCTACTGCGGTATCAAAACGTGATCAAAAATAAAATCAAAACAAAAGAGGAGGACAAAAGATTAAAAAAACTGGAAAGAACTCCCTAAGCTGAGGCAGGCGAAACTCCTTATTGAAAACTACAACCAGGAACGATTCCAAGCCTGCATCAGCTTAAATAGAAATAAACTCCGCATTATAACGGGCCTCCTCACAGGCCACTGTAAGCTAAGAAGACACCTTAGTATTCTTGGCCTAGTGAGCAGTGCCAATTGCAGATTCTGCAATGCCCATGAGGAGACGCCGGACCACCTATTAGGCAACTGCGATGCACTCATGCACCAAAGACATAGATACATGGGCCATCACCAGATAGAAGAGAGCAGACTATCCTCTCTAAAAATACCCCAAATACTAAAATTCCTCAAGGAATCTAATTTGGAGGTTAAGCTGTAAATGAGCAACCTCATCATACAACTCTAGATGGGGGGCACAATAGATCTTAAGGTCGCAGTGTAATAACACCCAAAATTTTCCTTCATTCATTCATTCATGTGTACTCTTTTTCAAAGCTTTGTGCAAATAGCTTGTTTTTAATTTTAGTAAAAAAATCAAATTATTAATTAAAAACAAAATTATTTTACTTATTAGTTGTTTGAATGACTTTACTTTTTTCAGAGCCTGAGGAAAAAATACGAAACGCGCAATCTTACTTACAAACTCTATAAAGTTTGTAGGACACAGTATGTACTTGTTCATAATTATATATTTTCAGAAATAGAAATTTAAGTTCATTACCTGATGTACCTACCCATAGGTATATTTATTGAAAATATATTGAAATTATTGTAAAAAAAAAATAAAGTTCGTTGACTTTTCTTCAGTTTTACTTTTGTACAAGCCTTTGGAACGGAATTATTGTTTCATATGACTGTCACATACCTATATATCTACAATCTACATATTATACACAACACATCTATGCTATTTTTATTGACTAGGCGCCATAATTGATAGATTTTTAATGGAAATATATTTGTGTATATTAATATTCTGATCTACATTATGTACCTACCTGGAAAATATTGAAGACAAAAAGTGCTAGTATACCTGATATTTTTACTAACGTTTAGATATAATCTTCATAATATTCACTTGCATAAAATGCGATATAAATTCTGCACTTGTTCAACAGAAATTAGACAACCATTAATTTGCAGATCTTACGATAAGTTGTTGTGTCAAATTTAATAATTGTAACAAAATTAAAACTTTCAAGAATAAAAGCAGTACAAAATCTAAGTATGTAATTTATTTCTTGTACATAAAATTTACTCATATGTATACACAACTATTCTTTTAAGCGAATTGATTGAAATACTAATTCGATTTACTATCATAGCCATTACGCAAAAAAAAAAAAAAAAAAACAAACTTTTTATTTTTTTTTTTTTTATTTAAGAAATTAGGTTTTTCATAAAATTTATTGCACAGAATACTGCACCCCCGTTGTTATTTTACCTACCAATAAAATTCTTACCTTATAGCAAAATTCACTGGCTACACATTTTTTCTTTTTTGATTTGATTTTCTTTTTAATTTGAATATATTTTTGTAAAAATCACAAATAATTCAGGATATCTTTGAAATTGTCTTTAAGTAAAAGTGTTGTTTTATCTTTATCATCTTATTTAATTTTATAAAATTTATTTACACTTTTATTAAATTTGTTTGCTTGATTTTTTGTAAATTTAAAAGCATCAGCTTGTCGTGTATCCTGGAATTTTCTTCGAATTGAATTTTCATTTTTAATTCACAAAAAACAAACGCAATGACTCTATATGCATTCGCAGATTAAATGATTTAATGCGTTAGAAAGAGAGACACAGATTTTCAATTATTGATTGTTAAAAAAAGGAAAACAAATATATATATTCCTTGCACTTGAATTACTCAATTTTTTTTTTTATCAAATGACCCTTTATTTTGTATTGTTTTATAATTTTTATAAAAAAAAGAATTTCAAGTAAATATTATTTTTAGTAATACAAACTATTACCGAGCTGGTATTAAATGGGATAATTTTGTTTACACCATTTGGGGCAGCAGATTTGAAAGCGCATGATTTTTTCTAAACCATATACATACACATATAAATATGTATACATACATATGTTTGTGTTCCTGAAAGCCCAGGATTTGTTTTTCGGTTGAATATTTATACACGAACATGCGCACTATAGAAATAAAAATATGAAAATAAAGTTATGTTTTTGGCAGTAAAATGCACTACTGTTTAAACAGTCGCTTTTTATAGCAAGTTATAATGCATTGGGGGGCTTCAGATGTGATTGTTGGTTAGTATCTTTTGTACTTACTCTTATAGCGCAAGTGGGTTGGATTGGATTATTTGTTATTTGCTCAGGGTTATTGGTTTCGTGTAGAAAAATTTGAGGTTTGAATCAAAAATTGGTAATGTCTCTTACGAGGAATTGAAAAATCCTCAAATAGTATCTCTTTTGTTATGTCATCTCTATTCCTGTTGATAGTACGCCGACATGAATGGTTGAAAGTTGCTAGTCACTTGGGCCTTGTTTTCCACGAGCTTCACGGAAATCTAGGTTTTGATTTTTTTTTTTTGACGGCTAGAAGGATTTTGGTATAGATTTATAGCACACATTTCGTTTAAAGTCAACATAATTGTACAATAAATTGATTCAAAAACGTCTGAAATTGTTTGACAACAACGCGATGTTCCACGTAATTTTTTTACACAAAAAATATGTATATTTATAAGAAAAAAATTATAAATCGTTGGAGCTTTATTTTATAAATTAGTTTTTCATATAAACGGTTCCCCGTATTTTAGTACTTTTTATTTTAAAGTAAAAAAATGAATCATCTATACTTACTCATATTTTGAAAATCGAATTTTTCAAAAAAAAAAAAAGATTTTGGATTTAAAACAAAATGTGCTGATTTGAAAATTTTGATACCATCTGATTTCTGCAACAGATCTTAGTTTTTGAAATTCAAAATCGTGGGAGTGGTTTTTTCAAAAATTTTCATATGCAGTATGATTTCAATTCTTTAGAAAAAAAAAATCATTTAAATCGGTTTTGCAAATAATGAGTAAGTCCAAAACAAAAATAAATAGTTCCATGAGAGGTATTGTTAATATCGGCTAACTGTTAATTTTGTTTTTGGTAAATATTAGACCATACCAATATTAGTACCTATTCAGAACAATTTTAATCAAAATCGTAGGAGTCGTTTTCGAGAAAATTTAGAATGTTTGTAACGATTTTGTTTACATTTCTATGGAAGGTACCCATAATATTGAGACAAATTTTTGTTCAAAATATTCTAGATAATGTTGAAAACCTTTTTTTGAAAATATTGGTGTGTAATAATATTTGAATTTTTCAGAAGATTATCCATAAAAAAAATATCGAAATCAGCTTATTATTTATCGAGAAAAACTAAAATAGAAAAATGGTTCTATGGGAGGTTGCTACCATTTAAAACCATTTTTTGGAAATTTTATTTTCCCCAGAAGGTAGCCTTTACTTAATAATAATTATTGAATTTTTTTAAAAAGAAAAATCTGTGGATTCATTTTTGAGAAATATAAGATTTTCAAAAAATACTAAAAAAAAATATATGGCGAGTACCGTTATTTCCGGTCCTAATAAAAATATCGGGGGAATGTTCTACAAACACTATATACCAAGTTAACCCTTATTACGGTTGTCAATGATCAGATTGGTAAAAGCAACAGAATCTCGAAAGACAATGTTTCGAAAGACAACGTTTCGAAAAATAAAGTTTCGAAAGGACAAAGTATCGAAAGACAAAGATTCAAAAAGACAAAGTTTCAAAAAGACAAAGTTTCGAAAAGACCAAGTTTCGAAAGACAAAGTTTCGAAAGACAAAGGTTCGAAAACCAAAAGGTTCGAAATTTAAAATTTTTGAAAAAATGTATCTAAGAAGGCTGCGACGGTTTCTTTTCGTTTTAATTAGTACACTCGTAAAATAGAGATGAGCAAACTCGGATAAAAATATTTAGCTGATACACTTACACAACTTACATAGCGATTTTGCGCTATAGCGCAATTTTATTTTTTTCTCCGTTTAATGCAAGTCATAGGATTATAAACTTACTAACTTGACTCACGAAATGTCAGAACGACCGTTTAATTGGCTTGGGGGGGGGGGGATTTTTTGGGTGGGTTTTTTTTTGGGGGGTCTAGTTTTTTAGAATATTTTTTTTAAGATTAGTGGTCGACTAAATTACGGATTACGGAGAAAATAATATTATTCTGAAAACAGTCCAGTTTACTTAAAGTGATACGGTTTTGTTGCCGATGAAAGCGTAAAAAAGGGAAAAAAGTCCGACAATTATGTACATAATAGCTTATAAGGCTGCTGAATTAATGTATGGTATTAAATATTGTTTTAATTACTAATAAATATTGTAAAGAGAAAATTAAATTTTGGGTTAATAGGTGTTTTTATCAAAAAACTGTTGACATTGTCGCCTGCCTGCCAATTTTTTCCGTGGCCCCGCCAATTTCCTTGGAATTATCAAAACACTTAAAATGTTATTAAAGCGTAAACAAATTTGTTTATACATTAAGGCATTTTGCAGAATTAAAAAAAAATCCAGCTTACTTGAAATTTTTCTTTATTTTTGACGGGATTTCGAGATTCGGGATTTTGTGTTACGCTCCCATTATCGCAATATTTTTATATGAGTTTGCTCATCTGTATTTTATACTAATTCAAACGAACATAACTCGTCCGCAGCATTCTAGGATAATTTTTTTTTTTAAATTTAAATTTCGATTTTTTTGGTTTTCGAACCATTTTCTTTCGATACTTTGTCTTTCGTAACTTTGTCAAACTCTGAGAGTTTCCCATCAAATTGATCATTGATAAATATTGAAATTTTGTATTAACTTAAAAGTTGTTTAATAATTCTTGTATAATTATTAATTTTCCTGTAATTCATTACGGTCCGCGTAATTCTTATTAAAAAAAAAAACTCTTAGAAAGGGTTTTAAGTATTGAATTTTGATATTTATCAATTATCAATTTGATCATTGACAACCGTAATAAGGCAGTGAATAAAATCGACCCATGAGCTTAGGCTGTAGGTGAGTAAACATCCAGACTTTTTTCGTCTTCCATATAATCCTAATAATGTCAAGTTTAATCAAAATCTCGAGTTCGATTTTTTTACGAATCCAAAACTTGCCATATAGTACTATAAATCGCAAGTAAAAAGGAAAACTGAGTAAGAACTGGATTACCAACGACAAAGTAAGCTCTTAAAAATGTTTATGCAAAGCTATAATGCTGTCTTTTGGTTACACTTTGTCATATCGCAATACCGGGACCGCAAGAAAAGATTCGGTTGTTCAGAAGTAATATACATACTAGCTGCAGCCAAAGTGCAAGGCATACCATTGTATGATGATTATAAATTCTTAGTTTTTGTTTGGTATACGGAGTTTTTCTCCGGTATAACAAAACTTGCCAAACAAGTTTTAACTAGCAAGAGCCTTATGAGAATTTTAAAGAATTTTCTACCGAAAATTTTCCAGGGCGTACTTGAATAAAATTCCCGAAAACTTATTTTTTTTTCAGACTGGAATACACATAGGTTCCTACGTGTTTTGCTTGAAATCTTAATATTTAGCAATTTACACCACATTGCTTAAAATTATTAAGTAAGCAATCTGACAAAATTGCGAAATACATTTTTACTAAACAAAAAAATAATTAAATCATTTGAGGTCTTCAAGTGTAATTAGAATCATGGTGTTAATTAATACGACTAATTCCTTCTTCCTAAGATCAACGGTACTTCCGCTTTAAGTCTCTTTAAACAAGAAATGTATTAATCATTTTCTATGTTCTAAAATACATGTACATGTACACACAATTATGACAGTTTTGTAATTTGAAGAAATTTTATTGATTCATTTCTTTCTGAGGTCAAATATAATCATCAGGAATTGAAATGTTTTAATTATTATATTGTTTTGTTATAGAGATTCCGATGATATGGAATTAAAGTTAAGAGTTTTAATTAGCACCTTTATGCGATTGTGTGACTAATTGAATGATGTTGTTTTATATGATGAGAAGATATTAATTTTAGGACAGGTACTTTTTAATGAAATTTTAATAAAAATTAGTTTGGATATTTAAAAAGTCTAAAAATAACTTCGAAAAAGAATTCATTTTTTATTATGTAAATTTCGAACTTCATGGGAAGGGATTACTGTTCCATAAAATGGCCACTGTTTTGTTTTTCGTTCTAAATCGTTTTGGAAAGAATTCTTTTGATCAAAGATTGTTTGAAAAAAGGAAAATGAAATGTTTTGAAGAAAAGCTGTTGTATGTTAAATCAAACATAGCAAACAAAAAACCTTGTAAAAAGCAAAGAAATATTAAGAACTTAATCTTTTTCTAATAACATAAACAAATTGAAAATTAACAAACATCAGGTGTATGTAAGTATAGTTGAAAAGTACTTCACGATGGATAGATACAACTTCGAAGTCGTCAAGGACTTTGTCTACCTGGGGTCCACTATAATATCATGAAATGACATCAGCGCAGAGATAAACGAAGAATTACTCTTGCCAATCGCTGTTTCTTCGGGCTAAGAAGGCATTTGAGTAATAAAGCCCTCTCTAAGAGAACCAGGGAGACCTTATGTAAGACCCTTATCATCCCGGCCTTGCTATATGGGGCAGAAACATGGACCCTATCAAAAACGGATGAGAGTCTGCTTGGGTGCTTTAAAAGGGAAATTCTTCGGGTGATTTTCGGTCCAGTCTGTATCGATGGAGTATGGAGGAGAAGATTTAACAACGAGTTTTACGGGCTTCACAGCGACGTTGACCTGGTCAAGAAGCTGAAAATACAGCGGCTGAGATGGCTTAGGTGGCGCACACAAGTTGAAAACGACCTCAACCAACTTGGAATGCGTAACTGGAGGCAGCTAGGTTTCCCAACTGTCTTCCATTTGGCGGGCAAGTTTTGTAACGTTTGAAAAAGTTTTGTAACGTTTGAAAAAAGGCCCCGAAAAATTATTAGTAGGAAAAATTGAGCCAAGGAAAATTTAGCAAATACTCGCAGGGCTCTTACTTGTTGGGCAAATTTTGCTATCTCATCAGAAATACTCCGTTAAAGCTTAGAGTTATTCGTTCCACATTGTACTTCTGTAATGCGAGTTAGCCCAGTGCAATGGTTGGTTAGCGTACTGGAATAGTAACCGCAAAGTCCCAGTGTCGAATCTCATCAGAACCAATATTGTCTCTCTTTTTTCTTATCTCGCGGCAAAATGGTAAACAATTGGAGATCGATGCGAGGGCATAGCTGATTTCAATGATTGGTCCCTTGTAAGATTCTGTGTAAAACAGGACCTCATCAAAACTTAATTTTTTCTCCAGATGGGAGGATTATATTTTTACTAAGTTTTCGAATAAAAAATAAAACGTTATCAATCCGTATTCAATTTTTGTTTCCATGTTTTGAAGAAAGGTGGGAACCCTAGTTGAGGCCGTAGTCCATCCTGGGCTGTGAGCGCCATCTAAAGTAAAGTAAGTAAGTAAATGTTCAAAATCTGTAAACCCCAGAGTTTCAGGGTCCAAAATCTATCAAAGTTCTATATCCAATGGAGAAGCAAGTTAATTTATATTCAAATCTATCAGAATATAAGTTAGAACTAAATCATTGTTCATTACTGAGATTGAGGAGACCAAAACCTTGTTAAGAAATGCATCCATCAATCCATTTTAAATTGAAAATTAATCGATTTCTTTTTTTTTAAGTTCTATATTTGTGTAATTTTTAGTGCAGTAAGTGTTGTAATTTTTAAATTTGTATGCAAGTAAAATAAAAAACGTACACAGAAATGGTAAGGAACTATAAGCCCTCGTTAGCTACGATCTTTAGATCTTAGTAATTTTTGTGCAATTTTGTATTTTTTTTTTTCATTTTAAACTTCTTTGGTCGTATTAATAAACACTGTCTAACTTTAGACAGCCGTCCAAGTTTTAAAAAAAACCTTTCTAATTTTTGCTTAAGGGATCTAACTTTGTATCTTTTTTTGACAACGTAATTGATTGTCTAAACCTTGATAAATGTGATAATTTTTTTTATTAAATAAAGCATATTTCCGACTGTTTCGAAATACTTAGACATAGTTTAAACAGTCAAAAATCTAATTAATACGACCACTTATGTCTATTGCTTCCTAGTTTTCTCAAAATGCTTTACAGTTTTTATAATTTTATCATTAATGTATTTCTTAAGGCGCCAGTTATAGCGATCAGGAAAATGGATCAGAAAAAAATTTTCTTTTGTATAGTTCAATGTTTTATTATAAGATTTGAAATATAAAAAGGATACGAATCGATGATAAACCAATTGAAATATTTTTTTCATTAAAAAAATTTAATTTGTAAGAAATACTTTGTCTAAAACAAGTACTTATTCATTTTTCTGATGAAAATTTCGTACAGAAAACGAGTTTCCATCAGAAAATGAATTTTATAGAATAAATATTTCCTCCAAAGAAAATTTTGTTAATGAAATAAATGTTTTAAATGATTTATCATCGATTTGTATCATTTGTATATTTCAAATCGTATGATAAAACATTAAATTATCACAAAGAAAATTTTTCCTGATGAGTTTTCCTGATCGCTATAACTGGCCCCTAACATCGATCGCCCATATAAAATCAAAGTGAGTCCAAGCTTTCACTGGAACATTATAGCTCTCGACTAAATTTGGTAACAACTTTTCCATTCTCTTTACATCAATAATTGATGCAAAGAAATCATTGTCTCCATAATAAAATCTCACTGGAGCTACAATATTTTGCACATCATAATTTGGTGGCGAATCCTGGCCATACTTTTTCTTATTTTTCTCCTTTCCGTAGTCGTATTTCCTGAAATAACCCGATTCGTATTCCTGAAAATAGTGAATAAATGCACCAGTTGAAGTGCCTGCTGGATGAGTCTCTAAGAGTTGTGGAAGTAGTGTCTAGGGAAACAAAATAAGGATAGAAATAAAATATAATAAATGTATCTGAGTTAACAGGACTTACATAGTTAAAGTGCTTCGAATCCCAGCCACCGTTTGCAAACAAAACATCCGAACAGGTCCATTGAAGCCATGAGCCATCGCCACAAACCACTGATCCCAAAAGAGCAATAACATCAAGGTCTGGAAGTAGTTCATGACCTGCGTATAGCTCACTGAATATTGATGGATGACCAAGGAGTGGGCCTCCAACTAAAGCAAATGGATTCTTGGCGTGATTCAAAAATGCTACTGGAGCCAGCATGTGTGCCGTTTTAATTTTCGAATTGTAGCTTGGAATCTCCGACATAAGTGCAAAAAAGCTAGTCGTGCCTTGAGAATGTGCCACAAAGTGTAATTTTTTTTGGTTCGTATTATTTAGAACGTAGTCAATCATCGCTGGTAAATCTCGTGTTCCTAACTCATTAAAACTGAAGTCCCAAAATTGTCTATCATTCGCTGAAATATTGACATTTTTTCGTCCATAAGTGTTGCCACGATTGTTGCCCAGCCAAACGTCAAAGCCTTCATCTGCTAAAAGATACGCTAGGGCATTTTCGGGGCCGTTCAGAATAAAGCAGTCCGAAGAGGACAGGATGCCGTGTTGAAGAAATGCAATTGGTCGTTGATGTTTGCTGGCTTTCAGTTCCTTTGGCGAGCGGGGAATACGAAACATCGTTAATAAATAGCCATCGCTTGTTTCAACTTCATGTGTTTCTACGGGATAATTAAATTTGGCAATACGTTGTCCCTAAGTATAAAGTACGGTTATTTCAAATCAATTTAATTAAAATCATCTTATGACCTACAGTGGTGTAAAAGATATCTGGTCCAACTGAAATCACCGTGGAAAGTTCCGACACAACAATGATCAATAAACTACTAACAAATGCATTTTCGCTAAAATATAGTATCATACTACGACTATTTAAAAATTGTTGGGGAAGTTGCCCATTTATATAGCACACTTAATTTACAAAAATACTAATTTATAAGTATTTTTACTTAATGTCTATAATATTATGATGATGGGTTGGGGTGAAAAATTAATTTTTGTGAAGTTTATAATGTCGATCCGACATGCGAGTACATACAATTAATATTATTATTTGACATTTTAATGGGCTCCACACCGTTACGTGAACGTGAACGATTAAAATGTTTTTTCTTTTCAGATTAAATTCCTTTTGTTAAGTTTTATAAGGAAAAAAAAAAATTTATTTTTGTATTTATCTTTGAGTTTAACTTTCGTGCTTTATCCAATAAATAAATAATAATTGAAGTATGAAATGGGATTAAAGTTTAAAAATGTTTATTTTTTGCATTATATTATAATAATATATAAAACTAGCTGACCCGGTGAACTTCTTTCCACCTATAAATGATTAAATTATTTTATTTATTTATTTCAAAAAATAACTTACAAATAAATTTATAAATTATTACAAATAAAAGACATCAGGGCAATAAAAACGATAGATGTCGTTCAGGAAGATAAAAGAAACAACAAAAATTTAAGATTACAATTCAATTAGTGAAATTATTTTAAAGTTACATTAATTGAGGTATGAGCGGCTGTCTATATGTCTTTGAATACATTATGCAAACGTGTGGCTGCTTTGATGCGATGTATGGTTTGTATATCGGAGGGGTTGAGAATTCTGGTCAACTGGTTCTGCTTGTCTTCAGGGGAATCGAAGTCTGTTATTAGACGAGAAATAGGGCATTCAGTAAGGATATGCCATACTGAAAGGACTTCTCTGCAATTGGTGCACATCTGTGGTGGTTCATTTCTTACTTGAAAAAAGAGTTTTTCCAACTCTGACTCGAAATAGTGTTATACATTCTTCCCTAGTATAAGCTTTGTTATAGGGAGTTCGGTGGTGAGTTTGATGATGTTTTCGGAGAAAATTATTTTCATTTAGCCAAGAGTTTGAAAGTTCTTCTTGTTCGTGAACTATGAATGTTTTTCTGATAATGTGACCTATATTAGGAAAGTCTTTTATGTAGGGGTAGTTAAACACTTCTTTTGCAGCTTTATCGGCAGCTTCGTTCCCTTTAATACCTACGTGCCCTGGCACCCATGCCAGGGTAATGTAGGGGTGGTTGTAGAGTATGCTTCTGATGTATTCAAGGGAAGAGCAGTGATGGTAATGGTTCTTTATTCCATTAAGAGTACTTAATGAGTCGGTGAAAATCAATGTTTTATGAGTCCAGGTTTGTGCAAGAGTTAGGGTTTTTAACAATGCTGTTAATTCAGCTAGGTAGCTCCCAGCAGCGTCTGGAAGTGTACCTTGAAAGATGGGTATGACTTCGTTGTTAGTACCAAGTTCGATGACTAAATTATATTAATGTTCCTTTCGAAAGTCGAGCAAGCTCCAGTTTTTATCACGACTTTCTGACTTTTCCAGCCTAATTTTCCAATTTTTATCTCCGTATTGTGTTTATCTAGTTCAATACAAATCCAACAAAAAAATCTCAATCCAATTTGGATGATGTTCTGCCGAGTTAGTGAAATTCATTTTTAGATAATGATTAGCTAATTGGGCTTTAGGTCAAATGAAACAATATATTATAATGTCACTACGTTTCGTCCATGCATATGGACATCATCAGGTGTGAACAATGTTTTAATTGTTACATTTATAATGCACTTAAATTTAAATATAAACAATTTTTGTTCAAAATGAACAGTCCACCGGCAACAAAGTAAAATTGAAATGACTTTGTTGCCGGTGGACTGTTCATTTTGAACAAAAATTGTTTATATTTAAATTTAAGTGCATTATAAATGTAACAATTAAAACATTGTTCACACCTGATGATGTCCATATGCATGGACGAAACGTAGTGACATTATAATATATTGTTTCATTTGACCTAAAGCCCAATTAGCTAATCATTATCTAAGAATAAAAAGGTCACATATATCACAAATTGAAATTCATTTTTAGTCTCGGAAAGAATTTATCGGATTTTCAGAGTTTCTTATATCCGTGTTGTACTGTAAAGATTCAACTAACTCTAGTCATGCATTTGGAAAAATTGTATATTTTTAGTGAGAGTAGATTTACTCAAACATTTTACAGCAACACCAGGGTTACCCATCTCGTCAATTGTTTTTTTTATAAAGAATTACAAAAAAATAAATTTCATACTGTCAAAAATTCATATTTCCACATAAGGTGTGTTTTTTTTGAACTCTTTAATGTGCACATTAAGAAATTCTAAATATTTAACAAAATGTTCACGTGTGAATTCCAAAAAACATGTTCATAGAAACTCAAAAAAGTTAACTATATTCTTTATTTGTCTTTGTATTTTCAGTATTCCTCTTCACTGCCTGAACAGAATAGAATGCTGGAACCGGAACCGCTATCAAAAAGTGTCGTACGTTATTTTTTTTTACGTGCCTACAATGCAGCTGTACAGCTTCGAAAGTATTTTGAAGAAAAACAAAACATTATTCTTGTGTACAAGCTCACAATTCACATTTTTTGTTTCCAATACTTTTCCTTTTAAGTTTTTTTTTTTTGCAGGGGTACTATATACCTCTTGCGAGGAAGTGAAAAATCCTCCAGGAGTATCTTCTGTCATAGAAAAGGGCCGCTTAACAGCCTTTCGGGCTCGGCAATAAACTATAGGTCCCCTCCATTCCTGCAGACACGCACACAGGAAAGGTTGAGAGTTGTAAGTCACTAGGCCCTGGTTCTTCATAAGCCGTTGCGCCACCAAAATGTATTTATTTATTTTTTGATACTTTTCCTTTTAATAAATAATTATTTTTTCGCGTTACAAATATAACCACAATATTTTTGTTCGACTCAAAAAGTTGTTTTTTTTTTCATACAATTTGAAACGTCAAAAGTGCCGCACGTGAAAAGTTAAAAATTGGTGAACTTTTCCGTATGCGGCTGCAGCTCCGTATGCTGCTACGTTCTCTTGTGTTCACAACATTGAAATTGTGTGTATTCAATATTTTGACAGCTATATTCCAGCTGCGAATTTTTCACTCGAATTTTTCAATCATGAAAAAATAATCTACAGAATATTATAATTTGAACGTCAAATTTTTGTTTATGTTTTTAATACAATAGTCTAGTTCCTTTACTTTGAAACTTTATGATTTTGTCTGAATTTCAGTCCAACGTTCTATCAAAGTTCATATAGAAAAAATTAAATGGCAGTAAAATGCACAGAAAATCAAAGAGTTTCAAAGTAAAGGAACAGACCTAATTCAAAGAACTTAATTTTTATTTTACGTTTATTTCAAAACAACATTGAGGAAAGGTGTTTTTTGGCATTGAAATATTTATTCCTAGGAATAATTTTATCTTGCTCTGCAGTAAGCAGACAGCTTTATTCTCAGGAATAATTTATATCTGACTATTGAAAAACTAATTTTTGCGCTAACGGAAGAATAAGTACTAAAGGACTGCTGTATACAGTGTCTATTGAAAAATTGGCCTCCAGTATATACAGTTATTTTTATTTTTGAAATTAACAATCTATTGAATTTTAGATTGAACAGTAAACAGTATTCGCCGCTTAATTGCACTGAGCATTTTGTCAGATTTTTTGGTATAATTATCCATCCGGGTGTTTGAAATTAACGGTACCCCGCTAATTGGCCGGCCTGCTCAACAAAGTAAAAACCGTTTAATTCCACTGGTTGGTCAATTAAAAGATACATATGCAGTGAGCAGTGCTACCAAATTGAGTGCTTCCAATTTACAATACTTTTTAAAATTATTTATTTTCATTACATTCATTATATTAAACACAACATTGAGTAAGAACATCCATAATATTTTGTTGTTTGGGGCCATTCAATAAACCGAAAAGTTAAAATGTTTTCAGTTTGCTAAATAGCTGTATTTTTTATTAGATCAATGAAGTAAGTAGGTACTTACCCCCAGTTTCACAGTGTAAGTTTAAACTCTGCTTTTAGTTTAAACTTGAGTTCAACACTCATTCAATTTCACAGAGTGTATACGTTTAAATCTGAACTGAGTTCAACAAGTTAAACGCTTGTATTCTGTCGTTTAAATTTAAATTCTCTCAAAAAATGGAAACATGGTAATCACTCATGTGTTTCTCTTTTCTCTTCAAAAAAAAATTTAAATTGAGAGAATTGCGCTGACTGCGCATGTGCTTCTGAGAAAATGGTAATGTAGTTCGTTAATATAGTTCGTTTAATTGAACTTAGGATCAGTTTATGCTGTGAAACCTAAGGAGTTGAACTTTAAATTTAAACTTAAGTTCAGGTTCAGCTGATCTTAAATTTAAACTTTGACTGTGAAACTGGGGGTTAACCATATAGAAAGCTTTTCTACTTATACAGAACATTATCGAACTCATTTTTTTCAATTCAATTAAGTGGAAAAATCAATTAACCGAGGTGCAAAAAAAAAAACTTTGTATGGAGCTGCCGGTATTAGATAGACTAAATCAAAAATTTGTATTCATATAATAATCTGTTCTTAATTTGAAGCAAATTAGTTCATTGGGTTCGATGGTGACTTTCCCATCAAAGTATCTATAATTAGTTTTAAATTTTAGTAAAACCACGGAATTTAGCTCTTACATCACGAAACCATTAGATGCACTAGAGAGAAAGTAAACAAAAATATTAAGATACACTCCATATTTGACAAAGTAAAAACTTTAACGCTAAGCCAATTTTTATATTTTAATACATTATTTTTCAATAATGACTATAATTAAGTTTAATTATAGATTTTATCAAACACGCTTCAACAAAATTCTGTGGGAATTCCTTATTACCTGGAAATTTCCCAAAATAAATACCTTTTGTCAATTGAAAACGATTGTTCTCAGTTAATTTGATCACTTTATACTTACTCATGTTTAGCCTATATAAAGAACAGTTTGTTTATAACTTTAGTATTAGTCTCAAAAGTTTTAGATCACTTTAAACTAAAAATGAAAAATTCAAAGTTTTTGATAGTTAGTTTAGCAGTAGTGCTTTTGGTTTCGACGGTGCTTACAACTGAAACTAAGAGCTTAAAACCTGATGACAAGGATGTACAGCACAAAAGTCCACAAACACAACATCATCATCACCATCACCGTCATCATAGTAATCACCAGTATAACCATCAAAAAAAGGAAAAGCCTCAATCTGAAAAGAGTGTTGATTTTGAAAAATCAGAAAGTGTCGATAAGAAAAAAAAAGAATTAATATAATATTAAAATTAACAAATATTATTTAATATATACATATTTAGTGACATCAATATAATGTACATATAGATTGTTATGCTAACCTAAAATAATTACACAATTAGGTACACAAGTCATGAAAATGTGGAAATAAATGTATTTTTTTTTTTGGTCAGAAACTTGAAAAGCAGTTTTCTTACTATCGCTTTGGTCATTAAAGTTACGAAGTGAAATAAACGTTTTTGATATAATTTGAAAAAAAAAACCGGAGACATACCTATTTTATGGCAGCTAATATACCATTATACGAATTCTCTGAACCAAAATTGAAGCAAATACTATGTATGTTCACCCTTTAAGGTTCTAGCTCAAATTCCAATGAAAACACGGTTGCACAGACGGGCCAACGTGACGGGGTGATGAACTCCAATTTTTTGGGACTTCACCTTCATCGTAGTGTTAAGCTGGAATTCAACCTCGACGTTTTTTTTACACGAAACCAATACTTGTCCTAAAAGCAAGTAAAAACTATGTGCTTCAACTTAGCAGGTTACTTTTTCCGTTGAATATTAAAAAGTATATATATTAATTAGCTGCTACCTAATTCCTAATTAGTTACGCAAAAAAAATTCATTGCTCTGTTGGTTTGTGGAAAAATGGGTGTCCTGCTAAGTTGACGTCAACTTACCAGGTCAACTTTCTCAGAACTATAGATAAACGTTCCGGGAATGGATATATATTGAGAACTACTTAATTGATAATTAGTTACGCAAAAAAAAATAATAATTGCTCTGTTAGTTTGCGAGAAAATGGGTGTCCTGCTAAGTTTACGTCAATTTAGCAGGTCAACTTTCTCAAACTTAGAGGTCCGGGAGTGGACATATATTGAAAACTACTTAATTGCTAATTAGTTACGCAAACAAAAAATTAAATGCTCTGTTGGTGTGCAAAATAATGGGTGTCCTGCTAAGTCGACGTCAACTTAGCAGGTCAACTTGCTCAAAAATGGAGGTAAACGGTCCGGGAGTAGATATATATTGAGAACTACTTAATTGCTAATTACTTACGCAAACAAAAAATTAATTGCTCTATTGGCTTACGAGAAAATGGGTGTCCTGCTAAGTTGACGTCAATTTAGCAGGTCAACTTTCTCAAAAATAGAGGTAAACGGTCCGGGATTGGATATATATCGAGAACTACTTAATCGATAATTAGCAACGTAAAAAAAAATTGATTGCTCTGTTGGTTTGCTAGAAAATGGGTGTCCTGCTAAGTTGACTTCAACTTAATTGCTCTGAAAAATAGAGACAAACTGTTAATATTAATTTAATATCAATATTGGTAGCCAAGTTTCATTTGAGGATAAAGTGCCACACGGAATGTGACCCTACGGAACAGGTTACTGTAACCAGGAGCACGTAATGTCCCTTCCACACTATCCCACCGAGTATTAACACACGTCAAAAAAAGTACTAGAGACTTACTTACGACTGAAGTGGAAATCATTTTCATATATTTTGCTTCCACACTTGCAAAAAACAATCCAACCCCTCAAAGGATATAATGTGTGATGGTTTTAAAACAAATCCTTAATATGTGCTTGTATCAACACAAATTGTGTGGGATGAGATTTAATATTTCGTTTCTACACTTTTATACCTACATAAATGTGTGATTGATTTACTTCTCGTTTTTTTTTTTGACATTTAAGGAAATACGCGGTGGGCTAGTGTGGAGGGGTTTTTTAGACCCACGTTTTTAGTTTACCCTATCGCCGTCATAAATGTTTACACATAAAAAGTGTTTGTGCTTTTGCTGCAACTAGAAACTAAACATGACAGATGATGGTTTCTTATGTCATATTTATTACGAAAATTTAAAGAAAAACCAGTAAAAAATACAAAATATTTTAAGAGACAATTTGTATTGAAGAAGTGAATTAAATGAACTAGAAGAACTAGATTGCATTCAAAACCAATTTGTCCTAAAGATTCAGAAAAAAACCCATAGATAATCTTGGGGGAGGTAGTTTTTTAATCCACATTGGAACAAAGGTTTCTTTCAGTAGGAAAATATTTTTTTCTTAAACGAGTCCATTTCTAAGCTATTTGTTAGAGGATTTATTCAACATCAGGACCAATTCAGTACCAAGCACGATCACACATCATGAAACCAAAACAAGTTTTGTGTTTCAAGCTTCAATCTGAAAGAAAAAAAAAACAAATTAACTGTGTCATATAATAATTGAACTTTTATTTGACTTCAAAAATAAATTGATAATGTTGTTTTGGTCTGGTATCTGGTTATATTAGTAAGATTTGTATTAAAATATATTTTCTTATCAATTACAAAACCAACTAACCAACAAACAAAAAATAATTAATTCATATCACGAGGTACACTCAAGTGCCGTTAGTATAATAAAATAAATAAAATAAACTTGTTTTACAATAAAAAATTCTTTCAAAACATCCCACAATATCTTCTTAATTTTAAATACATCTTAATTTAATGACCATATGTATTATAAATAAAAAAAAAAAAACATTTTTGCGATATTTTGAATGGCTACAAGAAATTTGGCCCCCAATGAAAAATGGCCCAAGCTTAATGAAAAAAATAAATAAAATAAAAATACATATATGTATTAAAAAAGAAAAACTATTCAAGTAAAAAATGAAAAATGTCCCCAAAAATTTATATTAGGAGCAACAACAACATAGATTGATATTTTTTTTTTGTTTTTTGAATTTTTTAATTTTTCATATTTAAGGGCTTTTTTTTATTTTCGTTTGGGGTCAAATTTTATTATGAAATTTCAAATTTCAGTGTTCCATCCGTTTAGGTATAGAGTAAAACCGTCATAGTAAAAATCGACATTTTTTATTTTTTATGATTAAAAGTTTGAATTTTATTAAAATATTATTTTACTTTTCATTTTTGAATTCAACTGATTTGCTTTTTCTTAATATTTAATAACTACGCATTTTTTTTTTCACTGCCTGGTTAAGCTTTTAGTAAGTAGGTAGGTTACTCTACAAAAACTGACTAAAAAAGAGGACACTTACAAAAAAGAGAACAACTAAAGAATTTGATGAAAAAAAAGAAAGAGTAAGAAAGATCGGTGTCAAAAAAGAGACCATGTTTCTCTTTTAAGGAGATATTCTGGAAACCCTACGACAATGATTATCACTGTCCTTGCCGGAAAGTTACTTCACTCTATACTATAGTTTTTTTAGTTGAAATAGCTAAATAAGAGGGCGGCAAAATTGTCTTCCGCCCCGGGCGGCTGATACCCACGCTACGCCACTGCTATAATCATGCCTTGGTTTTATCCAAAGTCGGTGGTTTCAAAAAAAAAAAAAAAATCGGTAAAAGGGTTTTTTTTGGAGGTACCTAAATACTGTTAATAACGGTTTTTTGCTATGGAGGTCTAGGTTCAATCTCCAGCCTCGTTCAACTAATAATAATAAAAAAAATGGCTTCTGCCTCTTGCGAGGAATTGACAAAAGCTTCAATTAAAAGAATTATTTTTGTTTTTGTTTTAGTAGAGTTTAATGAATGAAATTGAGTCTTTAAATTGAATTAAATTAAATCTTTAAAATAAATTTCATTCAATACAGTCCACTAAAACAAAAACAAAAATAATTCTTTTTTTTTGTGTTTTCCTTCTTCTTAATCTTCGTTGCCAGACCACGGGCATACAACAATAATAAATTGACTTAAAACAGACAAATAATCAATCTTTCTTAAGCCTATTTTATAGATCAAAGCGAAGTGAAATTTTCATACAAAAAAAATGCAATTATTTAAGCGACAAGGAGGAAAAAATTTGTTTCGAAGTAAATATAATTCAACGGACTTATCTAAACCAAATATAAAACAGAATTTATTTTCTTTGCAAACCTTTCGACGCGAGATTTATTGATGTT
The DNA here is from genome assembly GCA_947049315.1 of Epistrophella euchroma. Taxonomy (NCBI): domain Eukaryota; kingdom Metazoa; phylum Arthropoda; class Insecta; order Diptera; family Syrphidae; genus Epistrophella; species Epistrophella euchroma. The sequence goes on along the minus strand of OX346245.1, from coordinate 118,494,779 downwards.
TCATTTCGATTTGAATTTCACTTCGCATTAATGTATAAACTAGGCTTTATGCACTAAAAAAAATTGAAAAAATAAAGGAACTGCTTATATAAATAAGGGTGCCCAGTAAATAATGGATAACATTGCAATCAGATATAGCAGGCCTTAATACCTTCAGAAAATAGCATACACAAAACTATTTACCATGTGGTCTCCACGGTATTACATTTTTTCGAAAAAAAATTAAAAAAATTACGGCTCTCCTCGAATACCTTAACACAAGGACCACCAATGAATGATTTTTGTTGTTTTTTTTTATTTTTATAATTTTCTTGAATAACTATTCTAGTAGACATGTACTAAAATTTAACACTTGTTAATTATATATTTTTTTAAATTAATTTTTCAATGCAAAAATTACAAAATATTTATTTTTACAAAAATTCGACCATCTGTAAGAAAATAAGAACATCCGTGGTCAATTACGTTATAAAGTTGCCTGTTTAATGTACTTTTTAAAATGGTACAACAAATGGTTTAGTCTGCAACAATAACTAATAAGATATGCTGTTGATTAACTAAAGGAGCTTTTTCCCATTTTTTGAAATGTTAATTAAGTTACTGTAAATAGTTTATTATTAGACTAATAAAAGTAGTATTTGCAAATAATAAGTACCTAAAATAAAGTCACTTGATGCAAGCAAGTAACATCTATTGAGGAATGCGTCGGTTGCCGTGTTCGGGAAGCAAAGAATTTCTTTAGAAGCGCATAATGTAATTAGATATATAGTGAACATTTTTAAAAAACTTTTTTTTTGGCAAAGGATCCCCGCCAATTAAAATTGTTTTTTGAGCAAAATAAAATATGTGGCTTAAACCACAGAAGTGATGTCTTTTAATTTTTGTTTTCTTTTTTTACCGTTAAAGTTTGTGGCGACAGCCATAAGATTTTATTTAATATCGCAAACACTTAATTCCAAATTCCTACTTGTTCAATTATTACTTTGCTTAATGCTAAATTAAGTAAATTAAACAATCATGTCATTGAAATATTAATTTTATATTTTATGTTTTCAATTAATTATTCTTGTAAGAAAACTCAGCCAATAACATCTTTTATAAATAATTAATAGGAATAAATTTTCATTATTCCTATAAGTTTTGTTCTAATCGGTTGGTGTAAGACAGTAGATACATACACAGCACCCGAGACGAGACCGTCTTTTCGCCGAGAGTCTCGTTGGTCTCGGTGGTCTTGTCGGTCTCGGTGGTTTGGTTTCCGTTTTCGCTAGAAGAAATATTTTTTTATTTAATTATTTTTTAGTAAAAAGTTGATTTTTCACCTTTTGGGTGACATTTAATGTGCCATAAAGTAAAAATCGAAGATATTGAAGATACGAGTTTAATATTATTTTCTCCATGTTGGTCTCCGCCATTTAAAATATTTTACTTTTGGCGGCTGCCTGTGTTGTTTCATAAATACAATGGGCACGTTCGCCTAACTATCCAAAGCTATCCGGATAGGTTTGTGTTGTTGTAATCCCTTGTTAAAAAACTTCTGATGTCAGCTGACGCAACAACAACTCAAGCTATGTGAAAATTTTCGGCATACGTGGATAGCCTATCTGACTATCACCCGAACGCAAGGAATGATAAGAAAACTTCAGAATCGAATTAGGCATGTTTGTTTGTTTATTGGCATTTCGAATCGGGCAGTTCTTCCGGATAGCCAATCGAAAAGACCGAAACGAGACTAACAAAAGTCTCGCCTGGTCTCGTCTCGTTGCCAGCCCTAGATCTAATTTTTTTCCAATTTTCAACTATCTGTTCAACCTTTTGGCAAAAGCTTCTAATAGTTTTAATTATGTATAAAATTTTGTTTAGATTTTCCAAAAAAAATCAAAATTATTTTTTGAAATTTTCATATTTATTAAAAATGAGTAGGTAGACTATTTTTTCCTAAATTGAATTTTAACTGTAAAATTTGGAACAAGACTTAAGATAACATCCCTAAAGTTCGGAGATTAGAAATGGATTAGAATAATAAAAAAAATATTTTACTCAACTCATTTCCAATCGATAACCGTTTGTTTCAATAAAATATTCACAAAATTGTGAATGCTATACAGTTTAGCTCAAAACTCCAACTTACCTATATGTATGTTTCCAAAAAGGGACACATACCCTTAATGTATTTTTATCGAAGATCACGTGATCTACAATATTTGCCTACATATTGCTTTTCAATAGCATTTAAGGTTTAAAAGTTATAAATATTAGAAAATCGGAAATTTTCGAAATTCAAGGTGAAATAGCTTTCGGCTCGCGTTTTGGCATGATGGACTTTTTAGTAAATATTTCTAATGCCATAGTAAAGGCAATAATTGCACTCGAAACTCTTCACTTTTATTTTCTTAAACGTTTGGACTTTCTTTGAACTTTTTTCCTGTGCTAAAAGTTGCAGAAAACAAGAAAACATTACTAAATTAACAGAAGCGGAATCGACCCCTTGGGCGGCTGTTAAGGCTGTACTCGAATAGACAGAATTGCGAGATCAACTTCAAGTTTAATCAAAATATCGAGTTCGATTGTTTCCGAATGCATAACATGCCATTATAGCATCTACCAATACCCAACTGACATTTTAAATCACAATTAAAGCCATATTTTTAAGAGAATTTTCTAATTGCTGATGCAGCCGTAGTTGAAGACGAATTCTGAAGAAAAGATGCGTTGATCTAATTTTACAAATGCAATGTCCTCTCACATCTGGTACTATTGTAAGTAAATAAACAATCTCTATTCACCATTGACTCAACCACAAAAAAAAATAAATACAAAAAATTAACACCCCCAAGCGAATTCCTAATTTGTATGCCACCCAGTCATATTCATAATAGATCAGACATATACAGATAGAAAAGTATCTCCTATAAGTTGAGCTTCATCATCAAAACATTAATTTGACATCAACAACATGTTTTTTTTTTTTTTTATTTCGTATAACTTCGTCATCAACTGAAGGCTTGAGTGTAGATCTTGTAAACCCGTTTATCGCTACTCAGCAGAATCATCATCTTCATCGCCATCATAATCAGCAGTAACATCACAGTTGGATGACGTTTATCCAGACATAATCTTGCATCGGTCCAATTTTTTTTATATAAATTCGAATTTGTCACCGTGATTCTTGACAGTATTCATTAGATACTTGCCCAGCTCGAAACAGATAGATACACACCTGAAACTAAAAATTATATATTTCAATTTAAAACAAAGGACATTTGTATTATAATTTATAATTAAGTTTCAGAACAGAAATTCTTGTGAAAAGAACATAAAACAAATAAAAAACATCAACAAAATGGGAGCATTAGTCAAAGTGAGTGTGTTTTTGTTGTTGTTTCTGCCTATCTGGTGTTAAATAATTATTTTAAATGCTAAAATATTCAAAACTCGTCTTTTCAAAAACGTCAATTCACATCAAGGATGATTATTTGATGGGTCGTTAACCATAAAAATGTGTGTGAAATGAGAATTCAAAAAAAAAAAATTAAAAAAAAAAAATCTACAAGTGACTTTGCAAATAACTTATTCATTAAAGTGGTATCTACTAATTAACTTCTAAACTCAAATGGTTGTGTGTGATATAATTTATGAGAGATATACCGATTTTTTGTTGAAGAAGACATTACAGCACCATTTGATTGCAAGTAAAAAAAAAAAAAGTTTAGTTAATAGCTTCAAGCTATTTGAATAAATTGAGCGGGATTTGCATTAATTCATGAGTTGCAAAAGTGAAAGTGTCCTCATGATATTCAAACAGCGAGGTGTCAACAAACTTTATAATTTTGTTATATAATTATATTCATGTGATATGCTTTATATAAAAATGGAACTTGAGATTTTTGTCAAATATGACTACTTGCAATAGGGAAGACCAACCGGGAAAAACCTTTAGCAAAATGTGAGAAGAATGTAGAAACAATTTTGGAGTCAACTTGAATTTTTTTTTAAAATAATATGTTAATAGCTTTTGCGAATAAAGACGTTTTATAAATCTACCTGTCAGACTAGACATTTAAAACAATAGCAAAGACGTAACTGAAAAATAGTCTTAAAGAACAGAACTATACTATTCTGTTGTGAAGAGAAGAGATTCATAAAGTTCCTCTTATAATTTAAGGCAAGGCGCTCACTGAAGTCGTGACGAAGTGGAGTGATAGTGGCGTGGTGGCTAAGTGGCAGGTGGAATTGGTAAAACCTATGTAATTCAATGAGGACGCGCTCATCAAAGTGGAGTGGCAGTGGCATGATATCTTGCAGGTTGTGTAGTGCCAGTCTGCTGCCACATATCTCGAACATGTTTAATTTTTAAGTGGCAAATGAGTGGTGACGAAGTGGATTTTTGTACTACATACGAATATGCCTGTGATTATTGACTTACAGACCGAGAGCTGGTGAATGTATTTTGCCACCGCAGTGTGCATTAAACCACTTTCATATCAATTCGGCGCCACTCCATTGCCAAGCCACTTGTTCACCACTCCACTGCCACTCGCTACTCCTTTACCACTCCACTTCATCAAGATTTCAGTGAGCGCCTTGCCTAAGGCGCCAGTTATAGCTATAGTTATAGCTATGTATTTTAAGACATTTAAGATACAAAATCTATGATTATTTTGATGCCAATAAAAAGCTGACAACTCAGTTAATATTTGTTGCCAAAAAAAATTTTCATTTGAGCCTAACCTTTCATATAAATTGATTTCATTTATTTCAAACATTGCACTACCTTATCAATGAACATCGAAAAAAGCAGACATTTCATGAGAACGGTTGGGTCGAAATGAAATTTTTTTTGGCCAGATATATTAATTAAGTCTCAAGCTTTATTTTGGCATCAAAATAATCCTAAATTTTGTATCTTAAACGTCTTAAAATTCATCATTAAAATGTTCAATGATGAATTTCAATGATAGCTATAACTGGCGCCTAAGGGAAATTTTGAACCAGTTTTCTTTTATCGCTTCATTTATCTCGATCGTTACTATATTTGCCATTATGTTTTTTTCCAAGCCCAAAAGGAATTGGACTAAAAAATGATGTCGAGGCCAAAGAATTTACATGTTTAATTCAACAGCAATTTTCATTCTTAACTTAAGCGTGGCGAAAAACTGTTACCGACGCGGCTTTAATCCATTTTACTCTATTATATTTCCTGTGATGGCGTCTCTCTTCTTTCTGGGCATCTGGAATGAAAAAACAAACAGTCAACGCCGCAGACGAAAACAATAGGTTGAAGAGCTAATTTGTTCGTTTTCGCTTCTTTTTCTCATTGTAACGGTTTTTATAATTTTTGGTCTGATATTTTTTTTAACTGGCCTAAACTTTACCGAACTACAACCGATTCTTGTTAATTAATGATGTATGTATAAGAGAAGTTAGCAGTTTTTACCAGCCTACAACTTTTTATTTATTTTGCAATCTGATTGTTACGAATTGTCAAACTCTATTCGCGTTCCACATACGATCCACACTTCAACGAACAAATTGTTCGCGCGCGACTAACCTCAAAATGACTATTGCTTATGTTTTCTTGGTGGTGATTCGCGATGAATAAAAAAAGCCTTGTGAAAGAAATGTCAAAATGGACGAATATTCGTTCATTATTCGTTAGTCGTTGGTCGCTCTCATGTGAATAGTCCTTAAGATGAACTGAGCTTAATAGAAATTGCGCATTGACAAGGCCCTCAGGCCCTCACTAGTCAACTAAGTCGCCGGGACATCCTGCCCTTCTCAATTAAGAACTGCTCTCAGAACAGCTGCAATGAGCTCACAATTATCTATCAGTTTCCACGGGGTTGATTAGATATTATTGTTTATATTGATCGATGCGTTGGCAGAGGCATTGCGTTGCATGCAAAGCATAATGTTTTTTTTCAGCGACACATTGACGATACATACATACATACAAAAACTATAAAGCTTTGCGCAAACCTAAGCGATGGCGGTGGCGATCACGATAGCCTTTATCGCGCGATAAAGGCGCAATCAGAAACCAGCTCACATCAGCACGATATTGCGATACATTTTGTGACGCGCAAATTGCCAAATAAACATAAAAAAACTGAGAAAAAATCAGTAGCAGATAAATCTAGATATAATTAATCGGCAGGGACGGCAATTTTATCCGTAAATTGTTTGCTTTTTTGTGTGTTGTATTCTTGGCGTAAAAATTTGTACAAAATTTGGATTTTTTTAAATTTTATTAATCTGCTGTAATGTGCTAAGTTATTGTTCATTTGAATTTTGTTAATATTTTCACAAAACAATTCAAATATTGTGTGATACTGCGATCAAAATGGTGCTTGCTGCGTTCAGTAAAAGTCGCTTAGTTGAACGCAGCAGTGGAACGTGATCGCGATCCACATATCGCATAGATGTAAGCCTTCTTATTGATTCGCATGAGCGGCATCCACATTGTTATCGCGATCGCCACCGCCACCGCCATCGCTTAGGTTTGTGCAATGCTTAATAAAAGTACTAAACGATTAATTATTAATGTAGGTTCTTACGAAAGATGTACGAAAAGAACGGACGCTCATGTGCCTTGCACATGAGGCACGACAGCAAACTGCGAATTAGCAATGGTGGCGAATTCTTGCATTTTTTTGTTCACATGAGTGGAAGTGGTCACTAAGAATTATGAAATTCCATTTAACATAAAAATAAATAGAGTGTTTGAGGTTAAATTCGAACAAATTTTCTTTTGGCGCGGTAGTGTGGAATGCGTCCGATGTTGTGGATTGTGAATTAACCTTTGACAGTTCGTTGTTCCAATTTAAGCTGTCACACAGTGATTTCTATTTCAATTTTTTGATTGTATCATTTTTATTCATTTCTTCAAAAAGTTTAAACAAAAATACATATTTATTCGCATTAGTAAAATAGGTATCAGCTCATGTCGCTTTATTTAATGCCCACTTTAGTCCAAAGTTCTGTCAAAGTTCGTCTACAAAAAACATTAATTTGAACCAACTCTGACTGTTTTGGGAAGTAAACGAACAGACCCCATTTTCAATAAAAGCCTTTTTTACCAAACAAAAAAAAAAAAACAAAATAGGTCTGATTAATTAAGTAAGTAGTAAATAGTTTTTAAAAATACAAAAAATTTTTTTTGATTAAAATGTTCTTTAGGAACAATAATTGTTATGACATAAAGTATTTATTTTTTCAAAAGTTAACTTTTGCAACGAAATAAATTATTTCGCGCCACAGTGCGGCCCGTGACGGGCGTGGATGGTCTGGTCATGTTCAAACTATCAATAGTTTGAACATGACCACAAATAAAATACAAAATTATAATTAAAATAAGTAATTTTGGGAAAAATCGAAACATTAAATTCAATAAAATTCAAAAAAGAATGTTCAGATTCGTTAATTTATCAGAACAACTTCACAGCTGCAAAAACAACAAAACTTTATACAAAAACGACCTTCTCAAGACTTAAATACTCTTTAAATTAATATATGGGTTGAGATCATTCTTTTCTGTCACCTATCAACCATCACCCATCAGTCAAGTAATTTTCCAAGGCAGTAAAGCTTAAGCTTTGCCTATATAAATCATGGTACTCCTTTATGTGTGATGCAGCAAGTACAAATATTTGTGTTGCATTTTTAATACAAAAAAAAAAGTGATTTTTTTAATTTTTCTTTTGTTGTCACCTCTTTTAATATTGGTCTTGAAAATCAAAAGAATTAATAATTATGAATCTATAATATTTGGCAGCAAAATAAAACGAGTTTAAAATTTCAAGCTTTTCACACAAATCGATATGATTTCAATTTACATAACACCGGCGCGGCGGTGCGGACAGGAGGCGGCGGCGAATGCCATTTTGCATTTGCATTAGGTAGGTACCTATAGGTGCTTAATCGAATTTTAATACTGGAAATAATATTTTTTTAATCCAACATGTTATTAAGCTTTATCTCGGGGTGATTCCGAAAAGGTTCAAACATACTTATCGTATATTCTGTTTGCTTTATTATGATTACCTTAATTTTTAATAATGACACACTTAACTGCTATCTTCAGAGTGCTAATGAGGTGAACTTCATATCCAAACTATACTTTACCTGTTTGGCTACGAGACGAGCATTGTTTGTCTGATGAACTTGAACTTGAGGCTTACATAGGTAAATCTCTCACAAACCAATCGTGAAGGTTTCTGGGTTTAATTTGTTCCATAGCGTTGGTTTTATATTATATCTTATTACCTAGAGTACTTATGATGAATTTTCCAATCTTTATTTTTGTTTGTTTAAATGAGTTCATTGCCTCAGGGTTTGGGGAAGTTATGAAATTTCTTAATGACGAGAGACCCTCTCGAGATAGGCCCAATGTCAAAATAATTTGTTTGTTTAACGTCAACTCGGATTTATCAATGTTTAATAATTATTGCTAACGCAAGAAGCGACTTTTAAAATGTCAAATTATTAATTCATTTTTTTTTTTGATATTCTTTATATTAATAAAAATATAATATCTTTTCTTGATTTTTAGAAACGTTTAATTGAGTAAATTTTATTAAACTTGTTTTAGCATGTTTATACTTAAATTTTAATTCTAAGTATATGTATGTACTGTACCTACATTGAAATTCACAACCTTAAAAAAATTATGTTTGTATTTATAAACTGTTAAATGGAAAAAATAGCTAAAATTAAAACACTTTGCCTCGTAGAGATTTTTGTGTTCTTTAGTAGTTCCCAGGGCCTCAAAGAAATATTAATATAATTTTCATAAAAAAGGAAACAGTTTTATGCTACATACATTATGTATTTAAAAATTCTATTTTGTAGAACCGAAACAGTTTTCATTGTTCAATAGGTGCATTTTTGAGCCAGACGAAGTTTTAGGAAACGGCCATTGATTTGGCTAAGACATTCTAAAATAAAACGCACGACTGGATCGCACAAACTTGCTCTTGTAGTAAAAGTTTCATAGAGTTTTAAACATTGAGTGCACTATTTATGTGTACATAAGTACGTAAATAATTTTTTATGAAATAGCCCAGTCAACGAAGGAAAAATAAATGAAATAAATCGTGTAGTCTGGATTATTTTTTTAAGTTGTAGGGCTGACTCCCAGGTACAACATACTAAAAGTCCCCAGCTCAGGCCCACGAGCTTTAGACAGGAGAGGGGGGTAAAGGTCCCCTTTTGTACTATTTCGTAAATATTTTGAAAACCAAAAGTATTAGCGGAAAAGTTTACACTACAATATGAAAGTAAAATAAATTTTCTTCAAAATAGGTTTTTTTTTCATATTTTTGCTAGGAGCAATACTAAAAGAGATATGGGGGGTACAAATGTCAGAAAATCTGAAAAACCATGTTAATGCGTTAAAAATTTTACGTTTTTTGATGAATTAACCCTGAAATTATAGAAAAGGTAAATGCGTATCGATTCATGATAATTCCATTGACTAGATGAGAAAGAAGGTATGGGGTTAAAGAAGGTGGCGACAGTTAAAATATCCTTATTTAATTTATTTGATACAGTGTTTTTTGTGATATGAAAAAAAAACACTGTATCTTTAAAGGTAAGAAGTATGCAATGTATTTCCAAGTTATTGACCGATACTTTGTGAAATAGTTTAAAGAGATATATTAAGAAAAAACTTGCTAAAGAGGGGGTGGGGGGGTCTAGTTGCACCCAATTATACCGAAGGGACCATTTTCTGAACAAATTGGATCAACGTGCATAAATAATCATTTAAAAACAACGGAAACATCTATAATGCTATACTATAGCTTTTTGAAAATGCAAAAACCTATTTTATTATTTCACTGCTAAATCAAGTAATTTTAGTTACAAGTTTTTGAAAAAAAATTGACTTTAAATCAAAAATTAAAAAAAAAAAAAATAAAAAGTTACCTTATGATAATTTTTTTTCAATATTTTTTGTTATAACGTACTAGATTTTTGTTTAGTATTTGATACTGTTTTTAATCCTTAGGTGAACGCTAAAAACTAGATGGATATAAGTCTTTTAGTTTAAGAGAAAATTGAAAATTATGAAAGCTACTACTTTTTTTAGAAAATTATTTCTGTAGAGTAATTAGTACATTGAAACGGTCAAGACTACACGTCCAGACTACACGATTTATTTCATTTATGTAATGATTTTGCGTCTTCGTTGACTGGACTAAAAGCCTTATGCTTAAACTAGTATTAAACAGTCAATCAAACTCATATTCGTACAGTAGGTAATATGCATTTCTTTTTGAATTACATCAAAGACCACAACAAAATTCGAACTTTAGATATTTGATTTCAAGTCAAAGGTCTGATAACCATTTTATATTACAGACCAAAAATAATACCATCCCTTGACAAAAAGAGGACATTTGGTAACAAAATAACAAACACTCAGTTGAAAGAAGATAAATTCATATTCGTACACCTAACGTTTCTTCGGTATTAAACCAAAAATTAACACTTTCTCAATATTAAAAAAAAACAACACAAACATATATTTGCCAGTAAGACCTTTAGGGTCTTATAAATTAGGCAATGTTAGAAGGAATAGAAGGATAGGATAGATTTTTGTTGGCGCAGTGGACTGAGAAATAAGGTTTTGATTATCTCATTAAATCCCATCAGGGGTGGCGTTCAGTTGAGGGAATATAGAAAAGAATGCTGCCTAGACTGGGGCTCGAACCCACACATCCAGGTTAGCAGCCAAGCACTATTTCCACTGCGCCAGGGCAACCCCCATATTTTGTTTAATATATGCCTTTTTTATGTGCATTGATAGCCTAAGCAAACATTTTGAAATTTTTTTATCTCTTATATTGCAATTTTATCAAATTTTCAAACAACTTCGTTTTCAACATTCTTGCATCTGTTATGGTCACTATCCAAAGCCTATGGTATGGAAACGGCTTTATAAGTTCTGTGAACGATTAATATCTGCTTAATACGGTGAAATGAATCCTCTTATCACTTTTGGAAAACTGTTAAGAAGTAACATACAAGTGATATACATTTTATGCATTCAGTTTTTGTTCTTTAAGAAAGTAAATTATTTGTATACTCAAATTTATGTGCACCTCTTAAGAATTTCTTACAACATGTCGATACTTCTTCTGTGGTCTAAAATTCCTTCAATGATATCCAGCTTACCTAGCCTAGTTGCCGAGGAACAACCTCAAACCAACACCCAGCCTGATTAATACTTTCCTCAATAGAATGTAGGTAGATGTTAAAAAAAGCTTAGTATTTTGGTTTTTGGCGAGCCAATTTTGACTATAAGAAAAATTTGTGTGCAAAATATTCTAGATAATGTTAAAAAACCGTTCGGTACCATATGTTTTGTAAAAATCAATGTAGTCGCTTTCGAAATACGTATTTGGTTTTCAAAAAAAAAAAAATTTTAAACTTTTTTTAAAAATCCAAAAAATATTTTTTTGAGAATTTTGGTAAACAAAACTATTTTAATTTTCTCATTTAAGATTCTCCATAAATAAAATTATCAAAATCAGCTTATTCCTTTTCGAGAAAACGAAAATAAAAAAAATGGTTCTATGGGAGGTACCATTTAAAACCATTTTCTGGATATTTTATATTCACCAAAAGGTAGCCCATACTTGATTAAATTTATTCAGTGGTTTTTTGTACAAAAATCTGGCTCGACAGAGAAAAATAGGATTTTCCAAAAAGATATCGTTATATTTTTGGTCCTAAAAAGAAAATGAAAAAAAACGTGTCGGGGGAATGTTCCAAACACACTATATACCAGGCTTAATTAAAATCGGCCAATGGATTTAGGCTGTAGGCAATTCCGTCCGTCTGTCTGTCTGTCTCTCTGTGTAGGCAGACAGACGGACGGAATTGCGAGACTTACGTTTTTCGTCTTCCCTATCATCGTAATGTCAAGTTTGATCAAAATCTTGAGTTCAATTTTTTTACGAACCCAAAACTTGCCATATACACTGACAGACAAAATAAAGTGCAAAAGTATTAGATTAATTTTCAAACTACCGCTATTTAAAAGCAAAGAGTGTTTATCATTCCATTTCATGTTCTGACGTCACATATTCTCAGTTGCTTACTCTTAAAAAAAAAAAAACAATCCATTGTTATGTCTAATTACTATTAGTTGCGGTATTTTTGGAGCATATACAATTTAACTCGCGACAAAATAAAGTGCATTTTTATTATTCCCTGCAAAAAAGTTTTAAGTTTTAAAGAAAAATATTTACAATTGATAAAATATAAAAAGGTAGAAGCAAAAGATCCCAATTTATAATAATTTCCGTGTTAAATTTTATTTTTATTACTTAAAGCTTAAGTATGAAACCGTTAACATCTGAAGTGAAGGAATTGCTTGTTTTGGACCGTGAACGTGGATTGATATTCCATAAACTGGCAGAAAAATATGGATTATCCATTTCTATGGTAAGAAAAATCTGCCTCAATTTCTTTAAACGAGAAACTGTTGCTAGTTTTAAAATTTCTTGCGGAAGGAAGCGGAAGACAACTGCAGTTGATGACCGCAGAATTTAAATTAAGGCTAGAAAGAACCCTTTATCTTCCGCCAGAAATATTAAAGAAGAACTACAGTTAAATATAACAGCAAGGATAGTACAAAGGCGACTCCATGAAAGCGGTTTAAAAAACTTTTTTGCAAAGAAAAAGCCGTTACTCCGTCCAGTTAATATTAAAAAACGGTTAGCTTTCACTAGAAAGTTTTTAGTGAAGCCACAATCGTTCTGGGAAAACATTATTTGGTCTGACGAATCCAAATTTGAATTAAAAAACTGTAAGAGAAGAAAGCGAGATTGGTGCAAGCAATCCGAAAGACTCAGCCAGAGGTGTATACAAAAAACGTTGAAGCATAGAGGTGGGTCACTTATGGTTTGGGGATGTTTTTCTTTTAGTGGCGTTGGAAATATTGTCAAAATTGAAACCAAAATGACGGGTTCTAGTTACGTGAACATTGTTAGGGAAAACTTAGCTTCTTCTGCTTCTAGACTGTCTTTGGAAAGTTATATTTTTCAACAAGATAACGATCCAAAGCATACAAGCAGAGTAGCTAAGCAGTTTTTTTACCGAAAATAATGTTGACGTACTAGAATGGCCAACCCAATCTCCCGACTTAAACCCTATTGAGCACCTTTGGTCCATTTTGGATGAAAGGATTCCCTTAGATCAACGTCGCAATTTACAATCTTTTTGGGAAAGCCTCCCAAATGAATAGGAGAGAATTCCAGATCAAATCTTGAAGAACCTGGTTAGCAGCACGCCCAAACGTCTTGCTGCAGTTATTCAAAATAAAGGAGGAGCCACTACCTATTAACATTTTTCTTTTCTGAAGCTGAATTTCTATTTTACGTGATGATTTTTCGAATTTGCACTTTATTTTGTCTCTTCTATTTTCTTTGAATATTGCGATTTTATTTAATTTCTAACCTACATTTTGTAAATAACTTTAAACGATTACTTTTGTGGACGTAAGATAATCTGAAAAACATGAATAAATAATTTTTTTTAAGAAAAATAAATCAGAACATATCATACTAAATAAAATATTATTGAAAATAATTTTTGCACTTTTTTTTGTCTGACAGTGTATGTAGTACTGCATATATCGCAAATAAAAAGACCATATATCTGTTAAAACCGTTCAAGAAGTGTAAAGACTTTTTCTTTTAATGCATATTTTCATTTGGAATGTCAATTTTTAATGATAAATTAAAATTTTAATACGAAATTATATATATTTCGTCAGTGAGCCCCATTGAGGTGTGTTTTTCACTAAAATATGATTGAAAATTAGAAGCAAACTTATATTTATAGGGCAATTAATATACATATATACCTACATTTTTTGTATTAAGCCCAACCCAATAGGAATTTTTGTATAAAGAATAAAAGCTCTCATAAATAATATTGAAATGCATTCATAAGTCATAGTTAACAAGTTAATATTTCATTAAATCCATTTTCGTCTCAAGAGTTAAAGATATTCTTAATTAATTTTATCTTTATGATCTTACAAAGGTACGCCTATCCATTTCTATATCTAACCCATAATTAGTTTGTTAATTTAATGGACTGCTTTATTGCATAGTGAGCGTTTGCCATTTTATTAAATATTATGTAAATTTTACTTTGAGGATCTTCGGTTACAAAAAATCGTGATAAACTTGTCAGATATCCATGAATCACACCTTTTTGAGAAAATAATACAGCATTTTAGCACATATTTATAAGCCAGTATTTGATTCCATTTATTAACGCCAATTCTGCGATGAGTGGAGTCATGTGGTCATAATGTATCGGATGTAAGTATATAGTCGAATATGACAGGCAGAGATAATCGTAAAGTTGCACATGAAAATTTCAAACCAAAAGAGAATCTTATGGGGTTTTCCATTGATAAATTCAGAATTTTGTCTAAAATTTGATTTTTTTTTTCGTAACGAATCGAGTATCTACGATTTCAGATTTAATTTTTTTTGTCATTGGATAAGTGTAAAATCGTGTCCGTGGGCCTTATGTTGTCAAATTATGGTAGCTGGTTAAAAATGCTATATCGATAAAATAAAAAGGCCGATGCTATTTACAAAAATGCAATAATTCATTTTTAATTCAAGGCAGTGACAGCCTGCAACGGGCTTATGGTCGAATATTTGGTGTCAAATATTTATGAGTATTATCATTTTGCAGATTTTCCTTCTACCATTTTCTGACATTGTTTTTGGAATAATTTTTGTTGTATGTGTTTATAAAAATATGTAAGCTAGTTTTGAGCTGTGTTATTTAACAAAAAAAAAATTTATGAATTACATATGATATTTTCCATAGGAATCTGCATTGTGATTTTTTACTGTCATAACGCAGATTTCTCATAATTTTTGCTTGGCAACACTGTTGGTACCTTTACGAAAGAAAACAACAAAAATATTACCCAGTGAAATATTCAAAAAAAAATCTTGAAAGTTAACAAAGCAATTATGTTTTTCGCGACATCGTAATCAAGCCAAATTAAAGCACAAATATTAAATTATCTAATTTACAAGTTTTTGACAGTTCATATCGATTATTATAATAATTTATTTGTACTTTCTGGCTTTGCAGAGAGTTTTGTGATTTAAAATTCGAATATAGATTATATTACAACCAACAATAACACCGATGCTTGTTTTCAGCGCCAAATGTTACCTTAATTTGAGTTAGCGAAAGAACAACCGACCGCTCGGGTAGTTACGATTGGACTCACCAGTTCTGGCGAACTAGCTGGGACTTCTGGGTTAACTTCCAGAATGCATTACTCAGCTTTGACCTACTAAGTTGCATTGTAGAAGTGACCAACTGCCCCATTGCGTCACAATAAGTGTGACACGAACCTGCATAACTGAAGTTATGCATTATATGCAATGCATAGTTGTTATGCAGTGCAATGGGTTAAGTGGATTGATGAGGAAATATGCGTAACAGGCATAACAAAAGTATCAAACTTTTAACTGATGACTCAAGATAACACATTATCGCTAAAAGTGCGAAAGGCAAACGGTGGGGAAATGGATTAGGAGATCCTGAATTCATAAAGTTAATTTTAAAATGTCCATGAGCAGGTTTGTCTAGAGAACTTCCAATCCCTCGAATAGAAACTTTCCAATATAATGCATTCTTAAATATATCTTCCGCCTTTTCATCCTCGCAACCAGGCACCATCTGCACATTACAAGTCAAATGTGCTGGCACTCAACTCATTTGGGATCTCATGCAGTAAAAAATTAGCTAACATATAATGTAACTGCCTTATTCATAAACAAAAAATGGTTATTTCAGCTCTTGTGTTCAGGGAAACTACACCATGGAATAAGAATTTTCCGTACTCAAATGGAGCAGTAAGCAATTGCCTTTATTTTGAGCCCGGAAAATTCTTATTCCATGGTTTAGTTTCCCTGAACCAAAGAGCTGAAATAACCAAATTTGGTTTATGAATAAGGCTATAAGCGTTTAAGTAAAGCATAAATATTTAAATTTCATATCAGCAAACGGGTCAAGGTCAAAACCCATTTATTTCTGCGGGGCTTACTGCACTGCACTTTTTTATAAAAAATAAAGTATGATTCAAACTGAATTATTTTTATTAAATTGAGAGCAAAGTTCAGTATAAAAAATATGCTAAAGCCTATTATTTTGCAATTTTAATAATTTTGGTCTTTATTTCAGAGCCAACAATGTTTACCAATGTTTAAAGTATATTTTTCATAATCAAATCATATAATATTTTGTTGAGCTGTAGATGACCAAAATATTCAATAACACGAAATTTATATGAAAATTATCAAAAGCCGGTTAACAGCTGACCCGTTTATTTGTCTGTTGAATAAATAAATACACGTGCGGGTGCGTTTATTACGGCATCATCCATTCATATTCTCGTTTACATTTTTTTTTTAATAAATAAAATATTTAATTAATGACACATTTAATTCAAATATTCAACAAAATTTTATAAATTATTGTATTGTCAAAAATTAGCATAGAAATTCCTACAAGTTGAATGGCAAGTTATTTTTATAATATACAAAATTCTGCAATATGTATATTTATTAATATTCATTGTCTATACCCATCAGCTTTTAGGATTCCCTTTTAGGTTGGAGCTTACGTAATTTTATTTTATTATTATTGGAGTTGTTTTTAAAGCTGCTATTAAATTTAATTTTATTTGATATTGAAAAACACTGAAAACAAACTAGTTTCTACACCTACCAACTTCTATGAGCCTGGTTCTATAAAATAAGGATTTTGAACTCGACCTTCAGATTAGAAGATAAAGAATTAATATTTAACTAAATTTAAAATTTTGCAAAAATTATAAAAAATCTTAAAAACTTGATCAACCACTCGACAAGTTTAAAAAAAGAAAACACGTAATCAACTTTTTAGAAGAAAGTAAAATAAAAAAAAAAAATAAAAAAACAACTTGATCGCATAGCTGGTGAGAACTGTTACAGTTAAATAGGTCTTGTTACCACTTCTGAGAAATTATTAAACAAAAAAAAAACTGGTTTAATAAATTTAGAATAAATTATTAAATTCCAAGCCTTCAGAAAACCATAACAAGTCCGCCAGCTCATAAGCCGATAACCAACACGCCACTATAGTTCTGTCTACTGGTATATTCTTTTCTTCACTTATAATTTGACCAAAAACAAACGACAAAAAATCAATTATTATTAAAATCAAAGCAGGTTTGTTTCAACTTCCGAAATGTTTAAATAATTTCATCAGATAGATCGGTGGTGTTTTGTTTGGGTTTTTTCGTGCATTTAATATTTTAGTTTGAGGCCTTGAAATTGTATTTCCTAAATTAAAAAAAAATAATCTTTATAATTGGATTTTATTAGTATTATAATTATTGTATTAATTTATGTATTTCTAATTAATTTGCAGATAATCGCACTTTGCCTTCTGCCAATCGTTGCCTGCCAATATAGAGTGAACGTGGAACAAACTCAGCAGGAGCTAGATAATGGTCTACCCGAACAACATGAATACTTGGACATTCCAGCACCAGAGGTCTTTTCATTCACACCTTCTCCTCTGCAAAAGCCCGAAAGTCTACAGAGCCGGCCATACTTTGATTTCTTAAGCACCCTTTACCGCCATGATGAGGGCAAAAAATCGCTGTTCGCCCAACCGCCACGCGATAGACGTGAGGCAGTTTATGTTCCCTCGCTGGCAAACCACCCAAGTAAGTTGGAACAGCCTAGACAGAAGCGTGCCATTGTCTTCCGCCCACTCTTTGTATACAGGCAACAAGAAATCAGAAAACAGAAGATCCAGTCCGAAAATGAACTTAGGCGTTACTAAGGTTTAGATCTAGCTGAGTCCGCGCTTATGAGATTTATTATTGTTATATAAAATATTGTTTATAAGATAAATTGTTGCGACTTTCTTTATGTTGGATGAAAGGAAAAAAGACAATACATTTAATATGATAACAAAAATAACTATAAATTGATCTTTATTTGTTTTTTTTTTTTTGTTTTTTTTTTAATTTAAAATTTATATAGCTAACTTTTAGAAAAAATAAAACAGGAATTTTTATTATTATTATTTTTATTTTTATTGTTAAATATAATTATTGTTATTGTTTTTCAATTTAAATTCATGACTTAACTTAACTATGAAATACATTAAATTATTATATATAGTTAATTAGAATAAATATTAAAATAAAAATACGGACAACATAAAAATAAAAAGCAAACTTATTTTTGTTTCTGGAATACAAAAAATATTATTAATCCTGTAAAAGGTATGCATTTATGTATTTATTTATTTTTTACAGGAGTATTTTTTTTTTTTTTTTTGATTAATAAAACAAAATTATTTTTTTAATTATATTTTGACTTGTATTTAATTATTTTAATATGCCAATAACTTAAATATTTTGTTCTTCCTTTTTAAATAATATACAGGGTATCCCATAATCCATGGTACAAACGGAAACGGTGCCAAATATTTCGGAATATGGTTTTATGACGCTTTCGTAAAGTGACATTAGGCCATATTTTTCTTGCGACTTAAAATAAATATGTCAATGTCATCGTGAACTTTTGTTTATCTTTCCTTGGCCAAACATTTTTATCGCTACTCTATTTTAAGAAATTTAAAACAATATTCATAATTCTTGAGATTTTTCCACGTGAAAAACTCACATTAAATTGTGTGTTCGAATTTTAACTCACTCAAAGCGTAGCGGAAAAAAAAATATCTAAAGTCTTTTTAAACTTATTTTTTTTTTTTAATGCAGGAATTTTCATTTGAAATCAATTAATAGCATAAAATGAAGGATTCAAAGTTCTAAAATCTAAATCAACCCTCTGTTGCCCTAACAGATTTTATTTTAGGGTAAATAAGAAATATGTGCATCTGAAAGTGACGCCATTTGTTCGAATATGCCCTTATGTCACATTGTGAAAGCGTCATATAGCCATATTTCAAAATATGGCCTTATATCGCATGGCCTTATATCACAGCACCACTTAAACACGTGAAAGGGGTGCCGCTATCACAGTACACATATTAAAGGTAATATATTGCGAATCTTCGAAAATTACAGTGACCTGCCTGACAGAATTTACAAATACAAAACACAAGTGTTTTCGAATGGCAGTGACCCTCGTCCACAATTTACAAAAACAAAATACAAGACATGCGCAAAACTGAACAAAAATGAAAACTCGGAAGATATTACCTTCTATATGTGTACTGTGGGTGGCTATGACTGCTCATGAATTTTGTAACTTGTCCATACCAAATCGTAACGGTTTTAGAATAACGGCTGTTTGCTTGAAATCTCGAATAACCCCTTCTTTGCATCAGTTTTTTGCCCAAAATTAAAAATAATTAAGGTGTTTTCATTGAACCTAATTTTTTACTTAAATTTTTAAAACTACATCTTGAAAAAAAAAATCATATAACTCAATACTGGTTTTTACTTTTTAAAATTTCTATACGTTCATCTAGTTTCTCAAAATATTTTAAACTTATTTAACCTACTCATAGAACGAAAGTTATAACCATGTAAACCCAATCAGACATGCTTCAAAATCAAATAAAAATAATCGCTTTTTTAAATTGATTTTTTTTATTTAAATTTTATTATCATTACTAGTGACATCTTGTATCAATTTCATGAATAACTTAAATATTAAAAACACAATTTGTTTGATTTTTACAAAAATGGCAATGTTTAACGTTAACGCCACGAGAGATATGGATGGATTGTGACCAACCCTTGTTGTAACGTTTTGATTACAGGTAGCAACAAGTATAAAACTAGCTGTATAAAGTTAGCATTAAAACTTTCAAAATAGTAACTTTTGATTGTCTCAGAAATTGCCGTTTAAATGCCGTAAAAATGCCATGAAAAGAAAGAACTTGTCGCGGTACTATTATAGTTCTCCAAAAAATTGACATCAAAGGGTAGACAACGCGGTGCATTCAAGAGGACACAAGCGTCCACAATCAACCTCTGTCTATCAACTCCTACTCTCACCTCCCCGTGGTGAACATCGGATGCCTGGTACCTTTGACTGAAGATGGGGATCCAATCCCTGTGGACGGTTTAAGGTGGCAGCAAACGAGAGAGGGGGGGAGGAGTGTTCCCACTAAGGCACTTCTCCTTTATCCAGGCGGCAGCGGAAGAATTCCCCAGATGGAATCAACGGTGGCGTCTACAGTTCCAGTTAGGTTGAACTACTTAGTGAACACCTTATATGAGCTACTACGACGTATTCGTAGCTCAGGCCTATAAGGAGCGGTTTATCCGGCTCCCCGTCTTTGGAGTTATAATAAGGATCTGGTCCTCCAGGCTAGGGGGTTGTGCGTCGGGGTGACTTCTCTACCACGGAAAAAATGTCGGTTCCGAAACGACAACAAGCCTCGGATATGGATGATTTCAATGTTGACGACCCCAGCAAACGAAACAAGGACAATGAATTTCGGATCTGCACGTGGAATGTCCGGACCCTAAACAGGCCACGTGCAGCCGAACAATTAGTGGAGAACCTGGATAGGCTAAAGGCTGATGTAACAGCCATCCAGGAAGTGCGATGGGATGGAGAGGGCATACGAAGGATGCAATCGTGTGACATCTACTTCGGCGAGTGCTGCAAGGAGCAGGGTCAGCGGCTCTTTGGTTGTGGTTTTGTGGTAAGGGGAAGACTTAGGCAAGAAGTCTTGGGCTTCAGAAATGTAAGCGAGCGCCTGGTCACAATCCGCATCAAAGCAAAGTTCAAAAACATCACGTTGATCTGTGCCCATGCCCCAACGGAAGAAAAGGATGACTCAACCAAAGAAGAATTCTACGATCTCCTCGAGGATACGTATGATAGGTACCCCAAGTACGACGTCAAGATTATTCTTGGCGACTTCAACGCCAAGATTGGAAAGGAGGGCATCTTTGGTTCGATAGTCGGAGGACACAGCCTGCACGACAACACTTCCGGTAACGGACTCAGGCTCATCGATTTCGCGGCGGGGCGAAATGCCATCATAGCAAGCACTCTATTCCCACACCTCAATATACACAAAGGGACCTGGCGGTCTCCGGATCAACGAACCGTCAACCAGATTGATCATGTTGCGATAGACGCCAGACATGCTTCCAGTATCCTGGATGTCCGAACGTTCCGAGGTGCCAACATAGACTCGGATCACTACCTGGTGGTAGCGCAAGTACGTATGCGGATATCTATGGCGCCACAACGACGAGCGGATGCTGTAAAACGATTTAACGTCGCGAAGCTAAAATCGCAAGAGATAGCCAGGACTTTTGCAGACCACGTCTCTCTTAAACTCTCAACAAGCCCGCCACAAGCATCATCTGTAGAGGACCAATGGAAACACTGCCAAAATGCCATCAAAAGTGCCGCTACTGATGTGCTGGGTTTCACTAGGCCACCACAACGAAACCCCTGGTTCGATGAAGAATGCAGACTGGCAAATGAGGCAAAGAACGAGGCCTACCAAGCAATGCTGCAGACTAGAACCAGAGCTGCTGAGAGAGCAGCCCGGGAGCTCTACGGGCAAAAGCGGAGGGAGGAACGCCGACTTCTCAGGAGGAAAAAGAGAGAGCATGCGAAGCGGGCGGTCGAGTCTATTGAGGACTGTAGCGGCAGGGGGGATGTTCGAAAGTTCTACCGAAGGGTGAGGCAAACTACCCAGGGTTACAAGGCCAGAACGGAAGCCTGCCGAGACGAGAGTGGGAATATGGTGGTAGACACACAGTCGGTGCTGAGGATCTGGAAACAACACTTTTCTAGACTGCTAAACGGCGAAGATGGCCAAAATTCCGCTGTAAGACAGAACACTCCATTCAACCTGGACGATAATGGTCAAAACCTCCGTCCACCCGACCTAAATGAAGTTCGGTTAGCGATAGCCAAGCTTAAAACGTACAAAGCTGCTGGTGCGGATGGCCTGCCAGCCGAGCTATTCAAAGCAGGGGGAGATGACTTGGTAGGGAGTATACACCAGCTTATCTCCAAAATTTGGTCGGAGGAAAGTATGCCCGATGAATGGAACCTCGGTATAGTGTGCCCCATCCACAAGAAAGGAGATGCTCTGACCTGTTCCAACTACAGAGGTATAAGTCTCCTCAACGTCGCATACAAAATCTTGTCATCTGTACTGTGTGATCGCTTAAAACCGTTTGTCAACGATCTGATCGGCCCCTATCAGTGTGGTTTTAGGCCCGGCAAATCAACCGTCGATCAAATGTTCACACTCCGACAGATTTTGGAAAAAACCCAGGAGTTTCAAATCGATACACACCACCTCTTTATCGATTTTAAAGTCGCATATGATAGCGTAGACAGAGACGAGCTATTCAGAGCCATGGCGCATCTCGGCATCCCTGCCAAACTCGTCCGCTTGTGCAGGATGACGATGGAGAAATCTCGCTGCTCCGTCAAAGTCGGCAAGAACACCACCGAACCCTTTGATGTCGAGAAAGGTTTGAGGCAAGGCCACGCGTTATCATGCAACCTGTTTAATATCGTTCTTGAAGCAATTGTACGCAACTCGCAAGTCAACAACAGAGGTACAATTTTTCAAAAGTCTGTTCAACTACTTGCTTATGCAGATGATATTGACATCATTAGGAGAACGAAGCGAGCTGTTACCAGCGCGTTTGCAAGTATTGAATCGGAGGCGGCGAAAATGGGTTCGGCTGTTAATGAGGACAAGACGAAGTATATGCTATCATCGAGAAAGGAATCTCAACATCGTCGGCTCGGGCAAAACGTCACGATGGATAGATACAACTTCGAAGTCGTCAAGGACTTTGTCTACCTGGGCTCCACTGTAACATCGCAAAATGACATCAGCGCAGAGATCAAACGAAGAATTACTCTTGCCAATCGCTGTTTCTTCGGGCTAAGAAGGCATCTAAGTAATAAAGCCCTCTCTCAGAGAACCAAGGAGACCTTATATAAGACCCTAATCATCCCGGTCCTGCTATATGGGGCAGAGGCATGGACCCTGTCAAAAACGGATGAGAATCTGCTTGGGTGCTTTGAAAGGAAGATTCTTCGGGTGATTTTCGGTCCAGTCTGTATCGATGGAGTATGGAGGAGAAGATTTAATAACGAGCTTTACGGGCTTTACAGCGACGTCGACCTGGTCAAGAAGCTGAAAATTCAGCGGCTGAGATGGCTGGGACACGTGGAGCGTATGGACACCAACGCACCAGCCTGACGAGTCTTCGAATCTACCCCTGACGGTCTGCGCAGCAGAGGAAGACCCCACCTTAGGTGGCGCACACAAGTGGAGAACGACCTCAACCAACTTGGAGTGCGTAACTGGAGGCAGCTAGCTAGGGACCGAGCTGGCTGGAGGGGCTTGTTGGTTGAGGCCGTAGTCCATCCTGGGCTGTGAGCGCCATCTAAAGTAAAGTAAGTAAGTAAGCTAACTTTTTATAAATTAAGCATATAAATTTGTAGTTTTAATTTAATAAATTTTTATGTTTCCATTTTTGTGGAACATTCGTAACCTATTATACATGCGGATATAAGAGGAGAGAAAGGTGAAAAAATCCTCCTTATAAATCTTTGCCTCTTTTTAGGACCTACATATATGTATAACCTTACAGACCCTTTAAAATAAATCATAAAAAATAAGCATTTGCGGAGTCACTGTGGCGTATACGTACTTTTTTATCAGCATATATTAGTTAGAATTAAAAATCTATACATCACAGCTTTACAATTTGTCGCGTTAAAATTGAAAAAACAAAAACAACAATAATTTGCGCACTATTGGCCTTATTACGAGAGTCTATTTGGAATAAAACAATCAGTACAAATTTGAAATAATCATAGTAGAAGAATAGTAACGATAAGATTGTCAAAATAACAACAATATAATTAAACCCATTTTTGAATAGATTCTCGCAATAAGCTTCTGTATCGATACACTACCAATTTGTTTCAATCGCCAATACAGAAAGACCGTTCGAAGAACTTTAGCGTGAAGATTTTGTATGAAAACCATTTTTGGGAGAACCACTGTCGCGGTAATTTTTTTCTTTTCACGGCATATCAACGGTAATTAATTTCAACTATAAGGCATATTCAAAAGTTATTTTTGACCAAAACTTTAAAGTGTCATTCTAACTTTATTATAAGAATAGCATGACATCAACTAGAGTGACGCGGCAAGTTTTTTTTTTCATCACGACATTTATACGGCAGTTTCTGAGACAGTATAAAGTTACTTTTTCGAAAGTTGTCATGCTAACTTTAAACGGCTGATAAAACTTTGATTAAAGGAAGAACTATGTTAAGTAGGGGAGCTGTAAGTGTAAAATTCTGTTTTCCAAAATGTTGGTAATGTTCAAGTTCTATATTTTGAAGAAATTTTTTTTTACAAAATCGTTGTTAAGCACTTACAAGTACGAATAGAATTTTCTGTATTTAATTGTACAAAAGTTCATTCAAGTATGATCTCTTTAAAAATGAGTAAAAGGCTTATTTGTAACCAACATTTTATTAACTTTATTTTCATGAACATATTTCTGTTAAACCTCGATATGTGGAAATTAGAGTAGAATTTAGCTATTAAACTTATAATTCTTCAGCAATATTGGTTTGGTACAAGGCCGAAATGTTTCATTTGCAAAATTCATTATAGAATTTGAGTATTTTGAGATTTTACATTGACCCTTAATATGATCAATTTAAAATTAAAGGTACAAAATAGCTACATGAAATTTTTCCCCATTGAAAAATAGCCCCAAACAAAAAATGAAAATTTTCCCCAAAAATTTATATAAAACCAACAACAACAAAAAATTGGTCATTTTTCATTGTTAAACTTCACTATGGAAAATGGCTTTTTTTCATTTATTTGGGGTCATTTTTCCATTTTGAAAATAGGGTAATTTCTCCAATTTTTTGGGGATATTTATTATATTTAGTTTAGGGTAATTTTTCATTGGAGCCAAATTGTATGTAGCAGTAGGTTAATAATATTTATAATGAGGGAGTGTAGAATTTTGTATTTCTTACAATTTAATAGAAATTTAGACAGTACAAGGAAAATTGTTGTATAAAAGTTTTTATTTAATTCAAACTTTCAATGTTAATTCTGTATTTAAATAATTCTGTATAAGTAAAATTCTTAATTTCAATTTCTGCTTTTCAAAATTCTGTATTAAAAAAAAATGTTTTGATAATGTAAAAAAAGTACGCACTTTTTTCAAAGCAATTTTTTTAAATTCAGAATTTTGAAAAGTAGAATATTGAAATACAGAATTTTACTCATACAGAATTTTGTGTAAACAGAATTTTGAATTACAGTATTTTGAAATACAGTAGTTTAAAAACAGTTTTTTTTTACCCTACAGTGTTTCGACCCCAACCCATAGGTATCGTATATCAGCTTAACTTTGTTGTTTATTTTGGAATAGGTAGTTTTCTTACCACTAGTTTAATATTTTAATTTTGTCGGTGGTTCAAAAAGTTAAAATGAATAGAAGTTCATAATTTATCTAAAAATAATTTTGAAGTTCATAATTTATCTAAAAATTCAAAGCTTTGTACTCAGTTTTATTTCGGTTATCGTTTTAAGCAAGTGAGCCTCATTAGCTGACCTCATTCAATCTAAATTAAAATTTTAAAATGCAACTGACGAATACGTTCAGAGAACCATTATTTGCTTTTTAGCTGTAATGTATCATTGCATACTTTAAGCTACAAACCCGTTTATACAAAGCAATGGGTGATTCCTTTTTAGATGTACTTTTTTCAAAAATAAAAAAAAAAACACAAAAATTCGATGTTATTGGGAAAATTTAAAGAAACATTCTTAACATTTTTAGTTTGGGAAAATCACTTCTTTCAAATTTAAGCCTTAAATTAGTTCGTTGAGCCATGGTCTACTTTGGCTTTCCTATTGTTCTTCACGTATTTTTGTATAATTATGCAAACTAGTACGTTCAGTCCTCTAAATTTGAGTGCCAATTAAATACATTAGCGCAAAAATTTTAGACGATTTAGTATGATGTTAAAGCATTTTTAGTATGATGCTACGTTAAAAACAGGATTTTCCAAATTTTAAACGAGTTAACATCGTATTATCTTTTTAACATTTTACTAAAGTTAAAATCATTAAATGTATATTTTATCTTTTTAGTACCATACTAAATCCAAGTGTCACTTTGGCAGCTACAATTGCAAAAATGGGTTGAACTGTCACTGTTTTAGGCGTGTTCAGCTAGAAAAATAGGTTTAGTATGATACTAGTTAGAAAATGTTTTAAACTAAGAATATTTTAGTAAAGAGTTTTAAAGTAAGAAAATTGCTAAGTAGTATGATGCTAATACCTTAACATCAGGTTGTTTACAATTTTGCGCCATTATTTTTTAATTGCCAGAAACTTTGACTGAAGATAAAAATCTACAAAGTACCTACTTTGTATAAATTTACATACATAATTTTTGCTTAACTGTTTTATTTGTTTTTATTCTTTTTTATCAAAGGTGCAATTTTATAGCTAGCATAATAAAATTTCCCTTGGTGAACAATAACAAAACCAAAAGTGCCGATAAATAAGCCAGTAAATTAGTGAATATAAAAGTGGATAAAGAGTGAGGACTCGAACCTTGATTGTCGGCAATGTAGTTTGTTTTTCTCTCACAAAAGAATATGAACACAGCCAAATGAATAAAGTGGACATAAAAGTGGATATAGCATTTTATTCAACTTGTATTGCTGCGCTAGCTTTGAATTACCAATAAAACGTACCTCATATAATAAAATAATTCATTTGTATTTTTAATTTGTTTATATAGTGTCGTGAAGTGTGAAGAAATACTCGGTCTCGCTCTGGCTCTGGCTCGCACCTATTATGCAATTTTCTTTTCTTTTTTTTTTAGTTTTTGTGATGCAATTGTTTAATAAATGTTTACATTCTGCACTTCTGTGCAAGAATTTATATGCCTTCGGTTGTTGTTGACCGCGTAAATTGTACCACAAAAACGTGTTTGCCGTTTTATTATTAGTCCATTGAAATGTTACATTAACCTTGCATTTCATACAGGACAAAATTTCTTTTGATGGATCTGTAGGAGGGATAAGTGTGAGTGTAAAAACGAGTTTTCGGGGTTTAACTCCCCCATTTGGCTGCCATTTTGGAAAAGGAGGCGTAAAAAGGTCTTCGCAATATCTTGAGAACAATACATAGCACAAACAAAATTTTACCATACTTGTATAGGGAATTAAACTCTCTACGATTTATGTTAATACACTTTATATAGCAAAATTGAAAACAAAAAAGTTATAACCAACAAAAGATGACTGTTCTAAGAAATTTATCTTAAAGAGCATGTAAAATAAATAAAAGAAGAAGATAATGATACTTTTCTTAACAATGGTCATCTTTTTTTGATTATAACTTTTTTGTTTTTAATTTCATGAAAAAAAGTGTGTTAACATAAATTTTAAAGATTTTAATTCACTACACAAATATGGTAAAATTTTGTTTGTGCTATGTATTGTTCTCAAGATATTGCGAAGACCTTTTTACGCCCCATTTTCCAAAATGGCGGGCAAATGGGGGGGGGGAGTTCAACCCCGAAAGCACTCACACTGATCCCTCCTACAGATCCATCAAAAAATTTTGTCCTGTACAAAATGCAAGGTTCGGCCAAATTTTTGTAACATTTCAATGGACTATATAAGATTACCCGGTAAAATAAAATTTTTATTTTTTTTTTATTAAAAAAAAGTAATTTTAAATTAATCACATTATTCAATTTGTATTTGTATTCTAAAGTATGCAATGATATAGTTACAATTTTTATGAAAAGCGGACAATTTATTGTTCGCTGAACGAATTGGTCAGTTATAAAAAAAAAAAAAATTTGATGGCACAACAGCTCATGAAGAACTAGGGCCTAGTGACTTACAACTCTCAACCATTCCTGTGTGCGTGTCTGCAGGAATGGAGGGGACCTACAGTTTATTGCCGAATCCGAACGGCTAACGAGCGGCACTTTTCTGTGACAGGAGATACTCTTGGAGGATTTGTCAATTCCTCGCAAGAGGCAGTAGCCGTTTTTTCTTTTAAATAAATAGGTGGCGAGGCTGGGGATCGAACCTTAGACCTCCGGCATGACAGTCCATCGCACTAACCATCACGCCACGGCTACTACGAATTGGTCAGTTAGATTTTTAAATTTAAATTTTGAAATCACTTTACAACTATTAAAAAACGGGTTAACGTGCTTTGGAGACGTAAGCTAATGAGAAACTCTCCAGGTTCTAAATACCTACTGTAATGAAAAATGGAATTGACACCAAAATCAAAATTAACTTTTGAATGAACCCCTAAACTATCGTGAGTCTAAATCCAAACTAAAGTTCAAATGTCGTTAAAAAGATAAAATAAAATCATTTTTTTTAATTGTGTTTATTAAAACAAAAAACTTACAAATATTTCAATGAAATTTTACAAAACTTCGCTTAAATTTATTTATATAACATTCATTAATTTTAATTAGAATAATACCAAAAAAATAATTAATATTTAATTTGCTGGAACACCATAAGTACTGTGTGGCTGGATAATATCAGAAACAGGATAATCCTGATCCTGACTGCCCGAATCTTTTTCAGGAACAAGGCTAAATATCATAATATTTAAATTATAAAATATTTTTCTATTTAACAGAGATCTATTACCTGTAATCATTAGAGTATGTTCGAGGAGCATCTAGATTACTTTTATAGTAGTGAGTATTGGCAGGAATTTGATGTTGTGTTGGTTCTTGATGGTACTGTTGTCCATATTCATGACCATCAGGATATGTATAGATGTCAACTACTTCAGCATTATGAGACACTTGGAATTGTTGTGCAGGCTTAGGTTTAAGTACTGATGCTATTGCGGCCGCTGGTATTGCTGCTATTGCTGCTGGAATACCAGCTACTGTTTTTTGAATACCTTCTACCACTGGAGCAGTTTTTTCTCCAACAAAATCTAAAACTTTCTTCGCCTTAGCTGCCTTATAAGCTGCCAATGATTTAATAGCCGCAATTTTAATTAGAGCTGCTTTTTTGCCAAGAATAAAAGGAGCTTTTGCAACTGCTTTGATAGCTAACAATTTTTTAAAAGCTGCAAGTTTTATTTTAGCTGCAATACCTTTGGCGATGCCGAGCTTAGCAACAACATCAGGCTTTTTGATATCTTCTATATCGTCTTTGATTTCGTGAAGACTCTTTCCTTGTGAAGATTTCAGAACCACTACAAGGACAACCTGCAATTGCAAGATGAAATTAAAATTTTAATTAGAAATTTAGTTTTTTTAAAAACATATATGGATTTATCTTACAAGAAAAACTAAAGCTAATTTGCAATTCATGTTAAATTAATTTTACTGGTAGGTATTTTGTATTATTATGAAAGTGTGTCTTAGCTAAAAGACAAGCTTGAACTGATATTATTTTTGGAAGTCTTTGGGGTTTTTATACCTTGAATGCATTTTATGTGTAGGCTTTAATTAATTGCAGTTTGATATATGGATTTCAAGCATAATTTAAAACTAATGAGAGGTACAATCTTTAGGAATTCTACCTTTTTCGTATACATACATTACTTGGCAACATTTTAATGGTGCACTTAATTTTCACTTTCCTTGCCTAATAGCAAAGTAATTATTAAAGAGAGTCATCGAAATGATTGCGTAAAATTGTTTTTGTTGTACTGCTCGAATTTGCGATAGGAAAACCAATTAGTTGCGCTAAGATTCTTGTCTTCTAAATGACCACAAAATCAATATCAAATTGATAATAATGCAATGGATCCCGGATCCCACGTGTTGGGGTTTGGATAGACACTACTTACACAAACATTTGCGCACATTATATTATAGTCTGCAGTGAGACGGGTGAGTTTTTTGTGTTCCATCTGGTGGTGGATGGAAATGCTAGTTACAAGCTGTATTGTAAAAAAATTAAACACACAATCTGTTATTATGTCAATTTTTCAAATACTTGTTAGACTTTTTTATATAGCAACTCCCCAAGAAGTTTTTTATTTATTTTTGTAGTACCAAACATAACGGAAATATATAAAATTTTTAATGAAAGTTTTATTTTTCTCAAAAATGATTCCATTGATTTTTACGAAAAGAGTTAAGTTAGTTTAAATAGGTATTGGCAGTGACGTATTTATTTTTTCCGCCGCCCTGGGCTATTTAAAATCTGCCGCCCTCTGCCCTCTCTGGAATTTTGTCACATCTTTGACGTAAAAAATTAATAAAATAAAATCATAACACATCAGCAGTTTCACCTTCAATGTTCGGAAATGGACAGTCTGTCTTGAAAAATTTTCATTGTTTTTATTTTCTTAATTAATTAGGTAGCGTTTGCCCGCAAACTTCGTACCGCGCTTTTTTTTTTAATTAAACAATTCCCTAAAATAGCTTTTTAAGTCGACATAAACCAACTCAACGTGCGAAAATAAAAATTGTAACACAATTTGGTAAAGATTCAAAAAAATTATAAAAATTGAGTATACGCCCGAGTGAACCACAATTTAAATTAAATGAATTTCATCTCTTTTAATGGAGCATCTCGTTTATTAAACAAATCTCATAGTTTTTTTTTTATAGATAAAAATATGTACATATTTTGCATTTGCTGCTATGTATTTATTTGTTAAAGCCCTTGATGAACGAAGCCTTCTAGAGGTCTAACGCTCTTCCCTTTTGTATTTGATTTAAAAGCGATTATCAAAAAAAAAGTTACTTTTGTTGGAAATTAGATTTGCTACAAGTTTAAAGGACAGTTTTTTTTTTCTGGGATCAAAAATACGAAAGTTACTTCCGAAAATCAAAATAACCTTCAAAAACAAGATGGCGACCAAACCATACTAGGTGCGAATATCGAAGCAAAATGGGGTCTTGCAATTGTTTCCCAGAGCACCATAATACTGAAATCTAAATTCCTCATTGTAATTAGTATGATCAAGGTGATTTTGCAAAATTCATAACTTAAACAATTTTTTACCGATTTTTAGGAACGAAAGCCTTTTTGATTCATTATAAGAGACACTTTAAATATAAGTATCAACTACAAAAAAAAATTAGTGCAAACTGTTGCCAAAAACTATCTTCAAACTAAAAAAAAAAAACAACCGTGAATATTAGTGTTAGTTTCATATTACCTTTAAAAAATATACATCATTAGGGTGGCGCTTATTTTGGCAATGTTCGAATTTTTTCGATAATGTAAAAAAGTGCAAAATATTTTACATTATCAAAACAATATTTTTAAATACAGAATTTTGAAAAGCAGAATGTTGAAATACAGAATTTCACTCATACAGAATTTTTTAAATACAGAATGAACATTGAATTCAAAGTTTGAATTAATTGAACTCTTATATACAACAATTTTTCACGTCTGTGAAGTTGGCAGGACATTTTTCACCTAGAGTAATGGGACCAATGCAGGAATTTGCAGTTTTTTTTTTGTATTTCTATTCCGGATTTTGCAGTTCAAAAAAATAGTGATTGTAATCGCGTGAAAGCAGGTTAGTATATTTTTTTTTTTTAATGAGAACTTCAAAATTTGGATTTAGCAGGTCATGCCCTTTTTACCAACTGGTAAAGCTACACATTAAAATTATGCTCCAAAATTTGCAGTTAATTTGCAGTTCCAGAAAATCCAGAAACCAAATATTGAAGTCCTTATTTAAAAAAAAATCATATTTCAGCCCCGACTTCACTGTGAAGTTAGCAGGTCATGACCTTTTCTCAGCAACCGGTAAAGCTATCGCATTGAAATAAGGCCCCAAATTTGCAGTTCATGCGCATGGATTGATGATCATGATAGAGCCATAATCGTCAAAATAGCCTTGTTCTTTTGCTTTCCAAAATTTTTGGCCAACTTAATATTTTGTATAATAAATATGACAGA
This sequence comes from Epistrophella euchroma, assembly GCA_947049315.1. Taxonomy (NCBI): domain Eukaryota; kingdom Metazoa; phylum Arthropoda; class Insecta; order Diptera; family Syrphidae; genus Epistrophella; species Epistrophella euchroma. The sequence continues at coordinate 118,462,767 of OX346245.1, read as the reverse complement.
ACTTTGAACTAAAATTGGAGGTTTCTGATTAAATGCTGCTTGCTTCAAGCATGGTACACATAATTGTTCAAGACTTATAGTTTTGAATAAAGCGTGGTACACATAATAAGCTGACTGTCAATTAATACCAAATATTTGTGTGAGAATCAGTTTTCATTGCGAACCATCAAATAGAGTGTACACATTACTAGCCTTCAGCCTTGTTTCTTTGGAGTTGCTCATGAGTGCCTACTTTTCTAGAAATTCTATGAAATCTACACAAATTCCTTTGCTATAGTAGAATCTACTACAGTTTTATTTTGATTGTCATTAAATTCAATGTCTGTGGAACAACATGTACAATTAAGGCCCATCACAGTGAATTCGGGGCTGAAATATGGTTTTTTTGATTTTTTTTTTTTTTATGAGGACTTCAAAATTATGTTTCTGGCTTTTCTGGAACTGCAAATTAACTGCACATTTTTGAGCATAATTTCAATTTAACCGGTTGGTAAAAAAAATGCATGACCTGCTAACTTCACAATGAAGTTAGCAGTTCAGTATGAATTTTTTTTTTTGGTTTTAGGATTTTTTTGAACTACAAAATGAACTGCAACTTCACATTGAAGTTAGCAGGTCACGCGATTACACCCACTATTTTTTGAACTGCAAAATCCGGAATAGAAGTCCAAAAAAAATTCAAATAAACTGCAAATTCCTGTCTTGGTACCATTACTCTAAGTGAAAAATGTCCTGCCAACTTCACAGACGTCAATTTTTCTTTTACTGTCTAAATATCTAAAAAATTATAAGGAAACAAAATTCGGAACGTTGCTACACTCAATCTTCAATATAAATATGTACATATTTTGAACAGCTACATGAAATTTGGCCTCAATGAAAAATGACCTCAAACAAATAATTAAAATAGCCCGAAAATTGGGGCTTTTTTTTTCATAATGAAAAACGCCCAAATTTTCAAAATGGAAAAATGATCACAAACGTAAAAAAAAAAATCTCCAAAAAAGAGGTAAGAGGTACAAAGTAGATCCAAAACAATAAAAAATTCACAAAAATGTTTAAATTTGTTGTTGTTGTTGCTTTTCATATACATTTTCGGGGCACTTTTTCATTTTTTTTTCATTGATGCCAAATTTCATGTACATTTGTATTTCCTTTTCTTTGTATTTTTTTACCAATGTTAAGCCTAAAAGAAAACTTTAATTCTTATGTGATTGGCGACCTTCTATAAGATCATTGGTTTTCAATTGCGCTTGACAAAAATTTCTACGAAGTATAGGGAAATGTAACGCAGAAGTTCTAGTTAAAGGACGTTAAACTCTTATGTCTCAAAATTTTTCAAATGTCACTTAACCACTTCTTCATCTGAATGCTTCAAATTTAATTTTCTATAACAAAAAATAAAAATAAATCAAAAAGTTATTTGAATTTCTTAATTTAGCACGATTCGTGCGCCAACCTAAATAAATAATAAATAAATTCGATGGCACAACAGCTCATGAAGAACTAGGGCCTAGTGACTTACAACTCTCAACCATTCCTGTGTGCGTGTCTGCAGGAATGGAGGGGACCTACAGTTTATTGCCGAATCCAAACGGCTAACGAGCGACACTTTTCTGTGACAGGAGATACTCTTGGAGGATTTGTCAATTCCTCGCAAGAGGCAGTAGCCGTTTTTCTTTTAAATAAATAGATGGGACATTTTGTTTGAAACACAAATGTTTGATAAAAGAAGAGAAATATACTATTTTTTTTGTTTAATCAAAAAAATTAAAAAATACTTAATTAAATTGCTTTTATCTAGTATAAAGTAACATAAGGAAGAAGTACCCCTTTCCGGAGTCTCGTTTAATTTTGATAAGTATACCTTTCATTCTTATTAACTGTGTTTCAGTCCTTTAGTGCACAAGACATAAACAAGTTTTATGCGAAATACAAAACACAACTCTTCAGACTGAAAGTAGACATTTATGGGGTTTTCCAATTATAAAAAAATCAAATTTTATTTGGTGCAGATCACGTGATCGGCGTATCCGTTGAGCTGCTACTGCTAGTGGTCAAACTAATAGCTGTCAAATTCAGTGGTGTATAGTGGTGCTAGTTAAAAGAGGGTCTAATCTACCCCAAAAACAGATCTGATAAAATGATTTTTTTTTAGGACGTCTGCGAATTCGTTTAAAATTTCGATTAAATTTTATCCGAGATTTTTTGACATTTCTACGTACAGATTCACCTCACTAGTGTCAAAAATTAATCTTCGGACAAAATTTAACGCGATTTTTACCCGATTCGCATACGGCCTTAATCAATTTTGTTTGGCCATTGAAAGGCGAAAATTGTCAAAATCGGTGTTTTGACAAATATGGATAAAAAAATTGGATTTTTTTACAATTGGAAAACCCCATTAAAAGAGGTCTACATTGGCATTATATCAGAAACACTTGTTATTGTCGATAAAAAAAGAAAATATTTCAACTTATCAACAAAACCTTACCGTAAATCTCTCTAACCATTCTGCTTCTGACATGAGTATCGACACGTTAGATAATATTATTAAAAGCTCGATTCCTAAAAGATCACTCCAAGGCTCTACATTTACCCCAAAAGAAAATTGGTTCGATGATGAATGTTTCAAAAAAAGAAAAAAATCATATGCCTTTCTCCGTTTGTTTCGAAAATTCAATACAAACAAACTACTTCAAAGAAAAATATGTATCTTGCAATAAAGAATTTAAGCAACTATGTAAGTTGAAAATGCATGACCATCAGAATTCTTTAATCAATTTGGTTTCTACAGCTAGATCCTCCAGTGATTTTTGGAAAGCCATTAGGGAGATTAATGGTCGGAAGTTTTGTGTCGGAAATTCGTTGACGGTTGAAACTTTAAGAAACCATTTTGATTCGCTTCTTAACACGTCTAACCATCAAATGTATAACATTGATTTTGTTATGCTACTGATCTGTGATGAGAAACTCGACTGCCCTTTCACATCATCCGAAGTTATCGAAGTCATAAAAAGTTCGAAAGAAAATAAAGCCCAGGATTGAATAGAATTCCGTATGAGTTCTACAAATGCGCCACCGAGGACTTTATAAAACATTTGACTGCTGCTTACAATGAAATTTTTGAAAATGGTGAAATGCCCAATAGTTTTCGTGAAGCTATTATATTCCCCCTCCACAAAAAAGGTGACCACAATGATACATCAAACTACCGTGGTATTTCTTTTTTGAACTGCTCCATGAAAATATTTACTTCAGTAATCCTTAACCGAATCAAGACCTGGGTTGAAGATAATGATGCTTTAAGCGAATTTCAGGCTGGATTTAGGAATGGTTACTCGACAATAGACCATATCTTCACTTTAACATCAAATTGATAAATCATATCTGGAAAAAGGATCAAAATTGTACGTCTTTTTTGTTGATTTCAGAGCAGCTTTCGATTCGGTAGATCGAAAATCACTCTATTATAAACTTAGCTCAATGGGTATTTCGACGAAAATAATTGAGTTGCTGAAAAATCTCTAGAGCGCTACAAAATCAGCCGTTTGGAACGGAGAAGCTTTATCCGAGTGGTTTGAGACTTTCTCGGGAGTTCGACAGGGTTGAACATTAAGTGCCCTTATTTTTATTCTGTTTCTCGATGATTTGGTTGAATGGCTGATAGGGGGTATTCTTTGGAATGGAATAAGAATAAAAATACTTATGTATGCAGATGATGTAGTTTTGCTAGCAGATTCTCCAGTCATTCTCCAAAAAATGATTCAAAAACTGGAACAATATTGTCGGATCTGGAACCTAACTGTTAATACTAGCAAATCGAAGGTGATGGTGTTTAGAAAGGGATTTGGAAGATACGCACAATCTGAAAAGTGGATTTTTAATGGTGAGGACATTGAGATTGTCAAAGAATATAAATATCTAGGCGTCCTTTTAAGTTCAAATTTGAGTATGCAAAACCACCTTGTAGATAAACTAAGCGTTGCCAAAACAACTCTCAATTCCACCTGGAGGGCGTGTATGTACAGTTCAGAACTTCTTCCTTCAGCAAAGTATAACCTTTTTCAAAGCACCGCAGCTTCGACAATGTTTTACGCTGCGCAAGTCTGGGGATACACTAAGTATGACGAAGTTGAAAAAACTCCTTCGGTTTTTTATAAAACGATGCTTTCGTCTGCCACAAAACAGTCCGAATTACATGCTGTTTCTATAGAAACGGGATTGTCCCCTTTGTATATATCAACAACCAAGCTTCAATTTGACTATATTTTAAAAATACTATCCCAAATTTCTCACACTCGTCTTCCTAAAAAGGTGGCACAACACGCAATTAGCTCCAATACATTATTTTTTAAAGAGTGGAGTTCCTTAGCGCTAAGTCATAACCTGCAGTTAAACTTAAATCCCGAACGTATAGATGATTGGAAGGTGATCCTGTACCAATTTTTAAAAGAGCTTGACTCGAAGACAAGATAAATGTTTATTGGAGAAGCCCAATCATTACTATAGAGAATTAAATTTTAACCTAGAAGAGCTAAACTATTTCAACCCTGAATTCAATACAAAATTCATCGAAACCATATTTAGGACGAGGGGAGAACTTCTTCGGCTGAATTATATCCCACATCGTGACGATCTTCCTATTATATGCACTTTGTGTAACATGAACGCAAGAGAGGATATCTTTCACTTTATCGCAGTGTGCCCTATTTTGAAAGGTATAAGAATGAGGTGTCTCGGTTGGCGAGATCTTGTTTCATTTGTTACAGCAGCATCAGCGGCATACAGACAGAGAATAGTTGATGAAAATTTTTAGTAATATTTCTAATTTGATGTCAAATTTGCTTGCAACTTAAATATATAATTTGTCTTTTTTTCGTTTATTTTCTTAATTATCTTTCAATTAACTTTTTTTTTTTTTTTCCAATTTTTATTGTAAATAATTGCTTTAATTTGAATTTGCCAATCAGACAGACGGCTTTAAGCCATGTCTTAATTTGTATCTGCATATATATTCTGTAAAAAAAAATAACCTAAATTGAAATCAATAAATCTACATTATTATTATTATTATTATTATTAACACTTGTTAACTTTTGATATTTTGCAATTTTATTTATTTTTGCGGGACTTTGCGGGACGTTTTGCTGGACAATCGATAATGCGGGACAGCCATGGAAAATGCGGGACGGTCCCGCAAAATGTAGGACGTCTGGTCACTATACCTTTAAGCTTATACATGAATACGAATTGAAATAAATATCAAAGTGAAAAATAACCAAATGTCGTGTCGAACAATATCGTATTCATCAGCCCATCGAAAATCTTCATGTGTGTGGCTTAACTGAAAAACGATTTGTTTTTGTAACAATATATTATCTAAATGATCCAATCATGTTGTTTAAGATCATAACCTCAACAATAAAAATACTGATAGAATATTAATCTTAAAACCGCATATTACATTTATATTATTTCTAGGAGCTACATCAGACTTTTTCTAATCAATTAACTGACCCCATCCTAGATAAGATAACGATTCAAGTGCAAAATATTTACTTTGCTACACACGACGCGACTGCTCCATTTTTGTTTTTATTTTCCCTATTGACAATGCGACGACCTCCAAATATGGATCAGCCAAATTATTCCATCTGTCACTGATGATCGGCGTTGCCGAAGTGGCACGATCGTGCTTTTTTGACACGATAATTTCCTCGTGGCACGGTGGCACGAAAAAGTTCAATATGGCACGTTTTCTTATTTCCATTATTTTACTTAAAATGAATCAAATTTAATGAAAATTGGTTCCAATTTCGTAAAAATTGGGTAGAAACACATAGTTTTTGACAATGCACAAATAGAGCAAATGATTTCCATTGATTTTTGTTTATTGTTTTACTACCCGTAATAAAATTAATTACAGGTTTTTTCATAAAACTACAAGAATTTGTGGTTGTTTCATGTGGCACGAAAATTGGCACTTTAATTTTATTTCAGGCGGCAACGCTGCTGATGACAGCCCACTGGGCTACAACAGGAATGCATATTTATGGGTATATATTGTTCAAAAAGCTTGTCTAAACCTAAATTAAGTTCGTAAACAAATTTATATTATAGAAAAGATTATTTCTCCAACTTCCCATTGTGTGTTCATTCTTTACATTGTTTTCGGATCAATAACGTAAGTATTGGTGAATAATTAGTTACAAAATCAAGAAGATTTTTTTGCAATCAAGCACTTGTTCATTTTCTATAAAAAGCAAGAGCAAGTTTTAAAATTTAGTTTAGTTGTTATAATACACAGTTTTTGTGGAAGAAGATGAATAAATTACTGGTGAGTACGAGTATTTCCTTTGGATTGAGTGTTGGAGAAATGCATTTTGAAATATGACCCTTTTATAGATTTGTTTTGGACTAGTGACACTTTTGTCTGCTGTTCTGGCATTACCATATGGATATGGAGAAAATAAGAACTCTATTGGGTCATCTGGTCCTAGTGGTGGTGGGTATGGAAGTGGTGGTAAAGCATATGGCGGTAGTGAAAGCGGAAGTTGGGGAGGAGGTAGTCATGTAGGACAAGGAGCTGGATTTAGTGGATCAGCATTAAGCCGGGGCCAAGGTGGCGGTCATGGTGGTGGCTTTGGAGGCGGCTACGGAAGTGGTCAGGGTGCTGGCCAAAGCGGCAGTCAAGGTGGTGTACACAGTGGAAGTTTAGGAAGTGGTTTCGGAGGTGGTCAAGGTAGTGGTCAAGGTGGTGGGCACGGTAGTGGCTTAGGAGGTGGTCAAGGTGGTGGCCTAAGTGGTGGCTACGGTAGTGGCTTAGGGGGTGGTTTCGGTGGTGGTCAAGGTGGTGGGCACGGTAGTGGCTTAGGAGGTGGTCAAGGTGGTGGCTTAGGAGGTGGTCATGGTGTTGGTCAAGGCGGAGGTCAGGGTGGTGGCTACGGTGGTGGCTTAGGAGGTGGTCAAGCCGGTGGCCAAGGTGGTGGCTACGGTAGTGGCTTAGGAGGTGGTCAAGCTGGTGGACATGGAACTGGATCAGGAGGCCCATTTATAGGAGGTGGGCGTCCAGGTGGTTCAGCTGGATTCAGCAATTCAGGAGGACACAGTAGAACTCCAAGTCATGGTGGTGATGGGTGCCAATATGGTGGCTCATGCGGTGGTTCAGCTGGTGGTCATGGTGGTGGTGGTCACGGTGTACATTCAGGTGGTTACAAGACTCACGGATATTAAATTCCTACACATTTATTTTCTAAGATCCTTATTTAAGTACATAATAGTAGCATTTAAATGTTTATTTAAGATCAAACACACTTTTTTTGAAGAAATATATTTCTGTAAAAAAAAATTTTTTTTCTTTTTTGTATACATATGTATATCTTTAGCAATTATTATTGTGTTCTATGTGCCTATGTATATATTTTTTTATATGAAATGTACATAGATAAATGTGAATACTCTTTTCGCCGTATTTAAATGGTCCTTTGTATTAGTTTGTTCGTTTTTAATGGAAACATTTTATCACTAACAATAAAAGAATTTCTACGTCAAAACGCCTTATTGACTTCACTTTGATTTTCAGCTTATTTTTACTTTTACTTTTACAACTTTACATCACTGCTGATTAAATTCAATTCTCTACCGAAGAACACGTAAGCTGACTCCAACCCAAAACATTCGGTCGACTAAAGAGGCTTATAACTGGACCAATTTCACAGTGAAAACTTACTAGAAAAAAGGGAACTTTAAGGTGTGTGTCCATTTGGGAGTTCTTTCGCTAGTAAACTCTCAACGGCTACTTAAAAACTACGAACTGTTATGAAATTCTACGAACTACTTGCGCTCTCTGCGAGTTACTCTCAAAGCTATGACCAGTTGCGAGTTTACTCCCAAGAAAGGTCTGAGAGCTACTATCACTGCACTTAAGTGACCAATTTTGAAGAATTGAGTATTTATTATTCAGGTCTACACTTTGAGGTCAGGCCTTAGTCTTTTGGCCACACAAGTGAAACTTACTTCGATTGTGAAACATGAGCCTTGGCAATCGAATCTCTTAAGTACAGGTAAAACTTCAGGCTACATTTTAGTGCACAAAAAAAAATCGTTTTAAGAAATATTGTATATGTATACCATACATTAATATTGTACCTCAGTTATTTTTTGTATAAAAGCGATATGACTTATCTTCTTCAAAAGCAGAACTTAATCGCAATTCTAACAGATACATTCATTCTGTGAAAATATGACCAAATTCATTGTGAGTTGATTTTTTATTTTTAATTCATATGGTTTCATTCTTTAGTCTCTTTTACATTTATGTATATTTAGATCATTTTTGTTGCTCTTTTTGCCATTGCTGCAAGTGCAGGACTAGAACGTAGGGGAGCTTTTAGAAGACATACACAAAAAAACAACAGCGGTAACGAACATCAATCACCCACGACGACTGGAGGTATTGATTATCATGCTAATGTACCAAAAGAAGCTGATTCAGCAGCAGGAGTACGTAGAATCCAAGTAGATAGACAAAAAAATAAATTAATTATGAGCGGAAACACTGACAAAGTGGATAAATTTGGTATTCCAAGCTTCGGCGATTAGGTGCGCCCTACAATTTATTGTTCTCCATTTAAAATGTAGATAATCATGTCGATTGTGGGATCTGCAAAACTGCATCCGCAATAATAGTACTCTCTTTTCTCTTCATCGATTTTACGTAGAAAGAAAAGAGAACTTTTTATATACAGCGAATCTAATATTTCGGATTCTATAATCGACATGAATATATATTTTTGTTTTTCAAGAATTTAGTCAAAATAAAACTTTACATTAACCTCTAACAATTCGATATTATTCCTTGATGTTAGTTTCATTGTTTTTTAGTTACTCTAAAGATAATAAAAAACTAAAATTTGTTATCTGCTAACAATTTTTTTTTTCTTTTTTTGAATATCAAAAAAATGCATATTTTAAGTTCGTATTTTCTATCTTAGAAGGATATTTTCCTTTTTTAAGTGCAGTGTATATAATGAGGAATTAAAACTATAATTGCGAAAAAAAATTATACAAATCAATACCACTTTTTCATTTATGGAATTCAAAAAAAATGAAAATTTTTTACAAATCTAAAATTGATTTTTAGAAAATTTTGATAAGTATGCAAAATTATTTGAACCTATTAGAAGCACTCTTGTATGAAAAAAAATATATATTTTAAATTCAAATCAAATTGTCCTATTAGAGATAAAGTATAGGCTTATCGTCAAAAATGACTCAATGTAAATTCTGTTTTTGTTACATTGTTAATCGTACTAATATTAGTACATATAGGTGCAGAGTGCAGACAAATTTTAATGGGGTCGTTTGCGAGAAAAATAATATTTTCTTGAACAGTTGTATGTAAGATACATAACGGTACTTGCCATCTAACCATTTTGAAAAAGGTTAATTATTTTAAAAACGGCTCTATTGATTTTGATTAAAATTTTTGTGTGTATACTATTGGTGGTATGGTCTGCAGTTTGGTGTAAAAAAAATTACCAAAAACCGTTACTAACGGTACCTGTCTAAAGAATTTTTTGATTTTCGACTTTCTCGTTAACCGCTCCACAAATTCTGATCAAAATTTTTATTCTGAAGGTCCTATTAAGTGTTAATAATACTGCATACAAATATATTCAAAAAAGTAGTTTTTGCATTTTGAAAAAAAAGTTAATTTTTTTTTTGAAAAAACATTTTTTTGAAAATGGGTTGTGTTTTTTTTTTTTGAAATTATGGTTTTAGTTGTATGTTATTATATTCTTAAAAATTGACATACAAATTTTTTTTTTTTTTTAATTTTTAGAAATTTTATATATAAAAAATTATTTTAAAAGAAAACCGCTGCAAGGATTTTTAAATTTTGTTCTGCATAAATTCATATTTTTTTCAAGAATTGAGATGGTTTTCTTCATTCCGAGATTAAAACATTTTAAGTACTTGTTTTATCAATTTAAAGAGCGTGTTTCATGCTTTTTTTCCATATTCAAATTTCCATTCTTTCAATTTATTTAATGGATAAATATTAATTATATGTACTTATATTACACTCAATCTTTAAAATTCGAAGAAACTTTTACTACAAGAGCAAGTTCGTGCGACCCAGTCGTGCATTTTATTTTATCTCTTTTAGGTGCGACTTTCAAAAATTTTTAGCGGTAACCGGGGGTGACCCCGGCGCAGTGGAAGTAGTGCTTGACTGCTAACCTGGATGTGTGGGTTCGAGCCCCAGTCTAGGCAGCATTCTTTTCTATATTCCCTCAACTGAACGCCACCCCTGGGATTTAATGAGATAATCAAAACCTTATTTCTCAATCCACTGTGCCAACAAAAATCTATCCTATCCTTCTATTCCTTCTAACATTGCCTAATTTATAAGACCCTAGGTCTTACTGGCATATATATATGTTTGTGTTGTTTAAAAAAAAAAAAAAAAAAAAAAAAAAAAAAAAAAAAAACCGGCCTGTGGTTGGTCGTTGGTAAAAGTTTTCTTAATACAATTTTTTCGACGCAAATCTTTTTAATAAGTAACAAGTTTCGGATGTTCCAAGAAAAAAAAATAATTATTTAAGTTACCAGAGCAGGATATAGCTACCTAATGTAATTGAATTGTTTTTTTTTTTTTTTTTCTTAAGGGTTTTAAAAATCTTTGTGAAAATAGGCTTCTTTCATAATAACTACTTAATTAATAAAACAGATTTAGATCGAACAAAATATACTATATCAGCGAAACTAAAATACATATAGATTAAGGTGGCACTTATTTTGGTAATGTTTGAATTTCTTTCGTCGCCCCCTTCATCCAAAAGTGAAGAGACTGACTGAAAAAAATTCTGTACAAAAATTTCATTGAAATCAATTAAGGTAATATGGTAAGTATGTAATATAATTTTGATGTTCACGAAAAAAAAAAAAAAAAAAACAAATAAAAATATATCCGCAGCATTTTTAATTGGCCGAAAAATGTAAAATAACGAAAAATCACTGTTTTTCATCGTTATTTTTAAGTGGGTAAAGAAATTTTACAAAATGTAAAAATGTTTTTTTTTTATACTTTAACCATGTTTTTTTTAAAGATTTTTGCCAAGTTTCATTTTTATTCATCACCAAATATAATTTTGCGTGATTTAATAGTAAAAGTCTAAAAATCTACCTGTATCCTAATTTATAGGGGAAATTTCAAGTACTCGGTGGCACAATGTTAACGTTAACTGATTTTAATTAAATTTTGCACCCTAATAAAGATATGCTTAAGTTAGCATTTTTCCTCAAAGTATTTAAAAACAAATGAATCAAACCCCTTGAGATTCCTCTCAGTATACGGCCTTGTCTCTTTGCCATACAAATTATTTGTATTGGACGATTTTAGTATTCAATCTTTTGACCTACAATTAAGCCGGTAGTATGGCAAATATGCGATAGCAAAACAATCACCAACATTATGAAACAAAAAATTTGCTAGGAAAAGAAAACATTGCTAAAGTCAAGGAAAAAAACAAAATGTTGATATGGAAAATGTTATTTTGAAAAATATTACACACATATTTACTACGCATGTTCATAATCAGAAGGTGCCAGCCAAGCCTATTATGTTATTACAGATTTTTGTATAAATATGAGATGTTTAGCTTTCCTCCGAAACAGTACGATCCCAATATTCAGAAAAATATCATTTCATAGATCGTTATAAAAGCAAAAAATAAACAATGGCAAAATTCATAGTAGGTTAATTTTTTAATTTTTTTTTCATGAAATATTTAAAAAAAAAATATCTTTTATAAATATTTAGATTATCTTTGCAACTCTGTTAGCGTTTGCAGCCAGTTCACCATTACATGAAGACGATGGATTACGTGGAAATTACCATAAAAGTGGAAGCCATTTAAATGATCAACATCGTGGCAATCATTTGTTGGGACAGAATGGTCATGGACAACGACAGCTTAGTTTACAAGGTCATGATACTGATTCCTTTTCGGGGCATGATGGCCATGGCCACAGTCATAATGGACACAATCACCATGATTGTGATCATGATCATGCTGGACATAATCATAATCAAGGACATGGACATCATAAATATTAATAAACAGTTATATATTGTTATTTAGTTTTTAATAGTTTAAACTTAGTTAAAGTTTCTTAAAGTGTAAATCTTTGAAAGGGTGCCACAAAAATTCCAAAAGCTAAATTAAATACGATCATCAATCATAGGTGTGTGTTTTTGTGCAAGTATGTAGGTATACTCGCTTAAAATAATAAAGGAGAACTTAAAAACGTTTGTTGCCGCTTAAGAGAACACATTTAAGAAAAAACTTTAGAAGCATAATGACAGTTTAGGTGTCAGTTCGGGGAGGAAAAAGATATTTTCGCACTTCATTGATAGTTTTTCTTTGTTGTTTTTTATTTCTACTGTTTTATTCTCTTATATAAATAAATAATCTGTTCAAATGCTGAATTCTAAATTAAAGTTTTCATTTTATAAAAGAAAAAACGATAGTAAAAGATGATTGTGACGTCACATGTATGACAAGATGGCGATTGGGGTGTATTTCATTAGCATACCTTGTATTTGTATATATATATCATATGGATGAATTATTGAATGAATTCATAGTAGTTCATCAAAAATATGATTTTGCAAGCACTGTTTTATATTCGCTTTATTTATATGTGGAGATGATGAATCTCTCCGCTAGCTAACTAAGTGGAATTATTGTTGTGTTTTGCATGGCAATTATTTTTTAAGTGAATGTAAATGTTCAATGGCCTGGTATATTATATTTTCTTTTAGGATTTTAAATGATAGAAGAAGTTTTTGTTTTAACTTTGTTGAATTTCTATTCCGAAGTGTACAGTAAAGGTGTTTAAGACATATACTGACTAAACACTTTTGTCCTCAAATTTAATTCCTTTTTGTTTTTAAATATTCAATATACATATTTTGAAAAACAAACCACTGCCCATCAGTATTAAATTCATCACTCCGAATTATTTTCGCGCCGATCCAATTGACTTTGCTCCGTCAAATAGTGGGCAAGCAAAATTTTTGTCCTCAGTATTTTGGCAGAAAAACTTTTTGCGCCGGAATTCTGTTCATGAAACTTAGATTGTTTTGGTCTCCGACACCCGGCACCGGAGAGAAAAGAGCAAAAGCCAGCTTGCCTAGCCAATTATAATTGAAGTCCAAAAAATACTATCACCGTATATGATTCACCACGTTAATGCTCTGAACTATAAGAATTAGCTCGTGCGAACTATTCGCGCAAACTATTCGGGCCATCATGCCTCGAAAAGGAATTTTTGTTAGCTGGTCTCGGGCAACTTTTATATTTTTCAATTATAGGGGTGTTTTGTTGAGATTACAGCACAGTGAAGTAAAAACTTTTCGCAAAAACGATCCACAGCAAATTTTTTTTTGGCTTGTTTTAGTATTCAAATATTGGTATCTCTGCTTGATGGCGGTTTGACATTAGGTTTGTTCGAAGGTTTTAAGTTGGTGCATTCCGGAGATTGAAATTATTAAGGTTTTAAACCTAGACCACACTTATAAAATATATATTATAGGAACAAAAATGTATATTAAAGGTATAGATGGGTTGACTATTGGCGGCCCAATTTTTAATGAATGTAACCGTTTGGAAACCTTTCAATATTTTCACTAATCCTGAAATATTTGACACTCCTTTTTCTAGATTTATGTTTTCTTTTCATTTAAAACTGTCAATTGACACAAAATCAGTCAAACTTTTATGCTGAATTACGCTGAAAGCAACACGAAACATAAGGCTCTCATTTATCGCTACGTAAATTAATTTTGACAGGCGAAAGTTTCGTTGTCGTTTCGAATCTTTTCAATTAAATTAGGTGACGTAAACAAACAAGCTACATATTTGCGGCTAGGCACGCACTTTCGATTTCGATCGCGCGACTATTTAGTCGCAAGAAATAGAAAAAACGAGTTTCAATGTGCGACCGACACGCGATCGAGAAATCGCGATGCTTATTAAAAGAAAGACTAATGTCGAATTAAAAGGAATTCTACATAAAATTTGTTTCACTTTTCGGGTGACATGACAGTCACAAATTCTCTTGCGATTTCGAAAAACGTAGGTGAGGCACGTATGTGGTGGCCGGGGTAGACGAAATTGCAGAGGTTGCACAAATTGCAGCGTTATCGCTCTTTTTTCTTTGGTGTTTTTCGTTATTGTTGTAGTATGATTTATTTCAATTTCGTATTCTAATCTGTGAACTTCACTTACGCAAAGTATACGAGACTGAAATGAAAAGGAAAAATAAAAAAAACGCAGAGATAAATTGCTGTGTGTAAAAGCGTCTTTGCAATCAGAAGCAGACCAAAAGAGAAATTGCAAGAGAATTTCGCAATGTCTAAAAGCAGTCTAATAATTGTAAGTGCGTTCCAAGCCTTAAGAGAAAAAACCAAACAGATCCACCAAGTGTCAAAAATGATCAAATGGAAAACAAAATTATTTTTTTGACAGAAAAGAAAGGGGAGAAAAAAAAAGTAGAAGGTTTACCAACATATAAAATTTAAAAAAAAATACATAAAGCGCCCTCTGAATTTGAGTAGGTTAAACCACTTCTGCCAAGTAATTTTCACTGGGGAAAAAAGGTAAAGTAAAACCCAGTAGATTTTTTGTTGTTGTTTCTCTTGGTGGATTTTTACTGACTGGGTTCCAACTTCTGAACAAAACACGCCTTATATCACATGATGTATCAGGACCAATGTTCTGTAACTTCTCGCATGCATAAATCGGTCGAGAAACGATATGGAAACTGAAACAAAATACATGATAAGTTTTGTTCCATTTTTTAGCGTTTCTCGACTGATTTTTTCGATGTGAGAGTTACAGAACATGGGTCCAGGACCCATATATGTTAAATGTAACAACAACGGGCTTAACTATAGCTAAGCGACGAGAATTTTTCAGAATTTAACTTAACTGCGGCGAAAAATAGTGTTAATAGCGAGTATTATGTTTATGCTATCCATATAGTTTGTATGGGAAAAATTGAAGGGTCCAGGGGAAAAATGATTTCGAGAAAAATGAAAATATAAGTTAACTTACTTATATACCTACGCTAAATGAAAAGGGAAATAAAAAATTCAAGAAAGGAGTTCTGTAATACAGAATGTTCTAAGACCTGTAACGAAAATTTAATTTTTATTTCATAATTATTTACATTTAATACAATTATTTTAGTGAATACAGTATGTGACTTGTGCCATTTTTTCATTGTAATCAGAAATAGAAAAACTAAAATGAAAAAACAAAGGCAAAACTAACAATGTCATGCTGCACCATATTATAAAGCCAAAAATCCATTCTTGTATTCTTTTTTTTAATTTAAATAATTTTCAAACTCAAAATAAAAAAAAATTAAAAATTATGTTTAGACTAATTTTTTTTTTCAAAATTTTACATTATAAAGTGGTAATTTTGTTTCTAGTATTAATTCCTCTTATTAATTTTAAGTTAAACACTAAAAAACTGATGCTTCAATATGCTTTATTGTTTTCTTGTTTTTGAGAAAATTAAAATGAAGTCTATGGACTTGTGTGCCATTTTTCCGTACAATATTTTGGACTTGAGTCGTTCTTCCGCAGCACGGCATTTCATTTTAATGGTTTTTCTTGGAGAACAACCATTTTTTTTTCAAAAAGTAAATAGGACATCATATAATACTCATAAAACTGTCATTTTTCCCCTGGACTCTTTATTTGTTTTTTTTTTTTTTTTTTTTTAGTGATGGTCCCGCTAATCCCTGATGATATTGTTTTTTTTTTTTTCAATCAGTTTCCTCTGGGATTGGAAAGAATAATCGGTTTACAAAATAGTGTGAATCTGGCTATTTCTCAAGGTTAACAAAATATTTCTTCAGAGTCTAATCTAATCAGTTTGTTTACTACTTTTGTCATTTTGCACACAATAATCTTTACCATGACGTTATATAACTTCAAAAATGCCTTGCATCTCCAATAGGCATACTTAATCTCTTTATATAAGTATATGTAGCCTTGAACTTTATTGCAAGTAAATTTTGGCTCAGTTGACCATTTTATTTCTACTTTGTACATTATATACCTATACACTAATATACCTGTTAAGTTTTAATACATAGGATTTATATTTTGTATTTGGAATATGGAATGGAATATATTTTTCGATAGACAGAGCTACTTATCTCATCTTTAAAAGAAGAAAACAAGCAATAATGAATAACACAAATTTTTATCACTTTCAATAATTTCTATCTACGTTTATAATTTATTTATAGATTTTATAAATTTTTTTTTGTATAAAAGGAGGATCTGCGAGAGGTATTTTCAATCAATTAATAGACCTTTCATAAGCATAGTCTAGTCTAGTGCACCTGCATACCTTACCTACCTATAATAAATTTGAGCAATTTAAAAAGAAAATATAAAATGAAATTCCTGGTAGTTTTTGTTACTCTTTTAATACTTGCCCTTGCTGTAGCTGATCATCACAAATCACCAATTCAGCACGGACAAAGTGAACAGCTCGGACATGGTCATCACCAAGAAAAACAAGTGCATCATGGCCATCAAGCTGGCTTCGTCGAGCATGGACCACAAGGTCATGGCCAGCATGCACAGCAGCACCATGAACAACAAGGGCAATTCGGACATGAAAAGAGACATTATTAATTTAATTGTACCTCAAAAATAACAATGCAAATATATCTACTACAGTAATACTAATGGTATCTTTCTAACCTATATATTCTGTATTGTTTAATAAAATGACTATAAAGTGATATTTTTTGTGCTTTTAATACTTTTAACGAATTTAATGTTTACATATAAGTATGTATACAGTTACACACAGCTTAATTTCTGTTAGCTTGAAAAAAACACTATCCTTTTTCCCAAAAAGCCAATCTCAGGCCATTTTTATTACATATTTTCAAAAAAAAAATAGAAACGTTGATGCTGGCCGTCATCGCCCGTGAAGACAACACCAAACAAAATAATGGAATTTTGTGTTTGATGCCAAACGGTTTAATTTCGTATTTAAAAATCTGTGAACAACAAACACTCTCCATTTTCGGTATGTAATGTATGCCTACGTGTCAATAACACCTTTCTTTGAAAAATTACCTCAATATTCCAACTTCGACTTTGCTAAAAATGCTGCAAAGTATTTATGCATCCTTTAACGATGCTCGAATTTTTTTTTCCACTTCTGGCTGTTATCTATGAGGCGTACATTCATCCAAAACCTTAGTACAACTTGCATGACAGAACTCACAGAAAAGAACTTTAAAACTGATGGATCGAGGCGTACCTAACCCTGAGCCTCTAGCGGAAACAATTAATTTCATAAAATCGAACAAGCAATGGATATTTCTAGATTTCGTGAAATCGACTTCAGCATTTTTTTCTTACCATCTCTGCAGGAATGAAATTTTACGTCTACTTCCAGTTGAACTGACACCTGTGCTACCTTTTTAGCTTTACATGTGGGTTGAAATTTTACATAGGTGGGGTATTTTGTTGGTTTCTATATTGAAATATCAAAGTCCCCTTTCACACAAGGCAACTGAGTTGCCAGCAACAATCAGTTCATTGGTGAGAAGGGCAGGAAGAAAAAGGGGTGAATAAAATCTCCCCGGTCAGCAAATTCAGGAAATTTTTTTGACGTTTCTTTTCACACTACGTTTGTGTGCGTTCAACCAAGGTAGTTTAAAAGGAAAATACAGCAAGTCTCCTCCGATTTTGTATCTTCGTGTGAAAGGTACAAAAGATTGTTAAGGAGATTTAAAGAAAACGTCAAAAAAAACACCAGCAACTAGTATCTTCGTGTGAAATGGGACAAATTGAAGCGTAGACGTCAAGCTGTTCTCTTCTTAAGTGGGGTACAAATTATCCATCACGTATGACAGTCAGCTGACTGTCAGTCAACATCAAAAAATTTTGTGAGCATGAGCTTGCTTGGAGTTTGCCTGAAAAACCATCAAACAGAGTTTACACTCTATCAGTCGTGAGCAAAACTGTCATACGTGATCGATAATGTGTACCCCGCTTTAAGCGGGTTGATTGCAAATGAGATTTCATAAAATAATTTGCCAATTAGGTAAGAAATAACAATATTGCTTACGGAGGCATTAAGTGTATAAGACAATATATTGGGTCACTTGAATAGTCAAAAGCCGTTGTAATATTAATTTTCTTTTCTTGTTTTGTCGCTTCTTCTTGTTCTTTAAACAGCGTTCAAATGAAATCATTCAAAATGCATCATTCCTCTCCTAAATAAAAAAAATTTAGTCGTAATAGGTACTGGCGTTTCCAGGAACGGCCATCGGCTTATCCAATTTCGGACGTTATGGCCAATACACGAATTGTGATGGCATCCCATTTTCCATACGATGGACACTGTGTTTGACATGTTAAAAGTAGTCATGTCATAAACCCTTGATTGCTCGTTCGGTTGCAACTCTTTGATCTCCCGATTGCTGAAATCAAGGAAATTTTAGGCATTTAATTTCAGATATATTTTTTCTTCTAAAATGCAATTCAAAATGTATTAAGAAAATGTGTAATATTTAGGAAATCATTATTTTTAATACTGTTTGCAATGAAAATATGCTGTAATACTTTAGTACGACTGAAAATTAGATTTTTAACCGTGTACGTAGAGCCGGATGAGCCAAGTAGCAAGAGTAGCAAATGCTACAGGCGCCGCGCATTTAGGGGCCTCACCCACCAACGTTTTCTGACCATAAAAAAGTATTTAGATTAGATTAACAGTATTATTTATAAATTTGCCCGAATTGAATGAAGAAAAACTTGTTTCTTAACAGTTTTGTTTTATTTAATACCATAAACTTGATAACCTAAAACAATCCAAGGGCTCCTTGATAAAATTTGCTACCAGGTCCCGCGCTGGCTTAATCTGGCACTGCGTGTACGTAGTACGTAGATAGATAATAGTTTGTATACTATTTTTTATTGAGTGGTAAGTAAAGGTTAATTCAAATGTTAAGTGCTTCGAATATTAGATGTGATAGCAAAAACAAAAATAATCAAAATAGATATTCGACAAAAAAAACTTCATTCCATGAAAAATGTACGATCAAATGAAGAATAGTATAAATTGTGTTCGTTTATGTAGGCACCTCCGGGTTTTTGTATAAAAGTGAGATAACTACCCTATTCAAAAACAGAACTTGATCCTAATTCAAACAGATACAACCCTTCTCCAAGAACCATGGTAAAATTAATTGTGAGTGGATTTTTTTTTATTAATTTATAGTTTTATATTGATTAAAGAGTTTTTACAAATGCATAGATAATTTTTGTTGCTCTATTTGCCATTGCTACATGTGAATCCTTCAAACCGGGTAAAAAGCGACCCCATAAAATAACAACAAGACGTCCACAAGAATCCATCAGTGGTATTGAAAGGGGAAGTGGTTATTTGACAAATAATCAAAATCAGGAGTTATTCAATGGTAAACAAAATCAACCAGCTTCCGGAGTTATTGGTCCAAAAGATAACGGTGGTGGAGGGGAACTTGAACTCCAAACACAAAGACACGAATATAAACCAGTTATATCCAGACCTGGACAAAGAAATCGTGAAGACAAATATGAAGTTCCAGATTTGGGCAGTTAAAGTTGCGTCTTAAAAGTAAAATCAATTAAAAATATTAATAGATGCATAACATGTCTTATTTTTCAAGAATTAGTTAAAATAAAAATTATTTTTACATTAAACCTAGACATATTATGTTTATACCTACTTATTATATTAACGGCTATGTTATTGACTTTTTTCAAAGCTAGTTTTACTTAAAAACTAGTTCTATAGGGATTTCGAATTTTCAGTTTCTCAAAAAAGAATATTGATTTGATTTAGATGTCAAGCTATGCATGAATATTTTGATTTAGATGTCAAAGTAATAAAAATTTGTGAAAAACTTAAAACTCGAAACAGTTTTTCGGTAAAACTAGATTTGATGAAATTCAGGAATATGGCCGTAATACTATCAAACTTACTTTTAAATTTATATCGAGTCTGATTTTAGTTTTATATTCAATACAGTTCCATTAGAATCTATTTAAAAGTTCTTCTCCTGAAAATAAAGGCTTAATTATACATTTGAAGTTTTTTTGCAAAATCGTATGGAGCTGCGTCGCTTATCATCTATAATTTAAAAAAAAAAAAAAAACTCCTATTATCACACTAAAATTGTTTTAGTGTGGAGATAACTTCAGTATTATAATTTCCCCGAAAACCTAAAAAACTATTTATGGAACGAACGATCTAAATATTTAACTCCTATAAATATGCAATACTTTCTTACCTTTTGATCGCTGACAATTTGAAATATTACTTCGAAAATTTTCAGTTTAAATTTGAATTTAATTTAGATTTGGCTTTTTTTTTAAGTTAAAGCCTAGTTTATAGATCGAAGCGAAATTAAATGTTCATACAAAAAAATTGTTTTTTTCCCAGGCGTGAAAAATACAAAAAAATTAAATGCAATTATTTAAGCGACAAAGAGAAAGAAATTTGTTTCGAAGTAAATATAATTCAACGGACTTATTTAAGCCAAATATAAAACAAAATTTATTTTCTTTGTAAACCCTTCGATCCGAGATTTATTGATGTTTCATTTTTATTTCGTATTCACTTCTTATTGTTGATGTATAAACTAGGCTTAAGGAAAGGAAGTAGTACGTTAATGGAAATAATCTTAGCACTGACTATTGCAGGACTCACAGGTATAACAAACCAAGTCATACAAAAATATATCTCAAAATTAGTGCCTAATTCAGCTTATTTTAGTTATTTCATTTTATTTCATTATTAAATCAGAAGAAAATTTAGAGAAATAACTTAATTCAAATGGGTAGATATGTGTCCCCTATAACCTCAGTCTATCAACTCCTACTCTCGACCTCCCCGTGGTGAACGTCGGGTGCCTAGTACCATACCTTTGGCAGTGGTGATAAGCAGACGTCTTTTTGTGCGCTCTTGAATTTTACAAAATTTATATTTGATTATTTATTCTTTATTACGATGGATGAACGTTGTGCAAAGTGTAATTTATCCGCCACAAAAGATTTTTTGATATGTGGTGGAATATGCAACCAAGCATTTCATGAAAAATGTACAAGTTTATCAGATAATGTATTAAATATTCTCAAATCAAGTGTAAATCTGACATGGAAATGTAGTGCATGTTCAAGCAACTCTGCTTTGGCCTTACTAGCTAAAATGAATGAGCTGAATAAAATTGTTTTGCAACTAAAAGGTGAATTAACCCAAATTAAAGATTGCCTTAAGAACAATAATAAAATAGTGCCAAATAAAAATCAAATCCAATATATAAAAGCTCTCGATGATAGCGATGACGACAAAAATTCCGCTAATACTTCTCTTAATAATGTGCAAAATGTGTCTCCCGTGGTTATTGACCCCTCATGTTCTAGCGGTGTTGTCCATTCCCTTAAAGATAAACAATGCGAAGGTGTAAAACAAAGTAATAATAGAAAACAAAGCTCCAATCTCAGTAACGATAAGACTTTCCAGCCTCCCCGCAATAATGGTAGAGAAAAGAGTAGAGCAGATCGACATGCAGTTGGCAGTGATGACTCCTCAACAGCTTTAGAGGTTATACCTGCATTGGAATGGATACATCTATCTCGCTTCTCACCAACAACGAAACCAGACGCTATTATTGCCTATGCATCAACAAAATTGGGTATTCCTGAAAATAAATTTTCTTGTTTCCCACTGTGTAAAAAAAATTCTAATATGGACACATTAAATCACATTAATTTTCGTCTTGGTGTACCATCAGAAGCTTTGGATAATGCATTAATGGGTGAAAACTGGCCGCAGCGCGTTCATGTAAAACTTTTTCGTTTTTTCCCAAAAAAAGAGAATGCGGGGTTTGGGGATCCGAACAAAGAGTATGCAGTGAACAAATAAATGAAATTGTTCAATATCATCAAGACTTTGCTCTCCCTCAACATCAACACCTTAATCTGCCTTCGCCATCTTCCCCTTCGGTCTCATCAATTTTACCATTTTCTTCATCTTCTTCATCACTTTCTTCGTCATCACCACATTCTAAAAACTCGCTCTCTGTTTATTACCAAAATGTTGGCGGTATAAGAACAAAAACGAAAGAAGTATTTCTTGCTACATCATTGCATGAATATGACGTCATTGTTTTCACTGAAACTTGGCTCCATGTTCACATACAATCAGCTGAACTATTTGATGACTCTTACAATGTTTACCGTTCTGATCGCTATCAAAATTCTACTCAACGTGGAGGAGGGGTGCTTATTGCAGTTCATTCAAAATTTTCAAGTCACCCGTATGAACTTAAAATAAGAAATGACCATATCGAACAGCTGTGTGTTATTGTAGATTTATGTAAGGGTTTAGGTTTTCATGATGAAATTATTTTTATTGTTAGCTATATACCACCAAAAAGCCCTACATTTATTTATGAAATGCATGCAAATAATATAGAATATATAATAGAAAATCTTTTTGATCATCAACTACCATGTATTTTGGGTGATTATAACTTAAGTGATGTTCATTGGAATTACTCGGAAGATGAAAAATGTTTGATCCCCTATAATGTTAAGAAAGAATATGAAATATTATTTGTTGATTCCTTGATATCGCATAATTTATTTCAAATCAATACTGTTTTTAATTCAATGCGAAGATATCTTGATTTAGTTTTTACTTATAACAACTTAGCTTATGATGTAAGTGAGGTTATTTTTCCATTAGTAGGAAATACTGTTTTTCACAAAGCTATTTGTATTTTATTAAGAATTTATAAAAATCCTGTGTGCAATAATATTAAAAAATCTCAAAATGAGTTTAATTTTGCAAAAGGAAAATATGTTGAATTAAATGATTACTTTTTCTCCCTGAATTGGTCATTAGTTCTTTCTGGAACTCAATTTGAACTTATATATAATAACTTTTTAAAATACCTCTTTGATGGTTTCTCCAAGTTCATTCCAAGAAAAAGTAAAAAGTCTAACTTTAAATTACCTTGGGATAACCATAGACTAAAAAATCTTAAAAACGTTAAAAATAAAGCCTTTAAATTATTTAAAAAAACGAAGCTTGAAGTTGATAAACTTCGTTATTGCCAGTTACGCCGCGAATATGAGTTTCTTAATAAATTTTTATATAAACAATATATCTTGAATATACAATCACAAATTACAAGAAATCCAAAAGCCTTTTGGGCTTTTATAAATTCTAAAAAACAAAACTCTGTAATATTTTCTAATATGGAATATAATAATCAAACTTCTAATGATTTATCTACAACTTGTGATTTATTTGCAAGCTTTTTTGAAACTGTGTATAGGGATCATACTACACTAATTATTCCTGACACTGATGATGAGATAAATTCTTTTTCAAATATGAATCTTGGATGTCTTTTTTTATCTATTGAAGATATCAAAGAAGGTATTTTGAATTTCAGTTCGAATTTAAGCCCTGGACCAGATGGTATTCCCTCTTTTTTAATAAAACAATGTTTTTCGCTAGTAGAGCCACTTCAAAAAATCTTCAATATGTCCCTTTCAAATGGAATTTTTCTAGATGATTGGAAATTTTCTTATATAACTCCTATTTTTAAAGCAGGTCAAAAGCATAAAATAGAAAATTATCGACCAATTTCAAAACTCTCTGCTATACCAAAACTCTTTGAGCTTATTGTGAAACAGAAAATTTACTTCTATATAAAAGAGCAGATATCTCCATTTCAACATGGATTTTTGAGTGGTAGATCAACTACTACGAATTTATCTTTGTTCACAAAATATGTTTCTGATGCCCTTGAATCAGGTCTTCAAGTGGATGTTATGTATACAGATTTTCAAAAAGCTTTTGATAGCCTCTGTATAACACTTCTTATAAAAAAACTCAGACATTTTGGTTTTCATTCGGCTCTCCTGAAGTGGATTTCCAGTTACTTAAACAACAGAAAACAAATAGTTAAAATTTGCGACTGTATGTCGAAGGTAATTAGTGTCTCATCTGGTGTTCCTCAAGGCAGCCATCTGGGACCTTTGTTGTTTTTGGTTTATATTAATGAATTACCTTTACTGCTGGAATATACAACTGGTTTATTATTTGCAGATGATTTTAAACTATTTTCTACAGTTAAAAGCCCAAATGATTGCCTTAGAGTACAAAATGATATAAATAAAATAGTAGATTGGTGTGAACGAAATTTTCTTACGCTCAATATTAAGAAATGTAGTACTTTTTCATTTTTTAGGTCACATACAAATATTTTATATAATTATAGCATTTCAAACATTGCTTTGAATAGACTATCAGAAGTGAAAGATCTTGGGGTAGTGTTTGACGAAAAGTTAAGTTTCTCACTACATATGGATTTAGTCATAGCAAAGGCAAATTCAATGCTAGGTTTTCTCAAAAGAAATTGCTCAGAATTTTCAAATCCTTACGCGATTAAAGCAGTTTACACAGCGCTTGTTCGCCCACATTTGGAATACGCTTCAGTTGTTTGGGATCCTTGCTACACAGTTTCAAAAAATAGAATAGAAAAAGTTCAAAAATCTTTTACGCGATTTTTAGTAAGACAGCTAAAATGGAATTTGCCGGAAATGCCAAGATACTCCACCAGATGTGCCTTAATTGGTTTAACTACTCTCGAAAACCGTCGCCTTGTAAATTGTATTATGTTTGTTTATGATATATTGTCATACCATATAAAATGCCCCGTTTTACTAAATTTTTTAAATATCTATGTTCCAGGAAGAAATGTCAGAGCAAGAAAATTATTTTATATTCCCTTGCACAGATATAATTATGGCTCTAATGAACCATTCTCAAGATGTATGCGATCTTATAATGAATTAAATTTTAGTTTAGATTTAAGTCTGGAAAGAAATGTATTTAAGTTTCAATTAAGTGAAAATATAAATATAACACCATTATATTAGATTTAAGCAATCTGTAAGAGGAAACTCGATAGATGAATGAATAAATAAATAAATAAATAAATAAATAAATAACTGAAGATGGGGTCCCAATCCCTGTGGACGGTTTAGGCGGCAGCAAATGAGAGAGGGGGGGAGGAGTGTTCCCACTAAGGCACTTCTCCTTTATCCAGGCGGCAGCGGAAGAATTCCCCAGATGGAATCAACGGTGGCGTCTACAGTTCCAGTTAGGTTGAACTACTTAGTGAACACCTTATATGAGCTACTACGACGTATTCGTAGCTCAGGCCTATAAGGAGCGGTTTATCCGGCTCCCCGTCTTTGGAGTTATAATAAGGATCTGGTCCTCCAGGCTAGGGGGTTGTGCGTCGGGGTGACTTCTCTACCACGGAAAAAATGTCGGTTCCGAAACGACAACAAGCCTCGGATATGGATGATTTCAATGTTGACGACCCCAGCAAACGAAACAAGGACAATGAATTTCGGATCTGCACGTGGAATGTCCGGACCCTAAACAGGCCACGTGCAGCCGAACAATTAGTGGAGAACCTGGATAGGCTAAAGGCTGATGTAACAGCCATCCAGGAAGTGCGATGGGATGGAGAGGGCATACGAAGGATGCAATCGTGTGACATCTACTTCGGCGAGTGCTGCAAGGAGCAGGGTCAGCGGCTCTTTGGTTGTGGTTTTGTGGTAAGGGGAAGACTTAGGCAAGAAGTCTTGGGCTTCAGAAATGTAAGCGAGCGCCTGGTCACAATCCGCATCAAAGCAAAGTTCAAAAACATCACGTTGATCTGTGCCCATGCCCCAACGGAAGAAAAGGATGACTCAACCAAAGAAGAATTCTACGATCTCCTCGAGGATACGTATGATAGGTACCCCAAGTACGACGTCAAGATTATTCTTGGCGACTTCAACGCCAAGATCGGAAAGGAGGGCATCTTTGGTTCGATAGTCGGAGGACACAGCCTGCACGACAACACTTCCGGTAACGGACTCAGGCTCATTGATTTCGCGGCGGGGCGAAATGTCATCATAGCAAGCACTCTATTCCCACACCTCAATATACACAAAGGGACTTGGCGGTCTCCGGATCAACGAACCGTCAATCAGATTGATCATGTTGCGATAGACGCCAGACATGCTTCCAGTATCCTGGATGTCCGAACGTTCCGAGGTGCAAACATAGACTCGGATCACTACCTGGTGGTAGCGCAAGTACGTATGCGGATATCTATGACGCCACAACGACGAGCGGATGCTGTAAAACGATTTAACGTCGCGAAGCTGAAATCGCAAGAGATAGCCAGGACTTTTGCAGACCACGTCTCTCTTAAACTCTCAACAGGCCCGCCACAAACATCATCTGTAGAGGACCAGTGGAAGCACTGCCAAAATGCCATCAAAAGTGCCGCTACTGATGTGCTGGGTTTCACTAGGCCACCACAACGAAACCCCTGGTTCGATGAAGAATGCAGACTGGCGCATGAAGCAAAGAACGAGGCCTACCAAGCAGTGCTGCAGACTAGAACCAGAGCTGCTGAGAGAGCAGCCCGGGAGCTCTACGGGCAAAAACGGAGGGAGGAACGCCGACTTCTCAGGAGAAAAAAGAGAGAGCATGCGAAGCGGGCGGTCGAGTCTATTGAGGATTGTAGCGGCAGGGGGGATGTTCGAAAGTTCTACCGAAGTGTGAGGCAAACTACCCAGGGTTACAAGGCCAGAACGGAAGCCTGCCGAGATGAGAGTGGGAATATGGTGGTAGACACACAGTCGGTGCTGAGGATCTGGAAACAACACTTTTCTAGACTGCTTAACGGCGAAAATGGCCAAAATTCCGCTGTAAGACAGAACACTCAATTCAACTTGGACGATAACGGTCAAAACCTCCGTCCACCCGACCTAAATGAAGTTCGGTTAGCGATAGCCAAGCTTAAAACGTACAAAGCTGCTGGTGCGGATGGCCTGCCAGCCGAGCTATTCAAAGCAGGGGGAGATGACTTGGTAGGGAGTATACACCAGCTTATCTCCAAAATTTGGTCGGAGGAAAGTATGCCCGATGAATGGAACCTCGGTATAGTGTGCCCCATCCACAAGAAAGGAGATGCTCTGACCTGTTCCAACTACAGAGGTATAAGTCTCCTCAACGTCGCATACAAAATCTTGTCATCTGTACTGTGTGATCGCTTAAAACCGTTTGTCAACGATCTGATCGGCCCCTATCAGTGTGGTTTTAGGCCCGGCAAATCAACCGTCGATCAAATGTTCACACTCCGACAGATTTTGGAAAAAACCCAGGAGTTTCAAATCGATACACACCACCTCTTTATCGATTTTAAAGTCGCATATGATAGCGTAGACAGAGACGAGCTATACAGAGCCATGGCGCATCTCGGCATCCCTGCCAAACTCGTCCGCTTGTGCAGGATGACGATGGAGAAATCTCGCTGCTCCGTCAAAGTCGGCAAGAACACCACCGAACCCTTTGATGCCGAGAAAGGTTTGAGACAAGGCGACGCGTTATCATGCAACCTCTTTAACATCGTACTTGAAGCAATTGTACGCAACTCGCAAGTCAACAACAGTGGTACAATTTTTCAAAAGTCTGTTCAACTACTTGCTTATGCAGATGATATTGACATCATTGGGAGAACGAATCGAGCTGTTACCGGCGCGTTTGCAAGTATTGAATCGGAGGCGGCGAAAATGGGTTTGGCTGTTAATGAGGACAAGACGAAGTATATGCTGTCATCGAGAAAGGATAGATACAACTTCGAAGTCCACAAGGACTTTGTCTACCTGGGCTCCACTGTAACATCGCAAAATGACATCAGCGCAGAGATCAAACGAAGAATTACTCTTGCCAATCGCTGTTTCTTCGGGCTAAGAAGGCATCTAAGTAATAAAGCCCTCTCTCAGAGAACCAAGGAGACCTTATATAAGACCCTAATCATCCCGGTCCTGCTATATGGGGCAGAGGCATGGACCCTGTCAAAAACGGATGAGAATCTGCTTGGGTGCTTTGAAAGGAAGATTCTTCGGGTGATTTTCGGTCCAGTCTGTATCGATGGAGTATGGAGGAGAAGATTTAATAACGAGCTTTACGGGCTTTACAGCGACGTCGACCTGGTCAAGAAGCTGAAAATTCAGCGGCTGAGATGGCTGGGACACGTGGAGCGTATGGACACCAACGCACCAGCCTGACGAGTCTTCGAATCTACCCCTGACGGTCTGCGCAGCAGAGGAAGACCCCACCTTAGGTGGCGCACACAAGTGGAGAACGACCTCAACCAACTTGGAGTGCGTAACTGGAGGCAGCTAGCTAGGGACCAAGCTGGCTGGAGGGGCTTGTTGGTTGAGGCCGTAGTCCATCCTGGGCTGTGAGCGCCATCGAAAGTAAAGTAAGTAAGTAACTTAGTTATGTTTAGAACGGGTAAATTATTCATTTTGATTATTAATGTCAGTTTAATTACAACTCATTCATTGGATTCTGTAATTGGGGTGATTATTTACACAATTTTTGTGAATATAATAAATTCAATTACGTAAACTATCTATCTTTCAGTTATTTTATGGAAATAAATAAAATATACGCCTATTTTGAGCGGACCGAGAAATCTTATTCATACCGATTATGGAATCCGCAAAACTGCATCCGCAGTGAATCGCAGTGTAGTGATCTCTTTTCTCTTCATCGATTTAACGTAGAGAAAGGAAAGAGAACAATGTACTGCGAATCACTGTGGATCAACTATTATGGATTCCATAATCGACATGATTATTTGGAGGGCATCAAAAAATTAGAGAAGCCCCTCCTGCCTAAACGAGGGGAAATAGACCCCCCCCTCTCATACGATTTTTTTTCTTGTCTTAACCCAACCTAATTGCTTCAGCAGTTTGGTGCATCTTATACCGATCACCCTGTATATGGGGTCTTGTGAATAAAAAAAAAGCAAAAACTTTATTGTAAGTAGCTAAAGCTAACTAGCCATAGCTTTTACTAGTAACTTTATAGTTCTATTAGCTAAAGATTTATTTCATGTGAATAAAAAAAAGATTTCGCAAATAGCTTCAGCTAGAAAATTTAAGCTTTAGCTTTATAATTTTAGCTTTTGTTTGTTTATTTACATGTTTTAACTTAAGTAGCTTTAGACTAAACTGTTTTATATATACTGGAGTGCAATGCAACGTATGTTTTAGTTTTATTTTTTTTTTAATTTGCGTGCAAAAAATGCTTTATCATATCTTCTATCGTCCGTCAGTCTCTGCATCTGTACATCGCGCTCGAGATTAAATTTAATTTTTAATTTTGATTTAACCGTGCTATAGTTCATGTAGACTGGGTAGCTCCAATAAAATGTTTTGAGTATTTTTTAATGTTCGTTTTTTTTTTTAATATTTAATTTTAATAAAACCATGTTACAGAGTGTTAAATTTTTAAAGAAAATTTTCTCATTTTTGGATTTTTCCCGTACATTTAATCAACAATCTCCCAATTTGTATCCAAAATAAACAAAAAGAAATTAAATTCAGATATCTCAAAAATATCTGCATCCTCTGCTCAGAGGTTAATGCACCTCCTCTACGCTCTGTTGAATTCCCTAAAAAGTAATTAGAAAGCCAATGCACATTTTCTTTTGAAAACCAAAACATACTATGAAAGTCATCATCACTTATTTCCGAACGTTTTTTTATGAATTTCGGTTGTCTTACGCGTACAAACTCGGCCATATTCGCACTAAAACTGAATAGAATAATGAAAATAAGAACTATTCAAACCTTTCTCGACAGGAATGAAAAAATCTTGCAATTTTTATAGCTTTTACTATATTATTATAGCTTAAGCTATTTTAAGGCAAACAAATTGAAGTTTAAGCTGGAAAAAACAACTCAAAACTAAATGAATTTAGCTTTGGCTATTTTAAAATAGCTATTACTAGAAAGGACCTTTAACTAGATAGCCAAAGCTAATTTTAATTCACGCAAAACTCAGCTTTTACTTAAAAACCCAAGTTTTAGCTTAAGCTTTTTTTTTATTCACAAAACCCATGGAAGCAGTAATATTTTTGGTTTCCAAATTGTTTTTTTTTATTTTACGAAATGTACATTGCACGCATATATTTATTTTAATTTATTGAATTGGCGTGTTCAGTAAAATGAGATTTTTGAGATAGATATCTGTAATTCATAAAGTGAGCAAGTGAATCCAAACATTTTGCCAGCTAAATTTAGAAATTTTGATGAGGAATTCTGTTCACGTAACTGAGATTGCTGAACGCCCTGAGATCTTATTTATACTATAAAATTTCTATAACCAAATATCATGAGTCGTATTTATTATATTTTTGACCTTAATTGAATTAATAAGAATTAAGTTTTCGACAATCGAATCCATTGTATAAAGAAAAAAGGTTAGATCATGTAGCAACACTTAAAAATGCTTATTTATAACTTGGATGGCTGTCTGTAGTAAGACAGTGTTTATAAATACGACTGAATTTATTTAATTCTTATGAAATCAGCAGGAGCTGATAACCATATACCGTTCTGTGAAAATTTTTCTTCGTATTTCTTATGTTTCATTATCTTAAATGATTCTCGGTAAATCGTTATAGTTTCCTTGAAATGCAATTATTTATTTTTTTGAAATATTTTGAGATTAAAACAAAGATGAATTCCCAAAACAAAAACAGCGTGCGTCGATTAGAATAAGAAAAACATTTGTGGGTTGAAAAGTGTAACCAAAAATTAAATGATTCTCTTTAAAAAGGTATCCTATGACTGGCTGACAATATTTCCAATAAAAAGTGTTCCTTCATGCAAACAAAGTAGGTAAGGTAAATACCCGCTAGTGACATCAACTTTGCTTGCACTTGAACTTGATGACATTATTTTAAATTAGAATGACAAAATTGCTAGAAGGGGAGGGTTGCCTTTCTTCCTGGCTAAAACTCCGAAACTCTACATATGTATATATGACCTATAAATCGAGACCAGATATCGTACGAGGACGCGAGGGCTCTCGTTGGATTCAAAACACTAGAAAACATATAGGAGAAAACCACCTTCATGGAAAAAGGATGCGGTCGGCGATGCAGATGAAAACCATATAAGTTCCTGAGGTCATTCTTGTTAGTCGAAAAACTTAAGCGGTAATTTTCTCGTTTTCGCTTCCTTTTCGACGTATAACTATAACGGTTTTTATGATTATTTTATTGGTTTTGTTTTTTTAAGTGGCTGTAACTTTTCCAAACTGCAACACAAGAGCAGTTAGGACTTTTTACAAGGCCAGCTTTGGATTCGTAGAAAAACTTTAACTCGAGATTTTGATCAGACTTGACATTACGATGATAGGGAAGACGAAAAAAGTGGGTCTCGCAATTCCGTCCGTCTGTATGTATGTCTGTCCGTCTGTCTGTGGACTCGTATACAGCCTAAGCCCATGGGCCGATTTTAATTAAACTTAGTATTAAGTGTTTTTTGAACATTCCCCCGACACTTTTTTTTTTCATTTTCTTTTTAGGACCAAAAATAACGGTACCTGCCATATATTTTTTTTTTGCATTTTTGGAAAATCTTTTCTTTTCTCAAAAATAGCTCAACAGATTTTTCTAAAACAAAATCAATAAATTTTATTAGGTATATGCTAACTTTCTGTGAAAATTAAATTTCCAAAAAGTGATTTTAAATGGTACCTCTCATAGAACCATTTTTTTTGTTTTGGTTTTTCTTGAAAAGAATTGACTAATTTTGATAATTTTTTTTATGGATAATCTTCTGAAAAATTTAAATAAGTACATAGATAGTATTGTGTACCAAAATTTTCAAAAAAAAAAATGTTTTTTAGATTCAAAATTTTTTTTGAAAACCAAATATTTCGAAAACGACTTGGTCGATTCTTATGAAACTTGGTAAGAAGCGGGTTTTTAAGATTACCTGAAATATTTAGAACAAAATTTTTTCTTATGGTCAAAATAAACGGTACCTTCTATATAAATGTTAAAAAAACCGTTACAGGAAATATAAATTTTATCGAAAACGACTCCTACAATTTTGATTGAAATCGTTCTACATACTAATATTAGTATGGTCTACGACCTGCCAAAAACAGAATTTACAGTTAGCCATTATTGAGAGTACCTCTCATAGAACCATTTTCTTTATTTTGGACTATATCATTATGTGTGTAACCGATTTAAAATAAATTTTTTATACAAAAGATTTTCAAAAGTTGAAATCATACTGCATATCAAAATTTTTTAAATTTAAGCTCTAAGTCACTTGTATAGTACTAGTTTAAACTTAAGGCTCCCATAAAAAAAAATTATTTACTTATAATACACTCAATCTTTAAAATTTGAAGAAACTTTTACTACAAGAGCTAGTTTGTGCGATCCAGTCGTGCGTTTTTTTTGTTTTTTTTTTATTTTAAATGTATTTTTTGGTACTAAAATGTGAAATATTTTTAAGAGAATAAATGGGACTTTTAAAATAAAAAAAGGCTTTTAAATGAAAAACTAATAGGTATTATAATGTCAATACAAAAAAAAAATATATAAACGGCAACAAATGGGTTTGTTTAATAAATTGCGGAAAATCGTTACCTGCATAGAAAAAAGTTGTAGGGTGGGTAAGAAGTCCTAAAGTAATTTCGAAATCGATTGCAGTTTGGCAAAGTTAGAGCCACTTAAAAAAAAACGAGACCAACAATCATAAAAACCGTTTTCCACAAATCGAAAAGGAAGAAAAAACGAGAATATAACCTATCAAGTTTTTCGAATTACCTCAGGAACCCATGGTTTTCGCGGGGCACCCTGTATATTGATAAAATCTTAAATTATGCCGAATTTTAAACTGTCAACTGAAATCATCGTATTGATCCTTTTTACTTGATAAATATTAGGGCAAGTATTGATTTCGTGTACAAAAAAATTTTCGGGGTTGAAGCCAAAATTGAGAAGTCCGAAAAAGTGGATGTCACTGTACCGTCCGTCTGTGCATCTGTGCGTATAAAACAAAGTTACCCATTTATCTCAAAAACATCTCTGACGATTTTTTTTTTAATTTTGTATGTGTACTAGTGGTGGTATGGTCTATATTTTGGTGAAAAAAAAAATTAACAAAACCGTTATTACCGGTACCTGCCATAGAACCGTTTTTTTTTTTTATTTTCGACTTTCTCGTTACCCGCTTAACCGATTTTGATCAAAATTTTGACTTAGGAGGTTCTATTAAGTCTGAATATAATACTGAATATAAATATTTTCAAAAAAAATATTTTTTGGATTTAAAAAAAAAGTTAAAAAATAATTTTTTTGGAAAGCGGGTTGACGAAGTTTTTTTTTGAAATTATGGTTTTAGCTGTATATTATTATATTCTTAAAAATGGCATAGCAAATTCAGGAACATTTTTTCGTAACTGTGAATATTGTAAAAGTTACAGGTCAACAAATTAGAAAAAATCAAAATTTAAAATTTAATGTAGGCATCTACCACAAATTTGTAGGACTTCAAACATAACTAATTTTCTAAACATGTTTTTTTTTACATTTCAATAAACAAAAAAGATATGTTCATTATAAAAAAACATCGTTTTATACTGTTTAAAAAAAATCAAGATCACTTTTCTAGACTTTTCGCTTTCCGTTTGTAAAACGGGGTTTTTTTAATCTAATCAGCTCGTACCATAACCGTTTTTTTATTTGTACAAATATTCATATATATCTTTTTTGTTTTTTGCAATATAAAAATATATTTTCCCAAAAAACATCATAACCCTTTCCGCCCTGTGAGCAGTTTTCTGATAAGAACCACTTTGCTAATTACAGGGATGAATTTAATCAAAATATTTGCAGCCGTTTTGAGAAAATTTGAAAAATATCAGAAACAGTTGTATTTTGTGATTATTTTCGCTCACAGCTAGGTGGGAGCGTGCTTCATCATGAGCTCAAGGCTGTTTCGCAATGCAACGATAAAACGAGACGTCAGCGTGACGAGATCTCTTCGAAGTTGTTCTCTCTTTAAAACGAGTTTCAAAAAGTATTTCTCGTCATCACGTACGTCTTTTTGTCAATTTTTCGAACTTTATGACGTGACGAGACGACGAGAAATGCTTTATTAAGCATTATTTCAAAGTTTAAAATTCTTTTTTTAAGAGAGAACAACTGCGAATAGATCTCGTCACGCTGACGTCTCGATTTCTCATCGCATTGCGAAACAGCCTTCACTCAGATTTAAGGAGTAAAAATCGACTAACTTCGCACAATGCTCACAATTCATTCCTCAGGTGTGTTTCATAGTTTTATCGGATACTTTGCTCATAGTTTACTGGGTTATCTCAGTCAGGCTCTACTTAGAACTTAAAAATGAAAAACGACTAATAGGACTGATAATGAAAGTATCAATCGTTAAACAATTTGTATAGCAGAATACGCTTTTATATTTAAACAATATAGAGTTATTTATTCGATGAATTATAAAGAGAGAATAATCAGAATGAAAAATTAATTATTTGATACAATTTATATCACAATCTAGATATAGTTAAATATTAAAAATTATATGTATATAATCAAAGTTATTTTCAGCAAAGTTATATTAAATTTAACTAATATTTATATAATTCAAATATGCGTTGTTAACACATAAATATTTACAACAATTTGATTCATTAATTCTTGTTAAGTAACCTCAACCTCTGCAAGATCGTTTCCAGTCTTAAATAATTTATTTTTCTACACAAGGGTACTCGTTTATGTATTTTCCCCTCAATGTCTTTCCAGGTCCCACCATACGAAAATCTGGATCAAACGCTTGTATTAGTGAAAGTACATTATGCAAAATCAATCTGGAACTTCTGAACATTTTAATAACTTAGCATTTGCTCATTTCGTATAAAAGCAAGTGCAATGTGCAGGGTGATGTTATATTAATTTTAATTGTTGAACCGTACACAGTTATTGTCGAAGAAGATGTATAAACTTCTGGTAAGTATCTTCGGATTGAGTTTAAAGTATAGTATTTTTGATCACGCTCCATTTACAGATTTGTTTTGCACTAGTGGCACTTTCCACTCTCCCAAGTAGTCTCGGAGCTCCTACAGGAATTGGTTTTGGAGCAGGTTTCGGCATGGGTGCCGGTACAGGCATGGGTGCCGGTATGGGAATGGGTGCCGGTATGGGCATGGGTGCCGGTATGGGCATAGGTGCCGGTACAGGCATGGGTGCCGGTACAGGCATGGGTGCCGGTATGGGCATGGGTGCCGGTATGGGCATGGGTGCCGGTATGGGCATGGGTTACGGCATGGGTAGTGGTGGTGCAGGAGGTGGTATGGGCATGGGTTATGGTAGTGGTAGTGGTGGTGGTGGCTTTGGAAGTGGTTTTGGAAGTGGTTTTGGTGCCGGCCGTCTTGTACGTTCAGCTGTATTCAGCAATTAAGGCGGACATAGAATAAATCCAAGCTATTGCGGCGATGGCATTTAGTTTGGTTCAACTGAAGATTATGCTGTTGACGTTTATGGAAGTTCTAAAAAATCCCAGTGGAAATGCAGTTCTTCGATTCAATCAATTACTTATTTTAAAGAGCAAGACGTTGAAAACAAGATGTATTTTTTTGGTGTTCAAATAGTTTATTTAATATATAAGTTTAAGTAAAATTTCTTTGAAATATGTTTGTGTTTGTATACAAAAATCAACTTTTGTAATTTGTTTTGTTCAAGTCAATAAAATTAAATCATTTAATTTAATTTCGTTAATTTAAGATTTCCTTTGAAAAAGCTTCATTATCTAAAAAATGTTAGCCTTAAGTTCCGTTTATAATAATAAATAAATTATTGCTGACAAAACTGTGAATAATCCAAAGTTATCAAATACAGTTCTGTTTTTGAAAACAAAATTAAAATAGATATTTTTTTTTCGTAAAAAAAATTAAATCAAAAAACGATATGGAAGATGCAAGAAAATGTACTGATAAATTAATTCAGGAAATAAAAATAAAAATTATGTTTACAGAATTTTCACATCAAATTCTCAATAATAAGTAAAAGTGGTATTTAAAAGTTGTTTTCAATTATATAAGGGACGAAAAAACCGGACGGTTAAAACCTGAATCGGTTTTTTCGTTTCGGTTAACCTGTTTTTTTCGGTGATTTGTTCTATATCGGTTAAAACCGATTTTTCTTTTAAAATCCAACAACTGGGTGGTACAAAAAACCGGTTATATGCTTTAGATTAGATATATGTATAAATTTAAGTCGAAAAACTTAAGCTTCCTTTTCGACTTATAACGGTTCTTATGATTGTTTGTCTCGTTTTTTAAGTGCATGTTACTTTCCCAAACTGCAACCCATTCTTGAATTCTTTTTCTGTATTTACAAAAGAGCAGTTAGGACTTCTTACCCACCCTACAATTTTTTTCTATGCAGGTAACAGTTTTCCCGCAATTTCTTGCAAAATTCTTGCAAGTTCTTGCCTAAACGGGTTGTATTATTTCGTTTTTTTAAACTCTTTTTAAAGAGAGAACAACTTCAAAGAGATCTCGTCACGCTGACGTCTCGTCCCTGGTTGCATAAAAATTCAAACTGAACACTAAGAACCATTTTTACCAACACCAAAGTTGCAATGGAAAAAAACCAATGAAATAATGTCGTTTATGAGGTGAGATGCATTGGAAAAGAGGGGGAAGAGTGCAATTTGGTATATATTTGAACAACGAAAAGACGATTAGAGGTGAGAATGACAGAGAACAAAGCAGACATTAAACAGGGATAGGAATCGACCGGTCTCTCAAGGCTGTTTCACAATGCGACGAGTAAACGAGATGTCAGCGTGACGAGATCTCTTCGTAGAATCTCTCTCTTAAAAAAGAATTTTAAATTGTGAAATATTACATAATAAAGCATTTCTCGTCGTCTCGTCACGTCGTAAAGTTCGAAAAATTGAAAAAAAGACGCAACGTGTGACGACGAGAAATACTTCATAATGTATTATTTCGTTGTTTGAAACTCGTTTTAAAGAGAGAACAACTGTGAAGAGATCTCTTCGTAATTTCTCTCTCTTAAAAAAGAATTTTAAACATTGAAATAATGCATAATATAGCATTTCTCGTCGTCTCGTCACGTCATAAAGTTCGAAAAAATGAAAAAAAGACGCAACGTGACGACGAGAAATACTTTATTATGTATTTTTTCGATGTTTAAAACTCGTTTTAAAGAGAGAACAACCGTGAAGAGATCTCGTCACGCTGACGTCTCGTTTTCTCGTCGCATTGTGAAACAGCCTTCACAACACACACTTGAGAGCGGACGATGTAAGAGTAGTGGACATAGAAAAAAGAACGAATGCAAGATTTACTCTTGAGAGCTTACGAATTCAGCAGAAATTGACGAAAACAATGAATACGAAAGAGGATAGACCGATTGAGAGAACACAATGGCCGCGTTCGGGGGGCAAGCCAAACCTATCCGGATAGGTTTGTGTTATTGTAATCCCCTGTTGAAAAACTTCTGATGTCAGCTGATGAAACAACAACTCAAGGTATCTGAAAATTTTTGGGATAGGTGGATAGCCTATCTCACTACCACCCGAACGCAAGCAATCAAAAACACTCTATATAAGAATGTCAATCCTGGGCTGACATTTCGGTTTGCCTACAAGCTGAACGACCAGCTGGACAACAGCTGATGTACTAGTTTTTCAAAGTATTTGTGTGACAAACGCACACCAAACGCACGCATAGATCCAACTCCTCTGTTCATTTATTCATCGACACGAAACGAATTACAACAACAATGTAAACAAATAGGTTTTGGGGGGTGAAACGTACGAAAGATTCATATCTTTATATAGAGTGTTTTTGAACACAACCGTGAGCTATGCTTTGGCAATAAAATAAGTTCCTGATTGCACTACACTACTGTGATAATTTTTATTTGTTCTTTGAAGTGAAAAGTCTCTTAATCTTAATTTATTTAATTTATTTTGTTTTGTTAAAACTAAATAAGTGTTTGACACAAAAAGAGTTAAAATTAAAATTACATATGGAAAATCAGCAAATTTCAAATAAGTAAGTTTTCCATTCCATCAATAGAATTTATTTTAATATGTAAAAATATTTAAAAAATATTAAAGCCCTCTAGATACGCACCCCTGAAAAGTCGTGATTCGTGAATAACGACGAAACGTTGGGAAAAAAATGAAACAGACTTGTTTTATTTGCATTGAGATATAAATTGACCAAAAAAACCTACCTACTTAAATAATTTAAAATATAAAAGAAAACAATTGGTCACATAATATACTCACATATTCAGGGAAGTTCAGGCGTAATGCCGAAAACAGATGTGCAGCTTTTTTCCATGGAGCGAAATTAGAAATATAGAGATCGTGCAGCGAAGGCTGCATGCAGAGCCTTGAATGTCAGCCCTCATAAGAACCTGTATTAATTTATTTTCTCTGCATTGGAAAAAGCTGCACAGCACATCTGTTTTCGACATAAGACGGTCACTTCCGGTACCGATTTTTGATGAGTACCTATCTCATGGGGGCAGTGAAAACACTTATTATTAATGGTAGGAGTTTTGCATGCAGAATCTAAAACAATTGGTTGGGCGAAAAAAATTAGGGAGTAAATGCTTGCCCAACCATTTCAAAAAACCGTTTTTTTATGAGAACCTATCTCATCGGGAGAGTGGGTAATATTGATATCAAACGAAAGGCTAGACTGTCCTCTTCACAAATTCGGTGGTTGATAGGGAATAACTTGCCGCATGAGTCATGACCACTTTTAAGAAAAATAACGATTTTTTTTTTTTTTTTAAATTGAAAAGTAAAAAATACAAAAATATATTTTCCCAAAAAACATCAAAACCCTGTTTCCGCAATGTGCGCAGTTTTCTGATGAGAATCATCACTTTGCTAATTACAGGGATGAATTTAATCAAAATATTTGCAGCCGTTTTCGAGAAAATTTGAAAAATATCAGAAACAGTTGTATTTTGTGTGTATTTTTTCGCTCACAGCTAGGTGGGAGCGTGCTTCATCATGAGCTCAAGGCTGTTTCGCAATGCAACGATAAAACGAGACGTCAGCGTGACGAGATCTCTTCGAAGTTGTTCTCTCTTTAAAACGAGTTTCAAAAAGTATTTCTCGTCATCACGTACGTCTTTTTGTCAATTTTTAGAACTTTATGACGTGACGAGACGACGAGAAATGCTTTATTAAGCATTATTTTAATGTTTAAAATTCTTTTTTACGAGAGAACAACTGCGAATAGATCTCGTCACGCTGACGTCTCGATTTCTCATCGCATTGCGAAACAGCCTTCACTCAGATTTAAGGAGTAAAAATCGACTAACGTCGCACAATGCTCACAATTCATTCCTCAGGTGTGTTTCATAGTTTTATCGGATACTTTGCTCATAGTTTACTGGGTTATCTCAGTCAGGCTGTACTTAGAACTTAAAAATGAAAAACGACAAATAGGACTGATAATGAAAGTATCAATCGTTAAACAATTTGTATAGCAGAATACGCTTTTATATTTAAACAATATAGAGTTATTTATTCGATGAATTATAAAGAGAGAATAATCAGAATGAAAAATTAATTATTTCATACAATTTATATCACAATCTAGATATAGTTAAATATTAAAAATTATATGTATATAATCAAAGTTATTTTCAGCAAAGTTATATTAAATTTAACTAATATTTATATAATTCAAATATGCGTTGTTAACACATAAATATTTACAACAATTTGATTCATTAATTCTTGTTAAGTAACCTCAACCTCTGCAAGATTTGTTTTATCGTTTCCAGTCTTAAATAATTTATTTTTCTACACAAGGGTACTCGTTTATGTATTTTCCCCTCAATGTCTTTCCAGGTCCCACCATACGAAAATCTGGATCAAACGCTTGTATTAGTGAAAGTACATTATGCAAAATCAATCTGGAACTTCTGAACATTTTAATAACTTAGCATTTGCTCATTTCGTATAAAAGCAAGTGCAATGTGCAGGGTGATGTTATATTAATTTTAATTGTTGAACCGTACACAGTTATTGTTGAAGAAGATGTATAAACTTCTGGTAAGTATCTTCGGATTGAGTTTAAAGTATAGTATTTTTGATCGCGATCCTTTTACAGATTTGTTTTGCACTAGTGGCACTTTCCACTCTCCCAAGTAGTCTCGGAGCTCCTACAGGAATTGGTTTTGGAGCAGGTTTCGGCATGGGTGCCGGTATGGGAATGGGTTCCGGTATGGGCATGGGTGCCGGTGTGGGCATGGGTGCCGGTATGGGTATGGGTACAGGCATGGGTGCTGGTATGGGCATGGGTGCCGGTATGGGTATGGGTACAGGCATGGGTGCCGGTACAGGCATGGGTGCCGGTATGGGCATGGGTGCCGGTATGGGCATAGGTGCAGGTACAGGTATGGGTGCCGGTATGGGCATGGGTGCCGGTATGGGCATAGGTGCAGGTACAGTCATGGGTGCCGGTACAGGCATGGGTTCCGGTACAGGCATGGGTGCCGGTACTGGCATGGGTGCCGGTATGGGCATGGGTGCCGGTATGGGCAGAGGTTTAGGTACAGGTATGGGTGCCGGTATGGGAATGGGTGCCGGTAGGGGCATAGGTGCAGGTACAGGCATGGGTGCCAGTACAGGCATGGGTGCCGGTACAGGCATGGGTGCCGGTACAGGCATGGGTGCCGTTACAGGCATGGGTGCCGGTACAGGCATGGGTGCCGGTGCAGGCATGGGTGCCGGTACAGGCAGGGGTGCCGGTACAGGCATGGGTGCCGGTACAGGCATGGGTTCCGGTACAGGCATGGGTGCCGGTACAGGCATGGGTAGCGGTATGGGCATGGGTGCCGGTATGGGCATGGGTGCCGGTATAGGCATGGGTGCCGGTACAGGCATGGGTGCCGGTACAGGCATGGCTGCCGGTACAGGCATGGGTGCCGGTATGGGCATGGGTGCCGGTATGGGCATGGGTGCCGG
This sequence comes from Epistrophella euchroma, assembly GCA_947049315.1. Taxonomy (NCBI): domain Eukaryota; kingdom Metazoa; phylum Arthropoda; class Insecta; order Diptera; family Syrphidae; genus Epistrophella; species Epistrophella euchroma. The sequence goes on along the minus strand of OX346245.1, from coordinate 118,421,702 downwards.
TATGGGCATGGGTTACGGCATGGGTAGTGGTGGTGCAGGAGGTGGTATGGGCATGGGTTATGGTAGTGGTAGTGGTGGCTTTGGAAGTGGTTTTGGAAGTGGTTTTGGTGCCGGCCGTCTTGTACGTTCAGCTGTATTCAGCAATTAAGGCGGACATAAAATAAATCCAAGCTATTGCGGCGATGGCATTTAGTTTGGTTCAACTGAAGATTATGCTGTTGACGTTTATGGAAGTTCTAAAAAATCCCAGTGGAAATGCAGTTCTTCGATTCAATGAATTACTTATTTTAAAGAGCAAGACGTTGAAAACAAGATGTATTTTTTTGGTGTTCAAATAGTTTATTTAATATATAAGTTTAAGTAAAATTTCTTTGAAATATGTTTGTGTTTGTATACAAAAATCAACTTTTGTAATTTGTTTTGTTCAAGTCTACAAATTTAAATCATTTAATTTAATTTCATTCATTTAAGATTTCCATTGAAAAAGCTTCATTATCTAAAGATGTTAGCCTTAAGTTCTGTTTATAATAATAAATAAATTATTGCTGACAAAACTGTGAATAATCCAAAGTTATAAAATATAGTTCTGTTTTTGAAAAAAAAAATTAAAATAGAATTTTTTTTTGTTTTGTAAAAAAAATTAAATCAAAAAGCGATATGGAAGATGCAAGAAAATGTACTGATAAAATAAATTCAGGAAATAAAAATAATGTTAACAGAATTTTCACATCAAATTCTCAATAATAAGTAAAAGTGGTATTTAAAAGTTATTTTTTTCAATTATATAAGGGACGGAAAAAACCGGCCGGTTAAAACCTGAATCGGTTTTTTCGTTTCGGTTAACCTGTTTTTTTCGGTGATTTTTTTTATCTCAGTTAAAACCGATTTTTCTTTTAAAATCCAACAACTGGGTGGTTATATGCTTTAGATTAGATATATGTATAAATTTAAGTCGAAAAACTTAAGCTTCCTTTTCGACTTATAACGGTTCTTATGATTGTTTGTCTCGTTTTTTAAGTGCATGTTACTTTCCCAAACTGCAACCCATTCTTGAATTCTTTTTCTGTATTTACAAAAGAGCAGTTAGGACTTCTTACCCACCCTACAATTTTTTTCTATGCAGGTAACAGTTTTCCCGCGTCTGTCTGTGTGTATGTGCGTTCTTGCATACGTGCGTCCAATGTTATTTGAGGTAGAGCCTAAACGGGTTTGCTGATTTGAGTTTTACAGTCCATCAGTGCATTCATAATCCGACCCAGTGGTTTAAAGAAACTATGACTTTATCCTATATATGTATGTTGCCGTAGAGTCGAAGAATTTACCGGTAAATCCTACCTCACTGTTTATACAGGATACATTCAACATCGCACCTATCCCTAATTCTATAGTAGGCCCAGGAGGGTTCAAAGGAGTAGTATGATTTTTAGTAAGTATTAATCACTAAAATTAAAGCCCGTTTGTGGTCAGTTTATGATGAACGTTTTATTTATACCTTATAGACCGCAAAAAAATCTAAATAAAAACACTTTACTTAATAGAAAATAAAATATTTATTATTTTGTGATCGAATGCATTTCGGTTCACATCTGAGGAACCATCATCAGCGAATGTCAATTGAACACTAACAATAAGAGAAAAAGAAAGAAACAATGCAATACAAAATTACAATAACAAATATACAATAATGTCAATACATTTAAATAGATTACATGGAAATTATTTTTAAGCTCTTTTAAAACAAATCAACAATGGCGATTGAATTGCTCCTGGTTCTAAATTCATTAAATGTTCGTTAATATGAATATAAAACGATTCATAAGCGTCCAACTTGGAAGCTTTTCTTATAGGTTTTATAAGTCTCACATTCTCCAGGGAAAATTTGTTGTGTGGCTCTGTGTGGTTTACATCATATGCGTGAGAGGCGATGGCATTGTCCAATTTTTTATTTTTGACTGCACGAAGATGTTCATTAAACCTAATTTGCAAACTTCTTCTTGTTTGACCTATATATTTTTGGTTGCAGTGAGTGCAAGACACTTCGTAGACACCACTTAATTGTTCCGACGGTAATTTGTCTTTTGTAGAACCCAAAGAGAACTTTAATTTGTTGTTGTTAGAAAAAACGATTTGCAAGTTTAATTTCTCTTGTTTGTTACACTAGGTGCGAAGGGGAGGGATACTTGTTGTTTTTGTGACGTCAAAATGACTTGATTCTGTGAGAAAAAAGTACTTTCGTTGTTGCGTGTGATTTTATTTGAATGTTTGTGGATCAGCTGGTCTATTAGGTTTGCATTAAAACCATTAACTGATGCAATGTGTTTTATTTGATCGTATTCTCGCTTATAGTTTTTGATCGACAATGGAAGGCGGCAAAGCCTATGTACCATTGAGTGAAAAGAAGCAATTTTTTGTTGAAAAGGACAAAAAGAGTCATTTGTAATGTATCTATCTATCGGTCGATGTTGATTTTCGATAAACAGCAAAACTAACTTTGTTGTTTTGACGTCTTATTTCCAAATCAAGAAAAGGAAGAGTATGTTCGGTTGGATGCTCTTTTTCAACTATAAATTTAATACTTGAATAACGATTGTGCATAGTTTCCAAAAGTTGTTCAACATTAGATTCTTTCACGATTGCAAAGGTGTCATCCACATACCTAAACCAAATGCGGGGTAAAAGTCCTTCATTTCTTAAGTCTGACTCAAAGTTACTCATAAAAGCTTCCGCAACATATGACGAAAGGCTGTTCCCCATACTACAACCAAAATCGTTGGAGTAATAAACATCCCGGAACCTGAAACAGTTATGTATTTTTGTACATAACAAACTTTGAAACTTTCAAAATTAAAAATGAATTTTAATTTTTATTTTACTTTTCTTTTTTAAGTTTATACATACATTAATGTTAATAAATAAAATGAAATAAAATATAAATATTAATTTGTTTTTTATTTTTTATTTTTCAGTTTTTATTACACAACTAATTTTTTAAATAATATTGGCAACGCGTTTCGGAATTAGAATTCCATCTTCGGGCTACTCGAACTGAATAATGTTATTAAAAAAAGTTTTTTTTTTTTTGAAATAAGTTATTATAAATTAAATTTGTGTTTTTTTTTTCTTTATATTTAAGTTCCCATAAAGAACTTTTAACAAACTATTCCCTACGTTGCTGTACATTCTTAGCATATTTTTTCAAGAATTTAAAAACACTAACTACCCTATTTGCCAAATACTTACTAGTTTTTATATTTAAAGTGAGTTGTAAAATAAAGAACATATTAAGCTTAAAAACAAATATTTTTAGGTATTTTTCATAATCTATCTAAAGGTTGCGGTAAGCGATTTAGTGTTTTTTTCGTTATCTCGAAAAAGTGAAAATGTTAGTTAGGGCCTTTACGAAATTATGGGCAGTATAAATCACGGCTGTTTGTTTCATAACGCGACGAGAAAATGAGACGTCAGCGTGACGAGATCTCTTCGAAGTTGTTCTCTCTTTAAAAAGAGTTTCAAAAAACGAAATAATACATAATAAAGAATTTCTCGTCATCACGTACGTCTTTTTTTCAATTTTTCGAGGACGTGACGTGACGATGGTAAATGCTTGATTATGTATTATTTCACTGTTTAAAATTCTTTTTTAAGAGAGAGAAACTGCGAAGAGATCTCTTCACGCTGACGTCTCGTTTTCTCGTCGCATTGTGAAACAGCCTTCACGTTGCGTCTTTTTGTCAATTTTTCGAACTTTATGACGTTACGAGACGACGAGAAATCCTTTATTATGCATTATTTCAATGTTTAAAATTCTTTTTTAAGAGAGAACAACTGCGAATAGATCTCGTCACGCTGACGGGCTGACGTCTCGATTTCTCATCGCATTGCGAAACAGCCTTCACTCGGATTTAAAGAGTAAAAATCGACTAACTTCGCCCAATGCTCACAATTCATTCCTCAGGTGTGTTTCATAGTTTTATCGGATACTTTGCTCATAGTTTACTGGGTTATCTCAGTCAGGCTCTACTCAGAACTTAAAAATGAAAAACCACTAATAGGACTGATAATGAAAGTATCAATCGTTAAACAATTTGATTCATTAATTCTTGTTAAGTAACCTCAACCTCTGCAAGATTTGTTTTATCGTTTCGAGTCTTAAATAATTTATTTTTCTACACAAGGGTACTTCGTTTATGTATTTTCCCCTCAATGTCTTTCCAGGTCCCACCCCGCCATACGAAAATCTGGATCAAACGCTAGTGTTAGTGAAAGAACATTATGCAAAATCAATTTGGAACTTCTGAACATTTTAATAACTTAGCATTTGCTCATTTCGTATAAAAGCAAGTGCAATGTGCAGGGTGATGTTATATTAATTTTAATTGTTGAACCGTACACAGTTATTGTCGAAGAAGATGTATAAACTTCTGGTAAGTATCTTCGGATTGAGTTTAAAGTATAGTATTTTTGATCACGCTCCTTTTACAGATTTGTTTTGCACTAGTGGCACTTTCCACTCTCCCAAGTAGTCTCGGAGCTCCTTCAGGAATTGGTTATGGAGCAGGTTTCGGCATGGGTGCCGGTATGGGAATGGGTGCCGGTATGGGCATGGGTGCCGGTATGGGCATAGGTGCCGGTACAGGCATGGGTGCCGGTACAGGCATGGGTGCCGGTATGGGCATGGGTTACGGCATGGGTAGTGGTGGTGCAGGAGGTGGTATGGGCATGGGTTATGGTAGTGGTAGTGGTGGTGGTGGCGTTGGAAGTGGTTTTGGAAGTGGTTTTGGTGCCGGCCGTCTTGTACGTTCAGCTGTATTTAGCAATTAAGGCGGACTTAGAATAAATCCAAGCGGCGATGGCATTTAGTTTGGTTTAACTGAAGATTATGCTGTTGACGTTTATGGAAGTTTTAAAAAATTCCAGTGGAAATGCAGTTCTTCGATTCAATGAATTACTTATTTTAAAGAGCAAGACGTTGAAAACAAGTTGTATTTTTTTGGTGTTCAAATAGTTTATTTAATATATAAGTTTAAGTAAAATTTCTTTGAAATATGTTTGTGTTTGTATACAAAAATCAACTTTTGTAATTTGTTTTGTTCAAGTCTACAAATTTAAATCATTTAATTTAATTTCATTCATTTAAGATTTCCATTGAAAAAGCTTCATTATCTAAAGATGTTAGCCTTAAGTTCTGTTTATAATAATAAATAAATTATTGCTGACAAAACTGTGAATAATCCAAAGTTATAAAATATAGTTCTGTTTTTGAAAAAAAAAAATTAAAATAGATATTTTTTTTTTTGTAAAAAAAATTAAATCAAAAAACGGTATGGAAGATGCAAGAAAATGTACTGATAAAATAAATTCAGGAAATAAAAATTATGTTTACAGAATTTTCACATCAAATTCTCAATAATAAGTAAAAGTGGTATTTAAAAGTTATTTTTTTTCAATTATATAAGGGACGGAAAAAACCGGACGGTTAAAACCTGAATCGGTTTTTTCGTTTCGGTTAACCTGTTTTTTCGGTGATTTTTTTTTTATCTCGGTTAAAACCGATTTTTCTTTTAAAATCCAACAACTGGGTGGTGCAAAAAACCGGTTATATGCTTTAGATTAGATATATGTATAAATTTAAGTCGAAAAACTTAAGCTTCCTTTTCGACTTATAACGGTTCTTATGATTGTTTGTCTCGTTTTTTAAGTGCATGTTACTTTCCCAAACTGCATTCTTTTCTGTATTTACAAAAGAGCAGTTAGGACTTCTTACCCACCCTACAATTTTTTTCTATGCAAGTAACAGTTTTCCCGCAATTTAATATAAAACACATGTCACTTTACCGTTCGTCGTCGGTCTGTGCAATTGTGCGTATGTGCGTCCGTGCGTTCTTGCCTAAACGGGTTGTAATTGTATTATTTCGTTTTTTTAAACTCTTTTTAAAGAGAGAACAACTTCGAAGAGATCTCGTCACGCTGACGTCTCGTTCCCTCGTTGCATTGTAAAATAGCCTTCAAACAGAACACTAAGGCCGTGTCAAACAAAGCGCGGTCCGGCGGTCTTTGTAAGAAATTACAAACAAAATTTGCCCGCCGCGTTCTTTCCTTCCATGTTGAAGTATTGACCGTCCCGTCGGCCCGCGTTCTGTTTGACCAGGCCTTAAGAACCATTTTTACCAACACCAAAGTTGCAATGGAAAAAAACCAATGAAATAATGTCGTTTATGAGGTGAGATGCATTGGAAAAGAGGGGGAAGAGTGCAATTTGGTATATATTTGAACAACGAAAAGACGATTAGAGGTGAGAATGACAGAGAACAAAGCAGACATTAAACAGGGATATGAATCGACCGGTCTCTCACAACACATACTTGAGAGCGGACGATGTAAGAGTAGTGGACATAGAAAAACGAATGCAAGATTCAAGGCTGTTTCACAATGCGACGAGAAAACGAGACGTCAGCGTGACGAAGATAGAAAAACTGTGAAGAGATCTCGTCACGCAGACGTCTCGCTTTCTCGTCGCTTTGTGAAACAGCCTTTACTCTTGAGAGCTTTCGAATTCAGCAGAAATTGACGAAAACAATGAATACGATAGAGGATAGACCGATTGAGAGAACACAATCAAAAACACTCTATATAAGGATGTCAATCCTGGGCTGACATTTCGGTTTGCCTACAAGCTGAACGACCAGCTGGACAACAGCTGATGTACTAAATTTTCAAAGTATTTGTGTGAAAAACGCACACATAGATCCAACTCCTCTGTTCATTTATTCATCGACACGAAACGAATTACAACAACAACAATTTTAACAAATAGGTTTTGGGGGGTGAAACGTACGAAAGATTCATATCTTTATATAGAGCAGTGTTTCCCAAACTATCGACATTGATGTACCCCTTCTAAGATTTTCGTAGCCCTGAGTACCCCCTGTTATAGAAATGTATTTATTTTTTACTTTAGTAGTTCAAAAATTACTATTTTTAGGTATAGAAGACGAAATTTTATTTCCTGTAGTGTGAACGCTTTGAATACTCAAAAGTTTGCCTACTAAAAATAGGTGCAAATTTAAGCTATGAATGGCAATACATTCTGTCTGAAATTAATCTTCACAATAAGGGAAATTTTCAGAACATAAAATATTTTACGGGTGAAATGTTGTTCGGGCGAAACTCACGATAAGGCTGTATATTTGATAAAAAAGGCAAGCGCTTTTGTTATGAAAATGGGGGTCCAAGACCTCTCAGGTGGGGCCTTTAGAAAATGCCAGACGAACCAAAAGATAATTATTGAACAAAGTTCTAAAAAAATTGTGATAGCAATTAATATTCGCACTGATAGAAGCTTCTACTGATAACGAATGTGGAGATCCAAGACCTTTTCCATGGGGCCGCTTTCTGCAAGACCCTTTCAAAGGATGCAAAAACTCGATTTTACTAATAATTGTGATTATTATAAATGTCCTTGTCGATTATGGAATCGGCAATAGTCGATCCGCAGTGATTCGAAGTAGGTTTATATTGTTCTCTTTTCTTTCCACAGCAAATCGATGAAGAGAAAAGAGAGCACTAAATTGCGAATTACTGCGGTTTTACGGATTCCATAATTGTAAAAAAGTTTTTTTTTTTTAATATTTTTCTATTTTTATTTCTTTTTCTAATCAAAAAATGTTAACTGTTTGCCAGTCCATGTATAGACAAAAGACAAAGCTGCGCGTACCCCTAAAAAACTCTTTGCGTACCCCCAGGGGTACGCGTACCACACTTTGGGAAACACTGATATAGAGTGTTTTTGAACACAATCGTGAGCTATGCTTTGGCAATAAAATAAGTTCCTGATTGCACTACACTACTGTGATAATTTTTATTTGTTCTTTGAAGTGAAAAGTCTCTTAATCTTAATTTATTTAATTTATTTTGTTTTGTTAAAACTAAATAAGTGTTTGACACAAAAAGAGTTAAAATTAAAATTACATATGGAAAATCAGCAAATTTCAAATAAGTAAGTTTTCCATTCCATCAATAGAATTTATTTTAATATGTAAAAATATTTAAAAAATATTAAAGCCCTCTAGATACGCACCCCTGAAAAGTCGTGATTCGTGAATAACGACGAAACGTTGGGAAAAAAATGAAACAGACTTGTTTTATTTGCATTGAGATATAAATTGACCAAAAAAACCTACCTACTTAAATAATTTAAAATATAAAAGAAAACAATTGGTCACATAATATACTCACATATTCAGGGAAGTTCAGGCGTAATGCCGAAAACAGATGTGCAGCTTTTTTCCATGGAGCGAAATTAGAAATATAGAGATCGTGCAGCGAAGGCTGCATGCAGAGCCTTGAATGTCAGCCCTCATAAGAACCTGTATTAATTTATTTTCTCTGCATTGGAAAAAGCTGCACAGCACATCTGTTTTCGACATAAGACGGTCACTGATGAGTACCTATCTCATGGGGGCAGTGAAAACACTTATTATTAATGGTAGGAGTTTTGCATGCAGAATCTAAAACAATTGGTTGGGCGAAAAAAATTAGGGAGTAAATGCTTGCCCAACCATTTCAAAAAACCGTTTTTTTATGAGAACCTATCTCATCGGGAGAGTGGGTAATATTGATATCAAACGAAAGGCTAGACTGTCCTCTTCACAAATTCGGTGGTTGATAGGGAATAACTTGCCGCATGAGTCATGACCACTTTTAAGAAAAATAACGATTTTTTTTTTTTTTTTAAATTGAAAAGTAAAAAATACAAAAATATATTTTCCCAAAAAACATCAAAACCCTGTTTCCGCAATGTGCGCAGTTTTCTGATGAGAACCATCACTTTGCTAATTACAGGGATGAATTTAATCAAAATATTTGCAGCCGTTTTCGAGAAAATTTGAAAAATATCAGAAACAGTTGTATTTTGTGTGTATTTTTTCGCTCACAGCTAGGTTGGAGCGTGCTTCATCATGAGCTCAAGGCTGTTTCGCAATGCAACGATAAAACGAGACGTCAGCGTGACGAGATCTCTTCGAAGTTGTTCTCTCTTTAAAACGAGTTTCAAAAAACGAAATAATACATAATAAAGTATTTCTCGTCATCACGTACGTCTACGAGAAATCCTTTATTATGCATTATTTTAAAGTTTAAAATTCTTTTTTAAGAGAGAACAACTGACTGAGAGAACAACGCTAACGTCTCGATTTCTCATCGCATTGCGAAACAGCCTTCACTCAGATTTAAGAAGTAAAAATCGATTAACTTGGCACAATGCTCACAATTCATTCCTCAGGTGTGTTTCATAGTTTTATCGGATACTTTGCTCATAGTTTACTGGGTTATCTCAGTCAGGCTCTACTCAGAACTTAAAAATGAAAAACCACTAATAGGACTGATAATGAAAGTATCAATCGTTAAACAATTTGATTCATTAATTCTTGTTAAGTAACCTCAACCTCTGCAAGATTTGTTTTATCGTTTCGAGTCTTAGATTATTTATGTATTTTCCCCGCAATGTTTTTCCAGGTCCCACCATCAAACGCTAGTGTTAGTGAGAGAACATTATGCAAAATCAATCTGAACAAATTAATAACTTAGCATTTGCTCATTTCGTATAAAAGCAAGTGCAATGTGAAGGGTGATGTTATATTAATTTTAATTGTTGAACCGTACACAGTTATTGTTGAAGAAGATGTATAAACTTCTGGTAAGTATCTTCGGATTGAGTTTAAAGTATAGTATTTTTGATCACGATCCTTTTACAGATTTGTTGTGGACTAGTGGCACTTTTCACTCTCCCAAGTAGTCTCGGAGCTCCTTCAGGAATTGGTTTTGGAGGTGGAGCAGGTTTGAGCTTGGGTGGACTTGGCTTTGGACTTGGTCTTGGAGTTGGTGTTGGAGGTGCTGCAGGAGGTGCTGCAGGAGGTGGTATGGGCATGGGTGCTGCTGGTGCAGGAGGTGGTATGGGCATGGGTGGTGCTGGTGTAGGAGGTAGTATGGGCATGGGTGGTTCTGGTGTAGGAGGAGGTATGAGCACGGGTGTCGCCATGGGTGGTGCTGGTGCAGGAGGTGGTATTGGCGTGGGTGGTGCTGGTTTAGGAGGAAGTATGGGCATGGGTTCTGCTGGTGTAGGAGGAGGTATGGGAATGGGTGCCGCCATGGGTGGTGCTGGTGTAGGAGGTGGTATGGGCATGGGTGCTACTGGTGTAGGAGGAGGTGTGGGCATGGGTGGTGCTGGTGTAGGAGGAGGTAGGGGCATGGGTGGTGCTGGTGTAGGAGGAGGTATGGGCATGGGTTCTGCTGGTGTAGGAGGAAGTATGGGAATGGGTGCCGCCATGGGTGGTGCTGGTGTAGGAGGTGGTATGGGCATGGGTGCTACTGGTGTAGGAGGAGGTGTGGGCATGGGTGGTGCTGGTGTAGGAGGAGGTAGGGGCATGGGTGGTGCTGGTGTAGGAGGAGGTATGGGCACGGGTGGCGCCATGGGTGGTGCTGGTGTAGGAGGAGGTAGGGGCATGGGTGGTGCTGGTGTAGGAGGTAGTATGGGCATGGGTGGTTCTGGTGTAGGAGGAGGTATGAGCACGGGTGTCGCCATGGGTGGTGCTGGTGCAGGAGGTTGTATGGGCATGGGTGGTGCTGGTTTAGGAGGAGGTATGGGCATGGGTTCTGCTGGTGTAGGAGGAAGTATGGGAATGGGTGCCGCCATGGGTGGTGCTGGTGTAGGGGGTGGTATGGGCATGGGTGCTACTGGTGCAGGAGGAGGTATGGGCATGGGTGGTGCTGGTGTAGGAGGAGGTATGGGCATGGGTGTCAGCATGGGTTCTGCTGGTGTAGGAGGAGGTATGGGAATGGGTGCCGCCATGGGTGGTGCTGGTGTAGGAGGTGGTATGGGCATGGGCTATGGTAGAGGTGGTATGGGCATGGGCTATGGTGGTGGTAGTGGCTTTGGAGGTGGTTTTGGTACCGGCCGTCTTGTACGTTCAGCTGTATCCAGCAATTAAGGAGGGGACATAGAATAATTCCAAGCTAAGGTGGCGTTTATAGAAGTTCTTAAAATCCCACTGGAAATTCAGGTCCGCAATTCAATGAATTATTTATTTTAAAGAGCAATACGTTGTAAACAAAATTTTCTCTGTGGTCAAATAGTTAAAGATAAGTTTAAGCAAAATTTCTTTTAAAAATGTTTTTGTTTGTATAAAAGAAATCAACTTTTGTAAATTTTTTGCTTAAGTCAATAAATTTTAATTATTTTAATTTAACTGCGCTTAAATTCAGCAATTTAAAATTACCATTGAAAAAGTTTAATTATCTAAAAGATGTTAGTCTTAAAATAAAACTTCCGTTTATAATTATAAATAAATAAATAAATGCTGACGAAAATGTAAACACTCCGAAGTTATAAAAAACAGTTCTGGTTTTGAAAAAAAAAAAAATTGAAAATAGATATTTATTTTGTTTTTTAACAATTAAAATTTTATTAAAAAACGCTTTGGAAGAGGCAAGAAAGTGTTTAGTGTATTAATAAAAAAGGTCAGGAAATACAAATTATTTTCACACAAAGTTCTCAATAATAAGTGCAAGTGATATTTAAAAGTTTTTTTTTTAATTATATACTTACATATTGCAAACACCCAGAAATGAAAGATGGACAAGACTAGAGAAATGCCAGCTTAGAGCAGCCTAAAGTTAAAATGGAAACTTTCGAAAGACCAAAATCTATGACTATTTTGATGTCAAATCAAAATTGGCTCGTCACTTGTCAACTTCATTTCGACATCAAAATAATAACTAAAATAAATAAAAACTTCTCGTTTTTTAATTGCACGAAATTAAATTAAATAACAAGCGGATAAGAATATTTTCTCAGAATCACCAACACAACAAACACAAAATACATTGAAAAATAAAAAAAACTCTAACGCTTTGACTTGCTTTCTCGTAAGAAATTCTAAAATTTGGCGTGAGAGCTATTCAGAGTTTAAATTTTTATCCAGAGAACGAGGAAAAGATAACTTTTTAAACTTAGATAGAGAAAAAATATTTTGCTACAACATGATTTGATTCAAATAAGTCAAATAGCTTTAATTATTTATAAATCAGGAGTTACTGCTGTCAAAAGAACTTCTGTGCAAATGGCCCTAAGTGCCCCAAAAAAAATTTCTTTCAATAATAAGTTTGAAATTAATACTATAACTGTCATCTTGATTTGGAGACCACGAAATCTTTTTGGTATACTGTTGTGCGCCAGGGCTGTACAGCGCTTCATGGTGTTCTTCTACGCACCCATACAACTGTTTTTAGGCTAGTGGCCAGAGAAAAAAAAAAAGGAAAAAAATACTGATTAAATTTTTTTATATGGAATTGGTAGGTGGGTCGTGGCGCGATTATCTAAAACATTTTGAACAAAAATTGTTCTTTTAGTTAAAATTAGTTAATATCTAAATTTTCTCGGTTTAAACAAAAAAAACAAAAATATTTTTTTCTTTTGTAATTTTGCAAAAAGTGGTTAAGGCTTTAAGAAAAAAAAACGTTACACCTTAACATCAGGCTGTATAAAATTTTGAGCCATTGAATTATATGGTTTGTATTTGCCACAATGACTGTACATATGACTACTTTTAAAGTTAATTTTCAAATTATTTTTGAGGATCGATTGAATTGATATCTTAAAAAAAAATAAAGGAACAAAAATGTATTGTTTCTTAAATTTATTTTCTGTACCTACGAAACCATCTAAAAAATAAATTAAATTTGATGGCACAACAGCTCATGAAGAACATAGGCCTAGTGACTTACAACTCTCAACCATTCCTGTGTGCGTGTCTGCAGGAATGGGGGGGACCTACAGTTTATTGCCGAATCCGAACGGCTAACGAGCGGCACTTTTCTGTGACAGGAGATACTCTTAGATACTTTTAAATAAATAGGTGGCGAAGCTGGGGATCGAACCTTAGACCTCCGGCATGACAGTCCATCGCACTAACCATCACGCCACGGCTACTACTACGAAACCATCATCAATCATTAAAATCAAGCAAAAATAAAAAAAATTGTCAATTTTTATTTTTTTAATACTCGTTTATAAACCAAAATGCGAGGTCAAATCAAAACCCATGATTTCATAATATTTCGAAACAAAAACACTTAATAAAAATAAATGAATGGGTTCAGTACAATGCTTGTTTGCTTGTTTCTTTTCTTTTTCGTGCGTGCTTGAAGAAAATGAAATACACTTCTTTTGTCTAATATTAAAGTAAATAAGCTCTCTAACTCCATCATAGATATTCAGTTCATTGCTTACCAAATTCTCAGATAGCTTAAATTGTTGTTGCATCAGCTGTTATTTCACAAGGGATTTCAACAACACACAACCTATCAAGATGGCTTTGGATTGTCAATGCCAACTGAACGCGCCCAGCCCCAGTTAACACTATCCGGTTAACTGAGCTCAAAGTTTGAGTGAAACGAATGGAAAACGTCAAAATAACGTAAACAAAACCAGCCTATACGTACACATAGTGAAGAACCAGAACCAGATCATAGTTATTTACAACTCTTAGGCCCATTTGCTGAAACGAAACTTAAATATTTATGTTCAACTTAAACTCTTATGTTTCACTTTTTCCTCAGCATAAACTGTCAGCTAAGCTCTTACTTACTTAAATATGTTTTATTTCAGCAAATGGCCCTTACCCAGAGTTCGGACTTAAAAAATCACAACTCGCAGCAAATTAGAGAAAAAATCGCATTAAACCAAACATTTTAGCAGTAGAATTGTAATATTATTTTATCACAGATCTTTTATCGAGGAGAAATTGAAATGAAAACATAATGAGTGTATTCTTTATTTATTCTGCATAAAAAAGAGAGCAGATGGAAAATACGAAATGTTTATTCAGAATATCGAGCATGGAATAAGTAAAGAGACAAAACTAGTAACAAAAAGGATTGCAATCCAGTTGTTCAGTGATATGTCAAAACAACCCACCAAAAACATTTCATGTAAAAAAAGGTCGCCAAGACTCACATGCACATAAATCGCCGAAATCTACAAAACCAAAGTTCCGTTGCCAGAACTGTGGCGAAATAGGGCACTTTGCTAGAAACTGTAATAAAAAAAAAAACAGCAAAGAGGCAAAAAACCTGAATGTCTTTTCACAACGTTTCTAGCAAACGTATTATTAAATGAATTATTAATGTACAAAATTCTATTTTTTAATTTTAAATTGTTGTTTATAAATAAAATTTAACATTAGTTAATAAGTCATTCAGGGGAAGTGTTAAAATAATTTTGTGATCGAACAGATCTTATACTTAGAATATTGTGTTCCTCTTCATATTATTCCCCTTAATTCATGCTTTACATTTTATGCTAATAAAGTTCATTATTAACATTTTATCACGCTTGCGCTGTGAAAAAGTTATAGAATTTACCGGTAAATTCTAGAATTTCATTATTTCGGCTTTTTACAGTAATATATACATATACGTGGCGACAGGCCGAATTTATTTGAAATAGTTTCCTTTTGAAAGATGTCCGAAACCTCTTTTACTGTAAGGGTAGCTTTTGGAAATGTTATATAATTATATTTGGCCTTATGTCTCAAAGAAAATTGGCCTTATGTCACTTTACAAAAGCGACATAAGGCCAAATATGTAAATTTGGTCTTATGTCGCTTTTGTAAAGTGACATAAGACCAAACACCCAAATTTGGCCTTATGTCACTTGGCCTTAAGTCACGGCACCCTCTACAAGACCTAACTCTACCAACCCTACATCGTGGTCAAAAAGTATGGCTTGGCCGTTTCGCAGCCGAAACACAGATACTTCCATAGATTTTTGGTAAAATTAAGTTTTTATTTCACTCTTGCAAATCTTTTATGATAAAAGACACAAAAATATGTCTTTTATTCTTTTATATTTCATAACAGATTTTGGCACACTGAATACCAAAAATGGAATTCGTAAAAGATTTTTTGATATATTTGATATTTTGATATTTTGATATTTATTCATCGATTTCAACTAACATTTACAAAGATTACAATATAAGTATCTTAAATAACGTAAATGTGATCTTTAAAATAGTAGTAACAGTTAATAATTAGATTTTTAATAATTTAAATAATTAAACAAATTGGTTGAATTAAATAAAAGTTAAAGTTAATTTACAACAATAAATAAAGAAAAAGTTAAGAAAATTTATAACAATAAAAATAAAGTTTAAATTAATTTAATTAAAGACTAAAGCAGCCCTAACGCCTATAATAGTTGCCAGCCAAGTAATTGAAAAGAGCCAATTCAAAACCATCACCAAAACAAAGTCTTCTTACGCCAAGAGGAAGCGAGTTCCATAAGCGAATAGCGTGAACAAAAAATTGTCGCTCAGTTGTAACACAGTAAGCTCGAGGTGAAATTATTATAAATGTACGAGATAAAGTAGAAAAAGTTATTTTATTATATAGATATTCAGGTTTTCCTGAAGTTATAATTTTATGAAAAAATTTTAGCATGCAGTAGTTCAAATGTTGATCCAGTGTTAAGCCCAGAATATTGCTTTTATAAGCCGAAATATGATCATGACGCTTCAAACCATACACATAGCGAGTAAAATTATTGAAGGCTATATTAAGTTTTCTTCTAGAGTCGGCATTGCAGTACATTGTTACTTCAGATCCAAATGTTATGATTGGTACTATAAGTGATTTCACTAACAATAATCTAGTTTTGATTGGAGTATAATACTGTGACATGTAAAGGTTTCGTAAACATCCATATATTTTTCCAACAGTAATGCGAGCATGGAGATCCCATTTTAAGTTGTTACTAAACCAAATTCCAAGGTTCTTAGCCTTATCAACAAATTCTAATTTTGAGTTACCAAGATAAACTTGTGAAAAACCACTTGGATCTAAGCCGTTTTTAGATATCAGCATACAATTGGACTTTTTTGGATTTAAGCAGAGATCATTACTTTTGGACCACTGAAGAAGGCTTTCAAGGTCATGATTAAACTTAAATATAGCATCCTCAATAAGACTTATTTTAGAACTCAAATACATCTGCACATCGTCGGCATACATATGAACAGAAGAGTATATTATACAATCAGGGAGGT
Organism: Epistrophella euchroma; assembly: GCA_947049315.1. Taxonomy (NCBI): domain Eukaryota; kingdom Metazoa; phylum Arthropoda; class Insecta; order Diptera; family Syrphidae; genus Epistrophella; species Epistrophella euchroma. The sequence goes on along the minus strand of OX346245.1, from coordinate 118,405,599 downwards.
CATTAATGAACATTGAGAAAAGGAGAGGGCCCAAAATTGATCCTTGTGAAACACCCATGGATGTATATTTGTAATTAGAGACATTATTACCTACCATAATAGCTTGATTTCTACCTGATAAATAAGAATTAATTAAATTGGCTGCTGAGGTAGAGAAATTGAATTGTGTCGAAAGTTTCGATACAAGTATTGAATGATTTACCAAGTCAAAAGCTTTGGAAAAATCTAACAATGCCAGCAACGAAACATGATCATTATCCATAGATGATCTTAAATCATCAGTTACTTTAAGCAGTGCAGATGTGCAACTGTGTTGTTTACGAAAACCTGACTGGTGCCTACAAAGTAAACCATAACGTTGAAGATGGGTAGATATTTGACTATGGATAATTTTCTTAAAGACTTTCGACAGAAATGGTAAAATCGCAATAGGACGAAACTCAGGGAGCGTATGAGAATGTCCTTTAGTTTTTGGTATAGGTATAATCTTGGCGGTTTTCCAAGCTAAAGGAAAACAGGAAGTCATAAGAACAGTATTAAATAGATGGGTAAGTTCTGGAAGAATATAAGGTAGGATAGTTTTAATAAATAACGGATTTATTTTATCAAGACCTGACGATTTGGATTTTATACTTAGCACTGCCTTATAAACATCTGTCTGCTCCACACGGTGGAATTCAAAACCATCTGCCCTAGGAAGTATAATTGAGGGGTTAAGTGATGTTGTCGCAGGACATTGTACAAATTTGTTGTTGAGGTCATTTAAATCAATATCAGAAAAATCGAAATCATTTTTACAACCAATTCCAATACCTTGAATGTTTTTCCAAAGAGTTTTGGGTGGTAAGTTAGTATTAAGGTGCTTTGCATAATAATCGCGCTTAGCTTTACGTATTTTAAAATTCACAACATTTCTTATTCTGCGAAAATCATTAAAAATCATTGACAGCTCATTGACAGCTCAAACTTTTGTATGGAAATTCATAGCAGAATAAAAGAATAAAAGATCTCGCCGAATAGGCCTAATTAACCCTATTTGAGGTCAAACGACTCATTCGACAACTAATGTCGAATTCCTTTTAACAAAACATTTGATTTGTTTAGAAGAAAACATCGATTTTCCTGGACAAATTCCTTGTATTGAAGGAGAAAAAATCGATTTTGTTCAGAAAATAAATCGAATTTTTTGGTAAAAGGAATTCGACATAAGTAACTATTGATAAGTCTAAGGTCCCCTTTCACACGAAGAAACAAGTTTCTGGAGATTTTTTTGACTTTTTTTTTAATTTCTTCTTTTGTACCTTTCGCACGAAGAAATAAAATCGTAAAAGATTTTCTGTAGTACAGCAACCCTGGCAGGTAATTTTTTTAGCTAAATAAAAAATATTGATTCCCTAGGGAATCACCCAAAAATCTTATGCTCCAAGTTTGAAGAAAATCGCTTCAGTAGTTAGTTTAGGCTATAGGCCGAGGTATAGACAGACAGATTGACGGAATTGCGGAACGCACTTTTTCGTGTTCTTTGTCATCGCAATGTCAAGTTCGATTGTTATCTCGAATTCGATTTTTTTGCACGAATCCATAACTTGCCCTATAGTACCCATATCGTAAGTAAATACATAATCTCTTCAAATTGCTGACCGGTGAGATTTTAATCACCCCACTTACCTTGCGCCTTTTTCGCTAAAGCCTAGTATACAGTTCTTTTGAATAAAAAAAACTATTGTGGTAAAATAAAAAATCTTTTTTTCCGGAAAAAAAATATCTGTGGTGAAACAAAATTGTTTTTAGTCGAATATTACACGGTGCCTCAAGAGTCATGACTATCTGATATTTTGTCTCTTTCATACTCATTAAGGTTCATAAAGAGTCATAACTCTTGAGGCACCGTGTAAGCACAAACTATATTTTTTTGCACAAAACAATGTCACTGACATTGTTTTGCGCGAAAAAGAATCGTGGTGAGTATAATTTTTTATTTCTGGGGATAGTTCACAGTTCAATAAAAAAAACTTTTCAGCAGAAAATTTTTTTTTTGCAATAAAATCCCATAAGAAGTACATGTATTTTTTTTTTTTGAGGAGGAACTGTATACTAGGCTTAAAGAACTGAAATTTTCTGGAAACTCAGTATTATCTTGTGAAAGGAGACCATCAGTCTCCCTGTGAAGCCCTCTGAAAGAATTAAAGAGGAAAAGAGATAGAAACAATACCGGTTGGTTTATAAAGTATATTGGAATTCAAAATAATTTATTGAGCAAATAAATTTTGAGAGCGATTAATTATACAACTTTCATAAATTCCACCACTATAAATTCGAACGGAACCACTGCATAAACTTCCAAACTAAAAGCCATCGCCACCATAGCTTGGATTTTTACTATGTCCTCCTTAATTGCTGAGTTCCGCTGAACGAACAAGACGACCGAGACCTATTCCTATACCAGCTCCTAAGCCACCTCCAGAACCACCTCCATAACCACTTCCATAACCACTTCTACCAGAACCTCTTCCATAGCCTTCTCCTCTACCATTTCCAACTCCAACACCAATTCCAACACCAAATCCTATGTTTCTAGCAAAAAGATCAAGTAAAAAACATGGTGAAGCTAGAACAGCTGTGGAAAATGCGACTAGGACAAAACATATCTGTAAAAAGGTCGTGATCAAAAAAGGAATGCAATTAATTCAATCCGAAGATATTTTTACCAGTAATTTATTCATTTTCCTTCACAATAACTATGCACTTTAACAACTAAATTAAAATTAACATCTCACACTTGGTTTTATACGATTTGAGCAAGAGCTAATTTATACACAAAATTTTCATCTTGATGTTGTATAATTTTCTTTCACCAATACTAGCGTTTGATTAAGATAATGGAGGTAGATTACTGTTAGACAATGAGAGGACAAAAATGTGCCGTTGATTAGGAAAGTAGACTTCAAACGATAAAACAAACGAATCTTGCAAATGTTGAGGTCATTTAACAAGAAATCATGATTCTGTGGGTTTTACGATTAATGTTTTCATTATCAGTTCCTATAAATAATTTTTTTTTTTCACGAGCAGTCTCTTATGAGGAATGAACAAACCTACTAGATAATCTCTTGTCATTAAAATTGACATCTCACTATAGCCATTCGGAATCGGAAATAAATTGTAGGCCCACTTCGCACTCGATTTCTGCAAGCCTGCACATAGGAATGGTTAAGAGCAGTGTTTGGATTTTATAGGAGAAAGGAGTAGATCTACTGCGCTTTTTTCATAATTTTCAAATCAACTGCACCACTGCGCTCTTCCTACAATCTACTGCGATATCTAGGCGCACGGTAGTGCGCCCGCCAAGACGAGCGGTGAGCACGTTTCGAAACGAAACGTTTCGTCGTATTTTCAAGCCCTCATAGCTTCGGTATGGATAGAGCTAAAGAGCTCAAATTATTAGATGTAGTCCGCAGCTTTGTAATACACATCAAATTTCATATTTCTAGCTTCAATAGTTTGGATGTTATTAATACCCAAAAAACGTCGATTTTGTCACTGACCACTCACTCATCAAAACCTTAAACGGTACTTCCCGAAGTGCTAGAAAGCTGAAATTTGTAATGTAGACTAGGATTTGCATACAAACAACACAAAAATTAAGAAATCTGTAACTTTCACCCTCCAACACCCCAAAAGTGGAGGTTCATAATAAAACCTCAAAAACAACAACAATTTTTACAATCACACACAACAATGCAATGCAAACCCCGCCTATAATTGATGAGAGGGTTGTTTTTTTAAATTTTATATTCACGAACACAAAAAACAATGCACAAAAATAATGAACTTTCGTTTTTCGCAATAGATATATGTAAAAAAAATTATTTGCCCCCAACTTATTCTTAGTATAAATAATGTACAAATAGAAAATGTAAAAAGCCCTTAGTATCCTAGGATTAGTGTTTATTGTTTAATAATAAATTTAATTGGCAAGATCACTATTTAAGTTTGAAACAAATCCCTAGCTGCGAGAGTCAGTGGCGCAAAATTTTTGACAATTTAGTATGATGTTAAAACATTTTTGGTATGATGCTAGGTTAAAAACAGGCTTTCCCAAATTTTAAACGAGTTAGAATCGTATTATCTTTTTAAGATTTTACTAAAGTTAAAAACCCCAAATGCCTATTTTATCTTTTTAGGTTAGGTTAGGTAAATGGGCTGACAGTTGATCTTGTTACCGTCACACTTAGATCAATGTAGATCCATTGTGATACCCTATTGGAAGAAACCTATACTAAAAACAGGACGTGACATATCCCCGTAGAGGGATAGATTTCGGCAAGTAGTTGCTTAAAGTTATCGGAGGTTACAGGAACTTTTCCTTGTAAATGTCGTCAGTGCGTAGACACCGGGTTGAGGGAAGGTTGCGTCACCGTAGTCCTTTAAGGGCGTGATCTTCCCCTTTACCCCCACTTGGTGGATCATTCCCCCCACCAGGCCCGGAGGAGCGTTTGGCTCCCCGCAACGCCTGGTGGGTGGGTTGATAGGTCAGTGGTTATGGTGTGTGCATCTGCTTGTTACGTCAGTCTGGAATAATCGAGAGGGCCGTCCCCACAACAAGAGTATTATACCAATCTTGTGAAGGAGCGACCATCGCAATTGCAATGAAGCACGCATTCACCGCAGGAGCGGCAAGAACTGGTGTAGGGCTTGCTGCCCAAACTCCTTTATCACCACCCCTACAGGAAAATGTGCGTCTTGCAGAGGTCATATGTTTGTTTTATTTTTGTGGGTCGGTTTGTTGAATTGTATTTAGGGACTCTCGAGCCATTTGGTAGCATTGATGAACTTTAAAAGATTCTTGCTAGGAATGTTAGAGAGTTCCTCTAAATCGTCAAAGAAGTGTTTCCCGAGGAGTCTGCTTCTCAGATGACATAGTGCAGGGCAGTGACACAGGTAATGAGGAGTATCTTCATGAACTTCCTCGTCACCACAGCCTCTACATAGGTCATCCGGGCTGAGTTGCATCTTTTTCTTGTGGTAGCCCAATAGGTTGTGGCCTGTTGTAATACTCACAAGAAGAGAAAGTGACTTTTTGTTTAAATTTATTATGTCTTTCGTTCTTTGTTTGTTAAATTCCGGCCATAACTTCCTAGTTATGATGCACGTATCAAGTGAGCTCCATCTTCTGTTTGTTGAAGAAAGAACTTTGCACTCGATTTCTTTTTTGAGATTACAGGGTGGGATTCGGACCGTTGGATCTGTCTGAAATAGGTCAAGTGTTGAACCACTTCTTGCCAATTCATCAGCACTCTCGTTGCCTGGCACACCACTGTGACCAGGAACCCAACAGAGCCTTACGTTGTGCTGTGTGCCAAGAACCCTGAGCTCTTCGCGACAGCGATTAACAAGCTTCGATTTGATTTCAATGGCAGAAATCGCTTTTATAGCTGCTTGGCTATCAATGAAGAAGGTGATATCAGCTTGTGGTATTGCCATCATTGAGACCTGTTTGGCAGCTTCCGCCACGGCCAAAACCTCAGCTTGGAAGACACTGCTGTAGTTAGGCAGTCTGAATGAGCTGGCTAGTCCAAGAGTTTCTGAAAAGAAACCTGCACCAACCCCAGCATCCATCTTGGAGCCATCGGTGTATATTGAGACCATCGATGCGCCGATAGATGGTATGCTAGTTTGCCAGTCCTCTCTGCTAGGAAAGGCGGTTGTGAACGGTATGTGAAAGTCTAAACGGGGTATTAAGTAGTCTGTGCTTATCTTATTTCCCATGAATTTCTGTAGAATCTGAGCATGACCAAAGTTGTTTTGTTTCCAACTACCTGTTTGGCTAAGTTGAAGTGCACTTTTGGCAGCCGATTCTTGTGCGTATAGATCGAGGGGTTTTAAGTTGAGTAAAGCTTCCAAGCCCGCTGTGGGGGTGGACCTCATAGCCCCAGTGATTCCAATACAAGCCATTCTTTGAACTTTGGTCATGATTTTAAGGTTGGAAGCTTTTTCTAATGCATTCCACCAGACTACATTACCATATGTCAGTACAGGTCTAACAATGGCCATGTACATCCAATTGATAATTTTTGGACTTAGTCCCCAGGTTTTGCCAAAAATCCTGTTGCATGAGTAGAATGCGAACATGGCTTTGTTGGTTCGTTCTTTAATGTTTAGACTCCAGTTAAGCTTCTTATCTAAAATTACACCTAGGTACTTTGCGTGATCAGAGATCTTAAGCTGAGTACCTTCAATAGAGGGAATTCTAAAAGAAGGTAATTTCCTTTTATTTGTGAAGAGGACAAGTTCGGTTTTTTTGCGGGTTAACCGCTAGTCCGCACTTCTTAGTCCAGGTATTCACTACTGTTAGGGCATTTTCTATTAATTCACTAATTGTGGAGGGAAATTTTCCTGTCGCTAATAATGCTACGTCATCCGCGTATGCGACTACCTTGACTCCACTATTCTTGAGTATTAACAGAACTGCGTTCATCACGAGTGTCCAGAGAAGTGGAGATAGAATCCCACCTTGTGGAGTTCCTCTGGAAGTAGATACCTTGATCTGTACTCCTCCTAGCTCTGATTTAATTAGTCTGTTTTTTAACATGAACATAATCCATCTGATGATGGTGTTATTCACATTTAAATTTACGAGTGCCTCTTCTACCGCTTCGTTTTTGACATTATTGAAAGCTCCTTCAATGTCCAGAAACGCAGCGAGGGTATAATCTTTGTCTTTTAGAGTTTTTTCAATCGTACTGACGACATTGTGTAATGCTGTCTCTACACTCTTGCCTTTTGTGTAAGCATGTTGAGCTGGAGAAATAACTTCCGGGCTCAAGTGCTGCGTATATGATTATCTATTAGTTTCTCGAAAGTTTTAAGGAGAAAAGACGTGAGACTGATGGGTCTCAAGTCTTTAGCATTCGTATGACTGGGCTTACCAGCTTTCGGAATGAAAACTACCTTGACTTCACGCCACGCTACAGGCACATATCCCCATTTTAGGCTACAAAGGAATATGTTTTTTAAGTGTGGGATAACTTGGTTTTCACATTTTTGTAACATCATGGGGAAGATGCCGTCCAAACCAGGTGATTTGTACGGTGAAAAGGAGTTAAAAGCCCATTTTATCCTTTCTTCCGTAATCAAATCCGTAGGTATTGTGTTTTCTGTACATGGCTCTACTTGTGGGTTAAGATTCCCATCGGAGGTACAGCCAGGGAAGTGGGTGTTAACCAGGAGTTCTAGTGTTTCGCCGCACGATTCTGTCCAATGTCCATTAGATTCTCTAAGAGAACCTATGACAGTTGGTGATTTGGCAAGAATTTTCCTGAGTCTTGCTGATTCGTTAGTGTTTTCAACTTGACTGCAGAAACTTCTCCACGAAATACGCTTGGCTCTTTGTGTTTCAGTTTTAAATTTCTTTTGGCTGGTTTTATAAATCTCCCAGTCATTGTCTGTTCTTGTGCGCTTGGCGACATTGAAGAGTCTTCTCGTCTCTTTCCTTATGTTGCCAAGTTCATTTGTCCACCAGGGTGGTTTCTTTTTACCCTGTCTGCATGGTTTTAGTGGGCAACTTCTTTCGAAGGCTTTACCGAGAATTTCAGTGAGGCTATTAGTAGCACTGTCTATGGATAAAGGTTCTAACAACTCATTGGTGCTGAGTTTACGAATTTCAGTCCCTACTTCCCTATTGAAAATTTCCCAGTTAGTCTTCCTGAGATTTCTAAAAGGTTTACGGGGGTCTATGGTGTCAGGAATTAAAAATTCTATGAGCCTATGGTCAGAAAAGGATTCTTCTTTCAGCACCTTCCACTGGTCAATGCTGATAGTATCCGAGTTGCTTGAAAGAGTTATATCGAGTACCTCCTTTCGATTTTTGGTAACAAAAGTAGGTTCTTTGCCTCTATTTGCTATTAAAATGTTGTTTTCTATGATAAATTCAAAAAGTAACTCACCCCTTTCATTGGTGTCGGTACTGCCCCATTGTAAATGGTGAGCGTTGGCGTCGCAGCACACAACAGCATCCCATTTTTCAAGTGCAGCGCGTTGGAGGAGTTTTTTGGTTTCCTCAGCCGGAGGTCCTTCAATCCCGTCCCCAGGCATATAGCAAGATGCTAAGATGAGTGGTGGGAGCCCGGCACGTTCAAAAAGTACTGTTGTTTGGTCTGTACAACTGTATGTGGATAGAAGAAAGAGATTAATCTGTTTTCTTGCTACGATACAGGCTCTGATTTTGCTGTTAATACCTACATTTGTGGTCTTGTACAGTGACAGTTCTTTGGAGTGTAGGCCCTTGATTCTGCCACCTGCAAACCAGGGTTCTTGAATCAGGGCAATGTCTATTTGTCTACTCTCCATGAGGTAGACTAGGTTGGCGCTGGCAGCTTTACTATGATGGAGATTGATTTGAATTAATTTCATAAGTTTTAAAGAATCTCCCCCCCCTTAATTACCTTTTTTATGGAGGGTAGCATCCGCAACTTGCATCGATTTATACCGACGCGCACCTTAAAGTCGATCTGCCGGAGAAGCGGTATTGACTTGTGATCTAGGATCACTACCACTTCCGTGCCATCCTTGGTCTTCTCACCCATCTCAGCTACCTCCCAGTTTTGACTGAGCTGGTCGGTATTGAGTGACCTGAGGTAGCGTTCAACTCGGTCCCTCGGGATGAGCGGTCCTCTGAGCATTAACTTCGCTCTTGGCCTTGAGAAATCTTTAATTTCTTTCTTCCCCATGAGGCGAAGGTCAGCGTTGGGCCAAGGGGCTATGGCTTCTCGCACAAAATCTGTAAGCCATGCGAGGGTCTGTGCATCCTCACATGACAGCAACTTGAATCCTTGAAAGGTGCCGAGGGTACCGAAGAGTGGTGGAGACCGGCTACTTACGATAGCCTCATTTACCCCTTCAAGGATTCGAAGTTCGATGAGTTGCCATTGGTCCTCCGTTAGTTTACGGGTAGGGTTGCCATAGTCGACTATGGCCACTTGGTGCCCTACCGGTACCCTGGAGATCCTGGCCTTTTTGTTTTTGTTCGTCGGTGAATTTGTCGGTGTATTTGTGTCGTTTCTCGCCCTTTTGGATGAACCCGCTACAGCTAGTGGGTCAGTGGGGGGTCTCTCCATAGACGCTCCTGTAGCGGGGTTCCTAGGGCTTGGAATAGTCCTGTTTGCGTTTGTAGTTCGTTGTGTCGTCTGGAGCCGTTGTTTGGATCTGTCCAGAGCCAGCCGCTCCTTAGCCGTTAAGGTTTCAGGGTTTTTTGCGGCTAGATGCCGGACAGTCCTCTCAGCGTTCCGTATCTGTCGTCGTCGTATCTGTTTTTCACCGAGGATTCTCTTTACCTTGCGCTGCGCAGCAGGTTTTGCTTTGCATTGTTTGGATAGATCCACCTCGATTGTCGTGTCTGTCGTGTCCTTGGTCAGTATAGTACTCCCAGTGCGGTCACCTGGCTGGGAGGAGCAGGACTCATCCAGGTTACAGGTAGGGCTGAGGCCCCGCATGCAACCCAGGAGTTTACTGCTTCCCCCTACCTCACCCTGAGCTACCTTATTTCCGTCCAGGCCCGAAGGTGACAACGGCACCTTACAACGCCTGTCTGGTGTGTCGGGTAGTTTGTTGGTGTGTGCCTTAACTAGGACCGTCCGTTTATCGAGTTGCCTTGGTAGCGATGAGGTTGACGCAGGTGATTTGCAAGTTTGGCTACTGCCTTGCAAGCTCTTCATCTGCTCCGATCTACCGCCCACCTCTCCCGTTGATATCTTACCACCCGCCAGGCCCGAGGGAGCAGGGGGCTCCCCACAACGTCTGGCGGATAGATCGGATATCCCGGAAGTTGGTACGCTCTCAGTCAGGTCAGTCTTTGCCGGTGTGGATGAGGGGATCGGCCTTACCTTGGTATGGGTTATGCCAACACGCGAGGGGGGCGGTCCCATCAGTCCACTTACGCTGGTGTTTTCCCCAGGAGGAGTCTCTTTTGAAGTATGAATTTGTGGTTCATACCTCATTGGAAACTCCTTCTGCAGAAAGGCACGTGCGTTGTGCAGTCGTTTGCGGTCTCTTTCGTCAAGTTCCTCCCAACTCCTTGTGCCAAGTCGTTTGATTGTCTTCCTACAGTTGGAGATTCTGCTCCGCCTGGAGGTGGTAGACAATCCTGAGAGGTCGGAACTGGCAACGGAACAGCAGTCAATGACATCGTCACTGTCAACTGTACAGATGCTAGCTCCGTCCTCTACCCCGAGATTGGCAAAAGGGTTGAGAAGCAAGTCCTCTTCTTCGTCCGTCATTGTCTTTGTTATGTCGTTCTTGTCTATATCGTTCGAGTAAAGTATGTTTTTTGTCACTGGCGACTTAGCTTCTTGCGAAGCCAAGCCATCGCCGGCAGCCGTGACTTCTGCCGACACTTAAGCGTATATCCCCGCTAGATTTTTGTTTGTTTTGGTTGTCTCTGTCATGTTTTGTCATAGGTTTGGGGTTTCTTAGTTAGTTACAATCCACAGCTGTCCAGCTGCAGACTTAAGGATGCAAAAAACCACAGCTGGCCAGCTGAGGATTCTAACGTAAGCCTCCTCACCGCGACAAGGTGAACCCCGTCGAGGAGGATTTTATCTTTTTAGTATCATACTAAATCCAAGTGTCACTTTGGCAGCTACAATTGCAAAAATGGGTTGAACTGTCACTGTTTTAGGTGTGTTCAGCTAGAAAAATAGGTTTCTAACCATATTCTAGTAAAGAGTTTTAATGTTAGCAAATTGTTAAGTAGTATCATGCTTATACCTTAACATCAGGCTGTTTAAAATTTTGCGCCATTGTTTTTAGGTTGAGGTGGTTTTGCATTATTTTCAGATTGTGTTGGCTTACTATTTATTGAGATAAGGATGTTTGATATTTTGTTGAATCGTGATCAATAAATGATGATGGCAACGGATCATTTTTCTCAGAGTTGTTAGGTAGTTAGGAATGGCGGTCCCGACCAAACTATGCTCAGTGACCCAATTATAGCGCTGAAGAGCGCCGCCGCCGGCCGTTTTGATACCATAACTCGTGTGACCTATTTATTTAAAGCGGTATTATAGGGGTGATTTGTGGGTTAAAATGTCAGATTAGGTAGATTGTTGGCTTCAGAATTCCGTTATCCACCTGCTTGTGGTCTAGGGAGTCTGACGGGTTACATGGTGCAGGAGCTACCAAGTTAATTTTAGAGCCATTTCGTCGCGTTGAAGAAAGAGATCAAGTCTTTGATCTTCAGTTCGGAGAGTTTATTGAGGTCGTTGAAAAATGCCTTTCCAAAATACTGTGTTCTCATTCTGGCTAGAGCAGGACATTTACGGAGGAAATGAACGACAGTTTCCTTTTCCTGCTGGTCCCCACAGTTACGACAGTGAATATTGTGAGGGGTGCCGAGCTTCGCCGCATGTTGTCCGATCGGCCAGTGACCAGAAAAGGTGGCAACGACCCTGGCTATATCTCGCCTGGGTCTGCAACTGCATATCAGGTCAGTTGTACGGTTTTTGCTATAGGTGGGCCAAGTCTTTCTAGATATGACGCAGTTAGCTAAACTGCGCCACCTACGGTTGCCCTTCAGAACCCCAAGAGGAATATTGATTCTTTCCGCAAGAGAGTTATGAAGAGCTGATCCTTGCATATGGCCAGGCCAGTTCGTCTGCCCGCTCGTTTTCCTAAATGCCACAATGATCCGGAACCCAGATAAGAGAGACCCTGAGGTTTTCATTTAGGCTTGCGAGCTCATCACGGGATTGTCGAACCAATTGGGAAGACGACAGTAGCGAAGCAATTGATTTAACGGCTGCTTGACTGTCTGTCAGTGTCAGGATGGCAGTATTACGGTTTTGGTTAGGGTCTTGTTTTAGTATCTTTCATGCTTCCCCAATTGCCAGCAATTCCGCTTGGAAAACACTAGCGAAGCAGAGTTGTTATCTAAAAATAATTTTCCAATCAAGGAGAGAAAAAGTCAGTGGATCTTACAGAACTTTTTTCGCCGTTTTACGTGGAGGAGAGTTATTATTTAACAAAGATTTGAGAGCAGCGAGAACATTTTTTAACTCATTGACACTATTAGATAGCTCGTGAAAACTGCACAAGAATGTGACAAGGTTAAGATTAGAAGTAGATTTGCACTGCCATTATAAATTTCTTAATTATTATTACTGTATTAAGTTTTATGTACCTACATATTTACATACAACTATTCATATAGATCAGAGCATTTCTACAGTAGGTAATAAACGAACTTTCCAAACGTACAACTCAATTAGGACTATCGTACACATCTTTGACAGTGAGGGTGTTTTTGGGAAAAAACGAAGCACAAGAAGTTTTCCGGATTTTCGAAAAATCATTATCTTAGTTTCAGATATGTTTATATTAAGGTCCCAGAGAATAAATTATTTCCCCGTCTTGACAACTTTTACCCGATAAATGTCTTCTGGCAAAAAATTGTAAGTTCTGTTTCTGTGTGAAAGGCAAGATAATTTTGTTTTTCAATTGATTGAAGGTTTGAATGAACGAACAACAACTTGAGTGAGCTGCCACCAAGTTTAATTGGCTGGAGTTATAGCTATTTTACGGTCGCCAGGACGATCATCAGACTCCTTTTAGTGGTTCTTATTCTATGTACACACATATGTATGTTCAATTTTATTTGAAAAAAAAACTTTTTGCCGTCCCTGGGGTCCTGGGAACTTTTAAAAAAGTCACTAAATTATTAAGCACTACACAAGCAGGAACAGTGGTAAGAGTAAGATATTGGTTAAGTTAAGGAGAAATTAATTTTTTTTATCGACTTTACCTCTTATTTTTTGATATCTATTGAAAAATATTTTTTTAAAGAAGAAAAGATGTTTCTAACTTAAATGAATTCCTTTGTTGTCGCTATGTTATCTTTTGTTATGAGGGGGTTTTAAGTTTTTTTTTTTTTTTTTTTTTGTTGACGGTTAAAAATTGGCAGATATCTTTGGTTCATAGCATACGTGTTGTTTTAGGGAAAAACTTCTATATTATTTTTGTTCATTGTTTTTCAGTACCTATTTCTGTATCAAAGGCTAGTATTGATAAGAGAGAATATTTTATACAAATCAATCTGAATTATTTTGAATTTGTAGTCATTTTGTATAAAAAGAAAGAACATGATTTTCAATTTAATTTAATTGTTCACAACAAAACAACAGTTTTGTTAAACAAGATGAATAAATTGCTGGTTAGTTTGAGGATTCAGTTTTAAGCATTTTATTTTTAAATAAATCTTTTACAGATATGCTGTGGACTAATGGCAGTTTTTGCTGCTGTTGTAGCTTTTCCAAGTAGTTCCGGAGGTGCTCAAGGCAGTGGTTACGGAGGTGGAGGTGGTTCTGGAGGTGGTCAAGGCGTTGGCTTTGGAGTTGGTTTTGGAGGTGGTATGGGATATGGTTTTGGAGGTGGTTTCGGAGGTGGTCAAGGCGTTGGCTTCGGATTTGGTTCAGGAGGTGGTTCCGCAGGTGGTCAAGGTGGTGGTATGGGAGTTGGTGTTGGAGGTGGTATGGGATATGGTTTTGGAGGTGGTCAAGGCGTTGGCTTTGGAGGTGGTGCCGGAAATGGTTTCGGCCGAGGTCAAGGTGGTAATCAGGCTGGTGGCGGTCAAGGTGATGGTAGAGTTGGTTATCAGGCTGGTGGTCAAGGTGCTTATATTTGGGACCTTTTGAGAGGCGCATCCGGCATGGGCTTTGGCTTGGGTTTCGGCCTGGGTTCCGATGGCGGTTATGGAGGTGGTTACGGAGGTGGTCAAAGTGTTGGTAAAGGTGGAAATGAGACTGGTGGCAGTCAAGCTATTGGTCAAGGTAGTGGACATGCTAATGGCAGTCTTGCTGGTGGTAACGGAGTTGGTTACGGAGGTGGTAAAATTGGTAATGAGACTGGTGGCAGTCAAGTTGGTGGAAAAGAAATAAATCAGGTTAATGGCAGTCAAGCTGGTGGTGGTATCGGAGTTGGCTATGGAATTGGTTCTGGAGGTGGTGAAGGCGTTGGCTTCGGAGTTGGTTTTGGAGGTGGTTTCGGAGGTGCTCAAGGTGCTGGTATGGGAGTTGGTGTTGGAGGTGGTTCTGGAGGTGGGCAAGGTGGTGGTATGGGAGTTGGTGTTGGAGGTGGTTCTAGAGGTCGGCAAGGCGTTGGCTTTGGAAGTGGTTCCGGAGGTGGTCAAGGTGTTGGCTTCGGAGTAGGCGTTGGAGGTGGTTCCGGAGGTGGTCAAGGTGTTGGCTTCGGAGTTGGCGTTGGAGGTGGTTCCGGAGGTGGTCAAGGTGGTGGTATGGGAGTTGGTGTTGGAGGTGGTTCTGGAGGTGGGCAAGGCGTTGGCTTTGGAAGTGGTTCCGGAGGTGGGCGAGGTGTTGGCTTCGGAGTAGGCGTTGGGGGTGGTTCCGGAGGTGGTCAAGGTGGTGGCTTTGGTTACGGAAGTGGCCAAGGTGGAGGTTTTGGTTACGGAATGGGCTTTGGTTCCGGAGGTGGTTCAGGAAGTGGTCAAGGTGGTGGTTTTGGTTACGGAGGTGGTGCCGGAAGTGGTCAAGGTGGTGGGTTTGGTTATGGAGGCGGTTCCGGAAGTGGTCAAGGTGTTGGTTTTGGTTATGGAGGTGGTTCCGGAAGTGGCCAAGGTGGTGGTTTTGGTTACGGAGGTGGTGCCGGAAGTGGTCAAAGTGGTGGGTTTGGTTATGGAGGCGGTTCCGGAAGTGGTCAAGGTGTTGGTTTTGGTTATGGAGGTGGTTCCGGAAGTGGCCAAGGTGGTGGTTTTGGTTATGGAGGTGGTTTTGGTGGTTCTGGAAATGGTCAGGGTGTTGGTTTTGGTTACGGAGGTGGTTTCGGAAGTGGTCAAGGTGGTGGTGTCGGCCTTGGTTTTGGTGGTGGTTACGGAAGTGGTCAAGGCGGCACTCTAGGTTTTGATATGGGAAATTTTTTTCCTAGATTCTTTTTCTAGGTAGTTCCAACGCATGCTGGGTATGACTATCACTTCGGTAACTCATGAGGTGGTTCAGCTGAAAGTCATAGTTATTTAATTTTTAAAAAAATGTATTTAAAACAAATATATTTAGGTGTGTTGTATTTCTATAAAAGTACTATGTACCTTATAAATAAAGATAAACAAATTTAGTTTTTACAGCATTTATTAAAATTTTAAAAAGTATAATATTCATCGAAGACCTGAAAGCCAATTGTATTAGAACATTACAGGTTAACATGAAACAAGCGAAAAATAAAAGTCAATGCTGAAAAATGTCAAGCTACATAGATATATGGTTTACTCGACGCAGAAAGCAAAGCTTTCTCCCCTAAACTATGCTAATGTCGTTTTCCATTGGTTTTACTCAGCAATACACTCATTCTGATATTCAATGTGTGAATCGTGGAATTATTATTATTTATAAAAAAAATCGTTAGAGCCGTTTTTGAGATAAATTACTTTTTTTCAAAATGGTTGTATGGCAAAAACCGTTATTTTTTGAGCTAAAAAAGAATCTCGAATTACCCTCTAGAGAATCATCCAAAAATCTTATGCTTCAAGTTGGAAGAAAATCGCTTTAGTGATTTATGCTGTAGGCCGAGGTTCAGACAGACATACAGACATACAGACAGACAGACGGATTTGCGGGACCAACTTTTTCCGTGTTCTCTATAATCGAAATGTCAAGTTTGATTATTATCTCGAGTTCGATTTTTTGCACGGATTCATAACTTGCCACACAGTGCCTTACAGGCAAGTAAGAACAGTAGGAAAACAGTAGAAAGGTAGCCTAAAATACCCCCCTCGCTATAAATCGTAGAATCGAACAGAATTAGAAGGTTTTGTGAACACAATTCTTCGGTTTATCTGGCAGTAGTGGCAGTACCGACAAACACGAAATTTTAGCAACTTCAAGCTTACGTTTTAAATTTGACAGGTCAAACTATCTCTAGCTAGCCATCTCCAAAAGTATCTATATCTATAAAACACATCAAATTTTGGAGAAAGCAGTAAATGCATGTAAGTATTAAGTATTTCTCCTTAATTTACTGAAATTAGTTGGTCTAGTACTATTTCAGTTTGTTTCGAACTAAAACTTAAATTTAAAAAAAAACCCTAAATGGGCAACATGCCCTACTAAGCACTCGGGCCATTTTCCCCTATTACTGCTTTTGAGTGGATTCTTTCTCACTTCGAATCTAGAAGCAAAATTCTCTTCTCAGAATAATCGGTTGACCGTTTTTTTTTCCATTGAATGGAATGGTTTTAGAAAGGTTATTTTTGATTCTAGACGCTTCCAGACGTCCAATGAGACCCACATAAAAAAGCTACAAATAAACCAAAACAAAATTCTTAAATTTCTTGACCACAATAAGCCAATTCAGCACTTCATTTCACAATTTTGAAAAAAAAAATTGTCTAAACTTTTCTTTTTGTTATAATTTTTAGTTTGCATGCAAATTTTTTAAAAACTGTTGACCTAAATAATTCAATTTAAATTTTAAATTAAAGAACGGATGGC
Source organism: Epistrophella euchroma (assembly GCA_947049315.1). Taxonomy (NCBI): domain Eukaryota; kingdom Metazoa; phylum Arthropoda; class Insecta; order Diptera; family Syrphidae; genus Epistrophella; species Epistrophella euchroma. The sequence goes on along the minus strand of OX346245.1, from coordinate 118,389,109 downwards.
TTTCAAACCCGGTATAGTAATTCATTGTAAGTGTTGCCGTTGTTTTTAATAATTTTATTCTCATTTTAAGTAATTTTTTTTATAAAATTGCCCCTACCTCCTAAACTGGGCGAGATTGACCCGCCCCCCTCCCATAGTAAAAAATGCTTATTTTTGACCCTTCAACGAAAAACTGTTATACATTTTTGGCGCCAAAGTTATCGTACTCTCCCCAACATATTAAAAAACGTATAAAGGCTCTCCCAAACCAACGCGAATATTCGGCGCGACGAACGAAAACAATAATAATAACGTATTGTTTTATTTGAAAACCACGTGTTGCAAAAATTCCGCACATGAAATTATATTTATGACAATTATTTTTTTTTATTTGACACCTATAGCAAATCATTGACAATAAATGAATTTAGCGATGAATTTTTAGCGAACGAGTTTATAGGGATGCATTTTCTTCTCCTAAGGCAACAAGCTCTGCATGGGGTTCTTCTCGTAAAATCTGCATTTTTTAATTCCTTTTGGTTCCAAATTTTTCTTGCTGTTCTTTGTTTAAGTCGGGGTCGCCAATATAGAACATTAAGCAAAGTGATAATTGAACAAGTAGGAATTTGGAATAAAATGTTTGCAATGTTTAATAAAATGTTGTGGCTATCGCCATCACAACGTTCGCCCAACTGTTCGACTACAAGCGAACTTTCGATTCGCAAATCATAACAAGGACCTAATGCCTAATTTTTCATTGTCTTTTTCAACTGCTAGGCTCCACAATAGACCTAATGTCAGCACATGCCAATTGCCAATGTATGAACGATCTTTGAGTGAAGGCGAACGAAACAGACCACAGTGGCGTGGGGTAGAGCCAAAACAGATGTGCAGCTTTTTCCCCTGCAGCGAAATTAGAAATAGAGATATCGTGCAGCAAAGGCTGCATGCAGAGCCTGGAATATGTCAGCTCTCATAAGAACATGTGTACATTTATTTTCGCTGCATTGGAAAAAGCTGCACATCTGTTTTCGGCATATGGTCGCCATAAACAGATGTGAAGCTTTTTCCAATGCAGCTGAGATATTCCAGGCTGTATGCAGCCTTCGCTGCACGATGTCTCTATATATCTAATTTCGCTGCATGGGAAAAATATGCACATCTGTTTTGACCTCAATTTAGAGGAGGAGATGAAAGATAGAGAGGGATATACGAGAGTGCGGATCACGACGAGAGCAAGGGCGAAAAGAAATAAGTGGACGGAAGGGAAGAAAGGACAGGAAAAGTATTGGAAACAAAAAAATGTGAATTCTGACCTTGTACACAAGAATATTGTTTTGTTTTTTTTCAAAATACTTTCAAAGCTGTACGTACGACACTTTTTGATTTCCAGTTCCGTCTGCAGCTCCGGTTCCAGCATTGTATTCTGTTCAAGCAGTAAAAAAGTAATGACAGAGGGGATGGATACCGCAATATTTGAAAGCAGAATGGAAGAAAGAAAGAACAAGGAGACAGATGCGACTCAATTTGTTTTCTTTTATTTTTTTATTTAGTTCCCAATAGAGCAAGTCAAAATACAAAGTTCTATTATAAATATGTACAAGTTGTCAAAATGATAAATGACGAAAAGAAGTTTCAGATCATTTCATCAAAAATTAATGCTCTGAGAGCCTGAATTATCAAAAAAAAAGTTTGTGTTTTTTTTTCGATCACAGCTACATAGGACAGAGCGTGCTTGATCATGAGCTCAGTTTTAATGAGTAAAAATCAACTAACTTCGCACAATGTTCACAATTCATTCCTCAGGTGTGTCCTGTGTTTCATAATTTAATCGGATACTTTGCTCATAGTTTACTGGGTTATCTCAGTCAGGCTCTACTCAGAAAAATGAAAAACGACTAATAGGACTGATAATGAAAGTATCAATAGTTAAACAATTGGATTCTTAATTCTTGTTAAGTAACCTCAACCTCTGCAAGATTTGTTTTATCGTTTCGAGTCTTAGATTATTTATGTATTTTCCCCGCAATGTCTTTCCAGGTCCCACCATCAAACGCTAGTGTTAGTAAAAAAACATTATGCAAAATCAATCTGAAATTCTGAACAAATTAATAACTTAGCATTTGCTCATTTCGTATAAAAGCAAGTGCAATGTGCAGGGTGATTTTATATTAATTTTAATTGTTGAAACGTACACAGTTATTGTTGAAGAGGATGTATAAACTTCTGGTAAGTATCTTCGGAATTTCAGATTGAGTTTAAAGTATAGTATTTTTGATCACGATCCTTTTACAGATTTGTTGTGCACTAGTGGCACTTTCCACTCTCCCAAGTAGTCTCGGAGCTCCTACAGGAATTGCTTTTGGAGCAGGTTTCGGCATGGGTGCCGGTATGGGTACGGGTGCCGGTATGGGCATGGGTGCCGGTGTGGGCATGGGTGCCGGTGCAGGCATGGGTGCCGGTGCAGGCATGGGTGCCGGTATGGGCATGGGTGTTGGTATGGGCATGGGTGCAGGTACAGGCATGGGTGCCGGTGTGGGCATGGGTGCCGGTGCAGGCATGGGTGCCGGTGCAGGCATGGGTGCCGGTGCAGGCATGGGTGCCGGTGCAGGCATGGGTGCCGGTATGGGCATGGGTGTCGGTATGGGCATGGGTGCAGGTACAGGCATGGGTGCCGGTATCGGCATGGGTGTCGGTATGGGCATGGGTGCCGGTACAGGCATGGGTGCCGGTACAGGCATGGGTGCCGGTACAGGCATGGGTGCCGGTACAGGCATGGGTGCCGGTATGGGTATGGGTGCCGGTATGGGCATGGGTTACGGCATGGGTAGTGGTGGTGCAGGAGGTGGTATGGGCATGGGTTATGGTAGTGGTGGTGGCTTTGGAGGTGGTTACGGAGGTGGTTTTGGTGCCGGCCGTCTTGTACGTTCAGCTATATTCAATTAAGGAGGACATAGAATAAATCCAAGCTATGGCGGAGATGACTATGCTGTTGACGTTTATTGAAGTTCTAAGAAATCCATGTGGAAATTCAGTTCCTTGATTCAATAAATTATTTATTTTAAAGAGCCATACGGTGAAAACAAGATGTATTTTTTTTTTTCGTGTGCACATATAGTTTAATATAAGTTTAAGTTTAGTTTCTTTGAAGTTTGTGTTTGTATAAAAAAAATCAACTTTTGTAATGTTTTTTGTTCAAGTCAATACATTTAAATAATTTAATTTAACTGCTATTATTTAAAATTTTTATTAATTATCTTATAGATGTAAATAAATAAATACTGACAAAAATGTAAATAATCCGAAGTAATAAAATACAATTATGTTTAAAAAAAAATTGAAAATATGTTGGAAGCTTTAAAGTAAAAGACAAGTGTTCTGTTCGAGAGTTTATTGGCAACTAACTTACAAATGGTATAAAGTAAAAAGGAACAATTAAGAATTCATGAAAATGGTCTAATGCTAATGATTAGTATTTGCGTTGACACAAAAGGAAATATAGAAAAGCTAATTCACAATAATCTTTCAACAAAATATATACTTTTTTTATAATAATTTTATAAAATTAATTTAAAAACGCTATGGAAGAGGCAAGAAAGTGTACTGATAAAAAAATAATAATTCAGGAAATAAAAATTATGTTTACATAATTTTCACTTAAAATTCTGAATAAATAAGTATGGCAAGTGGTATTTAAAAGTTGTTTTAAATTATATAAGGGACAGAAAAAACCGGACGGTTAAAACCGGAATCGATTTTTTTTTCGTTTCGGTTAACCGGTTTTTATCGGCGATATTTTTTATCACGGTTAAAACCGGTCACTCATAGAGTAACCAACCATGGGGACATGAAAAACGACTCTATTTTGCTAGATAAACAATAACAATCATTACAATTTCATTATAGGTGTGTTTCTAGGTGTGTTTCTAGGTATATTATGTATGCATTTAATGTCATTTTTCCTTTTGTAAAAAATAAATTTAGTTGTTATTCAACCCAAAAAAAAATCGTTTTTTTGTCAATCAGATATCAAAACTCATATAGGTAGGTACTAGGGCAAACAAAAATATGCCCCAAAAACAGTTTTAAGCGCTTATAATTATGCTATTAAGAATCAATTATATTCCCTAAACAAGTAATTAAAAAGCCATTAAAAACTATTTGAAATAGGTATGTACATCGTTTAAATTCATCTACCTACATGGGTTTATTTAAGACATTAATTACATAAAAATAAAAATTAAGATTTATACGAGTGAGTCCCACGAGTTTGCTCTCGTGGCTAACAAAAATGTTGGTACCTTTCAACGAAAGAAATATTAAAAAGTCAGAATTAGTAGGAACATGATTTTTTTAAATTTTGGGTTAACATTTTCTAAATTTTCAAAAGCTATCTACATATCGAGCCCTTTCTGCCAAATTATCGTAAGCTACAATAAATAAAAGTAACGTATAAGCGACATTTTGTTTTTTGTTTGCTCAGCAATGAAACCAACTAGGCCAATTTTCAGCATTGAACATTAGTAACAATGGGGCAAAATTTTAAACAGCCTGATGTTAAGGTATTAGCACGATACTACTTAATAATTTTCTAACTTTAAAACTCTTTACTAAAATATTCTTAATTTTAAACATTTTCTAACTAGTATCATACTAAACCTACTTTTCTAGCTGAACACGCCTAAAACAGTGACAGTTCAACCCATTTTTGAAATTGCAGCTGCCAAAGTGACACTTGGATTTAGCATGATACTAAAAAGATAAAATAGGCATTTGGCGATTTTAACTTTGTTTCTGTTACTGACAGAAAAAAAAAAGTCAGATTGCTTTTAATGCATAGGAACAAATGATATAATTAACTTTATATGATAGTATGAAAATGTCACTTATGAAAATTTGGCAGAAAGGGGACGATATATCTAGTTTCCTCTTGCGAATTGGGTTAAAATCGCGTTAAATTTTATCCGAACATTAATTTTTGACACTAGTGAAGTGGATCTGTATAGGTACGTAGAAACTTCAAAATTTAATTTCGGATATAACTTTGGCGCCAAAAATTGATAACGGTTTTTCGTAGAAGAATCAAAAAGAAGCATTTTTTACTATAGTAGGGGGGATCAATCTCACCCAGTTTAAGAGGTAGGGGCATCTTTGGAAAAAAAATTACTTAAAATGAAAACAAAAATATTAAAAAACAACGGCAACACTTACAATAAAGTACTATACCGATTTTGAAAGCCAGAAATCTGTTCTTTAATCCTTAATATAAGATAAATTATTTAAGTCTATAGGTTTTAAAAAATTCGCATGAAAAAATCAAAGTTTTGATAAATTTTTTTTTTCAAAACTGTAAAATGAAGTGCTTTTTGTGGTCAATGCGTATATCAATTCTAAATCGAACACTAAAAACCAATTTTTTTTTATCAAAATTTCGACTTTACATCCGAAAAACTAGTCGTGATAGACTATTAAAACTTTCTCTCAAAACCAAATATTACTCAAACATGGCTCAAATATTATATTAATTTTCCAAAAATACAAAATTCAACAACATATTTACATCATATAATTCCGATTTATCTAAAATTATTTATTAAACGTTAGATTTTTCAAAATTTGTTGACATAATATAATATATGTATGCATGTATGTAAAAGAAGAATTGTATAAATAATAATGTATGTGCTTGTTTTTGTCACACAAAATAAATATATGTATGTACTATTGCCTTATAACAAAACAAAAATGTGTAGAATTTAATACTAAGACATCCCATCTCCCATCTAGTATCTATGCCACTGCATTAACTCAAATCAACACCCACATTTCCAAAGAATGTATTCACATTTCCTGAGTCACTTGATGATAAGGTTAAGCTTATTTTTTCTTAATGGTTGTAGTTCTAGTGGCAGCTGCTGCAGATGATGGACTGTAATTCCGAGAAAATTGTTAATTAAAATAAAATTAAAAACAAAACTTAAACTTACGTAACAGTTGTTAAACTATTGTGCGTTGTAGTTGAATTTGAACTTTTTGATTGGTTATCAGCTTCTCCATCAGGAGTAACTGTATCGTAATCAACAAAATCTATATCCCATATAAATAATGAACGACGAGGACGTTTATGTGTTTCTTCGGATTGAGTGCATTCGGTGAGTAACGATCCCATCATAAACACAGATAGGATGCATATAATTTTAGCATATGTTTTGTTTATCATTATTATCTATTATACGATTTCTGTTTACCTTTGAAGAACTTGATAGAGTCTTTAAGCGACAGTTATAGCTATCATTGAAACTCATCATCGAATAGAATAGATTGTTGATTTTGTGCCATTTTAAACAAAAAATCATTGTTTTTTTGTATGCAAATATAATTATTATAACTCGTTTATTATTTCTAGCCAACAAAAAAATTTCATTTTGGCCAAAATTTCTACATAAAATGGCTTTTGGTTTTTCAATGATTGAACTACCTTACCATTCTAAGTCATTTAGGTGCCAGTTACAGCTATCATTTAAAACCATCATAGAAAATTTTGAATCTTAATTTTGAGACATCTAGAAAGTCAAATCGGTACAGTAGATGACGGATATAAGAAAGTCTCATATAAGAAAAAAACGCTTATAAGACAGAAATTCCAAAACACCATGCACATTCTTATAAAGATACGTGTTAAATAAACCTCATATAAGAAAAACGTTTACGAGAAAAACACTGATATAAGAAACTTATTCTGATATAAAATCTCATTCACTACATAGAAAATTAAACTTTTATAAGAAATTCACCCGTGTAAACATCTAAATGATGCGCCGTGTAACTTTCACAAAATTTCTGAACCTACCCTTATTGAATTTCCAAAGAAGTGACAGATTGAAGATCGGCGAAAAAGAAAAAAACCCGTACACCACATTTCTTATAGGCATTTTTATTTATATAAGAGATTTTTTCTTTCTTATATACATTTTATTTATATAAGAAATTTTTTTCTTATATACAATTTTTTATATAAGAAAAAACGGATATAAGAAAGAAATTCCTTGGATTTTTTGAGTTTCTTATATCCGTCATTTACTGTAATTATTTTGATTTCAAAATAAAGCCCGCCACTTAAATTATTATTCTAGTCAAAAAAAAAAATTTAATTTTGGCCTAAACTTCATTATTAAATGATTTTGAATTTTTCAATGATCGTTGCGTAAGGTAGTTCAATCATTGAAATAACAAAAGCCATTTTATTTAGAAAGTTTGGCCAAAATGAAATATTTGTTTGGCTAGAAATAATAAATGTGTTATAATATTTATTTTTTTGTGTATTGTATCTATCTTGGATATACATATATTTGTATTTTGGATTTAGTTTTATTTAATTGATCCGCAGTATCGCTTAATTTTCAGATCAAGTGTCTCCAAACTTATTCACGCACTGTCTGGAGCTGTCTGGAGTACCTCAGGGAAGCCATTTAGGTCATCTTTTATTTCTTCCGACTATAAATGATGTTGAACTGATTTTACTTAATTCTAATTTGGAAATCTATGCTGACGATATGATGAGGATTTCGAAACAAATTTGATCCCCTGAAGATATGCTTTTATTACAAATAGACTTAAATGAATTTTATATTTGGTTTCAAAAAAAAACTTTGAACTTAACATTAAAAAATGCCAAGGCATAAAATTATCTCGAAAGCGTCCTCCACTACCAAAAAAGGCAATACTCGATTAAAGGCCTTCCACACTATCCCACTGAGTATTAACACATGTCAAAAGACTGGGAAGTAAATCCTGTATAATAGTGTGGAAACAAAATATGAAATTTCATCCCACACGACTTGACAGTCCATCTCACACAATTTGACATGTGTGTTAATACATGAAAATTTTTAAGATTGGTTCTAAAACCATCACACATTCTTTCACATTTGAGGGGTTTGAGGTTATGATGAATTGATTTTTTGGATGCAAGTGTGGAAGCAAAATATGATAATCGTTTTCTTATTTCTTCACACAAATTTGGCAGTCGTAAGTAATTCTATCACAATTTTTTGACATACTCGATGGGATAGTGTGGAAGGGCTTGTCGTTACCTCTATTCGTGACCTGGGAGTAATTTGTGAGACTCAACTTAATTTTTTCTCCCACTACGACAGCATTACAAGCAAAGCCAACTCAGCTCTTGGCTTTATAAAACGCTGGTCAAAAGAATTCTCTTGAATATGCCTCCCAGGTCTGATGGTCACCATATCATCAAGTTCATATTGAACGAATTGAAGCCGTCCAGCGCACATTTTTGCGCTTCGCTCTGCGGGGTCTTGGCTGGGATGATTCTTATAACCTTCCCTCTTATGCTGACCGACTTACTGGCTGAACAGAATGATGACGGAGACGGAACTGGAGCCGGAGCTGGAATAGCTGTCAAAATATTGAATACACGCAAATTTAATGTTGCAGACGGAAGAGTTCACCAACTTTTAACTTTTCACGTACAACACTTTTGACGGTTCAATTTGTATGAAGAAAAAAAACAACTTTTTGGGTCGAAAAAAAATATTGCGGTTATTTGTATCGCGAAAAAAATTATTTATTAAAAGGAAAATTATTGGAAACAAACAATGTGAATTCTGAGCTTGTACACAAGAATATTCTTTTGTTTTTCTTCAAAATACATTCAAAGCTGTACAGCTGCATTGTGGACAGGTGAAAAAAATAACGTACGACACTTTTTGACAGCTCTTCCAGTTCCGTCATTCTATTCTGTTCAGGCAGTTAAACTTTTAAACCCTCAAATTGCGGCGTGACATTGCTGACATTCTCTTTGTTCACCAATTATTGAATGGTGTAATAGATTGTCCTGATTTACTTCAAAAAATCTCTCTGTCTCCGAACCCTCGTCAACTGAGATCAGTTCCTTTGTTCCTAGTCGCCAGCCACCGCACTGATTACGGCCTAAACGAACCTTTGACTCGAATGCAACGTAAATCTAACAAGTTAAATAGTCCCCTTTCACACAAGGCAACTGAGTTTCCAGCAACAATCAGTTCATTGGCGAGAAAGGCAGGAAGAAAGAGGGGTAAACAAAATCTCCCCGGTCAACAAATTCGGGAGTTTTTTTGACGTTTCTCTTCACACTACGTTTGTGTGCGTTCAACCAATGTAGTTTAAAAGGAATATAAGCAAATCTCTTCGGGTTTTGTTGCTTGCGTGTGAAAGGTACAACAGATTGTTAAGTCTACTATTACACCATTACACGATGGCTCTAGAGTCATGACTCTTTTCAAAAGTAATGAGTGCGAAAGAGAAAAAGAATGAGATGAAAAATCTTTGAACCGGAGAGTCGTGGGCCAAATTTTCAGCGACTCTTTTTGACGTTTTCCTTTTCTTTTGTTCGTTATTTTACCATGTCGCTTCATTTATGTTCGTTTATTGTCGAGAGCACATGTATACTTGTATGGTGCGGAGACAAAGTGCATTAACACGGACAACAAAACTAAAAGAGAACTGTCAAATTTGAGTCATGAATCGAGAGTCAGCGTGTAATAGCACGCGACTCACAGAATGATTTTTAAAGAGGAATTCGAAAAAAGAGTCCTGACTCTTTCAACGTCTAATAGCTGACTAAGGAGATTTAAAGAAAACGTCAAAAAAAATCTCCAGCAACTATCTTCGTGTGAAAGGGGCATACCTTCAACCTCAGCATAAGTAAGCCCTCTCCAAAACAAGCCATCCTTAACTCCACCCTTTCTTAGCACTTTAATCCCCCTATCTTCTTTTTGACAATGAATTCTTAATTCAAACTCCCGCACTCTTACACCATCTTATAATTAAGTAGAATTAAGAAATACTCAGTCGTATTAATATGATTTCCTTAGAACACTCTTGGACAGCTGTTCAGCTAGCCACTGTCTAAATAGTTGGACAACTCATTGGGCCTTACCAATTATCAATAATCAAATTTAGTTATGACTTAAATATTGCAGTGAAATTAACCATAGCTGAATGGATCCTAAATAATTAACCATACATTATATTCTCAATTTTTTGAAGTCAATTCGAGATATGGTTCATTATTTATAGTCCACGTAAATACTTGGGTAATACCATGCACGGTTTATTTTTTAGAGCCCATTCCATTAGGGTCCATTTTAGTGAAATATTTTAAGTCATAACTAAATTTGATTATTCGTAGGGCCCATTATTAATAATCACTTTCTAGCAGCTGTCTAAATACGACCTCATATCGCCCGTTACATACCTGGAATAATTCATTCTCGAGTAAATTAATGAATTCAGCCGACTTTTTGGCCACGTTCAAGGGACATTTCTTTAATTTCAACATAACTTTTCGTTTCGAAACAAAAAAAAATGCCTTACTTTGTTCATTGAACGTACCGACCTTAAAATAGGTTTGGACAACAAATTTCGGTTTCTAAGTTGGACAACCGGTGGAAATGTTTATTAACACGATTTTGAAGTTGGACAGCTGTCTAAAGTTAGACAAACTTTGGAATGGGTTTATTAATAAGACTGACTATGTTTAGTTTTAAGTTTTGTTTGTATTGAGCTTAATAAAAATAAATTTTTGCATACAAAAAAAACACTGATTTTGCTTTTAAAATGGCTCAAAATTAAGAATCAAAATTTTCAATTATGGTTTTCAATGATAGCTATAACTGGCACCTAAAACAATATGCGCGATCTCAAATAAAATTTTTAGTAAACTGAAAATTAATTGAGATTGCTGTAGGTATACTTTTAAAAAAGTGGGTAAAATAATATTTGTGTGACAGCAATTTTTGTAAGTTACGTATTGTCATTATTATTAAGTTAATCATAGTTTGAAAAATCTATAGGTAATTTATGAATATCTATCATGCAATTATTTTGAATAATTTTGCTGATACAGATATTATTTTTAATAATATGAATAAATGAATGAATTTCAAGGTCATATTTACACGGAGAAAAACAAAAAGTATGAACCGACTTATTTTTCTTTAAGGAATTTGTGTTCGTGTCTTGCAACTGCAGAAGCTGAGAAGCTCGTACAGCTTTGATTGGGCTTTTAAATAGGCACATGGAGAAAATCATAATCATAATCTTAATGTACCCTTAAGTTTGAAATAAATATTGGTATTTAGAATATAGTTTTTACTATAAATTTCAAAGTTATATAGGTAATCCAAATAAAAAGTAAAAATGCATGCATTCAAATTTTTTTTTTTAATGATACAACTTTTATAAACTACTGAAAATAATCAGCCAAGTAGAAGACTTAGTCCCCTTTCACACGAAGATACTAGTTGCTGGTGATTTTTTTGACGTTTTCTTTAAATCTCCTTAACAGTCTCCTGTACCTTTCACACGCAGATACAAAGTTAGAGGAGACTTGCTGTATTTTCCTTTTAAACTACCTTGGTTGAACGCACACAAACGTAGTGTGAAGAGAAACGTCAAAAAAGTTTCCTGAATTTGTTGACCGGGGAGATTTCATTTCCCCCTCTTTCTTCCTGCCCTTCTCGCCTATGAACTATTTGTTGCCGGCAACTCAGTTGCCCTGTGTGAAAGGGGACTTAGTACTGTTTAATTGGACTTGTTGAGTTATTGATTCAGAATAGATTTTAACGGCCTTTAGTCTACAAAAAAACTGGCGTTTGGTGTCGGCAGCGATCTCACTCTGACTCATCAGTTAACTAGTGAGGGCTTTGTCAGCTTTGATGATTAATAGGAATTTATGCAATGTTGCATAGGCTACATAAAACCTTATGTTGTGGATAACTATTCATCTGTTTAGCACAATCTAAAGCTGGCTATTCATGAATCACGATCGAGCCAAATGGCTCGGTGCCAATTGAACTGGTGATTTGGCACTATCGTGTATGGCCAACTTAAAATAAGACTGTAGGTCGTAGGAATTCTAATCTTGAATAAAGTTCACATACACAGAAATTGCGTGTTGACAAGGCCGCCACTAGTCAGCTGATGAATACAAGTGGGATCGTGCACACACCGGGACAATATGCTAATTTTTGTGGCCGTTAAAAGCTAAATTTTTTTAATCATTAATATTAAAAAAATTAATATATTTAATATATTACATACAATTATATCGTTTTAAAAAAAGTGTGAAAAAAAAACAGAATTTCTAGCAATATGGATTTTTTTTTTTATGTTCCTGAAAAATAAATTAACCCGGTCGACAAGGTCCACGGTTTTTTTGTGTGCGGAACTCAATCTGGAATCATAAATATTCCATATATTCATGTTTTTTAGATACTCCATTTTGAAAATAATAAGATAATCGTTTTTTTTTTGCCCATTTCGATGTCATTTTAGAAGACATTTGTTTCAACATTATGTAATTTGTAATAGTTTCTGTAAAGTTCTTCTTTAAAATTCTGTTTAAATGTCGCTCCGATATCTCTTTTTGTCTCTGAGAAATCTTTAGTTACAGTTAATGTGTTTAGTTTAAAAAAAAAAAAAGTTACAAATTATTTTGAAACAAATTACCTCAAAAACAGAGCAAACAAAAGAAAACGATCCCATAAAGGATTATAGAATATATCTGACTTCGGATTAAAGTTCAGCCCAACAAAAAAACTTCGAAAATTATATAGTTTGTGCAACAAAAAAAAAAATAGTTTTGTTGATAGAATTGAAGACTAAACTGTTCTACAGTAAATCACGTCACGTACGCAGGGGGGAGGCAGGGGGGGGTTGCCCCCTCCTGCTAATAGATATTACTTTCCTACATTTTTTTCTTGAATAAAGCACTACCTTAATTTTAAAAACTATCTTTAATGTTAAAATTTTTCTTTAAACATGTCGTTCGTCATTACAAACAAAAAGTTTCAATAGGTACATTCTTCAAAATTAACAAACAATAACAAAAATAATTTTCTTTTATTTTTGTTTATTCTCTTCTTCGTACATTAGCCAGACCACGGACTTACAACAACAACAAATTTCTAGATGCAAGAACGTAACCATGTTCCCCTAGAAGAATATAATTTACAGTGCATATGCGCAGTAGATTTTATTAAGAGTCGGTATTCATCGGCAAAAAATTGCGTCTTAGAAAGGTACGACAGCATCTAACTGATGAGCCCAACTGTCGTGCCTGGGCGAAACGCATGGACTAAAGGTCGCAAAAAAAAAAAAAAAAAAAAAAAAAAAAAAAAAAAAAAAAAAAAAAAATCTTCCATTTGAATTTAATTCAATACAGTCCACTAAAACAATAACAAAAATAATTTTCTTTTATTTTTGTTTATTCTCTTCTTCAAAATTAACAAAGAATACAAATTTTTGGTAAGATTTCTGTAGATACTAGCTCTGTTCCTTTACGTAAAAATTCTGTGATTTTCTGTGCATTTGTGTGAATTTCAGTCCAATGTTCTGTTAAAGTTCATATAAAAAAAAATAAAATGGCACTAAAGTGCACAGAAAATCACAGAGTTTCAAAGTAAAGGAACAGACATACTAACTAGCTACTATTATATACACTAGGGTGTCCGTAATTTCCCAAAACAATTTTTTTGATCAGAGTGTCTAAATCAAAAGTGTATGAGTAGAGTATTGAGTATGGCTCTACGAAACATTTATTTACAAACAAATTCTTTTTATGATTACTGAGTATTATGTCTACGTTACGAGGATTGTTGCCGGTCAAAATTCTTTTGTGAAAATTCAACTTTTCAAAATTTTGCTTTTCAAAATTCTGTTTTTCAAAATTTTGCTTTTCAAAATTTAGCTTTTCAATATTTTGCTTTTCAAAATTCTGCGAATAATGAAAAAAAAATTTTGAAAAATTTTAAAAAATTTTTTAAACTTTGTTCTCATTATTTGCAGAATTTTTTAAAACAGTGTTTTACAATTTTAAAAATAATACTTGTATGTATTTGTTAATAGAACTAATATTATTTTTTATTTTTTTGATATTTTTGCTTATGTGAGCTTGCTCTCCCTCCCCCCCCCCCCTAAAAAAAAACATGCAAAATACATGAATAAAAATCAAAGAAAATTTGTGTTTGCGTCAAATTTATTGGAAACATTAAAATTACAACTTTAAGCAAACAATTTATAAATTGATTTCGTTTATTTATTTATTTTTTCAAATTCTTTCCATTCCAAATACATAGATACCGACGCATTTTTTTGTAATAAATCAATACTTTATCGAAAAATAAAACTGTCGGAAAAAAGAAAATTAGTCAGTAAATAACGCAAAGACAATTATAAAAATCAAAATCGACAGTAAAAATAAAATAAATACCGAAATTAAAGTAATTGGAAGGAGAAAAAGTAAACAAAAGATAACCGCAAAATGAAAAGCCAAATTCAGCTGGTGATCAACATTTAAGCAGCAAAGGCTGCATGCAGAGCCTGGAATATGTCAGCGTTCATAAGAACCTGTGTAAATTTATTTTCGCTGCATTGAAAAAAGCATACAATATCGACGAGATGAGTTGGAAAATGTTTCAAAGTGTAACATTCTGACACATCACCATGGGAATTTGGGAACGATTTTATGACGCCATAGTGTTGACAAATGTTACACTTCCCGAGTTTGGGAACGATCAGATTTATTTAACAATAGCTAACATTTTACAGAAAAGAAACGGACCACCAGTACAATTTACAGTTACCAGTTTGACAACATAAGGTCCACAGACGCCAATAGCAAGAGGTACAAATATACAAATAAAAATTTTATTGTAAATTCTGGCAAGTGATAGTAAGCCACATAGCCGTTTTCGTTTCGACCAAAATAGTCGATTTTTTTTTTTTTTTTTTGATTGGAGACAAGATTTTCCTTTCCTTTCGAAAATAAATATCGTTTTTTTTGTCCACCTGAGGTCGATTCTTCAGATCTCAATTTTTAGCAAGTTCTACGCGCTCTTGCACACACACACCAAGGAAAAGTGACATTTATCTAAACGTGTTAGATATTGAATTTGGCATTTTGTAGTGTTGTTTACTTTTGTGACGTTGAGTTGGAAAAAAAGAGGCACTCACACTATTGCAAGCACAAAATAAATCACGTTTTTAGTTCTATTTGCGAGTTTAGATTTGGGATCTGACCCCCAAATCTGAGATATTGTGGGTCCGTCTGTAATTACTGTGTATAGTATGGATCCTGCTCAAATGACCATGATGCGGTTTTCTCGGTTCTAACTCATGATTACTTTTCGAATATAATTAAATTCCGACGTAATAAAAATTTAATAAAACAACGAAAATATACTTATATGCACATTAATAATTATTTTTAATATTTACATATATAAATTGATTGCAAATATTGCCTGTTCAATAGCTGTATAGTGAGCGCATTTGTATGTGGATCGTTTTCAATTTATTTTGAAGTGATGCCTCGATTTTTTGGTGTTGGAACAATGGCCCACCGAATTTGACTAGCTTCTGAGATGATTATTCATCAGCACCTGGCAACCAGCCCAATAGTAGTTAAGTGACATCTTCGTATATAGTGACATCCAGGGTGGTCAAGCATTAGATGCACGCAAATCAATTCCTCCATTATCAGGCTGGTGGTCAACAATTCCTAGGTCTGCAGACGAAGTAGTTGTACTGATGACAATGTCAAAGTCTGTATTAATTGGGGAATCAAGGTCGTTTCCTTGAACAGGACTTGAAGTGCTTGTGGAGGTGGTGATACTTCTATTTGGTTCATCATGATGGTAATGGTGATGATGACGAGAATGGTGATTGAAACGAGGATTATGATGATGAACATGATGATGGTGATGGTTATGTTTTCCACAATGATGATCGTGTTCCTCCCCGGAATGTCTTTCTTCAGACGAACTACTATCCTTCGCGAGAACAAACGCCGCCAATAGAGCTGCACTGCACCAAACCGTAAAAACCAAACGACTTGACGACATTTTGTTGTTCTCGATGTGAATTTCTCGAAATTATATTAACAACTGAAAAATAATCCGAACTGAGCACTTGTATTTATATAATTTTGATAAGATTGTTGGATGAATAATTAAATATTGACCCTTCAACATTGCTATCAGTACTAGAAGCTATAGAACTAATTTAAAGTGGAAATTCTGTGACATCAAAGATTGTGATATGTACCTATGTACATTTACCCCGACAGACTTGTTTTTTTTTTTTTTTTTTTTTTGTATAGGTACCCACTTTTATTTCATTTCTAATTTAATAAATAAAAACAAATTTGTGTTTAATATTTCGAATGAGAAGAGGTTGGAAAACAAAAATATCAATTAAACCTCCTTTATTTAAAACAAAATAATAATAAAAATTCGTATTCGCAAATCTTCATACAGATACCTACATACATATGGCATTTAAAATCATCATCGGAAATCCTGATTTGAGATTTATATTTAACTTGTCAATTGGCATTTCACATGTAGCTACATGGTTACTCCTGTCGTGGTATTAAGTGCTGAGTAAACTTTTCTGTAACCGTAAGATGATGCATTAATATACTACAGCAATTAACAGTGACTAATCCAATCCATCAACACTCTTGAAAATGACATTGAACTTTTTTGTTAACAAAGTCACATTATAATTATTTATTGTTGTTCTAACATGAATAAACAATTTTTTTTAATAAATCTTAATAATAGTTGAACGTGCTCACATGAATACCTTACCTATAGATTACAATCTCAAAGGCCAAAACATAAATTTTGTTAACTTTTAACAGGTGTATAGGTTAGGTAATGGGATTGGGTATAAATAGAATAATAGGTACTTTATATGTAGATATAATTTGCATATTATATAGATCATCTGCCTTATTCATAAAATAAAATGGTTATTTTATGGACTCAAACTAAAGGCAATTGCTAACAACTCCATTTGAGTCCGGAAAATTCTTATTCCATGGTGAAGTTTCCCTGAACACGAGAGCTGAAATAACAATTTTTTGTTTATGAATACGGCAGCATCTGTTTTAAATTATTTTGTATTAAAAATTTAACTTTTTGAGTCGATGTTCACCAGTTTTGCATGTTTGTACCTACCTACAAATGCATATGATTTATTGATGCTAATTTTGTTTATTCGTTTTCTTCATCAAACAAGATAATTTAAAATTGAACAGTATCATCAAATATTGCCATTTCTTTCGAAAGCTTTGGAGAGACTAATGAATCATCAAATTAGAACTTTTCTTACAAATAATAAATTGATTTGTATCAATCAATCAGGCTTCCGACCCAAGCACAGCTGTACTACAGCCTTAATAGACGTCATTGAAAATATAAGAAATAATTTGGATAATTATAAAGTGACTATATTAACACTTCTAGACTTTTCAAAGGCATTTGATACAGTCAATCGTTTTATTCTTTGTGAAAAACTTAAAAATCAATTCCATTTTTCGTTTCCATCAGTCAAGCTTATTCTTTCCTACTTAACCGATAGAACTCAGGCAGTTTTTGCTAACAATGTTATGTCAACTTTTCTCCCTTTGCAGAGAGGTGTCCCTCAGGGATCTATTTTAGACCCTTTACTGTTCTCGATGTATATTAATGATCTTCCGTCAAACCCGCTAAATTCTTCTGTGCACGTGTACGCAGATGACGTTCAATTATACAACAGTTTTCATCTAGGTATGCTCGAGAATGGTGTACATGAAGTCAATGAAGACTTAAATAATATTGTTATATGGTCCCAAAAAAACGATCTCTGTTTAAATCCGAAAAAAACTAAATGTTTAGTTATTTCTAGAACTATATCTGACACATCATATTTTCCTGAAATATAGTTGAACAACTGTGTTATCGAGTTCGTCGATTCTGCAAAAAATCTTGGGCTAACATTTAATAAAACATTAAGTTGGAATACCCACATTAACTTGACGTTAGGTAAGGTATATGGAGGTCTTCGATTGCTCTGGACGTCTCATCATATAACGCCCTTGAAAACTCGATTAATTTTGGCCAAAACCTTAATAATAAATTTTGATTTTTTTCCTTGATATTACATATGTAAATATTGTTTGTTAATTTCGTTTATGCATACATTAATTTCCACTTTTTAAATCCAAAGCACATTTTTCTTGTAAAAATAGTATAATCTATAAAGATATACTGAAATTTGCTCTAGTTTATAAGATATTGTATCTTACAGAGTAAAATTATACAATAAATAAATGAAATGAAATGAAAATATAGCAATAAAGCAGAATATTTTCTCTTTTTATCATTATCCATGAATGATACGTTTGCACATAAGAAGAAGAAGGCAAAAAAAATTTCAATTCTTTGTACAGTGAATTGCTTTCCATTTTGTATATATAATAGGGGTTTAATGGGACATTATTGACCACCGTTTAATTTTTTTGACATTTGACCACCCCTCGAAATATTGTTTTTTTATTAAATAAAAAATGAGATTATTTTTTTGTTTAAAATCATTCAAAAATTTGAAAAATAATAATTGACTTCAAATAGGAAAAAATATTAAAAATTAAATAAAGCACATACAACATTACGCTTTAGCTTGTGCAGTAAATATTTTATTCTTTTATGTGCTTTTAATTCAAGTTCTTTAAATGAATAGTTTTTGAGAAATTACATTTCACAGTCAAAAATTTAAAAAAAAAATGTGATTTTTTTTGTCAAAGTTAGTTTTTTTTTCAAAATCCCACTGGTTTTCCAAATATTCAATACCCTTGTTAATTCTTAGTCAAATACTGAAAACTAGATGCAAAAATCTTATTTAGTTTTTGAGAAATTAAAAAAAAAAAACAAAAGATGCTTCTTCCAAAATAACCCAAAAAAAGGTTTAATTTATGAATGGTAACAAAATAAACATGAATACCTTTCGTTTTTTTTTTTAATTTCTCAAAAACTTTAAAAGATTTTTACATCAAGTTTGCCGAGTTTGACTAGGAATTGCTAAGGCTGTTGAATATTTGTAAAAATAATAAGACTTTAAAACGCAAAATTATGTATGAAATTAACTTGCAAAAAAAATTCCCATTTTTTTTTTAAATTTTGACTTTGAAATTTAATTTCTCAAAAACTATTTATTTATAGATCTTTATTTAAAAAGCACATAAAAGACTTGAATATTTGCTTTCAAAAAAGCTATAGCGTATTGTTGTATGTGCTTGTTTTCTTTAATTTTTAATAATTTTGTTCCCATTTTAAGTCAATTTTTCAGAAATTGGTTAATATAAAGCACAAATTAGGGGACATTATGTATATACTTCTTGTTAGTTCAAAACGGTTCGATTTTTTCGTAAACAGCACAACTGATTTTGGAAAAATTTAATATTTAAAAAGCTTTTCAAAATTTTCCATTGTCCAATAGAATACAACTTTATATAAACAATATTACAGATATGAAAAATTTGGTCATAATCAATTTTGTAGAGAATTTTATAAGGTATTTTTTATATTTATTTTTTAGATTATTTTTTGAAAAGGCAAAACAGTTTCTACGTTTAAAGGCTCTCCCAAACCAACACGAATATTTGGCGCCACAAATGAAAACAACAATAACAACACGTGGTTGTCAAACAAAATAACACGTTGTTATTATTGTTTTCGTTCGTCGCGCCGAATATTCGCGTTGGTTTGGGAGAGCCTTAACACGAAAAACCGAACTGCAGAGATCTTCATGAATGCAGATTATAGGAACGAAGATGAAGATTAGGTATATCGAAGACGAACATGTTCATCTCTGTTTCATACATTCGGTTTTTTGGCATGAATCTATTCCACTTTGCGCGAAACCCAACAATAAATTCAGCTGAAAAGACATCTGCTCTTGAGAGCTTTGAATTTCTAATGCTAATGCTAACTATCTACTACCTATCCTAAAAAAAGGAAGTGACTTCAGACATTATGCTATTAACACTTTTGATTAGGTATAAAAGTACTTATACTCCACCAATGGGCATAATTCGGGCAATCAGAGCTTTTTTTTTGCAATTCTATGCACACCTTCCTTTAAGACGAAGAACTGTTCTAAATTGGCATTTTTCTCTAGTCTAGTCTAGTCTAGATAGAGTCTAGACGCGTCCCTGTGTCAGCCTTAGCACTATCCTAACCAAAACTTAAATAAAACTTAAATTAGACCACAAATGTTTATCACCTTCGATAGCTCAGTTGGTAGAGCGGTGGATTTGAAACAAAAAAAGGCAAAGCGAACAGAAGTAGAAAAACGCCCACCAGCCACGCGTGCTCCTACAATAACGCCCGTTAATCCCCAAATATCCTACGCCCAAATGGCGGCAGGAGCGGGAAAAACGGTACAGCCTGCGCCAAAGGCAGCCCCACAGGCCCTCGTGCCTAAGGCACCGGATGCGCAGGCCGAAATAAGAAGCATGTTGCTGGCTATTACTGGTCAGTAAGCAGGTCTTCAAAACCAGATAAGGGAGCAGGCGAAAAGGGTGGACTATATCTACTCTGTTTTGCCGAGCTTTACGCAATCTTTAGGTTAAGGGCGCGCTGCCGGAGAGGCCCTTTAGGATCCTTGCTGTGAATGTAAATTCACTGAGTAGGACCGAACGTAGAGCAAATCTATTCCAATTGTTGAAAGACCAAAGTCCAGATGTGTTTATGGCCAGCGAAACCAAGCTAAGTCAGAAACATAAATTGACACACAATAATCACAATATCGTACGAAGGGATCGGCCCAACTCCACTCTAGGGGGAGGCGTCGCCATCTTTGTACGAAAAGGCATCAGTTATAAGGTAATATACAATAGTGAAGTACGCAGATTTCGGCTGCTTGAGGCGTGTATCGTGTGCATTCCTCTCCAACATGGGAAGCGAATGTACGTGATTGCGGCTTATGCACCGGAATCACCTCAGCCAACTGACTTTTTGACAAAGTTCGAAAAACTTTTTCATACCTTACAGCTGAACTCGGAAGAGAACTATTATCTCATGGCCGGTGATTTCAATGCCAAGCATATAGATTGGGGAAATCAAATACATAATCCGAGAGGTAACCATCTATTCAATTGGATGGGTCAATACAATATCGAGTGGCTACGGATAGACCATCGTTTCCAAGAAGCGGTGCCTATCTGGATCTATTGCTAAAAGACTCAAGACTGACAATTACTGATACTGTGGGTCAACGGACAAGGAACTGTTTACGAACAATAGACTACGACAGTGACCACTGCGGACTCGCCGCAGTAATACAGTTGCCGAACGAACTCGTGGAGCTGGAGGAGTATGTACCTGCGCATTCATACAATTACAGTAAGATGCGCTGGCCACGCTTTACCAACGCCATATCGAGCGAAATTCGTGTAAATAATATATCCCCACCAAATGACAGGAATTTGTCAAATAACGAAATTGACCAATACTTAGAACAAATGGACGAAACAATCCTACGAACTATGAACAGAACTATACCAAAATACAAAGAACGTAACGCAATCGATATGTACCGTAACGCGACTATTGACGCACTTCACAGACAAAAAAGTGGACTACTGACAAGATTAAAACGCTTGTACCGACAGTTTACTAACTCACACGATCTGAAGATTAGGACACTGAAGTCGTCAATTAAAAATATCAACCAATTGATCAAAGAAAATTATAGGTTGTCTATTAATTTGTATTGGAACAACAAAATTCGGGCCGTTAACTCTAGCGACCCGAGTATGTTTCCGCAAATTAATAAAATATTTAGACGGAATGATCAAAACGACCTTCCGTGTCTTAAGCTCCAGAGGACGACAGAAAACAGAGACGTACTTCTGACAGCAGGCATAGATCCAGAAGATGCCATCTTGGACGATGACCTCTTTATTGTTGAAGATCCGCAGGAGAAAGTGGAGGCCGTGGGGGCTGCTTTCCAGCAAGTGTACAAGGTGAATGCTTGCACTCGCCTGAACCATGACCTGGAAAACAGAGCCTTGCTGCACCACTTCTACCTTCGTAACGACATAATGCAATGGCGATCTGAGAACCTCGGTTTTACCGGGTTCAATGAAGAACACTTGGCGAATGCCATCATCGCCGAGCGAAATGGGGTCAGTTCCCTGCTAGTTACGAGGGTGGAGCTCCAGCTCATCTTCGAATCATTAAAGAAAAAGAAGTCAGCAGGAGTCGATGGTATATCCAATATTGTACTACGACATCTACCTCAGGAAGCAATTGACATATATGCTACACTGTTTAACAACGCACTGAATAATGCATATTGTCCAGTGCGGTGGAAGACAGCCGTGGTTCATCCTCTACCGAAAAAGGGAAAGGACAACTCCAATCCGGCGAATCTCCGATCGATAAGTCTTTTACCGAGTATCAGCAAGGTATTCGAGAAAGTTATAAATAGAGCTC
This sequence comes from Epistrophella euchroma, assembly GCA_947049315.1. Taxonomy (NCBI): domain Eukaryota; kingdom Metazoa; phylum Arthropoda; class Insecta; order Diptera; family Syrphidae; genus Epistrophella; species Epistrophella euchroma. Next base: position 118,366,799 of record OX346245.1, on the reverse strand, counting down.
TGTCCAACTGGGCGGAGGACAATAATATCATACCGGATAATCAGTTCGGTTTTAAGGCGGGACATGACACCATTCATGCCGCGTCTAAACTAGTTTCTGATATCCAATGGAACAAATCTAAAAGACAGTGTACGGGTGCCTGTCTGGTTGACTTGGAGAAGGCCTTCGACACCGTATGGTTAGAGGGTCTTTATCTAAAGCTAACCAGGCTTGGCATAAGTAAACAACTTTTGTATATGCTTTACGACATGCTCAATAATAGAAAGTTTGTTGTCAAGAGTGGCAATGTAACTTCTACCTCAGTATTCAATATTAAAAATGGTCTTCAGCAGGGAGCGGTTAACTCACCGATTCTATTCAGCATTTACACCAGCGATCTGATAGGTAGTCTAACTCAGGCAATTGCTTATGCCGACGATCTAATTGCGTACAGAACGGCTCCAAAAGTTGAGGTTATCAAAATTCTTTTGCAGCGTGACTTCGACAAGATTCAGCGATATTGTGATGACTGGAAGTTAAAAATCAACTTTCAGAAATCAGAAACTATTTTGTTTAGGACTCCGTTGGCTGGAGCCCCAAGTGATACAAGAAAGAACTGGCGAAAGCTGGTGATCGTAGGGCCAAATGGACATCCACTGGCGAGTAAAAGTGTAGTAAAGTACCTTGGCATCTGGTTGGATCAGTATTTGTATTTCGACAGACATATAAATGCTGCTCTGACCAGGGCTAGGGGAGCTTTTGCCCTGACGAAACGGTTGTTTTATAGCAGCCGGCTTGATACCAGGGTGAAGGTGATTTGCTACATGGCCCTCATCCGGCCGATGATTGCCTATGGGTGCCCGGTTTGGTTCAACGTTGCCCCATCTCAAATGGAAAAGATTCGGGTGTTTGAGAGGCAGTGCTTACGTCGCTGCCTTGGATTACACAGAACACCAGAGTCGGAGTACAAACATTATTATCCCAACAGGGCTCTATACAACGGAGCCAACATAAACAGAATAGATAATTTCTTACTTAAGCTGATTCGGGGTCACATTGCAAGAGCGATGTCCTCAGCTAATAGCCTAATCTTCGGGGCTTACTACCCCAACAATCAATACTTTGAGAGTGTGCGGTTTAGTGGATATGTTCCACCTAACGCATTCCTCTATCTAGACAGTCGAGGGCTGATCCAGGATAGAGAAGCGGTTCCGCTTATCTACCACGTCAGCCGTAGAACTGTGGATAGGCGGCTTCGATATGATCGAGACGTTCTTGCACAAGGCGGCGCTGAGCGAATTCGGTTCAGTATAGGACTGTGTCCGATCGGGACCGAAGAGATAGGAGGAAGCAGGAGAACCAGTTTTGGTGGCTCAATCCTGAACTTGATAATTAAAGTCGACTTGCTTTCATGTCTTGGCCGACTTACATATAGGTGTAGGTATTATTTTTAAGTAGGGACAGTCGGGGTGGTAAAAAAAAAAAAAAAAAAAAAAAAAACACACACATCAAAAATTTAAAAAAAAATATAAAACCAACAAAAATACAAAAAAAAAAATATATAAAAAACCAAAAACGCGGCTGTGGCTGTTCTAGTTTTTAAGTAGTTTTAAGTAATTTTAATTTTAAGTAGCGTAAGTAATTTTTAAGTACCGTAAGTAATTTTAAGACATAGTTTTATTATAGTAGTTTTTAAGTAGCTTTAATAGTGTTAGGTAGTTCTTAAGTTTTATATAAAAAAATAAATAAAATGATAAAGTTACCAAGTTTTTTTTGTACATTCTTTCTTGGTAAAAAATAAAACCAATATTGAATTTAGGAATAGAATTAGCTTTTAGGCCGAAAGGCAGTAGAATCAAGTTATGATATAGTTTTACTTAGAGCGCCCGCAGAGGGCCAGTAAGTTAGTTGTAAGCTATTAATAAGTAGGCTAGTTTTTATGAATTTTTGTCTAGCTTTAAGATAGTTATAAGTTTAATGAAAATAAAAATGAATTTAAAAAAAAAAAAAAAAAGCGGTGGACTGTAGAAGAGAAAACTTGGTAGCTGACATCCATATGTCGCTGGTTCAAATCCGGCTCGAAGGAAAAGTTGACTTTTTTTTATTGATACTAATTATGTTATGGCATTTAATAATAATAACACCTAATATTTTTAGAAGGAAATCCCGCTTTTTAAAATTCCGTCTTCCAAGAATCTCGACAAAATACAGTTTTTTTTTTTTAAATTATTCGTTTATTCAAAATCCCGTATATTAAATTCTCGCTTTTTAAAATCCCGTGTATTATCCCGCTAAGCCCGCCTGTTATACATATATGAGTTCTTAAACTTAAAAATAAATTTAAAAATAATTAAAAAAAAAGAAACTATTAAAAAAAAAATATCCAAAAAATAAAAAAAAAATAAAATAAAAAATGGAAAAGAAAATAAGTAAAAAAAAAAAGTACAAACAAAAAAATGTTTTTATGTTGATTGTTTTCTTTAGAAATTTTTCCCATAAAAACTTAATTATATTTACTCGGCAAAAATGATTGTAGTATGTATGTACATGGTAACGGCTAACGGTTTTACCCTCATTGCAGTAACAGGCGGTTGAGGCCAAACAAATTGTATGTTTTAAGTATAGGACGAAAAATCACAAAATGTTTACGGATTTAGCTAAAGAAAATTTTGAGAAACGGAAACAAAATATGTAAAACAGAAACAGGATTTTTGCATCAATCGTATCGCCCAAAATATGCAATTGCACTATAACATTATAACAAAATATTTTAATTTCCTTAATTGTTTAGAACATAATTTTGAAGTAAGAACCTTTATTTTTTCTTTTTACATTATAATAGGTATTTGTTATACACTTGTCAAAACAATTAAGGGAACAAAAAAATCACTTTTTTTGTGTTTTTTGAAGAGCTGTATCTCTGTGAGAAGTGGTCATATTGAGATGAAACAAAAAATCTTCTGAAGCTTTATATTTTTTTGTATTGAGATTTTTTTAAGGTACCGTTATTGCGCAATCATAAGAAGCAGCACGACACAAAAGTTTTCTTTTTTTGTCTTTTTTTGAACATTGACATTTTTTTTGAATTTTTTTTTTGAGCCAATTTAATGTTTTTTTTTCGATAACTTGTTTATTCAGCTTTAAGGTAGTCTTTTTTCGTCATTCTACGATTTTTTTTTCAGAAGAATATCTGGCTTTGAATGAAAAAACAGACTTTTGACTTTTGCTACGAATATCTTCGCAAGAAATGATGAGACTGAAAATTAAAGGGTGGTTTTAAAAACTGGAATTAATATTCTGCAAGATTTTTCCAAAACTTTATAACGATTATTTTTTTTTTTTGGCTCCTCATCGTTACATTCAGAAAAGGTAAAAAAAGGACTTTTTATAGACTTTTTGTAAATTTTTTACTGCTTTACAAATATTGACTGCAGGACTTAATTTGGTATTACATTTTAAAGAACTATAGACCACCAATATTCCTGTAAAATTTTAAGTTAATCCATTGAACCGTTTTCACGTACCGAATGATCAAAGTCTTAAAAACCAATTAAAGGAACAAATTGGGTGGTTCATAAACATTGTGAAATTGTCATCAAAATTGAAACGAAAACAACAATTTGTCTCCACTTTTTTCACAGTTTTGCGTTAGTTACAATACAAGTTATCGAAAAAAAAAATTTCAAAGAAAATGTCAATGTTCAAAAAAAGAAAAAAAAAAGAAAATTTTTGTGTCGTGCTGCTTCTTATGATTGCGCAATAACGGTACCTTTAAAAAAATTATTTGCTAAAATTTCTCAATACAAAAAATATAAAGCTTCAGAAGGCTTTTTGTTTCATCTCAATACGACCACTTTTCACAGAGATACAGCTCTTCAAAAAACACAAAAAAAAGTGATTTTATTTTGTTCCCTTTGACAAGTGTATGTTTATAAATCTTATCTCAATTTTAAGTTTCTTCTTATCCCGCTTTTGGAATCAAAACTAGTTGTTTTATTTCAAAAAATGATGAAACATAACAAAAAACGTACTTCAATTCCTTCGAGCCGGATTTGAACCAGCGACCTATGGATGTCCGCCACCAAATTTTCTCTTCTACAGTCCACCGCTCTACCAACTGAGCTATCGAAGGCGATATTTTTAGCTGGTGCAATTCTAATTTTGTTCAATCAAGAAAAAAGATCAATAAAAAGAAAGGCTCTGAAGATAAAAATAAATCATTCTTTTTGCAGTCAGGTACTTCAAGTTGTTGAAACCAGCCTACTTACAAAAGATATATAATTTGTCTTATAGCCAACTTTCCGTTTATGTACAATAAAGTTGTTTTTGTAAAAAAAAGGGCTCTATTGGCCATTTAACGATCGTACGAATGATTTTGTACAGCAAATAAGTCAACAAAACACAATTCTATTGGACTATTATGGCATTGATAAGTTTTTATTTTAAAATATATTCAAAAGTCTTCTTGTTCATATAGATTTAGCAAATTTGTCTACCAATAATAGCCGTACGGGTGTCCACCATAGCCCCATCCGTGTCTGTATCCACCCCAGTGACCATAACCACCACTATATCCCCAGCCTCCATATCCGATTCGAATACTTGGATAATATCCAAAGCCAATGGTTTCGTCTGGCTTGAGATCACTTCCTTCACCAGCATCCAAATCAGCTTCGTTTACTTTGTCAAGCTGCATAAATATAGAAAGAAAAAAGGCTATCATTAGGATTAAGTTTATTATGAAAGGTTCAAGCTGATGATTCTTACCGACGCGCTTTGTGGCTTGGCTTCTTCTTCAACTGCAGGATATGCATGTATAACAACGGCAAGGATCAGAACAAGGGCAAGTAACTGAAAGTTATTAAAATATTTAAAAATTGATTAGCATGATGTTCTGATCTGTTTATATGACTTTCAACTTCACTCGCTGCTAATAACTCACTTTGAACATGATTTACAATTTTTGTTAAAACAATTAACACTTGAGTCAGAAACTTTAAAAAAAAAATGATCTAAAAGTGATGATCTCGTGCAAGGTAATGATAATAATCGAATAAGTTCTCGTTGCAAACTGATCTTTTAAAAATCTGTGGTGGATCTTTTATACTTCAGATTCAGAGTAACATGATGCATGCAGTCCATGGATAATGAATATACAGGTATACGCAAAAAAAAAAAAAAATCAGTCTAATGAATTGATTAGGCATCATCATGTAAACGGGGCAGAGAACGTTTAAGAATCAGTCATTCATTCGTGTAAATGGGAATCACAGATAAATGTGCGGCATCAATTTTGAAGGTGTTTGATCTTGAAATCAGATTTGACCTTCGATTTTAATTTTTAGATGACACCAAGAAAATACAGATTTTTCAAATTGTACATATTATATGTATAGCAGAGCGCTATACATAGTTTTACAGATTTATAAACAAAGGAATGAAATAATTCAAAAGGCTTGACTAAAAATTGGGCTTTTGTGGGTTGAAAATGTTCCAATATAGATTTTTGTTTAAACAGAGATAAATTAAGAGTTAATGAACTTTGACAAATTTTGAGTAGATAATTAGTGAGTTCAAATTTTAGGATGCATCAATGTCAGACATGATTGTAAGTAAAAGTAAGATATTTATAGGTATCTTATGTATCTCAGTTTATATACCTATAGGCACATATTTATGTATATGTATGTATGTAAGAGTTTTTTGATGATTTATGAAATCAGGAGATTTCAACAAAGGAAGAGGTCACCAAAGTTTGACAGTATGACAGAATAGATTTGTGAAAAATACCAAAATGACAGCTGATATATTTTATTTGGACAGTTTATAATTCAGAGATCTCAGAGAAATCCGTATTCTCAGAAATTTGAACACAATTTCTCACAGAAGTTCCTCAGTTTAGTTGTCAAAAAACTGAGGAAGGTTCTTTTTGTTTTTGAGGACTCTTGTTTATATTTAATGCTCTTGTTCTTTCTGAGCGATCTGAAATATAAACTGACCAATTATAAAAAGGGTTCTCTGACAGTATTATGTACCGTTAATAACAGTTTTTGGTATTCGTTTTCACCAGCATGTAGACCATACCTAAAATTAGCACACGCCATTCCCGAAATCATATTCTTTTTCATAACGGTTGTATGTCAGGTACCGTTATTTTTTGGATCTAAGGAATAATTTCAATGTCGCCTCTAGAGAATTATTAAAAACCTAACATAAGTTCATTATTTCAAAGAAATTAAGCTGTAGATCGAGGGACAGACAGACAGAATTGCGGGATCCACTTTGTTTGTCGTCCCTATTATCGTTATTACGTTTGATTAAAATCTCGAAATAGTTATGACAGAAATTATATACATCAGATACCTATAATTGTAGATCGTGTAAATCTACGTTTCCTTTCGAGAAAATGAAAGTTAATCTCATTGAAAATTTTCCAAATATATACGATTCGAAATCATCTCATTCCCTATTCTCATACAAATTCACATTTTTTTTCCATATGAGGTAATTTCAACCAATTTTCCTCGAAATTTGGTAAAAATTACGTAAAAAACTTATTTTCCAAATTTTTCAAACATAGTTTTCAAAACTCAAAAATATCAACAAAAAACATTTGCAAACTGACAGCTGGATTTATGTTGGTATTAGAACCAAGGAGGGGTAAATCTGCAGAAAAATTTAGATTTGCAAATTTGATTTAAAATCAAAAATCAATCAATTTATTTTGCTCAATGTAAAGCAAAAAGAAGGGAAATGGTGTTTTTGACAGATCCAAATCAAAAATAAATTGATTTATTTTACCATTGGAAAACCCCATTATAAATCCATTCATAATGACAAAATTCAATGTACATAACACAACAAAAACAAGAAATTGAGAATGACTGTCAAACAAAATTAAGAAATTTGAATATGAACATTTTTTCTGTAATTTTCCAAATTACCTCAATTCAGCTCTAATGAAAACGTCGCTTAAAAAATGGTGGTGATTTCGTTTGAATCCAAATTTTCCAAATTTTATATGAATGGAACACTCCCTAAATCCAATCGAAAACGACGTCAGCAGGGGAGAAGAAGGAGACTTGATCCCTTTGGCAGTTTTTGTATCATAACTATTTATTATAATTTTTAAGGTTTTCGCGGTTGTTTACATATGACATTTTAAGATTTTCGGATTAGCCGCGTTAATAAATAATAGATATTAAGCGAGTTCAATACAGTACACACCCCTCTCTGGATGGAGAATTTTGAGAAAAAGGCGTTGAATAACTCAAAAGAAAAACCGTAAGTTTGGTTGAGATATGTGGATGATACTTTTTGCATTGTTAAACATTTCGCCATTTCGAATTTCTTGCAACACCTCAACTCACAACATTAAAAAATGAAATTTACGATGGAAAAAGAAAATGAGGAATCTATCACATTTTTGGATGTTAAAGTGATGCGGAAACAAAATGGCTCATTAGCACATACAGTTTACCGAAAAGACACGCACACAAACAGGTACCTACACGCTACTTCCCACCACCACCCGGCAAATTTGAGATCCCACAGGATATGTGACAACGACCATATCACCACTGAACTTTCATTGATTGACAAGGTACTAAAAGCGAATGGCTATTCCAAAAAACAAAGATCATGGAAGCCATAACTTCGTCGCGGGAAAAGGAAGATAGCCAATTAGACAAAAAAGCTTTCCTGCCGTATGTAAAAGGTGTAACTGACAGGGTAGGAAAAATGTTGAAACATTATGGTATAAAGTCCATATTTTTACCACCCATAAAGGTGATTAATTACCTTCCGTCACCAAAAGACAAATTCCCCCTCCAAACACCTGGAGTATACGCGGTACCCTGCAGCTGTGGGTCTTCATATGTAGGGCAGACTCAGAGGAGTATTGCTACACGTCTGAAAGAACATATCAGCGCTGTAAGCAAAAAACAAAGAGAAAAGACCGCATATGTGAGCATATACTCGAACATCCAGATGAACACCACTGGATCCACTTCGATCAAGCTAAGGTTCTAGCTAACGAGCCTCACTACATCCCTCGTCTGGTTCGCGAAGCGATTGAAATCAAACGACACCACAATTTCAATCGGGACGACAGTTTCAAGCTGTCGCGAACATGGGATCCCATAATAAACACCTCTCGGTCGATCCTGTTACCATTTCATACCAACAGGGACACAGTGAGCACGGTTGCCACTTTGGTCATTTATGACCAAATTTGGTCATTATTTTTTCACTTGGTCGCATGGTCATTTTTTATTCCATTTTGGTCATTTTTTTTTAATATTGATTTTATGAAAATATATTTGTTTTTATTAAGTTCTACTTTGATCTCATTGTAAAATGCTCTGAGAAATTATTTATTTATTACTTATTTATTTATGTTAGTCTAATTTAATTAAGTTCATTAGGTACTACTTTGTGAAGCGAAGCGAAGTTTTCATACAAAAAAAAATTGCTTTTTTCCCAGGCGTGAAAAATACAATAAAATTAAATGCAATTATTTAAGCGAAAAGGGGAAGAAATTTCTTTCGAAATAAATATAATCCAACGGACTTATCTAAACCAAATATAAAACTAAATTAATTTTTATTTGTACACCTTTCGACGCGAGATTTCTTGATACATATTTCATTTCGGTTTGAATTTCACTTCGCATTGATGTATAAACTAGACTTAATACATACAAAAATAATATGTCATCTATGTAATATGAAGAATATGTTAAAATAAATGTGATGAATTTATTGTTTTCTGTGTTTAGAGGTTCAAATATTTCGGAATCAAATTATTTTGGTCATTTTTAGCCACAGTTGGTCATTTTTATTTTTAATTTTGGACACAAACTTTATTTTCAAGTGGCAACCGTGACAGTGAGCACGGTTTGCTCCCAACTTGCATTCCAACAACAACAACAGCAGCAAGAGACAGAACCTTCAACGCACCGCTACAACCTGCGTAGTCAAAATCGCTCATAACATCTCTCAGGCAGTTTCCCAGTGACCACACTCAATGAAATTTGTAGCGAAACGTTATTTTTAAAAAACGGGGTGAGAACTGTATTGAACTCGCTTAATATCTATTATTTATTAACGCGGCTAATCCGAAAATCTTAAAATGTCATATATATGTCATATCTAGAAGATCCGTTCCTATGTTGAAACAAAGACACATTTGTTAGCTTCCTTTTTTGCATAGATGTAAATAGTTAAGGCGAAATAGTGAAAATAGTCAAAAGGATCAATTCTCCCCAAACAATCTTCATCCAGTGGAGTTTCTGCTTTTGAATTTTTGACGGCTTTATGTTTTTGGCTATTGTATATGTAATTTAATCATCTTAAATCACATAAAATGGTCAAGGCTCATGTCATGAGTGTACGAATTTTGAATTGAATAAAATTACAAAATTTAGAACTCCACAATTAAGTAATACTGGACAGATTTGATCCTCCTGGGGGAGACTTGATCCCGGAGGTTAAATCCTTAAATCCAGATGTAAATTAATTTTAATCCAAAAATTAAATCCAAGTCATATTATTCACTCATTAAATATCCGCACTTAAATCCAAATTTTTAAATCCAGTTTTAATAAATCTAATTGAAATAAAACTGCTCTCCGGAGGACAGTTTAAGTACTTACATTCAGATCAAACTCAATTTATTTTCGTCACAAATCTCGAATATTTTATTTTTGCGCTCGAAAATTAATGTTATTCATACACAGGACTTAAAAATAAATAAATTCCAGCTCAAAAATAAGAAAAATTGGAAAATTAAAAATAAAATAAAAAATGGATTAGAGTGAATAATATTGTAACGTTTTACCACGGTTCGATATAAAACTTATTTATTTTTAACTGTCAACCGTCAATTATTTCCTTTTTAAATAAAACACACTTTACTTAACTTCAAATATTTTATTAATCACCAATCTCAATAGTATGCAACTTAAATTCACTTCCGGATACTTTTAACTTCGAACTTTACACTTTCGCTTTCAAAAATAAACTGTGTCTGTGCTCAAAAAGTTTCTCCTTATATAGTGAGCTGAGAGGTTCGGGACTCTACTCGAAAGTACTGGCACAAAAGCTTCTGGAAGGTTCCATTCCAATGAAGAGAGATGGCGTTCTCTCCACTCTTCCATTCAGCGCATTTTTCCCCTGAGAGAGATGGGCGCGCTCTCTCGGGATTTTTTATAAATGGTTGTTGTCTTCGATAAGGGTATTTTTGTACTTGGCTCTTTGTTTGTTCCGAAAGTAGTTAGGTGCTGATTTCATCGTTACATTGCCCCCCTCTTAAGATTGATCGTCCCGAACAATTCTGTCGCTCCTTTCACCATTATAACGATGCAAACGGTCACAATGAACTACTTTCAGTTTCCCTCTTACTCCTCTCTGTATACGGTAGACCACATCATTTAGTCTCTTCACAACAGTGTAGGGTCCTTCCCAGTTCTGTTGAAGCTTTGGTGACAGTCCCTTTTGTCGATGGGGATTGTAAAACCACACGAGGTCTCCTTCTTGAAATCCTGTTGTTGTTGCTCGGGCATCATAACGTGTTTTCATCCGATCACTAGATGTTTTTATGAATGCTCTGGTTCGTTGATGAATGTCAATGAGCCTTTCTTTGAGGTTATCCACATATTCTTCTGTTCGTTGTGGCTCAATTGTCCGGCATCCAAATTTCACCTCACTAGGCAGTCGTATTGACGTTCCAAACAAGATTTCCGATGGTGTATGTCCTGTCGAGCTATGTACTGCACTCCTATATGCCATTAGGAATAATGGAATATGTCTATCCCAGTCTCGTTGGTAGTCGCCGACAACCTTAGATAGATGTTCCTTTAGCGTCCGGTTGAATCGCTCGACCATCCCATCAGATTGTGGATGAAGCGGCGTTGTCCTCGTCTTTTTAATGCCAAGGAGCGAACAAACTTCCTGGAAGATGTTAGATTCGAAGTTCCTTCCTTGGTCGGAATGAAGTTGCATCGGTACGCCGAACCTTCTCACCCAATTGAAGACAATCTGATCCACAACTGTTTTGGTTTCTTGGTTTGGGATGGCAAATGCCTCAGGCCACTTGCTGAAGTAATCCATGACTACAAGGATGTATCGGTTTCCACTGTTGGTCTCAGGAAAAGGGCCTGCGACGTCTACTGCAATCCTTTCGAAAGGCGTGCCTACGTTGTATTGTTGCATTTTACTTTGAAGCTTCCTACCTGGGCCTTTGCTAGCAGCACAAGTATCACATTTTCGGCACCACTTTTCGACGTCCTCTCTTGCATGTAGCCAGTAGAACCGTTGTCGTATCTTTTCCAAAGTCTTATTGACTCCCAAATGACCTCCAGAAGCTCCGTCATGCATCTCTCGAAGAACGTCATTAACCTTGGACCGAGGAACGACCAGCTGCATCACATAGGACTTACCGTCTGCGGATTCCCACTTACGCCTTAGAACACCTTCCTCCACATGAAGTGAGTCCCATTGTGCCCAATATGCTTTCAGGGCCGGACTTCTGTCGGAGATGTCACACCACTCTGGTTTTTCTTGGTGTTCTTTCCACGCAAGAATGGGCTCTATGTCCGAGTCTTCTTGTTGGGCAGTCCTAAGTTCTTCATTACTCCAACCGTAAATGGGATCAGCTCTTATTCGTTGGACGGCAATCATTTCCTTTTCTTCTTGGCGTGTGCAATGTTTGCAGTCCTGTTTGCAAGGCCGTCGAGATAATGCGTCTGCGTTTGAATGCAACTTTCCTCTTCGATGTTGAATTTGGTAGTCATATGTCTGTAGTCTCTCGATCCACCTTGCTACTTGACCTTCAGGATTTTTAAAGTTCAGAAGCCAATTGAGTGCTCCATGGTCTGTTCGGAGAAGGAACTTCTGTCCATAGATGTACTTATGGAAGTGTTTTGTTGCCAATATCAGAGCTAGAAGTTCCCTTCTGGTCACGCAATAATTCCGTTCTGGCTTCGAGAGTACCTTACTGTAGTAGGCGACAACCTTTTCTTCTCCGTCGTGGACTTGTGACAGTACAGCCCCAATTCCGACATTACTTGCATCCGCGTCAATAATGAAAGGTTTTCCTGGAGTTGGGTAGGTAAGCACAGGAGCATTACATAAACGCAGCTTTAACTCCTGGAAGCTTTTCTCACACTCACCTGACCATTTGAACGGCTTTCCCTTCTCTGTAAGCTGATGCAAGCTTTTGGCGATTCCAGCAAAATCCTTCACAAAACGCCGGTAATATGTGGCTAGGCCAAGGAAGCTTCGGAGTTGATGTTTGTCCTGTGGTGTTGGCCAATTCTTTACTGTGTCAACTTTTTCAGGATCAGTCTTTACTCCTTGGGATGAGATGATGTGTCCCAAATATTTAACTTCGGTCTTGAAAAGAGCACATTTATCTGGATTAAGCTTGAGGTGTGCTTCTCGAAGCCTCTGGAATACAGCTTTCAGGTTGCCACAATGTTCGTCAAATGTTTTCCCATACACGATGACATCGTCCAAATAGACCAGGCAAGATTTCCAGGTTAGTCCTTGTAAAACGCATTCCATCAAACGCTCAAATGTAGCCGGAGCGTTGCACAGTCCAAATGGCATCACTTTAAATTGCCACAGACCATTTCCTGTGGAGAAAGCTGTCTTTTCACGATCTTCTGGGTGAATTTCTACCTGCCAGTAGCCGCTCTTTAGGTCTAGTGTAGAGAACCATTTAGCACCTTCCATTGCATCTAAGGTATCGCTGATTCTGGGCAGAGGATAGCTGTCTTTCTTTGTCACATCGTTTAGCCTTCTGTAGTCCACACAGAATCGAGTGCTTCCGTCCTTCTTTTTGACAAGGACCACTGGCGACGCCCAAGGGCTTTTAGAGTTTTCGATCAGCCCATCTTTCTTCATGCCCGATATCATCTCTTCAACTTCTGCTTGTTTGGCTAAGGGGAGACGTCTTGCTGGTTGACGAATCGGTCTGGCGTCTCCTGTGTCGATCCGATGCTGCACGAGTTGTGTTCGACCATACTGCCCACTTGATGAAGAAAATATGTCAGCATACTCATGAAGAAGACTACCGGCAATACTTAGTTGATGTTGACTAAGATTGGTTGAGTTAAGGATTTTTGCCTTTAGTTGTTCGCAGTTCGCAGGCTTCTTCGTGTCCTCTTCTGTGATCTTAGTTATCGCTGACACAGGTTCACATTTTCCGACTATTTCTCCTTTTCTCAACTTAACTTCGTACGGTTTGATGTTCAGAATCCGTACAGGTACCATGTTGTTCTTTGGTGCCACAAGAGTCTTCCCAACGATGATGTTTTGGAAGTCTTGGTCAGTATCTGGTTCCACCATGAGGTATCGATGACCACCCAAATCGCCTTTTATTTTAGCCCAAACGAACACTTCAGAAGAAGACGGCAAGCATATGTCTTCTTTGATGACACTTCTTAGAGTTGTTGATTTTTCATCACCATAAACCATAGGAATCTCTACATTTTGATAACTAAGAACTTGCTTACCAATATCCAGAATTATTCCGTGTTCTTTCATGAAGTCGATTCCAATGATGCACTCGTCACATATATCTGCTACCAAAAACAGATGTGAAAACTCCAGTTCTGCCAAACGAATCGGAAGACGAACTTCTCCGTACACTTTTGCTGCCTCTCCTGTAGCAGTTTTCAGACGATAGCTATTGGTGTTATGCAGCCATGTCATCTTGACCAAGTCCCTTCTTACAATGGAGGCAGTGGCACCTGTGTCGATTGTAGCCACGTGTTTCTTGCCGTTTAACGTCGCCTCCACAGTCAGACTTTTGTTGTTTCGTTTAGTCTGTGAGACCTGGACAGTGGTTCTGGGGCCATCGATACTTCTTACCTGTTTTTCTGGTTGTGGAACAAGTCGAGTAAGAGGAGCGTTGGTGTAATAGCCACGTTGTTCTCTGTTGTTTTCTTTGCTTCCACAATGGTGACATGCAGCTTTTCTTGGTGGCAATCTGCACTGCCACTGAAGATGCCCGGTATTATTACAGTTCCAGCATCGAGCAGGTCCGTCTCGCTGACTTCTTTGGAATGCGGTTCTCTGACAGGAGCATTCTTCAACTTCTATTTCTCTTACCCGATGGATTCCTTGTGAAGCCTGTTCTGCTGCTTCCATAGTTAGAGCAAACGCCAATGCTTCAGGAAGCGTGCGTTTTCCGGCAGTTCGAATCGCTCGCTGAAGGTTGATGTCGGATACAGCGCGGACAAATGCTTCTGTTGCGAACTGATTTATTATTTCCTCTCCTGCAGTTGGATATGCCAGGTGAGCCAGCCGTTCGATATCTGCTTGAAGTTGTTGCAGACCTTCTCCTCTTTTCTGGACTCTGGTATTGAGTTGGACGCGGAAGACTTCTTGCATATGACCATCTCCAAAACGTTTGTCAATGGCCTGCACAAGAGCCGTGAAGTTGCCGTTCTTGTCTGCTGGGAAGGTTTGCAATAATTCAGCAGCAGGTCCTCTAAGGGCAAGCGTCAGAGCTATAAATTTGTCTTCGTCATCCCAGCCATTTGTTGCTGCGGCTGCCTCAAACTGCTTCTTGTAGATCGACCAAGAAGTTTGTCCATCAAAGGTTGGCGGATGCATTTCCTTTCGCTTTACAAATTCGCCAGAACTTTCTCGAATCTTCATTTTCCGAACTCTATCTAGTTCCATCGTAATGCTCTGAATTTTATTTTCCACTGTCTCGAACTTATCTTGAACGTTCTCGATCTTTGCGTCTACTTTCGAAAATTGTTTTTCGACGCCTTCAAAACGTTCATCAAGAGCAATGAACTTGTTTTCAAATACAGTTAATTTACTTTCGAGGATGTTTTTCTGTTCCTCTAGAAGATTCTTATGCTCAACACTTTGTTTTTCCATTTGTTCGAGAAGATTCTTCTGTTCATTCTTTTGTTCTCTTCTTTGCTCTTCGAGAAGATTCTTTTGCTCTTTTTTTTGCTCTTCGAGAATATTCTTTTGTTCTTTTCTTTGTTCTTCGAACTGGGCGAGCAGAAGAGCCATCATATTGGTCATATCTAAACTAGTACTTACTTGCTCTTCCTCCATTTCAATCGTGAAAATAAACGAGTCTGGGTTTTCACCTTGTTGTCTTAAATGTTCCTGCAGACGAATAATGAGGTCATTTTTTGATCCAGCAGTAGGAAGACCTCGTTTATTTAGTTCTGCTTTAAGTTCAACACAATTTAAATCATTCAAAATTTTACCCATTGTCTGTTTATTTATTTAAAAAAAACACACACGCACTTTTTATTTTAAGTTAATTTACTTAAATGCACAGATAAAATAAGTTTTATCCCTTATTCTGACACCAATGTAACGTTTTACCACGGTTCGATATAAAACTTATTTATTTTTAACTGTCAACCGTCAATTATTTCCTTTTTAAATAAAACACACTTTACTTAACTTCAAATATTTTATTAATCACCAATCTCAATAGTATGCAACTTAAATTCACTTCCGGATACTTTTAACTTCGAACTTTACACTTTCGCTTTCAAAAATAAACTGTGTCTGTGCTCAAAAAGTTTCTCCTTATATAGTGAGCTGAGAGGTTCGGGACTCTACTCGAAAGTACTGGCACATAAGCTTCTGGAAGGTTCCATTCCAATGAAGAGAGATGGCGTTCTCTCCACTCTTCCATTCAGCGCATTTTCCCCTAAGAGAGATGGGCGCGCTCTCTCGGGATTTTTTTATAAATGGTTGTTGTCTTCGATAAGGAGAAACTTTTTGAGCACAGACACAGTTTATTTTTGAAAGCGAAAGTGTAAAGTTCAAAGTTAAAAGTATCCGGAAGTGAATTTAAGTTGCATACTCTTGAGATTGATGATTAATAAAATATTTGAAGTGAAGTAAAGTGTGTTTAATTTAGAAAGGAAATAATTGACGGTTGACAGTTAAAAATAAATAAGTTTTATATCGAACCGTGGTAAAACATTACATTGGTGTCAGAATAAGGGATAAAACTTATTTTTGCATTTAAGTAAATTAACTTAAAATAAAAAGTGCGTGTGTGTTTTTAAATAAATAAACAGACAATGGGTAAAATTTTGAATGATTTAAATTGTGTTGAACTTAAAGCAGAACTAAATAAACGAGGTCTTCCTACTGCTGGATCAAAAAATGACCTCATTATTCGTCTGCAGGAACATTTAAGACAACAAGGTGAAAACCCAGACTCGTTTATTTTCACGATTGAAATGGAGGAAGAGCAAGTAAGTACTAGTTTAGATATGACCAATATGATGGCTCTTCTGCTCGCCCAGTTCGAAGAGCAAAGAAGAGAACAAAAGAATGAACAAAATAATCTTCTCGAACAGATAGAAAAACAAAGTGTTGTGCAAAAGAATCTTCTTGAAAAACAAGAAAAGAAGCTTCTTGAACGATTTGAGGAACAGAAAATTCTCCTCAACGGTAAGCTCGATACTTTTGAGAACAAATTTGTTGCTCTTGACGAGCGTGTCGAAAAACAATTTTCGAAAGTAGACACAAAGCTCGCGGAAGTTCAAGAAAATTTCGAAAACAGAATTCAAAGCATTACCAACGAATTAGACAAAGTTCGAAAAATGAAGATTCGAGAAAGTTCTGGCGAATTTGTAAAGCGAAAGGAAATGCATCCGCCAACCTTTGATGGACAAACTTCTTGGTCGATCTACAAGAAGCAGTTTGAGGCAGCCGCAGCAACAAATGGCTGGGATGACGAAGACAAATTTATAGCTCTGACGCTTGCCCTTAGAGGACCTGCTGCTGAATTATTGCAAAGCTTACCAGCAGACAAGAACGGCAACTTCACGGCTCTTGTACAGGCCATTGACAAACGTTTTGGAGATGGCCATATGCAAGAAGTCTTCCTCGTCCAACTCAATACCAGAGTCCAGAAAAGAGGAGAAAGTCTGCAACAACTTCAAGCAGATATCGAACGGCTGGCTCACCTGGCATATCCAACTGCGGGAGAGGAAATAATAAACCAGTTCGCAACAGAAGCATTTGTCCGCGCTGTATCCGACATCAACCTTCAGCGAGCGATTCGAACTGCCGGAAAACGCACGCTTCCTGAAGCATTGGCGTTTGCTCTAACTATGGAAGCAGCAGAACAAGCATCTCGAGAAGTTCTTCGGTTAAGAGAAATAGAAGTTGAAGAATGCTCCTGTCAGAGAATCGCATTCCAAAGAAATCAGCGAGACGGACCTGTTCGATGCTGGAATTGTAATAATACCGGGCATCTTCAGTGGCAGTGCAGATTGCCACCAAGAAAAGCTGCATGTCACCATTGTGGAAGCAGAGAAAACAACAGAGAACAACGTGGCTATTACACCAACGCTCCTCTTACTCGACTTGTTCCACAACCAGAAAAACAGGTAAGAAGTATCGATGGCCCCAGAACCACTGTCCAGGTCTCACAGACTAAACGAAACAACAAAAGTCTGACTGTGGAGGCAACATTAAACGGCAAGAAACACGTGGCTACAATCGACACTGGTGCCACTGCCTCCATTGTAAGAAGGGACTTGGTCAAGATGACATGGCTGCATAACACCAATAGCTATCGTCTGAAAACCGCTACAGGAGAGGCAGCTAAAGTGTACGGAGAAGTTCGTCTTCCGATTCGTTTGGCAGAACTGGAGTTTTCGCATCTGTTTTTGGTAGCAGATATATGTGACGAGTGCATCATTGGAATCGACTTCATGAAAGAACACGGAATAATTCTGGATATCGGTAAGCAAGTTCTTAATTACCAAAATGTAGAGATTCCTATGGTTTATGGTGACGAAAAATCATCAACTCTAAGAAGTGTCATTAAAGAAGACATATGCTTGCCGTCTTCTTCTGAAGTGTTCGTTTGGGCTAAAATAAAAGGCGATTTGGGTGGTCATCGATACCTCATGGTGGAACCAGATACTAACCAAGGCTCCCAAAACATCATCGTTGGGAAGACTCTTGTGGCACCAAAGAACAACATGGTACCTGTACGGATTCTGAACATCAAACCGTACGAAGTTAAGTTGAGAAAAGGAGAAATAGTCGGAAAATGTGAACCTGTGTCAGCGATAACTAAGATCACAGAAGAGGACACGAAGAAGCCTGCGAACTGCGAACAACTAAAGGCAAAAATCCTTAACTCAACCAATCTTAGTCAACATCAACTAAGTATTGCCGGTAGCCTTCTTCATGAGTATGCTGACATATTTTCTTCATCAAGTGGGCAGTATGGTCGAACACAACTTGTGCAGCATTGGATCGACACAGGAGACGCCAGACCGATTCGTCAACCAGCAAGACGTCTCCCCCTAGCCAAACAAGCCGAAGTTGAAGAGATGATATCAAGCATGAAGAAAGATGGGCTGATCGAAAACTCTAAAAGCCCTTGGGCATCGCCAGTGGTCCTTGTCAAAAAGAAGGACGGAAGCACTCGATTTTGTGTTGACTACAGAAGGCTGAACGATGTGACAAAGAAAGACAGCTATCCTCTGCCCAGAATCAGCGATACTTTAGATGCAATGGAAGGTGCTAAATGGTTCTCTACATTAGACCTAAAGAGCGGCTACTGGCAGGTAGAAATTCATCCAGAAGATCGTGAAAAGACAGCTTTCTCCACAGGAAACGGTCTGTGGCAATTCAAAGTGATGCCATTTGGACTGTGCAACGCTCCGGCTACATTTGAGCGTTTGATGGAATGCGTTTTACAAGGACTTACTTGGAAATCTTGCCTGGTCTATTTGGACGATGTCATCGTGTATGGGAAAACATTTGACGAACATTGTGACAACCTAAAAGCTGTATTCCAGAGGCTTCGAGAAGCACACCTCAAGCTTAATCCAGATAAATGTGCTCTTTTCAAGACCGAAGTTAAATATTTGGGACACATCATCTCATCCCAAGGAGTAAAGACTGATCCTGAAAAAGTTGACACTGTGAAGAATTGGCCAACACCACAGGACAAACATCAACTCCGAAGCTTCCTTGGCCTAGCCACATACTACCGGCGTTTTGTGAAGGATTTTGCTGGAATCGCCAAAAGCTTGCATCAGCTTACAGAAAAAGGAAAGCCGTTCAAATGGTCAGGTGAGTGTGAGAAAAGCTTCCAGGAGTTAAAGCTACGTTTATGCAATGCTCCTGTGCTTACCTACCCTACTCCAGGGAAACCTTTTATTATTGACGCGGATGCAAGTAATGTCGGAATTGGAGCTGTACTGTCACAAGTCCACGACGGAGAAGAAAAGGTTGTCGCCTACTACAGTAAGGTACTCTCGAAGCCAGAACGGAATTATTGCGTGACCAGAAGGGAACTTCTAGCTCTGATATTGGCAACAAAACACTTCCATAAGTACATCTATGGACAGAAGTTCCTTCTCCGAACAGACCATGGAGCACTCAATTGGCTTCTGAACTTTAAAAATCCTGAAGGTCAAGTAGCAAGGTGGATCGAGAGACTACAGACATATGACTACCAAATTCAACATCGAAGAGGAAAGTTGCATTCAAACGCAGACGCATTATCTCGACGGCCTTGCAAACAGGACTGCAAACATTGCACACGCCAAGAAGAAAAGGAAATGATTGCCGTCCAACGAATAAGAGCTGATCCCATTTACGGTTGGAGTAATGAAGAACTTAGGACTGCCCAACAAGAAGACTCGGACATAGAGCCCATTCTTGCGTGGAAAGAACACCAAGAAAAACCAGAGTGGTGTGACATCTCCGACAGAAGCCCGGCCCTGAAAGCATATTGGGCACAATGGGACTCACTTCATGTGGAGGAAGGTGTTCTAAGGCGTAAGTGGGAATCCGCAGACGGTAAGTCCTATGTGATGCAGCTGGTCGTTCCTCGGTCCAAGGTTAATGACGTTCTTCGAGAGATGCATGACGGAGCTTCCGGAGGTCATTTGGGAGTCAATAAGACTTTGGAAAAGATACGACAACGCTTCTACTGGCTACATGCAAGAGAGGACGTCGAAAAGTGGTGCCGAAAATGTGATACTTGTGCTGCTAGCAAAGGCCCAGGTAGGAAGCTTCAAAGTAAAATGCAACAATACAACGTAGGCACGCCTTTCGAAAGGATTGCAGTAGACGTCGCAGGCCCTTTTCCTGAGACCAACAGTGGAAACCGATACATCCTTGTAGTCATGGATTACTTCAGCAAATGGCCTGAGGCATTTGCCATCCCAAACCAAGAAACCAAAACAGTTGTGGATCAGATTGTCTTCAATTGGGTGAGCAGGTTCGGCGTACCGATGGAACTTCATTCCGACCAAGGAAGGAACTTCGAATCTAACATCTTCCAGGAAGTTTGTTCGCTCCTTGGCATTAAAAAGACGAGGACAACGCCGCTTCATCCACAATCTGATGGGATGGTCGAGCGATTCAACCGGACGCTAAAGGAACATCTATCTAAGGTTGTCGGCGACTACCAACGAGACTGGGATAGACATATTCCATTATTCCTAATGGCATATAGGAGTGCAGTACATAGCTCGACAGGACATACACCATCGGAAATCTTGTTTGGAACGACAATACGACTGCCTAGTGAGGTGAAATTTGGATGCCGGACAATTGAGCCACAACGAACAGAAGAATATGTGGATAACCTCAAAGAAAGGCTCATTGACATTCATCAACGAACCAGAGCATTCATAAAAACATCTAGTGATCGGATGAAAACACGTTATGATGCCCGAGCAACAACAACAGGATTTCAAGAAGGAGACCTCGTGTGGTTTTACAATCCCCATCGACAAAAGGGACTGTCACCAAAGCTTCAACAGAACTGGGAAGGACCCTACACTGTTGTGAAGAGACTAAATGATGTGGTCTACCGTATACAGAGAGGAGTAAGAGGGAAACTGAAAGTAGTTCATTGTGACCGTTTGCATCGTTATAATGGTGAAAGGAGCGACAGAATTGTTCGGGACGATCAATCTTAGGAGG
The DNA here is from genome assembly GCA_947049315.1 of Epistrophella euchroma. Taxonomy (NCBI): domain Eukaryota; kingdom Metazoa; phylum Arthropoda; class Insecta; order Diptera; family Syrphidae; genus Epistrophella; species Epistrophella euchroma. Next base: position 118,345,851 of record OX346245.1, on the reverse strand, counting down.
GGGGCAATGTAACGATGAAATCAGCACCTAACTACTTTCGGAACAAACAAAGAGCCAAGTACAAAAATACCCTTATCGAAGACAACAACCATTTATAAAAAAATCCCGAGAGAGCGCGCCCATCTCTCTTAGGGGAAAATGCGCTGAATGGAAGAGTGGAGAGAACGCCATCTCTCTTCATTGGAATGGAACCTTCCAGAAGCTTATGTGCCAGTACTTTCGAGTAGAGTCCCGAACCTCTCAGCTCACTATATAAGGAGAAACTTTTTGAGCACAGACACAGTTTATTTTTGAAAGCGAAAGTGTAAAGTTCAAAGTTAAAAGTATCCGGAAGTGAATTTAAGTTGCATACTCTTGAGATTGATGATTAATAAAATATTTGAAGTGAAGTAAAGTGTGTTTAATTTAGAAAGGAAATAATTGACGGTTGACAGTTAAAAATAAATAAGTTTTATATCGAACCGTGGTAAAACATTACAGTATTATGATTAAGCAACGCACGTTTAGGAAGCCTGTAGAGTTTAGGTGGTACATTAGGCATGTTCGTAAAAATCACATTTTCTAGAGGAAAGCTGTTAATTAAAGGGTAAAATTATTTTAAATGACTAATATGTAGGTGTAGTGCACATCTTGTGAGATAAATCGCTAAATTTTTGTTGTCATTGCGAAATTATTATTATTATTGCAACAAGAGTTATCAAAGAAGAGATGACTAACAATAAGTTTGGATCATAATCAAATATAATGCTTTTTTTTGACATGACAATACTCGATGGGATAGTGTGGAATGGCTATTACAAATATCAGTCGTATTAATTAGATTTCCTTAGGCCCAATTCACATAGAACTGGCTTATGGTTTTGGTATGGTTCTGATGGCGTGGTGCATACATATGCCACGTTGTGGAATTTGCATGTTCTATAATGGGACAATACACACACAGATGGCGAGGCGAGGGTATGGTGCGACATGTCATCGCCACGCCATATTGAAAACTCCAGTGGCCTACGTGAACCGGCACGCGATATTGAAATCACTTGAAGATTGAACATGAGACTACTACTTTATTTATTTTGAAGTATTTTTATCACTTTATTTGTGTTAAACAAATCTAAAAAAAATCACAACGATTAGGAAAATTATCCAAATACTAAAAAAAAGCATTCCTTTGCATCAATTCTCAATTATTCACTCTGCGTTTTCAATTCACTCTGACAAATGTCGGTTCATTGTCACTTCTGTGTAAATTGAGTACATCACACCCACTCCACTCCCGAAGCATGCCAATGACACACCAGAACCATGAGCCAGTTCTGTGTGAATCGGGCCTGAATCGGGCCTAACACAGCAGCCAGTAGGCATTTTTACAAATACTAAAATAATGTTTTGAGCTGTAAATTGTAAATATTATTACTTTTTAGTTGATATAGCCAACTGATATATTCGAATAAATATTAATTTTATCGCCCAATCGAATGTTTTCACTATTCGCGCCTTTTAAACAGAATTTTAAATCTTCTATGCTTAAAATTAGCTGCGATTTTGTTTTTTTTTACATTTGCTGTTTTTTTTTCTTGCTTATTTCTCTCTGAAGTTAAGCCTAGTATACAGTTCCTTCTCGAAAAAAAAATACATGTACTTCTTATGGGAGTGATTTTATTGCAAAAAAAAAATTTCTGCTGAAAAGTTTTTTTTATTGACCTGTGAACTATCCCCAGAAATAAAAAATTATACTCACCACGATTCTTTTTCGCGCAAAACAATGTCAGTGACATTGTTTTGTGCAAAAAAATATAGTTTGTGCTTACACGGTGCCTCAAGAGTTATGACTCTTTATGAACCTAAATGAGTATGAAAGATACAAAATATCAGATAGTCATGACTCTTGAGGCACCGTGTAAAATATTCGACTAAAAACAATTTTGTTTCACCACAGATATTTTTTTTCCGAAAAAAAGATTTTTTATTTACCACAATAGTTTTTTTTCATTCAAAAGAACTGTATACTAGGCTTTAAGCAGGAACTTCAGAATTGCAGACATACATATTTATGTTCCTCATAGAAGTGGTTAAATACGCAAAAAAATATTGCAGTATGTAAAAGCAGTAAAAGCAAAAACATGAAACTTGGCTTTTTGCTGAAGCTCATCTCAATGTGCAGTTATGTGGTTAGTTTTCTTTACCTGTGGTCAAAAAATGACATTTCATCAATTTTGTTGCTCTTGGTCTGAAATTTTATTTGTTTATTGTTTTTCTTTAAAATTATACTCATAATGGTGTGTCGTTTATGTTTAATTGATGCCGATGAGAATATTGTTATATTCAGTGAGGAGAAAATCCAGAAGTGTATAGCAAAGTTTCTTCAATTAGAGGTATGCTTTATCCAGCAGTCGCTCCCCACATTTTTCTAAAGAAGTAGAGTTTTTGTCTGCTATTTATCAGCTATTACCAGAAGACCCGGTTTCTAAAGTAATATGCACTCATTGTTGGCAGCAACTGGATAGTTTTCAAAATTTTTGTTTGGAAGTAGAGCAAGCCCAAAAAACTCTTAACGCTTCGAGCGCAAAATCAAAACAAAACTTAACATTTGATAACCCTTCAGCAAAGAGTAAGTTTAACATAGAATCTATACTGTTAATTAAAAATTATACGTAAAAATATCTTTTTCTAGATTTTAATCTACTTAAAGAAGATGTCGAAGAATCTATTGGTAAGTTATTTAGAGTAGAAATGTAGGCAGGTACAAGTGGTAGAGAACATTAGGTTAGGTAGACAGAGGTAAAAATACTCTCTGTTCTTGGCAAGGTAATTCATATAGGTACATAGTTACATATTTAAAGTATTCTCAAATTAGGTTTTATTTTTTGATATTTTGATTAAAATCCCGAAAGTCAAAATTAAGAACTATAAATTTCCACATATTAAATAATAAATCTAAAAAAGTTGCTTCTCAATATAATTATCTCGTTGCATGATAAATTCCCGAATTGTTTACAAATTTTTCTTTTTAAACCGCGTTTTCCGTTGGATACTCCAGTCCTTTGAATGCTATGAGCCAAGAGTTGAAATCAATTTAAGAAACCTCTTTTAAATTACCAATTAATAAAAAAAAATATTAAATGTAGCCCATTAATGTTAAACGGATTAAAAAAATAATGAAATGTTTGGTTTTAAACTTTTAAAACTTCAGTTTTTAGAAACACTTGTATGCCTGTTTGTTAACTTAAAATGTTTTTTACCTATGGAGTTTGACAAAAAATTGGTAAAATCTCATTACACTAATTTATTTGTTTTTGATAAATAATTTACATTATTTAATACCTACCATAAATTCAAGTGGCAAAACTCCACATAAGAAGAATTCTACCAAGCGAGAATTTTAATGACTCCGATCCAAAAGATTAATTACCTTCGTATTGGTACAGTGAACTTAATTGTTCTCAGCATAAATGGGAAATGTAATTACCTTAATAAAACTAGCCTAAAATGCAACCATAAAAGTAGATTTACAACAGAAGCAACCTGAAGAAACGAGTAGAAATATAAAATATTTTTTTTTTGTCGAAAACTTTTTTGAACTCTAGGCTAGTTATGTCAGCCCTTTAAATAATCAAATTTAGTTACGACTTAAATACTTCAGTTAAATGGATGAATGAGGATTTATTATTAAAGAAATTTCCAGTTAAAATGTTTGGTTTTTTGACAGTTCTAACACTTTTGTCTTCAGAAACAGCAGAAATTTGAAGTGCAGTTCAAATGTAACGTTGTGTACAAAAAAGGCAATTGGTAAAGGACTTTCGCAGATTTGCGAGTAACAAACGAACATTTATATTTTTTTTTCAATCTCAGAGGTAGGATCGAAAATCGACAATATCTTTTAAATGTTAACTTCCTACTCACTATCTCGTCATGCCTTATACAAATATTCGATTTTAAAAGGTCATTTAAAATTTAAATAGGTACTTATTAGTTTTGAAAATTTTTATTGTTTTTAATTTATAATTTCAATTTAAGATGATACTCTTGATAATGATGAAACACAATTTTGCCTGAATGAAGAAGTTGCTAAGGCCGAACTGTGCAATAAACAATTATTACCAACAACTTTTTCTCCTAAAACAAACGAAAATATTGCAAGTCAAAGGCTCACTCGACGGTCAACGCTTCAAAAAATTCAGTGTGATTATGTTCCTGAAACAGAACCAGTCAAAAGAAAACGCGGTCGTCCTAAAAAGGAAAAAGTTAAAATCGAAAATAAGGAAGAACCAACCGAAGAAGAAGATAAAGAAGAGGAAACAACTGAATTGCATAACGTAAACCATGACCCAAATGCAAAGAGAAAACGAGGTCGACCCAAAAAAGGCGAACAAGTTTCGCCAAAAACTAAAAGACCCAGGTCAGAACAGTGCTCGAAAATGATGCAAACTGCTAGAGAATTTGATGAAATCATTCAAAAACACATGAATCTTTCATGCAACATTTGTTCGGTTAGGCTTATTGACTTTGCTGAATTGAAACGTCATTTTCGTGCTGTTCATCAATGTAGAGGCTATGCTGTTTGCTGCAATAAGCGACTATTTAAACGTGGCCTGATTGTAGATCATATAAATGTTCATAACAATCCGGAGCATTTTAAGTAAATAATTTCATGTAGTGTAAATATCAGTTTTTTTGTATGTATTTGTTTTATTTTACTTGAAGGTGTACAAAATGTGGTAAGGTTTTGGCTGATAGAATGTGCCTACGCAATCACGATCTTTTATTTCACCAAACGGAGGAATTGAAAACGTTTCAATGTGCTTATTGTCCGAAAAAGTATGCCAAACAATATCTTCTAGACCACCATACTGTAAAACATGTTCCACAGGATGAATGCACCTTCTTCTGCGCGGAATGTGGAAAGGGGTACGACAATAATTTTAATTAAATATTTTTGCAAACAATCTAGTATTTCCGTCCAGATTCCCAACAAACTCAACTCTAACCAAACATGTAAATCAAACCCATTCCAATGTATACGACAAAATGTGTGAAATCTGCGCCAAACTGATCCGAGGAAATTCTAATTTTGACCGTCACATGAAAGAGCATGAGGGCATTGTTCAGCCTCAAGTACAATGTACGCAATGCGGTTCATGGCTGAAGGATAAAAATAGTCTTCGAAAACACATGTATAAACATGATGGTAAAACTCATATCTGTAATGTTTGTGGTAAAAATGCACCATCAAAGAGTGCCCTTCAAAGTCATATGAGATACGTGCATCAATTATCGCGTATGTTTCATTGCACATTTTGTGACAAATCCTTTAAAAAGGGTGTCAATTTAAAAGTAGGAAATTTTTTATAATTTTCAATATGTAGAATGGAAATGAGATTAACGTTATTTTTTGTTTTTAAAGGAACATATGACAACTCATACAGGAGAAGTACTTTACACATGCCCACATTGCCCAAAAACATTCAACTCGAAGGCCAATATGCACTCTCATCGAAAGAAAAAGCATCGAGAGGAATGGGAGGCGAATAGACGTTATCCTAAAAAAGAAATGAAAAGCGAAGTAATTTAAAGAAATCGATTCAACGGGATTGGATGTAGTTTTAAATACTTATAATCGATTTAAGAATCCATTGATTTTACGTATTTATTTGAGTTAACAGCCTGATTATATGGTATCGAAAACAAAACTTTAAAAACTATTTTTGGGATCTAATCTTATTGATTCAGAAGCTACAGTGTTGACAAAACTAAAGCAACTATATGCTCTAACGAATGCCCAACTATGTAGTTCGTACTTATGATTCAGAAATATGTTAAGGTTAGTTTTTATGCAAAATGTAAAGAGTTAATGAGTCAATTTGGTTGCTTTTACATTTTGACACATTTAATCTGCTAAGAAAGATTCAAAGTTACAACTTTTTTCCATATCATAGCATCACATTACTTCCAAAAAGATGAGAGCGCGTAAGTTGCTTTAGTTTTAGCCAACGATAAATTGAAGTGAATTTGTAAATGCTAAAATTTTCCTATGAACTGTTGATACCAGGTTATGAATTTTATAGAATAATTAACATTCATAGCTTTTGGAAAAATACAAATATTTTAGATTTCTGGCTCATAAGTACGAACTAAATCGTTGGGCATTGGTTAGAGCATATAGTTTCTTTAGTTTTGTCAACACTGTAGCTTCTGAATCAATAAGATTCTTTTGTTTCGTCCAACACTGTACGTAAGAATATGTTAGGTATAATGGAAAAAAACATGTCAATTTGAGATCCGATAAAAATCTGTATTGTTGAAAAAAAAATGAACTTAAAAGATATTAAGTATTGACAAGGCCCTCGCACTAGTCAACTGATGAGTCCAAGTGAGATCGCCGGGACGAAACGCCAATTTTTGTGGACTAACGGCCTTTAAAGTCTATTTTGAATCAACACGTCCAATCAAATAGTGTAAAGTCTTCTACTTGGCTGATTTATTTCAGTATTAACAGGGTGTCTTCTATTTTGGCATGATGTTTCGGTAAATGATTACTGGGATACTTTTAAGAAAAAAATTCTGTAGTCACAAAATTCTATCTCCCCCCTCCCCCCTGGGCATTTTCTTAAAAATTGACTTAAAATAAAAAAAAAAATTATAACATAATCAAGTTCTTTAAGTGAATAGTTTTTAGGAAATTAAAGTTCAAAGACTTTTGAAAAAAATTGTGAATTTTTTTTTCAAGTTAATTTTTTCAAAATTTAGTGTGATTAAATGCCAACTGGACCAGTTGTATAATCGTGGTTCAACAATTTTAACTTGCCAATTTTGGCGGATTAACTGAGTACTTGAAAATAGATAATTATTTGCCTGAACCATCGCCTGGCGGAGCATTTAATTCAGAGTCAAAATTAGTTCCTCTAAAATTCTTAATTTTTGTGTTTGGAGGTGTGGTGGTCTTAGCTTGACGTCAAGCGCGCCACAGGTTTGACTTCATCAGAATTTTGTTTGTGGTAAACCCAGCTTGACGGACCTGAACATATCATTTAGGTATTAATTTTATTTTTGAAGTCAGAATCACTTAACAGTAGGTTATACGTAATCGCTTGAGACGTAATTCTTCTAACAATAAGCTAAAGTTGAAAAACTTGTTTTTCCGATGTGAAAAACTAATAAATAAAAATAAATTTGGTGGCACAACGGCTCCCAAAAAAAAACAATGTGAAAGATCACAAAAAGTTAGTTCGATCAAAATTTACCAAAATTATTGAATTTATGGGCCAATAAATCGAAAAAATTTAAACAATAAAAAAAATGATATTCAATTCAAATTCAAATAATGCCAACTGTTGTCAGTTTTTCTTAAATATTTAAATTTTAACGTCTTTTTTATTATTCGGCATTTTTGTTAACTGGCAGGACACATTTGGTGAAGCTGCAGCTGCAGCATGTAGCACTGTCAAAGTTCAAAGATACGAAAACAGTATTCCAATCTAGGCAAATTTTATTGGAAAATGGCTGGAAAGCTAGGTGAGAAATATCTCCCTATATTCCTATAGTCAAGTGCATATGTGTCAGAATATCAGCTGATTATATTTTGTCATTAAACAGCAAGCTGAACTTTATTGTTCCATGACTTGTTTTTTTCACGTTTATCTTAACAGTTTGAAATAAATAAATAAAGATTCAATTTAAAAAGTGTACCATTAGAAAAATTTACAAATAATGTCACAAAATTCCTAACTGATTTCTACCTTGTGTGAAGTGATTTTCGGTTAAAAATATTAATAAAAGTACTTAATTCCTATCAACGGAAGGTAAGGGTTTGAAGTAAAGTTCGTAGTTTGGCATTAATGACATCTCTAGTCATCAACTAGGTTCCTCAAAATTTGCGTTCAACGAACGTAGTTGGACTACATGTGAAGTTCCCTACTTCTGAACGTACCCAATTCCTCACAAAAAATTCTCCGTTTTGTTGTCAAAAAACTATTTTCTGTCGCAAAAATCAAATAAGAAAGAAAGAAAAAAAAGTGTTTTTGAGGAATTTTGTTTATATTTATTTAATGCTCCTGCTCTTTCAAAGTGACGAAGGAAAATTACTGAGATCTGAAATATAAACTAACCAATTATTGTGTTCAAGGGGTAACGAATGTGGCCGCTCAGTCCCAAGAGCGCTGCTATTTCTTGGAATATTTTTCTGTACAAGAAATGCATGAAGAGGGGAGAAGTAACTAGCAGTCCATATTAGGTGCGTTCCAAAACTACCCAAAACTACCATTTTCTACCAGATTTAAGTCCAAACCTGTTCGCGTATGCACATTTCGGGTAGTTAGGTAGAAGAGAGCGCTCGCGAGTGAGTAAATTATTTCCCCTTCTTGCCAGATTTTACCCGAGAAATTTCTTCCGACAAAAAATGGTAAGTTCGGTGTTCTGTAAAAAAGCTAGTGGGTAAAAAAAAAAAACAACAATAATACAAAATGGCTGCTGTTTGTTGACTTTTAGTTTGTTCGTTTTTTGTTAGAAATGAATATTTTTCTTTGTTTTCATCTTAAATTTTTTGATAAACCACTGAAAAAAAAATTGAAAGGAAGAGTGTAAGTTCAATTGAATTTGTTTACTTCAATTTTATTTAAAGACTTTAACGGCCATATTATTCACTCAATACATCCAGATTAAAACTTGAATCTGGATGTAAATCATACAAATTCAATGTAAATTCATCTGGATTTAAGTTTAAATCTGGATGTATCGAGTGAATAATAGGTCTGTTTGGTTACTTTTGTTTCTTTGCAACTTTCACCAAGTTTCGCAAACTGGGTTTTTTTTCCTATTGGTTTTGACAGCAAATTCTGCTACGTCGTACAACGTTTCTAGTTAACAAACAGGCATAATATGGCGGTAAATGTATTTCAATGTTGTGGTTTTGTTTACTTTTTCTTTTGTTTACTTTTTAGTGACGTTTAAAATCTGGAAGATATTTTTGGCTCAAAGCGTTTGGACTATTTCCATTCTCTTTGACAGAATTTCATCCCGACTCCTCAAAATTTGATAATTTGCCAGTTTTAGTCCGGAAAGTACACGAAAAAACCTATTTTAATACGTCAATGGATGATTGTCGTATTAATAAACATTGTCTAACTTTAGACACCCGTCCAAGTTTTCAAAAAATCTTTCTAATTCTTGCTAAAGTGGTTTTTCGTTTTATCTTGCCTTAGACAACGTAATCTATTGTCTAAATCTTGAGAAATGCAATATTTTTTTTTATTAAATAAAGCATATTTCCGACTGTTTCGAAATACTTAGACAATAGAGTTTAGCCAAAAATCTAATTAATAAATATACCTTTAATATATGTATCGTGGTTCATTGTTGGTTTTGCTTTTTGGGCATATTCGATGTGAACAAATCTGTGGACCATATCAATGCTTGGTTACATGTGGTGAATAGGTTGTAAAATAAAAACTGGCGTCGATGGTGACTTCAAATGTCATTTCTGTTCTGTTCATGGTTTTTGCGTGAAAAAAGAAAATAAACTTCGGGCAAGATATTTTGGTTTATGAATTCCATCCAAGAAAGAAAGTAATTTTTTATTAAAAAAACAACAGCATAATTTATATGACAAAAAAGTTGACCATAATGGTGTGTCGTTTGTGTTTAACTGATGCCAATGAAAGCATACATTTATACAGCGAGGAAAAAATTCAAAAATGTATAGCAAAGTTCCTACAATTGGAGGTAAAATTTCAACAACCATTAAGTACAGATATTCTTTTTTTTAAATTGTTTCGTTTCTTAAATTAATTTCAGCTTTCATCAGAAGATCCTATTTCTAAAATAATATGTATTCCTTGTTGGCAGCAATTAGATAACTTTCAAAAGTTCTATCTTCAAATAGAAGAAGCACAAAAAACTCTTAACAAAATAAACGAGGAAGTGTATGAACGTTGCATCAACAGTAATGAAAGTAAATTAATTTTATCTATCGCTTATTTATTATCTCAATAATTTCAAAAACTTCCCCTACATTTAAATATAGTTAAAGAAGAAGATCAGCTAGAGAATTCAAATGGTAAGTTTTTTGTAATCCATTGATATTTTAAAAAATGAATGTTCACGCGTTATGCATGTCCTTGCCTTTTGAAATCTACTAGTTTAATGAAACCCAGTTGCAAATGTCGGTTTTCCTAGTTCAAGCATTCGAATTGATCGATGTTTTCGGCTTCTAATTCATTGGTTGCGTTCGTCCTAATGTAGTACGACTGGTAAAGCTAAGCTGATAATGCAATAAAAAAGGAGTGAACCTTGCGCAAATCTAATTGATATCGAAAACTACATGAGAAAATTAAAACATTTTTATTCTGTCAGGTTTCAAAGATCTCTTTTTGTTCCATAAAAGATTAATTTGCTCAATTTTTGAAAAAGCGCTATTTGTGAGCCTCAGATATGTACATATATGTGTTTGTGTATACTGAACAAGTGTTTACATTCAACGACATTCAGGCTTCTTATAAAAGAGAGAGTTTTCTTCGGGAGATCCAACAAAACATCAAAAAATTTAAAAAATACGGGCTAAAGGCAGAACGGTAACTAATAAACATTGGCTTCCTTATTAGTAAATGTGTAATACATGTAATGCTTGTATACAATAGGATGTTCGTTAATTTCCAAACTATTGTTTTTTTTATCAGACATCTGAATCAAAAGTTCATAGTTTGCAAATCAAATTATTTAAACGATTAATGTATTTTAAATTTATTAAAAGAATTGACCATATAATATCAAATTCTAGGAGATTCTAGCGATAACGATGATAACATACTGAACTGCATGGATGTAGATATTGTTAAAAGTGAATTGCAGAATGAACAAGAATATAAATCAGAGCTTGAAAAAACTAATTCCTCTGAATCAAATGAATCTATTCAAACGCGAAGGATTACTCGACACTCAACCCTGAACAAAACTGTTTTCAATAATTTGTCAGATATAGAAGGTAAACGAAAAACAAGTCAAGGGCTTGAAGTTGAAAAGTACGAAGTTAAAAAAACAGATGATAAAGATAAAGAAGAGAGAGAGAAAAATAATAATGACTCAAATGGAAAGAAAAAAAGTATTCGACCCAGGAAAAGTAAAAAAGTTAATTTGACGGAAAAAGCACAAAAATCTGAAAAATTCTTAAACGCTATACAAACTGCTAAGGAATGCGATGAAATCATTCAAAAACATATGAACTTATCGTGCGATATTTGCTCGGTTCAAGTTTCTGACTTTGCGGAATTAAAACATCATTTCCGACTTGTTCATAAACGCCGAGGATATGCGGTTTGTTGCAATAAACGACTTCTTACTCGTAATCTGTTTGTTGACCATATTAATGTACACAACAACCCGGATTATTTTAAGTAATTTAACAAAACACGCTTTGTAGCAATTCCGATTATGATTTAATTATTTTTTTTTCTAATTAACTTGAGGTGCATAGAGTGTGAAAAAATTTTATCAGATAGAATTTGCCTTCAACAACACGTAATAACGTTTCACCAAACCGAAGAACTAAAAACGTTTCAATGTGATTATTGCCCTAGGAAATTTGCAAAACAATATCTGCTGGATTTGCATAGTATTAAACATATTCCGAAGAATGAATACACTTTCATTTGTAGCGAATGTGGAAATGGGTAAGACAATGTTACCGAATAGAATTTTTTGGAACAAAAGTCTGATTTTTTCTTTCAGATTCCCAACAAACACAAGACTAAAATTGCATTTGAAACAAGTGCACTCAACATTGTATTACAAAATGTGTGAAATCTGTGCCAAATTTATTCATGGTAAAGCAGCTTTTAAGCGCCATGTAGAAGAACATAAAGGCATTATTGATCCACAACTTCAATGCACACAATGTGGTGTCTGGTTTAAGGAAAATAGAAATCTAAGGAAGCATATCATGACACAGCATTCAAATGATGATAAAAATTATACCTGCAATGTCTGCGGCAAAAAATCAAAATCGAAAGATTCTCTTCAAAATCACATGAGATATAATCATCATTTATCGCGTATATTTAAATGCAAATTTTGTGACAAATCATTTAAAAAGGCATTTCAACTGAAGGTTCTAATTGTTAATTGTTTTATTTTGACAATGAAAGTTAAAAATTTAAGAATTTTTTTTAAGGAACACACGGCAACTCACACTGGACAAGAACTTTACGCATGCTCGTATTGCCCAGCAACATTTAAAGCAAAAGGTAACATGTATGTTCATCGGAAGAAGATGCATCTTGAAGAATGGGAGGCAAATAAGGCGTTATCCAAAATAAGAACATAATAGAATACAAATAAAAAACATTGGGCTTAAACTATAAACATTAAAAATAAAAAGAAATTATTAAAATAGTGGACCTTAGGGGTTAGGTTAACGTATGGGAGCCTCCCTGAACCATTTTGAGTTCTGAACGAAGTTCAAAATGTTTCCTAGGCCTAGCTACAAAAAATTTGATAAAATAAATTTTTGTTTTTTTTTTTATAAATTTTTGTCTTCAAAATTTTTAATTTAAATTCAATTTTGTCATACACTGTTAAATAAAAAGACTTGTTTTAGCAACAAAATAAAGAAAATAGGTTTTGGATTTCAAAAACCTATAGTATTGTTTTATAGGTGCTTCCGTTGAGTTTAAATAATTACCTATTTATCCACTTTACACTAATGCTTTAGAAAATGGTCCCTCTCTTACAAACGGGGGACATAGACCCCCTCTCCCAAACGATTTTTTTCTTACTACATGTCTGAAAATTATTTTACAATATAATGGTCAGTATCTTGAAAAATTTAGTATACTTTTTACCTTTGAAGAAACAGTATGGCTGAGTTCCAAAATTCATTAGAAGCGCATTTACTGCGCATCCAAAAGTTTTTTAGCTGCTTCGATTAAAATTTTTTTTTTGCATTCGGGAAAAATTAAAAAAAGGGGACCTTTAACCACCTCTCCTGACTTAAGCTCGTGGCTCTGGGCTGGGGACTTTTAGTATGTTGGACCTGAGGGTCACCCCTACCACTTATAAAAATTTTCGCATTTATTTTTCCTTCGTTGACTGAACTATAAATAGAAACAGGATTAAAACGGACAGAAACGTATACTAGGAAAAAAATGTTAGATATGTAGATATATTGGTTTGTTTGGACCGGGACCCGGGACCCCCCTTTTTTTCTAAAGTTTTATTATTTGATCTATAATTGTTTTATCAAAATTATCAAAATGTATTTAGTTTTGAGATATATAAATAAAAAAAAACTTGTAAAAGAGTGTTTTCCCCCCTTTTGACCCTTTTTAGGTTAAAAGATGACTTCTTAAAGGCGCGCTATTTTTCCCGAAATCTTTGTCTAATTATCGATGAAATTCAATTGCAACATTTTTTTCCGCGAGGTTTTAAGCCCAAAAAAAAATAAATAGGTTACAAAGCACTATGGGGGGCCCAACTTCCCTCAATTGTAAGCGGTATTTTCCACCACCCCCAGGTGTAAGCATAAGTTTTTCCATCGTCTTAAATGTTAAACTAACATAATGCAACTGGTTTCACGAGTACGCATCTTTAGACTAATTTTTTGTGTTTTTTGCAACTTTGGGCCCTTGGCAGCAGTACTTCCCACCACTGTGCAGGTGTAAGCAGTGGTTTTTTGTCACCAAGGGAATGCCAACTAACGTTTTGGCTAGTTTTCCAGAGTACGCATCTTAGACAAATTTTCGGTTTTTTTTTTTGCAATTGCAAAAATTCACAATAAATCAACCCACCACGGGGGAGGTGTAAGCAGTCGATTTTTGTCATCAGCTATGTTAGGCCTGCAAGAAAAAAAATATTTTATGTGTAGGTACGCATCTTAGACATTGAAAAGTGTCGCCAGCTCCCGGACTAAGAGATCTCTCGGCCCTATCGAGGTAACCGTCGGAGCGGAACTCTCTCCGATTTCCTCCGAATCGGAGACATTTTGCTGGTCGGAGAACTACCTCGAAGCAAAATGTTCGGTATAAGGTGCACCAAAGACCTAGAGCGTATAGGTTGGGTTAAGACAAGAAAAAAAATCATATGGGGAGGGTTTATTTCCCCCCGTTTAGGCGGGAAGGGCAATTTTCTAAAAAAATGACTCAAAACAGAAAAAAAAATATTTAAAAACAACTGTAAAACTTGCAATGCCAAACTCTATCTTTTTGAAAAGATATAATTTTCATTTTAATTTTCAATTTTCTCCAAAACTAAAAGACATTTTAGCATCTGGTTTTCTGTTTTTGACTAAAATCTAATAAGAGCATTGAATTTTGAAAACAAAACTAGTACTTAATTACGAAAAATTTTGAAAGAAATCAGTTTGAAATTTAAAAAAAATCTTTTTTTCAAAACTTCGAGTTTGAAAATTAATTTTTCAAAAACTATTCACTATCACAACTTAATTTAAAATGAAAATTAAAGGAGAGATTATTCTGGCTTTCCAGCCGATGGATGGCCATTATGAAAGCCAAGCTAAGTTTTGAAAATATCTTCATCCTAAATTATATCTTATTTTTGTGACCTTCTTCTCTAAATCTTAATACCTCTTGTGGGCTTTAGGTCAGCGTTCTTTATGATTTTATATATTTATGTGACGTTTCGAGCGTGATTACACCCTTCTTCTGTATCTTAGTCCTAAACTGCCGTGTTAACTGAAAATGATGTAATTTTTTTTTATGATGAGGAGCTTACTTTGTCGTTTTTTTAATAGCTATAAAACGATTTTTAATAAAAAGAGGATGTGTTTCGATTGCTTTACTGCTCAAAAAGCGAGATACGGCTTTAGTTATTAATAAAAACAATCACAAATATTTCAAACTTCGCCTTAACTCAAAAAATCGACAAATGTCAGATACGTTATTTTCTCTTAACACGGCAGTAAAGTTATCTCATCATAATATTAACTTTCGACGAAAAATAAAAAAAAAAATATTGAGCGTGTGAATGTGTGAGTGAATGAAGAGACACAGTACTGTGTACAGGACATTTCTAAAAATTCAGTGCTGAATAAGCTGCTTCTTCCTTGAGAAAAAGAAGCTGCACCCGCCACTTTTGTGCTCTTTTCTCTGATGAATTTAACATGGGCATGTCATTGGCGGTAGGCACATGCCACTTTCTCGATGAAAATTCAACAATGAAATCACTGGTTCGTTGGAAGCTGCTTTTTCACCAGCTTTGAATATGAGGAAAAATATGATGAATATTAAACAGTGAAATCACTGCATAAATGTAACATGCTGATTCATCTGCTTATTTTCATCGATGAATAATGTGTAACTGGGAGTTGCTTATTCAGGGACTTATTATTGCCCGAGGAAAAATGTAAGGAATATTAGTCAAATCACCAATTACAAACGAATTGGTTTTTCACCACCTTTTTCAAAAGTAGAATGTACTTCCCTTATTAAAATAAAAACTGACTACCTAATTATTATCTTTGTATTGCATTATTATTTACATTATATAAATTAAAATAATCGCGAATTACAACAAATTATTAATTATTACAAAGTTATTTATTGTCGCTCCTCGAGTAACCTAGGAATAGAAAAAATGTTTAGTTTACAATAGCTTCGTTCGTGTACTTTCTGCACTAAAATTCACAGTCTATCAAATATTGAGGAGTGGGGATGAAATTCTCTCAGAGAGAAGTAAAACTGCGAAATAGTACACGAACGCTTTGATTTGAACAAATAATTTTTCTAACGTCAAATATTTGAAAACACAAAAAAAATAAATATCGTCATCATTTCTTTAAAAACATTTTCAAAGTAAAATAAAAAAGTAAGAAAAAGTTAATTTATTACATTAAATTAAATAAAACAGAGGAGTATAAGAAAAGAGATGTTCTGGCAAATATCAAAGTGACTGAAAGCGGAAAACTAATGTCGAATTCCTTTTACCAAAAAAATTCGATTTTTGTTTCTAAACAGAATCAATTATTTTCTTTAAATACAAGGAATTTGTCCAGAAAAATCGATTTTTTTACTAAAAGGAGTTCGACATAAGAATCTGGGGGAAATTAAAATGCAGCTATTATTATTATATAGAGATCAGTGGGTCAACATTCTAGTATGACAATAAATAATAGCGGATTGCTGTAGCTTGTAGGCAAACCGGAATGAATTCCAAATCTTTGGGTATCTTCGAAGTGAACAAATCTGTGGACCATATCAATGCTTGGTTACATGTGGTGAATAGGTTGTAAAAACTGGCGTCGATGGTGACTTCAAA
Source organism: Epistrophella euchroma (assembly GCA_947049315.1). NCBI lineage: Eukaryota > Metazoa > Arthropoda > Insecta > Diptera > Syrphidae > Epistrophella > Epistrophella euchroma. The sequence goes on along the minus strand of OX346245.1, from coordinate 118,329,594 downwards.
TGTCATTCCTCGCGTTCAGAAACCTATCCAAGGCGGTGTCAACCTATCCAAAAATTTTCAGATTCGTTTAGTTGTTGTTGCATCAGCTGTTTTTTCACAAGGGATTACAACAACACAAAGCTATCCAGATCGCTTTGGATACAATCCTGAACGAGGCCATTTCTGTTCTGTTCATGGCCGCGTTCAACCGACATCTAAAATTTCAGATATCTGAATTTTTGGAGCTTCTGATTGGCCAGCTGTCATAAAAAGTTAGATGACTTTTAGTGACTTTTAGTTACGTTTAGTTACGTTTATTCTGAAATTTCAGACAAGAAAATTTCATCTGAAAATTCAGATGACAGTTGTTTGTGGTGGGGGGAGTGTAAAAAGAGCTGAAGTGCTACACATCAAATTGAACTTTATGATTTTCGGTGTGGTTAGTGGTTGATATGTGCTTAAAGTTTTTTATAATAAAATTGTAATATTTACTTATTTAATTAAAAGAACTTTCTGTTAATTGTTTAGTGACTCTTTGAATAAAAGGAATGATTTGTCTTCGAAAAGTATTCCCATAATTGTCCATCGGATTATTGTGGAACAATTTTGCATTGAAGTTATAATAAATTTACTGCACAATAACAAACAAACCTGTTGCTAATCTTTTTACATAAAATTTCATCTACAAAGCTCATGCTAAATTAACAATTTACAAATATTTAAAGTTCTCTTTTATTTCGATTCTATGCAAATTCAATAAGTGAATACGGGAATTTGACTGAAATTTCAGATTTTTTTTGCGTTCAATAAAAAAATCTGAAATTTCAGAATCTGAAATTTCAGATTTCTTTGCTTTGAACGTACCCCATGGTTTTTGCTTGAAAAAAGAAAATAAACTTCGGGCAAGATATTTTGGTTTATGAATTCCATCCAAGAAAGAAAGTAATTTTTTATTAAAAAAAACAACAGCATAATTTATATGACAAAAAAGTTGACCATAATGGTGTGTCGTTTGTGTTTAACTGATGCCAATAAAAGCATACATTTATACAGCGAGGAAAAAATTCAAAAATGTATAGCAAAGTTCCTACAATTGGAGGTAAAATTTCAACAACCATTAAGTACAGATATTCTTTTTTTTAAATTGTTTCGTTTCTTAAATTAATTTCAGCTTTCATCAGAAGATCCTATTTCTAAAATAATATGTATTCCTTGTTGGCAGCAATTAGATAACTTTCAAAAGTTCTATCTTCAAATAGAAGAAGCACAAAAAACTCTTAACAAAATAAACGAGGAAGTGTATGAACGTTGCATCAACAGTAATGAAAGTAAATTAATTTTATCTATCGCTTATTTATTATCTCAATAATTTCAAAAACTTCCCCTACATTTAAATATAGTTAAAGAAGAAGATCAGCTAGAGAATTCAAATGGTAAGTTTTTTGTAATCCATTGATATTTTAAAAAATGAATGTTCACGCGTTATGCATGTCCTTGCCTTTTGAAATCTACTAGTTTAATGAAACCCAGTTGCAAATGTCGGTTTTCCTAGTTCAAGCATTCGAATTGATCGATGTTTTCGGCTTCTAATTCATTGGTTGCGTTCGTCCTAATGTAGTACGACTGGTAAAGCTAAGCTGATAATGCAATAAAAAAGGAGTGAACCTTGCGCAAATCTAATTGATATCGAAAACTACATGAGAAAATTAAAACATTTTTATTCTGTCAGGTTTCAAAGATCTCTTTTTGTTCCATAAAAGATTAATTTGCTCAATTTTTGAAAAAGCGCTATTTGTGAGCCTCAGATATGTACATATATGTGTTTGTGTATACTGAACAAGTGTTTACATTCAACGACATTCAGGCTTCTTATAAAAGAGAGAGTTTTCTTCGGGAGATCCAACAAAACATCAAAAAATTTAAAAAATACGGGCTAAAGGCAGAACGGTAACTAATAAACATTGGCTTCCTTATTAGTAAATGTGTAATACATGTAATGCTTCTATACAATAGGATGTTCGTTAATTTCCAAACTATTGTTTTTTTTATCAGACATCTGAATCAAAAGTTCATAGTTTGCAAATCAAATTATTTAAACGATTAATGTATTTTAAATTTATTAAAAGAATTGACCATATAATATGAAATTCTAGGAGATTCTAGCGATAACGATGATAACATACTGAATTGCATGGATGTAGATATTGTTAAAAGTGAATTGCAGAATGAACAAGAATATAAATCAGAGCTTGAAAAAACTAATTCCTCTGAATCAAATGAATCTATTCAAACGCGAAGGATTACTCGACACTCAACCCTGAACAAAACTGTTTTCAATAATTTGTCAGATATAGAAGGTAAACGAAAAACAAGTCAAGGGCTTGAAGTTGAAAAGTACGAAGTTAAAAAAACAGATGATAAAGATAAAGAAGAGAGAGAGAAAAATAATAATGACTCAAATGGAAAGAAAAAAAGTATTCGACCCAGGAAAAGTAAAAAAGTTAATTTGACGGAAAAAGCACAAAAATCTGAAAAATTCTTAAACGCTATACAAACTGCTAAGGAATGCGATGAAATCATTCAAAAACATATGAACTTATCGTGCGATATTTGCTCGGTTCAAGTTTCTGACTTTGCGGAATTAAAACATCATTTCCGACTTGTTCATAAACGCCGAGGATATGCGGTTTGTTGCAATAGACGACTTCATACTCGTAATCTGCTTGTGGACCATATTAATGTACACAACAATCCTGAGCATTTTAAGTAATTTAACAAAACACACTTTGTAAGCAATTCCGATCAACTTGTAATTGTTTTTTTTTTTATAATTAACTTAGATGTACAGAGTGTGAAAAAATTTTATCAGATAGATTAGGCCTTCATAAACACGTAATAGCATTTCACCAAACCGAAGAACTAAAAACGTTTCAATGTGATTATTGCCCTAGGAAATTTGCTACACAAAATCTGCTGGATCTGCATAGTATTAATCATATTCCAAAGAATGAATGCACTTTCATTTGTAGCGAATGTGGAAATGGGTAAGACAATGTTACCGAATAGAATTATTTGGAACGAAAGTTTGACTTTTTCTTTCAGATTCCCAACAAACACAAGACTGAAATTGCATTTGAAACAAGTGCACTCAACATTGTATGACAAAATGTGTGAAATCTGTGCCAAACTTATTCGTGGTAAAGCAGCTTTTAAGCGCCATGTAGAAGAACATAAAGGCATTATTGATCCACAACTTCAATGCACACAATGTGGTGCCTGGTTTAAGGAAAATAGAAATCTAAGGAAGCACATTATGACACAACATTCAAATGATGATACAAATTATCCCTGCGATGTCTGCGGGAAAAAAGCTAAATCGAAAGCATCTCTTCAAGGTCACATGAGATATGTTCATCATTTATCGCGTATATTTAAATGCAAATTTTGTGACAAATCATTTAAAAAAGAATTTCAACTGAAGGTTCTGATTGTTAATTGTTTTATTTTGACAATGAAGGTTACAAATTTAAGAATTTTTTTTAAGGAACACACGGCAACTCACACCGGACAAGTACTTTACGCATGCTCGTATTGCCCAGCAACATTTAAAGCAAAAGGCAATATGTATGTTCATCGGAAGAAGATGCATCTTGAAGAATGGGAGGCAAATAAGGCGTTATCCAAAGTAAGAACAGAATAGAATACAATTTAAAAACATTGGGCTTAAATTATAAACATTAAAAAATAAAAAAAAAATTATTAAAATAAAATCAAAATATTTTAATTTGTATTTTATCTATATAAAAAAAATCTTTGTTTTCAACGTCGCAACTATTATTTTATTATTCAAAGCAATTATAGAATCCGCAAAACTGCATCCTCAGTGAATCACAGTATAGTGCTCTATTTTATCTTCATCACTTTCACGTAGAAAGAAAAGAGAACAATGTACAGCGAATCACTGCGGATCAGAGTATATCTAAAATTGAGTAGGGACACTCTCTCTACTTATGCAACTCCTACTAATACAATCAAAAATAGACAAAAAAAAACAAAACAGATTTATAAGATCCGGATCTAGTTTGATATGCTAAGTTAATATTAGCAAGAAAACATCTTACGTCATAAAACTTGGAAAAAAACATTTGAAAAATTTCAACAAAAATATCGGTGGTTTTGTTTTGGCGGGCGAAGGGGGGGAGGGGGCACCTCCCCGAAATATTTTAAAAAATTTGCTTAAAATAGAAAAAAATTATTAAAAACCAACGGTTACACTTAAAATGCCATGCTATACCTTTTTCTAAAGCCAGAAATCTTTTCCTTTATTTTGTTTTAAAATAAATCTGTTTTATACGGCGTTTTCATTAGAGCAAATGAGGTAATTTCGTCAAAAATTTCCAAATTAAATTCAAAATCATCTCATTTCCCATACAAATTCAAATTTCCAAATTACGTAAAACTTTTATGAACACACCCAAATGGATTCCATTCAAAGTGGAACCCATTTCAAATGACAGGATTCAATGCAAAAACAACAAAAACAAGCGATTGACAATCTGGGCCTTCAAACAAAATTAGGAAATTTGAAATGTGAACACTTTTTTTGTAATTTGCCAAATTACCTCATTTCAGCTCTTAAAACGCAGTATTATTGGAAATACATTGAACGTCAAATCGAAAAAAATCTATCTCACAAGCGAGCTACGCGTACTGACTGCCAGGTGCCTTGACTCCATGTGCCAATAGGTTGTAAAAACTGGCGTCGATGGTGAATTCAAATGTTATTTCTGTTTAGTTTATGGTTTTTGTTTTTGCGTGAAAAATAAAATAAGCTTCGGGCAAGATATTTGGATTTATACATGAATTCCGTCCAAGAAAGAAATTTTTTGTTAAAAAACAATAATTGCTATAATTTATATGACAAGAGCTTAAGTTCACAACGGCGTGTCGTTTTTGTTTAACTGATGCCAATGAATGCATACATTTATCTAGCGAGGAAAAAATTCAAAAATGTATAGCAAAGTTTCTACAATTGGAGGTAAAATTTCAACAACTACCATAAGTACAGATCTTCTTTTTTTTTTTAATTGTTTGTTTCTTAAATTAATTTCAGCTTTTATCAGAAGATCCTATATTTAAAATAATATGTATTCCTTGTTGGCAGCAATTCGATATTTTTCAAAAGTTCTATCTTCAAATAGAAGAAGCACATAAAGTTTTTAACAAAATATATGAGGAAGTGTATAAACGTTGCATCAACAGTAATGAAAGTAAATTAATTTGATCTATCGCTTATTTATTATCTCAATAATTTCAAAAACTTTCACCTAGATTTAAATAAAGAAGATCAGTCAGAAAATTCAAATGGTAAGTTTTTTGTATTACATTGATATTTAAAAAAAAATACTGTTCACGCATTATGCATGTCCTTGCCTTTTGAAAGCTCCTAATTCTAGCTATAATTCATAAGTCAAGCATTCGAATTGATTGATGTTTTCGACTTCTAATTCACTGGTTGCGTTCGTCCCAATGTAGTACGAAGTACGACTGATAAAGCTAAGCTGATAATTCAATAAAAAAGGAGTGAAACCTTGCGCAAATCTATTTGATACCGAAAACTACATTAGAAAATTGAAACATTTTTATTCTATACAGCCAGATGAGGTATCAAACATCTCTTTTTGTTTGCTGTTTGTGAGGCCTCAGATATGTACATATGTATTATCTATACATATGTGTATAGTGAACAAGTGTTGACATTCAAGGATCGATATTCATCCTTCATATTATCCTATTAATAGGTGCGTTTTTCAGTCGCAACGACTTTGAATCGCAAGTGTGTGCAGTGTGCACAGCCATTAAAAAATGTATGTTGCATTTGATAGCGAGTAAAAATCGCGTGACAATTAATCGCAAGTGCGTGCATAAGCAAAACATTGTTACGAATGCGATTTTTAAATGGCAACGACTTTAAATCGCAAGTGATTGCCTAGCCTTAGTTAAAAAGCGTAGCTTATGCCCTACACACGATCGTTTATTGACAATATTCATTGAACAAGTAATTTTTCGCTGAATATTGATCGTTTGTAGGCTCTTCAATGTCATTGTCAATGAACATTGACCACATTGATGAGAACCAAAATAAATTTGGTTTTCATCAATGTAACTGTCAATATTTTGATGTTTTATGGCATAATCAAAGTTTTTTCTCAATGGTGATGTTGTGTTCTGTACTTGAAGGCAAAAAAATAATAAAAAAAAATAAAAGTAAATAAGAGTAATGTGTTATTTAAGTTTTAATTCTACCGAATTCCGAACGAATTTTGTGAATTATTGTCAATAATCATTGATACGTGTGGTGGCAATCTTTCATTAATATTCATTGACAAAAAGTATCCACAAAAATTATTGTCAATGGACATCATGAATGAAAGAATACAAGATTACGCCATTTCATTTTTTTCGCTTTGTTGTTGTAATTTTTGACAGCTCGTATTGCCCAATCGGAGACAAAAATATGATTTTTTCCTATTTAAAGGCCGGGAAAAGTTTTTAACTTGAATTTTTATTTCATTGTTCTAATTTGAATTAATTAAAAGTGAAGCGTAGTGTAATAAAAGTGCACAAGTTCTGAATTATCTATTCTATTTTACACATTACGAAACTAAACGAAAACTTTGTTTTTTTAAACTACTAAACGCGCACGAAAGGAAAAAACACAACCGTTGATCGATTAACTAAACAAACTACTGGCGGTCATATTTGTTTACATATCATTTGGCACCAATGAGATAACAAATGGCGCAATCTTGTATTCTTTCATTGGCCACGTTCAGAAGTCACTAGGATAGCCTATCTTGGATACTCGAGTATCCATATGTGTTTCTGAACGACTAAGGTCAGATAGGTTATATTTGGTATCAAAAATCAGCTGCTCTTGACATTTCTCATAGGATAGATGAGTATACCAGAAATTTTAGGATAGCTTGAGATCTCATTTTTGCAAACTGCTGTTTTGTAATCAGCTGTGTTTTTACTAGGGATTACAACAACACAAAGCTATCCAGATCGCTTTGGATACAATCCTGAACGAGGCCATTCATGAATGGACATTGATCGTATGTAGGACCTTTGGTTTTGCGGTTTGGGTATCTTCGATGTGAATAAATATGTGGCCCATATAAATGCTTGGTTACTAACATGTGGTGAATATGCTGTAAAAACCGTCGTCGATGGTGACTTCGAATGACATCTATTCTATTGTTTTGTATGCTTTTTGCGAAAAAAGAAAATAACAACTTCGGACAAGATATTGGATTTACACATAAATTCCATCCAAAAAAAAGTAATTTTTTTTTTGAAAAACAATAATAATAAAAGCTTAACTTCAACATAATGCTGTGTCGTTTGTGTTTAACTGATGCCAATAAAAGTATACATTTATTTAGCGAGGAAAAAATTCAAAAATGTATAGCAAAGTTCCTACAATTGGAGGTAAAATTTCAACAACTACCATTAGGTACAGATATTTTTTTTTTTAATTGTTTGTTTCTTAAATTAATTTCAGCTTTCATCAGAAGATCCTATTTCTAAAATAATATGTATTCCTTGTTGGCAGCAATTAGATAATTTTCAAAAGTTCTGTCTTCAAATAGAAGGAGCACAACAAACTCTTAAATCAAATGAGACGGTGCATAAACCTTGCATCAACAGTAATGAAAGTAAATAAATTTGATCTACCGGTTATTTATTATCTCAATAATTTCAAATATTTTCACCTTGATTTAAATATAGTCAAAAGAGATGATAATCTGGAGAATTCAAATGGTAAGTTTTTGTATTCCTTACTTATTTTTAAGTGTTGACGCATAATGCATTTCCTTGTCTTTTGAAAGCTACTAATTCTTTGATACCCAGTTACAAATGTCGGCTTTTCTTTGGTTGAGCAATCTATTAACTCGGTTTTCTGCTTTTAATTTATTGGTTGCGTTCGCTCCAGGTTTATTCCAAAAGCCAGTGACAGATATTTTAGTTACGGTATTTCAGCATGATTCATATTAAATAAAGTCTAAGACACTGACTTTATTTAATATGAAATCCTGAGCATCAAATGGGCATTCATAATTTCAGCTTTTTCGTAAAGCTTTATGTCTGAATTTTTAAATACTTAATTTTGATAGTCTATACCTATAATGAAAAAAAATGTTGGCAGGCACCTGGTGTAGGAACTACCTTTTTAACAGAATTTTGAAAAAAAAGACCTTCAAAATTTCCAAACAAAATTCAGTGTTTCTTCCAAATGAAATAAAAGTTACTTTCTTCAAAGCAAATGTCTAATTTTTTTTAACATATGTTAAGTTCTATAGTATGCTTTTTAATTCCGTAAAAAAATAAGTAGGTACTGCCAGTAATTTTTTTTTAATAAAGCATATTTCCTTGAAAAAAGTAACTTTTTTACCATTTGGAGAAACACTGAATTTTATTTGGATATTAGTAAGGACTTTTTTTTTCAAAATTCTGTTAAAAAGGTAGGTCCTACACCTACTATTTTTTTAATTTTTTTGTATTATATAGACTATCCGAAGAGTTTAAAAATTCGGAATTAATACCTACTTTACGAAAAAGATTTTTTTTTCACCTCTAAAAAATAACGTAATTTTTTTGAAGATTTGTGTGTTTTTTTTTTTTTTAATTCCGTTACTCGTGTAGGTACTGCAGCAGATGTCTGCCATTAGTATTTTTGTATAACGGAAGCTATATAGTAATAACATATCAAAGAGGCGGACGTACTGCTTTCACGTTTTAGAGTTCGATTTTTTGGACCTTTGGGACCACCCATTTTCAGGGGAACTATCAGCTGAAATTATGAATGCCCATTTGATCATTGAGACAATAACTATCATGCTGAAATACCGTAAGTCTGCCTGCCACTGGCTCTTGGACTAGTTTTAATACGACAAGAATGGGTACAACAACGCAAAGCTAAGCAGATAATGAAAAAGGATTGAAACATTGATATCGAAAACTAAATTAGAAAATTGAAACATGTAATCCCTTTGAAAAATGGATTAAAAATCACAATTTGTGAGGCCTCAGATATGTATTATGTGTATACGGAACACGTATTCACATTCAACGACATTCAGCCTTCTTATAAAAGAGAAGCTATATTTCTGAATACTTGTACTTCGGGATATCGAGCAAAACATCAAAAAATTTGAAAAATACAGACTAAAGGCAGAACCGTAATTAATAGCCATGGCTTCCTATTAGAAAATGTGCGAATATATTTAATGCTTGTATACAATAGGGTGTTCGTTATTTTCCAAACTGTTTTTTTTTTTTTTTTAATCAGACATCATCTAAATCAAAAGTTCATGTCCTAAAAAAAATCATGTCTGATTTGAAAAATAGCTAGCGAAAAAAATTAGTAAAATGATTAATGTATTTTAAATCTATCAAAAGAATTGACCATACACTATCAAATTCTAGAAGATTCTAGCGATAACGATGATAACGTACTGAACTGCATGGGTATAAATATTGTTAAAGTTGAATTGCAAAACGAACAAGAATATAAATCAGAACTTGAAAACACTAATTCCTCTGCAACAAATGAATCTATTCAAACGCGAAGGATTACTCGACGGTCAACCCTGAACAAAACTGTTTTCAATAATTTGTCAGATATAGAAGGTAAACGAAAAACAGGTCAAGGGCTTGAAGTTGAAAAGTACGAAGTTAAAAAAACAGATGATAAAGATAAAGAAGAGAGAGAGAAAAACAATAATGACTCAAATGGAAAGAAAAAAAGTATTCGAACCAGAAAAAATAAAAAAGTTAATTTAACGGAAAAAGCACAAAAATCTGAAAAATTCTTAAAGGCTATGCAAACTTCTAAGGAATTCGATGAAATCATTCGGAAACATATGAAATTATCGTGCGATATTTGTTCGATTCAACTTTCTGACTTTGCGGAATTAAAACTTCATTTCCGACTTGTTCATAAACGCCGAGGATATGCGGTTTGTTGCAATAAACGACTTGATAAACGTGGTCTGTTTGTGGACCATATTAACGTACACAACAACCCGGAGTATTTTAAGTAATTTAACAGAACACACTTTGTAAGCAGTTTTGATTATGTTATTCTTTTTTTCCTAATTAACTTAAGGTGCACAGAGTGTGGAAAAATTTTTTCAGATAGAATTTGCCTTCATAAACACGTTATAACGTTTCATCAAACCGAAGAACTAAAAACGTTTCAATGTGAGTATTGCTCTAAGAAATTTGCTAAACAATATCTGCTGGATCAGCATAGTGTTAAACATGTTCCAGAGGATGAATTCACGTTCATTTGTAGCGAATGTGGAAAGGGGTAAGACAAAGTTACCGAATAAAAATTTTCGGAAAAAAAAATAATTTTTCCTTTCAGATACCCAACAAACACAACACTAAAAGCGCATTTGAAACAAGTGCATTCAACATTGTATGACAGAATGTGTGAAATCTGTGCCAAACTTATTCGCGGTAAAGCAGCTTTTAAGCGACATAAAGAAGAGCATGAAGGCATCATTCATCCACAACTTCAATGCACACAATGTGGTGCCTGGTTGAAGGATAAAAGAAATCTAAGGAAGCACGTCATGACACAACATTCAAATGATGATACAAATTATTCCTGTGATGTCTGCGGGAAAAAAGCACCATCGAAAGGTGCTCTTCAAAGTCACATGAGATATGTTCATCAATTATCGCGTATATTTAAATGCACATTTTGTGACAAATCATTTAAAAAGGCAGATCACCTAAAGGTTTTGATCGTTAAATTATGACAATGAAGGTTATAAATTTCATTATTTTTATTTTAAGGAGCACATGGCAACTCATACTGGAGAAGTACTTTACACATGCTCGTATTGCCCAACAACATTTAACTCAAGGTGTAACATGTATGCTCATCGGAAGAAGAAGCATCGTGAAGAATGGGAGGCAAATAGGGCGTTATCCAACAAAAGAACAGAATAGAATACAAACTAAAAATCATGTCTTATTTGTAAAATTAGTTAATATATAATATTTAAAATAGTAAAAAATGTATATTTTTTTAAAATTATTCTGAATGGCTTTAAAATTTGTAGATCATTTTAGTCAGAAAACTCTTCTGATGAATTGTGGTTATATTTTTGAGAATACAGATTCCTCCGAGATCTCTGAAAAATAAACTGGCCAAATATCGAAAACGCCGCAGTTAACTTCAAATTCATAGTTGGCATGATGCCATATTATGACATATTCACATGAATGAAATTTCAATCAATTGGGTGGAGGTTTACATTTTAAGTAATAAAGAATTTATGTACTCTGATAATTAAAAGTTAAAATTAGATTTAAAATGAATACAAAAAACTTCAAATGTTTCCATTTTCTTTTCCTATTTATTTTTATACAATTTTTGTACTATTTTATTATCTAATTTCCTTTTAAAAAATAAACAATTACGAATCTTCAACAACATAAATGCTTCAGAACTTTTCACTTTGTTTATTCTTTAATCGTTATCTCAACTCGCCCCAGCAAAAAACATAGGTTTACTTTAGGCCGAGTTCATGGCAATCCGGTCTCAAGAAACAGAGTATTTGATTTTCTGATTGAGTTCAGGGTTTTCAAAAAACGCTTTGGGACAGCACCAGGGCGACTTCAGGGCTCAACGAACAAACCTAATATTTTTGTCTAGTTAGTATTTTTAAGCAAAATCAACATGGGGATGCGTAAACATAAATACTTTTCGTTTACTTCCTAAAACTGCGAATTTCTATGGTTTTTGTACAATTTTATCAAAGGGCCGGTAGTGCCCAGCCAAGTTCTCGGCACTACTCCCTTTTTACAGGAACAAGCTCAAGCGCTTTTCGACCCCGTCTAGCTTCGTAATCAATAATCTCAGAAACTTCAAAATCACCATATTTGCTAAGATAGGCGAGCACAGGCGCCTCACCAAATTTCAACTCCCTAACATAAGTGGTTCCTGAGATACAGGACGCCAAAAATCGCGAAAACCGTTAGTGGAGAAGTACTTTTTTTTGCGATTCATTTTGGATACGTTCTGGTCTCGGCTTTCGCTGAGTATGGTGAACTCTCACTCTCACAATACATGCGCAAGTGGGTCAGTGGTGATTCTAATTTCCATACTAATTTGAGCTGACAAACGCAGTTTTGCGGATCCGTATTTGGATCCGTGCGCGGAGTCCTCCATAGGTTTTTGACTACGTGTGCCAATCCAAAACGGAGTCTTTTGCTTAAGGGGTTTTCATATTTTCCTGTCAAAACTCATAGCTAAAAAAATCCAAGTGTGGTAAACTGTGAAAATTTCACCAAACAAAGGTTCTATTGAAACTTGCGTGCGACACATTTCACGTGGAATCTACCCCTCTCGATTTTACTCACATAAAATTTACCTGTAAACAGGCACTTATAAAAAAGTCATAGCCGATTTCATAAAGCTCTTTTAGCTAAATAGATTTAAATCTTAAAATGTCATTTAAAATAAATATTTTTGACACCGAAAATTAGACCCGCTAAAGCCCAACAAAATTGTCGTGATGGCGGTCTCAATCTACCCGATCTAACAGGGTCTAGTGAAAGGTCAAAATATAAACAAGGTCTTAAGCAATTTAAACGCGCCCATCTAGATGTTTCGTTAGCAGTGGTGAGTTTTGTTGTGTCGTATTGTGCAGCGTTGCCGCCCAAAAATATTAACGTACCATATAAGGTTTTTACACCTTGCAAAATTACTTTTGCGATTTCATGCAATTTCGTCCATCTAATCGCAAGAGTTTTGCAAGGTATAAAAGCCATAATAGTTGTGTTTTGTTGAGCTAGTTACTGTGCCGATTCTGCAATGTTCCACATTAAGCCATAGAGTTACTGAAGAGCAAATATGCTGTTAATTTGTTGTTGGTAGAATTTGCATGTGAAAATTTTGCTTAATGTAAAGAATTTCTGAATGTGCACATTAAGGAGTTGAACAAAACACACCTAATATATTTTGAAAAAAAGTGTAATTATTCGTGCCATATGAAAAAACCACAAATTCTTCTATTTTTTTGGAAAAAAAAAAACTGTCATTAATTTTAACCAGTCGAAAAAAATCAACAAAAACAACGGCGTCATCATAAAAAAAACATGCAGTCTTATTAATAAACCCATTCCAAAGAATCTCTAACTTTAGACAGCTGTTCAACTCCAAAATCGTATTAATAAACATTTCCGTCGGAGGTCCAACGTAGACACCGAATTTGGTTGTCCAAACCTATTCTAAAGTCGGAATGTTCAATGAACAAAGTTATGTAATTTTTCTGTTGCGAAACGAAGTTATATTGAAATGAAATTTCATTAATTCAATGTGACAGGTATGTCACAGGCAATATGAGGTCGTATTTAAACAGCTGCTGGAATGTGATCATTAATAATGAGTTGTCCAACTATGTAGACAGTGGCTAGCTGGACAACTGTCCGAGAGTATTTTAAGGAAATCTAATTAATACGACTGATGGAGTTTCCATGTAATTCATGCCGGTAACACAGTTTTTCTCCATGCTCAAGTTAAGCACCGTAAATTCTCCGTGCTTAGCTAAGCCCGAATGGGCTTAGTTGTTGGTGCATTTAACATGTAAACCGTTGAGCCCCTACATCGTTTTTTTTTGCATCTAATTCCTTTTGGGTTTGCAAAAAAACGCGGCTATTATTGAACTTCGTGCTACGAAAAATTTCATCGTTTCAAAAAAAGCACGATCACTTGGCAACGCTGGTCTTGTGTTTGGTTTTGGTGGAAGGTATTGGTGGAATAGGTACAAATTTTCATTTCCATTTTTTGTTTTTTTTTTAGAATTCAGAAATCTTTCACCATCTTCCACGGATGAAAATTATGTTATTTGTTTTATTTGTTTATGTTACTCTGTCTCTCAATAATTTAAAGTGTTCAAAATGGTTTGCCGATTATGTTTAAATAAAAGCGATGATAGTATTGCAATATTTAATGAAGAAAAAATCCAGAAGTATATAACAAAATTCCTGCAATTGGAGGTACCTAAAATGTTAATTGCATGAAGTATTTTCTCAGTAGATGATTTTTTAATTCATATCAGCTATCACCGGATGATCCAGTTTCCAAAGTAATATGTGCTAATTGTTGGCAGCAATTGGATAATTTTCAAAAGTTCTGCCTTCAAATAGAAGAAGCTCAAAAATCACTTAAAATATTGGCAGATAATTTAGTTCAAGAAGCTCAGAAAGATTTTGTTAAAGGTAAGTGAAAAGTACTCCTTTGTCATACTTTTATTTAAAATAATTTTTCAAAATTTACATCTAGATTTGAGTCCTGTTAAAGAAGAAGACCCAGCGGAAGAATTTAATGGTAAGTTTATTTGTATGTACCTATGTAGCTTTTAAGCCACTTCCAAACACTGTTTGATTGCACGTCTAGGGTATTGGAATGGTGTAACCTGTGTTCATAGCACTGTCAGTTGAAATGCATGTTAGTTTTTTTTGTTTCCGATTAGGATGGAATTTTTTGTACAGATGAGCCAAGGAAGGCTATTGAAAAACAAACTAGATGCTTCGCGATATAAGCTCGATAAAACTGACTGTTATCTAGCCATCAAAATCAAAGTAACCCGGACCACCTTGCCCGAACAGGGGTTTAGCTATTATCGGTTGAAATTTTCTGTTTAATTGGCGATGCTGGCTTTTCTTTCAGTCGGTTAAAACGTAACAAGTATTGTAAGCAAATCAATACTGCCAATTAATTTAATATCTTTTCTTCTCCTAAAATGTAATTTACTCTGAATAAGATCTAAATCTTGATAATTCCATTAGAATTCATGTTATGAGTTTCTATATCGTCGATTTTTTTTTTTGAACAATGAAAGGAAACAAAATAGAGCTACTGGAACTCGTACATTCATTTAATCTTTCGACATGTACCTAAATAATTTAAGGAACTATCCACCTACTGATTTACATACTATGATATTTAAAATTTTTTTTAAGATTGAGTTTAAAAAAATTGGATTGATCATAAAAAATTAAATTTTAGAGGATGCCTGCGATTACGAAGATTTACTGCCCTGTCTTGAGGAAGACATTTTAAAAGTAGAAAATAACTCTGACGAAGAAAATACGGCACCAAAACCAGCAACATCTAACTCTCCTGAAATAAAGGAATCCATTCCAACGCGAAGGTTAAGAGAAAAAAGGAAGACAACAGTAAAGGAAACAAATGAAAAGTCTGAAACAACTGAAGAGGAAGAAGATGAAGAAGAAGAAGAAGAAGAAGAAGAAGAAGAAGAAGAAGAAGAAGAAGAAAAAGAAGAACAATCTAAAAACAAAAGAGCTGTCGCAAATGCAAAGAGGAAATATTATCGAGCCAAAAAGGATGGACAAAACACCCGGGAGGAGAATAAAACCGGAAGGGCAAAAAAACTTTCGAGAGCTATGCTGCTCTCCAGGGAACAAGATGCAATCATCAAGAAGTATATGAAGCTATCGTGCGATATTTGCTCGATTGACCTTTCTGATTTTAATGACTTGCAAAATCATTTTCGATTCGTTCACAATCGCACAGGATATGCTGTTTGCTGCAAAAAAAAGCTTAAAAATCGTGGTCTAACTGTAGATCATATCAACGCACATAACAACCCCGATTATTTCAAGTAATTTATTCAGCTATGTTAGCAACTGTATTTTCAATTAATACGTTTTTTTATTTACTTAAGATGCAAAGAATGCGGCAAAGTTATGTCTGATAGATTTTGCATGCAAAGACACAAGCTTACGTTTCACCCAACCGAAGAACTGAAAACATTTCAATGCTCTTACTGCCCTGAAAAATTGGCCTCTCAATACCTACTAGATCTGCATACCATAAAACATGTTCCAGAGGAAAAATGCACCTTCATTTGTAAGGAATGTGGAAAGGGGTAAGAAAATAATGCCGAAAAGCTTTTGGAGCAAAATGTTTGATGTTTCCTTTCAGATTTCCAACAAACTCAACTTTGAATAGTCATATAAAACGGAAACATTCTACAGCATACGATAGAATGTGCGAAATCTGCGCCAAACTATTTCGGCATAAATCAGCTTTTGAGCGTCACATGGAAGAGCATAAAGGTATTGTTCATCCTCAAGTGCAATGTACAGAATGTGGTTCATGGCTGAAAGACATACAAAGTCTTCGAAAACATATGAATAATAAACATGATGAAAAAACACATATCTGTAATATTTGTGGCAAAAATTCAACCTCCAAGAGTGCTCTTCAAAGTCACATTAAATATATGCATGAAATAACGGCTATTTACAAATGCTCATTTTGTGAAAAATCGTTTAAAAAGGCTATTAAACTGAAGGTAAAACAAATAGAAATGTTTTAAAATTGAATGGAAAGAAATTTGAGATTTTTTTTCAAGGAACACGTGGCAACTCATACTGGAGAAGTTCTCTACACATGCCCGCATTGTCCAACAAAGTTCAATGCTAAGTCCAATATGCATTCTCATCGTAAGAAAATGCATCGAGAAGAATGGGAGGCAAACAGGCGTTGTGCTAAAAAAGAACCAAAAAAAGAAGCAATGTGAATATAACTATTTAAGTTTTGTGTTTTAAATTTAGAATGACTTTATATTAGAAAATAAACATCATAAACGTTGTGGTATTGGAAGTAAAAACAAAATAAATGCATTCGAAATTCAGTTTCTAAAGTCTGCTTGTGATGCGGAACAAAATATTCTGTGGGCTCCAAACAAAACCGATA
Organism: Epistrophella euchroma; assembly: GCA_947049315.1. Lineage (NCBI taxonomy): Eukaryota > Metazoa > Arthropoda > Insecta > Diptera > Syrphidae > Epistrophella > Epistrophella euchroma. The sequence continues at coordinate 118,312,805 of OX346245.1, read as the reverse complement.
GCGAAAAGTTAATTAAATTTTAATTAATTCCATCTGGTTGCAAGTTACATGAAGACTGATTCGTACCCAATTTTGTTTTTATTTTAATTTTTTTAGTTAAAATTGATTTTGGTACATTGATTTAATATATGACAAATGTAAGGAATAATGGGTATTGCTGAATTGATGTGTATAATTACGAAATATGCCCCAAGGAATACATTTATTTAATATAATAAAGGCTGAGATATACTCACTTTTCATTAGTTCGAACCCTGGTCCAGAAGGTTTAAGAATGTATTGGCAAATTAGCCCAGCTCCTGATTACATACTCATTGCCAAACGCTCTTGCATTCATAAAATTTTTGAAAGCATGCTTTATGATTCACTGTTTCTTCACGGTCAATCAATTTTTTCCCCGAAGCAACTCGGGCTCTTGAAATGGCCACTAACCTAACTGAATTCGTGTGAAAAAGGCTGTCTGCTTTAGAACAGGATACAGAAGTAAATGTCAACAGATTTTAGTAAGCCTTTCGATAAAATATCCCACAAATCATCCTCTTAAACTAAAAAAAGCTTCCCCCATTTGTTTGTATCTTAGATTAAGTCTTATTGTATGTCGTAATTTGTAGATCAAGTGTATCCACTTATGTATATGTAAATGTTGTATGTATGTGATGCCAAAAAAAAACTTTCTTAAACTTAATTTAAAATGAAGCGAATAAAATTAGCCCACATTATTTTTGGTTCTGGATTTAAAAAATAAATACATATCTCAAATTTTTGTTGAAAAAAAAAGGTTGATAAAAAAAATAAAATTCTAGAAGGTGCTTACTATAACGTTGACATACAAGACCGTTTGGATGAAGAAATATCGAAAGTTCCATTACTAATTGGAGAAGAAAAAAAAGAATCCATACCGGCAACAAATGATTCATCTCAAGCAGAAAAATCTATTCCGTTACGAAGAGTTACCCGACGGTCAATTATTAAAATCCCAGATCATACTACCGCTCCAGAAGTAAAAACAGAAAAACGAAAGCGAGCTAAGATTAAAGAGCATGAATCTTCTGAGGACGAAGTAGAAATTCCTTGTAATGCTAATGCTAAGAGAACAGGCAGTCGATCCAAGAAGGGTGAACGAAAAAACAGAAAGGAAAAAGAAAGCAGATCTGAAAAGTTCTTGAAAAATATGAAAACTACAAAAGAAAACGATGCATTTATTCAGAAACATATGAAACTATCGTGCGATATTTGCTCCATAAATTTTCCTGACTTTACGAAGCTGAAATATCATTTTCGTATAGTTCATCAACGCAGAGGATATGTTGTATGTTGCAATAGACAACTAAAAAAACGTGGCCTCATCGTAGATCATATTTACGTGCACAACGATCCAGAATATTTCAAGTAATTTATTCAACTATCTTAAAAATTGTATTTTTAATTTAACACTACTTCTTCCGATAAAAGATGTACGGAGTGTGGTAAAGTTCTGTCGGATAGATCTTGCCTGCAAAGGCACAATATTCTGTTCCACCAAGCCGAAGAACTAAAAACCTTTCAATGTACTCATTGCCCTAAAAAGTTTCCCACAAAAAAACTGCTCGACCTACATAGTGTTCATCACAATGAATGTACTTTCATTTGTAGCGAATGTGGAAAAGGGTAAGACAAAAAAAAGCTAAAAAAAAAAACAAAAATTAAGTTATTTCCTTTTAGATTCCCAACAAAAGCGACTATGAATGTCCATTTTAAACGAATCCACTCGACATTGTGCGACAGAATGTGTGAAATCTGCGCCAAACTTATTAAAGGCAAAGCAGCTTTTGAGCGTCACATGGAGGAGCACGAGGGTATTGTCCAACCTAAAGTGCAATGCAAGGAATGCGGTTCATGGTTGAAGGATAAGAATAGTCTTCGAAAGCACATGTATAGTAAACATGATGGTAAAACCCACGACTGTAAAATTTGTGGCAAAAAAACTCCATCATATAGTGCTCTGTATAGTCACATGAAATATATGCATGAGTTATCGGCAATGTTTCATTGCACATTTTGTGATAAGTCATTTAAGAAAGCTATCAAACTGAAGGTAATTTCAATTCTTTTCTTTTGCAAATGCATGAAATAAAAAAGAATGTTTTCTGTTTCTTTAAGGAACATGTGGCAACACACACTGGAGGATTTCTTTATACATGTCCACATTGCCCAACAACGTTTAATGCAAAGACCAATATGCACTCTCACCGAAAGAAAATGCATCGAGAAGAATGGGAGGCAAATAGGCGTTATGCCAAAACAGCACCAACTGACGAAGCAATCTGAAATACAAAAGAATCGGATCTACACATTTCGAAGTGAAAACTTTTAAGCATCAAGATTTAGCATTTTAAATTTAGAAATAAGTCTGTCCACTAAAAAATTTCAGTACAGGTCTTATGTGAGAGTTTTATTCAAAACACTGATGCCTGATACTGCTCCATGGTCTCCAACTAGCGAAATTGCCACTGCATTAAAAACAGAACAACTCACAATTTGTTCTTGTTATTGTAAACTCATGTACATCCCACTATGGCATTTCTCAAGGATTGAAGGCAAAATACAAACTAAGCTCTCTTAGAGCTGTAAGGAACAATTAATAATAATTTTTTAAAAAGTGTTGTTGCTTGCTGCTATTCTGTTGCATTATTTTTTTTTTCTGTATTTGTTTGGAAAAATTAAAATTTTAACTAACTGTACTGAATGTTTTTAATGGACAGAGTTAAATTTTGTTATCCACATTAGGCACTTCAGATCTCAGTTTTAAATCTCAGATATTTCGATTCAAATACATGAAGAGCACAAAGCGAAATTAATTTTTTGAATTATAACAATTATTGTAAGTGAGCCATTTTTCCTTAAAGAATTATTTAACAAACTCAATTATGTTATCTCTGTCTGAGTCTGTGGAATGCAAAGATTAAAATTTCCCGGAAATTCTTAATTTAATTAACGTATTGTATTTTCCGAAAAAGAAGAACAGGAAGAGGTGTGGGAAGGCATTCAAAACACTTGTTTACCAAACTTTCGATATTGCTGCACCCTTATTACCCCGCTAAAAAAAATACCATTTTTTTATAACAATACAAATATAATTTATTATTGACTTTTTTAGTTCAGAAAAATAAAATTATAGCATGGGAAAATACAACTAAAATAATATGTATAATTGCACATTGAATACGGGAATAAACGAAACTATTGCTTTTAGTGTGCGTCGTGTTGTTTTAGAAAACGACAAACGTAACAAGGACTTAAGCCTATAATCTATGCAAAAAGAATCATTTTCTTTATTTAATATAATAAATTGCACATATCCAATTTTTTAACATCCGTGCCAGATTATTAGCGGTAAAAATAATCTGGCAGAATTTTCAACGGATCACGTCTGTAGTACATACTTTCATACATTTCCTGAACCTTTGTTCAAATTCAATTCCAAAATTTGCTGTGTTTAGTCTTAATAATAAATTTAAAAATCAAAGGGGCTTATTGCGAGAGTCTACTCGACAAAAGTCGATCAAGATTCTTGATAGAATTGAAAATTCTTTCAAATAGAAAAAAAAATTAAAATATTCAGTACAAATATTAAAAGTCAAATAGAAAAACATTAACGAATAGAATTTAGAAATAACGATAGTAGACTTTAATTCTATTCGACAAGATTCTATTTCATTCGCAATAAGCCCCATAATCTCTTAATCTAAACTGGGTCATGAGTATCGATAAACTTTTAGATACTGTTTGTCAGTGGTGATTTAAACCAGAATTATGTAGTTCAATATGGATAAAAAATTACTCACAGAAGCAAGCAAAAAGAATTCATGCGAATCGACCCAAAAAAAAAACTCGGAAGCATCTGTTTATTAAATGCAGAGTTAACTTGGGTTTAGCTCAATTTTGCACTCAAAAACTGGGCAGTATTTTTTTCTTTTTACTCAGTTTTGGGGATTAAGAAATATGGCACATCGTACATATTATTTGCTTTTTAGGCGTTTCCCTCGATTTTCTTGGTATTCCTTGGGATGTTTTGACTTCCGATGGTGATACATATTTGACCGAACCTTGAAAGTTTTTGGACAGTGAGGACATTCATACAAGCTATCTCCCGTGTGTATTGCAATGTGTTCCTATAAAATAAATTGTATTAGGTATTTCAAACTTATCACACCCAAAACTATTCCTAAATTACTTTTAAAGCTTGAATTTGTTTGAAAGACTTATCGCAAAAAGTACATTTGTGCTTTCGTTCATATTTATGAACATAGTCAATGTGATTTTTCAACGCCCTTTGGCTGGGCGCATTTTTGCCACATATATTGCACTCATATGTAACGTTGGAGTCTTCTGGATGTAGCGCTATCATGTGTGCCTTAAGAATGCCTTTTGTAGATAATTCTGCCCCGCAGATATTGCAATGTACCTTCGGTTTTATGCCGGAGTGTTGCAATTGATGTCGCTCAAGTGCCTTATTACCTCGAACAGTTTTCCCACAAAGATGACACATTCGACTGTAGACATTTCTGTGGACGTTGAAATCATGAGATTTCAATTTTTGTTCATTTGGAAAGCTGAAATATTCGAAGTCATGTGTTTTGTGTTGATGGTGAAAAGAAGAACAATATAGGTACATACCTTTTTCCGCACTTCGAGCAAATATGCTCCTTCACCTCAGTTTCATTGTAATCAATAGATTCATGGGTTTCTTCATGCTTGTCTCGTACACTAAGAGTTAAAAACTTTCTCGAGCAATGTTTGCATTTGAAGAATAATCCCTTTTCCTCACTAGCATGGCTAGTTCTTTGATGAAAATCTAAGCTGTATCGACTTGAAAAGCATTTCTCGCATTCACTGCACTTGAAAAAGTTCGGATTTAAATGCAAATAAATGTGATCGGCTAAGTCGGCAGCGCGGAAGAATTTTCTTTTACAACAGATCATAAAACCAGTCATTCCGTGGATTTGTTTGAAATGTTTCTTTAATACTTTGAAGCTTTCCATGGGCTTATTGCATTCATTACAGAACAAATTCGAGTTCTCTGCTATAAGACGATCGAATTTTTTTGATAATTGAGACTTGACAGACTTTTTCTCTTTTGATTCTATATTTGGCGACTTTTTTTCATCTTTTTTAAGCCCCTCGTCTGCGTCGATATTTTGATTCAGATTGGTTTCTGTTATTTCAATTTTTACTTCTGCCTCAACGTTGCCATCTGAGTAAAAATCATTATCAAATTCTAGTTCTTCTGTCGAATGATCAATATCTTCGTATTTTGGTTTAAGATCAAGTATTTTTTGCCACTTCAATTGTGCATTTTCTATGGATTGACAAAACAGATTGAAATCGCGCAAACTGTCCAAACAGCTTCGACAAACTATTGTTGAGTGATCATCGTCATGCGAAACCTGGGAAAAAGCGCCATAGATGAAAAATTTGTTTTTTATAAAACTAAAAACGAATAAGTATATCTGTGTATAGATTTGTGTACTGTGTCCTAAATGTATCTTCATCATAGTTAAGTAAAATTTATTATTTCAAAACATTCTTACGTGGAACGTAAAATAAGAGTTTATAAGAATGGATATATCAATGTCGTGCTTTTTATTTTGGAAAATATTAGTAAAATCACTACATTCATTTACACACAATCTACACAACATTTTTTACATTTAATTGGGTTTTTGACGACAAGTAATTTTTTATAAACAAATAAAAGCTGAAGTGTCAAGAAGCAGAGCAGAACACTGATCTCTTATAATACACTGGATAGTGGATTCCCTACAAAGTATAACAGCTTTTCTACTTCCAATTGAAGATGACAAGTACGAAGGCAACTCAACACTTTAGGTATGTTCAGTGAGGCAACTCAACACTTTAGGTATGTTCAGTGAGGCTTTGGCAAAAACCAAAGTGGAATTTTTAAGAAAAAAAAAGCAAAAGAAACGTCACTTGTTTGTAAATTTGATTTTTTGTAACTTAAAATAATTGTAAAAGTGAATTTAAAATATTTTAGTTGCAGTTTTATAAAAAAATTTGCATTTCATTATGTTATACAGTTATACCGTTATACAAAAAAATAGGCAACTCAACATTATAACAATTCTCAAATGGCATCAACTTTCTTGTATGGATGCGCTATCCAGTGTATAATAGAGATCAGTGAGCAGAAGCAACGGAATTTAGAGTGTGCCAGTGTGGTGCCGTTCTATGACACCAACTGTAGCAGAATCTGACGTCCCAAGAGGTGAGGCACAAAAAAAAACACAGAACCGCACTTGGAATTTTATGTCAAAATGTTAAAAATTAACTCGGGCGACTTTGGCCGCGTTCAACAGCACATTTGACAGTTCTGAACTGTCATTTTTAGAGCTTCTGATTGGCCAGCAGTCATAAAAATTCAGTTGACGTCGATTGACATTTAGTTACGTTAATTACGTTTTTTTCTGAATTTTCAGATGAAAAATTCTATCTGAAAATTCAGATGACAGCTAAAAGCAACAAAAAAACACTGATCTCTATAATACACTGGATAGCGCATCCATACAAGAAAGTTGATGCCATTTGAGAATTGTTATAATGTTGAGTTGCCTATTTTTTTGTATAACGGTATAACTGTATAACATAATGAAATGCAAATTTTTTTATAAAACTGCAACTAAAATATTTTAAATTCACTTTTACAATTATTTTAAGTTACAAAAAATCAAATTTACAAACAAGTGACGTTTCTTTTGCTTTTTTTTCTTAAAAATTCCACTTTGGTTTTTGCCAAAGCCTCACTGAACATACCTAAAGTGTTGAGTTGCCTTCGTACTTGTCATCTTCAATAGGGCTTTTTAACAAACAGCAATATATCTCTGTCTCGTTCATATTTAAATGTCAAACTAAAATTCTCGGCACAATGACATTTAAGTGGTAGCCATTTGTTTGGTTTATTTTGGAGGCAAATAAATATTTCGAATTGTTTTTTTCCTTTTTTTATAGAAAACATGCAAGTAAAAATGTTTTTATACTTTATATAAGATATTTTAATCTTTTTATTGCACAAAATAGCAAGATTTTTGTAATTAAAATTAGCCCTCCTTATTTTTTTCTTTCCAATTTCATCTGTCATTGTGCCGAGTTTTTGCTGTCATTTGAAACTGACAATTTGGTAGAGATCTCTATTGGAAGTAGAAAAGCTGTTATACTTTGTAGGGAATCCACTATCCAGTGTATTATAGAGATCAGTGCAAAAAAACAGTTCTTGATGCAGTTTTTTTTTTGGTGTTTGGTCTGATCGTCTGGGTCTCGTATTGCTTTTCGGATTTTGATTTTAAAGTGCAAAAAAAAATAAAAACAGAATAAATAATTTCAGACTTTTTGTGCGTTCAGTGTTACGTTTTTCAGAACTGAATTTTTAGATCTGTCAAAAACGTGGTGATGAACGTGGCCTTTGTTTCAAGTTCCGTTCGTATGTCCCCTTTCACACGAAGATACTAGTTGCTGGTGATTTTTTTGACGTTTTCTTTAAATCTCCTTAATACGGCGTTTTCATTAGAGCAAATGAGGTAATTTCGTCAAAAATTTCCAAATTAAATTCAAAATCATCTCATTTCCCATACAAATTCAAATTTCCAAATGAGGTAATTTCAACCAAATTTGCACGAAATTCAGTAGGAAATTACGTAAAACTTTTATGAACACACCCAAATGGATTCCATTTCAAATGACAGGATTCAATGCAAAAACAACAAAAACAAGCGATTGACAATCTGGGCCTTCAAACAAAATTAGGAAATTTGAAATGTGAACACTTTTTTTGTAATTTGCCAAATTACCTCATTTCAGGTCTAATGAAAACGCAGTATAACAGTCTCCTGTACCTTTCACACGCAGATACAAAGTTGGAGGAGACTTGCTGTATTTTCCTTTTAAACTACCTTGGTTGAACGCACACAAACGTAGTGTGAAGAGAAACGTCAAAAAAGTTTCCTGAATTTGTTGACCGGGGAGATTTCATTTCCCCCTCTTTCTTCCTGCCCTTCTCGCCTATGAACTATTTGTTGCCGGCAACTCAGTTGCCCTGTGTGAAAGGGGACTATTTTAACACTAATTTAATTGGCCTCGTTCGGGATTGTATCCAAAGCGATCTGGATAGCTTTGTGTTGTTGTAATCCCTAGTAAAAACACAGCTGATTACAAAACAGCAGTTTGCAAAAATGAGATCTCAAGCTATCCTAAAATTTCTGGTATACTCATCTATCCTATGAGAAATGTCAAGAGCAGCTGATTTTTGATACCAAATATAAGCTATCTGACCTTAGTCGTTCAGAAACACATATGGATACTCGAATATCCAAGATAGGCTATCCTAGTGACTTCTGAACGTGGCCATTGATGTTATTAGTTTGGAACTTTATACAATGTTTGCAAATAAACTGTTTGATATGAAATATACTTTGGACCAAAAATACTGAATATAAAGATATGAATCCTCGGCTGTCAGTTCAGTTTGCCTAAAGCTCTATCAGATAAAAAATGAGAAAGTATGTGTAAAAATGGCGGTATAAAACTCACACATTCACAGTACTTATCTTCACAACTCACACATTCACAGTATTTATCTTCACATCACTCTGCTGTTGGATTTCACATCTATTCATCGACACAAAATTAAATTACAAATACAACAATGTAAACAAATGGGTTTTGGAGGGTGAAACGTACGAAAGATTCATATCTTTATATTCAGTATTTTTGGCTTTAACCCTAACTGCGTTTTCATTAGAGCAAATGAGGTAATTTCGTTCAAAATTTCCAAATTCAATACGAAATCATCTCATTTCCCATACAAAATTCAAATTTCCAAATGAGGTAATTTCAACCAAATTTGCACAAATTTCTGTAGGAAATTACGTAAAACTTTTATGAACACTCCCAAATGGAATCCATTCAAAGTGGATCCCATTTAAAATTACAGAATTCAATTTAAAAAACAACAAAAACAAGCGATTGACAATCTAAACCGTCAAACAAAATTAAGAATCTTGAAATGTGAACACTTTTTTTGTAATTTGCCAAATTACCTCATTTCAGCTCTAATGAAAATGCAGTATTAACTACATTGGCCACTTTTTGCAAAATTACAAAAGTAAAAATATTTTTTTTCACGCTAGCGCAGTTGTTTTGTGAAAAAGAATTAAGGCTCTCCCAAACCAACGCGATTAATCGCTGCGACAAGAGAAAACAACAATAACAACACGTAGTTTTCAAACAAAACAACACGTTGTTGTTATTGTTTTCTATTGTCGCGACGATTAATCGCGTTGGTTTGGGAGAGCCTTTATACACATTTTATTTTTAAATCAAAATTTAAGCTTTCAGTGGCCACGTTCATCACTACGTTTTTGACAGATCTAAAAATTCAGGTCTGAAAAACGTAACACTGAACGCACAAAAAAGTCTGAAATTATTTATTCTGTTTTTATTATTTTTTGCACTTTAAAATCAAAATCCGAGAAGCGATACGAGACCCAGACGATCAGACCACACACAAAAAAAAAACTGGATCAAGAACTGTTTTTTTGTTGCTTTTAGCTGTCATCTGAATTTTCAGATAGAATTTTTCATCTGAAAATTCAGAAAAAAACGTAAGAAACGTAACTAAATGTCAATCGACGTCAACTGAATTTTTATGACTGCTGGCCAATCAGAAGCTCTACAAATGACAGTTCAGAACTGTCAAATCTGCTGTTGAACGCGGCCAGTATCATTTTTATAAGTTTTCCAGTGAGGAACACTATCCCAAAATGAGCTTTGAATTTCCATACAAAAGTTTGAGCTGTCAAAATCTGGGCCCAGATCGCGTACGACGATTCGATTGAACGATCATCGTTTTGGCTATAGCTTTCTCTATCACATGTGAGGTGAAATATAGAGAGAGCAATCGTCAAAACGATTATCGTTCAATAGAATCGTCTTACGCGATCTGAGCCCTGTTATGTAATCTGCTAAAAAAATCTTTTATGATAAGATATGTTTATAAATAAGTTTTTCGAATTGAACAGCTGTATGAAAGTACCAGGGAATGAGTTATAGATACAAAATTAAAAAAAAAAACTTCAATGGTCGTATTAATTAACATTGTCTAACTTTAGGCGTGTTGTTTTGTTTGACAACCACGTGTTGTTATTGTTGTTTTCGTTCGTCGCGAAGAATAATCGCGTTGGTTTGGGAGAGCCTTAAAATAAAAAGTGATTCTTTTTTTTCTCCCCCCTGTATTAACTCGATCTATATTTGCAACCCATCTCAATGTTTATTTATAATTGGTGAATTACTGCACATGGTGAGTAAGCATGACATTTCATCAAAAATGTATTGTTGATTAATTTATAAACAACTTTATTCAATTATATAGAAATTATAATATTTAATTTAAGAAAAAAGTAAAATTTGTTCTCTTCTTATCTTCTCAAAAGCTAATTATTTAAACTAATAATGATTTGCCGTCTGTGTTTAACTGATACTGGACAAAGTATTTTAATATTTAGTGAGGAAAATATACAAAAGTACATTGCAAGGTTTCTACAACTAGAGGTGATGTTTGAAGCAATTTTCATTTTATTTTTCTTTTAACACTGTTCATTTTCTTTCAGCTATCACCTGAAGATCCGATTTCTAAAGAAATATGCTGTCCGTGTTGGCAACAATTGGATAGTTTTCAGAAATTCTCGTTCCAAATCGAGGAAGCTCAGAAATCACTTCAAAAAAACAGTGACGTATCTAAATCCCAAGCTAATCAGAATGCTAATGAGCCGTCGCAAGCGGATATTATAAGTTTTGAAACTTTTAATCCAGAAATTAGTAAGTGAATCAAATTGCTGGTCTCTTGTACTATGAACAAATATTTATAAATCCAATTTAAAGGTTTGAATCTATTGAAGGAAGAAAGTCTGGAAGACAGATTCGATGGTAAGTTTTTATAATAGGTTATTCATGCCGCACATGCACAAACATCTTTAAGTCGGTGCACGTTTCAAATCATTCCCGCAAGGTGTTTATTCTCATTTAAAGTGGATTTAGAACGATTTAACTATTTTTATTGAACATTTAAATACAATTTGAGTTAACTTACAACTATGGAATACATTGACAAAATAAAATCTTATGGCACATTGGAGGCCTATACTTTATCATTGGCTTAGATTAAAACAAATAAAATATATATTATACATGTCAACTTAAAATTAAAAGTCGCTTGGCTTTGATGTTTTCGGGGTGTTCCGTCCCGGTTGTCTAGTTGTGGGTTAGTGGGTAGGGTTGGCATTTAGCCACGGTGGTAGGCTGACCCTGTGTCAGCGTAAAAAGAAACAGTTGCTTCGTCGTTGTCCGTGAAGATATTGGTATCAAGGGTTTCCATCACACTGAGGTACCTTGGGTCGGGATGTCGTTGCTGTGTGGCTGGATTTAGAATGATTTGGTTTGTTAAACTATGTTCATTCTTAAGGATTGATTAACAGTCATATTTTTATAACAACTAGCGTCGTCCCGTGGCCGAAACTCGGCCAGCAAAAACTGACACACTCTAGGAATAAGAAAACTTTCAATTTCGCAAACAATTTGTTTGAAAATATTGAAGGAAAAAAAAAACATTTTTTTTGTTTTTTAATATGCACAGTGTTCGACAGTACAAAAACAAAAATGACCCACAATGTGTAAATGCATTTCTCAAGTATATTCTGCACATCTCTGCAATTGTGGCTTTCCAACCATATACAATTTATCGAAATCGGTCAAATACTTTTTGAGAAAATGTTACCACAAAATTTATTTAAGGCTATTTATATATAGATAGTTTAGAATGAAACACTGGCAAAATCTTGAGTTATCAAAACAAAGTTTTTTGGATTAAAAATAGGTCATTAGCCGAATTGTGCTTTAACATAAGTTCTTTGAAAAGTTACTTGTAATTATTTTATTAATAATTACTAATTATTATTAATAAACGAACAATCTATTTTAGATAATAGCGATATTGACGAAGCACTATTCCATCTAGACCAAGACATGAAAGTTGAATTGAAAAAAGAAGAAGAATTAACTTCAACAACTGCAACAACTCTTTCCCCTGAAACAATCGAAAGCATTTCCACACAAAGAGTTACACGACGATCAGCACTTCAAAATACAAATAAATCGACTGGAAAAAGAAAGAGCATTCAAAATAAAAAAGATGAAGTTGAAAAGGAAGATAATGAAGAGCCTAAGGAAGAACAAGAAGACGAAGGAACGGAAAAAGATGTTTATAACACAAGTGTTGATGGGGGTTCAAATGCAAAAAGAAAACGCGGTCGACCTAAGAAAGGTGAAGAAGTTACTCCCAAGAAGGTTAAAACTGTGAAGTCTGAAAAGTGTTCGAAAATTTTCCAAACAGCCAGGGAATTCGATGTTATCATTAAAAAGCATATGAGTCTATCGTGTGATGTTTGTTACGTTAAATTCGTTGATTTTGCTGAATTAAAACGACATTTTCGAAACGTTCATAAAAGCCGGGGCTATGCTGTTTGTTGCAATAAAAAACTCTTTAAAAGAGGCCTAGTTGTTGATCATATCAATGTGCATAATAATCCTGAGCATTTTAAGTAAATAATTAACTCATATTTTTATTTTAACAAGTTTTTTTAAACACTTCTCTGTCTTAAGATGTATAAAGTGTGACAAGGTTCTGGCTGATAGGATGTGCCTTCGCAACCACGACCTCTTGTTTCATCAAACCGAAGAGTCATTAATATTTCAATGTGAACATTGTCCTGATAAATTTGCCAAAAAGTATTTACTAGATCATCATAATGTTAAACACATTCGAAAGGATAAAAGCAAATTGACCTGTCCCACATGTGGAAATGGGTATGATGATTAGCTATTTGTTATTGCAGAAATTTGTTTGAATTTTTTTAGTTTTTTTTTTTTTTAGATTCCTTACCGAGTCAACATTGACAAAGCATATACAAAAAGTCCATTCTACAGATTATGATAACATTTGTGAAATCTGCGCCAAGATTGTCCGAGGTAATGCAGCTTTTGAGCGTCATATGAAAGAGCATGAGGGTGTTGTCCAGCCACGGTTTCAATGTACTATTTGTGGAATGTGGTTAAAGACTAAACGTATTCTTGTTAAACATATCGAAAAACACGATGGCATAACATACCCTTGCAAAGTTTGTGGCAAGCATTCAGCATCGAAGAGTGCTTTGCAAAGTCACATGAGTTATGTGCATGATTTATCTCGCAAATATAGCTGCACATTATGTGAAAAGTCATTTAAAAAGGCTGTTGCTCTTAAGGTAAGACACAATTAATTCTTTGTGAATAAGAATAAATTGACTTTTTTTTTTTACTTATTTCCATTTCAAAGGAACACATGACTACTCACACTGGAGAAGTACTCTATACATGTCCGCACTGTCCAACTACATTCAATTCTAGGGCAAATATGCATTCACATCGAAAGAAAAAGCATCGAGAAGAGTGGGAAGCGAATAGAATTTTGCTTAAAAAAGAACTTTTAGAAAAACCAGCAGAATGAGAACCAAAATATTTGGATGTGTTTTGGAGCAACTAACACTTAATTTAAAGATTTTTTTAATAAATATATAAAGTAATTTCTAGTTAAAAATATAATATTAATGGTTTGAATATTATTTAAATAAAAATATTAAGTTTTAACGAACTAAAGATAAATTAATTTGAATTGCGTAATAAGATTCAATAAGCTTTAAGGATTATTGTATGAAAACAAAATGCAATGATAAAGTAGTGGAATCAGAGTTTAGCGAAAAAATTTTTGAGAAAATTAAGACAGAGAGGTGAGTTTTTGTAATACCAATTTCGCAAATAAGGAGATTAGCAAAAATTGTTTTTATAAATTAGGAAAGTTTAATTTTTTATTCAGGGTGTTATCTTTTAAAAAATAATTTGCACGTAAATTTAAAAAAAAAACCAATGGGGTGAAAGGCGCAAAATTTTAAACAGCCTGATGTTAAGGTATTAGCATGATACACTTAACAATTTTCTAACTTTAAAACTCTTAAAAACTTACTAAAATATTGTTATTTTTAAACATTTTCTAACTAGTATCATACTAAACCTATTTTTCTAGCTGAACACGCCTAAAACAGTGACAATTCAACCGATTTTGGCAACTGTAGCTGCCAAAGTGACACTTGGATTTAGTATGATACTAAAAAGATAAAATAGGCATTTGTGGATTTTAACTTTAGTAAAATGTTAAACTAACTCGTTTAAAATTTGGAAAAACCTGTTTTTAACCTAGCATCATACTAAAAATGCTTTAACATCATACTAAATCGTCTAAAATTTTGCGCCTTGTTTTTAATAACCCAAGGTAACAGTACCTAAAATTCAAAATGTTGTAACCTTTAAAGGAAAATCTTATTTTTTTTAAGAACGGTTCCACAGATTTTGGCTGATTTTATAATTGCATCATTTTTGCACATGCAATGCATAAAATATTTATTCAATGCATTTATGCTTTGCAAAAAAAAAAAAAAACAAAAAAACTAAACTATGGCAGAAATTAAAATTATTCTTCCTGCAAAGCGGCAACAAAACAAAAACCACTGCAAACGTGATCGTATTTTAACTGTCATGTTGCTTTTATAAATGTAATTGTCAACTGCTCTCATGCACAGATAATGCAGTTTATTTTCATTTATGAAAATCTTGCAAATCTTGCAGGACTGCTGCATTTCTACATTTATGAACTTGACCTTTTATAAAAACAATCAGCGCCGTTTTGTTTCCATGTCATTCATATAAAGCTACGCGAAGTAGATTATCATCGATCTGTACCGCTGGTCGTTGACGTTTATGTTAATGCTCGTCCAATAGTTTATAGCCTACATTATTTAATATACCAATAATACAAATCATCCCCCTTAAACAAATCATATTGAAACAAATAAAAAAATGTAGAACTTTTAAATGCGAAAACTTTTAAAAGATCTTTCATATAAAAAGAAATAGAATAGAATAGAAATAGTATAGAAGTATTTTTTTTCTGTTTGACGTTTAGAACAACAAAAAATTGTTTGGTTTTAGAAAAATAAAAATAAAATTCCGCATAACAACAGATTTTTGTTTGCCTAGAAACAAACAACATTTATTTGTATTAGTAGTTCAATTTGTTATTCCAATCGTAAGCGTAACAAGGAAGAACATTTTGCCCTTTTCACTCCGCACTCTTGAACTCTTGAAATAAGCTAAGCAGCCCCACTTTACGCACACTTCTAATTTATTTTGTCACTTTTAAATATTCGAGAAGACCAACATACCTAATTCAATAATCACTCGTTTTTTTAACTGGCTTGGAGCCAGTACCAACTTGCAACCGATTCTCGATTTTCGATTTTTGTTTATACATATTTACACAAGAATAGTTAGCAGTTCTTACCCGCTCTATAACTTTTTTCCTATGCGGAAAACGGTGTTCCCGCAATAAAACCCAATTTTTTTCATTTTAAGGCTGTTTTTTTGACCTTTTTTTACTAACTGCTCTTGTGTAGGAATAAAAAAGAAAAAAATTCAAGAAGCGGTTGCAGTTTGGCAACGTTAGAAACCAGTTAAACAAAAATCATAAAACCCGTTATAACTCGAAGATGAAACAAAGTTAAGAAAATTACCCCATTAAGTTTTTCGACTCAAAATAATCTTAGGACCCCATGGTTTTCGTCTGCATCGTTCATCTATTATAGTAGGTAATCCTATCTTAAAAACTAAACTTTAAGTTCCATAAATGTGGAACACATTATGCTTTAGCTATGGTATCATTCAAAATATGTTTTTGCAACGTGGCATACAATTTAGACTTTCATAATTTACACATATCAGGATTGTTCTGAGTAGGTCTTAAAATCTCAGTGTTATCTTACATAAGAGTAATAAGTAAGTGCGCCTCAGTCATGCACATTATTTTTTAATTAATGATCTCAGTTTTTTGTTTTGCCAAAAACTTTACCGTGTATCTATTCTAAAATAAAACAAAATTTTGAATTAACCGCTAACTAGCGACTGCAGAGGATGAAAATATAAATCTATTAAAAATAAAGACATTTTTTCCATATTTAAAAACAATTTATGGCCATATACAGGCATACAAAAACTAAATATAAAACTATACTTAATGATCGTAGTAGCCGTGGCGTGATGGTTAGTGCGATGGACTGTCATGCCGGAGGTCTAAGGTTCGATCCCCAGCCTCGCCACCTATTTATTTAAAAGAAAAAACGGCTACTGCCTCTTGCGAGGAATTGACAAATCCTCCAAGAGTATTTCCTGTCACAGAAAAGTTCCGCTCGTTAGCCGTTCGGATTCGGCAATAAACTGTAGGTCCCCTCCATTCCTGCAGACACGCACACAGGAATGGTTGAGCGTTGTAAGTCACTAGGCCCTAGTTCTTCATGAGCTGTCGTGCCATCAAATTTATTTATTTTTTATACTTAATGATCCCCCTAATCTGCATACTAAACTGAAAGACTAGGTTTAGGTTAGGTTAGGTATTAAATATTGCCTTAAAACATAAATATTTCAATATGAATTTTTCAACTTTAAATTGCGATTATCGAAATACTAGCGGGTTGGGGCAAGCAGGAGGGGTATCATTCAAATCCGGAATTGATAGTTAGTCGCCATGAGTCACTGTTCGGGAGCGCACCGCGCATTTGCAGTGGAGCAATATTTGAAGTGCAATGAATCATTGGTACGCGCGCGTCACGCTTTTTGTACTCCAAATTGTCGTTTTTAAACAATGTTAACGTTTTTGATGGCAATCTCTAGGGTTGTTGGGGCACCAGTATCGCATATTTTGTTTGTTAACATATCCATCAACATGGAAATGTGCTTCGTCACTGAATAAAATGTTTCGAAGCGTAAGTGCTGTCCGAAAACGTTCCAGCATTGTTCTTGCTAAGGATTCTCGCAAAGGATAGTCACTTTCATTGAGATACTGAACAATTTGCATTTTGTACGGGTGGAGCTTTAATTTATTTTTCAAAATAACATGCACTGTTGATTTTTGTATTCCTGTGAAGATCGCAATCTTCCTTATTGATTTACGTGGATTTTGAATAATTTCATTTCGAACTTGAGACGTGATCAGGCGTTGTTGCTGACGTTGGCAACTCCGCAAATCCTGCGCTTAGAATGATATCCCTCCTGGCTTACCTCAATCCGCTAGTATTTCGATAATCGCAATTTAAAAAATTCCCTTTACCTACCAACAATGCATTCATAGAGTAACGTTAGTCAGAGATCTATCAAAGTATTTGACCTTAAAGAAAATGTCATTAACTATGACAACCAGCATCTATGTACCGTTAGATAAGGACTTTAAGTTTTAATTGCAAATGAAATGCAATTAATTTGATGACTAGACGTAGATTTTCAGTACCTAATCAGATTTGGCAAGGTAAAAGTCCCTATTATATTAGTTCTTCCATAACAACATACCTACCTCACACAAAACCACAATAAACTGTGATTTAATCTAAAAGACATCCACCTCTTTGAGTCTTTTACAACAATTATCTTTCGAGAATTCCAGTGAAAACCTATCAACTCAAAATGGTCTAAACCTACCTACATTCTTTAGTAAACGAACGAAATACGCATGTATATGATGTCCTTCACAATTCACATACTCTCAACACATCGACCAAAAACATTAATTAAATATTCCATTTTGGTTTTGATAATTAAAGCCTCCTCCTCAGCTATAATATAGTGGTTCAAATTAATTCCCTATGCATAAAGGATTAGGTCGGTGCCACATTCGATTCTGGACTTGGACTGTATTTCGACCATGTCGTCGTCGTCCTTTTGGTTTCTATTCTATTGTCCCTTTTCAGCAGTGTTGAATTGACCATCGCAGAGCGCGCTTCTTTCTGTTGCACAGCTACAACGAGACGGATACAAGTTTGTGGCCAGGTAAATTACCATATCCTTAATGAAATGGAAAACCATAGAGACTGATAAATATTTTATCAATTGGCTAATCCTTTGTAAGGTACCACCAATACCGTTCCCACATGCCCACCGCAGCTGTGTCCCATAATTTCAGTGGCAACAAGGAGATCGTCTCTGCTCGGGCTCGTTTGAATGGCACTTCTGTCCGGGAAAACCTCGATTCTAGACATTTCTGTGGGAGCTTTTCCAAAAGAGATAAGAACACAAAAAATATATAAATTAAACAAAGAACGTGAGGGCGGCTCGGCTCAACGAGAAGCTTTTCGCAAATCCTTTTGCACAAATAAATTGTGGAGATTTCTTTTCGACGCCAGATTTGATGCGGTTGGGTGTTAAAGGGATGCGAAGCCGCTTTAATTTATCGGTCCGTCACCCCTTTTTTGTTGCTTTATTAATCTTTTTTTTTTTTCTATTCCTGAGCTGGATAAGAGTGTTTTGGGGATTCCTTATAACCGATTTCTTTTATTTTCTTCTTGTATTCCACAAACATCTGCAGGATTTCTTTCATTCTTTATATATTCTTTTTTTTTTGTTGTTGTTTGAGTTGAGTTGAATTGAAGGATTTAATTTTTTAAGTGAGAAGGTATGACAAAGGATAAAATATCCATTTATCAAATTTGATTTCTTTCGGGTTAATGTTGTGCTAAAATAAGCGTTATTCCTGTTAAATTCAAATTCTTTGCAGGGCTATATTATAATAGAATAGGTTAACGGTTTTTGAAGTAAGATTGAAAATTTAAATGAATGGTTTTCAACACAAGAGTGACATGCATACAAATATTATCTATCTATAAATAAAAAAAATTGAAAGAAAAGTTAGGAAATTAAAAAAAAAAATATACCATTTTTGTTTGTTTATGGTAAAATCGTCGGTGGGTAAGAATTATTAGTACCGACCGTCTTTTCTATTTTTAAGAGATTTAAAAGAAATCTGTAAGTGCATAAATATACCCTCTACCGATAATCATCATCCGAAACTATAATACAAAGTAGCCCCCCCCCCCCCCTGCTCACGAATAGGAGTGCAGTGAGGCTGTTCCCAACAGTTTGAAACAGTCAAGAACAGGTTTTTGCTGTTCAGTGAGAAAACTTCTTCTGTTCTAAACTGTTCTGACTTGCTGTTCAGTGAGTCTGTTTAGAACAGTTTGGAACAGTTTAGAGCAGGATTTTCTGTACTTGCTTTTGAGGTAGAATAACTTAGAACAGATGAGAACAGAGATTTGTGAGAAATGTAAAAATAAGTTGTTGTTCTGTTCTGTCCTGTTCTGTTCTGTTCTGTTCTGTTCTGGCTATTTCTTTACTGAATAAAGCTAAAGTTAGGTATCAACCAGTGCTCGGGGTATTTTTAACAGATTTCCCTCCACGCAGTCGGTAAATTTCCTTTTTGTCCCACAAAAACTTTCTTTTTTCCCTTTTTATTTCCCACAAAAAAAAAAAAGTTGAAAAGTGGACTTAAAATGAAAAACAAAAAAACGAAAATTTTGAATATGAAACTAATTATTTTAGAAACTATTTAAAACAACTTGATTTAAAAAAATTACTAAAAGAATGAAATATAAGCCTTCAAAAAATCCATTTTTATTAATAATTAATAATCCATGAGATTTTAAGGGGAAGCAAAACATCTTTTCGAGAAAAAAAATTAAAAACTTAAATTTAAAAATTTTGAAAAAAATTTTTAATTTTTGCTCCAATTTTTTTTCTTTGAAAAAAATGTTTTTTTTTTCTTCTCCACGCTTATCAGTATTGTAACTAACGCAAAACTGTGAAAAAAGTGGGCAGAAATTGATGTTTTCGTTTCCATTTTGATGACAATTTCACAATGTTTATGAACCACCCAATTTGTTCCCTTAATTGGTTTTTACGACTTTGATCATTCGGTACATGAAAACGGTTTAATGGATTTATTTGAAATTTTGCAGAAATATTGGTGGTCTATAGTTCTTTAAAATGTATTACCAAATTAAGTCCTAAAGTCAATATTTTTAAATCAGTAAAAGATCGTTTTTTAGACCTTTTCTGAATGTAACGATGAGGAGCCAAAAAAAATAATCGTTATAGAGTTTTAAAAAAATCTTGTAGAATATTAATTCCAGTTTTTAAAACTATCCATTAATTTTCGGTGTCCTCATTCCTTGCGATAATATTGGTAGTCAAAGTCAAAAGTCTGTTTTTTCATTCAAAGCCAGATATTCTTTTGAAAAAAATTTGTGCAATGACGAAAAAAGATGACCTTAAAGCTGAATAAACAAGTTATTGAAAGAAAACATTAAATTGGCTCAAAAAAAATTTTTAAAGAAAATGACAATGTTCAAAGAAAAGAAAAAAATTTAAAATTTTTGGGCCGTGCTGCTTCTTATGATTGCACAATAACGGTACCTTAAAAAAATCAATTTCTCAATACAAAAAGGATTAAGCTTCAGAATGCTTTTTGTTTCATCTCAATACGACCACTTTTCACAGAGATACAGCTCTTCGAAAAACACTTAAAAAAAAGTGATTTTTTTTTGTTCCCTTAATTGTTTTGACAAGTATATTCACGTGTTATAAAATTTTCTAACAAATAATTCTGATATTTCTTGAAATTTATTTTCGAATTAATCTAAGAAAATTGATTATAACTTTGTTGATGTGCTCTTTTCTGGGTAAAATTTAAAAAATCAAATAATTCCCACAAAATGGGTCGGTTTTCCCTTTGTCCCTTTAGAGGTCAAAATTTCCACAGAAATGGATTTCTCCCACGATCCGGCATTCGATTAAACGGAGATCCAAATTACCAGCCCGGTATAGATTCAACAATTTAGGTGTTAATTAATCGATTATCCGGATTTCACTCTACTATATCCAAGGTATTTATTGGTATATTCAATCAAAATTTTGGCAATTAATTTATTTCATGTTTTTTTTTTTTTAAGTTATGTTCTTTTCTAAATAAATTTGTATAAATGTTATACCTACATTTATGTATACATATATTGTACGAGTACGTATAGTTTTAGGAAGATTTTCGATTATCTGGCATAATTTATTTTAACTTACAAAAAACATGCATGCAATTAGTACAGAAATATTTAAATTCAAGAAATTTATTCTTTAAATTACTGAAACAATTAAAAATTATACAAGAATTCTTTTTTTATTAATGGTATCTCCCACACAGGGCTGGCATCATCACGTTTTAAGCGAAAACGACTGTAGATGATATCTTTTCCACCATTGCTACGAGTATTTCTATCAGATCTGTAGAGAAAAATAAACGATATCGATCGATCGTTTTGGTTTTACGTGATGAGGCCCAGTATTTTTCTCAAAAACAAAAAACCGATTTTGAGCATGTTTTCAAAAGTATAAAAAACTGAGTTCCAAAATTCATTAGAAGCGCATTTACTGCGCAAATTGCGCAGCCAAAAATTTTTTAGCTGCTTCGATTAATTTTTTTTTTTGTATTCCGAAACGTCAGACTTATGCAATGCACATAATATTTCAACAAAGCATCAAGTTTGTGTTGCTAATGCGTATGAAAAATGTAGGCATTACTTCCGCATCAAAACATGTTCTACATTTTGGAACTCAGCCATAATTTAACCTGTTTTAAAAAAGTAGGATAGGTATTGATTATTAAAAAATTAAATTTGAAGTTCTTTTTTTAAATTTAAAAATATTTTTTTGAAACAGTAACATACACATATGTACATATATTTAGGTATATTTATAAACCTCTAATAAATGAGCAGATGTTTTTTTTCGAAATTGAGTTTTTAAAGACACAATAAAATGTCAATAAAACTTTATACATTCGAGTGTATAAAAAAAATAATTTTCAAAAAAACCGCTCCAACGTTTGTTAAGATTTTTTTAAGGGTGGTCCAACCATAATGCACGATGTTAATTGTAAGTCACACTTTAACGTCAAGTTTTTTGCCCAACTTAATTTGACATTTCTTTGATTCA
The DNA here is from genome assembly GCA_947049315.1 of Epistrophella euchroma. Classification (NCBI taxonomy): domain Eukaryota; kingdom Metazoa; phylum Arthropoda; class Insecta; order Diptera; family Syrphidae; genus Epistrophella; species Epistrophella euchroma. Next base: position 118,290,809 of record OX346245.1, on the reverse strand, counting down.
GTGTTTGACAAATTCAGCCATGGAGAGGTACACAAATGAGCAACGCGTTAAGATTGTTCCAGCCCTTAACGAAAATGGGTGTTCAAATCAAAATGCATTTCGTGCGCTTTGTCATTTTTTGGTCAGTATAATCGACCAAATGTGTCCACAATTGGTAGAATTGTGCGCAAATTCCAGCAAACCGTGTCTGTATGAAATGTGAAAACACCTGTACAACGGTTTATGGACTGGCGCCGTCATCGGGCCGTACTTCTTCGAAAATGAGGTCGCCCAAGCAGTTACCGTGAATGGTGTTCGCTATCGCAAAATGATAACGGACTTCTTGTGGCCAGAAATTGAGCATATGGACCTGGACGATATGTGCTTCCAACAGGATGGTGTCGTTTTGGCTACTACAGTAGCATTTGGCTACTTTGCTGCGGAAAGGGCTACCTTAAGTTGGCTAACTTGAGAGTTTTCCTCAAGTTGAGCAATAGTGAAAAAAATGGCATGTTACATGGAATACTTCAGTCCACCGGGGAGGGGAGATTAAATTAAAATAAATATTCTGTAAATGTTTGCTAATCGTATATTTTAATATGGTCGACTTACTTACTTTACTTTACTTTACTTTACTTTAGATGGCGCTCACAGCCCAGGATGGACTACGGCCTCAACCAACAAGCCCCTCCAGCCAGCTCGGTCCCTAGCTAGCTGCCTCCAGTTACGAACTCCAAGTTGGTTGAGGTCGTTCTCCACTTGTGTGCGCCACCTAAGGTGGGGTCTTCCTCTGCTGCGCAGACCGTCAGGGGTAGATTCGAAGACTCGTCGGGCTGGTGCGTTGGTGTCCATACGCTCCACGTGTCCCAGCCATCTTAACCGCTGTATTTTAAGCTTTTTGACCAGGTCGACGTCGCTGTAAAGCCCGTAAAGCTCATTGTTGAATCTTCTCCTCCATACTCCATCGATACATACTGGACCGAAGATCACCCGAAGAATCTTCCTTTCAAAGCACCCAAGTAGATTCTCATCCGTTTTTGTCAGGGTCCATGCTTCTGCCCCATACAGCAGGACCGGGATGATAAGGGTCTTATATAAGGTCTCCTTGGTTCTTTGAGAGAGGGCTTTATTACTCAAATGCCTTCTTAACCCGAAGAAACAGCGATTGGCAAGAGTAATTCTTCTCTGCACTGATGTCATTTTGCGATGTTATAGTGGAGCCCAGGTAGACAACGTCTTTGACGACTTCGAAGTTGTACCTTTCCATCGTGACGTTTTGCCCGAGCCGACGATGTTGAGATTCCTTTCTCGATGATAGCATATACTTCGTCTTGTCCTCATTAACAGCCAAACCCATTTTCGCCGCCTCCGATTCAATACTTGCAAACGCACCAGTGACAGCTCGCTTCGTTCTTCCAATGATGTCAATATCATCTGCATAAGCAAGTAGTTGAACGGACTTTTGAATAATTGTACCTCTGTTGTTGACTTGCGAGTTGCGTACAATTGCTTCAAGTACGATGTTAAAGAGGTTGCATGATAATGCGTCGCCTTGTCTCAAACCTTTCTCGACATCAAAGGGTTCGGTGGTGTTCTTGCCGACTTTGACGGAGCAGCGAGATTTCTCCATCGTCATCCTGCACAAGCGGACGAGTTTAGCAGGGATGCCGAGATGCGCCATGGCTCTGTATAGCTCGTCTCTGTCTACGCTATCATATGCGACTTTAAAATCGATAAAGAGGTGGTGTGTATCGATTTGAAACTCCTGGGTTTTTTCCAAAATCTGTCGGAGTGTGAACATTTGATCGACGGTTGATCTGCCGGGCCTAAAACCACACTGATAGGGGCCGATCAGATCGTTGACAAACGGTTTTAAGCGATCACACAGTACAGATGACAAGATTTTGTATGGTCGACTGCAGCTTTTTATTTTATCTCTCAAATATATGTAGCTCTTCTATAACTCCGAACAAAACCAAAAACTGCTGATGTCAAAATTATCTATTATCCATCCAATGACGATGTGCGTTAAATGAAAAAGTATCATCTGCAAATTGTTATCTTTCGCTCACCGGACAAAATGTCATTTTGATTCATTCAATAGCTTTCACAATTGCGTGCCCCAAACACATTAGATGTGGTGCAGCTGGCTCGCGCGGTTGCCTAAGCAATTCCCTGCCATCACCATCACCGTTCACTACCAGTACAATTCCTGGCATCACCCTTCCCCAAGGGAGCTCAATAATAAAATAACAATAATGATGCTTGAATTTTAATCCTCACAATCTGGATACCATACCTTTGTCCCTTCCCGCTGCCTGAATCCTGATGTCACTTAACATCCTGCAATTGGCTTAATAATTGCTCCAATAATCGTAAAAAAGTTGTACGCTGACTCCAACCCCCCAAAAAGCACGGCAGCCTTTGGGTGGTCGTCGGCGCGTCGTGTCGGTTCAGTCTTCAGTCACCGGCTGTTTATGATGTGCACCACGGGCCTCTTTACGAGCTGCCTAGTGCTTCGTTTTACTGCTGATGGTGGCGCAGTGGTGTCAATAAGGACTCCACTCGAAACAGCTCCCCTCAAGGAAACACATCGTCCTGGTACTAGTCCTGGTCCCCCAACAACAATAACAACAACAACTGCGCTCGTAATAACAGTAATAGCAGTTATAACTTTCGCTGACTGAGTGTAGGACCGTTTTGGTCCCGTTTTGTTGGCTGTGTTATTAAAAGGCAGTCATGCCAAAGTTTTTCTGTTTTTTTTTTTGTTGTATTTTGCTGAGGGATGCAAGTCGGCTTGGGGGATTTGCTTTGGAGAACACTTCAAGGACTATCCGTATGTGCTGCGTTCGTCCTACCAGCAATCTAGTGCTGTGTTTAATTTTGCCTTTTTGACTGTTCGTCGACGAGTGGCAGTGGGTGTCCTTTTTTTTTTTTGCTTTCGACTTCGCAAAGTTGTGTGTTTGGGGAATTCCGTTCGAGTGGTCTGCACAATCGGACCATTCAGACTTGAAAATCCGTGATGATGTACCAATTCGATGAAAATTGCTTTGATCAGTGATTACTGAGGTTTCAAGAGCCACTTCGAAGGGATTTTACTGTCTGAATCTGAAATGGAAAGCGGCAAAGTGGGTGTAATTAAATTTCCCCATTTTTTAACTTTGAGTTTTTTTTACAAATATTTTTAGCAATGAAACAGTTCAATTCTGATGAACCGAATGGTGACACAACGCGGTCTGAAAAGGAAGCGCCCCATGTTTCAAAGTCAATAAAATTGAAGTGTATCTGATGTATATTGATATTGTCCTTTTGTGACACGTGATTTGGTTTGATGTTATATTGCATGATAGACGTCAACAGAATTTTTAATTTGAACTTAAGTGGCTGAATACAGAATTCAGATGATAATGAATGGAATCGATATCGTTTCATCGCTGCGAACAGTTAATATAAAATAAGTCAATTTGTTTAAACGTACAAGGGTGTGCGTAAGGAAACCATCAGTGTTTCGAAAATCAAAGTCTCGAAAGGCAAAGGTTCGAAAGACAAAGGTTCTAAAATTTGAAATTTCGAACCTTTTGGTTTTCGAAACCTTTGTCTTTCGATACTTTGTCTTTCGAAACTTTATCTTTCGTAACTTTGTCTTTTCGAATCTTTGTCTTTTCGAAACTTTGTCTTTTCGAACCTTTGTATTTCGATACTTTGTTCTGTCGAAACTTTATTTTTCGAACCTTTGTCTTTCGAACCTTTGTCTTTCATTTAAACATTTCGGTAACACCATATCTCTCTCAAAACGATCCTATAACCATTTTCAATGTTTAAAAAAACTATGCTAGCACAAAAACCGCGGCTTCCAAACAAAAACAGCACAAAATGAGCACAAAATTCTAGTTCTTGTTTCAATCGATTATGCTTGTGTGTAGATGAGCTAACTTTATGGACGTGTCCAAATCGAAAAATGGCATAAGGCCCAAAATCCGGCATAAAGCCAAAAAACTCAACAAAAAAGTGCCACAAAACCCAAAACGAATCTCATAACACTTAAATTAATTTTTAAATCTTATAACGTCCAAATTGAAAATTGTCATACCGCCCAAAAGATTTATCTTTTTTTTTGGAATTTTGGCGTTATGTCTTACACATTGGGCGTTATGACATATACTTTGGGCTTTATGCTGATTTTAATTCTTATCGTTCGTAAATCTTATCACCCAACGTCATAACACCCAAACAAAAAAAAAAATGTCATAACGCCCGAAATTTGACACACCGTCCAGAATCTCAGCGACCAAATTCAGAACCACAAGAAATATTTTGGGTGATATGTCAATTTCTTATTTAGGCATTATGATTGTTGAAAACCATTTTGACTATTTTGAGCACTTTAAAATTGCTTTTGGGCTTTGTGGCATTTTCTTGGCTAGTTTTTATTTATTTATTTATTTATTTATTTCGTCAATCAAGTTACAGTAACTTTATAAAGACTACAATAAGTTTAAATTTATAATGAATTCAGTACTTCAATCTTAATATCTAACCTACTTTTATTGAAATCAATTATATTATCAAATTCATTATAAGCAATACATGATTCGGTTATTGGATTATGTTTTGCATAACTTGTACTATGATACGGAACATAAAAGAAATCACCATCTCTTGGTCGCAAACTGCGAGAAGGTGCATATATATTGAACAATGATAGTAACACCGGGCAATCAATATTTGAAGTAAGGATATCGAAGGCAAAGAGTACAGAATATAATTTTCTTCTCTTTACTAGAGGCTTTAAATCAATTAAATTACATCTGGTCTCATAAGACGGGATTGTAGAATTTCTAAATATCCTTCGCAAGGCAAACTTAGTAAACTTTTTCTGGATTTTTTCAATCCGATTGATACTTGATTGAGTATAAGGATTCCATATAACGCAACAGTACTCCACCAACGGTCTTACAAGGGATAAATAAAGAGTTTTTAAAGTATAAGGATCTTCAAAAGACTTTGAATTTCGAATTACGAAACCCAGCATAGAGTTTGCTCGTGAAATAACGTGGTCCACATGAAGTGAAAAAGTCATGTTAGAGTCAAAAATAACTCCAAGATCTTTTTGACTTAGTAATCTTTGTAAAGAGTGATTTTCAATTTTGTAATCAAAACAAGTGGGATTAGCTATTTTTGAAAAAGTAACAACACTGCATTTGTTATTGTTGAAAAATAGCCCATTAATTTTACACCAATTAACTACATTATTAAGATCAAGTTGAATTTTGCTTGCATCTAGTGAAGACCTTACAATACTAAAAATCTTAAGATCGTCAGCATACAAAAGACACTTTGAGTAGGAAAGATATGCTGGTAAATCATTAATAAAAAGAATAAAAAGGAGTGGACCAAGGTGGCTACCCTGAGGTACACCCGAAAAGTTTATTATTTCTTTTGAAAGTACATTTCCAATTTTCACAAATTGTTTTCTGCCAACCAAATAACTTTTAATCCAATTAAGGAGTGCGGAGTGAAACCCAAACAACTCAAGTTTTTTTACAAGAACGTTGTGCTGCACACGATCGAAAGCCTTTGCAAAATCGGTGTAAATAACATCAATTTGCAATCGCTTTTCCAAACTACGAAAACAGTAATTTGTGAAAATAGACAAATTAGTTGTTGTCGATCTTCCACTCACAAAACCATGTTGCTGCTCAGAAATATAATTACGAACTAAACTATAAAGTTTGTTTTTCACAATTGCTTCGAATACTTTAGGGATCAGTTGAAGTTTAGCGATAGGTCTATAATTTTCAACAGATCCCTTAGAACCAGATTTGTGCAGAGGTGTTATTAAAGAATATTTCCAGGTATCTAAAAATATACCTTGACTCAAAGACAAATTAAAAATATAGCAGAGCGGGGCAGCTAGATTAAATCTACAAGATTTTAGAAAAAGTGGCGGAATATTATCCGGTCCAACAGAAAAACTGTTGTCAAGAGATGATAAAGCTATTAACACATCATCTATAGATAAATACAGACTTCCAGCATCAATATTAAGACCTACATTTTTAAAATTTGTATCAAAATTAATCCCCAAGTCCATAAAATTAGATTGAAAAAATGAAGCAAAATTATTACAAATATCATTAATATTGTCAGAAGAGACACCATTGTAGGACACATTGGATGGAATTCCTAGCGATTTCCGTTTTGTATTCAAAAATGACCAAAAACATTTAGAATTATTTTTAATCTTTGTCTCGAGAGACCAAATATACTGTTTATAAGTAAACTTTTTCAGAAATTCGTACTCTTTCCTTGTTCGATAAAATTGTTCACGAAAAGCAACTGAAGATTTACTTTTTTTCAAAACATTTTTAAGTCTGGATAAACTTTTATTGAACCAAACAGGTTTTTTTGAAATTGGTATATGTTTTATAGGAACAAAGTTTTTAATAGCATAATCTAAAATGTTCCGAAGCGTAGTAAAAGCTATATTCAAATTAGTACAGTTAAAAATTTGTTGCCAATCAAGTGATTCTAAATACCTATTCATTGAGACAAAATTAGCATTTTTAAAATCATGTTTCTGAATAGCTTTATAAGTAAATTGTGATTCAATCAAAACAGAAAAATTAAATGTAATTTCAAGTGCCTTATGATGAACACTATTTTCAAGTAAATTAAAGCCAGCTTCATCTAAATGAGCTTCAAGATTCTTGTCAATAAAAACTAAATCTAGAATACGCCCTATGGAATTATACACATCATTAATTTGGTACATATTTAAAGCAATTATGTTATCAATTACATTGTATTCAAAATCTTTAGATACATTATAAGGAAACATTTCTTTTTCATCACTTGAAAATAACCATTTGACATCAGGTAAGTTAAAATCACCAAGAATTACGAAATAACAATTTTCACCTATAATTTTTGCAACGTCTTTAATATTTTTTATATGAGCATCATAAGTGGAATAGTGAGATGCAGGAGGAATATATGAAACAAAATAATATATATGAATAGTTATATGAGAATGTAAAATAGGTAAATCTACACATACACATATTTGCTCAATACTAGTATTAGATAAAATAATTTCACTACTTATCAGTGGCGTGGCGTCCATATAACACGATTCCTTTCGAGTTACCATTTGAAAATCTCAATCATGTTTATTAAAAAACGAGCAACATTCATCTAAATTACTAGAAAATTCCCTAAATATGTCGAAGAAAACCGTGTTATTTTTGTCCATAAGAAAGCAAAAAAATAACTCGGTTTTCTGCGTCTTATTTCGGGAGTTTTAATACAAATAAATGGAGCAAGTCAAACAGAACAAGCTTGTTCTATTCAGCGAAAGTTCTATTTGTGTTTCTTGTGGTGTATGGAGTTGTAGAAGAGAGAATTAAGTATGTCTCACTGTTGTATGAAGTTCATTGAGCAGGGTAGGGGTAGTTTTCTGTGCAAAAAATTAATTTTAATTCGAAAAATTAACACGCTTTTTTTCGTCTTATTTTAATAACTTTGTATGTGTCTCGCTGCGTTGCTGTGTGAAGTTTACTGTGGAGGTCATGTAGGTTTTTCTTTAAAAAAATACAGTTCATACACCTTTTTATTTTATTGTAAAATTAAACTTTTATGACTCTTTCTATACAAAATTTGTAAATCAAAACTTATATCATGGCGTGGAAAGCGATATAGACAATTTAAGGTAGACATTTATTAAGTTTAGTTACCTATACGTTTTCGGATGACTAATTTTTCTTCGAGTTACCATTTGAAATCATCCACGCCACGCTACTGCTACTTATGTAATTAGAGCGAATAGCAAATAAAATACCACCTCCTCTGCTTAAGCCAGTCTGGATGCAGCAACGATCTTTACGAAATACATTGAAATCCGATGTGAAGAGCGATTATATCGTATGAACAATCAGCAGCAGCAATAAAAAAATCATTTGATTTTGTCCTCATACCTCCAGCGTTATGATAATACATGGAAAAGCATTTGTTTGATGCAGTAGCAAAAGACTGTTTGTTTACGTTGGCACATTTTGTTGTTTTCGATGCGACCAGTTTTTTGGACGTCTCACAAATTCTTTAATCTGGACACCAAGAGGCCAGAAAGATGGTTGAAGAGCAGCACTAAATGATCCAGCTGGAATTCCAAGTTTAAAGTTTATAAAACGGAGAGATGAAATATCTGTATCCTCTTTTACTAATATAGAGCAGACAAGGTTTTTTGTTGGCAAATTAAGCTTTCGTGCAGCGAATTGGATAATATTCTCTTCGGTAACTGTGTTACTTAGTCGAGAAATATGAATAAAACGTAGAGAAGGTACAGATGGAAGAGCAGTGAGCGCATCAGCATTATCATCATCGCCAAACAGCAGTTTTTGTTTATGTTTTTTGTTTTTGGCCACGTTGTGTCCGTGTTTGGGCGCTATGACATTTTAAATTTTTGTTACCTTGGGCGATAACACCAAACGCTGATATATATAATAAAAACTGCATTACACCCAAAATAAATGTCACAACGCCAAATTACTATGTCATAGTGCACAAATCGTACAACAAAAAATTGTTCATACATTTTTTCGGGCGTTATGACAATTTAATTTGGGCATTATGGTTTTGGGCGATAAGACCTAACGCCGTAAATTTCGATTTTACGATGGAGTATTTTTCTGTGTTAAGGCATCCTAAATGTTAGATCAAACGCATAGGTAGGTAACCTACTCACGCTCTCTTCAGTTATTGCTAAACATGTAATACATAAACAAAACAAGAAGTCTCGTAAAAATTAATTAAGGCAATTTTCCTAAAAGTCAATTTTAATTCCTCCCCAAAGATTTCGTCAGAATAAATGTTGGGTAGGTACGCGTAATAATAAAAGAAAAATGCCCAAAAACATTTATCTGCAAAAATTGACATTATTATGTTTTTTTTTTTTCTCTTTGATGTCAATGCCCATCCCTTTTGCCCCCATCAACGTTAAAAAACTTCATCCCTTAGAAATCTAAACTTTTCTTAAAAAATGCCTGCCAGTTTTAAGTCTTAACTCGTCAACGGTCTTTAGACACATAAAAGAGGAGGCCAAACTAATTAGATCCACTCACTAATTAACTGAATTTCAAGAAAACGGGGATTCTTTTTTTTTTTGTTATATCCTTACGGAAATTAATTGTGACGCTTTTAATGATTCTCTAAAAAAAAGTCTTACCCATACATTTTCCCTCAAGCTAGCGATGTAAAAGAAAAAGCATATTATACAAATTCTTATAGTGCCTCCGGGATTTAAGAAGAAAGTTTATAAAAAAGAAAATCCCGGCCATGTCCTATATCAGCGGAATAATTCCCGTCATAGTAATGACTGCCAATTAAGATTATTAGAGCTTGAACCATTTGAATTCGGAAAAGGTCCTCTGTGGACCATTACCCCGAAGTCATTATAAACGGTCCACTAAGTAAGTCTTTTACAGAAATATCTACAAACAGGATTGAAATTAAAGAAAATTTCTGCCTTCGTTGGTTTTCTTTTTCTTCTCATCCACAAATCAATAAAATAATTCCAGTTCCTGATGCCTTTAATTTACCAATAGAATGTTTTGACAAAATGCTATTAATTAGCTAAAAACACTTTCGGAGTAATCACGTAATTTTCTTGAAAACGGAATTTCGTGCCATTACCTTGCTTCCCATTTCCATGTGGCTGAATTCCAGAATGGGGATTGGGATCCCCATCAGTTTGATTGGAGATTTTATCCTGCTACTGCTCCATTTGCAAGCATTCAAGGTACATACCAATAAGCAAAAACAACAATAGTAGATAGAGTAGGTATATAGTCGTGTTAAGCCCCACACATAATAACAACGATGCCGTTAATGACTGACAGATAAAACAAATGACAATTCTCTCAAGAAACATTTTGTTAAATCTTTGTGAATATAAATTCGTCCTTATCCTGGAATATGTTATGCCACTTCCATTAACATGGCTAATACATATATGAGTGATGTACACGTGAGGGTGAGATGAAATGAATAGATACAAAGAATGCGAGGTTTTATATCAGGATTGGTTTCTTCTTTCATGTCTTTGGTAAATACATTACAGTTCACTTGATTAGACACAATTAAGAAATTTATAGTATGTTTCCACCGAAGGTTTATCTCAGTTTAGATTATATAAATCTATTTGGTGTTTCCACCGCACAAAAAGATTAAAAAGGAGATTTATTTTGACAGTATGCATATGTTGTTTCACTTTTTCTAATGGAGTTGGAGTGAGGCAGAAATATTCATGTATATCCCCTTTCCAATGAATGCATTCAGCGTGAGAAAATATAGGCCAGTTCGAGTTTTGTAACTATTGGACCTATGAAGATTTAACAAGATTTGTTTCAAATCTTCGAGATTTAGGAAATAAATTTGTATGGTAAATCTTCGGGATTTGGAGAAGATTTAGGTAAATCTACTTAAATCTCGGTTTTGTGGTCGGTGGAAACGTAGTATTAAACTTATTCTATTTGTTTATTTATGGAGGTCATTTAAGCGCCATCAGTTATAGCTAATCATTGAAAGTTTTAATTGCTCACTTTATGAGGCCAAGAAAGCAAAATTAATAGAACCGTCCCTTTAACTCTGAATTTGTCTGATCTGTTTAAATTTTGGTCGACAATTGTTTTGGATTTGTAAAAAAATCGAACTCAAGATCCAACTTGACATTACGATGATAAGGAAGACGCAAAAAGTTGGGTCTCGCAGTTCCGTCCGTCTGTCTGTATGTCTATGCAATCACCTACAACCTAAATATATGGGTCGATTAACTTGCGTTTTTTTGACATTTCCCCGACACGTTTTTTTAAATTTTTTTAGGACCAAAAATAACGGTACCTGTCATATATATTTTTTAACATTTTTAGAAAATCTTTAGTTTGGCACAGGAGAAAATTCTCCGTATTTAATGTTTTCAATTTAAATCTTCACAACTTAATTCCATCTCTGACTCATTCTGACGAATGAGTTCAAACAATTCCCAGCTTTGGGCTAAATTAAGATTTTTATTTCATTCATGCGAAGCAGGTTTGTGTGCTGATGTGTTGCGTTATAAAACATGCCTTAATTTAAGTAAAAACATTTTAACACAAATGACATAAAACACACGACAAAGTCTGATGGTCAATTTATTAGATTTTTGACTGTTTAAGGAGTGTTTAAATATTTCGAAACATTCAGAAATATACTCTATTTAATACAAAAAAAAATATTACATTTGTCAAGGCTTAGACCATCGATTACATTGTCTAAAGTAAGATCAAAAGTTAAATCACTTTATACTACGTTTTTACCGAACAAATCCGAGATTCAAGTAGATTTACCTAAATCTTCTTCAAATCCCAAAGATTTACCATACAAATTTATTTTCTAAATCTCGAAGATTTTAAATAAATCTAGTTAAGTCTTCATAGGTTCAATAGTTAAAAGATTCGAACTGGCCTATATTTTATCACACTGAATGAAAGGGGACGTACATACAACTTTCTGCCTCACTCGAACTCTATTAGAAAAAGTGAAACAACATCTGCATACTGTCAAAATAAATCTACTTTTTAATCTTTTTGTGCGGTGGAAACACCAAATTGATTTATACATATAATTTAAACTGAGATAAACTTTCAATGGAAACATAGTATTAGTAACAATAAGGCTGTCTAAAGTTAGACAATGTTTATAAATACGACCATAAGTGTATTGAGTATTATTGAGTGTATTTAGCTCTACTTTTAATAAACTATGATATTATTAATACAAGTTGTTCCAAAAAAAAAATATTAAAAGCATGTTTTTATAACTGTATCAAATCAACGAAACCGTACTGTATCTATTAATCCTGCTTTAAACAAAATTCCGATAAAATCTTCTTTGGAAACATTAAGGTAATGCTAAAGCTGAGTATTTATTTAAATCTGAATGTATTGTGAATGTTTTACGATTTAATGGAACTTGTCTTTGTTCTAGAGATTGAGACGATATAAATGTTTGTTGTAGCAGAGAGTGTAGGTAGTGAAATTAGATTCGAAAATGATGACAAAACTAAATTTGATATCTTCGGCGATTTAAAATTATTATTAGTCAGAAGGTTCGTTTGATAAGTATTTAATAGAAAATATGTAACATAATTTAATGAATTTTATTTAAAATATAAATAAAATATAAAATTAAAATACACTTTAGTCAAAAAAATTAAGGGAACACAAATTTTTTTAGTGTTTTTTTTTTTTTTTTGAAGAGCTGTATCTCTGTGAAAAGTGGACGTATTAAGTTGAAACGAAAAGCATTCTAAAGCCTTATGTTTTTTGTGCTCAGAAATTTTTGCAAATAATTTTTTTTAATGTATCGTTATTGAGCTATCATAAGAAATAGCATGAGCCAAACATTTTAATTTTTTTTTTTCAGAACAGTGTCATTTTCTTTGAATTGTTTTTGAGCTAATCAAATGTATTGGTTCCATAACTTGTTTATTTAGCTTCAATGTCATCATTTTTCGTAGTTCTACAATTTTTCTTCCGCTGGCTTTTAATGAAAAAAGACACTTTTAAATTTGGTTACCATTATCTCAACAAACGATATAACATATAATTTAAATTATTAATACAAACAGTCCATTGAAAAGTACATACGTATAGGTATATACCTTGAAATATTTTTTTAAATTACTCAAAGTTATTAAAGATCATATAAGGCGTTTTTATTTTTTAGTGCAGAGTTTGTTCAGAGCAGAGCACTAAGCAGAACCTGAGCGAGCGGAGTAAACTCTGTGCAGAGTGTGCTCAGAGCACTCAGAGTTAATTTTGAAACACACCTGAGCACTGAATTGTCACATCTGTCAAATTGCATGAAAACTATATGAAGTTGGCTGCGCTCAGCTTTTTACTCCGTTCGCTCGGTTATTTAATCCTGAGCTTATAGAGCACGCTCCGAGCTAGCTCTGAACGAAAAAAGAAACACGAATTCTGAGTTCTGAGCGCTCTGAGTTCAAAAAGAAACACAACATTTTTGTTTGACAATTCGAGCTCAGATCTGAGCTGCTCTGAACTAAAAAACAAAAACGCCTATAGTGTTTCTTTAAATCAAATGAGGCTTCTTTCTAAATGCCAAAATTTTTTCTTTAAGCAAGTTTTTACACCGAAGCTAGGATGGTCAAATGTACCCCGGTGTCAAATGTACCCTAGTTTACCCTAGGCTACTTTTAGCTGAAAAAATTTGCGATAAAAATAGCTTTATGACTTACAAATTAATATTTTCATGACTTTTAATCCCTTGTAACCAGATTTGTTGACTTTTCGAATTGTTGTAACTTTTTAATGGTTAATGCTTCTCAAAATTGAGCACACTGCTTTTTCATGTTTTTGGGACGGGTAAATAACCTAGAAATTAAATTAAATTGAATAAACAGAAAGTTATAGATCCTCAACATTTATGTACTTCATTTTGAGACTGAAACGTAAAAGCTTTAAGCCAGGTAAGCAGTTCAAGCTAAACTAAATTTTATCTCTACAATTCTTATCTCTACAATCGTTTGCTAAGAGCACAAATGTCAAAATTTATCTGTGAAAGAATGCGTTGAGCATTATTTCGCGTGCTAAATTAAGTGGAGACTTTATAAATTTAGCGCGTGAACTGCGTACTGCCTAGCTAAATGTCCTCGCTAAAATTTATCTTTGGAGGAATTTTGTATGGAAGATAAATTTTAGCGGGATCTGCGTACTAGGCTTTAGTCGGAAACTCCTTCATTGCTCATTCACCAAACATAATATTTTGAGATGTTGAAACTCATCACCCACGTGCCATCACGATCTTCTAACAAATTAAGTGCACCTGTCACAACATGATAGATTCATCTAAGACCCGACTACAGCTTGTTTTCGTTGTACCAAAATGAACGAACAAACACAAGAGGGGGAAGATGTGATGTTCCATAGTTGAATATTGTACCAGCATACCGTCATGTCCATATTATATGTATGTACACTTGTGCTGTGGAAAAGCGAGATAAATGAAAAGCGAACAAAATCTTTGGCATGCCAACTGACGACGACGATGAACTGAATCCAAATAACCAAGTGCAAGGGGGGAAGAGCTCCAGCGAAGAAAATAAAAAAAAAAAACATTTCTATTGAACCATCAGCAGTGATGACTTTTTTATCAATTTATCTAGATCCGCCAGCCAAAAGGAATCCAATTCTAACACAGACTCAAGTCGAAGGGAACACGCCTTTTCTCTAGCTGGGCAGAGTTCAAACGGAAACGTGACACGATTTCCTGATTTTCAACAATCGTCGTCGTAGTTCGGTATTGCAGGCAGAATGGGATGTGTAACTCATATGTTGGCATTCGAGTTCCCTACGTGCGAACATTTTCTATACTCTGTTCTCCAATTATACATTATCTGGTTCAATATTCAACAACGACAACAACAAAAAAAAAACCCTGTGTTCCTTTGAATAGAGTAGGAACTCCGTTTTTGGTCAAATAAATCAATTAGAGCTATCTGTCTTAATTTTAATTGGCTAAGCACACTAAGCCAGGGAGTGGCAGCCGCCATAAATACTCCTTATGGGCATATAGAATTAGATCCCAAAAGAAGAGTGTAGATACCTTCTGGTATTAGAGTTTATGAGGAGGTATCCTACATCCTAATTAATAGTATCTACAATACAAGAATGTTAGAATTCCAAAATTTAAGAGGTTTTAAATTCGTAAAACCATTGAAAAATGTGCAGGATTTAATAATTCAATAATAAATATTTAATTTATTTTGAGTTAAGCATAACTGTTAAGGAATTAAAAGAAGGGAAGTTTTAAGAGGTAGAAAACTTTTCCATTTTGTTTTGCTTAAATTTTAAAAGCAGCGTGTTTCACACGTATTCCGTTTCATTCGGTTCGGTCTGTATTCGGTTCATTTTCGATCTCAGTTTAGAGCTTTCACACACACACATTTTCAATATACCAAAAATAACAATAGATAAGCCTGCACCACGGCGCCCGGCGACGCCAGCGGGCGAAGTGTCGATTTTGACCATGATAAAAACGCTATCCGATGTATTTCTAATTGCACATTTCATTTATGCAAATATCCTGCATCTGCATATAGTTAAAATCAGTTAATCGGAATTTATTTATTTGAGCTCTTACTGTTTTAAAAACTTTGCCGATGTCTGCAGTGAGTCGCAATGAAAAAATCAGCTCTTTCGGGTGATTTTTCCTTAAAATATATATTTCAAACTGGCGAAACAATGTTTCTGACCTAGCTGAAGATGATTTCTAATCATTATTTTCAAAATAAATATTCATCACATTTCTGAAACATGGAAATTCGTTACAGAGAACACTCAATCGATCGCTAAATTCTGGTAAAATGTAGGCATTGTCTTGGTATTGAAAGTCAAATTCAACACTACAGAACTGTTTTTTCTCTCAGTTAGGGCCAATTCACATAGAACTGGCTTATAGTTTTGGTATGGTTCTGGCGTGGTGCATACATATGCCACGTTGTGGAATTTGCATGTTCTCTCACACAGATGACGAGGCGAGGGTATGGTGCAACATGTCATCGCCACGCCATATTGAAAACTCCAGTGGCCACTACTTTATTTATTTTGAAGTATTTTTATCACTTTATTTGTGTTAAACAAATCTAAAAAAATCACAACGATTAGGAAAATTTTCCAAATACAAAAAAAGCATTCCTTTGCATCAATTCTCATTAATTCACTCTGCGTTATCAATTCACTCTGACAAATGTCGGTTCATTGCCACTTCTGTGTAAAGTGAGTACATCACACCCACTCCACTCCCAAAGCATGCCAATGACACACTAGCCTTATAATTGCGTTTCTTATGTTCATAATTATTTTTTTAATACTGGGAACCTGATCATTATTATCATTAAGCCTTAACTACATTGGCCACTTTCTGCAAAATTACAAAACAAAAGTAAAAATATTTTTTTTCCCGCTAGCGCAGTTGTTTTGTGAAGAAGAATATACCCATTTTTTTTAACCAAAATTTAAGCTTTCCGCATCATTTTATAAATTTTCCAGTGAGAATCATAATCCCAAAATCAAGGGCGGATCCAGGGGGGGGGGGGGGGGGGGGGGCTTTGGCCTGGTTTCATTCTGTGCATAATGACGTAGTGAAAAATTGGTAATACTTACAAAAAAAAAAAAATCAACCCACAGTTTTTTTATAATTAAAAAAACATTTAAAATTGTTAAAAAATATCGAATATCTTGAGGACACTCCAAGATATTAACTTCGTGTTAATTTTATTTAATACACCTAACATACCGATTATAGTTTGTAAAAAAAAATCAATAAACGATTTTTTTCTATGCCAAAATAACTGTAAACAAAATTGCTAAAAATTGTTAAAAAATGGTTTTTGGCTCGAATATCTCGATATCAACTCCGGGATAATTTTTATCTACACAGGCCAAAAAAACAGTAAAAGAAAAGAGTATTAATAAATGTCAAATAAAAGTGTGATATAATTACTTACGACTGCCAAATTTGTGTGAAGAAAACGATTTTCATATTTTGCTTCCACACTAGCATCCAAAACTATTATACAGGATTTACTTCCCACTTTTTTGACATGTGCCAAAAAAAACGGAATTACAATTTATTAAGGAATTAAAAAGGAATTAAAAGTATTTGAAGAGTATATAAGTACAACAGTTTTAAGTACTAAAGTAATAATGAGTACAAAATTTTCAATTCTTTTGTGGAATTATAATTACAAGCACAAGTACCGGTACTGGTACTTGGAAATTTTAAGTAAAATTACTATGGAATTGTACTTAAAATTTTAAAATACAAGGTAATTTTACTTGTAATTGTACTTAAGCTTAAATTACACAGGTCTGCCTGAAAGTATATAGTTACATACGAAAAGTCATTTTTCACTCTAAGTCCATAAAAAACATGTAGCTGTGTTCATCAATTGCAAAAGGCGGTAGGTGAATTATTAAATTTTTAGTGCGATTGTATTTTGAAGCGTGACCCCCCCCCCCCCCTGACTCGAGTTCTGGATCCGCCCTTGCCCAAAATGAGTTTGAAAATTTTCACTTTTGTATTTTTTTTCACTTTTTTGGCTTAAGCCTAGTTTATAGATCGAAGCGAGTGAAATTTTCATACAAAAAAAATGCTTTTTTCCCAGGCGTGAAAAATAAAACAAAATTAAATGCAATCATTTAAGCGACAAGGAGGAAAAAATTTGCTTCGAATTAAATATAATTCAACGGACTTATCTAAACCAAATATAAAACAGAATTTATTTTCTTTGTAAACCTTTCGACGCGAGATTTATTGATTTATCGATTTGAATTTCATTTCGCATTGATGTATAAACTAGGCTTTATAGTTAAGGCTTTATTCTTCATAAACACAGCAATGAGCGTCTTCGAGGCGTGATTCAATTGACTCCTCAAAAATGTACGTTTCAGTTCTTGTTTTTATGTGCTCAAAACTCAAATGTTTTTTGACATTCTTCATCGAAGATTTTTTTATTTGCAAGAATATAATATGTAAATTTTTTCCAAAAATTTACAAAAATGTTTAAAATTTGTATTGTAGTCATGAAACCATGCTTCTTTTATACACTTTTGTACTTTTTTTGATTTATTTTTTAATAAGCAGGGCCACCTCGTTACTGAGTGAATAAGGTGAGTTACATCTGTTTTCAATTTCGTGTTTAACTTAATATGAGTCTCCTAGCAAAATCAAAAGGCATTGGTCATTGTATGACTCGAATACATTTTCGCCGGAAATCAGCCTCAAGCGGTCATTTTTGCCTTGCAGACCTGCTTTTTGAGCAACATTCAAGTTGTACAAGAACGGAGATTCACAATCTCCATATCTCATAATTTTGTCCGCCTCTTCTACTCTCTATTGTTTTAGAGTTGTGTATTCGAGTTCAGTTTTTACTCTACTACTCTACTCTTTCAAATTTGGTTTTTCTCCGAAGTCACCGTCGAATTTTAAGAGACATTTATCGTTTCCGTTTCCTCAATTTGTAACGAAACAAACAAATTTTCTTGTTTATCACAGATTAAAGATGATAAGCACAATTCCCATCTGAATCGGTACCCCTTAAATTAAACAGTAAACCAAAATTTTGTTAATCGGTATAAGAATTGTTTTAGTACTGTTACTCACCCAAACCCTTCTGGAGTTGTTTTTGTCCGTTAGGCACTGCAAAGTTATTAGATAATAAAAAATACTGTTTATTATTTAATAAGGTATTTATTAATAAGGTAAAATATACATATTTTGGTTTTCCATTTACTATTTTTTGTTTATTGTCGTGTTTGACGTTTAAACTTCAAATTTGACATTTTAAACTAGGAGTTAATTGGTATAATTTGATTTCAATTTACTGCCTGAACAGAATAGAATGCTGCAACTGGAGCCGCAGACGGAACTGGAAGAGCTGTCAAAAAGTGTCGTACGTTAATTCTTTTACGTGCCCACAATGCAGCTGTACAGCTTTGAAAGTATTTTGAAGAAAAACAAAACAATATTTTTGTGTACAAGCTCAGAATTCACATTTTTTATTTCCCATATTTTTCCTAATAATTAACATTTTTGTTTTTGCAACACAAATGACCATAATATATTTATTCCGACGCAAACATTATATTTTATCTTCATACAATTTGAAACGTCAGAAGTTCTGCACGTGAAAAGTTAAAAGTTGGTTGAACTCTTCGGGCTGCGGTTGCAGCTCCGTATGCAGCTACGCTCCGTTTTGTTCGCAACATTGAATTTGTGTGTATTCAATATATTGACAGCTATTCCATCGGCGCGTCTCCAGTTGCAGCTCCTTATCCATTCTGTCCAGACAGTTGGGTTTGTTCGATTTGGTATATTCTATTGCTGTACTTACACTACTTAATCATTTTTAAAATTTGGTCTTCGCGATTGTAAAAATAAAACTTGAATAAGCCGTTACTCTCAATTTTTTTTTTAACCAGAGATGTGCAAATGAAAAATAGCTCAATTTGGTTACTAAAATATTTCCATTTTAGTTAGACATGGGTTAAGTCCATTTTTGTATGTTTTAAGAACTTTTTTAATCATTGGGTTATAAATTAACCAGAGGTGTTCAAAATTTGTTTTTCGACTAAATATTTTGTGGGAATGTAACAATCGCCTCAGTATCTTTCATTGGGGTTTTCAAGCTGAACTTTCGATGGCGAACAAATTTTTACAATAGACACAAAAGCTAGAAAATTTATGTATAACCAAAAGAAAAAGGGATAATCTTTCTTTATCGACTCTGGCCGCTTTTCACAGCTTAAGCCTACTCATATTAAATTTGAATTTGATAAAGGTAAGTTTATAAAAACTTCCTTCGTTATCAATACTTCGGCATCATTTTAGAACGACTACTACTTTTACTACGGAGACAGGAGTTTCACAGGGTTGCATCGTCAGCCCCATTTGTTTCGCTCTTTTAATTGATTAGATAAATAAAGTTGCATGAAAGCTTGCCTGGCAGTATTGGGAATTTTCTTGTCAAACACTTTAACACGCCGACGGGAGCGTAAGTTATTTATTCTTTCGGATAATTCCCTTAGGCCCATCGCCCACTAGGCAACTTTTTGTTGCTAGCCCCAGCAACTTTTTGTTGCTCCCAATCCAATTACATTTTAGCTTATATGGGAGAGCGCCCACTAGGCAACTTTTTGTTGCTCGCGGAACTTTTTTCCCGGCAACTTTTTGTTGCTTACCCTCGCCCACTAAGAAATTTCTCAGCAACTTTCAGCAACTTTTGGGAATTTTCCAAAATTTTTCCCAAATGAGGCTTTTAACCCGAAAAACAAGTTTTATTTTCACACTGAACGAATTTTGTATCGTCACTGATCCAAAATACAAGGTCAATTTAACATTTCAATTAAAAATACTGAACCCAAAAGTTGCTCCGAAATTGCCTAGTGAGCGATGGACAAGCAACTTTTAATTAAAACAACACACAACACAAACATATATATGCCAGTAAGACCTAGGGTCTTATAAATTAGGCAATCTTAGAAGGAATAAAAGGATAGGATAGATTTTTGTTGGCACAGTGGATTGAGAAATAAGGTTTTGATTATCTCATTAAATCCCAGGGGTGGCGTTCAGTTGAGGGAATATAGAAAAGAATGCTGCCTAGACTGGGGCTCGAACCCACACATCCAGGTTAGCAGTCAAGCACTACTTCCACTGCACCGGGGCCACCCCCAACAAAACGTTACGCAACTAAAAGTTGCCTAGTGGGCGATGGGTCTAAAACTTCAGCTTCAATTCAAAAGACTTAAGCAGCATTCTGACATTTGGGACCTAAAAATCAATACTTCGAACTTAAAATTCGAAATCATTATATTTCAGCATATTGCATGTAGAAGATGATCGAGAGAAAGTTGGCAACATAAGCTTTATGAGTCCATGGCGCAAATAGATGAACCATTTTATGAAACATGCGTCTACATACCTGCTTTAATGCACTTAAATATTCGAATCAAAAGATTTGACATTGAAAAACAAGAACGTTTTCAAAATTTTCAATGTTTAGGTGTTTGTGACAAATTAAATATTGTGGCATCCCAGGTGTCCTTAAAATTTAACATAAATTCAATTGCCTTCAATTTCTGTTCTGATTGACATAATAAAGCCGGCATATGATAAAGCCGTTATCTCAAGACCAATGTATAATAATTTTTCCACAAACCGAGGAAATAATGTAATAAAGAAAAAATAATAATAAAATTCAAAACCAAGTTATTCACCAGACGTGACTCTATTATTTTTGTAAAATTTATGACCATCAGGATAATAAAAATGAACTAAAAGAAAAAATGATTGTCCATGAACTCGAAAAGGCAAACTCAAAGCTAAGGCCACCCTCTTAAGTGTCATATGCAGATTTTAAACTTCAAGAACATACATATAGAAGAGTATAATGTAATATAATATATATTTTTTGAAAGAAAGTGTCTTTCAAAGAAAAGAATCCTTTTTGCAGAAAAGCCAAAACCAATAATAGAACTGGCAGTGACAATAATTCTTAGGTTCTTAAGAATCTCTTCTTCGGTAGTCAGTATAAGCCATATTCCCTTTGAACAACTAAAAAACAATAAAAAAAAGGAATGTCCCGAAATGTGTCCTGCATCCGCCCCCGCAGCTGCTTCAGTAGCAGAAAGGACGAAAAGAAATATGCGGTGCCATATGCTGGGTTGCTAACACCACCGCCATAATGCTATATCATGCTTTCCAAAAGAAGACAATCTTTCTGTGATGACACAACTTTTATGCTGAGTTGTAGTTTGATAGATGTTGACTCCAGCTTTTCGTATAGTACATAGATACCTTCTACTATTTTCATCCTTTTTCCGGTAACAGACTTCGGTGATAGAGAAATGGGAATAGAGTAAGCATGACTTCCTTTTTTATTTACAACAATCACAAAAGGAGGGCTGTTGTACCAATGCTATATCCCCGTTGCTGCTACATCATCTGGTATAAGCCACGATTCTGTATAATTCTCCAATTTAGCCAATACTCGTGTCATTCTATTTTGTGTTCCTAACCCGGTATATCGGAAAAACTACCTTTTGGAGTCTCTGAAAGGGCGGAACACCGGGATGGTTGCCACCTCTTTGTAAATGGCGACATAAACATAAAAACCAACAAGAACACACCGAGGCAATTGAATGCTTATTTAGATTAGGAACCGTGATTTGGTGTGGTGGCTCCGGGTGGTTGACGGCATATATAGAAACGGGTTTCTATACTGTTTCCCCAAAATGTTAAACTTCGTGCTGGAATGGGTACTTTAATAAGATTTTTGTGTCTGGATGGGGGTCTGGTTGGATCGTTTAAGTCTTAAGGGTTGCAAAGATAATGTTTCAGATAAATGACAGAAGCTTTTAGGAATTTTACAAAGTTTGGTCACGTCTTTCTCAAAGTTTATGAGTCTTAAGAATGTTTGTTGGTTCGATTGGTATAACGTAGACCATATGTTTTTGTTTTTATTTTTTTTTTCCTATGTGTGTATGTATTTACAACAATTGAGGCGGTTATTGGAATTCAATTTTGGACATGGAACTGAAAATTGGTTCGTGTAGCTCTCATTATATTCCATTAGGTATAGGTTTGTGGTACATTTGGGGGAGAGAAAGAGTTTTAAATAACATTGTAGAAAGGTACTGGAGCTATAGAGTTAATGTGGAATGGCACTTTTCACGGTATGTGCGTTCTACATGTGTCTGAAATTGTTACTTTCTGTATAAGTGTTGTTAAGAAAGTTTTCACTTTTTTTTTTTTTTTTGCAATGTCTTGCAATAAAAATTTTAAGATATCTGAAATTTATAATGTGTGCACGGAATATAAATTTCCAAGTTGACAAATGTATATAAAACGTGATGAATTATTAGTAAGCATATTTTTTCTAATGTTTTATTTCAATTTCCGAAAGTTTTTTGCTTGATTCATGCCAAGGCTCATTAGTGACCAATAAAAAAAGGTAATTTATTTTCATTCGTACATTTAAAGGCAAAAACTTTTTTAGAAAGAGATTAATTTAGCTTCAAATCAGTGAATTTCTGCTAAATGACGACCATATACGCTGTATACAGTGAACGGCCTCTCTGACCATAAAAGGAAAACAGAACAGAAAAACAAAAAAAATAAAATTATGTGAGCACACGTAAACGAAAATGAACAATATAGCATTCTGTGAACATTAAAAAACTAACAGATTAAATTTAAAAATTGTTATGAATCAACAAAATTATAAACAAACAATTAAAAAAAAAAAAACAACTTATGAAATTACACCATTTTTTACACCATCATGATTTCTTTAACTGTTAACATATCCTTATTTGTTAGAAACAAAATTTTTAAATCGCCATTTGTTACTATTTAATAATGCGGTGGCGTTAAGAAATCAATTAAAAAAATATCATTCAAACTTTAAAAAAAAACCGAATTTAAAAAAAATTAAAGTTTTTAAAAAATTAAAAATTTGATTTTTTTTGAATATTTTGAGATAGGTATTCCAAAATAAATAAATGTGTTTTTATGGTAATAATGTATTAGTGTAAATTTTGTTGTAGTTGTAGATCGCATATTCTTTTAAATTTTAAATTTTGAGTTTAAAAAAATTTATTTTTTTTTCAAAAATCCAAAAATTATTTGATTTGATATATAAAACTTTTTATACTTTTTTAAGACATACTCCATAAAAAAATAATCAAAATCAGTTGAACCTTTTTCGAGAAACGCTGACTGATTTTTTTTAATCTGTGGGAAAAATAATATTTTCCAAAAATGCTTAAAATCTAAACGTTGATTTTGGTCCAAAAAATGGGAGCAGGCCCAAATTAGGCTTTTTAAATTCTGAAAAAAGAAATGAAAATTTACATTATTTTTACATATTTCTAAATAATAAAATAATTTAAAATTGTAAAACATGCGCATTTAAAACTCAAAAAACCCTGCTGTACAAAATTTTGAAAAGCAGAATACTGATAAGCAGAATTTTTAAAAACAGAACTTTGAAAAGTATAGAATTTCTGAAAACAGAATTCTGATAAGCAGAAATTTGAAAGAAGCTTTTCATCACAATACCCAGAAAATGCTGGGTTCCAAGTTTAAATAAAATAAAAAATAATGCCCATGTAGTGTAGACCTTTTTTAATGCGGTTTTCAAAAGGGTAAAAAACAAAAACATTTTTTTTTTATCCATATTTGTCAAAACACTGATTATGACATTTTTCGCCTTCTAATGGCCAAAAAAATTCAGAATTTATCAAAAGAAAACCCCATGAAGAAAGCCAAATATCATTTTATTTTGGCGTTCTTTATTTGTAAGTCAAAATTAATGGAGTCTTTCTTTGGTAAATTCAGATTTCTGCCCGAAATTCCATTTTTTTAGTGGCTAATAGATTACGATTTCAGGCTGATTTTTTTTGTCATAGTAAATATATGTGTAAATATAGTGGTCAAACAATAGCTGTCAATTGCTCTGGTGTATCTGATCTGCTAAATTATAGCATTGCTAAATTATAGGCTAAAGACACAAAAAACCCTTAAACAAAAATTTATTTTACAAAAAAAAAAAAGAAATTATTTATAAAATGAAAATCTATAAGAAAAAAAATTTTGCAACGTGTTTTACAAAATGTCAACAAGTAGTAGTAGTAGCCGTGGCATGAAGGTTAGTGCATATAGGACTGTCATGCCGGAAGTTTAGGTTCAATTCCCAGCCTCCTTCACCTAAAAAAAAAAAAATAGGAAAAAAAAAAGGAGTAACTCTTGTTATGAGTGAGTGTGTCTCACCTAAGTCATTCGGATGCGGCTATAGGTCTGCTCCCCTCCTGTTAATAACACGCACACAGGAATGGTTTGAGAGTTGTAAGTTCTACACGAACCGTCATACCACGTAACGCACAAAATTCGAGATTAAAGATTATTGCATTCAGAGTTTTGGAAATTTTGGCATTCGAAAATTCGTTCCTAAAGCCTAGTATACAGTTCTTTTGAATAAAAAAAAACTATTGTGGTGAAAAAAAATATTCTTTTTTCGGGAAATATAATACACATCTGTGGTGAAACAAATTTTTTTTAGTTCAACTACATATTACACGAACACGGTGCATCAAGAGTCATGACTCTCCGATGTTTTGTCTCTTTCATACTCATTTAGATTCATAAAGAGTCATTACTTTGTCACACACTGACATTGTTTTGCGCGAAAAAAAAAAACGTGGTGAGTATAATTTTCTTTTTCAGGGGTTAGTTCACAGTTCAATAAAATAAAACTTTTCAGCTGAATTTTTTTTTGCGTAAAAATCACTCCCATAAGAATTTCATGTAGATTTTGTTTTCGTTGAAGAACTGTGGTTCTGGTAGAGTAATAAGTGCTGACCCAATGAGGAAATGACGTGGTGTAAGAGCATCAATATCGTCAGCGTCGTCCGATAATGGGCACAATGGTCGCGAATTGAGGACAGCTTCAATTTGAACCAGCAGAGTTGAGAATTCCTATAATAAGTGAGAATTGTTTCTCCGATAACCCACTTTCTGGTCCTTCGAGCCGGATAGATAGTCCGCAACATAATCTTTTTCTTGTTTATCTCGTCATATCACTAAGACGCAAATTCAAACAAAAATGAAAATGCTAGAATTAAATTGAAGGACCAAAATGTAAGATAGTATTCGAGGTAGGTTCCAAAAATTTAGATAGTCTTCGAGGTAGATTCCAAATTAAAAAGGATGTTGATTATTTTCAAATAATTTTATTTCTAAAAAGATTATTTCAAAAACAATGTTGTTGATTCGAGCTTAGAAAATTCAATGAGTGAAAAACAAAAATATATTTTAGAACATATTGATAAGAGATAACTTAGAATTAATAAGTTATTGAAAGTTATTTTAGAGTTGAGTGATCTTGCCTAAACAAACTGTATACTAGGCTTAACCCACTAAAGAAGTATTGAAATTTGGGATTAATCTCATTCTATTGGTTTTTTTTTATTCGTGATTATATCCCAAATATTCCGAGAAGAAGGGAGGGCCTTCTCCCCAAGGATATGCGAACATTAATTATTTATTATCTGTTAAAACATTTTATTTAAGTGCTAACTAAAGTTACTTTTACTAAATCATTTCATAGGGATTTTCCTATCTTCATATTTAATATAGACTTTTCAAATACTCGTACATACTTTTTCCAAAAATATTTTCTTAATACATATATGAATAATTTAACAAAGCCCTCAATATTTTCCAATTAAATGAAGATTTGCCTTCAGAAAAAGCACTCGTTAACAAAATATATATTTATATTCCCTCTAGCATACATCCTTTTCTGGAATCATGTTCACAGCGCGTTGCCTATACGACCCCTTGCCCTTAAACTGAAACTCAATTTTCATTTTCAATATATCGTTCAATTTAGAAGAGAAAAAAAAAGAAATATTTCTCCTTCCATTTCCGTTTGCTTTCGAAACTTTTAAGTATTCAAAGTCAGAGGAACGCATTGAAAATTGGAAAAAAAAAGAAAATATTTATATTTCAATCGATAACATCTCCAAGGATAATAATGCAATAAGCGTTAATTCACGTTCGATGAAAAGGGGATCATATCTACATTTATACATTTTAATACTTTGGTCTTTTCTTTTTTCCTTTTTTTTTTTGTGACAACGACAACGATATTACCAAAACCAGAGCCTTTTAGAAAAATAACGACGAAAAACTGTATATACGATTCCTTTTGAGATAATCCGAATTAAACGAAATCGTTTAACGAAAGGCGATGACTTATGATAAAGGTAATGCTGGGGGTTCTTCGGTTCGGTTCGTTTATTCCTTGGACATATCCTTGGTAAAAACGTCTAAGTTTTATACAAACACTTTGTGTCCCGTCCTCTACAGCAGCCTCCAGCCTCAGCCCACTTTGTCTGTGCGGTTATATTATATAGGAGCACATGCTCTGCATAACAAACAAATCCTGGGCTTTCGTTGTGTACAAAAGGAATTAAGGCTTGGAAACTGGGATATGAAATACCGGATAGGGGATGAATATTATCATAATAGAGATTTCTTGTCAGATATATTCCATTTATCATTGTGAACTTTTCTGAACGTTTTATGCTGGTAGAGTACCATTATTAAAATATATAGGTTTAGACGCAATAGAAACGAACGGATCACCTTGCTACGTAGTTTTGAAAGCTAAAATTACGCACATACACACACTCTGATGTTTAATATTAAAAACATTTCATTTCATTTTAAATAAATTTAAAGAACTTGTTGCTTAATAATAAAAAAAAAAATGATTTTTCACAAAAAAAAAGCACCAGTTTTAATAAAATTTAATGTTGACTTTCAAATAAGCTCATAATCTCTGAATTAAATTAGTTAAAAATTCATTTCTAGTGAGGTTGGCTCGATTTATGGGTCTAAATTTAAACAGGATGAAGATTTGTATTTGGCCTGGAATCAAAATACAGTCTGTCATTCTTATTTTTGAAATAAGGTTTGTTTTCAGTTAGGTAAAGTTTGATTAAAACAGCTCAAGTTTATAGGAAAAATCAGGAAAATATGTTTTGGGAAAAACAGGATGGACTACGGCCTCAACCAACAAGCCCCTCCAGCCAGCTCGGTCTAACTGCCTCCAGACCAGATACGCACTCCAAGTTGGTTAAGGTCGGTTTTCCACGTGTGTGCGCTACCTAAGCTGGGGTCTTCCTCTGCTGCGCAGACCATCAGGGGTAGATTCGAAGACTCGTCAAGCTGGTGCGTTGGTGTCCATATGCTCAACGTGTCCCAGCCATCTCAGCCGCTGTATTTTCAGCTTTTTGACCAGGTCGACGTCGCTGTAAATCCCATAAAGCTCGTTGTTAAATCTTCTCCTGCATACTCTATTGATACAGACTGGGCCGAAAATCACACGAAGAATCTTCCTTTCAAAACACCCAAGCAGATTCTCATCCGTTTTTGACAGGGTCCATGCCTCTGCCCCATATAGCAGGACCGGGATGATTAGGGTCTTATATAAGGCCTCCTTGGTTCTTTGAGAGAGGGCTTTATTACTCAAATGCTTTCTTAGCCCGTAGAAATAGCGATTGGCTTTGTCATTTGCGATGTTATAGTGGAGCCCAGGTAGACAAAGTCTTTGACAACTTCGAAGTTGTACCTATCCATCGTGACGTTTTGCCCGAGTCGACGATGTTGAGATTCCTTTCTCGATGATAGCATATACTTCGTCTTGTCCTCATTAACAGCCAAACCCATTTTCGCCGCCTCCGATTCAATACTTGCAAACGCGCCGGTAACAGCTCGCTTCGTTCTCCCAATGATGTCAATATCATCTGCATAAGCAAGTAGTTGAACAGACTTTTGAAAAATTGTACCTATGTTGTTGACTTGCGAGTTGCGTACAATTGCTTCAAGAACGATGTTAAACAGGTTGCATGATAACGCGTCGCCTTGCCTCAAACCTTTCTCGACATCAAAGGGTTCGGTGGTGTTCTTGCCGACTTTGACGGAGCAGCGAGATTTCTCCATCGTCATCCTGCACAAGCGGACGAGATTTGGCAGGGATGCCGAGATGCGCCATGGCTCTGTAAAGCTCGTCTCTGTCTACGCTATCATATGCGACTTTAAAATCGATAAAGAGGTGGTGTGTATCGATTTGAAACTCCTGGGTTTTTTCCAAAATCTGTCGGAGTGTGAACATTTGATCGACGGTTGATTTGCCGGGCCTAAAACCACACTGATAGGGGCCGATCAGATCGTTGACAAACGGTTTTAAGCGATCACACAGTACAGATGACAAGATTTTGTATGCGACGTTGAGGAGACTTATACCTCTGTAGTTGGAACAGGTCAGAGCATCTCCTTTCTTGTGGATAGGGCACACTATACCGAGGTTCCATTCATCGGGCATACTTTCCTCCGACCAAATTTTGGAGATAAGCTGGTGTATACTCCCTACCAAGTCATCTCCCCCTGCTTTGAATAGCTCGGCTGGCAGGCCATCCGCACCAGCAGCTTTGTACGTTTTAAGCTTGGCTATCGCTAACCGAACTTCATTTAGGTCGGGTGGACGGAGGTTTTGACCATTATCGTCCAGGTTGAATGGAGTGTTCTGTCTTACAGCGGAATTTTGGCCATTTTCGCCGTTAAGCAGTCTAGAAAAGTGTTGCTTCCAGATCCTCAGCACCGACCATATTCCCACTCTCATCTCGGCAGGCTTCCGTTCTGGCCTTGTAACCCTGGGTAGTTTGCCTCGGTAGAACTTTCGAACATCCCCCCTGCCGCTACAATCCTCAATAGACTCGACCGCCCGCTTCGCATGCTCTCTCTTTTTCCTCCTGAGAAGTCGGCGTTCCTCCCTCCGTTTTTGCCCGTAGAGCTCCCGGGCTGCTCTCTCAGCAGCTCTGGTTCTAGTCTGCAGCATTCTTGGTAGGCCTTGTTCTATGCTTCATGTGCCAGTCTGCATTCTTCATCGAACCAAGGGTTTCGTTGTGGTGGCCTAGTGAAACCCAGCACATCAGTAGCGGAACTTTTGATTGCATTTTGGCAGTGCTTCCACTGATCCTCTACAGATGATGCTTGTGGCGGGCTTGTTGAGAGTTTAAGAGATAGGTGGTCTGCAAAAGTCCTGGCTATCTCTTGCGATTTTAGCTTCGCGACGTTAAATCGTTTTTGAGCTCCGCACCAAGTAGTGATCCGAGTCTACGTTGGCACCTCGGAACGTTTGGTTTGGACATCCAGGATACTGGAAGTATGTCTGGCGTCTATCGCAACATGATCAATCTGGTTGACAGTTCATTGATCCGGAGACCGCCAGCCCCTTTAGTGTATATTGAGGTGTGGGAATCGAGTGCTTGCTATGATGGTCAATCAGCCTGAGTCCGTTTCCGGAAGTGTTGTCGTGCAGGCTGTGTCCTCCGACTATCGAACAAAAGAAGCCCTCCTTTCCGATCTTGGCGTTGAAGTCGCCAAGAATAATCTTGCCGTCGTACTTGAGGCACCTATCATACGAATCCTCGAGGATAATCTATCATCTTTTTCTTCCGTTGGGGCATGGGCACAGATCAACGTGATGTTTTTGAAATTTGCTTTCATGAGGATTGTAACCAGGCGCTCGCTTACATTTCTGAAGCCCAAGACTTCTTGCCTAAGTCTTCCCCTTACCACAAAACCAAAACCAAAGAGCCGCTGACCCTGCTCCTTGCAGCACTCGCCGAAGTAGATGTCACACGATTGCATCCTTCGTATGCCCTCTCCATCCCATCGCACTTCCTGGATGGCTGTTACATCAGCCTTTAGCCTATCCAGGTTGTCCACTAATTGTTCGGCTGATGCACGTGGCCTGTTTAGGGTCCGGACATTCCACGTGCAGATCCAAAATTCATTGTCCTTGTTTCGTTTGCTGGGGTCGTCAACATTAAAATCATCCACATCCGAGGCTTGTTGTCGTTTCGGAACCAACACTTTTTCCGTGGTAGGGAAGTCACCCCAATGCACAACCTCCTAGCCTGGAGGACCGCATCCTTATTATAACTCCAAGGACAGGGAGCCGGATAAACCGCTCCTTATTGGCCTTAGTAGCCCATATAAGGTGTTCACTATAGTGTAACCTGACTGGAACTGTAGACCCAACCGTTGATTCCATCTGGGGAATTCTTCCGCTGCCGCCTGGATGAAGGAGAAGTGCCTTAATGGGGACACTCCTCCCCCCTTTCTCGTTTGCTGCCGCCTAAAACCGTCCACAGGGATTGGAACCCCCATCTTCAGTTAAAGGTACTAGGCACCCAATGTTCACCACGTGGAGGTGAGAGTGGGAGTTGATAGACAGAGGTTCGCTTTGAAAAAAGCTTGTGGACGCTTGTGTTCTCTTGAATCCACCACGTGGATATCGTAGATTTTTTTTGCAAATCGGCATTCTTCGGTGTTAAAACAAACTCCATTAGAATAATTCTAACGCATCCAGATAAATTAAAAAATGTATTTCGATCATTTTGTTTTTATTATTTGTATAGATCTGAATTTCGAGGAAAAAACCAACACGATAATATTCACAAATAAACAATCCTCAGAATCTGGAGATCTATTTTCGCTGTAATTAAATTAAACGCATTGAGGAGAGCATACATATAGGTACATACTGAGAAATATAAGGAGCATCCGAGAAATGAATGATTATCCTCTTAGTGGTATGAATTTGCAGATTGCAGCCGCTAATGCGATTTTTCTGTTTAATCATTACGTACGTGCAAACAAGATTACACCATAACCATGATGATGGTCGCTGACTCAGACGCATTATATTCCAGAAAAGTCGATTGAAGAAGGACGCATCTCAATGATGAGCCAGCCACAAATGATGCTGCAGTTGAGTTCGGTCAGTCGATGCGCTCCAGATGAAGGCCCTAATAGCTTCTGGGAAAAGTGGGAATTAAATTCAGATTACTTTTGATTCAACTGAGAATTCACATTGGGAATTCTTGCAATTAAAATCACTGAAATATTATTCCACTACGAATGTTCAAGGTATTTTGTTGCGAAGAATCTATAGTACCTAAAAGAGGACCGCGAACAAAGCAAACATATAACCAAATAAAGAACTTCGTCTTAATGTTGCTGGATTCAAGTAAAATGGAAGTCTCATTCTTTTCCGAGATTCATTAAGTGGACCTCAGAAGGTATATAACGAAATAAGAACAAAATTAACCACATTCCATTCAACCCTTTGGGTCTTGTTGAAAATCCACAGTCATAAATATCAGTTAAATGTCTTTGTTTGTTCAACTGAAGAACCAAAATTGACTATCAAGAATTCAGCAAGCCGATTCAAGTGTTCCCAAGATCAAAAGTTCGAATGTGGCTTTTGAAAAAAAAAAACAGAAATCTCTGTCTTTTCGAAATCTTATAAGCCTAAAAATACACAGAATCAAATAGTTAACTTTATTTTAAAAGGTATACAAAAATTATTTCACAAAGCAATTTACACCCCAGAAAACGCGGTCCAGATTATACTTAGGTGATAATAGATCCGTGGCAAAGTGTTTCGTTGCCCATTAAACTGGACGAGGCTGGATCGATAAAGATTTATTACGACCACTTTAATTTAAGCTGTAATTGCATGGTTCATTCAGGTTTCCTCCTTTTGAAGGCATAACCCTACACAAAAGGAAATAACTTCTTGACTGAAGATGTTTCGATTTCCATGCTATGCTCCGCAAACAATGAATTATAGGCTCAAAAGACAATCTTCTTACCAAAAATTCTTTTTGTTTTGTTATTTTTCAAGCCTGGTGGTTGTTGTTGGTACGCAATTTGGACAAATGTCCGGAACCGCTTGTCCCAAATTAAATTAATATTTCATCTTCTTTTCTTCACCACACATTTATGAATTACAAATTCATTAGTGCGCTTCTAAATTGGAGGCTTAAATACCTACGTGAATTTGTTTAAGCTCTGTGATGATTGCATGGTGTTAACATCTCAAAGGTCTAATTTATGACTCCATGATTAGCACGAAGAGTCTTTTCCGCAAAATCAAACAGAGCTCTGAATATTATTTTTTTTTTCTTCGCGAGGAGGGGAGGGTTAATGGATTAATAATTATAAGTCATCAAAGTGGATAGTACCTATATTTAAATCAAGGTAGGTACCCGCATAAGAAATACAAATCTCACCCAACAACATCAATGTTTACTATATTCAAGCAAGGTTTTAATATTGTTTTGAAAGGTAAATAAGATTGTGTATAGCTATAAATATTTATGATTTTAACTAAAAATTCGAATAAAATGTACCTACACAGTACACAGTGAGTGTGTTTTTTAATTTATTCCCGATAAGGAATAGAATAATTGATGAAAAAGATGAAATGCTTATCCAGAATATCCAGAATGGAATGAATAAAGAAACAAAACTTGAACAAAAAGAATGGAAATCGAGTTGTTCGGTGAAATGTCAAAATAATTGAATAAATAATGTTTTTATTTTGGGTATTTATGTATTCTAAAAGTCAAAAGTTTATTAAATTTTACATTAAATACATTCGCTTTATTATCCTGTTTTTAAATACTTAATTAACACCAATGTAAAGCTGCCTTAATAGAGAATAAGAACGTCAATTATATTGAACGCTCCCATTATTCTTTTATTATTCTTTTTATTACACACTTCACATGGAATAAAAAGAATGCATTCCAAATGTTCCGGAATGAATAACTGGCTGAACAGAATGGTGACGCAGACGGAACCGGAGCCGGAGCTGGAATAGCTGTCAAAATATTGAATACACGCAAATTCAATGTTGCGAACACAACGGAACGTAGACGCATACGGAGCTGCAGACGCAGACGGAAGAGTTCACCAACTTTTAACTTTTGACGTACGGCACTTTTGACGTTTCAATTTGTATGCACAAAAAAAAACAACTTTTTGGGTCGGAAAAAAATATTGTGGTTATTTGTATCGCGAAAAAAAATTATTTATTAAAAGGAAAATTATTGGAAACAAAAAATGTGAATTCTGAGCTTGTACACAATAATATTCTTTTGTTTTTCTTCAAAATACTTTCAAAGCTGTACAGCTCCATTGTGGACATGTAAAAAAAATGACGTATGACACTTTTTGACAGCTCTTCCAGTTCCGTCTGCGGCTTCAGTTCCGTCATTCTATTCTGTTCAGCCAGTAAAGAAACAATAAAATAGTTTATCCGCAATATTCCATCGAATAAAGAAACGCAAAACTGATATTCCGAATATTCTGGACATCCTTGGATGAATAAATAAACAAACTCAGTAGGTACAACATAGATGCATACATATATCTACATGATTGAATTTGAAGAAAAATATAGTTTATTAAAAAAATAAAAAAAAACTATAAGAAAATTAAAAAAAAAAGTAATAAAAAATATCAAAAAAAAAAGAAGTAAGAAACAAAAAAAAAATGGCGTAAAAATTTAAACAGTTACAGTCGTATTTATAAACGTTGTAAAACTTCGGAAAAACAATTTTTAATTGTTGCTGAAGTGATCTAAATGTTTTTATTTTTAATTAGCACAACGGAATCGATTGTCTTAACTTAACCTTGACAAATGTAGGTAATATTTTTTTTTATTAAATAAAGCATATTTTCGACTATCATATCGAATTTATGTATCTTAAAGCTCTTTGGTAAAATTGTTTTGATTTTAAACACTTTTTTAATATAGTAGGGGAAGGTAGTCTAAAATGGCCCAAATCTCGAAAAAAATGACATTCAAACTTAAATGTTATATTCTTTTCAAAGCTTAGTCAATAACGCTTAAATTTTTTGGCTCTACGAGTTTAAAAAGTTCTGGTATGCCATGGAATCTTATTTAATAAAGTCTAAGGCCAAATTTTGGATTTTGGGCTTTTTTACTTTCTCAGAGTGCAATAAAATCCTTTGGACTTTATAAAAAAAATGGTCTTCTCTTAAACAAAGTGCAGCGAATTAAAATTTTGGTCAAGAGAAGATCAATTTGGGGTGTGAAGGTTAAAAATTCGTGCGAAAAAAAATTTTGTTTATCACATTTCTTGAACTGCACTAAACAGTACATTGGGTTTATCTTGAGAAAATGATTTTTTTTGAATGTTAAAATCACGACGACAATTATTTTTGGATATTATTACATTTTACGTTTGAAATTTTTTGCACTTTCAGAATGCAAAAAAGTCCAAAATAATTTTGGAGTTTATTACATTTTTAAAAGTGCAATAAAGTCCAAAATTTGGTTTTATTGCGTTATATTTTATTTCATGGCACCGTTCAAAGCACGAGATTTACTGATTTGTGATGCTGGTTTCCTGTCGCATCGGTATGTGTGAAATCTGATTCTGAGTGATGGCCTGCGAGCATGCAACTTATCTGGTCGTTTAGAAAAAAAAAAAACAACGGTTAACCAAAATCGCGACACGTCTGTATAGTTAATAGCGCAATTTGCGATCTTCTTGTAACAAGCCAAGCCACTTTTATAACTCAGTACCAAAAACCATTTTTTCAAGATAAAGTTGGGTACCAATCACGCCATCGATCTAGGATCGAACCTCAACCTCTTCCACCAAAAATCAGAAATGTTTTTTCACTGGTCAGTACTGCCTGTTGCAAATTGACAAATCCTTCAAAAATTTCTCTCAAGCGCCTCTCACCTCAGTCCTTCGGATAGGCAGTAAATTGAAGAAACTAACCTAGGACCAAAGGTTTCAAAATCCAGGACTTTGGAAAACACAATTTATCTTAAATAGAGACGAAGTTTATCAAATGATCTATGAATCTGAGGATAGAGGTTCCATAAGGCTCTATTTTAGGACCTATTTCATTTGTAGAATTGTCTCTTAGTAATGAACAAACCCCCAATTCATCTAAGTTACAACCGATTACGTTTTCTAAGAAGCTAATTACATTGATTTCACTTTCAATTTAACTCTGCAAAGTGAAGCCTCAAATTATGAAGACTGTGAACCTCTCCTGGTTTTATGATCAAAACTTGTCTTTCGGCAGAAAATCAAGTTATTTATACAAAATGAATGAATATGTGAATTAGTTATTTTAAACAATAATCCTATCAATACTAAGTTAAGACTTGTGAAAACACTACCGATTCCTCTTGTAGGCTATGATGCTCTTTGCTTACCCTTTTGAAAACCCCAAACTACGCTACATGGATTATGCTAGGTGTTATTATCTTTATTCCCACTTGTCAAAGTAACACACTTGATGAACATGTGCATATGTGCATACCATAAAATCATAGTTTCTTGACAAATTAGGAAACCAAATCTGTGCAAATGTTATTGGACCACCTACAAGAGTCCATCCAAGGAAAAAAAAAAATTATCACACAATCTTTCCGAATGTCCTTGTGAATTATTATTATTATTGCTGCACAAGAAACCTAAAGGAGTCAAGTCCCTATTATCTTTCTCACCATCGCATAATTTATTGAATTGTCAAACACATTCTTTGCAACCCACTTATCTCAAATCAAGAACACCAGACCGTACAGCCAACCAACAGACTGGATTATCTAAGACACTTGACAAATAGTTCCAATACAGCTGTTGCATCCGACAAAAAGAAAAACAAAACAGATTTTATTGATTCGGGCTTCTTTCTGAAGGAGTTGTGTCCCATTAATTACCCCTATAACTACAATGTATTGCAATCATCACATAACAGTTTTTGCTTAATTAGCACAACGACGTTGTTCATCAACAACCCAACATACTGCAACCAATAAATGTAGTCGCACCTATAGAACTCTTGCGGTCTTGATGTTTATCAGCTGCTGGCTGAAGGAAAGGAAAGGAATGGAACGGTTGAGTCCAGATCCAGATATCATTTAAATGGACGGACAAACTTGTGGTGGGGTCTCGATGTTGATGGTTTTTTTTTTATTATTATATTTTTTTTTTTTTTTTTTAAGAAACTTGAACAACATGTTCCGTCATCGAGGACATCACCAAGATCTGACATCATCGGGCGACTTTATTTCCATTAATTACGAGGAACAACTATTTTGACTTGTTTCCTTGAAGATTTTACCAGCACCACGTCGGAGGCGCTCGAATGTCAACTGGAATCGTTTTAATCAAAATTACAGTGTTTTGCTGTACGATGGACATGGTTTCGTCGACATATTCAACGAGAGAGAAGTGCAGACACAAAGATCTTGACAAACGAGGCGACTGCGACTGTTAATCCATTAGACAGAATATCTTTGTATTATAATGTAAAGCTGATGGGCTTCTTGTCTTGATGCTTCCGGTGTCGATTGATGTTCTAAGGAAAATTCTAATTAATCGTTATAGAGAGCATTTAAAGTTAGCTCACATCATAAAAATTTAACGGACTGTCGATTTGAAATTACATGCTTTAAAACATGTTTAACGCATGCCCTTTGATTGGTAAGAATAATTACAATAAATTAAAATACATGTTCTTGTCTTTTTTTTTAATATCTGTTCATTTGAAATATGTATACATAAAAAATTACCTTTTCATATTTCTGTAGGCTAGGGATTCACCATTCACCAGGAGTCTCTGTGGAAATGTACCTACATATTATATGCAAGTACACCGATTTTCTTTAATACTTTATATTTTAGTTCTGAAACCTCGGTATAGGTCGAGGCTGAGGTAGACTCGTTGGTGTCCATGGTTTTCCCAAAGAAAACACAAAACTTGGAATTAGGTTAAGAGTTTTTGAGTTGGGTTCAAAAATGTTTACAATTTTTGTATAGTTTCTTAAAAATTAGTGCTAACACAGTATTTCATATACTTCAACAATGTATTACGGTATTCTATAATCAAAAACGGTATTTCATATATAAAAATTTGGTATACATAAATTCTTCAGGATTTATTCCCCCAGAGTAAAGTTTAAAGAAGGAATGATGAGCAGTACGAGACTAACACGCTTGGTGGAAGCCGTAATGAGACCATACAAAATAATCGGTTGGGAATCGTCCACGCTTTAATCAAAAGAATAGGAGAAATTTTGAAGAGCTTTCCGTACTAGCTTCGCCCGTTGCACCCTTAATAAGAAGGTTCAAAAATAAAAAAAAATAAATTTGGTGGCACAAAACCTCATGAAGAACTACGGCCTACGACTTCCAACTCTCAACCATTCCTGTGTATATGTGTTGGCAGGAATGGAGGAGACCTACAGTTTATTGCCAAATCCGAACGGCTAAAGTGAGCAGCACTTTTAAATTATTATTAATAGGTGGACGATGCTGGGAATTGAACCTAGACCTCCGGCATGACAGTCCTACGCACTTAACATCACGGCTACTGGAAGAAGGTTATATACGATATAATAAGTTGGGAGTCATTGCTCGCTCCTAGCGAAAGACAAAGAGAAAATTAGTGAGGAGTGGTCGGGAGAGCACCGGGTGATATGAATAAAATGGAGTAGGTACTCAGAGAAGGTACTTACCTTTGAGAAGGTGCTCATCAAACATGTGGATGCTCAATCGTTGAGCACCTCCTCAAGTATTTTATTCATACCAAATGGAGAACGTGCTCGAAAAAGTTGAGTTTTGAGCAGGTGTTCCTTTTTATTCATATCACCCACCGTCTCGATCCAAGATGCACTTAGGAAAATTGGATCAAGGAATAAACAAGGTGAGGCCAAAGTGGCAAACTGGGTCCACTGCGTATACTTGAGAAATTATAAAATGGAATAATCTAGTGACTGAAATTGTGTCTTCTTAATCCAGCAACAGAAAAAAAAAAACAGTGAAATTGTTATCAAATACTAACGAAAACAAGAAAATTTAGTTTTACTTCAATAATAAATAAATAAGAACAGTCTTTAGGATCTGAGGCATTACACCCAATCAAAATAATCAAATATGATTGGAAACAAGTCGAAATGGTAAAGCATTGGGTCTGGGCGTTGCCGTGTAGGTTTGTTGAGGTGATTCTCAAAAATAAAGATTTGAAATCGAACCCAGACCCAGACCTGTGGTGTTATAGTTAGATTTCATAAAACCTTCTACCTTCGCAGTTCGCACAGGGACTTAATATTACATAATTGTTTGTGATATTACCACAAAATTTTTGTATTCTATTGGCTTTTCTTTACCTATTGCCTCTATTGCCCACTATTTAGCGGGAGAAGCAACTTTCTAAAAAAAACTGAAAATCATAAAAAAAAAAACAAACGGCAACCCTTACTTTTACCTTTTTTGTAAAGCCAGACATTTATTATTTTAAATAAGTTGTAAAAAAAAATAAAAAAATTGTGCTCAAATTCATCTTGTTCGAAATTTTACCTTATTTTTTTTAATGTATAAGCTTACCCGACAGACATTGCCCTGTCTGGCATAAACAAAAATTATTCCAAAAACATAGTGTTTATTGTAACGCCTATTTCCTATTTTTATGACCTTTTATTCAAAAATTAACTAAAGCTTTTTGATGCACAACATTGTTTTGTTAGTTTTCTTTGCGGGCGCAAAAAAAATGTTGATGGTTTTCTAAAACGGGAACAGGCGACATGCAATTGTCAGGTGAAGAAGGAAATACCTAAATGTAATGACTCATAAAACAGATATAGCCAAACGTGTTACACATTTACACACTGATAAAGTTTTATATTTATTATCTTATATTATAAGAGAGAGAGAAGAAAAGTCCTCTTTTAATTAATCTTTGCCTGTTTTTTTTTTGTTTTAGTATATATAACATTACAGACCCTTTAAAATTAATAATACAAAATAAGCATTAGTAGAGTCACTGTGGCGTATACGTGCTTTTTTATCAGCATATATAGGTACTTAAAAAATCGGTACATCACAGCTTTCCAGTTCAAAAAGCAAACCTGTCTTAATTCAAAATAAGTAAATTTCATATTTTGTTTGCAAAAACAAAAAACATTGAAAAAAAAACGATGCGAAAAATGAAGGATAATATGGCACATGCTGTAGCGTGATATGGCACTCTTGTTTTTAATAGTTTGTTTTGCCATATCTGTTGTATGTATTGTTGAATAAGATGTGCATGAATCGTGACACCAAAAGTGACTTTTATCACAGCATTATCCTCTTCATAGCCCGCACTGAAATTTTCAGATCCATCTGATTCGTTATAGAAAAAGATTTTTTAGTTAAGATGTACTGACGTAATCGCGAGCGTTGGTACTCTTTTTGAGATATTTTGATTGGTAAGCACCCTTCTAATGAAATTTTGGTACTTAAGTAGGAGCGGGGGAAACGGCACCGGTGCCATATATCCCAAAGGTTGCGAGAGGTGCCATATCCCCCTTTTGATATTACTTCTATACTTTTTGCTTATAGTTATTTCAGTAAATGAATAAAAGAAATCACGGTTTACTGTTCTTTTTTTTTTTGTTCATATGAACACCTGGTGTCTAATACTTTCGTAGCAACACGTATTTCAATAACACACAAAAAAAATGTTTGCTCAACTCAACTCAACTCAACTTTTTTTTCATTCGGTTTTAAATAAATATTTTTTGTAATCCGTTTCCATTAGAGCAAATGAGGTAATTTTGTTCAAAATTTCCAAATTCAATTCAAAATAATCTCATTTCCCAAATTTGCACGAAATTCGGCAGGAAATTATGTAAAACTTTTATGAACACACCCAAATGGAATCGATTCAAAGTGGAACCCATTTAAAATGATAGAATTCAATGTAAAAAAAAAACCAAAACAAGCGATTGAAAATCTGGACCGTCAAACAAAATTAGGAAACTTGAAATGTGAACACGTTTTTTTTGTAATTTGCCAAATTACCTCATTCCAGTTCTAATGAAAACGCAGTATAAGTGCTAATGCGATTCTGACTTTTCTCTGTTTCGAAAAGTGGGAGAAATTGAAAGGGTGCCATATCACCCGACTTAACCCAACAAACTACCACCCAATTCAGAAGCTATGATTTTCACGATTTGCCGGATTTTTCGGATAAAAGTTGACAAAATGTGTGGACTTTTGAACCTTAAATATTAGTGTAGAGTGTTTTTCACTCACAAAAGAGTTTGCAACCACAGAAATAAAAAGTGGACATTAAAGTGGATAAAGCGTTTTATTGAACTTGAATCACTGCACTAGCTATATGAATAACCACACCTATTTTAATACATATATTGCAAAATTCAAAAGAAATTTAATGATTAAGGTATACAAGCTTGGAAAAATCGAACATTTTAAGTAGTTCCATAAGTGCGAAGTGTTGCGTTAGTGGCAGAGTGCCTATTAATTACAGCGATTTCCTTGAATAAATTTTTTTTTTTTCAAAATTTACATTTTACTGGCTAAACAGAATGGCGACGGAGACGGATCTGGAGCTGGAGCTGGAATAGCTGTCAAAATATTGAATACACGCAAATTCAATGTTGCGAACAGAACGGAACGTAGCCGCATACGGAAGAGTTCACCAACTTTTTTAACTTTTCACGTACGACACTTTTGACGTTTCAATTTGTATGAAGAAAAAAAACAACTTTTTGAGTCGGAAAAAAAATTGTGGTTATTTGTATCGCGAAAAAAATTATTTTTTAAAAGGAAAATTATTCTTTTGTTTTTCCTCAAAATACATTCAAAGCTGTACAGCTGCATTGTGGACAGGTAAAAAAAATAACGTACGACACTTTTTGACAGCTCTTCCAGTTCCGTCTGCGGCTCCAGTTCCAGCATTCTATTCTGTTCAGGCAGTTACACTGCATATATCCATTTGCTTACGAAACAAATATAGAAAAAGGAACCTTACGTCATACTTAATGCGAAATATTGCCTTTTAAGCCACCAGTATCTTACAGAATTTTTACCAAATTGTGAAAGGAATTTAAAATTGTTGATTAATAATTGAAGCAAAGATAGGTGCCATACGATAAGCTATTTATTCGGCAACAAAATCGAGCTCCAGATTTAAGTGTTGGGCAATGTAATGCTTAAAGTTATATGAAGATTTTGTAGAAAACAATTTATATTTTTCTTTTCATACAGAAAATTTAAATCTGTAAAAAATATGTAATGAAATCAAATAAAAATTAAAAAGAACTTATACTAGCACATTACTCGCACATGACTTTCCATGATTAAAGGGTTCCCTTTTATACCTTTCTTAAGAACGCAACATAAAACAAACGAACGTGGTTCATCGAAAAGCAATTTTTCTTCCTTTACGCAACGAAAAAAAAAAAAGAAAAAACGTTGAGAGCTACAGATACCGACCAACATAAATTTCCAGCTAAAAAGCTGCCCTGCCACTCATTCTGTGCACAAAAATGAGCGACCTGTTGCTGCATTGCATTCTTTTGCTTTTTATATGGCTGTTGTTGTTGTTGTTGTTGTTGTTAAGGCCGCTGTTCCCTTTGTCCGATTGTCCGCTCTATACCATCGCCTCATCACACGTAATTGTCCATTTAACTTTTACCACAACATTATCTTCCAGGTGAGTGCTTTAATTTCATTTTTCTTTTGTTTTATACTCCTCGTTTTTAACTCCTGCTCCACCACTTTAAGTTCCACTCTTCCACTCCACACTACTCTTTTCAATTCAGCCATACTCGAACTCTATACCCAGTCAGTAAGCTAAGTAATAAGCACACGCACATATCTTCTTCCCGTTTTTGTTGGGTTCTGTTGTATCTTCCTCTCGTTGTCCGTATAGGTAAATCCAACTGTTCTTGGTTAACATTAATTTCAAATCCTGCACTCTGCTTCACTCTACTCTACTCCATTCCATTCCACGATGAAATAGGTTGCTTCCACATGAAGTTGCAGTGGGAAGTGTATAGAGATACGCTTCGGGAGCTATATCATCGGAACACCACCACCGGTAGGAACTACTGCCGCTGAGCCACAAACAGACAGGTCTTTCTCAGCGGCCAAGAACTGTGCTGTTATGCAGTCGGCCTAGGCCGCCATTAGATGGCAACTTATCTATCTTTTCTGTGCTGTGCTGTGCTGTGCTGTGCTCATACCACAGCAAACCGGGTTGATTTTCTGTTTCTACATAAAAATCCAATTGGACTATTGGTGAGGTGCGCGTTTTAACCTTCCTCAATTCCGCAGCCGGCCTCCAGAGCAGCGATAGTCCGACCAGCACCTTCAGTTCGACGAGATACTTCGACCTGAATTGAGCTGTTCCTGCACTGTCAAGCCGTGTGGCAAATACGCGTTCATTTCAACGCAGAATTTTCATTCGAATAATTTCAAGGCCTTAAAAGAGATTTGTGTTTCGATCTTAAATTGGTGTCTCTTGTTGATGTGGATCTGTTTTTTGGTTGTTCCACCTTTTCAGTGTCGCTAGTGGTTAAGCATCACCCTTCTATTACCGCGTGATCTTTATCTTGTTCGGTGTTGCCTCCTCGCTTCAAAGATATTCGGAAAAAGCAAAATATAAATGCGTTAAAGCGCCTTGAGTTATCACCGGCAAAGATGCCAATAAATCGATACAATTTTTCGCAATTACAGTGATTTTTTGTTGTGTCCGCCAGCTACCTGGCGATTAATCAATCGGTGGGGTGCACGTAGTAGGTATAATGGAGTAGGTACACAGCGTTGTATTTGACTTACTTGAGGGTAAATTAATTCCAGTGGTCTTGTAGTTGAAACAAAAGACTTTTTGAAATAAAAAAAAGGGGCGCCCCTTTTTTAGAAGGCACTGCTTCGGCCTACTCTCCTTTAGTTTGTGTCTACCTACAATTAAGTCGGCCATTGGTGTGTGCGAACGGTAAACTTGGAAAAATTTACATAAATCTAAAGCATCCGATCCCATCGCGTTACTCAGTGTTTTAATGCTCCCGGAGCAGTTCGAATTGGTTACCACAACAACAAAAACAAAAAGGACCATCGAGTCCCATTTGTGAGCGGCGGATTAAGAGATATTGGCGAGGTATCCCGCCAACTGGACTGATTTATGGATTAACGTTTTAATTGGATATGCATGTTTGGAGGCGCACACTACACAGTGGTAATAGTTGTACGACTTCTGGCTACTATTTGAAGTTGTAGATTTGTGATTTCGTTGAAAAAAAAAATACACGACCCATAATACTAATGTTTATTGTGTTTGCAATGAAAACCTTTTTTCTGATTCATTCATCACATTTTGAGATTATTTTTTTCAAGTGCTTTTTAATCCTAAGTTAATTTTAAAAGTAGGACATGAAGTGTTGTGTATTACTGGATTCTTAACATTGTTTTCATATCTATTTGAAAAATATAAACTCGAGAAATATAAAAAAATATCAAATTGGATAAAACTTTATACTGGGGTAAGTTTA
Source organism: Epistrophella euchroma (assembly GCA_947049315.1). NCBI lineage: Eukaryota > Metazoa > Arthropoda > Insecta > Diptera > Syrphidae > Epistrophella > Epistrophella euchroma. The sequence continues at coordinate 118,247,455 of OX346245.1, read as the reverse complement.
AGTTCTTGTTAATTAAATTATAATTTTTTTAGGCATGCTCCTATCAATTTTGATTCAAACACTTAAAACCACATTCTTAAATGTCTTTTATTTTTCTGGGCAAATTAAAAATAACAATACCTATCTACTTGCTTTGCTGCTTTCTTAGTGGAAATAGGATCTTCAAAAAAGGTAACGGATGGAGGTCAAATCTAAGGAAAACATGACATTGTACAAGAGTGTTTTCGTTCTTTTTTAACAATTTCTTTTTTTTTCATAGCAAATCGATTTTTTTAGAAAATTTCCCTTTCTGCTTAAACGGGTGAAAATTTACTCTTCTCCCATACGATTTTTTTCCTGTCTCGACCCAAACTACACCCCCTCTAGCCTTTTGTTGCAAAACACTCTGTATACGTACCTACATACCACATGTACATTCATGTATGTACAACAGGTCTTTATACATATATTCTATATAAAAATTTAAGTATTCGTAAAAAATTGAAATGCAAATTTTGAACAAACTTTACATAAATGTTGATATGTACACTTGTCAAAACAATCAAGGGAACAAAAAAAATCACTATTTTTTAGTTTTTTTTTTTTGGATAGCTGTATCTCCGTGAAAAGTGGTCGTATTGAGATGAAACAAAAAGCGTTCTGAATGTTTTTCCATTGAGGAATTTTATCAAATTATTTTTTTAAGGTACCGTTATTGCGCAATCATAAGAAGCATCACAAGCCAAAAATTTTAATTTTTTTTTTTAATTTTTAAACATTGACATATTTTTTGAAAAATTTTGTTGAGCCAATTTAATATTTTGTTAAGATAACTTGTTTATTCAGCTTTAAATTCGTCTTTTTTCGTCATTCTACAATTTTTTTTTCAGAAGAATATCTGCCTTTGAATAGAAAACAGGCTTTTGACTTTGACTACTAATATCTCCGCAAGGAATGACGACACGGAAAATTTAAGGGTAGTTTTAAAAACTAGAATTAATTTTCTACAATATTTTTTCACAACTTTATAACGATTTTTTTTTTTTGGCTCCTTCAGAAAACGTAAAAAAAACGATTTTTTAAAGACTTTTTGTAAATCTTTTACTGCCTTTCAAATATTAACTGCAAGACTTAATTTGGTAAAGCATTTTAAAGAGCTATAGACAGCCGATATTTCTGTAAAATTTTAAATAAATCCATTGAACCGTTTTCACGTACCGAATGATCAAAGACGTAAAAACAACCAATTCAAGGAACAAATTGGGTGGTTCATAAACATTGGGAAATTGTCATCAACGAAAAGAACGATTGCTGCCCACTTTTTTTTGCGTTAGTTACAATACTGATGAGATTTTAATGGGAAGCAAAACATCTTTTTGCGGAAAAAAATTACAACTAAAATTTTAAAATTTTAAATAAATTATTCAATTTTTGCTACAATTTTTTTTTCTTTGAAAAATTTTTTTTTTTTTCCTTTCAACGCTTATCAGTATTGTAACTAACACAAAACTGTGAAAAAGTGGGCAGAAATTGTTCTTTTCGCTTCCATTTTGATGACAATTTCACAATGTTTATGAACCACCCAATTTGTTCCTTTAATTGGTTCTTACGACTTTGTTCATTCGGTACCTGCTAAGTTAATACGCATAAAAACTGAAAAAAAAAATCAAATATGGAGTGAACACAAAACTAGTGCAAACTAGGGGTTTTTCGAAATAAAAACAGAATAAAAGTCTGTTAAAACCCGTTTAGTAGGTACAGTAAATTAGTAGAAAATTTTTAATCCAGGGTTAAAGTTTTTCAAGGTAACCTGCGATTTTTGCCACCTTAATTGTGGGTCTGAGCCTCATTTTGAAGTCTGAGCCGATTATTAAAAAAAGGTGGACTTACTTCATACCCAATATTGGAGTCTTATTTCATGATGAAATAGTACCCCAATTAATAGCATGAAATTAGTCCCCAAAAACCTATGATTACTTACTTACTTTAGATGGCGCTTACAGCTAAGGATGGACTACGGCCTCAACCAACAAGCCCCTCCAGCCAGCTCGGTCCCTAACTAGCTGCCTCCAGTTACGCACTCCAAGTTGGTTGAGGTCGTTCTCCACTTGTGTGCGCCACCTAAGGTGGGGTCTTCCTCTGCTGCGCAGACCGTCAGGGGTAGATTCGAAGACTGTTTCAGCTTCTTGACCAGGTCGACGTCGTTGTAAAGCCTGTAAAGCCCGTTGTTAAATCTTCTCCTCCATACTCCATCGATATACAGACTGGACCGAAAATCACACGAAGAATCTTCCTTTCAAAGCACCCAAGCAGATTCTCATCCGTTTTTTACAGGATCCATGCCTCTGCCCCATATAGCAGAACCTATGATATAAATCGAAAAATTTCGCTCAGTTTTGGGTATTAATTTCATATGAAAAATCTCCCCACCTTCCAAAGAAATTTTTTGAGAGGTATTTTGCTCTTCTATTGAGAACTTATTTTATTGCGTAGTTATTTCCGTAAGCCAAAATCTGCTTCGACAAATCTAGTCCTAAAGAAAAAAACTATAACTAGTTCTGTCTAAACAAACCTGATTTTTACTGTGAGCAATTTAAAAAAAAATAACTCAAAGAAAAACTATTTTTAACAGAAACTAGCTCATCCCGGCAAACGTTGTGTGGCACTAAACCATGTACATTCGTAGTTATAGGGGTGTTACAGCAGGCAAACAATCCGTATCAATCGCCAATGTAGAAAGACCATTCGAACAGAAATACATTTCAGAAAGTATGCAATTTAATGTTATCACGACTTTCTGACTTTTTCTGTCTAATTTTAAAACTTCTTTCTCTGTAGTTAGTTTATCTGATTTAATACAAATCCAAAAAATAAACCCCCATTCAGGTTGGAAGTTGTTTAGCCGAGTTATGCGCGTACGAACAAAAAAAACTAATTCAGAAAGTTTAAAATTTCAAGATGTTTTCACGAGTTTCTGATTTTGTCGGTCGAAATTCCTCATTATCGTTCAATTTTTTCAATTTTCGGCTCCGTTGTGTGTTAATCTGGTTTATTACAAATCCAACAAAAAAATCTCCAACCAAATCGGATGATGTTTAGCCGAGGAATGCGCGTACGAACACAAAAAGGGATTCATTTTTATATAAATAGAAGATTTTAACTTCGAGTTTTACACAATCGCTTTGATTACAATTCATAAATAATGCATCTGCTGCACCCCAAGATAAGTTTTATTTCAAGTTTTAAGAAAATGTGAATAATAAATATGACTGTAAGACCGATTTTTAAGGAAATATAATTTAAAAAGAATCGTATAGTATGTCAAACTCATAAAAATGTTATATGCTCGTATTAACTTTGAAGCCCAATGAATTTTATGTTTTAATTTTTTTTTGTACATACTTCTACTATAATAGGGCAAGTGCAAGTATCTCTTTGAGATACTCGATCATAACAACACCAATAAAAATAAGAGGAGAACGAAATTAAAGTGTATCGGTCCAAAATAACAGTTAAAAAAGACCTTTGTCGAATACCAAGTTCATATATCTGTATGAAGAGCGTGGAATTTCTCAACCATTTTAAACTTAGAAGATTCTATCTTATGCATGTATATTTTTGTTCCCACAATCTTATACCATAAAAGAGACTTTTTAAACAAAAAAAGAAAACAAAAGATACATTCATAAAATCTTATTGCTCAGTACACCCAAGAGATCCAGAAGATTCCCTCTACGAAGCATTTGATTGTTTGTGTATATAAAGTAGAATTAGGGTAAATTGCACCCGAAATACCATCAAGAAAATTATAGCTGCAAATCAAGCAGCAAAACGATTAAACATTGCGTCGTCGTCTTCGGTCTTCAAAAGGTTCTGTTCAGAAGGATTTTTTTTTTTGAAAATGGTAAAATAAAAAAGAAAACAACCTTTCACAAGGTTCGTCTTCATCACAATCCGGATCCAGTAGCAAAAACGGCAGCAAGATCAAATAGATTTTGATGGACCTCAAACAATTGCCACAGAAGAGTCACCTCCTAGACGACTCGACTGCTTCTCCTCTGGACTCTAGAGTAGCATAACGTCATCAGCTGCATCTTAGAGTAGTTGGAATCAATTTATTACCATGGAAACAGCAGCAATAAATTTCGCTTAATATTTATTTTATTCTCAGATCCAAGTTGAATGGCAATATAGTTGAAGTAAAATACGCAGGTAATGCGCTCCCCAACAAAAATGTGAGCCTTTGCTAACATCTATCCTGCGAGCCCAGCAGAACATATCGGGAGGAGAGAGAAAACCTTTGGCAAACGGATGTGCTACTGAGTTTTTGTTTGATGACGCTCACAACGACACGACAATGACGGATTTAATGTTTCAGATTGTCATTGCGGAAAAAGAGTGCCATTGCCATGCCCCACCATTCACAGAAAGGCGCAGCAAAACTTGTGTCCTATCTCCTAGAACCTTTTGCTTTTTTTTTGGCGAGGACTCGGCGGAGGCAGGCAGGCGGCAGCATGAAATTCTATAGCGCGGTGATTTGAATTCTCTCGCAGGTTTGTTGGGAGATTTTGTTCTGTGTGTCCATCTGTGAGATGCCATGAAGCCGCTCATAAAATGACTTTTATTTTTATTTTTGTTTTTATATTTTGTTAACAAAAAATGTGAACATTTTTTAGTAATTAAATTTAATGACCTGGACCTCGGTTTTGATGCAGCAGCAATTCGTTAAGCAAATGCACGTGCATCATGAATGGGAATACAAGACTAAAGGCATAAATACAATTATTGTGATAAAAATAGTTGACCATCAGGCAAATAAAGTTCTTCTAAATGATGACGAACATAAGAATCGATAAGTTGTTGGAATAAGAAATTTTATCCGAATAATGTGAGCATCACTTTAAATTATTAAGCAACTAATGTTTTTCCTGCGAATCGTTTATGAACGAAAACAATATCTGGACTGTGGTATTTATTTAAAAACATTTCTGGTTCTAGGTTGATCCAAAGACCTTCGGCGTGATAGTCGTATCGTACGTACTTACCATTAAACCACGGGAAAAGTACATTTAGGCCTAGTTTTCCAGTACAAGATTAAATTTAAACTCGAGTTAACTCACAAAATTTGGCGGACTAACTCGGGATTTGCTGAACAAATGCTTTTTATATTTTATCCTCCAGTCAATTCAAATAATTTTTTTTTTCTTCGAAAAACTGTTTCTTGAGTTAAATGTTAATGTCCAGAGTTAACTAACTCTGGGCCTTAATGGTTGATTAGTTTGCAAAAATCACCTTTGGAACCTTTGCTTATAAAAATATTGTAAAGAGAATCCTGTTCTCAAATTTAAACTTCGTAATTAAAGTTTTATGTGGAAATTGCTGCTAACGTCATCTTTAAATAAGTGGATCTGATATATTTGTAGGACACCTAAAAATGCCAAAATACGTTTTTACGAATATATTTGGTACGATAGTGCCTATGGGTGCAAGGGAAGGCCATTTTTAATTACGGTTTGACTGCACTATAAGTCCAGTAATACTTGAAATAGATGGTACATAGGGCTAGCAACGAGACGAGACCAGGCGAGACTTTTGTTAGTCTCGTCTCGGTCTCGTCAAAATCTAAAAATTTTAGTCTCGTCACGGTCTCGATCTTAGTCTCGCCTAACCAAGTCTCGTCTCGATCTCGGTCTCGCCTTTTTCTCGTGAAAATTTTAATGTGCCAGTCTCGTCTCGGTCTCGGTCTAGGTCTCGGTCTCGTTCAAAGATAAGCGGGTTGGAATCGCAGATTATAATGTTTATCTGTTAAAATCGTCATTGTGTGCAGAATTCTACTTAAAAGTATCTGTTTTAAGTCTATTCCTGAGCTTTATTTTATTTGAATTAAAACTAAGAGAAATCCTTTTAACTGTCGCTGAGGAATGTAGAATACTTTTGGCTAACTAATTTTTAATTTTACAAGAAAGATAAACATTTTACATCCATCTAACTTTTTTACTTGTTTTAATTGAAATGCTTTTCTCAAAAAATCCGGAAATATTTTTTAAATCGTTAGAAATATTTTAGTTTATCAAAAATGAATTCAATATCAATATTTTTGGTAAGAAACAAGCCGTTGAAAGAATGCCTAAAAGACATGAAAAAGCCTCAGTTGGCATCGCTGGTTGCACCGATTTGTATGAAGCGATGTATTGTTTGATACAATAAACCAAAACGCCCCTTGCGAACGCCCCTGGCTAGTTATACAATCATGGGTTCAATATTGTTCCGTGCTTCAGAAATTTTAATTTGCCAGTTTCGGCGAATCATATACTTGGACCTTGAACCATCGTTGAACGTCAGTTAATCCGCCCAAATCGGTGAATTAAAATTCCTGAACCACGGATCAAAATTTGAACCATGATTGTACAACTGGCCCTTATTATTGTTTAATTGAATTTGAAAGGTTGCTAAATGACAGCTAAAACTGGTCGTGTAACGAACATTTATACATGACTAAGTAAATGAATTGAATCAATTTTGCCACCGAGTAATATATGCAAAAACAATTCATCTAGCAGAGCTCTTCGTTGAAACAGGGATGACATCTGGAATAACTTTAATCTTCTAAAGTATTCTGTGTGGTTTGTATACAGTTCATATTACAGTATCCTGGTAATTTCTTTTTGTAAATTTTCTATTTTATCAGAATGAACACGAAAAATTGGGTTCTATACAGGCGATGCATATACAAGTATACTACGAACAAGGTTATAAAGGAATCTTGTTTGCGGAAGTATTTTCCAGTTCTAAAAATAAAACTCATCATTCTAGATGCTTTGCTAATATATTAAATTGGTAATGTCTATCAAGCATTAACTTAGCATCAAAAATCAAACCAAGGTGTTTTTGTTCATCCGATCATTTCAGATTTAATTGACTTAAGCCATAATCAAAATAAATTGTAATTTTTTTCGAGTAAAAGACACAACGTTACATTTATTTACATTCAAAGGAAATTCATTCTCAGCACACCATTCTTGAACGATATAGAGATCTTTTTGTAGTTGTTACAATTGTGGACGCAATTAATTTAACGATAAACTTTAAGGTCATCAGCGTACAACAGTAATAAAGACGATAATTTTTCCATAATATCATTAATATAGATAAGAAATATTAGAGGTCCCAAAACGGAACCTTGAGGAACTCCAGATGGAGGATAATAGATTCAGAAGCATATTGATTCAATGTAACTTATTATGTTTTCTAGCAGTTAGATAAGATTTAAACCATTCAATAAGCTTATCATGAAACTCAATTTTTTAAATTTTGTTTTGTATAATAACATGACTCACTTTATCAAAAGCTTTCGAAAAGTCTGATTAAACTGCATCTACTTGCGTTGGGCGACTGAAAGCCTTTGACACGTTCGTGCGTTAAAGAAACTAAATTAGTAACTGTAGACCGACCGCTTATAAATCCATGCTGCTTAGAGTTGATCATAGGTCTTACCATGAACATAACACTGCCGTAGACACATTTTTCAAATATCAGGGATAAATCATTTGAGATACATACGGCTCCATAGTTGGAATTCACTGAAATTGGGCCATCACTTGAGCGTTCTTTTAATTTTTCAGGAAAGGTTTTCTCTAACAAAGACTTCTTAAATAAGGTACAAATAACTGGCGCAAAAATATCTATGCAGTAAAAAATATTAGGAATTCCACCAGATCCTTCCCTCTCTTACTGATGTCTAAGCCTTTAACAATGCTTATGTTAGTACTCAAATGGATGATTGCCTTGATAAATGAGGAGTTCTGGTAGTTATCCGTCATAGAGATATTACTCAGTGTAGAGCTGGGATCAGAGTAATTATTTTTGAAAAATTTTGAAAAAGATTCACTTATTCATGACAAGAGTTATTCTTGGAGGATTTGTTTAGGTGGACGAGGCTGGGAATCAAACTCAGACCTTCAGCACGAGAGTTTCACGCACTAACTATTATGCCACGGCTACTATTTCTTTAAAAGGTTGACGGTCGAAAATTTGGACGCGAAAAACTAGTATTTTGGACATATAACCCCTAATGACTTTTTATCCAAGCCAGTTTTGACAATGGAATTTTTAGACGATATTTCTAATGCCAAAATAAAGATAGTTGCATTTAAATAACTTCACTTGCATTTTTTGCGCAGATGTCCCACTTTTTTTGTGCGATGGACTGTCATGCCGGAGGTCTAAGGTTCGATCCCCAGCCTCGCCACCTATTTATTTAAAAGAAAAAATGGCTACTGCCTCTTGCGAGGAATTGACAAATCCCCCAAGAGTATCTCCTGTCACAGAAAAAGTGGCGCTCGTTAGCCGTTCGGATTCGGCAATAAACTGTAGGTCTCCTCCATTCCTGCAGACACGCACACAGGAATGGTTGAGAGTTGTAAGTCACTAGGCCCTAGTTCTTCATGAGCTGTTGTGCCATCAAATTTATTTATTTATTAGTCCCACTTTTTTGTAGACTCTTTTTCCTAGACTATAGGTACTTTACGCGTGCCTAACCCATTAATTGTGGTTATAAAATTGAACAAGGAATTTACAAAAGGAATATACAAATTATTTGTTATATTAATTAAGAAAAATTAATTGAGTATATTTCCAGACTCACTCGCTACTTGCGCTTCAAATGAAGCATAAGTTAACTTTGTATTAAAACGAAAGAGCTGAGCTCAGAACTTTTTTTTTTTTTGCATCATTGTAAAATAATTTTTTTTCAGTGATTAGGTTAAGTAATAAGAAACCTAACTAATTAAATTAATTTAAGTAAATCACCCCTCTCCCAACCTTTTTCTTTTTCAATTCTCTTCTCGTCGTATAGAATTTAAAAGGTTATCGCAAACAAAATATTATTTGATCAAAGATCCTCAAATCAGTTTAAATTATATTGAAAAAATGCTGAAATAAATATTTCTTTAAACGACAACTGAACCCAATCAGTATTTGTATATTATGTTTCCCACGTCTTTTCCACTCTGGCGGTCTATATGGCCATCATATAGAATGCACCAAAATGAACAACCATTTTTACAAAATCAAGAACAAAATCCATATGCATGAGATAAAACTTGTCCTCTCAGGGTCTTATACATAAATATATGCCACATACCAACAACTTCCCCTAAAATATCTGTCTTATTAATTACTACCTAATTCATTATGAAATTAATCAAAAATAAGTTCCAATCTCTTTTGAATTCTTCTTTAATAGGCAAATTAGAATATTCAATTCTTCCGTAAGTATCATCGACCACTGTTTAGGAGATATCAAAGCCATATAACCGCAATTATGTGATTAATTGATTTATTCACAAAAACAACAACAAAAAAAACAATAGATTTTAAAACAACACATGTGCATGTACGAATATCTTATCGAAGCTTGTAAACTTGTAATGGGATATATTCATGATTGATGGCACCCAATCAATTAAAAAAAAAAAAGTAGTTACTTCATGCTGTGTGCTATAATCCAGTCGAAACCCGTAAGCATTAAGCATCTTGTACAATGACCACACATTCCCGATTCCTTCTATTATTTTCTTATTTATGTTCAAAATATGTCATCGAAAAAACGATTCCGTCTTCTTTATACCTAAAAAACTTGGACGATAAAAAAAATGTCAGCATGAACACAGAATTCCTGTTCCTTTGATTTTATTTAGGATGATGTTCACCTGTTTTAACTGAACTCTGCTGGACAGTGCGCATCAGTGATATTATGGGAAACCTGATTCTAGTATTTATGTTCCAGTAATGATGGCGCGGTGCGGTGGATTCATTTAATCATCGATTACTTTGAGTTAAATGATTTTTCTTGGTTCTTTATGTTCTTCGTTTGGGAGCATACTAAATCATTTTTGGAATTATGGTTTTTTTTTTGTTTTTTTCTTTTCTTCGATTTTTCTGATGTTTTATTTTAAATTGTTATTCAATGACCTTGTTGAATGTTTTATGGTATTCTTATACATATGTACAGTACATACATTGTTAATATTTGAGAACATAAAAAATTAAATAAAAATGATCTTGGTTTTGATAAAATCCAGACTTTGAGCATTTTCATTACATTTTCGATGTCCCCATTTTCTGTATCCTCACAGTTACTCTATGAGAGAAATCTGTACTTTTAAACTTCCCATTGAAAGTTATTGTAATCGGTCCGATTTGTCAAATTGAAAATTTTGACATTTCTCGACGTTTCGACGTCTCTAGAGAGATGTCTATGTACCATGTGTGTACGTCTGTTCAGAAACTTTTTTCGCCGACAATATCTCGAAAACGAATAAAGATATCGACTTCAAATACATTTTATTTTACAGGTAATAAGGCCATAACATGCAGAAAGGATTTTCAGAAAAATTCAATTAGCGGTTTTCTTATTACAATAATTAAAAAAAAAATGTAAAATGGCTTGTTTATCGAATATATATCTAGAACAAATAATGCTATCGAATTCGGCCTGGTTTCTTTGTATGTATAATGACGTTGCCAAAAATTGGTAAGACTTTAAAAAAAAATCAAAAAATTAAGCCACAGTTTTTTTTTTTTTTTAATTAAAAAAATCATTAAAAGTTTTAAAAAAAATATTGAATATATTGAGAACACACAAAGATACTAGCTTCGGGTTAATTTTATTTAATACTCATAGTTATAGTTGATAATCGGTAGAGTTTGTAAAAAAATTCAAATAACGGTTTTTTTCTAGACCAAAAGAACTACAAAATAAAACTGCTAAAAATTGTAAAAAAACTATTTTCGACTCGAATATCTTGAGAACAACCAAGGACATCAACTCCGAAATAATTTCTATCTACACACAATACCATAATTAGGTTGAAACTAGGCCGAAGTCAATTGACAGTTTTTTTTCTAGGCCAAAAAACCTGCAAAAGAAACTATTCAAAATTGTTGACATTTTTCGTGTCGCATATATTTAGAGCAAACAGTCCAACTTCGGTCTTCCATTGATTGCACAACTGATAAATTTTTCGAAGATTTTTAATTGGTAATTTTCTCATAAAAAAAAACATTGGGTGTCGAGTTTCAAAGGGAATCAATGGGAAGTTATCAATGTGGGTCAAACCCAGCCTCTTTTTTTTGTCTTTGGATAGAAGAAGTTCGTGCATATTTTTGAATTTTAACTTTCTATATCTATGGATTTTTTTTAAATATAACAAACTTATGTTCGGTTTTATAAATACTTAACAGGCTTTTAAATTTTTAAATGACGTACTTCGTATGGAACAAACATCATTTAAAGATTTAAGAGCCTGTAAATAGTTAAAAGGGCTTTATGAAATCAGCCATTATTGCTCAAAGTTTTATGTAAATAAGTTAAACCCTCTTCAATTAACTAGTTTAAGGATATTATAAATTTAAATTTTCCGCGGTAAGATTAGCAGCAAGAGCTCCATCTGCGAATTAATTTATTACTTTTGCATTCATTGATTACATGTTGCTATTTTATTTTTCCGCTTTATTCGAATTATATGAATGTGCCGCAAATGGACGTCCCTAGGCGATATGCTAACAAGTAAATGAAAACATCAAGGTCCATCAGCGCCCTAATGTTTCAGAATTCGTGCATAAATGTACAAATATACATCCTCTGTCGTCTGTTCATAAAATAAGATATAAATAACCTTCCCACAAACTCTGCTCGTTCAATCACACGCTGATTGAAATGCTGCACGCAACCATTTCAGCAACATGCTTGCCGTTGGCCCATCAGCATCAGCACATCCTTATCTGCACATAGAGATTTTTCTTATTTGTCATGCCACTAAGTGCCATCACCGCACTGAAGAATCCCGATTTGTGGCCGCGATTCATCTTTGGTTTTGTCTGAAAACTCTAATGATGGGGAATGAGCAGTGAGAGCGTGCTCCTATTTTGCCACAATCTCGGGCACCACATCTCGGATTTCAATCTCATTACGTCCAAAGTTGAACGACACTTTCCCAACACACGCGCATCCACATTCGCATTCGCACTCGAGCACCAGCTTAGAAGCGCGTAGTGCCACAGCCAAGCCAGAGGTAATTATGTTGCCAATATGGATGAAAGATGTGTCTAGAATCTGGATGAACCTGATGATGGCCACAAGACAATCTCGAGACTTTCACATTCCCGTCGACATCATGATGGCAACATTGACGTGTGAATACCAAGAACAGTTCTTTCTGTCAATCAGTAGTTGTTGTTGCTGGGATTGATGATGTGAATTCTGATTGGAGCCAGTTTACTTGCAAGAAAAAATGCAAGTGGCATCAAAGACGTCTATATATCTTCTATTAAAGTCCCATAATTATTGAGGACTCTATACGAGACGATATCTGTAATTGCTTTAACGAATTAGACGAAGAGAGTGTATCAGCTTCCTAAAATGTTGCGATTGATCTTGTCGCAATTAACAAGTTACGAGATTGAATTACAGAGCTGGTAAATGGAGAAGTTAATACGGTAGCTATATCTCAGTGGAGAGAATCGTTGGCAAATATGAGAACCTTAGATCAATAAATTGGTATTGATTAAAAAATGTTTGATTTTATGAAATTTATATACTTCCTGATCTTTTGTAAGCTGATGTTAGTAGGTACGGGAGGCCACCGTAAAATTATCCATTTCATACGGATTTTATATTAAAAAAAAAATTAATAAAACCCCTAGTTTTGGCCAAGTTTCCCATGGTTGCATGCAAATGGACTCGTTCCAGTAACCACCAAAACAGTCTGTCCGACAACTGGATTTGCAAATTTTTGAATACAAAAATAACTAGAGAAGAAAAAGAAATCAAATTACAACAGAATTACCACCCTTTAAAATTAGGCAAACTTTCCTAACCTCTTTTCTCCAAAATAAAGCTTAAATTCAGCTTTGTCGGAATTTTTTCGAAAGTTAAAATTTTCTGAATTTAAAGAAAAACTTATGTAAGAACTTATATTTAGGAAAATAATAATAATAGTAGAATGTGTCGGTTTTAAGTGATTCCCTAGAGGGGAAATCGAAATTTTCTTTAGCTCAAAAAAAAATAACAGTACCTGCCATACAACTATTTGAAAAAGGTTATTCATCTCCAAAACGGATCTAACAATTTTTATTGAAATTTTCATGTGTACTATTCGAAGAATGGTCTGCATTTTGGTGAAAAATAATTACCAAAAACTGTTATTTACGGTACCTGCCCTACCACTGCCAAAGAAACGTTCTTTTTTTTTGTTACTTTCTCGTCAACAGCTCAACCAATTTTGATCAACATTTTTACTCTGCAGGTCCTTTCAAATCTGAATAATACTGCGTACAAATATAAAAAAAAAAAAAATGATTTAAAAATGAAGGTTCAATTTTTTTGAATGATTTTTTTTTTTAATATTTTTTTTTATTAAATTCTTAAAGAATGGCATAGATACCAATTTTTTTTTCTTCAACAAAATTAAGAAATTTGTATCGTCCCGTGTCCGAAGTTCGGCCAACAAAACCAAACTGTAACACCTCTAGGAAGGAGTTCCAAAATGTAGAAAATGTTTTGATGCGGAAGTAATTAATGCAAAAAATTTTCGTACGCATCAGCAACGCAAACTTGATGCTTTGTAGAAATATTACATTGCATAAGTCTGACGTTTCGGAATGCAACAAACAAAAATTGAGCTAAAAAATTTTTGGATGCGCAGTAAAAGCAAATTCTTAAGCCCAAAACAGATGTGCAGCTTTTTCCCCTTGCAGCGAAATTAGAAATAGAGATATCGTGCAGAAAAGGCTGCATGCAGAGCTTGGAATATGTCAGCGCTCATAAGAACCTGTGTAAATTTATTTTCGCTGCATTGAAAAAGGCTGCACATCTGTTTTGGGCATTAGGTTTTTAATTGTCGAAGCTCTTGGGAGTTAACTGTTAATTGGAATCAATTTTATAAAGTCCACTCTGTGCGGATTAAAAAAACATTCAAACAAAATTTTCCCGAACTTTTGTCCACCGTCTAAACTGGAACATTCAACTACCTCCGTATACTTAGATCTAGATGTCAACTGTTGGGCTTGCAATCTATTGTCTTGATATTCGTCGTCGATATTTCTCAATTATATTTATACGGGATTATATTATAACATCTCATATTAATTTCCCCTTACTCTTATCCTTGGTTAAACTATAACAACTGGGATGCCGTACAGCGTTGCCGCCAGAAATAAAATTAACGTGAAATATTTTCTGGAAAAATGTGCCTTTTTTCGTGCCACATAAAAAACCACAAAAGTCTTCCATTTTCGGAAAAAAAAAAAACTAATCAATTTTATTGCAGGGTGTAATACAATAACAAAACACAATGGAAATCATTTATTTTTTCGTGCATTGTCAAAAATGATGTGCTTCTGCCGACTTTTTACGGAATTTGGACCAATTTTCATTAAATTTTGTTGAAATTTGCTTCATTTTGAGTAAAATAATGGAAATAAAAAAACGTGTCTAATTGAAATTTTTCGTGCCACCATGCGACGAGGAAATTATCGTGACAAACAACCACTTCGGCAACGCTGATCCCGTAACCTCTTTCATGAATCCCTCCACCTCACCGTGTATATTATGGTCTTAATGAACCTCTAACGCGATGTATTAGAGTCGAGATTCTTTTAAACATGTTTTATACGGGGCATTTAAAAAAAAAACAATTACGTTCCTCCTAACTAAACAGAGAGAGGGGACTAGATTTCAACTCCCATAAAATTTAAGTTTGTATTTAATAACAAAAATAAACATAAAATTGAATTAGTAGATACTTACCAGAGAAACCCATGTTGTTAATATAAATTTTCTTTATATTGAGAATGAAACCTATAATTGGGACAAGAGGTCAAGACGTATCGAAATAGTTGTCAAGATAATATAATCAAACATTTGTCTTTTTCCTTACCGCTGACATTGACTAGAAATCACTAAATTTCCTTTTTCATTACAATAACATATAACCAACACACTCCCCATTTTATATCAAAATACCCGTGACATTTCCTTTAAACGTCTTTGTCAATACCATCAGGGAGTGGTGGCAATAGGTAACAATTTTCCGAGTAATTAGTGTCAAGTGCAAATACCTCAGCTTCATCCCATTATTGTTGTTGTATATGGTAACTGAGTTAATTATGCTGGTCTGGCACTTTATTGCAAAAACAACGAAATGGTTCGTTAAGATTTCTACTGCTGCTGCTGCTAAAAGGTTGGGCTTACATTACAACAACTGGATGTTGTTACAAGTAGAAGGCTTCAGCTAAGAAAACCCAGACTAGAGGCGGCGGCGGCTGCATGGCAGCTCCTAGTTGCTCATCCTGTATTGTGCACGAAAAGATGAAACAAAACCTGTGGGCACTTTTTACAAGACCCAGAGGATAAACTGGTTGGTAATTTTCAAGAAGTGTTCTTCTAATACCCTACCCGCTGCTTCCTTCATCATCGCTCAGCTTCAGTCAAGAGTGTTCTATAGAAAGAGACAGCTTGCAAATGTTTCCTTTCTGCACGCGGACTAGTTGTGTGATGTTTTATCTTTGAGTGTATTTTAATTGCAATTAAATGGAATCAAAATGAAAATTACGAGTACCTACACCTGCGGAGCAAGAACTATACAAGCGAAGAAGAAGCGTAAGATACGATGTATCTTTGTATGGCGAATATGGCGTCAGATTAAGGCTCATATGGGAGATTATGTGGAGATGTTTTTCAAAGAGTTGGAGTGGCATAACGTGTGTGGGTGTGATTTCCGCAAATGGATTTGAGGCTCATTAAATATGAGCAGAAGCAATTCTATTTTATCTTTTAAGTCATACAATCAAAAAACTTAATGGCATATATGTATGTATGTATGTATCTATGTATTTTCAAACATATAAGCAGGTACGTACCTTCTCATGCAAGGAGTTTTTCATAGGTAATACTGTCTTTAATTTTTGTCAATAATAAAATAATTAATCAAAAATGGCATCATATAACTACTAAACTACTACTAACGTAGTAGCCCGTGGCATTGTCATGCCAGAGGTCAAGGTTCAATACCATCAGCCGCTTCCACCTTATGTTTTTTTCCGGGCTACTGCCTCTTGCGAGGAAGTGACAAATCCTCCATGAGTATCTCATGTCATAGAAAAGTACCGCTCACCAGCCGTTCGGATTCGGCAATAAACTGTAGGTCCCCTCCATTCCTGCAGACACGCACACAGGAATGGTTGAGAGTTGTAAGTCACTAGGCCCTGATTCTTCATGAGCCGTTGTTCCACAAAATTTATTTATTTATTTAACTACTAATTTCAAAGTTCCATACAAATTATTTTGGAATTAATCATTTTGCTATTCCATTTTTTTACTTGGAAAACAATAAAAATGTATTATGTTTCGTATACGTTGTCCAAAACTGCGATTTTCTACGAATTTTTTTCTAAATTTGTGGTCTTATTTAAATTATTCGCTATGATATTTTTATAACGTTAAGTATAAGGGGCTTATTGCGAAAGTCGGTTCGACAAAAGTCTATTCGACCTTTTTCGATTCCATTAAGCTCTGAATTCGTATCGCCTAATTCAGTATTGAAATAGAATCGGATTTCTAAAATAGAAAAATAAAAGCTCCCGTCTAGAGCTTTTAGTTGAAGTGTCAAATATACGTTAATTTCCTAGGAGTTTACAAAAGAATATTTGGTTTAACAAATCTTTGACACATCTTGGTATTGTGTTCTATGAAAAAGAATAAGTTTTATCTGGTTTGGTTTATTAGAAGACGAATTAGAGGATTTAAGACGCGCTGAAATTTTACAAATACTTCGATTCAGACAAAATTTAAGAGTGCACCGAGTGTCCGATCCTCTAGACGTGGATGATAATATGTGTGGAAGATCGGCTGAGTTCCAAAATGTAGAAAATGTTTTGATGCAGGAATAATGCCAACATGTTTCAAACGCATCAGCAATGCAAACTTGATGCTTTGTAGAAATATTTCATTGTATAAGTCTGACGTTTCGGAATGCAAAACAAAAAAAAATTAAATCAAAGCAGCCAAAAAATTTTTGGATGCGCAGTTTGCGCAGTATTAAGGTTAATTTTTTTTAAAAAGGTTTAAAATTAACTTTAGATTAACAAAAGAAGTATTCCTTAATCTTTTGCTATTAAGAAATAGAGTCAGAACTAAAAAATAGCGAAAGAAGTTCTTCAATTCCCAATGCTTTAAAATTGGCTCAGGGAAGTTACTAAAATTGTGTTGGAAATGACTTTAACGTTTCTCTTGGCCAGTCAACAGTGTCTATTATTTTAAGTGAGTTAATCGATGTAGTCGAGGAACATATTTGTCCTAAATGGATAAAATTTTAAAACACGCGAGAGGAGGAAGAATAGGCAAAATTGTTTATTTATACGAGAAGACAGGATTTTCTGGCATTATCGGTTGCATCGATGGAACGCATGTAAAAATACCAGGACTTGACAAGCATCTTTACTATTATAATAGGAAAGGGTTTTTAGCATTAATGCAATGAATGTAATATTTTCTTGATTTCATCTTCAATTGTTTCCTCCCATGATTTTATGGTATGGAATATGTCAGCTTTAAAGGAAATGTTGAAAGAAAAATGTAGAAATAGAATGAGTAATACTTTTATTCTTGTAGGTAATAAAAAACCTTAGGCAAGGCGCTCAATGAAGTGATGACGAGGTAGCAGGTGGAATTGGTAAACCTATGTAATTAAATAAAGACGCGATCATCAAAGTGAAGTGGCGGTGGTATGACCACTTATCTCGAACATGTTTAATTTTCAATTGGCGAGTGAGTGGGGATGAAGTGGAATTTTGTAGTACACCCGAGTGATTATTGACTTATAGACCGAGAGCTAATGAAACGTATTTTGCCACCGCAGTGCGCGTTAAGTTACTTTTATATCACTTCGCCGCCACTCCATCACCAAGCCAGTTGTTCACCACTACACTGCCACTTGCTACCCCTTACACTTCAGTGAAAGCCTTGCCTTGCACTTGTTTAGTGTAAAACTATCAGCCATAGAATAAATTAAGGGGCTTATTGCGTATGAATAGAATCTAGTCGAATAGAATTAAAGTCTACTTTCGTTATTCCAAAATTTATTCGTTAATATTTTTCTATTTGACTTTTAATATTTGTTTTGAATATTTTATATTTTTTTTCTTTTTGAAAGAAATTTCAGTTCTATTAAAAATTTTGATCGATTTTTGTCGAATAGATTTTTTTCGAAAAGACTTTCGCAATAAGCCCTTAAATTCTTTTTTTAGTTGATGTAATAAATCAATGATGCTCAACTGAGTGCCTAGCCTATATTTCCCTTAGCCAAACACTTTTTCAAAATGTGGATTTCAAGAACGGTACCGGAAAAAAAATGTTATGTACTCTGAGTAAAGATTTTAAAGGTAGCAGTGGCACCGCCTTAAATTAAAATATCTTACTGTGTCTTAAAAAAATACTCAGTTCACTTTCACTGTAAATGTTAACAGCTTATATTCGTATTTATAAAAGTGTAAATAGAAATTTATTTCAAATATTCTTATTCTTCGTTAATTTTGAAAAAGTATTGTTGCGAAAAACAATCAGCAGAGACAAGATTCATTCATCAGGATGTTTGTACATTAACAATTAACTAAATGAGCCTTATTAGAGAATAAGATGAGAACGACATACAGCGAGAAAATTTAGAACTAAAATAAACCAAACGAACAGATTTGAAGAGACTACTTAAAAAAATGTTTAAATGTTCTTATTCCAATAAGTATTGAAATAATTCTTTAAAGAAAAGCGATCGCGCCCAGTTTACCGTAGTACAGTACAACCGACCATGTTGCTGTTCAACCCTGCATTCCTTTCAAGCTGCCCTGGATTGTTGCTAAACGATGATGTCCAGACTTAAAGTTTTATACTTCCTTGACTTACAATCGTGTAAGCTGCTTGATGGTGCACTATGCAATAGTTTAATGGTTTAATGTTTCAACACAACATAACCAACCAACCAACTGAACCGACCGACCCTCGGACATCGGACAGGCTGGATGTTGTTAGCTGTTATGATTTACTCGTTTTAGTTGGCCAAAACACAATTCGTGGAGTTCACCGATACCGCAAAGAGCATTTTCAATTTTAAAATTGTTGGTGTGTTCAAATTAAAAAAAAAAAAACTCAACGAATTGATTAAGTGCTATCCGGTTCAACAGAAATAATTTTTTTTTAATGGAATCAAGGAAAATTGAGATATTGAAGATATTTTTGCCAGACTCATATTGTTTCAAAAACATGTTTACCATAAGTCATGGGATTGATGGATGGCATGAGGAGGCAAAGGGCAAATTTATGATGAAAAACAAGTTCAGTTATTTTTCAACAGAAAATGAGATACATTCCTTTGGATGTACGTAATTGGTAGATAATTGCATTTTCAAATAGACATCCGTACACCAGCTGGTAAAAGAAATCCACTATTAACTACTTTTAAATTTAATGTAAAATTAAAACAACGACATTCCTTAGAGATTATGAAAGCTTAAAGAATTGCATGAGAGGGTCATACTGGCTGATGGATAGAACATAGGGAAGTAGGAGTGGACGATAGGACCTACCTATTTTTGGTAACTTACGTAAATCACTGTCAAACACATTTGAAAAATTGCAGGTCAATACTTTGTTCATATAAATTTGATCAAATTTCTTGTTATTCGAAATGTTTCCTCCTCGATATGCCACGATTGTTTTGTTTTTGTAAGTGTTGCTCAGGAGAAGTTCATAAAAAGCTACCTGAAAATATATGGGCGTTACAACTGCAAATATCATATCATATATCAGATATTGTGTATTGTTTTCACTTCATAAAAATATTAAAAACTATTTTAACTTTGAAAGCACGATTTAAAAATTCAAATGGAGCATTCCATGGTTACGTATAGACAAATTCAGCTTCTTTTATGCGCTATTATAAGGCGACCTAGATTCGATACGTTAATTTCGTATATTAATCTTATTCGAAAGCTTGTCTTCGATTATTTGCAAAAACTTTAAAGGTATTCCTTTAAATTTCCAAGAATAAAAAAAAGTAAGAAAAACAATCACGTATCGACGGGTTGAGTTAACCATTGTTCTAAATTGTAATCTATTAAACTATTAGGCAGGAATCAAGTTGGTATTTATGAGAAAAAAAATATTAAAAAGACTCATCCTTATATTTTTAACAATTTTTTGATAACTTGTCACACCGTACAGAGTTTAAATTAACAGAAGTTATGAGCAATATTATTGATGTAATAGTTAACAACCGTTTTGTCTTCTGATAGGCTATGAATTCGGCACTATTCCTTTCTTTGTCAACTTCAATTGATTGAAAAATCGAAATTCCAGGTATTGGTTTTGCATTTTCCCATTGCAAAAAAGTCTTTTTTTGTTCTGTATTTTTTTTTGCCAGATATTAATTAGGCTAGAAGAAAAGCTATTACTAAAATAAGTCATATGATGTTACTATAAAATAAGGCTAGAACTCAAACACATTAAATAAATCTAATGTTTCATTAAAATTATTGTTTATAGGGACGCCATTGAGTTGATCGTGTAACTCAAAGAAATTATATTGTAAATCTTTGAGATTTGAAGAAACTTAAAAAATTTGCTTTCTATTTTATTCTTGTTTGCTTAATTTTGAGATAAAAAAGAGTCTGGGTTTGACCCACACTGATAACTTCCCGTTGGTTCCCTTTGAAACTGGACACCCGATGTTATTTTCTATAAAAAAAATTCCAATTAAAAATCTTCGAAAAACTTATCAGTTGTGCAATCAAGGGAAGGATGTTTGCTCTAAATATATGCGACACGAAAAATTTCAAAAATATTATTAGCAGTTTCATTTGCAATTTTTTTGGCCTAGAAAAAAAAACCGTTACTTCAATTTTTGTACAAACTCTTCAGATTATCAACTATAACTTTGTGTATTAAATAAAATTAACCCGAAGTTAATATCTTTGTGTGTTCCCAAGGTATTCCACATTTTTCTAACAATTTTTAATGTTTTTTTTTAATTAAAAAAAAAACAATGTGGGTTGATTTTTTTTAAGTAATACCAATTTTCCATTACGTCATTATGCAAAGAATGAAACCGGACCGAAGTCGATAGCATTATTTTTTCTAGAGGTATTCGGAAAAGAAAACATTTTACAACTTTTTTTAAAATTACTGTAATAAAAAAACCGCTAATTTAATTTTTCTGAAAATCCTTTCTGCACGTAATGGCCTTAATATATTAATAATAAAATTTATTTTAAGTCAATATCTCTATGTGTTCTTGAGATATCGTCGGAGAAAAAAGCTTCCTAACGTACGAACGCACAAACGTACGAACGTACATGGTACACAGACATCTTTCTAAATACAATGTAATCCGACTCCAGAGACTTCGAAACGTCGAGAAATGTCAATTTCACAAATCGGACCGGTTACAACAATAACTTCTAATAGGAAGTTAATAAAATTGAGAACAAATTTTAACACAGACTCTTTTAAAATTGTAGCTAACAGTGGTTTTTAATATTATTCAATGCTTTTTTTTTTAGTATTGTAATTGATTGTTATAAAATCATTGCTTGAAAAAATTAAAAATTATAAAAACTTTAAAATATAAGGCATAAGAAGTATGTTTGACAAGCTTTATATTTTGTAAGCCTTTAACCGGTCATTTTAACTATTCAAGTGCAATGAGCATATACACATACATATGTCAGATGAAATAATATCAATTATGTATCAAAATGAATTAATTCTTTTTAAATCTATGCTTATTAATCAGTTCTGACTACTGAACTGTATTTGTTTTGGTAACAATAAATTTTAATAGAAATTACAAAAAAATAAGTTACGTATACGCCACAGTGACTTTGGTTATATTAACATATTTTCATAATTCAAACACTTGTTTCAGTTATCGACTTCGGCCTGATTTCATTCTATGCATAATGACGTAGTGAAAAATTGGTAATACTTAAAAAAAATCAACCCACATTGTTTTTTTAATTAAAAAAACCATTAAAAATTGTTAAAAAAATATGGAATACCTTGAGAACACACAAAGATATTAACTTCGGGTTTATTTTATTTAATACACAAAATTAAAGTTGATAATCTGAAGAGTTTGTACAAAAATTGAACTAACGGTTTTTTTTTCTAGGCCAAAAAAACTGCAAATGAAACTGCCAATAATATTTTTGAAATTTTTCGTGTCGCATATATCCTTCCCTTGATTGCACAACTGATAAGTTTTTCGAAGATTTTTAATTGGATTTTTTTTATAGAAAATAACATCGGGTGTCCAGTTTCAAAGGGAACTAACGGGAAGTTATCAGTGTGGGTCAAACCCAGACTCTTTTTTATCTCAAAATTAAGCAAACAAGAATAAAATAGAAAGCAAATTTTTTAAGTTTCTTCAAATCTCAAAGATTTACAATATAATTTCTTTGAGTTACACGATCAACTCAATGGCGTCCCTATAAACAATAATTTTAATGAAATATTAGATTTATTTAATGTGTTTGAGTTCTAGCCTTATTTTATAGTAACATCATATGACTTATTTTAGTAATAGCTTTTCTTCTAGCCTAATTAATATCTGGCAAAAAAAAATACAGAACAAAAAAAGACTTTTTTGCAATGGGAAAATGCAAAACCAATACCTGGAATTTCGATTTTTCAATCAATTGAAGTTGACAAAGAAAGGAATAGTGCCGAATTCATAGCCTATCAGAAGACAAAACGGTTGTTAACTATTACATCAATAATATTGCTCATAACTTCTGTTAATTTAAACTCTGTTGGACACGTGAAGCAATTTTTATATACGTTGTGACAAGTTATTAAAAAATTGCTAAAAATATAAAGATGAGTCTTTTTAATATTTTTTTCTCATAAATACAAACTTGATTCTTGTCTATATATTATCCATTGATGAATAAATAAATAAATATTATAATAGTTTAATACTCAACCCGTCCATACAAAAATATTACTTAATAACGTCAAATTTGAAACAAAATTAGTTTGAACACAATTTTTTTATTTTTTTTTTTTCAAAAATTAAAGTTTTAAAAATAATTTTTTAAAAACTATTCATTTATTTAAAAACAAAAAAAGGCAGAGATTCCTTTGCTTTACAAAATGTTGTAGAATTTCGTTGTGAGTGTCAAAGTTGTTTTTTTAATATTTTTTTTTCTGTTTTAAGTCAATTGCCCCTCCTGTTATTTTTAATTTTCTCAGAAACTAGAAGCCATTTTAGCATCTAGTTTTCTATTTTTGAATAAAAAACCAATAAGACTATTGAATTTTGAAATCAAAATTAGAACTTTTAATTACGTAAAATTAAGAAAAAAAAAAAAAAAACTGTTTGATTTTTTTTTTCATTTTTTTTTTCAAAATTTTGAGTTTCAAAATTAGATAATGTTTCAAAAACTATTTCCTAAAACAGATTTATTTAAAAATAAAATAAGGAGATTTATGGTTTTACAATAAGGTATATCGTGACATTGTAAGTGTAACCGTTGTTTTTTAATATTTTTTTCTGTTTTAAGTAAATTTTTTGGAAAACTGCCCCTACCGGCTAAACTCCCATACGATTTTTTTCTTATCTCGACCCAACCTACATGCTCTAGCTTATTGTCACACCTTAGGTGAATCACCCTGTATAATTACCATTTAAGAATAAAATGTATTAAACTATTATTTAACACCAAACTTCAAAGAATTAAACTTAGAATTGCCTACTTCACACGTATCCCTAAGTTAAAGTGTTTATAGTTACCTAATAAAATCAGAAAATGCAAAGTGTTTTTGATTCTGACATTGACCATTATTTATCTTATAGTGTAGATATTTCATTTTTTCGTTTGTTGTTGTATTAATTACTTTAATTTATGTTCCATTAGGGAACGTCCTGTGTTATTAGAGCAAACCATTAATTTATTTCATAACAAGCTTCCTAATGCTGATCACTTGCAATAGATTTCCAGTTCTTGGAGAGCATCATCATCCTACTTTATAGTGCATTTTTTAACCAACCGATTTATCTTTACCGTCAGCTTGTTTATGCAAATGAAGGTTTCTTCCATCGTGGTAAAAGTTGTTAATTGAATTTAGAAATCTTTTGATTAGACACATCTACTAAGCGAGAAAACCCATAAAATAAAGACCACAGTTTTTGTTTTGCTTTGCTTTTTAACATTTGTAAATGTTCTTTTAATTATTTTATTACATACGTTAAGAGTTAAAGACTAGAATTTTCATCTCAAATCAAACTTGTGTCCACTCCTGTATGCGTACCTGAAATGCTTCCATCCCAATGAGGTGGTCTCCTGATGGGTAAAGTCGATAAATTTAAATGCAATCACGCTAAACGGAAGAAGAATATTTTTCTCGGTGTTCCTTCTGCTTGCATTCCCAATAGATTTTCAAGTTCTGCACCAGACTGTTAATCCCGATATGGGGATCATAAGAACGCAAAGTGGTGGTGCCTTCTCATTGCCCGAATCAGGATCGGAACAAAACCTGATGAAAAAGTTTCATTGCAGATTGCAGGTGATGAACATATTCGAAAGAGGAATATTGCTTAAGGCCACGCAGTAACCCTGCAAGACATAAAGAAGGAACTTTAATAACACAACAGCGAACTTTGGGAAGATCTTGGGTGGAGAGTTGATTAGCAAACAAGAAAGCCAACAGCCGTTTTAGCCATTAATTTTCATAGTTGTTTCCGATATAAGTTATCTAATTTAATTTAATCTTTGCGTTGGAAGATGGGAGTTTCATGCATGGCACCTGAAGTTCAGATTTAACTGGTTTTAATATTTGGCCAAGAATGTGTCCACTGTTAAAGCATATAAAATATACGCAGTCTGGAATTATTTACTTCAAGTTTCCTTATACAAACTATAAGGATGTTCTTTTTTGCGATAGCGAAACAGGATGATGGTTGGAGCTGGTTAACAGTAAGATGTTCACACATCACGCTGTGACTTTTAACTGGTTTTGTGTGATCAAATTATGTTCTTGTTTGCTTTAACCTGTATGTAGGTGCGAAATAAAGAAGATAATGCCTAGTTTTGGTTCGCATGCTAGCATAAGAAATTTTCATTATAAGTTTCAACGTAATGTATGATCAAATAGAAGTACTAAATTGCATTTAATTAGCAAGACATTAATTTGGTTTCTGTTTCATTTATTTTAATACTCCCAGCCTACGAGTGAATTAAGCTTGAAAATAACATATGCTTGAGTCAACATAAAACCAATTAAATGTCATGTGGTTCATGAAAGAAAAAATATATTCGGATTGAGAATCAGAATTTGAGATAATGAGGCTGTAATATATATTTAAAAGGTAATGAGCACAATGGTTTGTAATGTTAAATAAAATTATTAATTTGGTGGGACAACAGCTTGCGGAGAATGAGGGTCTATGGTGCATGGTGTAGGAATAGAGGCGAACTACAATTTTCTAGCCAATCAAAATGGCTAATATAAGACACATTTTATCATGTAAAGAAAGGAGATACTCTTGTAAGATGGACTTTTAATTCTTTGTAGAACTATTGGACAAAAATTGTCTGGTTTTATATGAAAGAGGCTGGGATTCGATCGTCAGACCTTCGACGTGACAGTCCTACGAACTAAACCTTGCGGCATGGACTAATACAATTTAATATTATTCAAGATGGTTGCCTTATTTGATGTTTGCATTACCAAAACTGTAATCCTGTAAAGCTGTACAGGAACTGGGTTACACGTCCTTTCTCTTATGTTTAAGTGCTTTAGAATTCTGAAAATTGTATAAAATACAAGAAAAGCTTGTTGAAAAGTGCGAAATTATTTTATTTAATTTTCTAAATAAACAAATACTTTGAGGGCAAACACAAGAATTAAATTTTTATTCTTACAAATATGTATTTGGCAAACAAAATTTTACAAATTATAGAGCGGTTTATTTTTTCTTTAAAAAATTATATTTCATATTTAAAATTAAGTATTTTCGCAAAAAAAAGTTGGTGCACCGCTTTTAAGCATACCTACATATGTACAGAGCAAATTGAAATAAACTATTGATTTAGCCGCCTTCAAGATAACGAATTTTCTAAAAAAAAAGCAAAAATGATTTATTCATCAAAAATTAAAAAAAAAAATGGAAAAGTTAAATTATTATTATATTACTATTATATAAAGACCAAACAAATATTTAGTTTGTCCGCGCTAATCTCAGAAAGTATTCAACCGATTTTATTGAAACAAATTTTATGATTTTTCTTATTCTTTTAAGAATGTAAAAGGATATTTTTTAATTGTTAAATATGTCTGTTTAATTAGATAATTCATTTTCAAATTTTAAAAAATTTTCATACACTTTTTTGTCGAACTTGACCAACATATTCAATTATGCTTTTAAACCTTCTTGATATTTTACAAAAATGAGATTTTTTTGTATAAGGTCAATAGTTTTATGGAAATTTCAAGACCTAAATCATTTCTTAACTGGTACCTTCAAGCTTAGAAACAAATATATGTACGTACAACTCACTTTTTGTATTTTTGCGTTTATGAATTCGATTCAATCACAATAAATGGGTTGCTGCTTTGTTCCATTTCATTATCGTTCCGGTGTTTGTGAATTCCCTTTTGTTTATTTGCTTCCCCTTCGAACATTGTTATGCAGTGGTTAAGGTTTTTTCAGGCTCATTAGAGTTTCTAGCATTTTATTTGTTAGATATGTATTCATCTATGTATATAAATAAAAATGTAGAAGTACGTTTGTTCCTTATGAGTAATCTCCGAAAGTTCTTCACCGATTGCTTTGACATTTTGACACAACATTGCATTTGCATACGGGCGTGTTTTTATATACTTTTTTTTAAACCGCGCCATCAGTTATTTCTCAGAAAAATTTCTCAGATTTGTTGTCAAATTAAAAAAAAAATTAAATTTGTTTGCTGAAAATATATGACACATATGTAGGTACATATATGTATATAATCTACTAAACTGGTCATAAACGATGTCGAACTTCACAACCACAATCCAGTCTTCAATCTGAAGTATGGATACGTCGGAACAAGAAAAAGAAAATGAATTTGTGTGCCTCTATTGAGTTTTTCAAGACATGGTCTCCTTGATTTTAACAATTTTCTTTAAAAGGTAAAGCATCAGAGTAGGTAACGGATAAGAGATCATTTAAGGGCTAGATATTTTCACAAATTTTGCTGTTTACTCTGTGAATTGTGTTTAAAACGACAGAATATATCGTCCGAATATGTACATACATATATCGTAAAAACGACACAACACACAACCCAAATGAAATTTTTGAGCTAACATTACATTTTTGTGAGTTGTGAATAAAAGAAAAACTATATTATTTGGAAAAAGACAAAAATCTACTACAATATTTGGAATTAAATAACTTAATTCATTCAATTTTTTGTTGCTTATTTTGAAAAAATGAGATTTATTGGGTTGTGTAGTTTTTCTTCCGAACCGACGATATTTTCAAATTCGTCATTTTGTGGTTTGGGGCTTAGGGCTAAATATTTCTCAAAAGTAAGCTTGGCCTCCATAATGGCATTCATGGATAATTGATAAAAAATCGGAAGGTACGTTAAGTTTTTTCAAAGGGTACGTTATTTAATAAATTATTTGTATGTTTCTGAAAACAAATTTTGATGTATAAAATTGCCCCGAAAACTGAGTCCGACCGTGACAGTAAGAATTACTTTTTCATTATTCACGATTACCGAATTCGAACGATTCATTCTAATATTTTGCGTACTAGCAAAGTCAAATTGTATTAAATTGGGCAACAGTCGCTTCAGTCTGTTATTATAGAGCTCTCTTTAATCGACAAACCAAAATATGGATTTTTTTTTTGCTCACGAAAGCAAAAATAAACGAAACTTGGAGAGTATGCATAAGTAACCATCCATAATATTTATGGGTATATCAAATGGATAATTAACGTGAAAACAACGTAGTCTTGTTTCTTTATTGAATTTTGAACTGTAAATATTTTGGAGTAGAGCGATAGGGGGTAATGCTAAGAAGACTTTTTTGAATAACGGAAGGCAAATAAATCCTTATCCTACTTAATACTAAATTGGTTGGACTTTCGCCCTTCATCCAGTTAGAATAGCATTTTTTTTAAATGAAGGGAGTTGTGGGAACAAGGGAAGAGCCAACTAACATTTTGACATTGAGTATAGTTATCATAAAATCTGTAATATACATATATTTTTCAACTTATTTTGCTATTTTCTTACGATTTTCTATACCCGTGCGAAGCCGGGTTGGGCCAGCTAGTATTATAATATTTTTAAAGAAATAATTTTTAAAAGTCAAAAGTAGAAAAAATTAATTTTATGTTTGTTTTTGTTTTGTATTTTTTTTGTTAAATAATTACTTTCAAAATTATATTAAATGCGATATTATTTCTCAAAAATCCCAGATTGTAGTTTTATAAAAAATCGATCTACCCATTAAGAAGCTATATACGTGAATAACTCAAAAATAAGGCAATTTTCTCATCAAAACCCTATTTCTTCAACACTATGGTCATTATACATGTATTAAGTTTAATGAAAAGCGATATAGCCGTTTTTGAGAAAAATTAAATAACTAAAATATTTGTATGAGCTTTATCAATTATTCGAATTTATCCTCGAATCACATAACAATTTTGTGTACCAATACCAAATTTAAAGCAAATCGATTTACCTGTTTAGCCTTTAGCTCAAATTACAGTGACTTACAGACGCACCGACGATGAACGCACATACCGACGCACGGGCGGTATGACAAAACTCACTTTTTCCGACTTTTCCATCATTGTAATTTCAATTTTGATTGCAACCCCGAAACTTTTTTTTAGACTTGGATAAAATGTATTAAAATTTTAAAACCATTTGCAAAGGCCATAAGCCTAAAGTGATAAATAAGATAAACTGTTACAATTTGGCGCTATACTTTCCTAATATGTCCCCAGATATTGTAAGGGTTATAGGAAATTTCGAGTCAGTCATATAAAATCATGAAAAATGTGTCCAAAAATGATTGACCAAATAATCATGCCAAATTTGTTGATGTTTTATTTTGTATACGTAATTAATTATGATTGCAGAATATTTCTCATGCCAATAATTTACACATGAATATTCAAAATTTTTCAGTAAAATTTGCTAAACTGTTAATAATAGATATCAATTGTAGCCTTGGCATGAGGGTTAGTGCGTAGGGCTATCATGCCGCAGGGATAGGTTCCAGCCTCGTCCAACAAATATTAATAAAAAAACAAAACGGCTAATATGCCTCTGTCTAGTGAGGAACTCACAAAACCTCCAAGAATATCTCTTGTCTTGTCCCCTCGATTCTTGCCCATAATACACACACATCAGGAATGGTTGAAAGTTGTTAGTCACTAGGCCCTAGTCCTTCAAGAGCTGTTATGCCACCAAAAATTATTTTTTATTATTTTGGTATGAGATACATACTGCCCATAATTTCGTAAAGGCCCTACATTTTCACTTTTTCGAGATAAGGAAGAAAACATTAAATCGCTTACTGCAACCTTTAGATAGATTATAAAAAATATCTAAAAATATTTGTTTTTAAGCTTAATTTGTTCTTTATTTTACTACGCACTTTAAATATAAAAACTTGTAAGTATTTGGCAAATAGGGTAGTTAGTGCTTTCAAATTTTTGAAAAAATATGTTAAGAATGCCCTATGTACAGCAACGTAGAAAATAGTTTTTTAAAATATCTTAATGGGAACTTAAATATAAAAGAAAAAAAAAAACATACATTTAATTTATATTAATTTATTTAAAAAAAAAAACCTTTTTTTTATAACATTAATGTATAAACTAAAAAAAGAAAAGGAAAATAAAAATTTAAATTCATTTTTTAATTTTAAAGTTTCAAATTTTGTTATGTACAAAAATATTTAAAAAAATGTGATAAAAAATACCGTCGATGTATGAATCATCTCTTTACCCTGTAAAAAATATATATATTTTTTTTTTGTATACTGTGACTTGCCTTATGTTGTAGTTGTAGTTAGGGCTTTTTTAAGCTTTGATGCATATGATTTAAAGTTAGGGCTTTTAGAAATTTGAATTTTCTGCTTCATTTGAAGATCTAGCGTTATGAAACAAATACAAATAAATCGGAGGCAATACCCCAACTCCAAAAATACCATAAACCCAAAATCGAAAATTTTGTAGTTAGGGCCATTACGAAATTATGGGCAGCATAAGTAGGTCCATTGTAGGCATTGCTTTATATAGTTTTACGTTTTCTTATGCATTATGCATCCCTTTTGCCGCATTATCTGATATACAGTTGAAACACCATATCTAAACAAAATATACTTACTCGCAGTCACACATGAATTCTCATTAATTAGATGAAATTCAAATGCACGCTCGCCTTGTCAGCAAAAATTATAATCAAATTCAATCAACGAAGTTTTCATCTCTCCACCCAACAGACGTACTCGGTCGTCGCTCGATAAGTATACTTTCCTAACCTAGCCATTTCCTCACGAATCTGAAGAGTGCTACTCTTATAATAATTGCTTTCTGGCTTTCTGCATTGACATACCACCACGCCGCCGCACCGGCCGGCTGCCGCTGCCTTTCAAGTTAAGTTCACTCCAGATTTCACCTGTAGATAATGTCCAATGTTTAGATTTTCGCTTTCCTCTAAAGTTTGCCGCTTTGCAAGTTTTGAATACGAGCAGACATTTCGAGTTGCCAAAGGATAATTCCGTAGACGTCAATTTAAATGAAAACCCAAATATGACTCGGCACAGATTCATTGGGGCACTCATAGATGAGTCAAGATCTGCCAATGTTAACCATTACTTCTGGTGGAGTTTGTATACTCTGATGATGCTTTTGGCGGTGCAGCGGAATGCGCGCGTGGCAGTATATAGATGGTTTTGGACTGTTTTTCTAACGCTCTGTCTATTGCTCATTGAAGGAACTCCCCAAATGAATGGACTTGACTGGCATTTGAGACTTGTTTCAAAAGGTATACAGACATAAACAAAACACTGATTCGCTTCCAAATGGGATTTCGGATTATATATACATAAGTCATACAAAGGCATCCTTGCAGGGAAAAAGATTTGTGTACCTATATAACATCCAGAGATATATACGCATTAAGTCTTAGCCCCATCTTTAGCAATGTACCTATACTAAGGTCTGTCATAGATTTACAGAGATAAGTCCCTGTTTTGTGTTGGCATTCTTTTGGCCTCCCTTTTAGCTCGTTTCCTCTTGGATTTTTGTTGGCAAGCTGAAACAGAGAAAGACTCTTCTTAATGGGTTGTATGGCAGAAAGGATTACCACAAAACTAATGCACGCTACAGTGACTGCGTGTACACTTACACTTTTGTAACGCTACTGTATGTATAGATACGAAAATGAACGGTTCGATAGAGATAATGGAGATGAAGCTGCAGCTGGGTGAGGATGGGGATGTGGAGAGTATTATAGCCCCACATGAATTCTATATCTATATACTGTCATGCCTTTAAGGAATTAGGCTGGGTTTTAACTAAATGATATGTTTATGGATGTGGAGTTATTATACCACAAACTGATTATACGGTTTTTGTGGTACTTAGCTCCTCGTAGTTCTTCTTCTCTATTACTATATGAGGCCCCAGTTACTATACGATGTGTGAACGAAGCATTATATACATATGTACCTAGAGAAAAGTCATCTGTTTACATCATGGATAGTCGTCCGGAGGCGAAAACTTTTGCTTTGCTATTAGCTTCATAAAAGATTGTTTTAAATGAAAACACCTATGCTTACTCAGTTGTTCAATGGAAGAGGTGTAACGTGTAACTCGTAATAGTGTTGCTCCAGTGTAGGTAGTTAAATGTGGTGCATTTGATAAATCATAAAGTTACCTTTGAGTTGGTAAGACATCTGACTTTAAGGAAATTTTGCTGCTTCAAGTCAAGTGTAAGCAAACTGTTTATATAAATTTTAAAATAACTTTGCTACTTCAGGTCAAGTCTAAAAATAAATAAAATAAATTTGGTGGCACAACGGCTCATAAAGAACCAGGTCCTAGTGACTTATAACTCTCAACCATTGCTGTGTGCGTGTCTGCAGGAATGGAGGGGACCTACAGTTTATTGCCGAACGAATCCGAACGGCTAAGGTGAGCAGCACTTTTCTGTGACAAGAGATACTCTTAGAGGATTTGTCACTTCCTCTCAAGAGGCAGTAGCCCGGAAAAAAACTTAAGGTGGAAGCAGCTGGTATTGAACCCAGACCTCTCGCGTGGCAGTCCATCGCACTAATTATTACGCCACGGGCTACTACTTCAGGTCAAGTCAAGTTGAAAAATAATAGAAAATTTTAATCGGAGACAAATCGGAAGAGGGCCTTAGGCTACGGTTACGTACAAGGCTAGTAAGCGAGTGTGTTAGCTAGCGCTAGCTCACGCTAGTTTGCGATAGTGCGCTAGTAAGAAAATCGTGGATGATTGTCCATCCTATTCATATTTCACATTTCTTAGTATTTAATACTTCAAATTCTTTTGAGAGCAGAGTTAGCATTTAAAAAAGGGAACTGATCACGCTAGTAACCTTTAAAATCAAACGAGTTTTGATCTGCTAGCTTACTAGCGTGAACTAGCGGGAACTCTCTTACTAGTATTGGACGTAACCGCAGCCTTAAAGAAGGTTCTCTCTAATGCCAATCTTTATTTTCTAGCCCTTCCTCAATTTAAGATCAATTATTCGTATTCGTTTATGTAATGTCGCTCGATGAGTGAACTATTACATCAGCACGCGTGGTTTAAATATTGATCCGTGGTTAAGAAATAATGCCAATAGTTGGTTTAAAACCAAATAACAGATGATGGGTTGATTGGAACATTTTGGGTTTTCTCAAGGATCTATGAGAGGGTGCTGCAGGTTCGACTTCTTCTGAAAAAAACGCCATGATTCCTAACTTTGTTTGTTTTGAAGCAATTTAATTAAGTCTTCGTTTGGTGCGACCCCTTCACAATTTTAATAAATTTCGTGCCTGTAATGAGCAAAGTAGTTTTAAGAAAACTGCGTTTCTTCCAAAAAAAAATATCGCATTGCGGAATAGCTAAAGCTTCCAAACGGTTGGACCGATTTTCTTATAATTTTGAAAGGACCATTGGCACTTTTGTATGGACTTTGGGCCCACTTTTAACATTGCTCAACAGTGATGAAACTTATGTCATATGAAAGCTAATAGAGAGAACTTTATTTTATTATATGGCGGCTTAATTGAAATCGAGCACGAAAATGGTGTTTTTGTGCATTTCCTAAAAAAAAGGATTTAAAATGGAAAAAATTTATAAAAAAAAAATGGCAACACTTACTAACAAGTGTTATAGGTTTTTGGAAAGCCAGAAGTCTCTTCTTTCATTCTGTTTTTAAATCATATTATTTCTGTTTATAGTTTTCGAAAAAAAATACTTCCAACTTAAAAATGTTGAAAAACAAAAAATTGAATACTGATTTTTTTTACAATTTTATACACAAAGTTCGAAGAGTTTCTAAATACAAAAGCCATTTTAGAAAGTAGTATTCAAAATTGTGAAAAAAATCAATATTCAATTTTTTGTTTTTAAGAAAGAAATGCAAGAAGAGACTTCTGGCTTTCCAAAAAGGTATAACTAATTTCAACTAAGCCACCATATAATAAAATAAAGTACTCTTTATTAGCTTTCATATGACATAAGTTTCATTACTGTTGAGCAATGTGGAGAAATAGGCTCAAAATGCCCATGGTCATTTTAGTGCTTCAAATAATATTGCATTTAAAAATTTTTGCATTCTCATTGGGTTGAGTACCCAAGCACCAGGCCCGTAGCCAGAATTTTGTTTCGGAGGGGGCTTGCTTCATAGCTTTACTCAAAACTTGGCGTTTCATCCTGAATTTTGTGGACTAAAAACCATTAGAAGCTATTTTGAATCAATTTATTTAACAAGGCCATTTAAATTTGGCTGTTTTTTTCAGTAGCAAATATAAAATTTTTATTATAAAGATTCTTATAAGAAAATATAAAACATATTATCTTTTTTTTCAATTCATAATATTTTTTTTTTTAAATTAATGTACATGCATAAATAATGTATATGTAAGAAATTATTACCTTTTTACATGTTAATCTATTTTTTTTTCGCAGCAGAAGTAGGCAACTTAATTTTTTTGAATTCAAATCAGAGCCAGATTTACAGCGAAAAGCCCAAAACAGATGTGCAGCTTTTTCCCATGCAGCGAAATTAAAAATAGAGATATCGTGCAGCAAAGGCTGCACGCAGAGCCTTGAATATGTCAGCTCTCATAAGAATCTGTGTAAATTTATTTTCGCTGCATTGGAAAAAGCTGCACATCTGTTTTCGACAAAAGATGGTCTGTCATTTTCCCTAAGCTTCAAGACTTTAATATCCACCATCAAATAAATATGTA
Source organism: Epistrophella euchroma (assembly GCA_947049315.1). Lineage (NCBI taxonomy): Eukaryota > Metazoa > Arthropoda > Insecta > Diptera > Syrphidae > Epistrophella > Epistrophella euchroma. The sequence continues at coordinate 118,212,915 of OX346245.1, read as the reverse complement.
TAGCCAAAAATGTCTATACGCTAGCTTCTTAAGCGAACCTTATCGGATTTTTTTTGGATATTTTATACAACACAAAAATCAACGAAAAAAGTTTCCAAAAAATGCTGATAATGTTCGTTTAAAATGCTAATATCTTGGGTCCTATTAATCTGATGGTGAATATTAAAGCTTTTAAGCTTAGGGAACATTTTACAGAAGCATTTTTTTTAATTTAAAAAAATGCCTAAGTAGATAACGTTTCTGGATTATAACGTGTTGTTTGTTTTTACAAAATTCAATTTAAAATAAGTCAGGTTGCTAGGCGGACTAAAAAAAATTTCTGAAAACATCATCAGAATTTTGCCTTATTTTATCATTTACTGAAACGAAACTTAAATATTATTTAAGTTGAACATAAGAGCTTATGTGACAGTTTACGCTAAGGAAAAAGTTAAAGATAAGGGTTTAAGTTGAACATAAATATTTAAGTTCCGTTTCAGCAAATAGGCCTAAGAGAAATGAGGATTTCCCTATATTAAAATCATTTGGGGAGGGGCTTCAGCCCCACAAGCCCCCTCTGGCTACGTGCCTGGTGTTTGGTAGGCAAACTCCAAAATCCTCCAAACCAAAAATCCTATAAACTAAAATCATGCATATTGTTTAAGCATAACGAGAGGTTCAGAAGAAAAAAACTGGATCCAGTCAATTTTTTTACGAAATTAAAATATGCCGTCTCGTAGTTTGACTCTCCCCACGAAAAATTTTAAGATTTTTCTATTTCGAAATTTTTTTCGCCTGCAAAAAATTAAATAAAATTATTTTTTATTCATGTCTGCTAAATATATTTTTGAAAAAGATTCCCAAAAAACTTAAATACTTCTGGAAAGTCTTCCCAAAAAAAAAAAAAAAACAACTATAGATCGCACGAACTTGCCCTTATATAGTCACGAATGTAATAATTTTTTTAACGAAAAAATGTTAAATTGTCGAAAGTACTAAACATTTTGTTTTTGTGATTTTTTTTTTGTTAAAAAACTTAAGCGAATGCAATGCCCTGAAATTGCTCCCGCCTGCGCCTGGGAGATCATTAAATGGCAGCATGATGGGGGTATATCCTCACTTTCTGAATCAATTTGGCCTAGTTTCAATCCTGAGTAAAAGAAGATTTTTTGTTTGCATTTTAACTAAAGAAAATGGATTAAGCTCCACTTAGGAAGTTTTATAATCGGGTCGGCCCAATACTCCAGCTCATAAAATGGGCAATAGGCCACTCAAGGTGGTATTTTGTTGTTTCATTGAAAACCTTCAATCTCCAATAGGTATAAAATTATAAAGTTATTCATTCTTAATGGAATAGAGTAAAAAGTTTGCCTCAACCTCGAGGGAATTTCGATTATCCCCCTTATCTCTTCTGGACCCGCGCATGGCAAGGTTATAATTTACCTAAACACGAATACCCAAAGCAAGTAACGTAGGAGATTCTATTGATAATATATTTCCCTATTTGAGCGTAGGATAATAATTATTTTCTATCCAAACTAAACCACCTCTTGATGACAGTGTTCTTCCCTTTTTTATCAATTCCGCCACAAAGAACTTTCATGTTCATCGACGATGATGATGAACCAATTTGTGGTTAACACTTCCACAAGCCTATAACTTCGTGTCAGTCAGAACCAGAGTATAGTGCCGTTATAAAACAAGAGACGAACCCAACACATCCCCTGTTCACTGTGCCCTGTACTGCCTATATGCGATTTTGCCTACAAAGAGAAATTGATAATTGACTGATTGCGGTTAATGGTGGTTTTTGCTATTATGGCAACAAAATTGGTTCGAAATTTAATTTATTGACAAAATGAAAAGGGTGTTGCTGATGGATATGATTTCCCTGCAGATTTTATAGGTTTTTTTTTATGATCTCAATTGGGCTGATGGTTTTATGAATTTATAATGTTCTTTCAATGAAATAGAAATTGCAGCAAATTGAATAGGTAACAAGGTAAAAATCTTATATGTTTAAGCAAATTTCAATAATCTACTTATTTATGTAAATTGTGTACTTAAATGGTGTATGTATATTGTATGTATATGAGCACCGCAGAATAATAAGTCGATTAATATTTTGTTTGATAAAAAAATAAGTTTTCAAATACATAAATTATCTTTAATAAATTATTTATATGGGTCAATATTTCAAAACAATAATATTTTGGATTCCATCAATTTTCGTACCGAAAAAAAATCATATTTTTTTTTTAGCAGAATCAATTTCAACAAACTGGTTTTAACGGGCACAACTTTCAGAAAAATAGTTTAAAAAAATATACACGTTATCCGGATTTAAACCCCGAAAAATGTCTTTCCCCTAACGTGTTCCCAAAACCGATTTTCTTCAATTCAATGACCTTTAGCAACGAAATTGAAAATGGTACAAAAAATCTATTAATGTAGTATTTTAAACACGACAACGACATGCACCCTTTTTGAAAAATAGTTAATTTATTTTTAGTTGCTTACTTTTTCGTAAATAATAGCTTTTTGGTGAGTGTTCCCAGTTCAATGTTCATTTCTATCCTAGCAATGGAATTAAAAAAAATAAAAACCTGTAGGTGCAAAAGAGAAAACTCATTTTTTTCTGCTCTTTATGAAAATTAATTTAAAAGCTTGAGAACTACTCGGTATTTCTTTATATTTAAAGTCAAAACCACGATCTTATTTTTCGTCCAACGAATATGTCATTCCCCTACCCAGAGTTTTTTCTTAAATAGTGTGGTTTAAAAATTAAAAAAGTTTACTCCTCTGTGTCTTTTCAAAGTACCTACCTACATATTATAAAATTATATATTACTTGAATTTTCTAATAACTTCGATTTAATTCCCATAAAACATCTTTCGGACGGTCATTCCCCTAACGTCTTTTTTGTGTCATTCCCCTAACTTCGCTCTATCGACCACATGACTCATGCGGCCTTATTTCGATTTAGTAGAAAAATATCAATTAAAATAATTCAAACATGGAATTTAGGCATCGATAATTCTTAAAGTTTGGGATGAGAAAGTATTCCAAAAAATTTCAGGTATAATAAATTCTCACTCTCGGCGGAAATCAGCTTCAGCTCCACATTGAAAAGTGGAACAGATTCCTACTAAAAGTGGAATAAATTCCAGGGTGGAGCAGATTCTCGTGGAATAAACTCCCTTCTAGTAGGTATATACTTTATTTGGGACAAGGTTTTATTTTATCGCATTAAACAAAAACTTTCTAGACAGGTTTGAAGGGGTTACCAGAAAAGCTTAATTTTTTGGCTGTGTGCTCTTAGCACACCATATATGGAATATCCGCAAAAAAAGGATGTTGTCTAAAAATTGGTCAGACTTAGAAAATTTTAAATCCAGGGTTGAAGTTTTTCAAGGTCATCCGCCATTTTTGGCACCTCATTTATGGGATATTCGCAAAACAAGTATATCCCACTGTATACTGATAAAAGGTCAGGTAATTTTAGTAATTGGTCAGGCATAGGTTTTTTTTAATTAATTTTTAAAGTTTTTTTCAAGGTCTAAGGTTCGATCCCCAGCCTCGCCACCTATTTATTTAAAAGAAAAAACGGCTACTGCTTCTTGCGTGAAATTGACAAATCCTCCAAGAGTATCTCCTGTCACAGAAAAGTGCCGCTCGTTAGCCGTTCGAATTCGGAAATAAACTGTAGGTCCCCTCCATTCCTGCAGCCACGCACACAGGAATGGTTGAGAGTTGTAAGTCACTAGGCCTTAGTTCTTCATGAGCTGTTGTGCCATCAAATTTATTTTTTATTTATTCTGCATCTTGCTAAGAGTATCTCCTGAAAAAGTTCCTCTCTCCAAAACCGTTCGGACTTGGCAAAAAATCTTAGGTCCGTTCTATTCCTACTTAGCAAGAATAGCACGCACATAGGAATGGTTGAGAGTTCTTCCTGATTCTTCACGACCAGTTGCACCATCAAATTAAATTTATTTTTAAACAAAAACTTGCCCAGTTAAACAGCAATATGGTGGAAAACAGTTTTCTCAACAATTCAATTTAGTAAGTATTTGGTAAGTATTTGTAGGTTTAAAAAAAAAGACAATGCTCATGGACTGAAGCATTTTTATATATATATGTTTTCATATTGAATCAATATAATAGTAAATCTTTCCGAAGTCTCATAAACTTAATATGACATTGTGTTTTTGTTTCCCCACAATACTTATTCAGTGAATCATGTACCATGTGTGTCCTAACATTAAAGAACAATAAACAATAGTCGAGTTAACGTCCTTTTCAGTTGGGAGCATATAAACAACAAAGTTTCATTTATTTTACGACAACGACGACAAATGTAATAAAAAGACTTTCGTATAGCTCGTATAGCTTCTGTGCTCCCACACAAAACTTCGGATGTCATTAAATTCTTCTCCAAGTTTAGGAAAGTTCGCACAAGTGCAAATCCAACATCAGCGTTGCCAATAAGGTTTCTGGCTATTTCAATTGATGTCCCTTTCCGCGTAAAACTACAAATCAAACTTTCAATCATCGCACACAAAGTATGTATATTTCCCTATATACACCCTATCGATTCATCCCCCCCTTACATGTGGTGGAAATCTTTCAACAAAGGATGTTTGCTTGCTTCTTGGTCACCAAAAAAGGAAGGATTTACCTTGGATTTCTTTTCCTTTAAATACCCTCATTTCCCTCAATCAGTGTGCAGTAAAGTATGACCAATATCCTCTCCTATACGAGTCCATACATCCATACATGCATGCATATGTATATCCTTGCATCGTAAAAGTTTTCATCGCCCATAAAGGACGTCGTAAAGTGTCGGCAATGATCGTTTATGGCCGACGAAAATGTGGTATTAAACCGTTTCTTTGACTTAAATGGGGGTTTTCAACAAAAAAAAGTTTTTTTTTTTTTTCAATCCCGCTGCGAATTTTTTAGGGGTTAGCAACGGGTGGCTTTGGAATATAGTATCATTGTGGGATGGATCAGGGGTGGGTTTCATCCTGGGTATTAGACAATAAAAATCCTTTTGCCAAAAATTTCAATTTGATTTGACAAAGTGCTTACAAAGATGCTGAAGTGCACTGACGAACACGAAGGATGTCGAGGAGTTCCATGGACGATTCATTACTTATATATGTCGTCAAGAAAATTTATGAGGTTGGTGAGGGCGATGTACATCGGATGGGCAACCATTTATAGATTCATATTAATGAAGCAGACATTATTGGTGGAGTGGAAGTGGCCAACTGGTTGATATGAACGAGGGAAAGAGTATTTGATATTAAGTAATTCTTTTTGACGTTGCTACATGTCAGTCGATGCATCGAGCAGGCATGCAATTAAAAGGGGATTTTCGGGAAGAAATATAAGAGACATTAGAAAATTAAAAATTCTTTAAAGTGAGTGATATGAAAATAGGTAATAAACGTTCCAAGGGAAAAATTTTTTTAACTAGAAAATGATTTTAACTTGATGAACTATTATGTTTTCTATTAGTCTAAGTTCCCGCCATAGAACGACATACCCTCAGCGAAGTACCGGATATTGTCTAAACAAACATTTTGCGCAAGGGTTGCCTAGCGTAATGTGGTCAAGGCATAGGGCTGCCATGCTTTAAAGGTCATTTTTCGGGTTTTTACAATTATCTGACACAGCTAAGATGGTATATCTTACGGACATAAACAAAATAACATATAAAAGAAAATTTTATTTAAAAAAATTAAAAATACGTGGTTTTCTAAACATTGCAATGTCAATAGGGTAAATTAGGGTAAACAAAAAAAAAAGTATAGAATCTATTATCTAAACGAAAAATGATAGAGAGTTGGTTGCTTTTGTAATCGATAGATTCTTTTAACATGAAAAATTCATGTATATAAGCAAAAAATATGGAAAATCTACAACTCGAGATATAAACGTTTAAAAGAAAAAATGTTAGAAATAGACGTTGGGAAAAAAAATTACATTAAATCAGGGTTATGTTTTTTGGAAATAAATTTCATATTTTTAAAAAGAAGATAAGAAATTAATTGACCTGTATTTGCTAGATTTTTCATTCAAGCTCAATTTTTCGCTAAATTAATTTTTGAATAATATAAATTTTTTTCATCAATTTTCGGCGGTTTTTGATTTTTTTCAAATTTTTGCGCATATGTATTTTCATTAAAACAGTATCAGTGCAAGGACACATAAATTCCGAGTACGATGGTGCTATATTGTTTCCAATTATATTGTCAAAAACACAAAATTTCCGAACTTTCAACTATAGACATTTTGAAATTTTGTAATGTGTTATAGGCAAAAACTTTGATAGTCTCAAAGAGTTGACGGTACATTTATGCAGATAAAGTATAATCAAAATGTAAGTACGTGGGTTAATAGCTACAAGTGTCATGATATTTAATACAAAAATCTGTTACTTTTTTTCGAAGCTTATGGAAGATATGGGAAGTTGAAAATTGCGGTTTTTCCAATTATTTTTTCAGGAGTGTAACCACTTATATTTATAAATTAAAAACATAAAATGGTGCTCTGTCTCAAGTCTCAATACCTCAACCTTGACCATCCGATCAATAAAACAGAAGGCTTAAAAAAAATTCACCACCATTGATTTTGATTATTTCTGAAGCTTCTTCCTTTTTATTTAAATAATGATGGTTGAAACTCGGGAAGGGGTTGATTGTCAAAAACTTCCTAAGCTTCCTTTAAGATTCTCTTTCTATGGCGAAAAAAATGGCGCTAAATTTTAGACGAATTAATATGATATTAAAGCATTTTTAGTTTGATGCTAGGTTAACCCTTAAATTCATGATTTTTCCTTTAAAAAAAAATATTATGGGATAGCAAAAGAATCATAAATAAGGGAAAAAAATATTTAAAAAATCCTGTGCAAATATAATAACGGTGTTTAAGGAAAAAAACTAACCGCATACGATGGCCCTGCCTCGTTTGGTTGTGATCTGTGACTGTACCATCATGAACTATGTCGATTGAGGAATAGTCTGCAGAACCTTCCTGCGCTTGGAAGCTGGTTCCTCTGCAAAAATGCTGTTATGACTACTGCTTGGTTGACCTCTTGCAGGTTGAACGTGGGTTCTATATTTCCAAAGAGTGTCAGCAAGCTCAGTTTTGAAATCAGCTAAATTCATATTATCATTTGCTGCTATCTTCTTTTGAGTGCAAACTTGCTTATATACAACTCATGAATTTATCATCGTCAGGTCCAGAAGGTGATGAAAGAGTCTCATATACCACTTCCTACTTTTCATGTGGAGCCTGTACCTATGCCCAAATACGAGTCAATAAGATCCACCCCGCCCATATGGGCATTGTATTCTCACAACTTTGGTACACGGTATAAGATTCTTCCTTTTTTTCAGCTTTGTCGTATCTTTCAATTTGAAGAAACAGGTTCTGCACCCACATAAGTTGGCAGCAAAGTCACCTGTTTATTTTATTTCCAACTTACTGATGACATTTTCAATGTGTATTCCTCAAAGGATCCTCTCTCCACAGACCTGGCCATTACTTCTTGCTTTGTCGGCAATTTTTTACCTAGACTTACCTCTGGCAAAATTCCATTTTCTAACAGCCTTAGATACTATATAATATTCCTATCAGCAATGTTTTAACGAGCCCTTATATATATGTAATTAAAAAATGCAAAAAGATCAAACCTACAACCAAGCAAAATTGAGTTCAATTTGTATCATTTTTAATCACAGTACACAAATCTAAGGTAATATCTTGCGCAGGTTGTCAGAAATTAAAAAAATGGTTGCTCGAGTGCTCCCACAAACTTCACTTCACACCGCAATATTAAAAAAAATAACAAATATCGAAATTTGACATGTAAATGGGCACTGGATCCACCATTTTTGTAGATGCGCAGAACAGAACAAAAATGAAAACGCTAATGATATTGCCTTTAATGTATATACCGTGATTTTTAATAACTAATTTGCAGCATAGACAATTTCCTACAAAAAAGATTATAAAACTTTTCTTCGTAAAAAAAAATAATTCAATCCGTAGAATTAAGGTTTTTAATTTTCTGCACAAAAAATAGCTAAATCGTGTAGGCTGAGGCGAGGCAAGAAAAAAGTCATACGAGAGGGGGGCTATTTCCTCCCTTTTAGGTGGCAGGGGAAATTTTCTAAAGTATTGACTATAAATAGAATAAAAAATTAAAAAACAACGAAAACACTTACAAATGTAAACCTATACTTTATTTTAAAGCTGAAAATCCATTTTGTCTTTACTTCAAATTATTTTCGAGAATAGTTTCTGAAGAACTATTTTTCAAACTCAAAATTTTGAAAAATTCAAAATCCAGCTTTCCGGCCATTTGTCTTTAATGACTGGACTATATTTAGTGACTTCAAGATACAGGTTTCACCGGAGGCAAAACCGTTTTCTTGTCAAAAGGAATTTTGAAATAAATGTTTCATTTCATTTCAACAACACCGCCAACAGCAACAGCGGGAGCCATTAATTTAGATAGAACCAAACCATTTCAATTGCTCAGCACAGATACAAACAGCAACAGCAACAGCAACGTCAACAGCGCCGTTATGCCTAAGTCCTAAATTTGCTATTGCTGCTGGGGGACCACATAGGAGAAATTTTTGCTGGCCAGCGTGCTGTTTGCTGTTGACGGTGCTGGTGCTGTTGCTGGTTTAATCTGTTTCACGCATTACACTGACTAAGTTAATCAGGTTGGAAATAAAAAATAAATGAGGCTAGCCTCAAGAGCCAACAAATATTTTTTCAACATCACTTGTGTAGACTTTTCTCGTCAATTTAAATCTCTTCGAATCTAGTACAATTTAACCGAAGAGTATTAAATCTTAATACCATCTGCGCCTGTCACTATAACACAAAGAATTCTCTTCAACCACCAGAAAAAGTGGTTTCTTCTCAAATTACTGCATACTCCTAGGATCCTGAACTAATTCAATTTTCAATTCAGTTGCGGTTTGCTCTGTTCGCTCGAAGGATGTGCTCGTAGCCTTCGCTTTATTTTTCGAATTTCGTTTAAAACATATCCTCAAGATTCAAATCTTCCCATCCAAAAACCAAGTGTTGCAGTGAAAGTGAAAACACTTTAGACAGACAAGTCGCTGAAGTGAAAGTGTTTGTCCATTTCGTATGGTATAGATTTTGTTGTCATCACTGTGTAAATACCTCGCATTTACTTGCATACCTTTTGGTTTTGGATATAAAAAAAAAAGCAATCTCATCGTTAATAATAATTTAAATTGACAACGTGAAAATTAATATAATTCGAGATACTTCTATCTTATGACAGTTTTAGATTAATATTCATCACACCCATTCTCTGAAAACACGATTTATTTTGAATATTCTCACCCCTTAACTTCTCGTACCACACTACATCTCACCTGCCTCTTGTCGTCGTTTTTCCTGGAATACCACCTACTCCTGTTTTGCGTCCCGGCGGATTACCCCGAAGTAAGTATGTGAAAATAGCTCTTGAATTTTTAACGAATATACATCTCGGAATGAATGTCGGAATTTAGTGTGTTACGAGTAAATATATGCAAATCATTCTAAACGACCTTCAATGTTTCATTAGTCTCCCCATATAACAGCCCCAAACAACCCCAAATGTGTTTAACCCCCGTTTCGGCCTGTTTGGGTTTTAGCACCTTCCCTTTGCCTTCGGCCTAAAAGTAAGGTGTCTCGACTCAACAGTACACTTTAGAAGCTTTATAATTAAATGCATAGCTACTGATGGGAGTGGTACGGCGGCGGACAGGGAACTTTTGAATGCCAACCACCCCCTCAGAACCAAGGGGTAGGATAAGGGGACTTTCACATGAAAGACGGCAGCCACTTTAATAAAAAGGAATTTTGCATATTCATGGAAAGTGAACAACTTTGTGGTACTTTTGGGAGAGGAGTGTGCGAATCACGACAACCATAGAACCACAGACGTCGCGGCTCCACCAGTGCCAGTGGCATATCCTTTTTCTGCAGAATGTATATGTTGTATGTATGCATGATGGGATATGGAATTTCTGAGACAATTTCAACTACAGTTCGGTTCGGATGCAATTCCCAAGGCTGATTATGACGCTATTTTTCGTCTGGCTCAGTGTTTGCATTTTTAGTGTATGTCTGATGCTAGATCTGGCTGGGATGAGAGTTCGAAGTGCAAAAATAGTCCTCCTGGAAATTTGCATTTGCATTTCGAAGCTCTAAGGTTCACTGCACACACATTTTCCTAGTAGGTACAATAAGAACAGAAGAGCTTAAGCACAGACCTAACTCATTTGGGCGATTCGATTTGGCAAGCGTTCGCCATTTGTCGTGGTGCCATCGCAGAGATAAACATTGGCGGTGGCATCAAACGTGTCGTCCTCGGCTTTCCTTCGATTAGTTTTTTTCTGCTGAACTACCAAATCCTATTATGGGTTTTGGCTGTCATGGTAGACCATACCACCGTCATCGCCACACCGTGACAAGGACCTCTCGACTGACATCAGAGTTCTCTCTGTGTTCCTTTTCGTTTTTGAAAACTTGGTTCAACTTGTGTGGGAATTTAGGTATTTGGAATTTTAGTGTCCTGGGAAAATTTCAACGTGACGTAGGAAGATGAAAAGGATGAACTTTATGTTTTTCCGCGGGCGTATTCTCTAAAAATATTCCATGTTTGAAAAGGATTCGCAGGCGAGTAGGTATATAGTAAAAGGAATATTCTGTTTTGTTGGCGTTTTGTTTGATATGGAAATTTTTGCGAAATTTTTGAAGCAATTTTAAAAGAAGTGGTTTTAATGGAATTTCGAAGATATTTTTTTCATTAGAAGAGGTATTTAAACGAAAAGGTTATATTTTAAAAATGAATGATAAAGAATTTGTTATTTGAAAAAGTAAAATTAAAAATCAAGAATTTTTTTTGATGGAAACTTTTACCCTATGGATGCAGATAATTTAGATATTTTTTTATTTTCAATTCATACATATGTATGTACATATATACAATTTTCTGTTTTTTTTTTCATAGCAGATTTTAATGCCAGTGTAACCAAAAAATATTGCGTTTATAAAAATAGATTTTGTGAGGGAAAACATTTCAAATGCTTCGAATGGCAAACTATCTAGGCTCTAGAGTTACTAATCATGACTGGTTGTTGCTGATGCTTAAAACAGCTGACAGAAACTGGCAAAAGTGCTATTTTGTCCACGTATTTATACTTTTGGGTATCTTGTGTTTATTACATGATGGCAACTCAGAACTACTCATAAAATAAGCCAAAGGTTCGCCAATCTTTACAGATCGGTGGTCAAACTAAAATCACCAATATAGTATAGAATTTTTAAAACCAGAATTTGAGCATTATGAATTTTGTGAATTTCTACCCGCACATTTAGAGTCGAATTTGAGTTTAAATTGAGCATGTACAAAAGACTATTTTATGAGCATCGGAATATGAAGTGGGCGGAATTGTTAACAAATTATACATTGTAGTGTATCCCAGTGGCGTGGCGTGGATGATTTTAAATGGTTAGTCGAAGAAAATATAATCAGCCCGAAAACGCAGGTAACTAATTTATAAATGTCTACCTTAATTTGCCTATATCGCTTTCCACGCCATGATATAAGTATTTTACTTTACAAATTTTGTATAGATAGGGCCATAAAAGTTTAATTTTACAACAAAATAAATAGGTAAATAAACTGAATTTTTCAAAACCTACATGACTTCCTCAGCAAACTTCACACAGCAGCTCAGCGAGACACATACAAAATAATTGAAATAAGACGAAAAAAAGTGTGTTATTTTTTGGAATAAAAATTAATTTTATAAAATTACTCGGTGGATAGAACAAATTTGTTCTCTTTGCTCTAGTTCATTTATTCGCTTAAAAAATTCTCTGTATATAAGACGCGAAAAACCGAGTTATTTTTTTGCTTTCTTATGAACAAAAATAACACGGTTTTCTTCGACACATTTAGGAAATTTTCTATTTAGATTAATGTTGCTCGTTATTTAATAAACATGATTGAATGTTGAAAGGTAGAATTTGGAAAGGTAACTCGATAGGAATCGTGTTATATGGACGCCACGCCACTGCTGTATCCACATATATGCGCCGCCACTGCACCTTTCACAAATGAGTTAGAAATTATGAATAAAGTGCAATCGAGTATGTAAGACGTACTAATAACATAACATAACATCATTCTAAGCGACTAACAATTCCGTAAATCCGCTAATATTTCGATAATCGCAATTTAAAGTTGAAAAATTCCCGCCAGACACCCTTTATCTTTCCGATTATCAATTGAATAATATTGAATTTAGAACATTTTGTGATAAAATATCAAAAGTTTATGATTATGCCCATTATGAACTTGTCCAGTGTCCGACTCCTTATATGGGAGCTAAAAATTCCTATAAATAAATTACAGAAATGAAAAAAAAAAAAAAAAAACAACGGTAATACTTACAATATTATGGTAGACCTGTTTTTTTTAAATAAAGCTATTTCAGCCAATAGTTTTTGAATAAATTATTTTGAAAAATTTCAAAAAAATATAAAATAATTTTTTTTTTGTTAAATTTGACTTTTAAAAAATTTGGTTTTTAGTTTTCAATGCTCTTATTAGTCTTTCAGTTTAAAAAAAAAATCAAAAGTTAAAATTAAATTAAATTTTAAAATTTAAATATATTTTTTAAAGAAAACAACTTAATAGGAAATTTTTGAAACTTTTTTTACATAAATTAATATTTCTTCAAGAATTCAGACGGAATAATTTATTTTGAGCTTTTTAGGAATCGTATTAGCAATTCTTTACTATTTTATTCTTCTTTTAACATTTGTAACTGGGCAATTTATACCCCTTAAAAACTTAAAAATTGTTTAAAATCAACATAGTAGACATAATTATTTTTATATTCGTGACCTCTTTGTTATAACAACTTAAGACTTCTGTTGGCCTGAAGAAGAACCTAATAGCCCACAGAAGTCTTGAGTTGTTATAGTACATATACATACATATTTTATTAGAAATAAATTGACAAGTAAGTAAAGTAAGTAATTAAAGACCGTGGCAGCGGTATTTTAAAAACTTAGTTAAAAAATTAATTTTCTGAAAAATTTTTTAAAGAAAGAAAAATCGAATTATTAAAAAAAAATGAAATTTATTTTCAAAACCCAAAAATGCTTTTTTTTTTGAAAATTTTGTAAAGAAGATTGATAGTTTATTAGACGATCTTGTGCAAATTTTTTTTAATAGATTGATATCGAAATAATTGAAAATAAAAAAAAATTTCTATGAGAGGTAATTCAATTCGTACTAAATAAGCAATAGACAGAAATTTTTTATCAAAATCTTGGAAGTCGCTTTCGAAAAAAACAAGATTTTCCTTAAAGGTTTTATAGAAAATACCGTTAATTTTTATTACAAGAATATTCGCTGTTAAAATATTCTAACTAAGTTTCCGGTTACCGGAAAAGCTATTTTTAAACTTAAAATTGAAATAAAAAATGATCCGTGAAAGCTACAAAATTAATTCTTGCGCAACAAATTACTATTTAAAAAGCTACAATTTCTGGCAAAAAGAAAGTTGAAAATTCAATTTTTTATATTTTTTACACATTTTCAAAGCTACAATTTTTGATTCCGTCAAAAAATGTCCGCCAACTTAAGGGACGTATGTACTTTATACATACTAGGTTCGTTCGTGTACTCCCCAAATCTACGAATTTTTACGAATTTCTACAAATTTAACGCAAATTGTGTTCGTTTACTCAATAAATGTGTAGTTTTTCGCAGAAGAGAGCACTCTCGAGAGAGTAAATTATTTCCCCTTTCTGCTAATTTCAGCCCAAAGAAATTCTTCGGGCAGAAATATGAGTTCAGTCAAAAGTCACTTTGATATTTGCCAGAACATCTCTTTTCTTATACTCCTCTGTTTTATTTAATTTAATGTAATAAATTAACTTTTTCTTACTTTTTTATTTTATTTTGAAAATCTTTTCAAAGAAATGATGACGATATTTATTTTTTTTGTTTTCAAATATTTGACGTTAGAAAACCGGTAAAAATTATTTGTTCAAAGCGTTCGTGTACTATTTCGCAGTTTTACTTCTCTCTGAGAGAATTTCATCCCCACTCCTCAATATTTGATAGACTGTGAATTTTAGTGCAGAAAGTACACGAACGAAGCTATTATAAAATAATTTTGCAATTGTTTTTTGATATTTTTATTTGAATATCTGACATTTCAGACAATTTATCATTATTTTTTTATATATTATTTGTTTTTTTTTTTGGTAAAATTTTGTAGATTTTGAAAACAAAAGCAGCCTATGTCCATCCTCCATGTTCCAAGCTCTCGCTGAACAAATTCTCATTAGAGTCAATAAGGTATTTTAGGAGATTATGAGGCCGCGTTCATCACCACATTTGACAGTTCTAAACTGTCATTTTGAGAGCTTTGGATTGGCCAGCCGCCATTAAATTCAGTTGACGTGGATTGACATTTAGCTGCGTTGCTTACATTTTTTCCTGAATTTTCAGATGAAAATTTCTATCTGAAAACTCAGACGACAGCTAAAAACAGTCCAGTTTTTTTTTTTTGGTGCGTGATCTGATCGTCTGAGTCTCGTATTGCTTTCCGGATTTTGGTTTCAGAGTGCAAAAAATAATAAAAAAAGAATAAATAATTTCATAACTTTTTTGTGCGTTCAATGCTACGTTTTTCAGAACTGAATTTTTAGATCTGTCAATAACGTGGCCATTTATAATATTAATAGGATTTATTTTCCATTAAAACTCCTTTCAAATAATTTTTGAAAATGAAAAAGACGGATGCGTTGCCCTTTGTCACTTTTTTTTGATAATTTAATTAAACTGTCAAAAATATTTATGGCCCAGGTACTTGATAGTTTTCATTTGTAAATTTACAAATTGTAACCTTACACACGTGGATAGATATAAAGCTCAGTGCCTACGTTCTGTAACTCACATCGATAAAATTTGTCGATAAACAATGAGAACTGAAAAAAATTATATGAGTTTTGTTCCATTTTTCACCGTTTCTCGACTGATTTTTGCTTTGTGAGAGTTACAGAACGTAGGCACAGATTGGCTTAGTTGCTCAGTTATCTATGAAAATTAGAATTACGAAAATCGAACGAATGCATTAACCTACAATTTTTAGAACTGCTAATGGTTAAATATCCACCAAGTCAGAGGACCACATTTTTAATTTAATAATATCAGAGGAATATTCCACCACTATCCTACAGCATCAGGCGATGACAATATACGAAACAACTATACCTATACTTATTACCTGATGTCAATTTACTATAAGCACATTTTCATTTTGGAATCCATTGTTCCATATTCCTCATCCTTATCGTAAAGATTAATTATTTTCCAATTCTCTTCACAACAAAATACAGAAACTGGACGTTAATCTTTTGAGAGGATTCCCTTTCCGTACCGTAATGAATGTCATTCATAAGTTAAGCACACATCGAAGAATGAATAATTGAAACTGCTTTACAGAAAAAAAAAATTACTTACATTTTCTTAATGCCCACAAGTACCTATCGTCTCTCTCTAAATGGGGGTGGATACTTCAAACTTTTTTCTTTCTTTTTTTTTCTCCTGACGGTCCATGATGATGCTGTAAAATAAAAATATATTGTCCTGGGGTTGACTTTAATTAAAAATTTCTATTTTTATGGATGGGATGGTGACTGACTGATGAGCTATATGGTCTTTGTGGGCTTTACTCTCGAGACCCCTTGCGTCTTTTCATGTTTGGCGTTCACATTTTTGAGTTTGGTTATATTTTTTTTTTTTCGTCTACTTTATTTATTTGGTTTCTCAGATCAAGAATTAAGATTACGAATTGCTTTTAATTTTCAAGAAAAAGAAGAAGAAGGCAAGTTGTGGCAGCAGGTTGGGCATGGGCCATGGGCAGGTTCAAAATAGATTTATGACTATCGTCCTTCCCCCAAAAATGGCAATGACGCAATTATTCTTTTCAATTTGAGGCAATAATTCATTACTTTTATGACCCAGAACTTTGAGTTTGTGCGTAGATATAGAGATGTGCGTTATAGAGTCATGATAATATTACGAGGGGTGGAACATGGAAGTTTCGCTTATTTTTCGCTTAAGCTACGGTTGACATTGTATTAAAAAAAAAAGGTAGACGAACGTGCGGACATTTTACCTGCGTTATTTAAATGATATATGTTTGAGAATAATTTGTGTTAAGTACCTACTTTAGTGACTTCGTGATCCTATTTAATATTTTAAGCTTTTTGATAACTTTTATTTATAGAAACTAAATTTATGGCCCCTTCTTTTTGGAAAAATTATTTTACTTGAACCTGAAAAGTTTTATTGAATTTTTTAAGAATCTAAATGCAAAGAAATAATAAATTTTATAAAACGATCAGAAATTTCTTAAACAAAAATAAATTTCAATCTTTTTGTTTTTGTTAAATTTGGGATTTTTATATTTTTACCTAGCTTATTCTTGAAGTGAAGAATAGTTACAATTTTGGAACCTAACCTACTGCAAATTCATAACTAACCCTGTTGTGACTTTTACACATTTTTTTATTAATTTTTTTTTTTTCATTATGTTTTGCTTTTCTTATTTAAAAGCTTTTTTTAATTTGCATCCTCTAAAACGCTTATGGTTTTATATCTTGTGTTTTGTCTCAGATAATTTTTTCTATTCCAGTTTTTCAAGGCACTCCATATAGATTGCCATCCTTTCATATATCCTTTTTCAACCATATTCCTTTATTTTCCTAACAAAGAAAAATCTTCTGGTTAAATAATCATTTTATGTCCTGTCAAAAACTTTAAGAGTTCAAATTCCGCATCGTTAAGTAAAAAGTCTATTCAACCGACATTTCACCATAAAACGATGACGTATAAAAACAATATTCACACTTTTCCAAAATCCGAGTTATAACAAGTAAAAAGCAAGCAGACGATGGAGTTGTGAGCTCTCTCCACTAGACTCAATGGAGCCATGGCCATGTCATACACAAAAGAACTTTCTCATTCTGCATTTTACACATCTACACATAAGAGTTTTCATTATTCTGTCATAATTCCAATGACGGCACACTGCGGGATGTATGATCCTTGGGATGAATAATGTAAAGCATATTTTTCTCTTCTGTTTTCTTATTTTTGAAATCTGGCTAAAGGTAAATGAAGTGGGTTTAGGGTTAGATAAAGAACAGATTCAGGACACACAGAATCACACACTATAGGATTTGGATTTTTCGTTTGTATATACCTTTTGTAAAAAAAAGAACTTTGTTATGAATGGTAATATTTATATTCTCAGTGGGAAGTCCTGATTACGATTTCTTTCATTTTCATATTCTTGTGTTTTTTCATGTTTTGTCATTTTGTGTTATTTTCTTTCAACTTCAGAATAGGAAAAATATGTCCCACGCTTGTTATTTATGGAGTCCATTATTGGTAACGACTACAACAACTATAGGTACAACAACAACAACTGTTACCTTAATAAAACACGGCATAAAATCGAGGGTGGTAATGAAAAGTCCTTCCGCTGAGTTATTTTTGAAAATCTCTTCGTTATATTTTGTCGTTCCTTTTCTATCCTTTTTCTTATTCTTACAGCTTGTTGTTTTCAAAGCTTGTTGAAATGGAAAACTTTAATCTAAATACAACCAGTGTGTACCTATTCAATAAGGGGTTGATTTTTGAGAATTATTTAAAGGGATTCTTCTGAAGGTTAGGGTTAATTAATTTGCCTGTTATAGTTTTTTGAGAAACTTTATTCGTATTGTCAGATTAACTGACTGACAAATTATCATCAATGGATATACACTCGACGTCCAGTATAACGAAAGATATAATGTTCAGAAAATTCGTTATATTGAAAGTTTCATTATATCGAAACCAGATGTTTGTTAACTTGAGGAAAACTCCGAAGTAAGCCAACTTAAGAGTTGTTTTTAACTCCAGAGTTGAAACGTAAGTTTGAATTCCTTTTTATTCTGTAAATTTTTTCTCAACTCCCCCCAGTTGCAAATGTCCCTTAGCGCAGTAACTATATACATCAGCGCTTGCTTGATTTTTTGCTGAGTCGTTTATGATATTAGCCTCATAAAAAACCCAAGTTTTCGAACTCGAGCGCCGAACGCATCATGGTCAAAAATCAAAAGAACCGCGAAATTTTTCAGTTTTTGGAAATTTTAACCCCAAAGGATTAGTTTTTCGACTATAACTTCCGTCTACGATTTCAAAGTAATTAAATTTTCTTTAATTTGAGCCCAGAATCATCTGTGAAGGCCTAACAGTTTCGAAAATATAGATATTCAAAATTTAGCAAAAATAAATTAACAACAAGTATGTAGTATAATTTTAAGTTTAATAAAAAAAAGATGGTTCTTGGCACATGCATAAAAATACTAGAGCGTATAAGTTGGGTCAAAAAAAAAAAAAAAATATCCTCTCAAAGGGGTAGGGGCGGAGCAATTTTCCAAAAAATTGATGTGAAATAAAAAACGACTCTTAAAAATCCAACGTACATATATGGTACCTACTGTTTTGTTGTGCAACAACATCAAACGCAGAAAAAAAAACTAAAACTTAATGAGACCTGCATAAAAAGGCCTATACATTATCCAACTAAAATAGGCAGTGTAGGCAAGATAGGACGTTTGCCTCTCATTCTGGCTACAGTAGATTACATAAATCTGTCCTTCATTAAAGCTCTCACAGGGTTGTCGTATTGTTTATTTTAAATTGACCCAAATATGAAAAAATAGTATGTAGGGTTACCACCATTTTTTTTTAGATAGAAATTTTCATTTAAATTTTTATTTATTAAAATTAAAATACATTTATATTTTTCAACACCACCATGGGGTAAGATAACACGCGCCTCCTCAAAAATACACGAGTTGAAAATATAAAATGCATAAAACTTAAAAAAAAAATACACCTTTTAAAAATACAATTTACATAAAAATTCTTTACTTCACAATAATTGACCGCGTGCTAACGAAAATCTACGCATAAAACTTGGTGGTAGCTCACTTAAGTTGTTGTTCTTTCACTCAAACCTTCAATAATATGATGGTGCGAAAGCTTTGCAGCCTACACTGCGCGTGTATCACACAAAAACCCTTTCAATAAATTCTATACGCAAATAATATTCTTGTTTAATGTAAACAGCTTAAAATTTTGTAACTGCATTAACGTATTTTCCAAACATTAAAAGAAATACAAAAGATAAAAACGCTCTACGATAACACTTGTCATTTAAAACTTTTTTTTAAGCTCTAAAATCAAAAGCATCTCAACAGAAACCCAAGGAAAAAAATACTAAAGGAGTTACTAAATGGACACGGGTAACTCTGAATGCACATCAATATTTAATGGGGGTTGAAGTTGAATAGCAGCAGCAGCCTAGCCTAGGGCACAGCAATTCAGTCTCAGTGCGCACTCAGATGTGCGCTCAATAGGGCGTTAGGTCTGCGTCAGATGCAATCCGAAATTCACGGGCGGGCAAACACTTTTTATGGAGGAGTTCTTTCAATTTAGTATGGTGTAACAATATGGCACGCTACTGATTTTGAAAAAGCTTTCCCATAAGACGTGTACTGCCTATTTATGTTGGATAAACTATAGAGCAAAAAACTTAGGTAGGTACTACATATATCTTCTTCACCTAAATATTTGCCATTTAATAGATAAAAATTACTAACTTACAGAATCTCGCAAAATAAAAATTATTTTTGGGCAATTTGACATTCTGTTAAAACGCCCAAAAAATGAAAAAATGTCAAATCGCCCAAATTAGATTTTTTTTTTTAATTCTGACAAATTCCCAATTTTTTTTTTTTAGACGATTTGATATTCTTAAATTTTTTGGCAATTTAAAATAATGTTAAATATGTAGTCCAAAAATTTGGGCCATGTGACATTTTTCAGAATTTGGCGATTTTTCCTTGAAATTGAACAGCATTTGTGTAGTGAAATTTTTCATTAATTTAAAACATAAACATTCATAATGTTTTATGTGTATATGGCAGGTATTTCTCATTAACGGTTTAACTGATTTAACTGATTTTTACACGCAGAAACATTTCCCTTAACCGAGTCAAATTTTTGCTCGGTTAAAAAAAAATCGGTTAAAAATAACAGAGACTCATGAAAAAATAACCAAGAATTTTTTGTTAAAAATAGCCAAGAGAAATCGGTTAAATAAACTTGGTTAAAAATAACCTATTACATGTGATATATCTACCAAGTAGATCGACAAAAAATAACACATTTACTTAGTTTTTTAACTTTGTTAAATTTACAGATATTACTTGATTAAAAAGAAACAAGTAACTTGTGTTTTTTTAACTCAGTAATTGGTTATTAATAACCGATTTACTCATGAAAACTTAAACAAGTAGAAAAACGGTTAAAATCTCACAAGCATCTTTGTTAATAACAAACAACAAAGGTCGATTAAATACAGCAAATCACTTGGTTGATTTTAACCGCCTCACTCGGGAAAATTTAAATGAGTTCATTTAAGATGAAATTACACAAGTACTCTGCAGAATTCTCACAAGTATGTTTGTTAATAACAAACAACCAGGGTTGTTTAAATACAGCAAACCACTTGGTTGATTTTAACCAACTCACTTGGGAAAATTTAAATGAGTTCATATGAGATGAATTTACCCAAGTACTCTGTTAAAAACACATAACCAAGGTTGTTTAAATATAGCAAATCACTTGGTTGATTTTAACCTCTTTACTCGGCAAAATTTAAACAAGTTGATATGGGTTAAAATGTAACAAGTACTCGGTAGAATTCTCACAAGTATGTTTGTTAATAACAAACAACCAGGGTTGTTTAAATACAGCAAACCACTTGGTTGATTTTAACCGACTCACTTGGGAAAATTTAAATGAGTTCATATGAGATGAATTTACCCAAGTACTCTGTTAAAAACACATAACCAAGGTTGTTTAAATATAGCAAATCACTTGGTTGATTTTAACCTCTTTACACGGCAAAATTTAAACAAGTTGATATGGGCTAAAATGTAACAAGTACTCGGTAGAATTCTCACAAGTATGTTTGTTAATAACAAACAACCAGGGTTGTTTAAATACAGCAAACCACTTGGTTGATTTTAACTGACTCACTTGGGAAAATTTAAATGAGTTCATATGAGATGAATTTACCCAAGTACTCTGTTAAAAACACATAACCAAGGTTGTTTAAATATAGCAAATCACTTGGTTGATTTTAACCTCTTTACTCGGCAAAATTTAAACAAGTTGATATGGGTTAAAATGTAACAAGTACTCGGTAGAATTCTCACAAGTATGTTTGTTAATAACAAACAACCAGGGTTGTTTAAATACAGCAAACCACTTGGTTGATTTTAACCAACTCACTTGGGAAAATTTAAATGAGTTCATATGAGATGAATTTACCCAAGTACTCTGTTAAAAACACATAACCAAGGTTGTTTAAATATAGCAAATCACTTGGTTGATTTTAACCTCTTTACTCGGCAAAATTTAAACAAGTTGATATGGGTTAAAATGTAACAAGTACTCGGTAGAATTCTCACAAGTATGTTTGTTAATAACAAACAACCAGGGTTGTTTAAATACAGCAAACCACTTGGTTGATTTTAACCGACTCACTTGGGAAAATTTAAATGAGTTCATATGAGATGAATTTACCCAAGTACTCTGTTAAAAACACATAACCAAGGTTGTTTAAATATAGCAAATCACTTGGTTGATTTTAACCTCTTTACACGGCAAAATTTAAACAAGTTGATATGGGCTAAAATGTAACAAGTACTCGGTAGAATTCTCACAAGTATGTTTGTTAATAACAAACAACCAGGGTTGTTTAAATACAGCAAACCACTTGGTTGATTTTAACTGACTCACTTGGGAAAATTTAAATGAGTTCATATGAGATGAATTTACCCAAGTACTCTGTTAAAAACACATAACCAAGGTTGTTTAAATATAGCAAATCACTTGGTTGATTTTAACCTCTTTACTCGGCAAAATTTAAACAAGTTGATATGGGTTAAAATGTAACAAGTACTCGGTAGAATTCTCACAAGTATGTTTGTTAATAACAAACAACCAGGGTTGTTTAAATACAGCAAACCACTTGGTTGATTTTAACCAACTCACTTGGGAAAATTTAAATGAGTTCATATGA
The DNA here is from genome assembly GCA_947049315.1 of Epistrophella euchroma. Lineage (NCBI taxonomy): Eukaryota > Metazoa > Arthropoda > Insecta > Diptera > Syrphidae > Epistrophella > Epistrophella euchroma. The sequence continues at coordinate 118,190,652 of OX346245.1, read as the reverse complement.
GATGAATTTACCCAAGTACTCTGTTAAAAACACATAACCAAGGTTGTTTAAATATAGCAAATCACTTGGTTGATTTTAACCTCTTTACTCGGCAAAATTTAAACAAGTTGATATGGGTTAAAATGTAACAAGTACTCGGTAGAATTCTCACAAGTATGTTTGTTAATAACAAACAACCAGGGTTGTTTAAATACAGCAAACCACTTGGTTGATTTTAACCGACTCACTTGGGAAAATTTAAATGAGTTCATATGAGATGAATTTACCCAAGTACTCTGTTAAAAACACATAACCAAGGTTGTTTAAATATAGCAAATCACTTGGTTGATTTTAACCTCTTTACACGGCAAAATTTAAACAAGTTGATATGGGCTAAAATGTAACAAGTACTCGGTAGAATTCTCACAAGTATGTTTGTTAATAACAAACAACCAGGGTTGTTTAAATACAGCAAACCACTTGGTTGATTTTAACTGACTCACTTGGGAAAATTTAAATGAGTTCATATGAGATGAATTTACCCAAGTACTCTGTTAAAAACACATAACCAAGGTTGTTTAAATATAGCAAATCACTTGGTTGATTTTAACCTCTTTACTCGGCAAAATTTAAACAAGTTGATATGGGTTAAAATGTAACAAGTACTCGGTAGAATTCTCACAAGTATGTTTGTTAATAACAAACAACCAGGGTTGTTTAAATACAGCAAACCACTTGGTTGATTTTAACCAACTCACTTGGGAAAATTTAAATGAGTTCATATGAGATGAATTTACCCAAGTACTCTGTTAAAAACACATAACCAAGGTTGTTTAAATATAGCAAATCACTTGGTTGATTTTAACCTCTTTACTCGGCAAAATTTAAACAAGTTGATATGGGTTAAAATGTAACAAGTACTCGGTAGAATTCTCACAAGTATGTTTGTTAATAACAAACAACCAGGGTTGTTTAAATACAGCAAACCACTGGGTTGATTTTAAACGACTCACTTGGGAAAATTTAAATGAGTTCATATGAGATGAATTTACCCAAGTACTCTGTTAAAAACACATAACCAAGGTTGTTTAAATATAGCAAATCACTTGGTTGATTTTAACCTCTTTACTCGGCAAAATTTAAACAAGTTGATATGGGTTAAAATGTAACAAGTACTCGGTAGAATTCTCACAAGTATGTTTGTTAATAACAAACAACCAGGGTTGTTTAAATACAGCAAACCACTTGGTTGATTTTAACCGACTCACTTGGGAAAATTTAAATGAGTTCATATGAGATGAATTTACCCAAGTACTCTGTTAAAAACACATAACCAAGGTTGTTTAAATATAGCAAATCACTTGGTTGATTTTAACCTCTTTACTCGGCAAAATTTAAACAAGTTGATATGGGTTAAAATGTAACAAGTACTCGGTAGAATTCTCACAAGTATGTTTGTTAATAACAAACAACCAGGGTTGTTTAAATACAGCAAACCACTGGGTTGATTTTAAACGACTCACTTGGGAAAATTTAAATGAGTTCATATGAGATGAATTTACCCAAGTACTCTGTTAAAAACACATAACCAAGGTTGTTTAAATATAGCAAATCACTTGGTTGATTTTAACCTCTTTACTCGGCAAAATTTAAACAAGTTGATATGGGTTAAAATGTAACAAGTACTCGGTAGAATTCTCACAAGTATGTTTGTTAATAACAAACAACCAGGGTTGTTTAAATACAGCAAACCACTGGGTTGATTTTAACCGACTCACTTGGGAAAATTTAAATGAGTTCATATGAGATGAATTTACCCAAGTACTCTGTTAAAAACACATAACCAAGGTTGTTTAAATATAGCAAATCACTTGGTTGATTTTAACCTCTTTACTCGGGAAAATTTATATATAATTATAAAAAAATTCCTTAGAAATTTCTTGTTATTTAATCCTAAAATCAATGTTTTCTGAAATTTTTCCATTAAAAATTCAATTTCTGTAGCTTAAATTTTTATTATTTGTTTTAGCTTATTCTTAATTTATCATGAGAAAACACAAAATATTGAGACAAGAAACGCAAATTTCCTCTTATATTTAAGTTAAAAAGACAACTTTTTTGTAGGAATTTTCTAATATTTTTGTTTTTATTTATTTTAAAGTACATTTCTGGATTGCATCAGAATAAATAAATAATAGGAAAAATTATTATTAAAATATATAATAATGTATAAAATTATATTTGTTTTTTTTCATATAAATCATGAAACATGAAAGCATTTGATCAACTTAGCACATTTTAGCCGTCAACTTGGTTAATTTTAACCAACACCCTCTGTTGTTTTAGTAGCGTCGAAATATAAAACGGTTAATGTATGTATATCAAGCACAAGTAAGAGAAATATATAATTCTCTCGTTTGTGTAACTTAGCACATATTAGCCGTCAACTTGGTTAATTTTAACCAACACACTCTGTTGTTTTAGTAGCGTCGAAATATAAAACTGTTAATGTATGTATATCAAGCACAAGCAAGAGAAATATATAATTCTCTCGTTTGTGTAACTTAGCACATATTAGCCGTCAACTTGGTTAATTTTAACCAACACACTCTGTTGTTTTAGTAGCGTCGAAATATAAAACGGTTAATGTATGTATATCAAGCACAAGCAAGAGAAATACATAATTCTTTCGTTTGTGTAACTTAGCACGTATTAGCCGTCAACTTGGTTATTTTTAACAAACACACTCTGTTGTTTTATTAGCGTCGAAATATAAATCTGTTAATGTATGGAATATCAGCCACAAGCAAGAAATATATACATATGTACCTACATTTGTCTCGTTCCTGTAACCTATGTTTTCTGACAAATTTTTCAGTAAAAATTGAAAAGTCAAAATCATGAAAAATTTTTGATTTCAACAAAAATTCATTCGCTTTTCACTTTAAAAGACCATTTTTGTTGATTTTTCATAAAGAAAAACTAATTTTTCCACAAAAAACAAAATTTCACGCGAATTTCTTGTTACTTTTAGCCTTGAAACCAATGTATTCCCTACAATTATAAAAATAATTTCTCAGAAATTTCTGGTTATTCAACTTTAAAATCATTATTTTCTGACAATTTTCCAGTAAAAATTGAAAAGTCAGAAACATAAGAAAATGCTTTCTTTCAACAAAAATTCATTGGCTTTTCTCTCTGAAAGCACATTTTTGTTGATTTTTCATAAATAAAAACAAATTTTTCCACAAGAAACCAAAATTTGCCTTGAAACCAATGTTTTCATACAATTATAAAATGATTTCTCAGAAATTTCTTGTTATTTAACCTTAAAATCATTGTTTTTTGACAATTTTTCACTAAAAATTGAAAAGTCAGAAATATAAGAAAATGTTTTCTTTCAACAAAAATTCATTGGCTTTTCTCTCTGAAAGCACATTTTTGTTGATTTTTCATAAATAAAAACAAAATTTTTCCACAAGAAACCAAAATTTGCCTTGAAACCAATGTTTTCATACAATTCTAAAATGATTTCTCAGAAATTTCTTGTTATTTAACCTTAAAATCATTGTTTTCTGACAATTTTTCAGTAAAAATTGAAAAGTCAGAAACATAAGAAAATGTTTTCTTTCAACAAAAATTCATTGGCTTTTCTCTCTGAAAGCACATTTTTGTTGATTTTTCATAAATAAAAACAAATTTTTCCACAAGAAACCGAAATTTGCCTTGAAACCAATGTTTTCATACAATTATAAAATGATTTCTCAGAAATTTCTTGTTATTTAACCTTAAAATCATTGTTTTCTGACAATTTTTCAGTAAAAATTGAAAAGTCAGAAATATAAGAAAATGTTTTCTTTCAACAAAAATTCATTGGCTTTTCTCTCTGGAAGCACATTTTTGTTGATTTTTCATAAATAAAAACAAATTTTTCCACAAGAAACCAAAATTTGCCTTGAAACCAATGTTTTAATACAATTCTAAAATGATTTCTCAGAAATTTCTTGTTATTTAACCTTAAAATCATTGTTTTTTGACAATTTTTCACTAAAAATTGAAAAGTCAGAAATATAAGAAAATGCTTTCTTTCAACAAAAATTCATTGGCTTTTCTCTCTGAAAGCACATTTTTGTTGATTTTTCATAAATAAAAACAAATTTTTCCACAAGAAACCAAAATTTGCCTTGAAACCAATGTTTTCATACAATTCTAAAATGATTTCTCAGAAATTTAAATCAAAATCATTGTTTTTTGACAATTTTTCACTAAAAATTGAAAAGTCAGAAATATAAGAAAATGCTTTCTTTCAACAAAAATTCATTGGCTTTTCTCTCTGAAAGCACATTTTTGTTGATTTTTCATAAATAAAAACAAATTTTTCCACAAGAAACCAAAATTTGCCTTGAAACCAATGTTTTAATACAATTCTAAAATGATTTCTCAGAAATTTCTTGTTATTTAACCTTAAAATCATTGTTTTTTGACAATTTTTCACTAAAAATTGAAAAGTCAGAAATATAAGAAAATGCTTTCTTTCAACAAAAATTCATTGGCTTTTCTCTCTGAAAGCACATTTTTGTTGATTTTTCATAAATAAAAACAAATTTTTCCACAAGAAACCAAAATTTGCCTTGAAACCAATGTTTTCATACAATTCTAAAATGATTTCTCAGAAATTTAAATCAAAATCATTGTTTTTTGACAATTTTTCACTAAAAATTGAAAAGTCAGAAATATAAGAAAATGCTTTCTTTCAACAAAAATTCATTGGCTTTTCTCTCTGAAAGCACATTTTTGTTGATTTTTCATAAATAAAAACAAATTTTTCCACAAGAAACCAAAATTTGCCTTGAAACCAATGTTTTCATACAATTCTAAAATGATTTCTCAGAAATTTAAATCAAAATCATTGTTTTTTGACAATTTTTCACTAAAAATTGAAAAGTCAGAAATATAAGAAAATGCTTTCTTTCAACAAAAATTCATTGGCTTTTCTCTCTGAAAGCACATTTTTGTTGATTTTTCATAAATAAAAACAAATTTTTCCACAAGAAACCAAAATTTGCCTTGAAACCAATGTTTTCATACAATTCTAAAATGATTTCTCAGAAATTTCTTGTTATTTAACCTTAAAATCATTGTTTTTTGACAATTTTTCACTAAAAATTGAAAAGTCAGAAATATAAGAAAATGTTTTTTTTTCAACAAAAATTCATTGGCTTTTCTCTCTACAAGCACATTTTTGTTGATTTTTCATAAATAAAAACAAATTTTTCCACAAGAAACCAAAATTTGCCTTGAAACCACTGTTTTCATACAATTCTAAAATGATTTCTCAGAAATTTCTTGTTATTTAACCTTAAAATCATTGTTTTTTGACAATTTTTCACTAAAAATTGAAAAGTCAGAAATATAAGAAAATGTTTTTTTTTTTTCAACAAAAATTCATTGGCTTTTCTCTCTACAAGCACATTTTTGTTGATTTTTCATAAATAAAAACAAATTTTTCCACAAGAAACCAAAATTTGCCTTGAAACCACTGTTTTCATACAATTATAAAATGATTTCTCAGAAATTTCTTGTTATTTAACCTTAAAATCATTGTTTTCTGACAATTTTTCAGTAAAAATTGAAAAGTCAGAAACATAAGAAAATGTTTTCTTTCAACAAAAATTCATTGGCTTTTCTCTCTGGAAGCACATTTTTGTTGATTTTTCATAAATAAAAACAAATTTTTCCACAAGAAACCAAAATTTGCCTTGAAACCAATGTTTTCATACAATTCTGAAATGATTTCTCAGAAATTTCTTGTAATTTAACCTTAAAATCATTGTTTTTTGACAATTTTTTACTAAAAATTGAAAAGTCAGAAATATAAGAAAATGTTTTTTTTTTCAACAAAAATTCATTGGCTTTTCTCTCTACAAGCACATTTTTGTTGATTTTTCATAAATAAAAACAAACTTTTCCACAAGAAACCAAAATTTGCCTTGAAACCAATGTTTTCATACAATTCTAAAATGATTTCTCAGAAATTTCTTGTTATTTAACCTTAAAATCATTGTTTTCTGACAATTTTTCAGTAAAAATTGAAAAGTCAGAAACATAAGAAAATGTTTTCTTTCAACAAAAATTCATTGGCTTTTCTCTCTGAAAGCACATTTTTGTTGATTTTTCATAAATAAAAACAAATTTTTCCACAAGAAACCAAAATTTGCCTTGAAACCAATGTTTTCATACAATTCTAAAATGATTTCTCAGAAATTTCTTGTTATTTAACCTTAAAATCATTGTTTTCTGACAATTTTTCAGTAAAAAATTGAAAAGTCAGCAACAAAAGAAAATGTTTTATTTCAACAAAAATTCATTGGCTTTTCTCTCTGAGAGCACATTTTTGTTAATTTTTCATAAAGAAAAACAAATTTTTCCACAAAAAACCAAAATTTCACGAAAATTTCTTGTTACATTTAAGTTAAAAAACAATTGTTTTTATAAGAATTTTCTATTTAATTGTTTTGTTTTTATTTATTTTAAAGTACCTACAGATTATGGATTGCATCAGATTAAATAAATAATAGAAGCAATTATTTTTATAATATATAATATATAATATATATTATTATAAAATTATGTTTGTTTTTTCATATAAATCATGAAACATGAAAGCATTTAATCAACTTAGCACATTTTAGCCGTCAACTTGGTTAATTTTAACAAACACACTCTGTTGTTTTAGTAGCGTCGAAATATAAAACGGTTAATGTATGTATATCAAGCACAAGCAAGAGAAATATATATTTCTCTCGTTTGTGTAACTTAGCACATATTAGCCGTCAACTTGGTTAATTTTAACCAACACACTCTGTTGTTTTAGTAGCGTCGAAATATAAAACTGTTAATGTATGTATATCAAGCACAAGCAAGAGAAATATATATTTCTTTCGTTTGTATAACTTAGCACATATTAGCCGTTAACTTGGTTAATTTTAACCAACACACTCTGTTGTTTTAGTAGCGTCGAAATATAAAACGGTTAATGTATGTATATCAAGCACAAGCAAGAGAAATATATAATTCTCTCGTTTGTGTAACTTAGCACATATTAGCCGTCAACTTGGTTATTTTTAACAAACACACTCTGTTGTTTTATTAGCGTCGAAATATAAAACGGTTAATGTACGTATATCAAGCACAAGCAAGAGAAATATATATTTCTCTCGTTTGTATAACTTAGCACATATTAGCCGTCAACTTGGTTAATTTCAACAAACACACTCTGTTGTTTTCCCTGGGAGTCACACAAATACAAATAAACATTTGACTGCAATCTACTAGAAGTATTCAAATCAGTGTTACCACTGACCATTTAAAAAAAATATAATTAGGTACATAGGCTCTAGTTGAAGAAAACCATTAAATGGCAGGAATAAACATTAGTTTGTTTATTTATTATAACTATCAAATTCATTTTTCGTCTCAAATATGACAACAACACAAACTAAATTTTAAATAATATAATGAAAATCATACAATTTTATTTCCTGATATTAAGAATAGTGTTTAAATTTTTAGTTTCCATTTTGAATGTACATAAAGATAATTTATTTCATCCCAATTAACACTTTATCATTAAAATCAGATTCTCCAGTAAAAATGAATTCAATTGTAAAAAAAATTGTTTCATTATATTTATCTGGTTACATTGGCAACACTTTTTTCTCATCCACATCCCATTAAAATTTTCAGCGTCACACACACAACCATAAATAACAATGCCCTATGTCGTACTTTGGTTGGCAAGTTTCTATCTCAGTAAAGTCAGTTCAGTTTCAAATGTCAGTGAGTCAAGTCGCAGTCGGTCAGAGTCTTTTCGTTCGGTCGTTGGTTGTTGTTTCGGTGGTCGCGATTGCACACGGTGGTGCAATTTTTAATACGTATTTTTTTATTTCATAAAAAACAAAGTGCTTTTTCGTGTCTGAAAAGTAAGTTATATTTTGTGGCTAATAAATTTAATTAGGTATATGTACTTAAATATTGCTCTTTTTTTGATTTAATTTGATAAAATATATATATAGGTACATATATATGTATGCACACAAAATTCTCGTGCTACGCCTATATGAAAATTGTGTTTTTTAACCGAGTCGTCTCGGTTATTTTGTGCAGTGTAAAAAAAAAAAACAAAGTATCGCGTCTGTTGGTAACAAAATAAAAAAGTGATGCAAATTGTTATACCAAAAATATTATTTTACTTGGCAGAAGGCCACTTTTATTAACATATTTTTGTTAAAAAACATTACATTATAGTAGGTAAAATGTTTGCGATTTTTTTATTTTTGATTTTGTTGCCAACAGACGCGATACTGCATTTTTCAGGTTATTGCGTCTTAAAAAAGTAAGTAATATTTTCAGTGGGTAGTACATTTAATTAGGTATATGTACCTGAATATTGCTCTTTTTTTATTTAATTTCATAAAATATATGTATACATATATATGTATGCACACAAAAAGCACGTGCTACACCTATATGAAAATTGTGTTTCCTTACCGAGTCGTCTCGGTTGTTTTGTGCAGTGCAAAAAAAAAAACAAAGTATCGCGTCTGTTGGTAAAAAAATCAAAAATAAAAAAGTGATACAAATCGTTATACCAAAAATATTATTTTACTTGGCAGAAGGCCACTTTTATTACCATATTTTTGTTAAAAAACATTAAATTATAGTAGGTAAAGTGTTTTCATTTTATTTTTTATTTTTGATTTTTTGGCCAACAGGTGCGATACTGCATTTTTCAGGTTATTGCGTCTCAAAAAAGTAAGTTATATTTTCAGTGGGTAGTACATTGAATTAGGTATATGTACCTGAATATTGCTCTTTTTTTATTTAATTTCATAAAATATATGTGCTTTTTCGTGTCTAAAAAGTAAGTTATATTTTGTGGCTAATAAATTTAATTAGGTATATGTACTTTAATATTGCTCTTTTTTTGATTTAATTTGATAAAATATATATATAGGTACATATATATGTATGCACACAAAAAGCACGTGCTACGCCTATATGAAAAATGTGTTTCCTTACCGAGTCGTCTCGGTTATTTTGTGCAGTGTAGAAAAAAAAAAAACAAAGTATCGCATCTGTTGGTAAAAAAATCAAAAATAAAAAAGTGATACAAATCGTTATACCAAAAACATTATTTTACTTGGTAGAAGGCCACTTTTATTACCATATTTTTCTTAAAAAACATTAGTGGGTAGTACATTTAATCAGGTGGTACAATTTTAAATACGTATTTTTTATTTAATAAAAAAACAAAGAGCTTTTTCGTGTGTGAAAAGTAAGTTATATTTTGTAGCTAAAAAATTTTATTATGTGTACCTTAATATTTCTCTTTTTTTTAATTTAATTTGATAAAATATATGAAAGGTCCAAGGGAAAAACGGCACAAGTCATTTTTTTCTAAAATTAAGGTAATGGTAACATTTCGTAGCTTTTTTGAGTACTATATGATGTTCTATTAACTTTTTGAAAAAAAGTGGTGATTTAACAAGAAAAACCATTAACAATAAATGTAAGAAAAGTACGTGCATCGATTTCATCTCAATTTTCTCAAACACAAGAATATATTAAAATCATGTTTTTAGTGTCTGACTTTAGATTAGTAGAAGCATTAAATATAAGAAAAAAATACCACTTATTAACGTAAAATTTTGAGAAAAATTAATCTAAACATAATTTAGCGTAAGTAAACTTAATTTTCATTTTTTTCGAAATCTTTTTGAAGGACTTGTGCCGTTTTTCCCCTGGACCCTAGGGTACATATATATGTATGCACACAAAATTCACGTGCTACGCCTATCTTAAAATGGTCTTTCTTTACCGAGTCGTCTTGGTTATTTTGGGTTATTTTGTGCAGTGTAGGAACAAAAAACAAACAAAAACTTGGTATCGCGTCTGTTGGTAAAAAATCAAAAACAAAAAGGTGATACAAATCGTTATACCAAAAAAATTATTATTTCACTTGACAGAAGGCCACTTTTTATTACAATATTTTAGCTTAAAGTAGGTGTTTGCGATGTTTTTTTTTTATTTCTGGCACGGTACTGCATTTTTAAAATAGCCTAGACAACTCGGAAAAGAAACACTATTTTAAGATAGTACACGTTGCATTTTGTACATATTATAAAGACTTTGATTAAATATAGATACAAATTACGAGACCTGCAACTCATTATTACGCAATATTTGATAAAGGTTCTGTCAAATCGAAAACGTCGGAAATGGGAAGAGAGAATTAGCCAGTTCAAGTTTCAGTGATCTCAATGAGCAAGCTTTGTCAGCTCAACGGAGCAGGAGGAGAAACCTGAACAAAATTTCTCCGCTAGAAGTCGAAACCAATTTCCATCTCTTTTATATTAATTAATCACCCGCGACAAGAAATAGTTGAGCAAGAGAATCCAAAAAATATAAGTCTCAGCTTTTTGACAGCAAAAGGGAGGAATCTCACTCAGGAATTACGTTCAGATTTCTGAGATTGTTGAGGTCTCTGAGATCTAAAAGATCTTGAGAAACCTGAACTGAATAAATATGGTAATAAACAGTGCCTTGATCAAATATTGCGGATGGCTTTACTCCAAATACATGAATTGCAGGTCTACGCCTATCTATAGATAAATATAATAATACAAATGAGTTGAAATGAAATTATCCCAATTTGTAAGTGACACATGCCATTACATCTGCAATATTATTATAGGGGTATTCACGATCCGGTGCAACCGTGCAACTGATCTAGTATCGTTGTAAAAGTGCAAAAGTGTGATAATCTTACAACATTTTTGCACTTTTACTCTACCTCAACCCCATTGCAACAGCAAAATACATAAGTGTAATATTTGCAAACGTGTATTTGATAGAATGCCAAATGTCATTCATGCTGTTAGCTGTTGTTCGTGTGTATATTTTCTGAAGTGTTACAACGGAATAGAAAAAGTGCGTTCACGATCTACTAAACAAAAATAAAATTTTGCAATTTTACTAGGCTTATTGCACCAGATCGTGAATACCCCTTATGTTAAATGGTGAAAATATATAGGTACAAACTTTCGGAGACAGTATTATGTAATGATATTTTGTCACTGAAGGCAACAGCTCTACAAAGTAGGTGATGTGAAATTAGACCGGAAAAATAAGAGACAAGCAAAAAAAAAAAAATTGACACAATCACTGCGTATTTTTTTTTTTGGAGAAAATTGAACTTTTTTCTAAGAAAAATAAATTATTTTTTTTATAAAAAGGTATAAACATCATAATTTTGGGTACAAGTTTAGCTCAACTTTATTTAAAGCGAAAATTTATCACTTCGTTGAAGTCCATCATTTCTTTAAGACATTAAAAGCCGTGTTTTGTTTGCAATTATATATAGAGTTGTCAAAAAAAAAAACGAAAATAAGATTTTATATGTATTTAAATTTAATCCCGATATGGTCTGGTCTTACAAATGCCTAAGCATGCTAATAAATTATTTCATTTATTTTTTCTTTTCTTTCATTTTTATTTTTTACTTTTTTATCGATTCTGTACGACCATTTTTTTAAATTTCAAACATATTTTTTTTTTACCTTTTTAAGTACTTGCATAGTGGACCCAATTTTTCATCTTTCAGATGAGCTAGCGCTGTCCTTAAAGACGGTATGTTGTGTTAAGTTTACATCGATTTAGCACAATATATAATAAATATTTTTATTTTGATTTTTGAACATCTTAAAATTCAATAATAAGTTCCGATATGACTTGCAACCGCAATTGCCGTCATACTCGGTGTAAATGGACCCCAGCGCGTGCGGGATCTGGGGGGGAAAGAGGCGTGGGATTATTATCATTACTTAACTTCGTATAGAATTTAGCTATTTTTGTTTGGATATGTAAATCGCACATCTCTGGTGTCGTTTTCTTCAATAACAGGACAACTCTATATGGAGTTGCAAAAAACACGGCTATATTCAATATAGAAATTCAAATTACTGAATTTTAATCTCATATCTTTATCTGCCTTTGTAGCTATTTATGCAACCTAAAATACCATTTATTGGGATATATTGTCATCAGGAGCTGGACTTTACACAAATTACAAGAGTTAGAATACACCACGCGGACGCGGGATTCAACACTTGGTCAATGCAAATAAGTTTGTTTAGAAGAGGGATCGTATGTTTGAATGTCAGGTAAGTGCATTAGCATGCCTCAATCCAAAAATTCTATTTTAAAAGATTTTGAATTTCATCTGCGGGAAAGGGAATGAAAGAGTCGTTGTTTGTTCCCTGAAAGTGGCAATTGATGTTTCTCTGTAAGAATTCTTCTCAAGATGTTAATGAGAATTTATAAATTCGAAAACATCGAACTTTTTCAATTAATTCATTTTGAAAATATGAATATAAATTACAATATTCTTAACTATGAAGCCAGTGTATGCAGGCAGGGACTTATTTATCGGAGCAGTTTTAAATCACTTGAGCTTTGATCGTCTGATGCCTATGCTTTTCTTCTTAGACTATCAAATTGATATTCTTTTAAATTTTCAATTTTAAAGGTTGTCAACTCATCTCACTAAGAAAAAAACTCGTGCTAACTTAGACTTTCTGCACTGTTTATTACGTTCTTAATTTGTTCTGCGATAAAGAAAATTAATATTCGTGATTAAATAAAATCTGGGAAAAATTAATTTAAAAGTGTGAATTACTGCTGCACAGGATTTGGAAAACGAACACTTTTTTGTTCAACTTTATTTCAAAATTTTTGTTAGCCTTTCTGCATCCATATTAAGATAAGACTTTTTTGGCTTACAGTAAAAAAAAACAGAGTCTTTTGCGCAAAACAATTAAGCGCAATTTCAAAAACTTTTATGTTTTAAACCTTAACGTTACTTTGGAAAAAAAGTACATGGTGTTTCAGGAAATCTACAGCTACTTAACATTTATATTTAGTAATTGCAGTTTTATAAACCAATTAAGGCAAACAACTTGAATTGTTTTTAAACAATGTGTTCTCGTCATATAAAGAAAACAAAAACAAGAATTTTTTTCACAGCTATGTTAATGTAAAATATTCAATTTTCATTCAAAGTCAGCTATTAAATACCAAATTAAAGTTGATTGACTGATTCTATTTCAACAGGAATTTTTTTCAAAGGAATTATTTCAAAAAACTAAAAAGCTAATGCTTTTTCATAATACCTTATTTTTTTGGGATTTTCATATCAAATTATTCATGTGTTCGTTATATCGGATAGTAAATCGGTGACGTCGTTCGTTACTTAGTGCAACTTAGATTATGGATTATTCAATATAATGGTCGTCCACTGTAATTGCTTCAAATATTTTAAATTTTTAGAGTGGTTTTTAAATAACTAATATTACCTTTAAAAAAAAAAAAAAAAAACATTTTTGAGAATAAGTGTGACTTCCATTCATGTATATAGATATATTAAATACATCTGGTAGTTACATTCGCAATATCTTATATTTAAAAAGCGAATAATATTTTTTTTAAATCCAAATTACATTTCTTTAAAAAAAAATTGAATGATTCTGTATTTATTTTAGTTAAAATTAATAATAAAAGGAAGAATCTCTTCAATATGCCATAATTTAAAATGGTATATCATATTTATACTACGCATGCAAAATTTTTAATCAAAATTTGTGTGGTTATTTTTGAAAAATAAGATTGGCAGGTACTGTTATTTTTTATCCTTAAAAAGCAAAAAATATAATATACAAACAATTCTACATAGATATCAAGTTTGAACTAAATCGATGGACATACAGTATTGCGAGACCCACTTTTTACGTTTTTCCATGATCGTAATGTAAAGTTTGATCAAAATTTCGAGTTCAATTTTATTTACGAAGCCAAAACTTGCCGTATATGTACCTATTTATGTACTCCCCATATATCAAAATTTAAAAGACTGGTTATTAGTAAAATCTGATTTGATTCCGTTCATTTATTAACTTTTTTTGACACTAAGCTAGGTAACATATCGTCGGTTTTGAAGAAAAACAACAAAACTCAGAAAATTAAATTTTTGAGTAAACATTGCAATTTTGTAAAAGAAAAACTATCCATTGGGAAAATATCCAGACTACTACATATATTTGGAACTTATGAAATTTGTTGAGTTGTGTCGCTTTTCTCCCGAACCGATGATGTGAACGCAATATCCATGCAAATTTTGAGATTTTGTTATTTACTCGACAACAGTGCCACCTGTTAAGTCTTAAATTTGTAATCTTATTTATTTTATTATACTATTGTTATTCACATTGAATTTAATTTTAAAACAGATTCGCATTCGGAAAGCAACAGCATATAATTGCCAAAGCTTTCCTAAAATATATAAGCGCAAAATAATGTTCAATACATATCTCTGATAGTTTGTTGTTCTGATTTAAATTCTCTTAATTTTTTATCTAGACGAACTGATAATCAATATAATCAATAAGATATTTAAATAAAATCCATACTTGAAGAACATGGATGAAGAAGTGTCGACTTTACTAAGAGAGTGGGGTTTAGAAACGTATATAACCGTTTTTGAAGGTACGTTATTAAATTTAAACCAAATTATCATCACCAATATTATACATATATTATATGAGTGCATAATATAGCTCATAGTAAATCGGTCTGTTTTCACCGCTTTACTATTTTATCGGATATAAAATACCTTTCGTCGCCCTAATATTGGGTTACCGTAAACGTCAAAATCCCCTTTTTAGTTTGGTATGCAATCTTATGTTTTCGGGGTAGCTCTTTCCAAATCTTTTATCCTTTTGACTCTATCTCTTTCCGTTGCAAAGACATACAGAATGGTTTTGACGCACATATATTCATCGAATTCATCAAGTTGACATATTGTTGACTTAAAGTAAATACATATTTTTTACTCATTTTCTTATTGGAATGACGTTCCCATATTTTGACGTACGTGTATGGAGTACAAACTAAACGTTGATTTTAGTGGCGTATACGGCAAACTCATTTTTTAATAAATTTTCAATATTTTAAAAACTAACATTTTTTCAAAGATGATTTCCATGTATCATGTCAAAAAATAAAAAAAATTCAGCGTTTTGTTTTCATGCAGTTGGCTGCCAAACCTTTAAGCGCTTAATACACGATACAATTATCGTACCGATTATCGTAATCGCATGTGATGGTTGTATTGTGTGCGTACACGAAGGTATCCGCTGTACCGAAATCGCACATCGAATGCTATGGAGCGAAGACGGCTGCGATATCGGTACAACTCCAAGTCGTTGCGATAGGTTGTATCGTGTATTGAGCGCTTTAAATGCGATTTCCCAAAAACATTAAAATGGCGTTTACGGCAACCCAATATTAGGGCGACGGTTTCTTAAAATTAAGTTGATAAAGCCCAAGATGGCAAAATTGCAAAAAAGTGTGTATTGCATTTATGTATTTGAATTTTCATTTTAGTTTTTCGAAGTACTTAATACATACAATTACATATCATATTGAACATGGACTTACGTAAACTTTTATGGAAAAATTTTCGTCTTCAATAACTCATGAAAGTTACCTTTAATTTATTTGCTTTGTAGACAATGCCATTACTTCAATGTCTCTGCCATTATTAGGTGCGACAGAGATTAGGGAGATGTTCCCAGTAATAGGGCATCGGGTTATTTTCACCAGAAACTTTGAAGCATGGAGAAAATTAATGCACCCTAATGCTGCTAGTGGTTCGGTTAGTTAAATGTTTTCCTTTGCTGATGGTAGAATAAATTAATAGCTATGTTGTGTTACAGATAATCGATTCTCAACAAACAGGTGTCGGTAGCTCTCAAAACACGAGCGAAATAAGTTTTGCACTAAGCGACTTATTGCCTGAATTTCAAGTAAGTGACACTGTTCAATTGGTAGATCCAATTGAAGCGTCAGTTACTACAAACAAAAATTTATCAAACGAAGATATAGATGTAAGTACCTTCCTACAAATTTATTTCAGCTGAATATGTACAGCAAGTCTTAAATTTTTAAAACCAAAATTCATATTATAAATCACAAAAGACCAAATCGGAATTTTCTTACTTCAAAAATTTACTTCAAACTTAGAAAATTTTTTTGGATTGAAAATTTCTGGACTTCGAAAATTTTTCAAACTTAGAAATTTTTTTTGACTAGAAATTTTTTTTGGGCTTAGAAAATTTCTTCAACTTAGAAAATTTTTTGGACTTAGAAAATATCTGCAACTTAGAAAATTTCTTGGACTTCAAAAAAATTTTTAAACTTTAGAAAAATTTTTTTCACTATAAAATTTTTAGGACTTAGAAAATTTCTTCAACTTAGAATATTTTTTGGACTTAGAAAAATTCTTGGACTTCGAAAATTTCTTAAACTTAGAAAATTTTTTGGACTTAGAAAATATCTTTAACTTAGAAAATTTTTTAGACTTAGAAAATTTCTGGGACTTGTAAATTTTTTTAACTTAGAAAAATTTTTTGACTAGAAAATTTTTTGGACTTAGAAAATTTTTTCAACTTAGAATACTTTTTGGACTTAAAAAAATTCTTGCACTTCGAAAATTTCTTAATCTTAGAAAATTTTTTGGACTTATAAAACTTTTTCAACTTAGAATACTTTTTGGACTTAAAAAAATTCTTGGACTTCGAAAATTTCTTAAACTTAGAAAATTTTTTGGACTTAGAAAATTTTTTGGACTTAGAAAATTTCTGGGACTTGTAAATTTTTTTAACTTAGAAAAATTTTTTGACTAGAAAATTTTTTGGACTTAGAAAATTTTTTCAACTTAGAATACTTTTTGGACTTAAAAAAATTCTTGGACTTCGAAAATTTCTTAATCTTAGAAAATTTTTTGAACTTATAAAATTTTTTCAACTTAGAATACTTTTTGGACTTAAAAAAATTCTTGGACTTCGAAAATTTCTTAAACTTAGAAAATTTTTTGGACTTAGAAAATATCTTCAACTTAGAAAATTTTTTGGACTTAGAAAATTTCTGGGACTTGTAAATTTTTTTAACTTAGAAAAATTTTTTGACTAGAAAATTTTTTGGACTTAGAAAATTTTTTCAACTTAGAATACTTTTTGGACTTAAAAAAATTCTTGGACTTCGAAAATTTCTTAATCTTAGAAAATTTTTTGAACTTAGAATACTTTTTGGACTTAAAAAAATTCTTGGACTTCGAAAATTTCTTAAACTTAGAAAATTTTTTGGACTTAGAAAATATCTTCAACTTAGAAAATTTTTTGGACTTAGAAAATTTCTGGGACTTGTAAATTTTTTTAACTTAGAAAAATTTTTTGACTAGAAAATTTTTTGGACTTAGAAAATTTTTTCAACTTAGAATACTTTTTGGACTTAAAAAAATTCTTGGACTTCGAAAATTTCTTAATCTTAGAAAATTTTTTGAACTTATAAAATTTTTTCAACTTAGAATACTTTTTGGACTTAAAAAAATTCTTGGACTTCGAAAATTTCTTAAACTTAGAAAATTTTTTGGACTTAGAAAATATCTTCAACTTAGAAAATTTTTTGGACTTAGAAAATTTCTGGGACTTGTAAATTTTTTTAACTTAGAAAAATTTTTTGACTAGAAAATTTTTTGGACTTAGAAAATTTTTTCAACTTAGAATACTTTTTGGACTTAAAAAAATTCTTGGACTTCGAAAATTTCTTAATCTTAGAAAATTTTTTGAACTTATAAAATTTTTTCAACTTAGAATACTTTTTGGACTTAAAAAAATTCTTGGACTTCGAAAATTTCTTAAACTTAGAAAATTTTTTGGACTTAGAAAATATCTTCAACTTAGAAAATTTTTTGGACTTAGAAAATTTCTGGGACTTGTAAATTTTTTTAACTAAGAAAAATTTTTTGATTAGAAAATTTTTTTGGACTTAGAAAATTTCTTCAACTTAAAAAATTTTTTGGACTTAAGAGAATTCTTGGACTTAGAAAATTTTTTGAACTTAGAAAATTTCTTGGACTTGGAAAATTTTTTAAACTTAGAAAAATTTTTTGACAAGAAAATTTTTTGGACTTAGAAAATTTCTTCAATTTAGAATACTTTTCGGACTTAAAAAAATTCTTGGACTTCGAAAATTTCTTTAACTTAGAAAATTTTTTGGACTTAGAAAATATCTTCAACTTAGAAAAATTCTTGGACAATTTCGTTAACTTAGAAAATTTTTTGGACTTAGAAAATTTCTTGGACTTGGAAAATTTTTTAAACTTAGAAAAATTTTTTGACTAGAAAATTTTTTGGACTTAGAAAATTTCTGGGACTTAGAAAATTTCGTTGACTTCGAAAATTTTTTGGAGAGAAAGTTTCTTGGACTTTGAAATTTTTTTAAACTTAGAAAAATGTTTTTACTAGGAATTTTTTTTGGTCTTAGAAAATTTCTTTCTTAGAAATTTTTTTTTGAATTGAAATTTTTTTTGGATTTAGAACATTTCTTCAATTTAGAAAATTTTTGGATTTTGTAATTCTAGATAGGGTCAATATCAATAAAGATAATAATATCTATTGCATGTTTTATAATTTTATAAACAGGTATAATTATAATTATATAATTTTCCTAATTTATACTACATTTAATTCTAGGATCTCAAGAAAATCCTTGAATGCTCTCTAGAAGGGAAAGGGATCTTAACACTAGATAAAAATAATCCCCTTGATCATAAAGCTAGGTTGAAGTTGGTGAGGATCATTTGCTTGTATGTTTTAAGAGAAAACCCAGAGCGCAACATCACTGCAGAAATTTATGCAAAGTGGGCAAATGAAATTTTGCATTTATTTCCTGCAGAAAAAAGGTCTGTGTATTTTCACAACAAAATTGTGGAATCAAGTCGTGGGATCATTACCAGGTTGGCTGGCAAGTTGCCAGATAGTGTACACAATCTTAAAAGAAAATATCGTGAAACGGGTATAATTACGAGACGCAAACGTTCTTTGTCAATATCACCTACCTCCAGTCGAGGAGAATCCCCAAAATCTCTACCCATAAAACGTCTGGCAACAGCGTTCAAAATCGCAGAAAACGAAGAACTTTCAGATTCAAATCTTGAATGGCTTCGAAATTCTAGCCATCCTTGGGAAACAACAGAGGAAAAGTGGGAAAAAACCACTAACGCTCGTTTTCATCGTTTGAAGGATATGAGCATAGCCCAATATTTTGAAGAATATCCGGCTCTGAAGAAAGTGTCAGGATATAAATTGGTAATATTATGATTTCTTTTATTCAAATATAAGGTTTTTGCATATCTTGTATTTTATCATTTATCAATCTTACTGTACTTGTTTGTAAGAAAGAGTCGTGCCTTTCATATCTAAAAGTATGTTTTTTCTCTGTGTAAGATAGTTAGCAAAACTACAAATTTAGTATTCTGCACCAAATGTCTTTGAAGAGTTCAATGATATTTAGTATATTTTCATTGGTACTAAATTAAGTGAATATGTAACGGTAAAAACCCAGTATACCCAAGAATTTTTTTTTTTGAAATGGTGGCGAAAAATTATAATATTTTCTAATAAATTATAGTATTTCCGCGTTTTGGCTTAATTTAGAAATAATACACTTACAACTCTATTCATGATTGTTAAATCATTTTCTAAAACATTTATTTCACTTCATTTACAACAGCTTGAAAAGGATTTCAACACCTTATACTCAGAAAACAGCCAAGGATTATACGAAAATTTTCCTAGCATCAAAAACGACATCTATTCCCTTGCAAGGAAAAAAGTGAACGCTAAAACCGGATTCATTAGTCAATTATTACCACTAGAAGATTGTGAGTATTTTAATAATTAAAAAAAAATCTTTTTGAAAACTTCTTCTGTGCGTCTTAAGGGTTTTTTTTTAAAGGGCTACTAAAGTCGTAGTTTTATGAAAAAGGGCTTCAATCAGGCGTTCTGCTATAAAAATCATATGTCTACCATAACAAAGTATAGATATAGCAGTCGGTATTTGAATGAATGAACCATAGTTTTTGAAAAGGTTAATTTTTTGTAAGCAAACTTCACTTTCAGGATTTTTAATGTCTCAGACAACAGTTTCACAACAGATAATAATATTTTTAATCTCAGGGATAATTAATCGTTTTGTAGTTGTGAACGATACAAAATATGACCTATACAAGGGGCAACTATGATTGTCTTAAAAATAAATTTTACGATTAACACACATTATCCTTCTGAAACTAGATGTATAGTGACAGCTCGTTTATGGTGACAGATATAGCGAAAATATTTACGTCTGTTGTCAGTGATAGGGGATTTCCCAATACATAGTGGCGCAAAATTTTAAACAGCCTGATGTTAAGATATAACAATTTTCTAACTTTAAAGCTCTTCACTAAAATGTTCTTAGTTTTAAACACTTTTTAACTAGTATCATACTAAACCAATCTAGCTGAACACGCCTAAAAAAGTGACAGATCGCACCATTTTCATATTTGTAATTGTCAAAGTGGCATTTGGAGTTAGTATGATACTAAAAATATAAAAAAGCCTTTTTGATATTTTAACTTTAGTAAAATGTTAAAAAGATAATAATATTCTAACGGCCATATTGTTGGCTTTCTTCAAAGCTAGTTTTGAGCAAAAACTAGTTCTATTCAGGTTCCGAGTTTTAATTTTTTCACTAATTTTTATTATTTTGACATGTAATTCAAAATATTCATACATAGTTTGACATCTAAATCAAATCAGTAATTTTTTTTGAAAACATAAAAACTCGAAACTCCAATAGAACTACTTTTTTCAGTAAAACTGGCTTTGAAGAAAGTCAATAATATAGCCGTAACTCATTTATATTTTGGAAAATCCTCTTTTGAACCTAGTATCATACTAAAAATGCTTTAGTATCATACTAAATCGTGTAGAATTTTGCGCCAGTGATTTTAACTATGCGTCTGAAGGGTACCAGTAAAAAAGTTTGGCGGCCTTTAAAATCCAAAGATCGAGATGGATTCATCACGATTGTCCACAGCGATGCAGAAATTGAAGAATCTATAGCTCTACGGCTCGACAAACTACAACAATATGGTCTCAAACTGCAGCCCTATATTCTTTTAGTTCGTACACTCAGAGAAAGAAATTTTCATAAATAATTATGCTTTGACTATTTTCGTAGTCAGAATCGTGACAGCTATTTTTATTAATTAAAATATAACTACTAATGACTATTTGTAATGTTTATTGACAAAGTTAACTTTCTTCTAGTAGATATCAACTGTAAAGAAGTAATATAACTACATAAAACCTTATTATTTTCAGCAGTGCACATAGTTATATTTTACTATATTCAGAAAAGTCAAGAATAATATTTTTGTGTTGGGTATAATAACTTTTTTTCAACTATTTCGCAGTAGCTTCTAACTATTATTAACTATTTTTTAACTATTTTCAATTTATTTCAAGTAAAATTATGAAATGACTAATGCAGTAGTTACAAAAGCAACCATTTTTTTCTTTGAGTGTACGTCCTAAAAAATATAATAAGTTCTTTTGTGGTTGTAAATGATACGAAATATATACTGCCATCAATTTTAAAGGCAGTTGATATTTGTTTTAAAATAATTTTTATGATAAACGCAGAATATCCTGCAAAAAGTAAATGTATCTGGATGTTTATACAAAATTGCCTTTTATAGAAGATATACTTAATGTATTTGGATGTTTATCCAAAAAGCGTTTTATAGAGAGAAGTGCGAGATACTTAATGTGTTTAGATGTTTATCCAAAAAGCTTTTTGTAAAATAGGCACTAAATTTGACAAAGAGTCCACTGTTGCCAATACCTTGCTCGTTGTGTTTAGAGCTACAACAGAATATAAGAAAATTTAATTTCACTTCGTATATTTATGATTAAAAGACTTAATATTGGGATTTTAAAAAAAGTTGTTGGTTTCTTATTCAAATCTTTAAAGTCAAATACCAGCACTTTTGTTATTCCCTTAGTTGGAGCGTCCTTAAAATCTATAAAAAGTTATTTTGAAGTTGTAAATGATACGAAATATATACCGCCTTCAATTATTTTATAAGTATTTGATATTATTTTGTTGAAAAATAATTTTTTTAATTACGATTACGGCAGAATATCCTGCTGAAAGCAAATGTATATAGAGTTGATTGAATCTCCCCTTCTTTTGAAATGAGTTCGTTGAAAAAAACACCGTTGACGCATATATAGCACCAGGAGCTCATAATCTATGGGCGTTTCAGGAATTGTCAATCGGGTTTTCTATGTTAGCCAATTTATTTTTAAACTATGGCTATTATTGCTTATTTGATCCTCTTACTTTTTTTTTTTTGTAGTTTGTTGGACTAGTGATATGTTTTATTTTGCTAAGAACTAATATTATGCTAAATGATGACTGTGACAAGTAAAATAATTTCTAGTATCTGAGGTAAAAATAATCTTAGAGAAAAGAAGTATTAAAACAAATACTTGCACCAAGGAGTACTGATAGCATTTTAAAGTATTTCTTTAATTAACTATGTACATATGTATATATTAATAAACACTTATTTTAAAAAGAATCTCTTACAATTATAGAGACTATAATGGTTTTTTTTTATGTTTATTTCATTCCAGCAACTGAAGACGTAAGTAACCTCGGCGCCTTCCTTCTCATACCATCGCTTCTAACAACTTCAACCATACGCCTAAAGGGTACCAGTAAAAAAGTTTGGCGGCCTTCTAAATCCGAAGCTCGAGATGGATTCATCACGATTGTCCACAGCGATGCAGAAATTGAAGAATCTATAGCTCTACGGCGCGACAAACTACAACAATATGGTCTCACACTGCAGCCATATATTCTTTTAGTTGGTACGTCCTTAAATAATATAATAAGTTATTTTGTGGTTGTAAATGATACAAAATATATACTGCCATCAATTTTAGAGGCAGTTGATATTTGTTTTAAAATAATTTTTATGATAAACGCAGAATATCCTGCTGAAAGCAAATGTACTTGGATGTTTATCCAAAAAGCGTTTTATAGAATAGATACAAAATTTGACAAAGACTCCACCGCGGCCAATACCTTGTTCGTTGAGTTGAGAATTAACAGTAAATATAACAAAATAAAAGAAAATTTAATTTAATTTTCAAAATAGTTGTTTGTTTTCTATCGAATTCCTATTTTTAACGTCATATATAGCACTGCTTATTACATCCATATATTCTCTTAGTTGGAACTTCCTTAAAAACTTTAAAAAGTTACTTTGTAGCTATAAATTATAAAAAATGTAATATACTGTCTTGAATTACTGAGCAGTTTATATGGTTCTTTTTTTTAAAGTCATATAGCACTTTGGTTATTACATCCTTATATTCTCTTATTCTTTCACTTTCGTAATTACATCCTTATATTCTCTTAGATGGAACGTCCTTTAACACTATAAAAAACTATTTTGTTCTTAATTATACGAAGTCCATACTGCATTCAATTATATACAGGCAGTTGATATGGTTCTTGGTTTCACTCCTATCTTTAAAGTCATGCAGTACTTTAGTTATTACATCCTTATATTCTCTTAGTTAGAACATCCTTAAAACCTTTAAAAAGTTGCTTTGTAGCTAAAAATGATACGAAATATATACTGCCTTCAATTATTATAGAACCAGTTAACATTGTTTTTTTTTTTTTTTTTAAGTCATATATCACTTTGTTTATTACATCCTTATATTCTCTTATTCTTTCGCTTTCGTTATTACATCAATATATTCTCTTAGATAGAACGTCCTTTAAAACTATAAAAAGGTATTTTGTTCATAATTATACGAAACCCATACTGCATTCAATAGTTATTTGTTTTCTATTCAAATCCTATTTTAGTCATATACATCACTTTCCTTACTTTTACTCAAATATTCAAAATGGTTATTTGTTTTCTATGCAAATCATACCTTAAAAACTTTAAAGGTCTCAGACAGCACTTTAGTTTTAATCACAGCGAACATAATTTTATATACTATAAATGCAATGAAGGAGATTGTAGGCGTTCATTTCCTCTTTTTTATTCATTCAGAAGACACTTCCTGAAAGAGCATGATTCGGGAAGCCAGAATCAGCTTTCCAACTCTGATTCAATCGTTGAAACTACAAAAAATGAAAATATTTTGTTTAATCAGCCAAATTTAAAAAAAGCTAACAAGTCTATTTTAGCAAAAATACCGACGTTTGATACATCCCTCTCTATTTTTATTGCTTCCCTATATGGAAATGTACTCTTACCAAGAAATGTAGTCCAAAAAGTAATTAATGGCTTAAACGTATTGTTCGGCTCGATCAGCCCAGCTATTAAAACTTCTGTGGATAAAGTTTCTCTTGAACACTCATTATCAAATAATGTTTCAAAATCATTAGTCGAAGCACTAAATTCAGCAATAATTTCGCCTTTAGATTGTTTTACAACCGAACGAAAGAGGATTGCTTATTTTTCAAAGCAAAAATCTTATATTGATCCCCAAGGAATTGTAATTGGCCAAAGATTCGACTATGTTAAAAAAAATGGAATAACACGTATGGAACCTATTACATGCCAAGAACATTTTATTCCCCTGAGACATGTATTGCAAACCTTTTTTTCTCTTGAAGACATACTCTCCGAAACGTTTGAATACATGGACAGTCTTAAAAGTAACAATTTGATGGAAAATTTTATCCAAGGCTCTTATTGGAAAGACAGAATGACTCATCACCTTGATCGAATAGTTTTACCTTTATTTATGTATTTTGATGATTATGAAACCGGAAATGTTCTTGGAAGTCATGCTGGTGTTCACAAATTAGGGGCAGTGTACGTCTCCATTCCGTGTCTTCCGCCTTGGCGTTCATCAGTTCTTTCTAACATATTCCTCGTTTTACTATTTCATTCATCTGACAGAGTAGAATTTGGCAATAATGTTGTGTTTAAACCAGTAATTGATGAGTTTAATTTTCTAAGTGAAGTGGGTGTACAAATAGATATTCCAACTTTTAAGGGAACTTTATTTTTCGAACTTGCTTTGATTCTTGGTGATAATTTAGGTATACATAGTATGATTGGGTTTGTAGAGAGCTTTTCAGCTAATTTTTCATGCAGAGTATGCAAAGTTCAAAAAGAAATAATGAAAGAGCAACTTTATGAGGATACAGCCCTTCTTCGTACAATTGACACCTATGAAGCTGATCTGGCTCAAAATGATTTTTCATTAACTGGTATAAAGGAAAGGTGTATATTTTTAGAAGTAAAAAATTTTGATTTATTTCAACAGGTAGGCGTTGATATTATGCACGATGTGCTTGAGGGTGTAGCAAAATACGTTTTGAGTTTTCTTCTTTTGCAGTATACTGAACACTGTAAATTTTTTTCCCTATCTATTTTGAATGACAAATTATTAGCGTTCGCCTATGGACCCGATAGTAAAAATAAACCTTGTCCTATTGAAAGAGAACATCTTAAACGGACAAATGTGCGTTTGTCATCTGCGGAAACGCTTACTCTTTTGCGATTCTTGGGATTACTAATAGGCGATTTTGTGCCAAAGGACGATTGTATTTGGGCGATGTATATAACATTAAGAAAAATTCTTGACATACTTCTCAGTATTAAAATTTCAGTTGGAACAGAAAATTTACTGCAAATTTTAATAGCTGAACTAAATGAACAATATATTAACCTTACCAAAGACTCCCTCAAACCAAAGTTTCACAACCTCATTCACTATCACACCGCTATTAAGAAACACGGTCCATTATCTTCGCTGTGGTCGATGAGGTTTGAAGCAAAGCATAGGCAATCCAAAATGTCAGCTAGATCATCGTGTAACCGAATAAATGTCACTTTAACCTTAGCAATTAAACATCAACTTCAACTAAATGAAATGTTCCTCAAGGGTAAACTTGGCAATATACTTGATGTAGGTCCAGTTAAAAGTGTTTCAAAGTGTGAAATTATTGTTTTACAATCCAGTTTATCACTTGATCCTACAAAAACTTTGACTAATGTTAGTTGGGCATCCATTTCATCCATTCTTTATAAAAGTGGATCCGTTTTAGTAAAAAGTCTTAATTCAGATTGCTATCTTTACGACTTTTTCTTATTAAAAAAAATTTATTTATATGACTCTGATCGCTTAATATTTACTGGCTCAGTACTGAAAACTTTGTGTTTCAACGAGCATTACTATGCATATGAAGTAGAAGTTCCAACAATGCAGAAGCAAATTAACGTGTTTCTAGAATCCTTAACTTCACCAATCCCAAATACGATAAATATTTTAGCAAACGGCAGGCAGTACGTGACTTTAAGAAGCCCATTATGAATTATTTGTTACAAAGAGTTAAAAAAAAAATTAACATGAAGATAAAAAAAACGAAAATTTTGTTTTTAAAACTTAAAAATAAAAATTTCACAAAAACTAAGCTCAATGTTTATAACTTTTTAAATTATAAAAATGAATTATTATCAGAAATTATTGTATCAGAAATCTGCTAGAAAATAAGTTTAATCTATTTGTTTTTATATTTACTTAATTTAAGTAATTTTAAAGATAAAATTTTGTATTTTAAGAACAATAAAATAACTTTTGTATATTTATACAAGTACTTAAAACTTAAATGCATTTGTTTTTAATTAAAAGATTCAAATTGGCTTTTCAAAAGAGATTGAAGTTTTCAGATACATCGGGGCTTTAAAAGATGATGTCCAATGGTAATTTAGCTTATAAATAAGTGAAAGCTAAAAGGTAAGCATGTTACGCATTTTCACTTGATGATTTTCCCAAGTAAGTTCAATAATAACAACAGATTAAGTAAGCTTAATTCAACTGAGTGAGTCGGCTGTAATTAGCAAACCCACTCTGTTATATTTAGCCAATATTCTCTGCTAAATTTATCCTACTAACTTGTTTATAAAAAGCTTATTTGCATGGTTATAATTAATGAAGCTACTGGGTTATTATTAACCGATCTACTAGGTAGAGTTTATCAAACTCACTCTGTTATAATCTACAGAGTAAGTTTGCTAAACTCTACCTAGTATGTTGGTTAATTATAACCAAGCAACTTGACTAATTATAACCGTGCAAATTGGCTTTTTATAGCCAAGTTAGTGTGCTAAATTCAGCAGAGTATGTTGGTAAATATTAACCGAGTAGGTTTGCTAATTTCAACAGAGAAGGTTGTTTAATAACAACCGAGTAGGTTGGTTAGTATTAACCAAGTAGGTTGGCTAATAAAACCGAGTAGGTTGGTTAGAATTAACCAAGTAGGTTGGTTAGTATTAACCAAGTAGGTTGGTTAGTATTAACCAAGTAGGTTGGCTAATTTCAACAGAGAAGCTTGGTTAATAACAACCGAGTAGGTTGGTTAGTATTAACCAAGTAGGTTGGTTAGAATTAAACAAGTAGGTTGGCTAATAAAACCGAGTAGGTTGGTTAGAATTAACCAAGTAGGTTGGTTAGTATTAACCAAGTAGGTTGGTTAGTATTAACCAAGTAGGTTGGTTAGTATTAACCAAGTAGGTTGGTTAATTTCAACAGAGAAGCTTGGTTAATAATAACCGAGTAGCTTGGTTACTATTAACCAAGTTGGTTGGTTAATAAAACCGAATAGGTTGGTTAGTATTAACCAAGTAGGTTGGCTAATAAAACCGAGTAGGTTGGTTAGAATTAACCAAGTAGGTTGGTTAGTATTAACCAAGTAGGTTGGTTAGTATTAACCAAGTAGATTGGTTAGTATTAACCAAGTAGGTTGGTTAGTATTAACCAAGTAGGTTGGTTAGTATTAACCAAGTAGGTTGGCTAATTTCAACAGAGAAGCTTGGTTAATAACAACCGAGTAGGTTGGTTAGTATTAACCAAGTAGGTTGGTTAGAATTAACCAAGTAGGTTGGCTAATAAAACCGAGCAGGTCGGTTAGAGTAACCAAGTAGGTTGGTTAGTATTAACCAAGTAGGTTGGTTAATTTCAACAGAGAAGCTTGGTTACTAATAACCGAGTAGCTTAGTTACTATTAACCAAGTAAGTTGGCTAATAACACCGAGTAGGTTGGTTAGTATTAACCAAGTAGGTTGGCTAATAAAAACCGAGTAGGTTGGTTAGAATTAACCATGTAGGTTGGTTATTATTAACCAAGTAGGTTGGCTAATTTCAACAGAGAAGCTTGGTTAATTACAACCGAGTAGCTTGGTTAATAATAACCAAGTAGGTTGGCTAATAAAACCGAGTAGGTTGTTTAGTATTAACCAAGTAGGTTGGCTAATAAAAACCGAGTAGGTTAGTTAGAATTAGCCAAGTAGGTTGGTTATTTTTAACCAAGTAGGTTGGCTAATTTCAACAGAGAAGCTTGGTTAAAAACAACCGAGTAGCTTGGTTATTATTAACCAAGTAGGTTGGCTAATAACACCGAGTAAGTTGGCTAGTATTAACCGAGTAGGTTGGCTAATAAAAACCTAGTAGATTGGTTAGTATTAACCGAGTTGGTTGGCTGATTTCAACAGAGAAGGTTGGTTAGTAAAAACCAAGTAGGTTGTCTTATATTAAACAAGTAGGTTGGCTAAATGCAACCAAGTGAGTTAGCTGAATTTAACCAAGCAGCTCGGCTAGAAAACGATAGATTTTTCTTAAATTTAACCGAGTAGGTTGGTTACATACAACCAAGTGGGTTGATTAAATATAACAGAGTAGGTTGATTTAATTTAACTAAGTCGATTAGCTAAATTTAAATAAGTTCTCTGCTATTTTATCAGGGAAATTTGAGAAATTAACAGAGCTAATTGGTTATTATTAACAAATTAGTTGGGTAAATACAACTGAGCTGATTGGTTATTATTAACAAGATGGTAGGGTAAATACAAATGAGTAACTTGGGTGTTTTTAACAGAGTTTACTTATTTATATTTACCTCTTGAAGATGAAATTTCCCTGGGAAATTCACTCGGTTGTTTTTAACCGAGTATCCCTTAATCGAGTTGACTCTGCTATTTTTTGCCAAGTAACTCTGTAGGGGCTATATTAACAAAGTTAGTTGGTTATTATTAACCGAGATTTGGTTAATTTTAACCCTGCAATGTTTCTGCGTGTATCAAAATTTCAGTTTTTTTTTTGATAAAATTCAAAAGAAAAAAAAATACTTTTTTTTTTGAAAACAGGTTAATGTGTTTTTTTTTTTTGAAATTATTGTTTGGATATTATAAAATTCTTAAAAATGGCATAGGTACCTACCAATTTTTTTTTTCTAAAATATTTCAAGAATTTTGTTTTATAATTTTTTAAGAAAAACTTTGAAATTTTTTCTGCATAAATTTGAAATATTTTTAAAGAATCCAGACGACGTAATTCATTTTAAGATTAAAACATTTTAAATACTCATTAAAGCAATTTTAAACATTTTTTTTTCATGTTCTCCAATTTCTTATATAAGTAAATATCTACATAATTATTATAATTATTAGTTATATGTATAAATATATAATTATGTATGTATGTATAATGTATATTATAATCTTTAAAATTCCAAGCAAATTTAATCATAAGAGTAAGTTCGTATACGATCCAGTCTGGCGTTTTATTTTAGTTTTTTTGGTCAGCAACTTTAAATTGAAATTAAGAATCACAGCAACTTAATTTTGGTTAAATAAATAGTTTTTTTTTTTTTAAACTAGTTAACAGTGTCTACTTGTGTGATGGAAAACACTTTTTTACATCAAAATTATTATTATTATTCTTTTTTTTTTAATGCAAAAGAAAACTTGCTATCCAGTATTTTAGCAACAAATTTAGTCTTTATTATTTTAAGAAAAACTTATCCATTTCAATAATAAAAATAATCATTCAAAATTACATACAAAACAGAATTACATTTGATTCTAATTTGTAAAATTTTCGTATGTTTTTATTTCCATAAATATTAAAATTTGTTTTTATAAGTTTTTTTTTAAGTAAAACTTCGGCTTGGATTGTTTACACATAAGTTCAAAAAGAACAGAAGTAAGTGAATACATTTAATCGGTAGTAAAGCTTTCAAAATAATTTTCATAATAAGAGCTCATTGTGGAAAATCCTTCTTTTTTTTTCAACTATAGAACCTCCACCCTCCATTTCCAGATTTCTTTTTTATGGCTGGACCAAGAGATTCTTCTCAATGGCACTAAATTTTGAAATAGCATCTTTAAGGGGGTGGCGCAGTGGAAGTAGTGCTTGACTGCTAACCTGGATGTGTGGGTTCGAGCCCCAGTCTAGGCAGCATTCTTTTCTATATTCCCTTAACTGAACGCCACCCCTGGGATTTAATGAGATAATCAAAACCTTATTTCTCAATCCACTGTGCCAACATAAATCTATCCTATCCTTCTATTCCTTCTAACATTGCCTAATTTATAAGACCCGAGGTCTTACTGGCATATATATGTTTGTGTTTTTTTTTTTTTTTTTTTTTTTTTTTTTTAATTCAGTTTATTGATTCTAAATTAAGAAATAAAATGTCGTGTGCATTTCTTTAAAACCATTTTTTTTGAACGAAAAACATGTATGTACATAATGCATATGCAATGTTTGAAAATATGCAAAATTATGAACGTACTAACAATTGAATGCCATTTTAAAGGAAAATTCGAAAAGATAATTTATTCCCTTGCTTCTAAAGTTTGTCAAAAAGTATATGTATATTTATTTGGAAATCCTAGCTCTAGTAATAGCCATGGCAAACAAAGCGTCATCAATAAAAAAAATTAGAATTGCTGGAATAACATGCTTTGAACAGCGATCATTTAATATACGTACCTACTTTTAATTGCTTCAGAACTACACACATTAATTTGATTAGAATTTAATACCTGCCTTTTTTGAAGGCATTTACAAGAATCTGAGAAAAATTTTCCACCTTTAAAACTACCGCTCTGAGTTGTAGCCTCGGCCTATCGCCCACTTGGCCCAGCATCTTTAAATTAACTCTGATTCAAACATATCAAGTTGTATGGGAGAGCGCCCACTAGGCAACTCAGCTGCCAGCAACTTTCAGTTGCTCGGATAATAATTGTCAAGCATTTAAAAAATAACTAAAATATTTATTTTAAAAATAAAAACAGTTAATAAAAATGATCAATGAAGCATGAATATCCGGGGCAAACCTTTTCATTCAAAAGTCACATATACATGATTGAAACCAAGCTTACAGGTAATTAAATTCAAATACCAAGTATAGTCAATTAACCAAAAAAAGACCACACCTCAATTTGGAGGCAACTACCATTTCTTCAGAAAGGGGCAAGCACATGTTGTGTCTGTACAGGCGCCTAAATTCATTCGTCTAAGAAAATCACTGAGATATAATTAATTTCCCTCAGGATTTGAAGTTATTTGTGACCAAAAGTGATTGTCCTGGGAATTTCCGACAAAGGCACCAACTGTTTACCAAGCCGACAAAAAATAAAAAAAAAAAAGAAATAAGATTTTATCTCTGCAGTTTGTTATCCGAATTGAAAGTTCATAAATTGTGAGTGCTGGGATAAATGCAATTGAAATAAACCAATTCCATTCACTTTTAAGCCAAATGGTCGACGAAGCTTTGAGTCACTTTCTAAATTTTAAGGCGGACTCATTTCAAACTTTTAAACAAGAAGTGAATTAAAGTACAATTTAGTATTCACATGTCGGCAAGCCGTCGTATTCTTCAAAAAAAGAGGTAAAGTATCTTCCTACTTGCGTTCGTCGTCGTTTGCAAGTTATAGCAAAGCAGCAGCATTTAGTAGTCAAGTCAAAGACTTAGTTTTTTTTTTTATTTTTTTTATTTGAAAAACTCTACTAGGTAGGCTTTAGGTGAATATTTATCCTATTCCACCCAGCCATAACATATAGCCATCGTGAAATCGCGGAAAAGTGAAACAACTTTGCATGAAGTGACCTATAGCTTGAAATTTAATACCACAAATATTGAAATGAGTATTAAAACAGTGTGTGCGCTGAAGTATATACACAACACAGCTACTTGTTTTGAATTCATATCAAACGACCAAATTGCGAAATTATATATCGCTTTCGATTATATGGACCATACAATAAAAATTTCCCTATATTAATATCTTAATCTATGTCGGCATCATGCTGGGGCAAATTTTCTACTCGAATGTCGTAATTAAATGTGCAAATTTAACGTGCGGACTAAAACAGCAGGACAAGTTGTTATTAATTAGAACGAACCCAAATGTTGGCTTTGTAGAATATATATGTAGGCATCATTATAGGTTCAAATCTTAAAACATAATTTTGATCGTTCTGTACTAACGTAAAACATTTTTGGTCTTATTAATAAACATTGTCTAACTTTAGACAGCCGTCCAAGTTTCTAAAAAACCTTTCTAATTTTTGCTAAAGTAATCTATCTTTTTATTTTGCTTTAGACAACGTAATCTATTGTCTAAACCTAGAGAAATGCAATATTTTTTTTTTATTAAAAAAGCATATTTCCGACAGTTTCAAAATACTTAGACATAGTTTAAACAGCCAAAAATCTAATTAATAAGACCGTTTGTTTTTTTTTGCAGATTTCGTAGTGGGGTGTCGAGGAAAGAATCAAATGCATTCGCGGGTAAGTTTGTAAAAGTTTTTTTTTTTTTTTTTTTTTTTAATGAAAAATATTAAGATAAGAATAAAAATGTGTACCGAACCTTTAAAAAGATAAAGATATGTGTAGGGTAAACTGGGGTACATTTTACACCGGACTACATTCCTTATTTCAATGTGAACACTTTCTTAACCCATTTCCGGCTAGCGTTGCGAAAACGCAACGTCATACCTGAGAACTTCTGGAACTTAACTGATGATAAATTAAGATAAACTTAGTAACGAATTTCAGAGTTAATTGAATTATTTAATCGACCTGTTTTTGGATTTTTCTCAAAAAAATTTTTTTCGTGATGATTTTGCACCTTTAAAATATGAAATTTTCGAAATTTCGAGGTAGCATTTTTGAAATATTTAAAAATTTCATCAGAATTAAAATTTTTCAAAATAATGTTAACTAAGGTTCAAGTTATATTCTAAAATAATATTGACACAATTAATATGACTTGCCTGTCTGACAGGTGAGATGGAAGCACTACGTTGCGTTTTCGCAACGCTCGCTCGCCTAATCCAGTAGCATTTGAACATACAAAAATATTTCCTTTCGTTGCGTTTTTAAATAAGATTGAACGGGTTTTTCTCAAAATATTGTATGTTTATGTTTACCATTATACCGATTTTTTAAGAAACATAATTTTTGATTGCATCGTATCTAACAAAAGGATGAGTATTTTTGTAGGTCAATTTTTTTTTTTTTCAATTTTTGTAAAGTTTTTGATGTTTATCGTTTTAAGGGTGGCTTTGACAAATTTCAAATTTATAAAGCGTATAAGTAATTTTAGTATAGATTTTAGAAAGAATAGTTTTTTGATTTTTTGATTTTGAATTTTTGAAAAAAATAAATTTTTTTGATCAATTTTTGTTAGCAGTTTTTGATTTTTATCTTTTTAAGGGTTGTTTTCAGCAACTTCAAACTTATACAACAAAAAGATAATTTTGGTCTTCATTTTTAGAAAAAAAATTAAGTTTGGGAAAAATGAGCCTTTTGATTTTTTTTTTTATTTTATAAAAAAAAAAAAATTTGGGGAAAATGATTTTTTTTACAAATTTTGATTTTTATATTCTTAAGGGTTAACTTCAGAAACTTCAAATTTATACAGAGTATACCTATGTATACAGGGTGATCGGTATAAGATGCACCAAACTGCTGAAGTGAGTACGTTAGGTTAAGGCAAGAAAAAAAATCGTATGGGAAGTTGTGTTAGTGAATAGTTTTTCAAAAATTAATTTCCAAACTCGAAATTTTGAAAAAAAAAGTTTCAAAATAATTTTTTTTCAAAATTTTATGTGATTAAGTATAATTTTTGTTTTCAAAATTCAATGCTTTTATTAATTTTCAATAAAAAACAGAAAACCGGATGCTAAAATGTCTTTTAGTTTTTGAGAAAGTTGAAAATAACGAAATCTACTTTACTACATATTTTGAAGAAATAGGATCTTTTGAACAACAAAATAACGGATGGAAGTCGAATTTAAGCAAAACTTACTTTTGTTATTTTCAATTTTCTCAAAAACTAGACTACATTTTCACATCTGGTTTTCAATGTTTGACTAAGAATTGATGGAAGTATTGAATATTAGAAATAAAAATACTACTAAATAACGAAAAATTTTGAATAAAATCAGTTTGAACACCATTTAATTTTTTTTTTTTTAATTTAAGTGTGAAAATTAATTTTTAAAAAAACTGTTCACTAAAAGAACTTAATTTATAAAGAAAATCGAAGCATATATTTCTGGCCTAAAAAAAGAGTTTAGTGAGTCGTCTTAGCTATTACCGATGTTTTTTAATAAATTTTTTTCTGTATTAATTAGTTATTTTAGAAAATTGCTCCTCCTGTTATTTTCAATTTTCTCAAAAACTAAAAGACATTTTAGCATCCGGTTTTCTGACTGAAAGCTAATAAGAGCATTGAATTTTGAAAACAAAAATTATACTTAATTATAAAAAATTTTGAAAAAAATAGTTTAAAAATTTTTTTTTCAAATTTTTTTTTTCAAAACTTCGAGTTTGGAAATTAATTTTTCAAAAACTATTCACTAACACAACTTAATTTAAAATGAAAATCAAAGAAGAGATTTCTGGTTTTTCAAAAAGGTATAGCATGGCATTTCAAATTGTACCGTTGCGTTGGTTTTAAATATTTTTTTTCTGTTTTAAGTTTTTTTTTTAGAAAATCGCCCCTCCTGCCTAAACGGGGGGAAATAGACCCCCCTCCCATACGATTTTTTTCTTGTCTTAACCCAACCTACTCGCTTCAGCAGTTTGGTGCATCTTATACCGATCACCCTGCATAGGTTTTTTTTAAAGCTAATATTCCATTATTTTATATTTCCATTTTATGAAGATTAAAATTTCAAAATCAAAATTTTTAAATAAAATTTGGATTTTTGTTGTTATTTTTTTTTTTTTTTCAAAATTTGCCACTATATCTTCATTCATTAATTTTATGTCAAATACTGAAAACTAGATGTAAAAATCTTTACCTACTTTGTAATTTTGATGAGGAATTCTATTCATGTAACTGAGATTTCTGAGGGCTCTGAAAACTCAAATTAACCTGTACGCTCTAGCTTTTTGTCATGTCTTATATGTATAAAAATCTTTGTGTACATTTTGCATGATGGCTAGAGCCAGACGGATGCGAACCATGGCCTCAGATATCCGAAAAAGTTTTTTTTTTTTTTTGTAAGTTTATCTTCAGTCTTAAATTGGTTTGGCCGATGGCCGTCTACCAGACTGAAATTTACATTTTAATTTTTATAAAAGTACATTACTAAAGAAAAAACTAATATAATGCTTTCAAAAATAAAATTTAACAATTTCGAATACAATTTTTTATAAATTAAAAACTTTCATTGAATATACAAGTTCTGTATCGCGAGGCACTCAAACAATATTGGTATAAAAGATCCCAACCTAGTTCTCCATTCATTAATTTTATGGTTTCCTCTAAACTGAGTATATCATTTCCAAAGTATCTCATGCGGAATTCTTTCAGAATCGGACAAACTCCCAAAAAATGGAGCACGTCTTCACGTTCTCTTCGATTGCATAAATCGCACCATATAGGAAGATCTGGACGGTGAGGAATTAAGTTGAGACTCAGGAATTCGCCTCTAACTTTAAAAATTGTGCTGATTTTGTGTATGATGTTGTCGGTCAAGAAGTAGGTCTTTTGCTCCAAAAAGTGGTTAACTTTACTGTAGTAAGCTCTATATAATGATGATTCCGCTTCTTCAATAAACCTATCGTACATCCCTGTTTCCGATTTTCGTCAACAAATCATCAAATTTCGTTTTAAGTGACGAAACGTTATCTTCAGCTGATATTGAAAAGGTTATTGAGCACTCATTCGCCAGTTTATACCACTCACCTACGCATGCTCCTCTAGAACTTATGATGTGACTAAGCACAAGCCTCGGAATCCTGTTTTCTCCCATCTCCATAACTCTTGTCACGTAATTAAAGTGTAATTTGAGAGTATCCAAGAAAAGGGGGCCTGTTCCTGTTTCTAGGTGCAGCATATAGTTGGGTGTCGTACTCGGCAGCCTAAATGTGCTTTTGATGAAAAAACGTAGGAACTTTTCCACTGCATCGAACGAAAGGTATCCCAAAACTTGCGCTCCGTAAAAAAGAATTGCAGTTGCGGTTGCTCGAAAAACTTTATATTTAGCAATATGAGAAACGTTATTCCTCAAATAGCAGCTTCTCCACACGGTACACATTGCACGCTTAGCTTCCGCTACTTTTGCTCGGAGGTGTCTATCGAGATTCAGGTTCGAAGTAATCAAGACACCCAGATACTTGTACTCCTTAACTATTTCCACTGTTTCCTCTTGAAAAGTCCATTTTTCCATTCTAGAGTATCTCCCTCCACCGCTTCTAAATATCATTATTTTGGACTTTGATATGTTAACCGATAGGTTCCAGACTTTGCAATAGCGCTGAAGTCTATTCATCATCAGTTGCATTCCGTCTATAGATTCGGCTAGGAAGACTATAATCGTCAGCATACATGAGACCTGGAATGGATTTTCCACTAAGCACTATACCACCATTTACTGTATTAGTAATGTCGTTTATGTATAGACTGAAGAGTAGCGCACTTAAAACGCATCCTTGCTTTACTCTAATTGGGGTCTGAAATTCATCGGAAAGTTGTTTTCCATCCCACACTCGAGCCACGTATCCGAAAAATACAAGAAAATAATCATGTCGATTATGGAATCCGTAATAGTGGATCCGCAGTGCTTCGCAGTATATTATTATCTTTCATTTCCACAATAAATCGATGAAGAGAAAAGAGAGCACTACACTGCGAATCAATATTTTTTTTGCTTCGCTAAATCATCAAAGTTTTGTAAAAAATTTTGTTTTTGTAGTAATAAAAAAATTAACACATTTTTTTTTACGAGTGTGACACTTATCACACTCACAAATTGACAAACAATAATTTGTGGGAAACCTGACAGATTATGCTAAAAGAAAATTATTTCTTCACCAATTATACAGTTTAGTGGTTTTGAGTGCGAAAATAAGTCATAACAAATTAATTGCAAATTGAAACATTGGAGCTGTTTTAATAATTGTGAGTGAGTTTCAATTTCATGATGTTTAGTTTTATGTAGCATTTTTCTTCTCTTTTTCCTTGACTATCTAGTTGCCTTCAGAAAAAAAAAAAATAAAAATTATAATAAAAATAACCATAATTAATAAATGTTAATAATTAACTAGCTGACCCGGCGCGGCGTTCCACCTATATTTGACTAAATTATTAATGTTCCTTTCGATAGTCGTATCAATTGCCAGTGTAGAAAGACCGAACAAAAAAAAAAAAGTATGCAATTTATTGTAATCACGATTTTCCGACTTTTTCGGCCTAATTTTCCAATTTTTATCGCCGAAGTATGTGTATCTGGTTCAATACGAATCGAACAAAAAAAGATCCCTATCCAATTTGGATGATGTTCAGCCGAGTCATACGCGTACGAAGACAAAAAGGGATTCATTTTTAAAAGATTATCCAATATCGTAATTAAATTACTTTTTATTAACTTTAAGTCTACATTATACATACATTGCAGGGATTCATTCGATGAGTCATACTTGGAATCCTCATTGTGACTACTGACGCACATTATCAATACAATTTTTTTTTGTTTTTATTCAACTCATATTGCATACCTTCATTTTTAACAAAACTCTAATTTTATGTATCTACTTAAGAATCTCATAACATCCATGATCATCAAACCCATTCTCCTATGCTTATGTATTTGCATTATCTGCTAAATTAATACCGCATTCCTGAAAGGTATCTTTACCGCAAAGAACTTTATGGCAGCATTAATAAGTTCACTGATTCACTTAAATTATTGTTAAGGATTTGTTCTACCAGTTTTGCAACATCATCAAATGACAGCCCTTCAACATAAATTTAAATTTTATAACTTAAATCCTGTAGTATAGATGACTTCCTTTTAACTAAAAAAAGAAACAAATTCTAATTAACCAGAGTCAGAGATTAAGTATTGACTCAAATATCAGAAAAGCAATTAAATTGACATTTATAGAGCTCATACGTTAAGTAAGATTGTGCACTAAACCAATTTAAAAAAAAGTTTATCAAATCTTCTCGTATAATAAAATGCATAAATGTGTGCGGTCTCTCTGATGGTGATGTGTGAAAGATACCTGAAATGAGCTTGAAGACTACCATATTTCTTATTATAAAATGAGGTAGGCTTCAATTTATTTTTTTTTTAATTGTAAGATATGGAATTAATTCTTGAATATTTAAAATGCATGGCAGTTCAAAATTAGTTTTTCTTTGAGAGTTCGCCGGGACGAAACGCCAAAAATTTTCATGGACTAAAGGCCGTTAAAAGCTTGCGATGTTTGTACTTCGAAAAGAGCTTGTCACAGTTTAAAATATTATGTTTAAATTATTGTTCAGATGAATTAACAATGAACACTTCTTATCCCAAATCATTCTCTAAATACTACAGATTCAAAATTTCGGCAGAAATTTAGTTTGGGCAGATAAAAAAAAGTTACTTTTTGGACTGCAGAAAGTTGTAATTTAGGAGCTCATACTGATAAGCGTTGAAATAAAAAAAAACATTTTTTTTTCAAAGAAAAAAATTGGAAAATTTTTTTTAGTCGTTTTTTTTTTTTTTTTTTTTTTTCTCGAAAAGATGTTTTGCTTCCCATATAAATCTCACTAGTACTGTAACTAACGTAAAACTGTGAAAAAATTGGGCAGAAATTGTTGTTTTCGTTTCCATTTTGATGACAATTTCACAATGTTTATGAACCACCACAAATTGTTCCTTTAATTGGTTTTTACGACTTTAATTATTCGGTACGTGAAAACGGTTCAATGGATTAATTTGAAATTTTACAAAAATATTTGTGGTCTATGGTTCTTTAAAATGTCTTACCAAATTAAGTCCTGCAGTCAATATTTGTAAAGCAGTAAAAGATTTACAAAAAGTATTTAAAAAGTCGTTTTTTTTACCTTTTCTGAATGTAACGGTGAGGAGCCAAACAAAATTATCGTTATAAAGTCTTGAAAAAAATCTTGTAGAATATCAATTCCAGTTTTTAAAACAACCCTTTAATTGACCGTGTCGTCATTCCTTGCAAAGATATTGGTAGTCAAAGTCAAATGTCTGTTTTTTCATTCAAAGCCACATATTCTTCTGAACAAAAAAATTGTAGAATCACGAAAAAAGACAACCTTAAAGTTGAATAAAAAATTTATCGAAAAAAAGCATTAAATTGGCTCAAATTTTTTTTTAAAAAGAAATGCCAATGTTCAAAAAAAAGAAAAAATATTAAAATTTTTGGGTCGTGCTGCTTCTTATGATTTTCCAATAACGGTACCTTCAAAAAATCATTTGTTGAAATTCAATACAAAAAATATAAAGCTTTAGAATAATTTTTGTTTCATCTCAATACGACCACTTTTAACAGAGATACAGCTCTTCAAAAAACACTAAAAAACGTGATTTTTGTTTTGTTCCCTTAATTGTTTTGACAAGTGTATAATGGAGCATAACTCAAAGTTAGAATTCCTAAGAGCTTTTATTATAAACCAGCGGATCCCTGTGAACGTTGTATCGCCCTACTCCGTAGTTATAGGACTGTTACAGTGCAGGCAACCAATTTGTATCAATCGTCAATGTAGAAAGACCGTTTGAACAAAAAAAAAAAAATAATAATAATTTAGAATATATGCAATTTATTGTTGTCACGACTTTCTGACTTTTCAACACAAATCCATCAAAAATATCCCCATTCAATTTGGATAATAGTTAGCCGAGTTATGCGCGTACGAATAAAAAACAAATTCAAAAAATTTGAAATTTAAAAATGTTTTCAAGATTTTCTGAATTTGTCAGTCGAATTTCCTAATTTTTGTTCGAATTTTTCATTTTTCGGCTCCATTAAGTATTTAGGTGGTTCAATATAGATCCAACGAAAAATTCTCCAACCAAATTCGAATATGTTTAGCATAGTTATGCGCGTACTAAGGCCCATCACCCACTAAGCAACTTTTTGTTGCGCAAATAAAAGTAGCTCGGAGTTGCTTGCCCTTGCTCTTTAGGCAATGTCCGAGCGACTTTTATGTTGAGTATTTTCAATTGAAATGTTAAAATGATCTTGTCTTTAGGATCAGCGATAGTACAAAACTCGTTCAGTGTGAAAATAAAACTTGGTTTTCGCGTTAAAAGCCTCTTTTTTGGCCAAAATATTGCAAAATTCTAAAAAGTTGCTGGAAGTTGCTCGGAAATTGCCTAGTGAGTGAGGGTAAGCAGCAAAAAGTTGCCGAGAGTTGCCGGGAAAAAGGCAACTCCGAGCAATTAAAAGTTGCCTATATTAAGCGCTCTCCCATATAAGCTAATGTAATTAAATCGTAGCATAACAAGTTGCTGGGGCGAGCAACTTAAAATTGCCTAGTGGGCAATGGGCCTAACAGAAAAAGGGATTCATTTTTATATAATACAGATATTCTAATTAAATTTATTTGTCAAAGATTGAACACAACAATTAATTAAGACTTCTTTAAATTTTTAGGAAATAATTTCCCGAACATTTATGGAAACATGTTACTTTCAATCGCAACAAAATTGCTTTAGTTTAAAAATCATATTTCATTTTCTTACTGACAATTCAACCAACATCATAAAAAAAAAGTATGAATGTTCCAATTCGCGCAAGAATTCTTCTTTTTGATCAGTTCTTTTTGCACATTCACCATTCACCACCAACCGTTCGTTTGCCATCGAGCACACACATTATTCACCAACTTTCACACGACATTAAGTTATCAAAACAACAAAACAACACGACAAATATAAATACTCGACAAATTCCCTGACATATTTGCATTATTTGTTACCAAAACACACCACAATCACACGCAATCATCCAGATATTGCATTCTCCTTTTTGTTGTTGTCGTATTATGGATGGAATGGACCCACAACCTGTTAACCCAAGTCAATGATGTACACTTGATCCCGTGCGCTTTCTCGGTTTTATAGTTGTTCCAACGTTTCCACTAGCAGCAGCAGCAGCCACACTGATCGCGCCATTACTAGAGATCCATGTTTCCATGGATGGGGAACCTAAAACTCAACCAGTTCCTTCCCGTTCCCTGTGTCCCTCACCACAGCCACGAAGCCAGCAAATGTCGGCAGTTAGCACACGATTATCTTCGTTTTTGTTTTGACTATCTTTTCCTTAAGAAGTGGAGTTTCCACGTTCCTTCCACCTGTAGTTTTTTTTTGTTGTCTTATTGTAAAAAGTATCTTGTATCTGTCTGCCTGTCTCTGTATACAAAATTTCAGGTGAACGCCATGCACTTCTCGTTTGACTGGGCGCAGCGAAGTCTCTTGGAATTCCTCGCATTTCAGTCGATACTCAGACGTGGCCGCGTGCAGTGTATACAATATTTTATGATATTTTCCTCCGCGTTGTTTTTTGTTTTAAGATTCATGTGTCTAGATACGTTTTATAATCACACAACATAATGGCTAATGCGATGTTGGATCGCAATAAGCCCGTGGCACGGAGGGCGACTCTAATGGCGTGTAAGCATTGGTGGAAGGTGTGTTTCTTGCACAATGACCAATTGAAATTTATTCAGAAAGTGTACGGTAGACCCCTGACCCTTTCGATTTGTGACAACAATAGTAGTTCTAAAAGTGAAAGCACTCCCTATCAAGGAAGTAGTTTGACCCCAACCCCGTCTCTCTTCCCCAAGAACATGCCCAGCATCCGGAGAAAGGGTAAGGCTAGTGCCAAAAATGAAAATGCCCAAACTTCGACAAATTCCGCATCTCATTCCTCGCGAACTTCTCCCAGATCGGTAAAATCCCGAAATCGTCATAAACGATCCCACAGTGCAACAAGTAGTCGTCCAAGTAGCCAACCAAACAGCAGCCAGGCAAATAGTCGGTCAAATAGTCGGTCAAATAGTCGTCCCAGCAGCCGAGCCAGCTGTTCAGAACCAATTGTTGCTAATGCCAAAGTTGCAATTCTCGACGATACATTCCTTTCGTCGGGAGTCTCCTGTTCCGGGGAAACTCATTCGGATCAAAGTGTGTGTAACGAAGATGCGCCTTGGCATCAGAAACCAAGTGATGATATCATCAGTCATGATCACCAAAAGGATCAAACTTTAATGGCTGAAGTGGACAAGACTAAAAGTGATCATCAAATCAAAATGGCTGTTAGTCGAAATTCTGCTGACAAGAATGGTAAAAATGTTTGCGCGTGTGACCGAAACTTACGATTCATCGAAGAACATGACCTGCGAAACTTGTTTGTGCGGCGCAATCGGAGTGCCCTGTGGGTGCAACATAATAATTTGAATTTGAACGTGAATGAGGCCGAATTGCAGTTGAGTGATATCGAAGAACAATTGGCAACGGTTAATAGTTTGCAACAGTGTGGATTAGTTGCAGGCTTGAATGACAACAACTTATGGTATGTTGTTGATTAAAGCTATTTTTTTTCTGTTCTTTCAATTGTAGAAGCTAATGTTACAGTTTTTTTTTTTGTTTTGTTGAACTAATTACATTATTGTACTTGTTGAAATTTGAAACTGTTTATACTATGATAACGCAGCAAAAAAAAACTATGAACTCTATGTCTGATATTATTAGGCTTCAATAATTATTGTATTTTTCCTCAGTCTGTTAGTTAAAAATGTTTGTTAAAACAAAAACGTAAAGGTATAAAGTGTAGTATATTTATGTTGTTGAAGTTTTAAGTTTTATTTAATTGGGCAAATTTCAAATTTTGCCAAAAGTGAAAAATGATAACATACAAAATTTGTATAAAGAAATTCTCTTAAAATAGAGCAATAACAGTTTTCGCCAAGAGTAGGTACATAACTCTTCTCAACAAAGCCGTTAGGATTTAGCGGCAGCAAACTTCTGCCTTCC
Organism: Epistrophella euchroma; assembly: GCA_947049315.1. Classification (NCBI taxonomy): domain Eukaryota; kingdom Metazoa; phylum Arthropoda; class Insecta; order Diptera; family Syrphidae; genus Epistrophella; species Epistrophella euchroma. The sequence continues at coordinate 118,147,546 of OX346245.1, read as the reverse complement.
ATTCCTGCACTTAGGAATACGGCTTAGATTGTAACTCACCGGTTCTATACGAGCTAACAAATTTTAATTAAAATTTTTGACTAGCTACTTTTTTTTTTTTAAATAATTAACTGATCACCTGAATGGGGGCGACTTTCCATTACGACATCCCGATTTCGAAGTTGATTTTTTTTTAGGGGTAGGTAGGCATCTCAATAGAATATTTTTCAAATATTAAGGTGAGGAAACCCCCCTAAATGCAATTAAAAAATGTTTAAAATTTTCAAAATCGAGCATTTTTTTTACCGATTTGCACTTTTTATACGCGGAATTTGGAAACGCGGATAGTCTCATTTGAAAGATGAACACCTAAAAACACTAAATATCACAATTTTAAAGTGAGGAAACATTTATACATTGTATTTTTAATTAATTTTTAGAAGTTTTTGTTTTGAAAACAATACAAATTTAAGAAATGTCATACGGTCTGTTTAGTAATGCCAGACATGTATTTTTTCACTTGGGTTTTTATTTTGGGAATTTTTTTCGGGAAATTTAAAACTGTTTGACCTCATTTAAAATGTATTTCAAAATGAGTTTAAATAATAGTTTAAAATTTCGCGCGAAATTTAAAACTATTATTTAAACTCATTTTGAAATACATTTTAGTGAGGTTAAATAATAGTTTTAAATCTCAATATTTCTCAAATAAAATGCAAATAACATTGCAACTGTTACTTGTTTCCCGCATATTTTACCGTTAAAATGTTACTCTTAAATAACTGATCATATAAGAAATTTCCCTAAAAATCGGGCTAAAATCTTAAAATTCCGAATAAAAATCCCAGAAATCGCAAAAATAAAAAATATCCCAAAACCATTGTGTACGTCTGGCAATACTAAGCATACACTGTCACGACAAGGGAAGTTCTTTCATCCCCATCTTGGTGTTTTTTATTTATTTCCATGCATTTTGTATGGAAAAAGTGTAACTTTGAAAATTAATTAAAAATACTTACAAATATTTCCTCACCCTAAAATTGTGATATTTGGTGTTTTTTAGTGAATATCTATCGAATGAGACCATCCGCGTATCCAAATTCGGGATGTCGTAAAGGAAAGTTGAGCCCCTGAATGTTTTAACTTAAAACGAAGCTTTCGGAGCTATAACTTTCGTTCTAGTAGTCAGATCTACAAAGTTGGGGCCTTTAAATGAAGCCAGAATATCAGGCTACATGGCTTTATACAAAGTTTTGAAAGAGGTAAATCCGCCCTTAATGTGATTTTTGATTTTTAAAATGCAAAATTCCTCCTCTACAAAGTTGTTATAAGTTTAGGAGGAGTAAATGCCACAGGAAAGGCAGAAGGCGTGTCTTAAAGCTAAAAATTTTATCCAACAACATTAGGTATAACTTAAAGGTAAATTTGGCCAAAATAAAATTCAGACGAGTAATTAAATGAAAAGCTAATAACCAAGACCCATGTTCTGTAACTCTCACATCGAAAAAATCAGTCGAGAAACGCTGAACAATGGAACAAAATTCCTGTATTTTGTTTCATTTTCCATCGTTTCTCGACCGACTTTATGTATGCGAGAAGTTACAGAACATGGGTCAAGCTGTTTCAATATGACGGCTTTTTCCTAACCCTTAACACTCTGTTTTTTTTTTTATAAATTGGAAATGTACCCAAACATATACGATACAAAAATATTTGCCCGTCAAAACTTGCAACTTCATTAAATTTGTTTTACTAAGCTCACAACACTACAAAATCTATTGATATTACGAAAAAAAAGTATAATTGTATTTTTACTTTTTCAACTTTTGCTTTCATATTTTTTTTAACTGAAATACTGAAATTTTTTGAAAAATTTGCAAAAAAAACTGAAATTCCAACCTTTTTTACTCACAGTAAGAACTTTAGGCCTGATCGTCCATATTTAGGGTACTTTTTAGAAAATGTTTAAGATACAAAAATTGAGATCTCCACCAAAATTCAGCTTTGTCGGAATATTTTCGTAAATCGGCCATTTTTTTGTCTAATTAATAATTTAAATTAAAAAAAACTTCGTGAATAAAAGTCTCGATCAAAATCGGCTATAAGTTGTTAACGAGAACGTCGAAAGTAAAAAAAAAAAAAAAACATTTCTATGGCAGGTACCGTTAATAACAGTTTTTAGTAGTTTTTGTCATCAAAGTGCAAAGCATACTTGCTACAAAATTTCAATGGAAATAAGTAGCTCTTTTCAAAAATGTTATATGGCAGGTATCTATCGTTATTTTTGCAGAGATCTCGAGATCGATTTTTAAAGAATCCAAAACTTTACATTTGGTACCTTTATCGCTTGTAAAAATTTAAAAAAGAAATAAGGCTGAGTTCCAAAATTCATCAGATGCGCATTTACTGCGCAAACCGCACATATCCAAAAATTTTTTAGTTGCTTCGATTTGATTTTTTTTTTTTGCATTCCGAAACATCAGACTTATGGAATGTAATATTTCTACAAAGCATCAAGTTTTGCGTTGCTGACTGGCTGAACAGAATAGAATGACGGAACTGAAGACGCAGACGGAACTGGAAGAGTTGTCAAAAAGTGTCGTACGTTATTTTTTTTACATGCCCACAATGCAGCTGTACAGCTTTGAAGGTATTTTGAAGAAAAACAAAAGAATATTATTGTGTACAAGCTCAGAATTCACATTTTTTCTTTCCAAGAATTTTCCTTTTAATAAATAATTTTTTTCGCGATACAAATAACCACAATATTTTTTTCCGACCCAAAAAGTTGTTTTTTTTCTTCATACAAATTGAAACGTCAAAAGTGCCGTACGTCAAAAGTTAAAAGTTGGTGAACTCTTCCGTCTGCGTCTGCGTCTCCGTATGCGTCTACGTTCCGTTGTGTTCGCAACATTGAATTTGCGTGTATTCAATATTTTGACAGCTATTCCGGCTCCGTCTCCGTTTCCGTCTGCGTCACCATTCTGTTCAGCCAGTAATGCGTATGAAAAATGTAGGCATTACTTCCGCATCAAAACACTTTCTACATTTTGGAACTCGGCCTAACTGCTCGATGACAGTGTTCTTCAAAAAGTGGAATTTTATAGAAAGATCTTCATAGAGGGGACCTGAAATTTTCTGCCGGATCCGAACGGCTAAGAAAAAACGCACTTTTTCATGACAAGAAATGCTCTTAGGTCTTGGCTGATTTGTCACGTCCTCGCTAGAGGTACATAGAAACCCTAAAATCAAAACATTTTTGTCTTTTTAGGTGGAAAAAGTTGGGATTTGACCTCTGGCATGCCATATCCAAAAAAAATTGCACTATCACACAACGGGCTACTGCTGAAAATATGCGTGTAAAGGTGCGGTTGTAATTATCTCATAAAATACCATGATTTCAGTTGATGCTGGTGCGGTGGTATACTCAAAAAAAGTATATGCACCGGGAAAAGTAGGGCTCAAACATGCACATTTAAGCTGGCAGTTAAAAACTGCATCCACTATAGCATTGCCACTCCCCAGAAATAAAGAATCTTCTTGGTATTCGTTTTCTGATATTATTTCGGAATTAATTCTTCCAACACAATCACTAAGAGCCTTATCATATGTGCTACAATACTACTGGAGGCAGGGTTACCGGTGAACATTTTTGAAAGGTGGCAAAAAAAGTCGCACTCAAAAAAATAAGGTCGCAAAGCAAAATAATTCTAAAAAAGTCTCATCTTTGACCAAAAAGTCGCAATTTCAAAATTAAAAGTCGCCCAACCTTATGAAAAATATTTGTTAAGAAAAAACCTTTGAAAATACCTCTTTTACTTTTTTTTAATAAAAAATATACTTTGACAACTAAAAAAATTGCAGCTTTAATTAACTAAAACTTAATTATTTGTATCGAATAAATAAATCACATTTTGATACTAAAAAAATTCTATTCTTCATTAGAATCAGAATAAAATTGATCAAAAGCTTAAATACAGATGCCCAACATCCAAACCACAATCCAATCAACGATCAGCTTATTTTTTCGCACTCGACAAATTATGCCAAATTATGTCATTTGATTTAGTTGATAAGTTTTGTTGTAGTTTTCTCGCCACCTATATATTTAAAAGAAAAAACGGCTACTGCCTCTTGCGAGGAATTGACAAATCCTCCAAGAGTATCTCTTGTCATAGAAAAGTGCCACTCACCTTAGCCGTTCGGATTCGGCAAAAAAATGTAGGTCCCCTCCATTCCTGCAGACACGCACACAGGAATGGTTGAGAGTTGTAAGTCACTAGGCCCTAGTTCGTCATGAGCTGTTGTGCCATCAAATTTATTTTATTTTTTTTCTTCAACATGTTAATGATATGGACATGGATGACATTGTTCATGTCCAGTGGAGGCGGCATATAAAGCAGGAGTGATGAAAGGAAATTTAAAAAAATCCCTTCCTACAAAAGTGCCTAAAACAATGAGGATGTTATTAAATTTTTCAATGATTATAAGCATTCTGAACGAATTGTTTATACATAAATATTTTTACAAATAAATATTTTCATAAATAAATATTTTTTTATAAATAATAATAAATAATAATAGGTATTTTGTTTTTTTTGTTTTTGGTATTTAAAAAAAAGTTGCACTTATGAAAAGGTCGCACTAGTAAAAAAAAGTCGTCGCTTATAGTCGCACAGATGCAAAAAAGTCTCAAAGTGCGACTAAAGTTGCCCAGCGGTAACCCTGACTGGATGTTCTTATACAACAAAAAATATATCGGATAACAATCATCCAACGCCAACGCGTATTTTGAAAATTCTTTTTCGTTCGCCTTCACTTCAATCAACAAGAACAATCCGTTTCAATTTGAACGGACGAGTAGACAGACGACCACAGTTCCTAATTTCCTGGCTGCGGAATTCGCATTCTTCCTCCTTTCCTTAGCCAAATTATACGCCATATTCAATTATTGAATATTTCGTTGGAAACAGAAATTGGCAGAGCATAAGAAACCGCAATACGTGATACTCCAAACGATGATGGTCAAACTATGTTATATCCTCTCGTGCTCATCAAGAAGCACCACCACCAGGCATAAGAAATCGGAAAGCCAATATAGAGGTCAGCGAAGATATGTGGCCATGACCAAACAACATGATTTAGTACATATTTATGTATAAATCGTAGGACTGTTTTCTCTAAAAGTGTGAAAATCGAATATTAAATTTAGGATACACCAGCAATTATGGCCGGAGAAGGTCTGGAAGTGGAAGCAGATGAGACAAGCCCCGATGTTATGGGGTACCTTGCGAACATGCGTCCTCGCAGGTGCTAATAACCATCAATGTGCAGCAGGGCAACTTGATTCCAAAATTAAAACATAAAACTTCCACTAAGAGCATGATCGTAAATTGCAAGTGTCGCCGTAATAGCATCGGGCCACTTATGTGTGCTTCTAGTAGTAGGTATAGTCAGGATATGTCGTGTCGATATCCATGGCAGCCTAAGGGCGCATTTTGTGCGGATGCGGGCTCCACCTTCGATGCCTATTCGGGGGGGGTTAATTTGTAGCATCTACATGTAGCCGATGATAATAATTTTGCCCCAGCATCGGTATATCGGTAGCAGAGTGTATGATGAGGCTTTGTTTTTGCGCCTTACACTATCTCATTATGATTTATGGTTTTGTGGTTGGGAAATCTCTGCGAGCCTACAGAAGCTGCTTTTTGCGGTCCTGCAAATGAAGGCGGCCATCGCAATAGATGCGTCGTCGTTCATATACCTGGGATATAGCATTACCTTTAGTATTTCTGTGGCGAATGCCCCCGTATACCATGCGAGGTGACGTCGTCGTCGTCGGATGTTGGAAATCATCTGCATATTATTTATAGCGAGTGCGGTGATGATGATGCCGTGATGCAAAACCGCGGAATTTCTTGTCGGCTTTCTTTTAGCGTGCAGAATATTATTGTACTTCGTCATGAATGTAATGATGGTATAAATGTTCAATCTGAGCCATTTAAATGAATATGTCAGGTCGAGAAACGAAACGGTATACAGAGAGTACAAGAGAGGGGGGGGGGGGGGGAGATATATGTATGTACCTGCATATAACGCAGATATATGCGATGAGGGACTTTTTATCCTGGGTGGGCTTGGTGGTAGATTCTCTTCTTTATGTCATGTCTGAGACAGTTTGAATAAAAATGAACACAACAATTATAACTTGTCAGAGTTTCCATGGGAATGCTTTTTATATCTTAATATGAAATCAAACCCTAAAGGCTATGTGCAAAAAAAACAAAATAAACTTTTGATGCAAAAGATATATGTAGCTGAGGTATTTTATTGTTCTTAAACAATTTTTTTTGTCGGTTGGAAAACATAGTGAAGGGAAATTAAAGAAATGTGTAAAAATAACGAATATCAGTAAATGGTTGAAAGGGGGTTTATGTACCGATCATATAAAGTTGTGCTTAGGAATTAAATAAGACTAGAGAGTGCTTTAATCACAAATAAATAATTTGTTGAAAAAATATTTTTGCATTTATTTCGTTTTCAAAGCATCCCATTTTGGAATTTTAAACTCTTAGGTTAAGTTATAAGTTCATATTAATTTAAATTAATCCACCCAGGTAAGTCGTCAAATGTTCATTATGGACTTCTGACTGCGTACCAAAATCAAAGCTTTTGCCCTTTTCGTATATGGTACACTATTTCCAGTAAATTTTTCCAGTAGACACTTACAAAACAACACGTAAAAAACACGAAAATCAAGAACAAGCTGTAAATGTTTTGAAATTTTTCTTTCATCCGGTAAATGGGTTTATTAAATAATCAGAAAAATGTTTACCATACAAGGAAATGGTTTGAACAATTTTTCAATAACAAAAGCTACATAGGTAGGTATATATACATTTTTTCAGTTGCAAATTGGCTTTTAAACATAGTTTTTCAGTTAAAAAAAATGATAAACTAACGTCTAAACTGGATTTGCGATTAGGTATGAAATTGTTGTCTTTTCTTCAACGCCCACTTGTGGCTATGCCTTTTAACTAAAAACTGCAATTAAAGGGTGTTTTTTGTAGGAAACTAAACTTTTTTGAATTTTTTGGATAGTAGCTTTCCCCAACTTTTCATGCATTTGGGCAAAAAACTGATAAATAGTCGACAATTTTGAGGTTTTTTGCGATTTTCCTTGAGAATTCATATATCACTCAGAAAAAAAAAAGTTGTTAAAACAAGAACTTAGCGTTTTTAAAAAGTTGTAAGCTTAAAATTGTTGCCTTAAAAACTAGTTGTTACTACAAGAATTATTTTTTGAATGTTCAAGTACCAAGGTTCTTGGCACAACAATTTTCTGTTTTTAAAAGCAATTAAAAATGCAAAATTGTTCTCCCAAGTATAAATTTGTTGTGGAAACAATTTTAAATTGTATTATTTCCTATCAACAATGGAATTGTTAGTTGAAGAATCAGTTCTTGCGGTAACAATTATTTTCAAGAATTATTTTTCTCGGCACAACAATGAAAATTGTTGCTTTAAGTATTTTAATTTATTACTTATGTTCAAGAACTAATTCTTGATATTGAAACAAAAATTGTCAAAATATCAACAATTTGTTCTTCGCACAACAAAAATTTGTTGTTGAACTGTAGGAACTGTAAATTTAATAAAAAAAATGCACCACTCATTTTGTGGCCGCCGACGCGACGCCGAATTAAGTAGTTTTACTGAGAGTGCAAATTAGAAGTACGTATAAGTTTTACAAGTGTTCTCTTTTCAGTTTTAATCCATTGAGTTAAGTAAAAGAGCATAGTGACCAAGTAAAATTAATTTTACCTTTTAAAACTTCTTTTTTAGTGAACACTTTTCATGCTGCCCAAGTGACGAAACCCTCCTCTTAGCAACTGGAAACAAAGATGGCCGCTCACTTGAAGCCTGAACTAATCAGCCCGTTGCTTCCAGAAACAAATGTTTGTTAAGAAAAGTTTTTGCAGTAAATATGTTTTCATGGAAATGTAAAAATATACTTACAAAAAAGTCAAGATTTCATGAAAGAGTGAAGTCAGTCTTGATTTTTTTGTAGATACGTATGTATGTATATGTTTACATTTTATTGAAAATTTATTTTTATCGCAACAAACTTTTAAGAATTGTTATTGTTGGCGCAACAAATTAATTTTAAATTTTCTCAACAATTAAATATTTGGGGTAACAATAAAAGCTCTCAATTATCTGACAATTTTTAATTGTTGGGACAAAAACTTAATTTTTAATTTATTTTAAAAACTAGTTTTTGAGGCAAGAACTTTAGTTGTTAAGGGTTTAACAATTTTATTTTTAATTTAAAAATTTTAATTCTTATAGCGTTGTCAACAATGCATTCTTAATTCAAGAATTTAGATATTTGGGTTCATTTTAACCAACGAAAATTGTTGAGCCAAAGTATAAAATTGTTGGCATTACAACTTTTTTTTCTGAGTGTACTATGGGAAATACAAAAGTTGAAAACATTATAACGAGTGAAAAGAAACTTTTAATATTTTTTTTTCCTGAAGAAGGAACCCCTGGAGGCGATTTTCCTAGACTATAGAATAGGTGCAGGCGCTATAGAGTGATTAAAGAGTATAGGGTTTCGTGAAGTCATGGAATTCCGTTTAATAAAACTTAGCAAAGAATTAGCTTTGGCAACAATGTACTCAATGGCGCAAAATTTTAGACGATTTAGTATGATGTTAAGGCATTTTTAGTATGATGCTAGGTTAAAAAAAGGCATTTCCAAATTTTAAAAGAGTTAGCATGGTTTTTTTTTTTAACATTTTACTAAAGTTAAAATCGCCAAATGCATATTTTATTTTTTTAGTATCATACTAAATCCAAGTGTCATTTTGGCAGCTACAATTGCAAAAATGGGTTGAACTGTCACTGTTTTAGGCGTGTTCAGCAAGAAAAATAGGTTTAGTATGATAATAGTTAAAAAATGTTTAAAACTAAGAATATTTTAGTAAAGAGTTTTAAAGTTAGAAAATTGTTAAGTATAGTATCATGCTAATACCTTAAAATCAGGCTTTTTAAAATGTTGCGCCAATATGTTTAATAACGTTTAATTTGGCTTCAAATACAACGCCTAAATCATTTTTTAAGTATTGTTACCAATTTTATACTCAAAGTAAATAAGAATAACTTTAACATTAATTTCGAAACGTTTAAGAATAATTCATTGACATCACGCCAATCCGTCAGTCTTACAAGATCCAACTTGCAAAAGATTGTAAGGAATATACATAACATCTTCCGCAAAGAGAATACCAAGAGCATTTAAGAAAACTTTAGGCAATAATTTATGAAAATTGAAAAAAAGAAGAGGTCCAAAATGACTTCCTTGAGGAACATTTGAAGTCACTAGAACTTGAATTGCAAAAATATTACCAATAGAATAGAGACGAATTGATTATTTTATTTTCCAATTTGCTTATCAAAATTAAAATTAATGTCGTTGCGATGTCGATAACAGTATAATTGGACAGATTTTTAAAAAATTTGCCCCTATAGAGTTGGCGAGAATAATGTTAAATCTACTAGTCTAAAAAGTTTTTAAAATTAAAGGTATCGGTAATATCTTTTCCGACATTATAACTTTAAAGCCTAAGGCCACCCTGATATGTCCATTTGTTAACGAGCGTCTTCATGTAAAAATAGTATATCATACAAGCTATGCTAAAAGACTTTGATACCTTTGAAGTTGGCGCAAATCAAAACGTTTCCTTGGTCTCTTCCCAAACTATTTAGGTGGGCGCCCACTTTATTGATATCTCATCTTAAAAAAGTATTGAAAATAAACTGAAAGGTCAGACACACAAATTAAATATATAAAATTATGTCATTTCATTTTAAATATATACAACAAAAAACCAAGTTCGGATACGTTTTTTTGATATCACGATATGCATGCACCCGTAAACCACTCCCAAAAGTAAGCTGTCAGCTTTTAGACTAAGGTCGAGGGAAATAATGCCGGTTTCAATTTTGATTTATTATTCTAGAAGTGTTGATGTTTATTCTCAGCAATGAAATTTAATTTTTTCGAAAATTTACAAATATTAGGTACTACCATTTTTTGAAGGTTTGAATGAAAGAACAACAATTTGAGTGAGGTACCACCAACTTTTATTAGCTGGAATTATAGCTATTTCACGGTCGCCAGGTCGATCATCAGACTCCTTTAGTAATGCTTAGTCTTTGTAATTTTATTTGAAAAACTTTTTGCCGTCACTGCGAATCGAACTGAGGACCAAGTGTCTCCGGGCCAAGTGCATTACGCACTGCGATACCGAAGGTCACGTGATCATTTTGACCCAGTGTAGGTTTTATTGTTTGACAAATGTTACTGCCTCGTGTGAGGAATTGACAAAATCTCCAAGAGTATCTCTTGTCATAGAAAATTGCCGATCACATCAGCCGTTCGGATTTGGCAATAAACTGTTGGTCCCCTCCATTCCTGCAGACACCCACACAGGAATGATTTAGAGTTGTAAGTCACTAGACCCTAGTTCTTCATGAGCTGTTGTGCCATCAATTTTTTTTGTTTTTACTGCATTTCAATCAGCTAGCATTTTTTTACTAGCCACACACAATTTGTTGTTGCTCAATCAGGTTCATTCTTTTCCTCAAACTAACATTTTTTTGCGATTGCTTTTAGCAGTAATTTAGCATGTGTAGTATGAACTCGACATATATTGAAAAGCTCCTTATTAGACGAAAATGAAATTAAATGTAAAATTATTTTACTCAAAAATTGAACATATTTTGTAAATCTCAAACTAAAATTTATGTAAATGTCTCGGCTATTGCACTTTACTTAAATACTACATCGGTATTTTTGATGGTGCTTTTATTAAAAGAATTGTGGAAATGAGTCCCAAGTGCTCCAGGCCCCTGACGTAGGTAAATCTTACACACCCATAATTTTTTCTTGGTTGATTTCCTACATTTCACTTAAAGCCAAAGAGTGTGGAGAGAAGATGATTTTGTCGGCTTCTTTTAGAATTATAATCGAAAAAATTCTTTCCACCATACCAATCTCCTAACGGGTTGATCTGGAAAATTGAATAACAAATTATTTAAATTCATTGAAAACTAATTTGATGAAAATGCTCTTAATAACTTGTAGTTGCCATCAGATAAATAATTTATTTCATACCTTTAAGCTTTTCTGTTAGAAAATTAAATGGTTTAAAAACTAATAACGAAGATACTGCTATCTCATTTTCGTTAGAACTACTTAGAAAGGTAATTTTATATACTACAAAAAATACTTATAGTATTTCAGACTATTTCAAATCCCTGTGTGAAAAATATTAATTTAGTAACTAAGTTTGTATTTTCGTACATTTAAGTAGGAGATAAAAAAAGCACAAACATAAAAAAATAAGTAGGTACGTGTACGTGCCTAGTCGTTATTGTTCTTGTAGACCGATTTGTCAAATCTTCCTTTCTCCAGTAAAACTATGAATATATTTAAAAACAACACATGTTTTTATTGAAATCCCGCTTAAGAATATTTAAATAATGCTACCAATAATTCCATTTGAGTTTATTTATTTGATTCTTGGATTTAGTGCCTATCAAAAATAGACAATAAACTGAAACCGGTTAAAATCAAATTATAAAATTAGGGTTATAATATAGATCATCGTCCAATTTTATAAAGCTTTTAGGAATCATTTATGCTTTAAAAGATGTAGCACAAGACAAAAAAATGTTAAACGAACTTAAAATATATATTTTTTTGTTTTAAGTTAACACTCAATTAGAAGCAAACATTTATTTAAAAAAAAAATAGATAATATCTTAAGACAAAAGAAAATCATATTCATTCCAACGAGATTATTTGTTTTTGGCTGGCTGCGTAGGAAGCACCTAAAGTGATTTTTGTTAAAATTTTATCTTAACTAACTACATTTCTCTAATCTGACCTTAAATGGACACTTAACACATTTAATAAGAAACGAAAAAAAAAAACTTGAAATATAGGTGAAGGAGAAACTAACTTATTACATATTGGAAACTCTCATATTAAGTTTTGTTCTAATTTTATTTCTTGTCATCTTTGAAGATGCAGGGAAATTCTGCGATTTAAATTTACTTATGTACATGAATTGATTTGCTTTTGCGCCTATATTTTTGCTTGTGATGCTATGAAGGTATTAAAAGTCAAGTTTTGGATTCATTAGAAAAATCGAAGTCAAGGTGTTTATCAAATCTGACATAATTCTGCCTGCATGTCTGTCTGCTGTACTTCCAGTTACATCTTAAGCGCTGGCTGAAGCGATTTTCTTCAAACTTGGTACTTTTTACTTTAACAAGAACTGCGTAATTAACGGCTCCTGCTAATAGAACCATTTAATGCAGTTTTGATTATCTCGATCAAAATCACGGGAGTATTTCAACGGTTAGTCAATTTTTGAAAAAAAAAAACAATTTTTCTTCCACTGAATTAAAAGTTCCAGGTATGTCTTACTTCCTTTAAAATTTATTTCCCTGCACCATATTTTTTTTTCCTCTGTGGTCCAAAGCATTATAAGCTCCACATTTTAAAATTGATGCAACATTTTGATTTTGTGTGAATAAAAGTTCGTGCGTCAGCTCTTTTATTTATGTAAAAAATAAATTTAAAAAAAATTGATTGCTGATTGCTGTTAAACCATTTGACTTACATTCTCAACTATTCTATTTTACTTGTACGAGTATATTGGCGGAAATAGATGGGACCTACGATTTTTTGCTGATTTCGTACGGCTAAGATGAAGAAGTACTTTATCAAGAGAAGACATATTTTGTACGACTTCTCATTTCTTCGCAACAGCTATATACCCCTGCAAAAATAGGTAAAAAAAAGGTTATGAATTTGATCCTTAGCTACCGTTATGATAGCTCATAAATCACTTAGCATTACATCAACAAGACGTTATATCTATGTGCGTGAAGTTAGCACCGCCATTTTTGATTTTCGTAAAAGAGTGGTTGTGCTGCCATGTCACATGTGCCGTATTTAAAAAAAAAATCGTACTAAGCGTATGGTTTTTAGAGGCTACCCATTTTTTTAGCGTGAAGCTAGCACCTCCATTTTCGATTTTCAAAAAAAAAAAAATATTTTGCTTTATTTTGCTTATCTTGTGCTACGTTGGCGTTGTGCCGTAAATATTTTTTTCAAATTCGTAAATTTGCAAATTTTGCGAATGAAATTTTTTTAAAAATTAAGTTTTTCCAAAAATTTAAAGTTGTGTTGATTTGTACTCAAAAAATGATACTAAGAACCGAAGAGATAAAAAAAAAAAATTCGCATATTTTTGCAACTTTTACAAGCAAACGAAATTGTGCGAATACAGCACAACCTTTATTTTTTTGAAAATCGAAAATGGCCGTGCTAACTTCACGCTAAGGTGCTGTTAGCACGGCTATTTTCGATTTTCAAAAAAATAAAGGTTGTGCTGTATTGTGCCCAACTTGTGCTGCGTTGTGCCGTTAATATTTTTTCAAAATTCGCAAATTTACAAATTTTAGAGCCAAAAATTCATTTTTCGAAGCATGAGTTAGCACCGCTATTTTCGATTTTTAAAAAAATAATGGATATGCTGTAATTTGTAAAGATTTTTAAAATAAAAACAAAAATAACAATTATGTGCATAGTTCCGTGCATCTTTCAGTAAGTAAAGGTTAATAATTATCTATTGAATAGTTTAAACATATAATTCTTTATTTGAACAACATTATTTAACTCACAACAAACTCTATTTGCCAATACAGTAGGCAGCGATACAGTAAATTACATGTATACCTGACGCTTCAAACGGTAACGCAAAAGAAAGAATTCATCGAGGAAGGAAGTGTTAAATGGTCTTAAAAACGTGACTTTAGACCAACAAGAGATTCATAAATTTATGTTTGTTATAGAATAGTTGTTTTTTTTTTTGCTCACAAAGAAATAACATAAATCATTCCCCTCCAAGCAAACATATCGCACATGATACTAATAAAGAAGTACGAGTCCCTGATAAACATGGATCACCTCGTTTTTTCCCGGAACGAACACTTCTTTAAGTCAAAGCATTCAACAAGTGCAGAGTCAGATCTCTCTTCAATCTTCATACACACTATCTAACGCTTGGTACATCATAAAATTTATAGTCTGGGCTCCAAAAGTTAGGTAAATTATGACAATTATTTTTTATTTATTTTATTTATATTAAAGTCAATGACCATAAATTGTAGCCCTATAATCAATAGAATTGCTTGTCTTTTGCGCTATCCATTGACACTATTTCTCCTAAGTGGAACATTTGTTTTTAATGAAATTTAAAAATTGACGTCATTTGTTTTAAGCTCATAAGTTTCAAACGTGGTTGTAGGTGGTTTCCAATTTTACCGCAAAAGTATTCAATTCTTAATTTTAAAAAACTAAAAAATAATCTATGGCTGACTTTAACTAATTGACCTTTGATGACCTTTCTTATATGCTTCTTCTCTGAAATTTCAAAACATGAGATGATAACATCCTGTAATTTTAAACTGACAATGAAATTTTAAAAAATTGCCTTTAGGTAAAAAATATTACTGCAATTAATTGACTTTTCGTGACCATTTCCTAACCTCTTAGATCCCATACTTCTTTTTGAAAAGCCCAAAAGTGCTCACAATTCTCAATCACTACACTGCTGTGTAAACTAAAATTGACATTTGTCGATTGTTCAGGCCAAATTTGAAATCCTTGGGATGGTTTTATTGACAACTAAAGTTGTATATCGTTTTTTGAGCAGGAAACCAATCGAAACACATTCTTTTTTTTTATTAATTAAAAAGTCTCATAACTATTAAAAATTTGGCAACAAAAAAAATGCAGAAACGTCATTTTCAATTAACACGGCAGTATAGGTAACCATAAAAAATAAGGTTCTAAGAATAATACACATTTTACGGCAGACAACAAAATTTAACCCTGGGATATTTAATTTTTGAAAGTTTTAAAAGTAGGTGCAGAAGATTGTTACACGTCACTTTTATTAAAAAATACAACTGTACCTCTTTGGCTATGAAATCCAAAAACATTTTGCGTTGTCGTCGTTTAAACTTGGTGAGTTTTCTGTCACGTCTGACTTATTTTCACCTCTTCTCTGGCTTCTAACGTTTCAAAATGCGCACCTGATGCCTCAAGTTTTTATCACAGATACATACCTACCTCTTTTCGATCTTGTCTTCGGTCACCGTTTTGGTTTTGTGTTCTGCATAACAAACATTGAATGAGCATGAACACTAGAAAGACACACCAACAAAATAATACCTACCCATTTTGATGAGCTGTACTGACCGACCATGCGCTTCCTTGACTTGGAACAATCTCCAGACCGATCAGATATACGTATTATAGAGAAACATATAACAGCTCAACGATCTGGAAGAACACCGAACTGAAGCAATGGATAAATGTTTCTTCACCAGAACAAAAAAAAAGTCACAGCTTAATCCGATTACAGAAGTGACAACGGATATGTTGTGTCAAGGTAGTTCCTCTGTCATACAAAGGTCTCGAGATGGATGGTGTTATGTTGTGTGATCATCATCAACGTGGAGGAGGAGGGAATTTTATATATACACCTGTGGAATTGGTTATTTATTGTGGCAGCGAGTTTCTTTTGTATCCTATCTAAGAACTTAAAGATACATTTAAAAGGAATAATGGAGAAAAATTGATTGGATTATACTCGATTATGAATTAAATTTGAAGAAATAGCAAATTGCTATTCTTTTACTTATATTTGTGTAACTCCCCTAAAAAGAGAGGAATATAATCAAGATCAATGGTAGTATAAAATGTTAACGATAATAATTCTCTCTGACCGAATTTATCTTTTGTTTGGGGTTTTGTTGTTCACTTCCTTTTTGAACCTTTTTTTTTTTAATATTTAAGTTCATCAAGCGTGTCAAATTTCTTTAATTACCTATGTGGAATTGATGTCTTTCAAAGTTTTTTTTTTTTTATTTATTGTTTCTTTAGAGGGAAGGGTCCTTTGTGAGAATCAAAAATTGGAAGAATGAGACACTTTTCTTAAGAAATTCACTTCCTTCTTCGATTTTAATGGTCAGATGGTCACCTGTTGCTTTGATGCGGTAAGTGAATAAGGGCGCGCAAATCTTCTTGCACTTGTTTAGAGTTTTCTTCTTCCCCTGACGGATGTATTTAAATTTTATTTTCCCATGCTTTGAAAGTGTTTTCGTGTGTGTTTCAGTTCGTTGATTTTCTGCTCATCTTTTACAGAAAAGAATTAATTAAAAAACAATGATTGAGGACTTTGAGTTTCTTGCACGTACTTCATTTTGTTTTTTTTTTTTTCGTAAAAAAAAAAAAACATTATAAAAATCGAAATAATTTGTTTTTTTATTTTCTTGTACTCACTCATTCCATCTGGTTTCTGAAGGATTTTGACTCAATCGATTTAATTTGCAAAGATTTTCAGCGAATATTTTTCATATCAGTTAATTCACAAATAGAAAGTAATTCGGGGGTTGTCGAAAAATTAATTTTTTTATGAATAGAGATCCAAAACACAAATAAAATATTAATGTTTACATAGGCATTGAGCTACTCTGGGTAGAAAATTCTTAAGAAATGGATAAAATTATAATCCAAAAATAAAAAAAATTATCTCCAATACACAAAAAGAATAATCATTAGAGAACAATTTCAAGTTTTGTTTAAAGGTTGATTTATCAGATACAAGCCCATTTAAAAGGAACAAGGCCATAATGGCTTATATCATTTTAGAAACACGTGGGTTCGGAACAAAAAATAGGCACAATTCAACAAATCCCATTTTTAAAACTAGGTCACAGCGAAACTTTAACAAAATTTGACTTTATATTTATCTGCTAAAATATCAAAATAACATACAAAATGGATCTTTATAATGAAATAAAAATAAAAATTAGATTATTAAAATATAATTTAATTTTATTAATAAAGTAAACTTTAAAATTATCACAACATTAATTGTTAATTATATAAAATTATGACAGCGACGCGTTTCGGATATGTTAATCCATCTTCGGGCTTCAATTTGTTGAACTATGTATTTTTATTTCATTATATACACACAACATGGAGACAACACCTCAAAGATATATGGATCTTTATGTTCCAAGCTTTGTAGCAGAGTCCAGTATTTTTCCAGTTAGTACAATGTTTGCTCAAAAATCGTTTGATATAATAATGGCATTTTAGTTCCAAACATTTCCATTTTTCCATGTCATAGTACCTAAATAAATCTAATGACATAGTTGAACGTACTTGATCTTATAACTTAGGTGGCCTTAATTAGCAGTAAAAGAAGAAATAATGTTCCCTATAATTGTGACTTTTCTTTTAAACAAATTGTGATTTCTCTAACATCAGATGACGTTTGAAACTTCATAGGAAAAATAAAAAAAATATGCTTAGATAAAAATGTACACAAATTAAAATGTTAATAATTATTACACACACATAAATAATTTTTTTTATTGTTAACTTATTTTGAGTATGTGATGTTATTTCTTCAAATTGGATTTAATCTAAGAATTTCACTGTATCAAAATAACATAAAATGGAAAATCATCTGTCATGCGACTGCTCGCATGGTGACAATTTATCTTCACTTGGAAATTTTGCCACCCTAAGCAAAAATTGTTATTTGGCCGCATACATGTTTATAAAATTTTGAAACATTTCATTTTTGCAAAATCCGACATTTTGGCTGTGAATATGCGCAAAGCGCTCATCGAGAGAAGATAGCGTATAACATCGATAATTTAATAAAAGAAATCAGCTTTAAATTTGAATTTCGGAACGAGTGTTTCAAGAGATTTTTCAGATTGATAATGGCCAGCGGCTACGTAGGTTCATCAATTCGGATACAATGAAATCCACTTTATATAATGTTAATTTTCATATCTATATTTAAAACGTTCTTGTATATGTTTCAAACAAAGATTCCTTTGAACAGTTTTTCAGAAAGTACTGTCGCAATTTATTCCCTAGTATAGCTTAGCTATACCTATCTCCAAGTTTTCCACAACAAGTCTTCGCGGTCTTCATATAATACACACCGGTGTGAAGTTTATTTGGGTTGCCTTTCAGGGTCAGAGCACTGGTGTCCATTGCCTTTAAAGCTTACTATGCTACTGATGCAAGCAAACCATAAAATCCCATACTCCTATCCCTCGCTCCAATCTTTTTTCGCACAGAATTAATTGATAATATTTGTGTTTTAATTGTACTTTTTATATCCTTTATTACAGCAACGTTTTTGGTCTTTTGAACTATGTTCTCTTAAGTATTTAACAGCTGAAGACCACAGATAAATTCCTCTTCGCATAAGCATAACGTAGTAGATTTAAGGTACATTTTAATTGCTTGAGCTATATGCCCTTAATATACTCAATTACCTTCTTAGACCGAAGAATATCAGTATCGTCAGCGTATATTTGAATTATTTGGCAGTCGCATAAAAACGCAGCTTGTCTATAAATTTTTGTTGATATCAAATGCATATCGGTAAGATTTTTAGCATCTTTGATGGAGTAGTGTTGTAGTTCTCCATCATCATCATCCTACTTATATTCAACAAATGGATACATTTTGGCTCCGTAATCTGTATACCTCGATAGAACACAATTCGAGACAAGACCGAAATGATAGCAATTTTTCTTGATGAAAATATTATGTCCGCCGTTTCGTATTCGGCCTTATAGGACCACCGCACTAGATATGTTCTCCCAGTCAATATATTGACTTTCACTAATTAATGATTGTTTGAGAACAGATGGTATAATGTTGTGATGACATCAATATAGGTCTCCTAAATAATTAGACCACCACATTCGATCTAACTGTTAAAATCCATGAAAAAATCTATGAAACTATAGAAATCAGTTCTGTTATTATCACTTATATCGTTTTCTTGGTAATAAAACCAGAACCAAATTTCAATAAAAAAACAAAAAAAAAAAACTATAACAAATTTCAAATCAAAGACTAAAAAAATATAAAAGTGTTACATTTGGTTTAATTGAATGTGAAAACATGCCAATTAAAAAGAAACTATAATGGAACCGACAACCATTTCTATCGCCTCGTGTCTTTTACAAGCATTTCATTGTTGTTCTTTTTTTTTTGACAGATTTTCTGTTACACATGAAATTATCTTTCGATCAATCGTACAACTTTCGAATCACATATTTTTTTTTTTGTTTTTTTGTCGATCGTTGGTAGAATAAATTGAAAAGGTTGAATTCAACCTGAGGTGATGAATATAAATTTCTTAACGATTACACATGCAACAACACAGTCAGCCGAATGGACTGGTGCTAGTGCGTGGTTGATAGCAAAACGACAGAGTATTGATATATTGAATCAAAACATATCGGCCTTCGTGAGCATAAATTATTATAAATGGATTTTTTTTTGTTTTATTTTTTGGGACTTTATGAGAGTGGGAAGCATTTGAAATTGAGTTTTGAAAGGAACAAACTGACAGACATGTCTGCTTGTTGGCATTCAAATAAGCTGCATTAACTGAATGCCAATGTGGTCAATCTCTATTCATTATTATTGATAGTTGGTTTCGCAGTTCAATAATTTTGTTTACATCAAAAAATAATTATTTAAGCTGCTACTACCCACCAAACTAAAGCGTGCACAGTAATTATCAGTCCACTATACTCCTTCGTTCGGTAAAACCATGTCATATAAATTAACTATCCCATCAGCTTGGACGACCATTTCTAGCGTCACATTTTATCCCAATAACACTATTTATCAAGTTATTTCCCTAAATGGAAAACAGGGAGCTCTGTGTTTATGTGTGCTGTCGGTAATGTGTGTCGATTCAAATGCAATTCCAAGTCATATCAACTTATCGATACCGAGTCTTTAATTACTCTCCAGAACAAATCCGGTTAGCACAATTCTATATATCAGTATCATCCTGGTCGGTTCAATTGAATTTTATATAGAATCTAAATCTAGTGCACCAATTAGTCTAAAATAGATCGAAAAGTGATAACCATTCCTGTTTTTTTTTTTTTTTCTATAGGCCCTCACTCTATTCAGAGTAAAAAAAAGAGCACGATACGTTATGTCGATTTATGTCAAGTTAACTACTCCGTATGTGTATGAAAAGGTAGGAGGTTATAGATAGATTCCTACTTACCCACTATAAAACTCGTATCTATTAATTTTGTTGGTTTGTTTTGTTAGAGATACATTAATTGGCATATTGGATTGAGTTGAAGTAGTTTTGATCTAAATGATAACCTAAGTAGGTATGAGGATAAAAACTTGAATTGAGGTAATTATAAAATGGGCAATACGAGATATACACAGTGTAAATGGTAGATAGGTTCTTAAATGACTGATGTGACGGAGGTATCATTACAAAGGCCTGTGGTACGAATATGATCTTATTTCAGTAAAATCAAAGCTACACAGACCGAAATGGAAATAGATTTTTAATGCAGTGTTTATTTTTGAAAATTTGATTTTTTATTTTTATATCGGCATATGAACTGGGATATTCACAAAAAAAGTATCCTCATAAAAGGTCAGCTGTATAGTTTCAGAAATTGGGCATTTATAGATTTTTTATTATGAATTTTTAAAAATTATTTTTTTTTTCAATGTCGTAGAGATTTTTAGCACCTCATTTCTGGTAATGATGTTGGACTGTCACCCCAGAGTTGTGGGTTCGATTCCCAGCCTTTGTCGCCTAAAAACAAAAAATAATTTTCGGGGCTACTGCCTCTTGTAAGGATGTGCCAAATCCTCTTTTGATATAGAAAGGTGCCACTCACCTTAGCCGTACGGATTCGGCAATAAACTGTAGGTCCCCTCCATTCCTGCAGACACGCACACAGGAATGGTTGAGAGTTGTAAGTCACTAGGCCCTGGTTCTTCATGAGCTATTGTGCTACCAAATTTATTTATTATCTGAAAGCTAAAAGGAAAAGTAAAATAAAGTAAGTCTCAGAAATAAGTAAGCCTTAGATTTTTTATGAATAAAAAAAATCAAGTTGTCTACTAAAACTATTTATTTTTATGCGCTATAATGAAAACTAACACAATGATCTCAGACAGTATATGAGCTGGACAGTATGCGTGTATTAGGCTATTTTATTTTTATTTCCATTTCCTAAGCTGTTTTTTGAAAAAATCAAATCAAAATCAAATTTGAGCGGGAAATGAATGTAATTTACGACAAAAAATTTGAAAAGACATGAAAACCTATACTTGCAAACTTGCCTTTTGAAGAACGTCAAATGGTTGTTGGCAAGGACATTTGATGTTTCCGAATAAAATCTTAAATAAAAAAAAACTGGATTAGATTAGATTAGACGATTTAATATTTAACGACTTAAGCCAGGTACGCAGTTCAAGCTAAACTAAATTTTATCCCTACAGTTCTTATCTCTACAATCGTTTGCTAAAAGCACAAATGTCAAAATTTATCTGTGAAAGAATGCGTTGAGAATTATTTCACGCGCTAAATTAAATGCAGACTTTTTGAATTTAGCGCGTGAACTGCGTACTGCCTAGCTAAATATCCTCGCTAAAATTTATCTTTGGAGGAAATTTGTATGGAAGATAAATTCTAGCACGATCTGCGTACTAGGCTTTAAAGTGGAAATAGTATCTTGGAGAAACTTGAACAATGGATTGAAATCAAATAAAAGGACCAATAATTATTATTTTTTTAATCTTTCTAAGAAAAACTAGAAGATGGTTTTAGTTTTAACTTAAATTCATAATAATTCATTAATATTAAAAACAAAAATAATTCTTAATAACCAAAAACCTTGTATATGTATAAAAAAAAAATTTGTTGAAATATTTTCTTAATTTTTATTTCAATTTTTGAAAAAATATTTAATAAAACCAACTTTATTTTTGAGTTAAAAAAAAAAAAATAATAAAATGAATGCCATTGTAAGTGCCAATATTTTTAGGAAATAGCTTTTCTGGTGTCGTGAACTGAGCCCCATTTGCTGAAATGAAACTTAAATATTTATGTTCAACTTAAACGCTTATGTTTTACTTTTTCCTCAGCGTAAACTGTCACATAAGCTCTTATGTTGAACTTAAATATTTAAGTTTCGTTTCAGCAAATGGCCCTACCCCTAAGTCCCCAGGAACTAAGTCCACCGAAAGTGTTAGTTCCCACTAGGCGGGAACAGAAACCACTTTGGACTTAGTTCCTGGGGACTTAGTTCACGGCACCAGCTTTTCTCATCTAAGCGATAGTAAATAGACCTCTCTCTCAAACGATCACCTACATATGTACATATGTATGTACATGCTCCAATTTTGTTTACATCTTATGCAAATCTCCCTGAATAAAGATTTCTAGTTCTCATCCATTAAAAAACGGCTTGATTTCTATTTATTTACAGGATTACAGGGCCAAGTGTGAAAACGCGATTAATCCTCGAATTCAAATTTTAACCACCGATTTCAAGGTTTCATCTAATTAGCCGATCAGTAAATATTTACTTGAACCCTGGTTAATCATCAGATAATACGTTGAAATCGGTGACATAAAATCTTGATCTGAGGATAAACCACGTTTGTACATAACTATAATAACTATTTAACTCAGAGTTAATTCACCACTGAAACGCTGACTCCAATTTGGGTAAAGAAACCCCTGTAATACTTAAAACTTGCCTTTGTAAAGGCCTTTTTGGATTCAAATAAATGTAATACGATACTATAATGATTACCTTAATTATAGTGACCAGAATTTTTTCAAACCAATGCGGGAAATTTTGTTTCAAACAAAAATTTTTGATAAATTCTTTTGTTTAATAACAAAAAATATTTAATTTATTTGCTTTTATTTTTTAGTATAAAGTAACGTAAGGAAGAAATGTACACCCCTTTTTGGAGTCTCGATTTTGATTAATATCATTCTTATGAACTGTTTTTCAGTCTATTATGGGGCCTGTTATTTAGACCACAAGCAATAAACAAGTTTTATGCGGAAAACAAAACACAACCCTTCAAACTGACAGTAGACATTTATAGGGTTTTCCATCAATGGAAAAAAAAAAACAATTCTTTTTATCCAGATCTGTCAAAACACCGATTTTGACATTTTTCGTCTTTCAAATAAATAAAAAAAAAAATAAATCAATTTAGCAGATCTGGATTTTGCGGCAGATCTCTTTTTACTTACACCACTTTATGCACCCAATAGTGCAATTGAGAGCTATTAGTTTGACCAATAGCAGATCTACAGATACGAATATATAGGTACAATGACAAAAAAATCAACCTGAAATCGTAATCTATTCGCCACGACATATATCGAACTTCGGAAAGGAATTTGAATTTACCATAGGAAAATCCCAATAATTTTGACTTACAAAAATCAGGAACGATACAATAAAATGATATTTGGCTTTCTTAATGGGGTTTTCCTTTGGTAAAATCAGATTTTTTTGCCCACTGAAAGGTGAACTTTCATATTTTGCAATTTTTTTTTTGCGGTGCTTTGCGGGACAAATCTGTAAATGCGGGACATTGGTGGACAATTGATGATGCAGGACAGCCATGTGAAATGCGGGACGATCCCGCAAAATGCGGGACGTCTGGTCACTATAGCCTTAATTCATAGCTGGAGCTCTTTAAAATATGTATATGTTACTGTAAAAAGCCGAAATAATGAAATTTTAGAATTTACCGCTAAATCCTAGAACAAATTTTACCAATGGTGCTGAGAAATTCTAGGATTAACCGGTAAATTCTAGAATTTCATTATTTCGCCTTTTTACGGTAACATACACTTGTCAAAAAAATTAAGGGAACAAAAAAAACTCACTTTTTTTTTAGGGTTTTTTGAAAAGCTGTATCTCTGTGAAAAGTGGTAGTATTGAGATAAAACAAAAAGCATTCTAATATTATATATATATATATTATTTGTATTGAGAAATTTCAGCAAATGAATTTTTTAAGGTACCGTTATTGCGCAATCATAAGAAGAAGTATGAGCCAAAAATTTTAATTTTTTTTTTTTGAACATTGGCATTTTCTATGAAAATTTTTTTTTGATCCAAATCAATGCTTTTTTTCGATAACTTGTTTAATCAGTTTTATGGTCGTCTTTTTTCGTTATTCTATATTTTTTTTTCAGAAGAATATCTGACTTTGAATGAAAAAACAGACTTTTGACTTTGACTACCAATATCTTCGCAGGGAATGACGACACGGTCAATTTAAGGGTAGTTACAAAAACGGGAATTAATTTTCTATAAGATTTTTTCAAAACATTATAACGATTATTTTGTTTAGCTCCTCACCGTTACATTAAGAAAAGGTCAAAAAAAAGACTGTTTAAAGACTTTTTGTAAATCTTTTACTGCTTTACAAATATTGACTGCAGGACTTTATTTGGTAAGACATTTTAAAGAACTATAGACCACCAATATTTCTGTAAAATTTCAAATTAATCTATTGAACCGTTTTCCAGTACCGAATGATCAAAGTCGTAAAAAACAATTTAAGGAACAAATTGGGTGCTTCACAAACATTGTGAAATTGTCTTCAAAATGGGAAAGAAAAGAACAATTTTTGTCTACTTTTTTCACAGTTTTGCATAGCTTTTCAAAAAACACTAAAAAAAAGTGATTTTTTTCCCCTTAATTTTTTTGACAAGTGTATATGTATAGTTTTCTATGCCAATGTTCTGTCGAAGATTAGAATTTTTTTATGGCACTATATTCTTGACCTTTTCCTCGTTAGGCCGTTATTTTTTATTATTTCTTTTAAAAGATGGACGGTGAAAAAATTGAATTGAACGATACGTAAATGTACATATGTATGAAAATGATAGATATTCATTTATGTGATTTCAACAATCAACTAAAAAAAAAAAAAAAAAAAAAAAAAAACAATTGTGTCCCAATAATTACTTTAATAATTTCAATCAACTCATCGAAAAATGTCAAGAGTATCAAATAGAAGTCTACCTTTGCTTTATAGATTTCACAAAAGCCTTCGATACAATAGAGCATCAAAATATATGGGAAGCATTGATAAATCAAGGGATAAATACCAAATACATACGAATTCTGAAAACGCTGTATCATAACTCAACAGCAAGAGTAAAAACTGAAATAACAGGTACGGAATTCAGGATTCACCGCGGAGTACGACAAGGTGATCCAATCTCACCAATGTTATTTGCAGCAGTGTTAGAAGAAGTTTTCCGATCTTTGATGTGGAATAATTACGGTATCAGGATAAATGGTGAAAATCTGAACAATCTACGTTTCGCGGACGATATTGTACTCATAAGTTCTTCAGCGCCTGATCTTCAAAAAATGATAATCGAACTTAATGAAGCATGCATTAAAACTGGACTCCATATAAACTTGGGAAAAACAAAAATGATGTCAAACTCCACGGAAGTACCAATACAACTAGATAATGAACTGATTCCATATGTAGAGGATTTTACCTATTTAGGACAAATAATCACATTCCAAAATAAAGAAGATAAAAATATACAACAACGAATAACAAACGGATGGAAACAATTTTGGAGTATTCGAGATATCCTAGCCGCAAATCCAACTTCAGGAACTATAAAGTACTTAATGGATACTGCTGTCTTACCAGTGCTTACTTATGGCTCACAGACTTGGAGCAATAACAAAAACAATATGAATAAATTAGCAATCTCGCAAAGGGCAATGGAACGATCTATCCTAAAAATAAACCGACGTGATCACATTTCAAATGAATCACTTAAACAAAGAACCAAGATAGAAGACGTTGTTGTGAAAGCTAGGAAATCGAAATGGGACTGGGCAGGACATATTGCGAGACTTGAAGATAACCGTTGGACTAAACGCTTGACTGATTGGATACCTCTAAATAAGAAGAGAAAAGTTGGCAGACAACGGAAGAGATGGAAAGACAACATAGACCAATTTTCAAACCAGTGGACCCAAAGAGCTAAAGATAGAGACGTCTGGAGAAGTCTGGGGGAGGCTTTTGCCCATTTAACTACTTAGCTTTAAATACTAAGATTAAGGTCTTAAAATTTTATTTTAAAAATGAAAAAAAAAAAAAAAAAAAATTGAAAATGTAATTAGGGATCATTTAAGCTAAATATAATAATAATAATAATAATAATAATAATTACTTTAATGAAACATATTTATTTTTGATTTATTTTTGATTCCGTTTTCTGCTTAAGCTAAATGAATATAAAAAAAGAAATTAACACAAATATTTTCCATCCATTTTAAAAGGTTGAAATTATAATTTAAGACTCCCGCAGAGTCGATATCTATTTGCTTTCCAATAGTCATAGTTTTTATTTTATTTGAAGAAATCGACATCAGCTCAAATATACCTATAATTTCATTTACATAATATTTCCTGGTGCATACCTATCTACATTCCATTAGGGAATTCATTGAAATTACCCTCTCCGAAGTATGTTAACTAATTAAACATCATCGAGCATTATGCATTCTTAAAGTCATTCTGAGTCAGTTTACCCATCCATTCGACGATTCGATTATTATAAAACATTAAGTCAAGGATGACTTAAATGATGACCTCAGCCCAGAAGTCTTGAGCCTTGATGTAATTAATTATTTGCCGACATCTTAAGAAGCTTAGCAAAAACCTGTTAATAACCATGGAGATCGTAACGTATAATATTTGAATTTAATTGAGCATCATCTTGGCCACTGGAAGGTACTAATTTGTCTGTCACACACACACACACACCAAAAGGAGGTTTTTTTAAGTTGAGAAAATTGTTTTCTCGACATAATCTTAACGATGCTTATCGTGTTATTTTTTTTTGTTAATTTTGTTGCATCAACCTACGAGAAAACGGTGAGATGTGTAAGTACCTATGAGATATTTCTTTAAGAAGATAACGTTATTTCACCTTTTTACAGAAAATTCTTTTGGCTTTTTTTTAACTTGATTTTTTTTTTCTTACGCAAAACATTTGTTTTTATATAAATGTAGCTGGAGAGTACCTACATATAGTTAATTTGATTTTAAAACATGCATTGATAATACTTAAAGGTACTCTAATAGCTCAATGAAAGAATTCATTTATAAATAAATGGGGAAGATAAAAGTTATGGGCAAATGCATTGCTTTAAAGTTATAATTCCTAACGAAATTTATATTAGGTGCTTAAGATGAATACATTTTTATTCATTTTACTTGGGTCTTGTAAATAAAAAAAAAAAGCTACAGCTCAAACTTGGATTTTTAAGTTAAAGCTAGGTTTTGCGTGAATAAAACTTAGCTTAAGCTAGCTAGTGTAAAATTTAATTTAGTATAAGTTACATATTTTTAAATAGCTTAGGCTAGATTCCATAAGCTTTAGCAATTTTTTTCAGCTGATGATCGGAAAGGGTCCCACGTTCGTTATATTCAAGATACAAGGCATGCAGCAGACGAATTCACAAGTGTTAAAGTCCATTAGCCACGACTCACGGACATCAATTACTTGTTCTAAATTGAACAAAAATGCTAATACATAAAACTGAATTAAACCTTTTAGGGAATTTTTTTTTTTTTTTTTAAACAACACAAACATATATTTGCCAGTAAGACCTAAGGTCTTATAAATTAGGCAATGTTAGAAGGAATAGAAGGATAGGATAGATTTTTGTTGGCACAGTGGACTGATAAATAAGGTTTTGATTATCTCATAAAATCCCAGGGGTGGCGTTCAGTTAAGGGAATATAGAAAAGAATGCTGTCTAGACTGGGGCTCGAACCCACACATCCAGGTTAGCAGTCAAGCACTACTTCCACTGCGCCGGGGCCACCCCCATATACATACAAATAGTCTCTATACCAAGTTTGAAGCATATGGGCCCCACCCGTTCAGGCTTTAACTTGATGTAACGTACAGGTGGTGCTGACTGATAAAAAAAACGTTTTTAGACCTATCTATCTTAAAACTCAGTCTTAGCTAAAGCTAAAAATATGAAGCTTAAATTTAAATTTTCTAGCTCAAGCTTAGAAGTCTATTCTATTTTTTATTAACATAAGCAAAGCTAAGGCTAGACTTGTCTAGCTTTAACTACTAGTAAAAGTTATCACTAGCTAGCTTTTGCTTCTTTCAAAAACAGCTTTTACTTTTTTTTATCCAATATTTTCTTTTTTTTTTTGTATAAAAAAAAATGTTTAGCCGTCATTTTGTTTTTAAAGATTATTTTCATTTTCGCAAGTAACTGGCGTATTTTTAATCACAGAAAAAAAAATTTTACTACAAACTTGTAGCAAATTTAATTTCCTACAAAATATTTTAAGTAACTTTTTTCGATAATTGCTTTTGTTAAAAACCTACAATGCAATTTGTTGTTAAAAGTAGCGCTTGATTTTTTACATTCGTCATATTTTTTTGCAACAAAACGCACTGTAGATTTTAAACAAAAGCAATTATCAAAAAAAGTTACTTAAAATATTTTGTAGGAAACAATATTAAATCCACTTAAAGAAAAAAACTTTCATTTTCTGATTCCTCTTTCAATTTCTTATTCCCGTTTCTTATTTTGAACTGAAACCAAAAAAAAACGAATCAAATTTTTAATCTATTTCTGAGAATTTTTCACTTTTCTCCACATTTTCTCGTTAAAAATATAGGTAATTATTTATATTATAATAAACCATTATCAAACATCTTCAATTTCGAACCTCAATAAAGCCTTGAGTCATTATTGCTGAAAGCAAAGTCGTGCAATCTAAAAGTGCTTTTTTTGCTGTTTTCTGTCATAATATTTTTTGTTTTTATTTATCAAATATGACAATCTCAATTTCTGTAATTGGATAGTAATTGATATACAACCGAGCAATTATTTATTATATTTTTTAATTCTATGTAAGTCTATCAGGCAATTACGTATTGTCTTTAAGTTTTACGCTCACTGATTCCATGTTCAAGTTTTACTTCAAGCGGTAATTTAAACATTATCTTACAAAATAAATCGATATAAACCATCGATCGTGTCAAAATTCCAACTCATCAAGTTGTCAATGATCAATGTTTGGTTGATTAAAAAAAATGCTTACAGCTTTCGCTGATACATTTATCAATCAGTACCTACAATTGACTTATAATGGAATAGTTTTCATTGCAAAGATGAAAAGAGCTCCTCCTTTTTCTTTCCTCTCAAACCATCTTTGACAAGTTAAAAATTTCTTTTATCTAATCCCCGGAGAAGATTTAAATTCTTTAAAAATCTACATATTTATAAAACGAATTCATGTTTAAATCCATTCACATATTTATATAATTTATTAATATGGGATACGTAAAACTAGTTTCACAATGGGATATAATTTAGATGGAATCAAATGAAGTCGAGATTCCAATCGGAACGATACTGATATCATAAGTTTTATATCGAAAAATACAATTTGTGAGGTAATTTGATAGTTTTTTTTTAGTTTAATTTCATGATGATGAGTGCCAGTATGTTCAAAGTTTGTGACAAATATGGTGTATGAGGAATATAAATTTTTATAGTAATTCTATCCTTAGAATTTGTTTTACGATTATCGTTTCTGGTTTGATAAGAATAAGTAAGAATTATAAGAAATATTTTTTAATCGTTAAATGTTTATATCAGAATATAAATTATATTAAAAAATAAATACTGTTCAGTTCATATAATATACCTTTCACATCATGAAAGTTTTTAAAATTCCAGTTAATTTATAGTTCACTATAAGAGATGTTTAGAAAGTGCACTGAAAAGAGCCGACTAAGGCATTCTAAAAGAATTGAAAAATAATGTCAAAAAATGTTGTCTATAGATGGGTAGATACTTTGAGAAAAAAAAAAACATGAATCCTTGGCTTTTTAATAAAAAAAAAATGGTGGAAAAAATAATATTTTGTGCAAGGGTTGCCTAGCGTAAAGTGGTCAAGGCATAGGGTTGCCACGCCTTAAAGGTAATTTTTCGGGTTTTTACAATTATCTGTCACAGTTCAGATAGTATGACTTAAGGACATAAAAAAAAATATCATACAAAAGGAAGTTTTATTTAAAAAATTTCGTACGTGATTTTTTAAAAATTGCAATTTTATTATGGTCTCAAATTTATCTTCTAAACGAAAAATGATAGAGAGATGGTTGTTTTTGTAATCGATAGATTCTTTTAATATAAAAAAGTCGTGTATATATTCAAAAAATGTAATAAAAATCTACAACTCGAGATATGAACGTTTGGAAGCAAAAATGTGAAAAATAGACGTTGGAGAAAAAAATTACCATAAATTAGGATTATGTTTTCTGGAAATAAATTTTATATTTTTAAGAAGAAAATAAGAAGTAAATAAACCATTATTTGCAAGATTTTCGATTTTAGCTAAGTGAATTTTTGAATAATATAATATATATATAATATATATTTGTAATCAATTTTTGGCGGTTTTTAATTTTTTTTTTAAATTTTACGCGCATGGATATTTTCATTAAGAACAGTACCAGAATGTAGGCACATTAATTACGAGTACGATGGTACCTTACTCTATGCCCACTTATATTTATACATTAAAAACACAAAATGGTGCTTTGTTATTTTTCCTAAGCCTCAAGACCTCAACTTTGACCATCCGATCAATAGAACCCAAGATATAAGCATTTGAAACTCCTTTTTGTAGATCTTGTTTTCCGTTGTTTGCTGTACCTATACAAATATTCCAACGAAACCCATATGGTTCGTTTGTAAAGCTTATATCTTGGGTTCTATTAATCGGATGGCCAAAGTTTAGGTCATGAGGCTTAGGAAAAATTACAGAGCACCATTTTGTGTTTTTAATGTAAAAATATAAGTGGGTATACTCCTGACAAAATAATTGGAAAAAACGCAATTTTTAGGTCACTGAATTATTCCAATTGGCACTACTGTTTAAAATTTATTTTAAAATGGAGTAATGCCAATGTAAAATATTTCAATAACGTATGGCCCACTCACTGATGCGGGAATTCGGCCCCTGGTCACTTATTAAACGACAAATAAGTGACCAGTTGTTGCTCAGTCAATTTGTTAGTTAAGGTCGCTTGTCGCTCAATGCATGGCCGAGTTCTTATTTTTTTTTAAATCTGTGGTATTTCGACATATTGTAGCGGCAATATTTCGATTCAATTTGACAGTTCCTAGCTGGAAAGAAACTATATGTATGGGTGGTGAAATTAAGATTTTTAATCCATTTGAATTGTATCCATCTTTTTGGAGAATTTAAGACTCAATAGGTAATGAACTATATATTTTGAAGCATTTAAATTAGATATTTTTTACCCGCAGGTACACATCCCCTATCTATTATACATACACACTACACACATATGGATGTAATTATGTACTTATGTTTAATTCTTTTTTCAAGGATATTAGCTTGAAGCCATTTAACAGATATTATAAAAAACTAATAGGTTAAATTATTTGCAGTGGCTGGTCCTTCATAATTTTGATTAAAAATGATATAACCCATCCTTTCTCATCTTAAATTATCAATAGATCGTATACAATTACGCTGAGCTAAATAATATTATCATCATAAATACTTTAAGGTATGTATTGGGTGGTTAAAAGTTTAAATATCTTTACAAAATGTGATAACATTTCGAACACGCCCTTCAACATTTTTAGAACAATTTATTTTTCGAATTAAAATAAATTGTACATAATAAGATTGGTCTGGATATTATATATGAACTATACAACTACCAACACTCGGAGTACCTATAACCTATAGTTTAAAGGAACATCCTAATCATCAACCAAATTACACACATTCCCGTTTAAATTAAAGACTTCCATCATATTCAACCGAGTGCATGCCGTAGGAATTCGCCCTATGTCGGTTGGCCAACGGTCCAGTCTATAACCAAACTATGGTAGATGCTTCTATTTTTAATCACGACATGGAGCAATTTATAAACCGATCGTTATCCTGCACTCTTAGGCATTACCTGAAATTAAACATGATCAATGATCTGTGCAGATTGCAAATTGTTCGCTCATCCACCGTGAGATGAAGATGGCGTCCACGTGATATAATTTCCACCCAAAGAAGTGCTTTTTTGCGATCACCCAACCGATTCAACATCATCAGACTATATAACCAAGATCTTGCAATATGAGTTTAAAGCAAAGCAAAAAAAAAACTTAAGAATATATGTATCTATTTATTCCCCGGCTCCCATTGGCAAAAGACTTCCCCATATTCCAGATGGTGGAAGTCTAATGGACAGTTAGTTGAACAAACTTCCTAACAGTTGTTGTTGTTGGGATTTCTTATCCAGATTTTTTCAATTTCAGAAGAGCAAGCCATCTAGCCTATCAATGCGTCTGCAACACATCTAAGCTTGATGCAAGATATATACCAACGTAATTAATGGTGAATGCATTCAAGCCGGGCTAAAAATATTCAACCACGCAATTCTGCAATCTATGAAGTTATAGAGCTCTTTCATTAGAATGATGGGGCGCGAGGTAGTGTTTTTGTTCGTTCTAATGAATTGGAAGTGTTTTAATATTGGCATAGAGACATTGCTTTCTATAGGTGGTGACGGCTGGAAGCATGAACAAGACAGCAACATCGAGCGTATATTCAAGTGAAGAGGCTTCACAAACACTCCTGTGTATGTTTGATTTGAAACCTACCTTTTACATTCCAAAGCCGAGTTTTTGCCCGCTCCCCTGCATCATAGTTTTGATTATGATTGTGATGCTCCTTCATCATTGCAGATGCATAGATGGCGTTGGGGGTCGTTATCACATATATTTCTGGTTAGAATATTTTTTTTTTTTATAAACCTGGCCTTCTATCTTGTCTTGAAAGATTTATGTCGCGCGTACAACGTGCCATCCATCCTTAAATACAAGACAACACAACTAACAGAGGAAAAGATTTATAGTCCGAGAGAAAGTGTTGTCAAGTAATTAATGTCGAATTCCTTTTAACAAAAAATTTGATAAGTTTAGAAGAAAAAATCGATTTTTCTGAAAAAATTTCTTGTATTGAAAAAAAAAAAAAAAAAAACCATTCTGTTTAAAAAAAAAAAAAAAATCGAATGTAAGGGAGTTTACACCAGCACTTATTCGAAAATCTGGAAAACTACATTTTAAGCAAGTTAAAAGAATAAAATAGTTCAATTGCATAAACGCTAGGTGTTATTAGATATGATTTTAAATTCTAATTGCACAACACTTCCTGAGTATTAAGCTAGCCATACACAATTGCTTATGAGCCAATTTGGCCCATAGATTTCAGACAGTTTTTTTCGGACGAGCCATTTCGCTGGAAGGTGCTCTATATTTGAAATTTTTGCTTTTGATGATTGTTGTATTCCCATATCTATCTAAGGAAATCGTAGTGCTTTGAACTTAATGCACTTACAATTGTTCTGGTTGCACTTTTATTGCATATATTGTATCTGTAAGATATCGCCTTACGGATATCAATTTAGGTCAATGGAAGTGCATTGTGACAACAATTGGTTATATAAGACGACTTTTAAGACTTAAACTTAAATCAATTTTTTTTTTGTTAATTTTAACTACGGGATTTCACCTTGTAGATTTTTCGATATTTTTTACTGTGGTTTTGGGTTTTCTGGATTTAGAGCTTTCAAGATTTTGGGTTTTTAGGCAAGTGGATTTTTGGTTTATGAATTTATTCTACTCTTACCTGACTAATTTATTTTCTGTTTTATGAAGGGTTGAACGACTGCCTCGTCAAAGCTGTTCTTTTCTATCGTAATAAAGACTACTGGAATGGTTCTTAATTTATTTTACTGAGTCATAAAAGACAAGTAGTTTCATGATATTTCTGTTATAAGTGATACAGTGAAAGCTCCTATTGCGGACAACTCCCTTAAGCGGACAATCCCTTTAGGCGGACAAATTCTCACGACCGTGGATCTTGGATGTAAATTTCATACATTTTATGATCCCTTAAGCGGACACTCCTTTACCCGGACGCGGACAAGAATATTAGCCGCGATTTGTTAAATTAAATTCCCTTAGGCGGAAAAAAACTTTTTTTTAGTATGTACATTTCAACCATTATCTTTAGTAATACTTTAACATACATTTATTCTGCATTAAAAACGGTTCCCCTGGTTTACAGCGACATAGATGCGATTTGACCAAATTACTATATGTGATCAAATTCATAACGGATTTTATTTCTGCAGCTGTAGTCTGTTTTTGTATCTTTTTTCTTGTATCTTCATGTTCATTTTTAGTTTGAATTAATTTCATGGCTTGTAGGTGCAAAAATGTTTCATGATGCCACTGTATATTATACATTTCCTAACATAATTATTTTTTATTTTTTCCCTTGGACGGACAACTCCCTTAGACGGATAAAAGTGTTACGACCTTCACTGTCCGGCTAAGGGAGCTTTTACTGTATTATCCGCTAAAACAAGAAACATATGCAAAGTATTTTATTTTCTATTCGTTTCATTCATTACTGCACACAAAATTGCAACACCATTTCCCAGGCTATTATATGATGGTTAAATGCTTATGCGTATAGCTTCAAACAAACTTGTATAAAGTGAATTCATTTTATATGACAAGAAAACCAGAAGTAGATACAAAAGTGATAAATTTAATTGCCTGATGGTGGCACTCATAATTGCTAGTTGTATATATACTATATTTTGTCAGCTAAAGCACCTATATTTCTTAATGAGACAGCTTTAATGAAATTACCGTATTAGGCAGATTTCTTGAACTAAGAAAATGTGTTTTTTTTTGCATACTTTACGGTCTTACAATGCGTGTGACTACTTTCGCATAATATTTCTTGGTTTATTATTTTGTTTATTTGGGGATTTAAATTGTTGAGAAAGTCAGTCATTATTATTTC
Organism: Epistrophella euchroma; assembly: GCA_947049315.1. Taxonomy (NCBI): domain Eukaryota; kingdom Metazoa; phylum Arthropoda; class Insecta; order Diptera; family Syrphidae; genus Epistrophella; species Epistrophella euchroma. The sequence goes on along the minus strand of OX346245.1, from coordinate 118,112,616 downwards.
AGCTAATATAAAATTGTCATTTCTTGATGGATGGAACGAGTAAAATTGAATTATTTGATGTTTAAAATGCGTGCAGTTACAGTTTTTATTTATTGCTTAAAAGTTGATGGTTGCTTTTTTTTTATAATAGAGGATATTGCTTCAAAAAGGTCTTCGCCGTTCGAGCCTACAATTCATTAGTCATCACTTCCCGTTCCTGCTTGTTTTTTTTTCGCATTTTTATTGTACTGTTATACAAATTTCTATATTAAAACTATACTTGCACTAAGACTCAAGTGTAAGAGGGGGTGAGAAGGCACAGTGCATCGGGGGAATAACTATCCGAAAAGAGGATGATGACAATTTTTTTGAGTTGGCACTTCAAAATCACATCACAGTGCACTTCTCCACTTCGGTGTACTCTGCTCACCATCTCTCCATCTAAGAACTTTTTTTTTTTAACTTCACCATTCTTCGGAGATGACTTATTTATTTGTAATTTTCCTAACAAAGACTTCAATGTTCCTTAACTTGTTCTTAAATACTTCACTACATTTATAAGTACTTTTGTTATGGTCATCTCCTGATTTCTTTTTGTCCTTTATGACCACATCGCTCTCCAAGAGTAAACATCAACTATCCAGAAGACCGGTTGCATTTCGAAATTTAATGTGTAACATTACAACTTCTACGGTTGAAAATTAATAGATAGAGATAGATAAGCCCACGTAAAATAAACTAAATAAAACTATTCCAAAGCCCACCGGCACCAGGCGATGCGAACTACTTAATCATTACGTCCAAGTGTAACTTTACTTACGTTACACGTTCAAATTGATGCTTATCTATCACGAATATGGGGAAAGTGTGAAACCCATTAAATTGAACGCAACACACCACGCTATCAATTGAACTTTAATCAAAGTTAATTAATTTTTTTTTCCATGGGATAGTCGAACTAAATTTTATATAAATGATGCTATGGTATCGTGTTCTGCTCATAATATTTAACGAAACAAGTTAAACCTACTTCCATTTTTCGTATATAAAGATTGCCTTGTGTTGTGCATTTTCAAAAAATTAAAAAAAAAAAAAAAAAAGAAGGCGCTCCCAAACCAATTGAAATAATCATATGCCCCCCAATCATCATGCATATTGCATTACATCAGGAAATATATTACCAGTTTAAATCATCTTCGAGATCATGAATCTTTTTTCATCATCTATTAACTGCCTCAGCCTGATGCCTATAGTAAGTACTTAGTGAAGTCAAGCTAAAGTAGATTTCAGCAGGTGGTTTAGTCGTCTTCGAACAGGCAGTGACTACGATGAATGGTGATAGCGATGGCGACTATCGAAACACAGATTTCGTGTGTACTCGACTTAGTGCGAGAAAATATATAATTCTCATCTTCAAATGAATCTTGTTTTAAAGTTAAGTATCGTGGGGCAACCTCTATTCGCATTTGTATAAAGAAGAGAAAAACATCTTCGGTCTTCTGCTTTGCTCTCAATGGAAAAACAGGTCTATTTGAAATAAATTCGCTTATAGCACGAAATTTATCTATGAAGCCATCATTGTCGAGGCGGATACACGATCCCTCAAAGCCGCAATGAAAATGCGTAAGACAAACGAAGAATGTTAGCCAGAGCCGTATTCAGTATCCGACAACTAGGGCCTGTATCTCCAGAGACTGGAGGTATTCCGCGAGTCTTTTTGAAGATAAATAATTGCTCATCCATCATTAATATGCTTAATATTAAAAGAGAAAACAATGTTAAGATTTGTTAAGACCTGGCCAAATTTACAAACAACATTTGACCGCCGCATTCTTATTTGAAAACTTAAGTCAATTAGGAGAGAAAGATTCAAGGAAATTTGATTAATTCGGTCTTAATTGTTGCCTCTAAATTAAACTGGGGCCTGGGATTCGAAGAGAGAGAGGGAAAGAGAGAGAGAGAGAGAGAGAGAAAGAGAGAGAGAGGGTACATTTTCGCTTGATTTTTTTAAGCCAATAAGGTCGAAGCACGTTTGACTTCTTTGACGTTGACTATTTTTACCACATTCACATCTTTCTACAGCTCATAGAGTAGCTTTACCCTCTTCGCATAGATACAGAACCAAATATTCGGCGAAGAATAATTGTTCTTTCTCTTTCGAAACAATCTGTATATCAACATTCCTTTCCTGCTTAACGTGTTCAATACTTGCCATGTTGTAAAGCAGAACTCATTTAATAGAGTTTTGAACCCACTTGGTTTACCAAAGCGAAATAGCAGCTTTATCATGTAGTTTTTATCTGGATCTTCTTCCGGATCTCTCTTCTTATTAATTGAGTTAATCTTTATTCAATAGATTGTCTCGAAGTTTCTACTATCAATGATGATGTTTTATCTTTCTCCGCCCGCGGCGGCGGACAGATTCTTATATATGTTTGCTGATACCATCCCATAATCAGGTTCTTTGTCTAGTATACATGTTTACTTTTAGACGACCAATTTTTACTTGTTTTTCAAGCTCATTCAAGAATTTTAAAACAGCACGTTTAGAGTGACCTTCGATTTTGATATCTCAAGCATTTCTTAAAAGTTGGGCATGTTTGTTGAAGATAAAACCTTCCGTTTTGACGCCCATCTAACCTCTTGTAACATGTTTTAAAATGAGATTAAAAAAGTCAAATCTACTTACCGATATTCTGTACATATTTGGAATAGTTTAGAAGACGTATTCTCTAAATACACATTGGACGCGTGCGTTTTCTAAAAAAAAGTGACAAAATTGAATCTGCGTTTTCCGAGATCGATCATTCCTGGAAGTCGACTTGAAATCCGTTGGTCTTTTTCTGGATTTGCCTGACTGTGAAGATTTGGTCCATCAATGGAAGCAATAGTGGTACTTGCTGATTAGATTGTTTCAGCACGGCTATACATCGGATATGAGAAGCTTAGCAGGGCCATACCATAGTTCTTCCAAGCCATGTAGGATCGATACTCTTATACCTCCTTGCTCTTGTTTTACGCTGCACCATGTGCAACGTCATTCGTCTGTCGCTATTATCCGGTGTACACATTTAAAATCATAGCAGTATTCTTTCTCTTGGGTGACTTGTAGCCTTTAATGGTGGTGATTGTAGAAGTCTAGGTGAATTCTTTTGAATGATTACTAACAAAAGATACACTTGGTAGATCGTCCTTGTGGCACCTACCGAAAATGAACTAGATGAGTCTGATGTGTTGTTAAGTTATCGGCATAAAACTAATTAACGATTGGTAGTAAAATGTTAAAGGGATAACGTTTGTAAACCTTTTCGAATGAGATATCAATCAAATCAGTGGCACTTGTATATCCGAAGCAATGTCGATCGAAAGAATTTAAGTGCTTCAAATTGAGCTGAGTGCTTCAAACGATGACGTTAAAATTAGGATGTCTGTAGTGCAAAACAGTCACTGAGCAGCAGCAGCGCGAGAGCCGTATACGTTTTCGTGACGGAGTTCTTTTCGTGCCTTAGTAGTACCCAACCCTCCGAGAAAAACATTTAATCCATGTCAAAAATATTTTTGTTTTTGAAAACATTTTTCAAAATTGATTCCTAAAAAGTCAAAATTCGAAATAGATTGACCAAAAAAGGCATATTGCACATCGACTCCGTGAAACTTGTCATAATCGGACATTGTCCAATATGCAAGTACGCAACGAGGCTTCGAGTATTTTCAAACGATTTCTGAAGAAGCTGTATGGACAAGAAAGAGGAAGAATCCATTCATTATCTTCTCTGTACATTTCAATAAAATGTAGGTTCCACCTGGTAGAGTTCTACAATGATCCTAGTTATCTGTCAAATGTATATGTAGATATCGGTGTTCACACAAGCTTTTTAAGGAGCTTATTCAACAAATAGGAATACAATTTCCTTGCTTCAGCTGACAAGAAAGTGTGATAATGATTCCTAAATGGATAAATCATAAATAAATTTGAAGACAAACGAGTATACTTCGTTTAAATTCTCAGGGCCCTGATCACCTTAAATCCGGCTCTTATATTAGTGCATAGCGTTAAGTTTCTCGGGCCAAGAGAAGATGGAGTGTGCACAAGTAGCAATAGCATCCAAAGTTTGCTTCCTTATGCAACCAGTTATTCTTGATCATCGAACAAAATAGCCAAACAATTTGAATGGGAGTCCGTTTGGCGCGTTGCAAAAATATCTGTTTTTTGATTTGCAGCCAATTTCTGCGGAAAAATTCATTACCCAGGTATCGTCTGATTATTGAGACTTTCCATACCATCCCTCGAATCAATTTATTATACAACTTTGTATTAAAATGATAGGTATGGTGGTTAGGCCACACTATATCCTTATAAGCCACAAAATTATAATTGGGCCATAACCACATGGAAAACTCAATTTTCCAAAGAAACATTTTGCAAACTCTCTCACAGTGCAGTGTGTACCACTTTGTTTGGTTGGTGTCGAAGTGTTCTACATGTGCGAATGAATGTGCTTTAAATGTGAAAGTATCTATATGGAATAGATATGCTTTCGTGAATTCTCCTCATAGTGTGCACTCTCCCCAAATAAATTTCTCATGTTCATGAAATATATTTTTTGGAGCTTTCCATTTCTTCTTCCAACCGCATCGCTGAGCTTGTGGAGTTCTCTAGCCAAGCTACTGAATTATTCATCGATAAAAATCGGACCTTCCGAGTTTGGTTTAAAATGAATATTATATCACACAACTTCCCGGGACCAATTGAAAAGTATTTGAATGAAAAGTGAAATTCTTTTTAATTTGTTATGTTTCAGGGAATATCATATGCAAATCCATTCAGACGCTTGGGAACAATGGCCATTAGTTTTTTTGGGATTCCGATAGTGTATGTTTTTTTGTGCGAAAGTTAAATAACGAAACGAAAATTGAAAGTAAGATTTCTTTTCTTTATTTTTCCACAAAAATATGATTTAGTATTCATAGATGATAGAGATATTCAAGGAAACTGGAGATTTTTTTTTTTTTTTGGAAATAAAATCAAGGCAAATGTTTTGGTTTGGTTTATAACATAATGAGCCATCATAAGGTTTTTCTTTGTTTGTTAAATAATAATTTGCATAGATTTTTGTATTATTAGGCTTTTTATTGTTTTCAGGTTATGTTAATTAAGTTGGTAAAAATTAGCTATCACATGATGATGTTATCCGAAATACTTAAATATTTTCGGTATACCTATACCTACAGAAATCTGATGATTTAAGATAATTAATTTGATATCTGAAGCCCAGAGTCTATATCGTTTTTAAATGGCTGTTTAGACAATAAAATGTGTTATTTATTGAATATTGGCGGAAAATTTATCATCCATATGGAAGTTTGTCAACATGGGATGATTTTGTTTTTGCTTCTAGAACATATAAACATTTAAACGATTTAATTATATTAACCAAAAAATGCTGATTTGTCAATCAACTGTGGGTCGTTGCTATTTTGATGATTAATGAATAATAAATGATTTTGAGTTTTTAATTTAATATGTATGAGTTTTTTCCTACTTGATTTTTACGTGGTCCACAGGCAAGTATTTGTTTCGAAGTTGTAATCAAAATTGACAATATCGAGACCTTTCCGCCAAATTATCGTAAGCGACAAAAAATAAAAGTATCGTAAGCGACATTTTATTTTCTGTTTGCTCAGCAACGAAACCAATTAGGCCAAATTTCAGGATCAAACATTATTAACAATACTGTTACTGACAGATAACAACAGGTCCGATTGCTTTTAATGCAAAGGAAAACATTAAATAAAAATAACTTTATGTGACAGTATGAAAATGTCGCTTACGATAATTTGGCGGAAAGGAGTCGATATGGTGATGAAGAAGTCCGAAAAATTGAGTTTCCGTGTGTCCACTGTAATTTGAGGTAGAATATAAACGGTTAAGCCATATCAGCGTTGCCGAAGTGACACGATCGTGCTTTTTTGACACGATAATTTTCTCGTGGCACGAAGAATTCCAATATGGCAGGTTTTTTTTATTTTCATTATTTTACTTAAAATAAAGCAAATTTCAACAAAATTTAATGAAAATTGGTCCAAATTCCGTAAAAAGTGGGCAGAAAAACATATTTTTTGACAATGCACGAATAAAGCAAATGATTTCCTGCAACGCTGAGCCATTTGCTTCAAATTTGGTGCAGAGCATTTTGTATGTGATTTATTAGAGAGGACAATTTTTTTATTTTGCCTATAGAGCCTTACAAATATTTTATTTTTTTTTCAAATTTTCTCAGAACCGTCCATGTAATGACCATGCTAGTAATTGTGAGAAAACTGCATTTAAATTTTTTTTTTTTTTTTCAAAAAAATCATATTGCGAGTTTTATGTTTTCTGAGAAAATGGCTTAATTTTTGAGTTATTCACGTATAGCTTCTTAATGGGTGGACCAATTTTACTATAATTTTGCAATCTAGTAGTTTCTGAGGCTCAAATAATATTGCATCTGAAAATGTTTTTTTTTTACGACTTTCGTATACGTAGTTTTCATGACATACATTTGACTTAATGCTTTATGTCTTTTCATAAAAATTGGAAGTCATCTTTTCAATGTGACGAAGAGTTTATAATTCAAATTTTGTAAATTCATTTATTCTTGGGTTATTTTAGATAAGTTTTGAACAATCATAACAAAATAGCATATTCCACAAAATATTAATTGACTAAGGACTTCCTGAATAAGTATATATAAAAATATAAAAATAAATAAATAAATTTGATGGCACAACAGCTCATGAAGAACTAGGGCCTAGTGACTTACAACTCTCAACCATTTCTGTGTGCATGTCTGCAGGAATGGAGGGGACCTACAGTTTATTGCCGAATCCGAACTGCTAACGAGCGGCACTTTTCTGTGACAGGAGATACTCTTGGAGGATTTGTCAATTCCTCGCAAGGGGCAGTAGCCGTTTTTTCTTTTTTTAAATAAATAGGTTCCGAGGCTGGGGATCGAACCTTAGACCTCCGGCATGACAGTCCATCGCACTAACCATCACGCCACGGCTACTACTAAGTATATATGGGTCCGAAAAAGTATGTTTCCCCCTACCGTCCATATCGGTCTGTCCGTGCGTGTCGGTTTGCATGCGTTCAGTCATCTGTAGTTTGAGGTACAGCCTTAATCTGTGTTTTCGTATAGCTGGCTAAAATTATTTCGCTTCTTAAAATTTTCTCTAAAGATTTTGATACAATTTCGTACTTGTAATGAACGTTTCAGCATTTTATAAAAAAAAAGTTCTTACAATTTTCGATAATATGTATTGCCTTTTTTCGAGTTTTAAACATATAATTTACAATATTTAAGTACATTGACCGCTTTTTTTTATAACAATTTGATTTGGTGCTTCTGAGTAGTTCAAAAAATTTGCCAATTAATTTTTTTTACTAAAAAATAAATTCACAAAAATTATTTTTTTTTCGTATATTTGTCTTTGTCAACATTTATTTTATAACATTATGAAGAACTGACATACATCTTTAATACAAAACTACTTTATAGTTTTTAACTACAGGCAAGTTCGTACGATTAAGTCTTGCAATTTTTTTTATTTTAATTTAAAATTTTGAAAACAATCCTGAACGATATCGAAGATCGAATAGTTTGGAAAGCTATCCCTAAATGTTTTATAAATGTAATTTGATTCACGGTAAATAACAACCAAAATCTGGGTCCTAATTATTTTAAACGAAAAATATCGAGATTACATATATCGTTTTCAAACTATCTTTTTCTACAAATGGGAAAGAGATAGGTATTGTCAAAATGGTATTGTTTGATTGTTTTGGTTTTACGTAAATTAGCCCCCTTATTTGAGCAGCTGATGATTATGTTAAAGAAGACAGTTTTAAAAAACAGTGTTAATTTTTTCAACAGCATGATAAGATAGATATAATATAATGAAGACATCAAGTGGGTATAGTAAATCGTTCATGTGAACTAATTTTGGTCAAAATCTTTCTGATATAGTTCTTAAATGAGTAACATTATTCACACCAATATTTTTCAAAGACGATTTTTTCATGAATAAAACAATAAAAAAAAATAGTTTGATTCTTTTTTTTTTTTTTCTACTCTGATAATATACACAAACTATGTAATTTAAATTCGAACTTAGTCTAAATTAAAATGTATCTGTAGCAATAAACAATCAATGCCACTTATTAACTAAACATTATGTATTATATATGCATAATAGCATACATTTATTTATTGTATTTATAAATTTAATTTAAATATTCAAAGTGAGTGGTGAAAGTATTATTCGCTATAAATTTAACTCATTTAATTTAAGAAATTTTATTTAAAAAAGAGTGATTAATTTATCGCCTGTGTAATTAATGTTTTTAATTTTTTTTCCTGACTTAAGTAATTGTATGTTTTCGGACTAACATGAAACCAAACTAATTTCAACTAATGAGTGCAGTTCTCTGTCAAGGTTATATACGTTACATATCTATACAGGGTGTTCGGTATAAGGTGCACTAAAAGGCTAGAGCGAGGAGGTTGGGTTAAAACAAGAAAAATAAATCTTTTATGAGGGTGGATTTATTCTCCCCGTTTAGGCGGGAGGGGTAATTTTCTAAAAAATCGTTTTTAATTCAAGTTACTGGAGAGAACAGTTTTTAAAAAATTAATTTTTTAAACTCAAAATTTTGAAAAAATAATGAAAAAAATTGTATTAATACTAATTTTTTTTTTTTAAATTTTACGTAATTATTAAGTAATAGTTTTGGTTTTGATGTTCGAAGCTCCTGTAAATTTCTAGTCAAACACGAAAAAGAAAATACTCAAGTGGCTTTTTGTTTTTGAGAAAATTAAAAATAACAGGAGGGCAAATTTTCTAAAAAATAAGTCAACGGGCGCTATTAAAATGGAATGTTATACCTTTTTGTATGGCCAAAAACTTTTTCTTTTATTTTATTTTTAAAATAAGTTATTTTAGTAAACAGTTTTTCAAAAATAAGTTTTTAAATTTAAGTTGACGAAAAAAAAAATCACAAAATTGTGTTCAAACTAATTATTTTTTTCAAAATTTTATGTTAATAAGTAATATTTTCAGGTTTAATATCGCTGGTCGAAAAAGTTTTTGTTACAAAAACCAAAAGGCTTTTCGTGTGCTGAATTCGAATCTGAAGTCAAAAATATTCTTTCACATCACGTTTTTGTGTTATTCCCGTTTGAAAATGAAAAAAAACTTGTTTTTGCTGTATTCGAGGTAACGTTAAACCGTGAGGCAGTTTGTTTTAACCTAATTTGAAATGGTTTTTGAAAGCACAAATTTTCTTTTTTTTATTATTATTTAAATCTGTCCGATATCTCTTCCCTTCCCCGAGAAATCCTGATTTAGTTGTAAGCATTCATCCTATAAAATTTGAAAAGTCGATAGAGGAAGATCATGCCATAGAATGACCTACCCTCATCGAGGTACCAGATAATAAGTATACAGTTTTGTAGGTAGTTTCTAACCAAACATTTTGCGCAAGGGTTGCCTATCGTAATCTCTCAAAAACGTGATGTGATAGAATATTTTTGACTTCAGATTCGAATTCAGCACACCAAAAACCTTTGATAAAGTACAGTTTGGTTTTTGTAACAAAAAAATAATTTAATTTTGTCGACCAGTGTATTCAATGCTCCCATCAATTCTCAGCCAAACGCTAGAAACCAAATGTCAAAATGTATTCCAGTTTTTGAGAAAATTGTAAATAATTAAAGTAAGTTTTCCTTGAATTTGACTTCCATCGGTTCCAAAGATTCTATTTCTACTAATTAATTAGTAAAGTGGATAACGCTATTTTAAATTTGCTCAAAAACTAAAAAACATTAAGGCATCTGGTTTTTAGTGTTTGACCGGAACTTGATAGAAGCATATTAAAAACAAAAATATTACTTAACAACGTAAAATTTTGAAAAAAATTAGTTTGAACACAATTTTTTTCAATATTTTTTGAAAATTTTGAGTTTGAAAATTAATTTTTCAAAAACAATTCTCTCAAATAATTTAAATTAAAAACAAAATATGTTTGCATGAACTTTTAAAAGGAATCTAGGTACACTTAGCTTAAATCAGCTTTAAGATAAGCTTCACGTATTTATATTATATTAATAAGGGCCACCTTTCTTATTTTTTGATTTTTTTTTTCAATTATTTCCATAATTTTTGTTATTTTTGCTCAAATGTTGCACACAGGTCCTACTGCCTCAATGAAACAATTTATACCGAATTCCAAATTTATACACAAAAGCTTTTAATTTAAAAAAAAATTGAGAGCAATAATTAATTTTTTTAGTACTTCTGAATTTTTTTCACATTTTATGTTAAAGTATCTATACTAATTAACTTAACAATTTGTGCCTTCAATGCAATTGACATTATGTATAGGCTTCAACCATAACAGAAAATTTGGCTGATTTTAATAGGAGAGTTTTGATTTTTTTTTGATGGATAACTAATATAACTTCAAGAATTTCACGGGTGGAAATTGATGAAAATTTCTATGTCTGACTCTTTAATACCAAAATAAATTTTCTAGTCTATTGTAAACCTGAGATAGTGAAATTTTACTAAACCTCTACTATAACTCCGTTTCACTTAATATATTTGTATCGTTTTAACACTTAATACGAGTTACTTTGATTTCACAGCACTTACGATATGAAAAACAATGCAAAAAAGCTTAAAGGAAAAAGAATTAAAATTTTTCTTGAGATCTGCTTTGTTGATTCTTAGCTTATTCACAAGTTTAAACCAAACTTAATTTTGATATACAACAACAAAACACTGCTTTTAACGAATACTTACGCTTTAAATAACACAGTTTCAGTTCTTCAGTTGTTGCAAATGCCACTTTAAGGATGTCAAAAATGTTACATTACGGATCGATCCAGGGATATGATTATTTGAGTTCAAAGCAACAAAAAAGAGTTAAAAAAAAAAGTAGCTTTGAACTAAAATGGTTTTTCAGTCAAACCATTTTGAAATTTTAACGATAACAGATATCAAATTCGTGTTTGGAAAGTTCAAGAATTAAATCGTTGAATAGACTGATCCTTTCAGACTCATGCACTTACTGGTTCTGATGTCAAAAAAACCGCCAAATTTGTTAGGCTTACTTCATTCCTGCAGACACGCACACCAAGAATATTTAAGTCACACACAAGGCCCCGGTTCTTCATGATCTGTCGCGCTACCAAATTTAATTTAGCCAGTTCACGTTTCTAAGATCTCATTGAGCAAGCTCCGTCAGCTCCACTGAGCAGAAGGAGAAACCTGAACAAAATTTCTTCGCTAGAAGTCAAAACCAATTTCCATCTCTTTTTTATTAATTAATCAACTGCGACAAAAAATAATTGAGCAAGCGAATCCAAAAAATATCAGGCTCAGTTTTTTGACAGCAAAAGTGAGGAATCTCCCTGAGGAATTACGTTCAGATTTCTGATATTGCTGAGATCTGTGAGATCTCAGTGAGCTTGAGAAACCTGAACTGGCTAATTTATTTTCTAATAGAGTTTGACATAAGTCTGACGTAGCTTTGCCAATTTCAAGTTTCATGTTGAGACAGTTATTAAAAGTAGGTATATCATAATAACCTAGTTCCTTTACTTTAAAACTCTGTGATTTTCTATTCATTTGTGTGAATTTTCGTCCAACGTTCTGTCAAAGTTCATATAAAAAAAAAATAAAATTGCAGTCAAATGCACAGGAAATCACAGAGTTTCAAAGTAAAGGAACAGACCGAATATTATTTCCCAAAGAAACTTTAATTAATTCTTTCTTTTCAAAGCAAGCTCATTTTCTAATGTTTATGAGTCCAAAAACCTTGGGGCTCTGAGTTAAAATGTAGATAGTGGATTTATTAAAATACACACCTAGATCTTCTTTAAATAATATGTTTTATTGAAGTAAAATCTTCAGTTTCTCTCTGAAAATTTATTTATGTAAATTAATCAACACTTTAAAATGCATTAATTATAAAATTGATTTTATCTTTTATTTTTAGTTCTAACCACACCAAAGTAAATGCCATGGAATCAACAGTCTTCTACACTCAAAGCGAACAAGATCTTCATCGACTTAACGAAACACCATCTTCAGTTGCCGACGACGACCAACTCCATCAGCCAGAATCCCAACAATGTTCCGACAATAACCCTGAACTACTTCTGCGATCACTGGACAGTAGTAGTTTTAGCAGTGGTGCAAACAACAGCACAACAACGTCTGTGTCGGGACATTTTTTGCCACCACTGCAAAGAAGATGCTTGCCGCCACCAAATTTGCCCCTAAGTGCAACATCGTCGCCACTTAGAGGCAATTACAAAAATTATCATCACAATCATCAGATAGACTTTCAGAGGAATTCACAGTCGGACGATGACAGTGGATGTGCCCTTGAGGAATATACATGGGTGCCGCCAGGATTGAGACCAGATCAGGTGAGAAAATATAAAAAACTTTAAACTTTGTCGAAGCATAAAATATGTACTTAAATAACATTCTCTCTGATGATGAGTTTAAATATTCTTCTTTTATTATTTTTGTTAAATGACCTTGACTTGAGTTAACCTAACCAAATCACATAACATAAATTTTGTTGTTTCCTTAATTATTTTGCAAAAAAATCAAGTTTTGGCAATTTAAGCTTAAGCTACTGGTATTGTACCTAATTTATTGGCTACCGTGCTAGGCTCTAAAATTTCTAAAAATCTTTTTTAATGTATTTTTTAATTTAATTGTTAGCATAAAATTGAAGATAGATTTACTTAGACTTAGGCTATGAGCACAATGTATTGGGCAAGCTAAGAAGTCAAACATTTCATGATTGAAGTAGTTCAATGATGGGTTCTTTGTAAAATCAATTCTATAATGGTAATTCATGATTTATGTTAAATTAATGCACAATAAGACTTTCTAATTTATTTTTTTTTTGTGTATTCCAAAAGATTATAGAGGAAGTGAAAAGATAATTTTGCGATAGACCATTGATTTTAGAATTTTGGTAGAATGTGTGATGCTTTTTTAGTCTATAGCTGAGGTAGTTCAGCGGATCCAGGGTCAGACCGAAGAAAGCAAGAAAACTCGGTTTGGTTTTGAAGAGTTCGGAACTCCAGTCGATCGCTAATTTTATTTAACCTTTGTAATCTTACAAACTAACTTTACTTAAAATAATATAGCACGGTATTTCATATAATATTACAATATGGTTACCTTTATAACTAAAACGGTACTTAATATAATTGGGCCTAAAGACACAAATAAGTAGAATGGGATAGAGTCCCCGGCTTCAGTCGAAACTGTAGGCACAAATAAGTAGAATGGGATAGAGTCCCCGGCCTAAGTCGAAACAGTAGGCACAACTGAATTTTACAGCTCGAAAGCCAAAAACAGGCGAAACTCCTATCTAGTGTACCACGCACTTAGCAGTGTGTTTCTTGGTACTTCTCCTTTCGTACTCGAGAATGGTACGCACAACACTGGTAAAGGCAGAAGACAAATTCCCATACAAATTGCACATTTAATTATCATATTCGTGGGAAGGAGTAAATGTGAATTTTAAAAGTGCAGAAAAACTCGTCCAACGTTTCATCATATTGATGTGTTTATATATCTGGCTTATGACGGTGAACCGTATCCGGTGGCTGGCGGATGTTATTATTTAAATCTAAAAATAATAATTGAAGTGGCAGTTGAGCCGTGTCGTTGAGCGCGATGTGTGGTGGTAGTATGATTTAGAGATGAGGAAAAAAATGTGTAACTTCATTACAATTGTACAAGTAGTTTCTAACAAAAAAATAGAATAAGAAAATAACAATTTTTTATTGACAAATTATCCCATTAAGGCCTTTTAATGTGATCCGTTTTCTTTGAAAAAATAAACTTTTTCTTGTGGATAAATGCTACAGTAATTTATTCTAACTCTAAGGCCCAATTTTTGCGAGCTGAGTTAAACCAAATTAGTTAAATCTGGCTACAAAAATAATTGACAGTTTACTCAAGAATAAGTTTTAAATTAAGGAATTTATACGGAAAGGCTAAGCACATTCGGAGGATAAAATATCAAAAGTATCTGTTCAGTAAGTCAAGATGGTTAGCTCGGAATTAATTTTAATTTCACACTGAAAAATTATAGGCCTAAGAGCCTGAAGAAATTTTTTTTTTTTTAAGGAATTCTTTCCAAATACTTAAAGGTTTTACTTAAAGATTTTTTAGTTTCAAGTTTTTTATATTTTTTTCCTAAATCCGATTAGGGCTGTAATTTTGGTGAAGGGGACTACAGGACCAATAGTATACAGCAGGGTTCTAAACTATATTTAGCATATTGGGAGAATGGGCTAAGCCCCAGGGCGGTAAACAATTGTTTTGTAATTAATATTTTCTTTTCGTCGATGGACGTTAAAATTTTTTAGATGTTGACTTCTGCTAGAAAAAAAAGGGATCAAAGCTGATTATTTAAATTGCCACTGCCAGCTAAAAAAATATGTGCGGGGTGGGTTTTTAGTTTTATTTAAACACTTAAGTAGTGCCTTATTTATAAAAAAAAAGGTGGTTATTTCAGCTCTTGTGTTCAGGGTAACTATGCAATAAGAATTTTCCGGATTCACATGGAGCGGTAAGTAACTGTCTTTAGTTTGAGGACTGGATAATTCCTATTCCACGGTGTAGTTACTCTGAACACAAGAGCTGAAATAACCATTTTGTGTTTTTAAGTATAGCAGTAAGTGCCCGCAGTTGTACAATCATGGTTCAAATATTAACCCGTGCTTCAGGTATTTTATTTCACTGATTTTGGCGGATGAACTGAGGTTCAGCGATGATTTGATTTAGGCAAGCAATTGGCTACTTTCACGTACATGAACCCTTGAACCATCGTTTAATCTCAGTTAATCAGTCGAAATCGGCAAGTTAAAATTGCTGAACCCCGGGTTAAATATTAAACCACGATTGTACAACTGCCCCTAAACTAACTAACTACCTCATAGGTATGATTGATGGTGGTTTGTATAAATGATGTTATTAAGAAAGAAAAATATCCATGCCGATTTTGGAATCCACAACACTTTTGCTGAAGATGTAAGAAAATTATTTAACAATTTCGGTAACAATTTTATAATTAATTGTCAAAATATGCAAAAATTGAGTAATCGCACGCAGGCCATAGCCGATATGCTAGCCCCAACGTGCGTCGTCTTTTGGTAATTAGAGTAATTCTTGTAGCACGTGAGAATTTTTGCGGTTTCAAAACTCGTTCAATAATAGCACTTTATTGCAATAAACTTCTACTTCTACAATAGCAGCAGTTTATGGAAATAAATTATATTCTTTATTTTTTGAAGCTACAAAAGCTGTTTAAACATGAAATAAAGTGCTGATAAAAACGAAAACTAAAAACTATTCAAAAGGTATGTGTTTTATTTTATTTTATTTTATTTTATTTTATTTTATTTTATTTTATTTTATTTTATTTTATTTTATTTTATTTTATTTTATTTTATTTTATTTTATTTTATTTTATTTTATTTTATTTTATTTTATTTTATTTTATTTTATTTTATTTTATTTTATTTTATTTTATTTTATTTTATTTTATTTTATTTTATTTTATTTTATTTTATTTTATTTTATTTTATTTTATTTTATTTTATTTTATTTTATTTTATTTTATTTTATTTTATTTTATTTTATTTTATTTTATTTTATTTTATTTTATTTTATTTTATTTTATTTTATTTTATTTTATTTTATTTTATTTTATTTTATTTTATTTTATTTTATTTTATTTTATTTTATTTTATTTTATTTTATTTTATTTTATTTTATTTTATTTTATTTTATTTTATTTTATTTTATTTTATTTTATTTTATTTTAT
This sequence comes from Epistrophella euchroma, assembly GCA_947049315.1. NCBI lineage: Eukaryota > Metazoa > Arthropoda > Insecta > Diptera > Syrphidae > Epistrophella > Epistrophella euchroma. The sequence goes on along the minus strand of OX346245.1, from coordinate 118,096,723 downwards.
TTTATTTTATTTTATTTTATTTTATTTTATTTTATTTTATTTTATTTTATTTTATTTTATTTTATTTTATTTTATTTTATTTTATTTTATTTTATTTTATTTTATTTTATTTTATTTTATTTTATTTTATTTTATTTTATTTTATTTTATTTTATTTTATTTTATTTTATTTTATTTTATTTTATTTTATTTTATTTTATTTTATTTTATTTTATTTTATTTTATTTTATTTTATTTTATTTTATTTTATTTTATTTTATTTTATTTTATTTTATTTTATTTTATTTTATTTTATTTTATTTTATTTTATTTTATTTTATTTTATTTTATTTTATTTTATTTTATTTTATTTTATTTTATTTTATTTTATTTTATTTTATTTTATTTTATTTTATTTTATTTTATTTTATTTTATTTTATTTTATTTTATTTTATTTTATTTTATTTTATTTTATTTTATTTTATTTTTAACAAATTTTACTAATTTTTTTGCTCGTCAAGTTGGTTGACGTGCGATTGAAAAAGCTATTTTTGTGAGTTTTACCTTCGACGGCAAAAAGCCTTAATACTCGTTGTTTGAAGAATTCATTCTTTTGTGTATCCAATATTTATTGACTTTAATTAATAGATTGCATTGATTTGATTTACTTTGAGACTTCAAATTACCCAATCACCATTCATCTATATTGAAAACAATGCAATCTTTTTTCCCCATTCATTTAACAGCATTCAATTGAATGGAATCTTTTTTGCATTCTTTTGCAATCGTTTAAAAGAGTATGGTAATTTGATTTGAGCTTAATACTTACTTAATTATTAAAAATCATGTAATAATACAAAAATAATGTTATTTAAAACAGCTAAAGAATGCAAAAGTTAGAAAAGAATGCAAAAGATTGTAAAAAAAACTGCATTCAATTTATTAAAAATAATATAAAATAAATTAAAATTTTATTTTTTTAATTTTAATTAATCTATATAAAAAACTTTGTTTTTTTTTTATTTACTACACAACTATTTTTAAATTTTTACGCTACGCGTTTCGGAATAAATATCATCGGGTTTTGAGTTTGGCAACTGATAATATTTTTTATGAATTATTACCTAAATTTCCCGTTTGCCCGAGGTCGAATTTTCTAAAAAAAAAAATATTTTAAATACAAAAAATATTAAAAAAAAGAATAAAAAAAACTACATATATATATTTTTGAAAAGACTTCTATTTTTTTATTTATTTTTAAAAATTCAAGTTGTTTGGTAAATATTTTAAAAGATATTTATTAATTCAAACTCAAAATTTGGAAGAGAAAAAAACTAAAAAAGCTTCACATTGATTTTTTTTTCTTTTTCAAAATTTTACGTTATTAAGTACATACCATATTCATTTTTCGATGCTCTTCTCAGTTTCTAGTCAAAAATTAAGCCCTAGGAAGATTTTAATGCAATAACTCCAACAATTTTATTTAAAGAAAAATAATAGTTTTTGTAGTTTTAAATTTTTAAGAAAGTTAAACACTAAGGTACAATTTAATTCTTTGTGTTTGACTTAAAATGTAATATTAATAATAAGTGCATACTAATAGAAAATAAATTCAGAAAGTATATAATTTAACAGGGTTTTCACGATTCTCCGGCTTTTTTGGTGGAATTTTTCAATTTTTGGCAACAAATGTAGTTTTCTCGAATTCATTCTTCCTTAACAGATTTATAACTTCTTAGCCGCTCGCTGGTTGTACCAACCCAAAAATGATAAAATACCTTTTAAAACCTCTTAAAGGTATATTTGAGGCACCATCTTATGTAACGTTTAAATTGGCATAAGCATGGATTTCTGCTACATAAATTTCAAAAAAAGGTAACTAAAGTGCATCGAATTAGCTTTCAGCGAGAGTTCAACAAGAAATGCGCCAACAGAGGCCATTAAACTGTTTACACACACAACACACGTTGCCCGTTTTTTCATTCGACAACACACGATACATGATGTGATCAAGCAACTTGCCATCGCCATCGGGCATTTAATATTTGGTCAGAGAAATCAAAATCCTCCACATGGCTGCATTCAGTGAGCTATTAACTTTCTTTTGGGCGTGAGGCCAAACAAAGTGCTTCAGGCTAGACTCTATGCAGTCTACACAATCAACATGTCAACTTCTATAGTAAACTACACTGAAATAGCAGCAAATGTATTGCGGTATTCAGTCAAATTGTGTATATAACTGCTTGCAACCCATATCCAACCCATATCACTTCATCAGAGTACTTGATTAAGCGCCTCACATTAAAGTCGGATTTCTTCATGCGACCAATGCAATGCCCTCTGTACTGGCTGGCCATGGTGAGGCGCTGTGATGATGGTGGCTGATGCGGCACGCCGCTGTTCGCCACCGCCCCCTCCTGGTTGAAAAAGTATTCCTCGTCGAGGGAAATTAATTGCTCTACTTTAAGTCCTCCTCTTTCTTGAACAGCAAATTCATCCACCCGCTGTTTTTTTGGTGCGGAGAAAGTTTTCGCGTCATTAAACGTCCGATAGAGGCAACTAACTAATTTGGACCATTTCTAAGTTTCCCTCCTTCCCCCTTTCTACACACATCCAGCAATAATTTTTCTTCTCTTATTTGCAGGTTCGATTGTATTTCTCGCAACTTCCGGACGATAAAGTTCCTTACGTTAATAGCAATGGTGAAAAGTATCGGCTGGAGCAATTGTTGCATCAACTTCCGGCGCATGATAACGAAGTGAGTATACCTCTGCATGGCAGTCTCGAAAATTGTAATCTTAACTTGCCATTTGTATTTATAAGCATTTTGATTTTCTTACAAAGAAAAATCACAGTGCTTCGCGTCGCGTCGCGAATACAATTGTTAATCCTGAAAATCCTTTAAAATATATATTTTTTTTTCATTTTCAAAAGGTTCGATATTGCCATTCGTTGAGCGACGAAGAACGAAAGGAATTGCGGATATTTTCAGCACAAAGGAAACGCGAAGCTCTTGGTCGTGGAGGAGTGCGATTACTTTCGGATGAGAGACCATGCAAAGGGGTAAGAGTTTAAAGGGAGCTAAATTCCAACTTATAAAATTTTGCTTCCTTTTGTTTGGGATTTTTGTTGTGTTCGGAAAAAGGAAGGAAAAACTTTTAATAACTTTTTCTTTGGCAAGGACTGCGTCTGGTACTTTTAACAATGCAAATTTGATTAAAACGGAAAACTTTAATATATATTGAGAGAGATGCTTTTTGAAAGTTCTGTGGCATTTTCGCAGTAAAGTTGGGTTTTTCATTTTCCATTGTTAGTTGTTGGTAGGTGTATAATATTTTAAAACAGGAGTTGAAAGAAATCTCTTGTTAAAGATATTACAAAAGATTAGGTTTCTTCAAATCAGCGATGGAATTACTCAGACCGCTCTCTTTTTTGTGTTTTTTTTTTTAATAGAGACAAAGCGATCATTTAAATAAGGAAAGGGGAAATAAACTTCTGATTAGCATTAAATTCGGCAGTATGAATTTAAACAAAACTTCTTAAAAGGGCGGTTTTGTTCAAATGCAGTATTTTGGGTATGAATGAACGAAATGGTTAGGTTTTAACTTTTTTTTTTAAATTAAATGCTGACACATTAAGAAGTAAATAATCTCATGATTAGTAAAAATATTAAATGCTATTTAAGTGAGCTAAAAACCAAATAATATTCGATAGACAAATATATCAAATATTTAAATCAGTTTCCAAAAATATTTCCCAGATATGCTTCACTCGAATTTTTAAGTATTTAGGAAGCTAAGATCGCTGCTTTGAAAACAAAACATTTCTTTGGATGAGGATCTGTGGATATATTGTGATGATTTTTCAAAACTTTAAAAACCGTTATGTAGGGCGGGAATTTTTCTAAACGTAATGTTTTGTTAGTTTTTTTTTAAAGTCTTTTAAAGTTTTTTAATATTTTTTTTGAATGAAAAATGGTTGAATTAAATTAACTTTTTGTTTCGACAGAGAATCCCCGCCACAAAAATTATTTTTTGAACAAAATTAAATATTTTATAAGTAGAATGGCACAAACCATCGACGTGATGTTTTTTTACTTTTTTTTATTTTTTACCGTTAAGGTTTTGTACTATGATATTTGTAAAACTTGGAACAAAGCTTTGGATTCCCAAAACTCGGAGATGAGGAATGGTTAGCTAAATATAAAAACACCGATTTATCGACGTACCAAAACAAGGATTATTTAATTATATTTATTAATTATAATTTAAAATTTTTAAAATTACAGAACTTTCAATATTGTTTCTTACGATCAAATAAAACTTCTTTGCTTTTTTTTCGCCTTTAAAAAAAGTCATACAAACATAAAACTGCTCTTTAACCAAATCGACGGTTTATGATTTTGGTACAAGAAAAAACTATTTTTTTAATTTTCCATGTTTAGAAATCAATTAAAATACAATAAAATTTTGTATCTTCTTAATACTACTTTGTTGCTTGCATAATTTCTTAGTTATTTAAGTTTCCGTAAAAAATAAATCTGAAGTTAGGGGAAGGAATTTAAAAGAAATTTGATTTCAATATTTGATTAGCATATAGCACCAATGTTTGTAGTTTTTGTGATGCTGTCTTTGTCTCTAGCTGAGGTAATTCAGCGGGTCCGGGATCAGACCGAAGGTAGCAAGAAAAGTCGGTTTTTTTTCGAAGATTTCAAAACTCCAATTAATCGTCAGTTTTATTTGATCTTCTAATCTTACAACTAATTTTATTTAAAATGATATAAAACGGTATTTCATATTATTTTACACTACACTATGGTTGCCTAAATAACTAACACAGTAAATAAAGGCACAAATAAATATGTAGAATGAGATAGAGTCTCCAGCCTCAGTCATAACTGAAGGCGCAAAATACTACAATGGGATAGAGTCCCTGGCCTCAGTCGAAATTTTAAGGGCAAACACTGGATAGAGTCCCTAGCCCCACTCAAAACTGAAGGCGCAAATACTTTGTTAGAATGCCTAACAATACGATAAAGTCCTCGACCCATGCTAAAACTTAAAGCACAAAATAATTTCACAGCTCGGCTCGATAGCCAAAAACTGAGAAACTCCTATCTAGTGTACCATACTACGAACTCAGCTCAGCAGAATGGTACGCACAAAACTGTTAGGGGCAGAAGACGAATTCCCATACATATAGCACTTATATAACACTTATCATATTCGTGGAAAGGAGTAAATGTGAATTATAAAAAAGTAAGAAAACTCGTCCAACATTTTATCATATCGATGTTTTCATATATATTTGGCTTATGACGCCGAACCGTATCCGTTATTTTTAGAATTCGAAAATTAAATAATAGCTTAACAAGCTACAATCTTGGTCACCAAAAGAATTATTATCTTCGTATTTTCGTCCGCTATCTTCAGACATATTTTAGCGGGAACTTAAATAACTATATAACTGATGGTTTTCTGATTCACATTCAGTAATCGTGTTCCATCAAGGGTACCAGATCAGATAGTGCAGATAGATACGGCCCTGGTTCAGGTATTGGTAGTGGAACTGTTGCAGGGTTTATATCTGGAGCTGATGTTGGTGGATGAGGACCAAGCTTAACTCCAGTAAGGGACATTGCATCAGACATATACAGCCCAACTGGTGAGATTGGCCAACGAGGAACAGTTTCATTTTTTGATTGAACCAAAAAGTGTCCACGAAAGAAAGGGACGTTAAAAAGCCAGATCATATTACAGTACAGCCGTAAAGCTTAATTTTAAATTTACTTTATGACGTTCATAAGATACATAGGTACTGTAAAATGCAAAACCATAAATAAATGCTGTTTAAAGGCAGTTCAAAGGCCCCAAAACAGTAGGTATTTCGTTCTTTTATAAAAGAAATATTTATTTCCAATTTCGTAGCTTATGTCCTACAAAAAGGAGCTGGTGTTGAGATAAATTAAAATAAATTTGGTGGCACAAACAGCTCATGAAGAACCAGGGCCTAGCGACTTACAACTCTCAACCGTTCCTGTGTGCGTGTCTGCAGGAATGGAGGGGATCTACAGTTTATTGCCGAATCCGAACGGCTAAGGTGAGCGGCACTTTTCTATGACAAGAGATACTCTTGGAGGATTTGTCACTTCTTCGCAAGAGATAGTAGCTCCGAAAAAACTTAAGGTGGTAGCGGCTGGTATTGAACCCCAGACCTCTGTCATGACAGTCCAACGCACTAACCAATACGTCACGGGTTAGTTTTAATGCCGTCACGTTTAGTTTTAATGCCTCAAATATCGATTACCTTAGAACCCGCGCACAATTATAAAATTGTTATCGGCATTCTTTTATGGGTCTCTTAGGAAGCTTCCATATACAGCTATTCAGCTTTCTGAAAATTATCAGCAATTTTGCTGAATCAATGTCTAATATGACAAGACTAATTGGCTCTTGACAAAAACAAATATTAACATAAAAACAAACCTAATCCTATTAATCTAAAGTCTCAATCAAATTTTCAAACAAAAGAGATTACAATTAGAAGATGACATCAATAACTTAACACAACATGTTGGAATGTTAAAAGGCATTTATCTCATTGTCTTTGTAGTCGACAAACAATTGAAAGAAATCACTTCCTTAAATTTCAATAAACAATCAATATAATAAGGGACTGAACTATCCCTGTTTAACCTGTTAAAATAGCATCGACAATTTTATTCTTCACCCTTCACAAAGTTTCTGCAGGTTTTCTTACTTATTTTCATTTCCAATCCCCAAATTCGGCCGAATTATTAATGAGACTCGTTATCGATGCGCCTTTCGGTACATAAAGTTCGGTTCCCAAAAGAAAAGAATAAAAGAACACATCATCGACCCGAAATACCGCCTGGCCCGTTGACAATGCTGCTAAAGGGCTACTCTTAATCCCCACCACCAGGGACTTTATTTTGGTTTTTTTTTCTTACTTTCGGCATTGTGCTCTTCATTTTCTTTATGGATTTTTCTTCAGTGGATTCGTGAGGAAACCATTCTTATCTTCATTGTTCCAAATGACAGCGTCTTCACTTCAGTACACATGAGTGCGCAATTGAAAGAATGAGAGAAAAATGTATTTAACGAGGCGACCGTTTGGTCGTTCTCGTTGCCTTTTTCGTTTGAGTTTTTTTGATTTTTATTTCTCATTCCAAAGAAGATAAAAATTTTCTTTAAAAACTGTTTTAACCCAAAGCAGTTAAGGGCAGAGATTTTGATTTTCTTTTAAACTGTTATGTGGAAAGTGAAAAGGCCGTAACTGATAAATTTGAATTCCTGGAAAATAATTTTTAGTTGAAATGTATAAGTTGATGAAACAAAATTAAAAACACTTGTGGGATGATTGTGTGTATCTCACGTTTTTTCAATAGACAACTGCATTTATTCGTCGCAGCACCGAAACTGCAAATCGCTGGGCGTACATCAATGTCAGTCGCCTCCGTATGCATAAGGTAAGCCGTAGTGGAATCGCGGCTACATTACTAATCTTGTACGCGTCTATGACACTTCGATTCATGTGCAGAAACAACAACTTATTGGATCCATGTCATCCCTATTAACGTTAATGTCCTTTAGGTTTAAAGTTACCCTGCTAACTATCTACACTCTATGACAAATGAAGTTATTTTTTTGAAAATTTCCAAATTATCTCATTTCTCATATAAACTCATAGTTCAAAATGAGATTATTTCAACAAAATTTGCAAATTATGTGATAAAATCAAACGAACACATCCAAAAGGAAACGTCAAAACTGAATGTATGGAAATAAAATGGCGCCCAATTTAGATTTAAAATGAAATGAGCTTTGAGCTAAATTAGATGAAGACACGTTTTATGTTTTATTATTATTTATTGTATTATTCATACTAGATTCGTGCAAAAAATTGAACTCGAGATTTCAATCGAGCTTTCAATAAGGATGATAAAAAACAAGAACAAAATGGGTCAAGTTTGTCTGCGTGTCTGTCTGTGCCTCGACCTACAGCCCAAACCACTGAAGAGATTTTCTTCAAACTTGGAGCATAAGGTTTTTAGGTGATTTCCTATAGGAGAAAATGAGATTCTTTTTTTAGCTCAAAAAGTAAACTGTACCTCCCATACTTCCGTTTTGAAAAAGGTGATTTATCCCGAAAGCGACTCTTATGATTTTGGTTAAAATTTTTGATGTGTACTAATGTTGGTATGGTCTGCATTTTGGTAAAAAAAAAGTTTACCAAAAACTGTATTTATCGGTACCTGGCCGTTCTATTTTTTTTTTTATTTCCGACTTTCTCATTAACGGTTTAACCGATTTTGAACAAAATATTTATTCTGGAGGTCCTATCAAGTCTGAATAATTCTGCATACAAATAATTTCAAAGCAAATTTTTTTTCGATTTAATTTTTTTTTTTTTTTTTTTTGAAAAATCATTTTTTTTCCTAACGGGTTGATGATTTTGTTTTATCATGGTTCTAGTCGTTTATTAAAAAGTAATTAAAATGGCATACCTACCATTTTTTTGTTTCTAAAATAATTCAATAAATTTTATAAATATAAAAAAATTAAAATTAAATTAAAAAGTTTTTTTTTTTTTTTCAATTTAAATAACGTGGTTCGTGCTTTTTTCCTATGGGTAAATGCATACATGTATAAATATTATTATTTATTAATTTACTTACTTGAAATACGTCGTGTACTTTTTTTTTTAATATTATGTATATAACCATTAAAAAAGGTTAGATTTTAAAATCTATAATTTTCCATGTACACACATCATTTAACGTTAATGCCAAGGAAAGGCCCATTAAACCAAGCGCCACCAAAGTGCCTAAACTGTGTTGAATAAACTCAACTTCACAAAAGAATGCAATTTAAAATGAAATCAAACTTATAGCAAAACATTCATTTTAAATTTCTTTTGTTTAAGAATTGCTAATACAAACAACGAGAATCTTTTCAAAATTCAAACCGTTTTTTTTTCACCCTTAAACCTCTACATAAAACAATTCTTTGTTTTTTTTTTGTCTTATCGCCAAGTAAAATCATTCCCTTAGAAAAGTTAATAGCGGCGGATACGGAAGCCTCGAAAGCGGTTTCCGCCTTTCATCCCAGAGCTTTCCTTCGATCCTGTTTATAGTCATTTTTTATTTACATGCACATCCCTGCAGCACAACAGAGCAGCACCAGTGAAAAAGGACTATTATACCAATAAAAGGATGAGAAAAGAAAACACTAAGTAGTTCGCCATTCAAACCCTCTATTAAAGTTTAAGGAGTAAATTACTTTCGTTAGGCGGGTAGGGTATAGGTATCATCTACATAGGTCGTACAGAATAGAGAATAAATTTTAGTGCCTACAGCCTAAATGACTTAGGTTAAATAGTCTGGAAATCTTTGAGGCTATTTATATTACGAAAACCTCTCAATGTAAGGTAAGAGGTCATTCAATCAAGCCATTCGCAGGTTAAGGGTAATCACCCAGTCCATTTGTTGATAGCAGTGTGGTGAGTATAAGAGTATCCTTGGCAAAGACTCAATTAACTTTTGTTTGTTAACAAGACGAACTTTTTTGTAGGTTTTTGTAAATTAGCAGCTATTAGACATTATTCATTTCCTCGCTTGATTTTGGAGGTAATTTTAATTTTTTTGAATAAACGAAAAAAAAAATATCATCTAGGTTAAGGAGAATTGTACTTTTGGGACGGGAGAGCGCAAGTTCTTGAATACATTACTCATTCGTATAGCCCAAAAATACCTTTAGGTTATTTTTGAATGGAATTAAAGTTATGGCACCAGTTAACGAGCTTGGGGACTGTGATTCCGTTGGGGTTCTTTTTTTTTAAGGTTTCTTTTTTTTTTTTTTTGAATGGTTCTCTAAAGTGGATTTTTCTTTCTGTTTATAGTGTGAAGACCAACTCTCACCCGGTGATATTGTTGTATTTGCCCAGCGGCTGGGAGCAAATGTTTGCTGGCATCCCGGATGCTTCGTGTGCTCAGTATGCAAGGAGATCCTTGTGGATTTGATATATTTTTACAAAGATGGAAGTCTATATTGCGGCAGGCATCATGCGGAAACCATGAAACCACGGTGTTCAGCTTGTGATGAGGTTAGTATATCCATATTTGTGATGTTTTCCTTTTAAATATTCTTAAAACCTTAAACCTCAGCAATTTTATATGCAAAAAACTTTGTCTTTTTCAGATTATCTTCTCCGATGAATGCACCGAAGCCGAAGGAAACACATGGCATATGAAACACTTCGCATGCTTTGAATGTAAACATCAGCTTGGGGGGCAGCGTTATATAATGCGTGAAGGGAAACCTTTCTGTTTGACCTGTTTTGACACCATGTTTGCCGAGTACTGCGATTATTGTGGGGAAGTTATTGGCGTTGATCAGGGTCAAATGAGTCATGATGGTCAGCATTGGCATGCCACGGACCAATGTTTCTCGTGCTGTACGTGTCGCTGCTCGCTGCTTGGAAGACCATTTTTGCCCCGCAGAGGAACCATATACTGTTCAATTGCATGCAGCAAAGGTGAACCACCAACACCGTCGGACAGTTCAGGTCCCGGACCACGGCTGACAAAACGTTCTTCATCCAATACCGAGGGAGCGAAGTCTCCTCGAGCTGGCAAAAGATCCAACACGAACCAAAAAGACTCCGTAAATAGAAACCTCGACAGACTGATAATCGAACGAAATATGGAAAAGGCAGTTCTAGATCAGGATTCACCACTCAAAGATCATCGACGGGAACCCATCGATCTGTCCGAACTGGGTGTGAGTCTAGATAATCTACGATCAAGCGAACGAACTGATTTCCCTGATCAAAACCTTACGTCCTCCCTACCAGAATTGTTGTTATCGAAGGCAGAAGATTCCCATAGCTACCAAAGTATAGATAAGATAATAATCAACTCTCCCAGCGCCTCTGAACTAACCCAGAGCACTCAGGAGCTAACTCAAAATGACAACGAAGATATAGACAACGAGAATGCCAACAACGAACTTGATCAACTTGGCAGCCCTGTTGAGGACGACGACGAAGGAGATGACGAAAATAACTACCGCCCACATCACAACCACCATCAACACACACACAACCTTGCCAAAGAAGTGCGATTCCATAGTGGACATGACACCATGTCACGATCCAAGAGCTACACCGATAACTCGAGTTCACGTCGGCGCAGACGAAGAAGGAATCAAAACCGGAGCGCTTCCGAAATGCAGATAAATCAAAAGAACCTAACTCATCACAATTCCCAACCGAAGCACGAACGACCAGTCTATGAGAATGCAACTGATGCTTCGAGTGTGTGTTCAACTTGTTCCTCCAGTTCGTCCAGTTTGGACGAATATGTCTATAGAATTCCAGCCAGGAAGCACTATGGGGGAGTTCGAGTGTCGTATGTGCCCAATGACGCCATCGCATATGAACGCAAACGGAAACAAAATTCAACGAGTGATGTGGAAAACAAAAACTGTATCATATCATGACAACCTGTGCAGGCCGAAACACCTCTTGAACAACCCTGTTCGTGTCGTACAGGGTGTTTCAAGGGTATTCTGAAACTTTTTCAAAAACCCTGCGATCCAATACATTCGGTTTAGAATACATAGAAGTAGTCAGCATATCAATCGTTTTGTAAATATTTATACATTTTTTAAAATATTTAGTTTTAAGACAAACAAAAAATCTGTTAAATTTAGTTTGTAGAGTTGGATTTTTCTTTTTTTTTTTTTTTTTAATTTAAACTATTTAAACTTAAAATTATGTAAAAATAATTATATTTAGACATTCATAGTTGTGAAGATACATAATATGTTTTTGTAACCGTTGTAGGTCCTTGTATAAAAATGAAATAAATAATTAATTATTGATGTTTTAGACTTAGATTTAAGATGGATTCAATTATTCCAAAAACCAAAACGAACGAAATAAGAATGCTTCCAATATTTGTATCATTGTTAACCTCATATCGCACAAAAATCGAGCATTATCAAAAAAAAAAAGTAACATATTCTATATTATACTCTACCAGGGAATGGTTGTAAGATAAATTGAACGTAAAGGGGTTTTTGTTCTTAAAAATATCCTATATGACGTTGATTTAATAGAAGGATCCCATATCAGTTAAATATATTAATTTTAAATTGATAAGTAATAATTGTATAGGAATTGTCACAAACGCGTACAAGTATTTAAGAAACAAAATATAAACATCATTTTTGATAATAAAATAATAATGAAATATAAATAAATGTTTAAATTTTAAAATTCTTGTTTTATTGTATTAAAATTGGATCTGAATAGGGTGACCAGACCTATGGCTGATTTTAAAGAAGACTGGTAAAGAAGACACCTACAGATCAAAAACCTAAAAAAAAAATGAGAAATAGTTCCATATTTTCAATTTATCAATTTATTGGAATAAAAAAAAAACAATATTTGCAAGAGAAAAGAAAATACAGATACGTATAATAAATAAGTCATTCTTTATTTATATCTAGATTTTCTTTAGTTCTACTTTTTTTTTTTTGTTTTAAAGATGTTTTTAAATATCAAAATTGGTTTTCATATTTGAGAAACTGAGAAGATTCTAATATATATGGACAAATCGCTTATTTTTTTTTAAAAAAGACGAGTAGACTTGTCCTCTTAAGAGGACGTCTGGTCAGTCTAGTATTGAGAGATATTGAAATAGAATTGAAGAAAGACTTACTTTTGAATCTAGGTTTTAATCCGCTCTCATACTCTTTTTTTTTTGTCCTGCTAAGATATGACTAACTAGCTACACAGAATGGTGACGGAGACAGAACTGGAGCTGGAATAGCTGTGAAAATATTAAATACACGCAAATTCTATGTTGCGAACACAACGTATGAACGCAGACGGAAGAGTTCACCAACTTTTAACTTTTCACGTACGACACTTTTGACGTTTCAATTTGTATGAAGTAAAAAAACAACTTTTTGAGTCGGAAAAAAATATTGTGGTTATTTGTATCGCAAAAAAAATTATTTATTAAAAGAAAAATTATTGGAAACAAAAAATATGAATTCTGAGCTTGTACACATGAATATTCTTTTGTTTTTCTTCAAAATACTTTCAAAGCTGTACAGCTGCATTGTGGGCACGTAAAAAAATAACGTAAGACACTTTTTCACAGCTCTTCCAGTTCCGTCTGCGGCTCCAGTTCCAGCATTCTATTCTGATCAGGCAGTAAATGTTTATAGCATGGTGTCCACTCTGACTTAAATACGAAATTATGAAGACAAATTTTGTTTTAAACCTGTCAAGTCGTGTGATTATCAAAGTGAACGATTTTAACGCATTGTCGACAGGGGTATATTGAAACGAATTTTGTCTGTTTCATCATTTTTGTTGATAAGAAAAAACACTTAAATTAAATGATGTATCCGATTGTTAAAGGTTTTCTATTCTAAAATGATCAAGAAAGAAGTGTCCGTTTATAGGAACGTAATTTGTATGAGAAATTCAAGAAAAAAGTTTTTTCGCTTAAGGGAATTGCCCGGTTATCAGAGCTGGCCGCAAATAGAGCTTCTACTGTACTTATGTATACGTATTATCCAGTTCTTTTGCGTATGTCACTTTCAATTCGTAACTTTTGATTTATTAAGTCATAAAAGAACTTTTTTACAAAGGGTTTTAAATTAGGTACAATTAAGCTTGTTGATTTCCGTTGGTCAGTTCTACCAATCACTGCTTTTGCACTCACAATACTCAAAAAAGCTTCCATTAGCTATCCGAAGGGGTGATTTACAAGTGTTTTTTCCCTACGGATTTGTTTTAAGAGTGCCAGAAGTGGTCTGAGTTCCAAAATTCATCATATGCGCATTTACTGCGCAAACTGCGCATCCAAAAAAATTTCTGCTTCGATTAAATTTTTTTTTTTGCATTCCGAAACGTCAGACTGATGCAATGTAATATTTCTGCAAAGCATCAATTCTGCGTTGCTGATGCGTACGAAAAATTTAGGCATTTCTTCCGCATCAAAACATTTTCTACATTTTGGAACTCAGCCGTGAACTCTGAACACTCATATTATGTACATTTAAATGTCGTTCGTTGTCAAAGTAGTAAAAGTAAATGCTTCTTGTTGGAACGTTCTGGAATTGACATTATTGAAGAATTCATTTAAGTTTTTGCTACTTGTACATACATACACATATTATGGAAGACAATTTTTCATATTAAATTGGAATCTTAAATGAAAAGCAGACATAAAAACGTTGATGGTTGATGAGTCACTTATCTCCTTAAATAAAAAAGTTAATGATATTGCCAAAATCTTCAAGTTCACCCAAAAACCCCAGGAATATGTGAAAAGAATGCTGGCTGAAGAGGAATATAATACGTAAAGCAGTACAATACTTTTCTTGACTTCGCAGTGAACGTTTTGGAACACAGTTTTTAAATTTCTGCCAACTCCAGACTTTTTTGCCAAACGTTATTTATTAATTACCAATGCCACTACAAAAGACATAACAAAATCTGGAGTCAATTGAGTATCATGGAATTTCGAAAAACTGCCTTCAATTTGAATCAGAAGAAGACAATCTATAATAAAAACTTAAAATATTATCAAGTTTGCGGAAGAACTTATAGATTTTATGATACTCTTTCGAAAATAAATTTTCAATTGTTACCATTGTCCAAAGGCCGCTTGATTCAAAGTTGATTTTTTACCGTAATATTTCATCGAAGATGGAACCACCATTACTTTTTGACATTTTATTTAAAGATCTATATTACATACCCCTTTCACATTAGGAAAGAAATCATTGAAGATTTTTGTTAGCTTTCTTTTGGGGCTGTGGGATCATACCTCATGTATGGGATATTCGCAAAAAAAAAATAAAAGGTCAGTAATTGGTCATAAAAGGTCAGCTATTTTCAGAAATTGATCTAAAAATAAATAAATTTGATGGCACAACAGCTCATGAAGAACTAGGGCCTAGTGACTTACAACTCTCAACCATTCCTGTGTGCGTGTCTGCAGGAATGGAGGGGACCTACAGTTTATTGCCGAATCCGAACGGCTAACGAGCGGCACTTTTCTGTGACAGGATGTACTCTTGGAGGATTTGTCAATTCCTCGCAAGAGGCAGTAGCCGTTTTTCTTTTAAATAAATAGATGGCGAGGCTGGGGATCGAACCTTAGACCTCTGGCATGACAGTCCATCGCACTAACCATCACGCCACGGCTACTACTCAGAAATTGATCAGGCTTAGAAAATTGTTAATCCAGGGTCAAAGTTTTTCAAGGTCACAAGCGATTTTTAGCACCTCATTTATGGGATATTGGAAAAAATATCTGCACTCATAACTAAAAATCTAGAGCTGACCAATTTATGAAACTGCCTGATCTTTTATAAGGATTAAGTAACCTTTCAGATGGTGTAAAATTGTTTCGAATATCCCATAAATGAGGTGCTAAAAGTTTACATGACCTTGTAATGACCTTGAAAAAACTTTAAAAAATTATTTTAAAAAAATCTATGTCTGACCAATTACTGAAATTGCCTGATCTTTTATCACTATTCAGTGGCCCTTCAATTGGTATAATTTTTTTGCGAATATCCCATATTATGGGGTGCTAAGATCCCACAGCCTTCTTTTGGTAGGTAAATTATGAAAATAAAATTTTAAAAAATCTCTTCAAATCGTTAATTTCTGGACTATTTTGTTTAAGTCCATTACCAGAAATTTTTATTGTATTTATATATTTAATATTTTTGTTCCGAGCTTTGATAAGAAAATAAAAAAAATTAACACTTAAAATGTCGAGAATCTCAAAATATCGTAAAACACCTGGGGGTGATTTATATATCACCTCTCCTCATATCTAAACAGTCTACATTATACCAAATCTTTTAGTAACTTCTTCGTCTGCTTTTTCATAACTCCTAAAAGTTGTCGTATAAAAACAAGATTTATACTCAATGACGACTGTCGAAGAGGAATTCCACTACATCCACCCCTATATCAGCCATTACTTTGAAGTACGAAATCAATATAATTCCTTGGCCAAGTGGATGTTGCCATTGCATCAGGAGTGCCAGAAAAGGGAATGAGGCGGATAGAAATGGGTGGTGTTGGTCGGGCCAAGTTAAACCATCTCGAACCTCGAACTTGCGTGTCAGCGTGAATTCCACAAGGTCGTAAATTACACCTTTTCACCAGGTATGGATGGTGTGTCTACAGGAATCACACAGAAGATACTTTATGTCAGGTGCGGTGGTGGAGATACCTCCTTTATGGCTCTGCAGTCTATAGGAACAACGAGAATGAGTGTGTGTTAAGAAGGCGATGATGAGGACTATGGCAGAGGATAAATTCTTTATATATACTTACTCCTCGTCTTCCGAAAGTGGAAAGTAAATATTTTATGAGGCAATTTCCAAAGATGTCGTGATTTCATCTGCGGGCGGAAGATTGTCTCTTCATAACCCCGCAATTGGTTAAACGTGATGTGACTTCTTCGTTTAGTTAGCTCTTCAGGAATGATGACAAATTTAATTAGCTTCCCAAATGAAATATCAAATGAATAAATATTCCTTTCCAATATAGATTCTTTGACTTTGTGGCCCTACCTCGGGGGAACAGCTTCAACTGACCCTGTTTGAGGTCAATCGAATTGTTTTGTTATTGAAAGGCCAATTGGCATACCGCATAGAGACCTCTCAGCACTTCAACAAACTCGTCCCGTCTGTTAATGTTGTTGTTGTTTTTGTTGTGCACATTTTAGGTCTACTTGACTGACTTCCCTTGAAAAAGACTTGACCATTATATCTATGCCTTAAAGTATCTGTATGTGTAAGTGTAACTCATTTCGGTGTCTCTTATGGCAACCAATTCTCGTTTGTAACTTTGTAACTCGGTTGGTTAAGCTTTTGTTTAGCAGGCCCAGGCCAGGCCAGGAACGAGAGCAAAGGATATCCTTGGCGACTGACAACCAGTCGGTGCATTCTCCTCTGCAGACTCATGCGGTTGACGTATCAGCAACGAGAAATCTAATTTGTTACTGGCTCTTGTCTGCGCTATACATGAAACATGATGGTTATATGAAACCTATGGTTTGTGGCAAGTTGAACGAGAGTGTATACATATAGACACCACCACAGTACAGTACAGAGCAGAGTACAGTGTGATCTATTATTCTGTCATAATGGAAATTTCCGATTGTAATTTTTCGATAAACCTTTCAAATTGAGTCGACACACTGAAAAAAAAACGCAATATCAATATAACATTTTTATAATATCAATTCCATATTTTTCATTTTCCATATCAAATTTACCACAAAACATATTAAATTAATACTTTTAATGTAACGCTAATATTATTTTTGTTATATTGATATTAAAAGTGTTACTTTAATAAGATAGGTTTTAACATTCAATATCAATTCTCATTATCAAAACTAGGTTGATAATTCTTACTATTAGAATATCATTAAAAAATATTAATCTGATATTTTTATGTCAACATTGATGTCCTCAATGTTGAATTAATATAATTTAATGTAAAATTGATACATATAAATTTACCAGAAAAAACGGCAAATCATTTTAATATTTTAATAATATCAAATATATATTATTATATCAATTTATCAATAAATTGTTAAAAATGTTGTATTAAGGATAATAAAAATATCACACCAACATTTTCAACATCAGCTTGGTACAATTTTTTTGATATTATAATATCAATTTAACATTTAAAAATATGGTTGGCATTGAATCATAAACCAGAAAGTTATCAATTTTCAACGTCGGCTTTCCGTATTGCGAATTAGCCTAGTGGAAGTGTATTGGGCTCGTAAGCGGAAGACACAGGTTCGAATCTCATCAGAAAATTTTCAAGTAAGTAAAATATAAGTTTTTTCAATTTAAATAAAACTCTAAATATTTCAGAATAAAAGGGAAAGGAACTTACAAAACCACTATGGTGCAATAGGAAAATAAAACCTAAAAACTAATAAAATAAAATTCAAATCAAATCCTACAAATGCACGCCGTTTTTTTTTTTGCTTTCTTCATTTTAATAGTCATATCAAAATGATAATAAATATATCATAATGATAATGATCATATTGTATTAATATGATGAGCATATCAAAATTGATGTTTTTAATGTTGGACGACTTTTATAACCCAAAAATGTTAATTTTACAGTCGTTTTATCAATTTTTTTTTTCGGTGCAGAATTTCGGAATTCCGGAATTGGATTCGCCCGAATGAGTCCTGGCGTTTGTAATGGAGCAAATAATTTGATCTGCTGAACGTTTATCGATGGTTCAACAGATTGCTTTTTATATAGCAGGGATTGATTAAGTTCAAAGGTTCAAAGAAATTGTGATGTTAATCATTTAGTAGAATTGAAAATATTTTTTAAATTTTTTTTTAATACAATTTTCCATTCACAACTTCCAGAAATGAAGCTGTGCATAATTTTATCTTTAAAATTGAATTAAATTTGGGGAAGTTCATGAAAAGATACGCTCCATCGGGTATATCTCATAGCAAATCGCTTAAATACATCAGCGGAAACAAGGGCGTACGTGCGCGGCCCCTGCCCCTATTAAACTTATTTAAAACTTATATTACTTTCTTAGATACAGTGCATTTTGTTGTAAAAAGTAGGACTTGACTTTTTACATTCGAAATATTTTTTTCGAACAAATGACATTGTAGTTTTTAAATAAAAGCAATTATCGAAAAAAGTTACTAAAAATATTTTGTAGGAAATTCAGTTTGCCACAAGTTTGTAGTACAAGTTTTTTTAATGCAAAATAATCTTTAAAAACAAGATGGCGGCCAAACAACACTCAGGTGCAATAATTGTGAAAAATGCGGTTTTCGGCTTGTGAACTGATACATTTTCGAATGTCAAAGGAAAAATGCATCTTGAGGTGTTTTTCTTTTTTAACTCAGAGCAAAGCACTGAGCTGTCAAAAAAAATCTGTGTTTCTTTTTTAGCTTAGACATATCAGAGCGCTCAACTTGTGTTTCTTTTTGCAATCAGAGCTACTTCGGAGCTTGCTCCATTGGCTCAGAATAAATTGACCGAGCAAACGGAGCAAATAGCTGAGCGCATCCAACTTCATACAATTTCTATGTGATTTGAAAGATGCGGAAATTCAGTGCTCAGACGTGTTTCATAATTAAATTTGAGAGCTCTGATCATATTCTGCTCAGAGCTTACTCGGATCGCTTAGGCTCTGCTCAGTTCTAAAAAAGAAAAACGCCTTTTGTATTATTTCCTAGAGCACCATAAAATGAATACCTACCTCGTACCTAATTATATGGTCAACGTGATTTTGCAAAATTCATAACACCAACAATAGTGCACCGATTTTAAAAAACGAAAGCTTGTTTGACTTACTATAAAAAGTAATTAAAATAGATATAAGTGCCAACGAAAAAAACGATCTTTAAATTAAAAAAAACCGGAAAAATTAGTGTTACTTTAAGAAATCTACACATATTATGGTCTGTAGGTACTACATATATAGGTACCGTTCAAAAGGGCTATTACTCCCCTTTTTAAAAACCGTAAATAAACTATAAATCATACGAAATATGTATGTCCGCCCGAGTTAAGAATCGTTGAGTCCGTGAGATCGCTCGAAAACGGTTTTTTAACAATAAATTGAGATTCTTGGGGTATACAAAATTTTTCAAGTATATAGGTTCATGATGTACTGGAATAGGCCTACAACCCCTACTAGGTCACTTTAAAAGTCCGAAATCGCTTAAGCACAGTGTATTTATAGTAAAATGAAATTCTTCTCATTCTGCTTTTCCATCAAGTTAACACTTTATTAACTATGTATATTTATGTAAACTAAAAAAATATGCACGACTGGCTTTCAGGAACTTGCTCCTGTAGTAATAAAGTAAAATTTTATGTATCTAAAAATATTAATTTTATGTTTGATTTTTTTTTTAATTATGTATTTTTAAAAACTTTAAATGCTTTATTGTTTGAACTACTCAGAAACATCAGATTCTTAAACTATAACAAAATCGGTGGACCCATTCAAATGATATAAGCGAATAACTTGGAAATAATACATTTTTCTCAAAAACCATCGAATCCTTTTTTTCCCAATGCGATGTTTTTTGTAAAAATTTGAAATGCAGTTTTCTTAAGACTATTTTGATCATTACAGGAACGAAGTTAAATTTAAACCAAAAAACAAAATATTTGATGAGCTAAATTAAAAAATCTAATTTTCAAAATTTTGAAAATAATAAAAACATATTTGGAACTTTTTTTTTTAGGGGAGTACGATAGCTCAGGCGTCACAATATAATAATGGATTTTTTTAGAGGGGTTTATTACAAGCAATTTATTACTGTGGGAGGAGGGGGTCTATCTCCCTCCGTTTGGGCAGGAGGGGCAATTTTTTCAAAAATGACTTAAAATTAAATAAAAATATTTAAAAACAACGACAACACTTACAATAAAAAATATGAGTTTTATGAAAGCCAAAAACTTGTTATTTTAGCATTTGTTTCAACTTAGTTATTTGTGTTAACAGTTTTTGGAAAAAATACATTTGCTCAAAATTTTTCAAAAAAAAAATTAAAAAATGTTACTGTTTTTTATTCAAAATTGTGAAATCAAGTACTGAATTGGCTTTAACTATTTAATGTCCCTATAAATTCTTAATAAAACATTGAAAATAAGATGGTTTTATGTCTTCTAGTTTATGAGAAAATTGAAAATTACCAAACCTACTTTTTTATTCAATTTTAATTTTGTTGGTGTAATATAATGTAGCACCCAGCACTACGGCGGTGGCGCGCGTAAGCAAGCTTACATAAACAACAAAAAAATAAAAATTGAATAAATAAGTAGGTTTGGTAATTTTCAATTTTCTCATAATTTAGAAGACATAAAACCATCTAGTTGTCAGTGTTTGATTAAGAATTTATAGGGACATCAAATAGTTAAAGCCAATTTAGTAGGTACTTGATTTCACAATTTTGACTAAAAAAAAACAGTACCTAACATTTTTTTGATAAATTTTGAGTTCGAAAGTATTTTTTTCAAAACCTGTTACCACAAATAACTAGGTTGAAAAAGATAGTGAAAGGATAAGTTTCTGCCTTTCAGAAAATCTATATTTTTTTACTGTAAGTGTTGCCGTTGTTTTTAAATCTTTTTTTTTTTTAATTTTAAGTCATTTTTTTGAAAATTGCCCCTCCCGCTTAAACGGAGGGAGATAGACCCCCTCCCATAGTAAACAAATGTTTTTATTAAACCCCTCTAAAAAAAGGGTCACCATTGTTTGGCAAAATTCATTTGGCATTTCTTGTTTCGCCTTAGTCGTTAAATATTTTGTTTAATTCGCAATTCTTAATTGGCAATTTACATTTTGTTTTTTATTCATTACGTTTTTCAATCATTCTGCAATTAACATTCGCCGGTCTTATATTTCGCTTTTTGTTAAAAATATTTTCAATCATTTCGCAAAATTCAATTTGCAAATTATTCTTTAGTTTTTCTTTGTTAAATTGTTTATTATTTGGCCAAGTGTTTTTTTGCAAAATATTGTTTCGCCGTTTCATTATTTTGCGAAATAACGTTTCGCCGTTTAATCATTTCGATAAATATCGTCCAGCCGTTTTATTATTTCGCTAATAGATCATTTCGCCGTTTAGTTGTTTTGATCGTTTGACCAATCATTACCATCATCTCTTTTCAAGATAAACAGTTTTTTTCTGAACCGTTGCTTAGTCGTGCTTGCGTTGGTAATATTTTTTTGAATTGTTTTGCAATTTTTGCCGTAATCACTTTCGCGATTTAAGATTTCAGTTTGTTTGCTTAGTTTAGGTAAGTGCATAACAGAAAGAGGATTTTCACATTTTACTCCAAGGAAAAAAGGGTTTTAAGCAATTGGGCAGTTATTTTCGTATGTGCATTATATTTTTTATATTCTCTATTCAGTGTTTTCGCGCGAAATTTTAAGGCATGTAATTTAATGGAAGTCAAAACATTGCCAAACAATCGAATGCCAAATAAAAAAAAGCTGAACATCAAATTGCCAAATAAAAAAAAGCGAAATAACAAAATGCTGAATGAAAAATAGCAAAATAATAAAATGACAAATAAGAAAAAGCCAAATAACAAAATGCCAAATAAAAAATTGCCAAACCTAAATATGCCAATCAAACAAAATATTAAGTGAAAATTGCGAAATGAAAATTGCGAAATGATGGTTTGTCATATCATATAAAAAACCAAATGTAATTTGCAAAACGAAAATTGCGAAATAACAAAATGCTAAATAAAAAAATGCGAAACGAGAAACGGCGAAATGTACCACCGCGAAACGTTAATTTGCCAAACAATTCTGGCGAAACATACCATACCCCTAAAAAAATCCGTTAATAGTTTGCGGCGCCTGAGTTATCGTACCTACTCGTGCCCTTGTTTTTATTATTTTTAAAATTTTGTAAAACAGGATTTTGAAAAATAGAATATTGAAAAGCTGAATTTTAAAATAAGAGTTTTGAAAAGAAAAATTTTAAAAAGAATTTTGATTTTATGAAGAATTTTGACCCCAACCCTTTTCAAAATCTAAGAAAGATGTTTACATGTCGTTTTCCGATTAAGAATTGATAAGAAAATAATTAAATATAAGAAAAAGCAGTGGCACTTAAATACGTAAGATTAAAAAAAAAAAAAACAACTTGAAAAACAAAATGCATAATTTATCTTTCGAAAATTTTGAATATGAAATTTTATTTCTCAAAAAAAAAATCACTTAAACGAATTGATTTAGTACAACAAATAAAAAAAAATAGATTATAAGCTTTCAAAAAGATCATCGTATGTGCTTTTCTTTATTTTTAATGTTTTATTTTCCATTTAAGCCAATTTTTCAGAAATTGATACCACCTCTTTGCCCCTCCCCCGCTTGAGGCGTAGAGATAGAATTTGTTCCCAAAAAATTATCCACCAAAATATCATGCACGAATTAGGGGATACCCTAAAAGAAAATAGAAATAGAAGACTTGGGGGCACAATCCTACACCTCTGAGTTTGCAATCAAGTACTAACTACATACATCCCCTGCTCCATATTGCCACCCGCAACGTGTCAGCAGTGGATACAGGGTCGAATGTTACTCCCGAAAACGAAACTATAGGATGATTACGTTTTTACTAAAGGCAGAACCTCGTGATCTTCCTGAAAATCATTTCTTCCAATAAATTTTGACCCCTTTTTAAGGAATTGCCATACAATCTTTGCTGTTTTACACATTTTATGAAAGCAGCCTTTTCAAAAGGAAAGTAAAGACCCTTTCCCGTGGAGATGAGTTGTTTTTTGGCTTGGAATTGCTGATGCTTATAAACAAACCTACATCCACCTTTTTGCTAAAATGCCTAAATCATTTTGAAAAGTGATTTATTATTTTTTGTTATGCGTTAACAGTATATACCAATAATTGCTTATAAGTTCGCAGTAAAACTTTTTTAATTAAAAAATGTCGCCAGTCATTTGTGAGTGCAGTGAAACCGCCCTGTCAGTGTTTTCTATTTAAATTCCTTTGGCAGGCTTATCGCTATTTTTTTGTCTCCTTCAACACAGCAGTGATTTTAAAAATCACATAACCAAGTCTATACAACGGGAAAAAACTTAAAAGTCAGCCACTTACCATAACTGCTGTTATTCCACCCACATATGCTTTCTTTCTCAACACTTCTCCTATACCTACTTTTTACATTTTAAGGACTTCTTAGGTTTTTTTTTTTTTTTAAGTGAACAATGGTTAAAATGTTTTTAAGTTTAACACTCCCAAGAACTCCATTAAACTTTTAGAAAAAAAAAACCCAATAGAAGTGAAAAGAAAAAGAAAAAAAAATGCTTGAGATGGAGTTTTTAAAAACCCAAAGTGCTTCCGTCCTTTTGTTGAACTTTCTCTGCAAACAATCCCACAGCGTTAAAAAAGAGTTCGCCATTTAGGTGTATGAAAACTACATGGATTTTAGTGGTGGAATTGAATTTTTTATACATAAAATGTATAAAACCAATGAGAAAAGTGTGAAACCAATCGACACTTTTAGCAATCGAAATGTTCAAAATAGCAAAATTGATGTTTCATTTTAGGGACGAAAATGTGAGAAAGCATTCAATTCCCGTTACTATAATGGATTTACTTTTCCGCTTTTTCATTCTTTGCTTAAAGAGGTCCTTTCGACTGGCAAAAGGGTTGTACTTTCGAGATGAAAATAATTTCCGCCTATTGAAGTCCCCAACTCCCACAGCGATATTATGATTTTAAATGTGAAGATATAGGTACTAGGTGTGCATTTACATTATAAATACTCTCCTAATGTAAATGCTGATAGATATAGGGATAAAGTTATCACCATCCTTAACAGAGTTTACCCATTCTGATCAGGCTAAAATGGCATCTCATTTGGAATGGAATTGGCATGGTAATTTCGGTAATTAAATTCCATTGGGTAATAAAATTTCTTACTCCAAGAGCATTGTAAGCAAAAGTTTCGAGACCATGAATGCTGATGGTTTCGATTTTCTATGTTGTGGTTTTGTTTTGAAAGGATTTCAGAGTGCGAGAAGAATTCATTTTTATGGTAAACCACACAAAGTTAAGCCGAATGCTTTTTTAGAAATTGAAAAAGTTTGAAATTTCAATTTAGACATTTTTGACAGTATGGAATTGTGCAACTTAGAAATTCATATGAAAATCTATTTGCCTCATAAAATGTTATTAAAAACTTGAAATACGGACATTTTATGATAAAAAGAGAAATTTTTTCTCAACCCTCTTGTTAGTATTTGAAAAATTACAAAGCTTACAGCGACAGATTACAAGTACTTGCTATAGAAAAAAAAAAGTCCTTCCGGCTTACCTTCATCCCCATGTTGAGTTTTATTGCACACTTATATTTAACGAACGTGCTCCAACAGAGTCCTGCAGGTTATGAATAATTACACCTTTTAAATGTGAAAAGTAAGGCTATTTTTCATGGCGCAATTAATTATATTGCGTGGCAAAAATGACATCCGGACTGGGAACCTGCCTATTCAACGCTTATTTAAAAACAAAATCCTTAAGGCTCCACTCGCTCACGAATAATTTTATCGTAAATTCTTTCGGGACGACATTGCCGTATATACAATCATTAAAAACAAAGAAGTAAATTATTTACCACCCCCCAGCTTTAAAAAAAAAAAAAACCTTTTGTTGAAGTGATGCACTTGAAATGCTCTTAGGGACTCATCAGGCACCAGTTCGGATAATTGCATTACCTTAAAACAAAGCTTTGTTACCCTTTTGAATGGGGAAACATTCTTCTGAAGAAAATAAAATGTGATATGAAAATACCGCGTTGAATGTCGTTTCTATTTTACTGATATGGATTTGTTTGGTTTAGTTTATTACGTAAGTAGATTTATAAAGATAGATAAATTCTTAACTTTATTAACAAGTTTAACATAGTATGGTCTTGAGAACAAGGATAATATAAAATAAAAATAAAATACGTGCCTGGGTAGCACAAACATGCTCTTAAAATATGTACGGGCACAATATGAATTATGAATTTTAAGTTATTGTAAACCAATTTATCTCATTTTTAAAGAAATAAACTATTTATAAGAGCCAATATTTTATATACCACCTGCGTAACATGAACGTTGTTAAATTGAAGATTAAATTATGTGAGTACAAGAAAATTAAAAATTATATGTAGCTATACAAATTTTCTAAAAAATTGACTGAAAACAGAATAAAAATATTTAAAAACAACGGTACAATTTAAAATGACATGCTATACCTTTTTGGAAAGCCAGAAATCTCTTCTTTGATTTTCATTTTAAATTAAGTTGTGTTAGTTAAAAGTTTTTGAAAATATAATTTCCAAACTCGAAGTTTTGAAAAAAAAAATGAAAAAAAAAGTTGCAAACTAATATTTTTCAAAATTTTATGTAATTAAGTATAATTATTGTTTTCAAAATTCAATGCTCTTATTAGATTTCAGTCAAAAAAAGAAAACCGAATGCTGAAATGTCTTTTAGTTTTCGAGAAAATTGAAAATAGCAGTAGGAGCAATTTTCTAAAATAATTGACTTAATACAGAAAAAAAATTATTAGAAAATATCGGTAATGGCTAAAACGACTTGCTATACTTTTTTATTAAGTCAGAAATATGTGCTTCTATTTTAATAATAAATTAAGTTCTTTTAGTGAACAGTTTTTTAAAACTTAATTTTCAAACTTAAATTTTTGAAAAAAAAAAAAATTTTAAAATTGTGTTCAAACTAATTTTGTTCAAAATTTTACGTTATTTAGTAGTATTTTTATTTCTAATATTCAATATTCCCAGCAATTTTTAGTCAAACTTTGAAAACCAGATGTCAAAATGTTGTCCGTTTTATTTTGTTGTTCAAAAGATCCCATTTCTACAGAATATGTAGTAAAGTAGATTTCGTTATTTTCAATTTTCTCAAAAACTAAAAGACATTTTAGCATCCGGTTTTCTGTTTTTTATTGAAAAATAATAAGAGCATTGAATTTTGAAAACAAAACTTATACTTAATTACATAAAATTTTGAAAAAAATTATTTTGAAACTTTTTTTTTTCATTTTTTTTTTCAAACTTCGAGTTTGGAAAATAATTTTTCAAAACCTATGCACTAACACAACTTAATTTAAAATGAAAATCAAAGAAGAGTTTTTTGGCTTTCCAAAAAGGTATAACATGGCATTTTAAATTGTACCGTTGTTTTTAAATATTTTTTTTCTCTTTTAAGTCAATTTTTTAGAAAATTGCCCCTCCTGTCTAAACGGGGGGAAATAGACCCCCCCTCCCATACGATTTTTTTCTTGTCTTAACCCAACCTACTCGCTCTAGCAGTTTGGTGCATCTTATACCGATCACCCGTAAAATTTCAGTTTCACCAATGTAAAAAAAGATATTTTATGGAAGTTGTACTTAAAATTAAGCGTGCCTTGTTGTTTCGCTCTAGCATGTGAAGTATATGAAGAAATGTGAAAAAGCATTATTTTAAAATACAAATTTCAAGGATTGCCGTGAGCTTTTAGTTTATAAGGACTTTTAAAAGCATTTTAAATTTGATGTTACCAAAAAGCTCATTTTAATGCTAAATGGGCTTTAAAATCCTTCTTGAAATGATAGGCAAAAGTTTTTTGAGGCTGGTCTTTTGTTATTTTGAAGCAAATTCAATTTTCTAAACATTTTACAAAAGACGGTTTGAAAATAGTTTTTTTTTTTTTTTAATTTGAATAAAATTCAATTTTAAATGTATGTGTTTTGAAAATAATATCCCAGGGCTGAAGAAAGGTGTAATCACATCCGAAATATTTCGTAAAATATAAAAAAGAACAATGACCTAAGGCCCTCAAAAGGTACTTATCAATTTTTAAAGAAAATGTCACAAAAATAGAAAATAATTCATAGGCATAAGTCTATCTTTCCATAAGGACAACATTTCATTTACCCTGGATGGTTCTTTCGCCCAACATTAAACCTGATATTACCTGAACACCTGAACTATGAAACGTCTGCACGACACCTAGCAGGTCAGTAAGTCCAGCGACTTAATATAACCTCAATAACCGGCATATCCATGAAATAGAAAGTACCAAAGTGGCTGCAGCAAAGAAACACTGAAGTTCCAAGATATTCAATTTGATATTCAATGTTTGCCTAAAGAAATTATCAGACGGATTTATAAACTTTGTCTATAATTTTAGACACACGTAAAATTAATAAATACACATTTTTAACTGTTGTTTAAGGCCCAGATTGATTCGGCGAGATTATACCAGTTTCTGAAATAAACTTGAGTTTATCCTTTAAGTTTTGTGAGTTAAAGCAAATATATTTTGTATTGGATTAAATAGTTGTTTAATTTAGACACCTTCTGCAGTGTTTTTCAAACGGAAGTGCTTGGAGTTTGTGAAGCCGCAAGGAGTCTTGCCACATTCGATTTAGTAAACAGGAATATCGACTTCTTTATTGACAGTCAGGCGGCGATTAAAGCTATATCCTCTATCGTCACAAAGTCTAAACTGGTAAATCGTTGTCGTAACGAGCTAAGATCACTCGGCGCAACAAATACAGTTACCCTTCGTTGAGTCCCAGGACACTGTGACGTACGAGGGAATGAAAAGGCAGACGAATTGGCCAAGAACGGGTCATCTCTTGACCCCAGCCAAACATATTCCTCTGTATTTATGCCACTAGAACAGGAAAAAAGTAGAATTTACAATAGTTTCCTACAAGCCACAAACGACAGATGGTCAGCAATTGATACCTGTCGGATCTCGAGGAATCTATGGCCGGAAATCTCTAAGAAAAAAACAGACTACCTTCTCAAGATAAGCAGACCTCAACTGTCACTCTTGGTGGGAGTCCTATAACGGGTCACAACTCCATGGGAACCCACATGAGCAGAATGGGTATCACCACATCTGATTTATGCAGAGGGTGTCAGGATGAAGAGGCGGTAGAGGACTCCTATCACTTTCTTTGTGAATGCCCCAGCCTAGGAAGAGCCAGAAAGACAGCCCACCGAAATCGATTGTTGAAACCTTGACCAAAATAAGCGAAATTTTATTTAACTGAATAAAATATACGTTCTTCCTAATATATATTGAGAATATCTAATGTCCCAATCTAATGAAATCTATCTTATTCAATCTACATACCTATATAAAAAATTAAATCAAAATTTTCCATTAAGATGTCATGTCTTAACTCAAAATTACAGCTTTAATAACAAAAAGAAATAATCATTTAACTTAAACCCTCCATTATAGTAGGATAGTTCTCAAATTTCTTGGTCCCCATTGTATGTTTCTTTTCTTCGAATGAACAATGTGGTCAAAGTTTAGTTTCTGGAACAAATTCAACATATAATATAAAATATAAGGAATGTATAATACACATTTCTGTTGTCCTTAGGTCCACAAAAAAAAATAAGTCCTTGAAGAAATAACGTAGGTATCCTTAATTCCATTTGAAGCCATGGAATAGAAATACTTTTGGAGAAGTTTTTCTTCTCTAAAAACGAAAACATTCTCCTGTTGCTAATCCTAAGCTTGTGCAGGTGAAGGAATCCATCTATCATCCTGAAAGTTTTCCCCATTTCATGTATTTTTTTTTGTTGGCCTTCATCATGCTGAAGAAGATAGATAGATACCTACCTATACCAATGCGACAACTAGAGGGTGGGTGGTAAAAATATTTCGTAGTATTTATTTATTTATTAAAGCCAAATAAGCTCTTTGCTTTGAAGAATTTATCCGATTACAAACAGCATTATTTTTGTAGCACGTAGAAGATATTTCTTTATTTAAAGATCTTCTGATAATATTTGTTCTTATAAAGATACTTTATGTCTCTTATATGTATTTTTAGGGATTTTTTTTTATTATTTTTTTTTTTGTATGAAGGACATTTTTTCAACTCACAGTTTTTTTTTGTATATTTGTATTTTCTTTACCGTTTGTTTAATTAACTTCATTTCAGAAAGAGGCCAACATTATGGTACCTATGTTAGCCGTTAACATTAAATGTTTACGTTCTCCTTTCAACACTTGGTGTGGCAATTAATTTCCTTATTTGTTTTAAAAGGGATTCTATGTCAACACCATAAATCATATCGTCTGCTTTTGGGTCATTCTGAGTGGAACGAAAAAAAGCACTAAATTTTGTGTTTTAATTAACATTCTCGTGAATGAAAATTTCATTCATTTCATTTTAGCTTTTTTTTTCTCCGTTTAAGAAAAGTTAGTTAAACAAAAAAAAATCTGGGTGTAGATGGCAGAAAACCTTTTTCCGTTCTTTAATGTGATATGCACACGCTTGAACCACGCATCGTCATCGAAATATTGCCGAGATTGATATTTTTATTAATAATGAAAGTATTTCATAGCAGAAATCCAATCGGTTATGGTTAAAGAAAAGTAATTTTTCACCATAAAAGTATTCAAAGGCACGCAATAAAGAAATTATGTTTTATGTTAACCAAATTTTGACCCTTATGTGCGTAAAAGGCGGTTAAGAGGGTGTAAGCTATAGATGATTTGATTAGGTAACTATTTGGGGAAATTCCTTTATAATATCAACAACACGAAATGGAGGCTCGTCAAACAATCCGAACCGAACTGTAAGGGTTATAAGGTCTCATTAAATATGAAATACTTAAATAAATAAAAGTAAGATAAGGTCCCTTCAAAAGTCGACCAAAGCCTTTAATGCATTGCATTCTTATTTGTTTTAGAAAATAATAATAAAAAAAATACATACAAATTAATTGTTAAAAAATTACGGACTAAATTCACGACTGGATCGCACGTGTTTGGTTTTATGTTTAAAGGCTATAAGCGGTAAGTTATTGGTTTATTTCTTGAATACACTATGTGAGGAATAATTTTGAGACAATGTAATCATTACTATTATATAAAGACGAAACAAATATTTTGTTTGTCCGCGTTTTTCTCAAAAAGTATTCAACGATTTACTTGAAACAAATTTTAAAATTTTCCTTATTCTTTGAACCATGTAAATGGATATTTTTTATTTGTTAAATATATTTGTTGAATTAGATTATTAACTTTTAAGAAAATTTCGTACACTTTTCTGTCGAAGTTGACCAACATATTCAATTATGCTTTTAAACCTGCTTGATATTTTACAAAAATGAGATTTTTTGTATAAAGTCAATAGTTTTATGCAAATTTTAAGCCCTAAATCATTTCTTAACTGTACTTACAAGCTGAGAAATAAATTTATTTAAAATTATAAATTTATCAACTTTTTGTATTTTTGCATTTATGAATTCGAATCAATCGCAATGACTGGGTTGTTGCTTTGTTCCATTTCATTATCGTTCCGTGTTTTGTGCATTTTCTTTTGTGTATTTGCTTCTGAATCTCTGTCCACTCAATTGTTCGCTCATCCACTCATTTACATTTTCCTTTCATTCCACTCAATTGTTGACTTTTTGTAACGACGACGACGGCCAATGCGTAGTGTGTTTGTTTTTTCGTTCTTCTTAAGCGAACTAAAATGTTACATATTTTAAGTATGTTTGTTTATTTTTTGCTTCTTCTGCAGTAAACCGAAGTGTTACATAAATGTACATATTTTGAGAAGAAAATGGGCAGGGCATTCAGTAGAAAGCAGCATGAAAAAAAAGGTTTACTGAAAGCTGCTAAAGATTATGAAAATGAAACATTATACTGATTTCAACTGAGTGGAGTAAGGAATAAAATACAGTGCAAGCTCGCTTAGCCGGACAGGACGGTCGCAACACTGTTGTCCGTCTAAGGGAGTTTCCGTCCAAGGGAAAAAATAAAAAAATAGTTATAAAAGGAAATGTATAGTTGGCATCATGAAACTGTTTCAGTGAGAGAAAATAAAATTCTTTATTTAGTTACGGAAAGCATATGGAAGTATGTATATACAATTTTTGTTAATAATATAGTAGAAATTGCGGTTAGTCTCATGAAGCATTTGATATACTTTTACCTACTCATATTATAATAAGTATATTTAAAGCTTGTGAAGCAACGCAAGCACGGGTCGGCTATAATGTATATAGAAGAACACTTTTTTTTTTTTTTTTTGGAAAACCAATTTTATTTCAAAACCTAACCAAAAGTTCATCGATTCCGCGAAATTTTGTGTACTCCATGTACTCACATGTTCTTGTATACGTATAATACACCAAATAACATTTGTGTAAACAATTCTAATTGACCAGCAATTGTATTGCATGCGAGAAAATAGTGCAGTCGGTGAATTCAAAACAAATTTACCAGTTTTTTACGAACTTATCTTGGTCATGGATATTTTACAATATATGTAAGTATGTAATATCTACAGTAAATAATGAATACCTCCTATGTCGCATTTTGTAAACTTTACAGGAGAAACTACATATTTCTCTAAAAATAATTATTTGATTGTGAAAAATATTTTTTTTTTTTTTGACTGATAAGCCTAGTTTATACATCAATGCGAAGTGAAATCCAAATCAAAATGAAACATCAATAAATCTTGCCTCGAAGGTTTATAAAGAAAATAAATTTTGTTTTATATTTGGTTTAGGTAAGTCCGTTGGATTATATCCACTTCGAACCAAATTTCTTCCTCCTTGTCGCTTAAATAATTGCATTTAATTTTATTGAATTTTTCACGCCTGGGAAAAAAGCTAATTTTTTGTATGAAAATTTCACTTCGCTTCTATCTATAAACTAGACTTTAGAGATATTTTTTAGCTGATAGGAGACATTTTTTTTGTGAAACTCAGTTGTAAAGTATGATATGGGAGATATTATGTTCATCGAAATCGAAATATAATCCTACAAGGTCTAAGGCAAATTTGATGATAGAAGAAATTTTAAACGCCAAAATGATAGGAGGTATTATTATTATTGTAGTATAACTATACATTTTGGCAGCAGTTTCCATACCAATAGCGGCATTGAGCGAAGCAACTCAAAATTCTCTACAGAACTGTATTAAAAAGTGGATTTCATTAAAAACAGATGATAGGAGGTACAGTGGAACTTCCGTAAGTCGAACTCTCAAAATGAAAGAAAAAATATTCAAGTTATAGAAACTTCGATTTATAGAAATAACAACAAAACTTTTAGATTTATTGTTTTATTTAATTATAAGGATATTCAAAGAGGGACAAAAAATTTTAATAAACACAAGTTTAAAAAAGTAAATATCATTCGTGGAAAATTCTTGCATTTCACTGAACTCATGTATGGGCACGCCAAAGTCTGCGTGAATTTGATTACAAGATCACTCAAATTCACTTATGACCTCCAGTTTTTGATCAAAAGTTAGATTCTTTAATTATCTTCCTGACATTTTTTTTCAATAAGAAATTTTAAACACAACATCTACGCATAAAAACTTCACCCGTAAAAACTGAAGTTTGACATAAAAATCATACATAAATTACATACCTACTCAAACAACTTTAAAAAATATGAAATCACAGTAAATTAAAGAAAATTAAAAAACAAAACTTGAAACAAAAAGGGTTCCCCGAGTCAGAGAAAACTTCGACTTAATTTAGGAATGTACCTAAACAAACTTGCAAAAGACTATACATTCAAAAATTTGAAAAAAAAATTTAAAATAAAGAAGAAAAGTTCGAGTTAAAGAGACTTTTTGCCACCAAATGCGGTCTAAAAACTTCGAAATAGAGAAAATTTTGAGTTACAGAAGTTAGAATTACGGAGGGCAAAATTTATGAAAATAAAGTTGAAAACGCAAAGTTCTCAATAAAACTTTGAGTAATAGAGAAATTCGACTTATGGAAGTTAGAGTTATGGAAGTTCCACTGTATTCATATTTAACCGTCGATATATAAAATAAGTGGAAAGCTGTTTTGAAAATTTCAGCCTTTTTCGCATGCAAACTGTAACCTAGGCTTAGTATACGAAAAACAATATTATTTGGAGAAAGATATCTATGACACTAACCCAATAACACGAGGGGCTATTTGCACAAAATTCTGTCGAAACATTGGCTTACGAAAGCAGCATAGACATTATATCGGAAGGAGAACTGAACAAGCTGTTCAGTTGTATGGGAATACATATGTAAATGAAAGAAGGACGAGACATTTAGAAATCAAAATCATTAATTATTTTGGTGCAAAATAAGTCAAAATAAACACTGATTTCGCTTTTTAAGTGACTGAAAACATAACTTGGAAAAAATCAATCAATGATGAGTTTCAATGAAAGGTATAAACTGGCCCTTATTCAGGTTAAAATTATAGCTTAAGTAATTACTGTACATACCTATAAATATTTGTACAATTCTTCGTGTTTCTGTAATTATTTGTATTTGTATAAACTACTAGCGGAGCCCGGCGAACGTTGTATTGCCCTCAAATAAAGTTGTCAAAATACTACTTGGAAATTATACTTATTTTAAATTTGATCGATAAGTATTTTTATTTTTAATTTTTGTTATAAAAGTGTGTATTTGGAATGTATCTGGTCCATTATTTCTGAGATTATAATGCATACACTCCCGCAACTTGTTGGCAAACTGTAAGACCTATTTTGTACAAACACGCACGGTCACTCTTGAAATACTTCCTAAGTCTTCCTTCACTTCACAAAAGTGCCTTAACTCTCACATCGAAAAAATCAGTCGAGAAACGCTGAAAAATGGAACAAAACTCATGTATTTTGTATCAGTTTTCATCGTTTCTCGACCAATTTTATGCATGTGTATTGTGTACATAGGCACAGGTATGAAAATAACGGGAAGTGTCTCATAACTTGTGAGTGGACCACAAAACAAAACAAAACACCGCCGCACCGCGCCGTTCCACTGAAGTAGAATTAATTAAATTACACATAACTCAAGTTATTTGGGTGAAATCCGTTTCATTAAAATTTAAAGCAATATTTTTTAGGTTTCTTTACGAGGCAAAAAGGCACATCTCCATTTCTTATAGGTATTTTTTCAAATAAAATCTAAATCTTAAAATCTAAAATTAAATCATTTCTTTAAATTTAGAAAAAAAATTAATTCGAAAACCAAACACAGTAAAATGCATGCAAGTTTTTCATGCAAGTTGCATGCAAGTTTTTCATGCAAGTTGCATGCAAGTTTTTCATGCAAGTTGCATGCAAGTTTTTCGTGCAAGTTGCATGCAAGTTTTTCATGCAAGTTGCATGCAAGTTTTTCATGCAAGTTGCATGCAAGTTTTTCATGCAAGTTGCATGCAAGTTTTTCATGCAAGTTGCATGCAAGTTTTTCATGCAAGTTGCATGCAAGTTTTTCGTGCAAGTTGCATGCAAGTTTTTCATGAAAGTTGCATGCAAGTTTTTCATGCAAGTTGCATGCAAGTTTTTCATGCAAGTTGCATGCAAGTTTTTCATGCAAGTTTCATGCAAGTTTTTCATGCAAGTTGCATGCAAGTTTTTCATGCAAGTTGCATGCAAGTTTTTCATGCAAGTTTTTCGTGCAAGTTGCATGCAAGTCTTTCATGCAAGTTGCATGCAAGTTTTTCGTGCAAGTTGCATGCAAGTTTTTCATGAAAGTTGCATGCAAGTTTTTCATGCAAGTTTTTCATGCAAGTTGCATGCAAGTTTTTCATGCAAGTTGCATGCAAGTTTTTCATGCAAGTTGCATGCAAGTTTTTCATGCAAGTTGCATGCAAGTTTTTCGTGCAAGTTGCATGCAAGTTTTTCATGCAAGTTGCATGCAAGTTTTTCATGCAAGTTGCATGCAAGTTTTTCTTGCAAGTTGCATGCAAGTTTTTCATGCAAGTTGCATGCAAGTTTTTCATGCAAGTTGCATGCAAGTTTTTCATACAAGTTGCATGCAAGTTTTTCATGCAAGTTGCATGCAAGTTTTTCATGCAAGTTGCATGCAAGTTTTTCATGCAAGTTGCATGCAAGTTTTTCATGCAAGTTGCATGCAAGTTTTTCGTGCAAGTTGCATGCAAGTTTTTCATGCAAGTTGCATGCAAGTTTTTCGTGCAAGTTGCATGCAAGTTTTTCATGCAAGTTGCATGCAAGTTTTTCATGCAAGTTGCATGCAAGTTTTTCATGCAAGTTGCATGCAAGTTTTTCATGCAAGTTGCATGCAAGTTTTTCATGCAAGTTGCATGCAAGTTTTTCGTGCAAGTTGCATGCAAGTTTTTCATGAAAGTTGCATGCAAGTTTTTCATGCAAGTTGCATGCAAGTTTTTCATGCAAGTTGCATGCAAGTTTTTCATGCAAGTTTCATGCAAGTTTTTCATGCAAGTTGCATGCAAGTTTTTCATGCAAGTTGCATGCAAGTTTTTCATGCAAGTTTTTCGTGCAAGTTGCATGCAAGTCTTTCATGCAAGTTGCATGCAAGTTTTTCGTGCAAGTTGCATGCAAGTTTTTCATGAAAGTTGCATGCAAGTTTTTCATGCAAGTTTTTCATGCAAGTTGCATGCAAGTTTTTCATGCAAGTTGCATGCAAGTTTTTCATGCAAGTTGCATGCAAGTTTTTCATGCAAGTTGCATGCAAGTTTTTCGTGCAAGTTGCATGCAAGTTTTTCATGCAAGTTGCATGCAAGTTTTTCATGCAAGTTGCATGCAAGTTTTTCTTGCAAGTTGCATGCAAGTTTTTCATGCAAGTTGCATGCAAGTTTTTCATGCAAGTTGCATGCAAGTTTTTCATGCAAGTTGCATGCAAGTTTTTCATGCAAGTTGCATGCAAGTTTTTCATGCAAGTTGCATGCCAGTTTTTAATGCAAGTTGCATGCAAGTTTTTCGTGCAAGTTGCATGCAAGTTTTTCATGCAAGTTTTTCATGCAAGTTGCATGCAAGTTTTTCATGCAAGATGCATGCAAGTTTTTCATGCAAGTTGCATGCAAGTTTTTCATGCAAGTTGCATGCAAGTTTTTCATGCAAGTTGCATGCAAGTTGCATGCAAGTTTTTTATGCAAGTTGCATGCAAGTTTTTCATGCAAGTTGCTTGAAAGTTTTTCATGCAAGTTGCATGCAAGTTTTTCATGCAAGTTGCATGCAAGTTTTTCATGCAAGTTGCATGCAAGTTTTTCATGCAAGTAGCATGCAAGTTTTTCATGCAAGTTGCATGCAAGTTTTTCATGCAAGTTGCATGCAAGTTTTTCGTGCAAGTTGCATGCAAGTTTTTCATGCAAGTTGCATGCAAGTTTTTCATGCAAGTTGCATGTAAGTTTTTCATGCAAGTTGCATGCAAGTTTTTCATGCAAGTTGCATGAGAGTTTTTCATGCAAGTTTTTCGTGCAAGTTGCATGCAAGTTTTTCGTGCAAGTTGCATGCAAGTTTTTCATGCAAGTTGCATGCAAGTTTTTCATGCAAGTTGCATGCAATTTTTTCGTGCAAGTTGCATGCAAGTTTTTCATGCAAGTTGCATGCAAGTTTTTCATGCAAGTTGCATGCAAGTTTTTCGTGCAAGTTGCATGCAAGTTTTTCATGAAAGTTGCATGCAAGTTTTTCATGCAAGTTGCATGCAAGTTTTTCATGCAAGTTGCATGCAAGTTTTTCATGCAAGTTGCATGCAAGTTTTTCATGCAAGTTGCATGCAAGTTTTTCATGCAAGTTGCATGCAAGTTTTTCATGCAAGTTGCATGCAAGTTTTTCGTGCAAGTTGCATGCAAGTTTTTCATGCAAGTTGCATGCAAGTTTTTCGTGCAAGTTGCATGCAAGTTTTTCATGCAAGTTGCATGCAAGTTGTTCATGCAAGTTGCATGCAAGTTTTTCATGCAAGTTGCATGCAAGTTTTTCATGCAAGTTGCATGCAAGTTTTCCATGCAAGTTGTTCATGCAAGTTGCATGCAAGTTTTTCATGCAAGTTGCATGCAAGTTTTTCGTGCAAGTTGCATGCAAGTTTTTCATGCAAGTTTCTCATGCAAGTTGCATGCAAGTTTTTCATGCAAGTTGCATGCAAGTTTTTCATGCAAGTTGCATGCAAGTTTTTCATGCAAGTTGCATGCAAGTTTTTCATGCAAGTTGCATGCAAGTTTTCCATGCAAGTTGTTCATGCAAGTTGCATGCAAGTTTTTCATGCAAGTTGCATGCAAGTTTTTCATGCAAGTTGCATGCAAGTTTTTCATGCAAGTTGCATGCAAGTCTTTCATGCAAGTTGCATGCAAGTTTTTCATGCAAGTTTTTCATGCAAGTTGCATGCAAGTTTTTCATGCAAGTTGCATGCAAGTTTTTCATGCAAGTTTTCCATGCAAGTTGCATGCAAGTCTTTCATGCAAGTTGCATGCAAGTTTTTCATGCAAGTTTTTCATGCAAGTTGCATGCAAGTTTTTCATGCAAGTTGCATGCAAGTTTTCCATGCAAGTTGTTCATGCAAGTTGCATGCAAGTTTTTCATGCAAGTTGCATGCAAGTTTTTCGTGCAAGTTGCATGCAAGTTTTTCATGCAAGTTTCTTATGCAAGTTGCATGCAAGTTTTTCATGCAAGTTGCATGCAAGTTTTTCATGCAAGTTGCATGCAAGTTTTTCATGCAAGTTGCATGCAAGTTTTCCATGCAAGTTGTTCATGCAAGTTGCATGCAAGTTTTTCATGCAAGTTGCATGCAAGTTTTTCATGCAAGTTGCATGCAAGTTTTTCATGCAAGTTGCATGCAAGTCTTTCATGCAAGTTGCATGCAAGTTTTTCATGCAAGTTTTTCATGCAAGTTGCATGCAAGTTTTTCATGCAAGTTGCATGCAAGTTTTTCATGCAAGTTTTCCATGCAAGTCTTTCATGCAAGTTGCATGCAAGTTTTTCATGCAAGTTTTTCATGCAAGTTGCATGCAAGTTTTTCATGCAAGTTGCATGCAAGTTTTTCATGCAAGTTGCATGCAAGTTTTTCATGCAAGTTGCATGCAAGTTTTCCATGCAAGTTGCATGCAAGTTTTTCATGCAAGTTGCATGCAAGTTTTTCATGCAAGTTGCATGCAAGTTTTTCATGCAAGTTGCATGCAAGTTTTTCATGCAAGTTGCATGCAAGTTTTTCATGCAAGTTGCATGCAAGTTTTTCGTGCAAGTTGCATGCAAGTTTTTCATGCAAGTTTCTCATGCAAGTTGCATGCAAGTTTTTCATGCAAGTTGCATGCAAGTTTTTCATGCAAGTTGCATGCAAGTTTTTCATGCAAGTTGCATGCAAGTTTTTCATGCAAGTTGCATGCAAGTTTTTCATGCAAGTTGCATGCAAGTTTTTCATGCAAGTTGCATGCAAGTTTTTCATGCAAGTTGCATGCAAGTCTTTCATGCAAGTTGCATGCAAGTTTTTCATGCAAGTTGCATGCAAGTTTTTCATGCAAGTTGCATGCAAGTTTTTCATGCAAGTTGCATGCAAGTTTTTCATGCAAGTTTTCCATGCAAGTTGCATGCAAGTCTTTCATGCAAGTTGCATGCAAGTTTTTCATGCAAGTTGCATGCAAGTCTTTCATGCAAGTTGCATGCAAGTTTTTCATGCAAGTTGCATGCAAGTTTTTCATGCAAGTTGCATGCAAGTTTTTCATGCAAGTTGCATGCAAGTCTTTCATGCAAGTTGCATGCAAGTTTTTCATGCAAGTTGCATGCAAGTCTTTCATGCAAGTTGCATGCAAGTTTTTCATGCAAGTTGCATGCAAGTTTTTCATGCAAGTTGCATGCAAGTCTTTCATGCAAGTTGCATGCAAGTTTTTCATGCAAGTTGCATGCAAGTTTTTCATGCAAGTTGCATGCAAGTTTTTCATGCAAGTTGCATGCAAGTCTTTCATGCAAGTTGCATGCAAGTTTTTCATGCAAGTTGCATGCAAGTTTTTCATGCAAGTTGCATGCAAGTTTTTCATGCAAGTTGCATGCAAGTTTTTCATGCAAGTTTTCCATGCAAGTTGCATGCAAGTTTTTCATGCAAGTTGCATGCAAGTTTTTCATGCAAGTTGCATGCAAGTTTTTCATGCAAGTTGCATGCAAGTCTTTCATGCAAGTTGCATGCAAGTTTTTCATGCAAGTTGCATGCAAGTCTTTCATGCAAGTTGCATGCAAGTTGCATGCAAGTTTTTCATGCAAGTTGCATGCAAGTTTTTCATGCAAGTTGCATGCAAGTTTTCCATGCAAGTTGTTCATGCAAGTTGCATGCAAGTTTTTCATGCAAATTGCATGCAAGTTTTTCGTGCAAGTTGCATGCAAGTTTTTCATGCAAGTTTCTCATGCAAGTTGCATGCAAGTTTTTCATGCAAGTTGCATGCAAGTTTTTCATGCAAGTTGCATGCAAGTTTTCCATGCAAGTTTTTCATGCAAGTTGCATGCAAGTTTTTCATGCAAGTTGCATGCAAGTTTTTCATGCAAGTTGCATGCAAGTCTTTCATGCAAGTTGCATGCAAGTTTTTCATGCAAGTTTTTCATGCAAGTTGCATGCAAGTTTTTCATGCAAGTTGCATGCAAGTTTTTCATGCAAGTTTTCCATGCAAGTTGCATGCAAGTCTTTCATGCAAGTTGCATGCAAGTTTTTCATGCAAGTTTTTCATGCAAGTTGCATGCAAGTTTTTCATGCAAGTTGCATGCAAGTTTTTCATGCAAGTTGCATGCAAGTTTTTCATGCAAGTTGCATGCAAGTTTTCCATGCAAGTTGCATTCAAGTTTTTCATGCAAGTTGCATGCAAGTTTTTCATGCAAGTTGCATGCAAGTTTTTCATGCAAGTTTTTCATGCAAGTTGCATGCAAGTTTTTCATGCAAGTTGCATGCAAGTTTTTCATGCAAGTTGCATGCAAGTTTTTCATGCAAGTTGCATGCAAGTTTTCAATGCAAGTTGCATGCAAGTTTTTCATGCAAGTTGCATGCAAGTTTTTCATGCAAGTTTTTCATGCAAG
Organism: Epistrophella euchroma; assembly: GCA_947049315.1. Lineage (NCBI taxonomy): Eukaryota > Metazoa > Arthropoda > Insecta > Diptera > Syrphidae > Epistrophella > Epistrophella euchroma. The sequence continues at coordinate 118,056,314 of OX346245.1, read as the reverse complement.
TTGCATGCAAGTTTTTCATGCAAGTTGCATGCAAGTCTTTCATGCAAGTTGCATGCAAGTTTTTCATGCAAGTTGCATGCAAGTTTTTCATGCAAGTTGCATGCAAGTTTTTCAGGCAAGTTGCATGCAATTTTTTCATGCATTTGCGTGCAAGTTTTTCCTTGCAACTTGCATACAAGTTTTTCATGCAACTTGCGTGCAAGTTTTTTATGCAATTTGCAAGCAAGTTGCATGAAAAACTTGCATGCAATTTGCATGAAAAACTTTCATCAGACACGCACACAGGAATGGTTGAGAGTTGCAAGTCACTAGGCCTTGGTTCTTCATGAACCGTTTGTGCCATCAAATTTATTTATTTATTTAAGTTTAAAGATTACTGCTTTAAATGTACTTCACGAATGTAAAAAAAAACAATTTTTACCTATTTTTCCTTCATTTGATTGTTTCAAATGGACTTTCTTTGTTATTTTCCAATGAATTTCAATTGCTTGATGATTTTAATGTAAGAAATTAGAAAATCACACAATCACACAAAGCAAAAATGGACGAATGGAAATTTTTGCTGCGCAACCTTAAATTGCTTTCGTTTCAAAAATTCTTTTGCAGTATTTTGTATTATTATCTTTATAAATTGAGTCTAATGTGATGTAAAGAGCCAAGAGAATTTCTATTTCTTTTAATCTTTATTGCCTTCAGATACCAAAGAATTTGAATTTCCTTCATCAATTTTTGCAAACCTAAAAAAAAAATTTTAAAAAAAAATATTGGTTCTAGCAAAATTAGAATCTTCTTGTTTAAGGTTTTTGTTTTTGCAAATAAAATCCACCAAAAAAAACGGAAATAGAAAGAAGTCTTGTCTCTCAGCACGTATACACAAAGTATATAGCATATCCTTTAACTAAACACATCAGCCGTAACGATCCTTGAGGATTTCTATCCGAATCCTACCATCATTATGCCAAAGGAATTGCAAATGAGCGCCTTACATCAGCCAAAGGCTCTCTTGTAGACAGCAAAAAGGAAAAAGCAGCAGCATATTTCTCTGGGCTTTGAGCAAAAACATTAACGACATCAGTAGAATTTTAAGTTGTTCTCCATATAAACTCCAACACAACAAACTAGATCACGAAAAAACCCATCCCACATCTAATTTACCAAAAAACACACCCCTGAAGCTGAAGGACGATGAGCAAAACGCAGGAATCCTTGCTGTCAGAAATATTCATTTTAATTTAAGAAAAAAAAAAAAGAACCGAATATGACTCAAAAGTTAAACTCCTATTCAATTAGAAGCCTCGTTAACACGTACGCAAGGAGTCACCTTCAAAGTTGGTACAAAATTAAATGGGATGCAATGGAACTTAGAGTTTCCACCCTTCTGATGCTTCTTTCACACGAATAACAGACAAAAGAATCCTAATTATGAGTTTGCTGCTCCAGAATGGAAATAAGGGAAATGTGTCGGATGATTTGTCATTTTTAATTTGACTAAGTTCTTCCATCACTGGATGGGGATGGCATCCTTTTTGAAGGACTTTTTAAAGGCTTTCCTGTCTGAAATAAACATATACAAGTTGAATGTGATAGATTGGTTTCCATTTGGTCGGTCACAGGTGTTAAAATACGAGACTTCTGCACTCTGAGCTATTGTAAGGTTTAACAGCATGTGATGTAATGGCAATGCGGCAATAATGAGGCACTCCCCTGATATTTGCAACGATGACAAATTGTCTCATCAGTTTGCACACAATAACAAATGTATAGTCTGGTACACATATGTACGTGCTTTTGTGTATTTTTGTTTTGGATAGATGTATAATTTTGGACCCCTTTTTTGCCTTTTCCACCCAATCGTAGAGGTTTGAGTTTGACAGGACAAAAGGAGAAAACTTTTCTGGCATTCCATCAGAACGGAGCACCCGAGACTGAACCCATTTGGATTTAGGTGTCAAGCGCTGGAAGTGAAAAATGGTCCTGTAGTTGACATGACATCGCATTAAGGTATAAATATGCTTTTGGAACTTTGATATAATGTTTTTTTTTTTTTTTTTTTTTTTGTATAGTTAAGCTCATTTGAATTCATATAATGCTACATTCAAAGGGTATACATATAACTTTTGTTCTTTCACAGAAGAAATTGAATTAGTTTTTGTTTTTGATCCAATGCTGGACTTTAACGTCTAGCAGAATCCCGCTACGTCTATCAGCGCTGGATCTATAGGGGGCGCCAAATTCGAGAAGAGACTCTCTTCAATAGACCATCATCAACACAAAACAAATTTTGAAAAAAAAGCGCAGACCTATATTTATACCTAGGCAGTTAAAATTAAAAAGTGAAATACCTATTTATCTCAAAACAATTCAAATGTAAAAAAAGGAACTGAAATTCAAACCATGTATTTACACTATACAGATTAAAAAAATTAAAATGTCTCCGATTTTTAATGCCAATAGCTTTTAAGTTAGAGTTAAATTAAACTGGCACATTCTTATTGTTATTTTCGGTTCATTAAGCAACCAGTTTGATGGAATTTTTTCAAAAAAATTGATTTGACATGCAGTGGTAGGTATTGTGTTTTTATAAATATTTTTATCTCATGAAACTTATATTCCCGTTATCGAGGTAACCGTCGTCGGAGCGGGATTCTCTCCGATTTCCTACAAATCAGAGACATTTTGCTGGTCGGAGAACTACCTCGAAGCAAAATGTCTCCGATTCGTAGGAAATCGGAGAGAATTCCGCTCCGACGGTTACCTCCATAGGGCCCATTTTGAATATAAAAAACAAAAATACTACCGAACTATGCGTACAATTTTGAGAAAAATTAGTTTCAACAAAATTTTCTTAATTTTATTCAAAATTTTGATTTTAAAAATTAATTTTTCAAAAACTATTTACTAAATTAAATAAAACTAAATCTGTAAAAGAATGGATTTACGATTGTAAGTGTTGCCATTGTTTTTTAAGGACAAGCCGATTTTTAATAACATTTCCCCTCCCGGGTAAACAGGCGGGAATAAACCTATACCTCCCATGCGACTATTTTTTTTTTTCTCTACCCAAACTACAAGCCTAAAAATGTTGACACATCTAATGCAAAACACCCTGTAATAATGGGTTATATGCGGTCTGCTATTTATTTTATTATTTTTGTCATACGTGAATAAAAGTTGCTAAATCTCCCTATTTAAAAAAAATCCAAACAAAAAGGATAAATTGGTACCTATTATTCAGTTTTTTTTTTTCTGTAATCATGTACCTCAAATGCTGAAGGGGTGTCAGATCAGGTTCGGAAAAGTCGTAGATCTGGCACTGACGTCTAGAAAATTTAAGTCATTCTAGTATAAAAAGTGTTCGTGTTGTCTGGTAACTTTGGTCATTTTGCTTAAGTTTTTTGAGACAGTCTTCATATTTTGCCTTTAATACTTCAGATACTTCTATGCCCAAATGAGTTGGGATCTTTTTTTATTGCGTGGAAAATCTCAGCAGCTGTATTTTCAGCTTTTTTACTAGATCTATAGGTACGTCATCAAAGCCCGAAAAGCTAGCTGTTGCATCTTCTCCCACATACACTCCTTCGATGCAATCTGGATCGAAAATCAGCCGAAAGATCTACCTTTCAAATAGTGATTTTTCGTTTAATCCCTGCTTGCACTGATGTATGAAGAAGTTGTACCGATACACCGTGAGCTTTCACCGCATTAAGGATGTTAAGATTCCTTTCTCGATGACAGCATACTTCGTCTTGTCCTCATTGGCAGCCAAAACCATAGATGCAAATGCCATCTGCGTAAATAATGAGTGTTGCCTACCATTATTTTCTCAAGAACGATGTTAGTGGGGTTACATTATAACAAGTCACCTTGCCTTAGACATTTTTCTCGACATCAAGTGGTTCAGTGGTGTTCTTGCGGACTTTGACGGATCAGCGAGATATCTTAATTGTCATCATGTACAGTGTATACAAGCGGATGAATTTGGTAGGGATGTGGAGACTTATTTGATCACGGGTTGATTTGCTTAGCCTAAATCTATACTGATAGAAGTTATAGATTAACAAAAATTTAAATTTGATGCTTCGTAACAATTTTCCTTTGTGTAGGCTTTATTTTTTGTTGCTAAAATTATATTATTGCATACTTTCAGAATAAACTTGGTTCGATTATTTCGTGTATGCTAGCTAGACAATTGCAGTGAATTCGGTTAAAACATTCAAATAATGTCTGTTATAAACTGTTAAAGACAGACCTGCTGTTATTGTTAAAAACGAGAAATATTCTTAGCACTACAACTATGAGTATTTGAGTAACATTTTTGATATTTATCGATGTTCACATCTGATAGAAAATTAAGAATTTTGACCTTAAAGTTTATAGCCACAACCACACTATAGTGCCGATTACAGTGTATATTTTCATTTAAAAATCGATCGTTGATAGAATCGATAATGTGAATAGGCTGAGGGATCTTAGAACCCCATATTCGCAAAAAAAAGTATACCATTAGAAAGGTCAGGTAATTTCAGTAATTAGTCAGGCATAGGTTTTTTTAAATTAATTTTTAAAGCTTTTTTTCAGGGTCACAGTACAAGACTTTTAGCACTTCATTAGTGGAATTTAAGAAAAACAAGTACCTATATGCAATTTAAAAGGTCAGTAATGTAAAGGGTCATAAAGGGTCAGGTAGTATCAGTAATTGGTCAGGCATAGATTTTTTTAAATAATTTTGTAAAATTTTTTAAAGGTTATTACAACACATGAATTTGTAGCACCTCATTTATGGGATATTCGAAAAAAAGTAATACCATCTAAAAGGTTGCTTAAACCTTATAAAAGGTTAGACAGTCTCAGAAATTGGTCAGCTGTAGATTTTTAGTTTTGAGTTTAGAAACAAGGTAAAGGTCATTTCTAAAATTAAAATTATAAAAAACAATCTAAGCCTAACCAATTTCTGAAACTAGCTGACCATTTTTGAGGATTCAGTAAGCTTTCAGATGGCATAATAATTTTATTTTTAATTCCAGAAATGACGTGCTGAAATCATCTGACCTTTTATGAGTACCTACTGAGTTACCTTTCAGATGGCATATATTTTTTTTCCAATATCCCATAAATGAGGTGTCAAAAATCGAATCGATCCGAGAGTGGATATATATTGAAAACTACTTAATTGCTAATTAGTTGCGCAAAAAAAAAATTAATTGCTGTTTTAGTTTGCGAGAAAATAGGTGTCCTTATATGATGACGTCATCCCTGTTTATTCGAAAACGAAAAAAGTGATTCAATTTTTTTTTGCGTAACTAATTAGCAACTAAGTAGCAACTAATTACTATATAGTTTTTAATCTGCAACGGAAAAACTGACCTGCTAAGTTGATGTAGGTAAATATTTTGCTTTGCAATCTTGCAGCTGAGCTAATTTTCCACAAAAACGAGGCTTTTCGTTTATTCATAGCATTATAATGTTAAAAAGTTACAGCAATTCGAAAAGTCAAAAAATCTGTTGATATGGACGGAGGGTTACGAAAAAACAAAAAGAAACATTGATGTGGAAAATTGTCTCAGCTACAAGATTGCAGAGAAAAAAATTTTTTTCTTGTGTATATTGGAGGAACTTTCTCAGTTTATAGAGAATCCTATTAGCAATACTACAAGCTAAATACTAATTATTTCCCTGTAAAATTCAATTTTTCCTTGACTATAGACTGAGAGGTGGTGAACGATTTACTCAAAGTGGGTTTTAAAGCTCCAAATTTACATTCTATTTATATCTGTCTAAACGATATTTCATATAAGTCTGGAAACCCTAAATCTAGGTGCCCGAAGTATACCGACTCGACAACACACGGCCGGCCGGCGGCGCGCGGTGGCTGAGGGAGCTCTGGACCTACGGGGCTGCATAAACAGTACCTACCTAATTTTATATACATAAAACTATTCCCAATTGGCATATTTTGTCTAGTTCGTATTTGTCGAATCGAAAATTTTGACATTTCTCCACGTTTCTAGGTCTCTGGGTTCCAGATCCATCAGTTTTAGGGAGATGTCATGAGCTTTTTTTCGTCGACATCTCAAGAACCAATAGAGATATCGACTCTGAAAAAATTTTATTTTACTAATAATAAGGTCAAGAACGTGCAGAAAGGGTTTTCAGAAAAATTCAATTACCAGTTTTATTATTACAGTAATTTTACAATAAAGTTGTAAATTGTCTTATTTGTTGAATATGTGGAGAACAAATAATGCTTTCGATTTCTGCTTAGTTTCATTATATACTTAATGACGTAGTTGAAACTGGTAAGTCTTTTAAAAAAATCAACCAATGGTATTTTTTAAATAAAAAAAAAAAAAACTGCTATAAAATTTTCTTATCTTGAGAACAAACAGAGATATTAACTTCCGTCTTATTTTAATTTATAGATACTTCAATTGAAAAAAAAAAAATAAACTACAAGAAAATATTAAAAGTAGTTAAAAAATAAAAAATATTCTTCGGCTCGAATATCTAACATGATATTGATTTCAGGATAATTTTATTCTGCCACTATTGATAACTGATAAACTCTGTAAACAAAATTCAATCGGCAGTTTTTTTTTCTAAGCCAATAAAACTGCGAAAAAAAAACTACTAAACACTGTCGAAAAATAATTTTCTTGCACAACTGACAATGTATTCGATAATTTTGAAGTGGTATTTTTTGCATAAAAATAGCATCGAGTATCGAGTTTCAAAGGGTATCGAGTTTTGTTTTAATATTTCTACATCAATTAAGGGTTTGCTCAATATAAATTTGTACTCATCCAAATTTAATTCCAAAAACGAACGAATAATCTTCATCCAATAATATGAAAAACAATATTTTGACTTCATTCCTCTTTGAAGACGGAGTTCATTTTACGTTGGTTTTTAGTTCCCAAAATTTATTTGGATAGTTTATAATGAACTAAATACAATATTGGTGGAAGTTATAGTTCATTGAGTGTTAGTGCTTTTGGGAGTTAGTTTATATAGGTCCTTGAACCTTGACATTGTGATTGTACTTCTACTACGACTGAATACATTTTTCAATTTTTGTTTGAATTATGTACGTACAATATACTTATATGTATGTCAAAAAACTTTCAGTTTATTATTTTATTTGAAAGTGTTTTTATAAAAATTGTAGTCCTTGCTTGCACAAAAAACATTGCAAATTATTTTTTTTTCAAAGAACGCACACGCTTCCAGTACTCTAACATTAAAACAAAAAGTAATATTTTATAACGTTTGGGCACGGTTTCCTCAAAAGTGGTCAGACTTTTTTGTGTTGTAAAATTACATTATCTATCATCAAGGCTGTAAAGGCAAAGAAGAGCGAGTACCTATGAGTATATCATACGAGGATTTAAATGAATGTACCGTAAAACCATAATATTTATACATAATTTTCCGTTTTTTTTATTATAGGATGATAAAATAAAAAATGCAAAAACTAAAGCAATGATTTGAATAGGTTAGGAACCAAACATTTAAGAAAAAATATAAAGAAATTTAAGGCAACAAAGTAAATTCTTACAATGTACATATATAATATAGCCAAATCTCTTCTGAGAGTATATACTTCCTTCCTTAAGGATCCATTTTCAGAGATCTTAGTGTGGGATTATGTCCTTATGGCTTATCGCCTAAAGCTGACCTTAACACAAAGAACATTTTCATGCTTCTGTATGACCGTCAGCAAGCATATTTTTCCTTATACCCTCATTTGGCTCCCCAAAAAAAAAAAAAAAAAAAAAAAAGAAGGTATGTACATACTTTAGACAGTAAAACTTCCATTCGTTTTATTGAGGATTATCATTTTATTCCTTTGGCCAAATCCTTACTAGGTTAAGCAATGAGCAGTTGATATCATTTGAAGATTTACAATTCGGGGGCGTCGTCTGTTGGTTTCGAATCAGTTGCTCCAATCTATTGAAAGCGTAAATCCCTATTAAATGTCATTTGGTTTTATATTTATTTTTTTTTTCCTTCTTCTCAGACAGAGATTTTCCTTTTTTTTTTTTTATCTTCATCATTTCACATCCCGCACTGAAGGACGATACTTCGATCTTAAACGATTTTTTTTTTGTCATACCCAGATACTATCATCTAATTTATTTCCTTGGAGCGGTGCAATGATAAGAAATACGAAAATTACCGCAATTTGTCGAAAAAGTCGAAAACGCTCTTCTCGACTTCAGGCTACAGCAAAGTCCTTTTAAATGATTTAATTTGATATAGGGATTCAGGCGAAGGCGATGAAGTGTCCATGCGGGTTCTGGTTCTAATTTACCAAGGCTAACAAAAAGTAGGACGTTAGGAGTAAAATAATGATGTAAAAAACAGAGTTTACCCTATTTTTAAATATTGGCTCTGTCAAATGGTCTCCCCATTTTCCATCTCAATCCTAAATGTAGCTTATGAATATCAATATTGATTTAGCTTGCATGGGGCTAAGGAAAAAAACATAAGTTTAGGCCTAGAAATAGCCCAAGGGTATGTTTCCATTTTCTCTCCAATCTACATGACAGATTCTTGGGATTATAAAGAAGACAAATGTTGCCCCCGTTTTTGGTTTTAAATATTCCTTATGCGGTTGCGGTAATAAGGGTTGCTAGTGAGGTTTTAACCAAACAAAAATTTGAAAACCCCCAACTTATTCTCAAGTTACTGGTTGTTCTTGTTGGACTTTCTCTTCGAACCCAATGCTGTTCCTTTTTCATATTCGAATACAATCTGGAATGGGGTTCTACTGAGCATACATCAGTTAAGTCGGTCTTTCTTGGAGGGGGAAGCATATAAATGATAGATTCCTTGTTTTGAGTTTATGACGAAAAGATGAGTGATGTTGTCTTCTTCTTCTTTTGTAGATATTTATGCCAATTATTCAAAGCCACAGATTTACGACGAAGCAAAGTAAATAAACGTAAAATTGAAAAATTTTATAACATCAAATCTTGCGGTATAGGGTGAATATGATTGGAAACAAATTTGGGACATGTCAATATAAATGAGAGTATAAAATTTGTCGAGATGTTATATTTGTTTGCTTAGGTGTATATACTAGGGGTATAGGAATGCAGCCATGTTTGTTTTTAATTTATGGATTAAGCTTACGCCTTTAGCCGGGGAGACATTTTACTCAATTTTGTTTGTGTGTGATGTCTCTTGGGGGATTTCCTTTAAACAGGGTTCTTATTTAATAAAATAACGCATCCTCAGATGGCAAAGGGATGTGATAAAAAAAAAAAAAAACTAAATCGCTTTTAATGTTCATTTATATGAAAACTCCAAAAACACAAGGACAATCTTTATATGTGGTGGAACATTGTGTATGCAATTTCAGTTCTCGTTAGATTTTATGGTTGCAGACATTTTCAAACGATAATTATACGTGTTATACAATTAAGGACATGCGTTGCGGAAGTAGTTTGCAGAAAAGTTTGAAACTAAATTGTTTCAAATGACATGAAGCTGTGGTTATAATGATTTTGTAATATGAAGTTATTTAGAAAGTTAGTTAGGTAACAGTTCTTGGTCCTGCTGGTAAAGGGACTTATGACTTCTTGTTGTTAGTGTGATTCTACAATGCGGTGGTGAAACTAATTCTGATTAATTTTATGAGTTGATATTAAATTAACGACACGTTAAAGCGATCTTTACTTGTTCTTGTTGAAGAAGAGAAGTGGATTGTATTGAATTAAATTCAAATGAAATATTTTTGCGACCTTTAGTCCAATGCGTTTCGCACAGGCACGACAGTTGGGCTCTTGTTGATCAATAAACAGCAACCTTTGCCGGTTTCAACTCACCTCCTTGTTGCCTTGTCGCTAACGCCATGCCTTGCCGCTGATTTAAAGAAGAAGCTTGTATTGTTGTTTTAAGCAGGTTTTTATATAATCTATATAATCCATCTCTGTATCTGTAGTAGCCGTGGCACGATGGTAAAGTTCGTAGAGCTGTCATGTCGGAGTTCTGGGTTCGATTCCCAGCCCATCAGTTTTTAATAATAAAAAAAACGATTACTGCCACTTGCGAGAAACTGACAAAACATCCAAGAGTATCTCTTGTCATATAGAAAAATGCCGCTCACATTAGCCGTTCGAATTCGGCAATAAGCTGTAGGTCCCATCCATCCTTCCAGACATGCACACAAGAATGGTTGAGAGTTATATGTCACTAAAGGCCCTAGTTCTCCATGAGCTACTGTGCCACAAAATTTCTTACGATTTTGTGAAAGCAACTATAAGAAGTTTAGGATGAAATCAAAATATAAAGGGTCTCCCAATAGGGACTTCCGAACTTTAATACACTTGTCAAAACAATTAAGGGAACAAAAAAAAATCACTTTTTTTTTTTAGTGTTTTTCGAAGAGCTGTATCTCTGTGAAAAGTGGTCGTATTGAGATGAAACAAAAAGCATTCTGAAGATTAATCCTTTTTGTATTGAGAAATTTTCGCAAATGTTTTTTTTAAGGTACCGTTATTGCGCAATCATAAGAAGCAGCACGACCCAAAAATTTTAAATTTTTTTCTTTTTTTGAACATTGTCAATTTCTTTGAAATTTTTTTTTGAGCCAATTTCATGTTTTGTTTCAATAACTTGTTTATTCAGCTTTAAGGTCGTCTTTTTTCGTCATTGTACAATTTTTTTTTCAAAAGAATATCTGGATTTGAATGAAAAAACAGACTTTTAACTTTGACTACCAATATTATCGCAAAGAATGAAGACACCGAAAATGTATGGGTAGTTTTAAAAACTGGAATTAATATTCTACAAGATTTTTTCAAAACTTTATAACGATTATTTTTTTGGGACCTCATCGTTACATTCAGAAAAGGTCTAAAAACGACCTTTTAAAGACTTTTTGTAAATCTTTTACTGATTTAAAAATATTGACTGTAGGACTTAATTTGGTAGGAAATTTTAAAGAACTATAGACCACCAATATTTCTGTAAAATTTCAAATAAATCCATTGAACCGTTTTCACGTAGCGAATGATCAAAGTCGTAAAAACCAATTAAGGGAACAAATTGGGTGGTTCATAAACAAAAAAAAAAAATTGGAGCAAAAATTAAATATTTTTTTCAAAATTTTCAAATTTTAGTTGTAATTTTTTTTTCTCGAAAAGATGTGTTTCTCCCCCTTAAAATCTCATCAGTATTGTAACTAACGCAAAACTGTGAAAAAAGTGGGCAGAAATTGGTATGTTTTCGTTTCCATTTTGATGACAATTTCACAATGTTTATGAACCACCCAATTTGTTCCCTTAATTGGTTTTTACGACTTTGATCATTCGCTACGTGAAAACGGTTCAATGGATTTATTTGAAATTTTACAGAAATACTGGTGGTCTATAGTTCTTTAAAATTTCCTACCAAATTAAGTCCTACAGTCAATATTTTTAAATCAGTAAAAGATTTACAAAAAGTCTTTAAAAGGTCGTTTTTAGACCTTTTCTGAATGTAACGATGAGGTCCCAAAAAAATAATCGTTATAAAGTTTTGAAAAAATCTTGTAGAATATTAATTCCAGTTTTTAAAACTACCCAATAAATTTTCGGTGTCTTCATACTTTGCGAAAATATTGGTAGTCAAAGTTAAAAGTCTGTTTTTTCATTCAAAGCCAGATATTCTTTTGAAAAAAAATTGTACAATGAAGAAAAAAGACGACCTTAAAGCTGAATAAACAAGTTATTGAAACAAAACATGAAATTGGCTCAAAAAAAAATTTCAAAGAAAATGACAATGTTCAAAAAAAGAAAAAAATTTAAAATTTTTGGGTCGTGCTGCTTCTCATGATTGCGCAATAACGGTACATTAAAAAAAACATTTGCGAAAATTTCTCAATACAAAAAGGATTAAGCTTCAGAAAGCTTTTAGTTTCATCTCAATATGACCACTTTTCACAGAGATACAGCTCTTCGAAAAACACTTAAAAAAAGTGATTTTTTTTGTTCCCTTAATTGTTGTGACAAGTGTAGTTCATAGCAGCCATATTATTGAAGTTACATCTGTCGGATTGACTTTCATTTATTCAGTCTGTTTTGCTTAATCACCATGGATGGATATAGCGTTCAACAACGGATATAGCATTCGTTAGAAAATGATTTAACCGTGAGGACTATTGGCAGCGTGGTGTATAAATTTGAGTCCACTGGTTCAGTAAACGATCAACCTATAATACCCGTACGTCGACGAAATGCAAAATCTTTCGAAAACATCGCCGTTGTCTATGAGAGTGTGCAGTATAATGATGACTTTAACTCGGCCTTTCGCAGATCACAACTTGGCGAATTTCGCATCGTGACTTAGGTCTGCACTCGTATAAAATTTCACTGACCCAGGAGCTGAAGCTAAACCACCATAGACAATGACGAGTGTTCGCTGAATGGGCTCTGGATTAGTTGGAAACTGACCCTTAATTTCATCGAAAAATTGTCTTCAGCTATGAGACCCATTTCTGGATGAATGAGGACGTGGATAAATAAAATTAACGTCCAATGCATCTCGAAAAAGTTACTTTTTGGTGTGGGTTTTGGGCTGGATGGCGGCGGCGGCGTTATCGGTCGTTGGCCAGGTCATCACTGTTAACGGCGAGCGCTATAGGTCGATAATTACCAAATACTTTTGGCCTGAATTTGTCACCAACGGCATGTGGTTTCAACAGGACGGTGCGGCACTACGTGTCATACAGCTCAAGCCACATTTGAAATTCTGAGAGATTGATTCGAAGGCATGGTCATCTCACGTGGAGGTGATGTGAACGGTCCATCAAGATCGTGAGATTTGACCCCGTTTCGACTATTTCTTAAGTCGCAGGTCTATGCCAATGCCACAAATCACAACGGCCTTCAAAGCTCAAAGCCAACATAAACCATGCCATCGCGACGCGATCGGTCAAATTCAGCCTAATTTATGCGCCAGGCTTATGAAAAATTGGATATTTCCGTTTTTTTCAGGATGCGCTTTTGAAGATTGGAGTAAAAACTATGGTTTGATAAAAATATCATACCATCATTTATTAATTTTTAGCAAAACGAAGAAAAACAAAAACATTTCAATATACAAAAAAAAAATCGTCTATTCTATTTATTAAAGCAAAATTTAAAATGAAAATAAACCATTATGATTGACCTCCATCATTTGTCATAGAATAAGATAACTTGTGAGATATCAGATAAAGAAGAGCGGATGTGGTAGTGGAAAGAGATGATAAGAAGGACTACAGCAATAAGTTTTCATTCCGTTATACTCTTCCCACCTATAGGCGAGAATACATACAAATTACGAATTTTAATTCAAATATTTTTCTTTTATTTAACCTGAAAATTATCTACAAAAAAAAATTGTTTTTTTTTTTTTTTTTAATTCGCAGAAATACGAGTAGGTAAAAATAAAAATAAAAAAAACACATTTTTTCGTGTTCTCGAATGTCCATAATGGCCCATAATATTGTCATTGTTTCCCTTGAGGGGACCTACTCAGAGCAGACAGCATTGTGCTGGAAATAAATTAAAAATTCCTTGTAGATGCTGCCATATTTGGTGACAGTGATTCCTGTGTTTTCTTTTTTTTTTTTTTGTATTTGACTTTGTTTAGTGCAGCTTGTCTATTTCCTTTTAATTTCAAAAGAGCTCATTACCAACATCCGTAAGAGGCATTCGACATTCATCTGCCAGCTACTATAGCTAGCTATCGTCACACTTTCAATTTTTTTCACGTCAAGGGACATTGTCTCGCGTTACTACCATATCAGGATATATATGAAGACGACAGCGGACAGGAACGAAAAAGATAGAACAGCGCGCACAATTGTTAGATGTCGAAACACTTTGGCCACACTCACAATCAGCTATAAAAGAACATTGTTTTGGTGTAGAAAAAAGAAGCTTGTAATGGCTTTAAGGCTGTCAAAATTTCTAAGACCTTAGCGCCGACTTAAACGGGGCTCTTTTAAAAGAAAGATTCATCGAACGCGCCGCCCGTAATAGGGAATTTCTTTTATTAATCTATAACTACAAGAACTACATTACTCAATTTAACTTTTAATTAAATAGTATCCCTTTTCCTTAACCAAAGTTGAAGGTGAATTTTTACAGATAAATAAGTTTTTTTTAAATAAATTTTATAATACCAACTGCAATTTAACAAATTATTTTCTTCATAGATAGATCATCGAAATCCTTCAGAACAGTATGTTTAGTTTATTCCAATGGAGATAAATTGTGTTTGTGGCAAATTGCCTTTTTCTACTTTTATCATAAAATGTATTTAACTTTTGTAAAGTAAATTAAAGTCATCATTATACTTTATTACTTTACTTATTATATAAAGACGAAAAAATATTTAGTTTGTCCGCGGTGATCTCAGAAAGTACTTAACCGATTTACTTGAAAGAAATTTCATAAGTTTTCTTACTTTTTTAAGAATGTGATAGGAAATTTTTTATTTGTTGAATATGTTTGTTGAATTAGATTATTACCTTCTAAAAAAAATTCGTACGCTTTTTTGTCGAGGATGACCAACATATTCAATTATGATTTTAAATTTGCTTGATATTTCAGGAAAATGAGTTCTTTTGTATTAAGTCAATAGTTTTACGCAAATTTTAAGCCCTTAATCATTACTTAGCCGTACTTACAAGCTGAGATATAAATATATGTACAGATTATAAATTTATCAGCTTTTTGTATTTTTACATAAATATGTATACGATTCAATCGCCATTACTGGGTTGCTGCTTTGTTCCATTTTATTATCGTTCCGGTGTTTGTGCATTTTCTTTTGTTTATTTGCTTATGAATCTCCGCTAAATTGTTCGCTCTTCCTAAATTGAGCTAAATTGAGTGCGCATGTAAATCACTGGAACCAAAATGGGCTTGAGTAAAAGGATGGAGATGCTTGACTTTTTTATAACAGTGGTGCACAATAGTTAAATAAATATGAAAAATAAGTATTCAAAACATGTAATAAAATGTCAATCTTGTAGACGGCTTTTGGCTAAACCATTGAATCTTAAGATTGAACACATAACTGTAAGAATTTATATGCATTTAAATAAAGATTCATTAACTAACTAAACTAGTAAAAATAAATTGTTATTTTTTTTTTTTTTTATTCTTTTGCGTACTTCGGAATTTTGGAGTAATACATGGATTTGTAAAACAAAAATGAAAGAATGGGGAAGTTCAAACAAGGCCGCGAACTTTCAGATTGGGTAGGATTAGGCGGCGCTGCAACAACACCCAGCAGCACCCTTGGTGTGGTGAACCGCCCGTCCGCGATTTATCCTTTCTTTCTAGCCCTGATTTGTGTTTTTGTTGGTAGGTGAGGTCTATAGTTTCAGAGACAATATCCTTCCCCCCCCCCCGCATTCCGGTGAGCTAAGCCGTGCCTCGAAAGCAGGCCGCGTTCCCGAACTAGGTAATCCATTCCGTTCCCTTTACCATCCGTTTCTTTCCTTAATCCCAGATCCTACCTAAAGCCCCATACCTTTAATCCTTCCTCACATCTTCTTGCCTTTCAGGATTCATTGAATCTTTTTTATTTTTTATTTTATGAAAAAAGGAGTGCTAAGATTCTGTTTGCCTGCTAAAGCCTTCACTACATTGGTAAAGCAAGACATTGTAAGTGTTGCCATTGTTTTGAACTGTTTTTTTTTTATTTCGAGTAGATTTGAAAAAAAAAATGTTTTCTTGTCTCAACTCTACGTACTCGCCACTTTTTGCAAAATTACAAAAGTAAATATATTTTTTTTCCCGCTAGCGCAGTTGTTTTGTGAAAAAGAATATACGCAATTCTTTCTAAACCGAAATCTAAGCTTTCTGCATCATTTTTATAAGTTTTCCAGTGAGAAACACTATTACAAAATGAGTTTGAAAATTTTCACTTTTGTACTTTTTCACTTTTTTGGTCAATGTAGTTAAGGCTTAACCTAAAACATATTGAAATTAAAAAAAAATCCAAAATCCTTTCCATTTTTAAGAAGATCGAGTTGATCTTTGCGCAGACGTATATCGTATAAGCATTTAACAAAATTTTTGTCAATAATATAGTAGAAATTTGCGAAGCAACGCTAGTGCGGGTCTGCTAGCTATAGAATACAAATTATTTAAATTAAAGCTAAGAATATAATTCCAATTTCTCGTTTGAATCTTACGAAATAATATTTTGTCTAATTGGAGGGCACAAATTTGTAAAACTCATTAGAAGGGAGGTGAATGGCAGATAAATGAATAACGCTTAGTGCCAGTTGTACAATCGTGGTTTAAATTTTGATCCGTGGTTCAGCAATTTTAACTCGCCGATTTCGGCGGGTTAACTGAGGTTCAACGATGGTTCAAGGTTCCAATATGCACTAAAAGCCAATTACATGCCTGAACCATCGTTGAACCATAGTTTAATACACCGAAATTGGTGAGTTAATATTCCTGAACCACGGATCAAATATTTGTACAACTGGCCCTTAATTTTTATGAAGTGTTCTATTTAAAAAAAAACTGTATATTAATTGTTTGCCCGCCATCATTAACTCCGGGGATAATATGGAATATAAATAAAAAATCTGAGACTTGTTGAAATTCTCCTTTATATATTTATCTGTCCTAAACTATCTGTATTCATCAACAGGATTCCTGCATTTTATATTCTTTGCGTGAAAAAAATGTGCGACAAGAATACCTTTGCGTAGGTCTAAGTTAATTAACTTAAATAAGTAACAAAGGCTTCTTATTTTTCTTTCAAATTTCTGTTCTAGCTTGTTGCTGTTTTTGCGTGTACCTTTACTTTCTGCTTTGAGAAGCCAGGTGCTTTAAACAAACTGCATGGCTTTAAATGTCAAGTTTAAATGAGAAGTTACCTGATTTGGTCGAATGGCATCTTCAATTTTCAAAAGATGATACAGGCTAGGCTAGGATATATGTATGTATGCTGCTGCATTAGATATGCAGCTTAGGTCCAATTCCTGTGAGTGACAGTGACATTAAGAAATTCAATAATAGTGCAAACCGTGATGTGCACGTAATACGATGATACGTGATGGTTGAATTTTATTAATTAGTCTTTTTACATTTGAAGTTGTTGTTGTAAAAGAGATCGATGCACTTTGATTTGAGTAATGGACAAATTGAGTTTTTTTTATAAATGGCTTTATGATATGATACCTTACGTTTAAGGAATGTATTTTCTTGTACATATGTATAAAAATTATTAAAATAAGAGTTTTTTTCTTTTTTATAGAAGAACAAGTCTTTAAAGAGTGATGAGATGATGGATTGTTTTATCTCAATAAAAGTTAAACAAGTTTTTTTGCCGCAAGGTTTATATTGTGAGTCTCAATTTTTCCCTTTTTAGAATAATGCCCTTAACGGGACAGTTCTGTATCTCCCCAGTAATAGAGCGGTTTTTTTTTTTAAATTTAAATACATATTACAAAGTAGGTTAATTGATTTTTAATTGGTTTTTACTAGAGCTAGTGACGAGACGAGAAAAGTCTCGGTCTCATTTTAATCTCTTCTTATTGAAAAAGCAAGGCGAAACTGCCTGCCAGCAACGATCAGAAATAAATCTCAACCTTTTGAAAGGATCTTTAATAAATCTTATTTGTTGTTATTTTCAATAAAAGTCACCCAATAACCTTTATTGGTCTTAGTCCATTGAAATGTTACAATAACCTTGCATTTCATACAGGACAACATTTTTTTTTTGATAGATCTGTAGGAAGAATCAGTGTGAGTGTTAAAACGAGTTTTCGGTGTTGAAATCCCTCCCATTTTGCTGCTAGTTTGGAAAAGGGGCGTAAAAAGTTCTTCGCGATATCTTGAAAACCATACATCGCACAATCAATATTTTACCACATTTGTGTAGAGAATTAAATTCTCATACATATCTAAAATAAACACCCCTTAGACTTTTTTAATAAGTTAGAGCGATTTAAAGGGAGTCTAAAACTTAACTGAGTTTTGTTTTTTTTACTATGATCGTATTTCAAAATTCGAAAAAATTATTTTTTTCAAAGATAGAAAAATTCTAAAGGCTTGTGATTTTACTTAATTGTGTTTCTTAAAAATTTTTAAAATTAGAAAAAAGAGAGAAAAATAAAAAAATCGTTATTTTTTTTTAAATAAAAAACATATTTTAGGGGTGGTCGATAATGTCCTACTAGAGACCTATCATATCATAACTATCAGAATCAAACAAATTTGAAAAAATATATTTTTTGGGGGCAGCGTTCCCCCCCCCACCCCCCCACATTTCAAAAAATCGAAACGGTCAACAAATTTGAATTTTCATGAATGGTCATTTAATTTGTCATTTTTAATAAAAAAAAAATTAGACACTTTTTGGGGCCAATTTACAAATAATAATTTTATTAAGAACCTCGCATGGGATATTTGAAAAATAAAATATAAATATAAAGTCAGTAATTGGATAAAATAGATCATATATTGTTCAGAAATTGGTCAGCCGTAAAAATTTTCTTATCGGTTTGGTTAAAGTTTTACAAGGCCATTTTTAACACCTCGACCTCATTTCTTGGATGAACAATTCTGACGAACAATGCTGAAGAATATGTCAGAACGATGCACTGGGATTTTCAGATTGAGCATTCTCTGCATTTATTCTATCACACAAAAGCGATTATGAAAAAAGTTTCTTAAAATATGTAGTTGCAAGTTATTTGTTAAAAGTTTGAAGCTGGGTTCAAAAATACGCGCCAGTTACTTTCTAAAATCAAAATAACCGTCAAAAACAAGATGGCGACCAAACGACTCCACTTGCAACAGACGCGACGGCTGGTGAGCGGCACATTTTACTATGACAGGAGATACTCTTGGAGGATTTGTCACTTCCTCGCAAGAGGTAGTAGCCCTGAAAAAACTTAAGGTGGAAGCGGCTGGTATTGAACCCAGACCTCTGGCATGACAGTCCAACGCACTAACTATTACGCCATGGGCTACTACAACAACAATTGTTTACCGATTTTTAAAAATGATAGCTTTTCTGACACATTATATAAAACAAAAGTATCAAAGGGAAAAAAGGATTTCAAACTGTTGACGAAAACGGTCTTCAAGCTTAAAAAACGTGTACCTTTAAGAAATCTACACATATTATTGTCTGTACTACATACATTTATATAATTATATCGTTGGAAAAGGCTATCACTCTTCTTTTTGAAAACGTAAATAAACTATTAATCGAACGATATATGGCCGAGTAAAAAATTTTTGAGTGCGTGATATCACTCGAAAAATATAAATTGAAATTTTGAGGATAAAGGAAGTTTTTAAGTATAGGTTTGTGATACACTCGAATAGGTACTAGATCCGTGCAAAAGTTAATGCAATTTTTTTTTCATTTTGTAGCATAATGACTAGAATATTTTTTTTTTCAAAAAAAACACTCCTTTATCGAAAATTGAAATAAAAATCTTATATGTAAATATATACAAAAACTAGACAAACTTTATCTCATATAATTTCAAAATTTATCTAAAAACTACAGATTCCGAAAAACCTTTTCAACAATCTTCAAAGTCTCATTATGCCAAAGAAATAATATACCTATCCGTTTCTTTAATCATTTACATACCCCCTTCCATATTCTTCGGTTAGAAAATAACAAAAGTTTGCTTAAGTTCATCAAAGGATTAAACCCAATATCCCAACCCAACGAATTTCATTCAATTTTCCGGTATTTGATTAAAATCCCTTGGGCCAGTTAATATAAATAGAAGGAAATTTTTTTGTAAAAGCGAATGCCAAACAAACTGAATCTTTAATTTCGTAAAATAAATATTAACATAAAAAAACAGAACCACCACGCACCATGCCAGCCAGTTAGACTAATGACAAAAGGAATTCAAAACAAAGACCATAAAAAAAAACTCCCTGAATTCAAATTAAATAACCCTAAAACTCGATTTATTAACAAAAATACAAATTTGGAATATATTTATTTTTAATTTAATTTTATATCGAAGAATAAGAAGAAGCCTTTGACGGGAATGATTTTGAAGTCTGATTAAAAATTATCAAGAATAAAGGAAAAATCATTTGGGGTCACGCATTAATGGGCGTCTTATGCAAATGAAACCACACGCGCTGATGGAGGTCGCTCATTCGGATTCTCAAGATAACATAACAACCCATTAACATCGCCTTTGAACTTGATTGTCAACTATGGGTTTATCTATAGTCTTACCCAGGCGAGATGCTGCGCTGAAGCTGGATTCAGGAATTTTGTCAACATAAACACCAACACAAATGAGTTCAACAACCTGACCTTAGCTAAGAAATACTGATATCACACGCAGTTGAAATTCCTTACATGGACGGAGGCATATATAGTTTGCTTGCTCCATATTACCACGAAATCCCCAATGACAAGTGCACCCATCCGCCGCGATGAATCCTCCAGCACACACGGTTCATTGACTTTAATTCACCTCTAACCGTATCTCCGCAGAAAGGAACCTTCTGAAAGAGGCTTTGGTTTGGCGTCTATTCGCCGCACCGTCTACCAGAGGAAAATAATCGCGCTTAACATCACTGGAAGATCATTAATTTGTAAATCGTGATTCCCAGCGCAGCTACTAACTGTGATGTTCCCATTTTGGGCTATGGAGAGGGCAATCAGCACACATTGGCCGCACATAGAGGTGACGATAGATATCTCTCCCCAGGTATTGTCACGTTCTGCCAATTGAAGGATCAATTTACTTCCTCTCCCAAGCTTCGACTTCGTCCACTGGACACCATCCAGTATACCCAGAGAGCCTATCCTCCTCCATAACCTTTTCGAACACATACATTGTTATGGAATGTCCCGGAAAAAGTGTCACGGAGATTGTGTGTCCCATTAGGCTCGTTTCGGATGTTTAAGATACAAAAAACGACCGAGAATCAGCTTAGATATGTAATTCCTTTCAAAATATTGAAAGATATCGAACAGGTAGTTGTTGTCCTGCGATGTCACTTGCGATGCACGCTGCTGCCAGCCTGACATCCAAATTAGCATATAAAGCAACGTAAAACAGCTCGGCGAGTGAGTGTGGGAAGGAGTGAGGACTGACACTGAGCAAACGCCAGCCACCATCGTGTATAATCCAAGAGTGAACGACAACAACCGCTCTGCTATATTTTCGATGCGAAGTTCGAATCCTTTCGATTTTGGTGTTGAGCATCTGAATGGAATGGTAGAAGATCGATCGTTCGACCGGAAAAATGTCACTTTGGTATTTTGCTACCATGGTCATGATGGTATGGCTATGTATAAAACTGAGGCCAGCCATGAGGCCTCTGCGGAAGCATGGTTGAAGGAAATTTGAATAAAAATTTAAGTTTAAGCTGGGACTTCTGGCTACGATGCTGAGTAACGTATTTGCAAATGACAGAATTGCATCAATTGAATTTAAATTAGATTTCCAACTCGGCCATTGTGGTGGGGAAATGAGGAGTTATTTTTTTTTTATATATTCATACAGATGTAGAAGATACTAGAAAAGTCAATGGATCTTAAATAAATGGGATGAATAGAAAATATTACTGAAAGAGTGGCCGAGCAAACTTTCGATATACTTTTTGTTTTGTTTAAAAGGTGGAAAATTCAACTCCAGTTTCCAGCAAGCAAACAGAAAACATTTTTGATTTATTGTTTAACATAAACCGTTTCACATGAGTGAAAAGTTAATCAAAGTTAATCTTAAGCAAACAAAACTTTTTAGAGCATAATAAAGCACAAAACAGATCCAATTACATAAGAAGGCTCAGACGCTCAAAAAATTTATAAACTTTCTGAAATTTGTATCGAAAAAATTATTTATAAAAAAATTTATAACAAAATCAAAATTGAATGATTTTTGAGAAAAAAAATTACAAAAAAGGTTTTATAACAATTTTTCAAGTCAATAAAAAAAACTCACAAAAAACGTAACCTAAAATTATACAAATTATACGACGTCCCTTACTTTGGCGGACACTTGTTGGCAGAATCAAAAAATGTTGATATATGAATTTGTAGCTAATTAAATGCTAATTTGTTGCGCAAACCAAAGCTACAATTTCTGGCAAAAAAAAATTTTTCGATAAATATTTTTTTTTTTAATTTTGACCGTTACAGTGGGTATCTATAATGTCTTATTTTAGCTTTTAGATTAAATATACAAAAAACCCGTAAGAGCTACAAATTTCGTGATTGTGCAACAAATAAGCATTTTAAAAGCTACAATTTCTGGAAAAAAGAAAAAGTTGAAAATTCCACTTTTTTACCAACTTCCGGTTTATTTTAACGGACCGGAAATGCAAATTAATTTTTGCGCAACAAATCAGAAATTAAAAAGCTACAATTTTTGACACCAAGAGAATCATTATTTTCGTACATTCGTCCGCTAACTTCAGACTTATTTTAGCGGAAACTTTAATAACTCGGAAATGATGCAAGCTACAAATTTTTGGTTTGCACAACAAATTACCATTTAATGTGTCTGCCAAAGTAAGAGACGTAATTATACGTATGTATCTGTTTTTGTTTTTTTTAAAAGGGGGGGGGGGGAAATATTTTTAAGAAAAATACGATTTACCTTTGTAAACTAGTGTTATTTTTGGTCCTTAAAAATGCGAAATTTCTTTCTTTACAATTTTTGTACCTATAATCAAACGAAGACAAGATAGAAAGTTAAAAATTTATATAAATAATTTAGTACTATTTACAATCTGTTAATGTTAAATGACAGATTGACTGTACTTTGTATGGAAATTGAAAAGCCTGAATTACCAACAGGGATAACCTTCAGTAACCGCATTAATGGGAGATGAATATAATGCTTTTGTTATTCACTAAGGACTATTTTGAATTTTTCATTTCAGTGAAATATAAGTCAAGTGAAGTTTAACTTTCAATTGTATATACACTCCGTCTCACTTAATCACATACCTTTTTTTTAATTTAACAATATTTTTCAAAGCATTTGTTAATCTGTGAAAAAATCATTTACGGAACGAAACAAGAATAGTGATTAATTGATCATAATGGAAAATAATTGTTGGAATTAAGATGGTAAATGCTGATTTTTTGAAGCTAAAATATACCTCATTTTCTGTCTCATTTATTTATAGACAAAAGCAAAATCTATTATGTATCTACCAATTATAACAACATAGTAAAGATTATTTGTTTAAATATAGGTAAATAAAATTAACGGCTATATTATTGACTTTCTTGAAAGCTAGTTTTACTGAAAAACTAGTTCTATATGGGTTTCGAGTTTTAAGTTTCTCAAAAAATATTATTGATTTGATGTTGATGTCAAACTAGGTACGAATATTTTTATTTAGATGTCAAAGTAATAAAAATTTGTGATTATTTTAAAACTCGAAACCGGTATAGATCTAGTTTTTTGGCAAAACTAGTTTTGAAGAAATTTAAGAATATGGCCGTAAGAGTTTTATTTAAATAGTTTCAATAGTTTCAAGTAATAGGTATATAGTGTTTTTATCTCTGTATCTCTGTGGAAAAGCATTCTAAAGACTTATGTTTTTTATGTAGAGACATTTCAAGAACCGATTTTTCAAGGTACCGTTACTGCGCTTTTTTTTTTGAAGAGTGTCATTTTCTTTGAAAACATTTTTTGAGCCAATTAAATGTATTGATTCGATAACTTGTTTATTTAGCTTTTATTTCGTCTTTTTTCGTCGTTCTACATTTTTCTTTAGACGAATAATACCCATGTGACTTTGAATGAAAAAAGAGACTTTTTGACTTAATTAAAGAGCAGTTTTAAAAACTGGAATTAATTTTCAACAAATCTTTATATATAAACATTAATCCCTTTTTGTGTTCGTACGTGCATAACTAGGCTAAAAATCAGACCCATTCGGTTGGGAATTTTTTGTTGGATTTGTATTGAACCAGATTAACACACTATGGACATAAACATTGGGAAATTAGGCCAGAAAATTCGAAAATTCGTGATAACAATAAATTATTGAATTACTTACTTACTTTACTTTACTTTAGATGGCGCTCACAGCCCAGGATGGACTTCGGCCTCAACCAACAAGCCCCTCCAGCCAGCTCGGTCCCTAGCTAGCTGCCTCCAGTTACGCACTCCAAGTTGGTTGAGGTCGTTCTCCACTTGTGTGCGCCACCTAAGGTGGGGTCTTCCTCTGCTGCGCAGACCGTCAGGGGTAGATTCGAAGACTCGTCGGGCTGGTGCGTTGGTGTCCATACGCTCCACGTGTCCCAGCCATCTCAGCCGCTGAATTTTCAGCTTCTTGACCAGGTCGACGTCGCTGTAAAGCCCGTAAAGCTCGTTATTAAATCTTCTCCTCCATACTCCATCGATACAGACTGGACCGAAGATCACCCGAAGAATCTTCCTTTCAAAGCACCCAAGTAGATTCTCATCCGTTTTTGTCAGGGTCCATGCTTCTGCCCCATACAGCAGGACCGGGATAATAAGGGTCTTATATAAGGTCTCCTTGGTTCTTTGAGAGAGGGCTTTTTTACTCAAATGCCTTCTTAGCCCGAAGAAACAGCGATTGGCAAGAGTAATTCTTCGTTTGATCTCTGCACTGATGTCATTTTGCGATGTTATAGTGGAGCCCAGGTAGACAACGTCTTTGACGACTTCAAAGTTGTACCTTTCCATCGTGACGTTTTGCCCGAGCCGACGATGTTGAGATTCCTTTCTCGATGATAGCATATACTTCGTCTTGTCCTCATTAATAGCCAAACCCATTTTCGCCGCCTCCGATTCAATACTTGCAAACGCACCAGTGACAGCTCGCTTCGTTCTTCCAATGATGTCAATATCATCTGCATAAGCAAGTAGTTGAACGGACTTTTGAAAAATTGTACCTCTGTTGTTGACTTGCGAGTTGCGTACAATTGCTTCAAGTACGATGTTAAAGAGGTTGCATGATAACGCGTCGCCTTGTCTCAAACCTTTCTCGACATCAAAGGGTTCGGTGGTGTTCTTGCCGACTTTGACGAAGCAGCGAGATTTCTCCATCGTCATCCTGCACAAGCGGACGAGTTTGGCAGGGATGCCGAGATGCGCCATGGCTCTGTATAGCTCGTCTCTGTCTACGCTATCATATGCGACTTTAAAATCGATAAAGAGGTGGTGTGTATCGATTTGAAACTCCTGGGTTTTTTCCAAAATCTGTCGGAGTGTGAACATTTGATCGACGGTTGATTTGCCGGGCCTAAAACCACACTGATAGGGGCCGATCAGATCGTTGACAAACGGTTTTAAGCGATCACATAGTACAGATGACAAGATTTTGTATGCGACGTTGTGGAGACTTCTACCTCTGTAGTTGGAACAGGTCAGAGCATCTCCTTTCTTGTGGATGGGGCACACTATATTTTAAATTATTGAATTGTTTTTTTTTTTTGTTCGAACGGGGTTTTTACATTGGCGATTGATGCGTAGTGTATCAATACAGAAGCTTATTGCAAGAGTCTATTAGAAATAGATTATTCAAGTAGACTTAATACGATAAATTTGACCTGTTCGTCGGTGATTGAAAGATGAAAAACTATATGTGCCGAAGTAAGTAATAAGGGATAGTTAGGGATAAAAGGAAGAAAGTAAAGGGATAAATTTCGCAATCGATTTCAATTTTATTTAAAGAACAAACTCTGACTTAATTCGAATTATATAAAATGAACTGTTAAGCTCTGATGTACAGATTTTTAAGTCTAACTAATATATGCTGATAAAAAAAAGTACGTATACGCCACAGTGACCCCATTAATGCTTATTTTGTATTATTTATTTTAAAGGGTCTATAATATTATACATAGGAACTAGAAACAGGCAAAGAATAATAAAGAGGATTTTATCACCTCTCTCTCTTCTTATATCCATGCACATGTAATAGATTACAAGATCCCAAAAAAAAATGGAAATATAAAAATTTATCAGTGTGTAACACTAGTAAAGGGTCATAACATTTGGTTATTTTCACTTCATCTGATGGTAAATCTTCTAGAAGTAGTTACTCAATTTTTTTTATTATATATCCCAGTTCGAATTCATAGGTAAGACAATACAACGCCTGTCGGGTGAGCTAGTTTTTTTTTTTTTTAACTTTATAACGAATATGGTCCCTCGCCATAATATTAAGAAAAGGTTAAAAAAAACGACAATTTTAAGACTTTTTGTAGATCGTAAAATTCGATTCGATTTTTTGCCATATGTGTATTTGTCGAATACGAGACAGCATTTTACCCTTTCATAGGTTCGCATATTTCACGTATATACAGTTCTATCGCCAAGATATGTAATTTTTAATTTCTTTCATTAGGTTTACTTGTGAAGCGTCGGAACTAAACCATTGGTCTTATTTTCTTGACCCGAATAAACAATTTTTTGAGTAAAGCTTGATATGTACCCATTCAGGCTAAACACATAAAAAAACACACATAATATAAAACTCAAATGGCTACAAAAACCCCACAAAATTCTCGCTTTCGTATGGTATACCAAACAATTATCTTTTTTTGTTTGAATATTTTTTGCTATAAATAAAAGAAGTACCAGAAAAAGAAAAAAGTAACATGCTCCCATTTTTAGTTTTGTTCTCAAACTTTAAAATGCCCACTTACCATGGCAAACATTAACTCACAACGCTAAGGCATAAATCCTTCAAAGATCAAGTTAAACTCAGCATCATCGGTTGGGCCATGTGGTTTAACTTTTACCTTTATACATTCATCTTCCTTGAGTCCGTTTGCTTCGTCCAGTTTAACTACTTATGCTCCATTTGTGTAGGAAAAAAAACACGAAATAAAGAAAAAAAAAAAAACAAAAACAGACAGCAAATAAAACAAAACTCATAAAATGTACAAACGTATGTCGAAAGCACCTGAAAAAATGCAAGAAGATTTAAATCGGACTGTTTAAAGTACAACAAGTGGAAGCAAAAGTTTTTGCAGTTCTACACGGTCATGATGGAAATGGACTTAGGAGCTGAAGAAGGCATTTTTTAATCATTAAGATTTAAGGCTAAGAATTTTGGGATATCATCATTTTCGGTGGAATGAACTCAAGGCCAGACAAAGTATCTGGCTTCCGATTTCTTGACAGAATTCAAAAGGCAGTTAGAGGGGCCATTTATAGATACAAAAAAAAATTATGTAAATCCTCACTTAATTTGTATATTGTTGTGAAAAAATTGTGCGTATGTACGTTTGCTAAAACACAAAAATATGAACACTATCGTTGACAAAGTTAACACTTTTCAAAATTTAATTTTTCGCGGATGACATATTTTTAGCATGTTATTTCTCTCATATATTTTATGTGTGATATTTTGTCTCGCATTATTTTTTCTCGCAGGATACATTTCTCGCATCATTTACTTCTCCAATTATATTATTTACGCATGAGACTTGAAGTTTATTCTCTCGCTAGTAAACCTTTTCGACAGTTTCTTGCAAAATACGAACTGTGTTTGAATTCAGCGAACTGTTGCTCTCCTCGAGCTACTCTGAAAGCTGTACCCAGAGTTTCTTGTCGATAGTGGCCTGAGAGCTACTATCAGTGTTTTTTACTTTCAAATAAAAGCGCACCATTACTCACATGATATTTTTCTTGCATGATTTATTTCTCGAATTATATTTTTCTCGCACGATATAATAATTCCGGCATTATTTATTTCTCGCATAATAAATTTCTCATATGATTTTGTTCTTTATGATATATTTCCCGATTTTCCGTCTGATATTTTTTTGCAGCATGATAAAAAATAGCACTTTTTATATTTTATTTCCGTTTCGATCACTTTTTATGTGTTAACTCTTCGCCACCCTATCAGAATTTTCTCTTTTGAAATGTGTTACATTTCTGTCCATGTGAACTTATTCATTTTATTCCTCTAAATAAAAAAAAAAAAACATTTTTTGTCTGTGCATTAAGCTGAACAAAAATAACGTAATTTGTACGCAAGATACATTTTCGTTTTTTTTGGCTGCATTTTGCCGGCTCGGCTACTGTTTTTAATCTTTGTTTAACGTTCAAAAATTGTAGAAAGCAAAAAAAAAAAAAACGAAATTTGGCAAAAAATATAAAACGATATTTAATTAACAAAAAAATTGAATTTTTAAGGAAGGAATATAAACAACACAAATGAATCAAAACGATACCACGCGAAGGTAATTTAAGAAGCCGACAAGAAAGGCTATAAGGAAAGTGTGAAGTGTGATCAAGGAAAGAAGTCAAGCTCCTTTTGGTACACCAAGCTTAGAAGCAGTTTTTTGTTGGTAGAGGCAGTATTTTTTTTTTTGGTTTTACTGGCATACATATGGCTTGTAAACATCAGTCATCAGAGTTTTATTATTGCCAGATATTAGGAAATACATTTTGCATTGACTGACCACACCATATGACCACCAGCATTTGGTGATGGAAATGAAATAGATCCAGATATAGAGAAAGCAGGATTTCATTAAGTTTTTGTGCAAAATGATGATGACCCGGAGATGTTCAAAGGGTAGACAACGCGGTGCATTCAAGAGGACACAAGCGTCCACATTCAACCTCTGTCTATCAACTCCTACTCTCACCTCCCCGTGGTGAACATCGGGTGCCTAGTACCTTTGACTGAAGATGGGGATCCAATCCCTGTGGACGGTTTAAGGTGGCAGCAGACGAGAGAGGGGGGGAGGAGTGTTTCCACTAAGGCACTTCTCCTTTTTTCAGGCGGCAGCGGAGGAATTCCCCAGATGGAATCAACGGTGGCGTCTACAGTTCTAGTCAGTTTGAACTACTTAGTGAACACCTTATATGGGCTACTACGACGTATTCGTAGCTCAGGCCTATAAGGAGCGGTTTATCCGGCTCCCCGTCCTTGGAGTTATAATAAGGATCTGGTCCTCCAGGCTAGGGGGTTGTGCGTCGGGGTGACTTCCCTACCACGTAAAAAAGTATCGGTTCCGAAACAACAACAAGCCTCGGATATGGATGATTTTAATGTTGACGACCCCAGCAAACGAAACAAGGACAATGAATTTCGGATCTGCACGTGGAATGTACGGACCCTAAACAGGCCACGTGCAGCCGAACAACTAGTGGAGAACCTGGATAGGCTAAGGGCTGATGTAACAGCCATCCAGGAAGTGCGATGGGATGGAGAGGGCATCCGAAGGATGAAAACGTGTGACATCTACTTCGGCGAGTGCTGCAAGGAGCAAGGTCAGCGGCTCTTTGGTTGTGGTTTTGTGGTAAGGGGAAGACTTAGGCAAGAAGTCTTGGGCTTCAGAAATGTAAGCGAGCGCCTGGTCACAATCCGCATCAAAGCAAAGTTCAAAAACATCACGTTGATCTGTGCCCATGCCCCAACAGAAGAAAAGGATGACTCAACCAAAGAAGAATTCTACGATCTCCTCGAGGATACGTATGATAGGTGCCCCAAGTACGACGTCAAGATTATTCTTGGCGACTTCAACGCCAAGATTGGAAAGGAGGGCATCTTTGGTTCGATAGTCGGAGGACACAGCCTGCACGACAACACTTCCGGTAACGGACTCAGGCTCATCGATTTCGCGGCGGGGCGAAATGCCATCATAGCAAGCACTCTATTCCCACACCTCAATATACACAAAGGGACCTGGCGGTCTCCGGATCAACGAACCGTCAACCAGATTGATCATGTTGCGATAGACGCCAGACATGCTTCCAGTATCCTGGATGTCCGAACGTTCCGAGGTGCCAACATAGACTCGGATCACTACCTGGTGGTAGCGCAAGTACGTATGCGGATATCTATGGCGCCACAACGACGAGCGGATGCTGTAAAACGATTTAACGTCGCGAAGCTAAAATCGCAAGAGATAGCCAGGACTTTTGCAGACCACGTCTCTCTTAAACTCTCAACAAGCCCGCCACAAGCATCATCTGTAGAGGACCAATGGAAACACTGCCAAAATGCCATCAAAAGTGCCGCTACTGATGTGCTGGGTTTCACTAGGCCACCACAACGAAACCCCTGGTTCGATGAAGAATGCAGACTGGCACATGAGGCAAAGAACGAGGCCTACCAAGCAATGCTGCAGACTAGAACCAGAGCTGCTGAGAGAGCAGCCCGGGAGCTCTACGGGCAAAAGCGAAGGGAGGAACGCCGACTTCTCAGGAGGAAAAAGAGAGAGCATGCGAAGCGGGCGGTCGAGTCTATTGAGGACTGTAGCGGCAGGGGGGATGTTCGAAAGTTCTACCGAAGGGTGAGGCAAACTACCCAGGGTTACAAGGCCAGAACGGAAGCCTGCCGAGACGAGAGTGGGAATATGGTGGTAGACACACAGTCGGTGCTGAGGATCTGGAAACAACACTTTTCTAGACTGCTAAACGGCGAAGATGGCCAAAATTCCGCTGTAAGACAGAACACTCCATTCAACCTGGACGATGATGGTCAAAATTTCCGTCCACCCGACCCAAATGAAGTGCGGTTAGCGATAGCCAAGCTTAAAACGTACAAGGCTGCTGGTGCGGATGGCCTGCCAGCCGAGCTATTCAAAGCAGGGGGAGATGACTTGGTAGGGAGTATACACCAGCTTATCTCCAAAATTTGGTCGGAGGAAAGTATGCCCGATGAATGGAACCTCGGTATAGTGTGCCCCATCCACAAGAAAGGAGATGCTCTGACCTGTTCCAACTACAGAGGTATAAGTCTCCTCAACGTCGCATACAAAATCTTGTCATCTATACTGTGTGATCGCTTAAAACCGTTTGTCAACGATCTGATCGGCCCCTATCAGTGTGGTTTTAGGCCCGGCAAATCAACCGTCGATCAAATGTTCACACTCCGACAGATTTTGGAAAAAACCCAGGAGTTTCAAATCGATACACACCACCTCTTTATCGATTTTAAAGTCGCATATGATAGCGTAGACAGAGACGAGCTATTCAGAGCCATGGCGCATCTCGGCATCCCTGCCAAACTCGTCCGCTTGTGCAGGATGACGATGGAGAAATCTCGCTGCTCCGTCAAAGTCGGCAAGAACACCACCGAACCCTTTGATGTCGAGAAAGGTTTGAGGCAAGGCGACGCGTTATCATGCAACCTGTTTAACATCGTTCTTGAAGCAATTGTACGCAACTCGCAAGTCAACAACAGAGGTACAATTTTTCAAAAGTCTGTTCAACTACTTGCTTATGCAGATGATATTGACATCATTGGGAGAACGAAGCGAGCTGTTACCGGCGCGTTTGCAAGTATTGAATCGGAGGCGGCGAAAATGGGTTTGGCTGTTAATGAGGACAAGACGAAGTATATGCTATCATCGAGAAAGGAATCTCAACATCGTCGGCTCGGGCAAAACGTCACGATGGATAGATACAACTTCGAAGTCGTCAAGGACTTTGTCTACCTGGGCTCCACTGTAACATCGCAAAATGACATCAGCGCAGAGATCAAACGAAGAATTACTCTTGCCAATCGCTGTTTCTTCGGGCTAAGAAGGCATCTAAGTAATAAAGCCCTCTCTCAGAGAACCAAGGAGACCTTATATAAGACCCTAATCATCCCGGTCCTGCTATATGGGGCAGAGGCATGGACCCTGTCAAAAACGGATGAGAATCTGCTTGGGTGCTTTGAAAGGAAGATTCTTCGGGTGATCTTCGGTCCAGTCTGTATCGATGGAGTATGGAGGAGAAGATTTAATAACGAGCTTTACGGGCTTTACAGCGACGTCGACCTGGTCAAGAAGCTGAAAATTCAGCGGCTGAGATGGCTGGGACACGTGGAGCGTATGGACACCAACGCACCAGCCCGACGAGTCTTCGAATCTACCCCTGACGGTCTGCGCAGCAGAGGAAGACCCCACCTTAGGTGGCGCACACAAGTGGAAAACGACCTCAACCAACTTGGAGTGCGTAACTGGAGGCAGCTAGCTAGGGACCGAGCTGGCTGGAGGGGCTTGTTGGTTGAGGCCGTAGTCCATCCTGGGCTGTGAGCGCCATCTAAAGTAAAGTAAGTAAGTAAGATGATGACCCGGAATCCGTATACATCAATTAATAAAACAATCCTAAAATATGTTCTGGATATGCTTTGCTTAGGCAGGTAGCTTTACAACCCCGCTCTTAAACTTACTGAATCCAATTTTTTAACCTTAAACTTTAACTATGCAGTATGCACATAAATTACATATACATAACATATATGTACCTATATTATTTGTTGTATTTTACTTACGAGAAAAAATCGTGTTTGAAGGGAATTTTAACAAATTCATTCATAAAATTGCCATTTGGCAACACTGACAACAAGAACCATTTGATTTTCGGTTTAGATTAATTTAAATTGGGTATCTATACACCCAGGGGCTTTGCCACATGACATATAAATTACGAAAAAGGCATGTTAGAGAAAACTGCGTTCACGATTGTGGTGTTAAATTTGTGGCTCTTAATTGTAGGCTTCGATACCAAAACTGTCCGTTTAAATCGGTCTAAAAATGATTTGCTAATGTGCACACACTGTTGAATTTATGGTATAGAGTGATAGGTACTAATTTTTTGTAAGACCGAGATCGACTTTGCGAAATTTTGAAATTAATTTTTAAATTTAACTTGAAGGTTGATGGATGTGGATTTTTTTAGAAATTTTCTTGATTCAATCGCATTTAGTAACTTGCTTTAAAATAGACCTTTACCTATACGTGCTATACATCTAATTAAAACAATTGTGGGCGAAATTCATCATTTAATTTAAAATAAATATGCGATGACAGTAAATTAACAACAAAAAACTAGTTGAAAGAATAAATAAATCAAAAAATAAAGAGCAAATATAAGTACATATGTACTTATATGTACATAATGTACATTTGAAGTCAGATATACAGAGTGTTTTGCATAAGATGCGACAAAAGGGTAGGAGGTGTAGCTTAAGATGCGATAAGAAAAAAGTCGTGTGGAGGGGTCTCTTCACCCTGTTTAGACGAGAAGGACAATTTTTTTAAAAATTGACTTGAAATAGAAAAAAATCATTAAGAAAACCTATACCTTTTTTTTTAAGCCAGAAATCCATTCACATCCCCTTTTTATTTCAAATTGTTTTAATGAACAGTTTTTAAGAATTAATTTTTAAACTCAAAAATTCCAAGAAAAAAAATTTTAAAATTGTTTTCAAACTAATTTAGCACAACACTTTTTTCTTCAAATTTTAGTAACACACTTCAATCCAGATGTTTACAAGTCTTCTAGTTTTTGAGAAAATAAAACAAAAATAACAAAAGTTAGTTTTCCTTAAATTCAACTTCAATCAATTATTTTGTTGCCCGAAAAAAACATGGGTTTCTGAGGTCATTTTAAGCCGGAAATTTGAGTTTAGGGCGAAAACTATTTTTTTCGTTTTCGCCGGGCTTAGTCATAATCACAAGCTGTTTTTTTTTTTGGAAATTTGGGCTGCTATATCATTGTCAAACTTTAATAGATTCTTATGTCGAATTCCTTTTACCAAAAAAATTCGATTTTTTTTTTCTAAACAGAATCGATTTTATTCTTTTAATACAAGGGATTTGTCCAGAAAAGTCGATTTTTTCTTCTAAACAAATCGATTTTTTTCTTCAAAGGAATTCGACATTAATTTCTTATTTTTTAATTTAAATAAGGATTTATATCCTAGATTTTTCTTGTACATATAACTGATAACGGTTACAGGTGTTCTTATACCTTTAATAATTTGAATTCTTGAAAACAAAATATATGAATCTATACAAAATTAAATTTAAAAAACCGATATCTAGTTTTCTTGAATTTTTTTTTTTCTAATTTTTTTATTTCTTGAACTTAAGAAAAATCTATTTTGTTTTCATTTTGAGGTGCTTGAATGAATATCAAATCGATTGTAATTTCAACTGAATACTCATTCATTGGTCCTTCGAGCCGGATCTATGAATCAATATCACGTCGATTGTAATTTCAACTGAATACTCATTCATTGGGTCCTGAATAATTTACACTAAAAACCATGATTTCACAAAAAAAAAAATACTAACCCGTTTTTAAAATTTTGATTTAAAAAAAATAAAAAGAATTTAGGTAATTTTTTCAATGCAATAAATATTTATTTGAAAATATTATTAACATTATAAAAAGATTATAAAAAGGGACCTCCTGCATAACAATGTTTATTAAAATCGGTTAAACCGTTACCAAAAACTTATAAAACGATTCTAGAAATTCAACAATAGAAGGAATCTTTTTTATGAAAATCGTTAAAGATGTTTCTGAGATAATCGGCCCCATCGAGGTAACCGTCGGAGCGGAATTCTCTCCGATTTCCTACGAATCGGAGACATTTTACTGATCGGAGAACTACCTCGAAGCGAAATGTCTCCGATTCGTAGGAAATCGGAGAGAATTTCGCTCTGACGGTTACCTCGATAGGGCCGAATAACCGCTTTTTAAGAACGGTTGTATGACAAGTATACCTACCGCTATTTTTATAGCCATTCTAAAATTCATTTTTCTCTATAAAAATTTCAAGAAACTCACATCAGTGGTCGTCCCTTATTGTAATGTCAACTTGATCAACATCAAAATATCGCGTTCAATTTCTGCAAATTCAAAACATGCCCATAAGGTGCCTACATAATATGGATATCGATCGCAGACTTCCGGCATGACAGGCATTCTAACCACTATTTTAAGGGGCATACCGCATACTTGACTCATCCCTACTGCACTTGATAAATCTGCAAGGAATTTCGATAACAGTACCTACTGTCTTATAATATTTCATCAAAACACGAACATTTATCACGCAATACTCCTAAGACACATATCGCCCTTGAATCTGAATTAAGTGTTTTTCATTAAAATGAGCTACATAAACTTATGTCGTTTTCCGTTGGTCACTCCTAGCACTCTTTTTTCACTCCATTCGCACTCCCGACACTCCAAAAACCTTCCATTTACTGTTCGGAGTGATGATTTAGGAGTGTTTTTTTACTCCGGATTTCATTAAGGAGTGCTGGGAGTGCACTCTGAAAACACACATACTTTAAAGAGTATGTGTTGGATTAGTTGTCAAAATTTTAAATGCTTCTTGTTGGGATGTTCTGGAATTGAAATTATTGAAGAATTCATTTTAGTTTTTACTTCTACATAGATACACATATTGCGGAAGGGAGTTTTTCATATTCCATTGGAATCAAAAAGGAGTGAAACACTCTGAAAATCCAATCGAAAACGACATTATATGTGATGAACAATTGTAATTGTAAAACAACTAACATATCTAATGTATTACAAGAACGCTCACTCTTACTCTCAAATAACTATAATTCCGCCACACAAGACGCATCAGCTGAACCTCTGCACATATCTCTATAAGTTTTGTTTTAAAAATGTTAAACTCAAGGTACTGGGAAAAGAGTTCTCTCGTTTGGTTACTGTATAGAGTTACCTATCTACCTTTACTTCTTCAATATATGCAAGACATGGCGAGGTGCATAGAATAGCAACCTTATGCTTGAGAGTAAAATAATTATATCGCAATCGTATCTCGATAGGAGCTTCACGATGTGTGTTGGATGATCACACGAATATCTCGCTTAATTAGACAATTCCTTAGCAATGCACTATGCAGCCAGCCGCTAAGTACATGGGCGTGATTATGCCGACATCATTCTACTCAACTTTGTATCTGATGACGACGTCGGCGGCGGCGATGATGGCGACAAGCTTCCTCCAGATATACGAGTAAAAAAAAAAAAAAACAGTCCACGACCTATTAAAGTGCAGGCGGGAACCTAGGATGCCTTCTATTTTACATTAAAATAATTAAAAGAATGTATCTTCTACTTCTATATTCCATAATAAATGCACACATTTCATATATCTGTCACAACAAGATGTCCAGCCAAATGGACAAAGTGGACACAGATGACAGAGCAAAATGTTATGACCAATGCTACCCTACACTTTTGAACAAAGAAAGGACCAATGATGATGGCGATATTGTGTTGATGTTAAATCGTCGAAGGAAGCCATTCCAGTCCAGCAAAAGCAAAAGCAAAAGCCAGAAGCCCACGCGACAGGGGCTATAAAAGAAATCCACCTGTGCTCATGGTTCATGGGGCATCGTTAAACAATTTCGTGTTCACTATCGTAGTTCCAACCGAAAAAAAAAAATATAAAAAAATAAATAAGTCAGAAGGAGCAAGAGCACAAAGCAAATTTGTTTGGTGGAACTTTGCGAAATAAAAAAAACCAGTAGTCGTCGTCGTTAAAGGACTACTGGGCAATTGGACTTCTGCCATAAGATGGCCACGCTATTTGTGATATAACGAAGAAGACACTGACCAGCCAGCGACAGAAATGTGCAAAAATGTCAGAACAGGAAAAAACTTTTAAGCCTCCACAAATACACACCAGCGAAAGAGAGAGATAGAGAAAGCATTCCACAAACAATTCTCGGAAGTATGAAAAGACAAACAAAAAAAATTCAACAAAAAAAAACCCTTCTGGTCTGCCGACCTGATGGTACAGCAGGAACAAGTACTAGCGAAAAATGATTAATGAGCCGCATACAACTCGCATTACACGAAGGAGCGTTTAGCCTGATGTGTGTAAGTGCCACCGCCTTAATTACAGCTCATGTAACCCACAGTAATATCTGTGGCATTTGTTTTCAATTGGCAACACTCGAACTCAAGCTGGATAGCTAGCAGAGCTGCGAGTAGGTACTGGTGCTGGAGCTGTCTGACTGGATTGGCATGGAAGTTGGACGCTATCTGTTGAGGGCTGTCTTCTTAAGCAATTGGTATTTTGTGGTCTTTTGGATTGGCACAGTGGCAGCAAAATCTCGGTGTACATAATAATGTGTTGTTGTTTTGTTTTTTAAAAATTTTAGTTGACAGTTTAAGCAGGCGTAGATCAAGATAATTTGTCTTAAAACTGAAAAGGCGAAAAATTGTGACACGCGAGCGAGGTTCCGTGGGTTCTGTCTAGTTTTGAAGTTAGTTCAAAGAACATTTAAAGAAGTCGATCATGTAAAAATAACGCAAGAAAACTAAATATCTTTGAAAGCCTTTAACGGAAAGTCATGGAATTAAATTTCATAAAAATCGAACGAGCTGTTGAAGAGAAAAAAACTGATTGAAAACCTTCATATACAAGGTTTTAAGATCCCAGTGCTTGAACCTAAACATCTTAAAAACAAGAGTTTTCCCTAAAAAGTTAGAGACAAGGTAGATCTTCAATTTCTACTCCGGGCAGCCAGAACAAAAAAGTTCGATAAGTGAGTGCTTTGCCAGCCCTTTCTATGATACCAAAGCTTACAGCACAATATTTCGGCCAGTTGATGCAGAACCAAAATAAGAAGTTACGTACAAATTGGAAAATTGCAAATTTTTATCACCGAACCGTTTGATATCACGATCACGACCAATGCACTTGAAGCCCTTTGCTCTCAAATATTGGTTATGTTTAAAAAAAAAAGTGTGATGTTTTGTGATCAGTTTTAAAAAGTGTTTTGAACGATTTCTTAGTTGAATTCCGCTTTCCAGATTCTTCGAATTATTTTTCTTTGTCAAAAAGTGAACTTCTTGGTATAAGTTACTTAGAAGCTTTGGGAGCGTTATTATTAAAGAACAGTCCAACTTCTTTTTCTTTAAAACACAACTTACAAAATAACAAGAGACTCTGGAAAACGCTAAATTGAAAATGTCAAGAAACACGGTCGGTTGTGCAAAGCTTAGGGTCAAGGAAAGTTATTAGTGTCAAGTTAGCGAATCGAAAAATTACTAATTAGATAATTAGCCCTTAATTAGTCGTGAATTAGTTGTGATGCTTTCGAATTTGTCGTTCGATGTTTTCTATGTTTTTTTTTTTTTTTTGCTGCTTTGCTAAGTTGATATCAACTTAGCGAAACAGCACCTCAAAAAGGGGTAAACACGTATTATCCCGAATATTTTATAGCTGTATAATTAGCCGTTCAGCAGTTCTGAATTAGTTGTTTTCTATGTTTTTTTTTTTTGCTGCTTTGCTAACTTGTTGTCAACTTAGCGAAACAGCCCCTGGAAATGGTATAAAAACTTTTTTTTTCGAATGTTTTACTGCTCTTAAGTTAACCGCTAATAAGTCGTGAATTGATTGTGACAATTTTGAATTTATCGCTCTTTTCGCTGTTTTCTATGTTTTTTTTTTGTCAAATTGGCGTAAACTTAGCGAAGCGGCTTCTTGAAGAGGTATACAAACTTCTTATACAGCTTTATTATTAGCCGTTAATTAGTCGTGCATTAATTTTGTCGTGCAATGTTTTCTATGTTTTTTTTTGCAAAATCGTTAAATTGGTATGAAGTAAGCGAGGAATCCCTGGAAAAGGGGTACAAATTTCTTATATTGAATGGTTTATTGCTTTTTAATTTGCCGTTAGTCAGTCTTGAATTAATTTTGACAATTTAAATTTTCTATGTTTTTTTGCAAAATTGTGAAATTTGTATGAAGTAAGTGAAGAACCCCTGGAAAAGGGGTAAAAACTTCTTATATTGAATGATTTATTGCGTTATAATTTTTTTGTTTTCTATGTTTTGTTTTGCATTTTGGAAAAAAAATATATAAAACACTGTACGACAACTAACAGAAAATTGTGAAGCAATAAATATTTCGATTACACAAGTCTTAATCCTTTTTCGACGATTGCTTCTCGAACTTTATATGAATTTAATAACAAAAAAAAAACATGGAAAACATCGCACGACAAAATTTAAAGTTTCACAACTTATTCAGGACTGTGTAGTGTAACGACAAATTATTAGGCAAGAACCTCAGTCTAATTTTTTGTTTCGACTCGTCTCTGCTGATAAGTAATTATTTTTACTTTTCAACAGGAATTATGATTGGCAGATTTTCTGAAGCTTAATTTTAACAGTTCGTGCGTTAAGTGCGTATAGACTTAGTAGTGGGATCTTTGAGAACTGCCTTTCCTCAAAAATCGATTTTTATGCTTGAAAGCTTATTTATTTAATTAAGAAAATTTAAAAATTCTGATAGATGGCATTTCATTTATTAATGCAGTTGTAAGTTGGATATATTTTTTTTTTTAATTTTTCCATTTGTATACCCTCACAACTTTCTCATCACGATTCAGCTAAGAGTTTTGCTACAATAAAGACCTAATTGGAATTTCATGCTAAAATCTACAAATTGCGAAACAAAAATACAATTTAAATTAATATACCTGGGTACTTTTCCGCATATCTAGCGACTAGCCAATCTTTCCAACAATTTAAAAATCTTAAAGAAAATTGTTTACATTGACCTAACAGTGTTCTGTTTTTAATTACTTCCTTTTTGTATTTCGATGCAACACAACAACCAAAACCTATAGTAAGTAAACAAAAACACAAAAAAGATCCAAACAAACATTTCAAATAGGCATATACCTACCCTAGGCCCATGAAGTCGTCCAGAAATAGATTCAACTCCTCCAGGTCACCTTTGGTTGTAAACATTAAAAGTTGTACAAAACAAAAAAAAAAAAAAACAAAAGAAGAAAAATCCCTTCTTCTCCTTCAGTTTCATCTTCATCATCAAAATGCGCTACTTGATTTCCAGTAGATGTTGTTTACTCGTAAACCTTTCCCCCACGATCAACATCATCATTCATCTGAAATCATTGCATCATGTTCCGAAATATTGCCTGCCCCGAGATAAAAAGGAACACCGAATGAGTTATTTTATCTGCCACAGCACTCTGCCTTATGCCGTATCGGAACCATTCTTTGTGCATTATCCGCTGCACTTCGCTTGCTGTGGAAGTAAACTGTAGCGAACCAGCGCAAAACCTGTCTTTCTTTCTAACTGATGCCAATCTTTAGGTGGAGATTGGTTTCAAGTTGGTTTTGTTGTTGTCTGTCTTAAGAGAAATTAAATGCACCTGTACTACGATCTACGATCCACATTCCACACACACACACTCCACTCAAGAGCAACAAGACTTTCGAGTCGAGTGGAACTCATACTCAATCCCACTCAACTTAATTGGTTTTTACTCAAAACGATTGGAGAAAATAATGTGGAGATCACTGCGAATCCAACTCAAAGGCGAAGTGATCTTTCAGTTCTCATTTGACTTCTTGTTGGATGGTTCATGGGGCGTATTTCGGTTCAGTAGATACGTTTTTCCTTTACCGGTTTGATTCGCTTCCCAATAAGATACCGGTAAGGCCTAAGCCTACATTGTCCTCCCACTCGTGTGCCCGTGCTACTTAGGAAGTTCGGATTCGAACTCGACGCGACTCGAACCCGACCGACCTTTTGCTGTGTGGATTTATGCACCCAACTAATTGGTATCCTGAAAGCACTGCATAATTTTGCATTTCTAAGTTATTGCCACTCATTATCTGCGGCAAACAATCGCGTTCGAAGCTTCGTCTGGGCGTCTTGGTCGTCTTCGTTGGTTTCGTCGCCATCGCTATAGCCATTGAAATCGTCCTCATCCGTCGTCTCATCGTCTTTGTGCATTTCCTTGTTCAATAAATTCAACGAGGAGTTTTCGCGCCGCCGTCCGTCGACTGTTGCTCAGTGTCGGGACTAAGGGGCCAAAATTCCAAGTTGCGTGTCTCGGGATACTTACCTAAGGCAACCGCGCACCCGCGCGGCGTGGCGCGGATCCTCTTGAAATGTCGACAAGAACGTTTGGATCAGCATAAGCAGCAGCAGCAACCTTCATGATCACCACTTTGGCGGGGCCGAAACGTTGACGTTTTCAGAAGGCGCAAAATTAATTTAAATAAATTACTGTGAATTGTTAACGAATGCGAATGTGGTTCTAGAGTTACGTTTATTAATTAATGTGCATTACGGATACGGATACTCAAGAGTCGTGGGTTGATTTTATCCAGGGAATCTATCGAAAACCGCAGCGTTAAAGTGTGCGTGTGTTTATGGAAGTGTTTGTTTGATTGTTTTTTAGATTTCCCAAAGAAAATAATTATTTTAAGTGATTTTCATGAGTAAAATATAATAAAGGTTCACATTCTAATATTCAATATATTGCCATTGGATTACTTTTTTGGGATTACCAAATGCCACTCCTCATCATTCAACTTACCTTTTGTGGATTATAAAATAAGTAAAGTTGCCAGAATTTATCACCACCATCATCTTTATCATCATAACAGCATGGAACAACAGCTTAACAGGTATGTTTTATGCAAATATTAAAATACCTACAAATATGTAATTTACAAGATGACAATATTGAAGTTAAGGAAGGAAGAAATATGGGTGCAGTTATAATAACCCTTACTGTCACCAGCGTTGTTATATGATTTAGCTTACCCGGTTTAATATACAGGGTGTTCGGTATAAGGTGCACCAAAGAGCTAGAGTGAGTAGGTTGGGTTAAGACAAGAAAAAAATCGTATGGGAGGAGGGGGTCTATTTTCCCCCGCTTAGACGGGAGGGGAAAATTTCTAATTAATCGACTTGAAATAGAAAAAAAAATTAAAAAACGATGGCAACACTTACAATGTCACGCAAGCCAGAAGCTTGTTCTCTTATCTTCTTTTTTATTCAAACTATTTGAGAGAACAGTTTTTGGAAAATTAATTTTCAAACTCAAAATTTTGAAAAAAAAAATGAAAAAAATTGTGTTTGTATTTCCGATTTCACTTTACAAAACACAGCTAATGATGAAATGTTATGAAGTTTTTCAGATTTCCTAATTTTTTTTCTTTTATGTTGAAAATCAATAAAAAATGTTTAGCTATAAACATAATGTTTCCTTAGAAAAAAGATTTTGTATTTGTTTTTTTCGCGATACAAATAACCACAAAAATATTTTTTTTCGACCCAAAAATTTGTTTGTTTTTTCTTTATACAATTTAAAACGTCAAAAGTGCCGTACGGGAAAAGTTAAAAGTTTGTGAACTCTTTCGTCTGCGGCTGCAGCTCCGTAGGCGGCTACGTTCCGTTGTGTTCGCAACATTGAATTCGTGTGTATTCAATATTTTGACAGCTATTCCAGCTCCGGTTCCGTCTCCATTCTGTTCATGCAGTTAACTGCGTTTTGTTAGTCGCGTTTTATTTTGTACGGATCTGGATCAGGATCATTCCTTGAAAACAAAACGATACGGATCATAAATGTGTTATATAAACATCTCTTTTTTACTTACGTTTTGTTAATTTTCAATTATTTACCCTGCCTTAACACTGCCTTACCATAAAAGCCATCTACCCGCCAGAGTAAGAATTAATTTTTAGATCTTTGAAAAAGATTCAGATAGAGAGCAGGATCTCGAATTGTTTCTGTATTAAAAAAATAAATAAATTTGATGGCACAACAGCTCATGAAGAACTAAGGCCTATTGACTTACAACTCTCAATCATTCCTGTGTGCATGTCTGCAGGAATAGAGGGGACCTACAGTTGAGTGCAGAGAGTTTAAAAGGCAAAATGCCATCTACCTGTCAGAGTTGAACTATATTTTTTTTTTGGTCTTTCAATGAAACCCAGATAAAAACCTATATCCAATATTATTTTTATATTACATGTTAAAAGATAACCCCGACCCAGATCCGTAGATCATAAAACGCGTTGTACCTACAAAAATTTTAGCCGTTGTTCAGGAATTTTAAATCACAAATTTTGGCAGATTAACTGATGTTCAACGATGGTTCAGGTACGTAATTGGCTAGCGCATACTTGAACCTTTATTAATTCGCCAAAATCGGCGATTTAAAATAATAGCTGAACCACGGATTAAATTTTGAACCAGGTTTATACAACTGGCCCTAAGAGAGGTAAAAAGCAATTAGCTCGCTTAAATAAGTATTTTCTGTTAGAGAAGTTTTGCAATTTGACATGGTTATAATCGTATATTTAAGTACTCGTTGGCTCAGCTATTTACACAAGTGACGAATTGACATTAATTCTGTCATTTTATACCAATAAACTGTCTTAAAACCGGACTATGACAATTTGTTGATATAAAACGACAAATTTAATGACATTTTGTCGCCTATGTAAATAAGGCATTAAGCATTTACAGAATTATTAAAAACTTATATACACATAGTGCATTATAAACATTAAGACAGACTTTGGTAAAAAAAATATTAGGTACCTATTACTATTACTAGATAAATAATAATGTAATTTATAACAACGCTGTTAGTTTTCCAAAAACCATAAAGGAACTCATCACCGTAAGAATAAAATACATACAGCAAGTGCAGTGCATCAACCCATATCAAGGGTTTGAGGTAGTTTAATCTAAAATGTAATATATTTGTATCTATAGGTACTTTAAGTTTAAGCCAACCAAGAGTGGAGTCTATACGAAGTTTATTGCCATCCTCCATGACAAGGGAAGGGAATTCAACCGAACGGAGGGCAACAGATAATCTGGCACCGAACATGTAGCTCATGGCCAGAACAACTAGCCACTTCTAAGCTTCGGCTTTCGGTTCGGGTTCGGTTCAACCATAGTTAAGCTGTTTACTTTGTACATAATGCAAACTTTATAACAGAAA
The DNA here is from genome assembly GCA_947049315.1 of Epistrophella euchroma. Lineage (NCBI taxonomy): Eukaryota > Metazoa > Arthropoda > Insecta > Diptera > Syrphidae > Epistrophella > Epistrophella euchroma. Next base: position 118,012,796 of record OX346245.1, on the reverse strand, counting down.
ATAATCATAACGATAGTAACAATCATAATCATAACATTGTGAATAAAAAAAGACCAACATTACATTCACTCTGATGATGGTTGGCTTTGTTGCTTCGGGGAGCAGGGAGATATTGAATGTTCCTTTATGGAACATACCTACCTCAAACTTCGTGCGCCGCGCCACCGCTCCTCTCGCGCTAAAATGTCTGGCAATGTTGATGGTGGCGTCGTCATCGTCATCGTCATCGTCGTCGTTGACGAGGACGTCGCTTGTTCGGGCGCTGGCTGGCTGGTTGGATACCACCTATTGGCAAAGAGGAAAGAGGTTGACTACGTGGGCTGTGAGCCTGTGAGATGTCTTCAATTGAACATTGATTTGACATGCAGAAAAAAATTATTTATTTACGTGATTTTCATCGTGAAAATTATTTTTCTTATTGACTACAGAGGTATGTGACTTTTCCTAAAGAAGTTTAAGGAGATTGAAGTGGCTTGGATTTTAGTTTTTTTATTTTTTATTGATGAATGATTAGATTATGACGAACAAGATTTACATTTTCCGGCGATGGCGAATCACCACACGCATAGCATCGATTTTAAAGAATTAGAGATATGAATAAAATTATTAAAAATGTGGTTAATATTTTATGCAAATTCAAATCATCTATAGGTAGAGCCCATCCTCAAAACGTTAAGTTTAGTAACGGTATTTAGATAGAACTTAGACTATCAGCTTTTTTAATACAATCCCCCATTTTTAATGTAGCAATATAGAAACCTATCTATCCATCCTATATAGGTACCAGAGTTGTAAAAACTGCAGTCTTTTCGGTACTGCAGTTAATTGACTAAAAAGACTAATTTCATTAAGTCTTTTAACTTACAAAAATACTTTAACTAAAATCGAGCAGTCAGCAGTCAGTACTAATATTCCGACTGTGCAGTTAAAAAAAAAAAAGTTAATTAACTTTAAGTTAATTAACTGCAGTACTTGCTAACTGCTTTTAGTCTTTTTAGTCAGTAAAAAGTCTTTGTACTGCGATGATTTAACTTTTAGTCAGCAAGTCTTTTAACTACAGTCAATTAACTGTAAGTCTTTTAACGTCTTCTATAGCCTTTTAACTAAAAGAAACAGGATGGAATAAAAAAAAAAAGAAATTTAAAAGAAAAAAAAGTTAAAAAAAAAACTTACAGTTAATTCAAGTAAGTTAAAATACTTACTGACTAAAAGTAAAATCATCGCAGTACAAAGACTTTTTACTGACTAAAAAGACTAAAAGCAGTTAAAAAGTACTGCAGTTAATTAACTTAAAGTTAATTAACTTTTTTTTTTAACTGCACAGTCGGAATGTTAGTACTGACTGCTGACTGCTTGTTTCGCAGTTAAAGTACTTATTTACAGTATTAACTTACATTCAATAGGTAAGTTAATTAACTGCATTACCAAAGTACTGCAGTCTTTTACAGCTGTGATAGGTACCTATTTTAACAATAATTTTATTCATTTATTACTTCATGGAATTATTTTTTATTTACGATTTATATTCAAAAGAATAATTTAAAAATTATGATATTACAGTACAACACTGATATAAGAATCTCGGGAACTATTCCAATAAATTATTAGCATTTTTTTTACTTTTTATGGGTACATATATCTGTTACAAGGCACGTTTTGGAATCTAAATAAAAAAACAGTACGGAAATGTTCACTTGTGAACTGCTCACGAGTTGAGCAATTCCTAATGAGCACTCATAAAACGCTCTCGCTCGCGAGTTATTAGCTGTGAGCATTTTTAATTTTGCTCATGCTCACGAGCTCAATTTATAAAAGCTCAACTCTCATACTGCTCACTGACGAAAATACTGCTCACGAGCAATTAACTAAGAATGATAACACATTGAAATATTTTTTTTTAATTAATTTATTACATCTTTGATTTGAATTAAGTCAAAATTATATTTTTCTATCGAATCGTATTTTAGTTTATATAAGAGAATATTAGAAAGAAAAACCCAAAACGGAAAACGATGCGAATGCAATCATAGAATTCATAATATTTACAAATACAGCATAGAATGCTTTTAAGAAAAACCAGAATGTATGTTTCTGAAAACCGATTTTATTTTATAATGAGGGTTTTCTATATAAGCGCAATCTACTGTAGAACTCATGCATATAAACGGCGCCTGGTGGACTTTCAAATTTCGTGTAAAAAAGGAAACCAATTCATGGTGTTGTATTGGAATAATCTAAATCCTTTATGCTCATCTGCTCACGAGTTGCTTAAAACTGCTCATGCTCACGAGTGTCATATGTTATAAGCTATTTCTAAATTCGCTTATGAGCGAGCATTTCCTTATTCTATGATTTGCTCACACTCACGCTGACGAGTTTTTGAAAACTGCTTACGCTTGTGAAGAAAATATGAGCAGAAAGCTGAAAATGAGCACTCGTGGAGCGGATATTTCGCAATTCTGTTTGTATGACTGTACCTATACACCTATACCCATATACCAAATACGGACGGAGAAACTATCCATTGGCTGAAAATATGCTGGATGAGATTTAAAAAAAAAATGAACCATACAGAATCTTGTATAAAACTAGTATGGAAGAGAACGCTCCATTCAAAACTATTTTTCTGTTATATTAGCAAGGGAGATCTAAAAAACTCATAACAAAGTAAACCCTTAAATATCTCAAAACATGAAAAAATGGACTTAAATAATTTTCAAAAACAATGCCTGATATTGCGCTTCTTTAAAAATCTCAAGGACAGAATTACAAAAACAAAACACAAGTGTTTTATAATCTCGGTAGCCCTCGTTCACAGTTTACAAAAAAAAAAAAAAAAACAAAATAGGTACAAACCTAGTAAATTGTCTCTTTGAATGTTCTCTTTTAAAAAATGCGCAGAACTGAACAAAAATGAAAACTCGGAAGATATTACCTTCAATATGTTTCCTGTGACCTGCCTAGAGACCAGTTTTTAAATTTAGAATCTGTAAAATTCCAAGCATTTTAAATCACAAGGGCAAGTTCATACAATCTAGCCCTGCATTTTATTTATATTTAAAAAAATATAATTCAATGTCAAACTTTTCAGTAAAATTTCCTAAAATTTTCATAAGTTTTTCCGAGAAAGTTTAATACTGTCGCACATGTTCTATATATACAAATTAATCCCTTTTTGTTTTCGTACGCACATTTTCGTTGGATGTGTACTGAATCAGATTAACACACAACGGAGCCGAAAATTAGAAATTTCGACCAAAAAAGTAGGAAAATCATGAAAACACCCTGAAATTTCAAAACGTCTGAAATGAAATTGTGTTCGTACGCGCATAACTCACCTAAACATCAACCGACTTGGTTGGGCACTTTTTAGTTACATTTGTACTAAATCAGATTAATACACACCGGAGCCGGAAATAGGAAAATTTGACCGAAAAAAAAAAGAAAATTGTACCGAAGAAGTACGAACGAAAATCGTAAAAACGCCTCGATATTTAAAAATTTCTGAAATTATATTGTGTTCATACGCACATAACTCAGGTAAACGTAATTCGATTTAAAGTGAACCAGATCAACACACAACGGAGCCGAAAATTGAAAACATTCGACCGAAAATTAGAAAAACAAATTAGACCAACAAATTCAGAAAATCGTGAAAACATCTTGAAATTTCAAACTATCTGAATTAGTTTTTTGTTCGTACGCACATAACTCGGCTGAGCATCATACAAATTGGATGGAGTTTTTTTTGTTGGATATGTATTGAACCAGATAAACACACTACGGAGATAAAAATTGGAAAATTAGACCGTAAAAGTCGGAAAGTCATGATAAAAATTGGAGCTTGCTAGACTTTCCAAAGCAACATTAATAATTTAATCAATTAAAGGTGGAACAAAGTTCGCCGGGTCAGCTAGTTTTCTACAAATCTTTGTTAACTTTTCTTAAGAATTTAAAGCTTCTTCCAGTGTCAAATGGTTACTAATTATTTGTATATTGTTTCAAAAACTTATTGCTTCACCACAAATTTACTAAGTCAAAACTTTCAATGAATAAATCATCGTCTAAGATTATCTAATTTCAATCTACCGTTAAAAAAAATTGACAAAAAAAAAACAAACCATACAATTATTTAAGCATCATCATAGTCGGTAAGACTCGGCTTTGCTGTAGGTCTACAAAAACAAATCTAATTTCGTTCGATTCAGCAAATAAAAGATTTCGCGCAATAAAAAACCTTGTCCAAAGTGGGTACCTGCCCACTCAAACGAGATCACTTCTACAATTTAATAGTTTTCTTGATTATTTTCGAGTACCTTCCTGTTGTTGTTATTACAATACATACAAACCAACCTACGACGCCGTCTATTTGGGGTTGAGCAATTAAGCTTGGACAGAGTAGTATATGGAGCTGTTCAAGCTGCGCGGTTGGTATAACTATGAATTGGGCAATGGGCAGGGGCACCTCTTAAATTACCTATTACTCTCGTTACTACGAGAGGCTCGGGTTATATTTCGTCGATTGTTATCTCTTCGTTGGTATTTTGTAGTCTGTACTGTAACTTGAAGAAGTTGAAAGAACGTACCTATTTAATCAGATATTATAATTGTAGGTTCATTACAAAGTTGTTTGAAATGCCTTCGCTCGCAGATATGAACCAAACGAAAACACTTAAATTTCAAGGCTTCATCTATATTTCGTGTTTGTGTTTCGAGTCAAACGTTTATTTTTAACAACACTAATTGGAGGTACATTCAACATTGCAACATGCGATGATGTTGGGGTTCAATTTCTTGATTGTTTATGATTCGTTGCACATGGAGATCATCTTAACGCAGTGAAAAATTATTTGCTGCATGGGGAGTATCTGTACAACAGTTCCTGCTTTTAAGATAGCACTGTTGAGTGTTTAACGTTCTCTTTGAAGTTATTCCGATGCATTAGCAGTCTTGTTAGATGATGAAGTGCGTTATTCATGGAAGACAAATGTGTTTATTGGTAAAATTTGAATTTTTTCACTTATGTCAGTGATAAGAACGACTATTTCAACAATCATAAAGAAATTTAGTATGAAGGTATGGATTTCGCAGTATTTTTCATTGTAGCAGGATTACGTTTTTATGAGCTTGGGTTGCTCGGGGCCGCCATTTCTACCTACCTACCTTGGTATATACATATTCAGTGTCCCAAAAGTCATAATTAATCCTGAAATAGTGGATAGGTGAGATCATGAAAGGTAAGAATTTTTTATAATTGTCTAATCCAAATACTGTATAACGTTTACAAAATAAAACGCACGACTGGATCGCACAAACTTGCTCTTGTAGTAAAAGTTTTTTTTTCGAATTTCAAAGATTGATCGTATTAAAAGTAAATAATTTTTTTATGGGAGCCTTAAGTTTGAACTAATATTATACATTATTGAAAAATTATTAAAAACCAACATAATTCGAAATAAATTTATTAAAAAAGTCTTTTTAAATTGTTTTGAGAGCTAAAACAAGTACACTATCTGATTTCTTTAATTAATGTTAGTTTTGCAGAAAAAAAAATTAAAATCGTAGGAGCGGCTTTATTTTAAATTAATTTTTTATATATAAAATTTTGTAAAAATTTTTAAGAACAAAAATTGGTACACAATTTTTTAGTATTTATTTATGTTGAAATAAAAATTAAATTTCAAAAAATTATCGACCCGTTTTTAAAATATCTGATTTTCAAAAAAAAAAGTTTGATTTTTTTTTTTAAATCCAAAATGTATTTTTTTGAAAATTTTGATATGCAGTATGATTTCCACTTTTGAGAAGCTTTCGTATAAAAAATTTAATTTAAATCGGTTAAACACATAATGAGATAGTCCAAAATAAAGAAAATGGTTCTATGAGAGGTACTGTTAATAATGGTTAACTGTAACTTTTGTTTTTAGCAGATCATAGATCGTACTAATATTAGTATCCACAACAATTTTAGTCAAAATCGTAGGAGTCGTTTTCGAAAAAATTTATATTTTCTATAACGGGTTTTTAACATATATATGGAAGGTACCGTTAATTTTGACTATAAGAAAAGGTTTTTTTCAAAATATTTTAGATAATGTTCAAAACCCCTTGTTACCAAGTTTCATAAAAATCAACCAAGTCGTTTTCGAAATATTTGGTTTTCAAAAAAAAAAATTTTGAAACTTTTTTGAAAATCCAAAAAAAAGTTTTTTGAAAATTTTGGTATACAGAAATATTAAAATTTTTCAGGAGATTCTCTATAAAAAAAATTATCAAAATCAATTTATTCCTTTTCTAGGAAAACGAAAATTAAAAAAAATGGTTCTATGGAAGGTACCATTTAAAACCATTTTTTGGAAATTTAATTTTTACAAAATTTATTGATTTTTTTTTTAGAAAAATCTGTCGAGCCATTTTTAAGAAAAAAAAGATTTTCCAAAAATGCTAAAAAAAAATATATGGCAGGTACCGTTATTTTTGGTCCTAAAAATAAAAGGAAAAAAAAGTGTCGGGGTAATGTCCCGAAAACAATTTACACCAAGTTTAATTAAAATGGGCCCATGGGTTTAGGCTGTAGGCGAGTCCACAGACAGACAGACAGACGGACAGAATTGCGAGACCCACTTTTTTCGTCTTCCCTACCATCCGAATGTCAAGTTTGATTGTTATCTCGAGTTCAATTTTTTTTACGAATCCAAAACTTGCCATATAGTACCTACATATCGCAAGTAAAAATAGCCATTTAACAAAAAAAATCAAAAACTCATTACTCTAAACTATTTTGCTAAAAATAAATACATAAATAAATCAAGCTTATTTTTTAACCTTTACATTCAAAAGTAATACTCGTAAAAATAGTCCATTAAACTATACTCTAGTACTTTAACACAAAAGTTGGCGCTGTTTTTGCAATTCCCAAATCCGTATTATGACTGTTTTTAAATCAAAAGTTAGGCTACATGAAATTTGGCGCAATGAAAAATGGCCCCAAAAATGTATATGAAAAGCAACAACAACAAAAAATTGATTAAATTTTGTGAATTAGGATAATTTTTCATTTTTTGGGGCCTCCTTTCATTTTTAATTTTGGGGTTGAATTTCATTTTGCAAAATGGCCCACTTTTATCTGTTGTTGTTGTTTTATGTATATATTTTCGGGCCCATTTTTCGGTTTTGGTTAAAGCTTTTTCTTCTTTTTTTTTCAATTTTGAAAATGGGGCCATTTTTCATTATAAGAAAAGCCCCAATTTTGGGCCACTTTTAATTTTTTTTTTGAGGCCATTTTTCATTGGGGCTAAATTTCATGTAGCCCAAAAGTTAGAATTTGAAACTAAAAGCAATTTTTTTTTACCTAATTGAAATTAGCATTTTTTTATCAAAATATCAGTTCTATTTGTTTTTTTCTTACTTTTTTGTCTGTTATCTACGAAGTTTTTTGCTTACAAAAATAAGCATTTTGTTTCACTATTTTCACTTTGTCAATATAAAAAATGAGCGAGATGGCCCAATATTCAGAGCCTAATTTGCAGACCCTGTTGAAAATGATGCTGCAATATCCTACTGCATCCAGTACATACTACGGGACACTCCGTGTATTGGTACCAATAAATTGTGTCGGAATTCTTTATTTGGAATTATGTATTTCAAAAATTCTTATAAGAATGGCTGATTTCCAAAATTCATCAGATGCGCATTTACTGCGCATGCAAACATTTTTTAAATGCTTCGATTTAATATTTTTTTTGCATTCCGAAACGTCAGGCCTTTGCACTGTAATATTTCTACAAAGCATCAAGTTTGTGTGGCTGATAAGTATGAAAAATGTAGGCATTACTTCCGCATCAAAACATTTTCTACATTTTGGAACTCAGCCTTTGTTTCCTAAATATCAAACTAAATTACCAAAAATCAAGTTTTAAATGTTTAAAACGTTCCACTTTTTTTTTTGAACTTTGACTTTTTATCAAACCACAATGACTTTCAGCTTCAATTCTTAAATTCTTGTACATGTGATTAAATCGTGAATGTTACTGTCTTAAGAGCAAATATCTACAATAACCTCATACACTTAAAAGGCAACAAATTAAATCCAACTCACTGATCGAATAAAATTTATTGTGAGAAATCAATACCATAATGACGGCACAAAACGTGTTTCCAAATTCATTCAGAGCTATCAAAAAGACATAAAAACGCATGTGGATATTTTACGACCATATCACACTTAAATCAATTTAAATTTTAGATCAAATTTTAAAATTTAATGCAAATGATTTTCATTATGTTAATGTTATCTACATAGAAAAAGTTGAGTGACCAGATTTGGTTTACCTATATCAAATTACAAAAGATAGTTGTTTTAAAATTTGATCTTGACTTTTAGATCTTGAAGATTTTTATGAGATGGATTATTGTGAGATGTCTTTAAATTTTTTTTGTTTCTTAATAAAACACCAAAACACTTTTTGAAGAATGAAATCAAATCTATATGCAAATAAACTAGTAGATTATTTATCGAAAATTTGTAATCTGAAGTCATAAAAGACGTCTTAAGAGTTTTCTGTAAAAAGTCGTAAAATCGCGTTTCTATAAATAACAAAAGGAATTATTGATTGGTTTTATTTAAAAAAAAAAAAAAATACTTTTGATACATTTTATGTATGCAGGTACTATGCTCATCAACTTCTTTGACATTATAAAATTTGAAATGATTGAGAACTCCGTTAGAACTAATGAAGTTTACGACCCACAGATCATTATACATAATTTTAGGAATACCTTAAAACGCTGCCGTTTTATAACATAAAAAAGATTAAAGTATTAATGCTGCAGTAACAAGGAAATTAGAAGATGCATCAAGAAGCTCTTTAAAAATTTTATTGGCTCGATAAAGTTTTATGGATATGACTTCTTTTGGTAGCTACCTTTGGTTATAATTGTGGGATATAAAACAGAAACCATTTCAATTCAAACCAGTTTCGAAATGCTTAGACTGATCTTTCACGGCTTTTTAATTTGCGTTGCAAAACCCAGTCAACTTATGTGCCCTGTTATATGAATATCTACCCTTTAAAGCTTCCAAGAAGAGGAAAATAAATCCATTCTCGAAGAAGAAATTCATTTTCTACACGCTTCAGCAAAACAGCGAGACAAACAAAAAAGAACTTAAATTAAAACGTCTTCGCGTGGTATAAAAAGAACTTCTAGTTTGGCGAGTTTTTCTTTGTGCCACCGGACAAAGCCGTCGTTTGCCATTTTGTCACACCTTTGCTTATTCTTATGCCAGTAACAGAATACCTTTGTCTTATCTATCTCTATGCGACTATGAATGTGAACAACAGCGTTCAGAAGCTCTAGGTTTATAGGCCCTCGGCTTGAATTCATTGGATTTATTTTTCTAAAATTAGTCAGTTTCAGTAGTCGGTATCGGTATGGAACGCTAAGCACTAAGGCAAGGAATTCTGTCAACAAATTCACGCCAAACGGCCAGCATGGCATTCCTTGGAATACATATAAGACACACAAGGTACACCAGTGAACAAGATTGTTTCGTGCAGACAAGAAAATCGCTGCAGCTAAAGTACGATGCAAAATGCAAAGCACCGACACATCACACTGTCTGCATTTATCACGATACCAATTTTGAGGATTTCATTATTTATGGTGTTGTTGTTTTTTTTGTTTTTTTTAATAAATTCATTGCGCTGAATTGTTTTATGTTGTGTGTTTGAATTTATTGAAAATAATTTAAGGTTGATTTTGTTTTTAAAAACACGACTTGCTGTATTAACATAATCATACCTACCGGTCGTTAAATCGCGCTACTTTTTAAAATAAAACAGATAGTTTTGAATTTTGATTGCAAAAGCGGGATAATAAGAAACTTAATAATAAGTTAAAAAAATGAGATATTGTAGTTAGCTTAATTTAATATAAAAAAAAATTAATTGTCTAATTCTTGAATAAAAATTTTGTATTAAAAAAAAAACTGGCTTGAGAAATGAGAAATAAAAATTAATTTACAAAAAAAAATATTTTTATTATTATTTTTATTTATTGTTACTTTAAAATTATCATTAAATTAAAAATTTTAACATTAATTTATATATAAATTCATTATACAGGGTGTCCCGTGGTCGACGCGACAAGGATGATGAAAACCATATTCAAATTTTCTTGAATTTTATTTTTGGTCTTTATTTTATAAATAATTTTAAATGTATGTTTTGCTAACAAAAATGTCAAGTATTTTTAAGAGAATAAATTTGCTTTTAAAACAAAGAAGATTTTTGTGAAAAAAATAATTCCAAATTCAAAAAAAAAAAAAAAAAAAAAAAAACTAAAAATGCAAACAAATAGGTAAATACAGAATTCAAGAATCAAGAAAACAATTCAAGAATCGGTCGCAGTTTGGCAAAGTTAGAGCCACTTAAAAGCCAACAAATCATAAAAACCGTTCGTAAGTTGAAAAGGAAGCGAAAACGAGAAAATTACCTCATACGTTTTTCGACTTAAAATGACCTAATCAGGAACTCATGGTTTTCATCTGAATCGCTGACCGCAGGACACCCTGTATAGAGACTGATTCAAAAATATTAAAATGTCTCGGATTTGATGATTTGATTCCACTAGCTTTTAAGCTAGAGTTTAGTGAAATAATAAGCCTGGTAAAATTTCAGCCGTTTAGATTTATATTTAGAGGTCGCTCATCGAAATTTTCTTTTTCCATACAAATTTTATAACTTTACAACCGGTCATCGTACGGAAATGATTGATACGTATTATTAAAGGGAATCAAATTATCTGTAAAAATGTCTTCAACTAATTTTTTAATTACACTACTCCTTCCAAAAGTTATTGAAGGTTAAAATGAATGATTAATTCAATAGTTTCTTGGATTCCCTGTTGAAAATATCATCTATAATATAAGTTTTATGAGATAAAAATATTTATAAAAACACAATACCCCTGCTTTTCAAATAAATTTTTATGAAAAAATTCCTTCAAATTGATTGCTTCATGAACCGAAAATAACAATAAAAAGGTGCCATTTGATTTGTTTATTTTTTGCGTTAAATAATTTTTTTTTCTTAAACAATAAATTTATTTCAACAAATAGGTACAACAAAATTTAATATTACGATTGTTTATTACATATAGCTGACACTTTAATCAGAGAATCCAAGAAACTATGGAATTAACCATCAACTTTAACCTTCAATAACTTTGGAAGGAGTATTGTAATTAAAAAGTTAGTTAAGGACATTTTTAAAGAATATTTTATTTCCTTTAAGAATACGTCTCAATCATTTCCATACGATGACCGGTTGTTAAGTTATATAAAAAAAAAGAAGCAAACAAAAAAAACTTCCCATAAAATTTGTATGGAAAAAAGAAATTAGCGATGAGCGACTAAATATTTATCTAAACGGCTTATTATTTCACTAAACTCTAACTAAAAAGCTAGGGGCATTTAAAATCGGCACTATTTTAATTTTTTTGAATCTGTCTAATGTACTTATAATACAAGAAGATTTAGAAAATATTTCAGAATTTGGAAACATGAAAATATTATCAAAAATCAAAGAAAATTCAGATTAAATATATACTGAAAAGAATTTTTTGAAATTTATGTACTACATGATAGCTTGTTTAGTTAAAAACGCCTTCTCGCATCTTAGCTTGAGGATATATTTTTTTAGAATACAATCCCATAAAATAAATAAAAATAAATTTGTTGGCACAACGGCTCATGAAGAACCAGGGCCTAGTGACTTACAACTTTCAACCATTCCTGTGTGCGTGTCTGCAGGAATGGAGGGGACCTACAGTTCATTGACGAATCCGAACGGCTGGTGAGCGGCACTTTTCTATGACAGGAGATACTCTTGGAGGATTTGTTACTTCCTCTCAAGAGGAGTAGCCCTGAAAAAAATTTAAGGTGGTAGCGGCTGGTATTGAGCCCAGACCTCTGGCATGACAGTCCAACGCACTTACCACTACGTCACGGCCCACAACTCGTATATGCAATTAAAATTATTGCTCAATTATTGAGTAGATATTGGAGATTATTTTCACTACTAAAATCAAAAATCAAAAAAATCTACACAGCTTTTATTAAGTTCATTATGAGCATGACTCGAATTTTGGAATTTGATTTTTCGGTATATTTATTGTTCGGGATTAAAATTAACTCTCGTCATCAAAACATTGATAGACATAAAGTGCAGTGCTGATGTGGCACGCAACGGCCATCATCATGTAATCAGAGCCCATAAAACTTCATTTCCTATGTCATTCACAATAATAATAAAAGTAGTTTACAATATTGACTTGCATAAAGTCTGCCAAGCTTCAAATAAAGACCTTCTAACTATAACATGTCACATGTCACAGTAGTGTCAACAAATCTTGTCGCTTTTATTTTGTTTCCTCTCCCACAAATTATTATTATTCGCCGCTACCCACATCACTTCCACACACACACGTTATCTCTCTTATAGCAAACAGATTAACTTTACTGCATTCTATCAACCCAGTGCCACTGCATTTTAAATCTTTGTGTACCTATCTTAAATTGAAAATAAACATGACCTCATTTCACGCATGTTCACATCTGATTAACTCAGAATTGAATTCAGGATTTAATTGATGTTGTCGCACAAGTTGTGGCAATAAATCATTTTCAATGCTGAGTTGTTTGGCGCAAATGTCGATCAATTAATTAAATGGCTGTCGGCGATTATATGCATAAATTGTATAAGGCGTTTTTAGCTTGTTCCCAACTTTTCAGAGCATTCTCTTAGCCGCCCGTTTTTGTCGTCGTCGATGGCATTGCATTGGCGCTGCAATTTGTAATGAATTTATCGTCTTACAATAATAATTTAAATGCCATTTAATTGAGTGCTAATGGACAATCGAATGACGAAAGATAATCTCTACTTCACATTCAAATTGTCATTATAATCTCTGCTTCTTTTATTGTTCACACGGCAGTAGCGCTGCATAAAGTCCTTGTAGGCTTCAGTTGTTTTTTTAAATGCTTCGAGATGAGTTATTTTATTGAGGCACATCGCCTGCATCAGAGCTCTTGTCGTGAAAGACGCACTGAAAGTCATAGTGCAGATCCGAAGAAGCGTGGAATGGCATTCAGACTTCATGTATCCATAAAAACATTATAACGGTGTATTAGAGGGCATAAATCAAATGTAATTGCAGCTGAAATTCATGCATGTTCAGTTCAGAATTACAAGCTATACAACAAAAACCTGCTGTTAACTTCCTCGTGGCGTTTGTCCAATTTATAAGCCGCATTTGCTCGCTGTATAAACAGAGCCATCCAGCCATCGCATCGTGCAATTGAGTAATGAGAGTGTCTAGAATTGAGGCATGGAAAAGAATCTTTTCGAAAAAGTGAAAGAAAATTGACCCGATAATCTTTTGGATATTGTATATTTAGACAGTGATTACATTAGCTTTAACACCAAAAGGTACCTGTAGAGGTAGACAAAAAGCTGCGTAGGTGTAATGGTTTGATTTATTATTTGAGTGGTCAGGAAATTTGTTTGTTTTTTTTTTTTCATCTCATCAAACAATTTAAAAAATGAAAAAGGAACAAATTGAAATTTACGAACACGTATAATTTATCATTCAGACCAGAAAGAAGTAGTTAAGTGGTTAGGATATACATCCATAATCCATAGACATAACGTATGAGATTTTTAAGAAATGCCATTGACATATTAAAGTCTGGGGAGACTGTCTCGATACAGATTTTGAGAACTTGCTGAACCTTACCATTGGATTAGTGCTCTCTTTTTATGCCGCTTTAGGATTGGAAAATATAGAGGTTTTGATTCTTCTATGTATTTCCTTCGAAAAATTTTCTATTACATTCATTAGTCTGAATTTAATGGTAATACTTAGTGTGATTATGAAAAACGTAGACAAATTTATCGAGTTTAATTTTCCAATTTCATAAAAAGGTTCAAGAATAACTGATCCTTATAACATACCAAGGCCAAGGCATAACTTTTCTCAAAACATCGTTTAAAATATTTCAAGCGGTCGGCTAATTCTTTGTATTGAGAAGAATTGCACAATCTTTTTAAATGCGAGATAAAAAGCTTAAAACTTTGTTTGTCGAATTTAAAGCTGCTTTTAATACCATTCTTCCAAACAGCTTATCAAACAAATTAAACAGATTAAATATTTCACTATAACTTGGCCGAATCATCGAAAACCTAAACAGAATTACGAAGGCAGCTGTGCAGAAAAGTAAACAGCTGTTGCATATTATACTAGCTCTGGAGTACCACAGGAATGCACACTTAGTCCAATATTTTTCGTATTGTTTTTAAAAGACATAGGAGACTTTCTACTTGGTGGTATTGAATTTGAAACATAACATAACAAAAGTTTATTATATTCCAGAGAGATGTAGGACGGAATGTGGGCAACAAATAGTGAACATTTTTTTAAGCTAAAATTTGATATTCAGCCCTATTATTCTGCTATCCGTCGGAGGGAAATAATTGCTCTGCATTTTGTATAAATTTCTCTAAAAACAGGATTTAATTAATTAGATTAATTTAAGAATTTCAAAACTAAATATCAGTTAAGATTTGCACTTTAAAAACTGAAGATTTAAATTTAAGACAAATTCAATGAAACTTTCACCTGAATCCAAAGTTTCGATCGGATCGAAATCGAATAGCAGAATAGGGCGGATTGTTAAACAGTGGCCTTTTAAAATGGTGATTTTTTTTCGGAATATCCCATGAATTAGAGGTTAAAAATCGGTAATGACCTTGAAAAAACTATGGTTGCTATGGTTGAACATTTTCTGAAAATGCAAAAGTATAGTTGATTACTGATTTTTTAGATGGCATACTTTTTTACAAATATCCCTCATATCAAGTGCTAAGATCTCAGAGCCAAAACTCACTGTAGCGAGTTTCTGAAGTCAGTTTATTGGGCTTGGGTCGTAATACTGTAGGGTCAAAGTACCTAATTTAATTCAAAATTCTGGTTACATAATATTCTTTGTGGTCGAAATTCTGTATGAGTTAAATTCTGTATTTCAATATTCTGCTTATTAGAATTCTGTATCATTTCAGTTCAGAAATGCAAATGAAGATCAACAGCGAAATTGTTCTTGCACTATTTAAAATGTATCTACTGTTTTTAATAACATTAAATATTAGTTCTTGAAATTTTTGTCAAGCATTCCATATTTTCACGAATATTTAATTTCGAATTCAAGAAGAATTCATTTGGCGTGTTCAGGAAAATGGGAATTTGGAGATTTCTCCACGTCAAAAAGTGAGCAAATAGCTGGGTATTGAACGTTAATCTAGATTGACTTAATCTACTAATCATATACCAGCTAGTGGAAAAAAATATGAACAGTGCGGAAGCAGAAGTAACCTTCAAAGAGAAGCTGCCAATTAACCATACAAACATTCGTTTGGACCAAAACTTAAATCCTAGAAACTATTGGGGTCGATGATGCAAAAACTATGCTCGGAAATAGTAAACATTTTACTACACATAGAAATTGCCATGCGAAATAAGTAAGATGAAAGAAAGGGAAGACACATTTCATTCTGTCAGAAAGTGTCCTGTCCAGCATTACGGGAACAAAATTTTTGAGAAAAATATTTATTTTTTTGTCATAGAAAACCGCACTAGCAATTGTTGAAATTTTGTCTGCAAAAATTGATTTTATTTTTTCTGAATTCAAACGGTGGCGGCAACGGCGGCGCACGGGCGGGGGCGTTCTTAATTTTTAGATTAAAACATTTTAGGAATTCATTTTAGAAACTTAAAGAACGTGTTTCATGCTTGATTTCCATATTTTCCCATTTATTAAATCAATAAATATATTTTATTTTATTATTATTAATTATTATGTATAGGGCCATTTTTCACTATTAAGTCTTAACTACATAAGCCAAAAAAAGTGAAAAAGTACAAAAGTGAAAATTTTCAAACTCATTTTGGGATAGTTTTTCTCACAGGAAAACTTATAGAAATGATGCAGAAAGCTTAAATTTTGGTATAAAAATAAAATGTGTATATTTTTTTTAACAAAACAACTGCGCTAGCTGGAAAAAAATTTTTTACTTTTGTAATTTTGCAAAAAGTGGCCAATGTAGTTAAGGCTTTATGCTCAACTTTAGGCAAATTCTCGTTGATCAACTCGAGAGTTTACTACAACTCGAGAGTTGAAACGCAATTTCTTTTTATTCTCAGTTTTTTTTTTTCAACTCCTCAGTTGAATTATATCTCTGGGATATTTGTGAAAAATAAAACAAAACTTCAATTTTAATTTTGATTTATTGCGTTACTTAATTTGAAGTTTTTAATATTTGTGTGTTATTAGCCGTGTTTTTTTGCAAGCCCGAAGGGAATTGGATGAAAAAAACGATCTCGGTGCTCAACAGTTTACATGTTTAATGCAACAACAACTAAGCCCATTCGGGGTTAGCTAAGCACGGACAATTTTCGGTGCTTAACTTAAGCACGTAGAAAAACTGTGTTACCGGCATGAATTCCATGAATGTTATCGATAGTGTATGGAAACTCCATGTTTTTTCTGTGATGGCATCGGTAAAATCCCCGATATCATTTTTTTCGACCAATTTCCTCCGTGCTTGCAAAAAAACACGGCTATTTTGTGTTCAATTGTGAACAGCCACGTCATTCATATTATAAAAAAAAAAACTGATGATACCACGAAACGCAACAAGAATAAAGTGTGGAAGAAAATCGTGAAAGAATTTACTGAAAAAGATTGCCTTCAGAGCATTGCCTATAATTTTTAGCTTTTCTTGTCCGGAATCTGGAGTTTTTGAAACAAAAATAAAATGACAAAACAACGTTTTTATTTAAACTCTCAAGTTTGCTCGGTCAACTTCTACTTTTTCCGGGAGTTGAGAAAATCTAAAGTTGATCAACTTTATAGAGTTGAAAATCGAAAGTTAAAAACCTCAACTTTGTGTGAATAAAAATAAATTCATATAAGTTGAAAATAAAAATCCTTAAGTTATATTCAACTTTGAGTGAATAAAATCGGCCTAAATTTATTAACTGGACAATTTTTTTTTAATTTAAAGCAATTTAACCACAAGAGCCATTCGGTATTATTTATTCACTCTACCTACATTTAAGAGCTTCTATGTTGAACTAAAATTTGTTGATTCTGGGTTTTGCAATTGAAGACTTCTTTAAACTGTTTAAATTTTGTTCCAATTTGATGACCAATGCTAAAACATTGTGACCGTTTGTTGAAGACATTCTTTTTTGATTTCAGAAGATTTTGGTACCTTTAGTAAGTCAGTCAGTACAAAATACATAATTTAATTTATTTAATGCTTCTCGATAAATTGATTTAATTTGGAGCTGTGTTTTATTTTGTCTAAATAGCCAATCCAGTGTTAAATCCAAATTTCCATTCACAAATCATGCTCATTATTCCAGCTTATAAAATTCAAGTTCAACATCATTGCCATCAGAGATCAATGCTCTGCAGTCTTTAGTCTGTACAATTAAACATAAGAAATTGTTATTAAATGTCAGTTGTCAATTTATTAACACAAATCATACGGCAATTTCCTATCAACCCACAGAGAGTGTGAGAGAAGAAAAAAAAGAAGATGAATCCCATTGAATTCCTTCAGTAAAACACAGCAACAAATAGGAGACTCTTTTAAAAGAATCAGGAAATATGTTCATACTTCATAGCTAAAAGGATCCCAGTCTATCGTGTTCTTGTTGACTACCGAAGACGGCTACGTTCGACGACTTCTTCGTGTGGGATGTCGTTGTCATGGCTCCAGATTTTACTTTCATGTCTCTCAACATGGCTTCAGAATATACATATATACCCAACCCATAGATATCATAAGTAAAGGTACCTATACTTTTGTTTGCAGAATAACTTTTTCAGCACATGGCCAGAGCACAAAAACTGTGCAATTCAACCAACTCACGAACCGGCCAATCTTCATCTCTATTAGAAAAATTTCCTGAGGCTGTCATTTGGTGACTTAAAGATTTCGTGCAACCGCAAAGCCCTCGAACCATAACTCTTATAACCGATGAAGCAAAGCTCCTGCTAGTGCCGCCTTAATCCTAACCCTCCTTCCCGAACTCCGCATTCAGGAGCAGTAGAGCCAGAAATAAAAATCATAATCATTGATTGTTCACTCTGTGCAGTTCCAGAAAGTGCTACTTGTCGTTTCTACTTTTGGCCCCGTGTGGAACGTGCTTCCTTAATGCATGAATAACGAACAACTAGATGTTGTGGTGACACTCGAACTCGATACGGTTTGGTTCGGTGTTTATTTTTGTTTTTTATGTTTCCATTTTCCACAGATGATGTTGGAAGATTCACTGGATTGTTGTGTTCCTTCCAATCCATCTATATGTTGTTTCAATCGAAGGTTTTTTGTAAATCCCCGATTGCATTATTACCTTGCTTCGATTTCGATTCGGGCACAGAGGGCCACGACTTGTCTGGATTCTGTTATTGGAATTGAGCATTGCTCTGGCTGGCACAGGTTGGAGACCTCTTTTTATCGGCAATCGGTATTCCTATTCCGGGGCAAGGTGCAAGTTATAAAATTCTCCAAGCTGGCCTTCTATCGGACTTATCTCTGCTGTCAATCTATCGCCTGTCCGTCTTCGTATCTTGTTTGCTTATATTTTCGTCTGAACTTTCGATACGTGGTCAAAATAAACGCCTCAACTGATTTCCATTCGTTACGTCTACATATACGTGGTCATGTGAGATCGTGAAGATATCTCGGGATCGATGAAAGACCATCTACAGTGAGCCCTTAATTTAAATTGTTCAAAGCGATTCTTTATTTTAATTTGATAAAACGAACAAAAAAAAAAACCCAAATTTTTGTTGTGGCGTTAGAAATATAATTTGTTAGTTGTGACAAAAAGGAGAGACGTTTCTTTTCTTTTTGCATAAATTACTGTTATTTTATGGTAATCATAGAGAAGCAAACCAGGTTTTAAATTATATGTTGACATTCATTTGATAAAGATGATGATGTGAAACGATTTGGGATAAATTATAATCTTTTATTATTATGTTGGCTTTTAATAACTTAAAGAAAAGGCGATTCTCTATTTTAAAATACAATCAATTTTATTCAAGCATTTTTTCCAGAGCTACTTTAATCATTTTTTAGGGAATGAAATATTTTTGATCTTTCCGCAAAAAGGCCATATTTTAAGTTTTTGAAGAATATTTGTTGTTGTTGTTATTTTGGAAGGTTTCAAATTTATTATATTTGATAAGTTGGGCTGGGTTAGTTTTGATTTACATAACGAGCTTTTTAAGTCTTTATTTTGTAGTTTTATTTATAAATTGAAAATTATATATCAATGCCGGTGTGAACACACAGTGATTTATTTATTTGTATGTATTCTAAGATTTATTTGTTGTAAATATACTACTAGAAAATTTAGTATATTTTATAGAATCATTGGAACTTGGTCATGCTGATCAAATGAATATGTAAAGGTCACCTTTTAAGGTCTAAAAAAACATTGAAAATCTTTACATCGCATTCACTTTTTTTTTTATTCTCTTTATTATACCCAAAACATAAGTTTTTTACAAATCCTTTGAAATGGTTTGCTGGGAGAAGTCAAGTTTCGTCTTGCTGCGTCCGTCAGTCCCTGCGCCTGCGAACTCGAGATTTTAATCGAACTTGACATTACGAATTACGATTATAGAACACGAAAAAAGTGGGTCCGACCTAGAGCCTATAGACCACTGAAGCAATTATATTCAAGTTTGAACTTAAGAGTTCTAGAAGGTAATCAAATTTTTTTATCGCCAAAAATAACTGTACCTGTCATACAACCGTTTTTAAAAAAAAGTTGTTTATCTGCAAAAACCATTGTACGTCTGGTCTGCATTTTGAATTAAAAAAAAAATTAACAAAAACTTTAAAATATCTTTTAACGGTACCTGATACCTATAGAACCGTTTTTTTATTTTTGATTTTCTCATTAACCGCTTAACCGATTTCGGTCAAAATTTTTACTTAGATATTCCCTTTAAGCTTGAATATTAAGATTTTCCAAAAAATATTTTTTTATATTTTTAAGAAAAAACTTAATTTTATTTTTTTTTAAAACTGGTTATTGACTTTTTTTTTAAATTATGGTTTTAGGTGTATTTATATTATTATATTCTTAAAAATGGCATATCAAACTTTTTCTAAAAAATTTGAAGAAAATTTACATACAGTGTGGCTTAAAAACTAGAGCGTGCTGAGACGAAAAGGAAAATCGTACGGGAGGGGGTCTGTTTTCTCCCGTTTAGGCAAGGGGACATTTTCTAAAAAATCGACTTAAAATAGAAAAAATCATTTAAAAACAACGCAATTTGTACAATAACATGCTAGACTTTTCTTCAAAGCTAGAAAGTCGTTCCTTTATATTGTTTTTAATTTAAATTATTTTCAAGAACAGTTTTTGAAAAATTAATTTTCACACTTAAAATTTTGTAAAAAAAATATGTAATGACAAAAATTCTATTCGAACTAATTTTGTTTGAAATTTTACGTCATTAAAGGACAGTTTTTCATTCATAGGTTAAACTACACTTAGCTAACTGTACCTAGACATAAATGTATGTACAATTAGCCCAAGAAGCATTTTTTCATAAGAGAATGAAAAGATCTACAAATTATAGCATTTTCCATTAAAAGGATTCAATTTTACGAAATTATTCATTAATATGACAACTGTCGTTTTACCTAAAAAAAAGCATCTATCTTTAGCATTTAAGCAGAAGAAAGAGACAACACTACATGGGCACTACAATCCTGGCACAAAATAAGACAGAGTAAAATAATTTAAATATTAAATGAACTAATGTTTGAAAATGTATATATATATAAGTATGTTTCAAACATTCTTACTCTGTCACATAACAGTGCCTCTGCTGAAGGAATATTTTCTTGATTTACACACAACAAGTCAACAAATAAGTTTAATATCACGACTTGTGATTTGCTGAATTCGGTGCTCTTAACTTAATTTAATCCAAATATAATCTGAAAATTTGTTTCCAAACACGTATTTTTAACGAAAAAAAGGGAAAAAATTTAAACAAAACATTAAATTAACTTACTGCGCATACCTTTTCCTACCTGGTTTTAAAGATAGGCGTTTTATTCCTCTTTACTTTTGTATTTTTTTTTAATAAATAGTTTTTTTTTTATGGTTTTATGTTTATAAGAATAGATTTTTTTTTTTTGATTTTGAATAATGTTTATGAAATGTTTCAAATCTTTATTATTCTATCTACTGTGGATTTTTTTTCTATATGGGAACACCTTTTTGGACACCCCTTTTCCTTAATGTCTTTGTTTTTGACTTGATATAAATGTTAAAAAAATGCACTGACTTATTAAAAATAATCAAAGATTTTTTTTTGTTTCCATTAAGTTTTTCAAATTTCCAACTTTACAAAAAGTATGAAAAGTATTCGAGAATTAAGAAAGAATGACAACTTAAAATTTTTCGATGGAGAAAATAAATGATTGGAAATGTTCAAAAAATGATTTGTGAAGAGCAAAAATTATTTCCTTTCAAAATCATAATTTTACCTTTAAAAACAAAGATAAAAATACATATATATGTAATTATGTTCTTAATTAAATAACAAAATAATGATTTTTATTAAAAATTGGATTAAATTTTACAATAACTTGACAAGCTGCTTAAATAAAATAAATTTTCTTAACTGGTAGATGATGATCACTTTATAAAAATGGAACCTCATAAGAAGCTCGTTTGGGTTTCTTCATTGAATATCGATGGGAAATCTTCTCATAAAGTCGCTTAAAGTTTCCGTTGATTTTCTCGATCTCTCGATGCATTCTTTTTTCGTTTGTTCAATATCATCTAAAATATTTTTCCAATAAGACGATGGACTGGGTAGTTTTTGTAAGAAACTGCTTGAAATGGTGTCCGAATTAAATTGACACACAACTACATTTGCATTTTGGTCAGTTCGGGTGTATTCAAATACCATGATGATATCGTGATGAGCTTGGAAATTGAACTAATGAATTCTCTGTGTTCAATATTTGCTTTTATACATATCGCTTACCTTAAGGATTTCTTCGAAACAGGTAGAAGGAATTAAAACAAAGACTTTAAACTCTTTGAAAACGGCTTTTGGATTACAGGAAATTTTGACACTAATTGCTTATGATGTATCTAGGATCTGGTTCTACCTTATCTTACCTACCTGACTAAATTACATTAGTAGTTTAATTTATATCAGTAATTTTACGTTTTAATAGATTAATTTGATAGCTCTATCATATTATAATATTTATGGCATAATTATTTCGGTACTCGAAAATATTAATGCAAATAAATCTGTATTCGAAGAAAGGATGATATGAGAGAGTTTATTGTTAGATGGATCGACTGATGTAGCTTTTATGACCGAATACCTAGTAATTATTTAATTTTTTTAATATTTAAATCATTTAGGTATATGTACTTTCTTATATGAAGAATTGAATTTATTACCATTATTATTAATTAAGAATTCGAAAACTTTTAAAAATATTAATGTTTAAAAATTCTTTAAACATTCTTCCGTACCTATAAAGCAAAAAATAGAACCTACAATGACAAAGAAGAAATGCGGTGAAATCAGGTAAAAATCCGGAAACTCAAAATTCCTATTAAAAAATAATAATTCTAATGCCCGTAATATTCACGCCGTTTAAAATCGGTTTAAAATTTTTAAACCGACTAATCGGTAATATTCACTCACTTAAACCGACGTTAACCAAAATTTTAAACCGAATGATCGGTTTAACTACGATAAACCGACTCCAACTTAAACGAGGCATTTTCGTGTCGTTTAGATACGGTTTAAATGGTTTTAGCTAATATTCAGCATTTTATTGGTTTATTCAGTCAGCGCAAAATATTCAATCATGTGATTTTCGGCGATGCTGGCTATCCGAACACATCATATTTGTGCACGTTATTCACACATCGGGGTAGAGTTGACCAATTAACCAGAAAAGGCTTATAGACCGAGAGCTGGCAAACGATTTGGTCAAAATATTTTATATCGCTCCAAAATTTGTGGGCATGGCATTTGTACTAGTGCAAACTACATGCCATAGACCTTTTAGTGACTACGCGGCCCTAAGACCACCGTAATGCATTTGAGCGGTTAAAAAAACTTTTGTTGCATTTTATATGTGCTTATGGAGGTCTTTGGGCTGCGGTATTGCTGTTAGGTTGATGGAATTTGGTTGCCATCTTGCTTAATATAATATGATAGATATTGGAACCGAATTAACGACCGACGCGGAACTGCAACCAGATCATCATGAAGAATTCAACTCGCAACAAATCGTTCATGGAATATTTGGAAGACGTAATGCGGTTGACGTTATTGTTGACATTTTTTCGCAACGTTAAACACGATAAAGAGGAATGAAAGACATTTCTAATGCTTATTTGTGTTTGACACGAATTAATTAATTTATTTTATTTAAATATAAAATGACAATTCAAAAAATAAATGTCAAGAAAAGCCTTTTTAAGTTTTTTCATACTTGCGATGCTATGCGACGGTCCGTTTAAATGACAAATTTAAACCGACGTAAACTGAATGGAATTTTTTGCTTAAACGGAGTGAATATTACCGATTTAAACGAGATTTTGTCGTTTAAATTCTATCGGTTTAGTTCGGTTAAATGTAGTCGGTTTAAGGGCTTTTAAACCAAGTTTTAAACGGCGTGAATATTACGGCGGTAAGAGCTTAAAATAGGCAAAAACTATTAAGAATTTTTCAATTCGGCATTAAAAGAATGAATATAGTCTAAGAGCTAACAAAAAATTTTGGGTATGAACGCAAAAACATTTGCTGGTTTGTATAGGTGTATGGGTTATAGGGAGGTTTTTTTCTGGCACCCGCGGTAGGGACAAAGGTTTAAAAATTCCCATTTTGTCAACAAAAAATTAGGAGTTTTGTCTCCCTAATTCAAGTATTAAAAATAGGCAAAGATGAGCTGCCATATTCCATAAGCTTTAAGACTTCATTCTTCATTATCAAATTAATAAAACCAAGGTATAAGCTTTTTAAATATCCTTATCAGGTTGTTAAATCTAAAAACAAAAATACCGATTAGGTTTAATTAAAAGCATCCAAAATAGCTTTTAAATGCCTTTAGTCCACACAAATTTTTGTTTCGTCCCGGCGATCTCACTTGGACTCATTTCACTTGTACCTAATATACCTTATCATATAAAAACCAAGCCGTGTATCGGGCAAAAAATTGCAGCTTAGTGATTAAAAATTTGAATATTGTTGGATATAAAGTCACAAATTGATATTTAGTGCAAGCAAGGAGAAACTCCCAGTGTGTTGGTGCCTGTTCACTATAGCATTGCGCCCACCATGACGATAATGTTGTGCGTCTTTTTCTATTGAAAGTACGTCCTGAGAACCAAGAAAAATTAGAGGAATTGACACACGAGGGTCCACTTATTGGTTTCGTCCGCGCGTCCAACTTTGTCGAGATTGTTTGACTCTCATGCCGCGCAGATTGTAAAACGGCATGAGGGGCACTGTCGTAAATTAGTATGGTCACACGAGCGTCCAAATGGACGCGCTTCCAGATAATTTTCAGGTCAATATATTATGTATAATGCTGAAATTTTCACAGATAATAGAAAAAATGTATCCAAAATTAAATTAATAAAATTAAGGTCCTATAGCACCGTTGAGCTGAGATAACGGCAATATTAGAACCCTTGTTCTATGAGCTCATATCTTATGAATGTATGCAATTCGTAAATGTCAGTAAAACAACGATTATTTTGATACCTAATTTGCTATTTTACGCGCTACACAAGCCTCACAATCTTAAGTCTAGTACGCTGCTTTTAGTTGGTCTCCAACATGACAACGAAATGCTTACGAAAACCATAACGAAAAATTACCCCTTGAAAGTGTCAACATTTGCAAAAACAGAAAACAAACACAAACGCATAAAAATTACAGAAAGCAATGTCGTGATGAAAGAAACAATAAATACAAACAACAATAGAGACCCAATGTCACTCTTCCGCACACAATTAATGGTACAGGCTACAGGTTACAGGCAATTAATTATGTGCGAAAAAAGAGGGGAGATCTCTCCAAATAACCTGCTACAACTATCGATTTCGCTCATCGAACAGCGTACCGCAGAACGAAAAGCAGAACGAAATTTTTCGTTGTCTCATGTTTGTATGGAATTTTTCGTTTCGCATCAGCAGCATACTAGGCTTTAATTTGAATTTATTCGAGAAATCGGAAAAAATGCATGGAAAAAGTGCGCTTGGTTCATTGCCCTCGGTATTCTGCCTAAGGAGAAAGGTCCGTTAGGTGCAGAATTGTGGAAATTTTAAAAGTAAAGCTTTAAAAAAAAAAATATATCTTTCGTTGTAATGATCCGATTTTAAAGGTTTAGATCTTAAAATAAAGATAAAATCTCAGGCTATAATTGTTTTTAAAAATTTTTGAGGAGGGATAACCCTTCCATCCTAAAAACGTAATGAAGAAACAATTGAATTCGATTATTGGAATTCTAAACTGAAAAATTGATGTAAAATATCAGAAATTTGAAAAACTAATTATGCAAAGTTATTTCACGAACCCTTCCCTAAAATAATAATGGTAAATTTACAGGCACAAACCTAACAAGCGATGCAATGGGGATACTTTAATTAATTTATAAGCAAAAAAGTATTCTAAATTCAAAAGTTGATGAACATTTTCAGAATTTTGAAAAACAATATTCTACATTGTTACTGCCCCAACTCCCCGCTATAAAACTTTTATGCATTTTATAGGGCTCATTACAACAATGCGGTAGGGGACATTTTTTGAATTTTCACCCACTAATTTTATATTAACTTGATTTATCAACCAAAGAAAAGGAACTAACTTAGTAAAATATTCCGTTCGCGCGTACAAAACGAAGTTTGTATGACATCATGAGAGGTTTACACTAAACGCGCTTCCAAATGGAAGTTCGTTCATTCGGACGCTGCTGGTGTGATATTGACCTAAGAGTTTGAGTAAAACATGCCAATCTAATCCGCAAAAATCGTGTACAAAAGGTACAAAGTAGGTAAAAAAATAGTCATATAATTTTTAAAAATTATTGATTTTATAATTATTCTTCGAATTTTTGTTTTTCTTTGTTTTTGGTGTGGTCACAACCAAACAAAAAATATTAAATAAAAAATAAAGCCAAATGCAGTCTTTGGCGCAAAATTTTAAACAGCCTGATGTTAAGGTATTAGCATGATACTACTTAACAATTTTCTAACTTTAAAACTCTTTACTAAAATATTCTTAGTTTTAAACATTTTCTAATTAGTATCATACTAAACCTATTTTTCTAGCTGAACACGCCTAAAATAGTGACAGCTCAACCCATTTTTGCAATTGTAGCTGCCAAAGTGACACTTTGATTTAATATGATACTAAAAAGATAAAATAGGCATTTGGCGTTTTAACTTTAGTAAAATGTTAAAAATATAATACGATGCTGACTCGTTTAAAATTTGGAAAAGCCTGTTTTAACTAAAAATGCTTTAACTTCATACGAAAACGTCTAAAATTTTGCGCCTTTGTTTTCTAATCAATATTTTATTCAATGTCTGCCGACCGACCGACGATGCGACGTTTCGATTTTGGTTGGAATCTTTTTCAGGGCTGTATTTTTAATATCGAAGAAAAGATATTAAATAAATATTGATTAAAAAACAAAGACTGCATTTGGCTTTCAGACGGTAGCTTCCTCTACATGTATGTACATATACTTCACCTCAAAAAATTATTAAGTTCCAATAAAAATTTAATTAATTCAATACTTCAATAGTTTTTGAGAATCTTCAGTGTTTTGCAGAGTTTCATATACATAAATACTATTAGGGCCAGTTGTACAGTCGTGGTTCAGCAGTGGTTCAAGATTTGAACTCAGTTCAACTGCTATGAAGTGTTGTACAATCGAGGTTTAAGACTTAACTCACCGCTGAACCACGAAAAATTTAACTCGCCGATTTCGGCGGGTTAACTTGAGAGTCAGCCAGGGTTCAAGGATGTGATTGGCTATTATAATTTTTGATGTAGAATGTTTCTTGTACCTAAACATGCTATCTCACTTCAAACTGAATTTTTTTGACAGTCACGATAAACAGATACAAGGTATGCTTATTTTATACACCCGAGCCGCCATCTTGGAATTTTTGTGTCATCACAATCTTATTTTTAGTATTATTTTCTTTTTCGATTGAGGATTATCATTAGAATTCGGTATTTAAAAGAATGATTTGAGCAAACCTTGTGAAATAACTCATGATGTTTGTGCGATAAATTCACAAATCGAGCAATCGACTGACATTTGACATTGACGTAAGCTATATTATATACTCAATTTTTCTAGTATATAGACTTTAACTCGAGTTCAGTTAACTCTCACCTGAACCACGACTGTACAACGCACTCGAAGTTGAACCTGGTTCACGATTTAACTCGAGTTTAGTTGATCTGCGGTTCAGCGTAAATTTGTACAACTGGCCCTTAGTGAGAAATAAACTACAATAAGTCTTCTATTCTATATCCATCAAAAGTTCTATACGCTAATGTAGTAGTACCTCCTCCGTATTTGTATCTTTGTTCTTAATCAATTAATGTTTTGAACTCGAACTCTTAAGCACAAAATTATTTTTCATTACAAATAAATCAAAACCTATCTCAAAACTTACCTACATGTAAATTCTTTTTTCTTTTTTTTTTATTTAATTCAAATAAATTGAAGTGGGTATTCCTCAAAATTAACGTTAAGCCATTTATTTCAAATAATTAAATTTATTTTCAGATTATCTTTTTCTTTTTTTATTTTGGGTAAATCTGCCTGATTTAATGCCCCAAAACAGGCAATATTTGATTATAAATGATATTATGTATATCTTCTTACAAATAATCTCAAGACCAATAAAAACGAAATCACTGAGACTGAAATCCAACAGAACAACATGACCTTAAATCACACATATTGCCTTGAACATAACTAGCAGGTGGGCGAACGATTATTATTCGTTACCATTCCATAAAATGATAAATGAGTCATTCGAACTCAAGCATTAGTTGTTGTTCATATAACGAACGAACAAAATCTTAACTTTTTCAAAAAAAATGATCAAGCCAAATGCTCAGCATAAATGTAGGTACAAATGTACGATTCAATGTTCGTTTTGTATTTATAAAGCTCTTATACAATAATTTATAATAGTTTATTACTATACTGGTGATTTCCATGCCGTTTTTCCAGCTGGACAGAAACAGTTAGGAAACAAATTACATTTTAATTCTTTTTCCATTACAATTTGACCCATATTTAATGTTGAAAGTGCTTCTTTAGCTTGCAAAAGTGCAGCAGTCAGAAATGAAGTAATAACTCTTTATTTGTCTTGGTATATGTCTTGAATAAGTGCCGTAATATGCCTGGAGAAACATACTATTCTTGAATGGCAGCATTTTTTTTATTTTTTGCTTCATATACAAAAAAAAACTTCAGCTTAGTGTTCGGAAAAGTACTCGTACATTAAGTATTGGTCGATGATCAAAGAGGCTAACTTGAAGTGTGCGCCAGCGCATCCGTAACCCATCATCGTAACGAATCATGATTAATGAAGGTTCGGTCAAGGCAGTTTTTCTTTATTGCAGCAGGGTGTCTCATTTTGAATGAACTTTTTATTGGAAAAAATGTATTTCTTATTGCATTTATAGGCATTGAATTTTCAAACAAAAAATTGATAGGAAAACAACAATCTGGTAAAGGATCAAGTTTAGTCTAGCCCATATTGATTATTTTAGCATGCACTCTTTCCATCTCTTCATATCAAAATTGTTCGTATTTTAAGCTGTAGAAACTTTGCTTTAAAATTTGTAACAGGCCTAATGTCAAATCAACCAAAACCGAATCGCCCAACAAAATGCAAAAATAGAAGAAAATGACGATTTGACATTATGCTAAAACGCCCAAAAATCGAATTTTAGGCGATATGGTATTTTGGCTAGTTAAGTGGTCCCTGTACAAAATCGCCCAAATTTGGAAAATATCACATCGCCCAGCTGCGCCCGAAATCATCAACAGATATATACATTTCTACATAGAGCAAAACACTTACTAGCCCAATTCATTTACTTTGAAACTCTGTGATTTTCTGTGCATTTGTGTGAATTTCAGTCCAACGTTCTGTCAAAGTTCATATAAATAAAATAAAATGGCAGTAAAATGCACAGAAAATCACAGACTTACTCACAAACTTACAGAAGCTCGCAAAATAAAAATTATGTCTGAGCGATTTGACATTATTTTAAAACGCCCAAAAATTAAAAAAAAAAATGTCAAATCACCCAAAATTTATTTTTAACATTTTTTTAAATTTTTTGCATTTTGGCCATTTTGGTTTTTGGCGATCTGACACATTGTTTTATATTAATTCTGACATTTTTTTTGGGCGATTTGACATTTTTTAATTTTTGGGCGATTTAACATAATGTCAAATAGTCCAAAAACTTGGGCGATGTGACATTTTAGAGAATTGGGTGATTTTGTTTTGGGCGATTTGACACTACAAAAATAGAAATAAAGTTTATCTTTTATTCCGAGGTAGACCTCATTCAAAAAGGTTCTCAAGCTAGCTTGATCCCAATTGTCATGCCAAGACATGATGGTCCTCTTCATTTGCATTTACCTCCTCATCAGCAGTCTTCTTCTCCAGTGCCATACATCCGGAGGGAGGAGATTCAAAGATTTTTTTAAGCCCGGAGTATAATTGGTGTCCATCTCAGCAATAAGAGGCAAGAAATTTAGAATTTAATACAGCAGCAGCGGTAAAATAAAAGTGCCGTATTTAACAAGGTCATATTTTATTGCATAGAATTTTATTTCATGGAACTGCAGGGTTTTGAATTTTTTTTTTGATATTTCTGTTAATTTATCAATCCACGATACACCCTGTTTTAATAGAAAAGCCGTTTCGCAGTTTTGATGCTTTGCATCGCTGTCGAATATGTTTATAAAGTGCACTTGAATAATTTATCAATTCATTTTTATAAATAAGTACGCAACGCCGTTATAAAGGAACAAGTCTGAAATTTTTGTCAATAGATTTATCATGCTGATCGATTGTAGCTTTTTGTACGCTTCTGTATATTATATAAGCATAAATTCAGCTCTAATCAATAGTTTACACTTTAAACTTAGATTAAGGGATTTATAATTTATCATTACCTTGCAAAAAGATCACTCTTAATGTGGCGCCAGTGTACCTAATTGAAAGTCAACAATTTAAGACGCTAATAGAGGAAACTTCGAAAAGATCTAAAACCGGAAGGTAATTGAAATAATGGCTATAATTTCAAGGATGCTTCGGTATAGAAAAGACTGATAAACATCTGAAAATAAACCCTTTACATAACAGTTATAATTAAGTTTTAACATTGAAAATGTTTATAGGATCGTTTTGACAGAGTTGTGGTGTTACCAAAATGATTAAATGAAATAAATTAAATAAATTCAATAAATCATAAATGAACTTCAGCGTATAGGGGCATCACAACGAAATTTTTGGTTGGTGTTACTAAAGAAATGACCGAAATGATTGAAATGAACACATAAACTTAGAATATGAAAATGAACTCCAGCGTATAGGGGGACAACTATCAAATTTTTGGTTGGTGTTACTAAAACATTACTAGAATGATAAAAATAAACAAACGAACACAAGCGATGAATTACAGCAGGCGATGGCAATAGGTATACGGGGAAAAAACGAAGAAAGAAAAGTATTGTTCGTCGTCAACAGGCAAGTTTCAGTGGAGAATATATTCAAAAAGAGAACAAAAACAACAACAAGTACAAGTACTCAGACTCAGAGGAAGACAAATGAACAGACAAGGCAACCAACAAAATTTTTTAGGTACTCTGTCTGCCAGATTTTTGTATGTTGTATTTGTGTACATATATGCATCTACGTAATTATGGAGGTAGGTAGGTTGTGATTTTGTGAAAATGAAAATGATAGCGATAGGTATTTATTTTTATTCAATACAGAATACAATGCGGTCTTATAAAAAAGGCCAGTGATGCAGTTGAGTGTGCAAGCAGGAGTAGAACTTGCTTGTTTGCAATGTTATTCAATAAATAATAAGGGTGTGAAGAATAGGCATTACCAAAAAATTAAAACCTAACTTCAGGTTATGTCAAAAAATTCGCATTATGGAAATTTGGGTTGGTTTTTTTTTTTTTTTTTAATTAACCTATTTTTGAGTTGGTTAAATCGACTCGAACGATTTTATTGAATTTTGTAATCTAGTGCTTCTAAATATTTTAAGGCCGTGTGTGAATTGAATTGAAATTTCGAATAAATTTTGTCCGAAATTAAATTTTGAAGTTTGTACGTACACATTCACCTCACTAATGTCAAAAATTAAATTAATCTTCGGATAAAACTTAACGCGATTTTAACCCAATTCGCACACGGCTTAAACAATAGGTATAGGTAGCTTTTGAAAATTTAGAAAATATTAACCCAAAAGTAAAAAAATCATGTTCCCAGTAATTCTGACTTTTTAACATTTCTTTCGTTGAAAGGTACCAAAATTTTTGTTAGCCACGAGAGCAAGCTCGTGGGACTCACTCGTATAAATTTTGTTTTTTATTTTTGATATAATTAATGTCTTAAATATACCCATCTAGATGAATTTAAACGATTCGCCATTATAAAAAAAATGCATATACCTATTTCAAATAGGTTTTAATGGCTTTTAGCCCCGGCAAATTGACGTTATGTTCGACAATCTCACTTCTACAGTACACTACATATTTTTTTTTGTTTTAAGATATAACGTGTGGAAGTCTCGATTTTTGTGCTAGCAAGTTTTGCTAGCTTATAAAACATAGAACAAAAACTATGCTAGCACAAAAATCGAGACTTTCATACAAAAAGAGCACCAAACTCTAGTTATGGTTTCAATTGATTATGCTAATGTGTATTGTATATGCTAGCTTTATAGACGTTTAGATTTATGTCGTTCTTTTTAGTGCAGTTTTAAAAATACATTACATAAGTATACATACCTAATTTTTACAAGCAATATTGAGCATATTTTTAGGGCCCTAATCATTTTTTTTTTTGAGCATATAATTACTTGTTAAGGGCATATATATATGTAATTGATTTTTAAGGGCATAATTATAAGCGCTTAAAACTGTTTTTAGGGCATATTTTTGATTGCCCTAATAGGTATGTGAGTTTTGATATCAGATTAAAAAAAAAACGATTTTTTTGGTTGAATAGAAAAGTATGATGTGGTTAGTTAAAGAAAATTAACAAGATTTATTTTTTGCCAAATGGAAAGTGACATTAAATACCTACACCTAGAAACTTCAAAACTTATAATGGTGTTTGAAACAGCTTATTACGTTTTAATTAATTTGTAAAGATTGTAAAGATTAGTCATGTTTTTTTGTTTATCTAGCAAAACAAAGTCATTTTCAATGTCCCCATGGTTACTCTATGAGTGAAATCTGTAAATTTTTAGTTTCATGCAACAAAATCCAAAGGATGCAGCAAGTCTGGAGCTAAAACTTCTCTGACAGATCGCACTTCATATCAGACAAGCCAACATTTTTCCCTAGTTTTTGATCAGCAAAGCAAAAAGCATTTATAGTGTCTTTTGCTTCAATCTTCAGTGATGGATGGGTGAAAAAAAAAAGAAACAGACAGATTGCTACCTAATACTAATGAGAGTTAGGCAAAAAAAAAAAACGGCAAAACCACAGGACTAATTTTTGTATTGATTTCTTAAGCCGGAATTCGTTGGGTAAGTTGTTCATCCAGTTTGAGTTATAAATGTATGAACAATTAATTGCTATAGACTAAAAGCCTACAGCAATTTTTTAGGTGTAAAGTATAGCACAAATTCAATGATACAATTAGATAGGTCTTTACTTTCTATTCGCAAATATGCAAGTCTTGCAAGCTGTGGTTGAGGCGTTTCTGCAATAAACATGAATTTATTTCTGAAAACCCCAGATAAAAGGTATACCATTAAAAAAAAAACTATATTTAATAAAAGAGCTGAATACCATACCTATACATGAATACGGGGGTCCAAGACCTCTTACGTGGGCCTTCTGGTATGCAAGACGCGCTATAAAAATTAAATTTCAAGTGCTACTTGCATACAGAAGGCCCCACCTAAGAAGTCTTGGACCCTAATATTCATGTCTACGGTATTCTACTTTTTTATTAAATATAATTGTTAAGTGCTATATCTTTTATCTGGGCTTTCAGAAAAAAATGCATTTTCAATGCAGCATTATTTGTAAACGCCCCAAGTACGGCTTTGCATATTTGCAAATAAAAAGTGAAGACCTATTTTATTGCATCATTGAATTTTTGCTATAGGTACTTCACACCAAAAAATTGCTGTGGGCTCTCGGTCTACTACATATGAATGACTCTAGAAAAAAGCGAATCATTCGGTAAAAGGCTCAGACTCACTTAAACAAATATACATACCTGCTGTAACACTTCCTACATCCCTAATGGGATGGAAATTAAAAATTAATATTAGTTTATTCTGAAAAATTATAGTTTGAGTCGAAAAATCTTTATGGACGCGCCCAAGAAAATGCATTTCTTCTGCGTTCTGTCATAGAAGAAATAGTATCAATCAAGAGTACTTTGTAAGATCCCATCTTTGACATAGGCTTAAGTTCCAGAAATGAAAGTGGAAGCCCATATTTGAATTAGTTAGTGTGTGATTGGCAAACAAAAATATACTTAAATGCACTAAAATTTGTTGCTTCTTTTGTAAGACCCTGGAACCGATGAGCAAATTTCAGTGACCCTATAGATAAAAAGGCATCTCATAATCTGGGTGCACAGACAAGCAGACCAACAAGGTCGGTAAGTCCAAAAACACTTTTCTGAAATTCTCCATCATCGTTCAAAAAAAAAAAAAAAATGGTGGCACAACATCTCATAAAGAAAACCAGGGCCTACTCTGACCGTTGTTTATGTTCATTTAAAGATTTGATTATACTGAAACTGCCCATTCTTACACAACACAGTCATTGTATACTGAATGTCAAAGTTGAACTCATT
The DNA here is from genome assembly GCA_947049315.1 of Epistrophella euchroma. Lineage (NCBI taxonomy): Eukaryota > Metazoa > Arthropoda > Insecta > Diptera > Syrphidae > Epistrophella > Epistrophella euchroma. Next base: position 117,978,539 of record OX346245.1, on the reverse strand, counting down.
TGATCTAAAACTCTCATGGAGATCAACGTTTATTGCAATGCAACCAAAAACAGCTACTCGGTTTTTTAGTTGGTCTTGTTAGCTGCCCAACCCAAACAGCAAACATCGCCACACATACAAGTATAGGTGCCTCGGTTGACATTTAGACGAAACTATTTTTATCTTGAAGTTGTGTAGAAACGATTCGAAATGGTTCACAAAGTGCTGAAGTTTTCAGTGCACAACTACACCACCCATTGAGACGGCAAAGCCTTTCCATAAGCTGCACTTAATGAACCATGACGAATATAAGCAACAATTCAGCTGCACCATACAGCGTGGCTGGCGCGTCCGGATTAGTTCCAAATGTACACGTAGTACATGCTGGTGCGGTTAATCCTCATATTATTGTGGCGTGGTCTTGGTACACATTGTGTAATTGTGATGGTCTTCCAATTCGTTGTTGCATGCATTAAGCTCCAGATCCGACACTTCTTGACCGGCCGGCATCGGAGTGGCGGCGCGGCATTACCACCGGTTTTTGTTTCGCATCTCACTGCAGACAATCCAGTTTGCAGAGGAAATAGCGACAACAACAAAGACCAACAACAACAAAAAAAAAACTTAATCCTCTGCCCCGATTGAGTGTTGCACATTGAGTGCTGAGTGTAAAAGATACAAATGCATTGCTGAGCTTGAAGTAAACGATGCAACGATCTGGAAAGAGGTCTTGCGTGGATATGTTGTTTGGGGCATTTCACATATCTGCATCCGGAAGATTTTTGGACGACAAGGAGATTTTGTAACAGTGAATGAAGGAATATGTAGGTATATTTTGTACACTCGGTGCGAGGCGCTGAGAGATTAAACGTTTCTTCGGTGGCTGAGCAAGAAGGTCGACCTTAAACTACTAACAATAATTTACATTTATATACGAATGGGACGTTAAAGGGGTCAAACGAAATTCATGTTGGTAAGGCAGCAAATAGATTGGGATCAGGACCTTAAAAATATTTGTTCTTTTAATGCTTGTTCGTTGGTAGCAAGTTCTACGCGTGGTTGGAAAAAAAAAAACAGGATGAATATAGATAGAAATCGTTGACACTAAGAAATAAACCGTTATCGCAAAATAAGCGATTCTTCAGAAAAAAGTTTTCAAAATTAATCGGATTATTTAGCCAGTCTACGTTTCAAAGCTGTTTTAAATATCGTTTGTTCACGAATTACTAAAAATGTCGTAGCGTAAGTACTCCTAATGGATGAGGTCAGAAAACTATTTATGTTTTGGGTGATCTAACATAGTGATGGTCGTTTGGTTTTGTAGTGTCAGTGGAAGTATTTGTCACATTGACAAATTATGGAGACATAAAAAGGTTTTCGCGATATCTTGATAACCATACATCGCACAATCAAAATTTTACCATATTTGTGTAAAAAATAAGATTCTCTACAATTTATGTTAACACACTTTTTATCGTAAAATTTTACACAAAAAAGTTATAACCGAAAAAAAATGACTGTTCTAAGAAATTTATCTTAAAGAGGATATAAAATAAATAAAGGAAGAAGATAATGATACTTTTCTTGACAATGGTCATTTTTTTTTTAACATAACTTTTTTGTTTTCAATTTCACGAAAAAAAGTGTGTTAATATAAATTTTAGAGATTTTAATTCTCTACACAAATATGGTAAAATTTTGTCTGTGCTATGTATGGTTTTCAAGATATTGCGAAGACCTTTTTACGCCCCCTTTTCCAAAATGGGGGGGAGTTCAACCCCGAAAACTCGGCTTTACACTCACACTGATCCCTCCTACAGGTCCATCAAAAAAAAATGTTTGTCCTGTACAAAATGCTAGGTTCGGCCTAATTTTTGTAAAATTTCAATAGACTAAATTTGTTGCCTACCTATCAAGCCATGAACTGTCAATATTCATTGAAGGATGGCTCCGATTTATATGGACTAAAAAATCTCTACAAAATTCAAATTTTTGCTCCGGAAAAAAATTGATTTTAGATTTTTTGGGTGACATTTGGAAAAAAATATTATCCAAACGTCAAAATATACTATGTTTCCTAACTGTCAAGCCATGAGCTGTCAACACCCATCTACGCATTTTCTTCGTGCTGCACACAAGATTTCATACCCCGCAATTTTCTTACCAAAAAACTGCTGAGATACCGTACTCTATCTTTTCAGCCTAAACACGCATCTTACCTTACATCTTTTTAAAACACGAAAGAAACCAAGAATAAGGTTGACCCCAAGACCGAGACGAGACTGCACATTAAAATTTTCTCGAGAAAAAAGCGAAATCAATATCGAGACGAGACTTGGTTAGGCGAGCCCGAGACGAGACTGAAATTTTTCGATTTTGATGAGACCGAGACGAGATTAACAAAAGTCTCGCCTGATTTCGTCTCGTTGTTAGCCCTACTGACCAGTTTCTGGTAAAAGTGTGAAAACGCACATTCTTTCATTTTTCTAAGCCTCAATTAAATGTTTGATCCGCTGAACTTTGCATAATGTTCCTTAAAGTCAAGGCATAAAAGAAAAATTTTTCTCCTCCAAAGGCTTCCCCTCCATTAAACACAATGAATTTTAAATCGATTTATTTCAATTCCTATTTTTGTCGGAGAGGAAAAGATGCATAAAAGATACATATTATTTGATTTGTCTGTACAGTTATTCTGGCCAAGAAAAAAGCCTGTTTCACAATGCGACAAGAAAACGAGACGTGTCGGTCACATCAGAGTGACGATGCGAAGTGACGATGTGTTTTTACAGTTTTTCTGTTTCTCTGTTAAAAAACTAATTTCAATTTTGAAATAATACAAACTCTTAACTTAATTTTTTCTCGAACTTATGACTTGATTTTGTGTCAGAGCGTTAGCGATATCTTATTTCGTTCAAAAAGTATAATTTTTAAAATGAAAATTTTTTTGTTTAGCATTTCCTAAATTAAACCAGAGTTATAGAAAGCACGTTTTCAGTATAGAATGCATGTGGATCCACGTAACAAACTAACAAAATATCAAAACAATTTGTTTAGTAAATCTAGAGTTAATTCACAACATTTAGGACTTTAATCTAGGACTGGAAAATTTGGCCCTTAAAGACACAGTTTCTTATATAATATAACACTAAGGTTGTATCGTATTATATCGCTCGTGCAATCAATTCTATAACAGTATATTACATAATAATAGAATTAAAAAATGTATTATTTTGAAAATGAGTTGAAATTTGCTTTCAAAACCATCCATAAAAATACGCAAAATAATTAATTAAATTTGAGGCGCGACTGCTAGTGTAGAACCAGTACCAGGGTTTATATAGTGACTTACAACTCCCAACCATTCTCAATTCTGTGTGCGTGTTGTTAGTCAGCAGTCTCCTATTAAATATCATAAAACAAAACAGCACTTCGATTTTATTCTTAGTCTGGTGGAACCCGGATTAGTTCTACTGTCTATAAAGGCGTTTACAACTCAGCACTAAAACTCACATCATGAAAATAATTAAATAATGTTAATCGTGTGTCTTCAAAGTACTTTACAAGACACGATCTATATATTAATAACACATTTAAATGTTTATAACCTTAACCATATAATTCGTTAGTCATAAATTCGTTGGGAAATTTTGCAAAGAACAAAAAAAAACCTGACAGGACTTCCCCCAAAGGTTCGCTCGCACAATCAAATGTCGTAAATTCATCTTAATGGCCGAACGATTTCACAATTTTCAAGTTTTCCCCGTTCAGAAAGAACACCACACGAATTGTTGTAGCATCTGTTGTTTGTCTTCTAAGCGCACACCTACGAGCATCATCCATTCCAGATCCTTGATGTTACGGTTGGACTCGGTGGACCTGAATGCCATCATATCCGATCAGTGGAATAACGCACAACTTCATTGGCGGTTAGAGAGAAGAACCTATTGTTGGACATGTATGCCGTACGTCCTCGGATTTAGATTCGGATACGTGTGCACTTAAGCACCATACTCTTCCAAAGTCGAGCCCCATAAATTTTCATTTCGTGATGCCATAATTTCTGCTCTATTAGATGCACCGAGTCAAATTATGGCCTTAGTGTGGACGTGGAGTGGATGCATCAGGGGCAGGCAACAAAACCGCATATATAGCATTGCGGGGTCAGAACCGGTCAATGCGTCATTGGATTGATTGTTCTTTTATAGATCAGCCTTCTTGTTGTAGCATGTAATCATTTTTTAAGAGCTTATAGTCTTTTATTCTGCATAAGTACGACTTGATGGGGGCTGTGGAGTAAAGTAATAGTTAAGCATTTGTATCTCTGGTAGATCAAGAATCTTTAATAATGATGATGCATAGTACCTTAGTTGTTATTATATTTTTTATTCTACAAACTAAGGATAAATCATATATTACAAAGATTGGCTAATTTGTGCAAGAACAAAACTAAGTTCTTTAAGGGCGGGAGCAAACAATCAACTGAAATAAAAATTCATGGAGCATTTAATTAATATTTAATTTAGAAATCCAATTTGAAACTTCATAACGAAGTACAATAATGCGGGTACCTATTTAAAAAAAAAATATCTTCATACCACATACCGTCATCTGTCAGCGTCATTCTGTTCTGCTATCCATTTAGGCTTAACTGGAAGGATGAATTTTTTTTGAATCTATCCTACATAGATTAGATATTTTAGATCTAATCAACAAGCCAGGATTTTTAAATTTCAAAACGGCTTTTGATATGAGGTTGAAGTTATTTTTTGTTGAATAATATCAAAATTGCGATAAAATTTAATTAAAAATGTCTGTTTTTGAGAAAAATTCATAGAGGTTTTGACATTTTAAAAAAAAATTAAATGGTATATCTATTCTTGTTTTTCGTTTATTTCGTAAATCTCGTCAATGGCTATACCGATTTTTATGAAGTTTTGTAAAAATTGTACATTTTTACCTAAATATTTTAGTATTCATATTAATTATGGAATCCACAATAATGGATCCTCAGTAGTTCGTAGCACATTACATTATTCCTGTCCACCTTTATAAATTGACAAAATGAAGAGAGCACTGCAGTGGAATCATTGCGAACGCAGTTTTGCGAATTCTATAATCGGCATAACTACTTTCCAACAAAATATTCCTTACCTTCTGATATATGTACATACCTAGATACTTAATGTCAAGTCTTGGATTCATAAAATATCAGCTCTAACGATCTTATGTACCTACTATAATGTAGGTATGGTCTACAATTTATTGAAAAAAAATCACACCAAAAACATAAATGTTAAAAATAAAGAGCCAAGTTCTGTATGTAACAAATCTGTATTTAACATGTCAGCCGTGAAAAGTAATGAGATCTGAAAGTTCACCAAGTTCTAACATTTATATTTTTTGTGTAATTTCACCCCTTTTTTGGGAAGTACATATTTTTTTTTTAACACAAAATCTTAAATTTTTAATTTTTGAATGCACCTTAGCCCTAACAATATTACAAATGTCATTATTGTACAACAATCAATAATAATTCTGAGAAAAAGGGTGGATACCAAGCACCTTGAATGATACACTGCAAATTTTTAATTTTTCCTCAGCATGCAAGCCCTACCGCACTTCCGAATTTCATCATTCTACAACAAGTAGGAGTGTTTTTTTATAATTAATGACCTAAATGTTAAAACAGTTTTTCATATACATAATTTCAGTATTCTAAAACAATCAGATGTATAATTATTTAATTAAAAACAATTTTGAGAAATTGGGCCGATACCACGCCCTCTATATGGAGAAACTTAAATTTACGATTTTTTTCTTTATACACGTTATAAGCCCTACCGCTCTACCGAATTTCATTATTCTACAAGAATTAAAAGTGATCCATATGATTGATAGCAATTCTGAGAAAGTAGGCGGATACCACTGTTCCTATATGGAAAACCCCAAATTTTGGATTTTTTCCTTTATATACACCACAAGAACTACCGTTGTGCTTAGAAGTCTAGAAAGTGCTCCATAATTTTGATGATCTGTCAGTTACGATTTTCATGATTTTTGACATCCTATATCTCAGGAACCACTAACTCTAAGCAGTTGGAATTGCGGTGAGTCGCCTGTACTTGCCCAGCCTAGCAAATATGGTGAGTTTTAAGTTTTCGGTACATACTGCAGACAATCATCCGTTAAGGAAAGTGTTGAATTTATGGATTAAATCACTCAAAATCTTAGTTTCAAAGCTTACAAGATTCAGCTCGAGCCAAAATTTAAGCGCTTCGTGTCAGATACGAAACGAAGCAATCAACTTATTGAAGGAAACCTTGAATGAAGGCATAATATCTAAATATCTAAATACTTCCACGTCTACAAAGTAACAACAACTGACGAATTGGAAGTCAACATTATTCGTGTTATTGAAGACATACGGCCACAAATACCTGAAAAAGTGTTCGAAAATGTCTCTAGTATGTTATTCATCAGATCCAGCCATATAGTAGATATTAATGTTCCCAAAATTTTCTTCATAAACTTATTATAGAACTCAGTTGTTCGAACACAAATAAATTTTTTTCTCATAAAACTTCAAGTATTTCATTCAAAATCAAAACAATAAGGTACTAGCTTAAAAAAAAAAAAAAAAAAAAAAAAAAAAACATTTTAAACATATGAACCCATCCTGAAGTACTTTTATTGAATTTTAACTACAATAAAAGTAGATAAATTATTCAAATTGTATTATTGATTTCTTGATTGAATTTTTAAGTAGGTTTCTAAAGTAATTTCTTAGAGTCAATAAGGTCGATTTCCTATAAACAAAAGAGCTGATGCTCGAACTTGAAAAAAAAAACAAAATAATGAAATACATGTGTATTCCCATATTTATTTAATAAGTGATTTTTTTGCAATTGAAATTTACACATTATTTAATAATCTCCTAAATAAAACACAAAAATTTAATGACTTCTTTTCTTATTTCTTGCAGGTACGTGAGTAATTTCTTGAGAACCGTATTTAAACATAAGTTGTAAGTAATAAATAAGTGAAAAGACTTAGCATAGAGAAATAAAAGGTATCTAAAATTGTTAATAAAACTATATCTAAGGAATTTTTATTGAAAATATTAAATGAAAAATCATAGAAAAATGATTCTTCTCGTTAAAAACAAAGAAAAAGAACATATAAGAGGAAGTGAGTGCCAACATATAATTTCATGTGAGTTTACTATCCGATTTTCTTCGAAATTCATTAAAAACTTTTTAGCTGTTAAATAGTTTGATTTGAATTTAAAAATAATACACTGAAATTGAAAATAAATATTTTTTATTTTGTTTTTAAAAAAAGTTTATTGTTTTTTTATTTCATAAAAACTTTTTCTTAATTTTTGTTTCATAAACCACTGAACATTTATTTATTTTTTCACCACATTATCCGTATAATATTTAGTTTATATTTAATTTAAGTAATTGGGTTTTGTACAAATCAGATATTTTAATTGACTTTAAAAATTTATTTTCATAAAAAAAATATTAAAGCATATTGAAAACATTACAATCTAATTTTATCAGTTAACTCTAAGTCATTTATTTTGTTTGTTTTATATTCTATCGGATTGGATCATCATCTGCACTGGAAACTGGAAAACGTTCCATAAATTCAGTTATTGTCTCCGATCTTCGTCGTACTCTTTCAATACATTTTGACTTTGAATAAACCATATCATCTAGAAAATGTTTCCACTGTGACGATAAGCTTGGCAATTTCAAAACAACCGAAGTTATTTTTTGATTAACACAAATTTCCTCGGTTATATCACTTAGATATTCGGCATTATTATTATTTGCAGACATTTTGAGAGTTTGATGTTGATTCGAATTTCACAAAATTGAACTGAATACAAATTAAAAATTTACCTTGAACTTATACCAACTTTGTTGATACAAAATATTTACCTACTCCTATAGTTGTTATTGAAATTCAAGTAGGTAGATATATTTACAAAATCAATTAATGAAGATGTGCACAATTTTTAAATGATTTTTCAGAAAGATTAGTACAATAATCCTTATTTTCTCATTTTAATTACACTTTTATTAACAGGTAGATGATTTTGTAAAAATTCCGATTGTAAAATATACCTGGATTTTCTTTCACGTAATCACTCTGATTGAGAACCTTATACGAAATAACACAATATTGAATAATAAATCGAAAGGAAATGCTAGCACACCAACAAAACATAATAAAAATCAACATTTTATATATTTTATTGTATGCAATATTTATGTCCCAAAAAATTGACTTTACTAGTTAACAATAATTACCATTTTTGAGCGGATTTAAATTCTGGCATAGAATTTCTACATCGCCAAACAAATCTTCTGTTTTTCAAAGTTCAGCTTTTTCTATTTGCCCTTTTAAGATTCTAGAAATTTATATTTAGTAAAATGGAATTTTCTTTATTCTGCATATTTTTTCATTGCATTACAATAAGTATTGGTTTGGTGTGGATGCATTGTTTGAAACTTTTGCATTGAAAACTAATGCTTTGCAAAGCATTGGTTTTCTTATTTATAGATTTTAATCAGCGTTCCGACAAAACGCCAGTATTATGAAATACTTTATACAAAATCATGAATTCAATCAATTTTGAAATTTTGAATCAACTTATTTTATTCCATTTTTTTTTCAAAAAATATTTTAAAAATTAAAATAAAAACAAAGAGACATTCTATTACATAAATATTTAAAAATGGATGTATCTGTGTTTGGGGTAGGGGTCATCTGGAGGATTATGTTTGGCTGTTTTTCATTTCACAATGATCATTTCGCAATTTCTTGTTTTACAATTTTGTCATTTCGCATTTAATAGTTTGGCAAGTTTGTATATCACTATGTTATTGTTTCGGAAAATCATCTTTTTGCAAATTTCACATGGCAAATTTTTATCTCGCATTTCAGTATTTCGCAAAAAATTAATTTTCTAATTATTATATCGCTTTCCCGTACCTCGCATTTCATTATTTGGCATTATATTACTTCGTTAATTATTCTATTGCATTTCGTTATTTCGCTAACTATTATTTCGCTTTTTATTATTTCGCATTTTATTATTTTGCATAGTATTATTTAGCTTTTAAATTGTTTGTCCTTAGATATTTTAGGTACTTACGTGTTAATTTCACGCGAAATAGCTAAATAACTAAACGGCGAGATAACAAAATGGAAATTAACAGTTAGCGCAATGAGATCTTGCAAAACAACAAATTGCCACTTAACGAATGCGATATAAAAGCCCGCGAAAGAAACTTTTGCGAAATTATCGTTTTGCGGGTTGATCCAAAAAAAAAAAATTTGCGATAAATATATTGCGAGTCGATCAAAATTTATTTTGATAATTGCGAAGTAAGATTTGCGAAACAATTTTCGTCCGAACAGCCGGCACCCTTATGTTTTCAATGGTCTCTGAAACTACCATATCGATCGAGCTATGTACATTTCAAGGATTTCTTAGGCGAAAATCCGATAGTGTTTTTGTGTGTTTTTGGTCAAAATCGGCCTAGCAGTTTGCCAAAAAGTTGCAGGAGGGCACACATTTTTCAACTAATTCAAGAAAATCATAAGTTGAAGTCCAAGAATGTTGTTGTGCATGTTTGGTCAAAATCGGCCTTGCAACATGGTGCAACATTGCATGCATTTTCGGACTAATCTCAGAAACCACCGATTTTATACTTCGAGAATGGCTTTAGGGAAACATAATTTTTCTAGGTTATGCATTTATGCTGTCGAAAAAATAGTAGATCCTAAAATTTATTGAGAGTTTAAAGGAAAAAAAAAATTGGGATGAACTCAAAGGATGGCTGGCTTTGTAGAGTAAGATACTTATACGATTTAGAATTTTTCAAGGGGACAGGTTAATGGATAAATATTTTTAAAATATTAGCGAAATAATATTTAAATGACAGAATTCAATAAAGCTATGTTTGAAAGTGTTGTTATGCACTCCAAACCCTCCGAACCGATTGAGTTCAAAACTTAAATGCGAGAGTGTTAATGTGAGTCAAGCAGATGTAATTACCCCGTAGTTTTCCATTAAGTGTATTCTTAATATTTTTCTATGAATGAGTTGTTGTATACCTATGGTGAAGTAACATTCAAATGAAATTTATGGTGGAATTTATTTGGTTACTACAATTGTTAAAGCCAATGACAATTGCGTCCATATCCCTGTTTTAAATTTCACAACAGAGTTTTCCCTTTATTGAAAAAAATGAAAGCCTTAGTTTTTGGTGTTTAAAATTGGAATCTTATAAAAACGAAATATTATGAAGGTAATTCGGAAACATAAATAAAATGCACGACTGGGTCGCACAAACCTGCTCTTGTAGTAAAAGTTTCTTCGAATTCTAAAGATTGAGTGTAATATAAAACAAATAATTATTAATTAATAATTATATGTATATGTATTTATCCATTTAATAAATTGATAAATGGAAATTTGAATATACGGAAAAAAAGCTGAAATACGTTCTATAAATTGATAAAATAAGTACCCAAAATATTTTAATCTCAGAATAAACAACGCCATCTCAATTCTTGTAAAAAATGTGAATTTTTGCAGAAACAATTTTTAAAATCGTTGGAGCGGTTTTTTTAAAAAATAATTTTTTACATATAAATTTTCTTGTTATTTTTTAGAAAAATTTGTTATGCCATTTTTAAGAATATAATAATATACAGCTAAAACCATAATTTCAAAAATATTCATCTACCCGTTTTCAAAAAAATGATTTTTCAAAAAAAACTTTGAACTTTTTTTTTAAATCCAAAAAATATTTTTTGAAAATATTTGTATGCAGTATTATTAACACTTGATAGGAGCTCCTAAATAAAAATTTTGATCAAAGTCGGTTAAGCGGTTAACGAGAAAATCGAAAATAAAAAAAAACGGTTCTATATGGCAGGTACCGTTAATAACTGTTTTTGGTAAATTTTATTTTCACCAAAATATAGACCATACCACTACAAGTACACACAAAAAGTTAAAAAAAAATCGTTAGAGCCGTTTTTGAGATAAATTAAAATTTTTCAAAATAGTTGTATGGGCAAGTACCGTTATTTTTTGAGCTAAAAAAAAATCCCGAGTCTCCCTCTAGGGAATCACCCAAAAATCGTATGCTCTAAGTTTGAAGAAAATCGCTTCAGTGGTTTAGGCTGTAGGCCGAGGTACCGAGAGAAATACAGACATACATACACACAGATAGACAGACAGACGAAATTGCGGGACCCACTTTTTTCGTGTTCTCTATTATCGTAATGTCAAGTTTGATTGTTATCTCGAGTTCTATTTTTTGCACGAATCCATAACTTGCCCTATATTACCTACATATATTGCAAGTAAAAATCAATTATGTTTGCCCACTATATGGACGACTAAAAGCGTTGGTCTTTGATCTTCTGTGTTGCGGATGCAACTTCACTGCCTATATGTTTGTGTTTAATTAAAATTTTTTTTGTTTAAAACATTAATTGGTTTTTCTTTTGATTAATCAAAATACATCCCATTTTCAAGAAAAAATAAATAATTATCGCTCTATGACTCATGAAGTGTGAATTCGGCGTAAGAATTAAAAATTTAATCGAAGGAAATATGGATGGTCTATCCAGTAACATGTGCACGCTATGATATATGTTTAACATTATTAAAATATTCAGTAATTACAAATAATATTTAAGGAAAAAACCCTTGTCAACATTTTCTAACAAATCCCAAGTACAAACACAGGTTTTTCAAAAATTAAAAAAAAAAAATAAAACTGATTGCTTTGTCTGCATCTCAAACTGACTGATCGACTGTCTTCATTATCCCAGAAAAAAAATGTTTTGTTTTTGATTTGGCGCAAAGGAGGTCAACACGTAACAGTGTAATTTTACGAAACAATCAATTTACCTATCAATCTTCATCCACTTAATTTTACGGAGTTCTACACTCTTGCTGGCATTGGGTTGTGTGCAAGGCTATCCTCGTATAACAGCCACGCTCTTCAATTCTCATCTCTTCCAAAGCATCTTTCAGAGAAGAAGAAAAAAACAACAATTGCTCATTTCGAGTAAATCACATCCATCACGCAATCATGATCTTGCCGGCACAATCGCAGGCAATCGGGGAAGATCTTGTGATCTTCACATTCAGCCCGAGTCGTTTTCACAATAATTCTAGAGATGCCTGGCGAGAAAAAAAAACCGGCCTTAATACTCCAACCTGGAGGAGTAAACTTGGATGTTAAACTGAGAAACCCGGTAATTTATTTGAAAGGAGAATAAACAGCAACAAGAACAACAAAACGATCTGAGAGTTCAATGAAAATCGGTAGAAGAATATTTAAACCCAAGCAAGATTGCAATTACCTTCCAAACAATAAGAGGTTGATGGTGATGGGTAAAAGTATCTGCCACCTAAATTACCCACGTAAATGACAAAAAAAAAAACTCTTAAAACGAAAGCCCCTAAAGAACTCTAATTTAATGGCAATAACTCTGTTTTGTTTTCGGTTTTCTTCATTTCTCTCTCTCTCTCTCTCTCTCTCTGATTTGAACAGTTACTTGCTCTAGGAGAAATACAGCTAGAGATAGATAGATACAACGACAACCTGCTTAAAGCTAGTAGCGAACTTTTAAACTGGATTTCATTGTGTGCCGCACCCGAACCTTAAGGCAGGCGCACAAGTTTGCAAAATCACAAGAAAATAGAAAGTGCAATCGATTTTAGTAGTTTTTTTGTGAACTGCTGCGCTTGCGCAGCGCAGGCGAAATGAAAGGCTCAAAATGAACAGCATATAACCAAACCATTTGGCATGCCTGTAGGTTTTATGGACTTGATTCTGTATCTAACTTAGATCACTGTTCGATGTGCGCCGTAATATCGCCATACACCATATATCTTTGTTGTCGTGAAAACCGTATTGGTACAAAGACGGACAACAAATTGCATTGCTGCATTGAAAAGGCTAATGGCACCAGAGCGACCTCTATGGCAAGATAATTAGTCACGAGTTGACTATCTGGCGTTGTCGGCCGACAGTTCTGGAAACACTCGATAGCTCAGCTCAGACTCTTTGGAGAGATAGCGGCTTTGCAGTATGGCGCAGAGCGGACGGCGGCGGCGTTATGGGGTAATGCAATATGCAATCTGCTTGGACAGGTTTTCCACATGAATCTACAAGTATATGAACGACAACAAGGTGTCACTGGTGGTTTAAAATTTTGCGGGATTAAATCATTTTGCGCAAATTGACGCACGCAAATGGGGTACGATGCAATGTTTTATTTTTTTTTTATGATCTAACTCAGAAGTTAAATTTGTTTAAGTCGAATGTTTTTTGTCGACATTTTAATTAACTTCTTTCTCACGCAATTTAAATGTCAAATTGGGGATTTGAATGAGAGTATGTTTTGGTATTAGTCATACATCTTTTGGAAGCATGTTTTGTATTTGTTAACAAAAAAAAAGAATTTGAAATAAAATTTATATACATGTACGCATGGGATTATAAGGTGGATTAAAGTCAGTGTGTTGTGCAGCGTGGTGTCGCAGATTAAAACTAAATTAAGTTTTATTAAGATGCATACTTAATTTTTTTTAAAGAAAAATATATTAGAGGCAGCAGATGTTTATTATCTACCTTCATTGCAAATGTAACGATTACGGCCATAATGTCGTACGGGTATAATGAATTTAGATAAGTTTGTTACAAGTCTCAGAAGTATAAAAAACCAAAAGTGACCTAAATCCGCCATTTCTGTAACCCATCCTTACCATAACCCATCATAATCCATGAACTTTAATTATTTTCTCAACGTAATATATCGGTCGTATGGTCTGGTCGTCGCTTTTGGTCAGCATTGATTAAAACATTAATTTTTTTTTAGTTCATAGTCGCCTAGCAGTTCCTTCGGAAAACTGGATGAATCATCCGATGACAAAACTGTCATACAAGTTTGAATCCCCAGATGAATCGGTTAATTTCACGTTTATTTACGATTCAGATACATCATTTGATTTCTAAATTCTAAATAAGAAAGACATTTAGGTATACGGATTAAAAGTTTTTATGTAAAGGGTGGTACAACGAAAACGCACAATGTAAATTGTTAATAAAACAAAAAGTTTTCAGAGAATTATCTTAATATTTTTTATTATGATAGAAGGATCTATGACAATTTTTTGTGAAAAAAAATATCGGCCAAATGCTCGCCACGGCTTCGGTGGCATACGTCTATTCGATGGTTCATGTTTTCAATGACTCTGAGACATAATTGAGGTTCAATGTCGTTAATGTGCCGAATTATCATCCTTTAGCTCTTGAATCGTTCTTGGCTTATTGACGTATACTTCTTCTTTTAAATATTCCTTAAAAAAAGAAGTACAACGGTGTCAACTCCCTGATCCTGGCGACCAATTATAACATCGCCAAAACGTGAGACCACACGGGCATTTAATTTCTCGCGCAAAATAGCCATTGTTTCGTTGACTGTGTGGCAAGTGGCACCATCCTGTTAGAAGCACATATCGTCCAGGTTCATATACTCAATTTCTGGCCCTTATCATTTCACGATAGCGAACACCATTCACGGTAACTGCTTGGCCGACCTCATTTTTGAAGAAGTACGGCCCAATGACGACGCCAGCCCATAAACCGGTGTACAGCTGATTTCATACAGACCCGGTATGTTGAAATTTTCGACACACATTTGTGTCGTTGATTATCAAAACGGTGATAAAGACACTTTTTTCAATATATTGAGTGTGATACACCAAAATTTGCGTATTAAAGAGAGCTATAAGATTGTTTCAAAACGAGATAATTAAGAAGTTATATCGTTTTAATTGTGAGTTTGGGATCAAAAAGAGGCTATTTATGGGCGCAATTTTCAAAAGGGAGCTAAATATATTTTTTTTTTTTTTATTTTATTTTACAGGCATTTTAGAATCAAAATGCGCTAAATATATTTTTAACTAATAAAACTGCCTGAAAAAAAATCATTTCACTACAGGACGAAAATAAAATGCCCTTTTATTATTTTTTTTAGTCAGTCTTGTGCAAATACCTTCCACAAATCAAACAAAATTTACTGCATTGAATTATCTTGAATATTTTAGAAACTACAGGTTTTCGCCCTTTTTCTCGGTTTTATGTTCCAATTTTGTAGCCTCTGTTTGATATTCAACGACACATTTGGCCGATTATGCTGACCAAAAAAATCACGAAGTGCACGAAATGCATTTTAATTTGAACGCCCATTTTCGTAAAAGGCTTCAACAATCTTAACGCGCTGCGCAATTGTGTACCTCTCCATTGTTGAATTTGTCAAATACTGAAACAAAGAAATATTAACTTAAATTGGTCAAAAAAATTGACGTTAAGGTGTGACTCACAATTAACATCATGCATTATGGTTGGACCACCCTTTGTACCTAAATATGTAGATACATAATTCTTTCAAAATTCTTTCTTGAAAAAGCTTGTGAAGCTTGCCTTTTCTGTGTTTTCTTTGAATTATTCTTTGAATTTGAGATCTTCCAAGATCCCATCTATTGAAGGGAAAAAAGAAGAAATCTGGTATTTTGTGGCAAATAAACAAAAAATTATTTCAGTGGGAGGAGGTGAAACGCGTTTACAAGTGCCCCTTTTTTTTATGTGCGTGACTGCAGGAATGGAGGGGACCTACAGTTCATTGCCGAATCCGAACGGCTAAGGTGAGCGGCACTTTTCTATGACAAGAGATACTCTTGGAGGATTTTTCACTTCCTCACAAGAGGTAAAAGTAATTTTCTTTAAATTTATTAAAACGTTTCTGAAATGGGTGTATATTTATATTTACAGAGAGTGTTATAAAACCTGGTTTGTTTCTATTTTCTTTTCTCAAAAAAAAGCATCAATAGAAACAAATAACTAATGCCTAACCTCGTACTCGTATATTATTTTTCAAATCGTTACCAGAGATAAAATTCCTGCTCAACTGAACTCCTTTGCAATACTTCTTCCGTTCAATGCCTGAGTATAAAAACACTGAAGACTGAACTAAAAATAAATCTTTGTGTTCGAAAAAAAAAAAATAATAAATTTACAAACAACCGACAACAAACACCAGATGCAGAACGATCTGGCAAAACTCACTATTTCTCTCATTACATGCGCTGACCGACCAGACATTATTTGCAGTTTGCCACCATGCAGTTGGAGTAGCCCCAGCCCGGATATTAATAATATTATTACTTCTAAACGAAACATTCTTTTTCGAACTCGAACGTGCCTCAAGGAGAGAAACATCTGCTGTGGATAGTAATAGTGGTGCACTGCAGATATTTAATATATCCGTCTTTTAAAGGATGTGTAGAAATGTTTCAATTGTTGTTAAGAAACCGCAATTTCACACTAAAGTGTTTCTTTCTTAAGTCTTTTGTTGTAAATGCTCAAACCAGCATATTTTTGTTTGGAGATTTTAGATAAATCGAAGTTATTTCTCTTTATTTCCCAGGTGTATGTAGTTTTTTCTTAATTAAGTGTCACTTAAGATCGTGATTAAGAAATCTTATCCATTTAAAATGAGAGATGTAACTAACAGAAGCCGACTGAGAAAATAAAATGGTCTAGGAATTTTTTCATTCAAGATTATTTTGTTCCACTTGAGAATATAATCTTTCGCGGTTACTTAGTTAGGTATAAAACAGCATAAGTATAAAAAAGTACATTGTTTTATTTTCTTGCCCAGTAAGTTTCTATGAATTGACTTTTCTGTTTTAATTATATTTTTAACTTATGCTAATTAGAACATGGTAAGAAATTTTGAGGTTAGGTAAATAAAACCTAGCATTACGACAATTTTAAAATCACTTTATGTGTCAGTGGTTTTTGGCATACCGTTGTACAATGGGACAAAAATATCATTGCGACACACTCTTCCAAAAATACCCTTGTGATAACCGATATGTTTTTCATAGTGTTTAACTTAATCAGAATTCAATCAAAAAAGCATGAAATACGTCCTTTAAATTGATAAAATAAGAACTTAAAATATTTTAATCTTAGAATGAAGAACGCCATTTAAACTCTTGAAAAAATGTGAATTTTTGCAGAAACAATTTTTAAAATCGTTGGAGCGGTTTTCTTAAAAAATAATTTTTTTATATATAAAATTTCTTGATATTTTTTAGAAAAAAAATTTGGTATGCCATTTTTAAGGATATAATAATATACAGCTAAAACCATAATTTCAAAAATATTCATCAACCCGTTTTCAAAAAAATGATTTTAATGATTTAAATCCAAAAAAAGGGTCGAAAATCAAAAAATTGGTTCTATGGCAGGTACGGCTAATAACGGTTTTTGGTACATTTTTTTTTCACTGAAATATAGACCATACCACTACTAAACACAAAAAATTTAAAAAATTGTTACAGCCGTTTTTGAGATAAATAACTTTTTTTTAAACGATTGTATGGCAAGTACCGTTATTTTTTGAGCTAAAAACAAAATATCGATTTCTCCTCTAGGGAATCACCAAAAAATCTTATGCCCCAATTTTTAAGAAAATCGCTTCAGGGGTTTAGGCTGTAGGCCGAGGTACCAAAATATGTGACTCTGGTGCCTCCATTTATACTTTGAACATGGTCCTAAACGTATAAGCGGATTCGCAAAAAATTTGGTATCTAAAAAGAATTCGCGTCTGGGTGTCCGTTTATTTACTTTAATTTCGACTAGAGCCAGTGGCGTAGCTAGCCCTTTGGGGGCCCTGTATCAAAAAATTTTTGGAGGCCCCTCTCTTGCCTGACTTTTTTTTTTTTAATTAACTAAAACACTTGCGTCAACATATAAGATAAGTTTAATTTAACATTATATTTTATTGAACTTAAAAACAATTGTCTTTGGACTAAAACTCCTCAAATTAACACTTTTCTTGAATTTTTTTCTGCAAATTTATTGATTAAATCCCCAATAGCTGAACAAGAGTTCAATTGATTAATCCTATAACATAACCGTTCCTGTCCTATAGAAGCTGGAAAAGCTTTTTTCAGCGGTTGCTGTTTGTTGTAACCGAAAGCATAAAAAAAAAAAGAAATCGTGTAGTGATAACTTCGAGAAAACTAGAAGCAAGATTCTTCAATTCAATCACCAATAATTTAGCAAGTTCTTTTATGGAAGAAGTTTTTGAATTTCGAATTTTAAACAGTTTTTTAAACCAGTTCGCGGAAATCATTTTACAAGTATTTTTTTTAATATATTTTTCAACCAGTCTTCCAGCACATTTTTTTATTATGTCGTTTGAAAACGATAACAATTTATCTGGTTCTAAGACTTTGAACATACTACTTAGATTATAGAAGCTTTGAAATCTTTATTTAGTTTGAGTAATCAAAATATCTAAGCAGCAATAATACACGGGTTGGGGTTAAAATTCTACCTGGGTCAAAATTCTTTTCTCAAAATTCTGATTCAAATTTCTGCTTTTTAAAATTCTACTTTTCATAATTCTGTTTTACAATTATGCAATAAATAAAAAAGTTTCAAAAAAATGAAAAGGCTCGCGCTATTTGCAGAATTATGTAAAACAGAGTTGGTTTAAAATTTGAGTTCTGTTTTTTAATTTTAAAATAAACATTATATAGCGTATTTATAAACGTTTTTTTAACTTGCAGCCATCCAAGTTATAAATAAAAAATTTTAATTGTTGCTAAAGTGATCTAATTTTTGATATAACTTTAGACAACTGAATAGATTGTCTTTACCTTGGTAAATGTACCTAAGATTGGTTTTAATAAATACGACTATTTGGAAATTCTAAAAAAACACGACTGTATGTATTTATTTATAGTAATAATATTATTTTTCATTTTTTTATAATTTTATATTTATTCTGTTAAAAAGCTTAAAATCAAAAACGGAATTATTTCTTGGAACGAAAAAGAATTGAGGAAGTATAAATTGTTGGTCTTAAAAGTATTGGTCGCTCGGTCGAGTCATATGATAAGGTTTTTACAATCTCAATAAGAAAAAAACTTATTTTTTGTCAAAAGCTGAAGCAGATAGAACCACAAAATGGGGAGAATATAAAATCAAAAAATAAAAAAAAAAAAAACTATTGAAAATATACCTAGGCTAAAGCCAAATAAGATTTTTTAATAGAAAATAGCTAAAAATATACTCTAACAGATAAGCTATTATTTATTTTTAATTGGTAAATACTGACATTTTTTGTTTTAAGCATCAAAATTTTAAGTTTGCATAAATATTGGTAATAAATGTTTCTTTGGAAAAGCAGATTGAGCAGAATTTTATTCTATTAAATATTTACTGTCAGTATGTATTTTGAAAAACAGAATTTTGTAAAACCGATATAATAAACATTAACTATCGAAAAGACACATGCAAACAAATTGTTTATAAGTACATCTAAAAATCGACCTCAATGAAATTTTGTGTTACTTTCTTGTCGGGTGCTCTGTATCTTCAGGGGCCTCTATATCTAGGGGGCCCCAATATCTCGGGGGCCCTGTATCATTGATACAGCTGATACAGAGCGTAGCTACGCCCCTGACTAGAGCCTAAACAGGTGAATATAATATCTGCTTCAAATTTGGTACAGAGAATTTGTATGTGATTTTTAATAGGGTAAATTCGATTGTTTTGTTTAGGTCATCTAAAACGAGTAGCCGTCATAAAAGAATTCGTGTTTTTTTTTCAAATTTTCTCGATTACAAATATTTTTCATGCATACCTATACTTTAAAACTTATCCAATCAAATATGAACTGTTGAGCCCCTAAGGTCCAACGCTTCGTTCATATTTCCATACCAACATTAATCGTTTTAATTAAAACGAACATTGTTATCAGCACTCCCTTTCACTTTTGTCAAATTGTTCGAAGATAATAATTGTGTCAACAATCCCTTTCACTGAAAACATGTTACCTTCATCAAACAACTTAATCTCTATAACTCAGTACTCCATCAGGAAACACACTCCGACCAGTGTGTGTTAAGCACTTGATTAAAATAGGGCTATCCACCTCTTCACAATGTAACGTCGTCGCAAAGAAGGGAGGGTCCATATAGGAATTCCCTTACACCAACTGGCGCCATAGTATCAAAATTATATGCACACTGCAAATTGAATTAAATCAAATCAAGCATTGGCAAAATTTAATAACTCTTCTTGCATTGTTATCGATCTAAGAAATCATTCTGATGGAATATTACAAAACAGACCATCCCTTATAATAATTCACCCTCGTTTTGTGTTCGAGTTACTTTTGGATCGGAGTTTTTGAAAAGGTAATGAAATTTTCCTCTTTGAATAAAATCAGGAAATTTGCAAAATATTGTACCTCGAACAGAAGATGGAAACCTTTTCTATCAAAATGTTGGCGTAGGGTTGTAAAATGTTTTCAAAAAGGGGTGGCGTTTTTTTTTTTTGTCATAATGAAAATTTGATGCTGTAATCTAGAGCAGTGTCCCATGGGGAATATTAAATTCGGTATGTCTGACAAAGCCCACCATTTAAGGGCTGGTAAGTATGTTTAGTACTGCGGGTTTTCTCGCTCATCCTTAAAAATGAAAAAATTAAGTTTCGGGTATTTGTTCCTGCTTCCGGTGGATCAAAATTTCGCTTTCGTGTAGCTACTCTGCCTCTTATGAATTCGAACATGCTGCGTAATTAGAAAGCGATATCGTCTTCTTTGTGCGACACATCTTTGAGTATTTACAAAACCCAACCTACCCTAATCTTCAGGCACCATTGTTTACTGACATTTAATAGTGTGTGCGTGCATTCTTTAACCCAGATCTGGCTATATTCGCTACTTCTACGTTCTACGCCTCTCAAGCAGTCGCATCCCTTGCTTGTTTATTAATGATTTTGTTTATAAATTTTAAACGACGAAGAAACACCCCCAAGCAGATTATGGCGTTTCCGAGGAGTTAATCTGTACCTTCAGCAAAAAAGGGGTTGCACGCAGGGCAAAACATACTGATGGAACAAATAATTCTCTTACCTAGACCACAAGGCTTTTTCGCCACCCTTTTCTCAAAAACATTACAGAACTGTAAATTTTGTTCGTTTGCCAGGCGAAGTGGTGGTTGTATAAGCATCCTGTCGGTCGCCAATAGTTCGGTGTATTTTTTTTTTCGCTTGGGGTTGTTTTCCAGGTTTTCTAATTTCATTCACTTTCGAAAGGCATATTTTGGACGTATAAACTGAGAGCGAGCCGAGCACCCTCTTTATTAATGTTTAACATGTGCGTTATTTATTGGATTGTAATTTTTTTTCTTGTTTTTTTCGTATGTCGTAGGTATATACGAAATACGAATAGAAACTGTATACGTATGAGTTTCGTTTTTAACAAATCGTTTTAGGGTGGATTTTCAGTCAAGTGGGCTTTGATTTTGAAACGAGTCCAGTGACGTGCGTTTTGATTTTTCTTAAAAAAGGTCATTATGGATGAAGATTTTTTGAAACGATACGTTTGTGATGCCTTTTTTTCTACAAAATATAAAGACAAATGTTTCAAATAGCGAAAAAGAAAGAAATAATTCCAGCTATTCAAATAGATTTAGAGACAAAATCGGCGAAGAAAATGTGCACGAATTTGCTCTTGCGCGTAAGTTATATATTTTTACCCCTTTTCTACTTAAAGTCAAAAGAAATTACTAACAAAAATTGATATTTATTTTTTTTTATTGTAGGTATTAAACGAAATTTTCAAATGAAATATTTATTGTTCAAATCAGTTGTGCAATCAAGGGAAGGCTGTTTGCTCTAAATATATGCGAGACGAAAAATTACAACAATTATTAGCAGTTTACTTTGCATTATTTTTTTTTTGTTTGGCCTAGAAAAAACCCGTTACTTGAATTTTTTTACAAACTTGACCGATTATCAACTATAACTTTGTGAATTGAATAAAATTAACGTGAAATTAATATCTTTGTTTGTTCTCAAGATATTCGATATTTTTTAACAATTTTTAATGGGTTTTTTTAAATAAAAAAAAAAAAACTGTAGGTTGATTTTTTTTTACGTATTACAAATTTTTCACTACGTCATTATGCATAGAATGAAACCAGGCCGAAGTCGATAGCATTATTTGTTCTAGACTCTAGAGATATTCGAGAAACAAGCCATTTTACAACTTTTTTTTTTAATTACTGTAATAAAAAAACCGCTAATTGAATTTTTCTGAAAATCCTTTCTGCAGGTTATGACTTTATTATCTGTAAAAGAAAATTAATTTGAAGTCAATATTTTTATGAGTTCTCATGATATCGTCAGCGAAAAAAAACTTCCGAAAGTACGAACGTACGTACACAGACATCTCTCTTAAAACAATGTAATCCGACTCCAGATTTAATTGGCGCCCGAGCAGGAACCACGAGGGTTGACATCGTGAATGTAATTAAAAATCAGAGTTAAATCGTAAATGAAGATTTTAATAAAATCCCCTTGAGGACTGACAGCACCGTGACCCATGAAATCCGAAAGTTGTATTTGGTGTCCATAGAGCCTCGCCGCCAACCTAGCCCTACAAACCCGTGCATGAAGACGAATCTGAATTAAGCTGATTTTCTGATGGCGAATCTACATCTAAATTTATTATTACTCTGGGTCATACCCATCATTTGTGAAGTCAGTCTAGGTTGTATTTTATAGGCTTATTCGAGAGAAGAAAAAAAATCCCATAGAAGGGGGTGTCTTTTTCCCCTTGTTTAGGCGGTAGAGACAATATTCTAAAAAATTGTCTTGAAATAGAAAAAAATTAATGAAACAATCAACTGCAACACTTACAATGTTATGCTGTACCATATTTTAAAGCCAAAAATGCATTCTTGAATTATTTTTTTAATTCAAATTATTTTAGTTCATTTTCAAACTCAAAATTTTGAAAAGAAAAAAATTCAAAAATTGTGTTTAGACTAACTTTTTTCAAAATTTTACGTTATTAAGTGGTATTTTTGTTTCTAGCAATGAAAAATCAGATTTTTCTACAAATTAGTGATTTGTAATATACACTGCCGGTCAATAGAATAGGTTCACTCTGTTAACGACAAAGAATATCTTTTTTCTCCTGAAAAAAAGGATGTACAAAAATCCTTTTATGGGTGCACATTCAAAGAGTGACCTTTTCCTGACCTATTAATAAGAAATAGGCAAAAATAAAACAACCGTACCGTTAAATTTCAATAGGTTTTTGAAATGCTTCCCAGAAAAGGCCTTTTTCGATGCATTAATAGAATAGGTTCACCCGTTTTATCAGTGGAAACGAGGAGAAAATGAAAAAAAAAAGTAAAGTAAAATACATTCTTTTCATGGTTTTATTTTTCTTTTATTGAATTGCTCACTACTTTCTGGGATCTTCCTATTTTTTTCGATACTACACGCGCATTGAAATTTTCTTCGGTGTACAACTCGATTTATGTTTTTTCCTTGGAACAAAGGCACTTGGAAAGACCCATTTCGTCTCAAAAAGTGTTTTGATAAATTAAACTTTATCTTAAAAAAAAAAAAACAAACACGCACTGATCTATGGAATTCTGAGCCAAATCTAACTTTGAAAAACATATGGAAATTTACCGTTACTATAATTTTGTTTGGCTCTTTCTTACCAATTGGTTGGGAAAAATGCACTCTTTGACAGTGGATCCACTAAAAGCTTTTTGTAAAGCTTTTTAGGAGATAAAAGCTCTTCTTTGTTATCTACAGAGTGAACCTTTTCTATTGACTGGCAGTGTACAAGTACAATTATGTAAATTAAAACATTTTAGAAAACAAAAAAGCTCGATTTTTATTTCGATATACCAATCGAATGAAGACATTGATTAAAGAAGAAACCTCTTTGGAAAACTTCGGAAACAAGAAGATCCAATGGTAACGAAAATAACACTTTGATTTTTTTAAAATAATAATGATAGGAATAAATATTTTTAAGGTCTATGTCAATGTAGCCCCCTTATGTCCGTTAATAGATTGTTTTTTTATATTTTTTAAAACTGATTTCTTTTTTAAAAAGTCAAGGCCCAATATTTGTTCTTTAAACTGCACGCCACTGTGTTTTTACCATTATAAAGTTCACACATCACAACCCTTGGAAAATGGTGCCAAACAAAAAACTAGCCCCCTCAACCTTTCCTACAACCTATAAACCTACACTGCATCTTCAATATCAGTTTAAGGTGGAAATGGAAAGCACAAAAACCGCCAAACAAAAAAAAAACAACCAAAACAAAGAAATGTTACACATTTTATATCCCTTTGTGTGTGCCGCTTCTGCACACACATTAAAATCTTCGTCGAGTAAAAAATGTCGAAATCGAAGCTGTGAAGGGAGGACTCACGTGGTCCAAGTCCAATACGATACAATTTATCAAATACCATGCTGTTAAAAAGAAGCAACAAAAAGCAATGAACAAAAATAATAAATAGTCCCAGGAGCTATGCACTGTACACGAGATCTAATTTTCAATGTGAAGGTTGAAGCACGGACGAACAAAGGCCGAGGACAACGTCGACGTCGAAGGAAGGCCGCCACGAGTCAAGCTTCTCTCCAAACTCATCCCAATAAAATACTCTTTTGCCAACAGAGGGTTGTTGTTTGTTGTTGGTTTTATTGCGTCGTTTGAAGGTTGCCAATCGGTCTGGGTATAGTCGAACACAAAAAAATGTCCTGGAATGATCCCAGAACAAAGTCGAGCAACCCTCTGGTTTTACGCACAAACACAAATACACACTCAGCCTCGAAAAAGGGCGAAATATACGAAGCAACCCCCCTGGTACCTTCGGCACAAAGCTGCAGCAGATCAAGCTGGACGAGAAAAGATTGCTGCAATCATCTATGTTATGGTTCTGGTTCTGGCACGACTTCTGCACGGCTACCTCGCCTCGGAAAATATATTCCGTGCGGACACGTTAGGGTGAACCAAGCACAGTGGCACATAACCACTGCACAAGGGATGGTATTCTTTGTACTTGCATGCGTTTGTGTGCGGTACTTAAGTCCTTTTTTACGACCGTTAAACTCCCTGGACGAAAACATAATAATGGTGGCTGCTGCTTGGTATCGTATAGTCGATTCCACGTGCATTATGCCTTTTTTGTAGAACCAAATGCGAATCCCTCACGCTATAGTCAGCTCAGTCAGTGTCACTTGCTCATACACACATCCACAAATACCGCACCAATACAACCACAGGAAAACAAAAAGGGATTCAAATCTAGAATGCGGCAAAAGTAAATTTCTGATTAGATTCTGTTTGGCTCCTTGAACGGTGCGGAAGTTCTTCGCGAATCCTGCTGCGTAATTATTTGTTTTGTAAGTGTATTTTCTTGGTTAGCATCTCAAATCGCACGTGGGAAGCTCTGTGATTAATCTTGCGCATGACGCGTTAAAATCCATCAACGTACAGGATTCATAAGTTAGCGCTATATAGCATGTCCGTTATGAATAGTTCGAAATAATTGCATCTTTTTGCGAAAATATTCGTGCGGGAAATTCATCCCAGAAGTGTTTTCTCGAATTAAGTATATATTAAGCTTGAATTTGTGAGAGTGTGTTGTGAAGTGTTGTTTAAATTTTCTGTGATGCCATCGCTATGAATGATGATTCAGATGAAGAAATCGTCGAAGGAATGGAATTGCTCGAAGGCAATTACCAAGTCTTCAAACAATGGATACCACCGGCGCCCAACTATTGGGATGCACCACCAAAGGCTGTAATTAAGTCTGCTGAAGTCAGGTGAGGCTTATGTGACATTTTATAATGTCTTTATTATTTTCATTTTGATGCCGGTACAAAAGGGTGGTTGTTTTCAAATAGATACTACTCGTGGTTTACTTATATCTAATGTGAGTGTTGTTATGGTTCGACTTTAGAGTGTGTACAAAAGTTGGGGGAACAGAACGCATGCTCAAAACATTGAAGCACTTCCGCTGCGTTTGTGATGTTCAATTCTCGATATAAACAAATTATTTGAAGTGAATTTAATTTTTTAAATTAGCTGATTGTTTAAATTTTTGAAAAATGTTTAAAATATTCAATAAAATGAATTCCTTATCATACAAACCTTAAAAGACCTTAAAAACTGAGTGTTTTTATGAAAGCAATGCTATAAACCATATAAACTTTTAATAAACTTGGAAGCTTTAAATCATGATCAAGATATAATCCCCCGTATCAATAAACGCAAAACAACGGAAAGATAAGACTAACACATCTGTCAACTTGCAATTCATATTAATAAATATGTAAGGCCCATCGCCCATTAGGCAACTTTTAGTTGCGCAACTTTTTGTTGCTCAGAGTTTCCGGCAACAGAGAGCAACAAAAGTTGCTTGCAATCGCCCACTAGGCAATTTCCGAGCAACTTTGTGGGACTAGACTTTGACCTTTGTCGCCATATATTTTTATTGTGATGGCTGTTTTCCGGTTGTCTGGCTATGTATGATCGTAAGCTGGCAATGCGAAATTAATTAATATTTATAATTATAAAATATTATATTATTTATTTTTGTAATTGTTACAAAAAAGGAAAGCACATTCCATTTCTAGAAATTGGCCAAAATGACAGAGGGTAAAAAAGAAATGCACGCCATTTTGGCATCCACAATGCTAAGCGGAACGCCATTTCGACATCATATTTTTGAGAAATAAGGATGCCGGCAACAAAAAAGTTGTGAGCGAGGGTAAGCAACAAAAAGTTCCCGGGAAAAAAGTTCCGCGAGCAACTCCGAGCAACAAAAAGTTGCGCAACTAAAAGTTGCCTAGTGGACGCTCTCCCATATAAGCTAATGTAATTGGATTGGGAGCAACAAAAAGTTGCTGGGGCTAGCAACAAAAAGTTGCCTAGTGGGTGACAGCGAGCGGATAACTTTAATTCACCAAATTTGGCGTTTAAGTTACACTTCATAATAACTGGTTCAACTACGCATATTTTTCATCAATCAGTGTATGCGTGAGACACATGTTTAAAAATATTTTCACGATTTGATGAAGGGTTGTCGTACTTTTAGTGGTAAAGACTGGACCTATTGTGATATGTTTACTAATAATAAAAGTTATCCAACGGGCAAATTCTCTATCCGCGTGCTAGCTAACATGTGTGTTAAGGAGCGGACAGAGATTTTTAGTAATAGCGCAATAGAATTTACCTAAACGCAAATAAATTTAACACAAACGCAAATCAATTTAACCAAAGAGCAAACATATTTTAATTATAGACAAAAATACAAATTTATTTAATTTTTCTTTGAAACGCATGTAAGATTGTTATAATATTACATAACTCGACAGTTCAGTTCACGGAAATGGCTTCAGTGCTTCAGAGAATAGACATAAAATGATTTTAATTGATGAGTGCGGATTTAATTTAGATCTTCGACGATCATAAGCCCGTTCAAGAAAAGGTACCCGAGCTCGAGTAATTGTTCCAGCTGTTTGTAAAAGAAATAAGAGCTTTAAGTAATGTATGAATAATTCTTCACTGACAAGTTCCACACCATGATCGGATGTGGAGCAAAACGGATAAATATGATTAGTTCAATAAATACTGATTTAGATAGAGCGAGACTTAACCCTCTTGCCATCTGAATCAGATCCCCTTTTTTTATTTACCCCATTTCACCATTTAAATAAAAAAAATTAAAAAAATGAATAACCTTTCAAACCCAAACATTTCTTTTTATCTAGATACCTAACTTTTTTTTTTGTTTTTGTTTTTCCCCATTTTACCCTACAAATAGCAATATTTTGAAAAAAAAAAAAAAAGATATTCGTCAAGTCAAGCATACCCTAACCTGAACAAAAAAATTGGATACCAATAGTTCTTACTACCTCATATCAATCTATGGTATTTTGCATAAGATGCGACAAAAGGCTCGGACGTGTAAGTTGGGTCAAGATAAGAAATAAAATACATGACGGAATCGCACGAACTTGCTCTTGTATTAAAAGTTTCTTTGAATTTCAAAGATTGAGTGCATTGTGTAAGCCTTAAGTTAAAGGTGGTATGTTGTTAATATACAAAAATGAACAATAGTACACTGCACATATACTTAACATATACATTTGTACATATGTACATACATGGGACTTAGAGCTTAAATTAAAAAATTATTAAAAATCAACATAATTTGAGATTAATTTATAAAATTTTCTTCTTAAATTGTTTTGAGAGCTAAAAAAAACTGAACCATCTGATTGATTTCTTTAACAAATCTTAGTTTTGGAGAAAAAAAATTCAAAATCGTAGGAGCGGTTTTATTTAAATAAATTTTTTATCATTGAAATTTTGTAAAAAATTTTAAGAAAAAAAATTGGTACACAATTTTTTAGTATTTATTCATGTTGGATGAAAAATTAAATTTAGAAAATAATTATCAACCCGTTTTTGAAATATCGAATTTTCGATTTTTTTTTTAATCCAAAATTTGTTTTTTTTTTTTTTTTGAAAATTTTGATATGCAGTATGATTTCAACTTTTGAGCAGCTTTTGTATAAAAAATTTAATTTAAATCGCTTATACACATAATAAGATAGTCCAAAATAAAGAAAATTGTTCTATGAGAGGTACTATTAATAATGGATAACTGTCGTTTTCGAGAAAATTTATGTTTTCTACAACGGTTTTTAACTTTTATATGAAAAGTACCGTTCATTTTGACTAGAAGAAAATTTTTGATTCAAAATATTTTAGATAATGTTAAAAAACCGCTCATTGCCAAGTTTCGTAAAAATCAACCAAGTTGTTTTCGAAATATTTGGTTTTCAAAAAAAAATGAAACTTTTTTTAAAAATCAAAAAAAAAATATTTTGAAAATTTTGGTATACAATACTATTAAAAATTTTCAGAAGATTCTCCATAAAAAAAATTATCAAAATCAGCCTATTCCTTTTCGAGAAAAACGAAAATAAAAAAAAAATAATATATGGGAGGTACGATTTAAAATAATTTTTTGGAAATTTTATTTACGTTAAAAGATAGCCCATTTAATTTTTTTTAGAAAAATCTGTCCAGCCATTTTTGAGAAAAATAAGATTTTCCAAAAATGCTAAAACAGTTATATGGCAGGTACTGTTAACTTTGGTCCTAAAAAGAAAATGAAAAAAACTTGTCAGGGGAATGTCCCAAAAACACTATATACCAAGTTTAAATAAAATCGGCCCAAAGGGTGTAGGCTGTAGGCGAGTACACAGACAGACAGACGGACGGAATTGAGAGACCCACTTTTTTCGTCTTCGCTATCATCGTAATGTCAATTCTGATCAAAACCTCGAGTCCAATTTTTTTACGATTCCAAAGCTTGACTCGCAAGTAAAAAATATAAGAATGCGGAAGTCTATTTTCGCTGTTTAGGCGGGAGAGGCATTTTTCCAAAAACTCGACTTGAAATAGAAAAAAAATTATTAAAAACAACAAAAACACTCACAATGTAACTTCATACCTTTTTTTAAAGCCAGAAATCCATTCTTTAATTTCGTTTTTAATTCAAATTGTTTGTGTGAATTGTATTAAAACATTAATTGTCAAATTCAAAATTGTGAAAAAAAACTAAAAAAATGTTTAGCAAACACTAAAAACTCTATACCTATGTTCAAATTTCTTCTTTTTTTTTTAGAAAATTGAAATTGTTGTGTGTAGTTTTTATTACGTAATAGTCCCCTTTCACACAAAGAAACAGGGTTTCCAGCAACTTTCGGTTCCTTGGTGAGAAGGGCAGAAACTAAGAGTGGTAAACAAAATTGGTAAGCTAACGCACATAAAAGACTCCTTTTCCTATTGCTTATCTGCAAGAGCTTTCAGAATTAAAGCTTTTTTTAAAGCTCTTAGGACCAAAAAAACACTAGGTGTGGTCGTTCGTCGTTGTTTTAATCTGTTTAGGCCAGTCGGCCAGGAGTAGTTTTTTTTTGCAAAAATATACTGGTCAAATTTTATGATTGAAATTATAGTGTGTCTGTTGTTTTTGAGCAGGCTTGCCAGATTGGGCTATTTATCGGAAATTGGGCTATCTTTTTCCAAAATTACGGATAACAATTTCAGTATGACAGCCCAATCATAATTGGGCTATAAATAGCCCAAATTTATTCTTGAGCTATATTTTATCATACAAAGAAATCATATAAATAAAACACTTGTCCCTCTAAATATACCCTTAATGATAATTTCCTTGGAGATAATTCCAAAAAGCAAGAAAACCCTGAAAAATATTCCAAATTTGGAGGAACAATGGAATAAGTTCCCTCAATTTGATTGGAGTCCGTTTTTTCCCTCCAAATTTGCAAACAAATTTGGAAGAATTGTGAACTAAATTGGCTCTTAATATCAAAAACATTTCGGATAAATTAGTTTTCGGGTATTTGGCGTATTTCGTAATACAATTGTTAACTTTGCATAACCAAGAAATCGATTAACTATACAGCATCGCTCGATACAATTATGCGTTTTGCGTATTGATGCTATGGTTTAAAAAATTTGCTGTAAAAATTTTTGTATTTGTGCAATTTTACCTACTAGATGGCAACGCTGATCAATTTCAATAAAACTTAAAATGATTTATTATGCAGACTACGGCATCGCGATAAGAGCTTTTACATGCGATAGACTTATGCAATACCTTCCCTGTACTGACAAGAATTATTGGACGAACTTTAGTGGGCTATAGATAAGTTGTTGGTTGTGGACTGAGTACCCTAATCAAGCGTGCCGTCTTACAAACTGAAATTTTTTATTTTCTATTATTCTGTTTTTAGGGGCACTTTTTTCTCTTGCCCGCACACTAAAAAAAAAATGCCTTCGCCATAGCGTATGGCGCAATCGTTAAAAAATAGATTTCGACACAACACACAACTCCACAGCACATCACACGAGACAAATATGGATCTACGCATATTAAATACATTGCAGCGATAGCGACACATGACTCCACAACACACCACATGAGATATGTATGGATCCGGCTTTAGGAATACCTATGTATGTAAGGGTTCGTATACGTCTGATGACTAATAAAAATAATGTTAATTATGTACGTCACGGTTGGAAAAGGGATTACTATTGTACTGAATTTTGTACTATTTTATTTTCCCAGTACGTAAGTACCACTTTTCAACTTTCAGTACTATTTCAATTATTGGCAAAACACCAATACTGCAATTTTTACAAATGAGTTGAACGCATCACTCAAGTACTAGTTTGATTTAAGTCTGATTAAACTCAACATAATGATTTCTTGCAAAAAAATCGAGATTTTCTAACAAATCGAAAATTTAAAAAATGTACGTACATTTCGAATGTAGATGTTTGATGCGATGTTTGATCAGTTTTGTATAGCTATACATAGTTAACAAATATTTTTCGTATCTAAAAAATTAAGGAAAATAATAAATTTTGTAAATTTTTGTTTTTGAAAAATTGAAAATATTTTATTAAATCTTATATTTCATGTTGTTTAAGTGAATGTTTTTGAGAAATTGAATTTCTAAAAAAAAATTATGAATGGATAAAAAAAAAACAACGAAAAAAAGGGTTTTAATTATGAATAATATTTTTGCGTCATAAACCTAACAAAACAAACAACAAATATAAAAAGTTTGGCGCAAAATTTAAGACGAGTTAGTATGATGTTAAAGCATTTTTAGTATGCTGCTAGGGTAAAAAGAGAATTTTTCAAATTTTAAACGAGTTAAGCATTTTACCGAAGATAAAGATAAAATATCCACATAGATGTTTTATCTTTTTAGTATCATACTCATTCCAAATGTCACTTTGACAAATGTGAAAATGGCGTGTTTTAGTCTTGTTAAGCTGGATTTAATTAAGGAAATAGGTTAAGTATGATACTAGTTAAAAAATTGTTTAAAATTAAGAAACTGATATTGAGGTAAACATGATACTATTTAACAATTTTCTAACTTTAAAGCTAAAATGTTGTTAGTTTTAAATATTTTTTAACTAGTATCATACTAAACCAGTTTCTTCAATAAAATCCAGCTGAACACACCTAAAATATTACTTATCACGCCATTTTCACATTTGTAATAATTGTCAAAGTAACATTTGGAGTTAGTATGATATTTTAACTTTAGTAAAATTTCGGAAATGCTCTTTTTATCTTAGCATCATACTAAAAATGTTTTAACATCATACTAAATCGTCTAAAAATTTTTCCCTTTATGTTTATTTCTTAAGAACTAAGAAAGAAAGGGGGGATAGAACTTTCCCCCCATAAATTTTGTGCTTCTTAGAATGATCCCAGGAATCATCCCTCAAAGCATAGTCCACGTTTTAAGGGACACCTTGTATGAATAAACGAAAGTATTTTTTCCTAAAAAAAATGTCAACGTTTTTCGAAAATAATAATTCCAAATATGAAAAAATATAGGTATATAAAAAAAATTATTACAATTTTCTCTCGAAAAAAATATGTGTTTAAAAAATTCTCTCCGCAAAAAAACAAGTAAACCAAATATTCCTCAAACACGGGACCTAAAAAAATATTCTTAGAGATGTCTGTGTGCGAAAAAATGTTGTTTTAACTGCAGCATCAATCTGAAATGACATATCAAACACTATTTCCGCAAGCTTTTTCGCACTCAGGCATTTCTAGCGCATGTTTTAGTTTTTCACTTTTGTACTTTTTGCAAAAAGTCTTGAATGTAGTTAAGCCCTTACATTTTTCAATATTTGTCGATATATATGTATGTTACATTTAAAAAATATATCGACCAGTATTTGATCTACAAGTCAAGATGGCTGCAAGGGGTCGATGGCAGAATACTCAAACCAAACCTTCCTCTAACGATGACAACCAATAAAATATTAAATTCCTGTAGAATTCACGATTGGAAAAATTTCAGTACTATTTGGCCATTTTGAGTACTATTTTTTTTCAGCTTTTAGTACTATCAAGAAAAGTCGATTTCCATCACTGATGTACGTTCTATGTTTGTTCTTACTTTCAATCGTACAATCTTTTTCTTGATAAATTTTAATACATTCGAGTATTTCATATAGAACTATTGCCAAAATTTTGATATCGATTTTAATTTACAAATGAATAAAAATCAAACACATTTAAGTACATACCTATAGCTGAGCTGTGAAGGCATTTGACTGCTTTGTTCTCTTATTGTTATTGCAGGCCCAAGCATTCATTAATTCAATTTTGGCAATTTATGAACTTTTAGTTTCTACCGCATTCTCACCCAGTTATTATTATCCATCAATCATTTGTATAACAACAACCCTCCCAGCTGGCCAGAACATTAAATAAGGCTGCTCTGGATTTTGGTATATATGTATTTGGTGCGGTGGGACACCCCCACCATCTTCCTATACCCAAAACAGAGCCATGAATCCCATCCATCAATAAAAGAAAACAAAGGCAACATAAGGCGCGGTGTGCAGAAAATTAAATAAAACTGCTTACAATGGTTTTAAGCTGAAATATTCCCTCTGCCTTTTTTGGCCTATTGATGTTCAACACTTGCAATTTCCTTTGTGATAGTGATGGATATTCACTCGTCCTTTTGTGGGTCGTGGTCGTTGCGAAGCATTACCATCTCGAGTGCTGTGCCTGTGCTACGTCCATCAGCATAATATTTAGGTGCTGATGCCGACATTCGCTGTTTGCTCTACTTGGTCGGCGCGGCGGCGGCAGCGTTGACGACAGTAGCCCCATCATTATTATATGAATGCGCGCAAGCGAAGCAATTCGTGGTCTTGAACTTGCAACTGTTTATGGCCCGGCCATCAACATCAAAAACCAACAAAACAACAAATCTTCATCGTGGTCAGAAACAGTCCTCTGTTTGGTACTTTCAGAGCCATAGTCAGATCAGGATGATGGTCTCGTTTTATGATGGTGATGGTTTGTTGGTAGCTGGATGGGCCATTGACGTATGTCAGAGTGGAGAGAGCTATAGAATTTTGTACTGTTTTTGTTCGTCCGTCATCATGATTCAGCACAGAATAATTTCAAAGGACGTAAAAACAAGTGTGATGGACTTGGGCACATGCATAGCATCATCAGAGCATGGAGTTTGCTGGAGTATGTAGAGTTGTGTATGTGAAAGAGGACGACTTACTGGAACTTCGTATTCCACTTCCACAAGCTCTGAATCTCGATGGACAGAAGGGAGATGTCATAATAAATCACGCTCGCATGACTAAAAACATCCCGTCAGTGGACAAAGGTGTATAGCTCGTTAGCATTTGTAGTGCTAGGTTAAACTTTGCACATTAAACAAGTGTCAAGAGCACCTGTGGGAAATATAGGCTGTGTATGGGCAACACAATATTTTTTAAAGTTGGTTTACCGGCAAGAAGAGAGAAGGTGCCAATTTGTTGTACAGTGCAACTGTGCTTAATGACTGCCCAGTGCCCATGTTTTTGATAATAATGAAATGCTCAACAAAGGGATCGCTTGTAGTTGAAAGAAATAAATATAACGGTGATAGGTATGTGTCTAAATTTTAAAAATCTCTTAAAAATTGCAGAAAAGAAACATACTAGCCCTAAATATTGTGTTTTCAAAACAACAAAGAATTTTTTAATCCAAAATCTTACTACCTGCTCTACTATAAGAAATATTTCGAGTTTGTAATCAAAATTGGCACGATGATGGAAACTTACGAAAAAGTGGTTATCGCAATACCATACGTCAGTCTGTGCATCTGTGCGTCTGTGCGTCTGTGCGTCTGTGCGTGCATATCTCTTTTTGAAAATCTTTGTATGCAATGTTATTCAATGTTAAAAGGACCCTCGAAAGAATTTTGATCAAAATCAGTTTATTAGTCAACAAAAAAACTCGAAAAAAATGGTTCTAAAGCTGAAACCGTGAATTACACTTTTTAAATTTTGGCTAGAGTATACACAGCATTAATGAATTTCAGAATTGAATTGCATACAACTTGTGTTAATCGGTCGAAAATGTAATTTCTATTCAAACGATGAAAAGATTCATCAATACCAAATGCACGAACTTTAAATAAATATCAGGTGCAGGCTACTTACAGCAAACCCTTTTTAAATAACAAGGTGCAATAATCTCCCTTCCTCCAAAATGATGTAAAGATTTGTTCCGCCTGATCGCTAAGATAAACCATCAGATTAACAATTAATCTATTGCTACGACGAAAACTGCACTCCTGGGGCCTGTAAACACAATGTGACAAGTACTTTTAGGACAACTCCTGCGACAAGTCTATGAACGATAGAATTATTCCGATTAACTGGCTGAACAGAATGATGACCGAGACGGAACTGGAGCCGGAGCTGGAATAGCTGTCAAAATATTGAATACACACAAATTCAATGTTGCGAACACAACGGAACGTAGCCGCATACGGAGCTGTAGCCGCAGACGGAAGAGTTCACCAACTTTTAACTTTTCACGTACGACACTTTTGACGTTTCAATTTGTATGAAGAAAAAAAACAACTTTTTGGGTCGGAAGAAAATATTGTGGTTATTTGTATCGCGAAAAAAAATTATTTATTAAAAGGAAAATTATTGGAAACAAAAAATGTGAACTCTAAGCTTGTACACAAGAATATTCTTTTGTTTTTCTTCAAAATACTTTCAAAGCTGTACAGCTGCATTGTGGACATGTAAAAAAAATAACGTACGACACTTTTTGACAGCTCTTCCAGTTCCGTCTGCGGCTCCAGCTCCCAGCATTCTATTCTGTTCAGGCAGTAAGACTTGTCAACTTGTCACATTGTGTTACAGGCCCCAGGTCATTAAGAAGCTTTCGTTCTTCACGATACTTCTTGGTTTGATAATTTATCAGCGTTTCCATGGCCTTGCCCCATAGTTAGAAAGAGCAAAAGATTCAACTTTAAAGGAGACATATTGGTTTTGTTAACGAAGACGCTTCAGAACAATATAATGTGATACTTCCAGGTTATCGGATTTGTACTAAGATCACTCGCAGAACTCTTCTAACTTTTCGAAATCTTTTGCGTTCTCAAGTACAGATGGAGTCATAACGATTTCTAGCAGTGTCAAATTAACAGTAAACTATACGCAAACAAATAAACTTTCAGACTATAGAGAGCTGTTAATTGAGGTGTCGATGTAGACCATTACTGAAGCAAAGAAGAAGAAGTATTTAGTATATTTTTTTACAAATGAGTAATGATTAAACATTTGTTCGGCTGTTTGGACATTTTGGAATTTTTGGCCTTAAATTTTGGTAATGCAAACAATTGGTTCGTCAAATATGAACATTTTTTTTTGGTTTGTTTTTCTTTAAAGGAGTTGGCTTTAGCAATTATAACTTCGGATTTCGAAAAGTTTAAACTTTTTCTAGGGCAGTGTTTCCCAACCTTTTTTGTACTGTGCCCCACCACAACATTTCCAAAATCCTCATGTCTCCCTAAGGCCACGCGCGCACATGCAACTAAACAGTTTGGTTTCAATTTTGAGAACTATAGGATTATTAGAAGGTCCGCGCACATAAACCAGCGCCCACTCCCATATAAGCTCAAAACCGAAACCAAACCGTTTAGTTGCATGTGCGCGCCTGGCCTAACATTATAATGTTGATACGTAAACAATGTTTAATATAAAAATCTGAATGTTAAATAAAAATAAAATGGCTGATATCAGGATCAAATCCATAGAAAAAAAGTAAACACAGTAAGTTGATTTTTGAAACATAATACCTAATGTAGATTGTAGAACAGAAATCCAAGTATAAAATAATTTAATAACTATGTTTTATCAATTATTTAAAATAAGTGAGATCGCAGCGCTTGATGCCTCCTGCAAGCAGATTTTATGTCAGGTTCAAATTTAGAGAGCTTCCGTTTCAAGTCTCCTCATTTTGACATATCAGGAAGATTTTTTTTTTCTTTATCTGCAAGTCATTTATGACACTTAATTGACATTCAGTTAAATATGAAGATGGAAAAGGTAACAACAGCTCTCTTGCATATTTAGCTGCATTGAGGTATCTGATTTCTGTTTCCTCACAAAGCCATGCCATCGCTCATTTTATGTCGAATAAAGATTGACTCATCATTTTCATCATTTTGTATTTCCGCGAGTTTTTCTTGATACTGTTTATTTGAAATATCAGAAAGATTCACTAATATTGGTTGCTTCATCCAAGATTTGGAAATTTATTTTGTTTCAAATCAGAAAATTTTTGGTTTAAATGAGCTGTAAAATTGTTTAAAATGATCGACAGTTACATCTATCGGTCACTTTACATTTTTGGAGCACAGAAAATCTTACAAAATTTTTGTTGTAAATATATGTATGTATGACAAATTCAATAAATGTAACGAAACCAAATATCTTTTTCTTCATGCCTTAAGATGAACGAATACTGGCGAATTTTTCTCTTGCTTGAACAACCACTCATCAGAAATATATCTCCAAAGGTGGAAACCAGAAGCATAGTTTTTTAGGAGGGATGTGTGATCTAAATTAAGCATAATTTTATATTTATATTAATATATTTAACAATATATTAATTCATAGTTTCTTGTAATGTTAAATAAAATTAAATTATTAATGTAATTTAACGTTAGCATTTAACGTATTCAAATAAATAATTATGCCCTGCCCCCCCCCCCCCCCCCCCATATAAAATGAAATTGCCACCTGTTGGGCGTGGGCCCCACGTTGGGAAACACTGGTCTAGAGTGTCTGACTTGCAATGCGTAAGACATTGCTTAATCCTGCCCTAGCAACAACCATCAATTTATTTATTTGTTTGTACAAATGAAATTTTTGTTGAGCCAGATTTGTCTAAATGATACACTACAAGATCAAAATGAGAAAAGCTGATGGAATACATTTATTTGCCAGCATTAACTAATTCTGGTTTAACTCAGAGTTAACTCCAGTACTGAAAAACTGGCTCTAAGTGCCAGTTGTACAATCGTGGTTCAATATTTAACCCGCCGCCGCGCCGCCGCCGTGGCTTATCAGTTTTAATTCGCCGATTTCAGCGGATTAACTGAGGTGTAGCGATGGTTCAGGCAAGTAATTGGCTATTATCTTATAAACTGAACCATAAAGCATTGTTGAACCTCAATTAATCCGCCGAAATCAGCGAGTTAAAATTGCTGAACCACAGGTTAAATATTGTACAACTGGCCCTAAGAGCATTAAATGTATCAAACTAGTCCAGTCAACAAAGGAAAAAAATGTCTCACGTCGAAACAAATTCAACTTTTTTGAAACATGGGACTAAGAGCTGTCCCCATGACTACGAGGTGAGCTCTAGCGGCAGTGAAGTGCAACATAAAGTTTTTAAATTTTTCACGTTTTTCTTGGAAAATGTTTGTTATAAGAAAAAATTATAAATTTAATAACGGCCATATTCTTGAGTTTCTTCAAAGCTAGTTTTACCGAAAAACTAGATCTATAGCGGTTTCGAGTTTTAGGTTTTTCACAAATGTTTATTACTTTGACATCTAAATCAAAATATTCATACATAGTTTGACATCTAAATCAAATCAATAATTTTGTTTGAGAAACTTAAAACTTGAAACCCCTAATAGAACTAGTTTTTCAGTAAAACTAGCTTTGATGAAAGTCAATAATATAGCCGTAAAGCTTATTAAATTTCCTACAAATTCAATCATAAACAGATTCAAATAATGGATTTCTGGGCTTTAAAAAAAGGTATAGCATGACATTGTAAGTGTTGCCGTTGTGTTTTTTTTTAATTTGAAGTCATTTTTTTGTTTATAAAATTGTCTCTCCTAATTAAACAAGAGTGACATAGACCCCCCGAATAAACTACACTACACAAAAATTCACTAGTTCAATGGTTCATACGATTCCTAACAATTTAACTTGATGATTCTGAAGTGAAGCTGCTATTTAAGTGCCTACATGTTTTCGAATAGACTTTTGAAAATTCTTATCTCACCTATCAGTTTTATTACCTGTAGCTACTTTGCTCGAATCAAACCCCATTGTTGTACCATGTGAAATTTACAAGTAAAGCTAACTCAACACAATCTCTCATCCCATTTATTCCAATTGTTGACAGAAAATGAGCCTTTCCGGATGCACTTTGGTTTTTTTTTTTGTCCTCGCTCCACTACCAGATCTTTGTTTGTCTTTTCTTGGCCCATTATCTGCTGCCTTTTCTTGAAGATTTCTTCGTTCGTAGGCATAACAATTACTGGCATGTGATTACAATGGCTCCACAAAGCTGATGGGAAGTGCACTGGACTGATTATGAACAATATAGTGTGCTTCTTCTTCCCCTACATGGTAACTAAACCTTCGAGAATAGGTACTAGTTTTTGTTAGGCTCTTTTTTTCCGTTGCAGTTTATACGATCTCAAGGCAGCTTTAGTGCAATAAACAGAAGACAGTGCAACATGGCTATGTTAAAAAGATGAGTTTCACTGAAAGGAAGTGTAATTTCATGTCTTCTTGATTTCAATAAATCCACTTCGAATGAGTCGCGCGGACTGACAACAATGGACGTTACAAATACATCAGGTTGTGGTTTGTTTGAAGCCTATTTACGGATGCAGTAGTGCTTGTTAGTGTGATATTAAGTGGTAAAAAATGTTTTGCTTAAACCTAACAAAACTATGTTGAGAATTTAACGATCTGGAAAAGTGTAAGAAGTAGGGTTGTAATATTGTGATACGAGGCAAGGAAAAATTATCAAGGTTTTTATCAACGAAGATGTTAATCATAATACTTTGACATTTCTATACTATTGTGTCCATATTTTAACGTTGAATAAATGTTTTTTTGCAGCATACGGAGGAAAAAGGGGTGAATCGAAAAACCTCAAAACAAAACGTAATAACCAAAAATTATGCACGAATAAAAAGGAAAACTTTTAGTGGTTTGTTGAAGGGTGTGGGGTTAAAACTCGTTTATAGAGGGTATATTAGTTTATCTTGACATACAAACATTTCTATTACACCCCGATCCTTGCGTTGTAAAGGCCTTGTGAGATTTATTGTGATTCGACAATATTGTATTCTCTGAAAATCTTGACAGGAATCATCACAAAAAACTTAACACCGCAAGTCGAATTTTAACTTGTTCTAAGGAAAGTATGTAGGTTCATATACATTAGGGTGGCCGTTGTTTCCCAAACTTGTTTTTTTTTTTTTTGGATCGGCCACCCGCACTTAATCGAAAGTTTATACGCTACGAAAAATTTATTGGCCAAAAAAAATTTTGTCCGAAGTCATTAACGTGCCTCTAAAGCCATACATTTCCCATACAAATTTGTATGGAGATTTTGCACTTTTTACCATTTATTTTTTTTCTCTCGAACTAATGCAGCTATTCTCAATTTTTTTTCCGATTATTGTTTTTTAACTATTCCTGTAAAAAAAACATCCAAAAATATATGTAAAAAGAAAAATTTATAATTTATTTTGAATTTTAAAAAGTTCACAAATTTGTACTTTTCACATTTTTTCTCTGAAACTAAACAAGCTATTCTAAATTTGTTTTTTTTTTTATTTTTATAAAATAATAATGCTCTTAATAAAAAAAATCAAAAATTCTGAAAAATAAAAACTTTATTTATTTTAATTTTTTTAATTATTAAATATTTTAATTTTTTCCCCGTTTTTTAAGTTTAATATTTTTTTCTTTAACTACGACAGTTATTTTAATCTTTTTCATTGATTTTTGCATATTAATAGATCTTTTAACAAAACACTTTCAAAAGTCTATGTCTTTTTTTTGTTATTATTTATTTCGATTTTTTGAAAAATATCGTATTTTTACTTTTTTTAGTGTTAATACATCATCCAAATTCATATTTTATACATTCATTATCTACAAAATATGAATTTAGATGATATAGCAACACTAAATTTTTTAAAAAAATCGAAATAAATAAAAAAAAATTACATACTTAGATTTTTGAATGTGTTTTTTTAAAAGAACTATTAATATGCAAAAATCAATACAACAAATTAAAATAACTGTCGTAGTTGAAGAAAAAAAAAAATATTAAACTTAAAAAACTGGGAAAAAATAAAATATTTAATATATAATTTAAAAAATTAAAATAAATTATAAGATTTTATTTTTAGAATTTTCGATTTTTTTATTAAGAGCATTATTATTTGATACAAATAAAAAACAAAATTAGAATAGCATGATTAGTTTCAGAGAAAAAAAAATAAAATGTGAAAAGTACAAATATGAGAACGTTAAAAACTTCGAAATAAATTCTAAATTTTTCTTTTTACATACATTTTTGGATGTGGTTTTTTAAAGGAAGACTTAAAAAACAATAATCAGAAAAATTTTTTTTTGGAAAATACATTTTTCGGATCGCATAAACTTTCGATTAAGTGGTTGGCCGATCCAATAAAAAAAGAGATTGGGAAATAACAGACACCATAATATACATATATAATAATTAGTCTTGTATCAAAAAAAAATTCGAAGTTCTAATCAAAATTGACACTAGGATGATCGAGAACAAAAAGTGGGTTTCGTCATACCGCCCATCGGTCGGTCTGCGCGTCTGTGCTGATGCGTCTGTGAGTTAGAGGAGGATATTTTTTTGGGATCCCCTCTAGAGGGAAAATTCGAATCTTTAATTAAAGCATTTAACAAATTAAATCACGAAATACCTACTTTTTAATAAATTGAGAAAATTGGACTCAATGATCATTTTGTTTTGTGGATATCGTCATACCTTAAAGAAAGATATTATATTGTCATATTAAGAAATAACCGTTCATGTCAATTTAAAGTTAATTCTGGTGTACCACAAAAGAGTCACCCTGGTCCTTTGCTGTTTATTTTATTTATAAATGATCGTCCATCTATTTTACAACATTTAATGACATTAATATATGCAGATGACGTAAAAAATATTTCGAAAAATTAACTCCATCACGAATTGTGAACAACTGCAAGACGATCTACAGAGATTTTAGGAATACAATAAAACTTTTTAATTTTAAATATCGACAAGTGTAAGACAATGTGCTTTACACGTAAACGTAATTTAATTAATTATGATGACTATCTCTTGAATTCCTCATTTTTGTATATAGAATCTAGTTATTCTGATCTCGGAATCTTATTAGACTCTTTTGTATTTTGATGCTAATAAGTTTCAACATGAGTCAGACTAAAATAAAAAGAAATTTGCCTCTTCGTACTATTCTTAGCAGATCAAACTATGGTGCTAACAGTCCTCTTAACCCAGTTAATCATTAATTTTAATAAGTTCTCTATTCTCATTGTTGCTTCTACAAATGACAATCTCAAAACTGAAAGCTTTAAATTAAATTTCTTTGCTTTAAGTATGTATGATTGAATCCCAACAATATTTCATGCATCAATCCCTGTCACAGTTATGTCAATCAGTTTTGAAATTGAAAAATTGAAAGCAATAAAAATCGAAACATTTCACTCCGTATAAAGGGTAGGTTAGGTACCTAGGTACAAGAAAAAAAATAAATAAATTTTTTTAAACGAATAAAATTTTCAAAGTAATAAAACACTAAAGCTTCCCGCTCCACTCTTATTCTTCAATTTGAAAATGCAATCAGCCGTAAAATTTATGTAACTTTCCGCGCACTGATTTCGTTTTAAATTTATAATCCGCTATTTGCATTTTTCGTCCTAGGAGCTTCAATTGAAACTTCCTGGAATCCAATTTAACACCCCAAGTATAACGACAGGCGGCTTCCTCGTTCTGCGCTAACTGTATGAGCGTTCACTATAAATAGCAGAGAATAGCTTCGTTTCTAGAATTGGGGTTGGGTTGGAAGGAATCGCACTAGTTGAAGTTGAGAAGCATAAGAAGAACTCCAAGTTTATTGTTTCCCAAACAAAAATCTATTTTTGTTATGCAGCTGCATCGTTTCATGATTCTGATTCATATTTCCATCAAATGATTGTGTGTCGTGCCAAATGTATAGTTCCTTTGCAATATGAGGCTCTGCCTCGCTGTGCTATGATCCCCCATAAGCATGCCCACCCAAAAGGAAAAGCCTTTTTTTTTTCATTTCTTTCTTTTTTCAGGGCAAGGGAAAATGAAAACATTTTCGAAATTGTGAATTTGCTTTTATATTATTTTCTTTGTATTGTATGCCGTGTAGTTTCTTTGTGTTGACGTAACAAGGACACACAAACAGACAAACAAATTTATTCAGGATCAGGTGTAAAATGATTTTATTTCAAATTGGATTGTTTCCTCTTCAGTGAGCTGAAGAAGTGTGTACTGTTGGGGGAGGCAGAGTGCAGAGGTACATGTGTTGATGATTATTTTTATGATTTTGAGTACCGACGACAACATATATAGCATAC
Organism: Epistrophella euchroma; assembly: GCA_947049315.1. Classification (NCBI taxonomy): domain Eukaryota; kingdom Metazoa; phylum Arthropoda; class Insecta; order Diptera; family Syrphidae; genus Epistrophella; species Epistrophella euchroma. The sequence continues at coordinate 117,935,230 of OX346245.1, read as the reverse complement.
CTAGTTCTAAGTGTGCTTTGTATGTTCAAGGCATTCTTTTTAGCTGGTTTAAGTTCTTAAGTAGTTCTTTGAAGTAAGTAATTAATTTTGTGTTGTTTTTTTTTCCTTTTATAAAATAATAGAAAGATATTGATCGAGCTAAGTCTTCGTATATTATCGAAGTTTATTTACTTCGGGAACAATAACGAATTAAAAAAAATATTGAGCAAGTCTTAATATTTCCATATTTTGATCCTGAGTTACTAACTTACTTATACTTCAAATGGCACTTAAAGTCCAGGATGGCCTACGGCCCCAACCAAAAAGTCCCTCCAGCCTAGGGTTTCCAGATTTTTCTCGTAGCTCGACGGGACAAAACGACAAAAATATTGAAAAATACAGGGATTTCAATTTTTTGCCCGGGACAATATAAAAACTCAATAAATACCAATAAATTTTGTTAATAGAAAACAAACAGTGACTAAATGTTCATAGGTAATATTTTTGTTACGCCATCATGTGGACTTATTTAATAAAGGATTTAAATACAAAAAAAAAATAATTTTTTTTTTTAAATATTTTATTGTTGTTTTTTAAAGTGGTTTCAGCACGTAACCATTAGGAAACAAAGTATCAAGACTAAATTTTTAAGTTTCTGCGTATATAATTCACATCTTTTTATCTCCAATTCACATACGGCCTTTGATCATACTTTCGTTTTGCGTAACGTATCTTTCTTGGCCATATTTTTCTCACTATGAGGTGGGATTAAGATAAAATAAATGACGTTTTCCTTTTTTAGTTCAGAGTAGCGTTGCCGAAGTGGCATGATTGTGCTTTTTTTGACACGATAATTTCCTCGTGGCACGAAAAAATTCAATATGGCACGCTTTTTTATTTCCATTATTTTACCTAAATTGAAACAAATTTCAACAGAATTTAATTGATCGAAATTCCGTAAAAAGTAGGCAGAAACACCTTTTTTTGACAATGCATGAATAAAATTGATTACAGGTTTTTGAAGAAAATAGAAGAATTTTTCATATGGCACGAAAATATGGCACGTTAATTTTATTTCGGGCGGCAACGCTGGTTCAGAGTGGTTCAGAGCTGATCCCGAAAATGTTGTGTTTCTTTTTGAGCTCAGAGTGCTCAGAACTTGGAATTTGTGTTTCTTTTTTTTCGTTCAAAATGCGGCGTTCAAAGCGTGCTCCATGAGCTCAGAATAAAATAACCGAGCAGACAGAGTAAAAAACTGTGCGCGGCCAACTTTATATCTTTTCCATGTAATTTGACAGATATGACAATTGAGTGCTCAGGTATGTTTCATATAAGTAAATCGGAGTGCTCTGAACATATACTCTACTCAGAGTTTACTCCGTTCGCTTAGGGTTTGCTTAGTGCTTTGCACTGAACCAACTCGCTGAACTTAAAAAGAAAAACGCCTTACTGGCTGAACAGAATAGAATGACGGAACTGAAGCCGCAGACGGAACTGGAAGAGCTGTCAAAAAGTGTCGTACGTCATTTTTTGTACATGTCCACAATGCAGCTGTACAGCTTTGAAAGTATTTTGAAGAAAAACAAAAGAATATTATTGTGTACAAGCTCAGAATTCACATTTTTTGTTTCCAATAATTTTCCTTTTAATAAATAATTTTTTTCGCGATACAAATAACCACAATATTTTTTTCCGACCCAAAAAGTTGTTTTTTTTCTTCATACAAATTGAAACGTCAAAAGTGCCGTACGTGAAAAGTTAAAAGTTGGTGAACTCTTCCGTCTGCGTCTGCAGCTCCGTATGCGTCTACGTTCCGTTGTGTTCGCAACATTGAATTTGCGTGTATTTAATATTTTGACAGCTATTCCAGCTCCGTCTCCGGTTCCGTCTGCGTCACCATTCTGTTCAGCCAGTAAAGAGGCATCAAATTGATTACCTGCGAAATGAGTCCAATTTGAAAACAGTCTGTGTTGGGTCTGTTTGTTTACTTCCCAAAACTGTCAATTTTTAACAATTCTTTGTCGAATGCCTTTCAATAAAAAGTTCGATTTTTTTTTTCTAAACAGAATCGATTTCTTTTCTTTCAATACAAAGAATTTGTTTAGAAAAATCGATGTTCTCTTCTAAAAAAAATTGAATTTTTTGTTGAAAGGAATTCGGCATTAGTCCTATTTATGTTCATTTTGTCATAATTTTGGACTAAAATTGACAGTTTCTGGAAGCAAACGAATTGTTCAGTTTATATCTCTTGAGTAAGCGAATGCATTTTTTTTTAAGTGACAGCTGTCAGGTAACAAAAAAAAAAGTTCTACTAAGGTTAAATTTAGATCACACGAAGATGTTTACCCTGGATATTTTTCTGTGAATTCTGTTCGAATCCCGGTAAAAAATCTGCCCGGGAGGACTGTTGAATTAATGTCTGAAATCCGGGAAGTCCCCAGGTAAAACGGGACGTCTGGCAACGCTTTGTCAAGCCAGCTCAGTCCTTGGGGTAGCTGCCTCCAGTTACGCATAACAAGTTGGTTGAGGTTGTTCTCCACTTATGCGCGCCACTTGAGGTTAGGTCTTCCTCTTCTGCGCAGACCATTAGGGTTACATTCAAAGACTAAGTAATCGGGCTTGTGCGTCGGTGTCCATACGCTCCTAGTGTTCCAGCCATCTCAAGCGCTGAATTTTCAGCTTTTTGACCCGATGGAAGTAAAGCCAGTAAAGCTCGTTGTTCAATTTTCTCCTCCATACTGCATCGATACCATTCCTGCCAATAACACGCATACAGGAATGGCTGAGAGTTGCAAGTCACTAGGCCCTGGTTCTTCCCGAGCTATAGCGCCACCAAATTTAATGCTTCTGCCCCATGATTAAGGTCTTGTTTTGAGGTCTCATTTGTTATTTAAAAAATGAAAGTTAAGAGTTTACATAATAATGCATCGCAACAAACCTTTCTTGGCATCAAAGAATTTGGTGGTGTTCTTGCCAACTTTTACGGAGCAGCGAGATTTTTGTGGCTCTGAATAACTCGTCATCCTGTTCCTGATTAGGTACATATAAAAAAATATGCAAAATGGGAGATAGAAAACGCATGGTAACTCCGTTACTCTTAACCAAGGCCTGACGTTCGCGATCAATTTGTATGTTAAATTTTTTACTCACACCAGAGCATAAATATTTTTACTTCTATTTCAAAAACCTCTATGCACATGCTACCAATCTTACAATTAAAAATTTGGATTGCAAACTTTAATTTCTAAAGTACACAGTATTAATTGCTCCCAGGCACAATATGCATTACCACCTCCGTATAAAATAAATTGAACCCTAACGAAGTTAATAACTAGAATTCTGTTTTTCTTTTTTATTAATTAAAACTGACTTTAATAAACTACATTATGACGTTAACAATTTACACTTATAATAATTCTGGTTGTCTAATGGTCTATAATTTAAATAATTTAATTGAACTTATGCCACTTTATTCTAATGACCTAAATTCGAGGTTCAACGTTCGAACCCCACCATGATGCCCTCTCTGTTAGTCCCACTCAGCAGGAAGCTGGTTAACTTGAAGCGCGACTAATTAGCCATTTCTTGATTTTTATCGCAACCATTCAGCCAACATCCAAATTATGCAACTGCATATAACACTAGCACTAGATAACTATTTCCATGGAGCAATCTCGGTTGCTGGGCGATGACGCGAGGCGCTGTGCCTACTCTCGGCTCAACTACTTTATTGCTGTGCCCAATTTAGATGCCATTCGTTTTTATGCAGAAAGTATATACGCAATTGATTCCAATTAAGTACAAAGCCTGATGGACATAAATATGCGCTCCGCGCACCGCCACTACCGACACTGGTGCTCACTGCTCAGGAAATTTATGCGTTGCCTCTTGGTCAAATGAACTTCATTTAATATTAATTCTGGTAGAGATTTTTGCTTCTGGTTCAACCGTTCATCAACCAGTGGCCTTATAGATTGGACAATGTGTACATGTTTTTCTGTCAAATGCAATTGACGTAGTCTCTCGTCCGATGAAGCAGTGGAGTGACTTTATCAGAATGTCACCATTAACATTTTACACTCAATCAACCCCGGCAACTTAGCCCATCCAGTTCGTACCTATTTTAGTCAGGGAAGCAGAGCATCTAGCCAACGTTCCCGAACAAAACAATCTAAATGAGAGGGGTCTTTCATATACGTCAAGTCAGCCACCCGCAAGCTGACGGGATGACCGCTATTATTAAGTTCGAACGGCTGCATAAGGCTTCGACGACGGTAGATGGACGCATATAGACATTTTTCAAAGCCAAGGCATGCCATTCACTTTTTAAGAGATTAAAACCATTTGACAGGGCCACCACTCTCACCAACACCACTACCATCCCATCACCATTACAATCCGATCCATAGACGTGTACATCATAAGACTCTATGTTGACCATGTTGGCATTGTTATACTTGCAGAACGAAATATTTTGTAGGTATATCGGAAGAATTCATTTGAAAGTTTTTTTTTTTTTTTTAGTGCAATCTTTTTGCATTTTGTCGTTTTTAATTTTCCACTCTGACAAGATCGAATTGACGGTAACCCATATTGTTGTTTGCTAAGTTTAATTGAACTTAACATAACCATGTTGTGCTGTGAGTTACTTGCGAAAATTTCATTTCAAACGTCAGTTTTTGTTGGGGGCTTATGGTTGTTTGGCGTAATTGAAAATGTCTGTAGGTATAGTATTATGGTTCCGCGTTGCATTATGGCTGGCTACTGACGTTAGGGTTGGGGGTATAAGATGTTTGTAAAAAAAAAAAAAATTGTTACAATTGAGGTACAATTGTAGGGAAATCATGTTTTCATTAAAGCCGAAATAAACCTTATATAAATTTTAAATAAAAAATTCAAAAAATAGTAATAGAAGGGTTTGCAAGCAAGAAAAGTATTATAAAAAAGTATTCTCCCAACTTGCTGGTTATGTTGTATGTCTACGTGCCCTGAAAAATAACTTTAAATTAAATTAAAATTGAGAGCATTTTATAACTGCAGTTTTTGAAAGGCTTCAGATGATTATAACAAAAGTAAAATCATTATACGAAAATTAATGCCTAACTAAGAGAAGTGTCAAGTGATGAGGATTCCATCACGTTCCGTTCGTAGAGTAAAAGATTAACACAAACAAGTGAGCCTGAGCATAACGGTTTTTAGGAAAATATTTCGTGCTTCGTAAGGATTTTTAGACCCTTTATATTGTAGAATAAAAATAAAATTTTATAATAGAAGTTTGAGCAATTTTTAATCAAAATAGTCCTTACAATTTCTACTGGTATAGGTATCAATGTTTTTGGTACTTAATTTTTTGTTGACATAGATTACATGTCTTTCTCGGAGGGTTGGGTGGTATATAGCGAAAAGAGGACCGTCACGAAAATATTTACCGCTTGCGCCCTACTGCTCAGTGACTGTTTGCACAACAGACATCCTACATATCGAGCCCTTTCCGCCAAATTATCGTAAGCGACAAAAAATAAAAGTATCGTAAGCGACATTTTGGTTTTTGTTTGCTCAGCATTTCAGCAATGAAACCAACAAGGCGAATTTTCAGCATTGAAAATTAGTAACAAATTCTGTTACTGACAGAAAACAAAAAGTTAGATTGCTTTGCACGGGAAAAAATGATATAATTGACTTTATATGATAGTATGAAAATGTCGCTTACGATAATTTGGCGGAAAGGGGATGATATACCCATCGATAGATAAAGATTGCGCAAAGATTATAGAGGAATCATTGTTTTATAGCTATCGCCTCATAGTTTCAGGTGATAAGGCATCGCGTTTGGGGTAAATTGCAGCTAAATTAGAAGTACTCAAATTAATTTGAACTCAATTTCTTCGGATATATAAGTGCCACTGACGTCATTTATATCTCATTCGAAAGGGTTTGAAAAAGGGCATCCCTTCCGCGTATTTCCAATATCGTTAAATTTTGGCCGAACCTTGCATTTTGTACAGAACAAAATTTTGTTTGATGGGTCACACTGAGGGATCAGTGTGAGTGTAAAAACGAGTTTTCGGGGTTGAACTCCCCCCCATTTGCCTGAAATTTTGGAAAAGGGGACGTGTAAAAAGTTCATCGCGATATCTTGGGAATTATACATCGCACAAACAGAATTTTACCAAACTTGTGCACAGAATTAAGTTCTCTACAATTTATTTTAACACACTTTTAATCGTAAATTGAAAACAAAAAAATTATAACCAAAAAAAGATGAGATTATATATAAAGTAAATAAAAGAAGAAGATAATGATATTTTTCTTGACAATGATAATCTTTTTTTGATTGTTACTTTATTGTTTTCAATTTTACGATAAAAAGTGTGTATTTACATAAATTTTAGAGAATTTAATTCTCTGCACAAATGTGGTAAAATTTTGTTTGTGCGATGTATAATTCTCAAGATATCGCGATGCACTTTTTACGCCCCCTTTTCCAAAATGGCGGCCAAATGGGGGCTAGTTTAACCCCGAAAACTCGTTTTTGCACTTTCACTGATCCCTCCTACAGATCCTTAAAAAAAAAAAAAATTGTCCTGTATGAAATGCAAGATTAATGTGACATTTCAATGGACTATTATAGCACATAAGACATTTAATCCATGTTCGCTAAGTGCCACAAGGGCGATCTACCAAGGGTATTTTTTTGTTTAAACGTCTGAGCGATTTTGGACACCGCTTGTTTCAGTATTTGAAAAAAAATGACTTAATATTTAAGTAAAGTTAAAGTTGTATGATAAGGTAAGTAATTCTTGGTCCTACAAAAGTTTAGAAATCCGCTAAAGATGCCAAATTTACAGAAAGTTGATCAAGTCGAGCAAAAGAGCAGACCCTATATGTTCTAATAAACATAAAAAAGTAGATTTCAATCTGTTAATAATTGTTATGACGATGTAGGTACTATTTTAATATTTTCTCCTCCAAATTAGCTGTTAGCATGATCCTAAACAATGCCAATACGCAGCTTTTTTTCCAGTCAATTTAAGTTTCACGGTGTCACTTAAATCAATTAAAAGATAGTCTCGCGGGCACGTTAAAACTGCTCAACATATGCACTAACGCATAATATTATCGAAAATTTATTCGCTTTCTTGATGACGTGAGTTTTTTTCATACAACCACAAATTGAATGATGAGCGTTTGATGTCGTGCCATCAGCAATCATCCTGACCCTTAAAATCTATATGAAGCGCTATATCGTCCTAGTCCCAATCCCAAACTCCTCATTCTTAACAATAACAAAAATAGAAGCCTGTGTGACAAGTCATAATAATTTGGAATTTTCTATTAAAAAAAGAAACTCACTCAGCTGTGTTCCCAAAAGAACACTTTCAACATTCATCCCCCACCAATGCCGATTGTCATAATGTGAAATGAATGGTTATGTTGCCACACGGAATTGGTGGAAATGTCTTCTTTCTGCGAGACATAAAAACAACATTCAAGGACCTAAACTGCGAGTGCGTAGTGACAATTAGCCCAATTTTTTTCTTTTTTCTTTCCTATCTTTCATGTTTCCTTAACGTAAATATTAATTTTGAAAAGCAAAAAAATATCTGTATACAAACGATACTTATGTATATACATAACTATACTATTGGTGAGAGTGAGGGTGGGGTGACTGTGTGGGTTGCTTTGCAAAATCAAAATATTTCGAAGAAATGCGAAACTTTTTGTTATAATTTTTTGGTTGTCTACAAAATTTTTGTATTATTGTATTTGCATAGAAATAGGAAATTGTGTCCTTTCTGCGGTTTGTTTTTGAGAATAAAATATGTACCTATATGTATATATTTTTTATTCTGAGGATAAACATGATAACAGAAAATCAAAGCAGGGAATCTTTGACAGGTAGGAATTGTCTTTAAAATTAAAATTAAGAAGGATACAAATGAAAATGATTTAATAATTTAAGCAGATCTATAGAATTAAAGTCGGCTTTAATGAAGTAATTTCATAGTAATATTTTTAAAATTAAATTCGGAAAAAATCAATTTTGTTGTTTTAAATTCCACTTGATAAAGCCAGTGTGAGTGTTGTTAAATGGAGGGGGCCAACAATTTTCTACTGCATCAGAAGGACTTAGATGAAAGGCACTTCGTCATGACAAGACAAGAGTTGTCATTAAGGGTATTAAATTTTGCAAGGGTATTAAATTTTGAAAACAAAAATTATTCTTAATAACATATACAATTTTGAAAAGAATTAGTTTGATTTTTGTTTTAATTTTCTGTTTTTCAAAATTTTAGGTTTAAAATTATTTTTCAAAAACTATTCACAAACCCAACTTAATTTAAAATAAAAATTAAAGAAAAGATTTTTGGGGCTTTCCAAAAAGGTATAGCATGGCATTGGAGGTTTTACCGTTGTTTTTATATTTTTTTCTGTTTTAAGTCAATTTTTTGGAAAATCTCCCCCCCCCCCTAAACGGGGGGAAATAGACCCTCCATCCAGTACGATTTTTTTTGTCTTAACCAACATACTCGCTCTAGCTTTTTGGTGCACCTTATACCTAACACCCTGTTTATCTTATTGCTTTTACAATTTATTTAAAAATTGGTACAATACTCTTCTTTAGTTTCGTCTTAAGCCCAAGAGTTCTTGTACTCCCATTCATATCTGGGGCACTCAGCTCTTTTAAACTTTTCTAAATCATATACCTTCATTATAAATTCATACAAAATTGGACAGAGAGGTTCTTTAAATCTGGTCAACAAAGAACATCACTTGCAAAGGGTCTGACACAGCTGCCAAATTAAAATCATAGCTACAAAAATTTTAACTAAAACTTCAAGTAACTACATACATTTCCTTTGTAAGTCAATTTTCTTAAGCAACTATAATATTAACAATTTAAAAAAAAAAAGTCAGAACACAATTACAATGTTGCAGTCATAATTTTATCAAAATTTCAGAAAAGTTGTAAAAAATTTTAATGTTGGCCTATAGCTACCTCTTGATGTTTTTAAGAATTTGTAAAAAGTGTTAACTGATATGACACAATTTTACAGGAAGTCATCATAAGCATCTTAAAACAGTTTTTTTGAATCATTCCCGAACGATCACACTTTTATAGAAAAAATGTTTTCGAACAATTTCGTAGCCTAAAATTATTTATTTTTTAAATTGTGTTATGTCGTTTTCGATTGGATTTTCAGAGTGTTTCACTCCTTTTTGATTCCAATGGAATATGAAAAACTCTCTTCCGTAATATGTGTATCTATGTAGAAGTAAAAAATAAAATGAACTCTTCAATAATTTCAATTTCAGAACATCCCAAGAAGAAGCATTTACTATTTTGACAATTAATCCAACACATACTTTTAAACGTATGTGTGTTTTCAGAGTGCACTCCTAGCACTCCTTAATTAAATCCGGAGTGAAAAACACTCCTAAATCATCACTCCGAACAGCAAATGGAAGGTTTTTGGAGTGTTGGGAGTGTGGATGGAGTGAAAAAAGAGTGCTAGGAGTGACCAACGGAAAACGACATTAGTTTCGTTTTGATTTAATTATAGTACTTACAGGAAAATTAAAGGTCGTTTTCTGTCCAGGTTAGAATTCAGAATATGTTAAATAATCATTTGAAAAATAAACAACTGATTGAATCAATAAAGAATTGTTAACAAATATAATCCCTTGTTAATGAAGTCTGCCCTCGAACCATGCACACTCATTCTCGTCATAACTCATATACAAATTAAGAAAGCTTTAAACTTTCTGTTGAAAAATTTCAAAAGATAAAAAGATACAATCCTTTTACACAAACTTAAGAAAAATCCTTAGCATTTTTCTCCCCCTTATGAATTTTAATGACAAAAGAAAAATGAAAAAAGTCCCTTTGTATGTTTGGGATAAGGTTGTTGTCAATGGCAGGGCAGGGGGTGGTCGTGTATTCCCCCAAACAAACACTTGCAATACGCATCGAGAGTATAGGTATGGGGTTTGTTGAATTTTTAATTAAATGCGACACAACAGCATAAGAGAGGGTGGCAGAGTTTTTTTTGGTTTTGTTTTTCTTCCTTTCAACCAATATACCTACTGTTGAATGTGTTATTTTGATGACAATGAGGTTTTGGGGTTGAGTGACATAAGTATGGTAGAAAATATAAGGGTTGCGTGTGGCATGTGTTAAGTACACTGAAAAGTGCGAATGAAATTATGAAAAATAATATAAGTACTTGCACATACTGACACTAAAACAGATAATTATGTACGTTTCGAAAATTTAAAATTCCGGAAATATACTAGATGGTTGCTAATGAGTCCTTTAACCTTATATAGCTTGTCCGCATTTAACTTTTGAGTGTAGATACTTAACCAAGTTTTTGAACATTTTTACAACAAGCAAAAATATGTATGCGTATCCACTTCAAAAATTGTAGAAAAATTGAGGATTTATATAAGAAAAGAGCCTTAAAGTGGATAATTGTTTTGTCATTCAAAGGAAATTTTATGTATTTTTTTATCTCAATATTCATTTTTTTTAATAAAACAATGGTGAAGTCAAGTTGATATTTATTAAGGATAGTGTTGTCGTATATTTGCAGAGAATACAATTAATATCATAATCACTGCTGTTTTCAACACTATTGGCTGTGGAGATTAATTTTGGGAAACAAAAAAACTTATCTTGAAAGGAATTTTTTTAAAAATTGAATAAGCGTTTTCCCGCGAACTCTGCTTTCCTAGCCTATAATTGACATACATCATACATATTAAAATAGATTTTTCATTTAACGTAAACCAACTTGACGTACGAAAATAAAAATTGAAGTAAAATTTGTTAAAGATTAAAATAAATAAAATATAAAAGTGCGTATACGCCCCAGTGGACCACATTTAAAAGAATTTCATCTCATTTTGTTTAATAATTAAATCTCATTTATTTTTGTAGTTCAGACTATTTACATAATATGTATTTATTTTTTGAAACCTTTGATGATTGCAGCCTTCTAGAAGTCGAAGGCTCTTCCTTTGAAAATCCCTTAACAGTTGAAACGATTTGCTTCAAATTTAATACAGAGCATTTTTATGTGATTTCGTAGACGAATAATTCGGATTTTTATTATAAAACAGGTAGCTGCCGTACAACAATCTCGATTTTTTTTAAATTTCTCAAAAGTATTTCCAAAAATATTGATTCTGTAATAACAAAAGTGATTTTAAAAAAATGTTAAACAGAGACACTTTCAATTTTTGTTGTTAAGTAAAAAAACATTCTCACTCCTGTCAAACTACTTTCCCAGCAAAATTAAAAAAAATATATATAAAAGCTTATATTGGACTTAAAATGAGTTAAATTAAAAATTAATTTTTATCATTCGGAAAAACAAATAATTTTTCTGTACAACCAAAATTTTTATCTGCTTATATTAAAATTATAACTTGGCACTCTTGTACAATTCAGCCACTAATCAATTCAATAAAAAAAAAAACTGCAATTTAAGTTGTTTTTCGTTTTCTTCGATAAACAATTAATTTTCGAATTTCCAAAATCCAGTTCTATTAAATTGAATCATCGGCATCCTTGGAGGTATTTCATTGAATTTCTGCTTCTACAATATTTTCAGCTTGTCCAACGTAGCTATGTAAGTTATCAGTTTTTATATAAATTTGTCCCTATTTTTCTTTTTTGGCACCAACATTTCAATTCAATCTCTCTCCCTCCCTCAGCTCAATAAATTAATTTACATATTTGAAAATAATCCAAATAAAAACGTTACATATTATCTTCATTTAAAATAAAAAACTTAAAATTAAAAAAGTTTAATCCTCGAGAAAAACCTTATTCCATTATAGAAAAATCTTATATAGTCTGATTTTTAAAAAAATAACGCTCTTAAATAAATCTATTTCGAATAAAAAAAAAAACATTATTTCTATTGTGAATTGCCTTTTAGTCTAAGCAACAACCACTCTCCACTTATTTTAATCTCTAAAAAAAAATTATTATTGCGCATGCCTTAGCAAATCTCCAAACCATTGTTGTTATCTCTTCTTCATCTACTACAATAAATTATAGTATCTCTTAAATATTCAAGTACAATGGAATTCTTTTGCGCTGGCGCTGCGCTAATAAACTAAAAAGAGAAAAAACTGAAGAGGTGTTGTTAAGAATAACAAAGTTTTGCTTTTACTTTTCGCCAAACTTCAGACAAAGGAGAGTTGTTGCTTTATTTTCATTTCTCTCAAATGAATGGACAAAAAAAAAAACGTCTCATCATCATCATCAGCCTTTGCCATGTAAGTTTCCACTACAGACTCTCAAATTCAGTTTCAATGGACACCATGTTCGTGTGCATGGTGAACAATTGTTGTCGGTTTCTTCTCCGAAAAGTAGACTTTCGTGTTTTTTCGTAACCGAAAGATATTGCTTGTAAATATGCAATATTATTGTCGGTGGACAACTACAGCGATCTGTTGATTCTAATTGAACATAGCATAGTTTTTGGAGTTTTTTTTAGAGACACAGTTACATGTTTTGAAAGTGATTAAAAGAGTGAAAAGGATTGCAAAAGAAAAAAAAATTGAAATAGAAATAGAATAATGTTCTTGAATTATGAGTTTTAATCAAAAAAGTTGGTAAAAAAAGACGATGAAGTGCCGGAATTTGATACGTCTTTGTTGTTTTTGTAGCGGAAATCTATTTCTTTGACTAGGTATATTTTATTTTTCGTCTTTTGTTCAAATTTTCGATAATATTTTTCTTCGTTAGAGCTAAAATTATCTTAATAAAATATTGCGTTATTATGACTTTTCATGATTAAGTTAAATAAGATCTGAAATTTTGTATAAGTGGAGTCAGGTCTTGAAGTAATTATAAGTTCATACTCCTATACTCCTATATTTGCAATAATTCATACACAGTAAAACCCGGATAAGTGCCTCACCATAAATGCCTCGTTTTGAGAGGTACTTATGCGGGTTGTGCAGTTATAAAAAAACCGCTTAAGTGCGCATAAGCACTTATCCCTATATTTACAAAACTAAAAAAAAAAATGACAATAAAAAAACAATTAATATTGTTTAAAAAATAAGAAATAACTTTACATCAACTGACTGGTATCTGTAACCTTTTAAAAAGGAAGCACTAAATGAAAAGAAGCTTTTGTCTTTTTCTGCTGATTTCAATTGTGTACTTAAAAGAATTTTTTTCAGATAAATTTCAATAAAAGTACACAAAACAAGAGGCAATTAAGCGGAGAAGGCAGTTAAGCGAAAGGCACTTATTAGATGAGTTTTATACGAAAAAATCCTCAAAATTTTGGTTCTAAAAAATAAAAGGTACTTAAACGGGTTAGGCACTTATGCGATATAGGCACTTATCCGGGTTTCACTGTACACCATTCCATCGTTATAAGCTCGGCGTCATATATAAAGTGCTCGGCATACACCTCGACTATTAGGCCAGAGGTCTGGGTTCGATGTTTTAGAATTCCACGAAAAAAAATTTGTATAACAACATTAATTTGTGATTTTCATCCTCAGCACCTCACATACTTTTTTTTAGAAAATGCTTAGAAAATGCCTGGTAAAAATGGTTTCTACCGGTTTTTACATAAAGCAAAGTACATACGTTTGGTAGATCTTACAATATTGTCAGATCTGTCAATGCTCCAGACAATAGCTGACAATTATCTGGCAATAGTCAAACACCTTAGACCATGTGTGAATTGGATTAAAATTGTGTTAAATTTTATCCGAAGATTAGTTTTTGACACTAATGAGGTGAATCTGTATTTGAAAACGTCAAAATTTAATCTGGATAAAATTTAATCGAAATTTTAACCCAATTCACACACGGCCTTACTATTCTTGATTATTGTCTATTCACACGGTTGGCAGATTTTGTCCAAAAGTCTAAAAGTTTCCTTGTCAGGTGGTTGGCTGACAATTCCCTGTCAATGACGCTTCTGATAACATTGCAAATTGCAAGGGTGGAAACTGTCATTTCACACGATTGGAAGATATTTGTTTACAAAAAATTGGTTAAGCTGTTGACAGGCATTTATCAGACAAATTAAATTTTTTGTTCATTGTGTTCACTATAAAGAAAAGCGGTAACAAAAATAAATTCAATTAAAACAACAACAAAAATTAACTACTGATTATTTTAATTTCATACATAAGTATTGGAAGATAGCGAGGACGATTTGGATTGAATAATAATAATAATTTGTGTTTGCTTTTTGTTTGCGATGTAATAATTTTTCATCATTTTCCATAAAAACAGTTTTTCTCAATTTTATTTTATATTCCATCACAAATAAAAAAATACAAAATAAATAGCAATGGCAAGATGTCTTAAGCGGTCCCTAGACGCTCAATATTATTGTGAATAATATTATTGGCTATGCGCCCCAGACGGTTCAATATTTTATCCAATAATTTACTTGACAGCTGATTCTAAAATAAATTTTCTCTCATCCTCTTTTGTATTTGACATTTTCAATTATTAAAATCACTCGCGAAGGTGTTTACTCTTCACACTTGAAAATTAAATAAATAAATATTGTGCAATTGTACCCACAGACGATCAATATTTTTGTATTGTGCAATAAATACCAAAAGGGTTTTGATTTTTTTTCAATATATTGCACAACCTTGCAATATTATCCATAGACGGACAATAATATTGTGCAATACCAAATATTGCACAATAATATTGAGCGTCTAGTGACCGCTTTAAACAACGACAATTAACACAACACTCATTAAATTAGTGTCAGACTCATTGATTCAATGTCCTAATTGTCTGACAATAATTAAAATTGTGTGTTCAGACGAATGACAGATGCCTTTGAATTTATTGTCAGATTGCTGACAATGACGTTTTGGACAAATTTGTTTACTGACAGATCTGACAATATTAGGCCTGTTCTTTTATTTCCCAAAAATGCCAATTTCTGCGAATTTTAGTACACTTTTTTTTTTTAATATGAAATTTGACAGAACTTTGGATTGAAATTCGTAGAAATTGGCAGTTTTTGGAAGTAAAAAACAGACCTATCGTAGGGTCTACCAATCGTCTGTGCTAAGCTTAACTATCACACCCGAAAACTTATGCTAGTATTTATCTTTTTTCATGGAGATTATTACGTTTTCCAGTCTTATTTTCACTCCTACATACTTCAGAAATCGTTTGATACACAAAAACTTCTAAGCTGCTTCGACCGCTGCTTCCATAAGCAAAAGTGTAACAACATGTATATATTCCATCATCACTGGATGCGTGAACAGAGCAGGAAAGTACCAACTTATAAATACAACCCACAGTCCTCATCTCATTGATTTTTCAAAATTAGTTTTAAACTGGAAATTTTCATATGCCAAAAACGATAGTCTATTCTGGTACCCTGTTTTTTTGTCTCTATAATTTTACCATTTCTTAGAAAACAATACATCATCTCCGTCAATCAATACTTCTTGCTTGCCTTAAAGAGCAAGTAAAAATTCATACAAAAATGAATAATTTAAAAACTAAACCTATAGCCGCTGTGGCGTATGAGTAATTCTTTTTTATAAAAAGCTTATAAAAAAGAGGGTGTATTAGGTATTTCCTAACAAGGATAGATAGAATAGTTGGTAAAGTTTACGTTATTAGGCCCCACTACTCTAAGAGCTTTAACGCCATTAATGCGAAAATAAGAATAAATTTAAAAAAACATTGAAACTATAGAAAAAAAAACGTTTTTGATAAAATAGATTCCGATCTTATTTTGTGAACCATTAATATAAATTTATTAAATATAGCAGCATTAGAAACATAAAAGCAACAAAAAGAGTTTTAAATAATTGTGACAATGTACTGTTTTTTTTTTTTTTGCCAGACCATAATGCTTTCCCTTATTTCAAACAACTAACTCCCACCAAAATAAGGACTTGGTTCAACTTTAATTTTTGGAACTAAAACCCAACGCTGCGCTGAATGAACTAAGTCCCAAAATAAAAATGAACTAAGTCCCAATAGTGGGACTAAGTTCCATATGAACTAAATCCCAAATTAACTAAATCCCATTTTTTTTTTTAAAGCCTAGCTTATGGATCGAAGCGAAGTAAAAATTTTCATTTTATTACCTTTTTTCCCAGGCGTGAAAAATTCAATAAAATTAAATGCAATTATTTAAGCGACAAGGAGGAAGAAATTTGGTTCGAAGTGAATATAATTCAACGGAATTACCTAAACCAAATATAAAACAAAATTTATTTTCTTTATAAACCTTTCGAGGCAAGATTTATTGATGTTTCATTTCGATTTGGATTTCACTTCGTATTGATGTATAAACTAGGATTAAGAACTAAAATAAAGTTTACGAAAGGAACTAATTCCCAAAAATAATTTAATCAATAATGTAAGACTCTGTAACAAGATTACAACTATAAATATAATAATTAGTTCAGTTGGGAGTTAGTTCATAATGAACTAAGTCCCAACTGAACTAACTCTCAACATTATGAACTAAATCCCACTGGCAAATTTGGTGGGAGTTAGTTCATTTCGGCAAGTGGGAGTTAGTTCGTAGGGCCCTCAAAAACACTATCTTCCTCTTTTTCTCTCAGCTGTTGAAAAACTCAATGTCATACGGGCTCAATCGCTATGAAAAGCGATGTGAGTATGTACATTTTGATCATTGTACCTACCTACATATGTGGATACAATGTACAAAATTTCTTTTATTAAGTAACCTACATATAAATGAAAAGATAATTTAAGAAAAACATCAATTAAATGTTAATTAAATAAATTTTCAAAATCTTCAAAAGTCCAAAAAAAAAATATACGTAAAAAATGTATAAAAAAATCATTGCTAACTAAAAGAATCTTTTACCACAAGAAGCGTCTGAGGGTAAAATTGGAAGTTATTAATTTTTCCTAAAGACGAGAGTCTGAGTATTTTTTTGTGTCTCCCTTTTGTTTGTTTGTTCTCTCGAATAATAATCAAAGGACCACAAAACGATATCACAGAAAACCATACAACAAAACCATAATCAAAAACAAATTGAAAAAAAAAACGCAACCTTATTTGTTCTTTTGCAACCGAGGGTGAAATGAAAAAAAAAAGATATCCTTTGATCTTAATGTTTCATAAATGTGAATATATTTTTGTTTTCATTTCTGTTTTCTAATCAAAGGTTTAATTAAAAGAAAAGTTGTTGTTAACGATTACTTAACACATACAGATACATATGTTTCTTAATTGCTGAAAATATTAGTCAAAAATATATGGATATGAGATTTAAATTCAAAAGATGCATTAAAGGTGTTAATTATATCATAAGCATAAGGTTCATATGTGATATTCATTGAGTGAAAAAAGAACGAATACGTGACAAAAAAACGATTTTTCGTAAAATGTTAAAGAAAATTATACTGAAGTATAAGCAAATAAGATACATTTTATGAATTTTTATTGGATCTGTCTTTGTTCTCTTTATTATTTATTTTCATATACACGAGGAAATGAGAGAGAAAAAAATTATTTAGCACTTCACTTAAATCCACTTTCATTCTTATATACCTACAGGAAGTTGAAACCAAATCTAAAAGTCCTTAAAATCGACTATAAACCATCATCATAGAGATTTATTTCAATTCAAGAAACCAATTAAATTGATATTCAATGACCCACTTCATGTTCTGTTCTGACTGAGAAAAGGGATTCCCTTACATTGTTCCATATCCCTAATTCAGTTAGGGTAAAATATCCTATTTAATGTGTCCGCACCTGGTACACCAATAAAAAGACCATTCCAATTTTCACAGTAGAGCAACACTCCAATACAACAGAACATCAGCAGAACCCCTTAATGGAATCAATAAAATGACTCTTATCGTCTTATTGTCATTTCTTTTGGGGAAGAGTAGAGATTTCAGAGTCACAATGTAAATGCGTAATCGTCTAAATTGTGCCTTTGGGGAGAATCGATAAATTCGTTGAGGTCCTATATTCCTTTAAGAATTTGTGCCAAAAATTTATCTATCTCGTGAATTATTCAAAAACATACATTCTATTTTCTTTTTTTCTCTTTTCAGGTAAACTAAATTTCCAATATAAAAAATGTGAAAAATTTATGGCAGCACATATAGACATGTGGGTATGTATGCAAGTGAGAAAAAAGTTTTATGAGTCCTTAACTGAAGGAGCTTTGAAGCTTGAAGACGTTATGATGTGTGATGTAATATTTTATGCAAATCGCTCAAACCGAACAAGATGATGATGGTGTGGTGATGAAATATTGCAAAAGTTAATGGAAAAAATGAAAGATCAAAGATACGAATTTTGACAGTTCAATGATGTTTGAAATTAGCATATTTTAAAATTTGAAAAATAGAAGAAAATATAGGTGTAATAGGGAATGTTTTAGGGAAACATTTATTTTGAAATATTAAATACAATATTGAATATTTTGTAAAATTAATTACAACAAATTTACCCAAACAGCTTCTTACAGTACAATATTAGGTATATACGTAAATTTTAAATATGTATAACATTTTTTATTAAATAAACGAAAAAGCAGAAGTTCAATTCTTACTATTGATGTTTGTACGCCAAATTATGGTTTCATGTATAACGATTTTGATGACATGAAAGCTTCAAATAAAGTCGTTTTCGCTTATCATTTTGACTTTTTTAACTTTTCATTTTCAGATTATTCTCATTTGTATCTTGAATGAATTTTATGTCATTTACCTTTTTGTTTTTTTCAAGTTTAGTTTTGTAAACTAACAGATCCCGTTGAACTACATATGCGTCGCCCTAAAAAATATGAGAAAGAATTTTCAAATTCAGACCCTGATTTCTGAGATCACTCTGGGAATGAATGCGCTGCTGCCTCTTGTTGTACACTACTAGACCGAAAGACACACAAAAACACTCTCAGACTTCCACTTAATATTTCCTGAAATTAATGGGTTAGGGGTTTCGGAGTAGAAGTCCATTCAAAACATACAAACCTAGGTATATTAATTTTGTATAAACAGGGTGTTTTGCATTAGATGCAGACAAAGGCTAGGGTGTTTATATTGAGTCGAGACAAGAAAAAAATCTCATAGGCAGGCGGATCGTGAAAATGCCTTGAAATTTCGAATTTCTGAAATAAAATTCTGCTCGTACGGGCATAACTCGCCTAAACATAATTCGATTTGCATGGAGATTTTTTTTTGTTGGTTTATATTGAACCAGATTGAAGCTTGCTCGACTTTCGAAAGGAACATTAATAAATTAATCTGCAATTATAGGTGGAACGAAGTTTGCCGGGTCAGCTAGTTCTAAATATAATTAATAATTTCAAGAAAAAAAGTCTGCTTATAAGAAATTTATATCAGATTTTGTTTTGATCTTAATTTTGTCAAAACTTGTTAGCACGGATCAAATAATAAATAGCCACATTTAATACCAACTTGCAACCTTCCAATTGAATTACAGCATCAGTTTGGGATCTACGCGAATAGTCTCTGTGGAGTATGTGTATTTGAAATTGGAACATTTTCTCTTAAATCTTTGTTAGGGTGTCCCCTAAGTCGTGCATAATATTTTAATGAATGATTCCTAAGATCATTCTAAGAAAAAAAATTGTTTAGGTACAAAATTCTATCTCACACCCACTGAGGCAGGGAGGGACAACTGAAAGATTGACCGAAAATGAAAAAAAAATTATCAAAAATTAAGAAAAGTATAAATACATTACATACATTAATGTGCTATAGCTTTTAAAATCAAGTTCTTTAATTGAAAAGTTTTTGAGAAATTAAAAATCAAAATTTTTGAAAAAAAATGTGATCTTTTTTTTAATATGATTTTTTTTTCGAAATTTTGCTTTGGCACTGGTTTTTGATATTCTTATCAATTCTAAGTCAAATGCTGAAACCCAGATTTTTAGAAACTAAAAAAAAAAAAACAAAAGGTGCTCATGTTTCCTTTGTATATTTATGACACAAAAACATTTACCATTAATAATAAAAACCCGAGTTTTTTTGGGGAAGAAGTACCTTTTTTCATTTCTCAACAACTAAAAAAGGTTTGTGCATCTTGTTTTTAGTATTTGACGAAGAATTAAATATAATAAAATACATTGGCACTTAATTACGCAAAATTTTGAAAACAATCAACTTGAAAAAAAATCACAATATTTTTTCTAGAATTTTGGCTTTGAAATTTAATTTCTCAAAAACTATTAAGCTTGATTCACACTACAGTGCCGATACTGATACAGTATCGATACGTTCTTACTCCGATAAAATATTCTTACACAAAAAACAATGATTATATTCACACCATCGCATCGATACTGCTCCGATACCGATACACTCTCGCTCCAGTTTCGATTCATTGGAAAGAATATTTTATCGGAGCGAGAACGTTATTGATATAGTTTCTAGAAAAAAAAAATAAAAAATATACAACACATGTAGATGTAGGTATAGTTAGATATATTTATCTTAAATTAATAGAACGTTTCAAGACTGTATCGGCACTATAATGTGAATCAAGCCTTAATTTACAGAGCTTGATTCAAAAAGCAAATAAAAGAGCTGCATGTACGAGTACTTTCGTTAATTTTCAATACCTATAGCTATTTTTTTTTTTTTTTTTTTTTTTTGCAATTTTAAGTCAATTTTTCAGAAATGCGAGGGATATAGAATATTTTGTCTTTAAAATTTTTTATAGAATGATTCCATGAATCATCCTGCAAAATATCATGCATAAATTAAGGGACACCCTGTATAAGAATTTTTCTTTCTTATAACCGCATATAACTTGCAAATAAGAAAAACTTGGAAAATAGAAAAAAATCCTTGGTTTTTACCAAATGGTACAAAAAACCATGGAGCAGAATTTTGCTGTTCACTCGGGCGTATGCGTACTTTTTTATTTTATTTAATTTTAAACCGGTTTCTTCAAATTTCCTTAGTTATTTTCAACTGAAATTTTATTATCTATAATTATTTGATGGTGATTTAATTTGAAAACTTTGTTATCAAATCAAATCTATGTTACATTGTACATTTTTGACCTAAAAACTTATGGCTGTGTGCTAAAATTAAAGCAACTGCTCTTTTTGTGTCTCAATCTTACCATGCTAAGGCTAACGCTCATAAATATTTTGTTTTGAGACTTTTGTTTTTTTTTTTAGATTTTTGAAAGATTTTTTGAGACCTTTAGTCCAATTCGTTTTACCCATAGGCACGGCAGTTGGGCTCACCAGTTAGATGCTGTCGTACCTACCTTTCTAAGACGCATAATTTTAGACAATGGCTACCGACATAAATAAATTTTGCACCAATGATATGCTGCAAATTATATTTCTTATAAATAATTTAGCAATAACTATTAGGTTGAATGATTACAAATGATGGTATTGAATGATAAATTTTGTTGAAAGCAACCGATTAGTTGGTCGGTCGGTCGCTTTTTAATGTGCATAAAATGTCAAACTTCACATCATTCGTCCTTCGAGTAAAAACAACTCAGACCACGCTTTTTTTTTACTTTTTTTGGTGAATTTTGCTTGTATCTCGCTGCGCTGCTTTGAAGTTTATTGAGCAAATCATAGATTTCTGTCCGAAAAATTCACTTTATTATGCGTTAAGCTCTTTCATGTATGCACCTATAAAAAAATTGGTCTGATTTGCATGACTTATAAGGCGTGGAAAGCAGATTTTTTCCAACTTACCATTCGAAATAATTCACGCCACGCCACTGCTATACATAACATAAGTTTATGTAGGTATATTGGGTCGTTAAAAATATTGTAATACACACGTCCTTTTGTTAAAAATACTAAAATACAGTAAATACAATGATATGATTTGTTATTAAAATTTCAAAAATGTACCCATCACTTGAGCTGACTCTTTATAAGCGCTTAAGATACATACATATATAGATTTATTGGATGGCTTATTCTGTGATATGTACAAGGAAGACTCAAACTAATTTTTTTTATTCATTGAAGCCTTTGAATGGGAGTATCAGCCATTATATTACATTCTCAATTTTCTTCTGCAGTTTACTTATTCTATTTATGCAAGGCGATAAAACTGGTTTGAAAAGAAAAACTTCTCGTACAAAAAAATTCAGTGTTCCTTTTTCCAAGCATGCAAGACAAAATAATGTTTTCTTTAGTTTAGCTTGTCGCCATTTATTGTTTACGACAGACCCATTTAATGAGCTTTATTATACCTTTTATAAGCATCACTCGGTTTAATATCTTTGGTGGCTTAAATTTATGTTATTTTTGTAGTCCATTGAGGATTTCTTATTATTACTTTTATACTATAGGTACTTCCCTTTTGCCATTTCCCTTGCCTACTAAGTCTTGACACTTACATAATGGGCATCAGAGCAGAGCACACACACTCTGCTCTCTAGTCAAGTCGATAGTTTTTAATTGGAAGCGATCTTCAAGTATGGCATAGGCTTTTTATGTACCCAGTTTTTAACCACTTGATGCTTCTCATGTTCGAAAGTCGCGGATTAATTAAACCATATACGCGGTTCGATAGCATAAAAAGCCCGTGGAACGATGCCGTCGACCAAGACGAAGACGTAGAAGAAGAAGACGCATTCTGGCATTGGCAATGGTGATGCTGTGACGTTGATTGTACGCAATGCAGTCTTTAAAAATTCATTGGCCATAACTGCGTCTTAGCTGAATGCTTTAGTTTACTTGTGCATTGCCTACACGCTCCTTTTGTGTGATCTGCATAACAGCTCTATGGAACAGGAAAACACTTTTAGTGTCTAGGACGTTGCTGCGGGCTGTTCATAGGTCCAACTCCAAACTCCAAGTCCAGTCCAGATAGCTGAAAGAAACCACCATCTGGCTATGTGAATCTCGATAGGACTATTCTGTTCCTTTTCCCTTGATCTCTGTAGTAGGTCGCTGATCTTACACGGTCTTCTAATTAGCCATGGGCCTCGGTTTGGCTCTGCACTGAGGCCAGTTTCTAAGCTCCTAAACTTTGCTCTGATGGCGATGGCGGTGCAGGGAGTAAGAAATAAAACTCAACATGGTATCCCTCTCCTGCGCTATCAGATGTAATTGGATTATTTGACCATTGCCGTCGCTGTCGTCGTATCGTCGTCGTCGCTGTCGTCTGAGGATGCCCTCATGCCATGGCACTTTTCCGATTAAGCCATACTTAAATACCAGATAATTACATGTGTACATGTTGAGAATATTATAATAAAGGATCGCGACAAACTATCGAGAAGGACCAAAAGCACACAGAGTCACAATGATTGATGTCATCTTGTTGCGCTGCAGAAAATCGAGAGTATACTTTCGATGATAACGCGCCTTAATCTTTTTCAGATTCAAATGAATCAATCATTCGCACTTTTATTGCGTTTTTTTTTATTGAGAGAAGAATGATTAATTGCTCTCGGAGTGCATCTAGTATAAGTGGAACATCTACGCAGAGGGTACATCATCCTGTGAACGAGTACCAATGCCAGTAAATGTCATTTTGAAGATAAAACCAACGTGTTCAGGACAACTGGTGTGGAAGATTATTACTTTTTTTTTTTAATTTTTATTTTTTATCTGTGGAAGTATGTATATAATGAAATTTTGCTTTCGACGAAGAATGTATACTTGTTTTATTGAGACCATAAAGAAGAATAAAATATGTATGTATATGGAATGGTTGGGATTGATTCAATGGCTGGATTATATGGGAATTTGTAGTCCATTAATATTTACGATTGGATCTATTTTGACAGATTTACTTGAGTGTGATTTAGATTGTACTCATTTTAGTTGGAGTATCTATCTGAAAATGTGGAAATAAGAGACGGTTAAATTTTTTCTACGGCATTGCTCATCTGGGACACTCATGATTTAGTTATACTATCGTCCCAAATTGTTTTACGAGTAAAATATTTTTATATACCTACTCATTTTGTCTTGATTGAGGTTTTTAAAGAAAACTAAAATTACGATGACAGAGAAGATTAAGAAAGTTCTATCTGTGAGTGTGTGTTCATCCGTACTCCCCAGGTGTGCATCGAACTATAATAGCCTCAACGAATGAACGAATTTGCTTGAAGTTTGGCACAAAACGATTTAGCTTGACTCCCTACAGAGAGGAATTCAATTTAGTATTTAAGTTCAAACGTAGTCATATAACAATGTACACTTGTCAAAACAGTTAAGGGAACAAAATAAAAAATATCACTTTTTTTTTAGTATGTTTTTTTTGAAGAGCTGTATCTCTGTTAAAAGTAGTCAAATTGAGATGAAACAAAAACATTCGGAAGCTTTATTTTTTTGTATTGAGAAATTTTAGCATATGATTTTTTTAAGATACTGCGCAATCTTAAAAAGCAGCACGAGCCAAAAATTTTAATTTTTTCCTATTTTTTGGACCTTTTCTTTGAAAAATTTTTTTGGGCCAATTTAATTCTTATTTTTTCCACAAGTTATTTATTTAGCTTTAAGGTCGTCTTTTTTCGTCGTAAAAGATTTACAAAAAGTCTTTAAAAAGTTGTTTTTTTTTTACTTTTTCTGAATGTAACGGTGAGGAGCCAAAAAAAAATAATCGTTATAAAGTTTTGAAAAAGTCTTGTAGAACATTAATTCCAGTTTTTAAAACTACCCTTAAATTTTCCGTGTCGTCATTCCTTGCGAATATATTGGTAGTCAAAGTCAAAAGTCTGTTTTTTCATTCAAAGCCAGATATTCTTCTTAAAAAAAAATTGTGGAATGACGAAAAAATGACCTTAAAGCTTAATAAACAAGTTATCGAAACAAAATATTAAATTGGCTCAAAATCAATTTTCAAAGAAAATGACAATGTTCAAAAAAAAAATGAAAAAAAAGAAAATTTTTGGGTCGTGCTGCTTCTTAAGATTGCTTCTGAATGTTTTGGATTCATCTCAATCCGACCACTTTTCCCAGAGCTCTTCAAAAAACACTTAAAAAAAGTGTTTTTTTTTTTGTTCCCTTATTTGTTTTGACAAGTGTATGATTTTTCAAGATTTTCTCAAAAAATGCTCTTGCGATTCTGGTTAAATAAATATGGAAATATCCTGGCAAGTTATAAATTTTCTCTTTCAAAACTCTGCTTTTCTTAAGCAGTGCAAGATTAAAGTTAAACCCGAGTTTACTCACCAAATTTGGTGGGTTAACTCGGGATTTACTGATCTGATCCTTTTGATATTTTATCCTCCGTGTTTTTTTAGGTCGATTCGCATATTTTTTTTAGTGTTTCTTTCTTGAGTTAACTGTGAATAAATAAATGCCTTGACTCTGGTAACTGAAAACTGGGCCTTATAGTATTGAATAATCTGTAATAACAAAAATTTGGAAATATTTCTACATAGACCAAACAAAACAATTTCATTTTATTTTTGTTAAATTTTAAAAAACTTTTATTATTTTTATATACAAATTTATATCAAAACTACAAAAATATTTATTTGTATTTAACGACGCTTTTCGTAGTGTATCAGAGCTAAATCATCAATTTAAAAAATTTGAACGAAAATTAGAAAATTCGACCAACAAAGTCAGAAAACATATTGCAGTTTCAAACTTTCTGAAAGGAAAGATAACTAGAAAAGTGTTCATAAGAAAAAAGAACATAATTTTGTATGACATTTTTCCTGACGTTTTTTTTTCCCTGGCGTAATTTTTGAAATCCTTAATTTTTTTCAAAAAAATATGATTTTCCCAAACAGCTAAGAAAAATTTTATCACAAGCATGGTTGTTTTTGGCCAGTGAAAAGCTTGTTTTTTTAATGGCAAAAAAAATCTTAGTACTATGTAACTTTAAAAAAAAAAAACTGACCCATCCATTTAGACAGCAGCTAAACGGACAGACTGACAGATAACCAAGACCTACTTTTTTCGTCTTCTCTGTCATTGAATTATCCATTTTGATTTAAATCTCGAATTTAATTTCTTTACGAGGCTATAATTTTCCATATAATACCCTTTGTGCGTATAGTACACAGGTAACTAAAAATGAATGTACGAAATCATTTTTGTAATTTGGCAATACCGTGCATAGGTGGAGCACCAATTTTAATATTTCCCGCTATTGATATATGTTATCTACACATTTGTATTCATTTACTCTAAGAAATCTTACTTCATCTTAAAAGCAAGTGACTTAATAACGGACTTTATTTAGAAATGTCAATGTCCTAACTAACTTTGTTCGAAAATAATCAAAATTTTGACAAGATTTCAAGGTTTCTTTGCTTATCGCTCCGTTCTTTACTAAACTATATTCACTTTGAAGAAACAATTATTATAACCTAACGTAACACGATTCAGAGAGGTTAAGTCAAAAAATAATTCAAAAAAAGGTTGAATGTATTCTTTTGCTCTAAGGAGCAATTTTTAACCAGGTTCAGCACAAATCAACTATTTTCATACGATACAATGAAAATTGTCGTATACTTTAGCTCAAAAATCTTTTAAAATATTAATATAAATTAAATTTTCTTATAGAAAAAAATTAATTTATAAAAATTTTACTTCTTACAACACCCCAATTAATTCCAAAAACAATCCTCACAGTGGACTACAAAATGCAACACTCCAATAACTACCAAGCCAACCACGACAAGATCGACAGGTTTTACCTAACTCATCCACTTGAAGACCAAAAAAATAAAAAGTTCACCAATTCACTTTCATTGCCATCAGATCGATCGTTGCCGTTGTTGGTTCGAACAGATAACAATCCAACTTCAAACCTGGCTTAAACATTCAACCAGACAACAGAATTTGAGGTTCTTTAGCTGTTCGATCAAACCTCACGATCAGTAAGTGAGAAAACGTGATCGCGATCGGTTCCACCTGTTCGTCGGACAGGTAAACGCTGTTACAAGTTAAAGAACAAAAAACAAAGCCAAGAGCAAAAGAAATAAATAAAACAAAAACAAAATACCGCTTCATTGGAATATTCTCTGAATTTACTTATCCGCATTGCAAGAGACGTGTGTTTTGATAGTATTTGTCGACTTAAGTTCTTCGCTTGATATTTCACCACCCAGGACAGGACAACAGCAGGCGACAGACATTTCTTCACACCTCGCTCTAAAGTGTTGACAAAGTATTAATGAAATTCGTGTCCCGTGCCTGTGAGGATTACGTTGTCGTACATGCGCATAGTATAAACGCCTCTGTCCTTGTCATAGAATAAAGTTCCATTTTTGCCCACTCAAGGAACTAACCAAGTGCGAAATTCGTTCACTCTGCGAAACCACTGCAGATCGAAGTGTTAACGCGTCCCACGCACATCTATCCGCTGAATCAGCGTGTAACAAGGATTCGCTGCCGGGTGCTTTTTGTGTTCTCCGGACGTGTTTTTGTGTTTGAATAGAATACGAGCCGTTTCATTAGGACGGCAATAAATCACAACTATAGCGCTTTTACGGATCCGCAAACAAAAGTAAAGTGAATAAGTGCGTTCGAATATTCTGTTACGCTATACTCCTGGCTTACTCTTGTCGTCATTTACATTGCTTCTTGTTCGACATCGTCATTGTAAAATAAGCCGTAGAGACTGTGATTTCAAAGATTCGGTTACGAGGCGGTTAAAATTGAAAAAAGTGAAAAAAATCTCTCGATCGATTGTGAACACCTGGATATATCATAGTGAGGGTGTGTGTCGGAGGAGATCGAAGTGGACTTTTGAAAGAACCCACTAGAATTACTGCGCCATTGGGCGTTGGATTTTTTCAGAACCATCTCGCGGACAACTGCTGAATGGATAAATAGCAATAAAATTATACGGAGACGAAGGTGGGTTTGGCTGGCTGAGGCCAGTTTTAATATCGCGCTTATGTTGCATGATGTGGATATGCGGGCTTCTCTTTTCAGAAGCCATCAGCATATGGACACTGAATGTGTGCTAAGTTGTGATTTTCTGTGTTTAAATGCATGAATCGTCGTCGACGGCTTGTCGACGTCTTCGTACAGGTTCATTTTAGAAGCCTGAACTCGTATAACGAAGTATATAAACCAGCAACAGCGAGCGGTGGGGAAAAGATTTTAATAGATACTCTTTTCTAAGGAATTCCCTGAAGTATAACTTACAACGTTGCTAGGTCTATATGGAATCCTCTAACGCGGACATTAGCAACGAGTCATTCTTGATATTTTTTTAAATATTTTTTTTTACAACACACTGAATGCCTTCACATAGATATTATGCTAATCTTGGTTTAGCCAGAAGGATTTAATATGGTGTTCTATCACAAAGTTATTACCTTGATTGTATAGATGGGTTGAATATACACACACACTCATATAATACGTGTGTACATTTTTGTTTATTTCGATAAGAATAGAAATGGTCATAACAAATGGTTTTTAGTATTTTTCATTTTTGTTCGAACTACCGCGAGAACCCGTGCTGTGGTTGTTAACAAATGAACAAAGTAATGAGTTGAAATTTATTCGTGTCCACTGAATCATAAATATTAACATGGCAGTTGGCAGAGATATTTCTATTTTCTGTGCAATCAGATTATTTAAGAAGTAACTTCTGAATAAAAAGTTTCTATTCACTAAAAATGGTTGATTAAGGTTTAGGAATGTGGGTAGGTAGGCGTAGGTATTGAAGTATTATTTGTCTAAATGTCTAATATTTTGATATTATTTCAAAAATATTTTTTTTTAAACCAAGTTTTTGAATTTTGCGAAACAATTAAATGAGTTTTTCTATTTTACTTTGAACCAATTTTGGTTTCAGGATTTGGTTTTCTGGGTGATTTTAAGTTAGTACTTATAAATACCTAATCCAGTTTTCGTGAAATCTTGTCTGTCACAGAAATTCCCGAGTGTACCCAAATTCGTGTTTTATATTTAAGGAGATGAAAAAAAAAAACACTTGTGGCGGGTGGGGGCAATTTCTGAAAAAATTAATTCAAAATGGTTAAAAAAAAATATTTAAAACAATAGAAAATAACGTACAACAATATTTTTTTTTTAATTTTGCGTAAATAAGTCCCACTGTTTTTAAAAATATTCAATCAATTTTTATTATCAATTTTTAGTCAACTACTAAAAACCAAATGTAAAACTCTTTTTTAATTTTTGAGAAATTAAAAAAAAAAAAAAACAAAAAATTCCCGAAAAAGGGATTTTTTGCCCTATGTTTATAATTTCTCAAAAACTAAAAAAGATTTTTGCATCTGATACATGAAGGGTTCACAGTTGTACCGAACCAAGTCACAAAAAGTGAATTCGAAGATATAAAGAGGTTTAGTCATTAATTAATTACTGATAGTTTATTCTATAAGTTTTCTTCTGACTTAAAAATAAAACACTAGAGTTAAAAAAAGTAGTAGCCCGTGGCGTAATGGTTAGTGCGATGTACTGTCACGCCAGAGGTCTGGGGTTCAATACCAGCCGCACTTAAAGTTTTTTTTCGGAGCTAATACCTCTTGCGAGGAAGTGACAAATCCTCCAAGAGTATCTCTTGTCATAGAAAAGTGCCGCTCACCATAGCCGTTCGGATTCGGCAATATACTGTAGGTCCCCTCCATTCGCTGGACCCTGGTTCTTCATAAGCCGTTTGTGCCACCAAATTTTTTTATTTTCTATAGAGTTGAAAAATATTCCCAAAAATTTTCAAAAAACAAAAAAAGTTACGACATAGTTCGTTTCAGCTTCAAATGATTTCGAAAAAATGTGATTCAAGAAAATAAAAAGCGGTATAGTTCTTAAACAAAAAGTAACAAAAACAATATTTAATTCATTTCAAGACCTATTTTACAAAATTATTAATTTTTTGTTGTAAATAAACAGTTATTAGACACATACAAATTCGTCATTTACATCGTCTTCATCACTTTCGAGCTGGTCCTTGTACTGGTTCGTTGTTAACGGTTGTTTGGATGGTAAGTTGGAATAAATTTAAGTTAATCCATCATCTCCCTTTTTTTCTCTGACGTTACTGCACGACGAGTTTGGTAGAGACTATTTTGTTTTAAATTTTAAAGGGATTGTAGGTTCTTCCCTTTATTTTTATGTAAGCAAACTTTTGTCGAACTCCGCGTGTTTCCTTATATTTAAATGAAAAAGGTGAATTGAGCTCGAATCAAAGCCATTTGATTTTAACCTATGGAAAATTAAGACCTGTTAGATTATCATCATGCAAAAATTTCGATGTAGGATCATATCATAATTAAAACGGTTTCTCGGATAATATTCAAAGTGTAAAACAATGATAATTTCCCAAAAAATGTTCTACAGTGCAAAACATACGTCTTTTCGCGATTAAAACTTTCAATACCTGAATATCACTAACTTGGTTCATTTATGCTTCGAAAGAAATCGAAACTGAGAGTCACTGACTTTGGTTTTTTTTTACCTTTAACTGGCTGAACAGAATGGTGACGGAGACAGAACTGGAGCCGGAGCTGGAATAGCTGTCAAAATATTGAAAACACGCAAATTCAATGTTGCGAACACAACGGAACGTAGCCGGATACGGAGCTGCAGCCGCAGACGGAAGAGTTCACTAACTTTTGACTTTTCACGTACGACACTTTTGACGTTTCAATTTGTATGAAGGAAAAAAACAACTTTTTGGGTCGAAAAAACATATTGTGGTTATTTGTATCGCGAAAAAAATTATTTATTAAAAGGAAAATGATTGGAAACAAAAAATTTGAATTCTGAGCTTGTACACAAGAATATTCTTTCGTTTTTCTTCAAAATACTTTCAAAGCAGCTGCATTGTGGGCACGTAAAAAAAATAACGTATGACACTTTTTGACAGCTCTTCCAGTTCCGTCTGCGGCTCCAGTTCCAGCATTCTATTCTGTTCAGGCAGTAACTTAGGAACGAAACACTTTCTGACTTAATTTATTATATACCTGAATAGAGTTTACATTGCGATTTGCGCACAAGTTAGCACTAGTATTGGATTTTTTTTGTATGACTTGGCTCGGTACAGCTGTGAGCCTTCCACATATAGAACAAAGTAAAAATAGCTGAAATATTCACAAAAAAATGAAAATTTTAATGTTCCCCGGCGCAGTGGAAGTAGTGCTTGACTGCTAACCTGGATGTGTGGGTTCGAGCCCCAGTCTAGGCAGCATTCTTTTCTATATTCCCTCAACTGAACGCCACCCCTGGGATTTAATGATATAATCAAAACCTTATTTCTCAGTCCACTGTGCCAACAAAAATCTATCCTATCCTTCTATTCCTTCTAAAATTGCCTAATTTATAAGACCCTAGGTCTTACTGGCAAATATATATTTGTGTTGTGTTTTTTTTTTTAGTACCTTCCAACTTACATTTTAAATATTTGCATACATATGTAAGTGCTTATAATAACGTAAGTTATGCCTCTAGTTATATTATAACTCACAAAAAAAATAGAAAAATTAAAACAAATTAGGTACTTAAAAAAATTCCTTTAAAGTAAAATAGTACAATTAAAAAAATCTCACCTAAAAACTTATCCACCCAATGTTTACCTTATCTATCGTTTGCTTTTGTTAGTTTTACTAACCTTCTTTTATAATTATTGCCTTAGACTCCAAAAGCCCATAGTTATTGTTGATACTTAAATTTTAACGCCCAACACAAACCTACTGTTGTCTTGTCTGTGCGCCAATTAAAGCAAAAACTTATAAATTAAAAAAGTGAACAACATCTACATCAACTATCTAAGCCTGCAGGGCATAACGTAACTTTGTGAATTTCGAGACGCTTAATTATGATATTATTCAAGACTGTATATTTATATCCCAGCATCTTTTGTAGCCCGTATTTTCCACGCACAAAATCTAACAAAACAATTCTTAATTCATCATTTCTTTCACTTCTACATATACATATAGACTACTGGTTGTGATGTTGAGTTGAAGTTTGTCTTTAAATTTACTTTTTCACGAAGAGTTGAATATAATAAAATTACTTTTGAATTAATGGGCCATCATTAATTATAAAATGAACAAAATAAAATCAAAAATTAGAATCTGGGAATATACAAATAAAGAAATATAATAAATTTAATGATTTCGTCATTCAATTATGTTATTAATAAAAATGTCTGGAGTTTCTTTTTTTTTCTCTTACCAAAATTCTAAAAATTTATTTTTTATTCGAAATACTAATACAAAGGTTTTGTGGGATTTTTTGTGATAAATGTCTAGGGATGTCAGCTTTTTAATTCACTAATCCAACAGCTATAAGGTTTTATTACAGATGGCTTCTTTTTATTTCGTTCTATTGACCACTTCTATATTGATATTGGTCAACGGTCAATAATGCTGCGGCTTCACATTGCATTGCTAACACCACAAATATGACCTTAATCTTAAGCCTGTAGTCAGAAATTATTTGTTTTCAATAATTTATGTGAGACTATGAATTGCATTCTTAGTCATCATAAGGAATTTACTATTTAATCCAATCAGCCAGGCACGTAGCCAGAGGGAGACTTGAACTAATAAAGGCAGACAGAATTCTGGGTCTAGATTTTCAATTAAAGTCGACTTTATAGATTTTCCTTGCAAAAAAAAAAGACATCGAATAAATAAAAATTAGAGATGAACACAAGAAAGTTGTCACTGTGTTTCTGTGTGTTTTATTATCATTATGGCAACCAAGAATGTGCCCTAAAAAATTTTGTTCTAAGCGCTTATAATATTCCCTTAAAAAAATCAATTACACTTGCGAGCAAAAAATGGAATCAACCCTTTTGCTTCACGTAAAAACCATAACTGCTCTCAATGTAATTGACATGCATGAATGTTTATAGTATCGTTAGAACGCTGAAACAAATAAGCTTTAAATCAAGGTTAAAAACATAACAAACGCTTCAGGATTTCAAGAGATAATCGTAGAAATTGAAGAATAAAAGAAAAAATAAAGTGAAATTAAAACAGGTAGTAGCTCGAAAATTAAACATTAAAGACAAAATTAAGCTTTGAAATGATTTTTAATTGACCTGATGGGTTTCTTGATTGTTTTTGGCGGTATTCTTTCCCATTCGTCTACCAGTGCCGCTTTCGGTTTTTAATGGTCTCGGAGATGAGTTTCTGGCTCTAAACCTTCGTTTAAGCTCGTCTCACAAATGCTCGATAGGGTTTAAGTCTGCGCTTAGCGCCAGCCAGTCCATCGTGGAAATACCAACTTGCCTAAAAAATCCGACTATTCGCCGCGCAGTATTACATCACACGTTGTCATACATTAGTACGAAATCTTTGGCAATACATCCAACATAAGGAACGACGTGATGCAGCAGAATATCGGAGATATACCGATCCGAAGTTAAACCTCCCCTCGACCACCAGCAGTCACAAAAACCAGCTTACTTTTCCTTCAACTCAAATGTCTGCCTGTATCATACAAGACCCTCCCCCGTAAGTCACGGTTTGGTCATAACAGTTTTGTACAAATCGCTCGTCTGTGTATTCTGCCCCTACGATCACTTTCATGCAGACTGATTTTAAACTCATCCGAGAACACACCTCGCCTCCATTGCTCAACTCCCCAATCGCAGTGCATTAGAGAAAATGGTATTCAACCTTATCGATGGATCGCAGTCAATTTCGCGTCCCTGACAGGTCGTTTCGGGGTAAGCACTGCTTCCTTAAGTCGTCTTCTACCTGTCCATTCGCTAGCATAATTCTTCCTCGTACCTGTTTGAGCTGTTGTTGGACGTTTAAAGCCAGTCAAATTACGATTTAGGAGAGAAGTCATTGCGATGAATCTTTCATATCTCTAAGTGGTACAGCGGCGATGTCCAGATTTTAGCATTCGCACAAACTATCCAGTTTTGTAAATCTTTGATACACAAAATTTGCTAAGATGGAGCTGATGGGCAACAGCACGTTGGGTTATTCCTTGTCGCAGTATTGTAACAACTTGAGCAACACCTGCAGGTGTGGTATCCATTTTTTTCCAAGATTAGAAAGCCTGTTACAGTTCACATATTATGTCACAATTCACATGCTATAGACAAAAAACAATGGCGCAAAATTTTAAACAGCCTGATGTTAAGGTATTAGCATGATATACTACTTAACAATTTTCTAACTTTAAAACTCTTTATTAAAATAATGTTAGTGTTAAACATTTTCTAACTAGTATCTAGACTAGACCTATCTTTCTAGCTTTAAACGCCTAAAACAGTGAGAGTTCAACCCATTTTTGCAATTTTAGCTGCCAAAGTGACACTTGGATTTAGTATGATACTAAAAAGTTAAAATAGGCATTTGGCGATTTTAACTTTAGTAAAATGTTAAAAAGATAAGACGATGCTAACTCGTTTAAAATTTGGAAAAGCCTATTTTTAACGTAGCATCATAGTAAAAATTCTTTAACGTCATACTAAATCGTCTAAAATTTTGCGCCAATGATTTTTGACGCCCTTATTCTTAAAATTACTAAATACACTAAAAGTTTGATCCAAATTAATTTTTTACTTCAATCTTTGAAGGAGCATCCTGAAAAAAATTCGTATGACTCAATATTGGTTCCGACTTTTAAGAAATGACTTTGTTCTTCTGGTTTCTCAAAATGTATAAAACTTCCCAAAGTTAGCCTTAGATCGAAAGTTAGAGCCATATGTAAATCCAAACAAAGATGGTTCGAAAACAAATTAAATTAAAATGCTTTCTCTTAAATCGAGTTTTTTTTCTAAATTAAATTCTTTTTTTTTACTACTAGTGACATCTTGTATCAATTAAATTACTAATAACTTCCATTCTCAAAATATTAATGTCCACGATTGTTATGGATTACGTGGTAACGTTTTGACTATACATGCTAAGAGCTAGCAACATTGGTAAAGCTTTTAACAAAGGAAGAAATATGACTTTTAAATATAAAAAAGTCAGTCATACACTCCGATTTGATCGATTAGCTCAGATGTTGTTTTTATTTATTTTCAAAACTGAAACTTAAAACCTAATCGATCAAACCGGAGTGTAATACTGACTTTTTTCTTATCTCAATGTCATATTTCTTCCTTATCCTTGTTTCAAGCCTGTAATCAAAACGTTGCTACGTTGCTATTTCTTAAAAATTCACTTAGAATGGAAAAAAAAATACTAAAAATCAATGAAAACTTTTATATCTACAGCTTCGTACAAACACAGTGGTGAGCTCGCTGATTTCTGCATATTTTCCGGATGTGCAAGAAATTAGGAAATAAGTGGGAGATTGCTCTACTTGTGTTGGCATGTGAGTTTCGCGCAATGCGTTGCAATACGATGTCAAAGAAGTCACATAAAAACTCTTCATCATGTCTAAATACTTTTTTGACATAGAGTGGCCAGCAGCTGGATCAGCGAGTATTCTCCATTGTCATTCTGCAGTCAAATGAGTTTGAACACAATGCAAATATTGCACACGGCTCTGTGTCTGTATTTCTAGTCTCTCTCTCTCTCTCTCTCTCTCTCTCTCTTAAATGTTGTCGTATTTTTAACTGCTGAAAAATGGAAAAATGTTCTCTTTAAATCCTACTTTACAATTAAAAAAAAAATTACCATTAATAACGATATTTTTCGCATCAAAACCTCCTCCAAAATGAAATTTCATTTACGCCCGGGCCTGCCCTCCATAATAAATGAAATAATACATTATGTATGTGGTGATGTTCTTTTGGTATTAGAATTTCTATCAGAGATTATGTTGCGCCACGGCCCATTGGCGGCGGCGCACTGCACTTTACACATCCAACAACAATATAAATTAAGGAAAACCCCTATCTCAAGAACATAACTAATTTACATAACCACTTTCCGTGTTTTGTTCTCGAATATAAGCTATATGTATATTAGATAAAACCACGAGGCATTAGCCGTTGTTGATGAAAAGATACAAGAAAAAATGAAGCATGTTCTTGAAAAATCAATCTAACTAATTGATCATCATCGTTACACGGGTATTCACCTTTTTATTTTTAACCAAGCAAAGGCTTTTCCCTTGACAGAAATTTATGATTTAATGAAGTGTCCCAGTGTTTATTGTATAGCCCGTAGAAAAATTTTACATTATACTATTCAATTAACTTAGATCGCCGCATAATATATTATTTTTTAAGTGAAAAATCGGTTAATTTTGATGAGAGTATAAATTAATAATGGCAAAGTACAGTGGAACAATAAATCATGGACAGTTGGAATAATTCAGGTGTAATAATTCTGTTTTTTTTAGAAATTAAAACATAGAACTTATGTCAAAATTTAAAGTGTTTCCTACCAATTTGAGTTTCTCTAGCTTTTGATCTTATAAATTTTGGTTTGGAAAATAAAATAAATTTTATTTGAAATAAAAAATACTTTAGGGATAAGATAAAGGGTCTTAATATTGAGGTTACTTAGGGTTGGTAAAGAAAATAATGTCATGCAAACTCATAGTTCAGTAGTTATAGGTTACTTGTTGATTTTATTCCAATTTTCAAGCTTTCGATGCAATAAAAATATTAATTAATGCTACTTCTTTCCTCGTAAATCCAGCCTTGCCAACTTGAATAGATGCCTTTGGTCTTTTGTTGCTCTTTGGAGAGTCAATCGAGGTATTACTTTGTTATATACCAATACTCTACATGGCAAAAGACAGCAAATAGGAACTACCATTTGCTCCAGGTGCCACTGCAACTACACATTCAATATAAAATTAATGAATGAAAATACACTTTAGGCAACAAATTCAAGTTGCTGGCGGTGTAGGCTTATGTCCCTCTTTGGACATTGTAATTTCCAGCGTTTTGTTGCACTTTCCAATGCGATATAGCTCTATAGCTTGAAGGCATTTTTATACTCTTAGCCGTGGTTAACCTATGTAACTAAAAGGTGTAGCAACACTTTCGTCAAAGATTGCACAAAAACACTATACCTATACTACCTGTCTAACATCTTAAGTGTTTTTGTAATTGGATCGAATTGATGGTCGACATGATGGCTAATTGGTGATGGATACAAAATAGGAATGTTGCGCATTTTTTTTACTTTCTCCAACTTAATTTCAAGAAATTGTAGTTTAAAACTAGCAGTTTTGTGTTTTTGAATGGTTTTATCGATTAATGAAGACAAATTAAACAGGACATCATTTTAAAACCGTAAATAATTGTAGTTTTATGAAATTGTTAAATTTAGACAGAAATACATAAAGACTAAACCTGGATAAATTAATCAAGCTACCCAGTCACGCGTGTGATTTTTATACGCCGAGATAACCAGAAATGTTAGGTAATTCATTATTTTTGGATATGTTTTAAGAAAAAAGAATATCCTTTTGCAGATAAAGCGTATCTATTTATAATGTACTTAGCGAGTCTGTTATAGGAATTTTAGTTTTATTTTTTTAGATAAAAGTGACATAAAAAAAAAATTAACTTTTTTCAGGTTTTTCTAAAAAAAGAAAATTAAAATTTTCTTGATAACATTTGAAATTATATTTCGTGTCATTAAAAAAATAAACTAATTTTAACATGGAAGGTATTTTTTGCCTTTGGAATTTTATAAAATTGAACCGATTTTCTTTCGTTCAAGAGTCCAAAATTGTTCTTGTTCGACATTTTGTCATTAATTCACAACGACAAAATATTCTTAAAAAGTTTCAGATTTTTTTTAATTTAATTTAATCAAACCACAAAACTACCATTTCAGTTTTTATTAGCTTAGAAATATTGATATCCTGCACGTCTTGATATGCATAAGGCTTCTAAAGGGCTTTTCTCCAAAAAATATTTCTTATAGAAGTCATGATTTCAATAACTGCTTCATTAAAATTGTTTGCAAGCTAGATGAAGAAATTTAAATGAGGCTAGTACGTGTTTTGGAATAGACCTCTATAAATGAAGTTAGAGAAGCTTAATGAAGCTATATTTCTATAATGATTGTATAAGGTTTATTATAATTATAAGTTACTGTCATTCTGTATTTATAAGGCTTCTGTTAAAATTTTCTGGAAGCTTTATCCAATAGTTCGCTGTGAAATGTCAGACTTTATATGGTTTTCCATTCAACTATTTGAGATGGGGGAAACCCCAAGATCAATCGTGGTAAATGGAAATTAAAACCAGATTGACGTTTTGTAATTGTAATTGTGTGTGTTACTTTTCTGTCAAAGAATTTGTCTTAAACAAACTCGGGACAGATCCAGTAAAATTGATCAAATATGATTTTGCAGAAAATTTAAATCTAAAATTAATCTTGAGCTGAATTTATTTACATAAACCTTAATCAAATCTTCCATAGTTCGTTTCTTCATGGACAATTTTTTGTTTGTTCAAAAATATTTTGAAGTTACTAAAAAGACTGATAACGTTTTTGCATCTTCCACATTCTATCTTAGATGGTTGAGTGCGTAGAGTAGTGGACTACTATCCTGTAGTTCCGAGTTCGATCCCTAGAAATGTATAAAAATCTTTGTATTTTAAAATTATTTCCAATCAATCTCGGCGATTTCGCCAAGTCAAAAAATGAGCAAACGAATCCAGTTTTTTTTCCTCAGATTTTTGACAGCAAAACTGAGAAATTTTGCTGAGGAATCCTGTTCATGTAACTGAGATTGCTGAGGGCTCTGAGAACTCATTTTACTGAACATTTAAACTAATAAGTAATAAAATGTGATACATGGTCTTAGATTAAAATTGAAAAAAATACAGTAAAAATTACTACAAAGAAATTGAAAATAATAAATAATTTTTTTTCGAATTTTTTATTCAACCTCTTTAAGAGTTTTTATAATCGGCTTCTTATAGACCGTGCAAAGACTTTTCTAGAGGCCTCTATAATCTTCTCTTTTTTATATAATTACAGAAATTTTACAAATATCTTAACGAAATCAGAACGCATATTCAGTTAGGCCTAACCTAAGCTGAATTATTCGTTGAGTATGCAGCTTAGAATAATAGTGTACTAGATTAACCTTTATAAAGTTCAAAATATTATTCAAATTTAATTTACTCAGTCAATTTTGTAAAAACAATTAAGTCGATACCATTTTGATGAGAAACCCATAACTAAGTGATGAAATTAGCATAGGTACGCGAACGCGCTTTGTCGAACCCAATGAACATTTATTCCAGTGTAAAGTATTAAATTCAAATTTATTCAAAAAAAAAATGAATAAATTGGTTCAATTTAATTATCAAAATTGTTTAGATAAGCAAATTAGAAAGGTAGCTTAGAACAGACACCACTTTGTTAATAAACTTTAAATTATTTGAAAAAAAAAAAAATAAATAATTATAAAAATAGATCGAAAATGTTGATGTCCAAAAAAAATTGTATTCTTTGTTGGAAACTTTTATATATTTTTTTTTTAATGAACAAGTTTTATATTCATAAATAAATAATAAATAGATTAAATGTTGATCTTTTTGAAGATTTTGTAAATTTAGAAATATGCTGTTTTAATGAGTCTTATTTATACAAATTTAAATACCAAATAATTATGAAGATAAGTGGGTGATATACATAAAACAGAGCACGTGCTTGGATATGTACTTTAATAACGAAGCTGAGCATTTACTCTTTTGTACGATTACATTGTGATTTTAAAGACTGAATATTTATACACTTATTCATCTGATTATAAATTTAGCTATGTCTCTAGACAGCAACATAGTTATTTTGATTATTTGCAAATTTATGCAAGCCTGAAATTTACAGTTTAAACAACAAAACAAATAGCCAAAAATGAACATAATTAGAAATAATTTTATTTGACAACTTCTGAAATTGTTTTGACATCAGTTTCATCTTATTTCTTTAAAGAATCTTAATTAAAGAGAAAAAATACATGTTAAAATAAATGAAGTGGTTTTTCTTTTTAACTTAAATTTTTATATATGATTTTTAAGAAACAAATTTAGTTCAACAATTTTAAGGATCTATAAATGTGGATTTACAGATTTAATCTAGAATAAAAAAATAACCTGTTAATTTTGATAGTATGTAAGCTAAACATATTATAATGTGATAGTTCAAAATAAAATAAAACGCAAGACTAGATCGCACAAACTTGCTCTTGTAGTAAAAGTTTCTTCGAATTTTAAAGATTTAGTGTATCATAAGTAAATAATTTTTTGATGGGAGCCTTAATTTTAAACTAATATCATACATTATAGAGCTTAAATTAAAAAATTATTAAAAATCAACAAAACTCGAAATAAATTTATTAAAAAATTCTTTTTAAATTGTTTTGAGAGCTAAACAAAGTACACCATCTGATTTCTTTAACTAATCTTAGTTTTGGAGAAGAAACAAAATTAAAATCGTGGGACCGTTTTTTTTTTAAATAATTTTGTATAGACAGGCATATCAAATTTTATAAACATTTTTAAGAAACAAATAGGTACACAATTTTGTGAGTATTTATTTATGTTAAATTAAAAATTAAATTTGAAAAAAATTATCTACCCGTTTTTGAAATATCGAATTTTCAAAAAAAAATTTTGATTTTTTTTTAAATCCAAAATTTGTTTTTTTTTGTGAAAATGTTAATATGCAGTATGATTTCAATTTTTGAGAAGTTTTTGTATAAAAATTTTTATTTAAATCGGTTACACACATAATGAGATAGTCCAAAAAATATAAAATGGTTCTATGAGAGATACTCGTAATATTGGCTAACTGTAAATTTTCTTTATGGCAGATTGTAGACCATACTAATATTAGTATTTAGAACAATTTTAATCAAAATCGATGGAGTCGTTTTCGAGAAAATTTATATTTTCTGTAACTGTTTTTTAACATTTATATGGAAGGTACCGTTAATTTTGACTATTAGAAAAATTTTTGTTCAAAATATTTTAGATAATGTTAAAAAACCGCTTGTTACCAAGTTTTATGAAAATCAACCAAGTCGTTTTCGAAATATTTGGTTTTCAAAAAAAAAATTTAAACATTTTTTAAAAATCAAAAAAAAAAAAAAATTTGAAAATTTTGGTAAACAATACTATTTAAATTTCTCAGACGATTCTCCAAAAAAAAATTATTAAAATCAGTCTATTCCTTTTCCAGAAAAACGAAAATAAAAAAATGGTTCTATGGGAGGTACCATTTAAAACCATTTTTTGGAAATTTAATTTGCTGCAGAAGTTAGCCTATACCTAATAAAATTTATTAATTTTTTTTTAAAAAATCTGTTGAGCCATTTTTGAGAAAAAAAAAAAGATTTTCCAAGAATGCTAAAAAAAATTATATGGCAGGTACCGTTATTTTTGGTCCTAAAAAGAAAATGAAAAAAAAGTGTCGGAGGAATGTCCCAAAAACACTTTATACCAAGTTTAATTAAAATCGGCCCATGGGTTTAGGCTGTAAACGAGTCTACAGACATATAGACAGGTAGACGGACGAAATTGCGAGACCTACTTTTTTCGTCTTCCCCATCATGGTAATGTCAAGTTTGATCAAAATCTCTAGTTCAAGTTTTTTTACGAATCCAAAACTTGCCATATAGTACCTATATATCGCAAGTAAAAAAGTTATACAGAGTGATTCGCATACAAATATTATAGGAGGGGCGTCTTCATCCCCCCCCCCCCCTCCCCCGCACCGTTTATGCCGGTACAGTGGGGCAATTTTCTTAAACAAATCGACATGAAATAGAAAAAAAAAATCATTTAAAAACAACGGCAAAACTTACAATATCATGTTATTCCATTTTATTGTAAAGCCAGAATTCCGTTCTTTAAAATGATTTAAGAACATAGTTTTTGAAAAATTAACTTTCAAACTCAAAATTTTGAAAAAATAATGAAAAAAATTGTGTGCAAACTAATTAATTTTTTTCAAAATTTGTCGTTATTAAGTAGTATTTTTGTTTTCAACATTCGTTGCTCCTATCAATTTTTAGTCAAACTGGATGCCTAAATATGTCTTTCAGTTTTTGATAAAATTAAAAATACTAAAATCTACTTTACTACTTAATTAGTGGAAATAGTATTTTCGGAAAATAATGGATAAGAGTAGAATTTAATGAGAAATTACTTTTTAAATCAGTTTGATGTCAAAATAAATTAAAATCGACCAAATTTTCGAAAAACATATTGAGTTTTGAAAAAATAATTTAGACTTTTTAAATCCCATTTATTTTTAATATTGATAGATAATCCAGACTTATTAAAAACTTTTTGAGAAATTTTCTGTTTAATTTGAACAAAATCAGTTCAAACATTTTCGACAAAAACGAAAATCAAAACTGATTTTAAGGGATATCCATTAATGACAATTTTTCAATTTTAATCAAATTCCTAAATTCCCAGACTCATTTAATAGTTTATGGTTCCGATTTTTCATGCACATAAAGCATAAATTCCAATTCACACATCAAGTCTGTTAATAAAATTAAATAAAAATTCTTTAAACATAAAATATGAAATATGTAAGTCAAAAAGTTTATTTCTGCTGAAATTAATACTCAAATAGAATTTAACTCAACTCAAGATTATGTTAATTTGTGTGGTAAGTTTAATTAAGTTGTTTCTTCTTTTACCATCAACCGATTCATATTGAGCCCAAAATTAATAGCCTTAAGCTATTTTTTATGGTTATAATCTTTGAAAAAAGATGACAAATTAACATTTGAATAAAACAAAAATAATTTACTATTTTAAATGAAACCAGATTAAATGTAAATCAACATTATATGATGGAACTAATGAATAATTTTGATTAAATTTAATTTAAAATGTTGTTAAAGATGTAATCTACCTTAATGGACATTAAAGACCACATAAACATTTAACCTTCCTAATAGTTTGGTTATTTATTTTTCGCACTTACGTATCTAGTTTAGTATAGAGCTTAATTTTAAAACGATTATACATAATTTGTTTACTTTATGTTCTTTACTTTTGTACCCAAGTGATTTTTGAAATTTTAAAAGATTACCTTTAAGAAACTACAAAAATGATGAAGACTGAGCTCCAACGAAAACTTGAAGCTTTGTAAAAAAGTATAACTTTGCATTAGTTTGAAGTTTTGGGAACGCAAAAAAAAAAATATTTTAAATCGAAGTAACTAAAAGTTTTTTGATGTGCAGTAAATGCGCATCTGATGCATTTTGGTACTCAGCCAAATATTTAATTTTGTATTAAAAGCAATAACATCAAATGTATTTTAATAAAGAATAATGGTACTTAAAGCACAACATTTAATTATCCCGGTTTAATTTCTGACCGATGTGCTACATCTTTACGTATTTGAATCTGTATTATGAATAAATCATCATTACTTATACATAGCTCTTTTCTGACCAAAATAAAAATATAAGGTGATGAATATTTACAAACATACATTACATTAATACGCATACGCGTTCTTTTGCAATACCTACAAGTAAACCTTGTATTTTATAACATGGCCTCATATTATTTAAAAAAAAAAATATTAAAATGTGATGGTAAGCAAAATGCACCTTTACGATCGTGATAGTAAGCCAAAATATGCACACAAATTAAGGTTTATTAATTTTCAAAAACTTGACGCACGTAATTTCGTTGACTTAAAAAAAAAAAAAAAACATTCTTTGTTAGACAGACATCGCCAACAGTCTTCATCGTCAATGAGGATTTTTTTTTAAAGTTCAATCACGTGCTAAGCATTTACAATGTCAAAATAAAATAAATGTTTGTGAAGACATTTTATATTATGGGTTTTTCTGATGTACATAGGTACCTTAACTACACCTAAGGCTATAATACATATTATTGTAAATGTTCTGCTGATGAAAGCAAATTTCAAAGGCATGTGGTTTAAATAAGTAAGTTTAACGAAAAATCTTCAAAAGAGCTGTGTAACGATTGGAAATATATTATTTGAACATTGAATTTATTCACCATGAATCTAATTGGCTAATTATGTTATAAATCTCATTAAAAAAAATAAAAGTTTTTTTTAAGAGAAGTGAATCTGTGAAATAAATATTAAAGCTTTACAATGAAATCACATTATTAATGATTTTTAAAGTTAGTTTCAAGGTTTAGCCCTAAGGGCATGTTCTATTGTTTTGTTTTTAAAGATTCCATCATTAATAAGGTTAATAAACCTTCTTTAAATTTTACTTAGTTTATTTTTTATTACGATGACTTTTGTCTTTTGAAGACATGACTTTTTTTTTTTAAACTTTGAAAAATTTTAAGCAATTTTTTCCACAACTCAGCATGAAGTTCATTCTCTTTCCTTCTCGTTATATCAAAAAAAAAGCAATTAGTCAAGTCAAAAGTCATCTTGTAATAGGAAACTAGATTATTTTTGTCTGAATAATATTGGAGTCTATCCCTGATTTCGAAACAACAATATTTTAGGTTTATTATAACTTCTCATGCTTCTATAGAAAATGGTCTGAAATCTTAATTTGATCTCAATAATGTCCAAAAGTAGAG
The DNA here is from genome assembly GCA_947049315.1 of Epistrophella euchroma. Taxonomy (NCBI): domain Eukaryota; kingdom Metazoa; phylum Arthropoda; class Insecta; order Diptera; family Syrphidae; genus Epistrophella; species Epistrophella euchroma. The sequence continues at coordinate 117,890,865 of OX346245.1, read as the reverse complement.
GTATACCTACCAGGAAAACTGAAGAATTCACATCGATGTTGTTTTCAAATTTATGTCAGGGGAAGTATTCCCAACTATACTTTGCTGTTTACAGGTAACAGGTACTCGTAGGTACTCGGTCTCCTGTAATGGTAACTCGAGAATTTTTTTTTCTTCAAAATATCTTTTGGGGGTGAGGTCACTAATAGTCCAGTCAACGAAGGAAAAATAAATGAAAAAAATCGTGTAGTCTGGATTAATTTTTTAAGTGGTAGGTGTGACCCCCTGGTGTAACATACTAAAATTTCCCAGCCCAGGCCCACGAGCTTTAGACAAGAGAGGGGCACAAAGATCCCCTTTTGTAGTATGTATTTCGAAAACCAAGCGTTTAAGAAGAAAAATCTACTTCAAAATATGAAAGTAAATTAAATTGGCTACAGAAAAGGTTTTGTTCATATTTTCGCTAGAAGTGATACTAATGAAGATGCGGGGCTTAGAAATTCAAAAAATCTAATAAATCGGTAATTACTCACTACAAATTTAATTTTTGTTGATCAACTTACCCAGAAATAACAAAAAAAAGGATTGAAGCGACGGGGAGGGAGGGAGTCAGGGTTGCAAATTTAATTTATCATAAAGTGGACTTTTTTTTCTTAAATAGTACATCAGAAGGGGACCTTCGTATAGCAAGCTTATCCATGTAAACTTGTAGAAACATGATCTAGTCTAGACAGATCCAAATCGTAAAAAGAACTATTTACAGAATTGTTTTCGCAATAAAGCCATGCTTAGTTCCACAGGCTGTATTGCAAATAGTTCTTTCTTTTTGGAACAGAATGTGTGGCTAAGAGCAATGGCTTTGATTTCAGTCAGAAAAGAGTGCACTATTGTGGCTCAATAACGAGTTTCTTTCACAGTTATACGTTCTGGGCAGACTGCGTTTGGAGAGATCTTGACAGATTATTTTGGCACCCATAATTTATACCAAATAATTGTTTTTACTAAAGCTGTAATAATGCCAGCTCTTGATATTTTTGCATTGATCAAATGCGCCAATTTTGCTATTTGACTTTATGGACCTCACTGTTGATCAAATGTCCTGTAGAAAACAGTGAATCTTATCTTCAAGAAAATTTTTTTGTTGGATTGATATTGAATCCACACTACGGAGCCGAAAATTGTAAAATTTTATCTGGCTGTGCGATGAATTTAAGGAAGAGGCTGAATTTGAATTATGACCCTATGGTTATATTAACATCGACTCACTAGACTTCACACCACTGACGACTCCAAATAATCCAAAGCCAAAAAATTATGTATGCCGATGGAAGTAAAATTTTGGGATAAAATTCGTAATCGATTTTAATTTTTTTTTTAAACTCTGATTTTAACTCACATAAAGGATTGTTTTTGCTTATGAGGGGCTCTGCTAATCAAAATATAGCTCATACGAATTATATAAAATTGACTATGAAGCTGTGATCTACAGATAAATAAACAATAAAAAATATGTTAGTAAAAAAGTACGTATACGCCAGAGTGACTCTGCTAATGCTCATTTTGTTTTATTTATTTTAAAGGGTCAGTGTAATGTTATAAACTAAAAACAGAAAAAGATTAATTAAGAAGATTTTTTCACCTCTTTCCAATATCCGCATGTAATAAAATACTTGCATTATTTATTTACTTGTTGTCAAAAAACTAACTTTTGAAAAAGAAAAAAAAATTAATTAAAAAAAAAATTTTTTGAAAGTCTTTATACAAATAATTAACCATGTATCGAATTGATTCCAAAAAATTGAGAATATAATATATGGTTAATTATTTAGGATCCATAACGTTATGGTTAATTTCACTGCAATATTTAATTCATAACTAAATTCGATTATTGGTAAGGCCCATTGTCACGTTTTATAAATAAGATTTGAAGATTATATTCAAATGGAAGATTTTTTGCGACCTTTAGTCCAATGCTTTTCGCCCAGGCACGACAGTTGGGCTCATCAGTTAGATGCTGTCGTACCTTTCTAAGATTGAAGATTATATAGAGAAAATAGAGGGTTCCCATTTATACAGAACCAAAGACATACAAAAAATCATTTATAAATCAGAAGACAATTTATACGTACACTTTCAAATTATCTTCAGCACGAGAAAAATATTTTTTTTTAGTAATTATAATAGCAATTTATTTGGTAAGTCTCTTAATACGTTCGAATTAAATTTTTCTGACTAAATTCGGTTCAGCAGTGACTTCTCCTTCTCCCTTTGCTTCCTATAGTGGTTTCGCAGTGAAACCACACACTAAATGTTTTTTCTCTATGTTCCTAGTGGTTTCACGATGAAACCAAGAACTGTAATTCATTCTATAATGGTAAAAAAATTATTTGGGTTGTTTTCAGTGCGTTGCAAGGTGATAATTTGTTCATTTAGTTTGATAGTTGGTGTATTTTTAAGTGTTTTTTTTTTCGCAGTGAACAATTATTATTAATTATTTGGTTTTTGAGAATGGCATAAAGGTAAAGTACATATATGCGAGAATATGTTATTTTTTTGTTATAAAAAATATAATTTGTGGCAATGGATGAAATATGACCCATTTATCAAGTTTTTTGGATGTGGTTCAGCCGTGAAACCAGTAGGAAATAAAACATTTTTTTTTTTAATTTTTAGGGAAAGAGAAATTTTCAAATCTTGACCTAGAGGCGATGGATTCGGATGAATTCGAAGTGCTTTTTGAAGGAATTCCATCGGATATCGAGTCTGAAAGTAGTGGCGAAGAACCACAAGATCCTGACGCAAACATTGAAGATCTTTTCGACATAAATGCGATACAAATCATTTTTGCTGAAGAGCTTGCTGACGAGTCTCAAGAAGATTATCTGTTTGCTCAGGACCTGTTGGGAGCAAGAAAGCAAAAAGAACGGAAAGAAAGTCAGGCCCAATGATAACATTTTTTCTTTGTTTCCTACTGGTTACGTGCTAAAACCACCCTAAAAAACAACAATAAAAGATTTAAAAAAAATTATAAATTTTTTTGTATTTAAATCCATTATTAAATATGCCCATTTTATATAAATTTCAAATTTTTATAAAAATATTTCAAAAAATTGACACCTCCGGGAACAAAGGGTTATGTACAAATATATCATGAACTAAACCAAATTTCTTCTTATTTAAATATTATTATCATAAAGAAAATTTAAAAAAGAAAATGCCTATAAACTTCTCATCAATAAGAAAATCAAATAAATTGATAAAGTCTTCAACTGTTTTTTACTCTATGAGTTTACACAGGCACATCAGTAATATTTTCATTTATTTGTTTTTATTTTCTATTTCAAATAAATTTAATAGTTTAATGTATTTTCATAAAAGAAAAACATTTCTGCAGTATATTTTTCTGTTTACAAATTTGAATAATAACAATTTCATAAAATCAAGTCAATAAAACTGTTTGAAGATAATTTTCCCCAGTGTCAACATCTAGATAAATTTTCTTTGAAGTATTTACCGAAAGTTGAAAATAAAAAAAAAAAAAAAAACAACCTATTTAAATCAGCTTCAGCTAAATGTTCGTGAAGCTTGTCGTATTAAGCCAATAATTAGTGAAACAAAATGTCAATACTAACTGCTGTAAACTGTAATCTTGATTTACCAGTTTTTGAATTAATCTCATTGACATCGTCATAAAAACATATTTTGCACATACACACTTCACTTCATGCTGGGTGGGTGTGTTTTCATTAAACGATCGATTTATGTCAATTAATACGCAAATGCCCAAACATGATGTCAACTAAAACATTTCTTTGCTCATACAACACAAACTACACATCTAGACAAATTTATCTACTCTACGAGTAAAGGTATGTACTCCAACTCCACACGTTGTATTTCCTACGACAACAACAACAACAACAACAACTAAACTTTGCATAACAGCAATCGCAACAAAACTAATGCACAACTCCAGGCGACACAACAAATCAATTCTGTTTCTATAAGCAACCGTTGTATCTAACACCTCTGCAAAAACTCCAAACTCTGTGATATAGGAATCTTATATAGAATAGAGATACTCGAAGATAGATAGATATACGAATCTATGTTGGACTTTTGGCCGTGCAAATTTATTTTCTTTCCATTTGGCTTTTGCGATTTGCGACGACCGACACGACGACGACGTCGTCGTTCGGTGACGATGACGCGACTCCTTTGCTTTTTGGAATTGAATCAGGCAAACAATTTGCTGATTGGAAAATTTGTGTGTTGTGGGAACTTTGTTTGCATATGGATTTATTTATGTTGCGGTTTGCCCACGTAAGCTGGAAAAGTCAAGAGCATGCACTTTCAATTCGAAACACCTTTTTGAAATTCGCTTACAAATTGGAGCATATGCATTGAAGTGTTGCAACAGGCAAACGAAATTGTTGAGCCTGCAACATCCTCGGAAAAATTTATTTCTTCGTAGCAATAAAACTCTATAATGTATAGACAAGTTTTCTTTCTAAAGCCTCGTGATTACCTACCACTATAATTCCTTCAAGATTTTGTGCTATGTTCAATCTGTTCATTTTGACACGAGCTGTCTTGTTGCATTGCAATTGAGCGATATACCCACTCGTATAAAACTTATCTATTCAGTGTGAGGTGAGCCCTTGATGCAGATTTCTACATTCTGATGTGCAAGGGTGCAGATTAAAACTGCAGCATAATAGATTATTGCGCCCAAGATATGGATCACAGATAAATTGGTTTCGATTGTATTTAGAGGATGTTGGTGCAAGATAGTTAAAACATAGGTAGGTGCTGTTGTTAGGTCGATGAGAGGCAGACATCAAGCATCATGCATCACAACCGAACGGCAAACATACAACGTAGCCGTAGCATGTCGGTGTGCGGTGGTTATAAGTAAGTGAGATAGAAATATATAGGTACTCTCTTTTTGGATTATAAAAAGAAACACCACCTTCTTCGGTCAGCGTTCGTCGTCGTCGTCGTCGTTGGCATAGATTTGCCACTTGATATGAGTCGACATTGAAGAATGATATATTTAATGGGCAACGATGCAAATTTGATTTGTTTTCTAAGAGATTTTCTGGGACCTTTTTTAAAAATATGCTAACATGCAAGAAATTAATTGGTGCTGCATATTATTTGTATGCAGTGCATAATCTGCGAGGGTACGTTTTGAGGTACGAACAAGTATTGATAATTATTTAAGGTACAAATATCCCAGTTCGCGTGATTAAAAATTAATCATCACTTTTTTGCAAAGCCTAGTTTATAGATCAAAGCGAAGTGAAATTTTCATACAAAAAATTAGCTTTTTTCCCAGGCATGAAAAATTCAATAAAATTAAATGCAATTATTTAAGCGACAAGGAGGAAGAAATTTGGTTCGAAGTGAATATAAATCAACGGACTTACCTAAACCAAATAAAAAACAAAATTTATTTTCTTTATAAACCTTTCGAGGCAAGATTTATTGATGTTTCATTTCGATTTGGATTTCACTTCGCATTGATGTTATAAACTAGGCTTAAGCGACAAAATAAAATTTCACATGAATTAATTTTTGTTTGCTGACTTAATCTGGAAAATTATTTTCTGTAAAATTAAAATTTTTAAACACTTATGATAAAATGGCGGAAAAATAGACTTGATATATCCTGAATGGAATCATTAGTTTTACTAACTCAATATGGCGCTACGTACCAAAGCCTCAACTAACTACTTCCACCCAGCTTGGACCCTTTCTAACTGATGTCTTTAGTTTTGCAAGCAAAATTAGATGAGGACCTTTTCCTTGCATTTACATCCACCATCAGAACCGCCGTCTTCCTCTACTGCGGGTGGGATCAATGGAGTCCAATCGTTCTAGCTACCATAGTCGTTGGTCTCAAATATTTTTGGCTTTATAAGTGTCGCCGTACAGCTCTAACAGTTCGTTGTTTTATATTCTAATCCAATCCCCATCTCTGCATACGGGACAAAAATCATCCGAAAAATCTTCCTCTCAATACATTATCAACTCTTGACATTCCTCTGCCCCTCTGCATCGTATAGCCCGACAGAGAGAATTTGGCGCATTGCTTTGCCTTAATCCTTATTTGATTTTGATAGTTAGGTCCTTCTAACCCTGATGGATTACTGCGGGTTCGAGGGATTCCAGAACTGGACACACATACATGGCATATAGAGTTCTTCTCTACCTATAGATGCTCTAATATGCGGCTTTGAAATTCATAAAAAAGTGGAGGGCCTCGATTTGTTTTCAAGATCTGTTCTCTCGACTTTTTGACATATGAACCTATATCTGGTTGTTTAAGAATGATAGTTTACATAACCACGATAAAAAAATTTTGAGACTGAAAGAATACTCATGTTTCGGTAGTTGGCGCAGTTCAGAGGGCCACCTTTCTATCATCGGGGAAACACAAGCTATGGTTCCATTAATCGGACTAGTTTCCCACCCAAGTTTTTGAAGATGGCGCTAGTTAATGTTTTTTTACCAATCCATCGCTTGCTGCTCAGCTTTTAGCCTCAGTCTCGCAGCAGCTTTATTGGGCTTTTTCTTGAATACTCTGGTTTTTTCTAAATAACTATATTCAGCGTTGCTTTGTATGTTCCTTGTTTGCTGTATTTATGTATTAGCTGGCATTGATTGTCAAACAAGAGGTTTTATACATTGTGATGGACTCATAGTATCTTAGAGCCGTCATATTCTTGGTTGCACGTGGCCTATATTACATTCTACGAACAGATCACAAGTTCGGTGTAGTTATTTGGATTTCTTTAGTCATACATATGTAAGTAATACCGTCCGTATTCAAGGCGAGTATACTTCTCAGCTAAATAACTTCACGAAGTCAAATGGACTACACGACTTTTAACTTGGAGCAGCCCTTAAGTTTAACTCCAATGATGGGGAGACGTATAAACCGTTCTTGTAGCCCTAAGCTTCGAATATGACGTAAATAAGTCCATAAAAGGTGTCCACTAAGTACCACCACAGACACTATAGTTGCATAGATATCGCATGCAGAAGAAAAAAATATGATCACTTGGACGTAGACGTACGTCCTATATACTATATATGATTATATAAAAGATAGATACACAAACATACACATAAAAACAAAACACCAGCTATAGTACATAAGTATATTTTGGCCAACCGATTCGATTTTATAGAAAAAAGAAAAAGGGATTACAAGCAAAAAACATTGAAAAAGTTATCATTATTATTATTTGTATGGGATGTGATATCTATGTAACTCTATTATCTGTGGTACCACTTTTTCTATCTGAAGAATTCTTCCACTGCCGCGTGTATACTTCTTATTGGCAGCCCTAGTGCAAACACAATTCCCCTTTCAGTCAGACAAAAGATGAAAAAGTGGTACAATGGTTGCCCTTTATTTTATCTGAGGGTACAGTGTTAAGTATGCTCAAAGTCCGTGCAGAATTTTCTAAGAGCCTAACCTAAAATCTACTTCTTAAAAAAATAACGCATCCTAATCCTATATTTTTAATGTGAAAGTCTGTCTGTCTGTCTCTCTTAATTTCAGAAAATACCTAACAATAGACGTTTCTCTTTTTAAGTTCAGAGCTGAGCCCGAACTGTCAAACAAAAATGTTGTGTTTATTTTTGAGTTCAGAGGGCTCAGAGCTTGGAATTTGTGTTTATTATTTTGCTCAGAGTGCTTTTAGAGCGTACTCCATGAGCTCAGAATAACAGAATAAAATAACCAAGCAGACCGAGTAATAAACTGAGCGCGGCCAACTTCATACAGTTTTCATTTAATTTGACAGATATGTGTTTCATAATTAAATCGGAGTGTTCTGAACATACTCTGTTGTCCGTTTAGAGTTTACTCCGTTCGCTCAGGCTCTAATCCAGTGTTTCCCAACGTGGGGCCCACGCCCCACAGGGGGGCAATTTCATATTATAGGGGGGCAATATAAAAATATGCTCCATTACATATCTCTCCTAAAAATCTATGCTTCTTATGTCACCTTTAGAGATATATTTCTGATGAGTGGTTGTTCAAGCCAGTGAAAAATTCGCCAGTATTCGTACATCTTGAGGCATGAAGAAGAAACTTGGTTTCGTTATCTTTATTGAATTTGTCAGGCATATATTTACAACAAAAAATTTGAAAGGTTTTCTTGGCAACAAAATGTGAAGTGACCGATACGGCTATAGATGTAATTGCCGATCATTTCAAAAATTTATCGGCTGATTTAAAAGAAAAATTTTCTGATTTAAAAAAATTTAATTTCCCAATCTTGGATAATGCAATCAATGTAAGTGAATGTTCCTAATATTTTTAATATCTATTTCAAGAAGAACTCGCGGAAACACAGTCAATTATAACTTTATTCGACATAAAAGGAGCGATGGCATGGCTTTGTGAGGAAACTAAAATCAGATACCCCAATGCAACCAAAATATGCAAGAGAGCTGCTGTTACCTTTTCCATCTTCATTTTTAACTGATTGCAAATTTAGTGCCATAAATGGTTTGCTGACAAAGAAAAAAATCTTCTTGATATCACAAAACGAGGAGACTTGAGACTGAAGCTGTCTAAATTTGAACCTGACATAAAATCTATTTGCAGGAGGCATCAAGCGCACTAATTTAAAATAAATAATGGTTATTAAATTATTTTGTACCTACTTGAATTTCTGTTCTACATTAAATGTTTAGAAAACAAACATTATGTCGAGTTCCTTTTAACAAAAAATTCAATTTGTTCAGAAGAAAAAAATCGATTTCTCTGGATAAATTTCTTTTATTAAAAGAAAAAAAAATCGATTCTGTTTAGAAAAAAAAATTTAATTTTTTGTTAAAAGGAACTGTGTACCTACTTTTTTTCTATGGATTTTTTCCTGATCAGCCATTTTATTTTTATTTAACATTTCATGTTATGTTAAAAATTGTTTGGGTATCAACACTATAATGTTAGGGGGACATGAGGATTTGGAAAATATTGTGGTGGGGCATAGTACAAAAAAGGTTGGGAAACACTGCTCTAATCAGTGCTCTGCTCTGAAAGAAAAACGCCTAATAAGTGATTGTAATGAGAATTGATAGAGCGAGAGCTTGGAGCATGAGGATAGCCATAGAATAATTTTTTTCTTAAGGAATGCGAAGACAGAACGAGTCTGCTAATATATTTTTATATTTTTATTATGTTTAGTTAAATCTTTTTTAAATAAACATACAAATTTTTAATTTTTTTGTTAATGATCTCTACAATGAATCTGGTATCAGAGTTTCAAGAAATTAATTCACAAAATTCTTATATGAAACAAAAACAATAGAAAATATCATCTCTATACATATATATCTCTTACATACATACATTGTTGTAGGTCTCGCATGACAATACAACATATTCATATAAGAATAATTTTGTTTCTTTCATTTTTTTAGATATGTAGTCAAATGACTAACGAAGTTAATTTGTTTTTAATTTATGGAAATCATATGCAATCTTCAAGACATTCTTTTTATTCTCTGAATAAACCTACTGAAAGTGCTGTAAGAACAAGGCTCATGTTAGTTGTGAGTACGATTTTGTGTGCATGTGACCTAAAACATGGAACATGAAAGAATGTTTCAGATTATGATGAAGACATCATCTACAAGTTTATTGATGACTCTGGCATGAACATGTGAAAGTCTGAGGTAAATTAATATCAAATTATAAAAAAAAAAACAATGTATGTAGCGCTATGTATAGGTGAGGTAGTTTTGAAAATTATCTTCATGCTTTGAATAGCTGAGTGAAGAAAATTTAAAGTTCTTCAACAATATTTCTATAAATACATAATTAAAATAAATAAATTTTCTGGCGCAATCTACAGCAGAATTTGTCACTTCCTGGCTCTGAAAAAAATAGGTGGAAGAGGCTGGGAATTGAACAAATCTCTGGCATGACAGATCCAACGCGCTAAACATTATGCCACGGGCAACTACTCCAAAAATATACAGGGTGATTCAACTCAGGTGTGACAAAAAGCTAAAGCGTGTAGGTTGAGTCGAGAAAAGAAAAAAATCGTATAAAAGGGGGGTTTTATATACCCTCGTTTAGACGGGAGGGGCAATTTTCTAAAGAATTGACTTAAAACATTAAAAAAAAAATATTAAAAAACAACGGTTAAACTAGAAATGCCATGAAATACCTTTTTGTAAGGCTAGACAGTTTTTCTTTTATTTTATTTTTAAATAAATCTGTTTTAGCGAATAGTTTTTGAAATATTAATTTTCAATTTTCTAAAATTAAAAAAAAAAAATTAAAAAAACATTCAAACTGATATTTTTCAAAATTTTACGTAATTAAGTACTAATTTTATTTTCAAAATTCAATGCTCTTATTAATTTTTAGTCAAAAACAGAAAACTAGATAACGTCTTTTAGTTTTTGAGAAAATTAAAAATAACGGGAGGGCAATTTTCTAAAAGAATTGACTTAATGCAGAAAAAAAAATTTATTTAAAAACCACAAGTATTTTTTTGTAAACCCAAAAATATCTGATTTTATTTTTAAATTAAGTTGTTTTAGTCAACAATTTTTCTAAAATTTATTTTCAAACTTAAATTTTTGAAAAAAAAAAAAAATAAAAAGTTGTGTTCAGACTAATTTCGTTCAAAATTTTACGTTATTACTTACTTTTGTTATTTTTGATTTTCTTAAAAACTGGAATACATTTTGACATCTGGTCTTTAGTGTTTGACCAAAAATTGATGCGAGCATTGCATATTAAAAACAAAAATATTACTTTAATAACGTAAAATTTTGAACAAAATTAGTTTGAACACAATTTTTTATTTTTTTTTTTTTTTCCAAAAATTCAAGTTTGAAAATTAATTTTTGAAAAATTGTTCACTAAAACAACTTAGTTTAGAAACAAGATAAAAGCAGCGATTATTGGCTTTTCAAAAAAATACAACATGTCATTGTAGCATTTACTATGGTTTTTAAATAATTTTTTTTTCTGTATTAAGTCAATTCTTTTAGAAAATAGCCCTCCCCTTATTTTTAATGTTCTCAAAAACTAGGACATTTTAGCATACAGTTTTCAGTTTTTGACTAAAAACTAATAAGAGCATTGAATTTTGAAAACAAAATTAGTACTTAATTACGTATAGTTTTGAAAAAAATCATTTTTTTTCTAAATTATGAGTTTGAAAATTTATATTTCAAAAACTATTCTCTAAAACACATTTATTTAGAAATAAAATAAAAGAAAAAATGTCTGGCCTTATAAAAAAGTATATCGTGGTATTGTATTTTTTAATAAAATTTTTTGTGCATGTGTTCAGTCAATTTTTTAGACAATTGCCCCTCCCGGCTAAACGGGGGGAAATAGACTCCCCCCTCTCCTCTACAATTTTTTCCTTCTCTAAATACGACCTACATGCTCCAGCTTTTCGTCAGGTCTCAGGTGAATTACCATCTATAGAATATGTACTATTATTTATTTAATAAAGAAAAACGGATTCTTATCTCTTTATTTGTTCAGCTATTTTAAAGCCAAATTAACAAATCGCTCATTTGCTTCAACAATAACTCAAAAATCGAAAATTTTTGTCTTATCAATACTTTGTAATGATTCGCTGTTTAGTTTTACTTCAGTCAAACATTATAAATCGAATATCTTCTCAATTCAAAATACCATCTTTTTTTTGTCGGACTATAGTTTGTTTTTTTAGCTTTTCAATAGCTTTTTCGGGAAAACGTAATTTTCAATAACATTTATCTTGAATTTTATAATTTTGATCGAATAATACTGAAGGGTGAGAGAATTGAGGAGGTATACGACAGAGCTTTCCCACACGATGTATGAGATCACACTTCCCTACCAAGCCAATTAGCCCATTCATAACTTATTCACATTTATAAAAACATTATTTTCATTTAACCTACTGATTTATCTCTGACAGGACAAGAACCTTTAGACAGTCCCAAACTTCTGTTCTGTAGGTATATTAGAAAACATTAAACTTTCATAGTAAGCATTTAAATATTTTATGCAAATGATCATTCTACTCAAAAAAGTGACTTGGTAAACCAAACAAAAGATACAACGGTATAAATAAATTATTTAAAAGATAAATTATGCAACTTTTTGTATTTATAATAGCTATGACTATGTATATTATTAACTTATTTTTTTTTTTTAAAGAAGAACTACAAAACATTGACCAGAGAATAAAATAGAGTCTGACTATTTCTTTGGATTATTTTTAGACTTTTGATATAAATCAGTATAACAGATTTCGGTTACAAATTTCACAAAGGAAGTTGTTGTTGTAAAGATCATATATCAAAGTTGTTGAAATATTGTGTAAGTTAATAGTTGACCCTTGTTTCGTGACTGATCTATGAGGTGAGATTACCAAGTCACTCACTCTATTTTAAAGGTTTTCGTGTTTTTTTTTTTTTTGTTGAGTCTTTCTTTTTTTATAATTGAGATTTATTAGCATTTTTGTGAAAAATGAAACTTAAATAAAAAGAGAAATATAGCTTAAAACAAATAATAATTTATTATAATCGTAAGTGTGTATACATTTTTACAAAAGGTCATTGTCTGGCTCAAGATTGAGGACTAATTTTCTTAATGCTGTCACTGCTCTTTAGAAAAAAAAACTCATCAATTAAAATCAGATTTGTTCAATGAGAATAAATTATGTATGTGTTCAGAAAATAAAAAAAAAAAAAAACATTAAAAGTTTCAATTAAAATTTCTGTAAGAGCAAGCATTTACTTACGTCTTTTATGGAATGTAGATAATTCAATTTGCGTATCCATATAAGCCACTTGAATCTGGCTCCTAGTAAGAATCCAGGTAGTGACTTAATTCTACAGCGGCTTAATTGATTCTAGAGGGCACATTGGAAGTTTTTAAAGAAATTACATTTTGGCATCCTAACATTTCTTAAAAAAAAAAAAACAAAAAAATTATTGGTCAGTTTAAATATTTGAGAGGTCGGAGATCTCTGCGATGAACAACTATTCCCAGCCAAAGGGGCAGTCCCAAAAATGTATTGGCATAAAACCAAAGGTCAATTAAATACAACAGGTTGGTTCCGGCCTACTTTTATTTTTGCAAAACCCGAGATATGAAAATTCTAGAAAATCCCGGTAAAACTTAAAGTTTTTCAGGAATATTCGTAATAGTCCGAAGTGCTTTATTTTTATAGTGAATTCCGTACTTTTACCACCCAACCCATGCATGTATTGTGTACATGGCTTTTCCTGCTAACTTCACTGTAAAGTTGGCATGAATTGCTGTTTTTTCCACAATCTGAAAAGCTATCACATTGAAATAAGGCTCCAAATTTGCAGTTAAAGAAAAACTTTGCCTAAATTTGAAGTCCTTATTAAATAAAACGCACAACTGGATCGCACAAACTTGCTCTTGTAGTAAAAGTTTCTTCGAATTTCAAAGATTGAGTGTGATAAAAGTAAATAATTTTTTTATACGAGCCTTAAGTTTAAACTAATATTATATACATTATAGAGCTTAAATTGAAAAATTATTAAAAATCAACATAATTCGAAATAAATTTATTAAAAAAGTCTTCTTAAATAGTTTTGAGAGCTAAAAGAAGTACACTATCTGATTTCTTTGACTAATCTTAGTATTGGAGAAAAAAAAAATTTAAATCGTAGGAGCGGTTTTTTTTAAATTAATTTTTTTAATTTAAAATTTTATAAAAATTTTTAAGAACAAAAATTGGTACACAGTTTTTTAGTATTTATTTATGTTGAATTAAAAATTAAATTTCGAAAAAAATTATCAACTCGTTTTTGAAATATCGAATTTTCAAAAAAAAAATTTTAAATCCAAAATTTGTTTTTTTGAAAATTTTGATATGCAGAATGATTTCAATTTTTGAGAAGCTTTTGTATAAAAAATTTAATTAAAATCGGTAAGACAAATAATGATATAGTCCAAAATAAAGAAAATGGTTCTATGAGAGGTACTGTTAATAATGGTTAACTGTAAATTTTGTTTTTGGTAGATCGTAGACCATACTAATATTTTAATTAATTAATTAATTAGATTTAATCAAAATCGTGGGAGTCGTTTTCGAGAAAATTTATATTTTCTGTAACGGTTTTTTAACATTTATATGGAAGGCACCGTTAATTTTGACTATAAGAAAAAGTTTTTTTCAAAACATTTTAGATAACGTTAAAAAACTGCTTGTTACCAAGTTTCATAAATATCAACCAAGTCGTTTTCGAAATATTTGGTTTTCAAAAATTTGGTTTGAAAATCCAAAACAGAGTTTTTGGAAAAAATTGGTATGCAAAACTAATAAATTTTTTCGGAAAATTCTCCATTTGGTTTAAAAATGTTCTCGAAATGCAAAAAACTTTAAATTTTGAAGCCTCTCTGGAAGTGCGTGGCTTACACGATTGCTAAAAAAAAAGGCCTGTCATGCTAACTTCACAGTGAAGTTAGCAGTACATGCCGTGTTAAATGAAAATGACGTAGCTGATATCTGTCGAGGTTTTTAGTTAAGGAAAAGTTTGAAGTCCTTGGGATGGTTTTTATTAACAACTAAAGCTATATCTGGCTTTTTGAGCAGTTAACCAAGCGAAACACATCCTTTTTTTATTTAACAATTTAAAAAATGACAAGACAGACTCGTATAATCATACAAAAAATTTTAGTTAACACGGCAGTACAGTACCTACATAATTTTGTTTGAGGACTTAAATGAGTTTTTTCTGGAATTGAAAAATAACTGCCAATGTGGAGCCTTATTTCAATGCGATAGCATTTGCGCTTAAAAAAAAAAAAAAAAAAACAGCAACAGAAACAGAAGAATAGAAATGCAAAAAAGGGAATAGTGTGAACAGGACAAAGGTCCCAAAGTGTTAGTTAATAACGTGAGCTTTTGGACCTTTGCATATTTAACTGGTAGTAGCCGTGGCGTGATGGTTAGTGCGATGGACTGTCACGCCGGAGGTCTAAGGTTCGATCCCCAGCCTCGCCACCTATTTATTTAAAAGAAAAAAACGGCTACTGCCTCTTGCGAGGTATTGACAAATCCTCCAAGAGTATCTCCTGTCACAGAAAAGTGCCGCTCGTTAGCCGTTCGGATTCGGCAATAAACTGTAGGTCCCCTCCATTCCTGCAGACACGCACACAGGAATAGTTGAGAGTTGTAAGTCACTAGGCCTTAGTTCTTCATGAGCTTGTTGTGCCATCAAATTTATTTATTTTTTGCATATTTAACTGTTTATCCAGTTAGTCCATAGGATAATATTTTTAAATCCTTATTAATTTGTATTTATCTATTCCATCATTTATTTTAAGAGTGTGTTATTCAATTCACTAGCTCTTCTCCAAAGAGTCAAATCAATACAAAAAAAAATTGATTACTTTTGTCATTAGCTTCTACTTAGCCTAACATTAAATCTTAATTATTTCCACTTAATTAGACACGATTAATTAAATGACATCAGCTATGTTTTCAATATAACATCATTTAAAACTTAATCATGAGTATGAGGGTAAGATGTAAGAAAAATGAGAATGTACCTAACCGCAATGAGACATTCGACCTCAAGTAACAAATGGATTGAGAAATAATAACAACCTTCTTCCAATATTGCAAAGAGACACACTTCGAGCAATATTTTTGTCAGTTTGTTTTCATTTAAAAGATACCCGATCCCGATGCTATTACTCTGCGTAAAAGTGATTGTTTATCAAGTATTGAATTTTATTAAAGTACATATTTATATGAAGTATTGTCCAATGTGCATAATTAAATATTCTGTCAATATGAATCTGGTTTATGTTTTGTCATTGTAAGGTATTTGTTTTGTGGTTTGATATATATGAAATGAAATATAAACAAAGATTAAGGTGTTAATTTCAATTGTAAAAAAAAGTATCATTGCTTTTGTTTGTGTATCTCGAATTAAAGTAACAAAACTTTAAATGACTTTAAAAAAAAAAACTAGAAAACTAAAAATTTCATCAATCATTGCATATTGGCAGCCGTACCTAACGGATATAGTGATTATTTTATTCGATTTTGATTTTATTGAGAAATGTTTGCAGTTGATTTTTTTTTCAAAATTTTGCGTAAATATAAGTTCTAATGTTTTTTCTAAAATTAAATGCTATTATCAATTTTTAAAATGTAAAATTAGTTCTTATTTTTTGGAAAATGAAAAAAATCGAAAAGAACCTATACTTACCTTTTGCCAAAAATAGTTTTGAGGAATTAAGAAAAAAACAAAACAAAACGAAAAGTACCTCTTTTTATTTTTAATTTTCCAAAAATTTAACTTGAAATAAGAGCATTGGAAAAAAAGTTGCACTTAATTTCGCAAAAATCAACTTAAAAAAGAAAAGATTCACAATTTTTACTTGCGATATAAAATGAATGTAAGAGATAGGTACTACATATATAGGGCAAGTTATGGATTCGCGCAAAAGATCGAACTCGAGATAACAATCAAGAACTTGACATTAAGATAATAGAGAACATGGTCAAAGTGGGTCCCGCAATTCCGTCTGTCTGTTCCACGGCCTACAGCCTAAGCCACTGAAACGAATTTCTTCAAACTTAGAGCCCAAGATTTTTGGGTGATTCCTTAAAGGGGAAATCGAGATTTGTTTTGCTCAAAAAATAACGGTACTCAAAAATGGCTCTAACGTTTTTTTTAATTTTTGTATGTACTGGTTGTATGGTCTACATTTTGGTGAAAAAAAAAATTACCAAGAACCGTTATTAACGGTACCTGCCATAGAACCGTTTTTTTTTTTTTATTTTTGACTTCCTCGTTAACCCTTGAATTTTGAACAACAACAACAACTTAAAGGTGCTACCACCAATTGCTCGTTAACCACTTAATCGATTTTGATCCAAATGTTAACTCTGAAGCTCCTATCAAGTGTAAATAATACTGCATACAAATATTTTCGAAAAAATATTTCTTGGATTTTAAAAAAAAAAAGTTCAAAATTATTTTTTGAAAAATCGTTCTTTTTTTGAAAACGGGTTGATGATTTTTTTGAAATTATGGTTTTAGTTGTATATTATTATATCCTTAAAAATGGTATACCAATTTTTTTTTCTTAAAAATTTCAGGATATTTTATATATAAATTATCTGCCTTATTCATAAAAATAATTGGTTATTTCAGCTCTTTTGTTCAGGGAAACTACACCATGGATTAAGAATTTTCCGGACTCAAAATATAGGCAATAACTTACTGCACAATTTGAGTCCGGAAAATTTTTATTCCATGGTGTAGTTTCCCTGAACACAAGAGCTGAAATAACTATTTTTTGTTTATGAATAAGGCAGTATATATAAAAAATTATTTTTTTAAGAAAACCGCTCCAACGATTTTTAAAATTTTTTCTGCATAAATTCATATTTTTCCAAGAATTGAGATGGCGTGTTCATTCTGAGATCAAAACGTTTTAAATATATATGTACTTGTCTTATCAATTAAAAAAAAACGTGTTTCATTCTTTTTGCCATATTCAAATTTCCAGGGAACGTTACTTTATCCCGCCAAACAAAATCCCGCGTAACGAAATCCCGCCAATTATAAATATATTCTTCAGATAAGTCTGTGACATGAAAAAAGTAAAAGTAACGAAATCCCGCCGATTTTCCGCGGGATTTTTTTTACTCCTTTTCGGCGGGATTTCTAATACTTTTTGGAAAGTAGGATTTTGTACTATGGAAAAAATATTTTATTAAGTTGATATTTTTAGTTTTTTTGTGAGTCATTTTTAAGGTGAGGGGAAATTTTGTTTGGGGGGGGAGGATTTTTTAAATTGTTTTTTTGGGGTGTATTTAGATTTAAAAATTTTTTTTTTTTTGAACGCTTGAAAACCACTAAGCAGGCGTTTTAGATTTTTTTCAGCGTTTTGGTAATTTCTTATTCAATTTCAGCTTGAAAAGAAATTTTTTTCGAAAAAAACTTTGCTACACCCAACCTCGCACATACCTTAAATCCTACAGTGATTAGTGGGCCAAGCAGGGGGGTTGCAGGGGGGCAGCATGCCTCCTTTTACATGGCGAGCTTTTTACACGGGATGTCGCTTTGTATTAAAAAAAGGAGTAAAACGGCGGGATTTCGTTACTGCGGGATTTTGTTACACGGGATTTTGTTTTGCGGGATTTTGTTTGGCGGGATTTCGTTACGCGGGATTTTGATACGCGGGGTTTTGTTTGGCGGGATTTCGTAGCCAACCCCAAAAACCATTTTTTTTAAACAATGTGATTTAAAAAAAAAAAACAAATAGAAGATCTTGATTCTTGGTTTTTAAAATTTTGTTTTCCATTTAAAGACAATTTTTCAGAAACAGAAAATTAGGTGCATAAAACGTTAGAGTTGTACCTATTACTTTGACTTTAAATCAGTGGAATTTAAATCCGCACTGCATGTATCAATATTTGAAAGTTCTGAACTTTCACAAACCACTCCGAAATGAATTTTCCCATTCGCATAAACTGCTTTATGCCCCATCGACACACAAAACTTTTGACTTATGCTAATTTTCATCCTTCAATATCCGCTTTTGCAAAGCCAATACGTTTTCAGCCAAAAGAGGAAATCAATCAGAGTCTATAAATCGGATTAAAAATTTAAAAATAAACGTAATTCTACCAGTATGTGTCTGCTGACGACATTACACACACAATATCAATACCTATACTTGTAGGTATATGTACTTTGGAAACACTCTGGTACAACACACAGTTAGGTATACGTTTTTGTAATCTGCTTTCGAAGTGATTATTTTCCATTAATTTCCGGTGAATGTGAGCCAAATACATTCCCGTTATTTTACGAAGATATAGCTACACTACAGACTACACAATAATGCCAAACTGCTGAGTGTGCCTGGATGATGTGTCTGTACTGCATATAGTGTGTATGCTGGTGGAGAAAATAGAAAATTGAAAAACCTATTTCATGAAAAATAGACCTCTCAAATTGTGTTGTAGACCCATTTTTAATGTGGCCCCTATAGCAAGCCCAAACGCCAAACTGACTGACATTTTGATGATGCCTAGTTTAAGTATTATCTATCTGTATCTGGACCTGATACACTGAAGCTAAAACCCAAACCCCTGGGGGGCTTTGTTTTTCTCTACGTTGTTTTGTGTCTTTTTCATTCGTCCATTTTTAAGGCCATATAAGGTGTCTATATGTAGCTTTCGTGTGCTTGGGTCCCGCACCACCGAAGTCTTCAATCATATTTGAGATACAAACAAAGGTGTGTAACCAATGTGGTCACCATTCTGCCTTCAAAATCTAATCATTCAATCTAATGTTCCACCATCAGTTCGAGTCCCCGTTTGATTCGATTAAGGGTAACAACAATCTTAATATAGCAATTAAATATGTTCACATATAGCCTGGCTAATACTTATACAATAAATAATACCATACGATGCCAATACAGACGCTGCTGTTGGTTTGCTGGACTTTGATGTGTGCTTCCTCCATTAGCGATCATCCAAAGCCTCATTGTGATCGCGAACATAATTAAGACAAAGTCTTAGGCAAAATCGTAAACGATCATCACAGGTCTTGGCCCCCTCTCCCATATGACTACAGACAGAACAACTTTAATCCAAGCGAAACACTCACTCTCATGAGATACCTCTAGAGTGATACAGTGAATTATGCAAGCTTACAGACTGGGCCTTACGTCGCGTAGTCCGATCGGCGATCATCAATTGATGGACCGATGCGATGCTGAGAAATGTTGGACTCTATCTGTTTAATAAGACATTTCGAATAACTTATGATGTTCTCGAGTCGGTAATGCCTTCGACTTCTGTTGGAAAGATGTGGATGTACTATACTGTAGCCAAAGGAGCGCTATATGCACTTGGGAGTGGACTAAGTCTGAGTGCCACATGCCTCCAGGTAGGGCTATGGCATCTCAATGCGTTGTGGTTCGGCTGCTGTTTAAGTACATGATGCTGCTGCAGCAGCTGAGCTACAGGAAACATGTTTCTGTTTCGGAGCCTCTATGCCGTGCAGTATGATGCCATTGAACCAGTGAACGTGAATTCCATAAAGTGCAAAAGTGTATTTCAACATTCGCCATCATCATGTGATGGAAATGATGGCGATGGTGATGATGATGATGATGCTGTAGTTTGACCAAGACCAAGGATAGTTGGGAGTACGCAACAAACATAACAGAAGCATCATGTCCGACACTTAAGGCGGCGCAGGCCAAGCCGCAGCTTATATGTTTTTTTTTTTTTATGAAAACGAAAAAAAAAACCTTCTCAGAATATATTTCCGGTGTTGTCCGCCTAAGGCTTATGGAAGGAACATTAAAAAAATCAATTAGGGTCAGGCACAATATGTATATGTATAGCAGCCAATATGGTAGAAGAATTATAAGAAGTTGACTGCTATCTTGATGATGAGATAATATAAAAAAAATTTGTATAAGATATAGCTTCTCAGGTTTGATGTAATCTTGAAGGGAAAAGTATCTTTGGCAGAAAAACTTAATGCGTGATGGATCATTTTTAATGTCTGACTATGGGAAAACTTCTTTTCTTAATGAATATTTATGATATTTGGTAATTTTATAGTAAAATCACCTTTTAGTTTGCTTCCTAATGTTTCTTTTAATGAGCTTTTGGGGAAAATAGACCAATATAAAAGAGCTGACGCAAAAACTTAAAAAAAAACTGCACTTCGCAGAAAGTATAAAGAACTATATATTTCAAATAATCTATAAAGAAAATTATTTAAATTGATGCAGTATAGATATAGGGGTTCTAATATTGTTTGAAATATATTTTCGAATGATGTTATTTCGTAGCTTATGCAAGTGTATGCCGTCGTGACGATCGACGTGTCGCCGAGAAAATAATAAAAATCTCAATAATGAACTTCCTGCATCCTGCACCAATTAAAATTGATAACTTGAGAAAACTTATTTACAGAACGATAATATAGATGCGCCATTTTCTTGTTAAGAGAAGTACAAATAGTCTTGAATTGACTTCAAAAACAAGTCTTTGGAATCAAACGAAAACCTTAAAGGTTCTACTAGTGCATCAAGGGCGTACGCAAAGTGGGCCAGGAGGGGGGGGGGCTGCGTGCCATAATTTAACTTAAATGGAAGTTTTTCGGGTGAACTAAAAATATTATTCCTCACTTAGTAAGAAATAAAGCATTGCTGATTAAAAGGAATTATGTAGTTCTCAAGGAAGATTTTAGTATTATGTATT
Organism: Epistrophella euchroma; assembly: GCA_947049315.1. NCBI lineage: Eukaryota > Metazoa > Arthropoda > Insecta > Diptera > Syrphidae > Epistrophella > Epistrophella euchroma. The sequence continues at coordinate 117,869,605 of OX346245.1, read as the reverse complement.
TCAATTTTGTAAAAAAATGGCTTGAATAATTTCATAAATCTCAGTGTTTGTATAAAAAATCCTTTTCAAAACGTTAATTTAACAGCTTGTGCACATGCGCTTGCATAGTTAGGTGTTCGTTATTTCCCAAAATCATTTTTTGTTTGAACCAGGTACCCCCTTTATCAAACGCTTAATCCCTAAAATAAATTTATTGACAAAACAAAATCGGGTCGAGGTCATTAACCCAAGCCTCTAAAGCCATATTTTTTCCATACAAATTTTTACGGGATTTAGACAATTTTTACGTATTGTTTTTCTCCCGAACAACTGCAAGATAATTCTTAATTTATTGTTGTTGATCATCCTTAAAAAAAACTCATTCCAAATTTTAAGGAAGAAAAAATCTATTAAAATTAGTTTGGAAGAGGCACAAGTTAATGACAGGATTTGTTTGTCAATACATTTTTACTTGCGATATAGGCACTATAGATCAAGTTATGGATTCGTGCAAGAAATCGATTTCGCGATAACATAACAATCAAACTTGACATTACGATGATAGAGAACACGAGAAAAGTGGATCCCGCAATTCCGTCTGTCTGTCTGTGAATGTCTGTCTGTACCTCGGCCTACAGCCTAAACCACTGAAGCGATTTTCTTCAAAAATGGAGCATAAGATTTTTGGGTGATTTCCGAGAGGGGAAATCGATATTTTTTTTTAGCTAAAAAAAATGACGGCACTTTCATAGGACCATTCTAAAAAAAAGTTATTTATCTCAAAAACGGCCCTAACGATTTTTTTTAACTTTTTGTGTATACTAATAGTGATATGGTCTATATTTTGGTGAATAAAAAAAATTACCAAAAACCGTTATTAACGGTACCTGCCATAGAACCGTTTTTTTATTTTTATTTTCGACTTTCTCGTTAACCGCTTAACCGATGTTGATCAAAATTTTTACTTAAGAGATCCTATCTTACTGCATACAAATATTTTCAAAGAAATATTTTTTCGATTTTTTAAAAAAAAAAGTTACATTTTTTTTTTTTTGAAAACGGGTAGATGAATTTTCTTAAAATTATGGTTTTAGCTGTATATTATTTTATTCTAAAAAATGACACACGAATTTTTTCTAAAAAAATTCAAAAAATTTTATATATAAAAAATTATTTTTGAAGAAAACCGCTTCAACGATTTCTTTGTTATTCTTTGTCATTTTTTAAAAAATATTTAATATTGTTTGTAATGTCGTACGACATGTTTAAATAAAAAAATCAACATCCAAAATATGTACTTTACCCAACAAAAAATGTAGAAAAGTAACATTGCGTACCCTTTTAGTTATTCGGACAATTTATTGCTGACACAACTTAAGAAGGTTTTAGAATTAGTGGCTTTAGGATCTTAGCACCTTATTTACCGGGATAATCTCAAAAATGTATAAACCATTTGAAAAGCCACCGGATCGTGAGTTTAATAAGTTATTAATTTATTTTTCCAGGTCACAGTATAAGACTAAGCACGTCGTCATCCACTGAAATTTAAAAGAGAGAAGTATGCTGTTTATAAGGTCAAGCAATTTCAGAAATTGGTCAGCTATAGTTTTTTTGTATGAATAAAAAAAATTAGGTGAAAATTCATTAAAAAAAAAGTGTATAGCTAACCAATTTCTGAAGCTAGCTGACCTTTAAAAAGGAATAAGTTATCTTTTAGTTGATATATATTTTGTTCGAATATCCAATAAATGATGTGCTTAAAATCGCTAATGACCTTGTCAAGTTTAAATCATGGATTATTAATTTTTCCAGCGTGACCGCAATTTCTGAAAATAGTTGGCCTTTTTTGATCAATTATTGACCTTTTTTGGCAAATATTCTGTACATATGTGAAATGCTAAGATTTAACAGCCAGAACTAGCGCATTTCAACATTTTTTTAAGAAAATAAATATCAGAGAACAGCTTCGACCTTCGGTACATTTTAATCTTGTAGCTAATATACATGAAAGGATTTTAAAAACATACATTTATTAACTGTTTCTATCATGCGCAATCTTCTTCTTACAGTTAATCATAGTAAGCTTGAATTCTTTTTGTATGAATAACTTAAGAGATTACTCAATAATAATGAATACACTAACCGACTTTTTCCGAGCACCATATTGGCAATAATTTTTCGAATTCTAGGTTTTTTTCTTAATTATGTGTTATGTCTTGTAAACTAGCTAGAAAAGATGTATGTATACATATGTATATTGATTTACGATTCCGATTACTATGACACTTGTATTTTATACCTACAAATGGCGCGTCTAACGCCGGCGTCTATTATTTCCTTCATACCTTAGATAAAATTATACATAAATTCTTTTTTATTGCGTGTTAATAAATATTAAAAAGGAAAACAAAAAAAATTGTTTAAATTTATTTTATAAAATATTTAGCTTATTTTTTGTATTGTTTTTAAATCAAAATGCAATGAGTGCGAATAAAAACAACTCTTAATATACATAATTAAATATAATACCATCAACGAGAGAACCTTGATAACTACAACCTCTATTTGAAACAAAAAAAAATATATATATATCAACAAGAAACACAATTTATTCAACTAACATCGTTGACAAGTTTAACAAACCATGTCGGACATGGACATCACATCATGCAACCATATCGGATAATCATGTTTCATGCCCGCATGAATGACAGCACACTTATGAAATCTGATACCATTTTTATTGCTATTTCTATTTATTAGAATTTTAGATTAGTTGTTTGAGGCTTAAATTGAATGCGCGATGTCATATTGCAGAGTGTGATCAAAGATATTGCAATCATCAATGAGTAGCATGGTACTTATAAAAACTCGCGTGACTTTTAAGAAATTGCACAGTTTGAAATATCATGTGTAGATATGAATTAAAGATATCAATTTATAGTCAGTAACAACAGTTATAAGAATTGGACATGATCGTGTTCTTATAAGGAATTGTTATAACATTTTAACACAAAATTTTGTTAAATACAAATTGGAAAGACTTGTTGTCTAAATTGAAGACATTATTTACTTATGTGGAAGAAACTTAAATCTTCAATATTGTGAAAGCTTTTTTTTGACACTATCAACTAAACCATAAAAATTCTCTTTAAATGTCAATTCCGGTGATGTAATTTTTCAATCTTGTCTTGAAAATACATACATATGTTTTCTCAATGTACTTGTTTTTAATTGGATATTTGGCGCTAGTTTGAAGACGCAGATATTCTTCTTTAAACATCTTCGCATGAAGAATACCTGGATGCCCGCGAATCATCCCTTTTTTAACTTCCTATTAGAAGTTATTGTAATCGGTACGATTTGTGAAATTGAAAATTTTGACATTTCTCGACGTTTCGAGGACTCTGGAGCCCGATTACATTGTTTTTAGAGAGATGTCTGTGTACTATGTACATTCGTACGTTCGTACGTTCGGAAGCTTTTTTTCGTTCACGATATCTCGAGAACGCGTAGAGATATCGACTTCGAGTAAATTTTATTTTACAGATAATAAAGCCGTTACGTGCTGAAAGGATTTTCAGAAAAATTCAATCAGCGGTTTTTTTATTATAGCAATTTAAAAAAAAAGTTTTAAAATGGCTTGTTTCTCGAATATCTCTAGAACAAATAAAGCTATCGACTTCGGCCTGGTTTCATTCTATTAATATTGACGTAATGAAAAATAGGTAGTACTTAAAAAAAAATCAACCCACAGTTTTCATTTTTAATTAAAAAAACCATTAAAAATTGTTAAAAAATATTGATTATCTTGAGAACACGCAAAGATATTAAGTTCGGGTTAATTTTTTTTAATATACAAAGTTATAGCTGATAATTGGTAAAGTTTGTAAAAAAATTGAATTAACCGTTTTTTTTTCTAGGCCAAGAAAACTGCAAAAAAAAAACTGCTCAAAATTGTTAAAAAATGTTTTTCGGCTCGAATATCTCAAAAACAACCAATTATATTATCTCGGAAATAATTTTAATCTACACATAATACCATAATTAGTTATAGATAAGGTTTGTAAAATCGGGTATCGAGTTTCAAAGGGCACCAATAGGAAGTTATCAGTGTGGGTCAAACCCAGCCTCTTTTTTGAATTTTTTTTTTAAATTCTGGAAACAATCTTGAGTAAACTTTGATTTGGATACTCAATCCTGATGGTTATAGTTATGACCAGGGCTAGGATTCCTATGTTCATACATATTTTTTATTGGTCAACATAGAAGCAAACGCATAAGACAGTTTTTCAAATCAGGATATTTCATAAAAAATTGCATTTTCAATCGTTAGAGCATATTTTGATAGAAATGCATTTTTTGGATATTTTTATAACAAATGCGTATTTTTCGTGCATATTTTTAAAATATTAAAAAAAATTAAAAAAATATAGTTTCTTACTTTGACGAAAGTGCATACAAATTTACGTATTCATAATTTAAATTCCAACTTAGGGTACAAGGGAGACTTATTTTCAGACCTAGTTCCCTTTCACAAACTAAGTTTCCAGCAACTTACAGTTCTTGTATGAGAAAAATCTACTCGTTGGACGATTAGAGGAGATTTTTTTAACATTCCTCTTCACGCTATGTAACTTGCGTTCAACCAACCGAAATACTCTTAAAAGGAACTATAAAACACCTCTTAAATATTTTGTTTCTTTGAGTAAAAGGTACAAGAGATTTTAAAGAAATTAAAAGAAAATGTCTAAAAATCTCCAGGAACTTGTTTCTTTGTGTGAACGGGGACATGATAGAACAAGTTTTCTTTTTGAAAATTAAAAATAAATATGGTTATGCTAAGAAGGCTTATAAAGGAATTTGGAAAACTATAGTTCATACTTACCAAATTCAAATCAGATTTTAAATATATTTAATTTTATTTTATTTTCAAATCAGAGTAGTATAAAGCTTATTTATTTTAATAAGTAATATTTATTTTAAATTTTTATATACTTCATCTTTTCTTAATAACCCTTTTAAAGCATACTTGTTTTCATTTTTTAAGCGAATATTTTCGCATTTTGTGTGCATATTTTATGCGCATATTTTGTGTTTTTTAGCACATAAAAATCCGAGCCCTGGGTATGACTAAGATGATCATACGTCCCACTTTGGGCGGGACAGTCCCGCTTTCGAGCTGTGTGTCCCGCTGTCCCAAAAAAAGGCAAAAATGTTCCGCTTTGAAGACAGTCGATCACAATGAAAGCCACGTACAACATGTTTTGTTCATTGAACTTAAATGTAATCAAATGATGTTCTAAACATTGCTCATACAAAAATTGCATAAAAAGATCATAATTTCTTAAAGAATTCTTTTATGGAGCTTACACAAAGTCTTCCGGGCTAAACAAGTAATATTATTTGGATTTGCATTGATGCCTTCAGTTAAGAGATGTATGCTGCAATCTTTAGAAAACTATTTTCCCAAAATTGATAGGCCAAATTCTAAATCAAAATTTCTGGGGAAATGTTTCCCCGAGAATAAATCTTTTTTCTACAAAAGATTCAGATTTCTGAGTCCCGCTATCAAAGGTAAAAATATTCTACCGGGGAATTCAGAACAGGAGTTTTCTACTGCCGAAAGAATACAAATGTGTGTATGGTACGTCTCCTGAAGAGATTTTTTGTTTCCGGGGAATATTTAGAATTGGGCTGAATATGTTTCGATTCCCCGGCAGAACATTTTTATCTTCGATAGTGGAATTCAGAGTTCTGAATGTTTTAAACAGCTTTTTTGCAGTATTTGATATGTAAATCAAATTGTAGAAAAAAAAAATAATTTTTCATTTAGAATTGGGCTGTATAATTTCTATTTTACTTAGGTACATTTTTAGTGTTATGTAAGGAAAAAAATACAAATAAAACATTGTGTTTTCAGTATTAAAATTAATAGGCGCCTTCCTCTGAAGGAAACAATTTATGGTCACCTTAGTTATGAAACCCTTGCATAACGTTTTCCATTTTTTTGTTTATTATCTTTATGTAGAAAATTCTTTCAATTTTGTTCATATTATAAATAAATTTGGTTGGTAGCATTGTTGGCGGCCGTTGCACCTTAATAAGTCTCAAAAAGCCTAAAAAAAGCACTCCTTTGTTGAAAACGTTTCTTGCAAAAAAAAAAATGTAATACGAATCCTCAAGTATAAGAAACTCGTTCCCACCATTCGATGTTCTATTGAAAACATTCTATAACCTTAACCACTGTCGCGAACCGTGGCCCATAGACGTCGTCGAACGATTCATGCATTTATTCCAGATTAAAAAGAAATTACCTTGTTTCACTGACAATGACATAATTTATTTAGGCTGCTGACACCGCAAAGGGCATCTTCTATATCTCCTCATAGACTTTATCAACGATATACGTGGACAAACACACAAAAAAAAAAAAAGGATCTACTAACTTATAAAATTCAGTTTAGCTCAGAAGGCTCAAATATTCCAGACCTAAACCAAAGATTGTAAACCAACAGATTATATGAACAAAAAATTGCATTGAGCAACATGGAAAACATGTCAGCATCAATTGAGCCGGTTATGCCGCGCACTGCCAATTTGCTGGCGTGCAAACAATGGTGGCGTGTTTGCTTTTTGTATGGCGATCAACAGAAATATTATCGACAGGTCTACAGTAAAGCGGCTGCACAACGCTTGGCATTGTCATCGGTTGGCCAACACAAGAATCCCGATGAAGCCACCACCGAAAGTATAATCCTGACCAGTGGCAATGGCAACGGCAACGGCGGCGACGAGCAAAATAATAACAACAAGACCAGCAACAATAATAATGGCGTTAATAAAACCACCAACGATAGCTGCTCAGATATTACCAACGCCAACACGGGCAGCCACTTCAACCCACTACCATTATTCCCTCTCAAACAAAACTCCCAGTCCCAAAGGCGCAGCAAGAAATTACTGCGATCGTTACGGGGCAATAGTAGCGGCAATAAAGCCCCCAATGATGTAAATAGCACTGAGCCTACAAAGTCGAATGCCCGTGTCACGGTACTAGACGATCCGTTCCTCTTTGGTATCGATGAAGCCATGGCCAACGCCGCCGACACCGATGCGGATGCCGATGATGGGAATCTCGATCCACTTACTCTGTCCACCAACTATCCAGACTCGCTGCTGCCAAATGATGATCACATTCAAAATTATTTTAGCATGTGTGCGGACAATGAGCCGGGTCAGGAGCATCAGGTGGACTTCAATCATCACCTAGTCCCCGAGGACTATGAGAAACCAGATTTGCCACCGAAAGGTAATAGGAAATCAAATAATGATCCTTTTGCTACGATGCCGATGGCAGGAAGACTGAATGATAATGGTAATGGCAGTATTGGAAGTGAATTGCATCTAAGTGAAAGTGACTTGAAGTTCTTGAATTTGAATTTGCGAAATCGAAGTGGTGCACACGAGTGCAGTACTTTGCCAAAGAGCTCGAAGCCATACAAGGATGCGCATGATATTAGTTTCACATTCAGGGAAATTGGCACCAAACACCAGGATAAGGGTGATGGATTACCACCATCACCACCGGTAGTCATCGATGGCAGTCAGGATCAGTCAAGCGAGTAAGTTAATGAATATTTTACACTTTTTTTTTTTATTGTTCTCAAATGGGTATTTTTTGTGTCACAATAATTTATTCACAAGGGATCGTGGGAGTTTCACTCGGGGTCATATTGACATGAAGTGGCTTCGTTGAGTAACTTGTGTAATTTGTCATTTATATTTTGAACATTTAGATATTCATCAACTCAAATTTCCTAGTTGAGCTGTTCGGAAAGGAAATTATGTAATTTAAAACCGGTTTTAGAAAGTAAATTAACTGAATTCAATATTTTATTAAAATTAATTTTTAAGTTTTAAGTCTTTTACTACTTTGAAGTCCTTTAACTTCTTCTCACAGCCTTACTTACTTTTACTTTAGATGGCGCTCACAGCCCAGGATGGACTACGGCCTCAACCAACAAGCCCCTCCAGCCAGCTCGGTCCCTAGCTAGCTGCCTCCAGTTACGCACTCCAAGTTGGTTGAGGTCGTTTTCCACTTGTGTGCGCCACCTAAGGTGGGGTCTTCCTCTGCTGCGCAGACCGTCAGGGGTAGATTCGAAGACTCGTCGGGCTGGTGCGTTGGTGTCCATACGCTCCACGTTTCCCAGCCATCTCAGCCGCTGAATTTTCAGCTTCTTGACCAGGTCGACGTCGCTGTAAAGCCCGTAAAGCTCGTTATTAAATCTTCTCCTCCATACTCCATCGATACAGACTGGACCGAAGATCACCCGAAGAATCTTCCTTTCAAAGCACCCAAGCAGATTCTCATCCGTTTTTGACAGGGTCCATGCCTCTGCCCCATATAGCAGGACCGGGATGATTAGGGTCTTATATAAGGTCTCCTTGGTTCTCTGAGAGAGGGCTTTATTACTTAGATGCCTTCTTAGCCCGAAGAAACAGCGATTGGCAAGAGTAATTCTTCGTTTGATCTCTGCGCTGATGTCATTTTGCGATGTTACAGTGGAGCCCAGGTAGACAAAGTCCTTGACGACTTCGAAGTTGTATCTATCCATCGTGACGTTTTGCCCGAGCCGACGATGTTGAGATTCCTTTCTCGATGATAGCATATACTTCGTCTTGTCCTCATTAACAGCCAAACCCATTTTCGCCGCCTCCGATTCAATACTTGCAAACGCGCCGGTAACAGCTCGCTTCGTTCTCCCAATGATGTCAATATCATCTGCATAAGCAAGTAGTTGAACAGACTTTTGAAAAATTGTACCTCTGTTGTTGACTTGCGAGTTGCGTACAATTGCTTCAAGAACGATGTTAAACAGGTTGCATGATAACGCGTCGCCTTGCCTCAAACCTTTCTCGACATCAAAGGGTTCGGTGGTGTTCTTGCCGACTTTGACGGAGCAGCGAGATTTCTCCATCGTCATCCTGCACAAGCGGACGAGTTTGGCAGGGATGCCGAGATGCGCCATGGCTCTGAATAGCTCGTCTCTGTCTACGCTATCATATGCGACTTTAAAATCGATAAAGAGGTGGTGTGTATCGATTTGAAACTCCTGGGTTTTTTCCAAAATCTGTCGGAGTGTGAACATTTGATCGACGGTTGATTTGCCGGGCCTAAAACCACACTGATAGGGGCCGATCAGATCGTTGACAAACGGTTTTAAGCGATCACACAGTATAGATGACAAGATTTTGTATGCGACGTTGAGGAGACTTATACCTCTGTAGTTGGAACAGGTCAGAGCATCTCCTTTCTTGTGGATGGGGCACACTATACCGAGGTTCCATTCATCGGGCATACTTTCCTCCGACCAAATTTTGGAGATAAGCTGGTGTATACTCCCTACCAAGTCCTCTCCCCCTGCTTTGAATAGCTCGGCTGGCAGGCCATCGGCACCAGCAGCCTTGTACGTTTTAAGCTTGGCTATCGCTAACCGCACTTCATTTGGGTCGGGTGGACGGAAATTTTGACCATCATCGTCCAGGTTGAATGGAGTGTTCTGTCTTACAGCGGAATTTTGGCCATCTTCGCCGTTTAGCAGTCTAGAAAAGTGTTGTTTCCAGATCCTCAGCACCGACTGTGTGTCTACCACCATATTCCCACTCTCGTCTCGGCAGGCTTCCGTTCTGGCCTTGTAACCCTGGGTAGTTTGCCTCACCCTTCGGTAGAACTTTCGAACATCCCCTCTGCCGCTACAGTCCTCAATAGACTCGACCGCCCGCTTCGCATGCTCTCTCTTTTTCCTCCTGAGAAGTCGGCGTTCCTCCCTTCGCTTTTGCCCGTAGAGCTCCCGGGCTGCTCTCTCAGCAGCTCTGGTTCTAGTCTGCAGCATTGCTTGGTAGGCCTCGTTCTTTACTTCATGTGCCAGTCTGCATTCTTCATCGAACCAGGGGTTTCGTTGTGGTGGCCTAGTGAAACCCAGCACATCAGTAGCGGCACTTTTGATGGCATTTTGGCAGTGTTTCCATTGGTCCTCTACAGATGATGCTTGTGGCGGGCTTGTTGAGAGTTTAAGAGAGACGTGGTCTGCAAAAGTCCTGGCTATCTCTTGCGATTTTAGCTTCGCGACGTTAAATCGTTTTACAGCATCCGCTCGTCGTTGTGGCGCCATAGATATCCGCATACGTACTTGCGCTACCACCAGGTAGTGATCCGAGTCTATGTTGGCACCTCGGAACGTTCGGACATCCAGGATACTGGAAGCATGTCTGGCGTCTATCGCAACATGATCAATCTGGTTGACGGTTCGTTGATCCGGAGACCGCCAGGTCCCTTTGTGTATATTGAGGTGTGGGAATAGAGTGCTTGCTATGATGGCATTTCGCCCCGCCGCGAAATCGATGAGCCTGAGTCCGTTACCGGAAGTGTTGTCGTGCAGGCTGTGTCCTCCGACTATCGAACCAAAGATGCCCTCCTTTCCAATCTTGGCGTTGAAGTCGCCAAGAATAATCTTGACGTCGTACTTGGGGCACCTATCATACGTATCCTCGAGGAGATCGTAGAATTCTTCTTTGGTTGAGTCATCCTTTTCTTCTGTTGGGGCATGGGCACAGATCAACGTGATGTTTTTGAACTTTGCTTTGATGCGGATTGTGACCAGGCGCTCGCTTACATTCCTGAAGCCCAAGACTTCTTGCCTAAGTCTTCCCCTTACCACAAAACCACAACCAAAGAGCCGCTGACCTTGCTCCTTGCAGCACTCGCCGAAGTAGATGTCACACGTTTTCATCCTTCGGATGCCCTCTCCATCCCATCGCACTTCCTGGATGGCTGTTACATCAGCCCTTAGCCTATCCAGGTTCTCCACTAGTTGTTCGGCTGCACGTGGCCTGTTTAGGGTCCGTACATTCCACGTGCAGATCCGAAATTCATTGTCCTTGTTTCGTTTGCTGGGGTCGTCAACATTAAAATCATCCATATCCGAGGCTTGTTGTTGTTTCGGAACCGATAATTTTTTACGTGGTAGGGAAGTCACCCCGACGCACAACCCCCTAGCCTGGAGGACCAGATCCTTATTATAACTCCAAGGACGGGGAGCCGGATAAACCGCTCCTTATAGGCCTGAGCTACGAATACGTCGTAGTAGCCCATATAAGGTGTTCACTAAGTAGTTCAAACTGACTAGAACTGTAGACGCCACCGTTGATTCCATCTGGGGAATTCCTCCGCTGCCGCCTGAAAAAAGGAGAAGTGCCTTAGTGGAAACACTCCTCCCCCCCTCTCTCGTCTGCTGCCACCTTAAACCGTCCACAGGGATTGGATCCCCATCTTCAGTCAAAGGTACTAGGCACCCGATGTTCACCACGGGGAGGTGAGAGTAGGAGTTGATAGACAGAGGTTGAATGTGGACGCTTGTGTCCTCTTGAATGCACCGCGTTGTCTACCCTTTGAACATCTTCTTCTCACAGCCACTTGACTTTAAATCATTTAAATGAATTCAGAAAGGGCAAATAATATTCCATGCAGTTAAAATTGTCTAATGGCCGATTGCACCAATATTTAATGGGACTTTTAAATTTTTAAATGACTTATTTTGTATGAAAAAAACGTCATTTAAAGATTTAAAAGCCCTGTTAAATACTGGTGCAATCGGCCATAAGAAGGGAAGAGGCTCCAAGCAGTTAAAAGTCTTCAAGGAGTTAAAAGACAACTTAAAGTAGAAAAGACTTTATGAAGTCAAAAAATTGCAATACTTTCAATGCAATGAAAAGACTCCTAGAATGCAGTTAATGTAAAAGACCTTTAAAAGACTTCAAAGAATTTAAATAGTCTTTATAGAATTGTATCTTTTAACTAAGAAAAAGTATTTCATTGCAATATTAAGTTGCAGTGGGGATTTAAAAAAATGAAATATTAAAATACTGCATTCTTTTACAACTCTGCCAAATATATTAATTTAGGAAAGAGCCTAGCCTACCTATCGTCCAACACTCGATGAAATAAAGTAGGCTTATCAGTGGTTTTTTAGAACGAGCATTATTGTTTCGACTTAGGAGTTTGGAATTGATGCAATTTGTTTCCCTAAAACTGAAGTGTGAAATACTATATTACAACAGGTTGAGAGCAGTCGATGATGGCGATATCGTTCACATACCCCAGTAGTTTTCGATAAATATGTTAGAACAAGTACCTCCCGTGTTCACGTCTGCTCGTACTATTTATCTGCTCCTGAACGAGATTGAATAAATCATATGAAAGCATGATTGATGGGTTATTTCCAAAGAGCTATTACCTAATTGTAAATTAAGTATGCTGCGTGTTTAATGTGACACGCCAAATGGATTAGTTTTCTTGGAATCCTGAGTTTAACGTTCGAACCTATACCTATCAGTATGAATATCAGCTCCTAAGGATAAATGCTATCATATGCGGCTTTAAGGTGGATGATAAAATGGTTTTTCTCGACTTGAAAAATTCGTTGGTATTTTGCATAATATGGTCGATTTCGCGAGACGGAAGCCATACTAGTACTTACCTATTAAAGTGTTGCAGAAAGGCTTGGGTCACTCCAACGTCACACGGAACGTTGAATAGAGTATAGACACCTTTTAATAAGAATGTGCGTTGAAGGTTTTGAAAGATGTTTTATTTTATGACTATTAGTTATGTAAAAGACGTATGGTTTTCTCTGCTATTGCGAGATTGTGATACAGGACAGTACAATCGATCAAGAGCGCAAAAAACTGGTTCACCCGAAAAAATTACAGACTTTTATTCTTTTCGAGTTTTTTTTTTTCTTTTTTTTGTTTAATAAACACGCAAATTTGAGTAAAAACTTATAACCTCGTGCATTGAAATGTTTGCCTTTTAAAACCACAAACCCGCTTCTTCACACTACGATTAATATAGTAATTGTACTGTAGTAGCCCGTGGCGTAATGGTTATTGCGTTGGACTGTCGCTTCCACCTTAAGTTTTTTTTCCGGGCTACTACCTCTTGCGAGCAAGTGACAAATCCTCCAAGAGTATCTCTTGTCACAGAAAAGTGCCGCTCACCTTAGCCGTTCGGACACGGCAATAAACCGTAGGTCCCCTCCATTCCTGCAGACGTGCATAAAGGAATGGTTAAGAACTGTAAGTCATTAGGCCCTGGGCCTTCATGAGGCGTTGCGCCACCAAATGTATTTATTTATTTTTTTACTTTACGTGCATTTGATTTTAGTTCACTTTTTCAAGTATGCGTTTGTTATTTGGTAATCAAGAACACAAATTGTTTCTCTTTTTTTGCCACTAGAAGTAACTCCTAAGAGAATTTATTATTTTTATCGCATATCCAGATTATCTACTGTCCCAGAACTTCTTTTCAGTTAGGGATTCGGATATAATAAAGAATTTTCGTGTGATAGACGATTTTTGATGAACGATTCATTTAAGTATTTTTCCTGAAACATTCCTGATAGTTCGAGTTTTATCCAAAACTGATATATCTTAACCCTCTATCCGCCATACATTCCGCGTTAAAATAAACGCACTTCGTCGTCCTTTCCTTTAATTTCTCTTTAATCTTTTGATACAAAGTACATCAAACCTTCCAACTATCGTCCAAATTTGCAATTTTAAAATATCATTTGTCACGTTCCCAAAAAAAAAAAAAAACCATTACGCTGTCAAATGTTTCAATAAATCACTTTTTGCCAGAAACGCGGAACTAATAATAATAGTTTCATCTACCGAGCCACACCTTTCTTTTTTTTTTTTTTTAATTTTCTCCATAAATGTTTGAATAATCTAAGGTGCCGCAGCTTGTCAATTTCGTTAGTGTATCCACCCATAAGCGAAGGTCGGTCTTTGAATCTAGTGCAGTTCAGTGCATGTATGCCCTTCTTAGATGATTGATTACACATTTTTTCGAAGTCACCCATTCCCAAGGGGCTCCATTGAACACAATTCATCAGTGGTTTTCACTTTATGTGCTCCCTTTTGTTCATAACCATTGAGCATGCCTTGGTGGCCAGGCCACATCCTGCTTGAGCTGTTTGATCTTTTGTTATTTTTTATTTTTTTTTTTGCGACCCATAACGAACAAAAAATGAAAACCTAAGATTACCCGCGCATCTTTGGAAACATGAGACCGGTATTTGATGTAGAAGACGAAGAAGACTATAACATTATGGTGGCGTTATGCTTAAAGCCTTCGGTGTATGACACTTCTTTGAGGTCAGGCATTCACTCAATCGTCTCGGGCGTGACTTTGTCAGGTTTGTCACGTTGTCAGCAAGTCGTTGGAGCCAAAGCAAAATGAATCATCTCGCCACAGTGATTTTGTCCATCATGAGCAGGAATCATATCAAAACCATATCATACTCGTATACCTCCCTACAACCAGACTTCTCTCCTTAGAGAAATCCAATCCCTATGGTCGATGCGATGGTATGGGCAGGTATAGCGACTTATTCCAGAGCTCACTTTCCCAATTACCATAACATGCTGCACTGTTGAATATAAGGAGTTCGAGGTGACTGGATGGTTTTGCATGAAATCACATCATCATCAACGACAATATCAGCATGCTGCATATATGCATTGCACTGTGTGGATTTATGATTTATTCTTCTTTAAGTTTTTCTTTATGACAATAGATTGTGACATCCGTGAGATATTTCTGAATCATTTCCTTCTCGATTTGTCGTCGGTTGATGTTAATAAAGTCACTTTTTGTTTGTAGATTTTATTATTCTTCATCTTTGAAATCGCGTGCAGTTTTTCTTTATATCTTTTTTTTTTATATAGCCATGAATAAAATGAATAAATCTTAAACGATTTTCAAATAGTATTGTGATTTTATATAAGATGAAAAGAAAAGTATTGGAATATATTCAAATAATTTGAATGGCCATGATCCTGTGATGCGTGTTCTTTAAATATTTCTTGAAAAGTAGGCACGAGTTGAATAGTTTAAATATTAAGAAGTTACCTTGAGAAATTGAGCACGACATTATCGCATGAGTATTATGTATATTATTGTGGTATGTGATAGAATTATTACTCTCAGTTTTTTATGTTGTAAAGGAAAAATTTCATGAATATTGTAGATGCGATCCGATGTTTTTCATTTTTCGATGTATGTATCTAGTAGTACATACTCGACAATTTAGTTCTTTTGTGGTTCACACTCGTCTAAGAGGTATTGTATTTGGTTTAATATATAATATCCTGGTTTATGATGCGTTTTCTTCAAAAAAAAAAAAAAAGTGAGGGTCCCAAGTAATTGTTTAAATAAATCTTAAGACCTATTTCACATTTATTTGAAATAGAGTTCTAATTTCGGCACATAAATATTGGCAGAGGGTTATAAGTTCACCTGAGTTTTTAAAATACTGATTAAAAACAACGTTAAAGGATTTGAATGAAATAACAACAACTCGAGTTAGCTACCACCAAGTTTGTATAGGCTGGAATTATAGCTATTTCATACTTGCCAGGCCGATCATCAGACTCCTTTAGTGTTCAATTTTATTTGAAAAACTTTCGCAATCACTGGAGCTCGAACCATAGACCAAGAGTCTCCGGGCCATATGCACTAAGCACTGCGCTACCGAAGGTCACGTGATCACGTCGATCCACTATAGGTTTTATAGTTTTGACAACTACATTTAAATCAACTAGCATTTTTACTAGCCACACACAAGTTTTGTTGTTGTTCATTCGGTATGCTTGGTCTATGGTTCGAGCCCCAGTGATGTTAAATGTTTGTTTCATTCAAAACCGTATCCAAACACCCCAAAATTTAAGTAAATCTTACTAAAATCTTTTCAAATACTACTTTAGTATATTTCCGTAAGTTCAGGGATTAAAATTTAGCGATTTTCAGGTTGATTCAACCTTTCAGCTTTAGTACTATAATTTCGAAGGAAAATATTCCCTTTATTTTTCCGTTTTTATAAACGAAAGAATCGATCAGCTGTACACAAAATTGACTCAAAATTGTCATTTTTGTATCCATAATTAATTTGTTGCATCGCGGTCGTTTTCGCCTATCGAAAATAGGTTTTTTCACAAAAATATGATATGGAAATATTTTAAATTCTAATAGTTACTATTAAATAAGCTATTATGGAAGAAAATCCTGACAAATAGTCAGTCTTTGTATTATCGAGATTGAGGGTGGTCTTAAAACAGTGGGATACCAATAAGGGAAAAAACTTTAGTCAGTCTTTGTATTATCGAGATTGAGGGTGGTCTTAAAACAATGGGATACCAATAAGGGAAAAAACTTACTGAAAAGCCGAAAGTTCTATAACAAACCTACCAAAAACTTTATGAGTCTAAAATTAATAGTCACATATTTTAAATATTTATGTGTGTATTTATCATCGGGCATATCCATAAAGTCTTGTATTCTTTTTCGTACGTCACTTCGTACTATTATTTTAACCCCCATACATTGCTCTTTTGCATCGGACTTTTACTAGCTCATTATAATGCTGCCACCCTGCCGTTAAAGTTTCGCATTCATAGAACAAGGATGTGAATCTGGAAATGAACATGGAAAGACAGGGATGGTGTCGTTATAGTAAAACAATTAAGTTGAATATTATATAAATAATTGTAGACTTAACTCAGTCTTGTGGGACACCAGCATTTATTTTATTAACTTCTGACTTCAAACCATCTAAAACAACTTGAATCAGAAAACAACTTGGTCAGAAAAGTAATTTTAATCAATAATCCAAAGAAAGAGGGATCCATCCTTAACAAATGTATGCATTTTTTTATTAAGAGATGAATACAAAACCCTATGGAATGTCTGGCTAGTGCTATAATCTTACTTTTTTCCAAACCATTCGACGTTGAGATTAGTTCCAATTTTTATGACGGTGTTCACATTGGACTCAAATTTACGAATTTTTTTGACAGAAGTCAGTTAGCTCGTGTTCAGACACAAAGTAATGTGAACACAACAGATTCACTCTGACGTTCAGCAGTCATTAAAAAAAAAACACAAATCTTTGCTCGTCGGAGAATTAATTAGAACTTTTTCAATCACAAAATTGATGATTCACTAAATAAATTGATTTCCAATTGAAAAAAACTTAGATTCTGTAGTATTTAAGCTCCAAACAAAAACTAAATACTGCGGGAAAACAAATGTCACAAAAGGAAACGTCAAAAAAAATCCACAAATTTTTAAAAAATTTAAAAAATCCTGCCTCACTTGCCCATCTCTTTTTCACCACAAAGTGGGAACGAGAAGAAGTACATAGACGTCAAAAAAAATCCGAGGAGTAAGTCCAATGTGAACACCGTCTATTGTTACGGTAACGCCATTCATTACTGGCTGAACAGAATAGAATGACGGAACTGAAGACGCAGACGGAACTGGAAGAGCTGTCAAAAAGTGTCGTACGTTATTTTTTTTACATGTCCACAATGGAGCTGTACAGCTTTGAAAGTATTTTGAAGAAAAAAAAAAGAATATTCTTGTGTACAAGCTCAGAATTCACATTTTTTGTTTCCAATAATTTTCCTTTTAATAAATAATTTTTTTCGCGATACAAATAACCACAATATTTTTTTCCGACCCAAAAAGTTGTTTTTTTTCTTCATACAAATTGAAACGTCAAAAGTGCCGTACGTCAAAAGTTAAAAGTTGGTGAACTCTTCCGTCTGCGTCTGCGTCTCCGTATGCGTCTACGTTCCGTTGTGTTCGCAACATTGAATTTGCGTGTATTCAATATTTTGACAGCTATTCCGGCTCCGTCTCCGTTTCCGTCTGCGTCACCATTCTGTTCAGCCAGTTAAGAAGCTTTTTTGGTATAGTTAGATGGTGATAAAGATTCGCATCTTTTTTTAAGGACTGATTGGAAAAAACGTTGGATTATAGCTTGAAAACCTGTAGATGTTTTCTAATGTCAGGTTAGAAAACTGAATCAGTTTTTGCAGAATCTTGCTCAATCGCTCAAAAGGATCTTCAGACAATGAATATAATATGCAGTTTTTAATTGGGTCTAAAGATTGCTGAAGAAGCTCACGCTCTACTTTGTACAGTATCTTACATATTTAGTAGGAATATGCCTATAGTTCTTGCAAGATCTAGGAACGCTTGTTTTGTTGAGCTCTGCTCAGTAAACGGGGCCTTATTGTTGTTTTAAAGCTTTTTTATAGCTAAATCTACCCCAACTATATTAGGTAGTGATTGGAAGAAAACTACATTTCAGGTTTTTGACAAAAAAATTTGTTAACGGAAATAGGGTTTTGATAGTTTTTGAGAAAGTTATACCTTATTTTTGAGTTATTCGCGTGTAGTTTTTTAATGGCTTGACTTTTTTGGTTATGCTTGTAAAAAATAGTACAAACAGCATTTAAAATTTTGAAAATGTGTTTTTCTTAAACCACAAAAAAAAAATTACAAAATATACCCTTTTTTTTTTAGATAATTTTCAACTTTTTAACATTTTTCGTAATAATTATTGCAGCTACATTATAGTTGCATGCAACAACAATAAGAGCAAGCTCATGCAATCTAGTCATGCATAATTATGTATTTATTAGAATTTTCATATAAATAAGGCGGCTTTTGCTCTAATATACCAAAAGAATGTCTTTCTTGGGGCTGTTCCATCTGTAAATTCCTTTGATTTTCAAGACATAGTTCGCCAGCAGACTAAGGTAGGAGATTAAATAAACTAAGATCATATCTCGTCTTTAAATGAAACTCTTAATTTCAATTTATGGACATTCATCTTGATATCATAAATTATTTTATTTTTCATCCAAGCAAGAATTAAAATGTACCTTAAGAATCTTATCAAGAGTTATTTATTATTTTTTCATACAAAAAAAAAAAATCGAAAAAATTATGCCTGTCACTTGAAATTATTGACATTAAAAAAAAAAAGAAGATAATCTTAAACGTTTAAAAGACCGCTTGAGATATTTAGCTTTTTTTAACCTTTATTTAATTTTTTAAAGATAATAATCTAAAAAAGGATCAAAACCCCATTAACCATTGTAAATGCCATACTCTATTGTGCAGACATTTTTAACGATAACACCAAACTCAAAGGACGTCATCCTAATGATGCTGCGCATATTATAATGGACTTTTTGTATATACATGTACATATGTGTACTTGCCACGAATATGTATAGTATATGCGTATCTGCACTCGTTTAATTATTAATTAGCTTTATATTTGCCTGCGTGTTGTAAGCGCGCACTCATTGCGCGCTAAAGACGATAACAACAAGTCTACGACAACGTTACGTGCCATCAGAGAACAACAACGGCGACAACAACGATATACAGTGGGGAAATTGAGTTTTGAACATGGAATTAAATCAGGCAATTATAAAGGAGATAGAAATATGACATATGGTGGTAGCCCGTGGCGTAATGGTTAGTGCGTTGGACTGTCATGCCAGAGGTCTGGGTTCAATACCAGCCGCTTTTTCACCTTAAGTTTTTTGCCGGGCTACTGCCTCTTGCGAGGAAGTGACAAATCCTCCAAGAGTATCTCTTGTCATAGAAAAGTGCAGCTCACCAGCCGTTCGGATTCGGCAATAAACTGTAGGTCCCCTCAATTCCTGCAAACACGCACACAGTAATAATTGAGAGTTGTAAGTCACTAGGCCCTGGTTCTTCATGAGCCGTTGTGCCACCAAATTTATTTATTTTAGAAATATGACACTCAAAATTGAACGCAAAATAAGCGTGAATAAAATTTGTAAGCCAATTGGTTTATAAACCCTTTCCCTTTCTTCGCCCCTTCGTTATTTACTCGGCCTTAAAATAGTTTTAGAAAAACAAAAACTAGTTCGTGATGTAACATAACCTTAAAAATAATATTTTTGAACTTTCACCTTGGAATATCTCGAAAACAAGAGTTATTTGGCTGATTCTGAGTTCGACATTTAATTAAGTTTACGTTTATTAATTTATTTCGATTCAGTCACACATTTTGTCCTACTGTGTGATGGCTGATCTCAATGGCGACCGTATGTTGCAGCTCTGCTTCGATGCAACAACCGATAAAATCGTCTTTAAACGTCGACTAATAAAATTGTAAATAAATCATCGGACCTTGTAAGACGACAACGATTTGTTTGACCGCAGTAACTTTTTCAACAGTTTATTTTTATTTAAAAGTTTTTTAGTTTTCTTTTTTTTTTTTTTAATTTTCTTGCCGCATCACATTGAGTCCTGAGTATTTGTTTTTATTTTACCGTTTAAGTCAATGTGCTATGTTAATTGCTATAATAGTCCTAAGCACTCTGATGCGTGTCATTAAGGTGTACACACAATTTACTTATAGTCCAGAAGGTTAAATTGCAAATCCAACAAAGAAATTTTACACTGATTGATCTTTTTTTTTTTTAATTTGAATATCTAACCAGCCAGAATTGGAGTTTTTTTAAGATGCATTTTAAGTTGAGTCCTCCTTTCATTATTTTGATTTTTATATATTTAGTGTAACGTCATTTAATTTTAATACGTTAACCTTCAATAGGAAAAAATTAAAACTGAATAAAGAAGTCTTTGACCATTAGCTTATCCACATATTTTTATTTGCTTGTTAGATTTTCAAAAGAATTAAAAATGGCAACACTTCTTTACCACAACTGACATAAAATAGATACCTTAATCAGAAGTATTTATCTATTAATTAAAAACTGGTAAGAAACATGTCCGATAATTTTTAAAACACTTCCCAAAATCAAACTTAACTTCTGGGACTATTAACAGTCCTTATAGACTAATGCGCAGTGGCGGTGTGGCAGCGCGTCTGGCGGGACAAACAAGTTTTGATGATCTTTAATAGCTTAGAGTAGATATAGATACAATCGCAATCCCCGTTAAGTCAACGAAATAAACACTCCACTAGCAAATTAGAGGCATCTAAGAGCCTAACGTATATACTTTAGGTTCAAAAATCTTGTGCCCGGATATAATACACCTACACGACCAATCCATGTATCGTTGTACTTTTCTCCAATCAGATTATTATGATTTTTGTATTCTGACAGTTGAACTGTCAAACTGAATGACAGCGACGAAAGATAGTCACCGATTTAATTAAAATTCCACTCATCCGTCAGAGTATTGGGTATACAAACCTAACCTAACCTACTCCCTGATGGTTGACGAGAGTACCTACATTACATGCATATGAGCACGAGGTTGGTTCCTGGAAGTGTTGATCGTCGCCCAACAATCAAGAGGCCATCAAAGTGGAGGCAGCGGCAGGAGCGACAAGCAAACATCTAACTTTGGCTCTGTGCAACTTCAACTCAATGGATTCAACTGTGCATCAGTTGAAGTGTATAGGAAAACTTGAATGGGAAATTACCGGGATTCGGGCGCATGTAAACACTGCCGTTCGTCGACTTGAGCGATAGGCTCTGCAAGTTCCACAAACTCATCTCTCTTTCTCTCTGATGTGCCCGTTTGTATAATGGACTTATGTATATGTATATGCGAAAAGAAGCAGCAAGCTAATTCTAGGCTACCGCCAATTTATCCTGTGTGTTGCTGATGTTTGCTGTGTGTGCGGTTTCGATTTAGATGGTGTTCCTGACAGATTGCCTTGAGGGCTTTCAGTTGCTTCTTCATATCTCGTTTTAACTTTAATTTAGGGTTGGGTTGGGTTAGTGGTATATAGGCTTACCCTTTGGTCTGGGTATTTCTTTGATGCAACACACAAGGAAATTCTTCTGACCGCATTACTGTAATTAACATTGCGAGGCACGGTCAAGTGATGGATGCTACTTTATTCAGCGCAGCATTAGCAAGTGTTGGGTGCTCCTTCAGTTGTATTGAGAGCGCAACAAAAATGTTGTTTCTGGTAATCAAGGAAATTCCAATAACACCCCTTACAATTACCTGGCGAAACGTGATCATTTCAATTGACTTTATTTCGAATAAGATAATATATAGGAGTATTAGAATATACCAACCTATATCCATAGGCAAGGCATGGTATATTTTGCACAAGATTTTTCGAAACAAGATTAAAAATGGAAAATAAAAGCTCAGAATAGCACTTCTTTCAAAAAGCTTTCATAATAAGATATCTCATCTTTGCATTAGATATTTTAAGTAAAGCCGAAAACAGATGTGCAGCTTTTTCGCCATGCAGCGAAATTAGAAATAGAAATATCGTGCAGAGAAGGCTGCATACAGAGCCTGGAATATGTCAGCCCTCATAAGAACCTGTATACATTTATTTTCGCTGCATTGGAAAAAGCTGCACATCTCTTTTCGGCTTAAGTCAGTGCAACATAAAGTTTTATCAGTTGAAAATCATCTGGTAGAACTTGCTACCTTGGTGTTTCCTATTGATTCGAGAATCATTAAAGAGTCCGTTCTCCATCAAAAATTTTATCCTACAGACGAAATGTATATCACTTTATTATTGTTTTCAGCTACGTTTTCACATTTATTACCCGAAATTTCAAACTGTTGGAGTTTTAGGGGAATTTATTTGCAAAATATTGAAATCATCAGAGAAACGAAGCAAGCCGTCAGCGGCGCATTTTCTAGTACTTATAGAAACGCAGGCAGTAAAAATGGATTTGGCTGTTTAGGATAAGAAGAAGTATTAAGCTGCTATCACCGAAAAAGGCATGTCAACATTGTTAATTCGGGCAAAATTTTAAGATCGATAAAAACAACAACAAATAAAATGACATCAGAGCAAAGATCAAGAGAATAATCACTCTTGCCAATAGCTGTTTCTTCGGGCTAAGAAAGCTTTTGAGTATAGTAAAGCCTTCTCTCAAAAAACGAAGGAGACCTTACACAAGACCTTAATCATCGCAGACCTGCTGTATGGGGAAGAAGCATGGACCCTATCAAAAACGGATTATAATTTGCTTTAAAAGAAAGATTCTTCAGGTGATTCTTGTTCCGTCTATTTCAAAGGAGTATGGAGAAGAAGATTTAATAACGAGCTTTACGGGCTTTAAAATGACACCGCCCTTAAAAAAAATAGGAGATGAAATGGTTGGGATACGTGGTGCATATATGAACACCGAGTCTTCAAATCTAACCCTACCCTGATGGAGGCCACCAAATTGATTGAAAGGGCTTGTTGGTTGAGGCCGTAATTCTTTTAAGACTGTGAGCGCCATCTAAAGTTAAGTAATTGTAAGTTTCTTTACTTATATTTATAAGTATGCTTTAGACTCTGAATCGATTGAGGTCAAAATCCTTGGTAGTATCCCGAGAGTATCTCAAAACAAACAAACAACACAAACATATATTTGCCAGTAAGACCTAGGGTCTTATAAATTAGGCAATGTTAGAAGGAATAGAAGGATAGGATAGATTTTTGTTGGTACAGTGGACTGAGAAATAGGGTTTTGATTATCTCATTAAATCCTAGGGGTGGCGTTCAGTTGAGGGAATATAGAAATGAATGCTGCCTAGACTGGGGCTCGAACCCACACATCCAGGTTAGCAGTCAAGCTCTACTTCCACTGCGCCGGGGCCACCCAAGTTTTGTGAAGTTTGATCAAAATTACTAATTGCCAACATGGCGCAACAACGCTACGCTATCCAACATCTGTTATTTGCTTTGTTTGTTTGACTGTTTTATAGGTCCGATCTTGAAAATTGTTTTTGTGTTTAAAATGAACTTGTTTTGGGAATAATTGTTTAAAATTTCATTAGGACGTTGGATTTGTTCTTAATGTTGGGGTAAAAATGGATTGTAGACCCACTTCTTCCGGGATCTCTATCATCGTTAATGAATTAAATGAAAAAGTGCTCAAAAATTCTCCTTAGAAAGTAGTCTCTGAACTGAAACAGACCAAGTTTATTATTTTAGAAAAAGAACATGATGTTTTCTAAGTGCAGAGACTTAAGCAAAACGCACGCAAATTAGGATGCTCGTACTTTTTAAAGTTAAGTTTCGAAGTAAATAATAAAAATTGAATCAGTAACCTATATTTCTCACCAACATTTCCAATAATCAGTAACCCTTCCTTGTATCCTATCAGAACATCTTATTTTAAAACTATATTGATTGATCTTTTTCCTTGTACATGATGAAACTATCAGGATAGTAAAGGGATGCACGTCGCATTGTATTTAATTTTCAATTCCAATAGTCGCCTCCCGTTTTCTATTCTTATTTAATAAGTATAGTATGTAGAGAGGGTGTCCGCGAAGAAGGTATACTACTTTGTTTTGCCGCCATTTTGGTAAACATTAGTCTTGACAGTTCATATCTGGCAGTCGTGAAGTAGACGTGTAGAAATATGGGGCCTCTTTCCACAACAAGTTATTTCAAGAAATTGTGATGTTGATTGGCCTCCACGGTCGCCTGATTTGCCTGCTCCGGACGTCTTTTTGTGGGGATATCTGAAAAGCAAAGTTTATGCAAACAAACCAGAAACGCTTGAGCAACTCAAAAAAAATATTCGTGATGAAATTAATGAAATACCGCGTGAAATGTGTGAGATTGTAATGAAAAATGTGCTCAAAAGGGCTCGCATTTGTGAGACTAACAGAGGCGGACATTTACCTGATATTGTATTCCATACATAATTGCCGACATTAGATAAAACATTTATCGATATAAGATCCATTCTCTTTAATTTAATCAAAAATTATAAACAAACAAAGTAGTATACCTTCCCGGTGGACACCCTGTATAATGTATATCTTACGTCCGAGAAATCCGAGTAGGGTGATGCGTATATTATTACTCTTTATAACCTAAACTAACCTAACCCAATCTAAGCTTTATTGATTTCGTTTTCAGAATAGATATAAGTTTTGTCTTAACATAGAATACCATCCTCTTATTTCCATTTATTGCGCATTCCAAAACCACTCTCATCAAATCATAAACACAGCATGCAATTACCTAACAAAGTTTTAGAACTTCATAAAATTCCTAATATCTAAATATGTATACTCTGAAATCCTTATATACCTATACACCTCGAAGTTACCAGTTGTATAAACTTTTCATATTATTTTATTATCATGCTTTACCATTTTTAAGCGCGATACAATCGTTTAAATGCACCCTGTGTATATGCAAGAGAATATCGCTGATCATAAATTGGCAATATAATTGGCAAACTATTGCAACTGTGATTTCGATTTTAAGAACTGGATTTTTCCTCGTCGATTTTTACACAATATTATACAATATACCTTACATAAACCTGACATCCAAAGTTGTTCAATTAAGTATCTAAACATAAATTGTGGACTTTATGGCAGGAAGATCAAAACAAGCTAACGAAAGCGATACTTTTACTACCTATCAAAAGTGTCTGTCTACTTATATGTTATATTCAAAAAATTCAAGTTGAAACTCTGGTCGAGTTGATAATAAATTAAATTTTCAACGGAACCGATGCCTTAAACACAGTTGGCAATCTCTGGGTATCTATATAATAGTTGTTGTGTTAATAGACTTTGGTAATGAGCTTATTTAGCCGTTTTTTTAATTTGTGTTCTACATCTCAACGGGTGGCTTTGGAACAAGGCTCTGAACGTCAATCTGCTTGCCGGAGAGGATTTTTTTTAGTTTTCATGTTTGTTTATATACCACACACGTGTTTAAAGAAATTTTTTAAAGTTCTAAGCTATTATCCATCATAATGGCCTTGGGGCTTATATATGTTTTTTTTTTTTTTGCAATTGGCTTGTGGATATAAAATGAATTTTTCCAATTGGCGGGCAAGGCTTCATCTTTGGTTGAAAAAATGAGAAATATTTTTAATTGGTACAAAAAAAACTACTGCACTCAATGCAGTAATATGTAATTTATAGAATCTTGCGTGATATCACGCTAGATGCTTCTTGGGGGAAATTCATGTTTACAGTAACCGACAAAAAAAAGATGTTGGATGTTAAATAATAATTTCGATCCCTTAGGCTAAGGAGTTTCGTAGAATTTACGTTTTGTGTTTGTAGATTTCTTAAAAATATGCATGCATACATACAATATTCATTATGTGAGCATGGAGTTCAAATTTGCAAAGAGAATCAGTCAAATACAATAATATGTATTTCTATAGCATTCAATAGCTTATTATCAAAAAAAAATAAATGATGGTATCATAGTTAACTGAAGTTTAGTAGCTATATCAGTCTAATATGGTTTATTCCATTCAACTAACATGGTCGTCAAAGTTACACCAATGCGTTAAGATAAATGTCACTTTATTTTGGTATATGTGCATGTTCGTGTGAAAGCCCGTTTAAATCTGGTTGGAAATCGAGATTTTAAAGGTCAATCGAAAAAAATAACAGACACCGAAAAAAGTCAACTTTTTTGATGAAAAAAAGAGAAATCCGAATATGATCAAAGACATCCCAAAAAAAGTCAATCTTTTTGGTTAGATTGAAAGCCACCTACCTTAGTGTAAATTAATGTATAATTATACTTATACACCTTATTTATGATTCTAAATCTAACAGCCTTATTAACAGCTATATTATCCACTTCGGGTGAAAATCGGGTTTAAGTGAATATTTAATGCACCTGCACCTTTTAATCCCTAGAATTTTAACTTATGTCCATAACCATAACATTCACATAATATTTGCGTCTTATGGGGGTTTCCTTTGGTAAATTCAGATTTCTGCCTAAAATTCGATTTTTTTCGTAGCGAATAGAGCACGATTTCAGATTTTTGTTTTTGTCATGGTATTAGTGTATATTCGTTGTCTGTGGACCTTATGTTGTCAAACTGGTAGCTGTCAATTGTACTGGTGTATAGTGGTGTTACTAAAAAGAAGGGTAGATCTGCCGTAAAATCCAGATCTGATAAATTCATTTTTTTGCTGAAAAATCAATTTTTTCTTTTGCCAATTCGAAGACGAAAATTATCGAAATCAGTGTTTTGACAGATCTGGATCAAAAAAAATGTATTCTTTTTTACCATTGGAAAACCCCATTAGAAGGGTAAAACAGCATCTAACTGATGAGACCACTGTCGTATCTGGGCAAAACGCATTTTGGAGTTGAGGTCACTTGAACTTTTCAATTGAATCGTTACATTCACTTACAAAAAAAGTTTCAAACCCGGTGGAATAAAAATTAATAAAACACATGTAAAACTGTTTTAACTACTTAATCATCATCATCATCATTTAATAAAATGGCAAACTCGAATTTTGTGGTACAATTAAAGCGGTCTACGAAAGCCAAAGGCATATAAATTATTATGGCTGGCAACGAGACCGAGACTAGTCTTGATTCGCCTCAAAATACATTGAAAGAAAAAACAACAATTTTACATTTTTACTGTTTGAAACAACAACAAAAGAAAAAACAGACTCACCACGAGTCTGTTTTATACATTTTCTTCGTGTTTCACACAAGACTCCATTTTTCTTACAAACAAACTGCCGAGATATCGTACTCTATCTTTTCAATCTAAACAGGCGTCTTATCTTACATCTTTTTACCACCAAAAAACACAAAAGAAACCAAGGCTAAGGATGAGACAGAGACCGAGACCAAGACCGAGACGAGACTGGCACATTAAACTTTTCACGAGAAAAAGGCAAGACCGAGATCGAGACGAGACTTGGTTAGGCGAGAGCAAGACCGAGACCGAGACGAGACTGAAATTTTTCGATTTTGACGAGACCGAGAAGAGACTAACAAAATTCTCGCCTGGTCTCGTCTCGTTGCCAGCCCTATAAATTATATATCGTTGGAAAATTTTTGTGCCACAAAAGTGCAGAAAATATAAATTTATTAAATTATTTAATTGCAAAGCTACGTCCACTATAGACATCAAAGTGAAGGCGTACGCTGATTTGCTTGCTTGCTTGTTTGCTTGATTTGGGCGTCTACCCGGTAATAATTTATTCATTCAATTTAATTGAAATATAGTTTGGAAATACATTTTACTCAAATTTTACAAAACCAATTTTCATTTAAAATATTTTGGCGATTTTTATGTTTTCTAATTTAGAGCAAAAATAATTTTGAGCTATATTCCAAATTTCTTCTTCATTTTTAGGCGATACAAATATTTTGGTCGATATTTCAAATTACTTTGGGCTCTTTTTCCATGGCCGTTATTTACCCAAAGTGATTTTATTTAATGTTTTTGCGCGAAAAATTCATAAAACAAAAATATCATTTAGCGGTTTTTGGAAAATGTTTGGGTTATTTTAGTATATTTCGTTAATGGGTCTACCAATTTTATACCAATTTTTCATACAATTACTTCTAGGTGGTATAAATAATGGATCTCGGAAGAAATGTTTAATATAATTGCAGAGCAAATAAAATACAGTACGTACTGGTTCTTTTTTTTAATTTTTCATTAAATTTTATTCAGAAAAAGAGTTGACAACATGGATTTTTATGCCGAATATGATACGTTAAAAATAATAAAAAATAATAATTAAGGGAGGTAGAACAATGCCAAATAATAAAATGCATTATAGTAGTCATTAGCAAAGTGGTAAAACGTCAAATAATAAAATGCGATAATAAGCGAATTAATATTATTTTGAAACAATAAACTTTGAGATACAAATTGTGACGTGAAATTTTCGAAATGATCGATTTCGACAAGAAGGAAGCTAAATAAGAACTTGCCCATAATCAAAAATAACTAAATTGCAAATCAAGAAATTGCGAAATTATCATTTTGTGAAATGAAAATCACCCAAAAATAATCCGCCAGATGACCCCTACCTACAAATAACATTGCATTAAAAAATTATACAAGCAAAATATTTTATTTATAATAATTATTTTTAACTAAACAAACAAACAAATAAAAAGAGAAATTAATTTGTTTAGCAGTTTTAACTTTGTTTATACTTCCGTCAATAACACTTAAACTTTATGTCTTCAGCGATATAGCCTATAAATATAAAATAACTTAGTTTGTGCGTTTCAGTTAGTGCATTTCATTAAATTTATCAATTTTGTCGTTTGCATAAATTCCCTTATCTATATACCTACACAAAAACTAGAAAGATTTGTCTTACTGAAATCCATCTGCATAATGCAACTACATAAATATAATGTGACCATTTTTCGTTTTGTCTTGTTGAACTTTATTATTTATGCTAATTTTTGGTAGAAAATTGTTTGAAAATAAATGCTTCCGGTGCATCGCCTAAAACGTACTAAGTTTTGCCCAACTTCAAACCGTGGGCCTTTTATTTCTCTTGAGATAAGACTAAGTATACATAAGTATGGCAAAGCTTACTGTTTTATTTAAGCTTTCCCAGCTTAATTAAAACTGATTTTATTTATATTTTAATTGATTGTTAAATGTTTTTTTTAATTTCCTAGATAATTAGCTATAGATAAATTAAACTTAATTCATATACAACTATCTTATTAAATAAATATCTAATTAACTACTTTTAGATAAAACTCTTGTCTCTGGATAAAGTTTAAGAATCTTTGATTTAGGTAATTTAAATCGTTTCTTAGACTAATACAAACAATACAACTTATAATAGACTAATCTGCGTGTTTGAGACTTGACCAACCATGTCCCTTACCAAATATTAAGTATTTTCATAAACTATAGAATTAACAACTTTTTCTTACCATTATACAGGGTGATCGGTATAAGATGCACCAAACTGCTGGAGCGAGTAGTTTGGTTTAAGATAATAAAAAACTCGTATCGAAGGGGGGTCTATTTCCCCCCGTTTAGACAGGAGGGGCAATTCTGTAAAAAATTGATTTAAAACAAAAAAAAATATTTAAAAACAACGGAACAATTTAAAATGCCATGCTATACCTTTTTGGAAAGCCATAAATCTCTTCTTTGATTTTCATTTTAAATTAAGTTGTGTTAGTGAATAGTTTTTGAAAATTTAATTTTCAAACTTGAAATTTTGAAAAAAAATGAAAAAAAAAAGTTTCAAACTAATTTTTTCCAAAATTTTATGTTATTAAGTATGATTTTTGTTCTCAAAATTCAATGCTCTTATTATTTTTCAGTTAAAAAAAGAAAACAGGATGCTAAATTTCTTTTAGTTTTTGAGAAAATTGAAAATAACAGGAGGAGCAATTTTCTAAAATAATTGACTTAATACAGAAAACAATTTATTAAAAAACAGAGGTAAGGGCTAAAACAACTCGCTATACTTTTTTGTTAAGCCAGAAATATGTGCTTTCATTTTGTTTGTAAATTAAGTTCTTTTAGCATACAGTTTTTTAAAATTTAATATCCAAACTTAAATTTTTGAAAAAAAAAAATTTTAAAATTGTGTTCAAACTGATTTTGTTCAAAATTTTACGTTATTTAGTAGTATTTTTATTTTTATTATTCAATACTCCCATCAATTTTTAGTCAAATATTGAAAACAAAATGTCAAAATGTAGTCTAGTTTTTGAGAAAATTGAAAATAACAAGAGTAAGTTTTCCTTAAATTCGACTTCCATCCGTTATTTTGTTGTTCAAAAGATCCTATTTCTACAAAATATGTAGTAAAGTAGATTTCGTTATTTTCAATTTTCTCAAAAACTAACAGACATTTTAACATCCGGTTTTCTGCTTTTTATTGCAAATTAATAAAAGCATTGAATTTTGAAGACAAAAATTATACTTAATTACATAAAATTTTGAAAAAAAATTGTTTGAAACATTTTTTTTATTTTTTCATTTCATTTTTCATTTCGAGTTTGGAAATTAATTATTCAGAAACTATTTGCTAACACAACTTAATTTAAAATGAAAATCAAAGAAGAGATTCCTGGCTTTCAAAAAAGGTATAGCATGTCATTTTAAATTGTACCGTTGTTTTTAAATATTTTTTTTTCTGTTTTAAGTCAATTTTTTAAAGAATTGCCCTTCCTGCCTAAACGGGGGGAAATAGACCCCCCCTCCGTTACGATTTTTTTCTTGTCTTAACCCAACCTCCTCGCTCCAGCAGTTTGGTGTATCTTATACCGATCACCCTGTATATTATAGATTTTCTTACCCTGACTATCCCTGCAGTGCCATATTTTGTAGAGTGAAAACCAGTATCTAGCACCTATATTATAAAAATACATATATACACCTCTCTACCAGACGCCATTAATGAACAATAAATATAGAATTTTATCGATCTCCATCAGTCTATCGTATTATTCACCAGAAAGTCATGTCTGTCTCAATATGAGCTCATTAGAATCCATCTGTCCATTAATAGAAAAAAAACCCACTCGTTTAACATATATTTTCTTCGTCTGCCATCGACGACGTCACTTTTGTTTTTAATAACTTCCAAGAACAGGTAAGAGTCTTCTCATCCAATATCTCCAGCTATATGGCCGCATGACAGACAAAAGAAGAAGAAAAAGAGAGTACCCCAAGCCAAGCAGCAATTACTGACCTTCAGATCCTCGCACTTGGGGCTGGTCCTTTTTATTTCTACACTTAAAAACTCATAAAACCAGTTGTGTTGGCAAAAAGATGCAACCCTAACAAAATGTATCTTTTTTATATAGCTGTCATGTTGTTGTTGTTGTGGTTGTAACATCTTAACATTTTTTTTTCTGTCAGTTTTTTTTTTTATTTTTTTGCAAAAAATAAAATCCAAAGCCATCATGGACAGAAAGGTAAGGTAGGTATATGGTTATGTGTGATGCTGCGTTGATTTATCTCTTCTCAGTGGCTTTTTTGTCTTTAGTTTTCTGTTTGTTTTATGGCAAAAATGTGTTCTTCAATTTGTCAGAATGAGGCAATTTAATGATCAATCACTGATTCGACGAAGAGATATATCAGCCAGACATCATGTTCCTATACAGAGATTGAGGGACAATTTTAGTGTTTTATGTGTATGTGTCACAATTTTTTTGTTTCAATTTTTTTTTAACTGTCATAAAGATGGAAGTTGTAAAACTTCACGCCTGAGTTTGTTATTTTTTTTTTCTTAACGGAAATAATGATCAACTTTCATTGAAGTTAAATCATAAAATTGATTTCTTTTAAGAAATATTCAACTCGCAATAATTGACATTGGAAGTCAACTTGATGCTCGATCTGTCAAATTGAATAACATATAGTTTGAAAACTTTCCTTCCTCCCACAAGGCCGATTATAGTTGTTTTTTTTTTTTTTGTATTAATTTAACCAGAATAACCACTCGCCCAAAATGTCGGTTATTATGTCTTGTCATTGTGTTACAAGCACAAAAGCGCAATTACAAAATACCTAAATATACACCTTTGGAATTATCGGCTTAGTGTATTTGTGTATAGCTGTGTTTGCTTTACCTCTCTTATACTTCGGGATCAACTGTCATTCAGTTTAAGTGTTGTTGTAGTTTTTTTTTTTTTTGAAACGATTTCTTCGTAATAACACTTGAACATAAATGATGGAGATCAGAGAGTGCCTTACAAAATAACTTGACTTAAAGAATTTCAAGCCTAAAAGTATTTTAATTTTATCGACTCATCAAGATTTTTTTGTCGGATTTTAAGTGTTTGAGGTAAATAATAAAAAAAAAAATAATTTACATGAAAATTGGATGTTAAAAGCCTACTACAATACTCCGGTTGCCTTTACCTGGATGTAAAACACTTGAAACTCGAAATCGAAACACCAATAAATTCTTCATTATATTCAAAAGCAATAAAAAATACGTAAAGTTTTTTTTTATTTGTTTATTTAGGAGATTATCTAATTCTTTTCCTTTACATTTTTATTTTGAACTTTTAATTAAAATGGAAAATTAATTATGTTTTTGAATTTTTAAAATTTAATTGAGACCAATTTGTATGTTAAGATCTTCCTTTTGGGTTTTTATGGCTTAATTTCGTAGCCGACCGCATAGTAAAAAAGTCTACAACTTGTTTACACCAGAGGGTGGAGATAATCTTTTTTAATTAACAAAAGAAAACAGATTCTTTTACGAAAAAGGAATGTTATTGACCAAAACTTTAGATGCTGAAAATAGATAGATTCTAGTAGGCTGACCATTTTAGAAGAATGTTTACGATGCATTGGTTTAATCAAATTCATGGGTTTTTTTTGTAACGTATTACATCCTAAAGGGAAAGAAGTTTAAATGCATATACATTACTGTTATTTTATTATTATTATTTATTTATTATTTATTATTATTCAAATCTACGATATATATAAAAATCCACAGATTTTGCTTAACTTTAAGTAATAAGATATAAATATGTACAAATTGTTTACAGCTATATAGAATTCTTTAATATTATTAACAATGAAGTTTTAAATTGGTATCTAGAAACAAAAAGATCGAGATCATAATAATACATATTGAAATATTTACAGCAATGAGAGATTGGCTCACGCTGTCCATAGTTAGTAGAATGAGGAACTTCAAAAATAAAAGGTCTCATTCTCAATGGTCTACTCGGTGCATAAATGTTAATTAAGGAAAGCAAAAACGAACAATCGATATCGTTGGAAAGAATATCGCGAACAAATAAAACACTGTACATTCTGCGTCTTGATTCAAGAGTTTGCATTCCCAACAACAGACATCTAGTTTTATAATTGAGATAGGTATTGCCATCAACCGAAAACCGTCTCAAAGCAAATCTTAAAAAGTTTCTCTGAACATTTTCAATTCTGTCAATCAGTTTTTTTGTATCAGGATTCCAAATAACACAACAGTATTCCAACAAAGGTCTAACAATCGCACAAAAAACAGCCTTCAAAGTATATGGGTCCTTAAAATCCGAAGAATTCCGTTTTAGAAAACCCAGCGTAGAGTTCGATTTAGACACAATATTTGCAATGTGTGACCCAAATGTTAATTTTTCGTCAAATATTACGCCAAGATCTTTAACTTCAAAAACTCTGTTTAATTTATAAATACCTAAAAAGTAGTTAAAGATAATCGGACTCGATATACGACTATATATTAAATCAGAGCATTTAGTTAAATTGAGAATCAGATCATTTTGCTTACACCATTTATCAAAGATTATTAAATCTTGTTGAAAATCAATGCAATCCTCATAAGACTTTATAACTTTAAACAATTTTATATCATCAGCAAATATTAAGCATTCAGAAACTGATAAAACTGACGGAAAATCGTTAATAAAAATGTCAAAAAGCGGAGGGCCTAAATGACTTCCTTCAGGAACTCCGGAATGAACTATTATCGGGTCAGATTTCAGATCTCCAATTTTCACAATTTGTTTCCTGTCAATAAGATAAGACCAGAACCATTTCAGTAGGATACCATCAAAACCGTATAATTTTAATTTTTTAACTAAAATTTGGTGATTAACTCTGCTGAAGGCTTTAACGAAATCTGTATAAACTACATCCATTTGACATCGCTTTTCCAATGCATTGAAACAATGCTTAGAAAAGCAAGCCAAATTCGTGGTAGTCGATCGACCACTAAAAAAACCATGTTGAAAATTAGAAATATGACCTTTTGTTATGTCATATAATTTTGTATTTACTATTTTGTCTAGAAGCTTTGGAATCGTTGGGATTTTACTTATTGGACGGTAATTTGTAATCAACTTCTTGTCTCCGGATTTGAAAATAGGGCTTATGTATGAAATTTTCCATTCATCTAAAAAATGACCACTAGAAAGGGACTGATTAAAAATTAATTGAAGAGGATAGCTTAGAGATTGAAAACAATGTTTTAAAACAATTGGAAAAATTCCATTAAAGTCTGGAACAGCCGAAGCTTCTAGTTCACATAAAGCAGTAGAAACTTCCTCCAAATCACAATAAAAAATACAACAATCAGTCATAGGTATTAAATCCCTAACATCATAGCTGTTACCAACTGTAATATCCGTAGAATTGAATATGCATTGAAAATTTTTTGCAAACCAGTTAACGATCGTTTGAGGATCACTGGAACTATCATTATTATATATCATCGTCGACGGAAAACCAATAGATTTACGTTTACAATTCACGAATTTCCAAATTTTTTTCGGATTTTGCTTTAAGTCAACCTCAGTTAAATGCACATAGTTACTAAAACAAAACTTTGACAGGAATACATACTCTCTTCTTAGACGCAAATATAAAAGATGATCGCAATGACTATTAGTTTTCTTATACTTTATAAAAGCTTTATTTTTAGCATTTTTTAATCGATGCAACCTGAAATTAGACCAAGGAGGATGAGAATTAACTTTAAGTAAAGTACGTGGAACAGAGGCAGTCAATTCTCTTACAAAAACGTTCACAAAATAATCAAAGTTATACTTTAAACTATTATTTAAATTAAATTGCCAATTGTATTTAGAAAAGATCTCATTTAAATTACTTAAATTGGAAGAATTGAACCGATATTTATATTTATTGACAGTTTGGAAGAAGTTATAATTTTTAAAGCAAACATTTTTTATTAAAAGTGACATAGCTACATGGTGAATTGAGTTAGAAAATAAGGGGATGCATTCAGAAATATCAATTTCAATTAATTCATTTATAAATACCAAGTCATAGCATTTTGGAAAAACCCATTCTTTGATTTTAAATGGTCATGCTTTTCTAATGTGGAAATTCGTATAGGTATACAAAATATTGGTTTACCATTTGGGGGCCTCGGATTGACAATACCGGCTTTGCAGGGATAGACAAATCTAAGTTGCGTACCTACAAAATTTGAAAAAGAAATTATCTAAAAGTATATAGGACTAGCCGTCTATCGGAAAAATTCATACATAACTTGTGTAAGTTTGATCTTAATGGGATCATTATTTTTCGATTTTTTCATATATTTGTAGAATTTGATGTTAAGTCTACAAATCAGAAAAACTTACAACTTTTAGTTTATTTGATCGTTCCACTTTATGAAAATTTATTGATTGTGCAAGTTTCATTTCAATTGAATGGTTTTTGAGTTTTAGCTAATTTTAATATTTTTATGTTCAGCGCCATCTATAGGATAACTTAAATCTTCGATTTGGATGCACTAGGGCTGTGTCAATCGTAATTGATTCGGTCTTTGTGACCCGTCCATCAAAATGAACGATTGATTGCAATCACAGTAAACCGAAACAATCAATCCTTCCCAACATCAATCATTTCAGTTTTTGAATAAATGACAAACGACGCATGACGACACCTGTCAAAATAATAGTCTTACAGTGATCCCAGAGCGTCGGCCGTGACACTAGTTAATATTCACCTCCTAAATCGATTGGCGTACTCCGTTTTTCGATCCAACACACCATTTTTCGATCCAACGTACAAAAATTTTGGCACATTCGACACCTGTCAAAATAATCGTGTTCCAGTGAAGCCAGAGCGTCAGCCGTGACATTAGGTTGATTTGATTGAGAATGACTAGAACGACCGAAACGTACCTATATCGTTCATTTTAACGATTGGAATTGGGATCCATTGGTGGAAGCTACGGATCACAATCATAACGACCCAATTAAATTGATTGACATAGTGAACGATTTAATCTTTTACCATAATGATTGAAATAATGATTGATTGAAAAGATCGAATCTTTGAAGCAATCAATCATTGATTGATTCGATCTTTGCAAATGAACGATTAGCACAGCTCTAGGATGCACTTCCTACTCCATAACTTCTACATAGTTTCATTTTAAGCTTAATAAAATGTTTGCAGTTTTTTTGATTTTTTTTTCCGATTAGTCAGAATATCATGGTTTGTTTTCAAGATTTTCTTCTATAAAATTGTGAAAACTATGGACGTAAACGCTGGTGGAATCCAGTCCTTAGAACACTGGTTCATAGCCGGCTCGAAGGACCAATGTTAAGTCAACAATTGCGGCATAAGAACAAAGTGGGGGGGGGGGGTTCCAAAAAAATAACGAATTGGTAGTTTGCCGTTATAATAACAACTGATTTTACTGTTCTGAATTTCCTACTTCTATAGAAAATTATTATAAATGCTCACTATTTATTTATTTATTAATACTAAAATTAATTTACAATTACAATATATTACAAAAAGTGCAATCTTGCAGAATTTTTTTTGTGGGGAAAATATCATAAAATCTAATATTGTTGCAGGCTTTTTCGGCATTGTTATTCTGTTGTTGATTTCAGGCGGATTTTGATAAAAATTCCCCAGTTTCACAATCAAAGAAATTCGCTCTTAAGGAAGATAAAAGCTCAATATTTCAATGGGCACACTAACCTGAGTGAGTGGCATTTAAGTTTCCCTCGTTGGTCACTTAAGTACCTACCACTTACTCAGACTATAAAAATAAAAGCTTAAATTTCTAATATAAGTCCCACCTATTCCGGTAAGTATGATGCACTCTGTGAAACTGGCCCTTAGATTTCTTAGGAAGTTAAAAAGAAGATTCAAATATAAGTTAAGCGGGCGTGGATAGGTATTTTTATGCATATCATGTTTAAAATATTGTTTTTAGAATTTTATATCGTAGGAAAAATGTTTAGTTTGAAATATTTGCATATATGGGCGTGGCAGTGGGTGAGAAAAAATATGCATGACATTCCCTAGATTTTTTAAAGCTTAATTACAAAATTTAAGGTTTCCAGTGACATTAAGAAAAATAACTCAATTGATTAAAAAGTGGTCGTAGGCCGATTTACAAAAATATACAAAATATTATTATGTTTTAGGTTTAAGAAAGCTCAATTACAAAATTTTAAATTTCTTTCCTACTGTTAAGCACGTAATATGCACAAATATATATATTTATAAAAAAAAGTAGGCGTGTGGGTGGGCGGATTTTATTTTAAATTTTTTTTAAACTCTCCCGCTTACAAAATATCGCACAGAGTCATATTATTTGGAATCTGCCTTTACTCACAAGAAACAAAAAAAAAATCCAACGCCGAATTCAAAATATACTCGAACGATTTTGGTTAAAATGTTTGTCTCTGAATTCTGAAGTGTGATTGAGTGCCTTAAATTACATTTCAAGTTTTTGTCAAAAAAAATCAAAATAAGTATTTATTTTTTTGTTGTTGTTGTTCTAGGTATCGAAATGAAATGTCCGCAATACAAACACTCTTCTTTAATAAACAAAAAAATCTGCACAAAAATCGCCTAAAGTAACTGGTCTCTTGGTGTGTTATATTTTGTGTATTTAATTTTTTTTTTTTATTTAAAAAAAACTGTCAGCCTGTTCTAATAAAATAGGAACATTTACGGCCCACCTAAATGTACACTCACACTTGTCCTGGCAAACAATGTTTCACAACCCACAGCTCAGTAATACATCTTGCGCTCAAAGATGTCCCCCACAAACTTTTGCGAAACATCTCTCAGCTCGCAACACATAATTTATTTTAATGGAAATGAAAATT
Source organism: Epistrophella euchroma (assembly GCA_947049315.1). Lineage (NCBI taxonomy): Eukaryota > Metazoa > Arthropoda > Insecta > Diptera > Syrphidae > Epistrophella > Epistrophella euchroma. The sequence goes on along the minus strand of OX346245.1, from coordinate 117,831,389 downwards.
CGTGAATGTCAGAAAAATACTATTCCTGCACAGCAAACACTATACTTTGGTTTATAGTTGGTATATAGTGTGACAATATTCTTATTTTGTAAGTCAAAATGCCAACCACAAGCAAAGCACTCACGCCTCATGCGCCAAACAAGCGCAAATTTCAAACTGCAAGATTTATAGTCACACGTATTCAAGAATCTGTTGACATTTCTACCTTGGTTCTCATGCAATTAATCGCTGTAATGGATCCCTGAAAAATGTATCTTTCTTTTTCAATCGCAAATTGCCGACGACTTTGTCGACAAAACTAGCACCATCACTGGCAGCGAGGAAGGCGGACGGTCGGTGACGGATGGTATGGAGGGTCGATGATATTGAAGCAAGCAAGCAAACTGTCTCAAAGTGGGCGATGATTTTTGTTCACTCTCTAAAGGCTCCTCTTCTTCAAAACACAGATACACTTCCTGATAAAAGAATAAACTAGAATTACGGATTTTTTCTTTCGAAGCTGTTGGAAAAATTAAAATCTTCCCCTCTAATATGCAAAAACTCTGGCAACTCTAATTGGAGTTAATACCGTGAAAATACCATCGAAGATGGCGGCAAATTAAAACAAAGAGATTTAAACGGAAGTTGCTCACTCGCCTTGTGGTTGTGGTATTGCGATGGATGGCGAACGACCAACCCCACCGATTGAATAGACTTGAAGAACATAATTGTTTTGACGTGTTTGCAGCTCCAAGTCAATTTGTCTCATTGTATACTTAAATTTTCTTGCATGAAATGACATTTTATGCTTATACAGTTATCAAATTGTTTGTTAACCGTTATAATTGTTTTTGACACTTCAAAATAGCACACATGACAGTGTAAAATAAGGAGAGGTGTGAACAGGGATCATACAATTCCATTGTTCTCTTGTAACACACATGTCCTCGTTTATTGTTCAAAATAGAGCATCTTCCTTTTTGCAATTTGTGAAACACACAGGACGATACGGAGGAGTCTCTGAACTCTAAGGTGAAATTCCAAAACGGACTTTTATGGACCACCTGTCGCCCTCTGTTTTTGTTATTGTGTTTTTCTGTTGTTCTTTTTTTTGTGTTGTGTCGTGTTTAGCAACGTACTGACATACGTGTTTATGATTATATTCAAGTGGTCCTGTTATGTTTTTCGTAATGTTTTAATAAAAAGGAAAATAACGAAAACGAGGGAATAATATTGTGGATGCGGGAAATGATCCCTCCATTTAGGAAGACTGCGAACATTCGATGGTTTCTTAATTGTTGTTGGAATTAAAGTGAACTTAAAGGAAGACTTGAAGTTGGGTGTCTCGAGGATGTCACAAGAAACCTACTCAGTTTTGCCTTTTTTTTTCATTTTTTTTTTGTAAAGAAACGTAAGAAAAACGTGAAGTCTTATTTCTTATGAACTTAGGGTAAAATGCGTCCCCTTGCAGACAGATGCAAGAAACTTGTTTTAATGGAACATGTCTTGGTGTCAATTGCAAGATGCAAGAAGTAAATTGTTTTATGGCAAGTACAAAATTGCAAAACTGCTCAAATGAAATTCTGTTGTAAAACTTAATTAAAAAATCTAAGAATAATATGTATACCTACGTTATAGCGAAATGTCTTTTATTAATTTATTTAATTAATTTTTAACTAATACTTTTATGGTAAACCTATCCTACTTTATTTATTTATTCGAACTTTAAGAAATAAATTTAAGAAAAAAAGGGACTTGTTTATCCTTATATTTAAAAGAGGTCTACATTGTCTTTTGTTATTTCTAAAAACTATTTATCGCCAAGGTATTTAAAAAATATTAGTATTGTGCTGTGCACATCAAGTAGATATCTAGCCTACATCTAAACTCGGTGGTAACGCAAACTTAATTGCCGTATTTGTTTATCTACAAAACGCACATCGGTGTTCTTTTATATACTTTGGCAGCACTGATATACCCATGACATTTAATGGCCGCGTTCAATGCATTGCGTTTTACATCTGAAATTTTAGATTTCTGAATGTTTAGAGCTCTTGATTGGGCAACTGTCATAAAAAGTTAGATGACTTTTATTTACGATTCTTCTCAAATTTCAGACAAGAAAATGTCATCTGAAAATTTAGGTGAATGTTGTTTGTGGTGGAGGAAGTGTCAAAAACCTGAAGAAAAGAAGTGAAGTGATTGATCGAGGCAGAAATTTTCATGTATGTCCCCTTTCCAATGAATGCATTCAGTGTGTGAAAATATAGGCCAGTTGGAGTTTGAAAACTATTGGACCTATGAAGATTGAATAAGATTTATTTCAAATCTTCGAGATTTAGGAAATAAATTTGTATGGTAAATCTTCGGGATTTGAAGAAGATTTAGGTAAATCTACTTAAATCGCGGTTTAATGCTTGGTGGAAACGGAGTATTACAAATTTTCAATTGCATTTTTGTCAAACATTTTTTCATTGAAGTTAAATAATTTTGCTATATTTTGTTTGATATAAATGTCTATAAAAAACATTTGTTACATAAAATATCATTATCATCTTCAGAACTCATACCAAATTATAAATTTACATATATACATAATTAAAGTTCTATTTTATTTTTCTTCAATGCAAAATCTTTAAGTAAATACGAGAATTTGACAAAATAACTTTTGATTAAAATTTTTGAATTTTTTTCAATCAACCAAAAAATTCTGAATCCTCAGATTTTCTATTGAAACGCGGAAAAATTTCCGTGGAAATGTTTCCCTCATTCAAACATTGGGAACGTAAATGATGCTCAATAATTCCCTCCGAATTTATTGGTATCCATAAAATAAATTTTCAAGGGGAATGTGTTTGAGGGAAAGGGGGTGGCCCATTTTTGGGCCCAGGGCGTACACCTATGAGACTAGTACCATTTTTTGTAAAAAAAAAAAATAGAATAGTAGATACTGCAAAAAATTAAATGAAAAAATGCATTTGCTGTGGAACATATTTTTTGGTTATTTTTTTTTTAGGAATTGTGTATAATCTACGTTATATACTAAGTGTATGATAGCGTCATTAAATATCAAATTAAAAATTATCGATTAAGGATTAGAGTGGTGTAAAAAAAAAAATTTGGTCATCATTTGGATATTGGCTGTCGAACGTCAATCGAAAATGTTGTTTTTCAAACAAGTTTTAAGTTGTTCTTTTCGAAATATAAGGCATTTTGAAAAATATTTGTATGATCTTTCATATGATACCTAAATCATTATCCTACGTGCTATACTTTTTGAAGTATACGCAATTATTTTCAAAAATTTCGGATTTTTTTCCATTTCCGACGCTCAACTTCAAGTCCAATTATCTCAAAATCCACACTGCGAAATTCAAAAATATTTGGCAAATAGATTGGGCTGAACGTAAGCTTTCATTTGGTACTAATCTCATAGGTTTACGCCCTGGGCCCAGGCTCCTTAGAAAAATGGGGCATCTCCTTTATTCCGGAAAGTTTCACGATAGCAGACAAATTTGCAAGGGAATAAAATATTCCGAGGGAAATAGAATTTTCCTCTAGATTCCCGATAAAGAATATCATTCGGCAATAAATTGTAGGGTCCCCTCCATTCCTGCAGACAAGCACACATAAATGGTTGAGAGTTGTAAGTCACTAGGCCCTAGCTCTTCATGAGCTGTTGTGCCGTCAAATGTATTTATTTATACGTTTGTACAACTGGCCCTAAGAGAAATAGGGCCTCAACAATATCTAGGTATATTTGTGTATTTTGGTTCCATCGCGTATAAACTTAAGTAGGACATGCAGTAAAATTTCTATGGTTCAAAATGTCCGGGTCATAAAAGATCGTATATATTCTCAAGATTGCCTTCACTCGAGTTATTATAGCTTTGTTTTGTTTTCAACTTAAATGACTCTTCTTCTAATCCAGCGTGTAATGCAATGTGACTTTATAACCAAAATACGGTCATCTGCAAAAATCCAATGCTAATCTAACAGTTTTTTTTTAAATTTGACCTGCATCTTCTTGGCTCGAATCGTGATTTCTTATTCTAGCGTAAATAATAATAGAAATAATAATAATAACAATAATAATGATCACAATCACAATCAGAGCGTGCGGGGAGCTTCTCCATGGGCTTTCTATATAGCTCCCATAGCGAGTCAACTTTATCCAATGACATGACCAAGAACGTTGCCGATGGTCGTCGTGTTTGTGCATCCAACATCGCGAGCCTTATCCAACTGTATATAAACCTACCTGCAACCAGGGGTCTTCTCTCGAATTTCCAATCATAACTCTTCTCAGTCTGACCACCATCTGCTAAAGGAGAAATAAAATAAATTTTTCCACACAGCGGTCTTCAATATTACCTGATGATGATGATCATGGTGTGGTAGTGGATGGTGGTGGCTCTTTGATGATGATTCTTCGACAGGGTTCTAGATTTCACAGAGCGGTACACGTGCCAGGCACCCCTGGGCCCTGCCTGACGCCCGCCAAACGACGATTACCCACATTGCCATTCAAGAGACAGCGAATCCATTTATTTGCAGCAATAAAGATTTTTACCATTTTTCTTGAAGCCCCATCGTTTCCTGCACTATACAAGCCTGCCAAGCCATGCCATGCAATTGTGATTGGTGTGACGCGATGACGCCTGCTCGAAACTTATACATGGATCATGAGTCCTTTGGTGGGTTCCTGGGATATGTTCCAAATACCCACTGCAATCTGCTCTGACATAGAAACCAGAAACCAGAGCCATTGCAAATAGGGTGTACAGAGGTTGTGTGGTTTTTTGGATTTTGTCGCTTCTCGCTCTATAGGTAACTGGAGTAACGAAATATTGGCAGGAGCTGGTCCTCCGATACCAACGATTGCAATTGCACCAAGAATAGCACAATTGCACTCCAAGGTCCAGTGTAATATGTTCACGATGGTGGTGGGGACCATGGACGGCTGCTTCGGGGTCTGATTAATTTATTTGCAAATTGCGTAGGCAAAAGCGTTCCAAATAGAATAGTTTTGGCATCGCGAGAACATAGGCCGCAGCCAAGTCAATAGGGGGGCACCCAGAGATTTCTACACAATTTTCTTTCATTGCACTGCTAAAGAATAATGACTTGGTATACATATACGAAAGGGAAGAATCCTTTTTATGAATTTTTTGCTGGGTTGATTTTATATTTATTTTTTTTTTCCATTACCCAACTTTAATAGTTTAAAGTGGGCTTGCCTGATGACTTGCGGCCTAGAGTGTCTTTTTAAATGAGTTCCTATATCGTTCACAATAAAGGTAATGCCACAGCGAGTATACTAATGGAATTGTAATAAACAATTCTCAAATGTGTGTGCACCATTGACTGAACTTTAACTCGAAATGGGATTCCTGTTTCTGGAATTAAAATAATTTTTTTTTTTCAGTTCTATGGCTTCAGGCTATATTGAGCAATGAGCACGATACATGTCTGGAATGGCATATTTTATGAAGTAGTTACAGTTAGACTGAAAATCCAAATATTTTTTTATTATTCAACTTGATTTTCTTTTACATGTTTTGCATTTTAAAATATTTAAAGACTTGAGTAATAACCTCATAAATGGACAAGCATATTGTATGTGATTGAAAACAGATCAATATGCCTTTAGTTTTGAGCAGGTCAAATGTAAAGCTCATGTCTACCACAAGAAATAAACCCTGGGGTCTTCTTCGATTTAATGAGAACAACAAGTAGGTACTTTTTAGTAAGGATACCGCTTCAGACGCAAGTACAAGTTCGTACATATTATTATTTATTGATCCACTTCATCGGACGTTCCTACTTTTAAATTTATACATTAAACTTCACTCAAAAGTTAAAATTGCATAAAGCAAATGACTCACTACTTTACTATCTTTTATGGTGATCAAAAGAAGAGAAAACAAATAATGGCCACTGACAATCTATTAGAATTCAATCACAAAAAAAAGAAAACTTTATTTTAAATCAATTATTCATTTATAATCTGTTAATCGATGCTTCGTACGCATTTGAAATGTAACGATTAATTGCACAATTCCTATTTTAAAAATTCTTTAAATATTCCTTCTCACTACCTTTATTTTTCCTGCTTAAGTCTCCTTAAAAATGCTTTAGAACAATTTAAACTGTCTGAATTCATTTGATTCAATTTCGTAACACTCAGTTGAATTTTTCAAATTTCTTTAACACTACGATCGTCTTTTTTTTTTTTTTTGGCAACGAAATTTTTTGTATACCAATGGAATTATGTGGAAATTTGCAGCGAAGGTGCATGAGTGCTGTAATTTTAAATGTCACCGAAGAAGAGGACTTCGGTTGACCATATACATACATGTGAAGTGGTTTAGTTAGAGGTAGTGGAGTTCCAATGTAATTGATTATAGATTATAGAAAATAGTTTGATAAATTTTACCCACCATCACAAACTATATATGGTGTTGAAAAGTTTTTTTTTTGCAAATTTTCCAAGAAATCAAGATAAAAGAAAAACATGGTTTAGGGAATGAAGAAATATCTGGAAACCAAAAGATAGATCTGGACTTTTATTATACTGCTTGGCGTAGAAGAAGGAAATATTTTATCTCTAATTTCTAGCAAAAAGACAAAAAACACTATTGGCGGGAATGTATTCAGATCTTTGTTAAGAATAGTTTTTTTTAGCTAACCTTTGGTCTTACTATGTTTTATGGAAAACCAAATGAAACTAGTGAAACTTGAAAAGGACATCTGCCTTGCTATTTTGATAAACCTAAAATAAAATATAATAATTCTTCGAATAAAGCAAAATTTTGTTCATATTTATTTATCTGACCAATCGAGATTAGCTACTACAAATCATTTTTCGATAAGATTTTTTAATCATCGGTTCCTGTAAGAGAAATAAATAATCCGTCATTCAAAAAAATTGATAAAATAATAATAATAAATAAAAAATCACGCCACGGCTACAGCCAAACATATTACACATTGATAAATTTTTATATTTCCATTTTTTTTGGGACCTTTTAATCTATTACATGTGGATAGTAATTTATATCATGTGGAGTAAGAAAGAGGCGAAAAAATTCTCTTAATTAATCTTTGCCTGTTTTTAGCATATACAATACAGGGTGAAAGGTATAAGTTGCACCAAAAAGCAAAAAATCGTATGGGAGGGGGGGTCTATTTCCCCCCGTTTAGGCAGGAGGGGCAATTTTCTAAAAAATTGACTTAAAACAGAAAAGGAAATATTTAAAAACATCGGTAAAACTTACAATGCCATGGTATACCATTTTGGAAAGCCAAAAATCTCTTCTTTAATTTTCACTTTAAATTAAGTGAACAGTTTTTGAAAAATTTCAAACTCGAAATTTTGAAAAAAAAAAAATGTGTTTTTGTTTTTGAGAAAATTAAAAATAACTGGAGGGATAATTTTCTAAAAAACATTGACTTAATAGAGAAAGAAATTATTAAAAAGCAACGGTAACGGTTACAACGACATGCTATACTTTTTTTTAAGGCCAGAAATATCTGCTTTTATTTTCTTTTTAAATTAGGTTGTTTTAAGCCACTTGCACAGACGTTTTTTCGACAGCAGTAACTCCTGATTTATAAATAATTAAAGCTATCTGACTGATTTGAATCAAATCATGTTGTTGTAAAATAGTTTTTCTCTATCTAAGTTTCTTCTCCTCGTCCTATCTTCTCCTCGTTCTCTGGATAAATATTTAAACTCTGAATAGCTCCCACGTCAAATTTAAAAATTTCTCAAGAGAAATCAAGTCAAAACGTTAGAGTTTGTTTACTGAACAATGTGTTTTGTGTTGGTGATTCTGAAATAATGTTCTTATCCGCTTGTTACTTATTTGCCGGTTGTGCGATTAAAAAGAAGTTTTTATTTATTTATTTAAATTGGGGTAGTTACCCTGAGTTTTAAGTATTTATGTATCCGTTCGTTTGTGCTAGTGGCCCTTAGTGAACAGTTTTTCAAAACTTAAATGTTTGAAAAAAAAAATTAAAAAATTGTGTTCCAACTAATTTTGTTAAAAAGCAGTATTTTTGTTTTTAATATTCAACGCTCCTATTTATTTTTAGTCAAACACTAAAAACCAGATGTTAAAATTTATTCTAGTTTTTCAGAAAATTGAAAATAATATAACAAATGTAAGTTTTCCTTAAATTCGACTTCCATTCGTTATTTTGTTTGTAATATAGTATATTTCGTTATTTTCTATTTTATGAAAAATTAAAAGACATTTTAGCATCCAGTTTTCTGTTTTTGACTAAAAACTCATAAAAGCAATGAATTTTGAAAACAAAAATTAAACTTAATTACATAAAATTTAGAAAAAAATTTGTTGGAAATTTTGTTTTTAATTTTTTTTTTCAAAATTTCGAGTTCGAAAATTAATTTTTCAAAAGCTATTTACTAACACAACTTAATTTAAAATGAAAATTAAAGAAGAGAATTTTGCTTTTCAAAAGAAGTATGGCATGGCATTGTGGGTTTTACCGTTATTTTTAAATATATTTTTTTTCTGTTTCAAGTCATTTTTTTAGAAAATTATCCCTTCCGCCTAAACGGGGAGAAATAGACACCTCCTCCAATACGATTTTTTTCTTGTCTTAGCCCAACCTATACTTGCTCTGGCTTTTTGGTGCACTTTATACCGATCACCCTGTATAACATTACAGACCCTTTAATATAAATAATACAAAATAAGCATATCGTAGGGTCACTGTGACGTATACGTACTTTTTATCAGCATATATTAGTTAGTTTTAAAAATATGTGCATCAGTTTTACAGTTCATTTTGAAAAGTAAACCCCTCTTAAATCAAAATATGTAAGTCTTTATGTGAGTTAAGTCAGAGTCGGTACAAATACTTGTTTGTCTTTTGTGAAGTTTAGTGGGTTGGTGTTAACAAAACCAGTGCCATTATTCAATTTCATTATGATTTCTTCGTCAAATTCATCTGAAAATGTCTATGTACATACTAAGTTTTTGTTAGTATACCACAAATACAAATGTATGTGAACCTTTCTGAAATAGAAACATATAAATTATTTTTTTAAAAAGATAGAATAGTTGACCTGGCGAATTTCGTTCCACTTAAGATTAATTTATTAATTTAATTATGTATATTATCCCTTCCTATGCAAATCGGGTGATGTTCTGCCGAATTATGCATATCCAAAAAAAAATACAATTCAGAAATGATGGTTTCCAAGATTCACCGGCTTTTTTGGGGAAATTTTCCCAACTTTCGGCCGCGCAATGTATTTATCTGGTTCAAAATGAATCCAACAAAAAGATCATAAATAAATATTCAATATTTTTATTTTTATGTGTAAATAAAAAATAAAAACGATTTTGTATACAATAATTTAGTAACTCTGAGTGTTCAAAAGCAACTAAATTTAAATGGTAAATTTCGTATTGTGTTTGATTTTTCTTTTCGTGTAAGAACATTTTAAAAAAGTAATAAAAAAAAAAAGATGTCAAGTTATGGCATGACCAAGGGAAAAAGGGATTAATTTTTGTATACATAATATAGAATTAAATAACTTGACTACAGCTTCACCTATCCGTTCATGTTTCTTGGCTGAATGAAGCATTTTCCCTACAGTTACAGAAACTTTAAAACAATTTACTGTATAAGGAATTATTGTAAACCCAAAATACCTTTTTAAATTACATTATAACAATCCACATTAACAAATTTTTCAATGTTATTATTAAATAATTGTACGAATTCAACTGCACTATTATTTTTAACTGGGAGCTTCAAAAACGTAATACGTATTTCAGGAAATATGATATCACAAACGAAATTCCTATCAAAAATATACACACCGCCGGCCGCACCACTTTAAACTCAGGTATTTCAATTAATTTTCCACAAAAATTCCAAATGAAATGTTTTGCCAAAGATAAATCAACAATATTCCCCAATGTATCACCCTTTTGGTCCTCCACAAATTCCATATGTCCATCAGCTACAAAAGCTTCACCCTAGAGCCCAGTGAGCCAGGTACATTACATACATACATATATATTTAAGCAAAAACGTAAAAACAATATATTGCAAATAACAACAAAAAAAAAAAAGGTAACATTTACCAGTGGCGAAGAATTTGCATATCTGTGCGGAATACCAATGAGCTGGATATCAGTCTTTGTCAGGTATATTGTCGAAAACAATGTGGAAAAACCGCACCAGCCTGTCAGAAAACCGACTATAGGTACACCGAACCAAATACTCTGCTATGTTTTTGTGCAACTCTCTGCTCTGTAAATGGTAGTCATCATTGTTGATAGGGGAGGATGCGAATGCATTCAGCCCTAAACACAAACATCATTCTGAACTGAAGCATCATTTTTTGGGGAAAGAGCTTATGGCAGGAATTAAATTAATTCAACCAGACTGTTTTTTTTTTTTTTGTAGTTGCCGGTTGCTTCTTGCCAATTTAACAGTGGCGAAGAATCCTTGTCTTTTTTTTTGTTTTTGTTTTTCTGACAAACCATCATCAGTTCGTCGGTCATCTAGTTGTGCATTTTAATTAAATGAAACTGAAGGCTTTGACCACTTTTTTCAAGTGTGGAAAATAATTTTTTATTACCATTTTTCATTTCAGACCAATCAGCAGAACTCCCGCCACCCAAGTATCATATCTGCAGAAGATTCCAACGCTTCCTAGGCACTTCTCGAAGGAGGGTACCCTTGCTGGTGTGATCAACTCTGCGGGGGTTATTGAACAGCGAGGGACCGGCTTGCCAAGTAGTTCGTCTGCCAGTGCTCTATACTCACCCGCCGGATCGTTGTCACCGCCTCCGCCCTTGGGAAGTGTCCTTCCAACGTCACCGCTTCCTATGCAAAGGCAATTCCATCCACCGACTAACCAATCCATGCCCACAACATCGAATGCGCTAGGACTGCCATCGTTAGGCGACCGTCTCCCACCACCCGTTCCGGCAAATTTGCAAATACCATCAGCTACCTCCATCGGACCCCCAACGGGTGGCTTTCCACAGTTTCTTCCCCATCACCAGCATCCGACGCATCATCATCATCAATTGCACCAGCATCATCAGCAGCATCAACACCAGCACCATCATCACCACCAGTTCCAACCGCATCAGCAGCACCAGCATCAAGGTGCCAAATTCAGTTCATCTCAAAATATCGCCAATCTTTCCGGCAGTGTTGGCAGTAGTGGCGGCGCTGGCGGTGGCGGTGGCGGTGTTGGAGGCGGAAGTTGTAATATCAGTGGAGGAGGCAAAGCATCGACATCGATCTCGTCACCATCGCCGCCATCGCTGCTCCACCATCACCAGACGACGCATCCTAGTTATTTGGTCGGACAACAGTTGGACATACAAAGGCACTCACAATCGGACGATGACAGCGGGTGCGCCCTCGAGGAGTACACCTGGGTGCCACCTGGACTCAGACCGGACCAGGTAAAAATGTTTACATCTACTTTTTTTTACACCATCTTATGTTACTCCAAAATAAAGAAATTGATACTTCTAGACTAGAGTGGATTATACAGCCTGTATACTAGCTTCTATTATAGGCTCTGGCATTTACAATTTTACACGCTCTGTAAGAAATAATTCATTAAATTGTATATTTCACGGTAGGCATGCACTATACATGCTTAATGTCATTCAACATAGAACAGAACATTATTTTCCTCCTCTTTTACATGCTCGGCTTCGGCATTCTGCAAAAAGCAATTATAAATCTGAAAGCCTCTTTGCATCTGTTTGTCCTATTTGAAATGTCTGTCTGATTTTATGTATGATGTTAAGAATTAATGAGAAAATTATTAAAGGATATCTGCATATATTAAATAGGAGCTAACATGGTTAAATCTTTAGTAACATTTATAGCTCACAGCATAAATTATAGAATATTCCTTTCTCAGATACCTTTTTACAGGTTTGGAAGAAGAGGTGTCTGCTCATAAATATGAAATGCTATAAATTCATATGGAACAAAATAAGATCTAGTGCAATGAAGACCAAACGCAAATTTAGGACTTTCTAGCACTTTTGAGAGTGCAGTAATTCAAGGATAAAGCGATTCATACTTTTTTGTCATTCCAGAAAATTTAGTCAGGATGCATTTTGAAAAAAAAATAATTTTAACGAGTGTCAAAAATAAAAGAACAAATGTTTTAATTGCTTGGCTTAAACTGGTATTTTGTTTTAAATAGTTTTTGCACCGCATTTGAAGAAGGGTTTACAAAGAAATTATTGTATCAATATCGTAAGAGGCGTTTTCTTGAAACACTATCCTTTTTAAATCATTTCTTGAATTTGTGTTTCAACTCATTTAAAAAACGAAATATTGCGACTGTTATATTTCGTTTTTCAAGCCGAATATTTAGTGTGAACTATATCCAACAGGATTAGAATTCCCAATCATTAAAGCTGAAAAAAGGACTTCCAGCTGTAATGATTACGAAGTCTTATCTTGTGGATAGGTATAGCTCACATAGATATTTGACATGAAATTTTTGTAAGATGAACTGAACTTAACAATAAATTGCGTTTTAAGAATGCCCTCACGTAGTTTAGTCAACATGGTAAGAGCCGTTTTTGAGAAAATATGAAAAACCGAAACATTTGTATGGCAGCTACCTGTTCTAGATGACCTTAATCAAAATTTTGAATTTCCCCTCTAGTCTAGTCATAAATACTGATACAAGGAAAAATGAATGCCAAATGATAATGCGCTGATATTTTTAAAAACTTTTGTGTATTATTTACTTGACAAATCATAGAAGACATCTTTCAAAATGGCCGCCATTTGCCTTATTGCTCGACCTCAGACGCACCGGATAATCATTGATCGCAGCATGCAACTCATAAATTGGGAAATCTTTCACTGCACGGAAAAGCTATCGTTTTAACGACTCAATATTTTGGTGTCGAGTAGAGCAGGCTATTTCCCTCTTAAACGGACCACTACTTGTAATCCAACGGGTTATGGTCTGAACTACCAGCTGACCAATCATTCGGTGATATGAAGTCCGGTACATTTTAGCAACTCTTGAGTGGTTTAGCCTTGTGAGGTGGAGCAGAATCTGATGGTTGAAATGTCCAACGCTTGTTTTCTAATATTTTCTGGTTAAGGGGCTTTAAGACATCTTCCAAAACAGTCGTTTGATAAATTTTTGCCGAAATTTTCACTCCTTTTTCATATAAATGAAGGTCGGTAACTCCATGATACACTGTCAGACAAAAAAAAGTGCAAAAATTATTTTCAATAATATTTTATTTAGTATGATATGTTCTGATTTATTTTTCTTAAAAAAAAATAACTTATTCATATTTTTCAGATTATCTTACGTCCACAGAAGTAATCGTTTAAAGTTATATACAAAATGTAGGTTAGAAATTAAATAAAATAGCAATATTCAAAGAAAATAGAAGAGACAAAATAAAGTGCAAATTCGAAAGATCATCACGTAAAATAGGAATTCAGTTTCAGAAAAGAAAAATGTTAATAGGTAGTTGCTCCTCCTTTATTTTGAATAACTGCAGCAAGACGTTTGGGCATGCTGCTAACCACGTTCTTCAAGATTTGATCTGGAATTCTCTCCCATTCATTTTGGAGGCTTTCCCAAAAAGATTGTAAATTGCGACGTTGATCTAAGGGAATCCTTTCATCCAAAATGGACCAAAGGTGTTCAATAGGGTTTAAGTCGTGAGATTGGGTTGGCCATTCTAGTACGTCAACATTATTTTCGGTAAAAAAAACTGCTTAGCTAATCTGCTTGTATGCTTTGGATCGTTATCTTGTTGAAAAATATAACTTTCCAAAGACATTCTAGAAGCAGAAGAAGCTAAGTTTTCCCTAACAATGTTCACGTAACTAGAACCCGTCATTTTGGTTCCAATTTTGACAATATTTCCAACGCTACTAAAAGAAAAACATCCCCAAACTATAAGTGACCCACCTCCATGCTTCACCGTTTTTTGTAAACACCTATGGCTGAGTCTTTCGGATTGCTTGCACCAAACTCGCTTTCTTCCCTTACGGCTATATTATTGACTTTCTTCAAAGCTAGTTTTACTGAAAAAACTAGTTCTATTGGAGTTTCGAGTTTTTATGTTCTTTAAAAAAATTACTGATTTGATTTAGATGTCAAACTATGTATGAATATTTTGAATTAGATGTCAAAGTAATAAAAATTAGTGAACAAATTAAAACTCGAAACCTGAATAGAACTAGTTTTTACTCAAAACTAGCTTTGAAGAAAGCCAACAATATGGCCGTTACAGTTTTTTAATTCAAATTTGGATTCGTCAGACCAAATAATGTTTTCCCAGAACGATTGTGGCTTCACTAAAAACTTTCTAGCGAAAGCTAACCGTTTTTGAATATTAACTGAACGGAGTAACGGCTTTTTCTTTGCAAAAAAGTTTTTTAAACCGCTTTCATGGAGTCGCCTTTGTACTGTCCTTGCTGTTATATTTAACTGCAATTCTTCTTTAATATTTCTGGCGGAAGATAAAGCGTTCTTTCTAGCCTGAATTTTAATTCTGCGGTCATCAACTACAGTTGTCTTCCGCTTCCTTCCGCAAGAACTTTTAAAAATAGCAACAGTTCCTCGTTCAAAGAAATTGAGGCAGATTTTTCTTACCATAGAAATGGATAATCCATATTTTTCTGCCAGTTTATGGAATATAAAGCCCCGTTGACGGTCCAAAACAAGCAATTCCTTCACTTCAGATGTTAACGGTTTCATACTTAAGCTTTAAGTAATAAAAATAAAATTTAACACGGAAATATAATTTGGGATCTTTTGCTTCTACCTTTTTATATTTTATCAATTGTAAATATTTTTCTTTAAAACTTAAAACTTTTTGGCAGGGAATAATAAAAATGCACTTTATTTTGTCGCGAGTTAAATTGTATATGCTCCAAAAATACCGCAACTAATAGTAATTAGACATAACAATGGATTGTTTTTTTTTTTAAGAGTAGGCAACTGAGAATATGCGACGTCAGAACATGAAATGGAATGATAAACACTCTTTGCTTTTAAATAGCGGTAGTTTGAAAATTAATCTAATACTTTTGCACTTTATTTTGTCTGTCAGTGTAGCTCTCTCCCCACCATTACATTTGCGGGATGGTGGCTTCTTCCATTCCAACCCTTGGAATGAGTTCAGACGCTTCTCTTGATGTCCGAGCATAAACTCGATCATTCTGTTTATTGAATGATTCTTCGACAGTGAAAATTTTCTCATCAGTGAATAAAATCTGCCTGTTAGCTTTCTTCGCGTACCGTCTGAGCAGAGCTTTGCTTCAATGCAACTGTGAGCAGGTGTCCAGTGTGTCTCTTGTAGGCGCTCTGTCACAGGTCTTCTTTAATGATGCGGGACATGGATTTCTGAGTTTACCGAATGTTCATTTCAAACGCATACAAATCTGGGTACAGATCGCTTAGGCAGTTCAACTTCTGAAAAGCTTATCCAACTGAACACCATCCTTCTTATAAAAAAAAAAATAACCACAAAATGTCGGTTTAAAACTTTAACGTTTAGATAAATCCAATGTTGCTTTGGTATGTGCATATGTACATAAGTGCGTGAAAATTGGGTTTTGAAGACTGGACCTCAGATAAACAAAATTAATTTTTACTTTTGTTGAATGCAAGTGAGTTTTGAAAATATATTTTTTTCTTGGTTAAGCGAAAAATGACATTACAAATAAGAACAGATAATTTAACTACAAAAACCATAGCCAACATCCTACTGAAACTACTACGACACGTCACTGACCTGCAGATTATTGTCGAATCCGAACGGCTAAGGTAAGCGCAGCAGCAGTTTTCTATGACAAAAGAGATAGTACTACAGTAGCCCTGAAAACGCTGGGTAATCAAAATCGTACGTAATATTTTAATATTTTGTTTCCACACTTACATCCAATTAAATCGTTTTTTACCATAACCTCAAACCCATTGAGTTACAGTGGGTTGCCATATTAATAGGGACATAATTATTTTTCATGATTTTGTTTTGAATTTTAAGTGAATTCAAGAGTTTAAAAGAGATAAAATTTGGATGTCTTTTTCCTAACGATTCACACATAAATAAATAGTGTTCTCCATTTTGAAAAAATTGTTGAGCCTGGGGTTGAAGCCGACTTTTCAGTAATTCCTTGTTCTGGTCCCACCTCAACCACGTAAAGGTGTCTTAAATTCTTGGCAGCAATATGGCAGACAACACCATTATAGGTTAAAGATCCGGTAAGCCCTTATATTCACCCTTATTCCGTAAGGCGTTTTACGAAAACGCCATGGCTCTAGAAACGATAGTTGGCTTTTCATTAAAATGACTATTGTCTTAATCGTGAGAGGGGTTAACGTGGAGAGAACGCTGAAGTTTAAGTTTTATTTAAACACCGATTGGTGCTTCTAGAGTCGATGCGTTCTACTGGCGTTTTTCTAAAACGCCTACCGTCATAAGGGTGATAAGATCTTAAAAGTCGACTTCTACCCCAGGCCACAGAATTTTTCCGAATGGCAAACCTAATATTTTTATGCGTGAACCGAAAGCCTGTTACAATGATACAAGAGTCTGAATGCATTTCTGAAGGAGAAATCAATCAAAGTTATCTAAAACTCTTAAATTTATAAACTTTAAAATCATGAAAAATAATGATGTCCCTATTAATTTGGCAACCCACTGTATTTACTAAAAAATTCATTATTCTTAAAAAATATCAGTCTACTGTCACTTTACAATAATAGTTTAGTTCTCAATTATTATATGAGTAATGCAATCGATGGTGATATTTTTAAAACCTTGATCATTTCGACATTAAAACAGTTAAATTTTATCTATATTAAATCAAATGCACTTATTTATCTACTTGTCTTGAAATTTTAAAATAAAAAATATCTGACAGTTATGATTTATTGTTATCACTTCAAAGGCATGACTGAAAATATTTTTGTTCGTAATATTTTCATTCGTGCCTTCGAATATGTTTATAGACCAAGTTCCTGTTATTACTCTTATCTGCTATAAAAACTACATTAAAAAGTTGCATCGAATTCCATCACGCCAGCTATAGTTGTTGGAAATGCAATGACACTTTCAAGTCCACAACTTTCAATGTTAATGGCGGAAAGATGTAAAGACTTACTCCTTTACTATTATCAACTTGAATGTCGTACAAATTGATAAAGTGCATACATCTTTGTGACATTAATACCATTGCCGAGAATTTATTAAATCCGATTAAGTTACAAGCTTGTTTGAGTAGGTACATGCGTCTCTTAACGTTTTAACATTTAGTTTTTTGCAACTCATCATGCGGAGTATAAAAAAAAACTTGTTCTTGTGAATAAAATGCGTAATGGACTGAGTTCATTCTGTAAAGCTGGTACATGGTGCATCTAATTATCTTACTATTATTTTATACATGAAATGAAATGATAACTATTTAGTTACGTATTGGTTTCATGTTTAAGGAGTTTTTTTTTTGCATAAAAAGAACTTTGAATTTCAACACAATTTTTCTGGACATAATATGTATATTAGGGTGTCCGTTATTTCCCAAACTCTTTTTTTTTTTGGATCGGCCACCTTATAAGTCGAAAGTTTATGCGCTACGGAAAATGTATTGACCTTTTATTTTTTTTTCTCGAACTAATATAGCTATTCTAATTTTTTTTTTCTAAATATTGTTTCTTTACTATTCCTTAAAAAAACCATATCCAAAAATTTATGTAAAAAGAAAAATTTATAATTTATTTCGAATTTTGAAAAGTTCACATATTTGTACTTTTCACCTTTTTCACATTTTATTTTTTTCTCTGAAACTTAACCAGCTATTCCAATATTGTTTTTTGATTTTTATAAAATAATAATGCTTTTAATAAAAAAAAAATAAAAAATTCTGGAAAACTAAAACATATAATTTATTTTAATTTTTTTAAATTAATAAATATTTTAATTTCTTGACCGTTTTTTTAAGTTTAATATTTTTTTTTCTTCAACTACGGCAGTTATTTTAATTTTTTATATTGATTATATTGATATTAATATACTAATAGTTCTTTTAAAAAACGTATTCAAAAATCTATGTTATAAATTTTTTTTTATAATTTTGGGGCATTAAATTTCAAAGTCAAAATTGTGAATATTTTTTCAAGTTGATTTTTCAGAATTATTTTTAATTTTATTTTCACAATTCGCTTTAACAGCTTGATTTAGAAAACAAATAAAATAATGGAATATTAGATTTAAAAAAATCTATATCACTTTTTTCGATGTTCAAAGTCAATTTTTTCGAAATTGCTTAGGGTGGGAAATAGAATTTTTCTGCCATGCAACTTTTTTTATTAGAATGATCGCGGAAGTCATACCCTAAAGTATCCTGCACGAATAAGGAGACACCCTGTTTATTACGGGCGGGGAAAAGTGACGTCAAAATCATATAGTATAAGAGAATTTCCGGTAACGATTTAATTGTATTACTTTTGACTTTGAATGTAAACGCAGATCAATTTAACTTCACAACAATCATTTACTTGCAAATCTCTATCCAAGGTCACTGTCATTGACACCATTCATTCCGCATCTCTTTCAAGCTTCAAATGTACTTAAGTTTGAATGCTTACTTTCAAGTTATGCACATCAACGACAGGTCAAAACGCTACTTCTTCACATGCGATCGTGCATTCAGTGGGATTCCTTTTGAAACGTGATTCTTACAAAGATTGTTTGCATTAATTTTTGGTAAGAATAGCCAACTGATAGATTCTATCTACAGAATAGCATGTGAGTACAGCGAGCATACAGGTAAAAAGCCGGCATTTATGGAAACAATAGCGCACTAGCACTTATGCTATAGGTAGGTAGTAGGTACCTATTTGACACGTTTTATGTTCTTCCACAGAAATGCCATTGCGAATCTTTGGTTGTTATCAATAAATGTTAACTTGAGTTGTTGCATCTGAGTTTAAGTCTTGTCTAGAGTGTGAGAAACATGCTGTTCTGGCTATAAATGGAAAATACAATTTTTACAAATAACTACAATTTTATGTCTGTGGCTAAATTTAATAGAAGTAAGCTTTCAAACAGCATTTAGTTGTGCATAATCTAGTTATACATACGTCACTGTTGCAGGCAGTTCTAAGAAAAGGATGCAGAAGGAGTAAGCGAACAAAAGAAGACATTCTATCAAGAGTATCAAAAAACTACCGGAATTTCTGTAAATTTGTAAAGAATAGAACTGGAAGAAGAAGTGTTGGTAAAGGGTCTTGTTCAAAATCTTTAAAAATTAAAATCATGTTGAAAAAGCCATATA
Source organism: Epistrophella euchroma (assembly GCA_947049315.1). Classification (NCBI taxonomy): domain Eukaryota; kingdom Metazoa; phylum Arthropoda; class Insecta; order Diptera; family Syrphidae; genus Epistrophella; species Epistrophella euchroma. The sequence goes on along the minus strand of OX346245.1, from coordinate 117,812,057 downwards.
TTCCTCCCTCACTCCTTAATCATCGGGATAATACCTTTACCTGATTTTTCAATCCTTTTCTTTCCTAACTTTCTACTATACTGTATATGCATGCATGCAGGCATGAAACTAACAAAAACAATGCACCAGACAAATCAAAACTATGCTGTTCGCGACCTATAGGTACCAAGTAGTTAGAGGTATGTTGGTAGACACACCAAACTACCCTCAAAGGAGCGAAAGAGATGGCATTTTATTTCAAATAAATTGCCAGGAAGTCCTCCATAAATCTTTAGTAATCTATTTCCCATCGTGTTAAATAAAAAATGAGCCCACAACTCTCAGAATGCAAAAAAGGACATTCTCGTTTTCACCGGAACCTGAACAAGAGCATACCATGAGGCCGGACGATGAACGACCGGCTATATGTATATGTTTGGTTGCAGTAAGATAAAAAATTCATTCAATGTTCACATCCGTGCATAGTATTTGTTTAACAAAAACAGTCAACATGAGCATAAGGGACAGTTTAACAAAAATGGACAAAAATACCTAGATATAGATAGGTTTGTAGAAAAAAAGTGAAATCTGTGACAATTTCGTTCCATAAAAATATAAAAATAAAAAAAAGAAGCAAACATTACGCCATTGAACTATGAAAGACTTGCTGCTGCCACCCAAATGCCACATTCGCTTCCGGATCCCGAATGTCAGTATATCACGTTTTTAATCCCTGCCTGGCTGCATATCAAACAGAATCCTGAATTTATTCGCACATATATCATCCTTAACGACCAGTGGCCACGTTTGGGATTCGGACAATGTTTTATACCCACACTTTCCTCTGATGACAAAGCTACGTATACACACACACGAATAGGATGTACTGTACCGTTGTACACCAACTTTTAACAGTTTTTTTTATTTTTTTTTTATTCACCACATACCATGACCGCAACCGTACCTATACTATATGTAGGTACGTGAATAAACAACTTTCGTTTGTTAATTGAATAAAAAGATTACTCTCGGGTTTTTATTTTTGAACAAAAATCTTGAACTGTCCTGGCGATGTTCTTTGAATGCTACGTATTTGTTTTTTTCACAATTTGAAATTGAAATGAATTGGGAACTTTCCAAGTCCAAAAGGATTGCAAAGCAAACATTGTTTTTTGACTTGGTACATATTCTTCTTTCTCTTTGATATTTGTTTACATTTAGGTATTGGAAGGTATCTTGCCTTTTATAAAAATTGGCATAATGAATCTTAGACAAGGCGTATCAAAGTGGAAAAAACTTTAGCCCTGTTCCTTTACTTTGAAACTCTGTGATTTTCTGTGCATTTTACTGCCATTTTATTTTTTTATATGAACTTTGACAGAACTTTGAACTGAAATTCACACAAATGCACAGAAAATCACAGTTTCAAAGTAAAGGAACAGGTCTTTTAATTTTTCTGACACCTCATTGAAGTTTAAAGTAAAGAGTGGGGATAAAATTCTTTCTCAAAAAACAATATCTGAATAGAGCTTTTTAACAAACAGCAATATATCTCTGTCTCGTTCATATTTAAATGTCAAACTAAAATTCTTGGCACAATGACATTTAAGTGGCAGCCATTTGTTTGGTTTATTTTGGAGGCAAATAAATATTTCGAATTGTTTTTTTCCTTTTTTTATAGAAAACATTCAAGTAAAAATGTTTTTATACTTTATATAAGATATTTTAATCTTTTTATTGCAAAAAATAGCAAGATTTTTGTAATTAAAATTAGCCCTCCTTATTTTTTTCTTTCCAATTTCATCTGTCATTGTGCCAAGTTTTTGCTGTCATTTGAAACTGACAATTTGGTAGAGATCTCTATTGGCGAAAATTCATCAAAGGTTTGGTCAGGTTTTCAAAGTCCTTTGAATTGTTGGTAAATAAGTGGTAAAAAGAAAACTTGCCAAGTAACTGCCTGAACAGAATACAATGCTGGAACCGGAGCTGCAGACGGAACTGGAAGAGCTGTCAAAAAGTGTCGTACGTTATTGTTTTTACGTGCCCACAATGTAGCTGTACAGCTTTGAAAGAATTTTAAAGAAAAACAAAACAATATTCTTGTGTACAAGCTCAGAATTCACATTTTTTGTTTCCAATACTCTTTCTTTTAATAAATAATTTTTTTTTCGCAATACAAATAACCACAATATTTTTTTTTCGACCCAAAAAGTTGTTTTTTTTTCTTCATACAATTTAAATTGTCAAAAGTGCCGTACGTGAAAAGTTAAAAGTTGGTGAACTCTTCCGTCTCCGGCTGCAGCTCCGTATGCGGCTACGTTCCGTTGTGTTCGCAACATTGAATTTGTGTGTATTCAATATTTTGACAGCTGTTCTAGCTCCGGCTCCGGTTCCGTCAACATTCTGTTCAGATAGTAAACCAACCGAAATTAAAATATGAAATTTCTTTCATAATTTGCAGTTGTTTCGATATTACTCTACCTAAAATATTTGATATTTTACCGTCATAAACTAAGAACTTGACTTCTTTTAGATCTCATTTTCACGACTGACTTTTTACATATGTATGTACATGTTTTTTGTGTACATGAGAAATTGACTCTTTTTTTACGTTTCTGTTTTGCAAAGAATTTTTGTCAGGTGAAAATTTTTAAAGACGCTAGTGAAGCAAAAAGTATTATACTTTAATCCTCTAAAAGAACCTTAATTTATACCCACATTTTTGGTGTTTTTTCTTTTTGTTGGTAAGCGTTTCGATTGTGTTTCTTTTATATTGTACTGACAGGGAAGCAATTCTTGTGGAAAGTTGACTACAGATTGCACGGGCACACTCGGTCATATATTTTTTGAACCTGAGATTTTTTTAAAATGAAGTACAGACAAATCAGGTCTATAGAGACATTTTAGTCTATTGAATTTGTGGATGCCACACCCTCTGAATGATAAATCTCAAGTTTCATTTTGTTCCTTTGCATACATTGCAAGCCCTACCGCAATTGCAAATTTTATCATTCTACAACAATCAGAAGTTGTTCATATAATTGATAAAAGTTTTAAGTAAGTGGGCGGATACCACGCCCCCTATATGGAAAACTTTAAATTTTCGATTTTTTCTTTTGTAAGCATTGCAAGCTCTACAGCACTTCCGACTTTCATCATTCTACAACAAGCAAGAGTGATTCACATCATTGATAACTATTTTGAGAAAAATGGGTGGATGCCACGCCCTCTATAATAAAAACGTTACATTTTCTTTCGATTTTTTTCCTCAGTATACACCGCAAGGCCTACCATTGTGCTAAATTACAAGATTCTAAGGTGTCGGGAGGTGCACCATTATTTTATTTTGATGATCTGCCAGTCAGTGATTACGTGAGCCGTTGAGTCAGTCCGTTACGGTTTTCGCAATTTTTGCCGTCCTATATGTAAGGAACCACTAATGCTAAGGAATGCTTGCCCATCAGCATAGCAAATATGATTAGTTTTAGGTTTCTGATATTATTGGTTCCGAAGTTAGAGGGAGGTCGAAAACAGCTTCAGTTTTGTTCCTGTAAAAAGGAGTAGTCCCGAGAACTTGACTCAATACTGCCTTGCCCTTTGATGTGCTAGATTTTTTATTTCTAAAGAATTTAGAGAAGAAATATGTTCCTCCTAAGTTTGCATGTTCGTGAACTTTTATATCCTTTCAAATAAATCATATTTTACGGATAATAAGGCCATAACATTTAGAAAGGTTTTTCAAAAAAAAATCAACCAGAGATTTTGTGTTACAGTTTTTAAAAAAAATTGTAAAATGTCTGATGTCTTGAACATCTCGTGAGCTAATAATGTTACCGACTTCGGCTCAATTTCATTTTATACATAATAACCTAATAAAGAATTGGTAAGACTTAAAAAAATTCAAGTAATTAAAAAACTGCTAAAAACACATATTTAAAAAAATCAATCAATTGAAATTTTTTTTTCTAATCCAAAACTACTGCAAAAGAAAGTAGGTACTAAAAATTGTTGAAAAATGTTCTCGGTTAGACTCAAACAAATGTTAGTACCTTCAAGTATTGTAGGTTAATCGAAAAATTATAATACATTTTCTTAAATAAAAGATTCATTTTTAAAACCTTATCCGATCTCAAGACCATTCATTTCACGAAACGCAAAATGGTTATTTGTCCTGCTATCTTCACCAATCCAATAATCCTGATTAAGTGCGCAACTGCAACAAAACAACAACTTTTATACTGCCTATTATACCACACAACAAAACAATAACAACAACAGAACAAAAAATCAACTCGTTCTCATCTCTATATATGTACATATTTGCATCTTAGAGAATATAGTACATATAGCAATCAGTTCCAGTCGTTCATTTTCTAGGTGAATATTGGAAAAGATAATTCGCAGAATATTAACACGATCTAGAATACCATGGGGGCAAGGTAATTTTATACAATCGTTATTTTCAATCTATCTCAATTCTCACCTTTGATCCACATACACTCTCTCAAGGAGGCGATAGTTGCTTAGGTATATACAGTGAGGGTTTCAATGGAAAACCTCAATTTCAAAAACAACAAAAAAAAAACACAAAGCTTATAGCTGCGCGAAACTCAGCTGGATGCCACCGCAATATGATGGTAAATGATTCCTTTGAATACACTGAAATAAAAACCCTTTTCAAAATATGCATATATGCACGTAATGTACTCATTGAAATGCAGTTTTTTATATTAACATTTTAACAGGACCCTAAAGCAAGGCGCTAAGTGAAATTTTGACGAAATGGAGTGGTAAAAGAGTAGCGAGTGGCACTGGAATGGTGAACAAGTGGCTTGGCGATGGAGGCTTGGCGATGGAGTGGCGGCGAAGTGATATGAAAGTGATTTAACGCGCACTGCGGTGGCAAATTACGTTCACCAGCTCTCGGTGTAATAAGTTAATAATCAGAAGCATAATCATTATTATTTGTATTGTATTATTTATACTAGAATGTCAGTTTATTAGACTTGACCATTCTTTATTCCGTCAATTTCATTGAATTTTGAACAACAACAGGTTGAACAATAAGGTTCGGAGAAAAATGGAGGCGGAACAAGACAGCATACTTAAAGGGGCTTATAAAAATGCTGATGCTCCAAATGCAATTGATAAACAAACAGCACATCTAGACCTGTGACGTCAGTGGTCAACGGTGGCATAGTACGTAGGGTACACAGCTCCGAAGACTGAGCAAATCTGATGCGCGGGTTCAAATACCGCATGATGTGTAGAAAGCTTTTCAAATAAAATTGGATTAAAGCTCAGCACCACTATAAAGGAGACTGATGATAGGGCTTGGCACCCCTTGAAATAGCTATATCTCTAGCCAAACAAAAATAAAACGAATTAAAATACCCAAAATTAATTCGTAAGCAATTGGTGGTAGCACCTTTAAGTTGTTGTTGTTGTTGTTCAAAATTCACAGAAGCATAATCGTATGCAGTACAAAAATCCACTCATTTGCCACTTGAAAATTAAACATGTTAGAGATATGTGGCAGCAGACTGGCACCACACCACCTGCAAAATATCATGTCACCGCCATACATAGATTTTAGCAAATTCAATCTGCTACTTAGTCATCACGCCACTACTACTCCAATTCGTCACCACTTCAGTGAGCGCCGCCGCGCCGGCACTTGAACGGCTACAAAACTTCCTTCGTTAATTTAGATTTTGATAGATAATGACAATGCCTCTCATTATCTCTCTTTTTTTTCTCAGTATTTTACTAAATTTACCTCTTCTTTACCTGTTTTACGAGTTTTTACGTTTTTTACGGCATTTTTACACTTATTTACGCGTTTTTTACCTACAAAATAAAAAAAATTGCTTTTTTACATGGATTTGAACATCACTGGGTATAGATGCTCCTTCCTTCTTCCTTCTTTTTTGGATAGAATAGAATTCAGATAATAGTTTTAAAAATAATGGCATTGTCAAATAAAGTGAAATTTTCAATTATTCTCGAGAGCAACGTCCGTCTTAGCTTCGACTGTAAAGGCCTCATCGAAGGTCTGTGGATCAAATCTCCGTTTATTTCTACTTCCACAAAAAAAAAAAATTAGGGTTACTTCGTTTGTTGGGAAGTGGTAAACCCTTTCAATTTAAGTTACAAAAAAGTGCCTTTCATTTCTCCTCAAAAATAACAGGCACATTAAAGAATGTTTGAGACAATAGTTAATTCCTCACTTTTCCACAAATGAAAAAGCCAACAAACTAAAAGCTAACAAATTCCTTGCATTTGGTGCTTATGTGGTGTAATAAGCTGCATTCCAGTTTTAAATGTCCTCGTACTCTTACGCTGAGGAGTGCAGCGATGACGTGAACGTGCGTCGGTCTAAGGAAATTAATTGTTAGAATTAGATGAGTTAAACCTTGGGCAACTTTTAAGAGGATTTATCACTTCCTCGCAAGAGGCAGTAGCAGTGGGAAAAAATTGTTTGTTTTTAAATGGCAGAGGCTGGGAATCGAACTCAGACCTCCGTCCGGCGGCGCACTGGTCCAAAATGACTTTTTTCGTTGCAAAAATCATAACTTTTGAACGCATTAAGATATTGCCATAATTTATTTTTCTTCTAAAAGGAAATTTCCAAGGCTATAAAAATAATGATTTTTAAGAAAATTGCTCTACAGGGTATTTCTAAATCGACGGCGGCGGCGTGACAGTGCAACGCACTAGCCATATTACAATTACACCATGGGAGTTCTTCCCAATGATAAATACAAATGTTATGGATTTATGAATAAATCTTTAGAATATGAATTTTGTTTTCTAAATTTAAGTGCAAACTATTTCTATCAGTGTATCAACCAATTGCTACCAAAATCCAAAGTGCTCCTTCCTCTTCATACGATAGGTATGCTAATTCCGACCTGTTGCAATCGCAACCGATCTCGTAAGTCCTTCTTATGTGTACATTAAGCTAATAGTCATCATAAATTCCATGGATATTTCCATAGCATAAATAACAGGATGCAAATGTGAGCCTCCGCCGCCGCCAAGGAAGCTTTTGTGCACCTGCGGTCATAGTCAATTCCAGTTGATGCTCTTATTAATAACCGTTTTTTATTGCACCTATCACCCGCGAATATACTATAAATACAAACATTTATATACGGTTATCTTATTGGTGTGTTGTTTTGTCTTCTTGTTTCAGGTGCGATTGTATTTCTCGCAAATACCCGATGACAAAGTGCCATACGTGAACAGTCCTGGCGAGCAATATCGAGTGCGACAATTGCTGCATCAGCTTCCGCCACATGATAACGAGGTAAGAATCACATATTTGATGTTTCAGATACAAAAGTGTATCTGTATATATTCTTCGCATTGGACCGGAGAAATTTTGAAAGTCTTGCGAACTCAGATTTCTGTGCGCATTCAAATATATACAGTTACGCGCAGGCTTTGAGTTAACATCAGCCTTGCATTTTTCACCGACTGACTGTGACTTTGCCTGCCCCCGCCTCACAAAACGCAATCCTGTTGCATAACAAGAAGAGTCCGGATCAAGTAATTTGCATATATGGCCGTTGATGATGGGATGGCTACCGTTTCAGACCGCTTGCTCTAAGTGGTCAGCGCAGGGTAGCGTAGGCCGTTCATGTGAATCGAAATGAGTTGACTGACCAGTTCTTGGTTCTTGTAGAAGAATGACTAGAAGAATCAAATGATATTGTTTGCAAAATGTTCTGTAAGTACATCATAGACGGATGGGGGCAAGCTATACGACCAAAGACCGACGATGACGATGACGACGACAGCGACAGCGAGCATGGCATTGATCGAATTGCCCATTGAATGATCATTGTTTGTTGTCATTTTAGGTTCGTTACTGTCACTCACTGACCGACGAAGAACGCAAAGAACTGCGGCTCTTCTCGTCACAGAGGAAACGAGATGCACTGGGACGTGGTAACGTGCGACAACTGATGAATGCCAGGCCGTGCGATGGGGTAAGTGCACTTGCAGTACATAAGAATTCTATAGACTTTAAATATTGATTATGCTAATTGAACATTATGAGTGGTTTGACATGTTGCCGTCCGCTGCCGCCGGCTGGTCGCCACCGCCACTATAGCCGGATTCGAATACGATTTGGAGACTTAAAATGTATTTATCAATGCAAATGTCTAAATTTATTAGTGTAAACGCAGGCGGATGATGTACGCAAGATATCGTTGATGCTCATTTACACTGTCTTGCAACGATCAGTGCGGTAATAAAATTGAAAGATGATCTTAAGTTTCTGTCTAAAGATTAATTTCAATATGTAGGTACATGTGTAGATATGGCTAGGCTACACCTCTAGGATTTGTATTTCATGGAGATTGTTATTAGTCTTGTAGGTAATGAAGAACGGGAAGTGAATCATTGATCATTAATGTAATGCGATGAAAATAAATGATCTTTGGATTGCAAATGATGATGTGCGAATCAGAACTATCAACTTATCGCTGTAAATTACAAACAATTTGCAACAATTTCAGACAAGGGTATAACAACCTTGTTGTATATTTCTAGTCTTTATCTGGTGATATCTTTTAATCGCAGTTATAATGAAAGAAAATTACGCTTTGTAGAGTAGGAAAAGAAATTATCTTAGTAATTATGGTTAAATAAGTCATTAGAACGGGGGGGGGGGGGGGGTAATGGTTACTGCATAGTGCCCTATTACACGTTTACTCTAGAGTCATGGCTCTTTTCGAAATTCAATAGGTGCGAAGGTGAAATCCGAACTTTTTTCTCCTTCGCACTCATTTAATTTTGAAAAGAGTCATGACTCTTGAGCCAACGTGTATTAGGGCACATAGATGATTGTCACCCTGAAAGTCTGGGGATCGAGTCCTAGCCTCTGACTCTTTAAACCAGGAATGTCATTATTTTTGTAGAGTTGCCAAATTTTTCTCGTAGCTCGGGGCTATAATATTCGAAAATATTGAACGAAAAATTTCATTCCGAAACGTCAAATGCACACGTTACCCATAAAAGGCATGGCTAGTTTACAACACCAATTTACAGCTAGCTGTCAATTTCCTTCCGTAAGGTGCTCTCGAGAAACGCTCTTCCCCTCCGAAAGAAAAAATGAACGCAGCGTAACAAAAATCAATTATGTGTGCGTCTATTGAATTGCTTGTATTTTTCTAGTTTCGTACAACAATTGTATAGTTTCACCTTTTCTCCCAGGTCAAAAGAAACCCTATTGAAATGGTCAGCTTATTTATCTGACTCAGTGAAGTTTTGTGACAAGGATATCTTAATCGAAGCTATCAGTGCGATGCCTGGGCTGAAGTAAAGGTCGAACTATAATAGGTGGACGCTGTCGGAAACTAATGTCATAAACGAACGAAAAACTTCTTTCCGAAACGTCAAATGCACACGTAAACCATAATGCACGAGAGATTCGAGACTAGTTTACTACAACAATTTACATGTAGCTGTCAATTTTCTTCCGTAAGGTGCGCTCGAGAAGCGCTCTTCCCCTCCGAAAGTAAAAATGAACGAAAATGAACGAAACGTAACAAAACGCAATTATGTGTGCGTCTATTGAATTACTTGTATTCGTGTGGTTTCGTACGGCTGCGTACGCTGCGTTCCAACAATTATAGTTCTACCTTAAGGCTTGATTACTTGTTTTATGATTCAATAATAAGCTTTCTAGTAGAAGTCTTGTCACAAAATGGCGGCCGCAATCTTTGTTTTTGTCAGTTTCAATGCAATGAAAAGTAAAAATTCCAGGTATTGGTTTGGCGTTTTCCCATGGCAACACAGTTTTATCTTGTCAGATATTTCCCTCAGTTGACTCTCTGTCTTCCTTTTTCACCATGAGGTTATGGTTTGATTTATTTACGTTAAGATCCTAACGTTACATTGACTTTAAAGTACAATTTAAATGGTAATTATATAAAATAAAGAGACTTCGTAGATTAAGCCCAATTACTTCGATTATATCCAGGATCGAGAGCTCGAGTTGGACTATGGTCGGGTTTTCGACCCAGATAGCTTGAATAAATAACGCAAAACTAGGTTATTAACAACAAATATTGAAAAATATTTAACTTTGCTGGCAGACCTGATATTTGTCAATTTGAAATGACAGCTGTCAAAATTGATTTGACGTTCCACACTAAGATGGGTGTGTTCGATTGAAGTATTGACGAAAATTTGTTTAGTTTAATTAACAAGGCAGTATTTGGTTGTAAACATTAAAAGGTGTTTGCAATGGATATTTGCTTTGTCTGTGAATTTTGGTCGAAACTCGGAAAAAATATGTCCTGAAAGGAGAATTGAATTTTTGTCTTAAATCCTTGACCTCCAATAACCTGGACATCTGGCAACGTAAGAGTTCTACGGCCTCTTGCGAGGAATTAACAAATAATCATCCAAGAATATCTCTTTGTCATGAAAAAGTGCCTCCCTCTTAGATGTTGTAATTCCGCAGAAAATTTAAGGTCACTCCATTCCTGCCGATAACACTCACACCTTAAATTGATTAAGAGCTGTAGCTGTAAGTCACTAACTAGGCCCTGATTACAAAGCTGTCTAACCAGATAATTTTTGTGTGCGAGATCGAAAGGCTTCCAAAGTATCCTGAGGAGACCATATTTTTGGACTGAAATTTACCGAGAATCTCAACGTGATGGCCAAGATTTAAAAATCAAAAATTAAATTTTTCTATTACAAAGTTAAATTTTTCAATGTGAATATTTAGCAGCTTTTTTAGATCTCAACTTAAGTTTAGAGACCGATATAACGTCTAGTGGCCAGTCCTGCTCCAGAATGAAGAAATTCCCAAAATCTAAATAAATTTATTCTCAAAAATATGTCTTTGTTCTTTATGAAATAGTTCTCAAATTAAAAACAAAAATTATTCTTCTGAAAAGAACTAATGTGTCAACAAAATGTCTAATCTATCTAAGTTTCCCCCTAAACCTTATACCAAGTTCAAAACCGAATATAGAACTTGTTCTTATTTACATTATTTCGCCTTTCCCTAAACTTCAACTATAGTTTAAAACATTTTATTTAACTAGCAGCTTCTAGTTTCAATCAAAGAAAACTTTTTGTGGCAATGTACTCGTATACACTAGCAAATTCATAAAACTTTGTCTAAGTTTTTGTTCACTTGAAAATCCGTTTTACTTTGATTATACATAAATCATCTCCATCAACTCAAAATCGTCTGCTCAATTTAACATCTGCCTTCATTTTGAATGTAATGTTTATAAAAAGCCCCAAAAAGGGTGCATTTCTCAACAAGGCTCCTCAATGCAAATGGCAAATCCTTAAGCATTCACAAACACAACTGAATAAATCTTTCTTTCATCGCTTTAAGCATCTACCAACAGTACCTACGAACCCTCAACTCCATTAAAGACTAACTTCAAACATATAGCAAATATTTACTGAAGCCCCAACAAACTTGAGATGTCGACGACTTTCCTTTTTGCATCAATTTCAAAGGACACACGACACGAGAGATGATATCCTATACAAACAATTATTGTGTTACAAGACATCGCGTTCAGACCGAAGACTCTCTCGCTTTGTGCTAAAATGTAGATATCGTAGGAATTAAACGACTTCGTTCTCATCCTCTTCCTTGATATAATTACACCCTCAAAAGTATACTACCGATTTCAGAGTGGGATCCTTTTATTTTTAAACTTTGCTAGCTATTTGAAGTTTAAACCAAAAAAAAAAAAGAATCAAAAGCAAGATGCGAGACTTTCGCCACTTTGTCACCACTTCAGTTGCCTCACAGATTGATGTCCTTTTTCCACCCCTAACATGTTCTCTTTGATTTTACTTTTATTGTCATTGCAATCCTTAGGAGTATAATAATGTTTCATACAATGTTTTATTATATCGAATCTTTGTAGTGTGACGATGCTATATCCACTGGAGACATAGCTGTGTTTGCCTCACGTCTCGGACCGAATGCATCATGGCACCCGGGATGTTTCTCTTGCTGCATTTGTCGGGAACTTCTAGTCGACCTCATATACTTCCATCGTGATGGACGTTTGTATTGCGGACGACATCATGCAGAAACCCTTAAACCAAGATGCTCTTTCTGCGATGAGGTAAGTGCATTGATAGATACCTACTCCTTTTAAAATACAATGTTCTCAACTTACTCTCCTCTTAACTTATATTATAGATCATCCTGGCCGATGAGTGCACTGAAGCTGAAGGACGTGCCTGGCATATGAATCATTTTGCTTGCTTTGAGTGTGAGAAGCAGCTGGGTGGCCAAAGATATATCATGCGAGATAGCAAGCCATATTGTCTTCTTTGTTTCGACTCTATGTTTGCTGAGTACTGCGACTATTGTGGCGAGGCAATTGGTGTGGATCAGGGTCAAATGAGTCATGACGGACAGCACTGGCATGCCACAGATGAATGTTTCTCGTGCAACACTTGCCGTTGTTCACTGCTCGGCAGGGCGTTTCTGCCACGACGTGGTGCAATTTATTGCTCTATCGCTTGCAGCAAGGGAGAGCCTCCAACACCATCGGATAGTTCCGGCACAGGCATGTATCCACCTGCAACTCAACGGGTCAGACCGCAAGCTCGTTTACCGAACACCGAGTCGACTACACCACCATTGTCACCGCAACAGACGAATCCGTTGCAGCCTCCCCTTGACCACCAGACGATGTACCAACTACGCAGTCAACCCGTGATGGCCGGAAGTCCTATTTTCGAACGCAAGCCCCATCACGCACCATACACGCTGTCGTCCGATACCCAGGGCGAACAGTGCACTGCCGACTTCACTGACTTCTCTGGGGGTGGGCCATCGAATTCCTCACAAAACATGACCCCACTGACATCACCGAGTGAATACCATCAGATAATGCCACAAAAAGCAGTCAGCAGCGACGGAGGACCATATAACTTTACCGAAATGAGTCTAAACCTTGACACCTGGAATCCAAAACACAGCACCAGTAGTACAAATAATAGTTATAACCTCTCCCAACATATCCGAACCAAAATGGATGCCTCCCTTACGTCCAGCATGCCCGAGCTGTCCAATCATCCTCCACTACCAACAACCGACCCCATGTTCACCGAAATCCCGTCATCAATAGCATCTCCGTCGGAGGTGCCAGAGCTCCCTACACCAAATCTATCGGTAGCATCGACAGCCGCCCTGCCCGACATAATGGGCGCACAAACGACCCCTGAAGGTGAATTCCAATCTACCAGTCCGCAATTTAATTCTTCACTATCGCCTACGTCTCCTTCAGCAGCACCTCTGCCAGAGAAGAAAAAGGGTGTTCGATTCGAGGGTATCCCTGATACTCTACCGCGTTCCCGAAGCTATTCGGGCAACGGTGCTGGCACTGGAGGAGGTGGCAGCGGTGGAAGCAGCAGCAACAACGGTGGCAACAGTAGCGGTGGTTCTTCACGACGCCGACGTCGAAGGAAATCGTCTTGTAAGAGTGGCAGCACCTCGTCGTCGTCGCATCATAATCGGCACAGCAGCAAAGAGCATCAACAACACTCATTAGGTTCGTCTTTTCAAGGAATCACCACGACGACGACGACGACGACGACGGCTCAAAACCGCGATGATGAATCTGACGCCTCAAGCGATTGTTCGACGTGTTCCTCGAGCTCGTCCAGCTCTGAAGACTACTTGTATCAGTTGCCACAGAGACGTCACTATGGCGGAGTGCGTGTTAGCTATGTTCCCAATGATGCCATTGCGTACGATCGCAAACGCAAACCCTCTGATCTGGACAAAGACAAGAACTGTATCATTTCGTGACGATATTTAATTGCAACCTAACCAGCATCATATTCAACCAAACAATCACATAGCTTGGTCCACCAAACTTGGGAGTTCCACAAAAAAAAAAAAAAACACAAAAACAAGACTCTTGCGGCAGTAACTTTCGTTGTGCGTCCGCTCTATAATTAAGTCGATGATGATGCTTCACATCCTTCATCCTCGAGGGATGGCGAAGATAAGGTCGAAAAGAAATCGTTTAACGATAAGTATTCAAAACAATAAAACAAAGAAGAGTAAGATATTTTATTTTTATCCTGTAAATAAAAACTAAAAATTAAACAAAAACAAAAAAAAAAAAAACTATATTATAAAAAATATGTATACAAAGATTCAAAAATTATATTTATACAAACTAATAGAAACCATCAAAAAAACGGATATAAGAATGCATTAAAATAATAAATCCACATTTCAAATTCTTAGAACATATATATACGTTTTGGTATATTTTTTATAGCGCAATAGATTTAATTAAGAACAACAACAAAAAAAAAAGAAAAACTATTTTTAACAAATTTAAGATATCAATAAAGTGTTTGAGATTATAAGCATCCCTGTTTTTCTTATTGAAGATTTTTTAACATTATGCTTATAAGGCTTCTGCTACCAACTAAACTAAGAATCTACATATTAATACGCTTAGGAAAAACTTACGGTACACTTTTCTCCGTTAATACTCAACAGAAATGCATGAGTGATATACCGTTAGAAAGGTTTTGTCCCACAGATGTGCAGAAATCAAAAATTATGTGCTTATGAAGGCATTAGGGACAGGTAAGGGTTATTTCAATTTTTTTATATTATTGATTTCTATCTTTTTAAGACGTGCGTTAAGAAGCTTGACATTTTGAGGGATGATGACTATTATAGATATGGATTTTTGGTGCAAAAATGAAAATGCAAAACTTGCCGTAAAGCGCAAAAATCACTCATATGAGAAAATGATTATAGTGTACTTTGCTTAAAACGAGAACGATTTTTTTGACATGGATTACATGTCTTTCTCGGACGGTTGGGTGTGATGTAGCGAAATGAGGACCGTCAGGAAAACATGTACCGCTCGCGCCCTACTGCTAAGTGACTGTTTGCACTATAGACATCCTAAATATACCAATCGATAGATAAAGATTGCGCAAAGATTATAGAGGAATTGTTTTATAGCTATCGCCTCATAGTTTCATGTGATGAGTCATCGCGTTTGGGGTAAATTGCAGCAAAATTAGGAGTACTCAAATTAATTTGACTCAATTTCTTCGGATATATAAGTGCCACTGACGTCATTGATATCTCTTTCGAAAGGGTTTGAAAAAGGGCATCCCTACGCGTATTTCCCATATCGTTAATTCACGTTATGGCACATAAGACATGTAGTCCATGTTCGGTAGGTGCCACAAGGGCAATCTACCAAGGGTATTTTTTTATTTAATAATTAAAACAAAATTAGGTGTGACATTTCAAAGTTTTCAAAACTATACTCACCCCGAACGAACGTTTCACTACAAATTTCATTGAGCGTGGTCAACGGGAAACTGCATGAGAGATGTTATGATCGATTTTTGCTACGCAGATTGCAGCGTTGCGTTCAAGGTTCTGTCCTATACTCTGTCCGACAAAGATTTAATTACCAGGAAAAATAGAACGCTTGCATCTATGTACATATGTAAGTTTGGTTAAAGCGTAGCGTAGTGCATATAAGTCTATCGCATTAGCTCTTACCGCGATGACGTAGCATGCATAATAAATATACTTTTTCTGATCTTTAGAGCTTTAAAAAAAAGCATTAAATCTGTAAGCTCTTGCACACAAACTACACAAAAAGGAATAAGTAGTTGCTTGATGTAGGTAATCTTTGCAATGGTAACTTATTTGGCGGTTTGTTTGGTTACGCATTGTGTCTACGGCTGGTGGGCTAGACTGTGGGCTAGATAGGTCATGAGCGATGTACGGTTCGTCGCTTAATGGAAAAAAAGCTTTCTCATAAGGCCTGTACTGACAATGTCTATTGGAGAGAGTTTAAAGAGAATGGAGGGCATGAGGGATGTGTTTATACAAGTACGGGGGGGAGGGGGGTAAAAACATTCTTAAATTCAAATACTAAATTTGATTTTAATAAATTAATTTAAAACAAAATTTAAGGCACTAAGGCGTATGAGCGTCCACCAGACTTAAAATTAATTTTAAAGTTGGTAACTGATGGTCAGATGATACCTAATTGATAAAGAGAGTGGAAACATATATATATACTTTAAGTAATTAATAGCACCATTTCGCAGAATTAGTTTTCTCTTATAATTTATTTTTTTATTTTCCTTACTGTGTGTCAGTTTTTGTTGGCCGAATTTCGGCCGCTGGGCGATACTAGTGATTATTATTGAACTTCTCAACTAGATTAGTTTGTGTTAATAATTGAACTAAACATTATGTTCAAAAATCAGAATCAACAAGAACTTAAGTTTTTGTGTATGGAAAAGGATATATTCTAAGGGCTGGAAGTTTAAACAACTTTTGCTGTGCAAAAATTCTGAGACGAATTTTGTCTGCCATATTGGAAAGAGTATCAGTATCAGAGTATCACGATCCGAAAACTTTTGGCAGCAATCTTGTTTTTAGCTGTTATTTGACCTGCGCTTTTATAATTCCAAAAAAAAAGTTTTATAGCAAAGGACCCGCACACTTTGTAAGAAAAATTGGGTTTGGTTTGCAAAATCATCGAAATGCTAAAAGTCCGCACCGACATATCCTCTCACACAATGTTCTCAGTTACTTATAAACATAGGTACTATTTAATTTGAATTTTTTGGAATTTTGTATATTAAACAAATTATATTGAACAGTAAAAAATATAACGTACTTTTTTTTAATTTTTGAAAAGAAGAGAATTCAGTTTTGACGGGGAAAAAAACACCCAGGTTACAGCTCTTAATAAGGCGGTCCGTCAAGCTTAGTCCACCACAACGTAAATTCAAAAATCTAACTATGCAGGAATTAGAGGCTAATTTGGGGCTAATTTAGTACCCCAATCCCGAAGGAGTCCCGAATTCCCTTCACCCTTTAGAGTGCAAAAACTGATTTTATGACGTCATCAAATCAGTTTTTGCCCTCTAAACGGTGAATAGAATTATGGGCTCATTCAGAATTGGGGTACTAAATTAGCCCCTAATTCCTGCATCATTTGATTTTTGAAATTGTGTCCACCACAAGTTTTAGGGTGAAGGGAATTCGGGGCTCTTTCGGGATTGGAGTACTAAATTAGCCATTAATTCCTGTAATTATAGATTTTTGAATTTCCGTTGTGGTGGACCCAGCTTGATGGACCTTTCAAAAGTTATAGCATTATAAACCTATTCATCTTATTTTATTTTAAAAGAAATTAATTAGTTATGGGAGCCTTTAATTTATCTCACTTACCTATGAATAAAATAAACCAATGCTTTACATTACACGTACTGTACAAACGTGAAACTTTCAGTTTAAGTTTAAAAATTGTTTTAAATCAACATATGTATATGTAGGTTTTTTTGTATAAGCGTAATTTTTGAGAACAAAGTAAACTTTGCTTAAAGTGTTCTTAGAGAAATGTTAGATAAATTTGAACGAATAATATCCATTTTTTTATTACTTATTTTCGAACCGTATTTAAAAAGTAGTAGCCGTGGCGCGATGGTGTTAGTGCGATGAACTAGTTCTTCATGAGTTGTTGTGCCATCAAATTTATTAATTTTTTTATTTAAAAGGTTAGTTTTTGTATAAAACTCACGCTCATTAAATTTTTATACAGCGTTCTAAACAAGATCTTCTGTTATCAAAATTGTAAGAAATAAAACAACTTCATAACACTTATGGCAGGTAGGTAAATATTAAAATAAAAAAAAAATAAAAATAACGTTATCGAATCAATAAAAAAAAAAGTACGTATACGCCCGAGTATACCGACACTTAAATTGGTCTTGATATATTGAAATTTAAATTCACGACTTAATCACGTGAACTTATTATTGCGGAACACCGCAGTTATGTGGTTAAACACATTGGTATTGTATACTAATTTATTACTAATTAATATTAGGTACAATATTGAAGAGAATATTATAGAAAAAATTCAAAATACTTAAAAAATTAATTTGTATTTAATTTTATATTTAAAAGAAAGCAATTGTACAACATTATCAAGTATGTACTTCAAAATGTAGTTACTTGTTTGCAAAATTGTTCAAAACTTTTTGTGTATATTTTGAAAGATATTATAGTCTCCTCTTTCCTACGATATACTATTTGTGTTAAGCAGATCAAAATTCTTTAAGTTACAGGCGATCAAAATTCAAATAAACAAAATTGGATTGTATAACCTTTAAAAAAAAAATTATTATTAAGTTGTTCCATTTTAATGATTTTGAGGGACTTAGGCCCATCGCCCATTAGGCAACTTTTAGTAGCGCAACTTTTTGTTGCTCGGAGTTGCCGGAAACAGAGAGCAACAAAAGTTGCTTGCCATCGCCCACTAGGCAATTTCCGAGCAACTTTGTGGGACTAGACTTTGACTTTTGTCGCCATATTTTTTTTGTGATAGCTGCTTTTCGGTTGTCTGGCTATGTATAATCGTAAGCTGGCAATGCGAAATAAATTAATAATTATAATTATAAAATATTATATTATTTATTTTTGTAATTGTTACAAAAAAGGAAAGCACATTCCATTTCTAGAAATTGGCCAAAATGACAGAGGGTAAAAAAGAAACGCACGCCATTTTGGCATCCACAATGTTAAGCGGAAACGCCATTTTGACATCATCATGTCGATTATGGAATCCGCAAAACAGCATCCCCAGTGATTCGCAGTGTAGTGCTCTCTTTTTTATTCATCGATTTGCTGTGTAAAGAAAAGAGAACAATATTCTGCGACTCACTGCGGATCCACTTTTGTGGATTCCATAATCGACATGCATATTTTTGACAAATAAGGATGCAGGCAACAAAAAGTTGCCCTGTGAGCGAGGGTAAGCAACAAAAAGTTGCCGGGAAAAAAGTTCCGCGAGCAACTCCGAGCTTCTTCCTAAATAAACAAAAAAATAACCTAATTTCTTTTTTCAAAATTCCGTTACTCCTGTAGGTACTGCAGTAGATGTCTGCCATTAGTATTTTTGAATAACAGAAACTATATAGTATAACATATCAAAGAGGAAGACGTGCTGCTATCACGTTTTAGAGTTCTATGTTTTTGGCCCTTTGGGACCCCCCCATTCCCAGAGGTACTATGAGCTGAAATTATGAATGCCCATTTGATGCTACTGAGGTCTAGGACAATGACTACACTTAATATAAATCGTGCTGAAATACCGTAAGTCTGCCAATAGCTCTTGGACTAAAATTCATTACCAAGTGAATTGAAAACATATTCAATAAAGAGGAGGGCGGAAGGAAGGATAGTTAAATATTTGTTGGAAATTATTAAAATTCTTTGCAATTCATTACAAAACATTCAATTCAAATTTGGAAGAGTCTTTATACACCGAGAACTGGAGAATAATTTGTTCAACGTGTTTTATACCGCTCCAAATTTTGTGAGCATAACGTTGAAATGTATCAAAACATTATTTCATCGGTCTGGCAGCGTTACAGCGAGCCTAATAGCGTTTTTGTTTGATAAATCCGGAAGAACTGTACGGAAGTCTCCGTTCCGGAATGCCAAACGAACAAGTTGAAAATTTTTGTGTTGATTCTGAAGTTTGTGTTTCTTTGGGCCCTACCAATAATCAGTTCTAGTTACGACTTAAACATTTCACTAAAATGGACCATAATGGAATGGGCCTTAAATAATAAACCGTGCATGGTATTCCAAAATATTTATGTGGTCTATAAATAATGAACCATATATTAAAATAAAAGTTTTTAAAATCGCTCCAAACTTTGTTCAAAAATAATTTGTATTTTTCCAAACTGAATAACATTCGTCTGGCAGGGTTACCGCGGGCCTAACACCAACAAAATGCACTTTAAAAATGCAAATATTATTTTTTTGTTTTGAAAATGCATTATTGTTGTCTTAGAACCAACTGAAAGGTTGATCGTATGTAGTTTGCACTGGTAAAAATGCCATGCTCACAAAATTTGGAGCGGTATAAACACTGAGCAAAATGTTCATTAGCTTTCTGTCTATTTATTTTGTATGAAAAAACTGTGGTAACTTCAAGTCAAATGAAGAAATAAAGCTATGCCATATATGTACGGTATACCTATGCTGCTTTTAAATTTTATGTGTTAATTTTTGAGAGCAGAATCCTAACAAAAGAGCTATTTTATTTACCCCTAGAGTACTTGTGAATTTTTACTGTAAACACTTATCCAACTATTTTTCATAACATGACAAAAAAAGCCTTAGGCTTTATGGATGCTTGCAGTGCAAGTACAATGCTTGTAATAAAAATGTACTTAAATATTAAACGATTAAAATTTACACCCAACGAACGTTGAGGCTTACACGTGCAAAATTATTCAAGAGCCCATAAACTATAAAGATAGATTACCTCTGAACCTACATACTTCAAAACCAGCTACACATAGGTATAACATTCATACCCAATCCACCTTTATGCCCTTCACCTAAAAGCCATGTAAAAAGGAGTCGTAAATTTCATCATCATCATCATCATCGGCGGCGGCGGCGGTGTCGGCAAAAACGGTTTCATCAAACTTCGACAATGCAATGAAAGTAGTGGTATTCTGATGCTAAAGTCCTATAAGATGAATTTAACAATCGGTGGCTTACCTAACCGATATGACATAGGAAAACTTTTGCAATGAAAAACCGCAGGGCTCTCAAAAATATACCAAGGCTACGTAAACATGGTTGCGTAGATATAGTAAAATCATACCACAACACAGAAGGAGGGTTGTTTGCGTAATTCGCCCTAGGGGACTTATTAGCATTTATAGGGGATAAAATTTTCAAATTTAATTAGGCGGCAGAAAGCTTCTTCCTATATAAAACTTTGGTTCGGGTTATCTCTACCATCTTGAGTTGGAGTCGCTTTTGATTTGATTAGTTGATGGTTGGTGCTAAGGCATGAAGAAACATCATCGTCGTCGTCGTCGTCGTCGTCATCGCCTCTCATCACCAAAGACGTAAAGGCTAAAATTAAATTTAACAGAAGACATGATTTTGTCATTATAACTTTGACAGAGTTTTCTTAACCACAGTGACTACAACTTTTTGTTCTTGGAGGAATGAAGAATGATAACGAGCGGGAGGATTTTCATCGTAATTTTTAATTTTAAATTCATCAAGGCCTAACACAAGGGTTGTCGAAGTGAGTAGTATAACTTAAGGTTTTAATATTTCGGATTTGTGTTTGTTTAAAAAAATGGAGACTTGATTCCATTTTAATTTTGAAATTTGTTTTCTTTTAACGGGATCAAAAATTTGGGTTAATTTTAAATTTTTAATCACACAATTATCAATAAAAATGTAAGACACCTCGCAATACCTGATTTGCATTTTTTCTTTGTGAGCTTAAATCGGCTTGCAAATTGAACATTTTGCAAGAGTTTTTCGACGATTTTTATGTCGTTAATTTATTAATTAGCTATTTATTGTTTAGTTGGGAATATATTTTTAAAAAAATGTAATTTCGCATTCATCTCAGCGCAGCGTTGTTTTTTATCATGCATTCATTTAGTTGCGAACATGACATAGGCATTCACTTTTTCTCTGCGAATTTAAAATACAAGAAATCAAAAGTCAAAGCAATTTAAATGCGTGATAATACTATTTAAAATAATAAAATGTGAAACAAAAAACAAAATGCTAAACAAAATTGCGAAGTTAAATATGCGAAATTATATTTTTGCAAAGCATCCGCGAAATAAAAACTTGCAAACAAAAATTTGCTAAATAAAAACGAAATGATTAAAATTCAAGACATAATAAATTGCGAAATGATTAGGTATTGCGCAAAATGAAAAGCTGCAAATAAACTCTGCGAAATATCCTCTACCCCTTGGCTTTATAGAGCAAATTCCTACAAAACTTAAGCTTTATAGTTTTTGGGTTTGTGTGTCAATACTTGTTTTACTTTTTAAAAGTTTAGTTATTTTAAAAGTAGTAGCCCGTGGCGTAATGGTTAGTGCCATAGACTGTCATGCCACAGGTCTGGGTTCAATACGAGCCACTTCTGCCTTAAGTTTTTTTTCCGGGCTACTGCCTCTTGCGTGGAATTGACAAATCCTCCAAGAGTATCTCTCGTCATAGAAAGGTGCCGCTCACCTTAGCCGTTCGGATTCGGCAGTAAACTATAGGTCCCCTCCATTCTTGCAGTCACGCCCACAGGAATGGTTGAGAGTTGTAAGTCACTAGGCCCTGGTCCTTCATGAGCCGTTGTGCTATACCAAATTTATTTTTAGTTATAATTTAAACCAAAATAAATCCCCTGCCACCCTAGAAAAAAAAATTAGCACGTCTCGTTGATTACCTTCTTCCTAAGCAAGCTTCCTAGATGCTTAACACTGATTTTTTTTTTTTTTAAGAATTTTCTTGTTCCATCTTTAAAATAAATCCTCTCGGAAATCCTTATACGGCAGCCCTGCTTTTTTCGTGTAGAACTTAAGATATGCGTCATTAATTCAGCTCCAAAATTAACATCAAACCGCTTCTAGTCATGTTGTCAGAGTTGTTATAATCGAAAAAATCTTCGCTCGAGCCCTTAAGTCGATATTAATAAATTGCTGCGCTCTGAGGTAGCAGCGCGGCTTGCCCGCGTAAACCTATACATAATTGCAAGCTTGGTCCAAATGAAGCTCCAAATGATATCAAATTAATCCACTCGTTTCGCAAAACACCAACAACGTAGTTAGGGAACATCTAATTGGAGTCTACTGTGGCCAGCGGCGAATTGTTGCCAAGACTGTAATTTAAATGATGCTGAAGGTCAGTGGAACCTGCTTCCATATAGGCGATGTGGGCTCCAAGAATTTTTTGATCGATATTATTCTTCGATCGCGTATCATAATAGATGAAGTTCATATGTATATTGGAAGAGGTGGAGCTAGATAAAAAGGGACAAAATGCCAGCAATTAATATGCAAAATTAATGTCCACTTTGGGATAACTCGTGCTTGGTCTGGGGTGGTGGTGGCTGGTGTTGCATTGTGTGTATGCCAGGAACCCTCCAGGACAACCGATGGAAAATTGCATATTATTTGCATTCCGGCTGTGGGCTGAGGCTGAAGCTGAAGATGAGGAGGTGCGCACGGTTAAGGGGCATCATAACATGTTTTATCACATGTCGGATGTCCGTTACATGAAGTTATTGCATGCCATTTGGGGGTTGTCTCATACTCGCTATATATATGTATACTTGCAGTTGCCTGATGCCATTGAGCTCAATAATGGGAAATTCATGTAACTGGCCAAATAAAGGACTTCGCGTTAGCTTTGGTTTGCCATTTCAGTTCAGTCATCCGTTGAATTGAAATCGCATTGCTCGGGATGGAGTATTAAAGTGGGGTTGTTGATGTCATTTTATTGATGTGATGCTTTTGTTGGTTCATTGTTCAGATAGATGAAACGTTCATTTGCGGTAATGCAAATATAATTGATGGACATCAGTGGAATATAAATGTTGTGGATTGAGGTTTGTTTGAATGATATTTTAAAATTCATTTGCTAAAGGGTGAACTTTTGTTGGTTCTGTAAAAGTAGATTAGTTTAAAAGCAAATTAATTTGACTAAAACATATTATTGTCCAATGTACCTACACACTAGTTTTAATTTGTATTGTCATATAGGTATATAGATAGGTATATAAGAAAGAAATAGTTTTTGAGTTGAAATGATGATGAAATTACATATTTAGGTACATAAGTCATAAATTTAATCATTGTTAAATGAAATAAAAATTAACTAAAAAAGAAACATGTTATTCGACCGTTACATATCAAAAACACAAATAAAAGCATGACATCATTCTTCCCTTCACTTCGTTGTTCCTACTTCATATGTCCAAGGTCCAGTATAGATAGAGGTTTTTGTTTTTCCTAATAAAACTATACCGGTCAAATTGAAATAGTAACAGAGCATCGAAAGACAAAGTTTCGAAAAATAAAGTTTCGAAAGGACAAAGTATCGAAAGACAAAGGTTCGAAAAGACAAAGTTTTGAAAAGACAAAGTTACGAAAGGCAAAGTTCCAGAAGACAAAGTATCGAAAGACAAAGGTCGTGTCACTTCGGAAACACTGCTTGTAAGGGGAATATGCAACTTCCGAAGGGGTGAAATGCTTGTAAAAATTTAATGGTTTAAATTTACTTCAAATACAGCTTTAGCCAAGCATTCTTGTTTCTGTACGAAACTAAAATCAGGGGGGTTATTGAGAACGAAAATGATCCTTCCAGTTTCTCTCACTTAATTCCAAAAATTTTCAGGCCACTCCGATTTTCACTTCCACTCTTCTCATTTAATTGTCAGCTGTTTCCAAAAATTTGACAGTAGCTGTTTGCCGTCCAACAATTTGTTTGTTTTTTTTTTTTTTTTTTTGTGCTAAAAGTATTTTCATTAATAACTTTGCAATATTATTGCTTTAAAAAAGAAAACGAAACATTTCGATTTTTAATTGCCGAAAGTGAAGAAGGTAAATTAGTTGCAAATTATTTATGTATTTACATTTTCTTTCAATCCGCCAACAATCCGCCACCTAGACACCTATCGTTTTCAAACAGAAAATGGCATCTGGTAAGAACTTTCGCTTTGGCATGAAAAGCGAATGGTTTTTGAGAATAGAAAAATGCAAATCCGGCATCAAAAGCGATACGCCGTGCATTTGGGAATAACTCCCCAGGAAGGGTAGTATGACACTAACCCCCAGTTTCACCAGTGAGAGTTTAAACTTAAGTTCAGCTGAACCTGAACTTAAGTTTAAATTCCAAGTTTAACTCCTTGGGTTTCACAGCATAAACTGAACATCAGTTCAATTAAACGAACTATATTACCGAACTACATTACCATTTTCTCAGATGCACATGCGCAGTCAGCTCAATTCTGTCAATTTTAATTTTTGTTTGAAGAGAAAAGAGAAACACATGAGTGATTTGATTACCATGGAAACATTTTTGAGAAAGTTTAAATTTAAACAGCAGAATACTAGCGTTTAACTTGTTGAACTCAGTTCAGATTTGAACGTATACTGTAAAATTGAATTAAGTGTTAAACTCAAGTTTAAACTAAAAGCAGAGTTCAAACTTACACTGTGAAACTGGGCATAAGTGGGTAAGATGTCAGTTCATGTGAAACGAATATGGCATTTTACCCCAAAACGTCAAAAAATATAAACACATCCCGGAACAAAAACTAATGGAACAGATCCAAGTGTAGAGACAAACAAAACCGGGGGTTTATTGAACGATACTAACCTTTTAGAAAGAATCCTTCGTTTTAATTGATCTGAATTTTATAAAAAAAAAAAAAAAAACACTTTATCGAATATTTTCCAAAATATGTAAATTGCCTACTATATACTAACTTGCTCATTCGTGTGCCCGGAAAACTTAGCTTAACTGAGCGAATTGCATTTTCAGCATCAAAATAATTACTGATTTTGCTTTTTAAGTGCACTAAATCTTAAATTAAAAATTTTCAATGATGAATTTCAATGATAGCTATAACTGTCCTCTTAATCTTAAAAACAAAAATACCATGCTTGTAAACTAAAATAATCTAAACTTTATAGATAAGTAATTCCAATCGTGCCACACACGCAATTATTATTAAAAAATAAAGCAAGAATGCAGAAACAACAGCAACAGCTTAAAATTTTGTTAAAAAATTAAGTTTTCTCGTCAATTGCATTATGGAATCGGAAATGCGGTATTTATAAGGTGGGACATTATTCCATATGTTGTCTGAAATTACCCTATATAAGTTTTTCCTTCTTCCTTCCTTCCTTCCTTTTTTCTTTATATCATCATCTTTGGATTCAACTCAACAGATTGTCTATCTTTTTTTCCACTAGCAGACAATGTTACCATATTCTACTATATAAAAAAATAAAGTTTTTTACCAAAATTAACTTAAGACAAAAAAAAATATCTCAACTTCTTGTATCAATACAAACAACTTTTTTAATTTTCTTCAATAATCCCTTGCATGAAACAATAAATATCTTCAAATACCAATGACTACCCTAGGGATTCGAACTTGCTCATCTTAAAAGTAGTTATGCTTCTTTATACTATAAGAAACCAACTCAGTTTACTTTTTATCTATTCGCCTGAAGATGTTTTTTTATTTAAAATTATTTGTATCTTTATCTCGGTGTACATGTACGTGTTTAACTTTTTTTTCAATTTCCGGTAGCTTTGGATTGCAAGCCTCCAGGGACTAAGTATACCCCAGTTGAAGGCAACAACTACAGTAAACATTCCACTTTTGTATACCAACAACAACGGATTAACTTCAAATGGCACACGACTTTTTCAATGTTTGTCTAATGACACACACCCTTTTTGAAAAGGAAAACTTATAGAGTAACTCCCTTTCCAATGTCTTCGTCATCGTCATCTTCTTGATACTTGAATAAAAATTGCATCAAATGGTATCCGAATGTAAATATGAACACAACAACGAACTGAACCAAACTGAAAGGGGATACATTCGTTTTAAATGTTAATGTTTGTTCACATAATTCAAGCTATGTTTGCGTTAAACTTGGCCAACTGGAAGATTCCATTACTCCCTTATATGAAGTACGGGTTTCCTGTTTTGATTATCCAGAGTGGGTGGCTAACTGAGTGAACATCTTACACTTTCACGCCATGTGCGAGATATGCTTTTTTAATCACATCGAGAGATTCTTTTAAGTGCTACGCGGCAAGATAGAAGGCAAATACTAATGATGACGGTGCGATGGTTTTGAAGGAAAATGCATGCTTGAATTCGATATACAAATATCATTGTGATGAGTTGTTTTTGAAGGAAGGGTAATGTGAAGTATGTCTTTTCAGGAAATATCGAAAATGAATTCAAAATGGGATTGTTTGAGTGGTTTTCAATATTTATTAGTCATTTCATTAGATACTCATTAATATCATTTATTTTTTACTAACAATCTAAAAGATTGAAACACAGAAGTTCAATGGTGTTCTCAGAAAACCTATTTTCATATTTCCTCAAACTTAGTCCAGTCCAAGGAAAAAATTAGTTAGTGGCTGAAATTTCGCATGGACATTGCTAATAGCCCTTCCACACTATCTCATCGAGTATTAATTCATGTTAAAGAAAAGTGTGATAGAATTAATTACGACTGCCAAATTTATGTGAAGAAAACGATTTTCATATTTTGCTTCCACACTTGCATCAAAAAAATCAATTCACCTTCACCATAACCTCAAATCAAGTGGGATAGAATGTGTGATGGTTTTAGAACCAATCTTAAAAATTTTCGTGTATTAAAACATGTCAAATTGTGTGAGATGGGCTGTCAAAGTCGTGTGGGATGAAATTTCATATTTTGTTTCCACACTATTATACAGGATTTACTTCCCATTTATTTGACATGTGTTAATACTCAGTGTGATAGTGTGGAAGGCCTTTAATATGACTCTTTACAAACTGAGAAAATTCCTCACCTATCCGATGGCCGCTAGGTCAGTTACAAGGGGTCAAAGCCAAAACGGTTTATTAAAGAGAAAAATTTTGTTCTCCAATCTTCTAGCTGAGCCAATTTTTCACAAAAAGTCTCTACGATTTTTACGTAGCACTAACTGTTAAAAAGTAACAGCACTTCGAAGAGTCAACAAATTTGTTACAAGGTCATGAACATATTTGTAGGTCATGAAATTATTTTTATTGCAAATTATTTCAGCTATACGAGTTTGTTGAAAACAATATTTCCTTAAAAGAAACAGTTGTTAAAATATTTCCAAAAAATACTCATTTTCATTACCACAAAACCCCTTGTAACTGACCTGTAATTGGTGTAACTTTTTAATGGTAAATGCGCTACGAACAAAATCATCGGTGGAAAATTGCTTCCGATACGAGGTAGCTGAACAAATTGTTTTCTCTAAAAGAAAGCGTTTTTGAGATATTTGCAAAAAACTCAAATTTTAATGGCATTTGGTCCCTTATTGTAACAGATTTTTGGAATTTTTAAATTGCTGTAATTTTCAACGGTAAATGCTACGAAAAAACTGAATGAAAAATCATTATTGTGGAAAATTGGCTCCGGTACAAGATTTTTCTCTAAAATAAACCGTTTTGGAGATATTTGCAAAAAACCTAATTGAACAACCTTTGACCCATTGTAGCTGACCTAGCGGTCATCGAATTAGTAAGGAACTCTCTCAAATTTTGTTTTAATACCATCAATTTTTTCAAAACAATAAAATAATAGAAAAAAATAATATGCTTAGCTTATTTAAAAAAATTATTTAATATGCATTATATAAGGAAAAAAATCAACATCCGTGTTTAAAATATCGCATTTATAAAAGTTTTTTATTAATCCGTATAAAATGATTTTTTTTTAAAATCTTGTGATGCAATATTAAACTTTTTGTATATTAATTTTTCATCGCGGTTCAACCCACAAGGAAAAGTCGAAAAAAAACGTTATTACTACCTACTTAAACGGATATCATATGTTTATCGCTTTTAAGACAAATAACATTTTTTTCATTTTTTTTTTCAAAAGCGTTCTATATTGTGTTAAATAACCATCACGCTAATAATTTCAAAAACCAACTATAGCTTCCAAAATTTTAATTTAAAAAAAAAGAAACTTTTTGAAAAAAATTAACACTTTCTTATGGTTCCTTGACGACTTAAAAAATGTATTTTCAATGTTTGTCAGTAATTTTTTAATTTCTTCGTCGCAGAGTATTGCAATAATTGAGGATGATATTATTCTTTTAAAAGGTGCGTATTATTATTAATTCATAGCTAGCGCAACAATACGAGTTCAATAAATCGCTATGTCCACTTTAATGTGCACTCTATTTCTGTGGCTTTCACTTTTGTGGTTAAAAAACAATCTTCATTACCGACATTTAACGTTCAAGTTCAAACTCTTTGTCCTTTTTTATATTCACTAATTTACTGGCTTTTGTTTTTGTTATTATAAAGCAGCAAAAATTTTACTGTGCTAGGTATAAAATTGTCAATAAAACAAACCTAATTTTTTTTCTCAATACAAGTCCAAAATAATGCTATACAATATACCTTACCGAATTTTTAAATTTTTTGTATTTATACGTTTTGAAGAACGAGAATTGAACCAATTTCTGAAAGAAATTTTGTATAATAAAATAAGGATCAAGTCGAAAAAAAAATGTTCGTTAAAATTAAACTTTAAAAAATTTTACAGTCGAGATTTAATTATTTTTTCTATTTATGTTATTCATAAAGTTTAAAGTTTTTGAAATACTTAGGTATTTGCGTTTACAAACATAACTTAACAAAAACAATTGAATTCTTTGAAAATATAAATGACATTTTATTTCTTTTTTTTTTTTGTACTTAATAACTGAGTATTTTCAGATATCCCGGAGGAAAGATTACAAAAATTAAATACAAATCACCTTATTTAATTTTATAAACCGGTGCTTCTTTCTTAAAAACGTCTAGAGCTCAGTTTTTCAATCCGACATTAAATCAAATTTGGGGATTCAACTCTGGGTTTAATGAACAACATTTTTTGATATATTTTTTTTTTGAGTTTGTTAGGTTATTTCAAACGAATTCCCTGCAAAAAAATTGCTTTTGATACATCTATGACCAAAGTTTACTAACTCTGGTTTGACTCATGCAAAAACTGGATCTAAGTATTTAATTCAATAATTTTTACACCCAACCTGAGATTCTCCATACGACCGACGAACCATGTCTTTTTCAATGATGCTTCATTCAGTCTAATAGCTATTACGAGGTACCAACTCAACTCTAAATTACTTAAATTACCTTCTTTCCTATGAAGGTATGCTTCTAAGAAGGAAAACCGTCGATTATACCGATTATACCATAATTATTAGAAGTATAAAATCCAACTCTTATGTATAGCTATCTACCTATCAGCTACTGGGGGTTTAATTTTGTGCTCATAGAAGCAACCAGGAAAATGAGCTAATTCAAGATTCCAAGTCAGGGAGTCAACAAAAAACGCATAAAAGTGAAGGTGATTGAGTATAATTGCGATCTATATATTTTTGCAAAATGGATGATGCAAATTGCTATGTTCTGTTATTCTGTTTGGGTCGCATGAACCGTTGCATTGCTATATTTTCGCAAAATGATCTTCTATAAAGGATATGTAATTTCAAATAATGGTTGCTTTGAATTACATAACAGTTTATGGGCATAAGAATTAAAACAAGATTTCCTGCTTTTTCCAGCAAGTAGGTAACGATGACGAAACATTGTATAAGATTGTAGAAAACTAGTTTAAGAAGAACTAATTGATGCTCACCCAGAGTATTTCGAATGTCTCTTAATTGATGCTCACGCAGAGCATCTTTATCTCTTAAGTGAAAAAATCTTTATATTTATTATTTTTATCAATTATGAATGTTTGCTGGAAAAATTCACAATTTGAATGTAGATTCAGTGGTTTCCTATTCACAATTATGGGTAAATTCATAAAAGTCAAA
Organism: Epistrophella euchroma; assembly: GCA_947049315.1. NCBI lineage: Eukaryota > Metazoa > Arthropoda > Insecta > Diptera > Syrphidae > Epistrophella > Epistrophella euchroma. The sequence continues at coordinate 117,781,600 of OX346245.1, read as the reverse complement.
TATTTTTTTTGTTGCAATTCTCATAGCCGTCGCAAGTCACACTGATGCAATTGTCCTGAAATCGGTTACATAATTATGGTTTTGAAACTTCACAAATGAAGTCAAGTGTTCTTGGATCGTTTTCCTATTTTTTTTGGAGTTTTGTTTCTGTTTGCCATTGTGAATAGATTCTTAGTTCAACATTTCGTACAACTTCTTAATTTCTAGACAAATTCGTAAATTTAATTTTTTAACGTACCAAAATGTCAAGATAAAGGACATTAAAAAAAAAAACTCCACTATAAACGTTTCAAGTTTTGAGTAAATTAATTCAAACCTTTAACCCGACTGACAAACCTTTATCAACATTTTTCTTCCATAAAAAGAAGTCCAACATTCCATAACATAAGAAAATATGCAAATTACCCAGCCACATTTATAACGAAACACGGACTACGTCGTCGTTGTCGGTATATAGTCCCACCCAAAAAATATAAGTCCTCTACCAATTCAATTATTCCAAGCCAGATCCTTGTGGAGTGGAATTTGTGTCGTACGTTAGCTGAGGCTCTATTAATTTACCCCTTCCGTATACCTCATAGAAGCCTGATTTGCATATCTCTTTATATTGCCGCCGCGGTATGGTTTTGGATGTCCTTGCATAAGGAAATCGAAAAACCAAATGCTCACTGAAAACAATGACCAAAATGCTACTGAGCTTCGCTTTCTTCAGGTGATAACTCAGATGGTTTGTACTTTCTTCAGAGGCGTTTGAGAGCAAATAAAAGCGAATCTAAATTCTATATACCATTTTACCGCCGCCGCCACTGCTCCGGTCGACTACAAGGACGACGAATCCTTAGTCCTTTTCGGTTCGTATAAATTGTTGAGTCTTTGTTTAACTGCTTCTGGTGGTGTTATTTATGATCTGAGGACTGAGGAGCTCATTTTCATAACAATAAGCCGAATGGAAAGAGTTTTATATCGACTCTGGATGGGCTTTTGTTTCATTAACTTTATGGCTGTGTGATTGTGACCAACTCGAAACGTTCAGCGTCATTGTCGTGTCTGTCGTGGGCTCATAAATAGAAAAGCTAACAAAATTAATATTCATTAGAACACGTTCGGTTGCACTCGCTATAGCAGCCAGAGGTTGAAGTTACCTAATATTACATCGTTTTTCCTCCTCGGTGTGTCTCTCGTCCTTGTATCTGGTTAAGTGTTTCTTTAAGAAATAAGCAAACAGGACGCTTTTATCAATATTGAGACAGGTTTTAACCAGTTGATAAAGGGTATTGTGGGAATGTTGGGGAAGTTTGCAGGGAAATTGTTTTGAATTTTCTTGATTTATGCTGATCTGTGGTGCGTTCTTTTATGTTACTGTGGTTAGCTATAGTTAACTATAGTTAACTTCGGTCGTTCCTTTAATTCAGAAAAGTTACTTCGAGTAACTTTATGACGTCATAAAATCGTTCCTAAATTCCAAAGTTAAAGTGTCAAAAAGTAACTTTTTGTAACTTTTTCCAACTCATCTCCTCGATATGAATTGAAATAGTTGATCTGTCAAACACAGCTGAAATGCAATGGTGGATGTTTTGTTTACTTTTTGCCCTTTTGATTTGGAATTGTTTTCAATATTTAAAATATGTTTTTATCAATTTAATCGATGTTTTTTTGTCGAATTTGATTTTTGGAATAGTTTTCTTTTATTTTCTGATGCATTTTCTTTCTGTCGGCATCTTCTTTTTTTTATTTCGTCAATTTTTCATCGAAAATTCTGTCCCATAAGCAATGAAAAAAATTGCACTTATTTCTGTTCGATTTATACAAAACTTAAGTGCAAAGAAATTTAATTCGGAAATAGTACACATGCTATTTTGAATTCCTAATAATTATTTTTGCAAATAAATTTAATGCAATCATATTTTTTTCTTTGTTATTCATTCCAAATACAATTCGTTTTTTTTTTCAACCCCTTTCGTTTGATAGATTAACTATTGTTAACTCTGGTCGTTCCTAAATGAAAAAGTTACCAAGAGTAACTTTCTTAACTATGGCACATCAACTTTTATTTTTGACACATTAACCATAGTTAACCACAGTAACATAAAAGAACGCACCTCAGAGTGTGAATTACGTACTTCAGTGGTTTGTTTAACAATACGATTTTGTTCATGTTTATTGTGTTGATTTTTAGTAGAATGAAAGTGAGGAGGAACACAAGCTTTTCAATTTTCGTATTCAGATCATGTAATATGTGGAAAGAGTACATAATGCCAATGCATGTATAAATTAATTCCAATTTTGAAAAAATCTTCGAAGGATTTTTTCCAATCAGTAATAGTATACCTCTTGGAACGCCGCCGCGCCGCTGACAAAAGTGACAGTTCACACCATTTTCACATTTCACATTTTTTCTCAAAGTGACATTTGGAGTTAGTAGGATACTAAAAAGAAGCCCGTGGAGTAATGGTTAGTGCGTTGGACTGTCATTCCAGAGGTCATGGTTCAGAGCTACTGTCTCTTGCGAGGAAGTGACAAATCCTCCAAGAGTATCTCTTCTCATAGAAAAGTGCCGCTCACCTTAGCCTTTTGGGTTCGGCAATAAACTGATGGTACATCCTCCATTCCTGCAGACATGCACACAGGAATGGTTGAGAGTTGTAAGCAGCGTTGCCGAAGTGGCACGATCATGTTTTTTTGACACCATAATTTCCTCGTGGCACGGTGGCACAAAAAAGTTCAAAATGGGACGTTTTTTACTTCCATTATTTTACTTAAAATGAACCAAATTTCAACAAAATATATTGAAAATTGGTCCATATTCCAAAAAATGTCGGCAGAAACACATAATTTTTGACAATGCATGAATAGATGAAATGATTTCCATTGATTTTTGTTATTGTATTACACTCCTTAATAAAATTAATTACAGGTTTTTTTAAGAAAATAGAAAAATTTGTCGTTTTTTCATGTGGCACGAAAATTGGCAAGTTTTTTGAGAAAATATGGCACGTTAATTTTATATCGGGCGACAGCACTGGTTGTAAGTCACTAGGCCCTGGTTCTTCATGAGCCCTTGTTCCACCAAATTTAGTTGTTTAATTTATGATACTAAAAAGATAAAACCAGGCATTTAGCTATTTTATTTTTAGTAAAATGTTAAAAAGACATTACGATTTAAACTTGTTTAAAATTTTCTTAACCTTGTATCATACTAAGGCTGCTTTAACATCATACTTAATCGTTTAAAATTTCGCGCCTATAAATTTAACATGTTTTTGGATTTATATTAACTTAAATGAAAATCAAAATCCGCTCTATGTGATATAGGATTAATTTGCAGGTGGTTCTCTAAAGTCTGAATACCAATGAGCTGACGACGTGCATTATATGAGGGCAACTCTTAAATGTTCCATCGGAGTTTATATGTGACTATTATTGTGATTTTTTTTTATTTTCTCAATTCCGACTACATGGACGATTTAGAAAACTTATTTAAAAGAATTTGTGAAAGCAGTTGTGGATCTTATAATCCAATTATTGACTCACTTATTTCGGTAATTTAGTGTAATTTAAAAGTCCACATTTGATATGTGGACTTGTAATTGTAACACACCCAAGTGAGCCAAAAGTTCACGTGTGTCAAGTTAGCACTACATTTTCGGAATTTGAAAAAACTTAGTATGCAATTAATTGTAGCTTTTTTGTTGTAAATTAGTTGTGGAAAAAAAAATTTGTAGCTCTCATATTTAAGGCAAAACAGGTATTTAGTGCTAACTTGATATCAAGTTAGCACTACACTTTTGGAAATTAAAAAAAGTAGGTACGCCATTAATTGTAGCTTTTTTGTTGTAAATTAGTTGTGGAAAGAAAAAAATTCCAAAAATTTTGTTTGCTTAGTTATAAAAAAAAACTGGGTAGGTAGTGCTAAGTTGACACTGTGAGTCCAGGCATTAAAAAAGGAAATTCGAAAATGTAAACATGCCATTAATTGAAGCTTTTTTGTTGTAAATTAGTTGTGGAAAAAAAAAATTTGTAGCTCTCATATTTAAGGCAAAACAGGTATTTAGTGCTAACTTGATATCAAGTTAGCACTACACTTTTGGAAATTAAAAAAAGTAGGTACGCCATTAATTGTAGCTTTTTTGTTGTAAATTAGTTGTGGAAAGAAAAAAATTCCAAAATTTTGTTTGGTTTAGTTATAAAAAAAAAACTGGGTAGGTAGTGCTAAGTTGACACTGTGAGTCCAGGCATTAAATTTACAACAAAAAAGCTACAATTAATGGCGTACCTACTTTTTTTAATTTCTAAAAGTGTAGTGCTAACTTGATATCAGGTTAGCACTACATACCTGTTTTGTCTTAAATATGAGAGCTACAAATTTTTTTTTCCACAACTAATTTACAACAAAAAAGCTACAATTTATTGCATACTAAGTTTTTTCAAATTCCGAAAATGTAGTGCTAACTTGACACACGTCAAAAGTTCATTATGGAATGGACTACTCTCCGCGTTAAACAGATGTTGTGTTGTGGGTATAATTATTCTATTCTAATTTTATCTGTATTATCGACTGCCCTGGGATAATGGCAAAATTTTCATAAATAAATGTTAAATTTAGAAAAATTTCCCCCAAACAAAACCGATAAGCTACGGCCGGCACTAAGCTATGCGGATGATAAATGCAAGCATGGAATTAACAGCAAAATTAATAAACGTGGAATAGCGAAGATTTAGACTTTATTCCGTGGACTAAGTACAAAATGTTATATCAATAAAACAAAACTTATACTAAGTGACGTTTACTAAACTAAACCACCGAGGAAGGTGGTTTTGCGAAGGAATAAGAACCAAATGTGAATTTTTTCTTAAATATAAGCTAAGATTGCAAATTTAATTTCGAATATAAATAATAATGTCTTATACACCTATTTATCGCAATCAGCCAACAACGACAAGAAAAAGTAAAGTATACAGAACCATATAAATCCAAAATATATACATAGGTTTTTCAAGGAATATAAGAGGAAAGGGAAACTCATAGCATAGCATGTTTTTCACTTTTAAAATAAAAACGAAACAAAAGCAACAGATACAACACAAATTGCTTTGAAAAATGATAATAATTTTGCCACATATATACAAGAGAATTCTTAGGTGTGTTTGGTAACTTGAGATTTATTTTGTTGTAGTTTTTTTTTTTTTACAGATTATCACTATTCGCTGTCAGAACCCATACGGAGTTTGCGAAACTTTGTGAAAATTTCAAGTTACCAAACAGGTTACCAAACAGGCATCTCACTTATTGTAGTAGATTTTCTTCAGGGATTTTCAGTTAACGTCACATTGCTATTCTACGATTATTTTGTTTTTATTAATGGAAAATTTTAATCCGTAGCTTAACTCTTATTCCATGGCGTATAGTAAATTCTTGGAATAAGGGTGGAATTAGCCTTTTTTATTAATTTGGCTGTAAGGGTTTACCAATAAAAATTATAAATCACCATTGTCGACTATATTAGTAATATTAAACTAAAGTGTACATCTAAAATAGAATCCTACCAATAAACAATTTAACCTTTAAGTTAAAAAAATTCCCCCAATTTCCTTTAATCTACTACAATTTTAATCCAATTTCCTGTCAATTAAAAAAAAGGAAGAGTGAACTGTCAAAATTTGTTCGATAACTTCACATTTGAGTATTTCCGTATTCTTTTTTATTTATTTAGGGTTTGTTTCACAATGTCTGACTAAAGTTTCAATTAAGCTAATCAAAACTTATTTTCCAATTAACAACCTTATTTACGTTTAACAATAGCTGAATACACCTATATTAGCTGAATACACCTATATTATATATTGTTAGTCTTTGGAGAAATCTCATCCAGCTCTGAATGACGATTGATCTTAATGTGGAGTGCAATTAAAAATCCTAAATCATTCATTTATCATTTAGGCCAATGCCACACGAGCATCCAAATGAACGAACTTCCATTTGGAAGCGCGTCCAGTATAAAACTGTCTTGATGTCACACGAACTTCTTTTTGGACACGCGGACGGAATATTTTACTAAGTTAGTTCCTTTTCTTTGGTTGATAAATCAAATTAATATAGAATAAGTGGGTGATAATTCAAAAAACGGCCCCTACCACCTTCCCTATTGTTATAAGCCCTATAAAATGTATAACATTTTTGTAGAGGTGAGTTGGGGCAGTAACAATGTGGAATATTGTTTTTCAAAATTCTGAAAAATTTCATCAACTTTTGATTTTAGAACACTTTTTTGCTTACAAACTGATTAAATAACCTCCATTGCCTCTCTTATTAGGTTTAGACTTGTAAAATTACCTGCATTATTTTAGGCAAGGGTTCAGGGAATAACTTTGCATAATTAGTTTCTCAAATTTCTCAACTTTTACATCAACTTTTCAATTTAAAATTCCAGGAATCAAATTCATTTGATCTCCCATTACGTTTTTAGGGGGGAAGGAGGTACCTTTTCTCAAATTTTGTTTAACCCAATTGTAGTTTGGCATTTTATCTTTGTTTTAAGACCTTAACCTTTAAAATCGGATCTTTACAACGAAAGATATAATTTTTTTTTTTAAAAAAAAGCTTAACTTTGAAAATTACCACAATTTTGCAATTAACGGACCTTCTTTCTCCGCTGGTAGACTACCGAGAGCAATGAACCAAACACACTTTTTCTATGCAATTTTTCCGATTTCTCGATTAAAATAAAATTAAGATTGTGAGGCTTGTGGTGCACGTAAACTATCAAATGAAGTATCAAAATAATCGTTAATTTCTTGACATTCGTAAAAAGATAAAACCAATTTAAACCATGCATGCATTAAAAAGATATGAGCTCATAGAACAAGGTTTCTAATATTACCGTTATCTCAGCTCAACGGCACTTTAAGAACTCAATTTTTTAAATTTAATTTTGGATACATTATTTCTATTATCTGTGATTCAACAATATCTATTAACCCACTAAAAAGATAAAAATAAAAAACACATAAAAAGCCATCTAATAATTATCTGGAAGCGCGTCCACTTGGACGCTCGTGCGACTATACTAATTTACGACAGTACCCCTCATGCAGTTTTAAAATCTGCGCGGCATGAGAGTCAAAGACCCCTTTCACACAGGGCAACTGAGTTGCCGGCAACAATTAGTTCATAGGCGAGAAGGGTAGGAAGAAAGAGGGGGAAATGAAATCTCCCCGGTCAACAAATTCAGGAGATTTTTTTGACGTTTCTCTTCACACTACGTTTGTGTGCGTTCAACCAAGGTAGTTTAAAAGGAAAATTAAGAAAATCTCCGGGTTTTTGTTGCTTTCGTGTGAAAGGTAAAAGAGATTGTTAAGGAGATTTAATGAAAACGTCAAAAAAATCACCAGCAACTAGTATCTTCGTGTGAAAGGGGACAAACAGTCGACAAAGTTGGACGCGCGGACGAAACCAATAAGTGGACGCTCGTGTGTCCATTCCTATAAGTGTTCTTGGTTCTCAGGACGTACTTCCAAATGGACGCGCAGAAAAAGACGCTCGTGTAACATTGGCCTAAATTGTGTCAGTCGGGCGGCTATTTAATGTGATGATAAATAGAGTTGCAAATTTCTAAAATAAAAATACATTATCGTTATTAGTATTGTATATTTCTATATAAAATTTGGTATATTTTTATTATAAATCAAAGGGTTATGTAGGTATAATCAAATTTAATTGTAATATAAAAAAGGCTTTTTGCATGATATATGTAGGTGTACTCTTTATTTTATTGGTATCAACCCGTCCGAGACATCAAAAATGCATCATTTATTGAGCTTATGCATATGATATATACGCACAATATTCAACCCTCGCTATTACATTAAAACGCTTAAATTATATGATTCATTAATAAATACCTTTACCCTTCCAGCTTGACGGTACATTTGGGCTGTTCTATGATCCTCATCATCTAAAAGTGTCAGCCCCAATGTCTTTAAATAAAATAAAATACCACACTTTATGTCATTTTAAGGTTATGTGTTTTTTATTTAACGATTATATTTTAAATTTTTATACTTTTTAGCTTCCAAAGGGGAATAGAACCGTATTTTTTTTTTAAGACCATACCGCCATGTCACGAAATGCTTCTTTTTATAGGCAACAAGTTGAAGCACAGACTAAAAATCTCTACACAACCCAACAAAATTTCATGCATAATTATATTATCAAAACATTTATCTCCCCAATGTTATATAAAAACCCCAGACCTTTAGGAATGGGCCGGGCCAGGGCAGTAACCATTTTGCCAAAGAGTGCTCCCCTCTTAAAAAACACATTAAAGTGTGATACAACAGTTTAAATGCTAAATCACCCCAAGCAAAGAACACTCTCCCGCCGAAAGTTGCAAAGTACATTACACCAACAAGCAGATCTATAAAGAGGGGGGATTGTTTGGTGTTTGGATATATATACGTTCTTATGCTTATCCTCGGGCAGTCGAAAATGATACATCATATACGTTTTCAAGTATTTTCCCCCCCAAAATCCAGAGAAATGCGCCCCAAACATTAAATCTGCTCTCAAATGCCGCCGAGAGTGTGCGGAGTCGGAAACGACTTTGAATGGAACGAACACAGGCACGTTTTAAAGGATATTCAAATCGCAATAAAAGCAAGAGTCCTATAAATTCCATTATGACAGATTGCAATCGGCCCGCAGCGGAAATTCAACTCGTAAAATGGTTACGAAATTTTTGATATGTTCCTTCTGGCGGCACACACACTCATACAAGTTCGTCTTCCTCTCGCGTCGTGATACCTTTATGACTATATTTAGCGGAGGGGAGAAGGTGATTATATTTTCGACTGCAAAAACGAATTCCTTTGCAGTATTTCAAGCATCAGGACTCCAGAGTATTTCTGGCTAAAAAGATTCCAATCAAAACTTCCGACACAATAATATCAACTCCAAAAGCGAAAGATCCTTCGACGAAAAGAATATGAACACCGTTTTGTGCTTTCTCCGTCTCGTTTGCCATCTTCATTACCGTAGCAACGGAAATTTGGGTTGTTACCGACGACCGGGAAAGGAAATTTGGGCATTGAAAATTGTACAGGATATAACATGTCCTGTGTGTCTGCGTGCCTTCCCCAAATCGAATCGAATTCCACAGACAAAGTTTTGATATCAAATTTTGTCTGTATATAAAAGCAAAAGCAAAGGACCAAGGACGTGAGTGCCGAATGTTTATCAAGTAAAATCGATATCTTCTTTGAGGCGCACCTGCTTCTTTTGTCTAATTATTACCTCGTAAAATTCAGAGGGAGCAGAAAGCGGGGTCAGTTCAGCAATTATTCATTGATGCCAAGGGATCTGTTGTACGTGAAGGTATAATATCCTTGAAGGACCAATTTAAATGATTAAAATATGCAAATCTTTAGTAATCCACAAGCTTGTCGTGTTGATAAAATAGCTGTTCCATTGTTGGTAGCTAAATTGGATTGTGTTCTTTAAACAGAAAGTGTGGAAAAGACCAGGATCTAGTTGGATATATCCCTACATCTATAATCTACACACCTAAACATTCCTTGTTGGGAAGGTGATAAAACAAAACCATTTCTTTGGAACTTATAAGCAATATCTACTCAATGACGGCATAAACCCCAGTGTTGATGTAGTGCGAATGTTGTATAAAAAGCATAAAAGTATAAAATTTACGAGTCAAGAGGAGCTATACATTCAGAGCTAAACGATCCTAAAGGGAGGGATTTTAGTAAAAGACTTAATTATTTTTAGTGCAAATGACGAGCTTAAGACCATTTTATTTTATGAGGGATTACTTTGCCTACCTAACTAACGAAGTGTGTTTCACTTTTGCTTAAGACTTTAAAAGTAACCAATTTAGAATTGAAGTTAAGGTCATTAAATCTTACTTTATAGTGAAGTTGTTAAGGGAAATAATTGTGCTGACCTGGAAGGTTTTGCAAACGTGAGGTTTTTAAATTTGATGGAACCGGATATTATACAGGGCGTTATTTACTTAACCACACTTTTTTCAAGTACTATCTAGGAGCTATCGGTGCCAAAATAAGGCAAAGCAATTCTGTCGTAATGAATAAATTAATAGTACATCGTACCGTTTCTTAATTCACTATCTCAAACCATAATTTAGTAACGTCTACTATCTCAGACTGTGCCATGGTCAAACAGATGGTATGACTTCTTCAAACGAACATAAGGTCTTTTTCGTACTTTTTCAAAAAAAAAATTCAATCAAATTTAATAGGCACAGGCTAGCCGAAAAATTAACCATTTGTTTTAATTTCATTTTTCTCGGAAACGAATCAGCTGATTTTGATCAACTAGTATCGTCCTGCATCTAAATTCGACACTTTCAATTTCGCAAACAATTTGTTTGAAAATATTGAAGGAAAAAAACATTTTTTTAAAATTTTTTTTTTTACATCTCCCCAATTGTGGCTTTCCAACCATATAAAATTTATCGAAATCGGTCGAATAGTTTTTGAGAAAATGGTACCACAAAATTTATTTAAGCCTATTTATATATAGATTTTTTTATAGAGAATTTTGTGAAAAGTATAGAGAATTTTCAAAAAAGTTTACTTTCGGACTTTTAAAAAAAGTTTTAATTTTTTTTTTTTAAGTTAAAACGATTTTGTCGATTTTTATAAAACTTTGCATCGAGCGGTTTTTAGCGCTATCTAAAATATTATACAAAACTTATTTAAAAAAAAAACTTATTCGTAAAATCAATAACGGTATCCTCAATACAAATATTTAAAAAACGTTACAGAAAATCTAAATTTTTTCAAAAACGACTCCTACGATTAAAAAAAAAAAAAAAACAGGCTGGGTTTAAAACTCGACACCCGATGTTATTTTTTATAAGAATATTACTAATTAAAAATCTTCGAAAAACTTATCAGTTGTGCAATCAAGGGAAGGCTGTTTGCTCTAAATATATATGCGACACGAAAAAAGTCAACAATTATTAGCAGTTTCTTTTGCAGTTTTTTTTGGCCTAGAAAAAATAAACGTCAATTGAATTTTCTTACAAACTCCACCGATTATAAACTATAACTTTGCATATTAAATAAAATTAACCAGAAGTTAATATCTTAGTGTGTTCTCAAGATATTCGATATTTTGGTTGATTTTTTTAAGTCTAAATTTAAACTACATCATTATGCATAGAATGAAATCAGGCGGAAGGCGATAGCATTATTTGTTCTAGAGATATTCGAGAAACAAGCCATTTTACAACTTTTTTTTTTTTAATTACTGTAATAAGAAAACCGCTTATTGAATTTTGCTGAAAATCCTTTCTGCACGTTATGGCCTTATTATCTGTAAAATAAAATTTTTTCCAAGTCAATATCTTTATTCGTTCTCGAGATATCATCGGCGAAAAAAAGCTTCCGAACGTACGAACGTATACGAACGTGCGAAGGTACGTACACCCATGGTGCACAGACATCTCTCTAAAAACAAACTCCGGAGACCTCGAAATGCCGAGAAATGTCAAAATTTTCAATTCGACAAATCGGACCGATTACAAAATATTTTATAGGTAAATACTTAAATTAATATCGGCTACCGCCTACCATTTAGGTACTAAGAACAAAATTTGCAGTTAGTCATTAATAGAACCCATTTTTTAATTTAGACTATGTATTTCATTATCTGTTTAACCGAATCAAAATTAACTATGTATGTAATTAATTATGTATGTATCTCCATTAAAAAAATCATAAATAAGCATGATCAATCAATAGCTTAGATTATTTGTTGTTTTTTTTTTTTTTCTTTTGTAGGTATTCCGATCTTTATATACTTTTAGTAAAGCTTGTTTATTTTCCTAATTCTAAAAAAATGATAAAAGATACAATAGTCCAGTAACATTTTCGCCACATAGGAGGGCGCGTGTTTGCATTATATTCGGTAGTTCTGATTTTTTGCTGAGTCGTTTATGATATTGGCTTTAGAAAAACCCAAGTTTTTGAACTCGAGCACCAAACACACATCATGGTCAAAAATCAAAAAAAAAACCGCGATATTTTCTCGCTTTTTTAAGTTATTGGCAATTTTAACCCCAAAGGATTAGTTTTTCGACTGTAAATTGGCTCAACGATTTAAAAATAATTAAATTTTCTTCAATTTGAGCCCAGAACCATCTGTGTAGACCCAACAGTTTCGAAAATACAGATATTCAAAATTTAGCAATAATATATTTATATCAACAACTAGTATAATCTTCAGTATAATAAAAAAAAGGTGGTTCTTGGCACAAGATGCATAAAAATACTAGAGCGTATATGTTGGGTCAAAATTGGGAGGGGCAATTTTTCAAAAAATTTACTTGAAATAGAAAACGACTCATAAAAATCCAAAGAAATTTTTATTTAGAATAAAATCCTTTACCTTTTGTCAAAGCCAGGAATCCATTCTTAGATTTTCTTTTTAAATAATGTTGTTTTAGTCAACAGTTTTTGAACAATTCCATTTCAATCTCAAGAATTAGGAAAAAAAACATAGTTTTTTGGGTTTAACTATTTTTTTTTTTTTTTAATTTACGTTGATAAGTACCACTTTTATTTTAAATATTCAATGCCCTTATTAATTTTGAGTCAAACACTGAAAACCAAATGCTTAAATGTCTTCTAGTTTTGAAAAAATAATTAAAAATTACAAAATCTAAATAATAAAAATATGATTTATATGAAAAAAGAAAAAGTGAAGCAAGGCGAGCACGTGTTTGCTAGTTATCTTATATAAATTAAGGCCGTGTGCGAATTCGTTTAAAATTTCGATTAAATTTTATCCTAGATTAAATTTTGACATTTCTACGAACAGATTCACCTCACTAGTGTCAAAAATTAATCTTCGGATAAAATTTAACACGATTTTAAGCCAATTCACACACGGCCTAAATATATTTATATTACTTTTAAAAAACGCGAGTGTACGAGAGTAAGTTTTTAGGCCGTGTGCGAATTCGTTTAAAATTTCGATTAAATTTTATCCGAGATTAAATTTTGACATTTCTACGTACAGATTCACCTCACTACTGTCAAAAATTAATTTTCGGATAACATTTAACGCGATTTTAACTGAATTCGCACACGGCCTTAAATAAAAACTATATAACATTATGAGAAAGGTATCTTAATCAAATGTTGAAAATTGAAAAAAAAAGTCATCCTATCTACACAAAGCCCATAAAATAAAAGCTTAAAATAAATCAATCATTTATAATAATAATAATAAGTTACTTCTTAATACAGACACGCGTCTCTAAATCTCCAGTTATGGTCAGTTCGTGTGGTGAATATACACATATACGTTTATTGCCAAACCAGCATATAGCCAAGTTTTTATCTTCTTATTGCAAATGGCCACTCTTTCAACCGCAAGTTCATATTCGTTCAATCGACGACGATTGTCCTGAAAATGCTACAAATAATAGCTTCATGGTCTGTCATAACCTGAGAAAATATATTTTACGATTATTGTTTGTTATGATGTTGAGCATAAATGCTGGCCTAAGCCACATGCTTTTTTCTACCATCTTTTAATTAGATTTCCTTGCCACGTATAGGTTTTTTTTTCGCATAAGCTGTGTGGACGACGACGACGACAAGGTTGAAAAGAGAAGGGCTGTGACGATATTTTAGGGTGGTAAAATTCTTTCGCTTGTGTAGTTATATCCATAATTTTTGGTGCTAATTGAATTGCCTTTATAAAAGTCTTGATGAAATTAATTATTTTCTTTTCCTTTTTTGCCATTAGGTAAGTATATAGATGCCATCTATGATTTTAGGAGTCATATATCAAGAAATTATGTTGGTAAGCCTGTGAGTATTACGACGTTTACGCTTATGATACTAATTAAACCTTTCCTAAATTCCAAATGACAAATGCTAAGATATGTGATATGCGAAAGTATGAAAATGAAATGCTTATAGGGTATAATAAGTAAGTTGCCAAAGTCTGAACGAAAATATAAATCTTTATTTATATCGCAAGTTGCTTATAAGGTTGGTGATTTTATCAACTTAGTGTCTTAGTATACGAGTATATACATATACCATCCGTGTTTTAATTTAATTTTCAGACCCTGCGTTAATTGGGTCAGAAATTTAAAATGGGACAAATTCAAGGCCGAAAATTCAAGCCTGGATCTGGGAATACTTTTAAAATCAACCCTTTCATTTGATGGTTAGCGCTTGTAAAGTCTCATATTCATATTGGATAGAGATAAATTCAATTAGAAAAAAATTCCGATTGAATCAGATATCAGACAATTCGATAATAAGATAAGATATATGTATTTTAGTCCATTATTCAAATTATAAATTTCATTAAAATAATGCGTGTAAGTATAATTTAAAAATCAAACATATTTAAAAATGATTGTTAAAATTTTACGAAATGTGGAAAATTTTGCTACTTATACTATTTACTTATACTTATATATAGAATGTGTCATATAAATACTCGGGAATTGGCTGTGAAGTTTTTTTCCCTGTTGAAATATACCTCTGGGACTTCAAATATCCACAAACGAAGAGCTTTGTGGGCCATTAAAAAAAATTAACTTTGTTTAAGAATTACAAGTAAGCTATCGATATAAAAATATAAGTTAATGGCTGAATAATTTAAGTAAAATTATTATGTTAATGAAAAAATATTAAAAAAGTTAAAAGTATTTTTTCTTTATATTTTTTTAAATAAAGAAAAAATACTTTTAACTTTTTTAATATTTTTTCAGCATTTTAAAGTACCAGAATGTAAAATTATAACAAAATCGGTCAAGCCATCAAAAAGCTTCACGTGAATAACTCAAAAAAATAAGGCAATTTTCCCAAACAAAATCAAAACTCTTTCTTACAATAATTTTGGTCATTAGAGTGCTGAAATTTAATCAGGATCGTTGCAGCCGTTTTCGAGTTTATTAAAAATAAAAATAAAAATAAAAATAAAAAAATAAAACAGAGTACCAATGTTACCGATGCAGATTCAAAACTTAGGTTGCTGAGGTCATTTAAAGTCGAAAGATTTAAGAGGTAGGCTGAGTTCGCAAACTGCGCATCCAAAAATTTTTAAGCTGCTACGATTTAATTTTTTTTTTGTAATCCGAAACGTCAGACTTATGCAATGTAATATTTCTACAAAGCATTAAGTTTGCGTTGCTGATTCGTATGAAAAATGTAGGCATTACTTCAGCATCAAAACGTTTTCTAAATTTTGGAACTTAGCCGTGATTTTCTCGTTTTCTCTTTGTTTTCGACATATTATGTTTTTTATGATTTTTGGTCTCGTTTTTTTTCAACAGACTCTTACTTTTCCAAACTGCAACCGATTCTCGAATAACATTCAAGAATACGTCGAAAAGGAAGCGAAGACGAGAAAATTACCTCTTAAGTTTTAAGATTTCAAATGACTTGGAACCCATGATTTTCATCTATGCATCGGTGACTGTAGGACACCCGTTTTGAATCAGATAGAACAAAATTAAAATTTCTCATATAACGAACTATATAAAAATATAGAACAAATACCAACAGATGTGGAAAACAGTGGTGGAAAAGATTACGAGTTTGCAAATTTTATGTCGTTAGAAGATTTGGTTGCAGAAAATACTTCGATCGAACGAAATAAATTAATTTCATTATTTAAAAAAAAACTGTATTTTTTTTTGTTTAGCTGGCACTTATAAAACTAAAAGCGAAAAAGCAACTTTAAAAAATCAACTCTTTCATCTTTCAAAATTGCATTCGTAAAATTTCCAAACTTGCGAATTTGAAAAAAATATTTACGCCATAACTATGAGCACAAAACGGCACATCCTTTATTTTTTCGAAAATGGCAATGCTAACTTCACGCTTGGCAAAATGAATTTTTGGCTCTGAAATTTTCAAATTTGCGAATTTTTAAACAAATTCACGGCACAATCTTTATTTTTTGAAAATCGAAAATGGCGGTGCTAACTTCACGCTAAGGTGCTTCGCAACATTTGCGTTTGCTTGTAAAAATTGCAAATATGCGATTTTTTTTTATCTCTTCGGTTCTTAGTATAGTTTTTTGAGCACAAAACAGCAAAACTTTAATGGTCTTATTAATTAGATTTTTGGCCGTTTAAACTATGTGTAAGTATTTTGAAACAGTCGGAAATATGCTTTTTTAATAAAAAAAATATTGCATTTCTCTAGGTTTAGACAATAGATTACGTTGTCTAAAGCAAGATAAAAAGATAGATTACTTTAGCAAAAATTATTAGGGTTTTTTAAAAACTTGGACGGCTGTCTAAAGTTAGACAATGTTTATTAATAAGACCATAAGTTTTTAGAAAAACTAAATTTTTTAAAAAATTTCAATCGTAAAATTTGCGAATTTGAAAAAAATATTTACGGCACATTGCAGCACAAGTTGAGCATAATACAGCCCAATTTTTTTTTTTAAATCGAAAATGGCGGTGCTAACTTCACGCTAAAAAAATGGGTAACCTGTAAAAACTATATCTTTAGTACGATTTTTTTAAAAATACGGCACATGACAGCACAAGTTTGGCACATCGCATCGCAGCACAACCATTTTTTGTAAGAAAATCAAAAATGACGCTGCTAACTTCACGCACATAACTAAATGCATATGAGGGTCCTATAAAGCTCCGGTTTTATAAGTTTTATGTATAGTAAACGTTATTATCATAACGAAATTTTGAAAAAGCTTTACTTTATAAGACTTCCCTATGGCAACCTAAATAGTTTCCCTATATTTTGTTATAACTATCCTTTCTGCATTATCTTAATCGAAATGCAAATAGTCTACCTACATCTGCAATGAAAATCCCTGCAATTTGTTGTGTCTTCTTTGAACCAACAAGCTCCATATTCCATATGGCAGCAGACAGAGATGTACATCTTCTATACAATCCTTTGGACTACATCCTTGTTTAGATAAAAGTTAAACAGAATGCTTAGGATTTTATTTTTATTTGCCTTCATGATTACATGAAAAGATGAAATGTTGACTTTTCCGTAATATTGCCAAGCACCGAAACCTCAAAGGCATGACCAGACCAGACCAGATCTTCACTAGCTATATACCTATACCTACATAAAACACAGCTTTTTCTTTTCACTCTAACTAATATTTAAGTGCATAGTGGCTTTTTTGTCTGGTCTAAGAGCCTTTTGGCATATACGTCAATAAACATTTGCTTAGGTACCCCGTATACCACCGGCACCCACTATGGAAAGCATTTTATTTCAACACAATGATGACTCTCTAACAACCTCCAGGGAAATGATAACAAAATCACTTGCTTTTTGGTTGTTCCAGCATATTTTGTTAATTTTCCGGTGGACGATTCTTATTTTCTAATTTAGCAATAACCATTTTCTTTAACACCGCCATTTTCAACCCAAAAGATTGTAATGTTCTGGTGGTTAAACTCTCATACTGAATATACATTGCCAGTTGCTAACGAATTAAGTTTAAGGACACTCATTGCTGCTAATTAAAGCAAAGGTATGAATTTGTAATTATGTATAAGTTTTTTGTTTCTGAGATAAATTTGATTATTTTTTAATAAATTTCTTTACCTTCACCACATGTACAAAAATAATCTAACCATATTTTATTTATTGCACGGACTCCGACATGACAAAAGAGAAAACTTAGAAACAATGCGGCAAAAATCAGTAAGGAATGTCGCAGCAATTTCAAAAGAAAAATGTGGAATTAAAAGTTTTTCTTTTGGTGGAGAAGATTTTTATTTTTTTTTGTTGCAGTAAAAACACCAAAAAAAATAAGCATGTAGTGCATAAGTATATACATATAAAGTATATACCTCACCAGGCAATCCAAAATTCACCTCCTATTTGATAAAAGATGGCGAGACATTTACAAAACCGGTGGGCAGACAGACATTTTCTGTGCCGTTTGGGTAGAAAATGTCCATTTCCTACCGGATTTTGATGAAATATGATACCATAATTTTAATGAAATTAGATATAGAGTTTTTGTAGTTAGATGTCAAAACTTGTGAGCGGACAAAAAAAAACCCGGTTCTTTCCGCTTTAACGAAGAACTATATGTTTTCGATGTAAATGTACCTTTTCGAGACAGTATATTATATACAAATGAAAGCGACTGCACGTTTTATAAATCCAGCAGGCCGGCAAACTGTACCTGGCTTATTCTTTTTTCCAACCTCTTTTAACCAAAAGTCATTTACCTAATTAGGGGAAGTAGGGGCAAGACCCTAGCCGTAGCGTGATGGTTAGTGCGATGGACTGTCATGCCGGAGGGCTAAGGTTCGATCCCCAGCCTCGCCACCTATTTATTTAAAAGAAAAAACGGCTACTGCCTCTTGCGAGGAATTGACAAATCCTCCAAGAGTATCTCCTGTCACAGAAAAGTGCCGCTCGTTAGCCGTTCGGATTCGGCAATAAACTGTAGGTCCCCTCCATTCCTGCAGACACGCACACAGGAATGGTTGAGAGTTGTAAGTCACTAGGCCCTAGTTCTTCATGAGCTGTTGTGCCATCAAATTTATTTTTTTTATTTTTAGGGGCAAGACCGCACATGGGGACAAGACCAACACTTACAATGAAGTAGTTCGGTTGAGAATTCGAGAAGTTACGGTAGTTTTCGTGATTTGTGTGTGCTACAGTGATTTTGAACTTTTGAAGTGCATCACGAACATTATACTTGAAAACTTTCCTATACTTACCTACCTTACCAATTTATTGTTTAAAAAAACCGTTCTCGAGTGAACGCACACACTCAACGATTTTTAACTCCGCCCTATTTTGACCGATTTTTAGATTATTTACAGTTTTCAAAAGTGGAATAATAGCTCTTTCTAACGATTTACGGACAATAGTACGGACAATAAATATACACATGTGTAGATTTTTCAAAGGTCAAAGGTAAAAAATCATATATGAGGGAAAGATTTATTCCCCCCGTTTACCCATAAGGGGCAATTTTATATAAAATTAACTTAAAATAGGAAATAAAATATTAAAGAATATTTTTTTATTTAAAAACGCCGTAGTTTTGTTTACTGTTTTTCAAAAAATAAATTCAAGATCAAGAGACTTAGTCGAATAACTATACATCATACATAATATGTACATAAGTCTTTGTACCGGATCCGGTTGTTCTAAATTTTTTCTGAGTTGTTCATAACTTTCGCTCAATGAATTATCCAAGTTTGTGACCTCGACCGGTTAAACTAACATTATCAAAAATTAAAAAAAAAAACACGACATTTTCGCGCTTTTTCAAATGTTGGCGGTTTAGACCTATAATTTTTAGAAACTATAACTCCGCTCAACGACTTCGAATTCACAAGATTTTCTTCGATTTGCGCCCAGAACCGCCTACTTCGACTCAAATGTTTCGAAAATAAAGCTTTCCAAAATAAGCAGTAATATAGTAATTAGCAGTATATAGTAACAAATACATGTTGTTTGGTTGGCACAAGATTTATAAAAATGCTAATGTAGTTTGGGCCAAAAGAAGAAAAAAATCATACGGGTGGCCTGGTATCCCCGCGTTAAGGTGGCAGAGGAAATTTTCTAAAAAAAATTGACTTAAAATGAAAAAATAAAGAACGACAACATCCGCAATGAAATCCTATTCTTAAAGTCAGAAAGCCTTTCTTGAATTTTCTTTTCAAATGAACTTATTTTTGAAAAATTAATTCTCAAACTAAAATTATCAAATTTCGTCAAAACAACAATATATTGTTGAAAATTTGCGTTTTCGTAGAATTTTATGAATTTTGAAAAGCTGTACTTCAGTGTAAAAATCACCAAAAACCGGACAAAAAAAGCGAACTTTTCGCAATGTTTTTGATTTTTAACGATGTTGCGTTTTTTGCTTGAAGTCGAAAACTTGGATTATCATTCTATTCATTGGGCCGTCATCATAAGAAACTCAGTGGAAAATTTAATCATATTTACCGGATCTTATGCAAAGGTATCGCCACTTTTCTGGCGAGAAGTAGTAAAGTAGATTTGGTTTTTTAAGTTTTCTTAAAAACTAAAAGATATTGAATGGTTTAAATTTTATTGAATTATGACAATCTTCTCTATACGATTAGAATCATTGTGTGTGTGCTTAAAACTTCCAAAATCATTTAATTAGTAAATAAATATTCAACAGAAACCCAAGCCTCGTGGGCTGTCCAGATATTTTTGTTCGTATGACATCTGAAACAGGTCTCATTTTCGGAGTGTTTTTTCGACTCTAATTTAGCTGATGAGTAGAAGCTTACAGCCCTATTATGGCTATCAAATATCAACAAGATATTTGATAATATTTGATAAGTATCAACAAAATTAATAAATCGGTATTATGCTGACCATTTATCAACATTTTTGATGAATTTTGAATTGTATGTAAATTATTAATTTATTGTGAATAGTTCTATTGATAAACGTGGTATTACGGCTGTCAAAAATGTTGATACCAATCAAATTTTCTATCAGCCAATAATTCTTCGTTGATAGTTCCATCAAGTAACCGCGCGGTAGAAAATTTCTTTAAAATAAAATTTATAAAAAGTTAGTTGTTGTTTTTTTTATTGAAATACAAGGATTTAAAAACGAAATGTAGGAAAAAAGCGAATTATGTTTAATAAAAACAACTTACATTATTCAACCAACTTGTTTAGACACCACAACACAAAAACCAAAGGCAAATACGAAACGTCAAACGTCAAATCAAAGCCCATTCACAATAACTTTTTGATCGGTATTCACAATCGAGTTAAAATTATCAATTGATACTCATAATACCAATTTATCAATTATTTGATAGAAGATATCAAGTATCAATTAATTGATATTTGATAACCTGTTAGATCGCCCAAACTGTAGAGAAGAATGAGAGAAGATGGAAACATGAGGCTGCCAAAGTTAAAATGCTGAGATGGAGACATAATTTGCTTCTTTTTACTGCGCAAAGTTAGTTCACGATAGATACGAACCATATTTCAATCTGAAATAGCATTGGCCATTATTTTATTTATTCCTACTTCTAATTTTAAAATATCCATAAGTTAAACTCTTTATCCTTATACCACCAGTGATACACCATTTATTCAAAACTTATATTCATATCCATTCCAATTCCACCATTTAACTATTTCAATTGCTAACGATAACGAACAGTTAAAAACAGAGAAGTGCCAATTTTAATCCCTATTCTTTGGCATAATAAATTTCATCATTTATCCAAATAAACGACCATCATTAAGTTAGCAGGTGCATATACTTGCCACATAAATTTTGCAACACATTGTCATTTTAATCCAACGCGTCGGATTCGATCCAGGAAATCCATATATAAATCATTTTTAAATGAAATTTTAAGCATTTCGATAGTGAAATTGTTGGCGTTTAGTTTTTTTTTTTGGCAAAAATGATATTCGAAAAAATTCCCATTTTATCAATAAATGTTAAAATTTGGAAATTTTGGTCTGTAATATTGTCGCATACTTGGAGGCGATATGTTTTTGTTGGACCAATAGCCGTTATGAATGTACTTCAATTCGTATTTCTTTATCAGAAATGGGGTGAAATAGACACATTCATACTAAATGCTTTTTATGCCATGGCAATTTTTAATTCTTTACTTCGAACTGTAATGGTGATATTTAATCGGACGAGATTCGAAACTTTTATGGCGGAATTGGCAATTCTTTATATTGATATTCAAGTAAGAGTTACTTCGGCAAAAGTTGAATAAATTCTTTTAAATGTTTATGTTTGTTTTTTTTAAAGGAAAGCAACAGCGAATCTGCCAAGGGAATTCTTAAAAAAGCAACAGAAGAATCCAGGAAAATATCAACTTTTAATTTGACCGCTTCGTTTTTTGATCTTATCGGGGCACTTATTTATCCCGTCTTTAGCAAAACCAAAGGTAAATATAGTTTTTTTTTTTTTAAATTTACATTCACACTTTTATATTTTTTTATTTACAAAAAAAATCATTTGGCATTTTATGGGCTTGGAAGAACCCTCTTGGGGCATGCAGAATATGTAAAAACTAGCAAACATGAGTTTCATGTTTTTTTTTTCAATTTGCTTAATGTTGAATTTCTTGTGGTTACTTGTTTCAATGTATTTTTCGGCCGCCTCAAAACTTGTCAAAACAATTAAGGGAACAAAAAAAGCACTTTTGTTAGTGTTTTTTGAAGAGCTGTATCTCTGTGAAAAAAATTTTCGCAAATGATTTTTTTAAGGTACCGTTATTGCGCAATCATAAGAAGCAGCACGACACTTTTTGCCCACTTTATTCACAGTTTTGCGTTAGTTACAATACTGATGAGATTTTAATGTGGAAGCAAAACATGTTTTCGAGCAAAAAAAAATTACAACTAAAATTTTAAAATTTTAAAAAAATTATTCAATTTTTGCTCCAATTTTGTTTTCCTTGAAAAGAATATTTTTTTCATTTAAACGCTTATCAGTATTGTAACTAACGCAAAACTTGAAAAAAGTGGGCATCAGAAATTGTTTTTTTTTTTCGTTTATATTTTGATGATAATTTCACAATGGAACAAATTGGGTGGTTCATCCCAATTTGTTCCTTAAATTGGTTTTTACGATTTTGATCATTCGGTACGTGGAAACGATTCAATGGATTAATTTGAAATTTTACAGAAAAATTGGTAGTCTATAGTTCTTTAAAATGTCTCACAAAATTAAGTCCTGCAGTCAATATTTGTAAAGCAGTAAGAAACTTATAAAAAGTCTTTAAAAAGTCGTTTTTCCATACCTTTTCTGAATGTAATGATGAGGAGCCAAAAAAAAAACAATCGTTATAAAGTTTTGAAAAAATCTTGTAGAATATTAATTCCAGTTTTAAAACTACCCTTAAATTTTCCGTGTCATCATTCCTTGCGATGATATTGGTAGACAAAGTCAAAAGTCTGTTTTTCATTCAAAGCCAGATATTCTACTGAAAAAAAAAATTAGAATAACGAAAAAGACAAATAAACAAGTTAACAAAACAAAACATTAAATTAGCTCAATACAAAATTTCCAAGAAAAAGACAATGTTATAAAAAAAAAAGAAACAAAAAGAAAATGTTTGGGTCGTGCTGCTTCTTATGATTACGCAATAACGGTACCTTAAAAAAATTATTTGCGAAAATTTCTCACTACAAAAGATATAGAGCTTCAGAATGCTTTTTGTTTGATCTCAATGCGACCACTTTTCACAGAGATACAGCTCTTTAAAAAACACTAAAAAAACTTGATTTTTGTTGTTCCCTTAATTGTTTTGTCAAGTGTATATACACGACGAGACTCAGTAGTTAATCTTCCTGTATTATTTTCAATTTTATATTTATTAAAAGTATCAGTTGATTTGCATCCTCGAATTTTATTTAGAAGAATAATGAAAATGACGTGTATGTGTAGGTACACTGTGGCGGATACGTACTTTTTTTTTAAATGGGCAAATTTAATTAATTACTGTTTCCTTATTTAAAACTGTTAAATTTTTTTCTGTAACTAATGAATAGAAAATCTTTAAGTGTAAATAGACTCCCCCCCCCCCTCCCATACGATTTTTTTCTTGTTTAAACCCAACCTAGTTTTTTGGTGCACCTTATACGGAACTGTATAATTTACCTTTGTATATGGTCGGTTCGGAAGAAAAACGACACAACTCAACACATTTCATTTTTTAAAGTAGGCAACAGCAAATTGAATTAAAATTTGAATTTCAATTAATCTGTTAAAATATCAAGACCACGCAAAAGCCAATTGTGTTACAAATATTGTAATAAAGTCTGGTATTTTTCCAATTGATAATTTCTCTTTTATTCACAAAAATGGAATGTTAGGTAAACAAATTAATTTGTAGAGTTGTGTCGTTTTTTTTTTAACTTAAATTTTAATGATATTCGGATGCCTAATGTTTGTCTTAAAAAGAAGCTACATATGTATCAACATATTGCTGGGTTTTCGTCTCCAGTTGTGTTGATTTTAATTAATAAAATGAAATAAAATATAAATATTAATTTGTTTTTTATTTTTCAGTTTTTATTACACAACTAAGTTTTTTTTAAATATTATTGGCAACGCGTTTCAGAATTCCATCTTCGGGCTACTCGAACTGATTCGATTCTGAAACGCGTTGCCAATAATATTTTAAAAAAAATTAGTTGTGTCATAAAAACTGAAAAATAAAAAACAAATTAATATTTATATTTTATTTCATTTTATTTACTATGTATCAAGTAGAAGGATGTCATATCTTTGTTTATGTGTATATTTTCTGTAAATACTTTTTGTCCTTTTTTTTATATAAAACTTATTATTTATTTAGTCCCAATTTGTTCCTTCTCCATTAAATTTTAAATCGCCATTAAAAATAGTAGCCGTGGCGTGATGGTTAGTGCGATGGACTGTCACGCCGGAGGTCTAAGGTTCGATCCCCAGCCTCGCCACCTATTTATTTAAAAGAAAAAAACGGCTACTGCCTCTTGCGAGGAATTGACAAATCCTCCAAGAGTATCTCCTGTCACAGAAAAGTGCCGCTCGTTAGCCGTTCGGATTCGGCAATAAACTGTAGGTCCCCTCCATTCCTGCAGACACGCACACAGGAATGGTTGAGACTTGTAAGTCACTAGGCCCTAGTTCTTCATGAGCTGTTGTGCCATCAAATTTATTTTATTTTTATTAAAAATAGGATATTAATTTTTGTTTGTACCTTTTAATGGTGACTTTAAATTTATTGAATAGTGAATAAATTGGGAGTTTACTTAAGTAGAAATAATTACATATTTATTTACATGCCTACATATGAAGTTCATCCTTTTGGAGTGGCGATTCCTGGTGTCGATGTAACTTTATTTCCATTCTACGAAATAATATATTTAATGCAGCTTTCATTTCCTGTCATCCTTACATCAATGTATATGCCATTTGTGAGCCTCTTCGTTTCGTTTGCAATGTTTGGAACAGCCGCTTTAAAAAATATCCAGATGAGGCTTAGGAAATTATATAATCAGGACAAATCTGAAGAGCGAATGTATCGTGACCTAATCGCATGCATTACATATCATTCCAGAATAATGAGGTATTTTTACTTTTCATAATGCCACAAGATGTAAAACAAAACAATATTTATTCAGATGTTTTTTTTTTTTTTTTCCTTAACAAAAGATTTGTGGAGGAATTAAATTCCCTGGTGACGTACATCCTTTTTGCCGAGTTTATGATTTACTCCGTTATTCTTTGTGCATTACTCTTTTGTTTAAATATTGTGAGTTATATTACTTAAAAAAGAAATAATAATAATTAATGGGGATTTTTTTTTTTTAATAATTATTGTTCTCAGATTGAATCAGTAATGCAGAAAATTGCAGTCATAATGTACATTATGACAATGCTTTATGTCCTCTTCACATACTACTGGCAAGCGAACGAACTTTTGACTGAGGTATTACATTTTTCTTGAAAATATGTAATTTACTATGGAAATTAAATTTTGTTTTTGTTTTAACGTAATCCATTAATTTTATCTACCGGATACTTTTTGGGAAAAAGAGCATTAAGGTTTCTGTTGCAGCATATGATGTTGAATGGTTCCATTGCAGTGCACGATTCAAGAGGACATTACTCTGTTTCATAATGAGGACCCAAAAACCATTGGTGGTATAGGAAAAAACATGTTATGTATATATGTAATATTTTATTTATTTATTATTTATTTTGCAGATTATGCTAGGCAACATTTATCAAATGTCACTTGAAACATTTCAGTCGCTCTTAAATGCATCATATTCATATTTTACTCTGCTACGAGAAGCTTATAAGTAAAAATTAAATTGATTAATTTAAGTCAATTTTCACACAATACTATTATTGTTTATTATAGTTTTTCACATTTCAATTTTGAGTAACTATTTTTTTAAGTAAAAAAAAAATAACATGAACAAAAATAAATAAGTTAAGGTGCACGCACAGTAATGCGAGCAGCGTTGCGGGCGCGGGAAAATTGTTCAAATATATTCTTAAGTAACTGCGAACATTGAAGCTATATTTCGTGCGAGTTTCACTTTGCTGTTTATTTTCGTTTGTTTTGATTTATTTTGAAGGAAAACATTTTCTCGCAATCAAACGATCTCGCTCTCACATCGCATCGCATGGCTTCTCGCGCAGCCTTATTGTTTTTACTCGCATTGAGAGTAAAACACTTTCATAGGAGACAGTACGACATTAGTTAACTTCAAGGCGATTTTTTGGTTTTAAGGTTAAGTGTTTAGGTTTTAATTTTTCTTTGATTGTTCTTTCCCCTCAAACTCCCAAACTGTTATATCGTCGTTGATCCCGTTGCTGTGGTATGTGTCTATTTGTGCACCAAACAAGAAGCAAAATTATATGGGACCCTCGAAACCTTCATTTTCTTAAAATGTATATTTCACAAAAATATATACCTTTGTTTGAAAGACAAAGGCAGCATCTTCAAAGTAATGCTACTTATTAGGTTTTTACAGAATTTATATTAAAAAAAAAATCTTAAATCAGGATCCGGAATTTAGACACCCATTCGTTATTTTTCTGTTAAAAGTAATCAAAGTAGTAAATAGCTTTTGAAAAATTTATTCTCGATCTCAAAATTTTGAAAAATTAATTATTTTGTTCAAACAATTTTTCTTTTTCAAAAATTTAAATAGTTAAAGCCGGATCCACGCATGTGTCGTGTGGTGTGTTTGAGGAGTCATGGTGTCGCTGTCGCTCCAATGTATTTCATATGCGTAGATCCATATTTGTCGCGTGTTATGTGTTGTGGAGTTGTGTGTTGAGTCGAAATCTATTTAAACAATTGCGCCATATCACGCTATGGTGAAGAAATTTATTTTAGTGTGCGGGAAAGAGAAAACAATGCTCTTGAAAACAGAATAATAAAAAAATGTCAGTTTGTAAGACAGCACGCTTGATTAATGCACTCAGTCTACAACACTCCACAGCCAGCACACCACACAAGACATGTGTGGATCTGGCTTAAGTATACTAAATTTTTTTAATATTCAATGCTCTATTCGATTTTAAATTAAGTGCTAATTAAAGTTTCTTAAAAGCAAAGGCGGCGCTATACCAAAATGAGGCGTGTGTAAAATCAAATTCACAGGTCCCCTAGCGATGTGTCTTTTCAATGTCAAGCTTCATCATTATTTGAAAAAAATATCTATAATTCTCAACTTTTGCAAAAACTTTTTCCTCCATTTTGTTTTCTAAAGTCAATATAATGTCAAATTAATTTAAAACCATTATTTGGTTTTAAATTTAGAATTTTCCAAATTTTAAGAGCTTTTAACCCTGCACCACACAAACGAGTACTCACTTGCGAGTTGGCCACATAACACCGTGTCTCCACCTGAAATATTTAATAGATTACTATCTGTCACTTTCGATAGAAAGAAAGAGCGATAGTATAACATAAAATGTTGGTTGGTATGTGAAAACTGTGATACTAATACATATTTTGAAATTTTTAACTTCTGCGACTATTTCTAACGATAAAATCGAGACTCGTTCAAATAAAACTGAGTCAAATCTAATTTTGTAGTCGACGATGGTGATGAAATTTAAAAAAAAAATCAAAAACCCGCACCTTCTTCCCACTTTTTCAATCAATTCACGTGGAAAATACTTATCCGGTTTTGATGATAAAAGCTTTGTTAAGACTAAAAAAAATATTTTTAAACTTTTATAAAATCTCTCGAAATCAAATAAAATGAAGGCGAATGGCTTGACCGGGACCACTTTTTTTTAATTAACAACTAAAACGCTCAGTGGTGCTTGTCAATGTTAGCTTTTACAGACTAACGCTTAAACAGCAAAACTCATATGATTTCTGAAAAAATTAACTTGTGTATTAAAATGCTATACCTACATGCTTTGACACTTTTTATCTTTAACCTTGTCTTGAATGTAGTTAAGCCTTTAAAACAGAGCTCACCGCAAATGGATAGCCTCCGCTGATTCCAATGATTATAATATCTTTCGTAGTTTTAACGATGAGTTCGAAAGCTACGACAAATTGTGCTATGATAGATATATCCTTAAGACGGGGTCAATGATCAAGAAAAATCCACGTAATTTTTACAAATTCGTCAACATAAAACGAAATGTTAACAACTTTCCATCGTCAATGCATTCTGAAAATGTGGTATACTCTGAAACTAAGGATATTTGCGAATTATTCGCTTCTTTTTTTGAAACTGTTTATCAAACTCCAATAGTATTTAACAACAACGATTCCCATCATATTAATGAAAACAACTCAATTTTAAGTTATATGTCAATATCTGTGTTCGATCTTGTCAGTGAACTTACAGCCCTTGATGTCAGTAAAGGTAGTGGTCCTGATGGTATTCCACCATTGTTTCTCAAGAAAACAGCCGATACTATTGCCAAACCATTACTTGAACTTTTCAACCACTCGCTTTCCTGTGGCTATTTTCCAAAAACGTGGCGAAATTCTTTTTTAACGCCAATTTTTAAGAATGGTGATAGGTCCAACATAAAAAATTATAGAGGTATAGCAATCTTGTCGACTATTCCCAAATTAT
Source organism: Epistrophella euchroma (assembly GCA_947049315.1). Lineage (NCBI taxonomy): Eukaryota > Metazoa > Arthropoda > Insecta > Diptera > Syrphidae > Epistrophella > Epistrophella euchroma. The sequence goes on along the minus strand of OX346245.1, from coordinate 117,752,984 downwards.
TTGAAAAAATAGTCACTGACAAGTTGAGTGCTGAACTGCGGTCGGTTATTAGTGAGCATCAACATGGTTTCTTTAAAGGTAGATCAACTACTACTAATCTTGCAGATTATACTTCATATATTCTTTTGGAAATGGAAAAAGGAAACCAGGTTGATGCAATCTATACCGACTTCAGTAAAGCTTTCGACAAAGTTGACCATCGCCTTCTTCTCTTCAAATTAAAGAAGTATGGCATACATTCTACATTATTAAAATGGATTGAATCATATCTGTCAGACAGAACTCAGTGTGTTAGATTTTGTGATGTTATTTCTCGGCAAATACAAGTTACTTCAGGAGTGCCCCAAGGAAGCCATCTTGGTCCCCTTTTTTTCCTGCTATTTATAAATGACTTGACCTTAATGTTAAAAGGGTGTAGATATCTTTTATATGCCGACGATCTCAAGCTTTTTCGAAATGTTAACAATAATCATGACGGAATAACACTACAACAATGTTTAAACAGTGTTGTAAACTGGTGTAAAGCCAATGGAATGGTGCTAAATGTGGAAAAATGCAATATTATTTCTTTTTATAGAAAAAAAAGTGCAATAACACTTGACTACACTATTGACGAAAATATATTAGCTCGAAAAGATGTGATAAAAGACTTAGGTATTATTATTGACAAAAAACTAACGTTTAAGCACCATATCGACAAAGTACACTCAAAAAGTATGTGTATGCTGGGCTTTGTTAAACGTAGATCTAAGGAATTTAATGATCCTTACATTACCAAATCTATCTACTGTTCTTTGGTTCGTTCCCAGCTTGAGTATTGCAGTGTTATTTGGTCTCCGTTTTATGCTGTTGATGTCAATAAACTTGAATCCGTGCAAAAGCAATTTCTGTTATTTGCATTAAGAGGTCTAGGTTGGAGTTCTGACACGTTTTTGTTACCCAGTTATAGTCGCCGTCTTAAACTCCTTAGTATGTGTAGTCTTGTTTGTCGTAGGGAATTATCTGAGGCTCTATTTGCGTTTGACCTTTTTAAATGCAATATTGATTCTTTTTCTTTATGTTCCAAAATTTCTGTAAATCAAAATGCTCGTTCTCTAAGACATACAAGATTTTTAACCGAAACAAACTCAAGGACTAACTATGCCTTAAATGAAACATTTAATCGTTGCTCAAAAACATTTAACAAATATTTTGACGTCTTTAATATGAACATAAGCAGAGATTGCTTTAAAAATAAAATTCTCCAAAAGATGACGGCTGAAGTCTCTTCTTGACATTGTATTTATAATAACTTAAACTTCTTTATATTATACATATATATTTTAACTTATGTTTTTATTTTTTATTTGTTTTTGCATAGATATTTATATATTTTTTAACAACCATGAAACTTTTAGAAAATAATTGTTAAATAATTTGTTGTCTTGTTTTGGCAAAATAAATAAAACTAAAACTAAAAACTAATGTGAAAACTATGAAACTATTATCAACAGTTCGGTAAATTTCTTTCAGAACAACTCTTATTCTGAAAAATAAAGTCAAAAAGGCCATTAAATCAACAAAATCTGTCGTTTATTAATGTTCCCGATGTTATTGCTTAACGTCAGATGAAATATTGTCCCTTATATGTACATAATGTAGAAACCTTATTTAAAAACCCAACTACAAAACCACAACCAAAATCTCATTAGGTACCTACTAACCATAATGAGATATGTATGTAAAATAGCAGCCTCTTTTAATCTTTACAACATATTATCGCCTTGTTAAAGTTCAAAATATGTACCTACGTGCTACGTATCCAGTTGTATCTAAGATGGCTTTGTTCTGCTTTAAAGCAGTCTTTTTGTTTTTATTCGTCTAACAAAGTGCTTCCCTGTTGTAATGGTTGGCCGAAAGTGTAATAAATTTTCTCAAAGAGACATTAAAGCTGATTGTAAACACAAAATTGCTGAATGGATGGAAATGATAACACCGACCAAACAGTCGATAAAGAAGTATAAACTGCGGTTCGGGGTTGTTTTATTTATTTGTTCGGTCAGTCGTGCGCTTCAATTGTTTGGTTTGACTGCTCGTTTTGTCTCTTAAGAGTGTAATAGTGGTTAAATCAGATTGAATCTCATGTTAATAGAGGGATATTAATTTAACAAACGTTAAAAGGGTTGGTTTGGAATGCATTGTTAATTTAAATGGGTGGCATGGCACCACTACTCCCTCTCCCAGTCTTCTTCCTCACATTCTAAGTGCCTTGATTTGTGTCGAAATCAAAATACTGATTAGCTGTAAATCATCGCCAAGACCATAAGGCTCTGTTAATATAGTAAATGGCAATTTAACGGACTGACAGTGCCTCTTTTAAAATTAATTGATTGTAGTCATTTGAGAGATTTATATAGTCTGGACGACAGTTTCTAGAACAGTTTAAGTATAGGTACCTATGTACTTGGTTTTGGTATATTATTTGTGTTGTATATTTTGATTTGGATTAGGTACTTAATGTTTTCGGTGGCTTGAAAATTTAAAAATCAATATATACCTTTGGAAAAAAATAAACAATAAATACCAATTTATTAACAAATTCATAACAACCAAACTTGCTTATTAATTTCTATATAGGTAAGCGCTGGTGCAATATGTTTAGTTGAAAATTCAAGGTTTTACAAAAAAGCAGGTTTTTAAACTTTTTAAACGCAGTGCAAAGTGAAAAGATAAATTAAAAGGAGAACAGCATTTGTAACAGAGTTGTTTTTTCACCTGAAATATTTCAAAGATTACCATCTGTCCCTTTTGATAGAAAGAAAGACCGATAGTATACCATAAAATTTTGGTTCATAGCTTACTATTTCATTTTTCTCAAAATTTCACAAGACAAAATATTGAAGTTAAAAGAATTAAAAGAATTCATTTATTCTTTATTTTATTTCAATCCACAAGAAAAAGACAGAAAATTCCTTTTGACACCTAAAATTAATTAATTACATTCGAAAAAACAAAAAAAAATTGAAAAAAAACCACAAATCTCAAACGGAAAATTGCTTCGTCATATGTGGCAAGAAATTTTGTATAGCCTACTATAAGTAGCCTTCATGAGCAATTTTCATGGCATGCAGTATCCTATGGGCGCGTTCGGGCTGCAATCGAAAGCTATCGGGATATGTTTGTGTTGTTGTAATCCCTTGTTGAAAATCTTCTGATGTCAGCTTATGCAACAACAACTCAAGCTATCTCAAAATGTTTGGGATATGTGGATAGCCTATCTGACTATCACCCGAACGCAAGCTATGAAATACTTATCGTGGAGCTACCATGTTAAGGATTCACCACTTGAACACAAGGGGATGGCGCTGCAACTAAAAGAATCACTGCAGCAAAAGTTGTGATTAAAATCGCTCACTCATTTACATACCAAAGGCGACTTTTCTTGCTGCAACTAAGGCACATTGTAGCGCTGTATACTATTTTTGTACTTTTCAATTTTAATAGTTCTACATCAAGCACTAAATAAATAAATGCATAGGTACATTTTTTGCCATAATGAAAATTTTTATTTCTTCAATTCATCAATCACAATTTTTTAAATTCATAAAAACAGTAGGTATGCTCATCTGAATTTGTCATCAATTTTGTCTTTTAGTTGCATTTTCGAATTTGATTTAGCAGTATGACTGCTCATTTAGTTATTTTTTGTTTTCTATATTATATTAACTTTCACTTTCCCTTTCAAAATCTCTTCAATTTTGTTTTGGTTTCAATAAATTTCTAACATGAGTTCGAGCAAGTTGAATGGATTTTGGAAGTTTCAACAAAATTATCTCGAACCTTATAAAACACGCAACAATTTTTCACATGGAATAAAAAAGAGATACAAATTTTTCAAAAACAATGGAAAACGAACTTTATCTCTATATATAAATAGCCTTAAATAAAATTTTTGGTACCATTTTCTCAAAAATTATTTGACTGATTTCTATAAATTTTATATGGTTGGAAAGCCACTATTGCAGAATATGCTTGAGACACGAATTTACACACTGTGGGTCATTTTTGTTTTTGCAAGTTGAATGGATTTTGGAAGTTTCAACAAAATTATCTCGAACCTTATAAAACACGCAACAATTTTTCACATGGAGTAAAAAAGAGATACAAATTTTTCAAAAACAATGGAAAACGAACTTTATCTCTATATATAAATAGCCTTAAATAAAATTTTTGGTACCATTTTCTCAAAAATTATTTGACTGATTTCTATAAATTTTATATGGTTGGAAAGCCACTATTGCAGAATATGCTTGAGACACGAATTTACACACTGTGGGTCATTTTTGTTTTTGTACTATCGAAAACTGCGCATATTTTAAAAAATGTCTTGAAAGTGTCGAATTTCGACACAGGGCGATTTTAATAACCGTCCTTTCCAAGAAATCCTAAAACAAACAAAACTAGAGCAAACAACATCCCTGGAGAAATGTAGATTGACACATGACAGCTGACAGTTTGAGTTCTTCTGTTTATCGTGGAAAATAGAAATATTTGTTTTATTTCATTTCGTTGCATATTCGCAAAAATTAATACAAAATATGATTTGTAGACTTTGTTTAAAAGATATTCTTGAAATAATAAATATATTTGATGAAATTGGAATAGAACTTAATGTTTTCGGTATACTTAAGAAGTACTTTTGGTTTGAGGTAAATATTCACAAGATCGAACTTGGCACAATAAAAATTGTTTTTTTTATGAAATGCAGCCAAAAATTGATGATCCTATATCAACGGCAATATGCAACGATTGCTGGTTAAGAGTATTCAATTTCCATGAATACTATTTATCAGTAGAAGAAGCTCATCGTCTATTAGCCGAAAGATTCTTTGTCAAGGCTTCATCGCCTATAGTAGTTTTTGATGACATTGAAAAAGATGAAAGCTCTTCAGATGTTAAAGTTGATGGCGTTACTAGTGATGTACCTTGGGATATGGAAGAAGTCAATCTCAGTTATCCACACTTAGAACATGGTAATTCATTTCATGGACAGTTATTATAATAAAAAATATATACTTCATGTTTTCCTATTAAGAACAAAAACCCGAAGAATGCGAACTCTCAACAAATGACAACGATGGAATTGCGGTTGAAGCAATTGAAGAAGAAGAAGATATTAAAGGTATAGTTTTACCAGACATTTAAGACAGTTGCAATTTCCAATAATATCTTACTACATCAAGATATTGACATTAAACCACACGCTGAAGAGCTTCTCAACAGCAGCGATCGTAACTTGTCTCTTCGGACTAGAACCATAAGCAATTTTAAACTCTCATCTGACACAGCATCTACGCAAGCAAAACCCAGAAGAAAAATGCAAAAGAAATCTCCATCTAAAAGAGCACTTGAAAAAGAATCTAAATATAATATACGTGCCAAGGAATATGACGACTTGATAGCCAAACACATGAAACTTGCTTGCGAGCTATGTCATCTCGAAGTAACTGACTTCACTTCCCTGCGTCAGCATTTTTGGAACGCTCATGGTCAAAAGGGCTACATTGTTTGTTGCAACAAAAAGCTTTTTAAACGTGTGCTTCTTGTGGACCATATCAACAAGCATCTAGATCCAGAATACTTCAAGTAGGTTAAAATGCATTGCTATTTATCTAAGTTAATTTATTTTTTTTTTGTTTATACAGATGCCAGGATTGTAATAAAGTTTATGCCGATAAACAGTGCTTAAAAAATCACATGCTGATCATCCATCAGTCCGATGAGGAGAAACCTTTTCAGTGTGAATTTTGTGCAAAGCGATTCATTAAGCAATACCTGCTGGAACAGCACCAAGTAATTCATGTGCCCTTGGAAGAGCGAAAGTTTCCTTGTGATTTTTGTCCGAAAGTGTAAGTTATTATGTAATGCCTTTGGATAGAACCAGGTGGGCTCACTTAGAACAACCTAATAATAATCAAATTTATACGTATATGTATGAATTATCCATTATTAATTTATTCATTGACATTACATTTTACATTCTTTCAACAATATTTTTTATAGGTTTCCCAGTGAAAATACATTAAGTACCCATCGTAAAAATTCTCACTTGCATGAAAATGGTAGAATGTGTCATATATGCGCCAAAGTTATTCGTGGAAGAGCAATGTTTGAAAAGCATCAACTAGAACACAAGGGAGTTAAACAACCAGAAATTCAATGTGAAAAATGTGGATCATGGTTGAAAAATAAACATAGCCTACAAAAGCATTTGCGTCGTCATAATGAAGAAGGAAAAATGCACACATGTAATATTTGTGGAAAAGTTGCACCTAATCAAAGTGCTCTACGAAGTCATATACGTTATGTTCACGCATCAGAACGAACATATGCATGTAGTGTTTGTGACAAGTCGTTTAAAAAACCCCTTAATCTGAAGGTAAATTTCGAAAGGAATATTTTTGTTTGTATATCTAAAATAAAATGCTTTTGTCTTGTTTTCAGGAACACATGACAACGCACACAGGAGAAGTTTTATATTCATGCCCGCACTGTCCAAAAACTTTCAATTCGAATGCAAATATGCATTCTCATCGAAAAAAAGTTCATCCCAGAGAATGGGAAGCAAACAGAAAACACCGCAAGGGCAAAGTTGCTAGTAGTTCTTGTTCAACAGTACAAAAAAACACAGACAGTGGCAATGAAATTTTACCAGAAGAGGAAAACACAGAAAGTTGAGTAGTTTAATAATAAATTTGTGTTTTCTCTTTTTTATGTTGTAGGTTTAAGGTTTGACGTACATTTGGGTTTTAATTCTTAAACATCAACATGTTGTTGTTTTATTTATTTATAAAATAAATAAAATAAAAATGCTGTTTTAGCTTTACATATTTTGTTTCTTTAACTTAAGTTTCCCGCCAACAAGCGGGTAATTCCTAAACTAATAAAATAAATTTTAAACGAACGGTTCTTGGTTGTACGATTTAGGTGGTTGTGCCTTTGCAGCAGAGAAACGTTCTCAGTTCTGTGTATAGGTTTTGTGTAAACAAATAATTCGAGGTACGTTTTAATCAAACTTAATACAATGTTACAGAGATGTATGTGATAGTTGTTTAGTTTAAAAATCTTTAATTAAATTTAAAAAAATCAAGAATTACGACAATGTCTTCTTTTTTATTCTTTCTTTCCATTAAGCTTGTAAAGTACATAAAAACACAATATAAAATTAATTATTTAACTTTTTTAAATAAATATAACATAATATTTAGACGGAATGTAAACAAAAGTTAAAAATTGTAAAAAACAGACAAATTATTTTAATACTAACCACGTTCGCAAATTATTTCAACAGCATTGGGTTCCATTAGAATCGATTCCAAACACCGATGAACAGCTGAGCCCAAAATTTCATCCAACAAAAAGTTCACAAGACTAGAAAAGATAAAGATTCTTTATAAGAGACAAATTTCTAATAGATTACTATGTAATTTCTGGAAGATATACTTTTCATCGGTAACAAAACGCCAGAGATTCATTTGCAGATAGTGAGTATCAACTTGAATTTGTTGCAAACCAAATTTACTAAATGTTCGTAAGCGAACGCACTCTAATAAAGTCTAAAAAAGCAAGGGTTTCTTAAATAAAAATCTTTTTAAAATAAACATCACAAAACAAGCCTCACCTTCAATCCGATCTTAATGATTCCAGTTATTATGGATACCTTGGAAAAATCAACAGATGTAAAGATATCAACTCGCTCCGAAAAAAGCCGATGTATGTTCGAGACATAACTGGATTCTAATTGTGAAGGAGTGTAGTTGGACCAATTCGATCGATATTGTTGTTTGGATTGAGTAACGTTACTAAAGTGAGTTTTTCGACTTGAATCACTGCTAGCAGCTGTTCTAGAACCAGGCTCGTATAAATTTGCGACAACGTTTTCAATGCTTGAAAGTTCTTCAACAACACGTTTCATTACCGCACGCACTGAGCGAGGCTCCAAGCAATTAAGCCAGTCTCTAGTTTCTACACTTTTCCTTAACATCTTAAAATATTGTTTTTTTTTGTTTAATAAACTCTACAGATTTTATTCAATTCAATTTTAAAGTTACCTGTGAAATATTTGTTCCCTGAAGTCGAACATAAGCATCCAAGAGTATTTGTGCTGTCTCCCTCATTTCACTGCAAATTTCAGTTTCGTGTGTAAGTGTTGCACTATTTTCCGAATCAATTTCATAAAGGTCATCGCCCAGAGATATCTATTTATTAAACCATTCAAGAACTATGATATCGTTTAAATCTTATGTCCCTCTTACCAACACATGAGCACCGTTTTGTTCCATCTCAAGACAAGTTTTTGACAAAACAAGCAAAAGATTTGGAGGACTGGAAGAAGATGTATCCGCAAATGAGGACATAACTCTAGCAACATGCCTCAAGAAACCTTAAAATTATTGTTTTATTTTAAATTCAAATATCTCAAGACTACAATTTATTGTTATAACAAGCTTACCAATAAGTAAATTCTCGCGTATTCCTTCGACACACAATGTGCCTTTGTATTCGGCTTTGATGTTAAAAGACCACTCGGTTTGAAGGAAAACCAATAGATCCTGCAGAACTCCCTTTACCTTTTCAACCGTGGATACATACAGATTTGTTATTAAATCGTTTAAATTCGTACTTCCACTTTCGCTTTTTGCTGATACCAGTGATAATCTAACTGAACTTAGACTATCAGAGAAATGATCTTTTAAATTCTTCGTATGAACATCGCACAGTTGGTGTGCACCACCAATTATTATGTCCAGAGCGTTGCGTTGGATTTCAATTCCACGACACATATTCCGCATAGCCATCAAACGTCTATGAAGGCGATCTAGACCTCGTAGCATTATATGTGTATCTCCGAAACCAATTTCAGACTCAACACGATCCTGAATCAAACTTAAATATTTATCTATATTTCGGTTAAGAAAATCATTCAGCTCGCGCATGGAATTCTCTTGGAAATCATCCCTGCAAAATAAATTTGAAACAAAAGTTTACATCGCACCGTTTGGTATAAAAAATATTGATCTTGCTTTTTTCAGGTGCAAAGATCAAGCTTGTTTAGCAAAGGCTAAACATTTTTTCTTTGAGGAATAGGAATCTATAAAAAGAATAGATTTACTTTTTATAGAAATGATAAAGGTTTTAAATAGAAATCAATTCTCTTTTAATTTTGAAGATTCCAGTTCCACGCTTCCCTTTTCTTTACTACCTACTCACTTCTACATTTGAAAACCTTTACTCTGTATATTCATGTTATAACATGAACTTTCATTAAAAATTAATCGAAAGTTATTAAACTTTATGTTTAAACCGATTACCTTTCTAATTCATATGGCTTAGCAAGAAACATGTCGAAATACGAAGTGACTACCAATGTAAGATCGCTTAGGAAGCCTTCAATCCCCATGTCTACAAATTCAATCATGTCCCGTTCATTTTGGTCCTGTAAAATATAATTTTGTTCATGTTTGAAAATCGTTAATCAAAAATATTTGATAAGTACCTGCAGCATAACAATTTGTTCGTGCAATCGTTTTGAAGCGCATTGCAACATATCACTAGCCAGATCAGCGGGCTTTTCATCCAACTGCAACATCAGCTCGCCGATTTCAGTCAACGACTGAGCAGTATTTCCAGCCAATTGGAAGTCGCTGCGCAGTTTTTCTTTCAAATCTTCAATAATACTCTCACAATCCTTCTGAATACCATCAAACGACGGCTGATTGCCATATTGTTGGAACACCTTTTTGGCATGAATGTAATCTTGAACAGCTTGATTATAGTTTTCCTCATCAATCAGACCCTTAAGTTTTCCCGGTAGTGATGAAAGAAATTGCAAGCGCTTGAGTAAGGAGTGTTTTTCTGAAAGTTTACAAAGCTGTGATCTGGTGCCCTGGAGTGTACCTGTTATTTTGTCACTGAACGTAGTTATAGTTTGCATTTTGGTCTTCAACAAATTCATATCGGTTTCCATTTGTTTGAAGTCATTCTTCATTTTTCTTATTGTATCAGTGGCCGATATAAATTTGTTGTAATTCTCATAAACAAGGGTCTGCATATCGCTGTGGAGAGTTTGTGTATCTTTGACGATAACTGCTTCTGTGTCCATTATTTGTTTGAGGGTGCATTCCTTTGGGAAAGTATTTACTTGCATAGGATAATTTTGCTTATCCTTACATACAAAATACTACTTACTTTTAGAAGTTTTTCTAAATAGCGATCAGACTCGAAGTTTGTACTGTCCATATCAAATGGACTTCCTGCCTTTTCGGTCATTTTTATGATTAAAAATTATAATAATTATTTCACAGAATTTTGTTTATTTGTAAAAAAAAATATGTTTTGGTGGAGTACAGTGTACACCAAAGAAACTGGTGTACACGCAAGCCCAACTGCCAGATTGACAGATTCATATGTTCGTGTTTATGCGTTTCAGGTGAAAGTAATGCAAACAGAGTTTCCACTTTTGTGTATTGGCCGCATTCCGGCGGCGAACTAATGTCGTTTTTCTTTCAGCCAAAAAAAAATTGATCCCTGTGAGGGATTTTGATCCCGGACAAGTTTTTGCATTACATTCAACCAAAAAAAATCAATCCCTGACAATTCAGGATCAAAATCTCTGATCCCGAATTAAAGAGAGATTTAAGGCTTAACTACATTCAATACTTTTTGCAAAAAGTACAAAAGTGAAAAACTAAAACATGCCTGTGTGCGGAAAAGCCGGCGAAAATAGTGTTTGATATATCATTTCAGACTGATACTACGTATAAAACACAATCCAGCATAATGGTGGATTTACATGTATCTTCATGCGAGTTCTGCAAAAAATAAGGGATACAAAATATAAAATGTATGTTTGTTGGATAGAGAGAAAAGAACAAAATGCAGAGATCTTGATTATAGGAACGCAGATGAAGATTATATCGAAGACGAACATGTTCATCTTCATAGTGGTGTTCCTTCACACATTCGGTTTTTAGGTATGACTCTATCCCGCTCTACTTTTCTTGATGTTTGCAGATGAAGATACATGTAAATCCATCATAAGCCTTTACTTTGCATAATTTTGATGTTTCGGAACGCAAAAAAATATTTAAAACCGAAACAGCTAAAAAATTTTGGATGTGCAGTTTGCGCAGTAAATGCACATCTGATGATACTTTTTGCAAAAAGTATGGCAAACAAGTGGAAAAGTGAATGTTAAGAACATGTTTCCAGAGATTTCTGCGTAAGTTTTTCCGCACGCAGGCAGTACATTTTACACGAAGAAACTGAGTTTCCAGAAACATTCAGTTCATCGGGCATCATAGGGCAGGAAGAAAGAGATGTAAACAAAATCTCCCCGGTCAACAAATTCAGTAGATTCTTTTGACGTTCCTTCACACAACGTTTGTGTGCGTTCAACCAAGATAGTTTGAAAGCATATACAGCAAATCTCTTCCAATTTTGTTTCTTCGAGTGAAAGGTGAGAGTGAAAGATTTAAAAAAACGTCAAAAAAGTATCAAGCAACTTGCTTCTTCGTTTTTTTTCTCTACTATTAGTGCGAGATGTCGTGAACGATTTGCTCAAAACATTTCATACATACCGCTGCAAATTTGTGGACATGCCACTTTTATGATTGAAGAACAATCAAAATTCAAAATGTGATTGATATTTGTACCTACCATACGAAATAGGTTGAACAAAAAAATTAAATCCATTTGGAAAGAATATTTAATACAAAGAACGACGAAAGTTCACTTAACTCAATTAAGAAAAAGAACGTATTACTTGCTTCGCTTACTTGCTTATGAACTGGCTTGGAAAAAGGCAAGCGAGTAAACGAGCAAGTTGCTTCGTTGTGTTAGTAAAAAATTGAAAGTGTATTGCAATTTTTTCTTGAATTTTCATTTTTCTTGCTTAATGTTTTGTTTAAATTACATGCCGGCCTCCACAGGCCATGAATGATGTCAGGATTATGAACATGTCTACAAAAAAATCAAATGGAGGCACAAAAATCCATGTCCAATAATAGCTTTAATAGCATACTATTTTTGCCTGCGAGTTGGTTGCTAGTTAGCCTGCTAGTGATTTGACGTTTGTATATTGTTTTCACCTTAAGGCCCGATTCACACAGAAGTGGCTTATGGTTCTGGTGTGTCATTGGCATGCTTCGGAAGTGGAGTGGGTGTGATGTACTCAATTTACACAGAAGTGACAATGAACCGACATTTGCCAAAGTGAATTGAAAACGCAGAGTGAATTAATGAGAATTGATGCTTTTTTTAGTATTTGGAAAATTTTCCTAATCGTTGTGATTTTTTTTAGATTTGTTTAACACAAATAAAGTGATAAAATACTTCAAAATAAATAAAGTAGTGGTCGCATGTTCAATCTTCAAGTGATTTCAATATGGCGTGCCGGTTCACGTAGGCCACTGGAGTTTTCAATATGGCGTGGCGATGACATGTCGCACCATACCCTCGCCTCGTCATCTGTGTGTGTATTGTCCCATAAGAGAACATGCAAATTCCACAAAGTGACATATGTATGCACCACGCCAGAACCATACCAAAACCATAAGCCAGTTCTATGTGAATTGGGCCTAACACTTGTGCAATTGTTTGTTTTTTTTTTCAATCGTAGGAATGTTTTTCGTTTGAAATATATTTTTCACAGATTTAACGGTTTGAATTTGTCGTGCGTAGCTATAAATTCATAACATTGTTCGGCTTATTGTTGGAAAATGTGCTCCAAAATTAGATTTAATTGCTGCGCAACGAACTCTCCAACCCAATTTCATCAGATATCATAGTATTCATAGTTCTTCAGCCATCGGATAAGTGTAATAATGAACAATTAAATGTAGTATTATACTCACATTTGACTAAACTTGATTTCTATTAAATATTTTAGTAAGACTTTGCCTTCAACCAGCGGGGGAGCGTCATCAATCAAGACCCAGTGAAAAAGAAACGAAAAAGCAGACACAGATTCACTAAATATGTTGAATTCCTTGAAAGTTTTTTTTAATAAATGTTATGTACAAAATTCTTTAATAATCTAATTTCAGTAACCGATTCTAAGCCTATTGAACGCAAAGCTAAGCTTAAACGTTTAAAAGCCGGAAAACTACAAGAGTTCGTTGCAAAAACACAACAAAAGATTCTTGAAAAGCGTGCAAAGTCTGAAAAGAGGTCCTTTTCGACGCTTAAAGACACTGTTGCAATCTGCAATTCTGCCGCTGCTTTTAGCACAAGTCCCTTGTCAACACCAACATCATCGTTTTTGAAACTGAAGCACTGGTTCAACATGGATGTTGTTAACAACTCAATAAACCAGCCCGGAGTTTTCGATGAGAAACCGTTGATTTTTCTTGGCAAACATGCCAAGCGAGTTCTCGCAGAACCCGATGATTTAAAAAAACATTACAACTATCTATAATAATTTTCTAGAATACGTCGAAGCCATAGGACACGACCCCGAAGGCCTTCTGGCTTTCTTCAATTTGTCTTCATGTTTTTTTTTTTGTTTGCAGCTTCTTAGATGAAAAACTGGAAGAAACCATCCCTGAGCCCTGACATTGTTGATATTGCCCAACCAATAGAACCATACGTCCCTCCTCATAGTGAAAATCAAACGACAAAAAAGAACATTTTGGAAACAAAATCAAAGCAATCACCCTATAAATCGAAATTTCACATAAACGAAGAGCAGGAACGTATAGCCAGAGAGCAGGCTTTAATAATAAATTTAAATTCATATCTGAAAGCTTGTGTTTCATCGGGAATGGTAAATCGTGGTCTGACAACGATTCTTTCCTATCTCCATCGAGCGAATAAGCGCACACAAACAGGATATTTTCCAATTGATCTCTACAATATTCTCCTGCATGGATACGCGGAAAAGGGAAGCTTTGATTGATTTAAAGAAATATTTGCTGTGCTGAAAGAGGACGGTATTTCTTTCAATGAACAGACATTTGCAGCGATCTTCGAATGTCTTGGTCGAACAGAATCTTCCGAAGAGAATTTGCGACTAATTCGAAAATACATTTCAAAAGCAGAAACGATGGTAAAGGGACATTTTGAAAAAGAAAAAAAATATTTTTTTAAAAAACAAAAACTCAAAAATAGCCTTTGTTGGCTAATGTTGATGGGGAGTACATAAAAACTGATTGATAATCTTGCGCACACATGCACACTTTTTTCCTTTTTTAGTTTTTTTCTAATTTTTTATTTTTTTTTTAATCTTTAAAAATCATTCAAAAGAAATACAACCGCCCATTCAAAAAATGTTGTGCACTAAGTTCATCGTTGTTGGACATTTTTACTTGTACTTTTGTGTACGTACACAAAACAAAAAGAGATTCCGTGCGTTCAACAAACGTCTGAAATTTCAGATTTCTGAATTTTTGGAGCTTCTGATTGGCCAGCTGTCATAAAAAGTTAGATGACTTTTAGTGACTTAGTTACTATATAATTTTATTTTTTTGGTAGCACAGTTTTTAGCCTGAAAAAGAATTAAGCACGGAAAATTGTTGGTGCTTAAGCTAAGCCCATTGGGGCTTAGTTGTTGTTGCATTTAACATGTAATTTTTTAAGCACCGATGCGTTTTTTTCGTCCAATCCCCTATGCCTATGGGATTGGAGAAAAACACGCCTATTGTTTGTTTTTCTGAAAATTAATTTATTATTAAAAATCCATCGTCCATTTAAAAAAGTAATCATTCATTTCAAGGAAAATCCCGATATGTTTCATGACCCCTCGCATGTAAATGAAATGTCAAAGTATGCGACCAATCGCAATTCGCAGATCAATAGTCGTTCCTCATGTGCAAAGGCACAAGTGCGCAAATATTTGCTAGGTGGAATCACGGCCTTTTCCAAGTAAGTTGCTTAGTGCGCGACAGTCCTTAGTCCCCTTTCACACAGGGCAACTGAGTTGCCGGCAACAAATAGTTCATAGGCGAGAAGGGCAGGAAGAAAGAGGGGGAAATGAAATCTTCCCGGTCAACAAATTCAGGAAACTTTTTTGACGTTTCTCTTCACACTACGTTTGTGTGCGTTCAACCAAGGTAGTTTAAAGCTTCGTATTCATTATGCGCGGCATCCGCGCGCACCATGTTCGTCTGCGGCAAATCATGATATTTGCCACGCATATCATTTTTTGAGAAAAAGTTGATGAACCGCGGCAGCCGCTCGCGGCAGTCGATCCAATTGACAGCTAGTAGCTAGTGCCCAAATCACAAAACAAACTACCGTCTCAACTGCGCGCGAGCAAAACCATGTTCGACCATTGCCGCGCTTCAAAAATCCATCACGAATGGATCGATGCGCGGCATTTTCGAGCGCACAAATGTTCGAGCTGCCGCGCGTAGAAACCCGGTATTCATATTGCGCGGCTGATGCGCATAACAATGTTCGTTGGTTTGCCGCGCATAATGAATACGAAGCTTAAAAGGAAAATACAGCAAGTCTCCTCCAACTTTGTATCTGCGTGTGAAAGGTACAGGAGATTGTTAAGTCCCCTTTCACACGAAGATATTAGTTGCTGGTGATTTTTTTGACGTTTCCTTTAAATCTCCTTAACAGTCTCCTGTACCTTTCACACGCAGATACAAAGTTGGAGGAGACTTGCTGTATTTTCCTTTTAAACTACCTTGGTTGAACGCACACAAACGTAGTGTGAAGAGAAACGTCAAAAAAGTTTCCTGAATTTGTTGACCGGGGAGATTTCATTTTCCCCTCTTTCTTCCTGCCCTTCTCGCCTATGAACTGTTTGTTGCCGGCAACTCAGTTGCCCTGTGTGAAAGGGGACTAAGGAGATTTAAAGAAAACGTCAAAAAAATCACCAGCAACTAGTATCTTCGTGTGAAAGGGGACTTATGAACCAGCCTAATGGCAGCGCCATCTATATATCAAAGCAACTTGAAAGCAATTCTATCCAACTTCGCTTGCCTACGTCGACTACGAAAAGAGGAGAAAGTCGGTGATATGCCAAACTTTTTTCCATCGTCGACGACATCATTTAACACTTGGAAGTCGGTACGTACGTAGATTTTCTTTTGGGGTGCGATTTTCCATATTTTAAATTAAAAAAAAAAGAAGAAAATTTGCTTTTTCTTTCATCTAAAAGTTTATTTTTTTATAATAGTAAATTATTGTCATAATTCTAAGTGATATAAACTACTATTAACCAAAATACCATTTTCACTGGGCCATTATTATGGTTGAAAATATATAATTCTTTCTCGCGAAATCAAAAATAGAGAATTTTTTCACAATTCATTTTTGGAAATAAAAAAAACTACAAAAGAAATTAAAGTGATTGCTGTGTGTGCTTGTTGTGTGTGAAAGGAGCGTGTTTAACCGGAAAGAAAATGTTAAATCTTTCTTTCCAAACTATTTTCGGGTTTTCTAGAAATGGATAAAAAATTAAGAACACAAACCTTTATACAACTTTTTTTTCTTTAACAAAAATAAAATTCTTTTCCAGAAGAAGACACGCCAAGCTTAAACTGGATTATACGGTAGCAGATAAATAGGCCGGATTTTTTGGATTTACAGTACAGTAAGTGTAAATTTTATTAAATTAAAAAAAAAAAAAAAATATTGTACAACGTGCTCATTCACATAACCAACAAAAATAGCCATTTCGTCAACGTCGTCGTCGTTGTTCGTAGGTTTGTCTATCATCTCTCAGTCAGCCTACTTCGGTTTCCCCCTTTCAACTCTGCTTACACCTTATCTGCCGCCTTCAATTTTATATGGTCATCTACATCTACGTATCAATTTTGCCTTTTGCCGTAAAATCATACTGTCGTAGACTAGATTTTGGAATGATAGGGGGTAAGGAAGCATTTAGTAAAATTAAAAAATAAAATAAAGTCCGAAAATGTCAAAAATATGTTCTAGCTTATGCTTTGGGTATGGGCTATGAGTATCTCGCTTCCACTTGGGGCATATGAATAGAAAATGTTCCATCTTTCATCCTCTTTCGGCAAACGACACGTCCGCAAGTTTCCCCAATCCCACATATATGCCTCTGCACTTTACTTTTGGTTACGGCGCTCGGTGGTGGTGTAGGGGCTATTGGCCGCATTTTATTCCATTATTTTTTTTTTATTTTGTTCCCTTCCTAAGAAAGTATTCTTTCTTCTACTCTGGGTCCGGGAGAGTGTAATGGAGTGTTGGACCCGCAGCTTGTGCATGTGATTCACAATCGGTAATCAACCAATTTTCTAAATTAGGTCATTAAGCGGACGGCCAAATTCCAGCCGAGTAACTGGGATAGAAATATATTATGATGGATAAGATAACGATACACGTATGCACATCATACGCACACTATTCAGAACATTGAGCACGTAAATATTTACCGGCTGTGTCTTCCGTTTTCAGAGCTGTCTGCTGGCAGCGGATGGTTTGGTTGTTGTTTTTATTTTTTAGTATTAATTATTATGCGACTTCTTTTCCTCTGTTGATGACTAGTTTTGGTTTTGCAGTTTGTAAACTTGATTTTTTTTTTATAAATAAACCTTTAATTTTTTGTAGACAATTCATTGGTTGTATTGGCCGTTGTTGGAGAAATTCTTGTGAATCTGTTTGCATTTCTTATTTGTTTGAGTTTCTGTTAAAATAATATTAAATGCAATGGCAAGACTACCAATTATTTTTGGTAGGTTGCAAGTAGCAAAACATCGCTAATCTATTTGTGTTAAAAATATTACTTGCGTTTGCAGTTATGTAGGTACCTAGGTACTTTACGGAAAAGTTTTGGATTCGTACAAAAATTTGTCTGTACCTCGACCTACATTTAAAACTTAGGTATGGCTTAATTGCAATAAAGTTAGAAGAAAAAGTTGATTTTATTGTATTTTCAAAAAATAAAGAAGATATACCTAAAGGTACTAGGAAAAGTCAAGTTTGGCACCATAGGTATATTTATTAAGAAAAAAACATTTTAAAGTTGTTTGCGATTTATTGCACATGGAGATAAGATGTTGCTATCTTGAACTGACTTTGTTGAATACCTATCAATGTAAAGCATATCTATTCTCAAAAGTAAAAGCTGATAACAGAGGGCATTTTTGAATCTGTTATCACATTTAAGTCATTTTAAAAAGAATAAAATTGTTTTTGAATTTATACAAGTAAAAATGCCATTATGAACATTAATATATTGTATATGTATGTATGTATTTTGATTTGTTTCTATGTGCAAAACATTTTTCATTTTTTATTCATAGAATAAATAAGTAAATATTTGTTCAAGTGTTACTAAGACATTTCAACAATTTTGAGAAATTTTTAATTCGTGGCATTCTATCTACCTATAGGTGGTACCTATAGGTTTTTCAAGTTTTTCTTCATATTTTTTTTTATTTTTAATTAATTATGTAGGTATTAAGAAAAAATAACAATCAATAGAACTTGCTTAAAGCCTTTTGGACACGAAGAGTCTCGTTATAGACGCGTAATACGATTTTTTGCGGCTTGTGCGTAGCTTGTGTGTATCTCATGTTTATTTTAATAGACAACAGCACACGAGGCGTAAGCTGCATGTACCTATTCGTCGAGGCATAGAAACTTCAAATCGCCGGGTGTACAACAATATCAGTCGCCGGTCGTATACTTACAGCCTGAAGTATTTACTAAACATTTTGGTGATATGTCGGATACATACCGAAATTGTAAATTTGATTAAAATATGTAGTGATTTATCTTTGACGTGACGTTTCGTGTGCAGAAGGCCTAACTATTACACGCGTTTATGACGAGACTCTTCGTTATGCGTGTACGAACAAAATTTCATTTCAGAAATTTTGAAATTTAAAGGCGTTTTCACAATTTTCCTATTTTTTCGGTCGATTTTTCTAATTTTCGGTAGAATTTTCCAATTTTCAGCTCCGTTGTGTGTTCATCTGGTTCAATATAAATCCAAAAAAAAATCCTCAACCGAATCGGATGATGTTTAGCCGAGTTATGCTCGTACTAACACAAAAATGGATTCATTTTTATATACAGGGTGATCAGCATAAGATGCACCAAACTGCTGGAGCGAGTAGGTTGGGTTAATACAAGAAAAAAATCGTTTGGAATGGGGGGTCTATTTTCGCCCGTTTGGGCAGGAGGAGCAATTTTCTAAAATAATTTACTTAATACAGAAAAAAAATTATTAAAAAACATCGGTAATGGCTAAAACGACTTTCTATACTTTTTTTTAAGTCAGAAATATGTGCTTCCATTTTGTTTATAAATTAAGTTCTTTTAGCAAACAGTTTTTTAAAACCTAATTTTCAAACTTAAATTTTTGAAAAAAAAAAATTTTAGAATTGTGTTCAAACTCATTTTGTTCAAAATTTTACGTTATTTAGTAGTGTTTTTATTTTTAATATTCAATACTCCTATCAATTTTTGGTCAAACATTGAAAACCAAATGTCAAAATGTAGTCTAGTTTTTGAGAAAATTGAAAATAACAAGAGTAAGTTTTCCTTAAATTCGACGTCCATCCGTTATTTTGTTTAATGTTAAACCTCTCAAATTTATTATTTAAAAGTAATGAACCGATGTTGAAGTCGAAATTTATAAAATGAATTAAAAACAACTTCCTTTATTGACTACAAAATTAAAAAAAAAAATACAATAAAACACGAAATTTAACTTTTAATTAATCGTATTTTTTTTATTTGTAAAATTTAAAAATCGAATGCATTTCGAACTGACATGCAGCTCATCATCAGCGAAACCTCGTTTAACACTAAAACAAAATTACAAGAAAAAAACCCAAAATATGAGTACATAACAAATTTAGAAAACAAATACAAACATTGCAATTGAAAGTTAACCTTACATTAATTGATATCTTTAAATTAAAGAGAATAAGGGAGATAGAATGTTCCCATTATCGCTATTCATTACATTATTCTTAGCTTTGTAAATTAAAAGAGACTCAAATGCATCAAGCTTTTTTTCATTTTGCACGCTCTTTAATAAACGGACGCTCTCTTCAAATGTGCCGATGTGATGTGGGGGTTCGTTCTCGTCACACGACGCGAAGACATGAGCAGCAACTGACGATCGATTGAGTTGCTTGTGCTTGATGCAGCTGATATGTTGTTTGAATCTCGTTTTTATACTCCGCTTCGTCTGGCCTATATATTTTTTGTTGCAATCTCTGCAGCTAATTTCATATATACCACTTTTTTCACTTGTTGGTGTAATATCTTTGGTTGAACCGAGAATGTTTTTCAGCTTGCCGTTGTTGTTGTAGGCTATGTGTATATTTTCTTTCTCAAGGATCTTTCGTAGTTGATTTGTGATTGCTGGTATGTAAGAAAATGATATACGAAACTTTGTGGCGGAATAATTTTGGCTAAACAGTGTGGACATTTCATTTTTCCTTATTCGATTTGATTGTTTTCTCACAATGTTTTCTACAACCGTCTTTTCAAATCCATTAACTTTAGCTTAATGTACAATGAAATCGAATTCTTTTTTGAAATTACCAACTGAAAGTGGTAGTTTGCACAATCTATGTGCCATTGAATGAAACGCTGCTATTTTGTGTTGGTACGAGCAAAAAGAGTCTTTCGTGATGTAGCGATCAGTTGATGTAGTTTTCCTGAACACATCGAATTCCAATTTGTTGTTGCGCTTCTTACATAAAACGTCTAATAACGGGATGGAATTTTGGTCGTCTTCTTCCTCATACGTAAACTTGATTGTATCATACCTGTTGTTTAGTATGTTCAGAGTTTCATTAATTTTATTCTTTTTTATGACACTGAAAACATCATCAACATATCTAAGCCATATTCTAGGTAAAAGGTCCTCTTTTTTTAAATCTGTCTCGAATTTGGACATGAAGGCTTCGGCTATAAGAGGTGACAAGGGGTTTCCCATCCTCGTTCCATTGTTGTTTTTGTAGAATTTGTCACGGAAAACGAAACAATTATGTGACATACAAACTTTTGCTGCTCTTAAATACACTCTCTTTTTTTCCCTTTCTATGTTTTTTGCTTCAAGATGCAATTTGAGTGACTCTATAGCTGCGTCGACCGGTATACTTGGAAACAAAGCTTCTACATCAAAAGAGACTATAGATTCATCACCTTGTATACTTATTTC
Organism: Epistrophella euchroma; assembly: GCA_947049315.1. Taxonomy (NCBI): domain Eukaryota; kingdom Metazoa; phylum Arthropoda; class Insecta; order Diptera; family Syrphidae; genus Epistrophella; species Epistrophella euchroma. The sequence continues at coordinate 117,731,839 of OX346245.1, read as the reverse complement.
TTTTACTTTATCGACGAAATCAAAAGTGTTTAAAACACTGGCACTCTCAAATCTTGTATACGTTATTTTGTTGTTCAAAAGATCATATTTCTACAAAATATGTAGTAAAGTAGATTTCGCTATTTTCAATTTTCTCAAAAACTAAAAGACATTTTAGCATCCGGTTTTCTGTTTTTTTATTGAAAATTAATAAGAGCATTGAATTTTGAAAACAAAAATTATACTTAATTACATAAAATTTTGATAAAAATTAGTTTGAACCTTTTTTTTTCATTTTTTTTTCTTCAAAATTTCGAGTTTTGAAATTAGTTTTTCAAAAACTATTCACTAACACAACTTAATTTAAAATGAAAATCAAAGAAGAATTTCTGGCTTTCAAAATTTGAACCGTTGTTTTTAAATATTTTTTTTTTCTGTTTTAAGTCAATTTTTTAGAAAATTGCCCTTCCTGCCTAAACGGGGGGAAATAGACCCCCCCTCCCATACAATTTTTTTTCTTGTCTTAACCCAACCTACTCGCTCCAGCAGTTTGGTGCATACAGGGTGTTCGGTATAAGGTGCACCAAAAAGCTAGAGCGAGTAGGTTGGGTTAAGACAAGGCAATTTTGTAAAAAATCGACTTGAAATAGAAAAAAAAATATTAAAAAACAACAGCAACACTTACAATGTCATGTTATACTTTTTTGTTTAAAGCCAAAAGTTCTTTATTTTATTTTATTTTTAATTCAAATTATTTGAGAGAATAGTTTTTGAAAAATTAATTTACAAACTCGAAATTTAAAAAAAAAATATGAAAAAAATTGTGTTCAAACAAATTTTTTTTTTTCAAAATCTTACGTTATGAAGTAATATTTTTGTTTTTATATTTGTTGCTTCTATTATAATTTACAGTCAAACACTAAAAACTGGATGCCTAAATGTTTTTTAGTTTTTGAGAAAATTGAAAATAACTATATCTACTTTACCGCTTAATTAGTAGAAAGAGAATCTTTGGAACAACGAAATAACCGATGGAAGTCAAATTCACGAAAAACTGGAATACATTTTGGCATCTGGTTTTTAGTGTTTGGATGAGAATTGATGGGAGCATTGAATATTAAACACAAAAATATTACTTAAATAACATAAAATTTGTTTGAACACAACTTTTTGATTTTTTTTTCAAAAATTTAAGTTTAAAAATTAATTTTTTGAAAAACCGTTTACTAAAATAACTTATTTTAAAAAGAAAATAAAAAAAGAGGTTTATGTCCTTAAAAAAAAGTATAACACATGCCATTGTTATAGTGACCGTTGTTTTTTAATAATTTTTTTCTGTCTTAAGTCATTTTTTTTAGAAAATTTCCCCCCCGTTATTTTTAATTTTCTCAAAAATAAAAAGACACTTGATTATTTTCTTTTTTTTTGTATTTGAATAGAAATTTACATGAGCTTCAAATATTAAAAAAAAAACTATTATTTACGTAAAATTTTTACAAAAAAAAATTAGTTTGAATACAATTTTTTCATTATTTTTTTTAAATTTTGAGTTTGAAAATTAATTTTTCAAAAACTGTTCTCTCTAGTAACTCGAATTAAGAACAAAATAAAGGAATTTCTGGTTTTAAAAAAAAAAAAGTATAATATGACATTGTAGGTGTTACCGTTGTTTTTTATTATTTTTTTTTCTATTTCAAGTCGATTTTTTAGAAAATTGCACCTCCCGCCTAAACGGGGGGAAATAGACCCCCTCCTATACGATTTTTTTCTTGTCTTAACCCAACCTACTCGCTCTAGCCTTTTGGTGCACCTTATACCGAACTACCTGTATAGATAAAATACGGAAATAGCAGTTCCCAACCCAACTCACAAAAATACTCCTTGCTATAAAAACTTAATGTTAAAATTTTAGATTTTAAAGCAATATTTTTACATATGTAACTCATACGTTTTGATAAATATTTATTTTCTTCGTTTTTTCGATTTTCAAAACCATTTTGCAAGCAATGAAGGAAGTTATCAAATTTTAAGTTCAATGAATTTTTTAAGAGATGCTCCTATACTTTCCAAAGACAATCTTAGTATTCCGTTCGAACGAATACACGCTTCACAATTCTGCTTAAAAAACACAAATTTGTCCAGAACGCTCTTAACGCAATGAAATAAATCAGAAGACTACACTGGTAATAGGGTATCATCCGGAAATTTTACATTTTCCAGCTCAAAATCTATGGTATTGGGTATTGAGGGCTAAGTGCTCTAAGCATATGAAGGTTCATAATTTGTTAAAATTAGCCAATTTGAATGAAGAAAATCGTCAATTGATATACCTACCTTTTAAAAAATGTCGTGCTTACTTAAACAGAGCAATGATTGAGTGAGAAAACTTAAAAAAGAAAAGACTTTTTCCTTAAAAGTGAAATTGAATTTATTGCGATTTCATTTTTTAACAAAAGAAAAAATACGAAAAATCATTTCACTGTTTTTATTTCTACTATGTATTAACTATACCATTTTATAGCTTTTGCGGTTTTTGCGATACTAAAGTAGCTGATTTTGCGATATTTTACGATATTTTTCTTAGATTTTGCGATATAACCTCTTAAAAATCTGGTAAGCCTGTGCACGATTTGTTATCCGTCAATAATAGAGTTGCTCTCTTCTCACGACTAAAATCAAGTACAAATGACGTGAGCTATCAGGTGCTTTGCTTAGGTATTTTATTTATGCGCACTAGGGTTTCCCAAAAATAAATCTAATTTACATTAGGTATGTATCCACCTTACATACAAATAGTCAAACTGGGATTTATTGCAGGTTTGCATGCATTTATATATATTCGGGAGATAAACTGACCAAAGACGGGTCTTAATGCGCTTAATCCGAACCAAAACAATATTTGGTGCAAATGCATAGAATTTTGAAAGCGGTAAAAGAAAATTTGTTTAGCACTGACTGCTGTTTTCAATTTTTTTTTATTCAAAAAGAAAAATTGTCTATAATCTCTCCCTGAACCTTTTTTCTTGTTTATGTCATGTTAGAATTATGAATAGGATTGCTTATCGAATTATATTTGCTATGTTAGTAAAATTACAATATTTTCTCAAACAAAACATTTACATTTGAAACAATTTTAATTTATTTTATTTTATTTTAATGTTTTTAATTCATTCTTTTCTAACTCCAATGAATAGTGTAAAAACATAATGGGCCCTCTCGGGAATATCTTGAGGAATTTTGTTCCCTCGTTTATCGTGAATCTCCACCGGAATAAATTTCCCTCGAACAAAAATCCAATGGAATTTCTTTCCGATACCAATAAATTTCGAGGGAAACTTTTTAGCCTCTTTATTCACGTTTCCAATGTTTAATAGAAAGAAACATTCCCAGGGAAATTTTTGTTCGCGATAACCCACGAATCTAAAAATCGAACTTACATTTTAGAAGTCACTAATTTGTATCTATGCATATTCAGGTGTGGATTTATTAATCATGGTATTTTTTTTTTATTTGATTAGCTATATAATAGACAAAATTACTAAATTGTAAGGCAATGATTTTCACAAAATTATTGACACTATCCAATATCACATCCTAAGCAATTTGTTCAGACGAACACACCAAGCTTCAGAGTTTTACTCAAAAAATCGCAATTTCGTCGGAAACAATGTTAAGCACTTACCAAATTTTTTACATTAATAATAAAGATTTATTAGTTCCATGAACTTTTACAAAAATACATCTTTTTATAAAACAATGCGATCAATTCAGAATTTAAGAAATTTTAGAAATAAAATAAAAACCGCAAGCAACTATGGAGTTCCAAGCACAAAAATGTTTCCTCTAGTAAGGCTCGATTCATGTCGTGAAAGAAAAAATTAGTTGAAGAAAATTTATCAAAAAAAAAAAGATGTCAAAAACTCATATCTTTCTGTTTTAAGTTTTTCAAGAGTTTTTTTTTTTTTTTTTTTAATTAAGGACAGAATACACAGTATTTCTTTTTCTAGTGTTTGACACTGCCTTTTTAACTACATACATATGTACATACCTAAGTAAGGACAAAGTTTTTATATTTTTGTATCGTTTTTTAACATGTTGAATGTTTAATTCGATTTTTATGACATTTTCTTGAAAGTTGCATCTCCCCTCAAAAATTATTCTTTTTTTTTTAACAATGTCTTCTTATATTGTGGTTTTATTCTATTAATTTTTCTATTGATTATATTTCTAGTGGTACTGTAACGACTTGGAACGAAAAGGACTCTTCTTTTTTATAAGTAATGCAAGCAGCAGCGATGGATGAATCTAACGGTATGTTTAATAAAACGGACATGGTTAAATTTCAAGTATTAACTGTAATTATATTTATAGTAGTGAACGAAACTGTTCAAACCCAGGAAACAACTCCCGAATTTAGCTATGATGATCTATTCCCGGCTTTACCCCAAAACACTTCGGCCCCAATGGCAAGTCAAGCAACTCCAGCAAGCATGCGTGTTGGCAGCTCTGTTGTGACTCAAGTATGTCTGACCAAATTGAATTACTCCATTTAACTAATTAACATTCATTCTAACATCTCATTACAGGTATTGCACGTGCCCGGTGAAGAGCGTAAATCCACCGAATCTGAAAAATTCGGCGAAGGAGAATCAAAGCGTATATGTCAAAACATAACCAAGGAAACTGGAGCTAATATTGAGATATCGAGTGGTAAAAACCAATCGCTTACGTTTTTAATTAAAGGCAAGCCAAGCGAAGTACTCGATGCACGACGAAAAATTCTCATTCATTTCCAAACTCAAGCTAGCAAAACTATTGCTATCCCCAAGGAGCATCATGGTCTTATCCTAGGCAAAAAAGGTGACCGTTTGCGTGAACTTGAGCGTTTGACAGCGACCAAAATTAATGTGCCCAATATTGGTGAAGAAAGTGACACCATTACGATTTCGGGAACAAAAGAGGGTATTGAAAAAGCCGAACATGAAATTTGTACAATGTCACAGGATTATTTTAAGAGGACATTTGAGCGAATTTCCATTCCGAAAATCTATCATCCGTTCATAGTGGGACCGAGCAATGAAAATCTTATTAAATTGTGCGAGGAAACTGGCGCTAAGATCAATGTGCCTCCACAAAACGTACAAAAAGATGAGATTGTTATTGCAGGTGAGAAAGACTGTGTCATGGCAGCCAAGGCTAAAGTTGAGCAAATTTACAAGGAGATGGAAAAGAAGTGCTCCACTGTTAGCGTTGAGGTGGCCAAAGCACAACATCGCTACGTTATTGGTCCAAAGGGATCGACCATTCAAGAGATCTTCCTACTTACTGGTGTGTCTGTTGAAATGCCACCATCCGATTCGCCCGTCGAAACGATCACGCTGCGCGGTCCCCAAAACGCCTTGGGTAATGCCTTAACTGTTGTCTATGAAAAAGCTAATTCGGTGAAATCTTATGAAATGGATGCGCCGAACTGGATTCACAGATATGTTATTGGTAAAAAGGGCGCCAACATGAAAGAGCTCGAAATAGATTGCCCCAATGTCAATGTTAACTACTTAGACAACAAGATCAAGCTTGAAGGCGATCCAGAACGCGTCGAAAGGGCCGTTGCTTACCTTGATAATATTATTAAAAACTATTTGGAAAACTATACCTATGTTGTGATGACCGTGAACCCAAGCTACTATAAGCACATAATTGGCAAAGCTGGCGCCAATGTGAACCGCCTTAAGGACGAACTGAATGTAAACATTAATATTGAAGAACGCGAGGGCACAAATAACATCCGCATTGAGGGACCCAAAGATGGAGTTGCTCAAGCCCACCGCGAACTACAAGAAAAAATCGACAAGTTGGAAAATGAAAAGTCCAAGGACGTGATCATCGATCGTCGTCTGCACCGATCAATTATTGGCTCCAAAGGTGAAAAAATTCGTGAAATAAAGGATCGCTACCGTCAGGTGACTATTGTGATCCCGTCACCAAACGAGAACACTGACATTGTTAAACTACGTGGACCCAAGGACGAGGTTGACAAATGTCATAAGGACCTAATGAAATTGGTCAAGGAGATTCAAGAGTCTTCGCATATCATCGAGGTGCCAATCTTTAAGCAATTCCACAAATTCATCATCGGCAAGGGAGGAGCAAATATCAAGAAGATCCGAGATGAAACTCAAACAAAAATCGATCTTCCCGATGAGGGTGATACCAACGAAGTCATCTTGATCACTGGCAAGAAGGAGAATGTTATTGAAGCCAGGGATCGCATTCAGAAGATCCAAAATGAATTATCGGACATTGTTACCGAAGACGTTCAGATATCGCCAAAATTCTATAATTCACTCATCGGAGCCGGTGGCAAGTTGATCTCTGCCATTATGGAGGAATGCGGTGGTGTTTCAATTAAGTTTCCAACCAGCGAATCGAAGAGCGATAAGGTTACTATCCGCGGGCCAAAAGACGATGTCGAGAAAGCCAAAAGCCAGCTTTTGGAATTGGCAAGCGAACGCCAGTTGGCTTCATTCACTGCTGAAGTACGTGCCAAACAACAACACCATAAATTCCTTATCGGCAAGAATGGAGCTTCAATTCGAAAGATTCGAGACTCCACAGGGGCTCGAATCATTTTCCCTAACAATGATGATGAAGACAAGGAAGTTATTACCATCATTGGAAAGGAGGAAAGTGTGCAGGCAGCCAAGGAGCAGCTAGAAGCAATAATCAAGGATATTGATCAGGTGTTTGAGGGTGAGATTGCCGTCGATCCCAAGTACCATAAACATTTTGTTGCCAAGAGGGGAGAAATTCTTCATCGCATTTCGGAAGAGTGCGGCGGTGTAATGATCTCCTTCCCACGACCAGGAGTCGATAGCGACCGCGTAACGCTTAAAGGTGCCAAGGAATGCATTGAAGCAGCCAAACAACGAATTCAAGAGATTGTAGCGGACTTAGAGGCACAGGTAACTATTGAAGTCGTCATTCCACAAAGGTTGCATCGTACCATTATGGGCGCACGAGGTTCAAAGGTGCAGAATGTGACGTCCGAGTATGATGTACAAATTAAGTTCCCTGACCGCGAAGCTACCGACCCAGTCGAAGGCATGTTCAATGGTGGTGACGAGGTGGTTCGTTATTGTGACATCATCAGAATCACAGGTCGTGTTGAAAAATGTGATGCCGCAAAACAGGCATTGATAAACCTTATTCCTATTACGGAGGAGATAAGCGTGCCTTTCGACCTCCACCGTTTGATAATCGGTCAGAAAGGAAGCAATGTTCGTGAGTTTATGAGCCGTTATGACGTACACATCGAACTGGCACCGCCTGAGTCTCAATTAGATCAGATAAAGATCACTGGTACTCCTAATCATGTTGCCGAAGCAAAAGAAGCTTTGCTTGCGAAGGTTGAAGAACTCGAAGGCGATCGCAAGGATCGTGAACTGCGTTCTTTCGAGCTCAAGATCGAAGTCGATCCAGTCTACCACCCGAAGATTATCGGACGCAAAGGTGCCGTCATCAACAAGCTTCGTGCTGATTACGACGTAAATATTTCGCTGCCAAAACGCGTCGACGACAACCAGCATGTTATTTCAATTGTTGGTTATGAAGCTAATGCCGAAGCCGCTCGCGATGCCATTTTAAAGATGGTCCATGATCTGGACGATCTGTACAAGGAGGTTGTTGAGATTGACCAACGAGTGCACTCGCACATAATAGGTCACCGTGGACGAAACATTCGCGCGATCATTGAAGACTATAAGGTTGATGTTAGGTTCCCAACGGCCACCGACGCAAACAAGGATGCGGTCACAATTATAGGCAAGGAAGAGGATGTTGAAAACGCCAAGGAGCACATCCTCTCAGTCGCTGAGGAATACATCAGCAATTTTGTCGACACACTCCCACCACCGTCCAACACCGGTACAAATGCCATATTTGGTAACAATACCGCCACCGAAAATGGCTTCATCCTCAAGGATGCGCCGTGGGAACGTGGAAACAAAGGAGCCCCAAATACTCAATCACAGGAAGATTTTCCTGACTTTGGTGCACCAGCTCCTGTATCTTCAGCTTGGGGACCCAAGGGCTAAAAACCATCTACATCCTCTCCCCTCCTTTCCAACTTTTCCTCAAACACTAATATACACCACAAAAACAAAAACGCCCCTTTAAAAATATCAAAATTCGTTCTTTCCAAAAGTTCAAGAGTTCACTAGGTACTAGAATTGAAATGCCGGTCGGTTTTGCACCTCTCAATCATGATTTTTGTCCGTCTTAAATCCAGATACGCTGCCAACAGTTTGTCACGAAATTAAATGTTTTATATTTGTTTATTTTTTTTTTATTTTCTATTTTTGTGCAATTTTTTACGTTATATAAAAATTATGTTTTCTTTCCAAAAAAAAAAATAATAATAAATCCCAAATCTATATTTTCTTCTTAGTTTGTCAATCTTAATGTTAAGTTAATAAAAAGAAAAAAATATATATCTTCATTAAGCTAAAAAAAATAATTTTATCTAAACGAAATTTATATACGAAAATACAAGTTTAGTGATGTAATTTAAAAAATGATATACAATTTATTATATAATATATACAAATATATATATATATATAAAAAAAAAACTTTTTCTATTAAAACAAAAGTATAAATTAAAAACAAAATACAATAATATTCTATAATTTTATTTTTCATGCTCCTGCGAGGTTACGTCAAAAATCGATTGGTTTTCCTTCTTCAACTGTTTTTTTTTTTTTGTTTTGTTTTTAAAGAGGAGACAAAAATGAAAGAAAGTAATTGATAAAAATTCGTTATAATGTAAAATATCTATTTTCCTATTCCGAATGTGAGAGTATGAGAAAAAATTTTAAAACATAATACAAATTTAAAAAAAACTACAATAAATAAAAAAAAAAATACAAAATGAAATTAATACTACAAACATTATATAATAATAAAGAAATCTTTGTTTGAAACAAAATAAAACTATTATATAAATATATATCAATAATTGAATAATTATTATCATTTTGATTGTGACTGCAAAAAGACATTTGTTATGAGGACAATTCAACAGATTTTTTATATCAATAAAATAAAATGAAAAAGTAATGATAAAACTATTTTCATCGATTGATTATGGTTCTTAAATTAAAAGAGGGGTTTTAAGAACTCAATACTATTGATGAAATTTCATCGTCGCCACTGTCCTGAGAACTCAGGAAAAGTCGAGGAAAAATATTTGATCAGTGATTTTTTCAAGTTTTCAGGAACTTTTTTTTAAGACAATAAAAATGCTTGGTTTACTTCTCATGCGGTATTAAAATTTGATCCCATGTTTAATTTTTGACAGTACGTAATAAGAAAATTTTCAAAATTAATCTAGATATCAAAAAGTTGAATTGATCCCATTTTTAATTTTTGACAGTAAATAATGAGAAAATTGTCAAAATTATAGATATCAACAAGTAGAACTGGGGCCCTACTCTGTATTTCTTCCCGAAAGCCATTCCTATTCGGAAATGTTTTTCGTTCCGCTTTTGAATTGGTACTCTGTAAAACTTTCGAGATGCAAAGAATAGTACTTAATACTATTCTTACTTACGGATTGTTTTTTCGAGTCTCAAATTATTTCTTTTGAGATCTGTCAAATTAAGAAATCAAAACGAATAACAAATAAGGCGGATAAGAACAAGTTATAATTTTTAAATAAATAATTTAAATTCCACTTTCGGAATTTACAATCCGAAAGTAGTAGATTTCATTCCGCTTTAGAAATAGAGAGTACAAAATATTCGTTTTCGGGTAACTTCACTTTCGTTAAAGGTTAATGGCTGAATGCCTCTCAAAGAGTGCATAACCTTACTCGGGTTTTTCTTTTATAGGAAAACCTAGACGTTCTGGGACTGGAAGTGGATAAGCTTACCAGGAAACTTCCTCAAATAAAGTCATAGGGTATTGGTGCCATTGTACATAACCTATTTATCATATACATACCTTATTTTATTTAAACTCAAACTAAAGTAAATGTAAAATATTAAAAATATAAATTAAAGTGTACGCCGTTGTTGAACTTTCCATCTCTTTATTGAAGTATCTTTTCAATCTTACAGACAATTTTCATATAACTTTGAACTTGCTAGCTTGCCCAAACCCATGCTGATGTCAAGCGTTGCCTTCTCCCCGGGCATAGCTAAACGTGCAAGTTTGTTGGGGTTTTTCTTGAAATGCACCCTCATCATGGGATTTTGATTTCCAGTTTCTTCACTAACGAATTCTTTCAACAAAGGAGAAAATTCTATTTCATTAGAAAGAACCAGTTGCTGAAGGGTTTTGCGTTGCCTGGCAATATTCAGATTCTTTGTCTTTTGGAATGAGCCGATAGTCAGCTTTTGTGGTTCTATTGGATTAAAAAATAAGATCAACTGCCCACCCACCTGACAAATGTTGGTTGTATCAAGTTCATTTGCCTAGTTGCAAGGCGGGCGATCATAAAGCGAAATTTTCATACTCACTTTATTAGGATATACGATGGTTCTGGATAGCGTTCGAACATGCTACGGACAACTATTCGACCGACACCATGGCCTTTTAAATTGCCAAGAATTTCACAAAGTGGTTTCCCACGGAAGTCTGTTTTCCGACCAATGTACTTTATTACTTTTGCCATTGTTTAATTTGAATGATTTAATTAGGAAATTTTTTATAAAATAAAGTTGTTCGTTCTTTTCGTATAACAGATTAGTTAAAGATGAGTTCAAGTGATTTCACAGGGAGAAAACGGCAATTTTACCATTTTAGAATCCATAAAAGATTATTTGACAGCTTAAACTTTTGTATTGAAATTCATAACAGAATAAAAGTTCTCGCCAAATAGGCCTAATTGTGTCTGCGTGGTGGTTTTGATATTTTATAATTGTAATTCAATTTGCTGTTCCCTATTTTGAAAAATTAGATTTATTGAGTTGTGTCGCTTTTCTTCCGAACCGATTATTTGTTCCATTTCAAACTGTTTTCTTTAGTTAATAAATTAAGAAATATTATTTTTGTTTAAATTTTAATTTTTATTAACTCATGATAGATTAACAAAAAACAGGGTTAAGAGAATTACTTTTATATTTTTTTTAAGGGTATATCTTTAGTTAGTTGCTTATATTTATGAATTGTAGTTGTGGTTTTGTTGACACAACCTTGGCGAAATACTCTATTCAGCTTTTTTCCGATTTTTGGATAAAAACTGGAATTGGTCAGAAAATCGAACGCAGTCATGTGGGACAGGTAAAAATGCCTTCGACTCTTCGGTAGTTCATATTTATTTCGATTCAAATCTTCTGTGTTTTCAAGCTGTTTTTTGAATTTTCTTGGTGTAATTTTTAAATCGTTATCAATGATTAACTTACGCCGTTTTATAATAATTTGGTTTTTAAATTTGGTTGGGAATCGGTAGCTATCCACTAATTTCTCATTTTTCTGCACTTGTAGCGGTTCCACTTTGGTGATCTTGGGAATTGGCTTTTGTCCTTTGCTATGACGAATGTATGTTCTTTTAGGTGTGATACATTTTCGCCACTTTGTTATAGTATCGGGTGTTTTTATTCGTCCGACAAGAAACGATTGATTGGGAGTCGCACAATCAAATGAATTTGTTTCTTTTGTTCGATTAAGATTAGGCGGGCTTCCAAAACTAGAGAGGTTTGTTAAATTTCGAAGAACTCGTGGGCTGGAAGTGTTTCTCAAAGGTGTCTTTGATCCCATGATCTTTGCAAGATTCTTAGGAGTATTTGGAGTGTTGATTCTATGTAACCGCACTATTTTAAGTTCTGTTACTTGTGGATATTCGGGAAAAGGAATAGTTTCATTGGTATTTTGTACCACAGCGCGTCGAACAATATCAGGCGTAGGAAATCTAATCACCGGGTCGCAAGTGGTTTTACCAGACTGTGATACAAGAGCTGATGCTGTGGGAATTATCCTTGCTATTTTATCAGACATTGTTGTTTGTTGTGATGTGTGCAAAGGTTTCCTTGTCCATCCTGTTGGTAAACACATTTCAGACGAGTCACTTAATATGATGCGTTCTCTTATAGGAAGCGAACGTGGCTCAATAGAGTTCCTTATCTCCTTGCGCGACTTTTTTGCCTGTGTTGGTGTACTATTTGCCAGTGGAACTTGTTTAGGGAGAGATAATTTCCTTAAAAACGCACTACTTGCATTGCGTTTTTCGAGCGGGTTTCCGGGTCCAAAGGAGCCCTTATTGCAGCACTGCCTTGATATTACAGCGTTCTGAAGGACAATGCGATTATTTATAATTACTGGTACAAATAACTCACTTTCGTATCCCAAGCAATCGGCTAAAATAACTTTACTTCCCGACACAAGTTTTAACTTTATTTCTGGAGTCATTTCTTCAAATTTATTTTTTTTGTCTTACAGGTACTGTTTACTAACAAATTTTTTCTTAACTCTTTTTTTAACAACTTTTTTAAAATGCACAATGAATACACCCAGCGCCCCTATGTTTTATTTTTTGAAGAATAAATTAATAAAGTCCTACATGGACGTTATACAACGGCCATTGAGTTCTACATGAGCATTCTTGAAATCCCACTCCTCAAGACCCCTTCACATGACGAATGGACCTGTAGGCTCATCACCCACTATGCAACTTTTAGTTGCGCAACTAAAAGTTGTTCGGAGCTGCTTGCCATCGCTCACTAGGCAATTTCCGAGCAACTTTTGGGTTCAGTATTTTTAATTGAAATGTTAAATTGACCTTATATTTTGGATCAGTGACGATACAAAATTCGTTCAGTGTAAAAATAAAACTTGTTTTTCTGGTTAAAGCCTAGTACGCAGATCGGGAAAAAATTTTCTTTTCATACAAAATTTTTCCTAGGACAAATTTTGTCTTCAGTTTTTTTTTTCTAGGCAGTACGCAGTTCACGCGCAAATTGTGACGTTTATACCCGCTGTAGGGTGAAGTCTCCACTAAATTTTTGCCAGGAAAAATAATCTTCGAAGCATTATTTTACGGGAAAAATTTTGAAAGGTCAATAATTTTGCGCGATAAACACGATCAACCATTATTTATCGATTATATTACAAAAAGAAAAAAGAAGAGAAACATTAATTTTGCGCGATTTTTCCAACGTTTTCGTAGAGATTAGAATTGTAGATATAAAATTTGTCTTTTCCCGATCTGCGTACTAGGCTTAAGCAATAAAAAGTTGCCGGGAAAAAAGTTCCGCGAGCAACTCCGAGCAACTAAAAGTTGCCTAGTGGGCTAGCAACAAAAAGTTGCCTAGTGGGCGATGGGCCTTCAAGTTTTAATTATTCGAGTACAGAAATTCTTTCTTGCTTAAAATGTCAACAACACATTTTTATAAGTTTTCCAGTGAGAAACACACGCTTTGGGCGACCCCAGGGCGACTTCAGGGGTCAACGAACAAACCTAATGTCTCAACTCACAGCTTCACAGAACGAGAACTGACCCCAAGAATAGCTTTAGGCCAGGCGCGCACATGGAACTCAACAGTTTGGTTTCGATTTTGAGCACAATGGGCTTATATGGGAGTGCGCGCCGGTTTATGTGCGCGGACTCTCATATAATTCTATAGTACTCAAAATCGAAACCAAACTGTTTAGTTGCATGTGCGCGCCTGGCCTTAGACCCTGTTTAGATTGGGAAGATTGAAGCCGGTATCACAGCAGTTTGTGGGAAAGAGAAGTGCGGGGTGAAGGGTTTCGTGAAGCGCGAATAAAAACCGGATTAATGAGTATCATTTGTTGTTGTTTCAATGGCCGAAATTTCGAAACTCGGAAGATATTACCTTCTATATGTGTACTATGGTATCAATCTATTTTGAGGCGCCTCGAAGTTTATAAATGTAAACACGACGACCCTCACCAGTCCGCACTCAATTTTCCCAATATAAACAGGGTCTTAGATATCCAGCTGAACGCGCCCAATTTTTGCAAATTTGCACAAAATTTCAAGTTGCCAAACACAGCTTTAAAAACACGTGTTTTGAAACGTCACTTTGACAATTAATCCTAGATTTTATTTTTGCGATTTTCTTCTTTTTATTTGAATCTGAATATATTAATTAAAAATGGAAAACGAATTGGAAATGGATATTGTTGAACCCGGTGATAGTGATGAAGAAATGGATAACGAGGCCAGCGATGATGAGGAAGCTGCAAAAAAACCAAAGGAAGTCTATTTGCCCGGCAAAACTCTAGAAGAAGGAGAAGAGCTGGTTTGCGATGAATCAGCTTATATTATGTTACACCAAGCCTCGACTGGTGCTCCATGCCTCAGTTTTGATATCATTCCTGATGAACTAGGTGATTCTCGTGAAAAATACCCCCTTACAGCCTACATGGTAGCTGGCACCCAAGCGTCGCGCACTCATGTCAACAATCTTATTGTCATGAAAATGCACAATCTCCACAAAACTCAGGAGGAAGACGATGAAGAGGATGGAAAAGAAGACGAGGAATTGGAGGACTCCGAAGATGAAGATCTCGGCAATGAGGTAGCAAAAAAGGCCCAAATGACTTGCGCTTTAATTAAACACCAAGGATGTGTCAATAGGGTTCGAGCTAGTAAACTTGGAAACAGTGTTTTTGCTGCTTCCTGGAGTGAACTTGGACGAGTTAATATTTGGGATCTAACAAAGCAATTACAAGCCGTCGAAGATGATCAACTGTTAAAGCAATACGAGCAAGAACTAGCTAATGCAGGCGTCAAGCCAGTGTTTACATTCACCGGTCATCAGCAGGAAGGATTTGCTATGGACTGGAGTCCAGTGGCCCAAGGAGTTTTGGCAACTGGCGATTGCAAGTGAGTATTGATTTATCAAATAGTTTGTGCAATAGAACTTTTTTTTCTAACTTGAATTCAAGGCGCGATATACATATTTGGTCGCCATTGGAAGGAGGATCGTGGAAGGTTGACCAGCGTCCACTGGTCGGTCATATAGAATCGGTTGAGGACTTACAGTGGAGTCCTAATGAAAAGAGTGTGCTGGCATCGTGCTCTGTTGACAAGACTATCCGCATATGGGATTGCCGCGCAGCACCACAAAAAGCTTGCATGCTCACTTGTGAAAATGCTCATGAGAGCGATATAAATGTAATTTCATGGAATCGTACCGAACCTTTTATTGCAAGTGGAGGCGATGATGGATTCCTTCACATATGGGACTTGAGACAATTCCAAACGAAAAAACCGATTGCAACATTTAAACACCACACGGATCATATAACCACTCTTGAATGGAATCCCAAAGACGCTACTGTTTTGGCATCAGGAGGGGACGATGACCAAATCGCCCTATGGGATTTGGCAGTTGAGAAAGATCAAGATCAAGGAACTGAAGAATCTAAAAATGACGAAGAAATTAGCAAGCTTCCCCCACAGTTGCTGTTTATCCACCAAGGTCAAAAGGAAATTAAAGAACTTCATTGGCATCCCCAATTACCTGGTGTTATATTATCGACTGCACATAGTGGATTCAATATATTTAGAACAATAAGTGTTTAAAATATTTTCTTTTTTTTTATTATGAACTATCAGGTATTTTTTTTAATACATACATACCATCAAAATTAAAATTTTGTATGACTATTAATCCTAAGACAAGTCTGAATTTTCGCTGACACTATCATCATCTTTTTCTTCTGCATCCAGAAGCATATCAGTGTTCACCAAATGACGCATTGTAGGCCTTCCGTGGGGACAATTCTGAAATGAAAAGATATGATCAAATTAAACACTAACACTAACGTAAACACTAACAATATGAAAAAAAAATGATTTTTGAAATTCCGCAGTGAGAAATTTTGCTAGTTTGAAAAAAAGAAAAAAAAATTACTGAACCTCATCATTGCTCTTAAAGAGGTGAAATTTATCAAAATGTACTCGGCAAATTGTTTTTTGTTGATTTGTGTAGATAATTTATTTAATTTTAACGTAAAAGACTGTTTTTTTTAAGTGTATAATTAAACAGACACTAATCTACACGAACTGGCAGTAGATAGGTATTTATGAAGAAAAGGAAAAAGAATTGAACATTTTTTGAATAAACAACAACAACTTATGTGTGCTATAACCAGGTTAGACTGTAGTTATATCTATTTCACGAGTGCTACCTCGATCATCAGACTTCTTATAAGGGGTACTTAGTCTGGTTTTGGCTCATTTTAATTTATGCTTTCACTGGGAGTCGAATCATGTACCAAGCTTTTCAAAAGCCAATGTCCTACATATCACGCTACCGAAGCCACTTAATAAAGCTCTTTCCCAGTGCAAGTTTTATTATTTATCAATCGCACTGAGCTGACAAGCATTTTTACTAGCTCAAATAAGTTTGTTGTTATTCAGCCACGGAGCTTTTCTACACCGAGAAACAAAACCAGACTAAGCACCACTTATAAGGAGTCTTATGATCGAGGTAGCACTCGTAAAATAGCTATAACTCCCACTTAACTTGGTGGTAGCACACTTACGTTGTTGTTTGTGCATGTATGTTTATCATACAAAAGACCCTTTGTGCAAAAAATGATTATTTAAATATTAATCTTACCCACGGTTGCTCGATTTCACCCATATGATTTATTAATCTGCGCATAGTCGATTGATTTAAGGCCGTACCGATCATTACTGACTTTCTGCAGGCTCGAGATGCAAACATAGATCTTATTCGAGAAGGTCGGCACATTGAACCTTTTGGGGCATCCTTAAGCATAAATATCAATTCATCAATATCGTCTTTGCCAAATTCCCATTGTTTACTATGAGGCTTACCAAGTAGTTTTATTCTGTTCGTTGGTGGAGCTAAGAACATACAATCATATAAATCAAAAAAAGGTCTAAAAAATAAAAAAATACATTATACCATTTTCGTCTATTTGAAATTTGAATCCATTTTTTTCAAACATATCTATATTATCAATGAGCAACATTTCATTGTCAGCAGTCATTTCAAGTTTCTGTGGGACTGCAAGCTTCTGATAATGCAGTATAGTGGATTCCTGTAACTGTTCAAAGTTGTACTTCTCGTCAGAAGCGTGTTGATCGACAATTAACAAATCCGAACCAAGACGCACTATTATAAAACCCAAATTGAATTGACCTATAATTTCCATTTTCGCAAACATTTCTTTTGAGATTTCAAGTTGTAGTTCCTCTTCAGCCAATTTGTTTTGATTTGGATCTATTGTACTTTTGAATTTTAATCGGTTTAATTTAGTCTGTGCGATTTTTAAATCTGATTCTGCTTCCAGGTTCACAGCTGCCCTTATTTCATCGAGTGATGTCTGAATTTTAGCACAAGAAACATAAGACATTTCAAGATCTTCAGTGTTTTCATCAAGTAAAACGGTTTTATTTTCAATTATTTCTAAAAAATCTTCTCTTTCTTCATCGGAGCTTTCGACATTGGCTTTGGCTTTGGGTTCAAAAAAATTAATGTTTGGAACGGAAATTGTTTTGCAATCAATTTTTTCAATTGTTTCATCCTGTTCATCAGACATGTTACTTTTCAGTAAGGTGTCAAACTCTACAAGAAATATGAAAAATTAAAAAAAAAAAACCACATTAAATTTTGTCTAGTCTAGAACTCAAATAAAGGCCTGGATAACCACTACGTCATATCCAATTGTTCAGTTTTTCCTATCGTAAAAGAGCTTACCTTTCGATTCTTTCTTTAACTTGTCACCATCAAAAACGCTCACATCACAATCCTTATCCGAATCAGAATCCGATTTGTAACTAGCTAAGGAACTGTTGAGTTGCTGCTGTTTAATAGAATCATCCCTCGTTAGATACTCTTGGATTTTTTTCATTTTAGCAGTTCTCATTGCAATTTCGTTTATTGGTTTCCTCTTACATCCTTTGTTCGTCATTGGCCCTGATATATCACCGGTTGCTTTCCATTGGGATAAAACTTGAAGGAATGCAGGCTTATTGGGTGGAACTTTATCTTCATTCCCGCTTTCATTTTCAGTGGTACTGTCATTCGACTTGAGTTTGAACAGATTATCAATTGTGGTGTTTTTCAATTTGTAGGTTGAGGGTATGTTACCAAATGTATTGAGTAGAGCTTTCTTTACTGCCAGCAAAAGAATTTTTTCATTGTTGACAAGTAACTGACGCTTGTCTGGTGTTAAATTAACATCCACCTGTGACCGTTCTGTTAAAACATTGAGGAAGATGAAAGGATACTGTTGAAGATTGTAGCGATGGTAGATTTGATTTACCACTTTGGCAACCTTCGTTATATATAATACATTTATGTATACATTAATTAGTTTCTTTTACTAAAAACCTTAAGATACTTACATTTTGTGGCTCACACGGCCTCGAGTTGACAAAGTAATACTGTCTATCTTTTGAACCCTTTCCTTTTCCATGCTCACAACTCGATATCCATCCCACTAATTCGAATTGTCTAGCATTTATCTGCTCGATATCATCTTCAGTTATTTGAAAGCTGGAATCGGTTTCATTAAGATCTGCAAAACTTTCAATGGTGAGTTTTTCTTCAAATGGAGACTTTATCTTGACCAGATCAGATACTTGTTTTGCTCCGAATATCGCTTCAATATTGTCGAGATAGTTTTGAGATCCATGAGTTGCAAGTATGGCTGATTTCATTCCTTTCGCATTGTAATTCGTACACAGAATACGGACACCTTTAGAAACAAGGCAATAGGCTTGCAGAATTTGACACATTTTTGAAAATTCTTTTTTTATATTTCGGGTGAATTCGCGCTTTCGTACAGGAAGTGTAGAAAATAAATTACTCAGAGTAACAGTAGTGCCCACTTGCCTAGCGCATGGAGTTTTTTTCTTTATTTTACCATCATGATCAAGTTCGACCTTTAGCCCTTAGTAGAAGAGAAATACGTAAAATATAACTTCAAAGAAATAAAAGCTATACAGAATATAATAAACTGATAGTTATTGCTACAACTCCCAAAACAATTACAAATAATTGTTATAATTAAAAATTTTTTTTTAAGCTATAAACAAAAAAAAAATATAGTTGTGAATACACGTTCAACCTTAAAAGTTAAAAAAAAAAAAAATTGTTCACACTGGTCAAAAAGGTTTTTTGTCACAAAAACCAGGACCATATTTTTGAAAATTTTTTCTGTAACAGAAATTGAAATAAACCGAGATTAAAAATTAAAGGAGGAGGGGAGAGAACACCACAAATAAATTCGTATGCTTTAGGTTTTAAGGAATAACAAAATGATAAATCTAGTAACCACCACTATTTATTTAGTTTCGACTGCACTAGTTATGCATAATTTCCGTGCAACAAGAGCACCTGTTGCTCTCAACAATCGATGGTGCTGCCCTAGGTTTGCTCTCCTTTATTATAAAGTCAGGGGAAAATACAAAGAATAGTATAAAGCTAACCCGTGCGCTTAGCTTATACAATTTACCTACCAACACTCGTTGAACTATGTCTTGTGATGATGGTCATATCAGAAAGAGCACAAAGAGAACTGAGAGCTTCCCCGCGAAAGCCAAATGTTTCGACACCTTGCAAATCGACAAATTCTCGCAATTTGGATGTATGATATTTTGCAGCTAAAATTGAATGGAAATTTATGCAAATATTGGGAGTTTAAAATTTTTCTTACTCATAGCTTCAATATTGGATTCCTCAACACCACATCCATTATCTAAAACGTCCACTGAATCAAGTCCTTGATTATGAAGTTTAATCTCAATGAGAGTCGCTCCAGCATCTATAGAATTCTCTACTAATTCTTTTACAGCAACCGCCAAACTTAGAACAACCTAGTTGTTGTTGGGTTTGTAATAAATTATATTTGGAAGGAAGAAATTCAGAACAAACCTGTCCGGAACAAAGCTGATGGACAGTGTTCTTCAAAATTGCTTTGATGGGTTTTGATTCTTCTTTTGTGACTTCAGGTTCATCATGCATTGTAATACCATTTTCAGCCATTATAACCCAATTAACTTAAACTTGCTTTATAAATTATGTGATGGAATAACAAAAATAACAATTAAACAAAATTTTTGAACTTTTTAAACAAAAACATCAACAAGCCGGACTAAAAATACAAAATGCATGTTGCTGATGAACATGAAAGCGGTGGGGATTGTTTGTTTTTTATATACACAGACAGGTTCTGGTCATGAATGAAACAAGATTACGCCATTTCATTTTTTTCGCTTTGTTGTTGTAATTTTTGACAGCTCGTATTGCGCAATTGGAGACAAAAATATGATTTTTTCCTACTAGAGAAAGCCGGGAAAAGTTTTTAACTTGAATTTTTAATTAATTGTTCTAATTTGAATCAATTAAAAGTGAAGTGTAGTGTAAAAAAAGTGCACAAGTTCTGAATTATCTATTCTACTTTACACATCGCCGCTTCGTTTGCTTTTTTGCGATTTATTTTAAATGAAAAAACCTTTATTTCAAATGAATAATATTAATTCGGTATTTATAATCGTATTTTTAAACGAAATCTTTGTTTTTTTAATCTACTAAACGCGCACGAAAGGAAAAAAACACAACCGAACATTTATTGAAATTGGCGCATCGGCGTAATTTGGGTGGAATTAACCCTTCTCTTTCTTACTCACACAAAATCTACCTATCTCACTGGATGCGCCGTTCGTCAAAAATACATGTAAACAGGCACTCACAGATCAGTGTGATAAATACAATAAATTTGAAAGGATTAGAGAATAGGACTCTTTTGTTTTTCATGTTAAACATTGGTAGATTTATTCTTTTTTATTCGTGAACTTAAAATACATAGGTAAGCTGAATGCTTAAATACATTAATGCTTAAATACATTAATAAGTACAATTCAGAAAGAAACAAAAATACTTCTTGTTGGCATCTTCACATCTTCAGAAATATTTATTTTTAATTGTAGCATCCTTTCCATCGAATGTAATGCAATCATAGTAGAACTTTCTATTAACCCTGCATTGTATTCCGCATTTGGTGCCCATACAATTCTCGCACTCGAACCAGCATCCAGTACATTCTTCGTCCATGCAATCACAAACGTCTAGTTTATTATGTTTTACACGTCCATATTCGTCGTAGATACTGTTTTTTGTTGATGTGGTTCCTGGCTTGCGGCGAAGCTTACGTTTTTCTCGATTGGACTTAATTGGATCGAAATGTTCAAGAAATTTCAATTCATCAGACTTGCCGCGTAGTTTTCTTTCAGTGTGTGACCTTTTCTTTCTCTCGCGGAGGGATCTTCTAGAACCCTCCATATAATCTTGATCTTCCTCATATGGCATATTAAAGTTGGAACTAATATTTAGGCTGTTTTTTTGAACTTGTGGTGTTAAAAAATTAAAGAAAAACAAATTTTGATGAACAAAACAATTTCGAGAAACAAATTTACCGAAAACTCGAAATGTCAGTGGCCTGTCAGTGTGCAGCTTGGTTGAACAGTTGACAAAACTTTGATAAATAGGTCTGTTCGTGCAACACTCCCAAACTACTTAAAGCCTCTTCCATACTGGCGCGAAACATTCGGAGTGAATTTGCGAAAACAAGAATATTTCAAGATTTTAATCGTGCCAGTGTGGGCACGAGAAAAGTGATGGAAAATATTAAATTGAGTTTTGTTCTGGATGTAAGTTCTTAAACTGTCCTCTGGATTTAAATGTGGATTTAACGAGTTAATAGGTTTGGATTTAATTTTTGGATTTTAATTAATTTACATCTGGATTTAAGTTTTAATCTGTGCCGAGATTTAGCTATTTCAGCGAGTGAAAACACATGACTCGCCTTACTCGCCGACTCATCTCACTTCTTTCGCAAAAGTGATTTAGCTACCTTAGTGGGATGAGAAACTTCGAATTCAGTTTCGAAAATAAATGTCATCTTGAAAATTGCTTTTTTTCACTACTACAAAGAGTTGAAATTTAAAAGTTGGCAAACTTTAGTTTTTCAAAAAATCCCTGGGATATTTGCAGGCAACTGATTTTCCAGTAACAATCAGTTCATTGGTGAGAAGGGCAGGAAGAAAAAAGTCAACAAATGGACATGTTCGCACGGCAAAAATCGACAATTGGCCCATCGCCCATTAGGCAACTTTTAAGTTGCGCAACTTTTTGTTGCTCGGAGTTACCGGCAACAGAGAGCAACAATTTCCGAGCAACTTTGTGGGACTAGACTGACTTTTGCCGCCATATTTTTTTTTGTGATGGCTGCTTTCCGGTTGTCTGGCTATTTATAATCGTAAGCTGGCAATGCGAAATAAATTAATATTTATAATTATAAAATATTATATTCATGGCGATTATGGAATCCGCAAAACTGCATCCGCAGTGAATCGCAGTGTAGTGCTCTCTTTTCTCTTCATCGATTTTACGTGGAAATAAAAGAGAACAATGTACAGCGAATCACTGCGGATCCACTGTTGCGGATTTCATAATAGATATGATTATTTATTATTATAATGTGTAAGGTTACTCACATTGTTGAAAAATAGGAAAGCAAATTTCATTTCCAGAAATTGGCCAAAATGTTGCCTAGTGGGCGATAGACTTAAGGCCTGGTCAAACAGAACGCGGGCCGACGGGACGGTCAATACTTCAACATGGAAGGAAAGAACGCGGCGGGCAAATTTTGTTTGTAATTTCTTACAAAGACCGCCGGACCGCGCTCTGTTTGACACGGCCTTTAAGAAGGCGGTATTTCCAAACAGACCATCGATCATTTTTTATTACAAAATCGAACAAACTTTTTATTGCGCATATTTGTCTGACAGCTGTCCGGAATTTTGGGTAAGGACTTTTCACATTTCGATTTATCTATCACGATTAAAAAAATCATTTCACCGACTTGACTTTTATCAGAATAAATTTAAATAAATCTAATTACAAAATAGAACTCCATCTGGTAAGTCCTCCACAATTTTATACATTTGGCTTAAGAGCCAATCTTTGATTTATTCCATAAAATGATCTAATTCTCTCATAACCACATGCAATTCAATCGGTACTTCTCAATTAAAAAAATAATAGTGTATATATTTTGGTGCCCTTTTTCTTATTGCCTAGTGATTCAAGCATGATTACGCGTGTGCTGCAGCATATCCACAAGCTGCGTTATGCAAAAACTCGTTTATCAAACAATCTGAGGCTCTCGTCGACCAACGTAGCTCAAGATGGCCAACCACAAGTCAAGAGTACCACGACAAATTCAGCACCAGAAGTTGTGAATTTGGTCGACCGGCAATATTCACCTGGAAAGGAATACGAAGATTTCAAGTGTATTCGTGCCGAAAGTATACCAGAGTTCGGAATCGTCAGCTATACATTTAAGCACAACAAATCTGGAACGGAGTTGTGGTATTTAAATCGCAACGACTCGAATAATGTATTCTCGGTGAACTTTAGGACAACTCCTTTTGATTCGACTGGTTTGCCTCATATTCTGGAACACAGTGTCCTATGTGGCTCACAAAAGTATCCCGTTCGTGATCCTTTCTTTAAGATGCTCAACCGATCGGTGGCCACTTTCATGAATGCAATGACAGGACCCGACTATACTATGTATCCCTTTTCATCAATGAACGAAATCGATTTTAGGAACTTGCAAAAAATCTATTTGGATGCTGTTTTCCGGTGAGTTTATTGTTTATTTTAAGTTTCGTTTGCGTCCGAACGGTACCTTAAATGTATGTAGGTAGATATATAAGATTTTGAATAGTTTGCTATGTTCAGAATTCTTCCCCATATGTCTTAAATATTTGAAAACAACCAAAAAAGTTTCGATAGGCATGTTTTATTTTCCTTTTTAGCTTTATGGTTTTTCTAAGTGGATGAATTTACTACGAACTCAAATTTATGTTTCTTTCTGTTAAAAAAAAAAACTGAAAAAAAAAGGTAAATTTATAATCTTTATTTTAACAATTTTTTCGCTTGAAGTGCGTTAATTCACACCCATTTTTGTATGGCGAGAAACTTGTAATGTATACCAAATTTAATGTATACCACACTTTGTTTCTAAAAATTAAAGGTCGTATTTATAAACGTTGTCTTACTCTAGACAGCCAAATAAATAAATATAAAATTGGCACACTAGCTCATGAAGAACTAGGGCCTAGTGACTTACAACTCTCAACCATTCCTGTGTACTTGTCTGCAGGAATGAAGGGGACCTACAGTTCATTGCCGAATCCAAACGGCTAATGTGGGTGGCACTTTTCTATGTTAAGAGATACTCTTTGAGGATTTACCAGTTCCTCGCAAGAGGCAGTAGCCGTTTTTTTCAATTATTATGTGCACGGGGCTGGGAATCGAACCTAGTCCTCCGGCATGACAGTCCTATGCACTAACCATCATGCCAAGGCTATTACGGGGCTGGGAATCGAACCTAGACCTTCGGCATGACTGTCCTATGCACTAACCATCATGCCACGGCTATTACTTTAGACAGCCGTCTAAGTTATAAACAAATCTTTCAAATTGTTGCTATAGTGATCTAACTTTTTATCTAATTTTGTACAACGAAATTAATATCTAAACCTTAAATTCAATACTTTTTTTTATTAAATAAAGCATATTTCCTTTTGCCAAATGTATCGTAAAGTAAAGTAAGTAAGTGAAGAAAACTTACAATGTAGTCTTTTCAAATTGAGGTTCCATTTATAGTTCATTGAGTATATAAAAAAAATTAAATTTAAGTCTTAAAACGCCTAAAGAATCTCAACACAAAACAGAAAAAAAAATACGCTAAATTAAAGCTTATGAAAAAAAAACAACTTTGTACGAACCTACCTCATGAATCACTGATCTTTGAAATAATAAAAGTCATTTCATGCGAAAAAAAATGTAAATTTAATTTTCTTCTGATTTGTGTGGAGGTAGAGACACGCGGTTTAGGAATATGTTTTATATTTCCGAGCAGTCAATAAGTTTTATAAAAGTTCTTTAGGCTTTACGTTATTCTGCTATTAGTCGCTGGAATTTTTGTATTTTGTTCACCGGAAGGAGATGGTTGGCTGAGTTCCAAAATGAAGAATATGTTTTGATGCGGAAGTAATGCCTTCATTTTCCATACGCATCAGCAACGGAAATTTGACGCTTTGTAGAAATATTACATTACATATATATAAGTCTGACGTTTCGGAATGCAAACAAAAAAATTAATCGAAGCATCTAGAAAGTTTTTGGATGCGCAAACTGCGCAGTAAACGCGCATCTGATGAATTTTGGAACTCAGCCGTTGTTCCGAAATCAAATATTGATTGAATAGGGCCCTGAAAAGCTTTTAGTGATCTTTATAAGGTAAACGATGGTTTATTGAATATATTTTCCTTAGAGTAAATGTTGTAGTTAGTCATTAATTTAAATCACAAGTAATATGCAGTAGCTCAAACCAAATGTAAAAAATTTCACAAAATACAAAAGTAGTAAAAACAGACTGAAGTCATGATGTATGCAAATGCTTTTGTTATGCCGTAATAAGTTGTGTCATAAGCTTACAGGTCGGTCAGAAGTTCATTGGTACTAAAATGCCATTTTTGATATTTTTGTGGTTTCTTTCCCGATGGTGCATTGTTTAACTGTGCTATAAAATTTTCCTCCTGAATCAAAAAACAAATTAAATTCAGGTGCTTTTCAGTTAATTCCTCTCAACTAAGGATTTCCATAATAAGAATCTGAATACTTTTATTCTTTTACTATGCCATATTTTTTTGTGACCTTGTTTTGCATTCGGTTAAATTCTTGCACTTAGAAAAGTTATACCCTTGGTTAGTGAATAATAATAAGAAAAATGCAAATAATTCGAAAGTTAGGTTTATTTTATCTATCATAGTTTAAAATATATGTTTGTCGTCACTGAGCTTAACAACAAATTATTTTCTTTTCTTATTATAGACCAAACCTGGAATATTTAGACTTCCTTCAGGAAGGATGGCGCCTCGAGCATGCAAATTTAAAGGATAAAAATTCAGACTTGATTATCAAAGGAGTTGTTTACAACGAAATGAAAGGGGCATTCTCGGAGAACTCTTCTATATTTGGCCAAAATTTACTTAACAATCTTCTCCCCGACCACACTTATGGCTATGTGTCCGGTGGAAATCCCTTAGAAATACCAAAACTCAGTCATGATGATTTAGTAGCTTTTCACAAAAAATACTATCATCCAAGCAATTCCCGAATCTATTGTTATGGCAATTTTAATTTAGACAAAACACTTAACTATGTAAACACCGAATACCTTTCAAAATACGAAGCAATTGATAATTCTTATAGCCGAATACCGAATCAAAGACGATGGCATAAGCCAAGAAATGTGCACATATCAAGTCGTCTTGACAATTTGGGTGCACCATTTGAGAAACAAAACCAAATCTGCATAGCTCTGCTTATGTCCGACGTAACGGATATTAATGAAACATTTATGTTGTACGTTTTGTCAGAATTGCTGGTGAAAGGACCCAATTCTCCATTCTATAAGAGCCTAATTGAACCAAATTTCTCTGGTGGCTACAATCAGACGACAGGTTATGATCCACAAATCAAAGATACATTCTTTTGTGTTGGTCTGCAAGATTTAAAAGTCGAAGATTTTGGTCGCGTACAGGAAATATTCGATGATACAATTAGAAATATTGTTCAAAATGGCTTTGAACACGATCACATCGAAAGTATTTTGCACAACATTGAACTTTCATTAAAGCACCAAAGCCCACAATTTGGTCTGGGTCTGCTTTTCAACTCGACTCCTCTTTGGAATCACGAAGGTGACGTTGTTGAAACCCTAAGAGTTAGTAAACTAATGCAAACATTCCGTGAAAACTTACGACAAGATCCCCAGTACTTACAGAAAAAAGTAGAACATTACTTCACCAATAATACTCATAGGCTAACGTTAACTATGTCACCGGACGATCTTTATGAAAGCAATTTTCAGCAGGCAGAGTTAGCTATGCTCAAGTATAAATCAACAAATTTAACTGCTGAAGACCGAGAAACAATCTTCGAAAATGGGCTGCGTCTAGAAGAGTCACAAAAGGCTCCACCCAATGTTGAGGTTTTACCTTGCTTGGATTTGGCCGATGTTAAAACACCACCTAAACCCTATCCGGTAAACGTAATAAAAGTTCAGGATGTGCCAACACAAATTTGTAATGTCCAGACCAACGAAATTTCATACTTCAAATGCTTTTTCGATTCTGCAAACCTCACCCACGAAGAAGTGACACTTATTCCATTATTCTGCAATGTAATTGATGATATGGGTACGAAAAAATACGACTACAGAGTTTTTGATAAAATAGTGACTTCAAAGACATCCGGAATTGATTTTAAGCTTCATTTCGCGGAGAATATCTACGATAGCAAATCATACGACCTTGGAGTTTTGATGACAACACACGCTCTTGACTACAATGCCAAAGGTATGTTTGATCTTGTGCATGAGCTGCTGTGCAATTTCAAAATGGACGATGTGGATCGACTAAATATGCTCATCGAGAACTATATGTCTAGTATTTCTGTTGGCATTGCCAGCTCTGGACATCTTTACGCAATGCAAAGCTGTAGTGGACTGGTTACTGACTCAGCAAAATTAAAGTCAGAACTTGCTGGGTTGGAGCATATTGAGTTGATGAAGAAGCTGCTCAAGGACTACACACCCGAAGAAATTCAAATAAAACTAGTAACTTTGGGAAACAAATTATTTAATGCGCAAACAATGCGTGTTGCAATTAACACATCCGATGAAAATTTGCCCAAATTCCTCGAAAACTATGAAGAATTCCTCAAAAAATTACCCAAAATTAAATGCACAAAGCAAGAGAACAAAGTTAATCTTTTGCAGCCTTCTTGTCAGCACTTTGTTATGAATATTCCCGTTAATTATTGCGCTAAAGCGATATTCACAGTTCCCTACATTGATCGTGATCACCCCGCTTTGAGAATACTCGCAAAACTGATATCTGCCAAGTATTTACTGCCAGTAGTGAGAGAACAGAATGGAGCCTATGGCGCCGGCGCCAAGCTTGGCTCAGATGGAATATTCAGTTTCTTCAGTTATCGGGATCCAAACTCAACGAAAACCTTCGAAGCTTTTGATAATACTTACAAATGGCTAAAGGAAAGTGAGAAAGAAATCACAGAGCAGACCTTATTCGAGGCAAAATTGGGGGTTCTTCAGCAGTTAGATTCACCAACAGCACCTGGCAATTTGGGAGTTGATTTCTTCCTTTATGGCGTTTCACAGGAGCTATTCCAAAAGTATAGACAGCGCATGTTGAACGTGACGTTGGCTGAATTGAATGGTGTTGTCGAAAAGTATTTCAAGAACAAACCACATCACTATGGAAAATGTATTCTAGGCCCAGAAAACGAACATCTAGTCGGTAAAGACGGTGATCAGTGGAAAACTATTTTGTAGATTGTGTATGTGTCTAAAAAAATAATAATTATGTTTTACTATGAACGAATGCCTGAAATATTTGTAGAGTTATAATTATAGATTGTATCAATTTAATTTACATGTTGATGTTAAAATATCTAAAAAAAAATATATGAAAAATTAACCAAAAATTCACCGTTTTTTTATCGGCTTTATTCGGCTATTTGTAAAATTTATAAGTTCTGCCATCCATTGGGGGGTGGGGGAGGGGAAAGTCGTTTTTTTGGTGTCAGTTCTGTTATAGTAATAGTTGCCATTGAAACTCATAATTGAAAATTTTTAATTTAAGATTTGGGGCACTTTAAAAGCGAAATCATTGATTATTTTGATGCCAATATGAAGCTGACCACTCAATTAATATTTATTGCCAACCAAAAATCCTGACTGCAAAAACCTTACCAGGTGTGCAATCAAGAGAAAACCAAAGTTGGGCCATTTTTTTTAAATATTTGCGAGACGAAAAATATTTTTCAACAATTTTACATTTGTTTGGCTTAAAAAAAACTCTTAAATAAATTTCTGTCCAAAATTTAACAATTTATCAACTTTGGGAGTGTCTATGTGTATATAGGTAATCAAATTAGCCCGCCAACAAAAAGATGACTGAAATGAAAACGTCAAATTTTTGGCGGATTGCAGATCCGTACGTTTTGTAGAACACTCTTCAATCCGTAAAATCTCAAACAATACGGAATTCAGAACTGCGAAAATTCGAAAACGGGACGTTTTGGTATTCGAACGAAAATCAAAACAGCCATGTAAAGCAGCTGCTGAAACGGCTGGGACACGTAGAGCGTATGGACAGCGACGAGCCCTTAAATCTAATCCTTATGGGCTAAACAGCAGCGGACGACCGCACAAATGCAGAACGTCAGAACGACCTCAATCCTCAACTAACTTGGTTTTCATAATTATATAGTCCAGCTAGAGGTCAGCCTTACGGAGGGCGGATTTCACTTAAACTTTTTAAACCTTTCCGTCTATAATAAGATCAAACTATAAATATTTCAGTGAAATCGGTTCAGCAGTTTTCGAGTCTATGAGCCACAGACAAGCTAACATTAATTTTTATTTGCGATACGTATTTTTATTGTTACTGTAAACCTCTGAATTGGTATAAACATGGGTTAAAATAGGATTTACCATTAACACGCAATACAAAAACAATTTGGAATACTGCACTCTTTCTGGATCTATTTCAAAGATCCAAAAATTAGTTCAATAATATATACTTACTAAAAAATGTTCCTCCATTAGCTTCAATTCTTTCCAATGTTCTGTTTTTACTTTAATTTTCAGATTATGTCACTTCCTTGTGGTTTTAAAAATTCTGACGAATATTTTGACAAATGTTTAGAATTTTTGGCGAAATACTGTTGGATTTACGAAACATCTAACACCTGCTTCCTCCGAAATAATGTATTAGACAGAATGCCAATGGATTGGATGGAATATTTTATTACAGTTTCTAATGATATACTTAATGCATTTCCAAACCGTCAATTGCAAACAGATCATTCCAGTCTTGGTAGATTTATCCAAGAACTAAATTATCTGATACCGAAAAAAGTTCAAATATCCTCCTCAAACAGCGATTACAAATTCAAAAAAATGAGTAGAAAAAAACAGCACGAAATATTAAGATTATCTTGTCTTATTAAAAACATTTGTTCAAACGACATTGATATCCTTGTAGATTTTGGATCAGGATTAGGCTATCTAAGTGAGATTTTGCACAAAGAAAACGCCTATAAAATAATTGGAATTGAATCTGACTCTAAAAGGGTGCAGTCGTCTAGAGAACGGCAATCCACAACGTATCCTTCTTCGCAAAATGATGTTGTATATAAAGAACACTTTATAACAGAAGAGTCCAAAGCATTCATTTCACACGAAGTTAATATACTTTTTCCTGACCTTAAAGATGCCCGATTGGCTATAATCGGCCTTCATTCTTGTGCAGATTTGACAATAAATTCTATGAAGTTGTTTTTTGAAATGGAGAATGTTCAAAAACTTATCATTATGCCATGTTGCTACCATAAATTAGAAACCAAGACCGAAACAAACGAAAGTAAATTTAAAAACTTTCCTCTCAGTAATGCTTTAAAAACAGCTAAAGCAAAGATAAAGTCCTTCAATGGCTTCAACAGACCGTTTTTAAGACTAGCTTGTCAGCAAACATCTGCATGCTGGATGAAAGCTACCGAACAAGAACATTACAATCATGGTGCGGATATGTTTTTTCGAGGAATTGCTGAAGCTATTATTAATGATGACGAAATGGTTGTCAAATCGAAGAAAAAAATGTCTTTACGCCAATTTAACTTCGATGAGTTAACTTGTCTTTATGAATTGCACTCGAGAAAAAGCACAAAGCCGATAGCTTGGACAACAGAGCACAACAAACATTTCCTGGAACTTATGGAAAAGTATCCCAACGGACCTAAACTTGCAGAGGGATTAACATGCTTGCAGACTACAATGCAGGTAATACTTAGTCTGATGTTTGGTATCGTGAAATTTCTTAAAAATTTTTACATTTTGCGGTCAAAACCCATCGGAAAAAAAATACAAGTGTGGGAAATTTAGTGACAATTTCACGTTATCAAACAGTCTCATATCGTCGTCGTTCAATGAAAACTCGCCCTATCCTAGTCGATTTTTCTTTGCGTTGTTATCATTTGTAAGGGACTTTTCGAAATTATTTCATTTTAGATTTTAATTAAGTGGAAAATGAGCTTAGGGAGTTCACATTGAACGAAGCTGGTATGCATATTATCTTGCCTAATAATATTTAATATGTAAACAAATCCTATAACTGTTTTCCAATTAGGAACTGTGTGAAAACGTTGTCCTGTATGACAGATTGTGCTACATGGAAGAACAAGCTGTTGAGTGTAATCTCAAAATATCAGTAAAATTCGAAAAAATCATGGACGAATTACTCTCCCCTCGTGGCTTTGTTCTAATTGCACAAAAATTATGACTTCTACACGAGAGCTTCCCTTTTTGTAGATAAATAGATGAATTCACTTAAAATTAAATATTAAAATAAATGGCTTTAAGGCCTATAGGAATAATTTTGTTTGTGTTTTTTTTGTTACCTTCCCATCATGCATCCGTAAATTTTAAAATATATGTAATTTTAAATTAATTAAGCTCTTAATTTAATCTTAACGAATTTTGATTTTTAGGTGCGAAACACTTTAATGAGGTTATTTTGCGAAAAATCAGGAGTAATGGTCTTTTGAGAGGAAGTACCTAAATAGCTGAATGTGAAATTTAAAATTTTAAAATACTTTGCAATGATATAGGTTTAGGTATACATAATTATATATTAACTGATATTGAACCATTCTTTTAAAGGGAGTTATTATTTGTTAGATTCTTATGTAGAAATCGCATTCAGATTTCTATGCTTCTTTTCGGTTAAGGAGTAATTTTTCTTGGCCTTGCAGCAGGTAGTAGGAAGTAATAGGATGGATAGAAATGGTGTTTTTCAATGACAGCGGTAAATTTCAAACATGGATTTTTTAGTTTTGCTGTAAACTTGAGGTAAGGATCAATAAAAAGAACTGAGGCGTATGGGCGTGCCTAAAGCCGTAACGACATCTATCTCATGTGGTGTTTTGTGGTGTTGTCGTGTGTCGTTATCGCTCCAATGTATTTCATATGCGTAGAGCCATGTTTGTCTAGCATGATGTGTTGTAGAGAGGTGTGTTGTGTCGAAATCTATTTTGTTACGATTGCGCCATAACACGCTATGGTGCAGACATTTTTTTTAGTGTGCGGGATAGAGAAAACAATGCTCATGAAAACAGAATAATAAAAAATAAAAAATGTCTGTAAGACAGCAAGCTTGATTAGTGTTGCTCAGTCCACAACACTCCACAACACACCACACGAGCCATATGTGGATTCGTCTTAAGCCCTCATACGATTTCATTCTTGTCTCGACTCAACCTACGCGCTCTATAGCTAATTTTTTAACGTACCTACCCATTTTTCATATTTGTTCTTTATTTTATTCTTTTGAAAAACTTAAGCATTTCAATAATTTGCCAAACACACAAACCACGTCAAAATTACATAGTAGGTGCAGAAAATGGTATAACTTCATGAATCGAAAGTGGCAGAATCATAGTAGTAAAATTTGTTAAAGATTCAAGAAAATAAAAAAAGTGCGTATACGCCCGAGTGGACCACAATTGAATGAATTTCAATTTTTTATGGAGCATCATGTTTATTAAATAAATCTCATTTATTTTTTTAGTTAAGACTATTTACATACATACATATACATAGGTATGTTTATATGTATGTATGTATTTTTTTTATAATCCTTGATAGTTCAGGCCTTCTGTAATGTCGTTTTCCGTTGGTCACTCCTAGTACTCTTTTTTCACTCCATCCACACTCCCAACACTCCAAAAACCTTCCATTGGCTGTTCGGAGTGATGATTTAGGAGTGTTTTTTCACTCCGGATTTCATTAAGGAGTGCTAGGAGTGCACTCTGAAAACACACATATTTTTAAAAGTATGTGTTGGATTAATTGCCAAAATAGTAAATGCTTCTTCTTGAGATGTTCTGGAATTGAAATTATTGAAGAATTCATTTTAGTTTTTACTTCTACATAGATACACATATTACGGAAAAGAGTTTTTCATATTCCATTGGAATCAAAAAAGAGTGAAACACTCTGAAAATCCAATCGAAAACGACATAAGTCAAAGGCGGCTATTTTTTTTTTTTTGCTTGAGATTTTAAGGTGATCGAAATTTTGTTAGCCTCAGAAATAAAGGTACCTGCCATATATAAGCGTTTTGAAAAACGTTTTTTATATCGAAAACGGCTCCAACAATTCTGATTAAAATTTGTATGTGTACCATTACAGGTATGGTCTACATTTTGATGAAAAAAAATTACCAAAAACTGTTATTAACGCGTACCTACCACACTAACTTAACGACTTAATTGATTTTGGTTAAAATTTTTACTGGAGAAATCATTTTCAATATAAATAATATAACATTGGAAGATTTTCAAAAAAAATATGTTTTGAATTTAATAAAAAAATATTTTTTGGATTTAAAAAAAGAAGTTTTTTGGTGCGCTGATCTTAAATCCGAAGTCAGAAATATTTTATTATCTACATCACGTTTGAAAATCATAAAAAATCGTTTTTTTTTCGCTGTTCTCGAGGTCATGCTTTAACACGATTCATGATTTGTATCGTTTTCTGAGCAAAACTTTCCCCCAAAAGTTCTTACTATCAAGGGCAAGGGCATTGCCGAGTATTTGACAAGTTTTCCTCGTCTAGATGTTCCCTACTGAAGAACTTCCAGAGCCTTGACAAAACTTGACAAAAACTTACTATTTTCCCAGGCAGGTTATAAGTTGTTGCAGCGTTGCCGAACTTTTCAATTATTTATGAATTCAACCAACCTATACTCTGAAGTTCACTTAATTACAGACTTAGCGTTTTATAATTTCATGTAACCAAAAATTTCTTTTCATGGATTATGTTAGCTTTTAAAGCCCATAATCAATTTTCATCCCTCTGATGCTTTTAACTCATAAAAGGTATGATGTGGCCAACTATACAATAAACATACTCGTACCTTTAGGTAGACCTATGTATTATTAATTTTTTTTTTCTTAAAAAGCTCTTGTATATGTAGGTATAGGTACCTTTAACTTGAGGTATATAAAAAGATCCCTTTTTAATGCCATACATTTCAGACTTTCAGAGGCATTCTAATTCAATTTGGAACTTTGCTTCTACTGTATTTTCCAATTATGCTTCGTTATTGGTTGTTTGTGGGCATCATTTTGTGTTATAAGGTATACACTAAGATAATGCTCTTTTCTGGTGTGACATGTGTGTTGTGAGAAAACATTCTTAATTATAGAATTTTATAAGTCTTTAATATCAGTTTAGTTAGTTCTCTGTATGTTTACCTCTTCTCTCTGTATTTACCGATGAGATACAAGCTAAATTCGATTTAATTATTTACCTTTGTATCGTTATATTTTGCCATATGAAATCAGCCAATATTTAAACGAAAATAACAAAAACGTTCACAGTCCACATTGTTTAACCTATCTACCAACCTATAGTGTCTTTTATGTTACATAATATATTCAATTTAAAAACTGAAGGGCACTTTGGTTTTGGCATCCAAATCGCCTTTAATCTAGAATGAGAGTTATTTTGAGGCACCATTTGAATATCATTCTTTTCATCATTTTTCAAAAGTTTATAAAGTAATAAAAGAATACATCAATGATTTATACTTCTATTTTAATTTAATATAATTTATTGCTAATTTTTTATAATTATGTTTATTATTATAAATGGTTTAAATTATAAATTTATCGGTATTCTTATATGATTAACCAGAAAATAGTTGAGATATTGCGTCTTGACGTAGGTTTTTTTTTTATTAATTAAAAAATATGTTAATTTTTAGCGTTTTTTTTTTTTTTAATATTTTTATTATTTACAAAGGTGTTTGATTATTTATTGAAGATAACAAATAACTACAAATGTAAAAGTATCCAAAATTAAAAGTTACCCAGCCATGTAAAATTTAATTTTGTTACATTTACACCAAAACTTTTTGGTTAGATTTAATTTTACATAACTTTTGGCCTTGCTTAGTTAGTGGTTTGGTTCTCTTCAGCCGAAAGCTGATTGATAACATCGTTGATCTCATCGCTGCAAAAATAAGGAAAAAAATTGCATAAATTCAGTAATCTAATGTAAAAATTTATTTAAAAAACATAATACAAATTTTGAATTTCTGCAAAGCGTCTTATACATATTTACATACATATATGTAAATAAAAATTATTTATGTAGATAAATAATAAAAATATCATTCGATTTGCATGTGTATTTTATTGTTGGATTTGTATCGAACAGAGGCGAAAATTAGAAAATTCGACCGACAAAATCAGAAAATCGTGAAAACATCTTAAAATTTCAAACTTTCTGAATTAGTTTTTTGTTCAAATGTGCATAAATCGGCTGAACATCATCCAAATTGGATGGGAATTTTTTTGTTGGATTTGTATTGAACCAGGTAAACACACTACGGAGATAAAAATTGGAAAATTAGCGCGGCAAAGTCGTGATAACAATAAATTGCATACTTTCTGAATGGCTTTAATTTTTTTTTTTCGAACGGTCTTTCTACATTGACGATTGATACGAATTGGTTGCCTAATTATAGGGTTTTACACCCTATAACTGTATAAGTAGATGGATACCATGTTGGCTGAGATCCGCTAGTAATAAATAAATAAAAATAAATTATAATGATTATACAAAAACTGTGCTTACCCATTACTACATCGGTAAAAATTCTTAACTCCTGTATAAATACATGACATCGTGAATGGACTGTTCGACTTTTCTAAAGATGTCTGTTCGTAAGCAGGTTGTGCTAGCTCATACGCTCTCTTTCCATATCTAGAACCCAAAAAGAATCGATCACTCCTGGGTGCAATGCTAAACCTTCTTGATTTTGATTCATGGTACTGTGGAGATCTTCCATAACGGCTTCCAACGAAAAATGTACGTTTGTCTTCACTTAATGCTTTTACAAAAAAAGAAAATTTATAAAATAATTGATTTTGTTTTAACAATGACAATACATAAAATCATGATAAATGAGTAAGTAGGAAAGGAATTATGTTCGAATAACATTTAGTTTTGAAGAATAAAATTACCATTCAAGTTTGACGATGCTGGATCGGCATCAGAAGTATGTGTCAGTGTCATTAAGCAAATTGTGAGGAACAAACCAAATACCAGACTCAAAGAATTATAGGAAACCATGTTAATCTGAAAAGGTTCATTATATTTATAGCAAAAATGCATTAATTTGTAGTGATATTTTATTAAGGAATTCGTTTTTAAATATGTATAATATCATGTACATGCTTTGCTCTTTTCAATATTCGAAGAAGTTTGTTAGTATGCAGCTTATAGGTAATAATTAAAAGCGAAAAGTTTAAATTTAAAAAGGCCAAGCTTCCAGAGGTCTGGGTTCGATTCCCAGCCTCTGCCACCTAACAAAAATGTTTCTCACTTCTACTGCAATAAACTGTAGGTCCCCTCCATTCCTGCAGACACGCACACAGGAATGGTTGAGAGTTTGTAAGTCACTAGGCTCTGGTTCTTCATGAACCGTTAAGGCACCAAATTTATTTGTTTATATACCTACGTTGAATGTAGTTTTTTAAAATAAAGGCCTACATTTAAAGACAAACATGAACAATGTGTTTTTATAGGTGTGTTTTATTGGTAATTCATAGCCAGCCCAGTAATATAAGTTCAATAAAACGCTATATCAACTTTTACGTCAACTCTTTATTTTGAGACTGGTGATCATACTATTTTATGAGTGAAAAAATAATATACGTTACCGCCATTTAAGGTTCAAGTCCACACTCTTCATCCACTTTTGTATTCAATAATTTACTGGCTCATTTATCAGCGCTTTTGATTTTGTTATTGTTCACCAAGGGAAATTTTACTTACTGCGTTAGCTATAAAATTGCCAATAAAACGTATATTATGTATTATATTTAGTAAATAAATATTAAAAAAAAAAAAAAACATTTGTTTAATTATTTTTTTGATTCAGTTGACTTATTTCTTTGCCATATTACTTTTTATTATACTAGTTTCACTTTGTCCTTCAGAAAACATTTATTTCTCGATTAACTAAAAACCACGATTTGTGGAATATTTTTATTTTCTTCTCAAGGATTTAAATTCCGAGGTACCTTCATTTTTTCCGCATCTCACTTTAAAAGTGTCATATTTTTCTGAGTTTATTTTCAATTTTCTATCAAATGTACGTTATTGTATTGAAGAGGAGCGAAAGCAAGTGCCCTTCTTGTTCCCCTAGTGGTCGCCTATGGCGAGGGTGGCCTTACATGATCTCTGAAAATATTGCAAATTTTATATTTCTAGCGTTGTAAGTATAGCTTAGCTAAAAGGTATTAGAAATGTCTTTATAGTATAGATCTAATATATAGATCTAATATTTAAACTAAAATTAAAGAGCTTTAAAGCCAAAATAGCCTCATTAGTATCAAATACTTGTCTTACAAACAAACGTTATATATACTAAACCTAATTCTCTAATAAACTATCCAGCTGAACATCCCTAAAACAATTGACAGTTCACAATATTTTCTCTTTGGCCGCGTTCATCACCACGTTTTTAACAGATCTTCAAATTTAGTTCTGAAAAACGTAACATTGAACGCACAAAAAAGTCTGAAATTATTTTTTTTTTTTAATATTTTTTGCACTCTGAAACCAAAATCCGGAAAGCAATACGAGACCCAGAGGATCAGATCAAGTTGTTTTTAGATGTCATCTGAATTTTCAGATAGAAATTTTCATCTGAAAATTCACGTAAGCAACGCAATTCAATCGCGACGTCAACTGAATTTAATAGCGGCTGGCCAATCAAAAGCTCTCAAAATGACAGTTTAGAACTGTCAAATGTGGTGATGAAGCCCGGCCATTTGTAATTGCCAAATTGAAATTTGGAGTAAGTATGTACATATCAATATGGTACTTAAAAGATAACAAAGGCATTTGGGGATTTTAACTTTAGTAAAATGTTAAAAAGATTATACGATTCTCACACGTTTTAGAAAATCCTACATTTTTAACTTAGCATCATACTAAAAATGCTTTAACATCATACTAAATCGTCTAAAATTTGCTCCATTTTTTTTAAATTTTAAATTTCATATAAATAAACCGAAAAACATTCAGATAACTATACAAATATACAAAACTGATACCTATATTAACCCGTAATTTAGTTTAAATCGGGAAAAAATAACCACCACTAGCATTTAAGTGCAAATTAATTAACTTAAGTTTAGATCCTTATAAAAATTCAAATACTGTACATACATATGTAGGTACATTTGTACTACATACATACATTTACATAATTTTTTATATTAATCCCTCGCAATTTTTAATTTTTATTCAACATTACATGTATATTTATTTCATTAATATGTATACATACATACATATGTATAAACTGACAATTTTTCAAAACCTGTTCTCGCTCAAAGAAGAGAAATAAGAGAGCACTTAACAAAATCATGTTGCCTGAAAATTGGTTTGACAGATTGAAAAAAAAATTTAACACTGCAATGTCCAGAACATTTTTGTGGCCACAAACGTTTCATAAAATATATATGTACATGTGTAATGTATGTATGTAGGTACGCCCCCCATGAAGCTGTTTTCATCGGAGTATTTTTTGTGTCAATTTATTTCAGTGCATGTCGAGTTAAATTGACTTAAAAAAAGAATATGTTGCCGACTATAGTGTAGGCTGTTGACTGTTGTAGGTCTAGTTTCTCTGCATAACGTTGCATTTAGCTAATTAACTATGCCAACGCTCTTTGGGCTTGCCATCAAAAGTGCTTGTAAATTCAAAATACACATAGGAAACTAGCCATTTGCCAAAAGTGGTAGCTAGTAAATTAAAATTTACACATGTGTAAATTACCGCAACACAATACAAAAAATATAAGCAATGTCATACCAGAAACCTCTATATATCAAGGTTAATTTTTATATTCTTGATCGATGTTATTTGGAAACGTTAAATTTAAAAAGTAATTTAAGTTAAACACTTCAATGTATTATAAAGTAAAAATACTACTTTTTTTTATATGTATTATATAATATACATACACACGAGTACACATATATGTAGGTCATATGAACCCATAGTACATAATTATTATTAGATTTGTGTTCTCTGATATGAACCGACATAATTACATATTTTTAAACTAAATTTCTTATATAACTTATTCGTAATTT
The DNA here is from genome assembly GCA_947049315.1 of Epistrophella euchroma. Taxonomy (NCBI): domain Eukaryota; kingdom Metazoa; phylum Arthropoda; class Insecta; order Diptera; family Syrphidae; genus Epistrophella; species Epistrophella euchroma. The sequence goes on along the minus strand of OX346245.1, from coordinate 117,692,506 downwards.
GTTCACTTTTCATTAAATTCAAAATTATCTTTTATAATTAAATTTTTTTTTAAATTTCTTACAAAAATTTTGGGATTTCCTATTTTTAATGGCGATTTAGTAATTAATAGAGATTGAACAAATTGGGGTATATAGAGATAAATATTTCATAAAAAAGGTTACTATTAGGTATATTGTTTTTTAATTTTTCTTAATATATTTTACTATACTATAAAGAATCAATTAAATTGTTTTTTTTTTTTATACTAAAATAAATCAAATTTAATGCACGACTTAACCGCACGATTGCCTTTGAAAAAAAAATTATGTCAATATAAATAAATATATCATAATGTACAGCTATGGCCAAAATAATAGCAACACTCCCTAATTTTTTTTAATATTTTATGTAGTACTTATATTAAGAAAATATTAAAAAATGTTAATGTTGTATGTTTGTGGTAAATACTTTGTTAATCTTGTTTATATAAAATTATTTAAAAACTTAAAGGGAGTTGTAAAATTTCCAAGTCCGTTTGCAGTAAGCTTACTCACAAGATGGTCAAACAAATAGCAACACTTTATTTAACAAAAAACAAGAATTTATGATGACCAATGTTATTTTTCTTTATTTATTAGCAGAGAAAATTTAATAAATAAAATAAATAAAATAAATAAATTTGGTGGCACAAACGGCTCATGAAGAACCAGGGACTAGTGACTTATAACTCTCAAAACCATTCCTGTGTGCGTGCCTGCAGGAATGGAGGGGACTTACAGTTTATTGCCGAATCCGAACGGCTAAGGTGAGCGGCACTTTTCTATGACAAGAGATACTCTTGGAGGATTTGTCACTTCCTCGCAAGAGGTAGTAGCTCCGAAAAAAACTTAAGGTGGAAGCGGCTGGTATTGAACCCCAGACCTCTAGCATGACAGTCCAACGCACTAACCATTACGTCACGGGCTACTAAATTTAATATTAAGTTAAAAAAATCTTTATTTTTTAAAACTGAATGTTTTCGGTTCGGCATAGAGTCTACCAATTCATGGGGGATCGAATACCACATTTCTTGGACAATTCTCCAGAGATCCGCTTTGTTAGAAGGTTTATGATTGATATTATCTTTAGTTCAATTCAAAGGTTCTCGATAGGATTAAGGTCCGAAGATTGAGAAGGCCTAGGTCACTCAATAACGGCCATTTTGTTTCGTTGAAACCAGAGCTTAGTTGACTTTGTCGTGTGCTTGGGGTTGTTGTTCTGTTGGAAACGCCACTATTTTTATCGTCCCACGGCAGCATAACAGTCTGCAGTATGTCCACATATACGACTCCATTTCCTATTATACCAAGAAAAACAACCCCATAAAACCTGTTTAGATTGGGAAGATTGAAGCCGGTAACACGGCAGTTTGTGGGAAAGAAGTGCGTGGTGAAGGGTTTCGTGAAGCGCGAAGAAAACATAAAAACCGAACTAATGAGTATCATTTTTTGTTGTTTCAATGGCCAAAATTTCGAAATTGTTGTTTTATCAATGTATAGTTTGAGGCGCCTCAAAGTTTATAATGTAAACACGATGACCCTCACCAGTCCGCACTCAATTTTCCCAATATAAACAGGGTCATAGCATTATGCTGCCACCTCCATGCCTTACGGTTGGTTTTGTGAACTTTGGATTGTAGAGGTCTCACACTTTGGGCGTGGGCAATGGATGGATGATAACATTCCGAATAAATTTAATTAAGTTTCATCACTCCATGTACATTCCTCCACTGTGTCATGGCCTTAAGAAGATCTTTTTTATATGGTAAATTTTTGCAAAACAAATCTGCTTATACATATGTATTTTTTTTAGCAATGGTACCTTCCTTGGATATGAAGCGTGAAGATCAGCATCCTTTAGGATACGACGAACAGTTCTGGCATTGATTTGCGTTTCTATTTATCGCTGCAGATCTTTTGAGCACATGAAAAGGATTCGCCTTAGCTTTTTTTTACCAAAGTGACTATCTCGCTTGCAGTCATTTAAGATGGGCGCCCTCTAGTTTCTTTGGTTTTCTGGAGTTTATAGCATTAAACACAAATCTTGCAGATCTACAAATGACTGTTTGCTATTTTCCTAATATACCTATTCTCCCCTGATATGCATGGTCAAAATGGCAACACGTTGAGCTTCAGTGCAGTGTTTCGTTCTACCCATTTCGAAGTGCCATTTAAAAAAACAAAAATACTTAACATTTAAGAACTATTCTTAGATTAAAATCTCATCAAAATTTTGACTTTTTCAATCATCAAGAAAACTTTTATAAGCTTTTTTTTAATATGTTGCTATTTTTCTGAGCAGCTAATTTTGTAGTTGCAATCAACTTTGTGCAGAATATGGCTAATGCCTTTTGTTAACTCGGAAGATTACGTATAATAGATTGATGATATACATAATTACCGTTAGTATAATGCAGACATTTTCTCATATCCACCTATCTAAAGTGCAACCTACAGTATAGCTTAAAAGTAAGAAGTGTTGCTATTATTTTTGCCATAGCTGTACGTACAGTGTACACCTTAAAATGTAATTAAAAAAAAAATATTATTTTAAGTCCAAACAAAAAATCTTTTATTAAACAAAATATTTAATACAAAAACTCAAATTTGACAAAAACTGTAAATAAACGAAGGTAAATAAGAATACACACCGTTATGAACATAGTGGGCAGAAATTTTTTTTTTTTAATTTTCCATAATCGCAAAATTAGGTTTAAATAAAATCTCTAGCTCTAGGGCTTGGGTTCACTCTGTCATTAAAAAAAAACATGGCCAAAAAGTGATCTGAAATCTTTCACGTAAACGAATAAAATTTGATAATATCAATAAATATTATTTTGTTTACAAGTTAATCCAAATTAAAAATCCCCTAACACATTGTTCATTTTGAAATTCACAACAAGAAACAAAAAATAGAAATGAAATTAAATCTTCGCTTTAATGCTAACAGGAAACATGAATATAGAATTAATAGAAATATTAATTACTCAAGCTGACAAAAGGAGTGTCTCAAAGTAGTCCCTTGCGATCTGGAAATTCTATACATTTGGGACTTACACTTACATAATTCTGAAGGAAAACTGCTATGCCCATATTCACGTGCAAGTTTAAATTGAATTTTATTTTTTATCACAAGTACAAACAAAATGAATTTTCTCATCATAATATTCGTATTGAATTATATGTTAATGTTGCATGACATTATGCACCCACTTTGCAATCAAAACTTTCTTTCAGGGTGCTATTTTGCATCGCACATTAGCGAAATAATGTTTAAAACTTTATCGTCCTTTTGAATCGATTTGGGAGACACAATAATTATGCATGTGGTGAAATCTTCTAAATTTGTTTCCAATAACAGTTTTGTAAAAGAAAATTACTTATTAAGGGTCGATGATGTTCAAACGAATAAATTTTAATCGCCGGCCGTCGCTACTGCCATTATCACATTTTCACCTAATATACACCCGCACAAAATCTATGAATTATCGAATTTTTAGAATTTATCAACATTTTTTTTTTTGTATGGGTGTTGTTATTTTCAAGATGAATTTAGGAAAAAATTATCTTGTTTAATAGGAGGATAATGTGATTTTTTCAGGGAGAAGCTATAGCCATTTATCATTATGTTTTATAGGCGGTCTTCGTACTCTAGGTTTTTAATTTGGGATTTATGTTGGTTTACCCAGCAATAAAAGGGAGATTTATAACATGCATTCTAGGTTAGGCAAAATTATCTTTTACTGTGGAATAGTACAGGTGAGGATTTTTAAACGCAATGGTCTTCACTGGGGGATATTTTTTCAATATCGTTGCACTTAAATATTTCCGTTAGAACAAACATGTCTTCCTATTTCTTTCTCTGAGCATTACTTGAACATTTTTAATTAATATATGGTTGAGAAATCGGTTCCATTAGTATAGCACAATAGTGTATAAGTGCCTTTGTTGTTTTTTGATATATTGTTTAGTTTGAAGTAAAACTGCCCCACCTCCGCCTGAATTCGGAAAAAAGGCATCCTCTCCAGATGTACTTTTTTTGTGTGTTATGTTGCAAACATCTCTAAGGCTAATGTCACACGAGTGTATAAATGGACGTCCGTGCATTTGGCAGTGCGTCTACTATAAAACTATCTAGATGTCACTTGAACTTCTTTTTGAACGCGCGGACGAAATCTTTTGCCAAGTTAGTTCCTTTTCTTTGGTTGTTAAATCAAATTAAAATAGAATAAGCGGGTGAAAATTCAAAAAACGGCTCATACCGCCTTTCCTGTTGTAAAGAGCTTCATAAAATGAATGACATTTTTGTAGAGGGGAGTTGGGCCAGTAACAATGTACCTACAATATTGTTTTTTCAAAATTCTGAAAATTTTCATCAATTTTCGAATTTAGAATACTTTTTTGCTTTTAAATTGATTAAAGTACATCCATTGCCTCGTCTGTTGGGTTAATGCTTATAAAATTACAACTATTATTTTAGAGAAGGGAATAACTTCAAATTTCGGAAATTTTACATCAAATTTTCAATTTAGAATTCCAACAATCGAATTCAATTGCTACTTCATTACGTTTTTAGGGAAGAAGTGGTACCCTTCATTAAAATTTTTTAAACACAATTGCAGCCCGATATGTTATCTTTGTTCTAAAATCTTTACCTTGAAAATCGGATCATTACAACGAAAGATATATTTTTTTTAAAAAGCTTAACTTTGAAAATTGCCACGATTTTGTAATTACGGGCCTTTTTCCATTGGCAAACTACCGAGAGCAATGAACCAAACAAACAATTTCTATGCAATTTTTCCGATTTCTCCATTTAATTAAAATTAAGATTGTGAGGAATAAAAAAAAAAAACAAATTCAAACATGCATGCATTGATAAGATATGAGCTTATAGAACAAGGGTTCTAATATTACCGTTATCTCAGCTCAACGGCATTTTAGGACCTCAATTTTTTTAATTTAATTTTAGACACATTATTTCTATTATTTGTAAAAATTTCAGCAACTTATACTGACCCACTAAAAAGATAAAAATAAATAACACATTAAAAAGTCACCTGAAAATTATCTGAAAGCGCATCCATTAGGACGCTCGTGTTAATTTACGACAGTACCCCTTATTCTGTTTTACAATCTGCGTGGCATGAAAAATAAATAATAATTAAAAAAGTTAAAGTTGGACGCGCGGACGAAACCAACAAGTGGATGCTCATGTGTCCATTCCTATAAGTTTTCTTGGTTCTTAGGAGGCACTTCCAATAATGGACGCGCAGAAAAAGACATCGTGTGACACTAGCCTTAGCTCTATAAGTCTATAAGTTGCATCTATTGCGAATCGCTTTACATCTACGTATATTATTTTATTTTTTGTTAAAAAAATAATTGTTTGTTAAAAAAATAACCCACATACGCCACAGTGCACTCATAACTCTTGTTTTATTATTCAAAGCTTTTTGTACTTCAAATGCAATTAAATTAATTTTATTTACTACCAATGCATTTAGTTAAGCAACAAGTGGCTTAAACCTGAAACACACTTTATAATAATTGTGTTAAGAAAGGGAAGGAGTGCCTACTAAACATATTTAAAATATGTGACTTGACTTTGCTCATGCAAAAAGTTTTTTTCTGTAGAGATTAATGAAAATGAAACAAGGTGTAGGTATCAATAATAATAGCAAATAAAATCCCGTTAAATAACCTTTTAAATATGAATCAAAAGGACACTGATCCATTTTTGGTGGCTGTGAACTGAGAAAAGCTAGTTTACCTTACCCGAATGGTTCGCTTACATAGTTTGTAAGAGTAGGTGCAGGTGGGCAGTTACATTGAATCTTGTTCGGTTTATTTTTGATGTTCAATGTGTGTAAGTTTTTGAAATTGGTTAAACTCGCACTCCACTGAGTTTTTGTAAGCATTTTGGTGTCTTTTTAAAGACAACATAAAATTTTGTTTTTCATCAGTTGCGTTCTAGGCTTGCCCTTAAAATATTATAAAACTAATCACCGATAGGTAACTTTTTTAAAGTCAAAACAGGACATAAAAGAATATTAAAATTTAACGCGAATATTTTTGGTTAATTTCATTCCAAATTACACTGATATGCATTTTAAGGCATTTTTATAATATTTTATTCCTTTATACAAACAATGAAAAGCTAACAACGAACGACACGACACCAGTAAACCAAAAGTCAGCTGCAAACGTAATCAGCAGCTGTTCCTCAAATTGCTCTGCAGACCCCTATTGCCCATCGGATAGTAAAGTATACCGAAAATTTTAGGATAGCTTGACATTTGTTTTTGACAACAGCTGTTTGGTTCATCAGTGGTGCGTTCTTTTTCTAACCAAAGTTAACTATAGTTAACTTCGGTCGTTTCTTTAATTCAAAAAAGTTACTTCGAGTTAACTTAATGCGACGTCATAAAGTTGTCATTAGATTCAAAGTAAAAGTGTCAAAAAGTAACTTTTTGTAACTTTTTCCAATTCATCTCTTTGATATTAGTTGAAATGGTTGATCTGTCAAACACAGCTAAAATGCAATGTTTTCATTGTGTGTATCTTTCGATTACTCTTTGTCCTTTTGATTTGGAATAGTTTTCAATATTTAAAATATGTTTTTTATCAATTTCGTTGATTTTTTTTGTCGAATTTAATTTTTAAAATAGTTTTCTTTTATTAAATGACTAATTTTCTTTCTGTCAGCATTTTATTCTTTTTATTTTGTCGATTTTTTAACAAAAATTCTGTGCCATAAGCAATAAATTGCACTTATTTCTGTTCGATTTGTACAAAAATTGAGTGAAAATAAATTATTTGGAAATTGTACACATGTAATTTTGAATTCCTAATAATCATTTTCGCATACATTTTTTCTTGGGTATTCATTCCAAATACAATTCGATTTTTTTTCATCCCCTTTCGTTTGACAGATTAACCATAATTTTTAACTCTGGTCGTTCCTAAATAAAAAGTTACCCAAAGTTAACTTTCTTAACTATGGCACAACAACTTTTATTTTTGGCACATTAACCATAGTTAACCACAGTAACATAAAAGAACGCACGACATCAGCTGAATTTATGGGATTACAATAACACAAACCTATCCGGATAGCTTTGAATAGTCAGCCGAACGCGCCCAATAAAATAAATATGTCTTTCTCTTGCTCTACTCGTTTTAAAAGTAGGGAAAACAAAATTTCACTCTTTAAATTAGTGAAGCAAATACTTTATGAGGAAACCATTTGCATATTGATATAGGTATCAAGTATATGTTATATGGTTTTGTATGAAAAGGGTCATACTCATATGTAGTTCACATTCAAAATAAGAACAACAAAATGCAGCATCTTATGTTTTAAATTTATGAAATAAAATATACATAGGTGCCTACATATGTATGTTGTAGGTACCAAGAAATTTTTGTTTTATGTATAAAATATATATCAAGGAAAAAAATAAACATACACCTTTATAAGTGCACGTGTTAAAGACTCTGCCTTAGAGCAAAGCTTATTTATATTATTACCAACTTTCAATAAACCCTCTTCTAGTTGTCACACTATATTAAACGAAAAGTTAAACCACAATCAAATCAAATTACAAGAGAGAATTTTAGGTTCGCGTATGTATAAAGGTGTTTTAGTCGTTATGGAAATGATTCTGCCTCTAGTTTAAAGAGATAAGTTCACACATGTAATTAAAAAAAAAGTGTAATATTACAAAAGTGCGAAAAGTGTTTAAACACAAAAGTTTGTTTTGGTTATAACTTATAACTATAAAAAATGAAAACAAATTTTAAGGACTCACTTGCAAAGAAAGAAGAATGCTTATTTTGAATTCCACCATACTTCTAAAATTCTTGCATAATCCATTTTTATCATTTTAAAGGGTCACCATTTTTTGGCAAAATTCATTTGGCATTTCTTGTTTCGCCTTAGTCGTTAAATATTTTGTGTAATTCGTAATTCTTAATTGGCAATTTACATTTTGTTTTTTATTCATTACGTTTTTCAATCATATTGCAATTAACATTCGGCGGTTTTATATTTCGCTTTTTGTTCAAAATATTTTCAATCATTTCGCAAAATTCATTTGGCAAATTATTCCTTAGTTTTTCTTTGTTAAATTGTTTATTATTTGGCCAAGTATTTTTTCGCAAAATATTGTTTCGCCGTTTCATTATTTTGCGAAATAACGCTTCGCCGTTTAATCATTTCGAGAAATATTGTCAAGCCGTTTTATTATTTCGCTAAAAGATCATTTCGCCGTTTAGTTGTTTTGATCGTTTGACCAATCATTACCATTGTCTCTTTTCAAGATTAATTATGTTGTTTATTTGAGAAGTGTATATAATTTTTTTTTATTTTATTTTGAAATAAAAATAAAATTAAGTAAAATCTTTTGTTTAAAATTTTTGACATCCCTTTTGTCGTTCAAAGTATTTTACTCCAAGGAAAAAACGGTTTTAAGCAATTGGGCAGTTATTTTCGTAGGTGCATTATATTTATTATATTCTCTATTCAGTGTTTTTTCGCTTTTTTTTATTTGTTGTTCAGCTTTTTTTATTTGGCATTCAATTGTTTGGCAATGTTTTGGCTTCCATTAATTTACATATCATATAAAAAACCAAACGTAATTTGCAAAACGAAAATTGCGAAATAACAAAATGCTAAATAAAAAAATGCGAAACGAGAAACGGCGAAATGTACCACCGCGAAACGTTAATTTGCCAAACAATTCTGCCGAAACATACCATATACCAATTTAAAATGCATTTTCAGATGCTTGCACCACGGCAGAAGCACAGACTGAAAGATATTATAGGCATAGCTGCCAGTAGGGCCTAAGGCCTATCGCCCACTAGATAACTTTAAGTTGCTCGCCCCAGCAACTTTTAGTTGCTCCCGATTTAATTACATTAGGTTATATGGGACAGCACACACTTGACAACTTATAGTTGCTCGGAACTGCTCACGGAACTTATAGTTGCCGGCAACACCGAGCAACTTTAAGTATACCTTACTCTCGCCAACTAGGCAACTTCCAAGCAATTTCCGAATAACTTTTGCGAATTTTCCAAAAAATGCAGCCAAATGGTAAGCTTTCAATCCCACAAAAACGAGTTTAATACTCACACCACACTGACCGTGTTTTATACTGACACTGATCTAAAATGGAATGCAACATTTCAAATGGAAATACTCAACTCAAAAGTTGCTCGGAAGTTGCCTGGTGAGCGACAGGGGTTGATAAAAGCAGTGTTGATAAAAACATCGAATTTATATGTATAGGTAACCTGAAGACAATATATTGTCATCTAAGCATATGTAAAATTTATCGGGTTTCCGGAGTCGAGAAAGAATTTAATTTAATATTTTATTTTGAAAATGTCAGCTTTTAATTTAGTGCGTCTTTTCTTTACCTAACAAAGTTACGAAGTTTCATTTTTTTCAGTTATAATCAAATTTTACAATATTGCATTAACATAAAATAACATTTGAAAATGAAGTAAATCAATACCTGAATTTTTAAATAATAAATTAATAATATTATACTCTGCGCTAAAAATAAAAAAAAAAATGAATGCACTTTTTAAACGACCTTAAAGAGGTTGTAGCTTGAATGTCTGGTCGAATAAATTACGAAAATGTGAATGAAAATGCTATAAAAAATGCCATTTTAAGGTTCTCCCAAAAGACCGAGTGTGGGCACTCTCATTAATTACCATGTATGTTATATTATACTTATGTATTTTAAATAAAACAGGCGAAAGTTTTGTTGTTATTTCTAATGTTTCGAGTTGTAGGAAAGCCTTTATAATTTTGTAATTTTAACCGATTTTAGGATTGCTCAAGGATTTTCAGGAATCTTTTTTTTTTTTTGAATTTTAATTGGATATTTTGATGAAAACGTTGGAAAACCATGAAAAACCTAAAATTGCAAATGTTCTTTATGAATTGGTGTTTTTTTCGTACGCATATTTTTGGATTTTTATTGCTTTTTGAGCATAATGTTTGGCGGTGCTCAAGCGGTAAAAATTAAAAAATCACACTGCAATTTACCATAAACATGGAAATGGAACGCGAGGAATCGAATTTAAATGAAATTTTGATTTAAGATAATGATAGCTAAGAAATACATTGCTTCCTGTATCATATTAAATTTTGCACACTGTCTGACGCACAGCAACGATTAAGCGTGTTTTCTGTGCTGCTATACTGGATCTTCATTGCAAATGAACACAAATAAATTATTTTCAAGTGATGTATCTTCATAAAGTGTAGAAATCAGTTTAATTTGCAGTAGTTGATAAAATTAAATTTTTTTATAGCTTCAGTAAAAAAAATTCCTTTATCTGTAGAATGACCATGACTATGGATTGATTTGCAAAGTAGCAAACTTAAGCCGAAAGCAGATGTGCAGCTTTTTCCCATGCAGCGAAATTAGAAATAGAGATATCGTACAGCAAAGGCTGCATGCAGAGCCTGGAATATGTCATTATTCTCCTTGCCTGTTATATTATGGTGTTGGAAAAACAAACATTATGTATGTTGTATGTATATGTAAGTTTTGATTTGCTTCTTCAATTTTTGGGAAGACGAACATTTTTTACTTCCTTATACCTAAATTTCTGAGCATTCAATATTCCATCAATTGACGGCATCCAACTCAAGATTTCAGATAGTGCAAAGTATCTGGGAGTAGTCCTAGACAAAAAGCTAAACTGGAGTCTGAATATCAAAGAAAGAGCTCAGAAGGCAATGTTTGCCATCTACTCCTGTAACAGAATTTTCGGTAAAACCTGGGGACCTAATCCAAAAATCATTCTATATGGATGTATACGGCAATAGTGAGACCGGTACTAACCTACGATTGTATAGTTTGGTGGAATGGAGTATAGAAAAAGCTACAAATCTTAAAACTTTAACCAAAGTCCAAAGAATGGCATGCATTGGGATCACAGGAGTAATGAGAACCACCCCGACAGCGGGCTTTGAAGCTATACTTAATCTTAAGCCTCTAGACTTATTTGTACAAGAATCTGCAGCAAATAGTGCACTTCGCCTAAGCCAAACAAATGTCTGGAAACACAGTCAAGTTGGCCACGCCCAGATTTTAAACAAATATATAGGTATTAATGTTTGCACAGACTATATTACTCCCCAACTAGATTTCTATAGACCATTCACATATACCTTCCCAAGTATAGACATGAATGGGAAGTCACTTAACCACATGACCCAACGGTAGCAGTCTTTACCAATGGGTCTAAAAGGGCATGTGGAGTTGGAGCGGGATTCTATTCGGTAAACTTAGCCTGCTCCTTTAGACTCCCGGACAACAGCAGTGTCTTCTAAGCTGAGGTTATGGCAGTAACCAAAGCTGCGGAACGGCTGTCAATGCTGGCGATACCGCAAACAGATATTACCTTCTTTATTGACAGCCAAGCAGCCATAAAAAACTCTCTCTGCCATCGAAATAAAATCAAAACTCGTTTCCTGCTGCCGCGAAGAGCTCAAAGTTCTTAGCTCGCAGCACAACATAAGGCTCTGCTGGGTTCCTGGCCATAAAGGAATTCCAAGTAACGAAAAAGCAGACGAGTTGGCACGAATTATGGATCATCAATGGATCCAAGTCCAAGCCATCAAGCAGAACTAAACATATATGCACCAATCTGCTCCTTCAAACATACTGTGGCAAAGAAAATTATTGAGAAAACAAATGTAATGTGGACCCTACTCGACTCCTGCACGAATACCAAAAAACTTTGGCCGTGTTTCGACAAGGGGAAGACAGATAGGATCTTGACGCTAAATAAGAAATCATTGTACTCTCTCGTAGGTACAGTTACTGGACACAACCTTGCTGAAGTACCACATGAAAAAATTGAGGCTCAGCACGGATGATCTATGCAAAGGTTGTGGCGATGAAGAAGCACTTCTTATGTCACTGCCCAGCACTCTCGCAACTAAGAAATAAACACCTAGGAAACTACTTCTTCAGTAACTTAGAAGAGCTCTCCAACTTATCTAGTGTGCAACTGTCGAAATTCATCAATGCCTCTAGATGGCTAGATGAAAACTTATAGGTTAAATTATTATTTGGAGTGTCCAATCCTCCAGGGTATCACAAGGGATCTACATTGATATAAGTATGATAGGAACAACATCCTCTATCAGCCAAACAACCTAACCTAACCTAACTATAAGGAAGGCCCATTTGCAGAAACGAAACTTAAGTATTTATGTCTAATTTAAACGCTTATTTTTTACTTTTTCCTCAGCGTAAACTGTCACATAACATCTAAATGTTTAATTTAAATTTTAAATGACGTTTTCCGTTGGTCACTCTTAGCACTCTTTTTTCCACTCTATTCGCACTCCACTCCTATAACCTTCCATTTGCTGTTCGGAGTGATGATTTTGGAGTGTTTTTTCATTCCGGATTTCATTAAGGAGTGCTAGGACCTAGGAGTGCACTCTGAAAACACACGTACTTTTAAAAGTATGTGTTGGATTAATTGTCAGAACAGTGAATTCTTCTTGTTGGGATGTTCTGGAATTGAAATTATTGAAGAATTCATTTTAGTTTCTACTTCTACATAGATACACATATTACGGAAAAGAGTTTTTCATATTCCATTGGAATCAAAAACGAGTGAAACACTCTGAAAATCCAATCGAAAACGACATAAGTTTCTTTTCAGCAAATGGGCCCAAAATGTATTAAGTTTTTTGAGAATCTTAAATTTCAGCAACCAGTATTTCTTTTGAACTACATAATATTTTCTAAAAAAACAAAAAAAAGTTTTTAAGATTAACACCCTCAATTTTCACTTCAGAATTCCAGAGAACCACAATTATTTGCTGCTTAATCTAGTCAATCAAATTTTTTATCCCGTTTTACGCTATTCAATTCGCAAAAAAAAATACCTGTATATACACACGTAGGTAACAAAGAAAATTTGACATAATTTGTTTTAAAATTATACATATTTTGCACCCAAAATCACATGTATTTCTTCGAAGAAAATTACAAATGATTAACAGCCTCAAGATATTTTTCAATCTAGTCCAATCAGACCTTTTTAGTTTCTTTTAGTCGTACGTATAATATCCAAATCTTGAAAATATATCTTATATTGTAGTTTGAAACAAATAGGTTCACGAAAACAACCAAATCGGATGTGTTTTACAGAAAAGTTTTGACCACCTTCTCATTAGGAAAACTTGGAAATGGTAATAATTTTGCATGTTTGTGGGTACCTATATGTAATAATCATGAGTCTCCTTCCAAATAAAAGTGTATCATGTTCATGATTAAGTATTCAAAGAAGGATTTCGAACCCATTTTCTTTATAGATATGCATATGTAGGTACTGGTATCTTACAAAAGTGAATATGTACATCCTGTCAATTGATACGACCATAAAACGACTGCCTTAAGCGATGCAACCTTTTAAGTATCTGTTGGGTATTTTAACATTTTTTGTTTTCAATACAAAGTATGCATTTTGAACTCGTGTGTTTATCACCTCATAAGTATTTTTTATTACTAACACAAGTGGATACGTGCTGTATTTTTAAAGACCTTTCTGATACGAAGATGGAATATGTAATCTTAGCACTTGAGAACCGGTTTACCATCCATCGACATTCAAATTATAAAAATTACATTACCCCTTTTTTATGTTTTTGAAAAGTTTATGTTTTTTTTGTTATTTTTTTTTTTGTTTTTTTACAATTTAAACATTTTTTTAAAACATTAAAAACGCTTCTTTTCACACACTAATTATATGGGCTTACAATTCACTAAAATTACATTCATTTGATATTTGAGAACTCACTTTAAATAAAACCACAAAATATCCAAATATAAAAAAATAACAGGAAGATTACTTTGAATGTATATTGAAAAGGATTCCCGGTATGCACACCTGTAGAGTGCTGTTGATACTGAATACGAACACTCTATTGAAGTTGTCTTTATATAAGGATGATACTCCTGATAAGTGCACCTCAACAATTTGAAACTCCCCAAAGACAACACTCACCTCCCTTGAGCACGAGGAGGCAAAAATTACAAGCCACAGTCTAAAAATGACACATAATGTAAACGATCCCTTTGCCTCCCCATGTCCCAATACGCACACTTTATGTTGCGCAACATTTTCATTCAGAAATTCAATGTATAGAAAATGTGTTGCGGAAACACTTAGGAGTTAGGACTATGTACATAATTATAATTGCGCACACCCTGGCATATACATTTTGAAGAAGAATACCTACCTTTGACGGTTAGTTTGAATTAATCACTGAAATATTAATTAGTATATAAGAATAAATAATAATTGTTACGCTCATATGTAAGTGTGATAAATTAAATTTGTCCTTTAGAACAATATATTAATGGATAAAATTAAGGGAATATGTTAAGGAATCAAAATGTGACAAAACAAATTTGCTAAAATGCTAATTTGCTAATGTCTTCGCTTTTTAGACTTTCTCAAATGTGGTGGTGGGTTGCTCATTTTAGTTTTTATTTACAGAGATCTGCCATAAATTATATATGTTTAGGTAGGTATTTAGTGAAAAAGGTCCAGAGTTAAGATTTTGCAAAAAAAAAAAAAAAAAAAAACGGAAAAAGGCTCCCGGAATACGCCAGAATTTATAAAAAAAAAAAAAAAATGTTGTTTCTGCTTTAAAATAGAAAAAGAAACTTTTTTTGGAAAATAAGACAGAAGTATTTGAAATTGTGCACTGCGGGTTTATTTCATGTGACGCTAGAAAAGTTTAAATTTAAAACTACTAATACCTAAAATATATTATTTAACTTAAAATTAATATTATTACACTGCGCGAACTCGCCAAGCGCCCTTTCAGTTCAGATACGGAAAGCGAACTTAACTCAATACGTCTGACTCACTTGACGAGCTGCATTGTGCAACCTAATCTAAACTGTTATACCTGTGAGCAAGAGGGATTTCCCTGCTCAATAAATTATACTGATATAATGGTTGAGTTACACTTGGGATAACAACTCGGCCATCCTGCAATGCACTGTCCCCAGTGTCAATCACTACTTGCTAATTTTTCTCTTAAGCTCTAACCGATTATAAATCGATCTCAACAACTCATGATACATAGTATTCCCACGTACATATAGTGCGTTCACTATTTACCTTAGCACTCAGAATGTATACATATTATACTGTATATAATTTCACTCAGTTTAACGAATTCACTCAGATCGTTTATTATACTCAGTCTATAATAATTGGCTTTAGACACTCAGCAATTATATATTTTCACACAGAACAAAACGAATTCACTCAGATCGTTTTCTTATTACACTCAGTCTATCATATTGGCTTTATTCACTCAGCAATTATATATTTTCACACAGAACAAAACGAATTCACTCAGATCGTTTTCTTATTACACTCAGTCTATCATATTTCACTCAGCTCGTTAACTACACTCAGTTAAAGAATCATTCAAGCATTAACAACTCCGTGACTAAAAAAAAAACAACCTTTCAATAGATACCTAGTTTTATTTTAATTCCTCCTTCTGACAATGGAAGTTCCACTAATAATTAAAATAAATCTGTCCTTAATAAAGTAAACAAACAGAACTTATCGCAAAAGTGAAAAAAAAACCTCATATGACAACTCTGTGTAACCTCTTTTTTTCAATAACATACCTGACTTAAATGTCAAGTCAGATCAGTTGTTTTGTCTGTCGCCAAATTAAAAGTTGGAACCTGGAAATGGAAACAAATATAAAATTCAATTGTTGGCCATGCAATAAAGACAAATTTTTCAATAAAATTGTATTGCCTTCTCAACGACGGTGTTCCTTCATACCAAGAAGCACTAAAGTGTACTACCTCCGCAGCGTACTTCATCAGAATCGTCACATCAACTTGATTCATTACGCGGATAAGAATTGTTACTACTTGAGGCGGCTCAACTCGAACTCGACTCCATTCATCTGTCGAGATCTTTATGCCTGGAATGACTAATCGACGACCAAACGTGATTTTACAAGGATTACAACCTTACCAACCTTACACCTTCGGATCAATAGCACGAAAAGGACATTCTTTGAATTCATCATTTCTCATCGGTGGGAATCCTTTTGAGTGTTTCTAAGTTTCATTTTATTATTTTCTAAAATTTAGTCTTATTTGCAATTCTTTGTCGCCTCTAGATTTATATTTAATAAAAAGATGCAAGTATTACATGCGGGAATAATAAAAAAAGCAAACAACAACTATAATGAACAAAATATATTATTTCAAATCTATGAAGATGAAAGAAAAAGAAAAAAAAAACAAACGAAATGTATTAAAGGTATGTACATAGTTCTAATATGTAGAGAAAGAAATAATTTCAGGATGAGCTGGGCGCTTGAGAATCGTCTTCATCATTGTTGTCTGATTCGTTTAGTTCCTCCCAGTCAATAGTTTTTATTTTCGCGAAAGGCTTTATTCGGTCTGCAGCATGAACTGAAGAGTAAGGTCGTTGAGACACTTGAAAAGTTGTTGTGTCACCAATTAGGTACCGGTCGTTTTGAAGAACTTTTTTAACTTCAAATGGACCCTTGTACCTTGGTAGTAGTTTTTTTGATTGACCGGTAGCTGGATGTTCTGCTCGCAAGAGTACTAAATCGCCTTCTTGATACGATTGTGGTTTTTTATGAGTCGTGTTAAATTTATCCGCTTGTTGACTCTGCAGTTGTTGAACACGACGGTTCGCAATTTCTCGGAGTTCGGACAGTGGAATGTTTTCGTCTTCGTCACTGGAATCATCTTCTTGAAGTGCTATGTTTAGTTGATTGTTTAGAATGTTTTTTGGTTTGTAACCAAATAATAGTTCTTGTGGTGTCTGGTTTGTTATTTTGTGTTTTATAGTGTTGAGTCCGAATTGTATCGCTGGTAGGTGATTTTCCCAGTCTCTTCCATCTTGCCGGACAGTCATTGTGGATAGAGATGTTTTGACTGTTCTAAAATAGCGCTCGATTTGACCATTTGCTCTTGGTGTCCTCACAGCATTCAAAATATGGTGGATTGCGTTTTCTAAGCAATATTTTTCAAATGCTTTTGACGTGAAGGCAGTGCCTCGGTCGCTTACAATTCGTGTAGGTGTTCCAAAAAACTGAGAAAGTTCAGTTAGAGTTTTAATCACAGCGTTTGAGTTCGTAGTCTTTACTGGTCGCAATATTAAGAATTTGGTAAAGCTGTCTATCACACCTAGTACATAAAAGTTTCCTTTAATACTTTTCACATAGGGACCCAAATGATCTATGTGTATAGTATAAAAAGGTATTGGCGTTTTCGGAATAGGATGAATTTGGTAGCGCGTTTCATCTTTGTTACGCTTGTTATACAAGCAAGCAATGCAGCTATTCAAATATTTACTCACAATGCTTGTCATCTTGGGGAACCAATACGTGCGACGAATATGTTCGATTGTACGCTCGAGTCCACCATGTCCGATGTCATCATGTGATGATTTGATAACACGCCATCTTACCCCTTTGGGTACAGCAAATCGAAGTCCTTTTTCTGTCTTCTTATATATACGTCCATTCTTGATGACATATTGCTTTTCGTAATCTTTTCTTTTCGGGCACTTCATGTCGGGGTTATTTAGTACGTCCAGTATTTCTTTGAGTTGACCATCTCGGCTTTGTAAAACGGAAATCCAATCTTCTTCCGGAGTTTGGACTATCATCATATTTAAACCAGCTTCCTCCATTTCCACAGCGTCCTCAGTTGGATTTCTACTTAAGGCGTCGGCGTGTTGCATCTGTTGGGCTGTTCGATATTCCAATTTAAAGTCGAATTCTTGAATTTTCAACCACCACCTGGCAATTCGCTTGATTTCCATTTTCGATTGAGTCATCTTTAAGGAATTGCAATCTGTATAAATTGTAAAATGTTTCCCTAATAAATAGTACCGAAAACGTTCTAAGCTTTCTACTACAGCTAGAGCCTCGAGCTCATAGCTATGAAATTTCTGTTCGTCCTTTGTTGTCGCTCGGCTAAAGTAAGAAACTGCTTTTCGTTCTCTGCCTTCATCTAATTGAATTAAAACACCTGCGAGGCCAACACTACTCGCGTCGGTATGAAGTTCATGTTCTTTTTTGGGATCGTATATAACTAAGATAGGGGATTCACATAATTTTCTTTTAAGGGTTTCAAACGCGTTTCCCATCTCTTTTGTCCATTTAAAAGATGAACCCGTTTTTAGAAGAGCGTTAAGTGGTGAAGCTATTTTTGCATAATTAGATACAAAACGGCGGAAGTAGCTAGTGAGACCTAGAAATTGTTTTACTTGCCGCGTATCAAGAGGCAAAGGAAAGCTTTCTATTGATTTAATTTTAACACTCCCTGGCTCTATACCTCTTTCACTTATCTCATGTCCTAAATATGTTATTTTATCAGCTAGGAACACACATTTTTTGATATTTAACGTAACTTTCACTTCTCTGAGAACTATAAAAAGTTTCTCTAACAATTTAAGAATTGTAGGTGCATCATCCGCGAACAAAACAATATCGTCCATGTATATTAAAATATTTTTGGAAGCTAGTTTCCGTATAACGAGGTTCATTAATCGCATAAAAACCGATGGAGAATTTGATAGCCCAAACGGAACACGGTTAAATTGATATTGTCCATTAGGTGTTACAAAAGACGTAAGATATTTTGAACTTTCCTCGATCGGAATTTGATAGTATCCGTGCATTAAATCAAGTACAATAAAGATTCGCCCACCGGCCATTAAATTAATTTGTTCTTCCATGTTAGGCATAGGGAAATTTTCACGAACCGTTATTTCATTTAAGCGACGATAGTCAATACAAAGACGGTAGGAACCATTTTTCTTTTTCACTAGTAAGGCGGGACTAGCGTATTCAGAATTCGAATGTTCGATAATTTTATTTTGTAAAAGTTCGTCGATTATCTTGTCCAAGTGATGTAATTCATTATACGGGATACGGTACGGTTTATATCGAATTATTTTTTGTTCTTTTAATTTAAGGTTCATTTTAATCTTATCGGTAATACCAAGTTCTTTTAAATTTATTGCAATGCAATCGCGATACTGGTTTAATAATTGAACTAGTGCAACATAGTCGCCGCTCGCGCACTTATAATTACCAATGGAGACATCGTCAATTTCAATTTTTGGCATTTCTAGTCGTTTCGACTGTGAGTTATTACTTTCTAGTCATAGGACGTTATCGTTACGCGTTACAGTTAGTAGACCATTTCTTCTTGTGATGCAGACTTTATCAGAATCCAAAAAGTTTCTACCTAAGATCATCGGGTACTCTTGTAGTTGATCTTGGACAACTAAAATATCGATTTCTATCGTGACTTCGCCCAAGGTCACATTTTTAACTATTTTCCCTATGGCATTGTTGGAAGTCATACCGAAGCCCTGTAGTTTGGTATTACACGACTGCATTTCCCAGCCCAGCTTTTCTATTTCGGATTGCTTTATGGTTGTGCAATCGCTCCCTAGATCCACAAAGGCTTTCATAGAATGACCACCGATGTCGATATTTTTCAACAATCCGCATTCGTCTTCGACCCGCTGTAAACGATGTATTTTCCTGAGTGGTTCTTCGGTAGCTTGATTGCGTTTAAAAGGATGGTGGCGTTTTTTACAGTCACGGGATAAATGACCTGGTGTTCGGCAATTAAAGCAAATTATTTCGTTTCGTTGGTTTGGAACGTTTTGTTGTTTAGGGTTAAATGAATTTTGTTGATAATTTTCGCGGTTTATATATCTGCATTGATTAGCTAAATGACCTGATGACCGACATTTAAAGCAAGTTGGGCTGTTTTTCTGATTCTTTTCGCGATACAGTGATTTACATTCGCTTGCCATATGTCCAGGAGAACGGCAATTATAACAAATTTGTGGAAACGGATAAGAAGGGGCTTGATATTTGAGTGAATTATTGAAGAATGGTTTTAAAATTGGTCGGGGAATATTTTTAGAAAGTCTATTGTTTTCGAATCTTTGACGCGTTTCCGCTTGTTTTTGAATATCTTTGAGTGATTTAATTTTAGTCAAAAGGTCGGAAATACTATTGCAATTTGCTGTAACTAGGTTGTTCATCAATGTGGTATCTCTAAGCCCTGATATTATATATTTAATGGTTGCGGTATTGTCGAGTTTTCCTCTTCTTCCCAGTGCTGCCATCCCATAAACATAACTTTCATAGCTTTCGGTATCTTTTTTTTGCCGGGATAATAATTCGACGTGAATATCGGCAGAATTCTCTTCCGAAGAGAAATCTCTGAGGATTTTTATTTTAAATTCCTCCCAATTTCGAATTTCTGCCCTATACCCATCAAACCAATTTGTTGCCGCATCTCCTAGTCTTAAGGACGCGTAGAGTAACGTGCTGCGATCGTCCCATTCATAAAGATGGCGAATATTTTCGATCGTCTCGATCCATTGCGAAGCGCTAAGAGAGGATGAGTTCGACGGGTTGAATAGGGGAATTATCCTCGTAACCTCCTCTGTGCCTAACCTTAATGATATCTGAGTTGGGGGTGCACTAATTGTTGTCGTATTTTGCGATGATTGGCTTGACGAACGGCGACATAGCGCTACTTCTTTTTCAAGTTCGAGGTTTTTTTGCTTCATTTCCTCTAACTGCAACTTTAGTCTAAGAATATTAGACTCACCTGTATCACTGTCAACAAATCGTTTCGGTATTTTTCTTGGCCTTCCAGACATTTTACCAACTTTAATAACTTTTTAAATTTCTTCACAAATATTTCACAACTGAACTGATCAAAATCAAAAACGGGAGTGTCACAAAAAATACCCACCGTTTTAATTGAATCGAAAATTCTACCAAAATATTTTGTATTTTCTATCGCGGTCTTTTCAAATACCCTCCTTTTAAAAGCATAAGGAGTAAACGAGAAAAATAGTAGTAAGAAATATTATTACTCCCCCACTCTACCAATACAATGATAGATTGAACCGATTATATAATACTTTTCTCTTCAACGGTCGAAATTTAAATTTCTTGTTATACTCTGGTATACTCTGTGCACAAATGTATGTATTCTTCACATAAACTAATACATGAATATTGGTTGGTGGTAGACAAGATATAGACAATATATAATTTTGTTTCCCCTTTAACGGCTGAAATTCGAATTCCTTGTTGTATTTTGTACTCATGCTATCCTTTTCCCTCCTCCAACAAGAAGAAAAATTAAATTTCTTACCAATTCCAAAAATGTGTTTTGTTATGTTGTATTGTATGTTATGTATATTTTTTGGTCTTAAAATAATGGATTTCACATCCCACTTCTGAAAATAATACCTAAAATATATTATTTAACTTAAAATTAATATTATTACACTGCGCGAACTCGCCAAGCGCCCTTTCAGTTCAGATACGGAAAGCGAACTTAACTCAATACGTCTGACTCACTTGACGAGCTGCATTGTGCAACCTAATCTAAACTGTTATACCTGTGAGCAAGAGGGATTTCCCTGCTCAATAAATTATACTGATATAATGGTTGAGTTACACTTGGGATAACACTACTATATGTAAATTTGTTATAATAATTTATACTAGTATCGCCCAAGTGGCCGAAATGTGGCCAACAAAAACTGACACACTCTAGAAAGGAAAATAAAAAATAAAAATTGAAAGAGAAAACTAATTATTTTAGGGTTTTTACTTTTGTTAGTAAATTCAATAAAGTTGAGTTGCTAATCTAAAACCACACATTTTTGATCTAAGACATAAAAAAGTTGTAATGCCAACAATTTTATACTTTGGCTCAACAATTTTCGTTGGTTAAAATGAACCCAAATATCTAAATTCTTGAATTAAGAATGCGTTGTTGACAACGCTATAAGAATTTAAATTTTTAAATTAACAATAAAATTGTTAAACCCCTAAAGAACTAAAGTTCTTGCCTCAAAAACTAGTTTTTAAAATAAGTTAAAAATTAAGTTCTTGCCCCAACAATTAAAAATGTCAGATAATTGAGAGCTTTCATTGTTACCCAAAATATTTAATTGTTGAGAAAATTTAAAATTAATTTGTTGCACCAACAATAACAATTCTTAAAAGTTTGTTGCGATAAAAATGTATTTTCAATAAAATGTAAACATATATACATACATACGTACCTACAAAAAAATCAAGAGTTTCATGAAATCTTGACTTTTTTGTAGGAATATTTTTACATTTCCTCGAAAACACATTTATTGCAAAAACTTTTGTAAACATATGTACTTCTGGAAGAAACCGGCTGATTAGTTCAGGCTTCAGGGGAGCGGCCTTCTTTGCTTCCAATTACTAAGAGGAGGGTTTCGTCACTTGGGCAGCATGATACGTGTTCACTAGAAAAGAAGTTTTTAAAGGTAAAATTAATTCTACTTAGCGATTTTAATCTTTTACTTTACTCAATGGATGAAAAAACTTGCACGTACTTCTAATTTGCACTCACCAGTGAGTCTACTGGAATCGGCGTCGCGTTGGCGGCCACAAAATGAATGGTGCATTTTTTTGTCATTAAATTTACAGTTCCTGCAGTTCAAGAACAAGTTTTTGTTGTGCGAAGAACAAATTGTTGATATTTTGACAATTTTCGTTTTAATATCAAGAATTAGTTCTTGAACATAAGTAATAAATTAAAATACTTAAAGCAACAATTTTCATTGTTGTGCCGAGAAAAATAATTCTTGAAAATAATTGTTACCGCAAGAACTGATTCTTCAACTAACAATTCCATTGTTGATAGGAAATAATACAAATAAAAATTGTTTCCACAACAAATTTATACTTGGGAGAACAATTTTGCATTTTTAATTGCTTTTAACAAACAGAAAATTGTTGTGCCAAGAACCTTGGTTCTTGGACATTCAAAAATTAATTCTTGTAGTAAAAACTAGTTCTTAAGGCAACAATTTTAACCTTACAACTTTTTAAAAGCGCTAAATTCTTGTTTTAACAACTTTTTTTTTTCTGAGTTTAAAAAAAAAAACATACAGGCAATCTTACTTGTCTTAGATTTCTGCTCGAAGTTAAGGTTCATAAGTTCATCCCAATGCTATTTTATAAATTTTTTCTTGAATACATTGTGAAGCAATCAAAAAATTTAAACCGAAGCCTAACCCAGGTAGTATTTATTGATATACATAAATACAAATTAGGAATAAAGTTAAAAAAAAAAAGAAATTATTCAATTTGCATATCAGATTCAGAAACTTCAAAATCGTGCCCTTGTTTTCTTAAAGTATACATACATACATATAACATATGTATATGTTTCCACTCACTTCATCAATGGCCAAATTTAAAATCAATTCAAAGTCTGGTGGACGGTCATACACCGCCGCCATTAAATTCTCTAAAATTTTGTTTCAAATTAATTTATTATAAACCGAATTCTGTTTGAATTTAAGAATTTTTAACCAATGGTCATAATCAGGAGCTGTTTACTAAATTTTGGTGTATCGTTCATGTGTCAGTTTTATTGAAATCGCTCAAGGAACAACAAAGATAACATTTGTCTAATTCTACCCCGTACTTGTATAAACACACCTCCCATACCGCCCATTCTCTCTAGATTACTAATGGACAAATCACAAATAACAGCGCCCTATTTTATTATTCACAAATCCCCTCGCGTTCAAAAAATTCAAATAACCGTTACCTAATGGCTTCATATGCACATAATTTACTATGCATACGTACATAGTTAAATTTGACTATGCAAACGTGGTTGAATTTACTATGCATACGTTGTTAAATTTGACTATGCAAACGTGGTTGAATTTACTATGCAAACGTGGTTGAATTTACTATGCATACGTTGTTAAATTTGACTATGCAAACGTGGTTGAATTTACTATGCAAACGTGGTTGAATTTACTATGCATACGTTGTTAAATTTGACTATGCATACATGGTTAAATTTACTATGTTCAATTTTCTCAAAAACTAGAAGACATAAAATTATCTAGTTTTCAGTTTTTGATTAAGATGTAACTAGAGCAACAAATTTCAGAAAAAATAATATATAATATTTTAGTTTTGAAAAAATATACTTTCAACATTTTTTAAATATTTTTTTCCCTTAATGTTGAGTTTAAAACCCGTTTGTTCAGAAACTATGCATAGATTTCACTTGATTTAAAACATATCTAATAGAACATAGTATTGACTTTGCAAAAAGGTATAACACTTAATTATAGGCATTACCGTTATTGTGTATATATTTTTTTAAGTGTTTAGTACTTTTTTTTTATAAGTACAAGAGTCTGCAGTCTTTAAGTTAAAAGACTAAAAAAAAGTTAAAAGACTTACAGTTAATTGACTGTAGTTAAAAGACTTGCAGACTAAAAGTAAAATCATCGCAGTACAAAGACTTTTTACTGACTAAAAAGACTAAAAGCAGTTAAAAAGTACTGCAGTTAATTAACTTAAAGTTAACTAACTTTTATTTTAACTGCACAGTCGGAATATTAGTAATGACTGCTGCCTGTTCGATTTCAGTTAATGTATTTTTGTAAGTTGAAAGATTTAATGAAATTATTCTTTTTAGTCAATTAACTGCAGTACCGAAAAGACTGCAGTTTTGTACAACTCTGACTGACAGTAGCTATTTTAGTCGTATTTATCAGTCACGATTAAATGTGTACCTATTTTTGCTAGTGGTATCAAGTTTTTTGGCAATCTTAAATCCAAATTTGAACTGTGGACTTAAAGAACAGAATATCGCAGTAATTTCTGTCGTTTCTATGTGCGCCTTAAAATATTATTGTAAAATAAGGAGTGTGAGTGTACCTATCTACTCTCATTCAATTCTTTCCTTGCATCACACACGAAGCCAACGTGTTAAAAAGTTAAGCGTGGATAGAGTTCACAACGCAATCGAAACTACATAATACGTTTTTATTACTTTCTAATTGTTCGATAATTTAGTTATGATTACCATGGAGCAAACTTTTCTAATTAAATCTCATAAACTGACACTTGTTTATATATTTTGATAGTAAAATTTTCACTTTACCCTTTGGTGTGGATGAATAATTACTTTTTAATGTTTTGTGTTAGAAGTACTTCATATATGGCGGCAAATAATAAGAAGAAGATGAAAAGCAAATATGTGTCAGAAAAATTACATACATCAACTAGATAAGAAAATGAAAGCATTCTTGTGTAAACTGTACAAATGCAACACCAGTCCGCCTTTCCTTTTGGTGTTCAATTAGAAAATACATTCATATTGTAGTTCATTAATAGATTTGAGATTAGTTATGGCTTTATGAGTTACGTAAAAGTGTTGTCGCTGAAAAAATCAAAGTGTGTAGAATAAAAAGAAAAATTCAAAGTGGATAAAATAAAAAAAGATTTAAAAAATTTCAAAAACATTTATTCAAAATCTAAAAAATAATTCTAGATAGCATGAAAAAAAAATACTCGAAAAATAGAGACTAAAATTGGCTTTTCAAACAAAATCGGATTTATGAAAATAAGTCAATGTAACTACATACATACATATGTAGTAGCCCGTGGCGTAATGGTTAGTGCGTTGGACTGTCATGCCAGAGGTTTGGGTTCAATATCAGCCGCTTGCACCCTAAGTTTTTTTCAGGGCTACTGCCTCTTGCGAGGAAGTGACAAATCCTCCAAGAGTATCTCTTGTCATATAAAAGTGCCGCTCACCTTAGCCGATCGGATTCGACAATACACTGCAGGTCCCCTCTAATAATTGAGTTGTAAGTCACTTATTCCTGGTTCTTCATGAGCCGTTGTGCCATTAAATTTATATATTTATTTAGTGAAGAAAAAAAACTAAATGATAATTTTAGCTATTTTCTTAAGAAATCTTATTTGGCTTATGCTTAGCGCTTAGGTCTATTTTCTATTTTCTAATTTTTAATTTTCTTTTTTTTTTCTTTATGTTCTCTACAATTTATGACTCTATCTGCTATCCAGCTTTGAAAGTATATAAGGGCTTTTTTATTGAGATTTAAAAAACTTAATTACATGACTCTGAGCAACTAGCACTTTTAAGCGAAACGTTACTAATAATAATATAATTATTTCTATTAGTTAACAAATACATAATATAATTCTAAAAATTCTAAAACACTGTTTTACAGAATTCTGCACATATTAAAAATATTTTAATTTTTACTTGTTTTTTTAATTTTTCAAAACTTTTCTTGCAAAATGTTTAAAATTAGAATTTTGTAAGCAGAATTTTGACCCAGACAACCCTCGTAACGTAGATATAATATTCAGTGTTTATAAAAAAAACTCCGTTTCATTATTTTGACTAAAAAAGTAAATTTTAACAGCTTGTGCATGCATATTAGGGTGTCCGTTATTTCCTAATCTCACTTTTTGTTTGGATCAGACACCCCCTGTATAAACAGTTTATGCCCTACAGTAAATGTATGTACCAAAAAAAATCTTGGCTGAGCTCACTAACCCGTGCCTCTAAAGCCATATATTCTTCCTATACAAATTTTTACGGAATTTATGAACTTTTTACGTATTTTTTTCATCCCGAACCTGCAGATATTCTTAATTTTCTTGCTGATTTTCATTATATTTATGGAAGAAAAAAATCTATACAAAATATTTTAAAAATTATTTCCTTTTTTATGTAAGAGGCACAGGTTAATGTCAAAATTTGTTTGTAAATAAATTTTGTATGGGGCATAAACTTTTAATTTAGGGGGTGTTTGATCAAAAAAATTGGTTTGTGAAATATCGGACACCCTATAGTGTATATAATAGTAGCTATTTAGTACAGAAATGTACCAAAAAATTGTATTCTTTGTTAATTTTGAAGAAAGTATTGAAACGTTTTGTTTGTGGTGATGAAGGACATGTTTAAAAAAGATTTTAACATGGAAGATAGTTTTTAAAATTAATATTGTGCATTACTCAACATAAAAATGTATGTGAAAGTAATATTTATTAGGGAGGGGCCTCACTTTGGTGGGGCATAAGTCCATGTCTCTGCACCATTTAACTCCTACCATGAACTTTAAATCCTGTAAAGCTTGGTTTGGTATTTTCATCATTAGTGTATGTACAGTTAATTTTTTTTTGTATTTACGCAAACCAGTTAGAACTTTTTACCCGCCCGCAGCGGGTAACGGCCGCAATTTATTATAAAACCCATTTGTTTTGCCTATTTATGTTGATTTTTTTTAAATTAAGTATTATTTTTTCACAAAACAACATTTTTCCTATTTTATTTTAAAAGACCGATTTGTTCTCCTAAATACTTGACAAGCCAAAGGTAGAAAACAAATAAGGAAAAAACGTTACAAAGAAATTGATTCAAATATTTAAATTTTCTTGAATTTTCTTTTATTCATGCCGATTATGGAATCCGAAAAATTGCATCCGCAGTGAATCGCAGTATAGTGCTCTCTTTTTTCTTCATCGATTTCAAGTGAAGAGGAAAGAGAGGCCTGAACTGAGAGTCACTGCGGATCCATTATTGCGGATTCCATAATCGACATGATTGTTATTAGTCTAGTTCCTTCACTTTCAAACCCTGTGGTTTTCCGTGCATTCGTGTGAATTTGAGTCCAGAGTTCTGTCAAAGTTCATATAAAAAAATAAAATTTGGACTAAAATGCACAGAAAATCACAGAGTTTTAAAGTAAAAGGAACAGACCTATTAATTTTGAATATATTTTTTTTTGGTATAAAAATGTCAAGTATTTTTAAGAGATTGTGCTTTCAAAATACAAAAGCAAAAATGATACTTAATTAATTGTTTTTGTGAAAAATAATACCATATAAGTTTGTGAGGCGAGTTCGAGGGCGGGTCAAAAAGTCCCTGAAAATGCAACCAAATAGCGATGACACCTCAAATCCAACACTTTGATTGTCAAGTAAAACCTTTTTTTAATGAAATAAAACGCACGACTGGATCGCACAAACTTACCCTTTAGTAGTTTCCTCGAATTTTAAAGATTGAGTGTATTATAATTAAATTATTTTTTTTTTTTTTATGGGAGCCCTAACTTAAAACTGGTACCTATTATACATCTAACTTAAAGCTTAAATTGAAATTTTTTAAAAAATCAACATAATTCGAAATAAATTTATTTGAAGAAATCTTCTTAAATCATTTTGAGAGCTTAAAAAAGTACACCACCTGATTTCTTTAACTAATCTTAGCTTTGTAGAACAAAAAAAAATCGTAGGACCTTTTTTTTTTTAAATTAATTTTTTATATATAATATTTTGCAAAATTTTTTAAGAAAAAAAATTGGTACACAATTTTTTAGTATTTATTCATGTTGAATTAAAAATTAAATTTTGAAAAAAATTATCTACCCGTTTTTGAATTATCGAATTTTCAAAAAAAAAATTGATTTTTTTTAAAATCCAAAATTTGGTTTTTTTTTGTGAAAATGTTGATATGCAGTATGATTTCAATTTTTACACACATAATGAGATAGTCCAAAATAAAGAAAATGGTTCTATGAGAGGTACTCTTAATACTGGCTTACTGTTAATTTTGTTTTTGGCAGATCGTAGACCATATTAATATTAGTATTTAATAACAATTTTAATCAAAATCGTAGAAGTCATTTTGCGAGAAAATTTATATTTTCTGTAAAGGTTTTTTAACATTTATATGGAAAATACCGTTTAAGTTTGACTATAAGGAAAATGTTTGTTCAAAATATTTTAGACAATGTTAAAAAACCGTTTGTTACCAAGTTTCATGAAAATCAACCAATTCGTTTTCGAAATGGTTTTCAAAAGAAAATTTTGAGACTTTTTTAAAAATCCAAAAAAAAAATTTTTGCAAATTATAGTATACAATACTATTTAAATTTTTCAGAAGATTCTCCATAAAAAAATAAATAATCAAAATCAGTCCATTCCTCTTCGAGAAAAACGAAAACAAAAAAATTGTTCTATGCAAGGTACCATTTAAAACCACTTTTTGGAAATTTAATTTTCACAAAAAGGTAGCATATACCTAATCAAATTTATTGATTTTTTTTTAGAAAAATCCGTCAAGCCATTTTTGAGAAAAATAAGATTTTTCAAAAATGCTACCAAAATTATATGGCAGGTACCGTTATTTTTGATTCTAAAAGAAAATGAAAAAAAGTGTCGGGGGAATGTTCCAAAAACACTTTATACCAAGTTTAATTAAAATCGGGCCATGGGCTTAGAAGCTGTAGGCGAGTCCACAGACAGACAGACAGACAGACGGAATTTCGAGACCCACTTTTTTTGTCTTCCCTATCATCGTAATGTTAAGTTTGATCAAAATCTCGAGTTTAATTTTGTATATCGCATAAGTAAAAAGGAGAATTCCGTATGCTCATTAAACACTATTTTTTCTGCTAAAGAAACATCACGCAAACCAAACAAAAGCTTGACAAATATTATGGGCTCTTTATCATCGATTTAGACCATTCACCAAAAAAAATTCAAGAATCGGTTGTTGTTTAACAGTAGAGTTAGAGCCACTTAAAAAAAACGAGACCAAAAATTATAAAACCGTTATAAGTCGAACAGAAAGCGAAAACGAGAAAATTACCTTTTAAGTTTTTCGACTTAAAATGACTTTAGGAACCCATGGATTTTGTCTGCATGGCCTACCGTGGACGCCTTGTATATAAAGATGAGTGATTTGAAAATTTCTTAAAAAAAGAGATATGTACCTTACTTCAGTTTAAAAATTTGAAATAAATGATGAATTTCATATGAATATGATACACAAAATAAATCGCCAACCTCGTGAAAAAGTTATTAAAAAAATATATAGGAAATATCATCATGGAACACTATAACAATATATTTTTAATGACGTTTATCTTTGGTATTTTCCCGTGCAAATAGATTCCTTATCAAGCCTTTTATTGAAATTTGCTTCTGAAACTATAGTTCTGTTCTTTTACTTTGAAATTCTGTGTGTTTCTGTGCATTTTTGTAGAATTTTATTTTTTTATATGAACTTGACAGAACTCTGGACTCAAATTCACATAAATGCACAGAAAATCACAGAGTTTCAAAGTAAACAACAAGTGTTTTGTGGTACAGGCTTCACGTTCATTATTTATTGTGTTGTTAATATTATTAACAAAATAGTGTCAGCACGCAGTATGTACACGATATCGGTATAATGGTACAATTATACGTTACTCGCCTTTTTTATGACGAACAAATAGCAAGTTTGAGACAATTTAAACGATTATGAATGACAATAGGTGTGTTCTTTAGTTTAAAAAAAATTCCACGTAGGTAATACTATGTTTTCAAGATCTGATATGAGGTAATTTTGCATAATACAGATATACAGTCGTATTTATTAGATTTTTGACTACTTAGGCAGTGTCTAAGTATTTCGAAATGGCCGGAAATATGCTTTAATTAATAACAAAAAAATATTTATGTATATGCCAAGGTTTAGACAACAGGTTATTTTCCTATCCAAAGTTAGACAGAATGTTTGATCACTTATGATGGATTTATA
The DNA here is from genome assembly GCA_947049315.1 of Epistrophella euchroma. NCBI lineage: Eukaryota > Metazoa > Arthropoda > Insecta > Diptera > Syrphidae > Epistrophella > Epistrophella euchroma. The sequence continues at coordinate 117,661,934 of OX346245.1, read as the reverse complement.
TTTGTCTTTATCTGCAAAGATCAAGAAAAGTGGATGAGGATAGATTAATGCCAAGAAACCGAATGTATGAAAGAGAGATGAACATGGTCGTTTGCGGTTGTTCGTTCTTTTTCTCTACTATTAGTGCGAGATGTGGTGAACGATTTGCTCTAACGGCCATATTCTTGACTTTCTTCAGAACTAGTTTTACCGAAAAACTAGATTTATAGGGGTTTCGAGTTTTAAGTTTTTCAAAAATTTGTATTACTTTGACACCTAAATCAAAATATTCATACATAGTTTGACATCTAAATCAAATCAATAATTTTTTTGAGAAACTTAAAACTCGAAAACCCTATAGAACTAGATTTTCAGTAAAACTAGCTTTAAAGAAAGTCAATAATATAGCCGTAAACATTTCAAACATGCTGCTTCAAATTTGTGGGCATATACCTACCTAATATTTTTATCATTTAGGAAATCAAAATTAAAAATGTGATTGCTCTGCCAAACGAAATGGGTTGAAAAAAAAATTAAAATTACATATTTGGAATGAATATTAGCCGAGTTTTATTTTACAAGGTCGATCTCCGTTTATGAACGATTTTACAACTGGCACTAACCGCCATATTATTCACTCGATACATCCAGATTTAAACTTGAATCCAGATGAATTTACATTGAATTTGTATGATTTACATCCAGATTTACGTTTTAATCTAGATGTATTGAGTGAATAATATGGCCGTAAGCGTTATTGAAATTTTTCTTGTCCACTTGTATTTTAAGCGAAGAAAGGCGTACAAAAAACACACCGGAAATGGAAGAAATTATGGTAACTTATCCCTCATGTAAATGGCATAATATATTCGCTTAATAGTCCCCTTTTACGCAAGGCAGCTGAGTTTCCAGCAAAAATTAGTTTATATGCGAGAAGGGCAGGAAGAAAAAGGGGTAAACAAAATCTCCCCGGTCAACAAATTCAGGAGATTTTTTTGACGTTCCTCTTCACACTACGTTTGTGTGCGTTCAGCCAAGGTAGTTTAAAAGGAAAATAAGAAAATCTCTTTCGGGTTTTGTTCAAAAGTAATGAATATAAAGATATGAATCCTGGGCTGTCATTTGAGTTTGCCTACAAGCCTATCAGATAAAAAATGAGAAAGTATGTGTAAAAATTGTGGTACAAAACTCACACATTCACAGTATTTATCTTCACAACTCACTCATTCACAGTATTTATCTTCACATCACCCGCCTGCTATATTGTTGTTGGATTTCACATCTATTCATCGACACAAAATTAAATTACAAATACAACACTGTAAACAAATGGGCTTTGGATGGTGAAACGTACGAAAGAATAAAGATTCATATCTTTATATTCAGTATTTTTGGTTTTGTCGCTTGCGTGTGAAAGGTACAAGAGATTGTTAAGGAGATTTAAAGAAAACGGAAAAAAAATCTCCAATACTAGTTTCTTCGTGTGAAAGGGGACATACCAATTTAACACGCACCCTTACGCTTTCATGTTTCTCATACTGAACAAGAGATGGAGCTGCGAAATAAAATATTTTGCAGTAGTACCAACATGTAAATTAAAAAAATCTTTTTGTCAAAAACGTCAGTATTCTACTGAAGGGTGTGAATTTTTTCAGGTAATTTATCCAAAAATATTTAATACATCCTTTACTGAAAATACTGTAAGATATAAAAAATCTTTTTTTCTAACTGCACTGGTAAATTTCTGCACAAAATATTCCCCAAAACCCAAATGGTTTTTATGTAAATCAGCAAGAAAAGACCGGGTTGCAAAATCTTCGCTTCTCCATTTTTATTGAAAATTGAAATCAATGCAGCATAATATATGTAGATCTATTTCTTTTTTGTTTAGCAGCCGGTCGAATCTATCTTAAAAATGCCAGAACTTACCGAAGTTAAATCAGACACCCAAGCTGAGCTGAAACCAGCAGCAACTTCTGAGAACGCAGTTCGTATTGAAGATGATGCTAGTGATAGCGATTCAGAGGATACCATCCCAGAGTTGGAGGACGCCACAGCTGGAGCAACTCAACTCGGAGGTGGAGCAACAGGATTGCCAATTGATTTGGTGTCAAAGGCCAAGCAGTCCCGTGGTGAGAAAAAAGCTCGCAAAATCATGCTGAAGTTGGGACTGAAGCAGATTCAAGGAGTGAACCGTGTCACCATTCGCAAGTCGAAGAACATTTTGTTTGTCATCAACAACCCCGATGTTTACAAGAACCCCCATAGTGACACATATATCATCTTCGGAGAAGCAAAGATTGAGGATCTTTCACAGCAAGCTCAAGTAGCAGCTGCTGAGAAATTCAAGGCCCCAGAATCGGCCGCTGGTGCATCAGACACCGTAACCACTACTTCGGTGGCACCAATTGCCGAAGAAGATGAAGAAGAAGTCGATGAGACTGGAGTTGACGAAAAGGACATTGAGCTTGTCATCACACAAGCAAATACCACAAGAGCCAAAGCAATTCGAGCCCTCAAGAATAATAATAATGATATTGTCAATGCGATTATGGAGCTGACAATGTTATAAGCGGAACGGTGTGTAAATCACTTTGTTTCACTATAATTTGCATTTTACCCGCCTTTTGATCAACACATTAATTAACACCCAGGACAACAAATGAATATAAATTGTATTTGAACACAGAAAAACAAACAAATCTTATCCCTTGGTGATATAAATAGCTCCTTTCGAGAATCCGTTTTATTCGTTTTGTTTCGGATGTGGTTAGTCTGTAGTAACACGATTCATATTCTGTAAGGATTCAATGAATAAAATTAACTAAAACATTGAATGCTTTTGTTGCCTGGTGCAATGTTTTTTTTACTTTGGTATAAATTCTTTCATCTTCCTCTTTCAGTTTTATTTTGATACTTGTCATCTTGAAAAAGTAAGTATTCCTAGGATTTCCTTTATCACCGCGGCTGTTGAAGTAGACAAAACCAAGCGATAGGTTTAGTCCTGCTTGCAGAGCAAGCTTTTTGAATACTGAGGTTGCTTTGTTTAACTAAAATTACTATGGGTATGTTCGTTTACTTCCAAAAATTTTGGACTAAAATGGGCAGTAATTTGGGCTAACTAGCCTTCTATTAGAGACTTCATATTATGGACAATAAAATTAAAGCTAAGAAGACCAATGATTACCATCGATAAAAAATCTACTTCAAATTTCTCGTATCGAAAAAGTTGTAGGTCGTCATTTCAAAAACGATCAGAGACAAGAAATCGTTTAGGTGTATTTTTTTAATCGCAAAAATCGACCGAAAACGAGCAGTTAAAATTTGAATTCTGCTATCATTAAAATTTAATGACAGATTCACTTGAATCAAAAATTTCGGTCGAATCTTATAACCGTTTGCGAAAAAGTCTAATCAAAGAGAAATTCGCCAACAAATAGTAATTTTTTAAAAGAATTTCAATCGTCAATTTATGCAGTCTTAAGATAATTTTTTTTGAGAGCGAATAATGTTTACGAACAATTAACTTAGCAAACTATATTAAGGAACACTTCATATTTGCGTTTTTGTACAGCATTTGCAGCCGTATTGTGCTATTTTTCCCACGGCAAATTTCGTATTCTAACCGTCGGAGAGAAATCTGTTTTAAAATTGCTATTCAAAACTAAATGCTCGTTAATTTCCAAAATAAATTGGGTCGCCGCCAAGTTGAATGAACAACAATACAAGTTAATCGAAAATTTTATTTCAATAAAATTCTTAAGAACGGTATGGGAGTGTTTTATTTATACAAATTTTTGCAGAACAAAATTAAATTAAATAAGTATAATTATACGTTCATAGCCAATTCAACATTTAATTAATATGTTTTACTCATATTAGTATCTATTAACATAACAAAAAATCGCTTTGAGACTCTAGTTTAAAATAAAAATACAGATTTACGGTAAATGCCCTATTTCATATAACTGGTATGTAGAGTAAAATAAACAACCTTAAAATATTTAAATAAAAGAAATACAAATTATTTAAGAACACACACAGAATACATTAACAAAACAAACATTGACAAGCATTCTTAAACAAAAAAAAAAAACTAAAAATACTTTAATCTCAAATACTGGGAGTCAATTTTTTAGTTTCGGTTTCATTAGACTTTAACATTCGAACTTGACTTCTCGATTGAAGTACAATATCACAAGGTCCCTGCTTCCATGGTTCACCATCTGCTTGCATTGGACATGTTTCTTTCAAGTGAATCTAAAAAGAAAATCGTTATATTTGAAGAAAAGTTTGTTTATTTACTTACTTTGATTTGTTTTGCTTGACCTATGCGAACAGGTTTGCTAATACCACACTGAAGTTGAGCCATATGAAATGAGGAGACTATACCAAACACTTCCATAACACCATCCGAGATGGAATTGATTATTTTTGTTTTAGAATCTGCGTTGCTGATTTCTGAAATAATTTATTTTCATAAGATAAAAAAGCCTCTTCTTTGAGACAAAATTTTCTCTAGCGACTTTCAGTTTAAAGGAGAGAAGGGTACAAAGCAAAGGGAAGGAACGAATTCGCTCGGTCAATGATTTTAGTAGATGTTTTTGAAATTTTGCTGTCACACATAGTTTGAGCATAAAAGCGTCCAAAAATAAAATAAACACCAAATTGAACACCATCAAATTAACGGCACACTGGATAGACTAAAAAAATATTCTGAGGAACATACAATCACCATACAATCACAATCATTCACCTCACAATCATTCACCCTTCGCCTTATAACAAAAAATTGACACTGGAAAAATCAGCAAATGTAAAATCAGGTAACCCCGAGTTCATAAATGTAGTTTTACTTTATGTACAGTTACAGTGTTTATGTATATTTTTAGGAAAATTTAAATTCATGAAAGAAAAAATAAACACTAAAAAGTTGCGAAATATTCTAACATTGTTTTATTGGAGAAATATAATGCGATTTTTGGAGTGGTAGTATTCCCGAACTTTTACATTTATGAACTCGATCAAACTTTCATAAAAATTAAGTAGTTACCACAAAGTTTACAACCAGCTCCCCATGAATCAATATTAAGGAACACAATTGATTGCAACTCCGGCAAATTGATTAGTTTGTTATCCAAATAAAGGTCGAGTTTTTTCTCAATTCTTTCACAATCACGCTGAATTATTTGCTGGGTTCCATAACCAAAGTAAATGAACTGCAAAACCAAAAAAGTTTTATTTAAAAAAAATGATATTATATATAATATAATTTTACATACTTTATTAAATATACGACTACTAAGGACGTAAAATCGAGATTCACGAGTTTCGTGAAAGCCTAATGTAACAAGTGCATCTACTCCGATACTAAAGTAATTGTAGACAAAAACAGTTTTTATTGGCGATCTTTTTATTGGAAGACGATATCCAAAAGTTTCTATTTTTAAATCAAAACGATCCATAATAATAGATTTGGCACTTTGAATCTGTGAAAAAAAAAATCAAATTTTATGTAAATATGTACATACTATGTACATTTAATGTATATACATACTTCAAAAAGAGATATTTTAAAGTAAGAAATTAATTAGGATTTAAACAAAACTTTCAAATAAAACACACAGTTTTTTATATACATATGTACCTATTCATAAAAGATACAAAATAGTACCTTAAAGAAACTTGATAAAAAATTAAAAACATTTCATTTAACAAGAATTAAGATTCAAAAGTCGTTACAAATATCTAGTGCAGAAGAGTGTCTTTTGAGGGAGGGGGAAAGCGAGTTTTGAAAACTGAAACTTCTTTTCGAGCAATCTAAGCGATATGAGGGTGCATTTATGTTGCTACGATAAACGGCTATAGAAACGATGTGTCTAGAGCTGAGAAATGTCTACATTATTTTTGGTGCTATGAAATACAGTCTAATGCAATAAAGTCCAAAGCAAAGTATTTCGGACTTTTTTGTATCGTGAAAGTAAAAAAAAAGTCCAAATTTAAAATCCGATTATATCCAAAAACAATTCTCATTTAATTTGATTTTCACATTTAAAAGAATCATTTGCTAAAGATAAACCCAAGCCAAGGTACTCTTTAGTGTAGTCCAAGGAAAATGTTGACTCTCTAGGTACGGAGAGTCAACAGATCTTCTCTTGAGTAAAATTTTTGTCCGCTACACTTTGCTCAAGAGAAGATCAATTTGGGGTCTGAAAATTAAAAATTCGTTCGAACTTACACAAGGAGGTGCCTGTAGTTTAAATTAAAATACGTAGGTATTTGTATTCTTTTTTATTTTTTAAAAAGAGATTAGTGCAATAAAGTCCAAAGGATTTTATTACACTCTGAGAGTGCCAAGAAGCTCAAAATCAATTTGAACTTTATTTAGGCCCAAAATCAATTTGGACTTTATTGCACTCTTAAAAATACAGCAGTCTAATAATAAATAATAATAAAAATACAAAAATCCAAAATTTTGCTTTGGACTTTATTCCATTAGACTTTAACTCATGGCACCATTTCTTAGCAAAGAAAGTCATCTTTTGAATTTTCAAAGATATTATCAAGGATAGATTTCGAACATTAAAAAAAAAATGTATAGAAAACAAACCTAAAACAAACAACTGCAACAACTTGATGGTTCCTATGACAAATAAAGCACTTATTCGAAGTTTTATTATAGTTTTCGGTAATATTACCTCTTGCACTCAAATAAAAAAAAAAAAATTGAAAAAAGTAATTTAAATTAAAAATAAAATTACCTACTCCTTAAAAAAAATTACGGATCTTAAAAATTTTAGATAAAACGTCCTAATTGTAAATTTCTGGCAAAATGTCCGTTTTTTTATTTGAATTTTTATTAAGCTGCAGCTATTAATTACAATATTTAGTTAAAAAAAAAAATCTATTGATTAATTTAATTATAATTAATTTTATATATAAGATTAAGTTATTTTTAAATAATATCATATTATTTTCTGATTTTAAATCAGATGCGTTTAAAAATGTACTGTTCCGCATCAAATCACTTTGTTTTACATTTTGGACCTCAGCGAAGGTGTTTAATATCTCATTTTATTTTCTTATCTCGTCTATAAATGATTTATTTAAATATATTTAATTAAAAAAAAAATATTTTTTAGCGTAGACGAATAATGCATATTAAATTAAATGAAACAATATTTTAAATAAACAAACACAATATGTTGAAAATTGGACTTTTCAAATTTTAATTACTTACATCTCGCAGTATTTTTCTGGGTTCGAGTTCAGCTGGAGGCTGTGCTCCCCATCCTAGGACCCGCGACAAATCATTTCCAGTACCAAGAGGCAAAATTGCTATTGAGGGAATTGGCTAAATCGATAAAAAATGCAGTTTTACACAAAAAAGTATTTATATTTAACTTTTTACCTTTATATTCAACATGTAAATAGCGTTAAGAACCCAACCAACTGTCCCGTCTCCACCAGCTACTAAGATTCGGCATGGTCGAGGGCTGGCCTTAGCAGCCCATTGCAAAGCATCTTGTGGCCCACGACTACCCAACTCCATAACTTGCAATGGGTGCAAGTATCCTCTCAACAATGAAACTACATCCGAACCGGTACTGCTACCAGATTTTGTATTTGCAATAACAATTAAAGGTGCCCAATTTTCAATTTCTGGTGGATTTATACCCGTCAAGTGCAAACGAACCGATTCCCTTGTTCGAGCAGCTTCGATACAATACGAAGGAAATATCAAGTCTTTGAATTCTCCAAGATCGCATTCTCCTTTCAGGTCAACACGCTTGAAGCAGTTATTGTGATAGGCTCTCTGACACCAACAGCAACGATACCCAAATAACCCTGCCTCGGCTTGGTAATCGATTCCATCTTTGCATGCATCACATTCACAATTAAGCGGGAGATTTCCTACGAAAAAAAACCCAATAAATTCATTCAACCATGAGCACTTAACAACAATAAGCCCAGTCAAATGGAAACAAACCTCTGACCCACAAGTGTTTCATCGATTTTTCATTTTTCAGCCATTTCTCTTTGCATTTAAACTGATGGTCGGCCTTTTTTGTGCATGTCGCGTCCGCAAATATTCCACAGCAATCACAAAAGTATCCAGTTGATGATTGCAAAAGAATCTCACATATACTACAGAAACACGACTTAAGCCAGATTTGATTTTTCTTAATTAAATCACAACTCAGTCCTAAGTCAAAAAATCTCGCTGTGTACTTACTCGGTCTAATATTCTGATTGACTTCCAACTATGACGAGATTTTCTTGGAATACATATTACGTCTTCGATCAGGAGACTTCTGCAGAATGCAAATAAAGCAGCTAAAGCAAACAACGATCCAATAAGAGCTTCCGAGCTTAACTCCAGATCCATTGTGTGTATGGGAACGGTCGTTCTCTGGAAAATTTCTAATGACAGTTAATTATTTATGTCCAGTGGATCACTGTATAAGGAAGAACACACGCCGATACTCATGATTTTTATAATTTAATTTAAGTAATTAATTTAAAATCGATTTTAATTAAAATTTCTGTGATGCTGATGAAATTTTTCTTAGACGAAAACAGAAAATGTAAAAAACAATAAAACGTCAAAGTTTATTGTTGTAGATGGCGCTTTCTGCGCAAAAAAGTTTTTTTTTTTTTCAGTGCAACAGTTGAGAAAAAATGGAGTAAATACTGGTAATTTGTGCTCATTTTCAAATATTCAAAACTGAGCTCATAGAAAGGGGAATTTCATTAAAATATTACATTTGGTTAAGCCTTAACTACATTGGCCACTTTTTGAAAAATTACAAAAGTATTCTTAAAAATATTTTTGTTCCCACAAGTGCAGTATTGTTTTGTGAAAAAGAATATACACAATTTTTTTAACCAAAATTTAAGCTCTCTGCATCATTTTTATAAGTTTTCCAGTGAGAAACACTATCCCAAAATGAGTTTGAAAATTTTTACTTTTGTAATTTTTCACTTTTTTTGCTTATTTAGCTAAGGCTTTAGTTTATATTTTCTGTCGCTGTAAATAAAAAAAAAGAAACTCAAAAAATTTCTAATATAGTGGCTCTGTTGGCAATATTTGAGGCAGTTAATTGTTTTACTCATTTCTATTGCATTGTTTATTGCCAATGGAGACGGATTGTCTATGGCGCTGATATTGCTATTGATATTGTCATTGCCTCAAATATTGCTAATGGAGTCACAGCGAAAAATGCTCGCAAGTTCAAAATCGGTATTTATATTCAATTTGCACTTAATAGAACCTCGTGGACTTTCTGGACTAAAAAAAGTGTCAACTTTTAAGGAGGTGGGATGAAAAAGAGAAGAGCTGTTCAAAAATACATGAAAGCTTTTAATTAAAAATATCTTCTAATTTTTAAACGCCACCAAAAAGTTAACAAAAGATAAGCCTTTTTTCGTCAAAAAAAAAAAATATTTAATATATTTAAAACTTTCTTTTAAATTCAATTTTATTAATGCAATGATCAAAATGGTTTCCAATGTAAGCTGTCACACGAAATTGTTTCATTTTCAGTATGAACACTTTGGGTAATTTTGAAATTGAGTTCTCGAAATTGTGCAATTTCAGGCTCAGTGGGAACATACTTGGTCTTATTAATAAACACTGTCTAACTTTAGAAAGCCATCCAAGTTTTTAAAAAACCCTTCTAATTTTTGCTAAAGTAATCTATCTTTTTATCTTGCTTTAGACAACGTAATCTATTGTCTAAACCTAGAGAAATGCAATATTTTTTTTTTATTAAAAAAGCATATTTCCGACTGTTTCAAAATACTTAGACATAGTTTAAACAGCCAAAAATCTAATTAATAAGACCAACTATATATAAAATCTCTACCGTGTAAAAGCAGTAGAACCAATAATTATTGGCTGGAAGCATCGCGACACGCGCTATTCTGTTTAGCACATAATTGTTTGTTTGTTTCTTCAAGCATGAAGAATACTGGGAATTTGAAGAACAAAATGGAATTAAAAACATAACGGTTAATCGTTGGATTTCCCATTCTTTTTCATTTCACGTATTCTGAGTTCTGTTAGACCAGACGCCGGCAAATTTCTTTTTTAATTAAAGAAAAATCAGTGCAAAATAAATAATTCATATAATGGAAGATGCAATGGATATGTCGCTGGGTACGTTATTAAAAATAGCTTTACATTTATATAATTTATATTGTAATTGGATGAACAGACGACTACATAAATAGTTTCAAACAAATGAAATGCGATCAAAAGGCAAATGCAAATAGCAATCGCTCTGAAGAATCGAAATTTAAAGAAGGCAGGCGTGAACAAGACGATGATGACGTTGACGACGAGTTGACCTTGCAATGCCAAGAGGATGATTATGTGTCTTTGGCTCTTCCAAAGAATGATCCACCAATGGATGAAACTGAAATAGTTGAACCAAATGACTTGCGAAATAAGATTGTTGGTCGATTTCCAAAATCATCTCAGCAATGGCGTTTAATGCAACCTAACATTATGAACGTGCGTCCAGCGGGTATGCCTCCTCTGGTTCCATCAGATGCTCCGCAAAATAACTTAAAGGGAAATGGAAATAGAAGTAATTGGAGAAATTACAAGCACAAACATCGCCGCAATAACTGGGACAATAATTGGCAAAATAACAATCGCAACAACAACACAAATGGCAGAATTCAACGTTTCAATTCTAACCCTCGTTCCAACTTGAATAGGCAAGTACTAGCAGGAAAAAGTAAAGAAACTATTTCTAAATCCAACCTCTCTTTTTTCCCCTTAGTAAAAATATCAAAATCGTCTTGGAGCAGCTCAAACAGCGTAATCCTATGATACTTTATTCTTCAGTCGGTGCTCCTGACTTAACAATTGAATCAACATTAAGCAATAATCACAACTCCTTTGGGTTTACAAATTTTTCCGTTCCAAAAATTATTAAACCAGAAACTAAAGCGCAACCTATTATGATTGAATCTTCAGATAATGCCCAGTCTAGAGGCTCGGAGGCCATTAAAAGTTTATTAGGGGTTAGTGAGATTGGCATTCGAAATGACATGATGCCAGCATTGGCCGGAAGGTTGCTAGATATTTTAAACGGAACTAATCCTACAATGCACAAACCAATATATGACATGAAGATCCAAAGAGAAATTCATGAAATACAGGTAAGAAAAATGCTTAAATGGGACTGTTTGGATGAAAATCAAATTTTATCCAAATCTAGAAAAAACCTCTTCTATACAAATGCCCTGGAGGGGAAGTGGTCAGTTCTGATGGCGCAGGAGTTCCCGACTGTAAAATACAACCGAAAGTATCAGGTATCTCCCTTAATAACAGATTTGCTTAATCACGCCATTCAAAAAGATTTGATCAAATGAAATCGATTTTTTTTCCTTTTCAATATTTTAAGTTTCAGACTTGTTCTTTAAAAAAAAAACTACTTAAGTTGCAATAACTTTAAAATAAAAGTAAATATTTGTTACACTACCTACGTAAAATGCTTTATTTCTTGGCATACTGAGTACAATTGACCTATATTTCTATGTTCTGCTCAGTTTGGAATTCTTATCTGGTGTTGGTGCACCCAAAAATTGGATTTTCTTTGCTGGAAGATCGATTGATCTTATGGTAAAAAAGAATGATCTCAAAATCTGGACTTACCAAACGCACTTTATATATCTGGTTTAATAGATTTCAAATGAATCCGCTGTATTCTAGTTGTTAAGCTAATCGAATTTTGATCATTTGACAAAACAAAAGAAAAACATTAAAATTATTAAAAAATTGATCATGATAAACATTTTAAGCTAGGTTATTCAGGATTGTTATACATTTCAAATACCTACTAATAATTTGTGGTACCTAAAACAAACTTATATTTAATAAAAACAATTTGAGTTTCAGCTAGTAATTAACATTACATCACGAATTTACGTTGAACGGTTTCCTCACAGTTGAGGATTACTTTTTTGTAAGCCACAGTGTTCGATCACAGGGGGACCCTTCTATGCTTTAGTTATGTATACAAATTAATTGAACAGATTTTCCTAATGTTTTGGCAAGGTTCCGCGTGTCGTCGTCAAGGGTTAACTGAAATTGAATAATAGAGGGAATACCGACTTAAACAGCAGCTAGATGGTAATAAATTAGTTAATTTTTAGAACTGTGTGTCGGGCTTTCAATACAAAACTTATTCTATAGATTGTCTTCTTTGAGAAATTAATTCAAAAGAATGTTATGATCGATTAATAGTTAAGTAACCTTTACTTACATCAGACCCGGTAATTCTGATTGTTTGCTGAGTTGTTTGTGATGTTGGTCCACTAAATAATCTAAAGAACTATTATAACTAACTCGTACCTTTACAGCGTACATACATTTTCTACAACTTTTGCCTACAAGCGTTTCTGCGGACGATAAAGTTTCGAAAATACTTAGTTTGGGGGTCTTGTCACCCGTTTATGCGGATCGAACAGTATTCTTAAAGCAACTAACTGAAAATAGAATAAAACTGAATAAGCAACGGCAATCGGCAACACTTCCAACACAATTTATTACGAATGTGGGTTCTTCTTTCAATAAAAAGTAAAAAGAACTTTTCAGAATCTGCATCCATATTTCAACGAACTAAAATAAAGTGAACAAAATTAATAACGAATTTTATTTTCGCACAAATAAAGTTCCAGCTATCAACAACGAAACATGTTTTGTTTGTTTTTTTTTTTGTTTCGCTATAAGGACAAGTGTCCGGACCAAAAGCTAAAGAAAGGAAGAAAGTTTTACTATCTCGTGAGCGCTCGCTAGCAAGAAACAGCACAATTTTTGTCTTGTGGAATGGCTTCGGACTAAAAATAACTAAATCTGGCGGTCTGAAACTGTTTGAAACTTGCTGCGGAATAAAGCTAATATCGACATAGACGCTCGTATATTTTCATTCGGTATGTGTTGGGCGTCTTCAACTCCATGTATTTTCGACAACTATTTATTAAAACAAAGACAAAATGTTTTTCTGTTTCCACTGGTTGGTGTGTGTTGAATCATAATCTATCCACCCACAGTACACATATAGAAGGTAATATCTTCCGAGTTTTCATTTTTGTTCAGTTTTGCGCATGTCTTGTATTTTGTTTTTGTAAATTGTGGATGAGGGTCACTGCGATTCGGAAACACTTGTGTTTTGTTTTTGTAAATTCTGACAGGCAGGTCACTGTAATTTTCGAAGATGCGCAATATATTACCTTCAATATGTGTACTGTGTGTGCTATCCACCTATCCAAAAAAATTTCAGATAGCTTCAGTCATTGCTTGCGTTCGGGTGGTAGTGAGATAGGCTATCCACCTATCCCAAAAATTTTCAGATACCTTGAGTTGTTGTTGCATCAGCTGACATCAGAAGTTTTTCAACAAGGGATTACAATAACACAAACCTATCCGGATAGGTTTGGCTTGCCCCCCGAACGCGGCCATTGTTGCATCACAAAGTATTACAACAACATAAACCTACTTGAATAGTTTTAGGTTGTCAGCCGAACGCGCCCAATGTATTCTTGTTTCTTAAGACAAAAATACGTTTTGTCTGATACGGGGTGTTTTGAGCTATTTCGATTCGAATTTAAATGAGTGCAAAGGAGAAAAAAATCGGTTGCACCTTCAAGGCTGTTTCACAATGCGACGAGAAAACGAGACGTCAGCGTGACGAGAAACGCTTTCATCTTTTTCTCGTTATAACATCGTTCCTCAATTCACAATGCAGCGAGTTATTCACAGAGACAGCATAGAATTATTCGTGTTTGTCAGTGAATTTGGGAAATAAAATACAAGATTTGAAAAAAAAGAAAATGAAAATGTTAAAAAAAAATGCTTTTAGTACTTTTGGGAGTGTTTATTTACAAAAGAGCAAAAGGCAAAAAAAACAAAAGTGAGCAGAAGAAGACGGTGGGAATGTTAATGAAGACAAAATTAATTAGTCGCAAAATAAAAACACATATTTGCTCGCCATTTTCGGTATTTTATTTATTTATCTACACAATTAATAAATATAAATACAAATACAGATACGCTCGGTGTCCTCTTCTCAATTGTCAAAATGAAAATCGTCGTCTCGTCGCGTCTTTTTTTTTAATTTTTCGAAATCATGGCGTGACGGGACGACGAGAAACGCTTTATTGTGAATACTCTGGTATATTCTCATTGCTTGAAATTGGTTTGACAGCTACGACGAGCTCTCGTCACGTTCACGTCTCGTTTCCTCGTCGCATTGTGAAACAGCCTTCACTCTCATTTAATTTTGAAATGAGCCATGACTTTTGGCGCCCCTTGTAACTGAAATAGAGATTACGTATTTCCTATGGGTCTTGACAGCAAAATGTGAAAGTTTGTGAAAATTTGCAAGAAACTTCACGTTGCCAAACAGACCAAATATGAACAAGCCTAAAAATGCACATGTCAAACACATGTGCGTTTAAACGTCAAAATCTGTTTACATATTTCAAGTCAACCACCAACTACGAGTGTGCAAAATTTGGATTTTGATTAATTATTATTTATTTTCGGAATTAAAATGTCCAAAAAAGACGACAATCCTTTTTCAGCAATTGGATTAAAACCATGGGTAACAAAACAGCTACAAAAGCTAGGTAAAGCAATGAACATTAACCTTAATAAAAGTTTTACAAGAAGATGTTTTCCAGGAATCAAAACTACAACCCCTATCCAGCAAAATTGTATTCCTCAAATTCTTGCTGGCGCTGATTGTATTGGAGCAGCAAAAACTGGATCTGGAAAAACGTTCGCATTTGCTTTGCCGATTCTTCAAAAACTTAGTGAAGAACCTGTAAATCACTTCGCGTTGATTTTAACACCAACCCATGAACTTGCATACCAGGTAAAATATCTATGATCATCTTGCGAAAGAAAAACAGTGTACATTGTTAGATTCAATAAGATTTCAGAACAATTCCAAGTAGCGGGACAACCTCTTGGTGTTCGTGTATGTGTGGTTGCTGGCGGTACTGACCAAATGATCGAAAGTCAAAAGCTAATGGCGCGTCCTCACATTGTAGTGGCGATGCCAGGACGGCTGGCAGATCATTTGACTGGATGCGATACCTTCTCTTTTGACTCACTTAAATTTCTGGTCGTTGATGAAGCCGATCGGATGTTGAACGGAGATTTTGATGAAAGTTTGAGTGTCATTGAAAGGTGCATTCCAAAAGAACGGCAAAACTTGTTCTTTTCAGCAACTATGAAGGATTTCATCAAAGAATCAAGCATATTTCCTATATCTGATAAAGTGAGTTAAATTAGCAAAAAAGAGAAAAGTATCAACTCAACCTTTATTTCAGGCATTTGAATGGTCTGAAGAATTCAATGTAGCAACAGTGGATACGCTCGATCAGAGGTACATTCTTTGTGCCGACTATGATCGTGATATGGTTTTGATTGAAGCTCTTCGAAAATACAAAGAAGAAAATGAAAACTCTAACGTTATGATATTCACAAATACAAAGAAGTAAGCTTCGAATAGATTCAGAATTTATAGTTTATTTTCAATTAACATTTCAGATACTGCCAATTACTTTCGATGACCTTGAACAATATGGGTATTGAGAATGTCTGCCTGCATGGTTTTATGCGTCAAAAAGAACGGGTTGGTGCTTTAAACAAATTTAAATCCAACCATGTGCGCACTTTGATTGCAACAGATGTTGCTGCACGTGGTCTTGACATACCAAGTGTTCAATTGGTAATGAATCATCGATTGCCAAGAACTCCCAAAGAATACATTCACAGGTTTGTTGAATAAATTTCGTGTTTCAAAAGTTGATCGTTTATATAAAACAGAGTTGGTCGGACTGCTCGAGCTGGACGAAAAGGAATGGCGATTTCGATATTTAGGTTTCCTCGAGATCTAGAATTACTTGCTGAAATTGAAACAGAAATCAATACTAAACTTACTGAGCATCCAGTTGATCGTAAGAAGTTTAAAACATTTTTGTAGTATGATATTATATCAGCTATTTTTGTTTGTAGAACGAATGGTGGAGCGAATTTTTATGCAAGTCAATGTTGCAAGACGTGAACAGGAAATAAATCTGGATAATAATGATTTCGATGAAAGAGCTCAAAACTATAGAAGAAAGAAATGGATTATGGAAGGACAAGATCCGGACGAAATGGAAGAAAGGTGAGTGTTCTAAATTTCTTTCTAAATTCCAATAAGAATCTAGTTATCCTTTGCTTTACCAGCTTGTTCATTTCCAAATTTTCATTATATTTTCTTGTTCTCGTAACATGATTCGGTTAGCGTCAACATCTTCTACCTAATGAATGTATCCTCATTTATAACGGATGAATATATGGAAAGACAGCATATGTATTAATCAAAAATATCCAGAATGAAATGAAAAAAGAATTAAACTCAAAGCATATTTTGATATAATTTGGTTATTTCATTATTTAATTATACTACCTGTTTGATAACGTTTAACGCAAATTTTAAGCCCTGAATAATTTCTTAAAAAAAAAATAATTTGGTGGCACAACAGCTCATGAACCTAAAACTCTGAACCATTCCTATATGCGTGTCTGTAGGAATAGAGGGACCTGTAGTTTATTGCCGTATCTGAACGGCTAATGTGAGCGACACTTTTCTATGCCAAGAGATACTCTTGGCGATTTTGTCAGTTCCATTTTTAAGAAAAGCGCTGTGATTTTTTCTCAAAACAGCATATAAAGCATATTATCGGCCCTATCGAGGTAACCGTCGGAGCGGAACTCTCTCCGATTTCCTACGAATCGGAGACATTTTGCTGGTCGGAGAACTACCTCGAAGCAAAATATCTCCGATTCGTAGGAAATCGGAGAGAATTCCGCTCCAACGGTTACCTCGATAGGGCCGAATATTTTCGTAGGTAATATGGTATAAATTGCAGTTGGCCATGTTGCGAACTGTTTTGATATTTTACAGCCCTATTAATATAAAAATAACTGTCCGCTCCTTAGTACACGTTTACTAAAACGGGGGTTATATTTCATTTTTAGTTGAACAAATTATTTTTAAAGCTTTGCGAAGCACGCCAGCGCGGGTCTGCTAGTACTTAATATTTTTCCACAACATGAACACTAGGTATAAGATAAACAATTCCAATATCACCTGTATTTTAAAATCACAACCACGTATTTTTTTAAGCTCAGTATATTTTTAAGCCCAAATATTTTGTTTTAAAAAATATAAAATACATATATTTATATAATTTACCTAATATTTTTAGATACCGTAAAAAGCAAAAGGATAAACTGAAAGATATCCGTAGAAAACGAAAGGAATATCAAAAAGAAATGGCTTCAAAGGAACCAGTTCTAATTCAAGATGATCGTTTCAAGTCCATAGAAACAGAACGTTTTGAAAAGCCCAAAAGAACCACGAACCAAGATAAGAAGAAAGTTAACAGTGAAATAAAAAACAGACTTGCTCTAAGATCTAAAAATATAAAAAAACCATTGTCTTCAAATAAAAAAATTTTAAAGAAAAAAAAAATAATAAAGTGAAGTGACATAAAATTATAAATACTTTTTTATAGAGTTGTTAATTTAATAATAAAAAATATATTTACACATTCAATCTTTCTTAAAATAAATAAAGACACATTACCTTATGTTATGCTATCACATTACACTTTGATAACAAATTTCAAAACAGCAAAGTTTGAAATATGTATATGCGTGTTTTGTGTCGTCGTATTAATCCAATGCTATAGTTAACAATGCATCTTCTGGGTGGACTTCTAGCAAAGCTTTGGCTCCATCATTGAAAGGATAAGAAATGCTGCCATCAATCACGAGACCTTAAAAAAATAATTGATATTACACACTTGATTCGATTCGAAAAAATACTTTTCTACATTTTTTTGTTAATGAATATTCAAACTGACTTACATAAATAAATGTCGTACAAAAATTATTTTTATAAACAATTATATTTTGCAGAAATGCATAGATTTGTTACTAAATTTCTAAAGGTAATCATGGGAAGTATATTTGTTTTTTAAATGTTTGTTTATATGTTTTCTATTGAAGTTTCAGGCTTGTAATGAAAATCGATTTGATACTTTGGTTCTCATAGTTTACAACTACTTTATAGTTTTTGTTATTGCGAATAAAGATATGGATTGGGCATTTCATCCCTATAAAAGTATGTTATTTAGAATTACAAAGTTTTCTTTTACAAATTTAAATGTTAGATGATGTTATCGCTGATAAAATTGGACTTCAGTTCGATAAACCAAGTATTCTGCCAAAGTTTGGAATGATGTTTCGTTTCCTTACAATTTTATGTAATGTATTTGGTGTTCTACCAGTTCTTATTCCGGTAAGTAAATGGAATATTTGTTTTGATTCAACAATAAGTAATTTATATTTTTAGAAAAGAAAGCATCGAGAATTTTTAATACCCGTACTCATATGGAATGTGTACACAATAACTGCGTTGCTGATAAATCTATTGCACACAGTGATTACCATTATGTTTTTGCAAATTCCATGGAAAGCAGTTGTAAGCGTGGGTATAGCTGGCGGCTTTGTTACAGCTTTATATTTTAAATTAATACTACAACTTATTAATTTCTATGAATTTCTTCAATTCATTAATGGTTGTAAAGCTCTGTAGACTAAAATTTTGTCATAATTTTGTACGTGTACATTAAATATCATACTAATTGTACATACGTATTCGTTTTTAGATGCATATGCTATAAAGACGTTTTCAATACTTACTTGCATCAATGCATTTTGATCGAACAAATAAGTTTTTAATAAAATTTCGACAAGGAAAATTTTTTGGAATTGGCCATACACCAACGCAAATTTGTTCACGTATAGAATAACACAAGCGGGGATCATCTGAAAATAAAAAAAAGGAACTACAATTAAAAAATTTAGTTTTTGAGAAGGACACTAATTCGAAAATGTTTGACTTGACTATTTGTGTATGTGGCAACATTTTGATCATGTCTCTTTGAAAGTTTAGTAAATAGAGATAATCCAAACAGGACTAAAAAATTGCGGTCATTAAATAGTTTAGACTGCTCTTGCGAGCGAATGACAAATCGTTGAGAGTTGTAAGTCACTTGGTCCTAGTTCTTCACGAACATTTTATTGTTGTGATAATGATAATCTCCATAGTTTTTTTTTGTAGTTATTCGGCCCTATCGAGGTATTCCGTCGGATCGGAAAATTCTCCGCGATGTCGGAGGATATCGGAAGAAATCCTTATGAATCTGTCAAAAATGTCACTCAAAGACGCACCTCATCACAATGCAACTCAAAACACCGGTGTGCGTTCCATAATTTTGGAAAGATCTTCCGAACAGGCGTTCGGAAAAACACCTCGAAGCAAAAATCCTCTGATTATGAAATCGGAGAATTTCCCGCTCCGACGGATACCTCGATAGGGCCGATTGTAATCTGCGCATAAGTTTCAGCAATTCTTTTTTGCACTTAAGCAAATTTCCTGCACCTCAAACTTGCAATACATAAAAATAAATAAATTTGATGGCACAACAGCTCATGAAGAACCTGGGCCCTAGTAACTTACAACTCTCAACCATTCCTGTGTGCGTGTCTACAGGAATGGAGAGGACCTACAGTTTAATGCCAAATCCGAACGGCTTATGTGAGCGGCACTTTTCTGTTAGAAGATACTCTTGGAGGATTTGTCACTTCCTCGCAAGAGGCAGTAGCCCTGAAAAACGCTTTGTGTTTAGGCGGCCTAGACCTCTGGCGTGACAGTCCAACGCACTAACCACTACGCCACGGGCTTCTACCTTGCAATACAGTTTGCATTATTAATTTGAGCTATTTGCAGTTTAATATTTGTCTTTCAAGCTTTACACATTATAAAATTTCTAAATTTTGGAGTTACATTGGATCAATGTAAAACAACTTCATATCTATTTCTTTTTTTAGCAATGTGTAGACATCAAGACTGCTTTAATCTTCGTGATTGCAATTTAAGTGGTGATTTGAATAAAAGTACTAATCGTTAGGAATGAGTTAGACGCAAGTTTACCAACAGAGACTATAGATATTCCTCGAAGATTATTTCAACATTATAAAAATTTTGTAGAGTTTTAAAAATACATAAACACAAACTTAACGAAATTTAAGAAAGGCTCTTTGTTTTTTTTTTTGTATACATACATATTAAAAACAAAACTTACCTGCTAAGAACAGTAGATTTTTATTATATTCATCAGCAATTCGTTGAGCATCTAGATTTTCCAAACTGGCATTATTTGGAAGAATTTTTACCAGATCTTCAACTTGTCTCTTAGTCATTCGATTGATACTGTTAAATAAATTTTATAAATGAGTAATGAACGTAGAATAAATTTCTGTTTTATTTTGTACCTTGTATGCCATGAAGTCGAGCCTGACCCTGTGCTCACACAAAGTCCAGAACTTTTGGTTTTGTTAATCACATCAGAATGATCGATTACCAAGTTTAAATGTGAAACTCGAGCAGACAAAGTTTCACCGATGAAAACCTTAAAAAAAACGAAAACATTAATTTTATGAAAATAGAAAATTAGTTGAGTACACAAACTTCATTCAAGGCTAAATACGGTAGTACTCGCATCATTTTTGCATTGTATTTCTTTGCAAATTCTTTGCTAAGGCTTTCAGGGATAGTCTTTATTTGTTCCATCTTTGATACACGTTGACTATGCAAATCTGTCGACTCGGGCATGTGTCCATTGCTTCCTAAAATTGTTGTACGGATTCTTGATCGATACATCCATCGGAAGTCTCCCTGAAAAGATTGCAAAATATTTTTATGATTGCAAATCAGTTTTTCAATCAAATACTGTCCTTACATTCTTGATTCTGGAAACCGCATCTTCTGGACACTCTGAAAAACGTTTAGGCAACATTAGCCTTCCTTCTGAATGTTTTGGATCTGAATTGAAACCAACAATTGGAGTTTTCTGCTGACTTTTAGCAAATAGCGGGCTTGCTCTTCCAGCGGCCAACAGAAATGTTCCATCGCCACCAACTGGCACTAAGAGATCGGCCCATTCCATTGCCTCCTTGCTTAGGGAAGTCCTAAATTCAACTTTATAAAGTTAATCATAAATGAATGATGGACGACGTAGATGGTGGTAAAACAATTGGACAAAACGGAAAGATCTGCATTACGCTACCTGTTAACTAGTTTAACATCACAACCGACATTTTGAAAGCTTTTTGCTATTTTTCTTTCAAAATCTTTGTGTACATTATGTAAAGCCAGTAGAGTGTCGTAATCTGTTCCCCGATTTCTGAGTTTCTCTTCCAGCTGATCTTTGTTTAGGTTTGAATGGCGCAATTGCTCGAATTCATATCGCGAGAATTTCGTAACCACTAATGCACGTTGTAGTTTGAATGCGTCATTTCGACGATGTTGATTGCTGTATTTTCGTTCGATACGGAAATCTATTAAGAGATAAGAAGATACTATTTTTTATTAGTTTCTTGCTCAATGTAGGTACTTAACTATAAGTCGGGAAGGAAAAAAACTTAAAACTTTATTTTTGGTTTACAAAGACGGAGTAAAATGTCAGAAATAATAAAATTCAGGAAAAAATTGCTTATCTACTTTCCATTTCATATCTTTCCTAAATTCAAGCTGATAAAGATACTGTTTGTTTTGGTTCCGACGTTATATCACCTTACATTGTCCGTGACCATCATCATACATACCTATAACACATCACGGTCTCTTTCTTTATACCGTGATGAAATAGGCAAATCAAATTAAACTTTGAACAATTAGGAACAATTTAATACTCTGGGCTATGGATTCCAAAATTAAAAATATCCTAATCTTTTGCGCGTCACCTAAAGTAAAATTTTCATGTGTTGTCCTCAGGGAGATACCTATTATAAAACTTGTAGGCTGATAAGTTGTTATTTATACGTAAATTATTTTATAGGTCTGTCAATTTAAACATGAACCGAACACTAACATCAGAGCTTTAATATTTTTAAATTTAATAAGTTTGACAAAAATAACTGCATAATTTCACTAGAAATGAAATATAACATAGGTAAGGGCCCTTTTCTCAGCTCTGTGACTTATTTTCTAGTTCTGACAAAGAGTTGCTATGTATTTATTGTTATATTTTTTGTTTGCAATTACTCTACCTAAGTATCTTCTTTTTAAGTTTTTTTATTTAACAAAGAAAAAGAAATTAGATCTTATCTTTGAACATCAAACGGAAAAAAAGATCTTTTATACATAGATAATTGTTTCTCATCAAAGAATATAAAAATTTTATTTATACCACACTACCATGCTTTTCTATAATCATTCTTATCATCAGACTTAATTGTTTTTTGCTTTGAATATTGTTTTAATATAGCTGAACTGATAAGAATTTTCGTACATATTGATAACCGAAACATTCTCCCAGAAGAAAACGTACATAACTAGAGCATTTCTAGAATAAATTATATCTTTGCAGATTCTTTTAAATTTGTCTTTAAGTTATCAATTTCAGCAACATTTTGCATTGATTATATCTTCCTACCTTGTAATTTTTATAGTAAAATATAGGTTTTGTGTAAAACAAAAAATGAATGACATTTTATATTTATATTTTCGTTTTATTTTTAGTAGACATTTTTCTCACCATTTATCGATTGATATATTATTCGGCTTCCTTTCGATTTCAGCATTGAGAATACTTTTTTGAGTAACATTACATTTAAAATATTGTTTTCTGTTCGCACTTTTTCAAGCTGTTTATTATAATAATTTAATTAAGGATCGTCCGAGAGCTTTAATTTTGGCGCCGATTAAACAAATGAAATTGTGAATTGCCAATTATAGCCGAAAACAGAAGTCATACAGTATACACAGTAGAAGTAGGGTACTGGTACTGAGAATGAGAAGTTAAGAAATGGGATTATAGAAGCCTTGCGAACGACACGACGCAGTGCTAGTGAGAAGTGATTATTGATAAGAAAAAAGCAATTTTTGAAATTATACGAATGACAAAACAGAAAACACTTGATGCTTCACCGCAAAACATGACGTTTACAAAATTTTGACGTTTTAATAGGTGTTGCCGTGGGTGACTACAACTAATAGGTATGTTCGTGGTGTTTGTGTTTCCAAAACTTATGGAGTTTTTTATTCAACCCAGGCTTTTTACAGGAAAACAAATTTAGTGATACGCGCACGACTCTCTCAACTATTCAATAGCAGGAATTATAGTAGACCGAGAGCCCACAGCAATTTTTGGGTGTGAATGATAGCAAAAATTCAATGATGCGATAAGATAGGTCTTTACTTTCAATTTGCAGATATGCAAGGGCGTTTGCAGATAATGCTGCATTGGAAATGCATTTTTTTCTGAAACACAAGATAAAAGGTATAGCTAGCACGTAAACAATTATATTTAATAAAAGAACTAACATGAATATCAGGGTCCAAGACCCCTTAGGTGAGGCCTTCTGTATGCAAGACGTACTTAAAAATTTTATAGTGCGTCTTGTATGCAGAAGACCAGTCTAAGAGGTCTTGGACCCCCATATTCATGCCTACGGTATTCAGCTCTTTTTTTTATGTTTTATACCTTTTATCTGGGCTTTCATTAAAAAAAATTAATTGTTAATGCAGCAACACCCCAACCACAGTTTGCAAGACTTGCATTTTTGCGAATAGAAAGTAAAGACCTATCGTATTGCATCATTGAATTTTTGCTATCATTCACACCCACACTCTTAGTCTATATAGAGGTCCCAGTACTCCCAGTTTACTGCCGAATCCGAACGGCTAAGGTGAGAAGGAAGCCCCTTTTCATTACAAGAGTTTACTCTGGGAGGATTTGTCGATTCCTCGCAGGCAGTATCCGTGAAAAAAGATTTAAAATCTTGATTACAAGCCAGATTTACACAAAGTAGGTATTCTGTTTGTTCACTTTCCAATTAGTCCAAAGTTCTGTGAAAGTTCAAATTCAATATGGAACCTATTCTGCTATTCGATTCGATTATTACACAGAAAGTGAACGCAAAAAATATACTTACCTTGGTTTGGTCTCGTCCCAAATGAACGAAGTTAGTTTATAAAGCCAAGCGGATAAAACGTTTATTAAGGTTTTGTCCCAAAGGTATGCATGTACAAATAAGAAAACATGTATACCTTTTGTAGCCGTAACGGTAATTTGAATTTTTGACGTTATTTATTTTTACATGGTTGGGTTCAGTTCAGAAACATGAAATTAAAGTTTGTCAAGATCAAAAAAAAAGGTATGCTTTGAGACTAAATTGCGAGAATGCTTTAAATAAATTTGGGGGCACAAACGGCTCATGAAGAACCAGGGCCTAGTGACTTACAACTCTCAACCATTCCTGCGTGCGTGTCTGCAGGAATGGAGGGGGCCTACTGTTAATTGCCGAATCCGAACGGCTAAGGTGAGCGGCACTTTTCTATGACAAGAGATACTCTTGGAGGATTTGTCTCTTCCTCGCAAAAACTTAAGGTGGAAGCGGCTGGTATTGAGCCCCAGACCTCTGGCATGACAGTCCAACGCACTAACCATTACGCCACGGGCGAGAATGCTTTGCGGTTTAAATATATGTAGGAGATTTACGAAACTAATTTTAAATTAAAAATTGAATCAATTTTGCCATATTCACGACTACAGAATCTGTAAATCCAAAGACCAATCACTTTTCATGCAAATTATTTTTTTTTTTTCATATTCATAGCAAAAGTGTTGCGGAAAGCAAGGCATTCATTTAACAGGTAAGTTATTGAATTTAAAAAAAAAAGAAGAAAATTCCCCGACTCCCCGCGGGTGTGAGACCATAGAATAAATTTTGCGATTGGGTATGTAACCAAAATAAAATTAGACGAAATTTAGAACCTTATTTTTGAAAATTGGCCCTATCAATTGCTGATCAGCGAACTACCTCGAAGCAAAATGTCTCCGATTCGTAGGAAATCGTAGAGAATTCCGCTCCGACGGTTACCTCGATAGGACCGAATATGAGAGCTGCACGCACACATGACATGGTTTTTCTTTTTTTGTTACCTTCATTTTTTTATTTTCACCGCAACAAAAACAACATCTGAAGTTAAACAAGCTTTCAACAATTTGAACTATATTAGTAGTTTGTAGGTCAAAAGAGATTTTAAGCGACGACGTTTGTTTTGAGCATGTTTTGCTCATCATCAGGCAAAAATATTAAGGACATCTAAAATGAATTTGTTAAACTTTTGTTGTACACAGTTTATAAAGCAGAAACTGACATTAACTCTCAAAACAGCAAATACCTATAAATGATCGCTATTCTTCTGTTGAGTGCTAGTGCCAGTTTCTTCTTGTAAGAAGAATGTGTTAAAATCCAATCGAAGACGACATAGCATAGGTGTCCTTAATGTTTTTTGCCTGAGGATAAGCGCATAACGTTGCCAAAAATCTATCATCTTTCTTTTGAACTACTGCGACAGTCCACTAAATAAAGTTCAAATTGTTGAGAATTTTAAAGGTCACATAAACAATTATTTTTTGTTGGTAAACTTTTGAACTCAATTTTTTCTTTGTGATCCCTTGGTCATAATCCAAACATAATTTGAGAATGCTATTGGATATGTCCTGGACACCCACTGATTACAGTACTCCTACGGTGAGCTTCGTTATTGTGCCTATTACGGATGAAATGAGTTGTTTCTACAATGTTTTGACATCAAATAGGTAAGGTCCATTACGATGAAATGTATCTTTTTAAATCAACGGAAATTGGATGTTATTCCATAATTCGATGAAGTTCGTGTTTCATTTTATTTTTATTTGACAATATTGGTAGGTACGTACAATAAGACAGGTACATAATGAAGATTTAAAGCTCATCTTAATAGAGACAGTAAATTAACGTTAAGTTTCAACAAGGAGTTATCATCCATAGCATAATAGGCACATAAAAAGCCATTTTTCCATCAGAAAAGATGAGTTTCTTAATTCTGGTTAGTTTACTTGAAGTTTTAGCATCATTTGCTGCAAGTTTACTACAGGGAACACGTCACACAAAAAGTTATGCCTGGGTTTGATGTATTTAGAATCTTTGACGAAAGCGATAATTGTCATCATTTCTTTATTTACAATAAACCCATAGATACGTTCAGGCAGACGAGGGGCCTCGCGGAAGTTATGTCCAAAACATGGTAAATTGCGATCTCACTGAAGGATCATAATCATATCGTGCGCGTCTTTGATTCATCCAATAAATTACCAGCCGGTGATATGATTGAATGATTAGTACATTGTACAGCTCACGAAAAGTAGAACAAAACTTTTCACTTTAAGCTGAAGTTCTCCACAATAATTATAAATCGACCACTTCTGACCCATGCTAATTTATCGAAACATTTGTAGACGCTTTTGGAATTAAACTGTCAATTAATAAATTGAAACGACTCTTTTAAATAAAAATATTTTAACAAAATTATTTTCAGTTAGTTTTTATTTATAAAATTTACTTCTTTCAAACGCAAAGTAGATTTCTATATTATAGAAAAATGCATACGTTCTAAACTCGTCTACTTCTTGGCGGCTTGTCCAACCTTTGCCTTCTTGGTACCACGGACCTTCTTCATCCTGTTTCTGCGTTCCTTACGCTGTTTGCGGGTTTGTTTCTTTTGTTCAAAGAGACCATGACGGGCCAGACGATGCTTGGGTTCGAACTTCTTGGCGAAGTCCAAGGTATCGTAAATCAGACCGAATCCGGTGGAACGACCGCCTCCAAAGTTGGTTCTGAAACCGAAGACGAAGCACACATCTGGGGTAACTTTGTACATACTGGCGAGTTTCTCGCGGATGTCTTTCTTGTTGACGGACGCAAGTCCAGGGTGGAGAACATCGCAAACCATTTGTTTCCTGCAAAGCAGGCGGTTTGTCATGAATTTTCTGGTACGGATTGTGGCTGTTGTTCCGGACATTTCGAAGGATCTGTAAAATGAAGTCCTGTTAGTGATTTTGATAGAAATTAGTTTTTTTTTTGTAACGAAAATAAAAGACGCAAACTGAAATTAAAACCACTCATGGAATACACTACAACATAACCTAGAAGGCCATTTTAGCACACGTGTGTATTTTCATGGAAATTTCGGCTAACTTCATTAAATTGATATTTATTTATGACCGTACAGATGAATGCATAATTTTTGAGCTGTTTTTACATTTTTGAAAGTAATTTTACCTGTTAAAATACTAAAAAAGTATCCTAAACACGTCTTTAGTGCTAGCACAATTTTTAGAGAAAGAAAGATGGCTTCCACGACTTTTTTTTCTTGTACGTCAAGTTGGCATTTCTGAAACGAGTCTCGACGAGAAAAGTCATGCTCGGGGTGTGTTCCGTGGGTAGGGTGGTAAAAAGAGGTTTAAGTCACAATGGCTTTTTTCGACGACTTCAAACTAGAAGATTTTATTTTAGCTTCGTGCGTGTACTTTCTGCACTAAAATTCACAGTCTATCAAATATTGAGGAGTGGGGATGAAATTCTCTCAGAGAGAAGTAAAACTGCGAAATAGTACACGAACGCTTTGAAGAAATAATTTTTACCGGTTTTTTAACGTCAAATATTTGAAAACAAAAAAAATAAATATCGTCATCATTTCTTTGAAAAGATTTTCAAAATAAAATAAAAAAGTTAATTTATTACATTAAATTAGAGGAGTATAAGAAAAGAGATGTTCTGGCAAATATCAATGTGACTTTTGACTGAACTCATATTTCTGCCCGAAGAATTTCTTTGGGCTGAAATTAGCAGAAAGGGGAAATAATTTACTCTCTCGAGAGCGCTCTCTTCTGCGAAAAACTACACAGTTTTTGCGTAAACGAACACAATTTGCGTTAAATTTGTAGAAATTCGTAAAAATTCGTAGATTTGGGGAGTACGCGAACGAACCTTTTGTTTGAATATTTTAAAGTCGTATTTACTAATGTCGAATTCCTTTTAACAAAAAAATCGATTTGTTCAGAAGAAAAAAATCGATTTTTCGGAACAAATCCCTTGTATTGAAAGAAAAAAAATGGATACTGTTTAGAAAAAAAATCGAATTTTTTTGGTAAAAGGAATTCGACATAAGATTTTAGAATACTTATACTGCGTTTTCATTAGAGCTGAAATGAGGTTAATTGGCAAATTAGAAAAAGAGTGTTCACATTTCAAATTTCGTAGTTTTGTTTGTCGGTCGAGATTGTCAATCGCTTGTGTTGTGTTTGTTGTTTTTTGCATTGAATTCTGTCATTTTAAACGGATTCCATTTGGGTGTGTTCCTAAAAGTTTTATACTACGTTTTCTAGAGCCGAAATGAGGTAATTTCGCAAATTACGTAAAAAGTGTTTTCATTATAAATTTGTTAATTTCATTTGACAGCCCAGGCTGTCAACCACTTGTTTTTGTTGTTTGAATACGTTGAATACGGTTTTCACACTGAACCGAAATCTCGGATTTCGGCAACGAGATTACCAAATCTTATTGAATCGTTCACACTGCGCACATAACTAGATTTTGTTTGACATTTCAAACGATTCTTAGTGTTGATAGTAACTACGAAAAAAATCCATTGATATTTAGTGAAAATTCCCAGGACAATTTCAAAAATTTAAATTTTCTCTCTTTTTCTCCACCAAATGGAATGGAAATCCACCACCACTGTACACTACACATAACAAACTCTCTTTTCATTGTTTATGTTTTCTTACTAAACTAAACTGTTACTAAAGAGAAAAATGAGTAATTAAGTATGTTTGTTTCACATTTATACTGTTCCAAGTAGATTTGGAGGAGATTTTGTTGTAATCTACTAGATTACGAAATCTGAAAATGTATGGGAAATCTTGTTGATTTCGATGAGATTTTGTGATTTTTGCTCGAAATCTAGATTTCGTTCCGGTGTGAATAGGTTAGAATTCTGTCATATTAAATGCGTTCCACTTTGAAAGGATTCCATTTGGGTATGTTCATAAAGTTTTTACGTAATATCCTACCTAATTTCGTGCAAATTTGGTTAAAATTACCTCATTTGGAAATTTGAATTTGTATGGGAAATGAGATGATTTCGAATTGAATTTGGAAATTTTGAATGAAATTACCTCATTTGCTGTAATGAAAGCGCAGTATTGCAGCCCGCCTTCTACACTATCCCATCGAGTATTAACACATGTCAAAAAAATGGGATAGAATTTGTATGAAGAAAATGTTTTCATATTTTGCTTCCACACTTGTGTCCAAACAAATCAATTCACCATAACCTCAAACCCCCAAGTGTGATGGTTTTACAACTAATCCTAAAAATTTTCGTGTATTAACACATGGCAAATTGTGTGAGATGCCCTGTAAAGTCGTGTGGGATGAAATTTTGTTTCCACACTATTATATAGCATTTACCTCCCACTTTTTTTGACATGTGTTAATACTCAGTGGGATAGTGTGGATGGTCTTTTACGGCCATAATATTCACATTTGGTCGTATTTATTAGATTTTTGACTGTTTGAACTATGTCTAAGTATTTCGAAACAGTCGGAAAATGCTTTATTTAATAAAAAAAAAAATACTACATTTGTCAAGGTTTAGACAATCGATTACGTTGTCTAAAGTCAGATAAAAAGTATGATCACTTTAGCAACAATGCTGCTTCCAGAAAAACTGTAATTTTTATTTTTCGGAAACTAGCAGAATTTGTATGGAAATTTTTTGAGTCCTTTTTTAAAAATTCTGTTAAATATCTAGGTACTGCAGCAGATGTCTGCTAATATTTTTTTAAAATTAAGTAGACTATATTTACTAACATATCGAAGAGGCAGACATGCTGCTTTCAGAAAAACTGCAATTTTTATTTTTCGGTAATTAGCAGAATTTGTATATGGAGATTTTTTGAGTCCTTTTTTTAAAATTCCGTTAAAAAATAAGTACTGCACCGGGTGTCGGCCAGTAATTTTTTTTTAAATAAAGCATACAATAGAGCTTAACATATGTAAAAACTAGACATATTTCTTTGAAGAGAATAATTTTTTTTCATTTGGAAGAAACATTAAATTTTGTTTGAAAATTTTGAAGGACTTTTTTTTCTTCAAAATTCTGTTAAAAAGGTAGGTTCTACACCAGGTGTCTGCCAATAATTTTTTTTAATTATATAGACTATCCAAAAAAAAATTAAAAAGTGCTTTACGAAAAAGATTTTTTTTCACCTCCAAAAAATATCGTAACTTTTTTGATGATTGTGGTCTTTTTTTCAAAATTCCGTTACTCGTGTAGGTACTACAGCATATGTCTGTCATTAGTATTTTTGAATAACGGAAACTATATAGTATCACATATCAAATATGCAGACGTGCTGCTATCACGTTTTAGAGTTCGATTTTTTGTACTTTTGGGACCCCCTCATTCCCAGAGGAATGAGCTGAAATTATGAATGCCCATTTCATGCTCAAGAGGTCTAGGACAATGACTACACTTAATATGAATTGTGCTGAAATACCGTAAAGCCCAAAACAGATGTGCAGCTTTTTTCCATGCAGATATCGTGCAGCAAATGCTGCATGCAGAGCCTGGAATATGTCAGCTCTCATAAGAACCTGTGTAAATTTATTTTCGCTGCATTGGAAAAAGCTGCACAACTGTTTTCGGCATAAGTCTGCCTGCTACTGGATCTATACGCGGAGTCGTGTCGTTTTACTGTCGTTTTAGCAAAACGACAACCGTAATAAGGGAAGAATATCTTCCGAGTTTTCATTTTTGCTCAGTTCTGCGCATGTCTTGTATTTTGTTTTTGTAAATTGTGGACGAGGGTCACTGCGATTCGGAAACACTTGTGTTTTGCTTTTGCAAATTCTGACAGGCAGGTCACTGTAAATTTCGAAGATGCGCAATATATTACCTTTAATATGTGTACTACTGTGCACCTATACTGCATGTGAACTAGGCAAATAAATTAAACATTGAACACGAGCACCACAATTTTTTTATTATCTTAATTTATTATACAGTTTATTTATTTCTCGTTTCCTGTTAGCTAAAATCGCGATTTTGTAAATCAAATATCCAATTACAAGTAAACCCGCTGTAACAAAAATTATAATTACAAAAGCATCACCAAGATAAAGTTCAAAAGATGAAATTTCAGCTCCAACAGCTCTCAGGTGCGATGCATCTTTGTATTTTAAAATATGTTCAATCCAAAATATCGACGTTTGGACGGCTCCTTGTGGTCTATCTCTGAATTTTGAAGAGACTTCCCTCGCTTTATTTTGAAACAACTGATCTGTGGTTAGTTTTTCTAGACTCCAGGCAAGTGAGTTTTCGGTTAAGTTAGCAAAGTCTAATTTAACTCCGATGCCTAATTTTTCAACAATTCGAATGTTGATATGCTGCATAGAATAACGATGTTAGAAATATTGACTAAATTATGACATTTTAATACATACATGGTCACGGAACACTGGGATTCCTAGTATTGGAACACTTCTCCAAATTGCTTCTTGCAGACCCAAGAGTCCTCCACTTGTCATGAAAAACTTTACATGAGGATGTGCTAGAACATCACTGGGAAAAACAATGTTCTGTAGAAGAAGATTCTTTGGTTGATTGTCTACTTTTTTCAAATCGCAATGCCACAGGACTTTTTGCTTTATTTTGCCAATGACGCTAACTATTGCACGCAATTTCTCACTTTGGATGTCTGAACACTTTAGAATAGTTCCTAAACTAAAATATATGACCCCTTCACGAGCATCATCTAGAAATCTTTTGATATTCCACTGAACATTTTGAGGTTGCTTAATGTGTGTTCCTCCTACAG
This sequence comes from Epistrophella euchroma, assembly GCA_947049315.1. Classification (NCBI taxonomy): domain Eukaryota; kingdom Metazoa; phylum Arthropoda; class Insecta; order Diptera; family Syrphidae; genus Epistrophella; species Epistrophella euchroma. The sequence continues at coordinate 117,630,095 of OX346245.1, read as the reverse complement.
GAATGATATTCGGCACTGAAGGTCTTGGTGTTAGTAGCGGCGAATGGTTGTTGAGCAGAGTGATAGCACTTCGGCTCAAAAGGTGCGAAACTGGTGGAAGTGTTCCTATAAAAGCAAATATTTTAGTTAAAAGTCTAATTTTAAAAATGCGATTAACTTACGTCCAAGTGCTGAAAAGTGTTTTCTTGCTACAATATCTTGAGCTATAAAGTCTTTGTGTCTTTGATTTCTTCGGTCTCTACATTCTAATATGTTTGAGATCCTCTCTGTAAATGTTGCATCTGGAGTATACTTCTCATAGTCAATTGGCGAACATGCACTAGGAACTGCTGAGTCCATAAGAGCAGTCATGTAATTTTCAAAGTTAGAAGAAGCGAATGCAACTACTGGTGTGTCAAAAACTTCTCCGATCATAAGAAGAGCTTCTGTGTGGAATAAATCTATGACAATTAGATCATACTGGAATTTTTCTTTTGAACTAAGTTTTTCTTTAAGTTTAGGCTGCTGAAGGAAGAAATCAACTAACTCGACTCCGGTAGTTCTTAGAGCCTTGTGCAAGCTACTTGACGAAGAATGCGTCGTCGCTTCGAACATATTTTTTAGTCCCAGATCGTTTTGTACTAAAAATAATATACACATCATATATACATAAATAGTAAATCATGTATAGAAGCTTAATGCGTATGAAGACCATCTTACCCTTTGACCAAAAATCAAATTCAGGAATAATAATTTCTTCATAGTTGTCTAGCTTTTCTCCTAATCTAAAACTACTTATCGATGTTATCTATGAATAAATTTAATAAAAAAAATTATTTATGTTTGAATAAAAATTACAACTTACATTATGATTTTTTTCTGCAAGTCTGGTCATCACTGTTTGAATGGAGTTAAAATGACTCTGACTAGGAAACGCAAAAAGACCTAAAATGTTGGCTCCATTAACGTGAAAATTTAAAAAGCCGAAATATATTCCAAATACCAACAAGGACTGCATGTTTTCTAAAAAAAAAAGTTATTGTAAAGATATAGATAACAAATGTTTTTAATGTCGATAAATTAAAAAAAAAAATTGAGCCTAGAACTTCTGTAGACCCAACAGTTTCTAAAATACAGCTATTCAAAATTTAGCAATACGTATAAAAAAATAAAATGGTGTATGGCACAACATGCATAAAAACACTACATCATACAGGTTGAGTCAAAAGAAGAAAAAATTGAATAGGAGGGGGTAGTAGTCTACATCCCCCGTTCAAGCGGGTCGGGAGGGCAATTTTCTAAAAATATGACTTAAAATAGAAAAAGTCCGATTAAAATCCAACGACAACATCTGGAACAAAATCCTATACATATCTTTTCTTTCCATAATCATTTTTTTAAATAAAGTTTTTTCAATTGACAGTTTTTGAGAAATTTATCTCCAAACTCAAAATTTTGGAAAAACTTGTATGTTTTTTTTTAACTATTTTTTTTTAATAAAATTTTAAATTATTGAGCACTTCTTTTGTTTTCAATAAATGCTTTGATCAATTCTTATGGGGTTTTCTTTTGGTAAATTCAGATTTCTGTCTAAAATTTGATTTTTTTCGTGGCGAATGGAGTACGATTTCAGATTTAATGTTTTTTTTGTTATAGTATTAGTGTATATTCGTGTCTGTGTTATGTTATGTTGTCAAACTGGTAGCTGTCAATGGGCACGTTCAGAAGACGTAGGTGACTAGGAAGCTAGGCAAGTTTCTAGTCTCTGATTGGTCAGCTGTCAAAAATATGCATTCCAATTTAGGCAATTTTTATTGGAAAATGGCTGGAAAGCTAGGTAAGAAATATCTCCCTACATTTCTAGGCAAGTACATTTATGTCAGAATATCAGCTGATTATATTTTGTCATTAAATAGCAAGCTGAACTTTATTCTTCCGTGACTTGTTTTTTTTTCACGTTTATCTTAACAGTTTTATAATAAAGATTCAATTTAAACAATGCATCATTAGTAAGAAAAGCTTACAAAATTCCTAGCTGATTTCTGCCTTGTGTGAAGTGATTCTCAGATAAAAATATTATTAAAACTACTTTCTTTCTATCAACGGAAGGTAAAGGTTTGAAGTAAAGTTCGTAGTTTGGCATTGATGACACCTCTAGTCATCAACTAGGTTCCTAGGTAAAATTTGCGTTCAACGAACGTAGTTGACTACATATGAAGTTCCCTATGTCTTCTGAACGTACCCAATTGTACTGGTGTATAGTGGTGTTAGTAAAAGAGGGGTAGATCTGCCGCAAAATCCAGACCTGATAAATTGATTTTTTTTCTCGACATATTTACGGCATTTATACGGCAATTTCTGAGACAGTCAAAAGTTACTTTTTCGAAAGTTGTCATGCTAACTTCATACGGCTAAAATCTTCAGTTTTCTTCTAGAAAACTCATACAAATTGATTAGTTAAAGGGTTTATAGTTTATTTTATAATACATAGTTAGGTATACTCTAATCATCTCAATTCCCACAATGGAACCCTTAAATTAAATTCCTTTAAAGATACAAAGTTTCCTATATGCAATTGGAAATTGAAATTACTCTTGAAAATGCATAAACAAATTAAGTCACACATGTGGTTGACCATTTAACAGATACTTCAAAATGTAGATATACAATACCTACCTACATACATACATGTTCTTTCTCAAAATAATATACATATGGTACATGATGAATATACTTTTTGTTTTAAATGAAAATATTCACTTGAATATGCTATGCATTCAAGTTACACATGTGATCACTTTAAAAATGAAAGATTTCACTGTAAAAACTAAATAAATAAACCACAGAATCAAAATGACCACAGAATCAAAATATTGACCTATGTTTGATAAACAATTTCATTTCATAACATGGACCGGAACCTATATATTCACTGAATCTTATCACGTTTTGGGGGATTTTATTAACATTAAATTCATGTATGTACATTTTTGTTTTTTTTTTTTAAACACCTTTTAGAATTGCACTGTCTTCTTTAAGTTTTAACTGCATTTGTATAAAAAGATGCTCAAATAAACATTATTATTGTACTCAGTTTTTTGTTTTTGCGTATCTTTGGAAATCAAATTAATTATTCTTCCAGGCTGTTCTAATTTAAGATCGTCAGTCAACACCACAGCCAAGCCAGTATATTTTAATCTTCCGACTGACTACCGAAGAAATGTGCTAGAGCCAAACTGCCGACGATCGATCAAACAAATAAGCTGCGCAGCGTAAAACAAAACTCTGGATTCTGGAATATTGTGTGTGTGTGTGCCTTTTGGAATGCAAGCGTTTTTAAAACAAACGAAAAAAATGTGCCTGCTAATTAATCAAAAAAGAATAGCCGTGGTCGTTGGTCGAGCTGCTATGGATGCTGATGCTGGTACAAGGACAACAAGTAATGCGTTAAAAATACCTCATTGTTGCAGTGGTTTCATTCTAAAAAATAATAATATGGATTTAGATCAAGTTACGCAAACTTGGTTCAAATACTGATCCATCGTTCAACAATCTTGATTCAAAGATTTTGGCGAATTTAACTGAAGTTCAACGATGGTTCAAGGTTCAAGTATGTAATAATAGCCTGATGATAAACATCTTTAAACCATAGTGGTCCGCCAGAAACGGTGTGTTAAAATTGCAGAACCACGGATTAAATATTGATCCACCGCACCGTTTGTACTGTCCCCTATAGAAAATTATGACAGTAGAAAATGTTGATTGCACTCAGGCCAATATTTTAGTAAATTTTTAGCTTATTTTGTGTTTCGGTAATCAATCAATATTTTAGCATAAATTGTCGAAAAAATCTCTTCAGTTAATCCAAAGTTAAGCAAAATTCTAGTATTATTCGGAGTTTAACCCTGAACTTCGAATGATAAGGGCTAATTTTTCAATAGTCAGTTAAGCAGACAGTTAGTGCTTAATGTTCAGATAGATAAAATTTTCAATAAATTATTCTTGAGAATTTCTATATACTTAAAAACCTCTCGATAAATTTTATTTAAATATAGATAATATGCACTAATGTGTTGCTTTTATGATTCAAGCAATAAATTTGTTAAGAATTGAAGATCAAAGTAGTGTTTATTAGAATAGACAGCGACTAAGTATAGTTGTAAATAATTGATCTATTCAATTAAATAAGAATTTCGAAGTTATTCAAACTTAATACAGTTATACGTAATCAATGAAAAATATACATATATGTATTTATTCTTACTTTTTGAATTTTGGCCGCTGGTATTAAGTTATAAAATATAACAAAAATACGATTGTTGAAATATTGGCTCACAATAATATGATTAATAATGTCCCAGATGTTTCGATTTGTCTAAAGCAGTTAGAAATTGCAAAAAGGAAAATTACGTCAGTCTTTTCAGTTTTTTCATACGGAAAATTTGGTCATGGAAGAGCACAGTACACAAATCTAAGGTAATACCTATCTTGCGTAGGTTGTCATAAATTAAAAAATGGTTGCTCGAGTGCTCCCACAAACTTCACTTAATACCGCAATATTAAAAACAACAAAAAATATCGAAATTTGACATGTAAATGGGCACTGGATCCACCATTTTTGTAGATGTGCAGAACAGAACAAAAATGAAAACGCTAATGATATTACCTTTAATATATATACCGTGATGGAAGAGGACGAAATTTTCCGTATTAAAATCTACACGAAAAAATTGTTCGTCCACAATCCTATCATCAATGAAATCATAGTAGAATAGAAACTGGGCTGGGACTCATAACTCATTGGAACGATTTGTTTTATTTTGTTTGAAATGACAATCAACACGAAAAATGATTTCGCATCAGATAAAAAAATTTAAAAAAGTTCAATTGGAAATTTTATTTCGCCATTAAATTCCTTGATTTATTTGTCATTAATTAGAATGGTATTTGTATTACAAATCGAAAGAGAGCATTGTAAATAATCCGTTACAAAATTTGTCCTGTCTTAATTTCATGAATGTTAACCCCTACGAAAATTTTTGGTCGATTTAGTTCAAAAGAAGATTTTACAAATTTTTAAGGAGTTAATGTGTTTTCGTGAGAGTGCCCACCCAGCCCGTTAAACTCTTACACGTAATGGAACATCAAAATACTATAGCCAATTAATCTAGGCGCACGGTAGTGCGCCCGCCAAGACGAGCGGTTAGCACTACTATATGTATATTTTCTCGAAACGTTTCGTCGTATTTTCAAGCCCTCATAGCTTCGGTATAGATAGAGCTAGAGAGCTCAGGATTAGATGTAGTCCACGGCCTTATAAAACACACCAAATTTCATATTTCTGGCTTTTATAGTTTGGATGTTATTAATAGCCAAAAACGTCGATTTTGTCACTGACCACTCACTCATCAAAACCTAAAGGGTATTTCCCGAAGTGCTAGAAAGCTGAAATTTGGAATGTAGACTAGGATTTGCATACAAACAACAAAAAAATTAAGAAATTTGTAACTTTCACCCTCCAACACCCCAAAAGTGGAGGTTCATAATAAAACCTCAAAAACAACAACAATTTTCACAATCACACACAACAATGCAATGCAAACCCCTCCTATAATTGATGTGAGGGTTGTTTTTTTTTTTATTTTATATTCACGAACACAAAAAACAATGCACATATGGCTTTGCTTGAAATAAGGGTTGTTTATATATTGTATGATTTTCACCACGATCGGTGAACTTTCGTCTCGTTTAGTATGACGTATCCTTGGAATTTTATGTATGTATATGTACTTATATTCAGGGGTGTGCGATAGGAAAAAATAATAGGCCAGTCCCACGAAGAAAAAATCTCTGAGCGCTCAGAGCGCTCAGAGATTTTTTTTCGTGGGACAAAAAATCTCACCTGAGCACTGAGATATTTTGCTGAGATATGTGAGATGAAAATTTTTTGGATTCATTTCTCAGTTTTTTTTCTCAGCCAAAACAGCTGTTCTTTTGACAATCAAATTTAAATTTTTTTGTGGTGCGCAAGTGCAAAAGTGGTAAATAAATGCAAAATAAAGACGGAATGTTAATAAAAACTAAAATAAATTGAACTTTTTATTATTTCTCATTCATTTCAATAAGTTTTCTGCTTCAAAAATTAAATATTTTAAGCAAAAGTTGAAAGTGATTTTTCAGAATTTCAGTACGAGAATTATAACACCTGAGTTTTTTACAATTGAGCGGAGAATGTTGTCCCACCAAATGATTTCGCCTCCGTCAAATTGACATTGAGCGCTCACTGAGATTTTTTCTCCGTGGGACTGGCCTAATGAACTTTCATTTTTCGCTTCGGTCAAAATAAATAAAGACGGATCATTTTTTTTAAGGTTTAAGTACCTTATTACCTTAATTTTTGCGAAGATAAAAATATACGCGTTACTTTTACTTTTATAATTTCTAAATAAATGCGTTCATGTTTCTGTGCCGAGATTTAGCTAATTCGAAACCGTGGCGAGTGAGTGAGATGACTCACTTTTCATTGAAAATCGATTTAGCTAATAAAAGTGAGTGAGTAGGCGAGTGAAATGAAACGTCAGTTTACTCGCCGGATATTTCAGCGGTGACTTGGTGTATGTGTTGGTAAATTTACACTTTTGCATAAGCATGCGTTCTTTTCCAAAGGAATGTCAACATATCTATACTTGTATGTGAAATGAAATAGAAAAACAACAATGTATGTAGGTAAAACTGAGTATGCAGCACATAAAAGATTTATTTTTTTTATAAAAACATACATTTATGTAAAAATTATATTTGATGAATACAATTAAAATGTAAATAACAAACATTTTAATTGTATACATTTTTTAATACAGGTGGAAAATATAATTCAGCATCGCAAGGACGACCTCACCAACTTCGTGAGGACTAACTACAAAACTTTGGAAGAATGTTTAGGGGTGGATAGGGCACACTAATTACACACTAAATTAACACATTGATTAAATTTTATTTTCCTAAGATTTTTGATGAAGTTTAATTCAAATAAAAATACATAATTGAAAGATTAAATCTCAAACAAACAAAACCAAAGACAACAAATTAAAAGATAATCTTTGGTAATGACATTTCATGTGTTAGAAACTAGATTCGGAATTACTCATTTCACTTTAATAGCTAAATCACTTTTGCGAATGAAGTGAGATGAGTCGGCGAGTAAGGCGAGTCATCTCACTTCACTCGCTGATATAGCTAAATCTCGGCACTGGTCTTTGCTATGAGACTTAGCTCAGTATAAAGGTTAGGTATGTAGGTAGTTACTTTATTCCGAGGTATTAGGCCTATTGCTACAATATTAATTGGGAAGTAGTTTCATTGGAATCAGAATCCCACCGTGAAGTATTTAAGGGAGGTTCAGGTGTTTTTTTTATGGATAATAATTGATCCTACAAAAAGAAATGAAATCCCACAAAAAACATTTCATGTAAAAAAAGGTCGCCAAGACTCACATGCACATAACGCTTTCGCTGTGAAAAAGTTATGAGATCTCATGAAGAGCCAAGCCCATAACTCTACAAGGTCTAACTTTACAAGACCTAACTCTACCAACCCTACATCGTGGACAAAAAGTATGGCTTGGCCGTTTCATAAAACTTTAGCATGACAGACTTAATTTTACCGAAAATCTATGGAAGTGTCTGTGTTTTGGCTGCGAAACGGCCAAGCCATACTTTTTGACCACGATGTAGGGTTGGTAGAGTTAGGTCTTGTAAAGTTAGGCCTTGTAGAGTTATGGGCTTGGCTCTTCATGAGATCTCATAACTTTTTCACAGCGAAAGCGTTATGTGCATGTGAGTCTTGGCGACCTTTTTTTACATGAAATGTTTTTTGTGGGATTTACCTGTTTTCTGCAGTCAAATTTTTTTTTCAATGAAAACTTTGGAACTACGAAATTCACAACCCCATTTGTTCCGCATCGTTTTAACTTATTATCACGAAAACATTGCTTACATTAGCGATGTTTTTGTGTAGCTTTACGACAAAACCATGCGGAAAGCAAAACCAATTGTGTTATGAAGCTGTTTGTATGTGAATTCAATATAGTACATAGTTCCAAATTGTTCCAGAGTAATAATTGCAAATAACATTTAACTGCAGAAAAAAGGTTAATGACTTGGCAACAATTCATTCGAGAGATTAAGATTGTATTTAATTTAGAATGCTGCAATTTGTTACCTAAGTCAGTCAAAAGAAGTAGTTATGATATATCGATAATGCATTCATATTTTGTCAACGAAAATTTGCTGGTTAGGCATTTTCAATAAAATTATGCCCTTTAAGTTAAGCGAATACCATTTGATACTCGTGGAAGATACAATATCCGTGTTTTCGAAGACGGCTTAGCTATAAATCACTCAATTAAAATTAACCAGGTAGTATAGCAACAGTAATTTGTTCTCAGTCACTTGCGATGAATAGTTTGGATGTATGGAATTCCTCGCGTTCAATCTCTTACGTTTTACATCTGAAATTTCAGATTTCTGAATTTTTAGAGCTTCTGATTGGCCAGCTGTCATAAAAAGTTGCATGACTTTTATGTCGAATTCCTTTTAAGAAAAAAAACGATTTGTTCAGAAGAAAAAATCGACTTTTCTGGACAAATCCCTTGTATTAAAAGAAAAAATTCGATTCTGTTTAGAAAAAAAATCGAATATTTTTTGGTAAAAGGAATTCGACATTAGTTACGTTTAGTTATAGTTACGTTTATTCTGAAATTTCAGACAAGAAAATTTCATCTGATGACAGTTAAAAGTTGAAATTTTTGATTTTCGGTAATGTTAGTGGTTGATTTTTGCTTATTAGTTTTTATAATAAAATTGTAATACTTACTTATTCTAATGAAAGAACTTTTTGTTAATTGTTTAGTGACGCTTTGAATAAAAGGAATGAATTTCTTACAAAAGTGTACCCATAATTCTCCATCGGATTATTAAAAAATTGATTTAAAATGGAAAACAATATTAAAAACCAACGAAAGAACATGGAAAGATGTACAATGGGAAAAAGTACTTTTGTTTTTTTTTTTTTTATTTCTCAAAAGCTGAGAAAGATTTTTACATCTAGTTTTCAGCATTTCTTACTAAAAATTGATAAGAATATTAAATGAAATTAAATTTTTTTAATATAAGAAAAATTGTGGCACCAAATAACGCAAATTTAGCAAAAAGTCAACTTGAAAACAAAAATTTTTGTTCAAAATTTTTTACTTTAAAAACTATGCATTCAAAGAATTTGATTTAAAAAGAAAATAAAAGAATGGAATATTTATTTAGTAAAAAAGGCTATAGTATATGTATGTACTTTCTTTAATTTCTAATAGTTTTTTTCCCATTTTAAGTCAATTTTTCAGAAATTGAAATTGGGGGGAGGAGGAATGTATATAAATCGATTAATTACATAAAAAATCCATTATTTTATCAGATATTGAGTCTTCAAAGTATATTCAAAGTATAAGATAAATTATAACAGTTCGTTATTTACAAGCATTCATCATTAGCTAATTGATTAATTTATTAGCTCTTTTCGCCCAATTGTCGACTAAGAAAATACGTATCGCAAGCAATTAGGCCAAATTTTAGCATTGAACATTTTTAAAAATACTGTTACTGAAAGCTGACAAAAGGTCTTGGTTTTAATGCTCACGAAAAAATTAAAAAAGAGGCTGGGTTTGACCCACATAACTGATAACTTCCCATTGGTTCCCTTTGAAACTCGACACCCGATGTTATTTTTTATAAGAATATTACCAGTTAAAAAAATCCCCGAAAAACTTATCAGTTGATGTGCACTCAAGGGAAGGCCAAAGTTGGACTGTTAGCTTTAAATATATGTGAAACGAAAAATTTCAAAATTTTTTGCAGTTTCTTATCAGGTTTTTTGGCCTAAAAAAAACAACTGTCAATTGATTTTTTTTCGTTCTCGAAATATCGTCTGCGAAAAAACTTACGAGCTCGTAAAAGTAGACATGCTCAACAATTGCAAAAAAAAGGTAGTATTTATGCACATTTTGGATTTGATTTCAATATACTGAGAGCAAATATCAGCGCTTCTAAAACAGTGAACACAATTTGAAACATAATCTTCCTCCGATCCTACGAACGTACATGGTACACAGACATCACAGTTTGAAAATTAATTTTTCAAAAACTATTCTCTCAAAGAAATTTCATTAAAAACAAAATAAAAGAACGGACTTCTGGCCTTAAAATAAAGTACCTACAGTTTGACATTTTAAGTGTTGTCGTTGTTTTTTAATGATTTTTTTTTTATTTTTTAGAAAATTACCTCTCCCGCCTAAACTATTTTTTTCTTGTCTCGACTGCGACTCACCACCCGGTATGTAGATCTATTCTTTTTATTATAAAAAAAAATCAATCTCTTAAAGTAACAGTTCAATGCTGACCATTTGTTCCCATCACTTTTTAAAATGTTATTTAATACTTTATTAATCTGTGGCATCTAGCATTTTCGCTTGGTTTGGTATTTTGCTCTAAAAAGGATGATGTTGGGTTATCAAAGAAATAATTTTTGTCCAGAAAATTGGTTATGTAAATCGAAAGTGTACATACTTCAAAATTAATGTTGAACATTTCGAATACTTTCTTTGCTCTTACTTTAACAAGAAAATCAGAACTGAATGAAAAGAAGGTTGTCGGACATTTCTGCTATAATTGACACACATGGGTATAATATGCTTCCCCTTGATTTGATTGTCGAGTTTAATTTTTGAACAATTTCATACCTTTTACTTATGGAAAAATGTAAAAATGTTTGATGTTAATAGGTATCCTTTCTTTAAACGATAAGAATCTCAGTGTCCGTCGTTAGATCCAAAAAAAAGCAGAAACAATTCAATAACAAATCTATAAAGGTTATTCAATGTTCATAGAAATTTTGTTAAATCCAAATATACAAATACAAAGTAGGTATACTTTACTCTATAGAATTAAACGGAAAAATCGAATATAGAATTTTAGATTGCTGCGAAGGTCAATTGATTTCGATTGCATCAAAACTCACAATGATTTTAGAAGAGCATTTGAATTGTTAACTGTCCATTGAGTCATCTGTATGATAAATCAATTTTTTGGAAATATTTTTGATACTATGTTGTTAAAGGAAACAGCTTGATATTATGTGCTTTGATGGGAGTGATAAGTATTGATGACACGTGGGTATTTGTATATTAAAGGCTTTCCACATTATCCCACTGAGTATTAACACATGTCAAAAAAGTGGGAAGTAAATCCTGTATAATAGTGTGGAAACAAAATATGAAATTTTTTATATGGCTATGTTATTGTTTCGCAAAATCATCTTTTTGCAAATTTCACATAGCAAATTTTTATCTCGCATTTCAAAATAATTCGCTAATTATTATATCGCATTCCAGTACCTCGCATTTCATTACTTGGCATTATATTACTTCGCTAATTATTCAATCGCATTTCATTATTTCGCTTTTTATTATTTCGCATTTTATTATTTTGCATAGTACTATTTAGCTTTTAAATTATTTTGTCTTTATATATTTTAGGTACATGCAAAATAATAAAATGTGTAATTTATAACATTTGACACAAAAATCCATGTTTTCAATCCTTTTCTCTAAACTAAATTAGTTGAAAAAAGAACAAACTCTATAATATTTTCTTTGATCTGCAATTAAATTGTTCATTTTATCCATGTCCAAAGCACCAAGCGAAGTTTTTTTGTCTTGTTAAAACACTCATATAATAGTACGAAAAACCGTCAACACAAATTTTATCTTTTTTTCATATTAAGCTAACTAAATAGTTTCTCCGAAAAAAGGAAAAAAAACAGACACCTTAAACATTAAAAACCCTACTTTTAAATATAAAATAAGTGTTTTTTTGTGAATATCGGTAAGATAACCAAACGGCCAGATAAGGAAATGGCCAAATAAATCAACGGCGAGATAAAAAAAAAAACGGCCAAATAACGAATAGCCAGATAAGAAAACGGCCAGATAACAAAACGGCCAGATAACTAAATGGCGGGATAACTAAACGGCGAGATAGCAAAACCACAAATTGCCACCTAATAAATATGCGATATAAAAAACTATGACTATTTGTATGTTATGTTATACCTACCTCCCATTACCCCCTAAGGAACGAACGACCGTGAATTGTGTTAGTAACTTGACAAAGAAATTAATAATTTATCAATGGAATGTTAAATTTTTTCTTCTTCTCTACCATATACCTACCATATTCTTAAAACGAAGCATTTTTTCCCAGCAAGGGTTATTGCCGTCTATAAAGAATAATTCCGTGCCAAAAAACCGGAATACATTTTTTACCACCCCACGCATCACTTATCAACATCAAAAAAATTTTACCACTAAATAAAGTAGGGACCTACCTATTAAAATAAAAATACATATGTAGGTAGGTATTACCTAAAAAAAAATTTTGAGCCGATTCTGGAAACCAGATCCCTCCTTGCGCACGTTCTTGTCTTCTTGTGTTTCCACATTACATTTAATCTTCATTTAAAATCTCGAACCTTGAAAATACGATCATTAGAACTCAAGGTGTAAATTTTGCCCCCTACCCCTTATTGTGCACGCTCTTGCAACTAAATAAGTTCGTTTCCATTCACCGTCACCAACCACCAACCACCAACCACCAACCTCCAAACCAACAAAAATTTCAGTCTTACCTTAAAATCCAACAATTAGAACTCACGTTGTAAATTTAGTCGATTTTCATGTAATAAGCATCCCTCTATCCTATTTACGTGCGCCCTTGATTGTGTAATTACTCAGAAAAAAAAATTGAAAATAATTTGTATAAGGGGCGCAAATGCCCCCTTACCCCTCCTTGTGCACGCCTTTGCCTCTAAATAAGTTCGATTCCATTCACCATCACCAACCACCCACCGCTAAACCAACCAATTTTAGTAGATTAGATACCTACAAACATTTTTTTTCTGCTGCAAATACCTATTATACCTACCTACTCATACCTATACCTACCGACTGTTTATGTTTTGTTTTGTTTTACCATACCTTCCTATACACAAAAATATCACCACGATTCGTCGACGGCGAAACGCGAAAACAGTCAACTCTACTCACTATCTCGCTCCCACCTACCAAGGCACAGTGCACATGGTTTGAATTGTTTTTTTTTTTTATTTTTTGACGATGAAATAATTCGCTGCCAAAAAAACTTGCATATATATTTTTACCACCCCACCATCACTTATCCTCATGAAAAAATTTGTACCTAACCTAAATAAAGTATTAAAAAACCAATCACCCACCGCCAAACCAACCAATTTCAGTCTTACCTGAAAATCCAACAATTAGAACTCAAGTTGTGAATTAACTAAGCCGATTTATAAGCACCCCCCATCCTATTTACGTGCGCCCGTGATTGTTTAATTTACTCAGAAAAAAAAATTAAAAATAATTTTTATTACGGGTGCATTAAATGCCCATTACCCCTCCTTGTGCACGCCCCTTGCCTATAAGTTCGTTTCCATTTACCATATCCAGCAAACACCCACCACCAAACCAAACAATTTCAGTAGCAAACATTTATTTCTGCTGCAAATATTATCCTACCTTACATACATATATACCCTACTCCACTCATTTCTTACTATAGAGAAAAGCCCTACTGTTGATTTTTTTTTTTTTTTTTTTATTTGAACTTTTCCTATTAAACAAAAATATCAACACGATTCGTTGCCGGTGAAAACAACTCTACTCACTATTCTCCAAGGCACATTATTCTGCACATGGTTTGTATTGTTTTTTTTTTCGATGAAGATTTCTTACTACCCATTACTTTTATTTACATCAAAAAAAAAAAATAAAAAAACAAAAATATTACCCTACCTAAAACAACTTTTTTTTTGAGCCGATTCCAGAAAATCAGCCCACCAAAAACTTGATTTGACGAACCGGATAGTTACACTACACCGGAACCAGTCAAACCCCCGCCCCGATCCCCCACATGCCACAAAAGGCAATTTTCCATGGCAAAACAACTTCTCCTTATAAATAATTGAGCTTGAAGTAAATATGAATTGAAAATCTATAAAACAGAATTTTGCAAGGAAAATACCTACATGCTTGATTTTAGAAAATTTCCATACGATTTTTTTTGTGGTAAGTTTTTAATTTGTTTATTATTCTGTATTTAACAAAAATTTTGTTTTCTGCTGTATCCTATAGCATACCAGATAAGTGAAATTTGTATTATATCTATTTTTTAAAAGAGTTTTTTTGTTTGTTTGTGAGTTTAGTGCATACATACAGCCAAACTGACAAACAAAAAAAGTTACTCTTTTATATAATATAAAATATTTCGATTATTATTTGAATAGATTGCGATTTTTTACGTCTACAAGGCGTACCATACGACGATGACCCAATTTTTATTTATAGGTAAGGTTGTGACGTAGCCTTTATAGAAACGAAACAATTCATCCACTATAATGTTTAGCGCTGTAAATATCCTATTTAATTAATATATATTTATTGGGTCAAAGTGGTTTCAAATGTTAGGTTGGGTGATGAGTCCATTAATGATTGCTTCAATGGAAAATTTATTGCTTTTCAGCAACACATCACAACTTATAACAGGGTATACGAGTATTTCGAGACATTAAGTTTTATTTGAACCCCAAAAGGGACAAAGACACACAGAGTTGATTTGAGTTTTATAAAGGACAATGAATTGGTGAAATAGCAAGCTAGAGAACGAAATTTTACGACTCGAATCTATGAGCGTTAAAACTTTATCATTCCTTTCAAACAAAGAGACCTAAGTTCAATGATGCAGACACCGCACCGACACGTAGTCGAAGCATCTTCAAACTTCAATGTTTCGTATTGTGTTTCTTTATTTAAACTTAATACCAACTTCCGAATTTGGCTAACGAACCAAACCACCACCAGCACTATATGAAATGGTGAACGTAAAGATCAAATTTTCAGGATAAACTTGAGATTATAATATGTGATGCGTTACCTTGTGGGTGCTAATGTTTGTTGATGTTTTGATGTTGTTTTATCAGAAATTGGAAAGTGTCGAAAGGTTATTATACGATGCGATTAAGGGAGTTGGTTGAATCTACTCATTTGGCTTTTGTACTCCTATACCTTAACCTTACGAACTTCGGATACGAAAAAACAAACCGGTCGATGCCTGATGATGTTCTTGCATCGTCTTTTGTGCTAAGGGCTTACTCCTCCTCTCGAATGGGTTCATCTATCCTAACTAGGAATTAGGGAACGTATGTGCTTGCAATACAAAACCTTGTGCTTTGTTCATTGAGTCACATACGAGAACGAATCTGGAACTTTGTCCTGTGATTTTATACAGGAATTCAATATCCAGATAGCAAAGTGTAAGGTGCTTTGCTGAAGAGATTTTATGTTGAAATGGATGTGTGTATAAATTTGTAAATACAAAAGCGGGTTCATAGTAGTTAAGTTCAAAAACCTATTACCTTTCAATACAATTAATTACTAATGTTTGAGGGGAGTTGGGAGATTTGGTGCGTGTGGAATTGTGGTTATGCAGATTGGTAACTCCTAGCCATAATATTTTATTATTATAATTATTTTAAGTAATCAACTTAATTGAATTCAGAGTGTCATTTCAAAGAGAATCATCTCAGATGGATAAAAATTGTTTTGGGCTAACATTATCCATAGCGATGTAGTGGGTGATACAATGGAAATAATTGTTAATTTCTTGTGGTATTCTCAAATAAAATTGGTGCAAAAAAGGATTGAATTAACTGGTTCTCAAAATGAGTATGCAAGTTGTTTTTTTTCACATTTGAAATTCTAATTTGTAAAATCAATATAGAAATTGAATCGTAAATTGATTATGGGTTCAGTATTATTATTACGTGTAGAGTGAGTTTTTTTTTAATTGATTCACTAGCTTTAGTCAAACAAGGTACCTAATTATGTACCTACCTTTCACCTATATGTTTGCAGTTGAACTGCTGCAAAGAGGGCCTAAAGATTTGCTTAAAATTAAGAATTAAAGTTAAATTGTTAAATTCAGACGGTGAATATTTTCATAATGCATTTATTCAAAAAGTATATAATAGCTGTGTTTTTTGGGATTTTATATATAGAACAGTGATAAATTTCCAAAAAAAACGCATCCGCAGTAACCTTTTTTATATTTCACAGTTGGTATAGCTGTCATTAAAAAAAAACACACATAAAAGAAAGTTTGCATCAAATAAAAAGCAAAAAAAACAACTTGAACCAAAAATTATTATAGTCACCTACAAGTAATGGACAATTTTCCAGAAGATATGATAAAAAACCATAGAAAAGGTTATTCTGTCTTAAATAATTCATGTAATTAAGGAAAAGAGTTTCGGCGATAACTGCTTCAAAAAGGAGATTTTTTCGTAGATTATGCTCAAAGTAAGTTCACACGTAGAAACAAGTTTCTGGAGATATTTCGGCATTTTCTTTTGCTTTAAAAATCTCTTGATTTGATTTGATTTTCTGTATTTTCCTTTTAAAGTATACCTTATGGTTGAACGCACTCATATGTAGTTTGAAGAGGAATGTCAAAAAAATCTCCTGAAATCGTTGGCCGGGGAGGTTTTGCTTACCCCTCAAACTTTCTGACCTTCTCACCCAGACCGAAAGTAACTGGAAACTCATTTTCCTCGAGTGAAATGGGACTAAGATGTGCTTTATGTATCCTGTTTTTTAATTTTTAATTTTTTAATTTTGTTGGATAAAAAAACATTATTTGTTAACTAAATTGTATGTGGTTTTCCATTTGGATGTAAAAGTTGGTCAAAATCTAGATTTCAAGCAAAAACCACCAAATCTTATCGAAATCAACAAGTTTTTCAGATTTTGTAATCTAAAAGATTAATGCTAAATCTTCCTGGAGCGGTATGAATGTGAATAACAGAATGAAGTGTACCTACCTACTCTACTCAGGTATAGGAAGATTTAATTCCATTTTGTGTTTTTTTTTTGTCAATAGAAAAGGAGAGCAATAAAATGCGTATTTCTTGGGACTCTTACCTAATTGCAATAGAATTTGTTTTTGTAGTTTCTATCAACATTGAATTTCGTTTAAAATTTCATACAAAATCTAGTGTATTCAAAGAAGAATAGAAAAAGATTGATTTTTTTTCAAATGGAAAAACACACCATGAACGAACATACGCCCAACTACTATATGAACACATCCATCGAAATTCAAATGCAGTAAGATTCTATTTCTTCTTTTATTGGCAGTAATTCTACTGTGGCTGTTGTGTTTGTAATTTGTGTAAAATCATACTTTACTATGTATAGCTTTTCCAAAAAACACGGCTAATGAATTGTCAAAAATTATAGCTAAAGGAGGCGAAACGGATGAACAGGTAAAAGCCTGTAAATTGGCATGAATACGATAACTTTCGCGCCAAAAATTGATAACGGTTTTTTTTTGTAGAGGGGTCAAAAACAAGCATTTTTTACTATGGAAGGGGAGTCTATCTTGCCACGTTTAGGAGGTAGGGGCAATGACATAAAAAGAAAAAAAAAATATTAAAAAATAACAGCAATACATACAATAAAGTACTACACCAGTTTTTAAAGCCAAAAATCCGTTCCAAATTTAATTTAAATTATCAATAGTTTTTAAAAATTTCGCATGCAAACTAAAAATTTTTATTAAAAAAATTGAAATAAAAAAGTTTAGACCAATGTTTTTCAAAAATGTGAAATTAATTGCTTAATTAACTTTGTGTGGTCAATGTTTATATCAATTCTTAATCGAACCCAAACATTTATAGATTTCACTCATAGAGTAACTAATGGGGACATTGAAAATTACTTTATTTTGCTAGATAAACAAAAAAAAAAACCTATTTCAATGGTGAATCGTTTAAATTGTGGTATATGGGTTTATTTAAAACATAAATTACATCGAAAATAAAAAAACAAAAAACAAATTTGCACGAGTGAGTCGCACAAGCTTGCTCTCGTAATTAACACAAAAATTGGTACCTTTCAACGAAAGAAATGTTAAAAAATCAGAATTACTAGAAACATGATATTTTTTTAATTTTGAGTTAATATTTTCTCAATTTTCGAAAGCAATATTGTTTAAAATATTTAGAAGCACTTGATTACAAAATTGAAATACAATCGTTTGAGGCAATTTAACCAACTAAAAAAAGGTTGATTTTCTCAAAACAAAAAATCGAAGCCAAATTTTCGTAACGCGAATTTTTTGGACATAACCTGAGGTGAGGTTTTAATTTTTTAGTAACTCCTATCCTATAGATCTTTATTATTTTTTGAATAAACATTGGAAGATACTGAAAAAATTATGATTTCTATGAAAAATATACAGAAATATGCCAAAATATGCATATGCCAAAATATGCATTTACGACGAATTATGCCTAACCTAACCTAGTCTCGTCTTAATAGTGTTGCTAGAAAAAAAAAATGCTTTGGCATATTACATTATATCGTTTTCTGCATCGCTGGCCTTTCCTTTAAGACCGCACTGTATCTATCGAATAATAATAAATGTCATTTTTACCTTCCTACCTCCATAATATGTAGATTTAGAATATGCACATATACATATATGTACATTGTATATACGAAAATCCGGCGAGTAGCTATCCGCTTTTGTTGGTGTGTTTGCCTTGTCTGATCATTTGTCTTCTTCAGCCGTATAAAGTTAGCATGACAACTTTCGAAAAAGTTACTTTTGACTGTCTCAGAAATTGCCGTATAAATGCCGTAAATATGCCGTGAAGAGAAAAATAGTGGTTCTCCCAAAAATGGCCAAAAATGGTTTTCATACAAATTCTTCATATAAAGTTAGCATAACGGTCTTTCTAAATTAGCGATTGATACAAATTGGTAGTGTATCGACGCAGAAGCTTATTGCGAGAGTCTATTAAAAAAGGGTTTATTTATACTGCTGTTATTTTGACAATGTTATCGTTACTATTTTTCTAAGTACTTAATTATTTCAAATTTGTACTGATTGTTTTATTCCGAATAGGCTCTTGAAATAAGGCCAATATTGCGCAAATTATTAGGTTTTTTTTTTTTAATTTTAACGCGACAAACTGTTAAGCTGTGATGTACAGATTCTTAAATCTAACTAATATATGCTGATAAAAAAGTACGTATACGCCACAGTGACTCCACTATTGCTTATTTTGTATTATTTATTTTAAAGGGTGTCTAAAGTATACATATGTATTAAAAACAGGCAAAGATCTATAAAGAGGATTTTTTCACCTTGTTCTCTTCTTATATCCGCATGTAATAGGTTACAAAGCAAATATCTTCACACATCGCATGAATTAGTGATGCGTTGATGCCATTTTGACATTTCATCGGCAAGCAACGCACGAATTTGACATTTACAACGCACAGTAAATTTTTTTTCGTAGATCTGTCCGATTGGCCTATCGGAACGGCTACAATGTTACAAAATTCGTACATTTCGTAGAAATTAGAGAAAATGTCGTTCCGATCGGGTACGATGATAAAGCTGATTATGTCGTTTTCGATTGGATGTTGGGTAGTTTTTGTATTGGTTGATTTAATGCCATATTTTAGGACTTTCTGCTCCACTGTACGCCACCACCATCACCTGGCCGCTGGGCTGGCCGGTGTAAATGTTTACACATCAATAAATTAATCTTCAAATAGAAATTCGTGCATAAGAAGTAAACAATTAAATGTTTACAAGGTCTAATATATCCCGAGTCTTATAACCAAAAACAAATTCTAGTACAATAAGTTTTAAGTTAAAATTACAAAAACGTTAATTACAAATTTAATTATGATCAAAGGCTCATTTACCTTGCATAATTTTGTCTTTCTCTCTCTTTTGAAATAAAAAATAAAAAGGAAGGAACACACAGAATTAAATTGAAACAAAGTGCGTAAACAAAAGCCCAAACCATAAAGTCCTCGGGAATGTAATGACCAGACCAGGGCCAACAAAACAAAGTGTATCCATAAGTCCAATGCCAGTGTACTCAACATACATCTACATACATTGCATCCAAGAGGTCCGCATCATCGAGAGCTCAAAACATTGTGAAAATGCAAAAGAAAAAAAAATCCTCTTTTTTACTCCACAAAGGAAGCTCATGGCTTTATTCCTTGTTTACCTACCGCCAATTTGGTTACGGCTTGACAGTGATGGGTCGTCTGGCTGGGTGGCTCTGCAAAACATTCTTACGCGCATGTCACCACTCACCGCTATCAACAGTATCTACCAAGGAGTCCTGATGAAATAATATTACGGAAAACTCTAGCATTCGGTTTATTACTTTTGATTCGAACGGTAGACACCGTGCGTAAGTGTTAGCCCGTCTTGTGATTTATTAAATGGAATAAAAAACGTTATTTTTCATAGTCTTTGCCACAATTTAACAATCCCTGACAGTGTTTTCTTTTCAACCATAAATTAAACATACCTTGGAGTGAAATTTATTCATTTTTTATGCATGTCAAGTGAAAAGCGGGAAGATAGGCCATTAAATTTGAAATAAAATTTAAGGGATACCACATTTGAAGGCCCTGACAGTGGTTAACATAGAAAAGGGTTGGTTTCCTTTCATACATAAAACAAAAAAAAAAAAAAAATAACAACAAAGACAAGTGAGTATGAAAAATTTGTTTAACTCTGTTTCAGAAAGTTGGAAATGTGGGGTTATGGGGGGGGGGGGGGGGGGGGGTTAATTTTTTAGAATAAGAGTTATGCTTACAACAGCTGCCTATACAATTTTGTTAAGACTACTTGTTGAAATTACCTTAAAAAAATACCATTTCTTCAGGGATAATAAGCTTAGAGGAATCTTATCCTAGTTAAGTAGGTATATGAACCCACTTTTCTCTTTTTTTTATGGCCTTACATTAAACGTATATATAGCTTAAGACGTTTAAGACATTTTTTTTATGACCCCTAGAGTGATAACGGTCAGAAATGCAATAAACTATATAACTTGGTGCCTGACTTGATGATGATTATGAAGCTGGCAAGAATGTGATTGGTATTTTGAATTCCATTGTTAGGTACTATATAAAATGAGCTGCTTGTGATGTGTTCCTGATGGATGGAGGTTTCTCTTTCCCTTCATAAGATTTCCGTTTCTAACTAGGTTTTGTCCTTAAGATCCACCACTTCAGAGATTGGAGTGAGTTTGAAGTGGAAATGTGTACTATAATGTTTCCATGAAAAGAATTGACAGGCTTCATTTTGTAACCAATAACATGAAAAATCATTTTGTATATAATATGTACCTACATATCTACATGCATACATACATATGATGTGGTGCGAGAATTGTAATAAAACGTTCCGAAGCAGTTAGTGATGAAGGAATAATGAAAATGTTTTCCATGAACATTCTATTTGCTAATTAGATCGTTCTCAGATGGTAACAAAACAGTTTACGTAGTTATGCTGCTAGGATTTTTAATTTAATGTAATAATGTAGCAAACGAGTTTAGGTACATATTTACCTATTACTTTACCTACTAAGTATGCAAAAAGTTTAGATTCTTTGTATGTTTTTGAAGATGTATTCAAGAATGTTAAAAAAAAAAAGAATGTTTAAGAAAAACAAAAAAAAAAAAACAAAAATATGTAAGGTGGGTTTATGGAACTTGATAAGAAAGAAAATGCAATTATAAAAACCATTAAATGGGGGAATAAAAAATAATGTCCATAGCCAAGTTAGGGAAAATAACGATTATGTTAGCTATAACATTTATCAAGAGTTACTTACACTAAAAAGGGAATTGGCTTCAGGCAGACATTTTTTCGAGTTTTTAATTAAACTTTGAATTGCGATAATGTTATAGGTTTAGGTACTGTTTATCAGTCTGTGCATTTGTTGTGCTATATTGTGCGGCGTTTTGAAATTTTTGCTAGAACCTAACGGATTAACCGATTTGCTTGAAATTTCGTACAAAGCTTTATTTTTTGATTCCCCAAAGTGAATTTTTTAACATTTAAAAATATATCATTTGAAGTAAGGATAAAGATAAAACAAGATTACACTATTGAACCGTTAACTATAGGCTTGTACTTTTAATTTCATATCAAAGGCGCTTTTTTTAGGTAACTTATCTTTATGCCGATTTTATTTTTTAATTTGTGAATTTAATTTTACTAACTCAAAGTTGACTTTGAGTGAATTTTCGAATATCAGCTCTAGAATTATTCAACTTAAGATTTTCTTATTTCCCAGAAAAAGTAGAAGTTGACCGAACAAATTTAAAATTTTTAATTTAAAAGCTGTTTAGTTTTAGTTTTCGAAAAAAAATTAAAAAAATATGTAGGTATGACTGGATCACACGAACAGAAAAAACATTGAGAACTAATTTGGTGGCTCAGAAAATTTTCTACAAAAAAGATTATGACACTTTTCTTCATAAAAATAACGGTTTTCGAAGTAATTCAATCGGTAGATTTAAGATTTTGAATTTTCTACACAAATGGAGAAGCACAAAAATTATTACTTCGAATTATTTCGAAAACCGTCATTTTTACGAAGAAAAGTGTCATAAACGTTTTTTTGTAGAAAATTTTGTAAGCAATAAATTAATTTTTATATAATATTTTTTCTGTAAAAAGTACCGTTGAGAAGATATTCCCAAAAAAACTAGTTAAGGAGTATTTTCACTCCCTATACAATTGTTAGCGGTGCTCCTATAGATGGGGACTGTTTACAGAACACCATTAGGAGGCTGTATACCAAAATCCAGCTTTCCAGTGTTTTTTTTTTGGAATTTGGCTGTTTTTATATCTAAAATGACTGGACTATTTAGTCATTACAGGTATGAAGTAAAATCAAAATCTTTAAAGCCGGTTCTTAGAAAGTTTGAAAAAACAAAAATATTTGTATGGCACTTGCTTAAAAATTCGAAAAAAAAACCGGTCTACTCGTTTAGCCTCTTATTCAAATTACAGTGGACGCACTGACGCATAGAAAGATGGACGGTATAGCGAAAACTACTTTCTTGGACTTCTACATCATCGTGGTGTCAATTTTGATTTGTATAACCTTGATTATTTTTTACACGAACCAATATACTTGCCCTAAAAAAAATTTGCTTTATTGTTAAGAAATTAACATTTTTTACCACATATTTTGCCCCAGCAGTAAAATTAAAGATGATTGAAATGACGAGGCGTTAAACATTATAAACCCTGGAGAAAAGGCACTAAAAAGTGTTGCCGCGCGTTTTCAAATTAAAAAGTGGGATGACCGTGATTTTATTTATTGTTTCCGCCTTTAATCGCCGCCAAAAATTTACCATCGAGGATTATTTTGGGGGAAATGTCAAAGCCATGGGAAAGATACATTCCAATCAAATTTGGTAATAACAACGTATTTGCAGCCGTATATTCAAATTTAAATTGAGGGTTTGAACAAAACGGTAACAACTTGATTGAGCTACCACCAAGTTTTATAGGCTGAAGTTATGGTTATTTCACGGTTGCCATATACATATACAAATATCTGGTTTTTTGTCTGGAAAGTTGAGAAAAAAATGTAAATAATAAGAACTTTAAATTCAGGTCTCAAATCTCAAGTTGAAACTCTTAAGTTGGCCAACTTGAGAGTTTCCCCCAAGTTGAGCAATAGTGAATAGAATGGCCCTTTATTCGCTTTAGATCAAACAATTGTTCTACGTTTTGCCGCTAAAATTTCGTAATAAATGTCCATGTCTAGACACAAATTGCAGCATCTATACATAATTTAACTGCAGAGATCCATAGCAAAAAATAACTGGATAAATAAACCATATAGATCGCCTATGTGGAGAATCCTTAACATACATATTCATTCGCATGTTTCCTATTTGCCTATAATTCGTTCGTGAACTACTGAATAATATAACTACCTACACACCCAATTATCAGTTTTCAATATACAGGGTGTTTGTTGCATATAAGATACGGCAAAAAGCTTGAGCGTGTAGGTTGGTTCGAGACAAGAAAACAATAGGAGGAATATAGGAGGAGACACTATTTCCCCCCGTTTAGGAGGTTACCCCTTCTAAAAAATCGACTTGAAATGGGAAAAACAAATATTAGAAAAGAAAACTAGAAAATTTTGTTAAATATTTAATACTTTTATTAATTTTTAGTCAATTATTGACAACACTTTAGCTTCATACATTTTTTTTTTTGCATTTTGAAAGTGGACTTAGGCCAGGTTGATGGCAATATTTACACAAATGACATATTCAATAAATTTGGAGCGATGTAAAACACTTTGAGAAAATCGTTCATCAACCCTCTGCCTCGGTGTATATACATTGACATTTTTAAGTTTTTCATATTTTCTTGTTTGCATTTTCATATTTTAATGACAATTATTATCACAATGAATTTTATAAATTTTTGATTTAAAATAGTTTTAAGAAAAATGTTTTTTCTTAAAACTATTTTTTTTATTAAAATTTTACGTTCTTAAGACTTCTTTTGTTTTTAAAATTTATTTCTATTATAGTATTATCAATTCTAGGTCAAATACCAAAACACAAGATGCCTAAATAACTCATAGTTTCTGAAAAAAAATCAAAAATAACTTAGGTTTATTTTCCTTTAATTCAATGCGTTATTTAAGTTGCGTCAAAGATATTATTTTCACTTAACAAGCTGTGTTATGAATGTTATTTTCAATTTTCTCAAAACTATGAGTCATTTTGACATCTTGTTTTTGGTGTTTGACTTAGAATTGATAATAGCATCAATGCTATCTATCAAAACGTGCTCAATAACGTAAAATTTTATTAGTTTTTATAACAAACGGTAATATTTTTCAAAATTCTTAGTTTGGAAATAAATTTTTCAAAGACTATCCCTTGAAAAAACTTTATTTAAAAAGAAAATTGAAATGTATAGAATTTTGCATCTTGTGCCAAGAACCATTTTGTTTATTATGTACTGAAAATTTTACTACTTGTTGTTATAAATTTATTATTGCTAAATTTTGAATATCTGTATTATCGAAACTGTTGGGTGTACACATATGATTCTGGACTTAAATTGAAGAAAATTTAATTACTTTGAAACCCGTCTGGAAAAAGAATCTAGTTTTCAATGAGGCCCTGAAAAGTTTTTCATAGTTACAAACAAGGGTCTAGCAAGGGTTACAATAGGCATTTGCTAGGCTCTCTCTAGTTATGAACCTTTTTGCCTCGACAGTTAAATCCTGTCTAAGCCCTGACCAGTTCCAATTAATCCCAGAAAATAAATTAAATGATTGGTATGAGAATTGGTAACATGACGATCGACATAGCCTATATTATAAAGTTATAAACTTTGTTGGTTTGTATGTAGGGGGTATAGTCTTGAACTACTGAACCGACTCTATACATATCTTTGGGGTGTTGTCTCCATGTTGTGTGTATATAATGAAATAAAAATAAAAATTAGATTATTAAAATATAATTTAATTTTATTATTATAAAGTAAACTTTGAAATTATAACAACATTAATTATTAATTATATAAATTATAAAAGCGACGCGTTTCTGATATGTTAATCCATCTTCGGGCTTCAATTTGTTGAACTATGGTGTTAATTAGCCAAGTATATTTGTCTATACATTCCAAAAACATGAAATTCTTAGACTTGATAGAGATAGAGTCCTTTTTATAATAATAAAATAACTATAAAATTATAATGAGAGCTTGTGGAGCGAAAGCTTGGAAAACGACGAAGGACAATAAGGTTAATTTACGAAAAAATGAATATTGTTATTAGAGTTTAAAACGATCCTTATTTTATTAATTTTCATAAAATGTTTTCACTAGTTAGTTACTAGCTAGAGCTTCATCAGCACTTAACTTAATAAATATTCTCAGCGAGGCACTAAAGGGGGTCTGTCATATTTTCCTCGTCTAGATTTTTCTTACCGAAAACTACCCAGGGCCTTGTCTAAACTAGCCAAAAACTTGCCATTTTTCCAGCCGGGAATCGTATAGCGAAGTTAGGCCAGGCGCGCACATGCAACTAAACAGTTTGGTTTCGATTTTGAGTACTATAGAATTATAAAGAGAGTCCGCGCACATAAACCGGTGCGCACTCCCATATAAGCCCATTGTGCTCAAAATAGAAACCAAACTGTTTAGTTGCATGTGCGCGCCTGGCCTTATAGTCGAAAAACTAGTCCTTTTGGGTTAAAATTGCCAATAACTGAAAAAAGCGCGAATATTTCGCGTTTTTTGGATTTTCGACCATAATGATGCGTTCGGCGCTCGAGTTGGAAAACTTGGGTTTTTCATAAGGCCAATATCAAAGGCGACTAAGTAAATAATCAGAACTACCGGATCTTACGTAAGCTCTGATGTATAAAGTTACTGGACTATAAATGTTTTTGAAAAACTTTAAACTCGGAACCCCTATATAAATAGTTTTTCAGTAAAACTAGCTTTGAAGTTAGTCAATTATATGGCTGTTATACTAAATTCATAAATAAAAAGTAAAAATGTGTAAGTACCTACCTATTTTAAACTATCTTTAAAAGTTAAAATTTCAAATAGTATTTTGAAATTCCAACAAATCGTATAGCGATACCAGTAAAACAAAATTTTACTCGAATTCATGCAAATCTATTTTCTAATTTTGGGATTTTTTTCCAGCTATACATGAGCTGTCTTATTTGTAAACAAATATTATTTCAGCTCTTGTGTTCAGGATAACAAAACCATGGAATAAGAATTTTCCGAACTCAAACTAAAGACAATTGCTTACTGTTTCATTTGAGTCCGGAAAATTATTATTCCATAGTGTAGTTACCCTGAACACAAGAGCTGAAATAACCATTTTTTGTTTATAAATACGGCAGTAGATTGTATAGTTTAGTGATGGATGTATCTAGTCCAATTTATGCGCTTTAACCAAAAGAACTTACGGTTGTCAGTCGTGCATTTTAATTTGTATTTTCTTGCATTAAGAACTTTTAAAAACCGGCATGTTCAACTTTAATATTTTGCCTTCATTCCGTAAGGCATCTGATACTTCTTAAAAGAATATAGTAAAGTAGATACACGCAGATATTTATGTAAAATTGTTTTTGGGTATTCTGAATTCTATAGATTCCTTTTAAATTAACTCACGAACCAAAAACGTGATTTTACTTTACAAAAAAGAAAAGAGATTAAATTTTTAAATTCTCTTAAAAAAAAAAAAAAGAAAACGAATCAATATAATGCTGGGAAGGGAAGGTAATGAAGTCTCATTTATTGACACGTTTTAAAGCTTATAGGTAAATTAATGAGATGTGAGGTTCTGTGAAACACTGAGATTATATTTTTTTTTTCTGTTTTTCTGTTCTCTTAATTAAAAGAAAAACTTCAAATGATTTCTTTAAATGGCTTCTTGTAAACTAAAACTTTAATTTTTGCATAATGGCAAACATACAGGGTATTCAGGATGGTTTGATTTTCGAAAAAAAAAAAAAATAATTAAAATTTGAGACACAAATGGCATTCAGATGATGTAAAAAACGAATAAACTATTTTGCTGCTTATAAAAAAAAAACTATATGTGTATGCAGTGTCACAGATTGTATATTTAAGCACAGTTTTTCAGTGCAAGATTTCGAAATTAAGCCCAAATTAACTCCAGAAACATGTTTTTTCAATCAATTGAAACCGAAAAAAAGAGGGTGACACTATACGATGCGGTACTATGGAAAGGGCTATTTCCACATACTATAGTATCGCCTTGTGTCGAAATTCGACAATTTGTTTGAAAATATTTTTTTTTTTAAATATGCACAGTGTTCGACAGTACAAAAACAAAAATGACCCGCAGTGTGTAAATGCGTGTCTCAAGTATATTCTGGTGATCTCCGCAACTGTGGTCTTCCAACCATATAAAATTTATCGAAATCGGTCAAATAATTTTTAAGAAAACGGTACCTCAAAATTTATTTAAGGCAAGTGTGGTGTGTGGCCATTTTATTTGATAGTAATTAGACACCTATCAGTAATTTTTATTTAGTTAAACCAGGATTAATTCAGATTTTTGACTAAGGGCCAGTTGTACAAATATTTAATCCGTGGTTCAGGAATTTTAACTCACCAATTTCGGCGGATTAACTGTGGTTTTACGATGGTTCAGGCATGTAATTGGCTTTTAGTACGTATTCGAACCTTGAACCATCGTTGAACCTCAGTTAACCCGCCGAAATCGGCGAGTTAAAATTCCTGAACCACGGATCAAAATTTAAACCACGATTGTACAACTGGCACTAAAAGTTGAAGTTAATCTGTAAACTGAAAAACTGCTCCTGAGTTAACTGGGGTTCAATTTATTTGTAGCTTCAACTAAACTCTGGGATAATATAGGCTTTGAAAAACTGAAACACTAGGAGAATACTTCACCAGGTCAGGTTTCTGAGATCTCAGAGATTTGTCTCCGTCTAATTAGACTGAGTAGCAAGAAAAATCTCTAAGGGCCAGTTATACAATCGTGGATTAAATGTTTATCCGTAGTTCAGGATTTTTAATTCACCGATTTCGGCGGATTAACTGAGGTTTAGAAATGGTTCAGGCATGTATTTCACTATTATCACATACTTGAAAAACCTTAAATTAGATTTATATACAAAAAAATTAAATCATTTACATTTTTAAGATTTGAGTATATCAGCGCAGAATTTCACCCTCTTTAGCAATATATCCACCAAAATTCTCACATTATGTTTTTTTTTTGTGTAATCGCTTTGAATAAGAGGAAAGGAGAGGGAGTTAGGTGGAAGTTTATTTAACTGGAATATTCATTTTGGTAAGCAATACAGAAAATAATTTTAGGGTGATTTTTAAAGCTGAATTTAATGTGTGTAAAACCAACACGATACCACCACCCTTAAAGTTTTATATGTAATCTTTTAATGCAATGATAATTACTGGTATTTTCAGAGTACAACAGAAAATAATGGTCTGTTAATGAAACTTGGAATAAATATTTAAACCAACAATCAAAAGAGTCCATACAAAAATGTATGGTCTAAGTGGGGTGTTGTTTTTAGGATAACGTAATTTTTTTTGCCTGTTCTGTGGAAAATACAGTAATTAAAAAGGACTATATATGACTTCATTTAAGAGTTCGATCCCCAGTCTCGTGCTCGCCACCTACTAATTAAAAAAAAAACGGCTACTGCCTCTTGCGAGGAATTGACAAAACATCCAAGAGTATCTGTTGTCATAGAAAAGTGCCGCTCACATAAGTCGTTCGGATTCGGCAATAAACTGTAGGTCCCCTCCAGCAGAAACGCACCCAGGAATGGTTGAGAGTCCAAGCTTGTCATGAGCTGTTGTGCCATATTAAATTTATTGTTCAACTGGCACATTAAGGCTCAGTTTTCAAGTACGAAATTAAAGTTGACCCTAGTTAGCTCGTCAAATTTGGTGAGTTAACTCAGGATTTATACTGAACAGATGCTTTTAATATTTTAACCTCCGAAGGTATTCAGCAGGAATTAAGGGCTAATTTGGGGCTAATTTCGTACTCCAATCTCGAAAGAGCCCAAAATTCCCTTCACCCTAAAACTTGTGGTGGCGACTTAGCTTGACGTCAAGGTGAAGGGAATTTGGGGCTCCTTCGGGTTTGGGGTGCTAAATTAGCCCCAAATTAGCCCCTTATTCCTACATAGTTAGATTTTTGAATTTCCGTTGTGGTGGACCCAGTTTGACGGACCTCCTTTTATCGTCACTTGAGTAAGTCCAACATCGTTTCTCACATGCTTACGTCTTTCATTTGAAAATAATAATTTTCAAAAAATAATGAAAGTTATATTGCGTATATGTAAATTATCCGATAAAAGTGATTTTTTTTTTAATTTTTGAAAAAAGTATGTACATACCTACCTAACCATATACAAGTAAAAATAAAATAACTCAAAGCCAAAACATTAAATACCTTCAATTCTTCATGCTTATAATAAAATAAATCCAGCTATTTGTAGGTACATAAATAATGTTATACATCAGGATACTAAAGAAGCATTCAAGCATCACCGGAATAGACATTTTGATAAAACGACTAACCCTAACAATAGAATTTGTTAAAGCAGGTAAATTCTGGATAAATGCTCCGAAATAGATAAAATTAAAGAGGGATCCCTAAAAATGCTCAAAATAACACAAGTGGAATAGAATATGGGTTTAAGGAGGGATACTTTTTAAGAACACGATTCTAAACGAAAAATTATATATAAAACTTTTTAAGTTTACAACAATTTATTTTCTAAAAATTGTTCCAGTTAGTTATTTTGAAAAACATGTTTTCTCTTCAAACATTTTATTAAATTCTGTTAAATATGATACCTTAATTAAGTTAGTTTAAGATTATCCTCACAGCTGATCTCTTTAGAAGTAAAAAAAAAAAACTATTTTGTGTCCGGAAACGTATCCACGAGACGGAAGTGAATCTTCTTCCGCTTTTGGTGCAAATAATGGCAGAACCTCTCTCCCCCTGATATCGCTTCCATATAAAATGCAGGTACCTACTTTAAACACAAATATGTATAGGTTTTACGTAGTTAAATTTTTCTTGGAATTCGTGACTAAAAAATGTGAAACAAAATAAAAGAGGGTGATGAAAGCACGTGCTTTATACGTATACAAATTTATAAAAACTTAATTTTCATGTTTTATTGAGGGGGTGTCGGTGGACGGTGTATAGGTATACTGTAGCAATGTATCTCTTTTTTTTTTTATTTCGCAATTATTAACCCAATTATGTAGGTATACAAACTTGTGTTTGGTAGGTACCTAACCTACTTATCTGATTTATGAATCATTTTCTGAAACTCTTTTATTTTTTTTTTGATTTAACTCACACTCTCACTATGCTTTATACCCTATATGGTGTGACATCACATCTATTATGTAATGATGCTTCTGTCTGGTGGCGTCGTTTTTTGTGTTTCTGGAGCCTGACATAAACAAACTTTTTATCGAAGCGGCCAAAGACCGAAATATCGTACCGAAAGTATGTTTAAAATTATTCAAATTAATTCTCGTTTACACCCGTTTTTTCAATCGAACTGTTATAGGATTAACAAAAAAATAAGAAAACAGTTCCCACAGATTAAAAGAAATCAGTTACCTACATATTTTTAAGCTATTTTTTTTACCCAAATAGCTGGTTTACCACCCCCATAGAAACATTTTTTTGATTTTTGCATTTCTTAAGAGCAGTTTTAATTTATTATTTTGTACAAACCCGCCAAAAATTTAAATAAAATATATTCTGGATTAAATTTCCATTTTTTTTTTCAAACTCAATATTTCGAAAACGACTTGGTTATTTTTTTCCATTTTTTTTTTTTCAAACTCAATATTTCGAAAACGATTTGGTTATTTTTTTGGATTGAATTTGGCACTAAGCTAGTTTAAACATGAGATTTCAAACCAAAAATATAAATTTCCATTTTTTTTTTCAAACTCAATATTTGGAAAACGACTTGGTTATTTTTTTCCATTTTTTTTTTTTTTCAAACTCAATATTTCGAAAACGACTTGGTTATTTTTTTGTATTGAATTTAACACTAAGCTAGTTTAAACATGAGATTTCAAACCAAAAACATTCTTAAAACCAACAAACAACTTTAACAACTTAGAGCTAGTTGTACAAACGTGGTTCAAAATTTAATCGGTGGATCAGCAAATTCAACTCGCCGATTTCGGCGGATTAACTGAGGTTCAACGATGGTTTAAGGTTCAAGTAAGTATACGCTAATAGACGACAATTACATGCCTGAACCATCGTTGAACCTCAGTTAATGCGTTAAAATTAAAAATGTTTATTTACATCTTAGGCGGCCGTCTAAATTTAGACAACGTTTATTAATACGGACATCACTGTTTGAAAAAAACTTTAAGGAAGATCTATTTTTTTTTTAAATAAATGACTTATACGAATTTTATACAAAAAATATGCACTATTGGATCGCAAGAACATGATCTAGTTGTTAACATCTAAAATGTAGATATATACATTATAAAATATATGCTTCAAAAATATATAAATGATATTTTAACCAAAACAAATTATTCGAAAGTATAAACAAAAAAATACTTCTTTTTAATTTTTTTTGTTTTTGTTTTAAGAAAAATATATTTTTAAGACTTTTAAAAGCAATATTGTTTGACCTACTTAAAACCACCAGACAACAAAATTATGTTTAACGACATCGGTCATCCCATTTAGAAGCTCGATTATTTCGAAAATAAAGCATATTTTCTCAAAAAACATCAATGTGAATGCGAATTTTTTGGCAAAAACCTGAAATGCAGTTTTCTTACAATCACTTTTGTCATAACAGGTACAAAGTTTAATCAAAATCATTAAAGCCGTTTAAAAAAAAAAAAAAACGAAATATTAACACGTTTTTAAAGTAGACTGAAAATTAGAATAGTAATAAAGTATCTAAGAAAAAAAGTTTCGAAAGGCAAAAGTTCGAAAATACGAAATTTCGGAAGGCAAGGTATCAAAAGACCAAGCTCGAAAAGACAAAGATTTGAAAGCAAAGTTCCGGAAGGCAAAGTTTCGAAAAGAAAAAGGTTTGAAAATTCAAAATTTCAAAACAAAAATTATTGTAGGTATGTGTATATAAGAATTCCGCGATGCTTTATTTTTGTTTTACTCGTAAAAATGAGAAACTCAGCTAACAGCGTCACGACATTATTGAATACAATTTTTTTCGAAATTTTGAATTTACATATAATGTCTCCTTGAACCAATGCCTTCCGGAACTTTGTCTTTCAAAACCTTTTCTTCAGAAGCTTTGTCTTCCCGAAACTTTATTTTTCGAACTTCTATCACCATGCGATTTGTGGGTAGACAAAATTGTCTACAAGATTGTTTATTATTGGCTTACAAAGTGAATAGAAACTGAAAATTTCATAAAATAAGAAATTTTAGACTTTTTTGGGAGCTTCAAAACTTCGTTGGTATTGGTTGTACAAAAAAACTATTGGATCATGTTTATAGGAAATTTTGTTTTCTATACAAGTTTCTAAATAACATTCTTTTGCATAAAAGTTCATCAGAAAGAAATTATAGACAAAAGTCTGAACTATTTTTTATTGTGAATATTTTATAACATATAACAGATTTAGAGTAGTAGCCGTGGCGTGATGGTTAGTGCGATGGACTGTCATGCCGGAGGTCTAAGGTTCGATCCCCAGCCTCGCCCCCTTTTTTTTTAAAAGAAAAAACGGCTACTGCCTCTTGCGAAGAATTGACAAATCCTCCAAGAGTATCTCCTGTCACAGTAAAGTGCCGCTCGTTAGCTGTTCGGATTCGGCAATAAACTGTAGTTCCCCTCCATTCCTGCAGACACGCACACAGGAATGGTTGAGAATTGTAAGTCACTAGGCCCTAGTTCTTCATGAGCTGTTGTGCCATCAAATTTACTTATTTTTTCAGTAACATGCAAATATAAATCTTCATTTGAAAATACACATGTGAACTTTTGTGTAGTTTTTTTTTTTTTGAAGTCTGAATAAGTACATCCTAGTACACCCTACATTTTAAAGACTGTTTTTTAAAGGGGCACTTCCAATATTTTAAGTTACAATTATCGTGCAATCGACAACATATTCTGACAGTAACACAATTATTAATATTTCCTATACCTACTCATGTCTCACAACTGTCAACCTTTTTCTCATAGCTTTGAGCTATTGGTTTAACATGTTCCTGCGTTTATAACGAAACATAAATTCGTTAAAGAAACTTTCTTCTCATATGTATGTATGTCTACCCAAACTTGCAAATTACAAAACCGTTAAATTATTCGATATTCTATATGCATTAACCACTTGAGTTTGGCCTCCAGTTGTTGTCAATTTAACACTTTTACGCCTCAAAACACAACTTCTTTTAATTATTGGTTTACCGTTTACGACTATATACCAACTTGCTTTTACACACGGGATTCTCTTACATTTCATCGATCGAATTCTTTTAACTTAATTAAAGACAGCAGTTCCTTAACACCATGTGTCGTATATTTTTGGGCCATAAGCTCAAACTTTTATATTTGTTATTTACATCACCTTCCAGCTGATTTATGCGAAACGTGATTTAAGACTTCACATAGACAGAGCCATCCGCAATTCTCATGCTTGTGCTGCCAATAGGAATGCCTTGTTTATTTGATTTACTCTAATTTTATCAAAAATATTCATAGCAAGGAGGTTGGGGATTTTAGATGTCCTCAATCCAAATCCTTTTACTCTTTGCATTAAAATTATCTGGTAAGAGAGGGTAGGATTGTAGATTCCAAATATCAAGTTTCAGTAATGAAAGGGTTTAATTGGGACTATGCTTGTCTGTTTCACATAAATGATTCCAAGCAGGAAAACCCCAACGATTCCATGGATTTTATTTAAAGGATAGATTATTTTGAATATCACTTACCTACAGACTTGTGATTTATGTACATATATAAAGATCTATTGTGGAACCATGCTAAAGATTCTAAATCGTAAATGAAGAACCTTTGAGGTTTCAGATGTTTCAGCACCCTCTGCTGGGCTTTGGGGAATCATTTGGTATTGATAATAAACTTCTTCTGGTATGTAATGAATAGGAATTTTATTTATTTTCTTTCATAACACATAACAGACATCGTATTTGTCATTAAAATAATTCTTCAGAACAATAAATTCAAATTAGTAGATAGAAATATATTCGAATCTGGAAGTAATGTTATTCATGACAGGATATTATGTATGTGACAGGTTGTGTGCGCATACATAGGTATACAGAGTATGTCAAGCATAGATGGGTATATGAATTTGGGAGTGACTTTGGTAAATTCACTTATAAATTATTGACAAGGTTACCTGTTCAATTTTGGTAATGAATTATAAAAAAAAGAAAATATTCAATTATTATTTTGGCTTACAGAAAATAAATCTGAAAATAATATCAAGGCAAAGAATAGACAAGAAAAGGGACATAATATGGAATTGTTGTGTTTGTCCTTATGTGTAAAAGTAAGCTTATCTTTAACGTTTATACTTTATTTAATTTTTTTTCTCTGTAGAAGATTCAATAAGAAAAATTAATTTCAAGGACTTTTAGATTTATTGAATTTTTGTTTCTAAGCAGCAAATAATAATTGGTATGTTGTATAGGTAATTGTATACATATCTTTAAAATGTTTGAGGCTGACGAAATTTAAAGAGTCTAGCTTGGCATATGTGTGTCGTATGGGACGCACTCTAGGTGCAAATAATATGAACGTACAGCGTAGCTGTTGTCAACGAATGATATGAATTATTGATATATACGACCTTTTTAAAATGCTGAATCCTAAAATTATTATTATTTTTTTTTAAGAATGAGACTACATTATATAAAACAGAATAGAGCAAGAAGCGATTCGGAAATAGCCTGCAAAGTCCAAGCTTTTTGGTAAAAAAACAAACAAAAAAAAATTTTTAAATCAAATTTAATGAGAAGAATTCCATCAATTACATATATGTACATATATTGGAACCTGATATCAATTATATCAAGGCGCCTGAACGAAAAAAAATACAGCACCAGAAGTTGTAGCTGATGCCAGATGCAGCTAGAAAAGTATAGCTGTACAAAAAATTGATTTAACTTTAACTTTTCAACTACAAGCTGCATTTGAAATAGTATGTAAGATCGTTCAACACTTTTCTCTTTCTAATGCAAGCTATAGCCGTTGGAAACCGCTTCATTCAATGTTGACATTCATTGCTATATACTTATAAACTTGTCAAAACAATTAAGGGAACAAAAAAAATCTTTTTTTTTTAGTGTTTTTTGAAGTATCTCTTTGAAAAGTGGTCGTATTGAGATGAAACCAAAAACATTATAAAGCTTTATATTTTTTAAATTGAGAAATTTTAGCAATAAGGTGCCGTTATTGCGCAATCATAAAAAGCAGCACGAACCAAAAATTTTAATTTTTGTTTTTGAACATTTTCATTTTCTTTGAAATTTTTTTTTTGAGCTAATTTAATGTTTTGTTGCGATTACTTGTTTATTCAGCTTTAAGGTCGCCGTTTTTCGTCATATTACAATTTTTTTCAGAAGGATATCTGGCTTTGAATCAAAATTCAAAAAGCAGACTTTTGACTTTTACTACCAATATCTTCGCAAAGTCGTAAACAAAATTAAAGGAACAAATTGGGTGGTTAATAAACATTGTGAAATTGTCATCAAAATGGAAACGAAAACACCAATTTCTGCCCACTTTTTTCACAGTTTTGCGTTAGTTACAATACTGATAAGCGTGGAGAAGAAAAAAAAAACTTTTTTTTCAAAGAAAAAAAATTGGAGCAAAAATTAAATATTTTCTTCAAAATTTTCAAATTTTAGTTGTAATTTTTTTTTCTCGAAAAGATGTTTTGCTTCCCATTAAAATCTCATCAGTATTGTAACTAACGCAAAACTGTGAAAAAAGTGGGCAGAAATTGGTGTTTTCGTTTCCATTTTGATGACAATTTCACAATGTTTATGAACCACCCAATTGGTTCCCTTAATTGGTTTTTACGACTTTGATCATTCGGTACATGAAAACGGTTCAATGGATTTATTTGAAATTTTATAGAAATATTGGTGGTCTATAGTTCTCTAAAATGTCTTACCAAATTAAGTCCTACAGTCAATATTTTTAAATCAGTAAAAGATTTACAAAAAGTCTTTAAAAAGTCGTTTTTTAGACCTTTTCTGAATGTAACAATGAGGAGCCAAAAAAAATATTCTTTATAAAGTTTTGAAAAAATCTTGTAGAATATTAATTGCAGTTTTTAAAACTATCCATACATTTTCGGTGTCCTCATTCCTTGCGATAATATTGGTAGTCAAAGTCAAAAGTCTGTTTTTTCATTCAAAGCCATATATTCTTTTGAAAAAAATTTGTACAATGACGAAAAAAGATGACCTTAAAGCTGAATAAACAAGTTATTGAAACAAAACATTAAATTGGCTCAAAAAAATTTTCAAAGGAAATGACAATGTTCAAAAATAAGAAAAATTTTTTTAATTTTTGGGTCGTGCTGCTTCTTATGATTGCGCAATAACGGTACCTTAAAAAATCATTTGCGAAAACTCCTCAATACAAAAAGTATAAAGCTTCAGAAATCTTTTTGTTTCATCTCAATACGATCACTTTTCACAGAGATACAGCTTTTTAAAAAACACTAAATAAAAGTGATTTTTTTTTGTTCCCTTAATTGTTTTGACAAGTGTATTTATTTTATAAAAACCTAAATATAGGTACTCAACTA
Source organism: Epistrophella euchroma (assembly GCA_947049315.1). Lineage (NCBI taxonomy): Eukaryota > Metazoa > Arthropoda > Insecta > Diptera > Syrphidae > Epistrophella > Epistrophella euchroma. Next base: position 117,592,752 of record OX346245.1, on the reverse strand, counting down.
ATATGTCTGTACGAATATATGGATCAAAACCCACATAGAGATATTTTTGAGAGAATCTTAAAGATAGCTTAAGTTTAAATTTTTTAAAAATATTTTTTGGTTTTAGAAAAACCTTAAAAAAGGCAATTTATTCAAAAATCGTCCTACAATCGCTATGATTAGGGAAACCAAAAATATGCCCTAAAAAAAAAAGTTTTAAGCGTTTATAATATATGCCCTTAAAAATAAATTATATGCGCTAAAAAAGTAATTATATGCTTTAAAAAAAATGATAATATGCTCTGAAATTATGCTCAGTTGCTTATAAAAATATATTCTACCTAAAAAAAATGCACTAAAAGGAACGAAAAAATATATACACAAGTGAGTCGCACGAGCTTGCTCTTTTGGTCAGCAAAAATGTTGCTACATTTCAACGAAAGAAATGCTAAAAAGTCAGAATTACTAGGAACATGATTTTTTTTTAAATTTTAATTAAATATTTTCTAAGTTTTCAAAAACACTATTGTTTCATTAAGAAGCATTAGATTACAAAACTAAGACAAAATCGGTCGAGCCGATTTAACCAACTCAAAAAAAAGTTTAATTTCCTCAAAAAAAAAAAAAACACCAAAACCTAAATTTCTGTAATGGAAATTTTTTAGACAAAACCTGAGATAAGGTTTTGATTTTTTTGGTAACACGTACCCTGACCTTTATTATTTATTGAATAAACATTAGAAATTACTGAAAAAATTATGACTTTTATGAAAAATTTAACGTAAATATACAAAAATATGAATTTTCGACGAAATATCCCCTAACAAATACGTTTATAACCTAGTCTCGTCTTAATAGTGCTGCCAGAATTAATATGCTCTAGCATATTATTGGTTTCTTTAGTTATGATGTACAAATTTATATAAATCATTCGCAGTTTCATTGCACGTAACAGATTTTAATCAAATAGTCCATTGAAGTGTTACAAAAATTTGGCCGAACCTTGCATTTTGTACAGCACATATTTTTTTTTTGATGGATCTGTAGGAGGGATCAGTGTGAGTGTAAAACTGAGTTTTCGGGATTGAACTCCCCCCCATTTGCCCGCCATTTTGGAAAAGGGGGCGTAAAAAGGTCTTCGCAATATCTTGAGAACCATACACACAAACAAAATTTTACCATACTTGTGTAGAGAATTACAATCTCTACAACTCACACTTTTTTTCGTGAAATTAAAAAGAAAAAAGTTATAATCAAAAAAAGATGACCATTGTCAAGAAAAGTATCATTATCTTCTTCTTTTATTTATTTTATATCCTCTTTAAGATAAATTTCTTAGAACAGTCATCTTTTTTTGGTTATAACTTTTTTGTTTTCAATTTTACGATAAAAAGTGTGTTAACATAAATTGTAGAAAACTTAATTTTCTACACAAATATGGTAAAATTTTGATTGTGGAATGTATGGTTCTCAAGATACCGCGAAAACCTTTTTATGCCTCTTTTTCCAAAATGATGGCCAAATGGGGGGGGGGGGTAGTTCAAAACAAAAAAATTGGGGGGAACTAAAGAAAAAATATTTGAATTTGAAGCAAATCCGTTTAGGCTTTTGCTTGTTGTATAGATTCTCAGATTTTTATAAAAAATAAAATTGAATAAAGAATAAACTTTTATTTAAATTTATCACTGTAACTGTAATAGTACTGTAATAGTTGTGGTAGTGGTAGTTCCGTACTGGGAAAATTAAATATTTAAAAAATCAGTACTCTTTTTTTGACCGCGGCGATGTGAACATATTTTTCGTTCGCAACGGTAGGCTACAAAACGTACAGTATTGTGAAATTCGATGCGATACAGTTGTGAGAAAAGTGTTATTTTAGTGTATCTTCACTTCACACAGTGAAATGGAATTTGCTGCGACAAATATGAGTTTCTTTTTATTGTTGTTATTTATTTTGATTATTTGTGAAGTTGAAAATTCGGCCCAAGTCGAATACAAAACGGTATAACTTGTATTTGAATAAAAATAAAAAAAGCGGTGCTAACTGCACGCACATCTAAATTAAATTGTTTTGTCCAATGTTGCCAGTTGATAGAAAAATTTACCCTCAGAAAAACTAAGTAGCTCTGCAGATCTTAATAATCAACACTACCTACTTTTTCAAGACTTTGTTTTAATTGAGATCGAACCCCCGCCTATGACCTCTTAAAAACAAAAATGTTTTTTTTTTTCTTTGCACGGGTACTTAAAAAGTCTTCCAAAAGGACATGGGCTACATTATTGTTTTTTTTGTTCTGGAATAACCCTAAAAAAGGCAATTTCCTCAAAAATCAACATATCTCTGATATTACGTACATGAAGAACAGCCTTTTGCCCTAGCCATTCGGATTCAGTACAAGGCACAACTAAATTAACGAAAAAAAAAAAAAAATAGGAACATAAAATAAGAACAAAAGTTTTCATCTCAGACACGAGATTGATAAAGAAATACAAAAATTCTTACAAATGTTCACCAATTATAAAAATAAAGTACAGTATTGGAAAATAAACTTGCAAAAGTAGCCTTACTGATTTAAGTGTCCTCTTTCAAAAGAAAAAAGCATCTTTTTGTTCGACCTTTCTAAAGCGATGTGACACACAAATAAGACTTTATTGTTACTGCAGCCATATTACTTGTACATGAATGAGATGAAATAGGGCAAAATCGTATGACAGACGAGAAAACTTTATCAACAGGACCTTTAGGAACACAGAGTCCATAGACATTTTGAATTCTGCCAACATGCAAATTTAATTACGCATAAATGAAATTACATAATTGTATTGTGTTAGAAAACAAAGCGATTTTCCCACATCATTGGACAAAATTATTATAAATTCTGTGGATTTTTTTTTTATTGAATTATAATCTGTTTACCTACTTACGTTACCTGAATATTTCCATTGGCCTTTGTGAGCTTATGTACTTTTCAATTTATTAGAAAAGCATTCTATTAACTGTTTGCTATAGGTTGAGATAGATTTTTCTTTGAAGGATATTCTTAAAGAAATTCCTTTGAAACGTTTCCATGAGTAAATATTTTCCATACTATATTACTGTCATTGACCTTGTTTTTCAGGAAAATAGACGTTTTTATTTTATTTCTGAAAAATACACTCTTTTTATAAGCCTTGTTTTTAGGAAATTCCTTGAAAATCATTGCATATTAAGAAGAAATTTTTTTGTATTGTTAAGTAGATAAATTTTAGTAAGCCCCGAATTGGCCCTTAACCTAGGTTTGACCAAAATATTATAGGGCCTATTGCTTTTTTCAATAAGACGCACACAGAAATGGTCGAGAATTGTAAATCACTAAGCCCTGTTTCTCTTTGAAGAGCGTGCAGCGCGACATCCAATTTTATTTATGTTATGAATTCAAATATTCTTGATTCATTAATATTCTTCTTCGGTAATTTAATCCAGTTGTAAAATATCTGACCAATTTTCCCTTTACATTAAAAAAGGAAAAATTATACTTAAAAATGTACATGTTTTTATGAAAAAAAAAAAATAATACCAAAGTCAAAGAAACCACATTAAAATGCCAACAAATGAGTTTTATAGTAAATTAAGGAAGAACCATTATCAAGATTGAAAAAAATGTATGTCGAATAAAAACTGCTAACTGCTATTGTATTAATACAAAAAATCAATTAAAAATCGGTTTCAGTTAGGCAAGGTAAGAGCCAGTTAAGGAAACGTCACAAAAAATCATAAAATCCTTATAAGTCGAAAAGGAAGTGAAAATTAGCTCTTACGGTTTTCGACTTTAAACGACCAAAGGAATATGGTTTTCGTCAGCACCGGTGACTATGGGATACCCTATACATCATATACTGAGTATTTCTTAATTCATGCAGGATATTTTTCCAGGTATCATGTTTTTTTTCGGATTTTTTCCCATTTCAAGTCAATTTTTCAGAAACTGCTCCCCCCTGCCTCAGGGGGGTGAGATAGAATTTTTCCCCAACACAATTTTTTTCTTAGAATTATCCCATGAATCATCCTCCAAAATATTCTGCACGAATTAGGGGACACCTTGTACAACAAAATAAAAAAAAGTACGTATACGCCACAGTGTACCATAATTGCAAGGAGTGAGCTCTGGATAATTATTGATAAATATTTTAATCAGAAATATTTTTGAATTCTACGACATTACATCTGTACTGCTAATACAATGGAAGAGAGAGCTTTCGGGTACGTTTCAAAGAACTTTTCATTCATTTCAATATAAATTTTCATTTCGTAACTAGAAACCAGCCTTACCTTGTTCATTGAAAGTACCGACTTTAGAATAGGCAGACACGTTGGCAGAGGGGAGGGGGGGGGGGGCTGAGGGGCTGAAGCCCTTCCCGAAATGATTTTAATCTAAGGAAGTCCTTATTTCTCTTAATAACATAAGACAAAATTCCGAAGATGTTTTCAGAAACAAGCACACAAGATATTAGCATTTTAAACGAACCTTATCAGCATTTTTCTGGGAATTTTTTTTGCATTAATTTTTGCGTTGTATAAAATATCCAAAAAATGCCAAATTAGGTTCGTTTAAGAAGCTTAGGCATTTTTTGGGTTCTATTTATCTGATGGTAAATATTAAAGCCTTTAAGCTAAAGGAAAATGACAGACCATCGTTTGCTGTAAATCTGGCCCTGGTGGATTCAAAAAATCAATGTGTCTACTTCTGCTGTGACAAAAATATAAACATGTAAAAAGGGGGTTGGGGTCGAAATACTGTAGGGTAAAAATACTGTTTTTAAAATACTGTATCTCAAAATACTGTACTGTAAAATTCTGGTTACACAAAATTCTGAATTTAAAAATTCTGTATGGTCAACATTCTGTAGGAGTAAAATTCTTTATTTCAATATTCTGCTTTTCAAAATTCTAATTTTTTTTTGATGGATCTGTAGGTTGGATCCGTGAGAGTGTAAAACCGAGTTTTCGGGGTTGAAAGCCCCCCCATTCGGCCGCCATTTTGGAAAAGGGGACAATAAACGCCCTTCGCAATATCTTGAGAACCATACATCGCACAAACAAAATTTCAGCGTATTTATGAAGAGAATTTAATTCTCTACAATTTATGTTAATGCACTTTTTATCGTAAAATTGAAAACAAAAAAGTTATAATCAAAAAAAGATGACCATTGCCAAGAAAAATATCATTTGTTTTTTTGTTTATTTATTTTATATCCTCTTTAAGATAAATTTCTGAAAACCTTCATCATTTTTTGGTTATAACTTTTTTGTTTTCAATTTTACGGTAAAAAAGGTGTTAACATAAATTGTAGAAAATTAAATTTTCTTTATAAATACGCTAAGATTTTGTTAGTGCGATGTATGGTTCTAAAGATATTGCGAAGGACGTTTAACGCCCCCTTTTCCAAAATGGCGGCCGAATGGGGGGGGCTTTCAACACTGAAAACTCGGTTTTACACGGTTTTACACTCACACTGATCCCCCCAAGGTTCGGCCAAAATTGTGTAACATTTTAATGGACTATATACTTCAAATAACATTGCGTTTAAACTTATACTTTATACACTAAAAAATAACTGATAGGTAGTGGAAAAAAATACGATGTAGTTTATTCTGTCATTCCACAAAAACCATGAACGCCAAAAAAAAACTTTCATTTTTGTGGGAAAACTTTTCATCTTTACATTTTCATATTTTTTTTTTTAAGACCTAAGATTATGCGTACCTATAACTATAACATTTTATTACCATCAATCCATATTTTTTACACTTTGAAAAACTTTAATAAACTTTTTCCGTGATGGTGTCATTCGCACATAAAACTAAAGTAAGATTGATCATCGTTTCAAAATTAATGCTTTATTAAAAACAACTGTATCCGCTTTGCTGGAAGTGGAAAATCCTTTTACATCACGTTCCTTTTCTAAATACGATGGGGTATGCATTGAACGAAAGTATCGCACAATACCTAACACGTGTACGGTGTACAATTAATGACAACCATATAATTCTCCACTTCACTATAATATTCTATCGTTCCCATGACAGTGGTGGCGCGTACACACGTTATCCACATACATAATATCCTAACAAGGGGGTGTTTATTTTTAAGCAAAAGCTCTCAATTAGTAAATTTAATCCAATTATCAGTCAATATGGGTACAAACTCCCAAGGAACGGAAAAAATCCATTTTGGATTATTATGCGATCTCTGTATATGGATGATGTTGCATCGCTTGATCCCGATGCTTGATGACGGAAATTCAAATCGATAAATTCAATTTATAAATGAAAATTGCATGATTAACATGCCATTGTGATGACAAAAATGGAGGCGGAAGTGTGCAATCACAATTCACAATGCCTAAAACGCCCCAACAAATTGTGTGAGTTGTATGTTTTCAATTATAGGATGGAAAAGAACCTCATTCTTCTTGCTGTTATTATTTTTTTTTCTTTTTTTTTTTCTTTTTCATTTTCTATTTTATGTTCTGATACGTACAAAGGAATTTATCGGAAAAACGATAAACCCTGTCACGTTCCACGACACGATACTTGTTATTTTATATGCTTTCATAATTGATTAAATAATTCGATTGAGGATGCGTTAAAATGGTCAATTTGGCGGGGGATATAGTTTTGTGTGATGAAATATGATGTAAGGAGGAGGAGGAGGTGACGTGTTTTATGTTTTCAAACACACAATCGACCTTCATAAAACGCACGATTCACGATTGTGCTGTAGCAAGTTCCGCCATACCTTCTTGTTAAAAACAAGGACATCAAATTGTTGTTTTTTTTTATTAGTCAAATAATTTGCGGGCTTAAACTATATACGTTCAACATAACAACATTAAATAACCATAAAAATAAAAGCGAATAGCGCGAAATGTCACGATTATGGTCAACCAGCAACAGATAATGTAGGACAATTATTGCCAGGTAAATGCGCGTCCTTGGGCATTAATGTCCTTATGTCATGAATTAATTACATTTAAGAGATGACAGGCGAGGCGTGCCATCTCTAAAACATTCAATTAGGATGGTTTTTATGTGTTTGTTTTATATGTACCTGCTAACTCCAATGGTTTTCGGGTTTTTTTATTTCAAGGTCAGTAGGAATCTTAACTATGTACATACAGGTAACAATTTTGATGTGGTTAAGTGTCTTTGGGATTTGAAAACCTTCCTTTGATAACACTTTTGACAATTGGAATATGATTAAACTAGGAAAGAAAATGAAGTTTGTCAATATTGGAGTTAAATTTTTTTTTTTAACGTCAAAATCCCAAAGGATCCTTTGGCCATAAATCTAGTATTCAAACGTTGACCTATGGAAGAACATTTACCTGTTTGAAAACCACAGAATAACACATCGAAATGTTTCTTCTATAAAAGATTCCTTATTATGCTGAAGACTAGGGGAGGAAGAGCCAGAAAAGCATAAAGGTCGCCTGTATATTGATGAAAGTTTTCTCATAGAAAATTCAATTGTAATCTTTTGAACCAGAGGGAGTTGAAATGTATCAAAACAGATGGAATTTATTTATTTAATTTAAGTGGTGCTGACACGTGTTGTTCTATTGGCTACTTAAGGAATAGAGTGGGTTCATACATATTTCAGATTCTTATACAATACAGGACTAATTTTATTAGACGTATATGGAGACACTTTGAATGAAAAGCTTGCTTAATAGTATGAATAAATACATAAAAACGAAAGAAAGAAAACCCGTATAAAGCTTCTTAAGCTATCGTAGATTTATATGTAGTGCAACGTAATATTTTTGTTTTTGTTGTGTACAATTTTGTTTACAGATAAAATATCAAAATAATAATTGTATAATAAATTACAACGAACTTCATACCTATAATTATTGCTTAAAAATAATTACTTAAAGTTGTTAAATTTTAGTTAAGAGTGTTATTTCACCCGGGTTACCTGAGTTATTTGAAATAATCAAATGGAAAAATATTATTAACCATAAGATTTTTAAAATAACAACAATTTGACTATTCTATTGTTGGAATGTAACAAATGTTAAAGTCGCAAATAAAAATAAATAAATTAATACAACTCTATTTTTGTTGGTTCCCGAGAGGGTTATTTAATTTCTTTTTATTTCAGTAAGTTTATTCTTTTGTTTTTGTTTTAAGTCAAACCGTGATTCTAGATCTTCTTTTTATCAAAAAAAAGCTGCGCCTTTTTCATTTTCTACAGCTCTTTTTATGCTCATCCTTAGTTTCCATTCCATTTCAATCGACTTCCAATAAATTTGACGGCTTCCAATTTATTTTTTTGCTGACTCATTAGCCAGTTCACGTTTCTAAGATCTCACTGAGATCTCATTGAGCAAGCTCCGTCAGCTCCACTGAGCAGAAGGAGAAACCTGAACAAAATTTCTCCACTAGAAGTCAAAAACAATTTCCATCTCTTTTTTATTAATTAATCAACTGTGACAAAAAATAATTGAGCAAGCGAATCCAAAAAATATCAATCTCAGTTTTTTGTCAGCAAAAGTGAGGAATCTCACTGAGGAATTACGTTCAGATTTCTGAGATTGCTGAGATCTCTGAGATCTCAGTGAGCTTGAGAAACCTGAACTGGCTAATTTTCATAATCCAATCGACTTCCAGTAAACCTGACAGTTTTAAATTTATTTTTTTTCTGCTGACTAATTTTAATAACACGGCTCCCGCCTTAAGAACTCAAGGTTCAATTCACTGAATATGGAGAGATACGGTTGACGTGAACAACCTTGATGGCTCTTTTCCCTGTCATTTGTATTTTTAGAAGAAGGTCGGATATTTTGTGGATAATTTTGTAGGGGCCTTCCCATTCGCTTTGGAGCTTCGGATATAAACCCTTGCGACGTTTTGGATAATACAGCCACACATCTTCACCCACTACAATAAAAGAAGGGATATTACTTCATATGTTATACATGGACTTCATTTTTTCTGAGGTTAGTTTAAGGTAATGTCGCACAGTGTTGCATACATCATCCATTTTCTCCAAGAGGCCTTTGAGATATTCTAGGGGCGATTCTAATAAATTGATTGGGACGCCAAACTCAAAATCAGTGGGCATACGAAGCTCTCTTCCTAGAAAAATGTGTGCAGGTGAAAATCCAGTTGATTCATGAATAGATGAACGATAAGGAGAGCGAGGGGAAGATAATCGTCCCAGTTAGGCTGATTTTTGTCGACAAATTTTACCAAACAATCCAATAAAGTTCGGTTAAACCACTCTACTATTCCGTCAGATTGCGGGTGCAACGGAGTAGGCCTAGTCCTAGTCTTTTACACTCCCATTCTCTCCAAAGTTCTACGGAACACTTCTGCTTCAAAATTCCGTCCTTGTTTGGAATGGATTATATGTGACCCCGAATCTACAAAATACAGAGTTTACTAATTTGTCAACGATAATTACGCTTGTTTGGTCTGGGAGCGCAAAGCATTCGGGCCATTTTGAAAAATAGTCCATTACAACAACAATATATCGGGTTCCCTTTGATGAACGTGGTAAAGGGCCCAAGACATCGATAGCCACTCTTTCAAATGGGGCTCCCATATCCGATGGTTGAAGTGGACCACGCACTCTTCGCTGGGGTCCTTTTCTGGATCCGCACACCTTGCATGTAGAGCACCATAGTTGAACATCGTTACTCCTACCAATCCAATAAAATCGTGATTTCTTTCTTCCAAGATGACCACAACTTGGTAAGTCGTGGAGTGAGGCTAAAACCTCGGATACCCTGGAACGTGGAACAACAGGGAGGAAAACGGTAGATCCATCATTTTTGTGCTATTAACGCATAAGTGCGTCCAGTACGTTTTGACATCTGAATTTTCATGCAGAATCAAGTCTTTGTTTGGTCGGCAACCTTCGTTCAGCCACCGACGTTCAAGAGATAGGTCTGCATTAGCCTCTTGGTTCTCTTGAAGAATCAATGGAATTTGTTGCGTGATAATTGTATTCTGCTGCCCATCTAGAACCTCTTTGCTCCTATCGTGCTTGTTAAAAAAAAGATGGTATGCTACCAGGTTCTGTGTCGATTACCGTCACCTTAATGAAGCCACTTAAAAGGACTCATATCCACTTCCCAAGATCGATGAACTTTTTGCAGCTCTATAGAGGGTGCAGAGTGGTTTTCTACCATAAAGTTGTATTCATTTATTTATTTTTATTTGCGACTTTAACATTCGTTACACTATTTTGAATGGACTCTCGCAATAAACTTCGGTATCAAATATCGATACACTATACCAATTTGTTTTAATCGGCAATGTAAGAAAGTGTGCAATTTATTGTTATCACGACTTTCTGGCATAAATTTCCAATTTTTATATCCGTAGTGTGTTTATCTGGTTCACTATTATTATTTATTGTATTATTCATACTAGAATGTCAGTTTATTAGACTTGACCATTCTTTATTCCGTCAATTTCGTTAAATTGTAGTCTATCAAAATCAAAAAATGGGGGAAAAATAAGACAGCATCCTTAAAGGAGCTTATAAAAATGCTGATGCTCCAAATGCATTTGATAAACAAACAGCACATCTCGACCTATGAAGTCAAGTGGTCGAAGACTGAGCAAATCTGATATGCGTGTGTTCAAATCTCATGTGTGCATGTAGAAAGTTTTTCACAATAAAATTCGATTAAATCTCAGCACCACTAAAAGCAGACTGATGATAGGGCTTGGCACCCCTTGAAATAGCTATATCTCCAGCCAAAAAAAAAAAAATAAAACGAATTAAATTACATAAAATTAATTCGTAAACAATTAGTGGTAGCGCCTTTAAGTTGTTGTTCAAAAATTCTACTTGGTTCACGTTCAATACAAATCCAACAAAAAATCCCCATCCAATTTGAATGATGTTCAGCCGAGTTATGCTCGTATGAACAAAAAACTAATTCAGAAAGTTTGAAATTTCAAGATGTTTTCACGATTTTCTGATTCGTTGGTCGAATTTTCTAATTTTCGGTCGAATTTTTCAATTTTCGGCTCCGTTGTATTTTAATCTGGTTTTCAATGCAAGTCCCAAAATAAAATCGCCAACAAAATCGGATGATGTTTAGCCGAGTTATGCGCGTACGAACACAAAAAGGAATTCATTTTTATATAGAAAATAGAAGATAGCTCTAAAAAAAAGCATTAGGAATTAAAATGTATTTCAAAATTTACTTTCTATATCGAAACGAAATTAAAATCGATAAAATGAAATTTGGTGTTCTACATTTCACTTTTATCGATACTTATTCCATTTTATTTCGAAGTTAAAATGGAGCGAATTTCGTGGTCCATATTTATGGGGTTTTCCTTTGGTAAATTCAGATTTCTGAAAACCGATTTTTTTATATTGGATAAATTATGATTTAAGGTTGTATTTTTTTTGTTATAGTATGTATAAGTGTATTCGTATCTGTGCAGCTGCTAGTGGTCAAACAAATAGCTGTTAATTTCACTGGTGTTTAATGGTATTAGTAAAAAGAGGGGTAGATCTGCCGCAAAATCTATATCCAAAATCATTTTTTTTTTCTAAATTTACCATTTATTTATGAAAATTTTGCAATAGAATAATTATACCCACTCACAGGGTAGGCTATAAGTCCACAAATCAAATGTGAAATTTTAAATTTCACTGATGTTCCAAAAGTCCCGAATTGAGTGGGTCAATAATTAGATTATAAGTCCACAATTTATTTTCAAATTCTTTAATATAAGTTTGTATAAGTATTCAAAAATTTATTGTGAAAAATTCAGATTTCGTTTTTGTTTGTATGAATTAATTTTGAAAATTTGAAAGATTTTTGTTTCAATAAACAAACTAAAATATTTCTAAGCCCTCATATAGTCCCTACGTTGCTACGGCCCTGTAATTGATGAATTGATGAATTTCAGGATGTTTTTCACAGGCGAACACGAGATGTTGCCCAGTTTGTCAAAAAAGTATTCTCCGAGGTCTGTCTTTCTGATTCTTGCTTGGCTGGGGCACTCACGAAGTAGCAGGAACTATAGGATCGTCTTTTTGGTAGATTGGTTACATAGGGTTACTTTAGTTCCCCGAAAGAGGACTTTGCTATTCAATTGCGATTCTTTGAGTAGATAGCATAGCCTATAGAAAAATGTTCTCTCTAAATTTTATAACTGTCTATGGTAAAGCTCTATCCTAGACATTGGTGTGCTGCTGGGTGTCCTTACTTGCTGGCAGCACATACTTGGTATTGCCCTCACTGACCGGTAAATCAATATTTTTCGCCCCTGTCGCAGTAATCACAAAAGTGCTTCTAATATCACAATTTGTTCTTTCGATTATGATAAAATTGTGTCAATAGTGTTGACGGTAGAGTTTTTTCAGTATTCTTTCAAGAACGATGTTAAAGAAGCCGCATAACTGTGCATAGTCTTTTCTAAATCCGTTTGTGGCATAAAAGGTATCGGTGAGGTCTTCGTTAACCTTGATGGGGCAGTGTCCGATTGTCAATTGTGAGTTATTTCCGCGCTGGTTGGTCTTGATTTCTTGCAGAGGAATATTGACTGCCTTGGCCGTTTAGAGAGGTTATAGAAAAGTGCTCTTTCCGGATCCTCAGCATAATGACTGTGTAGTGTATCCGCCTTGAAGCTAAAATATCTTTTTGAAGAAAATGAAGATTTTTGAACAAGTTCATTGCCTGTGGGCAATGGGTTTTCATAAATCCGAATTCCACCCCATAATGAAAACTTATAAGTTAGAATCAATTCAATTCTTTCCGCAGATCCCCCCCACCAAAAACATCGACGGGCATTCAAGGAAACATAGGATTCAATTTATCTAACACAACAATTCTGTATACAAATTCTTCTCCTCTTGGATTGCTTTCATACCTACATAAATGTCCTTGAATAACCTAATTTAAAAAAGGGACTGGATATCAAAGAATGTGTGTGTCCTTCCTTACGTGATGAATATTGGTGTTATCTTTTTTTTTTTTTTTGATATGGGTTCGTTGGCCTAAAATAGAATCTTAAGTTTCAATTGTGGGTGACTGAACTCTCCCCATTCGTATGGCTTATTAAAAAACCCAAAATACAACAAAATAACAGAAAAATACCCCTCCTTAATAATCTGTTTGATTCACAACTTTTGTTATTTGTCTTTCAGATTTAAAACGAGTATCTTAAAACTGAAGAACATTATTCAATCAAAACCAAGGGCCATTTGAAGAGATATTTCAAGTAAAAAAAAATAATCTTAAATCATATACCTACCCTACATATAATCAACAAGAAAATAATGCCAGGCCCTTGTCAACGTTTGAGGTTGCCTTCTTTGGCAACCGTCATAAGAACATCTAGAGTCGATTATAGCACAAGTAATCTAATCCGCAAGGAGCACAGGCGTGTGGTTGTAATGGGATCAGCGAGGGTCGGAAAGACCTGTATCATATCGCAGTTCCTTTATGATAAATACATAACACGCTACCGACAGACCGTGGAGGAACTCCATCGGGGTGATTATAATCTGCCGGATGGCTCATCTCTTACATTGGATATACTGGATACTTCGGGAGCATTTGAGTTTCCTGCAATGAGGACGCTTTCAATCTCGACCGCTGGCGCTTTTATATTGGTTTTTGCGATTGATGATGTGATGTCATGGAATGAAGTGGAGCGAATTAGGAAAGAGGTAAGAACTCGATTTGAGTTTAATTTATTAAATCTGATGTTATTTTTTTTTTATTTTTTTTTTTTTTTTTCAAATTAAATAAGGTGTATAGTGTTACAAATTAAAATAAAATGCACGACTGGATCGCACGAACTTGCTCTTGTAGTAAAAGTTTCTTTGATTCTTAGACATTGAGTATATTATAAGTATGTACATTTAATTAATAATATTAATTATGTATGAATTTAAATGTTAATATCATAAATTGAAGAACATATGAAATGAAATGCACGAATTGGTCTTATTTACGATCAGACTTAAAAATCAACGTTATTCGAAATTAATTTATTTAAAAAAATCTTCTTAAATTGTTTTGAGAGTTATAAAAAGTACACCATTTGATTTCTTTAACATATATATTAGTTTTTGGGAAAAAAAAATTCAAAATCGTAGGAGCGGTTTTATGTTAATTTTTTATGCAGGGTGTCCCGAAACTCAACGTCAAGCGGGTACCGGGTGATAGGGCAGGTTGTGTCCGTTCTGGAAAAAGTATAAAAAAATAGTCCATCTCGCTTGGTTTAGTAATTAAAGCAATATTAAGAAAAATATTGAAAATCGATACCCTATAGCTCACATTTTTAGATACAGTGGTCAAAAATTTTAAAATTTTGCGGTGTTTCCTTTTTTTACGTAATCCTTAATAACCATGCTATTATGATCGCAATCACAAATCCAAAAATTAATATTGTCAGTTTTGTAAGAAAAATAAAGTTTGACTGACACTTCTTATTTTTTAAAAAATGTACCATACTACCCTCGGCAAGTTATTTATAAAAGTGGCCCGTTTCATCAAGATTTCAAAATGGTACAATACTTGCTACTTATTTATTCGTAAAAAATATTATTGCTTCTTTATTTGCAAAAGGACCTCAGTTCACTTCATTTTTTTGTACTAAAATGTTGATTTTACAGAGGTGTGTGTAAGAAAACAGAAGCACTTGAATAAAACACAGTTTGCCATAAATTAGAGTGAGGCAGATAGACATTACATACGGAACGCTACGATCAACATTTTAGTCATTTTATGAGTCAACATTTTAGAAGCTCTTGTATAAAAAAATTTAATTTAAATCAGTTGTACAGAAAATAAAAAAAAAATGGTTCTATGAGAGCTACTGTTAATAATGGTTAATTCTAAATTTTGTTTTTGGTAAATAATAGCACTCTGCTACAAAATGAAAAAAAATCCACAAACTTTTGAAGTGACGTAGTAGAGGTTTTAGGCCTCAAAATCTTAATTTATTGTTAAAAACTGTTTTCGAGTGATCTCCCGCACTCAACGATTTTTAACTCGGCCATATTTCGTCCGATTTATAATTAATTTACAGTTTTAAAAAGGGGAGTAACAGCCCTTTCGAACGGTTTATATACGTGTATAGTGTGGGCAACAATACTTGTAGATTTCTTAAAGGTTATCTGAAACTAACACTGATTTTTCACGTTTTTTAAAGTTTGAAGACCGTTTTTGGCAACAGTTTGTATTATTTATTTTTTCTTTGATACTTATATTTCAAGCCCTTTCTTAAAGAGTCAAACAAGCTATAGTTCTTAAAAATCCGTACACAATTGTTGAAGTTATGAATTTTGCAAGATCACCTTGATCATACAATTTAGTACAAGGTATTTAGATTTCATTATATGATGCTATGGAAAATAATTCCAAGGCGCATTTTTTCTTTAATATTTTAAAGATATCAGTTCACAAGCTGAAAACCACATTTTTTACAATTACACCTGATGTTGTTTAGCCGCCATTTTGTTTTTAAAGATTATTTACATTTTCACAAGTAACTGGTGTATTTTTGATCTCAGAAAAAAGATTTATACTACAAACTTGTAGAAAATTTAAGTGCCTACAAATCATTTTATAGCCCAGGAAAATTAGACAAAAAAAAAGGCAAAACTGCGAAAAAATTCCGACAAAGCTGAATTTTGGTGGAGATGTTTATTTTTGTACCTTAAGCATTTTCCAAAAAGTACCCTAAATTTGGACCGGGCTAAAATTTTTACGGGGGGTGAAAATGGTTGAATTTCAGTTTTTCGCTAATTTCTCAAAAACTATCAGTGTTTTTAAAAAAATGTGAAGCCAAAAGTTGTAGCTTATGTAATTTTACATTAAAAATGTTATGACACTTTTTTTCGTACAATCAATAGGTTTTGAGAAAAATGTGCACAAACTTTATAGTGTACTAGATTTATTGAAAAATATTTATTAAAGTTGCATGTTTTAACGGGCAATTATTTTTGTATGGTATGTGTTTGGGAACATCTCCACATTATAAAAAAAAAAAAAATTGTCGGGGTAATAGGAGCTAGGAAAAAGCAGCCATATTGAAACAGCTCGACATTTTGTTTTCATTTGATAACTCGTTTGGATTTTTTTCTGTAACAAAATGGCCAACGAAAAACTTTTAGAGAATCAAAATACCTACAAAATGAGGTATTAACGATCTCTGGGACTTTTTTCATCTTTAAGTTATAGCTTGTCAAAGTTCACCTGCATGTAATGGGGTTCAATAGTGTGTTTAGCTTTAAGACACCCCTCCTGCCTCTACTGTGGCACTTACTCCATCAAAACAACTTTGTAGAGAAGGGTTGGTGAAATATCTTTGTCGAAGATAATCGGCCCTATCGAGGTAACCGTCGGAGCGGAATTCTCCGATTTCCTACGAATCGGAGACATTTTGCTTTAAGGTAGTTCTCCGATCAGCAAAATGTCCCCGATTCGTAGGAAATCGGAGAGAATTTCGCTCCGACGGTTTTCTCGATAGGGCCGATTATCTTCGACAAAGATATTTCACCAAAAAAAAAAATTGCATCAACTTTTGAATTTTAAAAATCGAAAATCACATTGATGGCGGTTTCAAATACACCTCTCGTTCGAAATTTGTTACCCCTCCTCAAAAATTTGTATTCAAGAATGTAGCCTGATATTTTGGCTTAATTTAAAGACTCCAACCTTGAAGATCCGATTACTAGGACGGAATTGCGAGACCCACTTTTTTCGTCTTCCCTATCATCGTATGTCAAGTTTGTTCAAAATCTCGAGTTCGATTTTTTACGAATCCAAAACTTGCCATATAGGAAGTAAAAAAAATATAATATAAAATGTACATAATTCCTCCTTTGGGTTGCTTATTATTATATGTATATGTATTATTGTATTTATATGTATCGGACTGTTAAGTGGAAGTTCCGCGCTTGAAGGCAGACCTAATTTTCTCTTTTCTTGTACATATTTAGAATATAAATTTATTAAATAAACTCCTTCATTCTTTTTAAAGTATTTTTTTTTTATTTTAGATAACTGACGCAAGAGGTTACAAAGTTCCTATTGTCGTTGTTGGAAACAAAACCGACATTGAAGAACACGAAAGAAAACTTCAAAGAGAAACCATTGAGACAATTGTTACAGAAGACTGGAAGTCAGGATATGTTGAGTGTTCTGCAAAAGACAATACAGGCATTGTTGAAGTTTTCAAAGAGCTGTTAGTGCAAGCCAATATCCGTTATAATTTAAGTCCAGCTGTTCGAAGAAGACGCCAATCCTTGCCATCATATTCTTCAAATACCAGCAGATCGGTTTCGAATAAATTCTCATTTAAACGTCACTCTTGTACAGTGACATAAGTTTATTTTGCTAAATTTTGTATATCAATAAAATGTTAGGAGCTAGATAAAAGTTCATTGTTTCGGGACTTTTCATAGGTACATATGGAAGGAATTTTTTTTAAAGTTTCATTCAGGTGATATTTTTGTATTTCATTTGTATATTAAATAGCTTAATAGCGTAAAAAAAATGTATGTATGTTCAAAGTGTTTGTATGTATTGTGTATCATAAGTGTAGCTTTTAAAATAAGTGGATTAATGGAATATACATTCAAATTTAAAGCGGATTTGTTTGAATTTTTATCAAAGGATAACAAAAAGGAATTGAAAACACACAAAAAAGTCTTTATAGGCAGTTGGGATAGGGATGGAGATTCCCGAATTCAAAGGATATTAATTTACAGATTTAATCGTTTGTGTATAACCAGTCAGATTTTCGAGTTCATTGATCAACAACCTTGATTTCAACAATAGTTAGGAAATTATATGAAAAAGGTCAAACTTCGAAAAAATGTTAACGATGTGGAAAACTTTTTATTTGAACAAGAGTAGCTGCTCTTGATCTTTTATTTAAGTTATTTTTCTCGAAATCAACCATTCTATTAGAAAAAAGTTTAAAGCAAAACTTTTGCCATTCTACTAAAAAAAAAAATAAGAAAACATTATTTTTTGTAAAATCAATAAATTTTGACAAAATCAACAAAACCACGTTGGCAAAGAGAAGAGATTGGGCTTTTGTTTGCTTACAGCAATAAATTCTCTTAAATGTATTTTAGCATTCAATATTAATTTGGGAACTCATTACATGGCAACAAAATAAAAAAAAATATGTATTTATGAAGAAAAAATTTCAAAAATGTATTGAAATTTTTTAGAAAAAAAAATTTGGTATGCCATTTTTAAGAATTTAATAATATACAACTAAAACCATAGCTCAAAAAAATTCATCAACCCGTTTTCAAAAGAAAACTTAAACTTATTTTTAAAAATCCAAAAAATATTTCTTTGAAAATATTTCAATGCAGTATTTTGCATTTTGAATTGGGAAAAAAATCAGTATTAAATTTGTTGTTTTTCATCATTCTTAAGTTGGAAGTAATTTTTTCAAAAACTACATATTAACAAAAATAAGTTGATTAAAAAAAAAAATGAAAAAACGGACCTGGCTTTCAAAAAAGGTAAAACACATTTTAGTAAGTGTTGCCATTTTTTAAAGTATTTTTTTTTTATAAAATGCGCTAAAACACCATTTTCGCACTCGATTCCAATTAGGCCGCCATATAATAAAATAAAGTACTCTCCATAAGCTTTCATATGACATAAGTTTCATCAATGTTGACTAATGTTGAAAAATTGTCCCAAAATGCACTTTAAATTTGACGTTTCGAAAAGCGATGGAAGACTGGCGATTTCCATAAATTCAAATACGTAAAAATATATCGACAAAGTCAGCCGACTAAATAATAGGTAGTGTGCACGTGTAGAAGAGCTCCATACTGATTAAATATAAATTCCCGATATTTTGCCGATACTTAAGTATGAAGGCAATTGGTTTCACACCAAACGTTTTTATCGGCCGAAACCGAATCGTTGTAGGGAACTCACATACCAAATTAACGGCCGATACAAAATATATGGTCTTCGTGCCGTCTGGATTAGTACAGGGTCACATGATATCTTTGGCACTCCTTTCCACTTCTTCTACTTAATTGAACACACTCATACATTAACAAAGTGTTTAGTCGGATTACTTGTCAGAAGTAATTAAATCTAAGCCACTATGTAAAATGGTGATATTCGGAGAATTTTGACGTCCCTTACTTTGGCGGACACTTTTAGGAGGATTCAAAAAATGTTGATATCTGAATTTGTAGCTAATTAAATGCTTATTTGTTGCGCAAGCCAAAAATTTATAGCTTGCCTAATTTCCGAGTTATTAAAGTTTCCGCTTAAATAAAGTTCTAAAATAATTATTCTCTTGGTGTCAGAAATTGTAGCTTTTAAAATGCTTAATGCTAATTTGTTGCGCAAGAATTAATTTAATTTGCAATTTTGTCATTTTTTATTTGGAACTAAATTTTAAATTTTGACTGTTACAGTGGGTATAATGTCTTATGTTAGCGGAATTTTTTATAACAAACAAACTATGCGAGCTACAAAATTGGGGTTTGCGGGTTTCATTAAGTTTAAGGAGGCTTCGAATTCGTGCAAAAAAATTTTTTAGATTTTCTCATTATTTTAAATTTTGGACACTTTTGAGCTAACTTTAAAAGTTGTTAACTTTTTGAATATATAGAAAACGGTTAGAGCGACAAATTTCGTGTTTGCGCAACAAATTATCATTTTAAAAGCTACAATTTCTGGCAAAAAGAAAAAGTTAAAAATTCCACTTTTTTACTAACTTCCGTTGTATTTTAACGGACCGGAAATGCACTTTTTAAACTTTAAATTCGAATACAAAATGAACCAAAAATACTATCAAATTAATTTTTGCGCAACAAATTAGCATTTAAAAAGCTACAATTTTTGACACCAAGAGAATTATTATTTTCGTACTTTCGTTCGCTAACTTAAGACTTATTTTAGCGGAAACTTGAATATTTTATAAACTATTTAAGCTACAAAATCGAGGTTTTCGTGACTCAAGAGTATTTAAAAAGCTTCAACTTTGGGTGTCAAGCATTATTTAAAATTCGTCTTAATTTAGATTCCGTCCGATAACTTCGGACTTATTTTAGCGGAAAATTTAATAGCTCGGAAATTAGGCAAGCTACAAATTTTTGGTTTGCGCAACAAATTAGCATTTAATTAGCTACAAATTCAGATATTATTAGTTTTTGATTCCGCCAAAGTAAGGGACGTTAAATTTTTAGAAGCCCACCTCTTTTCATACACGATTTGAATTTGATGATTGTATGGGATTTTTCGTTTCGAATTATGTATCACTGTACTACGCTTAACCTGGAAACCAAAACACGGACTCGGACAACAATTACCAGGGCCCTAAGCAACAACTTATCACTAATCAATAAACTGCAACTTATCATAATTCAATACAATTTTGTTGCGTGGGCCGTGGGGGACATAATTTCCCCGCACAAAATGAATATAGTCCTTATGACCGATTTAATCTCATTAAAAAAATTTTCGCAATCATATCCCGCCACAACAAAATCGTATCTATTACGATTCATGCTAATTTGCTAAGTGATGAGTCATAAGTTGTTGGTGCAATAGGGCCCAAGTCAATTGAAAGTTTTATAGGGTTTGTCAATTGATCGACCCGATTACAGAATCTGATGAAGATTTCGCAAATAATAAGTAAAAATATCAAAATTCAGCCTGACTCCCCCTTCGTCTACAACTCATTCATTGGATTCTGTTATTGGAGTGATAAATAAAATACATATACAAATTTTTTTTTGAAGCAATATTTAAATTTATTTAAAGGCAGTAAAATTGTTGTTGTTTATATAAACCAGTCCGTTTTCAGCTAAATTTTTAATTAGGTATTGTTTTCCTATATGTACATCGATTTGCTTAATTGGCTTTCAAGCTTTGTTGCACCAATGGCAAGTTCTTGCTGATGAAACACTTGAATCCACGGAACACCCATGAGCAGGAATCACTGCGTTGTTCGTTCTTATCAACACACTTCTGGATCTCAGCTCTGACTTCAGTTTGGTTGCGGTTCTGTCCTAGTTGTTTCACAAGGTTTTCAACTTTGAAGCCATCCTTAGCGTTGAATAGACCGAACTTATCAAAGATGCACTCAATGTAGCAGCGTGTCTTTTCATCGTCTGTGAATTCGAATTTCTTGTACTTCTCAACTTGTTCGGGGGTGATTTTCTTCAGTTCGACACATTGCTTTCGGATATTAACAAGGTCAGCTTGGGTCTTGACTTTGTATTCCTCGGCAGTTGTCTGAAATTTAAATTTTATACATTAAAAAAATATGTACAGTAGATATTAGGTATGTAAATTCTGTGTGGCATCAAGGATATTTGGAAAATGATCCTTACGAAAGCGAAAATGGTGAACAGGATTCCAACAAGTAGGTACTTCATATTGCTGATGATTGCGTAGTTTTCTCTTTCTTTTTGGTTGATAATGTGTTTGCGTTGATTTATCAAAACTGACTGATAATCCAGAACACTACGATAGGGGCTTTTATAGTAAGAATTCAAGTCGTGAAAGAGACTAGATTTTTCAAGTATTCATCAGAGGGAACACAATATCATTGTATGGCTATTAAGTTGAACATACGTGGTATACGTGGGCGATCCTCAATGAATCGTTTTTTTTTTGCCACATAAATTAAATTGAACAGAGGAAAAAAACTAGAAGCATTAAAAAGTTCTTGCAGGCAATGAATGGTTGATGATTTGTATGGGGTCTCTTGGTTAGGGAACATTGTGTTGCTTAATTATGTTGCTAATTTGTTTTGATGCATTCTTTACAATATTTAATTAAGGCTAAAGGCTCTTAAATGTTTGTTAAGTAGATAAATGTAAATAAGTTATTTATTATTATTGGGGCCATCTTATTGTTTGTTTAAAATGTAACGGCTCTTTAAAAATTTGAATCCTCAAGTTTTCAATAAAATTGATACTTTTTTGTAATAAAATAAATAAATAAATTTGGTGGCACAAACGGCTCATGAAGAACCAGGGCCTATAGCGACTTACAACTCTCAACCATTCCTGTGTGCGTGTCTGCAGGAATGGAGGGGACCTACAATTTACTACAGAACAGAATAGAATGACGCAACTGGAGCAGCAGACGGAACTGGAAGAGCTGTCAAAAAGTGTCTTACTTTATTTTTTTTTTACATGTCCACAATGGAGCTGCACAGCATTGAAAGTATTTTGAAGAAAAACAAAAGAATATGCTTGTGTACAAGCTGAGAATTCACATTTTTTGTTTCCAATAATTTTCCTTTTAATAAATAATTCTTTTTTTGCGATAAAAATAACCACAATATTATTTTTCGACCCAAAAAGTAGTTTTTTTTTCTTCATACAAATTGAAACGTCAAAAGTGTCGTACGTGAAAAGTTAAAAGTTTGGTGAACTCTTCCGTCTGCGTCTGCAGCTCCGTATGCGTCTACGTTCCGTTGTGTTCGCAACATTGAATTTGCGTGTATTCAATATTTTGACAGCTATTCCAGCTCCGGCTCCAGTTCCGTCTCTGTCACCATTCTGTTCAGCCAGTTATTGCCGAATTCGAACGGCTAAGATGAGTGGCACTTTTCTATGACAAGAGATACTCTTGGAAGATTTATCAGCGGCTGGTATTGAACCCCAGACCTCTGGCATGACAGTCCAACGCCACGGTTACTACTTTTGTAATCCTTCTTATAAATAATTGAGAGTTATTCACTTTGGCTCTGGCTTTTCACGAGCTGCCGCGCCACAAAATTAGGTTTTTTTTTTTAAATCTTTTTAGTTTTTCCTGTTTTTAAAATAAAACCTAGGAAAAATTTTTGAAGTTTCGCAACGTCATCATATTTAATTATTTTATTAGTTTGTTTTTAATTCAGCTTTTAGTTAAATTGTGCCAAAAATGGACCAATATTTAGTATTCTTTACATTTCCAATAATTTTGTCCTTAACATGATCTACCAAAACAGAATTTGAATACCTTTTTTGAGGTTTAAATCAGTAAAAAGATAAACGGGCTCTTCAAAATTTTCATCATTATCACGGAAATCAAACTTTTTCTGGGCAAATAAAATGATTGGTCCAAAAGTCGATGTAAAATATTTCTCCTAAACACGTTTACTCTCATCATACAAAATTTTCTGTTTCTCCAAATTTTAGATTATGGTTACGTACATATTACTTATAACCAGCAGAAAATTGTTGGTCCTCTTCATTTCTCTTGATAATACCTACGCCAACAGAAATGTTTGAAAGCTGTAAGACATAAAGCTTTTGTTCTCCATGAGCTTTCGCACCGTTATATCACTAGAATTACTACCATTAAAGAAAGCAGCATTTACAGCCATGGCCAAAATATATGCAACACTTCTTACTTTTAAGTTACACTGCATGTTCCACTTTAGATAGGTGGATATGTGAAAAAATGTCTGCATTATACCAGCGGTAATTATATCATCAATCTATTCTACGTGTAATCTTCCAAGTATAAACAAAAGGCATTAGTCAAATTCTGCACTAAGTTTATTGCAACTACAAAATTAGGTGGTCAAAAAAATAGCAACATATTAAAAAAAAAGCTTAAAAAAGTTTGCTTACTGATTGAAAAAGTCAAAATTTTGGTGAGATTTTCATCTAAGAACACTTTTGAAAATTTTAGTAAATAATGTAAATTAAATATGGCACTTTGAAATGGCTAGAGCGAAACACTATAAGAAAAGCTAAGGCGAATTCTTTCATGTCCTCAAAAGAACTGCAGCGAGAAGTAGAAACGCAAATCAGTGCCACAACTGTTCGTCGTATCCTAAAGGATGCTGATCTTCACGCTTTATATTCAAGGAAGGTACACAATTGCTAAAAAAAAAATACATATCCAGAAGCGGATTTGTTTTGCAAAAATTTAGGACCTTATTTCTGTCGAGAACCTCTGAAATGAGCTTAAGATTGATATTAGCAAACATAATCCTTCCAACAAAGCGGATCTCTGAAGAATTGTCCAAGAAATGTGGTATTCGATCCTCCAGGAAAAGTGCCAGGAGTTAGTAGACTCTATACCAAATCGAAAACATGCAGTTGTAAAAAAATAAAGGTTTTTTAACCAAATATTAAATTTTTTCTGCTCATAAATAAAGAAAAATGACATTGGTCGTCAGAAATTCTTGTTTTTTAAATAATAAAATAAATCAAATATGACGAGCTTGTGAGAAAGCTTACTACAAACCCACTTGGAAATTTTGCAAATCCCTTTTCAAAAAAATTTACATAAACAAGATTAACAAAGTACTTATTACAAATATACAACATACACATTTTTAAATATTTGCCTAATATAAGTACTACATAAAATATTACTAAAAATTAGGGAGTGTTGCTATTATTTTGGCCATAGGTATATGTCTCATATCAGAAGAAAACATTTAGAGGTCCTCAAAACCAGAACTCCTGGTCGTTTTAGGTCCAATAATGCAGTAGCTAAAGCCACTAGATCATTGCAGTTTAGGTATCTCGGAAATTTGTGCGATGAAAATTCATTTCCATATTTTTTCTCGATGGTTTCGGTCCAGCGTTGCCACAAAAAAAAAATTATTGAGGGCCACTTTAAGGGCCATTTCCCTAATATGTAGGTCCTAAGACAAACTTTTTTATTTTCTTTTGTCGCTAATAGTTTGGCAAACAAAGTTTATATTAACTTTTTTCGTGTACTTTCCGAAACTTCGAATTTCTACACAATTTTTTTTTTTGTTTTATAAGTATTTTCGCTGAAAATTCGTAGAAATTCGTAGTTTTGGATAATACACGAACAAAGTTACATATTATTATTAATTATTTTTTATAGAAAATTTGTCTTCTAATTTAGAAAGAAACATTTGAGCGCTCAAGGATTTTTTAAGGGGGAAGAACAAATCTCACATAAGAGCTGAGATTTTTTTCGGAGCTTTCGGCTGCAAAAATGTTTGAATTGTTCTAACATTTAAACCTTTGTTCAGCAATTTTAACCCACTGATTTTGGCGGATTAACTGGTGTTTAATTATATTGATATGATAAAACCCAATAACATGCTTGTACCAGGGTTGAACCCACCCGATTTCAGGTGGGTTTAAACTTTAATTTTTAAAGTCTAATTTAAACCACGGTTGTTGTACATCTGGATCTTGGTCAAAACGGCTGTTAGTTTTACAGCCACATTGTAATCTGCTTGTGGTCTACAAATTAATATCAAAGCAGTAAATAAATATAAAACAAAATGGAGTAAAACACAATACAAATTTAAAAAAAATTGAAATAAATTGAACTTTAATGTTTAAATCATTCCTTCAAGCTTTGTGCTTTAAACATAAAATATAAGGAAAGCTGAAATTTTATTTCCCAGATGTTCGAAGTACGAGAATTTTTGCAGGTTTTTTTAAATTTTAATCTTTTCTCGTGAAAGGATTCCGCCTCCGTCAAATTTATAATAAGCGCTCAATGATTGTTTTGTGGGGTAAAAATTATAAGTGCGGGCCACTCCATGTTGGCCCGGTGCCAAGGGCCAAAATGAAAAACATAGGGCCAAATGGCCCGATCGGGCACATTATGGCAACGCTGTTTCGGTCCCTATTGCACAATAAGCTTAACCATGTTACTTCTTTTTAAGTGCCTGGTTCGTCTGTATAGACAAACGACACTATAACCAAAACGATCGTAGGTTAAGTAAGTATCAATACGATTGTTGAACTTAGTATATGTACTGTTTGTGTGGCAGGTGCTAGCTAAAACCATACCTCGCTGAAATTCCATAATTCGAGTTTCTGGCCAAAAAATCATTTATAATGCTCCTTTTTGACTGTAAGGTTTCTGTCACTGTTGGAAATTGGGCCAATAATGTCACCACCAGTACTACCACTTTACTTCAATTGAAGTAGATTTACTTCTTTTTTTCCAAAAATTTTAAAATCTACTTCCTACTTCGCACCATCACCAAAATATCGAAATCTACTTCATTTTCAAAATCTCAGTTTTAACTTACTTCAATTTTACAAAACAAAGACCAAATCTACTTCTTTTTTCTCTATTTCAATTTAGAAATTTTTGTTTTTTCAGATCTACAGCTTTTATTTTGTAAGTTCCATTACTTTGATAAATTTTTTGAGGTTAAAATAAATTAAAATAATCAATTTTGGAGAACTTTGATACCCTTTCATTTTTCGGGCAATATGTACATATATGATTAAAAATATTCATATAGTAACTCTAATAATTTTTTGTCACTTTCTTTACAAATAGGAATCGAATAAGATTTTTTTTTTTAAGAAAAGGGTGAAAAGGAGAAAGCTTTAGGGAAGCGGGAACTAAAACTGAATTTTAATGCATCAAAAAAAAAAAAAAAAGTTTGAAAATTACAAATGAACGACTTTAAAACCCCCTGAATATGTATACCTACCTATGTACATTAATGATAAAAATAATAAAACAAGCGTTACAGGATTTGAAGTTTACGGTAGGAACTAAATATCCTGATATATCATATTTTTATCTCGCTCCAAACACATTGATATTATAGTGTAAATAATGCGATTTTTTGAAAGTTGTATAGATTTGTATAAAAATTTTAATTTTTAAATCTACTTCCATTTTTCTTAATCTACTTCGAAATTTTTTCCGGAAGTGGTAACGCTGCCTGCAACTCGATTTTCAGTCTCAGGAACTTTCTTTACAAACTTGCGTACAGCTGCTGCAATGGGTGCAAAATTAAAATCTATGGAGTCAATTACATTATTTGTAATGATTACCAAAAACAGTAATCATTACAGCCTTTATCGCCATTCGTGTTCTTCAACTCAAAACTTATTTTATGGAATTTTAGTAAATGATGCTTTTCAATGTGCATGTAATTCATGCACATTGAAATCCACTCCTGGATAAATCAAAATATGTGAGTTTTCTGATCGAACATTGAAAAAACTCAAAAATTTTGAAACATTATTTTCTACTGACAGAATAACAAAACATGTTGCACTAATAATTAAATTAATTAGGTAATTAAAAAAAAAAAAAAGCTGTCTGAAAAAATTTTAAAGAAAAAACACGACCAGAAAAAACAATGATCAGTTTAAATAGTTTACTCTATCAAGTGCTTTCAGTGGGTTAATGCATGTCTATTGCTCTTAACAACAAAGTCATAAAATATATACATAGTGTGTTTTTTAATCATCAATTAGTGTTGACAGAATTAAATTTAATATAATAAAAAATAAGTAGGTAAAGTAAAAAATAAGTAGCAATCTGCTTCACGCTTACGAGTATAAAGAGGTCAAAACGACCTCGAATTACCTTCTGAATTTACTTTTTTTTTAATCATCTCCTTATTCAATTTATGCAATCACTGCCCAGACGCATGGAAATTTACCGCATCATATGATCGAAAAATTGCAATCATAATAAAAAAAAAAAAAAAGATAAACAGATTACTAGGTTGTTGAACTACAAACATACATTGTATCTTAATTTTTAAGTGAGTCTCCATTTTAATAAAAATTATTTAGTTATTAGGAGAACAGCCAATGTCTTTTGAACAAGATTATCCTCTTTTTCTTGAATGACTTCAGTCACTATACAGAGCAGATGTAAATACAGTCAAATTCACGAATTATTTTTGTCCAAAATAATTTTTATGTTAAAAATCTTAAAATTTACAAATAAATTTTAATACCGAACGTTTGACTTTTTCGTATTTTATTAAAAAAAAAAACAACGAACAGGACATCATTATAAAAAAATTCCTTGATAAAAGATGAGACTAGTGAAAAGCAAACTTATAACAGTTATAATAGTTTATCCCAATTAAAAAAGAGTGTGCGTTAACGCATTTGGTGCTATTAAAAAAAAACTCCGGGCTCGTATTACGAATTACGAAACGAAAGGCAAAACAAACGATACCCAAAAACACGATTGTCATAACATAGACCGATTATGATTTACGAAAATGGATGCATGAGTATTATTGTCAGATAAAATCAAAAAATATTTTTTTTAAATAAATATGCGACAGATATGTACATACATAATAAACCTCAGTCAGAAGTGCTAAAACTTTAAAATACGACCGCCATAAGCAGTCGTAAAAGAAAACGAGTATCGTTTAAAAAAAAAAACGACTATCGTAAACAGTAATCGCAACTTAACGATTACGATGGATTTTGAACGATAATCGTTATTCGTAATACGGGCCCTGGGCTCCCGAAGTACGGCTCATCTACTTACGCGTTGTTAGTAATTTTATAAGCAAACTTGTATAAATTAACATGTCTTCACCTCCTTCAGTAATTTGTAATAATTTTCTCTCCTAAGATTTTGTTTCTTCGTGTAAAAGGGGACCAATGTGGGTTTCTTATGCGTCACGTTTTAAAGTTAAAATGTGAAAACTATTTAAGTTACCATCATAGTCCAGTAAAATTATCCAAAGTATCTATGAACCTACAAAAATATTGCTAAGGAGAATTTGTGTTTGCTTATGAAGAGGAAAATTAGACTTTCACTGCATTAAGGTAAAGACTTATTTATTTTTATGTAAAGTTCACCTTTTGCAAATTTCTCAAGAACACACAATTTTTTGTTCAATTGTGAAGGTAAAAGTTGTAGGTAGCTTATGCAATTTTACAGAATTTTTTAGTTTGAAAACAGAATTTTGAATCCATAATTCGAAATAATCCTCAGTAATTTTCAGCAAGAACTAAACCCTTTGTAGGGTTGCCTTCATATCGATTTAAAGGTAACTCGGCTTTCGCTAATTTTTATTTCTTTTATTAAGAGAATTTACGTACGAATACAAAATTGTACACCTACTTAAGACCATACGAGTTCGAAAAAAATAAAACAAAATTTTTCTTTGAGGCTCAGTCGAAAATATTGCTGCTGCAAGTGCAAGTGTTGCTGATGATTCGAATTTATCGATTTCGGCGTTCGGAGCAATTGAACGTGTCGTACTCGTACACCTCACTTTTGGCCAGCGATTGAAGATCATGACTTGGATGATATGTGGTTCCAACAAGACGGGGCAACAGGCCACACAACACGACCAATTATGGCTTTATTGCGTGAGAAGTTGCCTTGTTTCGGCGACGTCAATTAGCCACCAAGATCATGCGATTTGACACCGTAAGATTTTTTTCTATGGGGCTACGCAAAAGACCGCGTTTACGCGAATAATCCCCGAACTCTAGACACATTAAAAACCAACATTACTCAAGTTATGACCGAGGTACTGCCCAAAATATGCGAAAAAGTGGTTCAAAATTACCTCGAAAGAATCGCATGCTGCGAATCTTTCCGAGGCGGCCATTTGAATTATATTCTTTTCACACTTAACTGCAAAGCCCAAACTTTATAAAGAAAATTTATATAAAAAACGTAATCGCTATTGTGTGTTTTATTTAGTTTTACTTTCGAAAACGAAAAATTAATGACTCTTATATATAGTTCTTTGACCTTTCTTATTCTTAAAATTAATATCCTCGAAACTCTTACATTATACATAGGTCTGTTTATTTACTGCCAGTTTTAGTCCCAACTTCATTTTTTTAGACTAAAACTAGAAGAAATGGGCATTTTTGGATAGTAAACGAACAAAGGTTATGTGTACCTAAGTGAGTTGTACTGTTATTGCGTGAGGCAATTTATTTGGATATCTACAAAAATTATTCTCAACTGCTGTCAACATTATATTGTAGGTACTAGATGGAAAATTTTAAATTTTCGTAGGTACTTATCCAATTGACATCAACAACAAACAAATTATTCAGATCAACTTTTGAGTATAAAAGAATCGTAGAATTAAAGGTTAGTAATATATTTTATGTTCAGAAGTCAAGCGGAAAGAATTCAATTACAGATTTAAATTTGCTGCGAAACAATAGGTTTGTTCTTTTACTTCCCCCCAAAACTCACAATTTCTGTGAATTTTATGTCGAATTCCTTTTAACAAAAAATTTGATTTTTTTTATAAACAGAATCGATTTTTTTCCTCTAATACAAGGAATTTGTCCAGAAAAATCGATTTTTTTCTTCTAAACAAATAGAATTTTTTCTTAAAAGGAATTTGACATTAGTATAATTGTATTTATTTTTTTTAAATGAACTTTCATAGAACTTTGCTAAAATTCGTAAAAATTGGCAGTTTTGGGAAATTAAAGAACAGACCTAAAGAAAATGTGAAAGTATTGGCTGAACAGAAAAAGTTAATTGTTGCCTATTGGACGAAGAAAGGCACAGATCTTTAAAAAACAAATATTTTTTTATTAAAAACAGGGGATATAGCAGGTAACTTTAGTTTAGAGGATCCTCATTGAACTCAATCGAGTGTTTTATTTTGGATGGGATTGAACTAAATAAGGAACTGCCTATACTCCATTGTATTGACTGAACTCGATTGTATCAAGCTACATGGTGGCACCCCAGTTACTGCCTTATTTATTAAAAAAAAACGGTTATTTTGGCTCTTGTCATCATGCAATAAGAATGTTCCGGACTCAAATGGAACAGGAAGCAATTGTGTTTAGTGTCTACTCTGAGCACATAAGCATAAATAAGTTTTTTTTTTTCTATAAATAAGGCAATTAGTTTTTTAAGGGTAAATTTTTTAATAGGAACCACTGTTTAAGTAATTAAATAAATGCATAAATATTCGAAGGGAATCGGAGAGAATTCCTCTCCGACGGTTACCTCGATTCGATAGGGCCGATTATATCGGAACACTGTGGCGTATACGCATTCTTTCAAGTCAAATGAAAACGTTAGCTTTGCCGCTCTCTACCCTTTTAGGCAATAACTTAAGAATACGGAGCTATGACAAAAAACTATCAAAAATTATTGCATGCTGAATATTTTTTGCGAAAAAAAAAAAAATCTATTTAAAAAGTTAAAATGCCTAATTTGGGACAAGCAGTGGGACGGGGTTTACACAAAAAAAATCTATGCTTTTGACTTTGAGGAATAATAGGATTTCAACCATTTTTGAGGAAAATATCTCGTGTAGTGTGTTGTGGAGTCATGTGTCGCTATGGCTCCAATGTATTTCATATGCGTAGATTCATATTTGTCTCGTGTGGTGTGTTTGGGATTGATGTGTTGTGTCGAAATCTATTTTTTAACGATTGCGCCATACCACGCTATGGCGAAGACATTTTTTTTAGTGTTCGGGCAAGAGAAAACAATGCTCTTGAAATTCTTGCAAACAGAATAATAAAAAATAAAAAATCTCAGCTTGTAAGACAGCAGGTTTGATTAGTGTACTCAGTCCACAACATACCCACCACACAAGAAATGTGTGGATCCGGCTTTAGTTGCTTTCTGTTTGAACTAGTTTTGTAAACTAATACTAGTACAATAAAAGTGCGTTATAATTTATATAACTTTATCGACATTATAGTCCTTGTCGTCTCATAGGAGGGCGTGTTTTGCGTTATATCCGGTAGTTCTGATTTTTTGCTGAGTCGTTTATGGTGCATGTGTTTTAAATAATCCAAGGTTTCGACCTCGAGCACCCAACGCAACATCGTTAAAAATCGAAAAAACCGCAAAATGTTCGCATTTTTTTACTTACTGCCTTTCTACTTTAAGAGCGCTTTAAATAACCCAAGGTTTCGACCTCGAGCACCCAACGCAACATCGTCAAAAATTGAAAAAAACCGCAAAATGTTCGCATTGTTTTTTACTTACTGCCTTTCTACTTTAAGAGCGCTTTACTATTTAAAGTAACTAAAAATTAGTGAAGTAGATTTCGTTATTTTTGGTTATTTCCAAAAAAGAAGACATTTAAGTTTTCAGTGTTTGACTCAAAATTAATAATGGCATTGAATTTTTAAAATAAAAATGAGTTTGAGTTTGGAATGGAATTGTTCAAAAACTGTTGACTTAAACAACTTTATTTAAAAAGAAAATTTAAGAATGGATTTCTGGCTTTGACAAAAGATATAGGATTTTATTCTAAAAATTTCGTTGGATTTTTATGAGTCGTTTTCTATTTAAAGTCAGTTTTTTGAAAAATTGCCCTTCCCAATTAAACGGGGGGATAGAGACTACCCTTTTCAGAGGATTTTTTTTCTTCTTTTGACCCAACTTATACGCTCTAGTATTTTTAGGCGTCTTGTGCCAAGAACCATCTTTTTGACATGGATTACATGTCTTTCTCGGACGGTTGGGGGTGATGTAGCGAAATGAGGACCGTCACGAAAACATGTACCGCTCGCGCCCTACTGCTAAGTGACTGTTTGCACTACAGACATCCTAAATATACCAATCGATAGATAAATATTGCGCAAAGATTATAGAGGAATTGTCTTATAGCTATCGCCTCATAGTTCCAGGTGATGAGTCATCGCGTTTGGGGTAAATTGCAGCAAAATTAGGAGTACTTAAATTAATTTGGGCTCAATTTCTTCGGATACATAAGTGCCACTGACGTCATTGATGTCTCTTTCGAAAGGGTTTGAAAAAGGGCATCCATACGCGTATATCCCATATCGTTAATTCACGTTATAGCACATAAGACATGTAATCCATGTTCGGTAGGTGCCACAAGGGCAATCTACCAAGGGTATTTTTTTTTATTTTACTTGTTGTTATAAATTTATTATTGCTAAATTTTGAATATATTTCCGAAACTCTTGGATCTACACAGATGGTTCTGGGCTCAAATTGAAGAAAATTTTATTACTTCGGAATCATAGAGCGAAGTTATAGTCCTAAAACTAATCATTTGGGGTTAAAATTGCCAATAACTGAAAAAAGTGCGAAAATGTCGCGGTTTTTTTGATTTTTGACCATGATGGCGTTTGGCGCTCGACCTCACCTTAAAAGATGGCAAATAAATCCAAAGGTATTACAATAAGCAAACATACACAAGGTGACTCACATCAAACGTCAAAATTAAGCAAATGTAAATTTTTACCTAACCGGTGTACACGATAAAAATTAGTTTATTAAATATCTGCAATCAATAAATAATTAAAAACAAAAACAACATATATGAGACCAAATTAACAACAATAAACCTTTGGCAACGATGAATTTAGGCGAATGATTCAATCGCCAACCCCAATTATAAGAAATTGTCAGGAAACTAGTTAACTTCAAGCTATCGTTCGATTCGCTCACCATTATAAGACTTTAATTTAATAAAAGACACAATTTGTTTGTTTTAAACACAAGCGTAATTGATTATTTATTTATTCTGCCAATTCATGATTTTTTTTTTTTTTTATATAGAAACATTTAAAAAGCTTCCACAAATTTAGTCTACATAGTTTACCAGATACACTGGTTATTACATTTATTTATTTGTGAACGCTTTAAGCTTTCTAATTTAATATTAAATATAAGTACGATTATTCTTTATAAGATAATTCAATGCCTTTTGTTCTGAATGTATGAATGATAATTATGAAAATATGATTATGAATGTATGAGATTATAATGAAAAATAGTAACTTAGTGTTTTTATTCAATTTTTGCTTTGTGTGATAAATTGTAATAAATAACAATATTTTAGCTGTATTAAAGCTAACAAAAAATCGTTAAATGCTAACTAAACAAACAACGTTTCTTTCATTTATATTTCGTAAAAACACACTTACAATGAACTACTAGAATAATTTAAAAGCCCTTATAAACTTGTTTTATACCTATTTAAAAAAAAAATTAAACCCATATAATAAAAAAAAAAAATAAACACAAAATTAACTTTCGAAAATACAAGAAAAAATATTAAAAACTTGAATTTTAGACAATTTTTTTTTCTTAGTTCATAATCAGTAGTTTCCTAATGGAATATATAAATTACAAATAAATACTTTCTGAAATGCCAGCCATTCCGAAAAACTAAACAAAAATAGATAAGAAAAAATCATGTTTTTTATCACAAAAAGTACCTGGAAATTTTTAAAAATAACTTAAATAATAAACAAAAATAATCTTTTAAAGAAAACAAATAACTCTCTTAAGTGTCTCTCAGATTGAACTTTTAAAAATATACAATTTTCCAAAAAAAAAAAAAAACTACAAATAAAACTTATAATATCACATCAATCAAAATAAAAAAGCGCACACGAGTGTGTCAAAAACAGAAAAACAAGTATGTATTATATTGAATATAAAGTGGTTATGAAATTGAAAAGCTTTATGCTTGCCTTCTTATTTTATGTGGTTATGGTTTTTTGTATTATTATATATTGCATATTCGACAAATTGGTACAAATTTATATGTTTTTCTGTTACTATTTAGTTTGTTTTGCAATAAAAAAATGTAAGAAGATTTTGATATTATTTGTTTGTCTATCATTATTGTTGATGTAAGTTTTCCATACTTTACATAAATATGTGTTTGTATATTTGTATTTAGTTTTCTGGAATGGAGCTCAAAGGCTTCGACAAGTTAGTGTTTATTGTGTTTGAAGATGATTTCGTGTCATCCAGTTCTATTTCTAGTTCAGGTAAGGGATCACGCCAGTAGTTAAAGTTCGAAAACTCAATTGAGCCCTCGTCATATTTAATGGGCGGGAAAAGTTGATCGACAATGTATGTCATGCTGCAATATCTGAAAATAAAATAATGAATTAATGTATTAATATTAACGACACAGAACATGGAAAAAATAATTAAAAAATAACATTTTTGTATCAGGATTCCTTCTCAAATACTGAGATTCATTTTACTGACCTGGCCAATTGAATCGCATTTTATAATAATCTTTTTAAATTTTAAAATTATAGCTGCCTATAACTTGAATACGAATCTTTTACTTAAGTTATGCAAAAGTATATGTACAAATTTAGTATTATCATTATTCAGTCTAAAATATTCAAGAAATACAATTTTCGAAACGGAGGAAAATAAGGGATACGTACTGCCTATTTCTACTTCACCCCCCCCCCCCCCCCCCCCCAACGCATGCATAACATTTTAGTTATTAAAAAATAAATTCTAATTGAAGGAATATTAAAAATATTAAGATCAACATAGTTTGTACATGGACCTTATCAAAGACGGAAAAAAAATTCTTCCTCGCTTTGGTCGAAAATTCTTCGTAAGGTTTACGACCTCTTTTCCGATGACGGATTCTGAGAAGAAAACGAAAAATATTTTTCAACTATTTGTAGCAATTTATTTTGTTATTTTTTTTTTCTTTTTCAAAATTTTGAATTTGAAAATTAATATTTCAAAAACTATTCCCTAATTTGATTTAAAAATAAAATAAAAGAACAGATTTATGGTTTTGCAAAAAGGTATATATCAACAAACAAATTAATAATATCCCACTGTTCATTACCGAAACAGAAACATTCCGCATCGCCGCCACCCGCGCCGCGTCCGCGTCCGCCCCCCCCCCCCCCGCGCATTGTGTAAAAAAAAAAAAAGATTTTCCCTCATCATCCGTCTCTGTCGTCCTTTTTTTTGGGTATCAGAGCATATAATATAGGACTGGTATAACAGATTAGCAGGAACTGACCAAATCAACGCGAATATTCGGCGCGACGAACGAAAAAAATAAAAACAACGTGTTGTTTTCTTTGACAACCACGTGATGTTATTGTTGTTTTCGTTCGTCGCGTCGAATATTCGCGTTGGTTTGGGATAGCCTTTAAGTAAATTTTTTTGAAAATTTCCCCTCCCGGCTGAATGGGGGAAAATACGATTTTTTCGCATCTCGACCCTACTTACACGCTCTAGCTTTTTATCACAGCTTAGGTGAATCACCCTGTATACATAGGGATAGGGAAAAGGGAAGACGAAAAAAGTGGGTCTGGTTTTAGAATATGGAATAGAATACAAATTTTTCTTATAGTCAAAATTAACGGGAACCTTCCATATAAATGTTAAAAAACCGTCGCATAAAATCTAAATTTTCTCCCAAACGACTTCTACGATTTTGATTAAAATTGTTCTGAATACTTACATACATATGCAGGGTGATCGGTATAAGATGCACCAAACTGCTGGAGCGAGTGGGTTGGGTTAAGACAAGCAAAAAATCGTATGAGAGGGGGTCTATTTCCCCCCGTTCAGGCAGGAGGGGCAATTTTCTAAAAAATTGACTTAAAACAGAAAAACAAATATTTAAAAACAACAGTACAAATTTAAAATGCCATGCTATACCTTTTTGGAAAGCCAAAAATCTCTTCTTTGATTTTCATTTTAAATTAAGTTGTGTGTGAATAGTTTTTGAAAAATTAATTTCCAAACTCGAAATTTTGAAAAAAAAAAATGAAAAAAAAGTTTCAAACTAATTTTTTTCAAAATTTTATGTATTTAAGTATAATTTTTGTTTTAAAAATTCAATACTCTTATTAGCTTTCATGTAGTAGCCGTGGCGTGATGGTTAGTGCGATGGACTGTCATACCGGAGGTCTAAGGTTCGATCCCCAGCCTCGCCACCTATTTATTTAAAAGAAAAAACGGCTACTGCCTCTTGCGAGGAATTGACAAATCCTCCAAGAGTATCTCCTGTCACAGAAAAGTGCCGCTCGTTAGCCGTTCGGATTCGGCAATAAACTGTAGGTCCCCTCCATTCCTGCAGACACGCACACAGGAATGGTTGAGAGTTGTAAGTCACTAGGCCCTAGTTCTTCATGAGCTGTTGTGCCATCAAATTTATTTTTTTTTTTTTTATTAGCTTTCAGTCAAAAACAGAAAACTGGATCTACTTTACTACATATTTTGTAGAAATAGGATCTTTTGAACAACAAAATAACGGATGGAAGTCGAATTTAAGGAAAACTTACTTTTATTATTTTCAATTTTCTCAAAAACTAGACTACATTTTGACATCTGGTTTTTAGTGTTTGACTAAAAATTGATGGGAGTATTGAATATTAGAAATAAAAATACTACTAAATAACGTACAATTTTGAACAAAATCAGTTTGAACACAATTAAAATTTTTTTTTTTTTCAAAAATTTAAGTTTGAAAATTAATTTTTAAAAAACTGTTCACTAAAAGAACTTAATTTATAAACAAAATGGAAGCACATATTTCTAGCTTAACAAAAAAGTATAGCAAGTCATTTTAGCCATTACCGATGTTTTTTAATAATTTTTTTTTCTGTATTAAGTCAATTATTTTAGAAAATTGCTCCTCCTGTTATTTTCAATTTTCTCAAAAACTAAAAGACATTTTAGCATCCGGTTTTCTGTTTTTCACTAAAAGCTAATTAGAGCATTGAATTTTGAAATCAAAAATTATACTTAATTACATAAAATTTTGAAAAAAATTAGTTTGAAACTTTTTTTTTCATTTTTTTTTTTTTTTAAATTTCGAGTTTGGAAATTAATTTTTCAAAAACTATTCACTAACACAACTAAATTTAAAATGAAAATCAAAGAAGAGGTTTCTGGCTTTCCAAAAAGGTATAGCATGGCATTTTAAATTGTACCCTTGTTTTTAAATATTTTTTTTCTTTAAACGGGGGGAAATAGACCCCCCCCCCTCCTATACAATTTTTTTTCTTGTCTTAACCCAACCTACTCGCTCCAGCAGTTTGGTGCATCTTATACCGATCACCCTGTATATTTGTAAGTGCGGTCTATCATTTACCAAAAACTAAATTTACAGTTAACCATTATGAACAGTAGGTACCTCTCATAGAACCATTCCTTTTTTATTTTGGACTACCTCATTATTTGTATAACCGATTTAAATTAATTTTTTTATGCAAAAGTTTAAAAAAAAAAATAAATTTTGTATTTAAAAAAAAAAAATCAAAATTTTGTTTTGAAAATTCGATATTTCAAAAACGGGTAGGTACATGATTTTTTTTGAAATTTAATTTTTAGTTCAATAATAACAAATACTTAAAAATGGTGTAGGTACCAAAAAAATCAGATGAATTGGTTTATGTATACAGACTTAAAAACTACAGTGTTATCATACATAAGTACAAGTAGTGCATTTTATTTCATATATTTTTCAATTAATAATATGGATTCATTTATAATTATTATGATTATTATTTAGTATCGCCCTGCGTCGAAATTCGACACTTCCAATTTCGCAAGCAATTTGTTTGAAAATATTGAAGGAAAAAAACTTTTTTTTTTAATTTAATCTTTTTTAACTATGCACAGTGTCCGACAGTACAAAAACAAAAATGACCCATTCTGTACATCTCCGCAATTGTGGCTTTCCAACCATATAAAATTTATCGAAATCGGTTAAATACTTTTTGAGAAAATGGTACCCCAAAATTTATTTAAGCCTATTTATATATAGAATAATGATGTGTACTTATAGGTAATACACTCAAACTCTAAAATTCGAAGAAAATTTTACTACTAGAGCAAGATCGTGCGATCCAAACTGATAGTATCCAGGATATTAGACCTACAGTGGGTTGCCAAATTACTAGGGACATCATTATTTTTCATGATTTTAAAGTTTATGAATTTAAGAGTTTTACGAAGAAGAGAATAAACAAAAATAAAAGAAAATCATTTTTGTTATTGTTTTAGTGGACTGTATTGAATTAAATTCAAATTCAACTGTCGTGCCTGGGCGAAACGCATTGGACTAAAGGTCGCAAAAAATCTTTCATTTAAGAGTTTTAGATAACTTTGATGGATTTATCCTTCAGGAATGCAGTTAGACTCTTGGCTTTGTAATAGGCTTCCGATTCATGCATAAAAATATAGGGTTCGCCATTCGGAAAAATTCTGTGGTCTGGGGTAGAAGTCGACTATAAAGTTCTTACTTTTTCTGGCCATTTCTCATGGTCCCTCGACAATATAAGGGCTAACCGGATCTTTAACCTATAATTGTGTTGTCCACCATATTGCTGCCAAGAATTCAAGACGCCTTTACGTGGTTGAGGTGGGACCAGAACAAGGAATTACTGGAAAGTCGACTTCAACCCCAGGCTCAACAATTTTTTTCAAAATGAAGAACCCTATTTTTTTATGTCGTCATGAATCGTCATCTTGTCGCAAAGTCAAGAGTGTGACTCCATTCCTGAAGGAAAAAGACATCAAAATTTTTTCTTAAGCTTTTGAATTCACTTAAAATTCAAAATCATTAAAAATAATTATGTGGCAACCCACTGTAGGTCATTCATGGGTCTTTTATGTACATATTCTTACTTAGTTACGTAAAAACCTTCATTTTAAATGTAAAAGCACATTTCGGAGGTTTGTCATGCACGTGCAATGTTCCCTAAAAAAACACAATTCCAAAAAGGAAGTTTAAACAAAAAAAAGTTTCTAAAATAAATGTTTGCAAGTGGTAAAAAAAATATACATATAAAATCGCTGCGCGGAAATGCAATTCAGCGTTCGCTATCATCGTCATATAATTCAGGCTTAACGAAGCATAGAATAACAAAATAAAATTAACAGTTTGACAAGAAAAACTATTGCTTATTTCTTGTGTCAAAATCAAATGGATTTTACACAAAAAAAAAAACCTACTCGGTGGCCCCAATGAAAAACGGCCCCAAACAGAAAATTAAAAATGGCCCCAAAAATGTATATGAAAAGCAACAACAACAAAAAATTGATTAAATTTCGTGAATTGGGGTAATATTTCATTTTTTTGGGGCCTCTTTTTATTTTTCGTTTTGGGGTTGAATTTCATTATGAAAAATTGCCCCACTTTTATCTGTTGTTGTTGTTTTATGTATATAATGTTGGGCACATTTTTCGTTTTTGGTTTAAGCTTTTCTTTCTTTTTTGGGGCTATTTTTCATTAAGTTTGGGGTCATTTTTCCAATTTGAAAATGGGGTTATTTTTCATTATGAAAAAAAGCCCCAGCTTTGAGGCTATTTTTCATTATTTGTTTGGGGCCATTTTTCATTGAGGCCAAAATTAAAGCTAAGCTGTTCAAAATAAAGTTTAGTTTTCGTATATATGTATAGGTATGTATGTAAATATTAAAACAGCGGATGTATTTCGCAAAGTTTAGATTGCGGTTAATGTTATTTACTATTATGATGTACAATGTGCAAATGTTTGATAAGTGTTGCTCAGTCTGACATCTTTGAAGTCTGAGGCAAATGTTGGGGTGGACCGTGTTAATGTTTATGCATGATTTAAATTTAAATGTTATCTCAATCTAGTACTTGCTTGCTCTTACGCTCACGACTCAACTTTTCTATGTTTTTGAGAAAATGAGCCTTTGTGGTTGTTAAGGCTAATAATAATTAATAGTTCTTCAAACAACCATCCGTATTATGTACATCACGGTTGGAAAAGGGCTTACTATTGTACTGAATTTTGTACTATTTTATTTTCCCAGTACGTAAGTACCACTTTTCAACTTTCAGTACTATTTCAATTATTGGCAAAACACCAATACTGAAATTTTCACACCTGAGTTGAACTCATCACTCAAGTGCTAGTTTGGTTTAAGTCTGATGAAACTCAACATAATGATTTCTTGCAAAAAAATCGAGATTTTCTTACAAATCGAAAATTTAAAAAGGTACATTTTGAATGTAGATGTTTGATGCGGACATAGTTAACAATTATTTTTCGTATCTAAAAAATGAAGGAAAATAATAAATTTTGTAAAAATTTTTTAAACAAAATGAGGCAGTTTCTGAAAAATTGAAAATATTCTATTAAATCTTATATTTCATGTTGTTTAAGTGAATGTTTTTGAGAAATTAAATTTCTAAAAAAAAAAATTATGAATGGATAAAAAAAAACAATTATGAACAATATTTTTGCGTCATAAAGCCTTAACTACATAAGCCAAAAAAGTGAAAAAGTACAAAAGTGAAAATTTTCAAACTCATTTTAGGATAGTGTTTCTCACTAGAAAACTTATAAAAATGATGCAGAAAGCTTAAATTTTGGTTTAAAAAAAAATGTGTATATTCTTTTTCACAAAACAACTGCGCTAGCGGGAAAAAAAATATTTTTACTTTTGTAATTTTGCAAAAAGTAGCCAATGTAGTTAAGGCTTAAACCTAACAAAACAAATAACAAATATAAAAAGTTTGGCGCAAAATTTTAGACGAATAAGTATGATGTTAAAGCATTTTTAGTATGCTGCTAGGGTAAAAAGCATTAAGCATTTTACCAAAGATAAAATATCCAAATAGATGTTTTATCTTTTTAGTATTATACTAATTCCAAATGTTACTTTGATAAATACAAATGTGAAAATGGCTTTGAAGTGTTACTGTTTTAGTCGTGTTAAGCTGGATTTAATTAAGGAAATAGATTAAGTATGATACTAGTTAAAAAATTGTTTAAAATTAAGAAACTGATATTGAGGTAAACATGATATTTAACAATTTTCTAACTTTAAAGCTAAAATGTTCTTAGTTTTAAATATTTTTTAACTAGTATCACGCTAAACTAGTTTCTTCAATAAAATCCAGCTGAACACACCTAAAAAAGTTACATATCACATATCAGGGGGAATAGAACTTTCCCCCCATACATTTTGTGCTTCTTAGAATGATCCCAGGAATCATCCCTCAAAGCATAGTCCACGTTTTAAGGGACACCTTGTATGAATAAACAAAAGTATTTTTTCCTAAAAAAAATGTCAACGTTTTTCGAAAATAATATTTTCAAATATGAACAAATATAGGTATATAAAAAAAATGATTAAAATTTTCTCTCGAAAAAAATATGTTTTTAAAAAATTCTCTCCGCAAAAAAACAAGTAAACCAAATATTCCTCAAACACGGGACCTACAAAAACATTCTTAGAGATGTCTGTGTGCGAAAAAATGTTGTTTTAACTGCAGTATCAATATGAAATGACATATCAAACACTATTTCCGCAAGATTTTTCGCACTCAGGCATTTCTAGCGCATGTTTTAGTTTTTCACTTTTGTACTTTTTGCAAAAAGTCTTGAATGTAGTTTAGCCTTTAATTTTTTCAAAATTTGTCGATATATATGTTACATTTAAAATATATATCGACCAGCATTTGATCTACAAGTCAAGATGGCTTCATGAGGTCGATGGCAGAATACTCAAACCAAACCTTCCTCTAACGATGACAACCAATAAAATATTAAATTCATGTAGAAATCACGATTGGAAAAATTTCAGTACTATTTGGCCATTTTCAGTACTATTTTTTTTCAGCTTTCAGTACTATCAAGAAAAGTCGATTTCCATCACTGATGTACATACAAATTAGCTTTGATACTAAAATGTAATCGATCCGGATACTTTAACAACTTCAAAACATCTAGCTGATATTGGACTGTGTGGAAATTATGTGCCGACGTCCAAACCCAATATTGTACTGATGATATTAGATCTAAAACATTATCAAAAATCAGGTTTGATGAAATGAACTTTTGTCCAAAATTTTTATGTAATTTAAGTACCAGTTACCCTACCTTCCTGATGCTAAATTTTTTGTTGGCGGTATCGACTCATTTTTAATTTTGTTAGTTTAAGCTCCCAGAAAAATTCTTGACATTATGTTGATTTGGTGTTAGCAAGAGTTAAAGCAGCATCTGATTGAAGTTAAAAAGTAAAAACACAGTACAATGAAAAGAATTAACAAAAATGAAAATCTCCTTCGTTTATTTTTGATCCTCTTACACCTTATCAAACATTTTGTGGTTTTTTTTTTCTAACGTACGTTCACATAAAACACAACAATTATTGCACAAAATAAATCACTATTTTTTTTTTTGTTTGTTTTAGATTAAAAATTTAAACTTAATATTAACAAATAATGCATATCACATTTAAGTAAAGTAACACATTTTGTTTTCCGTTTCTACTGCAACAATACGATTTTTTGTTCATCCTTAAAATTTACATTCATTCTTAAATATAATTAGGTTAAAAATTTTTCTACAGGTTCTATGGGACTTTTATAGTGTTAATCCGCTTTGCACTTTGATACTTTCTTCGTTTTCAGCTGATTTAAAATTTTCATCGTCGAATACATCATTTAATAAATCATCATCTAAGTCGGTTTGACTAAATTGCAATTCGTCTTCTTCACCCGATACACAGTCATAATCTTCTTCTAAATCGCTATCATTACGTTCTATTGGTGGAAAATATTCATTCACTTCCAGCGATTGATTGATGTAGCTACAAGAGAAAATCTCATCATAATTGATGGGCAAATATCATTCGGAGGAGTGGGAATTTTACATTCAACTCGACAAGCAGTGTGAGCATTTGCAAACTTACATACAATATGTTGAGAAAGTATGAGTTGAAGAGGGAACAGTAGGAATATTGGAGCTCATCACCAAATGGTAGTACACTTTTGTTAATCACGATTTAAAGCTTTGATTTTTTTTTGTATTATATGTGTATATTATTTTTGCTTATGATTTTTGTAATGAGTTAATTGAGGTTTCTATTAGGCTGAAATGGCGCGTGACTTTTTTTTTTTTTTTTTTTTTTTTTATTATTTTCAATTTATCTACATACGATTTTTTTATGAATTGAAGCTGAGTATGTGAACGAATATTAAGTTAAGCTGAAAAATGACTGGTTTAATGCATAGTTCCATAAAATTAAGCCCACTAACCACAATGAATTTTGTTTCAGAAATGCTTGGACATGTAACAAGAATTGGTATAAAAACATCCTCAGCCACCGTTTTTTTCTGTTTAGTTATTTTTTCTAAAAGAACTTAAGGTTGGATTTTTAATTAAACATCACATTGATTTATTAATATTATTTCACTGATTTTTTTTATGTAACACGATTTAATTTTTTACTATTTTCTGGAAATCTGGACATCTTAAGGAACATTAGTGATGAACACCATAAATGTCATCTCAACACCATTTCAACTCAACCACCATCGAGCTCTCAAATCTTATGTTTGATATTTTGGTAGATCAACATAAGGACTTTGTAGGTACTTAAGATTTTTATTATATGGTCAAAAAATATATAAAATTTAATGAATCAAAGAGCAGCATCTGTTCATTTGCAGTTGTAAATCTCGCGAAAACGAACGATAAACAATCTAGCGACCACAAAATATAAACGAATTAGGTATTTTAATTTTTTACAATATCTCATTTTGCGCAACACACGAGAATTTGAAAGGTGGCTTCCACTCATAAATATATCATTTTTTAGTCGGCTTGACCTAAAATCATATAATGAATCAAATCATTTATAACGTTTGTGAATTTTATGAGTGTTTCACCAGTCGTGAGTGGCTCGTGTAACATAAAATGCTGTGTACACACTGAAATATATTATATAAATGCTTTTTGGTTTCGACAGTGGAAATAGCTCATAAAAGCAGCTACTAGCTGCAGTCCTCTTTTTTGTATATTATGAGCAACTATCCACAAAGATAAAAAAAAAAAACTTTTTTAGTGCTAAAAGAGCCATCAAGATACTACCCAAAGAGGGAGCTGGAACTATTAGATTTATAAGTTAGGTCTTAAAAGATATAGTCACGTTTTATGATATAAAAGATCATTTTTTAAGACGTAATATCTGGATCTGTTAGTTAGACCCATTTGCTGAAACGAAACTTAAATATTTATGTTCAACTTAAACGCTTATGTTCTACTTTTCCCTTAAAAATTGTAGGAAAAAAAATATTGAGCTTTAAATGTTGAATATTATTTATGTTGGGCCCGACTCTCTGAAGTTAGGATAATGTCCAAAAAATTTTAAGAAACTGATTTATAAAAACATTGCTTCGTCTGTATTTTTTGGCTATAACTATAGAGAGACAAGGCCTGTACTTGTTTATAAACTTGTCTCTGACGAATAAAAATGGAAACAGTTCAATTTAAAAAAATTAAAAGAGGGAAATACTACGAGGGCGGGTCAAAAAGTCCCTGAAAATGCAAACAAATAGCGATACCACCTCAAATCCAACATTAC
Source organism: Epistrophella euchroma (assembly GCA_947049315.1). NCBI lineage: Eukaryota > Metazoa > Arthropoda > Insecta > Diptera > Syrphidae > Epistrophella > Epistrophella euchroma. Next base: position 117,547,948 of record OX346245.1, on the reverse strand, counting down.
GTTTGTCAAGAAAACCTTTTAAAAGAATGCTCCCAAATTTTCAGACAGATTTGTCAAATAGTTTTGTAGTGAGAGCTATTATACATTATACAGACGTCTACGAGCATTTTTCTAAAAAATGAAAAAAAGGAGAATTTCCCGTGTAATGATATACTTTTTTTTAGGCAAAAGAAACATCACGCCAACCAAAAAAAAAAAGCTTGACAAATAATATGTGGACTCTTTACCATCGATAAGGACCATTTACCACTGGTATACTTAATTTCAGGGCGGTCGTTCGAGCAAAAGTGATATCGAACGTTTTGTTCAGCAAATTGAGGTTTGCAACCAGAAATGGTGGATGTAATCCAGGGTTTGATATTGGACGATCAGCGAGTGAAGTTGCGTGTAGTCTTGAAGAGGCTACAGGTTTATCACATGGATCAGTGATTTCAATTTTGCATGAATATTTGGATATGAAAATGCTTTCTGCAAAATGGCTGCCGCGTTGGCTTACAATTGACAACAAACGAATCACTTGACAATTTCAAAGGAGTGTTTGGCGATGTTCAATCAAAAGTCGAATGAGTTTTTGCGCCATATAATAACCGTGGATTCATAACAATACACCAGAAACCAAAGAACAGTCGATACAATGGAATTCTCTTAGTGAATCGAGGCCGAAGAAGGTCAAGCCAGGTCTGTGTGCAAAAAAGTCATGCCATGTACGTGGTGGGAGTGGCAACTATTACATTGAAAATGGTAAAACAGTCAGAGGCGTATATAACGTAGAGGTCTTGGATTGATTTTACGGCGATTTAAATCAAAAACGCCCGCATTTGGCGAGGAAAAGTTTTCGTTTTTATTAGGTGCATAAGCCCGAGTCATAATGACAAAATTGCATGAACTAGGTTACGAACTCCTTCCTTATCCACCATATTCTCTGGATATAGTCCTTTTCAACTGTTTTTTGTTTTCAAACTTAAAAAAATGGCTTGGTGGTAAAACATTTGGGTCGAATAAAGAGGTCATCTATGAAATAAAAGCCTTTTTAAGGGGACCGAAAAATCGTATAATTATAGGGCATCAAAAACTTGGAGAAGCGTTGGACGAAGTTTATCGGGCTAAAAGGAGACTATGTTGAGAAAAAAACGAAGATTTTTTTTGCCGAAAAGAGTGTTCCGTATATCAATTTTTAGGGACTTCTTGACCCGCCCTCGTATAGCTATTAAATCTCTCAAATCAAACTTCAATTACAATAGGCATGTTCAGAAATATGAGATCTCCATCAAACAATAAGCAAGCGAATCCAAAATTTTTTTCCCTCAGTATTTTGACAGAAAAACTATGAATTTTTGCAAAGGAATCCTGTTCACGTTCTGAGATTTCCCTGAACTTGCCTTATAATTTCGAATTTGATTGAAACTTATTTATTTTTTAACAAAGTGAGATTTTCGTTATGTATAGATTGGCGAAATTGATTTTTCAAACTGATATTAGCTTCGTTCGTGTACTTTCTGCACTAAAATTCATAGTCTATCAAATATTGAGGAGAACGCTTTGAACAAATATTTTTTTTTTTTAGTAGGTATTTTGTTAATATTTAACTATTTTTTTTTCTTCCGATGACTTATGAGCAACGAACACGATGAAAATACCAGTTGGCATATACCACAGAGTGTACTAGGTTAGTTGGAGATGTTCTGGCAAATGTCAAAGTGACTTTTGACGGAACTCATATTTTTGCCCGAAGAATTTCTATGGGCTGAAATGATCAGAAAGGGGAAATAATTTACTCTCTCGGGAGCGCTCTCTTCTGCGAAAAACTACACATTTTTTGCGTACACGAACACAACTTGAGTTAAATTTGTAGAAATTTGTAAAAATTCGTAGATTTGGGGAATACGCGAACGAACCTATTTAATCACCCTGTTCTAAATCCCGATCGATTATAAAATCCTTTCGTTTTCAAACACAAGGTGTTTTGAAATAATCGAATTGAAAATAATTGACTTTTGGAAAAAAAAGGTTTGAATATTGGATACCCTAAAAGCGAAATCCAGAACACTGTTTTTGAATCCTTACGGAAATCGATTTCATTTACGAATTTGATTCGGAACGGAAATCAGAACAGGGGTAAATATGTATTTTTTGTAATTTAAGTTCTAAGCAACGTATTTAATTAAGATTTAATACTTGTAAGCATAATAAATCTTGGGTGAAGAATTGTTTTCAAATTATCTACATGACTATGTAATGTTACCAACTTTTGAATTAATATTCGATTGATGTTTTGTCAATCAACACTAACCTTAGTAAATAAGTAAGTAATTCATTTATTTACATTCAGTCTTAACAATTATTGTTAATAATATTTTGAAATTTATAAGCTATGGCTATGCCTTCAGCCAGGTAAACAAATTTCTGAACATTAATAAAATGTAAATTGTTGTTTTTATGGCCTGTGATTAATATTAATCTATACTTTTAAATCTCTTTAAAAAATTTGCTTAACGTCAGTCATTTAGGATGTAGAGCGTCTCTTCCATTTAAATATTTGGCATATACTAATGAAGTGAAGACAATCTTCACATCTTGCTTTGAAAATTAGCGATATTTCTACAATAACTTACGTATAAAGTAATTAATTATGATCCTAAATTATGAACAGTGCCCAACACACTTACATTGAAATGCATTTTAAAAGTAAATAAATACACATCATCAGCTAATCAATAATCAATTTCTTGGATAATATTTTTTTGTTAATTAAAAATTAATTAAATACATTTCTACCAAAGTTAAATTATATTAGTTATACAACAACCTCAACATTCGATTCGTGCAATGTTTTATGTATTTACACTCTATCACCTAAACAGTTAAATTTGTATAATAATTAATTTTACTTACGATGATTGGAATGTTTGTGTGAGTTCATGTTTCAATTCTCCTTTAGTGTTTATGGTAAATATTCTCATAATAGGAATTCCCACAGCTCTATACGCCCAAACATCCTGCAAACATAACCAAACAATTTTAAAAATTCCATGAATGATATTTTGTTAAAGTACAATATCCCTTACATTAATACGATTTCCATAGCCAGCATAGAAAGGATTTTTCTCAGGAAATAAGGCTTGAATGTCAGACAGGCAAGCAATTTTAAATTGTTCGGGTTTCTTTTCAATTACTTCTCGATGGAAAGCTGAGATCAATGAAGTAGGATTCAAGAGTAATGGACCATCGGGTAACTTGACATCACCTTGACGAATTGATCGCAAGTATTCCCGAGTAGCTCGTGATTGACCAATAGCTCGCGCTGATAAATACAGTAATTTGTAACCATTTTCTTCGATTTTCGAAAATAATTGCGCAACACCCAATTGTGCCCAATCTTTGCCAACCATTGGCAAAATGTGACCCAAAACATCGGATTTTGTGATAGTTCCATCGATGTCCGAAATTACTACCTTGTCACTATGTTTCCAGCGATATAGATAACATTTGCAACGACTCGTGCCTTGATAAGCCGTTGTCACACTGAACTCGATCTCATTCATGCCTGGTTTCAAATTTAATTGTTTCTAAAAAGATTTCAAGTTCAATTATGATATTATGTATAGACAAGTTGATTGATTTCAATGGTGAGTGAATTAGTACTTACAATAGCTACAGAGCTAAGTCTTAAACTTTTCTTGAATTTTTCATTTTTCGTAGCCAATTTTGTTGATGACATTGATTCTTGAGAGAGCTCGTCGTTGTCAATTGCTGCCGAAGTATTTTCAGCATTTAGAGTTGAATCTTCTGTTTTGCTCAGGGTATTTTCACTCATACTAACATCTGGTGAGGTTGGGCGAGATGTTTGAGTTGCCACAGCAGCCTGATCAGAATCCAATCCTAAAGCTAAATTCATTCAGATTAATCAAAATACATTCATTTGATAGCGTAAGATCATAATATTGATACCTTTGTTTTCTTCGTCCTTGGAATCTAATTTAGGATTTTTTAAATTTCCAGAACTTCCAGTGGTTGGACGACGCCAGTACCACCAAGAACGTTTAGCAGCAGTGGCATTAACACCACCCGATGTATTGCCCTCAACTTCACCTTCAACTTTTGCATTTTCAATCTTTGAATTGTTCATCAGTTGCTCAATGGCATCCTTAGAAAATTTAAAATTATTGATTAATCAAAACACTTTTTGTTTAACTAATAAAATAATGCAAGTTAGTTCAAAAAACAAAAATCTCAATTAAGGAAAAATTTACAAGAGAAGCAAACTTACGTTAGACAAGGGCTTCTGAAATGTGATTATGGTCATGACGATGGGGCATGCAGCAGCCCAACTGTAGTATTTACCATTCAAACGAACAACTAAATTTGGCGAGGAAAACAGGCTTGGATTTTGGCAGACCTGAACAAACACAAATGTGCAATTTGATTGTGATATTGTTGTGATATTAATTTTGAGGGTGTATGAATATTATATTATTTTTTTTTTTATTTTATTTGTACAAAAGTTAAGATAAAAATATTTACATTTTTTTAAGCACATTTCAATTTATACGAAAATATTTACAACGTTTTCAGAATTTCTTTTACGACGTAGGATAATTAATTCTGATTGCACATTGACTTAACTCAAGATATTTGGTTTTAATCTGAGACTGAGATAATTTTGCACTCAATAACTGGTACTTTAAGATTTTTAGAAAAATTTCAAAGATTTAGAAGGAAATAATAAAACATCATAAAATTTAATTAAAATAATTAATAACTAGCCGACCCGCGCTCGCGTTGCTTCGCAAAGTTTATGAAAATGCACAAACACCGGAACGATAATGAAATAGAACAAAGCAGCAACCCAGTCATTGCGATTGAACCGAATTCAAAAATGCAAAAATACAAAGAGTTGATAAATTTATAATTTGTTCATAAATTTATTTCTCAGCTTGGCTTTATACAAAAAAAATGTCATTTATCTAAAATCTCAAGCAGGTTTAAAAGCATAATTGAATACGTTGGTCAACCTCGACAAAAAAGTTTACGAACATTTTTAAAAAGTTAATAATCTAATTCAACAATCAATCTAATATATAACAAACAAAATTTATCCTATGACATTTTTAAAAGAATAAGGAAAATTATAAAATTTGTTTCAAGTATGTCGGTGGAATACTTTCTGAGATTACCGCGGACAAACTAAATATTTTTTTTCATCTTTATTATAATAAAATTGATAAAAAAAACTATTCTATTCCCTTGTATTTGTAGAAAAGTATACTTTTGGGAGATACAGAAATGTTTAGTTGCTTTTAAAATAAGACTAGTGCTTTAGCGTTGAAGTATATTTTATGTCGTTTAAAATCACCAAAGAGTCGGCTCTCGCTTCAAAAATTGATTTTAGAGTCGCCTCCCATTTAAAAAGTGATTTAGAGTAGGTTTTAAATGTTTAAAATTTTGCGTCAAAAATACTATTTATTAACGTAAAATTTTTAACAAATTAGTTTGACCACAATTTGTTTCATTATTTTTTTTTTTTTCAAAAACTGTTCTTTTAAATAATTTGAATTAAATACAAAATAGAATAACAGACTAGTGTCAGTTTCTTTCTTGGCGTAATGCGAAATCCTAATTTGAATACACCTCAAGTGTATTATTGTGATGACAGATAAGTGTTTTCAAAAACAAACATTAATCACTAAACCGGTTTATGAATTTGTGTCTGATGAAAAAAACATTGCAGCAAGCACAAAATTTATTAAAAAGAAAACAAAATAGACAAACCAACCGTCACACGACTTCACACTTCTAGTAGAACGCTTAAATTGAAATGTGCTTTGAATTTTTCTTTTAGCACATTAAAAACAAAAACCAGGCAAACAAATGAACCACAAGACATTGTAGACTTACGTCTGAATATTTAATTAAATTCCTGTCAAATTCTTCATCAGAAGGATCCCCTTTTTCAGAGCCACCACACATTGACATTGCAACAAAGTCAAGATATCTAAAAAAAAAAAAAAAATATGATAAGTAACAAAGAACATTTAAACAAAATTACAAAGAACTTACTTTGGGTCTTGAATTAATTTTCCATCCTCATAATCGGAATCCAAACTTTTTGGACCTTCCATCGAGCTTGGGCTATGCGGAAGACTTGTACCATTTCCACTTTCCCTATCATCCTCATTTCCAATAATTGTATTATCCTTTATGAGAGGGAAATACATAGCAGCCATTTCTGGGTCCATACCCTCAGCATCCAACTCCGATAAATAAACACCACCATCTGTTGCATTCTTGCGCATCTTATTGGTTTTCTTCATGAAATTGAACATGCCACTTAGCATGGAATTCCGTTGACCCTGTTGAATGTCTTTTTGTTCATCATTTTGTGTTGGAAGCTCACCCCATTTCCATGAAGCCGAATTCATATCCACATCAGTGTCTTTCTCTCGCATTGAAATCTCTAATTCACTGTCACTTTGTATCGGTGTACTGGGGCGACCAGCGCGACTTCCAGACGATGCAACTTCAGTGTCGCTAAAGAAATGTATATCCAAATCTTGAATACGACTAGATGGTGTTATTGGACTAGTCTGATATTCACTTATGGGGCTTGGAGCAATAGTCTCACTAGCTTCGTCAGTTTTTGTGGGTGATTCGTCATTGGATGAATTTGTATTATTTGACATTGAAACAGCATCTGGTTCGGCGTCATTTGTTTCCATTTGAATTGCACTGCCAACAGAACTGCTCGATGAACTCTTACGTTGTGCGTTTTTCTTTTTCATTTGAGACTTCTTGCGTCGTTTCTTTTTGCTCTTGGATTCTTCTTTAATACTATCAGTGCGTAGGTCACTTACTATAGCACTTGTTGCTTCTTTGGTTATAGGCATAGCTGAGTCAGTTTTAATTGATTCAACTGGTTCATTTAGTGATTTTGTTGCAATTTCAGGCTTTTCTGAGTTGGTAGATTCCAACTTCAATTCAGCAGGTAAAGATTTTGAAGAAGGCTCTTCCAGTCTCAGTGTGCTGTTGCTCCAATCCTGAAAAATATTATGATTTGGTTAGGAAATGCTTAAACTACGTTCTTATTGTAATGGTCTTACATTCTTTTCAGTTACATCAAATTGGAATATTTGCTCCTCATGTTCCGCCCATTCTTGACGAATTTTTTGTGTAGTATATTCCTTGATTTTTTCACTTAAGTTACGGCGTTCCAAGACATTGTCAGTGTGCCTAAAATTGCAAAATAATTCATTCGATTTTTTACTAGATCAGATTTAAGGTTAAATTAAAAAAAAAAACGTCCAGAATTAACAACATTTTGTTTCATGACAGAGATTACAATAAACCATACAAAAACAAAATGAAATAAAAAAAAAACAATTGTTTTCCGATTTTCTTAATTGTACATAATATTATGATTATATACCTCCTATAGCTAAAGTCAGAAACTTGATTCTCATATTTAGGCACGGTGTCTTCTTTAATGCTTTCTTTGGACAAATCAATTGAATTTCGTCTTGGCATAGGCAAGGACATCGGTATGTCTTCACTAGCTTTTCTAAATGTTATGTAAAGAAAAAAGAAAGAAAGAATAAAAAGAAAAGAAAATAATAATAATAAAAATAAAATGCAAGAAAGTCAAAATAAGAAATGAAAAAATTTAAATTTACAAAGGAAAAACAAATTAAAAGCCAATGAAGAAAATTTATTTTAAGTTCAAGAGTAAGCAAATGCAACATGCATGCATTTTATATCATATTTAAAGAAGCAATGACATCGTTTTTGGTTCCGCAAAAAAGCTGAATTTAATATAAATAAATAAGATTTTTTTTTGTTTTTTTTTGTATTCAAAGGGTGCACGCTGGCTGGCTGGGTGAAGGTGGTGCTCAACTTATTATTTATACGTACTTGGCTTTTTCGGCAACATCGTCGATATCAACATCAGTGTATTTGTTGGGAAAGTAGTCAGTCGGTATGGGTGAGGTTGCCAAATTGTCTGGCAGCTCTTCAACATCGTCTTCGGCACACTCTTCAACAAAGAAAGCTTCGCCGGATTCGCCTAATTTCATATGTATATCAACTGGTTCACCATTGATTTCAATGTCAACCTGAAAAGAAGAATATGTACATAAATGTATTATCAGATTTTATTTATTTTTTTCCTTTTTGTTTGCTTTCTAGTTTATAATTCCATTTGCGAATTGCTTGTAATAGAAAAATCGATTGTTTCCGGTGAAAATTTTATTTAAGTGGTAAATTGAAATAGATGGATGAAAATAATTATGCGCAATTCGTTTTAGAAAAGAAAAGAAGACCGCCAAAATTAAAGCAAAACAAATATGATTTACATACATAGCAGTAAAATAAAATAAATAGAATTCTCACCACAATGCACAAATGATTGGGTTAAGATGTCTAGATTTAAGAGAAGGTGAAAAACAATTTTAAACCATTAAGTGATTATTCATCTTCACTGTGTCAGTTACTACGCGATGGAAAATATATACATAATGCACTTATAAAGGGTGTCTCGAAGTTAACACAAAAAATAATTTTGATGGTTTCAAATTTAAATTTCAAGTTCAGGTATAAGCCTATGTTTGAAATAGCATATCGGGCAAATGGGCTCCACGGATTTGAATTTCCTTTAGCTTGCTGCTGAAGGCGGGGAACGAATCCCAAACCTGACTTTTCCACCTTATACTTCTTTTAAGTATAAGGTGGACGCTATCTGCAAACCGGCCGTAGAATTGAATTTTTTTTGCTTGCTGCTTAAGGCGCGGAATGAATCCTGACCTGACTTTTCCACCTTAAACTTCTAATAAGCATACGGTAGACGCTATCTGCAAACCGGGTGCGGACTTAACTTTCCTTGAGCCTGCTGCCAAAGGCAGGTAACAAATCCCAAACCGACTTTTCCACTTTGTACTTCTTTTAAGTACACGGTGGACGCTATCTGTAAGGCGGGCTCAGAATTGAATTTTTTTTAGCTTGCTGCTGGAAGCGAGGATTTAATCCTACCTTATTTTGTCAGAATATATGAAGTACCATGTTATTATTGTAAAAAGATATTTTTGAAATGATTTATATGCAAAAACTTGTTAGTTAATTAAGCCACAAAGCCTGATTGTACAAAATTTGTAAACACAGAATCTGAGAATAAATAAATATTTAAATCGGAGTTTGGAAACTCTTAACCCAAGTTGTATGCTTTCTTTGGGATAAACCCTAGGCACCGGCAAGTCTATCTCAGCCTCGACAAAAAGCATCACATCTTGTCGGAATTATTAATTACCGTTTTGCGTAAATACAAATGTAGCTGAGATACGTTTTGATAGCGCTCAATATTCTCTTTGAAGGCGTGAATCGTCATGGGCTTTCTGGCGTAAACCTTAGTTTTAAGCCATAAATATCTACTTGTCCGCGTATTCAATATCAATCAATAAATTTGGTGGCACAACAGCTCATGAAGAACTAGGGACTAGTGACTTACAACTCGCAACCATTTTTGTGTGCGTGTCTGCAGGAATTGAGGGGACCTAGTAAGCGGCATTTTTCTATGACAAGAGGTACTCTTGGAGGTTTTGTCAGTTCCTCGCAGGAGATTGTAGCCGTGTTTTTTTTTTTTTTTTAATTATTAGATGGACAAGCCTGGGAATCGAACCTATGGCTCCGGCATGACATTCCTACGCACTAATCATTCATGCCACGGCTACTATTCTCTCTGGTATTATTTAATCAAAATTTATAATTTGTGTTTTACGAATGCAAAAGTAACAATATGACAAGCAATTTGTATACATATTATGTTTCACAGGTAAAAATAAAATCAGTTCATTGTTGCACCTGGAAAGATTAAAAGAATTAATTTTGAGAACTTTAAAAATTAAAAAGTGTAAACTAAGGCTTAAACTTCTAAACTCATGTCAGCCCAACTCGTACAAACAGAAATTATCAATCTTGAGTACTTATGATATGCACAAGCACATACATAGGTAGGTACTTTAAGATAAAAGAATAAAATTCCTAATAATCCAATAAGAAAATGAACAAAGAAAAAAATGAACAAAAATAACTTTGTTTGTTTCCTGGGTTAAGGTACAACACAAACATAGTTCAAAGAACGAATTTCAAGTGCCTTGACAGTGTACAATTAAATTATGTGGATTCATCATCGATCGTCATTAAGAAATGTGTGTGTCAGCAATTACGAGCAAACAAATCGATAGAACTTCGAACCACTTAAACTTGTGTTTTTTTTTATCTCTTTACAAATATGTTTATACATTTTCAGATAACCGTTTTAAAACTATTCCAATTGTACCATTGACATTATATTTAAATAATTCTGAAAAATATAATAATAAAAAACTCACCACTTTTTCACGACTTCTTAGAACACCTAGTTTTCCAAATCTCACATGAAATGGAGAACATTGAAATTCACCATCTGGTTGTTCAACAACAATTACATCAATAGCTCCTGTGAGGGTGGCTCCATTAATTTCACTATAGAACTCCTTGAAGTTACTGAAAACCTTAACCAAGCTATTCATTTTTTTTATTTTAATTTCTTATAAGTGCTGATTGCTTGAATTCAATTTAAGGAAAATTGTATTCGATTAAATATTTGTAATTATGTTGGTTTTTTTTTTCGAATACGAATTTTTTTGTCCGTCTTAGTAAACTTATTGTATGTAGGTAGGTACTTCAATTATTCCTTATCCATTTTTCTTTGGATTTTTTTTGTCTTTCAGCTGAAAGCACGTTAGCTGAAAGTATAAAAGAAAACAAAGATATTTTTATTTTGTGTTGTTGAATTACATAAGTTTTTAAATGTTGGAATTATAAAAATGTGATTTAGAGAGAATTAGGTTTTTTCCTTTCAAAGCTTATTATGCCTTATTGCAGCGCTGTATACAGACAATATTTTAAATTTTTGAATTAAAATAGATTTTAATGGCTTTAACACAGGCGATCTCACTTGGACTCAAGTTTAGAATTTCTAATCATTAAAGCTGCCCGGCATGGCATTGTTTCTATGACGATTTTTTTTTTAAATATACAAATTACAGTTAGTTAGTTAGTTAGTTAGTTAGTTATAGAAACTTTATTTATATTCCAAATGTTCAATGTAAACAATAATTTTTAGCATAAGTTTAGTATGGTTTGGCCTTAGGCCGTCTACCAGAATGACATTATTACAACTATTACATTTTTGTTTTTGAAATTATATTAAAATTTTAAAAGTCGCCTTCAATTATTCGGGTTCTATAATTCAGTGCCATCGTTGTGAATTTATATAACTTCTCCCAACCAAGACTTCCATTTAGAATACCAAAAACTTCGTTCATATTCATTATGGTTTTACCAAAGAATCTAACACGAAACTCCCTCAGAATTGGACATCTGGCAATAAAGTGATAAACATCTTCTCTTTCCTTGAGGTTGCAAATATCACACATACAAATTACATATGCGTACATATACGACTGAATCAAATCAGCGAAGTAGAAGTCTCACTCTAAAAAAAATTTTACACAAGTCTGCGAAAAAAAATAACAATAGCTGCATTTTATTTTCCTCCAGATCTGATCCGGATTGGATTTGGAAACATAAATACAAGTAATACAAAAACAACACAAGATCCAGGTCTGCCTTTGGATTTGGATTTCGAAATCCATTTTTTGAACACTTCCCTAGCAATATTTTAATTTTATAGGTTGGTACCACTGCTGAGATTCACAGAAAAAACTCAATAAAATTAAAAATTCTCGAAATCAAACAAATGCCGCCATCATTCCAATTTTTTTATGAGTTTTTCTTCATTCAATAGAGACGACGCGTTGCGAGGCACGGAAAAAATACATAAAAACTATTAACTTAATGAAAATTAAACTAAAATAATAAAACTGTCCCATTTTAAACATTCAATACCAAATATTATTTCAAATAATATTTGTGAAAATTTTCCTTCTGTCAATTTTATTGTGCAAATAAAGCCAACTGTGAGAAATAAATAAATTTGTGATCCAGTTTGTTTTATTATCATGATCTGATCCGGATTAGATCTGGGGGAAAATAAAATGCAGCTAATATCATAATTTATTTTGTTTTTTTAAAAAATAAAACAAATATCTAGATTTTTGTTAGAGTTTAATGAGAAAGAAAAAAATCAAAAAAAAAAAAAAAACAAAATCGCATCGTCTTTTCTAAGAAATCGACTTGAAATAGAAAAAAAAATCATTAAAAAACAAAATGCTATACTTTTTTCAAAGTCAGGAATCCGTTCTTTTATTTTGGCTTAAATTCAAATTATTTCAGAATTTCAATTTTTTTAAACTACAAGACTTTTTTAATCCGGTTTTTAGTGTTTGACTAGAAATTTATAGAAGTTTGAATACAATTTTGTCCAATATGTATTTTTTACAAAATTTTGAGTTTGAAAATTAATTTTTCAAAAACTATGTATAGGTACCTATTTTCTGAAATAATTTGAATTGAAAACAAAATAAAATAACGGATATCTGGCTTTTAAAAAAGTATACCATGATGTTAATTGTAAGGGTTCTCGTTGTTTTTTAAAGATTTTTTTTTCTATTTCAAGTTGATTTTTAAGAAAATTGCCCTCCCGCCTTAACGGGGGAAGATTGACCCCCCCCCCCCCCTCCCTCCCATACGATATTTTTCTTTTCTCGTCTCAAACTAAACGCTAAAAGCTCTAGCTTTTTGTCTCACCGTATACGAATCACCCTGCATAACGTTTTCCAGCCATAACTCTACTTTCACTCGATTCTTTATCTTATCCGTTCAACAATGTAAAATACATATCAATTGATTTATAATTTCCTATAACGCAAAAGTAATACGGATTTAACACAAATATTTAATCAAGTCATTGTGATTAAGTATTGAAAAAAAAAATATATGTACAAGTTAATACATACATATTATATTGAAAATTATGTACTTTAATGCTAAATTTAAAACTTATTCTTATAATTTGTACCTTTATAGCTTTTCTACACCTTTTTCGATATCGAAACCCTATTAAACTAAAGTTACTAATGATTTAGTTGGTACTATGAACCTGGAATTCTTTATTAGACTATACTTTAGGTACCTATACCTACCTATCGGCTTATCAAAAAATTGTGGTGTTATCAAAAAAATATTCAAGATACTAAAATTAGTTTTTTTTTATATACACTTTGATGAGTTTATGCCCTATTTTGCATTATATTTGCAATAAGGGCATATTATGCGGCGAGGTCATGAGAACCAGAATGGTACCTTTTACTTATTTTTGAACATTAATATGCCACTTCAACCAATAGGTATAATAGACTGAGACCAGTAAAATTATTGTATCAAGTTAAAAGGCGAATTTCGTGTTGTGGTTGGATATTTTTGCTTTCGCACAATATTCGTTGTCATATACTTTCGTATTTACATTACACTTTATATACTCGATTTCATGGTTCTGCTTGGGTACTTTCAAAAGAAACTTGAAAAGATAATAATATAAACAATAACAATTAACTATTATTCTTTTAAAGTATGACACAAAAAAAAAAATATTTCTAAAAACCTTTGTAGCAAAAACCAAACTTTCATTAAAAATAACCATTAACAAAGCACGCAGATACATATACCTACATTATATCGTTGTCGTTCTATGAAAACTCCCTAAGTCCATTTCTTTAGAAACTGAAGAACCTTTCATAAATACGGCATAGTTAATTAAATACCAAAATTTAACTTTTGTAAAAAGTACCAACTCTTTTGCTACATTTATTCTGAATATAAAAATTCTCAAACTTAAAATTTTTCAAGTTATTGTCAGTCAAATTCCATAGCAAATATCAATGTTACAAAATTTAAAAAAATGGACTTAGGGAGTTTTCATAGAACGACGACGATATGTAGGTTATTGCACTTTAACAAAATTAACAGAGCAACAATTTTTTAATAGAAGTTTTTCAACTTTTGTGTTCTCTATAAAAAGGCCTTGATCTATGTAGCTAACAAGTTTTATTAAGAGTAGTTTAAGATTAAAATATACATAATAGCGTAAAATTTTAAACAACCTGATTTTAAGATATCAGCACGATACTACTTTACAATTTTCTAACTTAAAAACTACTAAAATGCTCTTAGTTTTAAACATTTTCTATTTAAAGGGTAAAGTTTTGATGACAGCGATTTTTAATCACGGGAGTAAGCGTTGTTCGCTTAAATTTTAAATTACACGTGTTTTCTATGTTCTGGTTACGATACCAGCGAGTAAACGAATAAAGCTAGTCGCAAACTAAGTGACGGGGCGGCGGTGGCAATCACGATAGCCTTTATCGCGCGATAAAAGTACGATCAAATACAAATGCGATATTGCTATACATTTTGTGACCGGCAAGTTGTCAAAAAAACATAAAAAAAAAAGGGAGAAAAAAACATTAGCAGATAAATCTGGACACAATAATTCAATTTAAGAAGGCAACATTATCCCAAACAGTATGCTTTCTCATGTTTTTTATTCTTTGTGTAAAAAATTGTACAAAATTTGAATTTTCCTTAATTTTATCAATCTGCTTTACTGTTTCATCATTTTGAATTTTGTTAATATTTTCACAAAACAATTCAAATATCATGTGATAGGCGATCAAATGGTGCCTGCTGCGTGTAGTGTGAAAGTCGCTTGGTTGAACGCATTAGTAGAAAGAATCGCAATTCACATATCGCACAGATGTGAGCCTTTCTATTGATTCACATGGGCGACATCCAAATTGTTATCGCGATCACCACCGCCAATGCTTAGGTTTTCGCAATGCTTAAAGCTAAGCGCAAATCTTTATCGCACGATAAAGATACGATTAAAAACCAGCTCAAATAAATCCAATATAGCGATATACAGGGTGATCGGTATAAGAGCTGGAGCGAGTAGGTTGGGTTAAGACAAGAAAAAAATCGTATGGGAAGGGGGGTCTATTTTCCCCCGTTTAGGCAGGAGGGGCAATTTTCTAAAAAATTGACTTAAAACAGAAAAAAAAATATTTAAAAACAACGGTACAATTTAAAATGCCATGCTATACCTTTTCGGAAAGCCAGAAATTCTTCTTTGATTTTCATTTTAAATTAAGTTGTGTTAGTGAATAGTTTTTGAAAAATTAATTTCCAAACTCGAAATTTTGAAAAAAAAAAGAAAAAAAAAGTTTCAAACTAATTTTTTTAAAAATTTTATGTAATTAAGTTTAATTTTTGTTTTCAATGGTCTTATTAGCTTTCAGTCAAAAACAGAAAACCGGATGCTAAAATGTCTTTTAGTTTTTCAGAAAATTGCCTAAACGGGGGGAAATAGTGCCCTCCCTCCCATACGATTTTTTTCTTGCCTTAACCCAAACTACTCGCTCCAGCAGTTTGGTGCATCTTATACCGATCACCCTGTATAGATAGATAAATCTGGGCATATTAAATCAATTTAAGACGGCATTTTCATCCCAAATTATATGCTTTTTTATGTTTTGTATTATTTGTGCAATTTTTTTTACATAATTAGAATTTTCCCTCACTTTGTCAATCAGATTTTCGGTTAAAAATTATTGTTCATTTTGAACTTTCTTATGTTGAATTCCTTTCAATAAAAGGTTGAATTTGCAAAAATTGAATTACGATGATTTTAAATAATTTTCTTTAAATTTTCTTTACTATGTCATTCATTACATAGGTTTTATTAATAAACCAATCCCAAACATCCTTACTACTTATAAAGTATGTATTTGCATGTACCTACTTATAATTACTGGCGATAGATACTACATGTACCTTAAGCTACACAATTGTTTGAACTTTTTAGGAATGACGCCTACCTGTGCCACTAGACCGTAGCTTGTAGACTTTTTAAAGTTCAATTTAATTAGTCCGAAACAATATTTTTAAACAACTGTTTTACGCATTGATAACTTTTAAAGGTTCATTAACCGCCAGAACAAAAAAAAATAAATAAAACTAATATTATTGCGTGTTACTGCATTAAAACAAATAAATTACATCATGAAAAACATTAAATACAAATAAAAGTGTGCTTGTTTGTATGTTACCTACTTACATCTAACTATGTGATTATTTTGAGAAATCAGAAATAAATTTCGCTAATTTAAAATAAATTATATGAATATTCCCCAAGAATGATTTTCGTTTTAATTGGATAGTAATATAATTCAATGAAATCTTTCGTTGAAATTTCGTGGATAATATTCGACGCAAAAAAAATGTATAATGAATCACAAATTCAGCAAAACGTGAAGAGGGGTTTTATCAACGAAATTACTTTAAGAGCAAGCAAAAGACTAGACTTTGTTCCGGGCTGATTTATTAAAATAAATGTCTGCCAAAAAAAAAATTGTCAAAAAAAAATTGAAAATTAATTTTGAATACATGTGTGAGGTATGTACTTGGAAAAACGATGCCTATACTTTCAAATGATGTGTTGTTGCCAAAAACCGGGTATGAATGGAAATTTTTCGTACTTGTTCTAAATTAGTAATTATTTACAGAAGACATATGTATTTTATTTCTTATTTTGAATTTGAAATTGAAAAAAAAAAACAAAAAATAAAAAAACAAAACAAAGCTACCTGACTTTTTAAAGGATGACGGAATATACCGAATTACATTTTTCATCATTTCATGACATTTTATATAACAGAATTTGTTCTGGGATTTACGAAAAAACTATATTTGAATTTTCATTCAATTCAAAATTCGATTGATTGATTTGAATTGGATTATAGATTTTGATTATAGGCATACATTTCTTCTTAAAATTTGTAAAATACTATAAGCTTAACGTTTTATGCATTTCTTACGTTTCTACATTTAAGTGTTACTGTTCTTTTCATTAAAGCTAAGTTTACAAAAAAAAACTATTATGCATACAAAAGCTTTACTAACGGATGGAAGAGAAGCCATAAAAGTATGTCGTATTTCTTCCTTAGACAAACATTTTTAAAGGTGAGAAATAGATAAATGACAGGAAAAGCTATTTTTATATTTGCAAGTTTCAATTTATAAAATTAAGGGAAAAACTTGTTTTTCATGAAAATAATATAATAAATAAAATTAATTGACATTTTTTTGTAAAATATATTTTGTTGTTGTTTTTATTTTAATTTTACTTTTATACAGGGTGATTCACCTAAGGGGTGACAACAAGCTAGAGCGCCTAGGTTGGATCGAGATAAGAAAAAAATCTGGAAGAAGGGGGGGGGGGGGCAGGTCTATTCCCCCCGTTTAGCCGGGAGGGGCAATTTTCTAAAAAATTGACTTAAAACAGAAACAAAATTAATAAAAAAAAAAAACAACGGTTAAACTCACAATGCCGAGATATAGGTACCTCTTTGTAAAGTCAGAAATCTTTTCTTTAATTTTGATTTTAAATAAAGCTGTTTTATGGAATAGTTTTTGAAATATTAATTTTATAACTCAAAATTTTGAAGAAAAAAAAATGGAAAAAAAATTCTTATTTTTTTTTTTAATTTAACGTAATTAAGTACTAATTTTGTTTTCAATATTTAATGCTCTTTTTAGTTTTCAGGCAAAAAACAGAAAACTTGAAACGATTTTGCTTAGAAAAGGCACCTACACAAATTGCATGAAACTTGGCCAACCTGGCCGGGAAGTTTTGTGCATGCAAGTCTTCTTTGGAGGACCATCCGAGGAAAAAAATTCAAACTTATAATTTTTTTTTAAAAACTGTCGTATGGCGTATGAGTGATATTTTTTTATGAAGGTCAAAAATTACTTCTACTAAAAAAGAATTCAACTGGCAGTTGGTAGCAACTTATTCTTTTGGTATTGAATTAAAAAACATTTTTGCAGCATTATAATCTCTCCCGAATAGGGTGGTACTAATACTCAAAAATAATTTTTAAGGAAAAGGTTGTATTTTGAATTTAAAATGTTCTAAAAAACTAGAACTATTCGAAGCGGATTTGATAAAAATTGAACATTGAATTTAAAAAAGCCAAAGGTAGGTACTTATAATATGGTAAGATTTGTGTCAACCTTTTTTTTGAAATGTGTTTAAAAAAAAAATATTTTAAAATTCATGGAAAAAACTTTATTAAACAACAAAACAAAATAGTGGATATGTGGCTTTTAAAATGGCGGAGGATAATATCGGATCCTGAAATTAGTACATTCGATCAGAAAACAAGATGTTGCATACTTTCGGAATTGTTTTTTTTTTTTTAGTAGGCGCTGCATTACTCGGCCTTGAACATCATCCGATTTGAATGGAGATTTTTTTGTTGGATTCGTATTGAACTAGGTAAACACAAAGCCGAAAATTGGACAATTTGACCGGCAAACTTCGATCCGCCTAAAAATATGCAATTTAGGGTTTTCACGATTTTATCAATTTTCCGTCGAAATTTCCGAAAATTGGACAATTTGACCGGCAAACTTCGTTCCTCCTATAAATATGCAATTTAGGGTTTTCACGATTTTATCGATTTTCCGTCGAAATTTCCAATTTTCGGATGATTTTCAGCCGAGTTATACGCGTACGAATATTTTTTTGTATATAAATGAAGTTTAATGAATTTAATTTAATTCAAAAAATTAACTAAGTTCGCCGGTTCAATAAGTAATACATATGTATGTATATAAAAACAAACATTTTGCAAAACAAAAAAAAAAAAATCATCAAAATCCGAGCAACACCTTAAAGTTCGAGGTTTTAACTTTTTTCCGCTATTTTACTCCACTACAAAACTGTTAACTATGTACTAATTTTATGACAACACAAAATCTCCGGCTAGAGAGCAAATTAAAATTTATTTAATGATTATTCAGAACAAACAGTTGTTGATAAAATTAATTAAAAAGTCTTTATTCAAAATAGCTTTTAATGGCTTTTAGTCAACAATCAATTAATCAGTATAAAGATAGAATGCATGTGATGTGTTCTTTTTGAAAAAAATACATATTTTTGTTCATACGATACATGCATGCACAGGTAATTCGCTTATGTACTATATAAATATGTCAAAAATAAACCTAGTAGCAAATTACATTCCCGCCTGGAAAAATGGCAAGTTTAGGCGAGGCCCTGGCAGGTTTTCGGCAAAGAAAACATGGACGAGAAAAACAAGACAGACCCCTATTAGTGCCTCGCTGAGAACATTTATTTAATAAAGTACTGGTGAGGTTCTTAATGGTAACTACCTATTTGAAATCATTTTACGCAAATTAATAAAAGCATATGTATATCGTAATAAAAATCTTTGTGTGTTAATTAACTCTGCAAATTTCAAAAATCGCAACTGCAGACAAAACAGAAAAAGACAGAACCACAACTGATTTTGACTATTAGTGCCTCGCTGAGAACATTTATTTAATAAAGTACTGGTGAGGTTCTTAATGGTAACTACCTATTTGAAATCATTTTACGCAAATTAATAAAAGCATATGTATATCGTAATAAAAATCTTTGTGTGTTAATTAACTCTGCAAATTTCAAATTATGATTGGAAATCAGTGTGTAAAATAGTAAAATCGCAACTGCAGACAAAACAGAAAAAGACAGAACCACAACTGATTTTGACATTTCTCAGAAATCTGTTCTCAGTTGTTCTACCTAAAAAGCTAGTACAAACAGACTCACTGAACAGCAAGCCATAACAGTTTAGAACAAAAAATTTCTCATTGAACTTGTTCTTTTCTGTTCTAAACTGTTTCGAACAGCCTCACTAAACATCCACACACCAAAGTAAAATGTTGCTCCTCATCGATTGGGAAATAACTGAATTTTATCATCTAGGACAAGTACACAAAGTCGATGATATTCCGCAAGGAGCCATCCTTGCATGGACATGGACTGGACTGCACACGACAAACACACGAGGAACTGGATATCTATCTACATTTATATATTATAGAGCGACTGACAGCTTCTAGCTTTGGCCCCCATATCTGAAATGGTTAAATGGAAAACCATGTAAAACGAAATATGTGGAACAAATCTAGTCTTTACTAGTCAGGGCTTAGGCAGAATTTAACTGACAAGGCAAAAGAGTTCATAACTGGTGGAGGCCTAGCGAATGCCTATATTAACCCTTGTTAGATTCTTGTTAGTAACTATGAAAAACTTGCCAGCGCCTTATTGAAAACTGGATTGTTTTTCCAGGCGGGTTTAAATGCATAGTTATGCATTTTTACAGAGTTTTTCTTCGAAAGTCCTAAGTTAGATTTGAAGACAACCTATGAAATGTGTGACTTAGACCCATTTGCTGAATCGAAACTTAAATACCTACTTATGTTCAACATAAGAGCTTATGTGACAGTTTACGCTGAGGAAAAAGTAGAACATAAGCGTTTAAGTTGAACATAAATATTAAAGTTTCGTTTCAGCAAATGGGCCTTACAACTTAACTTACATGTACATGTAGGCATGTACATATATAGAATACTTTTTTTAAAGTAATATAAAGGGCAATCTGATTCGTCAAACGTATTTCTGAAAAAAAAAGTGTATATATGTCAAACAGAGGAAGCCCCAAATGACCTTCTTCAAAAACACCTAATTCCAAGTAAGAAACCCCTCTTAATAAAGGCTTTCTGTGTTCTGTCAAAATATTGGAAATTGTGTGCGTGAACTTGATTTAACTTTTAAACAAAATTGACGTCACTGATGCCAGGTAAACACAAATTATAAAATTTTCTGTTGCTTTTCTTTGGAATGTTTAAGCATTTACGTAACGCCCCCCGCCGGCCGTGAACTTTGTTTTTTTTTTTTGCTTTCGTGGTAAAAAAATTCTTGTCACCAGAATTTCTGTTGAAGAGTTTTATTGATAAAATAATTAGAACACATACCCCTATTTATCCGGTGGGTTTATAATAAAGGCAAAGATTACGTATAGGTACACACTACATGTATACATTATATATTCGCACCATCTATAAATGACGATATGTAAATCCGAACAAATTCAAAATGTTGTGTATACACATATGGATGTGTAAGAAAGTTAGTACTTATATAAAAAATGTTAAGCATTTATCAATACAAAACTTTTCAAGTGTTCATGTTCAGTTGGCAGTTCGTCAATATGAATTAAGCTATGAGTTATCATAGTTGGAAAACCCAGCAATAATGAACATATTGAAGTAAAGCTTCTTAAGTAACGTAGGGTCTAGGTTGGGAAGTAACAAAGAAAAACCTACCTAGTGGGAAGTGTCATCACAAAAGTGACGTCATAGCATTAATACATTAATTGCAGTTATACTCGCTAGCCATATTATTCGCGAGTTAAAATACTCCCAAGTTAAGTCAAACAAATTGTTTGAACTCGTAAGTCTAAGTCACATTCGACTTCTATACCTACGAGCGAAATGCTCGTGAACAGTTGGAACTATTTTCGAGTAATCAATATAAAGCGAGTATGTATACTCGAACCAAAATGGATGATCGTGAACAGAGTGAATATCGTGAACATTTTCTTTTCGAGTATGGTCGTTCGTCATTGCAGGATAGGGCGATTTTAGGTATTTTTGTGGTAGCGCCTTTAAGTTGTTGTTGTTGTACACAAATTAAATGAAAAAAATTAAAATTCCTTTGCTTCAAAAGAAATATTCAATTTTTTGTAGCCGGCAACCAGCAATTCACACACCGAAGAGTTTAGCTAGCCCAATATCCATAAACTACCAATCTCGGATACACATCTTACGAGTCGAGTACATCGGAGCGCATTGATTGTGAATAGGTATTTTGTTTACGAGCGCTTGATTCGTTCTTATTCAAACCCATTCAATTCAACTCGTTTGCAAGGTATACGCCAGCGTTACCACTTCCGGAAAAAAGTCGAAGTAGCTTTGAAGTAGATTGAGAAAAATCGAAATAGATTCCAAAATTAACTTTTTTATACAAATCTATATTTATTATTTATTTATACGATAAATACCAAACATATCAAAAATAGTGCTGAAAATACGCTTTTTTGTACTGTTTTTTTTTTTTTTTTGCGATTTTCAACTGACATTACTGTCTTGAGTTTCTTTTGTAAAACATTATTTGTTTTATTATTTTAATCATTCGTGTATCTACAGGGGATTTAAAAGTCATTCATTTGTCGTTTGGATTTTCGAATTATTAGTTCCTAAAAGTCGTATGTATTAACCACTCATTTTTAGTACCCCTTTTCTTTAAAAGAAAAAGTGACAAATATTGAATATTTTTAATCATATTGACCGGCCCGGAATATTAAAATTCTCCAAAAGTGCTTATTTTGATTTATTTTAACCTCAAAAAATTTATCAAAGCAATGAACTTACAAATTAAAAGTTTTAGATCTCAAAAAATAAAAAATACTGGAATAGATAAAAAAGAAGTAGATTTGGCCTTTGTTTTGAAAAATCGAAGTAGGTTGGAAACAGAGGATTTGAAAATGAAGTAGATTTAAATATTTTGGTGATGGTGCGAAGTAGGAAGTATATTTTAAAATTTTTTTGAAAAAATGAAGTAGATCTACTTCAATTGAAATGATGTGGTAGTACTGGGTATACCTACCTACTGGCTCGTTCGGTATTTGTCGTGAATCACAAGTCCTCACACTCGTTGAACAGAAAAACTATACTCGTGAACATCTTCTTTGGGTTAACTCTGTTTGTTTGAACTCGTTTTTTTTAGAGTGAGTATGTTCGTGAACAATACTCGACCCGTTTTATTCTCTGATACCTACTTAACGGGATAAGTGGCACCAAGTTTCCCACATTAGGACTAAGGCTCAAGGCTTTAAAGTCTGAGTGGCACACATTGGAGACTTAAATGCCACTCAGTCAGGTGATTTTTCTCTGAAATAGCAAGCCTTTATCTCCAATTATAGCCACTTAAGTGCCACTTTATCGACTGTGAAACTGGGCTTTAGTACATTTAGATTGTTATTTTTGATCAAACAAAAATATGATCACACTGTAAATCGAAATGAACTGATTTTTGTTTTGTTTTTTATTACGTTCAACTTTGAATAAAAAAACTGTTGCCATTTTTTCCAAAATTTTGAGTTAAAAAATATTTTTTATTTTTTTTTCAAAAACTGCATTGAGCCTTTATTTCAAATCCAAATTGATTTTTAATTTTTTGATGTAGGTACATGGTTTTAAATCAATTTTTGGACAAGATGAGATTTAAAATAGAACAAAAGTTATTATAAAACAACGGCAACACTTACAATGCCATGTCAATTTTTTTAGCGATTTTTTTTTTGTAAAATTAATTTTCAAACAAACAAAATTTCAAAGAAAAAATGTCAAAGTATTTTTATTTTTTTCAAAATTTTACTTAAGTGTTTTTGTTTTTCAATATTAAATGCTCTTTTCAATACTTTGTCAAATACTGAAGACCAGATGCTTAAATGTCTACTCGTTTTTGAGAAAATTGGAAATATTAACTTCAAGAGCAAAATACTGTCACTTTGTTCATCTTATATCTGTCGACGTCAAATAAACGGAGGCACCGTTAACAACTTCAACAACGCGAACTGAGCTTATTTATAGAGATTTGAATATTTATTCAAATTTTCAATATGAACTAAGTTCATTGGTGTTACTATATAAAAAAACTGTAAGAATTACCATTTTGACAACTGTCAAATTTACACCTGTTTATGTTTGCACACAAAATTACACAACCCTTGTCGCCTATGCATGTAGGTTTAACTTCCTACATTGCTCGCTTTTATAAATAAAACAAGCTGCATCACCTTGCTCAACATCACATCATTTAAACGACTCTGGTATTGTGGATCAAAGCAAAACAAATAAATGAGAATTTACCATCTATTAAAACACCTTAACATGAGCAAATTAATTTTTAAAGGCTAAACAAAAACCAGATGGACGGTGCAATATTTTTTCTTGTTGTGTATGTTCCTACTTACTTGCGTCTAATTAAAACAGCTGTTCCTTGAATGACGTAACAGTAAGAAATTATTCCATAAACGCGCAGAGGAATATTGTTATTGCGGCGATTGAAGACGTTCTACAACTTTAAACTGACAAGTGACAGATAATTTAAAATGCGATCTACACTAGATTTCGAGATCGGTTTGATTTTACGAGATAATGAGAATCATACTTTCACTATTCTTCTCTTTTTTTTTTATTTGTGTAGCTATAACACGCACAGAATTTTTTTATTTTATGATGTATTTATGTAGTTTAAAGAGAAATACAAATATTTATGTTTGACTTTAAAATTTAACTAAACAAAAAAAAACACTTGCAAAGCACCTTGTATTTTATGTTTTTCAATACTTTAGGTTTGGGATTTTCCACCACTCGCTCAGTTGATCAAAGATCAAGTAGGTGTGCGCAATTTTGTTTTTTTTTGATTTTTCGTACTTTCAAGATGATTATTTCAAAATCTCTAAAGAACTACACTTTATTTCGAAACAAAAACAAAAGATAAACAAACCCACTTTAGAAGATTACGCTCAAGTTTATTTAATTTAATTTTATTTGTTTCAATTCAACAATCTAACAACTAAATCACACTTCTGCCGGACTGATTTTAATTTGTAAATTGCATTTGTTTTTATTATAATAAAATAATATTGGCTTGGTTAGCAGCGTTTGAATTAGGTTTAAAGTCCACAAACAACTCAGCACAGCACAACGGTTAGCATTTGAGTGAAAACTCGTTAGGCTTTATATTTCATAATAACAAAAGGGAGGCTGCAAAAGCTTTTGATTTTGTTTCGAACTTGTTTGTTTCTTTTATTTTTGTTTTTTCACGTACATTTATAATGCCAAATACGACTTGGGGGAATTTTTGCTATATTGACGATACAACAACGACAAGTGCGGGTCTCATACTAAACGAATAGTAAGACGTGTTACAAGCTAATATACTAAATGAATATAAAAGTTTAAAGAAAATGGTCAACGACGACGACACGGCGAGACGATTTGGTGGTGTGTAAAAACAAGACAAAATCAAAGAAATAACCGACGGCAACCGCGATGGACGGGCTGAGAAAATGCCCGTCCATTCACTACAATCAGCAGCGTTGCCACTTTATTTTATTAAAATTAAAAATACAACTGTATTTTTAAGAAAAAATTATGTATATACTTCGTAGGATAAAGTTAAGTCATTTGAATGCCCATGAAAAGGGATCATTGAAATTAGGTCAATCAATTAACAAAAACAAAATTAAGAAATTCGACATTTAAGCTCAGACTCACGTCTGAAAAACTGGGCCTTACATAACACGCCGACTCCACAGGGCATACAGATGCCCATCATCCAAACCACAATGGGGATGTCTACAAATTGTCAACTCAAAATTGACAGCTACAAACTTGTCACACTGACAGATGGAACTTGAAAGTCAAAAAATAAAAAGCGGTGTTATGGACAAATTTGCATTGCATTTAATTTTGACTAACAAAGTGTTGAAGGTGCAATTTTAATTGTAATAACTTAGCTATATGTACTTAAACAATTTGAAAAAGTAAATTTTAAACTTTAAAAACATAAATACATTATGTGCTTGCATAAGAATAAATGTCATTGTGACAAGTTTACCATTTTGACGTTTAGAAATGACTGAGACGGTTTGTTAAAAAGCCCTATCACATCAACAAACGCACTGGCCAAATTATGCCATGTCGTTAGTTAAGTAGATAAATTCCACTAATAAGTCAGAGAAAGAGAAACATACAAAAATTCCTTTCAGCACTACTTCTACATCTCTTACACAATATGAAACGTCAAATCTCATGGCCAAGCTTTAAACAGCGCTCATGTCCTGTTCAAAAAGTAGTTTTCTTCAACATTGTTTTTTTTTTGTAAAAATGTTCAAAATTCTGACATCGTTCATGTCCTGTGGAGGCGGCATGTAATAATAGGCGTGTTTTTTTTTAAAGCACGGAGGAAATTGGTCGAAAAAAAACGACATCGGGGATTACCGACGCCATCACAGAAAAAACATGGAGTTTTCATACAAAATATCGATAACATGTCATGCCGGTAACGTAGTTTTTCTTCGTGCTTAAGTTAAGCATCGAAAATTTTGATTAACTAATTTTATTTGTTTTTCTATTTCAGGTATTTGTGTTTATAAAATTTTCCTCCTGTTAAAACGGGAAGGAAAAGAGCCCCTCCCGCACGACTTTTTTCAAGTTTCGACGCACAAGCAGGGTTCCCAGGTCCCCGAAACATTTTTCCCCTTTTTTTGACACCAGAATGGTATTTTTTCCCCTAATTTTCTAATAAAAATCCCTTTTTTTCCCCTAAGTAAATTACGTTTAAATTTTTGAAAAAAACATTGAAAATATATTGTTTTGAATTTATCTTGTAACATTTTTGTATTGTACATAGTGTACCTAACTTATATAATAGTGTGTCAATCAAAATTTTTTATGAATTTAGTCATTCTGTCCTTTGTTCCGCTATGAGAAAGACAAAAAATAAAAGATTAAGCTTTTTCTGTTTCATTACGAAATATAATGCTAACAGCCTTTTTCTTAAAATCTGTGTCGGTTTCCTTTTCACTGAAAACTATTCAAGATAAAAATTCTTTGTATTTGTTTTCTTTCTTCTCACCAAAAAACTGTAACTTCATGCAGGAAAAGGTTAAGTAAGGCCGTGTTCGAATTGGTTTAAAATCTCCATTGAATTTTGACGCTTCTACATTTTATACGAGATTCACCTAACTTGTGTCAAAACTGAACATTCTGATAAAATTTGGCGAAATTTTAATTTAATTCGCACACGAAATTCTCACTAATAGATTCTTTTATAGGTTTTCACATCAAAATTTGAAAATTTATGAAAAAATGTAAGAAATTTCATGTTTCCAACTAGACCTTGTGTAGTAAAAAAAAATGAGTGAAGGTGTTGCACGGTTGTATTTGTATATGATTTGCATTTATTAAAACCTAAAAGTCTATTCACTAGAAAGAATAGAACATTTATTTTCCCCCTTTTCGTATTTTTTTCCCCTTTTTTAGGCTCTCCCCTTTTTTTCCCCTTTCGCATTATAAAATCGGCAAAAGTGGTGCTTTTCCCCTCAATCTGGGGACACTGCGCACAAGTACTCAATGGAAATATAAATGTGAATTTTACCTCAATGGAAAGGTACCTAAATGACAAGTAGAGTAATAAAAAAGCTTAAGTGTAAAAAAGCTCCAGGAAAGTACGGCAGAAATTCTCAAATAATTCCCCCATAAAGGATTAATTAAGATAGTGGCGGAAGAAAGTGGCACTTAAGAGGCCTCCACCCAAAAGTTCGAACTCAGATTCTAAGATCGGTAACTTCGAAAAAGATGAAAAATAATAAAGCTCATACTTGAACCTCAACACCTTCGAACAAACTCCTTCTCTTTTTTGGGAGAGGGAGTTTTTTTTGTTTTAAATGTATTTGTGTGTTGAAAAGGGAACATCATTTTTTTTCTTGGGTATGGCTGCGCGCTGTCTGTGGAGTTTTTTCTGTCGTATTTTTTGTCTTCTTATTAGGCAGTGTTTATGAATGCATTTGTAGGTATGTAGGAAAGGAATATAATTTTTTCCTTATACATTGTGGTGCGCTGCTGTGAGGTTTTTTGTGTTGTATTTTTTCTTTGGCATTATCTATAACAAACTTACAAATACCTTTTGATAGTATTTGTAGGTCATCATTTTATGTGGATGGGGTATTTTTTGCGACATTGAAATTGAATGCTTTCAGATTTTAGGATATTGATATGTTTTTTGGCAGGTGATCATTATAGTTTCAGGGTGTTTATTTTGTAGGTGGTTTCAAGATTTTTTTTTGTATAATTGCTACCTAGAATCAATTTTACGAGTAAAGTAGGGGACATAAATATGTTTCTGTAGCTACAAATAATTATATCTGATTTAAAAGTATATTTATGGTTCCTCTACTTATGAATTATTATACCTAATATGTATGTATTTACTACCTAACTACATAAAGAAAGCACTTATTCTTTAGGAAATAAATAAATACATATAATCCTCATTACAAAAAAGTTAGGAGGGTAAGTAGGTAGGTAGATAGATAGGTACCTACCTACTTAAAAAACGATACCTAATAGGTATCGTAAACGTATTTAGGTTAGTGCGGGGGACTCAACTTAGGTGTGTCAAAAAGCTAGAGCATGTTGGTTGAGTTGAGACAAGAAAAAAATCGTTAGGTCGGGGGTTGGGTCTATTTCCTCCCGTTTGGGCAGGAGGGGCAATTTTCTAAAAACAAAATAGGTATATTGAAATAGAAAAAAGTCATTAAAAAACAACTAAAACACTCACAATACCTATCATATTATACCTACTTTTTTTCAAGCCAGAAATCAATTCTTTTGTTTTATTTTTATAGCCCAGGAATTTCGTGCAAAACTTCTAAATTTTGGTAATGGGTTTGAAATTTGGTAGGGTTGTAGAACTAGTTTAAAGGAGTATTTAAGGAATTATCCCCGCTTCTAACTGTTGAGGAATTCCTGCAATCAGTGTTTGAAAAAATAAAAATAGGTTAAACAAAAAAAAATAAAAAAATATTACGGTACATTTAAAAAAGTTCCAAAGCATCTCAAATAATTGGAAATTTAATTTTATACAAGATTTTGAACTTTTTTTTGTCTATAGTACCCTTAAGTTGGAAAGTTTTGTATTGAAAGTTTAAAATTTTATTTTTTAAACATTTTTTTGCATTTTTTTTTCATAAAAATACAATAGATAACTATTTTTAGTAAAAACAATAAATACAGCCACTATCAATATCAAATTCTGCGTCATTTGGTATATTTTTCAAGCTTCTTCCCCTTACCTTTCTGTAAAAAAAAATATATTATATTTAAAGCAAAGCCGTAAAAAAAAATTAATGTATATGGAAAAAAAATCTAACGGTGCATTTCAGAAAATTGAAAAATATCTTAAACGGCGTAGTGTTAAATTTATTACAAGTTGGTAGACATTTTTTTTATATAATACCGTTAACTTGGTCTATTTGTATTTAAAAGTTTGCAAAAGTGTAAACTAAAAAAATTTTTACACTATTTACTATTACAGTGGAATAATGAAGTAAATTTTAGAAAAAAAAAAACACAAACTTTTTCCGTATTTAATTCTGCATCGTTTGAGACATTTTTTGTAGTTATTCTTGCTGACAGTTTTGGAACAATTTTTATTTAACCCATAAAGGAATTTAAAAAAAAAATAAGTTCAAAAAATTTAAAAAATATAATGGTATATGTGAAAAACTTACAAAAAATCTCAACTGATACAAAATTTTGTAAGGCATAATAGTGCATACAAGTTTGTTTGTATATTATGCACTGAAATTGTTAAAATTATTAGTATGCGTTGAAGAATCGAAAATAAAAACTGAATTTTTGCAGTTTTTACTAAAAAAATATATGAAATTTCAAAAAAATTTTTGAATTTATTCAAGAAAACAACCATTAAAAAAATGGTTTTTGTAAAAAAAAAAACAAAAAAAATAATGGTTAATGTTTAAAACTTCAAAAACATCTAAAATGATGCAAAAATAAACTAGTTCTAAGGCTGCTTACTGTTTTTTTATGTAGACCGTTAAAATTGTTAAATTTCTACCAGAAGTCAAAAAAGTAAACATTTTTACAATTTTTTTAAAGTGTTTATGGCTTAAATGGATTATTTAACAGGTTTTAATTTAGCCAATTTATTCATAATCTAATTTTGATTTAATTCTTAAGGGATCATGAAAAAAATTTGAATGCCCAACAAAAAAATAATATTGGTACATTTCACAAACTTCCAAATTATCTCAAATGCTGCAAAATAAAATACAATTTAAGATTATATAGCATTTGCTCGTATATAGAAGTGATAAGTTTGACAAATTTTAATTAAAAGTTGAAAAAGGGAAATATTTAACAAGTGTTTACAATTTTTGCTATTAATGTTGAATGGTTAAAGGCACTTAATAAAACAAGAATACATTTTTTTGTGTTTACCATTTTATTTTGCGTCATCTGGGATATTTGACAAGTTTATCCTGCGATCCTTTCTATAAAAAATTTAATTTCATTCAAATGAAACCATAAAAAACGTATGTATGTTTGAGTTAAAACATATAATTTTGTCAGTATTTTATTTGCTTAGAGCTTGTATATAAGTTCTTACATAACTTTAATCAATGAATAAGTTAATAAAATATTATTTAATAATATCCCTAATTTGTTGGTTCCAAAGAATTTCCCAGCCAGGCTTAAACTTGCAGGTTAGCAATCACTCTGTTGTAACCACATTACGTTTCTTTAAAGAGCTGAGATGATATTGCATCAAGTAAAAGCATGGACAATAGGAAGCAGGTCACAACGTTAGCTTCAATTCACATAATTAAGATTTTTATCAAAAAAGGGTACCTATATTCGAAATCTTCTTTTTTCTGCGTAATTCTAAAATTGAGGTTTTCTGTAGAATTTGTTACTTAAAAGAATGCATAGTTTTAATTATTTTTTATTTAAATAGTTTACGATAAAACCTAACTAAACCAACCTCCATTACGATTTGTCTTCAAATATTTGACATTTTCTGAATTTTTAAGAAGCTTCTGCCATAAATATATATTTTTTTATATTATATTATTCAAGAATAAACAATTGTTAATCATTTGGTGTATACAAATATTTTCTACACAAATTAGATTTTAAGATATAGGATTTCCCGAAAAATCAAAAAATATTCGCACTAAAATCCCGTTATTTATTTTTTCCTCAACATCCACAGTTGGGGATATTTCTGAAAAGTTGTTTAATTGTATTAGGTATAATATATGTAAGTATGAAACCTATTACCAACATTTAGAAGTTTGTATGGAGCAATGTTTTTGTTTCCTGGGCTATTAATTCAAATTATTTGAGAGAACTGTTTTTGAAAAATTAATTTTCAAACTCATAACTTTGAACAAATAATGAAAAAAATATTCAAAATATTTTTTTTTTCAAAGTTTTACGTTACTAAGTAATAGTTTTTTTTTAATATTCTATACTCTAATTAATTCCTAGTAAAATACTGAAAACAAAATGCTCAATTGTATTTTAGCTTTTAAGAAAATTAAAAATAACGGGAGGGAAATTTTTCTAAAAAAATGACTTAAAACAGATAAATTTAATAAAAACAAACTTTGACCGTTATAACGACATGCTATACTCTTTTGTAAAGCCAGAAATCTCTTCTTTTATTTAGTTTTTAAATTAAGTTGTTTTAGTGAACAGTTTTTCAAAAATTAATTTTCAAAGTTAAATTTCTGAAAAAAAAAGGGTTGTGTTCAAACTGATTTTGTTCAACATTTTACGTTATTAAGGAATAATTCTGTTTTTTATATTCAATACTCTCATCAATTTTCAGTTAAGCACTAAAAACCAGATTGCAAAACATATTCCAATTTTTGAGAAAATTGAAAATAACAAAGGTAAAGTTTCCCTTAAATTCGACTTATCCATCCATTATTTTGTTCCTCCAAAGCTCATATTTCCAGCATAATTAATTACATAGTAAAGTGGATTTCGTTATTTTCAATTTTGTTCAAAACATTTAAAGATCCAGAGACATTTAAAGATCCAGTTTTTGGTGTTTGACTAGAAATCGATAGGAGCATAGAATATTAAAAACAAAAATATTAGTTAACAACGTAAAATTTGAAAAAAAAAAAGAAATTAGTTTGAACACAATTGTTTTCATTATTTTTTCAAAATTTTTATTTTGAAAATAAAT
This sequence comes from Epistrophella euchroma, assembly GCA_947049315.1. Lineage (NCBI taxonomy): Eukaryota > Metazoa > Arthropoda > Insecta > Diptera > Syrphidae > Epistrophella > Epistrophella euchroma. Next base: position 117,516,198 of record OX346245.1, on the reverse strand, counting down.
TTTTCGATTTTTTTAGAAAATTGCTCGCCTAAACAGGGGGAAAGAGACTCCACTCCCATACGATTTTTTTCTTGTCTCAACTAAACCTTCACGCTCTAGCTTTTTCTCACACCTTATGTGAATCATCCTGTATACAAACATAGTTACAATAAAAAAATAAATACATACTGCCAAACTACATGATTTAAAAAAAAAAAAAACAAATTTTAATAAAAATGGAAAATTTTCTAGAGAAGTAGGTAGGTACCATAAATTGATCGTTTTGAGTTATATTATTTTATTTCGGTTTTTTATATGAAATTTAGTTACGTTCAAATATTTTTTTTTTGGTTCACTCCACTAAAGGTTTATATTTTATATGTTTCTCAATGTTCACTGTACTGTATCTACCTACTAATCTAAGAATCACAAATTATTTTTTTTAAATGAAAAATTCAATGATCATTATAAATTCACTCTTCACTCATCAAAACAAGAAAGCAAACAAAAGTAACAACAGCAACAATAATCAGTTTTCACATTTCATATTCTTCTTACAATCATTAGATACTTACTTACATACTGAGCCCTCCTACCACACCACCCTTCGATCGCATTGTGTAAAGCTCTCAAATATGTACACACAAAATCTATTCTCATTATCCTTTACATTTTACTTACGTGTTGTTATTTCTGAGCTCTGTCCATTATCACATCACTCACACCACCCTCAGCAACATTTGTGTAAAGCGTGCCACTGCCATTACACATATACTTATCCTTATACCTTATAGGACCAAATAACGACAGCAACAAAAAAAAAACAAAGCACAACAAAAATATTCACGTCGCTCACCCCCTTCTAAGCAATCAATATGTTGGCGGTTCACGCAGTCTCACTCACACATACTCACATTCGTCTGGCTTTTTTTTGCATCTGTGTTGCAACCTTGCAACTCATAAATAATATTCCTTGGTTCTCCTCTCTCTTGACAATTACACATACATAAATAGATCTTCGAATAAAAACCATCTTATGGCGATTTGAAGAACTAAAATTTCGAAATATTTGAAAATAACGACTTTTTATTAAAAAAAGGACTTTTATAAAACGTATTATTTTTTAATAAAAAGAAGGTTTTTACGTTTGTTTTTTTTATTGAATTATATTATTAGAATATGTACATCATTTTAAAAAAGTTTTGTACTATTCGTATTATATTTAGTTATTCAAAAACACTATTAAAAATTAGAAAATTTACTTGTTTTCAAAAGCTTATAATTCAAAAATGGTGACTAAGTTCAAAAATCAGTCACGAACAAATGGAAGCCCTATTTATTACCTTTAAAAATATATATATATTATACGACTACCCCTCTCCTGTTTTCAGATCGGTCTGAAAGCATTTGGCAGTTTTTCGTAATTTCTCGAAACCTGTCATCGGAATTTTTGAATAAAACAAACAAAAACCAAAATTCAAAACAAAATAGCTCGAACATTTGGAAGCCAAGATATCAGTCTTTCATATGCAGTTTAAATTTTGGCAATAAGTGGTTCCAGGGCTAAGATCCGTATGCAACCGTTTTGCCAATTTTCCACTTTTATCGAAAATATGGGTGGAGGCCTCTTAAGTGGCCAATATGGCAGATAAAGGCTCAATATCTCAGTGCACACCAACCCGAATGAAAGGAACTTAAGTCCCAATACATATTGAAAACTAAGAGTCCTCTTATTCTAGTATGTACTGTGAAACTGGCCTTTAGGCTCCTAATAATAAGACATTCTAAGGTTTGAGTATGTTCCGAGATCCGAGCTAATGCTTGTAATATAGGCTGACTTCCAAAATACATCAGATGCGCATTTACTGCGCAGTTTGCGCATCCAAAAACTTTATAGCTGCTTCGAATTAATTTTTTTTTTGCATTCCGAAACGTCAGACTTATGTAATGTAATATTTCTACAAAGGATCAAGTTTTCGTTTCTGATGCGTATGAAAAATGAAGGCATTACTTCCGCATTTTGGAACTCAGCCATACTTATAAAGTTTTTGAGAGAATATTATAAGGTACTTTTTCAGTAAATCATAGACGAAAAACCCGTAATAACTGAAGCATTAATTCTGATTTAGAAGCAAACGCTCGACAATTGACCAGATCACTGAAGCCATTGAGATAGCTCTTGAAGAAAAGAAAATTTATTCACCGGTCTTTTTAGATATGACGCAAGCTTTTGAAAAGGTGTGGCACGAAGCCTTTAAATAGTCCAAAGTTCAGTGCATTTCTAATCCAACCCAGCACTTTGTAACACCCCCAATTTTTGTTTTCATAATTTTAAAGGAAATCATAACCCTAAAATTTCGCACTCGTGCAGTTCACCTTTTGGTCGCCATCTTGAAATTTAAGTTTTTGATTGAATATCTTGGTTTCTGTTAGTCCTACAAAAAATTTTGTGAGACAAAAAGTGTAGAAAATTAAATCTTGTATTTTTTATATTAGGAACATTTTCTCGATATTGTGAACATTGAAAAAGTTACAGGTGTTAAGCCAACCATATTGTTTTTTTTTAAATTATTTCTGAAGTGAAAAATAATGAAAAATAATTTTAAATCGAGTGATATTTTTGGATATAACTTTTGTTCTAGTAATCGGATCTTCAAGGTTGAATCTTTATATTAAGTCAGAATAGCCATAAAAATGTTTGAAGAGGGGTAAAAAATTTCGTACTAGAGAGTGGATTGAATCCGCCTTAAATGTGATTTTTAATTTTTAAAATGCAAAAGTTAATTAAAACTTTTACAATTTTGAAAAATAATCTGCGACAAAGATATTTCATCAGCGGTCAACCCTTTCCTACAATGATGTCATATGTTTTGGTGGAGTAAATTCCACAGGAGAGGCAGGACGGGGTCTTAAAGCTAAACGTTCCATTCCACCACATTAGATACAGGTGAGTTTTGACAAGCTATAACTTATAGATGAAAAAAGTCCCAGAGATCGTTAATATTTCATTTTGTAGGTATTTTGATTCTCTAAGTTTGTTTATTGGTCATTTTTTTACAAAATAAAATCCAGGCGAGTTATTTAATGAAAACTAAATGACCAACTGTTTCAATATGGCGGTTTTTTCCTAACCAACTGTTTCAATATGGCGGCATTTTCCTAACCCCTACCACCCCGAATTTTTTTTTTATAATGTGGAAATGTATCCAAACACATACGATTAAAAAATATATGCCCGTCAAAACATGCAACTTCAATACATTTTTTTGACTGAATCCAGTGCCTATGTTCTGTAACTCTCACATCGAAAAAATCAGTCGAGAAACGCTGAAAAATGGAACAAAACTCATGTAATTTGTTTCAGTTTTTATCGTTTCTCGAACAATTTTATGCATTTGAGAATTACAGAACTTTATAGTGTACTGTGCACTATAAAGTTTGTGCACGTTTTTCTCAAAACCTATTGATTGTATGGAAAAAAGTGTTATTACATAAACTAAAACTTTTGCCCTCACATGTTTTTAAAAACAATGACAGTTTTTGAGAAATTTTGCAAAAAACTGAAATTCAACCCCTTTCTCTCTCCGGTAAAAATTTTAGCCCTGTTCCAAATTTAGGGTACTTTTTGGAAAATGCAAAAATAAACATCTCCACCAAAATTCAGCTTTGTAGCAATTTTTTGGTAATTTGGCCATTTTTAGTATAATTTTCCATGGCTAGAAATGTTTGTTAAAAGACAACGTTTAAAGGCTCTCCTAACCCGGCGCGAGACATTCGGTGCGAATCTGTGACGACTGTAGAATTCCCCAAGATTTGCATCGGAGCAGTGTGGGTAGGTACTCTTACTAATTACCATGGAAATAAAGAGACTCGAAATTTTAGTTTTCGCTCCGAATGTTTCGCGTTTGTTTGGGAGGCCCTTAACTGTTTTTCAAACAAAAAAACTAGGATCTGCGCTAAATATTATTTTTAAGCTTATGGTAGATGCTAGACAAAACTTTCAAACCTTGAGTATGTGACATTTTACGCTGAGGAAAAAGTAGAACATATGTGTTTAAGTTGAGCATAAATATCTAAGTTTCGTTTCAGCAAGATAAGCTCAATAAGCTGCTCTCGACTAAAATTTAGATCTCTTAGAATTTTTTTGAAATTTTTCCTTTTTTGTCCAATTTTTCTGACTAATTTTTTGAAATCTTTTCCTTAATAACAAAAGTGACCACGGTATTTTTGGTAGAAAAATTTATTCTTAAATATAATAATTTATGTATTTTATTTAATATCCAAAGAAAATAAATTAGAGTGGCAACGCCAATTTATATCACCACCCGGTTTCGAGGGCTATATTTGTAGCTATTTATTGTTGTTTTTTTTTTCGCTAGCATAGCACTGGGCATTGAGAATATAAGTACATGTACTGTACATGCAAGGGGAAGGCATTCAAAATTTCCAGATACAGTAAAATTAGAAGCTTTTATTCAAATGGCAGACTGTATCTCATTTGAATTTGATTAGGAACAGGAAAGGGTTATCATCAAATGGCGTTTTCGATAGGTAATCGAGGGAAAAAAAAAAAAACTTGATATAACTGAATGCTACTGGCTTCGAAACCGAAATCAAGTCCTTCTATTCTTTTTTAGAAAAATGAAATAACAATCGATGACCAATCAAAAAGCCCAAAAGACTCAAAAATTGATATTCCAAAACAAAAAAAAAAAACAAAAAAAAAAAAGAGAAAAAGAGAAAAAACCAGGCGCAGACGAATATAATTAAACGAGTTGTTTATATTGTATAGAGCAAAATTCGTATAAAAGCTTGCCGCTTTTTTTCTGTTTGCGCAAAAATCGTGATTAATCTGACGATGAAAGCTTTTTGTGACGTGAAATTTTAAATTATCAGACAAATCGTATGTTAACGGAGTTTTTTTATTTATCAGCTGAGTCTAATAATGTGTTAATAGGTATGCCTGCTGAATGTTTAAATTTTTGATACATAGTATAAGTAGATATTTATTTTGGTGTTTCTTTGTTTTTTTGCAAGAATATTTTACTTGTTAATTTTACAATGAATGAGGTTTTTAGATGCAAAAAAAAAGTAAAGTTTAAATTAATAAATGTTAAGTAATAACATTCCTATTCGAACATATTAGCTGCGTTTTATTCACAAATAAATTTGGTGGCATAAACGACTCATGAACCAGGACCTAGCGACTTACAACTCTCAACCATTTTTATGTAAAATTGTGTAGACTTTTTTCATATTGTGTAATACGCATAATTGTGGTATGCACAAATTTGCTATACATGTGAGGTATGAAACTTATTTGATGATTTTTCTTTGACGTCATGGACACACAATTTTGTAGTTTTTATACGTCGTCTAATCTAAGCTTAAGGCCGGATCCACACATGTCTCGTGTGGTGTGTTGTAGAGTGTTGTGGGCTGAGTACACTAATCAAGCGTACTGTCTTACAAACTGATAAACTGAAAATTTTGAAATTTTAGTTGTAATTTTTTTTTTTTGTTGAAAAGATTGTTTTTTTTTTCTTTTTAAATCTGATCAGTATTGTGAAAAAAAGTGGACAGCAATTGTTCTTTTCGTTTCCATTTTGATGACAATTTCACAATGTTTATGAATCCAATTTGTTATTTAATTGGTTTTTACGATTTTGATCAATCGGTACGGGAAAATGGTTCAATAGATAATTTGAAATAATACAGAAATATTGGTGGTCTATAGTTCTTTAAAACGTTTTACCAAATTAAGTCCTGCAGTCAATATTTGTAAAGCAGTTAAAGATTTACAAAAAGTCCTTAAAAAGTCGTTTTTTTTACCTTTTCTTAATGTAATGGTGAGGAGCCAAAAAAAGTAATCGTTATAAAATTTCTTGTAAAAAATTAATTCCAGTTTTTAAAACTGCCCTTAATTTTCCGTGTCGTCATTCCTTGCCAAGATATTGGTAGTCAAAGTCAAAAGTCTGTTTTTTCATTCAAAGCCAGATATTCTTTTGGAAAAAATTGTAGAATGACGACCTTAAAGCTGAATAAACAAGTTATCGAAACAAAACATTAAATTGGCTCAAAAAAAAAAAAACTTAAAATTTTTGGCTTGTGTTGCTTCTTGTGATTACGCAATAACGGTATCTTAAAAAAATCATTTGCTAAAATTTCTCAATACAAAAAATATAAAGCTTCAGAATGTTTTTTGTTTCATTTCAATACGACCACTTTTCGCAGAGATACAGCTCTTCAAAAAACACTAAAAAAGTTATTTTTGTTCCCCTTAATTTTTTTAACAAGTGTATGTTGCAAATGTAGTAGCCGTGGCGTGATGGTTAGTGCGATGGACTGTCATGCCGGAGGTCTAAGGTTCGATCCCCAGCCTCTCCACCTATTTATTTAAAAGAAAAAACGGCTACTGCCTCTTGCGAGGAATTGACAAATCCTCCAAGAGTATCTCCTGTCACAGAAAAGTGCCGCTCGTTAGCCGTTCGGATTCGGCAATAAACTGTAGGTCCCCTCCATTCCTGCAGACACGCACACAGGAATGGTTGAGAGTTGTAAGTCACTAGGCCCTAGTTCTTCATGAGCTGTTGTGCCATCAAATTTATTTTTTATTTTTATGTTGCAAATACAAACATCCTTAAAATCACCTCAAATCAGTTCATACCATTTTTCACATATGTATTTGTAATTGACAAAGTGACATTTTTGGAGCTAGTTAATTATCGATTTTAACTTAAGCAAAATATTAAAAAATTTTGACCCATTGTTTTTTCATCAAAAATTTAATATTTTCTTCAGCAGTAATATAAACAAAAACAAATACAAGACTGGTTCGCACGAACTTGCTCTTGTAGTTAACAACTACATACATGTAGGATTGAAAGCAAATGGCCTACACACTTTTGGACTACCCACTACCAACCATTCGAAAGCTTAAATGAAAATTATAAGTAAAATCGGCCAACCCATTACGTGAACAACTAAAAAATGAGCTAATTTCCTTAAAATTCATCAAAGCAGGGAATTACGCGATTTTTTTGGGAAAATCTGAAATGCAGTTTTTTTATTACTATATAGTTTAGATAGATACCAGGTACCTATACGAAGTTTGATCAAAATCGTTAGAGCCACTTTGAGAAAATTTTAAAAACAACCAAAATATTTATATATGGGAGCTACCTATTCTATAGGTAGATTATGATGATACCCTATACTAGACTTTAGGGAATCACAAAAAAATAATAGGTATTCTGTACCAAATTTGGTCAATTCGCACGATCTTGATCCAGTGGTTAACAACAATGAAGCATCTTTTTAACGGCACAATGTTAACTTTTTTTTTAAAGAAATTATTTTAAAAATAATTAAATGCAATGTGAACTATTTAGGCGTACATTAATCGATCCACCTATGTAAAGATGAAATTACAGTGGCCAAAAAAAAACCAATGGACGGTATGACGGAACCCAGTGTTGTCAAACTTTTACCATTATTGAATTTGACTTGACCCAAGTAAATGTGACGCTACTCTATATTTTATTTCACAACCTCTAAGTCACACTTATAAATAACCAATTACCACAACACTTTTTAGAAGACCAACAACTCGAACACCTTTGATTTATTAATTAAAATGATTAAATTACAAAGTAAACTGGTTAGATCCAAGGATGAATTAAAGGTCAGAGATAATAATAAAAAAAAAACAGCGCTTCTGTTGCTCTGTTCTCTCAGTGTAGTGTCTCAAATGAGGTTATTTTTTTGTTTATTATTTGTCTTTAATTGTTACCCCAACTTAAGTCTTACATTAACTTGGATACCTACTATGTGTAAAAAAAAGAAATCAACGTTTCTGGAATTTCTTGAAAAAAATAATTGATTCCTATGCAAAAAAAAAAATCCTGTAACCTGTAAAATGAAAATTAACAAAACAAAAAATATTAAATAATATAAATGCACTGATATATTTTTCTTCTTCTTTCTCTTCTTTTTCTTCTTCTTTACAATAATGAAATATTTTTTTTTTTAGTTTTTATAAATACAAACAAAAATAAAATGCGCAATAATGGTAATAATAATTATATTATTATAATAACGTAATTAAATTTGTGAAACATTGTATAATTTAATAACTGAAATACAACCATTTTTTGTTTTGTAAATAAAATATCTATATATTGTTATTTAATTTTAATCGCACCACATCCCCCACAGCTCTTTCTTCTATTTAAATTAATAAATTAATTTTTCGACTTCCTGCGTCTAGCATCTGTTATAGCACCCCATAGTTCGATTATAAAATCATCTGTAAACCCAAACGACTCTAGATCTGAATTATCGATGGCTTCAGCAAAATCCATTGAATTTGTTTTATTCGCACCAAGATCCCAGATTTGTGTGGCCAATTCTGCATCGTTGATACCCATAAACGATTCTAGCAAATTATTTATTGCCTCAATGCCACATTGTGTTGAGTCGTCGGGCTTTTCTTCGATTTCAACATTGCCGTTGGCTTTGAATATTAGTGTCTCCTTGCCACTACCGTAACCCTTCCCTGTCGCTTTTGGTTGTGATCGTGGCCCAATTCCTTGGAATCCACTCTTCATGGGCTCCACCAATCGAATGGTGAATGTGGCGCCGGTAGGGATTTCTTTTAATAGTCTGGCTACTTCGTAGTGGCGTTTCCCCACCATATCCACTCCGTTCAGCTTTTCTATGTGATCGCCAATGGAAATGTGCTGAATACGATCAATAACACTCTCTTCCTTGATCCTCTTGATAAATGCATAGCCAGCACCATTGTCTGTGATAGTAAGGCCAAGGGCATCTTCTGATTTGATAATTTCAATTTCTTTCGGTCGACCCTTTCGGTGGGCAAATATGAAGTCGTCAAGACCAATTTGACCGCCCAGCAGCTTAGACATATCAACTTTGTGCGAATTTAGAGTGCAGAATAGAATTTCTTCAACGGGAATGTCATAGCATTCGGCAATCTTTTTATATAGCTCCCTTACGCTTGCAAATCCTGTTATCAGGCCTGTAGGACTGCCATGTGCCAGTTGGCAGTGAAATACCAGCTGTTGTTTTGTGGCATTGTTATCGGGTCTAGGTATATTTGCAGGAACCGCTGACAATTTGTTATTATTATCAAGGTGAGGTATTGCGTCAGGCACTGGTTTACTGGGCTTCTTGGCAAAAAGCGGCATATCTGTGTATAAATTGGAACTCGTATAGTAAATATATTTTTGTTTTTCATTAATTTTAGCTTTTTTTTTTTTTTTTTTTTGTACAAAATTTACATTCGTGTCGTGTGGTTTTTAATTACAGAGTAGGTATATTAATTAAATTACATTATGTGCATCTCAAGAACTTTTGGTTGTATGTATATTTATATTTGAATTATCCTTTATTTATTATTTGTTAATTTAATTGTATCTACAAAAACAAAAAAACAACTTCACCGACTAGAGGCATTTACAAAATATCATCGAATACAAGTATAATTTTACAGGTTGCAGGGTGTTTCAATTGTTACGAATGTAACACTGACACTCAAGACTTTTTAATTTACTAAGGGCCAGTTGTACAATCGTGGGTTAAATGTTTATCCGTGGTTCAGGATTTTTAATTCACCGATTTCGGCGGTTTAGCGCTGGTTCAGGTATGAATTTGGCTATTATCACATACTTGTACCGGGAACGATAGTTGACCCTCAGTTAACGTACCGAAATTGGCGAATTCTGTCGAAAACGGCTACCAGAAATTTGGCCCCAAATAAAAAAATTAAAAATGGCCCCAAAAAATTATATGAAAAGCAACAACTACAAAAAATTGATTAAATTTTGTGAATTGGCGTAATTTTTCATTTTTTTGGGGCCTCTTTTCATTTTTCATTTTGGGCTTGAATTTCATTATGAAAAATGGCCCCATTTTTATCTGTTGTTGTTGTTGTTGTTGTTGTTTTATGTATATATTTTTGGGCCAATTTTTTGCTTTTGGTTTAAGCCTTTCTTCCTTTTTTTGGGGCTATTTTTCATTAAGTTTGGGGTCATTTTTTCATTTTGAAAATGGGTTCATTTTTCAGTATGAAAAAAAGCCCCAGCTTTGGGGCTATTTTTCATTATTTTTTTGGGGCCATTTTTCATTGGGGCCAAATTTCATGTAGCCGCCGAAAACAGATGTGCAGCTTGTTCCAATGCAGCGAAAATAAATTTACACAGGTTCTTATAAGGGCTGTCATATTCCAGGCTCTGCATGCAGCCTTCGCTGCACGATATCTCTATTTCCAATTTCGCTGCATGGGAAAAAGCTGCACATCTGTTTTCGGCTTTAAATTTCATAAACCACGCATTAAATATTGAGTAGTATTTTTGTTTTTAATATTCGATACTCCTACCAATTTCTAGTCAAACACTTAAAACCGGGTGCTTGTTTTTTAATTTTTGAGAAAATTAATAATTTTTTTTTAATTCCAAGTCGAATTTTTAAGAATATTGCCCCTCCCACTTAAACAGGGGGAAATAGCCCCTCCCTCACATACGATTTTTTTCTTGTCTCAACCTAACCTGACCTAAACGCCAGCGCCCTAGCCTTTTGTCACATCTTATGCAAAACACCCTGTAAATCGCAAGGAAAAAATATAAATAAACAAAATTTAATCTACTTTGCTGTAATCTATACATTTAAAAATGGGGTAGGTATAGAAAATGGACGGCAAGAAACAGTTTCTAAATTAAAGAAGAAAAAACGACATGTTACATGTTTTTGCTAGCTCTAGGGATTCATGGGGACTTTTGTATACTTCATCACTAGGCCTATGTTAATAAGTCAATTTTTGTTGTCAGGTGAAAACCTTTATTGACTAGACTATATTAGGGCTTTCCCCCATAAATTATTACATATTTTCAAATGTTTTCAGTATTTGTTTGAACACTCATAAAATAATTAAAAAATAAACCGAAATGGTCTATGAAATTAGTCATTTCTGACGCATGAAAAATTGGTAGATAATTCATACTTGCATAATTATTGATTTAACTGGAGCGTAAAAAATTGCGAAATTGAATTAATAAACTATTCGGTCATTTATTTATTAAGTAGATACCTATTATAAAAAAAAATAGAGAAACTATCTGACTGATAAGAAACGACATTTCAATAAATTACAATCTAGAACTAGACTTATAAAGGGTGGTCCAACCATAATGCACGATGTTAATTGTGAGTCAACTTAATTTGACATTTCTTTGTTTCAGTGTTTGACAAATTCAACCATGGAGAGGTACACATTTGAGCAGCGCAATGCCTTTTACGAAAACGGGCGTTCAAATCAAAATGCATTTCGTGCATTTCGTGATTTTTTTTTTTGGCAGCATAATCGACCAAATGTATCCACAACCGGTAGAATTGTGCGAAATGTGAAAACACCTGTGCATGCTCGCCCAGTTCGTTCTGCGGAAAATATTGCTGTTGTTCGCGATAGTGTGGAGAACAGCCGTCAACCTCGACGCGTCGTCGTGCCCAACAATCACGAGATGATAACGGACTTCTTGTGGCCAAAAATTGAGCATATGGACCTGTACGATATGTGCTTCCAACAGGATGGTGCCATTTGCCACACAGTCAACGAAACAATGGCTGTATTGTGCGAGAAATTCAATGGCCGTGTTATCTCACGTCGGTTGTGGCGATGTTAATTGGCCGCCACGATCATGTGATTTGACACCGTTAGACTATTTTCTTTGGGGATATTTACAAAGTCAATAAGCCAAGAACAATTCAAGAGCTAAAGGATGAGATAATTCGGCACATTAACGACATTGAACCTCAATTATGTCTCAGAGTCATTGAAAATATGGACCATCAGATAGAGGTATGCCACTGAAGCCGTGGCGAGCATTTGGCCGATATTTTGTTTCACTCATAATTTTCATAGATCCTTCTGTCATAATAAAAAATATTAAGATAATTATCTGAAAACTTTTTGTTTTATTTACATTTTACAATTAACATCGTGCGTTTTGGTTGAACCACCCTTTATTTCTAATAATAATTGAAGCATTAAATGAATGAGCAAAATACAATAATGCATAACAAGAAGTCATTATTTTTCTTTCCCTTTATGAATTTTGCAGCAAGTGTGTGTTTATCAAACAGTTTATAAAAGCAGTTTGTTATTTAATATGATGTCTGTATATATGTTGTGAAAAACAGCAAAATGCATTCAACCTCACGCACGCTCACAAGTCACAACTTCCGTTCTAAAAAAGATCTCTGTCTCGTCGTGGATCCAATATACGTGTCTCACTCTAATTTAATTAAAGCAATTGCAGACTGTAATTTACATTTTTGATGTCGGATTTTGACCTCTGTTGCTGTTTATTAAACATTTTGATTTTATTTTTGTTTCATTTAAAACCACTTAAAGAACTTGAGATCACAAGCTTCTTAATTAATATTTAACAATTCGAAACACAAACACCACATTGAAACATAGAATATAGGTATGTAGCTCAAGACAAAAAAAAAAAAAAAAAACAGTATTCACCTTTTTCCAAATTAAAGAAGAACAATTAATCACTTAATTAGATAACATGAAATTACAACAAATCCAACACCGGATAGATTTTTGTTTATTTTTTAAATAGTTAATTTGTTAGTTGTTTTTGTTTTATTTTACAATAATTTTTTTTTATATATATTTTTAGTTTAGAAAAGCAGTTTATTTTTCTATGTACACAGGGACAATATAGAACGTTTTAGCTCTCGTGAATATTATCACAAAACGAAAATATCTTTTTCTTTCTTGCTTATTTCTCAAAAGAGAAATAAGTTTCCTTCCACTGGAATAGGCCACTTGGTGTCTTATCTTCGGAAAAGATAAGATACTCCAATTGCCGTAACCGACGACGACGACGACGACAATACAAAAATATGCACACTCACACTCACAGTTCGATGCGGGAATTGATTGAATGTGCCGGTTCAACTTCTCCATTACGCTGAGCTTTCAAAACAGCTGGCGTCCTCATTTTTTTTTGTTCTAAAATTGGAATTTGAATATTTAATAACGGCGACGACGAAATGGTGGACGAAGAAGAGCTGTGTTATGCATTGGGGAGATGCGACACAAGACAAATAAGTTTTAAATTGAAAACTACTGCATTCTAGAAGCTGCATTCAAATCGCTTTAGAAGTGAAATTGGAAAAGTTGGAACAAAAATTAGAAGATCTCAATTGGCACCTCCATCTTAAATCGAGTCCCACAAGGGAGTCTGTCTGTTCTCTATTGTTAGTTTTTATTGGAATCGGAATGCTTTTGCGTTCTTCAAACGGTAAATTTAATGTCACAACAGAAATCAAGTGATACATTTTTTTTTATTTCCAGGTTATGTATTGTTTGCACATATGTATGTAAATTGTACATAATATTAACTATTTGTATACTCACTTAAGAATCCACAGGAAATTTAGTTTTTGACAAATTTTTTTTTCTTTACTTGTACTGAATTTTGTATACCACAACAAATTTTGCTAACAAAATATTTACTCTTTAATTCAAATAATAAAATAATGTCGATTTTTTTGAGTGAAGCATTTTTCAATTGATTTGTTTATTACTCCACTTGAGTGATTAAACTTTTTGTCATATACTCTTACATACCTTTTCCATTTTATTGGAAAAACACGTAACTTTGATAACTGCTATCTGGCTGATTGTTTATTATTTTCTGATTGTTTTCTCGTACAACAGGCAAATTTGGTGCTAAGCATTGATTGTTTCAGTTCTTTTCGAAGCAATATGTATTTATATATGTAGGTAAATATTTTGATACAGAAATAGATGTTTTTATTATCAAAGTTGTTGTCCTTTTAAATAAATAATAATAAATTGGTGTCGCAATAGCTCGTGGAGATCTAGAGTCTAGTGACTTACAAATACTCTCAACTATTTTTGTTATTTGTTTGGCAGGAATGGAGGAGACCTACAAATTTCTGCAAAATACAATTGGAGTCAAGTGATACTCTTGGAAGATTTGTAACTTCTTCGCAAGAGGGGAAATGGAACCCAAGATCCCCGCCAGTTTGACGGGACAACACACAACGGATGGGGTACTGGACGGGACCCTCTAAGCCACAAGCAACCCAATTTTTAAAACTTCAGTCAGAAGAAAAGAAAAAATTTATTTGTTTTTTGACCCACACTAAATGTACATTAGGAAGAGAAGTACCATACATTATGTACCTTGGTATATCTTTATCGTTTAATAAATCGGTATCGATATAAATATAAAAAATTTAATTGTAACATAATATAACACTGCGCAAAAGCATTTTATTGTATATTTGAAATTTCTGATATGATATGCTATCTATGTATGTATGTACATATATATTATATCAAGAACAGAAATAGTACATTTTTTAGAAGATTAATATAGTCCATTGAAATGTTACAACAACATTTTGGCACATTTGTGTAGAGAATTGAATTTATTATCTACAATTTATGTTAAGGTACTTTTTATAGTAAAATCGGAAAACAAAAGAAGATGACGTTGTCAAGAAATATATCATTATTTTTTTTTTTGTGTATTAATTTTATATTTTCTATACAAAAATAGCCTTAAATAATTTTTGTGGTACCATTTTTTCAAAAAGTATTTGACCGAATTCGATAAATTCTATATCGTTGGAAAGCCACAATTGCGGAGATGTGCAGAATATACTTGAGACACGCATTTACACACTGTGGGTCATTTTTGTTTTTGTACTGTCGAACACTGTGCATATTAAAAAAAAAATTAAATAAAAAATGTCTTTTTCCTTCAATATTTTCAAACAAAATTGTTTGGGAAATTAAAAGTTTTCTCCTTCCGAGTGTGTCAGTTTTTGTTGGCCGAATTTCGGCCAAGGGACGATACTTTTTCCAAAATGGCGATCCCTTAAAAATAAAAATAATAGTGTCCTGTACAAAAAGCAAGGTTAATGTAACATTTCAATGGACTAAAAAAATAAATATTCAATGTTTGTTCGAAGTAGCCCGTGGCGTAATGGTTAGTGCGATGGACTGTCATACCAGAGGTCTGGGTTCAATACCAGCCGCTTCCAACTTAAGTTTTTTTCCGGGCTACTGCCTCTTGTGAAGAAGTGACAAATTCTCCAAGAGTATCTCATCTTGTCATAGAAAAGTGCCGCTCACCTTAGCCGTTCGGATTCGGCAATAAACAGTAAGTCCCTTCCATTCCTGCAGACATGCACACAGGAATGGTTGAGATTTGTAAGTCACTAGGGCCTGGTTCTTCATAAGCCGTTGTGCCACCAAATTTATTTATTTTTTTTTTTTGTTCGTATTTAATGAAGTTATTTCTATAAGGCCATAAACCACATCAAATAGTTGTTTTTTTTTTTTTTTCTAAATTTAACGGTAGCTCTTGGAGCCCTTTGGGTTGCTCTTCTGCCCAATAGTCCAGTCAACTAAGATCCAAAGCCATAAAATAATAGAAAACAAAATGTAAGTGCTATGGGTGACCCTCAGGTCCAACATTCAAAAAGTCCCCAGCCCATGGGCCGCGAGTTTAAGGCAGCAGAGAGGGGTTAAAGTTCCTCTTTTTTAGTTTTTTCGAGAATATTTTGAACACCAAGCGTATAAGTGGAAAAGTCTGCACTACAACATTAAAGTCATCGTTTGGGAGAGGGGGGCTGTCTATGTTACCCCGTTTATAAGGAAGGGATCCTTTTCAAAACCATTGGCGTAGATGCATAATTATTAAAAAGCAACTTAAGCACCTGTAGCACAATACTATAGGTTTTTAGGTTCAAAAACTTATGGTCTTATTAATTAGATTTTTGGCTGTTTAAACTATGTCTAAGTATTTCGAAAAAGTCGGAAATATGCTTTATTTAATAAAAAACATATTGCATTTCTCAAGGTTTAGACAATAGATTACGTTGTCTAAAGCAATTTAAAACGAAAAATAACTTAAGCAACGGTTGGAAAGGTTTTTTAAAAACTTGGACGGCTGTCTAAAGTTAGCCAATGTTTATTAATACGACCATTATTACTTAATTCTGTTGTTTAACAAGTTTTTCAGGTAACAATTTTTGAAAAAAACTTGTTTATGTGAAAATTGAAAACTATGATCACTATACTACTTTCCAAAAACGTTGAATTTTTTTCAAGCTTTTTAAGACAAAGTTTAAAAAAATCATTTAATTTTAATAGTCCAATAACTAGACATTATGTGTTTATGTATATGTCAGAACATGCGTCAGATCCAGTACTTCTGATTTTTTTCTGAGTTGTTCATGATGTTGATCCAAAAGTTTTCGAACTCAACCGACGAACGAAACATTGTCAAAAGATCAAAAAAAAAAAAAAACCACGACGACGGTCCCATTTATTAACAAATTGAATTGCGATTTTTTTCAATATACACTAGTCAAAAAAAAAATAAGGAAACAAAAAAATATATTTCACTTTTTTTTAGTGTTTTTTGAAGAGCTTTATCTCTGCGGAAAGTGGTCGTATTGAGATGAAACAAGAAGCATTCTAAAGTTTTGTTTTTTGTGTCGACAAATTTTGCGAAAAAAACGGTATTTTAAAAAATCATTTTCTAAAATTTGTCAACACAAAAAACATAAAACTTTAGAATTCTTTTTGTTTCATCTCAATACGACCACTTTCCGCGGAGACACAGCTCTCCAAAAAACACTAAAAAAAATTTAATTATTTGTGTTACCTTAATTTTTTTGACTAGTGTAATTTGTAACGATTTAATAATTTGACCAGTTTTTGCCAAGTTTACTTCTAGGAATTTTTCAGTAGCAATAAGGATAAGAGCCTGGCTAGTATTTTTTAGTTTATAAAGAGTTTGCATTAGGTTTTTTAAAACTGAAAATATATAGTATCTACATCTACACGTATCTTAAAATAAAAGAATACATGAATTCATCTATATATGTAAATAAAAAATGTAAATGTACGTTTTTTCCTTATGAGTAATCTCCGAAAGTTCTTTACCGATTGCTTTAAAATTTTGACACAACATTGCATTTGCATACGAGCGTGTTTTTATATACTTTTTTTTAAACATCGCCATCAGTTTGACATAAAAGCTACAATTTATCAATTTATTTTGCTATTTTCTTACTATTTTCTCTACCTGTGCGAAGCCGGGTCGGGCCAGCTAGTTTTTTTTATATAATTTTGTTCTATATATAAGTTTTAAAATAATAATAATTCAAAAGCTTCCAAAATCAAGTTCGGATAAAAAAATAATAATTTATTACACACTATAACTTAAAAGGCTTTATAAAAAAATTAATAGAGACAAATTGTTTTTCACGAGGTATTTCCTCACATTCTTTTCCAATATACCTATTTTTTTTTTAAAAGAGGAATCTTAAGATATTAATTTTTTTTGCTTTTTTTACATTTAATTTTTTTTATAGTTTTCTGAACACTTAATCTACTTTAGTTCAACTTTAAATAAGAATTAAATATTATCAGCACCAAACGCGGAACTATTATCATATTTTTATGGTCTACATAGGTGAGTGAACACACACAAAAATATCTATAATATCTCTTGATCTATTTGTTCAGAAACAAAATATATAGAACACATGACACGCCTCAACTAAATTCAATAATTACTAAGTTTACACATAAGGCATAACTTGCAAAACAAGAGGCTCGACCAGTTAAATTGTAAACAAGATTATTACTCTAAGTATTGAATAACAACATGGAGTAGGTTCATCTAAGTATTAATTTATTATTATTGCCTATGTTGAACAACATCAACATCAACATGACAACTTAATAAGGCATTCCCGTCTAAATTATGTATAGAAAACATTAAGACAAGCCTCCAATCAAAACCACAACCTGCTAAATGCGTTACAAATAAACACTCTAGAGTCTAGAAGTTCTGCATCGCGCACTATTTGCATTTCTTGAAAACAACAAACAACTAAATAATTGTGTTGTTGTTTTGTTGAGAAGCTTTTAGATAAGTTAAATTTCTATTCGACCCTGAAATTTGATAAACAACGACAAGAGATATAAAGGCGGAAGTGCGTATGTCTTTTAGAAACGAACGCTTTGGCTAATTGTATGAGATTAAAAATTTAAAAATATTTTTTTTTTTTATAATTATTCCACCTAATTTCAATAAAGCATGTAAATTAAAAATAAATTTATACGCTACACAGCAATGAAAAAAACAAGAGGAGACAAGCCCACAAATTGTAGCCAATCATGTTTACGGAAACGAAAACATTTCAAGTCGAGGCACCGTATAGCTATGTATATTGACACATCAGCGCAGCCAGTGATTTACGTCAAGTGTTTATCAAGGAAAACCGGTAATTTTAATTTTATAACACACAACAAAACTAAAAAGCTTTCCTTCAGTTAAAAATTATTTGGATTTAGTGATAAATAAAATAAAATTAAATAAAAAAAAAAAAAACTGAAATTATGTCCGCGTGGATATAATACGGCGAAAGCTTTACCAAGCTGTTAGTTTGTCTACTTTCAATTTTACTTGATCTGCGTATAATAAACAACATCACGCCACTTTCAGAATGCAAGTTTTTTTTCTTTTTTTTTTATGGAAACAATTAAAATTTCTGCTAAGACACTTTAATTTAGAAAAGTAAGATAAAAAAAGGCAAACTTAAAAACAAAACCTGACAAAGCTGTATTTTAGTGGAAAGTATTATCTTTATGTCTTAAGCATTTCATAATAAGTATATACCCTAATCTGGACCAGAGTTAATAGTCCAATGAAATGTTACATTAACCTTGCATTTCATACAGGACAAAATTTGTTGATGGATCTGTAGGAGGGATCAGTATTAGTGTAAAAACGAGTTTTCGGGGTTGAACTCCCCCCCCCCCCATTTTCATTTTGGAAAAGGGGGCGTAAAAAGGTCTTCGCGATATCTTCAGAACCATACATCGCACAAACAAAATTTTACCACATTTGTGTAGAGAATTAAATTCTCTACAATTTATTTTATTACACTTTTTCTCGTAAAATTGAAAACAAAAAAGTTATAACCAAAAAAAGATGACCGTTCTAAGAAATTTATCTTTAAGAGGATTTTAAATAAATAAAAGAAGAAGATAATGATACTTTTCTTGACAATGGTCATCATTTTTTAATTATAACTTTTTTGTTTTCAATTTTACGATAAAAAGTGTTATAACAATAATTGTAGAGAATTTAATTCTCTACACAAATATGGTGAAATTTTGTTTGTGCGGTGTATGATTCTCAAGATATCGCGAAGATCTCTTTACGCCCCATTTTCCAAAATGGCGGCCAAATGGGCCGAAATGGCCCGAAAACTCGGTTTTACACTCAAACTGATCCCTCCTACAGATCCATCAAAAAAAATTTGTCCTGTACAAAATGCAAGATTCGGCCAAAACTTTGTAACATTTCAATAGACTATAAAGTTACTGCGGACATTAAGGGTAAACTAAGCTACAGCGGTGGTCAAATAATTAGAAACAACATCTAAACGCATTTAATCAATCAGAATATTTTTTTAAGCACAACTGTATGGTCGCGGCTTGGTTGAATGTATGCAAGAAATATTGGGTGGAGTGATAAAAATAAGGGCTTCCCCAGAAAATATTAATATAATATGGAACATTTTTTATGAAAACACATATCAACTTTTTTTTTTTTTTGTGTTTCCAATTGCATGGCTAGTTTAAATTTGGGTTTAATAAATATTATTTTTTTTTTCTAATTTTAATGTAGGGCTTATATTTTTTATAAAATCTTCTTTAAAAAAAAACGATTAAGATTTGTTAAAGAAATCAGATGGTGTTCTTTTTTTAGCTCTAAAAACAATTTCAGAAAAGTTTTTTACTAAATTAATTTCGAATAATAGATACTGATTTTTAATAATAAGTTTTCAATTTATTTTCATACTAGCAGGCCCGTGCTCGCCTTGCTTCGCATTTTGAAATAACTTTAGGATTGTAAAATACTTTTGTATTTGTTTTTTGATATTCTTATGTTTGAATATCTGTCATTTCAAACAATTTATCACTTTTTTGTTGTATTTTAACCATTTTTTGGTGTTGTAGATTATGAAATGTAAAATAGCCTATGTCCATCCTCATGTTCCAAGCTCTCGCTCTACCAATTCTCATTACAATCAATTAGGTATTTTCGGAGTTTAAGAGCAACAAACAGACAGACAAACAAACTTTCGCATTTATAATACACTCACAGGCACAATTATCCGCCCACCTGCATTTTTCGTCACCCTAACTCTTTAAGTTCACTATAATTTATCTGCTGATTTGTTTTTTAGTTAGCGGATATTTTCGCAAGAAACAAAAAACTAAAACCCTTATTTCGCCCGATAAAATTGTCATCGAAGCATTTTTAATATTGTTTCAGTTACTTAAACAACATACTGAGAAATCGGTTTTGCATCGCTACTGAAGCTCGTACACGTCTTTTTGAGGTGAGGAATGTTGGTGCGAGTGAACGTGCCATCAGAAAAAGGTTGGCGGAATTAAATTTCAGGGCTTTCCGACCAGCACGCGTCCGAAATTGCTCCCACAGCACCGTACAGCAAGACTTCGTTTTGCGCGAGAATGTGTTAACTGGACTGCAGAGGAAGGAAGGGACGTCTTAACCTCAGACGAAAGCAGAATAGGTCTACGAGGTCCAGATGGACGTCAGCATGTCTACAGGCGAAACAACGAAAGGTTTGCTCCAAACACGATTACCGAAACAGTGGGTTACCAAGGAGGGTCTATAATGGTTTGGGGAGGCATCAGTTATGAAGCTCGCACGGAACTTGTTGTGTTCGATAGAGGCAGTGTGAAAGCTCAGATATACGTGGAAAACGTTTTGCAAGACCATGTGATGCCTTTCGCACCAATTTTTGGTGAACACTTTCGGTTAATGCATGAAAACGCACTCTGCCATACCGCAAATTCTGTAACTAACTACCTAAAGAAGGTCGGGATTCCAGTTTTGCCATGTCCATCTTGCGGTCCAGATCTCAAACCTATCGATCATCTTTAGGAAAACCTTAAAAGACGTGTTCGAGCGAGAACACATGTCCCTACCACTCTAGGAGATCTTAAGATCGCTGCAGTAGAGGAGTGGAACAACATCCCTCAGTCGGATGTTCAGGACATCATTGACGGATTTTCAAACCGGCTCCACGAAGAAATTAGAGCCTGCGTCACAAACACCCATTATTAAAAATTAAGTTTTTCAATAATTTTACCACTTTTTTAACAACAAAAGATGTATAACATCTTTTTCAGTATATTGTGTTTTTGTTCGTTTTTTGTGTTAATTCTTTAATAAACGTGGTTTTTTTTCAGAATTTTGTTTTTTTTTTTTTATTTTTCAAACTTTGCTTTTAACATTACTTACACATAATGTGGTCTAAACTTGACGGTTTCTTTAAATTTACAGAAATACGAGGTGGGCGGTTAAATGTGCCTGTGAGTGTATTAATAATAGGAATATTCTTCAATTTATTATGTATGTACATATGTATATGCATAAATATGTACATATATAATTTTTATTATTATTTATATGTACTTATAATATACTCAATCTTTAAAATTCAAAGAAACTCTTATTACAAGAGCAAGTTCGTGCGATCCAGTCTTGCATTTTACTAATTTTGTTCTTCGTATTTAATTTGTTTCTCAATTTTTAGTCGAATGCTTAAATTTTTCCTCTAATCACGTTTCAGTGGTTTTTGCTTTGGGTCGAGGTTCAGATAGGCATTGTATAAATACACACAGACAAAATTGCATGTCTCTCTTTATCATTGCGATTGTTTGGTTAAAATCACGAGGTCGATTTGATTTACTATTGTAAAATTTGCCCAACAACAAAATACTTCACTAGTAAAAATAACGGAATTAATGCATTGCATCAACATCAGATAAATATTGCACATCTGCACCGCAACAAAGCAGTACATGTGCAAATAATATTGAAGTTTATGAATTTACCCAATTTCCTATATTTTGAAACCAATTGCTCATTTCAAATAATAAGCTTTATTTAAAAAAACTGCAAAACAATGCATCACGTTCCATTTGAGTAAAACAAACAAAAGGATTCATTTATAAATCGAATAATTAAATTAATAAGTAAAAATATATTATAGCACATCAAAAGAAAATCCAACAAATTGAAAAATACTAAAATGGAATGAAGCCTTAATTTTCTTTGAATACTAACACCAACAATAATAACAAAAATTGAGGATATTGATTGACGATGAATTTAACATATTTTGATAAAGATCTATCGTTAATGACTCATGATGTCAACTATGTTATGAACTAAGAGGATAAAGATTGTAAGTAATCCAACAAAAAATAAAATGCAGGACTTCCTCTTGTGATTCAAGGCTATGAACTTATTAATAAGATTTTTATAATACAATAGTCACATAGCTAAATACTAAACTAATTGGTATACAATATTGATTGAGGATGCTTAGGAGAACGAGAACCAACCATTTTCCAAACAAGAAATACCAATGTTTTCGCAATCCGAATATTCAGCCAAAAGACATGAAACGCTGTTTTAATTCAATCAATTTGTACATTACAAGACCTAAACTTAATTAATAATTAGTTAGTTGTTTATTTAAGTTGTTTGAATTAAATGAATAGCTTTGCAGCCTTTACTGCGAGTACGTTGGTAAAGCCTTTTTTAATTTTTATATTAGTCGTTCCGGATTCGTAAAAAATTGTAGGTCATTCCTGTCGAATAGGCAGCTATCAAAAAGATCCCAAAACTATACTCGCAAATAAACATAGTCATGAGAGTAAATTTTACTCCCGATCTGATAATTTTTTATGAGATTTATTAAATTTCAATTAACCAAATTCTTAACAAAAAAAAACATTTGACAACGATCGAAAATAAAATGCGCGACTGGATTACTTGGAATTTTAAGGCAGCATGTGAATTCGATTAAAATCGCGTTAAATTTTTGAAATTATTAAGGCGAATCTGTACGTTAAAAAGTCAAAATTTAATCTCGGATAAAATTCAATAGAAAATTTTAAACCAATTCGCACACGACCTAAAGATCGTACTGTAAACTAGTAAACACAAATAAACTGAAGAGCTGTGTCTCTGCTAAAAATGTTCGCATTGCGATGAACCAAAAAGCTGAAAATTATTGCAGATGAATTTGGCAAAGTACCTTTACATTTCGCAACTATAAGAAACAGCAAAAGACAAAATTTTTTTTTTTTGTCGACCGAAATTTTCTTTAAAAACTTTTTAGAACATTTATTGTTTAAATCGAAAAAAAAACTTTTTTTTTTTTTTTTAAATGTTATTCAAGCTACAAAGGACCTCTTGAATATAAATGTTAATCAGAGTGAAAATTGTCCGTTCACACGTTTGGAGGATGCTTTTTTATGTAAAATTGGTTGATCCCCTGGCAGGCGTTATCAGACAAATTGTAACTTTTTTTTGTTGTGTTCACTACAGAAAATTGTAACAAAAATAAATGCAATTGAATCTTTAAATCTTGAATATTTACTTTCTTCGCGCACGATTGATCCTAAAATAAAAGAGAAACGAGCTTGATTGATATCTGATAGAAACGCTATTAAAAACGAGTCTTTGGGAGCCTAGAATTTATATTTCCAGTGCAGTTTGTGTTAAAAGGTGTCTGGACTACACTTAAAATATTAATTTAGCAGTAAAAAAAATGCTTTGGATTTGCAATGTAAATAGTAATGTGGTTTCATTTGCAACCACTTCAGATTTGAGGGTCAGATGAATGATCTATAGTGACAAATAGGTTTTAAGTATTTTAGTAAAAAATATTAAACTGTGTAAATAAAAATGTCCAATAAAAAAACATTTAATCATTCCTACCGCTATCTAATAGGTATAAATAATTCAAACTTAAAATCATGTTTTCAAATCACGCCACAAAGCGCCAACTTAAATTTTTTTTTTTTTCGCATAAAGCTCTCACTCAAGAGATTTTGTGTATTTTTGTATGTATGTATATGCTTCCAAAAAAGCTATGTTGTCTAAGATCATATTCTCATATACCATTTTATTTGTTCGTTAAAAACTTCAACACTATGCTATTTACATTAAAGCAAAATATCGAACGATAATTTTAATTTCTTTCGAAACAAAGACCTTGACATCTTATGCACGAAGCATTAAACCTTTGTTTTGGGTTTTAACGAAAGGAATACAAATGTGTTGGACAATGACGAATTGCTTGCTATTCAGCAAACGAAATAATGTGCAATCACTGTATCCAAGTGCAGTACAATAACCTCAATGAATGGGTTGACAACTAAAAAAGCTCGGTTTAAACAGAAGAATGAAGAATAGCTTTGTCTAAGTAGTTATTGTTGTTATGATTATATTTAGTTATATATATGTTTGTCGACTCTCAGACCTATACACAAAAGTTATACTTTAGTTAATTCCATAATCGTTCAAAAATTTAAGCGAATTTCTTAAAATTTTTTAGAAAAAAAAATCGGTATGTCATTTTTAAGAATATAATAATATACAACTATAACCAAAATTTAAAAAAAAATTCTTCAACCCGTTTGCAACAACAGCTTGAAATGGTATGTAGAAGAATTCTTGCTAGTGAATGGACAGGTAGAAGACGCATTCAAGAAGCAGGCCTTATCCCGAAACAGCCTGCCACGGGACCGAAGTTGACTGCAAATCACCGAAAAGCTCGACCTCGATTTTCTCTAGCGAACTACAATTGGAAAGTTAAGCAATGCAGGTGAATTATGTTCTTGGATGAGTGCAGAATGAGTCTGCATGGAAGTGATCGTAGGGGCAGAATGCACAGACGACCTGCCGAGCGATTTGAACATTGCTGTTTTTTCGAAACCGTGGCTTATGGGGGAGGGTCCTGTATGATAGATTAAGGCATTTCAATTGAAGGAAAAGTTAGCTGGTTTTTGTTACTTGTGGTGGTCGAGGGGAGGTTTAACTGCAGATTAACACATCTCCGATATTCTGCTACATCACGTCGTTCCTTATGTTGGGTGTATTGCCAGGGATTTCGTACTAATGCATGATAACGCTCGATGCAACACTGCGCGGGGAACAGTCGGATTCCTTGGGGAAGTTGGTAATGCCACGATGGACTTGCTGGCGCTAAGCCCAGGCTTAAAACTTTACAAGAATTTGTTCGACGAGCTTAAGTAAAGGGTTAGAGCCAGAAATCCAGCTCTTGAAACAATTAATTAACTGAAAGCGGCACTGGTAGACGAATGGAAAAGAATATCGCAAGAGACAGACAAGAAACGCCCCAAGATTAATGATAAATCTTTTACAAGCTGTAATTAGAGATAAGGTGAGCAATTCAAGATACTTAAACAATAAATTACGATTAATTTTGTTTAAAATGTAAAATTTTCGAGCTACTACCTATTTTAATTTCACTATTTTTTTCCTTACATGCTTCCACAGTACACATATATTGCGCATCTTCGAAAATTACAGTGACCAGAATTTACAAAAAAAAACACAAGTGTTTTCGAATCGCAGTGAACCTCGTCCACAATTTACAAAAACAAAATACAAGACATGCGCAGAACTGAACAAAAATAAAAACTCGGAAGATATTACCTTCTATATGTGTACAGTGACATTCTTCAACTATGACGATTACCCCTTAAAATCCCGAAGTAATTGTTATGTTTTTAACCTTGATTTAAAGCTAATGGTTGCAGCTTTTTAACGATACCATAAGCATTCATGCGTGCCAATTACATTGATAGCAATTACTGTCTTTACATGAAGAAAGAGTGATTCCGTTTTTTTTGCTCGCAAGTGTAGTTGGAATCAGCGTTGCAGAAGTGACACGATCGTGCTTTTTGACACGATAATTTCCTCGGGGCACGGTGGCACGAAAAAAATCAATATGGCACGTTTTTTATTTCCCTTTTTTACTTAAAATGAAGCAAATTTCGACAAAATTTAATGAAAATTGGTCAAGATTACGTAAAAAATTGACAGAAACTTATATATTTTTTGACAATTCACGAATAAAGCAAATGATTCCTTTAGATTTTTTTTCTTGTATTACACAACGTAATAAAATTGATTAGTTTTTTTTTCCAACAAATAAGAAAAATTTATGGTGTTTTCATATGGCACGGAAAATGGCACGTTTTCTTCAGAAAATATGGCAAGTTTATTTTTTTTTCGAGCGGTAACGCTGGTTGGAATACATATTTGTATTGGGGGTTTCACCCCTTAAATTAATATAAAAAACATAAGTGATGACATGCCAGCCATTTTGACTGAGCAAACTGCAATTTATGTCCTTTTTCATTGCAATTTGTAAAATCTATTCTCAAACTCCAGAACTGCTCTTTTGAATAAAACATGTTCGCACCGACAAATTTCATCTTCAGAGCATGTTAGCTCATATTTTCATAGTATTGGTGACGATTGTTCACACATAGACTTTCAATTCACTGAACAAAGATACATAATTTCAATTTGACATGTATAGGTGAACGCAGATCAAACCTCCGAAATTAAACAGATCGCATATGTCGACTTCAGAACTCTTTCAGAACGCATCTTTTTGTGAATAAAAGATGAAAAACTGGAAAAAGTGCAAATCTTTTTGCAAAAAGATGAAATCTTTTCTACAATGAAAAACGACATTAGTCGCGTCTGCATTGGGTTTGATGTCACTTAAAATATTTGTCATCTTATGTCTCATTGACATTACGATCTCCGTTGTTTCCCAAACTCCTGTTCATTGTATAACCAGACAACATCGATTCTTCAATTTTCACCCAAAAACTTATCAAAACTCTTTAAAATTAAATACATTTTAGTTTTTCTACTTTGGAATAACTCCGCGATGTTAAATTTTTGTAGAATGATATTAAGCATTGATACATACACAAGCACATTTTTCAAATATTTTTTTTTTAACCGGATGCTCGAACGTCACTTCGGATTAGCATGAAATATTAAAAAAAAATGTTTCACACTTGATCAGCTTATTAGTCAAATTAAATAAAACTTTAAATTTGAATGGACGACGCATTCACGCTCTATCGATTTTCAAAATTTAGTTTTAATTTTATATATGCATATATATTATAAAACTCCAGATATATATTATAAGTATTCGTAGGTTTGGTGCATCGGATATTTGCAACTTCCGTGTGATGCTTTTAGTTAAAATTTTTTAATTTTTTTAAAAATTTTGTTCGCCTCGATCAAATTTGTTGACCAATGTGAGCCGATCTCATACAGTATGAATTCAAAATGTTATTTTTTGAGGATAATCTTGTCGTTTCTCTCAGATCACTGCATATGTTGCTAATGTATTGGAATAGGTAGCAGACTAATTTTATTTTTAATGATATAAAATAAAAAAGTTAAAAATGTGATATTGCAAAATAAAAATAAGAAATCACGTTTTTTTTTTTTTGAAAAGAGTAAAATAATAATACAATTTAATTTAATGAGATAATCAAAACCTTATTTCTCAATCCACTGAGCTAACAAAAATTTATCCTATCCTTCTATTGCTTCTAACATTGCCTAATTTATAAGACCCTAGGTCTCACTGGCATATATATAGGTATATGTTTGTGTTGTTTTTTAATACAAAAGAATCCCGATAACTCAGCATTCGATTTACTGGGCACAAAAGTTTAAAACGTTGCGTTGGTGTGCGTACTGTCGATAATTTCGTAATGGTGCGAACTACAAAATTCCTGATTTTGAGTTTATGGCATTTTTGGAGTAAAGGCATTGCCTTCGATTTTTATGCATCGGTTTCTAAACGTTAGATTATTAAATTAGGAAAAAAAATCCCAATTTTTACAAGTCCACAGTAAAAATCGTATGAATCCAAAATTTAAAAAGGACTTATTTATAATTAAAAAGCCGTATCTTTTCCCTTTATCACTTTATATATGTATTTATTTGTAAGTTTCATGTTTTAAATTTAGGTTGCGTTTTTGTCTTTGTCTACAAAATTTTCGTTATGCCCTTTACAAAATTTGTGACAGTGTATAGTTAACCTAATGTATTTATAATGGATTATTCATTTAGAGGCCGTTTCATCACACAAAAGGACCATTCTTGATATTTATTTTTAAAAGATTATTTTTTTTAACTGTTGACCGTATCTGAGGTCTATTTTGAAATTCCAGTTTTCGATAATACATTCTGGAATTTCGACTTAAATTTTGTTCAGCGATGGAGCCCACTTCTGCGGTATTGGCGGGCGTGTCACTAAGAACATTCACTATATTAATTTAGCTGAAGAGGAACCCGAAGAGGTTCTAAGTTCATCTCGGCCAAAACGTAACTGTGAATGACACACGTTATCGCGCCATGATAACGGACTATTTTTTGTGCTTTCAGTGACTTTTGGTTTCAACAAGACGGCTTTAGTAGCCATCTTTTCTGTGAAAACATAGTTACATTTCAGTGAAACTGTTTATTTCGCGCTACTAATGTGAGATCGCACTTTTAGGCTTTTTACTACATAGATAAGCGGGCTACGCAGGTTATTTTTATCATTTTTATAAATAAACTATAATGATTAGAAGTAACTATAAAGATGGGCTTATAAACGGTATTCATCTTAAGTCGACAAAATGTAGAAGTTTGAATAGTGGTTTTTAGGATAAGCTAGTTTGTCACAGTTTTGTTTTTAAATGTAATGTTAATGCGGCCCAGCAGGGCGAGGGCCTTCTGTCGGTAGACATACACACATGCTTCGTTCACGCAGTTTTTGTTTTTTTAAGTCGAACGAAGTGCGTTTATGCACACTCACTTTTAATGGCGATACACCAAACTAATGTCTAATCTAAGTCTAACTTAGTGCTGTACATTTTTACGTACATATATTATGCAGTTGTTGTAAAGTAATTAAGAACGATTTTAAGTCCGGCAACACCATTGCTCCAATAATAATACCTTTAAAACAAAATGGCTTCCTAGAATCGAAAATAAAATTGAAAAAATTAGAATTCGAGATACATTATGCACTTTTGAATTGTTGGTTTGTTGTGTTCGACAGTAGCTTTACAATTTAACCTATATTGTTCGCAAAAAATATTTCGTGCATAAATTTTATTTGGCATTAACCTTTGCGATTCGCCTATATGTATACCTACCAATCCACTGAAATGTCGAATGTTCGAGTTCGATTTCGTACATAATCAGATATAAATTAAAATTTAATACGAAAGTAGGTACCTACCTTCTTAAAAAAAATAATCTAAACAGAAATAAAGAACTAAATAAGTAGCATTCGTTTCTTCTTTCAAGAGAATTCAAAACATGCGATACAAATGCTGGAAATGGCTTAAACTCTTGTTGGATTTTACGAGTAAACGTCCTTTGGCATTTGATAAACCTTTGATCAGAGTTTACGATCGGCTTTACAGGTAAATGAAAACGCTGTCTTCCATTGCTGCATTCAATCCAACTATGAATTGCGTAATAAAAATTTTACGAAAATAATTTCCGCGTTAGAAGTTTTTTTGGTTGTAGACTCACGTGATTATTGAATAACTTCCAACTTTAAAAAAATCACTATGGTTTATTTGTAATTAATTCTAGAGTGACCTATAACAATATTTTACCCGTGGATATTTTAGCTTACACCTAGTACCTACATATGTACCTATTATTGTCGATCAAATGGTCACGCTTGCTACACAAAAAAAATGAATTACCATAAGCAGTGGTTGTTGTTTGGTTAGAAACTCCCTTTTAAATAAGAATCAAACTGAAAACAAAGAACCAACGTATTTAGATGAAATGAGCCTTTTTTCTCAAGGCTTGTGATGATTCATCAGACTTTTTGTATAATTATGTATCCTTCTTTTACCAGAGAAAATCGATTTTATTCTTTTATAATACCGCAGACGAATTGCAATCAATGGTTGATTTTTCTCTGGTTTGGGCGTTGAAGGTTGAACATATTTCTACCGGAAGTTAAAGGAGGAAATGTTAAATAATTCTATGCATTATGCTAATCTTGATTTTAAAATTAAATGGGGACATACCGAATTGATGTGTTTTATTAATATAGGTACATCTCCAAAGAAACCAGAATCAAGAACTACTTTTCCAGTCGCAAAACAACAAAACAACTGCGAAAAACTTCTATACGGTATACACCCAACGTTGGGTTTTATCGATTTTCATTTATCGTTGCTGTGAAAGTTAAACCCTTTTTTCCATTTACATGTTACTACATGGTTATTTACATTTATTTTTTGTTAGTATTAAATATATTAAACAAGAATTATACAGAAAATAAAAACATGTTAATCAACTTTCAGCACGGTTAGCAAAATAATAAATTAAATTGTATCCCAATTTCCCACTACAATGATTAGAAAAAAAACAGATACCATATTTTCGTATACAATTTACTTACCGATTTTTAATGGAATGTGCAGAAATTTTGGGAGATAACTATTTTCAAAGGTTTTCCTCAAATGATTTTGCTAATTAAATTAATTTTTCTGGTTAAATTAATGGAAAATTTCACTTGGAAAACAGAAGAAAATATTTTTATTGAAGAATCACCTGCACTTTACACTGACTGCACTACTGACATTACAAATTAGAGAATCGAATGAAAACGACCGACAGTGACGGATGATGGTTTCCCATTTCTTTTCTTTTGCAACTGTTTTGCTCTTACACGGCTTAGTAGAGGAAAGTATATTATTAATCCTTTTTTTGGGGACTATCTGCATAAGTTAAAGAGAGATCGTTATATTATTTATGCAGAAAAGAAAGTAGAAAGTGCAAAGAGAAGTGAGAGAGAGCCAGCTAGATCTTTGTTTCTTTTTGTTTTTTTTTTTCGCGTGACATTTTAAAATGTCAAAAAGCAGGGTGATGTCGACAACCAAAATAAAAACTTAACACCTCGGCTACATGGTACAACTAACTGCCTAAATAGAATAGAATAATTATAGAATACAAAAATGCTGCAATTTGAACTGGAATACCTTCCAATAGTTTCGTACGTACGATCTATATTTTAAGCGTCCACAATGTAGTAGTAATGTTTTTTAAATATTTTAAAGAAAAACAAAACAATATTGTTGTGAACACCTTATTTATTTCCAATATTTTGCTGATACGAAAAGAAATTTTTAATTGGTCTCCAACATGACAACGAATGGTCTTATTAATAAACATTCTCTAACTTTAGACAGCCGCCAAGTTTTTAAAAAACCTTTTTAATTTTTGCTAAAGTAATCTATCTTTTTATCTTGCTTTAGACAACGTAATATATTGTCTAAACCTAGAGAAATGCAATATTTTTTTTTTTTATTAAAAAAGCATATTTCCGACTGTTTCAAAATACTTAGACATAGTTTAAACAGCCAAAAATCTAAATAATAAAACCATGCTTACGAAAACCACAACGAAAAATTAACCCTTGTAAAAAGTCACCGTTTTCAAAAACAAAAAAACATACACAAACGCATAAAAATCACAGAAATAACCGTGTTGTGATGAAAGAAACAACAAATGTAAACACGAATAGAGACCAAATGTCACTTTTCCGCACACAATTAAATGGTACAGGCAATTTAATTCTGTGCGAAAAAAGAGGGGAGATCTCTTACAATTAACGATTTCGCTCATCGAACAGCGTACCGCAGAACAAAAAGAACAACGAAATTTTTCGTTTGTGATTTCGTTGTGTCATTTTTGTATGGAATTTTTCGTTTCGCATCAGTAGCATACTAGGAACGTAATAAAATTTTTGCGGCGCAAATAAGCACAATATTTTTTCCGACACAATAGTTTTATTCTCCACACCTATTCAAATACTAATACGTGTTTAACAAATTTTTTAAATCACTGATTTCGACAGTTTATGCTTTGTAGTGGATTTACGTTGGTGTTCATGCGAGTTCTGCAAAAAAAAGGGAAGATATAAAATTCCCATGTGTTGAATAGAGAGAGAAGACCAAAATGCAGATCTTCATGAAATACAAATTATAGGAACCCAGATGATGATTATAGTGAAGACGAACATGTTCATCTTTTATAGTAGCTTCTTCTGCATTTTATGCCTTCGGGTAGGCTATCCAATACCTTTATGGTGGATTAACATTAATCTTCATCAGAAAAAGTAGAGCGGGATAGATTCATATTCCATGTAGATCTCTGCATTTTGGGTTTCTTTCTCTATTCAACATATGGAAATTTTATATCTTATATCCCTGTTTATTTTTTTTTTTGCAGAACACGCATAAAGACCAATGTAAACCAATTTAAGAGATAAAAGTTAGTTTGGCTTGAACTGCATGGGTACCTGGCTCAAAACATATTCTAACTGCCGTAATATTCACGCCGTTTAAAACTCGGTTTAAAAGCACTTAAACCGACGACTTTTAACCGATCTAAACCCATAGAATTTAAACGACAAAATCTCGTTTAAATTGGTAATATTCACTCCGTTTAAGCAAAAAATTCCATTTGGTTTACGTCGGTTTAAAATTGTGATTTGAACCGAACGTCGCATAGCATCGCAAGTATGAAAAAACTAAAAAAGGCTTTTCTTAACATTTTTTTTCGAATTGTCATTTTATATTTAAATAAAATAAAAGGTTCGTTCGCGTACTCCCCAAATCTACGAATTTTTACGAATTTCTACAAATTTAACGCAAAATGTGTTCGTTTACTCAAAAAATGTGTAGTTTTTCGCAGAAGAGAGCGCTCTCGAGAGAGTAAGTTATTTCCCCTTTCTGCTAATTTCAGCCCAAAGAAATTCTTCGGGCAGAAATATGAGTTCAGTCAAAAGTCACTTTGATATTTGCCAAAACATTTCTTTCCTTATACTCCTCTGTTTTATTTAATTTAATGTAATAAATTAACTTTTTCTTACTTTTTTATTTTATTTTGAAAATCTTTTCAAAGAAATGATGAAGATATTTATTTTTTTTTTGTTTTCAAATATTTGATGTTAAAAAACCGGTAAAAATTATTTGTTCAAAGCGTTCGTGTACTATTTCGCAGTTTTACTTCTCTCTGAGAGAATTTCATCCCCACTCCTCAATATTTGATAGACTGTGAATTTTAGTGCAGAAAGTACACGAACGAAGCTAAATTAATTAATTCGTGTCAAACACAAATACGCATTTGAAATGTCTTTCATTCCTTTTTATCGTGTTTTACGCTGGGGAAAAATGTCAATAATAACGTCCACCGCATTGCGTCTTCCAAACATTCCTTGAACGATTTGTTGCGATTTGAATTCTTCTTGATCTGGTTGCAGTTCCGCGTCGGTCGGTAATTCGATTCCAATATCTATCATATTATATTAAGCAAGATGGCAACTAAATTCCATCAACCTAACAGCAATACCGCAGCCCAAAAGCCTTAACTATACATAAGCCAAAAAAGTGAAAAAGTAAAAAAGTGAAAATTTTCAAACTCATTTTGGGATAATGTTTCTCACAGGAAAACTTATAAAAATGATGCAGAAAGCTTAAATTTTGGTTTAAAAATAAAATGTATATATTATTTTTCACAAAACAACTGCGCCCAGCGGCCGAAACTAGGCCAGCAAAAACTGACACACTCTAGGAAGGAGATAACCTTTTAAAACTTTCAATTTCGCAAACAAATACCTACATAGTTTGAAAATATTGAAGGAATAAAAACATTTTTTTTAATTTAATTTTTTTTAAATATGCAGTGTTGGGCAGTACAAAACAAAAATGACCCACAGTGAGTTAATGCGTGCCTCAAGTATATTCTGCACATCTCCGCAATTGTGGCTTTCCAACCATATACAATTTATCGAAATCGGTAAAATACCTACTTTTTGAGAAAATGGTACCTACCACAAAATTTATTTAAGGCTGTTTATATATAGATTTGTGGGAAAGCTGTTTCCGCATAGAAAAAAGTTGTAGGGCTGGTAAAAAGTCCTAACTGATGCTCTTGTGTAAATATGTAAAAAAAATTAAGGGTTGCAGTTTTTCAAAGTCAGAGCAAGTTAAAAGAAACTAAACAAAAAATCATAAAACCGTAAGTTTGTTCGACATCTTTGTATATCGACATAAAATGATCTCTCAGGAACCCATGATTTTCGTCTTCATCGTTGGCCGTGGCATTTGAACTTGTTAGTTGTTAAGTAAAGTGTTAGGCTAAATCTACAGATTTGATGGCACTGCCAGATAAAATTAAAATTTCTTTTTTTCTGTGGAAAACATATTCCAAAAATAATTTTTTTGTTTAATTTCAGTTTGATAAATATAAGTATTGAAACTACATTTTCAAGTGGGGATATAGCTCAGTGGTAGAGCATTCGACTGCAGATCGAGAGGTCCCCGGTTCAAACCCGGGTGTCCCCTGGTTACTTTTTTTTGTAATTATTAAAAACGTCATCCGATGAAAACAGCACTACATAATAGGAATTACGTCATCTTGCTAAAAATTGAATGTTTGCAATTAATTTGATGGATAAATGTTTTCTCAGCGCGGTTGAGTCGATTATTAATTCGGCTGGATCTTTGGTGCCATTTAAATTGAAATATTTATCTACAAGCGTCAAGGCAATCAACATTTATTAGAATTAAATTATTACAACGCATGTCGGCACAGAGTTCGAACATGTTCTCGTGTATCGAATTTTAAAAGGCTTTTTATTTGCAATACAAATGTATTAAAACGTATAGGTTCCATCAACAGAAACCATGCAGTTATAAGTCCACTTGACGTGACAAATTTCCATTACAAAGGCTAGAGGTTTATTTTAGACCAAATTCTCAAGAGTTCCAAAAACAGAAACACATCGTTTTTTTTATTACAAAATCAGTTTTTACATTTTATTGTCTTCTTTTTTTACATTTAGAACACAAAAAGTTTTTAAATCAATTAAATTTAATAAAAGAATGAAATAAGTATGAGAACGATTAAGAACACTTCTTTCTGACAACACAATTTCATCTATTAAATGAGGTAGAAAGAAGGGGCATTTCAATTAATAAAAACGATATAAATGAAAAGAACCAAAATGACAACAAATAGAATTGAAAAATTCCTTTTGAGTTTGTACTTGCGGTCCAGAGCAAAGACAAAGTTCTTGAATGAGTCTGCCACAGAATCTGTCTGCATTGTGCTTCGCCGACCCACAATAGACGAGTGAAAGCGTGGAGTTTCCCGCTTCATTGGGACATTACGAGGTGTCTCGATTCCTTTAGATAATGGTTCCGACTTGAGTCGTTCCAGTTTCCTGGCAAAATCACTCAGGTATGGGGTCTCTGGCAGGTTCTCCTCGTTCTCGTCCTGCTCATCATACATGCTAGAGTATTTCGGAGTAGGAGTAGTGGCTGCTCCATAGCCACCACTGGTGTAACGACGTGTGGTCGAAGTACTGATAGTTGATGCAGTGTTCGACGAGTACCCAGATCCCAATGAACTGTAACGCGAGGAAGCTGGTAGGGTTGGTTTGTTGTATAGTATTTCAGGTTCAATCGATGTTCTGTTGACAGAAGTGGTTCGGAAGGACAAAGTGCGATCCGGTTCGACCACAACTTTAGGTTCCGATAGCCCAAATAATGTGTCGTGTGGTATTGGCTGAGATTGTGTCAAGGGGCGCGCGATCGGCTCATAAAGACTAGCGTACTTGGATGCGTAATCATACTCTGACTCAGATTCAGTTTCATTGACTGTCGGAGGAGGAGCGACTGTTTCTTGACTGTACGAAGTTGTGACCACTCCGGTCTTGGTTAGTGAAACCGACCGCCGAGCCCGTGGAATGACGATTTCCTTCTCGCTCTGCTCAGCCGCCTCGAGCAAAATCACATCATCATCGTCCTCGTCCTCTTCTGCAAGAACTACAGCTGTCTTACGCTTTTGCGATACTGCAATGATAGGCGGAGGAACCTCCGACTCAACTTGTGGTCGTGCAGAACGTCTTCTTTCTGTGATTGTTTCTGGTTTAGTGGATTCTGGCAAAGTAGTGTCGTCAACAGTCGATGTGACACTTGTTGCTGCTATTGTTCGACGATTTATGCGGCTGGGCGGACGTTTTGGGGCCTCATCAGCATTTGATTCAACTAGTGATGGAATCTTGGTGACATGAATCGTTTCCCGTCGATTCTTTTTTT
The DNA here is from genome assembly GCA_947049315.1 of Epistrophella euchroma. NCBI lineage: Eukaryota > Metazoa > Arthropoda > Insecta > Diptera > Syrphidae > Epistrophella > Epistrophella euchroma. The sequence goes on along the minus strand of OX346245.1, from coordinate 117,480,035 downwards.
TGTCATCTGTTTCCCCATTCATAGCGACGCGTAGCTTGCGAATGAGTAGTTTTCTGCTTGTATCTGTAATGGGAACATTTGGGAGCCCGAATTCGAGGCATTTTTTGCGAAGTGACGCATTATCCAGGCTTTCTAAATTGTCGTCAGACATCTTTTTGTAAATTCAATTATTCACAGCTGTAGGAAAAAGTATACATTCAATATGGTAACAGAATTCTAAAAAACAAAAATATTAATGCTTTATTTTGACTTACATCGCTGTCCGAATGTATAAATAAATATTTAAAATTAATTTCTTAATATACAAAACTCTTTTACAGCTTTAATTTTATATTCTCGCTTGGAAACGTCGTAGTTTTCGTTTAACGTTTTGATATTTCAAACTTGTTTTCCAGGCACTCAGGCAGCCGGCGGTCTTTCAAATGTCGCAAGAGAACAAAAGAGATGGTTTGATTTTGCTACAGTATTGTTCTCGTTTTATTTTTTCTGACAACTAAATTTCCAGTATAGGTTTGTTTGTTGAATGCGTTCCACAAATGTGTAGTTGACGCTTTGTGTCTGTTTACATTGGATTTTTAATGAGGCATGTTTTCGTTCATTAAAATGTTCCTCATGTTTACATTATAAAGAAAAAAAATCCTTTCATTTCGATCTACCCATCCCTTACTCCCACCCTTAAAATCCATTAATCTCTCACTCACACAAAAAAAAAATTCATGCTGAATCCGAGAATATTTTTGAAACTAGCGCATCGGCATAATTTGGGTGGAATCTACCGATCTCTTTTTCACACATCTAAAATCTACCTGTCTCACTGGATGCGCTATTCATTAAAAATCCTATGTTAACAGGCACTTTCAGAGGTGCGTTCTTTTAAGCCCCAATTCACACAGATACTACTGGTCTTATTAATTAGATTTTTGGCTGTTTAAACTATGTCTAAGTATTTTAAAACAGTCGGAAATATGCTTTTTTAATAAAAAAAATATTGCATTTCTCTAGGTTTAGACAATAGATTACGTTGTCTAAAGCAAGATAAAAAGATAGATTACTTTAGCAAAAATTAGAAAGGTTTTTTAAAAACTTGGACGGCTGTCTAATACTACGTTTTCACCGACCACTAAACCGAGATTTAGGTAGATTTACCACAAATCTCTTCACAAATCCCGTGATTTACCATACAAATTTTTTCCTCAAATCAAGATTTAAAATAAATCTCATTTAAATCTTCATAGGTAAAATTCGAACAGACCTATTCCCCTATTCAGCGCAATACAAGCTGCTAAAGCAAACTTGCCATCTCACTTCCACTTCATAAGAAAAATGACCCACCATCTTCATTTTAAAAGGTTCTGTCAAAATTAATCTATTTTTTAATCTTTTTTTCTGGTGAAAACAATATTTGGGATTTATGAAATCTAAACGAGATTAACTTGCAGTGAAAACGTAGTATAAAGTTAGACAATGTTTATTAATAAGACCATACGTTTCAGTGTGGTATTTAAGCGAGCTTGAAGCTTACTTCAACCCTTTGTGTACCTGCATCGAGTTGAAATGAGCTTGAAATTTTGCTAAACCTGGGTTGAGGAGCTAACTTCAGAAACACCATCATCTCAACACAAAACTCAATATCGAGCTCTCAAATCTATGAACGAAAAACCTGGGTCAAAAATCCGACACTTATCCAACTTGAGCTCTCGATTGAGAATATAAACGTAGTAAGAAGAGAACTGGTATATGGTGGACGTAGGACAGATTTGATGCACTCAATTCACCCAGAAGTGACAGCGAATAGACATAATTGGTCTTATTAATAAACATTGTAGACAGCCGTCCAAGTTTTTAAAAAACCTTTCTAATTTTTGCTAAAGTAATCTATCTTTTTATCTTGCTTTAGACAACGTAATCTATTGTCTAAGCCTAAAGAAATGCAATATTTTTTTTTTTTAATAAAAAAGCATATTTCCGACTGTTTCAAAATACTTAGACATAGTTTAAACAGCCAAAAATCTAATTAATAAGACCAAATATGTCAGTTTGAATAATTTTTAAAGCTTTCAGATGGCAAAGACGAGCATGATATTTTTTTTATACAAACCTACACCTAACTGATATAAAGATAGGAAAACGAAACAAATTTCGAGTGAACGGTGTCCTATTTTTATAAAATATCTTATACGCACAAGGAGATCTTCAGGCGATTTCATTATGGTGCCCCGTTCATGTAGGCCATGAAACAGCATGACAATGGCAAGTCACACCATACCCTCGCCACGTCATCTATGTGTGTATTGTCCCATAATGAGCTCTGTTCAAAGCTTGGCCATTAGATTTGACGTTCCATGTGTGTGAGAGAGGTAGAAGTTGTACTGAAAAGATTTTTGTGTGATCCTCTTGCTCTGACTTATTAGTGTAATTTTATCGACATAGCTTTCGACATGACATAAGGTGCCCAGTGCGAAAAAACAAGCTTATGATTGGATTGTGGTTTGGATCTTGGGCATCTGTATGTCCTGTGGAGTCGGCGTGTAAAGAAATTATGGAAAAGAAAAAACTAAAGTTAATGACGAAATGGTTATAAATGATTTTTTATTTGTAAGTAAAATGAGAAGGCATTCGCATGAATGCATCATGAAATGATGCAATTTGGAAAATTCCTCAGTTTTGCCAAGTTTAATAAAAAAAAGAACATCTCCAAATCATGAATAGTATTTCCCAGCCAAATATGTCAGTTTTTCCGTAAACTACCTAATGGGTATTATGGAAACTAATGCCGAATTCCTTTAAAAAAAATTCGATTTGTACGATCTTACTTAAGTGAAATGGCTGATTTATTTATTTAAAAATGTTTATTTTCGTAATACTCTGAAAATTTGAAAACTTAATACAAGTACATAGCAAGTTATGTAGAAATAGAAAGGTTTCTTGTTTTGTTCTTCGAATTCTTGCAGATTATCGGATATTATAGCCAATTCTCTCTGTGTAACTCTGGTTTGTTCTTCAGGTGATACTGAAATAAGAAAATATAGGTAAATAGAAAATATAACATATGTATGTGTTAATAAAAAATATATGTATGTATAATATAAAAAAATTACAGAAGAGGTCAAGGATATCCTGTTTTGAAGCCTTTTCTAAAGTTTTTCTTGCCCTGCTGACTTCATTATGCATCTCCTTAATTTGGGTAGACTTTAGAGTTTGTAGCAAATTTAACTCATCATGCCAAAAGAATTTTATTTTTCCTTCAAGAAGGGAATCCTCTAGTCTTTGAAATACCTGTAAGGTTAAATTGAGTTGTTTGTATATAATTTGGTTGGTATGCATTATAATAAGAGCAAGTTAGCGTGTGATCCATTTGTATATTTCATTCATATTCAAAAACAAAAGTCATCATCTTTTATAGCAAGGGAGAGTTTTAAGACTTTTTAGTAAGTATGATTATGGTTTGTGTGTATATAAGACAAGGATTTTAGAGCCTGTTTTCGTTTTTTTTTTGAAGTTATGTTCATAATCCGCACTTCATTAATGGCCAGCAGCGGCGTCATGTAAACACCTTTTACCTATTTAACAGACTTTTAAATCTTAAACTGACGTTTGTTCCATACAAAGTACGTAATTTTGAAATAAGCCTGTTAAATATTTGTAAAACCGTACCTAAACTCTTCCAATCTGGCGCGAAACTTTGGAGCGAATGTGTGACGAATGAAAAATAATCTCAAATATGTTGTCGTTGTGCCATAGAGTTACTAAAAAGGAAATGTGCTGTTATAGTATGTTCTTACTGAACGAAATTGCGCAATTTTTGATTATTTTTCCGAAACCATCTTCAAGACTGCACAATTTCCCATACAATGACATCTCAAATCACCTCAATTTCAATGAAATTGCGAACAAAATTGCGTTTTATAACAGTTATAACAATTATTTCCCAATAAAGTGAACGAACAGAACTACAAAGAATGACGAAAAAATAGGCGCCAGTTATAGCTTTCAGTATTTTTGTTGAAAACTATCATGGAAAATTTTGTCTTTCCATTTCCATTTTGAGGTACGCGGTCTAGAAATTACAAACAAAATTCGCCCGCCGCGTTCTTTCCTTCCTTGGTGAAATATTGACCGTCCCGTCGGCCCGCGTTCTGTTTGATCAGGCCTTTATAAAAAGAAAAAAGTTGATGGTATTTCGTTATCAAAATTAAGGGAATTATTCAGTGAATTTTTTTCGTCAAAAAAATAGTTAATATGTTTTAAAACTTTCTTTTAAAATCAATTTTATTAGTTCAATGATCAAAATTGTTTCCAATGAACTGTCAGACGAAATTGTTTCATTTTCAGTGTGAACACTGCGTAATTTTGAAATTGAGTTCTTGAAATTGTGCAATTTCAGGCTCAGTGGGAACATAATATTAACTTGTTATTGGTAGAATTTGCATTTAAAAATTTGGATTAATATGAATAATTTCTTTAATGTGCACATTAAAGAGTTCAACAAAACATACCGTATGTGTACCATATTCTTTAAGGTCTGCTCGCTACTTCCAATGCCAATTTCTACCAGTTTTATTTCAGTTTTTATGCATTTTAAAAGAACTTTGAACTAAAATTTGCAGCAATTGGCAATTTTTGAAGAGTTTTGTAGACAGTGACTTTGGGCAAATGACTCGATAGGGAACTTTACGAATCTGTCAATGCCGAATTTGACAGCCATCAGTTTGTGGGAATAGATGCGAAATCGCAAAACGAAGTTTATACTCATTTAATATTTAATATTTTAATAATAATTTGCAAACTCGTATTTGCTTTCAAAAAAAAATCAACAATTTTCAGATCCCACAGTGATGATTTATACGGTGGTGAGAAAACATGAGAAGGATTTATTGCTATTTGGTAAAGAGATCTATTAGGTGTTTTTCTTTTTTAGTTCAGAGCAGTTCAGAGCTGAGCCGGAACTGTCATACACAAATGTTGTGTTTCTTTTAGAGTTCAGAGCGTGCTCCATATGAGCTCATAATAAAATAACCGAGCAGACGAAATAAAAAACTGAGCGCGGCCAACTTCGTACAGTTTCCATGTAATTTGACAGATATGACAATTGAGTGCTCGAGTGTGTTTTATAATTAAATCGGAGTGCTCTACTGCTCAGAGTTTACTCCGTTCGCTCAGAGTCTACTCAGTGCTCTGCTCTGAACAAACTCTGAACTAAAAAAGAAATACGCCTAGTGCCCTTCTATTACACGTTGACTCTTTCTTCATGACTCTTTTCGAAATTCAATGAGTGCGAAGGTAAAATTCGATCTTTTTTCTTCTTCGCGCTCATTCAATTTTGAAAAGAGTCATAAAGAAAGAGTCAACGTGTAATAGGGCACCTATTGAGAACTTTCACCAAACCTCAAAAGCCCAATTGGGCTTTTCCAGAATCTGACTCTGTCTTTTCTCTTTCTAATTTTGACAGTTCTTTAATCGAAAAGAAGCTCTAGATGGGGGGAAAACAACAATACAAACAAATAGAAATACACACCGATACTGTTCGCGCCTTTAATAGTGTGTTTGTTTTCCCCCCATCTAGAGTTTTTGACGTCTGGTGGAAGTTCCCAATTGAGAAATAATAGGAGTGTCCGGTGGAGCTGTTCCGAACAGGTTTTTGCTGTTCAGTGAGAAATTTTCTGTTCTATACTGTTCCGACTTGCTGTTCAGTTTGGAACAGTTTAGAGCAGGATTTTTTCCCTTTCTTTTAATTATACACACAGTTCAGGGTTGCCGTATTATAATTCCTATTAATTATTTTTAAAAATCAATTTGATAAAAATGTTTAATATTCATTTGGTAATAGTCAATAAATTAGCTATTTTTTTTTCATATTTTTAGTACCCTCGTGGACTGCTGGAATTCTTATTCATGGGTAGAAAACAAAAATTTTTTAATTAATCTATCCATGATACAAAAAAGACTTGTTATCAAACATATTTTTACTCACCACTAGCATAATTTCGAAAATAGGTTTGTTCCAAAATGACTTATCATAGTCTTCATTTATCCAAAGAAATAATGTTTTGATGTAATAACTCTTCAAATGCTTCATATTAGTTCTAAGATCACGATACTTCTTCAAAAGCCTGAGAGCATTTTTCATCTGGTTCCTTCCAGCTATGAGAATTCGTTCCGAATCTGAATAAGAGGTTCTGAAAGACGGATTATTTGATTGGACAATGTTAGGTCCTTTCAATGGTCTTGGTATAGCTTCCCATAACTTTGCATTTGGAACTCTCGAGGACACAGACTTTTCTATTGGAAATACAAATCCAGGAACAAAATCAATCGAGATTAAAGATGTATTTTCTTTAATATTTTGTACCAAAATATTATGAGCTGGTCCTTCCCTTCTGTACTTTAATTTATATTCCTCATTTTCATGGATGATTGTTGAATTGAGTTTACTCAAAACTTCAGTCATAAGGCTCTGGAACCATTGTTGAAATTTGTTTTCTAAAAGCAAACCATCACCGTCGACTAATTTACTTAGGAATATATGCATATTGTTTTCTCTTTGGACATCGCGTCGAAGACTAATTAACACATTTGTCAAGTCAATGAAAACATTACCCTTGTTTTGAATGTCTGGACAAATTTGAACGTAATCCTTTGATGGAAATGCGAGCTGAATAACTATGTCAAATTCGTTGGGTTTGGAAACTTTTAAATTATCTGCGTAGCTACCTAAAATATGAAAATTATGTTAAAATGCTGTTAATGAAATAAGAGTGCTTGTTTCTGAAAATAGTGTTGCCTTTGTTTTGGGTCCTTAACAAACCCTCAAAACGCAAAAGTAAGTTATTTGACAGAATACACATCTGTTCGTTTGCTGCCAAAATATACCTTTTATTTAGTCCAAATTTCTGTCAAAGTTCATGTAAAAATAAAATTGGAATAAAACTGTCGGTCTTGTGAGATAAACCACTGATCTCTATAATACACTGGATAGCGCATCCATACAAGAAAGTTGAAGCCATTTGAGAATAGTTATAATGTTGAGTTGCCTATTTTTTTGTACAACGGTATATTTATTTATTTATTTATTTGTGAATCGCGCTACACCATTGTAGACGTTACTTGCGACAAGAGTGAGCGATTTTAATGACAGTTTGTGCTTCAGCGATTCTTTTACCTGCAGCTACTTTTCATGTTAAAATGTATACATGTATCTGAAAAAAAGTTGTCTACTTATTTATTAGTTTTACTGCCTGAACAGAATAGTATGCTGCGACTGGAGCAGCAGCTGTAACTGGAAGAGCTGTCAAAAAGTGTCGTACGTTATTTTTTTTTACGTGCCCACAACGCAGCTATACAGCTTTGAAAGTATTTTCAAGAAAAACGTACAAGCTCAGAATTCACATTTTTTATTTCCAATCCTTTTAATTAATAATTTTTTTTTTGCGACACAAATAACCACAATATTTTCTTCCGACGCCAACAGTAGTTTTTCTTCATACAATTTGAAACGTCAAAAGTGCTGTATGTGAAAAGTTAAAAGTTGGCGAACTCTTCCGGCTGCGGCTGCAGCTTCTTATGCGGCTACGTTGTGTTGTGTTCGCAACGTTGAATTTGTGTGTATTCAATATTTTGACATCTATTCCAATTGCAGCTCCGTCTCCATTCTGTTCAGGTTTTAAGGCTAGTTCAGCTAATGTTTAAAATAACGCAAAAAATGGCAAATTGCTTTACAATTCGAAAATTGTTATGTAGTGTAGTGTACGAAAAACAGGAACAAGGTATGCTCATTAGCTGTATGACGTCACAATCATCTGGTTTTCTTCGGAGAGCAAAAAGACAATTCCAGTTCTATGGATTGTTTTTATTTGTTGTTTTATTTTCACAGTCTCTATCACTTAAAAATAATTTGTTTAAATAGGTGAGTTTTATTGGTAATTCAAAGCTAGCACAGCAATAAAAGGTCAAGCTATCCCAACTTTTATGTCCACTCTATTTATTTGACTGTGTTCATATCCTTTTGTGAGTGAAAAACAAACTAAGGGAAATTTTACTGCGCTAGCTATAAAATTGCCAATAAAACGCACCTAAAATAATACTCAAAGACGATTGTAATGTCATAAAAATGCCAAGATGGCGACTTGGGTGTATGTAATGAGCATACCTTGTATCTGTATATCGTGGTGTAGTAGGTTTTGTAAAAATTTCCGTCATGATTTTAGCTAAATGCGCGCGTGTAAGGACGAAAGTCTTTTAAATGCAAACTGCCCTAAAGGCATGTTACGAAAGAATTTTAATTGGTACAAAAACGTTTTTTCAAGTGCATAGGTAATGTTATTCGTTTTTAACTTAGGCCGTGTGCGAATTGGTTTAAAATTTCGATTAGGTACATTTTATTCGAGATTGAAATTTGACATTTCTACCAACGGATTCACTTTACTAGTGTCAAAAATTAATCTTTGAATAAAATTTAACGTGATTTTAACCCAATTCGCACACGGCCTTTTTTATAAAAGCAAATCATCAAAACCATTGATCGCCCCTTCGATATTTTACAATGGCTATGGCCTTGAAGTGAATGATGGTATGTTTATAATATTATTGTTTTTTATGTTTTCATAATACAAACCACAAAGTTTTTCATTGCCAAACAATATTTTGAAGTTATCGTTTCTTTTTAAACCATCCAAGATTGTTTTTCTTATTCGATCATAAAGCCTAGTATAACGCTGACGTTCGCTGTCGATATTGATTTCTTTACTTAAAATATGATAGACACTATCCATCTGAAAAAAAAAATAGAAATCGTAACATAAAATTTTTTACACTCGGTTATAAAGTGTGAAGAATGATAAATATTGTTTTAGAATAACAAACAATGACATAGAATATTTTAAGGCTCGTTAGTTTGTTTGGTGTTTCGTGTCTAACGATGTTTAATATTTGCAGAATAGTAGCATGAAGATATTATTTATATAAATATAATAAACTTAAGTTCGTTTGGCCTTCAAAGAAAGTTTTTTCTAAGGCCGTGTGTGAATTGGATTAAAATCGCGTTAAATTTTATGTGAAGATTAATTTTTGAGCCTAAAAGAGGTGAATCTGTATGTAGCAATTTCAAATTTGAATCTCATACAATTTAATCGAAATTTTAAACCAATTCGCGCACGGCCTTAGTGGCACTACTAATGCAATAACTGAACGAAATTTCTTTCTGAAACGTCAAATGCACAATGCATGTCTAGTTTACTACACCAATTTCTACACCAATTTACAGCTTGCTGTCAATTTTCTTCCGTAACATGCCGCCATGAGATTTGACGTTCTATGTGTGTAAGAGAGGTAGAAGTAGTACTAAAAGGAATTTTTGTATGTTTCTCTTGCTCTGACTTATTAGTGGAATCTATCTACTTAATTATCGACATGTCATAAAGTGCCCAGTGCGAAAAAAACAAGCTAATTGTTGATTGTCCCCTTTCACACAGGGCAACTGAGTTGCCGGCAACAAATAGTTCATAGGCGAGAAGGGCAGGAAGAAAGAGGGGGAAATGAAATCTCCCCGGTCAACAAATTCAGGAAACTTTTTTGACGTTTCTCTTCACACTACGTTTGTGTGCGTTCAACCAAGGTAGTTTAAAAGGAAAATACAGCAAGTCTCCTCCAACTTTGTATCTGCGTGTGAAAGGTACAGGAGATTGTTAAGGAGATTGACGCTGATTACACGATTCTTTTTTTCGGTTGTTTCGTCTTTCGTTATTTTGACAGATATGGTGAGGGGTGTAGAAATGTAAGGGGAATGAAGTAACGAAAGCAGGAATGAAAATTTCAAGACTTTTTCTGGTTGAAGATTTGACGTTCTGGTTTGACAACCGATTAGTGATGAGCGATGATGGTAATCGATGTAACCGGGATTCTTTATTCAAAGTAAAACATCGATACATATTTCAGTATCGATTTTTTGATAAATTACATCGACCATACAAAAAAATAGAAACATACAAACAAAATAGTTTGTTTAAATCAAATGCAAAGAGAGAAAGTTAACAAAATTATTTGTTGTTTTCTATCAAGTTGTGTGTTCTTTCAATAAGAAAATTGTCATGTGAAAGCATATTGTAATTTTATTAATTTGTTATAATTTATTGAATTTGATGGATTTTAAAAAAATGACAAAAGTTCATTAGGTACTATTTCATGGAAAGGGAATAAGGATAATTTCAATACCCAAAGGAGTTAGCAAAGATTTCAGCAAAGAGAGTGCGTAACAACTAGTTATAAATCAGGTACAAATTCCAAATTATGTCAATATCTACTTTTTACCACGACAATAAATGTTCAATCCAAAGTTAGTCTAAAAATGTTTTTTTAATAAAACGAGTGTGACTCTTCCCAATTGGTTGAAAAAAACCACAACACAGGTTGACGAAGTCGACAACTCACATAGGTTTCAATACAAACAATCGATAACAAGCATGAAATTCACGTCTATTCTTCGCGCTTGGGTTAGATAAGTCGAAAATTCTCTGGGCTTTTGTAAAACTACTTATCTGTTATCGCATTAAACACGTTAACTGTTAAGTCGTGTTTTTTTTTATAAAATTACCTTGGGGGTCGGGGAAAACATACGTGATGTGGTAAAATCATTTTTCAGGTAATGGTGGTATATTTTATGAGTTACTGAAGAAGTAAATGTTTTGATAGCTTTTTGTTGGTGTAATTTACATGTAAGAACTTAGATTAATATGAAAAATGTCTACATTTGTATAAAGAAGAAGCCTATGTTTTAGTAGCTTTAATTTTTTAACTTTCCAAAAAGTTATCAAATCATTTTTTTTATTAATTAAAATATTGAAGAATTAATGAAGGAATAAGTAGTTTATAAATTTTGAAAGACACCAATATTATTTTAGGTCTTAAATCAAAACTATGCTTTGATGTGAATTTTTTTTTGGTCCTTTAAATAGAAAAGGAAGAAGTATTTCCTTTGTTTTCACGTATCGATTTCGAAAAATACCGATGATTTGGGTCGATAAATATGTGTGCCGATTTATCGCTGAGAATTTTTCAATATCGCTCATCCCTAAAATCAAAGCATTATGCGAGTAACTTTTAAATTTTAAATTATAAGTTTTAACATTGCTTTTCATTGCTAAATAGGGTATACATTTGAACAAGAAGTGATTAAACCCCTTTTTTAATTATTATTAATGTTTATTTTCCAATAAATCCACAGCGGAGATTCTGAATGTCAAAATAACGAAACAGGTCTCACGAATGTAAAAAAGAATCGTGTAATCACGAGGATACGTACCTGTCAAAAAGACGAATAACGAAACGAACGAAAAAAAGAATCGTGTAATCAGGCTCATTTAAAGAAAACGTCAAAAAAATCACCAGCAACTAGTATCTTCGTGTGAAAGGGGACATTGGATTGTGGTTAGGATGTGGCATGTGGGACATCTGTATGTGCCTGTTTACATTGTATTTTTGACGAACGGCGCATCCAGTGAGATGGGTAGATTTTGTGTGAGTAAGAAAGAGAAGGGTTAATCCCACCCAAATTAAGCGGCCCATACACACAACACTTGTGTCAACACTGGTGTCGGTGTACTCAAATGTGGTGTGTGTATGGGCAAGTGTCTACACCGATTTCGGTGTCGAACACCGTGTCAAGAAAATCAAAATCTTTTGATTTCTTGTGTCGGTGTTGCTAAATGTGTTGCGTGTGTGGCGGAAGGCCACACTTGTGTCATGACACCGGTGCACACACTTGTGTTGTGTGTATGGGCCGCTTTACGCCGATGCCCCAGTTTCAATAAATGTTTTCGGATTGAGCAGGAAGAGTTTTTTTGTGTGAGTGAGAGATACATGGTTGTTAAGGATGTGAGATAGGGATGGGTAGATTGAAATGAACGAATTTTTTCTCTATAATGTAAACACGAGGAACATTTTGATAAACGAAAATATGCTTTGTCAAAAATACAATGTAAACAGGCACTATGTCTTGTGGAGTCAGCGTGTAAAGTGCGCTCGAGAAGCGCTCTTCCCCTCCAAAAGCAAAAATGAACAAAAATAAACGAAACGTAACAAAACTCAATGTGGTTTCGTACGAATGCGTACGCTGCATTCCGTCTATTATAGTTCAACCTTCAGACTTTAGATACGTAGCCTAGAAGAAATGCACAAAAATTGTGCAATCTGCGGAAAAAATCCAAGTTGGTGAAGTTTTTTAAATGCAAATATATTTGTTTTAATATACGAAATACTGACTAAAAAAATCACCGCCAAATTTTGTTTGCATAACAAGCTATTCAGCGTTACATTTCGAAAATAACTGGTTTGGTAGTAGGTTTTTGATTGCAAATTTTTCGGTCGAGCACAACTGTACCTGCCTCATAAGTGTTTATCGACTTCATAGAGACGTATACAGGTAGATTTAGTAGGTATATTCCAAGTAAGAAGTAATATTTCAAAGAAATGGGTCAAAAATCTTTCCTATTTCCACTAACAGAAAAAAATTTTAAATCTATCGTTTTGATCGAAAAGTGAATGCAATGCTTTAAGATTAAGAGCGAATGTGAAAACAATTTATTCTATTCACTTTTTCAATGATCACTAAAATATAAAATTTGTTTCGAGAAAAAGGTTGGACCGAAATTAATTTTTTTTGCCAGATATATTAATTAAGACCGTGTGCGAATTGAATCACGTTAAATCTTATCCGAAAATCAATTTTTGACATAAGTGAGGTGAATATGTACGTAGAAATGTCAAAATTTAATCTCGGATAAAATTTAATCGAAATTTTAAGTGAATTCGCATACGGCCTAAGTTATAAACTTTATTTTGGTTTTAAAATAATCATATATTTTGCATCCTTAATGTCTTAAAATAAATCAATAAAAGTTTCGATGACTAGTTTTAATTATAGCTATAACTAGCACCTTATCCAACTAAGGGCGTGCAAGTGCATATAGGTTTGTTGCAATAACTTGCGCGTTGTGCATTCAATCACGATCTATGTAAATACCGAGAAAAAATTATTAGAGATAGAAAAGACCCATATTTGTGAGCTAATTCGGTTTCGCTTCTATATTCGTATACATATTTAAGTATTATGAACTATATGGTTTGAGCTTTTCATGCAATAAACATTTTTTGAAAATGCAAAATCCAAATTCTGCTTTTTATAGATTTAAAGAAATAGCTATAGAAATGTAAGCAGTCAAAGGAAAATCGTTCTATATTCAATAATACATATATGTACCTATGTTCATTCATTAGTATTTGATGCACAATTTTGTATACATTATCAAAACAATTTTTTTTCTAAATCAGAATCTTCTTACAGAATTTTGTTTAACCGGAATTTTTGATAACTGCGTATTTTAAAATACCTACGGAATTTAAATAAAACGCATGACTGGATCGCACAAACTTGCTCTTTTAGTAAAAGTTTCTTCGAATTTTAAAGATTGAGTGTAATAAAAGTAAATGTTTTTTTATGGGAGCCTTAAGTTTAAACTAGTACCTACCTATTATACATTATATAGAGCTTAAATTTAAAAATTATTAAAAATTAAACATAATTCGAATTAAATTTATTAAAAAAGTCTTCTTAAATTCTTTTGAGAGCTAAAAGAAGTACCTGGACCATCTGATTACTTTAACTAATCTTAGTTTTGGAGAAAAAAACATTTTAAAATCGTAGGAGCGTTTTTTTTTTTTAAATTAATTTTGTATATATAAAATTTTGTAAACATTTTTAAGAAAAAAAATTGGTGCACAATTTTTTAGTATTTATTAATGTTGAGTTAAAAATTAAATTTCGAAAAAAATTATCTACCCGTTTTTGAAATATCGATTTTTAAAAAAAAAAATGATTTTTTTTTTTAAATCCAAAATTTATTTTTTTTTTTGAAAATTTTGATATGCAGTATGATTTCAACATTTTAGAAGCTTTTGTATAAAAAAAATAATTTAAATCGGTTATACAGATAAGGAGATAATCCATAATAAAAAAAATGTTTCTACGAGAGGTACTGTTAATAATGGTTAACTGTAAATTTAGTTTTTAATAAATTATAGACCGTACTAACGTAAGTATTCAGAAAAATTTTAATCAAAATCGTAGGAGTCATTTTCGAGAAAATTTAGATTTTCTGTGACGGTTTTTTTACATTTATATTGAAAGTGCCGTCAATTTTGACAAAGAAAAATTTTTGTGCACAATATTCTAATGTTAAAAAACTGCTCGGTACCAAGATTTGTAAAAAACAATGCAGTCGTTTTAAAAGTATTTGATTTTCAAAAAAAAAAATTGAATTTTTTTTTAAAAATCCAAAAAAAAGTTTTTTTTAAATTTTTGTACACAATACTATTTTAATTTTTTAGAAGATTCCCCATAAAAAATTATCAAAATAAACGTATTCTTTTCGAGAAAAACGAAAATAAAAAAATGGTTCTATGGGAGGTACCATTTAAAACCATTTTTTGGAAATTTCATTTTCACCAAAATGTAGCCTATATTCAATAAAATTTATTCAATTTTTTTAGAGAAATCTGTTTATCCATTTTTAAGATAAAAGGATTTTTTAAAAAATATATGGCAGGTACTGTTATTTTTGGTCCCAAAAAGTTTAATTAAAATCGGTACTAGGTTTAGGCTATAGGCGAGTACACAGACAGACAGACAGACAGACGGACGGAGACCCATTTTTTTTGTCTTCCCTATCATCGTAATGTCAAGTTTGATCAAAATCTCGAGTTCGTTTTTTTTAACGAATCCAAAACTTACTATGGCGCAAAATTTTAAACAATGTTATGTTAAGGTATTGTCATGATACTACTTAACTATTTTCTAACTTCAAAACTTTCTAAAATGTTCTTTATTTTAAACATTTTTACATAATTGTCAAAATGACATTTAGAGTTATGCCGGATTTACACGAGTGACAAAATGTCATTAATTTTGCAATTTTATACCGATTAGCTGTCATAATTCGGTTTTATGACAGTTAATTGGTATAAGATTACAGAATTAATGACATTTTGTCACTCGTGTAAATCCGGCAGTAGTTACTAAATACATTTGTCATATTACTTTAGTAAAATGATAAAAAGGTAACATACGATGCTTACTCGTTTATAATTTTAAAATTATATTTTTGATCTAGCACCTTAAAAAATGCTTTAACATCATAAATTCGCCCAAAATTTTGCGCCATAATTTTTAACCTACTACATTATTTGTGATTTGGACCCAAATCCATAAAACGCGCTGCTAATCAAAGATACTGAATTTATAAAGATATGAATCCTCGGCTGTCATTTGAGTTTGCCTACAAGCTCTATCAGATAAGAAATGAGAAGGTATGTGTAAAAATGGCGGTATAAAACTCATCCATTCACAGTATTTATCTTCACAACTTACATATTCACAGTACTTATCTTCACACCACCCTCCTATATTGTTGTTGGATTTCACATCTATTCATCGACACAAAATTAAATTACAAATACAACAATGTAAACATATGGGTTTTGGAGGGTGAAACGTACGAAGGATTCATTTCTTTATATTCAGTTTCTTTGCTGCTAATCACATGAAGATGACAGCTCGAAAATGTGATTAAACAGGTTGTTTAAAAGATAGTTTGTCCAAAAAAAAACAATAAAATTATAAACAACAAATGAAAAAAAAAATAACAACACAGTTTGATTTTATTTCAATGCTCAAGTAAACATTCATGATCCATGCACGCATAAAAAAGTAAACAAAATTTATCAACAAGAATCGAATTTATCTCATATTCAAGAAATAAATAAGAACATGCAAATATAAGCGGTTTAAAATGGAACTCTAAAAGACATCATAAGCACCATAAAATTTTGTGATTATAAGCCGAAAATTATGTAGCTGTGTGCATTTTAATTCTTTTAACAAGCGATATGTGCTTCAAGAGCTTAATTAATAAATTGTAAGCGGGTTTTTCTGTAAATGTCAGTGTTTAGACATTATTAAACGCCAATCACTTAAATATTTACTTTGTGTCACTTTCTCAGAAAACATACTTTAAACAAATCAAATGATAGACAATATTATTATGTGTTTACCTGGTAAGGTATTTTGTATGTAAAATTGTATTAATTTCTTCTAAAGGCACATTTGAACTTATAGGTAAATACACAAAGTATTTAAAATATATTTTTAAAACAAATAGAAAAACAACAAAAATTAAAATATGTACACGGTTCCACGGTATACTTAAAAAGAATAACACAAACTACCGATCAGCAATCAGCAAACTAAATCGAATTCCATCAATGAACCTACTGAAGAGTGACGTGACGATACCTATTTTTTTTTTTAACATGATCAAGATAGAACAAGCAGATTCAGCGTTGCCAACCGCTTTGGTCAAAATAATGCCTTAATTGACAAAAAATCATACCTTTTCCAATGAAAAAAACTTCACTTATTTTTTTTGAAGTTAACACGTTAAATATTAAAAATTAAATGTATTAAAAATAATAGATCACGAAGAAAGAATATAATTATGAAAAATTAAACACCAGCTTGATTAAAATAAGCAAAAACAATCTTTCATTAAAAAGAAAAAAAAAACTTCACAGGAAAAAATCGAGTTTAGGAACTCTAATTCAGTTATGTAGTATGTCCATGCACCCGATTGATGACATAGACACGTATGAATACAAAATATGTATATATTTAAGTACAATTTGAATTGAAATCGCCCTTAAAATCATACATCATTTTTGAAGTAAAAAATAAAGATTGTTGCAGATTATAGCAATTTTTATCTTTAAAAATGGTTTTTGTGTTTTTAGTCTAGTACTGAACTTTGTTTTATTTAAATTAATACAAGAGAAAACAAAAAATGTTAAATTTAAATCCTAATTCCGAAATATTTTTTAAATCAAATAAATAAATAAAGAAATATTTAAATTTACAAAAAATCTGAATTCAGTAAAATAAAATAAAAAAAAGCTCTTTTTCTAAAAAATAAGATGTTGAAATAATGCCTAAAAGGCATACAAAAGCCTCAGTTGGCATCGCTGATTAGATTAGAGTAGAGAGTAGAGATAAGAGAATATATACACAATGTAAGAATTTTGAATTTCTGGAGAGCATTATTTTATTCTCTTTAACAGGGTGTGTGCTTTTAGAAAAATCAATATGATTGTTAAGGTAATTAAAATCGAAGTAAGTAAAGTTAATAATAACATTTCTATATAAACATATAATATACCATGTGTTTATGTATATTGTGAAATTGAATTACTTCGCTTAGCACGTCAAGTAAAATAAATACTACAAAGTATCAGTACAAATTCCCGAAAAGCCCATCGGCAGTAAAGTCGAATTGTTATTATTATCATTACATTATTAAACATTTAAAAAAAAATCAAATCGGAACAAAACAACTAAACTTTCCAAAATATTAAAAAAAAGTACGTATACGCCCGAGTGTACCTTACTATAAAAGTAACTCAAACAGGTTTTGAAATTTTTTAAAGAAAAACAGCAAAGGAATTTATTTCATGGATACTGCCTCTCTGGCGAGGGATTGATATTACCTCCAACAATTGGAATTTATTGCTGTCCTGAATAAATTTACCATGGGATTTTGGCTGTCATTCTATTTACATATGTTAGGTACATCGGGTGATTCTACAAACACTGGAATAAAATGGTGAACATTTTGGCACAACATTTTTGGAAGCTAAAAGCCGAAAAAAGTAGTCCTAGTTAATCGTTTGAACGCCTTTTTAGGTTGTTGAAAGCGGGCCAGTCAAAAATATAAAAAATGTCAATTTAAGGGAACGATGTTCTTCAGGGGGCTGATTTTTTTCCAGGCGACGGACAAAAAAATAATTAATTTCCTTAATATTCCTCTTATTTTCTCAGTGAGAGGACTGAGAATCAGACACTTTAAAGAATTTTTTTTTAGCAAGAAGAAAAAAATTCCACCATAATTTTATTTGGACATGTGGAAATCAATTAGATTTTATTTTAATAAAAAAAACAGATTTAATAATGAAACGGATTTCAAAATATATCCTGGGACGCCAAAAATTCCATCGTTACATAACATAATACATTTTTTTCTGAAAATTATTCCTGCAGAGCTTAACGATAGCAGAAAATATTTGCTTTGAATAAATGATTCCAAAGGAAAATTAATTTTACTTGCAATAACCGATATTGCTCATTGTGTTAAGAAAAAAAGTTTGACCAATTTTTTAAAACAGTGCTAAACCAGATTTTATTAAATTTATTTTTGTAAATCTATGTATCTATTTGTCACAAATTAAAATGTTATATTATATATCAAATATTATTTTTAAGCTTGAGGAGGGGCAATTTTTTTCTTAAATCTACTTGAAATAGAAAAAAATTACTACAAAACAACGGCAGTATTGTTTTTGATTTAAATTATTTCAGGAAATAGTTTTTGAAAAAAAATTAATTGTTAAACTCAAAATTTTAAAAAAATATTTGAAAAAAAAATGTGTTCAAACTAATTTTGTTCAAAATTGTACGTTTTCAAACAGTATTAGGCATCCGGTTTATAGTGTTTGACTAAAAATTGACAGGAAAATCGAAAATTAAAACCAAAAATACTAGATACTCAATAATGTAAAATTTTGAACAAAATTTGTTTGAACACAATAATTTTTCAAAATTTTGAGTTTTTCAAAAACTACCTACTCTCTCAAATAATTTAAATTAAAAACAAAATAAAAGAATGGACTCCTAGCTTAAAAAAAAAATTATAACATAACATTGTAAGTGTTGCCGTTGCTATTTATTTATCTCTCCCGCCTAAACGGGGGCAAATAGATCGTCCCCTGTCTCGACTCAACTTACACCCTCTAGCTCTTTGTCAAACCGTATGCGAATCACCCTGTATAATGTTGGCGTTCATTTTAAATATTCTTTTTTATCTATAAAAAGTGTAGTTAGATCAAAACGTTTTAAGCTGAGGGCTAAATGATAAAATTATCTGAGGGGAGGCCCTCGTTTTATTAGCTATACACCACTAAACGGAGACCAGATTACCTACATATACCTACATACCTATAAAACTATCCTACTATCACTTCGTATACTATTTTAAAAAATGATAAAACTACCGAACCGAACACCCAATGAAGAATCTGTAGTAGGTACCTACCTATGAATAAATAATATTAAAATCAGGTCCAGGTGAACAAATATGTACATAGTTTTATTAAAGATAATAATACATTATTAATAATATTCAAAAATGAGAAAAAACGAGCACCAACAATAAATTGTAGTAGAATATGTTCTTATTCAAATTTAAGAAATTTCTTCTGCAGTTTTGTATCTATTACCTTGTAGATGGCACTATCAACGTACTGAGTCGGTAATGCAGTACAAATACAAATTTTGAATTTGAATGAGTCGTTAATTTCTCAAAATGCATTTTCATTGAAAAATGCTATTAAATTTATAATACGCGTGATTTTTGTGTAATTCACAAAACAATCCTTTTAAATTTTGAAAAATTAGATACATATGTACATACATAGAATAAAAATAGTATAAAAAACGCGTCAGTTTTATAAATTTGATAGTAATTTAATACCGAATATTATGTTTAAGATTTTTTTATTTTAAATTTTTTTGGGGTTTTGTTTCTCATTTGATTTGGGGATATATTTCTGTTTAGAAATTAAGGAATTTATCAGTAAACCCCAAAACAAAAAAAAATCCACTCTATTTTATAAAATTTAATCAATGTTTTGTTGTTGTTGCTTTTCATATACCTACATTTTCGAGACCTTTTTCATTTTTTGCTTGGAACTACTTTTTATTGTGTTTAAAAATTAAAGCGTGGTTGCTACGCTGCGAATTAAAACTGTGATTTTAGCGGGTATACCTACATTTTGTATTCTAACTTTTTCTGAAATGAATTATACGTGCTGTTATATTCTGCCCTTATCTACCTTTTAAATAAATTAAATTAAATTTGGTGGTATCCCCAGCACATGCAGAGCCAAGGTGGCAAGGTCTAGTCCTATAGAGTGACTTAGAACTCTGAGTCACGTCTTGTGTATGTGCTGCCAGGCAGGAATGGAGAGGACCTAAAATTTACAGGAATCCTGAAAAAATATTTCTGTTTTAAGGTGGAAGGGGGCTGCGCATCGAAACCAGACCTCTGGCATGACAGTCCCACGCACCAACCATTACACCAGGGGCTAACCTACTTGTAAGTAATCTTGTAATATTGTAACTTAAAAAAAATCTTAATTTCGTGTGAATTGTTATGTCACCGATATATGTAGCATAAGTTACGCAGTAAATGTGAATGCGGCAACTAAGAATGATTTCAACGAGAACAGGAGGCGCCCAAGGACTGATCCTTGCGGAACACCGCAGTCAACTATATATTGGCTAGAAGTACCTTGATCAGTCTTAACTCTTTGTACACGATTTAAAATAACAAAAAAAATGTAATTTGTTATTTAGTAGATATACATACAAACCTACTCAAAGTGTAACAATTTTTTCAGAACACCCAAATCATAATATTGGAGCTTAAGAGTCTGCAGCGATCCGATCTTTAACAAGATAAAGAAATATTTTTAGATGTACATATGACTGAAATATACAATAAAGTTACTCGACGGTTTTCAAAACATAAGGTACATCGCACAAAACTCCGGAACTCCAAAACACTATAGGACCATAATGATCACCTGTTTTTTGTGCAAGCATATGTTGCAAACCGAAATAACTTTGGTGATTTATGGAAGACTGTTCCAATTGAGAAATTTAAGTACCTTTTATGAGGAAGCACTGAACAAAACATTAAAAGTGCCCAATTATTGTCATCAAGTGAGTCAATTTGTCATGACATCGAGGGGTTGTTCCTTTTATAAACCCACTTTGATGAGCTTATATGCATTCTCTGATCCATAGGCTGCGCTGTTAGCGTTAGATTTTGTGGTAGTGGTATGGTATTAGAATTAAGCTTTACCAAAGGGCGGTCATGTGTCCCAGGTAATTTGAGTTGTCGATCATTAAATTAAATATGATTGCACACAGTTGTCTATAAATTTAATAGAAGCGCTTCTGTTTTTTATTCAATTGGTATGAGAATGTAACAAACCAACCGATTTCTATGGAAGAAGATTTTTCAAAAATGTCTCTCCCTCTCTTTGTTTGTTTTTAGTATAAATTTTATTGTTACGTTTCACGTCAATTTATTTATTGCTTGATTCGGTTGTTGGGTTAGAAATTTTTTGTTTTGTCTTTTAAATTTCTTTCGTAATTTTGGTTGACCGATATTTTTGTCCGTTTTCCGGTTTTTCAGATAATAAATAAACATACTACATCTAACCATGTAGAAAAAAATATATATGAGTAGATGAATTAAAACTCGTCATATTCATACCCAGAAAAACTCTTTGTAGTTTAGTTTAGTTACATATGTAATTTAGTTTCTTTATTGAAAAAAATCAAAATAAATATACCTACAAAATTATATTTTTTAACAATAATTTTGGTATGGCCTTTATGCCCGCAGCCAGAGTGATGTTGAGATAATTTAATAGAGCAAAATAAATACCAGAAAACAAATGTGTAACATTTAAACAAAATTGAATATAAATACATGATAAATTTGCATAAGTTTAGAAAAATATTGACAATTCATACAGAGTTGAGGTGTACGAAATAAGAAATGAAGGATCACTAAAACTGAAAGTGAAATTTAATCCACTACAGGTCGTTGGAGGGTTTGTTCAAACCGAGCGAGTGCCTCGCTCGTTCTTGTTACTTCAGTCTGATTCATAGATTGCGATATCAATTGAAAAAGTTTATAAAACTATTCCTATATTCTAGGGCTTACTTGCAGTAATTTAATTTGATAAGTTTTCCCATCCTTTTAAGCCGTGTTAAATGATACACATACTCACGTTGATTACTATTACAAAGGCTACATATATCAGATATAGTTTGTCTGCATGGTATAAAATTGAGGCTAAGGCAGTGGCGTAGCGTAGGTTTTTGCCGCCCGGGGCAGAGCCAATTTTGCCGCCCTTAGCAATTTTTTTTGCCACACGAGCGTCCAAATGGACGAATTTCCAGTCCAGTTTAAAACTTTCTTCATGTCACACGAACTTCTGTTTGGACGCGCGGACGGAATATTTTACTAAGTTAGTTCGTTTTCTTTGGTTGATAAATCAAATTAATATAGAATTAGTGGGTGAAAATTAAAATAATGTCCCCTACCACCTTACCTGTTGTAATGAGCCCTATAAAATGTATAACATTGTTTTTAGATGGGAGTTGGGGTAGTAACAATGTGGAATATTGTTTTTCAAAATTCTGAAAATTTTCATCAACTTTTGAATTTAGAACACTTTTTTGTTTATAAACTGAAAAAATACCTCCATTGCCTCTCTTGTTAGGTTTACTAGCAAAATTTTAGGCAAGGATTCAGGGAATAACTTTGCATAATTAGTTTCTCAAATTTCTGAAATTTTACATCAACTTTTCAATTTAAAATTCCAGGAACCAAATTCAATTGATTTCCCACTACGTTTTTAGGGTAGAAGGGGGTACTTTTCCTCCAAACTTTTTTTTGACACAATTGCAGCCTGACATTTTATCTTGGTTTTAAGACCTTAACTTATAAAATCGGATAATTACAACGAAAGATATAATTTTTTTAAAAAAAGCTTAACTTTGAAAATCGCCACAATTTTGAAATTAACGGACCTTTCTCCACGGCTCTGAACTCTTAGCACCCCATACATGGAAAATTCGAAAAAAAAGTATGCAGTCTAAAAGGTCAGTAATTGGTCATAAAAGTTCAGCTAGTTTAAGAAATTGGTCAGGCTTAGAAAATTTTTAATCCAAGGTTGAAGTTTTTCAAGGTCACCCGCGATTTTTGGCACCTCATTTAGGGGATATTCGAAAAAAAAAGTATACCACATGAAGGGCCACTGGATAGTGATAAAAGGTCAGATAATTTCAGTAATTGGTCAGGCATAGGTTTTTTTAAATTAATTTTCAAAGTTTTTTTCAAGGTCACAGTATAAGACTTTTAGCACCTCATTGGTTGAATTTTCAAAAAAACTGTATGTCATCTGAAAGTCTACTTCATCCTCGTAAAAGGTCAGCTATTTTCAGAAATTGGTCAGGCATAGATTTTTTTTAATGAATTTTTAAAATGTATTATTTTTCAAGGTCATAGAGATTTTTAGCACCCCATTTTAGGAATTTTCAAAAAGAAATGTATGCCATCTGAAAGTTCACTTAATCCTCATAAAAAGTCAGGCTGTTTCAAAAGTCGGTCTATGGTATGGTGCTAAAAATCTCTATGACCTTGAAAAATAATAAATTTTAAAAATTCATTAAAAATAACTACTTATGTCTGACCAATTTCTGAAAATAGCTGACCTTTTACGAGGATGAAGTAGACTTTCAGATGACATACTGTTTTTTTGAAAATTCAACCAATGAGGTGCTAAAAGTCTTATACTGTGACCTTGAAAAAAACTTTGAAAATTAATTAAAAAAAACCTATGTCTGACCAATTACTGAAATTATCTGACCTTTTATCACTATCCAGTGGCCCTTCATGTGGTATACTTTTTTTTTCGAATATCCCCTAAATGAGGTGCCAAAAATCGCGGGTGACCTTGAAAAACTTCAACCTTGGATTAAAAATTTTCTAAGCCTGACCAATTTCTTAAACTAGCTGACCTTTTATGACCAATTACTGACCTTTTAGACTGCATACTTTTTTTTTCCAATTTTCCATGTATGGGGTGCTAAGAGTTCAGATCTGTTGAACTGTCACTGTTTTAGGCGTGTTCAGCTAAAAAAATTGGTTTATTATGATACTAGTTAGAAAATGTTTAAAACTAAGAATATTTTAATAAAGAGTTTTAAAGTTAGAAAATTGTTAAGTTATCATGCCAATACCTTAACATCAGGCTGTTTAAAATTTTGAGCCATTCTTATTTATTGAACAATTAAACATGGTCCTAAGGAGTTTTTCTGGCATGGATATGGCGAGTTTTAATTCTCATTGCCTAATATGTAAGATGAAACTGTTTGTTTTTAAGAATGGGTCAAATGCCCCAATTTTAGCAATAACATATTAAAATGGTGTTGTTTTCAGTTCGGTTTTGGGAGTGTTCCATACCTAATTAAATATGAATAAATTAGAGTTAAAGCAGTGAAACAAATGTCCATATTCAATAGGAATGGAACACTCATCACAAAATACAGCTGAAAGTTTCCTATCGTTAGTGACCTCTCGAAAGTAGGTACGTACATGTTTGGCTATTTATCGATGACGTCACTTTCATCATGTAATTCCATCTCGGTTGGATGATACTTACCTACCCTCGCCCAGAGGACTAGATCCAGCGTTAAGAACCTTCACTACAAAACTACATTCTCTTTAAAACATTGCGTTTTGAAATAATTCATAAAAAAAATCTTACGTTAGAACCTATTTGATGATTTCATAGATCACAAATCTGGATATAATGAGCAAAGAATATAGACATCCCTCCTAATCCTGGCGCTAACTTCTGAAAATCTCTTTTTATCTTTTTTATTCAAAGATTCTAAACAGAAGGTAAGTTTTCAAAGGATTATCCCATATCACTTTTTGCATATTATCAATCGTCTCAAAAAATTTTGCTCTACTTAATTTTAAGTTCATGCATATTTGGTTCAATAAATCAAATAAACAATAAGAAAAGGATCAAAGAAAATGGTCATTAGCAAGTAAACGAACAAAAAGAGATCACTCGGCAGGATAGCGCCACAAACAGGTAGCGTAGGTAGGTATATATTGTGTGATCTTTACTGGACTGACTGGACCTCCTGACAGAATGGTGATCTATACAGAGCGAAATTCCGGCCAAGGTGTGGATTTAGATAATACCATTAAATTAAGATGAACGCGGTTGATACCTCCTTTGCTATTGTTTGATGTTTTAAAAATTTGCATTGCAAATACATTTACATATAGATTTCTTAAAGGATGTGCATCTTTTGACAAGATGTAAAAGATACAAATGAAAATAGAGCATTTTTCGAAACTCCCTTTAGTCAACAAAAATTTAGTTACGCTGTTGTTATTTTCGCTCATTTGTACAAGTTTGTTTTGCGAATATATTTTACAAAATTGTAGCGAAACTAATTTTTGAAAATATACCTACTTCAGTTTTGCTGAAGGGGTTCTTCAGAAGGAAATAAATTTAATGTTGTAAATCATGTTTAGTTCTCAGAATAAAAATGGTTCGAAAAGGGTATGTAGTAGGTTGTTAGGTATTGTGGCATGCAGAAGAAGAGTTTAGAAGAACATAAGTCATACCTAACTTTTGAAAAAAATTAATAAAATTAAAACAACACTTCTTCGTTGTTAGAGTGTTTTATCAAGCTGTTATTATATATTTTCCACCAAAAAAAAGTGATACGGATTGCGCTGCAAATATATTTAACCGCAATGTGATTTAAGCCGGATCCATATGTCTCGTGTGGTGTGTTGTGGAGTGTTGTGGACTGAGTGCACTAATCAAGCGTGCTGTCTTACAAACTGATATTTTTTATTTTTTAGTGCCCTATTACACGTTGACTCAAGAGTCATGACTCTTTTCAAAATTGAATGAGTGCAAAGGAGAAAAAAGATCGGATTTCACCGTCGCTCTACGTATATGAAATACATTGCAGCGATAGCGACACGACGAGATAGATGTGGTTCCGGCTTTACTGTCCGTTAATTCTTTATCTAAAAAACATCCTTTAAAAGAAAAAAAAAGAAGAAAAACATCAAATCTCAAAAATCTGACGTACCCTATAAAACAAAAGCATTGCTTTATCTGCAAAATACAAAATAAACAAAAACTTTGTTGCGCTGTCAAGTGTCGGGGATGGACGATGTAGTTGTAGGGCTGCCAGATAATATTAAAAAAAAAAAATCAGGTCACCAGGACCCGAAAAAAACGAATCGGAATGTTGAAATTGGGTGTGCTTTCTTCCACGAGAGTTGTATGCTATGTTCTTTTCATACATGTAGTGTAGGCTGTTACTGATTAGACGATATTTTCAACAGAGAATCCAAAAAACTATGGAATTAACTATCCACTTTGACCTTCAATAACTTTCGAGGAGTATGCTTTAATCAACTAATCAGTTAATAACATTTTTAAAGAACATTCCATTTCCTTTAATTGGAAGCTTATCGTAACTTAAGATTTTTAGACGATTCCCTTAAGGCAAAAACAACTTTTTTTTTTTGCTTAAAAAATAACGGTAACGTATGAAAAAGGTTATTTGTTTGGAAATCGGCTCTTTCGATTTTGATACAAACTTTTGTATTATGCTAACAGGACGGTTCTTTTGAGCTTAAATAATATTGCATATATATCTAAGATTTTCAAAGATATATTTATTTAAATAAAAAAAAATCAAAATTTAAAAACAAGATTAATATTTTATAACGAGTGAATGATTTTTTTTTTTGAAAATTATCATCTTACCATGTGTATGTTATTAAATACTTGAATAAATGCATTTAAAAGGCCACTAGATCGTGATTAACGGTAAATTATTTATTTAAAACATTTTTAAAGTTTTTTTTTTAAATTGAAAAAATCAACAAAAATAATCTATGGCTGAACAATTACTGAAACTAGTTGGCCTTTTATCACGATCCTTTGGCCTTTTAAATGGTATACAACAAATTTTTAATGAAACCCTATAAAGTTTAACAAAAATAGAAACTTTGAAAAAAATTGTAATATTTGATCAATCAAACTACAATTGTTGTTTCGAAATTGTTTTCATAAAATGTTGATTTATTTTTTCTTCGCAATAGGTCAGTTTTTTCAACATCGTTATACTAATTCATAATGGCTCCTGCACGAAACCAACGATTTTTAAAAAAGTTTAGAATAATGCAGAAAAAAAAAATAAAAAAAAAATGAAAAAGCCAAAATTATTGCTCGTAGCTTCTAAAACAAAAATTCAAATTTTTCCGCATACCGATCAGTTTATGCTCTGGCCAAGTTTGAAAATTTCTTCTGCAAATAGTATATGAGTATCTATGTTGAAATAAAAAGCTACGTTTTTAAAAAGGCTATGCACTATGCTTTTGATGTCTTATTTTTTATATTTAAAAAGTTCAATCTGGTGGCGCGACAGTTCGTGTATAGAACCCAGGGTCTAGTGACTGACAAGTGAGTGTTATTAACAGGAATGGATGCGACCTACAATTTACTGCCGAATCCAAACAGCTTAGGTGAGAAGCACTTAGTCAAGTGACAAGAGTAAATATTGGAGAATTCGTCAATTCCTCGAAAGTCACGAGCTGTGAAAAAAACATTCTTTGTTTACTGGTAAAAGAGGCTGAACCCATGACTTCCGGCATACCAGTCTTACGTACTAACCTCCTTGGCGCAAAATTTTAAACAGCCTGATGTTAAGGTATTAGCACGATACTACTTAACAATTTTCTAACTTTAAAACTCTTTACTAAAATATTCTTAGTTTTAAACATTTTCTAACTAGTATCATACTAAAACAATTTTTCTAGCTTAACACGCCTAAAACAGTGACAGTTCAACCCATTTTTGCAATCGTAGCTGCTAAAGTGACACTTGGATTTAGTATGATACTAAAAAGATAAAATAGGCATTTGGCGATTTTAACTTTAGTAAAATGTTAACTCGTTTAAAATTCGGAAAAGCCTGTTTTTAACGTAGCATCATACTAAAAATGCCTTAACGTCATACTAAATCGTCTAAAATTTTGCGCCCTTGTTTTTTTTAATTATTTTAATAAATAGATAAATATTTCAAAAGAGTAACTGTTTTTTTTTGTTTTTATGCATTCGGAGAATTTTCAATCAATTCTTTGGAATACTTCTTATTACTAGTTTTACATTTAACATTCAGAAAAAAAATAATATTTTGTTAAATAAAATTCTGTTCATTCTGCTTTTCTGGAAGTAACATTTTATTAACAATTTATGTAAACCTAAAAATTTTAAGTTTTACAACAGATAATGTCATATTTTAACAATTAATATAGACGCGCACGTTTTTTTTTACAATTTTATAAAAATTTTTCTATTATTTTCAGGATTTTGTAAATCAAAATATTATTGAAAGTAAGATTTTTAAAAGAACAGAATTCTGAAAGCAGAGTTTTGAAAAGCAGAATTTTAAACGCAGAATTTTGAAAAAATAATTTTGACCTAGATAGAATTTCGACGCATACCTTTACTTTTAGTTTCGGCAAAATACACTTGTCAAAAAATTAAGGGAACAAAAAAAAAATCACTTTTTTTTAGTATTTTTTGAAAAGCTGTATCTCTGTGAAAAGTGATCGTATTGAGATAAAACAAAAAGCATTCTAAAGCTTTATATTTTTTGTATTGAGAAATTTTAGCAAATGAATTTTTTAAAGTACCGTTATAGCGCAATCATAAGAAGAAGCACGAGCCAAAAATTAATTTTTATTTTTTTTTTGAACATTGGCATTTTCTTTGAAAATTTTTTTTGAGCCAAATCAATGCTTTTTTTCGATAACTTGTTTAATCAGTTTTAAGGTCGTCTTTTTTTGTTATTCTAAAATTTTTTTTTCAGAAGAATATCTGGGTTTGAATGAAAAAACAGACTTTTGAATTTGACTACCAATATCTTCGTAAGGAATGACGACACAGAAAATTTAAGAATAGTTTTAAAAATGGGAATTAATTTTCTATAAGATTTTTTTAAGACATTATAACGATTATTTTTTTTGGCTCCTCACCGTTACATTAAGAAAAGGTCAAAAAAAGGACTGTTTAAAGACTTTTTGTAAATCCTTTACTGCTTTACAAATATTGACTGCAGGACTTAATTTGGTAAAACATTTTAAAGAACTATAGACCACCAATATTTCTGTAAAATTTCAAATTAATCCATTGAACCGTTTTCCAGTACCGAATGATCAAAGTCGTAAAAAACAATTTAAGGAACAAATTGGGTGCTTTATAAACATTGTGAAATTTTTTATCAAAATGGGAAAGAAAAGAACAATTTTTGTCAACTTTTTGTCAATTTTTTGTTTTATCACAATACGACCACTTTTCAAAAAACACTAAAAAAAGTGATTTTTTTTTTGTTCCCTTAATTTTTTTGACAATTGTATTTTTTTTTTATTTATCAAAAAATAAGATTCGTGGTATAATCTGTTTTTTTTTTTTTCAGTCCGCAATTTAATTTAATTTATTTCGAACTACCTTTATGTACTATTTTTCTGATTTATGTATTTTTATTTAGGTATCTACCTATACTTAATTTTTATTATTTTATTCAAGATCAAAAAAATGACGGATTGTTGAGAAGTTAATTGTAGTTTTGCTGAGTACAGTCTAACATGAAATATAAGTTTTATGTGTTTGTTTGTATTATAATTCCTTTATTTATGGTAAAATTCCAGGAGGGTTACCCGTGAATTTTGAAAAAAGTTGTCACGAAAACAAGGAAATAATTACGAAGGTTTGTTTTTAACACAAATTTTATATTTTAAAGATATAAATTATTTTTTAATTGAACTTGTTGAATTTATTAGATTTCATTTAGTTAGTGACTAAACCAGAGCCAGGTGGGGGTAAACCATGCCATCCGACTGAAAATCACAAGAAAACTGTCGTTTTTGTCATAAATCCCTTGTAAAACAATACAAAATAAATTGATAAGTTGTTGTAGCTCAGAACTAGGGGGCCCTATGCCACCTCCCCTCTGGACGCCTATGGCACTGTCAAAGTTGATGCAGCAAGAAATATTAGGTGTAGATATTATAGAACCAACTTCACCTTAATTTACATTAATTTATGTGTGCATCAAGGAGTAAAACGGAACACATATGTACATTTCCAAGGAGGTCGTCTAAAATCTAAATCTTTTTTCGCAGTTTCTAAACTAATTTTTGATATAGGGTGGATTTTTGGAAAAGTAACACTTCAACGCGCAGTTATAGTGAATGTAAGTACTTCCGGTGGGATATACGTAAAAAATATTATAATTTCTCATCTTTGTCACATTAAAAAGCAATTATCGCACCTCAACAAAACCAAAAAACAAAAAAAACACACCTTCACTTAAATCAGTATTTGATGTAAAACTCAACACAGTAAGTGCTTTCTCATTTGACAGATGATGTGTTTTTTAATTCGACAGTGCGGGCACTTAAATTAGGGAATAGTCATTCCTTTTCAAAATTTCCATTAGAATTATCCAACTCCATTGTGTGTTGTGCATAAAACAATTTAAGTTTCTTTTTTATTTATAAAATGACAATTTTAAAATTTAGGAACCGTAACTTTGTGCGCACACAAATTATGTTGTATATTTAAGCTCCCTCTATACCAAAAAACGATTAATTTGACATTAGATTTAGATTTTCGTTGAAGGGAAAAAAATAAAAAAAAAAAAAGGTAAAATTTTTTTAAGTTTTCACATATGAAGTGACAATTTAATTAAGTTAGAGAGCATCACCAAACACAGGAATACATGTAGATTTTTGACATTTTTTACGGTCGAACAATATAAGTGGCAGTGAGCTTGTTAACAACTAGGTAACCTATTCAAAATTACTACCAACAAATATTATATAAATTTAATTGTATTTATCACTGTCACTGAATGTCAAAATGTTAGGTACATAGATGTATAGAAGCTTGTAAAGTATAGGGGAGGATGCAAACACTTGAGAGTTATGTCAAGCATAAACAAAATATTTGGGGAACCACTAATTAAGTTGTAGGTACAATCTTTAAAAAAAATATGAAAATTTTCCAATGACATTAATGTAGTATTAGTCATTAGGAATATAGTGTTTACATTTTAGACATTTACTTAAAATCTCTTCTTTCGTATAACAGGAATATCAGCTAATTTTTTAAGCCTTTTAAGCGTAACCTGGAAATAATTTTAGAAGAAAGAACATGGCTAGGAAATGAAGATTTTAGGTATCTAATGTGCGAAAGGTTAAAATAAAATCAATTTTTTTGTAAAGCCAGAAATCTCTTCTTTTATATTCTTCTTGAATAAAGTTGCTTTAGAAGTATTCCATGGTCACGTACAGACAAATTCAACTATTTTTCTGTTATTATAAGGCTGATGTTATTTTTAAAACATTGATTAGATAGGTCATATATTAATTTTTTTTAAAAGTTTGTATTTTTTTTTAATATTTAGCGCGCACTAAAGGGGTTGTGACTACCCTTAAAATGATATACACAGCACGAGCGATTAGGCAGGTATATACATTAGTCTTCGATTATTTGCAAAAACTTTAAAGGTATTCCTTTAAATTTCTTAAAAAAAAAAAAAAAAAAAGGTGTCACGTACAGACGAGTCGATTCAACCAATGTTCTATATTGTTATCCTAATATTCAGATTTCAGCAAAACTATCAGACATCGTTCGAAAATTTGTAAGCACCGAATAATAAGGAAGATTCAAAGTTAGTATTTATGAGAAAAAAATATTTAAAAGGCTCATCCTTATATTTTTAGAAATTTTTTAATGGGTTGTCACGTATACAGACAAATTGCGTCACGTGTCTGAAAGAGTTGAAATTAACAGTTTTTATAAGTAATTATTTAATAGTTAACAACCGTTTTGTCTTCTGATAGGCTATGAATTCGGTACTCTTCCTTTTTTTGGTCAATTTTAATATATTGTAAAGTCAAAATGTTTGGCATTTTCCGATTGGAAAAATGTCCTTTTTAGTGTCTTGTTTTGTCAGATATTCATGAGACTGAAAGAAAAATCATAATAAAAAGTCATCTGATGTTATTACTCGCCCAAAATAAATATGACTAAAGCTCAAACACATCACATTATAATTTTATGTTTAATTAAAATTATTGTTTATATGCATTAAACGTGCATTAACATTAAAAAATGGAAAATTTGAGAGTTCTCATTTTTCATGGAATGCTCTTTTAGTGAACAGTTTTTCAAAAATTAATTTTCAAACTCAAATTTTTGAAAATAAAAAAAAATCGTATTCTAACTGATTTTATACAAAATTTTGCTGTTTGTGTTTAATATGCAGTGCTTCTAATAATCAGCCCTATCATAGTATCCGATCGGAACGGAAATTTCTCCGCCTCATACAAAATGTTTTTTTATTTTTAATTTTCATGATACAAATTTCTCATAAATCGGTTAAACCTCTGGAAAATTATTTCAACGTGCGGTTGAAAAGGAAAAATTAAAGTGATATTTCTTATATTTCTAATATTTCTTGAAATTCGGAGAAAATTCCGTTCCGATCGGATACTATATGATAGGGCTGAATATTTAGTCAAATATTAAAAAACGTATGCCTATGTCTTTTAGTTTTTGAGAAAATTGAAAATAATAAAATCTACTTTACTACTTAATTATTAGAAAAATAGGATCTTTGGAGCAACAAAATAATAACGGATGGAGGTCAAATTTAAGGGCAACTTTCTTTTATTACATATTTTCAATTTTCTCAAATACATTTTGTCAACATGGTTTTTAGTGTTGTACTTAAAATTGAATTTGAATTGAAAACAAAATAAAAGAACGGATTTTTGCCTTTTAAAAAAAGTATATCATGACATTATAAGTGTCTGCCTTTTGTTTTTAATATTTTTTTTTCTACTTCAATCAAGTCAATTTTTTAGAAAATTTACCCTCCCGCCTAAATGTGGTGAAATACCCCCCTCTCCCTTACGATTTTTTTCTTGTCTTAACTCAACCTAAGCGCTCTGGCTTTTTGTCACACCGTATGCAAATCACCCTGTATAGAAATTAAAAAACCTACCTAATGTACTACTTTTTCCCAAAAAAAAAAAACAAAAAAAAAAAAGGTGTCAATTTCTTCGCATCATAAACATAACAAAGCAAGTAAGTACCTTTAAAAATAAAATCAAATTGAAAAAAAAGTCCCATATTTTGTTTTTAATTTTGACTCTAAAATTTGATCTCTAAGAAATATTCAATTTAACAACTTGAATTAAAAACAAAAATAAAAATAATGGAATTTTAGTTTCAAAAAAATGCTATAGCGAAACATTTATGTTTTTTCCTTGATTTTTCATAATTTTTTCTTCATTTTAAATCAATTTTTCAGAAATGTATACCCCCCTGCACCACAGAGGGCGATGGATTTTTCCCCCCAAACAATTGTATTTCTTAGAATGATCCCAGGAATCTTCCCCCAAAATTCGCACAAATTAAGGGACGCGTTGAATACATAGGCGCCCGCAGGGATGATCAAGGGGGGTACTTGTTCCCCAAAAACATGTAAATATAAGTTATTAATTTCTTCAAAAAACTCTCTTGCATGTTATCAAATTCTTTTATAGATTGCCTTCCCTGACAATAATTTTAGACAAACATTATACAAAGTCCACTCAACAAGAAAAATTCGCTATGCTGCTAATAAATTTTAACGACTTAAAAACATACATCCTCCCTCCTATATTTATGTATATCCATTCCTTGCCCAAGAAATAAATCTTTTAAAAAAAATGATTTAATTTTCTAAATATTTTCCATCATAAATTCATAAAATACGAACAAAACAAAAATAAAATATTATAACTTACCTGCTGTAAAACAACAAAAAAAGGGACCTGCACCATGCAATCACCACAACAGACCACGCAGTTCATTTTTAAAATCCACAACTGTTACTTATTATTTCCGTCAGCTTACGCAAAGATGACAAAGGTATTAAAACCACAAGACATCCTATGAACAAAGGACATGAGAAAAAAAAGACCATAACCACAACTAACAATAGATTAAGAATGGTCCACCCACTAATATTATCTAACGTAGGTCCTTTTTGTCAGAATATAAATTTTACACGCTCATCAGGATTACACAAGGATTTTTATGGTTTGTTTGATGAACACCCCTATAATAAAATAGTTTAAATGATTTTATTATTTTTTTATTTAAGAGTCATAAAAATGATTTTGTCTTTTTCTAAATGATCAATAAGGATCAATCATAGAATTTGCGGGAAGCAGGACGGGAGTAGGTAAGCTACGCGTAGTTAGTTCACACCTCGTGACTCACTAATTAAGGAGATTTTTTTCTTAATTACGTGTGGTTTTTTTTTTTGTAAAAATCCAGCCTGTTCAACGATGATGGATTACTAGCAATTTAACGCATTAGATGCACAATAATGCAGCGATGCGCCGGACAAACAAAAGTGCATAATCACCGGGGCACCGTTGTTAATAATTGTTGGCGCTGTCAGCGCCCACAGGTGGGTATTGTGTGGGCAAGGTGGCAAGGGGGCAACCTTCTCGCAAAGAATTATTATTAATTTCTATGATTTAATACAAGAAGTGTTGAATCTAAGCTTTGACGAGGTTGGTTGCAGTGATGGGATTGAGAGAAGTGTTTGATTTTTTTTTTTAATAAGTGATTGCCGTGGCTCATTAAGGAAAGCATAAACATTCTCTTTAATAACATAATCAAGAAGAAACAAAAAAAGAAATATGTTTGGAAGCAGTTTCGGATTGCACAGACCAGCAAAGTATAGGGCCCCAGGCCTATATGACTTTTGCGAGATACAATTGAAAACCTATTTATATAATATAGTGATATACCTACCTACCTCTACCTATAATATAAAATTAATTTGCACAAGGAAATCCAGTTGACATTGGCGTCTGCATGTCGTTGAATATACCCTAAGGATTCTGCATTAGCAAGGCAGATGACCCAAAAAGAGAGTTAAAATCCTTGGAATCTGCGAAGACAGCCACCTATCTAACTTTTGTCCAAGAAAAATGTCGGAATGCGTTATGAAAACAATACATTTTAAATTTTTACATATTTTGCTGAAAAATTCTATGTTTCACTGGTAAACTCGAAAACTTCTACATTTCGGAGTTTAATAGTCAGAATTTTTTCTGATTTTAACACAAGTGCTGATATTGGTAGAAAAACATATATTTTATAAATTTGGCCTTGTGTATCTCCATTTTTAAAGTGAAAAAAAGCCAAATTTCAGATTTGGTCGTATTTCGTTGGCCCTTATTTCACGTCGCCGCTACATATCAGCGTTTCGAGGGAGAATGCTCATCTCGCCTCTCGTGCCGCGCTACGGTGACACAAATCGGCAGAGATCGTGCTTTATAAATTCTTCCTTTGGGGCTGTCTTGAATCGCCGCCGCCACCGGCCAGTCTATGGGAATAAACCACAAAATAAAATCAGCACATGTAACAACCTTTTTTGTGTAAAATTGCAGCTACACAATTTTAATATTATTTTTTTAGGAAACTCTAACGAAAATGATCACCAACAAAATTCAGATTATATGTCATTTATATGAATTTTGACTTTTTTTGTTCAATTTCTCTGACTTAAGTATTCCGTTTTACATATTAACATACATATATTTAAACCTTGCGAATCCCCAAATCGTTCTAACTCAATGCTGACTTTTTGAGTTGTGCGACATTAATATTCTTAACATGAGATAATTCGAAGAAAAAACGGGGTAAATTTGGAAATTCGTTTCAAGAAAATAAATTTTCCTAATTGTTGGGCCTTAATCCGGCACTGGTTATAATAAATTAATTTTCTTTTGATAATTTAATCTGCAACTTCAGCATGCTGTATTTTCACCTTTTGGAAACTGAACCGACAAATTAAGTGCTTAACTTTTTAACAATTTGTGTATCCATTTCATGAAAATTAACAATAATTACGTTAATCGCTATATGCACATTTGAATTAGCATAGTATAAATTCGTTGGATGTCTTGTACTATGTTCGATTATAACTACAAGATCGTATATAGGTACACTCATGTACCTACAAATTCCATTAGCATGTTCAAATCGAAGTTGTGATCATATTTGTAACTTGTTTCGATTGATTAATGGTTTTTATGGTTGAAGTGCTAAAGTATCGAGCGTGTGCCATCAGATTATCCCTTTTTCGTCGAAAATTGTTATCGATCTTGTACCCAAATAGTTGTGACAAAATCACCCGCTGTGGTGACAAACATATCGGAAAGGTGTCTGTTTAAAATCAAATCAGTTAGCAAGTATAAGTATGTACATACTTTGACATTTTAAACATTCTTTGAAGATAAATGACACAAATGAATAATGATGGGATTTTAAAAAGTTAATGTACCTACTTGAAAAAATTTCAAACATTTTGCTCGTATAAATTGACAATTTTTGCAGAACCATATTTCAGTAATAAAATGGACTAGAAGAACAACAGTGCCGATTCGAGAATAAGGAAACTTGTGCAAAATTTTAAACACCCTGATGTTAACGTATTCATGATACTATAAAGGGTGTCCAGCCGGAATTTTTCAAATTTAAATTATTGAAATACTAGCGGCTTGAGGTAAGCAGGAGTGGTATCCGTATCATTCAAAGCAGAAGATTTGCGGAACGGTTAGTCGCCATGAGTCACTGGTCGGGAGCGCACCGCGCGTTTGCGGTGGAGCAATATTTGAAGTGCGCGGTGTATCATTGGTATGTGCGCGTCGTGCTTTTTGTACTCCAAACTGTCGTTTTTAAACAATGTAAACGTTTTTGATGGCGTTTTCTAGGGTTGTTGGGGCACCACTGCACCAGTATCGCATATTTTATTTGTTAACATATCCGTCTATATGGAAATGTGCTTCGCCACTGAATAAAATGTTTCCAAGCGTAAATGCAATACGAAAACGTTCCAGCATTGTTCTTGCGAAGGATTCTCACAAAGGATAGTCACTGTCGTTGAGATACTGAACAATTTGCATTTTGTACGGGTGGAGCTTTAATTTCTTTTTCAAAATAACATGCACTATTTATTTTTTGTATTCCTGTGAAGGCCGCAATCTTCCTTATCGCTTTACGTGGATTTTGAATAATTTCATTTCGAAATTGAGCCACATGTTCTGGCGTTGTTGCTGACGTTGATGGTCCAGGAATAGGTCTATTGACTATTGTGCCTTCTTGCCTGAATCTTTGTACCCACAATAAGTTGCGTGCTCGGCCCATCACTTAGTCGTCGAATATTAAAATGAGTACAAAAAGCGCGACGCGCACTTAATTGCTCCATCGCAAACGCGCGCGGTGCGCTCTCGACCAGTGACTCATGGCGACTAACATAACAATTCAGCAAATCTTGTGCTTTGAATGATGAATTTCGACAAACGAAATTGAAAAATTTCCGGTGGACACCCTTTACTTAAGAATTTTCTAACTTTATGAAATGTTCTTAGTTTAAAACTAGTGTCATCGTAGTAGCCGTGGCGTGATGGTTAGTGCGATGGAATGTCATGCCGGAGGTCTAAGGTTCGATCCCCAGCCTCGCCACCTATTTATTTAAAAGAAAAAAATGGCTTGACAAATCCTCCAAGAGTATCTCCTGTCACAGAAAAGTGCCGCTCGTTAGCCGTTCGGATTCGGCAATAAACTGTAGGTCCCCTCCATTCCTGCAGACACGCACACAGGAATGGTTGAGAGTTGTAAGTCACTAGGCCCTAGTTCTTCATGAGCTGTTGTGCCATCAAATTTATTTTAATTAACTAGTATCATACTAAACCAATTTCCGTAATAAAATCCAGCTGAACACGCCTAAACCAGTGACAGTTCACACGATTTTCACATTGGTAATTGTCAAAGTGACATTTGGAGTTGGTATGATACTATTTGGATATTTTATACATAAGTAAAATGTTAAAAACATAATACGATTCTAACTTGTTTAAAATTTGGAAAATCCTCTTTTTTTTAACCTACTAACTAAATCGTCTGACATTTTGCGCCAATGTATTTATGTATACACGCTTACTAACTGACAGAACGGAGACGGAACTGGAGTCGCAGCTGCCAAAATATTGAATGCTACGGAACGTAGCCGCATACGGAAAAGTTCGCAAACTTTTAACTTTTCATATGGGCAGTGCAGCACTTTTGACGTTTCAAATTGTATGCAGAAAAAAAAACAACTTTTTGTTTCGGAAAAAAATATTGTGGTTATTTGTATCGCGAAAAAAATTTTAATTAAAAGGAAAAATATTGGAAATAAAAAATGTGAATTCTGATGAGAACCTACACAAGAATGTTGTTTTCTTTTTCTTTAACATACATACTTTCAAAGCTGTACAGCTGCATTGTGGGCACGTACAAAATAATTACGTACGACACTTTTTGACAGCTCTTCCAGTTCCGTCTGCGGCTTCAGTTCCAGAATTCTATTCTGTTCAGGCAGTAAGACGCTAACGATATATTCTTACATTTTCGACATGAAACTGCTCAGTCCTCCATTGCTTCTTGTTGAAACGTCAGTTGATCTTTCTATGATCTTTCATGTGCAAGATGACCTTGTGCAGCTCGAAAGTTGTGACCTCAAAAATTATCATTGAAACCTATTTCTCGAAACGACAAAGAAGTTAATGTGATAATGATATTCAATACCGGCCAATGATTGAAGATTTTGTAATAATCCAGAACTGTGGTTTCAACAAAGAGAACTATTTCTGTGGAAGATTGTTACCAGCTATATAGCTATTAAATACATATTTTTTTCCTAAAGACTGTATCCAGGATATTTGCCAAATAACGTCTTAATGACTTTCGAAATCTTGTAAATCAGTTAAACTAAGAGGGGAGCCTATTACCAACGAGTAGCCAAGTTCTTGGCAAGTACCCCTTTTTATAAAAACTAACTGAAGCGAAGTTCGACCCCCATTTAACTTCAGAACCAATAAAATCACCATTATTGCTAAGCTAGGAAAGCACTGGCACCATTTCAACTCCTAATCATGTATGGACTATGGTCCTTAAAGATAGGCCGTCAAATACCGCGAAAACCGTAATTGACTGTGACTCACTGACACTGGTAGATCATCAAAATTGTGGAGCACTTCCTGACACTTTGAAATCTTGTAATTTCGCACAACGGTGTGCCTGTGCACACAAAGAAAAACATCGAAAATTTGGTGTTTTCCATAGGGGGTGTGGTATCCGTCCATTTTCTCAGAATTGTTATCAAAGGAGAATTTGACTTTTTTTTTTACATTTATATATTTAGTGAGATTGTTCCTTTTGTTTTGGGATTTTGTTGTTAATGTATTTTTATATTATTGAAGCACAACTAACAGTTCAAAGGTCTTTTTCATGCTACTGGCTGTTCTAGCCGGCAAAATTAAAGAAGAGCAAACAAACTAAACCTTTAAGGTGGTCTTTGTTTTCTGTAGTCAAAATCTATGCCAGGGGGATGTTATTTCATGAATTAGGTATCTATCTAAAATCTAATTTTAACCTCTTTTTAAACTACCGGAAGCCATGTGTCATTCATGGTGCACGAAACACACCACACCGATGAGATCAATCAATAACATTGGTTAAAAATCCAACTAAAATGACAGCTATAATCAAAGGGTATCTTAACCGACTACACGACTTCTGCTTATTTTATGCGAGTAGGCTAAACATATACTATATCGTATGTTTCTTATATGCCTCCCAGAAATACCACGACATCCCGCTGTTTGAACAGAGACTCGTTATGGAGTTTTAAATTATCTGGAGCTAGGCGCCTCAGTCTGCGGGTTTTCTTTAAAATTCAAATTTTAAAAATTCTATTGCCGCCTCTGAATTATTATTTCATTGTCTTGGATATATTATATTGAATTGATTAGGTCGTTGACGCCACCACACCGCCACTGCCACTAAATTAACCTTTGTGAATGAAATTGGTTTTCTTTAAGCCCCATTGGTTAAGTAATATACCACCCGGAGGATAGATATCATTCTTTTTTATTTAATTATGACTTCTGTTTTGGTTTTAATTTCAATACAATTTTGGAGGAGAGAAAAATCAAAATAAGTACTTAATGGAGATGAAGAAAAAAAGTGTTTTTTTTTTTAAGAAATATAGAAAATTATAATTTTCACAAGATATTATACATCTATATTCATGCAGGATGCTGTTAATATCATCACTTTTGAACATGAAATCGAAAAATAAATTATTATATTGCTGGCAAAAGGATTTTGAAATTGGAATGAAACAACAACAACTTGATTTTGCTGCCTACCACCAAGTTCTTTTAGAACTTTGCGGCCTTTATGCGTGAAACAGATTAAACCAGCAACAGCACCAGCACCGTCAACAGCAAACAGCACGCTGACCAGCAAAAATTTCTCAAACACATTGCCACCAGCAACAGCACCTACATTTGTATCTATTTGACGTTTCAAATCAAAGCATTTTCTTCGTGGTACCACACCAGCAACAGCAAATTTAGGACTTAGGCCTAACGGCGCCGTTGACGTTGCTGTTGCTGTTCTAATCTGTGTTGCACAATTGAAATACGTTGGTTCTAAATTAATGGCTGTTGCTGTTGACGGTGCTGTTGCTGTTTCAATCTGTTTCTCGCCTTAGATTAGATATTGACCCTTTGTTGTCCTATTCCTATCCCCTATCTGCCTTTCACGAGTGGGGCATGCTTCGGTTCGGACACTCAGGTTTTTTTTTTTTTTTTAATGACACAAAATTGTTTTTATGACAAATAGTTATAAATTGCCATTTCTTAGAGTCTCGAGTCTCGTCCGTGAAAATGCTTCGAGGTTGTAAATAAATTTGACACTACAATGAAGTAGAAGCCCAAGAAAGTGGTTTTCGTCATACCGTCCGTCATTCTAAAGGACTATTCACATTAGAGCGACTAACGACCGACGAATGAACGAACAAATGTTGTTTAAAACAATTTATAAACCGGAATTCTTCACAAATGCTGAACAAAATCGCACGAATATAATTTATTATAATGTTTAGATACGAAAATCTGTTTTTTAATTTCTAAAACAAGATAAATTGAAGAAAGCAAATTGGTCGTCGCGAATCCCAATCTGATTGTTACGAATTGTCAAGCTCTATTCGCGTTCTACATACGATCCACACTTCAACGAATAAATTGTTCGCACGCGACTAACCTCAAAATCACTTTTGTTTATGTTTTCTTGGTGGTGATTCGCGACGAATAAATAAAGCAATGTGAAAGAAATGTCAAAATGGACGAATATTCGTTCATTAGGTGTTCGTTGGTCGCCGCTCTCATGTAAAAAGTCCTTATTGGCTGAACAGAATGGTGACGCAGACGGAACTGGAGCCGGAGCTGGAATAGCTGTCAAAATATTGAATACACGCAAATTCAATGTTGTGAACACAACGGAACGTAGACGTATACGGAGCTGCAGACGCAGATGGAAGAGTTCACCAACTTTTTTGATTAAACTTTTTAGGGCCATAGTTGTAAAATCGTGGTTGAATATTTAACTTGCCGATGTCGGAGGATTAACTGAGGTTCAAAAATGATTCAAGGTTCAAGTATGTGACAATAGCCAATTGCTTGCCTAAATCATCACTGAACCTCAGTTAATCCGCTAAAATCGGTGAAATAAAATTCCCGAACCATGGGTTAATACTTTAACCACGATTGTACAACTAGAACTTACATGTAATGACTATAAATTTTCTGTAAGAAAACGGAACTTGTATGAAAACTGCTTTATATTTACGTATAGCTTTTTCTTGTCTCGACCAATTTTACTAAAGCTTTTATATCTGGTCCTTCTTAAAATTTAAAACAATTTTGTATTTAAAAATGTGTTGAATATTTTTTTTTCAAGCGAAACAAAACTAAACAAAACATACGTTTTTCTTTTATAATTTTGTTAAAATCTAACTAAAATGATGTTAACCACAAGAGCAACTTTGGTGCGATGCTGATGTGGTGCACTTTTGCAAAGGATAAAGAAGCCTTTTGCTGGAGTTTTGGTTTGATAATAAAAAAAGTCGGTTGTGGTTTTTTATTATTTCTTTTGTTTCTACTTTTCTTATTGATTTTATTATTTCACTTTTATTATATTAAAGTTGTCGAATTAGAACTGAAATAATAAATTTAACTTCAGTCCCATATTAATATTAATTTATTTCTGTTTGTTTGATGGTAAGGAAAAAGGTGGTGGTATTCGTTGAGGGTATACCTATGCAAAAATGGTGTGAAACCATTATGGCTTTAACAGAAATACCGTTAGGTGAAGCGAATTAATGGTTGAGGGTGACGTAAGAGACGTAACTCTGGTTTTAAATTTTCTTGAGGGATTTGTCATTTATAATTAACAAAAAGTCGACATTCGTTTTTAAAATAGATTGAAAAAAGGACTCTGTGATGCTTTTTGTTGTCTGTAGCTGCGGTATTGTTCAGCGAGTCCAGGGTCAGACCAAAGAAAGGTTTGTTTTTTAAAGAATTCAGAACTCCAAATAATCGTCACCTTCTACCTTCTAACCATACAAACTATTCTTACTTAAAAATAATATAACACGGTATTTCATAAAACTTTTACAGTAGGGTTGCTTAAATAATTAACATTGTACGATATATAATTGTGATAGATTCCCCAGCCACAGTCGAATGCACAAAATAATTTTACATCTCGAAAGCCAAAAGGCTCGAAAGCAGCTAGAGCTGTGTCAATCGTGATTAATTTGGTCTTTGTGACCAGTTCATCAAAATGAACGATTGATTGCAATCACAGTAAAACGACAAAATCAATCCTAAATTCAATAATTTCAGGTTTTGAATAATCGGCCGACGCACGCATGTATGTTTCGTTCATTCCACTCATTCTCAATCAATCACATCACACAAAGAAATAAAAAAAACATAAAATAAAAACAATGAGAGAGTTCCTCACCGATCCGATGACCGCTAGGTTATAATGGGTCAAAAGTCATAAAAATGAGTTTTTTGCAAATATCTCAGAAACGTTTTGTGCTAGATATAAATTTTATTCCACTGTCTTGTAGCTGAGGTGATTTCCAACAAAAATGGTCTGTTCCTCACCGATCCGATGACCGCTAGGTTATAATGGGTCAAAAGTCATAAAAATGAGTTTTTTGCAAATATCTCAGAAACGTTTTGTGCTAGATATAAATTTTATTCCACTGTCTTGTAGCTGAGGTGATTTCCAACAAAAATGGTCTGCATAATTTTTTTCGTAGCATAAACCGTTAAAAATTTACAGCAAATCGAAAAGTCAAAAAATCTTTTAAAAGGAGCTAAAGGTCATGAAAATCTGCTGTAACTTTTTAACGATTAATGCTACGAAAAGTATTATATAGACCATTTTTGTGGGAAATTACCTTAGCTACAGGATTGTGAAATAAAATTTTTCTTTATCACAAATCGTTTCTGAGATACTTGCAAGATTATCAAGATTCAAGATTATTTTATTGAACAATTGGCTTAATGCTAGTTATCTTAAAGTATAGTGATTTTTTTTTTGATATATTTTGGCACATTAGGGGGCCTAACTTTTTACATTGTGAGTTTTTGCTAATTTTACATTAAATTGTCATTGTGTTTATATAAATCTTATTCTTGGCTGCTTTACTTCTCGGATAGTTCAGGTCCGGTGGTCATTGTTGTGTTTGGTTGGGGGTGAGGCTTTCAGCCACGGTAGTAAGCTGACCTTGGGTCAGCGTAGTAGGAAATGTTCTCTTCGTCAATGGTTGATATTATATCCTCTTTTAGCAGTTCCATCGCGTCGAGGTACCGCTGCGCTGGTGGGGATGTCTTGGCTAGTTCACAGTTCCTCCTATCAGAGGGTTCGGTTGGGTCATCATATTTTGTAGACATCTGCTTCTGGATTCGATGAGGTATCTGTCTAGCTATAGGATGTTCGCCTCTTCATAGAGTCTCTTGTTGCTGACGTGTTTCCTTCGTATCCTGTCGTAGTGCAATCCTGTGCAGATCCGAAAGATCTTCCTCTCGAATATTGCCAGTTTCGTCATGTGTGATTTTGTTGTCGTGTACCAGATGGGAAAGTAGTAGGGGATGACTGGTCTGATGAGCTGTTTGTATAGAAGAAGCTTCGTCTTTTGGCTTAGCCCGTTCTGTTTTCGCATTAGCGAATGGATGCGATGAAAGGCGAAGTTATTTGACATTATTTCTTGCTGACAGGACAGTTCAGTTCCGTCGGGTAGGGTGATCTTGGTGTTCCTGAAGTTCGTCGCTGAGCGTCCTCATCTACTTCCTGAGGTACTTGGTCGTCTGAAACATATCAGTTCGGATTTGGACGAATTGATTTTGAAGCCCCAGCGTTGGTAGTACTCAAAGAGTAGTCTGATGTGGGATTCGACTCTTCTAGCTGCAAATGACGGTGACATGGACTTGGCGTACGTGAGGGAGTCGTCGGCAAACAGTAAAGTCTGTCTGGCTGCGGCTGGTCTGAGGTATATGTATATGTTGAAGAGGAATGGTCCTAGTTTGGATCCCTGTGTAACTTCGGCTTGGTTGTCCTCGTTGTTGATTGGCAGCTTCCTATTTGAACGAAGAAAGATCTGGAATGAAGAAAATTAAGAAAATTGTATATGTACGAATTCCCATACAAATTGCACTTTTACTTATGATATTCGTAGGAAGGAGTAGGTGTGAATTATAAAAGTGCAGACAAAAATGGTCCAACATTTCATAATCAAAGGATCAGTAGTGCATGTATCGAGGTACGTCCAATCGTCCATCATTAATCATCTTCATACTAAATAATAAATGTTTTCTTGCGAGGCGGATAGCCGAACCTGAAATCACTTGACTAAGATCATGAGGCTAGAAATTTTAATGGCACTCAATCTGTAGATCTCTGCGAGATTAACAAAATGCACATAGGTATAGGTTTAGTAAAATCTGATTGCATGGGTTCTATAACGGATAATTTCTCGTGCAATTTTTTAATCATAATTTAGCTCAGGCCTCAGGGGGTTCAAGGTTAAAACCAAATACCTACCAAAATCACTTTTAGTATGGTCGCATGCACTTGGCAGCCCCAATTGAAATTAACAAGCCAAAAAAACACATTTTTTAGTTTCAAATTAACA
Organism: Epistrophella euchroma; assembly: GCA_947049315.1. Classification (NCBI taxonomy): domain Eukaryota; kingdom Metazoa; phylum Arthropoda; class Insecta; order Diptera; family Syrphidae; genus Epistrophella; species Epistrophella euchroma. Next base: position 117,435,077 of record OX346245.1, on the reverse strand, counting down.
AAACACAAATCCGCCATAGAGGTTGCAAATACCCGGCAACCCCAATATAATTTAAATTAAATAAATTAGAGAAAAATGTATCTTTTAATAACGCAAAACTCCATATTCACCTCCAAAAAATACTCTTTAAAATTTGTATTGTATTTTGCAGCAATCCCACGGTGATCTCCACTCAACAAACAAAACTATAACCGATAAATCATAAACAAAACAAAAAAAAAAAAGTCTTCACACACTTGAATTCGAAAAGAAATTGAAGGCGTGTCAGTGCCCAACAAAGAAATTTATCAAAAGGCTCTATAAAGACCACAACAAATCATTAAATTCGGTTGCTTTATATTGTTCCGATATCATTTCGATATTTTTTTTTTTTTTATAGATGATGAAGTGGCGCAATCGACACACAAATGCGCGATTGGGATTTTTCTATTAAACAATCTGGTGTGTGTTGGTTCAAGAGGATCGTCAGCATCAGGATTGTAAGACAGAATCTATACAAAAGGATTCATCATATATAAAGATGAACCAGCAACTCCGATGTACCAAAAACCATGGAACTCTTGAGTTTATAATATAGGTTGGTATAGATGCATACTTCAACTTCAGTGACGATGATGATGACTTCTCCCCCTTGAATCTGCTAGCACGCTGACTACTCACTCCCGCCCTTTTGTTGGGTCAATCCGGTCGTCGGTCGCTCGTCGTCAATAGGTTTCCACAAATGACCATGCGAGACATAAAAGATGCCGCCACTGGCGCCAAAAGGATAAATCATATAATTTATTTTTGTTCGTTCGTTCAACCTCGTACAGCGTCTCGCTTAACAGGGAGAAAAAGGGACTTGCATGTGAAGTTCGAAGTCGATTCATTTCGAGGACTCGGACAACGGATATTCGAATGATCTCTAAACGGACCCTACCAACCAAGCGCCATTCACAAACGAGATCTGAAGTTTCCACACTATGCCACTGTAACAAGTCGACCCTCTTTACAAGGAGGTTTTCTAATCAAAACTCCATGATGAAGGTCACCACACCGAAGGTAATAGACACGAAAAAAAATCTATCATGTCCACGTTAACATGCGATCGCGAGTGAACCTCTGAACAGATAAAAAAAAAATCAAATCAAAATGAATCTGAACTTTATTTGAATCTTTTTGACTTTGTGTGTATTTTTATTCTTAATTTGATCTATTCACGCTACATTTGTATCTCAGAAAAATAAAATTGAAAACAAAAGCGATTAAACTAATCCCATGGCACTGCGATCGTGTATGTAATCCACTTGCTAAAGTTAATGGTGGATATTCAAAGTCTCACCCTGAAACACACTCCGCATCAATTGATTGACTATTTTTCCATGAAAAATACATACAATTTTAAATATTTTTTTTTTTAATGATATTCGAAAGGTAAATAATCTCTTTAACCATTTATAACTAATTTGCCAGAAATTCACCATGCATACATTCTATAATTAAGGCCTTTCTAATAAAATAAAAATAAATAAGAGCCTTGGGAAAAGATTGTAAATTTGTCTATGCTAAGGAAACCATACTCACACAGCCAACATTGAATAATTGTAAAACAAAAATAGCACTTAACGTACAATTTAAAAAAAATTTGATTTTGGGATTTAAAAAGAAATTAAAAAAAATTGATTTTTGTCAAGTGTATCAATGTAGTGATGAGTTAAACCAGAGTTAGTTTACCCTGGAAATAAATTTATTCACTTTAAAAAAATATATGCGAATTGACTTAAAAAACTCGCAGGATAAAATTTAGTAGATCCCGAGCTTACCCATGAAATTTGGTGATTTAACTCGGGTTTAACTTTAATCTCGTACTTAAAAACTAGGCCTTAGTGTTGCCGTTATATTTTAATAATTTGTTTTCTATATTAAGTCGATTTCGTTTTAAAAATTTGCCTTCACATATAAGATCCTTTCCAATGACAAATACCTATACCCACTCTAACCTTGTATCGCATCTTATGCAAAAGACCACCCCTGAAAAAGACCTCAATCAAATGAAGTAGAGTGTATTAGTATAATCAAGTGCAAAAAATTATATACATTGATGCTGACCTTCGCACGATGGACAAGACAATCGAAAATTCTTCTTTTTTTTTTGTTGTTGTTGTTTTGTTCAACCTTCTTTCTCCTTTAGTGTGATGATTTAGCGTAAAAATATTTATGCTGTGAGAGATGTTGCAGCGATATAATTGCGGCTTTTTAGAGGTTTTAATCAAATTTCGACAAAGTGCTCTCAATGAAATGAACATCAGAGACGCATCCATATTTTTTTTAAGTTCCCACGCAAAATACACAATATTCTGTTGATGGATATTTTTTTTAAAGATATTCTTTAAGCGATTAATTTGTATATTTTTTTGTGATGCATCAGCAAGATGAAATATTTAAGAAATCCTTAATTGATATTTTACATTCGGGAAACATGGAAAAAATCTACTTTTTTAAGTTCCGGAAGTAGATCGATCTACTCTGAAATAAAAATCTGACATCAGTACTTTAGATGATAAAATGCACCAAGGGATCGGACAAACTTGCTCTTGTGATTTAAATGGCTTGGAACTTTAAAGATTAGGGACATACATATAAATCTATATAAATATAGCCTTAAATAAATTTTGTGGTACAATTTTCTCAAAAAGTATTTGAATGATTTCGAAAAATTGTAAATGGATTGAAAGCCACAATTGCGGAGATGTGCTTATACACTTGAGACACGCATTTACACACTGTGGGTCATTTTTGTTTTTGTACTGTCGAGCACGGTGCATATTTAAAAAATAAAAAAAAAATAAAAAGCAATCCTTCAATATTTTCAAACAAATTATTTGCAAGTTTAATTGAAAGTTTTCTCCTTTTTTTGCTGGCCGATTTTCGGCTACGGGACTATACTAGTAATTTAAAAAAGGGCACTTAAAAATGGTTTTGATAAAGTAAAACGATGTTTCTTAAATACAGAATTTTTAAAAACAGAATATTGCTCGTACGAATTTCAACTTACACAGAATTTTTTATTATTTCTGTAGTTTGCCTTTTTATTAACCTTTCATTTTGAAATGGAAAATAATTTCGTTCAAAATTTCCAAATTAAGGTTCTTCCAAACAGACGCGAAACATTCGGTGCGAATGTGGCTGCGACAACAGAAAAATGTTTCAAGATTCACATCAAACAATTTTTCTTTTAAATTTACAAAATTTTTCAGAATTTTGAAGCAACGATTTTGGATTTACAGAATTTTGAAATACCATAATTTCAAAAAAAATTATCAGATTTTTTTTTTTTTTAATCCAAACAAATATTTTTTGAAATTTGTGAAAGGTATGATATTAGTAAGGTTTAAAAGAATTTCCTGAATGAAAATTTCAATCAAAATTTGTTAAGTATTAACCGGAAAACAGTACCGTTTGTTAAAAAATAAAAATTCTGATGGAAAATCATCAAAAATCTTGGCTGTGATATTAGCACTCCATATTGGGTCAGTAATTGGTCATAAAACGCCAGGTAGTTTAAGAATTTGGTCAGACCTAGAAAATTTATAATCCAGAGCTGAAGTTTTTCAAGATTTTTGGCACCTTTTTTATGGGATATTCGCAAAAAGAGTATACAACTTGAAGGGCCACTGGATAGTGATAAAAGGTCAGGTAATTTCAGCAATTGGTCAGGCATAGGTTTTTTTAAATTAATTTTCAAAGTTTTTTTCAAGGTCATTACAATGTCATATGAACTTTTAGCACCTCATTTATGGGATATTCGAAAAAAATAAATACCATCTGAAAGGTTACTTAATCCCCATAAAAGGTCAGATTTTTTTATGAATTTTTAAAATTAATTTTTTTCAAGGTCGTAGTGATTTTAAGCAACTCATTTGTGAATTAAAAAAAAATCATTATGCCAGCTGAAAGTTTACTGAATCCTCATAAAAGGACAGCTAGTTTCAGAAATTGGTCAGGCATAGATCGTTTTTTATAATTCTTATAAAAAAAATTCAAGGTAAAGGTCAATGACCTTTCATTTCTGAAACTGCCTCACATTTTATAAGGAATAAGTAACCTTTCAGATGGTATTTTTTTCGAATATCCCATAAATGAGGTGTCGAAAATCGCGTGTGCCGAAAATCGCGGGTGACCTTGAAAAACTTCAACCTTGGATTAAAAATTTTCTAAGCCCGACCAATTTCTCAAACTACCTGACCTTTTATGACTAATTGCTGACATTTTAGACTGCATACATTTTTTTGCGAATATCCCATATATGGGGTGCTAAGAGCACACATCCCCTCTATGTCGTTTTCCGTTGACCACTTCTAGCACTCCTTTTTCACACTTTTTGCACTCCCAAAACTCCAAAAACCTTCCGTTAGCTGGTTCGGAGTAATGATTTAAGGTAGAACTATAATTGTTGGAACGCAGCGTACGCAGCCGTACGAAACCACACGAACACAAGTAATTCAATAGACGCACACATAATTGCGTTTTATTATGTTTCGTTCATTTTCGATCATTTTTGCTTTCGGAGGGGTAGAGCGCTTCTCGAGCGCACCTTACGGAAGGAAATTGACAGCTACATGTAAATTGTTGTAGTAAACTAATCTCGAATCTCTCGTGCATTATGGTCTGCATTTGACGTTTCGGAAAGAAATTTTTCGTTTGTTTATGACATTAGTTTCCGACGGCGTCCACATATTATAGTTCAACCTTTAGGAGTGTTTTTTTACTCCTGATTTTAATTACGGAGTGCTGGGAGTGCAATCTGAGCCCACATACACTTTAAAAAGTCGTTCTTTGAATTAACAGTCAAAGTAATAAATGCGTTTTGTTGGGAAGTTCTGAAATTGAACTTACACACAATACGAAATACAATTTTTCACGTTGGAATCAAAAAGGAGTGGAACAAGTTTGGAGAAAATCGCTTAAGCTCTTAAGGCAATATTAAAATGAGGGAGGAATTCAAAGATTTTTTTTTTGAAACGAAAGAAATCAAAAATTCCCTTTTTATTTTGAAAATTGTTAGTTACAGTAGAATAGAGCTGACAGAAAACTTGAGAAGTGGATTCGTATACGTAGCCAAAATATGAGTATTCTAAATTGAGGGTTATAATTTTATATCCCATTTTGATCTCGAATACAAATGCATGAGATGCTAAAATTAATACCTTTGAACCAAAGAATTCTTAATGGTTAATGGTTCTCTTTGGTAAGGAAAAAATTGGAAAACTTAAAAATTTACTAGAAGAACCATAAAAATTATACCTAAAATTTCACACGTTAATATAATGGTGCAGGAGCTTTGTCGCTTATACTGCCCGTATTATGCTTTCATATAAATTCCCTTTAATATTACAATTCTAAAGTTTTTTTTTAATTTCTCATAATTGAGTTGTTTTCAAAACATATTTTTCAACAATGCAAATAAGATAATATACAGTTCCATTGTTGGGAATTTATACCTCTACATACATACATACTGATCTCAGATATGTAGAAATATTTTCCCACAAATTTGCTCCAAACAAGACTCTCATAAAAAATGATTCATCCCTTAAAGGAAAATTAATTCAGTATTGCCTTTATACTTAATTGAAATGCGTGGGTTGTTTCTACTCGCAAAACCCCAACTTTTGCATTCATCGATTCACCTACTCTGATGCTTCCTCATATACAATTCTTTAACAAGAGCATACAAAAAAGAAACGACAAACAACTCGGAAGATTCAAACCTAAACAGCTCTATCTTTAAATCTTAAAAATTGTCTGCGCACAGTGATGTAAAAGTCAAGAAGTTGTATATTATTTCGTATTTTAAGGGAGCCCTTAATACCACCGCCGCCGCACCGCACCGTTTGTTAGATATTATGCGGTTCCTTAATTCAATTCATAAGACAGACGCCCCATCAGAGAAGACGACTTAATTTTCAATTCGAAAACAAAGCCTGAACATGAACAACAACAACAAATTGGAACTCATTCTGAAATTAAAAAAAATCAACTTTATTACAAAAAATGAAGGAGTCCACAGACTCCAGAGGAACCGAAGACGTATTGAGCAAAGGTTTCTTTCAGATGTCCAACGAAGACAACAACGACAACATCAGAATCTCTCTGAACCTAATCATCCTCAAGAGTCATTGAAAAGTGTGACGAAGCAATTCTACTGAATCTTCTAGTGCTCTTCCTGATGCCAGTTCAGCTCCGACCCCGATCTTGGGTTCGAGTCCGATTCCTCAACACCACTTGAAACTTATATAGTGATGATGGCTACATAGAGAGGGGTATATAGTGGTCAAGTGAAGTGGCATCAAGAGGATTTCATTTCTTAGTGCGTGTACCTATCCTCAAGGAATTTGAAAATTATATAGGCTCCAGGCCATTTGGTAATGTCATACTGAAGAGTCTATAGAACATCAGATAGGAGAAATCTATTTCTGAAGTAGGTGGGTTGTGCTAGTGGTGCCTCGGTGTAGATCATAAGATGCAGGTGCATGTTGTAAGCCATTGTGTGACCTTGACAAGCTTGTAAGCTGGGACTTGCCAAGTGAAGTGTGTTTTTCCACTCCAAATAATATCATTCGACACGCAGTATCTTAATTTTGAAGAACTTGTATCTTTTGAGATGATCCCTTGTGGATAGAATTTAAATGTGGTTTTCAATCAAAATCCCATCAATCAAAATATCAGTTATTGAGATATACACAATAATATAATTTGGGCGATGGGAGTTTCCTTCCTCTATAGCGCAGGAAGCCCTATGATCTATGAAGTACCATCTTGTCGATTGTGCATAGTTTTGTCTTCACATCGCTCCATACGTTTATGTGCATCATTAACATTTTGGATTGATGTGGTGGACTATGGGGCCACGGGCGATTTGAATGGAGCATCATCTTTTGAAACATCCGGTGAAACTTTGAAGTAGAGTGTTTAGTATTTCAAAGTTTTTAACAAAGTTCTTGAAGAATATGATATTGGTTAAAGGAGTTCTATGCATTTGGTTGAAAATCAAGGCAACAAATTTCAATGGAGACTTTGTCCTCATCATGATTTAATTAGGTAATCAAACGGGTAAAAATGGAAAACAATTATATTTTTGGGTGAAAGAACATTTTCATGCAAATAACGCTGTGAGGTGAATAAAATTATTTTTGTGAAATGTAAACCGACCTGACAAAAAAAATATATTTTATCCATCAGACTATTTTCTCCTACACAAAACAATTGCCGCCGGTCAATTGATTCGCATAGAAAAAAAAAGTTAAGACAGATTTTCGCGTTTTTTTTGCGGTTGTTGGTGTTTATCAAGTTCAAATAAATAAATTAAAAAATCTCGGTTTAAGCTTGGGTACGGAAAAGGAAGACGACTACTTTGAAATAATATGTCTCCTCGATGAAATTGAAGAAGAATTAGATTTAGGTAATTAAAAAAAAAAATAGTAGTAGCCCGTGGCGTAATGGTTAGTGCGTTGGACTGTCATGCCAAAGGTCTGGGTTCGATACCAGCCGCTTCCACCTTAAGTTCTTTTCTTGCGAGGAATTGACAAAACCTCCACGCTTATGTCGCTTGTCATAGAAAAGTGCCGCTCACCTTAGCCTTCGGATTCGGCAATAAACTGTAGGTCCCCTCCATTCCTGCAGACACGCAAACAGGAATGGTTGAGAGTTGTGAGTCACTAGGCCCTTGTTCTTCATGAGCCGTTTGTTCCACCAAATTTATTTATTTATTTAATTAAAAAAAATAGGCAAAAGAAAAAGGAATAATTAATGAGGAGATCAAAAAGAAGAACGAGAATTTTATGAAAAGAAACACAAATTTTCGGTATTTGCAACAAACGATTTTTGGATAAGTTATTACAGCAATCAACACGGAATAAGATCGCACTTGAAGAAATGAGTATTTTTGGTATTCACCTCAATAATTTTGACATGCGAAAATTGTAGCATAGACTTGATTTCGCACGGGAACTGTAAACTAGACTTAAACAAGAATACGATTTTTTTTTATAATTATTAACTTCCCCTTGGAAGTTATTTTAATCGGTCCGATTTGTGAAATTGAAAATTTTGACATTTCTCGACGTTTCAAGGTCTCTGGAGTCGGATTACATTGACGATATCTCGAGAACGCATAGAAATGTTGACTTCAAAAAAAATTTATTTTATAGATAATAAGGCTATAACGTGCAGAAATGGTTTTCAGATAAATTCAATTGGCGGTTTACAGTATTACAGTAATTTAAAAAAAGTTGTAAGATGGCTTGTGTCTGGAATATCTCTAGAACAAATAATGCTATCGGCTTCGGCCTGGTTTCATTTTATGCATAATGACGTAGTGAAAAATTGGTAATGCTTCAAAAAAAATTAACCATAAGATTTTTTTTTTAAATAAAAAAAAAAAAAAACATTAAAAATTGTTAACAAATATCGAATATCATAAGAACAAATAAAGATATTAACTTCGGGTTAATTTTATTTAATACACATATAGTTATAGTTGATAGAGTTTTTTTTTTTTAAATTCAATTAAGGTTTTTTTTTTCCAGGCCAAAAAAAATGCTAAAAATTGTTAAAAAATGTTTTTCGGCTGGAATGTCTCGAGAACAACCAATGATATCAACTCCGAGGTAATTTTAGTCAACACACAATTCCATAATTAGTAACTGATAAGGTTTTAAAAAAAATTCAACTGACGGTTTTTTTCTAGGCCAAAAAAACTGCAAAAGAAACTGCTAATAAATGTTGAAATTTTTCGTGTCGCATATTTTCCCTTCCCTTTATTGCACAACTGATAAGTTTTTCGAAGATTTTTAATTTGTAATTTTCTTATAAAAAAATAACATCGAGTGTCGAGTTTCAAAGGCAACCACTAGGAAGTTATAAGTGTGGGTCAAACCCAGCCTCTTTTTTTATTTTCTTTTTTTTTTGCAAAAAAAAAATAATAAACTTAATTTAAACAACACAACATAAACAAAAATAACTCACTGGCAAATTAATTGCTCATTTTCTCTCTCATAATTCAGTATTATGTGCCATTTTGTCTCTCATCGAACTTATTATTTTAGTGTTGTCTTATTTTATATTTAAAGGTGCTCATAGTTCATATTTTTTTGAACAAAATAATGTTCCATTGTATCCTCATTGTACGAATCGAATTCAATATCCTTTCTTCAAAAATAGTTCAATCTATCTATAGACCGAAATAATTCTGTAATCAAGAGACAATTTTAAAAAGAAGCAGTTAGGCAAGAAATCTCCTTTCGCAAAGGTAGGTGGTAGTTTGTGCGATCCTTCTCTAACGTTATTATTTAAAAACAAAAAAACAATAAGTAGAGAATAATGATGGATAGATACGACCAAGTTACAAATTTCGTAATATTTTTAAGTAGGTAAAAGACATCGAATGCAGCCCGTGGCGTATTAATTAGGTGTACCTACATTTTTATAACACCAGCGGTTGGTGCGTCAAACTCCAAGCCATTTCCACTACATAGTGTCATAATATGTCTTATAAAAATAAAATTTGGAAAAAGGAAAAAGTAGTAAAAAATTAAAAAAAAAGTACGTATACGCCCGAGTGCACCATACAAAATAATAAACACAATACTGTATAAAATAACAAAATAAATTAATAAAAACTAAATTTTTAATATAAATACATTGATTACGCATCTATTTTTCGTTTCATCTTCTTTTGCGGCAATACCAAACAATGGTTCAATCGTTACCCCAGTATAATTTAACTGATAACTCTTTTTTATTGTTTATTTATTTTAATAACATCATATTTTTCAAAAAGACCGTTTTTACACCTTCCATTTTAAAATTAAAAGGGTGATCAATATAAGGCCAACAACTCCTATCCGTTGTTTTGACAAATATTTTTACCCATTTTTTCGTTTTGGTGTTAAATCCACAATTTTTTTTCAAATTGATTAACATTCTTCTTTTTTTCAACTTAACTAAACATGTTCTTCATTTTAAAATAATATTCTTCGAATTGATAAAAAAAAATTTCATTTTAACTTACTTATTTCTTTATATTCGAAAAAATTCTTCAATTTAATGCAGTGTTTCCCAACCTTTTTTGTTCTATGCCCCACCAGAACATTTCCAAAATCCTCATGTCACCCTAACATTATAATGTTGATACCTAAACAATTTTTAACATAAAAAATCTGATATGTTAAATTAAAGTAAAATGGCTGATATCAGAAAAAAATGCACATGGAAAAAAAAACGCAGTAAAATTATTTCCGAAACATATACATATGTACTGCCTTATTTATAAAAAAAAATGGATATTTCAGCTATTGTGTTCTTCGGGGTTACTACACCATGGAATAAGAATTTTGCGGACTCAAATGGAGCAGTAGGTAAGCAATTGCCTTTAGTTTGAGTCTGGAAAAATTCTTATTCCATGGTGTAGTTACCCTGAACACAAGAGCTGAAGTAACCATTTTTTGCTTATAAATAAGACGGATAATGTGAAGAACAGAGATTTAAGTACAAAATAATTTAATAACTATGTACCTAATATTCATTATTTAAAATTAGTGAGACCCCTGGGATTGATGTCTCCTGCAAATAGATTTTATGTCAGGTTCAAGTTTAGAGAGCTTCAGTCTCAAGTCTTCTCGTTTTGTCATATCAAGAATTTTTTTCATTCTCTATCAGTAAGTCATTTATGGCACTAAATTCGCATTAAGTTAAATATTACCGAAACCTACCAACCCAACAGCTCTCTTGCATATTTTTGCATTGCTATATGATTTCGGTTTCCTCACAAAGCCATGCCATTACTCCTTTTCCGCAATTTTTTCTTGATTGTAGGTATATTTGAAATATCAGAAAAATTCACTAACATTCGTTGCATTATCCAAAATTGGTAAATTAATTTTTTCAAATCAGAAAATCTTTCAATCAATTACATCTATAGCAGTATCGGTCACTTCACATTTTTGGAGCCAAAAACCCCTTTCAAAATTTTTGTTGTGAATATATGTCTAGCAAATTCAATAAAGGTAGCGAAACCAAATATCTTCTTCTTCATGTCTCAGGATGAACGAATACTGGCGAATTTTTCTCTTGCTTGAACAACCACTCATCAGAAATATATCTCCAAAGGTGACACAAGAAGAATATATTTTCAGGAGAGATGTGTGATTGAGCATAACTTTATATTGCCCCCCTTTAAAATTAAATTGCCCCCCTGTGGGGCGTGGGCCCCACGTTGGGAAACACTGATTTAATGCATAATGCTCTTTAAAGTAACGAACATTTCTTTATTTCAACGGAATAAAGTGAATCAAAAAAAACTTCAATGTGATGCAAATTATACTTCAAACTCATGATGTTTTCTTCAGTTTAACGTTGAGTTTTTATTCAAATAGACAATATTTTTTCAATATTTTTTCTTAAATTTTACGCACCGAGCTCTTCAAATTAATATGGTAAAGCCTTCAAATTGCCTGAAACAGAATGCCAATAACAAAAAAATCAATTTTATATGTAATTGTTTATGTTTAATAAACAATTTAAAGTTGTTTTAATTTATTGACAAGTGCAAAACCTTAGGATGATTTTTATCATAATAAGTTTCAATTTAGCACTTGGCACTTGCATCTGAAAAAAAAAGAAAATATATTTTGAAACCACAAAGCATTGGAAATAATCTTTTGTTATAAACTTAAGAGCTTTTCTTTTACAATTGTGTTTTTTTTTTTACAATCAAATAAGTTTTTAAAATTAGTTTTGAAACTTACTTTCATATAAATCTCACGATTAGTTGAAACCTTAATTTAAACTTCATATAAGTAGTGGTAAAACTTTTGTTAAAAAATCGTTATACTTCAAAATAAACCTCTCTGATTTTGGAAACAGATGCTTGAAATCCATATCGATCTGAAAAATCATATACATTCAAATATTTACCATTTTAAATACCCCTACCAGTTAAAAGCCCATCGGGATTTTATATTGCTCTAATTTCTATATAATAAGTCTAACAGAGTTATTATGCACTGCACAGCTTAAAAACCAAGCAAAAATAGTAGAGTGTCTTTTTTGTATTTCGAGAGGATGTATCATTTCGAGCATTTTGCTTATCGTGCTTGTGGTTTTACAGGATGTGTCGTCAAAACATTTTGTTTGAGTGCTAGTGTCACTATATACAAAGGTTTCACTTGCATACATCGGTCGGTGAACTTCATTTTTGTATTTCGACCATGTGTCGTTGCGAACATCTTGCTTTTCGAGGATGTGGTTTTTGTGTATCTGTAGTTCGAACATTTTGTTTGAGGTTCCCATTTTTAATTAATAAATTTATGCTTAAAAGGTACCCTTTCAACTTCGGACGCTTGAGCCCGAACGGTTGAACCTGAAAAAATCCCCGTAAATCCGCCTCTGGTGGCATATCTTTAAAAGCTACTTCATGTTATTTATCTCTTCGATCGGCTCTATGCACGTTCTACTAGTTCTTTTGACTCGTATATCAAAAAAGCATCAAGTTTTATTATATCTTCCTCTTTATTTTGCAATAAATAACAAAAAACTAATTTTAAACCTAAGCATTCATGTCATACCATATACAATACTAATTATTAAATTCTTAAGTTAGCCATATTAACAAAATTTGTTAAATTAATTTAAAACTTGATTTAAAACCTTCATTATTAAGTGCAAGCAGTGATTTTTTTGACATTTATACTTAAATGATGAATGTCTTGACGCCATCGTATATTTTAATTATTATATAGAATTTTTGAAACTGCGGCAAATGATCAAAGAGAGGGAGTTGGCAAAAATAAAAGTTAAGGAGCCATTCCTTTGATATTTAGGTTAAATCGTAAAAACTGTTGAAAAGTGATCGCTAATTTGGTTTGGACCTTCAAAAGATAATCAGTGCCAGAGCCGCCCGTTTGCCTGTTTAGTAAAATTGTTATAGTTCATATATTTGAAGAAGATTTTATTGGTAACAGGTATATTGCCGGCTCGAATGAAAGATTGGTGGTCTTCACACAGGAAGCATATACCACCGGCGGCGGCGGCGGTGGTGGCGGCATCGTTGACGGGAGTGTTAGTTGATGGCGTATAGACAGCAAGAATCAGTGATGATGGTCAGGCTTTTGGAAATTAATGAGCTGTCTGCGATTGCAAGCCCGTCGCCGAGTTATGATGTTTTTATGATGCATCAAGTTTAGTTTTTACGTTTTTTATTTAAAGCATCGAGAAGAGAGTGATTTGTTGTTCATCTTAAATTGCATTGGAACAAACGTGATGGAATAATCATTTTCTAAAAATGTTTCATATATTAGGTAATATCACGACCTTTATCATGTTCTGCTATGCCCACGCAGCCGTCTTATAAATACAAAAAATGATTTTCATTTACTTCCCAAAACTGACAACTTTTTATCAAAGTTCTGCCAACATTCATTAAAAAAAAACTAAACTTAGCGGCGCGACAGCTCTTGTAGAGCCAGGACCTAGTGACTTACAACTATATCAGCCATTCCTGTGTGCATATAGTATTGGCAGGAATGGAGGAGCCCACATCAGTTTACTGCCGAATCCAAAGGGCTAAAGTGAGAAGCACTTATTTATGACAAGAGTTAGTCTTGGAGGATTTGTCAATTCCTCGCAAGAGGCATTAGCCGTGAAAAAAAATATGTTTTGTTTTTAGGTGAAAAAGGCGTAGGCTACGCACCTTTTTTTTTAATTCATTTTTATTTTTCATTCAGTTTATAACTAGCTTAAAGCTAGACAAAAATTCATAAGAACTAGTCTACTTATCAATAACTTACAACTTACTTACTGGCCCGATGCAGGAGCTCTCCTTCTCGGCCTAAAAACTAAATTAAGACTAAAATTTATTGTCGGTTTTATTTTTTACCAAAGGGTAGACAACGCGGTGCATTCAACAGGACACAAGCGTCAACAAGGTTTTTTCAAAGCGAACCTCTGTCTATCAACTCCTACTGGTGAACATCGGGTGCCTAGTACCTTTAACTGGAAATGGGGTTCCAATCCCTGTGGACGGTTTAAGGCGGCAGCAAACGAGAGAGGGGGGGACTTCTCCTTCGTCCAGGCGGCAGCGGAAGAATTCCCCAGATGGAATCAACAGTGGCGTCTACAGTTCCAGTCAGGTTGAACTACTTAGTGAAAACCTTATATGGGCTACTACGACGTATTCGTAGCTCAGGCCTATAAGAAGCGGTTTATCCGACTCCCCGTCCTTGGAGTTATAATAAGGATCTGGTCTTCCAGGCTAGGGGGTTGTGCGTCGGGGTGACTTCCCTATACCACGTAAAAAATATCGGTTCCGAAACGACATGATTTTAATGTTGATGCCCCCAGCAAACGAAACAAGGACAATGAATTTTGGATCTGCACGTGGAATGTCCGGACCCTAAACAGGCCACGTGCAGCCGAACAATTAGTGGAGAACCTGGATAGGCTAAGGGCTGATGTAACAGCCATCCAGGAAGTGCGATGGGATGGAGAGGGCATCCGAAGGATGAAAACGTGTGACATCTACTTCGGCGAGTGCTGCAAGGAGCAGGGTCAGCGGCTTTGTAGTAAGTGGTTTTGTGGTAAGAGGAAGACTTAGTCAAAAAGTTTTGGGCGTTTGTGCGATACAATCGTCCGAATTTTTTTTTATTTATCAGATGATTGCTGTAAACTGGTCTAACATACATATACCTGGCAAATTTATGATGCTTCTGCAGAAGCTTAGCAAGATCTTATATGTGTAGGTACAACGACTTTGGAAAAAAATACATAATTGAAATCAAACATAAAAGATAAATTCATAAATTAAGGGTCCTGATTCACAGAAGACAAATATAAAATAAAAAAAAAACACCATAATATCTCAAGCTGTAAATCTCACAGCTCTAATTCGAAATGCCGCTGTCTCTGAATTTCGAATGGACGTCATAAAACCACTCCCACATCCTTTTATTCTCTGCATACTATATATACCGCCGCCGCACTCCGTCATCTCTGCTGTCTCCCCAGACTCGATCTTCATCCTTGATCGACAGTCTCAGAGCTCGTCTTCGTCACCATCATCATTGTCGAGATGTTGAAGGATGCACTTGATTTGCCTTTCAACACAGACCGACCAAAAATAAATCCACATAACATTCACAATCCCTATGTCCGCCGCCGCCGAACAGTGGTTCCCAGGTTTGTTATTGTTACTGCGGGTGCTGCGTCGATCGTTGATTCCAGAGCAAAATTCAGTGACCATTGTTGGCTTTTGGATAATGCTGACGCGCTCCCTAGCAATTAAATTGTATGACTTGTTAGGTTTTTTGTTTAACAAAAAATAAAAACGAATCATTCACAATTCATTCATGAGTTATATATATACTCAGCATCAAAGATGAGAATGAGTTTTTTTTTTGTTCAAGAAAAAAAAAAAATAAGACTAGTCGATCGACATGGACTGGACATCACAACCTTTTCAGATACAAATTGATCTGAGCTTAAAGATAACTTCAACAATAAATTGAATTTGACTTCCGTTGAGATATTCGAGTGGAGATAAAGATTTTTTTTTTTCATTCTTATAAAATTTATATTTTTTTTTGCTTTTATCCCCACCCTTTTGAATAAATGAACTCGAAAATATATGTAGGTACCGCAGATATAGATGAAATCATGGGTCTTACAATCTTTTATCTGATCCTAGTTCACTTAACTTCAGGTATATTGTATCTACTAGCACATCCGATCAAAACATTGAGTGCGGCTGAGATCGGTGCTCCAGCTCATTTCTGTTTGCTTCAACTTTGGATGATGCTTTTAGCCGCCCAACTATATACGCCATATTATCTTGTGGCGCTGATCACAGAAGACAAGGGAACTGATCAGAAAAAATCCAAAGCAAAAGCCATTTGACGTAAGTCCAGTAGCCACTTTCAATATAGGTGTTTAATTGAAAAAAAAAAAACCTCACTTAATTGACTGAATGAAAAGATAATTTTAAGTTATGGAAAGACCATCAATGTGTATGTATGTATATATGCGGTTGCATGGTAGATTTGAACACATATACAACAAAAGCATTTATACGAGTATGTTGGCAAATTTTTGCTGAGTCAAAGTTGAGGCAAAAAAAAATAAAAAAAAATTAGACACTCCGTGGGAAAATTTTCTATCTTTCTATATTTCTTGAAGGCACGTTTTTGTGTGGGGATCTTTAAAGCTAAGACTGTGATTAAAAAGGCACAAAGATACATTCGTACCGATTTACTATTGTATTACAACATAACTAAAGTTATTCAAAATTTATATTTGTCTCTGACATTTTACAAATACTATATTATTTAAAATTTGAAATCATTTAAAAATTCTTTCCCAACAAATGAGTATCATATAAATACAACAATATCTGATTAAGATGTATTTCATGGCCAAAATTTCGAAAAAAAAGGAATTTTCGTATGCTAACATGATCTTGGAATAGGTTTGTATACTATTACGTCATCAATTTACCAACTCAATTTCTGATGTTCATTGGCGTAGTTAGAGATTTTTCCTAGGGGGGGGCAACCAGCCAGCGGACCAAAAGTTGGAAATCATGGCTGTACCCACGTTTTTGCAAACGTAATCAAATTTTTGTTAGATTTTCAACATTATCTTGTGTTTGCTTGTGTGTACTTTAAGTACGACGTTTATGCGGTGTTGAAACTATTTTGTTTTTACGTAATTTACTATCGAACTTAAGTCAACAAATTTATTATTCATCCAATTTTTTTTAATTTATTGTTGGAATAATTTAGGTCTATTTCTCTAGATCTTAGGAAAAACACAAAAAAATATTTATTGCATAAAAAAGCAAATACATTCAACGAAACAAAAAGGGGAGAGGGGTGAAGTTCAAATTTGTGAAAATGCACAATAGAGGAGGTTTTCAACCCTCGATATCAGTTGTAGTTAAGCAGATATTTTGTTTAATGTGCTGATGAGAGACAATTAAAAAAAACTTTACTTTTCTTATAATTTTTCGTAGTTTTCAAACCGTGTTGTATATTTAAAAAAATAGGCCACTAATTTCCTTAAATATACAATTTTAGTTTAAATTTGATGCAAACATTATATAGCATAATAATTCAATTAAAATTGTATTCTTTTTATAATTCATTTGTTTAAGTTTTAGCAAAAATAAAAAAATCTTCGTTTTGGGTTAATGTGCGCAATCATTTTGAGGGCAAGTCTGTGCATGGAAATCGTATGAAACTTCATATATTTCGGCTTAATTTAAATTTTAAAGAAAAATCCCCATGCGAACTTATATGGAAATTCATACATTGACAGTAAATTTGAATTTTATAATTTAACTGTTAAATTTAACTGAAATGTTTGACATGTTAAAGTTCCATTTATCAAAGTATTTAGGTTTCTTTGAAATATGTTTTTTTTTTTTTTTTTATATATATTTATGGATTGTAAAAATAGTTAAATATAAAAACTGGGTTTTAAACTTAATTTATTTTTAAAAACGTCGCTCTAAAGCTCTGTGACTGCTTACACTCACCCAATAAATTTGTCGATATTAATTAAGTAAACAAAACGCGTAGATATCTTTACAATCTAATTAAAATTTCTTTAATTAAACTTTGAATCCGGTTTCAAAGTCAAAAGTGCACAAATTTATCCTAAATAAGATACTCTACGAGCGTACTGTATATTGTCACCTGAGTGCGAGAACTAGGTAACTCGCATTTTTCATATTTCGAGTTATCAGCAAAAACGTTATTAAGAATATTTTACTAGACTCTTTTTCCAATGTAATCCGTACACAGCAACATAATTTTTTTTTTACGTGATAAGGATATCCGTGATGTATAAGATACCGAATAAATCATTATTATTTTTGTTATTTTATTTGAAATATAAAATAATTAGTGAAACAATAGGTAGTTACCCAATTCTTGCACCAATTTTTTTTTTGCTAAAATCTTTTTCCTTTTCTGAGATAAAAATAAATGCTTAACTTTATTGAGAATTGTATGTATATAAGTCTGAAACCACACAGACATCCGTAGCTACCGTAGCTAACTAAAGTCTTTTTTCAAGATCTAAAGTAACTATTTTCGCGATTAAGCACCTATGTAGCTATATTCCTAAAAAAAATCTTGCATTTTTTAAAAAAATATTTTTTTGTGAATTTTTTACGTACGATACTTAGCTCGGGTAATAATTTTTATTTTTACTAAAACATCACTTTGATTTTAAAATTCCCGAAGAAATATAAATAAATTAAATCCGATCACATCCAACGCAATAGTTTTTTTTCAGATTTAATGAAGAGCTTTTTTTTGCTGTGTAACCAAGTGCATAAAACGGTAAATTATGTATTATCTTAAACAACATTGTCAGTGGAATTATCCATATTGTTTGATACATTTTATTTAGCTGCTGTTTGGATGAGTATACAGTAGTAGTAAAAAAATCATACATATAGGTAAGTATTTATACTTTTAATTTTTTTATTACTTTTTCGCTTTGGTTCAGTTTTTGAATTTTTTATTAGACTGTACAGGTCTTCTTGAGTTGCAGCTGATTGTGCGAGCCAAGTGTTCAAATTAGTTAACTTAAATTACGTGATTAAGATCACCCAAAAAATTCATATCGCGGATACCTACTTCTTGCACTGAAAATTCTTGCGTTATAGTTGTCTAGTTTTTTCATTGCTCCATATAGAGTAGCAGAGAGGGAATTAGACTCAAATATATATTTCATTAAATGGTAACTACCGTAAGGTACCTTAAAATCATATTATCTCAAAAAAGACAAAAATTTAGTTACCTAGTTCTTGCATTTAGGTGGCGATATTATATTTGGTTACTGTTTGTCTTTACTCTTCATGAAATTCCCCTAGATGTCAGGGCGAAAAGATAAATTAAGGCCGTGTGCGAATTAGGTTAATATCGCGTTAAATTTTATCCGAACATTATGAACACTATGTGGAAAAGTCAAAATTTAATCTTGGATAAAATTTAATCGAAATTTTAACCCAATTGGCACACGGCCTTAATGTCCGATGTTCGTTGAATTCCCGAAATTACCGATTTTAGTCTAATTTAATTCTTTTTTATTTAAATGAACTTTGACATTTGTAGCTTCGAAGTAAAATTGGTAGTTTGGGTAAGAAAATAAACAAATATTAAGAATTTTCGATTTTTCTAGGGTGGAAAATTAGTTTAATGTGTGTTTGGTATTTGTTTGTCAATTAATAGACACTTTTTTTTATCAAGGAAAGATTCCCTCAGGTGTTACTGCGAACAAGTACACAAGTTAAGTTTTGTCGATTTTTCCAGGGGGGGGGGGGTAAGAATTTTTCTAGGGGGACATTACCCCCCCCCCCTTGCCCCCCTCTAACTACGCGTATGCCGATGTTATTGGCTTGGTTATTTCTAACTCATAAAATTTCGAATGCGAAATAAAATGTTTATTATGTACCTTAATTTTTTTCTTATGAAACAAAAATAGCATGCTGTTTGACACATACAAAATCCTATGGCCTTGCTGAATATTTTATTGAATTATCCTTTGTTAAAATTTAAACGATGATGCATATGTATACATACATATTATGTATGTACAACAACACTGACAGAAAAGAAGAATTCTGCAATTATTTTCGGTGAGAAGGTGAACGTAGATATAATTGAAAGTGCTGTTACTTCTGTAAACTAATAAATAAGGGTTCCAAAAAATTATACTAGAAGAAATTTCACAGGAAAATTACGATTTACGACAAAAAGTTTTTTGCAAAATAAACGCCAGAAAAAAAATCATAAAAAATTGTATTCCCAGGTAAGGTATGTATATACTATTCTGATAATATTTTCAAAATTTCTGGCATTTATGCTAAAGTTTTGTTGTGTTTTTTTTTTTACTATTAGAAATGGAAAAAAAACTGAAAAATTAACTAGCAATAATTTTACTATTTTCTAGCTTAACAAGAGGCGTTTGAAGACATTTCCTTTATCATTCATTTAAACTTCCTTTGCATCTAACAAATCTCTTTGAAGGCATCTTCTTTTTTCGTGCATAGAAGGAAGTAATTTTTGACAGATATGTTAAATTTGGGAAAAAAAAGTAGGTGGCAACTCTGAAATTGTGGAAATACTGATCGGCCATTATTTTCTAGCTTAAATAGTTTGAACTGAAAACTATACGATGTTCTCGACTTGTATCTAACACGTTAGTTAAAATATTTGATGCCATTTCATGTACCTAACTACCATCAAAGAATATAAAGTTACCAAGAAGTCGCATCTCATACAAATTTTCTACTGAAAATGCCGGGTTCCAATGTTGGAAGCCGCACTTTGGCTTTTTTATGGGTGTATTAATTTTTTTAATTAATTTAATTTAATTTATTTTAATTCGTTAAATGCTAACATGAACAATAATTATACATAATAATACTTATAAACTAAATACATTATTCTAAGCTATTAAAGAACATAGTTTTGAATTTAATGCATTTAAGGTTATCATTTACAGAATCTATACAAAAGTAAAATTTATTAAATATTGAAATCAATTGATTGACAGGGCTATTTGCACCATAGTTTGATCTACTGAATATATGGCACAATGGTTGCTGTAATCTTATACTTGTATGACTAAAATTGAAATTTAACCGACATAGAATCGATGGAGATCATATTAACCCATTAATAATACTAACTATAAAACAAAACTGCAAATACTGCCTATGATTAGTGAGTGAAGGAAGATTTATTAAAGCGAGTCTTTGAGAATAAGGGGAAGTATATTTTCATGTGACCATGTGAAATGAAGGCAGAAACGCGAAAACCTTCTCTGAATTGCTTCAAGTCTATTTATATGAATGGAGTAGTGGGGTGCCCACACAACACAACTATAGTCAAGTATTGGTCTCACAAATGAAACAAAAAGAAGCTTAAGAATATAAGGGTCACGGAAATCGCGACCGAATCTCTTTATGAATCCTAGAATCTTATTAGCTTTCTTAACTATGTAAAGAGTTAAAAGTTAATTTAGGATCAAGAATAACTCCTAAGTCAGAGAACATGGAGACTTTACTTAAAGGACATGCATCTAATGTATAATTAAAAACGAAAGGAACTTTATTTCGTGTAAAAGTCATGGTTTTACAATTGTCAACATTTAAAACAAGACGATTTTTATTGCACCATTCCCTAAATATTAATAAGTCTTCTTGCAAAAGTAAACAGTCAGAGGTAGATGTACTTTTGAAAAGCTTAATGTCATCAGCATAAATAAGGACAGATGAATGTTGTATGATTGAAACCAAGTCATTTATAAATAAAATAAATAAAAGTGGACCTAAATGGCTGCCCTGAGGGATGCCAGAATTGACAATAAATTGATTCGAACACTCATTACGAAATACAACACTATAAAGCCTATTTTTTTAAATTCGATGAGATCCAATTTAAGAAATTGTTATTAAAACCTTGATTGTTCAGTTTTAACATTAATGTATTATGACACAATTTGTCAAATGCCTTACTAAAATCAGTAAATATACAATCGATTTGTCCACGTTTTTCAAAAACATCTAAACAAAAAGATGTGAAGTTAAATAAATTAGTAACAGTAGATCTTTTTTTGATGAAGCCATGCTGATTATCACATATAATTGAAGTACAATGAAAGGAAAGAACATTACATACGATAGACTCAAACAATTTCGGTATCACTGATAGTTTAGCTATAGGTCGGTAGTTTATTATTTCATTTTTAGGACCTTTCTTGTGCACAGGTATAATAAACGCACAATTGAGCTTTTTAAAGACTCATTAAAGATAACACATAGCGGATATGACAAATACGCAACACATTTTTTTAAGATAGAGGATGGGCTTTTCAATAATTCTCTCAGCGCTTTTAAAATGAGATACCACACACATTGAAACAGTCTGCTTCTTTTTTTCTTGAAAAGCCCATAAAAAAGCAAAAGCTCTGGGAACAGGCCGCAATATTGGAACCCACCATATAAAAATGTGCAGTAAAAAAATTGTATAAGATGCGCCTTCTTGGTAACTTTATATTCTTTCCTACCATACAATATTTAAGCTCGTCTGTAATGTTTGTTTTTTTCATAAATTAAAACATGAACAAAAGCGAGCCGTATAAAGTTAGCATGACAACTTTCGAAAAAGTTACTTTTGATTGTGTCAGAAATTGCCGTATAATTGCCGTAAATTTGCCGTGAAGAGAAAAAAATTGCCGCGCCACTAGTTCTCCCAAAAATTGATGTCATGATGCTAACTTTATATAAAGTTAGCATGACACTTTTTGAACTTTGGTCCGAACTAAGTTCTGAATATGCCATGTCGTCCAAATTAATTGCCGTAGATATGCCGCGAAGAGAAAAAAAATTGCCGCGACAGTGGTTCTCCCAAAAATGGCCAAAAATGGTTATCATACAAAATCTTCATATAAAGTTAGCATGACACTTTTTGAATTTTGGTCCGAACTAAGTTCTGAATATACCATGTCGTCCAAATTAATTGCCGTAGATATGCCACGGAGAGAAAAAAATTGCCGCGACAGTGGTTCTCCCAAAAATGGCCAAAAATGGTTTTCATACAAAATCTTCATATAAAGTTAGCATGGCACTTTTCAAAATTTGGTCAAAAATAACTTCTGAGTATGCCATATCCTTCAAATTAATTGCCGTAGATATGCCGTGAAAAGAAAAAAATTGCCGCGACAGTGGTTCTCCCAAAAATGGCTAAACATGGTTTTCATACAAATTCTTCGGCTAACCAATATCCGATTTGGTTGGGGATTTTTTGTTGGATTTGTATTCAACCAGATAAACGCACTACAAACACAAAAACTGGAAAATTAGGCCGAACAAGTCGGAAAGTCGTGGTAACAATAAATTGCATACTTTCTGAATTGTTTTTTTTTTTTTCGAACGGTCTTTCTAAATTGGCGATTGATACAAATTGTTAAAGTATCGATACAGAAAATTATTGTGAAAGTCTATTTAAAAAAAATTAATGTTGTTATTTTGACAATCTTATGTTACTATTTTTCGACTTGATTATTTCAAATTTTTACTGATTGTTTTGTTTTGAAATAAGGCCGAAAGTGCTGAATTTATTGTTGTTTTCAATTTTAATGCGACAAACAGTAAAGCTGTGATGTCCAGATTTTTAAATTTAAATTATATAATGCTGATAAAAAAAGTAAGTACACGCCACAGTGACAAAATTATGATTGAGGTAGTATGAATGTTGAGATTTATTGAAAAATAATTAAAACCAACTTTAAACACAGAAAGAAATATTTAGAATGAATAAAATTATAAAAATATTAATAGATAACAACGTTGTTATTAGATGAAAAATGATTGTGAAAATAAAAGTAATTCACGTGAAAGTATTTTTTGTTCGCCATAACTGTCGCGGCAATTTTTTTCTTTTCACGGCATATTTACGGCAATTAATTTGGACGACATGGCATATTCAGAACATAGTTCGGACCAAAATTCAAAAAGTGTCATGCTAACTTTATATAAAGATTTTGTATGAAAACCATTTTTGGCCATTTTTGGAAGAACCACTGTCGCAGCAATTTTTTTCTCTTCACGGCATATTTACGGCAATTAATTCCAACTGTATGGCATATTTAAAAGTAATTTTTGACCAAAATTTTAAAAGTGTCATGCTAACTTTATATAAAGTTAGCATGACATCAATTTTTGGGAGAACTAGTGGCGCGGCAATTTTTTTCTCTTCACGGCATATTTACGGCAATTATACGGCAATTTCTGACACAGTCAAAAGTAACTTTTTCGAAAGTTGTCATGCTAACTTTATACGGCTACAAAAGCGTACCTAGTAGGAGAAGGTTAATTTCGATCTTTTTTTTACGTTTTAAAAAATCTGGTTGGCAACCATACACCCTCGTCAACTCTGCCAGACTGTTAAATTTCTTTTCAATGGCGCAGCGATCTTAGTTTCCGTTTGATTTGTATTGACCTAACGTCAAGTTTTGTTCGTAAATAAATTGTTTGAATTGTTTTTCACAATTTACTTTATCTAAATATGGTTCACGGTAAACCTTTAATGGAGGCAGAACAAAAAAAACAAGATAAAAGCCTCTGTAGAGTTGGGCTTGAATCATTGACGTTCGACGCAGAAGAGCCAGCGGTAGAAGCCATAATTATGTAAGCAATTATTTGTGAAATGTGTCGGGCTATCTAAAAAATATGAAAGGAGGCAGTTCACCCTTCACAGGAAGAGGTACCTACAAAAATATGTGAGATCTGTTGAGATTTTGATATTTTTTCGAATCAGCTAAAAGTTTTCGAGGTATTTGAAAATTTCACAGCCCTATAAACTCCACCTAAAAACTTGAACAAATATTTTACAAAACACTTTGCTGTTTTGTCGCTCTGTTACTTACATAATATGGAGGGAGGTCCATGGTTTTTCCGTCGTGGGCACGATATTGTTCTCGACGGCCTATGCCGAATCGGCTGGAGAGTTGTCGCTAGTTATAGCTTGAACTTATCGCTCTGTCGCTTGTCGCTCACTGCATAGCTGAGCCCTTTGAAGTACATACATACGTAATACACGACTGTGTAAAATCAGTCCCAGACATTAATGAGGTAGCAATAATCGAAAAATGAGGCAATTAATTTCCCATAAAAAAACGTAAGACCGTATTTCTGTTATTTTAATTTACTGGCAAAAACCCTATGACATATGTACGAAGCCAATACATACTTGCTTAGGTACCCTGTAAAAATGGGAATTTAAATTTTTAAAACAAAAGTTTTCACAAGTTTCCTCATAAAAACTGACCTAAAAATCTTACCCAGATTAATGCCACTCTTTTCCATTTTCAACTAAAATAAAAGTCTAGTTATACCAAAATATGGGCAATTTTTTTCAAAATTTGTAATTGTAAAAAAATCCGGGACAAGATGCCTGTATAATCATTTGTAACGTTTACTCCTGGACTAACTGGCTGAACAGAATAGAATGACGGAACTGAAGCCGCAGACGGAACTGGAAGAGCTGTCAAAAAGTGTCGTACGTCATTTTTTTTACATGTCCACAATGGAGCTGTACAGCTTTGAAAGTATTTTGAAGAAAAACAAAAGAATATTATTGTGTACAAGCTCAGAATTCACATTTTTTGTTTCCAATAATTTTCCTTTTAATAAATAATTTTTTTCGCGATACAAATAACCACAATATTTTTTTCCGACCCAAAAAGTTGTTTTTTTTTCTTCATATAAATTGAAACGTCAAAAGTGCCGTACGTGAAAAGTTAAAAGTTGGTGAACTCTTCCGTCTGCGTCTGCAGCTCCGTATGCGTCTACGTTCCGTTGTGTTCGCAACATTGAATTTGCGTGTATTTAATATTTTGACAGCTATTCCAGCTCCGTCTCCGGTTCCGTCTGCGTCACCATTCTGTTCAGCCAGTAATAGGTTGATATATAGTTGACTCCATAGAACCTCTCCTCTTGTCCTCGCAGTTTAATTCTACAAGTAAACCTAATTTTCTGAGCTCATTAGCAAAAGCTATACACGGCTGTTAAAGTTTTCTAAAATAAAAATTTCACGCATAGCTCTACATGGTCATTTACATGCGAGAAAAATGTTTTCCACAAAACGTTCAGAATACTCAGATCTCATTATCCCACTATATAGCTACTGGTATTCCCCGTAATTGTGTCGAGGCAATTTGTACCTTTTGTTGTCTTCGTGCATAATCCGTGGGGATATATACATATCTTGACAGCGAAAAGTGTTGCAACTGTTGCATCAAAAGGTCGTGCAATCTCCATAGTGGGGACATTACGCGGTGAAAACTTAGCCTAAAATATCACATGCGCTTAATCATGGCGCTGCTTAAAAATGACCATCACCAACAATTGAGTGCCGCAGCTCTCCTGAGTATCATGTACAGGTACTCAGAATCCCAGTCGAATATGCGGAGCCGAAAATGCCTCATAACGCTAATTCCAAGCTATAGATCTCATTGCTACCAGTTAAGTATAACCTAGAGAGTCGAGCGTGGCTCGTTGAAATGGCCTCAATTACACGAGGAGTTCCTCTTGCTTTTGGGTCTCTTTTGGTAGATTGTTTTGTTCTTGTATTTTGTAGTTGATGTAACCCCTCGGGGGAGGACCTTTCTACCATTAACCACCACCATGCCACAAAGTATGACCCATCGGAGATATGATTCGAATGGATGCATTGCATTCGTGCTGTGTGGGGCACACCTGTACGACGACGACGATGACGGTGCACGGCATACATAGGTTATAATTACTGCATCCATGTCTTTGCTACTTCATAAATTAGCATGCTACAGCTTTGTGAACATGAGAGTGGTGGCTAGTTTGGAACGACCGACCGACGCACAAAGCACAATATTAAAGGAGCCCCGCGATACTATGCATGCATCGCACGAGGAGTGGCAAGCAAAATACATCTCTTCCCAACGACACGATGCGCTGCAGCCACAGCAAACTCCAAAACTTCAGCAGCATCCAACAGTAGGTAGTATTTCTGAGTTATTCATTGCAGATTAACAGGCTGCTTCCTTGGAACTCGCTCGAAATGTATGGAGTTGAATCCAGAATATCGAGAAACGAAAACAAAAAAATGTCCCATGCCAGAGGCAAGTTTGTTCTGTTTCTTGTTCTGCAAAAAAACAACTTTTGAGCACTGGGATGCTGCGGCTGATATACCTACTCTGCCAGCCAGCCCCTTCTTGGGAATATAGTTTTTCTTAAGGTAGCCGAAGCAAAGTCGTCGTAGGTTGCGTTGAAATGTGAATACCCCTTGTGGGGGATTGGAGATATGCAAAAGCGTGTTGCAACCCCCTTTTTTTTTGCAAAGCAAAATGATGGCTGCAGGGTAACGTTGTTGTGGTCCGACTTCTTGGCACTGCACGCAAAATATAAATACCTATATAAACAGTGGTAGCGGCGGCGGTACGGTGGTGATATTTATTATACGAAGAACTGTTGTGAGTTTTCTAGAAATCCATCTTTGTTGCATTGTGTAGGTATATCTATAGGAAGTAGCAGACCGAGCTGGACATTTACTTTTTAGATTAACATTAATGATTATATTCACAAGATATTGATTTATTCAAGTTTAATAGAACAAGGATAAGTTAGTTAAAAAAAATTAAAAAAATATTGTATCTAAGCCGATATAAAGGTATGATTTTAAAAACATTTTGGCACCTGTAACTGTTTTAAAGGATCTAACTTGCTTAGAAAAGAATCCAACAGACTTGAAGAAGCTTTTCTTTAGAAGCCCTGCTCAAAACCAGGTCAAAGTTCACCATTTTATTATTATAACTTCTGAAAATGTGACAGTGTCCAGTTTAATTAAAATATACACATTTCTGCGCGTTTGTTTATAGTAGGTAGTTTGTAAGCTTTTATTTATTTATTTACAAAACTTATCGTTTATGAAAAATTTATAAAAAACTTAATTTTGACATATTCACTATTAGGATCGATTTAAGGGATCATTTTGGGGCTATAGATATTTTTCAACATTTAGCTATTTAAAGGGTAAACTACAGAATATATTTTAAAACCCCTTGTCCAAATTTCGGGTACTTTTCAGGAAATGCTTAAATGTTTACAACTCACATGCCAAAGTTATTGAGGTGAAAACATTTTTTTTTTTTGGACATAGTTGGGTTACTGTTTTGTGCTAGAAAGAATAACCACTGCTGTCATGGAATGACAATGCTTCAATAAAAGCACGATCAGAAATTAAAATTATATACATTTAGTTTGATTAAAAAAAATTGTATTACTATCGAGAAACAAGGATTTGTAAAGAGTAAAAATGGATGGCGGCGGCGGCGTGGTGGCGTGGCGGTGATATAGTGAGTTGTTACTTTAAATTTAGAAAACAAGTAGTTAAAATGTTTTATTCTCAAAATGAAGAACGCCATCTCAATTCCTGCAATAATATAAATTTACATATGTAGACACAATTTTAAAAATCGTTTGAGCGGTTTTCTTAAGAAATAATTTTTTTTATATATAAAATTTCTTGAAAAAAATGTGGTATGCCATTTTAAAGAATATAATAATATACAACCAAAACCAGAATTAAAAAAAAAAAACATTAATCCGTTTTCAAAAAAATGATTTTTCAAAAAAAAAAAAAAAACAAATTTGAACTTTTTTTAAAAATCCAAAAAATACTTTTTTGAAAATATTTGTATGCAGTATTTGTCACAATTGATAGGGGCTTCAGAGTAATTTTTTTTTTATCAAAATTGGTTGAGCGGTTAACGAGAAAGTCGAAAATAAAAAAAACGGGACATGTGCTGTTATTAACGGTTTTTATTAAATTCTTTTTCACAACTAGTATACACAAATAAATAACTTTTTTCAAAACGGTTGTATGGCAAGTAGGTACCGTTATTTTTTGATCTAAAAAAATCTCGATTTTCCCACTAGGGATTGTACCTACACATATCGCAAGTAAAAACTGAGTGTTAAAATTTCTTTTACCATGAATTTTATTTTATATATTTTTAAGAATGTATATCTGTAACAGTTTAACCTTTTTCAGTTAAGTTAAATGGAAATTTAAAATGATTGCTTTGCTTGAACTTATAAAAAATGTTGTTAAAAAAAACACGTCTATAAAGCTAGCACATATACACATTAGAATTTTGTGCTCTTTTTGTGCTATTTTTGTGTGGAAGTCTCGATTTTTGTGCTAGCATAGTTTTTGTTTTATGCAAAGTTATGCTGCCATATGAAGCTTAAAACCGCCCAGCACAAAAATCGGGACTGTCACACAAAAATAGCACAAAATTATAGTTATGGTTTCAATTGATTATGCTAATGTGTACATATGTGCTAGCTTTATAGACGCAAAAAAAACTGTGATTGGAAAATAAAAAGTTTTGAATATTTTTTTTATAGATTTGAAGGGCTTTGGGATCTAAGTACCTTATATTTGGAATATTAAAAAAAAAAGGAATTATTGGTTCAAAAAGGTCAACTATTTCCATTTATTTTTCAGTAGGTAAGAGAAAAATTAAAAAAAATGATTTTAGTTTTTTAAGGTCATCAATCAATAGAGATCTTTTATTTTTAGGACATAAACCGGAGACAAAAACGACTTTCCATAATGCAAAAAAATATACTGATCAAATTTTATAATTGGAATTGGTATAGGTGGGTGATTTCTAATACTAAAAAAATGGTGCAGCTGTAAGTAGTGTGCGTCAGCCGCCATTTAAAAAAAAACGCGTTTTAGCCAATATCTCAAAAACAACTCACAGCGCACATAATTTGTTAGCACTTTTTCGAATCCTTTTTTCCGGTTTTTTGGGAAGAAATATCTTTTATGTTTTTTTTTTTTAAATTGTCAAAAACTAAAAAGAAAATTTGCAATTGGTTTTCAGTAGGTATATGACTAAGAATTGATAAGAGCATTGAATATTTGCAAAAATAGTGGGACTTGAATATGCAAAATTTTGAAAAAAAAATTAAATTGAAAAAAAAAATGCATAATTTTTTTCAAAAATTTTGGCTGTGAAATTTAATTTCTCAAAAACTATTCATTTAAAGAACTTGATTTAAAAATCATATGCCCATACATTTTTTTTCTTAGAATAATCTCAGGAATCATCCCTTAAAATATAAAGCACGAATTAGGGGACACTCTGTATATGCCTAATCAGATTTCAGATGGTATATTTTTTTTTATTTTGTCGTTTATTATAGTGTCGTTGATTTCGAATTCTTCGTTCTATCTTATTTTTTCTGATTTTGCAGGTTGATGATATCAACTTAGCTAAGCACCTACTCAAAAACGTGAATTAAATAAATATATAAATAAACACTTGTTATATTAAGGAATTTATTGAGAGAAGGAGGATGTGTTCCATTTTCTATGGGAAGATGTCCGATTCTTGCAGAAACTAGAAGAAGTATTTTGGGAAAGACTTACCTAAATTAATTATACGGAAGTTGTTAATATTCTTAACGACGGGGCAGATTGGAACAAATTGTATCAATTTATTAAGATTGCACTTAGCTATAGAAGGCGTATTTATGAGGAGCTTTAAAAAAAAAATTAAAAACAAAAAAAAAACACGGTTCGCTTATCAAAATGTAAAAATGAATTGCCAACTGGCAGACGGCTTCTGCCATGTCATGTAATGAATGAAAACCAAAACTTTTGTAAATTATGTGCAATAAAATCATTTGAAAATTGAATTGAGTTTATTGTTTAATATTTTGCTATTCATGAGTCGTGAATTAGTTATGATCAGGGAACGGATTGTGTGGAAAATGCCTTTTTTATATTTCAAAGTCTGATCAAATTTCTGATTTGAATCAAATGCGATTGGCGTTCTCCTGATACACTCACAGGCACAATTATCCGCCCACCTGCATTTTTCGTCAACCTAACTCTTTAAGTTCACTATAATTTATCTGCTGATTTGTTTTTTGTTTACCCGATATTTTCGCACGAAACAAAAAACTAAAACCCTTATTTCGCCCGATTAAATTGTCATCGAAGCATTTTTTGCAATTTAAGCGATTTTAATATTGTTTCAGTTATACTTAAACAACATACTGAGAAATCGGTTTTGCGTCGCTACTGAAGCTCGTACACGTCTTTTTGAGGTGAGACATGTTGGTGTGACTGATCGTGCCATCAGAAAAAGGTTGGCAGAATTAAATTTCAGAGCTTTCCGACCAGCGCGCGCCCCAAATTGCTCCCACAGCACCGTACAGCAAGACTTCGTTTTGCGCGAGAATGTGTTAACTGAACTGCAGAGGAAGGGAGGGATGTCTTAACCTCAGACGAAAGCAGAATAGGTCTACGAGGTCCAGATAGACTTCAGCGTGTCTACAGGCGAAAAAACGAAAGGTTTGCTTCATGCACGATAACCGAAACAGTGGGTTACCAAGGAGACTATATAATGGTTTGGGGAGGCATTAGCTATGAAGCTCGCACGGACCTTGTAGTGTTCGATAGAGGCAGTGTTAACGCTCAGATATACGTGGAAAACGTTTTGCAAGACAATGTGATGCCTTTCGCAACAATTTTTGGGTGAACATTTTCGGTTAATGCATGGCCACGCACTCTGCCATACCGCAAATTCTGGAACTGGTCGGGATTCCAGTTTTGCTATGTCCATCTTGCGGTCTAGATCTCAAACCTATCGATCATCTTTAGGAAAACTTTAAAAGACGTGTTCGAGCGAGAACACATGTCCCTACCACTCTAGGAGATCTTAAGATCGCTGCAGTAGAGGAGTTGCACAACATCCCTCAGTCGGATGTTTAGGACATCATTGACGGATTTTCAAACCGGCTCAACGAAGAAATTAGAGCCTGTGTCACAAACACCCATTATTAAAAATTAAGTTTTTCAATAATTTTACCACTTTTTTAACAACAAAAGATATAACATCTTTTTCAGTATATTGTGTTTTTGTTCGTTTTTTGTGTTAATTCTTTAATAAACGTGGTTTTTTCTCAGAATTTTGTTTTTTTTTTTTTTTTTTTTTCAAACTTTGCTTTCAACATTACTTATGTACACCTAATGTGGTCTAAACGTGACGGTTTCTTTAAATTTACAGAAATACGAGGTGGGCGGTTAAATGTGCCTGTGAGTGTATATACATTTTATTTTGCCTTTTTTATAATTTGCCTTTTTTTGCCTTCTTTTGTTTATTTTGATTTTTTCTTTTCTCATGACTTTTTACAAGTTTTACTTCAAGAAAATTGATTGACGTTTTTACAATATATGTAAATACACGAAAAAAAAAGTTAGATTCTCCTAATTCATCGACTTTTGAAAGAACCCACTGACCTCATACTTAAAAAAATGTTCTTCTTGAGTTTCCTATTTTAAAGAAAAGGAGCCTCAACTTTACTGCAACTCCAACCTTTAAGTAAAATAATTAAAATAAAAAAATTAAAAATATATGTACTTGTATTTATTGTTGGAAAATACCTATTTCAAATTTAAAACAGCTAAGGGGGTGGTTGGCAAAGAAGTTAAAAAAAAAATTAATGCTGTTTTTTTTCCGACGAGGAACTCGCAATATTGAGAAATGTTAAAGCATTTAGAACTCGTAAATAATATTGCACCTTTAAGAAAGGCAACACTGGTTTTAACTCATATTGAAATTTAAAAATTTTTGTATAGGTGTTTGTTGTTCATTGTTTTTTTTTTTTATTAATAAATTTCGACAATTTTCTTAATAAAGTTATAAATGCCTTTTTTTTGCTTTTTTATGTAATTTATTTGCCTTTTTTGGATTTTTAAATGCCTCAAAATCCGATCCGTGGTTATGATAAATTTAATTTTATCATAATGAAAAAGAAAGTAAATTTCGAAATTATCGCAACTAATTAACACTGCAAATTGTCCTACTATGTAACTATTTTTCGATCGGCGAATGTTGCTTTGCCATAACCTGACCTTTTCCTCCAAATAACCGTTAGCAACAAAATTCAAATTTTAGATAAAAATGTTTATTTAATTTTCTCCTGTCATTAAAAGGGCTCAACATATGTATAGATGAATGGAAAACAACCTCTTATATAGTTTGCCGGATGGGAATTCAGTTTAATTCAATGGCAAAATTGAAATATTTAGAATAACCTAAGTAAAAGTTATGTGTTTTTAAAGCTTGGATTGTTACACGATCTATATACGGAGAACATATCTAAGTCGTGTGTGGCAAAATAAAAGAAACCGGCATAAAATGAGTTTGATGTTAACTTAACAGATACCTTCATGTTTTGTATGTATGTATATTTTTTCGTAAGTATCTATGTCGTATCACCAAATCTCGCATATATAATTATATATGACTGTTCCACAAAATGTACCGCTCGCCAAAATTGTCAGGTCTAGCGATCTTCTGGGCTTATGAAAAAATTCTCCGAATTCATTAGATTTCCATAGAAACTCATGGACATTTATATCCTTCGAGGCAGATTGCTCAAACCGCCCCTGTCTATACACAAAAAGGGTTACCGCTAGCATAAAATACATATATATATTTTTTTATTTAATAGTGTCCGCCCTGCGGGAAAATGTTAGTTTCCCTTGATATTCCTTGTGGGATGTCTTTCTATCTAATCTCAAAATGGTTTTGATTTCTTTACGATAAAATTCCAATCCACACTCTCGCCTCAGCAGAATCTAGCTGATGATCTAATTTTGTGTGCCTGTATTAATTAAAAACCAAACATCAGCACACGTGCTATGGACGCGGACAACGGCTGATGAGATGCGACAGACGTGCTGTGCTGTGTGAGTTGGTCGCGTCATGTTCGCCCCCCAGCTACGATTTCCTACAAGGAGCACCTGAAATGATACCGTTTATTGCAAAACTCAATGACGACGGTGGCGGCAGCGACGATCGTGCATGTATGTGATCGGAAGATCAGATGAGCCCGCAGCTATAGAACTTAGTCCGTTTTAATTACTGCCATGGCAAAAGGTGTTAACCTAAAAAGCAAAGGATATAGCCTAGCCATGGCGCTCGAATATGGACAAGCACAAAGAACATCCATCCTTATAGAGGTATGCTCATGTATAAGATTCCAATAACGGATGATAATGATGATGACGATCATCATGTCAGAAAGATGTCAGTAAAAACAGTTTGGCAGGTTGCAACACATCTATACGTCACCATTCACCATCACAATACTCTGACAACCTGTCAACCTGCAAGATCCTTGCAGTTCCTTCCTTTCCTGTTCTATACACACCTCTTAACCTAGGGCTACCTACATACCTGCATGACTGACATGCCAAACTCTCTGATGATGAAGAACAACCTATTGCAATGGAATTATTTCTGTTTGCAAATTTTCTTTCTTTTTTAGCTGATCCTTTTTCTAACAAAGACAAACGCTGTATGCTCTGTTTTGTTTTGAGACTTTAATCCTTCAGTCTGATGGTGGCGCCAGTCCTCAGCTCAGAGACATGATAATAGGATCAGGTGTAATGTACTTATGCTGGATATCCTTGAGACCGAAATGGGATGAATTAGTAATTTTTTTTTTTTTTGCAAATAGGAAGGGTTTTTGGTTCGCTACATTCTTTTTCAAGTGTTTATCCTTCCTTTATCAAGGATGTGTGGTAATTTGTAATAACCTGATTGTGTTGTTCTTTAAGATTGACCTTTCTTTGGAAATATTTGGTGCAAAAGTATATACGCAGTGAGTAAAGAAAATATTTTCATGCCACGAAAGAAGAAGAAGAGAAACGAGCTACGAGAGTATGTTTATTTTTCAGTTTTAAGGCAAAATATAAAAATATTCGTAAAATGTTCTTTCGAATGACTTCTGACACATTTGACACTGAGTGGGTGTTTATGAATTACATATTAAGTCAATTTAAAGAACTATGAATTGTGAAGCAGAAAGGTATAGTGGCATATAAAGTGCTTCGATAGTAAATAATTGGATCAGTATGTCAACAATTGAATTGAAAAAAGTACAAAAAAGTTTAAATTCGAAAACTGATGTGCAGATTTTTCCCATGCAGCGAAATTAGAAATATAGAGATATCGTGTAGCGAAGGCTGCATGCAGAGCCTGGAATATGTCAGCCCTCATAAGAAGCTGTGTAAATTTATTTTCGCTGCATTGGAAACAGCTGCACATCTAATATTGGCATATTTCAGCCCTTAAGAAGCTGTGTAAATATATTTTCACTGATGCATTGGAAAAAGCTGCACATCTGTTTTCGGCATTATTGAGGAAGCATAGCATGTCCATTAAGACATTTTCGATATTTTCGACATTTTCTTAGCAAAAACTAAACTAAAAAAATTAAGTTTTTGTACTTTTCATTTAAATTCCATTGTTCTTTAACTTTTGACTTTAATGACATCAAAAACTGAAGAAGAAGAAGATCTATCACAATATTCAAGTTGACCGCTTTCGAGCAATGCAGGTCAGTAATATCTTCTTTATAAACGAATAATTTGTAACCCCCTTTTGCCTGGCGCTGCATTTAAGAGTGGCTCCACCATAATCATCTTCGTTTTGTTTTTCTGATGCCGTCCGCTATACACAGTATTTTAACGAAAACGAAAGTTCAAAACTTCTGCATCATGACGATACCGGACAAGGCAGAAATAATTGCGGAATTCATCTCTCAACTGGACGCAGACTAAAACCAGTAGTTAATAACTTCTGCTTGCACTTGGTGCAATCTAATGAAATGCGAGAAGCTTACCTGGCATCGCGTCACATTTGTTCGCACACTATCTGTGCCTATACTAAAGGTATTATACCAAGATGATGAACCAGGCCAGGGGGTTGCATATAATAAGATTATACTGTGGTGTACAACATTGGTGTATGTACTTTCTATACAGCAGCCAGCAACACCATACTTTTGCTTCCTCATTAGATGATGGCAAAATAAAATAAAAGAAAAATAAAAAAAAAGTAGCTTACCATGCTAATGCCTTGGCTTCGAGATCAAGACACTGTGATAGCTTGGCTATCTGGAAGTATATCTTAAACCTACATGCGGCCATTTGGGGTAAATGTGTATAGCTGCAACCCCCCAGGCGACAATTTATTACGGTTTGTTGGTGATGTAGCTGCTGCTGTTGTTCCTGTTGTTTGTTGTTGCGGTAACCGTCAGTCGTAGAGAGTCAGGCAGGTTCCGTTTGCTTTATAGCAAGCGGGCTCCATAAAATCACCATCAAGATAAAATTTATGGAAAAATAAAATCACAAGCCAGGCCTTGGCAGATTTTCATGCAAAAATTTTATAAACATAAAAAAAACTAACAGAACAATCGAATTAAGAAAAAAAAAATAACTAACAAAAAAGTTTCAATACGGCGGCGGCGTGGCGGCCAAAAGGAGCGTTTTGTTATGCTATTGCCGTTGGTGCAATTTTATTAATTTTCACATGCGGACGTAAGAAAAAATAATGCCATCGGGATTTTGACTAGGTGCTGTTGTTTGGCTTTTAAGTACATACAAAGAGTTGCAATTGGATTCGCGTGATTTCTGTTATTGTTCCTCACACGTTTTTTTTTTTTTTTTTCTACGATAAAATAGTGAATGTTTTTTCAAGGTATAAACAATCGCGTATATAGCTTTTTTCAAGGTTGAACTGTGGAAATTATAGATTTTCTTAGAGAATATTTTTGGTAATATTTTGAAGGTACGTGGTCTGTTTTGTAAAATGTTGCAATAGTAACTTTTCTTTTATTAAAATTAAATCTCATACATTAGGAAAGAATTAATTTTTATCTTTCCATTGGAAGTTATTTTAATCGGTTCGATTTCTCCACGTTTCAAGGTTTCTGGAGTCGGATTACTTTGGTTTTAGAGAGATGTCTGTGTACCATGTGTGTACGTACGTTCGGAAGTTTTTTTTTTTCACCGACGATATCTCGAGAAGGAATAGACATGTCAACTTCAAATAAATTTTATTTTACAGATAATAAAGCCATAACGTGCAGAAAGGATTTTCAGAAAAATTCAATTAGCAGTTTTCTTATTACAGTAATTTAAACAAAAATGTTGTAAAATGGCTTGTTTCTCGAATATCTCTAAAAAAAAAAAATGCTATCGACTTCGGCTTGGTTTCATTCTATGCATAATGACGTAGTGAAAAAATTGGTAAGAAAATCAAAAAAATGTTAAAAAATATCGAATATATTGAGAACACAAAAAGATATTCACTTCGGGTTAACTTTATTTAATACACAAAGTTATAGTTGGTAATCGGTAGATTTTGTAAAAAAAAATTCAACGATTGGCTTATTTTTAGGCCAAACAAACTGAAAAAAAAAACTGCTAAAAATTGTTAGAAATATTTCGAGAACAACCAATGACATCAACTCCCGGATAATTTTAGTCTAGGCCAAAAAAACTGCAAAAGAAACTGCTAAAAATGTAGCGTCACACCCAGCCTTTTTTTTTTTTTTTAATATTGTCATGAAATATCTAACAAGAGAATTTTAATATTGGTAGTGAAGTCTTATAACTACCAAAATAAATGATGAAATTTGACAAATCTTGTATACATTATATCCTTCCCTTAGCATCATCAACATAGAACATACATTACTAACATAAAATGGCGCTACAGTGCGGAGTGGACAAGAGTCTCAGCCAGCTTGGTCTTTAGCTAAATGCCTCCAGTTGCGAACGCCAAATTAAAATAAATATTTTTTTTTGACTAGCTGACCTAGCGAACTTCCTTTGTTGGCCAGTAGACTCCTTTTGTGGTGCAATATATTTATACCTAGACATTTAATTTAAAAAATTTGAAGTTTGTACATCAACTCTTTTGTTTTGAAAATGATGTTTACGGAATGTACTGAAAAAACGTCATAAGCTAAAAAAATAGCGACATACCTACAATTTGTTAGATGGTAAATAAATGTTAACAAGTTTTTTTTTCTAAAAAAACGAACTGTATATAGTATAAAACTGTATACAGTATAAAATACACGCTAATAATATATACTAAGTAAAGGGTGGTGCATTTTTAAATTTTTTTATTTTTTAAATCTCTGCGCAACTCATGGTTTATGTGTATTGGTTTCCTGACATAATTTTCATCATATATATTTTGAGTCACCGTTTTTTAAGTAAAAAATCTGGTCGACGATTAATCTGTATAGGGTTTCACAAAAATTGACACATTTTGAATTCGAGGCATGAGTGCGAAAACTAAGGCGGGGCAAAATAATATAATTGAAGTATTATTATTATATTTTATTTATTAACAAAAAAGGTTTATCTCCCTCTAAGCGGGATGGAAAAATTTTCAAAAAACCACTTGACAAATCTATGAATTTATGAAAATGGTTGCAAAATTAAATGAGATATCGTCAGTAGTCCAGTAACTTTATACATCAGCGCTTGCTAGATCAGGTAGTTCTGATTTTTTGCTAATTCTTTAACGATATTGAATGAAAAATCCAAGTTTTTGAACTCGAGCGCCGAACGCATCATCGTCCAAAAAAAAAAAAAACGCGAATTTTTCGCGCTTTCTTTAGTTATTTTAACCCCAAAGTATTAGTTTGTCGACTTTAATTTTGCCCTTCGATTTCAAAGTAATTAAATTTTCTTCAATTTGAGCCAAAAACCATCTGTGTGGACATAAAAGTTTCGAAAATATAGATATTCAAAGTTTAGCGATAATTAATTTATTTAAGCATCTTGTTTTTGGTTCGGTTTTGACCTAGAACTTATGATAGTATTGAATTTTGAAAACAAAATAAGTGCTCAATAACGTAAAATTTTATTTAAAAAAACAATAGTTTTTTATAAAAAACGGTAATATTTTTTTCAAAATTATGAGTTTGGAAATAGACTTTTCAAAGTCTTTCACTTGAAAAAACTATATTTAAAAAGAAAATTGAAGAATGGATTGGCTTTGATAAAAGGTATAAGATTTTATTTCAAATATTGTCGTTGAATTTTTATGAGTCTTTTTCTATTTTAAGCCAATTTGTTTAAAAATTGCCCCTCCCAATTAAATGGGGGGGGGGGGGGGGGTATTGACTACCCCCTCCAAGGGATTTTTTTCTTCTTTTGACCCAACTTATACCTTCTAGTTTTTTAATGCATTTTATTACCAAGAACCATTTTTTTGTATTATACTGAACATTATACTATCTACTTGTTGTTTTTGCTAAATTTTGAATATTTTCGAAACCATTGGGTCTACACAGATCAATCTGGGCTCAAAATGAAGAAAATTTAATAACCTTGAAAGTTATACTTTGGGGTTAAATTTGGCAATAACTGAAGAGAGCGCAAAGAATTCGCGGTTTTTTTGATTTTTGACCATGATGCATTCGGTGCTCGAGTTCGAAAACTTGGGTTTTTCATGATGCCAATATTATAAACGACTCAGCAAAAAATCATAACTACTGGAGCTAACGCAAACACGCCCTCCTATGAGACGACTAAGGTTACTGGATTACAGAGAGAAAGTGTGAAAAAAGTTAAAATTAAGAAATGGATTCTTTCTTTGCTAGTTTTTTTTGTTTTATATGCCATGAAATTAAATCTATTGCAATAAAGTCAAAAGCCAACTTTTGGACTGAATCGCACTTTTAAAAATGCTTATCAAAGTGCAATAAAATCATAACTAAAATGTAATAATGTTCAAAAATAATTAAAGTTAAAAAACTTATTTTAACATCCAAAAAAAGAGTTTTCTTAAGCTAACCCGAAAGAATTATGTTGTCCCAGAATATTGTTGACATAGGCGCCTGCTATGGCGACTGAAAATACCATAAGCGGAGCAACGAAGTTGCTATTTTTGGTAAAAACCTAATCCTTCCTTCCTAAATCTTCAAAGTTAAAATTTTAATCCTGTTAGATAAAGTTCATATTAGATATTTGCCAAAGATCGATGTAAATTGACCCAGGTATGATTGTAAGTTGATTTTATAGATATTCCTCTTTCAGTTTGGGCAGTATGTAGTACACATTGCTTGAGTCCTAAAAAACAATAAAGTTGATTAAAGATTGCCATCCAGTCCTACATTTACGCAGCTGTTATTTCCTCTAACTGATGCAGAAGTTTAAATACTTTTCTCTTCTTCTAAAAATTTAATATATATCTTGTAACTTTTAGAAAAGCACCTCACATTTTCGCGGCTTTGGTTCTCATAAGATAGGAAAATCTCTTTTTATTCTAAATGAAAAAAATAAAAGGCACTCAGTTTTAACTATCTTCTTCCTCAAATTATTTCAGCGGCTTCTATCTATGAAATGGGGCACAACTACATTCCAAAACATAAAGAGTCTGCTACTGGTTATTAAATACTATAGCGAGTAAAAAACTATCTTTCAAACGGAAGTAAACGAAGGATGTTAGCCACAAGCTGTGATTATTGCTGCAATGTACCCTTATATTCTGTAACTTCTATACCTGCCAATCAAACACAGATTTCCTTACACCGGTTTTTATGCCCACTCTGTATACAGGTTAAATTATATTCAATGAACTTATTGTTTAATTAACTTCTTTACCTGTTGAATGTTGGATTGAAAGTGCGGCAAGCAGAATCAACTTTGCTGTAAGTGTGTACAAGTTGTTGTATTCGTTTAGCAGATTTTCATACTCAATTCAGCTACTAATCCCTATATACATTGAATTTTTATATCATTATTTAGGGGAGTATAAACATACTGTTAATATATTTTTAAATTCATTTGGTATTTTTGTGTAGGCTCAATTTTGATTTTATTATTTATTTAGTTTATTAGGTATATTTTCCTCTCTGTTCGTTCATACTGACCTTAATTAATTTGCTTAGTTTTAATGTTATTGATTTTGTTTTGTCGTGAGGTTTTTTTTCTAGTTCAGTTTCGTATTCGCATGGCTCATTAAAAAGCAATTTGAGCCCTTGGTGCGCGTCATATGGCAGTGACCTCTTAAAACATCGATTCGACACAATTCATTTGGGGTTGATTGATCACTTTTATAATGTTTTTGTTTTATTGATATTTTCTATGTCAAATATATTGCGTGTTGTTTTTTTTTAAATAACTGTGGGTGGTAAAAGTAAAGTAGGTGGACTCATTAAGTGCATAAAGTGATTTGATAAATTGACAAGGTTTCTTTTTGTTTTTCTTC
The DNA here is from genome assembly GCA_947049315.1 of Epistrophella euchroma. Lineage (NCBI taxonomy): Eukaryota > Metazoa > Arthropoda > Insecta > Diptera > Syrphidae > Epistrophella > Epistrophella euchroma. The sequence continues at coordinate 117,394,379 of OX346245.1, read as the reverse complement.
GTTGCCGTTATTCAAAAAATTTCAATTGGAAGATTTATTTACATGAATTTATGTTTATTGTTTCGTGTACCTGCCAATAGAAATAATATAAAATATTAAAAAATATTAATCAATAACAAATAATTTCGCGATTTATATGTACTTACATATATATGAAAAAATAACCTATTAAAACAGGTACAAGTACAAATACATATAATGTTATATATTTTTGCGTACTAACTTATTAGCAATTAAGTATTTTTCAAATTTAAAAAAAAATGACTTTAAACAGAAAAGAAAATATTAAAAAACAACGGTTGAAATTTTTTTTCTTTCGTGCATAACTTTAGTACAGCCTTTCTTACGCCGCTAAAAGTTTTTACGAATTTAAAAACTTTTCGGACCGGAACTTTGGTGTCTATGCACTCTAAATGATCCAGTTTCCCCAGTCATTAAACTTAACATTAAAAAAGGCTGCAAAATAATAAATACAAAAAATTTAAATTTTACGTTTGCTAATTTTTAGGCATACCTATACTTCAGGGAAAACGTAATCAAATTTTAGGTTTAATAAAATACGTAATTACAAAGTTGAAAAAATAAATTCTGTACAAAAATAAGCATTTAAAAAGCTATAATATTTGACACCAAAAACATATACATATATTAGAATTAATATCGATTGGCATTAAGGCGTTTAGAATTTATGAAGTTTTACTTGTATTGACCCAAAGATAATTACAATAGTTTAAAACCAAAATAGACTTTTAATATTAATATATTTTTGTATTCATTTTGGCCCCTAGAGTCGAGATATGAATTTTTGAATTTTTTTGTAGCTATTCTCAAAATCAGCTTTACAATTTAATTTATATAATGACCTAGGAATATCTTATCTGGTTCAAATGGGTTAGGTTGAAAATAATTATAATTGGCATTGAAGTCCACATATCTTTTTTTCCGATAAGTTGAGGCGTTTGAATGATATAGACCAAACTTCCAAAAAAATCGCGTTTTTGAAAAATAAAATACAACACAAAATATATTCTTTTAACAATAAAATGATGAAATTAACAAAAAAATATTTTATTTAAGCATGTGTACGTACAAAAGAGATTTTAGGAAAAAAATGAAGTGCCTTTTAACGGAAAAAGTTGTTAAGATTATGGATTAAACTGAAAGCTATGGCCATTTAGTAGCAGGCACCAAAATTCGACTTTTTCATTAATTTTGGACTTTAACCTTATAATTAATGGATTAGTTGCAGATGATGTATAAAAACATTAAATCGTGAAAGTGAAAAACAAAATTTTAGAACGGGGTCTATTTCCCCCCCCGCTGCGCTCGTGACTAAGCTTGAATTTTCTAAACCAAAATTGCTTCGAATGAAAAAAAAAATATATTAAAAACAACAACAATACTAACAATATCATGCTATATTTTTTTCTTAAGCAGACCTCAATTTTCATTTTCTTATAAACTTATAGTCGTTGTGATTAGTAGTTTTAAATATATTTATTTTCAAACTCAAAATTAAAAAAAAATTCTAAATGATTTTTTTCGTTTTCAAAATTTTACGTTACTAAGGGCCATTTGCTGAAACGAAACTTAAATATTTATGTTCAACTTAAACGCTTATGTGACAGTTTACGCTGAGAAAAAAGTAGAACATAAAGTGCTTAAGTTAAACATAAATATTTAAGTTTCGTTTTAGCAAATGGGCCTAATTCGTTTTTTGTTTTTGATATTCAATTTTCTTCTCAGTTTTTGGCCAAACACAAACTTTCTTACTTTTAAAGAAATTTTTATAATAATTTTCGGGATAAATGAGGTCAAAAATGTACGAAAAAAGTAGCAGCTCTCAATATTTTTTTTTTTTTTTGTAAACTTACCTACTCAAAGTTTTGAAAAGATTATGTCATAAAGAAATATTTATTCTCAAAACCCATGCGCAGGTTTTTTCATGCCTAACCAAGAAAAATGTGGAAAACCCCTCTCTGATTTAATTTTTGGGCACGGGCCTGTTTTTCTCAATAAAAAATTTAAATTTATCAATTGAAAAAAATATAATAATCATTGTTGTATGATAATGTGTATCAAATATAAATTATAAATTATGAACCACTTGCACCAAACGAACAGATAAATACATAAAACTGGGGATAACTATCCCAGTTGAAATAAATAAATAAAAACTTATAGTTTTTTAATTGCCCGAACAGAAAATAAATAACAAGTGGATAAGGATATTTTTTCAGAATCACCAACACAACAAACACAAAACAAATTGAAATATAAACAAACTCTAACGCTTTGAATTGCTTTCTCGTAGAAATTCTAATTTGACGTGAGAGCTTAAATACATATTTATCCAGAGAACAAGGAGAAGATAACTTTTTGAACTTAAATAGATAGCTCTCAATTATTTATAAACCAGAGGTAACTGCTGTCAGAAAACGTTTGTGCAAGTGGCCCTAAGTATACCTAGAGAAAATAGGATTGCTGAACATAACTATTTAATTTTAAGAATTTTGAAATTAGGTATGCGAAGTTGTCCCATCAAATAAAAAAAGTCAAAATTCTTAAGAATTGGCTTCATTTAGTGGAAACAAAGATATTCTTCAATAGGCGTTTTTTTGCAAGTCCATAGAGAATTGAATTTATAAAATTGAATCATGGCCTACAAAGCCATCACAGAGAAAATACTAGATCATTGACAAAAACTGCATCCACTTCTACTTTAAGTATAGGTATAGGTACCTCATCGAAATACCTATTCAACACTATCTAATATAATCATAAGTTAATTGAAAGCATCCAAATGATTTCCACGATAGGTGTTCAAGACTGTGGTGCAGCAGTAAAAAATATAAAAAATAAAATAGAAAACAGAATTTTCTCTAAAATTGCATGCAATTATACCATAAAACTATAATTTTAAGAAAAATTAAATAATTCTTAACATTAATAAAATAACTTCAAATAAAATAACAAAAAATGTAACAAATCCTGACAGTGATGAAAAAAAACTAGCAATTAGGAGTTATTTCCTGTGTCATAAACTCCTAACTTGGTATGAAAAACTGAAGGTGTATTTTTATTTTCTTAGTTGGGAGTTAATTTATTAGTGGGTACCTACCCTATTTTTTCTGATTTTATATCTTAACTCCATATAATAACTATTGATTTTATTACACTGGGCCACAGGTGCTGATATCAAGATAAATTTTTTTACAAACAAAAAAATCTGGCTGTTTTGGGAAGTAAACAAACAGACCCCACTTTTGGCTTTATTAGTTTATTTCGAAGCAAATTTTGGCCTTAATTCGTTTTTAAAGCCAATTTGGCCTTATTTCTATTTTAAAAGTGAAATAAAGCCAAATTTGAAATTTGGTCTTATTTTGTTTAGCCTTATTTCACGTCAACTACGTGGTCTTGTCATGTAATCCTTAGTATATTAATCTCTGGTTTTTAAAATATAAGGTCTTAACTCAAGATATAACTATAAGTATATTAACTTAATATGCATAAAAGACTAAGTATTGGTGTAACTCAATATTCCAACTGACATTGAATTGAATTAAATAAAACCCCTTGATATCTGAATGAAACCCAGGCATAAAAAAAAACCCATGCAAGTGCAAATGTGATAATCATCATCATTAAAATACTTTTAATTTTACTATAATACTTACATTTTTTTTTTTAAATTTGGAACTGTATGAATACCTAACCAAAAACATTTTTTTTTATTAAATAAGTGTAAATACATACACTCCATTTTTTTTTGGGGTCTAACACTATAATTGTATCCGTTGCTTGTGTTTCCATTCTTGGGAATATTTTTTAAAAATCATTTAATAAAGTTCAGCCAACAAATCAGCTTGCGAATATGTAGATAATTAATTGCTAGCAACAAATTAAGTCTACCGTGTTGAAAAAATTGATTTACATACCTACATATAATTACCTTTCTTTTTTGTTGCATTTGAAATGGTAATTAATAATTATACTCGTCATAACTTAAAAAAAATAAGTTGTCAATCAAATGTAACTTAATTCAAAACAAATGCTCTCTCACACCACACCTAGCGTGTAGATAACTTTGAAAGCATGTATTGTATAGTATATTAATATTTTTCAAGATAATATTAATTTAAAGTAATGTGGTTGTAATTTTGTATATTTAAATTAAAATTAAGTTTAAGTTAGATATTGGTTTAGTTTTTACTTTTGAATAGTTTTAATATCAAACTTTATCAAAATGGAAAAGAAAAGAACAATTTCTGTTTACATTTTCTCGAAAAAAAAAGAAAAAAATGGACATAAATAATTGTTCTTGCTTTTCATATTTTGATGAAGATTTTATAATGTTTATGGACCAAACAATTTGTTCCTTTAATTGGTTCGTAGGATTTTGATCATTCAGTTCGGGGAAACGGTTCAATGGATCGATTTGAAATTTTACAGATAAGTACTGGTGATCTTAGTTCTATAAAATTACTTACCAAACTAAGAGTTGCAATCAATATTTGTAAAGCAGTAAAAGATTTACTAAAAGTCTTTAAAAAGTTCTTTACCTTTTCTTAATCTTAAAGTGAGGGTCCAAGAAAATAATATTTATAAAGTTTTAAAAAGATCTTGTAGGAAATTAATACCTACCAGTTTTCAAAACTACCCTTAAATTTTCCGTGTCGGCATTCCTTGCTGAGATATTGGTAACCAAAATCGAAGAGAAAAGTGACTTCTCATGCAAAGCCAGATATTCTTCTGAAAAAAAAAAAAACTGTAGTACGACGAAAAAAGACGACATTAAAGCTTAATAAACAAGTTATTGATTTAATGCATTTTTGGTTCAAACAAAATTTTTTTAAAGAACACGACACTTTTTAAAAAATATATTAAAAAAATTAAAATATTTGACCATGCTGTTTGTTATGATTGCGCAATAACGGTAATTAAAAAAAAATCATTTGCTTAAATTTTTCAATATAAAAACATACCCTTAAGCCTTAGATAAAAAAAAACAACAATTTTTCACAGAGATACAGATCTTAAAAAAAAAAAAAAAAAACACTAAAAAAAGCCAAATTTTTGTTTGTCCCCTTAATTTTTTTTGTTGTGTACATATCTAAATATTTATTATTCAAGACTTACTTATTTATTTATTTATTATTCAAGTTCGGTACAGGACAGAAAAACCTTTGCTAATTTCTAGAAATTCTTAGTGACATTTTTGGCTAAATTAAATTAAATACTGCATCGTACTAACAAGATTATGATCTTTCGATTGCCACTATTCGCATCGCTTTATCTCCTAGACTTGAGTTTCGGAAATAATTAAAGCAACAGGGTTCTATTTGCCCAAAACTTTATTCGATGTTAAATCTTTCAGTTCGCAAAGCTCCAACCAACCAGATATAAAATATATTTTTATATATTTTATATTTTAAGATATTAAGAACTTTCTGCTCTAAAACAACCCATTATAAGAACAAAGTCAGATATTAATTTATTTTGTAAGCCGTGACATGAAGTTCCATTTTTAGTCAGTATCGTTTATTGAACAACAAAGTTCTACCATTTTTTTTGAACTTAAATAACTGATAAAATAGATATAATTAGGTAAAAATATATATTGTGAAAAACTTAACAAAAATAAAGTGGTAATACATTTTCGATTAAAATTAATGTAGAAAATGTATTCGACAGGAAATAATCAATCGTATTTTTTTTTTTTGTTTGAAAGTGATGTGTGTTTAAGTAGTTGAAAACTTCTTGTTCTGTAGTGTCGATTCAGCTTATTCGTGCCGTATTTATTTTTATAGGGTGACACGGAACGGATAAGTGTGTAACTGCAATAACGCCTGAATTCATTTTTGAACAAAAACACCAGAATTTGTCTTTCTCAAAATTAGAAAAAAGCCTGAAATATTTTTGGAAACTAAGCCAAAAACATTAGAAATTGTGTCACGGAGAAAAACGGAAATAACGCCGGACCAGAAAACCCCAGTCGTGCGTCGATCCACCACAACTGGTGTAGAAGGACTTTTGATGACATACCTAAGTAAGTACCTACATATGTAGGTAGTACCTTACCTACCTAATTTTAAAGTCAGTATTTTACTTTTGTAATTTATAACCCTTTGGCTTGTTGAAAAATCTAAATAAATGTTATTTACAAAAAAAATTAATGAAAATTGTACGTCCACCACAACAAAAATTTTTTTTTTAATTTTTGTTAAATAGATAAATTAAACAATAATTATTTTTTTTAAATTATGTTCATTTAAATAATTTATAACATGTATTAATTATGTATTAATAATGACACATGTTCCGAGTTCTGAAAAACAATTAAATTAGTATCTATCTACTTATACATTATATATCCTCCTATATAGGCATGTAGGTAAATCTAAATATGGATAAAAGTCACAGATAACAATTTTGAATAATTAATCACGTGAATTCGCAAATAGGTATCTATCTACGTATCTACCTACATAATTGTATTTAAACTTTCATAGGTGGAATAATTTTGCACATAAAGGTACCTAGCTATTATAAAATTATAACAACTATATCAAAAAATAAACAAACACTGTTTACCTATAATTTGTCTACATTTTTCTACTAAGAAGGTAAGTAGGTCTGCCAATAAAAAACTTTTATTAGCTCTCTTTGCTTTTTAAAACTTCAAAAAACACCAGATAGGCAGGTATAGGTACTTAGATTTACATTCATCTTTCTTGATATCAATCATGGCCTCATTTTAGTTTCTTTTTTTTTTTTTTTATTGTAAAATATATTATCTTATAACTGTAAGCTGTCACCTTAACCGATAAATAAAACTTTAATATAATCTTTAAGAGCACTGAACACGAAATGACAAAAGGCGCACGACAAGCTTTTTAAATTAAAAAAAGATAAAAAAAGACATAACGAAGTGAAGGAACAGTTTCGGATCTAAGTTCCGCTTAGGTCCTTAAGGGTGAGTTGTTGTTTTTTTTTTTGTATAGGTAGTTGTTGGCAGACGGTGAGTCTTGTGTTTCATTCCTTTTTTTTTGTCTAAGCAACATTTCAATTCAAAACACGAGAGCACCACCGCCATTCAGTACCAGAGAGTTGGAGTTGCTTATTCGGTTGGAAGAATATCCTCCTCACACTTTACACCAAACTAGACGCCATTTTTGTCTGCTTATGCGCTCAAAGGAGTATCGTGTGTAAAATGGGATAACTGAAAAAGGTAATCAAATGCAGTGTGGTGTAGGAAGTATTGTGTCTGATTGGAGAGAAACCGGTCTAAAGGGCCAGCAAAAGGTGTCAAAGTGCGCAGCATCGTTCCAATAAATGGGTGGTCCATGGAAGATAAACGCCCCATAATGATTGATTATACACACCTGACAGTGGTGGAGTGGAGAATTGTTGGCGACTCAGATGAATATGTGATGGGGATAGGTAAGTAAAGTTGAAGATAATGTAGATTTCTTATTCTTTTTAAGGCACCTACTTGTACACCAACATTTGTAATAACAAAAATCTAATAGATAAGTGGTTTTAGTAATTTCTAATTTTTTCAAAAACTAGAAGACATAAAACCATTCGGTTTATTGTGTTCGATTTGAAATTATTATACCCATTGGTCACAAAAAGCTAATTTAGCTTTTTATTTCATAATTTTGAAAAAATTAGTCTAAACTTTTTTTTTAATTTTTTTTTTTAATCAATATTTTAAGTTTACATGTGCATTTTTTAAAAACCTTACCTTGAATAATTTAATATAAAAATAAGATTTAAGAAAAGATTTCTGGCTTTCAAACGCGGTGTAGTTATTCATTGTAAGTCTTGCCGTTGTTTTTTAATAATTTTTTTTTTTTCATTTTAATTTATTTTTTCCTAAAATTCTCCCTACCTCCTAAACGGGGCGAGAAAGACCCACACCCCCCCCCCCCCCCCCCCTCCCACATAGTAAAAAATGCTTGTCTTTGATTCCTATATAAAAAGCCGTTATCAGTTTTTGGCGCCTGAGATATCGTACTCAGAATTTTGAAAAAAAAAAAAAAAACTAAAACTTTTTTCTTGTCAATTTTTAGTCTAAGCTAAAATCCAGATGATTAATTCAATCTAATGGGGTATCTACCTACCTTTACTTCTTAAGAAAATTGAAAACAATAGAATCTACTTTACCTTGAGGGCCTTGTTAATAGGCACTTTCTGTTAAATTTAGTTCATCTTACATTCTATCTCCTCCCTGATAGGGAGGGGGAATGCATTTTCTGAAAATTCGACTTAAAAAGTGGAAAAAATATTAAAAATCAACGAAACCACATATGTACCTATACCTACCTACAATAATAAGCTATATTTCTATTAAAAGCTAATATTCTTTTATTTGTTTTTCAAACCAAGTTGTTTAAGTGAGGAGTTTTTGAGAAAATAAACTTCAAAGTACAAATTTAAAAAAAAAAATTTAATTTTTATTTGTCAGTGATTTTTTTTTCAAAATTTTTGCGTGATTAAGTGTCACTGTTTTTTCTAATATTTGATACTCTCATAAATTCTTGGTCAAATGCTGAAAATCAAACGTAAAATTTTTACTTAGTTTTTGAGAAATTAAAAAAAAAACAAATGTAGGTACCTACCTAGAAAATTATTATAATAGATATGTTTTTAAAATATTAACTCAGTTTTATTCACATTGGATTGAAATTGGATTTAAGTGAATTTTAAATCCAACTGGATTTATTCAATCCGAAAATTTAAATCCATGTCCATATTAATCTATCTAATCCATTTTGTATTAATTTTTTTTTAAATTTGTAATTTTGTTTTTCTTACTTTTGTACTATAATTTATTTATTTTTATATCCTATGTATTAATAACTTTTTTTGGAGTGCAAAAATCAAACACTTGAAACTTGTAACGAATATAAATTAAGAGTTAGTCTAGATGTTAGCTCTAAAACTGTCCTTCGGAGAGCAGTTTAAATTCAATTGGATTTATTGAATCTGGATCTAAAAAAATTGTATTTAATTGCGGATTTAACGAGTGAATAATATCGATTTGGATTTAATTTTGGATTTAAATTAATTTACATCTGGATTTAAGTTTAAATCTGAATTAAATGAGTTAGGCAACAATCAAAATGTTTACCTTTTTATAACTTGGACTGCTGTATTAAGTTATAAAAATAAATTAATTTGGTGGCACAACAGCTTTTGAAGAACAATTTTCAACTATTCCTGTGTGCGTGCTATTGGGAAGAAAGGTGTGGATCTAACGTTTTCTGCCGAATCCGAACAGCTAGGGTGACAGGGACTTATAATAAGAACTGCGAGTTAACTCGGGATTTAAGCTAAGAAGTCATTAAAGAAATGACAATTTATAACAGCTTTGCTTATAAAGTTTTTCTTATACGTAACCCCACAAGTCCAGGGCCATCCACTTGTGAGTAAACTTCGGCCATTCAGAGTTTTTTTTGCTTCAATTTCGCACAAGCAGGCCCACATTTAATGACGATAAACTGTTATAACAGTTATACATTAGCATTTCTCTATTCTCGTCCTTTAGGTTAACTGACTGAAAAACTTTTCCAGCAATTACCCAACTCAAGTTCATTTCCAACTATCAGAAAATCTCGTACAAAAAAAAACTGAGCCTTAGAATTTAGAGAGTTGTAGATATTTCTTTTGTTTTCTTTCTCAGCACAGTAAATCAGAACTTCGGAACAAAATTTATCTACGCCACTGTATTGCAATTGCATTCCAAGTCCCTGTTCTAGCCCAATATCTTTGCCACTCCCAACTTCATTCCTTCAACCACCAATCTCATTCGAAACCCCAACTAAACACACTCTGTTCTATTCCCACTTCCAATGAAGCCACCCTCTCATCCATCAAAAGCATGCGCCATCGCAGCACCCCAGGCTAAGCCAACCATCTCTGTCGCCCGCACCAGATATACCATCGACTGGAAAACCGGTTTCTCTACTCATTTGCAACCACCATCGCCATCCACCAAAACAAATACAACCACTTTCGCATACCAGTCTGTCTCTTTTCCTGGTACATCTCCTCTAACATACGCAAGTGGGCTGAACTTCTTTGTGTTTATACACAGTCCTCCAATAGTGTGTGTAGTTGTCTAACTGGTCTTCTAACCATAACTGTGTGCAATACACAGCTTGTTTTCCAAGCCGCCAATTTTCAAATCGGCAAACGATCCCATAATCACCTCTTACCTAGTCGTTCACGCACTTTGTTCGTGGTTGGTCGCGCAGCGTTTTCGTCGTCGTCTGTTTTCGCTGTCGTCGCACGTTCGAATTGAAAAAAAAAAAATCTAATCACAATTATTATCCGTCGCCTCGACACACGTTTCGTCGTCATTGTTGTCTTTCTGCCGCAAAGATCGAACCCCCGTGAATAAATCAAATAAGGTCCGTAATTTAGATTCTCAAGCCCCTCTTGATCTTCAAAAAATAAATAAATAAGTAAACAAAATTAATTTGATTATCGGAATATTAATTTTAATAACAATAATTTGGGGAAGCCCGTCGTCGTAATTTAGATCAATCAACAAAAATATTGTGCAAGCACATTAACTGGACTGGACAGTGAACACACAAGCGAACCTGGCGATGCACACAACAGTTTAAATTTAATTAGTGCCAGATGTAACTACACCTTTAATTGAATATTACCGTCGCGCGATAAATCGTCCGTTTTGTGGGCTGTGTGAATCCGATGTACCCTTTATAAAATTAAAAAAAAAAATAAACCTGACCAAAACATCATCCAATTAGTATTCTCTCTGTTACTCCCGTTTTTTTTTGCTGGATTGCGCCCCATCTCTATCTATCGCTCTCTGCCATAATTTTAAGGATTTACAGTTGCTTTTCCTGAATTTTTAATTGGTCATTTTTTTATTTTTTGAAAAATCAAATAAATTAAAAAAAAACCTGATTGATTTATTTGTTTGTGAAAATTAATTAAAATATCAAAACCCATAATTAAAATTGTTGACAAAGGCTAATAAGTGATAAAATACCTACATATTATTGTGTTTTATTTAAATAAAGATTTTGTGATAAAAAAAGTGTTTTTTTTTTTTTTTTTTTTAAGAAAAACAAGAAAAAGTTAATTTTTGGCTTGACTAAAATTCAAGGTGTTATACAAGGATAATAATTATTTAATTTTTTTGATCCTCGTTGGATTAATAAACAGCCGTCAAAATTCTTGATAAAGTGGCCTCAATAGGCGCCAACACGCTTAATTTTACGGATTTAGGGAGCCCCTACGAGGGGCCCCCTAGTACACCGCAATCGGGTATGGATGCACCCGACGCACCGCATACCCCAAAATATATGGACGGGGGTACAACCACAGCCAACATACCGGGAAAATCGGCTTTTGTTGAGCTGCAACAACATGGGTGAGTTGTGTAAAGTGATCAAAAGTGATATGGGTACTCTTTAATTATACGCATGTTCGTTTCAAAGCTGAAATAGCGGTTATTTGTGATTTTTTATTTGGAAATGTGGAAATTCTGGAATGTCCCGGTATTAAACGAAATGTATTGTTTCCTTGTTCAATAGTATCTACCCCGGGTGGCCCGCTTACCAAATGCATGGTAAAAAAAGCCCGGCATGAATTGGACTTCCATCAAAGAAGGTTGCTCACAAATTTTAAGTCTTACCCGAAAATTCTTGAATTTACACATTTCGGTGTTCTACAGTGACATTCCATTAATAAAAACCCAATTATTATCTACGAATTTCTCTTGTCGAAAAATCCGCTGTAAATATTCCAAATGTTGGTTACGAAATCTAGACAAAAATTGGATTGGTACCTACTTATTCTCGTAACGTGTCATAAACGTTAACGACATATTTTATATTATTTTAAATAATTGTTTACCCTTATTTCGATTACTATGCATTATTTGCAAAATAATAAAAGTAAAACTTCGGCAACCCTCCCACTTTCAAGTCCCATTTCTGCAAGCAAATACAGTCATAGTCTGTTCCAAATTTTGTAGGTATTAGAAGTGGGTATTTGCTCTCAACATTTTTTCCAAAATGTACATAACTAATACCATTTTTGTATAATTGTTTTTAGCAGTGATTCAGCATTGTAACGAAGTTACACATTTTTCCCTCAACTTTAAATGAAAATTCTACGTACCACCACAATTCGCCCTCAACGACGACTAAACTGTCACTTATTATTGAAATTCAAATAATAAAATCCGCCAGCCACCGGATACGGTTCACCGTCATAGGCCAGATATATGAACTCATCAATACGATGAAATGTTGGACGAGTTCTTTTGCACTTTTATAATTCACGTTTACTTCTTCCCAAGAATATGATAAGTAAATGTGAAATTTGTATGGGAAATTGTCTTCTGCCTTTAAAAGTGTTGTGGATACCATTTTCGAGTACGAAAGGAGAAGTACCAAGAAACACACTGCTGAATGCGTGGTACACTAGATAGGAGTTTCGCTTGTGAATAGGCTTTCGAGCTGTGAAATTTATTTTGTGCCTACAGCCTACAGTTTCTACTGAAGCCGGGGACTCTATCCTATCGTAGTATTTGCGTCTTCAGTTTCAACTGGGGGCCGGGGACTCTATCCCATTCTATTTATTTGTACCTTTAAGCCTAGTAGGCATAGGCAGATCGGGAAATTTTTTTCTTTTCATACAAAATTTTTCCTAGGACAAATTTTGTCTTCAGTTTTTTTCCAGGCAGTACGCAGTTCCCGCGCAAAATTGTGACGTTTGTACCCGCTGTAGGGTGAAGTCTCCACTAAATTTTGCCAGGAAAAATAATGTTCCAAGCATTATTTTGCGGGAAAAATTTTGACAGGTCAATAATTTTGTACGATAAACACAATCTACTATTATTTATCGATCATTTTACAAAAAGAAAAAAAAAAGAAGAAAAACGCGCGATTTTTTTAAAGTTTTTGTAGAGATTAGAATTGTAGAGATAAAATTTGTCTTTTCCCGATCTGCGTATTAGGCGACTCCCATCCCAATTATATGAAGTACGGTATTAGTTATATAGGCAACACCGGCTAGAATAATACTGGTCCAAACTTACTTCAAACAAAATTTACAAGTTTTGTCGAATCTGATTAATTTAAAATTTCTATCGATTCCTGAATTGAAAAGGTTGGTTTACCAAAGTATACTCTTCATTGGTTATAGTTAAAACCTTGACATACGCTTATAAGCTTAAAATAAAAGCAATGTTCTTAAGCTCTAAGGTTACACAAATTGCAAATTTGGTCAAAACTTCCGCTATAACTATCTATAGGCTCCATCTTTAAATGAAAAGAAGCTTGGTTTTTAATTAAAAAATCAGAGAATTATCTTTGTAGCAGACGAAATCTTGGAAAATTGAAAATCTTCCGCACATAGGTAGCAGCTATGTTTTCCCATCTCCTCAACTACCAGTCCTTATTGTGAGCTTTATAATAGCTGTATTTTATTTTCCCCCAGATCTGATCCGGATTGGATTTGGAAACATAAATACAAGTAATACAAAAACAACACAAGATCCAGGTCTGCTTCTAGATTTGGATTTCGAAATCCATTTTTTGAACACTTCCATAGCAATATTTTAATTTTATAGTTTGGTACCACTGCTGAGATTTACAGAAAAAACTCAATAAAATTAAAAATTCTCGAAATCAAACAAATGCCGCCATCATTCCAATTTTTTTTTATGAGTTTTTCTTCATTCAATAGAGACGACGCGTCGCGAGGCACGGACAAAAATACATAAAAACTATTAACTTAATGAAAATTAAACTAAAAAAATAAAACTGTTCCATTTTAAACATTCAATACCAAATATATTTCAAATAATATTTGTGAAAATTTTCCTTCTGTAAATTTTATTGTGCAAATAAAGCCAACTGTGAGAAATAAATAAATTTGTGATCCAGTTTGTTTTATTATCATGATGATCTGATCCGGATTAGATCTGGGGGAAAATAAAATGCAGCTAATGTATCAGTATTTTACGTAAATAAATTTCCTGGAGACTGAACTCTTTAATTAAACAGTCAGCGTGTAACTTACGAGTTGAAGTAAAAAGTTTTGGTAAACATGTTTACAAATAAATTGTATAGCTTGGTGCGTTTAGGCAAATATTGAATATTTTCTGAAACTTTTAAATTGCCTCGTATTCTTGCATTCCTCACATTTATGAACCATAACAAAGTGAAGATTTCTCTTGTATACGTGTGTCGTGTGTTGTATTGTAAATTTTATATTTTGTTAAAATATGTGTGAAAATTTACTTGGAGGAAGATTAATCAAACTTTTTGAAGTTTTGACTTTTTGCACGGTGCTTGTTGTAAACCAGGGTTGGATTGGAACTTGCATTCTTTCGATATTTCCAAACGACAACTATTAAGCATCCAGTTATCCCTTAAAGACCTTATTGTTCGAAATATTTTCAAGTCATAAGTAGGAACAAATCAACCTCATCGAATTTGGTTCTACAGATAACAGAAAACAGAGGGAGATATAGAAGACATTTTGCTTCGAATTTTTGTACAATGATACTATTTTTTTTTTATTAAGTAGTTTGGTATTTAATGTTATAGACTTCCCATAGAAATCGAAAAATTGATATTTTTCTAAGGCTTTTGAGCACTAGGAATCAACTCAACATAAATAATCCTTTTGCCAGTATCTTAAATAGTGTTATGTTTAAAATTGTTTTTTCTATATGATTACAACAAACAAAATAAGTGCAGTTTTGTAAATACAAAAATAAATATTAATCATAAGCATAAATGGTTCCATTAAACATTTCTGTAGTAGACCATTTTACTCTGACAAAAGCCGTGAAATCATTGTAATTTAAGAACATATAATAAGAGAAATAAAGTTACGCGCTTACCATAAAATTAATGGAAATCGGTTTTTAGATAATTTCGAGATGGAGTTGTGTGCACATCTGCACATCACTGCTATCGATACTAAATCAATGAATTCTCATTCAACAAGAATTAAGATAAAAAAAGTGATATCTTGATGATAACCGCGGAAAATATTGGTTTTCTTTCTTGATAACCTAAAAAGTTTGAAATTAAGGCTTGACAGTTTCATAGGACGTAAAAAAATCAAAACATTGATCAAATCTTCAAATATTTATTATGCTTTGCGAAAAGGAATTAGGCATACGAGGTCATTTTTCTAGTCTTTTAAATTTTAAGGGAAAATATAAACTTGTACTCTCAAGAACAATGTAAAATACTGACACCTTTGAAAATATGGAGTTTTCATTATAAAAACTTAACTATTTATTTATTTCAAAACTATTATTTCCAAAGTATTATTGCTTTGGTATGTACTTAGTATGCGCATACACTTACTTAAATATGCACAAAACAGAATTTGAAGAAAATGATAGAGATATTAACTCATTAAGGCCCATTTGCTGAAATGAAACTTAAATACTTGTGTTAAACTTTAACGCTAATGTTCTCTACCTTTTTCTTAGTTTAAACATAAGCTCTTATATTTAAATTAAAATTCGTTTCAGCAAATGGGCCTAAATCATTCTAAAACTTTGTGTTTTCAATATATGAAACGATTTTTAAATGGTATCTTGTAAGGAAACGAAAAGGTTAATTTTAATAAAATGAAGCTTTAGTTCTTAACCTATTATGAATTAATGTAATTAAAAAGGACCTGAGGCTATACAAATTTTAGAAGGTACATAGTATATAGAAAGCTGTAATGAATTATATAAATGTATGTAGTTGAGGCGAACTTTCAAGTTGATCAACTCGGTAGTTTACTATAATGTTGGATTTACATGTATCTTCATGCAAGTTCTGCAAAAAATAAGGGATACAAAATATAAAATGCGTGTTTGTTGGATAGAGAGAGAAGAACAAAATGCAGAGATCTTGATTATAGGAACGCAGACGAAGATTATAACGAAGACGAACATGTTCATCTTCATGGTGGTGCTCTTTCACACATTCGGTTTTTTGGTATCACTCTATCCCGCTCTACTTTTCTTGATGTTTGCAGATGAAGATACATGTAAATCCATCATAAAACTCGAGAGTTGAAACGCAAGTTTGAATTTCTTTTTATTCACTCATTTTTTCTCAACTCCTCAGTTGAATAATATCCCTGTGATATTTTTGAAAATAAAACAGAACTGTCATTTTCAATTTAAATTTTGATTTAGCCAGTTCAGGTTTCTCAAGCTCACTGAGATCTCAGAGATCTCAGCAATCTCAGAAATCTGAACGTAATTCCTCAGTGAGATTCCTCACTTTTGCTGTCAAAAAACTGAGACTGATATTTTTTGGATTCGCTTGCTCAATTATTTTTTGTTGCAGTTGATTAATTAATAAAAAAGAGATGGAAATTGGTTTTGACTTCTAGCGGAGAAATTTTGTTCAGGTTTCTCCTTCTGCTCAGTGGAGCTGACGGAGCTTGCTCAATAAGATCTCAGTGAGATCTTAGAAACGGGAACTGGCTAATTAATTGTGTTATTTAATTTAAAGTTTTTCAATATTTGTGCATGTTATTTTGTGTTAAATTGTGTATTGTGGCATCATACCACGAAACGCAACAAGGACAAAGCGTCGGAGAAAATCGCGAATGCATTTACTGCCCAAAGAAATTGTTGGCCAATTTACCAAAAAGCATTGCTTCGGAGCATTACATGATGTATTTTGTTTACCTTTTGTTGTCCGTAATCTGTTTCTGTAACAAAATTTAAATGACAAAACAACATTTTTACGTAAACTCTCAAGTTTGCTCGGTCAACTTCTACATTTTCCGGGAGTTGACAAAATCGAAAGTTGTTAAAAACTTTGTGTGAATAAAAACAAGTTCACAAGTTGAGAATAAAAATTCTCAAGTTATGTTCAACTTTGAGTGAATAAAATCGGCCAAACTTTACTTTACATTAGTTAAATGTAGTAACAACTTATTCTATGAGTGAAAATTCTGACAATTTATTTTTGTTGGTAGCTTTTGCATTCTTAAAATATGCTTCGCTCAATAATTTTACATAGTTTCTCAAAGTATTCAGTAAAATTTGATTGTAAAATATAAATAAAATAAATGAAAAAAAGTTACTTTTTTATATAAGACGAAAAATTAGTGGTGAAAAACATAAGCAAGACATTTCTTTGAATAATAATTCGAACTTCTTACTCCCTAAATGGGATAAACAGGGTGAATCAAAACTCAATAATCCAATTTTTGAATGTTTCCAATAAGTATGTTGAAAATTGCATACATCCAAAACAAAAAATATTTTTATGAACTATTAAAAAAACAAAAGCGATACCTGTAATAAGCTTTGACATGAAGACCACTGACCAGGATTGCAATTATGTATTGAAAAAAAAAATATTTATTTGCGAGAAGAAGGGATTTTTATTGGAATCAAACTCGACTTTTTCTTTCAACCTTTTTGACGCAACTTGCTTGAAGCATCGTTTATTTAAAAAAATAAACTCAGCGAACACTTCCTAAAAAGTTAAAAACACGGATCAGTACAGCACATTTATTCTTTTTAATTTAGATAATCCTAAAATTTTGTAAAACGAAGATCAGAAATGTCAGAAGAGCAAAGCCAACACAAGAAAAATAAATCTTTCAATCATGTTTATTTTGTTTTATTGAAACTTTTTCCTTGTTCTATCAAGTAAGCCATTGACTTTCTTATGGAGCTTTGTAGTTTTTCATAGCTGCTTTTTGTATGGTTAAGAATTGAACCGAATTCTGACATTTTTATGTTTACCACGAATAGGTATTGTTAATGGTTTCCATCTCCACCGCACGTATATAAAGCAACATTAAAAATGCTTGCAGCTATGTAAAAAAGTCCTTGATTTATTTTTTTATATCCTTCTACATAATCTATAAACCATAATAATAAAAAAAAGAAGTTATATCCATGTAAGTATGTTCTATAAAACGAACGAAGGGCATGTGGTATGGACTTCTATATAACAAAGTCAGCCACCTATAGCCATAGTCAGCCCCAGTATAGCCCAGCCAGAGGCAGTATAGAAAAATAACTTCTCGTTCGTGTGTCCTGTCTGGATTGCTGATTTCTCTTCAATCAGCCAGCCTCTCGCACCATAAAAGGAAATTTAAAAGTGAAAATAATTTATTAACCCAACGAGACATAAGTTATAAGCTCGATTTATATATACGTTCTTTGTATTTTATACCAACCAACTAGCAACGTATCCTAGATCTGGTTAAACTATATATTTTATAGGATATTGCAGTGGTTTGGTTTACTAGGAAAGAGGGTCGTTGCTGCCACATGGACATTCGACATTTATACGTATATACAGTGCTGGATTAAATCAAAATAAGAAAGTGCCCTGATGGTTGGGTACGTTTGATACCGCATTTTAAAATTTAATTTTGAAAATCTCATATCGCGATATAAAATTCTGCTAAAACTAAATTTTCAAAAATTAAAGTCTCGCTTTGAAATGAAACAAAAAACAATGCAGTTATGTATTTTATTTTTTACTAATTGAAAATACTGGTTGGTATTATTTTGTTTTTTTTTTTTAAAGAAGCTCTTTTTTAAAAATGAGTCTTCATAAAAAAAATAGGTTTTTAAGAAAATCTCTGATGTATTATTGTATCTCTATCTTGTTGGAATAGAGAAATAATTTTAGGCATGGTTACTCGTAAGTGATGAATGGTAGAGGCCAAAAAGCAGGAGCTTTGAACACTTTCAGGATGGTTTAACCAAATAAAAGACTTTGATAAAAAACAAATTTGCGGTTTTAATGGTGAAAAGTTTATGTCTGTTCCTTATTGACTGCAAATAGAAAATTAAGGAATTAGATTTAATAATAGAAATTATTTTCTGAATGATACAGAAAACCGAGAATTAATTGAATTAGGCAAAAATAGCTACATCGTTGCCTCTTGATATACCTACAGTAAAATCTCCCTTTGGCGGCGTACAGGGAACCGGTGACAGTGTTTTTGTCCGCCTAGGAGTGTTATCCGTCCAATGGAAACTAGTAATTTTTTTGTGTATATTAAAAAAAAATTTTGAACTTGTGTCAAGGCAAGAGATAAAAATTTCCGTTACTTGATTTAAACATATGTATTAACAAATCTAAGAATCCGTCACAATTTCGAAAGATAAAGTCTCGAAAGGCAAAGGTTCGAAAAGACAATGTTCCGGAAGACAAAGTATCGAAAAGGCAAAGGTTCGAAAAACAAAATATTTATGAAAAATCATTTTGGTGGTCTTTGTTCTTATGAAAAATTGAAGAAGCAATTACTTACGGTGGGAGTTCTTATACCTCACTTAAATTTTAAGAACGGCTAATCAGTTTAAAAAGTATACATTTTTGATTATTGGTCTGCAATTTTCCGTGTCGGTCTTGGCCACGGCTACGCAATGAGCGGCAAACAAAAATTAAAACATATGAAATATGTTATGGTTGTGGCCATATGCAGTTGTTAAGCGACAAGCGTCATTTATATGAGCGGCGGAGTGACACACCGCTCAGCTTTCAAATCTGTTATATTATTTTAGTATTGCGCTGAGCGGCAAAACATCAAAGTAAAGTAGATTTTTTCAAAAAATGTGAAAATGGTATGAACTGTCACTGTTTTTTAGGCATGTTCAGCTGGAATTTATTAAGAAAATAGGCTTAGTATGATACTAACTAAAAATTGTTTAATTAAGAACATTTAATTAATGACCTTTAAAGTTAGAAAATTGTTAAGTAAGTATCATGCTAATACCTTAACATCAGGATGTTTAAAATTTTGCGACAATTTTTTTTTAATTTTTTGTTAACATTTTGAATTTGAAAGTTATTTTACCAAAAACTCAATTATTGAGTGAATATCTGAGTGAATAGATGTGTTGAAAATCTCCTCCGGCAAATTTATATAATTTATTAATTTTCTTTGCTCAAATATCTAGTGCGAGAAATAAGCCATGATTTAAAATTTTTCGTTGTCGTTGCTGTCGAAAAAGAAAGTCAAACATTTTCTGCAACATATGAAAAGACTACGTTTCCAATTTAATTAAATTTAATTAATGATATCTTTTCTATTTTAAGTCGATTTCTTAGAAAGTTGCCTCTCCCACCTAAACAGGAGAAAAAAGACCCCTCCTATAAGATTTTTTCCTGTCGCAACCCTACTGATGCATGTCCTAGCTTTTTGTCGCATCTTATGCAAAACACCCTGTATAAGTATAAATGGTTAAATTCGCCATAACTTTATATTTTTCATTTTACTGGATGAGCACCAAGCGTAAACTGTCACCTAAAAAACTCAGTTTTGTATGTTTAAAAACTGCCAGGGCTTCTATATGGTCAAGTTTAGCCCTGGATTGTTTTTTATAAAGGCCATAAGTTTTGTAGAGATTTATTTGAAAAGAACTAGCGGACACTACCACCAACTACCATACCACCTTAGCGAGTAGTAGTTTATGTTCCTTCCTGTCTGTCCATCGATTTTCTCAAATATAAATTTATATAAAAATATACGTGTATATAAAGGTAGAAAGAGAGACATAAAATTATAAAAAAAAAATAAAAATCAACCAACAGCTTTTATACGTGTTTTCTCCATTGCCACAATTCAAAGTGTTAAACTAGCATGTTTTTCTCCTGTTCATAATATACCTTTTCGTTCTTCTTTCAATATACCTTAACTATACAGAGTCGACTACAATAGCCGCGACAATGACACGCAACCATTGACCAATGTGTCCTTTTTATCCACAATGTCCATCAGTATGTATATATGTAGATATGAATGTGATAGATAGAAAGGATATAACGCCAACAATAAAATTATTTATACCTACGTGAGATTAGAAACAAAAAAAAAAGAGAAGAGGAGCCGTTTCCATTTGGTGACAAATAAAATTTTTATGAATTGTAGGTGTGGCAGATGTGAGATATCTTCAAAAAAGAAATTTGTTTATTACAACAGATATAAAAAGAGCTTTTATTTATTAATCGAAAATGTTTGGTTAAAGTGAAATGGAGACGTTAAATTAAAAAGTAATTGCTACAGTATATCTATCCCATCCACAGAACATTTTTCCTTGTTGCATAGTCTATTCTAATAGTCTGTGGTAAACACAACAATTTAATGACTTAAGCACAAAGATATTTTCCAAGTTTTTTTAACTTTTGTAGCTTTTCCATTTTATGAATAAAACAGCAGTCGAAATAACTTAATAAACTCATATCCTTAAACAATTACAGTTGTAATTATTAGATTTTTTACTACACTGTCTTTAGTGTCTAAGAATTTTGAAACGGTCGGAAATATGCTTTATTTACAAAAAAAAAATATTGCATTTGTCAAGGTTTAGACAATCGATTTCGTTGTCCAAAGTTAGTTCAAAAGTAATATAATTTTAGCAACAATTTCGTATCCAAATTAAAAAAAAAAAATGTTTAATTTTTATTTCTTCTTGCTTTTTAAATATAAGGCTGGTAAGATGAGATTAGGCTTTACTTTGAAGACCTCATTAAAATAGTATCGCATTCAAAACTCGGCTGAATACCTTTTCATTTTTGGTGTTAAATTAAATGTCCCTTGTTTCGAAGAGTCTTTCGTCCAAATTGTTTTTTGTGCCACATAAACCGAAAATATCAATGCAAATGTGCCATTTTAACTTTTTATTTTTTGTCTATTTTCTTTACGTTAAATAATTTTTTTTCTTAAATAATGAATCTATTTCAACATATACAACAAAAAATTTAATATAAATATTGTAAATTATAGCTGATATTTTCAACAGGGAATCCAAAAAACTATGGAATTAACCATTCACTCTAACCTTTAATAACATTGGAAGGAGTGCTAATTAAAAAAAAATAGTTAAGGACATTTTTAAAGAAAATTATATTTTCTTTAAGAATACGTCTCAATCATTTCTGTACAATAACTGGTTGTAAAGTTATAAGAAAAAGAAAACTTCCCATGCAATGAGCGATCTCTAAATATTAATCTAAACGGCTGAAAATTTACCAGGCTTATTATTTCACTAAACTCTAACTAAAAAGCTAGTGGCATTACAAATCGGAGACATTTTAATTTTTTTGAATCTAATGTACATAAATAATGTACATATGTACATAAATAGATACATATGTCTTAAAATCATGTTTAATTAGATTTTGTATGTCAATATGGTCAGAAAAAAACATAAG
Organism: Epistrophella euchroma; assembly: GCA_947049315.1. NCBI lineage: Eukaryota > Metazoa > Arthropoda > Insecta > Diptera > Syrphidae > Epistrophella > Epistrophella euchroma. The sequence goes on along the minus strand of OX346245.1, from coordinate 117,372,168 downwards.
GAAGCCATAATCAGAGGGCCATTCATTTCATAACGAATTCATCAAATATATGAACATTGTCTGAACAAACAATTTGTATTATTTGTCAGAGGAATCAGCAAAGCTTCCCCAGTTTTGCTGTAGTATTGAGGAAAAAATTGGATTCCCTTGATCCATGTTTTAGCGCTTCGATTTATAAACTGAACAAATGCCAAACACTTAGGACTTGTTCAGTCACTAATCTTGAGAGAAGAACTTTTTAAAGTGACCGTTCCACGTTGACTTTTTTTATTGAGAATTCTTATAATATGTAGCTTTTTCAATGTACATAAGCCAACTCAATATGATAAAATGAAAATTGAAGTGAAATTTGTTAAACATTAAAAAAAATTGCGTATACGTCCCAGTGTACCACTATTTAATTAAATGAATTTCATCTTTTTTTATTATATAAATCTTATATTTTTTGTAGTTAAGTCTATCCTTGATAGTCGCAGTCTCTAGAAGTCAACACGGCTCTTCCTTTGAAATTACTTTTTTCGATCTCCAACGATTTCGATTAAGCTTCGTATCTGTAATGACCATAGTGAAGGCTGTTTCACAATGCGACGAGAAAACGAGACGTCAGCGTGACGAGAAACGCTTTCATCTTTTTCTCGTTATAACATCGTTCCTCAATTCACAATGCAGCGAGTTATTCACAGAGACAGCGTAGAATTATTCGTGTTTGTCAGTGAATTTGGGAAATAAAATACAAAATTTGAAAAAAAAGAAAATGAAAATGTTGAAAATAATGCTTTTAGTACTTTTGGGAGTGTTTATTTACAAAAAAGCAAAAGGCAAAAAAAACCAAAAGTGAGCAGAAGAAGACGGTGGGAATGTTAATGAAGACAAAATTAATTAGTCGCAAAATAAAAACACGTATTTGCTCGCCATTTTCGGTATTTTATTTATTTATCTACACAATTAATAAATATAAATACAAATACAGATACGCTCGGTGTCCTCTTCTCAATTGTCAAAATGAAAATCGTCGTCTCGTCGCGTCTTTTTTTCAATTTTTCGAATTCATGGCGTGACGGGACGACGAGAAACGCTTTATTGTGAATACTCTGGTATATTCTCATTGCTTGAAATTGGTTTGACAGCTACGACGAGCTCTTGTTACGTTCACGTCTCGTTTCCTAGTCGCATTGTGAAACAGTCTTGATTGTAAGAAAACTGCGTTCCTAGTTTTTGCAAAAAAAAATTTTCATTGAGGAATAGGTGATTTAATGTTTTTTGACAAAAAGTATACTTAGTTTCGAGTTATTCACGTATATCTTCTGAATGAGTCGACGAATTTTGTTGTTATTAACAATCCGGTACTTTTGAGTAGCTCAGGCAATCATTTAAAAATTTTGAAAATATTTTTTTAAAGCAAAAAAAAAAAAAAAATCAAATTGAAAATTGATGACGCAAAATTTTAAACAGCCTGATGTTAAGGTATTAGCATGATACTACTTAACAATTTTCTAATTTCAAGACTTCTAACTAAAATATTCTCAGTTTTAAACATTTTCTAACTAGTATCATGTTAAACCTATTTTTCTAGCTGAAAACAGTGACAGTTCAACCCATTTTTGCAGTTGTAGTTGCCAAAGTGACACTTGGATTTAGTATGATATACTAAAAAGATAAAATATGCATTTGGCGATTTAAACTTTAGTAAATGTTAAAAAGATAATACGATGCTATAAATCGTTTAAAATTTGGAAAAGCCTGTTTATAACCTAGCATCATACCTTAAAAATGCTTTAACGTCACACTTAATCGATTAAAATTTTGCGCCAATATTTTTAGTACCTACCTGCTTTTTTGACCAGTTCTACATGAGCTTTAAAAAAAAATTCACATTTCCCCTCTAGGAAATATGCTCTATAGCATATTTGGAAACTGAAGCAAATCGATCCACCTGTTTAGGCTCTAGCTTAAATAACTATATAAACGTACCTACATACGCACAGACCCCTAGTTTATACATTGGATCAAAGTGAATTTTGTATGTAATATTTTTATTTTATTAAAACATAACTTCACGCTGGGGCTGTACACTTAAATGGCACGCACAAAATTATCTCTTATCTTCCCTTGCCGACGCAATGTTTATTCCTGCATTTCAAAATTATACTTTTTCAACACAATTTTTTAGTGCAGATTATTTAAAATTTATTCTTGAATTGAATAACCAAAAGTGGATTTTTGATCTCTTTGTTTGAATAAATTAACACTTCAAAATTTAAAGTCAAAAAATTGAATATTTGTTTAAAACGTCAAGAAATATTAGATGCGTTTCTTAACTTTTAAACTTTGTGATTTTTTATGCATTTTAGTACAATATTATTTTTTTAATTTGAACTTTGAGAGACCTCTGTACTCAAGTTCGCACTAATACATAGAAAATCACAGAATTTCAAAGTAAAGGAACTAAGTTATATTACCTATATTCTCAGGAAATATGAGATCTCAGATATTTCGCTCCATCAAGCAGTGAGCAAGCGAATCCAAAATTTGTTTTCCTCAGTATTTTAACAGAAAACTTAGAATTATTGTGTACTCGTATATTTATAAACTAACTGGGTTTACCGACCGAAAAAAAAAATTTCTTCGTGTAAATAGAAAGCTATTGATGCGAGTTGATTTATTGATGATGTTGAGTCGTGTGAAGTTGTTTTTGCTTACCCATCATAATTACACATACACAATTTAGATATTTGTATCTATGTATGTACATTATGTATAAGACTTAGTTTTTCAGTTCGAGATTAAAGTTAAACCCGAGTTAACTCACCAACTTTGATGAATTAAATTTGAATTTATTAACAGATTTATTTTAACTAGTATCGTCCCGTGGCCGAAACTCGGCCAACAAAAACTGACACACTCTGGGAAAAAGAAAACTTTCAATTTCGAAAACAATTTGTTTGAAAATATTGAAGAAAAAATATTTTTTTTTTTAATATGCAGAGCGTTCGGCAGAACAAAGATAAAAATGATCCACAGTATATTCTGCACATCTCTGCAATTGTGGCTTTCTAACTATATAAAATTTATAGAAATCGGTCAAATAATTTTTGAGAAAATGGTACCACAAAATTTATTTGAGGCTATTTATCCTCTCAGTTTTTTTTAAGTTGATTCGTATGGATTTTGCTCTCAATATCTGGATTATTAAGTTAACTACAAATAAAAATGTCTAGATTTAACAAACTCTGGTTTAACTCACCACTGAAAAACTGGACCTTGGTATATTAATTACTATTAAATTGATGTACTTAATTCTAGACGAAGCAGGTAATCTAAAGTGTGTGAAAGTTCCAGGCAACATAAATTGTATGTTTAGGTGCACTTCCAGATATCAACACTGTATACGTAGGTACTCGAACCGGAAGCAACAAAATTCCAGTTCGAGGCATATAGTCTCAGATAAAAATATTGTAGATATATGAAAGTTCAACTTAGGTTGACTTGCACAAAAGTTTGTGTTAAAAAAGCAGTTATCACTTGCTTATAATTCTTGTTTGCTTCGCCAGCTTACATATCTAAAATCTTGGAGATTTTGTTCCGTCAATTTAATGGAGGGGGAATAAGAAACCCTATTTAATAATTCTTCGCAAAAACTCAAATGGACTTTCAAAATTATTTGTTTATAAATTGTTCAACTATCTACTATGTAATTAAAAATGATTGAACAGATGAATAAAAACAAAAAAAAAAATAGTCCCAGCTTTTTGACAGAGCTAAAGTCAGGAATTTTTTTGTTGATTTGTGTTCAGATTTCTCTAAAACCTGAACTGGCTAACTGAAAAATTTACTTTTAGATTATGAATTTATTATAAACCTTTATAAATTTGCTTAATTTTATTCAAGATCTTGAGCTTAATAAAATGTGACTGGTATGAAACTGGAATACAAAAAAGTATTTATGGAAGACAAAATATTCCTCCCCCAATGTGTTAATAATAAATATTTAAATTAGTTTTTCATGTTAATTTTGTTTTGAAATATTTGTACCTACATACCTAAAAAAAGTTCAATCTTACAAGTTAAAAAAATTTCAGAATATTATTTTTATTTTATATTTTTTTTTTTTATTAATTACAGCTATGGTGCTATCCGAAGTGGCTATCAACACTTTGGACCCCAAGGTGGACAAGATTCCGGTTTTCCAAGTCCTCGTAGTGCTTTAGGTTATCCATTCCCGCCCATGCATCAAAATTCATATGCGTCAAGTTATCACTTAAGCAGTTATGCGCCACCCTGTTCGAGTCCGCCAAAAGATGGTAAGTTATAAAACTCATGTAACCTTTACTTATTGTGGAGAAAATGAAATTGATATATACAAATAATTTATTTATTAAGAGAGAGAGAGAGAGAGAGAGAGAGAGAGAGAGAGAGAGAGAGAGAGAAAGATTATAAGTACTTGTTGTTCAATCTCAAGCATTGCCACGAGCTTTTTTCTGACTTCAGTTAAATTTAATACATAATTCAATTGAAATAAATTCTAAAATATTCTTTTTTGTACAATGGCTCTGATGTTAGGGAGCTGGTGGCAGTTTTTGTCATCTACACGATTTATACGGTTGAGTCGAGACAAGAACAAAATCGCAGAGGAAGGGAGGTTCGATTTCCCCCGTTAAGGCTTGACTTCAAATAGAAAAAATCATTTAATTTAAAAGCAATGGCAACACTTATAATTTTTTTAAAGCCAGAAAACCGTTCTTTTATTTTGTTTTTAATTCAAATTATTTGAGAAAATAAAAAAAAGTGTATTCAATTAGTTTGAATTTTTAGTTAAAAATTTTACGTTATTGAGTAGTATTTTTGCTTTTTTCTTATTTTTCGAGAAAATTGAAAATAACGACATCTACATACTCCTTAAGGCTTAATTTAAAAGCAACGGCAACACTTATAATTTTTTTAAAGCCAGAAAACCTTTATTTTATTTTGTTTTTAATTCAAATTATTTGAGAAAATAAAAAAAAATTGTATTCAATTAGTTTGAATGTTTAGTTAAAAATTGTACGTTACTAAGTAGTATTCTTGTTTTTCTCTTAAATTTAGAGACAATTGAAAATAACGAGATCTACTTTACTCCTTAATTAGTGGAAAAAGACCCTTTGGAGCAACAAAACAACAGATGGAAGTCGAATTTAAGAAAAACCTTGTTTTTTGTTATTTTAAATTTTCTGAAAAACTATTTAGAAAACATTTGAGCATCTAGTTTTAGGTTTCCACTCAAAATTGATAGGACAATATATAGCAAGGAGCTTTATGGCTCCTTTCAAATAACACATTTCTAAATCTCTGATAGAAAATAAAAAGATGAGATGAGTGAAATTATGTTTTTCATTGTCCAAATTTCTAGTTTTATAGCAATATTTGTGCAGTATTTTATTACTAATCGAGACATTTTTCTTGAAGAAATATCTGTGTCAACTTGTCCACGCATTCTCACATATTTTAACTTTACACTAAATGCCAACGCAATAAATTTAATTGTAAATTCTTATTTATTTATTTTGTTAACGCTTGGTAAGCCAATTTAGATACCTTTAAAAGATGTTAATCTTATTGTATCATGTAAAAACGAATTCAAATACAAATACAAAATACAAACACAAATGCAATAATTTTGAGCGGATTTTTTTTTTTAATTTATTTAAAAAAAATAATTTTGAAAACGCTTTTAAAATGAAAAGAAATTGTAGCTTATAATACGTTTTCATCAGAGCAAAAGAGGTAATTTCGTTGAAAATTTCCAAATTCGATATGAAATCATCACATTTTCCATGCAAATTCACATTTCCTAAATTTCAACTAAATTTGCTCGAAACTAAACAAAATAAAATCCATTTAAAGTCGAACCTATTCAAAATAGCAATGTATAAAACAACTTAAATGTATAAAACAACAAAAACAAGTGATTGACAGTCGGGAATTGTCAAACAAAATTAGGTAATTTATATGTGAAAGCTTTTTCTGTAATTTGCCAAATTACCTCATTTAATTAATTTAAAAAAAAAAAAATTATATTTGACTGTTTTCAAAATAAAAATTATTATTTCTTTAGGTGGGCCGATTTTCTTTGAATTTGGAAGAGAGCATTTGTATTGGGTTCTTCAGAAGGAATTTTTGTTTTAACTCATGTAAAACAGTTAGCTGCCAAACAACGGTTTTGATTTTTTTTTTCTCGGTTTTAACAGTTCGGATTAAACCTCGTACCTGCAATGACCTCTGGTTTCTTAAAGTGAAAAAGACAAACAATGTTTGACTTGACATTCTATAAAAATTTCTTGTCTTAGATCAACCTCTATAGCAAACAACTCTGGTACTTTGAAATTGAACTAAAATAAACAAAATTTAAGCTGAACAATTATATGAAAACATAACTCTTTTTCTCTTCAACTTCATATGATGCCATGAGAACCATTGTGTCCTGATTTTTGCACATTTATTAAATTTTAAAATGACAAAAACTTATATTTATCTTGAACGTTGTTTTATCGAACATCAAAAATCTTCAATGCTCTCGGACCCTTCTATATCAAGGATATAGAGCTCCTACACTGTTTACCTTCTGGACGCGTTCTGGAAATTTTAGGAATAAATAGGCACAAAATTTAAAATATCTTAAATTGCCAAATAGATCTTTGTAACAATATTCATCTTTTTGGAATGAAAATACCTAAATTTATTAAATATATTCTGTTTTAAAGAGGACCATAAGAGCATAGAAAAATGTTTGTTTATGTTTAAGCCTTGATTTGGACTATTGAACCGATACCAGTCTCGATTTAAGCCTGAGACTTCGAGGTCCAGGTATTTTAGATACAAAATGTTTGCCTTTTTACCTCTTACATTTTCTTAAGTTTGACTATAATAACAGTACAGTTTTAATACCAGATTCACATAGACAATTTGTATAATAAATTAAGCACCGTGTTTAATATGTTTTTTAATCACCCATTAATCTGTATAAGTTGCCACCAGCTCTTTAACTTTTTGTATGTTATAATTCCTACTTGCTGATTTCTGAATAATATTCCTGTTGAACGATGCTTAAGTAGGTACTTGCAGAAACATCTCAACTTGTATTCATTTTTATGTTCTGTTAGATAGGCATAAGTATAGATAGGTATATAGCTAAAAAAACAACAAGAGAAAAAAAAACTTCGAACACGACCTAAACCGTAGTTATATAGGTATTTAGCTGTAGTTAGGTACCTATAACCATATGGATTAATCACATCAAGGTGACGGAAGTATCTTCAGATTTTGTATTTTAATTTTTTTATTCGGGTTCAAATATGTACGTCTGTCTAGTTTGTCTACCTCAAAACGTCAGCGTCAGTGTTGTATAATTTTCTATGTTATAAAATGAAGACCTTTCGTGAACTTTGTAAGTGAATCTCTAATTCAATTCTTTTTCAGAAATTGAAACGCTATCGCTTCACCTTGAGGTGAATGCTAACTTGTAACAGATATAAGCAAATAAGTGCTGATAAAGTGTTAAGAGTAAGAGTATTCTGAAGTAGGTATACCTATGTAATATTTATATGATTCGTTTGAACATGAAGAGAAATCTATGATTTAAAAGAGAAATAGATTTATACATATATGAAGTTGGAAAAGGACATTAATGTATACTTTGGAGTAAAAAATCTACTTTTTTAAAAATTTATAAAAACTGTGCAATTTTTAAAAAATAAGTTTGTAACATGTTTACAAAAATTTAATTAAGTGCCTAAGTAGAAAAAAAAACTTGTGAAAATCAGATGCACCTAAACTCTCTTAAAAAAAAAGAAAATGAATTTTATTTGGTTCTTTTTCAAATTTTTTGAACGGATTTTGAAAAACTGAACTAAAAATTAATTTAAAATGTTTTCAAAAATTTAATTTTAATCGTCATAATAATTTTTTAGAGATTTTATTGTCTAAAGTAGGTAGAAGCTTTGTATGCAATCTTGATTTCGAAAAGAAAGAAAGAGAAAAAGAGTGCAAGATAAAATATGATATGTTCTATTAGACCCTTTTAAGATTGGGAAGTTTAAGGCGGTATCACAGAAGTTTTTGGGTGAGAAAAGTGTCGTAGTAGCCCATGGTGTAATGGTTAGTGCGTTGGACTGTCATGCCAGAGGTCTGGGCTTAATACCAGCCGCTTCCACCTTAAGTTTTTTCCAGGGCTACTACCCCTTGCAAGGAAGTGACAAATCCTCCAAGAATATGTCCTCGCTCACCAGCCGTTCGAAATTGGGCAATAAACTGCAGGTCCCCTCTATTCCTGCAGACACGCACACATGAATGGTTGAGAGTTGTAAGCCACTAGGCCCTGGTTCTTCATGAGCCGTTGTGCCACCAAATGTATATCAATTTTATTACGGGGTGTAATACAATAACAAAGATCAATGGAAATCATTTGCTCTAGGTCGAGTTCGTAAAAGTAAAACTTCGGCAACACTGCCACATTCAAGACGCATTTCTGCAGGAAAATACAGTCTATTTCAAATTGTGTTCACTGTTTTAGAAGCGTTTATGTTTGCTCTCAGTACTGAAATCAAATTTTACCCGAAATGTACATAACTACTACCATTTTTTTGCAATTGTTTTAAGCAGTGATTGAGCATGTTTGCTTTTACGAACTCGGGGCTATTCGCACATTGTCAAAAATTTCTGCCCACTTTTTACGGAATTTTGACCAATTTTCATTAAATTATGTTGAAATTTGCTTCATTTTATGTAAAATATTGGAAATTAAAAAAGTTTCATATTGAACTTTTTCGTGCCACTGTGCACAATCGAGCCATTTCGGCAACGCTGCTCTTTACCTATAAAATTAATGCAATAACTCTGATAGCAAATAGCATAGCAAACGTATCAATAATTCAAGTACAAAACCGGCGGAATAACATATGATTAGCACCTCATTTATAACAAAATTATAACAATTTAAAATTGAATTGCTATATACCTACCTACTCCCTCTACCCCAACATCAATAATACGAGCAAAATAAAATAAAAGTAATAAAAAAAATAGATACCAAAGCCTACAGGTATCCAATAGATACAATAATTTCATTCATTCAACCAAACCAGGTAGGCAACAAAAAAAAAAAAACCTTACCACACTCTATACCGACCGATATGATTGCCTCGTCGTAAACATACACACTCTGACTCTCTATACCGTTAAAAAACCACCAAGTAGTTGGTGTGTGCGCGGGTGTGATAATTAACAAAATTTATTGCATTCGATTTGTGTTTCAATTTGTTAGACAAGGAGTAACGATGTCGACTCGGCTTGTGCTGAGCCTGATGGTGGGACTCTCCCTCAGCTTATGCTTCTCCATCATCATGTTTTGTAGCTTAATTTAGCCCCAAGGTGGCATCCAATAAAGGCTGAATAAAAATAAAATTGCAATAGTTATATAGGTATGCGTGGAGTGTGGTGGTATCGAATGGAGCAGAGCAGCTGAATGCAGAGTCGTTGCGCATGTACCTCAAGGTGGTCCACATGTTTGTCCCAATATCTATAACTGAAACCAAACTCACTCACTAAAAGTGAATACCTTTATATTTAAAAATTAAAAAAAAAAACTTTATTCTCATGAGACGGCAAAAAAAAATAAATATAGACCCATCCATCCAGGGTTTAATAGTATGTATGGACGCTTTCCCGCCAAAGTCACCTCTTTGATGCAAGAATGTATAAGAAAAGCCTCTGTATATAGAGGTAAAACGCACGCACACACTCTGCCGACCAACATAAATTTCATACAAAGTTTATTGCTACTGTGTAATTATTATTACGGTAATTACACTTTCGTTTGGCGTAATTAATTATTTACTATAGCTTTTGATATAAAAAAATATTTTGCATTCGACACCGCACCGCCGACTTTTAAACAACCATAGTTAGGTATATATCTAAGAAGTAGACCGCAGAGGGTACAAGGAGGTGAATATAAAGTCCATTGACTTTACTAGTAGCCTCTCTATATGTATGTAAATAATAGATATAGCGGTGGATACATTTACCTATGATTTTTTTTTTTTTTTTTATTTCTCAAGTTTAATTCAAATATGTATAGACGGGTTTATTTATTAAGTAGGTAATAGCGAAATGAAACTGAACTTTAATTATTTATGTTCAAGAAGTTTTAATAACAGTTTTTTTCTTTAGTAAAAAATTACATATCTTATATGTAAAAATAAATTGTTTTTTTGTTAATTGTTTGTTTAAAAAATTCAACAAAAAAATTAATATTGAACTTTGAAATTGAACAAATAGGCACGATGTAGCAATTAGAAAAAAATTCCTATGTCAATGTTTTTCAGGTTGAGGCATTTAACGATTCTTAATGGTTACATGGATGCTATACCGCCAAATTCAATTTTTATTCGGAAGCCCCTTAAGATAATATTAGCTGCCATTATTTGTTAATTTTTTTTTATTTTACCCCATATCCCTGTATAAATATACAAATATACCTATCGAATTTTTGAAAAAAAATATCTAGCCCTTGAGTGATCCTTGAAGTCCTGATTCTTATTTCAATAATATTATTTTTCAAACGCAAAGAATTTTTATGTTTTAACTTATATCACGCCATATGCAAGTATGTGCATTGTACATGCTTAATTTTTGAGTCCTTTCTTTAAGGGCCAGTTGTACAAATATTTGATCCGTGGTTCAGGAATTTTAACTCACCAATTTCGGCGGATTAACTGTGGTTCAACGATTTTTCAGGCATGTAATTGGCTATTAGTGCGCATATTAGAACCTTGAACCATCGTTGAACCTCAGTTAACCCGCCAAAATCGGCGAGTTAAAATTCCTGAACCACGGATCAAAATTTAAACCATGATTGTACAACTGGCACTAAGTATATACCTTTTCAAACACAAAAATGATTTTTTTAAATCTTACTAATACATACCACTGTTGTTGTAAACTTTAAAAAAAAAAACCATCCCCTAAGTACTTTTCAAACTTTTTAATCAAAAATCGTCTTTCTTCTTTTACCCCATTTCACCTTAAAAATGTCAACATTCTGAAAATTGTATCCTTAAGCTCATTGAGCTCATTGGGGATATTGGGGATTGAGCTCATTGGAGTTGGTAGTAGCCCGTGGCGAAATGGTTAACTGTCATGCCAGATGTCTGGGTTCAATACCAGCCGCTTCCACCTTAAGTTGTTACAGAAAAGTGCCGCTCATCTTAGCCGTTCGGACTCAGCAATAAACTGTATAGGTCCCCTCCATTCCTTACAGACACGCACACAGAAATGGTTGAGAGTTGTAAGTCACTAGGCCCTGGTTATTCATGAGCCGTTGTGCCACCAAATTTTCATTTTATCATTGGGGATCGGTTCTTTTAAATACAAATTGAATTATTTAAATCAGATAATAAATTTTGTTTCTACCCGAATTCACCTTATTTACCACCAAGTTAAAATGTTTCCTTTAAGCCTTCCTCTAAGAATAGCCTTTAAAATACAAAAACAAAATTTGTTTAATTAACACTTTCTTGTTTTTACCCCATTTCCCCAGGAATAACTTTTCAAACACAAAAATATTTTTTTAAATCGGATAAGTCATCTTTAAGTCATCTTCGCCTTACCCTATTACAAATATTCATTCCTAAAGACGAATTTGTCATCTCCTTTCAAGAGGCAGTAGGAAGGTATCCCTGAAAAAAATAGTTTTGGTGTAAGGTAAAATAGGCTGGTATTTGATACCCAAACGTCCCGAAAACATTATGAATAGACCGCGATTTTAATTAAAATCTGCGTGCAGTGAAATAAGTTCAAATGTTTTATGATTTCGCGATTCCAAATACCAAATCCTACATCACATGTATTTAAGGCTCACGAAAATTACTCCAAAAGAAATTAAACCGAAAAAGTTTTTTGGAAAATGAGCCAGATATTTTTGAAGAAGACATTTTGGAAAAAGTCTGTAGCTAGATACTTACTCAAAATGAAATTGAACTGGAATATCAGAATTTGCCCCAAATCGTCTTGGATAAAAGGCCAGAAAATAATATATGGAAATCACTCCGGAAAAAAAAAATTCCGGTTAATTCCGAAAAATAATAAAATAGAAATCACGCCAAGATTTAAACATCCAATTAGATCAAACAATTTTTTGATCTTCTTTTCCTTTTCCTTTTAATTTTCCTTTTCCTTTTCATTTTCCTTTTCCTTTTCCTTTTCCTTTTCCTTTTCCTTTTCCTTTTACTTTTCCTTTTCCTTTTCCTTTTCCTTTTCCTTTTCCTTTTCCTTTTCCTTTTCCTTTTCCTTTTCCTTTTCCTTTTTCCTTTTCCTTTTCCTTTTCCTTTTCCTTTTCCTTTTCCTTTTCCTTTTCCTTTTCCTTTTCCTTTTCCTTTTCCTTTTCCTTTTCCTTTTCCTTTTCCTTTTCCTTTTCCTTTTCCTTTTCCTTTTCCTTTCCTTTTCCTTTTCCTTTTCCTTTTCCTTTCTTTTCCTTTTCCTTTTCCTTTTCCTTTTCCTTTTCCTGTTCCTTTTTGGATTTTCCAATTTTACATTCACCTGAAATAATTACTCTTTTGTAAAGCCTCTGCATCACTAAGAACATTTGATAGAATACCTATATCTTTCTTAATTTCTAACTTATCTGCCTAGGAACGGATACAATATCTACAATATTTGCAATCTCAGTTTCATCTCATTTGTCACATCAATCAATAGAAATACATTTCAATCAATCAATTAAAACTATATTGCCCTTAAAGTATTTTCTATATAATATTTTATTATACAAATTTAATTACTATTTTTTCTTAAAATTCAACACCATTAGCGAGTAATAAAAAGGTTTAACAGTCCCAGTTTATTTCCATTGAAAAATTCCGATAAAAAATTATAAAATTCCAAACAAGAAAAATGAACATTAGAAGTCATTAAAACTAAACTTTTTTTTCACCACATTGTTTATTAGAATGCATCAAATGTATAGGTACCTATAGCTCTATGCCCCCATGGGCATTAAAAAAAACTACCAAAGTAAGAATAAAAATATTTTTTTTTTTTTTGCAAAAACAAAACAGTGTTATTCACTGCCTCTATATTAAATGCTGCACATAACAATACAAAAGAGAAGTTACAAAAAAAAATAAATAAAATTACTTGGATATGATTGTGTGACTGCACACATAAAACTGCATTATGGACGTATTTTTATAAAACAAAGTTTTGTTCGCTATTAGTTTACAATGGGTAATTAATTGAAAAATGAATTTTTTGTAAATATTTTTTATCATTGTTTCCTGAAAAATTCAAACATTGATTGTGTTTGAAGTTATTTAAAAAAAAAATATTTGTGATTGTTTTTTTTTTTTAACACAGCACAATTTGATGAAATCAGTGCGAGATGACAATTTGAATTTTGATGTTGATCTAAATTTCCATTGTTAATATAGAAAGAGATAAAAAATTTCATTGGGGAAAATTTATTGAATTAAGATTGACACATGAATGCCTGTTAGTTTTATTTTGCATCTCTTGTACAATGGACTAGCAGATTTATCTCTGTGTTATATGCGATTTAGATTTTTATTTTTAATTTATTTTTTTTTCTCATTTTAATTGCAGATAAATGTGAAGATACAGGATTACGGGTGAATGGAAAAGGGAAAAAAATGCGAAAACCTAGAACAATTTATAGTTCGTTGCAATTACAACAATTAAATCGTCGGTTTCAACGGACGCAATATTTAGCACTGCCCGAGCGTGCCGAACTAGCAGCTAGTTTAGGATTAACGCAAACACAAGTAAGTTATATTTATGATTAATTATTATTATTATTGTTATTTTATTTAAATTAACATTGATTAGGATATGTGTGATAAACTGTTTTGTTATTTTTGTTTTTATAACAAAATTTAATATAATTTCTGTTCGTGTTTAAGTCAGCGTGAAAATAAAGATTGATTATGGTTTTGCAAAGCTGTATATAAAGTAAAAGTTACAATAATGAAGATTAATTGTACAAATTGGTTCTTAAGTGTAGAACTAATGCAGTTTATTTTTAAAGTTGATGTAAGCAAAAAAAAAACACCATTTGAAAGAAGCGTTGCCGATGTGGCACGATCGTGCGCTTCGTTCTAATTAAATCATCTTTCAAAGAAGGACATTCTGCCAATTTTGTATGGAATTTGGACCAATTTTAATAAAATTTTGTCAAAATTCGCTTCATGTATTTTGAGTAAAATAATGGAAATAAAATAAATGCCACATTAAATTTTTCCCGGCCACTGTGCCACGAGAAATATATATATAGGATCAAAATATATCGATCTTGCTAATTCGGAAACGCTGAGCTCAAATCCCACAAAATCCCATTTTTTTTTGTGGTTAGGCTGACTGAATTACAAAAAAAAATATAAAAACCCTATTATTTCTTGAGTAACGGTTGGGACCCTCAACGTACAAAAATAAAAATAGTGTTCAGCAAAAAAATAAATCTAACAAAATATTGATAATTTAATGGAAACACTCTAAGGGCCGTATTTTTTAACTGTTGGTAAGTTAAAAGTGGGTTTTGTTGGATTTTAAGACATTTATTGAAATTTTTCTGGTTGTATATTCCAATTTTTTAAGTCGAATAATTTAGATAACTCCTATTATGACAATTACAAAACAGAATTTGGTTATATAGAAATTAGGGCCGATTGCAAACAAACATTTCTTCGGAAGGAAGAAAACTGTAATTTATAAATTTTCAATTTTAATGTAAAAATAAAAAAAAATTGCTTACGATATCTTAATTAAAAAAAAAAAGATTGAAAAATAGTTCAATAAATTAAAAAAGAAAATGTTAGATTTTACATCGACAAACTTCTGAGAAACCTGAACTTTGTTTTATTTTTATGACTTAAGTATTTCTTAAAAAAGAGTTCTTAATATGTTAACTGCAGCTTTTGATTTTGTTAGGGTGAAGGGGGTAAACTTAAGTAATTTGCAAAAAATATCGATTTTTTTTTCGATAAACTGTAGCTCTTACATATTTTTCTGTAAAAGCAACAGCACCTATACTTTACAAAAAATGGATATTTGTATGTACCTTGTAAAATTTGCTAACATTTTTCTCAAAATTTATTACTTTTACAAAAAAAAAATGTTTAAATTTTTGTTTCTGTACGAATTCATAAAATCTAAAAACAAAAACGCTAGATCTATCCAATTTCCAAAATATTTACAAAAAACTGAATTTTTCCCATTTTAACCAATTTTTAAGCGAAAACTTTAGGTCAAATTATGGCCGTATACGGCATTACGATCAGAGAGGAATTGACCCCTTCCCATGCAAATTTTAATTTATTTCTAAAACAATTCATCAAAAGTTGGCACCTGTAGAAAATAATTAGTGCATTCCATTGTTTACCACCAATATTTAAAAGAAACGGTACCACACTTAAAATTTCCTAATATTCTGCCAATTAGTCAAGAATTAAATTGGTTATTAAAACAAATACTAAAAAGAACTGGATTTTTTTTTTTGTAAAGGCAAACATTTATATTTTTGCATATTAATAAAAAATTTATAGAAAAAATTTAGAGACGCTCTTAAAAGTAAAGAGTCTATCCCCTTTTATAAACAAAAAAAAAATAATGAAATATTTTCTCTGTCATGTATTTTGTCGTAAGAAAAACATGTATTCAATTTTTTTTAATTTAAAATTAACTAATTAATAGAATAATTAATTAGTGGATATAATTTAGATGGAAATGAATTCAAGACGAATAATCGGTGTCTCTCAATTTATGGCAAACAAAAAATATTTTGTTAGCCAAAGGCTAATTTTTAAAACAAACAAAATTTTTAATGTTTGTGCTAAAAAAGCTCTGAAATTAGCGGACGCAATCTGAAATAATACAAATACTAAAATCAAATTGATACATAATTTCTAAGCTTTTTAAATGCTTTAGAGTTGCGAAAACCTCGATGTTATAGATCAAAAAGTTAATTTTATATTTAAGTTTCTACTTAATTAATAAATAATAATTCTCTTGCTGTCCAAAATTTTAGTCTTCAAAATCCATATTTGTTAAGAAAAAGAATTACCTACATTTGTAGCATAGATAAGTTTTTGTTTGAATTTTAAACTTAAAAATAATGCATTTCCAGTCTGTTAAAATAAGACTGAAGTTGGCATAAAAAAACTATACAAAATTATAAATTTCAAAAAGATCAAAAGACCCTATACCAATATTTATATGTCGAGTAACTATAATAAGAACTTTAATCAGACACAGTAAAACAGGCACTAAAACGTATCAAAAATTAAATTTTTCATAATGGTTGTTGACGAGTAGCTATGTCTAATAGGCTGCTATACTAAAATCAATTGTTGTGCTTCATAAATGTTGTACCCAAATAATTTTTACTTTTATCACATACTATCAAATTGTTCTTGCAAACAGTATTTTTGATAATAGGACTCTGATTTACAAGTAAAAAAATAAATGGACGTCACGTAAAATGAAACAATTCAAACATTTTCATTTATAGGCAATTATTTGCTTAACTGGTTTCGTTCATAAATTTTGATAGCCCATAAATCATCATTTGAAGCTATAGATATTCTTTATGGCCGAATGAGTACAAACTCTGCTTAATACTTCTGGTGCCCAAGAAAAGATCATATCGATTACATTTTCTAACCTTTTGACCTCATTCCTCATATCTTCTGTTAACATCTCTATACTCAAGTGTCCAACAGAACCTCACTTGAAAGTGCAATACCTACAACACCATCCCATATCTATAAACCCCTTTATTTACCAACAAAATTTTATTCCTTAAATTTATATTCATTTGTTTATTTCAATATGGAAAATTGTTGCAGCACGTGTGTTTACCAAAACCTACCCTTATAAACACTTTAATATCCCCTTATAATATTATAATAAACCCTCTTCTCTTATAACAAACGAAGACAAAGCTTTCCATCCGCTTCGGCCGGCCGGCCGTGGCAACTTCCTTTCCGCAATCGAAATATTATAAATAAAATCGCAATGAATCATTTCGATTGAGGTTTGTTTCCCGGTTTTCCTGTTTAAATAAACTCAACCAGAAATAGTTACCTACACCATTGAAGAATGCTTGCGGCTTCGTTAATAGCGGAAGACTTCCACGAGGGTTGTCTAACTCTTTTGAGACTCTTACCTGAAATAGAGACATTGTAAGTTGCAACTAATTCAGGAGTTATATTTTTTTTCTTCTTTACCACCACACTACACTCTGTGTTGTAGCACTTCAGAATACTTTAGCAAACAATATTTCTATAGAACTTAAAGAAATACAATAAAAGTAAAACGAATAAAAAAATAAAAATAAACAATTGTAAGCCCACAACACATTTTCTTGTCCCGCTGTGAGTATGGCATAATTCAATTAGGAAACCCACGCCCACTATCAATAAATTTTAGAAACAAGACTTACGAACGACTTTCATTCCATTTAAAAAAAAAAATAAAATAAAACAACTGCAATGCTAAAATTCACAACTACTATAATACCGCATATCAAGATACGTTTGTATATAAACACTCCCGCATACAACCATCATCAGGGCCTGGTTGTGATGTGATGAGTGGTATGGCATTGCGCCACCATCAACTTGCAAACGCGCGAAAACAACCAAGTGGTATAGAAGTGGACATGAATGCAGCGTACTGGGACAGCGCGCATCGTTGATGGTTTTATGACTTGAAGGCTTTAAGTTTTCGAGACATTATTGGAAATGTTAAAGAACGACAGGAGATAGATTGGGGAGAAAGAGGGAGTGGGAATTATCTAAAGGGTAAGAGTTCTTGTGTTTTACCGAGTGCTCATTTCTATATGCCATCATACGGACACAATAAGGCGGGATACATATCTAACTAAAAATTTTTACTGATTTAGATGAGTGTTTTATGATAAAAACTGGAAAATATCAACGCTCGACGAGAATTAAAACTTCGAGCTTGAGAAGAACAACAAAACAGAATCCACATAAGAGAGATAGAGATATACTTACTAAACGTACTCCCTCCCATGACCAGTGGCCTATATTTAGATTTTCAGCCAACCTGGGCTATTTAAAATCTCCCGCCCCTTGCTTCCACCACAATTTTTTCACCTTTCTGACATACAATATTTATCAAAGAAAATAATAACACATTAATTTCACCTTCACTGTTCGGATGTTCCAGCTTGTATTTGAGTTAGCAGTTATTCAGATTGTGGTTTCCCCCGCTGCACTGATTGCAAGAATAGGGTTGTCGTGTGTCTGAAGAAAACACAATCAATATTAGAAACACAGCAGGTTGTACCAGCAGCTGTGGAAATGGAGAATTTACTGCTTAAAAAAAATTTTAATTGTTCACTTATGCCTATTCGATAACTGTTTTAAATTGAATTAGCGTTTGCACGTGAACTCCGTATCGCGCCCACTTTTTTTTTTAAATAGAGACAAACAATTTATCAAAATATACCTATTTTTCAACTGACATGGACCAACTCAACATGCAAATATAAAAATTGAAGTAAAATAAAAAAAGTGCGTATACGCCCTAGTGAACCACAGTTTTAATTGAATAAATTCAATTTCTTTTTTTGAAGCATCGCTTTAATTAAAAAAAATTTCATATTTCTTGTAGTTAAGACTATTTATTATTTATTTTGTGTGATTCTTCGTGCTTGTAGCCTCCTAGAAGACGAAGGCTCTTCCTTTTAAATTACTCTTAACGTCCATCGAAAAGAAAATTTATATGAACATGAAATTTTTCGCCGCCTTTAAAATCTTGCTGCCCTGGTAAATATAGCACTGGATAAAAGAATTCAATCTTGCGCTTAATACACGATACAACACATCGTACCGATTTGAGTTCATCCGATATCGGTAGCAACTTCGTTCCATAGCATTCGACCGTGGATTTCGGTACAGTGGATACCTTCGAGTACACACACGATACAACCATCACATGCGACTACGATAATTGTATCGTGTATTAAGCGCTTTAAAGATATGATAGAAGTTAGTATAGCTGTAGACATTTTTTTACGTCTAAGCGTTGAGTGTACATTACCTATTCCCCGCTTAATTGCACTGAAAATTTCGTCAGATTTTTCGAGCAATCATCTGGGTATTTCAATTACCCGGATAAAAAGCTGTTTTACTTAAGTATATAGTAAGTATTAAGCATAAGGTGCAATTAAACGGGGAATACTATGATTTGAGCTAGAGCATAAACGGTTTATTTTTACAGAAGAATTTTATAATATTACATAAAAAAAAAGGAAACTCGAATGTTCGTTTAAGCTCATCTAAAGAAAAAAACTGCCGTACAACAAAATAATAATTTTAATTAAACCTCAAACTTGTAATGTAAGAAAACTTTGTTTCAAATTTTACCCCACGTTTAAAAGTGCCCCACTTTCCTTTATAACTGAAAAGAGTACTCCTAATGTGATTTGAAATGTTCACACTAAATGCTCGTAAACCTTTAATTTTTGTATTTCACAACCAATCTAAAAATATTGATCTCCTTTTTAAGTCAGTTAGTCAACAACAGAAAATAAGAAAGTAGGACCTTTAGGAGTTTGTAGTTATAGGCAAGTACACGGTGTCCCCTAATTCGTGCAAGGATATTTTGAGGCTGAAGGACGGAGCAATTTCTGAAAACCATATGGTTTCCTTAAGGTCATTTTTTTTAAAAGAAAAACTTAAGAGGTAATTTTCTCGTTTTTGTTTCATTTTCGACCTACAACGGTATGTATGATTTTTGGTCTCTTTTTCTTTAAATGGCTCTAACCTAACTTTGCCAAAATACAACCGATTCTTATTTACACAAGAACACTTCGGAATTATTACCCGCCCCTCATTTTTTTCTATGTGGGTAACGAGTTTCTCTTAGTTTATTATAAAACCTATGGACATTTTTTTTTTTAGGAAAAAAAAAATATATTTAAAATTAAAAACAAAACAAAAACAACAAAGAAAATTCAAGAATATTTGAATATTTGAATTAATTTCTTTGTAACGTTTTCTTAACAGTTTTTTTTTTTTTTTAATTTATTGTCTACTTTTGGACCTCTCTCAACACTAAATAGACGCATAGACGAGATTTTTATTGGTTTTTATTAAAATGTTCTAAGTTTCTTAAATTACCTTTTTCTGTTTTTATTTTGTTTATAATTAAATGTATGTTTTTGGTAAATTGATGAAATTTCTCCCTATTCAATTTTTTCTTAAAATGATCCCAGAAATTATCTTCCAAAATTTCCTCCATGAATTAGGGGACAGCCTGTATACCTGTAATAATGAGAGAAGACTTAGAGAGATTCGACTGTAATCATTAAAAAAATTTTTCTCTTTGAAATGCAAACAAATCGATTAATATGAAAAGAATTTTCTTACTTCAAAATTAAACGTATAGAAAAGTAAGTACATTTTTTTATCATCAACAACAAAATGTATATTTGAACGGTTCAATGTCCCACCATCAGGAACAACCTACATTCAACTATATAATGCCCCGCACTATCCAACAGATGCATTCTTCGGTTTTCATCGTATCTTTCACAATATCAATTATATCATGGTATTACGATCAATTAGAGCGACTTCCTAATTGAATAATTACACTTTCGTCAAGAAAATTATGTTACGAGCTTAAAGTTGTACTGGTGTATCCCAACACAATCGCACAAAACCACAATAATAACAAGGAAAGGAACATCGTTATTTTTGGTGCGAATTCCGCGCATTCGAATATTCGAATCTGGAGCATAAAAATATAACATCAAGTGTTTATTAGTTTCTAAAGGCAGTTAAATAAAATATGGATGAGTTGGCGGGGCGATCGCGGGGGTGAAGAGAATTCACAGGCGAAATTCGTGAATTTTATATCTTCCCTTTTTTTGCAGGTTTTTTTTTTCTCAATGTATCTTTGGGCCAAAGTTAAGGCGATGGTCGGCATAGGTCAGAGAGAATATTTGTACATCATGTATATAGGCTTGCTGAAGAATCTTTCAAGAAAAAGTGGGCTGAAACCCAGTCGAAATTCCCTTTAAAAATGTTTGCTCTTTTTTTTTTGTTATAATGTAGATAGTAAGTAAGTAGGTATGGATGTTATAGTGTTTGTGTTTACCTCCCTGGATGATTTTGGACTTGTTCTTTAACGGCGCGGCGCTCAGTTGATTTCATAAGACCTCATCGAAAAAACATATATAACTTCAGATCTGACCATAACTTTGACGTATGGTAAGGTCATGGACTTGCAAAGTTTGTTTTTTTTTTTTAGTTAGGATTGTTAAAGGGCACAGGCCAAAAGAGATAAATAAATAAAACTAATGAAAACCCGAAATATAACAGAACAACCAGAACAGAAAACTTCAAAAAAAAAAAAAAAAAAAAAAAAAAACAGGCTTAAAGGCTTCAGGTGGGAATTTCGCGATAAACTTCAAGTTTCATTCTTTTTTAAAACGAACACAAAATCCACTTCAAGATGATGCGTTGCAGCTGATAGATACTTCTCATATAACGATGATGAAATCACCTCAAACATTATCGTTGGCAATAGCAACACACAAGTAGACAGACAGACAGACAGACAGAAATGAACGAAAGAACGGTTCGAGGCGTTTACGCGCGTATACGCCAGACATTTCAGCTCAGTTATCAGTGCAAAAGGAGGAAAATTGATATATGAAACCGAAAGGGATTCTTTTTTTTTTTCTGTGTAATCCTTGAATCAGGAGGAAGAGAGAAATTCAATGTTATAACCCTTTTGGATTTCAGGAGAAATAAAAGATTCATTTGGAGGTGTTAGCACAATGTTATTCTTCGTCTAGGATGAGTTTAAGAAGTTTAACTATTTTATCCTCCCATAGTTAAAAAGATTTCTAATTAAAATGTCAAAATGAGTCTTTTCTTTTAATAACACTGCCTGCTAGAAAATACTGATTATTAAGGAAATCAGGACTCGGAAAGTTATTCTTTTGGAGGGAAGGAGAAGAATTCAAGTTTTTGTGTGAGTTTTCCTTAAAGAAAAAAAAACATATAAATAGCACCAGGTTCCATTAGTCCCCTTTTACACGCGCAAACTGAGTTTTCAGCAACTTTCGGTTCCTAAGTGATAAGGGTAGGAAGTAAGTGTGATAGACAAAATCTCTCCGGTCAACGATTTCGGAAGATTTGTTTGACATTTCTCTTCGCACTACGTATGTGTGCGTAAGAGATTGTCAAAAAAATCTTCAGCAGCTTATTTCTTCGTGTGAAAGGGAACTTACATAACGTCAAATGTGAGCAAAGTTGAACATTACTTTGTAGGAAAATAGACATAATAAACAAAATTTTAAAAAAATCCGTCAAAACTCAATTTTAGTGAAGAATTTTATTATGTACTAAACATTTCTTCAAAAATAGATACTTATGCTATTGGACAAGGGCAAACATTTTTGTGAGGGGTGTTAAAATTCCGTTTTTTGTAGTAATAATTTTTTTTTTTAGTTTAAAGACACAAATTGTGATTTATTTAACTCTACAAAAAATAAATTGTAGGTATAACTTTTTTCGCGAGAGTAAAAGATTTCGAAAAAAAAGCGAGTTAACATTGTTACATCAGTTTTCTGTTATGCAGGGTGACCCCTCATTCCCATTGAGGTGGGAGGGCTCAATTTCTGAGAAATCGACTTAAAATTGTGAAAAAATATTAAAATTCAACGAAAGCACATAGAATGATTCCATTCCTTTATTTGTAGGTAATGCTTTTATTGCTAGTTTCTTTTATTATGTTTATGACGAAAGATTATTACCATTCATAATTAAACCCTTTTATCTGGTTTATTTTGGGTTTTTTTTTTTTTTTTTTTTTTTAATTTCTAAAAATATTATTTTAAAATTTAGTTTTTAGTATTTGACTAAAGTTTTAGAAGAGCACAGTGGCACCTAATTACATACAATTTTGAAAAAAAAAACAACTTAAATAAAATTCACAATTTTTTTCAAAGTTTATAACTTTGAAATTTAATTTCTCAAAACTTGATTTAAAAACAAATAAAATTATGCAATATTAGCTTTAAAAAAAATTATAAGACATCATTGATAGCATTGATTTTTAATAATATTTTTTTTTTTGATTTTATTTTTGATTTTTTATAATACTTGTCCATTTTCGAGAAGTTGCAAAATTAGAGGAGGGATACATAATTTTTCCTCCATCCTAGGATCCTAGGATTCATCTCCCACAATATTCTGCAAAAATTAGGGAACACCTATTATCATTCCCCTGCTCGGGGATAGAGTATATGTAAAGTACTGAGCGATTTTTCACATTATTTTATCCAACAACAAATTTTTTACTTGAGATTACTTCGTAAAAACTGTTAGCTTTCGAGAAATTTACCAGTACATAGATTTTGACCCATAATTAAAATTCATATGTTCCAAATTTAGGATGAGCAAATGCTTAACACATTAAAAGAAAGTTAGATAAAGGTCCCTGTAAATAGTTCGGAAATGCAAATTTAAAAAAAATTACAAAAAAATCAAAATAAAAATTTAAAAAATAATCAAAAAAAAATTGTTTTAATTTTTTTATTAAAAAAAAAAATGTTTAAAAAATTACGTTGTTATTTTTGAACAGGATTGATGATGTAATCATGTTATTCAACACAAGTAAAATACTGTAAAATCTACACCTTTTAAAATTAACACTATTTATACTTACCGTTATAAAATTATATAAAAACAATACAAATACAGAAATTAACTCGATTAAACTGACTTACTTGTCTGTGTAACCAACATACAGTGTGTTCATGTACTGTATACAAAACTACGAATTTCTGAAGTATGTATTTTTGCTGAAAATTGGTAGTTTTGGACAGTACACGAACAAGGCTCTATATATATAACACAATAGTTGATCAACTTAGAAGCTTTAATAAAACTACATGCGAACCATGATGAATTAATACTGTAATTTTAACAATGTACACCTGTTTAGTTTACATGATCCCACGTTAATTTAACTCTTTGTCAATGCTTGCATGAAAACAAATGTGTATATTATAAGCAGGGCACGCAATAAAATTTATTAAAAATTTGAGAAAACACATTATTGCCCAATTGATTGGCGCTATTAAAAACCATTCTTTGACATACTTCTTTATTATTTCCTTATCTTTGGAAACTTGCTTTGAGTTTTTGTTTTAGTTCCAAGTTTCTTTGTATCAGGTGCCTTCCCATAGTCCATTAAAGAAGAAAAATCTGTCATCCATCCTTGACCTATATTTCATTCCAAACAATCTCTATTTTGTATCTATTCATTTAATAGCACCGTAAACGATTTGGTTGTCTTGACTCTTTGGCTTTATCTCGAAACTCTTTTCCATATTTACATTCTTATACATATAGCCGCCATCATATCTTTAATATAGGCTTGCAATTATCTGCATGAGGTTAAAGGTAATTAAATCCAATTAAATCTTCAATCTCTTCCCCTTATTCAATCTTATTTTTTTTTTTTTATTCTTCGAATGCGTTTGTTTTCTTGCTTTGCGCTGTTTTTTTATATTTTTTTTATTTGCACATAGAACGGTCCTGTCTTGTGTGAGTCTTATTTTACTTTCGCAAGTCGCATGTGTCAATGGAATTATGGGTCAAACCTGCATAAAAGTGTGTTTTGCTTTGTGTTCTTTTGTTGTTGTTGTTGTTGTATATCTTTTACTCTCTCATGAATCTATCTCAACAATCAAACTGAAATAAATCTGACAACTACTGGTGCGCATAATATTGAGAACTAAGCGCGCGCACACAGGAACTCCAAATTAAGATGAATTATATTATTCACATGATGCTGGTACTGGTGGAAGATTACAACTACAACAAGTTATACGTTACGTCCAACTGTATAACGTAGAGCAGTAAGTTTTATAGCTTATATACCCGCTTCTGGACATCTAAACAGTCAGCTGCTGTTGGAATCTATACATATACACATAGAAAAGATAATCTACAGATACTTTGTGTCGTTTTCTTTTTGTCCGCTGGAAACTTGTTAGTTACACTTGTTAACGTCATCTAATGAATTTATTTGACGCATATCAAAGCGTACGTGTACACTCACCGGATGCACTTTCAAATTGGTGCCGATTAATAGCCCCAATCGAAAAACGTATACACAGTTAGATAGATACATACCTATAGATACAATATTAATATAAGTATCTATACTTTGGGTAGATTTGCATCTGCACAAAAAGTAGACTTCCAACCTAAGCCCGAGAATCAGTAAAATATTTTTGTACAAAGAAACGGCTTAAAGCCCGGTATGCTATAAAGATGCTGTATATTCTTACGTTTTGTCGACACAATTCGCTTGTCGTGCGAAGTATGTCTAAGAGCACTTTGCGCGTTGTTCAAAAAATGAAAAGATACAAAATTGTACCTGTTTGGCTGGTGTGTGTCTTGAAAAAAAAAAATAAAAAAAATTGCAGAATCAAAACGTGATATCTAGAGAATCACAAATCAAAAATATTACGTCACTTGCATGATTGTTGCATAAAAAAAGATAGATGAGAAGCAGGTTTTTTTTTCATCTCATTTTTTTTTTCCTTATATTGATGTACATATCTTAGTTAGTTTTTTTTTTTTTTACACCATATCATTTAAAAACTGTGTCGGATTTATACTATATGTGACCCCGACTATATGAGATTTATGACTTAAGTACGGTTTAGCGGTGTCTTTTATGATTTGTTTTTGTTTAAATCTCGGAGGCTTGAAAATTGTTTCTGTTTTCGGACTAAATGTAAATGAAAATTGACATCAGAGATCATGGTTTTAGATAAGCTTTATCTAAATGTGTATATCTTTAACATGGCTTTATATAAATTTGACAATGAACTGATTCTTGTTTTTTTTTTTTTGAATTTATGTATCTCTACAATTTAGATACCTATACGATTTTGCACATGCAACACAACAACAGATCGATCGATATTTAATTATTATTAAGCAAAAGTTATAAACGTATAAAAGTGTCAAGATAATAACACCCAGATAGTGTCAGGTAACTAAATATTACTGCTTCGCTATGAGTGTCAGTCTATTTTATAAAAATGAAAACAACGCAAAAACTTGAATATAAATTCAAACAAGTTGTTGTGAAATAATATTTTAATTTTTTCAATACAGGGAATATATACGAGAACAATTACTTATACATATTTGTATTATTATTTTATTACATGTCAGCTTTGTTCAATTTAAAAAAAATCAGTCAGATTATAGAACAGGACAGGATAAAATATACAAATTTATGAAAAACTTTATCAAAACAAATGAGAACAGAAATTACCATACTTCTTCTCAGCTGTCAAAAATTTGATGATTTAAAAATTGATTTAAAATAGCTTTTAACGGCATTTTAAGCCCCATTCACATGAGAGCGACCAACGAATGACGAATTAATGAATAAATGGGATTTTATAACATTTAATAACCTAAAAACGAAATGATAAAAATATAAGCTAGATTAATTTTTTAATACTGAAATTTAAATTTTGATTACTAACAAAAGATAAATTTGAGAAAAGAAATTGGTCAAAAATTGGCTTTTGGAACAGCTATAAATTTTTTATCAAGCTGTTTTGCACAGGAATTTAAAATTTCAGTTGGAAGTTATTCCGACAAATATATGAATTTTTATTTGAGAGCTTTATTTTCATGTAACGGAGATCTTAAAACAAATTTTAATCAAAACTTATTTATTTTTGTAAATTTTTCAAAAATAAAGGTATTTTTAAAGACATGCTTGAGACATATACCTTCAAATAAAGCGGTATCAAAATTCAGGAGCCAAATTCCCGTATCAGTGAGTGGGCCATACGTAACTGAAACATTTTACATTGGCATTACTGCTCCATTTAAAATACATTACAGTTGTGCCAATTGAAATAATTCTGATGCGATCATTTGGCCCAAGATTTTTCAGATTTTTTTTTTTCGAATTTTGGTCTGATTTTGCTTAATTTTCCTTCTGATGGGTGTCGGTTATTTCAACTGAAATCATTTCGCAAATATAATTCTGCAAACAAAATTTAAATCGACTTGCAAAAATGTTTGCGCATTTTCTTTCGGTCTTTCATTTAACTCGCAAATTAACAATTTCGCAAAAGTTTTCTTATAAGTGCTTCGCTCTTATGCAATTTCTTATATTTCCAATTGTTTATTTTAGTATTTAAATGTTGCTGTTTTACTATCTCGCCATTTCGTTATGTTGGAAAAAGAATTAATTAATTAGATAAATAATAATTTTCGCATTTTATTATTTTGCATTTTTATTATTTTGCTCGAAATTAAGATACCTAGCCTTATATGGAAAGGCAATACAATAATTAAAAAAAAAAAAAAACAAAATAATAATTTGAGTCAATTCGAAATGAAATAAAAAATTGCGATATAAAATATGCGAAATGTTGATTTTGAAAAAAATATATATAACTATAATGGAAGCTTGCCAAACAGTTTGCCAAATATTCAAATGCGAAATTGAGTTGCGAGACAAAAAATTGCAAAATGATGATTGCGAGATGAAAAATAAGGTTCGAAGACTTTAGCACCTCATTATGTGGGATATTCGCAAAATAAGTAGGCTCTCAAAAATATCAAATTCATCAGAAAAATGTTTCTACCCGCATCCCCATTTCTTCATGGTGATGGGAATGCGTGACTCGTGAAATCTTACAAAAATAATTATGGGGTCTGTTGGTAACTTCTATCAATGTCTTGCCGACATAAGCCTGGCAATCAATATTTGTAAAGCAGTGAAAGATTTACTAAAAGTTAGTAAAAAATCGTTTTTACAAAAAAGCTAAAACAAAGGGACCAAAAAAAGTACGTATACGCCTAAGTGAACATTTGGTTTTCAAAGTATCCTTGATGATAATTTATTTATTGTAATTTTTTTAAACTAAAATTAATTTAGTTTTTTAAAACTGCCGCTAAATTTTATTTGTCTTCATTCGTTGCTGAGATTTTGGTGCTTATAGAGTGAAGTCTCTCTTTTAATTTTAATTCAAATTCATATATCTTTTGGCAAAAAAAAGTTAAATAAAAATGAAAAAACTGTTGTTCCCTTAATTTATTTTCCTTGTAGAAAATCTAACCTTTGGTTTCGTATTTTCGGGTATTGGATTCACTACCCGATCAAGTTTCGGGTCTTGAGAAACCTATACCTATGCCTTTCGATGGCTTTGATCTCTACACACAACTTTGAGTGAACTTAAAAAAATTATTAAAGACAAAATCTTGACCATATAAACCGACGATAATACACATTAGAGTGGCGCTTATTTTGGCAATTTTCAAATTTCTTTCGTCATCCACCCCCCTAAAAGTGATAAGGCTGACTTAAACAAATTCTGTGCAAAATTTAATTGAAATCGGTTAACGTTAACACGTGCCACCGACCACTTGAAATTTCCCACACAATTTTCAGGTAGATTTTTAGTCTTTTACTAAAAAATTCCGCAAAATTGTAATTGTTGATGAATAAAAATGAAACAAAAATATTAAAAATATGTTAAGTAATATAATATTGATAAATTCACGAAAAAATAAAGAAGAAATTCGAACATTGCCAAAATAAGCGCCACTCTTATATACATATGTAGGTGGTAACCTTCATATGGTAGGCACGCACTCTTTTTTTTTTGCGGACTTCTCTTGTATGAGTGCGACTAAAATCCCAGAGTTTTTGTTGAACACCAAATTTCATATCCAAATATGTTTGTCAAAAATGTCTGTCAGGTGTGAAATGTGAATTCTGAGCTATTCTTTTGTTTTTCTTCAAAACACTTTCAAAGCTATATACAGCTGCATTGTGGGCGCGTAAAAGAAATAACGTACGATACTTTTTGACAGCTCTTCCAGTTCCGTCTGCGGCTCCAGTTCCAGCATTCTATTCTGTTCAGGCAGTAATACTCTACTTGAGTGGCTTGAGTCTAAGCAGGTATACCGATTACAAATTAAGGGCTTTGTTTAGTGTAATTTCCTGTAAGAAAAAATCGCTTTTTGGTTTTAACTAATCTGTAGATCGGGTACTCCCATTAAATGATTTTGGCTTTTTAACTATATTTTTTCAAAAACGACTCTAACGATTTTGCTTAAAACTCTTGGCACCTGCATATTAATTCGTATTACGAAAATATAATTCTGAAGCTTTTTGAATGAATTCCTTTTACGTATATTATCTTGTTAATGGAATCACTCGGTAAATATTTTAAACAATATTGCATTTTTCAAAAAAAAAAAAAAATAATTTTATTTGTTTAAATCTAAAAAAAGAGATATATTGTTATAGTTCTTCCTTTTGCTTCTTGAAAGAGAGTACCAATTTGCTTGCCTTCATGAACTAGTGGGCTATTCAAATAAAAAATCACAAAATACATCCTTCCTATTAAATCTACTTCCGATTTCACATCACGTCTAGCCTCTTTTTATTTTTTGTCACCACTCTCGAGATACATAGTAACATTAATTTAGTTAATATTCACACTGGATGTACTCGTATATCAGATAAACTATATTCTAGATAAATTGAAAAGAGATACGCACATAAAATTAAAACCCCATTTATCCAGTTTATATAGCTTTGACCGACTTTGGCAACAACTAATAACAACCTTATTCTTGTTTTTTATAATTTTTATTACTTCTTCCCGGTTTTCAATGCTGAAATTTGTCTCAGCATAGAATATAAAATATAAAATCTCAACCATGTCCACATCCGGTTTATATTATTTTATATGAAGGTTCAAAATAAAAAAAAAAAAACACATCACTATATCTTCAAACAGGTCTTACAGGAAACTGTCATATACAAACTAACTCCATGATGTGTGCAACCTAGAGCAATAACTATATGTACAACAAGAAAACACACACAATCAGTTAAGAGACACATCAAAATCCATTGCACAGTAAAATCATGATGTTGACATGATTTGATGTGTCTTCCTTGTTTCTGGCCTGGTTTAAGCTCTACAAACACATTATAATAGGCTCTTTACATCCTCGATCATAATCAAAACCATTTCTCAAGACCATGACTACGACAACAGACCGGACGCGACGGACGGACGGACGAACGAATCGACAACGAACAACGCGAGCGAGTAATCAAATCGAGCTAAAAAAAGATGAAACATCTTCGTCCGTCCGACCGTCGCGTCCTTCCTCATCGGCATCGCTGAAATAAAACCTATAACAACTTTATCTCTTTTATACTTCGAGAAGGAAAATTGCATTTTCACCTGGAATATATCAAAGGATGTGTTGAATACAAAAGATCAAGACTGATCGGTCTCCCATCCTACGCATCAATGAAGGCTCTTCGGAACACCACCATCATGATGATGATGCGCTTATAGAGATGATATGCCTCCATCACTTTGTATAGAGACCCTGATGCCAAATGTTTACTCTCATAAAATATCTAAACTGGTAGCAACATGTTAAGCACATTAAATTTCAACTAAAATCCACACAAAAGTTGCACCAAAATAAAACCCCACCTCCTCCCCCATCCCATCATGCACCTCATATTGTTATCATCACAAGGTGGCGTTGGTAATAACAACTTTCCCAAGCACGAGCACGAGCTCCTGCACCTGGATGGCTGTTCTATCTAAACGTATACCGTATATAGCTTCATGTGGCTCGTTTCAGTCGATGAGAGTTGACCATAAGCGCTGCTATGCTATTAACAAACTATTTAAAGTTCATTTCTTTATCAGAGCCTCCTCATCCCCATCATCATATTATTTGATGCCTGGAGAATCCATCCTCATTGAGGAGGGTGACGTGAAGCCAGCATGGGGCTCACCTCATTGTCCGTCGTCATCGTCGTCGTTCAGTAAAGAGATGAGAGATTTCTGTTACGCGATAATAACAATAATTATTTTTTTATTTAAAGAAAAAAAAAAAAAAAAAACAGCAGCACCCCCTCCTCCTTCTTATATATGGACTCATCCATTATCTCGATGCAAAAAATTTGTTAAATAAATTTTTAAGCGCGGCACAGAATTTGTGGGCGAATCTTATGGAAACTCATATATGCGGCTGCGTGGACGGTAGAAGCGATCGACGCATATTGTACAGTAGAACAAACCGCTTAAAAATTGTGACTATTTAAGAAAATAAAGGACTTTTAAAATATTTTAATTTTAACACAAAAAAAATTATTTGAAAAAAATTGTGAGAATTTTGTTAGATACATAAGTAACATTTTTAGAGTTTATATATACCATTAAAAAAGAAGTAAACTAGAAATGCTGTTAGCCTTGACTAGGGTTGCCCTAACTCAGAGCATAATAGTTTGTCCAGTCTTCGAAGATCGAGTCGTGATTCCATTATCCTCTTCTAATTGATAGTAGCTTCTAGAAAATATTCTGTTATTAACATAAAATTTCAGAAAACTTTATTTATCGATGCTTATATATTTAACATTTGCTATTCAATTATTTAATTAAAACATCACTCTCTTTCATACAATTTATTGATAGCAAAATTCTTCGCACCGATAAGACAGTTTTATCCAAGATAACCCCTTAGCCCCGAAAATATGTGAATATGTAAAATTGCCCTTGGTGAACAATAACAAAACCAAAACTGCCGATAAATGAGCCAGTAAATTAGTAAATTTAAAAGTGGATAAAGAGTATGGACTTGAACCCAATGACGGTAGCGTAGATTGCTTTTTCACTCATAAAAGGGTGTGAACACAGCCACAAAATAACTAAATGACATAAAAGTTGATACAGTCAAACCCACTTAAATGAAACCCGCGTAACTGAAAAACCCGTTAAGTAAACCAGATAGCAAAATCCCGTGCTTTTTTCGACAAATTTCCGGCAAATAACTCCGCTTTACTGAAACCCACTTAAGTGAAAAACCCGGATATGTGAAAAATATATTTCCTTGAAATTTTATATTTTTATAGTAAAAATTTCGGTTAAGTGAAAAAATGGCCAAATTTACAAAAATCAAACAAATAAAAGTAATGAGCAGGCCATTTTTTGTTATTGTTTTGGTACTAAAAGAAAAAAAATTTGTCTTATCAACTTGTTCTTCTTGTTCACATTCAGGTTCAAAATCCTCTTAAGTGAAACTTTTTTTTTTTCGGTTATCAGAGGTTCGCTTATAAGTGAAACGTTTTTTCAGTTATCCGAAGTCCGCTTAGGTGAAATAATAATTAGGATTTTTTGTCGTTTCACTTAAGCGGGTTTGACTGTATAGCGTTTTATTGAACTTGTATTGCTGGCATAGCTATGAATTATCAATAAAACGCACCTATGGCCATATTTTCGAAAATGTTACACGTATCTTGTAACAGAGTTGAATACTATGTAATTTACGACGTGTTTCGAAGCCTAAATTGGATAATATTGCACAGCCAAATTTCAAAACTGGTAAAATCAAAGACTTAACCAACTTCATTTTCACTTGCGTGGGAATAAAGTATCTTGAAATCGATAAAGTTCTTAGGGAAGCATAACACTTTTACAACCATATTGTTGATTTGGCCTTTTCAAGTCAGACTATTATTGAAGATTACTCCAAGGTTAAGAATCTTAAAAACCATTTGGCCATTCAATATTATGTTCGGGAAGTCTTTTGGAAAAAGTTTCTTCGTGCTGATCTGTATGAATTTTGTTTTAGTACCTAGTATTTAATAAAGTTGATTTTGAGATGACCATTCCAAGACAGACACAATATCTTCGTTAATTTTTACTATCAGATCCTAAACTTGGCCTAAAGGGAAGCTTAAGTATAATTGAACATCGTCTTCAAGCACCTGGAAGGGCATTTATAAATTAGGAGAAAAGTAGAGGTCCAAGAATTGAGCCATGTGGCACACCCATTTCTAAATAAAGAAACGCCTTTATTGAAAACAGCCTGTGAGTAATGATACAGATATGGAAAAATAAGTTGACTTGCTCTACATGAGAAGTTGAAAAGCTCGGAGAGTTTATTGCAAAAAATAAAATTGAAAATTCAAGCAAGGTTAAAAGCGATACTTTATTACTTTCTTCAGTGACCTTCAAGAGAGCTATTTTTTTTTAAAGCCTCAATGCAAAGGGTTAACTAAATTTGAACTATCGATAAACATTTTAATTTAGTTGCTTACTGACTTCAAAACACCTAAGTTTTGTAAGATAAAATAGCAATCGGCCTACAATTCCACTTTTTTTTTGAGTTCTTAAGAACTAGAATTATTTTTGTATTCAAGCGGGTGCTGACTTATCAGAAGGATCAAGTTGAAAATAAAATTAAAAATAATTTGTTGAAAAATCTTTGAAAGGAAAATTTTAGTGACTGCATCTGATTTCTTCAGTAGATTCAAATTTATGAAATTATTTTTTTTTTAAATTGTTTTGATTGTTTTGTAACCATTTGGAAAATATTTTGTGTGTAAGTTAATATACACTTATAAACTTAAAAAAAGTAATCAAGCCATAAAGAATTAAAAAAAAAACAAAAATATTTTGTTTTCAAAACCCCAAAAATATATTTTTTTTTAAATTTTAATAAACTAATTTTGTATTCAAGTCCATATTTAGAAATTCGGGAATTAAAAATACGTTTCTTCAGAAAGTAATGTTCGTTAGTTTGTCATTAGTTAGTTTGTATTACATACGTAGCGCACAAAAAAATTGAATGAAAATTGTTAAAGTCGTTTTTGAGAAGAATAATATTTTTCTTTTTTGGTATGGTCTACGATTATTATTTTTATTTTTAAGAAAAATAAATTAAAAAATCTACGAGGATTTTTTTAATAATACAAATTCTATATACCTACTAGGTACTGAAATAAATCAGTCAAGCAGAAGACTTAGCACTATTTAATTGGACTTTTTAATTTATTGATTCAAAATAGTTTTTAACAGCCTTTAGTCTATAAATATTGGCATTTCATTCTGGCGATCTCATTTGAATTAAAAAATCATCGGGTAATCTTTTCTTTTTTCAAAAACCACCAAATGTCAGGTTTAAACATTTTTTTTTTTTAAATTATCTACATATTAAGAATTCCAGAAATGAACCGAAAGAAAGTATATTTTTTTGAAAATTACATATTTGAACTGACCACAAGCGTCTGCAAAAAAAAAGTTATCAAAAGTTACCTACTGGAAAAAGTAACCGTGGATACTCGTTCATCGGAAAAAAAATGTACTAAAAATTTTAATAAGTCACATCATTAAAGTGGACGGAATCGTTTTGAAAAAAAATTTTTAGTTCTTTAAACGAATTGAAAAAAAAAAACGTGTCGGTAAGGTAGAATGTTTAAAAACGCAAGTGGTCGTATTTATTAGATTTCTGAGTGTTTAAACTATGTCTAAGTATTTCGAAACAGTTAGACCTTTTCTAAAGTAGATAAAATATTAGATCACTTTATCAACAATTAGAAAGGCTTTTTTTCAAAATGGCTGTCTAAAGTTAGACAGTGTTTATTAATACGACCAAAGGTGTTTAATTTTTTTTTTTACAAAAATCTTACGTAAAGCTTAAAAGACTATTAAGTTTAAGCTGTAAGTAAAATTTTTGGAAAAAAAATTTTAACAATTTTTTTTTTTTTAAACTTGCCTATTTAATAATTCGCAAACCGCGTTTCAAACTTTTTTGTCAAGTTGAATTAGACATAAATCTTAAAAAAAAAAGATACAACATTTAAAAAAATGGCCAAGTTTTCAGCAATTTGTTCCATTGTACTAACACAAAAGCCCACCACAACACGATATCATGTCCCTGGATGGCATTTCATTGTTATGATGATGCTCATATGTTTAGTACCTATGTGTATTTATTTTCTTGGGTGTCTGTTTTTGTTGCCCACGGTTGATTTTGTTGATATTCAAAAATTCGCATAACACCGACGACGACGACCGACGATGTTGATGATGACTATGCGACGAAGCCAATTCTTAAAGGTATACAAGATCAATGTTGCAGCACAATGTATATAGCATATAAAGCGTGCACCAGATTGCGTCGGGGGTAAAGATTTCATGCATTTAATATAAATAAAATTTAAAACAAAAATTAAAAAAAAAATGTATTAATATATGAAGTTTAGCACATACATACATATACGTGAATTCATAAGTCTCATTCTTTGTTAATGTAGGCGTGGCAGCGAGACAGATAAAAAGGGGAAATCCAAGATCTTTTCAAGATCCACAGTGCGAGTATGGTTCGTTCTGAAAATAGAGAATCCCTTTTTATATTTATAAATTTAATGGATCTTCCTTTAAGAAAAAAAAAATCAGGATTCTTCTTTTTTTTTTTTCTTATTTTTTTTTTACAATCAGATAACAGATTGTATGAGTATTGAATAAATCTACAAACAAACGTGTTGAAAACGCAATAACTACGAGCTCTTGTATGAACGTGGCGTGTATCTAAATACCTACAATTTTTAATTTGTGTATTTAATGTCAGAATAATTTTTTTTTAATATCATAGCGGCGCGACGCACTGAGGTGGGAAAATAAATAAAAGTTCTTAACGATCTAATTTAAATAAATGTCACAATGAATTAGCTTGAAGTTTATAATTAATATTGGGGTAGGCTTATAAAAATGTGTCATATTTATGCGATATTAATGGCTCGTATCTAAAATCTTGAGCGTCTACCAATAACAATCTAAATATGTACCTACATTTGTGGTAATTTACCGGTTTTTGGACTTTTTCGTTTTCTTATGGTGATTTGAACATTATCGAAACTTTTAGAT
Source organism: Epistrophella euchroma (assembly GCA_947049315.1). NCBI lineage: Eukaryota > Metazoa > Arthropoda > Insecta > Diptera > Syrphidae > Epistrophella > Epistrophella euchroma. Next base: position 117,336,335 of record OX346245.1, on the reverse strand, counting down.
TTTAGTCTTAAAAAAAAACAACAAAAATTTAAAAAATGTTGAACAACGCATACATTTTCTAAATCCATTGTTTTCTTTCTCATTTAAATAATGTAGGGCTGGAAGTTGTATTTTTTTCAAAGGTTTCTTGACTCAAAAGACTTCTTATAAGCAACGCTTTTCTCCCTGAAATGCATTTGATAAAAGCAAAACAATATCAATCAACACAGTCAGTTTTCTTTATTGAAGTTTGATTGACAGCTGTATTATTAGAAGGTACGAACTTAAAAAAAATTATATTTTTATTTACATATATGTATTCAAAACAATAATCGAATCAAATTTGTTCTTATTCCTTATTCAGTCAACGTATACATTAAACAATAAATAATAATACAACAGAAATGACCATTAGATCTTTTTGACTGATTCCATTCTATTTGTGTCGTGTAACCTGTAACTAATATTAAATTAATTGATAGCAATTAAAAAAATACATTATATCTTTTTGTTTTTATTTTTTTACAATACCGCAATTTTTTTTATAAATAAAAACTACTATAGTGTAATTTAAATTAAAAACCTAGATTAAATGACAATTTGTTGATAAACGTGAAAAAATGTAAGGAAAATTAGAAAATGCATTTCATTTAATTTTCGGTTGACTTTAAATTGTCACAAAATGGAGGAAAATTTTAATTTTAATGATTTAATTTAACAAAGGTAAATCGAGGTAGGTACCTAACCTATACATATGTAGGTTCCATAGCAATAACCATCAAACTTTAAAGGAGCAATCAAAAATTGCCTTTTTGTGTGACATTTATACAATTATGAATCTAATGCACCACCGAAAGCTGTTTTGGTAGTAAGATATAAGTATACGACAATTATATATGTTTTTATTCCTTCAGTTTGTGTTTTAATGGCAAATTTACGAACATTGAACATAAACCATCAGAAATTGTTATCGTATCTTCAAGTTTCATTTTTTAATGCAGGACATTTTATGTTTAAGTGCATATTGTAATTGATGCTAAATTCAAGAAAACAATTTTTTGAACTTTAGGGCATTAATTTTAATGTTGCTTTCTATACACTTAATCATATATAAAGACACAGGTTTATTTTATTAAATTTTAATACACATAACGTCATAATGTATTATTAAATGGGTTTTTTATAAAATGTGGGAAAATAGGGGTAAGTGTTGAGGGTGGGGGGGATTAGGTATTTCATGCTTAAGACCTTACACTGATCAAAAATTCTGCTTTATAGTAATTATAATTTTATATGAAAATAATTTAATTTTATATCCTTTAGATAGTTTTTGATTTATTTTTCATTTATTTTTTTTTTCAAAAAACTAGAAAATGTAACATCACCTTAACGGTCGACTTAAAATTAATAAGGTTTAGTTTTACAATATCTGATTAAAGTATCCGACAGTTAAATTATCCGCAACTTAAATCCTCTCATTAAAAAACTTTGCGTTTCACAATCATAAATTTATTTGTCGATTAGCTAGTTGTCAGTTATTCCAGTTTTCCGAAAAATTTGACTCATTGAAATTATTCAATCAAATAATTATTAATTTTTCTTAAAAAAAAATGACGCAAATAAACAGTCAATCGGAATACAAATTTTTTGAAACTTTTTTTTTTTTAATTTTGATTTTGAAAGTACCTTCCAATTGTCTTTTTAAATTTTCTTTTAAACAAATTTATTTGTTAGAAAATAATTAAAAATAAATGTAAGTCACTTATCTTGAGAGAACTCTCCTTAAAATAAATTAGCGTTTGTCCACGAACTCCGTACCGTGCCCACATTTCTTTTTTTAATAGAGAAAAACAATACATTAAAAAAGCTTAATGGAAAACTCAAAGTCCACTAAAAGGAGTCTGATGATCGGCCTGGCGACCGTGAAATAGCTATAACTCCAGTCTATTAAACTTGGTGGTAGCTCACTAATTTGTTGTTATTTCATTTAAACCTTCAATAAAAATAAAAATTGTAGTAAAATTTGTCAAAGATTCAATAAAATAAAAAAAAGTGCGTATACGCCAGAGTGAACCAATATTTTAATGGAATGAATTTACTCTCTTTTTATGGAGCAAATAAATCTCATTTTGTTTTATAGTTAAGAGTATTTATACATAGATATATGTAGGTATATACTTATTTTTTATAATCCTTGATGGTCATAGCTTTATAGAAGTCGAAAGCTCTTCCTTTGAAATTACTTTTGTATTTTTTTATTTCAGTTTTTGTATTCTTGTAACAAGCTGATATGAATAGCACGTACTCAGAGCATGTGCTCCATAATAATTAGAGAAAGTACTCAATACAATAGCACCTGCTCGCGTTTCGAACGTTAAAAGTTTTATATCAACTTCTTATTCACAGGGAATAGGTGATGCTCTCATACCTTAAACCAACTTCCTGCCTGTAATGTATTATTTTTTTATTTTCATTTCCAAACTTTTTTTGGCATTTTTCCTTGAAACTGTGCACCTATTACCTTCCATTGCGCACGTTGTCAAAACTTCACACTTTTACGCACACTTTTTATAATTGCGTTTTCTCGTTATTTAAAGTTTTAAGCCTAGTTTATAGATCGAAGTGAAGTGAAATTTTCATACAAAAAATTAGCTTTTTTCCCAGGCGTGAAAAAATCAATAAAATTAAATGCAATTATTTAAACGACAAGGAGGAAAAAATTTGTTTCGAAGTGAATATATTTCAACGGACTTACCTAAACCAAATATAAAACAAAATCTATTTTCTTTATAAACCCTTCGAGACAAGATTTATTGATGTTTCATTTCGATTTGGATTTCACTTCGCATTGTTGATGTATAAACTAGACTTTACTTAAATGTTGAAATATTGTAGTTTTTTTTTAAATGTTCATAGGTGGCGCTGATCAAAATGTCTTAGATATTCATTTATTTTGTCTTATCTTGTCTTGTCTTATGTCTTCTTAAACTATGTAAAGCGTTTCAAAAATTTAAAATTCTGTAGAAAATGATCCACACACACACAATTTTCTACACATAACAATATTACATATATTTGAAACTTTATGCTTAACAATTTATGCAACACGTGAAAGGAAGTAGGAGTTCTAAAGCTAGTTGTACAAATTAATACACTTACCTTTTCTTACCAATACAAGGTAACCTCATATCCACATAAACTTACCTACAGAACCTGAATTTAAAATAAATTTTTAAATTTTTCTTTGATGCACTAAGATTTAGTAGGTTATATAGGTAAAAAATTAAGAAACACATTTTATTTTTCAATAGTACCTACCTCTCTACATATTATTCTAATTCTATGGATACAAAATTGTTTCCAGATTCACTTCCACCAATTTTAATAATTTTTTTGTTTTTTTTTTTTCTGCTTATGCAATTCAACCAAATTCAATACCATCATTGTCTTTTTGTAATTTCTAAACGACCCCAACTTCTAAAATGAAGTTGTCAAAGATGAACATCATACTTAAAATTTAAACGGATGTTAAATAATAGTAGGTATACAAAACTATCCAACCATTGAATTATTGTCACATTTTCTTTTGAAATAATAATAATTAATTTTTTTTGTCTATTTATTTAACATTATAGACAAACATTTCATACAAAAATGTAATTTTTTTTCATCTAAAGCTAAGCATCCAAGCGAGAAAAATAAACACATTCTTTCATCCGAAATATGATGTTCCCAAACATGCACTTTATTATTACAAAAAATATGCCTACAAAAAAAAAAATAAAAATTATAAAATTAATAACGAAATCTAAATAACATAGGTAAACATGCTTAACCAAAACATTAATCTCTAAACATCTCTATTAGACCTTAAATATAATTTTTCCAACAATGAAAGTGCACATAACCGTATAGTGTGTTTAACTGTCCATAAATTACAAAAAAAAAAACAAAAAACAAAAAAAAAAACAAAAAAAAAAAACTAAGTATACTATCTCCCATAAAACTCTATGACTTTAGGTATGCTAAAAGCATGGAAATGAAGCTTCATTCGCACTGTTGAATGTCTCGTTTCTAATAAAATGCTGTGACTTTTTGTCATAATAAACAATAATTTGCCTATTATATGATTGAGAGAGAAATATAGTTAGGTTTATTCACAATAAATAAAACCAAAAACATCATCAAACACATAATAAAAACGCGCATAACCAAAAATTACAATCATTATCTTTTAAAAGTACTATGAGAACGTGGTTAATATAATTGCCCAATTTAGTTTGGGAATTAAATGTGGTTAGTGTGGTTATAGCCTTTGAGGTTAGGTATATATCGTCACAAAAAAAAAATAAACCCCGCACCGATATCACATTCATGAATATCTAAAAGACTGTTTTCCCCTTTTTCTATGTTAGATACTGCAGTAGATTCAAGCAACTGTGACAGATTTCCATTGTTAGATACATTTTGTCAACTCACTTCATTTGAAGGTGCATTGGACAGGGAGCACATTGGATACGAGTGAATCTGAAGTACAAATTTGTCAATTCCCGAAGTGGAAAAAAGGGTCCCAAAACACCCGAAGAAGCTCCGATTTGACCGCAGATACAATCGTTAGATAAAAAGATACAAAATTATAAATCGCCAGACGGAACGATAAATAAAAAGAACTTAGTCATCCGTTGAGTTTGTTTTTTTTTTTTTTGTATTTTTCTATTTCTATTGTATCTCTGATGGGGTGGACAAGACAGTTTCTTAAACAAAAAAAAATACAAAAAAGTAGTTCTCCTTGGAACATTCAACTTCTATAGATACTTTTTGGTTAAGAATCATGTTGAGAAAGGAAGGTATAGGTATGTAGCATTGAAATACAGCAGCAATTGCGTGCAGTTTCGTGTGACAAGTGCGGAAACAATTTTTTTTTTTATTTTTTTTTAAATTATAACAACTCATGTTTTTTCCATCGCATGCGATAATATTTTTCTTTTGTGTTGCGATGAGGATGATGTGACTTTGATGGAAAATCTATTTTTGTTCATAAGTTATTTTTTTTTTGTTGTTTTTGTTTTTTGTACAATGTTCTCTTAGAACCCAAGTTGAGTTTTGGATTTTTTTCGGTTGAATGAGAATGGTAAAAAAATTATTGTTATTAGATTTTATTTTTTTTAGTTGTTTTTTTTTTTTTTTTTAACTTCAGTGGTTATAACTTCGTGTTATGATGTTGTTGTTTTTTTGCTTTAAAAAAAAAACAATACCGCATGTGAAGAGGTTGGTTAAGTTTTATTTACGCGTGAGAACCTGAGAACGGATGCATGACGAACTATAAAATGATTCACATGCAGATATATTTATGTACAATCTACACCTACACGAATATGCGGCAATTGATGGCATTGAATTTAGTTGTATAAATGCAAAACATTATTCAATATATGTAAATACGTACCAACAGACTTTCTGGCTTTGTACGAGTAAGTACTTAGCATCAGTTTAAACAAACACAGTTTTGAATTGAATTCGTTTTGAGGTTTTTTTTTAAATGATTGCAAATTTTATATTACCTACTTGCTGTCGTAGATACAATTGGCTTTATATTTTTAACTTCCCATTGGAAGTTATTGTAATCTGTCCGATTTGTGAAATTGAAAATTTTGACATTTCTCGACGTTTTGAGGTCTCTGGAGTCGGATTACACTGTTTTTAGAGAAATGTCTGTGCATACGTTCGTACGTTCGGAAGTTTTTTTTTTTTTGCCGACGGTATCTCCGGAACGCATAGAGATATTGACTTCAAATAAATTTTATTTAACAGATAATAACGCCATAACGTGCAGAAAGGATTTTTAGAAAAATTTAATTGGTAGTTTTTTTTATTACAGTATTTAAAAAAAAAAGTTGTAAAATGGCTTGTTTCTCGAATATCTCTAGAAAAAAAAAATGCTATTGACTTCGGCCTGGTTTCATTCTATTCATAATGACGTAGTGAAAACTTGGTAATACTTTAAAAAAAAAAACAATCCACAGATTTTGTTTTTATTAAAAAAACCATTAAAAATTGTTAAAAAATATCGAATATCTTGAGAACACACAAAGATATTAACTTAACTTCGGGTAAATTTTATTCAATACACAAAGTTATAGTTAATAATCGGTAGGGTTTGTAAAAAAATTCAAAAAAACTGAAAAAAAAACTGCTAATAATGGTTGAAATTTTTCGTGTCACATTGAGAGCAAACAGCCTTCCATTGATTGCACAAGTTTTTCGAAGATTTTTAATTGGTAATTTTCTTATAAAAAATAACATCGGGTGTCGAGTTTCTTAAGGAACCAATCAGTGTGGGTCAAACCCAGCCTCTTTTTATAAATGAATCCATGTTCGTACAAACTTGCTCTTATAGTCAAAACATGCAAGAGAAATATAAAAAAAAAAACAATAAATCGGTTAGATGAAACAGCTCTACTACTTAGCTATTTCCACAAATGTGATTAGTGCTTATAGACTTCAAAATTTAACTGAAGATCAGAAGAGAATGCTGCAACTGAAGACAGAGCTGCAAATCTTGTCAAAAAGTGTCGTACTTTCTATTTTTTAAGCGCCCACAATGCAGCTGTTCAACTTTTTGAATTTTGAAGAAAAACAAAACAATGTTGCTGGGCTTAGAACCCACATTCTTTATTTCTAATATGTTTTTTTATTAACAACATTTTCCGCGACACAAAAATGCGCAATGACAATATTTTTTCTAAAATTTTTTTTTTTTCGTAAAATTTTAAAACGTGAAAATTTTAAATTTGGCGAACCTTTCTATTCGCTGCGGCTGCAGCTTCGTATGCAGATACGTTGCGTTGCGGTCACAACATTGAATTTCAATACTTTGACAGCTATTTCAGTCGCAGCTCCTGTTGCAGCTCCGTCTGCATTCTGTTCAGGCAGTAAGGCCATGATTTAGAGATCTAATGTCATATGGAGAGAAAATAGATAAATTTGGAGACACAACAGCTTAAAACTCTCAACTATTCCCGTGCGCGTAATAGAGGGCCTTCAGTTTATACTGCCGAATCCTCGATTGGATAAGTTAAGCGGCTCTTCTCTATGACAGGAGATACTGTTGGAGGAGTTGTTACCTCTGGCGTGACAGTCCAACGCAGGGAATTGAACCCAAATATCTGGTGTGACAGTCCAACGCACTTATACCATTACGCGACGGGATAGAGCAGATAAAGAGGTCCATAATTGAATGTCACAACCAAACGTGTTACTGATCGATTCACCTGAGAAATCAAATAGTAAATGTATGTCAAAAAATTGTCCAGCGTTCAAAATCAAGGCTAGCGGGTATTACCTCAAAACACTCAAGTCAAATCATCGTAAAAATCCACAGCTCAAACAAGTTATGGTTTCAAAGAGGTGCACTATATCAGCGCTTATTTTTTCATCACTAGATTACTCATGGGTATTTCTATACCCACATTACTTATTTGTTTTTAATTTAAAAAAGTTACCAAGTACATGCCTTCATAGAGATAGGAAAATAATTTAAACAAGCAGCTGAAAATTCTTTAAATCATTTTAAACAAACACTTTTTATATCTTCATCTTAATTAGTTAGTCTAGACATCCAAAAAAATACAGAAAATTACTTCAACTAATTACCTTGTGTATGAACTTCCTCAAAAAATAAAAAAAATAAAAACAAAAAATAAAATAAAATCTATTGACAGATGTTGATATTTAATGATGACAACACACACAACAATAAGATTTTATTAATTCGATATTGTTAATTCGATGCATCGTTATAATTAAACCCAGAAGCTAACCAAAATACTCATCTCATTGTCAATTCCAAATTGGGCTTTTGTCATTTATTACAAACAGCAACAACAACAACTGCTTATGGGCTGTTGAGAATAACTTTTTCAACCCTTGTTATTAAGTTCTTTGAACATCGATCAAATTACAGTAGATAGTCTATTTTTTTTTATTTTTCGAGCTCTACAGGTTCTTGATGGTTGTTCGACACAAGAATATTTCTATACATTCTGCACTGTGGAGATAAATTTTAATTGGATGGAAAAGGATCAAATTTTAACCTCTCTATATACATATATTAACCCACACAACATGAATATATAGATTTTTTTACTATAAAAGGGGGTAAATATGATGCCAGTGCCAGAGCGACGACGGACGACTTATGTTGCACACGCATAGCAATCGCAAAATCTACTGTGAAATTAGAGGAATATACACAAGCTTATACGAGGAAAGTAAATTTCTAAATCGGGTTTGGGTATTTTATAGCTTCAATTTAGGTATAAACAGGTTAAATAGAAGAAGTTCTTCAAATTAGGGTAAAAATATGTTTGTTAAACTAATCGCAAAATTAATTAAACCTACAATAAAATGGAGAACTTTCACTACTGAATGAAACTCCAGTTGTCTATAGTTTTCAAAGTATGTACCTCAATGAGTCTGTCAAAATATAGAGCAGGTAAATCTTTATAGGACAGTCGATATATAAAGTGTTGTTACATTTTTAGCAGTTTTAACGTTATGGGATTGGAAAACAAATGTTAAAAAATACATTAATAAAAAAAAAATATTTTGTTCAGTTTTTTTTTTTTAGAGTTTTTGAAGAGCTGTATCTCTGTTAAAAATGGACGTATTGAAATAAAACAAAAAGCAATTTAAAGCTTGTATGTTTATTGAGAAATTGTATGTTGTATTGAGAAATTTTAGCGAATGATTTTTTTTAAGGTACCGTTATCGCGTAATCATATGGAATAGCACGAGCCAAAAATTTTAATTTTCTTTGCTTTTTTTGTTTGAAGAGTGTCATTTTCTTTGAAATTAATTATTTCTTTTGAGAAAATTAAATGTACCTATTAATTTAATTATTAATGCAACTAATTATTTTCCATATAATATTTGTTTTCTTCATTTTTTTCGGGAAAATCACTCAGAGACAAGAATAAACCTTTTTCATAAAAGACAATTTTTCTTTCTGGCAACTTTTGTTTTTAGGATTAGCCAGCAGGATGCAAAAGATGTTAACAAAAACTAAACTGTGCTTTCAACCAAAACACTTTAAAAGGAAACTACAATTTTTTTTCCACATGTATGGGGCATGGGATTTTAGAAGAAATTAAACGAAAATGTGAAAAAAAATCTTTGGCAATTTGCTGTCTCATCTGAAAACTTCTGAAACGAAAGAATACAATTTCTAAATAGAAAGTAATTTGAGCAAAAAATTTCACTATCCATTTTTCTTTTAGAGATGACGTTTTCGAAAAAGGAAAGAGGTATTTTTTTCCCAAAATCGTAAGATAAGTTTTTAAAAGAAAAAATATTCCTTTTTGTGACTGAATTTTAACCCAATATATTAAAGATTTTTTTTAATTTTTCAAAGCGGAATAATTTTTTCCGATTTTGTCACGGAACAAGAAGTTTAAATAGGAATTTTTTGACCATAGGTTCTTCGCAGTGTTGCTGCTTTTTAGAATTAGGACTGAGTGCTTTTTTCTCGAATAACATCCTATAGTTTTTGATTTTATCAAACAAATAGCTTCTAACATTTTTAACAGAAGAAATTATATTTATACTATTTAATATTATAAATGTAAAAGTTTGTTTGTCTGTCTGTTTGTTCCTCTTAATCTCCAAAATTACCTAATTGATTGTAAAGAGAATAGGTAGAGCGAGAGCTTGGAACATGAGGATGGACAATGGACATACGCTAATTTTGTTTTCAATATCTACAACAGTTTACCAAAAAACAATTAAAATATCAAAGAAAAGTGATTATATTTTTTTTTGAAATTTCAGATATTTCAAATACAAAAATATCAAAAATAAAAAAAAAAAAAACAAATAGAAAAGTATTTAAGCAACCATAAAGTTATTTAAGCATGCGAAGCAAGGCGAGCACGGGTCTGCTAGTTATCTATATTTTTTTCATATTTTTCGAATTCAGCGATTAATTAATAAAACAATTTTTTTTGCACTCATCGTGATTTGTTTATTTAAAAATCCAAATAAATAATTGAAATCATTTTCAAATTTAAAAATTAAAAATGTTCAAATTGATCTCGAAAAATGGGAATTTTTCCAAAAATTCTCTTCGGAAAAAAACATGCATGGTTAAATAATTTTCAAAAATATAATACTTATTCAAAAACCGTCCTGATTTCTTGTTATTTATTTCTGCAAAGTCAAATAATTTCTTGTTTTCGACAGTTAAACGTTAATATCTTCATTTTTAAATTTTTTAGAATATCACAGAATTTTCGCATGAAAGACATTAATTTTTTTTAAAAATCTGTCGATAAAAAAAATAATATATTTATCCAACTCAATTAAAAAAAAAACGAAAACCTAGCTCACTCTTTGAATCAAGATAATAAAACCCTGCAAAGTTTGAATGGTTAAACATTGGGATTAGAGCTTCCAAAAAGGCACTACAGCGATGGAAAAATTAATGAAATACTTAATTCCCATAGGGATTATAACTAAATATACTTAATATGGAAACTTTAATGTCCTTTATTTAGTTTTTCTTGCAATGAAGAATGCTCTTCCTGCTGTCGGCCTTATTTAATAATTTCCAAATGTCTTTATTCCTACAACTCCATCCGGCATCTTATCCTCTTTATTTCATTTTTTAGTCCATTAATTCCGAACTTGAAGTATTTCGCAGCACATATATAAAGGTGAACTCATAAAATCTTTCTTCGCATCGCATAGATTAACTTATATAAAAAACTATCTCAACTATTCCACCTATGCTTATACACGATACTCAAAATGCAAAGTAGTATAAATAATAAATTGCATATGGCAATGACAGTTACAGTAGCAACCTCTCTCTGCCTCATTACCAATCGTCGTATTATAACGAGAAACGCATTAAATTGTTCTATGGTAATTCGGTTTGCATAGTAAAATATCATTCCACAGGCAAACAAAACTTACAGCGTGGCAGTTTGGTACCGAAAACAAAAAACAAAAACAAAAAAAGATACACAAACTATCTACTGTGCGCTCTCTGAACAAAATTTTATGCAAAAACGAAGATTTATTACCTTGGCCCAGACCAAGGTATATTCACTTGTGGGCTCTATGAATTAATGAATGAAAATGTGTGCTGTAAGTCTTAACGTTATATCAGTTGTAACTGCGAATTGAAGGAGTATAAGCTGCTACAATACCAAGACGGACTTGACTAGGAATAAAGTATAGCAATTAGAGCGAAATAGCTTCTGATATTCTACGACTTCAAATCGTGATTTTTTTACTCTCGAAATAAGTCAAACCAAAATGTGAAAATATTCTCGCACTTAAAGTTTCTGTTGTTTTATTTAAAAATGTAAACAGAATTTTGTGCGCTGATTTATGACCATTTCTGGCAGAGAAGAACTCTCTTAGTCTTTTGGAGTCTAAAAGTATGTTCCATAAATCTCTTTAACAATCAACATAAACACTGACAGCTGATTATTGAAGCTGGAATTTATCCTTTAAAAAGGATTAAATATTATGATTGGTTACAAAAGTGGCGCCCAACAAGTGACCCTTGTTTTCTTCAGGAGAGGTGTTAACTATGTTTGCAGCAGCTTGTTTTGATGTCTTTCTTTAGTATTGTCGTGTTAAGTTAGTTTTATGATTCACCATCAGGTAATCTTGGTTTAAAATTGAAGACAAAAAAAAAACAAAAAACATTAAATAGCTGCGCTGCGCTGGCTGGAACACTGGCAATTATGCGATGGCTTTTTGCAAGCCATCCCGTCCGTGTCCCATTCAATGTAAATTAATGGCAAAATATTTCTTTTTTTTTTAAACTGTCTTGTCACTTATGGTTAGTAATTCTTTTTGTTTGCTTGCTTCAGCGTTCAGCACCTTTGGCTATTAGGCATTAGGAACAGCAGGTGCTTTTTATGTGTGACTTTTTTTTTTTTGAAAAACCCCGATGTCAGCCATGGGTAATAAATTGCAAATGCAAAATTAACAGGCGGACAAAAAATTTATATTTATTTACAAAAAAACAAAAGAAAAAAAAATAATAACTATAACTATGTATTTCTGCGTCTGGCTAGCATATAAATCAAGTCAAACCATTTAGCAAACTAATTTCGTAGCATGAGCTATGACAACACAATCCAATCACTTTATAAAAATAATACATAATTCTTAAAACAAATGAATATTAAAATGGATTATATATTTATTTAAATGAGCATGTGTTTTATTTGTTATTTTATTGCAATAATTCACATAATATTGCTTTGTTGCAGTTATGGACTATTTTAAACTAATAAATTTATTTAGACAGTTATGATTAAATTGTGTGCTTACAACAGGTGTTTAACCAATATAATTGACGAGCTAAGAATGCAGGCATTTATTTGACTCAGGGGTTCAGATATGGTAATTTTTAACGACAATTTTGACAAGCATTATTAAATGGCACCAGAGGCGTGTTTTTTTTTTTTTTTTTTAATATGATTTGTGGCCTTCTTAATGTGTTTTTCAATTTATTTAATTTGAATACATTATAATAATGAAGTCTTTTAATTTTAGTGTTTTGATTTTATGTATGTATACGCTTAAGCATAATTAGTACTTGGTTTCTTGGGAATAAGTTGTAAAATAAAACCTATAGAAGGAATATATAAAATTTGATAAAATGTAATAAAAATGAAATTAAATCATGTAGTTAAGGAATTTAAAGTTCCTCCTTCAAAAAATAAAATCGTTTACTGTACCTAAGAAAGAAGTGCTCAAATTTTGAGACCATCATTCGCTGTTGAGGTCGTTTCGATTGCCAAATTACTGCAACGCAATTTTTCTTCGAAATAAGTCGGGTCAAAAGAAATAGCACGCGTTTTCTGAGAACTTATTTTTATGTAATGGATATTGTTGCTAAATAAGGTAAAAAGAAACTTAAAAAAAATTTAAAATAAAAAAAACATGTAGTAGGTATGTAAACATTTGTTTTTTTTTGTTTTGTTTAGTTTTTTTTTTTTTTTTTGTGATTTTTTGCGAGATCTTTCTAGATTATTACATATAAGGCTAGTTTTTTATGTTTAGGTATGTTCTTACTTACGGTCTATATTTCAACGATTAAAAGATCGTAGCCGCAACAAGAATAAAGTTTTTTCATATGTTCCGATTTTTTTTTGCGACTGAAAGTTGGTGTTGCTAATTATTTGTAGCAAATGCAGTCTTATTAAAAAAACTTATGTTGTATTTGTTTACGATTATAAAATTTTGCAACAAAAGTGCGTCTATATGGAAACTATTGTTGCGATCACGATTTTATAATAGCAACAATGACAGAAAACCACAAGTTCATTCCTAGCGTAAGTTAGTGCGCACAAGACTGAAAGAAACTATGCCATGCGAGAAGCATTTGGGAGCCACAAAAGTGTTCACATCTATTTTAATATGTGGTGCAATGTTATTTTTTTAACACTTTTATCGCCCCAAACGCTTCTCGCATCAACTTTCAAATCGCATTTTTCTTTTACTTCCGTGCCCATAGCCTTAAAGTGGTACTACAGTTTGGTGTGGACCAAGAATTCAAAGAAAAAACTTCTTCCAGACAGCTTGGTCCATAGCTAGCTGTCTCCACTTTCGGAAATTTTACAAAACAAGGTTAAGGCTCTCTTTCCAATAGCGTGAGTCACGTTATTTATGGTCTTCCGATATTGCGCTTTCTGTCGGTACGGGAGTATGAACCCAAAGGTTTTCCCAGGGCCCTATATTTCATAAACATTGATAATTGCGAGAGGTGACAATTTGTTAATTTACAACTTGACAAGTGTCCAAATTTGTTTCATAAACTACTTCACAATTTTGTAGAAAAATAGCCGCGGAATATGTTTACCGAGAATTTTGGTAGACATTTACAGAATCCCACAAAGAGAAATTACTCTCTAAATGCAAAAACCTCATTTCTTTATGCATTACATTGACTTGAAATGGAACACAGTAGCATGTAGCTGCTGACTAATAGACAGGGTGTTTCAAAAACTTCAAGTCATCGGTGTGTCAGAAGTGTTTGAAATCTCATGGTAGAACACTTCTTGGGAGAAAAAATTCGCTGGCCAACTGAAAATATAATTTCCGTACCACTATACGGTTAAGGAGGTTTGCTAATTTGGCATGTGGTTCTGTTCTGGAGTTGTAGATGGTTGATGATTCCTTATAATCAGAATTGATGCATCTACTAATGAATCAGCATTTGTGGATAGAAATGGTGATAATTCAATTAATACCATATTTGTGTGTGATCCGATGTTTCTGCCATGTTGGCCATGATCCGTTTACGATGCCAGGGTTGTCAGAAACAGTTCATTAGCAAAAAGACGAGAAAATAGATGGAGGTCATTTCTCGATGCTTTAATATTAGAGAACAGTGGTTATGGACGAACAAAATCGAAGAAAACGAAGCACTGAGAAAATTTTTGAGGGCTCAGAAGAAAACAAGAAAGCTTGTCGAAAATGCATTGGGGATACTGAAATAAAAGTTTCAACAACACTGTAAAATTTTAAATTTGAAAGAGTGCCTGTGTTCTTCAACTTCTAACATCGAGAAAATCGGTCGAGAAACATAAAATTAAACAAAATGCAGTCATTTTGTTCCACTGCATGAAGTTTTGTTAGCTATGACAAAATCCAAGATCATACAATGACAAAATTATCTCGAAAAATGTGTCAGTATATGACATCAATGACAAAATTGTCATGACAAATTTGTCATTGTATTTTTCTGACAAATTTGACACCTGTCAATATTTTATAAAATACGAATTCGTTAGACAATTGTGAAAAATTTGTAGATTTATTGCCTGTCATGTTTTATGAAATATAGGCCCCAGGTCGGAGCATGCACATTACACAAATCTAAGGTAATATATTGCTCAGTAATGTCGTTTTCGATTGGATTTTCAGAGTGTTTCACTCTTTTTTAATTCCAATTGAATATGAAAAACTCTCTTCCGTAATATGTGTATCTATGTAGAAGTTAAAACTAAAATGAATTCTTCAATAATTTCAATTCCAGAACATCTCAAGAAGAAGCATTTACTATTTTAACAATTAATCCAACACATACTTTTAAAAATGTGTGTGTTTTCAGAGTGCACTCCTAGCACTCTTTAATGAAATCCGGAGTGAAAAAAACACTCCTAAATCATCACTCCGAACAGCCAATGGAAGGTTTTTGGAGTGTTGGGAGTGTGGATGGAGTGAAAAAAGAGTGCTAGGAGTGACCAACGGAAAACGACATAAGTCAAAATTGAAATTGCCAGTAATTTAAAAATGGTTGATCGAGTGCCAACAAAAAACTTCACACGGCAATATTAAAAACAACGACAAATATCGACGTTTGACAAGTAAAAGGGCGCTAGACTGGATCCTCCATTTTCTATCGATTTTGACAGTTGCGCAGAACAAATAGGAAAACGCTAATGATATTACCTTGAATATGTGTACTGTTGGAGTACCGATGTTCATTCATTGTTGGCCATCAGGTCAGTGTTGTTGTACAGCTCGAACAGTTCGTAGTCGGTGCGTGGGTTGTCATTTCTTAATGTTATATTATCATTCTTGATCTTGCCCTTATTTCTTGGGGATAGGGTTAACAATTTTCAGGTTTCATTCACCGGGAATGCTTTTTCCCAGCCATATTTTTAAAATGAGCTAGTACATACTTTTCTAGGTCCTTCTGGCCTGGCATACTTTTAATAGCTTATATATCTACTGCTTCTGTAGATCAGTTAGATTTAGGTAAGTTATGATTTTATAGATATCACTTCATCGAGCTTTGGTGAACGGAATTGTTAGCCTGTATCATCTAGGTAAAATGGTACATTCTGATATCTGACAGCAGCACCCCTTCTAAGCTATGTATACGCAGTAGGATAAGCATGTTCTGTAAAAATAATATATCTTTTAATTGATTTATTATAAATTTTACCCATGTCTTCGGAATACACAAAAATCTCATCTAGACAAATCTTTCAAAGACTGTGAACCATTTTAAGTGCCTGTAAGTATAGACGCAGTTATTCGTACATTCTGTCCAAAATCAAGCATTCCATCACAAATTATCCCATTCATCTCTTGAAGAATGTCAACTATCTCCAAAGCCCATATATATTTAAAATGCATATCTCATGAAACTGTTAGAGAGTGCATTTAATTACTCATAAATAGATTAAGCGCATCGTTGGTCATCGTGCCGTGATGGTCGTTAGTAAGACTTTTAAAGTAACTATCTATCATATAACTCAGGTCGCGTCGTTATTGTGTCCTATCTCATAAGACCATCAATTTAAGAACACAGAATACACACATCATTTTATGTGTGCTGGTCAGCATTGACATTCAGATAGATCTTGAAGTAGACGCGTTTTGTGAAGAAATCAACGAAATCAAAAAGCCGTTCATAACCTGTCCATCATGTCGAATCACATTAAACCCGCACTTACAAAACTGAAAAAAAAAATAATAATAAATAAAAAAAAAAAAAGTAAAGCGGTTCATGTCGTAGCTTTTCGTGCGTAGCGCGATTGCGATATACACGCAGATACACATGTAGCCCGTATCCGCTGTTTGTCCTCAGCAGCGTGGCATGATTTTGATTAACCTTTTTCAAATGTTTACATCAAGTCAAGAGTAGTAGCTACATAAATGTGTGTAGTTGGTTGGTTTCTGCTACTAGATGTATTTTTTTATTAATAATATTCTGCATTAGATAGAATTGAGTTTGTATCGGTTTTGTGCTCATTTTTTTTTCTGTTTATCTTCTAATATCTGAATTCTGAACTAAGGTAGGCTTAGTTGTGCGTCAGCGTCACACACGAAAATCAGGAAAACGCGAATAAGTTTAGGTACATTTAAATGCCTGAGTTTATGCAGCCGGTGGCGGTGGCGTCGTCGACGGCATCATAAGACTGCATTCATTGTTAGCCATAAAAGCCGGCAATCAAACTTAAGTAATAAAATGTCTGTAATTCTCAGAATTTTTATTTTCTGACTTCGAGTTTTTCATCTTGTTTTAATTTTGTTTCTTTTTATTGCATTTTATTCTTCTTATTCTGTGTTTTTAGTTCAGTATTCCGTTTAGGTATATATAAATAGACAAGAATTGCATAATCCGCCAACCGTGAAAGGGAAATAATATAAATTCACCATAAATATGGGGATTGAGATTTTTTAAACTAACTTTACCAAATATAAATAATTTTTGTTGTATAAAATGCTTTAACTGTTGTAAAATTTGTTGAACACATTTTTCAAAAATTTAATTTGCAAATTTTTTTTTTTTTAACTGAAATATAAAACGAAAGTCCATTACTGTTTAAAGACCATTTTAAAGAGGGTGCGCTGATAAATAAGACCCGCTTTTACAAGACTAAAAAACAAACTTTAGAAGTGCGGAGAAAATAGCTAAATGTCATTTCAGGAATGAGGTTTAGAAGTTTTGCCTAAAGATTAAAGGAACTTCTCAGGGTTACAGCGATCGAACGGAATAGTAGAACTCCATGCTTTGGATATGGAAGAAACATTTGTGCAAACTTAGAATGGCAATCACGAACCGAGTTCCCCTGGTCACGCAGACGTCAGTCAGACTGTAAATTCCCTTCACCT
Source organism: Epistrophella euchroma (assembly GCA_947049315.1). Classification (NCBI taxonomy): domain Eukaryota; kingdom Metazoa; phylum Arthropoda; class Insecta; order Diptera; family Syrphidae; genus Epistrophella; species Epistrophella euchroma. Next base: position 117,318,701 of record OX346245.1, on the reverse strand, counting down.
ATGACCTCGAAGGAGTGAAGCTAGCTCTTAGCTGCAGTTTATATTTAAGTTCAATGAAGCTGCGAAAGTATATGATGACCTTGATACCGAGCTGTTTAAAGCATACAAGCGATGAATTAGTGAGAAGTACATCTTACTTTATATATTCAAAGGAAATAATGCCCAATGAATGGGACTCTTTTCAATGTTTGCCCGATCCTCAGGAAAGAAGACTTTCTTCTGCGCAATTAAGACCTTTTCTGCAGTATTGTGTGAACGCCTTAACCCGTTCGTCAACAACCTAATAGATTCAATAAGGCCAGAAAAGTCCACCACTGACATGGAACAATGCTTTTACTGCTTTTGACAATGAAGAATGCACGCTGCTCTATAAAGGTCCAGTAAAGACCTCACCTTCGGTGTAAAAAAAGCGTTGAAAGAATTATCCAAAACTCTAACGTCACACTAGAGGTATAATATTTTAAAAGTTTGCTAAATTACCTACTCACTGCAGGCGCCAACGATATTGGTATGTTTGGAAAAGCAAAGCACCGCCATCTTAGTGACGCTTTTGTAAGTACTTAATTAGACAAAAGCGAAGAAGATGGCTTTATCAATGAAGCAAGACCAAGTACCTTTATGCTGTTATCCATCATTAAAGGACACTGAACACTGTCTGTGGACATGGACTGCTATAACTTTGAGTTAGTTAGATGGACTCTATCAACATAGGTTCCTCACAAATGTATACCAGGACTGTGATCAAGCGAAGAATAACTTTTGGTCAATGACTACTTCGGGATGGGAAATTTATTGATTAAACAAGCCCTATTTCCGTCCTGAAGTGGCTTGGTGACTTAGAGCAAATGAACAGTAATGGTTTGGCCAGAAAAATCTTTGTGTATACCTCCGAGGAGACGCTGCAGTAGAAAAAACGCAACCCAAGTTGCACATTCAAATGATGGAAAAAGAAATAAGATAGTCCAGTGAACAAAGTGGTAAGGATAACTCTCAGGCCCAACATTCTCAACGTCCCCAGCCCATTTTCTACATTGATGCTGGATTTACATGTATCTTCATGCGAGTTCTGCAAAAAATAAGGGATACAAAATATAAAATGCGTGTTTGTTGGATAGAGAGAGAAGAACAAAATGCAGAGATCTTGATTATAGGAACGCAGACGAAGATTATAACGAAGACGAACATGTTCATCTTCATGGTGGTGCTCTTTCACACATTCGGTTTTTTGGTATCACTCTATCCCGCTCTACTTTTCTTGATATTTGCAGATGAAGATACATGTAAATCCATCATGAATTGTAGACTTTTCCACTTATACGCTTGGTTTTCAAAAAATTCGCGCAAAACTGCAAAAAATGGACCTTTAACTCCCCCTAGCTTGAGCATGTGACCCTGGGTTGGGGACTTGAGTATGACTTAGTTCTAAAATGCATCAGATGCGGAATTACAGCGCAAACTGCACTTCAAAAATTTTTTAGCTGCTTCGATTTAAAATATTTTTTTTTTGCGTTCTGAAAAGTCCAACTTATGCAAAGTAATATTTCGACAAAGCATCAAGTTTGCGTTGCTGATGCGTATGAAAAATGTACACATTTTTTTTACATTTCGGAACTTGGCCTATATATGTTGGACTTGGATCTGAGGGTCACTCCAACCATTTAATTAACCCAGACTACATGATTTTTTGCATTTATTTTATGATTTTGGGTCTTCGTTGACTGGACTAAGAATTTTCTGAACAAAAATCATGAAATGCCAAGAATACAATTGCTCCGTTATCCATTATCATGATGGTAAAATAATCTTCTACATGATCAAGCCATAAATAAAATTCGTTCTTATGGTTTCCTAAATTATGGAAGCCTTATGAAGCCTTTGATGTTCTCATTTGAACTTGATGTATTTCTTCAGTCTTCATGTCCCACTGTATTTTCTTTTAAATTTAATCCAAGAACACTCCCTTGACAGTTACTATATATCAACACAAATAAAAGGTTATGTTACTCTGAACTCCCCAAAAACTTTCATTCAATATAATTTTCAAGCCTCTCTCAATCATTAAAAAAATATTTTTTCCTTATAAAAGAAGAATTTGTGTGTTCATAAACCAACAACATTGTTAAAATGTCATACATTATCTAAACGTCTTGTTTACAGCCACACTGACAGCGCACATCATTCAACATCAGTTCCATAATTATTGTGCTACTATTTGACTTAACCAAACGCCTTTATGGATCATAAGTTCACAAGCCTTATCCAATGAATCTTCATTAACACGTCAATTGATCTTTGATTAAACCCAATACCCTACCCATCAAGGCAGTGTATCTTGTGCTATTGATATTATACGATGGCCCCAAGAGGGTTCCATGTGGTCTATGGAATCCCCTTATTGAAATACCATCAACAAAGAACAACGACGACGAAGAAGAACAACAACAATTGTATGTAATTCAGGGATTAATAGATGATCCCGTGCGTCGGTCGTCGCTTCTCGTCGTCAGTCGCGTTTAGACTTACACTTTTGGTCTTCTTGGAGCAAAGATATTTAAACGCATCGATTGTATCTCTGCTATACACCAACTACTCACCAATCGACCGATAATTGTTGGCTATATCGGAAATTCTCAGTGTTGCAACGGCTGCATATAAGAAGTTAAGAAGTCTGCCGCATTCAGATACTGTTGATGGTAAATAGTTTGGCGTACGAATACGAGCGATCACGAAACGGACATGTACTTAGGCCGGCCAGTTCAGTTCAATTCAACTCCAACTACTAACTCCACCTGGGGAGGGTCTGGAGTTTTGTTTCTTTTGCACTTTTTTCAGCCTGTGGTAATGGTGATGGTGTGGTGCCAACTTACAAATTGTGTACACATCATAAAAGTTGACTGGGTGCGAATGAAAAACGCATTCAGTGTTGTGCACGTTTGTTAAGGTTATGTTGGCTTTAAGGTGGCTATACAGAGAGGGGAAGAAGGATAATCATGTTCATATATTATGTAGCTGCTTTGGATAGAATCACTTTGGATTGTGAGGGAAATGTTGGGATTTTCTCCAACATTTCTGTTCACTTGGATGGAAGTATTTTTTTTTTTTTTTTATGTTATAGAGGTGACCGATGACGATAGGCTAACCGCACGAAGGGAGTTTGGTGCCGCTTCATAACTTTCAAATACCTGTCAAGTGTTTTGATCAAAGCCGCACAAATCACACGTTGGTTTGTATGGGATAGGAACTCTCGAAGCGGTTTAGACAGAAGATGCATAGATTGTGGCAAGCAACAAATAATATAATAATAATTGCTTGAGGCACCTCTGGCGCAGGTTTACCTACATTTTTTTTTGTTTGTATAATGTTACATACTTTCAAATACAGTTATTGCGGGAGCTTTAGGTGTTTAGGTGGGAACCAACATCTACTGAGGAATCCTTAGGCTTTTTTCTGAAGAAGTCTTTTCAATTGAAGAGAAATATTTACGTTTCATACACTATTGATCAATCGTCATTTTGCACAAATAAGTAAATAGAAATTTCAAGTCTACGTGAACGTCCTTAAGGAATTGAGTGCAGAATTCACATAGCTTTTGATCACGAATATTTTACAGGTTTTTAAATTATTTAATGACGTATTTTTAACGGAAGAAACGATTTAAAATACTGTTAGATAGTTGAAAGGGCTTTATGCAATCGGCTACGGTCCTGAAAAGTGGAGCCTTAAAATGTTACAAATGTTGTATGAAATTGGCCCGATGGTATAATACAAAGGAAGTAGCTTCTTTAATTTTTTATTCTATTATTTCAAACCAAATTTAATTGATTCACTTACTTTAAGATTACCTACTTATAAGCCCACTTGGAATGTACATACATTTTGATATTACAAAAATTAAAAAAGGAAGATATTTTATTTAGTTTCGTGATCCTATCATAATGGAGTTGCGTTGGGCGCCATCCGGAATTTTAAGAAAGACGTTTTTTTTTTATTAAACCAGTATGATCATTCCCCGTTTTCAACAAGAATGCTTATAAAGAAAGTTGTCGGATATTTTATTTCCTAACCAATTTGATCATATTTTTTTGCGAACGGTGGGGATAGTAAAAAATTTTACTGCAAAATCAATGCCTAACATCAGTAGCATAAACTATAACTTTGTATGTCCTGCAATTGAAAATATCTTCAGGAAGATATTCTTACAAAAAAAAAAATGATGGCACAACAGCTCATAAAGAACTAGGGCCTAGTAATGGTTCGGGTGATAGCTGAGATTGCTTGTCAGTTTTTTGGCAGCACTGATCATATATTTGCACAGGGTGTTATTCCGGATGCCTCGTAGAATGGCTTGTTTCTGAAATGTTTTCGTCGCCGCCCGCCGTTGTTCAAAATGGAGTCCCGTGCAGATCTGTAGAATTTTCCTCTCGAACATTCCAAGCTTTTTTCCAGTTGGTTTTGGAAATAGTCAATATTCTACAGTCGAAATGAACGAGTTATTTATTAAAAACCAATATCAACCTTTTGTTTTAACATTCTAACTGGACTACAACGAGGTGCGTATGCAAAGGGAGCAAGTAGTGCTGCTGGGGCCATCTATCTGCAAGACTGCAAACAATACAGTAGAATTTTTTTTTAAGTCAGTCATGCAGATAAATGGCCCCAGGGAAAAAGTCTTGGACCCTCATTTTGGTGATGAGAAGGGACCACTCTATCATTGGGAACACGAATTATTTTACTATCATAATTATTTGTAAAATGGATTTTTTGCATTTTTTTCAGTGCGTCTTGCATAAGTACAGAAGGCACACCTAAGAGGTCTTGGATCCCAATATTTATGTCTAAATATAATGTTTCAAGTGCTACCTTCTGGCCTTTCGAAAAAAAAAAAGCATTTTCAATGCAACATTATCTGCAAAGGCCCCAACCACGGCATGCAAGACTTGCATAGAACGTAAAGATCTATATCTAAACACCAGTGAATTTTTGCTATCATTCACACCTAAAATCTGCTTTGGGCTCTTAGTCTATTAAACAACGTGAATAATTGTCGGAATGTCATGAAATTATTTCGTTCCGACCGATATCTTATAATTAAAATATTGAATTAAAGCCCCCTTAAGCCGAAAACAGATGTGCAGCTTTTTTCAATGCAGCGAAAATAAATTTACACAGGTTCTTATGAGGGCTGACATATTCCAAGCTCTGCATGCAGCCTTCTCTGCACCATATCTCTATTTCTAATTTCGCTGCATGGGAAACAGCTGCAAATCTGTTTTCGGCTTTAGGCTCTAGGTTAAATTACAGTGGATGCCCAAACGTAGAGACGCACAGACTAATGGACGAAGTTATACTATAGGAGGTAATGTAAAGCTTCAATAAAACCTCCATTTAAGCTTATTTGAAAGCCTCATAGTGGCCCTATGAGGAACACTTAAAAAAAATGTCAGACAAAAAAGGGAAAAAACTCTGACTCGCTAAACGGATGTACTGTACACCGATGCACGCTAGCGTTCCAACAGATACGTTTCGTATTTTTATTTTTTTGTTGTTGTTAAATTTTTCACTTAAAACGTCTGTCTTAAATTTTGTTGCATTGAAAATGTACATTCAACGGAGATTAAACCTAACTGAAGTTTCCCTGGCATTGTTCTTCATCATCATTTCGTCGTAAAGTCGCATCGCAATATCTCGTGTCGTTGGTTGGTCGGTCATTCGTCGCGCACCGCTAAATTGTCTTCTGATTTACGATTTATATCAAAACAATCTTCTATTTTTTTTTATTCATTTCCATTGCCGTACCTACAAATACTCTCTGACTCGTGCTATTTATTGGATTTTCCGGAAAATCTCATCACAATTCCTCCGTAGAAAAATAAACAAACGAGAAAAAAAAAAATATTTACAAACAACCGTTCGACCTTCACAGAAAATGTGATGCACTATGAACACAAAAAAAAAAAAGAGATTTCCACTGAAAACCCAAAAGCGGATCTTACAGCAAGGAGAAAACTAGAATTTACGCTTTTCGTTTCCGGTTTCTGCATTTTCGCACGCGAGTCAGATCAGAACACCTCTGTATGTTCTGATGTTGGCACTGAAGATAAAAGGTGTTGAAGTTGATGATGAAGGATGAATGATGAATAACTGAACCTCTTCCATATCACGATCGGTCAATTAATAGATATAATGTATATGATATTTTCCTGCCTGCCAACGGATGTCTCAATCGGTTGGCCGACATTACTTTTCGTTCGGACATATTTTCTCACACTATTTGCCGATCGTGGAACGGTGATGTGATCGCTATTAGTTAGTTATTGGTACTGTCGCCATACTGCCTACCGGAAACCGATCCCGTTTACGAAAGAAGAAAAATCTGTTTTGCTGTTGCATGCAGCTCAATGAATGAATGAATGAATGAATGATATAAAATAAATGACTTCAACTTTAACAACAGAATGTGCAGCAGTCAGTCTCACAGTAGGAATAATATGGTAGCGGTAGCGAGTGACTAAAGCGATGAATTCATAGATTTCTCATTTCTGTGATAGCGATCGCATCAATTAGAAAACAATTTATGAATTTTGTAGCGCAATGTTGCAGTGATGTACATTCTATGTTTGCTTTGATGTGACCGGCCAGATGGCGCGACGCTCGGCATGAAGGCACACTCACGCAATTCGTTTTACTTTGCTAGCAGCGTGGTGCGGTGCGGCGCAAATTATATTAAACTGCAATGCCACTGTGAATGATTTTCTGATTTTTTCTGATTCATGGTTTGTGATTTCTGTGGAATTGTGTATATTTGTACTGCGGTGCACGGAGGAGCCTTGAATTTGTATCAACTTAGAATCGTTATTATGTAGCAAAAAATAATGAATATATATGACTATACGATGACTTATCAATAAGCTACAATCACTGTTATGTTACTTGCAATTATAAATTATTTGGCTATATTGCGCCCCACGTGTGTAATAGGTAGGTACATATTAGTTATAGAGAAAGTATAAAATTAGTATGGAAGCTCATGCATTTGTAATGCAATTGTCAAGGTAATGCACCTGCCGTTGTTGCAAACTATTTTATTTACTTCTCATGTGGCAAGAAAAAAAACGTACTACATCAAACGAATAAATTGAATGTAATGTAATTTTTTTCCTCTGCATTTTTCATAAGTTTTGTGTTCTGTGCATTTTATTTCATAACCCATTGAATTGGCCACACTATGGGTCAAAAAATATGTTCAACGTAGAAATTATACAATTTTTTTTTTTTTTTTTATGAAGGTATAAATAAAGAAAAAATATATTCCTTAATACACTCCGGTCCACTTGAATAGAAACAAAATTTTTTTTTTACTATCAGAGACCTTTTTCTTTAAGTTCTTTTAGGAAGGATCTATTGCGAATAAAACTGCTAGTAGTAACATTTTGCTCGGATATCCAAATTTTAATGATTCTTGCGTTGTGGATTGGTAAGTTGTCTTGCTGAAATGTCCATGGTATTGGTCAACCTTCTCGGCTATGGTGGCGCTTAAAAAGCCTTGGTTCCTTCCTTATGTTATAAAAAAAGTTATTATATCCGTCCGGAGCATCTATATTTAATTTTTTTTCGTCAGAAAATACCACATTTATCCACTCTTCCTTCCACGTCATATTCATTCTTCAAAAATCTATTTTATTTTGTCTTCGTTTTAGATTTAAAAGTGATTTTTTCTTCAATTTTAGGCGCTTTAAATGTTGTGACCACGAATGACACGTAATAGTATTAAAACTATAGCTGTAATTCTACACTTTGCCATGATTTTAGCAGCAGATTCGCATGAATTCGAAGTCAGTCTAATTATCTTTCTTGGGTCTGCATCTCTTGTGGTTCTTGCTTGCCTAACTTTCATATTTTTTCCATAGTTTTCTTTATTCTAAGAAACGACCAAACAATTTTCACACTTCTTCTTATTTGTTTTGGCAATTATGCGTAGTGAAATCTTGTTTTCCGTGTGTACTTCTATTTTGGCTTATTTTGAACAGTATTTAATGGTTTTCCGCGGCCCATTTTTCCTTTGATCAAACAATTATTATTTTTAGTCTACACTTCTATTCTTATAAAAATACTTTTTCTTTTAACCGTAACCTATAAAATAAAATCGCATACTGTTTCTATTCAAGTGACGCAAAAAAAAAAAAAAAAAAAAACAGTGTTTTTAATGAAGTAGTTAGAAAAATAGTAAAAAAATAACCTTATGGTATTTTTTTGAATTATTCAGTCCATGCTCTTTTATTCGCAATAGATCCCTAAGAACTAAAACAAAAAGGTGGATTTCTAAATTTACCACAGCGCAACATGCTTTGATAGATAAAAAAAAAGTTTGTTTCTATTTAAGTGGACCGGAGTGTAAAAAAATGTTAGTCATCCTAGAAAAGGAACGACGTTGCCTTGACGTATGCTTTTATAAATTTAACTCAAACTCAAGTTCCTACACAATTTGCAATATCTTGACTTTGGTCCTCTCTAGCGATTTTTCCTTATGTTTTAAAAGTTTAACCCGTGAAATGATTTCTGGAATCATTTTCAGTCTCGCACCCTGAAGCAATTATTTCAGCTTAATCACGTGGTTGGCCGGTTATGTTGCAACTAGATACAGCCTCAACTTCACAAAGTTGAAAACACAAGAAATAAAAATCTCATGTGATATCTAAGCGTCATGAAAATTTAAAATATCGATCCAACTTTACCAATATCAATTTATAACCAATTTATAACGTTTTTTTTTTTAATAAAGGCATACTGGTTAATGCAGATACGTAGGCCCAGGGCCCACCGCCGGCAGCCGTTGGCATACTTCAGGCTTCCAGATTTTCTTTTTTCAATTCGCGCGAATCACAATAATTCACGGCCACTTTTAATGGCGAAAAAATGTTGCAAAGTAGAAAGTACACATTCTGGGGTTGTCAGTATGCTCAATCTCCTCCAAAAAAATAAAATCGCCGCCGTCAAAAGGCAACCAAATTAAGAAATTTCACTCTAAGAAATTTTCTTCAAAAAATGATGTATGGCATGTGAGAGTTTTTTTCATAAAAACATAAATAAATTTGGTGGCACAAACGGCTCATGAAGAACCAGGACCTAATGACTTACAACTCTCAATCATTCCTGGTGTGCGTGTCTGCAGGAATGAAGGGGACCTACAGTTTATTGCCGAATCCGAATGGCTAAGGTTAGAGGCACTTTTCTATGAAGTGAGATACTCTTGGAGGATTTGTCACTTCCTCGCAAGAGGTAGTAGCTCCGAAAAAAAACTTAAGGTGGAAGTGGCTGGTATTGAACCCCAGACCTCTGGCATGAAAGTTCAACGAAATAACCATTACGCCACAGGCTATACTGTGTTTTTTTTATAGGAAAAATTAATTCGCCTTAAATATAATAGTATAGCTTTCTATCACCACGGGACAGGTACGGGACAGGTACTTACTATTTTATATATTCAAAAATTAATATTTTCAAAGGCAAGTGCTTCCTTCTTTTTCGATAAAAATTTGAAGAAATTCGTATATATCCACGTTTATCAGGCTCCACATAAGGCTTTAATTTCGTTTTCTAAAATTGTCAGAAAAATGTAGGGTTATAGTCAGAGAAATCCCGAAAATCCAAAATTCAGACAACCCAAAATGATTATAGGTTTTCGGGATTTTGGGTTTTCTGCAGATTTATTTTTTTCTAGATTCTGGCTTTCGGGATTCTGTCCGACTCCCAAAAATGTATCTAATATTTTAATAATATCTATTAAATACTTGAAAGTTTAAACCAAGTGATTTGTCAGAAAGAAACCAATATAATGAAAATATTTGAACTCGTGTTCTTTTAAAACATCAAAATGGTATTCGATATGGAAATTATATTAGCGCATATTAGCTGGATTCGAATCTACAATAGGCTGATTGGTAAAAAATGCGACTAAAAGGAGAAACCCGTTCCAGAAGAAGTCCAATTTTCCAAATAGAAAATCACTTAAAATAAAAAAAAGTATCATAACAAACAACAATATTATACTACTGCCTTAGTGGAAACATATTTTAAAATGCTGAAAACTTTTCACCACAACTGTAAATTGCATGCATAGCTACCACACATTCTGTTTTATACATGCATAATGAAGAACATTGTTTTTGGTACGTTGCTGTTGAATTGTTGTTGTTATTTTTTTGCACACATTCCACTTCAGCAAAGCGAAAAAAAAAATGAAAAAACAAATCAACATCCAAATTCATTGGAAAAAATTCATGGGAAAAACATTGAACCAATTTGTCCGATAATTTATGAAAATATCTTCGTATCAATGTATCTGCAACTGAAATGGCACCCATTAGCCGCAAGCCGCAACACATTTTCCTCTCATTAGTTCTGCGGTTGGCCATATCATAGCTTAGTTATAATAGTGCTCGAGCTGCTATATAGTCGATGTGGTTAACAGCGTGTCCCAGCTGCATAATGATGGTACAAGCAGCACGAGTCCGACACGGAATTCATAATCAGACAGTTCTTTATATGTTATGTATTCTTGAATTGAGATATGGCTTAAGTATCTTGTCATTCGAGTCCTCGCTTTCTTCACTGAACTCAACCAACTGCCAGCTTAAAGATGTTACTTTAAGATTTCTGCTAAGCAAATATGGAATTAAAATATTTTATCCATGGCTCGATTGAGTAATCAGATCAGGATAGCTAGAGGATGCTAAGACAGTGTTGAAGATTGTTCTGTGATATGCCAATCAATCGATCATTTGTCGATTGTCACTCGCGTGGAGGATGCCAAAAATGAATCATCGCTAGATGAAGAACTACCATGACAAATCTGCAACTATACTCAACTTACGTGTTGTGTGTGCCCTTTCAATGTTATTACAAGGTTTGGTCACGTGTGCCATGGAAAACCATATCTGGGAAAAACTTGTAACTTATATCAAGCACAAGTTTCCCCAATAAGGGTCTCGCGCGGATTCGTAGCGAAATACTTCACGATTTTTATCAAATGTCAGAAGCAGAGAGAAAGAGAGAGATAGAGTGGGACTTCTTGAAATAAAAAAAAATCAAATTAAATTCTAAAAAATCCCAACAACGACATTTCCATCTCCGATGCTCTGGCTGCCTTGAAATATTCCAACTCAAAACCATCAAGCCGTGACGAAGATGAGTGGTCCTTGGCATATATTCCATAAATAATGAGGAGTTACCAAATCGATTCAAATTTAATATTGGCGCGCAATTAAAAACACATTCAATCGGGAGGGAGATGCTGATGGTCGATGCGAGTGATTCCAATGACAGGAAGAGGTGCGGAGGCTGGGTAGATACTATCACAAGAATACGTCAGACGCGTTTCGCCATCAGGAGGTAGTTGTTGATGAAATTGTTTCGCATTGACCAAGAGAAGATACCAAAGATAGCGTTGTGCCATCAGAAGTGGAATGCCATGTGGTATGTTTTCGTTGCTAAGGAATGAGACAATGCTCTCCACAGTGATCGCGAAGAAAAGGTCTTTTAAATACATTGAAGAATCATCCCATCAGAGTTGACGAAGAAGCTACGACAAAATATGACAAGGATTTGGAAAATTTGCAAGAGGACATTTTTCGGCGGAAGATAAAAAGGCATCGAATAAAATGTTCCCTCAGCTGAATGTTTTCCGAGTCGATAGAGATGGTGCTATAGATTGGTAAGGGGAGGGATATGGTGGTTCCTCATCCAGAGGCAACACACCGATCCGATCGCATAGTAACCTGTAAAACATTGATGAGTTGACGACGACGATGACGTTATGAGGACGACGAACGATGCACCGGTGACGGTGAGTGATGTGGTCATTCATCCGTTCCAACTGACCATTGTTTTGTGTGACGGAATAGGTTTTAAATGTTTTTTTTTTTTATTTTTCGGTTGCGTGGCTTTTGCGGTAAATTCTATTGAAATGAGGAAATATTTGGATTCTCTGTTGCAAAGCTATGTCGCGGGAATTCTCTTTTCAACGAAAGGAAATAAACAAAAGACTATGAAACTTAACGATAAAATATTGACGACATTCAGAAATACTGCATGTGATGTTCGGAAAGTTAGTTCCTTCCTTATTTTTTGTTGCATTATACTTGAATTATTTTTGGAGAGTCTAAAGGTTGGAGACACGCTTTATTGTTGCATTTAAACTTTATTGTTATTGCGTACCGTTTATCTTTTTTATAAGAAGAGTTTCTCGAAGAAAAATACATAAATTTAATTATTCAAGTTAGGTAACTTCTCTAGCTAAATTTTTTCCAGGTAAGAAGGAGAAGATGATTTGACAAACAAAAAAAAAAAATTTAAAAATATTGAAAAAAAAGTTATGGCTGACTAATTATCTACTGTTACTAGCTGACGTTTATAAAATCGCTGAAATCGCCAAGAGGAGATATATTACGAAATTGAGGAATCAAGTTTTCCCAGCGTGCCATGGCTTCTGCATCTGTTTATTTTCATAAATATCAAAATGCAAAAGTTATAGAATACCTTCCGATATGGTCATATACATTTAGGACCCTCTGTATTTTATTTCAAGTTGAAAAAAAAATTCTCACCCAACAATGTTTAACAAAAACACAAGTTCTTCTATTTTTTTTACAAATATATGTAATTCCACAAGAAAGTCAAAAGTAGGTAGATATACTTAAAGAATGATTTCTTATTTATACATATTTTAAAATAGTTAGAAGCACCAGATGAAAAAATTATAACAAAATCGGTCGAGTCATTTTGAAAAACTACGTGATTTTTGTTTTCTTACAATAACTTTGGCTGCAACAAGTTATATTAAAATTGAAGTCCATTTTCGAGGAAATTTGAAAAAATAAAAACTGAAATCGTTGTACGGCAGCTTCCAGTTTTAAGTGGCCCATACACACAACACTTGTGTCGACACTGGTGTCGGTGTACTCAAATGTGGTGTGTGTATGGGCAAGTGTCTACACCGATTTCGGTGTCGAACACGGTGTCAAGAAAATCAAAATCTTTTGATTTTTTGTGTCGGTGTTGCTAAATGTGTTGCGTGTATGGCGGAAGGCCACACTGGTGTCATGACACCGGTGCACACACTTGTGTTGTGTGTATGGGCCGTTTTAGGCGAAATAAAAAAAATCGAATTTCATTTCTAGACATTCAATTATACCAATCCTTTGTAACAAATTTGGGGAAAATTTGAGTTCTACCTCAAATTACAGTGAACGCAGACGGAAGGTATGAAGAAACCGACTTTTTCCGACTTCTCCATTACCGTGGTGTGAATATTTTTCTGCACGAAGCCAATAGTTATACTTTGTATAATTATATTGCCCAAAAAAAAAGGATTTCTGCTAACGGCCATACTGTTGCCTTTCTTCAAAGCTAGTTTTGAGCAAAAACTAGTTCTATTCAGCATTCGAGTTTTAATTTTTTCACTAATTTTTATTACTTTGACATCTAAATCAAAATATTCATACATATTTTGACATCTAAATCAAATCAATATATTTTTTTGAAAAATTAAAAACTTAAAACCCCAATAGAACTAGTTTTTTAGTAAAACTAGATTTAAAGAAAGTCAATAATGGCCGTAAATGTTTAATCATTTGGGGAAATTTTCAAAAAATTTCTTTAAAAATTATTCCATTATAGGAAATAAGAATTTTTTGAATTTGTTGTACGCTGCATGGGGACGACGCTGGTTCATATCCGAGGAAAATTCATTTATTTAGACGAGTGTGTCGAGAGTGGATATATGTATGTATACCTACTACACATTAGGCGCTTTTTGTTGGTAAGTGGTATAGGCAGCGTAGCAAAATGTAAATAAGCAATGCTTTGAATATTTGACGTCACACAAAAATCCTCAGTACACACCATGTTCTCGCTAGAAGCTTTGATATGTTCTCTGAGGCATATGCGACATGCAGGCGCATTTAAGGTTTTTATAAAAGAAGAGCTATCATTTGAAAAATCAACCATTTTGGGTTTGATGTCAGAAGATGAAACCAGCGCGAGGCTCTTGGTCTCCAAACAAATCATGAACAAAATTGTTCGTGAAAGAAATATTTCAAAAACCTTCAAATTGAATTTTTCAATGAATCTAATATATTACCACAAGTTCAAATTGTTATAGTTTTTTTTTGTAAACAATTGTTGTTTTTTTTTTTTTTTTTTTTTTTTTTTTAAATCCATTAAAGATGACAAAATAACCTAAAAATTGCAAAATCGTAGGAAGCATTTACACATATAAAAATGGTGATTGGAGAGCTTGAGGACAAGCGTTCAGGCCTGTTTATTCGTGGATCATGTCCACTAGGACACTTAATGTTGAGTTCCGATGTATAGAACATGAAAAAAATATGCGCAAAAATGGTCTGTTTTTCCAAGAAGGTATTCTCTGGTTTAAAATAAATAAACAACCGAAAATTATTATTTAATTCAAAAACTTTAATATGAAAATGATGGTGCGAAAGCTTTGTAGTCTTTAACAAGTGTGTTACCACGCAAAACCATCAAAAATTGATTGTCAGTGAGTGAATAAATAAAATAAGTCAAATTAAAGCTCATTTAGAGATTTTAGTTAGATTGCCAAAACCCAGTCTTTAATGGAGTGTGAAGAAATTTGCTCTTAATGGTATTCTATGTAAATAAGGATTCAAGCACCTTTTATCACAAAAGCATCGCAAAGCAGATACATATCAGGTATTTTCATTATTACCGATACTTTCATAATTTGACAAAAAAAAAAAAAAAATCCAGCCTCATAATGTTAGACTTTCAAAACTGACCTACAATGTTTTTCTAAACCAAAAATCATGTTGTTTGAATTCCTCATTCTTATCTTAAGTCCGATCATATAATCATATGACAGCTTTGAATCTAACAAAATACATCAAACTTGCACCTCCAATCAGTTCAGACCAGACATAACAAATCATATTCCGTCAACTACATATACATTTACCGTTGTTTTTCTTAATCAAACCTCACTCCGCATATCAGTCCACAACAAAAGGGATATCATGCATGTCAATGAACAGGTGCGTGCACCTTCCGCATCGCAGCAGCCACTGTAACAAAAGACATTAATGTGTGTCAGAGACAGCCCAAGCGGGGCAGTTAGCCAAAACTGTCAAAACTGTCATTTCATGTCATCGTCATTTAGACGTCATATGAGTTACCCTTCACCATTCATCCCACTGACACTCAACAACCGGACAAGAGAGAACACAAGACAAAATCACACAATGAATCTGACAAGTAAAACACAGCATCATAAATCAAATAAAAATTTATTTATTTATTTGTTTTTTTTTTTTTTGGTTTTTTGTCTTTCCTGGTATCTGGTGTACTATAAAGTATCTTGTATCTTTCATGTTTTTGTTTTTTGTGTTTCATATATTTTATGATCATATTTATGTATGTTGTGTTTTGTATGAATAAATTACACATAAATGCCTACCTGAATTGAGTGTTTGATTCATTGAATTGAAAGTCAATCCAAAAGATACTCTAGAAATCCGAAAAAAAAATGAAACTATGCGAGTTGAATCAAACGAAAAAAGAAACACGTTTCAAAGCATGTGTACCAGGTTAACAGTGGCAATCAGTAACACAGTTGTCAGCTAAGCTAGGTATACAGAATGATGCAAGTTGGAGATTTTTATCAAACTTTTATATGCAGCATGGATCACGTATCTTTTCTGATTCGTTATTTTTTTTTCCTTTTTGGCTAAGTTTGTTGCGAGAGATTGTATCTTTGGGATCGTTTTGGTTTGTAGGTAGGTTTGTTTGTGTATTTCGCGGTCAACACGATTAAGTTATTAAAAACACAGCTGTGCGTGGTTTGCACGATCCATCACTTCCTCCCCCACAAAACAAATCACAATCCACACAAGTTTGTACTGAAGAAATCTGTATGTGCAGTATAATATTGTTCAAAATATATATTTATGTTTTATTTTTTCATTTTTTACTAAAAAAAAAGTTCTTTCCCACGGCCCACTGTATAAAGGTGCTGTGGCATAAGTGAAATGTTTCAATTTTTCTTGCAGCAATCTCGGCACCTTCTCACTTCACTTGCTGACATCTAGATCTGTCAGATTACCTTAATGTCACCATTTGTTACATTGCATTTGAGCAGTCAAAAATACAAACAAAAAAAAAGAAGAAAAACCTTCAAGAAAAATGAAACCAACAAGTTAATATGCAAATTTATCTATCACTTTATTCACCCGTTGCTGGTGGTGTTCGGTTCGTTTGGCGAATTTATTTGCACCAAAGACATTTTTCATATTTTTATATCTTGACATCTAGGCTTTTGAGATTGTTGCAATCTCAATTGCTGGCTGCTGCGTTGTCGGTTCGTTCGCGTATCAAATGTTGTAGAGTTTGCTAGATAATGCGTGGAAAGATCGGTTAATTATAAAATTTGCATATTCATATTTATATATGACAAAAGTGTGTCTTTTGCAAATACAAAAAAAAAATATGATTTGGATACCTGTACATTCTGTCACCCGTTTATAATTGCAAAAACAATATAAACAAACTAAGCATCCTGTGTGCGTGTGAGCTTAATTTATGGTGTGTTTATCATGTACATTGAATAAAGTTATGTTTGGCGATTGTGTGTATGGATTGTGTCGTTGGGTAATTATAATCGTGCGGCGAGGTGATTTTCACTTAGAAAAATCATTTAATGTCACATTAATTATAAATTGAATGAATAAAGAAAACTTGAAGATAGACAATCCATTTTAAGTACCATAACTTTGTTTTGAATGTGACAGATTTGACATTGTTGGATATGTATGTTAAATCAAAAGAGGAACTACATATTAGATTTTTAGTTGAAACAAGATCAGAATTATATATCATTATTTTTACATTTATGTATATACACCGTAGGGAAATAATTTCACTTTAATCTAATAATGGATATTATTTCCCTTTTAATTGGAAATCTACAGTATACGTTGTTTATAAGAAATATTTCACAACTCGATGGCTTCGGCCAGCTTTTCCTTTTATTTTATCTTAAACATGGCTTTGTAGTGTGTCTTTTGACTTATATTCAATATGCTTACTTATTTAATAAGATCCGTCCTGCGAGTCTACCACAAAATTCTAATGATGCAGGAATTTCGTCTCATTTAGGTAAGCGCACATTTGGTACCGCAATCCCGATCTGGAATTACAATAAAGTGGAGACTTTTCTTTACACGTTGTCTCGAAGCAAAAATTGAATATATTTTTCCAAATTTTAGTTGCGGGTATATATTTTAATATGTTTGAAAAAATTGTTTTTTTTTTTTTTTTAAATCTTATCAGTTTTTTTCTTTTTCATTTTGATGATTATTTCACAATGTTTAGGAACCATACAATGTGTTCCTTTAAATTTGTTTGTACGACTTTAATTATTCGGTACGGAATAACGGTTCTATGGATCAGTTTGAAATTTTACAAACGTCTTGGTGGTCTATAGGTCTTCAAAATGTTTTACCAAATAAAGTCCTCCAGTCAATTATTGTAAAGCAGTAAAAGATTTACTGAAAGTTTTTTGTACTTTTTTTAAACTGAGGATGATGAGGTTTTCGCTATAAAACTGAGGATGAGGTGTGTTCGCTATAAAATTTTGAAAAATCTTTGTAGAAAATCAATTCACGTTTTCAAAACTACCCTTAAATTTTCAGTAACATCAATTGTTGCTGAGATGTTGTTAACCAAATTCAAATTCTTTTTTAATTCAAAGTCAGATATTCTTCGGAAGAAAAATTATAGAATAACAAAACGTGACGTCATTATAGTAGTTAAATAAACAAGTTATCAAAACATTACATTTAATGGACTCAAAAAATTGTTTTCAAAGAAAATGACATTCTAAAAAAAAAAAAAAATAAAAAAAAAAATTTTTTGGCTCACGCTGTCTCTTATTATTGCACGAAATAACGGTACCTACCTTAAAAAGTCACTAACTAAAATTCCTCAACACAAGAAACAAGCTTTGGGATGCTTTTTGTTTCATCTCAAAACGTCCTTTTTAACAGAGAGCTGTACTCATCAAAAAAAAAATACAAAAAAAAATCTGAAACATTTGGTTCCCTTAATTTTTTTGACTAGTGTATATAGTTATTTTATTTATAATAAAAAAATGTATGGAAAAGGATCATGAAACTTGTTTTTATTATTTATTATATATTTTTAACTTTTCCAAAAAAAAAAAAGTCAAAATTCTTGCAGCGGTTTTCTTAAAAAATATTTGTTTACATAAAATGTCTTCAATATTTTCTAAAACAAATTCGTATATCTGCACCATTTTCAAGTATTTAATAATACACACTTAAATCTTAATTTCAAAAAATCCAAAAACCCATTTTCTGAATATCGATTAAAAAACAAAAATTTTAAATCCAAAAATATTTTTTTTTAAATCCTTTAATGCAGGTTAGGTTAGGTTAGGTTATCGTGGCTGTCAGCACAATTGCTTGACACACTTAGACCACGAGTTGTTCCATTGTGATACCACATGAATCAAGTAGAAATTCTTTGAATTGAGTGAAAAAACCGGTTTAGGCTATCAGTCGATAGGATGTGAGGCGCAGACCGAATGACCGCATGGAGAAAACCACTTTATAGACTTCTCCATCATTTTATAAACGAAACCCAAACTTGCCTTTATAGAGCAAGTATACAGATATTTGTACAATTTAGAATTCGTTCCTATTCGTTTATGTTTCTAAGGTTGCATACAAATTATTCAATATTTAAAATAATAGCAAAAATCTATTTTATTAACATATTCATTTATGTTTGCACAAACTTTGAACAAAGTGTATAGTCTGAGTCTCAAAGGAAATGTCAAAGTATAAAAGTTTCCCTTGAATAATTTTCAAAAAAGTATTTTCCTTTCCAGTTTTCCACATAAACAAAGATCTTAATATCATAACAAACTAGTAGGTTAAGTATATCTCAAGACGTGACATCACACGACAGCAAAATAGGTATGAAGGCATTTTTGTTATTGTTTTTCATTCATCCATGATCGGTTTTGGCCCCGAATTCGAATGAACAATTCTATGACATTTCTCCTCGAAACGTCCGCGTCCGTTCATTGCGCTGCGACGGTTTGCGATATTTTATGCGTTTTTTTTTTTTTTATGAATGTTTAATTGACCGGAACTGAATACAGTTGTATGTCACTGTAGCCAACAAAAAAAAAAAAAATAAAGACAGTCACAAACGTCAACGTGATGCTTTGATGAGCACGCATCATTGATTTCGTTGCCTTAAAAAAAAAACAAAAAAAAACCCTGGTTCTCTTTCAGACTGCTTTCGATTATTATGGTGAAGTTAAAATTTCAAAAAAGGGTTAACAGGCAATAAATTAATTTACTTCAATTACAAATTGCTTTTTAACTGATCGTCAAAAACTACATATAAGAGCAGATCCATGGGGACTTAGTACGTAACTGTAACAACAAAAGTTAACTCAGTGCGGCCGGCGCGGAGACGGACATTCATTTAGGAACTGTCATTTGCGGGCAGGCGAGCTATCTGTCACTTTTGGTGCTCGGTCATATGTCATTTCGCTTAAGATCACCATGTCACCATGTTCCTGAGTGAGAATATCCTTCTAACCTACTTTTTCAACCAACAAAAAAAAAATGCTCGATCGATCGGTCGCGTTGGTCGTTCCGCAAAACGGATTAACGAACGATTGCTATAGACATTTTATGACACAAGTGATGCAAGTGACATTCGACTTGAACAACCGGCCTTCCTACGTTATATTGTACAGATATATTTTTATGAAAACTTAGTGGTGGTGTGGAGCGGCTCGGCGGGCAAGAAATAAATGTACAAAAAAAAAGAGTCAAACTAATCGCAATTGATTGCTCTTTTATGCCAGGTGATCGCGCGATACAGTGATCGCATATCAATGTCCGCAGAGTTTAGTTCCTTTTATACCAGCATCGGTGTTTGGTTTAGTTATGATGTAGCCGTCCGCTGTCTCCATATCACTTGGACATATATACCCTCATTCGACTTGGACCTGCTGTTTTAATCAATTTTTCTAAGCTAGGTATGTTGCAAGCAACAAGATCATTGACAACGTTTCGTGATGTTTTTTTTTTTTTTTTTTTTTTTGACGGTCCTCATATCTGTGGCGGTATGCTGTTGCGAGTTTATAAAATAGATGGCGCCCCTATCTGCAATATGCATATTAATTGCACATTTTATTTCATTTGATGTTTATCATTTAAAAAAAAATATATTCAAGGGAAGGGGTGAAAATACTATATTAAATTTTATCATGCAGAATTATTATAGCGAATGCATTTTAGGGGCTCACGTATGGAAACTTGTTTTAAGTTTTTATCAATTTATAAAAGTGACTTGCTAAATGAGTGCAGTGGTGCTGATGAATTAATTTTGACACTTGTGGGTATGCATGCAATAGTATATACGTTTACTTGGCAGTTGAACTTCATAAAACTTGTTACGTTTATACTGAGAAAAATGTCTATACATCTACAGGGTGATTCACATAAGGTGTGACAAAAAGCTCGAGCGTAGGTTGAGTCGAGACAAGAAAAAAAATTACATGGGAGGGGGTCTATTTCCCCCCGTTAAGGCGGGTCGGGCAATTTTCATAAATAATTGACTTAAAATAGAAAAAAAACATACAAAAATAATGGCAACACTTAAAGTGCTATGTTATACTTTTTTTTTAAAGCCAGAAATTCGTTCTTTTACTATATTTTTAATTTAAATTATTTGAGAGAATATTTTTTGAAAAACTAGTTTTCAAAATCAAAATTAAAAAAAAAAAAAAAATAATGAAAATAAATTGTATTCAAACTAATTTTGTTCAAAATTGTACGTTATTAAGAATTATTTTTGTTTTTAATATTCGATATATATTTGCTGTGAAACCCTGAGTGAAGCCCAAAGACTTAAAATTGCTACTTAAAGGAGCTTGTTGCATGAAATCAATTTGGTTTCATCAGTGATGAAATAAGTAAACATAACA
Organism: Epistrophella euchroma; assembly: GCA_947049315.1. Classification (NCBI taxonomy): domain Eukaryota; kingdom Metazoa; phylum Arthropoda; class Insecta; order Diptera; family Syrphidae; genus Epistrophella; species Epistrophella euchroma. The sequence goes on along the minus strand of OX346245.1, from coordinate 117,297,640 downwards.
TTTACTTGACCTAAAAAACAATAGCTGCATTTTATTTTCCCCCAGATCTAATCCGGATCAGATCATGATAATAAAACAAACTGGATCACAAATTTATTTATTTCTCACAGTTGGCTTTATTTGCACAATAAAATTGACAGAAGGAAAATTTTCACAAATATTATTTGAAATAATATTTGGTATTGAATGTTTAAAATGGAACAGTTTTATTTTTTTAGTTTAATTTTCATTAAGTTAATAGTTTTTATGTATATTTTCCGTGCCTCGCGACGCGTCGTCTCTGTTGAATGAAGAAAAACTCATAAAAAAAAATTGGAATGATGGCGACATTTGTTTGATTTCGAGAATTTTTAATTTTATTGAGTTTTTTCTGTAAATCTCAGCAGTGGTACCAACCTATAAAATTAAAATATTGCTAGGGAAGTGTTCAAAAAATGGATTTCGAAATCCAAATCTAGAAGCAGACCTGGATCTTGTGTTGTTTTTGTATTACTTGTATTTATGTTTCCAAATCCAATCCGGATCAGATCTGGGGGAAAATAAAATACAGCTATTATTCTCATGTCCATGAGTTAGAAGTTAAACTTCTTTGAAGTGGTTCAACAACCTCCAACGAAATCAGTAATTTCCTCCCTGTACTTGCCACTTACCAGGTTAGCTACTGCATTGTGCTTTTTTCAGGGAGAGTTCAAACGTTTTTTCGAAAACATCTTGCATCTCGATGGTTTTTATTTGAACCTAAAATTTTTGGACAATATAAAAAAATTTTAATTTGAAACAAATCGAACATTATTGTTAAAATAATGCCTATTAACTAATTTTTGAAAAATCGAATTTTCAAAACGGACTTTTGATAATTAAAAAAAAAAAAAATACAAAATTTTCTATTTGAACTTTCTAAGAGCTCTTGATGTATAAAAAAAGATTATTTTATAGGTTTATTTATAGCTAGCGCAGTAACACAAGTGCCAATAAAATGCTGTATCTAGTTTTCTGCACACTCTTCATTTCTGTGGCTGTGTTCGTAGAGTTTTGCGGCTTACACACAAAAGTGTCGTTTTATACAAAGAGTGGTTCAGTACGTTTGTTACCATTTTGGGAGAATTACCCCTTTCTAAGAGAAATTTCCCTTTCTTTTAAAATTTGGCAGGTTTTATACATTTTAGTGGAAAAGGATACACTATGATCTCCAATACGAGCTCTGAGCGATGTAGTTTTTGTATTAGATGCCATCAAAAAGTAAAAGAGACAAAATAATACATTTAGCAAAAAACGTAATTTGCAATTTAAATGTGCGAGAGTGATTTGATGAACACTAAATTAGGACGTAGGTATGTGCAGTATTTAGTGCGATATTTAGACGTATTGATGGATTTTTAGTCGGACATATCAAATGTTCGTGAAGAAATTCTGCTTTTCGGTTTTGTTTACCGAGGGAAATATAATAGTTATAAAATTGCCAGTAAAACACGTTTATTGAAATACAAATGTTAGTGAAAATGGTGAAATGGTAGTAATATGTATATAAAATTTGTTCCTGTTTAATTGTAGACCATAGTCGTAGTCGTTTTTGAGAAAACAAGATTTTCTTCAACGCTTTTTAAGCTGTTGGATGGAAAGTACCTACCATAAATTTTGGGCTTACAAATTTTTTTTAAAATTTTCTAAATGATAATAAGAAAACGTTGGTGCCAAGTTTAATAAAAATCAATTTTATAGATTTTAATAATTTATTGAGTTTAAAAAAAAAAAAAAAAAAAAAAAATATATTGAAACTTTTTTACAAATCCCAAAAATATTTGTTGGGTCATTTAGGTGTCTATGGGAAGAATACTATTAAGACTTTTCAGAGTATTCTCCATACAAAAAATTGATAAAAATCAGTTTGTTTTTTTTGTTATAAACAAATTTTGTATGCAGGCTTTTTTGGTCAATTTGATTTTTTTAAATGCAAATAAAAAACTTTATTTCATTTTTATCCCAACGTTTCGTCGTTATCCACGACTTCTTCAGGGGTATTTTATTGGATCTTTAACATTTTGAAAATAATAGGTACTATTTATTTACTGACTTATATTTTGTTGAAACCAAAAACTTACTTGTTAAAATTTTATGAATTTACATTTATAATTTAAATAAACGAAGTCTTATTTAAAGAAAAAACAATTTTGAAAGATAGAATTATTACTATTATAATAAATTAACACTGAAAACAATTAATTTATAATGTCTATAATGTCTATAATTTATAATGTCTATAAATTAATTGTTTTCAGTGTTAATTTATTATAATAGTAATAATTCTATCTTTCAAAATTGTTTTTTCTTTAAATAAGACTTCGTTTATTTAAATTATAAATGTAAATTCATAAAATTTTAACAAGTAAGTTTTTGGTTTCAACAAAATATAAGTCAGTAAATAAATAGTACCTATTATTTTCAAAATGTTAAAGATCCAATAAAATACCCCTGAAGAAGTCGTGGATAACGACGAAACGTTGGGATAAAAATGAAATAAAGTTTTTTATTTGCATTTAAAAAAAATCAAATTGACCAAAAAAGCCTGCATACAAAATTTGTTTATAACAAAAATATATGATAAAAAATTGGTCGCATAATATATTCACAAAATCAGTTTGTTCGTTTTTGAGAAAAACTAAACTAAAAAAAAATGATTCTGTGGATGAAGCCATTCATAACCATTTTTCTGAAACGTTTGTTATTTTTGGTTCTAAAAAAAATTAATTAAATTTATATAAATTTAAGAAAACAAAATCATGCCGATTATGGAATCTGAAAAACGAAGAAACAAAAATAGAACCTTTAGTCCAATGCGTTTCGTCCAGGCACGACAACAGTTGGGCTCATCAGTTAGATGCTGTCGTACCTTTCTAAGGGGCCAGTTATAGCGATCAGGAAAACTCATCAGGAAAAATTTTCTTTGTGATAATTTAATGTTTTATCATACGATTTGAAATATACAAATGATACAAATCGATGATAAATCATTTAAAATATTTATTTCATTAACAAAATTTTCTTTGGAGGAAATATTTATTCTATAAAATTCATTTTCTGATGGAAACTCGTTTTCTGTACGAAATTTCCATCAGAAAAATGAATAAGTACTTGTTTTAGACAAAGTATTTCTTACAAATTAAATTTTTTTAATGAAAAAAAAATATTTCAATTGGTTTATCATCGATTCGTATCCTTTTTATATTTCAAAAGAAAATTTTTTTCTGACCCATTTTCCTGATCGCTATAACTGGCGCCTAAGACGCAATTTTTTGGTCGATGAATACCGACTCTTAATAAAATGTACAGCGCATACACACTGTAATTTATATTCCGAAATCTGAAAAACTGCATCCGCAGTGAATCGCAGTGTATAGTGCTCTCCATTCTCTTCATCAATTTCACGTTGAAAGGCAAGAGAACAATATACCCCGAATCCCTGCGCTGCGGATCTACTGGGCAATTCAACCAGTCCTGTATTCTTTGATAAAGTGTAAGTGCCATTCCATTCTTCAGTGTCAAAATAGTCACCAGTATGTTTTGCTATACTTTATACATATATCGCCCTCACATAATTTTTGTTTCAATTTTTCTTCGCCATAAATGAAATAAAATTAAAACAATTTATGCCCCCGACTGCTATTGCACGGGCTTATAATTCTTTAATAAAATAAATCTAACATCAATTTACCAGTTCAGCCCACATATATACACACATACACAATTTAGATACAATTCGCATTAGTGAATAAAGTAGAACCACCATAAATTTACTTTTTTTTTTATTTTTCAACTTCATTGCAATAATATTTCCTCTTTTTAAATTTATTTCATAGAATTAAATTCTAAGAATAAAAATGAAGCTTATGAAATATACTCAAGGTCACTCAGAGACGTTCCATCAGCGTTTATACACTCTCGCCTCTTCTGATTTATCAAGAAAAAATATTTCTAAACACGAGTAAGACAAGACATAGGGACTAAGTTTTTTTTTTCCTTATATAACTTTTCCGCATACCTACCTACTTTAAACCTTTCGAGATCAAGAATTTAGATTAATCACAAAACACAACTTAATCACTGCTCTAAATAACATGAGCAAATAAATATCATCACAATTTTAATCGATGATTGATGGAACGACTTTTTTCTTTTTTAAATTTATCTATTTTTTTCTATATAATAAAATGTGTAGTTTATATCTGCATCATGATGTATAAACATATCTTTAAAAAAAAAAACTATCTCAAGGAAGGAACAACAGAGATGCTGAATTTAAGTGAATGCCTGCATCTAGTTGAGCTGCGAGAACTCGTTAGATACTTTATTTATTTTTTTTTTCTATATATACGAGCACCAACTCGAGAGTCATTGATGGGAGTTATAAAAACTTGCGCTCCAAGCTTAGAATACCTATAAAAATATGTATAGGTACATTGAATTCCTGACAACTATAATGTGTATATAGAGGCGGGGGGCTTGCTGCGCAAAGGAACTCATAAATATGTTAAATATATCTCGTCAAATGAGATTTTTATGCAATCAATCAAGTTAGTGCGATGAGGTGATGGTTGTTTTTTTTTTTTGTTTATGAACTTTTTATTATATTTTATTTTTTTTTTGTTTAGGGAAAAACCGATTGCTTGATGGGAAGAACCCAGAAGACGACTTTTGTGTATAGTGAAACAGATTAGACGAATAAGAAATTGAATTTTAATAGATTGTTTAGCGTTGTCATAACAGTAGTCAATTCTCACTACAAAGACAATGACGATATTAATGTGACCAGGTTAAGATTCGAAGCAAGGAAAACAGGAAGGCCTTTTTCTAATGTACAAATCATTGGTTTATAAGAAGATGCGAGCTATAAGATTTTTCTTTAGAATGTTCATTCCTCTTAGATACATGGGGTCTCATAGATACAGGCGATGTATCTTTTGATCGTTTGGCAGGGATTTTTATTATTTTTCTTTTATTCCTTCGTTGAGTCGCATAGTCGTTGTCACGTCTGGGCTGTCAAAGTCAGATCATAGATGTTTCGGTTGGGGTATTAATGCGGCGCAACAGTCGTGTCTACAAGTTATAAAATTGTTTTTGCACTGTCGAAACGAAATCTTAAAGCTTATAACACTCGCACGCCTGTCACTATGTCTTGCGCGAATTGACGCTCACTGGCTTCGCTTGGCATGACTTCAAGTAGGTACCGAACAGGTAATAGGAAAAAGTTGATTCCTTTATATGCATTTTTAAAGCAGATTAACATAGATAGCTGATCGATCAAAGTCCCATGAGATACCTGTTCGACATGACATTAGTGACAGACTTTCTACAAGCTACATACGTACCTACCTATACCTACATAAAAATCTACTTTTTTTTTATTCAGATTTATTAGATTTTTGTTCATTTTTTTTTGTAGGTACTTGATTTGAATTTTAGAAGAAGAAGGTTCACAAATCTCAGCTCGATCACATGATGAATGAGAGAATGTTTTTTTGTTTATATAAAGAAGGTGTATACGGATGTGATGGAAAAGAAAAAAAAATATTGTTGTGATATTCCCTTCTCAGGTATTTATAAATGGAAAAGTTACAAAACAATGTCAGCTTGAATACAATGCAAATTATTTGTTATTTTTTTGTGAGGAAAAAAAAATAAAAATGAAAAAATTCCCCGAGGAACTTCGAAAAAAAAAAAATGTTATCTAAAATTAAAAAAAAAAATTATAAAAATTTCAAAGAGTCATCGTCATATACTCGTCACTTCTACTTCCATATCTACCATCATCATCATCATCATCATAGAGTGCATATTTTTCGCTTGGCAGCTCTTGCGTAACGAACTTGTATTTATTTTATTATAGGCACATTCAAAGTTGTTTAAGAGGCACATTATGTATAAGTATAGTATGTGAATACATATATGTATGTACATATATGCATTTATAGAGTAACATTTTAATTCAAACCGCTTTGCTATAAAAATAAAAATTTAGATAGATACGGTTTACGAATACCTACATATACGTTCTATAATAAAATGACGTTTAGGAGGTCTTTGATAAACAAAGTTGGCTTGCCGTACCAACCTGATTTTTTTTTTGTACTTACTTAAAAGTTATCGTAAATGTATTTTTTTTTAAAAGAAGAAAGTCTTGTTTCTTCATTAAAAAAACGAGAACTTAAGCAAGCATTACTTTCACTTTCAATCAAATAAGCAACTATAAATCAAATTTGACATTGACGCCTCTTCGTCAAAGAGATAACCGGTTGATACTATTTTGGATAATGGTTGGTCAAGTAACCTACCTAAGCTAGTCAAAAGCCCAGTTTTACCGAAACTCGATTAAAATTCTTGAATATATTTTTCATGCAATTTGAATATCGAGTAAATTCGGAATTAACATTTGGTGACTTAAACAAATATTTTGTAAATATTCTGAGATTATGTACATTGAACATACAGAGTATGTATTTCAAATCTTAATAGAATGTATTTGTAAACTTAGATTAAATTAGAATTTCTTCACATATGTAGGTACTAAACTAGCTTAGAACCCGGTATAGCTGGCGACCAGGTACTAGCTCTGGTACTGGGTCCTAATGAAAAGTTAGTACCTGAGCATTTCTTCACATCCCTAGTAACCGATCTAAGTTCACACAGCGGTACTATCGGAACTTAATACGTCTACACATACACATACTTGAAACCGTGATCCATTTCCTTGGTTCCTGCCCTATTTTGAAGGAGATACGAAGAAATCACCGTGGCGTGATGGTTAGTGCGATGGACTGTCATGCCAGAGGTCTAAGGTTCGATCCCCAGCCTCGCCATCTATTTATTTAAAAAGAAAAACGGCTACTGCCTCTTGCGAGGAATTGACAAATCCTCCAAGAGTATCTCCTGTCACAGAAAAGTGCCGCTCGTTAGCCGTTCGGATTCGGCAATAAACTGTAGGTCCCCTCCATTCCTGCAGACACGCACACAGGAATGGTTGAGAGTTGTAAGTCACTAGGCCCTAGTTCTTCATGAGCTGTTGTGCCATCAAATTTATTTATTTATTTATAACAGACATTCTACCGTTAGAAGATATAAAAAATATTCTGGACGATAGCAACTACTGGAGTACACTGGCCTCATATTGCTTAACTGCACTCAGCTATAGAACTAGAATATTTGATGAAAATTTTTAAATGATAATCCAGCTACAAATCCCTTATTGTCAAAATAATTAAACAATGATGTTTCAATTAATTGTCTAATCTCGGCAGACGGCTTAGCCATGCTTAAATGTACTATTTTTATTAATTCTATATTGTTATTATTTTGAGCTAATAAAGTATTTTAAACTAACTTAATACGTCTAAAACTGATCTAATACTGATTTTGACAACATTTTGGCATTTTAAAAATAATTTTGATATTTATTTAACATTTACGTCAGTTTTTTTTTGAAGTTTTTAATCAATTTTCGCAGAATTTGCCTGTTTTTGATTTACTTATTATGTTTTCTGTTTGTAAAGAAGATGAAGATACTAATGGGATAACCAAATTCGCCGGCTTCAAAATGTGTGCGCCATTTCAAATATTGGTGAAATATTTGACCGAGCATCAATCCCGGTCCATTTTTTAACAACGTTTAGTCCGCCGATGATATTTTCCTGTTACGTCAAGGGTCTAGGAATCGGTAGAATGCATAAGCAGTCACTTCAAATTCTGAAAATGTCGCTGGCTTTTATCCAAAGTTGAAAATCTAAAAACCAATAAAACTAGAAAAAAATGCTCTTATCTTACATTTATGTATTTGAAAAAAAAAGCAATGGTCAAGAAGTTTTTAAAACTGTTCTCGGAGCGAACAAATTGTCACTACCAAAAATTTGAAAAAAAAAAACAGAATCAAAATTAACAGGTTAAAAAAGCACTTATTACCTATTTCTTCAGAAAAAAACAGGCAAGAAATGGTCAAACCAAATGAAATGAATTGCTCTGATTGAAATGAATTGCTCTGATTTGAGTATTAACCTGCTAGACTGTCGATTTCGAGGTCCTAGCTTAAACCAAGTCCTAACTAGTATTCGGTACCAATTTGATAGGACTAAGCCTTAGTACTTGTGCGAAGTAATGAGTTGAAACCGATTTGAGTACTAACTTTAGGGCTAGTACCGGTACTGCGTTAGGACTCTGTGAAGAAATTGGCTGTAAGGGAACAAGACTTGTTGCAGTTTTTTTGGTGTTTTTTTGAAGAGCTGTATTTATCTCTGTGAAAAGTGGATGTATTTAAATGAAATAAAAAGCAAAGGCTTTATATTTTTTGTATTGAGAAATTTTAACAAATGATTTTTTTTTTAACGTATCGTTATTGCGCAACAGCATGCGCCACAAACTTTAAGTTTTTTCCTATTTTTTGAGGGGTGTCATATTCTTTGATTTTTTTTGAGCTACTCGTAATTAAATGATTTATTCAATAGCTTGATTATGAAGCTTTAAAGTTGTCATTTTTTGTATCTCAGATAGCCCATCTGAATACCACCCAAAAGCGGCCACGTCTCAGGAGTCGTGACTCATGACATGACTCATGAGTCATGACTCTTCGAAATTTAATGCGTGAAGGTAAAATTCGATGTTTATTTCGAATAGAAAAATGCGACTCTTCCTCTTGAAGCACTAAGTAATGCGCGAAATATATTAAAGGTTTACTTCGAATCTGACGTAAGAAATAAAAAGTTGGAAACAGATTATCAAATTATGGGTTCGTGCATGGTAAGATGTTTCTAAAGCAAAATATTTTGGGATATAAATCCCTACGTGGGGAAACTACGTGTGGCACCACTGTTTGTGAAAAGGAGCTCAACTTTCGCTCCCAAAGTATCTTTTCGTTTAATTTGTCCGTCATCCAATTTTTAAATTTTAACACAGGTAACCTACAAGCCTCGCATGAAGTACTTTTCTTTATTAGCATTAACCTTTTGTCAAAAAGTTATCTGAGAATAACTGTTTATGCAAGCCAGTTTCGACTGTGGACATTTAAGGCAGTTTTCATTACGCCATAAGTAAAATTTGTGTTTAATGTTTACTTGATTTTTTTCGGTATTAAAAGTACGATTTTGTTTGGGTCCTGAAAAATTGTTTCATATCCCACCACAAGAAAATTAGTGATAATTTTTTGGTGCAATAGAGCCCTGGAAGAAATATAAACGAATATTTTTTATTCAAAAAATTAAGAATGTGCTAGATAAACAATTTAATTCGTTTTTTTTTTGCGTTTTAAAAATACGCAAAGACAAAAATTTGTATTTCACAATCGGTGGTCATCTCATGCAAATATAGTTATGTACCTCGAATTTTTTGAAATTCTTATTATTTTTAAGTCTTAATTTCTGGAAAGACTTTTTTTTTTGTGTCGGCTTAAATGCGGTTAAAAATCTTATTTTTACTCAAAGCATACTTATGTAAATAAAACACATGTGAATTAGTTCCAAAAATATTTAACCAATTTAACGGTTCTTAATTGTTCTTTTTCGTTTACCCTTCAAAATTGTTCTTCTGATTTTTTTGTTGTCTTTTTTTAATTACATTTAATTGTTTTCCAAAAATATAATAAATGAATAAAAAAAAAAAAATGCAAAAATAATTGTTATTTTTTTTTTTTAACTCTGTTGCAATTTTGGGCTTTATCAAAAATATAGAAATTGCTCCATGTAACTATGTTCCTACTTTATACTTTCAAAGTAAAGTGAATTTAAGTTAAGTTAAGTACATAGGTATTCAGATTTGTTTGATTAAAATTTCAGCAAACATAATGTTCATTTAATAACTCTGTAATTTTATATTCGTTATAATGTTTAAATATCTTATGTGAAACAGAAAACAATAGATTGATATTGTACTTCCCCGTGAATTTTTTTGCCAATTGGGTAAAAAACCAATTACACAACATAATCACAAAAAAAAAAAAAATATGACGCATCCCATCACATCACATCTTTATTATTATTTTAGCAAGCTTAAGGCAACACTCTTGGTCAAATTCAACCTTGAATGCATATCTCTCATGCAAATATCATGAATGACTATCAAATTTTATTTGACATTTGAATAAAATTAAATTCGCAAAAAATTAAAAAAAAAAAAAAACGAAAACTACATGACAGCAGCACAAACAAAATTCCCCAAAAACAAAAAAAATACTAATCATGTCATGTTATTACTTCCCCCTCCAACCCGCTCGGCGCTAACCAATCCTCACTTCAACTTTGACCTTTAAGAACACATATATCATTTAACTGTCAGATACACCTCATTACTCACATTTTATTTCTATAATAAAAATCGAAAGTCTATCAAACACAAAAAAAAAAAAAAAAAAAAAAAAACAAGAAAAAATTTATAATATTGAAATGCATTAAAAATAACAAAAAAAACAAGCGCCTACAATTTTGACTGATGATCTTCAATTTTTGATTTGGAAAGAAGAAAAAAAAAAATAAAGTGCACCAACCAAGACGCAAAAACTTGCTCTTATAACAAGTTTCTTAAATTTATAGAATTTAAAGAATTAATTTACCTTGAAATTAAGTTTAAAATTTTACTGCAAATAATAAAATCGAAATTTAAAGCATTTTATGTGAAAATCATCTGATTTCTTAGTAGATTTGAATTTACATAAAAAAATATTTTTTTTTGTTGGTGCCATCTTTTAAAATACATTTTATGGAAAATTCGAAACATTTAGATACACACTCAAAATCTCCAGACTAATCTCAATATTCGGCTTCTCCATCACCGTTAAACCATATTTGATTGATATGTAGGTCTATCGAACTTCATTTTTTTTTCACAAATTCATAACTTGCCCCTATAACATCGAATCTCCAACGTAAACAAAATAACAAACAATAAAAAGAAATCCCAAATGATTAACGACTTCAAAAGGTGTAGAAAACAATAACAATTAGATACTAAAATAATAAATGCGCGATAAATTTTGTTTCGTTACAAAAAAAAAAATAGATACCTTCATTTAATTTCATTTGTCTTGTAAATAGAGAGAAGCAAATGTGGATAATAATAAATTGATTGTTTTAGTTTTCTTGGGATACAAAATGCATTGTATTTATTGGATAGCCAGTATCTTTGAGATATTAATGGGAATTCACTTAAAAATTCATAAATTATTTTTCTTAACCAGGTACAGGGGTCTTTAGTAGAGAGTCGAGTATATATGTAAGTAGTTATGATACCTCCAACGATGACGACGAACCGGCTTGGGGTTGTGGCAGCTTTAAAATTGTTTACTTTATGTCTTTGTCATAAAACAAAAACTTATACCTAACCTACTCTACTTAATAACAATTTTATACTATACGACGAGAGTAGTTCCTCGATTAAAATCTGAAAAAAAAGCGTTATAGACTGCATATGTGTGGTAAGTAGGTACTCGGTATAGTGCTTGAATATAAACAGGGGACGACCAAAACTAGCTACAATAAAAAACAATAGCTGGCTGCGGCATGCTATTGCTTCAGTCTGTTCTAGTACATGCCTAAGCTATGTAAAGTGACGACCTTCATTGCAAGAAAAAAAAAAAACTGGGTATTTACTTGTACACTGAATTATAGTTAGATACTCGTTCAAAGATACAGATACAAGTTCTCTGACTTTTGAATAGAATGATAGAGTGCTTCGCGTAACGAAAAAATTTCAAATGAATCCAAAGCTTTGGTTTTTTTTTTTATTTTGTTGTATATTCAACAGGGGCTTGGGAACGGGGTAAAGAGTCATTTTTCTTTCTGAGATTGTACATATAAAACAGAGGTAGGTAAAGTTTACAAAAAAAAAAAAAAAAAAAAATACACTGCAATTTCAATGGAGATAGACGATCAGAATAGATTGCGGCTGTGATGTGTGAAACATGGCAACCTTGTAACGTTTTATTTTTTTTTTTTTTTTTTTTTGTCTTCTTTTTATTTTTGCTGTGAATTTGTTTTTGTTTATATTTGCAGCTTTAAGTAAATTTTTTTTTTTTTTGTTGCCAATTGTTTTAATATAGACAGATACAACATCATCAATTTTATACTTCAGCTTTAAAGCAATAAGCATGCTTTTGACTAAATTTTGTATTCTTCGATTTCTTTGCAGGTGAAAATTTGGTTCCAAAATAGAAGATCAAAGTACAAAAAAATGATGAAAGCCGCACAAGGTCCTGGTGCCGGAAGTGGAATGCCATTGAGTAGTGGACAAAATCCTGGTTCTCATAGTCCAAATCAAAATATGCATAGTGGTAAGTTTTATCATATAAATAAAGAAATTAATTGACTCGCAGATAAATACATAATTGTTAAATCGCCATTAAAATAAAAATGAAAAGAACAATTTTTGTCTATTTTTTCACTGATAAGATTTCAAAAGAAAAAAAATTACAACTAAATGTTAATATTTTGAATTTTTTTTCGGAACACTATTTTTTTTTTAACTTTTCAAACTAATAAAAACTGTGAAAAATCGAACAAAAATTGTTTTTTTGTGATGCCGATTTCAAAATGTTACAATTTTTTCTTATAATTTTTTTGTTACAACTTTAATCATTCGGTTCTGAAAAACGGTTCGCTGAATCAATTAGAAATTTTAAAAAATATTGATGGTTTATATAGTACCTAGTTCCTTAAAATGTTTTACCAAATTACCAAATTAAGTGAAGGATTTACTAAAAGTCTATAAAAAGTTGTTTTTTGTACCTACTTTTTTTTTTTAAATAACAGTGATGTGCCAAAAAAATATTCGCTTTAAAGTTTTGAAAAGATCTTTTAGGAAATCAATTCAGGTTTCCAAAACTGCCCTTAAATTTTCTGTGTCATAATTCGTTGCTGAGATATTGCAATCCAATTCAAATATGTCTTTTTTCATTCAAAAATTGAAGAACAACAAAAAATGACGATATTAAAGCTGGATAAATAAGTTAACGAACCAATATAATAAAATAATAAAATGGTGCAAAAAATTTTTCGAAGACACTCTTCAAAAAAAAAAAATACAATTTTTGTCTCGTGCTCCCCTCTTATTATTATCTACGTAATACATTACCTGAAAAAAATATTTGCTACAATTTTTTAACACAAAAATAAAGCTTTAGAATGCTTTTTATTTTATCTCAATACGTCCAATTTTGAAAGAGATATAGCTCTTCAAAAAACATTTAAAAAACAGAAAAAATGTTTGTTGCCTTAATTTTTGTTTGGCTATTGTAGATTTTGTCAAAGTTCAAAAAAAATAAGTATTTATCTAATCATAATCATTTCTATTATCTGAAAATATGATGCTAGACTTCGCTACATTATGATTATTCGACGGTGAACGCAAATGACCGTTGAAGTTTAAAATTTGGCAACTTGATTTTTACATTTCGGTATCAACGCGTTGACACTACAAGCTTTGGCTTTGACACGACTTTAGAACACGTTGACCATGTCGACACGACAATGACAATAATATATGGCATTTCTCGTACATTCTTTAAATTTAATGACGTTTTCGATTAGTTTTTGTTAAGTCACAAAAATTCAGACTTCACTGAAGTTTGGCTACGATTTTTAACGGATTACAAACTTGAAGTGGTGTTCACATTGGCCAAACTTCAGGCGACTCAATTTGACGTCTATTTTGTTTTATCTCAATCCTTTGTCTCTTGGTGAGGAAGAGATAGCGTAGTGAGGTAGAATTTTTCAAAACAAATTCAAAAATCCTCCCGCACTTGAACATCTCTTTACGACATGAGGTTGGAGTGAGATAAAACAAAGAAATGTCAAAATAAGTCGCCAGAGGTAAGGCCAATGTGATCACAGTAATGGCTTGCAAGAACTACTACCGTTACCGTTTTCCCCTCTTCTTCCAATCTTACTGAAATACTTAATTTAGTAGAAATTTCTCTTATTTTAAAAGAAGAACTGTCATTGTAAAGGGTTCAGAAAGTTTCTGGATCCAATCTTAAACGGAATAAATACCCTAATTAAGAAAGAAGGTCAACAGAACGGAGACAACGTTGATGATATGTCAAAGTTAAAACACAGCAGCACTAACGAAAAGTGTCATAAGTACGCAGACCGATGATTACATGGCCAACGAAAATAGTCAACGACTTGAACTTAAAATTCGTTTGAAATTAGTATCATTGCAATTTTTCAATGCGTTAACTGCGTTGACGATCACACGACTTAACAACTTTGAAACAGAATTTGACGTCATATTAACGCTTAAGAGTCCACGCATTAGCCATTTTCTCATATATGAACGTTTAATCTTAGCTTTATAATGTATGCGAAAAAAAATTAAGTATTGAAGTACCTATTAAAAATAAAATATATATAAATTTTATAATTTTTATTTATAATATATATTTATAGTTTTAAAAATTGAAATGAAAATTAATATTTAGCTTACTTTAATTAATACTTATTCCTTATTTATTTTATTTTTTTTTTTGCAGGCGGTAATAACGGCGGTGGATCGAATAGCGGGTCGCCATCTCATTACCTACCTCCTGGACATAGTCCGACACCATCAAGTACGCCTGTGTCCGAATTATCACCTGGTAAGTAAATTATTTTGATTTCTATAATTAATTACTTCTTGTTGTTAAGACATACAATGTTACAAAAATTTATACATAAATATCACTAAGAAAATTATACATTTTTTTGATCAATTTTTAGTTACTATGTTAATGTTTCTTAAATTTTTTTTTAATTCAATTATTAGAATTTCCTCCAACTGGTTTGAGTCCGCCCACGCAAGCGCCCTGGGATCAAAAGCCACATTGGATAGATCATAAACCTCCGCCGCAAATGGTGCCACAACCACCTCATCCAACGCACCAGCCAACATACCATAGTACACCGCAAATGGGTGGCTATTGGTATCAACCAGAAACAAATCCGTCGTTACTAACGTAGGTAAAACCTTGCAATTTTTTAATACCTATAGATTTTATATTATTTTATTTTACCTCCTATACAAACTTCTTCAAAGTTCGATGTTTTTTTTTTAAAAGGAGACGATCAAGCAACAAAAAAAAAAAAACACAAAAAACATTTTATTTTATTATCCTCTTTTTTTTTTGTTTATTTTAACCAATTTCTATAGCTTTGATCCAGCGAATGGTAAGGCCAATCAACAACTGGAACGACTTGTAGAGGTCCCGTTCTGGGGTGGCGTACAAAGAACGTACCACTGACTTAGATGGCTGTCATCGAGAATATAGTCAGAAGCGGTGGAATGAGTCGACAACCATACCATATGGACTTGCAGATTATTCCTGTAAGTCCTCTTGATTGAAAAAAAAAAATCGATCAAAATTCCTTAAAAACAAAAAAAAAACCTAAATTAGCGGTGATAGATAATTTTCTTTAAAAATAAAAACAAAATAAAATAATTTCATACAACTGGAATAATCTTTTAAAACTAGTAAGCAAAATTGCTTACTTACTTCTTTTTATAAAAATTCGGAATCAATGTTTTGCAATTTTTCTAAAAAAATTTAAGAATATAAAAATAAGAAGAAAAAAGTTTTCAAATAGCAGATAAATTGATTATGGTTTTCTAATACATAAAGTCAGTTTTTCAAACAGCTTTATTTCACAAAGTAATGATAAGGCTGAATTCTTACATTAGATACAATAAAGGTTAGTTTATGTTTGTTTATAGTAACTTTAAACGAGAAATTCGATGCCAACCTTCATGTAGACCCTCAAGTCTATTTCAATGTGAATTTTTAACAAAAACCTCCTTAATAAACAGAGTGATTCGGCAAAGGTGTGACAAAAAGCTTGAGCGTTTACGTTGAGTCATGAAAAGAGGAGGGTGGGGGGATCTATTTCCCCCGTTTAGGCGTAGAAGAGGCAGGAGGCTATACTTTTTTTTAAAGCCAGAAGTCCATTATTTTATGATGTTTGAACTCAAATTATTTGAGTGAATAGTTTTTAAAAAATTAATTTTAAAATCCAAAATTTAAAAAAAATAGTGAAAAATTTTTTTTTTTTTAAATTGTACATTATTTTTGTTTTTAAAATTCGATGCTTCTATTAATTTTTAGTCATACAATGTGTGTATGTTACTCATGTAAAATGTATGTATGTAATATTTTGAAAATTTCACCTCCATTTTTAAGCTCTATAAAGTTATTTTTTATCGTAAGCCTAGTTTATACATCAATGCGAAGTGAAATTCAATTAAAAATAAAATATCAATAAATCTCCCGCCAAAAAGTTTACAAGGAAAATAAATTTTGTTTTATCTCTGATCTATATATAAAAAGCCTTAAATACATTTTATGGTACCATTTTCTCAAAAAGTGTTTGACCGATTTCGATAAATTTTATATGGTTGGAAAGCCATGTGAAGAATATACTTAAGACACGCATTTACACACTATAAGGCATTTTTGGTTTTGTACTTTCGAACACTGCGCATATTCAAAAAAAAAAATTTTTTTCCTTCAATATTTTCAAACAAATTGTTTGAGAAATTGAAAGTGTCGAATTTCGACACAGGACGATACTAGTTAAGATAAATCCGTTGAATTATCTTTACTTCGAAACAAATTTTTTCCTCCTTGTCGTTTAAATTTGCATTTACTTTAATTGTATTTTTCAAGTATGGGAAAAAAAATTCATTTCATTTCGATTTATAAACAAGGCTTTAGGAGGAATCGAAAAATTTAAATTACTCTAACGGCCATATTATTGACTTTCTTCAGAGCTAGTTTTAAGGAAAAACTAGTTCTATAGGGGCATCGAGTTTTCAGTTTATCAAAAACAATTATTGATTTGAGTTAGATGTCAAAATATGTTTGAATATTTTGATTTAGATGTCAAAGTAATAAAAGTTTGTGAAAAATTAAAACTCGAAACCCGTATAGAACTAGTTTTTTGGTAAAACTAGCTCTTAAGAAAGTCAAAAATATAGCCGTAAGTAAAGGCGGAATAAATTTCTGAAAAAAAATTTCTCTAAAAACTGAAAATTCAAAAATTAATTTACAAAATAAATTTTACAATTCCTTAGGCTGCATAGCATCATTAGCATTGTTTGATTTCTAAAAAAATATTTTTTTGCTTTTGTTTTAAACATTATCAAGTATATTTTAAAAAAAGGGAGCGCTATAAATATGTATGAACCTTCCTCGAAAAAAATTTCGAATAACGAAATCTCGCATTTTTCTAATTTCGAAAAACGAAATATAGCAATTTAGTTAACCCGTTTTTGATAATCGCAATTACAAAACAATCTCGCATTTGTATTTCGCATCCAAAAATCTTGCAAATATTAACCGAAATCTCACATACCGTTGTTCAAGAAACTGTCTTCATAAGGCGACTGAACATAATCTGAGCGAAAATTTGCGGGATCTCGTAGCCATCTCAGAATAATTGCTTTACAAAATGTCTTAAAGATTTGTTGTCTAAAAATAAAACGAAAAAATGTGTATCACAAAACATTATAAATACCGGATTACGAAATCGAGCACTGACACAATCTTCCTTTTCATATTCTTGTTATTACTAAATCCAGCATTTTGCGATCGCGCTATTCAAAATTCTGCAAATTTAGCTTTCGTAAATTAAAATCTATCATTTAAAAAATTAAAGTTCCTTAAATTGACTGTACTTATATTTATACAATACATATTTAAGTATGTACATGTAAACTGCATAATGAGTACACAGTACAAAGTAAAGGCTTTTGTAGTAAAATTTATTTTAACAGTTTTTATGAGAGCTGTAGTAGCCCGTGCCGTAATGGTTAATGCATTGGACTGTCATGCCAAAGGTCTGGGTTCAATACTTACTTAAGTTTTCTTACTTAAGTTTTTTTCCGGACTACTGCCTTTTGAGAGAAAGTCACAAATCCTCCAAGAGTATCTTCTGTCACAGAAAAGTTCCGCTCACCTTAGCCGTTCGGATTCGGCAATAAACTGTAGGTCCCCTTCATTTCTGCAGACACGCACACAGGAATGGTTGAGAGTTGTAAGTCACTAGGCCCTGATTCTTATGAGCTGTTGTGCGACCAAATTTAATTTAATTTTAATTTAATTTATGAGAGCTTATTGTAATATACTCTTCATTAAAAATTTATTGGTACTTTTTCAATACCTCTAGTACTTCTATGTATGCGATGTGACCAAAATTTGTTTATCCGGAAATTGAAGAAAGAAATATAATACATCTTTATTATTCAGTCACCGCCAGGCTCTATATTTATTTATTTAGTTAAGTTAAGCCACTTCTAATAGTGTTAATTTTTTTTAAATTTGTATATTTTTATAAAAAAATACTCTCGTACTTACTATCTCCTCCTTTGTTAAATGTCGGACTTTTTAGAAATTATATTAATTCCAGTAGAAACGAATTCTCACACAAATTAATCATCAAATTTTTCCTTTCATTTCAGGGTATGGCCTGCCGTTTAACACCAAAACCGATCCTATTTACATAGATAAATCGTAAATTTACAAATTTAAAAAAAAAATACAAATAAAAAACAAAAAAAAAAAAAACACCACAATAAATTAAGAAAAGCAAAAACTGTAATTATTATTTTTAATATCGATTATGTTCTTAGAATTAAGTTAAATTCTAATGGAATCAAAAATTTAATATTAGTAGCTAAAACAAAAAAAAAAAATATAAATAAAAACTTACAACATTCCTTAAACAAAATTTTCAAAATAATATTTGTTTTGTACCTATAAATATTTTTTGTCCTTCTTTGTTTTTTTTTTTTTAATTTAATTTTAATTAGAGCCTTGTAATATATTGGAATAAAGTACATAATAATTTTAATGAACATTTTACAAAAGTAATAATGTAGCTAATAGATAAATCGTATGTATAAAATTGAAAAAAAAAAACCGAACAAATAAAATGTAAGCTATAAATCCAGGCTTTTAAATTTAAATTATTTCAAATGTTAAATAAAATAGAGAAAATAAAAATCATTACAGAAATGCCTTTTTGATATGACTTCAAATTGAATGTCGGTCCTTCATGTTATTTCTTCTTTTTCTTCAATCCGGTAATTTTGGTCACAGGGAAAAGATAAATTTTTTTTTTAACTAATAAATATGTTTTGATATTGTGATACATTTAATCCATACATTAAATCCATTTTAAAGCAATTTCAATACGAATATACGATATTTGTAAATACATGATTATAATTTAT
Organism: Epistrophella euchroma; assembly: GCA_947049315.1. Lineage (NCBI taxonomy): Eukaryota > Metazoa > Arthropoda > Insecta > Diptera > Syrphidae > Epistrophella > Epistrophella euchroma. The sequence goes on along the minus strand of OX346245.1, from coordinate 117,278,410 downwards.
GTTATTTTGTGCAATATATTGTGAATTTACAAATACCTAATCCAGCAAAATTAAATTAATTAATTTTTATCGATCATTCAACATAATTTTTTTTTTCCAAATCACAACAGCACCTTTTTTGTATTGAAAACCTTTTTAATTAAAATATAAATAATATAATCAGTTCATTAATGAAAAAAATATGTATTAACAAAAAGCTGGACATATACGATTGTAATAATTCTATGTAAATTTTGTAAAGAAAATAAAGAAAATAAAACACATATGTATAGAATTAAGTAAACATAAATGGTATTTAGTTTTAAATTTAAGTTTTACAATTTAAATAAAAAAATAATATAAATATATTAATTAAAATTAAATGTGTAAACTATTAATATTATTCAAAAAAAAAAAAAACAATTGATAATAATTATAAAGATCTAAATTTAGTTGTTTTTCATTTAAAGTAGGTAATTTTAAACCTTAAACAAAAAAAGAAAAAAACAACACAAATGTTTGTCGTATATTATGAATAAACGAAAAGAAACATGAAAAATATAAATTTTAAAAAAGAATAACTTGAGTGTTTATTTTTATTCATGGAGTTTTCTTATCTATGGAACATAAATTGGGATCGGGACAATGATTCAATTGCAACAAATACAGATTTAATTGAAAATTGACTTAATGAGATGTTTCAGTTTATTTGCAAATTGATTATTTTTTCGGAAGACTATCAGTTGACCCCTCAATTGATTCAAAAGATTCAAGTTAAAAAATTAAAGGTCTGCAAATTTTTCAGTAACGTAAGCTTTTATAGAAACATATTCTTGGTTCAAATTTATGACTTGGAAAAGCATGTTATTTAAGAAAACTTCATAAAATATAGATGCTATGCACTGCAAATTATATTATTCTAGGGGAACATGGTTACATTCTTGCACCTAGAAAAATTGTTGTTGTTTGCCCGGGGTCTGGCAACGAAGTTAAGAAGAAGGAAAACACAAAAATAAACGGTTAATTCTTTGTATTTCATTCATTTAATTTTTAAATCAGGGGCCGAATTCCCTCACCCGTGAATGGGCCATACGTTACTGAAACATTTTACATTGGCATTACTGCTCCATTTGAAATAAATTGTAAACAGTAGTGCCAATTGAAATAATTCAGTGACCTAAAGAGCTCACTGATGCGATAATTTGGCCCCAGATCAAAAATTAGAGCATACACTTTTAAGTCGTCAGGGTCAAATATGAATTTTAGTTATGTAATTGAAAATTTATTTTTCTCAACCTCTTAATATCGTCGTGTTCCCTATTTTTCACTTCGTTCGGTTAAGCAGTGTGGATAGTCTTATGAAGAATACCATAGAATGGTCTTTTTTTCGTAAGAAATGTTTGAAAATACCTGATTCATTTGATTTTTCTGTAAAATTCAACGTTCAACGGGATATACCCCCAAACACTTTTTTGCTAACTTTCAATTAATCTAACTTAACTGAAATGATTCTTGGAACTAGAAAAACTTAATTCATGCCCGACGATGAGTCAAAAATTATAATTATTATTTTCATTAGGTAATTTTTACAAACTGCAGAAATGAAGTTAATGTGCTGATGCATTAGTAGTTTTTTGTTTTTACAATCTATATAATGTGTTAAAGAAAGGTTAAATTTCTATTCGTTTGAGAGAATAAAAAAAAACAAAAATTATTCCTTAGTTATAATTTGCGTGTAATAAAACTTCACGTTCACTGTGGCGAATACGTAATATTTTTTTGAAGGTTATTTGTATTTTTTTTAATTTTTTTTCTCGTGATACAATAAATCTGTAGGTATAGAGTTTTTTTCATTTTGTACAAGAAAATTATACTTGAGAATAAAGAGCGTTCTTCATTTTGGAGTTGTGATAAAAAAAAAAAAAAAATTAGATGGCATAACACCTCATGAAGAAGTAGGGCCTAGTGACTTACAACTCTCAACCATTCCTGTGTGTGTGTCTGCAGGAATGAAGGGGACCTACAGTTTATTGCCGAATCTAACGAGCGGTACTTTTCTGTGACAGGAGATACTCTTGGAGGATTTGTCAATTCCTCGCAAGAGGCAGTAGCCGTTTTTTCTTTTAAATAAATAGGTGGCGAGGCTGGGAATCGAACCTTAGACCTCCGGCATGACAGTCCATCGCACTAACTATCGTGCCACTGCTACTACTTGGAGTTGTGATTCTTCTAAGAAAAAAATAACATCCAATCGAAATAACATCCAAAACTGTATCACTTGCACTGAACTTCTGCATTCCAACAATGATTGAAGATGTTAGGTATGAGTGTATTAATAAAATGACATTGCTGAGAAGAAAGTGTTATAAGGTTGAAAATTTTGATTTGAAAAATAATTTAAAAAAAAAATAATTATTATTGATTTGCAGGCAATTATACTGTAATCAACTATAAGATCAATACAAACAAAGAGCATCAGTAACATATTTTTTTAAGAGGAATTTTAAGTCGAAACCTAATCCACAGTTTCAGTGTAATAACTTCAATCCATTTTTTGAAAATTAAAATATAAAACTTATACGTTGACATGGCTGAGCTAAAAAGTTAATAAATGTCCAATAAAATAGTGTTCAGCATTTTATTTCACATGATAGAAGGTTTATCATAAAAAAAAACTATACAAAAATAGACGAAAATTCTGTATCAAGGTCGAGGCAGATCTATTATAATATAATTATGCTGAAAACTCAATGCACAGATGGTAACACAGACCCACACAGTTGGCGGTAAAAAGAAAACTTTACTTGAGGGCTTTTTTATCATCGTATTACTAAGCTTGCATAATAATTAACCTTAAAGCTTATAGTATGCTGCTGATGCGAAAGGAAATTTTTCGTTGGTCTCCAACACGCATAAAAATGCTTGAAAACCACAAACGAAAAAGTACGCATTGACGTGTCACCGATTTCAAAAACAAAAAACAAATCCAAACGCATACAAATTACAGCTCATATTGTCACTTTTCCGCACACAATTAATGGTACGGGCAATTCTGTGCGAAAGAGCGTAGACCTCTCCAAATAATCTGCTATTTCTATTCTATTTCATTTTTCAAACAGCGTACTTTAAAACGAAGAGCAGAACGAAATTTTTCGTTTATGATTTAGTTCTGTTTTTTTTTTGTATGGGATTATTTGTTTTGCATCAGCAGCGTATGGGGCTTTAAAAATGAATGCTTTAGCGTTATGTGTATTCTATATATACACTAGTCAACAAAATTAAGGGAACAACAAATATTTCGCTTGTTTTTAGTGTTTTTGAAGAGCTTTATCTCCGTAGAAAGCGGTCGTATTGAGATGAAATAAAGAGCATTATAAAGTCTTAAATATATTTTTTGTGTTGAGAAATTTTAGTAAATGATTTTTTAAAGGAACCGTTATTGCCCAGCCCTAAGAAACAACACGAGCCAAAAATTTTAATTTTTTTTTAAGAGTGTCATTTGCTTTGGAATTTTTTTTTGATCCAATTAAATGTATCGATAAGATACATAACTTGTTCTTTTAGCTTTAATGTCATCTTATTTCGTCGTTTTACAATTCTGGATTTTAATAAAAAAAGAGACTTTTGTTACCAATATCTCAGCAAAGAATTTAGACATGGAAAATTTAAGGACAGTTCTAAAAACTGGAATTAATTTACTACAAGATCTTTTCAAAACTTTATACCAATTATATTTTTTTACTCTCACCGTAAGATTAAGGAAAGTCAAAAAAATCTACAGTTTAAGGACACTCAGTAATTTTTAGAACCCAATTTTCTTGTCAAAAAACGCGAAAAATAAACTTTCTTTTAATTTAAGAAAAGTTTCAACCCTAAAAGAATTTGAGTTAGGATTTAATCTCTCTTAATACGAGTATAGTACTCAAACGATGCAAAAAAAAAAACTTCATACCCAATGAACTGAAATAATTTGGGGAACGATATGTAGGGTGTCACTTAATTCGCTCATGATATTTTGGGGGATGATTCTTGGGGAATGATTACAGGCAAAAACTCTGTCTCCCCCCCCCCCCCCCCCTCGAAGGTAGAAAGGAGGTATATACAATGATGAGCTATAGCTTTTTTGAAAGTAAATATTGCATTTTTTTTATTTGCCTCTAAATCAAGAATAGTTTTTGAGAAATTAAATTCCAAATTCAAAATTTTTAAAAACTATGTGCATTTTTTTTCAAGTTGATTTTGTTTTTTCAAAATTTTGCGTCATTAAGTGGCACCATTTTCTTTGATATGAAATGCTCTTTTCAATTCTTAGTCTAATACTGAAAACCAAATTAAAAAATCTTTCGAAATTATTGTAATGAAACTGCGGTTAAAGTTTTTGGCTTAAAATTCCCATTAAAGAAGATGGTACTGTCGCTCGTTTTTACATTGATCCATCAATTTACCTTAAAGTTTACTTATTGCCTACAAATCAAATTTCGTTTCTCTATAATTATTTTTGAAATCTAATTATCAACTAGAAAATACTTTCCAGTTTTGGATTTTATTTTGATCGCATCACCACTCCACTATGAAGAACGCACTTCATCTCAAGTAGTTGTACAGAATGAACTTCATTATGATGATAAAAAACACTTTTGAGGTTTATTCCTTTCTGTAAAAAAATGTAATAGGTATTTACTAACTTTATTTTTCGAAAAAAAAAATTACGTATACGCCATAGTGAACGTAAAGTTTTATTACACGGAAATTATAATTAAGGATTCTATAATTTTTTTTCTGTATTAACACAAAAGAAATAATTTTCTAAGAAAGTAGTTATGCTCATAGTTTTCAATTTTCTCATAAACTAAAAGACTAACTATGATCAAAGAATATAAAGTTAGTATTCATACAAATTTTTTACTGCACAGTGCACATTTTTATATGGCGGGTTGCAATATTGCGACCTGCTCCCAGATCCTTTGCTTTTTTTTAAGGGCTTTTCGAGGATATAAAAGCAGACTTTTTCAATGTGTGTGATAACTAATTTTAAAAGCGCTGAGAGAATTATTGAAAAGCCTATAAAAAAGCCAAAGTGTGGGTTTCAACATTGGAACCCGCCATTTTCAGTAGACTATTTGTATGAGATGCGTCTTCTTGGTAACTTTATATTCTTTGCTATATAGTTTTAAGCGTTCGACTAAAGATTAATAAGAGCAATAAATTCTTTAAGAAAATCTAGTACTATGTTACAAAAAATTAAAAAAAAATCATTATAATTTTTTTTTTTCAAAATTTCAAAAAACCTTAACTAAAAAAACTTGAATACTTCCGCTCTTTTTAAATAATTATCTGTCCACTTTACCCCAGGACCTTTAACCCCCTCTTCTTTCTTAAGCTCATGGCCCTGGGCTAGGGACTTTTAGTAGGTTCGACTTGAGCGTCACCCCTACCACTTAGGAAAATAACCCAGACTACATGGATTTTTGCATTTATTTTATTATTTTAGGTCTTCGTTGACTCGACTACATACTTGTAAATCACTATGTATAAATAAATTTTTTAATTTTTCTAATTTTTTGCAGAATTTTGAGTCAGTGTGAGAAAAATGTCGCAAATATTCTTATATGAAAACGCAAGTGTGAACATTTTCCAACGATTTTTATTATTAATTTTTGTTAATATTCAATCATAAAAAAAAAATAAATTTGATGGCACAACAGCTCATGAAGAATTAGGGCCTAGTGACTTACAACTCTCAACCATTCCTGTGTGCGTGTCTGCAGGAATGGAGGGGACCTACAGATCCGAACGGCTAACGAGCGGCACTTTTCTGTGACAGGAGATACTCTTGGGGGATTTGTCAATTCCTTGCAAGAGGCAGTAGCCATTTTTTCTTTTAAATAAATAGGTGGCGAGGCTGGGGATCGAACCTTAGACCTCCGGCATGACAGTCCATCGCACTAACCATCACGCCACGACTACTACAAATTCAATATTCAATCATGCCTAATTTTATTAGTGTTTCTTGCTGCTATTTTTATTTTAAACGATTTTTTAAAATTCTGGTTGAATTCTCATCGAGAAATTCAAAATGAAAATATTCTTAATGCGATATCTTAGTCGTAACTCAATTTTGGACCATTTTGTGACCATTTTATCAGCCAAAACAAATTACGACAAATATTTATTATAAAAGTTTCATGTATTTTTCATTATTTCCTTACTTATACAAAAAATCAAACATATACATGGACATAGGGCCTAAATAAGACACTCATACAGTCTAACTTCGCCTAACTCAAATATCCAGAAAACAAGCCTCAAGCCACCTAAAATGTCGAAATTATTACTTCATGGGCGGTATTATTACCATTTGTTGAAAGACAAGTCTCTATGGCTAATGTCTGTTGCAGTCTCATTTAATTCATTCTAGTTGGAAATAAATGTGCGGACTCACACTTTAAAATCAGATATTTCATAATCCAACTTTCTTGTTTTATAAATTGTAGCCAATAAAATAGCTAAAATTTTAAACAACAAAAAAACGAGGGTTTATTCAAATAACAAAAATATAAATAAAATATTAAAATGAACAGTCTGTATATACCCTAAAAGGGTTTGCAATTAAACATGGACTGGACAGTGTCATCATTCTGGTCAAAGAAAAATACCATGATCATTGTCACCATGTTTGATTTAAAAAATCAGAATATTCTGAAAAAAAAAAAAAACTTTTTGCTCATTAAGTCAGGCACCTTTCCTCAGGAGTCCAACGCACCAAAACTCGCTTCTTCTTCTATGGCGACGACCGACGCTCGGCGAATCTGATAAACTCCAGAAAAGCCATCATGGCCACCAGACATTGCAGCGGCAAAAATACTTTGCATTTTAGAGCATCAGCATCAGAACCAAATCTAAAAGGCAGAATTGGGGTTGATATCCAATTTGACGAAACAATTCGAGAAACATTGACAGAGATAAACTGTCCTTGCGACAACGCTTGGTCCTAGTTCCCCACACGTTTTACACTTTTATAACATCTTTCTGCTCTGATGCCCACTTCAAGGGACAAGGCCGGACGCCAGGGAATGGGCAAACAATCTCCGACTTCTGTATCATCATGTTGAGGGCTGCCCCAGCAAGCTTACAAGATACCTATCGTGCCAAAAAAAGATACACTCTCAGATACGGCAGCAGTGGAGATAGTCAAGTATATCAGCAAAAAAAAAAAAAGTTGGAAGAAAAAAAAAAAAAAAATCGATTTCTCAACAAATTTGGAATGCCATTGCTTTAAAAGAAGCCGCGCTTGCGCGCTCATCATCAAAAGTCGGGTTTGGCTCGTTTAAGTTGGATGCACACGGCTTCTCCATGGAAACGATGTCACCATCAGCCAGGCATCATCAGGGGAACATATCAACTCAACGAAAAGCAAAACGCGAATCCTAATTCCAGTGTTACCGGATTTTGTCACCATGATGGCTATACCGCTACTGTATAGACAGAACAGAGAGCAACATGAAGCGAGCACGCGCGTTTGCTTCGCGCATCCGCACTCAAAGCCCACAAACAATAACAATGGAACATTTGTCTTGGATCAGCGACAGGGTGACAATGACCGCTTACGCCACCGCCGCCGCTTGAATGATAGTTGCTGCTTGCTGCTGAGATGCTTTTGCGAAGAAATATTTGTTGGTTGCTTTAAACAATTGCATTGCAAACTGTAACAACACTGCTGCGCTGAGACTAAAAGACTGGGACTGGGGGCAAGCAACTAGGAGACGTGACGCGAGAACCCATTGATGTTGGATGGGAAGGAGGAATTGTGAAATTCCCAGTGCAATTCTTTTGATGAAATTTCTTCAAATTCCATCGACTGGCTTGCGGGCCTTTGGCGGAATCAAATATACGTTACGTGGTTTGTATCTTGCTTTCAAGGTTTTTGCACTTGAAAAATAAACGTGAACTATTTGTACTTGCATTTTATATGAAGCACAGGCGCATTGTTTCTATTATTTGATTTACACTTAAGGTTGGCTTTAATGTTCGCATGGTTAAAATGGTTGTGTAAGTTAACCTACGAGGCGTCTAAGTACCGGTTCAACAAAAAGCTTAGTTTTTCTCACAAGCTGCTCTTAAGATTTTTATAAAACTTTTGTAAAAGGTGTGTGCTTACAAATGCATTTGGATTTGAAAAGTCTAATGATTTCACATACGGTTGGCGGTTATTTTTTATTTCTCAACCAAATATTACATTTGTTAATATTTGCCTTACGGACACTTTCGTCTTCCCTATCATCGTACAGTAAGGCCTATTTCGTAAAAGCAAAACTTCGCGAATATACTGACTAATTTTAGTCCCGTTTGTTGTTGTTAACTGTTTTAGATTAAAACTGGCCTAACTGTAATTTTTTCGAAAAACTACATTTGTTACGTCTGCTACGGTAGTTTATGTAGTTAAAAGTAGTTAATGTAGTTAAATGTAGTTAATGTAGTTAATAAAACAAATTGTAGTCTCAAATGTCAAATTATCTGTCAGCTGTCACTTTGAAAATTGAATGTTGAGTTGAAGTCGAACCAAAATGAAAATTACGATAATATTAACGACGAAAAAACTTGTTCGTTTAGATTTTAATTTTGAAATCGGATTTACTGTTTTGTATTCTATTTTTCAACATTCCTGAGTCTTATTTATTAAAATTGTATAGTTTTTTTGTAGTAGTAACCATGTAACAAAGTTAATGATGTAGAAAATGTAGTGTAGTTAATTCGGCCAACCCTGGAGTGTTGATGTTTGCTCTCAACCAGGGTTGCCAGTTTGGGGGTTTTCCCCCCAGATTTAGGGGTTTTTATCATCGTTGGGGGGGAAATCTGGGGGGACGAAATGTTTGGGGGGAAATCTGGGGGGTTTAATTTTAAAGTTTAATTATTCCAATACCTGCATTTTCCTCTGAAATTGAATATACTATCAAAGAATATCCAATAATTACTGCTCAATAAAATTTTAAATATAAACAATTTTTTTAAATGCTATTTGAATACCAAAGTACTTGTAGGTACATAATATATACATGTATGAGCTGTCAATAAGAAATTGAAAGAAAAAGTTGAAAAAAAACTTAGGGGTTTTTTTGTTAAAATGTGGTAATCTGGGGGGTTTTAAAATTTTTCTGGGGGGATTTTTTTTTTCATCTGGCAACACTACTCTCAACAATAAAACTAAATTTTGGCTAAAATGTACATAGGAGTACCATTTTTACTTGCTCTATAGCATATGGTTTCGTGTAAAAAAGTATCAATGGAGAAAAAGTCCGAAAAATTGGTTTCCGATTTTTGTTGTTTTTTTAATTTTTGTAATTTTCTAGAATAACTATTTTAATAGACAGGAACTAAAATTTTACACTTGTTGTTGCATTTTTTTTATTATAATTTTTTTTTTAAATTAATTTTTCAATACAAAAATTACAAAATATTTATTTTTACAAAAGTTTGACCGTCTGTAAGAAAATAAAAATGTATGAGAACATCTGTGTCCAATTGCGTTAAAAAGTTGCCTCTTTAATTTACTTTTCAAAATGATACAACAAACGGTTTAGCCTACAACAATTATTAGCTAAGATATTAGAACTTTTAGAACACTACCTTTTTTTTAAATCTGATTCAGCGAAATAAAATTTTACACTGTGTTCAAAGTTGGATCCGGGCGGATACTCTTCTTTCAAAAATAGTTAACTGAATACTGTGTAGCTCTTTAAAAATTGTAACCACAAGACTGAGTGTAATGGATCTAAAACTGTAGGTCAAGGGAATAAGGAATGTTAAAATATTAATTAAAGTGCAATCGGTCCTAAGCCAGCTAGAAACGACAAACATTTTTTTTTATTTTGGGGTCTTAAATATTATATTATGTATTAAAAAAAATAAATTATTTAAGTTTATAAATATGAAAATTTCCATGCCAAAGAACTATCGCAAGAATATACATGAATTTCAAAACTAAAAGAAAGGGTATTTTTAGAGTGTTGTATCTCGCACAATCCTTGAAATAAATTTCCCAAATATTGGAAAAACATAGATCAGTTATAGATCAATAAAAAAAAATAAATGAAACAACTCCATACCACAAATTTAAATTTTGGTATTTTTTTCCTCTGCCTGAGCATAATATTGTGTGTCGTCGGTCTGTGCGTCTATGCGTCCGTGTGTCCACTGTAATTTGAGTTAGAGCCTAAATAGTTGAGGTGATTTGCTTCAAATTTGTTACAGAGCAAGTTTTTGTGGTTCCCTAAAGGGAAAATTCGAATTCTTGATTCAGCTCATCTAAAAAAGGTAGTTGCCATACAAATATTTCGTTTTTTTTTTTTTTAAATTTTCTCGAAAACGGCTCCTACGATTTTGATAAAACTTCGTACCTATAATAACCATAGTTCTAAGAACACTAAATTTTAGGTTTTTTGAGTTTTTCACGTACTTATAATATCTTCTAAATGGGTCGACCGACTTTGTTATAATTTTGCTATCTGATGCTTTTAAGAAGAACAAAGCTCATACATTTATGTCAATTATGCTTTCAGGAATTCTTGGAGATTCTATATAATTTGTTACTTTTTCCGTTTTCAAAAGGAAAAAATCCCAAAAGGAAAAAATGTAGAAAAATTGTTTGTGTTTATTTCAAAAATGAAAAAGAACTCATGGAAATAAGTCCATATAACATATCTATTATTTCCAATATTCCGGTTAAATTTACTTTAAAACTCCGGAATTTCTTCTAAAATGTTTGGCTTTTTCCCAAAAGAATTTTCAGGTTAAATATTATTCCGAGAGTAGGTTCTGTGGACCACAAACTATTTAAGGGTTTTTCTTTTCTTAACTTCCCATTGGAAGTTATTGTAATTGGTCCGATTTGGCGAATTGAAATTTTTGACATTTCTCAACGTTTTGAGGTCTCTGGAGTTTTTAGAGAGATGTTGTACGTTCGGGAGGATTTTTTTGCCGACGAGATATCGACTTCGGCCTGGTTTCATTCTATGCATAATGCCGTAAAGGGAAAAATTAGTTAGACTTAACAAAAAAAATCAACCCGAAGTTTTTTTCCTAAATAAAAAAAAAAATTTTAATTGTTAAAAATATTGAATATATTGAGAACACACAAAGATATTAACTTCAAATAAATTTTATTTTATACACAATGCCATGTTGAGTTTGTAAAAAAATCATTTGACGGTTTTTTTTATGGTCTAACAAATTTCGAAAAGAGATTGTTAAAAAGTGTTGAGATTTTTCGTGTCGCATATGTTAAGAGCAAACAGCCCAACTTTGGTTTTCCCTTAATTGCACAACTGATATTGTTTCGAAGATTTTTAATTGGCAACATCGGGTGTCGAGATTCTAAGGCAACCATAATGGGAAGTTAACAGTGTGGGTCACACCCAGCTTCTTTTATAATTTTTTAAATACTCCAAAGTTTTTTCTTTTCTGGATTTTTTCCTTCTGTGATTTTATAAAAAAAAATCCAAAAAAATATCGGAAAACAAACCCGACTTTCCCTGGAAATTACAAGAATTTGAATGACAATAAATATTTAATTTTTTTATTAAACAGCGCTAGTCAGTGATTACACATTTTTTATGTAGTAAATTGATACAACGTACGACGGAATCCATTAGTTATTTATAAATTTAATTTTTTTTTCCAGGGTCAACAACTATGCAATATGAGAAAGTCATTGGAGGAATTGTTTGGCCTTGCTAATAATCTTTGATGACCTTGAAAGACTTTAACATTTGATACGAAATTTTCTATGGCTGAAGAATATTAAAACAATTTTCTGGCCCATTGTATTCTTGCCCTTTGGCTTTTCAAATAAATAATTATTTTTTTTGAAAATTGTTTCTTTGTTCACCTTTTTACCTTCCCTTATAATTATTTTATTATTTAAAAGAACCTATGACAACATCTCGCACAATTGAAACTAACACCTTTCCTTCGCCTCGTAAACCCTCCTATAACAATTGCACCGTTAATTTAAAATTGCAACTGCCACGCGTCCAATTTTTAGCGCTCAAACTTGAAACATAATACCGGGCTTGATTTACGTTCTTGTTTTATTTGAGTTTAATGTGATGAATTGTGCAACTAATCCAGAAGGTTCTCATTAAAAATTACCCTCCATTCTGATTGCCAAATGAGGCGCATAAGAAGCAACTGCTGCCTACAACAAACAAAGCCAAGAAAAAAATGTCAATTTGAGCAAATTAGTAGTTTCGGATTACATAAAGGTAGACGCGTGCTCCTGAGCGATTTTGTATAAAATAAAGAGAAACGGATCAACATTTTTTTTTATTAATTTAATTCAACCTCTGAGGACCTTTCACTTATCGATTGCAAGACAAAACTAAAACGATCTCAGGATTTGTGCTGCACCTACTCAGGTAAATATATTGATTTACAATCCAATGAGGCAGCTATAGTAGGATGCAGGATCCCTGTGCTGTTTGGCCTTTGGTGATCACTGATCATAAATCTTTTCCATCCACATAAAAGGGAAACTCCAAGCGAAGACTTGTCAACAAATTAATTCATTTTTAACACTAGATTTTGACATATCTCTCAGAATTTATATCACTTGAGATCGAGATCGAGATGGAAGACCGAGATCGAGATCAAAATCGGGATCGCGTTGCACATCCCACAGAACAATGCCCATATAAATCTGTCGATGGGTTAAAGCTTTATTTTTCGTGTTCGTTTGTCTTTTGGACAATATGAAGGAGAATCCATAGGAATTCTTCTTATTCAGTCGGACGTAGCAATACGTAGAATCATCAACCGGTCAACGATGTAACATATATAAACGAGTGAATTGAAATGCACAGTAGCCGATCGGGGACCGATTTTAATTTGTCGTTTTTGCCTTTATCTCTGACGACTGATCTTGATGTTTTATTTTCGTCATTCGTTCGAGCTGCAGATAATCGAATTTGGCAACAAGGATTTTGTGTGAGATGAAATTAAAGATGTAAGTGATTTCTGAGCTTCACACGGGGCTAAAATTATTTTTAATGACGTTTTGAAATTATTTGGACCGGATTGGTTTTAGTGCTCAGAAGAAGCTAACTATTATTTTCCCTTTTCAATAGGATTTGGGATGAAGAGCCTGATAAACGAGTTGAAAAAAAGGTTTTTGTTGAATAAATTAGTTTTACAAAAAAAAATCGTTAATCCGAAGCTATAAGCGAATAAACTTTTTTGTATTTCTTTTTAAGTTTTATTGTTTAAATAAATAGCTTAATAAAAAAAATTAAAAAAAATAATATCGCCCCAAAAATAAGCTCTGCTCTATGTAAAGTAATTATTATTTTGTTTATAAAACAGTTAACAGACCCAAAAAAAAATTCAATTTTTCAAATGTCACGAGAAAATTATAACGATATACAATTAAAAAAAAAAAAAAACGAACATCGCTGCTGTGGGAACATAGCACCCCATACATGGGATATTCGCTGAAAAATATGCAATCTTAAAGGTCAGTAATTGGTCATAAAAGGTCAGGTCGTTTCAGAAATTGGTCAGGCTTAGAAATTTTTTAATCTAGGGTTAAAGGTTTTTAAGGTTACCCGCGATTTCTTCATTTATGGAACATTCGCAAAAAAATTACCATTTGAAGGGCCACTGTATAGTGATAAAATGTCAGATAATTTAAGAAATTGGTAAGGCATATTTTTTTAAAAATTAAGTTTTAAAGTTTGTTTTTCAAGGTCACCTCATTAGAGGTATTTAAGAAAAACAAGTCAGCTGTAGATTTTTAGCTATGAGTTTAACAACAAAATGAAAGCTCATTGACCTTTACCTTGAATTTTTTTAATAAAAATTCTATATAAAAATAATCTATGCCTGACCAATTTCTGAAACTAGCTTTCAGATAGCATAATTGATTTTGTTTTCATTTGTTTAATGAAATATATAAATTTTAAAAATTCATAAAAAATCTCTGTGGCTGACCAATTTCTGAAACCATCTGATCTTTTATAGGGATTAAGTAGCCTTTCAGATGGTATATACTTTTTTCGAATATCTCATAAATGAGACGCTAAAAATTCATATGACCTTGTAATGTCCTTGAACAAAACTTTAAAAATTCATTCAAAAAATGTAAGACTGGAACTTTTTTTCATGCTATAGAAACTGGTTAAAACAACAAAATGTATCTAGGCAACTGGCAGGAGACACCCTCTTGACCGCAGCTGCATTCAAAACCTCGAAGTATGTCTAGACATATAACAGTTAACAAACTATCTAATATCGCAGGCAAAACTAAGAAAAGAAAAATATGAAAAAATTTATAAAAGAAATCCACATTTTAAAGTTTGAAAATATCGAAAGTTTTCATTATAGAGATGACAATGTAAGGTTTTGGCGGTTCACATTTTAGAGAAATCCACACTATCGGTAATTCACATTAATTTTTCCAATATCTCAAAAATGACGTGCCAAAAAACACTGATGACCTTGAAAAACTTTGACCCTGGATTAAAAATTTTTCAAGCCTGAGAATAGCTGACCTTTTATGACCAATTACTGACCTTTGCAATTATCCCATATATGAGGTGCTAAGAATCTTGCAACCAACATTTTGGTGTTTCAATTTTTCCAATACCTTTCATAATTACCGATATCTGCTGTCCTAAAGGAAAAAAAAAAACTTCCGTTGCAGCGATTTTGAGCTTCAATAAAATTATATACAAAATACAAAATTTGCGGAAAATTTTCATTTCATATAATTTTTCGGGATTTTGAAAAGGAAGAGAAAACACTCAAAAAATTTTCTCGAAACGTAAAAAACTTTGTAATTGGAATTTCTTATAATATTAATTGATGTTAAGTATGATTACAAAATTACTTTACTTCTACTGGCTGTTACTGGAAATTTTATATTATAAGATGATCGTTAATGACCGTTATAGAATTGTATGAAAATAAACAAAGCGATGGATCAGAGTGAGAACATCTTTTTTTTCCTTGAGTTTGGTGAGTTTTCATCTATTGATCAAACCATTTGCACGGTTTTCGAGAAAAGCGAGAAAAAATTGATTCTACGGGAGAGGTGCCATTAAACGGTTTTCGGAATTTAATTTCCACCAAAAGTTAGCCTGTATATATTATATACCCATTAAAACCAACTGACTTTTTACTTTTTTGTACTTTTTACGAAAAATAAGACTTCCATAAAAGCCTAATGGCCGATTTTATAAAGCCCTTTTAACCATTTAACAGGCTTTTAAATTTTTAAATGACGTTTTTTTCCATATAAAATACGTCATTTAAAAATTTTATCAAACAAACATACCCGTTCTTTGAACAAATTTTTCGAATTTGATTTTTGTACCATTTATTTAAGAAATATAATATAATTTGATATTTTATCATTTATAGTTTTACTCCAACCTATTAAGAAAAATCACTTAATACTGGTTTTTATTTTTTTTAAATTTGCGATGTTCTTGTTGCTTCTCAAAAAGTATTATAAATTTACCGAAACAAAAAATAAAAACAAAAACATTTTTTATTTTAATCGATTTTTTTCGATTAAATTCTTTATTTTACTAATAACAAAATCTTCATAAATAATATAATTCTCAAACAAAATTTTTTTTTTTAAATTTTAACAAAAGGGGCGTTGCAACGCCACGCGTTTCAGGTACTATTATCTGTGCTTTGCTTATTAGACTTGCATTAATTTTATGATTACAGAGCAAGAGCAAGTGACCTACTTCAACAATTATAGAAACTTTGGTCACAGAAAGATTTATGACCTCCAAATACAAAATCGCAAGTCTTAGACTCTGGTTTAATCGAATAGACCAAACTTTTAAGTCTTATTTATTTAAAAACTTAAAATAATGTTAGATTAACCGTTGGTTTTTTTTTAGGCGGTAAACGATTAGACCTGAAAAAGTACAAAGCAAATATGTATTCCTATTTAAATCCACCCACCTTGACTTTGTGTTTGGTATAAGTTTATATGTATTAGAAAAAAATTGTTCATGACTTTTAAAATCAACAAAGTTGTAAGTGATGAGTTGGATAAAGAAGTAATGATTCCTATCATTGTCACCCATTTGGGAATAATGCAATCCAACTCAAGCAACGCACCTGAAAACGCAGATGCTCCATTTTGATCAGGTCGTCAACGACACGTCGTTCATCATTCCTGATGTGTGCTGCGGTGGTGTAGATTGTTGTTCCTCTGTCTTATTTTTTTGCGCATCGTTGTCCATCCGTCGCTTGTCTGTATAGGGATTGGGGATGCTTTGAAATTTTTCCTAAAAATATAGTCTTATATGTTCCTTTTCGCGGGTTAAACAATTTCGATGGTATTATATGAGAAGACGATATCGGAAAGTAAAGTCACATATGGAATTCGGCCGTTTTACGAGAACGAATTCCGTACTCCTTGCGGGAATCCTTTTGCCATCGTCATCACCGATGAATTGGAATCGCCACAGCTACCAGCCAGTGTGCATACACTTTATGGAGATGGCTTTTTTGGATCTCACGGCCATAAGCCAACCAATGGACTTGACGGCGGCGGCGTTGGCGGTGGCAATAGTATGGCTGTGATGCATTCGGCGATATGTTGAACTCGTCCGAGAGCAGCATAAGAAGATATTTTTCTGCGAAAATATTTCCTGAATGTTATACAGTAGCTGTATCCAGTAAAGATACATATACTGCTTAGCTTTGTGCATCTAGGGATTGGATATTGTTGGGCGCAATAATATTAGCCTGGACATATTGGGAGCACGCAGAACAAAGGTAAAAATAAAGATACACATTTGGAACTACAAGGTGCTTCTGGAAATTGAATTTATTTTAGTTTATGTCAACAATTTCAGCGGAGTATTTTTTTTCTTCAGATATATTATATTGGCATATAGAACACTTCGGAATGGATTACAAAGAACGTGATTGAGGTTAGCACTATAAATTGACAACAAGACTTTGTTTAAATCATTCTCTTTCAGTTGTTACTATACTGTTAAAAGTTTTGGTTTACTAAACTGAATTGAAAGTCACCATCATCACATAAAACCACCTATTAGTAGACTCACGCACTCCTAGGCAGAACAGTATATGCGGCAAGGGAGGATCCAGACTTTCAGCCAGGGATGGGGTCACACACTTTAGAATCCAATCGAAGAATCATGCTGACAAACTAAATAAAAACTCGGTCAGCTCCACTAAGCAGGAGGAGAAATCTGAAAAAAAATGTCTGCTGGAAGTCAAAAGCAATATAACCATCTCTTTTTTATAAGTTGATCAACTGATGTGACAAAAAATAGTTGCGCAAGGGAATCTAAAAAATATCAGCGAAATTGACAGCGAAAGCAAAAAGAATTATGTTCAGATCTCTGAGATTGCTTGGAGCTTCCTTACGAAGCGAGCGAGATTGCTTATACAGTCAAACTTCGATAACTCGAAATTCGATAACTCGATTTTTTTATATCGCGAACAAATTTATGTGGCAGCAGCGTTTAATGTTCAAATTCCATACATTTTTTCCTTGATAACTCGAACTTTTATATTCCCATTTTAAGAATAGAAATAACATAGGCAGGACAACGTCTGCCGGGTCGGCTAGTATTTGAATAAAACAAGTTTTATTATATCCATTTTCTTTTCTTGCATGAAAGTTTTGCGCTACTTGCATTCAAGGTTCACACTACTAATGTCATGCTCTATGTTTTAAGCCCGCTTTCGTATGCAAAAAAATAACACGCATTTCTTCGGGTTATTTGGTGAATTTTTTATATGAATGAATGATAACAGAAGAAAAAGAAAGAAAACTAATTTGTTTCATCCACCCAGAAATTTTATAACCATGCATATTTTGGGTTACTTTGCTCTGCTATCGCTTTGTCGCTTTTTGGGTTGGGTATGTGGAGTGGGGAATAGATAGACAGGCAATCATATATGTGTATGTGCATAGAGTAACGAAGCGATAGGCAGAGTAGTTGAGATTTCGTGTGCAGGTGTACTCAAACAAAGGTATGTTTATTCAATTTTTAGAACCAACTGAAAACTTTTCTAGGAACATTTCATTTTCCTCAATCGAGAAGTTTACCAACCCAAATAGGCTTTATACTTTTAACTCTCGAAGAGTACCTCAGATCGAATTGCATTCATTCCGGAACACTGCTGTCGTTTTGGCTACTATAGTAGCATTTGGCTACTTTGCTGCGGAAAAGGCTACTGTGCTACCCATATCTGAAAATGGCTCCCCAGTCCCCAAGTCACCACATTAAAGAATTAATTGAAAAGATTGTCTTACATTTTATGAACACAAATTTTTATTTTTTCACATCGCTCGCTGTTTCAATATATATATTGCACATTTCTGTTAGGTTTTAGAAAGCGATATAATGATGAAGAGCTACTCGAAATGTCAAAATCTCAATGAAAGTATTTAACAAAGTAATGTTATGTATTTATTTATTAAAATAATGCCTAAAAAGTCTTTCGTTTTCCATTATGTATATTTATTATACACTTACTAGTAAAACAAATTAAGGGAACATAATTTTATACAGTTTTTTTTTAAGTGTTTTTTTTGAAGAGCTGTATCTGTTTCTTTGTGGAAAGTGGACGTACTTTATTGTGACAAAAAGTGGTCAAAAATTGATATTTTCTGTTCTATTTTATTGACGATTTCACAATGTTTACAATTTGTTTGTACGACTTGATCATTCGGTAAAAAAAAAAACAATTTGATCGATCAATTTTAAATCTAAAAAAAAATTTGGTGGTCTAATAGGTCTTCAAAATGTTTTACCAAATTAAACCCTACGATTATTTTTGTTACGTCTATAAAAAGCCGTCTTTTCTACTTTTTTTTAACTAACGTTGAGTTGCCAAAAAACATATTGGCTTTAAAGCTTTGAAAAGCTCTTGTAGAAAATTAACTCAGGTTTCCAAAACTTGGTCACCCAATTTAAAGATGTCTTTTTTCATTCAAAGTTAGATATTCTTCGGAAGAAAATTTATAGAACAACAAAACATGATGACATTAAAACTTAATAAACAAGTTATCGAACCACTATATTTAATTGGTTAACAAAAAAAAAAAAATAAGAAAATTATATTCTTAAAAAAAAAAAAATTGGCTCGTGCTGTTTCTTTTCATTGTGCAAACTCATTTGCAAAAATGAATATTAAAAATTGTTGTTTCGATGGAAAAGTGTATTTATGAAATTAATTATTAAATAAATTATTTTGAATTTTTGGGGGCTCCTCAATTTTTAAAAATGCTCCCCAAAATTTCTGAAAAGTGCTACCCTCGGAATTTGGAAAACGACAGCACTGTTCCGGAAGCATATCTGAAGAGTCCACTGATGGAATCACTCCACGTGATGCAATTTACATCCACGTGAAGTATCAAAAAGCGCATCAGCGTCATTCTGCTCCCGTTTGTGGTGTCGCTGCTTATCTGTCAGGGAAGGGATTATAACACATTAAAGAGAGAACACTCTTATATGATTGTTGATGGGTATAAAATATTATGGTATGATGACAATGCTTGATGGCCACTCAATGCCAACTCCATTAGAGGTCTCTTCCAACAAAAAAATCATCATTCACTCGCAAAACATATACCCAGCAGGAGACATATGGGAATATGTATACATATGTACCCACAAAAAAAATGCAACAAAATATCATCTTCCCGACCGATTAGTGCTCTGTGTGTTCACTTTCGAGAAGAATAAGTGCGCACAGCTTCTCTATAATATACTTCACACATCAGTGGCTTTTCAAAGTGAAAATTAAAATCCACACAAAGTGCGCATTACATTTTGGAATGGAACTGTGGATTTCTTCCGCCTGAAAGGAGTCGCAAAGTAAAAACCAGCAGCACACGGTTCTGCGATGCTCTTCAGTGGTGGTTGATATAGAATCAAATACTACACTCACTTTATGGGACACACTAATGGAATTGTGACTGCGAGGAGCAGAAGAACAAGGGAATGAGTAATTATTGCATATGAGCATACAATAAAGCCGGAAGGATGCGCCCGAATTGGAATCTTCAATGGCATTTAGATTGGAATAGGCGTTAAAGGAGAATGGACTTTTTTTTTTATTGTTCAAAAAAAAAAAAGTACTAGAAAAAGAGGAAATTAAACGTAAAGCATTCTGACTACCATCATACACATTTTATAAGAACTTAAGACTTTAAGTACCTATATTTTGAAAAAATTCTCAAATGAAAACACTAGCACATACAAACAAACATAATGGAAACCTCACAGGATCTTACAGTGACGTTACTCTTATACTTAACAAAAAGGAAACGAAATACTCGTTGCCGTTGGACATCGAGAAAGCATTCCACAGATTTCGGATAAAAGGAATACTATTCAAAGTGTCAGAACTTGGACATCTCAATCACTTAGTAAGAGTAATCAAATGTTTACTAACTCATAGGCTCTTTTATGCACAGCCTTAGTAAAAGAGAAATCATCAACCAAGGGAATCAAGGAGTGCCACAAGAATATAAACCCGGACACCCGCTGTTCAAAATCTACACTTATCGCGGACCAGCAACAAAGACGATGTTCTATGCCGATGATTCCATCACATACGCCATTTCTTTTTCACCAGAAATTGCTACTGCACCAGGACACTATCAGGAGCATAGTAAAACTAATGGGAATACTATCTTAAATGGAGACTAAAGAGAAGCACCATTAAGACCGAACTTATCTATATTTCCAAACAGCAGTGATTGTCGTTAGAAAAGGAGGATCGATGCATTTTAACTCTAGGTTCTAGACCACACCGAATTCGCAGTCAAATCATCAACGAAGTACTTTGGAGTCAATTTTACCAACACGGTGAAATTAAAGAACCATGCGGACTTGCGGTTCTGATTCTAAAGGCCATTTTTTCTCTGCATATTTTATCCTCCCGCTAACTCAGGAAGCGAAATGGACTAAAAAACATCGCAAATAACCAAGAAGCTGTATGATTCCGTTTTTGTTTTCATACGCGCGTAGTAACTCGGCTGAATAGCTTCCGATTTGTATGGAGATTTTTTTGTTGGATTTTCATTGAACCAGGTAAACACACTACGAAACGCCGCCAAAAATTGGAAATTTCGACCGCAAAAAAATTGAAAAATCTTGAAATAGCATGCTTTCTGATTTGTCTTTTTTTTCGTACGTTTATAACTCGGCGGAACAACATTCGATTTGCATGGAAATCTTTTTGTTGCATTCGTATGTAAAAACACTATGTAAAAACACTACAGAGCTGAAAATTGAATGTTTAGACGGACAAAGTCCAATTTTCTCCTCTGTAGCGTCTTAACCTGGTTCAATACGAATCTAGGTGAATAAACAACATCTGTCCACTAATTTGACTATTGATAGCAGACAATTCCGGGCAGTTCAGCAGATGCTCTCTCCCTCGGAGAAAATTAATGTTGTCAATATTGGCACTTTAGTGAAGTTCATTTTACAGAGGGTGCAGTCCACTGAAGGACTTAGTTCTCTCTTTGTAGGATTAAAATTTACTCTTCCCTTTTTCCCTTTAAGTGTAAAAAAAATTCTCATTTTGAAAATGAAATAAAAATGCCATACAAAACCTTCTGCGGCCTTATTTCACGCAACTCCATTCCTCCGCTTAGGGTATGTTTAGACGTCAGGCAGGCGTCTATGTCAGCAGTTTGCTTTATGACAATAACCATGGGTTGCTCAATTTTGAATGTGGACTACGATCATAAACAAGTGGTCACTTTTAGCACCTTGTCCACTTCATAAACGTGGATTTATTTCAACTTAAAACCTATATAGCGAGAAACGGATTGGAACAGCAACAGCAACAGCAACAGCAACAGCAACAGCAACAGCAACAGCAACAGCAACAGCAACAGCAACAGCAACAGCAACAGCAACAGCAACAGCAACAGCAACAGCAACAGCAACAGCAACAGCAACAGCAACAGCAACAGCAACAGCAACAGCAACAGCAACAGCAACAGCAACAGCAACAGCAACAGCAACAGCAACAGCAACAGCAACAGCAACAGCAACAGCAACAGCAACAGCAACAGCAACAGCAACAGCAACAGCAACAGCAACAGCAACAGCAACAGCAACAGCAACAGCAACAGCAACAGCAACAGCAACAGCAACAGCAACAGCAACAGCAACAGCAACAGCAACAGCAACAGCAACAGCAACAGCAACAGCAACAGCAACAGCAACAGCAACAGCAACAGCAACAGCAACAGCAACAGCAACAGCAACAGCAACAGCAACAGCAACAGCAACAGCAACAGCAACAGCAACAGCAACAGCAACAGCAACAGCAACAGCAACAGCAACAGCAACAGCAACAGCAACAGCAACAGCAACAGCAACAGCAACAGCAACAGCAACAGCAACAGCAACAGCAACAGCAACAGCAACAGCAACAGCAACAGCAACAGCAACAGCAACAGCAACAGCAACAGCAACAGCAACAGCAACAGCAATAGCAACAGCAACAGCAACAGCAACAGCAACAGCAACAGCAACAGCAACAGCAACAGCAACAGCAACAGCAACAGCAACAGCAACAGCAACAGCAACAGCAACAGCAACAGCAACAGCGCAGCAACAGTAACTTTAACAGCGCCGCCGCATCGCCGTTAGGCCAAAGTCCTAAATTTGCTGTTGCGGTGTGGGTCCAAACAGAAAATTCTTTGTTTCGATATGTCAAATGGAATTTAGATGATTTTGCTGGTGGCAATGTGTTTGAGAAATTTTTGCTGGCCAGCGGGCTATTTGCTGTTGACGATGCTGGCGCTGTTGCTGGTTTAATCTGTTTTGCGCACAAGACATTCGGTGGGCTTAGTTCCCAGGAAATTGGTTCCGTTCTTTTCGCCTTAAAAGCAGAATTCCCTGGATACCAGAGAATGGAAAGC
Source organism: Epistrophella euchroma (assembly GCA_947049315.1). Lineage (NCBI taxonomy): Eukaryota > Metazoa > Arthropoda > Insecta > Diptera > Syrphidae > Epistrophella > Epistrophella euchroma. Next base: position 117,255,480 of record OX346245.1, on the reverse strand, counting down.
TGCTGAGAATCAGACAGAGACAAAGTATTCATGGGTGGAACTCGCTTAACAAGTATAGTGACCAGAAGTGACAATACACTATCTGCCTTATTCATAAAAAAAAATGGTTCTTTCCGATCTCGTATTCAGGAAAACTACGCCATGGAATAACAATTTTCCGGACTTAAATGGAGCAGTAAGCAATTGCCTTTATTTTGAGTCCGGAAAATTCTTATTCCATGGTGTAGTTTCCCTGAACACGAGAGCTAAAATAACCAATTTTTGTTTATGAATAAGGCAGTATAAAATTAATAATTCAAACATATTACATATTTTTGCAGTGCAAGCAATTTTATCAAAACATGCATATATTAAAGTATTGGTTGACGTTTTGGAAAATTATTTGAAAGCAAGTAGTTTTTGTATACAAATATTCATGAATATAACATAGTTGAAAAAGTTAAAGGACTTAGGCACAGCCCAGTGAATCTAGTAGATTCTGATTCTTTAATTCCATCTCCAAAGATGCTATAACTATTCGAAATAACTACAAAGCCTTTGAAAGTCATTTGATTGAAATTCCATTGAACTTTTGAATACTTTGCGAATATTTCATCGATTGTTGACTCATTTAAAACCCTCAATGAATTTATTAGAAAGCTTTGACTGCGCAATTCGCATTATTAAGTCCAAACCTATCCCTGTTTTATCCATATACATAGGTCGATAAAGTTGTGAGCAATGAATCACCACAAAAATCGACCGATAACTCTTGTACCTTCCTCAATTACCAACCAGCAAACAAACAATTTCCATTGTGCGTCAGGGTGAACCATTAATCTCCTATTCACAGCTCCTATAGGTATTCCTGATAATGTAGCCATAGCCCCAAAGCAGCTAGAAGCATGAATCTAAAGCTTGTATCCGCTCTGACATTTTCGTACACCACAAATAAAACGGAGCGATGAAGAAATTCATGATATTCTAGATCGTTTTTCCAAGTGAACCAGTAGTTTCTGTTTCGATTATTGAATCTGCTGTGCGCGCATATATCGGACGAAGCTTGTGGTTGGTTGCCACTTGCGCAATTGCTTTGTTTAATGTTTTATTTATGTCCAGTGTCAGTGGAATTTTAATACAATTTTCCGGAGCCGGAGCCGAACCAAGCCTCTCTCATTCCAATTCCGATTCAGCCACAAAATCACAACAACATGATGAAATGCGGAAATTTACCAAACTCATGTATAATTCCAAGGACATTTTGTTGGATCTAACAGCAACGGTGTCGCATTGACACCTTCGGCGAATCCTTTTGGGACACATGTGCCACTGTGCGTCGCGTCGTCGTTGTCGTTGTCATCGTCGCCAAATCGATTTCCATTGCCAGTTGTTCTGCTTAGAGATGTCTTGTTGTGGAGCTCCCCTGGGAGGAGAGCAAGAGCGACCTCAAAATAGAGCGCTGCAATCTATCTCTGATGGGCTTGGGTTCGTTATTTAGTTGTCAACTCAGGTGCATGCCGCTTGGGGCCAAAAACAGAATCGGGGTTTTCTGTTTGAAGTTGTTGCTGATCGTGAAATGGCTTTCCTATACATAAAATTGTTTGTCGAGAGAAATCTGTTTTCTTGTGTAAATGCCAATTGTGTTGTTGGCGAATTATCTGCCACACGCTCTCCAAATAGAACTTCTGCTTTGGGACAATAGGGAAGGGACACAAACACAAGTAGAAGCATCAGCCGACGAACAATAAAAAACCACTATAAGCTGTGGAGTGGCTTTAGCCTGTTGCTCCCCATGGGAAAGTTTGCGCAATTCCATTTATTAATCTTATAGTTTAACAAAGACGTTCTGAGTTGCGTATAGCAACGCAATGTCGAAAAAAATTATCTTAATCATAACTTTGGGGATTTGATTCTCTTACGGAAAGATTCACAGGCAAATATAAGAGGGGGGAAGATTCGTATTTTTTTCTTTTTTTGCAAAGTAAATGTAGAAACATTATGTTGCAGCTTAAGTTTGTCTTTTATGAAGTTATTCAAGTAAGCAGGCCTCAGAAAGTCTATTGATAATAAAGATTTTGAATTATTATATAGACTATCATTATCATTATGACTGCGTAAACTAGTTTAGGAAAACCTTTTTTTCTATTAAAAATAAATTGATCAGATCTTTGAATCCAATTATATCTACTTATGCCGAAAACAGATGTGCAGCTTTTCCCCATGTAGCGAAACTAGAAATAGAGGTATCGTGTAGCGACGGCTGCATGCAGAGCCTGAAATACGTCAGCCCTCATAAGAGCATGTGTAAATTTTTTTTTTGATGCATTGGAAAAAGCTGCACATCTGTTTTTAAGTTTACACTTAAGACCACTTCACCAACCCATATAAAAAATTGAAGACTCCAGAAGCACAAGAGATACAGCGCCATTCTGTTTGTTGAAGTCACTGAAAAGAATTTCTAAAAAATTTTAACTTAAAGGTTTTTTTAAGTGAGTTCCTATAAAAATGACACTGAACTTTTTAGTACCAGTGGAAGGAAGTTGCACTTAAGACTTAAGTGAAGTAAAGCCTTATTAACTCAGAACACATATTAACCAAATAATGAGTGGCAATTAGCCTCCAATGTTAGTGACTTAAGTGCCACTTACTCAGCTAGGAAACTGAGCCTAAATTTTCAATATGGCTAAATTAAAGGGTGCCAATTATTACGGTAGGTATATGCACTGTAAAACAGACCCAAAATGTAGAACATTTAAGTTCCTCCTGTTCCGGTAGCTCCCATAACGGTATCTGCTATAGAACCGTTTTGAAAGAGGTAGCTTATCTCGGCAACGTTTCGAAAAATTTTAATAAAAATTTTTTGGTGTAGGTACCAGACCTTCAATAGGCCTGCATAGGAGCATATATTGGTTAAAAAAAATACCCAAGTTTGTTTACATGTACTGCATCAAGTGAAAGTAAAGCGATTTTCATCTGAATTTTTATATAGAAGATCTTTTAAAGTCAAAATTAAAAAAAAAAAATTTTATATTTGAAACAGTGATTCCAATATTTTTCGCACAAATTCAAGAATTCAGACTGCATTTTTTCCTTAATTACGCCATAATTTGAGAATGACTTTAACGATTTCATTCATCTTTTTTAAAAATACAATTTGTTTGAAGGTTTTTGAACTGCGTTACTAAATTCTGGTACATAAAAATTATTTTATTTTTTCTTGACAAATAAAAATAAAAATATTGAATACATTTTATTTATCCGATTAACATGGGAGTGCTATTTTGGATTCGTATTGAACCACATTAATAGGTTACGGAGCCGAAAATTAAAAAAAAAATTGACGGAAAAAGTCGGAAATCTTGAAAACGTCTTAAAAATAAATAAAAATTAGTCTTTTTTGTAATTCTGAGATGCTCGGCTGAACTTCATCCGATTTGCATAGGAAGGGATGTTTATAATTTAATCTAAAGTTGAACGAAATTTACAAAATTTAGATCTTTTTAAAAAATAACGGACATATTTTTTTCTATTGATGGAGAATTTCGGGTAGTACATCATATGCATACATAACTTCACATTTGTGGTACTAAGAAAAACTTAATATACAAAAATTGTGCGACGAATTTGACGAAGAGATTATTCTCAATTTGAATGATGGCATTGGTTATGTTAACACCAACTCACTTAATTTCACACCACCCAACATTGATCAAAAGACAAAAAAATAATTGTGCCGAAGGAAGAAACATTTTATTGGGATAAAATTCGCAATCGATTTTAGTTTTTTTTTTTTTAAACAACAAACTCTGACTTTACTCAAATAATTTTTTTTTGCTATTCAAAATATAATCTCATACCAATCATTATAAATAAGCTTTAAAGCTGTGATGTAATTTCGATACCTATACTGTCTTTTATGCTGGTAAAAAAAAGTACGTATACGCCATAGTGACTCTGCTAATGTTTATTTCGTATTATTTATTTTAGTGGATGTGGCAGATCATATAACTAATATCAAATTTAAAACCACTTTGATTCTTTTAAATCTATACTTGTTCATAAAGAACTCTGATTTATATTTTTAATCATTTGTTTTGTAAAATATTTCTTTAATTATTTATCATTCCAACTTTGAGCCTTGTTGTTCACGTTTAATTAATAATAAAAGTTATTGTTTCATATGAAGACTGCCGTGGTTAATTTAAATTTTTTCTATTTTGAGTCGAATTTTTAGAAAATTGCCCCTCCCGCCTAAACATGAAGAAAATTAGAATTAATTAATGAACTCAAAAGATAAATCTTTGACAACATATAAATTATACAAATTAAATTGCAATTTTAAAACCTTTTGCATTCTTTCTAATATACATAAGTAAAACTCCCAAGTAAAATAAGTTATACTTCGAAGAAAAATTCTCTCATACAAAACGTGCCACACATTAATAAAAAATCTGGTGGAACAAAAGGTCTTAAATAAACCGAATTAAAGTGAATATGTTGCATCAATTACTGTCAATTAGCGATTCACCCCTTCCTCCTCTTTATGAATCCATAACTTCCTCCAATATATTGAAGAATATTGAAATAAATACTAACACAACAAAAAATAAATCCCATGATTCAGCATCAGCCAATATGTTGCTTACACCTATCCATAAAATTGTTGCCTCTGAACTGAAATTTGTCATCAAACCAAAGACGTTCATATACAAGAGTTATTGTAAACTATGAGCGAGGATTTATGGCAGTGCGACATAATCTGGAAGCTTCATTGATTAACAGCGACACAAACTGTTGCACACTATTACAGACGGAGCAAAACATTTAACCCATAAATTGATCCCAGCCCAGTCAGCCATCCCTCCCTATGATGGATAGCGGACTTTAATTTAATTTGTGTTGCATAAGCATAAATAAAGTGAAGCTGTAAGGCTTAATGAATAAAGGAGAAAACAATCAATTCTTTGCCAGACCTATTTCCTCCAAGCCCCAGCGCCAGCGTAGCGCTCAGCCACGGTCAATTCTATTGACCCTGGAACCAAATCAAATTAAATTTTTTGGCGGTGAGTTGTCGAAACAATTTACTTGACCTCGGCATGGCATGCAGCGCAGAACTTCTGTCACTGAAGCCTTATTCGTCTCCCTGCCGCTGCTGGGAGGGAGATCCGATTGAATTTATGTTAAACTCCGTGAGATTTCATCTCATATTTCTTGAACGATAAAGAAAATGAATCCAGATGAAAGTTCCTAATTTCCTTGAAAAAATGTCGCATTTTATACTATGTATGTTTATTTTGGTTTATTGTACACCTAAGCACTAAATGGCATCAAATAATATAAGCAAAATCGTTTTGATTGGTTTGGTTTAATTCTTTGTTCACTAAATTTGGAACATCACGCATCATTTGTGAAGCTCTGATGGCTACAAAAAAGATATTTCCTCGAGATCATTCAAAAAGAGATCGAGAAAAAAATTATTGGATTTTTCAATGCTCGTCTTTAGACATAAGCAAACTAGATTTAAACTATAGTTCTAATATTTCTTCCACAAAAAAACTCGATGAGACCGAGATGATAGATGTACTCCATCCCCATCAGTTTGAGGGAAAAAGCATGCACATATTTTGAATGATTAAATTTTAAGATTTTTAGTTTTGTTTTTTTGTTAATTTTAAATCAGTTATGTTACGTGATTAACACACTATTACCTGTGAACTATAATTATATGTATATGAATATTTACCTGAATGTTATTAAAAAAATAAAAATCACAAATTTATGTACTTCACTTAGAAAATTAGGGACAAAAAAAAAAACAAACAAAAGCAAAGTTACTTAATATTTTTGAAGGCAATTAAATTTGCTACAAGTTTATAGCAAATTTTTTTTTCTGGGTTCAAAAATAAGCTAGTTACTTACGAACATCAAAAAATCTTGAAAAAAAAAATGGCGGCAAAGCAAAACCTTCAGGGTGCAATTGTGAAAAATGAGTTTTTCGACTTGTAAACTGATACTCTTTCAAATATCAAAGGAAAAACGCGTCCTAGAATTATTTCCCAGAGCACTAATTAAATCCAAATACTTCGTACTAAAGTGTATGATCAATGTGATTTTGCAAAATTCATAACTTCAACAATTATGTACCGAATTTTAAGAACGATAGCTTGTTTGACTCATTATAAAAAGTTCTCCAAATATAAGTACTAAGTGCTAGTTGTACAATCGTGGTTTAAATTTTGATCCGTGGTTCAGGAATTTTAACTCGCCGATTTCGGCGGGTTAACTGAGGTTAACTGATCCGTGGTTCAGGAATTTTAACTCGCCGATTTCGGCGGGTTAACTGAGGTAGTAGCCGTGGCCTGATGGTTAGTGCGATGGACTGTCATGCCGGAGGTCTAAGGTTCGAGCCCCAGCCTCCGCCACCTATTTATTTAAAAGAAAAAACGGCTACTGCCTCTTGCGAGGAATTGACAAATCCTCCAAGAGTATCTCCTGTCACAGAAAAGTGCCGCTCATTAGCCGTTCGGATTCGGCAATAAACTGTAGGTCCCCTCCATTCCTGCAGACACGCACACAGGAATGGTTGAGAGTTGTAAGTCACTAGGCCCAAGTTCTTCATGAGCTGTTGTGCCATAAAATTTATTTTTTTATTTTAACTGAGGTTCAACGATGGTTCAAGGTTCCAATATGCACTAAAAGCCAATTACATGCCTCAACCATCGTTGAACCACAGTTAATCCGCCGAAATTGGTGAGTTAAAATTCCTGAACCACGGATAAAATATTTGTACAACTAGCCCTAAGGAAAATAAAATTAATGCAAGTTGTTGCCAAAAACTGTCTTTAAACTTTAAAAAACGTGAAAAAAGCGTGTTAGTTTCAGATAAGCTTCAAGAAATCTAAAGTTATTATTGTACGACATATTTGCATATGTACATAGTTGAAAAAGGCTATTTCTTAAAAAAAAAGTATTTTGCATTTTGAAAATGCATTATGGTAGTGTTCGGCTGGCGGTATCGCTGCCAGACCAATGAATTTCAGTTTGGACAGATACAAGTTATTTGTGAACCGAATTTGTATCGATTTGGAAAACTTTTATTTTTTGTTGCATTTTAAAAGTGCATTATGGTGGTCTTAGGGCCGCGATATCCTTGCGAAAGGTTGATGGCATGTAGTTTACACTGATACAAATGCCATGCTCACAAAGTTCAGAGCGTTTTAAAACTCTTTTTGTTTGTTTTTTGGTTGCATTTTTGAAGGTGTTAGGGCCGCAGTATCGCTGCCAGACCGATGGAATTTAGCTTGGACACATCTCAGCATTATGCTGAGAAGCGGTATAAAACACTTAAACTTCGCTGATTTTCTTGCAGTTTGAAAATACATTATGGTGGTGTTAGGGCTGGAGTATCGCTGGCAGACCGATAAATTTCAGTTTGGACGGATAAAAACTATAAATATGTGAACAAAATTTGTAGCTGTTTGAAAAACTTTTAATTTTTTTGTCATTTTGAAAGTGCATTATGGTGGTGTTAGGGTTTCGGTACCGCTGGCAGATCGACGAAAATGGACAGATAAAAATTGTATGTGAACAATATTTGGAGCGATTTAACAAAAAAATTTTTTTGTTGCATTTTCAGAGTGCATTATATAGGTGTTACGGCCGCAGTATCGCTGGCAGACTGATTGAAATTAGTTTGGACACATCTAAGCATTATGTTCACAAAGTTTGGAGCGGTATAAGCCTCTTTAAGCAAAACGCTCTCTTTGAGCAACCAGGCTCTCGGTTTATAAGTCACTAGGCCCTGGTTCTTCATGAGCCGTTGTGCCCCTAATTTATTTTATTTTTTAACTCAAAAATATGTTGGTGTTTTTTTTTTCAATTGAGTTTTAACTCTACATTCACAATTTGGTACTAAAAATTTGAACGGCTTGTCAATTTTTTTCTGAAAATGATTATAAAAATTGTATACAAAACCGTTTGAACAATTTTTAATTTTTTTCTCATTAAGATTTGATAAAGAAATCAAATGGTGTATATAATATTACATCAGAGTTAGAACTATTTTTAAAGATCTTTAACTATTTTTTTTTTTCTTGTAATTAGATCTATTGATTTGGAACAACTTTTCAGTTTAAACTGTTAGTTCCATCCATATTAATGCAAAGAAATTTTACTAAATTTTTTAATATGTTGCCAGTCGGTAATAAATAGAACTAAAATAATAACATCTATTCCCAGAAAACATCTGCTTGACCCGGAGAGTAGTCCACAATGAACTTTTGACTCACTTGGGTGGATTACAAGTTACAAAATTCAATATCAGATTACTGCTGTCGGGCAAATTCCCCGGTGACCTTCGTTCTTACCCATTTTCTTCAGGGCCAAATTAGGCGCTTATCTTTTCCGTATTGTTTGTCATTCATCATCAATATTTTCTCCTCCCAAGCCCAAAAAGTATAGAATTTCGGATTTTCACGATTTTCCGACTTTTACGGTAAAAATTTACAAATTATGGCTCTATAGTGTGTTTGTCTGGTAAAATATGAATCCAACAAAAAAATCCCTAGCAAATAGGAGTATGTTCTTGTTCAACCGAGTAACGCGCGCATGAAAATAAAAACCATTCATTATTATTTATATAGAAAAAATGTATTAAACATTTTGGTTTGCGAAAAAATAGGTGACGTGCTATATTGGAGCCATCTTAGCGGGAAACTCTTTATTTTTTTTCGTAAGCCAAAGAGTGATTAATTTTTCTTTTGCGTGATTACCACTAAGTTGGCAGCTATTCATCATATACTTTTGAATCTGAATTGAAAAAAAAAAAAATCGCGTGCTGCTAACTTGATACACATTTGTCCGTATTTATTTTGGATTTGGATTTACTTTTAACGGAAAGTTTTTTTTTATATAAAGCTGACCCATTATCAATATTTCAGCACTGAAATGCATATAAATAGGGTACTTTTGATCCCCTATATAATTGTGTATGGTGTAAGGTAGTTTCTGATTGCCAAGGGGTGCGAAATAAGCGAAATAACCATCAGCACCTGGGTTCAAAATCATTTGCATTAGTTTTGTCGGGATTTTTAGTGTTCAGCAAATTGGATATAATTGCGCATTTTGGTTTTAAGGATTAAAAAAAAAACATTGTTGTTTTTAAATCTCAAAAAGATATTTTTGCATGGTTGTCTAAAATAAACCAAAGAACATTCGTTACGGCCGAGACTAAGAGCATTGTTCCGCCCAAATCATCACAATTCCCTCAGTCCTATTGTGTCACTCCCATTAGAGTACCAACAGTGTCCTTGTCTCTTAAAAAAAAAAAAAAACATATTTTTTCTAATCCCCTTTTGAATAAAATATGAAAAAAAATTGAACACTTTAGATAAAACATAAAGGTACTTATAAGCAGCATCCTCATCATCATCGTTGTCATATAAATCCTTAAATCCTCTTTATCTTGGTTTTGAATAAATCTCATTTTCCCATACTTCAAATAACATAACATACATATTATATTCTGCACGGGTAGGAGTGACCTATGACAATGGGAGATCGAATGTGTAAACATATTTCTACCGGATTAAGGGGATTAGCAAGCACTGTGTGTGGAACCTTTTGAGGGATGTGAATGCCATTTCCTATATTCATTCCATCATGGACAAATACAGGGTTAGGGTGGGTTATATTGCTGATGGTTTTTGTCCTTTTTTTTTTGCTCATGTCACATGGAATAATGGAATCAACATGTTTACTTATTGTAACACTCTGTGATAAGTGTTGTTATTGGGCTTATTATTTAGTATTGAGAGGGTTTTCGATTTCGATAAGCTGTTTTGTCAACCAAATGCTAAAATGATAGACAGTGGGCATAATCAAATATGAAAATATCATAATTAGCTATATGTCGACCTTTCATCAGTGATTTGGGGTTATAGTTGAAGGAAGCATATGCTGTAGTCAACAAATTGGTATACTTCTCTTTGACACTTTTTGCAGCTAACATTATTTTTTATTTTTTGAATTTTTAACAGCTATTTCTTATGAAGTAAAATTTTTGAAAGTGAAGATTAAAAACAGGCTAAATGTTCGATTAATGATTCAATAAAGTCATATGTATTATTGTTAACGAAAAATTTTATTTTTCTCTATTTACTGTTTGGAAATCAAAGAAAAAGAATTAAAAAACAATAGAAAACTATTACGGTCATATCATTGACTTTCTTCAAAGCTAGTTTTACCGAAAAACTAGTTCAATAAAGGTTTCGAGTTTTAGGTTTTTCACAAATTTTTATTACTTTGACATCTAAATCAAAATATTCATACATATTTTGACATCTCAATCAAATCAAAAATTGTTTTTAAAAAACTTAAAACCGAAATCCCTATAGAACTATTTTTTTCGAAAAACTAGCTTTGAAGAAAGTCAATAATATGGCCGTTATAGTTGTTGTTTTATGGACTATATTTAATAAAATTCAAATGGAAGTTTATTTGCGAAAGGAACTTCCAGCACAGAATCTTACTGCCTGAACAGAATAGAATGACGGAACTGGAGCCGCAGACGGAACTGGAAGAGCTGTCAAAAAGTGTCGTAGGTTTTTTTTTTACCTGTCCACAATGCAGCTGTACAGCTTTGAAAGTATTTTGAAGAAAAACAAAAGAATATTATTGTGTACAAGCTCAGAATTAACATTTTGTGTTTCCAATAATTTTCCCTTTAATAAATAATTTTTTTCGCGATACAAATAACCACACTATTATTTTCCGACCCAAAAAGTTGTTTTTTTTTCTTCAAACAATTAGAAACGTCAAAATTGTCGTACGTAAAAAATATAAAAGTTGGTGAACTCTTCCATCTGCGTCTGCAGCTCCGTATGCGGCTACGTTCCGTTGTGTTCGCAACATTGAATTTGCGTGTATTCAATATTTTGACAGCTATTCCAGCTCCGGCTCCAGTTCCGTCTCCGTCATCATTCTGTTCTGCCAGTAACTGTCGTGCCTGGCCCTGGGCGAAACGCATTGGACTAAAGGTAGCAAAAAACTTCCATTACTGTTGGAAATCTTCAAAAAAAAAAAACAGAATATTATGTACATGTATGTATGTAATTACTTGACACTGAGTATTGTGGGACTTGTAACTCGCGAAATTTATTGTCTATGAACGATCGAAAAATTATTTGTTTTTTTTAATTAATTTTTAATGCGTATTGGGGGAAGTTAAAAGTTTTAATTCTTTACCATAGATTTTGGACGGGATTTTTTTGTTTTTACTTTTCGAAATTTGACCGATACATTTGAGGCGATATCTCTACCCGTATTTCCAAGTTCAAGTGACTTTGAAGTTTAATGATTTTTACAAAATTGTGCACCAAGCGTTGTTTTGATATATGTGGCAGATATAAAATCAAAATTATTCTGCTAGCTAAAACTAACCGTTTCTTCTATACAATAAATTGTTTAAAAACCGTTTAGAAAAATCTTATTCTTTTCAAAAACTACTTTTATACGATATTTAAAAAAAAAAAAAAAATGGCAACTGCTTCTTGCGAGGAAGTGATAAATCTTCATGAAAACGTGCCTCTCACCTTAGCCGTTCGGATTTGGCAGAAAACTGTTGGTCCCTTCCATTCCTTTTCCAACAATAAGCACACAGAAATGGTTGGGTATTGTAAGTCAATATAAGCCCTGGTTTTACATCAATTAGTCTGCTGCGCTGCAGCCTGTATACATTTTTACGCCACTACCGCCACTACACTCATTTAAATTACTTACTTTTTACTTTTGTAGAGTTACTAGTTAGGACTGGCAGAGTTAGGCCTTGTAGATTAAGGAAGGGGCTTCGTTCTTTGTCTTTTGACAGTGAAAGCGTTATGTGCTTGGCAACCTGCTATTTTATATGAAATATTTTGGGGGGATTTATACGTTTTTCAGAATAGCGGATTACTCTGAGCCAATGGCGTCTTCAAAATCTTTAAACTTCTAGCTCTATATCCATGAGCTGATGGGGGGGTTAGAACCTTCCATTGGGAGCTACACTCCAGTGGTATTCATACTCAATCTTTTAAGTGCTTAAACTCCCTCCCAAAATATCTGTATTAAAAAATATAAAAGTACAAAAAAAAAAAACACTAAGTATATGCGCTATGAAAAAAATTTCCATGCAATATTTGTAAGATATCCTAAGTCCTAATAGTATTGAAATAAAAGAAAATTATTGTTTCCGTATGCGTTTTGTCCAGAAATATGAATTTTTTAATTTTATTTGGAGCAATCTTCTTCCAATATTCCGAATTTATTTATGTGGGGCGATTATCAATAAACTTACCTACTAGTACTAACCAAAGTTTCAAATCCAAAAAAAGTACTATTGTACTTAATGACAAAACAGCGCTAACTTTTGTGATAAAGTTCCCGACTATTTTTACAGGGTGTCATTTGGAATGTGTCGAATGCATTTCATTTTGTAAATTTGGTCCTTCGAGCCGGATTCGAAGTGACAATTCGAACAATTCAGCTCCGAATTTGTACTTAGTTCACACTTATTCCAGTTTCATTTAACATCTGCTTAAATATTTGAACTTTTTTTAGGAATTGACATTTTGTATATATATTATTTTGTTACTAGCGGACCCCGGCGAACGTTGAATCGCCCTCAAAATAAAACATTTCAAAAAAAAAAAAAAAAAGAATTTTCAAAATCGGCCCATGGTTTTGACATTAGTCTGATAATGCACATGCACTCCTGCAACTTATTGGCCAACTGCTAAGCCAATTTTTACCAAACACACTCAGCAGCACTCTGAATTCCACACGTCAGATTTCCTGAAATTTTGAGCTCAATGGGTAAGGTGGTTTCGAAGCCTGAAAAACGAAGGACAAAATGTACTCGTTAAGTAATTTACAACTACGTAATCACTTAGTACATTTCATTTTGAACATGTAATGAGACAAAAGGCGTATGTAGGTGATTTTAAACAAAAAAATGAAACATGAACGACAGAATCGTAACAACTTCTTCTTTTGTAGTTAAATGTAGAAGTTATATTTTTTTAATGTATTTTAATGGTTCAAATAATATAATGATGTCTTTAACAAAAAAATAATAAAAAAGCTTAAAGTAGGCAGGTTCTTAAAAATACTTAAAAAAACTATAACTACCCGCTTAAAAGAAACCCGCTTAAGGGCCAGTTGTACAAATTTACGCTGAACCACAGATCAACTAAACTCGAGTTAAATCGTGAACCAGGTTCAACTTCGAGTGCGTTGTACAGTCGTGGTTCAGGTGAGAGTTAACTGAACTCGAGTTAAAGTCTATATACTAGAAAATATAATATAGCTTACGTCAATGTCAAATGTCAGTCGATTGCTCGATTTGTGAATTTATCGGACAAACATCATGAGTTATTTCACAAGGTTCGCTCAAATCATTCTTTTAAATGCCGAATTCTAATGATAATCCTCAATCGAAAAAGAAAATAATACTAAAAATAAGATTGTGACGACACAAAAATTCCATGATGGCGGCTCGGGTGTATAAAATAAGCATACCTTGTATCTGTCAAAAAAATTCAGTTTGAAGTGAGATAGCATGTAGAGGTACAAGAAAAATTCTACATCAAAAATTATAATAGCCAATCACATCCTTGAACCCTGGCTGACTCTCAAGTTAACCCGCCGAAATCGGCGAGTTAAATTTTTCGTGGTTCAGCGGTGAGTTAAGTCTTAAACCTCGATTGTACAACACTTCATAGCAGTTGAACTGAGTTCAAATCTTGAACCACTGCTGAACCACGACTGTACAACTGGCCCTAAGAGAAAAACCCTCTTATCCCCGAGTATTTTTCGACCAAGTGAAAGATAGACTGTGACATTTTGCAGTTTCTCTTAAGCGGGTTTCACTGTATACAAAACCAGAGTTTGTTGTGTTATAAAGTCGCAGATTTTATTTTACATCAAATACAGTCAATAGAGGCCTTAAAATTTAAGGCTTAAATTTATATTAATATCTACAAATTTCTTGTGTTGAATTATTGATTGGTCTTCTTTTAATCGACTCAAAATTAACTTCGCACCGTTAGGTTTGGGTAAGCTTCTAAGTGCCTAATTATATAAATTATTAAATCGTATCCTTTTTTTTTTGTTTTTTGAAATTCTCAAAACTTCCTAACCTAAGAAAATTCCTTATAAAATAAATAAAATAAATTTGGTGGCACAAACGGCTCATGAAGAACCAGGGCCTAGTGACTTACAACTCTCAACCATTCCTGTGTGCGTGTCTGCAGGAATGGAGGGGACCTACAGTTTATTGCCGAATCCGAACGGCTAATTTGAGCGGCACTTTTCTATGACAAGAGATACTCTTGGAAGATTTGTCACTTCCTCGCAAGAGGTAGTAGCTCCGAAAAAAACTTAAGGTGTAAGCGGATGGTATTGAACTCCAGACCTCTGGCATGACAGTCCAACGCACTAACCATTACGCCACGGGCTACTACAAGAAGAAAATTCCTTATAAAACAAAATATATCAAGTTGATTGTTTGATGTGTAATTAACTTCGGCATCAAACATTTCAAATTGCTCTTACTAACTCCAATGTGGAAATCATGTATAGGTATTTGAGTGAATGTTCCTACGTATCTCAGTCCGCCCATTGACCACTTTCGTTTTCCGTTCGGAACTCATTTTTGATTCTGTAAATGCTGCTGCTGCTGTTCTCCTTTCACCACTTAATTGTGGTTTGCTCAAAAAACGGAACTATGGCATGGCCTGGCCTGGTCTGGCCTGGTCAGGTCCGAGATCGATTCCATGCTAAATCAATGATTATCCTAATTATGTTTTGATAATTTGGAAACCAGAGATTGGATGGAAAGTAAAACTTTTGCCTTGGACTGGGAATTCGTTTAACTCCTCGAAACATTGAAATGGGAAGTTAATGGTGCATGTTGGATTATGGAGCTGAATTGGACTGGACTGGTTGGCAAAGTGGACGCATGGACAATTGGACAGCCCAACTTCGTGAATTCTTTCAGGCGGGTTTTTGAATCTAACTCATAGGTAGACAAACTATACACAAACATACAACTAGATTTGAACTGTTGCGGTTAGAAAATAATTGTTTTTTTTTTTTTGCAAAATACGCAAACGAAAACACGCAATGGTTGCCTACATTGTGTCGGTCGGTATATAGTTGGTTTGGTGTGGTGTGGTTGGAAAACGTGTGCACGCAAAATGCCATTTTCCAGCAAACAAATCAACGAACTGATTGTTGTTGTTGTTGTTCAAAGTTTTGGTCTCATTGGGGAATAACTTGCGGCCACATTTTGTGGTTTTTGTTTGGTAGTTTTGCGTGTTTTGAATATTTTCTTTTTTTGTTTTTGTTTTGTTGGTCGATTCTATGCATGGCGGAAGAGTTGGTATGATGGAGGGTCGTGTTTTGATCGCGTGCACTTGAATTTTAGATAACAAAATGTGGCTACAATTTCGCTCCGTTTGCAATGGTGGTATAGTGGTGGTAAAAAAAGGGACTTAGCACGACAAACATGGAGGATGGTGTTTTTATATTAGGTAAGCCTATACGATACCAGTCTATAACCTTTAGGAACATAAATTCTGTACCTGCTAAAAAGTTTTTCTAGATTTTGATATTGAGCGTAAGGTTCGTAAAGTGAAGGGAATTGAATTTTCGTACGTAAATAGGCCTATGTTTTTTGATTTTGAAAAAAAAATGAGTTCAATAAAACTTTACTTTTTTTTCAAGTTTTGAGTTTTAAAATTATTTTTTAAAAAATTATTCATTAAAACTATTTAATTTAAAAGGAAAATAAAAGAATAGTTTTCAGGCTTTAAAAGAAGGTTTTTTAAGACAATTTCCGCTCCTGCCTCAACGAGTGGAAATACATTGATAACGTCAGTATAGGTACGATTTTTCCACTCAACCTGTATGCACCAGCCTTTTGTCGTATATTGTTTAAAATACCATATCTCTATTTTACCGTTAAGTAAGTATAATTTGATTGGCCCATTAATTCTTTAATAGAAGAACGAAATGTATTTGTTATCACATGTAGACTGGTCTTATCTAAATAACTGTTTAAATGTTAACTCTATGGTCTCTCAATTTTATAATATTTTGTTCGATTGTTTTCTTAAATCCGTACCTCTTGCTGATATGAATTTGAGCAAATTCTGTTCCAGTCTTAAAAATCGATGAAATAAATTATGGTCGATATACAAGCCTTTTACAAAGTGAAGCTAATCTTAAAAAATTCTATGAATCAAGAGATATCTTTAATTGAATCTCAAGTTTAAAGTAGCTTTATTATATTCAGAAGGTGCAAAGAGATCTTAAAATGAATCCAAAGTGTTTTTGGCAGTTCATAAATAGTAATAGAAAGTCTTCTCCTGACCCGTTAACCGTATCTTCTCAAGTCAAATGGCATTTCAAGTCATGACCCTCGGGTTATAACGCAACTTTTCTCGGACTCCTTTCAAAGTGCGTTCAACTGTGATACTTACAACTGGGATTCTTTAAACTGTGATACTTTTAACTGTGATATTTCGAACTGTGATAAACATGACGAAAAAGCCATAAACTTTGATCTTTTAAAACCTATTACTTAGTTGACTGATATAAATTTTAATATTACATAATACTGACAAAATCAAAAATTGTATATCTAATATTGACGAGAGTTGCATACCAGGCCCTGATGGTATACCCTCTAATATCTTGAAAAACTGTGTAGGTCACTTGTTGTTGCCTTTGTCCGTCCTTTTTACCCTCTCAATGTCATCTTGTGTATTCCCTACTATTTGGAAAGATTCTTTCATAATCACTTTACTCTAGACAAAAAAGGTAAAAAAGACGAAATTTAAAACTACATATTACAAGATTATCGGTTATTCCTAAACTATTCGCTGCTATTATGTATTTGTGAATCGCTATCTTTTTATGTTAAATCGTTTATTGTTCAAAATCAACATGGTTTTATAAAATGGCGTTCTAATGTTACCTTTTTAATGGAATTTGCAAAAACTGCATTGATTCATTTAAATATAGAAAACAAGTAGATTGTGTCTTCACACTCTTCACAGACTTCAGTACGGCGTTTGACAAACTCTCACATCGAGTTTTGCTATTTAAATTAAGAAAACTGGGATTTAGTAAAAAAATTGTATTGTGGCTCCAATCTTATTTACTTAACAGATCTAACTCAGTACTTTTTAATGGTTGCGAATCAAATAAGTTTGAATCTACCTACTACTGGTGGGCATTTTTAACAGAATTCCCTGCACGCGCAGTCGGTAAATACCCTTTTTGTCCCACAAATATTTTTTATTTTCCCATTTTATTTCTCACCAAAAAAAAAATTGAAAAGTTGACTTAAAATGGAAAAAAAAATACTAAAAACCAACGAAAGCACATATAATGTTGTGTTATAGTTTTTTTAAGGCTAATATTTTGTATTGCCTTTTATTTTTTTTTTTTTATCAAGTTGTTTTTGCCACTGTTTCTTTTAATATTCAATGCTCTTTTTCTTAGTCAATTCTGAAAACTATGTATGTTAAAATCTTTTTTTAATTTTTGAGATTAAAAAAAAAAAGCCAAAATTTTTAATTTGAAATTAATTTTTTTTTTATTATTTACTTAAGCAACTTGATCTAAAAAAATAACTAAAAAATTAAGTATTAGCCTTCAAAAAATCTATTGATTTTTAATATTTGTTTTTCCATTTTATGTCAACTTTTCGTAGTAGCCGTGGCGTGATGGTTACTGCGATGGACTGTCATGCCGAAGGTCTAAGGTTCGGTCCCCAGCCTCGCCACCTATTTATTTAAAAGAAAAAACGGCTACTGCCTCTTGCGAGGAATTGACAAATCCTCCAAGAGTATCTCCTGTCACAGAAAAGTGCCGCTCGTTAGCCGTTCGGATTCGGCAATAAACTGTAGGTCCCCTTCATTCCTGCAGACACGCACACAGGAATGGTTGAGAGTTGTAAGTCACTAGGCCCTAGTTCTTCATGAGCTGTTGTGCCATTAAATTTATTTTTTTTATGTCAACTTTTCAGAAAATATCACCCCCAACCTCAGGTGCGGGGTGGAGATAAAATTTTTTCCCCATACGATTTTTTCCTAGAATGATTGCACGAATATGTTACACGAATTAGGTGACAATCTGTATATTATTAAGTGCATACAAGTACCAAATTTGAAGCAAATTGGTCCAAGCGTTTATGCTGTGGAACTGAAGAAGCAATTTATTTTTAGACATAATAACATGATATAATTCATCCAAATACTAAAGGTTGTTGATACTATATTCACGATCAGGATTTGTGTCTATTGTGTAATTTTTCAGGTCTTATATAAATTTCTGAGAAATAATCCTTATAATTCTTGAATTTTATTTTAACTTGTTTCGAATTAGTCTAAAAAAAAGTGATTATGACTTTGTTGATATTCTCTTTTCCGGGTAAAATTTCAAAAATCAAAGAATTCCCACAAATTCGGTCAGTTTTCCCTTTGTCCCTTTATATGTCAGAATTCCCAGAAAAAGGGATTTTTCCCACGATCCCCCAGCACTTGTTTAAAGTTAATTCTGGAATACCGTAGGGTAGTCATTTAGGACCTGTACTTTTTACTTTATTTATAAAAAATGACTTACCTTCAGTGTTGATGTTTTCAAACTGCCTCAATTATGCGGATGATGTTACAATCTTCAAAACTATTTTAAAAACTCGCGATAAAAATCCGAAGAGTTATAGTGTGACCTCAATTCGTTTTTTGAATGGTATGTTCGTAATTGTTTAGTTCTTAACATTGATAAATGTAAGACTATTAGTTTTACGAGAAAATTACCTGCTACTTCTGTCAATTATTTGCTTAATGGTATACAAGTTTATATCAAGTAAACAATATATTTGTCCTAGTGTTTTATTTGACCAAAAACTTGAATTCATATCACTCATAAACACCATATATAATAAAGCCAACTCAATTCTTGGTTGGATAAAGAGAGACTCAAAACAATTTTCTAATCCTTTTGTTATTAAAAAACTTTTTATAGCATTTGTTCGACCCATTCTCGAATGTTCTTGTCCGGTTTGGTCACCCCATTACGACTGTCACAAAATCCGCCTAGAACAGGTGCAAAAAATATTTCTCAGGCTTACACATTGAACTCAGATGGTTACCTTTTTACAGTAACAGATTGACATGCCTAGTCTTGAGAGCAGTAGCAGACGCTCTTATTTATCTTTTGTCTTCATTGTTAAACTTACAAACGGAAAAGTAGACTCATTTCACCTTCTGTCTCGAATAAACTTTTATATTCCTCAAAGAAGCTTGAGGAATTTGACCGATCGTATATTTATTTCCAACTATCAGACCAATTATTAACAATGTTTAACTTTTAAGAAAAAATGTTTAAATTATTTTACATTTTCAATAATAAAACTTGTTTGATCAAACTATTGATATTTCAAATAATTTTAAATCAACAATTTTTTTTCAATTAAAATGTACATAATTTTGTAAAGCTAGTAATTAGCTGATTTTTAAATATGTAAATTAGTAAATTAATGTACAATACAGTATGTACTTTTTTCATCGATTTTTTTTAAAGCAAATCTATACCAAGGGGCAAAGTGACAAAGTGTCAAATCTATACAAAGTATCAAAGTCACAAATCAGAAGTTACAAAGTGGCAAATCGAAGAAACAGAAACAACAGAGTGGCACAGTGACAATGCGACAAAACAGCAGTGACAAAGCGGTAGCAAAAATGGGGCAAAGCGACTAACAGTCAAAGTGACAAAGCAACAATGACGAGTGGCAGCAACAAAGTAGGAAAGTGACAAAGTGTTAAAGTGACCAATTGGCGAAGAGACAAAGTGGAAAAATGACAAAGCGGCAGCGACAAAGCAGCAGCGGCAAAACCGCAAGGACATAGCGGCAGCGACACCGCGACAAAGATGACAAGCGGTTGCGCTGTTACTTTGTATGCTGACTACACGCAACAACAACATTTTTTTTTACCTCACTGAATTATTATACTTTTCAATTCAGATACTTTTTTATTTGAAATTATTTAAGTTTGATACAGCGTGTTAATAAATCTAAAAAATTCTTTACTTGCGGCTGTATGTCATTTTAAATCAACACATTAACTCTGCTATAGAATGATTGCCTATATCTATTTGTGCTTTCTGCTCTTAATTAAGCTAACATAACTGAGTCTTGTAGAACTTTAATTACTATCTAGGTATGTATATTAACTTAAATCCAGTTTCAAAAAAATTTCTACCAAGTTGGATCTCCAGCTGAGTTTTCTTAATCAATTCGGTGCAAACGAATTAATAAAAAATAAATCAAAGCAACTTTTGCAATCAAATTAGTCACAGCAACAAGGTGCCAACAGAAGCCCAACCTGCTACCATTAAGGTTAACTTCATCAATCCATAAAAGTAAATTAACGATCACTTCTCTGACCAACATCATACATATATATCTAGATTGGTGTAAGCAGGTATGTGAGTAAGAACGACTAATCGATTTTATTTGAAACTTTTGTAAGATCGCTCGTTGATTCTTAAAAAGAAAAAAAATTAAAGCACCCAGAACGCGGAACTGCCATGAGTTGTGTGTAATTAAGAATTGAGAATCCCATCGCTAAAGGTTAGATTAATTGCATTTGTCTAACACCCCATGACATTATAGTTGATCGACTTTGAGTCGTATTATTCATTACCACTTTGTTTTTATTTTTTTAATTTTATTTTAAGTCTAACATTGAGTGTCGTGTTTATTTTTTTTAATCATTATTCCGTCTGTCAAATGCGCTGTCAAAGTTAGACTCAGATTCAGAGCAGTGATTGACTCAAATTGAACTTAATTTCTTCTTCCTCTTAAACACTTAACTTACTTATGAATATAATATCTATCTATCTGCACTGGATTTACGATTGCCACGAAACAACAGCAACGGGACAGACGAACGCACCATATACATAAATCTGATGAGTTTGAAGCTGTAGCGGGGGTGATGAGAACAATGTTGCCAACGATGAAAATAAAAAAAAATAAAAACTTTGCACAAGGAGTCCTTTGTCCAATAACTTCTCTAGGTTTAAGATTTTATAGCACCAACATTCAAACAGACTATACAATACCGAACATTGATTTCAACCCAGTGGTCCTAACGGACATCCCCCATGCACAAGGGACTTCTGGACGGAAAACCGGGTCATAAACGATACTCATATCTCGGTTTTTACGGACGGTTCTAAGACAGAGACAGTAGTAGCCGTGGCGTGATGGTTAGTGCGATGGACTGTCATGCCGGAGGTCTAAGGTTCGATCCCCAGCCTCGCCACCTATTTATTTAAAAAAGAAAAAACGGCTACTGCCTCTTGCGAGGAATTGACAAATCCTCCAAGAGTATCTCCTGTCACAGAAAAGTGCCGCTCGTTAGCCGTTCGGATTCGGCAATAAACTGTAGGTCCCCTCCATTCCTGCAGACACGCACACAGGAATGGTTGAGAGTTGTAAGTCACTAGGCCCTAGTTCTTCATGAGCTGTTGTGCCATCAAATTTATTTTATTTTTTTTTCTAAGACAGAGGAGGTAGTAGGGTTAGGCATCTTCTCAGATAATCCACCCTTAAACAAGCGGAAGTACTGGCAGTATCTGAAGCCGCAAGAAGTCTTGCGACGTGCGAACTCGCAGGCCGAAACATCGACTTCTTTATCGACAGTCAGGCGGCGATAAAAGCTATTTCCTCTATTACCACAAAGTCTAAACTGGTGAAAAGGTCATCTCTTCACCCTAGCCAAACAGTGTTTATGCCACTAGAACAGGAAAAGAGTAGAATCCACCAGGTTTCCTCAAAGCCGCAAGCGACAGATGGTCAGCACTTGATATCTCGAAGAATCTATGGCCGGATCTTTCTAAGAATAAAACAGACTACCTTCTCGATCTAAACAGACCTCAACTATCTCTATTGATTGGAGTCCTAACAGGTCACAACTCAATGGGAACCCACATGAACAGAATTAGTATAACCACATCTGACTTATGCAGAGGGTGCCACGATGAAGAGGCAGAGGAGGGCTCCTATCACTTCCTTTGGGAATACCCCAGTCTAGCTAAAACAACAAAGACAGCCCTCGGAGAATACATTTTCGATGAATTGGGCGACATCTCGTTTTTGCCACTAAAGAACATTCTGAAATTCGTCAAGAACTCAAAATCTTTGGAGGTTTGTAACACAACTGACAGATAACGCACTGTATTTACAAAGCAATAAGTTAAAAACAGTGTAACGGTACAAAGACATATCTGCCCCCTAGAGGCAAATAGAATTTTTTCAGTTGGGTATTTGTTTTATCGGAAGGTATGTAATACCTTTTTTTGAGAAAATTTAATTTTCACTTACGTCGTTGTACTAACGGAGGTGCGAATATAAAAACGTGTATCAGCTTTTAACACAAAATACATAATTTGTATCTTCGCAGATTTATTCAAAGTTGGCATCCATTAACCACGATGACGTTAATTCGCATTTAAAATTTTCGATCGTGGCACGCAAAGCACCAGTAGAACGTGAGGCGAGGCGTTTCAACAGCTTTTAAAATAAATACATATATGAAAGGGTCATCTTCATGACAAGCTATTCTGTTACTGGTGTTACTGATAAACAGAACAGCACTGTCATCAATATAGTGTGATGTTGCCATTAGCATTAGCACACATGAGAATCAACAACATGAACATTGAACACTCTCTTTTTATCTATAACGCTAGTCCACATCCACACTGTTGTATATGAAGTTTATATTGTTAATAGACACAAGTAGCACTAACATGTTACGAGGGCGATGATGATGGGCATTAAGATGTTGTGGCATTGCCGATTGACTTTGGATCTGATGCTGGCTGTGTCTGCGTCGTGCTGCTATGTTCTCAGTTAAATTATAGAGTTTGATCCACCCTCATGATACCGATGTCACACATTATATGCACGTAGCGCTGGTGCTTCGAATAATTAAATCAATTGTAAGCAAGTTGCTTTGATTAGAATCTATGGATTTGGCGAAATAAATGGGAAGTCCTAACAAGTATTTGAGAAAAAAAAAACAAAAACAATTAACCGTACGATGGATCTGAATATATGAAATTTATAGGGGTACTATGTATAATATCTTTAATTTATGCGGACTGATGGCAGGAGAGTGCTCCTGTTCAAGTCTCTTCGATTAATTTTGATTTAATGCTAGTAGCAAGTTACTATACCTAAACCTACATCATAATTCAGTATGAAAAATAGTTTTTTTTTTTCGGTATATAGGTATCTACCTATACCTTTTATAATAACCCAGCCCAACCCCTAGTAATTGAAGCTGTTTTGGAATGAACAAAATGTTCGAAAGATGCGATCTCCTTAAAAATGGAAAGTTTTTTCAAAAAAGGAACAAACACCGAAACGGTAATGAAATGGAACAATGCAGCGACCCAGTCATTGCGATTGAATGGAATTCATAGATGCAAAAAAACAAAAAATTGAATAACTTATAATTTAACAGAAATTTATTTCTCAGCTTGTAAGTACAGTTAAGAAATGATTGAGACCTTAAAATGTGCATAAAACTGTTTAAAGCATAATTAAATATGTTTTTTAAAAGATTATAATCTAATTTAACAAACATATTTAACAAACTAAAAATATTCCATCACATTCTTAAGAGAATAAGGAAAATTATAAAATTTGTTTCAAGTAAATCGGTTGAATACTTTCTGAGATTACTGCGGACAAACTAAATATTTGTTTCGTCTTTATCTAATAAGTAATAATAATAATGATAATGATATTCGGATTTAATTAATTATTAATTGAAATTCATAGCAAAATGTCAAAACGAAAATCTAACTAATGTTTATTTTAATGTTATAGCAACTCAATTATCGAGCTATGTATCATTCTCACCCTGCTGCTACTCCCATATATCTTCTTTTTCATAGAGACTGAATAGCTTGACTGGCATTGGTCATCAAAATCATTGACCATGAGATATAGAGATTGGACCTTTACTTGATATTTTGTGTCTATCTCTAGTATAATGTGCCTGCCACTTTTGTGGCTACTGCTGTGGCTGTTTCTTTCAGGGGACATGTTCCTAGACTTACTATACACTATAAACCAACCAAAAACGACAGACTTCACCCGCTCAAGGGGTGGCACTCAACTAGACGTATAATTTGAGCCGCTGTCGACCGGGTCAACCTTGTCATTAGTGGTCATTAAGTTTGATCTCGTTGTTGTGAGTTGTTTCGTTTCCCTTTTTGCTATGTTGGTACTGTGCTACAGTCTTTTTCGGTTTCCTTTGTTTTATGTTTTTGTCCTAAAAACATACTTCCTCTTTACTTTTCCATACCTATACCTATATCTATAATGGTGTTTATAGGTATTTTTACTTTGTGATGTTAGCTGTGGTCGGTCGGCACGGCGCGTTTGTAAAAGGACTTTTGTGACAGGAACAAAGGTTAATAAACTTTTGATGTTCACATCAGAATTATTGATCTGTAATTAGGGTTTACGCTTAAGAGGTTTAAGACTTGAAACCCAAAATACGGAAAACATATACGTATCGTCGGTTCTGAAGAAGAATTCACAAGTCTAATAATATTTCATAGTGTAGAAAACTTAACAGTAGTTTTTAATTTTAATTTTTAATAAAATTTTTTAATTTTAATTTAATTACAACTTTCAAACAATATACATATTCTTTATTAAACAAATGTTGTTGGTAATGTATTTTGTCATAAGAGAAACAAGATTGACATAAATAATTTAAGATTTTCAATAATATTATAAGCTTTGCTCGTGTACTGTCCAAAACTACACATTTTTCTTTTTTTATATGAAATTTGAAGTATTTTCGTTGAAAATTCGTGGAAATTCGTAGTTTTGGAAAGTATACGATAACAAAGCTATAGTTTTTGAAAAATTATTGTATAATTACTCAACCAACAAAAATTAGGTTGGAGCAAGGGGTATAGTGCCGTTTTTTGAAATCGAATATTTGACAATATCTAAGCTTAAAGTTAGAGATGCGATACTAGGTGCTTGCAAAAGAAAAACGAATTTATTGACGGATATTAGGTTTGCCTTCGAGAAAAGTGAATAGAGGAGAAGTTGCAAACTCTTTGAGCCATACCAAAGATATGGATGTAAGCAGTCCAAAGATATAGTCTTTGGATCCAAGAAAACCGGACATCTTAAAAATTTGGTGGCACAACGGCTCATGAAGAACCAGGGCCTAGTGACTTACAACTCTCAACGATTCCTGTGTGCGTGTCTGCAGACAGAAACAGGGACCTGCAGTTTATTGCCAAATCCGAACGGCTAATGTAAGCGGGACTTTTCTGTGACAGGAGATACTTTTGGAGGATTTGTCACTTCCTCGCAAGAGACATCAGTAGCCCGGAAAAAAAATTAAGGTGGAAGCCGCTTGTATTAAGCCCAGAGCTGTGGCATAACAGTCCAACGCACTACCTATTACGAGAGAAAGCAAAATATCTGAGTTTTCTTTATTATTTTCTATTGTTTTGTCTGTCACTGTATATCATTTCATTGTTTTAAGAGAGAGCAACTACGAAAAGATCTCGTTGTTGAGTTGAAATTGTCAATTAATTTTAAGTCATCAGATTTAAGATGCCCAGTTGGCAACATATAGCATTTGGTTCAGGAATCACAGCCAAGCAATATTGCTTAGATTAAAATCCCCAAGGCCAATTATTTCACTATGCAGCGGGTGTATTGGCCATTTCTTCGTGTTTCAAAAAAAAAAAAAACACTTCAAATTGCCCCTTATTATTGATATGTGGGTTGGGTGTTCAGGAGGAAGGTCTTTCTACGAAACACACATCGATGCTCTTGAAGTGTGAGCACGTTGTTCCGTCCTGTAATGAAACCAAATCTCCCTTAACTGGCTGAACAGAATAGAATGACGGAACTGAAGCCACAGACGGAACTGGAAGAGCTGTCAAAAAGTGTCGTACGTTATTTTTTTTACATGTCCACAATGGAGCTGTACAGCTTTGAAGGTTTTTTGAAGAAAAACAAAAGAATATTATTGTGTACAAGCTCAGAATTCACATTTTTTGTTTCCAATAATTTTCCTTTTAATAAATAATTTTTTTCGCGATACAAATAACCACAATATTTTTTTCCGACCCAAAAAGTTGTTTTTTTTCTTCATACAAATTGAAACGTCAAAAGTGCCGTACGTCAAAAGTTAAAAGTTGGTGAACTCTTCCGTCTGCGTCTGCAGCTCCGTATGCGTCTACGTTCCGTTGTGTTCGCAACATTGAATTTGCGTGTATTTAATATTTTGACAGCTATTCCGGCTCCGTCTCCGTTTCCGTCTGCGTCACCATTCTGTTCAGCCAGTAAATCAAATTCATAAACTCGTGAAAAAAAGCTCCTAATATATGAGCGCATGTAGAACATGCGGGGTTATTAGTATTAAAAAATTGGACCTTTCACTGCCTCAATATTAGCAAAATATCTTTAATTTTAATTCTTAAAGCCACCGACATTAAAATCAATTTCTCAAAATCAAAAATTTAATTCTTTAACTTGCTTATTTGACCCTCGGGAATCTCGAGGGAAATTTCGTTTCCCTGAAATATTTGATTCCCTCGAAAATTTTTCTTGTATCGTGAATGAATTTCTCTCGTAGAAAACTCCAATTAAATGACCAGTCAATACCAATAAAGAACAAGGAAAATTATCGAACATTATTCACGTTCCCAATTTCCGAAGTAGGGAAGCAGGGACATTTTGTCATTCGCGATAACCCCCATTATGTTTCCAAACTGATAAAATTTTAAAATCAGTGGGGATGGTGGGAAGAGAAGTTGGCCTTAATTTTTTATAGCCGTGTGTCGGCAGAAAAAATGTCTGCTAACATACCTTTTAGATATTGTTAATGAAATTATTTTTCAAATCATGCAAGTTTTTTTTACGTTAAAAGACGTTAAAAAATAGTAAGTTCATTTTGGTTAAACCAAATGGGAAACTGTTTTCTTTTAAGTCTGAAAATTTTTTTTCAGCTGCTCGGCTGCTCTTATACTATCGGAAAAGAATCACTTTTTCAGCATTGTTAAGAACCATCGCCTTTGCTAGACGCATTTAACCCATTTCTCGTGTGCCTGCCTGCCTTCATGAAATCAAGTCCCTTTTGATAACGGAAACTCTAACATATTCTTGTGTATCAACAAAAAACACACCTTTTTCTAGAGAATAATTCGAAACTATATTTCCACTCCTCCTGGCCTGGATCGGATACAAATTTCAAAAAAAAATTAAAATATACGACACCTTTGCAATTCAAATCTTTATAGGTAGGTATAGGAATAGGTATATGGCAAAGGATACACAGTGTTTTTGTTCTTGAATCTCAGAATAGCGCTTGGTGGAACATTGCGCAATAACCATTGTTCTCATCATCTATAAGACGGAAGGCGGAATTCCTCTTTCTACTTTCCTCCAACGTGTCCTGTGAAAGGTGCACTGTTGGCAGAACAGAAGACAAAACATAAATGGAAATAAAAGTCCCCTTTGTCCTTTGGCAATGTTCATGAAGATGTAACACAAGAAGGTCCGGAAATCTTTAAAAAACTACGACCACACCCACTTTGGTGCGACAATTGTCGAACACACAACTGTACTGGTACTGAACTGAACTTACAGAAAAAAAAAACGAAATAAATAAATAAAAAATAAAATAGGTTGATACTCCACGGAGCGCAAAAGGTGACGAGAAATCCTCTAAGCATCACAGAGCACAGACCATCGCAGGAGGCTCAGATCCTTGTGTTTTTCGAATAGAAAGAGGAACTCGTTTTCTTCTTCTTTTTTTTTTATCGCAGCAATGGGTGCTTCTTGAATCGAAAAGCAAAGGACTCTGAATGGCATTTTATTCTTTTGTTATACTCAAATAGCGATTATGATGTTAAGGGTGCTCTCGCAAAGCACAAGTATTGCAAAGGATTCCTTTGTTTACCGCGAGTCCTGAAGTCTGAACCTATTCACCTAGGAGTACCTATATTGTTAAACCTTTTCTGAATTGTTTGTTGTCGAGTGTGTGGAGTGTGTGTGCTGAGCTTGTGCGAGACGCGCCACAAATCATGGGTAACGCACATCAAATTATTTTCTTAATGATATATCAATTAGGATAAGTAAATTACTGTTTGGCAACTTAGAGTCTTCAACAGCTGCAATTATAAGGTGTCAATGTTAAAAAATCAATTGCTGTTTCGTATACAATACAAAAAAAAAAAAAAACACCTGAAATATTAAACAAAAAAAAAGTACGAAACCAATTACATATTTGCAGTGCTTAGGGCAGACAATACCTAAAGCCGGATTCACACATGTCACGTGTGGTGTGTTGTGAAGTGTTGTGGACTGAGTACACGAATCAAGCGTGCCGTCTTATAAACAGAAATTTTTTATTATTCTGTTTTCAAGAGCATTGTTTTCTCTTGCCCGAACACTAAAAAAAATTCTTCGCCCTAGCGTGGTATGACGCAATCGCTAAAAAATAGATTTCGATACAACACACCACTCCACAACACATCACACGAGACAAATATGGATCTGCGCGTGTGAAATACATTGGATCGGTAGTGACACATGACTCTGTCAAAAATCTATCAAAATCGAAACGCTACGAAATGTAGCGTCCGAGTTCTGGAAGAATTCTGTAAAAACCATTTGCGACTCCGAATTTATGAAAAAGTTTTATGATTTGCGTCAGTTCTATCAAAATAATTATAGTCTTGAGGGCCTATTCTGGCAATACCCTATAAATGGTCAAAAAGATGGTAATTCCGGTGGAGCACCATCGTGCTTAAAAACAAAAATTACGATCAAAATTTCAAAGAAGCTTTGATATTTTCAATGCATAAGCGACCAAGTCACGAGTGATTTAGATAACTATCGCTTTCATAACTGTTCCATTCTTCGACGTAGAACGAGCAATTGTGGATGGAAAACTTATTAACTTCTTATTGAAAGTTATTGTAATTGATCCGATTTGATGAATCAAACATATCTCCACGTTTCGAGGATTATACGAATCCATTATTTTTATAGAGATGCAGTAGGAATTCGGTAGTTCGAACACTATAGGTAATTCGAACGCTCCACTAATTCCAACAGCTATTTGTTTTAAATTAAGTATCTTGTAATTCAAACACTTGGTACTCGGTAATTCGAATTTGTAGGTTAGCAGCTTGTGAACAGGACGCTGATAAATTTGCATTACTTATTTACTTTAGATGGCGCTCACAGCCCAGAATGGACTACAGCCTCAACCTTCAAGTCCCTCCAGCCAGCTCGGTCCCTAGCTAGCTGCCTCCAGTTACGCATTCCAAGTTGGTTGAGGTCGTTTTCCACTTGTGTGGGGTCTTATTTTGCTGATCAGACCATCAGGGGTAGATTCGAAGACTCGTCGGGCTGGTGCGTTAGTGTCCATACGCTCCACGTGTCCCAGCTATCTCAGCCGCTGTATTTTAAGCTTTTTGACCAGATCGACGTCGCTGTAAAGCCCGTAAAGCTCGTTGTTAAATCTTCTCCTCCATACTCCATCGATACAGACTGGACCGAAAATCACCCGAAGAATCTTCCTTTCAAAGCACCCAAGCAGATTCTCATCCGTTTTTGACAGGGTCCTTGCTTCTGCCCCATATAGCAGGACCAGGATCATTATAGGATCTTATATAAGGTTCTCTAAGAGAGAGGGCTTTATTACTCAAATGCCTTCTTAGCCCAAAGAAACGGCGATTGGCAAGAGCAATTCTTCGTTTGATCTCTGCGCTGATATCATTTTGCGATGCTATAGTGGAGCCCATGTAGTCAAAGTCCTTGATGACTTCGAAGTTGTACCTATCCATTGTGACGTTTTGCCCCAGTCGACGATCGATGTTAAGAAGTATATGCTATCATCGAGAAAGGGATGATAGCATATACTTCGTCTTGTCCTCATTAACAGCCAAACCCCTCCGATTCAATATTTGCAAACGCGCCGGTACAGCTCGCTTCGTGCTCCCAATGATGTCAATATCATCTTTGCATAAGTAAGTAGTTGAACAGACTTTTGACATTTTTTAGGTACCTCTGTTGTTGACATGCGAGTTGCCTACAATTGCTTCAGGAACGATGTTAAACAGGTTGCATGATAACGCGTCGCCTTGCCTCAAACCTTTCTCGGCATCAAAGGGTTCGGCGGTGTTCTTCCCGACTTAGACGGAGCATTCAGATTTCTCCATCGTCATCCTGCACAAGCGGACGAGTTTGTCACAGATACCGAGATTCACCATGGTTGTGTATAGCTCGTCTCTGTCTACGTTGAGGAGACGTATACCTCTGTAGTTGGCACAGGTCAGAGCATCTCCTTTCTTGTGGATGGGGCATACTATACCGAGGTTCCATTCATCGGGCATTCTTTCCTCCGACCAAATTTTGGAGATAAGTTGGTGTATATTCCCTACTAAATCATCTCCACCTGCTGGAAAAAAACTTATTGTCTCAAAAAAAATTTAATTCACAGCTTACTGAATTGCGGTCGATACGTCTTTTTCTTGAAAATAATTTCCCTTTATATTCCTAGGAAAATGCTTATACTCTTCAACTGAAAAAAGCATTCAGCAAAGCAATTACAGAAAAATTTCGAATTAAAGAGCACCAATTTTGGTAAGTATTCGAATTAAAAGATAAATAATAAACTGAATGTTCGAGTTATATATTTTGAGGTCATATATTTTCTATTGTTTCTTTGTGGATTTTAAATAAGCGTTTCATGGAACTAAAAGGAGATGTCTGAATAGTCTGATAAAAATGCGCAATTTACTGAAAAGATCGAACAATCGAAATGTTTTAAATCTTGAATGAGATGGCTCATATCATATCTTCTAAAAAATTCAAAGAACTTATTAATTGGTTGAACCTTTAATAAGATTTATGGCAGTTCTAAAAGAACATGTTTTTTGCATATCTCGAAAACGCTTCTTTGGAAAAAATAATGAAAGCTAATTTTGTTTTCAGCGACCCAACATTAGTCTGATAAAATTTAAGTGAACAAAAACTTGTGTAATATATTGCCCTTTATAATTCCAAAGGGACGAGTCTTCTTTTATGAATTCATACGATCGCTTTATTCTAATAAAAACATTAAATAAAAATGCTCTTGATGTACATTATACCTACTTACCTTTAGATAAAATATTTAAATTGTTTGGAAGTTCACTCCACTTAGATTGGACATTATAAAAAAAAAACCTCTTAAATTATATTAATTTCCATCATCTTATATACATTTACGAACCCCATAGAACATAATATGTATTATTTTCTGTAGTAGCTGCATGCAAACCAAAAATAAATTAAAACAGAGTTTCTCGACCCGCCCTATCCATTAATCGAAATGAAATAAATAAAAAAAGAAAAACAAAAATTAAGTTGTTTTATTAACGCCAATGATAAACAAAAAAGATTTCTTCCATTAAATTAACCAGAAATCACTTCATTATTACAGTTGTGAGCTTCTGTGTCGATGGACTTTCTGATTCTCTCTCTCTCTCTCTGTATATCAACAAAATAAAAATTACCACCTTTTACATGCCTGCCTATACCTACCAACATTAAGGTGTCCTCAACACGCTTTCAAGTCCCAACTATACCAATGCGACAATCATTCCTTCATGTGGCCAAGTCGAAGCTATAAATGTAATCGATTTCCGTCATTAACAGCAATAGAGTTGTCAAACGTCAACTAGAGTGGCCATTAAAAGTTCACCATTTTGCCACCACCACCTTCACTTTAGACAGGAGCAAGGTGGAAGTAAAAAAAACAAACTCTTTTCTATGAGCCTATACTCTTTTGTATAGGAATTGACGATAAGTGTGTTCGCTTAGGCCTTATTAATCATCAATCTTCCAGACTCTTTTCTAACTTCTATAGGTACAATGAGTGATGCGACTCGCATTATCCAATCCACCCGCTTCCCCGCACATTGTAACACATGCGCCTGAGGATAAAAATGCATTTTTGCAGCTTCGGCAAAATTAATGAATTAAAGTTCGCATTCGAGCGGTAATCAAGAAACGTGAAGAAATTTTGTCGTCGTTGAATCGGTTTTTAAGAAAATTCATTGTAGCCTTCGCATCTTGATTGACAATAGGTAAGTATACCACGGCCGTAGTAGCCTGGGTGCAGTGACTAAGGATCATGTTATTTTTTATCGACCGTTTTACAAAACAATTATCAACATAAGCAGATAAACTCTTTACAAATCTGAATATTTAAAGACTTTAGAATAAACCGACAGAATGGTCTGTCCAAAGCATCCGAGGCAAGATCGATGGCTGTGAGATCTTAACACCCCACATATGGGATATTCGCAAAAAAAAAGTATGCAATTCAAAAAGGCCAGTATGGTCTTACCTTTTGGATTGCATATATTTTTTTGCGAAAAATCCATATATGAGATGCTAATATCCCACAGCCTGTCTACAGGTGACAACACTTATTAGAACGTGGGTTGATGCCACGCCCCTGTATGTCAAATCTCAAATTTTCAATTTTGTCCTTTGCATGCCTTGCAAGCAATAAGAATAAGAATTTCATTACAACAATCAAACAATCAATCCGTAAAATTGATTACAAGTGGGCGGATACCACGCCATCTATATGGGAAACCTAAAATTTACGATATTTTGCTATATACAAGTTGCAAGCCCTACCGCTCTATCAAATTTCATCATTCTCAATCAATCAATCAACAGTGGTCCATAGAATTGACAACTTTTTGGAGAAAATTGGGTGGATGCCACACCCCCTTAAATTTAAGGCCCACCGCTCTACTAAATTTTATCATTTTACAACAATCAGAAGTGCTTCATATAATTTATAGTAATTCTGAGAAAGTGGGCAGATACCACGCCTCTTGTTTGGAAAACCCCAAATTTTCAATTTTTTTTCTTTGTATGCACCACAATGCTTACCGTTGTGCGAAATTACAAGATTCTACGGTCTCGGGAAGTGCCTCATAATTTTGATGATCTGTCAGTCAGTTAGTCGGTGGATCAGTGAATCACAATCGGTTTTCGAGTTTGAAGTTTCTGATATTATTGGATCAGAAGTTTAAGGGGGGTCGAAAATCGCTTGAGTTTGTTCCTAAAAAAGAGATAGTGCTGAGAACTTGGCTGGGAACTACAAAGGGCATTCTAATTTTTTTTAAGATGATCTGCATTACAATTGAACTTATCGTTTTTTGAAAGATTAGATATTCCCATTATTTCTAACAATACTCAATTTATTAAACCTTTAATCCATTTGAATCCTTTATAATTGAACCGAAAAGTCCATCAATTAAACCAAGCTAAAATGTACCTACACTCTTGCGTACTTATGCTATACTGCAAAAAGAACAAAAAGAATAGCACAGAATTCCTTACGGCCATATTCTTGACTATCTTCAAAGCTAGTTTTACCGAAAAACTAGATCTATGTATAACGATTTCGAGTTTTAAGTTTTTCACAAATTTTAATTACTTTGACATCTAAATCAAAATATTCATACATAGTTTGACATCTAAATCAAATCAATAATTTTTTTTGGGAAACTTGAAACTCGAAACCCCTATAGAACTAGTTTTTCAGTAAAACTAGCTTTGAAGAAAGTCAATAATATAGCCGTTAGGGTTACGTCAAAGCTGCTAATGGTCAGAAAGCTCCACTTGTCGGCTTCTGAGGAATCTATGGCTCATATTACATTCTTTGCGAATACTAACACCACAGCCCTTAACTCAGACCAAAAGAAAGCTTTTCGAACTCTGTGATGTCTCCATCATTTTAATAATTGGGTAGGTTCCCAATATAATGTACTTAAATACTGTTCAATCCCTTCCTTTTATTGGTGTCTTATAGATCCGTTCAGATCCTAGTGAGCTGATTCGATTTGCCTAAAGCCCCGGGTTTATTATCTTTTTGCTGAAAACTTATTACAGTATCTGTTAATCATTTTTTCGGGAAGAATATTTGTTAGCAGTTAAACCTTCTAGTTAAATTCTTGCTCTCATCTCCATGAGAATTCATATTGCGTGGGATACTGTTGGGCGCCATTTTTTAATCGTATACACACTTAATGCATTACATCATTGTAGATAATGATTTAGTTCTAAATATGTGTCTATAGCCTACAATAAAATTTGTATTGAGGGCCCCTGAATTATTAAATGAGACCCTGGAAATAAGAGTTGACGTTATATTATGTCTTTGGCTTGACGGGGGCCAATGAAACCAATTTGTAACCTAAATCAGGTTTTATCTATCTACACGTAACAACTATTTACCTGTGCATTGGCACATACCTACCTTTCTATTGAACGGATATGGAAAATTAAGTTTTGAAATGTATATAGACAAACGAACGGGTTTTACAAAGCACACCATTTTTGTTACAGAAGCATATAAAATATACATACATAGATAGAGTCGGAGGTAAAGTTGGAAAAGTGCCACCTGATTCGACCGAATGTCCTCTGATTTATTCATAAATCCAAATGAAAGGGGTGCCCTGTGTTATCCTATACTACATTACCCAATATCTAACACGAGGTGTTTGGTTTCTCAAGACAAGACCTTTAAATATGTGTATATTCCCTAGAAGTCTCTATATCTACATATGTATCTATAACTACTTGTTTATCGACTTTAACTTCGATCCTCACATATTTTCATGCGATAGTCATCGAAATTGGAAAATATTTCGAGAATTGTAATTTAACATTATTTGAAAATAATTGCAATCACATATTATATCGTCGATGTAAGATTTTATTGGAAATTGATAATTGTGGTGCGGATACAATGGAATTGAATTTTTTTTTCAATAATATGGCAACCAAGAGCGAGTGACACAAGTAGTGTATATCTTGTTATCTAACTTCGATTGATGTTATAGCCAAAGACACACTTCAATAAAGTGGACGTCGTCGTGTCGGTCTTTCGTCGTGAAAAGTCAATTAAACGGACTTCAATTGATGGTGTGTCGTGGTATTATCCGGCGCGGTGTGGTGTCTTCGGAAGGGGTATAGGTATATAATTACTGTTTTGGAAAGTTATTTTAATTTTATTTCCTGACTTACTTATCCGTGGGGTTTAATCATGAACTTGTCCATATAATGAGAGAAGTATAATGACTATGGTTGAGGCATAGTGTAATGATATGATAGGATGGCCAAGGTGAAAATACAAATTATTTTTTAAGTAATTTTTTTCTTGAGTTTTTTTTTTTCTTTACTTGAAGAGTTTCTTATAACGTAAATAAGACATTGAGCTTTGTGAATTGGTTTTATAGATTAAGTTGTAGATATTGATGGGAGGCATAGATATACCGGTACCCTAAAGTTAAGTTAAGACATTTCAAATATAATCGGCTCTCGAACAATGAATTGAATTGTTGACAATTAAATGCTTATTTAACTAAAAAGTATATACAGTATAATCATGATAATTCGTACCGCATTAAATTTGATATCTCGCTATTTCGAAAACCTCTTCAATTCGTTATAAACACAAAGTCACTTGGCAATACGATTTATATGTTCAAAAAACATACATTTCAGTTCACTTAGAAAAAATTTCAGGTAAAATTTACCAGAAATTAACCAACTTTTTTAATTTTCATTCGATCACGTTGAATTGATACATTGTAAGTTTTACACTTTAAATAAAAAAAAAAAAAAAAAAAAATTCGTGGCACAAACGGCTCATGAAGAACCAGGGCATAGCGACTTAAAACTCTTAACCATTCCTGTGTGCGTGTCTGCAGGAATGAAGGGGACCTACAGTTTATTGCTGAATCCGAACGGCTAAGGTGAGCGGCACTTTTCTATGACAAGAGATACTCTTGGAGGATTTGTCACTTCACCGCAAGATGAAGGTGGAAGCGGCTGGTATTGAACCCCAGACCTCTGGCCAACGCACTAACCATTACGCCACGGGCTACTACGAGTTTTTTTTAATAAATGAAATGAAAATGAAAATAAAAATTAGGCACTGGTATTATAGTTCCATAGATATTGCAAGAGGTGTTGATTATACTTAGGGTTTGTTTGTTTCACAATGTCTGGTTAAAGTTTCAATTAAGCTATTTCGAACTTATTCGGCATTTAACAACCGCAATTACGTTTCACAATATCTGAAAAGGTCTAAGTGGCACTTAAAGTTCTGAACATTTTACAGGCCAGTTGAAGTGCTGATTAACAAATTAAACTGGCAAATTAAATATTTACAGCTGTCATGTGACGGATATTTGTATAACATCGAAAAAATTCACTTTCAAAATGCAAAAAGTGCTTTTAACCGCTCAAATCCACTTATCCACGTACATTATCTAACTGTTCAAACTGAATTTCATCAATTTGCAGCGATACCACGGGTCTCGGTCCACTTCGCGGTCTAAAAAGTTAAGCTTAGACACTTCACAATCATATTTAAGAATTAAATAAATAATAAGCCAGTTCACGGTTTCTAAGATCTCACTGAGATCTCATTGAGCAAGCTCCGTCAGCTCTACTGAGCAGAAGGAGAAACCTGAACAAAATTTCTCCGCTAGAAATCAAAACCAATTTCCATCTCTTTTTTATTAATTAATCAACTGCGACAAAAAATAATTGAGCAAGCGAATCCAAAAAATATCAGGCTCAGTTATTTGACAGAAAAAGTGAGGAATCTCCCTGAGGAATTACGTTCAGATTTCTGAGATTGCTGAGATCTCTGAGATCTCTGAGATATCAGTGAGCTTGAGAAACCTGAACTGGCTAAAGAATTTGATTGAATATTTTTAATCAGTCAAATATTTTGGAAAACTGGAATAACTGACAACTAGCTAATCGACACATACATTTTTGATATGTGAAACGCAAAGTTTTTTAATGAGAGGATATAAGTTGAGGATAATTTAACTGTCGGATAGTTATGGGGAACTTTAATTAGACATTGTGGAACAATCCCTTAGCTTAGACTACATGATGTTACCAGGGCTATCGTTTCATGTTTTAGTACAGCCCGTGGTGTAATGGTAGGTGCATTGGTGGACTGTCACACCAGATTCCTAGGTTCGATTCCCAGCCTCTGCCACCTCGGGGCTGTAGCCAGGGGGGGGGCATATAGGGGCAATGCCCTTCCTTAAACTGGCCGATGCCCTACCTTAAAAAATGCCCTACTGCCACCTAAGCACAAAAAGTGTTTTAAGGGCTACTGCCTTTTGCTAGGAATTGACAAATCCTCCAAGATATCCTTATAGCCATGCCTGCCAGGAATGGAGGGACCCACCGTTTATTGTTGAATCCAAACGTCTAATGTGAGCGGCACTTTAGACGTTTGGATCAATTCGCCGTAAGTACATATACCTACTTCGAAATGAATAAAAATAAATTAGAAATAGTTGGCTTTCGAAGTTCTAGCTTGCGCTCAAGTAGTCCAATAACGTTTAGGTCTTTAAATGAAGTCAGAATACGTCAAGATACATTTTTGTTCAAAAATTTTAGGAAAGGTGCAAAAATTTTATATTAAAAGGGTGATTTTCAATTTTCTAAATCCAAAATATGATGAAAAATTTCACAATTTTAAAAAATAATATGTGACAAAGTTGAGATGAGTGATACCTCTACAATCCAACCATAAGATAATGTTGAAGTTTGAAAAGCCATAACTTAAAGTTAAAAAAAGTAACAGAGCACGTTAATACATATATCATTTTTTTTAAGATATTTCAATACTATTAAAGTTTTTATTGGTTAAAAATAATGTTTTTACAAAACAAAATGTTGATGAGCTGATATCTTTTTTATACAGAATCGCATAAGTTATAACTTTTACCGATAGTTTTCGAAAAATTTCCAAAATACATATCCTGAACTTTACCCCCGTAAAAACTTTAGACCTGGTCCAAATTTCGAGTAGTTATTGTAAAAAAAAACTTAAGAAACAAAAATAAAGCTTTCCACCAAAATTTAGATTTGTCAAAGTACATATTTTCATTTTGCCCCCGATATTGATGACTTATTAATTTTTAAAACTAAGCTAGCTGATCCGGCAAATTTCGTTCCACCTATAATTTAAATTATTAGATAATCTTCCTTTCGAAAGTCGAGTCGAGCAAGCTCCAATTGTTATCACGACTTTTCAACTTTTTCGTCCTAATTTTCCAACTTTTATCTCCGCAGTGTGTATATCTGGTTCAATACAAATCCAACAAAAAAATCTCCATCCAATTTAGATGACGTTCAACTGAGTTATGCGCGTACGAACAATAAATTAATTCAAAAAGTTTGAAATTTCAAGATGTTTTTACAATTTTATGACTTTGTCAGTCAAATTTTCTAATTTTCTATCGAATTTTTAAATTAATACAAATCCAACATAAAAATCCCCATGCAAATAGAGTGACGTTTTATAGAAAATTTTCCAAAATAAAAGAGTGAACAAATCGCTCATTCACGTCACGCCATAACTCAAAAATTTCATAACGGATCTCTTTCCTTTTCTATCTTCAATTGTTATACTGGTTTAAATAAAATCTCAGAATTTAAAACCGAAAACATGAATGTGATGCATGTATAGTTGCTTTTAAGTGAATGACTTTGTCGAAGAGTTCAAAAACCTTGATCTGTATCTTTTTTTTCTTATAACTTGGGATATTTTCTGATATTTTCACCTGCCACACGCTTCTTCTAATTCTCAAAAGCAATCTCCTTCACATGCAATCTTCCGCAGATATGCAACAAGTTTTCTTTCGGTGAAAATGACTTCCGTTCAATGTTCCAAAAGCCATCATTTGGCAGAAAAACCCATCAAAGTCGCATCACATCCATTTGTACCTTGTCCAACATCTTGTAAACTCGATTACACCATGCTCGTGATGCTTATCTATTCATCCTACAGGACGCATCGAAATCGCAGTACATACCACCAAGCACATCACCACACATCACCTCATCATCGTCATGATTGTCGTCGTACTCCATAAAATATGCAAATCTGCACGTAAACTGTGATCCACTTTACCCCACCCAGATTTTCTGTGGCATGCAATTTTCATAAATTTCCCATTCAGGAGAAAAAGCAAAAGGTTATAGCAAAGGTTTTTCCATGGAGCACCTCTCTCATCTTTGCTCTGCTGATGGAGCTCTGAAGTTTTGATGTTGGCGATGATGGAAATGATGGTCGGTTCGTTGGTGCTTGAGCGATGGAAGTGGATGCCAGCTCAAGCCTTCAGTTCTTACGGGACAAACCGATTTGCATGTGTACCTTTATGGTTTCAAAGAGAAAAGAAGTCGCCCCAATCCGTGGAGTGGAAAAGGCGGCCAGAAAAAACGGCACAAAGTATAAAAAGCAAAAAAAAAAAATAAGTAACAAAAAACCAGGAACAACTCCAACGCAGCCATATTTAATAACAGAGCTTCGGTTGCTTTTACATACCTCAGCGTAGCCAACACTTGACGATAAGAGGAGCGGTTGGTTGGCTTGGCTATATGTGCATATCTTGCGCTATCGCATTATACGGTCGCTTTTGGGTCCCCCGGTCGGCATTTCTTTATAGTTATTGCTTTTTTCTCTCCTCGTCTTCATCCAATATGGCGAAAAAGCAAGCAACGTATGTACCTATGTTGTGTGGGGGAGCCAACCGAAAGAACCCGACCACAATATCTGGACAAAAGTATCTATAGGTAAGGTAGGTACAACAATTCCCAGCAAACGCACCACATTTATCCAGGATCGTTACAAATTATTATTCGATAATTTGGGCGCCAGGATTGAATATTAATAATATTTAAGATTGACATCCTTGCAACTTTCCTAAATTCAATTATTTTTATGAAATTTTTTAGGCTCTTACAACCTCATTTTTATATAGTATTTTCAAAGCATCCTTTCCTTCATATATCAAGAAAAAATCTTAAGTCAGCTTTGATTAATTGGTCAGCCATGATGTAGTTTTATTTGATGTATGAACATTTTTAAACTTTTTTTTTTCAAGGTCGTCAATACAAAATTGATACAAAAATTTTAACTAGTAGGACACTCTTTCGAATATCTGCGGATAAAAAAGTACCTACCATTACAATTTTCAATTTTTTTTGGCGTAATTAATTAGCAATTATGTAGTTTTTAACATTTAATATAAATCCTTATATTTCATAAAAGGTTAGCTATTTTCAGAAATTGGTCAGGCGATTTTTGGCACCTTGTATATGAGGTATTGGAAAAAAATATATGCCATCTGAAAGGTTACTTAGTGCTCATAACAGGTCAGCTAGTTGACCAATTTCTGGTCAGCCTTTGATTTTTTTTTATTAAATTTTAAAATTTTTGTTCAAGGTCATATGAATTTTCAGCACGTCGTTTATAAGATACTCCAAAATAATATATACCATCTGAAAGGTTACTTAATCCCCATAAAAGGTCAGATGATTTCAGAAATTGGTCAGCCATAGGGATTTTTTTATGAATTTTTAAAATTTATTTTTCAAAGTTTCTTCAAATGCATATTCTTTAAATGCAAAAGAAATTTTGGATACACTCAACCTCGCACCTACCCCAAATCCTTTAGTGCGCCAAGCAGGGGGGTTGCAGGGGGCAGCATGCCTCCTCATACATACCTTACTGTTTATATGCCGTTATTTTGTTATTTCTTTTGGGACTTATTTCAGGCGCTTTTGGGGACTTATTTTATCTTTGAATTTGGGGACTTAAAAAAATCATTTTGTGGAGTTATTTAATTTTTGGATTTGGGGGTTATTTCATTGGGGAGTTATTTTACGGACCCTGCCCCAATAACTTTATTTCCATTAAAAAAAAGTAGGTATGTATAAATTTTAATATTTCCAATTTACAACATCAAGCTTTTTGTATCTATCTACATATTCTATATATTAATACGCTTAGGAAAAACTTGCGGTACACTTTTCTCCGTTAATACTCAACAGAAATGAATGAGTGATATATCGTTCGAAAGGTTTTTCCCCACAGATGTGCACAAATTAAAAATTATGTGCACAAGAAGCCGTTATGGACAGGTAAAGGTTATTTTAATTTTTTGAGGTTATTGATTATTATCTTTTTAAGAGGTGCGTTAAGAAGCCTAAAATTTTGAGGGATCATGACTATTATAGATATGGATTTTTGTTGAAAAAATGAAATTGCAAACTTGATGCAAAGCGGAGAAAGTTACAGTTTTATATATTTTTGTGCAAAAATCACTCAAATGAGATATATTATCAACATAAGTCACATTATACAAATCTAAGGTAATATCTTGCGCAGGTTGTCAGAAATTAAAAAATGGTTGCTCGAGTGCTCCCACAAACTTCACTTCACACCGTAATATTAAAAACAACAACAAATATCGAAATTTGACATGTAAATGGGCACTATACCGTGAACATAAGTATAGTATACCTACTTTGCTTAAAACGAGAATAATAATAATTAAAACAAAGCTAGGTGTTACATTTTAAAGTTTTCTTATAAGCCGCGTCAGTAAATAATAGATATTAAGGCTCTCCCAAACCAACGCGATTAATCGCCGCGACAAAAGAAAACAATAACAACAACGTGTTGCTTTGTTTGACAACCACGTGTTGTTATTGTTGTTTTCGTTTGTCGCGGCGAATAATCGCGTTGGTTTGGGAGAGCCTTTAAGCGAATTGAATACAGTACTCACCCGAACTTTTAACTACAAATTTCATTCAACGTGGTCACCGGGAAACTGCCTGAGAAATATTTTGAGCGATTTTCTACGCAGGTTGCAGCGGTGCGTTCAAGGTTCTGTCCTTACTCTGTCCAGCAAAGATTGTCAGTACAGGGAAGATAGGACTTTTGCATCTCAATCTTAAGTTATCGCATATAAAAGCTCTTATCGCGATGCCGTAGCATGCATAATAAATACTTTTTCTGATCCTTAAAGTTTAAAAAAAAAAAACATTAATTCTGTAA
Source organism: Epistrophella euchroma (assembly GCA_947049315.1). Taxonomy (NCBI): domain Eukaryota; kingdom Metazoa; phylum Arthropoda; class Insecta; order Diptera; family Syrphidae; genus Epistrophella; species Epistrophella euchroma. Next base: position 117,213,427 of record OX346245.1, on the reverse strand, counting down.
GATCTTGCACCACAAACTATAGAAAAAGGAGTGGGTAATCTTAGCAATTGTAACCCTAATTTGGCGGTTGGTTTGGTTACTCATTGTGTCTACAGCTGTGGTCTAGATATAGGTCGCGTGAGGGATGTTCGTTGCTTAAAAAAGAAATTACAAGAACAATTTTTTGGGAAGTCTATGATTAGTGTAAGTGGCATTTTGTTTCATAAAACACCTTGGTTAGTTGGTAGGTCTCACTGATTTGAAAAAATCTTTCTCATAAGACCTGTACTGACAATGTTTGTTGGAGAGAGTTTAGAGAGAATGGGTGGCATTAGATGTGTTTATAAAAGTCAGGGGTCAGATTCGAAAAATGTTATCTTCGTCGTTCCTAGAGCGGTTTCAATAAAACTGACATAGGTTATAGCTTACAGCTCAAAATTTTGCAGAAAATTAACTTCTTACCTTTGGGTATAACCAAATAATGAACGATACACTAAAAATTTAGTAGCAATCTCCTGTGTATAAAGCTCTCAAGATTAGTAATGGGTATTTCATTTTTTTTGTTTTATATGGTCGAAATTTCAATCACTGGGTATAGAAAAGTTCTTAAATTCAAATACCAAATTAGATTTTAATAAATTAATTAATATTGATGGTCAGATGATATTTTATGAAGAGAGAGAAAACATTATGTATACTTTAAGTAAACAATTAATGGCACGATTTTGAAGTTTCTGAATCTGATATGCAAATAAATAATTTCCATTTTTTTTAACTTTATATAATTTCCATTTATGTATCAATAATTCTACCTATATTCGCCTTCGGATTAAATATTTTAATTGCTTCAAAATGTAATAAACAAACAATTTATAAAATAGTATTGCGATAGTAGTTTTCTCATAATTTAATTTTTTAATTTTCCTTGCTAGAGCGTGTCAGTTTTTGCTGGCTGAATTTCTGTTTGTTGGCCGAGTTTCGGCCACGGGACGATACTAGTTTGACTAATAACTCATAATTGTTAAATTGTACTTAATAACGTAAAAGTTTGGAAACAAGCAAGTTTCTTCAACTTTTTTTTAAAATTTTAAGCTTGAAAATTTATATCGAATTCCTTTTAATAAAAAAAATAGATTTGTTCAGAAGAAAAAATCAATTTTTCTGGACAAATTTCTTGTATTGAAAGAAAAAAATCGAATTTTTTTTGTTAAAAGGAATTTGACATAAAACGACTTCTTTTGAAAAGAAAATTAAATAATAGGTGCTACCATCGCTTTTAATTTTTTTTTCATATCTTATCAGTTTCTTACAAAATTGCCACATGGCCTAAACGGTGAGAGAAAAATCTGCCTTCAGACACAATTTTATTATTTTCTTGGTCTAAATTATACACCCTTGCTTTTTCCGTTTTTTATGCTAATCGCCCGGTTTATCCTGTTTTAACACTTTTAGGTATTTCAGTCTGGCCAGAGCAGAAGCCGCCTCCAAATGTTCTTGGACCTACTGATTTGATATCATTAGGGGAGGAAATATCTAGTAAGGAGTGCACACGAATTTTTTTTCAATATTATCCGCAAAGTAATTTTTTTTGGGTTTTCACGATAATAATACTATGTTCACTAACATCGTGATTTGGTCTGCAAGACTTTCATTTCTGTCATCAGATTGATATTTGCTTCTTTTTTTTTATTTGACTAACTTTCACAACTCAGAACCAAAAAGTTGTTGTTGGCCATTGGTCTTGGGATCCATAATAGTAACTTGAAAACTTTAAACCTGATATTGTTTTGTTATAAGACAATCGCCAATTCAAGATCTTCGACAACCTTATCAGGTATTTGTGGTATGCAATTCAGTGAGGACTAAAGTTGGACCGTTTGCTCTAAAGATATGCTATATTTTTCAGCAATTACTCTAACTATTGTCTTGTAAAAATAAATGATTACAATCATATTGGCATCTTTTTTTTTTATTTTAAAACTTTAATAAAATCATTTCTACAGTAAAATATTAATATTAACCTCAAAAGTAACTTCGGCTCCCTTAGTTACTAAATTCAGCCCTGTACATATTTATCCATCACTTCAGACCTTGGTTATGAATACCTTGGCAGGGTGCTGGTTTATTTATTATTATTTTTATTTTTTTTTTGGTTTTGTGTGCGGCATATCTACATAAAGTATCTTATATGCGAACAGGTACACAATATAAAGCCCGTTTGCTGTTGCATGATAAAATATTCATATCGTTGCCATTGGATTGGGTGCCGGTGGCCCCATGTATATTTAATATGGGGGCATGTTGCATGCAGAGAGACCTTAGAGCGCCGGCCGGGAAGGCATTCCATTTTTTAAAGGAACAACAACGTCATGTCGTCATGCATATGTACAGAGCGTAGGTTGAACGTACGTAGGTATAGTGGGATACAGAGCTGAGTCGTGCACGAAGCACACACAACCTGCAACGTACCGAAATGACATGCATCCAGAAAAAAGAATTTATGTATCTATGTATACATAAGTATATAGCTAACTACCTCACCTATAAGATTTCAATAAGCAGAATGATGTATCCAAGTGCGGTTACCTTATAACTTGGCTGCATTCGCCGATAGCAGGAGGCGTCATCGAATATAAAAAAAAAATAAAAATAAAAAAATAATGTTCAAAATGGAAATTAAAATTTTTTTCTTTTTTTTAGGTTTTCTGGTTATACGGGATCCTTTACAAAAACAAAGTTTTTTTTTATCCCTTACATAGCTTGTATAGGTCTTGTTTTTGCTTGGCCAAAGCTTGCTATATAGCAGGAGGAGAAATGGCGTCCATCATATTTTTGCTCGTTTGGCCAACACGACACGACACATGAATCGAAAACCAAAATCTCGCACAAAGGAGAACAAAAAGATGGGAAAATAATATTTTTTGATTAGAAATCCATGATGCATATTCGCATTAGACCTGATGAATATGGTTTGATTAGATACACATGAGTTTATTTTATTTTTAACATTGCGTGAAAGAAGTGTTACGTATTCGTTGTTTAAATATTATTAGATATATCTTGTCACTGTACCGAACTTCGTTGACAAAATTGGTATAACACAATCTGAAATCAGTTTGTCCTTGACCTACAGCTTAACTGCTAATGCATATCGAACAGAATTAAGTTATGGAAGAATGATTCGAAAATATTTTTAAATAAGATTCGACACATGGACTCACTGATATTTTATGTTATGAATACTCTTTTTCATTTAGGAAAAAAAAACAAGTTACACTTTCCACTGATTTATACTTAGTAGTTGTAGTAAGCTCAGAGACTTCCTTGCGTTCAAAAACATTTTACTCATATTTTTTTTTTTTAAACTATCATTTTATAATTTACAAGTTACAAGGTTTTAGTTGATTTAATAAGATGCCATTATATTAAAACAAAAAAAAATTAAAAATAATAAAAGTGGACACATTTAGAGATGATCATGATTTCCAAGTTTGTGCTTCAATTTCTCTAATAATCCTTAACATTTCATATAGTTATTTTTACAACTTTTCACATTAACTTCTGTTGAAATCATAATAAGAAGAAATTGTGATCGATTAAGATTAATTAGTATTAATAAAGCTACATACAACAAAAAGTATTGCAAACTTCTGGAAAAAAAGATATTTTTTGAACGTAAGAAAAGCAATTTTATACAGGGTGTTCGGTATAAGGTGCACCAAAGAGATAGAGCGAGTAGGTTGGGTTAAGACAAGAAAAAAATTGTATTGGCGGGAGGGGTAATTTTCTAAAAAATTGACTTCAAATAGAAAATACAAATATTAAAAAAAAAACCGGTAATACCTACAATATCATGTTATACTCTTTTCAATGCCAGAAATCCATTTTTTTTATTTAATTTTTAATTCGAGGTACTAGAGAGAACAGTTTTTGGAAAATTAATTTTCAAACTCAAAATATTGAAAAAATAATGAAAAAAAAAATTATGTTCAAACTAATTTTTTTTTTGAAAATTTTACGTAATGAAGTACTAGTTTTGTTTTTAATATTCGATGCTCCTATAAATTTCTAATCAAATACGGAAAGAAAAATACTCAAATGTCTTTTGGTGTTTGAGAAAATTGAAAATAACGGGAGGGGAAATTTTCTAAAAAAAATGACTTAAAACAGAAAAAAAAATTATTAAAAAACAACGGTCACTATTACAATGGCATGTTATACCTCTTTGTAAGGCCAAAAACCTCTTTTTTTATTTTCTTTCTAAAATTAATTATTTAAGTGAATAGTTTTTTTAAAAAATTAATTTTCAAATTTTAATTTCAAAAAAACAAAAAATTGTGTTCAAACTAATTTTCTTCAAATTTTTATGTTATTAAGTAATATTTTCGTGTTTAATATTCAATGTTCTCATCAATTCTCAGCCAAACACTAAAAACCAGATGTCAAAATGTATTCCAGTTTTTGAGAAAATTGAAAATAACTAAAGTAAGTTTTCCTTGAATTTGACTTCCATCGGTTATTTTGTTGCTTCAAAGATACGGTTTTTAGTGTTTGACTGGAAATTAATAGGAGCATCGAATATTAAAAACAAAAATATTACTTAACGACGTAAAATTTTGAAAAAATTAGTTTGAACACTATTTTTTTCATTATGTTTTCAAAATTTTTAGTTTGAAAATTTATTTTTCAAAATCTGTTCTTTTAAATAATTTGAATTTAAAAGAAAATAAAAGAACGAGCATGATATTTTAGATGTTGCTGTTGTTTTTTAATAATTTTTTTTTTCTATTTTAAGTCGATTTTTTAGAAAATTGCCCCTTCCGCCTAAACGGGGGAAAATAGACCCCCTCCCATACGATTTTTTTCTTTTCTTAACCCAACCTACTCGCTCTAGCTCTTTGGTGCACCTTATACCGAACACCCTGTATACCTAGATAGATAGATATTTTCGTAGAATGAAACTTAAAAATTTACGTGATGATAGTAAATATACGCGGCTTGCACAGAGATTTAATATTTAATTTTAAATCTTACAACTGAAAAATTAAACAATTCATATATTTATTTTTGTGTTTTTTAATTTCAGAATTTTGAAAAGAAACAATTAAAAACAATAAGGCAATGACCACCTTATTTTCTACAAAACTGTTTGTTTTTTTTTTTTGAAAAATGACCATTAAAAAAATTAATCAGCCTTCTTGTTCCGCCTAAATTTTTAAAAATCGATTTTTTCATAGCTGTGGTGGTTGCTCGTCTTTTACAAAAAAAAACAATTTGTAAATTTTTGGGGGCCAAGTTAACACAAGTTAGAATTAATCGAAATCATAACTAAACCAATTTTTTACTCCCGATGTAAATGGTGTCACGTAATTTGTGCGCTTAATTTTGAGGATGATTTCTGTGATAATTCGAAGAAAAATAATTGTATGGAAAAAATTTTATTTCCAATTTCTCAGGCTGGGAGCGCAATTTTTTAAAAGTTTACTTAAAATGGAAAAAAATGATTAAAGATCAGTGCTTATATTCAACTATTTTATTTATTTATTTTTTTTTTAATTAAGTTGTTCGCGAGAATAGTTTTTGAGAAATTAAAAAAATCAAAAAGTATACTTTTTATATACTGTTTATTTTTCTTATATGTTTATGATACAAAAAAAAATATTACTATTCATAAATTAAAACCCGTTTTCCGGGCTTATTCATTTTTTACCTATGCAAGTTTTTTCTTCGAATTTTCCCAGGAATTATCTCCCAAAACAAAGTGTACGAATAAGGTATACCAATACCTGGTATATATGTATATTTTATATGAATAAACATAATATTATGGATTCAGAAAGAAAAATAGAAGCCGAGATTTTGATAAAACTTGGCGTTATGATGATAGGAAAGTAGGAAAGACGAAAAACGTGGGTCTCGCCATTGTGCCCGTCTGTCTGTTCGGCTATAGCCTAAGAGGATAAGTTTATTTTCTTTTTTAAACTTTGTAGGTACGTAGCGTCCTTGCACATTTCACTGACACCTTTTTTTGCATTTTTTATAAGGAGCAAGAATAACAGTACCTTACATATAATATTTTTGGGAACCCAACAGAAGCACTCAAACAAAATACTGGTGCGTCAGATGCACAAAAACTACATACACGAAAGCCAAAAAGTGCTCGAAGTGACACATCCTCCAATATTCATAATCACTCAACGCCGGATGTACTTCCGACAAAAGTACGAAAAAGGCAGATACTTTACTATTTTTGCTTGGCTTTAGAGCAGTGCAGAGTGAATGACTCTGTTACATCTAGGTAACATACAAGGGATTCTTTAAAAAAATAAAGGACGGCAATGGCAAATGTTAATATTAAAACGGGAAGGTAATTTTTTTTATTACTAAAATATACGTAAACAAAAAGATACAAATATCATTTACCCGTTTTTGAAATATGTATCGATTTTCCGAAAAAAAAATTTGAAAAGTTTTTAACCTGACATTATGTATTTATCAATTTTATTTCTAAACTATTCAAATACTACTAAAAGGAAAAATGAAAAATTGAAAATAAGAACCAGCGTTTACTGCGATTATGGTACACTCGGGCGTATACGTACTTTTTTTTTTGAACTTTGTATTGGTTTTTCCCAAGTTAATTTGTTTAAGGCATATTACGATGCTTTTTGGTGGAAGAGGCTTAGGTTTGATTCAAAAACCATTTGCTTAACAATCCTGCTCCATAATTCTTACGCCGCGCGATACATTCGATATCTCTTTTCCTTCTTAAATTTTTTACGAAATTGGTGACTTGGTCTTATCTACCCTTTTGTTCCCTATTTCTAAGATCTACACTGTACACTTTTGAAGAATAATGACGTAAAGCAAAGATCGTATACAGATCACCCACTCACCCAACCTCAGCCATAAACTATGATGGGCTATTTAAAAACTTGTCAATTTAGCAAGGTAGGGGTCTTTTTAAAGAAGCCTATGCTTTAGAAAATTGCCCTTACCGCCTAAAAAATTCCCTCATTTCTATGTTAAATCTAACAAACTCACTCACTCTGCAAAGCTCAAAAGTCAATAAAAAATTGTATAATTCGTAGTTAAGTGCTTTTGTATTCTTTTAGAAAAGAAATTAATTTTCGAGCATCTGTCGTTCGAACATTTTGTTTGAGTGATTTGTTTTACAGTTTCAATTTTGTTTGCATTTCAGGAAAATCTTATCGACAGATTTTTTTTTTAACTTTAATTCAATATTTTTATTTAGCTTAACACAAAGTAGTATTCTTATATATTTTAAACAAAAAATATTCTTTAAAGTAAATCTTAATTTTTTCAATAACGACTTATGGAATATTGACCAAAATTTGTCTGTGTGTTAATATTAGTAAGATTTGCCATTTTAAACGGGAATAAATCCTACAATGATCCATTATTAACAGTAACTCTTTTTAGGACTGACTGTATTCCCCGTTTAATTGCAGCACGGCTAATTGATTTTCTCGCTTAATGATCTTAAAAAAATGGAGCTAGAAAATTAAAAACATGTACATTGAACAGGTATGTATATCAATTAGCCCGTGGCGTTAGACTGTCACATCAGAGGTCTAGGACTCCCTCCCAGTCGCTGCCATCTAAAAATTATGCTCAGACCTACCTAAGAGGAATCATCTGCGAGGAGTATCTTCTGTCATAGAAAAACGCCGCTCACCTTAGCCGTTTGGATTCGGCAATAAAGTGTAGGTCCCCTCCATTCCTGCAGACACGCACACAGGAATGGTACACTAGTTCTTCATGAGCTGTTGTGCCACCAAATTTATTTTTTTTTTTTATTTTTTAGAATGATTTTTTTTAATTGATAATTTATTAACCTATCTTTAGGTTATTTTCGTTTATTAATATAGGAGTAGAGTAATTCTGTAATGCGTAACCAATTATATTTTGTAGCTGCATCAAGTAGGTTCGTTTGACCTAGTTGTTAATTTTACTTTTATATAAATTTCGTAAATTAGATAGAAGAAGCTCTTACAAGTTTACCAACAGCAAAAATATCCATTCATTATGATGTAAACATTCATTGCTTTAATTTTTTTTTTTTTCAAATTTAAGTTGAATTCAAACTTTTTTCTTAAAAGTGAAAGAAAAAATGTTCGTTCCCGGCCATTATGAAGACATCATCCATGGACAATCACCACATAATGGTTTTGGATTGACGGACAAAAAAATCAATCTCCCCAGTCACGTTGATGCTGCAATGGAAAAAGCAAGCAAACAAAAAAATTATTGAAAAAAAAAATTGAATCCATAATGAACCAGAAACCAGTTGTGCCAACTTTTTACTCCACTTTCATCTATATGGATGGAAAAGTCTTATACATACGTGCTCGGTGCTTGCTCCCTAAGCAAAGTGATTTTTTATTCGTTTCTTTACGTCAAACTCAAACCTCGCCATAGTCACGACCACGACCACCTTCTGCGTCAGCTCATGAATAGTTGACGAACGCCATCATGATATTTCGTTCACGTTCCTTATTCTCGCATGACTGCGATTTGTATTTGTGGCTGCATGGGCCTTTGGGGGGATGAATATCCAAGGATCATGCGCGTGTTGGTCCATCATGGAGCTGGTTTTAGGTGTCTTTTCTTATCCTGCCATAATGGGGTTGGTCACCTGGACTGGATGATGATGATGATGATGGGTGGCAAAGTCGATAGTGGTTGTAATCGTTTTTCACGCATTCTATTAAGCTGATTACGTGTTGCAGCAGGTTTGCTACATTTTAATTAAATTTATAGATATACCCTGACCCCAACCTCAATTCTTGCGATACCTCATAGCTCTATAGACGCAAATAATAATAATATATTTGCATTATATTATCAGTGTCAGGCTCGGGAGCGTCCGACTTTGCCATCAGCTCAAAGGGTGTTATCATGTCCGGCCATCCGATTAAATAGTTGTTCTCACTAGGCAAAGCCACCTGATCTTGGACTTTATTAGCAACTATAACAACACACATCATGCCCTGGGAATGATGAAAATGAATCACTTTGACGTGACGACCACGGAAAAACGACAAGCAGTAGCAGAGGGCAGAGCATGGTAATGCTAATTGAAAACGTAGGTTATAGCGCTCGAGCAAGCTGGTATATGTGGTGTGTCAGAATACAGAGATATAGGGAGCTTCATATAGCAGTGGTGCACCATACACTTGGCACCAGCAGCAGTTCATCCATCAGGGTGCAACATTTCTTTATCCGCGTCATCGTTGCATTTCCATAGAAATGTGCGAAAATTATACGTTTGGCGGTCATGAAATTGCACAGTTTCATGGAATCTAATATCTTAAATTGGATGCCATGCACTTTGTTCATAGGTGCTGACATGCTGACATTGTGGGAAGGGGATGAACAGAATGGAGCACTATCTAGAATAGCAAAAGGGGAGGATAAATTACTGTGCTCACGACACACTGTACCTTGTTGCGGTTATTTTGCTTTGGTTTTAAAAGCCAGTTAGGTATAAATTCAATTAGAAAATATCAATCAGGTGTATCATGGCATATTTCCGTTCCGGCTCAATTTGTTGAATACAGATTTTTTTTTAATTATTATTTGTTATATCATTTGTATACAACTAGCTAACCAGGCTATATAAGACCAATATCGTCTCGATATCGTTAAAATAAAAAAAAGTTTAATATGTTCTCGGTATCTACCTTGGTCTCATTCAAATAAACCACGTTGTTGTCCCTCCACCTTTTTTTGTTTTTTTTTGTCTTTGTGTTTTTCTAGAAAAAATATCGTCCTAGAATGAAGAAGTAGTTAAAAATTAAGAACTAAAAACTTTATTTATAATTTACAATTAATTTTTTTAGGTATTGATTTTTTCTGTAGAAGCAGCGGTACCTTAGTCTGCATCGAGACTCTCGATGAATTTCAGGCCAAAAAAGCATGGTATCATCTCGCTCTTATCTCAGATCCTTTGGAGGTACCTAGTATCAAATTTACCATGACTATATATTCCCCGGAAATGTGGTAATTCTAAAACATCACGGAAAAACTTTGGTGAAATTCCGAAGTTTTTTGATATCATAATTCATTCATTCAGTTTATAAACAGTTTTATTTTTCACAATAGAATCCATTTTGTTTTAATTTCAGATGTAAATTCATTCTTTGTTTCCAAAATACTCTTATTTAACAGTTAATAATTATCACTTGCTCTATAGGGGAAGAATTGGTTTCGTCTAATAAATAAAACGCACGACTGGATCGTACAAACTTGCTCTTGTAGTAAAAGTTTCTTCGCATTTAAAAGATTGAGTGTATTATAAGTAAATGATGTTTTAATGGGAGCCTTTACTTTAAACTAGTATTATACATGTCACTTAGAGCTTAAATTAAAAAATTATTGAAAATCAACATAATTCGAAATAAATTAATAATTAAAAAATCTTCTTAAAATGTTTTAAGAGCAAAAAAAGTACATTATCTGATTTCGTTAACAAATTTTAGTTTTTGAGAAAAAAAAATTCAAAATCGTAGGAGCGTTTTTTTTTTAAATTAAATAATTCTTTATATATAAAATTTTGTAAACATTAAAAAAATGGTGCACCATTTTTTAGTATTTATTAATGTTGAACTGAAAATTAAATTTCGAAAAAAATCATCAACCCGTTTTTGAAATATCGAATTTTGAAAAAAAAAAATTTCTAATTTCTTTAAATAGGTACCCAATTTTTTTTTTAGATTTACTGTGACGGATTCAAAATATTCTAGATAAGTAATGTTGAAAAAAAACCGCCCAGTACCAAGTTTCGTAAAAATCAACCAAGTCGTTTTCAAAATATTTGATTTTCTAAAAAAAAAATTTTACTTTTTTCAAAAATCCAAAAAAATATTTTTTTGAAAATTTTGGTATATTTTAATTTTTCAGAAGATTCTCTATAAAAAAATTTATCAAAATCGCCATTTAAAACCATTATTTGGAAATTTTATTTACACTTTAAGGTAGGTATAGCCCATACTTAATAAAATTTATTGAATTCTTTGTAAAAAAATTTGTCAAGCTATTTTTAAGAAAAATAATTTTCTCCAAAAATGCTGAAAAAAAGTTATATGCCAGGTACCGTTATTTTCGGTCATAAGAAATTTTAAAAACATGTCAGGGGAATGTCCAAAAAACACATATACGAAGCTTAAATAAAATCGAGCCATACGTCTAGCCTGTAGGCGAGTAAAGCAAGTAAAAATATTAAGGTTACAATAAGAATTTACACTACGATGATGATGGGAAGACTGATTTGCTTTAAATTTGATAAAGAGCATTCACAGAAATATTTCGGTTTTCTTAATTTTCTCAAAAACCTTTCGAACGATTTTGATTGAACTATGTACCTCTGTGATGACTAAAATAGTTGTGAAAAAACTTATTTTAATTTTTTTTTTTCTAAAAAATCTCATTTTGAAAATAGGATTTTAATGTTCATGAAAACAATAACATACCCTTGAGTTATTCGCATATATCTTCTGAATAAGTCAACAAATTTTGTTATTATTTTGCAATCGGATGCTCATAAATAGTTCAAATAATATTGCATTTGCGTTATTCTCTTTTGAGATTTCCAGAAATAAAACGGTTTTTTTAGCTTGCAAAAGTAAAACCGCATTGCATATGGCTTCAATTTCTCAGCATTTTCACTCAGTTATGTATCGTGATTTGACAAACAATGATGCCACGTGGTACGCATTTAACGGAAGTTGAAAAAGGAAAAATTTAAGCCTTTCGCGAGACTGGTTTCGGATTTAGAGCGATTGCAAGAAAAATTTTAAGATCAGATCGTGTCGTTCGAAATTTCTTACAAGATCCGGAGTCTTATGGCACAAAAATCCGACCTGGGCATCTTCAGAAGCTTACGAAGACAAGATCGAAGGAGAATAATAAACGCTTCGTCCAATTCGATGCGTTCTTTGCTGGAAATTCGGAATGAATTGGATTTAGATGTTTCGATTTTGACAGTTTCGCGCACTATAAAACGAAGCGGAATAATTTTCCGAAACAAAATGGTACCGGCTCCTTATCTAACAGCAGCCCATAAACAGAAAAGAGTTGAATTCGGTCGTCAAAATATGGATCGTAACTGGAATACCGTAAGTAAAATTGTGATGAAATTTACTCTATTTTTCAATTTGAAATGCCTTAATCTATGACAATGTTTTTGTTTTTAGATTATTTTTAGTGACGAAAAGAAATTTAATCTTGATGGACCAGACGGCTTTAACGGATATTGGCACGATTTACGAAAGGAACCAAAGTATTTTTCTAAGAGAAACTTCGGGGGTGGAAGTTGTATGGTATGGAGTGCTTTCTGTGCTCGTGGTAAGGTTTCACTTGCCTTTACATCCACAAAAATGAATAGTACAGCCTATAACCAGCTTCTCCAAGAAAATTTGGTACCATATTTAAGGCGATATCGTCGATTCCCTCATGTCTTCCAGCAAGATAATGCACCGATTCCCGTCAGTCGTCAAAGTTTGGAATGGTTTCAAGCCAAAAACATCAGATTGATGGACTGGCCGGCACGGTCTCCGGATTGTAACCCAATAGAAAATCTTTGGGGAATCATGACACGGCGAGTTTATGCCCATAATCGCCAATTCGCCAACGTTGCCGAGCTCCGAGAATCAATTATGGATACATGGAACTCCTTAGAAGATTCATTATTAAAAAAATTAGGTGAGAGTATGCCCAACAGGATTTTTAAAATAATCGAAAAAGGGGGGAAATAAGATCCCATACTAATTTTTGTAAAAACAATAAGCCAAAATAAAAAAAACTAAGAAAAACGTAATGCGGTTTTACTTTTGCAAGCTAGATAAAACAGTTTTTAATTCCTGGAAATCCCAAAAGAGAATAACGGGAAGTTTTCGCTTGCTCTAATTACTTGTTTATCAATTCCATAAAATAAAAAATTATAAGAGCCGTCTATCCATTTGAGGTTTCCTGGAAAATGCGTTTTACTGAGTGCGGTTATACTTTTGGATAGCACTGTATATTATATAATTTTCAACTACAGCAGCAAATTCCTGCAATCTATTCGTGCATATAATTTTAATAAACTTCTAGCCCATAGCTAAGCAATACCGAATGAACATATATAGTCAAACTTCTTTATAACGAACTTCCTTATTACGTAATTCTCTTTGTTCCATTTTGTTTCCCTTCCCTTTAAAAAAAATATCCCAAATGAATTAAGTTCTTTATAACGAAATTCTCTATAGCGGAATTTGGTCAGTTTATATTTCAGAGCGCCCAGTAATATTCCTCCGTCACTTTGAAAGAGCAGGAGCATTAAATATAAACAAGATTCTTCAAAAACACTTGCTTTTCCTTTCTTTCTTTCTATTTACTGCGACAGAAAATAATTGAGCAGCTAATCCAAAAAAAAACCTTCCTCAGTTTTTTGACAGCAAAACTGAGGAATTTTTGTGAGGAATTGTGTTTATATTCTGAGAATACGGATTCCTCCGAGATCTATGAAATATAAACTGGCCAATTCTCTTTATAAGGAACATATTTTTTTGGCCCGAAAGCAAATTTATTTCTTTATAACGAAATGTCAATTTTCAAATTTGAAATCAAAGCCTACTGCGATTTTTGTTCTCAATTTTAAAAAAGGGAAACTCCCTGTTTTGGCAAGAGTTTTCTTAAATTGAAAGAATGTATGCGTGGATGTATAAAAAGTATGCATATTATGTAGTAGAACGTTTACGCAACAGGTTAATCGTTTGAGTTTCCATTTTGAATCGTTTACAAAAAAAACGTCCAACCAATTCTCTTGGTATTCAAATCTATAGATTTTCAGATAATAATTTTTTGTGCAAAATTTAATACACTAAAACCCGCTTGGGAGAAACCTGCTTAAGAGAAAAACACGCTTGTCTGAAACACTTTTTTTTATCCCCCAGTATTTTTCGTGAAAAACCCGGATACTTGAAAGATATTTCCAGTTCAATTTTATATTTTTCATTTAAAACAAACTCTCTTAAGTGAAAAAAAAATTGAATCGCACAGAACGAAAAATTTTCTGAATGCTTTGGTTTCTTCTTTATTTTTCGCCGTAACCGTTTTCACCACGAAAATGATATTTGAATTTCTCATTATTTCAGAAATGTTTACATTTTCATTTTACAAACAAATTGCTTTGTCCTTCCAAATGGCTCAAGAGGTATACAGTAAGACCCGGATAAGTGCCTATCGCTTAAGTGCTTAACCCGCATAAGTACCTTTTATTTTTTAGAACCAACATTATTGAGGATTTTTTCATATAAAACTCATCTTATAAATAGCTTTCGTTTAACTACCTTCCCCGCTTAATTGCTTTTTATTTTGTATACTTTTATTGAAATTTAGGTACATGAAAAAATCTTTTAACTGCACAATTGAAATCAGCTGAAAAAACAAAAGCTTCTTTTCATTTAGCGCTTTCTTTTTAAAAGGTTAGCGGTACTACATAGTCAGTTGATGAAATGTTATTTCCTATTTTTGCAATAACATTAAATGTTTTTTTGTTGTCATTTTATTTTTGTAAAGAGGTAAGTGTTTATGTGCACTTAAGCGGATTTTTTATAACTGCCCAACTCGCAAAAGTACCTCTCAAAACGAGGCATTTATGTTTCTAGCATTAATTTTCCGCTTGATGGAATTTTTAGATCTGCTTAATTGAAATTTTCACTTAAGCGGGGTTCGTTTAAATGAAAAGCCCGCTTAAGTGAAAGAAAGACTGTGACATTTTGCAGTTTCTCTTAAGCTGGTTTCACTGTAGTATATGTTGTGTAGCTTTTATTTTTGAATTTAAATTTTAAAAGAGAGAATTTCCCTGCTCGTTAAAATAAAAAAACGGAAATTGGTGGACACATCAAAACATTTAAGCGTTTTAAATTTGTAGCTCTAATGTTTTTTTTTTGAGTAAGCATAAGCACATATGTGAGCTCCGAAAATCTAATTAAACGAGAAACTCGAATTTTTTTTGCACAAATACAAGAAATTTGTATAGGTACTGTAATACCCTGACCCTTAACATAGTTAAATAATATGGCGCAAATCCCAATTTTGTAGCCCACATGGTTTATTTTTTTTTACCAAAATTCCGGTAAAATAAGAAGTTATAACGGTTAAATTTTTTTAAAAACAGATAAATAGAAAAAAAAAAACATTTTCAAGGAAGAGCCTTCGGCATTTAGAAGGCTGCTTTCATTAAAGATTATAAAAAAGAAGTCCTAACTACAAAAATAAATGAGAATTATTTAATAAACAAGATGCTTCATAAAGAAATTATATTCATTCAAATGTGGTCCACTGGGGCTTATATGCACTTTTTTATTTTATTAAATCTTTAAACATTTTACTAAAATTTTGATTTTGCAGATTCAAACGCGATATGGATTTATTAAATTTTTATTTGGCCACCTTTAGTATATATAAGACTGTTGACATTGGCGTCTAACTGGCGATTGACCATATTGAGCATACATTCTGGAGGAGCGACGGAGTTAAATGAGTGGCACAGAGGATACAAAGAGGAAGTTCTGGAACCCGTGAAGCATCAGGGGAACCAGCTCAAAACTCCGCGCTCCTGAGTAGGCTTGATTTAATAAAATTCCTGAATATAGCATTTTCATAAAGCGATAAACTTCTCAGCTTTTTAATTTGAAGATGTGCTTTGCCTTTGATCAAGTGCTCAGTTTATATTTCTAGCAGCCATTTTATTTGGGATAACGTATATTTCTTATTATTCACAGCACTCAGGCGTAGTAGCCAATAAAAAACTGATTGTCTATATCCAAAAAAAAAAACATTTTTTTTTTTCAAAGGTTTGTGAAACAAAGGTATGTTGAAGATCTTAAAATTAACTCCATTATTTTAACGAACGTAATTGTGATTACATTCTCAATAAGATGTCAACATCATACCTTTCACAGCATTGTGATCTAAACTCAATTGCATTCCTTTTGACACAAGAAGTAAAGAAGTCAACTTCAATTATAAATTCACCTGCATTGCAGCGCCGGACGTGTGTAAGCGTCTAAGCACATAATGTTACCCCTCATATGCAATAGAACATACTTCTGCTGGTTAAAGCCATTTCCTGCAGCTTCAAGTTCGAACCATCATCACCTTCATCAGGTGCATCAACATCATTGTGCTGAGAGGCCGACAGCAGCAGCACTCGCGTCCACAACTAATAAAGATGGAACGTTGAACTGGGAATCATCGCATCGCCAGCGAGCACCAGTTCAATTAAAAGCGATGATGATAGGTTCCATGTGTTTCCACCCAACCATTGCAATCGATTGGAATAGGATCTGCATCCGATGGAGCATAGCTAATCATTTTATCCCTCAGTAAGTATAAGAACCCCTTCTTCGTCACCTCTCATGGACTCTCGAATCAGAGTACAAGAACAAGATGAAGTTGAGATCCTGATGCAACCTGAAGTGAGCGCCAATTAAATCGAAGGTAAATGGCTTGACATGGAAATGTTTAATCAAATACGTGACTTGATTTCAGCTCGGGGAGATTGGATTGGTGCCAGGCTGCCAGGACAAGACGATATAAAAGGTTGATGCCTCCATTTCAAGATGCTCTCGACACGTTGCAGGTTTGATTGATTTTTCTTCTATTTTTTTTTTTTTTTTGCTTTTCCTATATCAAAAGCCAAAACACCACACGCAAACATTCAAGGGATGATGCCCTTTTCACAACAACAACTAGGTACTGAAAAAAGAATTCCTTTGCATAGAGGAGCGCCTGCTGCCTCCTTCTTCTCCACACAGTGAGACATGTTTCTGCCTTTAAATTCAAAATGGCGCATCGACTTTCACCCTATGATTTATCCAGAGCAGAGGAGCAGAGGAACATTTGACGCATATAGATAGCTATTCATGGCTCCAAGAGGATGTCGATTTATCGATGGATTGACTATTTCTGCCGTTGAGTAGATGGAACGCGTTCTACTTCTACCGCTGCAAAGGCGTGGCAAAATTACAGGGTGAAAAAGTGAAGCTCAAGCAATAAGGAAATTTTATTTTTTATAAATGAATAACTCAGAGTGATTGGTACTCGTGTATAGTATCTAGATATAGGTACAAGTCATGAGCACTGAAAATATAGTTTGTTTTAATAATATTTCTTGCAAAAGAAGTGATTGATTTTGATGACAAGTTCACTATTAAACTTGATCACTTAGAAAATTCTAATAAAGGGTGTACGGGTATTTTAATGATCATTCTAAAGAATAATTAGATTGTTCAATTAGTTTTCAAACACAACTCCGGGCATGTACGTACCACGGCTGGATTTGATGAATGTCATCCGAAGGATAAAGGATTGGGCGCCTTTTTCAAGAATTTGTGGCCGTGCATCTTTGGTTCGATAGTCAGAGAGAGAGCTTCGAGGACACAGCCTGCACGACAAGACGATAATTTATAAAAACAGGCTAATTGATTTTGCGGCGAGGTGAAATGTCGTCATAGCAAGCACTTGATTTCTACATCGGATCAACAAATTATCAACAAGATTGATTGCAGAATTAGTAGAAATACTGTCACCACTGATCTGCTGGATTTTCATTAGGCGACCATTACGAAACCTATATAGTTCGATGAAAAGTGCCAGCTGGCACATGTGGCAAAAAACGAGGCCCGCCAAGCAAGGTTGCAGACTAGAATCAGAATTGCGAGAGCAGAGCAGCCAAAGAGCTTATATGCATCAACTTAGCAGGTCACTTTTTCCGTTGCAGATTAAAAAGTATATAATTAAATGCTACTTAATTGCTAATTAGTTACGCAAAAATAAAATTAATTGCTCTGGTGGTTTGCGAAAAAATCGGGTGTCCTGCTAAGTTGACGTCAGCTTAGCAGGTCAACTTTACCAAAAATAGAGATAAACGATCCGGGAGTGGACACACATGTATTGAGAACTACTTAATTGCTAATTAGTAACGCAAAACAAAAAATAATCGCTGTTTTGGTTTGCGATAAAATGGGTGTCCTTATGATGACGTCATCCCTATTTATTTGAAAACGAAAAAAGTGATTCAAATTTTGTTTGCGCAACTAATTAGCAATTAAGTAGTTCTCAATATATATCCACTCCGGATCGTTTATCACTATTTTTGAGAAAGTTGACCTGCTAAGTTGACGTCAACTTAGCAGGACACACATTTTCTCGCAAACCAACGGAGCAATTAATTTTTTTTGCGTAACTAATTAGAAATTAAGTAGTAACTTATTACTTTATACCTACTTTTTAATCTGTAACGGAAAAAGTGACCTGCTAAGTTGATACACATAAAGAGCTCTACGAGCAAAAAAGAATTGAGTATATTTAGGGTTGTGGCAACAAAGGTGATGTTCGAAAGTTCCATGGAAGGTTGAAGGCTGTTTCACAATGCGAAGAGAAAACGAGACGTCAGCATGACCAGATCTCTTCGCAGTGGTTCTCTCTTAAAAAATAATTTTAAACAGTGAAATAATACATAATTAAGCATTTCTCGTCGTCACGTCAAGTCAGAAAGTTCGAAAAATTGAAAATAATAATCTTATTCTATATACAATGTATAAAAATGAATTGCTGTTTGTTAGTCTCGCTAAAACTCGAGAACGGCTGGATCGATTTGGCTAATTTTGGTCTTGAATTATTTGTGGAAGTCCAGAGAAGGTTTAAAAGGTTAACAAATATGAAAGTTATTATTATTTGTATTGTATTATTCATACTAGAATGTCAGTTTATTAGACTTGACCATTCTTTATTCCGTCAATTTCATTGAATTTTGAACAGCAACAACAACTTAAAGGTGCTACCACCAATTGCTTACGAATTAATTTTAGGTATTTTAATTCGTTTTATTTTTGTTTGGCTAGAGATATAGCTATTTCAAGGGGTGCCAAGCCCTATTATCAGTTTCCTTTATAGTGGTGCTGAGATTTAATCCAATTTCATTTGAAAAACTTTCTACACATCATGCGGTATTTGAACCCGTGCATCAGATTTGCTCAATCTTTGAAGCTGTGTACACTACGTACTCTGCTACTGCTGACCACTGACGTCACAGGTCTAGATGGTGCTGTTTGTTTATAAAACAGCACGTTCTACGAATTGTAGTCTATCAAATAAGGTACGGAGAAAAATGGAGGCGGAACAAGACAGCATACTTAAAGGGGCTTATAAAAATGCTGATGCTCCAAATGCAATTGAGAAACAAACAGCACATCTGGACCTGTGACGTCAGTGGTCAGCAGTTGTTGTTGTTCAAAATTCAATGAAATATGAAAGTTGTTAACTATTTTTTAAATTAATTTTATGTAGATTGAATTAGCCAAATCGGTCCAGTCGTTCTCGAGTTTTAGCGAGACTAACGAACAGCAATTCATTTTTATATATACATATATAGATATAATTACAATTTTAGTTTTAGAGGATTTGATAAAATCAAAACCCACAATTCTGATGAGAATTCAAAGTTTCTTTAAATCCAGATTCTTTGAATGCAAAAAAAACTTTGCATACACCCAACCTCAGCATGCCACCCGTTACATACCTCACTGTACGTGGCATATAAACAGTGAGATATGTAAGGGGGGCATGCTGTCCCCCTGCAACCCCCCTGCTTGGCAACTATAGGATTTGGGGTAGGTGCGATTTTGGGTGTATGCAAAGTTTCTTTTGCTTGATGCTAGACCCCCCCGCCCCTCTAATAGTAAAAAATTATTGCATTAAACCCCTCTACAAAAACCGTTATTATTTTGCGGCGCCTTAGTTTTCGTAATCGGGCCTTATGTTTTTCCTAATTTTCGTTCAAATAAAACACCAAAAAGTTATTGTTTATTGTATTGAAATGCGAAATCTTTTTACTCTTCTATGCTTCTTAAAAATTTGGGATTTATGTCCTATTTTTAATAAAAAATATTTAGGGCTTGGGTCTCGCTTGAGTGAGACTTAACGCCCAAATTCAATTTTGGCTTTATGTCCCACTCAAAAGTGAGAGATAAGCCCCAAAAATAAAATTTGGGCTTTATGTCCCTGGGCCTTATATCCTTGCACTGGATGAAAGGGGGTAGAGTATTAGGTATGCTTGCTGAACAGAAGCAGAGTAGATGACTTACAGGCACCTATGTAAAAGTAGTAAAATGCACTACGTTTAGATCATCTTCTACTCTTAATTAAATTACTGCCTATTATAGAGCGATATTTAAGTTCAAAGATCATCAATATTTTTATTTTTTGTAGCCAAAAAAAAAAAACCGAAGTACTTCAAGTTGTAAATTTAAACTTTTTCCACGAAAATTACTGCGTTCTTTTTCTGGTATTTAAATTGTTAAGCACAACAAAATAAATTAAAGCTCATTACCAAATATTGAATTAGTTTTTTTTTTTTTTAAATTGTTGTTGTGACTTAACATGATTATGTTCGTGAAACGTAATCCAGACGAAGGTCGACCACCCTATTATATTTACAACAGAATCCCTGGGTACGTGTATAATAATCATCATCAATTCACGCGAATAAAAAGAACCAAGAATGACAAGGGTTACAAAACAATCTAAATTCCCTTTCAAGTGTTCCATCGTAAGGAAAGGCAATACCTTACCTACCTATAAGGAATGTAGGGGTAGAAATGGCAAGGACGGATGATGGAATTGATGCTCAAGACTAGCTAAGACAAAAGGTGTAACTCATTCCATCCCTTAATTGAGCATAATTACAGAGAGGCAACAGTATTTTCCATCGTTTTTTTTTTCTCTTCTATTCCACCTTTTCCCAGTCCATCTCCACTTGACACAGGGGGAATATGTATAGTAAAGGTACTGCATCCCTTATATAGAAACAATGACAACACCACCGACCACAACCGTCCGTTGCCGTCGTCGTCTCGTCCTTCCACATTCGTAACTCGTAACGTGAAGTAGAAGTTGGAATGTGAAAAATGTTTTGTTTATTGTTGAACAATAGCAGCACCAAGTGGGGAAACAATGAATTAAACAGCGGAGCACCCAGTCGACCAAACCAAAAAACCCAGCAATCATTACCACCGGCACCACCGCATCTAGAACTGCCATTTACCATCTTTTGTGTAAATGTGGTCCTGGGAGCTGCAACGGGCCGGGCCAACTTACCAATGAGAGAGGAAGTATGTCAAGTGCAATTGTATTGTTTTCTCATTTTTTTTTTATATTTTGATTTTCAAAAAAAAAAAAAAAAAAAAAAATGAGAAAATTGTTCTTCTTTTTGTTTCTTCACATTTTGCTTTGTTTTCTGTACCTATTTTACATTGTTTTCCACTCCTTTATACTTATATAAGAAGTTTACAAAAATTCAAGTGTCTGATACGATGAACTTTGGAATGAGGAGTTCTAACAATGGTTTTCGCTCATCAAGTGCTTCGGGAGTCATATGGAGAAACAATGGAATTCCGGATATCCGGATACAGAAACGGCCCTTGGACAGTTAAATAGAAAGAAGTGGTATTTTTTTTTTGGTTTCGGTTGAATTTCGTAATAAATATTCGCCACTATGTCTGATTTTTTTGTTTTGACATCAAGAAGAATCTGTTGGTATTTTTTTTTTGTTTGTTTTGTTTTATTTGGAAACATCACATGATTTTATTCAGAAAAAACCACTCCAACACAGGGAACGCAGTTCTCTTTTCATATGGTTCTATCCTAAATGTTATTGAATGTTTATGTTTACAAATCTTCAAACTGCAACAGTTCTTGTTCTTTTTTCTCTCCTATGAGCTTATGATATAGTTTTCTGTTCGCGAGACCACAACCGACTTCACTGATACTAATACACTATAACGATCCGCTGATCAGCTAATGTTCTCATAGCTTCTGAGTCTTGAATAGGGATCATTTCAGCTTGAGCTGGTCATAGACGCTAGACCAGACACTTTCCCAAAGACTGAGGTATCAGGCTATTTATTATTAAGATAAAGAACAAGAGTGTTAGTTCAGCCATTTATAACTCAAGAACGGCTGGACCGATTTTGATGATTTCTGATTTGTTGGATTCGTCTCTTCCCCGAATAACAGAATAAGTATTAAAATATAGGAAAGATGATGGTTATCCACTGTATCGGCATCCATCCCCCGATGATAACGGTCGAACTATCACAACGAAAGTGAAAGAAAACGATTTCATGGTGGACTACAGTTGGATTGTTCCGTATTAGCCATTTCTTTCCGAAACAATTAAGACACATTGCAGCGTTGACGTTTAGTATTGCAATTTCGTGAAGTCGATCAAAAACATCTGCAAATTTGTTACGAAAGGCAGTGACATGGAATTTTTTGGCATCCAAACCTCCAATACCAACGATGGAATTACGCGTCATCAAGTTGGTCGATATGTAAATCGCAATGAGGCAAATTGGCGTATATTCTCATTCCCTATTTGCGAACGTCATCCCAATGTTCTACATTATTGCATCTAGAGAATGGTCAACGAGTATATTTTACCGCTTCGAATGTTGCTCAACGTGTTTACACCTCCAGCGATAACATTGACTATAGTTTCTATGCGATTCATCAAAGCGATCCGTTTTGCACGAACGTTGCTTTACTCTTCATCGAAAAAAATTCAACTTCGGAAGCAAGGCGATTTGGTTCCTGGTTATCCGGATGTGCGGTCTACTGATGATCTTGGTCGTATTTACACAGTTCATCCGAAGAATGATGAGTGCTTGTATTTGCAGTTGGTGCATGGTTAACGTTCATGGGCCAATATCATTTGAGTAACTAGGAACTGTTAATGGTACCTATACTTTAAAACGATACTTATTGGGACACGACAATCGTTGAAGCAATTATTTCTGCATCACCATGTTAAATACGCACATATATTTGCTGTCATCATTTCGACATGCTTCCCATCGAATCCATGTGACCTGTGGAATAAAGACATTTTATATCAAATTGGTGTCAGTTCACTTGACCTTGAGGCGAATGAAGAGATGCATAACCAGGCTTTGCTCTTGATCGAAGGAATACCAGGGCTAGATCATGGAATGAATGACGCATTTAATCGAGAATTGAAACGTGAACGTGAATATGAATTAGAACAATCAGTTCAAACGAATGTACCCCTTTTGAACCCCCAACAGATGGAGGTCTACGATACATTATAATGAAGGCAATAAATTGATGATGGAAATGGAGGCTTATTTTTCCTATAGATGTGTCCCCAGTGGAACTGGAAAGACATTCCTCATGTCATTGATTTTGGCCACTGTTCATGCGAGATCAGACATTGCGGTAGCAGTTGCTTCTTATGGAATAGCGACTACATTGTTAGAAGGATGCCATACATGATTGATAGTTTTCTAGAACGATAATTTTCTAGAATGATAGTTTTCTAGCATGATAGTTATCTTTCATCATAGTCTTTTAGCATGATTTTTACTGCGATACACATAGGTACTGTAGGGTAATTTATGGATTCGTGCAAAAAATCGAACTCGAGATAACAATGAAACGTGACATTACAAAAAGAACACGAAAAAGTGGGTCCCGCAATTCCGTCTGTCTGTTTGTCTGTTTGGCTGTATGTCTGTCTGTACCACGGCCTACAGCCTAAGCCCCTGAGGCGATTTTCTTCAAACTTGGAGCATTAGATTTTTTGGTGATTCTTTAGAGGGGAAGCTAAAAAAATAACGGTACTTGCCATATAACCGTTTTTTAAAAAAAAGTTATTTATCTCAAAAACGACTCTAACGATTTTCAGTGAATAAAAATTTAACAAAAACCGTTGTTAAGGTACCTGCCCTAGAACCGTTTTTTTTATTTTCGATTTTCTCGTTAACCGCTTAACCCATTTTGATGAAAATTTTTACTTAGAAGGTCCTATCAAGTTTGAATAATACTGCATACCTACAAATATTTTCAAAAAAATATTTGTTGGATTTTAAAAAAAAGGTCCATTTTTTTTTTGAAAAATCTTTTTTTTTTCAAAACGGGTTAAGGAATATTTTTGAAATTATGGTTTTAGGTGTATATTATTATATTCTTAAAAATGGCATACCAATTTTTTTTTCTAAAAAATATCAAGAAATTTTATAGGTACATAAAAATTTTTTTTAAGAGAACCGCTCCAACGATTTAAATTTTTTTTTGCAAAAATTCACATTTTTTTCAAGAATTTAGATGGCGTTCTTCATTCTGAGATTTAAACATTTTAATTACTTATTGCATCAATTTAAAGAACGTATTTCATGCTTTTTTTTCTATACTTATTCAAATTTCCGTTCTTCAATTTATTAAATGGATAAATACATATACGTATAATTATTAATTATGTGTTTTATATTACACTCAATTTTTAGAATTCGAAGAAACTTTTACTACAAGAGCAAGTTCGTGCGACCCAGTCGTGCATTTTATTTTTTTCACGAGAGAAAAACACCATGCGAACTAGTTAATTTCGAAAAAATGTTCACCACTCCATTAGTCTATTAGTTAAACAATAATTCAGGAAAATATTACACCAACGCTAAATTTACGTTTAAAATTGTTTCCTTTCTATTTAAAAATAATTATTATATTTATAATTTACGAAGAAAAGGAATAACAAAAATAAAAGAAAACTATTTTTGTTGTTGTTTTAGTGGACTGTATAGAATTAAATTTAAATGGAAGATTTTTTGCGAGGTTTAGTCGCAATTAATTATGTAATTAATTAATTTAGTAATAACTTATTTTAACCCTTTACTGCATACGAAGCCAAATATGGCTTTCTACAGTTATGTGCCTTTTTCTTCTGACCTCAACAAAAAAATAATCAAAACACAACGTGATCCTATTCTGTGCATTTTTGAGAACATATAGCTGTGCTTTCGCACACGTGCGCCAAACAAGGAGGAAGATATTCATGCTTACAGGTCGGTCGGTTGATTGTTGTCATTGAAAACGGAAGTGTAAAAATTTGTTTAACTTCAAATAATAATAACTTTGGTGTTAGGTGAGTTAAGTGGCCATAAAAATATTTTTCTGACTGTGTAGCTTTTTCTCTTTGAAATTAATACATTTTTATAACAAAAAAAATTATTATCTTGCTCGTTTGTGAGGTAAAAGTGTGCAAGCCATATTTGGCTTTGTATGCAGTAAAGGGTTGAAAATATACATATTTGTATGAGTTTTTTTTATAAACAAAAAATTTTTTTTTTTTTTTGATGAAAAATGTTTTAAAACAACCCAAAGAAGTCATTTTAAGCGTATATTATTTTTTTCCTCTTTAAACAATAATTCATGCGGTAAAGGGTTAATAATTTTTTTTTTTAAATTGGTCGGAAAATTCAAAAACAAAAAAAAAACTTGTTTTAAAATAATTTTTAAAAGTCAATTTAATGGTCTCTTCGTTTACTTCTTAAAACTCCCAGTTTAAGTCCAATTTAATTTTTTTGTATGAACTTTGACACGACTTTGGACTAAAATTGACAGTATTGGAATGGAAACTGTAAGAACAGACCTTAAGACAAAAGTGTTAAGTAATTCAACTAAAATAAATAATTGAAATAATATAATACCTATCCGTAAAATACTGTATTTATCTTTAAAATGTAGTTGATCTCTTAATCAAAAATGAAAAATAAAATTTCAAGCAACCACAATTGACAAATAAAAGGATAACAGCAATAATACAAAACAAATGTTGAATAGGACATTAATGTCATAGGGCAATCAAAACATCACAGCGGGATAAAAAGGGCGCACACATCACAGACATACAAGCACACAGGATATTCCCACATCCATCAGGCAGCAGCGCGAATGGTGCGATAGGAAAAGGAACTCTGTTACACAACCCACAATCAATGGCCATGCTTCATAATGATCACAGATAACTCCCTTGTCTAATGAAAGGGGCTTGTGAAGACTGTTCCGACGACATGTATGACGCCACAATATACATTATACAATCCAATCCACCGCCTTCGTCAAAGACTTCTTGATCATCGTCGTCGTTGTCGAGGATTTCCTATAACGACCATATCGTGATGCCTTCTAGAAATCTTTTTCTGTGTTTTGTTTTCAATTCATGTGCAACATTGTATCGACTCCTTTATTCCCAGGCAATATTGTGTAGCAAAGGGCTTAATTAATTGACAATGGCATTAAATTGAGGATGCAATGAAACGTGTAATCTTCAGGAGAGCACGTGCTCTTCAAGAGAATCCGAACAATAAGAGATGCTGTTTCTTGGATGATGCAAAACTGAACCAAAATGCACTTTTTCACAAGAATTGAGAGCAATGAATTCCTCTCTCCGTGCTCATCAGTCGATTGGTGGAGTGGTGCAGAACGGAAGTGAGAAGTGACCCTTCGAAACTAGACAATCGTAATCTCATTACGAAATCATCAAAATCCCATTAAATATTCCCTAATCGCTCGACTGGAAAACGAGCTGCGTTCACGTTCAGTTGAATAGACAGATTCCTGGAGTCATGCACGCATTTCTTCCTCCTTCTTTGAACGACGAACTGGCCACAATGTATTGAGAATGGACTCAATGAATGCGGAATTAGTCAGCGTGTTCCTATATCTATTAAAAAAAAAAAAAAAATTGACACACGTTGTCAAAAGTCACGCGGCTATCGCTATTGTCGAACCAACATCACATCAATGGGAATATCTTTTAGCTGATCGCTGGATTAGGACTCTAAGCTGGGGCACAGGAACAAAGAACTAACATACGCGGGAGCTGTATAGCTTTTGTATTGATTCTGTGAAGTGACAAAATTTAGCTGCCTCTGCATCATCTATTCAAAATCAACGAACTGCGATATGATTCAACTTGAATGCGAATTGACACAGTAGCAAGTTTGGGTGGCATGGGGATCTGATGCTTTGATAAAATTCATACGCAGCAGGACATTGGTGTTAGGAAATTGTGGCATAGCCCATGGGCTATACCAACATAAATGTAGAAGGACGACGAATGACAACGCACAGAAATTCTGTGTGTATTTGCTGTAGAGGATGGGACAAGCTAAAGAAACAGCGAAGCACGAAATTAGAGCTGATTGTTGTGATTTGAAGTTGAAGGATTTAACAAATTGAATAGACTTGATTGGTGTGGTGCGGTGCGGTGTACTGTGGTGTTTCCCTGCGCTTTGCGTATTTTAGTTAGCTTAATGTGAATGAGGTTACATAGGGTTATAAAGTAAAGAAAACATCAATTTATGCGGTCAGCAGGTTTTATTGGGTATTATGGTGGAAGTTCGACTTTGAAGTCCTGAGGAGGGGTGGCAGAAATTTTGAAGGAATTTTTATTTTTAACTTAAGAATTTCAAGAAATAAAAGCGTCGAGCAATAGTACCAGTAGTAGTGGATTTACGGGAAGGGGGTGGTTGAAATTACAAAAAAAGTTATTTTCGACATATTGTCTTGTCTGTTCACCTGTGCGTCTGTGGCTCTGTTCTACTTTATACCAGGACCTAACTTCTCGCATGCATAAAATCGGTCGAGAAACGATGGAAACAGAAACAAAATACATGAGTTTTGTTCCATTTTTCATCGTTTCTCGACTGATTTTTTCGATGTGAAAGTTACAGAACATATGGGCCCTGATTACACTGGTCTGCATGATTTGGCTCCCTGGAACTGATTGATGATTTTCTAAAGGCTTGTAATGCCCTGAATTCAAATCAGACATCAGAATTTTTCCATCACGTCAGGTTTTCTCCTTAAAAAAAAAGTTTTTTTTTTCACTATTTTTGACTTTAATAGACACGAGATATTTTACGATTTAATAAATAAAATATGTAGGTAATTATATTTTTCTTAAAAAAATCAGTTTAAATCTTTCCGGTATATTTTTGGTGAATTGTTATTTTTACATTTATTTTATACTAGCGAACCCGTGCTCGCCTTGCTCCGCATTCGTTAATAACTTTTTCATTTTTGATTTAAATCACTTTTTTATAAATTTAAGTTATTTTTTGCAAATTTGTCTTAGATTAAAAAAATAGCCTATGTCCAGAGTGTGCGAAGTTAGCTCACTTTTTTTTATTTTTGAAAGTTGGTCCGGTTTTTTTCGACAATAATATTCAATGGTTGGAAAGCCACAATTGCTGGGATGTGCAGAATATGCTTGAGACACGCATTTACACACTGTAGGTCATTTTTGTTTTTGTACTGTCGAACACTGTGCATATTTAAAAGAAAAATAAAATTTGTCCTTATTTATATCTTCAAAAAAATTGTCTGCGAAATTGAAAGTTGGTGTCGAATTTCGACACAATATTCAAAAATGGGGGTTTTAGACCCCAAAAACCATTTTTGACCTCTAGACCCCCTTTTTTTTCTGCAAAAATCGGAATTTTGAAAGTTGTTCCAGGTTGTTGAACATTTTTCTAAATTTTTGGACCTCATGTTTAAAATTTCGTAAGTTATGAGCAAAATTCAAAAAATTCTAGCCCCCCTTTTTTCGAAATTCCATCCTCATGTTTCAAGCTCTCGTTCTACCAATTCTCATTACAATCACTGAGATTAAGAGAAACAAACAGACGACAAAAAAAAACATACACATTTACATAATATGTAATATTTAGGATAATAAGCATTTCTATTTCATTTATGAAGGGACTAGGCTGAGTTCCAAACTGTAAAAAAAAAAAAATGTTTTCACGCATCAGCAACGCAAACTTTATGCTTAGTAAAAATTTCACTTTGCATAAGTTTGACGTTTCGAAACGCAAAATAAACAATACAAATGCTTTGATGAATTCGTGGGTGATTTTGTTCTTAATATTTTAAACCAAAGAAGCCAAACATTTTTTGATGCGCAGTTTGCGCAATTATTGCGCATCATGGACTTTTCGGATGCATTTTGGAATTTGCTACATTGTCAGAATTTTTTTCGTTTGAGTTTTGGAACTTAAATGACTTTGCAGCAAATGGGCATCTGTGAGATTTGGAAGAAAAGCTGCTCGTCAAAGTAAAAGTTTCCAAAACATCAAAAATTCAAACTGAGTGAGAAGGGTTTTGTTTTCATTGGACGTGATAACTTTGTCGACTATTATATGGCCTTGACTCATTTCGAAAATAAAACACAGTTTATTAACAAAAAGAAAATGAAAAATACGCATTTATTTTTCTGTGAAAAAATGCATTTTGCATAAAATATTTTAAATATGCTGCATTGGAAGAATGTAACTTTAAAGGCAATTTCATTATTCGCAAAGATAATTTGGTCTAAGTTTTCTAAATGTTTTGAGGAAAAAACATGCATATTTTCATGGAAATCCGAGCCTAGTAATAAGTTAACCAAACAGCTAGGCTTGTAGTAGCCGTGGCGTGATGGTTAGTGCGATGGACTGTCATGCCAGAGGTCTAAGGTTCGATCCCCAGCCTCGCCATCTATTTATTTAAAAGAAAAAACGGCTACTGCCTCTTGCGAGGAATTGACAAATCCTCCAAGAGTATCTCCTGTCACAGAAAAGTGCCGCTCGTTAGCCGTTCGGATTCGGCAATAAACTGTATGTCCCCTCCATTCCTGCAGACACGCACACAGGAATGGTTGAGAGTTGTAAGTCACTAGGCCCTAGTTCTTCATGAGCTGTTGTGCCATCAAATTTATTTATTTTTTTTTTAACAGCTAGGCTTGCGAAAGTAAACTAAACAAAATTAGTAGAATGAATTCGTATTGCAATTTATAGACCAAAAATACCGTTATTTTGTCCATGATGTTCTTAAAGTACGAAATGATGCCTCTATGGTAGGATAATGCCCACTGAAATAAATCCAACTTATAAAAACTGCAATTTTACAGTTGCTTAAGCTATGCTTATAAAGAAAGATGGACTTATTCCACTTTTAAAAACAAAATGTTTTGCAATAAATTGTATAACGTAAACTTCATTTGTTTATTTAAGGAAGAAATCGTGCTCTTTTGGGTATATGATTAATTATATAAAAGTAGGATCCAAATACCTTACTTAATTGACAGCTAAAACTAACCCATTTTTTTTTTGTCCAAAAGTCCACTTTCAAAAAAAAAAAAACGGCTCGATATCGTATCTATACCTACCTAAAATTTCTACAATTTATTATACCCTAATTCAAATTCATTTGCTAACCACGGCGCCAGAATTCCACCATTTTAAGATATAGGTTTAGTTATTTTCTTATCAAAACAGCCCTTAACAAAAATATAACCAAACAAAAAGAAGTACTATGGTTGGGGTATCCTTTAAGGGTATCTAACCTCATATGCCGCGATTCGACCGCAATTCTATTTGGCAGTGGACATACCTAGTTCCATCAGTTCAACTCATTTATCATTACCGAACATCTCACATAAATAAGGGATGAACCACCCTTGTACCTAACATTATGTCAAGCTACTCACAATTTCTACTTCCTATAGTTTTATACATATATAGAATACCTAATGGTAGTTAGGTATATGGACTTAGTTACATAAATGTGAAGTCCCTTCTTTGCTTGACTGACTTCCGTGGGGATAGGATCTGCCATTAAATTAATTGCGAGAAAATGGAAAACTTCTTGGCAACACAAGCTGGCATAGACATTTTATTTTTTCCTATCCGTCTTTAGTTTTTCCTTGAATTTTCTATAGGATGATGCCTTTGTGGTGCCATATGCATGTGCGGGTATGGTTATATATGACATATCCTTCTTTCTTTGTCAAATATTCATAAGAAACTTTCATTTGGAATCTTTTGTTCGAGTTTGAAAAAGTCTTATGCAACCTTAGAGAGAGGGTGTTTTGGGAAATGGATTTTTGTTGAAGTGGGTGGTCTAGTAGTGGTAATAGTCGCTGATGGTTAGCCAACATGCTAGCCACATTGAATTGGTTGAGAATAAATCGGAAGAAGTTGTCAGCTTAAAGTTTTCTGGCCAGATAGTTGATTTGGTGAAAAAACTTTCCTAAAAGATAAACTTTTCTCGCAGTAAATAAATTAAAGTTAGGTATACATACATAGGTATAAGAAGAAAGAAATTATTTTAGTAATTTTGGTGTGAAGAAGAATTCTTAAGAAAATATATGTTCAAAAAGCCATATCATTAATTTTAAGCATTAAAAATAATTGATCAGCAAATTGAATATATATGTATAATTAGAGACTTAGTTTAAGTTCAAATATATGTGAGTCGTTTTATTTTGCGACTTTTACAACAAGCTATCGATAATATTCCGATTTTAATTCAAATAAAATTTCTATATAAACTATTGGAAATTTCAGAATCGGAAATGAAAAAAAAAAAACAAAGATCATTTTCTACCTTGGCAGAACTTAAAAGACATTTTAAATAGTAGACTGTGGTATACTTTTTTGCGATATCCCATAAATGAGGTGCCAAAAATCGCAGGTGACCTTGAAAAATTTTAACCTTAGATTAAAAATTTTCTAAGCCTGACGAATTTCTGAAACTACTTAAAACTTAACCTTTTATGACCAAATACTAACCTTTTAGGTTGCATACTTTTTTTTGCAAAAAGGCCATACATGGGGAGCTAAGATCCCACAGCCCTCTTTTGATTCTTATTTCTTATGACAAATTGAACGTGTGTTCCAAAGGTTTAATCATTATACTGCTATTATTTCGTAATATTTATGTTTTTTTTTTTTTTGCTACAAAAACACTTGGTTTTTAAGAATTTAACATCGTCGTAGGATAACTTTAAAAAAAATAATTTCATATTTGTTATCTACCTACAAATTATACCCTTTCAATCGACATATATTTTATTTTAATCAACTCTGGATTTTAAGCCAATACATTCTCCTTTCACTAATATAACTTTTTTCTTATATTACTTTCCCAAAAAAAAAAAAAATGATAATTTAATTAACATAATCCAACTTAAGTTGCACATATGTTTTAAAAAATTTATTAAAGATTCAATTAAATAAAAAAGTGCGTATACGCCCAAGTGAACCACTACTTTAATCGATTTTAATTCTTCTCGTTTTTAGGAAACATCTTTTTTATTTACAAAAATAAGTTCAAGTTTTATAAAAGTTTCAGGGTGGTAACATACTTCCCCTTTGCATCTCTTTAAGCAATCCAACATTTTTTAAAAAGAATCAAGAAAAACAAGCAATCAAAAGTAGTTGAACTAAGAAGCCTTATATGAAGCTCATAAGAATCTTTTTTAAATATTTAACATTTTGTTCTATATTAATTTACATATATGACCAAAAATTGCAGTACATACTGAAGAAAAGCGTAGTAGCCCGTGGCGTAATGGTTAGTGCGGTGGACTGTCATGCCAGAGGTCTGGGTTCAATACCAGCCGCTTCCACCTTAAGTTTTTTTTCGGGCTACTGCCTCTTGCGAGGAATTGACAAATCCTCAAAGAGTATCTCTTGTCATAGAAATGTGCCACTCACCTTAGCCGTTCGGATTGGGCAATAAAAAAAAGTGCAGTGCTAATGCACTTAGAAAAAAGTGCAGTGCTAATGCAGACCGTCTGTCAACCCAATTTTTGTAACCAAATTTTTGGTGGATTCGGCCCTTAATTTACAAATATACATTGGGAGCAAATTTTACGCTCTTGTATTTTTGTGTTGCATTAGGGTTGAGGTTGTAAAAGTGTAAGTTTTGCAAGATTGTTTTCAGTATTGTGTTGTTGGAGTGCAAGTAAATGTTACACTTTTTCCCTTTTACTACTACTTCAATACCACGGAACTGTGATTACTCTTACTGTTCTTAAATAACAATCCACAAAAAACGTCCTCAAATTGCAGCTTCGTGGTAGCCAAGCATAACATCAATAAAACGAATGATTATGATTGTTTGAAACAAGTCCCAGTATTTTAGTAAGAGACCTTTCTAGCTTAGATTAAGGGCTTAGACCTGAGTTAATGCCTGAAACACGTTTTCAGTTAATTTAGATCTCGAACATTGTTGTTCCCCTCTACGTGTCGACTTTAATTGTCTACGTTACAATTTAAAAAGTGCGTCAACAATGTAAACAATGTCAACAATGTGTCGACAATGTCAACAATAGCTTCTAGATCTTTTAATTTGCCAACAAAATTTCGGAGTCGTCACGGTATTGGCCCAGTCTTGTATAACTGAGTCGTCCCGATCTCATTTCGTACCATTTTTTCCTGTATTTCTTTAGATAAAGTATCGAATAAAGTTAAAACCTAGAAGTCCCTGGTGGATGTAGACTTGGTTTATAAAGATAGAATTCAATCATTTTTGGGTCAATTTTAAAAGAAAAATAAGGTAATAAGAAAATCTTATTTTATGAATTTTCTACATTGTTTACATTGTTGACCAGATAATGTCGACAATGGTTAATTGTCTACCTTTGATTGTTTACACGTAGAATATTGTGTAGTCTACATTTATAGTTAACATGGCACAACACTGATCTCGAGTTAATTGAACAAATTTGGTGAGTTAACTCTAGATTAATCGAATAGATATTTTTTGTCAAAAATCTATCGAAATCCATTGAGGTTGATAGCGAAACGTTTCTTTCTACTTCGATTTCGATAGAAAGTTTGTTTAATAAACGCTCCTAAGTTAACTCGGAACATCAGGAAGATAACAAAAAACCAAGACTGTACCGTATTTTTTGGACTGAGATTTTCAACGAGTCACGCTGCTGATGTTCAAGGAAGGTGATTTTGTAATAAAGTAAGTAAGAGTATTCACAATTTCGTGGGAGTAGTATAGTAAAAGGGAAAAAGTGTAACCATTTTAAAATTATTAAACTAAATACTGTTCGATTAAAATATTTAGCAGCTTTCTATCTCAACTTATGGCCAGTTGTACAATCGTGGTTTAATATTTAACCCGTGATTCAGCAATTTAAACTTGCCGATACAATTTGAGCTCAGCAAAAAAATTTGAATTTAAAATATATCATTCAGGGGGCGTGGCATCCACCCTCTTTTCTGAAAATAGTTATTAATCATATGGAGCACTTCCCGACACCATAGAATCTTGTAATTTCGCACAACGGTAGGCCTTGTGCTATATACAGAGAAAAAAATCGAAAATTTTGGATTTTCTATATAGGGGGCGTGGTATCCACCCACTTCCTCAAATTGTTTTCTGATTGTTGCAGAATGTATAGAGAGAGCTTGCAATGTGTGTAAGGAAAACAAAAATTAAATTTGAGATTTTTCATTTAGGGGCGTGGCATCCACCCACTTTCTTAGAACTATGTCTGATTGTTATAGGATGATGAAATTTGGTAGAGCAATAGGGCTTTCAATGCAAGCAAAGAAAAAAATTTAAAATTTGATATTTGACATTCAGGGGCGTTGTATCAACCCGCTTTCTCAGAAGTGTTGTCAATTATATGAAGTACTTCTGATTTTTGTAGAATTATGAGTTTCGGTAGAGAGGTAGGGTTCATAATTTATGCTTAGGAAAACTTAAAATATTGGGGTTTATCATTCAGGGGGCGTGGCATCCACCCACTTTCATAGAAATATTATTGTTTGCTGTACAATGATGATTAGTTAGTGTGTTGGACCTCAGGTGCATTCGAAAATTGAAAATTTAAGATTTTGTGTTAAAAAAAAATTCTTTGCAAAAAGGAGTGAAATCACACCAAAAACATAAATGTTAAAAAAGAGCCAAGTTCTCCATGTATACAAAAAAAACCTTTATGTAACAAGTCAGCCGTGAAAAGTAATGAGATCTAAAAGTACGCCAAGTTCTAAGTTTATGAAAGGTTTATTATCAAATATTTTAAGTACAGCAATATCGTAATAACTCCAAATTATAGGAGAAATTTCTTATTTAATGATAACTGACTAAAATTTGGTATGTTTACTTGGCAAGTTTTCAAAATATTTTGAATGGGAAGGCGGAATAAGCCAACGTTTAGTTGTGACTTAGATTTTAAGGTTTTAATAAAATACGAAGTGCCCAGCCTGTGTGCGCTGTGCAATTCAGGGAGGATTAGCGCAGCGTTGAAGTAAACCCAATAACCTTACCCCCGTTAAATAAAAATATAGTTATTTCCACATACCTATACTCGTGTGTCTCTGTAAGAATTCAGTAAACAAAAATTGTCACAAATCTTGTATAGATAGGTACTCAATTTCTGCGGGGATTTATGGTTGCATATACATAATAATTAATTAATAATAATTGTCGTCCCAGTTAGTTCCACATCTAATTATGTTTTTAGTCTTATTTTGCATTTAACTATTTCTTATCGTTTTTTTTTAAATATTTTTACCAACCAAAGCCATTATGGGTTAGGTACGTTAAAATCGAATTTCCTCAACGGAAATGTCTTTTTGGTTGTCCTCTCTATTTCTTCCTTCGTACGCACCCCTCCGCATGTGCGGCATCTAAAATGCCACCTTCACATCAATGAATGTAGGTAATTACAATAATTATTCTCATCGAGTGAACAAATGGCCTTGCAGATGAATTCAATTTCGAATATACTTAATAGACTTGATGCCTAGACGAAGGGCGTGTCACACACCCCCTCTTGAGTTCACATCAAATGTGACTTTTGTCTGGCACTAATTACGTTTCCAAAATTTGTCTATAATACTCATTCAAATATGTAGGTATACAGTGCGATGAGCACCGCTGGTGTCGCCGCCGGCCATCGTCAAAGCACGATGTAGAAAGGAACAGGATACATTGACATAGGTTTCTCTCTATACCTATACCTATACATGTGTGATCTGCACAATTTTGGGCAAATGACCCATCAAGCAACCAGTCTACCAACCAACCATCACGGGTCACTCTCCTGGTTCTCTATCGACGACGCTCAATTGACCAAGTTAATTACCGGCTGTAGAGCGGTTAAGGACGACGGCACTGTCTTCAATTATCGAATCTCCCATGTTGCATCAGGATTCAGGAATCAGGAAGCCTCTGCATCCGATAATTTTGTTTAAGAAACGAGGAATGTCTTGTTTCATAACTAATTGAGTCAGATTGGATTGGATAATGATTTTTGAAGCGCAGGAAGGCAGATGTGAATATATGAAAATAGAGACATCTAAGGGGTTATCCGAATTGGCACCTTTGACGAAGAAAATGTCCGCCATTCTAGAGCCCAACACTATAGGAAACATTATAATGGCAGGTGGCTCTCTATAAAAGCTGATTCGGTGTGTCTGATGGAGAGCGACTATAACTTTCTTTGGAATTTCGCTGATTTTTTGTTGGAGAGCGGCTTCCATTGGAGATTCTGTCCTTTGACTCTATGTCATTCGTCAGGCCAAGCGCGTTCGCAACCAAAGGAACACCGGTGGAATTCTTGTCATACTCGGAGTACTACGGACTGTGATGGATCCCTTTGATGTCACACCGCAGTAGCCAACGCAGCGGTCTGTCAAAAGCTGAAGGCTGTTAAACTGGTCACTCTTTTTCTCTGTGCGAGGAAATGATGTGGACAATGTAGAGAGGGGGTGGGGTTAGGAATGTTGTGGATGTTTTTTTTTTTTTTAACCCCGCTGCCATCTCCGCGTTCAACACAACAAAAATATTTCACCATCCACATCATGGCGACTTCAAGACATTGCAAATAATACGACCGAAGCAAAGCATCGCGACGCAACGATAGATTAAGAAAGGGAAAAAGGAATTTCCCACATTTTCCCTAGACAATTCACAAGGCTCTGATGGGATCTGTGGGGCTTTGCAGCTTAGATGAATTTATGCGAAAATCCCAATCCCAATTCCACCACACACTTCAGCGCTGGCCCCATCACGGTTGGGCCTGTTGTTGCGTTCTCTATCACTCACACTCGGACAGATGGACGGACAGATTGAATGAGTGGATGGATGGCAGATGGATAGACGCCAATTTATGTGACTTTTCCAAAGAAATCAAAAGGAAAAACGAGCAAAAATCTTTGGATTTCCCTGCGCTTTTCCCAATGCCCGCACATTTCACTTAGATATGCCATGGTGATGTGTCTCATGAGTGCGCTCATGAAATTTACTTCTGAGTTGACAAGCACATCACTGTGCAGAATGGAGCCCCTTGACGCTGCTGTTGCCCACACGACTGACAGGGATCGAACGATGAGTAAATCAATGGGACAAGGTAAGTTTGCCTTCATTTCATGAAGCGCATTTGCCAGGAGGTTTTAAAGAAGAAGAAAAACAAAAACAACAACAAAAAAAAAATTTGGTATGCTAAATATTTTCCTTGAGAGTCGTGCGCAAATGGAGTATTCGATGCTTTGCAGGATCAATGAACCGGATAGAAAAGAAGGGTTATGTTCTAATGACTTTGTTAGATGAAACCCATAAAGCTGTTGTGATATAGTTCAGTAAAAATGCTTTGATCGTGGATTTGTGCGGAATGTATACAGAAAACAAGCTAAGAATACAGTTTGCAACATCAACATTTGCAGGGAAAATTTATGGAAGAGCTTCACTGGAATAGAAATGGCGTTTAAACGTTCCAAAATATGGGGAATTGTTGGTGACCTCTTCAATGTTAATCAATTTGAAGTTTTTTTTAAGTAGGCTCATAAGGTCAATAAAACAAGATGTTTTATGTTGAGCGTAGACGTTTCGATAGCGTGACACTCGTCAGCAGGCAATTCAAATTGAAAAAAACTTAATGTCACAGCTTTTAAACTTTGTAATTTTTTTTTACATTTTAAAAACTTTGAAAAAACTTGGCTAGCAAACAATGATAAATTTTTCTCGTCATTTTTTCCTTTTTTTGAAAAAAAAAGAAATCTTTTGTTTCGTTTTGTATAACGGGACAAGTTTGCTTTTTATGGAAAAAAATGTTAAAAGTTGAGAAGAACTTATAGTCCTTAATATTTCAAGTACATAAGGCTACTTAATTATAGCTGCATTTTATTTTCCCCCAGATCTGATCCGGATTGGATTTGAAAACATAAATACAAGTATTACAAAAATAACACAAGATCCAGGTCTGCTTCTAGATTTGGATACAAAATATTAGCCATTTTGCGTCGTAGTTTGGGCCGTAATTATTTTTTTTTTTACTAGAATAATAATTCAAGTCATGGCCTATATTTTGGCATCAAAGTATTCACCGATTTGACTTTCAAAATGTCCCAACATTAACAATTAAAATATTAATGATAGTTTTCAATGATAGCTATGGCCCCTTAGTCAAGTAAATCTAGTAAATTTTTATTGGAATTTGTATTGTTTTGCTTGCTATAAATTACGAATTAAACGGCGCGGCACCATGTTTTTGAAATAGTGGCTAGTTATACGGATCAGTAAAATGCATCAGATGAAACTAATTCTGTCTGTATTTTGCAAAGCGCACTATTATGCATGTTCAGGAAAATCTGAGACTTCGCTCCGTAAAATAGTCAGCAAGCGAAATTTGAATCCCCAGTATTTTGACCAAAAAAATTGTTGCTATAAGGAATCCTCTGTGATCTCATTTCCCTGAAATTACCTAGAGGTCGTAATTTCGTAATAAATAATATTGCTTTAATTAATATCTACTTAAAAATATTTTACTTTAAATAGAAACTTTGTTTGGCGCTAGAAAAAACAACATGTGAACAATTTTTCTTTCGTTTAATAAGTAGAGCTCTTTAATACCAAATAACAAAATAAGTATCTACCTATCTCTCGTTTATCCACAAACTTCAAAACCATTTTGTGGCAACTGAGATTTGTTTATTATTATCTATTATTTAGCCAGTTCACGTTTCTAAGATCTCACTGAGATCTCACTGAGCAAGCTCCGGCAGCTCCACTGAGCAGAAGGAGAAACATGAACAAAATTTCCCCGCTAGAAGTCAAAACCAATTTTCATCTTTTTTTATTAATTAATCAACTGCGACAAAAAATAATTGAGCAAGCGAATCCAAAAAATATCAGTCTCATGGGGTTTTCCATTAGTAAATTTAGATTTCAATGAAAAAAATTATTTATATTGTGGCAAATGGAACACAATTTCAAATTGATTTATTTTTGTCACTTTGTTTGTGCATTATAGCTTCCATGTCAATATTTCAAAAAAATCTTCATGTCTCGATTTACTTTTAGAAGAGAAATATGAACTTAATAAAGTTACCGGTTCGTTTTAAACTACTACCATTTATTTATTAGCAATTATTTTCCACATTTTTCAAACATAGTTTTCAAAACCGAAATATCAACGAAAAACGTTTGTAAACTGACAGCTGGATTTATGTTGTAAATCTGCCGAAAAATTTAGATTTGCAAATTTGATTTAAAATCAAAAATAAATCAATTTATTTTGCCCAATGTAAAGTAAAAAGAGGGGAAATTGTGTTTTTGACAGATCCAAATCAAAAATAAATTGATTTATTTTACCAATGGAAAACCCCATCAGTTTTTTGACAGCAAAAGTGAGGAATCTCACCGAGGAATTACGTTCAGATTTCTGAGATTGCTGAGATCTCTGAGATCTCAGTGAGCTTGAGAAACCTGAACTGGCTAATTAATTTATGTTATTAAAATTACTCTATAAATATCAAAATTGAACAGAAACTGATTCGAAGATAATAAATCTCCTTTTATTTTCAGTTATCCAATTTTGTACCATCTCTCACTCTCAGTTGCAACAAAATAATGGCTGTTAATTTCGTTGTTTATAGATTCGTAAATTTCCCTTTTCCTTTGGGTGGGAAATTCCTTTCCCATCCAAAGTCTAAATAATTCAATTAAATCTAAATAAATTAGTACCGAACTTGTTTTTATTATTTCATTTTTATCTAGAGTTTTAAATTTTGTCAACATTTTTTTTTTTTGATTATCGGCTGGTGGGGTGCTTAAACTGGGAGTGGAAGGGGGGGGGGAGGTGAGCTTTAGCCCCTAAAGCCTAGTGCTGTTGTTTACAGACAGACAGTAAAACAGCGTAAAAACGCAGTTGGCCAGTTAATGCTTTATAATTTGGAAAGTACTTACTGGGTCAAATTTCGGTACGGTACCTTTGGCAACCGCAAATTTATAGACGGACACTTCACCACCGCCAATTGAACGCTGGATATTTGAGGCTGCCATTTAAGTGCTGGATATTTCACTGCCGCAGAGATTTTTCATGTCTGGATATTTCGTTTTCGTGTTGGCAAGGTAGTAGGTATAAAGTTTAAAATGGTTGATTCACAATAAGAATAAATGTTTTCGATAATAAAAATTACACATGGTGTTATTTTTTAGCTTAATCATATGCATTTTATTTAATAAATCGTGCAGAAAAGCAGCTTTTGTCAAAAAAAAACCACGAAAATTTAAAATTTACTAGGTAAATTAATAGAAGATCATTTAAAAACGCAATTTGTTACTGGCGGAAAGCAATTTTTTAATGTTTTATTGTTAAAAAGCTTAAATAATAGCAAATTGAAATTCACGTCGAAAATTGTAATACCTACGCAAATTCACTTGTTTAGACGGGATTTACACCTTCAGTTTTCTAACGTACGAAAAAATCCGTATTCTTTTGTGACCTACCACATTTTTAGTGGTCAAAAGTCTGGTGGTGAAAGAACGGTAGCGAACTACCTACTCAGTGGCGAAACTGCTGTGATGAAATTTCCAGGCACTAAAAAGGCTGGTGGTGAAGTGTCCAATGGTGAAAGTTCGGCGCTGAAAGGTCCTGCTTCGTCAAATTTAACCAATCTTTTGACAGATCATAAGGCATAGATGACAGATTTTATTGAGACTAAGCGAAAGGTTGGGCTATCACTAACTACAATGGTTTTCTCGGTAGGTGAGCGACAACTATGGAGACGGCCGGAATAAGAAAACACTACCATATATTGTATAAGACAATACCTGTTTACCCGCTTAACAATCACAGACTGGAACCAAATTGACACAATTATATTATCCTCGTTTAGCGCTATTATAAGTAGGTGCATCATAAACCTACCTTAACACAATCACTGCACACATTTCAATTAACAAAATGTTTTCTAAATTATACTTACCAACAACGGACCGCTAATTAGGTTATCAAATACATTCTGCGGACTCAACTGCAACCGACTTCATCAACACAATCCACGAATCCACCCGCAATTATTTAATTTTTTTTTCTTTCTATGACGGGCGCAAATAACATAAAGCAGCAGCACTAATTCCCCTCCTCAGACCTCAGCTGTTAGTGAATCAACATTATATCGAACCCCCGACCAATTAACATGATTTAATAATAACAATCAACAGTTATCATGTCACCTATTAACGGTAATGTTCCCCTAAACGCTGAAAATTTGTATCAAACTCTTCTAATTGACAGCTTGGTGACAAGTGTATACACTTCGATGCGACAAGGAGAATCATAATTTTCTCAGTCGACCCGACCCCCGCACACTACCGCACCAAGCTGTCAGGCGGTTAATGGCAGTTTATTTAGCATTTTTTAATTTATGATTTAAAAATTCAATGCTCATGATACACTGCAATTAACGGATAATGGAGTGCTGAATTAAGCGATGGTGGTGATGGCGGCAAAGAACGGAGAACATCAGAACAATAAAATTAAATAAAATAAAAGATACAAATGGACAGGTTGCATTAAGAAGAAGTTGAAGAGCTGCACAGTCAAGAGAGAATAAAAACGAAAAGATACTTTTGATTTCGTTTAAATTGCACAGGTTTTGTGGTTTTTTGTTCATTGTTGTTCGCTTTTTTTTAACCCCCGTTTGTTTATGTTTATTTCATTTTTTTTTTAAATACTCAAATTCCCCTCCCTTCTACATACTGACAGTTTAATTATTATTTTGGCCAGAAAGAAATTAGGTACCACAAAAGTTCTTGGACTGGAAATAAAAGTGTATTAGTAAGAGGAACTGGAAACCAATATTAAATCCCACCTCTTTTTATCATTAGCTTCTTCTATATCAATGGGAGAGAAAGAGACGTTGTTTAGCGACGATGTTTGTTGTTGTTGGGAAAAAACATCATGGCAGACGGTTGGATGGGGAATATTAACAATACATCTATGGTCATCTAGTGGTTGATAGTGAAACTATAAATTATGGTAAGGTAGTGAACACAGTATTGTTCGAGAAAAGTAGACGGTTAATATTGAATTGTTATGTTAACTTTTAACGTGGCTATAGGTAGAGATGGCTTTGAAATAGATTTGGTCATTAATGTGGTTTTGAACTCTAAACATTATCACAATACGAAGTATTCTGATTCTAAATAATTTTATTTAATAAATTATTTGAGGAATTCAAATTCAGCAGGACACTTTTTCCACTGCATATTAAAAAATAAACGTATGATATGGATATTAAAAAAAAAAAAAAAATATCGCTCTTTTTGGTTTGTGAAAAAAATATTGTTGGGGTTGAATTTCTTTATGAAAAATGGCCCCACTTTTATTTGTTGTTGTTGTTTTTTGTATTTATTTTTGGGGCCATTTTTCGCTTTGGGATTGAGCTTTTCTTTCTTTTTTGGGGCTATTTTCCATTAAGTATGGCGTCATTTTTCCATTTTAAAAATGGGATACCTTTTCATTATAAAAAAAAACCACAGCTTTGGGGCTATTTTTCATTAGATATTTGTTTTGGGGTCATTTTTCATTGGGGCCAAATTTCATATAGCCAACACCTAAAGTCATATGGTTTCTAAAAAAAATTCACTAACCCGTTTTCAGAAAACTGATTTTTCAGAAAAAAAAATGTATTTTTTTTTTAATCCAATAAAATAATATTTTTGGACATCTTTATAGGTATGCAATAATATTTAAACTTAAAATGACATCTTTGGTTAATATTTTCACCAAAATTGGCTAAGCCGTTATCGAGAAATTAAAAAAATATAATAATCCGGTTCTATGAGAAATACCGTTAGGTATTAACCGTTTTTGGTAACTTTACTCAGAAAAAAAAAGTTATAATGCCAACAATTTTATACTTTGCCTCAACAATTTTCGTTGGTTAAAATGAACCCAAATATCTAAATTCTTGAATCAAGAATGCATTGTTGACAACGCTATAAGAATTAAATTTTTTAAATTAAAAATAAAATTGTTAAACCCTTACCAACTAAAATTCTTGCCTCAAAAACTAGTATTTAAAATAAATTAAAAATTAAGTTTTTGTTCCAACAATTAAAAATTATCAGATAATTGAGAGCTTTTATTGTTACCCCAAATATTTAATTGTTGAGAAAATTTAAAATTAATTTGTTGCGTCAACAATAACAATTCTTAAAAGTTTGTTGCGATAAAAATGTATTTTCAATAAAATGTAAACATATACACACATAGACGTATCTACAAAAAAAATCAAGACTGAATTCACTCTTTCATGAAATCTTGACTTTTTGTAAGTATATTTTAACATTTCTTTGAAAACACATTTATTGCAAAAACTTTTCTTAACAAACATTGGCCGCGTTCGGGGGGCAAGCCAAACCTATCCGGATAGGTTTGTGTTGTTGTAATGCCATAGGAAAATTCACCTGATGAAACAAACAGCTGTTGTCAAAAACAAATCTAAAGCTATCCTAAAATTTTCGGGATACTAAACTATCCGATACACAATTTGAGGAACAGCTGATTACAGCTGACTATTGATTTTCGGGTGTCGCTTGAGTAGTTGTTTGTTTTTATTTTTTGTTGTTTGTTTTTGGCTTTTAAACATAAAAATGCCTAAACAAATTGTTGCAAAAATAAACAAAATGAGGATATCTGTCAATTGGAAGGACACAACAAACGTTTTGAAAGACACAGCAGAGATCTGGGAAAAAATAATTTCTGGTACGTACTTAAACTTTTGTCAGTTGTTTTGATTTTTGATAGGTTACCTATCCGGTTCGTTCGAAAACATATCAGATACTAAAGTATCTCAGATAGCCTATCTGTGTACCCCCCGAACGCGGCCATTTGTTTCTGGAAGCAACTGGCTGATTAGTTCAGGCTTCAGGGGAGCGGCCTTCTTTGTTTTCAATTGCTAAGAGGAGGGTTTCGTCACTTGGGCAGCATGAAAAGTGTTCACT
Organism: Epistrophella euchroma; assembly: GCA_947049315.1. Classification (NCBI taxonomy): domain Eukaryota; kingdom Metazoa; phylum Arthropoda; class Insecta; order Diptera; family Syrphidae; genus Epistrophella; species Epistrophella euchroma. The sequence continues at coordinate 117,169,495 of OX346245.1, read as the reverse complement.
AAAAAAAAAAGTTTTTAAAGGTAAAATTAATTTTACTTGGTCACTATAATCATTTACTTAACTCAATGGATTAAAACTGAGAAGAGAACACTTGTAAAACTTATACTTACTTCTTATTTGCACTCTCTAGTAAAACTACTTGAATCGGCATCGCGTCGGCTGCCACAAAATGAATGGTGCATTTTTTTTTTTTTCATTAAATTTACAGTTCCTAAAGTTCAACAACAAGTTTTTGTTGTGCGAAGAACAAATTGTTGATATTTTCACAATTTTTGTTTCAATGTCAAGAATTAGTTCTTGAACATATGTAATTAATAAATTAAAATACTTAGGCCCATTTGCTGAAACGAAACTTAAGTATTTAAGTTCAGCATATGAGCTTATGTGACAGTTTACGCTGAGGAAAAAGTAGAACATAAGCGTTTATGTTGAACATAAATATTTAAGTTTCGTTTTAGCAAATGGCCCTTAAAGCAACAATTTTCATTGTTGTGCCAAGAAAAATAATTCTTGAAAATAATTTTTACCGCAAGAACTGATTCTTCGACTAACAATTCCATTGTTGATTGGAAATAATACAAATAAAAATTGTTTCCACAACAAATTTATACTTGGGAGAACAATTTTGCATTTTTAATTGCTTTTAACAAACAGAAAATTCTTGTGCCAAGAACCTTGGTTCTTGAACATTCAAAAAATAATTCTTGTAGTAACAACTAATTCTTAAGGCAACAATTTTAAGCTTACAACTTTTTAAAAACGCTAAGTTCTTGTTTTAACAACTTTTTTTTTCTGAGTGATTTTTCACTAAAATGTAGACACAAAAATTTTAATCAAAATCGTTAGAGGTGTTTTTGATATAAATAATCTTCATAAAAACAGTTATATGGCAGGTACCATTATTTTTGGAGCTAAAAAAATTAGATTTTCCTTCCAGGAAAAAACCTAAAAATTGTATGCTCTAATTTTGAAGGAAATCGCTTCAGTGGTTTAGGATGTAGGCCGAGCTGAGGTACTGGCAGATATACAGACAAACAGACAGACGGAATTCAAGTACCATACCAATTTTGTTTGAAATCTCGATTTAATTTTTTTTTTTACGAATCCAAAACTTGCCGTATTAGTAATTAGTATACCTATCGCAGAGGAAAAATAGTGAAGTAGAGTTGTGTCCCTTATGTTAATTTTTATAATAGAAAGATTGTGATATCAGACGATTTTAATAAAACCTTGTCGAATACACTTTTTCCGAATAGATTCTCGCAAGTAACGCCGGCTTTTCTCAAATTGATTTTTGACGTCCAGTCAGTCGCCTTCTTTAATCATGCAGCTGCGCCGAACGGCAAAAGTTGGTTCTGGGTCTACTTTGGAGCTTGCGACTTTAGTCACTTGGTGTCAGTCGAATTACAGCAGTCGATTTACGCCACTATAACCTCACGGCACGATTCGATAAAGCCGGCATTAGGTTCTAAATCGCAATTCTATGCAAAAAAAACCGCAAAGAGTTAATTCCCTCAAAAGTTCACTATATGCTATGTACCTCACATTTACCCAAATTTTTGCAACTAAGTCATCGTTTTTGTTTGTGGCTCCCGAATGACGTGCCTAGTACGACCTAGTGTCTATACCCTGGCGTAGTCTGAATATTTGTTGAATATTTTGGTGAAATGTCAGATGAAAGTTAAAAATGTCTGCAATTGATTGACAATCTATTATAAAACTTATCGTGTTTACAAGGCTAGGCGTAAGGAAATTTTTTTTGAATGAAGAATAGGTACTATGCGTCTATGTCGAGAAGCTTCGAGGGCATGTGTCAGAAGACCTAATAAGTTCCCATCATACATATGACAATACATATTTCCAAAACTTAATTTTGTTTTCTTAGTAAACTCTATACTCTAGTTAACCCCAAAAGGAATGTTGCAACAATTATCCAATAAAACATCCTAATCATTTCGTTATCCTGCACACATTGACCATCATATAGTAAATGACTATGTGATTGCGTGCCTCTTTGAACTTCTTCCGCCATTACAAATTTAAAAGGACACATAAGAGTAACAAATAACGATAACATACTCTTAAACCTAACTGCTTCTGTTCTGTACAAAAGCCTTATAATATGGAGGTCACGTTATTTCACATTAATGTCCTTTTTTTCCACCACTTCCTCATTTTTTTTTTTCAAGTCAAAAGAAACCATATTCTTGTGTTTTTTTTTTTTTATATTTACTTTATCTTGAATATTTGATGGATGAAAAGTCCAACCACCTCTCGTTCCCTGTGCGAACAAAACCATAATGTCCTTTCTTTTAAAATAATTGGAAGGGTCACAGCACAAACAATTCAACTCGCGCGATTCCTTGTTCCTTGATGGACGACATGCGACAATATAACAGACATCTCTACATAACTAATTTCTAGGGCGGAATTGTAGCTAATACATTGTGGTGGACGACAGCTCTACGATGAATGTCCTTTTTTCATCTATGCCCCCTCCTCAATTACTATATTGTATGACTGTAAAGACGAGGACATTCCTCTGTTGACTCAAACAACCTAATTTCATGTTTGTCGAGCTATAACTACGACGACTCTGGCTAACGGATAAAGCGAGGCGAACGCACGGTAAGGTGATGACGAACGACATCTTTGTCCAGTGCCTTACAATATAAACATGGCTCGATTCAATTATTCAAAGTACACAAATTATCTTATGGTGCAAGTCATTTGGTGAGTTTCGTCCTGGTGGTCGCCGGTTCGTCAGTTTCCTGAATAAGTTATTTGGCCATTTCGTCGAATGCGACGATGTTTTCCCAGAAACACGAATGCCAATGTCCGTCCATCAAGCTCAAGTGTTAATTATTGCATCAGATCAAGTGCAACAGGAGGCACCATAATATCCTGCATCAAGAGATTCTTCTCATCCATTCCTCAGCCAAAAAGTGCCTATTTTAATGGCATCCTTTTTACCTTATGATCTCTGGATTTAAATTATATATGCATGTACACATAAGGAGATATCCCCCCGTCATAAGATGCAACAATACTTTATGCAGCAGATGTGAAGCATATGCCAGATCTTCTGTGGCTGTGGAGCATGTTCGCGATCCTCTAATAACACCTTTCAATTACTTGCCAAGATGGATGCGCCAAAATCGTCGTAAAAATTCATTTTTATGTGAACTCAAGGCGAAATGTTTTTTCTTTCGTCTTTCTCTGGTCGCCATGTTATATTTTTTTGCTCCTTTTCCAGGAACAGACTGCTTTTTTTTTTGCTTTGTTGTTGTTGTTTTATTGTATGGATACTGACCATACACCATGTTGAAGTTGATTGAGGACAAGAATTGTTTGCGCCACATTATTGCGGTCTTGAAGAGTGTTTAATGGTATTATTTTCTAGGAAAAATCAACGTTTTAGATTATAAATGTAAAATAATGGTATAGTGAGAACTTTGATTCACATTTCAATTTATTTTTCAAATCAATTTCTTCTTCAAATGATACCATCGGTATAGTTTGTGTTGTAAAACTAACTCCCCATCAAATTTGACAGTCAAAAATGGGATATTTAAGCCTTAGGATTTTAGAACCCCATTATGTGGGATATTCGAAAAAAAAGGTCTAAGACGCCAATAGTTCGTCACAAATGGTTAATAATTTCCATTAATTGGTCAGCCATAGGGTTGATTTTTAATGTAAATAAATAAATAAATTTGATGGCACAACAGCTCATGAAGAACTAGGGCCTAGTGACTCTCAACCATTTCTGTGTGCGTGTCTGCAGGAATGGGGGGGACCTACAGTTTATTGCCGAATCCGGACGGCTAACGAGCGGCACTTTTATGTGACAGGAGATACTCTTGGAGGATTTGTCAATTCCTCGCAAGAGGCAGTAACCGTTTTTTCTTTTAAATAAATAGGTGGCGATGCTGGGGATCGAACCTTAGACCTCCGGCATGACAGTCCATCGCACTAACCATTACGCCACGGCTACTGATTTTTAATGAGACCTTTTTTATTTCAAGACGTTAGGCTAGCGTCTTAAGGCCAGAGACTAGAACTACATTTAGTGATATTAAAAACTGAAACCAACAGAACTTTTATGACCAACTGTAAGTAGGTACTGGCCTTTCGGATGACATTCTTATTATTCGTTTTTTCGAATATCCCAAAAATGAGTTGTTAACCAGGAATACGACCTTGAATTTTTTTTTTTTATAAATATTTTACTAAAAATTATTGACTTCTTCTGATAAATTAAAAAAATTTTCGAATATCCCATACAAATTAGGGATATTCGACGGCATTAAAAATGTCCTTTGGCCTCTCGATGGCATGTTTTTTTTTCGAATATCCCAGCTTCCAGCTAATGAGGTGCTTTAATCTCTACGACCTTGAAATTTATTTTTAAGTTTATTGAAAATCAACTATGGCCGATCAATATTTTTTTTTGAATATCCCACAAATGTGGTGTTAAATATCTGTAGGACCCGACCATTATAATTTTTTAATTTATTGAAAATCGCCTATGTCTTACCAATTGGTAAAACTTTCTGTAATTTTGTGACCGAGTTATTAATTTTTCGAATATCCCAAAATTAAGGGATATTCGAGGACATTAAAAATAGTTTATTATACTGACCATTACTTTAACTAACCGACATTTAATGACCGAACTGGCCTCTCAGATGAAACGTGTTTTTCGAATATCCCCACACATGAGGTGCTTAAAATCTCTACGACGTATTTTTTTTTTTTTTTAATCTATTTAAGGTCAACTTTGGCCGACCAGTTCTTAAAACTTATGTACTTCTTTTTGTGACCCAATTGACTAATTTTTCGACTATCCCACAAGCAATTTGCTTACATCCTCTAATTGAAGAATTCATAACCAATAGTCTATGTCTGCGAGATTTCTTAAAGTAAATAATTTTTATTATCAAGTACTGACCTTTTAGATGAAATTCTTTTTTTTTTTCTAGAAAAAATTACTAAAGCTTACTGACCTGTTGTGACCAATTGACTAATTTTTCGAATATCCCATAAATTAGATAGTAACAGCCTCTTGTAAGTGAGCTTTAAAATTCATCATAAAATTAGCATTTGGCTGAGCAATACCTATAACTGAAATCAACTGACCTTTTATGCAGAATAAGCAAGCCACATAATTTTTTCCGAATATCTCAGAAATAAGTTACTGTAAGAATCTTTACGACCTTTTTTTTTGTTTTGCGACCTTTAGTCCATTGCGTTTCGCCAGGCACGACAGTTGGGCTCATCAGTTAAATGCTGTTGTACCTTTCTATTGGAGTCGGTATTCACCGACCAAAATATTGCGTCTTTAGAAAGGTACAACAGCATCTAACTGATGAGCCCAACTGTCGTGCCTGGCGAAACGCATTGGACTAAAGGTCGCAAAAAAAAATCTTCCATTTGAATTTAATTCAATACAGTCCACTTAAACAACAACAAAAATATTATACTTCTTTTTCACAAAAATTGGAAGCTTTCGTTTTCTTACGTAAAATACAAAAAAAAAAAATATTTTAAAATATGCTAAAAGAATTTCAAAAGTCCCAACTCGTATAAAATGTTTGCAATAAATGTTCATAAGTTTCTTATAAGATATTATATTTTTTTTTTGTTACTCCCTTTGATATCAAAGAAAAATGGCAGCAATAAAAATGATATACAACTTTATTCGAAAAAGAAGCAAAAGGAACAGGAAAATAGTATAGGTACCTTATATGCGAGTAGTATTTATGCCTTGCATTTGGTTTAATATCTCCCATGTTTTTTATACATATACTTGCATTGCCCAAGGGCCCGGTGCAGATGAATCATTTTCCCTTTCGTTACATACGAAAATATTATGCCTGGGTGATGTACTTGATTCTTGATTATTTTTTCGATGAGGGTTTTATTTATTTCTTTTTTTTTTTTGTAAGCTTAATGTTTAAAAAAAAATTCAAGATATTAAATGGATGGTCATTTGGGTCAACGCTATAACAAAACTGATTTAATAATCATTGAGCTATGTAACTTGTAGGCAAAATAAAGATTAAAAAAAGGGATTTTCTATATTAAGCTTGAAAAAGTTAGAACCTTCTTTATGTAGGTTTGTGTAGGTACCAGTGGCGTTTCGTGGATTATTTTGAATGGTAAGTCGAAGAAAAATTAGTCACCTCCAAACGTAAATTAGGAATGTCTACCTAAAATATAATGTTTATTGCAAATCTACTTTCGACGTTCTTTAAGTAAAATAATTCAAACCAATTTTGTATACTTCAAGTCATTAAGGTTTAAATTTACAATTAGCTCAACAAATAATAAAAATGCCTTTGAAAGAAACCGTTTTTGGCAGATGCAAATTGAAAGTAACGTTTTAAAGACAAAAATAAGGAACTTCACAAATTGTTTGTTTTTAGTGAACAAATAAATTAATTAAAGAGCTCCACATATAAAACTATAATATACCTAGTCTTTTTTCAATGAAAGAGTAGAGCATCCTATTCCTATAATTTTTTTTTTAAATAAAATTCAGCTTACTGAAATAATTTGCCTCCAAAAGAAAATCAGATAAGCAACGATCTACACTCATCAATGCCATTTTCAGATAGCAATAATATGAAATTAGGTAATAAGCTATAATTTCAAATAACTCAATTTAATAAACAAACTTTTTACACCTTTCCCTGTTATTATTTGATAACACATAAATTCACTTCAAGTTACAATCACAATCTGCTTGCTAACTACATCTTTCAAACAGAATACAGAAACAGACCTGGCCTGCTCAATAAACTTAAAACTCAATAAACATGGCGCAGCGAAGTAGGTATCAACTGAAAATTCACCAATATGACGGAAAAAAGCGAGTTATCTTTTGAATTAAACTGAATTTTTTGCCCTGCTCAATGAACTTCATACAGCAACGCAGCGAGATACATACAAAATTCTCTTTTCACCAACTTCAAATACAACACAATAAAAACAAATAGAACTTATCTCTTTGCTGGATAGAACAAATTTGTTCTCTTTGCTCTTGTTTTCCTATCAATCACTCATTCACATAAAAAATTCCCTTAATAAGACGCTTGAAAGCGAGTTATTATTTTGCATAAGAAATCGTGTATTGAACAGAGACCCTGACACCTCTCTGTTCACAAAGGCTTTTATATGGCAAAAAGTAACACGGTTGCCAGCGTCATATCAAGGAAATTTTTTCTGTGAATAAATGATGAGGGAACAAAAGCAAGGAGAACAATTTTGTACTATCCAGTTCCATCGGGAGGTAGGATTTTTTTTTTGACGTGGATGATTGTGCCATTGTGGAGTTCAAGAAAAGAGACATTATATTTTTTTTAATGATGATTTGTGTTTGCGTGCGTTTAGTAGAACTAAAGTACACATATTGATATGTGTTTGACTGTTGGATTATGGTTGGGTTGGCGAGTAAAATCTCACGTGCGTGTGAAGGTGTGAGGTATGGACACATATTATATGTCCATTCATTTAGATTCATGTTGATCGTTTCTAACTTTCAACATTTAACTACGTTAATTAAATACGTAGTTAAATGTTGAAAGTTAGAATTTCATAAGGTAACTCGATAGGAATCGTGTTATATGGACGCCACGCCACTGGTAGGTACATACATATATGTTTAATGAACTGCATTAAAACAGGATCAGAGGAAGCATTATTTTGGCAAGAACCTACCGTTATTTTTTTAGCTAAAAATAATCTCGATCTCTTCTAGGGAATCGCCCAAGAATCTTATGCTCCAAGTTAGATGAAAATCGCTTCAGTGGCTAAAGGCTTAACTACATTCAAGAATTTTTGCAAAAAGTACAAAAGTGAAAAACTAAAACGTGCGCTAGAAATGCCTGTGTGCGAAAAAGCCGGCGAAAATAGTGTTTGATATATCATTTCAGACTGATACTACAGATAAAACACAATTTTTTCGCACACAGGCATCTCTAGGCATATTTTTGCTCATCACATTTTCACTTTTTGCCCTACTTTTTGCAAAAAGTCTTTGATGTAGTTTAGTCTTAAGGCTGTAGGCCGAGGTACAGACGGACGTACAGACAGACAGACAGACAGACGGAATTACGGAACCCACTTTTTTCGTGTTCTCTATCATCGTAATGTCAAGTCTAATTGTAATTTCGAGTTCGATTTTTCACACGAATCCAAAACTTGTCCTTTTAATACCTATATCTTCTATCTATCTATCTATGTATCTATCTATCTACCTATCTATATATGTATATCAAAATGAAATGGTTTTCGTTTGTAACCACATCACTCACGAACGGCCCGGTGGATTTGCTTGATTTTTTTTGCATTATGTTTTGTATTTTCTGTGGAAGGTTATTAGCTAAGATATTTTTTGAAATTTAACTCCTAAATAGGTTCTTCTGTGCAAAATATTTATTTGTTAGACATTGGAAATAGGAAAATTGTTGCAGATGTTTCTACCGGACTTATAACCCTGTCTGAAGATTTTTGCAAATTCCCTACATTAAAAGAAGAACTCACCGAAATAGTTTTTCCAGACATAGTACAGCACTGCAAGAACCACATTTGGTTTGGCGCGATGCGAGCGATCATGCTATATTGGCTGCCAAAAAAAAAAAAGACAACGATCTTATTGCGGCCATTCAAAATGCGATTCCGCGCCATGTTGTTTCCTTTACATCGGAGGCGAGGTGAATCTACCACGAATTTGCAATGGCACCAGACTAGCGGTAGAAAAGCTCATGAACCAACGTTATTGAAGCAACCACGAATTCCCATGATTTCGAATGTTTTGCCGTTCGACATCAAATGTCTTCAATTTCCGATTCGGCTTGCTTTTCCAATGACAATAAATAAGGCGCAAGGCCAGTCATTGGAAATTTGCGGAATCAATTTGGAGTATCCGTGTTTTTCAGACGGCCAATTTTATGTCGCCTGTCCACACGTTAGCAAACCATCAGCGTTATGTTTGTAAAGGTATGACCAAAACGCCAAAGCCAAAAACGTGGTTTACAATAAGGCTATGTAATGCCATCATTATCATTATTATTGTTATTATTTAACTTTTAATGTATAAAATAAAAAACTGCATCTTCTATAAACATGCGCAAGAGTTTTTTAATGCGTTTCCCCATCCATAAATCGTTTTTGTTGGCAGGAAAACGTCTGCCGGGTCAGCTAGTCGCAAATAAAAATTATGAAAAATAATTGTTGTTTATAAGTTTAGCTATTAAGCGGTGAAACGGATTTGTTTTGTATTTTTAAATTACAACAAGATTTCTCTATTTTTTGTCTGCGATATTTTACAAATTTGTTGGAATTTTGTTTGCTGTTTGCGTGAAACAGAAGACCAGTCTTATAATTTTAATTTTATTGATTAAAGTAACTACAAGAATATGATTGTAATCTCCATAATGTTTTCTAGTCCGCTTGTAATTCTGAACATTTGTTGTTTGAAAAGACAGAGAGCATAGAAAACTCAAAACTTTACACATTGCTTTATATTTTGATCTAAGTGATTTTTGGAAAGTTTGCTGCTCTCTGCCTCTGGTATAGATTATTTGTAGGGATGGCAACAAGACCGAGACTAGTCTCGGTCTCGTCGATATGGCTGTTGGTCATGATTTTGGACCAAGCGCTGGTGTGGGGTCTTCCTCTGTTACGCAGTCCATCAGGGTAAGATTTGAAGACTCTTCGGACTAGTGCATCTCTGAATCACAACTTATTTCACCTAAAACAACAAGGAAAAAAAGTACACAAACTTGTCTCTAACATTTTCAGTATGCTGGGTTATGGGTCTCTTTTCAAAGTTAATTGCAGTCAAGATAGAACCTTGGAATTAAACCCAACCCTGTATACATATAAATAATTTTAAAATTCCGTATATGATTTATTTAATTTTAACTGAAATCTCTGTCCAATATTATAATAAGCAGTTTGTTGCAAATAAAATATTTCGCCCATCCAGATCGTTTTTGCCACAACAGCAACAGAGAAATAAAATATATCGCGGTCTTAACGCAGTGCACAAGACATGCCATATACCGCCTTTTTGTTCGCCATTTTTTAGATCGATCATTCGGATCGCCCGCAAGATCTCCAACTCCTCTGTGAATGAGATCTATCTTGTTGCAAAGTAAATCATGCATCCAACAATGGTGGAATATGCCACAAATGATGGACACAGGCAAAGGCAACCTAACAGGAACCAACAAAAGCCAACGATCTGGCTTTTAATTGTATATCCCTGGACCATAGACGGACTCTTAAAAGATATACCCATAAAGGTGCCTACTATATAAGAGCCCTGTGTCTTTGTGTCTAGTGGATGCAAGATCGTGTTGCATTATTGGTTGATGATGATCCTGATATATCTCTCCATTGCCAACATCAAGTCAAAAATAAACTCCAAGTTGAATAAAGGCAGGTAAAACGGACTGTCTATATAGGATCCTCGATTCGGCTCTGGGGTTGCACCATCACCCGCGTGCTTCCATCACCACATCAGCCGCGCCGTTGCTGCCGTCGAGTTTTCGAAGTGGCAGGCGAAGCCAATTCAACTGCAATCCAATGAGGTGCCATGGTGCACTATCGTTTGTTGGAATCTTATATCACGTTCTGCGCGCAGCTTCATGCATGGACCGCAGCATACAAAATGCCGCCCAAGCCCATCAGACCCAGAGGTGATTGCCGTGATTCAGCCCAGACAAATTTTACCTTTGGAATTTTGTTCTTTGTGTCTTATAGTATTTTGTTTGTTTTTGTTTTTACTTAGCCATTTTTCTTTAAGACAGTTTAGAAGGCGTGGGAGCGAGCTTCGCCATCTTTAACTCTCAACCAACTATACCATGCACAAATAATTCGCGCTTTTTTTTGTTTGTACCTGACGGCTTCTTTCGCAAACCGCCACATTAACTTCGTTCTATTTTATATGCGGTCCTTGTCACTGTTTAGCCTGAAGTCTTTCGTTTTAATTCATAGCCTAACCAAATGGAGAAAACCACAACATGCAAGACAAATGAATTGACGTGACATGACAATTTTTTATTTCAGTGGGGGTCGCACCCAACCCCTTGTTCAGCTTCATTGCTCACAAGCGAAACCACATTTTGACAGTCGCAAACCCACAAAACTAGTGAGTAAACAGTTAGTAGGTATACAGGGTGTCCCGATACAGACAAAAAACATGGGTTTCTGAGGTCATTTTCTCCTGGGGATTTTTTTTAAGGGATTTTTTTTGGGATTTCGTTTTTGCTCGGTTTCATCTTGGGGATTTTGTCTGTGGATATTGTTTTTTTGCGATTATGTCGTTTTGTTTATCGTCACTAACCCTCTTTTTCAAAATGGTATTATTTTTTCACAAAAACTTGTATTTTTCGTCAAGGAGACATTTCGACTTTCAAGTCGAGTGATGCCATTTTAGCATGCTGATGGAGTTTGCATTTTTGGAGTCAAAATTATTCCAAATTTACTTTTGTATTCTCTTAAATACCTTTTCCTATCCCTCTATTTTCACTTTTCTTTTCTGCGTCAGCCCCAGAACAATTTCTGAAGACTTTTGCTTTTAGTTTATTGGTGTTAAAAGTTAAATTTTAAAGCCTACTTGCAGCAGTATTTATGTAATTTGTTTCGTCATATGGATTGCATCATAATTCGGTGTTTCCGCTAGTAACAGAACGTATATCGTCAGCAAACCCCAAGCATTCGATATTTAGACCGTTGAAAATGATTCTTCTTGGGACAAAAGTGTAATGTCATCCAGGAATATTGAAGAAAGTAAAGGACTCAGCAGGCATCCCATTTTGGTATCACTGCATTATTTTTCAAGTCTCTCGTTTACCTAAGATTTTTACTTGCTTTAATAGGGCAAGTAACATTTTGTATCATTTTCGAGTTATTCACGTAAAGATTTTCAATCGCTTGTCCAAATTTGAAATAATTTTTATAATCTTGTGTTTCCTGAAAAGTTAAAACAGTAAAACTTGGAAAATAAATTTGTTAAACAAAAAATTAAAAATCACTTCGCTCTACGGTCACTTTACTTTTCTTTCTCTTTTTTTTACTCGTTTTTCATTTTTTTTAAAAGTGCAATGAGTTATTCAGATCAAGGTTATCTCACTAACGATTTATTTTGCATTTCGATTTTTACTAAATATATTAGGCTATTAAAATCATTAGCTTCAAATATAAAACTTTAGGTTAAGAATTTATTTCAATTTATTTTTTGTTTATTTTTTTTTTAATGTTTTTGTTTAATGAAAAATTTATTTTGTTTTATAAAATTATTTTTTTTTATATGAAATTCTTTTTCTATTTTTTTTTTTAATTACAAAATGGGTAACGTGAATTTGGTTTATATATTAATTTTCAAAAAATGTTTGTCAAAAGTTTAGCATTCTGTAGAATTAAAAACATTCAACTGCTTCAATAACTTTTTCGCGCGAATTTTAATGCCCTTGGTCTCTTTACATTAAAAAAAATAAAAACCAAACAAAAGATGGCAATTAGGTAATCGAAATCGCAATGAACAAAACGGAATAATTGAAAAACTAAATAATAAAAGGCGATTAATGAACTTAAAACGAACTAAGAATACATTTTTTTTTAAAACAAATATAAACCAAGTTATTAAAAAAATATTTGGATGAAAATGCTGAAACAATGAAATGCGAAACGACAAAAGCGATATTTATATATATTGAAAGAGTTTTTTGTGTAGGTGGAAAGCAATTCGAACATTTGCTTTGAAAATTGAAATAAAAAACCTAACAATTATCTAATGTTTTTGTTTTTTTAATTTATGGTCTGTTAAATTTATTTTTTTATAACTTGTACTTTGGCTCAATTTATATAGAGTATTTTAATAAAAAAAAACGATCCAATTTCTTCATTTTAGTCGTAATATTCAAAAACATAAAACAATGCAACGAAGTAAATTATTTTATTAAATTTGCTCTTTTTGCATATTACCACTTATATTAACCTATTTACTCTAGATACTGTACAAAACTATACTATTCTGAAATCTAGTTTTGTTCCGCCAATTTTTTAAAAAGTTTCCACTAGGGTCTCCATACGATTTTTTTATATCAGAGATGCTTAAACTTTTTCATTTTTTTTAATTATAAATTTGAATTTTTTTAATAAAAAAAGTCCATAAGCTATTAAAATTTTCTACCGATTATAATTTGGCACCAAGAGTGTAGAAAATTACTGCAAAGAAAATTGATGGAATTCATCCATTTGTAGTCGTGGTATTCAAAAACCTAAAGTAAGTACAAAAAAGAATACACTGAACGAAAAAATGCACATATTTTGAGTACCATTTGAGATAGCCCTTTTTTATTTCCGGTTCCGGAGCAGTCATAAGGTGGGCTAAACGCCGTTTCAGCATTATCCACTCTTAACCGGACACCCTGTATAAATAGCCTTAAATAAATTTTGTGGTACCATTTTCTCAAAAATTATTTGACCGATTTCGATAAATTTTATATGATTGGAAAGCCACAATTGCGGAGATGTGCAGAATATACTGTGGGTCATTTTTGTTTTTGTACTGTAAAACACTGTGCATATTAAAAAAAAAATAAAATAAAATAAAATAAAATAAAATAAAATAAAATAAAAGTGTTTTTTTCCTTTAATATTTTCAAAAAAATTGTTTACGAAATTGAAAGTTTTCTCCTTTTTTGAGTGTGTCAGTTTTTGCTGGCCGAGTTTTGCCACGGGACGATACTAGTAATAAAAAAACGAGATCAACAAAAACTAAACAAACCGCATACCCCTTTGTTATACTTAAAATTCAATTGTGTGCTGCTAAATTAGGTGCCTACTAATTTTTGTTTTGTTTTACATTTGCCGTACAAAGAGCATATCTACCAGTAGGAATCATAGTTTCCTTAATCCTTTACTACCCCTGATATAAGTCATAACAACTAATCCATTCAAAAATTAATTGATTACGAAAAATAAAAATCCGTCATCGCAAGGACATTTCTCACACGATTAGCTTGCACCATAAAAACTGTCGAAAAGTTGCAATAAGCTACCAATCAACTGCGTCTGCGCAATCTCCCGAAGGTATAATCATCAGCTCACGATTTTTCTTATGTATGGGTCTATACTTTGATGTACCTACACATATGCATATCTCCTTTTCTCTACAATATTATTTGTGTGTGTGTTATTGTCTTCCAGCCCATTAATTATAGGTACGCTTCATGACATGCTAAACTGGCTGAATTTTCTGCAACAGCTATACCAACCTAAGCCATCAGCTCAAAGATAATTCTTATATTCATTTGCTGTCTACTGTCTTAAAGTATAGGCAGATATAAAGCTTGAAGTTAGATTTTTTATGTTCCCATTGAATTTTATTTTCTTTGTGATCTTTTATACAAAGTGATCGCATTGGATCTTCGGGTGAGTAAGTGATTTTTTAATGTCAGGTTATCCCTTAAGGGGGTAGTTATTTTGTTGTGGTGCTTTACCTATTCTTTTAAAATCAATGCTGTGTTTATGGCTTTGTTAAAGTCTTTCATTCTCGGTGTTTTTAAATCGTGTCACGCTTTTTTTAGAAACACTCCTTAGGTAGATAGGTTTACACAAAAAAAAAAAACACTGATAAAAAACTTAAGTTAAGTATCACGAAATCGATTTTATTTTACCCATCGATCGAGAATGATTGAGTGATTGACGTTGGAGGTCCAACTAATGGTCAATTCTAAGAATGATGATTCTTTTTGCCAAATTAAATTAAAAATTCTTAAACTATCATGAACCTACAGTAAACTAGGATGATTTTCTTCACTCGAAGTTGAACATAACTTGAGGATTTTTATTTTCAACTTGTGATTTTGTATTTCTTCACTCAAAGTTGACACCTTCAACTTCCAATTTTAAACTCTAGAGCTTATCAACTTTCGATTTTCTCAACTTCCCCGAAAAAAAGAGAAGTTGTTTAGCGTTGTTTACCAAACTTTTCAAAATCAAAAAAAAAAAAAAAAAAAAAAAGGAGTTCTGTGATTAGAGTTCCCGATAGCAAACAAAGAGTTCTAAATCTAATAACGTTTTTTTCTAATTAAAGGAACCTAAATTTTCGAATAACTTTTGAAAAATTAGTTTTAGAAAAAAAAGTTATTAGAAAAACGTTTAGAACTCCTTGTTTGCTACCGTGAACTCTGATTTTTTATCCAATTTTTAACAATTATTTTGCTAACTTCACATGACTCAGTCCAAGGCCGCGAGAAATTAAAACAGAAACGAAAAGGTACATATATTTCTTTGTTATTGCGACTAATTAGTCGCAAGAAATAAAAACAACAAATGAGTTTCAATGTGAGTGATCGCACATGCGACCGAGAAATCGCGACGCCTAAAACATTAACATTTGTTTCATTTTTCGGGCAGCGCAATTAGGCGTTTTTCTTTTTTATTTCAGAATTGGTTCAGAGCAGAGCACTGAATAATAGACCCTGAGCGAACGGACAACGGAGTAAACTCTGAGCAAAGTATGTTCAGAGCACTCCGATTAAATTACAAAACACACCCGAGCACTCAATTGTCATATCTGTCAAATTACATGTAAACTGCATGAAGTTGGCCGCGCTCAGTTTTTTAATAGAGCGCGCTCTGAACAAACTCTGAACATGCTCTTAACGAAAAAAGAAACACAAATTTGAACTGTTATACACTCTGAGCTAAAAAAGGAACACGATTTTTTGTTTGACAGTTCAGGCTCTACTCTGAACTAAAAAAGAAAAACGCCTGTCGCAAATTAAAATGAAACAAATGCAATTATATATGTTTATGACCGTACTTGCGATTTAAATCTCTGCGATTAAATAAATGTAGTCGCATAAACAAATAAACATGCCCGCACTTGCCATTTTCAGGTGGGAAATTTTTCAGTCGCAAGAAATGAGACACATCACGGTTTTAAATGTGAGTGATCGCACATGCGACTGAAAAATTACAGAGCTTAAAAAAATGAAACAGGTTCCATTTTTAGAGCGACAACTTTTTAGTCCCAACGACTTTAAATTGCAAGTGCGTTCCAAGCCTAAGATCTTAAGAAGACTCTTAATAATGCTGGAAGGACGTCTTGCTATGAACTAAACAGGCCTACCTTCATAACTCTTAAGAATAATTTTGGCTGTTTGCTTTAATTTTCTTTCTTTAATTTTCTTACATAAATTATTCAAAAATGTCTCTTTTTGCATTTTGTGTGACTATTTTTCTTTCCTATTTTAAGAATTTTGCCATATTTTCAATTTTCTATAAAAAAAAATAGAAAGCGTTTAAGCATCTGGTTTTTAATGACTAGAAATTGATAAGAGCATTAAATATTGAAAACAAAAATAAATATAGTACTTCCGAACGTTAAATTCTGAAAAAGAAAAAGTCAGTTTAAACAAACTATTTTCATATTTTTTTTTTTTTTTTTTTGAAAATTATTTGATTGATGTCATTTTCGATTGGATTTTCAGAGTGTTTCACTCTTTTTTGATTCCAATGGAATATGAAAAACTCTCTTCCGTAATATGTGTATCTATGTAGAAGTAAAAACTGAAATGAATTCTTAAATAATTTCAATTTCAGAACATCTCAAGAAGAAGCATTTACTATTTTGGCAATTAATCCAACACATACTTTTAAAAATATGTGTGTTTTCAGAGTGCACTCCTAGCACTCCTTAATGAAATCCGGAGTGAAAAAACACTCCTAAATTATCACTCCGAACAGCCAATGGAAGGTTTTTGGAGTGTTGGGAGTGTGGATGGAGTGAAAAAAGAGTGCTAGGAGTGACCAACGGAAAACGACATGAGTTTTCAGAAACTATATTAATGAAAACAAAAGGAGTACGAATGAATGGAAGCCTGGCTTTATATTTAAAGCATTATACAGGGTATCCTCTAGTTCGTGTCTTATATTTCAGGGGATGATTCCTTTAATCACTCTAAAAATTGTATGGTCAAAAACTCTATCCCCCCCCCTCCTAAGGCGGGTTGAGGCAATATCTGAAAAATTTACTTAAATTGGAAAAGAATTATTAATAATTAAAGAAAGTATAAGTAAAATATTATGCTATAGCTTTTTTTTTAGTTTTTAAATCAAGTTCTTTAAATGAATAATTTTTGAGAATTTAAATTTCAAAGCCAAAAATCAAGTATATTGTTTTCAAAATTTTGCCTAATTAAGTCCAACTGATTTTTAAAGTATTCAATGATTCTCAAGAAGAAATTAAACAATTTTGTTCTCAGTAAAATTTCATTTTTGTCGGTTATAGGATGATATAATGGGCGATAAGGAACTCTACAAACCCAATCCATTAAAAATATAAATATTTGTATTCAAAAACAAAAATGAATATACAGGTAATAAGGAAATTGCGGGAAATTAAACAAAAAAATGTGAGTACACCTACCATTTGTTTCTAAAAGTTGAAGTTGAAAATGTTTCCAATATTATTGAAAAATGTTTTCATAAAACAATTCCTGGCCGACGAGGATTAATTAACCTCTCAGGTGGAATCATTTTTTCCGAATGTCCCACACATGAATTGCTTAAAATCTCTAATGACCTTGAAAAACTTTAACCATTGATTTAAAAAATTCTATGGCTGATGACAATTTTTTGAAAATAGTAGACCTTTTATGACCAATTATACTGTTTTGAACTTTTAAACTGCATAGTTTTTTTTAACGAATGTAATGTAATGCTATAATTCCAACTTGGTAATTCTTATGACTTGCCATTCTACTTTATCTTCATCAAAAACTAAGAATTTATCGAATAAAAATACCAATTTATAATGTTTATTCAAAAAAACACATAATAAAATAGTCGTAATTGTTGTCATTTTGCTAAGCAGACATGTTTGTACCTATGTCAGTTTCATTCGTTCAACTGTCAACTGTCAAATGTCAGTGCATTGTGCATTTGCATTGCTCAAACAAGGTTTCCATCATTTGTCAAAATATTAAGTCGCTTGCCAAAAAATAAAGTATGTACATATAAAACTTCCTTTCTTACTCTGACATTCAGTCCGTCATTTCATCTTTTTTTTTTTATTTTTTAAGATCCTCACGCAAAACTTTACACACAAACATCTACGCACGCAATCCACACCATACGATACGTCCAACATCCGCCAATTTGTACTTCTCGTGTGCCCCCAACAATAACAACTGTTGTTGGCCTTCTGACATGTCGACATTTTCAAGACAAGAAAAAAAAGCCTCTCTATACAACTGCTTGGGATGGGATTGATTCTTCTTGTGAGCATGAGAGTCGCCAAATAGACGAAGCCCAATGTTTCCAGGTTTCTCTTGCCTGACGCGACGGACGGTTCGAAAAGACATATCATGTGAGCTGCAATCGCGGTAAAACGCAACGCCACATTGTGTTGATGTTGACTTGGCCTACCGACACAGGTGTAATTACTGAATACAGCCGGGACATGAAAGAGATGCGTTACGACTTGAAGACAAAGCAATATCTCTGGTGCGGTTTGCCTTGCGTGGTATGTTGGAGGCAAGAGATGCATTCGAAGAATGATTCAAGTACAAATCCCAATGTTCGTGATTTCGAATGATAAAATAAATAGAATCTAAGACAGACAGAGCCTGTCGCACCATTATATACGCAAGTAGATATAAGGAAACAACATCCTCATCCGGAGACAAATAAAGTCGGAGTTGCTGCCTGAGTTTCATGGTTCTGGGAGAGCGCTCTGTAATTATATTGGGGCATCCCGTCTTCCCAGGTGTATGAAGGTAGATATACCTAACCTATAGCCTTACCTTCTCCTCTGACGAGAAGACATGCAGGTAGATTGTGTCAATTGGAATCAATAGATGACCAGAAGTCCTATACTAGCATAGGAAGTATCTATCAGAATATCAAATATAATTTTTCGGGGAGATTGCCGACAAATTTTCCTCAATGAAAATCGCCCCGGCCGGCATATGAACGATTCCTACAATTCACGCCCTCCATCATTGGAGCGAGAAGGACTCTTCTATTTCCACAGCGCAATGAGCAAGGTCTGACTCTAATTGCTGTCGGATGAATTATTGAAATTAATTGCCTAGCAATTATGGGATCAGAGGATTATAATTATAACAATTTGTGCATTCGACTCGGAATGTGTGTGTCGGGGTGTTTTGCTCTTTTTTTATTTTATTTTTTGCCGACGGAATATTCATTCATAAAATTTTAAAAGAAGTCAATTTGGTTATACTTTTATTATTATTATTATTCTTTTGGAAATAAGAAAAAAAAAAAGAAAAAAAAAACGAATGCTTAGGGCAAGGTGGGATATTTTTCGACAGGGTGGTCTTGCGTATGCCCAGGAATGAATAATTTTCAAATTAATTTGTGTGTGTTTGTTAGAGATGATTATTAGCCCAGGATCTTTGTGCAAAACTTCCAAATTTTGGTAATAGGTTTTGAAATTTTGTAGGGTTGTAGAGCTAGTTTAAAGGAGTATTTAAGGAATTATCCCCGCTTCTAACTGTTGAGGAATTCCTACAATCAGTGTTTAAAAAAATAAAATTAGGTGAAACAAAAAAAAAAAAATAAAAAAATATTACGGTACATTTTAAAAAGTTCCGAAACATCTCACATAATTGGAAATTTAATTTTATACAAGATTTTGAACTATATATACCCTTAAGTTGGAAAATTTTTTATTGAAATTTGAAAATGTGATTTTTTAAACAATTTTTTGGCGGTTTTTTTTCATAAAAATAGAATAGTTAACTATTTTAAAAACAAAAAATACAGTCTTGTTCACTATAAAATTCTGCGTCGTTCGGTATATTCTTTAAGCTTCTTCTCCTTACCCTTCTGTAAAAAAAAAATATTTTATTTAAAGCAAAATCGTAAAAAAAAAATTAACGTATATAGAAAAAAATCTAACGGTTCATTTCATAAAATTCAATAATATCTTAACTGGCGTAGAATTGAATTAATTACCATTAATTACCATTAACTTGGTCTTTTTGTATACAAAAGTTTGCAAAAGTGTAAATTAATTTTTTTTTTTACAATATTTACTATATTAAAATGGAATAATAAGGTAAATGTTACAAAAATAAAAAAAAAAATAACACAAAATTTTTTCCCTATTTAATTATGCATCTTTTGAAGTTTCTCTAGCTGACAGTTTTGAAATAATTTAAACATAAAGGAATAAAGAAAAAAAAATAAGTTCAAATAATACTAAAAAAGAAAACAAAAATATATATAACGGTATATGCTACAAATTTACAAAGTATCTCAAATGATACAAAATTTACTATGGCATAATATTGTAAGCAATTTTAATTTGTATATTATGCCCTGAAATTGTTAAAATTGTTAGAAAGCGTTGAAGAAGTGAAAATAAAAACTGAATTTTTGCAGTTTTTACTAAAAAAAATATGATGAAACAAAAAAAAAAAATTTTAATAAATCAAATAACGTAGAATTCAATTGAGCATAAGACTTTATTCATTTTATTAAAAAAAAATGTCTTCTAAAACCTTATATTTTTAGTAAAGATTGATAAAGTTGTTTCGTTGTTTTTTTTTTATAAATTTCACCGTTAAAATTTAAAAATTACAAACAAAATTTAGAATTTTTTGTTTATAATTAAATCTTGCATTACTTAAAATAAAATATGATTTTCTTCTGCTCACCGTTCAGAAAAATTTTCAAATTTATTCAAGAATTATACATACAAAAAAGGTTTTTTGTGCAAAAAAAAAGGAAAAAATATAACGGTAAATTTTAAAAATTGAACGAGCCCCAAATGCAAAATTTCAAGAATAGAAAATTTTTGTTAACATAAATTTTTACTTGTTTTTCGCAGATAGATGGGCGAACGATTTATTTGTTTAAAAAAAACAAAATGCATTTTGTTGAAAAACCCCGCCGTGCATGCAATTTTCAAATGACAAAATCTTAAAGTAACTTAAAAAATAAACAATTTCAAACTCCAGGTTTGTTCGTAATAAAAAAAAATCTGATTTGTGATTTTAAATGGTCTGAAATGATGGTCTGATCATAAGTTAATGAATTTTCGTGATATAGCATTGGGTTTTCTGGTGTTCGAAAAAAAATTGTAACTAGGTATAAGAATAGGAGAACGCATATATAGTGAAGCAGAAAAAAAAAGTATAATTACTCGAGAACAAATTGTGTTATTATATAAGCAAGCCAAGAACTTAGGAACGAGTATCTCAGAGATGCCGTTGGCGCATGTGAAAATAAATTATAAACAAAAAAAAGGTACAATGTCAGTAGCTGCATTGTAGGTACCTAATTTGCATACGATTTGCAAAAAGTGGTAGAAAATAATGAAACTGCTACACACCTTGCTACCCGGTTAATATCAACCAGTGGGTTTTCTAAGTGCAGCACGACTCTAATCATCACTTCTCACCAAATGCTCACACCTTAAGAAAACATATACAGTGTGTAGGTTTGCCCTGTATGAATTTAACTTAAACAAATGACTTGAGAAGTAGACTTCTATGAAGTGTTGAATAAAACGATATAGGAACCGTTCTCCCACCTATTTGTTGGACTTTAGTTCTAGGTTCTAGTAGTAATTCTTTAAGACATGAGAGATCATAAAAATATGTATATAATTATATTTAAATTCATTAGCAACATGTTATATGCAGTGAAAGCCTGCAATGCGTTATACCTGTAAGTGTATCCGAAGTGTGGAAGTAGAAATTTAAAGCCACACAAGAGTGTGTAAGTCTTTTGTCTTGAATTCTTTTAACATATAATCTACAGCTTGCTCTTCATTGAAGATTCAAAATGTTTTCTTTTTGTCATGATATAAGCTCTTTGGGAATTCCTGAAAAACAAAAAACTGAAGGGTAGTTTTCTTACAATAGTCATTACAAGTACAAGTTAGATAGATAGATAGATATAATTTATTTGTTTATAAGACTTGCTTTTACAAATTGATTGACAATATACAGTATATAATTTCAAAAAAATAAGTTGGTATGTACATGTATTTTTTAAAATAAAAATAAATATACAATTTCAACAATAGCTAGGTATGTATATGTACAAGAAATATTTAATTATTTTTACAGCATAAAAAATTATCTTGTGTAATTAGTTTATATGAAACCTGGATAAAATTAATCATTCATTTAATATAAATGCTCTTAGTTTGAGCGAGTTTACCACATATTTATAAACATTAAGAGCATTATTTTGGTCTTCGACAGCCAGTATGGAATCTAAATTTATTAAGTTAATAGATACCAGAAAAAAGTTTCTATATGCACTAAAAATGGGGCATCTTAATAGGAAGTGCTCGATTGTGTCATCTTCATATAAATTGCAAATCGTACAAATGTTTGCTGGGTCAAAACTGTGTTTATCACCGTGTAACACGATCCTATGGGCATACCTGTTCGCACACCTGATCTGAGCTATGACTTTGTGTATAAACGGTTTATTAATTCTATTCAGATAGAGAGCCGGCTTATATTCTGGCTCCTGTGTATTTATTAAGCAAGAAGCATAATAACAGCAAGAAGTTGAGCCATTTGCTTTCCTGAAATCTTCATCTATTAGGGCCCTCTTTTTGGTTTCAAGAATGCTCTCGTATGAACCTCTTATAATTTCTACGTTCTGCTGTTCCCATATCATCGGAAAATTATTTAATAGGAGGTCCTTAAATTTTGTTGCCCAGTTTGGGCGTTGATTGTTGTCATGCATTCTCAAAATTCCTGTGTAACACTTTTTTATCAGGCGGTCATCGGAGACATTTAAAAGTTTCACCCAGAAATTCAAAGCTCTTTTCGCTATTTCATATGCCAATGGGAGGGTTCCAGTTTCTACGCGAACTACGTTGCTTTGCGTGTTGTTGGCCAGTCCAAGTAATTTCTTTAAAACAGTTGTTTGGATTACTTCAATTTTATCTCCAGCTTCCAAGCCCCATATTTCAGACAAGTACAAGTTTTAATCAATACTAGTGTCGCTAAGTGGCAGAAATTCGGCCAGCAAAACTGACGCACTCTAGCAGGGAAATTAAAAATTAAATTTTAACAGAAAACTATTTATTTTAGGGGTTTTACTTTTTTTAGTAAAATCGATAAAATATACAGTTGCTGACCCCCATTTAATCAAAACAAAAACCATATATTTTAAATCTGCCTTTAACACATTTGCTGATATATAAACTTATATTTTAAATATGTATCTATAGAATCGACTAAAAAAAAACAGCTATCTATCTCACCGTTAGAACACATTTTTTTCAACCCTTATTCAGTTAAATCCTATTATCTATCTACCCAAAGGAAACAAATTGATTTTCTGCAAACTTTAGAGCCGTCAGCTATAACCTGTATCAGTTTCATTGAAATCACTGAGGGAACAACAAAGATAACATTTTTCGAATCCGAATCCATATTTGTATAAACATATACCGGATACCACCCATTCCCTCTAAAGTCTCTCTAAGATTGTTAGTACAACCCTTATGGGAAAGCTTTTTTCAAATCAGTGGGACCTACTAAATTTTCGACAAAAGAAAATGCCACATCATTTTACCTAATTTTTGCCAGTTTCAAAGCCCAGCGGTAAAATGCCACGGTCAACTGGCTTGCGCACATCTATCACCTCGAAGAGTATGTTTCTGAGGATGTGTCTTTGAGAAGATTTTGTTTGCGGGGATCTGTCGCTGCGGAGATTTGGTTTTGCGATCATGTTGATGGCAAGGATTAGTTTGGGTTCCAGTAGCTGAAATGTTTTACTCTTCCGTGAGCGCTCTTTTTTAAAAAAAAAACTGCGAACTTTAACTTTTTAAACAAAAAAATTTGCTTTCGTAGCACTTCCCAGTTTGTTTAATTATTTACATAATTTTAGACTTCCTAATGCCCCTCTTAAAAAGATAAAATTCAATTACCTTAAAAAATTCAAATAACCCTTACCTGCTTTTAATGGCTTCATATATGCATATAATTTTTTATTTCTGCACATCTGATGTGGGACAAAACTTTCTTACGATATATCACTCATGCATTTCAGTTAAGGATTAGCGAAGAAAAGTGGACCGTAAGTTTTTCTCAAGCGTATTAATTTATAGAGATAGCTGAAGCAGTTTTTAAGATAATTTGAAAAAAACCGAAAGAGTTGATAATTGAATGACAGATTTACCTGTTTTAGATTAAAAATTCAAATGTCTCTTCTAGGGATCATCCGTTAAGACTTTAGATCAAATCACAGTGGACGCACGAACGCACAGAGACGCACGGACGCCAAGACCGACGGACAGTATGGTGAAAGCCACTCTTTCGGACTTGCCTTAGCAAGTAAAAATAGGTGTGATGAATTTAAATTAAGGCTACAAAATCCGAAGCGAAATTTTGGACGTTATTGCAATTTTAAGAATACAATAAAGTCCAAAAAGGTATTGGATTTTAACGAAATCGTAAACAAATTTTTCGAGAAAATTTAAACATTGCATCTACCTCTACCCATTTATAGCCATTTCAAATGAGTTACCTAAAACAAAAGCCCGAATTTTTTCTTTAGAAAAAAAAAATGTTCTGTACCAAATTTTAAGCAAATTGGTCCAATCGTTTAGGATTTTGCTTGATACACATTGAATGATGCACTGATGCAACCATGATATACGCAAAAACCACCCATTTGGACTTTTTGGAATGTTTATACTTGCAACTTCAAAATTATAAAACAGTTTGATTCCTGTAATTTATATTACTTATTATTTGCGGGTAGAAAAACAACATAGGTACTTAGTTATAATTATTTTAAGATAAAAAGCTTTCCTTTAATAATAAAAACAAAATAAACATACAAATTTTCTCATCATTTTGCATATCAAAACAATAAAAACTGTCTCATATTGAGCTTTCCATACAAAGATCAATCACAACACCAATTTTGTGATCGAGTTAACAAAATAAGATCGTGCTTTGTTTGTGTATTTTAAGGTCTTTGATTCTATACTCTATGCATAGAAACTCACTAAACTTCAAATATTAAAGAGCAATAGATTCTCTCAAATATTGTGCGGAAAAATACGGAAACGCCATGTGAATGATATGTCATGTACCATACGTTGTTTTGCTTTCATTAATTTACTCTCAAACTGGCAGTTTTGTGAATTATTATGAATTTCTGTTCAAAGAAATTTCTTGGCCAAAAA
The DNA here is from genome assembly GCA_947049315.1 of Epistrophella euchroma. Classification (NCBI taxonomy): domain Eukaryota; kingdom Metazoa; phylum Arthropoda; class Insecta; order Diptera; family Syrphidae; genus Epistrophella; species Epistrophella euchroma. The sequence continues at coordinate 117,144,270 of OX346245.1, read as the reverse complement.
TTCACAAATAGGGTAAAATCTTTACTCTCTCGTGAGCAATATTTTCCTTTTTAAATTTTGAATTTTTTGAAAATGTGCAAAATGTATTTGTACTGCAGATAAAATCCAAGTGAAGATTTGTAAACGCAATAATCTTTAAAAAGTTATTCTAAATATATTGTTTTTGGAAGCAAAGATAATTGCGTTTACAAATCTTCACTTTTCTTTGTCTGAATGTCTTTGGAATAAACTTCACATAAATGCACATCAGAAAATCACAGAGATACACGAATATTTTGTTTGCATATTATCATGTTCAGAAAGTTTCTTATTCGATGTTTAGTTTCCTATTCATTTTAAATTTAACTAAGAACTGCAGTAATATGACAGTTTTTATATTTACTAAAACACTGAATTAAAGTAATAATAATTCTCTTATAGAAGTGAATTACGAGCTTCAAGTAATATTTTTTGCATTCCGTGCAATGTCTTAATTTAGTTAAATATTGCCTGCCTTCTCAAATTAACGCTACCTTTTTTAGGTCTGTAACCACCTTAAAGAAAGGTCACTTATATAAACCCTTTTTTCCCGTTTGTGAAAATGCACATAAATAAATAAGCATACAAGAAATAATGATAATAATTATTAACTTAAAAATAAATAAAAGGTTCGAAGGTCAGCTCTTTTGTTTATCAAAATGACGATTTATAGAAAACGTTTCAGGGCAAGATTAGAGACAAAAACCATAAATATATATTTATTTTCTAATTCTTATTTCGAATATACATTTCATTTATTTCGGAGCTTTATGTCTCTATAAAATGTTTCACTCAATGTTTTTTTTTTTTGTTTTTTATTGAAAATGATCATATCTGCGAATCTGAAAACGTACACCATCGATCGCTAACTTAATTTTCAGAATTATATTCAATTTTTCTTTAATTCTATTATACATTATTCTTCTATGCTAAAAAACATTGTTTTGAATTTAATACCTTTGAAATCATCACTTATAAAAGAAAAATACGATAGGTAACAAAGAGTTGAATTATTATAGACTAAACAAAAAAAAAATCTCGAGGAAACCCCACCCTCTAAATAAATGAATACATAAATATTAATAATTTTTTTTTTGTCGCTGTATAACTATGTAATTATGTATGTATGTACATAAATCAGTTTTTTTTTAGATAACTCAAAATCAATAAAATTAAATTTAAAACCAATTTTGCAAAATATTATATTAGATTAGATTAGATTAATATCTTTATTACAGTTTTTAAAAGGTTACAATAGATTTAAATAAAGAATAACAAGCAATTTTGAGACAATTTGACAACAAAATCAGTGATTATTTTGATGCCAAAGTTAAGTTTATGGGTTGAATTTTTATTTTAGTGAAACAAAATATTGATTTTGATAAAACCTACATACGTATTCCATTTCAAATAATGTATCGGTTTATTTCATTTTGAAACTCATAAAATAAATTCAAGTATTTTCCAGGGTTTTATTTTGTTCCATCAATGATCCTTCTCGCTGAAACTTCTAATTCTAATGTTTTTAATTGTTTTTTTTTTTTGCAAATAATACTGCCCATAATTTCGTAATGGCCCTAACTACAAAATTTCCGATTTTGAGTTTATGGCATTTTTGGAGTTGGGGTATTGCCTCCGATTTATTTGTATTTGTTTCATAACGCTAGATCTTCAAATGAAGCAGAAAATCCCATTTTCTAAAAGCCCTAACTTTAAATCATATGCATCAAAGCTAAAAAAGCCATAACTACAACATAGGGCAAGTCACAGTATACAAAAAAAAATATATATATATATTTTATTACAGGGTAAAGAGATGTTTCATACATCGACGGCATATTACATTTTTTGAAATATTTTTGTACATAACAAAATTTGAAACTTTAAAATTAAAAAATGATTTTAAATTTAAATTTTCCTTTTCTTTTTTTAGTTGATACATTAATGTTATAAAAAAAGTTTTTTTTTTGAAATTAAATTAATATAAATTAAGTTTATGTTTTTTTTTTCTTTTATATTAAAGTTTCCATAAAGAACTTTTAAAAAACTATTCCCTGCGTTGCTGTACATAGGGCATTCTTAACATATTTTTTCAAAAATTTAAAAGCACTAACTACCCTATTTGCCAAATACTTACAAGTTTTTATATTTAAAGTGCGTAGTAAAATAAAGAACAAATTAAGCTTAAAAACAAATATTTTTAGATATTTTTCATAATCTATCTAAAGGTTGCGGTAAGCGATTTAGTGTTTTCTTCATTATCTCGAAAAAGTGAAAATGTTAGTTAAGGCCTTTACGAAATTATGGGCAGAATAGTACCCTCTTCCATTCTAATTTTTTTTTTTTTAATTTGACATTGCACAACAAATTTTGCGCATGATCACGTTCTACCTGACTGTAATATTTTGTTTTAATATTCACAATTTCGAATTTTTTAAGTACATCGGGATTTTCTTTGAAATCCTTTCCCTTTTATCAAAAAAATTGGCGTTAAGTCAAAGAAGTCAAAACCAACTCAATGCGCGTTTATTATAATTTCTCTCTCAGATAACTTTCCAAATCTTCCCATATCTTCAAATTAGTCTTTTTTTATAAGCCTTTGGCGTAATGGTTAGTGCGTTGGACAGAAAAGTCACGCCAGAGACATGGATTCAATTCTAAACCTTTTCCATCTAAACACAAAAAATGTTTTTCAGGTCTTATGTCTCTTGCGAGGAAGTGACAAATCCTCCAAGCGTCATCAAATTTATTTATATTACACCATACATGTAGGTACTTAATTTTTTTTTAAACTAAAAACTTCGGTTATCTAAAAAATGTTGAGTTTTTTTGTTTATTTCCGTATTTTTTTTTGCTGTTAATTGTACCCATTTTGTTCAAATAATTGAAAGTAGGTACTAATGAAGGTTAATATATATTTACTTATCTAGATACAAAATTAAAGATATAATGATAATTGTCTTCATGTAGCAATGAGTCACATCCCTATATATTTACACCCCAGAGTTTCTCTTTTCCTTATATAAAGTTTCAATGCATTCATAGGTAGAACCTAAATTATGTGATCAATTTGTATACCAAGTTTGTATACCAAATTGGTTAACTGAGAATTCATGACTAAATTACCCATCAATTCATATAACTTACCCGCTTAATTGAATTATCCTTTTCCTCCTGAATAATTTCTGACGCCCGCCATCAATAGAAAAGTGTTCCAAACTCCATACTTCATTACTGTAAATCTACTCAAATAAAAAACGAACGAAATACCGTTACGATACTTATCCAAATTATCTCCACACCAAATTCCATAACCCCATTCATCAGCCAGCTACAAAAACGAAAGTGAAAACTGAATTTAATTCACCTCGACTGACGGACTTGTGTGCGGTGTCCAATTATCCTCGAATCAACAAGACAGAGATCTCCATTATCGAGTGCTATGTAGGTAATTTTTTTTTTATAAAGAAATAAATATACAAATAAAATACCAACACGTTTGTTAGCCAAATAATAATCATCACTCGATTACACTTGATTGCTCCAATAAGCACTTTCCCGGCATCCCGATCCCGAACGAATTGGAACGGAACGAGTAATGGCAGTTATATTCTCCCCAAACAACTTAATTGACATATTATATGTGATCCACAATCGAATTTGAAAAAGTGCAACACACATTACCCCTCGAGGGATAATCACATCACTGTGATGGGACAACATATTTACACTCCGCCGGGGTAAACCGTCAGCCATTTATGTCTTCATTCCAGGGATTTCCCCAAATGTAATGTGCCACGTGCTTACTGCCTGCGATTATCTTGGTCAGGTTACACTCCTCTCAGAGTCACAATAGAGCAGTAGTTTCTCACGCACCCTAAAGATGCTCTTTAGTGCTCATCAAAATCAATAATAGTCGATTAAATCGATTAAATAATTAGAAAATTGTGAAAATTACTGTAATTTAGACGAGGAATCAATTCGCGCTGCATAGGAGAGAGAGATTCATCATCGTCATGGCCAGCAACATCAACACCACCATTACCACCAGCAGCGGCGGCGTGAGCGTCATCATCATAATCATCAAGCTTCATTTCGATCCCATGCCACCATCACCAACCCAACCATTGAGGAGGGGCAGCTTTTGGGTCATGAGAAGTGGTTCCGTTTCGTTCCACACACATGCACCGCATCAGCTGAACCTGAATAAGTAATCAGAATGTAATAAAATAATGAACCATAATTCTCTAATCGTCCTCCATATAAAAGAACTTGGTGAGATTCGCTGCAACACATCAAGTCATCGATATGATGATGGAAGGTTCCATCACTCTGATGTACAAAAAAGGCGACTTCGCTAGATTTTTGTTTCAATTTAAATGTTAATCGAGCTGAAATACAAAGGACGCTTGAGTTTGCGCGCCTTATTAATATTCAAAATGCCCGCCACCATAGCTGTCAGTCATAAATTACGCGTCAAAAACTGTCTGCGATAAGTCATCCATCACTCGATCGGAGCGCCCTCATCGTTCTGTTTTCTCGATTAAACAAAGCACCAAGCAAAAGACTCGACTTCAATTTGTAATAAATTATCAAATCGGTCAGGATCAAATCACGATAAGCGCGTTTTAGTTTGTCCTGGGCTTGGTTGTGTCGTGATGAAGCAATACATGGAGGCTAGCACACCCTCTTGCCTAAACTGGCTCAGCGGAATATTTTCGAAAAAGCGTCTACGGCACGCCTACCGCCCTCTGGCTTAGTCGACTCGAGATGCATCTAAAATAAAAAAAAGCGAAACCACTTTTGATTGATTGATATTGATTCGATGGAATTGCGCCCATAGGATCGATACTGCGCTAGTATTATATTGGTTCGTTTGGAGTGGATGGTATCCGCATATCTAGGTCCCGTCAAATAAGAATCGAAGGAGCAGTTTTGGACCATAAATCAGTTGGATGAATTGTGACAGTGTAGTAATTTATGGATTATGTGCGTTTCGTATGCTTTGTTAATGCTATGCATGCATCAGGAATGTTTGATGAAGGGACTGATTAATTTATGATCTTTTCTCAAGGATTCTTTTTCGCCCTGAAAATTGAATAGTTGGAGACCATTTTCAGAAGAAAGGGATTTGAAATTGAAAAAAAAAAAAAACATTAATTGATTACTATAATATTTTCATAAGAGAATAAATAAATAATTTTCAATGATGCCGCAGAATTTCATGACGTTTGTGGTGAATTGGTTAAGGCCAAAGGGATCAACGCATCATTTTAGACCTTTTTTCAGTACGATTCCTGATACATTATAACACCCATCCGCACCAGACTGTTAATTTGCAGTTAAAATAATCCAACCATCAGTGAGAGAAACAAGCGAATTAATACGAAAAGCAATTCGAAATTTTGACCTTTAAACGGACGCACGGGAAACCGACTAAGTTTTTATCCGGAAAAGAGATTATAAAAAAAAAATAAACATTTCTTTTCATTTCATTTTACATGACCTAGAAAATTACAAAAAAAAAATTGACTTAAGTGACTGCATTTTTATAGAAGACAAAAAACATGGCATTGTTTAGCAAAAACATGAGAACTTCAAAATGAAATAGAAATTGCTTCTTCAATTCCTCTATACACGCGATCTGGAGCCTAAATAAATGGGTGGACCTTTAAATTTGGTACATGTCATCATATATAATATAAAAAAAATTGCAGCTTCTGAGCAGCTTTTTGAGCAGTAAACCAATCGAAACACATCCTCTTTTTATTTAAAATAGTTTTATAACTATTTATAAAAAAGTTAAAACGGCTGTGAAGTAAGTAATGTTATATTTTTTTTTTTGTAAATGCTTTTCATGACATTGAAACCTTCTCTGAAGGCAGATTGCTCAAAAGTTTGCTTCTTGCAGAAACGTCCTCATGTCCAAATTCAAACATTTTAGTTTGAAAGGTTATTCTTAGAGAATGGTGTATCAAACTCATGAAAAGTATTGAATGTAAGATTCTATAAAACGGCCAATTTCTTGACAAAGTTCTAACTCCTAAAACTCGGTTTATCGAAAAATTAGAACTTGATTGAGTTCTAACTCATTTCTTCACCGAGTTCTAACGCGTTAGAGCTTCGATTTGGATCTCAGTTTGAGATAGAACTTCAATAAACTTGGACCCTCGAATTCGGGGGTTTAGACTTAGAACTCGGTTTAACAACATTTTTATTTCTTCAAAAAACTTATTTGGCTATAAATTTTGATTCGACTTGAAAGAAAAGGTAATTCAAATCAATTTGGGATAAATTTAGTTTTAGGTGCAAGCCTTTTCGCGTGAAAATTCCATATAACCAGATAGCGTGCTGTGCAAAACACAAATTTGTGTACCTATGTACATACATATTACAAACTTTTAACTACTATATTTTCCTGGTGAGGAAAGAAACAGAAATGCATTAATGTTGCCGTTGTTGGTTAAGACAAAAAATGCATCTAAAGCACTATTTTCCTCGAAAATTACTGACAATCGTTCGCATCTTGACACTGTAGAGTGCGTATTTGAATCTGAGAGACATTTTGAGTAATCTTAACCCCGGACAGAAGCCACAAAAAACACGATCTTTGTGGTGTTTTTGTATATAGCATTTATGTAGGTAGATATATTGTTTTTAAGTTAACCTTTTATTTCATTTTAAGTAAATGGTCAATTTTGTTGCATTCAATTTAGTTGCATATGCTGGTGTTGTTTTTAATTCTCGTGGTATAAAATTTTTTTATATTGTGCATTTTGTTAGTTTGGATTGATTTTTGAACTCGCACCAGATTTTTGTTTCATGAAAGAAAGCCAAAAGACATGTGGTGCACGCTCAAACCTCATCTTAAGTAATTGCAATTTTTCGAAACAATTTGTCAGAACCACATCCATAATCAATGATTCGGGACATTGGAAGAAGAAGTTACCTTCTTCTTTTTTTTATTATTTTTGATGCACTTTGATGCACATGCACACATATCTTTTTGGGTTTATTTCAAGTCAAAAATCTGTTGCGAGCTATCGGATTAATAAAAATATTTACTACTTGCAAACACCAAGTATTCAAAAATCAATACGCGCGTAATCACACAACATTTTTTTTAAATGCCTTTATTTTGGAGTTATGCTAAATGGGTCGACCGATTTTTTTCGAGGGATATTGCATTTCAAAATTTTGAAAATAATAAAAAAAAAATTATTTTCTTGTTACTTTTGATTTTTTAAAACATTTTTTTTCGTGAAAGACATCATAAAATTATAGTTTTTAACTATACAACAGCAAGTTCTTGCGATACAGACGTGTACATTTTTCTTATTAGATCATTAAATATTTTAAACTGCGAAAATATTAATCAAGGAAGAATGGCTGAGTTCCAAAATGTATACAATGTTTTGATGCGGAAGTAATGCCTACATTTTTCATGCCTAGATTTTTCATCTGATGAATTTTGGAACTCAGCCTAACTTTATTTAAGATTTTTTTTTTCGAACAACTTAGAACAGAGATGTGTTAGTCTACATTTATGTACATTGTTCAAGTTTTCCAGTTCCGATCTATTGTTCCTGGGTAAGAAGTAAGGGGGATGGAACAAATCGGTTGTTCCTCAAATTTCATATGATTTTTCCAGCGTATTTTGGTACTCTTTCACCTCCTTATTGGAAATATCGAACAATGTAAATCCAGACTTAGAAAATGTCAAAATCAGTTGTTGTTCTATTCTGTCCTTGTCTGTTCTGTTCTTTTCAAGGGCGTACGCAGGGGGAGGTAGGGGGGGGGGGGCAGTTGCCTCCCCTAATAAATTTTACTTTCCTTCATTTCTTTGTTGAGTAATGCGCAATATTAATTTTAAAAACTATCTTTGATGTTAAAATTTTTCTTTAAACCTGTCATTACAAACAAAACGTTTCAATACTTTCTTCAAAATTAACAAAAAATACAAATTTTTTGTAGTTTTCTGTACTAACTAGCTACTATTATATACACTACGGGACCAATTTTTTTCATCAGACACCACCTAAATTAAAAGATTATATCCTACAAAAAATTTATTTACAAACAAACTCTGTCATACCTGTGCATCTTACATAAAAAAAAAGAAATAATTTTGAAAATATTTTCTATAGATATTTTTTCATCCATAAAATTTGAATAATGTTTTTTTCAAAAGGATGAAAATTAGCAATATCTGCAATATTGTTGAGGAGGAAAAATACGTAAAACTTCATAAATTCCGTAAAAATGTGTATGGGAAGATTATGACTTTAGAGACACCATACGAATTAATGAGCTCGGCCAAGTTTTTGTTTTTGGTCCATAAATTTACTGTAGGGCATACACTTTTTAAAGAGGGGGTCTCTGATTAAAGCAAATAATGAGTTTAGGAAATAACGGACACCCTAATATGCATGCACAAGCTATAAAAATTTACCTTTTCAGTCAGAATAATAAAACGGAGTTTTTTATAAACACTGAATATTATATTATCTACCTTACGAGGGTTGTCAAAATTCTGCTTTTCAAAATTTTGCTTTAAAAATTCTGCTTATTTTCAATATTTTTAACAAAATTCTGCAAATAATAAAAGAAAAAGTTTTTTGTTATCGTCGCTTAAGTTTTTTAAATCACAATAAGAAAAGCCCTTATTTATTTTCAAAGCTGGATAGCAGATAGAGCCATAAAATAGAGAGAACATGAAAAAAAAAATATAAAAATTAGAAAATAGACCTAAGGCGCTAAGCTAAGGCCAAATAAGATTTTTTTAAGAAAATATCTAAACATATCCTTTAGTTTTTTTTTACTAATTATTAAAGGTAATTTGTACCGACTGATATCTTATTTAAAAAAAATAAAATGAAATTTGAGTTTGCCCCCCCCTAATCGAAATTCTGCGTACGCCCTTGGTTCTTTTCTGTTCTTTTCTGTTCTTTTCTGTTCTGTTCTGACCATCTCTTCACTGAACAAAGCCAAAAAGAAATACAATGTCCATTCTCTGAGTGCTCTGAAGTCTGAACTCAAAAACAAAGACAACATTTTTGTTGTTGGGATCAGCTCTGAACTGTCGTCCTGAACTAAAAACGAAAAAACGCCCATTATCAATAAAAATTTTAGTAACAGAAATTTAGATTTATTAACATAGTCGCTAATATACAAATGGTATTAAAATTAATGTTAGTTTACAATTAGGGTGTATACCTTATCCACTTGTTTGAAAACTAAAACTACAATTAAAAGCTTTTAACACCATTTTTGATATCAGAGACTCTTAAAATTATTATTTATATGCAAATTAAAAATAACACAAATTTATATTATTTGTTTATTATTAAATTATTTATTAACATAGTCGCTAATATACAAATGGTATTAAAATTAATGTTAGTTTACAATTAGGGTGTATACCTTATCCACTTGTTTGAAAACTAAAACTACAATTAAAAGCTTTTAACACCATTTTTGATATCAGAGACTCTTAAAATTATTATTTATATGCAAATTAAAAATAACACAAATTTATATCCATTAAGTGGGGCGTAAACAAGTATTTATAATTTTGTCTGAGTTGCTTTTTTTTCTGTTTATTGATTTTTAATTACTTCATATAACTCTACAATAACCGCACCTTTGCAGGCTATGTACATATAGGAGTAGTGTAACTTGCTTAACATAACACACGCAGTAATAATTATCTGTAGATTGGATGGGGCACGGCAAAGTTATACTACCAGTAGCCCACAGAAGTACCTAACCTACTTCAATTTTGTAACTATAGATAAAACTAATTTTTACAACAACTCATAGATTTTGATAATAGGTTCATCTTAAGGGCATATTTATTAAGAAGACATTAAAAAGATTTCGCTTTGTTTAGATTAAAAGGTAATTTATCAAAAGGTCTGTGAATGTGATAAAGAAAGAAGACAAAGCCATGATAAATATTTTGGCTCGTGCTAACCAGAAGTTGAACTAATTTCCTAAAATCCGTTGCATTGCATCGCGTTGGTCGTCAGAGGGACTTCCTTTTATATTGCTGGATGTCTTGTAGGGTAGCCGAGCCGCACTGGATCGTGATTTAATGGTGATTGATTGCTGAACTCCATCAGCTCGATGGTTTTTAATTACCATCTCATGCGCGCCGACCATCATCTTCTATACTTCCCGCCATCACGTAGGTAGATCGTATAAAGGGTTCGAAATATCAAGCGAGATGCTAAGAAGAACCAGCGATGGGATGGGGTACAGGGACATGTTTGGCTTTGGATACTGAGAGATGCGAAAAAATTGTCGAATGTATCTTTTTATGTTGGGGCATTGAATGGTGGTGATACGTTTCTTTTGACTTGATTGCTGCCGTTTCCACAAAATCCAGCAATAAAGGTAGGTACCATCAGGCTCCGATCATCGCATCTAAAAGGGGGAGAGATTGGCAAGTGAGTCCTGGCCTCAGGGGTAGTTTTCAGCACATTTGTGCGGTGAATGTTGTACCTATTATGTTTTTCTTTCTTTCTTTCTTTAGGTTTAATTTTGTTTTTGCGGTTGAATTTTGTTGCGCTCTGTGGATTTGTATTTGAAATCGTTGCTGGGGTCGTCATCGTGCGGCTGACTGCAGGATGTTGTGCCAAACTGACATTCAAACGTCTAAAACAACGAAAGTTTGTTGGCGTCTGTGATGGCTGGCATAGACTTGCATATACCTGTCTATACATAAAGGTGCACCGCATATATGTAGATAGGTTTATAAAATCGGTGGCCTTTAGGGCAAAACCCACCTCGCATAATTGGTAGCTAAAGGCGTTCTAATTGGAGAAGCAAACTAAGCCTCGCGTGTGAGGCTTTTTGAATGATACTGCGCCCGCTATAAAAGTGGTTTGCTATATATCTACCTGTGTTAAATGAAGAAAAAAAGGTTTGGTTGTTCTATCTTATGTTCTTTGTCGGCCGCCATTCCAAAGCTATACATATAGTATAGTATACATTTCGAAAAACTGTTCCAAAAAGAAAAAAATGAAGTGAAAGGACAGTTTAAAACAAGATACTTGCATATGCTTCAATGCAATAGTACAAACTCCTTTATAAAATAAGGATACATTAACCCGCCATTGGTGACGCAAATTTGACTTTGATCAATGGTGACGCCGGTCTCACGGACCGGGTTTTTAAACTGAAGTTTTTTTTGAAACGTTTTACTAATAGTTGGTGTTTTTTGTTTTTGATATATATTCCTTGACACTAAAACAAAAATATTAAATCAAAATAAGCTCTTTTATTTCAATATAAAAATTCACAAAAATGTTTTCTTAGAGCATTAAAATTATGTAAAAAAAAAATCACATATTCCAATGAAAATTAAGTTTTTTGGTCTCTCGACACTCGAAACTTTAATAAAATAAACAAAAATAAATAATAATACAAAATAATAAAAAATACTAAAAAAATAACCCTTGAATATTTTACTTACATAAACGGTGACGCACGGTCTCAAAGACCAGGCTAGCATATAAAACACACAAGGTGTGCTCACTACGAAGTTTCGACGACAACTGATGGTGGGGGACGTGCAATGCGGCAGCTACTAGAAACGGCAACAAAAAAAAATAACGGAGAATAAAGTTATTCGCACTTTTTTGCACACCCGGTCTCACAGACAGTAGGTCACCATTGGCAGGTTAAGAAACCATGATGTTTTATAATAAGGGATTTTTATTCGGCTTGTTTTCAAGTTTGAACATTTTTAAAAATTCGAATTATTTTTTAAAATTTACCGCTTTTAATTTATTTGGACATGAGTGTTAATAGAATGTGGGATAATTTGAAAAGCCCTTCCACACTATCCCACACCAAATGTGATTTAGAAAAAATAAAATAAAAGAAAAGGCTGGGTGCGACCCACACTGATGATACATAAGTTCGCATTGGTACCCCTTGAAACCTGAGACCCGATGTTATTTTTTATAAGAAAATTACCAATTAAAAATCTTTGAAAAACCTTATCAGTTGTGCAAACAAGGGAATACTAAAGTTAGGCTGTTTGCTCTAAATGTACATGTACGGCACGAAAAATTTCAATCCCTTCTTTCGAAGCGCTCTATACAAGTTGTATTGGACGGATTCAAGTCTGAAACCCACAACATTAATACTGGTGTGCCCCAGGGCTCCGTTCTGTCCCTAACCCTCTTTCTCATTTTTATAAATGATTTTCTGTCTGTAACTTCTAATCCAATAAACTGTTTCGCTGACGATAGTACCCTTAGCTTTTCATATTCGTTTCCTGATTCACATCCCTGCTCTTCGGATGTGGAACAGCAATGGCAAAATATGATTAGTTTATTAAATTCTGATTTAGATAGCATTGTACAATGGGGAATGAAAAACCGCGTATTAATGCTTCGAAAACTCAATGCTGTCTTTTGTCGTTAAAGCGAGACTTACCACCCATGCCACTGTCCATGAGTGGCACTTGCATCGAAGAAACCAGACAGCTTGCGATTCTTGGTATGAGTATCACGAACCACATACTCAACGTTGCCAAGAATTCCGCAAGATGTTTAGGTTTCCTTCGGAGATGCAAGAAATTATTTTCCATTTCTGATCTGGCTATTATCCATAAAAGTTATATACGATCAAAGATTGAATATAACTCCCATCTCTGGGCTGGTGCTGCAGCAACTTACTTAAGCCTCTTGGACAATATTCAAAGACGAGCCTTCAAAACGATTAGAGATAGAAACATTATAGAATCATTTACGTCTCTCGAACATCGTCGTAACGTTTCCTGTCTCGCTCGTGAAATAGCCAGTTTCATTCCTCCCCTTAAACAATTCAACTATAATACCCGCGCTTCTAGGAATGCCCATCAGTTTACCCTTGAGCCCAACTTCGGTCGTACTGTCAAATACAAGGATTCGTTTTTTAGCTAATGCTCGCACTGTGTCTCTGACATATTAGACATATTAATATTATAAAAAAAAAAAAAAACAACATTAACCCGAAGTTAATATCTTTGTTTGTTCTCAAGATATTTGATATTTTTTTTTTTAAAGTGTTAATTTTTTTTTTTTAAGTAAACAACAAAACTGTGGGCTGATTTTTTAAAGTCTTTTCAATTTTACGCTTCGTCATTATGCGTAGAATGAAACCAAGCCGAAATCGAAATTATTAGTTTTTCTCGAGATATTCGAGAAACAAGGCATTTTAAAACTTTTTTTTTAAATAACTGTAATTAGAAAACCTTTAATTGATTTTTTCTGAAAAAAAAACTTTTTGCACGTTATAGCTTTATTATTTGTAAAATAAAATTTATTCTAACTCGATAGCTCTATTCGTTCGAGAGCTTTTTTTCGTCGATGTTGTCTCGAGAACGTACACACAATACACAGACATCTCTATAAAAAACCCAGAGGCCTCGAAACTTGGAGAAATGTCAGAATTTTCTATTCGACATATCGGACCAATTAAGTTCAATAACTTCCAATGGGAAGCTAATAAAATAAAATAAAATAAAATAAAAATCGTTCAAACACTTATTATTATTAGTAACTTCATAGGTACTGAAATAGTAAAGCCTTAACTACATTGGCCACTTTTTGCAAAATTACAAAAGTAAAAATATTTTTTTTCCAGCTAGCGCAGTTGTTTTGTGAAAAAGAATATACACATTTTATTTTTAAACCAAAATTTAAGCTTTCTGCATCATTTCTATAAGTTTTCCTGTGAGAAAAACTATCCAAAAATGAGTTCGAAAATTTTCACTTTTGTACTTTTTCATTTTTTTGGCTTATGTAGTTAAGGCTTAATTGTGAAAAAGAATATACTCAACTGTGAAGATATCGAACAAATTTGGACAGTTCACTTTGCGATTTTATATTTGACAGATTATGAAAATTATAAAAGAGTAAATTCAAGGAAAGTGTGAGGATTTTTTAACCAGAAGGCTGAATTTTCTATTTTATGATTCTGTTTAAGCTTTGGACCTTTTTTTTAACCTCACTTCTTATTAATAATCGACATTAGTAATTAGAAAGACCCAATATTTTTGGTCTGTTTGGTAACGTTAAATTTCTTGCATATTTTCACAAATTTTCACATTTTGCTGTCAAAACCCATAGCTAAAAAAACCCAAGTGTGGGAACTTGGTGAAAACTGCACGTTACGTTACCCAACAGAGGTTTTCTCTTTGGCTCCGACGAGGCGTCTGTTGCACTGTTCGTTTGTGGCATTGTCAATTGGTCAATTGGATCCGAAAAAAGAATTTGATACGAGTAAATGCTTCTGATTTCGATTCTGAAATAAAACTAAGAGATTTTCCTGTTCTTTTCAGAAAAAGAACGAACATTCTATCATCAATCGAAAAATGCTATTAATGCCATTAATAAAAGAAAAAGATTGAACAGCCCCTGTTATTTTAAGTATCATAGGCCTATTTGCTGAAACAAAACTTAAATATTTATGTTCAACTTAAATGCTTATGTTCTACTTTTTCTTCAGCGTAAACTGTCACATAAGCTCTTTAAATATTTAAGTTTCGTTTCAGCAAATGGGCCTTAGTAGCTTTATAATTTATTTAAATAAACAATAACAATTTTAATCAGCTCAAAAACAAACTTTTAAACATGCTAAAAAAAATCTGTAAGCTTCTGTTAAAAATATTAACCGAAATTAATCTAATCATTGAAGTTGATGTCCCTATTTAAATGCTCACAAGTGTTATGAAGTTTGATGATTGTTTTTCTAACAACTTCCATTTTGAAGGCCTTAAATACCACCATGTTGCGTTTTATAATTTTGTTTAAAAATTTATTTTCATTTATTTTTTCTTTCAAATAATTTTGTGTAACTTGTTTTTCGGTGGTTTTTATGTTGCATGTTACTCGCGACGACTTGTGATCACGTTGTTGCGGTTGCATGTTCAGATTCAGAATAAATGTTTAAACATGACAACCTAGCTACCTGTGATGAATTTTTGGCAGCTAAAGGTTATAGAAGACCCTATCCATACCCATACCCATACCCGAGTTGAAAGAAATCATTTTTGGATTCTTGATTTCGACCGTCGACGTCGTTTGCTGTTTCGACGGGACGCTACTAATTTTCACTTCCTGCCTGCAGGGTGAATTTCTGGCCAGACAAACTTTATTTCAAATCCATAAGAAGACATCTCCGAGAAATGCCGAACAACAATCAAAAATTAACTCTTTTTTTTTAAATTTTTTTTGTGGGGTTTTTCGTTTGATAGTAATTTCCTGAATTCGAATGTTTCATGTTCAGGCCTTTGTTTTATTATTTTTTTTTTTATTTTTATTTTTGAATGAAAATCATTTTGGCGCACTGTTAGTAGGTAATTATAGGTTAGATTGTCTGAAGCACAACCATTTGATGTATTTCCACAGAAAATTTTTTGTTTTTGATTTTTTTTGTTTTGTTTTATGTTATTTATTTTTCCCCAAAAGGGATATCAGACTTAAACCTTTTTTCTCCCTCTAATCGACATTTGGAGACTTAAGTCTTATCAACAGCAGAGCAGCGATAAAAGTTGTTCGTTTTTGTTGATCGCTTTGGGGCCATCTCAAATTGGAATATTAAAATCAAATTTATTTTAGATAATTAGGTTGTTCGAAGGTGAAGCCTCTTTCCGAAATCTATGTTGTATTTTCATATTATGTATAATGCACTAAGGTTAAGACCAGTGGCTAGAACATGACAATTTAATAACCTGTTATGGACATATTGAATGATAAATGTAAAAGGTGGTGTAACTTTTTACAAGCTCCGTCGGTCGGGTTTTCATATAAGTTATTATCCCGACGGCACATTTAGAAAACAGTTACTAATTTCTTGATCAAGTTTAATAAAATTATTTGGAAAAAGATAGAAGATGTATTTAAGGTAATGTTACTACATATTTTATGTACCTCAGGCACGTGATGGGAATATACATATTTGTTACACCGTGATTTTGAAAAAAATATGAGTTTTTCATAAATATCTTATTTTATTGCTATATTTTAGGTACTCATGTTGCTTGATACAATAAACCAAATTTTTTAATCCCTCTTTTTATACTAACACTAAACCAAAAAATCGATCCAAAATAATGAACTTGCCACTTGTTTCCGGCCGATAGCGTATCCGATAGAAACATGAACAGAATAAATTTTCTTCGCAAAAAGAACGCACTTCTGTATAATTCAATTAACTACCTGAACAGAATAGAACGCTGCAACTGGAGCTTGAAACGGATCTGCAAAAGATGTAGAAAAGTGTCATATACGTTCTATTTTTTGAGCGCCCACAATGCAGCTGTACCAGCTTTGAAAGGATTTTGAAGAAAATCAGAACAATATTCTTGCTCAAATTTTTTATTTCCAATATTTTTACTTTTAATTCATAATTTTCAAACTCAAATAACAACAATATTTTTTTCCGATGGGAAAAGTTGTATTTTTTTTTTCATACAATTTGAAACGTCAAAAGTGTTGCACGTGAAAAGTTAAAAGTTGGCGAACCCTTCCGTCTGCGCGGTTGCAGCTCCGTATGCAACATTGAATTTATGTGTATTCAATATTTTGACAGCTATTTCAGCTGCGGCTCTAGTTGCAGCTCCGTCTCCATTCTGTTCAGGCCATAATACAGCACTTCGATCGACATTTAAAAACTTTAGCTCCAATTCGACTCTTGAACTCTTGCTTATGTCAGTGTTGTCAACTATTGAACTCCTGTTTATATGTTATATAGGATTGTGAAGACTCAAAATTACGTTTAGTGTTTTAGTTTAGTGGCAAACTTTGAAGCCTTAAACTGATCTAGATACAGCCCCCCTGCCTTCACCCCTGTTTGAAACATAATGAGTTATTGTGTGATTTTTAAATTTTAACAGATTATGTAATTGAAATTAAAATTTCAATCAATTTTCTGGTTGGCTATATTTTAATAAAATGCACGACTGGATCGCACGAACTTGCTCTTGTAGTAACTGTTTTTTTGAATTTTAAAGATTGAGTGTAATATAAGTACATATGATTATTAATTATATGTATTTATCCATTTAATAAATTGAAGAATGGAAATTGAATATGGAAAAAAAGCATGAAACACGTTCTTTAAATTGATAAAACGAGTACTTAAAATGTTTTAATCTATAAAAATGAAGACCACAATCTCAATTCTAGAAAAAATATAAATTTATGAAGAAAAAATTTAAAAAATCGTTAAAGCGGCTTTCTTAAAAAATAATTTCTTATACCTAAAAAATTTCTTGAAATTTTGTAGGAAAAAAATTGTTAGGTATGCCATTTTTAAGAATATAATAATATACAGCTGAAACCATCATTTCTAAAAAATTCATCAACCCGTTTTTTAAAAAAAAATATTTTTTCAAAAAAAAAAAAAATTCAACTATTTTTAAAAACCCAAATTTTTGAAAATACTTTTGCAGTGTTATTCACACTTGATAGGACTTTGATCAAAATCGAGAAAGTCGAAAATCAAAAAAACGGTTCTATGGTAGGTACCGTTAATAACGGTTTTTGGTAGTTTTTTTTTTTTTAACAAAATGCAGACCATACAACCACTAGTACACACCAAAACTTTAATCAAAATCGTTAGACCCGTTTTTGAAATAAATAACCTTTTTAAAAAAGGTTGTATGGCAAGTACCGCTATTGTTTTAGCTAAAAGCAAATGTCAATCTTTTCTCTAGTGTAGTGGTTCACCCAAAATTTAAAGAAAATCGCTTCAGTAGTAGTTTAGGCTGTAGGCCGAGGTGCAGACAGACATACAGGCAGACGGATTTGAGGGACCCACTTTTTTCGTCAAGTTTGATTGTTATCTCGAGTTGATTTTTTGCACGAATCCAAAACTTGCCCTATAGTTACGGTGACCATCCGTCTTTTTTTTGAGAAGACAGTCCTCTTTTTTTGTAACGTGTCCTCTCTGTTTTTTTTTCTTAAAGAGGACAGTACTTTGTCCTGCTTTTACTAAATTGTCCTCCTAATGTACTCTTTTTCTCTTCCAAACCATTTTTCTACGATTTAAAACACATTAAACAGACGTTTCTATTCCTTTCATACCTAATCACTTAAATATGTATACAAAGTATAGACAGCATCATGGCTTGAATCATTCTGAGGACTCAGAGATTCTGAGAAACCGGAAACTTAATAAAATATTAAACTATTAAAAATGGTTTTTCAATAAGGGCGGGTAAATGTTGAAATGGAATAAAACAAGCTGTGTGTGAGGTATTAACAAAATTAATTTTTTATTTGAAAGGCGCATGTATGCGATTAAGTGTGGAATATGACATCATTCAAATGCCCGCCTCGGCTTCTTACGGTGGCACGGATTCGAGTGGTCCAATTTTCAATGACTCTTCCGCATAGATCCAGCTGAATTTAAGCGATGGCCTCTGTGTTATGTTCACCTGTAGGGCATCGGTCGATTATGGTTTATTTGCATAGACCTGCGACTTCAAGAAACCCCACAGGAAAAAGTCTAGCGGGGTCAAATCGCATGACCTTGGTGGCCAATTCACATCACCCCTGATGCGAGAGATAACCTTACCACACAATTCCTTTGAATTGAACTTATGTCTATGTTTGTTCATATATGCTTAAGAATAAATTATTTTTTTTTACTGAAATAGATCCGGCTGATTTAATAAAATATAATTCGTTCTTAAACTTTTTTACGTTAATGAAAAATGGTCACCGTACCTATAGTACCTGTATGGCAAGTTAAAAGGATTCGAGCTACAAATTCGGAGCCATAGCAAAATAAATTGATTCCGCCAAAAGTATACTCCAAAAACTAACTCTGATGTGTTTAAAATTTTGGAATATTATTTTCATATAACTTAAATCAATACTTAACAGTACCTTTGTAAAGTTAACGTTAAAACATTTCAATCCAATAGAACAGAGCCACCTTTTATTTATTTATTTTTTTTTGACATCATACAATATTTTCAGGACTTTTTTTTACGAACTCTGTATTTAAATTATGTAACCATTTTTTACATACCAAAAATACTTTATATGCACATTAATATCTATGTATATCTGTCTATCTATCGATCTATACAATTATAAAATGAAATCATATACTATTTATAAAAGCATTTGTCCATCGGACAACGTATACGACGTACATACCTAAGTTCTTAATGCGATTATTAGATACCTGAATAAAATTAAACCGAAATAAGTGTATATTTGTAAATGTATATTTGATGATAACTCATTCGATTGCATTAAAAAGAAAATTTCTATTTTTACAATCAAATGCCATTTAACACCCAAACACCCTTTAGGAGCTGACTCAATTAATTTAAAAGTATATACAAAAGCAAAAATAAAACAAAAACCCTCATTCAAACGTGCAAATTACAAACCATTATATAAGCCGCTTTTGGAAATGCTATTTGCTACATAAACCGTTACCATCATACCCTCCTTGATGGAGTGAAATTGTGTTTTCCACCTACAACAAACCTTCATCACCAAGAAGAAAAACAAAAAAAAAAAAACCTGTAAAAAAGAACTTTCCGGCAGACATTTTGTATTTTATAATTTTACTTTTTTTGTTGTTAGTTTTGAGCAATTTTATAGAAAAACGTGTTATTACAAGATAGATTTTGGTTTATATGGCCGAAAACCACGCAAATAACAAACGTTTTTCTAATAACGTAACGCGCAAGAAGTTTTGTTAGTTTACCGTTATCCATGCCTGTTTCACTCTACACTTCCGTGGGAAGTAGTAAAATAGGAAATAATACGAAAAAAAAAAGAATGTCTGCTGTGCTGATGGATTTGCTGCTTCTTCTTATGGTGCTGCAACTGGAAATAGTGGTTGATGGCGGTTTAACATTACTTTGTTGGTAAGGGTGTCGCGGGCGGCGATGTTGGCAGTTGTTGTTAATTAAATTGCGGCAAATGAAAATTGTAAAGGCATAATTTCGGTGCCAAGTGAAAACTCATTTTAAAACCAATATTTATGTTATTGTTGTTGGTATGGGTATAGTTTGTATTTGGAGAGTTAATTCGAAAATGTATGTGGAAGAAGAATGTGCCTAGAAATATTTATAGGTGCTTCCAGATAATGTTGAATAAAGGACGAAGGAAGTCCTCTTCGTTTGAATTAAATAAAGATTTTCTGAACTATGTGTGGTAGACATCATAAAAGGGTCTATGAAGTAGGAATAAGGAATTTTTTTAAATATGGAAATAAGTAGGTATTTTTATTCAGACCCCTACTCCCACTCCTAAGAATTTTCTTAGAAAACGGTTGTACATTTAAACATCTACAGCCCTTTTAATAAAAAGTCATTGTCCATTCCTTAACACACGTATTAGCTAGCACACGGATAGAGATCTTATCCGTTGGATGACTTTAATTATTAATAAACATATCATAATAGTTCCCCAGTCTGTACTATTTAAAATACGGCAACACTTTATCAAATCGTGGAAGTATTCTTATGCATGTGTCACACGCATGCACTGATTGATGAAAAGTATGTTTTGTAGTTGAACCGGTTATTATGAAATGTGAGTAGGCATGGGTTAAGAAGTTATCCATCCCTTAAACGCCAAATTCGGCGAGTTAAAGTTATCCGCTCGCTGTCGCACCATGTCAAAGACCATTACATATTTATTAATACGAATTTCAAGCTGACAGATGTGTAAGTCTTATCTTTCCGTTGTTTTTCGTTTATTAATACGGGGGCCAATATACAATTTTATAAAATTTTACGTCCCTTACTTTGGCAGACACTTTTTGGCGGAATCGAAAAATGTTGATATCTGAAATTGTAGCTAATTTGTTGCGCTAACCAAAAATTTGTAGCTCGCATAATTTCCGAGCTAATAAAGTTTCCGATAAATAAAGTCTGAAGTTAGCGGACGGAATCTTAAATAATTGTAAACTTTAAATAATGATTATAACACCCAAAATTGTAGCTTTTTAAATGCTCTTGACTCGCGAAAACCACGATTTTGTAACTCAAATAGTTTATAAAATATGCAAGTTTCCGCTAAAATAAGTCTGAAGTAAGCGGACGAAGGTGCGAAAATAATGATTTTCTTGGTGTCAAAAATTGTAGCTTTTTTTAAATGCTAATTTGTTGCGCAAAAATTATTTCGATAGCTTTTTTGGTTCATTTTTTATTCGAATTTAAAGTTTAGAAAGTGCATTTCCGGTCCGTTAAAATAAACCGGAAGTTGGTAAAAAAGTGGGGTTTTCAACTTTCTCTTTTTGTCAGAAATTGTAGCTTTTAATATCTAACGGTTTTTTTTATATTCAAAAGCTAACAGCTTTAAAAGTTGACTCAAAAGTGAGCTTCCAAAATCTAAAATAATGAGAAAATCGAAAATTTTTTTAATGAAAATCATAAACCCCGATTTTGTAGCTCGCATAGTTTTTTTGTTATAAAAAATTTCGCTAAAATAAGAAATTATATCCACTGTAGCGGTAAAAATTTACAAAAATTTTTAATTTTCGAAAAAAAAAATTTGCCAGAAATTGTAGCTTTTTAAATTCTCATTTGTTGCGAAAGAATTAATTTTGTTGCACTTTCTAAGCTTTAAATTCGAATAAAAGATGAACCAAAAAAGCTATCGAATTAATTTTTGCGCAACAAATTAGCATTTAATTAGCTACAATTTCAGATATCAACATTTTTTGATTCCGTCAAAAAGTGTCTGCCAAAGTAAGGGACGTCAAAAATTTGCCCTAAGAGATTCATATTGGTCACTTTTATGAAGTAACATCACGCATTTTATTTTAAAGATCATTCTAAAACAAGTTTCTTAGGCCCCAATGCGAGATCAAACCCAATGTAACACCTGAAACATGTTTTGTTAGTCAATTTGGACCCCAAATGCACTCAAATAATTTAATGCGTTAACTCCAGAACAACTGAATACCTAAAAAGAAAGGATGACACTTTGGGAATAACCGCCTTTTCCTCCCCCTAGTGTTACCCACTCCTTTTCGATAGTGAAAGCGCACTTCAATAGTATCGCAATTTTTTTTTGCGATATATTTTTGCCATATGCAAGTTAAATGAAAATTAAATTCAGTATCTACACTGAAAAACTGCTTCTGAGTTAAATCGGTATTAATGTATTTGGAGGATTAACTTAACAAACGCTTGGTCTAGGTTCGATCCTCAGTGCGGGGCAAATGGTTTTTCGAATAATATTGAACATAAATAGACTATAAGCACCATTATATAGGAGTCTGATGATCGACCTGGCGACCGTGAAATAGCTATAACTCCAGCCTATAAATCTTGGTGGTATAGCTCACTCAAGTTGTTGTTCTTTCATTCAAACCTTCAAAAACAAAAATATTTCCTTAATTGTGTTTTCCTTCTTCTTATTCTGGATCAAATTTACTCTGATTTAAGTCAGCACTGAAAGACTTGCCCTTAATGAATTTAAATCTCGAATTATCTTTGAAGTACATAATTCATAAAATTTAATCTGATTGAAAACTCGGCTCTGAATGATATGTATGTACATATAATTTTTCTTAAAAGAGGAAAAAGAGGCACACAATTTTCAAAAAGAGCTGTTTTTAGCTAATTTTAGAAAAGTGGAGGCACAGCGCCAGAGTTGAAAAAAAGAGCCAAAATTCCTCTTTGAAGTCATGAAAGTAGCCCTGCATATTGCCCGTTTCATGACGCATTTTCCAAATCTTTTCGACTTCCCCAAGTCAATTGCTCCTGTGTGCAACAGCCTAGTGACAGTTTTTTTCTAACTTAATTAATGACAGTTAACCTAACAAAAAAAATTACTTGTAATACTTTGTGTTACAGTTATTACTCCATCTATTGCTTTGTTAGTTTTCTATTATTTCTATTTCATTAATATTTCAAACTCTCGCTTAATCAAAGCTCTTAAAAATTTATGTTAGTGGGTGTATAAATATTATGTATAGGTAGAAACAACTAAAACATAATTTTCTGATCGTGTATCTTTAATTTTGCATGCTTTGCTAAACAAAAAAAAAATCGTCAAGGACGCGTTGTTTTCAAGCGATTCTTCAAAACATAGAATTATCCATTTAAATTCCAACCAAAGAAGAGCATAAGGTATATATTTTAAAAACATTTATGGGTAATCAAAAACAGCTCGGTGAAAAATGTTAGACGCATAAAACATTGTAATTATTCTTGAATAAATGTTTTCGTTCCACATTGACCGAGGATACAAAAAAATATTTTTTTTTTTACGAAAACCATGCATATAGGTACTAATCATCCCGAATCGTGGCCATGTTCAGACAAATCGAACATGATACAAAAATAAGAAAACGAAAACTTAAAAAAAATCCACCCTTCACATAATAACATGCAATTTTCAACTCACAAACATCCTTTGAAAAAAAAATGCATCAGAACAGTTTTGGTGGCATATATACAATGTTTTTTAATAGGAAGGACTACATCATACGAAATTGCAAAAGATACAGAACAGAAAACCTTTTTTATAAGTAGGATGCGACTTCATCTAACCTTTTTAGGCCTCTTTATTTAGCTGGGCGAACAATCAAGTCGTTATAGATTCTTGAATTCTTTTTTTTTTGGGTTTGCGTGACTTTTTGCTTTAAAATTTAAAGCAATTATCCTTTGATTATAATTTCACGGTTCACTTAAAATCCAGAACTTGACCTATAGCTTGTGAGAAAATTCTGATTTATTCAAAATACATACTTTCGATGATAATGTGAATTGTTGTTTTTTTTTTTTTTTGCAAGTTCCTATAATCCTTTAAAAAATTATATCTTAAGGGATATTTTATTTTAATGTTAGCTTAAGGGCGTAATAAATCTATCATGAATTTGATCACCCCCTTCCTTTTAAATTCTTAATTTTTTTTTGCAGCTTTGGAAAGCTCTGCGATTGAAAGTCAACAATCGTCAAAATCTCTCCTTGGAGTGCGATCTAAATCAAAAATTTGTACCTCCAACGGTGACGCTTCGAAACAAATTTAAGAGGTCTTTATGATTTTTTTATAAGGATTTAGGTAAGGAAGATACAGAAACTGTTTTGAAAATCAATCGATACCTAAATAAAACGTACCTTTCGTTTTGTTTTTTATTTCTCAAACAGTAAGAAAGATTAAGAAGAGGAATAAAAAAAATAAAAGAAAAATATTATGTTGTTGTTTAGTGGACTGTATTGAATTAAATTGAAATGGAAGATTTTTGTTATTCCTCTTCTTAGTACATTAGCCAGACCACGGGCGTACAACAACAACAACATATTTTCTTGGTGCAAGAATGTAACCATGTTCCCCTAGAATAATAAAATTTGCAAAAAAAATGTGTACTCTGAAAAAAAAAAACTACAATTTATTGTCTTAAGCAACTTGATTTAAAAAACAAATGAAAGAATTAAGTAAATATACATAAGTGTTCAAAAAAGTTATGACATATTATTTTATGTATATGTTCGTTGGTTTTTAAGAGTTATATTATTTTTCCATTTTAAGTAAATTTTTCAGAAATGTTTAAGTTTTTTATTTATTTTATTTTATTTTCTATTGGAAAGTAACAATAAAAATTGTCTTATTGTTGTTTCTATATTCAAATACAAACACAATGCTGAATAAAAATAATAAACAAATGATATGACGATTCCTCTTGTATAGGAATTTTTTTAAATAGTCACATTAATTTTTTGTATTCATAGAATAAAATATAAGCTCAAATTAATGAAGTATTTGATTTTGTATATTATTATAATACTAGCTGACCCGACAGACGTGGTCCTGTCTTAGGTATGAATTCGAACTGGAATATAAAATAAAAAACAAATTGAGTACCTACTTCTAGAGGATTTACCATCAGATTTCATTGCATTTCACTTCATTTATTTACGTTAAAAAAGCCTTGAGATGGGAAGATGCAGAAGAAAATAACCAAATGTTATGACCCTTTAAAAAAATATGGCCAAACGTGTTACACTCTGATAAATTTTTATATTTCCATTTTTTTTTGGGATCTGTAATCTATTACATGTGGATATAAGAAGAGAGAGAGGGGTGAAAAAATCCTCTTTATTATTCTTTGCCTGTTTTTAGTTCCTATGTATAATACTACAGACCCTTAAAAATAAATAATACAAAATAAGTATTAATGGGGTCACTGTGGCGTATACGTAATTTTTTGTCAGCATATATTTATATTTAGACTTAAAAATCTGTACATCACAGCTTTACAATTCATTTTATATAATAAGAGTGAAGTCAAAGTTTGTTGTTTAAAAAAATTTAAATCGATTGCGAAATTTATCCCTTTCATCCCTAAATATCACTTACTATTTCCTTCGGCACATATACTTTTTTTGTCTTTTAATCACTGACGAACAGACCAAATTCGTCACACAATTTATGTATATTAAGTGTTTTTTAGTACCACAAATACCCATATGAAGAACTAAATTGTACATCAATAAAAACAAATAAGTTATACTTTTTTAAAAGACTAATTAAATTATAAATGTAAATAAATTTGATGGCACAACAGCTCATAAAGAACTAGGGCCTAGTGACCTACAACTCTCAACCACTCCTGTGTGCGTGTCTGCAGGAATGGAGGGGACCTACAGTTTATTGCCGAATCCGAACGGCTAACGAGCGGCACTTTTCTGTGACAGGAGATACTCTTGGAGGATTTGTCAATTCCTCGCAAGAGGCAGTAGCCGTTTTTTCTTTTAAATAAATAGGTGGCGAGGCTGGGGATCGAACCTTAGACCTCCGGTATGACAGTCCATCGCACTAACCATCACGCCACGGCTACTACTACTACTACTAAATTATAAATGTCACTTCCTATAAAAATCGGTTGATGTTCAGCCGAATTATGCACGTAAAACCCATTTCAGAAAGTATGGGTTTTACGATTTACCGGTTTTTCCTGGCAAATTTTCCAACTTTCGGCTTCGTAGTGTACTTACCTGTTTCAATACGAAACGAATCTAACAAAAAGATCCATATTAAATACAAAATAAATATTCAATTCAAATTACTTTCGTTGTGTTAAAATTGAAAAAAAAAAAACAGCAATAAATTGTTCACTATTGGCCTTATTGTGAGAGTCTATTCGGAGCACAACAATCAATACACATTTGAAATAATCTAATAGAAACATATTAACGATAAGATTTTTAATATACCTATCAACAGTATAAATTAAGTTTATTTGAATAATCTATTTTTAATAGACTCTCGCAATAAGTTTCTGTATCGCTGCACTAACCAATTCGTATCAATCGCCAATGAAAAAAGAAAAAAAAAAGTATACAATTTATTGTTATCACGTTTTTTGACTTTTCCGGCCAAATTTTCCAATTTTTTCTCCGTAGTGTGTGAAATGAAATGAAATGAAATGAAATGAAATCTGGTTCAAGACAAATCCAAGAAAAAAATCTCCATCCAATTTGAATGATGTTTATCAGGGTTATGCGCGTACGAAAAAAAAAAAAACTAATTAGGAAAGTTTTGAAATTACAAGATGTTTTTACGATTTTCTGATTTTGACGTTCGAATTTTCTAATTTTCGGTCAAATTTTCAAATTTTCGGCTCCGTTGTGTTTTAATCTGGTTTAGTATAAATACAACAAAAAAAAATTTTAAAGGGCTGAAAAGCCACAATTGAGAAGATGTGCAGAATATGCTTGAGATACGCATTTACACACTGTGGGTTATTATTGTTTTTATACTATCGAACACTGTGCATATTTAAAAAAAAAAATTAAATTAAAAACAAATTTTTTTTTCCTTCAATATTTTCGAACAAATTGTTTGCGAATTTGAAAGTGTCGAATTTCGACACAGGATGATACTAGTTATACATACATACATTTAGCCAGTTCAGGTTTCTCAAGCTCACTGAGATCACAGAGATCTCAGCAATCTCAGAAATCTGAACGTAATTCCTCAGTGAAATTCCTCACTTTTGCTGTCAAAAAAACTGAGACTGATATTTTTTGGATTCGCTTGCTCAATTATTTTTTGTCGCAGTTGATTAATTAATACAAAAGAGATGGAAATTGGTTTTGACTTCTAGCGGAAAAATTTTGTTTAGGTTTCTCCTTCTGCTCAGTGGAGCTGACGGAGCTTGCTCAATGAGATCTCAGTGAGATCTTAGAAACGTGAACTGGCTAATTATGTATAAAAACGATCAACTAATTGAACTTCAGGACGACAGCAGTGCTAAATATAGCAGTAAATATATAACAATGTTTAATATATAGTATTTTTGTATTCATCATCTCTTTTTTATGAAATTAAGCAAAAGAAAAAATGTAATTTGATAAGGCCTAAGAAGAGGGAGGGGAGTTCATGATACCCGTGAACATTTCCATCAACTGTGAAAATCTTCCCATCCCTATTAGAAAACCCTTTGAGCCTTCAGTGCTGGGAGGCGTTTTAAACAGAATTCCCTCCATGCAGTCGGTAAATTCTTTTTTTGTCCCACAAAAATTTTGTTTTTTCCCTTTTTATTTCCCACAGAAAAAAAAGTTAAAAAGTGGACTTTAAAATTGTTTTTCATTTTAAGTCCACTTTTAAACGAACATTTTGAATATGAAATTAATTTTTTTAGAAACTATTTAAAACAACTTGATTTAAAAAAATTACTAAAAGAATGAAATATTAGCCTTTAAAAAAATCCATTTATTTTTAATATTTTTTTCCATTTTAAGTGGTGCTAGGGAGATAAAATGTTTCCCCAATACCATTTTTTCCTAGAATGATCCCAGAAATCTCCCCCCAAAAATTTATCACACGAATTAGATGACACCCTGTATAATATTAAGTGCATACAAGTACCAAATTTGAAGGAAATCGGTCCAAGCGTTTATGCTCTATTAACTGTGGAAGTGAAGAAGCAATTTATTTGTGGATATATCATGTTTCTTCCAAACACTTAAGATATCTAGTCCTTGATAGTACTATATTCACGATAGCGATTTGTACATGTTGTGTAATTTTTCAGGTGTTATAAAAGTTTCTAAGAAATGATTCTGATATTTCTTGAACTTTATTTTCACTTGTTTCGAAATGATCTAAAAAATTGATTATAACTTATTGTTGATGTGCTTTTCTGAGTAAAATTCCAAAACTCAGAGAATTCCCACAAAATGGGTCGGTTTTCCCTTTGTCCTTTTAGAGGTCAAAATTCCAACAGAAAGGGATTTTTTCCATGATCCCCCAGCACTGGGCCTTACCAATAATCAAATTTAGTTATGACTTAAATATTGCAGTGAAATTAGCCAAAACATTATGGATCCTAAATATCTAACCATAAATTATATTTTCAATTTTTGGGGTCACTTCGATATAGGTTCATTATTTATAGTCCACGTAGTAAAATATTTAGGTATAATAACATGCAATACACGGTTTATTATTTAGAGCCCATTCCAATATGGTCCATTTTACCAAATTATTCAAGGCGTAACTAAATTTGATTATTGGTAGGGCCCTTTGTCTTGTTTTAAATTAAAATAAATTGAATTATTTAATTAAAATGAATTTGTGTAGTTTATTGTTTTGATTGTTATGTATGGTATTTATAACTTATAATACACGGTACCTTCCATTCTTATAATATTACTTTAATAGGCCAATGTCAATGATCCAAATAGTGCGGTAAAGTCAACTAAAATAAATCGTTAATCATCATCTTCATAATAATATAGATCAACACAACACTTATTGCATTATATTTTATCAAAAAGTATAGTAGTATAATTTTTTAAAAACTACGCTAATGAACTTGACCTATTTTTAAGCATTCCAAGCGAGAGGTGAATTCCGCCTCTTTTTCATCAGAAAGACTTATTGGCAAATATTTGAATGATGAACCATTTCTTTTATTTTTTTTTTCAAGACATTTAAGCATTTTTTTTTGCTGCCGTCGCAGCAAACCATCAACCGGGCATTGTTGTTAATTTTTAAAAATATTATTGTATACCGTTATTAGATTATTGACCTCCAACTTATGGATAGATTATGTTCTCATATGTATAAAACCATGAAGTTGTTGTTTTTTAACTCACACTTTCAATAAGAGTTTGCTTATAGGTATAAATGCAGGGTTTCACGTAGTTCGAGCATGAGAGTAAAGTTATAGCGAGTGCCAACATTCGCCGATCGAAAAAATTATAAATTGGGTAATTAGCCGTTAATTAGCAGTGAATTAGTTGTGACAATATCTAATTTGTCGTTCAATGTTTTCTATGTTTTTTTTTTGCTGCTTTGCTAAGTTGATATCAACTGCTGCTTTGCCAACTTGGTATCAACTTAGCGAAGCAGCCTCTGGAAAATGTATAAAAACTTCGTATTGTGAATTTTTTACTGCTCTAAAGTAAGCCGTTAATTAGTCTTTAATTAGTTGTGACAATTTCAATTTTGTCGTGCAATGTTCTCTATGTTTTTTTTTTTGTAATTAAGAGAAAGACTCGTCGAAAAGGGGTTTAAACTTGTGTAATTAAAATGTTTATTACTTAGAAACTAGCTGTTAGTTGTCGTGCAATGTTTTATATTTAAAAAAAAAAAAAACATAGAAAACATCGCATGACAATATATCGAATTTTCACTAATTCAGGACTACTGAACGACAAATTATTAAGTAATCAGCCATTCAAAATAAGAAGTGTTGATCTCTTTTCCAGGGGTTCCTCGCTTACTTGATAGCAATTTGACAATTTTGAAAAAAAAAACAGAAAATTTAGAGCGAAAAATTCAAAATTGTCACAACTAATTCACAACTAAATAATGGCTAGTTATAGATCAGTAAAAAATTTACAATAAGAAGTTTTTATACGTTTTCCAGAGGCTGCTTCGCTAAGTTGACACCAATTTCACAATTTTTCAAAAAAAAAAAAAAAAAAACAGAAACTTAGCTAAGCAGCAAAAGAAAAATATAGAAAACATTGAACGACAAATTAGAAATTATGACAACTAATTCACATTAAATTAACGGCTAACTACCACATTAATAATTTTTCCATAGGCGATGCGATAATGTTGTTTCGCTAACTTTACACTCCTAATTCGAGCACTATATTTTGGGGAAGGATTCCTAGGAATATTTTACCAAAAAAAAATTTTGCAAGATGGTGCGGAGAAGTTTCTGAAAAGTTGACTTTAAATGGAATAAAAAAAAATACTAAAAAAATCAAAGAATGCGCATACAATGGAGTGTTTTGGATTTTTTGGAGGCCAATATTCCATTCTTACTTTGCTTTATAAATCAAACTGTTTAAATGTATAGTTTTTGAGTAATGAAATTTCAAAGACAATATTTTTGAAAAAATTGTGATTTTTTCAAAATGTTGGTACTTAAGTGCCACCGTTTTTTTTTTATATATTCAATGCCCTTATTCTTAGTCAAATACTGAAAACCATAAGTAAAAGTCTTTTTTTTTTTTGTTTTTGAGGAATTAATAAAAAAATTATAATGATGTTGGGTGACTATATTGTATTCGAGTTTAACTTAAAGGCACCACTATTTCAAATATTTTTTTAATAAATACTTTCAAATATGTATAAGATTACCTAAACCTCTTCATCTGAATAAAAATAATATTTCGCAAAACAATAAATTTCTTATTGTATTTTGTTTGTTGTAAATTTTCATTGCAGTAATTGATGTATGTAATAACATCAATATTATATTTCCCAGCATGCATTCAATATATTTTCCCAGGACCTAGCTTGAAAGCCCTCTCATTATACATTGATTTACACTCAAGGTACTCACACTTAAACTCAATCCTTGACCTAGGTACCTTTGATTTTTTCCTTCACAAATTCTCATACTTTCCATTGAAGATCCTGGAACCCGGAGTTCGTATAAATCTCCTTACACAATGACCATCAAATGTCAAAAGTTTAGGTCACGAATCTTTCAAACTAAAACTGCATATAGACATACACTCTGGGTTCTTCGCATAATCATCCTAATAGCCCGCTTTTCGTATCGTATGCTACATACATATAATGTCCGGTGTCAGTGAATTGATTGCCATAATTTAGATCTCAACCTGCAATCGATTACAAATCATTCGATACGAACTGTGATGTGTATCTTTATATATGGAGTAGGGAAAATATGTAATTGGAGCTCTATGTAAAGTATTATGTGGCCTGGTTTTAAATCCTTATGGAACTTTGGAGTTTTGCAAGTGATGGATATGCGATTATTGCAGATATTATAACGATCCACGTGCGAAATGTACGAATGCGATAATTGAACGATTACCGACCGATTTAAAAAAGATTATCAAGGTTGGGGTTAAAGCGCGAACGTGCTGAAATTCCTATAGATTTTTTTTTTTCACTTACCAATTGTTTTACTATAATGATTGTGGTTGAAGCAAAGATCATTAAGATTGATATTGTAAGAATTAACGTATTGTTTAAACTATAGATACACATAGTTTACATCAGAAAGGAACTATTTACACCAAACCTTGAATTGCATCCTGTCAATTGTATGCTTCTAAAAGTTCTTGACGTAAATTTTTGCTTTTACATAAAGGCACAGCATCAAACGACCTAAAACTTGCCTACGTTTTGTAATCCTCACACGCATAAAATTGGTCGAGAAACGATGAAAACTGAAACAAAATACATGAGTTTTGTTCCATTTTTCAGCGTTTCTCGACTGATTTCTTCGATGTGAACGTAGGCACTGATTGTATGCATTTCAAGCCAAATGCTTATATCTAGATATATTCAAAATATTTGTATTAATTGCTAGAATGAAGCCATTTAGAAAAATATAGAAATCGTCCATCGGTCGGCGGTATAGGGTGGCTTCATTATTATGCAATATAGCATTTTATAATATTAATATACACACTGCCTGTAGCAAGATGTAACAAAAATTTGCAACTTCTGGAACTTGAATTTCAACCTTTCCAGACTTTCAGAAAAACTCCAAGGATCCATTCTGCGAAATTAAATCAAAAAACCCGACAACAACTGAAAAACGCCTTAGGTGTCATCGCATGATATACTCTTTATAAAATACAAAAGGTACAAAATAATAAAACTCTAACACTGCCCCCGTTTCAAACTTACAGCAGTGCTAAATTAGCCTTAGTATAGAGTGCTGCATCGCAACGAAGACACCGCCGTCCGACGCCGACGACGATGAGCGTCGATGGCACAGAAAAGCAATTAAAAAATTTAAAATTATAATCACTCCAAGGATATCAACTGCTAAAATCTGCACAATCGAAGCATCACATGCGATGTGTTAGCAGAACATTAACAGGAGCGCATCAGCATCATCAGGAAGTCGTTATAACCATATAGGAGGTGGTCGGTGGTCGTATAGCCTCTGCTGGAAAGTCAAGCATATTTTTATTAATACGACATCACGACTTGAAGTTAGCCAAAGTAAAAACACCTCGTTTTTTTTGTGGAACATTAATAAGAACTTAAATCCTTTTTTTGGAGCGGGTGATGGTCACCCCATCGAAATAAATTACAGATTTGACATTTCCCCATACGAAGGTGGTCAGAGAATAAATATAGAGTCCGGAATACCATCAGGCCATATATCCGAAAACATGTTTACGTTGTTGGGCAATAAATCCCATGATTCCACCAAAAATATTCATAAATATAGTTAGGCAGGTGCCAAAATATTTACCGAGGCCAAATGAATTAAGTTTTATTATTTGCTTGGGTATATATGTATGTTGTGGATCGCTTCTGTGCTTTGTTTGCCTTTGCATAATGTATTCTCGCATGCCTGCAGGATATTTGCAAAAAAAAATCCTACCTTTAAAAGAAAACACTTTTAAGTTACATTCATAATAATTCTTATCGCAAGGATACAATCGCTGTGGAACAGTTTGAACAGGGCGCCACTTCATAGTTGGCTTATTGTGTGTGTGTAGTCTGTGGTTGTTAAGAATCAGAAAAAGTTTTGTTTTATAGATGTGAGGCCACAGGAAGCTCTTAGACCATAAAGTATTCTTCATTTTTATTTTTAGGAAAGTTGGTTTGCGGTTGAATGCTCCAACCTACTTTCGTCTATTTAAAGAAGAGTTAACTTATTCCTCTTCTTATAGGGATTCGGCAACTCCATATAGGAACTAATAATCGTGGGTGGTAATGGCGCAGTGGATGCAGTCCTTGACTGCTAGAGGGGTTGGGGTCGGAATCCCGAAATCCAAAATCCCGAAACCGAAATCCCGAAGAATTATATAAAATAAAAAATTAGAGCAAACTTTTCATTTTATATAATTTTCGGGAAGTTAATAAGTATAATAGTTAACAAGAAGATTAATTCCCGGGCACAAAACAGTGTATAAGAGTGGAAACGTTTCCGTCGGCTTAAAGTTCTAGCAGCGGGCTCTCACATTGGTGTGTATTTTTTGTTGCTGTAAAAAGCCGAAGTACCCAGCATTTTACGGTGTATAAACAGTGAGGTATGTATAGGGGGGCATGCTAACCTGATGCGACCCCCCT
This sequence comes from Epistrophella euchroma, assembly GCA_947049315.1. NCBI lineage: Eukaryota > Metazoa > Arthropoda > Insecta > Diptera > Syrphidae > Epistrophella > Epistrophella euchroma. The sequence continues at coordinate 117,110,731 of OX346245.1, read as the reverse complement.
ATTTTGCCCACTATAGGATTTGTAGTAGGTGCGAGGTTGGGTGTATGCAGTTTCTTTTGCATTTAAAGAATCTGGATTTAAAAAAAACTTTGAATGTATCCTATGTAAAAAGAGTGAGATGGGATTTACCGGTAAAATCTAGAAATTCATTATTTCAGCTTTTTACGGTAACATATCCACTAATTGCTCTTTTATGTGAAGGGCAAATTAGGGTGAAAACATGCCTCGAAAAAAAATTATCTGCGGTGAAAAAAGAAAATATTAGAAAACACTACAAGATGAAAGAGAAAAAAAACTTTAAATTTTTTTAGAACGTAAGAAACGTTCAGAAATATATTTTTTAAACGGAATTTCTTTTAATTTAATGTTAAATATAACTTATGATTTGTTTACGCTTCCTCACTATTATTGTTATACTTTCTGTACCTATTAGAAGTTTTTTTTTATATTTAATTACATTTTTCAATTTTAGTTAGGGGATTTTGGGTTTTCGGGATTATGGATTTTCGCGATTTTGGGCTATCGGGATGATGTGTTTTCGGGATTTTGGGTTTTCGGGATTTTGAGTTTTCGGGATTCTGGATTTTTTGGATTTTGGGTTTTCTGCGTTTTAGGTTCATTATAAATTTCTTTGAGACACCAAAACATGGAAATTCAGGAGAAACTGTTAAGTATATTTGGGGCCACTTCCACAAAAAAGCAAGTCAAAGCATTAGAGTTTGTTTACTGTTTAATTTGTTTTCTGCTTGTTGTGTTGGTGATTGTGAACAAAATATTCTTATCCGGTTGAATGGAATGTTCGTGAAACTAAAAACTTTAACTTTAATGTCGTCTTTTTTCGGTGCTCTAGAATGGGGTAGGCATTAACAAAAAATTAAAACATAACTTCAGGTTATGGCGAAAAAATTGGCATTAAGGGAATTTGGGTTGGAGTTTTTGTTTTTTTTAAGTTAATCAAGTTTTATTTGGTTAAATCGACTCGAACGATTTTATTCAATTTTGTAATTGAGTGCTTCTAAATATTTTAAGGCCGTGTGTGAATTGAATTAAAATTTCGAATAAATTTTATCCGAAATTTAATTTTGAAGTTTGTACGTACCTACACATCACAGTACACATATTGAAGGTAATATATATTGCGCATCTCCGAAAATTACAGTGACCTGCCTGTCAGAATTTACAAAAACAAAACACAAGTGTTTCCGAATCGCAGTGACCCTCGTCCACAATTTACAAAAACAAAATACAAGACATGCTATTACCTTCTATATGTGTACTGTGCCTACACATTCCTACAGATTCACCTCACTAGTGTCAAAAACTAAATTAATCTTCGGATAAAATTTAACGCGATTTTAATCCAATTCGCACACGGCCTAAACAATATGTATAGATAGCTTTTGAAAATTTAGAAAAAATTGACCCAAAATAAAAAAAATCATGTTCCCAGTAATTCTGACTCTTTAACATTTCTTTCGTTGAAATTTTGTTTTCTATGTTTAATATAATTAATGTCTTAAATAAAACTATGTAGATGAATTTAAACGATTCACCATTATAACAAAAAATGCATGTACCTATTTTAGGTTTTAATGGCTTTTAGCCCCAGCAGATTGACGTTATGTTCGACAATCTCACTTGAACACTACATATTTTTGTTTTGTTTTTAGATTTAACGTGTATAAAGCTAGCATATACATACACATTAGCATAATCAATTAAAACCATAATTAGAATTTTGTGCTCTTTTTGTGCTATTTATGTGTGGAAGTCTCGATTTTTGTGCTAGCATAGTTTTTGTTTTATGTAAATCTATGCTACCTTAATATTAAGCTAGCAAAACTTCTAAACTGCTCAACTTAATCAATTGAAATAAAAACTTGAATTTCGGGCTATTATTGTGTGACAGTCCCGATTTTTGTAGCAAAACTTCTAAAACCGCCCAACATAATCAATTGTGCTGGCATAACACAAAAATCGAACTTTCACACAAAAATGCACAAAAAGAGCACAAAATTCTAGTTATGGTTTCAATTGATTATGCTAATGTGTATTGTATATGCTAGCTTTATAGATGTTTAGATTTATGTCGTTCTTGCTGGCCACAAACATAGTGCTAGACATACAATCAAGAAGCAAACGTATGTATGTAAATCAAAGTAAAATGGCAACAATTTGGGCCCAAACACTTTTCTTATTAAAATAAAAGCCGCGCGCCTTTGAATCAAATTTAAAGAGTAAAATAAGTAGGTATCAACGAAGTAATTTTAAATAACAAGTTTAATATATTCAAAGTAGAAATGCATTTAAAAGTAATACAAAACGTATTTGAAACAAACGCGTGTTCCATTGAACTATTCAATATGCAACGTATTTAATTTAAAGTACCTTTCTCTTTGGATTTTATTCAAATACGCGCGGCTTTGATTTTAATAAGAACGTGTTTGGCCCCAAATTGTTGCCATTCTACTTTGATTTAAATACGTTTTCTTTGATTCTATAATGTTTTTTGGCTCAGTGATAGTATATCGCAAGTAAAAAAGTTATAAAATTCTTAGGGCTCAATTTTATTCTATTCAGAATGGCGTAATTAAGAATTGATATAAGAGTTAAAAAAAATCAATTGACAGTTTAAATAAAACAAAACTGCTTAAAATTGTTTCGTCTCGCATATAATTATTAGTATTTAAAGCAAACGGCCCAACTTTTGTCCTCAATGTGTTTGCGGATATCGGGTATCGAGTTTCAAAGGGCACCAATGGGAAGTTACCCAGAGATGTGGGAGCCTCTTCTTAATTATTAATTACTATCAAATTTTATGAAATGTCCAATTTTCAACTTGCCCCAAAAATCTCAAAACTGCTACGATACCAATATAATATAGCATAATTAATTTCACAAAATTCAAACCACATTTGTCGTCATAAAGGCAATACATTCAATCAACCGTGAAGTTCTATCTACTAGTCAGTAATTTGCCCCGGGCGGAGTCTGTTTCGATTTTGAGAATCTTTCAACCTTCTCGATAGATGTAGTTCCACCCAATATCGATTCCAAAGAACTCCATGTAAAAAATAATTGATTTATACGTTTGCAGATTGATACGTGATGCTATACGCTATACGGTATTGCAGATTGGACGCCAATCATAATCCAGCTCCGATGCCAAGACCATCACGTTATACTTTTTAGGAATGGTTCCAACTTGTCTTGGAGCACGTACCTATACATCGGACAGACTTCAGAGCAGATGCTTTAATGATAGGTGTCTGATGAGAAATAAGATTCAATGTTTCTTTCTTGGAATTTAAATTTTTTTCTTGTTTCACTTATTGATATGCGTTTTTTTTACCTTTTTTTTATTTTTTATTCGCAAAGTTATTCCATCAAAAAGCCCTTAAGGTATGAAATTTTGTTGCGCATAGGCATTTGGGCAACCTGGAATTTGAAATGAACTTTTTGATAAAATAAAAAGTTATAAATCTTTTTAAAATATTGTGGTGATTTATCGATGAAAATAATCGGTCTAATGATTCCAGGTGATTTATGTGCTCCGTGAGTGCTTTTATTGTCGATTGGTGATTAATTGATTATCTTTGTTAAAAAAAAAGAATGCTTGATGGAAAGAAAAAGTTGATTTTGGTGAACCTACTTGTTTTTTCTCTGCAAAACACTTTTTTTTTAATTATTTAATGGACAACTAGAAAAGAGGTGCTAAGCTCTTTAATAATTAAAGATTTTAAAAAGAAAAAAAAATAAGCAAAACAAATTATATTTCTTTTCAAATTTAACGGTTTTATGGAGAAAGTCTTTGTGCGTTTTACAAACAAACTGATTTATACAATTTTTATGTTGAGATATTTGTTCATATAAAATATATATGACATAACCATACATACCTAGTATTTCTTTAAATAAAATTCTAAAGTAACCAACTGTTCTACGCAATGGGACTCTTATTTTGAATTCAAAATAAACCGTTTATACTAAAAGTATGCAATAATTCTGCCGGGTAGCAAAGGAAATATAGTTGATTTTAGTTTGAGCAACTGTGTTATGTATGTACAAATATCTCAAAATTTTTAATCCAGTTTAACATGCTCTGGAGCATGAGCAATATTTTATACAAGAACCTTTATTCATACTTAAAGTGCGTGCCAGAGCTGTCGTTGAAATTATATTCAAATAGTTTTGAATGTAAACAAATTAAGGTATAGGAAAATATTAAATAGAATTCATTATTTTTTAATGGAATGGAAAAAATTTAGAATTTTCAGGACAAAAAATTTAAGCTTTATGAAAAACTTTACTGAGCACAAAGATTTTAAAAAAACGAATTAAAAACAGGACGAGACTAGAGAAATGCTAATTTATAACAGTTATATCACTTTATAGCCATTAAAATTGGGTGTGCATTACCGCAATTTGCTTGACTTGAAGTACAGTATAACTCTAGGACGTGCCCGAAGTATGTACACTGGTGGGGAAGGGCTCTGGTCCTGCGGGGCCGCATAAACAGTACTGTTATAAATTTCATTTCGTATGCCACTTTCTTAAAAATTACAACAAGCGAAATTAAGTTTTTTAGATTGAATGCATTTTGCTTATACATAGTGATTCGGATTAGGGGTCACAAAAAGCTAGAGCGTGTAGGTTAGGCCGAAAAAATAAAAAAATCGTAAAAGAGGGCAGAGACCTCCCCCTCCCTCCACCTAAAATTCCATGTTATACCTTTCTGTAAGGCCAAATATGTATTTTTTTATCCTGTTACTAATTTTTGTAGTGAAATGTTTTTGAAAAATTAATTTAATCTCAAAATTAAAAAAAAATTTGTTCAAACTAATTTTGTTCAAAATTTTACGAGATTAAGCAGTATCTTCTTTTTTTATATTAAATTTTCCTATCAATTTTTGTCAAATACTGAAAACCAGATGCTCAAATATCTTTTAGTTATTAATAAAATACTTCAATCCTTTATTTTGTTGCTCTAAGGCCAAATTTTTCAGTGTGAGATTAAAGTTAAACCCGAGTTAACTCACCAAACATGTTGGGTCAACCTTGGATTAACTGAAAATATCGGTGGTTTTTTTTTTATGTACCTACGTTTTGTAGGCCTTTCTACATTCATACCCCCCTTAAATATTGCTTGGTGAGTTACATGTGGATTATTTAATTTGCAATATTAGCAAATTCTGGCATAGCTCACCACTGAAAAACTTGGCCTAAGGATCCTATTTCCAGTTAGATAGTAGTAAAGTAGAAAAAGCATTTAAGCATCTAGTTTTCAGTTTCTGAACACAAATTTATAGGAACATTGAATATAAAAACAAAAATACTACCTTTAAACATTATAATAGTTTTTGAATGGTAAAAAATTAAGGCAAAAAATAATACAACGTGCAAGATTACCACCTCTTGGAAATGTTTGGTCATTTGTCATCTTCGGTTCCAACTTCCAACAATCCTCTTCGATGACACACCATTGATTGCTTTCAGGTTTCAGCTCACTAGATAAAGCCAATTTGCTTACAGTATATACATCATAGTTTGCTGTTAATTCGACGATGTCAGTAAGTTTAATGACTCCTCTTGAACTTGAGAGCGTAAATAATTTTAGGAACAATTCTCCTTTCACACTCGTGCAGGTGTTGCAACTTGCAAGAGTTCTAAAAGAACTCGATATACACAAATCAACTATACCGGATAGTATCGCTTCCATTGTTCTGAAATGTGTTCTTCAACGCTTCAAGGCTGTTTCACAATGCGACGAGGAAACGAGACGTGAACGTGACGAGAGCTCGTCGTAGCTGTCAAACCAATTTCAAGGAATGAGAATATACCAGAGTATTCACAATAAAGCGTTTCTCGTCGTCCCGTCACGCCATGATTTCGAAAAATTGAAAAAAAGACGCGACGAGACGACGATTTTCATTTTGACAATTGAGAAGAGGACACCGAGCGTATCTGTATTTGTATTTATATTTATTAATTGTGTAGATAAATAAATAAAATACCGAAAATGGCGAGCAAATATGTGTTTTTATTTTGCGACTAATTGATTTTGTCTTCATTAACATTCCCACCGTCTTCTTCTGCACACTTTTGGTTTTTTTTGCCTTTTGCTTTTTTGTAAATAAACACTCCCAAAAGTACTAAAAGCATTATTTTCAACATTTTCATTTTCTTTTTTTCAAATTTTGTATTTTATTTCCCAAATTCAATGACAAACACGAATAATTCTACGCTGTCTCTGTGAATAACTCGCTGCATTGTGAATTGAGGAACGATGTTATAACGAGACAAAGATGAAAGCGTTTCTTGTCACGCTGACGTCTCGTTTTCTCGTCTCATTGTGAAACAGCCTTCAGAAATAACAGCATATAACCTTTTTCATCTGTCCTATTCTACTGGAAAACAGCATTTATCCACCCTGTTCCTTAAAACGGAGAATCTTCTTCATCGCTTAACTATCGTCCAATTACACTTACGTTACGTACCTTCTCTCTAACTGCCTGAACAGAATAGAATGCTGCAACTGGAGCCGCAGACGGAACTGGAAGAGCTGTCAGAAAGTTTCGTACGTTATTTTTTTTTACGTGCCCACAATGCAGCTGTTGTACAGCTTTGAAAGTATTTTGAAGAAAATCAAAACAATATGCAAACAGTAGTTTTTTTTCTTCATACATTTTGAAATGTCAAAAGTGCTGCACGTGAAAAATTAAAAGTTGACGAACTCTTTGACTGCAGCTCCGCTACGTTGCGTTCTGTTCGGAACTTTGAATTTGTGTGTATTTAATATTTTGACATCTATTTCAACTGCGAGTCTAGTTGCAGCTCCGTCTCCATTCTGTTCAGGCAATAAGGTCAATGAAACGCTGATAGATTTTCAGCTCAAAAAATGATCATGAATAACGAAAGTGGCACTTTTCTATAATAGAAGATACTCATGGAGGATTTGTCACTTCCTCGCAAGAGACAGTAGCCCTGAAAAACACCTTTTGATTTTAGGTGGCAAGGGCTGGGAAACGAACCCAGGCCTCTGGCGTGTCAGTCTAAAGCCCAAAACAGATGTGCAGATTGTTCTCAATGCAGCGAAAATAAATTTACACAGGTTCTTATGAGAGCTGACATATTCCAGGCTCTGCATGCAGCCTTTGCTATTTCTAATTTCGCTGCATGGGAAAAAGCTGCACATCTGTTTTGGGCTTAACGCATTAACTGCCTGAACAGAATGGAGATGGAGACGGAGCCGGAACTGGAATAGCTGTCATAATATTGAAAACACACAAATTCAATGTTGCGAACACAACGGAACGTAGCCACATACGGAGCTGCAGCCGCAGACGAAAGAGTTCACCAACTTTTAACTTTTCACGTACAGCACTTTTGACGTCTTAAATTGTATGAAGAAAAAAAAACAACTTTTTGGGTCGGAAAAAAATATTGTGGGTATCGCGAAAAAAAATATTTATTAAAAGGAAAAGTATTGGAAATAAAAAATGTAAATTCTGAGCTTGTACACAAGAATATTGTTTTGTTTTTTCCTCAAAATACTTTCAAAGCTGTACAGCTGCATTGTAAATAAAAATAACGTAAGACACTTTTTGATAGCTCTTCCAGTTCCGTCTACAGCTCCGGTTCCAGCATTGTATTCTGTTCAGGCACTAACCACTACGCAACGGGCTACTACTACATATTCAGTTCGCATAAGTTATTTAAAAAAGATTTCACATTTTCGTCATTCTCGCTTTACACCAAAGTTCAAGTTGGACATTTTTTGAAGTTGAGCCATTTTTTGCTTATTTTATCATAACGATTTTTTTCACATTTTTTAAATTTTATTATTAATATCTTGATACACTACCTACACACATTAAAGTATACCTAAATAAATATGATAACCACTCAACATCCTTGAATTAAAGAGTATGTGTGACCCAGTTGTGTGCATTTTATTTTATAAAACTTTCGAAACCAAACATGTCTTACATCTTATTTTTCAATTTTTATATATTTATTTGTTTTAATAACACATCTTGTTTTTTTTTGTTCATACATTTATTTTTAATTTATCAAGTATCATGTTCCATTCTATGGTCTGCCTCAATTTAATTACACGATTAAATCTTTTTTTTTTATGCTGTTATGTAAGTTGTCTAATTTAAATTTTAAGTCAACTGTAAAGTTTTAATAATAATAGTATATGTATGTACTATTTGTATATTATTTTTTAAATTAGGTATATTTTTAGACAACACAATTTGTTCATTAAAATTGTTTTAAACGTGTATTGATGGTATTGTATATGGTTTTGTTTATAATAATTAATACATTTTAGATACATAAATAAATATTTATTTTCTGGATGATTATAAAAAGGGCGATTTGTGTAAATAAATTTAAAGAATTAATTTTCAGCGATGTATGAGAAACTTTTATGTTCGTTCTTTATAAATTAAAAATAATTAATAAATAATTAGGTACAGAAAAATAGAAATAAAACATTTTTTTCCAGTTCTTTTTTATTTTGTTTTTATTGTCAGATTAACATTTATATTTTTTACTTTAAATTAAAAATTAAGAGGTTGACTTCAAATTATAGATTATGGAAAAAGGGAATTCAGATATAATATTTTAATTTAATTTTTATTTAAAGAAAAACATCGACTATCTATAAAATTTTTAATTTTTTTTTATTATCGATAACCACCAAAGTTTATTATAAGTCTGAATAAAAAATACCACATTCAACGGTAGTTGTTATAATTTAAAACATTTTTTTCTTAACCATTCTTTTAGGAAAGTGTATATTGATATTTTATTTATACAACACTGAATAGATAATATATGTTTTTTTTTTTAATTTTAAATTTATACTTAATATGCTTTTTGCATTTTTGGTATTTGGGAAGTTTTTTTTTCGCGCCGAATATATGTATATTGGTTTGGCTTAGTTTTTGATCCTATTCAGCTGTACAAAAGCTTTTTTGGAATTAGCTAATAGTTTTTTACAAATTCGAATAGCTGCCATATTTGTAGTTTTTTCATTGTATTATAGGTTGTAAGTTGATATACATACAGTACAGAGTTTTTTGTTTAAATACATAAAATTACAATTATTTAACTTAAAGATACAATTTCTTATTTATTTTCCTTTTCTTCTTTTTTTTTTGTTGTAAAATGTCTCTAAAAAAATATCTTATATCCGTGAAAATGGGAGTAGATACATATTTTGTGTAAGATTTAATGTTTTATTTTTGTAGACTTGTGTGTGTTTGTTTGTTTGTTTTTTTTTTTTTTTTATTTTTCTTCCAAATTTTAAATTTTAGCTGGACACACTTTAGAGTCCAATTTCCCTCATCGCACGATTTAGGCATGGATTCTTGATGCATTCTTTTGGACCTAGCTGTGGTCCTGGTGAACCACGGAGTATCATAAGGACTGATCGTGCAGCAGACTGGCACTCGTTGTTATGACCACAGATCGAGTCGGCTTCGGCCAGGTATTGGAAGTCACAGGCTACTTGGGATGTTCCCTTAAAATTGAAACAAAACATTTATTAGTTTAAGAAACTATATAATTATTGAAAAATATACGAATACTTACACATAAATAACATATTTGATGAACTCCACAAATGGGAAGGAGCTCTTGGTTAATATCGCCACTCAAAAGATCTACACCTCGACATCTTTGAGCCATAGAATCGATGAGGGGACACTGGTTAGATGATCCAGGAACATAGTTCTTATTTCCTAAATAAGCATCATTAAGGGGCTCATAGTGACCAGCACCGAGTTCTTCTTCGAATTCATTGACTTCATTGGGAATTTCTGGATAACGCTGAAATCCGTTACGTTTCTTTTCTTTCTTTTTTTTCTTATCTGCTGTATCTTCATCAACATCAGCTGTCATAGAGTTTCCTTGGAAATCTTTTGATTTTTCGTTGTTTGGTGTGTTGACTGAATGGCTATATAAATGAAGAAAAAGTAGGCATATAATTGAGAAGTTATTAACCAGTAAATCCCTTCGATTCTGATATAAGAATCATTTCCAATTTTCTAACATTAAGGCCCAGTTTGTCAGTTATGAGTTAAGCAAGAGTTAATTTACTCTGGATATAAATTTGTACGAACGTGATTCAAAATAAATCGGTGGCTCAGCAATTTTAACTCACCGATTTTGGCGGATAAACTGGGGTTTTTAAGGGTTCAAGTATATTTTAATATAGCCGATTTTAAATTAACAAAAATGCAGACTTCTTCAATCTCAATTTGAGGGACTCTGGACAAACTAATGGGGCCTCTTTTCTCCTACAGAAGGAATTGGTAGCCATATTATTAAATCTCGTGTTCAAATAATGTTTTTTTAGTAACACCGTTTAAGGATAACCATTCGCTTAAATCAGTTGATGATAAAAGTAGATATCGCTTTTAAGTTGAGCATTAAAAGCGTTATTGGGCCTGAGCAAAATAGAATACTTAGTTTGGTGGAATCGACTTTAGGCGTTTTTCTTTTTTAGTTCAGAGTAGAGCCTGAACTGTCAAACAAAAAATCATGTTTCTTTTTTAGCTCAGAGTGTATAACAGTTCAAATTTGTGTTTCTTTTTTCGTTCAGAGCATGTTCAGAGTTTGTTCAGAGCGCGCTCTATTAGCTCGGTATAAAACAACCGAGCATACCGAGTAAAAAACTGAGCGCGGCCAACTTCATACAGTTTCCATGTAATTTGACAGATATGACAATTGAGTGCTCGGGTGTGTTTTGTAATTTAATCGGAGTGCTCTGAACATACTTTGCTCAGAGTTTACTCCGTTCGCTCAGGGTCTATTCAGTGCTCTGCTCTGAACCAATTCTGAAATAAAAAAGAAAAATGCCGTTTGTTTGTACCCAATATAGAATTGCCACCAGCCAGCGTTGCCGAAGTGGCACGATCGTGCTTTGTTGACACGATAATTTCCTCGTGGCACGGTTTCACGAAAAATTTTAATATGGCACGTTTTTTTTTTTGATATTTCCATTATTTTATCTAAAATTAAGCAAATTTCAACAAAATTTAATGAAAACTGGTCCCAATTCCGTAAAAAGTGGATAGAAAGACAAAATTTTTGACAATGCACGAATGGAGGAAATGCTTTTCATTGGCACGTTTTTTCAGAAAATATGACACGTTAATTTTATTTCGGGTGGCAACACTGATTGCCACTATTCCGAAAATTTTCCGAAGTCGATATACAAACAAAAATTAAGAAGATTACATTTATTTTAGATGTTTCTTTGTGACTGCACCTAGCTAAGAAAAATTAGTCCGGTATAGAAAAATTAGTAGTTTTTGAAAAACTGTTTAATCCAGCTGTGCTTGCTAACTAAAAAAAACATATAAACCTATCTAACAACTTTGGATTTATTGAGTTAGAGCCAACAGCCAAGTTTGAAATCTTTAGCAAGGCTCTTATTTAAAAAAAAAACCTGTATTTCACTCTTTAGCAGTAAAACGTTCGAAATACTTCTACTTTTAACCCATTTCCGGCGGCTACCAGTTGGACTTAGAAACTCGAAATTTCAATAACTGGATATTTTTTGTGTAACTATAGGAAATATAAAAAAAATTAACTTTTGGTTTCGCAGAAAATTCTTGAAAGGAGTATCAAAATTATTGAAGTAAAGTTTTCTTCTTATGTATGGAATACATGAACTTTATATGAATACTTTTATGAAAAAAATATAAAAATATTAAATATACCTAGATACACTTCGAAATAAAAAGATTATTAAAAATTAATAAAATTTTCAAAAATACAAATTGACCTAAAAAAATTTTTTTTTCAAAAATTATTAAGAAATCAAAAAAAAGTTTAAAATTATTTTTAAGTTTTTATTAACTTTCTAAAGTTAACCCCTTAAGAAGATACAAATCAAAAATTGTAAAAAAAGAAATCACTTTTCCCAATTTTTTTTTTCAAAAAATAAAAAAAATCAAAAGGCTCAGTTTTCCCAATTTTTTTTGTCTGTAAATGAAGAACAAAATTATCTATATGTTGTATAAGTTTGAAGTTTCTGAAAACAACCCTGAAAAAAAAATATAAATGAAAAACTTCAAACAAATATTGATTTAAAAAATTATTTTCTTTTCCAAAAATTAAAAAAAAAATCAAAAATGTACTTTTTTTTAATTAAATTTATTTTCAAAAACATTATTTTAGAATGTAATTTGAACCTTTATTTACCTTGAGTTAACATTTTTTTGAAAAACTTTAATACTGATGAAATTTTCAAATATATCAAATGCTACCTAAAAATTTCGAAAACTTCGTATTTTGAAGATGCAAAATTAACACAAAAAAAATATTTGAAAAAAATCCAAAAACAGGTCGATTAGATAATTTAGTTAACTCTCAAATTCATTACTAAAGGGCCACTTGCACAGAAGTTTTTTGACAGCAGTAACTCCTAATTTATAAATAATTAGAGCTATCCGACTGATTTGAATCAAATCATGTTGTAGCAAAATATTTTTTCTCTATCTACATAAGTTAAAAAAGTTATCTTCTCCTCGTTCTCTGGATAAATATTTAAACTCTGAATAGCTCTCACGTCAAATTTTAGAACTTCTTACGAGAAAGCAAGTAAAAGCGTTAGAGTTTGTTTATTTTTCAATGTGTTTGTTGTGTTGGTGATTCTAAAATAATATTCTTATCCGGTTGTTATTTACATATTTGTCGTTCGTGCAATTTAAAACGAGAAGTTTTTATTTATTTATTTAAACTGGGATGGTTATCCTCAGTTTTATGTTTATATTTATCCGTTCGTTTTGTGCAAGTGGCCCTAAGTTAATCTAAATTTATCATTAGTTAAGTTTCAGAAGCTCTTAGGTTTGACGTTGCGTTTTCGCATCAGTGCTAGCCGGAAATAGGTTACATTACAATTTGTAGAAAATCATAAAAAATAGATTAGTTTAATTTAATTAATACGGCATGCATTTTAAAATAATTATAGTATTGATGCCCTAGACTATAATTACTTTAAGAAAGATAACGCAAATCATGTACAAGTTCATAAATCCAGAGTCAAGCAGTCAAGTACATAGGAAAATAGTTATATTACCGCATTCAAAAACCCTAGACAATTTAAAACTTTACTTTTCGTAGCATCTCCTACACATATATAAACATTTATAGGGATTTCCAATGGTAAAAAAATTAAAATTTTTTGATCCAGATCTGTCAAAACACTGCGATTTTAAAAATTTTCGTCTTCCAATGGGCAAAAAAAATTGATTTTTCTCGAGAAAAAAACATTATTTTCAAGGCCCCTCCTTGAACATGAACATGCTAGCCAAGAAGAATGCTGTGCAATGTAGACTTCTTCGGTGCGCACTCCTCGGCCTTCCGTGGTTCGATAAAATCGTCTTGGCTCCCTATATGAAGATCGATTAAAACTTATAAATTTGCAAACTCCTTAAAAACGTCAACAAGTCGCTGATATAATCTTTGTGCACTAACTCTTAACAGGGACAATCGATTCACCTATTCTGTTGGAAATGGTCCCGATCTATACAAATATACGTACCCTTAAATCTGCTCAACTCTTCCACTCACATAACCACCGTACAAACTATGGCTTCTTTTAGCCTTACGCTCACTGTAGCCCCTTCTCTAAGAAACTCTCTATATAACTCCTCTTAATAAGATCGCCGCCGTTCATGTTCATTATTGTATGGTTCTTGAGACTATTTCAATGGAATCACAAAAATACTTACTGCAATCCTTGGAATTCAACTTTCTCTTTCTTCACTGATAAGCGTTTTTGGTTCTCAATATCACTATCATCGTCTGATTTTGGCTCGTTTTCGACAACATTTCGCAGTAAATGATTTTCATTGTCAACAGATTGACGTAATTTTTCCAAAGCACGTCTCATTTTCTCTAAGCTATAAGCTGTGGCAAGTCGTGAAACAACATGGTCCTTCAAGCGAGCTATTTCTTCGGGATCAGCAATACCTGGAAGTATAATAGGGATAAATAAATCAAATGGAAAATCAAACAAAAAAAATAGAAGGAAGTAATACCTTCATGGGCTCCAGTGTACTTAACAGTTTCATCGATAATGAGGTCCTCGATGGATTGCAGCTTCTTGCCCATATTGGTTAATCTTTCAGGATCAATGTTCTTCTTCCGTCGCTTATCTTCATCATTTTCATCATCATCCATTATCTCTTGCTTCTTAGAAGCCCCACTGAAAAGAAAGTTCAAACATTAAATTGTCCTTTTGAAGTTGTCTATGGCCTACTTATCGTATCCTGATTTTTTCCTCCGATCAATACCGAAGTACTTGGACCACTGAATTGATTTCTTTCCTCTAAAATTCGAGAGATCTCCTGGCAAAATTTGATCCTCCTTCACGACTTCTAAATTTGATCGTTTTTGCATCCGTTTACCACTTACTTCTCTCTTTTTCTTCTTTGCTTCATCTTCATCTTCAAAGTCTTCGTGTTCCTCTTCGTCTTCCTCTTCATGCTCTTCGTGTTCTTCGTGTTCTGGTTCATGCTCCTCAGAATCTTCTTCGTCCTCTTCTTGGCTGTCATGGATGTGATCACTTCGTTTGCGATGTTTGTGCTCTTTGTGGTGATGTCCTCCATGAGGTGGATGTTCGGTTTGTGCTTCGATAGTTGCCGAAGTTGTCGTTTCGTTCTTTTTTTCTGTTGTTGCAGTCGTGGACTGATTGTCAGTTGAGCGTTTCTTCTTTTCTTCATTTGATTTTCCGAAAAGTTCTTGCAATTCTTCGGGGACTCTTTCGACACTGACCTTGGATGTTTCATCGAAGGGCATTTTTGGGGATCGCTTGGCCACTGGAAAACGTTTTCGACGTGACATTGGCAACCATGGTAGCACTGGGTAGGTTCGTTTCTTTTGCATAAGGGGTCCAATGTAGTAGTTGGGTTGTGGTGCCATGCGTTTTTGATCTTCAAATAAATCACCTTCAAGTTCATTTTCTTGCTGCTGGTATCTTTCCCAAATGTGTCGCAGGGCTTCTTTGTAGCGTTCTTCACGGTCAAGCTCACGAGCTTCTTCGATTTCTTTAAGAAACTGATCAGTAAGTTCAGAGTGATCATAGGGTTGATTATTTGGTTCACGCAATAGAGCAAGTGAAGGGTCTTTAAGTAAAAAAAAAAATGCGAATGCTTAATTATTTGAAAGCTATGTAACTGCTGGAATACAGGTCGAAATAAACTTTAGTATACAAACTGATAGCCCAGATCATAGATCATATACAAAAATGCACCACTGACAAGATCGAACGAGCTTTGTTTTGAGCTATAACCTGCCTGATATTTCATAAGACGATATGGGGATCAATCAATTGCACCACCAGATTAAATGGATTGGGATTGACAGTGCTCATCCTCAACCTCAATTACCCTGGATATCTGAGTTTCACTGCAACCGAGATTGTAACGGTTGTATATATTAAAAACTAGCATGCGTCGTTGTTGGCTATTCGCAAACTCCCCTACTTTTTAGGACCGATATGTTTACAGACCCATTTGCCCATCCATTCAGTAGTTGTGAGAGGTTTCCAGTGAGTAACTGAAGGCCTGCTAGATACCATATGCTTAGCTCTTCGATGGGGATCTTGTTACGCACTAAAGGACCGTGGGGGCTCGAAATTTATTTACCGTTAATATCTTTTTTTTTGTGGATAGACATAGGTTTTCCTGTCCTCGGAGCTTATTTTACCACAAACACAAAAGTTCAGAAAATACCCCTATGGCCTTACTCACGATCCAATAACATCGTAATATAGCCATCATCAAAAAATGTAGATCCTGATCGAGGATTTGGCTGCCCTGACCAAGAAATTTGTGGTCCTTAACGAGGACTTTCTTTGATCTGTGCAAAATAGTCCGCGGATTAAGCGATCACGCCTACTAAGGAAAGAATTCCGTAAAAAAAAAAAAGTTTTCATTCAAGATCTGCACATATGCAGGTACATTACTACCGATTACTATTCTTGAACTCCAGATTCCTGATCAAGGTTTAATTTTTGAGTTCATCACCGATCCGTGAAGCCGTGAAGTGGACATAATTTAGGAAAATAAGCTTTTTTTCAGCTATTGACTTAAAATCTTTCAGCGTAGGTTTTTATGTTTTTCTGACTTTTCTTTAATGCAGAGCAAGCGTATAGGAATCAGAAAGAACACCATTAAGTTACTGAACCGGATCGTTATTTAGTAAATGGAATTCCGTGGAATGGTTAAGAGTTTTAAGTCACTAAGCCCTAGTTCTTCATGAGCTGTTGTGCCATCAAGTTTATTTATTTATTTAATTTATTCCACTTCAAACGCAAAGTTTTCTTCTCAATTATTTTTGTTAAATAAATAAATTGCGAAGTTCTATTCCTAGAATATACACACTGTGGCCATGGAGCATATTCATAGATGTTGTCTGATGAAGTTTCCATAAGCAAAACTCCAGTTTTGCTTAGCAACAGCTTAAACAACATCTATGAATATGCTCAAATGTGAGCTATGTACCTACTCAATGAGCCAATAACTCGCTACTTAACGTAAACTAATCTTATTTCAGATTCAGATGTTATTGGCTCAAAATTTTCAACACGTTGCGTTGATGTGAAAGTATTAGCTTGATACTTTCTTAACAATTTTCTAGCTGTTTAGGAATAATTCTTCTTATCGTTTTAGTTTAAACATTTGCATTTTATTTTAATTATATTAATACTTAACTATGCTTATTTACCCTATTTTTTTTTAATGTTAAGCCTAGTACCACAGATAATAGAGTTAGAGGAACTATAGTGTCTGTGCTAGTACGCTGCTGATGCGGAACAAAAATTTAAGTTGCTTTCCAAGATCCTGTTTAGATTGTGAGTTTTCACTACGTAGTTACGACAGTTTGTTGGCGAAATCTGTGAGGTGGAAAGGGGGGCGATAGTCAGGAGAAAAACATAAAGGTTGTAGTGGGCAGTCACGTTTCAATTCCGAAATGTTCCATTTTTTTCATTTTTGGCTTGTTCGTTGTAGTGTAAGCGTAAGGTGCTGACAATAAAAATAAAAGACTAAGAAGTTAGACGAGGGTAGAAGTAGAAAATGGTTATGCAATTGTTGATTTGACAATTGCAAAAATCCTGAAGCAGATTTAATTGCACTTCCTTTCTTGTCTTGACACTATTTGTTTATTAAAAGTTCAAACTCAAGGTTCACAGTGCTTAAAATAAAACGTGTCAATTCACAGATATTCCATAAGATTTCAGAGATGCACATGTGTGAAAACTTTTAAGTGAATGCACACGCAGTGTCTGTTCACTACGTAGTGAAAATTCACAATCAAAACAGGCTCCAACACAACAACGAAATGCTTACGAAAACCACAACGAAAAATTACACCGTTTGCCAAAACAAACAGAAAGTAATACTCTCTTTAAATTATATATGTTCATGTACTATGTAAATGTGTAAATTCAATTACCCTTTGCAAGAGAAAAATACTGGTTTTTGCATAGCACCTAATTCTTTAAAAAAGTTCTTCTCGTCCATTTGGATTATTGGATTATAGACACAAAGGGGTGACAGAGCGTTACACAGAAAAAATAGTAGGTAGTTAGATATTCGTACATCAATTGAACATTAATTATTAAACCCTAAATTTAAAAATTTTACTAAAATATGTTTAGTTTAAAATACTTTTCAAGTAGTATCATATTCAGCGATGCCAATGAGGCTTTTTTGTGCCTTTTAGGCATTATTTCACTGCCTGAGGCTTTGAGGCTTATTTTTTTTAAAAAAAGGCTTTTTTTTCATTTCATATAAACTATGTACAATTTTTTTGAATTTATTTGTCCTTCTTAAAATGTATTTATTTATTGTTTAAAACATTTTAAAACAAAACTTCGCCAACAATATTTATTATTTTCTAAAAGAATGTGTATCAAACTATTCACAATTTTCCAATTTTTTTGCCTTTAGAAGGGAAGGAACACTGCATTTTTCTCATTTTATTATTGAAAATAACCTTAATGATATTGACATTGAATCCAGATCTTTGAGAAATTTGAATCTTGCTAACGACTTTACAAATATTTCCCAATTATAGAAGAAGGCATTTCAATTGGAAAAAGGAGATGGTTCTGATATGTTTTCTTTTCTTGAAAAATTAGTAAACCATATTCAATGCTTGCCGCATTCCTCGGCGTGGCGACACGCGGTTGAAAGGATTTTTTTCGTGCATTAATTTAAAAAAAACAAAGCTGAGAAATAGATTCACGCGCACTCAAGGGGTTTTTGGTACCCTTAATATGTCAGCGAAACAGTGCGAGCATTAGGTAAGGAGGAGGGGATTTAAAAGGAGATGTCGATGTACATTGGTCTTGAATTTTTGAATATTACAATGAGAGGGAAAGACAGAGCTTGGAAGGGCATTCCACATTCGCGTTACGGCTAAAAAACGAATCCCTGTATTTGACAGTACGACCGAAGTTGGGCTCAAGGGTAAACTGATGGGCATTTCTAGAAGCGCGAGTATTACGGTTGAATTGTTTAAGGGGAGGAATGCAACTGGCTATTTCACTAGAGCACTGACCGTAACGATAAAAGAGAGAGAGACAGGAAACGTTACGACGATGTTCGAGAGACGTAAATGATTCTATAATCATTTTAAAGGCTCGTCTTTGAATATTGTCCAAGAGGCTTAAGTAAGTTGCTGGAGCACCAGCCCAGAGATGGGAGTTATACTCAAGCTTTGGTCGTATATAACTTTTATAGATAATAGCCAGATCAGAAGGGGAACAAAATTTCTTGCATCTCCGAAGGAAACCTAGACATCTTGCGGAATTCTTGGCAACGTTGAGTATGTGTTCGTTCCACAAGAGGTGGTTCGTGATACTCATACCAAGAATCGCAAGCTGTCTGGTTTCTTCGATGCAAGTGCCACTCATGGACACTGGCAAGGGGGGTAAGTCTCGCTTTAACGACAAAAGACAGCATTGAGTTTTCGAAGCATTAAATTCTACGCGGTTATTCATTCCCCATTGTACAATGCTATCTAAATCAGAATTTAATGAACTAATCATATTTTGCCGTTGCTGTTCCACATCCGAAGAGCAGGGATGTGAATCAGGAAACGAATACGAAAAGCTAAGGGTACTATCGTCAGCGAAACAGTTTATTGGATTAGAAGTTACGGACAGAAGATCTTTTATAAAAATGAGAAAGAGGGTTGGGGACAGAACGGAGCCCTGGGGCACACCAGCAATTATGTTGTGGGTTTCAGACTTGAATCCGTCTAATCAACTTGTATAGAGCGGTTCGAAAGAAAGTTTCTAATCCAACGAAGAAGGGATTCATCAATACCGAAAGCACGCATTTTCGATAAGAGAGCAAGATGCCAAACTTTATCAAATGCCTTTGAAATATCAAGTGCAATAATCTTACTTTCTCCAAAACGATGTAAAGATTTGTTCCACTGTTCGGTGAGATAAGCCATCAGATCACCAGTGGACCTATTGCTGCGAAAGCCGTACTGCCGGTCATTAAGGAGCTTTCGGTCTTCGATATTTCTTAAGCTGATAATTTATCAGCGTTTCCATGACCTTGGAAAGAAGGGACGTAAGCGCAATCGGTCGGTAATTAGAGGGTGAAGAAGATTCGCCTTTTTTGGGTATTGGCTGGACAAATGCTGTTTTCCAACTGCTTGGAACAAGCCCAGAAGAATATGATAGATGGAAAAGCTTACGCAGAGGTTTTGCCAGCGTGGAAGAACACCTCTTCAGAATAATGGCGGGGATACCATCCGGACCAGCGGATTTATGTGTGTTGAGATCCTTATGTAAGACAGAAACTTTGAGTGGAATTCTTCACGCAAAGACGCTTTTCGAAAATACAAATTTTTATGATCTGGAATTTAAGCAAACCCCCTTATCTTTGTTTCAAAAAATATGTATGATTTTAAGGAACAGGACGATTTCGATTAAAAATGTTTATATACATATTTTGTATTTCATAATTATATTTGTAATTTAAATGACTGAATTAACTAATAATGTTCCTTCATAAGTTCTTATTGTAATTTATATAAGTTTTTTTTTTTTTGTAAAGGATTGTTTGTTATTAAAAAGATTTTGTTTGTTTAATTATTAAAAAAAAATTAGGTGAGGCTTTTTTTTTATTGAAAAAGGCATTTTTTTCTCAAGTGAGGCATTATTTTGCCCAAAGTGGTTGACAACGCTGATCATATTAAACCTATTTGTTTAATAAACTCCAGTTGATTTAATTTAAAAACGGAATAAAGAAAATGGATTTCTGGCTTTAAAAAGGGATGCAGTATGTAATTAAAAGTGTTGTCGATGGTATTAAATGATTTTTCTCCAATTTTAAGACGATTTCCTAGATAATTGCCACTCCCATACGACTGTAATGTCAATTGAACGCATTTTTATGAATAAATTTGTTTTGTTTAAAATAATAATTGATTGAAGCCATCGATCGCTTAAGACTGAAAATAATAAGATTTTAAACGTCTTAAAATTAACAAATAAAATTTTCAATTATACAATAACATTCAAAATGTTTTATAATGATTTCCTAATAGGCAATGTAGAAATTTTTTTGTTGATGGATTGAATTTACATTAGCAAAGTTATTTTAATTTGCTTGATACTTCAGAAATTTTATACAATATAAAATATGAAATTATTATATTCTTTTAAGTTTGAGTGCGGAAGCTAATGTTTATCTTTATTCATTTTATTCATTATATGGAATCGAAAATCAATCAAGTTGAGTGTCCTTTTCAGAAGCAATGTGGACAAAAAAAAAACGTGAAATTTTTTCGAGCGGACGTAAACCACCTAAAGTGGTCACGAACCCACATCAATTCCAAAACAATGGGATGTCCTTATAAGTATATCTACTTATACCATCACATGATGGTCAACCGGAAGGTGATAACTAAAACATGGCCAATCAATCTATTTTTCTTTTTGTGTGTGTGTATTTTATTCCATTCCATTAGATTTACGGGAGACAATATAAACCTAACAAGATTTTATATTGGAAACAAGACAATGCTTTCAGGACACTTTGAGGACTATACTTATACCTTTCCATAACGGTTACATATCACCCATGGAAGCGCTATGAATTTTAGATTTCTCAGTAAGACAAAAAATCATCACTTTAAGTGCTAACGGGAATACATAATAAAATACCTAAAAAGGATATAAATATAATGTGTGGACGTTAGCCTATGTCACAATAAAATAAAAAAAAAAATGTATATGTATGTTATTGTTCATAATATGTAATATGTTATTTTAAGCTAACAAAGGAAATGGGAAAGGAAATAGAAATAAATCCTTTCTTCTTATTCAAGCTTAAAAAAATAAATTGACATAACCTAAAAATAATAGACATCCACGCAATACCTTGAAGTTCCTTAAAGTGACAAAAATAAAGTAAGTATCTATGAAACTTTGGAGAGCAAAAGAAAGATTTTAAAATAAGGCGACCTACCATCCTTACCGTCTCGCTCTCTAAAGAATGATGACCGTTTCTTTTCTTCCGGAAGATAGTTATCATCATCAAAATCGTATCCCCTAGCCCCAAGACCACCACTGTTGCGAGCATTATCCTCCTCTCGGGCCAGATACTTTGCAAGGATTCTATTTAATCTGTGACGATTATTATTGTGTTGTGTTGGTGTGAAAGATCCGGCTCCTGTTTCAGAATCTATATATTGAAGATGAAGAAGAAAAAAAATGTGATAAAAAAAAACACAAAGTAAGTATGTAGCTAGTAAATTGATATACATTTTTAACCAAAACGTGACTAATATAGAATTGAATGTTTTTAAAATGTAGGTATAAGAGGCAGTAGTGAATTGGGGTTTGAAGGGAGTACCCAATCAACAGAGGCAATAAACTTAAGAGCTTATTTTTCTGATCGAAAATTAGTAAAAATCTTAATCTGGCATACGTATTTTGATTATTTAATTAAATATAGCTTCAAATTCATTAAAAGATATATGTTTCTTAAATATCGAAAGATTTAAAACAATTAAAAACTGAATAACTTAGGAAAGTTTAGGCTATATCTAGAAGGCGTGATAAGACAGCAAGCTGGTGTTGAAAACTAAGCGACATTTTTTAGCTTTTGCATCTCAAGAAGTATCAAAATAGTGAGAATTAGTTATATTAAGTAGATATAGTTGAGATTCTAAATTAATTGTCTCAGAAAATAAAATAACTTCCCAACTCAAGAATACAAATTTCGGAGTAGATTTTGAAAAAAAAAGTGTAGTAAAATCAAAATTGCCCGAGCAAATTTTTTAAATAAAAATTTTTTAAATTAAGCCTAGTTTATACATCAATGCGAAGTGAAATTCAAATCGAAATGAAACATCAATAAATCTCGCGTCGAAAGGTTTACAAAAAAAATAAATTCTGTTTTATATTTGGTTTAGATAAGTCCGTTGAATTATATTTACTTCAAAACAAATTTCTTCCGATCGAAAAATTATTAATTGAGTAGTTAGCCGTTAATTAGTCGTGAATAAGTTATGACAATATCGAATTTTTCATTCGATGTTTTTGTTGCTGCCTTGCTTAAGTTTATATCAACTTAGCGAAGCATCACCCCAAAAAGGGGTAAAAACGCTTATATCCAAAAGTTTAATGCTAAATAATTAGCCATTCAGCAGTTCTGAATTAGTTGTGACAGTTTTGAATTTGTCGCTCTATGTTTTATATGTTTTTTTTTTTTTTTTTTGCAAAATTGTGAAATTGGTGTCAACTTAGCGAAGCTGCCTCTGGAAAAGATGTAAGGACTTCTTATTGAATGGTTTATTGCCATTCATAAGTCCTGAATTATTTACGACGATTCTAATTTTGTCGTGCAATGTTTTCTATGTTTTTTTTTTTGCAAAATTGTCAAATTGGTATCAAGTAAGCGAGGAACCACTGGAAAATAATAATTTGCCGTTCGGGAGTCATAAGTTAATTGTGGCAGTTTCAATTTTGCCGTGAGATATTTTTTTTATAATTTTTATTAATTAATTAATTTTACCCACGCAAAACCTAGCTTTTACTTAAAAATCCAAATGCTTTTGCTTTTTTATTAAAGATTGTACTGAAATATTTTTTTTAAAGATATTTTTAATCACACAAACTGGAGTTCAAGCTGGAAAAATAAGTTAAAACTAAAAAATCTAAGGTTGACTGTTGCTATTACTGGAAGAATCCTTTTACTATCTAGCTTAAGCTTATTTTTATTCATACAGAACTTGGCTTACATATAATTAATAGTCCAATTTTTAGATTTAGAATTGTTTATTTACAAGAACCAATATTATTTTCAAATCATTATTCTAAGCCAAATGTTTAAAGACCGCCCTTTAGGCCAAGCATACAAAAAAGTTGTGATTATGATCAGTCCGCCACTTTGCTTTTTGGAACCAAATACAAAGGGATACAAAAAAGTATAGTTATTTGTATAGATACACACAATTTCTTAACTCACCATCGTCCCAGTAATCCTGTTCCTGAGCTGCCGCTGGCGGGATGCCGTAACGCATGGGAACATTGTAATTGTCCTTAAGTGCCAATTGTGCCTCTCGCCTGTGAAGTGCATCTACGGCTGCTTGAAGAGAGAATGGTGAATGCTGTGCTAATGAACCTTCTAGCCATACATGGATGAGGAAGAGAAAAATCAATTTTCTCGCCATATCTTTATTGTGTGGGTGTCCTGTCAACAGTCACTTTTCTAGATTGCGTTCTTTAGACGAGGAGTAAGTTAAACGAAGAAAGAAAATAAAAAAAAAAAATAGCAAAATTGAAAATTATATTCGTGTCACGTATATCAGAAGAGTTTTCATGTTGATAAAATTATAAAAACATCGGAAATCGTATCTTTTATAAAAAGCAGTTTGAATATCTGATACTTGTTTGTGCTTTAACTAGATTTGGCAAATTAAACAGAGTTTGAAGCTGGGATTAATTAAGTCGCTATTTTGTTTTTGATGAATGGTTGCTACATGGGAAATATTTAAATTTACTCAGAAGATTTTCGGATTTAATCAAAATTATATATTAAGCCAGCATATAGTTCTTTTTTTGGTAAGTAAAGCTGCATCGCTTCTTTAATGTTCTTATAACACCTATAACGCCGAGCAAACAGATATGTATGTATAAGAATATGTATTCATTTTGTGAAGTCAAAACATGAGAAAAACTGATTTTTTGGAACATTGCCGTAATAACCACAGAAATGTATACCTATAAAAAGTAATTTTCAAAATTTGAATTTGGATATTGACTGCTTATACTGACAAAAATAAGAATTGAAAGAAATCGATTCAAAAAATGAAAGAGGAATTATTTAGTGAAGCGCTTAGAGAATACGCCAAAGTTATAATAATAATAGGAGTCCTGTGAAGTTAGTAAAAGAATTGTTTAAAATTGAATAAAAAATGAGAATTCCTGGTAGCAAACAAATAGTTATAGAATTTCTCATACTTTTTTTCAATAGTTCTGGCGAATGAAATGTAAAATTTCGAAAAAAAAGCTTTTTTTGCTAACTTCACGCATCAGCAAAGACTTTTTTGAGAAAAAGATTTCTGAGCATGTTTTTCAACTTAAAATTTCGATAATTTTTGGTTCTATAAGTCAATGGCCACTTTAATTTGCCCTAACTTTTCCAATTTTAAAGCCTGTACCAAATTTCATCACTCTACAACAATCAAAAGTGTGCCATATAATTTATAACAATTCTGAGAAAGTGGGCGGATACCACGCTCCTTATATGGAAAAACCCAAATTTTCGATTTTTTCTTTATATACATCACAAGGCCTACCGTTGTGCGATATTACAAGATTCTAAGGTATGGGGAAGTACTCCATAATTTTGATGATCTGTCAGTCAGTGCGAGTTACGGTTTTCACGATTTTTGACGTAGACATCCTATATCTCAAGAACCACTAATGCTAAGGAGTTGAAAATTGGTGTGGCGCCGAAGTTATAGAGGGGGCCCAAAATCGCTTAAGTTTGTTCCTGTAGAAAGGGATAGTCCCGAGAACTTGGCTGGGCACTACCGTGCCCTTTGATTTGTGATATTGTAACTCTGTTAAATTTATTTAATTTATTATTGTTATAAATAAATATATCGAGTTAGCTTGAATTAGGCATGTAAAAAAAAACTAATTTAAGAACGATTAAAGTTGCTTAAATGTTAAATCTTACATACTCTGCCAACATTTTTGCTTTATACTCATGCATACAAAAAAGAATAGATGCACAACATGTTTTTTTTTTTTCAAATAAAAGGGGTTGATATGTTATGTTGCATACTTTAATATCGGTAAAGTTTTTAATTTTCATATTTCAGATTGTGGTAAGTACCGTAAATGAAACAAACCTTTAAAATTGGTACGCTGATGTTGGTGATACTTATTCACAACCATGATGGATATTAGTCCGTTTGTCAAGCACACATTTTTTATTTCTTACGGTTTGAAAAATAACTTAAAATAAATTAAAAAAATAAAGTCCTTACAATCTATATTATTTTATTGTTTTTTTTTTTTTTACTTTTTATTTTAACTTTCGCTTTCAACTTCAATCTTCAACCAATTCCATCTGTAAAGAATAAATTGTTCGAGGAATGAAATCATACATCACACTTCTTGAAGGGCGTATATTTTTCTTTTAGAGATACGATTTTTTAAAAAAATAAAAAAAAATATTCAACAGCAGCTGACAAAGAAAAATCAATTAGAGATGATTCAGTTTATAAGGAATTTTATAAAGGTATTCATCAGCATTTATAAAATGGGGACAACTGGAATTTTTCATAAACATTTAATTTATTTCCTTTATTTAAGAAATATAATATGTACATTCTTCAAGAAAGTGAATGACTGAATGTACGTAATATTTACGGTTCATATACCTACGTATTTTTACCGGGTAGATTTGTGTTAAGAAATGTGGGGCTAGCGTGACATAGTGGTTAGTGTGTAAGACTGAGGGATTGACGCCTAGCATCTTCCAACTGAATAACAAAAATACACAAAAAATTATTATTTCACCGCTACTGCATCTTGCGAGGAATTGTCTGTCTTGTCATAAAAAAGCCCTTCTCATCTGATTGTCGCCATTCGGATTTAGCAGAAAATTTTAGATGTGCACTGAAAACACAGGAATGGGCGAGTTGTAAGTCATTATAGGCCCTGATTTTTTGGGCAACAATTTTTTTTTGTTTAAACAATGTGGGTAAAATTGGATCAGTGTTATCAAAATTTGAAAAGTTTAAAATCCATGTTTTTTCTATCAGTTTCAAGGAGTAGGAAATTATAGGTAAAGGTTTACGAGTGTCCCTGAAACACCCTTTAATTTTAACTAATTTTTAGGGATTTTTTTTAGTTTTACTCGAAATGACTTGAACTTGCATAATGAATTCAGATACAGTTCACTTGGCAGCTGTATCTGAATTCATTCGTAAATCTTGCTTTGAATTTAAATTAACATTAGGCAAGTTCAGGACAATATACGATCTCAGAGCCTTCAGCAATTTCAGTTGCCCGAACAGGATTTCCCAGCAACATTTCTCAGTTTTACTGGCAATATATGTATACTGAAGAAAAAAATGAAAATGGGATAAAATTTTGAAAAGAAGAAAATTTCTAAAAGAGTAATTTTTGGAATAATTTAAAAAAAGTAGTGACAAAGAGGCAGTGCTAAAAAAAAAGAGCCAAAATGCCAGTTTAGAGTCATCACGAAGGTAGTCCTGTTTACAACTATCAATTTTGTCAGAATTATTAATCTAACTTCGGAAATCAACACAGAATATAACAACATTTTTGAAAATTTTATTTAAGATTATTTCAAGTTTTGTGGTCGATGGATGGTTTTCTAATTTCAACTGCAAAAATTGTCAAATTTTGATTATTTTTTAACACGTAATAGAAAAACAATTCGGGATTCTGCTCTCTATCTGGATCGATTTTAAAGATCCAAACATTAATTCTTACTCTGGTAGGTAGATGGCTTTTATGGTAAGGTAGTGTTAATAGCAGTATAAAGAAAAGAGACAGGAAATAACTGAAAATAATTAAAACGTAAGTAAAAAAGAGATGTTCATTTAACACTGCTGCCATTGTGATCCATATCGATTTATTTTCAAGGCATGATCCTGATCCAGATCCGTAGATAATAAAACGCGGCTTTTATTTTAAACAAAAACAAAACAAAAGCAGAAAAAATTGTTATAAACATACTAAAATATTTAAAATCAAACTAAATGCTGAATTTTTGTTTTATCAAAAACCATATTTTGCAAATTTGATAATATTCGTTAAGAATAATTGGCGTGGTAGGAAAATGTTTTGTCACCAAAATTAAACAAATAGACCACTGTGTGGAATTTTGATGTACATATCTTGAAGAGGAGCTTTTAGTTTTAATTCACCAAGTACCTACGACATAAGTATACATTAAAGTAGACCATTACGATTTAAATGAATCATAAGAGGCGAAATATGTATAATGTGTAAATGAAGAGTACCCTATACCTATTAATATTGTAAGTGCTTTTTTTATTTATCTTGTAAGGACATAAAGATTCAAGAATTCAATTAAGATGTCCTTTTGTGTATTTTATGGCAAATGCAAATTACATTGAATTATGAAAAACTTTTCTTTGGAATAAGACTCGTAAAAATAGTGTGAGAAAGAGAATGGAAAAAGAAGACATCAACGAAATGAGAAAAGAAGCACTGAATGCTTCCACATTCCTTCCATTGATCTTTCCACTCAGCACTGGAAAATTGGGTTGTCCAGTGTCTTGGATATAATTTAACATGCCGCCTCCACTGTACATAAACGATGTCAGAATTATGAACATGTCTACAAAAAAAAAAACTGTATTAGCCGTGGCGTGATGGTTAGTGCGATGGACTGTCATGCCGGAGGTCTAAGGTTCGATCCCCAGCCTCGCCACCTATTTATTTAAAAGAAAAAACGGCTACTGCCTCTTGCGAGGAATTGACAAATCCTCCAAGAGTATCTCCTGTCACAGAAAAGTGCCGCTCGTTAGCCGTTCGGATTCGGCAATAAACTGTAGGTCCCCTCCACTTCTGCAGACACGCACACAGGAATGGTTGAGAGTTGTAAGTCACTAGGCCCTAGTAGTTCTTCATGAGCTGTTGTGCCATCAAATTTATTTATCTACAAAAAAAAACTAATAATGGATGCACAAAACATGTTGAAGAAAACTACTTTTTGAACAAGATATGAGCGCTGTTTAAAGCTTGGCCATGAGATTTGACGTTTCATATGTGTGAGAGAGGTAGAAGTACTATTGAAAGGAATTTTTTTTTGTTTCGATCTCTTGCTCCGACTTATTAGTGGAATTTATCTACTAAAATAACGCCATGAAATAAAGTGCCCAGTGCGAAAAAATAAGCTGATTGTTGATTGGATTGTGGACAGTGGTTTGGATTTGGATGTTGGGGATCTGTATATCCTGTGGAGTCGGCGTGTAATAAGCAAACTCACGGTTTCAAGTATTTGTGGTAGAATTAATTACATAAATTTAAACATTCTGCACTTATGTATGTACCCCTGCGTTAAATGTATTAAAAAAAGTGTTTGCCGTGCGTCTTTTGTCAATGTCAGTGCGAGTGTCTTGAACTTATACTAAGCAAATATTCTTTCTCGCTCTTGCTCTCGCTCGCTCTTAATGTGAAACTTTATTTAATTGTCTTCTAAGTATTTGTGGTACAATTATTATTCAATAAATAAAAAGATTATGCACTTCTATGCAAAAAAAACCTTTCCAATGATATATAAATAATATCCTCGGCTATAAATAAAAATAAATAAATTTGATGGCACAACAGCTCATGAAGAACTAGGGCCTAGTGACTTACAACTCTCAACCATTCCTGTGTGCGTGTCTGCAGGAATGGAGGGGACCTACAGTTTATTGCCGAATCCGAACGGCTAACGAGCGGCACTTTTCTGTGACAGGAGATACTCTTGGAGGATTTGTCAATTCCTCGCAAGAGGCAGTAGCCGTTTTTTCTTTTAAATAAATAGGTGGCGAAGTTGGGGATCGAACCTAAGACCTCCGGCATGACAGTCCATCACACTAACCATCACGCCACGGCTACTTGTAGATAAATTGTACCACAAATTCGGTATTTGCCGTTTTGATAACGAAAAATGATAGGTATTTTAATAGTTTTAATTGAAGCTTTTTTGGTCAAGTTTTTTTAAATTATGGATATAAAAACACACACATAAATTTTATCACGTTTGTTTCGCTAGGAAAACTGTTATCCGAATCCGCATAGCAATTCATTGTAAAGCGGGTAAAAACTGCTAGCTGCACTATATTTAAAAACCGGATGCAGTTTGGTAAAGTAAGAGCCAGTTGAAAGAAACGAAATCGAAATTCATACAAATCGTAATATGTCACAAAGAGAGCGAAAACGACAAAAATTGTACTTTACATTTTGTGGCTTTAAGAATTAACCCATGGTATTTGTCTGCAGTGATGGTGACTATAAGGCACCAGTTATATCTATCATTGAAACTCATCATTGAAAATTTTAATTATTTATTTTAAGACGTTTAGGATGCAAAATCTATGATTATTTCGATGCCAAAATATAGCTTTTAACTTAATTAATATATCTGGCCCAAAAAAAAATTCATTTCGGCCCAAAACTTTCTCCGGCAATGAATTTTATTATTTCAATGATCATTGATAAAGTAGTGCAATCATTGAAAAAATTAAAGTAAATTTATTTGGAGGGTTAGAGCCAAACGAAATTTTTTTTTCGCAATAAATATTAATTGAGTCTTCAGCTTCACATTGGCATCAAAATAATTACTGATTTTAGTTTCTGAGTACCCTAAATCTTAAACTAAAAATTTTCAATGATGAATTTCAATGATAGCTGAACTGGCCCCTAAGAAACCATGTATATTGATTTATTATGTTCCAAGAATTTACACATTTCTAAATTTTGTTTGAAAATTAATATAGTAATTTAAATGAAAATTTTGGTCAATATGTACATATTTGGAAAAACTTAAAAAATAATTTTGCCATTTTTCTTTTTTTTCTTTGCCAGTATGGTTGTATCTAATGGTATAACTAATTACCTCTAAAAAGTTGTAT
The DNA here is from genome assembly GCA_947049315.1 of Epistrophella euchroma. Lineage (NCBI taxonomy): Eukaryota > Metazoa > Arthropoda > Insecta > Diptera > Syrphidae > Epistrophella > Epistrophella euchroma. The sequence continues at coordinate 117,080,536 of OX346245.1, read as the reverse complement.
ATATACTCCTGTCCTGGCGTAAGGAGAGCAATCAAATTTTTGTCAGTTTTTGAGAAAAACTCTTGACTTGACATAATCATACTAAATAAAAATAAATATTAAAAATCTTGTAAATTTTGTACTTTTATCAAAAGACTGTTTTATTCTTAAATTTTGTATAAACTTTTTTTTATTATATGTATTTTGTTTATGAAGTGCTAGTTTATTTATTTTGTTATTCCTATATGTATGTAATTTAAACTAAATTTTCCACAAAGACAAATCTACAAAAATATTCATAAATAATAAAATAATAAATCTTTCATCCATAGGTGATCCAGTCCAGCTTTGCATATACATATATTTATTCATTTCATAGTACATATAATAGTACCTATGAACCTATGTATATGTACTCGTATTTAATATAAGTATTTTTAACATTTCCACATGAAAATCTTTAAACAATTAGGTACATAAATTCCCTAAATTTCCTAAAATAAAAACCTTTTGATCACTCAAACAAAAAAAAAATAAATAAATAAACAAACCTTTTATCAACTCATTGAAAATTCTAAAGTAGCCCACTTGGTTAGTCAAGCATGTCAAACAATACACAAGTTTATTTCTTCAACCTCGGAATATCCTTTTTTTTTCAAAATTCATCTCAAGTGTGAATACCAAAGCACTGAATTATAAGAGTTCTTCTATTTAGGACGTGGGTATTTTAATAAATAAGATAGAATTTTTTGTAGAAAAACATAAAGCTACATATAATTAAGTAGGTATACATATATTCATATAAAATATCACATTTCAAATAAGTCTTCAATACCATTTGTTTTGCTACATCAATATCAACAACATCAAAAACAAAAACAACAAGTCTGTGATTATTGATTTTTATTTGGGCATTTTTGCAAAAAAAAAAAAAAACACCTCACACCCACAATCATTCTCAATGAAATAAAAGTTACCTACCTACATGGTACATATTTTTAAGCCCTGATAAATATGACGTAGATACATTAAATGATTTTTCTGCGATATTACTTTATGTCATCATATAAATGTCATATACAATATTTTCCACTTCGAATCATTTAGATATTTTTATTATGAACATTTTTGTTGTTGCCGTTATTTTAATAATCCTTCATAATAGAGATACTTTTGTGGGAAAAACAAAAGAGGTAAACACATTTCCCCCCTAAAGAGAAAAAAAAATGCTAAAACACGTACTTAGGTACAGAATATTTATATTTTTTTAAAAGTACTAGTGTGCGTATATTAAGAGGTGTAGGTTAATTATTCTCAAAAAGTGACTTTTTAAGGATTAAGTTTTGAAAAAGAATTGACATTTTGAATTAAAAAAAAAAAAAATAATTAAAAAGAAGATTGAGTGGTGGCAAAATTTTGTAGGTATACCAATTTTTGTAAAATTAATTTTCTATTATAATCAAGGTGCTTACAACTTCATTCTTCTTTTTTTTCGAAGTTATTCCATCGGGAAACTAAGTTTAAAAAAATATTAAAAATACTAAAATTCGATCATACCTTTTACTTTTTAAAGTGTTTTATTTGTAATCCGAGAAAACACTAAATTTTTTTTAATCCTATTTTTCTTTTAAAAATTCATCCGTCATTCAAGAATGAGAAGTCCTTGAAAGTATGCCACTTAAAAAACAACAATTACAAAAAAACCACAGTTCTTCACTTTGATTGTTTTTCTTTCACTCCAAGATGATTAAAGTGCACACTTTAAAGTTTTTTTTTTTTTTATTTAGTTTTTAGATTAATTTAAAACTTATTTAACAATTTTTTTTAATTTAAGGGATACACAGTTACTGCCAGGACGAATGATGATTCCCGAATCTATCTAGTTAACTGTGGGAAATGCTTTTTATACTCAGCCAGGATAATTTTCTAAGTAGGAGGAAGGAATACTTAAAAAGAGAGCTAAAAAAGAGAGAACTGAAATGATTCATGTTTATAGGAGCTTTTTCATATATGTACGCCAAAGGGAATCAATATGCGTGCGCAAAATGTCTGAAGGGCAAGGTCGGTATACCATGATTTCTGTAGAATAGTTTTTAATGTTAAGACTCTCAGCAATAAAAGACATTTTTGAATTCAAATGTTATTGGAATAACTCGAAATATATAATAAAATCAGCAACAGATTGTTGAAGTTCATGTATATCGTACTTAAATTTTAGTATCGAATAATGTGCTGTTATCCTGGAGGATAATGCTTTCAGGACGAAAATTCCCGGCCAAGAGGAATACATACCGTATATTGTGCATGTGTGTGCTATGGGAGATTGGGGGAGCATTATCAGTCGCCACTCCACCTGTTGTTGAATATGAGTACCTACTTATATGTATGTTATTGTATTGGGATAGGAACAGAACAAAGAAATGAGGACTTTAGAAGACACACACAGGTATTGCAGCATTAAATTCAGTTCATTTAACGACTGACAGCTGTTGTTGTTCATATCTTGTGAAATATGTGGTAAATTTGCTGATTTATGTGTTTTTTTCGATACTTTATTCAAATATTGATTTTATGAAGCTGCTATTATAGATACATACACACAACCTGCAGTATACGAAAACTATCCTATAATCATTATTATATTGAAAAAAATTGACTACTACGCACATTTCAGGTGATTTAGGTATATCTATGATGAATTAAATCTATTTAATACACGATACACCTTTGGGATATTATATTAAAAAATCGAATCTATTATTTTTTGTATTTTCGAAATCCCACTTCATCGCCTTTGCTCAATTTTCAAGAATTATATTAATAATCTGTTTTGTGTAATTTCTTTAATATTTTGTTTGTTTTGATTTTTGAAATTGATTTCCTTATTTTGATTATTTGAATTTTGGTATTGATTAGCTGAAGAGGCGTTCGTCGTCGCGTCGCAAAGCTTGAATTATGTATAGATTTTCCTACAAGAAATGAAATTTGTGTGGGCCTTGGCGAATCGAAGAGGCTTTTTGATTTCAGGGTAACTCATTATGAAATGAAAAATTATCCATGATTGGTTCTCACTAATTTGCTCTTGTAACTAATGGTAACCTAACGTTTCTGAAACTGCCTCAAGTGTTTAAATTGATTTGAAATATAATGTAGTTCAATGGCATATTGTTTCAAAATATGGTAAACTAGGGGACGTTCGGCTTTGTCGTTTTAACTAACTTCGCTAATGTGTAACCCAATAATTTAAATGCTGAACGCAACCTTCTACAAAAATACAGGGTGCTTTAGTTTGGCAGTTCTAGTTAGTTGGCAAAAAAGGTTGTAAGTGTTTATGTGTATTTTTGAACCTGGCTGTAATTTTTTACTTCAGGTAGGTAAGCAATTTTACGGATTTATTTTTTTTTTTTTTAAACCAGAGACATTTTTTGAACAGTCTTGTTAAACATTAGTCTTTACATTAAACAACACAAATCGATTCGTCAGGTTTCATATCCTTTTTCCAAAAATTAAAAAAAAAAGTTTGTGACATCGGGGCACATTCGTCGTTTTGCAAAGAGGCACATTCGTCATCTTCCGATGGAGCCCTGAAGTAAAATATGTTGACGTAAATTATTGATGCAGCATCTTCAGATGAAAGTGACACTATGCAACATAAAACAGTCAGACCAGTCAGATAATGCATTTTTGTAGAAGACTAAAGTTGTGGAAAGACGAAGAGACGCTAGCTTCTGATAAAAGTCTGACTAATGAAGACTCTAGGGCTATGAGAGATAACTTTTTTTTTTCAGTTTACAAAGTACTTAAGAAATCAATCCTTCTACATAATATGTTCACAACGGAACTTAGCCGCATATGGAGCTGCAGCCGCAGACGAAATAGTTCGCCAACTTTTAACTTTTCCCGTGCACCACGTTTTACGTTTCAAATTGTGTGAAAAAAAACAACTTTTCGCGTTGGAAAGAAATATTGTTGTTATATGTGTCGCGAAAAAAATTATTAATTAAAAGGGAAAATATTGGAAACAAAAAATGTGAATTCTGAGCTTGTACACAAGAATGTTTTTTCTTCAAAATACTTTCAAAGCTGTACAGCTACATTGTAGGCACTTAAAAAAAATAACGTACGACACTTTCGATAGCTCTTCCTGTTCCGTCTGCGGCTCCAGTTACAGCACTCTATTCTGTCTAGGCAATTAATTGAAGACATTTCCTCAAAACTGAAGAATGAAATTAAATTGAAAGTAGGGACCTCATCTTACGAATCCGGCAGCGACATTTCGACATTGGAATAAATATTACGTTAATATATATTTACCAATGAACTTGGCTAACGAGAAACGACATAGATGTGTGATTTTTATATTATGTTTTGTGGAATTATTGTGATGAAAATATAGTTTTTCTCTTTTTATTAAATAAATATTATGTTTAAATGATTTGAATTAATTTTATTTTGCAGTTTAGGTCCAAAAATTTTGTGTGCCGAAAGTGCCCTTAGCATTGACGAAAGTGCCCCGTGCTATAGCACATTTGGCGAAATGACATTTTTTCTTAAATTATAAAAATACCTATATATGTTTTGTATATGATCTAAAAAACTCCTTTATTTTATTTTATTTTGATTATTAACATTTAACATTTCATAAATTGTATAAAGTTTATCTATACCTTTATTAATTTCGTAAATATAGAGCTTTCAATTTTTGGTGCCGAATGTGCCCCAGTTTACCATATCAATCTTACTACATAACAACTACCAATTTTGAAGTTTTTTTTTTTTTTTACCAAAAGTTATCATTAGATTAAGAAAACGAAAATGTCACAAATAATTGTGTTCAGTTTGTTTGTTAAAGGTGAAATTGACGTATCATAAGAGCATAAGAAGTGTTCCACTTGTAGAGCTCTTATTTACAGCGTAAATATAATGACCCTAAGAACATAAATGTTAAAGTAAGAGTCAAGTTCTTCCTATGTATACAAAAAACCTGTGTGTAAAAAGTCAGCCTCAGCATGCATTATAAACCCTACCTCTAGACCGAAATTCATAATTCTACAACAATCAGAAGTGCTTCATATAGTTGACAGCACTTCTGAGAAAGTGGGTTGATGCCACGCCCCTGAAAGTCAAATATTAATTTTTTTAATTTTTTCCTTTGCATGCATTGCAAGCCCTATCGCTCTACCAAATTTCATCATTCTAAAACAATCAGAAAACAATTTTGAGGAAGTGGGTGGATACCACGCCCCCTATATGGAAAACTCCAAATTTTCAATTGACTTATTTGTTTATATCACAAGGCCTACAGTTGTGTCGGGAAGTAAACTTGATGATCTGTCAGTCAGTGAGTCAGAGTTAGTCAATTACGGTTTTCACAATTTTTGACGTTCTATATCTCAGAAACCACTAATGCTTATATGAGTTAAAATTTTTAGTGAGTCGGCTGTGCTTACCAAGCTTACCAAATGCGCCGAGTTTCAAGTTTCTAACATTTTAGGTTCCGGAGTTAGAGGGGGGTCGAAAATCACTTGAGTTTGTTCTTGTAAAAAGGAGTAGTGCCGAGAACTTGGCTAGGCACTACCGTGTCCCTCGATCCTAGAAAGGTAATCACAATTTTTAGTACATTTATTTTATTAGACATTCTGGGTCTTTTTTTGAAATCAATATCCAATTTAATTTTTTGTGGTTAGGCCCATTTGCGCAAACGAAACAAAGCGTAGAGTTTGTTTATTTTTCAATGTGTTTTGTGTTTGTTGTGTTGGTGATTCTGAAAAAATATTCTTATCCGCTTGTTATTTATTTTCCATTCGTGCAATTAAAAAACGATAAGTTCTTATTTATTTATTTAAACTGGGATAGTTATCCTGAGTTTTATATATGTTACTGTAAATAGCCGAAATAATGAAATTCTCAAATTTACCGGTATATTCTAGAACAATTCTTACCAATGGTGCTGAGAAATTCTATGATTTACCGGCAAATTCTAGAAATTCATTATTTCGGCATTTTACGGTAACATATACATATTTATCCGTTCGTTTGGAGCAAGTGGTACTTAAACGCTTATGTTTTACTTTTTCCTCAGCGTAAACTGTCACATAAGCTCTTATGTTGAAACTAGTTTTTAGAGATCAATTATTTATAGTAATACATATTTTAATATTATAAATGTCCAGCATATTTATTAAATGTTTTGATTCAACGGTTAAACGGTTCATGATTTGCATATCTGTTTGTGTGTATTCTTCTTTTGAAAATTTGTATGCCTTAGACAACGCACATTAAGATTTAAAGATATTTTAGAGCATTAACCTGTCGAAGCTATACTTCCATTCAAGATACAATAAACAAAATAATTTTCTGCAGTTTTCAAGACTCAACAAATCAATTAACTTTAATCGACTTTCGTATGATGATGGTAATTGAAAATTATCGCAAATATATAGAGAAATTGTTTTTGTACGGATTCCAGTTTTTATTTACTCTAAAAGAGGACGAACTATAAAAAATAATAAATTGCTTTGGAAATGTATGGGTCGTTGAATTATTTTGAACTATGTATGTTTCACAAATCCTTATATGCTATTGCTTTTAGAGCAAATTTTATCGAACTGGGCCTTAAACGTGAGACAAGAGTCAACTATGCCAAGGTCTTTTAAAACGGAATTTCATTTTAAGATGTTTTCGGCAATATTGTATATTCAATGACAGGTTATTTGGCTGAAATTTCAAGTTTTCTTTTTACTATCGATGACAAAGTTTATTAAATGGGTTGAATAAAATCCGCCAACTGCAACTCCCACTTTTATTATAATAGAGTCTAAAACATAGTTTTTAACTATTATTATTTAAAAAATCGACAACCACCAAATTGGAAGAAAAAATAAATTCCTAGAATAGTTGGGTTTTATTATCCTCCAGATCTGATTCGAATCAGATTATGATAATAAAACAAACAGGATCACAGTTGACAACATTGTTATGTATCCATCTCTTCTTTTACAATAATTTAGCGGAAAGGAGTCGATACATAGAGAAATCATAATGGATATTATGTTACTGTGAAATTGTGAAATGTAAAAATTATGGAATTTGCCGGTGAAACTTAGATTTTATTTAAACAAATTCTGTAAAAGTGAAAAATATTTTGTTCTCATGATTCTGGTAAGCGCATCACCACCCAAGGAACTGTTGTCCGAGAAAATTTTTGACATTGGCGTCTATCTGGCGTCCAGCTAAGGATAAGCTGGAGTAATCGAATTGCGTTAGCGGGACTGAGTTCTAAATGCGTTATGAAAATAAAATATTTCGTATTTTTGCGAATGTTGCTGAAAAAATCCAAAGTTTTTTTTCACATTTCGAATTCTTACAGGCAATTGTTTTTCTTAATTATCATGAAAAATGTCAAATGAAATATTATACAACTTAGACTGTCTCAATAAAATCCAATAACAATAGTTATATCTTGCGTGACTAAACACAATTCCACATAATACATACAAAATTTCAATTTTTCTACCCGTATGAAGTCAGGCGGGTTAGCTAGTTAAATATTATAAATATTTTATAGATATGTAGAAGGAAAATATAAAACACATTTTCAAAAAAAATAGTTATATGTATAATCGTTAAAAAAAAATATAAAACTTTTTGAGCATTAGGTTTAAATTTCAACTTTACGCTTCCACGCGTAGTCTCCTTGCATTTATGAGATGTGACTTCATCATATCTCACTTTCAATGGGACAAAATCTAGAAATTTTTCGTTTGGTATTTTTAACCGTTCAAAGATACAAAAAAAAAATTCTCGTGCTGTTTCTTATCGTTATGCGCAGTAACGGTATCTAAAAAAAATCATCTGCTGCAATGTCTCAAAACAAAATATATTAAACTTTAGAATGCTGTTCGTTTCATCTCAATACTACCACTTTTCATAGAGATACAACTCTTCAAAGAACTCTTAAAGAAGAACTGAAAATTTTGTGAATTTTTGAACAATAACAACAACTTAAAGGCACTACCACCAAAATAAAGTACGAAGAAAAATGGAGGCGGAACAAGAAAGCATACTTAAAGGAGCTTATATAAAAATGCTGATGCTCCAAATTGCATTTGATAAATAAACAGCACATTCCGACCGGTGACGTCAGTGGTCATAAGCGATGGAATGCGTAGTGCATACGACCTCGAAAACAGAGCAAATCTTATATACGTGGGTTCGAATCTCATGGTGTGCATGTGGAAAGTTTTTCACAATTAAATTGGATTTAAGCTCAGCACCACTAAAAAGGACACTGATGATATGGCTCGGCACCCCTTGAAATAGCTATATCTCCAGCTAAACAAAAATAAAACGAATTAAAATACCTAAAATTAATTCGTAAACAATTGCTGGTAGGGCCTTTAAATTGTTGTTGTTGTTCAAAAATTTGTGTTCCCTTAATTTTGTTGACTATTTTATATATTGTCATCTTTATTGGGAATCTACGAAGCTTAGCGTTGTATATCTCCAACGATTTCTTGCAACTTTATACTCTTAGTGAATCTGTCAATTCCTCGCAAGAGACAGTTCCTGTAAAAAAAAAATTATTTCTGTTTTAAGTGGTATAGGCTGGGATTCGATCACATGACCTTCGACATGACAGTACTTCGCACTATAACCATGGGCTCTTTAACGCAACGTAATCAACTTAATGAATTTCAAAAGAGATACAATTTTCATATCCTGCTCAAGCAATAGAGAAAAAAAGGTTACGTATACGCCACAGTGCCACAAGAATTTTTTTTTTTTTTTAAGATTATCCAATGTACATGAACATTTTTATTCCTTATATACTTCTTATGAATCTGGTTATATTCATTCAATTATGTATCTCGATGGAGGAAAATTGCATATTTAAGTGCTTGAACAGCATCGGCTACCGTCATACATATATTCTTGAGAGTTAGTGACGCATTTATTTTATCGCTTACCCTTCAAACTTAATCAGAACTTTTGTATTCTATGTGGAACAAAAGTTGTTGTTATCTTATTTAAAATGAAATAGGAATAATAAAGTTTTTCTGCTGGTATACGTATACAACAGTTTGAAGTGAAAATGGATATAGAATTTTAAAGAATCCCTGTTTCGTCTCGGAGCAAAATGTATAACATTTTAATCTGATCTTTATACATACAATAATTCTCTGTTTGACTTTTCATATTCTTCTATATACTATACATGCATATATATTTATATAATTCTTTTATGGTATTATTTCAAATACCAGCCATGATTAATCTCTGACAAGAACAAAATCCGTTCTTTGGAAATCGAGTTATTATTAAAATGGTCCTTAATCTTCCTTTTTTTGTGATTTTTTTGTTCTCAATAAAATCATCCATTTAACTAAGATATAAGAAATGCGTTTGTTTCCTTCAGAAATATGATCAAATATGTACGAACTTATTTAGGTAATCTGGAGTAATTTCTATTTAATCAAATGCCGATAGGCAGATTTTTGTATGTATTTTTCTTTAGTCCTTGAGTTAATTGGAATCATTTCTTAGACTGCTTCACCTTCACTCCATCCGTTCTAGATTATAATTTTCGTGTCTAAAAAGATTCCGTGGACATAAAGCGTAACAGGTGGAACACACATACATTCACATCATTAGATAGGTGAATGTGTATTTTCTTTCAATTTAAAAGGTTTGAGTAAAATTAAAGACATAAACAAAATCATTCAATCTTTTTTGCGCCGAATCTAAATTCTCTCAATTTTGTTCTCCTTTAGATTTTCTCTGAAACTATTAAAAACAAAAGCTTTTTTCCTTTAAAAAAAAAAAACGTACATCAGCTCGATAAAAGTTTGGGTAATTCAATGGAATTTGCACGTACATATGTCCTTAATAGGTAGGAGTATTTGTGAGGAAAAATTATATAGAGGTAGAGTTATGTAGGAGTTTGAAAAGAATTTTTCTCAACATGATTGTGGCTCCAGCTTTGCGAAGCCAAACTAAATAAATGTGAATAAGGACGTGAGAATGTCATCTTATATGGATACCGATTCGTGCGCATAAGATTTTATAGCAGAATATAAATACTTATACGAAAAACCATCGAAAAATGTGACTTTGAATCTTTAACTTCTGTGAACCTGTTAAATAAATGATAAGAATTTGTAGATCTTTTCCTTATTTCAATTTAGCTGATGGAATTGCAATGAAGGTTTTCTCAAGATATTCAATACATAGCTATATCAAAGATAAAATTTCTCAATAAAATCGTCTTTTTTTTCATTTGAATATGATAAAAAGAAATAATTTGCATTTTTTTTGTTGTGGTGAATCTTTGATTAAATATTCATCAAGGTGAATGCCTTTTAAAGAGGAAAAGAGAATCATTTTAATCAATTGATATTGTTTTTTAATAAGAAATTACTAAGTGTTCTTATTGTACATATTTATTTTTTGTTTAAAATATACCTTGTCAATAATTTTCACTTACATACGCCTACATATTTTCATATTTCACTAGGACCAAAACTAATGGTTCCTGTCATGTATATTTTCTTAGCATTTTAGGAAAATCGTATTTTGGTCAAGGATGCATCAAGATATTTTTCTAAAAAAACAAGTCATTTTATACAAATTGTGCTAAGGGCTGGGGCAAAAATTCTGACTGAGTCAGTATTTTAAAAGGAGGTTATTACTATCAAAACTGAAGCAGATAGATTAATTTGAAAGAAAGTAAAACTAAAAAAAAATAGATATTAATTTCAAAAAAGAGAATAGGTCTGAGCTATAATGGGGGATCATGATGATATTATTTAGAATGATAAAAATCTCGACTGGGAAAAATATCATCCCGAATGTATAAAATTCTCGACATAGTCCCGAATATTTAAAATAATATTTATATCTCTTAAAAAAATCTGAAAAAATATTTATTTTTTTATATTAGCTATTTTTAACTATTAATAATTAATTGATAATTAAAAAAATATATTTTGGATATACAGAACGAAGTGACTAAAACCATGCCAATTTATTAAAGAACGCAAATAGGTAATGTTCAATGTTCATGCTCCTTAACGTCGCGTGTCGGTAGAAACACTTTGGGCACTTTAAGCTAATTTTCTTCAAGCGTATGTATTCATGTGCATATAGTTTTAAAAAAATAACTTGTTTAGTTAAACTGGTAAAACTTTTCTAAATTGACTTGTTCTTTTATATAGGCTGGAGTTATAGCTATTTCACGGTCACCATGCCGTTCATCAGACTCCTTTAGTGGTGCTTAGAATTTTTGTAATTCGAGATTTTGTAATTCAAGATTATTACATTCAAGATTTTAATTTTCTAGATTTTGTGATAGACCCTATATTGGGTATCTTAATAAGAGAATAAATAAAAACGTCATCTATGACTTCGCTTAAATTATTCCTTATGTTATTTGTTAAAATATGACATTCTTAAGAATTGTTTTAAAACTTAGAAAATGTTTTAGAAATCGTTAACCTGATCTATTTTTATCAAATTTCGTGCCAAGTAGATAACGGTTTTTTGTAGAACATTAAAAATAATGGCAAAATTTACCCATTTAAACATAAATGTTATACTTTTCTTTAAAGCCAGTAGTCCGTTTATCATATTATTCTTCAATTAAGTAACATCTACGAAACATTAAAAAAATAAAACAACAAAATAAAAATCGATAGAAAAAGTAGTTTTGGTAATTAACATTTTTCTCAAATACTAGAAGACATAAAATTAATGGGAGTAATAACATCTATAAGCCAATTTAGTGCATAGTCTCCCAATTAACAAAAAAAAACAATACAACTTATTTTTCATTTTTTTTTCCAAAATTTTGTGTTTGAAATTAGTTTCTTTTTCTAAATTACTGATAGATATTATAGAAATTTGTTGTCCTTATTTTTTTTACCAAAAATAACAGTACCTGCCATATAGCATTTTTGGAAAATCTTAATTATTTCAAAATTGGTTTCACAATTTGTTCTAAAAAAAATTTAATAAATTGAAGGAGATATAATAAATTTTAAGAGATATAGAACCATATTTTTATTTTCACTTTTCTCGAAAACGAATTAGTCAATTTTGATCAATTTTTTTGATGGAGAATGTTCTAAAAAGTTAATGCTGTACCTTTTTTTTTTGAAAGCTTAATATATACTTCGAAAACGACGTAGCCGATTTTAACTAAACTTGAAATTTTAAAGAAAAATGGTTCTTATAGGAAAAAATAACGATACCTTTCATACAAACGTTTAAAAACCGTTACAGAAATCTAAATTTTGTTTTAAATTTACCTGTATTAATTAGTGCGGACTACACTAACAAAAACAAAATTTATAGAGACTTATCAACAATCTATCCTTCCATAGAACCAATTTTTTTTATTCATGACTACCTCATTATATATTAATACAATTTAAATTTATTTTTTTTACACAAGAGTTTCTTATAAGCTCAAAAAATATTTCATATCAAAATTTAAAACAAAAAATAAAATTTTTGATTAACAAAAAAAATTAAATTAAATCTGTTTTTGATCGGATGAATGGTTTTTTCAGAAATTGAAATTTTAATTCTATATTCATAAATACTAAAAAATGATGTAGGGTAAAATCGGGAGATATGGCACCCATTTTTGTTTTTATTTATTACTTGAAAAATAAAAAATATTAAATAAAAATAATTTTATTCTTTAACCAGTTCTTTAACAAAAAGTAGGAACATAAATAAAATTCATATGTTATTTCATATATTTTTTTGCAAAAACAAAAACCATTGAAAAAAAGCGATGCAAAAAAATGGAGGGTGATATGGCACTCTTGTTTTTTATAGTTGTTCGTCATAGAATGAGATGTTTTAGTCCTATGAGTTACTAACGTCATCACCAACGTTGGTATTCTTTTTGAGATATAAGTATTGGTTTTCTAAGCACACTTCTAATGAAAATTTGGTACAAAAGTAGAAGCGGGGAAATGGCACCGATTCCATATATCCCGAGATTGCGAGGTGCCATATCTCCCTTTTGACAATATTTTGTAGTGTGCCATGACAAATATACTCGATTGCACTTTACATTTTTGTTACTCATTTGTTAAATGGGCAGTGGCGGCGCGTATGTGGATACACTACAATTTCTGCTTTTCTAATGAACACGAATAGACACGTTTGCTTAGTTATTTCAATAAATAGATAAAAGAATTCACGGTACCTAACTGTTCTTTTTTTTTATTCATATGAACACCTGGCGTCAAAATACTTTCTTAGCTATACACGTATTTCAGTGACACACAAAAAACTTATTGCGTAAAATATTCTCAATTTTATTTTTCAGTCGGTTTTAAATAATTATTGTTGGTCTTTTGCGATTCTGAAAGGAATCAATAAGAGCTTACGTAATTCTGAATGATATTTTGCTATCTTTGTTTCGAAAAGAAGTCATTAAGTGGGAGATATTGAAAGGGTGCCATATTACCCGTGGTGCCATATCATCCGACCTTACCCTATCAATATTTTTTTCTTAGAAATACAAAACTTTATAAATAAAAAATATTTTTGTTTTTTAAAACCGCTCCTATAATTTAATTTTGTGTAATAAACTTAGATTTTTTAGCTCTCAAACTATTTAAGAAGCTTTTTAATATATTGATTTGGAAAATGCAACTAAGGCGTGAACATTTTTTTTTCAGCTTTGGAAAAAGTTTTTAACTTTAATACGAATCATAAATAAGGCACAGAAACAATATTGAATACAACTTTTAGGCTTAGGTATAGTTTTTTTTTTTATTTTTCTATAAAATCAAATATTTACAAAATAAATATATACATATAACATTTTTATAACTAAAAAAATAATCATAGCTTTAGTTTATTTATAATAATATAAAAATCTATTCTTATAAGAACTTAAAAAAAAATATTAATTTATACAATAAATGTTTTCATCAGAATATGGCTTTTCATTGTGTTTTTTTTTTAGTTTGTTTGTTTTATATTTGGTTAATAAAATTAAAAGCTTAAAATAAATTTTAATTTTTGTTCGTTTAATTTTTGTGTTCGTTGCAGTATGTAGAACATGAATTTATGAGATTATTTTCTACTGCTTTTATTGTTTACTTTTTAACTTGACCTTTATATAGTATATTTCAATGACGCTTCACGACGAATGTCAAATCAAATCTCACCCAGTTTAATGACACCAAAGAAACTTTTAGCATTTGTCAACATAACGACGCGATCCTGATGAATGTCACGCAGGTGCAATTCATCATTGCTCTCCAAATAAATAACACCACTTGTATAGCAGGTGTGGCTCTTGATTATGTTTGTCGGCACAAACAAGGCACACTGCAGGAACGGTTGCACGTTGTGGTATAAAACAAAGCCGTTTCGGTCATAACGATTGTCATAGTAAATCTGTGCATAAACAAAGTATAAGCCACTTTCTTTGACGGTTAATACACCATGATTCAAATCGAAGGCTTTGTCCATTCCAAGAGTTCTGGCCCATGGGTGTGGTGATCCAATGTAGACATCGCCATCATGCGGGAGTTTATTGTGATCTAAAAAATAAAAAAAATTTGCCGAATAAATTGGGATTAAAAGCTATATGTACTTTGTTTTTTTTTACGAAACGCTCATTAAAAAGAAGACCGTCATAACGTCTGTGGGATCTTAGCACCTCATATATGGGATATTCGCAAAAAAAATTATGTCATCTAAAAGGTCAGTACTTGGTCATAAAAGGTCAGCTATTTTCAGAAATTAGAAAATTTTTAGTCCAGGGTCAAAGATTTTCAAGGTCACCAGCGATTTTTGGCACCTCATTTATGGGATATTGGAAAACAATATATGCCATCTGAAAGTTTCAGAAATTGGTCAGCCTTAGATTTTTTTGTGTTTTAAAAGTTTTGTTCAAGGTCATTACAAGGTCATTTATGGGATATTCCAACAAAATATATACCATTTGAAAGGTTAAAGGTTTCAGAAATTGGTCAGACATAAATTATTTTTTATAATTTTTCTAAAAAAAAGTTTCAAACTAAATGTCAATGATTTTTCATTTCTGAAACTGCCTGACCTTTTATAAGGATTAAGTAACCTTTCAGATGGTGTATACTTTTTTCGAATATCCCATAAGTGAGGTGTTAAAAATCGCTGATGACCTTGAAAAACTTTAACCCTGGATTAAAATTTTTCCAAGCATGACCAATTTCTGAAACAGGTTGGACCTTTTACGACCAATTACTGACCTTTTAAATTGTATACTTTTTTTGCGAATATCCCATATATGGGGTGCTAAGATCCCACAACCCGTCATAACTCAAAATATACTTTTTCAAGGTGCGATTGAAAATTTCGTTTTCGTGAAAATTGCTATGGAAAAAAAACAGAAGTGCAAGAAACAAGATGTCGGTGCTTAAAATTCAGAAGAGATATTTATATTTTACTTAAGATTTCATAATAAACTTAAAACCGTCATATTTTGAGTTATGACACGGTCTTCTTTTTAATGAGCGATAAAGTTTTAATCTTCAAAAGCGTTGGTTTTAAATTTCGCTTTGTATTTGTGCGATTAAATTGTGATAAATAAAATATTTCTCCGAGCTTAATAACTTAAATATTTTAAGCATTCGCTCATTTTTAATATTATGTGTTAATACAGGGTGGGGCAAAAGATGTGAACCGGTTTTAAAGGGATGTAAAACAAAAACAATTCAACTTAGAGAAATTATGTTTATATTGTTTAATTCAGTACAGCATCTAGTTTTTTACATTAAGTTTTAAAGATATGATACAACGTAGGTGGCGGCCGTTAGCCGCGATGCATTCTTGAAGGCGAATTCTGAAGTTTTCAACCGCTCTTCTGATGCACATTTCGATGGGTATTGCCGTAACTACCTCTGTGATTCTGTCCTTAAGTTCTTCAGGGGTATTTGGATGAAGTTTAAAAACTTTTTCCTTTATGTACCCTCAAAGAAAAAAATCACAAATGCTCAAATCTGGTGAGAGCGCAGGCCTCCACGTCACACTTCAAAGAGACGAGGCGCTAGGGGAACACTTGCCTAAATCTCGCCATTGAAATCCTAACATTGTGGGATGCATAGCCCCATCCTGTTAGAACCAGATGTCTCCCAGATTAGTTGCTTCACTCAATTCTTCCAGTTCGGGTTCAAAAAACTCTTCCAACATTGTCACATAGCGCCTGGGAGACATGTTCGATAGCATTTCTTGCCAAGATGACATTTTCAGGAGTTCTTACAGTTCTGGGTCTTTCAATTGCTGAAGGAGTTGCTGTTTAACCAGTGTTTTCCAATGTCCTAGCCCAACGTCTAATTGCATTACCGCCAGGGACGTTTCCCCCAACAGGGATATTGAAGTGCTGTCGGAAGGCTCTCTGCGTGGCGATAACAGAACGGCCATTTTCAAAAAAAAAGTCCTAACAGCAAACCCAC
Source organism: Epistrophella euchroma (assembly GCA_947049315.1). NCBI lineage: Eukaryota > Metazoa > Arthropoda > Insecta > Diptera > Syrphidae > Epistrophella > Epistrophella euchroma. The sequence continues at coordinate 117,064,091 of OX346245.1, read as the reverse complement.
GATGCTCTCCCGTCCAAACGATTTGGTTGCTACAGAAAACTAGACTCTCTCATTGCCACACCGAGACCCCTCCCCTTTTCCTACCACAACCACAGGCCGAACGCCAGTCGGTCAAAACCGGTTCATACCTTTTACCCCACCCTGTATTTTAAACTTAAAATACTAACTTGGATGTAAAACATGTTTTCCCGAAATTGTATTATTCAAATGATAATGAACTGCAATCGGATGTAGTGTAGGAAGTGACGTCAATGCTTCAGAACCTCCTATTAAAAAAAAATCATGCCATCAATTTAAAGACTATTTAGTTATTTTTTGATTTTATTTTTTACCACTTCTAAGCAAGGGACGCAATAATCGTCGATTTCTAAACTGGCGATGTACTTTCTGTCGGTGTGTATTTAGGGACCGAATCATATTGCCTGGAGCACTCTTATACCTTCGATGATGTCTTTCAGTTACGGTAGCCTCTGTTGATGTAGATGTTCTTGGTCTGAAATTAATTCGCAAAAAAAAAAAAGAACACACAAAACACATAATGAATGGAATTTCTTAAAAGCTCTAAAATCCAATCGCTTGCAACATTCACTTTAACTACACACTACGAGACTAAGGACTGTTGACCTCTAGCATTATAGTAGTAATATTGTTAAATTTTGTTTATTACGATTTTTCACTCCAATCGTACCGCAATGTGGGTGACGGGCTTTTGTTCGCCAATAAGTGTCTTTCAATACGCTCGTCCTCCGGCCCCCCGGTGCGATTTCTCTTCAAGGCATACGAATCCTCATAGACTGGAATTCCATTTGACGATGACGATATTGATCGGGTTACCCTATACAAATTATATAAGGGAAAAAAAGTATGTTAGAGAGATGGTTTGACTATACCAAGTCAATGTAGGTATAAGATGTTTTTGACCTCATTTTACACGGGAAAACAATTAAAATACAAACTATACGCCCACAAATATACCTTTTCTTCTTAGGCTCTAAGGACACGTCTTCAAAGCCACTGTCGTAAGCACTGTCGCCCATGTCCTCATCGTCTTCATCATCATCGTATGTGCCGCTGCCGTCAACGATGTCATCATCACCGTAGTCTTCCAAAATATCCGGAATAGTTTTGATCTCTTCATCTTCCTCACTGTTATCATCATCGTCGTCATCGCTGCCTATGCTATAAGGACTAGGGTCTTCGACAAGGACGTTGTCTAACTGCATAAACGAGAGAAAAATAAAAGTTGTATACTTAGTTGGGGTGGAAAAAAGGATATATATAAATTTGATTAAGTTATGCATACAAATTATAATGTATTCGATTAAATGGGAAAACAGATATCCTATACACTATGGGTCATTTGATTAAAGCTTGATTTTTAAGTTAGTTTTTTTTTTTGCAACACGTCTTTATGTTGGAAAACGAAAAAAATAGTTCTAAGTGTTTTTCGATAGTTTATTCGTCTACATCGGTGACTATGGGATACCCTGATTCCAAGGCTTTTAAAATTTTGGTAGTCCTGCCGCTTTTGAAATAGAAAGGAACAACCAATTGGAGCCTGTGTTTTTGACTTTTAAAAATCAGTTACAGTCAACCACTGTACCTAACCTTAATTAGCTCCACAAAATCAGTCAAAACTGTTTCCTTTTTCACATCAATATTTCTTGGATATTAATTAATGTTTCGCAAACAAAAATTGTTCTCAATCATGTCGCAAGGAGTGTTTAATTCAAAGATGAGATAGGTACCCCACATTCCATAAATTTCAAACATTATTTTTTTTTTTACGTGCAAGACAAAGGTTCAAAGCCATGCAAAGTAGAAGGTAAAAGTCGTATCTATATTGGGGTTGAAACTTTCGACAACCGCAAAATAAAAGTTTTCTTTAAAAGTTTTTGGAAATTTATTGGTTTCACGCTCCATCCAGAGACAAGTTTGGTGTTATACTATATGTATATTTATTTTGTATGTATCTATTTATGCATTTACACAAGTTAAAGTTATCTGAAATTGTTTATAGGTAAATTTGATTAAATAACTGACTAAGAAGGTCAGAGGTTGATTTGGCAAATTGGTTTGAAAAAAATGTGGGTTTTTGGATAGAAAAGAAAAAATAAAACAAAATGTTTTCAAAAAGTTTGATTCTGTTTTTTTTTTATAACTTGAAGAAGATACCTACCTTATACTGGTACATACCTTATACTGAGGAAGATTTTAGATGTTAAAGATTTCAGCTGTCACATCAAATTAACCTACATACATATTTTTTTTAGTTTTTAGAAAGTTTTGTTTTTGTTGTTGACTTTTGGCTTTAATTGTACATAAACGCTCATTTTAATATTTATAGAAAAGGTGACCGCAGCTACGTTCTAATAAGTCTCGATTTTTTTAAATTTTCTTTTGGAAAAATTCGTGATTTTTACCTTTATAAAGCTTCCTAGTATTAATAACATTCATACGATTTCTTTATTCTCAAAAAGCATTCATATGAATTCGAAATTTCGATCGAATTTTATAATTATTACGTGCCAATTATAGCTATAACTGAAAACCATCATTGAATATTTTGATTCTTAATTTTGAGACATTTAGAAAGTCAAATCGATAATTATTTTGATGTCAAAATAAAGCCCGTGACATTATTATTCTAGTCACAACAAAATTTAATTCTGGCCCAAACTTCAACTTTAAATAACTTTGAATCTTTCAATTATAATTGGTAAGGTTTCAATCATTGAAATAATAAGGTGCCAGTTATAGCTATCATTAAAATTCATCATTGAAAATTTTAATGATTCATTTTAGGACGTTCAGAAGTCAAAATCTTTGATTATTTTGATGCCAAAATAAAGCTTATATAGCTTAATTAATATATCTGGTCTAAAAAAATTTTAATTTCGGCCCAGCCTTTCCCTTGAAATGACTTTTATTATTTCCATGATCATTGATAAGGTAGTGCAATTCTTGAAATAATGAAAGTTAATTTATGTTGAAGGTTGGGCCCAAAAGAAATTGTTTTTTGGCAATAAATATTAACTGAGTTGTTAGCTTAACATTGGCATCAAAATAATTACTGATTTCGCTTTTTAAGTGCCCTAAATCTTAAATTAAAAACTTTCAATGATGTATTTCAATAATAGCTATAACTGCCGCCTAAAAGTCATTTTATGAAGAAGGTTTGGCCAAGATGATGTTTTTTTTTTTGGCTTAAAATAATAAATGGGTTATATTATTTATTTTGGAATACCAAAAAAACACTGATTTTGCTTTTAAAATGGCTCAAAACTAACTATTAAAATTTTCAATGATTAGTTTCAATTCTAACTGGCGCCGCCTATTAAGAAAATCTTATTCTCTTCAGGATCTAGGGATTTAAAAACTCCAAAGATTCAAAATCAAAATTAAGTAAATTTGAAAATTGAAAATAAATTTCGGAAAAAATGCTGAAAAATGGTTATTGATGTCGTTTTCCATAGAACAATTTTTTTTTGATGTTACCTACCTTTAATCAATTTTTTTTGTGGAGAATATTTTGAAAATATTTTATAGTTTTGTATTCCAACATTTTTAAGAAATGTGGCTGAGTTCCAAACCAAAATTCATCAGATGCGCATTTACTGCGCAAACTGCGCATCCAAAAATTTTTTAGCTGCTTTGATTTAAATATATTTTTTTGCATTCCGAAACGTTAGACTTATGCAATGTAATATTTATACAAAGTATCAAGTTTGCGTTGCTGATGCGTATGAAAAATTTAGGCATTACTTCCGCATCAAAACATTTTCTACATTTTGGAACTCAGCCTGTTATTCAATTATTTTGTTTTAATTCAATAAAAATAAAACTACTCGGTATATATTTATTAAACTTGGCACCAAGCAGTTTTTTGTTTTAACATTATCTATAGGTTCGTTTATTTTCTAACCCTTAAGAAATTAAAAGATTGTTTATACATAATGGCGCTGATTATTCCCCATGTCGAGCTTTTAATCTATTTATTCTCTTAGGCCTTACAAAAAATATACCTAAAATGAGAGTATTTAAATACTTTCCACATAACGTATAAAGGTCCCTATCATTCGAACTAACGTAAGTGTTTTTTTTTTTTTTTTTTTGTTTCATAATTAAAAAAAAAAAAAACGCTTTTTTAAGGTGTTCTATCTTATTAAAAGTTTATTTTCTTACGGCCATATTCTTGACTTTCTTCAAAGCTAGTTTTACCGAAAAACTAGATCAATAGCCGTTTCGAGTTTTAAGTTTTTCACAAATTGTTATTACTTTGACATCTAAATCAAAATATTCATACATATTTTGACATCTTAATCAATTCAATAACGGCCATATTATTGACTTTCTTCAGAGCTAGTTTTAAGGAAAAACTAGTTCTATAGGGGCATCGAGTTTTCAGTTTATCAAAAACAATTATTGATTTGAGTTAGATGTCAAAATATGTTTGAATATTTTGATATAGATGTCAAAGTAATAAAAGTTTGTGAAAAAATAAAACTTGAAACCCGTATAGAACTAGTTTTTTGGTAAAACTAGCTCTTAAGAAAGTCAAAAATATAGCCGTAATTGTTTTTGAAAAACTTAAAACTCGAAACCCCTATAAAACTAGTTTTTCAGTAAAACTGGCTTTGAAGAAAGTCGATTATATGGCCGTTATAGTTTTGTAAACTTCAAGATTTCTATTTTTGAATTTAATTATCGATTAAATAGCTTTAAAAAAGAACTCAGGCTAAAATATGCGTTTTTTTTTTTTTTAATTCCAAAAAAGCAGTTACGTCAGATCGTGAGATGAGGGACGATAATTGTAGGTATCCTGAAAATGAGGAGCAAATTGAAATGTGAATTTTCAAGTGTTTTTCATGTATTTAGTTTAAGGAAGTGACTTTAGACATGCTAATTTATAACAGTTTTTATTAAAAAAGGGCACCCAGAGATTTTTTTTAATAAGCACGAAGCTCCGCTCTAATGCACACCACTTTTAATTGCGAAAAACTGTTATTTTATAAATTGGAATTTCTCTAGAGCCTAATCTCGTCCTAAAGTTGAACGTGGATTGCGAAAAATCGAATTTTCGACATGCAACCCTGAAAGACTTTTTATGCTGGCAAGATTTGGCAATGGACTTTTTAGCCAGTATTTCGTATGCCAAAACAAAGATGATTGCGTTTAAAAAACAGCACTTGGATTTTTTCTGCATTGTAGGTATTTTTGTCTGTGTTAAAAATTTATATTTCCGAAATTTGATATTTTTGAAGTAGCAATATCGTGTAAGTTTTCATTTTATGGGAAAAAGCGACGTAATATTTTCTAATAAGAATATGATAGTCTATAAATTGAGCATAAATTATTTTTCAAACACTTCGCCATTTGACAGTTGAAAGCAAATAACCAGCATTTCTGACTTTTGACCAATTTTGTGAAATGATGATAATTCTTACGATATGTAAAGAGAAAAATGTTAAATGAACAAACTTTGCATAAATATGTTTCCAAAAATACACCGTTTAGAAGTTATATTCGAAAAATCGACATTTTCGTCATTTTACTTTTTTTTGATCATCTTCTAAATGATGTTAAGTCGGAGAAAAAAAAAACCAGCACCTTGTGCTCTGAAACAATTTAATACTCCGCGTACCTACCTAATTAATTAGAATGTTATCTATTTTCATATCAAAGCTATGTCTATGATTTTATTAAAATTGTCTCTTATTTATTTTTTAATTCTTTTCGACTTATATGTATTTTCTAAATAAACTCTTGAATACATTTCACCTCATGAATCTTTTTTCCTCCTTATTCCTAATTTAATTTTAAATGACGTTTGCCGCCTCATGAGCTACGATCACTTTTTAACAAAGCAATAAATCAACATAAATGTATTTCGTATAATTTGTACTCAAGAAAGAAAAAATAAATCTTATGTTCTATTCTTGTATATAATTTTTTTTTTTAAATAAAATCAACAATAATTTGATTTAAAAGCGTTTCTTATTTTGATTTTCGAGATGACCAGCGTATGGCGTGGTGCTGTGAAAAACACACACACACACATTTAGTATAGAGCTATTTATGACGTAGGTATTTTTATAAACCACCTCTTATGCATTATAGCGTAGCAATATTCTTAATTTGCATTATTTTGAGGTAGAATTTTCAAAAAAAAAAAACAATAAATAAATTCAAATAAATAAATAAGAGAAAGTAATTCGCATTCCTTTCGTTGGCCGCCAACAGATTCCTGAACTGAAGCCAATTTCATGTCAATGTGATCATCGTTTGCAATTTTTATAACTAAACTTTTTTTTTTTTAATTTATTTTGTGGAAGAACGCATTCAATCAATTGAATTGTGATCCAATCATAGTGGATTGTGGATTCATTGCAATTATCTAGTTGGCCAAATTAATTTAAAAAAAAAAAAACTAATTTTGGAACCAAAATAATAATAAAAAAAATCTACTTAGGTTACGAGTGCAAACAGATGTGCATATATTTGCAATAAATTTGTTTTTGAAAGTCAATTAGTATATTTTTATTTTTGTTTTTTATTCCAAAATGAAGAGGAATTTTTTTATGGACATACTTAATGTGGTTATAAATAAATCATGGCTCAGAAATGCGTTTCGATCAATGATTTAATTAATTGCATTAATGAATGAAGATGATGATGCCTTGTTGTGGTTTTTTTTTATGGCAAACAAATAAGAAAATAAAAATAATCCAAGGTCACGGGTTTTTTTTTGCAACACTTTTTTTTTTTTTTTTTAATTTATTTTTAAATTTGTATTTTGTGTTGATTAAAACAATGCTTTTGATCTTATTATCTATAAAATTGTCAGAGTTATAGGATCTTTTAGACTGCCAGAACAAGCCTTGGATATACAAAAGAGCTACAAATCACGTTTTCAATAAGCCAGCTTAGGTTTCTCAGGCTTTCTCAAATCTCAGAGATCTCAACAATCTCAAAAATCTGAACCTAATTCTACAGTGAGATTTCCCACTTTAGCTGTCAAAAAAATGAATTTGATATTTTTTGGTTTCACTTTATACAAAAGATATGGAGATTGCTTTTGAATTCCATCGAAGAAGTTTTGTTTAGATTTCTCCTCCTGATGATCAGTGTCACTGAAGCTGATGGAATATGCTCAGTGATATCTCCAAAATTTGAACTGGCTATATACATACATACAGCTATTCGTTATTTGTTCCAGTTTTCCAGACAAAAAAGTTTTGATTGATAAAAAATGAAAAAAAAAAATAAAAAATTCTAACCATAAAATTATGATTTTTGAAGAAAGCGTTTAATCAAGAGAAGGAACGGATTTTTGTTAAGGTCTTATCAGCCCACCGCGCCCTCGTCGTTATAGCAAGAGTGTTTCGTTTTCACATCCGGTGGCGGTTATTAGATTCGATTGTGATAACATAATTATAAGCCATCTCAGCGGCTGTATTTTTAGCCTTCTTCTTCTCCTCCATACTCCATCGATACATATACTGGACCGAAGATCACCTGAAGAAATTTCTTTTCAAAGCACCCAAGCAGATTCTCATCCGTTTTTGACAGGGTCCATGCTTCTGCCCCATATAGCAGGACCGGGATGATTAGGGTCTTTTATAAGGTTTCCTTGGTTCTCTGAGAGAAGGCTTTATCACTCAAATGCCTTCTTAGCCCGAAGAAACAGCGATTGGCAAGAGTAATTCTTCGTTTGATCTCTGCGCTGATGTCATTTTGCGATGTTGTAGTGGAGCCCAGGTAGACAAATTCCTTGACGACTTCAAAGTTCGAAGTTGTACCTATTCATCGTGACGTTTTGCCCGAGCCGACGATGTTGAGATTCCTTTCTCGATGATAGCATATACTTCGCCTTGTCCTAAATAACAGCCAAACACATATTTGCCGCCTCCGATTCAATACTTGCAAACGCGCCGGTAACAGCTCGATTCGTTCTCCCAATGATGTCAATATCATCTGCATAAGCAAGTAGTTCTACAGACTTTTGGAAGATTGTACCTCTGTTGTTAACTTGCGAGTTGCGTGCAATTGCTTCAAGAACGATGTTAAACAGGTTGCATGATAACGCGTCACCTTATTGCCTCAAACTTTTCTCGACATCAAAGGGTTCGGTGGTGTTTTTGCCGACTTTGACGGAGCAGCGAGATTTCTCCATCGTCATCCTGCACAAGCGGACGAGTTTGGCAGGGATGCCGAGATGCGCCATGGCTCTGTATAGCTCGTCTCTGTCTACGCTATCATATGCGACTTTAAAATCGATAAAGAGGTGGTGTGTATCGATTTGAAACTCCTGGGTTTTTGTCCAAAATCTGTCGAAGTGTGAACATTTAATCGACGGTTGAATTGCCGGGCCTAAAACCACACTGATAGGGGCCGATCAGATCGTTGACAAACGGTTTTAAGCGATCACACAGTACAGATGACAAGATTTTGTATGCGACGTTGAGCAGACATACCTCTGTAGTTGGAACAGGTCAGAGCATCTCCTTTCTTGTGGATGGGGCACAATATACTGAGGTTCCATTCATCGGGCATACTTTCTTCCGACCAAATTTTTGAGATAAGTTGGTGTATACTCCCTACCAAGTCATCTTCCCCTGCTTTGAATAGCTCGGCTGGCAGGCCATCCGCACCAGCAGCCTTGTACGCTTTAGGCTTGTCTCTATCACTAACCGCACTTCATTTAGGTCGGGTGGACGGAAATTTTGACCATCATCATCCAGGTTGAATGGAGTGTTCTGTCTTACAGCGGAATTTTGTCCGTCTTCGCCATTTAGCAGTCTAGAAAAGTGTTGTTTCTAGATCCTCAGCACCGACTGTGTGTCTACTACCATATTCCCACTCTCTTCTCGGCAGGCTTCCGTTATGGCCTTTTAACCCTGGGTTGATTGCCTCACCCTTCGGTAGAGCCTTCGAACATCCCCCCTGCCCCTACAGGGACTTCGCATGCTCTCTCTTTTTCCTCCTGAGAAGTCGGCGGCGTTCCTTCCTTCGTTTTTGCCCGTAGAGCTCCCAGGCTGCTCAGGTTATGTTTGATTTCACACATTTTTAATATTGTTTATAATTTTAAAATGACGTATTTTGTATGGAACAACAACAAACGTAATTTATAAATTTAAATTCTTGTTAAATATTTATAAAAAGGCTTTAGAAATCAATTTAGTTTGTAAAACGTTGTCAACAAATAAGTTGCAAGTATAGCTTAATTTAAACTTTAATGAGATTTTCACAATTAATATAATATTACTGTTTTTTTGCCAATAATATGCTTTTACTTTCTTTAAAAAAAAACATTTATTTTCTTACGGGTTCACCCGTATATAATATTTTCGATAACCTTAATCTCAATATGTGGTTCCCATAAAAAATGTTTGATAACTAAAGAAAAAAACCAGTTGAGCTGTGACTGTGATTACTAATAATTTTATTTTAAGAAAAAAATTATCTTTTGAGAAAACTATATCGGGCTCAAATTCGCGAAAGATATCATGGTTAGGTACGTTATAAACGTCTCGAAATTATTTTGAAAATATAGAAACTCTAATATGATCATTATGTTTATTCAACAAACGATTACATAGGTAATCTTTATGTACCTTTCATACATATTACCCTTCACAACCCGCACATAAATTTTTAATTTTAGACCATCTACATAAAGTCACGTTTGTGTTGGTAAAGGCGTTATACTTGCATGTTATTGAAAATATTCCAAAATGCATCCAATTTTATTTCGAAGCGTATGACCTAAAAAATTACATAAAAGAGACACCAATTCTAGATTTACACGATTGACAAATTGCCATTTTGATTGTGTTTATAATGACGGAAAATGAGTATAAATTTTTCGTCAAGGAACACAATTTAATAAATTCCAAAAATATGACAAAAATAATTCGTTTTTGTTAGTCATGTAAATTCAGGATAAGTTCTTAATGTTACAGTAGTCCCTCGATAATGTGAACTTATTAAAATAAGACGTTTTCGGTTTTTAGAAGAATTCACAATCACATTAGCGGAACTTTTTTCAGTGCTTAGAAACTGATTGAAACAACAAAATGTACCTATCCAACTGAAAAGAGACAATCTCATGACTGCAGCTGCATTCAAAATCTTGAAATAATAATAAGAAAAATAACAGTAAATAAAGTCTCTGATATGGCACGCAAAACTAACAACAGAAAAAAAATGTATAAAAAAATTTACATAATTTTAGAGTTTCACATTTAAGAGTCCGAAAATTTCAAAAGTTCTCATTATAGAGATGTCAATGTAAAGTTTTGGCTGTTCACATTTTAGAGAAATTCATATTATCGGTAATTCACATTATCGAGGGACTACTGTACTTGTAACATAAAGTCTTCAAAATCAATATTTCCGAAATAATTTTAAGGTTAAAGTCCAATAACTCTTGGAAATCTCCCCTGCATAAACAAAATATGAAATATTTTTGGAAAAAAGTAACTAGAAAATTCCGCAGTTTCAAAAGAAAATTAAACCAGAATATTGAAATTTGTCCAGATCGAAAGTAAAAAAATGGCAAACCCCAGAATATGAATTTCCAAAATTTAAATTGGTAATTACGCTGGAAAAACTATTGATGAATTTTTGTACATGATAAATCACATCAAAATAAATGTTGTCAAATCATGGGACATTCTAAAAAATAATCGCAAATTTTGGAGTGGATTTCAGCTTTCATAAAACATGTTAATATTACTAATCCGACTATTAGACCCATAGTTATAGGCCTCTAAGTGAACTTATAAAATGTTTTAAGAACTTCAAATAAAAAGAACTATTCCCCACTGAAGCTCGCTTATCAACATTAAACCATTACCACATTTTTTTGCATTTTTTTTTGGGATAATGCGAGTCAGATGAATGAATCATTTAAATTAGCATTAAATAGAATCATATCAGATATTACTGTGCACCCCCCCCCCCCCCCCCCCACCCTGGGCCTCAAGAACGACAACGAAGTATAACATACACATAAATGGAGAAAATTGTTTATCGTTTCATGTTTATAAACTTTTTTTTTAGTAGCTAAGTATAGATTGTTGATGCAATTTCAGCTACAGGGAACGCCTTTGTCCTATATTAGAAACTATTATCTTCCTTGGGCGACAAAATATATCATTTCGAGGACACAGAGATGAGCTATACTTCATTACACTGACATTTCCAACAAATCTGACTCTGTAAAGACGCCGTGATACAGCCACAAAGTGAGTAACTCCATTTTTCAAAGTTCCAAAGTACCCGAGACGCTTTGCGGCAGTTATGAAAGAGGTAATTGCTCTCTTTAAATCTTATCTCATAAGCACCTTCACCTTGGGGTACCTATTCACTCTCATCGTTTTGTGAGTCCAGGTGGGTGCAGCGGCATGAAGGTGTACTCCAATTTTCTGTAAAAATCGCCAAGATTGTGCGTGCAAGCTCTGGAAACAATTTCGCAGTGGCGTGACCCGAGCACAGCTGGCAAGGCTTCTTTAATTGTTATAACTTTATGTAACACACAATTCAGTGTTGTGTTTAAGTGATGTTTTGTCTCTTACCCAGTCTCTGAGCAAATTACCACCAAACGACATCACTCGATCTTAATGGCAGCGCTGTGCATGTACAGGTAAAGAACACAATTTCTGTTCTCGCTTAGTCGCCAGCAGAATATGGATGCTAGTTTTAACAGCGTCTGGTAGCTTGCAAAAAATTTTGCTGATCATTAATTGGATGTTAGCTGAAAATTCCTCGAATCCCTCGTCATGGTGGACGTCACATTAATAGCGTCAACAATGAAATTAATTCAGCTGAAGAATACTACAGGGTATCAATATATGCACCCTTACTGGACTTTGTTCTCGCAAAACTGCGAGAAATATTCCAACCAGAAACCTTGGATGTGTTTCAATTAACACTTTACATTCCAGAAAATATCAATTGTGAAGTCTCTACTCGACCGCTTCAGACTCCTCTTACACATAAATAAAGAATCAACTCTTTTTTCAAACAAACAGAGCATTATTCAAAAAATTTTAAGTATTAAATGGACATGGAAAAAGAATAAAATGCTATTGATTTTTTTGAAAGGTTGGTAAAATTGCACGAAAATTGCCCCCCTCTGAAAGAAATCCAGGATCCACGCCTGACACCAGTGGCTTTTTGACAGTTTTGCCATTTTCACTGACAGTTCAATTTAAAAATGTCAGCCTTCAAAGCTCATAAAGAAGTTCAAACAAAAACACGGCTATTATTTCACAAGGTTCATTCATTATGGCTACAGGGACGGAGTTCTCCAACACTGCTTTGGAACAAATCTAGCATCAGGTCACAGATAATGACTTAAAGGCTTAGATCCATGATACGGGATATTCAAGAATTCTTTATGCGCATTCATATTCATACTCAAGAATTCGCACGATTTGAGATGCAACCAATTAAAAGTGTTCAGTGGTCTGGTCACCCACTCTTTTGGGTATGATTTTCTCGCTATATGTATTGGTTTTATTACCTTGACCACCACTGCTTGTAGAATAATTGTCACATGGCTTACTTGCGCGCCTAGCGCCTACGATCTGTTGAAATACTCTACTTCTTTTGTGTGCCGTGAAGGCCAAAACTCAGATTTTGTCCTAAAATAAATGCTTCGTTTTGTTCCACCTCCGCCGCGCCGGTAGAATAAAACTCGATTTTTGTTTTCCACAAAACAAATTGCAATAAAATTGAAAAGAATGTCGACATCGTGTCGACTTGATTTCATAGCACAACATAACATAATATCTATTCACTTCACCAGCTTTTTATTAATGTCTGCTTCACAAATTATTTATTTGGTCATATTGGTGCTGGCTGTTCTGTTCATATATGAAAAATTATCACGCCAATTTTAATTGAAATTCATTTTGGGACAACGATAGTGGGACGTTGTTGCTATGTAGTATGCCCACTTTCCATTTGGTATTTTTTTTTTTGCAAAGCCTATCCATTCACTTTAATTCAACGAAAACTGATTGAATTTAGAGAGTGGTGAACAAAAAAATGTCAACAGCCTCACCCGAGAACTCTGGCACTTAAAAATATAATTTTTATACCGAAAATTCAACACCATAGGAATGTGTGACAACCATCGCAAATGAATGTTGGACAAAAGGCAAAAATTATGTTGATTTTGATGTATGTATGTAAGTAATATATGATCGGATAAATTCATGTTCCTTAGGATTTTTTTTTTTTTTAATTTTATTGCGAGCTCCAGCCTCCAACAGCTTCAGATCCAGATATCAATCAATTCTCGGCACGCTTAATTGAATTGAGAATATTTTTAGAATGTGACATCAGGTTTTTTATGTTTTTTTTTTAATCAAATCGAAAGATAAATTTGGTGTTTGTTTACCCACGCACAGGCAAATATGTGCATCGAAATGAGTTTAAATGGAATTGATTTCATTTTGAACGCACATTTTGATTGCATAAATTTGATTGATTGATGGCTGCTAGAAAATGCTAATACATACTTTTTGCATTTGGCTGTCAAATTCTGTCAGAAAATATGGGGTGTTATGATTCATATAGTAATCATAACACCCCATATTTTCTGACAGAATGACCTATGTATGTATTATATTTTTATAAATAGTAACATAAATAAAGTTTTTTTTGGAGGCACATAGCAATCAATTGGGAAAAACTAAAGTTACTGGCAATTCTGTATCCCTTCGGAAGATTTTAATAAATATTTTCAATTATTTCTATAAATTTTTTGCATTTTATTTTTATTCTGCTTTTCGACATCCACATTTTTCACTTTTCTTAGGCATTCGATATAGGTACCTAGTTAGTTCTGCGGTCAACACTTAAATTTATATGCAATTAATGCACGAGGAGTCAACAAAAAATTTAAAAAAAAATTTTGAATTCCATCAGACAATCACTCATAAATGTGCACTCTGACAGGCAGAATGCTGAATGCATGTGTTCTGTTCTGTGTTCTCATTGCAATGCATATTGGATTTCTAGAAAATTAGGTATAGATTGGAACATATTACGCAAAATAGAAATCCTGGAAAATGCGATGAAATGCGTTTTTGTTTTAGAATCGTTAACTTTTTCATTTAAAACTTTAAAATTTATCTCCTACAGGCGATACAAATTTTTGAGTCAAAAAAAAAAGGAAAAAACTTAGATGTATCTAGTGGATGAAAATTTTTTGAAATTTTAGTTCAAATTCAAAATGGTTTTAAGAACCACTAAGAAGACTAAAATCAACAGACGGAACCGTTGCAATTACTTAAATCATAACAAATGGTTTTGAAATGACAGCATGGTATAGTTTAATTAAAAAAAAAATCTACCAATTTTAAGAAATGAGCTATATTGATTGAAATAGTTCTGAGTTTTAATTTAGGTTCTTTAAATGGTTTTGAGAACCATTTTCAAGTCGAATAAAGATACAAAATATGCCCACATAAAATTAATTTAGGCATTTTTTTCAATTTTGAAATAAATTCCGAAGTTAAGTTTATATGAACCTTTATTCAGTTTTAAAATTACCTTTAGAAATAATTTGAGGACTTTTAATAAGACTTAGAACTGTTTCAATCATCCCAATAAATCAAGCAGTTTTGAAATGACATCAACGTCGGCGTCGTACATCTACCGATTTCAGGAAATTTCATGGAATTGTTTGAAATTTATTGAAATTGGTAAATATAACAGGCTGTCACTCTCACTTGCTTTATTTGAAATTTTGAATATATAATTCATCCAACTTTCTTAATATGAATATCAACACTCAGAACAGTTCCAATCATCCGAATGAAGGAAGCAGTTTGGAAATGACAGCATGGTATATGTATCGATAACTTTCAAGAATTCAATGAAAAAAATCAACGTTTTCGATTGCAGATTATAAAGTATATTGTAATTAGCTGCTACTTACTTGCTAATTAGTTACGCAAAAAAAAATTAATTGCTGCTTTGGTTTGCGAGATAATGGGGTTGATGCCAAAATATAGGCCATGACTTCAATTATTATTCTAGTCAAAAAAAATTAATTCCGCTCCAAACTTCGACGTAAAATCGCTTTAATTTTTCAATGACCATTGGTAAAGTAGTTCAATCATTGAAATAATAAAAGTCATTTTAAGTGGAAGGTTTTACCAAAATGATATATTTTGTTTGACTAGAATAATAATTCAACGTCGGGAAAAGAATATGAATTAGTTTGTTTTAATTAATTGCATCATTTTCACTGATCATTGAGCCCAATCTTCCACATAAAAAAAATCAAGTAATTGCCTATATTTTGGCATCAAAATATTTACCGATTTGACTTTCGCCCCAAAATAAACAATTAAAATGATAGCTTTAACTGGCCCCTAAAGAAAAACGACGGGAAATATTTAAAAATTAAAAAATCGTAAGTAAAAAAGAAATATTTTTCATATAACACTGCTGTTTTGATGATCCGAATAGTTTTATTTTCAAAGGATGATCCAAATCCAGAACCGTAGATAATAAAACTCGTCTGTCATCCCGTAACATCAAAATTATATTACGATTTATGATGCATACGTTTCTTAAAAATATGTTGCTGAAAGAATAGTTGTTGGTAATATTAGGGCCCAGGCCCAAGAGTGTCGTTAATCAGTGAAAGAAAGTAGTGTCACGGTTTTTTTTCGTAGGTATTGCGTGTGAAAAAACGCTCCAGATTCATAAATTGTATGTAAAGTAAGACGATGATACTACATAGTGTTGCCATAATGCCATATCTCAAAACTTAAGTATGTACTTATGTCCGTATAAGCATTGACATTGAATAACATGAACTAATGTTTTTCATCCCACAATGTTAACCTTGAAAAACTGTTTTTATTTTAAATGTTTAGGTAATCCCGCACAACCAAAATGAAGAGCTTGTTGTCATTGTTACGGTCTAGCAAATCATAATGTGTCGATCTTTGAAGTAAATTATAAGCTCAAATTTAAAACTAGATTTTCCACTTCTAGTAATAATGCGCACAGAAGCGTAGCAATTATGATCAAAATCCGTTATGTCTCCATTTAAATCAATAATTATACTGTAATGTGACAAAAAAAAACCGAAATAGATTTGTGTAATGAGCGATCAAAATCACGTTTAAAAAAAAAGTAGATAGATACCTCTATACATCAAAATTGGATCCATAATAGGAACAACGATTAATAATACCTACAGCCAGCGCGTTGAATGGCGGCAGCGATTGAGTCAATTCAAATTGTTATAAATTATTATTAATTGAGCATCCAAAGAATTTGGAAAAAACAAATGTTTGATCTAAAATATAACATTAATCATTAAAAATTAAGAAATATGAATATGGGTGGCGTTGTAGATATAGGTATAGTGCTTGACTTCTTACTTATACGTATCGTACATATATGTATATACATATATATATTTTAATTTAAATTGGACGCCAACGCCACCCGCGGAATTTCCTTTTTTCTCTCAGCCTATACATACATAGGTAATATGTATATGACAGTAAAAATACTATCATTCTATTCCTTTTAATTGTATGGCGTGCAATTGAGGTTGTATTTAAAAGACCTTAATTTTTCGCATACAATCAAAATCATTTTTTCTCTATAATATAAATCCCTTATGAAGTAGGTATATGAACTTAGCCCAAAATGTAACTGTAAAAGTGCATTTTCTAACGGAAGCAACAATGAAAAATAGAGCTCTTGATTTCGACCGGGAAATACCAACAATACCCGAGAACACGAGTACCCATCCGCTACGGGTATTATTCGGGCAGACGGGCACCCGGATACCCATGAATTTCGGGTATTACACAGGTAAACAGGTACCAGGGTATCCGGGTACCGGTTATATTAGGTTAGGTACATACTTACTGGGTACCTGAAAATACCGGGTATTTGTTTGTAGATAGGATTATGGCAGAGTTTAAATTAAAGTCAGGCAGAAATTTTTTTTAAACATGAATTGCATAAAGTGCCCGTACGCAGTACTAATAGGAAGTTTATTAGATCAAGCAGGTTTATTTATTTTATTTGTTATTCAATGAAACTGTCACAGGTTATAGCTGAGAAAGAGTTATGAAAGAAAAAAATATTTTAGTTATTTTCCATTTTCTCAAAAACTAACGGCCATATTATTGACTTTCTTCAAAGCTTGTTTTACTAAAAAAAAAAATTAGTTCTACAGTGGTTTCAAGTTAAAAATATTGATTTGATTTAGATGTCAAAATATGTGCCTATGATTATTTTGATTTAGATGTCAAAGTAATAAAAATTAGTGAAAAACTTAAAACTCGAAACCTGAATAGAACTAGTTTTTGCTCAAAACTAGCTTTGAGAAAAGCCAACAATATGGCCGTAAGACATTTTAAATCTGGTGTTAAGAGTTTGACTAGAAATTAATACGAGCATTGAAAATTAAAAAAAAAAAAAAACAATTTGTATATGTTAATAAAATATAAGTATGGAAAAACAAATGCTTTTTCCGTTATGCGTTTCTAATAAACAAAACTGTGACCTATGGAATATAAGCATTGCATTTACTTACCCCATCATTCTCCATTTCATTCAAATCATCCAAATAATGGAGTCCCAAACGCTTTTGCATGTTTGAAATAATTGAATTTAATGAATTTACTTCTCTCTGAAGTTCACAAACACGAATTGAGTTCCATATCTGAAAACAAAAATATAAATTGATTTGTAGAAAGTTTAATTAAAAATGTTACAAAATTTATCATTGAAGGTTTTTAATGAAAGATAAATTCTTTATGATTCTAATTTCTAAATTGCCCACAATATTCATACTACTAGTATATATTTTTAAGTTACCACAAAAAAATAAAAATGCACTGAGTTACGCCATCTTTCTTATAGTTTAAAGTAATAATTGTATTTAAATTTTAAGCTGATGATAATCATAACATAGTAAAAGAAAAAGTGCGGAAAAGAATCTATTAATTACTGTATGTCATCTGAAAGTTTACCTTATCCTCATAAAAGGTCAGATAGTTTCAGAAATTGGTACATAGTTTTTATGAATTTTTAAAATTTATTGTTTTTTCAAGGTCATAGAGATTTTTAGCACCTCAATTGTGGAATTTTCAGAAAAAAATGTTTACCGTCTGATCTGAAAGATAACTTAATCCTCATAAAACGTCAGCTTAATTCAGAAATTGTTCAGGCATAGATTTCCTTTTACGAATATTTTAAGCTTTTTTCAAAGTCACATAAATCCATCTTTTTATTTTTATCAAATTAGCAAATTTTCAAATGATTTTTTTTTAAATAAGTTTTTCTAAGAACCCAAGGTTGTGTTGTTTTGTGCTAAAAAATTATACTAAGAACCGAAGATATAAAATACTTCGCATATTTACAACTTTTATAACCAAACGCAAATGTTGCGAAGCACTTTTACGTGAAGTTAAGCCCAAAACAGATGTGCAGCTTTTTCCAATGCAGCGAAAATAAATTTACACAGGTTCTTATGAGAGCTGACATATTCCAGGCTCTGCATGCAGCCTTTGCTGCACGATATCTCTATTTCTAATTTCGCTGCATGGGAAAAAGCTGCACATCTGTTTTGGGCTTTAGCACCGCCATTTTTTGATTCTCAAAAAAATAAAGGTTGTTCTATATAATTGTGGTCAACATGTGCTACTTGTGCCAAAAATTATTTTTTTTCCAATTCGCTAATTATCAAATTTCACAGATGAATTTTTTTGCAAAACTACGGTTTTCAAAAAAAAATTTACTTATACTGTTTTGTGCAGCACAAGTTTAATTTTTTGAAAATCGTAGTTTTGCAAAAAATTTTATTCGTAAAATTTGCGAATTCTAAAAAAAAAAATTTTTGGGCGTAACGCAGCACAAGTTGAGCATAATACAGCACAGTTTTTTTTGAAAATCGAAAAGGGTGGTGCTTACTTCACTCTAAAAAAAATGGGTGATCTCCAAAAACTTTAGCACGATTTTTTTTTAAATACGGCATACGGTAACAGCACAAGTTGAGCACATAGCAGCACAACCATTTTTATACGACGGTCAAAAATGGCGGTGCTAACTTCACGCACATTATAATTTGGTCGATTTGACATCTTATTTATTTTTTTGTAATTTTGTCAGGTTACACAAAAATTTTTGGGCGGTTTCGAATTTTTCATATGTAGCATATATTTAGTAGCCCGTGGAGTATTGGTTATTGCGTTGGACTGTCATGCCAGAGGTTTGGAGTTCAATACCAGACGCTTCCACCTTAAGTTTTTTCGGAGCTACTACCTCTTGCGAGGAAGTGACAAATCCTCCATAGAAAAGTGCCGCTCACCTTAGCCGTTCGGATTCGGCAATAAAATGTAGGTCCCCTCCATTCCTGCAGACACGCACACAGGAATGGTTGAGAGTTGTAAGTCACTAGGCCCTTGTTCTTCATGAGCCGTTTGTGCCACCAAATTTATTTATTTTATTTATATAAAGAAAAGCTATGTTTATATTTTCTTCTCTTGATAAATCTCATCTAACTTATAAAATACAGTGCTTCTTATAAAACTACTTCATTAAACCATTTTTGCTGACATCTGTTAATAATTTAAATTTGGAGTAAACATGTAAAGTGCACATATTTTTTTTTAAATGAAACCATTTTATGAGTAAACTGATCTCTTAAAAATTGATTTCCAACAAAAAAAAAGAAATCATATTTTTTTTATTTATTTTTAAAATTATACATACAAAACTAAAGAATTTAATAATTCTCAAGTACATATAAAATGTTCGATAGATTTCCACTCAATCCATCTAAAATAAATTGCTTTCAAACTTTGCAATTTCCAATTCCACTTTACAACATCCACTTGAATGAATGTAGCCTAATTTCTTCATCGGATGGAACAGCATACATAAAACAATAATAAAATCTTAAGCAATCGCAATTAAACAAAAATATATGTTTTCACCTAAATCTATGATTTATCTAAGATAAAAAAAATAAAAACTCCTCAGTACATTATCATATCTAAGTTCTTATCTATCTGCAGAACTCACATTTGTAAACTAATTAATTTAATAATAAACAAATAATACTGCTGTTGTTGTTGTTGTTAAGATAAGAGGGAAGATATCATCCTCATGAATGCATTTATTTCATTATAAACCCAGCATCTCACTGTTTAACTAGCCAGTATCTTTCAGATAAGAGAAAATGTTTCCCCTTCAGATATGTTCATTTTACAAAAAGAAGAAAAGAGAAAAAAAAATTTCAATAGAATTTTAATTGCATCAGCAGTCAGCACCCAGTCGCATAGCTAATTACTTATTAAGTGTGTTACAAAGTCATCTTTTGCCAAGGGAAGTCGTGCATAAAGATTCGAACAAAACTATTCTTAATGAGGCGTTAAGCCCAACAAGTCATCGTTACCCTATGTTAGGGTAGAAGTGGGTACGTTTTTAAAATTGCTAAACAACAAAAAAATTCTGTAAACAAATAGGTAGGAAGACATGAGGTTGAAATCAGTGAGTTCTCATTGAAACATAAACTGGCTAAAATGTTTTTCAGAACTGCAATACATCTTTGCTCTTTTTTTTTTTACAGAATGTCACCTAATTCGTGCAATATATGTTGGGGAGGCTTGTAAAAGAATGCATTCTTTAAAAAATGTCAAATAAGAGATTGAATTCATTGGCTTTACTTTGAGAATTCAGACTTCAAATTATGCAATCACCAATCATTTGACTCGAAAAGATTGCAATCATTTTGTTCACCATTCATTTTACAACAATCAATAGAATGCAATCTTTTGGGAATGCATGCATTCTTTGCATTCTTTTACATTTTTCGCATTTAATTGCATTCATTTGCATTCTTTGCAATCATTTGCATTAAGGGGTAGGTTCATAATTACGGATAGATAGTAGTTCAAACATTTTGACTTTAAAATTTAATTTCTCAAAAATGATTGAATTGAAAATTAATTGAATTGAATTGAATTGAATTGAATTGAATTGAATTGAATTGAATTGAATTGAATTGAATTGAATTGAATTGAATTGAATTGAATTGAATTGAATTGAATTGAATTGAATTGAATTGAATTGAATTGAATTGAATTGAATTGAATTGAATTGAATTGAATTGAATTGAATTGAATTGAATTGAATTGAATTGAATTGAATTGAATTGAATTGAATTGAATTGAATTGAATTGAATTGAATTGAATTGAATTGAATTGAATTGAATTGAATTGAATTGAATTGAATTGAATTGAATTGAATTGAATTGAATTGAATTGAATTGAATTGAATTGAATTGAATTGAATTGAATTGAATTGAATTGAATTGAATTGAATTGAATTGAATTGAATTGAATATAAGACTTCAAAAAAGCTTTAATATATCCTTTTTTGTGCCCTTAACAGTGATTTACCCAAATTTACCCTAAAATCTGATTTGTCATGTAGCAATGTTATACCATACCAATGACCCATGCCCCTATATTCCTGTATCACTTTGTATTCATTCAGAATGACATTCTGCATGGTATAGAGAGTCAAAGTGGGAAAAGAAAATCAAATCTCAGACGTCGAAATTAATAAGCGAGAGTGCCATTATAGGTGCTCCAGCTGATGATGGCGACTGAAAAAGATTCAATGTATAAAGAGCATTGTCAAGAGCGAGGGCCCCTTTCATGAGGGCCCTTTGGGCCAAGAGTGTAATCAAATTAAATTTTATTGCAGAAAACAAGCTTGGAATTGCTAGACCCGGTCGTCTCAAATGCTACGGATGCTCAGTTGGAAATTGTTTGCTATTGAATTGGAAATTAATGTTGAAAGCATTTTTCTTTGGATATCTTCTGTTGTACGCACGTCGTCGTACATGGTATACATTTGTATTGAAGTGCCTATAATACTCTACTAATAGGAAGTCAGTGAGGCTTTTCACATCCGGAAAATGTTTACAGTTTATTGAAAGGGAGACGAGTTATTGATTTATAAGTAAGTACATATGAATGTAGGTACTTTCTGTAACATATAGAACATTTGGAAATATGACCCGGGGTATAGGTATGGTATGACACCTAAAAATTTTTGCCGCAAAATATGTACTCTATGGTATTTATATTTGATATTTTTGTTTACCTACAAGCACAGAGGTTTTCATATATGATTGCCACATCGGGTCTGATAAAATTAAATTCTCTATGGTTTAAATTCTCTATAGTTTAATCAAGTTCTCTAGTTTAATAACGAGTTTAATTTTGCCTGAAATATGAATCAAAATACTTAAAATTCATATGAGGTTTTTAGAAGGCAAAAAGTTGTGTAGCCCAACATATATTCGAAAATCAATTAAAACAGTATTTATGATGAGAAATAGTAGGGTGTTGAGTAAACTTCTTGGAAAACTGGTGACTTATAACTCCTGCATACAAAATTTTGTTCAAGATCTGTGAAACTATTAAAAAAAACTTATTTGGTAGATATTGCTATTGCATGAGTAAAAGTTATAACATTTTTTTGGAAAATTAGTTTATATCAAAATTTGAAACAATCCTTTTTTTTGGTACTTGAGCAGTTTTTATTATGCTTTTTTTATAAGATTTTATTTATCGGGTGCGGGACTCCAAAATACTGTATGACGAAATTTCTGTATGATGGACATAGCGTTACCAGACATCCCAGATTTCAGACAAAAATTCAGCTGTCAGCTTTATCTCACATATCGTCGGTTCGGAAGAAAAACGACACAACTTAACAAATGCTATTTTTCAAAACAGGCAACAGAAAATTGAATACAAATTTGAATTTCAAATAATCTGTTAGAATATTAAGACCACACAGTAGCTCATTAAGTAAATGTCTTTTTAAAGATAATTCAGTTATTTAGAATATTATAATTACAGGCTTTTTCAGGCCTAACCACTTTCGAAACGTCGCAATTAACAGAAAAATAAAAATAAAAGACCTAATAGCCCACATAAGCCTTCAGTTGTTAAAATTGTTTGCCCCAATATACACTCCATTAAACTTAAATTCTAAAAATAGAAACTTTATTGACTTTATAACTGCATAGTTTTTCAGTTATTGAAGTTTCCGCTAAAATAAGCCTGAAGTTAAAATGGGAAAATGTTAAATAATGCAATTTTCAAAATAAGACTGAAGACCCTAATCTGTAGCTTTGCAAATACATAGCTTTTATCAATCATCCGTTGAGTTTTTAATTTCCGGTCCTCTAAAATAAGATTGAAGTTAAAATTTTTCAACTTTTTAACATTTTTTTTTTGTTTTTGCAAATTTTTTTTTCAAGAATTTGAGGTTGCCCAAACTTAATTACACGTGAAAACCACAATTTTATAGTTTATTCTACACTATCATCTTTGGTTTCACCAAATTTCACAAAATTCAAAAAAAAAAAAACATGCAAACAAAAATCACAGAGACGTGTTCTAATTCTTAATCTTGATATTTCAAGGCTTATATCGTTAAGTTGGCTAAAAATGGATTTTTGCTAGGTGTTCTTAACTTGAATACATTTTCTATTCAGGCTAAGGAAGTGTAAAGAAAACAAGTCCTGGTCCATCCAGGCTTACAATAAAATGTTATAAGTTTAGTTGCTTTGGTATTTTATTATTTAGTAACAAGCCCGTACTCGCCTCGCTTCGCATTCGTTAAAAAAACTCACTTTTTGAAGAAAAAAAATAGACTATGTCCATCTTTATGTTCCAAGCTCTCGCTTTACCAATTCGCATTACAATCACTCACTTATTTTCTGAGATTAAGGCCCATCGCCCACTATACAACCTTTAGTTGCGCAACTAAAAGTTGCTCGGAGTTACTTAACATCGCTCACTAGGCAATTTCCGAGCAACTTTTGGGTTTAGTATTTTCAATTGAAATGTTAAATTGACCTTGTATTTTGGATCAGTGACGATACAAAATTCGTTCAGTGTGAAAATAAAACTTGTTTTTCGGGTTAAAAGCCTCTCATTTGGCAAACATTTTAGAAAACTCCCAAAAGTTGCTGGAAGTTGCTCGGAAATTGGCTAATGGGCGAGAGTAAGCAACAAAAATTTGCCGGGAAAAAAGTTCCGCGAGGAACTCCGAGCAACAAAAAGTTGCGTAACTAAAAGTTGCCTAGTGGGCGCTCTCTCATATAAGCTAATGTAATTGGATTGGGAGCAACAAAAAGTTGCAGGGGCTAGCAACAAAAAGTTTCCTAGTGGGCGATGGGCCTAAGAAAAACAAAGAGACAGACAGAAAGGTATTGTTCCAAATAACCAGCTACTGTTATCAGTTTCGCTCATAGACTAGCGTAGGTAACTGTGAAACGAAATTTTTGGTTTATGTTATGATTTCTTTTTCATTTTTGTATGACAGTCCCCCTTTCGCATCATCAGCAGGCTGATGGATGACAAACAAAAATGTTAAAACAAACAACTTTAACAAGTCTACAGTATATATGTTATACAAACGAGTTTGTAGTAAACTCAAAATTTGGAAAACAAAATGAATTTTTTTTTGTATACATATAGTAACTTTAAGTCATGGGTTTTTATTTCTTTTAGTTCTTTTTTCAGAAAATTATAGATTACCTATCAGGATGGTAATTAGTTCATATTGAAAAGCCTTGTTTTTGGTACCTATACACAATTATTATATTCAGACCGTAAATTTCGATTAAAAAAATACATATGCACGAAGTTCGTAAAAACTAAGTCTTTCAGTAGGTATACGACGGACACGTCGCGTTTGGGTGGATAAAATGTGATACACTTGTTAAATACCCGCATTCTTAAAAAAATATTATATTTGTCAAGGTTTGTCTAAAGTTATATAAAAAGTAAGATGACTTTAGCAATAATCAAAAATGTTAATTTATAACTTGATGGACGGATGTCTAAAGTTAGACAATACGTTTATAAATACCACTGCTTGAGTTAAGTTTATTCTTTTAAAAATCCCAGTCCAACTAAACTAATCAAATTTGATGTTTAGTAATGCAAGCGGCAAACTGATTGTCATCAATCCAAATTTTAATGGTTCCAGAAGTAAAAAAGGAATAAAACCACAAACCGAAATTCAAAGCTTCCTCAGTACTATTAAGAATTAAGTATACCAAAACTATTAGTCGTATTCCAAATAAACCGTGTTATTTTTGTATTCTATATTTTGTTTACCCATTTATCTGTTTTCCTTTATTGTTGAATAATAGTTTTTTTTCAACGATTCGATATCGTTTGACGTCACTCAATCTATACAAAAAAGTCTTCAAAGCAGCATTTTTGAGTTTTTGATATGCGTAAAAGAAAATTGATTCCTTAAAAAACAATCAAATTTCAATTTACATTCTCCGTAAACCGAATTGCAATATGCAATACACTCAGCATTGATATATTATGTATGTACATATGTATGTAGGTATGTATGCAAATAACGAAACAGAAACCAATCAAAAACAAGCTTACGCAAGTAAACTGCATTGGAAACATCACCACCATGCAATGATGGTTATCGAGAAAGTTAACTTAAATTGTTTTTATTTGGAATTTCCCTGCAAACAAAGCATGGTGTTTTGCAACTTATTGAACCTTTTCTTTTTGTCCGTACCATAAGTTCATAAAACCAATTTATCTAAAAAATAGTCAAGTCACAGTTACATGTATTTCTGATGTATGTAGGTAGTTAGTTATTCAATCAAAATATAATGATAATAGTGAGTGAAACCTGTGACGCAATGTCAAGGTGAAATTTTTGTTCAATTAGTTTTCTTTTTTTTTTAATTTAAAATGGTTGAAAATTATACTTTGAATGAACATATTTTGAGTAAACAAAAAGTGTCGAACCAGAACTTATCAGAAAACATAGTTTTTTTTTTAAAGGAGCGGTAAGTGCGAAATCATAACAAAAAATACTTGTGAAAAATTGCATTAGGTGCGTTTTATTGGTAATTTATAACTAGCGCAGCAGTGCAAGTTCAAATAAAACATCATCATCCACTTTAATTTCCACTTTTTATTCCTCTGGCTGTGTTCAGTTGGGAGTGAAAAATAATCATTAATAATTACCGACATTTATGATTCAAGTCCACACTCTTTCTTCACAAATTCAATGGCTTAATAATACTGCACATTTGGATTTGGTTTTTCTTATTGTTTACCGAAGGAAATTTTACTACCTTAGCTATAAAATAAATTGCCAATAAAACACACAAAAATGTTTTAAAAAGAGTTCATTCAAATATGTATGTGTATGAAAGGATGTCTTATGTGGGCTAATGTTTCAAAATTATTTTTTGTTTGTTTTTTGTTTAGCACCAAAAATAACAGTACCTTACTTGCAAAAAGACAAAAATGTATACCTACTTATAAATATAGTTCGTTAAACAGCCACATAATATGGAGCGGTTTAAAATTCTTTGAGCAAATCATTCACCAGCTCCGGACTAATAATAAGGGAAAAAAACGCACAAGCAACAAGTTGATAGATACGATATGAACCCAACTGGGTAGCCAGTATTGGTTCGTATGACCTCGGGGTAATCGGTATATCTAATGTCGAATTCCTTTTACCAAAGAATCCATTTCTTTCAATACAAGGAAATTTGTCCAGAAAAATCGATTTTTTCTTCTGAACAAATCGATTTTTTTGTTAAAATGAATTCGACATAAGTTTCGAGATAAAAAAAATTGAAAATTACGATTTTCCTTAAAATGAAAATACATAGTTTGATGTTTGATCTTTATTAATGTTTTTACTAAGGCGCTGGTTATAGCTATCAATGAAGTTCATCATTGAAAATTTAAATGATTCATTTTTAGACATTGAGGGCCACTTGCACAAGTTTTTTTTGACAGCAGTAACTCCTGATTTATAAATAATTAAAGCTATCTGACTGATTTGAATTAAATCGTGTTGTAGCAAAATATTTTTTCTCTATTTAAGCTTTAAAGGTTATCTTCTCCTCGTTCTCTGGATAAATATTTAAACTCTGAATAGATCTCACGTCAAATTTTAGAATTTCTTTCGAGAAAGCAAGTCAAAGCATTAGAGTTTGTTTATTTTTCAATGTGTTTTGTGTTTGTTGTGTTGGTGATTCTGAAAAAATATTCTTATCCGCTTGTAGTCCATCGAAATGTTACATTAACCTTGCATTTCATACAGGAGAAAATTTTTTTTGATGGATCTGTAGGAGGGATCAGTGTGGGTGTAAAAACGAGTTTTCGGGTTTGAACTCCCCCCCCTTTGGACGCCATTTTGGAAAAGGAGGCATAAAAACGTTTTCGCGGTATTTTGAGAACCATACATCGCACAATCAAAATTTTACCAATATTGTGTAGAAAATTAAATTTTCTACAATCTATGTTAATACACTTTTTATCGTAAAATTGAAAACAAAAAAGTTATAACCAAAAAAAGATGACTGTTCTAAGAAATTTATCTTAAAGAGGATATAAAATAAATAAAAGAAGAAGATAATGATACTTTTCTTGACAATGGTCATCTTTTTTTGATTATAACATTTTTGTTTTCAAT
Organism: Epistrophella euchroma; assembly: GCA_947049315.1. Lineage (NCBI taxonomy): Eukaryota > Metazoa > Arthropoda > Insecta > Diptera > Syrphidae > Epistrophella > Epistrophella euchroma. The sequence goes on along the minus strand of OX346245.1, from coordinate 117,036,520 downwards.
TTCACGAAAAAAAGTGTGCCTCCATAAATTTTAGAGATTTTAATTCTCTACACAAATATGGTAAAATTTTGCTTGTGCTATGTATGGTTCTCAAGATATTGCGAAGACCTTTTTACGTCCCCTTTTCCAAAATGGTGGGCAAATGGGGGGGAGTTCAACCCCGAAAACTCGGTTTTACACTCACACTGATCCCTCCTACAAAAAAAAAAAATTGTCCTGTACAAAATGCAAGGTTCGGCCAAATTTTTGTAACATTTCAATGGACTATTTTTATTTATTTCCGTTCGTGCAATTTAAAAACGAGAAGTTTTTTTTTATTTATTTAAACTGAGATAGTTAGGCGCCAGTTATAGCTATCATTGAAATTCATCATTGAAAATTTTAATGATGTATTTTAAGATGTTTAGGATGCAAAATGTATGGTTATTTTGATGCCAAAATAGAGATTATGACTGAATTATCTGGCCAAAAAAAATTCAATTTCGGCCCATCCTTTCTCATGAAATGTCTTTTATTTTTCCGATGATCACTGATAAGGTAGTTCAATCATTGAAAAAATGAAAGTCAATTTATGTGGAACGTTGGACCCAATCTGAATTTTTTTTTGGCAATACATGGCTTAACTAATAAATCTGGCCAAAAAAAAAAACTAAATTCGGCCCAACCTTTCTCATAAAATAACTTTTATTATTTCAATGATCATTGATAAGGTGGTGCAATTATTGAAATAATGAAAATCAATTTATGTAGAAGGTTGGGCTGAATTGAAATTTTTTTTGGACAGATATATTTTTAAGGCATGGGCTTTATTTTGGCATCAACATAATTACTGATTTCGCTTTTTAAGTGCCCTAAATCTTAAATTAAAAATTTTCAATGATGCATTTCAATGATAGCTATAACTGAATTGAATGGCTTTTCTTTTATACCTACTGAAATTCAGGAGTATCCCGGCTCCAACAGCAGTCTGCTAACAAAGAAGACCCCCATCTTCCTTGGTAATTTCTCAATCACGATGGAAGCGTTTTTCGCGTTCGTTACTAGCTGTACCCATTTTTCCCGAAAAACTCAAATGAGAGTGAATTAAATGCACCTTTAATGAATATTGCATCCCAGTTTACAGTCTGTTAATAAAGCATTGGAGAACAAAAAGGCATTTTATTGATGTTTTCACTGTACCAAACATTGGTATTGTATACCTAATGTATAATTCTATGTATGCGTATACAGGGTGATCGGTAGAAAATGCACCAAACTGCTGGAGCGAGTAGGTTGGGTTAAGACAAGAAAATATTCGTATGGTAGGGGGGGGGTCTATTTCCCCCCGTTTAGGCAGGAGGGGCAATTTCTTAAAAAATTGATTTAAAAAAAAAAAAAATATTTAAAAACAACGGTACAGTTAAAAATGCCATGCTATACCTTAAAACTTAAATAATATCTTAAACAACACACTTTAGAAACCTTCAATTTTTTCCTCGTTTCTAACTTCTCGTTTAAAATAAGCGGTATAAAATCTTTTGATTAACTCCGATTTTTTTTCTACGATTTTGGCGATTTTTATAAAAATGGTTTGTCTCGCGATTATCACCAATAAAACTTTATACAACCACTGTTTTCGTAAAAAGGTTAACCTAAGGGCCAGATTTACTTCACAGTGCATACTTACCGGAATAAGTGTGGCACTTAAGTTTTGGTTCGGTTTTTTAATATAGCAGCGACTCAGCTCACGATGCATGAGCTGAACCTACTCGTTTGCTGCGCACAAAAGGTAATAAAGCTGGAAAACACTTGGCATATGGAAGTGTCATGTCGCCAAGCCAAGCGTAAGCGTATACTGTTTCAAGTATTTATGGAGCTTTTTGATGATATGTCCGATGTATTCAAAACAATAATTGTGCAATTGATTGATAAATTAATCAGTGTTCACTTTTTGTGCAGAAGGCTGAAGGAGTGAAGTCCTAATGAAGTTTACTGACGAACATTTCTATCGACCCTATTCTTAAATTCGCTTATTTTATTCGTCACTTCCAAGTAGTCTTTGTAAGACTTCTTAACCAAAAAATAAATATAAATCAATTTATATCTAATCAAATCATACTACACCCTGTATCAACATTAATTGCAATGAATAAATCCAATTGCCTTCTTATCTACAGGCTTTGCCATCTCTTATTTGAAAAATAAGTCCTTAGCTTAAAACTGCGCTGTAGCAAGTAAACAAAAAAGTTTTAAAAACAACAGTTTAAAGGCTTAAGGTATAGGTATAACTACATCTAAGACTTTTTGCAAAAAGAAGGGCAAAAAGTGAAAAATTGATTAAAAAAATGTGCCTAGAGATGCCTGTGTGCGAAAAAATAGTGTTTGGTTTGTAAAATTAATCTGAAATGGCATATCAAACACAATTTTTGTACGCTTTTTTGCACGCAGACATTTTTACCACATATTTTAGGTTTTCACTTTTGTACTTTTAGCAAAAAGTTTTGAATGTAGTTAAAAGCCTTAACTCGAAAAGTAACTATAATCCCAATGATATTGAAAATTTAAAATTTACCATAACTATGACTTGAGCTTGAAATAAAGTTGTAAATTATTTCTACTGACACTATGTGGGTTGAAGGTACGCTTATATGCACATCTACTTTTAAATGGCGATAAACTGTTTCTGTTATAAAATAGTATTTCTTCTATCCCTTCTATTATAAATAAAATAGGTAAGATACCTGAACCAATAAATACGACACAAGCAAACACCTGTCATCTGCAATCTACCCAGTAAAACCAGACAGAGAGTAGCCAGTTTAACTGCCATATTATTCACTCAATACATCTAGATTAAAAATTTAAATCCGGATGTAAATCATACAAATTCAATGTAAATTCATCTGGATTTAAATTTAAATCTGGATGTATCGAGTGAATAATATGGCGGTAAAACATGGCTTGGTTGATATCTAATTAGTTATTTGTTTGTGTATAATATGTATAAAAGTAGAAACTATGAATCTGTAAACAAGTGTTAATGATTTATTGGTTTCCTTGTAAAAAATTTCTTCGCTTTTAAACTTGTCTAATAAATTAAAATTAAATAAATTAAATTATTGTGAGTTATGTTATTTTAAGTTATTAACAAGTTTTATTAGGTTAGTGAATTAATTTCTAATGCTTTTTAAAGGGCCTATACCACAATATCTTGAAATTGTATTTGGAAGCTTTTAATATCTTGACACTTGGACAAATGATTATTCAAATTGGAAAAGCAGACAAAATGTAGAACTTTAAGATAAATGTATCGAGAGAGATTTTCTCATTTTTTATTTATTACTTTGGTGGGTATTGGGTCAATGTCCAATTGAGTTTCTTGTATACTTAGCCAAAATATGGATCAACTCTGCCATCAATTTGTCATCATGCAATTCGAAATGAGCATTGCCAAATTTATTTATTGAAAGCATTTAAACTGTTTGTTTGTGAAATCAAGGGATTCTGTTTTTCAGAAAAAAAAAAAAAAACCAAACAATATTTTAAATTTACCCTAAAATTGGATTTTTAGGACTAGAAAACAAGCGAAAAAAACGTGCAAAATTGTCGCGGTTTTAAGACCGTGCGCCGATTAGTTTGTGAGTCTGTAAGTCCAATGTAAATAAAGTTAGATCCTGTATATTTTTTGTTTTAACTCATATAAATCGTGAAGCTATCGTACAATGGTTTTAGTTTTTTTTTCAAATTTCGAAAATGGTTCAAACAATCTTAATTAAATTGAAACAACACTCCCTTCTGTGGTAGCCCGTGGCGTAATGGTTAGTGCGTTGGACTGTCATGCCAGAGTTCAATACCAGTCGCTTCCACCTTAAGTTTTTTCTGGGCTACTGATGTCTCTTGCAAGGAAGTGACAAATCCTCCAAAAGTATCTCTTGTCATAGAAAAGTGCCGCTCACCTTAGCCGTTCGGATTCGGCAATAAACTGCAGGTCCCCTCCATACCTGCAGACACGCACACAGTAATGGTTGAGAGTTGTAAGTCACTAGGCCCTGGTTCTTCATGAGCCACCTGTGCCACCAAATTTATTTACTTATTTAACACTCCCTTCTGGTTCCTTTATTATTCTTATATTTAGTATTATAATTACAATAAATCGTGTTTCAGTTCCATATGATTTTTCTAAACCATTTCTTCTTCGAATATGGCCATAGAAAAATGTCTCATAGTATTGATATATAAACTTTTAAACACCCTGTGTTTTTGTAATTTTTATTTATTTTTAATGCTTGCTTAAAATATGCTTATACATACTTAGGTATATATTATATATTTAATTTTACGATAAAAAATATTTTTAACTAATATTTCAGAGAGTCTTACTTTTTTTCTAAGGCTTGCGAGATATCGTGAAAAACTTTTTACACCACCTTTTTCTTGAAAGTGGCCAAATGAAGGTTCTCAACCTTGAAAACAGTTTCGTTTATACTCACATTGAGGCCCTCTCGCCCCTTTTTCCTCCAATATTTTATTATTTTTCAATAATTGTTTTTGATAAACTTAAAACTCGAAACCACTATAAAAGTAGTTTTGCAGTAAAAAAAAATCTTTTTTACGGCAATATTATTGACTATATGGCCGTAAAAAGAGAGAAAACTAGAGCGTGTAAATTTGGTTGAGACAAAAAACAATAGTGGAGGGGGCTCTATTTCCCCCCATTTAGGCGGGGGTAGAGGGACAATTTTCTAAAAAAAAAAATCATAAAAAAGCAACGGTAACACTTACAATGTCTTTTTTTTTAAGCCTAAAGTCCATTTTTTTTTTTGTTTTTTTTTTTTTCAAATTATTTTAGAGCATAGTCTTTTAAATATTAATTTTCAAACTCAAAATTTTGAAAAAAAAATAAAGAAAAAAAAATTGTTTCCAAACTAACTTTGCTCAAAATTTTACAAAATCAATTTCGTTTTCGATTGGATATTCAGAGTTTTTCACTGATTTTTGATTCCACTCTTCCATAATATGTACATCTCTGAAGTAGTAAAAACTAAAATGCATTCTTCAATAATTTCAATTCCAGAACATCTCAACAAGAAGCATTTACTATTTTAACAGTTAATCCAACAAAGGACTTTAACTTTATGCTCCTATCAATTTCTTAGTCAAGCACTAAAAACTGGTTGCCTAATGTCTTCGGTTTTGAGAAAATTTTCTTGTTTCGACCCAACCTAGCTCTAGCTTTTTATAAATTTTTATGCAAATCACCCTCACAATCATACTCACAATTTGAGAGAAGATATTGTGGAAGCATTTATGTTTCCACCGTATAAATAGTCAAGGCTTTGTAAATGAAAGTAAACTAAAGTTATGGTTTCTCAAACATCTGAAACTATTAAACAGCTTTACTGTTTCTTTAAACAAAAATAATTTCATCAAAAGAAACACCCCGTATCGTCGAAAGAAAAATAAAAGTCTTTTTAAAAATAAATTATCTTTCTTATCTTGAAAACGGTAGTGTTAATCAACATTATAAAATGCAAACGTTAATAACCCTCGTCTTCTATTAAAAAAATATATAAACAAAACAGAAAACAAAAAAATTGAAAAACTTTGTAGGTAGTCTATATCTATACAAACAAATGTACACAGAAAAAAAAACTCACCGTGAATCCAAGCAGAACAACCGTAACAATCATAAACGATGCACTTAATCCGATCGTGATAAAATTATGTGGAGATTTGTTTTTTGTTGAAAAATTATCTGCCGATGATGGCAGAGATATGAAGGGTTTCAAAGATTCAGCAGTCATCTTGAAAAAACAATTATCTTTTCGAATTTTTGTTTCTTTTATGTTGTTTTTACTTTTAAAAAAAATTCCTCAGCTAGTAAAACAATTTTATCATTTTATTTGTAGTTACACGATCACTAATCTTTCACTTGTCAATTCGTTAAAAGATACTTTTTCTCCTTGAGGATTAGATACTATTTTCATTTGTACGAAAAAAGAAACCAAACCACAATAGCATTAGAATCGTTAGACTTTGGAATAATGCAATCACTGCGTACACAATTCAATTAAAGATACTTAGTACCTACTGGTATCTAAATTATGCCGAGATACTTTTTGGATTGTTTTAAATAGCAACAAAAAGAATAACAACTTTCCACACTTCAAACTAATTATTTTCTGAGACGAAACATTCTGGTGATACGTCCGGACGGGAGAATGTTCTGCGATCAACTAAAACGATCCTCAAAAGTCAAATAAACAGCGCGGCGCGACCGGCAAACAACTATCTGTGTATCTGAAATAAAATCTGAAAATTTGAATCGTTTGCGTCGCGTGTTGTTTTGTTCTCTTGCATTCTTTTCTTGGGTTTTTTGAATTTGATTTTCTTCTCATATCGCCTTTGGGTCTGGGACTAGGACTTGGATGTTGGAGTCTTGAACTTAGAGATCTCTGCTGAATTTGGGTGGGGTAGAAGGAGCAGTATCAAGTTTGTGGACAAACATCAGTTTCACAAAAAGAAGGTTTTTTTTAAGTCTGCATGTGGTGTGGGAAGGATACAAAAAATCTGATTTTTGTATCTTAAAGATATAAATGCATATATAAAATTTTGGAAGATCTTCAAAAGTTTGTTGCGATTTTTCTTTTGTAATCGGCTCATCTTCATCATTATTTTTGTGCAAAAAAAATCAAAGCATACTATTATATTATATTGAGATTCACGAATTCGTGCTTGACACAGACTTCAACAGTATGTGTAGGGGAGAAGGGTGCACTTTTAAATTTCTTAAACATTTTTATTATTTTAAAAATGTTCACCTATCAAAATAAAGTGCCAACAGTGCACTAACCATAGGCGGATATATTATTAAAAGATTCAAAAATATTTCAATTTTTATAAGTTTTGATTCCAAGTACTTTGAATTTTACTGGATGTTAGGTATTTTTGTGGCTCAAGGCTGTTTTGTGCATTTAAGATAAAAGGTTTTAGTAGCCCGTGGCGTAATGGTTAGTGCGTTGGACTCTCGGACCAGAGATCTGGGTTCGATTCCCAGCCACTGACACCTAAACACAAAAGTGTTTTTCAGGGCTTCTGCATCTTGCGAGGAAGTGAGAAACCCTCTCTCCTGTCATAGAAAAGTGCCGCTCACCTTAGCCGTTCGGATTCGGCAATAAAACTGTAGGCCCCTTCCATTCCTGCAGACACGCACACAGGAATGGTTGAGAGTTGCAAGTCACTAGGCCCTAGTTCTTCATAAGCTGTTGTGACATCAAGTTTATCTTTTTTTTTTAAGACAAAAGGTATATTTCCGCAGATGCTCAATATCTATTAATTGCAAGCAATGATAACAAGAGAGTTTTTACAATCAAATAGGACTTACTTCTTCTCTAGTACCCCCAAATTTTATTGAAAACGGATGTAAAAATTTTGATTAAACTTCGCATGCAGCTGTTAAAGTAAAGTAAAGATTCTTCCTCGTTTAAAATTAAAGCATTTTATTTTAGTCTCGATTTCGTATATTCCGCTTTCGTATAGTCAAAATTAAATTTTAAAGTTTACTCAGATTGCTTAAACGTCACAATCTCCTTTCGTTAAAAATAAACTTGAACATTGTTATTGGAATCAATTTCCAAGAATGCTCCACTTTCCCCTAAGTAGTTTTATGGGAATCAAGAGTGACTTAGAAGAGGCGGCAACTTCAAAACATCATTCTTGCATTTCGTTAGAATATTCTCCATAACATTTCCAGATGGGAAATTACATTTTTGTGTTTAAAAGTTTCGTTGTTAGTTTTAAGAATTTTTTCCAGTCAATTGAATAAAAACTTGGTCAGTTATTTTTGTGCGGTTAAATCTAGAGCCTAACCACATTTCAACGAAACATCATCACATATATAATATAGTTGTAGAAATAGATATACCCACAATCATAATAAAGGGGGTACGTTCGTTCGGGCGTTTTATTTGCTTGCTTACTCCGCTGAATTGCAGAAAAGACCTCAGCGATTTTTTGTGGTCAGATTTCAATTCCAATTCGTCCGTCAGACCGATTGAAGCAATCAGAGATCAAATTGCATTAAATTTTTCCCTCCACGATGATGTGTCGATCAATATGAAGGAACATAACATGCTGGCTAGGTATACCTAGCCTGATGAGGCTGCGGGTGCACGTGGTGATGGATTGTTTATTTGCGTTCGATTGATTTAATTTATTGTTGTTTTATTCGTTTCTATTGATTGTTTTCTTTTTTTTTTTTAATATTGAGATATTGGTTTTTAATTTCGTGGTCGTGATGAATTGAAAGAATTTTGAGCCATTAATGTTGAGGGCCAATGATTTTTATCGTGGGTCAAGTGCAGCACGGGATTGAATTTCAATTCTGTAATAAATTGTTTATGAAGTATCGATTTTGTAAACTGTATAGGTGCATAACCTTGGTTAAATGAAAGCAATGTAGAATTAATTTTGCGTCCTTCACATTCTTTTACTTGCAATATAATGTACATTATGAAAGATGTGCTGATATCTGAACACTACGTCGATTTTGATAAAACGAAAAAAATGATCCTGCAATCCTAACTTGTTTGAACTAAAAAACTCTAAAATTAACAGATGTAAACCCCTTTACTACAGTTATTATCATACATTACTTTTAAATTTAACACTAACTTAAAAGTTTGAAACAAATGTGTATTATGAGTTAATTTTTTTTGTTTAATTTTTATCGCGGGGATTCCTTTTTTGACCATAAAATGTTTTATTGATTTATTAAAAAGACAAAATGATAACTTTTAACAGAAAATTTAATTTTTATTAGACAAAATAATAATAGGTGCGTTTTATTCGTAATTCATAGCTAGCACAGCAATACAAGTTCTAGATGTGTTCATACCTTTTTTTGAGTGAAAAACAAACTACGTTACCGGCATTTAAGATTCAAGTCCACACTATTTATCCACTTTTATATTCACTAATTTACTGGCTAATTTAATTTAGTTAATGAAATAAATTAATTGTATAAAAAGGTCTTGGATGTGTGTTGGCTGACAAAATAATTTCATTGTTTTTTCTGCGCGGACAATATTTTCGAGGTTATACGTTTTAATATAGACGAAACTAGAAAAATACTAATTTATAACAGTTAACAGTATTTCAGCATTGAAAGTGGATGTGGATGAAAGTATAACAAAATTGGTATACATTATGGCATGTCTAGAGTCACTTCCATAATTTTAAAGGAGTTTAGATAAAAGAAATTTTAGTGTTTAAGTACTTATGAAATCGGCCGTAAATAATTAAAATAATATTAAAACTTAAGTAAAATAAATTCATTCTTACAAAAGCAAAACAAAATTGTTCATTAGTATTTTCTATAACCAAAATTCAAGTCCCAGATTAAAAAAAAAAAATATTTACAAGACTCTGTATAAAAAAATGAAATTGATATAAAAACTGCTTCAAACTGAATTCTCCTCTAAGGTATTTCCTAAATTGCTAAGGTTTAAGGCCAAACTACAAAAAGATAGACTTGCGGAACCATTTTTTTTTAGTTTGTCTATCATCACATTCAACGTCGAATTAGATAATAATAATCTGTAGGGGGAATAAATTTCAATGAATATACTAGAAATCCCCCAAAAGCAAAAACCTTAAAGCTCATAGTTTCAAATATATATATGTATATGTATGTGTTGTCATTAAATTGCTTTTTTGTTGCAACGCTTAATTAGTTACTCCCTAAAACTACCAATTTTTGACAATTAACACATTAAGAGATTATTATAAAAAGCGTATAATTTATGCTTCCGATTTGAACACAATGAATTGCGATGGAGACCACATGCGTGCCCCCAATAGAGCGATACTCTTGCTCGAATTTTTCAAATTAAAACTTCATATAGTTATTTGTTATCGCTAGAAATGCCAATATTTATTATGAGTGTCGATGACATATTAAGTTCTTTATGGTTCTTAATCACATAACTGCTTGATAAGCTTGTTATGAGGAATTTAAATCACAGCTTATGTGCATAATATGCGACGGTCAATATTCATATGCATTTTGGGAAAGCTTTCCACGGTTTTGTTTGAAATACAATTATTTAAATGACCATAGGCTATCTGTAGTAGAATAATTAAAATCCATTTAAAACTGTCTTATCTTATGACCGTGTTGTATTGATTTTTTTTATTAATTTAGTCATTAGCTGACTTAACCGAAAAATAAAACTCTTCATTTTTTCTCATCAAAAACAAATTCTTGATTGTCAATTATTAATTAAAAGAATATGAAAACCGAATCGTAAATAGTTATTGTTATTGTTTTTGTGATGCCTCTTCTGCGCAATGACAGTCGTTTATGAGAAGAAATTACATATTCTTGCGCAGGGCAAATTATGTTTTTGAAGCGGATAATAACTATTCAAATGGTTTATATGCCTTTAATTTTCTTCAAATTTTTCAGTAATAAACTAAAAAGAATTAAATGAACATTAAAAAATTATTATAAACAGACATACAAATTATTATAATAAAAATTAACTGTAACAGATAAGAACATTGAAAAAACTGGAATAAATAAAAGCTTTTAAAGACTCGTTTGTTTCTCGTCGATCTCAGCACGGCGCGGCGTGATGTCAGTTCTTGCATTTTCAAAATGTAGCCCATAATTGAGGTTTTTGCGGAATCAAATGAGGTTTTTCGCATTTTGTCAATAATTTCCGAAATTTAATAGTTGTGCCCAAAATTGGCTAAGAAATTGCTACGGAAATTTTCGTACATAGTTCACTAATCGATATGTAAAAATAATTCAGAAGCAGAATCGGGTTTCATCAACCTATACGGATAGACTTCAATCGAAACAAATAATTACCTAGAACTGAATCGCATGCTCGTGCAAAAGTATCAATCAACTTTTTGACGTTGTATGAGTCGTCACCAGAGAAGAACTGTTACAGTATCCATGGTGAAGAGGATTTGCTGTATTCTCTTCTAAGCGCGCTAATTCACGGCGTAGCTCAATCAGCTTCAATTTTTTTTCTAACATCGGAATTCCTGTTGCCAAGTGGTTCTGCAAGATCTCCAGCCTGGGTTGAATGCTTAGAATGTTCGGAATGTGCTGCACAAATTTTACGTTATTCAGCGACCCTCGCATCTGCTGCGAATTCGATGTTGCGCTCAGTAAGCCAAGCTACCAATTCTTCTTTCTTCATATGTGATGGCGCCATAATGATGGGGAACAATTTTAGTTAAATTAAACAATTTTTCAAACTCAAATTTCAATGTGAATTCAGGGCTGACCCACGTTGAAGACTAGTATTTTATTATATGTTATTTACTTCCAAATTAATGACTGCATATCCTTACAGATAACTTAGAATTAATTATTATTTTTAAATATATTTATAAATTACTTTTTTTACTTTGAAAAATAAAATGATTATTATTAAATGAATAAGTTGAATAACAAGCAAGTACATATGTAGATAATTAATTTCTATACTTAAAATAAAAAGTATTATTTTCAAGGAAGAGCCTTCGACTTCTAGAAGGCTAAAGTCATTAAGGATTATAAAAAAATAAAAACATTATGTGTATGTATGTACATAAGTATTCTTAACTACATATCAGTTTTATTAAGTAAATAAGATGCTTCATAAAGAGATGAAATTCATTCAAATGTGGTCTCCTGGGGCGTATACGCATTTTTTTTTATTAAAAATTTAACAAATTTTATTACAATTTTTATTTTTGCCTTACGTCTATTTGCAAAAGTTCTCCTTTCAATAGATAAGCTGTTTTTTTAAGCGGGAAACTATTTATCTCGACAGCCGCAACGGCCCAGTGTGGCAAAAAACCTAAATGCGCCACCGTATAAAATACTTCAGCAACTTAAATAACGGATTGAAACCCAATCAAAGGGGAACTTATTTTTCTCATTTTTCATTTCTTCAAAAACTAGAGGATATTTAAGCATCTTGTTTTTGACTTAAAGGTGGTAAGTAGAGCATTGAATTTTGAAAACTAAAGTAGTCAAAACTCTGTTTCGGTAGGTTTTCGTTTTTGAGAAAATTAAAAAAAAAAACGAAATCTTTGTACGGCAGCTACCCGTTTTAGATGAGCTAAAATAAAATTCAAATTTCTCCTAGGAAATCAAATGCAAATGCTCTGTACCAAATTTGAAGCAAATCGACCAATCTGTTTAGAGGTTTAAGCTCTACTAAAGCTCAGTTTATAGTGATGTGACAAAAAAAAAAAACACTTTCGAATTCTTTTTTACACGAAGCACACGAAAAGTAAAAAATAGAAATGCTATACGAGTAGACATAGTAGCAGAGTTTTGGACAAGTAAACGAACAGGCATACAATGTGAAATCAAAATAGTTAATTTTTTCAAATAAATTTTGACGCATTCATCAACATTGGGTATTCAAAAATATTATCTGCTTTTTTCCCCATAGGAATAAATTTCATAGTCTAAAACATTTCCGCCCTCAATTTGTTAGTCATAAGATTATTTGCAGATTGAAACACTCGCCACAATTTAAATTATTATCATTTACTGTTATTAAATCGCGTATGCATTTATGTTATGTTTTTGCAATTAATTTACATATTTTATTTACGTCATATTATGAATTTTATTCCGTTTAAATTTCGCTCTTGAAAACGCGCATGCTGTCCGTAATTACTCGAACACAAACTAGTACTAGGTACTTTTTCTTTTTTCAAATGCATGAAAGATGAAACATTTCATTTAGCTTTAATTGATTTATCGTTTTACTTTAAATTAAATCTCGAAATGGCTGCAGGGCAAGTTGCCGATGATGTTTGTCGGTCGATCGCAGTTGGGTGGCAATTACACAAGTGCATATAGGTATCATTACATTTATCAAATTCGGAATGCACGCTAATTGACCGAACAAGATACATTATCGCCAGATATATCGGGCATAACTTTTTTGCATCTTTTATCGAAGCCTTAACATTGACTTTGGATCTGAAGATTCAGAGTAGTGATCTTTTAGGCATTCACATTGTGATCCAAGCAATCAAAACAAAGACTGCGTTGTTCTTGCTGCTGATGGCTGGGACTGCGAGAAAGATTGACGACGACCACGACTAGACTCGTTATGTATGAGCAATTGCACTCTGAATAGAATGGCGGTATCGGGTATCTGCACTTGCGAGTTTGTATCTTTTAAGCGACCATATCGCCCCGAAGGTCGGAAATGGAAGTCAATTGGGTGCCTGGTAATTACAGTGGTTTGCCTCTATTTATGCACTCTCCGATCAGCAGGTTGAGTGGTCGAGGAAATACCTGTCTAAGTGCGAATGATTTATATACCTGGTGGATCGGTGATGGATAGCGATTACCGGCGCTTAGTACTTAAATTCTTAAGAGACATTAAGGTCACGATTCAGAATATGAAATCCAGCGCACTGTAATTTGAGCAAGAAACCTGCGTCAACAAAATGTAATTGTTATGCGTTTGAAAAAAATTGAGGAATGCCATTAAATGTGGAAAGCCGATAACCTGAAGCTGTTGTTGTCCAATTTTGAAAATGCATGTCTAAATAGCTTGGATAATAAGGTATAAGAGTTTTAATTTCAAAAAGGTTGGCATTTAAATTTCTGCTGTTTGTAAAATACAATTTTTATATTCACATTCTTATCAGTATTTAAATATTTTAATATAGCACTACGATATAAAGAATCAGAGTGTATACATCCGTATGTACATCTGAACGAAGCTACAATTAAAGTTTTTATTGATTAAGGTATAGTATAATAAATGTAGGTATAGGTACATTAAAAATTTGGGTCCTGGTCGATTTAGCTTAACAATACAGACATTATGGACATCAATATCAGATTTGGACTATAAGTGCATCGAACTATGTACCTATTTGTGTGCTTTTGTGAGACATCATTCTCAAAAGATTTCCTTATAACACTTTTTAAAAGTAACGCACCATTGTCTAATAGATGGACATTGCATTCAAAAAGTTATCTTATATGTCCTCATTTATCCACTCTGTTATACCCACGCATGAAACGGTTAAAAAAGTAGGTATAAGGCTAAAAGCAAATTGTTACTGTTTATGATCCTGGATCAGTATAGTAAGGATTTTCGGACAAATTTTTGTTTACAGCAGGCTAGATCTATACCTAAATAAGGTAATCAATTGCAATAGACCGGGTCATCTATTTACAACTAAAATTTCAAATTCTTTAATTAAAATTATTGTTATTATTATGCACATTCCAGATGTAATAATCATTTCGAGCCCTTTCCGCCAAATTATCGTAAGCGACAAAAAATAAAAGTATCGTAAGCGACATTTTGTTGTCTGTTTGCTCAGCAACGAAACCAATTAGGCCAAATTTCAGCATTGAACACTATTAACAATACTGTTACTGACAGATAACAAAAGGTCCGATTGCTTTTAATGCACAGGAAAAAATTAAATAATTAATGTCGTTTTTCTTTCGCAAATATGGATTTTGATCCAGGATCACGAATTTTCTTGGCAAAAGAAACGCAGATTGGATTTGTTTTTTGTTTGCAAATGTGTGTGTGGGATGTCAATTAATTTTATGAAAAATAACTTTAATTTAATAAAGCAAAAAATAATTTTGATAGGCAAAGAATCGAAAACGGAATGCAAATGAAAAAGAAAATCACAGAATCACACAAAATCACAAAATGACGTTTTATAAATAGTGTGTGTGCAAGTGCGTGTTGCATGTAGGTGTAAATCTCTCTTTTATTCGGGATCAGAGATTTTGATCCCGAATTGTCAGGGATTGATTTTGTTTTGGTTGAAAGAAATGCAAAAACTTGTCCGGGATCAAAATCCCTCATGGGGATCAATTTTTTTTTGGCTGAAAGAAAAACGACATAACTTTATGTGAAAGGGGTCGATTTATTAAAGATGACTACATAATTGGCCCTTGAGTAACGTCCACAACAAATTACATTAAAGAAAAACTAATTTTTGTAACTGTTAAAAAGTAAAAACTGTGATATTAGACAAAATACTATGTCTTGGTTCTTTAATTTATTCATTTAGGTTACATTTTATTAAAAATATGTATAAAAAAACATCTGTTCCTTACAAAATACGTCATTTAAAAATTTAAAAGTCTGTTAAATATTTGTGAAATCGAACATGAATGTTTTAATTAATTAATACTTGTTATTATAAAAACTCCACAATTATATTGTATAATAATGTAAATTTATAATTTTATTTTGTAACAATAAGTTAGTTCGACGCGTTTTGTCTTATCACGGGACGATAGGACGAAACGTGTGGCTAGTTATTTTAACAAAATAAATTCATGTATTTCTTTAAAACGCCACTAATCTATCTATTTTGGTTTAATTAGAACCTGTGAAATTCATGTTACAGATTTAACAACTGTGAACATAATATACAATATAAGCAAATTCAATATTTTGAAGACAATTCCTTCTAAGCTTCTAAAGGCTTGATTACATTCAAACATGCGTTAGAAGTGCCTGTGTGCGAAAAAGCGTACAAAAATATATGTGAAATGTCGTTTCAGATTGATTTCTCAGACCAAACACAATTTTTTCGCACACAGGCATCTCTAAGTCCCCTTTCACACGAGGAGACTGAGTTGCCGGCAACAATTAGTTCATGGTCGAGAAGGGCACGAAGAAAGAGAGGTAAACGAAATCTCCCCGGTCAACAAATTCAGAAGATTTTTTTGACGTTTCTCTTCGCACTACGATTGGCCGCGTTCATCAGCACATTTGACAGTTCTGAACTGTCATTTTTAGAGCTTCTGATTGGCCAGCAGTCATAAAAATTCAGTTGACGTCGATTGACATTTAGTTACGTTTCTTACGTTTTTTTCTGAATTTTCAGATGAAAAATTCTATCTGAAAATTCAGATGACAGCTAAAAGCAACAAAAAAAACAGTTTTTGATCCAGTTTTTTTTGGTATGTGGTCTGATCGTCTGGGTCTCGTATCGCTTTTCGGATTTTGATTTTAAAGTGCAAAAAACAATAAAAACAGAATAAATAAATTCAGACTTTTTTGTGCGTTCAGTGTTACGTTTTTCAGAACTGAATTTTTAGATCTGTCAAAAACGTGGTGATGAACGCGGCCATTGTGTGCGTACAACCATCAAGGTAGTTTAAAAGAAAAATATAAAAATCTCCGGGTTTTTGTTGCTTGCGTGTGAAAGGTACAAGAGATTGTTAAGGAGATTTAAAGAAAACGTAAAAAAAAATCTCCAGCAACTAGTATCTTTGAGCCTGATTACACGATTCTTTTTTTCGTTCGTTTCGTTATTCGTCTTTTTGACAGGTACGTATCCTCGTGATTACACGATTCTTTTTTACATTCGTGAGACTTGTTTCGTTATTTTGACATTCAGAATCTCCGCGGTGGATTTATTGGAAAATAAACATTAATAATAATTAAAAAAGGGATTTAATCATTTCTTGTTCAAATGTATACCCTATTTAGCAATAAAAGCAATGTTAAAACTTATAATTTAAAGTTTAAAAGTTCCTCGCATAATGCTTTGATTTTAGGGATGAGCCATATTGAAAAATTCTCAGCGATAAATCGGAACACACATTTATCGAACCGAAACATCGGTATTTTTCGAAATCGATACTTGAAAACAAAGGAAATACTTCTTCCTTTTCTATTTTATTGACCAAATATGTTAAAATTTCACATCAAAACGTGTTTTTGACTTAAAACGTAAAATAATATTGGTGTCTTTCAAAATTTATAAACTACTTTCCTCCATTAAATCTTCAATATTTTAATTTATAAAAAAAATGATTTGATAACATTTTGGAAAGTTAAAAAATTAAAGCATAGGCTTCTTCTTTGTACAAATGTAGACATTTTTCATATTAAGCTAAGTTCTTACATGTAAATCACACCAACAAAAAGCTATCAAAACATTTACTTCTTCAGTAACTCATAAAATATACCACCATAACCTGAAAAATGATTTTACAGCACCACGTATGTTTTCCCCAATCCCCAAAGGAAATTTTATAAAAAAAAACACGACTTAACAATTAACGTGTTTAATGCGATAACAGCTAAGTACTTTTACAAAAGCCCAGAGAATTTTCGACTTCTAATCTAAGCGCGAAGAATAGACGTGAATTTCATGCTTGTTATCGATTGTTTGTATTGAAACCTATGTGAGTTGTCGACTTCGCCAACCTGTGTTGTGGTTTTTTTTCAACCAATTAGGAAGAGTCACACTCGTTTTATTAAAAAAACATTTTTAGACTAACTTTGGTGTGAACATTTATTGTCGTGGTTAAAAAGTAGATATTGACATAATTTATGGAATTTGTACCTGATTTATAACTAGTTGTTACGCACCCTCTTTGCTGAACTCTTTGCTAACTCCTTTGGGTATTGAAATTATCCTTATTCCCTTTCCATAAAATGGTACCTAATGAACTTTTCTCCATTTTTTTAAAATCCATCAAATTCAATAAATTATAGCAAATTAATAAAATTACAATATGCTTTCACATGACAATTTTCTTATTGAAAGAACACACAACTTGATAGAAAACAAAACAACAAATATTTTTGTGAACTTTCTCTGTTTGCATTTGATTTAAACAAACTATTTTGTTTGCATGTTTCTATTTTCTTGTATGGTCGATGTAATTTATCAAAAAATCGATACTGAAATATGTATCGATGTTTTACTTTGAATAACGAATCCCGGTTACATCGATTGCCATCATCGCTCATCACTAATCGGTTGTCAAACTAGAACGTCAAATGTTCAACCAGAAAAAGTCTTGAAATTTTCATTCCTGCTTTCGTTACTTCATTCCCCTTACATTTCTACACCCCTCACCATATCTGTCAAAATAACGAAAGACGAAACAACCGAAAAAAAGAATCGTGTAATCAGCGTCTTTGTGTGAAAGGGGACGCATAATCACTTTTTCACTTTTTGCCATAAAAAGTCTTGAATGTAGTTAAAGACTAGTTAGCATGACCGAAACTCATGTGGCTCCACCTTTGAGTTTCTACTACCCTATCGACAGTCATGAACACAGTTCAGTGTGACTCGGAACGTCAATCAACTGTCACGTTTGAAGACCGAAAAGAAAAAAGTCCACACGTCATTGGTCATTCCATTCGTTCGGTCCGGGGATAATTTAAAAATTAAATTAACATGGGAAAAATTAAAATTTTTCCTCAATTATACTTAATTTTATTAATTAAATTACTATCAGTAGTTTATTTAACAAGTGCCAACGAAGTCTTAGGATGTGGTGGATTTATCAAAAGCCATGCAGACATTGATTTCTCTAAAGTTGAAATCAAATTGTAAGTAAAAAGTATTTTTCCCAAAGAAAAGGTTTTCGTATAAATGATAACGATAAGTTAACCTACTTATCTTGATCGATGATAAAAAATGAAGCATGCAACTAACCTCTAAACTCTTTCTCAGGCTAACTAAACAAGGCAGCTTAAAAGACAAAACTGACTGTTCGCCATCGAATGGATATTACTTCATCCCAGTTTATGATAAAGGAGAATATATACTGAAGATATCTCCCCCTCCCGGCTGGAGTTTCGAGCCCGAACAGGTTGAGCTGAACTTCAATGGAAAAACTGACATCTGCAGTCAAGGCAAGGATGTTAATTTTGCCTTCAAGGGATTCGGTATAACAGGAAAGGTGGCCTTGGCGGGATTCACGTCTGGAGCTCGAAATGTTGCCGTCGAACTAAAATCAAAAGACGGCTCTGACACCAGACAAACCACAACAGACATCAATGGAATCTTCTCGTTCACTCCTATCATTCCCGGTGAATATGTTGTTAGGGCATCGCATCCCAAATGGCATTTCGCCAAATCCGAACACAATGTTGTTGTGGTCAGTGGAAACACCGAATTACCTACAAACTCATTGGTTGTCTCTGGGTTTGATGTTATTGGCAAGGTAGAAAGCAATGGCCAGACTTTTACAGGCATTGGAGTTGCCTTGTTCAAAGAAAAGAATGTAAGTAGTAAATTTTGTAGTATTCATCTCGAAAGCGGTGAAAACTAAAATTTTTTTTGTAGCAATCTCTCGCCTCCAAGTGTCAGAATGGTGTGGCACCCATACCCCTTGGCCAGTCTTCAACAAAGTTCATGACTGCTTCGATTTGTTATACCCAAGTCGAAAAGAATGGAGAATACTTGTTCAAAGGGGTCGCTCCTGGCAAATATCTCGTCAAGACTGTCGTCGAAAACAAAAATCTCAAACTCCACATCAAACCCGATCATTTAGAAATTGAAGTAATTAAGGACACGCTTGTTATGAAGAATTCCTTCCAGGTAAGAACTTTTAGTCTTTTTACTTTATACGGTTTGTACTTAGAGCTTCTAAAAATTGGTGTTTCCTGCCTAATTTTATGATCTAGCGTTTAGAAATTAATAATACAAAAATCGAAGACAATGGCCTACCTCCAAATATGCCATAAACTCAAAATTCGAAAATTTTGTAGATAGGGCCATTGCAAAATCCTGGGCATTTTTATGCAGATATACCTAACCAATACCTTACACAACTTTATTCTAGATCACCGGCTTCAGTGTGTCCGGCAAAGTGCTAGCCAGCTCAGGAGGCAAAGGAATACCAAAAGCCACTGTAAAATTAAATGGTCAAATTGTAGCTACAACATCTGCTGATGGAAGTTACATTCTCGAAAACATAAAGGCTGGCACCTTTAACATTCAGGTTGAAGCAGAAAATCTTCAATTTGATGAAAAAACAATCAAAGTTCAACTCTCTGAACCAATTCTTCCCGAAATTGTTGCTTCGACATTTAAAGTATGCGGAAAAGTCATATCAAAGAAATCTTATGTTGTTGGCATAACTAAACACGGTTCGACATTCCATACCACTGCTTCATCAAAAGCTGAAACCGGTGAATGGTGTACATATCTTCCAAATGGAAAGTTCTCACTTGAAGTTCTAACAACCGATGCAGACAAATCGGGCGGTATACAATTCTTCCCAGTCAATCAGAACTTAGAGGTAAATGCATCACCCATTTCTGGAATTACATTCTCCCAGCTGAGAGCGACTCTTGTGGGAGAAATTAAGTGTTTGCCTGATGCTCCCGAATCTTGTACTGGTGCTGAAGTGACTATGTTGAGTTTGGATTCCGTTGGACAGCCTACGGGACAGAAGCAATCGGTTAAGGCTCAAAGTGAGTATATATGATGTTAAATAAAAGTTAAGTTATTAACTCAATGTTCTTTATTTTAAGATGGAAAGTACTCTTTCAAAGAGATCCTGCCTGGCCCGTATGAGTTGAACATCCCACAATCAAGTCTTTGCTTTGAATCGACAATGGTGTTCATCAACATAAATTCTGCATCTGAAACTGCACAACCATTTATTCACAAAGGGTACGAAGTTTCTATCATCTCTAGTCACAGGGCAATAGTAAGTTTAAGAATTTGAAAGAAATATATAAAAACTCACTCAACGTGGTTTCTATTTCAGATGCACTATGGTTTGACTGCTAAGGAAGAAGCCAAGACACCACTTTATGTCATGAAAATTATGTCTGGAGTGAATACTTTCTGTGTTCCCGAAGCCGGTGAATACAGCATCAATTTAGAAAGCTGTCATCTTTATGAATCCACATTACCAAAAACATTCAATACTTATGATAAAAATCCAGTTATTTTCACTGCTGTTGCTCACAAAATTGGAGTCAGAGTGTTGTCATCAGAGCAAAATATTGATTCCCTCCAATTATTGATTGAATCGAAATCTGGCAAAGAACAAGTGACTCTTACTTCAGAAGGACACAAAGTCGACAATTACCACTCTTTCCGTTATGATACATATCTTAAGCCTGAAGAGAGCATCACAATCAAACCCCAGAGTAATATTATGCTGTTTAAGCCCGATGCTAAAGAACTTGTGGGAGGTAACGACTGCATTGATATTGCTTTCAATTTCATTGCAACAAAAGGTTTAATAATCAATGGAAACATCAAACCGGCAATTCGAGATGCTAAGGTGACTTTAACATTCCCTAGCAATCCAGAATTAGAAGCACAAACGGTTCAGTCATCTGCAACTGGCGAATTCAAGTTTGGACCAATTGACGAGAGTTTGAATTATGATATCACTGCAGAGAAGGAATCTTATGTGTTTTCGGAATACAACAAGGCAACAAATTCGTTCAGTGCCCACAAGTTGTGTGAGATTGTTGTATCGGTTAAGGATGACATGGGTAATAAGTTGAGTGGAGTTTTATTGTCTCTAAGTGGAGCTGAGAGTTACCGAAAGAATTTGGTTACAGGAGACAATGGAGCCATTAACTTCCATTCTCTTTCACCAAGTGAATATTTCTTGCGGCCAATGATGAAGGAATATCAATTTAATCCCAATTCAAAGATGATTGATGTTAAGGATGGAGAAACTATCAATGTGGAGTTGGTGTAAGTATTTATTAGACTTAATCGATAGAAATCTTTAATGAAAATTTTAATTTCAGTGGAAAACGCGTAGCTTACTCTGTGTTTGGAACAATCACATCCTTGAATGGTGAACCCTTCCCTCAAGTAAATGTTGAAGCAGTCTCAGATGATAAATGTATGCATCACCAAGAAGAAGCCGCTACTGAAAACAATGGGCAATATCGTATTCGTGGATTGAAACCAGGTTGTGTCTATACAATCCGCACAAAAGAGGGAGTTGGCAATCCAAACGTTGAACGATCAATCCCAGAATCTCGTCAGGTAGAACTGGGATCAGCAGATGTCCGCAATGTTAACTTAATTGCAATCTCACCAATTAACTTTGTTGATGTAACCGCTCGTGTGACAGCTTCCCACAACGAACATTACAAATCTCTGCGAATTCAAATTTATCGCAAGGGCAGTGCTGACAGTCCTATATACTCACAGCGCGTCGAAAGTCCTTTGAATGTGAAAGCTCGCTTTAATCCTGGTATTATGGTCTTCTTCCCTCGCATTCCGCTTGATGGAAAGACTTATTTTGTTGAACTGAAAACAACATTATCCGACAAGTTATACTCATTCACATTACCAGTGGCTCAATTTGTCGCCAACACTAGCTCCATTTTTGTTGAACTTGATTTCAAGACAGAACCACGTAGTGTTGAAGGAGACTTAAACCAGAATTCGATATCTGCTTTGGTCCTTGTTGCTCTGGTAGCCATTGCATTCTTCAAACAGGATCTTGCTATGGATTTCTTAAATTTTGTCTGGAGCAGATTAAATGCTGTTGCACAAGATATTGCTCAACGTCAAAATAATAACAAGAAGAAAGACGTAAGACAAAATGAGCCAATCAATTATAAAGAAATCGAACAAATGGCCGAACGCATTAATGCCATAAAGGCAAAGAAGAAGACGAAAAAAATATAAGGTGCAGTAGTTTTTTTTTTTTTTTTTAATTTGTTAAAATCAAATTAATTTTTTTTAAGTGAAAAAATAATAGTCAACCAGAATTTAGAAAAAAGTATGTTCTTATAAGGAATTTCCTTATTTCTTTTTTTTGTAATAAAAGGTATTATGAACAATCCTTTGTGAGGATTTAGATAATTTGTGTTTTTCTGAATTTATAAATATTTTATGTATGTACTTTTTCTAAGTTATCAGATCACTACAGTCGTTATGATTTTTTTTCTTGCCAAACTATGTCGATATGGTAAATATTTCTCTACCGCAGCGATATCACTCGGGGACGAATAAGGAACCGGAGATTAACAGCTCTAATCTGCTAAACGATTCGATCGAATCTTTTGATTCACGTGAATGTTTCATTAAATTTGTCTTAAATTATTTTTTAAAATCTTGCTTTAGAGTGAAAACCGATATTTTTTTCGAGGCTCTCAAGAAATTCATATTTGTTAAGATTTTTATTTTTGATCGACAATTATACGAAATTCGGAGTATTCGTTTCCCTCCGACGGAGAACAGAATACAAACTTTCACGTGAACGTTTAGCAGAATAGAGGGCTGTTGATGTCCATTACTTCTAAATGACCCAGCCACATCAGTTGTTGTTGTATTTTCACTTTCACTCCCCGTTTACTATGCAAAAGGGACCAAAAATCACCCGAAGAATCTCTCAGAACAACCTAATGTTTGTTACATTGCATAACTTTAAATCCTCGCATAATCGGCCCTATCGAGGTAACCGTCGGAGCGGAATTCTCTCCGGTTTCCTACGAATCGGAGACATTTTGCTTCAAAGTAGTTCTCCGATGAGCAAAATGTCTCCGATGTGTAGGAAATCGGAGAGAATTCCGCTCCGACGGTTACCTTGATAGGGCCGAATATTCTTATCTATTGTCCGAAAAAAAAAATCCTACAATATCAGCAAGCAAGAGCAACTCAATCCTCAGGGACAGGCTTATACTTTGTCGGTTTCTTAAACCAATAGACAAATATTTATATGTAATTCCAAATGAAAAAGAAAATGACTTTTTGTCATCCTCAGCGAGTACAAATCTCAGCAAACAAATTTTATCGTTTTTTATATAAAACATGCTAAAATTTTTTGTCATTACAAACAAAACGTTTCAATACTTTGTTCAAAATTAACAAATAATACAAATTTTGTTAGATTTCTGTACTAACTAGTTAAATCGTTACAATTCAGTGTACAAATGAAACCAGTATTATGTATTTTCAATCAAAAAACAATAATTTATTAATTTTCTAGTAGGAATTTGTCTATTAATTTTAACACCATAGGTACTCATACATGCTCATAATACTTATCTTCTTACAGTAAAATAAATAATAATAGTAATAAATAAATTCTCGTCTGTAACATTACGATATTAACAGGTAACTTAATTCCTAACGACTTATAGCTTATCATTATGTTTATCATCATAGTCATGTTTCTCAATCGTGATTTCAAAATTATCTTACATTGGTCAATATACAAAAATAGTGAAAGTATATTTGCATGTAGAAACAACCTAGAGTTGCGATATTGAAAATCGAAAGCTGTTAATGACGATGAATGACGATGGAGGTATGTTTGTTTTTGTTCTTAGTTAGTTGGTTGAACTCTGGAGAAAATCCCTTGCACAATGGGATCTCTGGTGTCAGATTTTGAATTTTGTTTAATTGATCCTTTTTCTGCGTTTAAATTAGTTTCATTCTCCTCCTCGATGATGTCACTAGCTTCTGTTTTTAAACTTCTTCCTTCATATTCATCTTCCTGTTGTGATACTTGATTCTCTTCATCTTCATTGATATTTTCTTCCATCAGGACACAATCGGGATTGACATCAGCACATTGTCTGAATGAGGCAGCTCGGCCGTTGACATTCATTCTGTTCACATATCTTGAGAATAATCCTCTTCCCACGATACCAAATGCAATTCGAGTGAATGGATTAACCTTGGATCGGAATTCCATTTCACAAATGAATCGACGACGACAGCCTTCATTGGTGATTCCCAGAAATGCAAAAACTATATCGCTCACTCTGTGGAAAAATAAAACTTGTGTGATAAATTCAAAAGAAATATAAACGATGAATTTACTGCTCCTCAGTGTCAAGTTGTCTCCTATGTCTACTGTGATCGGTTCCATCAGATGTTGGTGCAGTGGGTGCTGATGGTGGGACATCTGAGTAAGCTCCAGAATACGAACTGTATGGCCCACCGCCCGGGAAACTATCGCCGACATTATCAGAAGAAGTAAATTGTTCATTTCCATGATGGTCATCATGTGCATGGTCATGTTCAAAGGGATTATGTTCCAACGAGTATGGAATGTGATCATGGGGGCCACTTGACCAAGCAGGGCTAATTAAATAATAGCAATGAATTTATATATGAAAAAAGGCAAACTTTACTCATAACTTACCCATGGTCATAGCTTATTAACGGTGATTCATGAATAATATCTGAACAACCATGGCCGCCCTTGAACCACTTGAATCCCCAAACAATCGCAGTTCCAACAATAAAAGCTACAACAACAGCTTTAACTTTTAACCAATACAGAACTCCTAAAGCATGCAGTCCATAGATTCCCCCTGAAAAAAAGAAATTCATTTAGTAGGAAATTAAAAAAAAAAAAAAAGAATCCCCTCCGTGACAATGAGCGAACATTGCCGTGACCAGGATTCGAACCTGGGTTACCACGGCCACAACGTGGGGTCCTAACCACTAGACGATCACGGCTATCGGGGATATATTTTAACTTGTTCTTAAACTGGAATAAATAAGTTTGTCTCGAAGGAAAAAAAAATTATGTGAGTTGTTTTTGGAGAAATAGTTTTCATGAAAAATTTTGTGGCGCTCATTAAAAAAACCGGAAGTTTGAAGAAGCTATGGTTCACCAAGAATTCTCGAGTCGATAATGCAGTTTAATTTAAATGACAGAAGAAGTAACGAATAAATTTAAAAACCGTTTAGTATTTTATTTCAAACTGATGTGCAAAAGTAAAATTGTTCCTCAACGAATTTAAAATATTTTTAAGTGCAAAACTGGTTAGCACACAAACACATACTTGCTCTACATATGTCGGTTCGGTCGTTTTTCTACACAACTGAACAATTGAAATTTTTGAGCTAACATTGCAATTTTGTGAAGAAATAAGATAAACTATCAACGGCGGGTGGAAAAATACCAGATTCTACTAAAATATTTGGAACTTATAGAGCAATTTGTGTGGCATTGATATTACTTTAACTAAATAATGGAAATCCAATTTTTTATTTAATTTTCTGTTAAATATTATGATAAATGAGATTTGTTGAGTTTTGTGTCGTTTTTCTGCCGAATCGACGATATTTAACAACCACGCTGTGGTTTTAAAATGTATGTTACACAAACAAACTTGTAAGAAAATATTTTAGGAAAATATTTATTAAAGAAAAATAAGGTTCGAGAAAAGCAAAAAAGTTTTCCACAAATCTGAGGCAGTTAGTGATGCATTTTGTAATGGTAATTGACTTTTACTAGTTATGCTGATGATGTTGCTTAGCCCACGATTTCTATTTTTTTCGTCCAAGTTCATATAAATTTACAATAGGGATGTGTTCGCAAAGATTATATGATATACCTTTATTAGGTGACAATTTAATATGGCGAATATTATTGATATGTGCTTTCAACTAGATTTTTAGTACTAAAGAAAGTGCAGTCTGCATGCGTGCAATTAGCAGATTACAGTGAACATATTTTTTTTTTAAATTGCACACTTTTTTAAATCATAATAAAATGTGGCCATTGTAGGTAATTGTTTAAATACCGATAAAAGAGTTTTTTTTTTGTTTGGGTTAAAATGTGTGTAACGGCAAACCTTTTTTACCAACAGAATTTGAACAATTTCAATTCACGTGGTTTTGTCACTATCAATGCTAATTGGCATGATCCAAATAAATTAAATAAATTTTACCAAACAAAACAATGTAACAACCTTAAAAAAAAAAACGTATCACGCGAGATTTACAAAAATTAACACTTTGTAAGACTTCACTTTTACTTTCACTGTGTTAAAAAAAATTAATGAATTCTAAATTTTGTAAGGTACTCTTCCAAGACTGAAAAGTGCTAATTAAGTTAGATACAACCTTTAGGTAATATTTACTTGCGAACCAAGAATTACATAAATATATCCACTTAATCGTTAAATGTTTGTTAATTTAAGATATTGCTTACACCATCGATGAAGTCCGAATCCATGATGTCTTCGTCCTGTTTCGGACAATTGCGTTCCGTTGTTTTTTGCTGTTATTTCCGTTGCCTCACCAAAAGCACATGTTATAAATATCACAAATAATATAAATGCTAATATGCTCATTTTAACTGACATTTTATTTTAGTTCACTTTTGTTCCTTCAACTTTTTAAATTACGTCTAATATCTCTTTCGAATCGAGTATGTGAATATGAACTGATAACATATCATATAGCAAACTGCTTTTTATATATTACGTTTTCATGGTTCGAAAGTGATAATTAGTTTACTAATTTTATAAGTAAAGCTTAAAAAGTGTGCCCATATACACTGTATGCAAAGTGCATTGTAGGGGGATCAAGTGAATGCGATAGTCATGATAGAGTTTTAATAGATTATTACATATATATATTTTTAAAGTAATTTCTCTTTTATTTTATTTAATATAATTATCTACCTGATTTGTTTTTTAAAGTTGTGAAAAAAGATGAAAAATTGAGTTCAATTTTACGTAATTTGTTATAAGTTCTATTGTATAACTTTTTGCATTACATTGCCATAAGAACAATTGGTTCTCCAAAAATGTTCTGTTTCTAAGAATTGTATTCTTCTTCGAAAGGCACATTTAATTAAATTGTTGAAACGTTTGCCTGTGTAATATGTATGAGAAACCGGCACAATTGGCATGATAAGCACTTTCCTGCTGAAGCACAGTACACATATTAAAGGTAATATATTGCGCATCTCCGAAAATTACAGTGATCTGCCTGTCAGAATTTACAAAAACAAAACACAAGTGTTTCCGAATCGCAGTGACCCTCGTCCACAATTTACAAAAACAAAATACACGACATGCGCAGAACTGAACGAAAATGAAAACTCGGAAGATATTACCTTCTATATGTGTACTGTGCCGCTGAAGGTACCTAAGAGTAGATGTCATACCTTTATATAAAGGATGTGATAGATATTAACATATGAAGCTGAAGATCGCTGCATTTGAAGTTTTTTTTTTAGGAAAATTTTAAACACCACAATGTTTGGGATAAATTTTTCTAGGGGCGAGTCCATTTTTTTTTTTCAAATTGTTCCTCGTTATATTTTTTGTTCGAAAGTTTTAAGACTCTGATTTTTTTTTTATTTAGGAGATGAGATATACCAAAATAACTGTTTTATAAATGTTAATGTTCCTTAGTTTTTTTTTATATATTTTTTATGAAGTCTTTTTAACCATGAAACTTAAAAAGAAATACAAAATGTTTATACTATTAACTTTGGATTAACGAAAGCTGGTAAAAAAAAGTATTTGCAAAAATTTTATTTTCCAAACGAGGTCGATATTTTTATTTTTCACAGTCAAAGTTTAAACTTGAGATCAGCTGAACCTGAACTTAAGTTTAAATTTAAAGTTCAACACCTTGGGTTTCACAGCATAAACTGAACCTAAGTCCAATTAAACGTACTATACTACCGAACTATACCTTACCATTTTCTCTGAAGCGCATGCAATTCTCTCATTTTTGTATTATTCTTGTGAAGAGCGAAGAACAAGGTAAACATTATTTTCTTTATGGATGGGAGAGTTTATATTTAAACGGCAGAATACAAGCGTTTAACTTAAACTACAGATTGAATTAAGTTCAGATTTAAGCCTTAAGCCCCATCGCCTACTAGGCAACTTTTTGTTGCTAGCCCCAGAAACTTTTTGTTGCTCCTTGCTCCCAATCCAACTGCATTACCTTATATGGGAGAGCGCCCACAAGGCAACTTTTTGTTGCTCGGAGTTGCTCGCGGAACTTTTTTCCCGGCAACTTTTTGTTGCTTGCCCTCGCCCGCTAGGCAATTTCCGAGCCAAATGAGAGGTCTTTAACCCGAACAACAAGTTTTATTTTCACACTGAACGAATTTTGTATCGTCACTGATCCAAAATACAAGGTCAATTTAACATTTCAATTAAAAATACTGAACCCAAAAGTTGCTCGGAAATTGTCTAGTGAGCGATGGCAAGCAACTCCGAGCTACTTTTAGTTGCGCAACAAAAAGTTGCCTAGTGGGCGATGGGCCTAATACTGCGTTTTCATTAGAGCTGAAATGAGGTAATTTGGCAAATTACAAAAAAAGTGTTCACATTTCAAATTTCGTACTTTTGTTTGACGGTCCAGATTGTCAATCGCTTGTTTTTGTTGTGTTTTGCATTGAATTTTGTCATTTTAAATGGGATCCACTTTCAATGGATTCCATTTGGGTGTGTTCATAAAAGTTTTACGTAATTTCCTACAGAATTTGATGCAAAATTGGTTTAAATTACCTCGTTTAGAAATTTAAATTTGTATGGGAAATGAGATGATTTCGAATTGAATTTGGAAATTTTGAACGAAATTACCTCATTTGCTCTAATGAAAACGCAGTATAACTACATTGGCTAAAAAAGTCAAAAAGTACAAAAGTGAACATTTTCAAAATCATTTTAGGATAGTGTTTCTCACTCGAAAACTTCTAAAAATGATGTAGAAAGCTTAAATTTTAGTTTGAAAAAATGTGTATATTTTTTTCACAAAACAACTGTGCTAGCGAAAAAAAATATTTTTATTTTTGCAATTTCGCAAAAAGTTACCAATACTGTGAAATTGAATTAAGTGTTGAACTCAAGTTTAAACTAAAAGCAGAACACTGTAAAACTGGGGGTTAGTTGGTTTATACCTATGGTCCAATACGAATAGAAAACAAAAATCCTCATGCAAATCAAATTAATGGTCTATAAATCAGATTATATATTATGCGAGGTATGCCTGTTCGTTATCTAAAAACCTTGTAGGTACGACGTCGCATAATTTTCTGTCAAAACCAATAGGAAAACACACAAGTTTGTGAAACTTGGTGAAAGTTTGAAAGTAAAAAAACAGACTACCTCTACTTGGTAACGTGAAATTTTCACTAAGTTTCCCACACTTGGTTTTTTTTGGCTATAGGTTTTGACAAAAATGCAAAAATTTGTGAAAATTAGAAAGAAATATTTCGTTACCAATAAGACTGATTAATAAAAAGGAGATGATGGGAATTGCTTTTGACTTCTAGCGAAAAAAATTTGATCAGATTTCTCGGTCCTGTGAAGCTGTGAAGTGATACAAAATTATCACTTCAGTTTTTAATTACGTGAAGGGAATATGACTTTTGGTTTCACTTTTTCATACATCCTGCATCCAAAATCGAATTTCATGTGAAGCTGTGAAAAAATTTATCACTTTCACAGCTTCACAGAACGAGAATTGACCCCCTGCTCAGTTGAGCATTGAACTATGGCTGGAGTTTGCTCAGTGAGATCTTAGCAACATGAGCTAATTTTGTTGAAATAATGGGAATTTTCATCTTGTGAATGCATTCTTAAGCCTTAACTACATTTGCAACTTTTTGCAAAATTAGAGAAATAAAAATATTTTTTCCCGCTTAGCGCAGTTGTTTTGTTAAATATACACGTTTTTTTTAAGCAAAAATTTAAGCTTTCTTTATAAGTTTTCCAGTGAGAAACACTATCCCAAAATGGGTTTGAAAATTTTCACTTTTGTACTTTTTCACTTTCACCAATGTAGTTAATACGGCGTTTTCATTAGAGCAAATGAGGTAATTTCGTCAAAATTTTCCTAATTAAATTCAAAATCATCTCATTTCCCATACAAATTCAAATTTCCAAATGAGGTAATTTCAACCAAATTTGCACGAAATTCGGTAGGAAATTA
The DNA here is from genome assembly GCA_947049315.1 of Epistrophella euchroma. Lineage (NCBI taxonomy): Eukaryota > Metazoa > Arthropoda > Insecta > Diptera > Syrphidae > Epistrophella > Epistrophella euchroma. The sequence goes on along the minus strand of OX346245.1, from coordinate 117,006,073 downwards.
CGTAAAACTTTTATGAACACACCCAAATGGATTCCATTCAAAGTGGAACCCATTTCAAATGACAGGATTCAATGCAAAAACAACAAAATCAAGCGATTGACAATCTGGGCCTTCAAACAAAATTAGGAAATTTGAAATGTGAACACTTTTTTTGTAATTTGCCAAATTACCTCATTTCAGGTCTAATGAAAACGCAGTATAAGGCTTTAAGCCATAACCACATTCAAGACTTTTTGCAAAAAGTACAAAAGTGAAAAACTAAAACATGCTCTAGAAATGCCTGTGTGTGGAAAAGCCTGCGAAAATAGTTTTTGATATGTCATTTCAGATTTATACTAAAGAAACCCAATTTTCAATTTTTTCGCACAAAGGCATATATTTTTGCTCATCACATTTTGACTTTTTGTTTCGCCCTACTTTTCGCAAAGTCTTGATTGTAGTTAAGCCTTAATTTTAGCATGAAAAAATCATACCGAACTGGCAATGATATATTTATTTTTGTACGTGCTCAGTTTGACAACTACTGTAAAGTTGACGTTTAATTTTTTGTTTATATACCCGCCTCCCAAAATCTTTTTTCACTTTGGAAATAAATAAATATGAGCAAAGGTATGTTATTCAGTAAAGAGTTAACTCTATATTTTATTTTAACTTTTTTATGTACATCTTCAGACGAAAAACCCAAAAGTGCTTCGGATCCTCAGGCTCCCGTAACACGCAAAGGTTTTCTCATATCCTTCAAAACTGGCGAACCAACAGAAATCCAAGATCGTGATGTGGTAAATAAATGAAAATTCTCAAATATTTCATTAATCAAAATAATTTATTTTTGTATGCATTTTTACAAAGTTTGGTAGATGCCGACCTGTAACAGAATTTGAGAAACTCAACAGGATTGGTGAAGGAACCTATGGAATTGTTTGTAAGTAGATACATTCCAAATTAAAACAAAAACCATAAAACTAAAAAAACAAATTTCTAGATCGTGCTAGAGATACAAAAAACAATGAAATTGTTGCTCTGAAAAAGGTGCGAATGGACCAGGAAAAGGATGGCCTTCCAATTAGTGGCTTGCGTGAGATTCAAATCTTGAAGACATGCAACCACGAAAACATAGTGCGATTGGCAGAAGTTGTTGTGGGAAAAAGTCTTGAAAGGTAAATACCCTCAAACAAAATGGTAAGATATAGAGGTTTTCATAAATGTTAGCCATGAGTTACAGTTAAGTTAGCAAGTAGAGTATAGATTCTTCCCGGTACTGATTCTCCTTATTTTTATTTTATCTGTATTCTGTAACTTATCTGTATTATGTAACTTATTACACCGTATTATGTAACTTTAGCATCTTTCTTGTGATGGAGTATTGCGAACAAGATCTAGCCTCGTTACTGGACAATATGACTGCTCCATTCTCAGAATCTGAAGTCAAATGTATTGTGCTGCAAGTTCTCAAAGGTCTGCAATACATGCACTCAAGATACATTGTCCATAGAGACCTCAAGGTTTCCAATCTTTTGATGACAGACAAAGGATGTGTAAAAATAGGTAAGAAAGTACCTACACCTTCCTTTCAAAATATTACGAGACAACATTTTAAAGTAAAAATTCTTTAGCTGACTTTGGTTTGGCTAGATTGTTTGGAGTTCCACCGCTTCCGATGACACCTCAAGTAGTTACGCTATGGTATCGCTCGCCAGAACTCCTCCTCGGCTCACAAAATCAAACAACTGCCATCGACATGTGGGCTTTGGGTTGTATTCTCGGAGAACTCTTATCCCACAAACCGTTGTTACCAGGAAATACCGAGATTCAACAGTTAGAGTTGATAATTGACCTACTAGGCACTCCATCCGAAGCTATTTGGCCAGATTTCAATACCATGCCGGCACTAAAGAACTTCACTCTAAAAGCTCAGCCATATAACAATTTGAAACCAAAGTTCCAGTGGCTATCGCAAGCCGGATTGCGATTATTAAACTTTCTTTTCATGTATGATCCAAAGAAACGAGCGACAGCTGAAGAATGCCTGCAGAGTACTTACTTCAAGATACCGCCATTGCGTAAGTTGATTTTATCAAAAAAAAAAAAAAATAGGCCGACAGTTTATTCTTATAATATTCTTACAGCGTGTGACCCGAATCTAATGCCAACCTTTCCACAGCATAGAAATATGCGACAATCGAAGGAACAACTGCACGTTAATGTCCAGCAGGTTCCAGAACTACCAGCGATTTCAGATCTGCTCGGGTCTCTTCTTAAGATGCGAAGAGTTGATTGAATAAAAGACAACTTTTGATATTATTTACTTTTTATTGATTTTACTTTTTTCATTTCAAATTATGATTCTACAAGTATGGCCTGTCCATTGGAGTCTTCTTTGCCCTCTTATCCCTTGATCTTGGGAACCAGCGGTGTTTTGTTGTGTGAGTTAGTTTCATAAGCTCTTGGCGAGCTACCTCTGGATGTTTTTCTTTGAAAGCACGCATTGCATTTGTCAAAGAAGCCTCCTTCAATAGCGACCCGGATTCCTTGCAAACTGTTGGTGGAATTGGACGAGAACATTCGTATGGGAAAGGTTTGTCAGGGTGCCAGGCAACAATTGTTTTTCCATTATCGGTAACTGCGATAGCTTCCACCAAGCTCCTGCCGCCAATTGCATTTTTATTACTTGAATATTTCACTATATTTGTGGAGAAAGATCGAATTAAAGCTCGTGCGGCCATCATGAATGAAAATTTTTTGACAGTTGAAACGAAAATGAACAGCTGACTGCCAAGTGCCAAATAAATGTTGGTTTTCTTACAAGCCAAATCGAAATGTTGATGGAGTAAATTGTAACAACAGTAGGGGTAATACAAAAGGTACCCTTCAAGCAAATTCACTGACCCAACTTTCTCGGTCTTTCTTGGATCTTTGCTAAAGACCTACAAAATTTCTTCGTATCTACAGCATAGTGCTGTCGTTTTCCAAATTCCAAGGGTAGCACTTTTCCGAAATTTTGGGGAGCATTTTTAAAAGTTGAGGAGCCCCAAAAAATTCAAAATAATTCATCTAATAATATGATTCCATAAATGAAAAGAAACAAATACTTTTTTCTATCGAAACAACAATTTTTAATATTCATTTTTGCAAATGAGTTTGCACAATCAAAAGAAACAGCACGAGCCAATTTTTTTTTTTAAGAACATAATTTTCTTATTTTTTTTTTGTTAACCAATTAAATATAGTCGTCCGATAACTTGTTTATTAAGTTTTAATATCATCATGTTTTGTTGGTCTATAAATTTTCTTTCGAAGAATATCTGTCTTTGAATGAAAAAAAGACAACTTTAAATTTGGTGACCAAGTTTTGGAAACCTGAGCTAGTTTTCTACAAGAGCTTTTCAAAGCTTTAAAGCCAATATGTTTTTTGGCACCTCAACGTTAGTGTAAAAAAAGTAGAAAAAACGGCTTTTTATAGACTTAACAAAAATAATCGAAGGATTTAATTTGGTAAAACATTTTGAAGACCTATTAGACCACCAATTTTTTTTTAGATTTAAAATTGATCGATCGAATTGTTTTTCTTTACCGAATGATCAAGTCGTACAAACAAATTGTAAACATTGTGAAATCGTCAATAAAATAGAACAGAAAATATCAATTTTTGACCACTTTTTGTCACAGTAAAGTACGTCCACTTTCCACAAAGAAACAGATACAGCACTTCAAAAAAACACCTAAAAAAAACTATATAAAATTATGTTCCTTTAATTTGTTTTACTAGTAAAGCCTTAACTACATAAGCCAAAAAAGTGAAAAAGTACAAAAGTGAAAATTTTCAAACTCATTTTGGGATAGTGTTTCTCACTGGAAAACTTATAAAAATGATGCAGAAAGCTTAAATTTTGGTTTAAAAAGAATTGTGTGCATTCTTTTTCACAAAACAACTGCGCTAGCGGGAAAAAAAATATTTTTACTTTTGTAATTTTGCAAAAAGTGGCCAATGTAGTTAAGGCTTCAGGGTATAATAAATAAACATAATGGAAAACAGAAGACTTTTTGGGCATTATTTTAATAAATAAATACATAACATCACTTTGTTAAATACTTTCATTGAGAGTTTGACATTTCGAGTAGTTCTTATTCATTATATCGCTTTCTAAAACCTAACAGAAATGTGAAAATTTTTTTTGAAACAGCCAGCGATGTGAAAAAATAAAAATTTGTGTTCATAAAATGTAAGACAATCTTTTCAATTAATTCTTTAATGTGGTGACTTGGGGAGTGGGGAGCCATTTTGAGATATGGGTAGCACAGTAGCCCTTTCCGCAGCAAAGTAGCCAAATGCTACTATAGTAGCCAAAACGAAAGCAGTGATCTACAGGCATTTTCCTCACACATTTGTTTAGTTCATCTCTGCAAGTGGAATAGCGAAGACATAGTTTTTTTTGTAGTGCAATAATAATTTATATAAATGATGAAAATAAAAGTGTCTTGAATTAAAAAAATAGCTTTGTTTGTATGTTGTAGGTAAACTCGATTGGAGAAACTTGGAATGAAAAAAGCTTTGTTGTAGGTTATGTAGAATTCAAGTGGCAAAGTTTTTTTTTGCTGAGTATGGTGAACTCTCACTCTCACAAAACATGCGCAAGAAGGTCAGTGATGATTCTAATTTCCATAGTAATTTGAGCCGACAAACGCAGTTTTGCAGATCCGTATTTGGATCCGTACGCGGAGTCCTCCATACGTTGTTGACTACGTGTGCGGATCTTAAACGGACTCTTTTGCTTAAAGCCTAGTATACAGTTCCTCCTCGAAAAAAAAAATACACGTACTTCTTATGGGAGCGATTTTATCGCAAAAAAAAAAATTATGCTGGAAATTTTTTTTTTTTTAAACTGAACTATCCCCAGAAATAAAAAATTATACTCACCACGATTCTTTTTCGGGCAAAACAATGTCAGTGACATTGTTTTGTGCAAAAAAATATAGTTTATTGCTTACACGGTGCCTCAAGAGTTATGACTCTTTATGAACCTAAATGAGTATGAAAGAGACAAAATATCAGATAGTCATGACTCTTGAGGCACCGTGTAATATTCGACTAAAAACAATTTTGTTTCACCACAGATATTTTTTTTCCGGAAAAAAAGATTTTTTATTTTACCACAATAGTTTTTTTTATTCAAAAGAACTGTATACTAGGCTTAAAGGGTAAGATGGAATTTATACCATAGTTTTTTAAAGTCTAGTATGCTGTTCGAGATAAAACAAATTTTATCTCTACATTTTTTTTCTGAAGACAAATTTTGAAGTTGTAGAGATAAAAATGAAACTGGAATAAGAACATTAGCGAAGCTAGAAAATTTTGAGTATGGGAAATAAAACTGCAGTATCTAATGTCATTGATATTCGAGATGTTTTTCTATAACTTTACTTCCCTGCTGCGTTTTTGGTGTTGAATTGCATTTTTAGCCTAGTACGCAGATCAGGAAAAGACAAATTACATCTCTACAATTCTAATCTCCACAAAAACGTTGGAAAAGTCACGCAAAATTAATGTTTTTCTTCTTTTGTTTTCTTTTTGTAAAATTATTAAAAAACAATAGTTGATCGTGCTATGGTGCAAAATTATTGAACTGTCAAAATTTTCGACTATGTTCCACTGCTGCGTACTGAACGCGCAGCAAGCACTATTTGCTCGCTATATCGCGAGCATATAGCATAATATAACTTGGGATGAAATTGCCGTCTCAAATTGATTTGTTGTGCCCAGATTTATCTGCTACTGTTTTTTTGTCTCACTTTTTTATATATACAACTTGCCCTCGACACATGTTTTTTTTTTTTTGTTTTTACTTTACAAAATGAAATTTCGAAAAATGTTAGACTTTTTTTCCATGAATAAAAAACAGGGTAGTTTGGCTGGTGCGTTTTTGGAATATAATGGAAGCAATTATGGTTTAAAACTGCTATTGTCAAATGTTCACTTTGTAAAGTCAAAGCTGCCCAGTGACGAAATATGATCAAGTTGGTAGAAATTATCAAGTTGGTAGAAAAAGAAAACACAGCTCTGGGGTCTTATATGGGACAATCAATGTATCAAATACAGAACAAATTTAAATTCATTAGTAATCTTTGGAAATACAGACATTTAAAAATTAAGTGTCAAATGTATACATTATGTACCACAGTTTTCCCTGCTCGGTTAACGAAATAAAAATGTACATACATAGGTATCTCCGAGATTTGAAAAAGATTCAGGGTACCGTAACGTCGTATTTTCGAAACATTGTCTGTATAATAGGTACATATATTTTTACACGATGTCAGTATAAAGCCTTATATACATTGGCCACTTTTTGCAAAATTACAAAAGTAAAAATATTGTTTTCCCGCTAGCGCAGTTGTTTAGTAAAAAAGAATATACACATTTTATTTTTAAACCAAAATTTTATCTTTCTGCATCATTTTTATAAGTTTTCCAGTGAGAAACATTATCTCAAAATGAGTTTGAAAATTTTCACCTTTGTACTTTTTCACTTTTTTGACCAATGGTAGTTAAAGATTAATGGTAAAATTAAACATCACTTGCATTATTTTATGATAAAAATGATGACACGATTAGATCCTGTGGCTTCTCCTTTATGAAATAGGAAAAAAGAAAAAGACTTCGAAAAAAATACTCGGAATAGCCCATCGACGGCTTTTAGGGTAGCGGGAGTTGATAAGTGTTAGAGGAGTTCCATAGTGGTGCAAGCAGAAATAAAAGCTTGCAACACAGTTAGTTAACTGTCAATAATTAATTGCAACTGGTAAATCATTGAATTTTCAATCGAATTTAAACAAAATTCGATTTACATATATTTTTCAGTGCGGCAACTCTTAATTTAAACCAATTTTTTGCAGAAAACCTAACGTACCCTCGTGCTCATAGTTCAATTATTAATTATTGATGTTAATTATTGTTAATTGTTGATTATGGAATCCGCAATAGTGGATCCGCAGTGATTCGCAGCATATTGTTCTCTTTTCTTTCCACGGCAAATCGATGAATAGAAAAGAGAGCACTACACTGCGAATCACTGCGGGTGCTATTTTGCGGATTCGATTATGATTATTTTAAATAAAAAATTCGTAGGTGTCACATGGACAATAATAACGTTACAATTTATTTTTTTAAACTTTTCTCCAACAACCTATACAATTATTCATTTTAATAGATACAGGTCCAACATACAACAAGTCCCCAGCCCAGGGCCGCGAGCTTAAGCCAGTAGAGGGGATAAAAGTCTCTTCTTTTTTTTTTTTAGTTTTTAGCGAATATTTATATAACACATGAGTGAAAAAGTCTATACAAACTACAAAATTAAGGTAAATTAAATTTCTTACAAAAAATGTTTTATTATTTCTTTCGCTGGGAACAACACTAAGGCAGGTACGGGAGATAAATGTCAAGAAATCTAAAAAAAAATCGGTCATTCGCTTAAAAAACTTAGTGTTTATTGATCAATTTGACCCGGAAATAACAGAAAAAGTTAGTATATATAGGTATTCAAAATTATTCCTTTGACGATTTGGGTGAGAGAGTAGGGGTTTAAAGTAGATAGTGAGTGTTAGAATTTCCTAATTTGATTTATCTGCTAAAGTGTTTGCATTCATATGAAAAATACTGTTTCTTTAAAAGTAAAAAGCCTATAGGTTGATTCCAAGTAAATTACCATTATTTTGTAAACGATTTTCAGGCATGTACTAAGAAAAAAATAGTTTGAGGGGTCTAATACCTACAGTCTTATTAATAAACCCATTCCAAAGTATGTCTAACTTTAGACAGCTGTCCAACTCCAAAATCGTATTAATAAACATTTCCATCGGTTGTCTAACTTAGACACCGAAATTGGTTGTCCAAACCTATTCTAAAGTCGGCACGTTCAATGAACAAATAACGCATTTTTTAATTACGAAACGAAAAAATATGTTAAAATGAAAGAAATGTTCGTTGAACGTAGCCAAAATGTCGGTTAAATTCATTAATTCACTCGAGAATGAATTAATCCAGGTATGTAACGTGAAATACGAGGTCGTATTTAGACAGCTGCTGGAATGTGATTATTAATAATGAGTTGTCCAACTATTTAGACAGTGGCTAGCTGGACAACTGTCCAAGAGTGTTCTAAGAAAATCTAATTAATACGACTGCTAATGTTTGTAAGGGAGGGGTCATCTTCGAAATCATTGGCGAAGTGCAAGTTACTATAGGTTTTTGGGAATCCAAAGAAAATTTTGAAATTAAATTTTCTTGCATGCCTATGTTATATTTTTCTTATACCTTTCTTTTATTAACTTTAATTGATGCTACTTAAAAACTGTATACCTACCTTACATACCGCTCATTGAAAATAACGATGAGGATATATGTTAATAGTTCCTTAGACCGACTTCTTTGAATTGAATCAAATTAAACACTTAAGCAAGTGCAATATCAGCAATTAAATGAATAAAAGCTAAGGATATGTATATTGTTCAATTTTATTTGTATTATTATAAATTCTGACTTTAAAAATAATAAAGCCCAACTTAGACAGATAGCTGCTAATGTACCAATGTCCAATGTCCATAATTGTCCTTTTCGGACAAAAACCAAAATAAATACAGATAAATCAAAACAACAAATAAAAAAAAGATAATTCCGATTTACGATTAAAAAAAAATATTTTTAAATTAAAACATTAGTCAGACTTATTTATCTTTAAAAACCATTTATTTTCATTTTTATTTGCCGTGGGGTATATTCATACCCCCAAATCCCCAACCCGTTTCGGTTATCATACAAAGATTAAAATACATTTATATTGCACAGTGAGTTTGTTTTTGTTTGTTAAATTTATTACATAGTTATCATATTTCCAACGCACGTTTCCGGTCTCTTTTTCTGATGGCATTCTTCAAATCCTTATAAATCTCCTGACAACGATTTTATTTTGTATTTATTTTTTATAAATTTTTGATAAAATCGCTGTGCTTGCTATTAATGTCGTCCGGTTCGACAGTCTGTTCGTTGTATCGGATTGGATAGGTAAGTTGATTGCCTTTATCCCATGAGTACAATTCCTATATAAAATAATACAAAAAAAAAAAAGAAAGAAGAAAAGAGGATAAAATTGTTAGAAGACATATTTTATTTATTAATTTCAAAATTATAGATATACAATATATAATCTTTATTAAAAAAAAAATTAAAAAATCAAGAGGTAATTGCAGCAATTTTTTATATTGAATCAGCTTTTTTTCAACGAGAAAAGGTCTCGTTTTACTTCTGCTTTGACATCCTAATGGGCTTAGGGTATAGAAGTAATCTAAAAGAAGAAAATGTAATAGGGATTTTGCTTGTGGTTAAATAGAACCAGCAAAATCATCACAGAATCACTTTTGAAAGATTAAAGTTAATCCCTGGAACTTTTTAAAAAGAATATTTATCTATGTATATTTGTGTAGGCTTGAAATCTAAAGTTAAGTTTTTAGAGAATAAGGGCTCTCTCTGCTGGTGGTCTTTTATCGCGCGGAAACAGATTTAATAGTAAGAAGCTTATAATATCTAATAATTTTAGAAAGATAGAAAAAAAGAAACCGATTTAGAAAAAATGATAAAAAAAAGCATACAAAAGTTTTAAATAAAAACATGAAATATTTAAAATAAATTTAATCTAAATTAATTTTTTAAAATATAACTTGTTTCCATTAAGAACTTATTTAGTTCAAAAGATATAGTCCCCTTTCACACGAACAAACAAGTTGCTGGAGATTTTTTGACGTTTTCTTTTAATCTCCTTAACAACCTTTCACACGACGAAACAAAATCGGAAGAGTTTTTGCTGTATTTTTCTTTTAAACTACCTACACAAACGTAGTGTGAAGAGAAACGGCAAAAAAATCTCCTGAATTTGTTGACCGGAAAGATTTTGTTTACCACTCTTTCTTCCTGTCCTACTCGCCTATTGTTGCCGGAAACTCAGTTTTCTCGTGTGAAAGGGACATGTTTTGTTTTTTATACCTACATATAAGCCCGGGAGGCGTCTTATTAAGATTATATATCTCATGCAGCTATTGGAACTGTAGATACCAGCCGATAGCTTTAGTACAAACATTAACAGAACCGCTAGTCAGACAAGCTTTTCAGTTCCATCTTTCCAAAATAACACCTACTTGCAATACAAGTGATGGTTAAAGCTTCTAAAAATAAAAGGAACCCTTCAATTTGATCCTGTTTAATTCCAGGATAGCTGTGTAAACTATGTCATGCCTATCCTCAAACTCAAAATCACCTACCAGGACATAAAACACTCCCCGCTTTAAGCAACGTATCCTAATGAACTTCAAGTTCAAAGTGGAAGTGAAATACATAGGTAGGTATAGCTGATGTTTAACCAATAAACCTACTCTAGAACACCATCAATATCCAACGTTCTTGTTTACGTCTCTGCTCATGAACCCATATCCAGCTTCATTAAGAGACGTTTCCGGTCTAAACACAATTTAACTACATATTCAGCTTTGATAAAGGTGTGGAACGTTGTTTTTGATCAGCCTTTCAACTGTTTTCCAAAAACATGCTATCGGAGTATATAACTACGTGAAGCCCTAAAGCCTTCTTCACATCTTCGATGTCCAATATATGAGAATGTATGCTCTCCACAACATTCACCTTTGTTGGATTAACTTTTCCAAGTGCACACAATCCATCCGATACATAAATCCACAGCAGAAGCAAACAAATCTATAAACCCTCAACGAAATCATATAAACGACAAACATTAAGCGGCATCAGATGAAATTGATGAAGCCCAACATTTTCTCAACTCCAATGACTGCATTATAATTCAATATACACCGACCGACGGCCGAGAGACATCTTCCTAGGATGGCGTGTCACCCTGGCACCGCAGCAATCCATTTAATATTAACTCCAATAAACAATTACTACTTATTATTATGTCCTCTTACCAAAAATCCAGGACAATAAAGAGACATCAGGAGGAAACGACGACGACCGACGCTAGGACGAAACAGACGGATGTTGACATTCCTTTGAAGCTAAACTGCAACGCTCCAAATACCAAATCAAATAGCCACCAATGATGGGAATGACGTAGCATGATTTAACCATTAAATGGCTTGCGTACAGAATTCCAAATCCCTTATATTGTATAGCATAAATGACAACGACGGCAGAGCTCCAGGAAGACAAACATGAAAAATGCCTAGCATATCGTTTGTTGTTATGGCTTCATGCTCGATCCAACCCATCGTGATGGTTCAAAATCTACCTCCATCCACCTACCAACCCAAAGAAAAAAATAAAATCAATACGCAAGTAAATTGCCTCGTTTTGTCTCAAAAGAGGAAACAATACAAGACGAAAGTCCACTGAGTATCCCATCTAATCTTATAGTATAGTAGCCCCAAGCTACCATTGTTTAAGATCATAAAAACTCGGCATCTTAACCAGGGAACCGTCATCATGTTTGGGCCTTTGAAGTCCAAAAAAAAGAATACAGACAAATCACAGACTGTTCTTTATGATTTATTTACTGCGCTATCATTTCAGTGTTTTTTATTTCAATCCTTGCGTAAAAACAAACATTGACCGGGAAGGATGCCGAAAAAAAAATCACTGTAGGGGTGGTTTATAAATAGACATCTTAATTTCAGATGAAAAATATCTGGGAAAGGGAAAAGAGAAATATTGTTTGTAATATTAAAGTATACTATCTTAAAGGTAGGGGTCGTCTCGACAATTTTTCATTTGGTATAATGATCATTTTTAAATTTATATTCTTGCATTCTAATCGTTTGGCGTTTAATGTTTTGGTTCTCTATTCCATTCCATTCCATTCCATTTTGCCTTTAAAATTCAGCTTTTCAAAATTCTTTTAAATAAAATTCTGCGAATAATACAAAAAAAAAGTTTTGAAAATTTAAAAAAAAATGTATACTTTTTTTTATTATTTGCAGAATTCTATAAAACAGTGTTTTAGAATTTTTTATGTATTTAATTTTATTGTTATTAGTAATTTGTCGCTCAAAAGTGCTGGTTGTTAAGAGTCATGTAATTAAGTTTTTTAAATCTCAATAAAAAAAGCGCTTATTTACGTTCAAAGCTGGATAGCAGATAGAGTCATAAATTGGAGAGAACATAAAGAAGAAAAAAGAAAATTAAAAATTAGAAAATCGAAAATAGACCTAAGCCTAAGCCAAATAAGATTTCTTAAGAAAATAGCTAAAAATTAGTTTTGTTTTTTTTTTCCACTGAATAAATATCTAAGTTTAATGCCACAACGGCTCATGAAGAACCAGAGGGCTTGGTGACTTACAACGCTCAATTATTCATGTGTGCGTGTCTGCAAGAATGGAGGAGACCTACAGTTTATTGTCGAATCCGAACGGCTAAGGTAAGCGGCACTTTTCTATGACAAGAGATATTCTTGGAGCATTTGTCACTTCCTCGCAAGAGGAAGTAGACCTGAAAGAAACTTAAGGTGAAAGCGGCTGGTATTGAACCCAGACCTCTGGCATGACAGTCCAACGCACCAACCATTACGCCACGGACTACTACAATTTTTTTTGTACCGACCGATATCTTGTTTAAAAAATAAAAATAAATGTGAGTTTTTTTAGGACCAAAAACAACGGTACCTGCCATATAATTTTTTTTTGTATTTTTGGAAAATCTTTTTTTTAAAAATGGCTGCAGACATTTTTCTGAAAAAAAATTCAATAAATTTTGTTGGGTATTGTCTACCTTTTGGTGAAAATTAAATTTACGAAAAATGATTTTAAATGGTAGCTCCCATAGAACCATTTTTGTTTTATTTTCGTTTTTCTCGAATAGGAATGAACAGATTTTGATAATTTTTTTTATGGAGGATCTTCTAAAAAATTCAAATAGTATTGTATACCAAAATTTTCAAGAGTTTTTTTTTGGATTATTAAAAAAATTTCAATTTTTTTTTTGTAAACCATAAATTTCGAAAACGACTCGGTTGAGTTTTATGAAATGTGGTACCGAGCGGTTTATTATTTTAAACGAGCATTTTTCTTATAGTCAAAATCAACGAATGTTGATATAAATGTAAAAAAAAAACCGCTACAGAAAATCTAAATTTTCTCGAAAACGGCTAATACGATTTTGATTAAAATTGTTCTGAATACTAACATTAGTACGGTCTGTGGTTAACCAAAAACAAAATTTACAGTTAACCATTATTATTCTAGAGATATAAGAGAAACAAGCCATTTTAAAACTTTTTTAAAAATTATTTTCATAAAAAAACCCGCTTATTGAATTTTTCTAAAAATCTTTTCTGCACGTTATGGCCTAATTATTTGTAAAATAAAATTAATTTGAAGTCGATATCTCTATGCGTTCTCGAGATATCGTCGACGAAAAAAAGCTTCCAAACGTACGAACGTATACATGGCACACAGTCATCTCTCTAAAAACAATGTAATCCGACTCCAGAGACCTCGAAACGTCGAGAAATGTCAACATTTTTAATTTCACAAATCGGACCGATTACAATAATCTCCAATGGGAAGTTAAAAAATCTCAGTAAAATAAATTAATGTAGGTATGTATATAAATAAAATAAATAAAATTTTAGTCGAATTTCAATGAAAATAAATTTGGGCAAAAGAAAACGGAATAATTTTGAGAAAATCAAAAAGAAGGATCGACAATTTAATGAATAGAAACTGGGCGCACAAGAAGTCGAAGAACATAAGTCTATTATATTTTTTTTGTTAGGAAATCTGTTTTGTCTTTCTTGTCTAGCTCATAAATTTGTTCGATAGATATAAAACACATGACACATTTATGATTTTATTTGAGTACTCAAGAAATCATTGTAGGACTCATACTTTGAACCACATTTTATCCAAAAATCTTTGAAAAAGTCAGAAGAAGAAGATTTTAATGAATGAAATGCTTAGTGTAATGTTCTGTTTCTCCGAATAAATAACAATTTATTGCAATATTTCTACTTAAAAGTGTATGCTTAGGTTTGAATAAAAGAACCAAGATCAACTTTGTTCATATAAATTAGAGTCCTAAGACACATTCAAAGTTGTGTGTGATATAATTTATGTTAGTAAGTTTAACAGCTAAATTTAATTTATTTTATGCGTATACGAAAACTACCAACTTATAAAAATAGTTCCCTAAGACCATGCTTAAGTTTTTATGTTTCCGAGGATAACTATATATACAGACTTAAGCAGTCCATAAAAATAAAATATCTTGTTTTACTTGAAATTATTATGTGGCAATATTTTTGCTGTAAAAATGTTAACAGTTTCCATCATTTATGATAGCCTAAAGCAGAAAAAGCTTTCTTATGACTTGAATTATTATTATCAGAAGCAAGTGGACACACACAAAATAAAATAACTTTCATTGCTAATCCAAAAATATATGACGTCCTCCTTGCAATTAAACTGAAGTATTATTCTGTGTTACGATCGATAAATCAAAAAAATTACACCCTACTATGGCTAAAAGCCAACTAGCAGAAGGGGGATAAAACATGAAACAAGAGACAGTATTTACACACAAAAACAATAGGATATGTCCAGCCCATGTGCGAGATGTGGGCACCAAGTCCCTTTTTTTTTTTTTGTTGACAGTACGGATTTTTTTCATTTTCATGGGACAATTTGAACGATAACAACTACACTTGAGGGATTTGAAATTACATCTTAATTTTGAATTCAATTTTTTGGCGTCGTCCTTGTCGGCGTCCCTTTAATTTTGGGTGTCTGAATGTTTGAATAGTTGTTGCGCATTCAAAAATAAATGTTTGTTCTTTTTTGAAGGGGTTGCGAGAAATACTCTTTGAAAATGTTATGAATAAAGCAAAATGTGATGTGTAACTTTCGTTGCGGAAAAATTCAAACAGAATGATGCAAAGTATAAAAGTTTTTTTTGGTGCTTGAAACAAAGCCTCAAGCGTTTTGATGTATTAATATTTAAAAACAAAAAATATCCGCCTAAGATTTAAAACCACATAAGTTCAATTTATTTTTATCTTTTTAGATTATTTATACTATTTAATTTAAAAAAATTGCTGAGACTCGTGTATATGTATTTTTATTTTTATATTTCGTATTTTCGCAACTTTTTTTTTCAAATATTATACAAACAAAAATCTTCAAGAATTTTTTTTTTTTTTAAGTGTTAGTCATGGGCATGAAAATTCTATTTGAAGTTGGCAAATTTATATAGACAGAATTTTATTTTATCCCAACTATTTATTTTTTGAAAGGGGCTTTTTAGTTAAGGCAATAATGCTTTCGCACCATCATATTAATATTGAAGGTTTTGAATGAAATTATTTTTTATTTATTCCTTTTGTTGTTAAGAAGTAGGAACTTTTGTGAAATCATGGGATACTCGGGCGTATACGTAATTTTTTTTTTTAATTTTCTTAAATTTTTAACAATTAACGGTGAGATTGTGTTAATTTAAATTAAAGGTTTTTTATGTTGTATATGAAGTGCTTCCCATTTATATTGACAGCACTGATGACATGGATACATAAAAGCGGTTCATATTTTTAGGTAAATCTAACTAATTACATACATATGTTTGCAATCATAAGGAAGTCTCGTTTGGTATAAATATAGGTAGGTAAGTAAAAGGCAAACTAGCCCATCAGTGACCCAATTGGCGCTGGGTTGTACGTATTTGATACCATAACTCGCTTAATATGTAATTGAATTAAAATAACATTTGGTAAGGAGGATTTGTGAATATATATTCGGTTTTGCAGGTTATCACTCCGCT
The DNA here is from genome assembly GCA_947049315.1 of Epistrophella euchroma. Taxonomy (NCBI): domain Eukaryota; kingdom Metazoa; phylum Arthropoda; class Insecta; order Diptera; family Syrphidae; genus Epistrophella; species Epistrophella euchroma. Next base: position 116,990,250 of record OX346245.1, on the reverse strand, counting down.
CCGATTTGGTCTCCAAAAGGGATCGTCCAGTTTCATGTTTTGATACGACAATCGATATGTGGCTTTCGTCAGATCTTTTATCATCAGCTGGGAAAGATTGATAAGGTCGTCAAACAAAGGCTTCCCAAATATACATATGTATGTAGGTACTCTGATTCTGGACAAAGAAAGGTATTAATAAAGAAAGTGAAGGTAGGTAGGTAGAAGTGGCAACCCCGAGCAAAAACCTAGCTCAGAGACCCAATTAGCGCTGAAGTGCGCCATTTTGATACAAAAACTCGCGTGACCTGTACAGAAAACGATTTTTAAGAGTAACTTGTACGACAAAATGCCAGGCTAGGTAATTTGTTGGCTTCAGTTATCTATAGCAACTTGCTCGTGGTCTCAGGAGACTATGGCTAAAAAAACTAAGAAGATGCCACCGAGTTTGGCTTAGGGCCATTTCGTTGCATTAAAAAAGGAGATCAGGGGCCTATTTCACCAAACACTTTTCACTCTGCAACTTTTCACTTTTACTTTGCAAATTTCGTTTCACCAAACGTAAATTTGCAAAGACGAAATTATTGAAATGAAAAGTTTTCCTCTTTGCAAATTACGTTTCACCAAACTTTCTGAATTAGTTTTTTGTTCGACCGCACATAACTGAACATTATCTAAATTAGATGGAGATTTTTTTGTTGGATTTGTATTGAACCAGATAAACCCACTACGGAGGTTAAAATTGGAAAATAAGGCCGGAATAATTAGAAAGTCTTCATAACAATTAGAGCTTGCTCGACTTTAGAAAAGGAAAATTAATAATTTAATCAATTATAGCTCGAACGCAGTTCGCCTGGTCAGCTAGTTTTTTAATATTTTTTTCCATTTTAAGTAAAAAATCTATCGAGCAGAAATAAAAGCATTTTCTCAGACACGAAAATTCAGCTTTAGCAAAAGCTTTAATGCTTCAGACCTGTCCAATTGAAAATGTCACAGATTTTAAAAATAGTTTTAAAAAATGACCCTTCCAAAGCAGTTACATACTTGGAAATTCAACTAGACTGAAAGTAATTTGATCAAATACCATATAATAAGTTTTAATATACTTCACATGTCAAAGAAAAAGTAAAACATAATCAATCATCTTCCTCTTTTCCTTTTAAAAAAAAAGACATTTTGCCACAAACACCCAAAAAAAAGAACAAAATGTTCAGCTTCATTTTTCAAAAGCATCGTTCCAAGAAGACTAGATTTATCACAAAACATTTTACTCAGATCAGAGGCTTGTCATCCCACAAAAAAAAAATGAGAAAATACATTTGAAAATTTCTGTAAAATATGTGAGGACAACAAAAAAAAAAACCCTTTCAGATTCAATTACCAATACTTCGTTGCCATTCTAAGTGGTCTATTAACTTTTCAGAGGGGACAGCTTATTCTCGAACCATTATTTTAAGGCATTACGCCTACAATATTGAAAAATAGCCTCCCGAACAATATACTCGTAAACACCCGCCATTAAGTAAGACACATAACACTTACGCCAAGATGTCGATTGTATCCAACTGTGGTGGTCCGCCGGAAAGGATTCGAAAATGGCAAGTCGACTTTTATCAATTTCCCATTATAAAGATCGACGGCAACATGAATTTGGGAATTCCTTTCTGTCGTAGAATCAATAGCATACAGCACACCGCACACAATAAACATCTCTCCGAATTTATGATGATCCAATGTGATGTTCCAGCTGTATTGGGTTTGCAGACTTTCTGCGTCCAACTACATAGGAAAAGGAAGTGAAAAAAAAGACCATCAAAATACAAAGAAAAGAGAAAAAAAATACAAAAGTAAAAATGCCAATATAAACCAATTTTGTGCCGGACTAATGTCATCGTAACTCTTTCTTTGCTTCTGTGCAATGCTTAGCCAGGTCGAACTACCAAACGACTAACCGACTGACATAGACAAATCTTTATGAGACTACTCACCTTAACTACGAGAGTATTATTGGAGTCGTGTGTGCTGTATATAATCCATAGTCCTACATCGTCCACATTAAAGTCCATGTAGTTGTAGTTGGTCGTGTACAGCTTATTTCCGGTGGATAGTCCTGTGTGGGGTAGAATGACTGCTGCAAGAGTGAAATAGAACAAAGATTTTATCAGAAAATTAGGATTACACAACAACTACTGGATTTTTATTCCGAGATGGATGGACATTCACGGGGTTCTAACAGTGGCATTTATTTAGAAAAAATTCAAAGGACAGTAAAGTTCTTAAACGACATGAGCTACTTCTCCATACATATCCGCCCCTGAGATTGCATCATCGCGTGACCCATCTCCATTCTAGCGAAGTAGGTTAGTGTAGGAGTAGATAGATATACGGAAATGTGTCGAAGTAGCCATCGGCATCACAAAACAATCAAGGATCGTCTTTTTAAGTGAAGACAGGACATCTTATTTGGTTTATTGGTGTACAATGTGTGGAATGTGAAGGCATTAATGTTAACGAGGGCTTCCGTTCTGATGACTGCAATCGCTTGTTAACGGTTTGAACACTAGTAATGGCCAAAAGGCGATTGTTTTTCAGGTCGACGAACTTGATTTAATGGACTTCGTGTGAAGATTGGTTAAATGTTTTCAGAATGTTTAAGTGTTCTCGCATGTGGACCTCCTACGTGGGAGCTTTCATTTCAACGATAAAACGAAGGATGTTTATGGTGAGTTGTAAATGTGCGATTTATTGGTTTAGAGCACACGCAGTTAATTTTGATTAATTGAACATTGATTTCATTTCAAGTGATTGACTTTTTCATATTCTGATGAGAATTTATAAAGAGAACCTCATAAGTACGAGTATAACGATAAAACGTCAAATTTCATTTGGATAAAGCTTTTCAATAAAATTTTTATAGATGCAAAAATAAAATTGAAGTAACATTTAAAAAAAAAAATTGATAAACCCACAATCGAGGACATGGATTGTGAAATTTTAACTATGCTCTCAGATATCAATCTGGAAAATTACACAGTTTATGTGGAAGACTTTCGTTTTCTCTTAGAAATGATTCAATTGTTATTATTTGTTCATTTTTGTTTTACAAATCCATGAATTACTCTAATGTCGGTTTTCTTGCAGAAAACTCCGAAGTTGGCTAACTCTAGATTTGATAACAAATCAAGATTTGGGCGTCAAGTTAAAAATTGCTTTTCTTCACTACTCAAATAATCAACTCAAGAGTTGAAATTTAAAACTTAAGTTTTTTTTTAAATCCCTACTGGGATATTTGCGACAGATATGTCAGTTTCAATTGTAGATTTGAATTTATTGTAATTGATTTGAAATATAAGTTTCGGGATTATCAGTTACTTAGATGCTGTCATACCTTTCTAAGACGCAATGTTTAGTCGGTATTCATCGACCAAAAATTTCGTCTTAGAAAGGTACGACAGCATCTAACTGATGAGCCCAACTGTCGTGCCTGGGCATAACGCATTGGACTAAAGGTCGCAAAAAAATCTTCCATTTGAATTTAATTCAATACAGTCCACTAAAACAATAACAAAAATAATTTTCTTTTATTTTTGTTTGTTCTCTTCTTCGTTTCGGGATTATCTTTATTGGCACTTAAAAATTAAAAAGAATAATAATTACCAAGGTTTTCAGTATCGCATCACTTCCGTGCCGCGGCTAGGCAGGAAAAATATCGGAAAATAAAAAAAAATAGAAAAATCGCCTGTTCACTTCTTTCATGAACCCAAAACTCTTCGTCTTCATCATCTTCAGTTCCCAAAGCAGTGATGACTTACTCTGCCAAAAATAGTTCCCTCGAAACATTGTAGCTCTAAATTAATTTATTCTGGATATTAAAAGCAAAAATAAATTTTGATAAAACAAAAATCTAAATTCTAATGGAAAATCTAAAGTTTGCTTGCCAACTTCTCCTTTTTTCGAGAGTTGAATTTTTTTTCTCATATCTCCATCCTTTCACTCAAGCCCATTTTGGTTTCAGTGATTTACTTGCACTCAACCATTATACGAATGCAAAATATTTTTTTTGTTATTTTAAACTTAAGTCACCCACTTTTTTATGTTCTCAATCACCATAATGGGGGTTTTTCTTTTTTAGTTCAGAGTAGAACCTGAACTGTCAAACAAAAAATCGTGTTTCTTTTTTAGCTCAGTGTATAACAGTTCAAATTTGTGTTTCTTTTTTCGTTCAGAGCTAGACCAACTTCATACAGATTCCATATTATTTGACAGATATGACAATTGAGTGATCGGGTGTGTTTCGTAATTAAATCGGAGTGCTCTGAACATACTCTGCTCAGAGTTTAATCCGTTCGCTCAGGGTCTATTCAGTGCTCTGCTCTGAACCAACTCTGAACTAAAAAAAAAACGCCAAATGTAAGACTGTTATCCCGCGCTTGATTTTTTTACGAATCCAATAATATTCATCCAACTCATATTCAATGCACGCAAATTAAACGTAAGTAAGTAAGGAATTCAACGCTCAACAACTAAGTGGCTGAAGTGGCTGAGCGAACAACTGAGTGTGAGTGGACAGAGATTCAGAAGCAAATATCCAAAAGAAAATGCTCAGAAACCGGAATGATATCGAAATGAAATGAAGCAGCAATACAGTCATTGCGATTGAATCGAATTCATAGACGAAAAAATACAAGAAGTTGATAGATTTATAATTTGTACATAAATGTATTTCTCAGCTTTTTAGTAAAGTTAAGAAATTACTAAGGGCTTAAAATTTGCATAAAGCTATTTGACTTTATATAAGAAATCTAATTTTTGTAAAATGCCAAGCAGGTTCAACAGCATAATTGAATAATATGTTAGTCAGACTCGATAAAAAAGTGCACTTATTTTTAAAAGTTAATTATCTAATTCAACAAACATATTTAACAAACATAAAATATTCTAAAACATTCTCAAAAGAATAAGGAAAATTATAAAATTTGTTTCAAGTAAATTGGTTGAACATTTTCTGAGAATACAGCGGACAAACTAGATATTTGTTTCGTCTTTGATAGGAATGATATATAGTGAGATGGTTTTGGTGGTTAACAGTACACATATAGAAGGTAAAATCCTCCGAGTTTTCATTTTTGTTCAGTTCTGCGCATGTCTCGTATTTTGTTTTTGTAAATTGTGGACGAGGGTCACTGCGATTCGGAAACACTTGTGTTTTGTTTTTGTAAATTCTGACGGCAGGTCACCTTAATTTGCGAAGATGCGCAATATATTACCTTCAATATGTGTACTGTGGTGGTGGTTTACGAGATTTACGTGTAATATCAAAAATTAAGAACGCCTAATTGAATTACTATTAAAAAAGTTGTTCAATTAAAAAATCAATTCAACTTGGTTTTTTTTTTTAAATAAGTTCATTAGAACTCAAGTTCTAAATTTTATACAGTACGTTCATTAAATCTTAACTTTTCTGGGAGCTAGTTCGAATAAAGCCTCCAACAGTACATTTTTTCCCTCAATTTAATATTTCTGCTGGACTTCACATTGTTGTTCAATAAGGTGTGTATATCTACATAATTCAAGAATGACAGTGTTAAACCCTTTAAAAAGGTTTTATTTTCGAGTACACTTCGTTTCCTTAATCCTGCAATTTTATTTCTCTGATAACCTGATTTATTACCAAAGCTTTAAAATTACTTTTTCAAAGAGTCTATGGCCATTTATTTAAACTGAATATATATAAACATCCCCGGAATTTATTTTGATTACACACCTCAGTGAATTTTCTTTAAATAAAACCTCTTGATGTGATCTAGATGCCAATGCGATGTTTTGTGCGGTTAGATGGCACAAATCTTCCTCACAGTAAAACAAATGATAATTAATTATAATGCCTCGATAGCAAAACCAACAAACCAAAATAGAATTTGTCATTTCAATAGAAATCTACCACAAAACACCCTGATATCCCAAAGCCTCCCTTACAACAACAAAAAAAAAGTCTCACAATCAACCCAATATATAACATTCAGAGGATGCGTCGTCGCCCCATTTCGGTTGGGCGCATCGCAATAAGGATTCGTTTGTTGGTTTCCTTCGAAAATACCACCAAAATGCCGAGACAATATCATGCAATTAATATACAATTTACAACTCACTTGTTTTCTTCAAACTTGCCAAATCCAATTTGACAACGATTTCGGTGTTTTCCTGGTTATAATAGAATGATCCATTGAAGACTACATGTGCGTTTCCCTGTGGGTGGGGGTCGGATATGGGTGGTTGTGTTGAAGTAACGCCAATTTTAAAATCCATAACAGCACAGCAAGCAAATAAAAAAAAAAAAAATTGACAAAAGGACAAAAAATAAATTCAAGAACTCATATCAATTCTTTTATTTGCTCGATTCCCAAAGCGTTTATTCAGGAATCATCAGAAATCTTTAATACCCAACCATAACATACCATAAATCCTTCTTTTATCTCATAATATTTGCTAGAAAGGCTGCTTCCACGATATTCCATTTTATTGGAGAACTCGTACAGACGATTCGTAACGTTCTCCCTGGTTACATATATTTTCTCTTTGTCCTTGGGCTTAGCGGCGGCATCCTTTAGCCAAGATCCATAGGTCTCATCGATAGATTTATGGAAAACGGGCTTACCAACTGCATAGAGAAGACAACCTGTAGCAGAAGAGGAAGAAGAAGAAGAACAAAAAGAAACAAAAAATGAAGTTATAAAAAAATATGAAAGCCAAGGATTAAGCTGACAAAACAGTATGGAAAAAGACCGCTCAACTAGAGCATGTAGAATCTATAGTCTGAGAGATACTGTTTTAAATGTTTTGAAACAAACTAATGTAATCTTTCATCATAAGTTGTTCATATTAATAAAAAATATCAGCAAGATTTTTTTTGCTAAAAACAGAGTACATATGGAAAAGCATTTTGAAACATAAAAAATATGTAAATACATATTCATCACCAATCAATAGAATTTTTCGTACAGTTACAATATTATTATTTTTTAAATAAAGAAATTGTTATTAACATATTAAAATCCTATTAATTTTATAAATGTGAAAGTTTGTTTTGCCTTAAGTTTGTTCCGCTTAATCCCAAAAAATACATATGTGATTGTAATGAAAATTTGTATAGAAAGCTTGGAAGATGAGGATAGACAAAGGCTATTTTTTTCAAATATTACACCAATTTACAAAAAAAAATTAATTAAACTATACAAAAAAGTGATTTAAATGAAAAATTAAAAAGTTTTTAACTAATGCGAACCAATAAGTATTATGTTTTATTATTTTTTCTGCTTTATGTCTTCCACATCACTAAATTAAATTTAAATAGTTTTGTTTTTCAGAAACAGCGATCTAAATGGACTTATTAGTTGACTAGTGAGGGATTTGTCAATACTTAATTTTTGTTAAGTTCAATTTAATTTTAGAATTTCGGAATGTTTTAATTACATGTATACATTATAATAATAATGCACATGTTAGATGGATGAATGTTTAAAAAAAAAACTAAATAACTGCAAAAATAATAACTGCAAACCTAAAAAATTACAACAATACCGCCCAAACTATTTACTTGAATATATTCCTGCTCTTCCCATAAACCAAACAGATGGGATTCTTTTGTGTCGGGTAATTGCATTTTTCTGTGGTTCGTATAATAACTGGCCTTTGTTGTATTTGTAATTTTATTTTTCTTCATCTGAATGAATTTTATGCATACAATTCAGTAAGAAAATGATCCTTTTAAGCGGGTAAACATTGTATATTGGTAAGTTTAATAAGTCATATTAAGTGGGTGTGATGTGTGTTAAATACGGCTATTAAGAAGAACCATCAATGCATTAATTGGTATTAAGTGAAATCGAAAAGGATTATCAGGTGAGGGTGATTATATGACACACAATTGGGTAAATTTATATTAGCGAAATTGATCTTTGTTGAAGTGGATAGCTTGGATTAATGCATATTGTAGGTAATTGGATTTTGTAACAAAAAAAGAAATACTTTGTGACAATAAAGTTACTGTTAGGGGATTTTTGTTGGATACAATGAAGACTAATTACGTTTTCCAGATATCATGGCTAATCGTTAAGCTAACTGGTAGCGGTAGGTCAAAGATAAACTAAGTAAGGGGTACAAATCTATCGAATTTCTTACGCAATAAAGCTCTTTTAAATATTTAACAGGGTTTTTGAATATTTAAATGACGTCTGTTTCATAAATAATACGTCATTTAAAAATAAATTTGGTGGCGCGACAGCTCGTGTAGAACCAGGGCCTATTGGCTTACAGCTCTCAACCATTCTTGTGTGCGTTTCTGCAGAAATTGAATAGTTTATTGCCGAATCTGAATGGCTAACGTGAAAAGCACTTATTTGTGGAAAAAACATTTCTTGCTTTTAGGTGGACGAGGTTGGGAATCGAACCCACACCTCTAGCATGACAGCCTTTTACACTATAATGAAATTATGAAACATTAGTCCTTTAAAAATCTTGTGTTACTTTAAAAAACTGTCTAAGTTTGGCCATTTTTCTCAGACAAACAAAATTTGTCGTGGGCAATTGTTAACACCCGAAATGAGAGGAATGTTCTCTTAATTAATTAAATGCTTAGCTAAATTATCAAAAAAGGTACCATCTAAAAGGTCTGTAAATGGTCATAAATGGGTCTGGTCACCCTCTGAATTTTTTTATGATTTTTTTTTTTCGTTTAAGATATAGAAATAAAAAAACAATTTTAAAATCACAACAAAATTTCTAACAAATTAATGAAAATAAAAATGACTTTTAAATCCTTTAATTCATTTATATAATTCTCTGGGTACTGACCTTGAAAAAAATCATCAAAATTTTGTGACTTTGTATTTACATATCTCTTAGGCCCATCGCCCACTAGGCAACCTTTATTTGCGCAACTTTTTGTTGAGCAACTAAAACTAAAAGTTGCTCGGAGTTGCTTGCCATCGCTCACTAGGCAATTTCCGAGCAACTTTTGGGTTCGGTATTTTTAATTGAAATGTTAAATTGGCCTTGTATTTTGGATCAGTGACGATACAAAATTCGTTCAGTGTGAAAATAAAATTTGTTTTTTGGGTTAAAAGCCTCTCATTTGGCAAACATTTTAGAAAACTCCCAAAAGTTGCTAGAAGTTGCTCGGAAATTGACTAGTGGGCGAGGGTAAGCAACAAAAAGTTGCCGGGAAAAAAGTTCCGCGAGCAACTCCGAGCAACAAAAAGTTGAGCAACTAAAAGTTGCATAGTGGGCGCTCTCCCATATAAGCTAATGTAATTGGATTGGGAGCAACAAAAAGTTGCTGGGGCTAGCAACAAAAAGTTGCCTAGTGGGCGATGGGCCTTACAGCGCATGGTATTCTTTGTTTTTTTTTTCTGGAAATCCCACATATGGGGTGATAGGATCATGTGATCCATATCAAGTTATTCAAAACTAGCAGGCCCGTGCTCGCCCTGCTTTGCATGTTCAAATAACTTTATGATTGTAAAATACTTTTGTATTTTTTTTTGATATTTGAATATCTGACATTTCAAACAATTAATCACCTTTTTATATATTTTAACTATTTTTTGGTAAACTGTTGTACATTTTGTAAACAAAAGTAGCTTATGTCCATCCTAATGTTCCAAGCTCTCGCTCTACCAATTTTAACTACAATCAATTAGTAATTTTTCAGAGATTAAAGCGGCCCATACACACAACACTTGTGTCGACACTGGTGTCGGTGTACTCAAATGTGGTGAGTGTATGGGAAAGTGTCTACACCGACTTCGGTGTCGAACACGGTGTCAAGAAAATCAAAATCTTTTGATTTTTTGTGTCGGTGTTACTAAATGTGTTGCGTGTATGGCGGAAGGCCACACTGGTGTCATGACACCGGTGCACACACTTGTGTTGTGTGTATGGGCCGCTTAAGAGGAACAAACAGACAGACAAATAAACTTTCACATTTATAATAGTAATAGGAAAATTTTGCAGACTTAGGCCTAGTTTTTCAGTGGGGAATTAAAATAGAATTATTTAACTCTGAACTTACATTTACTTATTGATAGTTAATTTAAGAAGCAATTTTTCATAAAGCAGTTCACGTGGATCAATTTCTTGAACTCGGAGGATGCAGAAAATTTTTTCAAAATTGTTGGAGCGGTTTTCTTAAAAAATAATTTTTTTATATATAAAATTTCTTGATATTTTTTGGTATGCTATTTTTAAGAATATAATAATATACAGCTAAAACCATAATTTAAAAAAATATTCATCAATTCATTTACAAAAAAATGATTTTTCCAAAAAAAAAATTGAACTTTTTTTTAAAAAACCAAAAAATATTTTTTTGAAAATATTTGTATGCAGTATTATTCAGACTCAATAGGACCTCCTACGTAAAAATCCAAATCGGTTAAGCGGTTAACAAGAAAATTGAAAATAAAAAAACGGTTCTATGGCAGGTACCGTTAATAACGGTTTTTGGTAATTTTTTTTTACCGAAATATAGACCATATCTAGTAGTAATACACAAAAAAAAAGACAAGGCCCTCATTAGTCAACTGTGAGTCCAAGAGTGAGATCGCCGGGACGAAACGCCATTTTAGTGGACTAAAGGCCGTTAAAAGCTATTTTGAATCAATAATTCAACAAGTCCAATTAAATAGTGCTAAGTCTTCTACTTGGCTGATTTATTTCAGTAGTATATAGAATTTGTAATATTTAAAAAATCTTCGTAAAAGAAAAATCGTTAGAGCCGTTTTTGAGATCAATAACTTTTTTTCAAATGGTCCTATGGCAACTACCGTTATTTTTTGAGCTAAAAAAAATCTCGATTCCCCCCCTAGGGAATCGCCCAAAAATCTTATGCTCCAAGTTTGAAGAAAATCGCTTCAGTGGTTTAGGCTATAGGCCGAGGTACAGACAGACATACAGACATACACACAGACAGACAGAAGGAATTGCGGGACCTATTTTTTTCGTGTTCTCTATATCATCGTAATGTCAAGTTTGATTGTTATCTCGAGTTCGATTTTTTGCACGAATCCATAACTTGCCATATAGTACCTACAATCGCAAGTAAAAAGTTGTTGTATCAATTTCGAATACCTCCAGTTTATTGCATTCTCAAACTATTAGAATAATTTGACATACAAACAATTTTATTTTGATAAAATCTTAAGCCCTCTACCTCAACTCAAAGTTGGGAAAAAGGGTGTTATTTCATTAAAACCTCATTAAAACTTTGAGTTGAGGTAGAGGGCTAAAGATTTTATCTAAAATAATTTGTTCTATGTCTATTGTCCCTTTTAGATAGTTCCACAAAATGTGTAACTAATTTTCTCATACTATAACCCTTTTTGTTTAAATAATTTTAATAAACAATTCGTCAATTCTTTGTTAATAATGTATATTGTGTAGGTATATCATATGAAAAATAATGTAACAGAGATGTTATACAAAACACAAATCAACTAAATGACAAGTAATTTTTGTCAGGGGAGCAATTGGTGGTATATAATAAAGAGCACATTTACCATTTAACCATTTGTATCTTTAAAAAAAAAAAAAACAACATAAGAAAAGCTTCACTTCCGTTGTGTATCATCCAATCCACGTGCGCTCAGACACATGTTTTTATGAATGTACTTCTCTATAAGGCAATGGCTTCGTCGTATTTCAAGGTTCTAATCAAAATTGACACAACTGTGATGGAAAATGATTCCCAAAATTGTGTTTCGCCATACCGTCCGTCGGTCGGTCTGTGCGTTCGTCCGTCCACTGGTAATTTGAAATAGAGCCTAAACGGTTGGGCTTATTTGCTTGAAGTGTGGTGCAGGCCATTTTTATGTAATTCCGTGCCTAAAGAAAAAAAATCCCAATTTCTGATTTAGGTCATCTAGAACAGCTAGTTACCAGACGAGTGTTTCAATTTTTCAAATGTTCTTAAAAACGCCCCCAACAATATTGATTAAACTTCCTACATGTAATGACCAAAGTATGTAGTTTTAAGAAAACTATGTTTCAGGTTTTTGATGCGGAGTTCATATTTTTTTGAGAAAATTGCCTTATTTTTGAGTCTATACGTATATATGTATCTTCTGAATGAGTCGACCGATTTTGTTATAGTTTTGTAATCTGGAGCTGCTGAGTAGTTAAAACAAAAAAGCATTTGAAAATTTCAAAAATATTCTTACATATTTTTAAATAAAAATAAAATCAAATATAAAATTAATTTTTTAGCACATTATTGAACCTTGTTTAATTTGTGTAACAGTTTTTTACTTTGTACAAAAGCAAGTTCGTACGATCAAGTCGTTCAAATTTGTTTTTTCTGTGTAGATACTGGAGGCTGAACCAATAATCATAGGCTTTAAAATTTATGTAATTTAAAATATCTTCCTTCTTCAAGGTAAGGTACATAGTACATACATACATATGTACATACTTACAGCTTTCAATTTGTGTATGCATTTTCGAAGCAGCAACGACTTCCAGTTAAATTCCTTCCACCTCCTCCTCCTCCCCCCTACATCATTCGCAACCCCTTAGAAATTTGTCAAAATAATTAACATTGATTTTGGCACTTAAAACAGCATGGTCAATTAGATGTGTTATGTGCACTTTGAAAATTAATAGCATGAAATCAATTACCCTGAAGATATCTTAACACCCAGCTGTTTGCTCATATGTCTTTGTTCGAGACTATAAGTCGATTTGAATATATTGCTATTAACAACTCAAGATAAAATTAAAGGTAACAAAGCAACTCAAAAGCGATTATCCAATATATCCGTATACCTACCTAATCTGACAGCAAACACAGAATCCTTCTAACCACAACTTAGCTTAGACTAAGAATGTTGACTGGAATTGATGATAAGGATTTTCTCTTAGCATCCATTTATTATAAACGTGATTGAAAGTAAATTAAATTAATTACATCCAGCAATACAATTTGCTGCGTCGTTTTTGAATTGATTTTGATTAAATATGTCAGGTCTCCTCTATCTGCATAGCTGCTTCGTCTGAGCGATTGAGCAAAATTTGTATATACATACATAGGTATATCTAGAAGCTACTATAGGGACTATGTGTCAATTTGAACCGCACTTAGGATGTCAGCACAATACCTCTAGCTGCTTTTTGTTAACTCAGCAAAGACGTATGTTATCCTGTTACAGCAGTCACTTTTGCAGGCACATTTATCCATTGTTGTTAAGAGGTAAAAGGACATGAATGGTTTGAACACCATCGCAGAACCAAAAGGAAGATAAGGCGGGACGCGGGAGTTAAGAGATTCTCATCAACAAAATAGAAAAGGGAATTCTAAGGAGGAAGGAGCATAAAATATCCATCAAAGCGTATAGATGTATCTTTGTGAAAGTCGAAACTATGGTTGACTTGGTTAAATTTATTCAGGTTTTTCTTAGTTTTTTTTTTTTACTTTTTCAAGTTTATAATGATTTACAAGGCGACGACGACGATGACGTAACTTTTTTTTTTTTTACTTTTGTATGAGATCCACCGCAATAAGGACATATTTTTTTTAAGAAAGTGAGGACGAGTATAGATTTCAAATTGCTCCATTAAGAGAGATTCTTTTTTTTGTATGAGGAGCTCGAAAAATGTTATATTTTATTCGTTCAATTTCGCGGCTTCATGCTAATTTTCTGAAAAATCATAAGTTTAATGAAATTCTCTTTCCCAGTCCTTTATACCTACAGAAATAGAAACCTATATATAAAAAAAAGTATTACTGCATTGAAACAATTTGTGTGATAAATAAAGGAAACAGAGAGGATAAAATTACTTTCTGCAACGACTTTGAGTTTTATTTAAAAAAAACCAAGCACGATAATAAAAAAAAGGACAAACAAATTGACCTCGCTTGAAAGTTCTTATATAGAACAAACGTTTCCGAGCATTTGGGCGAATTAAGGGTAAGATTTAAAATTTTAATTTTAACTTAGCGAACAAAATAAACAGTTTCAAAATCATATTAAAGCGAATAAAATGTTGACTAAAAATGTAGCTAAGTTGTTAAGAGGAAAAGAAAAAGCACACATTTATAATTGATCTAGCAATAAGGCTGGATGTTTGGAAATTCAATATAGATAAGTACATGGAGAAATGTACTTTTAGTCGAAATTAAATTAAATTTTTGCACATTTATAAAAACTGAAAATTGGGACATAAACTTTTTTCTTAAAAATGTTTCCAAAAATTTTACATACTTATGTATTTACTTAGAAAAATTCATTTAAAAAAAAACTGCTATAACGGTTTTTTTTTTTTTTAATTAAAATTTGTTAAGGAAATATGTAAAGGAAGACTTACCGATGTCTTAAGTATTCTTTAAAATATCCTGAAATTACCCGCTGCTTTTGGCTCCCCTTTTTTTATATTCTCAATAACCATAATGTATGATTGTTATCTCGCGCTTCATTTTTTTACGAATAATAATAATTTCCCTTCTTTATGTAGATCCAACTCATATTTAACCTCAACGCACGCAAGTAAAGCGCTCAACATTTGAGTGGAAGAGCGAGCAATTGAGTCGAAAGAGATTCAAAAGCAAACAAACAAAAGAAAATGCACAAACATCGGAACGATAATGAAATGGAACAAAGCAGCAACCTAGTCATTGCGATTGAATCAAATTCATAGATGAAAAAATACAAAAAGTTGGTAAATTTATAATTTTTTCATACATTTATATCTATCAGCTTGTATTTGAAAAATGATTTAGGGCTTAAAATTTTCATAAAACTATTGGATTTATACAAAAAATCTCATATTTCTATAATTTTAAGCAGATTTAAAAGCATAGCTGAATATGTTGGTCAAGCTCGACAAAAAGTGTACGAAAAAATTTTAAAAGTTAATAATCTAATTTAATAAACATATATGTATCTAGGCTCTCACAAACCAACGCGAATATTCGGCGCAACGAACGAAAACAATATAATAACAACGTGTTGATTTGTTTGACAACCACGTGTTATTATTGTTGTTTTCGTTCGTCGCGCCGAATATTCGCATTGGTTTGGAAAAGCCTTATAACAAACAAAAAATATCCCATCACATTTTTAAAAGAATAATGAAAATTATAAAATTTGTTTCAAGAAAATCGGTTGAATACTTTCTGAGAAAAACGCGGACAAACAAAATATTTGTTTCGTCTTTATATAATAGTAATGATAAAGGGTGTTTTTTTTAGACGTGTGGTTTTCAATCTGGCAGTACTTTTTTCAGAGTTGGTCTTTTTGACAGCTGTCACTTGATTTAAGCTCAATTTGGTTTGCCATTTCATAATGAATAGACTTACTCCTGATTAACATTTGCAAATCGTGCAAATTTATTACCAAAACAATGGTTCGGTTCGCACGTTCAGTGAATGGGCCCAAAACGAGATGGCCACCGATCCCGATTTTCACAAGAAAATTTTGTTCAGCCTCAGTCGTGCGATTTAAAATCGCTGGACTATTTTTTGTGGGGTTATGTGAAGTCATTTGTTTCCGCAGATAAGCCCGAGACGATTGACGCCTTGGAAGAGAATATTCGGTGCGTTATTGCTGACATACGGCCCCAATCACTGCAAAAAGTGGCCGAAAATTGGGCCTCTCGCCTGGAATTTATTAAAGCCAGCCGTGGCGGCCACTTGTCCAAAATCATTTTTTTTTTAAACATAATCTTATCTTTAGAATAAAACCTGATTCTTGGCCATAACAGTTAATTATATGCGTTTTATTTCTTCTTGAAAACCACACGTCTTTAGTAATGATAAACCAGCACCCAACATATCAGTAAAAACACCGTACACCAGCTAACTAACATAACCTCTGTTTGGTAACGTGAAATTTTCACCAAAGTTTTCCACACTTGGTTTTTTTTAGCTATGGGTTTTGACAGCAAAATGTGAAAAATTTGCAGGAAATTTCACGTTACCAAACAGACCAATAATATGCCTGTTTATTAACTCAAAACGTTGCACGACATCGCAGAATTTGCTGTCAAAACCAATAGGGAAAAAATCTAAGTTTGGGAAACTTGGTGAAAGTTGCCAGTAAACAAACAGACTGAATTATACCAACCAACACCCTACAAATCAGCGCTCATCGTTATCGTGCACACCACTGTTAACGAATGCAGATTGCAGAGTGCAACGTTATCATTAAAAAAATACATAGATGTGTTTTGTTTGTGATTTTTAGAGTTCACACATTCTCTTGCCAAGAAATATAACAAGACGACTTACGAATAATTTATGGATGATTATCGACTTGTTGTAGTTCCCATTCTTAGACTTAGCAACTTTTAGTCGCGTTAGGTTACTTTATTTTCAGTACATTTCAGTTATGTACCGCTTAGATTGAACCTTTTTTATTTTTGGTAATAACAATGAAATAAGTATTCATGTTGATTATGGAATCCGCAGTCATTCGCAGTATATTGTTCCCTTTTTTTTTTCCACGTTAAATCGATGACGGCAAAAGAGAGCACCACTAAATTGCGAATTAAGGCCTATGCGGTGCGGATGCAATTTTGCAAATTCCATAATCGGCATGATTGATTAATATAACTGGTAGTGGTGACCAGCGTTTCCCAAGTGGCACGATTGTGCTTTTTTGACACGATAATTTCCTCGTGAATACGATGGCACGAAAAATTTCAATATGACAAGTTTTCTTATTTCCATTGTTTTACTTAATATGATGCAAATTTCAACAAAACTTAATAGAATTGGTCCAAATTTCATAAAAAGTGGACAGAAACACATGCACGAATAGAGCAAATGAGCGTAGGTACTAAACTTAAAACGAAGGAATAACGTTAAAGCTTGAAAATTATCAATCACTAATTTTAGCGCGCTAAGGTACACTAAGAAGCAGTCTAACTGAAGAAGGTTGTTGGTTGAGGACAGAGTCTCCTTTGAACAGAAGCACCATAATAAGTATCTATAAGTAAGATCAAATTTCTTGAATTCATTCGACCTAAAAATAGCTTATTCGGGCTCCAGTGATGGTAAGATACGCTTGCTATATCAAGTTAATCATCCATTGTAACATTCCGGCCTTTTGATGAATTTTTAAAACTCAACTTCATACCAAAAACTTGAATCCTTTTGAAGCTCAAACAAATATTTTAATATGATTTTACCATTTTATATTCATGTTTTAGGTTTTTTTTTTTGTAATAATTTTAATATTTTTTTGATAAAGCATACATATAAATGGGAAAAGAACACCGAAAAAAAATAAAACACTCAAAAAAGCTCTTAACAACACTTCTGGATCAACAAACCTGATTATCTGTAGGTATATGCAGGTTAAATTACCTTTCTAAAAGCAAAACTCACATTTTTTAACCTTTTATATCCTAAAAAATATTCTTTGTGATCAAACCGTAAAAATACCTTACTCTGCAATTACAGCTCACATTTCGTCGTTGAAACCTTTTTAACGAACAAAAAAGAAAATCCAATGAATTTTACTTTTAACCCGAGCTATATGGAGCCTCGTTGAACCCTAATAAAACGGTTGATCCGTCCGTTCGTCCATCCGCCAATGGCATAAACACAAAATTAAATACACATTCCGTGCGTAACATTATATATGCTGCGCTATGCCATTATTAACAACGTAAATCGTAATAAAACTTCAATTACAGAGGATTGCGAACTGTTGTGGGTGTTGTGTCCTTTGACGATGCCACTGCTACTATTCGACCGTAATACAAACCAATTGCCAATTTTCGAATTCAATTTGAATTCGTCATTTCCATTCGATTTTGAAGAAATCGAAGGATAATTTAATAAATTAAAATGTATACGGATGTTGGTGGTAGCAAATATCATGATGAGAGTCCTGTGTGAATATAGCAGCCGGGTGGGTAGTCCTGTCCTGAGTCCTGATGGTGGCATCAAATATATGCACAGAAAGTTGCCTACGCATCTGTGACTGTGCTTTTACTCTCGTAGTTATTATACATACATGAGTAGGTGTAGTGATTAAATTAAAAGGATAATCATCATCAGGAGCAGTATCATCATCATAGTTCAATGGATGAGTGTGTATGATGGCTGGCAAACTATATTCAACGCAAAGCCAGACCAGCCAAAATGCTTCCTTGCCCACTATGGTAGAGGCTTATGTAAATATTTAAATATTACTTTGCACGCACCGCGAGCGAATAAACTTAATTTATTGTGAAATATAATGTGGCTGAGGATCAGGACTAGATATTTGTAAAGATATAAGTACGTTTATAGCTGTCGGCTCTCGTTGCTTCCGTATTGTCGTAGAAGAGGAATATATAGTTTGAATTTTACTTCTATTGCATTTTAAGCAAACCGCCATTCAGGCAGTTTTATAAATTTGTTTCTATTCGCTGATTTTGCTAGTATGCTGTTGCTGTGTGTAGAAAACAATTTCTCATTGGGAATAGTCCCATTTAGGCGTTGAGAGCAAATGTACAGGGTGAAGCAGAAAATTAAACGAAATTAGTAAAATAAAATTATTATAGGAGAGCCAGTTAGCAGTAATTTTGACATACAAAAAACCTTTAAATATTCCAATTAAAACTGAAAAGCAGTTCAATCATTGAAATGATTCAAGTTTTTTATGCGTAAGTTTGACCCGAAATTGTATTTATTTTAGCTTTACATTGGCTTGAAATAAATTATCGATTTGCTTTTCTAAGGCTCAGTTTTTCAGTGCTCGGTTAAACCGGAGTTAGTTATAGTTATTTCTGGACAAACATTTATTTACGGTTCACTGAAGAAGCAGTTTTTCAGTATCGGCTTTACAAATTCGGGGAATAAAACATCAAAGGCATTTGTTCTGTAAATTGGGGGTTAACTCACCAAATTCGGAGTGTTAACTCCAATTTAACTTTAATATTACATTGAATAACTGGGCCTAATTACAAATTTCACAGTGAAAGTTTAAAATTTGTTTTCAGTTTAAACTTGAGTTCAACACATAATTCGATTTCACGTTTAATTCTGAACTGAGTTTCATTTGCAGTTTAATTTAAACGCTTTTGGTCGTATTTATTAGATTTTCGACTGTTTAAACTATGTCTAAGTATTTCAAAACAGTCGGAAATATGCTTTATTTAATTAAAAAAAAATATGACATTTGTCAAGGCTTAGACAATCGATTGTAAGATAAAAAGTAAGATCACCTTAAGATGATATTACATTGTCATATATATATGGCAAGTTTGCCAAATAAATATGGCTCAAAAATGTCATATAAGTGTGATAGTCATATTTATATGACAAAATATATATGACTCCATATATATGACAACCATGAATTATTTTGAATTTAAAAAAATATATGATTTAATGAAACGTGATTGGTCAAATATATCGGATTTTTTAAATATTTTATTTTTCGTAGCAACTGTGTCATATTTGTAAACAAAAATTGACAGAAAAAGCTTGTGATCATTATATGGCATACTTATATGACATAGACTATCAATACTTGTCATATATACAAATATTGTGCCATATTTTATATGACTCGCATTGGTCATATATATATGACAATGTAATATCACCTTTAGCAATAATTAGAAAGTTTTTTTTTACAACTTGGACGGCTGTCTAAAGTTAGACAATGTTTATTAATACGACCATTGTATTCTGCCATTTGAATTTAATCTCCCAAAATGTTTCTCAAGGTCATTGCTCATGCGTTTCCCTTTCCTCTTCAAGAACAAAAAATAAATAAAAATGAGAGAATTGCGCTGAATGCGCGCGCATGCGCTTCAGAGAAAATGGTAAGGCAGTTCGGTAATATACGAAGAAGCGAGGAATAACAAAAATAAAAGAAAAATATTTCTGGCCAAAAAAAAGTTTAATTTCGGTCCAAACTTTCTCTTGAAATGAATTTTATTATTTCAAATGATTATTGATAAGGTAGTGCAATCATTGGAAAAATAAAGTCAATTTATGTGGAAGGTAGGGCCCAAACGAAATTTTCAAATTCAATGATAGCTATGGCACTGGCTCCTAAGGCACCAGTTATAACTTTCAATTTAAAGCTCTTTACTAAAATGTTCTTAGTTTTAAACGTTTTTTAACTAGTATCATACTAAATCAATTTCCTGAATAAAATCCAGCTGAACACGCCTAAAAAAGTGATATATCACACCATTTTCACATTTGTAACTGTCAAAGTGACATTTGGAGTTAGTATCCAGTAGAAGCCATTTACATATTTTAACTTTAGTAAAAAGATAATACGATTTTAACTCCTTTAAGATTTGGAAAATCGTCTTTTAAGCCTAGCATCATACTAAAAATGCTTTAACATCATACTAAATCGTCTAAAATTTTGCGCCAAAGTCTGTTAATTATAGGTAGAAACATTTTACAAAATTTCAATAGCCCCACCCTGTATGTATTGTATATGCAAATTTTAAATTGTGAACCAATAAAAAGATTTCCAGGAAAACCATCTACAAATCCATTTTAATTCAATTTAATATTTCAATATTTTGAAATTTCGTTGGGATATTTTACAAAAGAGCACAAAAGGAATTTATTATTTGTTGACCATTTTGTTCAATTGAATGAAATGAAATTGCATATTTTTCGAAATACATACCTATACCTACCTATTATAGTTAGAATACTAGAAATTCCGGAAATCTGTGGTATAATATTTTGTCATTCATAAAGGATGGTTCGAACGAAGGATGATGACGGTTTATTAATGCTAAATATTTATGTATTTTCAGGTCTATGACCTTATTGTAAATAGCCATATTATATTTATGATAAATTTAAATGTATAGGCAAATTAGAGAATGTCCATCGAGAACACGTTTTGTTGGTGGGGAATTAAAATTATTTAAAGAGGGAGACTTTATGTCGATTGAATTTATGAAGGTTGAATGAAAATGTATTGTTAGAAAAAAATATAAATATATGTAGGTAAGAATTTTAATAGCGGCATAGGTTTGCACGAAATTCCGATAATATTATTGTTTTAACGGACGTTGCTTTGCTTCAGGATGTAAAAAATAATATTTTTTATTGTACCTAGAGCTTTGAAGAATAAAATTTTATAATATTAATTAAGTTGAATCAAGAATTAATTTTATTTCCCCAATTAATACTGTGTTTTTATTATTTCCCTAATTAATACTGCGTTTTCATTAAGAGCAAATGAGATAATTTCGTTCAAAATTTCCAAATTCAATTCAAAATCATCTCATTTCCCATACAAATTCAAATTTCCAAATGAAGTAATTTCAACGAAATTTGCACGAAATTCGGTAGGAAATTACGTAAAACTTTTATGAACACACCGAAATAGAATCCATTCCAAGTGAATCCCATTTAAAATGACACAATTCAATTTAAAAAACACCAAAAACAAGCGATTGACAATCTGGACCGTCAAACAAAATAAGGAAACTTGAAATGTGTACACTTTTTTTAAAATTTGCCAAATAACCTCATTTCAGCTCTAATAAAAACTTAGTAAGTTCATGCATTTTTTTTAGAACATGTACGTTGTGTCAGAAAGTCCTCCATATCCTCAAAGATTGATATTTTCTCGTAAACTTTTTGTATGCTTTGTTCAAGGGTTGCGAACTTTTTTTTACCTTGTGATTTGTGAATTGAGGATTATCTAACTAATTCACATGACGACGATGCAAGTATTATATTATTAAAAATATTGGAAACATAAAACAACAGAACAAAACTATTTTTTATCGTTTTTTCGCACATGCACAAGATACTCCTTAATATGTATGTATGTATATTTATATATAGCGGTAGCTATGAACAGGAAATTCCATTGTTTTTACATTTTATATATTTATTTTAAACCTCCATTTTTCGTCACTTTTATTGTTTTCTTTTTGTCATAGGTTCTTTATGTTAATACTGTAAGAATGAATGAATTTTTTGAAGCAAACAAAAATGAAATTTTGTTTGTTACTAAAATTTATGTTGTAACTTAATAAACATTGATTTCAACTTAGGATTTCTCCGAGAACAAACGAGATATCGGAAAGATTTGAACAGAATTAAGGCTCTCCCAAACCAACGCGATTATTCGCTTGTTTTCGTTTTTCGCACTGAATAATCGCGTTGGTTTAGGAAAGCCTTAAAAAAAAAATTAGAAATTTCAGAAACTTACATCGTGTTATAAAATGACGTCGAAAACATCGGAAAAAAAGGATTATTTTGAAATTTTCAAACGGAAATATCTCAAAGACGTGGGCTGAATATTTATGATGATCTTGGAATCGATTTCAGCAAACCAAAAAAAAAATCTGAAAATGTTATGTACTTTGATTTGTGCAACGAAAAAAAAAACATTAATTTTGTTGAGCAGTGTTATTAACAAAAAGTTTTTTTTTTCGAAACCTTCTGGTGTTTAAGCAATAATTTTGTGTCTATATGCTGATTAAAAACAAATAAATTGAATTGATTTTTATCTATAGCTACACTGCAAATTTGTATACCCTAACAATTAACTTCGTTTAGTATTTTAACACTAAAACAAATTCACTTCAAAATTAAATTTTGTAGGTACTTACATACATACCTACATTCTTTCGTGTTAAAGTATAATGTCAGGTCAGTATACGGTATATGTAGGTAGGTACATATGCATATTTAATTGAAAATAAATGAATTCTATGTATTTTCGAAAGTCATTATAAATTCCTAAACCATGTAAATTTATAAATTCTCCAGCTATTAAATATTCCCAACATTCCAATTATATTTCAAAATAAATAAATACTTTAATATGCATTGTGTAATACACAAACATACATTGCTTCAATTTGGATCATGTAGCAAAAGCAGATAAAAAAAAAATAATGATAATCAATTTCAATTTAAGAAAATTTCTCTACTTACTTGTTTCTCGTTTGGGTAATCCTGGATAACTGTAATTGGCCGTTGGTTGAATATCGAAATTGGAACTGATATCATCCTTGCACTGATATTCACTGTTGCACCAAAAATACAAAAAAGAAAGGAAGCTTTCATTAAAACACTTTTCGCAATCAAAATATTGCAGCAACAATAAAAAAAAAACGGAAACACAATAAAAATAACAGTAGCTGTAACGTTAAGCGGATATTCTGCGGGCGCCATTAAGATTTAACTCATCGTCTCGTCGTCGATGCGCAATGATTGCTATGGTTCCGTTTTGTCTCGAATCGATTCGAAGACCTGATGTGATACCGATTTTCATTTTTGCTCAAAACCATAATTATAGAGGGCATTTTCGATTTAAACAGATTTCTTCGCAATGTTGCCAAATTTGAAAAAAAAAATATTCACTCAAATGAATTCACTTTTTAAGTAATCTTGTGGCTTCAAATTGTAAATCATGCAATATTTTTTTTTATTTCAGGGAATTCAGGTATAAGGAATGGAAAGGGTTTAAGTTTTTAAAGTCATTTAAAGAAAAGAATGAAAAAAAACTGGGATTTGCAAAATTAATATTTAAATAACTTATAGATTCCTGTTTGATGGCTAGGTCTTTCATATATATATTTTTCCTTAGTAAAACAATTAGTGAAAAAAAAAAATAACTGAACTGGCAACCTTAATTTATTGCTTGCTTAATTAACAATAATATTAAAATTTATATTACCTAGGATCAGGACATTCAGTGCATACTGGTGGCGGTGGACAAGAACTTTCTGGTGGCTTGCTACCGAAGACCTTTAGTTCGTTACGTATCATTGGAGTTTCGAGGGCAGGATTTTTCTCTGTGAATAAATGATTTACCGACTGTTAATAAAAAATAATATTTTTTTAAATTAATTACGAAAAAAAAAGAAAATGATAATGAGAAGAGGCGCAGGCAGGCAGAATGGAAATATCTCACTTAAGATAATTGTTCTTGAGTTTTTGTGTTTTAATATGAAAGTTATCTTTAATTGCGATACATGTAACATTCATGTACATAAATTTGCAAATAATTAACTGTATCAGCAAAAAAATACATATATTGATGGGGATTATTTGTACTTATGTACAATAAATAGTGCATGCATCAATTCGTGAAAATTGAAACCCCAATTTTATCAATAACTTGACATCGCGATAGTTAGGAACGAAGAAAAATGTGTTTCTTTCAATTATGTCCGTCTGTCTGTCTTGGTCTATTTATCGGTCCGTACGTTCGGGTACAACATGAATATAATGGCTCAGTTTTCGTTGTATGCATATGTTGTGTGTTAAATAACAGAATTTTTAAATTCTGAATTTTAATTTTAATTTTAATTTTAATTTTAATTTTAATTTTAATTTTAATTTTAATTTTAATTTTAATTTTAATTTTAATTTTAATTTTAATTTTAATTTTAATTTTAATTTTAATTTTAATTTTAATTTTAATTTTAATTTTAATTTTAATTTTAATTTTAATTTTAATTTTAATTTTAATTTTAATTTTAATTTTAATTTTAATTTTAATTTTAATTTTAATTTTAATTTTAATTTTAATTTTAATTTTAATTTTAATTTTAATTTTAATTTTAATTTTAATTTTAATTTTAATTTTAATTTTAATTTTAATTTTAATTTTAATTTTAATTTTAATTTTAATTTTAATTTTAATTTTAATTTTAATTTTAATTTTAATTTTAATTTTAATTTTAATTTTAATTTTAATTTTAATTTTAATTTTAATTTTAATTTTAATTTTAATTTTAATTTTAATTTTAATTTTAATTTTAATTTTAATTTTAATTTTAATTTTAATTTTAATTTTAATTTTAATTTTAATTTTAATTTTAATTTTAATTTTAATTTTAATTTTAATTTTAATTTTAATTTTAATTTTAATTTTAATTTTAATTTTAATTTTAATTTTAATTTTAATTTTAATTTTAATTTTAATTTTAATTTTAATTTTAATTTTAATTTTAATTTTAATTTTAATTTTAACTTAATTTAGGTTAAGTAAAAAGTATTTAATCTGAAAAACTTGGTAATTTTGTTTTTATTTTGTAACTCGTTTCAGTTTTGTCATGATAAATATGGCATTTTAAATTGTACCGTTGTTTTTAAATATTTTTTTTTTCTGTTTTAAGTCATTTTTTTAGAAAATTGCCCCTCCTGCCTAAAAGGGGGTAAATAGACCGCCCCTCCCATACGATTTTTTTCTTGTCTTAACCCAACGTACTCGCTCCAGCAGTTTGGTGCATCTTATACCGATCACCCTGTACAATAACCCACAGTCTCAATAAGTCTGACTTAAAAAAAGAAAAAAAAAAACAAAATACAAAAATAAATTCGTACTTTTAGTTAATTAATTATTGTACCTATTCCCGATCAAAATCGAAAACCTACACCTTCAATAGGTAGGTATCTACTATGCATGCTTAAATCTTTCAAAGTGTAGGTATAGAGGGGAGAGAAGCAAAGCTTTAATTAAAGTTCTGTTTCATTTTTTCTATAAAACAAAATAATATTTGCGTTAAGTAAGTATAATAATACATTTTGATTAAAAAGTTTTCAATGAAAAAGCGATGGAAAGTGTGATAATTGAAACAAAAAAAAAAAAAAACTAATGAAATTTTAATATCCACGAAGCAAGGTTTTTAAAAAAATTATATATTAAATGAAATTTTATGCAACAGGAAACGCAATAAACTTTTGAGTTCATATCGTAAAATTCTGTTCTCTGTGCACAACAAGAAAATAATCAAAATACTTTCAAGGTATGTACAGTACATATATACATTATATACTCACTTATTATTTCGAACGATGCCATTGTAGTGTTCAGTTCATTTTTGGCCACACAAAAATACTGCCCGAAGTCCATGAAGTTCAGATTGTTAATTGTCAAACGCATAGTTGTTTTAAACCTTTAAAAAAAAAAAATAAAAAAAAAATTGAAAAAAAATTATATTGAAATGTTTATTTCAATATTGGAGTTCGCCTATCATGAATAAAATAGTTGGCTCTTACCCATCAGGATATGTTTCAATTCGATACTTTTCACCAGGATCAAGTAGTTTACCATCGGATACACGTTCCCAATATCGGATTGCTTCGGGGAAGGCTTCAACCTTTATAATCAAAAATGCAAAAATGTGTTGTTTTTTTTTAACTTTAACTTTTATTTTATTTTTTTTTATTTATAGACAAGAGTATCTATATATGTATGTATTTGTGAAAACTAAAAGGATATGATAAAAACACAAGCCCTGAGTAAGTATGTACTATGTCAGCAAGCAATAACAGAAGGCGGAGGTTTATTTTTCTTTTTTTTTTAACCATTTATTTTTGGCTTATACACGGGGAAGTCAAAACGAAAGCATTGTGAAATATTAATTGTGCTATCGAGTTCGTTGATACTTTCTGAAATGTTGAATATTTTATTCAGCGAATACGATGCCTGTGGAAATGTTTAAATTGATTTATTTGTTTACTCTATTTTACTTTATTACTTTATGACGGGTGATTCGTACTTCAAAAAAAAAAAAAAAACTACAAAATTCGATTTTATCGGGTAGTATTTAATATCATACAAAAACCATTCTCTAAATTTTGTTTAAAAAATATTTATTTCAAGTGTTAGTCAAACGAAATTTTCTATTCGCCAGTTTGTGGCATGCCTCCTGCTGATGTCGATTCCAGAGTCAAGCCAAGTCCGCTGCTGATACGAAACAAAATTCTTCGTTGGCCTCTAACATGACAACGAAATGCTTATGAAAACTATAACAAAAAATTACCCCTCGAAAGTTTCACCGTTTGCAAAAATAAAAAACAAACACAAACATATAAAAATCACAGAAAGCCATGTTGTGATCAGTGCTGTCGTTTTAGAAATGGCAGTACATTCAAAAATGTTTTGCATAATTTTAGAGCAAAAGCAATACGCAGAAAAATTTTATTTTAATATTTTTTTCATTAAAAAAACGTTTAATTATAGCAAAAAAAATAACTTAAGTTATAAATAAGCCATTTCATTTAAGTATTCAGAAAATATTCATTGAAAGTACAATTTTATGAATTAACCAACTTTTTTGTAATTAAAATATCATAATGAATACAATATTGTTTATTTAAACGCACATATTTATTATGAATATATTCAATATGACTAGTTTTAGTTAAGGTTAACAAATTTTAAATGATCAGAATATTTATTGCCTTTTTATATTAAGTATTTGTATATATTTTGAATCCATATTCAAAAGCACTGCTTTGCGTTATTAATTATTTTGCCACTAAAATTGAATTAACTGTGGATGTTAGTAAAGAGTTTCTTTTCTTGTCTTTTACTTCAGCTACTAGTGAAAATACGCGCTGGGCAATCGCACTGCTATGCGGAAAGCATAAAATAGAACCAACAAACGTTTAAAGTGGGGAGGCATTAAAAGCGTTTTTTAAATTAAATGTTGCGCTCCAAAAATCTTCAAATTTCAAATTCATACTTATAAGATTTTTATGTGCGAGAGCTCTCCATTCGTCATCTAGCTCATCAACAAGTTCTTCATTAATTAAATTTGGGAACAGATTTATGTTTTGCTGATCTATAATTCGTATGGCTTCTAAGGCTTTATCTTAAAACTTACTCCTTTTTCTGATTTGCGTACATAATTCAATGTAGTAATATCTACACTTTGCTTTTACGTTTTCTATAACGTCACATGATAATCCCCCACTATTTAGAAAAATGTTAGCTTGTACCCTAAGGTAGATTTATTTTGAGTCTAAAAAGTAATTTGCATTCTAAAAATCAATCGAATTTAGGTGTCATCGACAAATTGGTTTTTAACAAAAATCGACAATAAATTTTTAAAATACAATTTTACCGTTGCGTATAAAGCAAGATGTTAATATGGGGTTCTTCTGATTAATACTCAATGTTGATTTAATTTGTTATAAAAAATTAAAATATAATTTAATTTCATTGGTCCAGTTTTTTTTTTCGTTAAATTTATTTATGAAGATTTATTTGTAAACAACGAATTACACAACGCAATAAAAAAAGCAATACAGAGAGCAAAATGCAGTACAAAACAGAAATGAGCAGCACGGCAGTACGCTACGCACCACCCGAAAGCAATACATGTATTGCTTTTGCAGTACTTTCGACAGCACTGGTTGTGATGAAGGAAACAACAAATACAAACACGAATAGAGACCAAATGTCACTTTTCCGCATACAATTAATGGTACAGGCAATTAATTCTGTGCGAAAAAAGAGAGGGGAGATCTCTCCAAAATATCTACTACAATTATCGATTTTGCTCATTGCATCGAACAGCATAACGCAGAACGGAAAGTCGAACGAAAGTACCAAGACATATGGATATTATCTACTATTGTAAAATTTCATTTATTATGATTGATCACATCATGTCAACACGACTACCTAAAATATAGTAATAAAATAAAATATTTATTGAAAATTTCAAATTTTTTTTAAACCCCTCCCCGAAAAATGGAGATATTGGGAACCCTGCAAGGAAGGAAGAAAATCCGACTAAAGCTTCCTAGTGATCCCCAAACAATAAAGAATACCTTTATTCTTGGAGAGTCTTATGCGAGGAAAATTGTAACTTCCTTACCTAACCTACCCTATCTCTACAACAAATTATATTTTAATTGATACAAATTAAGTTTCGTACTTTAAAAATTAAAGAAATGCCTACTTTTCCATTTTCTTGCCATGAATAAGTGTACCTATATACAATATCCATAATTGCGCTACTGTATTAAGATTCATAACAAAATAATGCTCTTCCAGGATCCAGGCAAAGAGTATGATGCTCTTTTCGTATACAACACGTAATAAATTTAGTAACTTTTGATGATTATTGCCTCATTTATCGTCATTATTTTATCCCTAAAAGCAAACTAAAACCGTACCCTCATTGATATTTATTGTCGTAAACATATCCCTATAGAGCTTATAATAATAATATGTTCGGTGATATTAATATTGCCTAAACTCTTATACCTTCTTTTGCTTTTTCAAATCGGTGTTCCTGTGTGCATACTGATTATTGATTTTCATAGGAAAAAATAAACCTATGTACCTTTTTTCTTCTGCAAAAAAAAAAAAACATAAAGAAACCTATAAGATCTGGAATTAAATTCCAAAATAATTTACCTATCCAAAAAGCATCCACCTCGTCTCGAATTATTTTCTAAGAACGTAGAAAAACGATAACATCATTGAAGGTATCTCGTATAATACACTTCATTTAAAACAAAATAACAAAAAACACAACGCTAACAGTATACAAGGATTCAGATAGCTTCCTTTACTTAAAATCAGGTCAACATAGGGAGTATAAAAAAAAAAAAAAGTGGAAACATACCGCCTGCAGACACTGATATTCCGGTTGAATAAGTTTCTCTCGTGTTTGGGTGAATCTGGGTACATATCTGACATCTGAAACTGTGTATACCTTTTTCAAAAGCCGCTTGAAAATTTTATTAAACTAATTTTCATTCAAACAGTTTGTATAAGAAACAAATATATATAACGGTACTGAAGTTGAAGTGGTAGGTACCTTCTTTCATCCATATTTTCATTCATGAATGAGAACAAAATAGTCCCACGAATGCGCTTTCTTTTGAGGCCTGGTCTATACGCTATAGTATAGAAAAAAAGGATGGGTACTCTTTTCTAGCTTGCACTAAAGGGACTTTAATGGGTACAGATTATGGGCTTACAAATCTACTTATATGGTCTTCGAGGTATACTTAACAAAAATATAATATTGTACTATGAAAGAGAAACCGAAAAAAAAGGTGATGGCGATATATTTTGTTTGAAAACTAGTTGTCTATGAATATGTCGTGAAAGTTACATTTTTACGAATATGGGCAGTTTTTTTTAGTATGGCGTAAAATAAGGTTAAGGTAACTTTGCAAAAAGTTAAGCCCAAATTACAGCTCTTGAAGAACAAAGCAGTTTTACTTTTAGTTGTACAAAAACTATAGAAATGTGGCCCTTAGAAATTGCACATTCTTATTCAAAAATGAAATTTGCACTACGTAAATTACCCTTACCATAGTTTTACATTTAAATTTCGATAAGTATTGAACACATAATGAATATGTCAACTTGATTGACTAAATAACTATAGTACCTATCATGGATGTCCAATCCAAACTTTCTGAGAGGCTTACATTGACTCGGGATTTATGGACATGGATTTACTGACCACGGAAAAAAGCTGGGAAATACTCTGAGATCGCTACCGCTAGGTCCTTTTCCGATCGAGTGTCTATAATAAACTCTTGAGTAATACTTTATACGAGTGTTCTCCTATTAAGCCAGCACCAAGCATTATTGGAGAACAAGTAGCAAAACATTGCCATGAAGTCGTTATCGATACTGTATCTGCTGTGCTGGGTTTTATACGACCACAGCAACCAAACCCCTGGTTTGATGGTGAGTTTCACTGTGTCAGCAAGCACAAGGTAAATGAGTCATAACTACCCGCGAGTTCTTGGAGCAGAAGAGGAGGGATGAACACCGGCTTCTCAGAAGGACTATGGAGATTGATAAGTTGTGGGGGTGCGATTGAGAAAATTTAGGGAGGTCATATAGCAAGAATAAGGCCCGGAAAAGTTTAACTAAAAGGTAAAAGAAATTTCTCAAGTTTACAAGTCCCGAATCGACGCCTGCAAGTACGATCTAGTGAACATCAGAGTAAAATCTCGGTCCCTAGCTAGCTGCCTCCAGTTACGCACTTCAAGACAGTTGGGGTCGTTCTCCACTTATGGATCTTCCTCTGCTGTGCAGACCGTCTCGTCGGGCTGGTGCGTCGGTGTCCATACGCTCCACGTGTCCCAGCCATCTCAGCCGCTGTATTTTCAGATTTTGGACTAGATCGACGTCGCTGTAAAGCCCGTAAAGCTAATTGTTGAATCTTCTCCTCCATACTCCTTTGATACAGACTGGACCGAAAATCACCCGAAGAATCTTCCTTCTAAGGCACCCAAGCTGATTTTGAAAGGGTCCATGCTTCTGCCTCATATAGCAGGACCGGGATGATTAGATTCTTATATAAGGTCTCCTTGGTTTAGGGGTTTACTACTCAAATGCCTTCTTAGCCCGAGGAAACAGTGGTTGGGAAAGAGTAGTTCTTCGTTTCATGCATGCACGGATGCCATTTTGCGATGTTATAGGTGGGCCCAGGTAGACAAAGTCATTGACGACTTCGAAGTTGTACCTATTCATCGTGACGTTTTGCCCGATGTTGAAATTCCTTTCTTGATGATAGCATGTACTTCGTCTTGTCCTCATTAACAGCCAAACCCATTTTCACCGCCTCCGATTCAATACATTGCAAACTTGCTCGGTAACAGCTCGTTTTGTTCTTCCAATGATGTTAATATCATCTACATAAGCAAGTAGTTGAACAGGCTTTTGAAAAATTGTACCTCTGTTGTTGACTTGCGAGTTGCGTACAATTGCTTCAAGAACGATGTTAAATAGGTTACATAATACCGCGTCGCCTGGTCTCAAACCTTTCTCGACTTCAAAGGGTTCGGTGGTGTTCTTACCGACTTTGATGGAGCAGCGAGATTTCTCAATTGTCATCCTGCACAAGCGGACGAGTTTGGCAGGGATCCCGAGATGCGACATGGCTCTGAAATCGATTTGAAACTCCTTGGTTTTTTTTCCAAAATATGTCGGAGTGTGAACATTTGATCGACGGTTGATTTGCCGGGCCTAAAACCACACTGGTAGCGGCCGATCAGATCGTTAACAAACGGATTTTGTATCCAAGAAGATGAGGAGACTTATACCTATGTAGTTGGCACAGGTCAGAGCATTGCCTTTCTTGTGGATAGGAAACACTATATCGAGAGTCCATTCATCGGGCATACTTTCATCCGACCAAATTTTAGAGATAAGTTGGTGTATAGTCCCTACCAGTAGTTGATTTTAGTAGTAGCCCGTGGCGTAATGGTTAGTGCGATGGACTGTCATGCCAGAGGGTTGGGTTCAATCCAGCCGCTTCCATCTTAAGTTTTTTTCCGGGCTACTGCCTCTTGCGAGGAAGTGACAAATTCTCCAAGAGTATCTCTTGTTATTGAAAAGTGCCGCTCACCATCCGTTCGGATTCGGCAGTAAACTGTAGGTCCCCTCCATTCCTGCAGACACGCACACAGGATTGGTTGAGAGCATGAGCCGTTGTGCCATAATATCCAAAAATTATTGTCGTTTAAATTGATTTTAACATTTGAAAGAATCATTTGCGCAAGACTAACCCAAGGTTCTGTTTAGTGTAGTCCAAGAAAACTGTTGACTCTCCCGGTACGGAGCCAAATTCGCAAAAATTTTTAGTTTTCACATCCCAAATTTTATTTTCTCTTGAGCACAATTTTTGTCCGCTGCGCTTTGCTCAAGAAAATTAAAAATTCGCGCGAATTTATTTTTTTTAGACTCCAAAAAGATTAAAAAATGATATGTTTTCAATTTTTTTTTTAAAGATTCAACACTAGCCAAAAAAAGCGAGTACATTTGACACACTCATACACTTTATCTAGACAAAAAAAAAATTCGAGTAAATTGAGATGAAGGGAAATGCAACCAAACCCTTTTTGTCCAAGGTTCAAACAAATCTTTCAATTTAATAAAATTACATTATATAGCTGCCTGGTGAGTATAACAACTGTTATTTGTCTCGATCCCATTATAATATAACAAAAAAAAATAATTCTTTCGTGAATTTTGTTCCCAAAAGGACAAAGAATTTAAAGAGTTGTAGAGAAAAGAGCAACAGCAAAAAAAAAATACTTTTCAATTTTGCATAAAGAATTTTTGAGGGTGTATTCGAACGGATATTTCATAAAAGGTTTAGTAAAAGGCTGGATGGGATGCTGGTTAATGACTACAGACTGGAAAACTTCGTTAAACAGGGTGTTTATTTCTTTGGATCCAACTTTAACATTCACATTCTTAACACTTGTAATTACTATTTTACTAAAACTACGCCTATAACAGTGACAGTTTGTGCGCAAAAAAAAACTAGGCAAACATATATACAACTATGTATTTTATAAAAAGCCTTAAATAAATTTTGTGGTACCATTTTCTCAAAAAGTATTTGACCGATTTTGATAAATTTTATATGGTTGGAAAGCCACAATTGCTGAGATGTGCATTTACACACTGTGGGTCATTTTTGTTTTTTTTTTTCTTCAATATTTTCAAACAAATTGTTTGCGAAATTAAAAGTGTCAAATTTCGACACAGGACGATACTAGTATTATTTAAAATTTTAAAGTGTAGATATGTAATTATTATAATTTATATTATTTTTAGTAATGTGCTAACTCCATTACTAAAACATAAATAAAATAGACATTATTTTTTGATTTTAACTTTAATGTAAAACCTAATTTTAATTACTAAAAATTTAACATCAGAAAGATGATAGAGTTTCTTGCTAAACCCTAGACCAATTGTTTTACAACTTGAACTTGCCTATTTCTTCTCGCAATAAATGCATTCATATTGATAAGTGGACCAACATAAAAGTTGCTGTCTCACTTCAACTTGATAAGAAATAAAAATGAAAAAATATCAGCATTTTGGTATAGGTAATAATAAATCTAAAATTTTAAGAAATTTTTGTTGGCGCCCAAAAATACGGGTTGGGATCAGAATTCCGAAATCTTGAAAATCCAAAAAACTCGAAAACCGAGAATCCAGAAATCTCAAAATCCAGAAAACCTGAAGTCCTTAAAATCAATGAGAACATTTTGCGAGTCAATGATTGTGCGGAAATTGGTCGGCAAATTTATGCAGCTTCGAGAATGTGTCAGGGGATTGATCTTGTAGAATTTGGTTTGGACGCGCTTATTTATTTTTAGATTGATTTTTTCAACGTTACGCCATAGTGGCCTGGCGATTGTGTGGAGCGCTATTTGTCATTCAACAATATAAATAATTTGGTTCTGTTTGAAAAATGAATGATGACGGTTTATTTGGATACCTATTGTTCATAAAAAAATACTAAAATCACGATTAAAAGATGTGGGGCGGTGATAGGAGGGTCAAAATTTGGGGTTATGGTAAATTTTTTTATTTCAAATCTAAAAAAAAAATAAAAACAAAAAATTGTCAAAAAAAGAAAAAAATTTAAATAAAAAAAAAAATCTGTATACGGTATAGAAACCTATTCTTATACCTACCAAATATACAAACAAAATTTCACAAAAAACGGTCGAGCCGTATCATAGGAGTATGACCACAAAAACTCCGTGACACGAGATTTTTATAATTAGAATATATTTATTGCGCAAATTTTTTATTTTATTTATTAAATACATATTTTGGTATTTCTGGATTTTGGGTTTTCGAGATTTTGGGTTTTCTGGATATTGGATTTCGGGATTTCGTCCGACTCCCAAAAAGTACAAATATGTATATGAATTTTTTTTTGGGGATTTGGGAAAGAACACCTTGTACAATTTACATACAACTTATCCTACCCAAATAACGCAATTGAATAAACTCCTTTTTTTTCTTTTTTGTTTGACTGGGTTTGTTGCCGTTGTTCTTTTTTTTTTACGGTAGTTGTGCAGGTTAGCACACTGCACTACAGCCACAGGGCTGGGGGGATATTGTGGTTATAATATTTTATGTAGCCTCTGCTGGATGTGGGTTGTGTTTTTGGTAATTGAAATCCAAAGGATGTAAATTGTAGACTCCCCTGTGCGCGGAATAGGCACGACAGAGGTGTATTTTGGCACCGCAGGTTTATCCTTTACTCACAAATAATTTAATTGCCTCCAGTATCCAGTTCGTCCGCCACCTTTTATATACAGCTTTACCTATAAACACTTTGAGCTTTCATATGATAACGCAGTAGCTAAGCTATTGTATTTATACATACCTATCTTTTCTGTGAGTTTCTGGATTTGGGGGAGTGGAACCATAAATGGTGGGAATTTTCATCAGCGTTTTACTTATAACAGCTTATACACAGGGATTCTTTTCGGATAGACACATAGACCTACTGTTTGGTGTTGAGTGGCAGGCGGGATTGAGATAGGTATATGTGCCTTTTCTTTGTAGGTAGTATGATTCAGTGAATTCATATCCCTAAAAGCATATCGGTTTAGAGGATTTATGTTCCTGCCTCAATTCATATTCTTGTCAGTTGATTATGTATCTAGGTATTTGCGTTTAAATTTTGTTCCATATATTTGTATGTGGGATCGGGTGGAAGAATTCGGTATACGAGACGGGGCTTTATTTAGGCGTCGGATTAACGAGGCCTAAGAGAACGTGTAAATATTGAAATATCGGATGGTGTTGACGTTCTACATATATCAATTATAATAAGTGTGTTGCGTTGTTAGAGCCTCGTAAGGTGTCTAGTCTTACAACCATGTTAAATATTTTAGTTCGGTTTAGGGTTACCAGCTTTCCTTACAGAAGTGTAGAGTCTTATTAAAATATGTATGTGGAAAATATGAGTTAATTCATGAATCATCTCTATGTCTGACTGAAAATATACCAAAGTACCTACTTACTTGTGGAAGTTCCAAGACGTTGTAGCCCATGGCTTCAAATCACAGCATCTTCGTCTTATGAGAAATGTTTTTTTTTTTACGGGTACCTACTTGCTATAAATTGTAGGTCCCCTTCATTGCTGCAGATTTGTCTCGTAGCTCGACGGCACAAATGAAAAAAATATGAAAATATACTGGGATTTCAATTTTTCCCCGGGACAAAATAAATACTCATCATAATCAAAAATTCTTTTCAGAAAACAGTGAATATTTCTAATGGTAAAAATTTTTTTTAGGCCCTGTGCGAATTGGATTGAGACTTCGAAACTAAATTTTATACAAGATTAAAGTTTGAAGTTTTCGCGTGCATATTTACCGGCATTTGTGTGAAAAATTTATATTCGGGTAAAATTTAACGCGATTTGTATCCAATTCACACATGACTTATTCATAAATTCGCATTGCGTAACAATACTTAATTCACTATATCTTTCTTATCATATAAAATATAGCGCCGTCACAATGAGTCACACAGAATGAGTCCAATTCAAAACCATCTTTGTTAGGTCCGTTCGTTTACTTCTTAAAAACTGCTAGTTTTTAACAATTTTAGTCCAATTTTATTTTTTTTATATTAACTTTGGACTCAGATTGGAAGAAATTGGCAGTTCTGGGGAGCAAATGAATTTAAATGTTTTCCAATTTGAAGTGACAGCTATAAAGTTGCCAGAAAGGCGTAACTGCCCAGGCGGGACAGTTAAACTAAACTTGTACCTGAAATCTGGGACTTTCGGCAACGCTATGCACAAGGCCGTAGCCAGACAAATATTTCGGGGGGGTTATGACTTTTTGAAATATTATTTTTCGCTTTTTAGTAAAATATTTAACCATAGTTTTCTAGAACAACAGAATGTAGGTACTTTGTTTGGCTAACTACGATAGGATCTCGTCATACGATTTTTTCTAGTTCAAATTTGATTTACAGCCCGATTCTCCCCTTGTGAGGACTCATAAGTCACAAGCTCTTTGTGACTATTTCTTGATGTGAGGATTGTTGGGACTCGATAACATTTTTGGAAATCTCCTCCAATCCTCACAAGAAAAGTCACAACGAAACTCACCACATCGAAGTTGAATTTTGTAGTGTTATTTTTGGAACAGCTTATGATCAATAATATTAAAAAATGTTAATTGGGCCATACAAATTTATTTAAAACTTATAAAATGCAAGGTTCAAACCCCTGTGAACACCCCCCCCCCCCACCACCCTGGCTACGGCCTTGGCTATGCACAACACACATTAATGGTTGAGATTTTTAATTCACTAGGTTTTGGTTCTTAACGAGCTGCCCTGTCACGCCACCAAACTTTATTTTATTTTAAGTTCCATAAGGTGTCAATAGCTAACACCCTCAGCACTGGCTCATAGGTCCAGGCCCTGGCGGCAACAAAAGTTCTCTCTACGAATAATAAGTCGCTGGTACCCCTTCAATGAATAAAATGTACGAATCATTAATTAAAATAAATTGCAATGTGAAAAAGATGTGCCAAAATTCAAGCAAGCTTAACTCCATTAATTAGCTCATCCTGGTAACCCTTACTATGGAGTATGATTGATTAAAATGTTTTCAGGCTGTTTGAGCTGGAGTGTGTTGACGGAATTTTGCTTTTGAAATGTTGAAATTTGAAATCAAAATCGACTTGTATGTGCGATATACTTTACTTAGTCCTTTGTCAAAATGCTGGTCGTAAGTTAGACTAATGGATGTCATATGTCTAAGACGTGTTTTTGCCTTAGGTGATGGATCATAAATTTATAATATGTAAGAATAGGTATATACCTACATTATGTCGGTATACATATATGTATGTTTCATAAATGCCACGTCTTAAGGGATTTTCCATTTAGGTTAAAATAAATGCGGCTGAAGTTGAAAGAAGGCTGGATGTTCACTCCAATAATTTATATGAGGTAAACAAGGCGGCAAAAGCAAATCATTTGATAACAACATAACATCATTACGATTTCCGAAACTTCACTTTAATTAAATTAGTTTTTGAAATGTGTGGAAATTATTATTAAATACATGTTTGTTTCTGTGTATCCATGTGAGGTAATGAAATACATACATACTTACATAATTAATCAATTATACTTTTGGTTATTAAATAAATTCGGTGCGTACGTATATGATTGCAATTTTTATTTATTTTCATTTTATTTAAGAAGCATTTTTCTGAGAATTAAATTCTATTTAATGGACGAGAGAAGAAAATACCTTATGTGCGTTGTTTGCTTCGATTTTTAATCAGTCAGAGAATTTTTTTTTTGTTTTTTTGACCAAAATTTGAAAAGTGTTTTGCTAACTTTTTATGAAGCTTAAGTATGAAAAACCTTTTGACCATTTTTTGGAGAACCAGTGGCGTGGCAATTTGATTTTGTTTTTACGACAATTACCTATACGGAATTTTTTGGGACAATCAAAAGCTACTTTTTCGAAGTTGTCATGCTAACTTTGTACGGCTACTAATTTCGGTATCAAAAACTAGGTACAAGTTTGTTAAAAAAAATCAAACTCGAGATTCTGATCAGCCTTGGCATTACGACGAGGGATTAATTTTTACGGGTGGTGAAAGGGGTTGAATTTCAGTTTTTCGCTAATTTCTCAAAAACTATCAGTGTTTTTTTAAAAAAATGTCAAAATTAAAAATGTTATGACAGTTTTTTTCGTACAATCAATAGGTTTTGAGAAAAACGTGTACAAACTTTATGTACTGGATTTATAAAAAATAAAAAATTGAAGTTGCATGTTTTAACGGGCAAATATATTTTTATGGTATGTGTTTGGGAACATCTCCACATTATAAAAAAAAAAATTGTCGGGGTAATAGGGGCTAGGAAAAAGCAGCCATATTGAAACAGCTCGCCATTCTGTTTTGATTTGATAACTCGTCTGGATTTTTTCTGTAACAAAATGGCCAATGAAAAACTTTTAGAAAATTAAAATACCTACAAAATGAGGTATTAACGATCTCTGGGACTTTTTTCATCTTTAAGTTATAACTTGTCAAATTTCACCTGCATGTCATGGGGTTCAATAGTGTGCTTAGCTTTAAGACACCCCTCCTGCCTCTCCTGTGGCACTTACTCCATCAAAACCTATAACAACTTTGTAGAGGAGGGTTGGTGAAATATCTTTGTCGAAGATAATTTTTTAAAATTTTAAAATTTTGCATCAACTTTTGCATTTTAAAAATCGAAAATCACATTGATGGAGGTTTCAAACACCCCTCTCGTACGAAATTTGTTACCCCTCCTCAAAAATTTGTACTTAAGAATGTAGCCTGATATTTTGGCTTAATTTAAAGACTCCAAGCTTGAAAATCCGATTACTAGGACGAAAGTTATAGCTTAGAAAGCCAACCATACTGCTCTATTTTGAATTATTACTGAAGTGAAAATTAATGAAAAATAATTCAACATCGAGTGATATTAGCTTCGTTCGTGTACTTCCTGCACTAAAATTCACAGTCTATCAAATATTGAGGAGTGGGGATGAAATTCTCTCAGAGAGAAGTTAAACTGCGAAATAGTACACGAACGCTTTGAACAAATATTTTTTACCGGTTTTTTAACGTCAAATATTTGAAAACAAAAAAAAAATAAATATCGTCATCATTTCTTTGAAAAGATTTTCAAAATAAAATAAAAAAGTAAGAAAAAGTTAATTTATTACTTTAAATTAAATAAAACAGAGGGGTATAAGAAAACAGATGTTCTGGCAAATATCAAGGTGACTTTTGACTGAACTCATATTTCTGCCCGAAGAATTACTTTGGGCTGAAATTAGCAGAAAGGGGAAATAATTTACTCTCTCGAGAGCGCTCTCTCCTGCGAAAAACTACAAATTTTTTGCGTAAACGAACACAATTTGCGTTAAATTTGTAGAAATTCGTAAAAATTCGTAGATTTGGGGAGTACGCGAACGAACCTATTGTTGGCTATAACTTTCGTCCTAGTATGTAATTATAATAGTAATAGTAAAATAAATAAACAAGAAGATTATATTGTTTTGTTTTCAATTTCAAACAATATTCGTTGACATAACGTCGCCTGAGAATTGTTTTGTCCTATATGCCATTGGCACTATTTCGAGAAATTCGAAGTTAAAGGTTTGCGTACTTGGTATTCCAAAACCGTGTAATATAATTTTTTTTTTTAATTTTTTTTGCCCAAAATTCTTTCCTACCAAATTTCAAAATGTTTTCATTGACCGTTAAGAAGTTGCGCCAATTTTCGTAAAAGTCAACTTTTTTCACGTGTGTTCCCCCTTCTATAAGTATTTTGTTACTGAAAAGTTTTCTCATACACGTGGGACACAAAATTGTTTTTGTAATACGTGTTATGAAATGATTTTGACCCTGATAATAAAACGCAGCTGCTGTAATGGAGGTGGTACAAACCAATACTAAATTTTGTTTTGCGATCAGTGTCCCACAAACATTGCTTTTAACACATATGCACGTGGGACAAACCAATTCTCTCAAAACTTATTACTTACTTATACTTTAGATGGCACTCACAGCGTCACAGCCCAGGATGAACTACCGCCTCAACCAACAAGCCCTTCCAGCCAGCTCGGTCCTAGCTAGCTGCCCCCAGTTACGCACTCCAAAGTTGGTTGAGGTCGTTCTCCACTCGTGTGCGCCACCTAAGGTGGGGTCTTCCTCTGCTGCGCAGACCGTCAGGGGTAGATTCAAAAACTCGTCGGGCTGGTGCGTTGATGTCCATACGCTCCACGTGGGGGAATTTTTACCCCGAAAACTCACATACTAATCCCTTCTACAGATCCATCAAAAAAAAAAATTTTCGGTCTACAAATTTTTGTTTTTGTCAAATTTAACCATATTCCATGTTGATTGAAGGCTATCGTGAGTTTCTTTGATCACATTCCATATGAAGTCAAGTTTAATTCCATATATATTTTTACTCAACAACAAAATTTATCATACATTTTAATTGGCATAAATTAAGGATTTCAGTGGGTTTTGGTAGCACCGGTCGCAAACTCAACTACAGTTTTTTGTATAAATCTGGATTCTTGTGCTTTTTTTCCATCCTTAAACTAAAAATCACATGTGCGGTAGAATATTATTCATATATTCAAGTGTAATTTTTGTATTACCCCTCACTTGACTGTAACTATTAAACTCAAGTCACACAACTATATTAACATTGTTTTACGGTTTTCAAACCACCATCATCTTCATCATCACCAATGCAACTGCAGCAATCTCATACATGTTTGCGGTAAAATAGAAACGTTACTATGAAATTTTTGACATTAAAAACATTACAAAGCTGTGATAAGTTTTCACTGCATGCGGATATTAAATGTCAGACCGGCAAATCGTTTTGCACTCCTTGCCTCAATCTGTCTTCACTCACGGCAACTAAAAAAGGACAACACACAAACTTATATACACACACACAGACACACTAATACGTCATACCATACACACAATAAATTATTAAATTCTCAAGTGTTGAGCTGAATTTCAAAAAGTTCTTCTTCTTTTGGTCTCGAAATTTGGAAAACCCGCTTCGTGCATCAGACAACAGTGATGGAAAACGACTTTTTTCGATAGTACTGAATTCTGAAAAAAAATAGTACTGAAAGTAACCAAATAGTACAGAATTTTTTCGCAATACTTTAGGATTCGTCCAGTTGCAGCTTAAACATAAAACACAGCTAAAAACTTGATACGCCACGTTTTATGCAAATATCAAAATAATCTTCAATGAATTAAAATTCTAGCCTTATCTATGCTAAGGGGCCAGTTATAGCTATCATTGAAATTCATCATTGAAAATTTTTAATTTAAGATTTAGGGCACTTAAAAAGTGAAATCAGTAATTATTTTGATGCCAATGTAAAGTTGACGATTCAATTAATGTTTATTGCGAAAAAAAATTCGTTTGGGTCCAACCTTCCACATAAATTGACTTTATTTTTTTTCAATAATTGCACTACCTTATCATCATTGAAATAATAAATGCCGTTTCATGAGAAAGGTTGGGCCGAAATTTACTTTTTTTTGTCCAGAAATATTAATTAAGTTATAAGCTTTATTTTGGCATCAAAATAATCATAGATTTTGAATCCTAAACGTCATAAAAAACATCATTAAAATTTTCAATGATAGCTATAACTTGCCCCTAACAACGTTATCGTTAAATTTTTTTAAACGTCACTCAATTCACCGCATTAAATTCAATTATTTTTAAATTATTTTTATTCTAAAAACTAGGAAACCTACTAACCTTGCTTCGCCCTTTATTTAAATACTCTGAAATAATATTAATATTAAATAATTACCTGATAAATTTTTAAAAACACATTTTGCCAGAAAAATTTTGAAGTACATAGTACCTATTTTATTTTTAGGGGATGGATTATGATTATTAAATTCGTACTTTTGGTGTAAAATTTGAAATCAAAACGCACCGTTCAGCGCGAAAATCCATTACACAATTTTTAAAATATAACATATTATTTGTGTTTGGAATATTTTACGAGTTAAGCCTAACTTAAAGATCTAAGCGAAGTGAAATTTTCATACAAACAAAAATTGCTTTTTCCAGGCGTGAAAAAAGTAATAAAATTAAGTGAAATTTTTCAAGCGACAAGGAGGAATAAATTTGTTTCGAAGTGAATAAAATTCAACGGGCTTATATAATCCAACATGAATCATAAACAAACATGAATCAAGATCTGTAAACATTTTTGAGAGAATCTGCAAAAAGTACAAAAGTGAAAAACTAAAACATTCGCACACAAGCATTTCTAGCACATGTATTAGTTTCTCACTTTTGTACTTTTTACAAAAAGTCTTGAATGTATTTAAGCCTTAAAACGTCATAAGTTAAAAAAATTATTTCTTTCTTTGATATCACGGTTTTGGAATAACCCCAAAATAAGTAAATTTCCTCAAAAACCTTCTTACCTCTATTTAGGTCATGTGCATTTTTGGAAAGATTATGGTATGGAAGTTAAATTTTTTTCCTTGGGAATCACATAGTATTTTGAAGCGAATCCGTTTAGGCTTTTCTTAGATGTATAAACTGATGAACTTGTAGACGCATAGAAAAACAGAATAGCGGAAGGTATAACTTTCAAGTTTTGGCGGTTATTAACACATGATATTTTTAGTTTTCAATAAACTTAAAAATGTCATAACGAAAGGCGCAACAAAAAGCACGTTTTAGGAATTCTCGATTTATTTCAATTTCAATTTTTATAAAAACCATGAGTCCAAACGAAACTCAACACTTTCTTGAGTGATAACCTTATTTCAAGCGATTGAGGGTCCTTTGGGAATGCTTGCATGTACATTTTTTTTAATAAAGGGTAAATTGAATAAAGAAATAAGTTTGAAATCAACTCTAAAACAAAATTTTAAATAGTACTGAAAGTTGAAAAGTTGTACTTACGTACTGGGGAAATTAAATAGTACAAAATTCAGTACAATAGTAAGCCATTTTCCAACCGTGTCAGACAATCACACCCAAAATATACACACATCTTTTAATGTATCCTGGTCTGCACTCAGGTCTGGTGTTCTGCTCCTGACTGCCAAGCCAACACTCCATTCTCAGAAATGAATATGATGAATGCGAAATATTTTGTGTAGCCACTGTTTGACTATATAGAAAAGGTTTCCTTGAAATTTTGTAGACCATGCTAGATGAATTTATTTCGTAGAGAACTATATGAGTAATACACACACAAACTCACAGAGTTTTTACGAATAAAAAGTTAATGATAGAACTAACTGAAGGACGGATGTTTGCTGTGATGGTGGGTCCTTTAATGATAGTGCATATGTGCCTTTTTGAGCACTTCCTTTTTATTTCCAACAACGTTCGGTATACCTATACTGTTCATATCATATCATGCACTTTTCCATCTGTATTATGAGTGGAAAACAGAAGGATTGCAAACTATCATTATTTGGAAAGTTTTCTTTTTGTTTTTTTTT
Organism: Epistrophella euchroma; assembly: GCA_947049315.1. Classification (NCBI taxonomy): domain Eukaryota; kingdom Metazoa; phylum Arthropoda; class Insecta; order Diptera; family Syrphidae; genus Epistrophella; species Epistrophella euchroma. The sequence goes on along the minus strand of OX346245.1, from coordinate 116,946,695 downwards.
TTTTGTTGTCGAAGTTTAGTACTTCATCAAATTTTCTACATTAAATGGGTTCTTTACTCTTCACGCTTTAAGTAATATCAGTTAAAATTTTATTTCACATTTTGAGTGAAAAGTTCGTCTATTTAGGGCAAGAATTTAAAGTGTGGTATGTTTTTTTTAAAGGAAAACTATTTCCCACTTCTGATGCATATGTTGTAGATTTAGAGTCAAAAACCTCTATTTTTACAGTGTTAATTAAAATAAAATAAACGATATTTCAATTAATCGTACAAGAAATTTAACCCCGATTTGTGGAGCGAAGTGCACATTAAGGCTGACGTATTTCATACCTAAAGGAAAAATCTATAAAGTCGAGATTTTTGGAAAACGCAAATTGATTAATATGTATCACCGAACCAATTGCGGGGGAAGTTCTTAAGACCAATGGCGTATGGAGGGGGGCGTAAAAAGTTCATAAATTCCGTAAAAATTTGTATGGGAACACAAAACTATGGCTTTAGAGGCACGAGTTAATGAGTTCAGCCAAGTTTTTTTTTGGTCCAAAAATTTACTGTAAGGCATCATTAACTTTTTATACAGTTTTTTATTTTTTTTAAATAAATTTCCTTTAAATATACAAATCCTAATTTTGAATAGGTATAATAATAAAGTAAATAAATCCTAAGAAAACACTAATCAAAATTCTCTTAACGATAAAAAAATACATTTTACAAAAATCTCAAAATCAATATAAATTTAAATTTTATGCCATTCGTTTTACGTATGCAACGTGGTTCAATTCAGATGATTTTTTAAAACTCGTGCAATTTTGTTAACTTGTTCTATCTGGGAATTTGCACATAGAAATTCAACTTTGTGAATAATAAAAAAAAGTGTTGAAAAATTAAAAAAAAAAAAAATATAAACTTTTTTTATTATTTGCAGAATTTTGTTAAACAGTGTTTTTAATTTTTAATGTTAAATTTTAAAAATTATATTATAATAGTACATTTGTTAATAATTAGAAATATTATTTTTAATATTTTTGTTATCGTCGCTTAAAAGTGTTAGTTGCTCGGAGTAATGTAAGGAAGTTTTTTAAATCTTAATAAGAATAGCCTTTATTTAATTTCTAAGCTGGATAGCAGATAGAGCCATAAAATTACAAAAAAAAAAGGAAAATTAAAAATTTGAAAATAGACCTAAGCGCTATGCTTAATTGAGAGGAAATTCGAATTGTACACAAAATTTCGGTTTTTTCAAATTTTCTCAAAAGCAGCATTTTGTCATATTTTTCGGTCAATTATACGGGTGGTTCATTTAACCGTTAAAAAGCTGTTCTACTTACATACATATGTATACACGAAATTTTCGAACACATTTTTGTCGGTCAATTAAGTGGGAAAATCAATCGAACGGGGAATACTGTATACATATGTAAATGAGTAATTGAGAAAACTTCGTTCCGGAAAAAAAAGAAAAACTTAACTCCAAAAATTATTTTTTTTAATTAAAAACCCAATTCCGCGTAGAAAAAAAAAAACAAATACCTACATAATAAAAAAAACTTTAATATTTCTATTAAATTCAAAATTAGAAAAGAAATAAGGATTGTTTTTAATTAATAATGCATTTAATTTATTTTCAAATAGTCTGCCTTACATGGACATTTATAAGCATCTCTAGTACTCGAAACATCAACAGGTAAATTTTTAAGTTTTTCCTCATTGTCACGAATCCATTCTCGCAAACCAAAATTAGTCGCATTGCCAAAACTTTTCATCAAATCCAAATTTACAATCGACATCGAATCATTTCCTTTCTGATCATAATTTCTGTCAGCATTATTACTACTTTCTGTTTTTATTCGATAAAAGATATCATTAGAGGTTGTTAGATTATTAACAAACTGATCGGCGTTATAAAATTTAACCGAAGAATGATGTCCACGAGCTCTATTACGAAATCCTTGAACACAGCTTGAATTAAAACAATCCAGATGGTCTTCTTTGCTCAAAGTATTTGAATTATAATTTTTGTTGTATTCCGATAATAATTGAGGTTCGGATTTTTTTGTAATATCCAATTGATTTCCTTCTTCACTAACAGCTCTGTTTTCAAACCAATTTCCTATCAATATATTATCGTTATAGATTTTTGCTGTTTTAACATCTAGAAACGTATTTCTATTCCTCATTTCGTCTTAATTTTAAATAAATTTTTTAATTTTGGCTTGCTCTGTGATTCTATTTTCGTATCTTTACAAAGAATTCATGAGTTACTTAAAGTTCTGATAAAAACTTTTTGAAATAAAATACCCTATACACGGTGGCTTTTTGTCCATTGCTCTTTTCAAATTAAATAAATTCGAGGGAGAAAAAATATATATATTTAATAATTGCACGTTTGCACTCATTTAATTTAAAAAAAGAGTCAGGGACAAGTTATTGTGTGATTAAGGTCATAAATGTAAATATATTTGTATGTGAGCAGTGAAAAAATTTACCCATGGACAGAAGGAATATTATTTTATTGTTCATCATCATAGAAAGGCTTTATCATTCACCTACCGGCTGAATTAAAATATAAATAGCATCAGGCCGATCAAAAAAGGTGGTAACTAAGTATTTTTTAAAAGTAGGTAAATCCACAAAACGAAAGCACATTTTACTATGGGGCTTTGATCAAGAGTATTTAATATCAACTGGGAGGTGACGTTGAGGTTTTTATACGAGTGAAAAATTTTCAAAACCGGTTGTGGGAAAGCCGATATATTTGTGCTTGAAGTTGCCAATTGCAAAACAAAGATTTTAGATTTTTCCCAGATATGTATGTAATTGTTCATAACGTGCGAAATAAGTGACGTAGAAACATGATTTTGATATCAAATGAAAGGTATAAATAAATATTACTTAAGGCTTATTTCCAATAGCGCGTTCGCGTTAGAGACGCTTACGTTACGTTTACAAGCTTTACGAACGCGTCGACATGACAGACGACGTGAAGAGAATCAGCTAATTAATAACAATTGAAGTGTCATTCTGAAAATTAAAATGAACCTACAGAACTCATTTCAATAAACAATTCGATTTTTTTCTAAAAACAATAGATTTTTTTGTCCAGAAAAATCGATTTTTTTTTTCTAAAGAAATCGATTTTTTTTTTTGTTGAAAGGAATTTGACATGAGTTGAGCTGTCAAAACGCGCGCAGAATTTTTTCAACTTCAACGTTGAGGTAGCTTATGTTACGTTGGTTTGTGTACATGCTAATAGGTACCAAATCGTAACATTACTGCCCAACGCGTCATTGTAAACACTTTGCATAAATTGCTATGTGTGAACTTTCGAGTTGACAGAAAAATCTCTCAAAGCGACGCCCAACGCGCCATTGGAAATCAGCCTTTAATATGTTGTTAAATACATTTTGAGATATTTAGTTTTAACTTCATGAAAAATAACTATTTTTACGCGGTCTCTGACATGCCGTTATATCAAAAAATTCAGTGATGACTAAAATAAACAAAAAATAAATTTGATGGCATAACAGCTCATGAAGAACTAGGGCCTAGTGACTTACAACTCTCAACCATTCCTGTGTGCGTGTCTGCAGGAATGGAGGGGACCTACAGTTTATTGCCGAATCCGAACGGCTAACGAGCGGCACTTTTCTGTGACAGGAGATACTCTTGGAGGATTTTTCAATTCCTCGCAAGAGGCAGTAGCCGTTTTTTCTTTTAAATAAATAGGTGGCGAGGCTGGGGATCGGACCTAACCATCGCACTAACCATCACGCCACGGCTACTACTAGCACTAGTGAAAAGCTTAAATTGTTCATCTTTAATTACATAGAAAATTATGTAAGTGTCCTTTATCAAATAAATACCTTATTATACACAAAACAAATGATTGTGAAAATGAAAGAATTTGAAGTTAAGGTATTCTTATATTATTCATAGTACCATGTCCTCAATTCACAATCTGATGTCGTTACTTCATTTGAAAAAGACATTCCTTAACTCTTAAAGCATTTCTTCGAGAGCCGTTACTGTTATAGGATTTGTTAAATCATCTGCTGACACGTTCTTCTGAACTGATAAATTCAAGTTTGATTTTTCCAAATGCTCCTTTGAAAAAATATCTGATATCTAAATGCTTGGTTTGTCCTTGGATAACCAGCAATCGCCTGAGTGCTGCAGTTGTCGGTAATAATTGTTATTGGGTCCGTGATGAAGTCCTAGAACTTTAATGGCCATATTGTTGGCTTTCTTCAAAGCTAGTTTTGAGCAAAAACTAGTTCTATTGAGGTTTCGGGTTTTATATTTTTTTATAATTTTTATTACTTTGACATCTAATTCAAAATATTCATACATAGTTTGACACCTAAATCAAATCAGTAATTTTTTTTGAGAACATAAGAACTCGAAACTCCAATAGAACTAGTTTTTTCAGTAAAACTAGCTTTGATGATGTTTCTTTCGCAACAGAACTGATTGCATTTTCTCAAGAAATACATGAGAGTTCACTCTCCTTTGTATAAGCAATTGCCCAACTTGCATCAATAAACGTGAACAAACAAATTTTTATAAACAATTCCAACACTTAGAACATCTAAGGCAGCCAAGGATATGCATTACTGGGTGACAATTCTGCTGTCGGACATCACTCTTCAATTATGATAACCCATTTACCGCATAAGTTATATCTGGTTTACGCTCTAGATTTTATTAAGAGTCCGTTCGGTACTCATCGACCAAAATATTGCGTCTTAGAGAGGTACGACAGCATCTAACAGATGAGCTCAACTGTCGTGCCTGGTGCCTGGGCGAAACGCATTTGAATTTAATTCAATGCAGTCCACTAAAACAACAACAAAAATATTTTTCTTTTATTTTTATTATTGCTCTTCTTCATATCTAGTTAACTAAATATTGAAACATTAAACCTTTTTCCGCATTCGCAGTGAGAATTTTTTGACAACAACCTGGAATGCAGTTTTCTTACAAATATTGTGTCGAAGCATGGTCGCGTTTCACCTCTATGTTCATTTATAGATGATCGGCCGGAATTTATATTTAAATGGTAGCTAATATTAATACCAATGTTTGGGTTTTTTATTTTCTACAGTGCGACTTACTGGAGCCGAGATATTTAAAAAAAAAAATTACTTTTTTACCAATATCTTTGCTAAAAAAAAAAAGTTTTCACGCGGTGCAAATTTGCTTTTAAGCTTTTCAAATATGTTCTCTAGATCCATGAAAAAAAAAATAAACCATACCTCTGCGCGTTAGGTCAAATGACGCTTTGACTGGACTAGTATGGCGAAAAACACTTTATCAGACTTCGCCATCATCGTAGTGTCAATTTTGATAGCAACCTCAATCTTTTTTTTTCGTGAAACTAATACGTACTTGCTATATAGAGGAAAATAGTGCACCCTCCTCAGTTGATTAATTTAATTTTAAAACACGCAGAAGCTCATGTGGAAGGAAAAATTATACTTTGTAAGTTAATTTCAGGACGATGTTTTCTATCGATAATCATCTGAATTTAGCTGTGTATTTATATTTATTAATTGAACTCTCTCTGTTGTTTGTTGCAAACAGACGAAGCTATTGGATTCACTAATTTGAAATAATTACTATTTTCCTCTCTATAATTAAATTAATCGTCTTCCTTTTCCTCTTTGAAACTAGCTAATTACTAGAAATAACTTCAAAGGAGCTTATACCTACACTATACATAGATATAATAGACTTTGTTCCGCCATTTCAACATCTTCAATTAAAATGTCTTCATTTTTGTTTGTTTTTATTTTGTGTTTTTGAAATAATGTCGACAAATAATCATTAAAAGTCTTTTAATTAATCATTTAATGTGTTCACAATGTTTCGCCACGTTTAAATTAAACACGCGTAAAAACGCAAAACAATTTGTTTACAGAACAATAAGAACAAGCCGCACTTGGACAGTATGAGGAGCATTTAGCAGCCGCTAACACTCACTCACAATTAGACCAAAGGACTTCAAGACTCAAAATACAAGGCAAATGGCAAATGTCCTTGTCGTAATTAAAGTTTGGGAAAATAACATTTAGAACTGCTATTATTCAGCAATTAATTTCCTGTGGTAATAAATTAAGAAAAGAGGCTTACAACTAAAACACACCATACCCTTGAGGGAGGACGCAAGGCGGTTAATCGCCATTCATCCTTTTTGTCCCATCAAGGAAGACCGCCCAATGTACGCAGTAATGTTGCACGAGTGCTTTGCTGTTCCGTTGCGATAAAGCCAAGGAAATCGCCATTAATTATGAACAAATCCGGTCTCAGTCAGTCCCTGTCCCTATGACCCTATATGGACGTTCGTTGTAGTTAAGTCGAGATAATGTATTCTATTTCTGCTGCATGTGATGGCTAGGATTCCCATCATATCGTTCTGCTCATCATCATGGTGGACACGGCAGTGGTTGACAGCGTGTTGGCATAGCAACAAATTTGTTGAGGAATATTTAGAAACCTACGATCTTGCATATCAAAATAGTTCTTTTTATTAAAACCTTGTTGAATGCTGTTGCAAGTTGTTGGTCCTCAAAAGGCGAGACAGGATGATGTGATGCAGAGGTGTCAGAGATGGATTTGCGAGGATATAAAGTATGTTCATTTTGGTACGTACCTAAAACCCATGCATGTTTCGAATTAATTTTATGCTTACCACTTACATGTATCCTATGTATATAAATATGGGTGTTCTTGGGCATCAGCATCGAAACACTGGGTATTTAGCTGGCTGCTCTATATTGCTTATTAAAGGCAACGAACTGTTATTACCGGAAAATATTTATATTCGTTTTCAGGAGATTGCCTTATTTTGGTCGACGGATTTTATGGGAATATAAATTAATAGAGAAACACAGGAACCCATTAAACGTGGAAATGAACAGAATTTTGATTAGTCTAATATGTATATATTTTGGGCATTCTTGTCATGCACTTCAACGGAAATTAAGATGTAGAGGATATGGTAAATAGTTTTTTGGTATAGGTTTTTGCTAAACTGAAGAAATTCTTTTTAAAACTAAAAGTAACAGTTCTGAACAGACCGGCCAACCCTTAGCTGTAAAGAGCAGTTGTATCCAATTTTACAATACCCCACAATAATTATAACACTCTGTAAAAATTCAAAGCTGAATTTTGGTGAAAAGCTCTTTTTGTATGTTTTGGCAATGGTTCAATAGTGCTATTGTAGCTTTAGTATATTCATCCTACCAAATAGGAATATCAAAAATTCGACAAGCAATAATTTATCTCTCAGCTAACGAATAGCTTTTACCAGATTTTTAGATTTTATATAAATACACATTTTACCAATTTGCTCGTTCTTAAAATTATTTAGGGCTCATTTTATTAAAACAAATATAAATTTATTTTAAACAATTATTTATAGCCAACATTATTTTAAATTTTGTAAAATTGAAGGATTTAAATGAAACAACAACAACTTGAGTTATAGCTATTTCACAGGTGCCAAGCCGATAATCAGACTTCTTAAATAGTGCTTAATTCAATTTTGTTTGAAAAACTTTTGCCGTCACTGGGGCTCGAACCATAGACCAAGTTTCTCCGGGCCATGTAAGAGAAAAAAACAGCTGGTAGTTCTTTGTCAGTCGACAGCATTAACCTATAGTCCAAAAAAAAAAGGAACCAAACGGAATTAAATGTGAATTCAGACTTAAGAAGTTGAAGAAGACACACATAACCTTTTCATATGTGAGTCTAGCATGTTTCTTTAAAAAAATATTTTTCAAAAATTTTGTGGTAAGCCAGCTAAAATGACCAATGGCTATTGCGACCATGTTTGGTTGGCCTCTTGGCGATCGTTATATGAAGTTATCTAAATACCACATAACATCAAAGCTATTTTATAACTGATTGTTGGAATTGTGCTTTTTAAAACATCAAACGTTATTCTGATGCCGTTTCCGGTAGAGTCGAAATGTTTGGGTTATGAGTCAACTCCGCATCGCTCAATATTTACTCTGGCTTAACCATGTAATTACTCCATTATTTTTCAATAGAGCAAATGAAAAATTTATTAATAACATCACCTATCAGAAAATTGCTACCTGTGAAGCTTGTGTCCAATTTTAATGTTTTGCCTCACTTTTTACTGCGAAAGAAAAAAGTCAGATATTAGTTATGCAACCGTGATGTTACACTTTACGTTAGAACATTTAAATTAACATGAGCCAACATAACGTGCACCAAGAAAAAATTTAGAAAAAAATGTTAAAAATTTAATAAAATTAAAATAGTGCGTATACGCCCAAGTGAACCACTGTTTTATCGTTGTTTTTGAGAAAATTAATTATTCAGGGCATAACTTTAGGCTGATTGTATAGCTATATACATCCAAAAACATATGGTACGTCCTGGCATAAGGTTAGAATGACCACCATTTAAAAAAAAAATAGTAAATTTGCATGCAAATGTAATCCTAGGCAGGGGTTAATCTACATATGGTTAATTTTTTGACACTGCCATAGAAGGATTTCAGTTACTTTTTTTAAGCTCTTAGAATTATGATTAAATTCGTATACTTGTAATGGCCAATGATTTTCAGATAACATCAGGCTTGCTGATTTTTGTCAACGAAATTCCCTGAAAAAAAGGTTTTGATGTTTTTTCTTTTTTTTTTTAAATTGCGTTATTTTTGAGTTATTCACGTAGAAGCTATGCCTTGAATGGTTTAACCGGGGGTCTAGGTTTGATCCCAAGCCTCGCCACCTAATAATTTTTAAAATAAAAAGGGCTACTGCCTCTTGGTAGGAAAGTGCCGCTCACATTAGTCGTTCGGATTCGGCAATAAACTGTAGGTCCCCTTTATTGAGAGTTGTAAGTTACTAGACTCTAGTTCTTCATGAGGTGTTGTGCCATAAAATTTATTTATTTTTATTTAATTTAGAAATTGAATTTAAATTAAACAAACAAAAATTAAACAACACATTTAATACTCTTGATTTTTTTTTAAAACATTTTTTTATTTAAAAGGTAGCTCCACATTATTGTTAACTATAAGAACAAGTCCGGGCGTTCCAATAGTGCATGTTTTTTCATGGCTACTGCGATGAACTGACAAATCCGCCAAAAGTATGTGTACTGATATGAAAAATTGCCCTTCACCTTAGCCGTTTAGGTTCGGCAGAAAATTTTAGGTCCCCTATATTCCTTCTACACGCAAATGTTGCGAAGCACCTCAGCGTGAAGTTAGCACCGCCATTTTTGATTTTCAAAAATATAAGGGTTAGTCTGTATAGTGCTTATCTTGTGTGCTACGTTATGCCGTAAATTTTTCAGATTCGCAATTTTGCAAATTTTACGGATGCATTTTTTTGCAAACATGCGAATTTGAAAAAAAAAAATTACGGCGCAACACAGCACAAGATTACCACAAATATAGAACATCCATTATCCATATGGCGGTGCTAACTTCACGCTTAGCAAAATGAATTTTTGGCTCTAAAATTTGCAAATTTGCGAATTAAAAAAAAAAATTCATGGCACAAACAGCAGAAGTGTGGCACATTACAGCACAACCTTTATTTTTTTGAAAATCAAAAATGGCGGTGCTAACTTCACGCTTATAGGTATTCTTTCCAACATTTGCGTTTGCTTGTAAAAGTTGCGACTATGCCATTTTTCTTTTATCTCTTCGGTCCTTAGTATCATTTTTTGATCAGAAAACAGCACAACTTTAAGTTTTTCAAAAAACTTAATTTTTAAAAAAATTTCATTCGTAAAATTTGCGAATTTGCTAATTTGAAAAAAAAAAAATATTTACGGCACATCGCAGGACAAGTTGAGCGTGTTTGCATTTGTTGTTTCTTTCATCACAACATATGGCTTTCTGTGATTTTGATGCGTGTTTGTTTTTTGTTTTTGCAAACACTGCAACTTTCAGGGGGAATTTTTCGTTGTGGTTTTTGTAAGCATTTCGTTGTCATGTTGGAGACCAACGAAAAATGTCGTTTCGCATCAGCAGCGAACGAAAACCACAATGAAAAATGACCTCTTGAAAGTGGCAGTGTTTGCCAAAAAAAAAAAAAAACGAACGCATAAAAATCACAGAAAGCCATATGTTATGATGAAAGAAACAACAAATACAAAATGTCACTCCAAAAAATCTGCTACAATTATCGATTTCACTCATCGAACACCGTACCACAGAACAAAAAGCAGAACGAAATTTTTCGTTTGTGATTTCGTTGTGTCATTTTTGTATGGATTTTTCGTTTCGCATCACCAGCATACTAGGCTTTAATTAAAAAACTTCGTGTTAAGGCCAAATCGATATTATTTCAATAGTTTCAACGTCAACATATAATAATAATAAACGTGTTAAGTAATTAAAAATCATATTGCAAAATTCCATGTATTCATAATATTTGTCATAGTGAATTTTCAAATCCCTGAACTGTAAATTTCCAATAAAAGTGAATATTCTCACGATTTACTTGGAAAATTTATCCTCAATATCAATGTAAAACCTAATAAAAATCACTTTAACGTATCGTATATAGTCGTCGTACGACACGCAATAGTCACATGCAATAAATTCGAACAGCAATCCCCAATGTGTAAGCGAAATGTAATGGAACTTAATACCTCAATTTACCATTGCCATATCGTTTGGATGGTTGTGTGTTTTTTTTTTTGTCTTTATTTTAAACCCTTAAGGACCCATAAATCAAACGCACTCACCTGACACTCTAGCGTTGCACTGCCACCCTCTAATGCAAACACAAGTTGCCTGTAAACGGCTATCATCGGTGAAACTGCATAAAATCGGTATCGAAAATGAAAAAAAAAAAAAAAATCACGAAAGTTCTCATCAAAATTCCATTGGAAACTTCTGGAGTCGTGATTTGCGAATCGAATTTTGCTGAACACAACCAACCGACAGCCGAGTCGCAGCAAGCAGCACGCGAATATATGTAACGAAAACGAATACTTACAGTGTACTTCGACCAGGAACGTGGCATTTGCTACTGGCGGTATTCCGTTGTCTGCAAAACAGGTATAGGGCGCCATGTGATTCCGGCTGACATTGCTGATCTGTAATGTTTCTCCACTTACTGAAGATACTGCGCTCCGCCATAATCGCCAAAGTATCAGGTTGAAGCAAAATTGAAAAAAAAAAATGGAGGAAATTTCAAAATTCAAAATCAGAAATTGTTACATCATCATACACAGAACTCAAGAACACACTTGGAGCTCTAGAAATCCTCATTAAAACTTACACTCTTCCCTCTCGATAGCAATGGTTCGACCATCACCACGACGCCACTCCACATGCGGCTGGGGATTTCCATGTGCTGCACAGGCCAAACGAAGGTTCTTCCCTTCCTCCACAATGATGGTCCTTTGGATATCAGGTGCATTGATATCTGGAGTAAGTGCACAAAAGGGTATGGATGGGATAGAATGGAATTTGCAACAAAAAAAAAGTAGTTAACTGTTCTTTGTGACCTCCATAAAGGGAGAGAAGCACATTGTTAAGCGATATAAAAGTTGCCAAGGATTTACTGCAGGCACTTGACAACGACGGACGACCGACGACAAACCATTCTTAGTTTTTAATTAATAAATCGCATACATAGTCTCCAGGTCGTCATCGTCATCCTCGTTGGAAGCACACTGGATCGAATCCTTATAACCACAACACAATACAAACTTGCAACAACTTCACTTTTTTAACTCTCAGCACAGCTATTCTTGTACTTACCTGCAATCGATGGCGGAATGAGCAGTTCACTTGAATAGGTGCCATTAACTTTAACTTTCCACGCGTTTATGCCCGGAATTCCAGGTGTTCCATTAGTGCCAGGTTTTCCGGGGCGACCACGAGGACCGGCAATTCCTGTAAGTGAGAGTGAATAGATTAGAACTATGGCTTTTACGAAGAGACAATTGGTAATTTGAAAATTTGCTAAATAGTTTTATCATCGTTTACGAACTGTTGTTGTTGTTGCAGATAATGTATAGTTAGAGGGTGTTACTGAGTATTAAATAATTATGGCCGTAAATAATGGTTATAATTAGAATATGTTTAACCCCCGGCTAGTGACGACAAACCTAGGATCAAGAAGTCTATTTAGTGTGTGTTCAATTTTATAATTTTTGTCATAATCTGAGCAGCGGACAGTTTGGGGTGCTCCTATACAGGAACGGACTTCAAGCGCAACCACACAGTCAAAAATCTAATAAATACGACCAATAAAGTATTAGGTACCTACATATGGGTTTTTTTTAAATCTTTGTACCCACTATCACGTTTGTTTTTTTTTTTTAAATCTGAGTTTTCTCACATTTCGCTTTATTTTATTTTAAACAAGATAACAGCTACTGTACGGAGCCCAAGTATGATGGTTAGTGAGTTGACTATCACGCTAGAGATCTTGGTTCGATTCCCAGCCTCTGCGACCTAAAAAAAATATTTTTTTTTTTAGGGCTACTGGGCTCTTGCGAGGAAGTGACAAATCTTTTAAGAGTATCTCATCTTTGCCGTTCATAAGATTTTTGGGTGATTCCTTAGGGGAAATCGAGATTTTTTTTTAGCTCAGAAAAATAACGGTACTTGCCATTAAAAATAAATAAATAAATTTGATGGCACAACAGCTCATGAAGAACTAGGGCCTAGTGACTTACAACTCTCAACCATTCCTGTGTGCGTGTCTGCAGGAATGGAGGGGACCTACAGTTTATTGCCGAATCCGAACGGCTAGCGAGCGGCACTTTTCTGTGACAGGAGATACTCTTGGAGGATTTGTCAATTCCTCGCAAGAGGCAGTAGCCGTTTTTTCTCTTTAAATAAATAGGTGGCGAGGCTGGAGATCGAACCTTAGACCTCCGGCATGACAGTCCATCGCACTAACCATCACGCCACGGCTACTACGGTACTTGCCATTGGACCATTTAAAAAAAAAAGTTAGTTATCTCAAAAACGGCTCTAACGATTTTTTTTTAAATTTTTTGTGTGTACTAGTATGGTCTACATTTTGGTGAAAAAAAAATCTACCAACAACTGTTATTCACGGTACCTGGCACAGAACCGTTTTTTTTTGTTTTGTATTTTCAACTTTCTCGTTTACTTAGGAGGTCCTATCAAGTAAGAATAATACTGCACACATATCGAGCCCTTTCCGCCAAATTATCGTAAGCGATAAAAATAAAAAGTATCGTAAGCGACATTTTGTTTTTTGTTTGCTCAGTAACAAAACCAATTAGGCCAAATTTCAGCATTGAACATTACTAACAATACTGTTATTAACAGATGACAAATGGCCCGCATTGCTTTTGGTGCACAGGAAAAAATGAAATAATTAACATTATGTGACAGTACGAAAATGTCGCTTACGATAATTTGGCGGAAAGTGGTCGATATATTTTCAAAAAAAAATATTTTTTGGATTTTTAAAAAAAGTTCATTTTTTTTGAAAACGGGCTGATGAATATTTTTAAAATTGTGGGTTTAGTTGTATATGAATATATTCTTAAAAATGGCATACCAAATTTTTTTCTAAAAATTTTGAAGAAATTTAAAAAAAAAAAATTATTTTTTAAGAAAACCGCTTCAACGATTTTTAAAATCTTTTCTGCATGAATTGAAATTTTTTCAAGAATTGAGATGGTAAACTTTATTCTGAGATTAAAACATTTTAAGTACTTGTTTTATCAATTTAAAGAATTCTTCAATTTATTAAATGGATAATAACTTACATATATATAATAATACAATAATTATAATACAATTTTTTGCATATCAACAAATTTCATTTAAATTCATCAGAAAGGTTTGTTTTAAAAAAAACTCTGCACTTGACACCTTTATGCAAAAATGAGTTCAATTTTTTTTATGAAAAAGGGGTTAAATGACAGTTGATTTTAGGCTTCGTTTTGCTGCCGGGAATCTAAGATATGGCCTATTCATAGAACCGACGACGCGACAGTGCTCTTGGGGCATAAACTTAAAGGTTAAGTTTGCACTTACCACCTTCATGCAAAAAAAAAATTATTTTAAAATGAGTTCTCAGCTCATAAAGGTGTTGAGTGATCTTAGCCCCTTCTTGCCAAAAAAACAACATGAACACAAACCTGTATTTAACCTCTTTATCTGAAGCTAGCTTTTTAGGTAATGACAGTAGAGACACGAGAATTAGACCAAAATTTATGTTGTCATTTTACAACTTTATCGATTAAAAAAAAACCAAAAATCGAAAAATGTCACTTGACCCGTTCTCATTCTAGACGCTTCAATTATCAATTATGTCTGTTATATAATTACACTCTATCTTTAAATTTCGAAGAAACTTTAACTACAAGAGCAAGTTCGTGCGACCCAGTTGTGCATTTTATTTTTAAATGTTTTCGATAATTTCGTAATGTAGATGATATTCAGTGTTTGTATAAAAACTCCATTTCAGTTTTTTGACTAAAAAGGTGATATTAGGGTGGCAGTTAATTACCAAAATCCATTTATTTTTCGATCAGGCACTTTCTGTATTAGAATTTTATGCCTTACAATAAATTTATTGACAAAAAAGTTGGCCTGCCCGTGCAAAACCTTTTCCAAAAAAACTTTAACGAGATTTTGCACTTTTTACTTATTATTTTTTTTCTCCCGAACAACGGCAGATATTCTTATTTTTTTAACATAGAAAATGTTTATAGGATCGTTTTGACAGAGTTGTGGTGTTACTAAAATGATTAAATGAAATAAATTCAATAAATCAGAAATGAACTCCAGCGTATAGGCCATCACAACGAAATTTTTGGTTGGTGTTACTAAAGAAATGACCGAAATGATTGAAATGAACACATGAACTTAGAATATGAAAAATGAACTCCAGCGTATAGGAGGACAACTATCAAATTTTTGGTTGGTGTTACTAAAACATTACTAGAATGATAAAAATAAACAAACGAACACAAGCGATGAATTACAGCAGGCGTATAGGCAATAGGTATACAGGGAAAAAAACGAAGAAAAGTCGTCGTCAACAGCCAAGGTTCAGTGGAAGAATATTCAATGAAGAATAATTCAAAAAGAGAACAAAACAAAAAAAGTGTATGTATAGGTACTCTGCCAGATTTTTGTATGTAGTGTAGGTATATATGTATGTAAATGCTATGCATCAACATAATTATGTATGTAGGTAGGTTGTGATTTTTTGAAATTGAAAATGATAGGTAGGTATTTATTTTTATTCGATGCAGAATACAATTCGGTTCTATAAGAAAGGCCAGTGATGCAGTTAAGTGTGAAAGCCGGAGTTAAGCTTGCTTGAAATCGATTTATGTAGGTATGTAATATGTAGGACAACCAAAAATATGCCACAGCATATTTTTTTTAGTAACACGATTAAGACGAGACTAGATTAGAAATCTGTTTTATAAGTACCTACATAAATGCATATTTTTGTATATTTACGATTTACGTGCATATTTTGGCATGCCAATTTTTTTAGGTACCTATGTACCTATATTTTTCATAAAAAAAAACATAGTTTGTTCAGTTATTATTATTATTTATTGTATTGTTCATACTAAAATGTCAGCTTAAAAAACAAAACAAACAACAACAACTTAAAGGCGCTACCACCAATTGTTTAGGAATAAATTTAAGGTAGGTATTTTAATTTGTTTTATTTTTGTTTATGGCTGGAGATATAGTTATTTCAGGGGGTGCCAAGTCCTTTCATCAATCTACTTTTAGTTATGCTGAGCTCTTATCCAATTTTATTGTGAAAAACTTTCTACATGCACACCATGAGGTTTGAACCCATTTCCCAGTCTTCGAAGTCGTATGCACTACGCATTCTGGTCGAGATGTGCTGTTTGTTTATCAAATGCATTTGGAGCATCAGCATTTTTATAATTTGTTCAGTTTCTTCTAATGTTTATTCAATAAATAATAAAGGTCTATAGGGAAGCATAGCATTATAGCATAACCAAAAAATTAAAACCTAACTTCATGTTATGTCGAAAAAATTCGCATTACGGAAATTTGGGTTGGAGTTTTTTTTTTTTTTTTCGAGAAAATAAACCTTTTTTTGAGTTGGTTAAATCCACTCGAACGATTTTATTTCAATTTTGTAATCTTGTACTTCTAAATATTTAAGGCCGTGTGTGAATTGAATTAAAATTTCGATTAGTTTCTACGTATACAGATTCATCCCACTATCGTCAAAAATTAATCTTCGGATAAAATTTAACGCAATTTTAACCCAATTCGCACACGGCCTAAACAATATGTATAGATAGCTTTTGAAAATTTAGAAAATATTAACCCAAAATGAAAAATTTACAGATTTCACTCATAGAGTAACCATGGGGACATTGAAAATGACTTTAATTTGCTAGATAAACAAAAAACATGACTAATCTTTACAATCTTTACAAATTAATTAAAACGTAATAAGCTGTTTCAAACACCATTATAAGTTTCTAGGTGTATTCTACACTTTCCATTTGGCAAAAAATAAATCTTGTTAATTTTCTTTAACTAACCCCATCATACTTTTCTATTCAACCAAAAAAAATGTTTTTTTTTTTAATCTGATATCAAAACTCACATACCTACCTATTAGGGCAAACAAAAATATGCCCTAAAAATAGTTTTAAGCGCTTATAATTATGACCTTAAAAATCAATTACATATATGCCCTTAACAAGTAATTATATGCTCAAAAAAAAAAATGATTATACCTATGCCCTAAAAATATGCTTAATATTGCTTGTAAAAATATATTCTATGTAGGTATGTACATATACCTATGTAATGTATTTTTAAAAACAGCAGTAAAAATAACGACATAAATCTAAACGTCTATAAAGCTAGCATATACAATACACATTAGCATAATCAATTGAAACCATAATTAGAATTTTGTGCTCTTTCTGTGCTATTTTTGTGTGAAAGTCTCGATTTTTGTGCTAGCATAGTTTTTGTTTAATGTAAATCTATGTTACCTTAATATTAAGCTAGCAAAACTTCTAAACCGCTAAGCATAATCAGATGAAATAAAAACTAAAATTTTGTGCTCTTTTCGTGCTATTTTGTGCGGAAGTCCCAATTTTTGTGTTAGCCTAGTTTTTTTTTATGCAAAGTTATGATACGCATATAAAGCTAGCAAAACACAAAACAAAACTATGCTGGCACATAAATCGGAACTGCCACACAATAATAGCACAAAAATAGCACCAAATTTTAGTTTTTCTTTCAATTGATTATGCTGGGCGGTTTAGCGATTTACATAAAACAAAAACTATGCTATGTACCACAAAAATCGAGACATAGCACATAGCACAAAAAGAGCACAAAATTCTAGTTATGGTTTTAATTGATTATGCTAATGTGTATAGGCTAGCTTTAAAATCTTAAAACAAACAAAAAGATGTAGTGTACAAGTGAACATTACGTCAATTTGCTTGGGCTAAAAGCCATTAAAACCTATTTGAAATAGGTACCTACATGCAGTTTTTTTAGAATGGTGAATCGTTGAATTTAAACGATTCACCATTCTAAAAAAAATTTACATGGGTTTATTTAAGACTTTAATTATATCAAAAATAAAAAACAAAATTTACACGAGTGAGTCCCACGAGCTTGCTTTCGTGGCTAACAAAAATTTTGGTACCTTTCAACGAAAGAAATGTTAAAAAAGTCAGAATTACTGGGAACATGATTTTTTTACTTTTGGGTTAATATTTTCCAAATTTTCAAAAGCTATCTATACCCATTGTTTAAGCCGTGTGCGAATTGGATTAAAATCGCGTTAAATTTTATCCGAAGATTAATTTAATTTTTGAAACTAGACACTAGGTATGTGTACGTACAAACTTCAAAATTTAATTTCGGATAAAATTTATTCGAAATTTTAATTCAATTCACACATGGCCTTGAAATATATTTAAAAGCACTAGATAAAAAAATTGAATAAAATCGTTCGAGTCGATTTAGCCAACTCAAAAATAGGTTAATTTAAAGAAAAACAAAATCTGTGTTTTAATTTTTTGGTAATGCCTACCCCATAGACCTTTATTATTTATTGAATAAATATTAGAAGACACTGTACAAGTTATGGTTTTAATGAAAAATATACAAAAATACGGCAAAATATGCAAGTTAAACGTAAATATACAAAAATATGCATTTTCGACGAAACATAGTGCTTACAAGACAGTGGGCCTTACCAATAATCAAATTTAGTTATGACTTAAATATTGCAGTGAAATTAACCCTAACGTAATGGATCCTAAATTATTAACCTTACATTACATTCTCGATTTTTTGAAGTTGAATATATGATTCATTATTTATAGTCCACGTAAATATTTAGGTAATAACATGCACGGTTTATTATTTAGAGCCCATTCAATTATGATCCATTTTACTGAAAAATTTAAGTCGTAACTAAACTTGTATTTCTTATAAAACTGATTTCTAATCTAATCTAGTCTTAATAGTGTTGCTAGAAAAAAACATGCAAGCTCTACTCCTGCTTGCACACTCAACTGCATCAGTGGCCTTTCTTATAAGACCGCATTGTATTCTGTATGGAATAAAAATAAATACCTATCATTTTCATTTTCACAAAATCACAACCTACCTACCTCCATAACTATAGTATGTACCTACATGCATACACATTACACACATATACAACATACAAAAATCTGGCAGAAACCTATGCCCTTTTGTTGATTGCCTTGTCTGTTCATTTGTCTTCTACTGAATACCTTGTTGTTGTTTTTTTTCTCTTTTTGAATATTCTTCATGACCATTCTCCACTGAAGCTTGCCTGTTGACGACGAACAATACTTTTCTTTCTTCGTTTTTTCCCCGTATACCTACGCTTGCTGTAATTCATCGCTTGTGTTCGTTTGTTTATTTTTTATCATTCTAGAATTCTAGTAATGTTTTAGTAACACCAACCAAAAATTTGATAGTTGTCTTCCTATAGGAGTTCATTTTTCATATTCTAAATTCATGTGTTCATTTCAATCATTTCGGTCATTTCTTTAGTAACACCAACCAAAAATTTCGTTGTGATGCCCTATACGCTGGAGTTCATTTCTGATTTATTGAATTTATTTCATTTAATCATTTTGGTAACACCACAACTCTCTCAAAACGATCCTATAAACATTTTCAATGTTAAAAAAATCATGTTCCCAGTAATTCTGTCTTTTTAACATTTCTTTCGTTGAAATGTACCAAAATGTTTGTTAGCCACGAGAGCAAACTTGTGGGGCTCACTCGTGTAAATTTTTTTTTATATTTTTGATGCAATTAATGTCTTAAATAAATCCAGAAAAATTTAAATTTGTTTTAAAATATTGAAGGAAAAAACATATTTTTTTTTAATATGCAGTGTTCGACAGTTAAAAAACAAAAATGACCTACAGTGTGTAAATGCGTGTTTCAAGTAGATTCTGCACATTTCCGCAATTGTGGCTTTCCAACCATATACAATGTTAACTTTATAGATTTTTTCGGAACTTACCGCGTTAAATATAATATTTCTTATATTTACCGTGGTAAATTCCAAAAAATCTTTAAAGTTAAAATGAATAATGTCCGCAAAAAGAATAGTTTAAAGTTTTATACATATAAAATTTATCGAAATCGGTCAAATACTTTTTGAAAAAATTATACCACAAAATTCATTTAAGCAATATTTTTAGGGCATATAATCATTATTTTTTTTGAGCATAATATAGTAATTTATTAAGGGCATATATGTATGTAATTTATTTTTAAGGGCATAATTATAAGCGCTTCAAACTGTTTTTTAGGGCATATTTGTGTTTGCCCTAATAGGTACATATGAGTTTTGATATCAGATCTTAAAAAAACGATTTTTTTGGTTGAACATGAAAGTTGATGGGTTGTTTAAGAAAATTAACAAGATTTATTTTTTGCCAAATGGGAAGTGACATTAAATACATAATAACCTAGAAACTTCAGAACCTATAATAGTGTCTGAAACAGCTTATTACGTTTTAATTAATTTAAATTAAAAAGATTAGTCAGGTGTCATTTTCAATGTCCCCATGGTTACTCTATGAGTGAAATGTGTAAATTTTTTTTGTTGATTAGGTTTTACGAAAGAACAAAATCTTAAAAATTATTTCGATTTTTAAAATACATTTTTTTTTGCAAGATAGATAGACACGAGCTAATGACATAGTTTTTTGTCAATTTTTTGTAAAGCATAAACTTTTGATTTGGGGCGTCTGATAAAAAAAAAACATAGTTTGGGATAGGTGCCCTAGTCCTAGTGTATATAAAACAAATGGTTAATTAGTACAGAAATCTACTTCAAAAATTTGTATTCTTTGTCAATTTTGAAAAAAAAAAAAAATATTGCAACGTTTTGTTAGGTACTCAGCTAATGGCTGGTTTCTGAAATTTATTCAAGAAGAAATGCTAATTGAAAAATAACATGCTCTTTTTTTAACAATTTGAATTTCCATTACATAATTGTTTCTTCCTTTTTTTAATTTAGACTTTAACGATGAAATTTTCTTCAAGACATTTTACCTTTCTGTTGGAATTCAAATCAAAACTTTTTGAGCTGCTTTCAAACTCAACCTGTCTGCCTGACTAGCGCATACTTTCCAACATTCCAAACAAGAATCTGTGTCCCCATCCTTAATTTCAATTATTTATTACATCAATTGTAGGAAAGGTTCGAAATTGTAACACTTACTTTAGACCAGTCAGTGTATACCAAGTTCCAAGAAATTTTTTTCGAAAATCGATGTTAGGAATTTTTATAAGTCTACATAACATGAATATTCCTCGAATCCTTGTAAGGTTATGTTTTTGGGTTCTATATGTATACACGAAGGTTGAGTATAGGACTTACAAGTTACGACGAATGCTGTAATTAACAAGCATTGAATGTGAGTTCCTGTTTCATGTTGGATGATTAGAATGATATGGAAATTTAATTATAGCATATACATTTTGATTGAGGGCGTTTGTTTTTGAAGTTGAGCAATAAGAGAAAGGAGGTCTTTTGTTTTATGTTGCGAAAAATTAATGCTGCGAACGAAGGTGGTGTACCAACCAACACACCTTCTCATTAGGAGACATAGAAATAGGGCATGACTGACTGATGAAGCTGATTAGAGGAAATGAAGAGGAACAAAAAGAAAGTACATATAGAGAACTTCAAGAAGGGAAATGAATTCAAGTGCTTTATTAACGAAAAACAAAAAACTTTTTTTTTTATTTTCATTTTTTGTTTTTGAACTTTCTGAAAGGAGGATTTTCTTTCATGATGTCTTGATGAGTTTATTTAAGAGAAAGTTTTTCCACATAGTTGATTGAGTTGAGTGAATTTAGGAGCAAACATTGAAAAGAACTATGAATGACAAGAGAATCACAATTATATTTTTCTTTGTTAAGTTGTTAAAAGGTTATGAAAATAAATGTGAAAGGTCATAGGTCAAGGAAATTTTTGTTTTTAATTGCAGTTGGTGGGTTAATTTTGAATAGTACTTTCAACAGTGGTGAATGAGGCAGCGAGTTTTTTTTCAAACTGTGATAGGAAAATGCAATTAAGAATTCAAGTAATCTTGTAAGTTGAATATTCACAAGTTGCAAGGCTATTTGGATGAAGAGGTTTTTGATTCGCTGGCACATTATATGTTCTAGCAAAATTTATGTTTTAAAATAGACTTACAAGGACTAAGGTATACGTTCTACATAACTGAACGCTGTAATGTTGCTTTAGAGATGCAAATGTTTCTGTTGGTGAAATACATACACGTATTCAACAAGATTAAATATTGGGCATGGATTAGATTGGACATTATTCTCATAGGTACTATAGCCGAACTGGCTAGGTGGTTATTCCACAGTGATGTAAACAAATGGATCCGGTTGTATGAAAAGGCGGATTTAATTCAATAAAATCTGAGTCACTTAACCGATTTTGACGAAAGTTTGAAATGTTATAAAAGCTGATTTGTGCTCACTGCACCCTAAATTTGTATTATTCTTTGTTTTTTTTTTTTTGTCGCACCCAGTTGTATTTTTTTGACAGTTTTGACAACCGCAGTCTTATAGGTCGATGTACATTTCATAAATAGGCAAGTTCAGGAAAATGAGATCTCAGAGCCCTCATCAATCTCAGTTAAGACGGATCAAATTCGCAAATTCTAGGAAATTAAAGTTGGACTGTTTTGTACTCAACAAATGATACTAAGAACCGAAGAGATAACAAAAAAAATTCACATATATGCAACTTTTACAAGTAAACTTAAAAGTGGCGAAGCACCTTAGCGTGAAGTTAGCACCGCCATTTTCGATTATCAAAAAAAAAACAAAAGATTGTCTGTATTGTGCCCAACTTGTGCTGCGTTGCGCCATAAATATTTTTTTTTTCAAATTCGCAAGTTTGCAAATTTTACGGATGAAATTTTTTGCAAAACAACGATTTTTAAACAAAATTAAACTTGTGCTGTTTTGTGCTTCGTTTTTTCTGCAAAGTGTTGAAGAAATAAAAAAAAATATTACCATATTTGCAGCTTAAAGAGCCAAAAATTCATTTTGCGAAGCGTAAAGTTAGCACCACTATTTTAGATTTTCAAAAAAAATAAAGGACGTGCTGTATTGTGCTCAAATTGTACCGTATTATATTTTTTTCAAATTCGCAACTTTGCAAATTTTATGGATAAAATTTTTTTGCAAAACAACAATTTTCAAAAAAGTTAAACTTGTGCTTGTTTACTGCCAAGTGCCGAAGAGATAAAAAAAAATATTTGCAGCTTTTAGTGACAAAAAATCATTTTGCGAAGCGTGAAGTTTTTTATCTCTTCGGTTCTTATTATAAATTTTTGAGCACAAAACAGCACAACTTTAAGTTTTTAGAAAAACTTCATTTCAAAAAAAAAAAAAAAACGATTCGTAAAATTTGCAAACTTGCGGTTTTGAAAAGATATCACCGCACAACGCAGCACAAGTTGAGCACAATAAAGCACATCCATTATTTTTTTGAAAATTGAAAATGGCGGTGATAACTTCACGCTTTACAAAATGAATTTTTGGCTCTAAAAGCTGCAAATATCCGAATATTTTTTTTTATCTCTTCGGCACTTGGCAGTACAAACAAGCACAAGTAAATTTTTTTTTTAATTGTTGTTTTGCAAAAAATTTCATCCGTAAAATTTGCAAATTTGCGAATTGATTATGTAGTACATACATAGGTACTCATAAATTGGTGTTGTGGTCAGAAACACAGATTTGCAAAAAGGCTTGCAGTGAAAATAAAATGTATCCCAAATTGATTTGAATTGCATTCCTTTTTAAAGTCGGATTAAAATTTCTAACCAAGTTAGTTTTTTTAAGAAATTAAAATGTTGTTAAGCCGAGTTCTAAGTCTCTAAAACTTCCGAATTTGAGGGTCCAAATTTATCGAAGTTCTATCTCAAACAGAGATCTAAGTCGAAGTTCTAACACGTAAGATTTCGGTGTAGAAATGAGTTAGAACTCAATGAAGTTCTAATTTTTCGATAAACCAAGATTAAGGGGTTAGAACTTTGTCAAGAAAGTGGCCGTTAATAAACTAATAAATAATGTTTAATTTACGATTTAAATTATATATTATTACATATTTAGGTACATGGGTACTTAAATTGTTTTTTTTTTTTTTTTTATTTATGAAGTCCATTAAAAAAAAGGACTTTAACAAAAAGCAATTTAAATGAAAAGAATAATTTCAATCTCATAAATCAACCAAAGCTTAACTCTTTTATTTCTCAATGTTAATTCATAATAAAAAAAAACACAACAAAAAATGTAAAAAAAATCGTTTGGAATTTTAAAATCTAATAGTAGAAAATTTCCGGGTTCGCATTTAACAGTGATTTAGGAACATTAATGGGTGTTCGCTATCGTAAGGCCGCCATTATTATTATGTTTGTTTTTTTTTTTTTTTTTTTTTTGTACTCGTTTTCCTTACCTTATACAACCATAACCATCCACCAGCACTATAAATAATTTGCACCGACATGTTGTTTAGCATAATATCCGATGATGATGATGATCCCTAACATCCATCCGTCAGTTGAATGGAACAAACAAAAAAGGGGAAATTCATAATATACAAACGCAAAGCCCAAGTCTTGTATTTATGACAAGTAATTCAACATCACGCATTACGTTGTGATATGAAATGCGTGAGTTGAGGTACAGTGTGGTTCTATTGGTTTGTCCAACCGAACTTAAAAATAATTATTAAATAATTTGAAAGTCATGTAGTATGTATGTATGCATACCATACGCCACGCATTGGGAACACAATTCTCGGGGAACACTTACACGCACATTTCTTTCTGTATAGATCAAGTTGTAAACGTACCTATAGGTCATTATTCAGGGTTTTAATCCGAAAATAAAACATGTTTCTGCAGTGATTCAAGCTGCATTGTGCATTTCGACCCCAGTGTAAAAATAATTGGTAAGAGTTTTTAAAATTTCCCGTTAAACTATAATTTTCAAATATATTCTTTAAGAAAAAAATCCAAGACATGATCATATTGGATTTTTAGGATTTTGATTTAAAAACAAAAATCTGAAACCTATTTTTTCCAACAGGTAATTTCCTTTGAGTAAACCTCATGCCATAGAGTTTGTTTAAGTCAAGCGGCGGTTAAGGCCTTCTGCACACGAAACGTCCTGTCATAGACGCGTACAAGATTCGTAATGTATAGCGACGATTCAACTACGGCTAGTCTTCTGCACACGAAACGTCACGTCATAGATAAAGCACTACATATTTTCAATCAATTAACTTTTTGACTTCGAAATTCTGTGCGTGATCATCAACACGTTGACAGTAGCGCTGACACTTATTTTGACATGACTGTCATCATCCTGTCAACGTGAATAAGAAACGTTGACAAACTATGCTCGTTAGCTCGAAGACTATGTTTGACGTTGATAAAGCAACATTTTTTGTCGCGTCAATGTACCGTCCGTTGATCTTCTCGTTGGGCGACATAATGTGAAATTTTCGGTTAAGTCTATCTGTCGTATTAGTAGTTCGTTGTTTGACAGGCAGAAGACAAACCATATTTTGACGCATAAGAGGGTATGTTGTTCCAAATGGCACTCGAAAGCCTAAAATTGTCTTTTTTCGGAGAAATTAAATCTCATAACTTTCGGAATTTTATGACTGATTTCATAAATCCGTCTTAACCATTTAACAGGCTTTTAGTCTTTAAAGGAAGTTTGTTCCTTACACAAAATACGTTATTTAAAAATTTAAAAGCCTGTTAAATATTCGTGAAATCGAACTTTAGAGATTTTTATTACATCGACATCGTAGCCATTCTCCTATGGAATTTCACAGTTTATGAATTGACAGATTAAAATTATTTTGTTCCAAATATCACCGAAATGCACCCAAATTGATGTTTTCAGGAGATACAAATAAAAAAACAACTTTTGGAATTTCCAGATGTTTTTAAACCATCTATTCTTTGTGAAATTGCACACTTGATAATTATCAATTTAAAGCGCCATACAATTGATGACTTTAATTCACATCACATTGATTTGCTATGAAATTGTGATCGTCAACTCGACAAAATTCATATTTGCATATAGAAAGTAAAGACCTGTCATTGTACATCATTTAATTTTTGCTATCATGGATACATACAAATTGCTGTGGACTCTTAGTCTAAGAGAAAAGAAAATTTTTAATTTAACTAGATAATCCGCCCGGCTTCGCACGGGAGAAATATGAGTTTTGTTAAAATTAACAAAACAAAATATTGAAATAATACTTGATTCGCTATATGTATTGTATATATGTATATAGAATATAGATTAATCTTAAGTAGAACGAAGTTTGCCAAGTCAAGTATTTAATCTTAAAAAAAAAAAGAACTTTTTTGTTTCTATCGATGTAGAATGTAGAATTTCGGGTAGTACTTTGTATACATAGCTTCATGGGTATTTGTAGTACTAAGAAAAACTTAATATATAATATATAATTGACTTAAGAAACATAAATACATACATATATATCATACCAATTATATTAAATGAGCTGTAAAACTGTGATGCACAGATTTTTAAGTCTAACTTTATGCTAATAAAAAAGCACGTATACGCCACAGTGACTTATTTTATTATTAATTATTTTGTATTAACTTGAGAACGACTTTACCGATTTTATTAATCTTTTTTTTTTTAAGTTTTGTAACACTTTGAAGAAGGTTCCCATGGAAATAAATATTAAGAAAAATGTGCAGTTAATTGGATAATTTTAGAAAACTTTACGATTATTTTCAAATGAATGTTAATTTGTATAAGGCTTATAGACTCCAAAATTTCAGTAAATTTTAGGTGAAGTCCAATAATATTCCAGTGTTTAATTAGTCGAAATCGTCCTAGCAGTTTTCCAGCAAGGTGCAGCAGTGCATGCATTTTTCGACAAATTTCACAAAACACGGACCGATTTAGCTCATAATTTCAGGATATCTTTGGTGGAAGTCCTTAGTGGATCCATTGTGTTGTCCAGGATAAAGGTAAGGACGGGTAAGGAGAGGGGTTGTTGGAGCTTATGGGTTAGGTATGAGGGAGCCTCCCTGAAGCATTTTAAATATTGAACGAATTTCAGAATGAATGTGTTTGGTCAAAATTAATCTTGCAGTTTGCCAACAAGTTGCAGCAGCACATGCTTTTCTCTGAAACCACTTTCCGATTTTGAATTTTTATTTTTGTTTGAAAGGTTATACTCAGGGAATGGCTTTAAAGAAAGGTGCCTACAGATAAACGGGGAAGAAATTATATCCGATCCTCAAAAATTATTTGGTGTTTGTGAAGGATGAACTTTTGGGGAATCGACTAATAGGATGGCAGTCTAGCAGTTAACTAAAAAAAATCAGCTCAGCAGTTTTCTAACAAATAGCTTAAAATTTTTGAAAATTTTTCTACGACCACGTCTGCTTTTCTTAGATCTGAGTTTTCTCTTAGTTCAAGGAAGTTAAAATTTTGTAAATAGCTTCTGTTGGAAATAAAGTATTAAATTCTAATTTTTTTAAAAGCCTGCTGTAACATCCCTATAATATACCTACATGCACACATTTTGATCTTTTCGCATTTGAAGTTATGTATATTTGTATAATGTATATTAAAATAGGCATTATTTTCTATGTTGCAGGCCGATACAGTGTTCGCCGTGGTCCGCTAGTTTTATATAATAACTAATTATAAAAAAATTTTTATCTCTAAGGC
This sequence comes from Epistrophella euchroma, assembly GCA_947049315.1. NCBI lineage: Eukaryota > Metazoa > Arthropoda > Insecta > Diptera > Syrphidae > Epistrophella > Epistrophella euchroma. The sequence continues at coordinate 116,919,395 of OX346245.1, read as the reverse complement.
GCATCGCCCACTACGCAACTTTTTGTTGCTAGCCTCAGCAACTTTTTGTTGCTCCCAATTACATTAGCTTATATGGGAGACCGCTCACTAGGCAACTTTTAGTTGCGCAACTTTTTGTTGCTCGGAGTTGCTAGCGGAACTTTTTTCCGGCAACTTTTTGTTTCTTACCCTCGCCCACTAGGCAATTTCCAAGTAACTTGCAGCAACTTTTGGGAATTTTCCAAAATGTTTGCCAAATAAGAGGCTTTTAACCCAAAAAACAAGTTTTATTTTCACTCTGAGCGAATTTTGTATCGTCACTAATCCAAAATACAAGGTCAATTTAACATTTTAATTAAAAATACTGAGCCCAAAAGTTGCTCGGAAATTGCCTAGTGAGCGATGGCAAGCAACTCCGAGCAACAAATAGTTGCGCAACTAAAAGTTGCCTAGTGGGCGATGGGCCTAAATCTAAGTACTTTAATATTTTTAAGAGTATATCTTCACGAGTAACCCGCAGTGTATTCATAAAAGAAATCGTATAAAACAATCGTAAAGGATGTTATTTTCGCACACACGTTTCCTCAGTTAAAAAATGATAAAATTATCTTCATTCAGTCAGAGTGAGGACACTCCACACCTCACTCATCACTTTTCCTCTCTAACTCTTCTTGAAGAAAATGCCTTTGTTCTTATCTGTCCAGCAGGCGAGTCATTAATAAAAATGTCACAATCGCCATTAACATTGTATCTAATCTTATAAGCACTTATGGAGCTTTTGACTTTTGATACAATGAAACGTCAAAGTACGCTAGTCAATGTTTGCATTTCACATTCGTAAGTTAAAGTTGAAGCAACACTTTCATTTAGCACATCGTCTTGCTGTGCAAACTTTCCTAAAGCTGAATCATCTTGATCTGCTTCATTAGACACTCGTTATATACCTACTTTTGTGATTAACTTTGTCATTTTGTAATTATAACCCAGGCATCATATGAGAAAGAAGTCTTCTTGTGGTGTCGTATAACGGATTAATATTTCAATTAACACAACGCAAAAGTCTTGTAAAGTTTTAGCAAAAGCAAAACCCAAACACACAAAATAACGTCTCGTTTGACAAAAACAACAAAAGTAAGTTAGTATAAGTGCTTGGGCGTTGTGCTTTTAAGCGATTTTAAGGGTTTCGTCTTACAGTTAATTATTGTTAAGGGCGCCCGTGAAGGTTGCTTACGGGGGTAGAGCGAAAACGTTCTAGAAGCACTTACGAAAATTCTGTTTAGAGGCGAAAAAACGTTAAGTCGTTTTGAATAATCTACAAACTGTATCTTAGTGTGCTTTATAGTGAAAGCACACACTATTAACCCATATCGTGAAAAATGAAGTGCACAAGGTTCAAAGAGTGAAAGACAGAAATACATATTTATAGATTCAGTGAAAATGCAAATTTTCCGTATGAATATAAAGGATAAAGGATGCGGGTTTCACATACAAATTTTCCTTACGAAAGCAAAGCAAAGCTTTATGCTTTGGATGTGATGAATGTTGCTGGAAGTAGTGAAGTGTAAACAAATCAAATTTGCAGTAATGGGAAAGGGAAAATATTTATGTGTAAGCAAAAGAACTTCCTTGTTTTTGTTTCGTAAACCATCAGTGTATCGGTATCCATATACTCCATATTCGATATAATACAGAGCAATATAAAATCGAATCCCAGAGCAAGGGATTGATAAATGAAAACGGATGTCTGGGCATTATGGCCGCTATTTGTGTGAAATGTTCAATGTGCAATGCATACATGATGAAAAATAAAGAATCAAAGCATAGTGTATTGAACTGAACGGAAATGAGATCTTACTACATTTTCAAATACCGACATCAATTTTAGGATTATGAGGTTTGCGGAACTATACAAATAAAAGCCACAGACAAATTGAAAGAAATTTCTTCTCTGCTATTTTTTTCTGCAAAAAAAAAAGCAATAGTAATTAGGGCTTGAGAAAAAGTAAAAACCACCATGATGTGCTAGACAGCACTTTGGTGAAGGCTTTTAGAAATTACTGGTAATGGAGAGTCCATTTGTTCAATCAGCGGTCATTTGGATTTATAAAAGTTAGTAAACTGGCAGATTTTGATTAGTGTGTCGTTTAATTTTTGCCCTTGCAGATAGACAGAAGTTTTTATCTTCAATGACCAACCCAGAATAAACTTAATGTGGTCACATATAATAACCCATAAAAATAAATAAATTTGGTGGCACAACGGCTTATGAAGAACCAGGGCCTATCAACCATTTCTGTGTGCGTGACTGCAGGAATGGAGGGGACCTACAATTTATTGCCAAATCCGAACGGCTAAGGTGAGTGGCACTTTTCCGTGATAGGAGATACTCTTGGAGGATTTGTCACTTCCTCGCAAGAGGCTGTAGAATAACCGATTAAATAAAAAATTCGGTTTTTGGAAAAAGAATTTTATGTAAATTTTATTTTGAGATCTGAAAATATCTAACTTATGTCGTTTTCCGTTGGTCACTCCTAGCACTCTTTTTTCACTCCATCCACACTCCCAACACTCCAAAAACCTTCCATTTGCTGTTCGGAGTGATGATTTAGGAGTGTTTTTTCACTCCGGATTTCATTAAGGAGTGCTAGGAGTGCACTCTGAAAACACACATACTTTTAAAAGTATGTGTTGGATTAATTGTCAAAATAGTAAATGGTTCTTCTTGGGATGTTCTGAAATTGAAATTATTGAAGAATTCATTTTAGTTTTTACTTCTACATAGATACACATATTACGGAAGAGAGTTTTTCATATTCCATTGGAATCAAAAAGGAGTGAAACACTCTGAAAATCCAATCGAAAACGACATTAAATTAGATACAAATCGATATTTATTTAGAAAATATAGGCTGAGTTTCGAAATGTAAAAAAAAAATGTTTTGATGCGGTAGTAATACATTTTTCATACGCATCTGCAACGCAAACTTGTTGCTTTGTAGAAATATTAATTTGAATAAGTTTGGCATTTCGAAACGCAAAAAAAAATTTAAATCGTAGCATCTAAAAAATTTTTTATTCGCAGTTTGCGCAGTAAATGCGCATATGATTTTGGAACTCAACCTTCTGCTGTAAACCAATAGGAGTATTTGCTTGTAATTTTTTTTACAAAATTTTTGAATTTTGTTTAAAAACTCAATGTTTCAAAAACTATATATGTAATTGATTTTAATTAAATTTTTCATAAAGCAGCCTTTTATTATTGTCTAGCTGAATTTCAAAAAAGTATACTTTATGGTTAACATTAACGGTATTTTGCGGATTTAAGTGCTACTGTTTTTTCTAATATTCAATGCTCTCATCAATTCTTAGTCAAATACCGAAAACCAGATGTACAAAGCTTTCTTAGCTTTTGAGATATTATAACATAACGTTATTTCATAAATATTTTCATAAATTTGTATTTCTGCGTTCTAGGGCAAATTAAATTATTTTATAAAATCTCTTTTGCAATTACCCCGCTAATGAGAGATAAGCTTGACATCTATGCTTCAATGTAATAATTAGAGACGAACAAAATAGAACACCTAAGATTTCCAGTCAACTCCTCAACTTCCATGTTAAGGTAAAAAGCAGCACATATTTCAGTCCAAACTGAAGCAGGCGTCAAAATATTTCAGCATTCATTGAAACAGAAATGACAAGAAAAATATATTTTAACTCATTTCACTTATTTGTGATCTGCATTGGAAATTTTCATTCTATGTCCGATTTAATTTTTTGGGAAAGTCCAGGGTTAGAGGATGATTTGTTTCAAATTTGGTACAATATGAAAACAAAAAATGAACATTAATAATTTAATCAATTTATAGGTGGAACGAAGTTCGCCGGGTCAGCTAGTTTCCTTATAAAATTTTGTTTGGCTAAAACAGCAAAATATGTTTTTTTGATGGCAGAATTAACACATTGATAAAATCACGGGCATTGTTTCTATTTTTAAATTGTAAAAAAAACTTACCTTTCAAGCCTCTCTCTCCTGGGGGGCCAGATGCCCCTTTCGGTCCTTGTGAACCATCTTTGCCATTCAAACCATCACGCCCATCTCTTCCAGGTTGTCCATCTTTTCCCGGAATCCCATCTTTGCCAGCCCTACCCGGAACACCATCCAAACCCGGTTCACCTGGTACACCATCTCTTCCGTCTAGGCCAGATCCACCCGGGATGCCAATGTCTCCTTTAGGTCCTCTAGGTCCAGGTGGACCTTCCATTCCGTCAATTCCTGGTGGCCCTGGTATTCCAACATCACCGCGATTTCCCTTCGGACCAGGTATACCTGGCAAGCCTGGCGGACCAACTGGTCCTTTTGGGCCAAGTAGCCCAGGTGGTCCTCGCGGACTAGGTGGACAGTAATCTTGAGTGCCTTTACAAAATCCTGTGATGATTTTTTCCTAGAAAATACAAGTTTATATAATTTCAATAGAACTCATAAAAATTGGTTTTTTTTTCAAATTCAATCTCACCGGTACTCGACAGTAAGTGTTCAAATAAATCCAATCATCACCACCTGGTGCTGCACCTTTAAGTCCAGTTCGTTTTCGTATCTCAACATCTTGCTCGTCGAGAACCTTACGATGATTTGGATTGAAGAATTCAATAAATGGATCACCTGGGGTGTAGTTTTGTGAGAAGAAAAGAAAAAAAAACAAAGAAGATAAATTTCATCTGTTTGTGTAAAGTGCATTTGAATGAGAAGGTTGGTTTGAAGAAGAAGAAGACAAAAAAAAAAAATAAATATCTTTCTTGAGTGATTGGGTTTTAGACAACTGTGATCATTTCCAAGCTGAGTGCTTGCGGGCGGAAGAAAACAAAAAAATAAAAAAAAAAAACAAAACTTCTCTTCCCATTTTCCCAAAGTCCCCCAAGGACCACAAGCCTCTCAGATTGATATTAATACGGATGCGGAAATTGCATCGGAAATACGAGAGCTCCATGCTTGACAAAAAAAAAAAATAAAACTTTCTAAAAATATCTTTCACCTATGTACTTTTGTCCATGATGGACTTCTTCCACATGTGGGTAATTTCATTGACTAGAAAAACAAAATTTATAAGGCCTGCAGGCAGTAAAGTGGGTTTTGTGTAAGTTATATAGGTACAGAAATGATTTTCAGAGCTTATTAATTATATAATGCATAACTAAAATTATTAGTTTTAAGCCGGGGGGCCTTACATGAATGAAATAAGTGAGTGCTTTGGAAATTATTGTTTTCTATTCAAAACAGATGGTTATAATGTAAATCCACTTATATGCCCCTCCATATGCATAGTTAAAGACCGTTTTCTAGAAACACATAATTCAACAGCACCCTGCGTCTGCAACCACCCCAATAGTCTGGCGGATAATGTTTCATTTGAGTATTGATTTTGTACTAATAAAATTTTAATATCAGAAATTAATGAAATAATAAAGGCTGGGGCGAACCACACTGATGGTAACATCCCATTGGTGACCTTTGAAACTCGTCACATAATGTTATTTTTGCAGTGAAAGATTTACTAAAAGGCTTTGAAACGTCTTTTTTTTTCTTTTTTCTTTTTTACTAACCAACAAAATATTCGCTACTTATGAAAAGATCTTATTGGAAATCAAAGCAGGTATCCATAACTGCCCTCAAGTTTTATGTATCATTATTTGTTAGTTAGATATTGGTAACCAAATTTAAAAGTTTATTTTTTTATTCAAAGCCAGATATTGTATTTAAAGAAAATTGACGACATTCAAACTAAATAAACGAATTAAAAAAAAATTCATAGAAAATGACACAATCTTCAGAAAAAAAAATTTAATTTTTGGCTCGTGTGGTTATGATAGCGCAATAACGCTAGATACCTTATAAAAATCATTTGCTAAAATATCTCAGTACAAAAAACATAAAGCTTCAGTCAGAATGCTTTTTGTTACATATCAATACGTTCACTTTTCAAGGAGATACAGCTCTTAAAAAAAAACTTTTAAAAAAAAACGAAAAAATGTGTGTCGACAGCATTGTTTATTCTCGGGATATTCGAGATGTTAGACATTTTATAAAAAAAAAATAAATTTGATGGCACAACAGCAGATGAAGAACTAGGGCCTAGTGACTTACAACTCTCAACCATTCCTGTGTGCGTGTCTGATGCAGGAGTGGAGGGGACCTACAGTTTATTGCCGAATCCGAACGGCTAACGAGCGGCACTTTTCTGTGACAGGAGATACTCTTGGAGGAATTGTCAATTCCTCGCAAGGCAGTAGCCGTTTTTTCTTTTAAATAAATAGGTGGGGATCGAACCTTAGACCTCTGGCATGACAGTCCATCGTAACCATCACGCCACGGCTACTACATAAAATCATAATATCAGTCGATGTTAGACATTTTGCAACTTTTTTTTGTGTAATAAGAAAACCGCTAATTGAATTTTTCTGAAAACCCTTTCTGTGCGTAAGGCCATAACGCATCTGTAAAATAAATTCACGACTAATTAACGGCAAATTATAGAGTAGTAAAACATTCACAATAAGAAGTTTTTATAGGTTTTCGAGATGCTGCTTCGCTAAGTTGACACGAATTTCACATTTTTGCAAAAAAAAACATAGAAAACATCGAACGACAAATTCAAAATTATCACAACTAATTCACGACTAATTAACGGCTAATTGCCCAATTAATAATTTTTCGATCGGTGAATGCTGTTTCGCTAAGTTGACACTCATAAATAAAATGTATTTGAAGACGATATCTCTATTCGTTCTTGAGATATGTTCAACGAAAAAAAGCTCAATTAACGTACGAACGTAAACGTAATTCGTAACGTAAACGAATATTCGTTCAGGTACACATACAGACAATTCTCTAAATATGTTGGATTCGGATTCCAGGGACTCATAACGTATAAAAATGCCAAACTTTTAGATTCAACAAATCAGTCCAATTCCAATGGGAGGATATAAGAGATTCCGCCACCGCCGTTATGCGCCGTTATGCAACCTTCTTGGACTGTGTATATTATGTAAAATAAAAGTTTGGAAGAATAATTTAAGGACTTTATGGTGATACTAGAACAACAGTTTAGAATGGAAGAAAAGTTTCGGAATGATTCCCCACATTTACGGGGAAAAAGAAAATGATATTCTCTATTTTCATGGAGCGTTAAGAAGATAAAAGTGTTAACTATACTTAAACTTTGAGAGGCTTAGGCGCGTATAACTCATTCTTCCAATAAGTTTTTTGACAAAGCAGTTTTGTATAATACCTTCGTGATTCATCTTTTCCTAAATAAGACTCTAATAGCTATAAAAAATTATAAATAAAACGGAAATTTAGATTTCCATACAAAATTTTTGACCCTGTTTACGTTTCCGTAGCTAAATATCTCAACATTTTTTTTTTTCAATATCATGAACTGATTTCAAAACGCTAATGTTTGAACTATAAATTCCCAAATCATTTTGACGATAAAAAGCTTCTGCTTAGTTTTAAGTTGTTGGGATGGTTACAATTTTAAAGCGGGCAGGTATATTACATACACTTAGGGTTTTTGATTTTCAACCATTTTCCATTTCCTTTTTATTAATCGTTGAATAATTGGGGTTTTAACATGTTCGGTCTATAAAAGGCGTTTCCATGAAAACGAATATAGGCATTCAATTATTGTGTTTTTTTAGTTTTTTCTTTTAAATAAAAAAAAATTAAAAATTGCCAAAAAAAATCAATTAACAGTTTAAAAATTGTTGAAAAAGTTTTTCGGCTCAAATATCTATGGAACAAACAATGATATAATTTTAGAATTAGAATTTTATAATCTCGGCCGAGGCGTGATGGTTAGTGCGATGGACTGTCATGCCGGAGGTGGTCTATGTTCGATCCCCAGCCTCGCCACCTATATAAAAAATTTTAAAAATAAAACAGCTACTGCCTATTGCGAGTAATTAACAAAACCTCCAAGAAAATTTCTTGTCATAGAAAAGTGCCGCTCACATTAGCCGTTCGGATTCGGCAGTAAACTGTAGGTCCCCTCCATTCCTGCAGACACGCACATATGGGTGAGAGTTGTAAGTCACTAGGCCCTAGTTCTTCATGAGATGTTGAACCATCAAATTTATTTTTTTAGCCAGTTCACGTTTCTGAGATCTCACTGAGCAAGCTTCGTCAGCTCCAGGAGCAGGAGGAGAAACCTGAACTAGATTTCTCCGCTAGAAGTCAAAATCAATTTCCATCTCTTTTTTACTGAGACAAAAAATAATTGAGCAAGCGAATCCAAAAAATATCAGTCTCAGTTTTTTGACAGCAAAAGTGAGGAATCTCACTGAGGAACTACGTTCAGATTTCTGAGATTGCTGAGGTCTCTGAGATCTCAGGGAGCTTGAGAAACCTGAACTGGCATTTTATTTGTAATCTCGACTGGCAGGTGAAATCTTTTATTTTAAATCAAAATAATAGTTCAATAAAATATTATTTTGTTTTGACAGTTGGCAACTCGTTACTGAAGAATATTATCCTTAGAGATGGAATCCCTATTATTTGGCTCAGAGACAGACGGCAGGTTAAGGTTGACAATAAATTAAAACGGATGGAAGATACATTTTCAAAGTGAGAGAAACGATATTTTCTTTTAGCCATTTTGCAGTTTTTCCGTTTGGCATCGTTATCGATGGTGACAATATCCACACCATTCCTCGTATAGTTGTTGAGTCCACTATGTCACCTGTGCTTTCCCTTGATGCGCTCCAAAAGACACCGTTTATTTAAGGTAATTTTTTTAAGCAAGTCTGAGGGATACCCTATACTGTTTGGCTGAAAGAAGTAATCTTTATTAGACTTTAAAAGGTTCATCCCGTTCCCAGGCACAAAATTCAGAATACAGAGAGAAGGAAAACAATTTTCTTTTCTGGATGATAAAATTAAATTGGAAAGCTGCCATGAACCTCGAGAGCGCAAACGATTTTCTATAGATGAAGGACAACGATGCCGGGATCCCCCTCCCCCCATTAAAAAAAGGGCTAAAGAAAACGCTTATGGCCAACACCGATGTTGATGGTGATGATGTAGATGACGATAGTGAAAAATTTCAGCTTATTTATTATTTTTTGTTAATCAAGAGTTTGTGATTCATCGGGATGAAAAAAAAAACGATTGCAATGCGATAGTTATTCGAATGGGGTAATAGATTCGTTTACGGTTCGCTGCAAGGATGATGGAAAGCGGTGTTCAGGCAGCAGCAGTAGTGGCAGGATAAAGTAATTGCTAGCAATTACATTTCTTCAATTACTAGGAGTATTCGAAGAGGATGTTCTTAGAATGATTTGGTTTCAGCTTCAACGGTTGTAAGTGAAAGTGAATGAAAATAAAGGTAGATTGGAAATGAGTTTTCAAGAAAGCTCGATTGGCTTTGGGCCAAGTTGGAAGTGTTTAATAGCTTGAGTGTTGATGCAATTATTATCTATTCAAATTGGAAAAATAAATAGAACTTAAAATTGTAAATTACAATACTTGTATGAAGTGATAATCGCTGTTAACCTTGTGATTTAATTATTATTTTTGATAAACAGGGGGTTTTGTGAATTAAAAATAAGTAAAAGTTATTTTTAGAAAAAAAAGTATTTAATCGTGTCATATCTTTTACTAAGGGACGTTTGCTGAAACGAAACTTAAATATTTTAGTTCAACATAAGAGCTTATTTGACAGTTTACGCTAAGGAAAACGCAGAACATAAGTTCAACACAAATATTTAAGTTTCGTTTCAGCAAATTGGCTTAATAGCTGTAGCTAGACAGTGCTAGTTAACTAGCTTTATTTAATCAGGCGGAATAAACCAAAAAAATAATTCAATTTTCTGAAAAAAATATTAAAAACTTCACATCAATTTATAGGAATTTTTTCACCTAAAAATTTCCTCTGTTTAAATGCATATATTTCAAATAGGTATTACTCCACAAGGCATGAGAAAATCTCAGTCTCATGGTGGTTTCCCAATACACCTACTACCTCCACTACAAGCTTTCGTCCGAGACCATATTTTGTGGAATAAAATTTACCGAAAAATTCAGCGGCCTAAGTGAAAATATCAAAAATTAAAAAATGTTGATGCCAATATGAAGCAGACGACTCAATTAATGTTAATTCCACAAATATATGTAACATATATATATAAATTATTTATTTAATGATTTTAAAGGCCCACGCGTTTCGTCTTATTAGGACATTTTCAGGGTACTAATGTCCTCAGCGAAAATACTTCAAAGTTCATTTTAAAAAAATGTACAGAAATTCATATTTCTGTACAGTATGCGAATACACTGTATTCGATCGAAAGAAATCTCTGAGGTTCCATTTATCTAAGCATGCTTAATGCATAATGCTAAAACAATTGCCAACAGTTTTTTTTTTTTTTTGATTTTTAAAAATTTTCATTTTTTCATTTTTTGAAAATTTAATATTTTGAAAACAACTTTTTCGATTTTTATCAAACCTTGCAGCAATTGATGATTTTTGATTCTCAAAGAATCAATGACCGAATCTCTCTAAAACAAAAAAACAAAAAGAACTACTTCCTAGCCTACCTTCTCGAGCCAAGTGGACCTCAAATGTCCCTCTTGTTTGGAATCCTAATCCTAACGGCTCAATTGGAACCCAGATTTTCACAACTTTTTAAATGGCGTCGATAATACAAAGAATGTACATAGCATGTTGTTTTTGAGTTGGTGCGAGAGGTTCCGGTTCATGTCCCGGTTGAGCCCCCAAAATGTATAGGATTTTATCTTTTATGTACTTTATTTTTTTTTTTATTTTAAACTAAGTTTTAACAAATTAAGATTTATTTAATTAAATAAAGATAGTTATTTTACAAAAATTATTTAGCAGATATGTAGGAACAAACTATAAAAAAAAACCAATACATTTTTTTTTAAATTTTGATTATTTTTAATATAACTCAATTTAAAATAAAACAGAGCGAAAATTGTGATGATACAAAAAATGAATCGAACAATTTATTTTGCTCATTATAACTATACATAAGGGTGCGATACGAACTGGATTTTTTTCGATAAAGAATTGGCCTCAAATGTAAATATTTACCTTTCCAGAATTCAAAGATTTACCTCATTACTGTCTTAAAATAATCTTCCGATAAAATTAAAAGCGATTTTAATATAACACACACAGCAAAGATATCAAACAGGAAATTTTATCCTAAATTACACATTTTTTGTGAGCAACAAAAAAGCATACATATATATATTTCTTTGATATTTTAAATTTATTTTTTATTCGGGTTTACGCCTCTATTTAAGGTAAATTTAAATTTCTCGATTTTAACACCTTTCGTCCTAGGTTAACTTAGACCGCCATGGCAACCCTACCTTAATGAAATGATGCTATATGGGGTATCCCATAGAACGGAAAAGAGTTTCCTTGGGCGATTTGAAAGAAAGAATATTGGGGTTATTTTCGATCCAGTCTGTATCGAAAGCTTTATACAAGATTTACAGTGAAGTCAACCTTGTCAAAAATCTGAAAATAAAGCGCCTAGTGGACTGCATGGACACCAAAACGCACCAGCCCGACGAGTCATCGAATCAAACCCTAATGGTTTTCGTAACATAGGAAGACTCCACCTAAGATGGTGTCCTACAAGTGGAAAACTAACTCAACCAACTTGGAGTGCGTATCTTGAGGCAGTTAGCTGGCGAGATCGAGTTGGCTGGAGGGGCTTGTTGGTTGAGGTCGTATAGTCTATCCTAAACTGTAAGCAAGCGCCATATTCCATTTTCAAAATTGAATAGGCCTAACTTGAAATTTGGTCATATTTCGATGGGCCTTATTTAACGTCACCGAAGAAACAGACAACCTTAAAGTATACTGCATCTCTTGAGACAAAATTAGTCACTCTTGTCTTAAGTCTAAAAGAAGTAGAAAATTGTAGGTCCCCTCCATTTCTGCCAAACAACAAACACACCATAAATGGTTTAGAATTTTTCTGATGTGCCATTTAATTTAAATTTTCTAGCCAAAAGGTTTCAAAGAAAATTTATTCAAAAAATACATATTTTCAAATTTCTATTAAACAAAAAACTAACAAGGGTAAGGCAACACAGCTCAACCACTTTACTATGCGGCCATTCAAAACACACGACCTAATGCCTCTGACCTAAGATTTCCAAATCATAATAACTCCATCTCCATAGTTTAAACTTTTAATCTAAAATGTCATTTGCTTTGTGGTCTCTATTGTTTTAAAAGTCACCGGAAACAATAACCTTCCATATAAATGTCAAAGTTTGTCAAATCTTATTTAAATACCTTTTCTGGAAATAACATGCATGCATGGCTATTTGTTTTAAAAAGATAAACATCCAGTTATGTTTTGGTTTTCCATTTGTAAATTCAGCACATCTCTTGAATTATTGTGTTTTTGAAACTATATTCAACTTAAATTAATCAAAACTCAAATTCAGGTACGCTCATATGGTTTCTATTTGATGATAACTTCCAAAGAATTTTATAGTTTGCTTAGGAAAACTTTTATCTGTCAAAACTTAATTCTGCCCGATGACAAAATTTACAGTACCTATGCAGAAAGAGGAAAAGCCGTTCTTTGGTGGTGTATATAGCATTGGAAAGGAATTAGAGCATAACTCCTTTTTGAGCAAATAACAACTTTGCTTTTGAATAAAGCGAATATTTCAATATTGAATTCAATCAAAAATCATCTCAAACTTGGGAAACATGGCATAACATACCTCACACAGCAGGACCACATCAGCCACAATCCTCTTATACGAATAATGGAACTTTTATAGAAGCCACATATAGAAATTGCTTTGTTGTCCTTCTGTATTGAAAGTGGAGGAATGGGGGGGAAACGAGAGTTCCAATTTCCTTTCCGGTAAAAGACAACTGTTGGAAAGTGAGTGCATCATAAATCTATATAAGTCGAGATAAGTATATACACAATGTTCTTCAACTCTATAGCATTTGTTATCCTTCGATAATAATGCTGTGTCCTTTCTGTCTAAAAGGATGCCTCTCTTAACATGGTCGTATATACGTATCCTTATGTGAATGTGCATGAATTCTTGGGGCTGACGAACAAAGAATGTGAAAATTGTTTTGTTTACACCGAATCGTCTCAAATATAATTGACAATCTACAACTTTGTCTGGGAGTCTTGTCTGAACCCTCTAAGCTGCAGCACTTAAGAGGGAATTCAAAAATAAATCCCATTCCATGGAACTTAAAATTCCACACCACTCCCCGCTCTATAACTGACCAGATCCGTCCAGGACTCCTGCTGTTGCATACAGGTCAGTTAAATGTTGCCACCCAACAGTGTTTTGCTCTTATTAAAGTACAAAAAACTAAATTCCGATATAAGCTCGTGAAATGGTAAAACGTTTCACTTAAAATGTTTCAAATTAGTGGGTGTGGATTTATCTCTAGAAAAAAAAAAACAGTAAATCTTTTGCAATTAGAGCAAAGTGGCAACCCTACTCCTACTCAGTCAGTTAAGAGAGTGGGTTATTATCTGGCGTACATAAGTAGCACCCTTTTAGAACACCATGCACTACTGCCCAAGCTATATGATGGTACTTGGGAGTACGTACTTTATCGTACTTGTATATATCTACTTACCATGCATTGAAGAGGAGGCGATATCCCTGCGTTTTCGTCTGGCGAAGCTACTCGAGTACTTTCGTTCGTTCTTAACCACTTGGGTTGTAGTTGCTGCAGTAGCATCATCATAAGGCAGCATTGTGCTGAAAATGTAAGAGTTAAAATGAGTTAACAACAACAAAAAATCTTAACTTCAAGTATAAATATAGAGAGCTACTCTGAATAGAAACTAGAGGATATAGTTTGGAAACATTAACACAAATAATGGCGCACAAACTTTGATATAGAAAAATGTACATAGTTTAAAGAAAACAAAAAAAAATAATAAAACCTGCGAACAAATATAAGAAATTGTTTTGTAAGTTCTTGAGAATATATTACATTTTTATATTATAAAAAGGAGATGAATTTGATGTAAATGTAATTTGTTCTTCTTGCTCTTCCACCTGAACAAATATGGGTAATTTTTTAGGAAAGTTGCAGCAAAATTTGAATGTTTTTTTTAAGCGGTGCATCAGTGGTAGCCATTCAAATTTAATGCGAAGCTGGACTGGACATAGAAAGGTAAATGGGAAAATGTTTCAATGGAGCCAATTTTTTGTATGAAGAATGTTTAAAAATACCCTTGTTAGACCGCCCTTGTGGCAACTACCGAACAAAGATTACATATCTTATGTGCTATAACGTGAAGTAACGATATAGGAAATACGCGGAAGGGATGCCCTTTTCAAACGTTTTCGAATGAGATATCAATGACGTCAGTGGCACTTATATCTCCGAAGAAATTGAGCTCAAATTAATTTGAGTGCTCCTAATTTAGCTGCAATTTACCCCAAACGCGATGACTCATCATCTGAAACTATGAGGCGATATCTATAAAAAAAAAACTCCTCTATACTCTTTGCGCAATCTTTATCTATCGATTGGTATATGTAGGATGTCTGTAGTGTAAACACTCACTTAACAGTAGGGTGCGAGAGGTACATGTTTCCGTGACGGTTCTCTATTCGTTACATCACACCCAACCGTCCGAGAAAGACATGTAATCCATGTCAAAAAAAAAAAGAATAACCAAGTTTTGAAAAATGAGATCTAAAAGTCCTAAGCTATGTATCTCAGTTATATGAACAAGATTCCTCAGATTCTCAGTTTTTCTGTCAAAATACTGAGGGAAATCTCTGAGGTTTCTGTTTTCATGTCTAATGCAAACAAAAAAATTTCAAACATTTTTTGGATTTACATATAAAAAAAGTTTAATTCATTTTTTTTTTTTTGAAAAAATAATGTTTTGAAAACAATTTGTTTTATTTTATTAAAACACTTCCTAACCTTCCTTCTCGTTCTAAACAGACCTCAAAAATGTCCTTCTTGTTTGAAATCCTGACGGGTCTCATCTCAAAATGGGAACCCACGCGTCGGTAATACAAAGAATATAGCTATACATATTGTTTTTGATTTGGTGCGGGAGGTTTCGGTTCACATCCCGGTTGAGCCCCCAAAATGTATAGAATTATATGTTTTATTTAAACTTAATACTAAGCAAACAGGGGAGTAGGAACAAATTATATAAAAAGTCCCAATGCATTGAAGTCTTAGTCTTTGGAATCATTTTATTTTGAAAAGTGAAGTGAGTTTGTAGAATAGATCACCAATAGGATAGGATCACAATTATAATGTATAAGAAACAAATGTGATGACATTTTTATATAACTAAAATTCAAAACTCAAATGAGAAGTTCAAATTTTTTGCAAGACAATAAACGTCATTTCTTTTTAGATTTGTAAATTTTCAATTTTCTTCTAATAATGTATTAATGTCGAAGGCATTCTACCACCAAAATTGATAGATACAAAAGAACATTTTGGGAAATATGGCCGAAAATTCTTTTTGTATGCTTTCATAATTTTGCATTTTTCTCCACTCAATTATTTTGGTATTATGTGTACTACTTAGTAAAGTAATTTTCGAAAACTAAAAAAAAAAAAAAGAAACTTTTTGATCAAAAACTGAACTTGCAACAAAATTTCTCAAAAAAAAGAAATGTGAAATACAATAATTGTTGTTTATAAGTTTCAGTTTGGCAAGTAAGCAGTGAAACGTATTTAATTTGTATTTGTACATTACAAGTACAAATTTCCTCAATTTTGTTCACTATAGAGGTGCGTTTTATTCGTAATTCATATCTAGCGCAGCAATACAAGTTCAATAAAACGCTATATTTACTTTTATGTCTACTATATTCATTTGGCTTTGTTTATATCCTTTTGTGAGTAAAAAACAAACTACGTTACCGACATTCAAGGTTCAAGTCCACACTCTTTGTCCACTTTAATATTTACTAATTTACTGGGTTATTTATCGGCACTTTTGGTTTTGTTATTGTTGACCAAGGGAAATTTTACTGGGGTATCTATAAAATTGGCAATAAAACGCACCTTATATTAAAAATTTGTGGAAATTTTTGTTGTTGTTTGTGAAACAGAATTTCAGTTTTTAAATTTGTAACTTTGTTTACAAATACAAATTTGTGATTGTAATTTTAATATGTTTATACATATAGGCAAATGGTATTCCTTTTCATTTGTTAAAACAACAGCTTTGTTTTCACTTCTTCCTTCTTACGTAATAGTTCTTAAGTTTTATAAACTGGACAATCTGTTTTACTCTTTTTAACATTCTTTGTGTTCAATGACAAATACAAAAAAAAATAATTCCCTTCCAACGAAATGACTTTATTACTGTAAACTAAAAAAAATAAAAAACAAAAAACAAAGAAAAAACATTTAAAACATAAAAAATAAATTAAAGAAGAATATAACTGCTTTCGGAATATTCCATGAACTTGCTTCTTTGAAATTCACCAAACAACCTTACAAACCAACCAACTAGCATAGGAGGAAGAGAAACATTTACAATAAAATGCCATTTATCACTATCACTGTTCTTGCTAAAATAAATCTTAATTGCAGCACTTTTACCAAAAAAAAAAAAAATATATAAAAACAACAATAACAGCAACCAGAACCAAAAAAGTCCTCTCCCCAATACCGCAATGAGTCCCTAGAAAAACGACCGCGCTATTTTCATTTAATTTCTAAAACACTTCCTAAAACAAAACAAAACAAAAAAAAAAAATATAAAAAGTGTAAAAAAAAAACACACACACACACACAAGAAGAAAGATCTAGCTCCAAATGACTATTAGATGTTCACTGCGAGCTGGGGGGAAACAGGGAGTGTACTGTATATGTAGCTACTGTCAAGAAGGCACTGAGTTGCAGAGTACTTCATATGGAAACAGTGCCGCATTTAGACATACATATTTTTATGCCAAAAAGCTTAGATAAAGGGGCTCTTATAGGCTAAACTGACACGGAAATTTGGATAGAAGGCTCCTAAGAGCAACCTCCTACAAGCCAAAAATATTTATTTACAATCAAATTGAAGTTAATCGTCGCAATAAACAGCAAAGATTTTTATTTATCTTCATCATAAGTCTCTGATTCAAAAGTCAGTAATATCAGTCGCCTGTTTCAAAAGGAAATGCCTACATGGAGTTTTAGCTAAGAGTTTTCTGCGATCGAGTTTGGTATCAAATGAAAGGTTTCATTGAGCTTGTTGTAAAAGTTAATAATTTTTAAAATCGTTCATGATAAATTTGAGATATTTGAGCTTGAAATTAACGATTGCAAAATAAAGGTTTCAGCTTTTTTTTTTTCAAATAAATAATTGGACATAACATGCGAAATAATTGACGTAGAAGATTCGATACCAAACTCGTTCGTGTACACTCTTGGCTAGAAATGGACATTTCCCTTTAAGTTTTGACAGAACACAAACACTTGTAAAAAGCTGAACTTTACTTTATATTGTTCCTAAAAGTGAAAAAAATGGCGTACCTGTTCATTATCTATTTCTTTCATTTAATCAAGTAAAACCTAGTTCTCGCACATTCAAAGATAAAAGTTTGAGGCCCCGAAGCTATAAGAAGCTTCTTAGTTTAATTATACTGCCTACTCCGTGACTGAGTACAGCGAACATGATATAGGTAGGTACAGTAGCAGCTTCAAGACCATCAGCAATAGACAGAGAAAATAAGGATGCTGTACCATTCACCGTTTTCATAGTTCTCTACTGTTCTTATCCCCCTCTCTTTTTTGCCCGGACCATGTTAAGAAAATGATTTCAAGGCAAAGCGCAAGGGCATACCCCATAAATAAACAAAAAAAAAATTAAGACAAAAAAAGAAAACTAAAACAAAATGGGAAAAGTAATTTCCTCGCTGGCATTCTTGGTCTTTTCGGTCAGTGGTTGCAATAGGTGCTAAAGTCATTTACGCCGTACTTGCGATTTCTATATGAACAGCTCCCAGGGTAACGAGGGAAAAAGTCCATAAAAAACATTGAAAAAGAAAAAAATAGGGTTGCTTACTTGGAGAGAACACAATTCTGCTACTTATCTTTAGACAAGGGTTAGGTACACTCTTAAAAAGTTTTTTTTTTTTGATATTCCTAAGCATTTTTTGCACATCGTATTCAACTAGCCAGGGGCTATTTATAATTAAACAAATGTATTCATGGACATAGTTTACATAAAGGCGGGTTAAGAATTGTTTAAGTATGGTGGCGGCGCGTAGAGGACGAGGACGACGAACATCAGAAGCGACCGACCGTGGCACTTAAAAAGAATGCATTCTAACCCAACACGATTTCGCTAATTAAAATTGTACCCTTAATTTGAGTTAAGCGGGTAAAGGGGTTAGATACGTTAAGCCACAAGAAAGATTTTTGAACTAGAATTATTTACGTCCAGGCCTTTTTTTTTTATTAATTTGAGTGAGACTATAGTCGCGCACAAATTTGCAAACCTTTTATCGAAAATGTTTTTTTTTTTCTATTATAATAAGAAGATTGTTATACACCGAAAATGTTTTCGACCTAATATTTTGAATTATGATTCTTGGGTATTCCCATGGGAAATTACCCTTTTAATAATTAAGAAACTTATGTATTCATTATGTATTTTATTAGAAAATTAAACACAAGGGTGTATCGCGCCTATTTGCTCTCATTACTGTTCTGGCCGTGACGAAGACTATGAAGTTGGATAGGCGAGAGTTCACATATTCAATAATTGGGCCAGTCGGCAGAGTATTGTAAAATTTGAACTTTGTATTGGTATACAATCAAAATAATCTTAAATACTATACCTTGTCCAAATAAAAAAGGCAGTGTAGGCAAGATAGGACGTTTGCCTCTCATTCTGGCTATAGTGGATTGCATAAATCTGTCCTTTGTTAAAGCTCTCACAGGGTTGTCGTATTGTTTATTTTGAATGGACTCAAATATGAAAGAATGGTATGCAGGGTTACCGCCTTTTTTTTGGATAGAAATTTTCATTTAATTGTTTTGTGGATACAAATTAAAACACATTTATCTTTTTCTATACCACCATGAGGTAAGATAATACACGACTTAAAAATACAAATTGCACAAAACTCTAGAAAAAACACACCTCTTGAAAAATACACGAGTTAAAATACAAATTGCACAAGTTAAAGGACGATGAAGAAAAGAAGTCTGGTACTGACGAAGGCCCAAAAGAAACAGTCGACACTTGAAATATTCTTAAATTTATTTTTACTATACACTTTGGTTAAATGTTTATTCTTTTATTTAACCTTTGTAAACATTACTTGAATTATAATTTATTGCACACACATTTTAAAAAAAAAACTTTACAAACGATTCTTAGAAAACTACCCGTCTTAAAAACATAAATTGCACAAAACTTAAAAAAAATACACTTTTTAAAAAAATAAATTACATAAAAATACTTTACTTCACATTAATTGATCGTTACGAAAATCTACGCAAATAATACTCTTTCAAAGAAAACAGCTTAAAATTTTGTAACTGCATTTCAACGTATTTTCCACACATTAAACGAAATGCAAAAGATGAAAACACTCTACGATAACCCTCATCATTAAAAACTTTTTTTAAAGCTCTAAAACCAAAAGCACCTCAACAGAAACCCAAGGAAAAAAATCTAAACGAGTTGCCAAATGGACATGGGTAACCCTGAATGCACATCAATTCATCAATATTTTATGGGGGTTGAAGTTGAATAGCAGCAGCAGCCATAGGCCACAGCAATTCAGTGCGCACTCAGATGTGCGCTCGATAGGACGTTGGATCTGCGTTAGATGCTTTCAGAAATTTACGGGCGGGCAAACACTTTTTATGAAGGAGTTCTTTCAATTTAGTATGGTGCTAAAATATGGTGCGCTACTGATTTTGAAAAAGCTCTCCCATAAGACGTGTACTGCCAATTTATGTTGGATGGACCTTAGTTATTTTCCTTTGGTGCCCTTTGAAACTCGATATCCGAAGTTATTTCTTGAGATATTCAAGACTGATACATTTTTTAACAATTTTTAGCAATTTCTTTCTTTTTTTTGCTTAGTCAATTGAATTTTTTTTACAAACTCTACCAAAAGCTATGGCATTTTGTGGAAAATCAAATTACCCCGGAGTAAATATAATTGTATTCTCAAGATATTCGAGCAGAAAATAATTGTTTAACAATTTTCAGCATACACATTTTGTACCGATTTACAAAGGTTTGTTTTTAAGCCTTACCACTTCTTCATTGCATTATGATTAGATTGAAATTTAACTGAATTCGGTTAAATTATTTGCTTTTGAGATATTCAAGACATAAAACAAAACAGTTTCGTAGTAACGAATGGACTAGGGGGCTTTGCCCCCCAAACGTTTTTATAAAAGGTACATGACATCGCTATTAGAAAAAGAAGGAAACAAATAAAAGTCAATCGAAAATAAAAATTATTTGTATAGTTTATTATTTCTGCTTTAAATTTGTTCGTATTTTATTGCAAAAGTTAAAAAAAAAAATAACTTTTTTAATTATTTTAGGTACTCTGGTTATTAAAAAAAATCGTGCAATTTTTTTTTAAATTATATCAATCAAACAGAATCTAAATTTCAATTTTTAACAATAATTTTAAATATTTTTACAAACTAATTATATAGAATTTGCGAAAGCAGTAGTGGACTTATGGACAATAGCCTTTACAAGGAAAAATTTAGCTAGAGGTTGAAACTTGGCGACGGCGAGTATTGGCAAACGAATCCGATGTAAAAGATTTTTCGACTTTTCGAATTGCTGTAAGCTGTAACTTTTCAATGGGTAATGCTAAGATAAAACCAAAAAGACCATTTTCGTGGAGAATGGCTGCAATATTACAGACAAAATTTTTCTCTTCAGTTAACTGTTTTTGAGGTTTTTTATAAAAAAAAAAACATTTTTATGACCTTTGACCATTTTAACTTACCTAGCGGTCATCGGATGGGTGAGGAACTTTCTCAGTTTGTAAATAATTCCATTACTAACTAATTTTTTCCATTCTTTGGCATTTTTTGGTCTATTCTTACTTGACAACACAATTTTTTTCCAAAGAACCAAAGTACACTTTTTCGATGTTTTTTGGTGTGCTGAACTCGAATCTGAGGTCAGAAGTATTCTATTTCATCACGTTTTTGAAATATTCCTATTTGAAAATCATACATTTTTTTTTCGCTGTTTTCGAGGTTATGTTTCATCAGGAGGCAATTTGTTTTAACATAATTTATGTAACGGTTTCTGAAATACTTCTTTGCCGCATAAGGTGAATGGCAACATTTTTATAAATAGATGTTAAATTTAGGAACATTTCTTTGCCCTCCCCCACACGAAACAAACTAGCTACGGCACTGGACGAAAATCAACCTTCCGTGCATACTAAAAGTCATACGACAGTTAGTTAGTTCGATTCGCTCAATTTGGTTTCTTTACTTTCGTGAAGCTAATGCCACCAGGGGCAGGAGCCTACATACTACCTTCTGTATAGTGCCACCAAGGGCACCACCAGAGCTAAGGCCTGCTCTGTCGAGTGCTACCAGGAGCGGTTTACCTGCTACTGCTACCCGACTGAAAGCTTGCTTTGTTCAGCGCCACTGAGGCCTAACACCTACTGAATAGTGCCAACAGGGGCGTAGTGCTTACAAACTAGCTTACTGCCTATCAGAGTATCAGAACCTGAATCATAGATCCTCAGATACGCGTTACTAGGGATCCCGTAGAACCAACGAGACCCGATACCGATTACTAAACCGAAGAACGTCCGTAAATAGAATTAAAATTTGTTATAAGTTTAAGAGTTGTTTCAAAAATAAAGATTTTGTAATAAGGTTAAAGACCTTTTGCCTCTGAAGTTTCGTTTCGTGTTTTCAGAACAACACTGGTGAAGCCGGTGTGGTAAAAGCAAAAAGCACATCATAAATTTATAACCACAAACAATCCAATATAAGCAATTATGACAAGACTATTATTTTATAAACCTTATAAGGCTTTTGTCATAAATAAATAAATCAGATTTATGCATTTTCCATGTGTACGTGTATGCTATGGAAAATAAATGCTTTCGTTGTGCAAAAACTGCCAATCTACATTATTGCAATAAAATTAAACATATAATTTATTAATCTCCTTGCAAAATCAAGGTCTAGCTACTATAAACCTCTAGGGCTTTCAGCCCATTTCCTCTTCCTCTTCAAGCAAAAAGTCATTATTGTGCAATCTTAAAAGCAACATTTCTTTTCGCCATATAAACGAAAATCAGACCAAAGTCTCCCTTTTTCGAATCCATTAACTTATATCAGTAAATATTTGTAAAGAGTAATAAAATATACATATTTTTCATATATTACTGCTATAAGCAGGCTATAAATAAAAAGAACATAACACTGAACACATTAAGCATTTAAATTGTATTGCTATATACGATTTGGGTCCTTCATTCCACCCCTTATGAGTCCCGACAAGCGTTAAAGGCTTGTACAGTAGTCATGTATACCTTTACACCTGTTACTCAAATTTATGGGGTTTACCAAACGATTTCCTTTGATATTACTTCCTTGTTGTCGTCCTTCAGATCTACTGTATAAAGGCCAAGGATCTAACGGCTATGAGTCTTGTTTATGCTAATCCGATATTGAATTGCAATGACCAGGACCACCAATAGAAATAAATATTTTGATAGCAAATAATATTTATTTGCTTTTCATGTTATCTTTGGCAATGTTGAAATTAAATCAGCAAAAAAGGGTTTTCTAACAAGGGTCTAGGAAATAAAGTAAGTTCTTGTGATTCAGATATGAATTTGACCATGTCCAAGTCCATGTTTTCTTGACATAGCTGGAAGGGTATTTCCGTTTAGAATATATTATTTACAATCATACAATGTACACTGTACATATAGAGAGAGTTTTCTGTTTGCATTAAGTCACTTGTAGATATTGACCAAAATGTGTTTCATTTCATTAAATGAAATAATGTAATATGCATGGCCTGGTCATGCTTTCCCAGAGAACAGGTGAATACAAATAATACAAACATGGAAGTTACTAATCACAATAATTCACTAAATTCAATTAGGCTATTGGATTTTGAATTTGTGTTTACAAACCTTGCTGCAGGCCATATTTCAAAGGTATTAATACATACATATGAAGTTAACTCCCCCTCGAATCTTTACAAATCAAATAAAGTTGAAATTTGATAAAGCTGATAAATAGAAGATATTTGGGATCAGGCCTATGTCTTGCGCTTCAGGTATATTACAGAAAATCAAAAGGAATTACATTTCTTCGGAGAGGTTTATGTCTGAGTATTTCTAAGAATTTTGTTGGGATAAGATTTTATAAGGGTAATTCTCTTTGGTTTAGTTTCAAAGTAAAAGCAAGTGTTAAAGAGCTTTGCTACAAGTAACTATATCACTTTCTTTTAAGCATTTTTATTTTCTTATTTCAAATTTACATTTGTTTATTCTTCGAAATTTATGGGATTTCTAAATAAATTGCAAATTTCTTTGGACAACCGTAAAACCAAACGAATTATAATGGTTTTAGGAGCAAAAGATATTTGGTTTAAAATGGCCATTTAATTGTTAGACGACATGTGGTTTTTCTGTATAGGTCGGATAACGTTTCTTTAAATACCAATGTTTTTTGTACTTTTTGTACGGTAACTATGCCATACAATTGTTTTGTTTAGCAATTATTGAATTTTTTTTTTCAAATACAAATTTGGTTAATGTTAGTAAGAAAAGGTTATTAATGGTACCTCCCAAAGTCGCATAGAACAATTTTTGATTCGCGAATATAACTTTTTAATGGGTCGACCGATTTTGTTATTAATTTACAATTTAGAAAAAAAAAATATATTTTTCATACCTACTATTTTGAAATTTTTTCGTTAAATATAGGCATCATAATATTATTGAACCATTAACATACATCTGTGATATTATATAGAGCAAGTTCGTGTGATACAATCGTGCATATTTTTAATTTACACTTTACTCAAAAATATTTTTTGATTTTTATAATTTATTTTATGGAGAATGGTTAAAAAAAATTAAAAAGTTTTTAAGCTGGGTCCAGTACCTTTACAGAGAAACATAAACATTAGCTTTATCTATAGACAAAACTGTTATAAGTTAACATTGCTTTAGTCAAATCAAATCTATGCATATATCTGCGATTCTGAGTCGTTGCACCTAAAAAATCACTCTAAAAATTGAACCTGAGCTTTTTTTAACAACATACATTTTATTTCATTCATCTATTCTATTTCTATTATCTCCCAGAACTTCAAAACTTAACATCGCTATTTGACTTTCATCGTCATCCATTTACAACTTTGACACACTTGTCTGGCAATTTTGTATTTCATAAAATATTGACAGTTGACAGATTTGTCAGAAAAATACAATGTCAAATTTAGCATGACAATTTTTTAATTGTCATATTTTGACACATTTGTCGTGACAATTTTAGCATTGTATGATCTTGAAGTTTGTCATGACCTATACATAACTTTATGCAGTGTCCACATCGCAAAACGATACAAAATGGAACAAAACTAAGAATCGGCATCACTTTTAATTGAAAAAATATTATTTAACATTTTAGCTCAACTTCTGTCTTTTCATTGTCAACACTTGATTGTAACTTAGTTTCCTGTCACAATATTGTCAGTTAAATACCGACAAATATGTAAATTGTATATTTTTTTCGTAAAGAGAAAAAAATTGCCGCGCCACTAGTTCTCACAAAAATTGATGTCATGCTAACTTTATAAAAAGTTAGCATGACACTTTTTAAAATTTGGTTAAAAATAACTTCTGAATATGCCATATAGTTGAAATTAATTGCCGTAGATAGTGCCGCGACAGTGGTTCTC
Organism: Epistrophella euchroma; assembly: GCA_947049315.1. NCBI lineage: Eukaryota > Metazoa > Arthropoda > Insecta > Diptera > Syrphidae > Epistrophella > Epistrophella euchroma. The sequence goes on along the minus strand of OX346245.1, from coordinate 116,894,456 downwards.
CTAAAAATGACCAAAAACGATTCTCATACAAATTCTCCATATAAAGTTAGCATGACACTTTTTAAAATTTGGTTAAAATAACTCCTAAATATGCCTATATGTAGTTGAAATTATTTGCCTTAGATATGCCGTGAAAAGAAAAAAATATCTATTAATAGTTTTAAAGTTTTATTCATTCCAAATATTTCTTTCTTTGTATAAAGTTGGTTTTATTTATTTCTCAATAAATTACTTACTAAAATATGAAAGAATATGTTTTATATATCACGCATCTCAACAATCATACTACCTCGATCATAATTTAGTGCCTTTCGAAGAATCTTTTTTTGATAATAAGGAATTTATTTGATTGAGAACATTTAATTTTATATGTAACTAGCTGCCCTGGCTTAGTTTTGAATATATCCAATACAAATGAAAAATTGTGTTCCTACTTCTAGAGGATTTACCATCAAATGGAGAAGAAAATAAATAAATGTTTGGTAGCCGGTCGAGTTACAAACTGATAAATTTATATATTTCCATTTTTTTCTGGGACATTTGTAACCTATTACAAATCCTCTATTACAGATCCTCCTTTTAGATCTTTGCCTGTTTTTAGTACCTATGGATAACTTTACACATCCTTTGATATAAATAATACAAAATAAGCAATAGCGGCGTCACTGTGGCGTATACGTACTTTTTTATCAGCATATATTAGTTAGATTTAAAAATCTGTACAATAATTTGTGTACTCTTGGCCTTATTTCAATAATAAATATTCGGAATAAAGCCTATAGTTTATAGGTCGAAGCGAAGTGAAATTTTTATACAAAAAATTAGCTTTTTTCCCAGACGTGAAAAATTCAATAAAATTAAATGCAATTTGTTTAAGCGACAAGGAGGAAGAAATTTGGTTCGAAATGAATATAATTCAACAGACTTACCTAAACCAAATATAAAACAAAATTTATTTTCTTTATAAACCTTTCGAGGTAAGATTTATTGATGTCAAAATAACAACAGTATACATAAACAAACCCTATTTTTTTTAATAGACTCTTGCAAGAAGCTTTTGTATCGTTCGAAAAAAAAGACAATTCAGAAAGTATGCACTTTATTGTTACTACGACTTTCCGCCTTGTTTGGCCTAATTTTCCAGTTTTTGTGTTCGTGGTGTGTTTATCTGGTTCAATACAAATTTGTATGAAAACTATTATTGGGAGAAGCACTATTGCGGCAATTTTTTTTTCACGGCATATCTACAGTAATTAATTTGACCTCTATGGCATATTCAAAAGTTATTTTTGACCAAAATTGAAAAAGTGTCATGCTAACTTTATATAAAGTTAGCATGACATCAATTTTTGGGAGAACGAGTTGGGCGGCAATTTTTTTCTCTTCATGGCATAATTACGGCATTTACTGGCTGAACAGAATAGAATGACGGAACTGGAGCCGCAGACGGAACTGGAAGAGCTGTCAGAAAGTGTCGTACGTTATTTTTTTTACATGTCCACAATGTTCTTGTGTACAATATTCTTGTGTACAAGCTCAGAATTCACATTTTATGTTTCCAGTAATTTTCCTTTTAATAAATAATTTTTTTCGCGATACAAATAACCACAATATTTTTTTCCGACCCAAAAAGTTGTTTTTTTTTTTCTTCATACAAATTGAAACATCAAAAGTGTCGTACGTGAAAAGTTAAAAGTTGGTGAACTCTTCCGTCTGCGTCTGCAGCTCCGTATGCGTCTACGTTCCGTTGTGTTCGCAACATTGAATTTGAGTGTATTCAATATTTTGGCAGCTATTCCAGCTCCAACTCCAGTTCCGTCTTACCATTCTGTTCAGCCAGTTATACGGCAATTTCTGAGACAGTCAAGAGCAACTTTTTCGAAAGTTGTCATGCTAACTTTATACGGCTAACTTTTAGTTCCTTTAAAAATTCTTAGCACTTAAGTATAAAGAGAGAAGAAGAAGAAGAACTTTCCCTATTTCCACTGAACATAAATATTTGTAAATATTCATGTTCTTTTAGCACACTGATAATTAAAATTATTTATTTAATTGATTGTGAACAAAATAGCCTTAAATATCTTTAAGATGATTTTTTTTTCTCAAAAAATTAACTGTTTAATTTTCTTTAGTGGTATCGTCCAAAATATTTTCACATTTCACATGGATTTCGTTTTTGGTTCAGAGTATTGACCTATTGAATATAAACACTTTACGAATTTTTCAAGAGATGTAATAATCAAAAAGTATATCTTTCAAAAATTCTAAATACAGTAGTACATACATAGAAAACAACGTACGTTCATCAATGGCAAAGACAAGAGGGTAGTAAAATCTATTTAATTTTTCAGCATGATTTTTTAATTAGATTTTTAAGTTTGTGACCGCCCCCTAGCTCAAAGTCTGGATCCACCCTTGCGTGGGTTTCGGAATAAGCCCTACCTAACCTACGTACATAAATTATTTCCTTTTAATTTCCGACCTGGAACTATACTTGAATATAATATATTTACGTCACACGTCGTAAAGTCGGCTTTAAATTGATTGATTTATAAGGAACTTAACCATAAAGTCAAACATGAAGCTGAAGTCATCAACCCAGATGACTGTAAAAGCTAGATTTCAACAGAAATTATTTTTTGCAAATTTACTTTAAATACAAGAAACTATATTATGCTCTTTGTGATGAATGTAAATAAACGCTAGGTACCTATACTTTCATGTTTTCAAGTATTAAACAAAAAACTTTTCCAAAACAAAATATCAACATTTAAGAACTGTCGAGTATCTTTAGAAGGAAGTGCGTATAGGTAGGTGGGTAGAAGTACCTTCTCACTTACATATCATGCATAATTTATATCTAAAGTACCCTGAAGTGCTTTTAAATTTAAAATATGTAGGTATACCTACAAAAAAAAACAGCCAGTAAAATGCATATGCTTTTAAATAAAATCATTCATTGTAGGTTTATAGTATAGTTAAGTATGACGATACTTACCTTTCATAATTCCTAGTTAATGTGGGAAGAGATGAGTAATATCTGCTGCTGCCTCCAACTCCGACTCCGCCTCTGCTACTGCTGTCACTTAACAAGACTTGATTATCCCTAATTATCTGCATCACAATCGATCGCAGCACTTGCTTATTTTCTAACAGTTCATTGCGAAAATTCTCTCTAAACCAGAGCACATCTGTTTCACTGTTGACGTGCGAATATAAAATCACCGCCATCGATGCTACACATAGTAAAATAGCACCGAGGAATAAATGCGACCCAACAATATCAGCACTGCTACCGCCACCGCCATCGCAGCCGCTTCTAACACCAACATTTCCACTATTTCGATTTTGATTTCGATTTCCAGCGGCTATTTTATCAGGGTCCTTATTTACACATTTGCTATTGCATTGGCACGAGACGCGACCGACATTCAAAGTATCCATGTTCAATAGTTGGATTCTGGATTCCAGCTTCGTGTCATCGCTACCACCACCAATTCCACCAATCCCTCCAACTAAGCCATCACCGACGACATCGACATCGACATTACCTCCTCCACCATCGCGGACATGATGGTGGTATTTGTTTTCACTTTTCGTTTTCTGTCCGTTGAAATCAGCAGTGGTGGCCGCATTCAGCGCATTACTCCGACCGGAAGTTGTTGTTGAAGGGAAGGACATTGTCGACCCCATTCGCAATTGGTTGTCTGTCGCCATCGCAGTGGATCTTTCAAATACCATTGTTGATGCTGATGCTGATGATGTTCCTGTTGTTGTTGTTTGTTGGGCTTCTGATGGTTCGTGTTCGTATTCGTTTTCGTGTTGGGGTTGACGTTGAGGTTGAGAAGACTGTTTTAGGTCGTTTTTTCGTTTGGACGAAAGCCAAATTTGATTTAAAGCTAGAAACATTGTTTTTGTATTTTTTTGTTCACTTTTTGCCTCATTGAATTAATTTTTAACTTTCTTTTTTTCTGAACTGGACTTTCTTTTTTTTTTAAAGCCGCAGAAGAGCTCTTAATGTTTGTTTACTTTTTGTCTGTTTCGGCCTTTTATTCAGCTCACTGGATCTGCATCTATATAATACGAGTATTCCTATAAAACAATGAGGATGAGAGATTGGCTGTTGAATGGTGATTTAATATAATTAAATATGAATAAATGATAAAGGAGAGTACGGAGTACAGGAGCCGCCCCCAGGACCTTCTATCTTCCAGTTATATCTACCGTTATATCTACCTACTCTTTTTGTAATTAATGAAGAATTTCTTCCGACAATACGGATGTGGGATATATGTAAAATCATCTCTTCTTATATAGGTATTTCACGTGGGAAATAAACGGAAATGCAGTAATAAATTTTAGATGATGGACGGGAATACAATGTCCACCTTTCCGGTTTGTCCTCTTTGATATATGTATAGATATAGATTTGAAAAAATGAAAGAAAAAAATGTTCACCAGGTATTTTCTTATTTGGCGTCTATGCATCTCTCAATTTGTTTTTGTTATGGTAGTTTCTTGTTTCTTTATAGTTTTTCATTCCACAGGATAAGAATGAATGCCTGTAAGGATGATGCAGGAATGTGAATTACGATAGTACTCGAAGGACAAAAAGTCTTGCAAAAATGGCACATACATAGTTAAAGAGACAATAGTACAGTGCTGAAAGAAAAAATTGTTTGTCGAAAAATTTTCTTGAACTTTCTGAAAAAATGTTGTTGAAATTGATAACTCGAAGTTTTGTTTCCATTTACCACAAAGGCAAGTAAGTGTTGTAGTTTTTATGAATACTGTAAGATAGTATATTTGACTACGGTAAAACCTGGATATAAGTGCCTATTGCATAAGTGCCTAACCCACATTCCTTTTTTTAGAACCAAAACTTTAAGGATTTTTTCATTTAAAACTCATTTAATAAGTACCTTTTGCTTAACTACCTTCCCTGCTTAATTTAAAAGAAATTTATTTTTTGCAATCTACTACTGCAATTACTTTTGCAAATTTCGTTTCACCAAATGCAAATTTGCAAAGAGGAAATTATTGAAATGAAAAGTTGAAAAGTTTTCCTTTTTGCAAAAAACGTTTCATCAAATCAAACGCATATTCCCAAAGTGAAAAGTTCTTTTCTATAAAGCGATAAGTTTTCTTAGTTTTCATTTACTTTGAAACTCTGTGATTTTCTCTGCATTTGTGTGAATTTCAGTCCAATGTTCTGTCAAAGTACATAAAAAAAAATAAAAAGGGCAGAAATGGAGTTTAAAAGTAAAGGAACCAACCTTATAATATTAAGAATTTTGAAAAGCTTTTCAATAATATGCAAAGTTGCAGAAAAGAATTTATTTTGTCCAAAATTGGAAATAAATTACAAATCAACAGTCAAAGAAATAATTCTCTTTGTAATTACATTGGGTTAGGAATGTAGCCCAATACTACGTTGTTGCATTTATATGCACGAAATAAGCAAAGCAACCACATGCAGAGTAGTTTATCGAGTCCCGAATTTATGAATTTCTCCCAAAAACCATTAGCTGATCCTAAAATTTTTCAGAATTATCCTCGCATGTTTTTTTTCTCTCAAGAGGATTTCCTTATTTGGCTGGATGTGTTGACGATAGAATGATGAATAATATCGATTTCTTCAATAGAAATTGAGAACATTTTGTTATGCATAAAAAGCATGCTTTAATAACAATGATAACGTGTAGCCCATATTAGCCTTTCTATGCTATAAACGTAAGCTGGTCAGGTAGCTGATAGCGTGCATGATATGAGAGGGCCGAGAAGTTCTCGTTAGGCAGCCAAAAATATTTTACGAAAGATTCCCAAAACTTTTACCACAACCAAACGTAAAATTAAACTACGCTTTACACCTCATCGACGAAAAAAGCAACTACTCAAACGTTTACAAAATACATTAGAGTTTTAGTCTTTTACTAAAAAATTCCGCAAAATTGTAACTGTTGGTGAATAAAAATAAAACTTGGCAAAAATCTTAAAAACATGGTTAAGTATAAAGAAAAAATATTTCTTCATTTTATAAAATTTTTTTACCAACTTAAAAATAACGATGAACATAGTGATTTTTCGTTTTTTTTACATTTTTCGTTTTATTGTGTCCAATTATGAATGCTGTGGGTATATTATTATCTTTCTAAAAGAAACGTTAAATATATTTATTTTATGCACAGCATTGTATTTTTTTTATTTGAAGAAGGACATTTTCTTATAGTGATTGATTGCCCGTAACTTGTGCTTAGAAACAATTGCATTTTCTATTCGATGTGGGAAATGCTAAACAAACTTGTCTGCGACTATACTCACTATTGTAGGTATCTTCTCTTCTATATAGGTGAATGCATTTTCTGACCAATCTTGATAAAGAGTTGAGTGATTTCTAGAAAATTTTCGGGATATTAAATAGAGTAGAAAGAAAGGATAAGGCGAAGATAAATGGGCTTCTTTGGAATTGTTGCGGGATGTCATTTTAGGAATTGGGAGGTGTGCCAAAGAACGTTTTTAAAACAGTGTTGTTAGCTGCGCTTGTAAAGGCTTTTATTTTATGTACATACAACAATTGAATAAGGCTGAGTTCCTTAATGTAAAAAAATTGTTTTTATGCGGTAGTAATACATTTTTCATTTTCATACGCATCAGCAACGCAAACTTGATTCTTTGTAGAAATATTAATTTGCATAAGTTTGACATTTCGGAACGCAAAAAAAAAAATATTTTAAATCGAAGCACCTACACAATTTTGGATGCGCAGTTTGCGCAGTAAAAATGCACATCTGATAATGCATTTTGGAACTCAGCCTAAATAATAGAGATGATTTACTAACACATCAAATAAGTTCCATAGGTACAGGTTGAGAACTCACTACTGCCGTAATATTGGCGCCGGTTAAAACACGGTTTAAAAGCCCTTAAACCGTCAACATTTAACCGAAGTAAACCGATAGAATTAAAACGACAGAATCTCGTTTAAATTGGTAATATTCACCCCGTTTAAGCAAAAAATGTCATTCGGTTTACGTCGGTTTATCATTTTTACGTTTACGTCGGTTTGAAATTTTGGTTAACATTAGTTTAAGTAAGTGAATTTTAAACATTTTAAACCGAATTCTGAATTTTGAACGATTTTAAATGGCGTGAATATTACGGGTATTAGTATTTAAATTGAAATTAATTTAATTTATTTTACTTTTTTTTTTTATTTTTTACTCTAGAGGTCAAATAAAAAATATTCTTTGTACAAAAACATATAGTATCCTTGCAAACAAAGGAACAAATCGGAGGATAACGTAAGATTCCAATAACATGACGTCAAATTGTTGGTTTCCGTAAGCTTATTTTAACTATATTTGAGAGAAGCGAGGACTCACAATAATTGTCCTCCATTAAATATTGATCAGGTATAAGTGCATCCAGATATTTTGCTTCCCAGTATCTTAAAGGAACCTCTTTAACTATTCTTGGTAGATTTAGGATTTAAATGCTTAATAAACCTATAAAAAGTTCTCCTCTTTAGCAAACCCCCTTCTTCCTGTTCTAAACTTTCGTGCATGATATCATTAATTATGTAAACTCGAACAAAAATGTGTTTTTACGAAAATAATTTATTGGATATAAAAAAATTTCCGTAATTTTATGGTTTATTTAAAATTCACACCACAGAGAATCGATAATGCTCCAAATCTCTTAAATTTTTAATAAATTTGAGTGCTTTAAAGTGCTTCCGAACGCACTGAAGTAGCATTATATACTTATTCAAAAAATTATATTTATCCTTACTCCTCTCAGTATCCCTCAATTCCTCTTGAATGTCATCAGCATACAAAAAAAAAATGCTGAATAAAAAACAAAATATTGATTTTGAGTGGAAAATCAACAAATATAATTATGTACATACTTATTAATAGTTCGCAGGAAATTATTATAATAAAATGCAAACATGTTGTATAGGGTTCAAGGATGCACTTTCCCGGTTTCCATTGTTTAATTGAGCCGCATGCAATAACGATAATCTGATTATATCGAGTAGCTATCTCATTTTGATTCCAGATTAATTCATATCGGACACATCTGGCTGCGCTTGTAGCGTATAATATTGGTTCATGCCGAACAATTAATTATGAAATTGGAAACAAAATATGTACATAAGAGATGAGATCAGCGTTGCCCCCCTACTACAAATGTAGCGTTTTTGCTACATTTTTTTCCAAGAAAAATTCACTCCATACAATCGTAAAATATTCCAAAAACACTACAATTTCAAAACATAAAATTCTAATTTAGAAGGACAATTTTGATCTTACTTTCCATTTGGCAAAATATTTTTTTTTATTTATCAATAGCTGAATTTTTTTTTTGCAATCCCGAAAGGAATTGGATGAAGAAAACGGTGTGTCCACCTTGATTTTGAAATTTTAGTAGGAAATTTGTAAAAATGTTTTTGTAAGCCAGATATTTTTGCTATGTAAATATGCATGAAATAAAATCCAAATTTAGACCTTTTATTATTTATACAAATAATATTGTCGTTCCATAAAAAATAAACAATTTAGTATGTTGTGTTTTTGCGCGTTTTAAATTTGACTACATTTAGAATTTGCCACACTACATTCTCAACCTGTTAGGGGGGCAACACTGGATGAGATATAAGAACAAATTAATTTCACAACTCAGTCGTTCATATAATTCCATCAGGCTATAAAGATAGTTGCTGTAAGATATTGTATATAAGATTGGTTAATTAGTAGAAATACATACCTACCTATATGATTTTATAAACCGTTTTAATTTAGAGAAAAAATTGTGTGTCTGGCAGTCAGGGATTTATTCATCAAAAACATACCTAAATCAATTAACAAAAAAAAATTAGGGCTAATTTGTATTAAAAAGAAATAACACAATTTGGATTGTTAATTTTAGCGGCCCGATTAAATAATTTTATAAAAAAACCTTTAAAAGAAAGGTTTTTACCGTAGTTTTCTATTTCACTATAATTTAATTCCTGATTAATTTCAATTGAGCTTTATAAGTTAAAAACGTTTGCTACTTTTCAAAATAGCAGAGTACCTAAACCATACTACAACCAGAACTATGAAATGAACTATTTAAAAGAAAATTTTTTGTATCGCCTTGAAAATAAGTGTGTAGAAAATAATTATCATAATGGGTTGGGAAAGTGGTGTATTTAGGTTTCACCTGTGCTATTTAAAATCCGCCAAACCCTCCCCTCATCAATTTTTGTGATATCTTTGGCATAAAATATGAATAAAAAAAAAAAAGTAATAACACATCAGTTTGACAAACTTTAACGGTTCGGAAGCTTGTACTTGAGGTTGCATCAGCTACTCAGATTGTGGCTGCCCCCGCTGATTGAGGATAGAGTTGTCGTATGTCTGGAAAAAATATAATAACACCAACGGCCGTGGAAAAGGACAATACACTGCTTTTAAAAAAATGGTCAATTTATCTTGACAATAAAGAACTTTTTGGGAAACATCTCAAAAAAAAAAAAAATCAATCGAACGAATTCCCCAAAAAATGTAAGCCAACTAGACGAAATCCCTATTTTGTCAGTTGGAATTTGTTTTTTGGTATTATGTCGTTTGATCAAGCATCACTGACGCGAACTTTTTAAATTGAATTACCATTTGCCTGCGAAATCCGTACTGCGCCCACTTTTTAAAGTGGAGAAAACAAAATTCACCAAAATAGCTTTTTCAATCAACATAAACCAACTCAACGAGCAAAAATGAAAATTGTAGTAAAATTTGTTAAAAATACAATAAAACAAAAAAAGTATGTATACGCCCTAGTGAAGCATTATTTGAATTAAATTAAATTAATTTAATTTAATCGCTTTCTATCGAAGCATCTCGTTTATTAAATAAATCTCATATTTTTTGTAGCTAAGACTATTTACATATATATTACATAATATATACATGATATAAGAAGAACTGGCATATCGTGAAAAAATTTAGGCTTTTTTTCAAAGTAGTGTGAATTGCACAAACACAAATGCATTCACACAGGGTCAGCGTGAAGTTAGACGGCTAAAAGCTGGGGCGGCCAAATGATTTTTAGTTATAATATCTAAAATTCCACGAATTATCATTATTTAAGTATTCTAGGAAAATGTATTTATCTAAAAAACATTACCTTACATTAATTTATGTAACATATAAGACAAAATATACTTGTGAAAAGAAAACTTTTATGCGTTTTTACACGATTTCACACGATTTCACACGATTTAATTATTCACCCTTGTTTCACGTTTTTTTTTTAAATTAATTGTTTTTATTTTACTTTTTTACACAACTTAAACTCTCATACACGTTCCCAAACGTCGGCAAAATGACAGCTGTGAGTCCAATTTCTTTTTTCTTTCTTTTTTTTTCAATTCTTGCGGCCTCATTCACGTACACTGTATAATATATGTGATTTACACCAGTTTTTGTACTTCTTTTTCAATAGGTGGTTCACCTGAGGTGCGAAAAAAACCAAAAAAGAAAAAAGCCGAAGAGCAGTTTTCTAAAAAATCGGCTTAAAATAGAAAAAAAAAATAATTAGAAAACAACGACAACACTAATAATGTCATGCTATACTTTTAAAGCCAGAATTTTCTTCTTTTATTGTGTTTTTAATTCAACATATTTTAGAGAGCAGTTTTTAAAAAGTTAATTTTTCAAACTTAAAATTTAGACAAAATTATGAAAACAATATGTTATGAAACTAATTTTTTTAAAAAATTTACGTTATTAAGCACAATTGTGCTCCTATTAATTGCTATAGTCAAAATGTCTTTGAGAAAATAACGAAATCTAATTTAACATTTTTTCAAAAACTAGAATACATTTTGACATCTATTTAGTTTTATGTGTTCGACTAGAAATTATGATAGGAGCATTGAATATTAAACACAAGAATACTACTTTATTATGTAAAATGTTGAACCAAATCAGTTTGAACACAATTTTTTTTTCAAAAATTTAAGTTTGAAAATAAATTTTTAAATTTAAAAATAAAATAAAAGATTTTTGGCTCTACAAAAAGGTATAGCAAGCTATTGTTACGGTTACCGTTGTTTTTTAAATAAGTTTTTTTTGTTTTAATTCAATTTTTTAATAAAGTTGCCTCTCTCATATTTTTAATTTTCTCAAAGCCTAAAAACACTTGAGCATCTATACTCTTCACTGCTTGACTAGCAATCAGGGGGAGCATTGAATTTAAATATTAGAAACAAAAATAGGTAGATGGTCACAATTCTGCTTTTCATAATTCTGTCTTGCCTTGCAAAAACTATGGTTTTCAAAATTCTGTTTTTTTTCGATTCAGTTTTTTCTGTTTTTCAAAATTCAGTTTCTTCTGTTTTTCAAAATTCTGCTTTTCAAAATAGAGACAATAAATATTTAATACAATAAATTATTCTGCTCATTCGGCTTATCCAAAAATAAATTATATTGGTAAAAATGCAAACTAGAAACTTTGAAGTTTACAACAAAAAATTTCAGTTTTTAACAAATAAAAATAAATACCTAATAGGTAATCTGAACGAAGCTAGAGGATATTATTAGCTATTTTCTTAAGAAATCTTATTTGGCTTTGACTCAGGTCTAAGTTCCTTATTTAATTTTTTTTTAAATTTAATATTCTCTCCATCTATCTGCTTCAGCTTTGACCAAAAATAAGGTCTTTTCTTATTGAGATTTTTAAAACCTTATAACATGACTCGACCGAGCAACTGACACTCGTGACCATATATGCTACTTTAGTTCTTTTTCCTTCTAAAAACTGATTCCGTTTTTTATTTTGAGCTTCAACTGAATATAAAATTATAAGAAAATACATACAGCCGTATTTATTTTATTTTTGACTGTTTAAACGAAATGTCTAGGAAATATGCTATATTTAATATAAAATATTAAAAAAAAATTAAATTTAAATTTGATGGCACAACAGCTCATGAAGAACTAGGGCCTAGTGACTTACAACTCTCAACCATTCCTGTGTGCGTGTCTGCAGGAATGGAGGGGACCTACAGTTTATTGCCGAATCCGAACGCCTAACGAGCGGCACTTTTCTGTGACAGGAGATACTCTTGGAGGATTTGTCAATTCCTCGCAAGAGGCAGTAGCCGTTTTTTCTTTAAATAAATAGATGGCGAGGCTGGGGATCGAACCTTAGACCTCCGGCATGACAGTCCATCGCACTAACCATCACGCCACGGCTACTACACTATAAAATATTACATTACAATATATTACCAAGGTATTGACAATCGGTTCCGTTGTCTTAAGTTAAATAAAAAATTAGATCACTTTAGCAACAGTTAAAAATGTTTATTTATAACAAGAACGACTATAAAGTTAGACAACGTTTTTAAATACGCCTAATAATGTTTATTTCTTAAATTGTAAAACACAACTCAAATTTCAAACCAACATTGTTTATGAAAGCCAAAATATAATTTTGAAGAACCTTTTCAATTTGAAAATTAAGAAATTAGCACCATCGCTAACTAGTATTCTGATGATAGCCATGAAATAGCTTTTGTTTCAGCCTATAAAGACTTGGATCATTCATGTGACTGTTGTTTCATTCAAAATCTTTAATTGATGGTGGGATGCATGTATGACTGCGAGTAGTTTTAACAGACTTTCACAAAAACAACATGTCTCGGTTTTCCCTATTTCACCTGATTTAATCTTTAAATTTTTTAAAATAATAAAAATTTAAGCCCTTAAACCATCGCCTAAGAAAAATCTTTCAAAAACAAAAAGAAGTTTTAAAATAGGACACGTGGTTTCTGAGAATAACCAGGACATACAAACAATCGAGCAAACAAAGCATAATATTTTTTATTTATTTATTATTACTTTTCTAATGTGTCAAACTAATTTTGTAAAATTTTTAACCTTCAACCTACACTGCAAAGCATATTAACACCATCAAAATAATATCGGATATTTTCAATTAAACCTCAACAACTTCTTTTGGTGATTCCATCAAGTTTCAGAAGGTTGAACCATCAGATCATCACCAGACTGATGCATGCTTTTCAAAACTTTCATTTTAATCGAAAAACTAAAAGCATTTCAACAAAATCATCCAAAGTCAATCTGGTTTTGAAACTTTTTTGTGTTCATCCCAACTCACTTTTTAAAGTGAAGAAGAAAGTTAAAATAATTTGCAGTAATAGTTTGTGTTTGTAGTAGCCGTGGCGTGATGGTTAGTGCGATGGACTGTCATGCCAGAGGTCTAAGGTTCGATCCCAAGCCTCGCCATCTATTTATTTAAAAGAAAAACGGCTACTGCCTCTTGCGAGGAATTGACAAATCCTCCAAGAGTATCTCCTGTCACAGAAAAGTGCCGCTCGTTAGCCGTTCGGATTCGGCAATAAACTGTAGGTCCCCTCCATTCCTGCAGACACGCACACAGGAATGGTTGAGAGTTGTAAGTCACTAGGCCCTAGTTCTTCATGAGCTGTTGTGCCATCAAATTTTTTTTTTTTTTTTTTTAATAGTTTGTGTTGTTTTACTATGTACATGCTGGATGCAAATTCCCACCTCACACAATCGACTGAGTCGATGATTTTACCCTCGTGCCAGCATCTTCCATATTAAAATAAGGATAACTGGGTTTTCTCAGACTTATAAATGGCTTTAAAATTATTTTCTGATTTCCCAGAAACAAATTTCAGTCCTCCACCATAGCAAGTGAGACAAATTAAAAAAGTTCTAAACCAAAGTTCATGATACACAAATAAATTAATTTGTCGCCCAAGAAGTGAAGACCTCCCACAGCAAATTCTCTCCAATCGACCCCTTCCTTCTGGGGTTTCTTTTATAAATGAAAAATTCGTTTAAGTTTTATCAACCCACCTCAGTTTATGTCCTGCCTTATCCTTGTTTAAAAATATGAAAATTGTTTTTCACCCATAGAGTGAGAAATAGAGAGAGCGGAAGGTGACACAGCTGATTTATTATTAACAGCTTCGTAAATATTTGAGGCTATTCTTGAAGCCACCTTAACCCCCTCAATTCCTACGCCTCATAAAATATTTCTTTATTGAATTTAATAATATGCAAATTTTCCAAAACGGATCATTGATTTTATACTTTAGTTTTTATAGATGCAGTTTTTTGTCCGAAGCGCGGGCAAAAACATAACCAAAAAGTGTACTGTAGAGGGAGGTGTATATACGTAACACGAAAGTGGGTCCAATAAAATCCAGAAAGAAACCATCAATTTGCAATTATGATAACTACCGACCGTTACGTTAAGTTCTTATGCTGTTGTGACGCCCTTATACAGTACCCACCCATCGCCGAAAGCCCCTTCCTGATCCTTATTGTGAGTAGGAGAATTGGTATGCAAGCAAACAAACAAGGAGGAACTCCTTCGACTAGGGATATTTTTCAATACGAAATATCCTTAATTGAAACCTACAGCCTACACTTGCGAATCGATCAGCAATGTTCGCGAGTTTGTTCATCGTTCGTTCATCAGGTATATGCCTAGTAGTACACGTATACTTCGCCCATTCATCCTTATTTTACGTAAAAGGAAAGTATGCTGACGGTTGAAAAATTCATTTAATGGATTTAATCAATCAATATATTAATTTGATGGCTTTTTAACAAAAGGGTCATGTGTGAGGTGTATGTGTTCGTGTTGGGGGTTAAGTTGTAGGTTGTACGACGAAGTCATTATAAGAATTCATAAAGAGAGCCATTAAAAATGAGAAATGAAAAGTCGTCCTTAAACAAATCAGCTTTGCATTATGAAAACGATAGAATGATAAATTATGTGAAATTGATGATTCAAAAACTTTAGCGTGTTATAATTGTTTTTGTTGTAATTTATTATGTCCGCATGGGTACAATAATTAAGAAAGTGATTTATAGCATTTATGAATGGGAGCTGTGTCAAATTCTTGCTGAGGCTCATATATTATATATTCTCAATAATGCCTTTTGTTTGAGTCATAGTTAAGTTACGTGTATTGGAAAAATATTTTAACTGCTGACACGTTTTTTAAAAGCAAAAATATATACAAAAATGGGAAAAATCTACAACTTAAGATATGAAGGCTTGAAAGCAAAAATGGGACAAAAAGACGTTGGAGGAAGAAATTACCATAAATCAGGATTATATTTAATGGAAATAATTTTAATAGTTTTGGAAAGTTGACAAGAAATAAATTGACCCGTATTTGCCAAATTTTCGATTTAACCTCACTTTTTTGCTAGGGGAATTTTTGAATAATTTAAAATTTTTTTTCGTCAATTTTTGGCGATTTTTGATTTTTTTTCCATTTTGCCCGTAGGTAATTTCATTAAAAATAGTATCAGCGCAAGGACACATTAATTACGAGTACAATGGTACCATATTTTTTCCAAAACCGTTGTCAAAAGCTCAAAATTGCCGAACTTTTAGCTATCGATGTTTTGATAAATTTCTTAATGCGTTAGGGAAAAAAACGTTGATAGTCTCAGAGAGATGACAGCAAATTTGGGGAGGAAAAGTACAAAAATGTGAGGTTAAATCGAAAATTTGGCAAATACGGGTCATTTTATTTCTTGTCTACTTTCTAAAACTATTCAAATTATTTTCAGAAAACAGAATCCTGATTTATGGTAGTTTTTTTTTCCAACGCCTTTTTGTCACATTTTTGCTTTCAAACGTTTATATTTTAAGTTTTAGATTTTTCAAACTTTTTAGGTATATATTTATGACTTTTGTATGTAAAAAGAATCTATCGCTTACAAAAACAAAAAATTCTCTAACGTTTTTCGTTTAGGAACTAGATTCTAGACTTTTTTCTTTGTTTACCCTAATTTACCCTATTGAAATTACTATTTTTAGAAAACCACGTATTTGAAATTTTTTAAATAAAATGTACCTTCCATCTGAGCTGTGTTACATAATTGTAAAAACCCGAAAAATTATCTTTAAAGTGTGGTTATCCTATGCCTTGACCACTTTCCGCTAGGCAACCCTTGCGCAATATTTTTGTTTAGACACTACCTACAAAACTGTATACTTCTTATCTGGTACCTCAATGAGGGTAGGTCTTTTTTTGACAGGATCTTATAGAATATAGACAGCTTTCAAGTCATAAGTAAAAAACATTTTTAATTTTTCTAAAGTGATCTAACTTTTGAAAAACGGAATAAATTTGTTTTTGATATCTAAATTTGTAGCTAATAAAATGCTTGTTTGTAGCGCAAACAGAAAATTTAAATTTTCGTGTTTGCGCTACAAATTAACATTTAAAAAGCTATATTTTCTGGAAAAAAGAAAAAGTTGAAAATTTAAGTTTTTTAGATTTTTTCCGTTTAATTTGAACGAACCAGAAATGCACATTTTTATCTTTAAATTCAAATAAAAAATAGAAAAATTAAATTTAAGTTTTGCGCAACAAATTAGGATTTAAAAAGGTACAATTTTGGACACCAAGAAAATTATTATTAACTTCAAAATTAAGTATGTTAATGGAAACTTAAATATGTATTAAATAAACTATTTGAGCTACAAAATTGATGTTTTCGTGACTGAAAAGCATTTAAAAAACTACAAATTTGGGTGTCAATCATTAACGTGGGAGCTATTGAGTTTAAATATTTATCCAGACAACCAGGCGAAGATAACTTTTTAAACGTAGATAGAGAAAAAATATTTTGCTACGACAGATAGCTCTCAATTAGGTATTTATAAATCAGGAGTTACTGCTGTCAGAAAATTCTGCTGCAAGTGACCCTTAAGTAAGTACCAGTCCTGCACTTATAAAAAAAATTTAATTTTATTTCTTGAAAGTATAAGAAAAGAATCCTTATCGATGATAAGTAATAAATAAAGTTTTATTGAGTTAAACAGTTTTAAAAATCTAAATTAACTGCTGCCATGGCTATGAACGAATGGAATTTAAAGCTGCCACTGCCACCATCAAGGTCAAAACTTAAATTTTTCAAGTCATACCCATGCGCACATTTAAACAATAATCCCTGATTATGAGCATGTTTTTTTTTAATAATTTATCTTTTTATTTTCAATATTCCCTTAAAAAATGTTCATTCCCATTGGGTATAGAATTTGAAATAAAATAAAAAAAAAAAAAACGAGCAAGATTCGCAGCATCATCATATTATTTGTCCTTTTTGCCGATTACAATCTTTGACCTTTTTGTTACTATGCGTCTGTTTTAAACGTGTTCTCAAAGGGCTATTATATAGCAACGTCCTTTGAATATTAAAGATTAATTTGAATGAAAATAAAGAACTTGTAACGAATTGGTATGATGTGTTTTGCTTTTCATGTTGATTCGGATTCATTGAACAAACAGAAGAAAAAATATTCTATATATTGTTTTTTTTTTTATATACAACTACAACCAAAGAGAGAATATCTGGATTATGTGGGCTGATTGCAAAATCTTTATACTTAATGAGTTGAAGGGTTTGAGCTTTAAATTCAAGAGGGCTAATCTTGAACTTGTATGATGTCACCAAAAGTGTTTTGATCAAATTTCAGAAAGTTGAAATAAAATTTATAAAATTTTAATCCCTGCATATAATCGCATTAAGTTAAATAATTTTGATTTTTCCATTTTTAGGACATTTTTGTATATCTCAGTCAGAATATTGGAGATATTAGAATTAGATTCCACACCTAGTGTATAATTTATTGAATTATAAGACTTGCTAGCCCATGCTAAATCTCTGGACTCTCAATAAAACACGCTTATCAAAATAAATGCATGTTCCAATATGGTGTGTGGCAGAGATACACATACGTTCTTCGTGCACCGAGTTTAAATCACGTCTGAACACTCTTTGCACTATGGCTCGACAGCCCAACTGCCAATTGAATGTTCCATAAGAGTTTAATAGAACATGGTGCTCTATATGGGAGTATGCCAGCAACTTTTTCATAGAACCTAAATCCAATTGATTTCGAATTTGGCAGTCTTGGCACAACCTATGGATTAGGGAACTCGTCCACCTGACAATTCAATTGTTTCATCGATTTATATGGTGAAGTTTTCAACAATACCTACATAGGCATATGCTCTCATCATCAATATTCTAAAAAGTTAAAGTGGAACCGAAGGAACCCGAATGAATTTTAAATAAAACTTGTTCGGTAGGTGTTTTTAGGTACCCGTTATACGTATAGCTTTCATTGAAATACAAAATTGAAAATTTTTCATATAAGTTTTGAGGAACAAAAAGCTAAAACTGCTTAAAACTTAAAACTTCTAAAAATTATTGTCTCGCATAATCTCTATAGAGCTTAAAGCCAACTTTGATATCCATACTTAAATGCTTATTGAACTTCAAATTTTCGAAAACCTTGAGTTTTTTTTACATAAAAACATCCAGTTTCTGATTTCGAAGGGAATTACTAATATGGGTCGCACCCAGCCTCTTTTTATTTGCGATATACATAGGTACGAATCGTATGGGGCAAGTTTTGGATTCGTAAAAAAACGAACTCGAGATTTCAATCAAACTTGACATTACGATGAGAACACGAAAATAGTGGTTCCCGCAATTCCGTCTGTATTTCTGTACGTCTGTCTGTACCTTGACCTAAACAGCTTAAGCCATTGACACTATTTTCTTCAAACTTGGAACTTAAGACAGTTAGGTGATTCCCTAGGAGAAATCAAACTTTGGCATGCTTTGCATTTTGGTAAAAAAAAAAAATAATTTTTGGATTTAAAAGAAAAAATCAAAGTTTTTTTTGAAAAATAATTTTTAACGGGTTTGGGATTTTTTTTTTAAATTATGGTTCTAGCTCTCCATATATTTTCAAATTAAAAATTAGTACTAATTTTTTTCTAAAAACAATTTAAGAAACTTTATACAAGGTGATCGGTTAAAGATGCACCAAACTGCTGAAGCGAGTAGGTTGGGTTAAGACAAGAAAAAAATCGTATGGAAGGGAAGGTCTATTTCCCCCCGTTTAGGCAGGAGGGGCAATTTTCTAAAAAATTGACTTAAAACAGAAAAAAAATATTTAAAAACAACGGTACAATTTAAAATGCCATGCTATATCTTTTTGGAAAGCCAGAAATCTCTTCTTTGATTTTCATTTTAAATTTAATTGTGTTAGTGAATAGTTTTTGAAAAATTAATTTCCAAACTCGAAATTTTGAAAAAAAAAAATTAAAAAAAAAAGTTTCAAACTAATTTTTTTTCAAAATTTTATGTAAATAAGTATAATTTTTGTTTTCAAAATTCAATGCTCTTATTAGTTTTTAGTCAAAAACAGAAAACCGGATGCTAAAATGTCTCTTAGTTTTTGAGAAAATTGAAATTAACAGCAGGAGCAATTTTCTAAAATAATTGACTTAATACAGAAAAAAAAATTATTAAAAAACAACGGTAACGGTTAAAACAACGTGCTATACTTTTTTGTTAAGCCATAAATATGTGCTTCTATTTTGTTTATAAAAAAATGAGTTCTTTTAGTGGAAAGTTTTATAAAAATTAATTTTCAAACTTACATTTTTGCAAAAAAAATTAAAAAATTGTGTTAAAACTGATTTTGTTCAAAATTTTACATCATTTAGTAGTATTTTTATTTTTAATATTCAATACTCCCATCAATTTTTAGTCAAAAACTGGAAACCAAATGTCAAAATGTGGTCTAGTTTTTGAGAAAATTGAAACTAACAAAAGTAAGTTTTCCTGAAATTCGACTTCCATCCGTTATTTTGTTGTTCAAAAGATCATATGTATTTCTACAAATTAAGTAGTAAAGTAGATTTCGTTATTTTCAATTTTCTCAAAAACTAAAAGACATTTAAGCATCCGGCATTGAATTTTAAAAATAAAAATTATACTTAAAAACATAAAATTTTGAAAAAAATTAATTTGAAAGTTTTTTTTTTTATTTTTTTTTTTTCAAAATTTCAAGTTTGAAAATTTATTTTTCAAAAACTATTCATTAACACAACTTAATTTAAAATAAAAATCAAAGAAGAGATTTCTGGCTTTCCAAAGAGGTGTAGCATGGCATTGTAAATTGTACCGTTGTTTTTAAATATTTTTTTTTCTGTTTTAAGTCAATTTTTAAGAAAATTTCCCCTCCTGCCTAAACGGGGGGAAATAGACCCCCCTCCCTTTCAAGCGATTTTTTTCTTGTCTTAACCCAACTTACTCGCTCCAGCAGTTTGGTGCATCTTATACCGATAACGCTGTATAGGTATACACAAAATTATTTTTTTTTAAGTAAACCGCTGCTACGATTTTTGAATTTTTTTCTGCAGAAATTTATATTTCAAGAATTCAGACAGCATTCGTCTTTTTTATATTCGGCTGTGGGATCTCAGCACTTCACAATATACATGGAATATTCACAATAAAAGTATGCCATCCAAAAGTTCAGTTTCTAATTGGTCATAATAAATAATTTATGGGATTTTCGAAAAAAAATTATACCATTTGAAAGGCCACCAGATTGTGACAAAATGTGAGGTAGTTTCAGAAATTGGTCAGCTGCAGATTTTTAGTTATAAATTAAAAAAAAAAATTACCTTGCAATTTTTTCTTATAAAAATTATAAAAAACAATTTATGGCTGACCAATATATGAAACTATCTGATCTTTTATGAGGATTAAGTAAACTTTCAGAGGGCAAAATTTTTTTATCGCAAATTCCACAAATGAGGTGCTAAAAATCCCGATACGACCCCGAGATTAAGATTTTTTAAGCCGGACTAATTTCTAAAAATAGGTAAGATGCACAACAGCTCATTATGTTCTTCAATTTATTATGTAGACAAATAAAATGCATACCTACTTATAAAGGATTATTCACCTAAGGAGTGACAAAAAGCTATAGCGTGTAGGTTGAGTCGAGACAAGAACAAAATAAATTATAATTATTTATATTATTAATTATTATGTTCTTATAGCACATTTAGAGCCACTTGCACAAAACGAACGGATAAATGCATAAAACTGAGGATAACTATCCCAGTTTAAATAAATAAATAAAAACTTCTCGTTTTTTAATTGCACGAACGGCAAATAAATAACAACCGGATAAGAATATTATTTCAGAATCACCAACACAACAAACACATTGAAATATAAACAAACTCTAACGCTTTTACTTTCTTTCTCGTACGAAATTCTAAAATTTGACGTGGGAGCTATTCAGAGTTTAAATATTTATCCAGAGAACGAGGAGAAGATAACTTTTTAAACTTAGATAGAGAAAAAATATTTTGCTACAACATGATTTGATTCAAATCAGTCAGATAGCTCTAATTATTTATAAATCAGGAGTTACTGCTGTCAAAAAAAACTTCTGTGCAAGTGGCCCTAATCTTTAAAATTCGAACAAAGTTCATGCGATTCAGTCGTGTATTTTATTTCTTTTGAAATCGTCCATAATCGTCCGATGCATGTGTGCATTTCACTGTGTGCATAATGGACTTTGATTACTTTTTTTTTTGAATCAATTGAACGGTAAAACTGGTAGAATTAGGTAGCTATTATGGAGCTAGAATAATTCCCGAATTCTTTTCATCAATTTAAAGACAAAGCCTAAAGTCCAATTTTAAGTCAAGACAAGTGTTTTAAATCTTTGCTTTAATACCCATACTATATTGAAAAATGGTTTCGAATGTCGAATCAAAGTATTTCTGTTTGATATTTTATCATTCGTACAAAGCTGTAAAATAAATTGGTTGTCCTCCATATTTGCCAATGATTGACCATCATAGAATTTATATACACAATTTATCCCGCTTTTTATATCATTTTTTTGTATACAAAAAAAATTCTTTTTCTAAAGCAAACATTTTATCCATCCATCGACATATCTTTTATATCCTGTCACGATTTTTTTTAAAAAATAAATCCACTATAATTTTCCAATGTATAAAACATGCATTATAGTCAAATAGAATTTAACATATTTATATATTATATTTTGTTGAATTCATTTGGTTGGAAACTTTTATTCTATCACGTATATGTATTTGAATTATGAATGCATACAATTTCATTTTTAAAATACCTTTAATGGATATAAAAGGAAACCATCACACTAGCAAATTCAGAACAAGGATTAAACGATTACATCCGGAGAGGAGAGATGGTATAAAAACATTTTACAAATGACTGATATTTTTCACAGAAATCAGCAAAAATGATAATCCTCGGCAAAGGAATCCAAATCCCTGATTTAATCCATAACAGAATCATTGAAGAAGATAAATGATATGGATTTTTCGTCTCTTCAAATACCTAATATTAGTTGGGTATACATATGTATAGGTATGAATTGAGTTGAATTGTTTGTCAAGAATATTTCGATCATTTTTATTAGACGTTCATTTGTGAAGGATTTTTTTTTACATAACAGAAAAATGTGTTTTATTAAGGTACTATACTTCGGATGTAAAAAGATATTTAGAGCTTAAATGGGGGTCCTTTTTCAAAAGATTAATACTTAAAAGGTAAGAAGACTTTGAAATATGAGCTTTATTGTAAGGTATTTCAGTCTAAGTACTACGCACTTGTACATTCAAATACAAATTTGAAGTCATTTTTAAAATAAATTTTGTTATTATGAAGCTGATGGTATAAGAATTTTGGATTAATTGACAAATTTTACCACTGAACCTTCATATATACGTACTTAAAATTAGACTTATATGTATGTATATTGCTGAGGTTTTCGTTTTTTTTTTTTGTATACAGTTTTATACTTCCTGCGGTAGTTGAATTTTCAAGGTTATGATTTTCCAACTTTTGGGTTTTGATTACGAACTTATATGCAGTAAGAATATTTTCCTGAAAATTAACAAAAAAAAACAAATTTACAGACTTCAATCATAGAGTAGATAATTGCAGGCACTTTGAAAATGACTCCTTTAAGCTAGATAAATAAAAAAAATGTATGTATGATTTAAATTTGGTTTTTCATTAAAACTTAATAAGCTGATTTAGACACAGTTTCTGTAATACTTGTGAACTTGATGCGGATTTCCATTTCGCAAAAAATCAATTTCGTTAATTTTCTTATTCTTAACCAACAAAATTTGTTCATTTTATTTTAAATCAAAGTTCGTAAATGTCCGTAAATATCGTATCATATGATATATCAAAATAATTGTGATTTATTTTAGGTTCTTGCGAACTAAACAAACTAATGTAGATGCACGGCCACGGACTAAAGAGTTTTGAGGTGACTTGTCAGGTAACAATTATATTTAATTATCTCCACTCAAAGGTACTTTAGAAATTTAAAACTTAAAATACATATGCATACAAAATAATAGCATCTATCACCTGTATGATTTTGAGCTGTTTGAAACCACCTTCTAAAAAGATATAAATTAATTACTACAAAAAATTTATCAAAAAAATAAAAAAAAAATCCAATCAAAAATTTCGGAAATATTGATAATTTTTCTTTTTATTAACTTTCCGCAACACTGATTTATGGTGAATTATTTTTCGATTTTTAAATTTTAAACGGTTATATCTCGATTTGTAAATATTTTATTTATTAAACAATATTAGAGCAAAATATTATGACGGTAGGTAATGTATCTAAATTTCTAACAGGTATTTAACAAATATTGATTAAAGAAAAAATCTACAACTGGACCTAAAGGTCAAAAAACTATATTTTAAATTGACAGAGACAGCAACTCTGTCTCTTCAAATACCTACAGAGACAGCAACTCTGTCAATTTAAAATATAATTTTTCGACCTTTAGGTCCAGTTGTAGAAACGTGGTTCAATATTGAACCCGCGGTTCAGGAAATTTAATTTGCCGATTTCTGGTTCAACGATGGTTCAAGGTTCAAGTATTGGATAATAGCCAAGTACATGCCTGAACCATAGCTAAACTTCAGTTAATCCGCCGAAATCGGTGAATTAAAAATCCTGAACCATGGATCAACATTTAACCCACTATTGTACAACTGGCACTTTATCAATTAAACCTTATTTTACCCCACTTATAATAGTGATTTCAAAAAATCTCTTTCTTTTTAGAATTGCAATTTATACAAAATTGTAATTGTATTTTAATGACTTATAGAGTGTGTTTCTTTATTAATTCCGGTATGTCCAGAATATTCGGAATACCAGTTTTGCGTTTCTTTATTCCACGGAACATTCCGGATAAACTATTTTGTTGTTTCTTTATTCATTCCGGAACGTTTGGAAACACACTCATAATGATTTATAACCGAAACAAACAATTCGTTTTCTCCCCGCATAGATACGCTAGCTGAAATTAATTTTTTTTATTGCAGGTATAAAGTTTCTTGAATCTTTTCAGAAAAAAAATTGCTATGCAATTTTTAAGAATTTATGAATATACCTCAAAACCATTATTTAAAACAAATTCATCATAATTACAATATTTGGTAATTTTTTTTTGTCACCAAATGCATTAGCATACAAACAAATTTTAATCAATACCATTTGAGCCGTTTTCGATATAAATAACCTTTTTAAAAACCGTTATTCAAGTATCGTTATTTAATTTTCAGTCTAGGGCAGTGTTTCCTAAACTACTACGACACTGATGTACCCCTTCTAAGATTTTCGTAGCCCTGAGTACCCCCCGTTATGGAAATATATTTATTCTTTACTTTCGTAGTTCAAAAGTTAGTATTTTAAAGTATAGAAGACGAAATGTTATTTTCTGTATAGTGTGAACGTTTCAAATTGTTTGAAGAGAAAAACAAATTTTTGTGTCGGAAAAAAATATTGTGGTTATTTGTGTCGCGAAAAAAGTTATTAATTAAAAGGAAAATTATTGGAAACAAAAAATGTGAATTCTGAGCTTTTACACAAGAATATTATTTTTTTTTCTTCAAAATACTTTCAAAGGTGTACAGCTGCATTATGGGCACGTAAAAGAATAACGTACGACATTTTTGACAGCTCTTTTAGTTCCGTCTACGGCTCCAGTTCCATCATTTTATTCTGTTCAGGCAGTTATTGTGAGTTTCACCCGAACAAAATATCACCTTAAAATTTTCACTTCGCCCGGAATTTTAAAAGCTATCGTGAGTTTCGCTCGAACAAAATTTAAGTTTTACGCCTTATTGCTCTCTCGTTTGTCTACTAAAAATAGGTGAAAATTTAAGCATTACATTCTGTTTGAAATTAATCTTCACAATAAGGGAAATTTTCGGAACATGAAACTCAGACAATAGGCGAAAACATTTCCCGGGTGAAATGTTGTTCGGGCGAAACTCACAATAAGGCTGTATATTTAATGAAAGAGCTTTTGTTATGAATATGGGGGTCAAAGACCTCTCGGGTGCGGCCTTTTGAATGCCAGACGAACCAAAAAATGAGTATTAAATAAATTGTGATACCAATTAGAAATATATTCGCACTGATAGAAGCTTCTCCTCTGATAACGAATGTGGAGACTCAAGACCCTTTCAATGGGGCCGCTTTCTGCAAGACGCTTTCAAAGAATACATAAAGTCAATTTTACTAATAATTGTGATTATACAAAGCATATGAAATATTTCTGTCTATTATGGAATCCGCAAATAGTCGATCCGCAGTGATTCACAGTATACATTGTTCTCTTTTCTTTCCATTGCAAGAATCAAATTAATTTTTCACCCAAACACTTCTCTAGTAAAATTTTTATATACCTACATTTTAGTTGTAGACTGATATTTCACCTAGATTCTAAGATCAAAATCAACCTTTTTTATTTTAATTTTTAAAAATCAAGTGGTCTCTCCTGTTGCATAAACCCCTAACAAAGACAACAATTTTCTAGAGAAGGGGCGGTACAGTAATTTATAAAATATTATTTTACACAGTTCTGACATTTTCACGAAATTTCACATTTTGAATTTATTCGAAAATAAACTTGATTTTTTTCGAGAAAATATTTTTGACGAACACTTATTTCAAAGCGCACAGTGCAACAAGTTTTTTTTTTTATCTTGACGTTGCTTTAGAATTTCCCTTTTTTTCAAACAAGCTTCTAAAAAAAAAATCAAAAACTCTCAAAAAAAAATGTGGACACTTATTCAAACACCTAACAATCTAAATTAAAAGTAGTACATCTGGACATGTACCTACATATAGAAACAAAAAAAATTACGACTTTATAATATAGTATAGAAATTTCCTGGTAAAAAAACAAAAGCAACTACATACATATATGTACAAAATTGGTATCTGATAACTTTCTACTGTTTGTAAATTTTCTTCTAACCGCAACTTTCCTATACATAGCACTGACTGAAATAAATTCTAATCTTTATTTACCCACCTTACTACAATTTAATATCTCTCGTAGCTATATTTAAATAGTATTTTAATAACTCTCCAAAACCCTTTTCATATCTTTAGGTTTCATAAATCCTCAACCTTGTTATTATTATTTAATCATAAATAAGTTCACACAAAAACCATTACTGTAATATCCTTAAGTGCATTTGTAATAAATTTTAAATAAAATTGGTGGCAACATCTGTGCACTTTCACCCGGCGCTCATTTATTTATTTTCCATCAGACATTTATATCTAAACCTATTTGTAGAATCAAACATTTACTTGGTTTCGAAATCTTTATGATGTTTAATTTCAAAAAAAAAAAAAAAATCATGAATAAATATCCTCCCGGCTACAGACACAGACCAGCTAAAACTGTTCCAACCAAGAGTAAAAGAGGAAAGAAAATCTTGCGAAAGAAAACCGCTTCTGATTCTTATAATCTTCATTATCACATCATCTTCAAGTCATGGAATTCATGTTTTTATTTACAAAATTAAATTCACGTCATATAAGAAATAATCCATTCCATCCAACAGCCATAAAAACTCTTAATCCAAAAATCAGAATCCAATTCAGCACTTTTCTGATTTAAAATGAAGAAATCATCTTTTGATGTTTTTATTCACAACATATTTCACTTTTTCTTTACGAACACGTCTCGTCGCGTGTCGGTCGGAGACGACGGACGACACGGTGTTGATGTTGGTTGTGATACTCGCGTATCACCATTCACCACATCCCCGGCACCATACACACTAGATACAATTAAATCCCGGAGAATATGATAAATATTATCTTATTTTTAATTTAAAATCAGATCAGAATTCAATTTGAACCACAAAGGAACAAACCACACACCGCCCCGCCATTCACCAGAATCTCTCCATAACTCAATATTCTAACACTTCATAAATTCATTCGCTCATTTTTAATTTTATTTATAGTGGGGCTATTTTTAAATAAGACATTTTAACCACATCCACCACCACTTTAGTGATTTTGGTGAATTATTAATTTAATATGATTTTTTATTCAATAATTTATTTAATGAACCAACCCTATATGACAAGGATTTGCTTTTCATTCAACGGATTTATTTTTCTCCACGAACTTTCTTGAAATCACGACAACCGAACTTAACCGTTTGACAGTCAGCACGCGACTGAACTTAAATTTGATTTAAAAGGAGGATAAGCACCTAACTTAACGAGTCACGAACTCGACAATCGAAACACCAACATTTTCCATACAAACAACGCCGATATAATAGTGAAGCAGAATGAGTTTTCTGAATAATAAAGAAAAACGTTCTCCGTGAAAACTAAGGTCTCCAAAACACGTCCGGAAGATAGGAAACACGTTCTACAACTGATTTTGTCGAAATGGTACTCGGATGATTTCAGTTTATGTTTTCGTATGCATCATGTAGGCATTTTCCAATGCAATCCTTACAGCTGGTAATGGAGGTTATGGAGCTGTGGGCCTGTGGGTGGGTGGTAGTTGGGGGAGAAAGTTTTCCAAAAGAGAAATTTTCTATGTAAGAGAAAACTTTTCGAATTCACTTCTAGGAAAGGAAAACAATTATAATTTATAAGTGCACCTGAAGTCCAAAGTTCGAAAAATCTAAATTTTTGTTATCAGTGAATTTTGATTATCAGTCAGAAGCGATGATCAGGGTAAAACCAAAAAATTTTCATTTTTATATACCGATACTGCACTTAACATTTAGGCATAATGTTCAAAGCAAAAGTTTCTGAATCGGAAATCAAAATATTTATCGATCTGACACTGTGGTAGATTGACAGATTTTATTATTTAAACAAATGCCTATATAGGAGGCTTTTTGTCGGATTCTATAAAAAACCAAACATTGAAAAAAATGTCAAATTTTGTTGTTGTTTTTTTTTTTTTTTTGCGAATTTGACATTCTTAGACGAAATTTAAAAATACCAAACCGCCAAAAAAAAAAATAGAATTTCAAAATAGTTTTAAAATTCTATTGGAAACCTACTCTACTGTAGAAACATACATTTATGTATCTTATGTCGAATTCCTTTTAACAAAAAATTCGATTTATTTTCTAAACATAATCAATTTTTTTTTCTTTCAATACAAGGAATTTGTTCAGAAAAATCAATTATTTCTTCTAGACAAATCGATTTTTTTGTTAAAAGGAATTCGACATTAATAATAAAAAATATTGATTTTTGTTATGGGGCTTATACTCTATATAACCACTCGCTATTAGTGCTGAAAAGCTGAAGAGCGAACTGAACACTGAAGGAAAAATTTGATTCATACCACAGCAGTTATGTACCTTCCGTTTTTATTATAGTCGTTTTTAAATTTAAACAGATTTTTTTTTTGAACAAAAATCGGGGTTTTGTAACGCTATCACAGAAAAATTCCATGACTATACAATTTCGTATTATGTAAATAAAAATGAATTTGATGGCACAAACGGCTAATGAAGAACCAGGGCCTCTGGCATGACAGTCCAACGCACTAACCATTACGCCACGGGCTACTACCGTTTTATGTGGAAAGCATTTTAACCTTACTTTAATCAACAGATGCTGCAATGAAATAAAAATAAATCGTATTAAAAAAATTCCGCTTAAAAACAAAAACAATCTTTCAATTTAAAGACACTGATGTTCGGTTTCACAAATATTGAGCAGCCTTCTGAATTTTTAAATGAAGAATTTTGTACGGAACAAACGTCATTTTAAGATTTAAAAGCCTGGTAAATAGTTAAAAGAGCTTTATAAAATCGGCTTTTATAATCTATTTTCCATTAAAAAAAATAGTTTGAGTAGATAGCTTTGTTGAATATAATTAGACTTTACCGTTCTGTCTAATATCGATAATAAAGTGATAATTCACACCTTTGGTAAAACTGTTTCTAAAAAAACTCGGAGTTAAGTATCGCAAATTTTTAGTCATAGGTAATGTAGAAGCGAAAATGTTTTTGTTGCCATTTAACATGTAAAATCATTAGCCCTGCCAACTTAGATTTTTCGTCTATTTTTTTGGGGTTTTGAACATTTTTGGGAATATTCTTATCTCATAAAAATCTAAGAAATAGTTTCTTCTAATTTTTTTTTTTGGAAAACCACGTTTTTAGAAAACTATATTTTATTGTGAAATTTAGAAGTCCTAAACGATTTCTAATCGATTGAGTATAAAAATGCTTATGTAGCTGTGTTTTTTTTGTTACTAAGGGCCATTTGCTGAAACGAAACTTAAATATTTAAGTTCAACATAAGAGCTTATGTAACAGTTTATGCTAAGGAAAAAGTAAAACATAAGCGTTTAAGTTGAACATAAATATTTAAGTTTCGTTTTTGCAAAGTAGCTAAGTACTCATTTTTTATTTTTAACGCTAAATAAAAACAAATCGAACTACTCAGTGTTGCTTTTGTTATAGTTTTTCAAATAAAATGAGAAAATGAGTAGCTATTGTTAAGTAATAAAAAAAAACTCGGCTTAAAGTTTTCAAACTTTTGACGTTTGTTTTCCGTTTTAAATAATTTGTCATTCATATGATTTAAATTACAAAAACAACATTGCACCTCCACTTCACAGGGTTTCTAACATCCTTGATTTAAAAAAGAAATCCATTTTTGGTTAAATACTTATACCTATTCATATTAAGCCTAAAATGCAACTGTTAAAGTGCATTTTCTAACCGAAGCAACCATGAAAAGCAAGTCCATCCTGTGCAGTGGTTTTGTTAGTGTATCTTTTTCAAAATCTGTATGAGTAGGTATTATTATGGTCACCTTCCGTATTGTGTATACCTAAATATTAAAAATCAAGGAAAAATTTCTAAAAATCTTAAAATCGAGATATGAAGGTTTCAAATGGTAAATTGATAAATTTTATATTTTTGAAAAGGTAAAAGAAAAATAATTACGAAATATTTTTTTTGAAAAACTAACATTTTTCGAAATCAGTTAAAACTGTCATATTGTTTTTAACGGGGGACATTATTCAACCATTAAGTCGAGAGTGGCATGTATTTCCTCTTTGTAAAGCCATAAATCTCTTCTTTTTTATTTTTTATTTTTAAATAAAGTTGTTTTAGTGAATAGTTTTTGAAAAATTAATTTTCAAACTATTTTTTTTTTTTTCAAAATTGTACATAATTTAATATTATTTTTGTTTCAAAATTCAATGTTCTTATTAATTTTTAGTCGAAAATATCAAACGAAATATTCAAATGTCTTGTATTTTGAGAAAATTAATATTAACGAAAACAACTTTTTTCTAAGAAAAACCTTTTTAGTCTATCACTTCGAAAGAAATTCGACAAAGCTGAATTTTGGAGGAGTTTTTTTTTGTATAGATATCATTTTTAAAAGTTCAACTTTGTCGGAATTTTTTTTTGTAATTTGGCAATTTTGGTATCCAATTTTCCTGGGCTAATTGGACTTTTAGGTCAAATAATGAGTTAAAGGATCAATCTTCTTTTCACAAATTTTTAAATATTCATCTTATTATTGAGTAGTACCTACCTACATAAAACTGAGATCCAACATTTTGACCATCAAATCAATCAGGGTTGCCGTTTTTCGCAAATAAAACCTTTATTTTATTTACTTTTTATATTTTTGATACATTTGCTTTTTGAGAGAGCAATAGAAGGTAAGGTAAGTTAAGTAGGATTTCGTGAGCACTAATCACAGTCATTATTATTTTTTTATTTAATAGTTTATGTTTATTTTTTATTCTTGCATTCATGAAATTTAAAAGGTTTAATTAGTTTTATTTATTCAAGCGGTTAGGCCATAGAAAGTTGCTGTTTTCTTCCAAATTTTCTTGGACAAAAAATATCGACAAATAGATATGTATTTTCAAGACGCAGTCGATTTTGAAATCTCTACATTTTGTTAGTCTGTCAAAAAAAATCGATATAAATCGGCCAATATTTTTTTTTTCTAAAAATATTTATTATTTAAATCGCTTCAAATATTTGAAAAATTGTTTTCGCATAAATTTAGATTTGTTAAAGAAGTCAGTCAGGAGTAAGGTTCTTTTTTTCTGTTCTCTTTTATTAAGGACAACATTGATCTCCGAGTATATCGTTTTCATTTAATTGAAATCCGTTCATTTGCTTGATTGTAGATTTATTTTAATGCATTTTGTCCAAGAGCCAGTGGCAGGCAGACTTACGGTATTCAGCACGATGCATATTAAGTGTATTCATTGTCTTAGGCATTCATAATTTCAGCTGATAGTACCTAGAATGGGGGGTCCCAAAGGTCCAAAACATCGAACTCTTAAACGTGATAATAGCACGTCTGCCTCTTTGATATGTTATAAAAAAAATTCTAACGGCAGACATCTGCTGCAGTACACGATTAACGAAATTTTGAAAAAAGACCACAAAAATCTTCAAAAAAAATACGTTATTTTTTAATGGTAAAAACAAATACTTTTTCTTAAAGTATGAAGTCTGAGTTTTTAAACTCTTAATTTGGAAAGTCTATATAATAAACAAAATTACTGGCAGACATCTGGTGTAGGACCTATATACCTTTTAACAGAATTTTGAAGAAAAATATTTCCTTCAGAATTTTCAAACAAAGTCTTTCTTCCAAATGAAAAAAAAGTTACTTTATTCAAAGTAATATGTCTAGTTTTTACGTATGTAAAGCTCTATATAGAGCATAAAACTCGAAAAATCTCCATACAAATTCTGGTAATTTCCCAAAAATAAAAACTGCAGTTTTCTTAAAGCAGCATGTTTTATTGGTGGACACCTGGTGCAGTACCTAGATTTTTAACAGAATTAAAAAAAAAGGACTCGAAGAATATCCGTTCAGATTTCCATAAAGATTTTTCGAGTCCTTTTTCCAGAGGTACTTTTTGATGCTCAGGAGGTCTAAGACAATGACTTCACTTAATATAAATCGTGCTGAAATACCGTAAGTCTGCGTGCCACTAGCTCTTGGACTATTAATTTTATTAATTCAGAAACTCTTGAGAAACGCGTCGTGCATGTTATTCGTTAAGGTCAAGCGGTTTATAATGTAGATATCCTCGCTGCTAAGAGGAAAACTTTATCTCGGATTAATTAAATTAGGTAAAGTTAAATCTCTGGATATTAGTTTAATACTGAAGAAAGAATGGAAAGCATAGCAAACACTTGAAAATCTCTATCAAGCAAGAGCTCTTAAAAATGACAAAACTGATAAAAATTTAATCGAACAAAAAAATACAAAAATTATTTGAACAAGAGAATATTTTTCATCTCTTAAAAAATAATATTTCTTGGAAATTTTCGCGCATGGCAATGACTCAATTGATAAGATAAACATTGCTTCCAGTATTTTGCGTCCTCGGAAAGCACATGGCAATGTTTTGGTTTTTGGTTAAACCCTTGCCCTTCGAAGCCACCGGAAAAGTGCTGGAAGTTCAAAGTCTGCCACTTTAAGGCCGGCTTCCCTCCCCACACCACCAACCATTCCATCAGACCACTTTTGTATAACGTGCGAGTAGGTGTAGTTTTGTTTGTTTGCATTTTGTTTGGTGTTAGAGATACTCGACACAAAAGTTGAGTGGGTTATATTGTGTATTTTTACAAATATTTTATAGACTTTTCTCAGATGAGTTCGGGTGGGGGTGAGATCTCTCCCTTTTCCATTTACCTAGTAAGTATTTTTACAACCGGCTTTTAATTGTGTGTTAGGTGATGCTAGTTGCTAGTCATTGGCCAGAAAAAACTTAGGCTATTTGCTCCTATAAATAGAGCTATTTTATTGTGATATAGGTACTCACTCGGTTTTGTTGTAATGTACTATTTTATTTATAAGCAGTGAAGAGCGCAAAAGAGAGTAACGCGAAAAAGGATTAAACACGAAACTGAATAAAAGAAAGAGGAACATGAAAAGAAAACTCCTTTTTCGAGTCAACTAATTGCAGTTAATTAAAACTAATTGCTTCGTGGGTGATAATTGTCATTAGTGAGTGTTCTGCTACGAAGTTTTGAAAAAGACGTTATTCGGCAACGTAAAGAATCATAGTCGTTGTTAACTGTTTGTAATTTCCGGTTGTTTTGGCAGCAAATGCATATTTTTTTGTCAAATTCAGCTCTAATTTGCATGAAATGATACTTATTTTTAGACTTTTTTTTTTTTTGCACAGACAACAACTTTTCTACCTAATGGTGTTTCTTGATTTAATGTTATAATGAGTTGTATGCTTTCTCTAGGTATAAAGGCTTTTAGTTCCAGTTTGAAATGATTTAGGAACAACGTAAATTTAAAGTTATCTGTACGTTTTGCTTTTCAAAATAAATAACACGTAAATTTAAAGAACTTGCTCTTATTTAGACGGTATTTTTTGTTGAGTGAAAACTATCATTAATAAATAAAAATAAATTAAGTCGCTTCGTGAGACTGCTCATAAAGTATTAGGACCTATAGAAACTATAACTTACAATCATCGTTATAGGCCAGTCATATTAAATTAAATTAAATTTGATGGCACAACAGCTATAATGAAGAACTAGGGCCTAGTGACTTACAATTCTCAACCATTCCTGTGTGCGTGTCTGCAGGAATGGAGGGGACCTACAGTTTATTGCCGAGTCCGAACGGCTAACGAGCGGCACTTTTCTCTGACAGGAGATACTCTTGGAGGATTTGTCAATTCCTCGCAAGAGGCAGTAGCCGTTTTTTCTTTTAAATAAATAGGTGGCAAGGTTGGGGATCGAACCTTAGACTTCCGGCATGACAGTCCATCGCACTAACCATCACGCCACGGCTACAGTCATATAAGACATGATAAGTCGCAATTGCACTATGCATGCACTGATTTTTTAGAAATTTGTAGGGCAACAGTGTAAAACCAAGTTTTGTATCTTCAAAAGATCTCTGCTAAATGCAAATTTTTGGACTTTTTTAAATTATAAATTTTCCAGAACTTATTAAACTAATTGAATGAGATACCTGACACACCATGTTGCCATAGACGTCCGCAAGGGGGGCAAGAAAGAAATATTTTTGTATTTAATTATTTTTTAGTACTCATGTTCAATTTGTATAATATTCACAAGTTTTTTTTGCGATATATTCTATGCGTGTTAATATATCAAACCACATATGCAAAGAGAAGAATACGCACGATTTATGTATGAATGTCGTTGGAATAGACATCGCTCATTTTTCAGACTTTGGTGACACTTGAAAAAAAATATTATCGAAACGTCAAAATATAGTTTGTTACCTACCTATCAAGTCATAAACTGTCAAAATCCATTGAAGGATGGCTCCGATTTAAAAGGATTACAAAACCTCTACGAAATTCAAATTTTACCTCAGAAAATTCAAAATGTTTCCGATTTTATTTTTTGCTTCGGAAAAAGTTGATTTTAGGACATTTTGGGTGGCATTTGGAAAAAAATATTATCCAAACCTCAAGCCATGAGCTGTCAAAATCTATTGAAGGATGGTTTCGATCACAGTACACATATAGAAGGTAATATCTTCCGAGTTTTCATTTTTGTTCAGTTCTGCACATGTTTTGTATTTTGTTTTTGTAAATTGTACACGAGGGTCACTGCGATTCGGAAACACTTGTGTTTTTTTTTTTGTAGATTCTGACAGGCAGGTCACTGTAATTTTCGAAGATGCGCAATATATTACCTTTAATATGTGTACTGTGGGTTTCGATTACATTTATACATTTTCTTCGTGCTTCACACAAGACTCCACACCCCGCACTTTTCTTACCAATAAACTGCTGAGATACCGTACTCTATCTTTTCAATCTAAACAGGCGTTTTATCTTACATCTTTTTACTACCAAAAAATACGTTTTATTTTTTATATACATTTGTAAAAACCCTTCGCATAAAAGAGTTTCTTTCTTTTCGACAACATTTTTTGAAATCTACGGGTCGCATCGAAAAGGAATTAATATACAAACAAAACACATGGGCCTTACCGGTTATCAAATTAAGTATTGACTTAAACATTGCAGTGAAATTAACCATATCGCTTTGGATCCTAAATAATTAACCATACATTATATTTTCAATTTTTTGGAGTCAATTCGATATATGGTTTATTATTAGCCCACGTAAATACTTAGGTAATACATACCATTAAAACGGTTCATTATTAAATTGTTAAACCGAATTACAAATTTAAAAAACAAAAGCAGAAACAATTTTGATTACCAGAATTTTCGCAAATGGAGGCAAAATTTTAAAAAGCATAACTAAAAGGAACGCCACATTTTTTTTTCAAATCCTTGGTTTAATGCAGGAGCACTATGAAGTCCTAAAGATCTCGAAAAAAATGTTAACTAACGCTCAAAAACTTTTCACTTAAACGTGATTTAAAAATAAAAAACATAAAAGAATGAAATATCAAGCTCTTACAAAAGATAAAGCACATCATTTTAAGTGTTTTAGTTGATTTTTAAGAATAGTTTTTAAATTTTCAGTCAATTGAAGCCAGAAATGGACCTTATCGTTAACCAACATTTTAGTGAAAAACGTTGGATCTTCTTCAATAAACAAGAACATTGGAACTTTAGAATGGACAATGTTATTTAAAAATATAATCTTTAAGAACTAATCTTTATTTACTATTTTTGTGAATTTTTACATTCAAATTATAAACAATTTTCGAAAGGTTTTTTTTTTTTCATGAAATTGAGAAAATAGAATTTGTTTAATACAGTAGGACCTCGGTAGTTCGAACACTCCACTAATTCGAAGAGCTATTTTTTTACATTAAGTTAGTTCGAACACTTGCCAAAATTGGTACTCTGTAATTCGAATTTGTAGATCAAAAGCTTCGTGAACTGGACGCTGATAAATTTGTATTGGCAAGAAGTTTTCTAGTCCAAATCACTCCAGGAAATGAATTTATTGACAGTGAAGAATTTCGAGACTAACTCTGATAGTGCAGAAAATATTCTACAACCCCAAAAAACTATCAGTGGTGGCAAAGTTCATTAAGATGTGAATCAACTACTACTGTGGAACAAGAATTTTCAACAATTCATATCATATTGATTTTAAAACATGAAATCATAACAAAAACTATTTTTAAAAAAAGCAAACCACAATGTCAAATTTTTTTATATATCTTTAAATTAAACATAACAACCTTGAACTTTATTTCGTCTTTTGTCAGTAATTTTTAAGCAATAAATATTTTCTTTCTTGTTTCGACCAACCCGAATTATTGTATTATAATTTTAATCAATTTACACTTCTTTTTCAGCCGAAATATTGACTACGAAAAACGTATTCAGTAATTCGAACACCTCCGTGCTTCGAATTGGGTCGGTCTCTAATAGTTTGAATTAACGAGGTCCTACTGTAATAATACTGTAGTCGAGTTTTTTTTATTACTTAGTAGCTAGTTAGATTTGCTTTTGTTTAGCGTTAAAAATGAAAAATGAGTAGCTAATTATAAAATTTATTTTAAATTTTTTTAAATTTATAAAATAATCTGTCTTAAGAAGGGAGTTGACACGCCCGAAACTTCACCTATTTCTAAAAAAACAAAAAGAACGCAGACCCAAAAGCCCACAAGAGGCATTCCTTTTTATAAACTAAATTTAAAAAATTGTTTTTGCGTGTGAAAATAAATATTTTCCGAGAAAATTGATTTTTTTTATTTTTATTTTTGAAAAGAAGTACCTTCCTTCCAGTTTTTCAGTGCGAGATTAAAGTTAAAGCTGAGTTAATTCCCCAAAAAAAGTACCTTCTTTCCAGTTTTTCAGTGCGAGATTAAAGTTAAAGCTTAGTTAATTTAAAATTTGGTGTGTTAGCTGGGGATTTACTGAACATAAGCTTTTGATATTTTATCTTCCGAATTTTTCCACATTCACATAAATTTTTTTTTCCAGAAAACTGTGAGGTAGGTAACTGTGAATAAATTTATGTCCAGGTTAACGACAATGAAAAACTTGGCCCTTGTGATTTCCATACACCTAGAATTATACAAATTAGTTGTAATAATTTTTTGAGTTCAAATGGATTAATTTTTAAGATTTTTACTATCGGTTTAGTTAATCTTGTTCATTAGGCATATACGTATTTTTTTAATTAACTCTCATAATAATTTATGAGCTATAATGATAACATTTAATTTAAGTTTGTACATGTTTTCATGTTTAAGACCTCAAATATAATTGAAGTAGATTTTATAAAACCCATCACAGATTAATTGTACTTTCTTTTAAATAAAAATATATGTACATATGTAAATATACCTATTTGTTTTTTTTTTTTTTTTAATATATATTTTTTTTATATAATATTTTTGCACCTACCATTCTCCTTCATTAAATAACCTACCATTTTAAATTATTCATAAGTGCACAATTCAGTAATATATGTTAAATGTACAACGTATACATTTTATCTATACTATTATATAAAAGAGTAACTTTTTTTGGTTGTCAGTCTGGCTGAATGTATGCACTAAACTCACAAACAAACAAAAAAACTCTTTTAAAAAATAGATATAATACAAATTTCACTTATCTGGTATGCTATAGGATACAGCAGAAAAGAAAATTTTTGTTAAATACCGAATAATAAACAAATTAAAAACTTACAACAAAAAAAATCGTATGGAAATTTTCTAAAATCAAGCATGTAGGTATTTTCCTTGCAAAATACTGCTTTATAGATTTTCAACTCACATTTACTTCAAGCTCAATTATTTATAAGGAGGAGTTGTTTTGCCATGGAAAATTGCCTTTTGTGGCATGTGGATTTGACGATAAATCGTCAAATTCCATATTTTTGGTGGGCTGATTCCTGGAATCGGCTCAAAAAAAGAGTTTTTTTTTTTTTAGGTAGGGTAGTATTTTTGTTTTTTTTCTTTTTTTATTTTTAGGGAACATTTTTGGTGAAAATTAAGTGGTGGGTAGTAAAACATCTTCATCGAAAAAAAAAAAAACGATTCAAGCCATGTGCAGTATAATGTGCCTTGGTAGGTGGGAGCGAGAAGTGAGTTTTGTTTTCACCGGCGACGAATTGTGTTGATGTTTTTGTGTAATAGGGAAAAGTTCAAATAAAAAAAAAAAAAAAACATCAACGGTAGGGATTTTCTCTTTAGTAAGAAATAGTGGTATGTGAGAGGTAGGTATAATATTTGCAGCAAAAATAAATGTTTACTACTGAAATTGTTTGGTTTGGTGGTGAGTGTTTGCTGGATATGGTAAATGGAAACGAACTATAGGCAAGGGCGTTGGTTTGGCGGTGGGTGGTTGGTTTTTTAATACTTTATTTAGGTTAGGTACAAATTTTTTCATGAGAATAAGTGATGGTGGGGTGGTAAAAATATGTATGCAGGTTTTTTGGCAGTGAATTATTCTTCATCGTCAAGAAATAAAAAAAAAAACAAATCAAACCATGTGCAATGTGCCTTGGTAGGTGGGAGCGAGATAGTGAGTAGAGTTGACTGTTTTCGCGTTTCGCCGTCGACGAATCGTGGTGATATTTTTGTGTATAGGAAGGTATGGTAAAACAAAACAAAACATAAACAGTCGGTAGGTATTCTCTATAGTGTAGTAAGAAATGATTGGAGTAGGTATAGGTATGAGTAGGTAGGTATAATAGGTATTTGCAGCAGAAAAAAAATGTTGGTTTATTAGCGGTGGGTGGTTGGTGATGGTGAATAGAATCGAACTTATTTAGAGGCAAAGGCGTGAACAAGGAGGGGTAAGGGGGCATTTGCACCCCTTATACAAATTATTTTCATTTTTTTTTTCTGAGTAATTACACAATCAAGGACGCACGTAAATAGGATAGGGGGATGCTTATTACATGAAAATCGACTAAATTTACAACGTGAGTTCTAATTGTTGGATTTTAAGGTAAGACAGAAATTAGTTGGTTTGGCGGTGGGTATTGGTGAAGTTAAATGGAAACGAACCTATTTAGAGGCCAATGTGTGCGCAAGGAGGGGTAAGGGGACACTTGAATCACTAATACATTTGTTTTTCTAATTCATTTTGTTGAGTAACTACACAGTCAAGGGCGTAGGTAAGCAAAGGTGATGTGGGGGTGCTTATTACATTCAAATCAGCAAAATTTACACCTTGAGTTCTAATCATCGGATTTTCAAGGTTCGAGATTTTAAACGAAGATTAAATGTAATGTGGGAACACAAGAAGACAAAAACGTGCGCAAGGAGGGATCTGGTTTCCAGAATCGGCTCAAAATTTTTTTTTTTAGGTAATACCTACCTACCTAAATATGTATTTTTATTTTAATAGGTAGGTACCTACTTTATTTAGGTAGTACAAGTGGTAAAATTTTTTTGATGTTGATAAGTGGTTGGTGGGGTGGTAAAAAATGTATTCCGGTTTTTTGGCACGGAATTATTCTTCATAGACGGCAATAACCCTTGCTGGGAAAAAATGCTTCGTTTTAAGAATATGATAGGTATATGGTAGAGAAGAAGAAAAAATTTATCTTTTCATTGATAAATTATTAATTTCTTTGTCAAGTGGTTACTAACAAAATTCACGGTCGTTCGTTCCTTAGAGGGTAATGGGAGGTAGGTATAACATAACATACAAATAGTCTGATTTTCAAAGTTGTCTTAAAATTACACTATAGGCAGGCAGGTAGGTTCATAATTAGGTGCATTACATTTTTATTCAAATGCAAGCCCACACAACCCACACACATAATTTTAGGAAAATAATTGTCAATGTTCATTGATACGTGTGGAGGCTTATTTTCAATGTTACCTGACAAAAAAAACGTCAATGCTACCTGACAAGTAACATGGATGGTGTGTAGCGCTCTTTAAGCTGAACATTTTTCGAGTGCTGATTTTAAATCATCTTTTTGGTCGATATTTGGTTGTCAAAGGTTTTACTAAAGAAGACCCGGGCAACGCCGGGTTTTATCGGCTAGTTATATATATAAGAACCACAGAGACACTCATTTTACATTTCGACCCATAAAGTTCGTTTTAAAATTTTCTGAAGGAATAAATTTATCATAAAATATTGCGATTCCGTTAATTTCACGTCAACCATAAATTTCCTTTTAAAGAAAAGAGCAACTAACTTATAGGGTCAATTAAATTTTTCCAACAAAACCTCTCGATTCCGGGTTCATCATTATCGCATATTGGGCTAAAAGCCAACCAACCCTAAGAAGATATAGCCTTAAAAATATGGTAATTTTATTCAATTTACAGTAAAAAAAAATAATTACCATCTATCAAATATGCCACACAATATTATATGTATGTACTTTTTTTACCACCATTCGTTAAGGACTTGCTCATCAAAAAAAAAAAATCCCCTAAGCGAAACCAACTCAACCATAATAAAAATCTGATAAGACACAGGGCACAGCTAAAAAAGGAGATCTTTTTGCCTTTTTTATCGAATCACCCGCTATACTGTTTAATCTTATAAAATATACACACACTCATCGAGGACCTACTGGGACATCCCCAAACCATTACACTCCAGACAAAAAGGACACCGAACAAGGAATAAACACAAAAATTCCGATCCGTCGAAGCCGATAAAGTAGGTTGGAAGCCATCTGCTAACACCTATACAGCACTTGGCATGATTTAAACGCGCGGCTACTTCACTTCGTTGGCACCAAAAATAAAAGAACGGTCGATTGTTGAAAAACAAAAAGAACCACCAGATAAATGGGGAAAATAACAACATGTCAGTTAGAAATAAAATTGACAAAAAAAACACACAAAAATAAAATAGGAAAAAAACACTAATCGATTTATTATCCTTCCGAGTGTTGTTCTACAAAAATATCTCTTCGTAAATACCTAACAATAAACTATGAACTACTAAATCGCACTCTGCAGGATTCTCCGCCACAAGGACAAACGTTTTATCTAATTTTTTTCTGTTTATTTAACTTCCTTCCTTTTGTTGTTGTTGTTGTTATTGTTCTTGGGGCTTGAAATGCTTCTTCATCTTCCTTCCGGCGGAGAAGTGTCCTTTTTTTCGATATCACTTGTTCTGTTGTCACACACTGGCACTTTGCGATAAATTCACTCACTGGCCTGGCCATTTCCATGGAGTGGTTCCACCTTCCTATTGCAAACTAATTCCTTGGCAATTGCTGTCCGAAAATAGCGAGTATGTTTGTTCGTCGCCACCTTTCTCCAGGAGTTCACACAGTGCCACTATGTAGGTCTGGGCCATTTGTAGTGTTTCGAACTTGGAAAGTTTCTGATCGATGGCAGGAGCAGGAACAACTTCTCTGAGACGGTCGAAAGCCTCGTTGAGTCCATTCATTCGTTTGCGTTCACGGGCATTGGCTGCTTGGCGGCGTTTCTTCAGAACCGTTGGACTTGGTGGCTGAGAGGAGCGGGCTAGTCGGCTCCTTACACTCAATGACCTCTGTGACGACGAAGAGGTCTCCCCAGCTTCTAAGTTGTCGTAGAATTGCTGTGAGCCGGAAAGAGATGTGACGTCGTTTACAATATATTCCACGTGCCAATTATCCAAGCAGTTCTGATTGTAATTGTCTCCCATTGGAACTACTCCATGATAGTGGTAAGGACTTCCTGTATAATTGGAGCTTTCCTCCTCCGAGGAATATGGGAAATCGGTGAGCGATGTGTGATGTTGACGATGACGACTAGTTGACTCCGAATTCATTTTTCTGTGTTAATTTCTTGACTTCTTGCAATGGACTGACCAGAACCACCTATATGACCTGTCTGGCAAAGGCAGTCAAGTCGTCCTTATGGCACACGACACACACATAGGTTCACGCAAATGAGTAACAGACGGAAGGTCTGATCACTTTGGTGGGGGAGACACGGAAGAATCATCATTTCATCATCATCAGTTTCAGTATATTAGGGGATGAGTCGCATGCCATGGAATGCGATCGTATAATTTCGCTGCACCAACCCTTCGGACAATACAGTGTTGGGTAATAATCAACGTTTAAATGTTTTTTTTTTTTTTTTTTTTCTTTCCGGGATACAGAGGGACACCAGGGAGTCCTTGTTCTTCCTTTTATCTTGTGTTTTGTTATTTTTGGTCGTTGGTCTGACACGCGCCATATGTTTGCAACATATGTGCAGACCTACCGACTTGGATCAAACCTTAATTTGTTTGATGATGATGGTAAAGTGTGTCATTCCTGTGAATGAATTTTATTAGCCACACTATAGAGTTTTTTGTTAGTTTTTGTGTCGGGGTTTCGGGGGATGATATTGCTGGTTTTCTATTTTAAATAAGGTGGTTGCAGGTATGAAAGAAGAGAGATGGTTTTGTTTTTATTTGAGCTGACCAATTTAATGGGAAATTGTTCTACACTTGAGTGATTTGCAAATTGATAGATAGATTCATTTTTTGTCTATTTAGTTAGATAGGTAAGTTTCATAGGAGTGACATTTTAATTAGGGCCCATCATGGAACAAATTTTTACTACGAAGCGGTTTAAATGGGCAATCAATGAACAATTACATTTAAAAAAAAAATTATGAATTCAAAAGTTTTTTTTAATGAAATTAAGCTTTTAATGTGGAGATATAGAACAGTAATGCATATAAACATGTATGGAACTTACAGTTTAAATTGAAAATATATTTTAAAAGCAGCATATCTACCTACATATAACCTAGTTAGGAATCTTGCAGTTTTCCAACAAGTTCAAGTTGCAGCAGTGCATGCATTTCTCAGAAACCACTGACCAATTTTGAAAATTATTTGATTGTTTGAATGTTTATACTTAGAGAATGGCTTTAATAAAAGGTACCGGTACAGGTAAATTTTATCCGATCCTCAAAAATTATTTGATGTTTGAAAGGTGACATTTAGGGGATTTGACTTTGAGGATGGTGGCGGTTTAGCAGTTAAATAAAAATCGGCTCCGCAGTTTTCCAACGACTGCATTTTTCAAAATATAAAGTATAAAATAGCGTTAGATTTTTTAAAATCTTAATTTTTAAAAAATTTATTTAAACTAAATAATGTACCTTTATCCTATACCTATTTTCTAAACATTGAATTTTCAGGAAAAACAAAATCCTTTAAAATATACACAATCAGTCTTATTAATAAACCCATTCCAAAGTATGTCTAACTTTAGACAGCTGTCCCAACTCCAAAATCGTATTAATAAACATTTCCATCGGTTGTCCATAGGGCTGGCAACGAGACGAGACCAGGCGAGACTTTTGTTAGTCTCGTCTCGGTCTCGTCAAAATCGAAAAATTTTAGTCTCGTCTCGGTCTCGCCTTACCAAGTCTCGTCTCGATCTCGGTCTCACCTTTTTCTCGTGAAAATTTTGATGTGCCAGTCTCGTCTCGGTCTCAGTCTCAGTCTCAGTCTCGGTCTCGGTCTCGGTCTCGGTCTCGGTCTCGGTCTCGGTCTCGGTCTCGGTCTCGGTCTCGGTCTCGGTCTTGGTCTCATCCTTAGCCTTGGTTTTTTTCGTGTTTTTTGGTGGTAAAAAGATGTAAGATAAGACGCATGTTTAGATTGAAAAGATAGAGTACGATATCTCGGCAGTTTGTTGGTAAGA
The DNA here is from genome assembly GCA_947049315.1 of Epistrophella euchroma. Lineage (NCBI taxonomy): Eukaryota > Metazoa > Arthropoda > Insecta > Diptera > Syrphidae > Epistrophella > Epistrophella euchroma. The sequence goes on along the minus strand of OX346245.1, from coordinate 116,850,622 downwards.
AAAATGCGAGGTGTGGAGTCTTGTGTGAAGCACGAAGAAAATGTATAAAACAGACTCGTGAGTTTTAAATGGCGGAGACCAACATGGAGAAATTAATATTAAACTCTTCAATATCTTCGATTTTTACTTTATTGGCATATTAAATGTCACGCAAAAGGTCTAAATCAACTTTTTCCGGAGCAAAAAATAAAATCGAAATACCTTTTTCCGGCGAGGAAAACAAAGTCTGAAAAATAAGTGATTTCTCTTCCAACGACATGCATACGTATTTTTCTCTGGATTTTTGCAGTGTACCTGAGTATAAAACTATGTACATATGTGGTTCGATAGTTTAACGCGCATGGAATATTTTATATTTCGCAAAAAAAAACTTGTGAATATTATAAAAATTGAACATGAGTACTTACTAAAAAATAATTATGTATGTACGGGCAATGTGAGGTTGTATTTGGACAGCTGCTGGAATGTGATTATAAATAATGAGTTGTCCAAATATTTAGACAGTGGCTAGCTGGACAACTGTCCAAGAGTGTTCTAAGGTAATCTAATTAATACGACTGAAATTGTTTATTTATTTTTTTTTTCTTTTGAAAAATTTGATATGCAATCTTATTTAAGCTTATTAGAACTCCTTATATAAAAAAAAATTATGTAATTTAAATTGGTTAAACACATCATCATATAATAAAACGGCAAACACGAATTTTGTGGTACAATTTACGCGGCCTTCAAAATACGAAGGCATATAAATTACATATCGTTGGATAGGTTTTTTTTTGCACAAAAGTGCAGAATGCAAACATTTATTAAACAATTGCACCACAAAAACTAAAAAACAATAAACGAAAATTGCATAATAGGTGCAAGCGAGAGCCAGAGCGAGACCGAGTATTTGTTCACGACACTTTAAAATTCACGACACTATAAAAACACAATACAAATGAATTAAAACGTTTTATTTTATGATATAAAATGAATAAAAATAAATACAAAAGTTGAATCAAATGAATAAAACAAAAGAAAAATTTAAGTAGGTACATTGGTAATTTCAATTTATGTCTATTTTATTTTTATTGTTTTTTTTTATTTTATATTTAATGTGACGTTCGGATTTTTGCACCCACCAATCAACTACTGGAAAGATTATTGAAATAACAGTTGGCGGCGTTCAGAAAATAATAATAATGAAATGCAATGGAATAAAGTGTCTATTAGTGGCCGTTTACATTGGATTTTTAATGAATAGCGCAACCAGTGAAACGGGTAGATTTTATATGTGTTAAAAAGAGAAGGATAGATTCCACCCAAATTATGCTGACGCTTCAGTTTCAATAAATATTCTCTAATTCAGCATGAGGATGGTTTATTCTTTTAGATGAACATAGAAAGTTTTCAAAATATTTTGAAAACCAAACAAAATCGTTGTCAAGCGGTTGTTTTTGCGTTTCAACGATTAAGCCATGTTGTCAAATATGGTAATCCACGTGAACCCTGCTAATGATCTAACACCAGTGGTTGTCAAGCCATGCTGTCAAACATACTAATCCCCCTATTGGAAGGAAGTGAAAGAGAAAGAATATATGTAAAACAAAATGGAGTGGTTGTTCATCGTCCACGGATTAGCTTTAGCGGAGAATCATCACGAAATAACTACAATTAATAAATTTAGTTGCGTTGCGTATTGTCAGCTCGGTTTGGTCATGGTTTTTTTTAAGTTTTAATAGGCGTAAATTCACGAAAAATTATGTACATAAATTCATACAAAGTCCTTTGTAGATTTTTATCTTCAGTCAAAGTTCCTAGGAATTTAAAGAAAATGTATTTGATTGGCACTCGAATTTTGAGGACTGGACGTACTAGTTATGATAATAATCCATAGTTGAAAATAAAAAAAAATAATCTATGGAAGAATCATCTCATCAATCAATCTCATTTTTAGATTGATGCCATTTTTTACATACCTAAGTAGTTCTAATTTCGTGTTGTAAAAGTTTGGGGCCATTTTTCATAACGCAATTTTACTTAAAACTGGCCCCAAAATATAAAAAATTACCATTTATCGTAAAAATGAGTCAATTTATGTTGTTGGCTCATCAGCTTGTCATATACCTACATTTTTTGGGCCATTTTCTTTTTTAATTTATTTTGGTTTTTTTTTACATTAATTTTGGGTTAATTTTTCCATTTTTGAAAATAAACCCCCTATTTTGGGCCCATTTTGCATGTTTTTTTTGGGTTAATTTTTTATTGGGGCCAAATTTCATGTAGCCCAAATTTCCATCCATTTATTTTATTTTTAACAACGATAAACAAAATAATAGTCCAAATGAAATATATCAATTTAAATTTAAATAACTATGAACTCTCAAGAGAGCCTTTCGCAATCCAGCAAAATAAAATAGTATTTAGTTGTGTTTAATATAATTGATATGATCTACGTTCGTTAAATTATTTCATTATAAAGATTATATCTCCTGTGGAATCACAAAATATTTCTTTCCATCATCTAGTCGTTCAAGTCATTATGGGGAGTTTAAATAATTAATTCCTATTTCCGAGAAATTCTCAGAAAAATGTGTGCATAATATTGAAAAAAAAAATTCTAACAAACTTTCAAGGATAATTGTAATGAAATTCATTTTGCGTTTCAGTGTAAGAATAAAAAAAATTATTCTTAACAAAACCAACAAACTAAGCACAATTCAGGAGAAAATTTTTAATTCTATTCTCAATCTTTTGTTCATTCGGAACATAGGACAGAAGTAATGCTACATACATCGACGACCAAAAACTATAGTACCTATAGCTTCGTCCTTGATAAGAACTAAAGATGTTATTATTATCCTTTCTCATTCATAGCTTCCAGTAACCAGTTGTTTTGACAGTGAATTGTACATATCCGAAGTATATAGTTGATTTATCTAGAAGACTCAATGGCGGGCAGAAGTTGAATGTAAAATGATTTGCTTTTGCCGGCTGATGCGGATCCGTTTTGATGGAAGAAATGAATACATTTTTTTTCTGCATAGTTCTTTTTCTTCTATGTATAATAATAAGAATAACCATTTAACCACAACAGTAGTTTGTGAAAAATGAGTCATTGCGATGCAATGAGATTTTTAATGGAAATTTGAAAATCTTTCATTCGAGTGTATAAATTTAAATGTAAAGTAAACACAAAAAACTTAAGCAGGGACTCGAAAATGGTTTTATACAACAAAAAAGAAATTGTATTCATGATGGTTGTGAAACAAAACACGGAAAAAAATTATCCACCATTTAAAGAATTATGTTAGATTAATAATTGGCGAATTATTTTGAAAATGCAAAGGCATTATATAGAAAGCGATTCTTATGGTACCACCAAAAACCGTAACAAAATTTTTGATCAAAAGACAAAAAATATAGGGCCCATCCAAAATATTGTAACTTTTAATTTGAAAAAAAAAATCATGTCACTGTTCAAGATACCTATGTATCTCCTCTTGCGCGGATGACGACATAAATTTGTTTGATGAAGGTATTGCAGTGTATAAGAACGTTGTCCTGTAAAATCCATGACAATTTTCGAAAAGACTGCTGACGTATATATTTCTATTTCCACCTATTTATTATTTTTTATGGACCCTTACTGACGTATTTATAAACTAATATGCTATTTTTGTTTAAATAAAGAATATTTCCGACTATTTCGAACTATAGTCAAACATTTAATAAATACGGCTTTTAAATGGACCAACAATTGGAACAGTACAATGGCGCAAAATTTTAAATAGCCTGATACCTTAACATCAGGCTGTTTAAAATTTTTAAACAGCCACATTTTTAATCAAAATGTATTACCTGTATGAACAATATTCCATTGAACATTCTCCCAATTTTTGCATTGAGGACACATCCGAGGATCAGTAGCCGTTGCTATCTTCAATGAAATTGTTTCAAAATATTCATCTATTAAAACTTGATCAGCAATAAAAGGGACAATTTTTGTTATATTGTGGTCACAACGTGCGGATGTTTTTATGTATGATGGTTGATTCAGAAAAATCTTCTCATATAGCGAGCAGACATTTGTCGCTGCATCGCACGCATTGGATGGTGTTTTTTTCTAAAGGGATATTCATAGCTTTTATTATAGTCTCCGCCCTCATCGCATATGTTTTACTTGTTACTTTAAATAACGCTAAGGTATAACATTTAATATTGAACAGACTGTTATTCAATATTTCTGTTTGAAATATTTTGCTGTTTGAGGGCAATCGATGGCAGCAGATAATAAAATTTGATATATGCTATCAAAAGCACATGTGTTGGACATCGTCATTTTGGTGTCCATCACTTTCACAAACTTTAAATTTAGTGATGAGCCATTTTTTAAAATTGGAGTTGTCTTCGAATTTTCAAAATTTAAAATATCTTTTATGGCTGTTTTTTCGATGCCAACATATTTTCCTAATTTTTTTTACTTTTTCGTGGAATATTGCCTTCTCCTATCCAATTTTCGTATGGTTGAAGAGCCAACCTTGCCTATTTTTGCCCGTCGTTATAGCATTGTAAACATATTCTGGTTTGTTCGTATTCTCCTTCTTCTTCTATTTGCTGAGAACAATTAATATGCATTTTTTCGTAGCTTAAAATACATATAAATGCAAAAATGTTTACATATAGTGAAAAGTTGATGTTGGGGTACTATATTTAAAAATTCTTTTTCGGATTTTGAAGAAGAACTGTATTTTTCTTCTTTCCTCTCTTTGAAGGAAGCTGAATTAATGTTATGATCTTCTAAATTTAAATTGACTTCTGTTATAGCCAATCGACCCTATCTTGTTTAATAAGTTTAATAAGTCCAGCCTTATTTGTTTTTTATTGAGGAAATGCGTTTTAATGTTATTAAATTCGCTTTCAACAGTTTCACTCGAGACTGGAATTCGAATATTGCCCCACAGCGAAATAGTTTCAATTTTTTTTTTTAACAATCCGATCTCCATTTTCGTATTCGAGTACAGCGTCGACTTCTTCTTTAACTTTTGCTCCTCAAGTGCGCCAGCTTAACTTAGCGTTATCACAAGAAGAATTTTGGCCTCCATCAGATTCCATAATAATTTCTTCTTCAACGTCCTCAACAGTAACCCCACATGACAATACTTCATTAATAATGTTTTTTATAATTATAAAATGTGGCGTCTTTTGAGTTGCCAATTTTTGAATTAATGTTTCTCCGCTGTTGACTGACGTTGTGGCATCCCCAATGGTTTCCAAAGAACCTATAAAAATTATAAATTTGAGGATGGCACGAGCATCTTCAATTGTCGTTGTTGTAATTAATGTCCCGATTGCGATCAAATAAAATACTTTGATCCTCAGTTTATTCAAAAAGTTTATTTCGAATGTAGCCATCGGGCAGTCTTCTTTTCAATCGAGAGTTGCAAGAATTCGCATATTTTTCCAAACTTAAGAATGGAGTGAAGGTTTTTGGAATTGCATTCATTAATGCTCTTGATTCATCGCAAACCTGAAAAATTGGTTCATTATGTTAAAATTTAAATACCTACTTCTGGCATGAGTATGAGCTAAGAAAAACTTTTTTCAAAAATCGAATTTAATACTTGTTTCCCAAATTTAATAAATTTACTATGCATTTTTTTTCTTTTTTCAATTTTTTTTTTGTAGGTAAGAACATTTTAAAATAACGTAAAAAATAGTATGTTATGTAAATAAAAACAATCGATTTTTGATGTGCTTTTCTAAAAAAGTTATTTATGGTTCTTACCGCTTCTGGTGGATATTAAGCTCCAGATTTAAGTTTTTCAACTACCCGCACATGGATACCGCATCTTGGTATTCAGTAATTTGACGCGATATGGGCAGCAAAGAGTCTTTCCATTTTAAAGTTGCAGTATATAGAAACAAATGATGGGATTTCTGTCCATCTACATGTTGAATTTGTGGGGCTACTCCTCCTGTAGCATCAATGCATAAGAAAGCTTCTGGTTCATTTATTTTGTTGTTATATATATTTTAATTTGGTGGCTTGACCAAAAGTAAACGTAAACGGGATCATAGCCGATGTTATATATTGTATTTTGGCAACTTGAACTAATGCGTTTCAGCAAAAGCAAAGATATAATTTCATTACGTCGGAATCAATGTATTGCTTCTTTGAGCGCTCATATTTTGCATTTTGCAAGACTCCTGCACTCTACAGTCGGCTCAATTTTGTGTCTCCCTTGTCGATCATTTTTGCGGCTTCTTTATTGCGGAATGCGAACACAAAGTGTTTTGCAATTTATGAACGATTTTTGTCGGTTTTCTTTCCTTAATTGTCTTTTGCCACATTTTTGGTTTCCTTCATTTAATGAGCAGAAAAACTTTACCAGTCTTTCATGCAATAACAATTGACAGTTACAAATGTGAAAATCGTATGAACTTTCATGTTTTAGGCGCGCTTAGCTGAAATTTATTAAGGAAATAGGTTTAGTGATACTTGTTAAAAAAAATTAAAAATTAAGAACATTTTTGTAAAGAGCTTTAAAGTTAGAAAATTGTTAAGCATTAATTGTTAATGCTAATACTTTTTAACCTTTAATCAGGCTGTTTAAAATTTTGCGCCTTTAACTTCACTAATTTTTTTGCATTGTGAAAGTGCATGGTGGTTTTAGGGCCGCAACACAAACTGTTTAAATTTGTCTCTTCAATTTCTTCACGGCCGTTATCAAAAACCAAATAGACTAATGAATACAATTTTTTTTTCAGTGTAGTCTTATACGCAGTTTTGTAGAATAGAAAAGCAGATATCGAATAAACCAACTTAATTGAGTGAAAGAAAATGAAGAAGTTCCGCTTTTGTATTTTAATTTTAATTGGTTCAGTTGAAATAATATTTTATTTCTTATTTTTTTTTTTTTGCAAAAAACTTTTCATATTTAGCACTTGATAAGGTTTTGTTTTGTACCTACTTTAAAGTTTCTCTCTTACGAACTGCGAAATTAATTTTCGTATTATTTTAAGAAAGTTAGAAGACTTAAATGTAAAATGGTAATATTCTACTATTCCTGATTCCTGGCTAACTTGGATGAAAGACAAAATAAACACAAAATTCTTAAATAAAAAGATAACAAAAAGCAACTTTAAACTTGTGCCACGGGAAAATGTTCCTGCTATTCCATTCCATAGAACAGTGTGCATTCATCCAAAACAAATCTCCGGAAATCTTAGATCTAGATGGAGAAATAATTTCCTGCTTTAATATTGAATAGAACTGGGTCAGAAGTCTTTGAAAATCGTGGTATAATTTTTTTTCAGAATAATAGCTTTGACTGAATTCCTGTCATTCGGTCGTTTGTTTTATTGTTTTTATTTGGTGTATTAATACTTTTGTTTGAAATTTTTAGCAGATGCCCAAACTCAATTTTAAACTTGAATAACAAAAATATGTCTGCACCCCGTTTTAAGTACTGCCGCATTATCGCCACACTTTGTTGATTCCTTCTTCTTAAATACATACAAAAACAAATGCGAGATGTGGATTAATATTGGCAGTGGATTAGGTGCGTACCGCTTGCTCAATGCTCTTATCCGTTTATATTTTGGAAGACGAAGAAACAAAGGAAAGGCTATAATAACAATTTTTGGTAGACAACAATATAAATATTCGAATCTTTTATGGCTTTTATAAGTTTTCAGAAATAAATACTTTCGAGTTTTATATTGCTTGAAGCACTTTGATGAAACGTTATACATTTCCCATACTACCTTATTTATAGCAACGATTAAGAACCTCAAAAACGGGGACATTTTATATGAGATAGGATTTGAACTTTAAATCAATCCAATGTGCTCAAAAATTAGTAGGAAAAAGATACGAGATGAGCTGGGCCGTATTTAGAGTTGTAGAGGTCCTCGCCCTGTCTAATAATAAATATTTATGAGTATACACAAACGAACCATCTATACCGCTCCGATAGTCATACACTCACGATCACGATCCAGTTTCGATTCATTTGAAAGAATATTCTCACGGAGCGAAAAAGTATCGAGAGCGAGTGTGAATATATCTCACATTCTCGATCTAATATCTTGTTACACTTTTTCGTGACGAACCGAACCGAGACCGAACAAATTAATAAAATTTAATTGAATTAAAAATAAACTAATTAAATGACGACGAAAATATAAGACGACCGGCACCGACGAATTGACCACGACTTTTGGTTAAACGAATGTCAACTAAAAGGAAATATGAAACAAGAGCAAGTTCGAATTCGAACAAAGTTCAATAGGAGGTAGCACTTGGGATGCAACCACCACGTCTAGATCGATTAAGGGGGTGGGTTCACTAAATGATTTTACTATCGAATAGTGATTAAATATATCACTATCAAATTAATTGAAGTTTTGATTATACTGCCTGCCACAGGGGCGTAATACCTTAAAAAAAAAAAGAGGGCGCCAGCAATTTTTTTTTTTTTGTGATGAAGGAAATTACAAACCTTCTGAAGCGAAACCGACGGTGAAAGCAATTTAAAGAAAAAAGAAGATATTTGAATTTTAGAATGAATTAATTTTAAAACAAAGAACACAAAGACTAAGTCTCAAAAGAAAAATGGCCTGTTAACACTTCGTCCCGAAGTGGATTTAAAAACGGGTCACGAGTTCCTTAATTTCGGAAAATATTCGAAAGCAAAAACCAAACGAATTTAAAAGACTATTTTAATAAGTCTTGGAAAAATGAACCGAAGCAATAAAAAAAACTATATGTACCACTATTTGGTACCACTTATATACTCTGCCAATTCCTCAATTCCTGCCACCTATGTAGACCGTAAAATCGATAAAGTACAGTTGCTGACCCCCACATACATATATCAAAACTTAAACCATATATATTTTTGATCTACCTTTTCAAAATTATAAAATTCATCTCAACAAACACCATCCTGATTATTGATGAATTATTTCTGAAATTTTTGATTTTCCTAAATTTTTTAATTAGCTGAATCGACTTTTAAAAAAACTATTCTGGCAAGGGTAAGGCTGAAAACAAAGCGTCTTGGACCTAAGTTTTGATTAAATTACCTATCTCAAAGGAAAGAAGATGATTTTCTGCAAGCTTAAGAACCGCCAGCTATAACGTGTGTCAGTTATGTATAATGAAATCGCTCAAGGAACAACGAATAGATAACATTTTTTGAATCCAACCCCTATACCCGATCCATGCCATCCGATTTCTCTAGATTACTAATGCATAGATCACAAATATCAGCACCCTATTATTTAATTCGCTTCTCCACTTGCACTCAACTTTAGGTACTATCACCCGAAGCAGGACTTTTCAGTGCCGAACTTTAACCGCTGGACACTTCACCGCCAGATTATGACCGCCAGCCTTTTTAGCGCTTGGAGATTTCGGTACAGTGGTTTCGCCACTAGGTAGTTCGCTGCCGTTCTTTCACCACTAGACTTTCAAACACTGCCTACAGAAATGGTTAAATGAGCAACAAAAAAGCACGGTTTGTTATTGAAATCAATATAAGTAGATGAATTGTTATTGTGATTAAACCATTTTTAATAAAATTTAAATGCTTGCCAACACGAAAACCAAATATCCAGAAATCTGGCACTTAATACTACGACACTGAAATTTTCAGCCCTCAATTGGCAGCACTTAAACATTCAGCCCTCAATCGGCCGGCGGTGGTGAAGTGTCTGTCTATCAATTTGCGGTTGCCAAAGATACCGTACCCCTATCACCTACCTATACCATTTTACCTAATTGTTGCCAGTTTATTTTTTTTCCTTTTTAACAAAAAAAATCATTTTTTAGAACCCCTTATTTTATTTAAATTATTTATATAAAAAAATACATTTTAAGCAAAGTATATGTACTATAACTATATGATGAGAATTTTTCTAATATGAGTGATTTTTTAATGAAATGAATGAGTCAAGTTAATTAAAAAAAATTAAATATTACAAAATTAAGGTTGAACATTCTAAAACAATTTAATATTGTAGCTTAGGTAGAATGGTAGTGTATATGCACTAAGTACATGACCACTTTAGCTCGTTGTGTTTTTTTTTTTGTGTACTTATCAATAAATTTCTCTTTAATCTCTCACTTCAAACTTGACCCCATAACTTTCCATACAAATAACTACATAACTTTCATCCTCTTAGCAAACACTTTAATAAAATGAAATACCTCTCCTTCTCCATTCCATGTAAGCAAATAATTTCCATTTTGCGCAAAACAAGAAAATTATTTATGTAAATAGTTTTTTTTTTTTTTTTGATGCCATTATACGACCAAAGATTCAAACACTAGAAAACACTAAAAACATATCAAACAATAATAGTTCTTGGAGTTTCTTCGGTCGGAACGATGAACGAACGCATCTCCAACTTGATAACTCAAAACAAAAAAGAACTCTATTCCACAAGTTAAGTTTGTTCTCAAGGACGTAGCAAGTCGTAGTTTGTAGACACTAGCGATATCTCGCACACACCCAAGTAGAATCGAAAGCGAGCTCTTAACATTTTCCTGACCATAATAACCAAAAAATACGAGTATTCAAAGTTTTGCATCCAAAATTGAGAGACCAAAGTATCTTGATGAACAGCAATTCAGAACGATAAAACCATAGTCGACATTATGTAGTCAAACTAAATTTGTTCCTTATATCTACCTACATAAGCATTCGTTGTATTAATCGTTGTTGTTGTTGTAGTAGAAATGTTAGGATCGATGTCGTCGTCCTTTCGCCAAGAAACTTAGCAAATCAAACGCACAAACGATAATCGTTTAATCAGCTTAAAACTTTGACGCTACACCAGAGCACATACATAAGTATATATTTAGAGGTAGATACATTTATAAAAGGAAACTGTGTCAGAAAAGAGATAGAGTTAAAAGACTTTGGACTTTATCATATATTTTCCATATACAATGCTGTGCAAAAAATTGTTGCTGATATTAAAATTTGTCACTTTCTCGCTAAAGGCATAAGCCCCGAACAATTTTTTTTATTGAAGTTATAATTCTTTTGGGACGTTGCTGTTGGGGGTAAACAATTTACTAGGAATCTGACGCGACATATGACATATGAAATGTCAGTAGAACATGACAGTTCTAATGGCATCCATATTGGGATTACACTTGGGTACCAAATTAATATTAAAGTGCTGCCAAATTCATCTTTAGAAAGTTTCATTAGATACACCCTAGTCGCCATCTTTGCATTATTGTGACGTCATAATCATCTTTTTGTAATATGTATTTTCTATTTCTTAAAATGAAGAATGTATTACCTAAAATTCAGCATTTAATAAAATTGCTTTTAATAAAACAATGATTGCAAGGAGGGGAAATTTCTTATGGCCTTTTCGATTGGCAATCCAGAAGCGTCCGGAATCACGATTGTCTCTTCGATTTTCCTTTGGAATCGATCAATGTCCGTCCAGTCTGTTGTAGTTGATGTACTCCTCGTTTTGTGTATCTGTTGTTAGGATCGCCTGGTTAATGAGCAGTTCCACTGGCTAGTGGTCTGCATCTCCAGTAAGGGTCCTGCATGAGAAATTCTGCAACTCGGGGACGATGTTGATGAAGTTAGATGAAGGGCCTTATTATGGTTCGCGAATTGAACGTTCGCTTCGAGTCGAACGTTTTACAATTTCATATTAGGGTTGGCGAATGAACTCATTCGCCAAAAATTCATTGCAAAATTCATTTATTGTCAATGATTTGCTATAAATGTCAAAACAAAAAAAAAAATTTTCATAAATATAATTTGGTGTGCAGAATTTTTGTAGTTTTAATCAAGTTTTATACGTTTTGCAATAAGTGCAATTTTGTGCTACAAAATCATTATGGAAATAAATCTATCAAATTGTTTTTAAGAAATCAAAAAATCAAAAAAAAATCAACAACCGGAAGTGCGATCTGTCAGTTTGTTAATTAGCCAGTTCAGGGGCCAATTAATCGCATCAGCGAGCTCCTTAGGTCACTGAATTATTTCAATTTGGCACTACTCTTTACAATTTATTTTAAATGGAGCAGTAATGCCAACGTAAAATAATTCAGTGACGTATGGCCCACTCGCCGATGCGGGAATTCGGCCCCAGGTTTCTCAAGCTCACTGAGATCTCAGAAATCTCAAAAATCTGAACGTAATTCCTCAGTGAGATTCCTCACTTTTGCTGTCAAAAAACTGAGACTGATATTTTTTGGATTCGCTTGCTTAATTATTTTTTTGTCGCAGTTGATTAATTAATAAAAAAGAGATGGAAATTGGTTTTGACTTCTAGCGGAGAAATTTTGTTCAGGTTTCTCCATCTGCTTAGTGGAGCTGACGGAGCTTGCTCAGTGAGATCTTAGAAACGTGAATTGGCTAAATTTCGTGTATCGGTATGTATTTCAAAACAGCGGTTTTCAATTTGATAATGGCAATATTTACTTCTGTGTATTGATTAAACATAATATTATACATATTTTGTATGAAGATATAATGCTTTTACCTAATAAATTCGTATTTTATTTGTGTTCGCCGGCCAGTCACTAACAATTTTCATTCGCCTAGTTTTGAAGTCTGAGGCGAGTCATTTGACGAATGTTCGCTAACTGTAATACGGATTTGATTCATTCGCCAGATTTTTGGTTAGCTTCGCGAACGGTAATAGGGCCCGAAACCAGGAAAAAGTCCAGCCAGGATGGTGTTCTTGGGAATGTTGGCTTTGGTTGAGAAACCACTAGGAATGAATTACGCTCAAAATTTTCATCCAACCAGTTCACCAAGTAAGTAGTTTTTAGCATCGGACGAGGTTGTGTCGTACCATCGTAGGTATCGGGCATTGAAATCGCCTCCAATCAGTCCATAGGTGTGCTGAGCGGCTAAGTTGCTGAAAATAGAAAGATCGTGATTAATATCAGTTTATGTAGCACTGGTATTTGTAACATAGATAAGGAGGTGGTGCATATTGATTTGAAATTCCTGTTTAAAAAAAAGAGAATTTATCTGCCCTTAATCTATACTAACAATCTGATTTAGGCGATCACACCGGGCACAGCATATCCGACATTTAGGAGACTTTGGTGTTCATCTGTATAGTTGGCATTGCATTGTTTAGAGCATCTCCCTTCTAAAAAAGTAGGTTTCACTATACCGAGTTTTTATTTATCAAATATTACATGTGTATCAAAAAATCACATATTTCAAAATAGGCAAGAGAAAATTGAATGCAAATTTGAATTTCAATTAATCTCTTGAAATATTAAGACCACGAAATAGCTCATTAAGCTCCAAATGTTGTAAATATTTATAGCATCTGGTATTTGGTTTTTCTTTTATTAAAGTTAGCTCAAAGATTTCATTTGTTTGTTGTCATTTTTCTTCCGAACCGACGCACGCACGGACGTTATGTACATTTGTCCAAATGTTATTTATAGTCCTACAAAATCATCTCGCGCTGTTTTAAATAATTCGACTTGTAGGCCATATCGTTTAAATAATTTAAATAATTGTGAAAACAATTTTTTTTGCGCACTACTAATTACTTTGCTTGAGTAGGTTGAGTGTAATTTGGCATATATATTCTTTTTTCGCCTCCACATCTCCAATCTTCATCCATCTATGCTTTGTTTACTTCTCTGCTCCATCGCTTCCAAAGTAAATCTTATGAATAATCCTGTAAAAAGTTTTCCACGTTTCAAACGTTTTATTAAATTCGCCAGTTAAGAACAAACAGTCATTCGTTCGTCGTCTACCCACATATGACTCAATCGAAAGAGAAGAATATTTTATTAATGCGCGTCCTACAAGCATTTCTTTGACTCTAAATTAAAATATGTGTTTACCACCCTTATGAATATACACATTTCGTTATCCTTGCCAACAGAATTAATGTTCTTTAAAATATTTGCTGTTGGTGTATAAGTATGTAGTTATGTTAAAAAGTGACTCAATGATATTATTTTCATCATTTTAGACAAATTTATGAACAAAATGTCAAAGAGTTTGCACACTCATGCGAAACATTTAACTATTTCTCCTTTTTAAATGAAATATGTGTTTTACCATTAAAACGAAAGTTTGTCAATATTGTTGATGTTTGTATGTTAGGTTTGTGGTTTTCAAGAATTTAAATGAAAATGAAAAGGTTTCTCAAATAATTTTATTTATTTATTCAAGCTTAGTAAGCATACAAGTTATATCTATGATGGCTTTAAAATTCAAATTAAACCAATTTGACTTTATATAATTGTCCATATTTGTTTTTTACTAGAGTGCTTGGGGCGTTTTATTAATGTGCTTTTGAGTTATGAAGAATACTTTTGAGGACATATTTACTTGTATTAAAATTAAGGGACCTCAACAGATTAATGACATATCATTTTAGATATATTGGGTTTGGGTATTTAAAAATAAATTAAAAATAATACCTACATATATTTATTTTTAACAAAACGTAAAATAAAATAAAATGCACGACTGGGTCGCACGAACTTGCCCAATTTAGTAACAGTTTCTTCGAATCTTTAACTGCTTTACAAGTATTGATTGCAGGCCTTAATTCGGTAATAAATTTTAATGCAAAGCTTTGAAAAAAGTAAAGTAAAAATTTTCTTTTTGCGATTTACAGTGTTAATGAACCATACAATTTGTTCTTTTAATTGGTTTGTTTGACTTTGATCATTCGGAACGGGAAAAAGGTTTAATGGCTCGATTTGAAATTTTACAGATATACTGGTGATCTATTGTTCTTTAAAATGTATAACAAAATTAAGGCCTGCAATCAATGGCGCAAAATTTTAAACAGCGTTATATTAAGGTATTAGCATAATACTAATTAAAAATTTTAATTGATAAACACAAAATCGAAGCCAGCATTTGGAATGGCAAATTCCAATATTTTACTGCCACGCATCCCAATGATTCCCACAGACATGCCAATTGAATTCAAACGCGTTCAATTTCCAAGGCCAAACGATGTCCCATTGTGGATTAGATTTGGGAACACCATATCATTCACTTTACATTAAAATTTTAAGAATTCAAAAAATGAATTCAAATGTCAGTTAAGTTAATGAAATACATTGAAGTGAGAAAATTAGTGGTTGGCGTATTTTTATCGGCGGTCATCGTCTACAGCGCTCCATTCTTCTTTCTGTCGTTCCATCCCTACATATCCGTTTTATAATCAACAAGAATGGACCGTCATCATACTTGCGCTCGGGAAGACCATATTTTCCCACGGCGCGCGCGGAGCAATGCCAAACACGTTTAAACCTTTACGTACTTGCTCGATATTCACGTGGAATCTTTCTTAATGGCGAATAAGTTGTGTTCACTGTCGTTGTACTTGAGGTAACCGGCCCGGTACATCTGCATCCGAAAGGGCCCGAAAAATTCCTAGAACAGAACTGCGGCACACAACAACAGCACACTTTTAGCTTCAAATTTAATATTTCGCTTTCGATTCTCTTGGTTGTCCAAAGGATCCGACACGATATACGTCATGAAAATCCTGTTGCACCGATATTTCTGAAGTGCTCCGTAAATAAAAACAAAATATTATCGACTTTTCTGTTTTCTATTACTTACTTTTGAGACTTCTGAAATGGGGCTTGGATTGAAGGAGATGAGTATAAAGTATTGAGTGTATGTTAAAATATGGATGCATATGGTGAGATCCTCAAGTACTGGAACAATAGAATGCTAGTACTGGCGCCGTATTTTTTAAAACATAAAATGTAGTGGTTTTTAGAAAATTGAAAAAAAAATGCCAATTTTAGGGGCCAAATAACTTTATAACTATGGCAGATATGAAAGATTTGTTTATAATCAATTTTTTAGAGAATTTTATAAGCTATTTTTTTTTGTTTCAGTTTATTTTTTGATAGGACAAATAGTTTCTAAGTTAAACCCGAAAAACCGAAAAAAAAAACGACATGTTACACATTCCTGCCGCTAGAACTCGCCTCGGATTCATGGGGACTTTTGTATACTTCATCACTAGGTCTCTCTTAATAAGTTTGCCAAGTTTCAAAACTGTTGGATTTTTTTTTCAGGTAAAAATCTTTATTGACTAGACTATATTAACTTCTTTCACGGCAAGAATAACATCTGAGTTTCTGTTACATAAATAAAATTAAATGAATTAACATGGATGACCTCGGTCATCAGCAGGTGAATCGGAGGCCTATTGTAACATGTATCGGCAAAGAGTATTGACTTCATCAGGATTTCAATTACATTTAGAATAATATCTAAATGTGATGTTAAATTTGTTGAGGTTTTTCCATAATTCGGACGAATAAGGTTAAATATCAAACTTCTTTGAGAAAAATTTAGTTTTTTTCTTCTCTTAGTAGATATCATAATATTTCTCAGGTACAAAGTTATCATTCTGCGATTGGATTTCCATTTAGCATACCTTTTTTTACGAAGAGTCATAAATCTTCGTTTCCGTGCTTTTATTTGCGAATATCCCGAAAATGAGGTGCAAAGATCCCAGAGCTCCTGAAATGACCGGTCATTATGCGATTACAATTTTCTAAGGTATCTCTATCAATTGTGTGGCATTAACCTCATCCTCTGTATCAAATCCATCCATTCGTTTAGGATGTACCTCGATATACAGAACAGATAGACCCGCACCAAAGAAGGACGTTATGACAAAAGCCAATGTTTTGACTTATTCATAAAAGTAATATCAGTTTTTACTATAACCTCAACCAAACCACCAAATAAAAAAAAAAAAAAAAACAACACAAACATATATTTGCCAGTAAGACCTAGGGTCTTATAAATTAGGCAATGTAAGAAGGAATAGAAAGATAGGATAGATTTTTGTTGGCACAGTGGACTGAGAAATAAGGTTTTGATTATCTCACTAAATCCCAGGGGTGGGGTTCAGTTGAGGGAATATAGAAAAGAATACTGCCTAGACTGGGTAAACTATACCTACTTGTCCATGTCCATTGTTCAGTCCTATACAGAGCAAATAACATACGGATGATACTGTAACGATGAAATCAGCACCTAACTACTTTCGGAACAAACAAAGAGCCAAGTACAAAAATATCCTTATCGAAGACAACAACCATTTATAAAAAAATCCCGAGAGAGCGCGCCCATCTCTCTTAGGGGAAAATGCGCTGAATGGAAGAGTGGAGAGAACGCCATCTCTCTTCATTGGAATGGAACCTTCCAGAAGCTTATGTGCCAGTACTTTCGAGTAGAGTCCCGAACCTCTCAGCTCACTATATAAGGAGAAACTTTTTGAGCACAGACACAGTTTATTTTTGAAAGCGAAAGTGTAAAGTTCAAAGTTAAAAGTATCCGGAAGTGAATTTAAGTTGCATACTATTGAGATTGGTGATTAATAAAATATTTGAAGTGAAGTAAAGTGTGTTTAATTTAAAAAGGAAATAATTGACGGTTGACAGTTAAAAATAAATAAGTTTTATATCGAACCGTGGTAAAACGTTACATTGGTGTCAGAATAAGGGATAAAACTTATTTTATCTGTGCATTTAAGTAAATTAACTTAAAATAAAAAGTGCGTGTGTTTTTACATAAATAAACAGACAATGGATAAAATTTTGAATGATTTAAATTGTGTTGAACTTAAAGCAGAACTAAACAAACGAGGTATTCCTACTGCTGGATCCAAAAATGACCTCATTATTCGTCTGCAGGAACATTTAAGACAACAAGGTGAAAACCCAGACACGTTTTTTTTCACGATTGAAATGGAGGAAGAGCAAGTAAGTACTAGTTCAGATATGACCAATATGATGGCTCTGCTGCTCGCCCAGTTCGAAGAACAAAGAAAAGAACAAAAGAATATTCTCGAAGAGCAAAGAAAAGAGCAAAAGAACCTTCTCGAAAATCAAGAACAAAATCTTCTCAAACGTATGGAAGAACAACGTACAGAACAAAAGAGTGAACAGAAGAATCTTCTAGAACGATTGGAAGAACAGAAAAACCTTATCGAAGGTAAGCTTGATGCATTTGAGAATAAGTTCGTTACTCTAGATGGACGCATTGATGGCGTCGAAAAACAATTTTCAAATGTAGACACAAAGCTCGAGAATGTTCACGGAAAATTCGAAAAAGTGGAAGACAAAATTCGAAACATTACTAATGAATTAGATAAAATTCGAAAAATGAAGATTCGAGAAAGTTCTGGCGACTTTGTAAAGCGAAAGGAAATGCATCCGCCAACCTTTGATGGACAAACTTCTTGGTCGATCTACAAGAAGCAGTTTGAGGCAGCCGCGGCAACAAATGGCTGGGATGACGAAGACAAATTTATAGCTCTGACGCTTGCCCTTAGAGGACATGCTGCTGAATTATTGCAAACTATACCAGCAGACAAGAACGGCAACTTCACGGCTCTTGTACAGGCCATTGACAAACGTTTTGGAGATGGCCATATGCAAGAAGTCTTCCGAGTCCAACTCAATACCAGAGTCCAGAAAAGAGGAGAAAGTCTGCAACAACTTCAAGCAGATATCGAACGGCTGGCTCACCTGGCATATCCAACTGCAGGAGAGGAAATAATAAACCAGTTCGCAACGGAAGCATTTGTCCGCGCTGTATCCGACATCAACCTTCAGCGTGCGATTCGAACTGCCGGAAAACGCACGCTTCCTGAAGCATTGGCGTTCGCTCTAACTATGGAAGCAGCAGAGCAAGCATCTCGAGAGGCTCTTCGCGTAAGAGAAATAGAAATTGAAGAATGCTCCTGTCAGAGAATCGCATTCCAAAGAAATCAGCGAGACGGACCTGTTCGATGCTGGAATTGTAATAATACCGGGCATCTTCAGTGGCAGTGCAGATTGCCACCAAGAAAAGCTGCATGTCACCATTGTGGAAGCAGAGAAAACAACAGAGAACAACGTGGCAATTACACCAACGCTCCTCTTACTCGATTTGTTCCACAACCAGAAAAACAGGTAAGAAGTATCGATGGCTCCAGAACCACTGTCCAGGTCTCACAGACTAAACGAAACAACAAAAGTCTGACTGTGGAGGCGACGTTAAACGGCAAGAAACACGTGGCTACAATCGACACAGGTGCCACTGCCTCCATTGTAAGAAGGGACTTGGTCAAGATGACATGGCTGCATAACACCAATAGCTATCGTCTGAAAACTGCTACAGGAGAGGCAGCCAAAGTGTACGGAGAAGTTCGTCTTCCGATTCGTTTGGCAGAACTGGAGTTTTCACATCTGTTTTTGGTAGCAGATATATGTGACGAGTGTATCATTGGAATCGACTTCATGAAAGAACACGGAATAATTCTGGATATCGGTAAGCAAGTTCTTAATTACCAAAATGTAGAGATTCCTATGGTTTACGGTGACGAAAAATCCTCAACTCTAAGAAGTGTCATCAAAGAAGACATATGCTTGCCGTCTTCTTCTGAAGTGTTCGTTTGGGCTAAAATAAAAGGCGAATTGGGTGGTCATCGATACCTCATGGTGGAACCAGATACTGACCAAGGCTCCCAAAACATCATCGTTGGGAAGACTCTTGTGGCACCAAAGAACAACATGGTACCTGTACGGATTCTAAACATCAAACCGTACGAAGTTAAGTTGAGAAAAGGAGAAATAGTCGGAAAATGTGAACCTGTGTCTGCGATAACAAAGATCACAGAAGAGGACACGAAGAAGCCTGCGAACTCCGAACAACTAAAGGCAAAAATCCTTAACTCAACAAGTCTGAGTCAACATCAACTAAGTATTGCTGGTAGCCTTCTTCATGAGTATGCTGACATATTTTCTTCACCAAGTGGGCAGTATGGTCGAACACAACTCGTGCAGCATCGGATCGACACAGGAGACGCCAGACCGATTCGTCAACCAGCAAGACGTCTCCCCTTAGCCAAACAAGCAGAAGTTGAAGGGATGATATCGGGCATGAAGAAAGATGGGCTGATCGAAAACTCTAAAAGCCCTTGGGCATCGCCAGTGGTCCTTGTCAAAAAGAAGGACGGAAGCACTCGATTTTGTGTGGACTACAGAAGGCTGAACGATGTGACAAAGAAAGACAGCTATCCTCTGCCCAGAATCAGCGATACTTTAGATGCAATGGAAGGTGCTAAATGGTTCTCTACATTAGACCTAAAGAGCGGCTACTGGCAGGTAGAAATTCACCCAGAAGATCGTGAAAAGACAGCTTTCTCCACAGGAAACGGTCTGTGGCAATTTAAAGTGATGCCATTTGGACTGTGCAACGCTCCGGCTACATTTGAGCGTTTGATGGAATGCGTTTTACAAGGACTTACTTGGAAATCTTGCCTGGTCTATTTGGACGATGTCATCGTGTATGGGAAAACTTTTGACGAACATTGTGACAACCTAAAAGCTGTATTCCAGAGGCTTCGAGAAGCACACCTCAAGCTTAATCCAGATAAATGTGCTCTTTTCAAGACCGAAGTTAAATATTTGGGACACATCATCTCATCCCAAGGAGTAAAGACTGATCCTGAAAAAGTTGACACTGTGAAGAATTGGCCAACACCACAGGACAAACATCAACTCCGAAGCTTCCTTGGCCTAGCCACATACTACCGGCGTTTTGTGAAGGATTTTGCTGGAATCGCCAAAAGCTTGCATCAGCTTACAGAAAAAGGAAAGCCGTTCAAATGGTCAGGTGAGTGTGAGAAAAGCTTCCAGGAGTTAAAGCTGCGTTTATGCAATGCTCCTGTGCTTACCTACCCTACTCCAGGGAAACCTTTTATTATTGACGCGGATGCAAGTAATGTCGGAATTGGAGCTGTACTGTCACAAGTCCACGACGGAGAAGAAAAGGTTGTCGCCTACTACAGTAAGGTACTCTCGAAGCCAGAACGGAATTATTGCGTGACCAGAAGGGAACTTCTAGCTCTGATATTGGCAACAAAACACTTCCATAAGTACATCTATGGACAGAAGTTCCTTCTCCGAATAGACCATGGAGCACTCAATTGGCTTCTGAACTTTAAAAATCCTGAAGGTCAAGTAGCAAGGTGGATCGAGAGACTACAGACATATGACTACCAAATTCAACATCGAAGAGGAAAGTTGCATTCAAACGCAGACGCATTATCTCGACGGCCTTGCAAACAGGACTGCAAACATTGCACACGCCAAGAAGAAAAGGAAATGATTGCCGTCCAACGAATAAGAGCTGATCCCATTTACGGTTGGAGTAATGAAGAACTTAGGACTGCCCAACAAGAAGACTCGGATATAGAGCCCATTCTTGCGTGGAAAGAACACCAAGAAAAACCAGAGTGGTGTGACATCTCCGACAGAAGTCCGGCCCTGAAAGCATATTGGGCACAATGGGACTCACTTCATGTGGAGGAAGGTGTTCTAAGGCGTAAGTGGGAATCCGCAGACGGTAAGTCCTATGTGATGCAGCTGGTCGTTCCTCGGTCCAAGGTTAATGACGTTCTTCGAGAGATGCATGACGGAGCTTCCGGAGGTCATTTGGGAGTCAATAAGACTTTGGAAAAGATACGACAACGCTTCTACTGGCTACATGCAAGAGAGGACGTCGAAAAGTGGTGCCGAAAATGTGATACTTGTGCTGCTAGCAAAGGCCCAGGTAGGAAGCTTCAAAGTAAAATGCAACAATACAACGTAGGCACGCCTTTCGAAAGGATTGCAGTAGACGTCGCAGGCCCTTTTCCTGAGACCAACAGTGGAAACCGATACATCCTTGTAGTCATGGATTACTTCAGCAAGTGGCCTGAGGCATTTGCCATCCCAAACCAAGAAACCAAAACAGTTGTGGATCAGATTGTCTTCAATTGGGTGAGCAGGTTCGGCGTACCGATGGAACTTCATTCCGACCAAGGAAGGAACTTCGAATCTAACATCTTCCAGGAAGTTTGTTCGCTCCTTGGCATTAAAAAGACGAGGACAACGCCGCTTCATCCACAATCTGATGGGATGGTCGAGCGATTCAACCGGACGCTAAAGGAACATCTATCTAAGGTTGTCGGCGACTACCAACGAGACTGGGATAGACATATTCCATTATTCCTAATGGCCTATAGGAGTGCAGTACATAGCTCGACAGGACATACACCATCGGAAATCTTGTTTGGAACGTCAATACGACTGCCTAGTGAGGTGAAATTTGGATGCCGGACAATTGAGCCACAACGAACAGAAGAATATGTGGATAACCTCAAAGAAAGGCTCATTGACATTCATCAACGAACCAGAGCATTCATAAAAACATCTAGTGATCGGATGAAAACACGTTATGATGCCCGAGCAACAACAACAGGATTTCAAGAAGGAGACCTCGTGTGGTTTTACAATCCCCATCGACAAAAGGGACTGTCACCAAAGCTTCAACAGAACTGGGAAGGACCCTACACTGTTGTGAAGAGACTAAATGATGTGGTCTACCGTATACAGAGAGGAGTAAGAGGGAAACTGAAAGTAGTTCATTGTGACCGTTTGCATCGTTATAGTGGTGAAAGGAGCGACAGAATTGTTCGGGACGATCAATCTTAGGAGGGGGGCAATGTAACGATGAAATCAGCACCTAACTACTTTCGGAACAAACAAAGAGCCAAGTACAAAAATATCCTTATCGAAGACAACAACCATTTATAAAAAAATCCCGAGAGAGCGCGCCCATCTCTCTTAGGGGAAAATGCGCTGAATGGAAGAGTGGAGAGAACGCCATCTCTCTTCATTGGAATGGAACCTTCCAGAAGCTTATGTGCCAGTACTTTCGAGTAGAGTCCCGAACCTCTCAGCTCACTATATAAGGAGAAACTTTTTGAGCACAGACACAGTTTATTTTTGAAAGCGAAAGTGTAAAGTTCAAAGTTAAAAGTATCCGGAAGTGAATTTAAGTTGCATACTATTGAGATTGGTGATTAATAAAATATTTGAAGTGAAGTAAAGTGTGTTTAATTTAAAAAGGAAATAATTGACGGTTGACAGTTAAAAATAAATAAGTTTTATATCGAACCGTGGTAAAACGTTACAATACAATCAAAACTCATTAAATCTATTGTCATTCGTTTAATAGTAATTGACAATTAAGCAGATGGTATGGTACTTTGTTGGAAAAGCTTGCAATTATATTTTCAAAGCTGCAGTGACATGTAGAATTTTAATTCTCCCATGAATCCTGATAGGTGTCCAATTCTTAACTTTAAGCCACAAAACAACTGCCAAGTTGAAATACCCTTAGTAAATGCAGAATATTTTAAAACTCCCTGAGGGCCAAGAGGGGGGGTGGTCTGGTCATGGTCAGCATCATATAAAAGTGAGAAGAGTTGCACTGTTGTATAGTCGTCTGTTTGTAAGGATCCTCCAAGCTCATGACATTCCGACAGGTTAGCAATCCGAATTTCACCCTTCCGAGCCACACATACGAGTTAGTGCAGCAGAACGGAACCGAATGTTCTTCCGTGCCAGATATCCTTGCGGCTGTTTGCTTACGTTGGTATGTATGTATGTGTTTTTGTATGTTTTTGTGTACGGTCATAACTCATTCCGCATTTTAGAAATGGAATAATTGTATTTAACCGCTATGCCGACGGACGTTGCACCGCTCGCTTAAGCCAACCCTGCCGAGAGCACGAGCTCAAGGAGCCATATGGAAATTAAACTACTTTTGGAATACGTTTGACCACCAAAGGGGCAGCAATGTGCAGCAGCAACAGCGCAAGGACGTTATTTGAAACCAAGCAGAACGATGCAACGGGACGGTTTCGTTTGTTCAAATTTCAAAATTGAATACCGTGTTTTAGAAGAAGGGTGTAACCCCCACCCTCGTGACAGTCGAAGTGAGGTTATGGCAACAGAATCAGTATTAGCTGGCACAGTATCGTCGTCGTTAGTTATGGTTGATTGTTTTTTGGCCTTCAGCGAAATTAAAGTGGATATGAGGAAACGATGCTCCTGGTGGCAATCAAATTGATTGTTTATTACCTTTTTATTCCTTCCCCCTTTCAAAACAAATAGTTATAATAAAAAACTCTACCTCTTCTGATAGAGTTGATTAATTTTTGTGAAACAATCGCGGAAAATGTTCATTGGTTATTGGAACAACAAGCATAAGCATATAATAAAACACACATCAACACTTCGTGTTTTCTCTCTTCTTGATCCTGATGGAACATAATACATAACTATTTATCCTGTCTTTGGGTTTCAGTTTCAGTTGGATTGTCACGTAAGGAAAACGACAGAAGGGGCAGCAATAGCTGGGTCATCCTCGTCGGGAAATGCAAATAGAATATCATATCAATGCAATTCAATAGAGTCACATGGGTCGTTATGGTTCATTAAGGATATTGATCTGAATATGATTGCAGGATTTTATTTGGTGTACCTAGTCAATGGATTTGTGTTTATTTGGTGTATTGGTGTGTGTGTTTTACGTATCGAGAGGTAAACAAATTAGTTTTGGTTTCAACCAGGATAATATAAGCAGCTAATATCAAAGACATCAGAGGAACTATAAAATATGTAGGGATATTGGAATTTATTGGTATTACGTTCCTACGGGGGAGCCAAGCACAAAGGAAGAAATTTGTTGATTTCGATTAGGACAGGGGAGAATGTTAAATAGCATAAATTAAATGATTAGCTTTAGGATTTGCAAAATGATGTAGGTATAGGTAAACAAAAGCACAAGTTATGTTCATAGATATTTTATGAGTTTGTTTTAAATGAAAAATGGATGAAAATCAGATGATACATTATTCATTATGGCAATATCATCTGACGAACATTGATGTAATCATAATAGACTTGCAGGCGGAGGCAGAGCTAGATTTACCATCTGATGGGAAGAAGGGTGGCAAACAGAGGCGGCGCAAGGGGTGTGCCGTGTTTGCCACCGCATACGGCCCCGTGCTTCGAGAGGCCCCGCACCACTGCCAGGAGAAATTAAAGAATCAAAACTTTTTTTGAAATGTTTCCAGATTTTTATTTTGAGAGTTTTCATCAATTTTTTAAGTAAGGTTACTTTGCAATCATGAATACATAATAGCATACGACCAAAATTTACCGCTTTTATTGTACCAATGCATTAACCAGTTAACTTCTTCATTCATCTTTAGTTTGGTATGTTTTATGTCTGCGACAAGATTTTGGTCAGATATTTGACTAAGTGAAAAAAGAGTCTTATTTTACTGTCGATCATCGAATGGAGGGACAAAAAACAAAGTACAGTTGTAAGAACTTCAATATATTTCCCACAAGACTATTTCAAAAAATTATGAGAATTTTGTGCAAATCTTCATCTTTACATAGTTTGACTTGACTTCGGGACTTTAAGTATGTTGTATACCTATAGTTGGTACTTTTATTCGTTTTGTAATCGTAGAAGTAGACTCTTGTCAAAGTTTTGTATAAGTTATTTTAAAATTTGAAATGAAAAAAAAAGAACAATTCGTCCAAAAAATTTTCAAATGCAAAACAATTTTTTCTCTCCCAAGTCAGATATCTTTAACATTTTGAATCTGAAAGGAAAAAAATATAATTTTTTCGGTTTTTTATAATTGCAAAATAACGGAAAAACTAAAAACAATTAAATTTAAAAAAATTTTTCGCTTCATCTTAATTAGACTATTTTTAACAGATATACAGCTCTTTGAAAAACACTAAAAACAGTTTAAAAAAATAGTTTTTACTTTAATTTGACCAGCACTGTATTTCAACAAACCAAGAGGCCCTTTTCAATTCCTTCATCATGGAAAATTTTTGCATTGTATCACGTTTACTACGTTCTTTGTGTAGAGCCAAAACGAGCTTCAACCTACATGCAAATTAGCCCGAGGTCACATGACCGAATACTCGCCAGCGAGTTTCAATGCACTCAAGTATTTTAAGTAATGAACAGAAACTTTAGTAACTCGCTCTTCTAACTTCTTCAACTTCACCAAATGGCTTCTTCTAATCGAAAAAGGAATTTGACAAGTAATGTAGGAATATAGCCAACTCGCTAGTGATGACTCGTGTGGACCCGAGGTTAGAAAGAGCTTAAAACTAAAAACAAAAAAATATAAGTTTAAAATCAAATAACGGTGTTAAAACATTTGTTAAAATAATTTTGAATTTTACTAGATATAGTTAAACAGTTGACTTTGGAAGTTTTAATGGAAGAGAGTTTCTGCAAAAGTTGTGAATTATAGGTGTACCTATTTCTTTTTAAAATAGAAAAGACACCTTGTTTCAGCAGGGGCCCCGCAAATTTGATCTTGCACAGGCCTCATTTTGGTTTAGCGCCGCCTCTGGCGGCAATCTATTACATTTTTTTGTAATTCATATTTTCGATGGAAGTTAACTTTTTTTTTGTTGATTTTTATGTACGCTGTAGGTCTTTCTTAGTTAGTGCAAACTTTATTTTATTATAATTAAAAAATGTTTTTCTGATGATGGCAATCCATTTGCCGAAATGCGTAAAAATATAAAATTTAAAATAACGAAGTCATACGGTGGAATAAAAATAAGGTATCTTTAATATCATTATTATTCCTTGATTTGGATACCAAAACTCCAAAACCAAATGTCTTTTTAAATTTTATAATTATTTCTTCAACTGGTGACGTTTCGTTTTTTACCGGTAAATGTGTTCGGCTGGGTATTTAGTTTTGTTTAATTTACCAACTACTGGATCAAATGAACGAATTTTTTGACAAAAATCTGATCCGTAGTTTTCTTACAACAATTTTGTTATAACAATTTAAAAAACCCTTGAAGAGCTGCATGCGAAAAACCTATATTTTTGACACTTTGCCTTTTTGAGGGAGTGATTTCTTGTAAATTGTATGGGAAATCTTTTGGTCTATAAAATAACCACAAATAATTCTTTAAAAACTTCGAAATTTCAGAGTTTAAAGCAAAAAACCAGTATTTTTGACTTTTGGCAAATTTTTTAAAATGACAATATATTTCAAACTGTCAAAGTTATAGGAAAAAATATTAATAATTTTTTGTAGAGGGTTACATAATGTACAAATTCTCCATAAACATATTATCAAGAGCAAACATCATTTAGAATTTAGGTATATGCAAAAAACTGACATTTTCGTAATTTTATATTTTTTTCTAAACCACTATAGTATCTTCTCAACGATAATTCGGAGGAAGAAAAATGACATAACCTATTTCGTAGAAAATCTCATAAGCCAAATGTTTTTAATGGAGTACTTTATCTCTAGCGTTTACTTTTAACCAGTTAAATTCCAAAAACCAGTATTTTTGACATATAAACCCTTATTAATTTTTTAAATTGCAAGATATTTTTGACAATGGACTTTTTAGGCATAATATGCTAAAATAAAGATAATTGCATTCAAAAATGTTCACTTGCATTTTTTCCACATCAGATTGCCTTTTTGTGCATTTTTCCTATAGACTATTTGCTTACGCGCGAGAAAATTAATAATGTAACAGATAATTTCGATAGGTTATTATTTGAATTTGGAGAAAAGTCATTTGAATTACAGGCAGAAATTATAAGGAAAGGAAAATATTTTACTTTTACGTGAGCGTTCTCTCATATCCAAAATTAATTACGTAGATTTTATTCACTCAAAGTTGAACATATGTAACTTGAGGATTTTTATTCTTAACTTGTGAATTTGTTTTTAATTCAGACAAAGTTTGCACGTTTTTAACTTTTAATTTTCAACTCTAGAGTTAATCAAATTTAGATTTTCTCAACTCCCAGAAAAAGTATAAGTTGACCGAGAAAACTTGAGAGTTTACATAAAAATGTTGTTTTGTTATTTAAATTTTGTTTCTAAAGCTTTTTCGCTTCAGATTCCGGACAAAAAAAGCAATTCTTTTTGGTAAATTGACCATCAATTTCTTTGGGCAGTAAATGCATTCACGATTTTCTCCCACGATTTATTCTTGTTGCGTTTCATATGGTATTATTAGTTTTTTTTATCATAAATGATGTCCAATTCACAATTTAACAGAAAATAACACGAAAATATTGAAAAACTTTAAATTAAATAACCAAATAAATCAAAATTAAAATTGAAAATGTCAGTTTGTTTTATTTTTTACAAATATCCCAGAGATATTATTCAACTGGGGAGTTGAGAAAAAATACGTGAATAAAAAGAAATTTCAACTTAGTTTCAACTCTCGAGTTGTAGTAAACTCTCAAGTTGATCAAGTTTAGAGTATGCCTCAAGTTTGAGCAATAATAGTGAAAAAAATGGCCCTTAGTAAAGTGAGGAACATGCTTTAGAAAAAACTTATTGTTTTATTTGTACGGATTTTTTTATATTCCATTGACTACAGACGTCATAGCCCTTCCTCGATTGAAAATAATATAAATGAATAATCAAGCATCCTCAAAAGTTTTTTTCTATTTACTTTGAAATAATAATGATTATTATGTACTATTCCCTTAATTAAATTGCAAGTTTGTAAACTGCACTTAAAATTATTCTATTCCTTTTGATTCCATTGAATTAAAAAAAAAAACTAATCTTCAACGTTAATATGTACTTCAGTAAATTAATTCAATATTATGCATGGCTGATTGTTGGAACATTTATCTTAAACCAAAGACAAAAAGTGAAAAAAGAACCTACCTTACCCACTTGAAGACAAAAACTTATAAACCCTTCAATCGAAGTCTATAAAGAAGATAAACCGAATGGTGCAACAACGAGAATGGAACAAAAATATGTATATAGATCTTCCTCTGCCATTGACAAAAATTCGATTTAAGTGAAGTATCATCCGCAATAATAGTCGTTGAGCTTTTTTTCCGAACACTATAATACCAAACCAGTCAATGCAATCATCCGGATCCGGACGAGGATGTGGAAGGAAATCAATTTCTTATTATAGACAGACATTGCTATAAAATGCAAGGCAAAGGCATTGGATATATTTTATAACTATGTATATATATGCAAATGAATAAGAGAGGTCCTTTTAGAAGATGCATTCCACAAAGGGCACTCTGAATAGCAAGGGGGTCAGTATGAATAATGCCAATGAAGCAATGAATATATTAGGAACTTTTATCCTATAAAGAAGAACATTTATTCGAAGGGTTTCTTCTCTTACAGGGTGCAGTTGATGAAAAAGGATTCTCTATTTAATTTGCCTTAATGTCGGTTTAAAAATAAAGGCTGGTTATATCCTATATTTTATGGGTAAATACACCATGTTTGTACACACATCTAGAAAAAACAATTTCAGATATTATAAAATTCTAATTGTTTGGAAGTACAGTTAAAAAATCTTAATTGCGATTTTTTAATAAAAAGGTTTAAAGTTTATTTTGCTTTAAGTAAAAAAATCTAAAAATTTATCTCAATTTTATATCTCTTATCAGTTGAAAAAATTCAATTGGAAAATTAAATCAATGGCTCAAAATTTTAAAGTTAAACCACCTTTAAATATGTACTCTTTTTAACCTACAGTTAGCATACTATAATTCCTAAAGTCGTACTAAATTAATTTTAATTTATTAAAATTATTATATTTTCTAAAAAAAAATTACAAAAATCGTGAAGTGAAAAATATTAAAAGGTTAATAAATGAACAATAATATTTAAAATACATATTTAATAAACATTATGTTCTTCCTAGACTGTAAACAACTGAGCTATTTGTCAGTTTAAAAAGACGTTTTAACTCTACTTATATGCACCCTGTATTGCCTATTATAAGTCGTAGAAATTTATTATCTCCTTTTCAGAATGTGTGCTTATCCTTTGTACATTGAATATCTTAATGGAACTTGTCAAGTAGAAGATGGGTCCGTGATGTGGATAATTCTGAGAATTTATCGGTTTGCTTTTCAACAAAGACACACACCCTTTGAATTTTTTAGAACAAAACTCTCTAAATATAATCGTTAAAAAATAATAAAGTCATATCTATAATAGCTTGTTGTCAATTATTATAAATATATTATATTGTTGCTCATTGCGATCGACAAAAAAAAATTATTTTTTATGGGATATTGGAAAAAATATTTGCCATCTGAAAGGTAACTCAGTACTCATAAAAGATCAGCTAGTTTCAGAAATTGGTCAGTCTCAGATTTTTTTTTAATGAATTTTAAAAGTTTTGTTCAAGGTCATATGAACTTTTAGCACGAAAGAAAAAATTATATACCATCTGAAAGGTAACTTTATTCCCATAAAAGGTCAGATGGTTTCAGATATTGGTCAGGCATAGGTTATTTTTTATAATTTTTATAAAAAAAAAATTCAAGTTAAAAAGTTAAAAAAAAGTTAAAAAAATGACCTTTCATTTTTTTTTGTTATAGACTCATAACTAAAAATTTACAGTTGACCAATTTCTGAAGCTGCCTGACCTTTTATAAGGAATAAGTAACCTTTCAGTTGGTGTATAATTTTTTTTGAACATCTTATAAATGAGGTGCTGAAAGTTTGTGTGACCTTGTAATGACCTTGACAAAACTTAAAAAAATTATTTAAAAAAAACCTATGCCTGACCAATTACTGAAATTACCTGACCTTTTATCACTGCCCAGTGCTCCTTCAAGTGGTATACTTTTTTTGCGAATATCCCATAAATGAGGTGCTAAAAATTGCGGGTGAACTTGAAAAACTTCAACCCTGGATTAAAAATTTTCTAAGCCTGACCAATTTCTGAAACTACCTTACCATTTATGACCAATTACTGACTTTGTAGACTCCATACTTTTTTTGCGAAAATTCCATACATGGGGTGTTAAGATCCCACAGCACAATTTGAACTTTCCTATTTGAGCATGCAACATTTTTACTTTTAAAAAATGTTTAATTTTAAAAACCTAATCAATTGAACTGCAGTGTAAAGAAGAATTTATTTTACAACATAAGTATCGTAAATAAAAGAGATTACCTAACCATGACGAATTTAGGTGTGTGTGTGTTATTTGAACTTTATGGCTTGATAAAGTATCATATAAAAAAAAGTGACCGTAAAGTTAAAATTGAATAATGTTTAGCTATGCGTATGAAAAGAGCAAGGAAACTATTTATCGATAAGGGATTTTTATCTTCAAAGTTTAGTGTCAATTTATTGGAAGTTGCTTTAGATTTACTTACACTTTATCCAGCTTTATTTAATTCTATTAAAAAAAATAATACCTGAAAAATAAATTTAAAAAAAAATCTTTAAGACACCAAACACCATGAATACATGATAAAGCGCATTTCCATTTTATTGGTTATAATCAACAAGCTAAACTCTGTAGGTATTGTGTGTGGGGCTTCGAAAATACAAGGCCAATACACCAGCATCAGTTGCACTAACACCCATTGAGATGCGCTGCAGTGGTGCTACACGTAGGGAAAAATCCCTACACCTAGGGATTTTTGGTTCGAAAACTACACCGTAAGGGAAAATGGACGGATTTTTGATATATTTGAATTTTCTATAAAAGGGTAGGTATTTTTAGAATTTTATTACTAAATAATTTTTTTTTTTAAATCGTGCCACACACCAAGCAGAAATTGTATACCAAAATATTTTTCTTTTAAAACATTTTACCACAAACCCTTAATTCAATAATCTGTTTCCAAAATTTTATTTCTTACGTCATATTCGAAGTAAACCTTCAATAAATGTGGTGCATTACACAGTGCCTCAAGAGGAAGAGTCATTTCTCTTTTTGAAATCGACATTGAATTTTGTCTTTGCAATAATTAAATTTCGAAAAAAATCATGATTTATGTCAGGACTCCTGAGATACCTACGGCTATTCGAGATACCTTACTAAGATTTGTTTGAGGAAGACCAAACTTGGATTGACCATCATTTGAAACCAAAAACAATCATGTCGAAACAATGTCCGCAAAAATGTTCTATGATCACCAGAATTAACATATTTTTTTATGTAAATTTAAAAATAAATGCCGGCTCATGAAGAACCACCCGGGCCTAGTGACTTACAACTCACAACCATTCCTGTGTGCGTGTCTGCAGAAATGGAGGGGACCTACAATTTATTGCCGAATCCGAACGGCTAAAGTGAGCGGCACTTTTCTATGACAGGATAATACTCTTGGAGGATTTGTCATTTCCTCGAAAGAGGCAGTAGCCCGGAAAAAAACTTAAGGTGGAAGCGGCTGGTATTGAACCCAGACCTTTGGCATGACAGTCCAACGCACTAAGCATTACGCCACGGGCTAATTCTGTTGGATTTATATTGAACCATATTAACACACAATGGAGCCGAAAATTGAAAAATTCGAACGAAAATGAGAATCAACAAAGTCAGAAAATCGAGAAAACATCTTGACATTTCAAACTTTCTGAATTAGTTTTTTGTTCTTACGCACATAACTCGGCTGAACATCATCCAAATTGCTTGGAGATTTTTTGTTGGATTTTTATTGAGCCAGATATTATATTACGGAGATAAAAATTGGAAAATTAGTCCAGGGCAGCTAGTTTTTTTTTTTTATAAAACAACAACAAAGGAATAGAATGGATATTAATTTAGCCAGTGAATTAAGGCCGTGTGCGAGTTAAGTTAAAATTGCGTTAAATTCTATCCGAAGATTAATTTTTGACACTATTTAGGTGAATCTGTACGTAGAAATGTCAGAATTTAATCGAAATTTTAAACGAATTCGCACACGGCCTAATTGCATTAAATAAGAAAAATAGTTGATATAATGTTTTGAAATGCATGGGATAGTTTGACATTACGAAAATTTTTGTTTGAGGAAAGTTGGCAGACTTCGAATATTTTAGGATGTGTTCGTTGATATTTTTTTAATTTTGACGTCACCACTCACGGAAATAACGCTTCCCAACGAAAACACTTTGGCAGGGTTAGAATATTTATAAGTTTTAATAATTTCTATACCATTTTCTTGAGATATAAATTCATATCGTCTATGTAAATGTTTTATAATCAGCTAGTAAATTCGTCACAAAAAATGACAAGTACAACTGACGTTTAATCTATACATAACACTCACGTCGCGTTCGGTAAATATTGTGATGACTGATGACACTATTTTGCAAATTATAAGCATTTCACTTTTTTTTAATTCGTGAAAATAAACGTTGTTAATAAATGATTTTGTTGATTTATTTTTCAATTTTTTGACAGAAGTTTCGATATACTGACAGAGATCTTCTTGCAAAAAAGCCGTTCAGTTTCTAATTAATAATCCATAGTATTTGATTAATCAATTCATAAAGATACCAACCCATATAACTTTCTGCACAAAGTTGTGATGTGAATGTTTAAGCTTGATGATGACTTAACCATGCTCGTAAATTAATTCCAGAGAATATTCATAAATAGCTTATTAAAAAGATACATTCTATGTGAACCATTGTAATTGCACCAATCAGCATAAAACCCTAACAAAAGCTTATAAGTATAGCCAAGATCTGTAGCTGAAATGATGGAAAGTCCTTTAACAAAGTGCGCTGTTAGCTATTCCTTGGAATTGCTTACTCAACTACGTCCAGTCCAATGTTCGTTTTTATTCATAGCCTGTGAGTAAATACCAAATAAAAATGAACAAGTGTCCTATGCTCACAGCACAGACGTTATATCCTCACTGAATCCCCACATAAAAAAAAAAGTATATCCAACGGAAATCCAACAAAACTGACATTTAAACACCAACTCGACCCTAGAATATACATACACACCAACGCCATTACATATATATGCTTCCACTCAGACGTGCAGACGCCTTTTAGATCACTTTGATTGTTTTTCTCGTTTAATCCTTCAACCATCCTATATCGTCCTTGTCAATTCCAGAGCTGAAGAGTTGTCCTATATTCTGAATTCTGAACCTATTATCTAGTCCAAAACAGAACGGACAAACAGAAAAAAAATATGAATATCGATTTTCTCTTTCAAGGATATTATGATTCCTGATGAAATGCTGTGAAGCCCCCTCCCAAAAAAGGATTAAACACATTTTTGACAGTTGATGTTCATATTCATGACCCAAAACGTTCATGCCAGCCAAACTTTATGTCAATAATATCGTCTATAGATTGTCGTATATCATATGAGTCCTATAGGTATCTCAACATCTTTCGAAGTCCTTTTTTGTGGTTGCGAATAGAGTTATGAATACATTGGATTACGTAGCACGACCCAGTCTATACCTAACGTATGCTTTTGCTTTGATATTAAGCGGCAATCTGTCTATTTGGCCAATAACAGTCGACATCGCAATATAAGTATAGCATTTTGGCCTCAATGAAAGACGTTAACAAATTGATTGGAAGCCGTTAGCATTTCGGTATTCGTGCGTAAAGCTATTTGCCAATAAATCGCTTAACGCACGACTGAGTGAAAGAAACCAATAAAGTAGATCTGCTTACTGTTATTGCCATTATGTGTTATTACTATTTTGAACTTGTTCTGTTTAGAAAGTATTGGATTCTTGATTTTTTAGAGAAAAAAAAAATTAAGGTCATAGCACAAAAAATTATATATTATAATATTATATACATATGTACATAATTTTTTGTAGTTACAGTGATCATAAAAAATGAATTGGGGTGAGTCTATAATTCTGTTTGGCCGTCAATTGAGCTATGTACATTTCTAAATCACTGTAGAAATTCACTTCAAACTTGTTAGTAAATATAATTCCGTATAAGGGGAAAAGATACAGTGAAAATAGAATTGTTCGTGGAACGATATAGTAAAACTATAGGAAAAAAATTGATAGAGTTCCATAACGAAGTATTAGTTCAGGAAAAATTGAGTTTTACAAGGAAAAAAAATTTTGTTGGCTGACGTTTGCCGTGAGTATTGTTAATGAGATTATCTATAAACTAAGAGAGTTCGTCACAGACCGCTAGGTCAGGTACAAGGTGTCAAAGCTCAAAGGTTGTAAAAATAATTTGTTTTTTTTTTTTGCAAATATCTCAACAACGGTGTATTTTAGAAAAAATTGTGTTCAGCAAACTTGTATCTGAGGCAGTTTTATACTACTTATAAAACTTTACGGTGTTATTATTTGTTCCTGAAAATTTGGCTAGGTCAAAAATGATTTTTGGGGTCTAAAACCCCCATTTTTGAATATTTTTCGAAAAAAATTGGAACAATGTGGAACAAATCGGGAACAAACCGTATAAACTTTCAAAAAAAGCAAAATTAAAAAAAAGGGGGACTAACTTCACACACAAAATAAAATAAATGCACATGATTAAGTTTATACTTGCATATATACACTTTCGTGCAAAAACAGGACTCAGTAATCTCTGCTTCGTATAAAGACAATTAGCCAGTTCACGTTTCTAAGATCTCACTGAGATCTCACTGAGCAAGCTCCGTCAGCTCCACTGAGCAGAAGGAGAAACCTGAACAAAATTTCTCCGCTAGAAGTCAAAATCAATTTCCATCTCTTTTCTATTAATTAATCAACTGCGACAAAAAATAATTAAGCAAGCGAATCCAAAAAATATCAGTCTCAGTTTTTTGACAGCAAAAGTGAGGAATCTCACTGAGGAATTACGTTCAGATTTCTGAGATTGCTGAGATCTCTGAGATCTCATTGAGCTTGAGAAACCTGAACTGGCTAAATAATTGCTGTCAATGTAATTAACATGCATAAATGTTTATAGTATTGCTAAAAAGTTTCAATCACTTCGGAGTTTTAAGAAGTAATCGTCAAAGTTAAAGCATTTAAGGAACACCGCAAAGTGAAATTAGAACAGGTAAAATTAAACTATTTACAACAAAAGTTAGTTTATTTACGGCCATATTATTAACATTAGATTTAAATTGGATTTAAGTGAACTTTAAATCCAACCGGATTTATTAAATCCAAAAATTTAAATCCATGTTCATATTATTCACTCTAATCCATTTTATATTTTCTTTTTAATTTTCCCCTCTTTTTTACTTTTAAACTACAATTTATTTAATTTTATATCCTATGTATGAATAACTTTTTTTTTTTGGAGCTCAAAACTCACACACTTGAAACTTGTGACGAATATACATTGAGTTTTAATCTGGGTGTAAGTACTTTAACTGTACTCCGGACAGCAGTTTAAATTCAATTGGGTTTATTGAATCTGGATTTAAAAATTTGGATTTAACTTAGGATTTAATGAGTGAATAATATGGACTTAGATTTAATTTTTGGATTTAAATTAATTTACATCTGGATTTAAGGATTAAACGAGTGAATAATATGGCCGATATTGTTTTATTATCTTATATTGCCCCGCCGGGCCCTAGCTCGAATGAAACCTGATGAGTTTCTTGACTGTCCCTTGCGGTATTCCTTCCCATTCGTCTACCAGTGCTGCTTTCAGTTCATTAATTGTTTCAGGAGCTGGATCTCTGTGGCTCTAACCCTTCGCTTAATCTCGTCTCACAAATACTCGGTAGGGTTTAAGTCCGGGGTTCGGGCTAAGAACCAGCCGGTCCATCTATCGTGGTAATGCCAACTTCCCAAAGGAATTCAACCGTTGTCCGCGTGGTGTGTCATCGAGATCTACCATGCATTAGTACAACATTTTTGGCAATAAATACGTCCAGCTTAAAGCGGCTCATACACACAATACACAAAACAAGTGTGTACACCGGTGTCATGAAAACGGAATGTGGCATTCGGCTATACACGCAACACATTTAGCAACATCGACACAAAAAATCAAAAGATTTTGATTTTCTTAACGAACACGGTCGACTCAAAGATCGGTGTAGTCATTTGCCCACCACACATACAACACACATTTGAGTGCAACGACACCGCTGTCGGCACAAGTGTAGTGTGTAGGGGCCGCTTAACTGGCTGAACAGAATGGTGACGGAGACGGAACTGGAATAGCTGACAAAATATTGAATACACGCAAATTCAATGTTGTGAACACATAAGAACGTAGCCGCATATGGAGCTGCAGCCGCAGACGAAAGAGTTCACCAACTTTTAACTTTTCACGTGCGGCACTTTTGACGTTTTAAATTGTATTAAAAAAATAAAATAATAACTGCTTGCGTTGGACAAAAATATTGTGATTATTTGTATCTCGAAAAAAATTATTAATTAAAAGGAAAAATATTGGAGTTGTTTTGTTTTTCTTCAAAATACTTTCCTTCAAGGCTGTACAGCTGCATTGTGGGCGCTCAAAAATAGAACATACGACATTTTTTGAAATTTTTTGCAGCTCCGTTCCTAGTTACAGTTGCAGAATCCTATTCTGTTAAGGCAGACTTTCTGCACTCATCCGAGAACAAAACTCGCCTCCATTGCTCAACTTGCCAATCGTATCAATGTTTCATATTTGTGCTCCCTTTCTTAGTATAATTTTTTATTTTTGTTATTACTTATTATGTCGGATAACGCGAAAACTTTCTAATGGATTTTAATGTTTTTACCTTCAATTTGAAGTTCTAAGTTCAAGCTTTAAAACGTGACCATAAACATTTAAGAATAATTATTTTATCAATAGAAATTGTTGTTTTAAAAAGGCGAAAGTGTAGTTACTTTATTGCGGAATCAAGTAACTGCGACCTATTCGTGAGATTAATTTTAGGTGCTGATATTGTTACTACATCTAAAGTCCTTATTGCTCCTGACGGGGTTACAAAAACATCAGAACATACACACAACTAAAACTAGACTTTAATCAAATTGGATATTTTGTGATTTAGAGAGAGACTGCTGTTATAGTCTTTTGTATACCTATAACCTATACCTAGTGATTTAGTATATGAACCGAACTTTCAAAGCAGATTGACTGCGTTATACACGCGACCTTGAAAGGCAACAAATGGATTCTGTCTGAAAACCGATAGGCGCCCCCAAATAGAAGTAATCTTTATAATGTAAACGAAGCGTCGTCGGTCATCGTTGCCGCCACGCCATTCCCTTAACTTATTCTAAATGAACAGACTAATTTATGCGATGGTGTGCGTGAGTATAATTGACTTTGTTTCGTTTAAAACTTTTTCTTTTGTTTTCTGAGATCAAGGACGAACACGAATACCTATTTTTGTTATCCCTGCGTTTAAATTAATAAGTGTTTAATGCTTAGCTTGAGCAATTAAATAATTTCTAAACATAATAAGGTGTTTATAATGTTTGTTGTTAGATAAAATTAAGTTAGAACGGAAACCGAATGGGTACTTAAATTTTATTAGTTCTGGTTCTTTTGTATATCCCTAACGTAAAACTAAGTACATATGTAAATTAAATAGTATATCCCTTGCTGGTTACTTCAAAAAAACACGATTTGACAGGTAGTTAAAAATGAAATATCTCACCTGTGAAATTGGGGAAGTCCTTTGACGGTACATTATGCTTAGTTTTGGAATCAAAATACCAGATTGCTCAGAAACATTATACAGTAAAATAAAAAGTTTACATTGAAAAAAGTGCGGGTGTCATCGTGCAGGATATTTCCGACGGTGTAAGAGGCACACACATAAATCTGAGATTTTAGACTCCCTTACAGAAGGGTAATTTAAGCATTTTAGGAATGATTTCCCACTGGCACGTGCCCACTTATCAAGGTGATATTAATTTATGGGATTATTTTGTATTTTTTTATATTTTGTCGGAACCTCTTTAAATTTAAGTAACATTTACATATGTATTTATAATCAGTTTATAATCTAAAAACATTTGTTTTATATATTATTTTTGTTCTTAAACAAAAAAAAAATCTTAGTGCGTATAGACACCGACGCACCAGCCCGAAGAGTCCTCAAATCTACCCTTGATGCTCTACGCAACATAGGAAGACCCCACCTTAGATGGCGCCCGGGACCGAGCTTGCTGAAGGGGCTTGTTAATTGAGGCCGTATAGTCCATCCTGAACTGTAAAGTGCAATATAAAGTACCTAAAGTAAGTAGTCCACT
This sequence comes from Epistrophella euchroma, assembly GCA_947049315.1. NCBI lineage: Eukaryota > Metazoa > Arthropoda > Insecta > Diptera > Syrphidae > Epistrophella > Epistrophella euchroma. The sequence continues at coordinate 116,811,784 of OX346245.1, read as the reverse complement.
TTCATTTGTGTTGTAAAAGTTTTCTTTTTTTTTTCATATCGTTTAGGTAACTTGAATAAGTTGGGAATTAATATAACCAAACTTATTTTTACAAGTTCACAAACAACCTAAAGAATGTTTTAAGCTACTTAACTAAATCCGTGCGAAAATCTCCACAAAAGAAAAACTTACCTACATAAAATAAATTCAAATCGTTGCTATATAAAGCCCATTGGCAGCACATTATTTCATAATCCAAACTTTTATATGAAAAATCACCTGGCACTACCTTTATATCTATAACTTTCCGATGTGCGACATTGTCCTCTTTATTCCTAAAACATCACGTGTTTGGAGGATTCCTTCAACTTCAACCATCCTCAAATTTCTTATTCACACACCAAAAAGTAATCGTCTCCTATATTCCTCATTTTTTCACATCCAAACAGAGAAGGTTTACAAGCTCATAAGCCTGCAATATGTCACATTCCATTAGGAACTTAACTTGCAAGAAAACTTTGCCGGTAACAAACTGTTTTGATCGGCAAACAGGACGTGCCAGAAAAACCAAGAAACTTGCACTTTATCGCCTAAGAAATAAAAACCAAAAATGAAGAAAAAAAATGCTGCCGGAGGTGAATGCTTAATTAAGTTGTTAGTAGAGGAAAGCGATTCTTCATGCCACATACTTTGACTGTAAACAGGACTTGCAAGTTTACCATTCACTCTGGAACCATGACATGAGGGCACGAGCGGATTACACGCTACGTGCTACTTTCATATCAACAGCTCAGCTCACCTCTACTCAAACCCCCATCACAACCGCCACCGCCGCGCCGCCACCACCGAGACGCCCGCCATCAACGTAATACGCCCATACCCACACCTAATTAATCGAGAGTTCTTTTATGTTCCTCATTATTCGCTCTTGCTCCAATCCTTATAGGTATATAGCAGCAGTTTCTTACACTTTTTAAGGATATCCTATCCGAGTATGTTTGTCTTTTCGAAAGTTTTTCTTTTTTATTTACTTTGGCAACTGTTTGCTTATAATTCAGTGTTGCCAAAGTGTGATTAATGTAATAATTTTAGAGCTCATTTGACAATAAAAATATAGTACTTTGAGAAAAATTGCCAGGAAATTGGATTAAATATAAGAAAACATTCGATTTTTGTGCATATGCAGTTTGACACAGGTTTTTAACACTGTGTAGGTAGGAGATTAAAAAAGAAGTTTTCTTAGAACCAAAAATAAGAATTCAAATATCGACAACCCCAGCGGTAATGAAAAGAAGGCAATGAATTTCAAAAGAATTCTACGATCTTCTCTTAGGAAGCCTATAGTATATGTCAAAAGCACGAAGTTAAAATTATTTGTGATGACTTTAACGCCAAATTCAGATATTAAGGCGTCTTACTCGTATATCTTTGGTTCGATATTTGGAGGAACTCAGTCTGCACGACTACACATTCAGCAACAAACTCAGGCTGATTGACTTTGCGGTAGGGAAAGATTCCCACACATCTCCATACATACTTGTACTTAAGTATACAAGTTAATTACAATTACCCTGTATTTTAAATTTAAAGTATTAAGTACAAGTACAGTACAATTCCATTGGAATTTGTACTTAAAATTTCCAAGTACTAGTACCGGTACTTGTACTTGTAATTATAATTCCACAAAAGAATTGAAAATTTTGTACTCATTACTTTAGTACTTAAAATTGTTGTACTTAAATACTTTTCAAATACTTTTAATTCCTTTTTAATTTATTAAGTATTTTTAAAAGGAATTAATAATTAAGTTATTAAGTTCTGGTAAACTGCGCTTCATCTGTCCAGACTATCCTTTTAAAATAGTTGTGTATGTGTTCTGTTTCTTCCCTTAGCAATAGCATTTTAAAGAATCCAGTCCTCATATCTTATCATTTGATGTCACCTCTTGCACTGGGGTCATCACTGTAAAAACTCTATTCTGGAGCAATCCAAGCATAGTTGCTATCGTTCTGGTGCTAATAGGGTGGGATTACGTCGTACCAAATCCAAAATCCGTTCCTCGATGTGTGTTCATCCACCAGATGACCTTTCTCTCCTTCGAGTCTTCGGCACTCCATGTTCCCAAAATATAATCCTCTAATATAATAATTGACCTGAGCAGATCAAATTTGGGAAAACCAAAAAAGTGTTTGGGAAAACCAAAAAAGTGTTTTTCTTGGAAAAAATTAGGTACTTTTATTTTTTTTTAATTTATCAAAAACTAAGATACATTTTAGCATCCAGTTTTCTGTTTTTTACTGAAAATTAATAAGAGCATTGAATTTTGAAAAGAAAATTATACTTATGTCGAATTTCTTTTAATAAAAAAAATCGATTTGTTTACTATGCCCCACCACAACATTTTCAAAATTTTCATGCCCCTTAACATTATAATGTTGATACCTAAACAATGTTTAACATAAAATTCTGAAATGTTAAATAAAAATAAAATGGCTGATATCAGAAAAAAATCCATAGAAAAAAAGTAAACACAGTAAGTTTGTTTTCGAAACATAAAGGGTATTCACGATCCGGTGCAACTGGTCTAGTATCGTTGTAAAAGTGCAAAAGTGTAACATTTTCTTACACGCCAACAACAAAACTGAATGCAATCTTACAACACTCTTGCACTAACCTTGCATTTCATGCCGGACAATTTTTTTTTTTGATGGATCTGTAGAAGGAATCAGTGTGAGTGTAAAAACGAGTTTTCGGGGTTGAACCCCCCCCCATTTGGCCGCCATTTTGGAAAAGGAGGCATAAAAAGGTTTTCGCGGTATTTTGAGAACCATACATCGCACAATTAAAATTTTAACATATTTGTGTAGAGAATTAAATTCTCTACAATTTATGTTAACACACTTTTTATCGTAAAATTGAAAACTCCTCCTCGTTTTGTCATATCAAGAATATTTTGGCACTAAATTCGCATTCAGATAAATATGAAGATGTAAAAGGTAACAACAGCTCTCTTGCATATTTGGCTGCATTGGGGTATTTGATTTCGGATTCCTCACAAAGCCATGCCATCGCTCCCTTTATGTCGAATAAAGTTTTAATTAACTCATCATTTTGTATTTCCGCGAGTTCTTCCTTGATACCTTATTCTTTTTTATTCAAATCAGAAAATTTTTCTTTTTAATGAGCAGAAATTTTTTAAATGATCGACAGTTACATCTATAGCGGTACAGTGAAAGCTCCCTTAGCCGGACAGCGATGGTCGTAACACTTTTGTCCGTCCAAGGGAAAAAATAAAAAATAATTATGTAAGGAAATATATAATATACATCAGTGGTATCATGAAACATTTTTGCACCTACAAGCCATGAAATGCATTCAAACTAAAAATGAACATGAAGATACCAAAAAAAAAAAAGATACAAAAACAGACTATAGCTGCAGAAATAAAATCCGTTATGAATTTGATCAAAGACAGTAATTTTGTGAAATCGCATCTATGTCGCTGTAAACCAAAGGGACCATTTTTAATTCAGAATAAATTTATGTAAAAGTATTACTAAAAATAATGGTTGAAATTTACATACTAAAAAAAAGTTTTTGTCCGCCTAAGGGAATTTAATTTAACAAATCGCGGCTAATATTCTTGTCCGCATCCGGGTAAGGGAGTGTCTGCTTAAGGGACCATAAAATGTATGGAATTTACGTCCAAGATCCACGGTCGTGAGAATTTGTCCGCCTAAAGGGATTCTCCGCTTAAGGGAGTTGTCCGCAATAGGAGCTTTCACTGTATCAGACACTTTACATTTTTGGAGCCAAGAAAATCTTACAAAATTTTTGTTGTAAATATGTATATGTCTGACAAATTCAATAAAGGTAACGAAACTAAATATCTTCTTCTTCATGCCTCAAGATGAACGAATACTGGCGAATTTTTCTCTTGCTTGAACAACCACTCATCAGAAATATATCTCCAAAGGTGGAAACACAAGAAGCATAGATTTTTGGGAGAGATGTGTTATCGTGATGGAGCATAATTTCAAATTCCCCCCCCCTTTTTAAAATGAAATTGCCCCCTGTGGGGCGTTTCCCACGTTGGGAAACACTGGTTAAGAAGAAAAAATCGATTTTTCTGGACAAATTCCTTGTATTGAAAGAAAATAATCGATTCTGTTTAGAAAAAAAAAAACGATTTTTTTAAATACATAAAACTTTTAAAGAAATTAGTTTGAATTTTTTTTAAATCTTTTTTTTTTCTAAATTTTTAGTTTGAAAATGGAAATTAAAGAAGAGATTTCTGGCTTTCCAAAAAAGTATAGAATGGCATTGTACATTTTACCGTTGTTTTTAAATAATTTTTTTTACAGTTTACGGGGGGAAATAGGCCCCCCTCCGATACGATTTTTTCTTGTCTGAAGCCAACCTACTCGCTCTAGCTTTTTGGTGCACCTTCACTCTGTATAATGACTTATTTTGACATAAGAAGGGTTTGCTTTCAAAATTTATGTATCTCATAGGAATTATATAAAATGGACTGCAAGGCTTTGATGTACAGATTTTTAAATCTAACAAATATATGTATGCTGATAAAAAAGTACGTATACGCCAAAGCGGCCCTGCTAATGCTTATTATTTTGTATTAACTTGAGAAGGACTTTACCGATTTAATTTATCTTTTTTAAAGTTTTTCAATACTTTGTAGAAGGTTCTTACGGAGAGAAAAGTCCCGAAAAATGCGCAGAAAATAATTTCAGAAAACTTAACCAATATTTTCAAATCAATGTTATACCTAAAGCATAAAGTAGCCTAACATTTTTGAAAATCTTTCTACTACCACGTCGCTTTTCTTGTATCTAAATTTTTCTCTTTGAGGCTTCAAAAGCCTGCATGCCTGCTGCAATATTCCTATAATTACACACATATGTACATTCATTTTGAATGATTTGCATTTGAAGTTATATTTGTAGTACCTATATTAAAACAGGCATATTTTCTATGTGGTAGAACGATACAAGTTACGCCGGGGTCCTCTAGTTAAAGTTAAGTAATAAAACTCCCTTCCAAAGCACTGATGAGTACTAATGAAAGTTTATTTCAGCTGATGGTGGGTCAAGCAAAAATAGAAAGCAAATCGATTTGATGCTTTTTTTTAAACTGAATATAGTACCTGCTAAATATTTGACTGTCAGATTATTAAGCAAATAGAAGTAAAATACTATAAATACCTTCTTTCTTTATTCCCGAGAGAAATTCAATTCTTAAGTTAACTGGCAACATTGAATTGGCACATTGCCTTTGCCTCAAATATGTGAGATAAACTTTTGGATTTAGATGCCAGCCATTCGCCATATACATGTATATTTATAATTAAGTTTGCAGTGATGGAAAATCTACGAAGAAAATTTCTTCAAGCACCAAAGACTTATACACTGCACCAAAGAAGCCAGAAAAAGTACGTGCACTTTATAAGGATCTTCTTATTTTTTGCCCACCGTGCAGTTGCTTCAAGTGGAAAGAAATTTCTACTCAATATCCATATGAGCAAGCATACTTGTATGTATGATCCCGACATCACACACATGCACAAACAAATCATCCTTTTTACGTCTCGCAGTCACAGTAGTTTCCTTGATTTCGTTAAATTACTTTGAATGGACATTGGGAAATGCTTAACCCAATTTCTTTGCCATGTGGTACATGTTTGCAACAGGGCACACAGCATCAGTTGCTGATGCAGTCCAATCCTTCCAAAAAAATAAGCTAAAATGGTTTTGCAAGGAGCAGAGCATATCCTTGATTCTTTTTCGAAACACATTTATTCTGTAGATGGGTTATAGTATATGGAAGATAAAAAGAACAACAAGAAGTCAGTTCATTCTGCTTAGCAGTTAGCAGAATCGCAAACAGATGCACTAAATTGGGTGAACTGGCGGAACTGTACTGGATGGACAGAACTCTAAGGATGTCAGAAGGCAATGAACAAAAAAAATCCTTCTAGTTAAATAGCGGAAGCTCCCTTCCCGCATCATGCCGTACAGGCCGGGACAACAAACTGTCCTTACATATTGTGTTCTCTTCAACTTTTACCGTGCAGTTAGTTAGTGTGTCCTCCCTGAACCTTATGCTTAGTATTATGGAGTCATCTTCCGGAAAAATAGTCCTCCATTGCTTTGGCACCATCATGTTGTGGCGCGTTGCCTCAGGGAAGGAGGATGATGTGAATAGGATGGAAGACGACAAAATATAACAGCGAATCAAAGTTTTCGGAACCTTCTTTCGCTATATTGTACGGTCGATGGAACATTATGGCAGTCATTAAACCTAAATTCACTTTGGACCAGGACCGTCAGGATGTGGTGGTGAAGGAAGGGACACCATAAGCATCAGGTACTTTTCTACTTAGTTTTTTTAAAGAGCCCATGGGCGCTGTAAAATGACAACGACAACGTCAACGATATAACGTTCTTTTACTGGGTAGGTAGTTATAAGGTTATCTGGTTGGGCAGTGCAGGAAGCAGCGCGCATTTACTCAATTCGGGTACTTTCGGGTATGTGTCCCAATTTTTTCCTTTGGTGCCGTCGTTGTCCCTGAAAATCCAAAAGGAATCAGGCTAATGTGTTCAATTATATTGAATTCAGGGAGAAGATTGGATCATTGTGTGATTCTTTAACTTGGGGGCTGATGTTGTGAATCTTCGGAATGCGATAGCCCGTAATGATATTGTGGGCAATTTACTTAAATTGGCATTTTTTATATAGGTACCTACTTATACTTACATACCTATAGTACAACCAACTATACATATACAAAAAAACAACTAAGGTTAATGGGATCGATTGTAAGATTTTGCAGTTGGTACGATTTTACGAAGGGATGAGATGAATTTAAGTGGAGGCAGAGGTTGATGATGATAAGAAGGATATAATGCTTTTAAGGACGAGTAAGTAGTTAAATTACATGGCATAATGTATTTGGGATAAAATGAAGAAATCAAATTAACAATTGATGGTTGATTTCAATAAAACACCAACATCATTTCTGATGTCGAGCTGGAAAGAGGCACATGGATGGAAAAGGTAGAGGTATGGTTTTTTGAAATAAATTTGAAGAGACCCATTTTAATAAAATAACCATCAAAAACCATAGAAGGTAATAGGAGAGCTCATTAGACTGTTGATAACATCGCCTATTTATTAATTCAAATGGAATTTTTATGGCCTCTTTGTCTTCTTTAGGAATGCTGTGATGTCCAGACAAAAACAAACATTTCAGACCACGTAATCATTTGGCAGCATCTCTTATGAGAATTACTCGACACTCATTAAATTCTCGAAGAATTGCAAATCCGATTTGATTTTGTTAGGAGAAAATAACAAATAGACAAAGTTGGCCCTGAAGAGAAAAAATAAAAATAAAAATAGAAAAAAAAAGCTTTCGAGATAAGGTGATTTATTTAGAAAACATATTTGATTTGTTTTTGTTTAATATAATTCTTTCTTTTAGGTGCCATTAATAGATGATTTCAATTTTTAATTTTGTCTAGCCTGTGCTGTAATTGTTAGTTCGTTAAACTGTCATGTCAGATGTCTGGATTCCAGTTCCAAGCCAAGGACACAAATGCTTAATATTTTCCAAATCTACGGTTTAAGTGTTTTGAACGGGTTAACCTTCACGATCCCCGAAGGTCATTAAACTTTCCGTCATAGATTATTGTGCAGAAAATAACGACTGTGTAGATCTAATAAAAAACTTTTAAGTTCGGTTGAGAACTCACTCTGATCACTTGCCCTTAGTTTTAGAATAGTCAAATGTTCGAAAGCGCGTAAAAGAACTTTTATACTATTACACGCATGGAGAAAATGGATTCCGTGGTTCTGAAGGAATGGTACACTGAACTGAACCCAACATCTCTTACACAAATATGTGTCGTCTCAAGAAAACCAAGCTGTTCAACTTACAAATAACATTAAAAACTCAAAAGAATTTAAAATAGGCACAGGTGTTTCTGCAGCGCATCTACATATCAAAGGAGATACTTCCAAAATCTGCTCCATAATCAAACGAATGTAGTCTTTATGACAGCAGAATCTCTTATCGGTGAGTACGAGTTTTTTCAAAACTGCATCGCTTGCCCCGTACTTCTTTTACTCCTAACAAAATAATTTACAAATATTTTTGAAAATTCTGTTTTATCAAATTCCTTTAAAATTTCTGTAATCTTTCCTACATATCTACAAAAAAGGTGTATTAGATAGAGTTGAAAACTATCAGGTTGGATGAAAATAACATTTTAACTGAACTTAAGGCAGGATTTCGAAAAAAACTACTCCACAATTGACCACATATCTTCAGTTTAACATCGATAATAAGGGCGTTAGGCAAGATAGACAAAGGTCTCCCAACTTACAATTCAGTTCGGCTAGACCTTACTGAATATTCGTTCTGATTTCGTTAAGACATTTGTAAAATTTCTGTAAGCATAAAAAGGAGAACGTTATAGAGGCATCCATAAAAATCTTTGTACGGTCTATAAGAAGCTGATTATACAACCCTTATCGAGGCATTGTATTTATTTTATTTTTAATCTAAAGCTCTGTATCACATGCTATTGTTTATTAATTAATGTTTTGGATATAATTTTAAAACACAAAGATTTTTATACCTTTCTAGTAGGGTTTTCACACTGAACCGAAATCTCGGATTTCGGCAACGAGATTACCAAATCTCATTGAATCGTTCACACTGCACACATAGACATAACTAGATTTTGTTTGACATTTCAAACGATTTTTAGTGTTGATAGTAACTACGAAAAAAAATCCATTGATATTTAGTGAAAATTCCCAGGACAATTTCCAAAATTTAAATTTTCTCTCTCTTTTTCTATTAAAAAAACCCACCAAATGGAATGGAAACCCACCACCTCTGTACACTACACATTTTAGGTATTTTTATCACTTTATTTGTGTTAAACAAATCTAAAAGAAAATCACAACGATAAGGAAAATTTTCCAAATACTTAAAAAGCATTTCTTTGCATCAATTCTCATTAATTCACTCTGCGTTTTCAATTCACTCTGACAAATGTCGGTTCATTGTCATTTCTATGTAAATTGAGTACATCACACCCACTCCACTCCCGAAGCATGCCAATGACAAACCAGAATCATGAGCCACTTCTGTGTGAATCGGGCCTAAGAGAAGTGAATTGGGCCTTAGGAAGATGAAAAAACTTGATCCGTCTTTTAAGAAACTTCAAAATGATTTTTACACAAACTCAAGCTTCGATTCAAAATGTTTACCATTTGTGCGAAGAATTGAACTGTAAAAGATTTGATGACGATTTATGTAAATTAATTCAGTTCAGCAATAATTTTAGATTTCAATTTAAATGTCGGCAAAAAATATTATACAAAAGTAACACACACAATTAAAAAAAAATTCAACCTGTGCCGAGATTTAGCTATTTCAGCGAGTGAGGTGAGATGACTCGCCTTACTCGCCGACTCATCTCACTTCATTCGCAAAAGTGATTTAGCTATTAAAGTGAAATGAGTAATTTCGAAACAAGTTTCGAACACATGAAATGTCATAAACAAAGGCTATCTTTTAATTCGTTGTCTTTGGTTTTGTTTGTTTGAGGTTTAATTTTTCAATTTTGTATTTTGTTTTTAATTAAACTTTATCGAAAAACTTAGGAAAACAAAATTTAATTAATGTGTGACTTTATTGTGAAGTTAGTGTGCCCTACCCACTCCTAAACATTCTTCCAAAGTTTTGTAGTAGTCCTCACGAAGTTGATGGGGTCGTCCTTGCGATGCTGAATTATATTTTTCACTAGTGTTAAAAAAATTTATACCTACAAATAAAATGTAAATAACAAATTAATAATGTTCATCAAATATCATTTTTACATAAATGTATGTTTGTATAAAAAAAAACAAATCTTTTATGTGCTGCATACTCATTTCTACCTACATACATTGTTGTTTTGCTAGTTCGTTTCACATACGTGAATAGGTATGTTGAAATTCCTTTGAAAAAGAACACATACTTATGCAAAAGTGGAAATTTACCAACACATACATCAAGTCACCGCTGAAACATCCGGCGAGTAAACTGACGTTTCATTTCACTCGCCTACTCACTCACTTTTACTAGCTAAATCGATTTTCAGTGAAAAGTGAGTCATCTCACTCACTCGCCATTAGCTAAATCTCGGCACTGGTTTTAAGTTTCATTTACCACGGTCGATCTGAGGGTTTCCCCATCTCAAATGGTTAAATGGAAAACCACATAAAATGTGACATACCTCAGCGAAGTATTGGATAATGCTTCCAGAAAATTATAACAGAAGCCTAAAAAAAACTGAATGACAGTATAACTTGTTTAATAAACCTTATACAATTGTTTTACAAATATAGCTTCATTTACCGTCTGTTACTCACTTAAGAGATCTATTCGAAAACAGGTACTAGCATCTATTAAGTTTCTTCATCTAACTTTCAAACTATTTTAAAAAAGCAGTTATTGAAATCATGAGTTCTATAAAAAAAATTTTTTTTGAGACTTGCAGCATATTAATATTATTTCTAAGCTAATTGAAACTGAAATGTTAGTTCGGCTGTGCACTTTTTGTTGATTTTAAGGCGGCTTTTGATCTCATTGACAGAAATGCCTTTTTGCACAAGCTTATACAAATAGGACATTCTACCAAATTCATTTGGATTATTAGAGAAATGTATTATGGAACCAATGCAGCTTTTCGGGATGGACCAAATTTTTCAGAATTCAGAGTGGTTTGAAACAGATAGTGCTTACCTCTTTCTGTGAAAAGTGGGGACTCATCAAAATAAGACCCAGATAAAACGAAATAATGATTTTTTCAATAAATAATCGGGGCTACTCAGTACAGAACTATTACTTTTTTCTCCGTCAAAGTTGTGTTGATATCTTGAGGGAGTAAAAATATTTAGGCGTCAAGCTGCATTCTACGTTGGATTCCAAGACCCATATTAAAATAAAAGTTAAAAGTTATTAAGCTCAAAGTGAACAAATATTTTGTCCATCGAACACATTCGCCTATCCACAAAATATAAAATCTTTGATTCAGCTGTTGTGGTATGGGGTACTGAATAATTTGATAAAATGGAAAAACTTCAAAAAATTTCATCAACAAATTTTTCAACCTAACAATCAACAGTCCAAAGCATGCTATTTATTTAGAAACAGGTCTGTCTAGGATTTATACTAAACCACGCTTAAAACACAAGCCGATTACACTAGTTTACAAATTTTTTTTTTTTTGACATTGAATGCTGCTACTTTTTTCATATACCTATTCTTGACCCCGCTGAACTCAAAAATCACTATAAATTTTTTTTGGATGGATAGGTTTTTAAGATATATTAATTTTTGAAATTTTTGTTTGCTTTGCTCAAAACCAGCTTTAAAATTTAATCCGTAAAAAAAAAAAAAATATTACCGGACAAAATTTATGAATTCAAATTAAAGTTATGGCCGTTTACAGGCATCAAAATTCGACTTTTTCATTTCTTTTGTAATTTAACTTTTATAAATAAGGGGTGATTTGCATTAGATATGTATATAAAAACACTAGAGCGTGAAATATAAGTCAAAACGAGAAAAACTAAATTTTAGGATGGGGTCTATTTCCCCCCGCTTGGGCACGAGGTTGTTTTTCTAAAAAAAAATGACATCAAGTTAAAAAAAAAAAAAAACATTTAAAAAAACAACAAGGACACTAGCAATATTAAGCTATATTTTTTATTAAGCAGACTTCCATTTCTTAATTTTCTTCTTAATTCAAGTTGTTTTGACTAGTAGTTTTAAAGATATTGGCGCAAAATTTTAGATGATTTAGTATGACGTTAAAGCATTTTAGTATGATGCTACGTTAAAAACAGGCTTTTCCAAACGTTAAACGAGTTAGCATCGTATTATCTTTTTAACATTTTACTAAAGCTAAAATCGCCACATGCCTATTGTATCTTTTTAGTATCATACTAAATCCAAGTGTCACTTTGACAGCTACAATTGCAAAAATGGGTGGAACTGTCACTGTTTTAGGCGTGAGAGAAATAGGTTTAGTATGAAAATGTTTAAAACTAAGAATATTTTAGTTAAGAGTTGTAAAGTTAGAAAATTGTTGAGTAGTATTGTGCTAATTAATATACCTTAACATCAGGCTGTTTAAAATTTTGTGCCATTTATTTTTAAATTCAAAATTAATAAAAAACAAGTTTCAAAATGTTATTCCTATACGAAATAAGAAACAATGACTTGTAGATGGTGAAGTGGCGAAATTTTGGCCAAGTTTACGGAGAAGTTTTTGACACAATCTCAATTAATAGACATTTATTGAAAAACCGTTTTCATCGTACCATCCAAACGTTTGAAGATACCCAAAGTAAGCGGAAGCACAGCTTTCGCAGAGTAGGTTTTTGTACTCACAACTCAACTTTAATCTGATGACATGATAACTATTTTTGCGACTCGTTTAGTTACAGGGATATTTTATTAATTTTTAAAACTAGATTAGAGGCCCTTGGTCTCAATTAAACATATAATAATGGAAGTTTTGATCAATTTTGATCCTTCGAATGTTATTAATAACCGAATTTGGATAGCAGAATCAGTTTATAAATTCATATTATGTAAATTTGTTAAACCCAAAATTTAAATTGTAAAATTATTATCTTCTTTCTTGCCAATTGAGCTGACAGCAACGCCATAGCTTATAGCTTCATTTGACGTTTTTATTTTTTTTTTCTAAATTACATATCTCCTTACCTACTTATTAACACAATGCCATAGTTAATATTTATAAAATCATCTTAAAATCAACTCCATTCTTTATTCTCGAAATATTCGAGCTAAAAACATTTTTCAACAATTTTTATTGGTTTCTTGTAGTTTTTTATTCAAGTGTAAATTGATTTTTTTTACTAGCTCTAACTAGTAAATTACACTTGAAAAAAGAAAGTACAAGAAACCACTAAAAATTGTTGAAAAATGTTTTTAACTCGAATATTTCGAGAATAAACAATGGAATTGATTTCTAGATAATTTTATTTTAGGCATAATGCCATAGTTGACAACTGATAGAATTTGGGAATAAAAATCAATAGTTTTTTTCTAACCAAGCAAATCCTTTTGACTACGACTCTTCTTAGATCAAAAAAGCACCTCAAATATCCGTTAGCTCTTTTCTTAGGCCTCGCAAAGATTTGTTATAGATATACTATACACATACAACTAAAAGTTTAGTGTACGAGAATTCCTTTTGTTAAATTTTACAAACTCTTTTCTTTTTGGCATACCTACCATTACCTACGCACCATCAAGGGTGAGAAAAAAGTTTTATGAAAGAAAGTTCACCAATTTGTTGTTCTTTTTTTTTGTTTCGATCTGAATTTCCCAACTGGCTTAATGTGAGGAAGCTAAAGAAAAAGTAAAAGGTGCTTGCTTCATGCTTGCATGTAGGTAAGTTGAAGGAAATATATGTATATTATCATAAAAATGGTCTTTTCTACATTCACTTCCGATTCACTCAACTTGTTTAAAAGCTCTGACACTTCTTGTATACCATAGATAGGGAAAACAAATTGTGGTGTTATAATTTTAGTTTTAAAAGTTAAAATTATCTCTACGTCCCATGCAATTGTTGCTAAAAGAAGAACGTATCCTGCTAAACACTTGGCTTGTAAAAGTAAGATATGTATACAAATGTTATTTTAGAAAAACAAAGAATAAAATCCAGGATATTAAGAGTTTAAATACTTCTTATACAAATTCGTTCATGACTTCACAAGGAAATACTAAATTACCAACCAAAGACAAAACAACTTTTTCGAAAACTTTTGCATAAGTGGTGTGCATTAAAAGTTGCAGTGGTAACTGAGTTTGTTTAAACTTGTTCGGAAAAACAAAATTATATGCAATAGTGAATAAATTCAGAAACGCGTCGTTTTAGAGGTATACAAAATTTAGTTAAAAATCAATTTTTCCCTTGGTCACGCCGCGCCATAACTTGAGAACGACTTTACCGATTTCATTAATCTTATATTTTTAATTTTTTTATTACTTTGTTAGAAGGTGGCCTGGCAAAAAACCTCGTTTCAAATCCTCTTTGTGGGTGTCGGGCGGAAATGATTACCACAGTTTGTCTTGTGCGTTGTCTAGATGGTGATCAGCTGAGATCAGGTCGCATTTCTGAGGTATTCCTTAACTCCTTAATAGTTCAGCCTTCAGATATGCGATCTGACCATAGATTCGGGATCCCTAATTTTCAATGGTGGAGTGAGAGATTTTCTTAATCCGTGCCGAAGAAATGGAAGGCTGGGAGGGAAAACAGTCGCTAACGAGCTTATTCGGACGCCTTGCAGGGTCCGTCTTACTTCTTGCCTTACGGCCCAGTATATCGGCTCGCCCGGGGCTGAGCTTTTCTTTCCGTTCTACTCGTGGGACTTTCATTTAAATTTTTCAAACCATGGACGATTTTGACATGACAGACGTACCATCCGAATCGAAGATAAACTTTTGGCCTCCAGCCAGGAGACCACCGTAGGCAACCCATTAAGTACTGAGACTCCGGTGCTTCTGGGGACAAACAAGAAAGCACCGGCAGTACCAGCCATAGTGCCCCTGTGCTTCGACTGACAACAACAAATCCAAACAAGATCTCGTGCAGCAATGCCAGCCATAGCATAGGAAAATAAAAAGATATCGGCGGCGCGGCGGCGATGGTCTTCTTAAGAATCAGTTTAGGAAGCTTCCTCTATTCTTGACAAGATTGCCAAGATTGAGGAAGCTGAAACTATTCTTCAGAGAAAACTCGAGGATAAATAATTGAAGTACCAGAAAATTGTCGAAGAATACAACAATCTTCTGGCTGCTCAAGAAATGGCCGTCAAGCGTAATAGATCTCGAGAAGAGGCCAACCAGCCTTCGAAGAAAAGTAAGCTTGGCGGTCCAAAAAAGAATAAAGAAATGCCATCTTCGAGAGTAGCGCAACCGCGTACTTTGAGTGAGGTTTTCAGTGATGACCATACTAAAAACCTGATGTAAAAAGTTTTTTTTTACTTTGAAAAATAAAAAAAAAAAAAACGAAAAGTACTTGTTTCAGTATCTACTTTTTTATTTTTTCATTATTATAATGTATACACAAACATAATATGCAGAGTAAATACTATTATGACGGTGGAAATACTCGTGTCATGTAAATATTTTAAAATCAACGTGGAACGCGAAACTCGGCCAACAAAAAATGACAAATGTAGGAAGAAGAAAACTTTCAATTTGTTTGAAAATATTGAAGAAAAAAAAAACATTTTTTTTTAATTTTTTTTTTTTTTTAATATGCACAGTGTTCAAAAGTACAAAAGCAAAAATGAGCCACAGTGTGTTAACGCGTTTCTCAAGTATATTCTGCACATCTCTACAATTATGGCTTTCCAACCATAAAAGTTATCGAAATCGGTCAAATACTTTTTGAGAAAATGGTATCACAAAATGTATGTAAGGTTATTATTGAGCTCTTAGAAGACAACAATTTTGTAAAATGTCTGTAAAATAGAAGATCTGTTGTTTTCTGAAATTCCTGGAGAAATCGGAAATCGCTGGATTATTGGATGCCCTAAGCTTACTTTGTCAAAATATTTGATACTCCCTCCGAACAAAAATTAAAGGTTTTTTAAACTTGATAAAAATGGTGTTTTCAATAAAATGTGTTGGATCAGTATTTTTACTAAGAACCTATGAGTATCTATTAAATATGTACCTACCTATTTTTTTTTTTTAAATAGAACTATGAGTTTGGTTGATTCTTACACATTTGCATACCTTTTAGCGTGATTATGATATTGTACAAAGTCTTTATTCTTTGCATTATGTTGGAATGGGAATCCATGCATTAATACAAAAAAAAATTATTGTGACGAGACAAATCCTAATGTGCACTCTGTTTAAGGAGGGTAAAGACCTTACTCATCGCGTGGATATTCTAAATTCTCACTCAAAATGCAAAAGGTGATAGAAAAAAAAATAATGAAAGCGATGTGCATCTAAAGACCAACAGTTATGCCATGCATGTTCCATTGTACTGTGAAAAAATAAACAGACACAACCGAAGTCGTTAGTTTTGAATGACAGAACGTGCTTATTGTAGAAATTCTAAAAGGATTCGCACCGTAAGAGGGTCATGTGTCGGACAATGGCATTGTTTTTGAAAAATGAAAGAAAATGGAAGGCATCAGGTGAAAGTCTTTAAAATCATGTTTTACTCTTGTTGAAGCTTATATTCATGATGATTTTTTTCCTTTTTTTGTGTTATTAAATAAGTGCCTACCTACATTTTAAAAGACATGTGGATGTTTGATGTGGACTTTAAAGTTTTTAATAATTGTAATTTTAAATTTTTGGATGTGGCGAATGTTTGTAGAAATCACTTTGTGATAAATTATAACCAAAGTTTTGGAGTAGGTATGTAAGAAATCACTAAATAATATACGAATTTATAGTAAAATATCAAACGTCAAATTTGTAATGTTGTCCTGACTGCACTTTTTTGCTTCTCAAAGTTTAAAGCTCAATACAAAATTTGGCATCGCTAACGTACACCGTATAGCGAACCACGTTTGTATAATCTTCGCCTTCCCTTAGTTCCGTAAAATTCTGCTGAACGGTGGAAGACCATAGAGTGGACATTATTGCTGCTTAAAAGGTGGAACTAATCGATAAATTACTGGAGTCCTAGAACATTCCGAACATTACAAAAACTACGATCGATATAATATAATATTAATATTTTTCATTATTATTATTTACTAAGCTTATTATGCGCCATCCTGTAAATCTAGTAATTTTCATGAATTTTAAAATATGGAATCAAAACCTTTTATCATTAAAACTTTGTTCAAAAGAATAATTTATTATCCTCATTAAATTTTCAAGAATTAAGAAAAAAAAATTCATTTTTTAGCATATCCTTGGCTTTTGACTTTGGAAAAGGTAAACAGAGTATCAGGGATTACTTTCTATAAATCTCTCTCATCTCTCTTAAAACACGAACCTTTTCTTATAGATATCCCTTAACTCTATTTATGAATAATTTCAAAGTCATTAAATTCTCACCTTGTAAGAAGAAAATATTCCAATATTCATTATGTCTTATATCCTGGTTCGAGAAAATTTTAGATGAGAAGAATCAATAGAGTTATTCTATTGATTCCGACCAATCTTACTAATTTAAATATCAAAGAAAAAATATGTTTGTTTTTTAATGATTCTTTCAAATATTATAAGGATATGTAATGTTTTGTATATGTACCTAAGTATATATTTTTTTTTTAATTATACCTAACCTACGCACCAGTGGCGTGGCGTGGTTGATTTCAAATGGTAAAGCCTAGTATGCTGCTAATGCGAAACGAAAAATCCCATACAAAAATTATACAACGAAATCACAAACGAAAAATTTCATTCTGCTTTTCGTTCTATGGTACGCTGTTCAATGAGCTGTTCTTTTTCGCATATAATTAATTGCCTATACTGTACCATTAAGGCTCTCCCAAACAAACGCGAGTATTCGGCGCGACGAACGAAAACAAAAATAACAACGTGTTGTTTTGTTTGACAACCACGTGTTGTTTTTGTTGTTTTCGTTCGTCACGTCGAATATTAGCGTTAGTTTGGGATAGCCTTTAATTGTGTATGAAAAAATGACATTTATGTTCTTATTAATAAACATTGTCTAATTTTAGACAGCCGTCCAAGTTTTTAAAAAACCTTTCTAATTTTTGCTAAAGTAATCTATCTTTTTATCTCTCCTTAGACAACGTAATTTATTGTCTAAACCTAGAGAAATGCAATATTTTTTTAATTAAAAAAGCATATTTCCGACTGTTTCAAAATACTTAGACATAGTTTAAACAGCCAAAAATCTAATTAATAAGACCATTAGTCTCTATATTCTTGTTTGTATTTTTGTTGTTTCTTTCATCACAACATGGCTTTCTATGATTTTTATGCGTTTGTTTATTTTTTGTTTCTGCAAGCGGTGTTACTTTCGAGGGGTAATTTTTCATTGTGGTTTTCGTAAGCATTTCGTTGTCATGTTGGAGACCAAAGAACAATTTCATTCCGCATCCGCAGTCAAAGAAAAATTAGTCACCTCTGAAAACGTAGGTAACTAAACTATGAATTAAATTTCCCAAATCGGGTATTGCTGATCTGATATACATAAGTAATTTCTTTACAAATTTTGTGTTATACCTAAAAGTTTAAATTTACAAAATAATAAATAGGTCAATGTAATATATATAATAGTAGTAGGTACATAAAAAGAATTTTTCAAAGAACAATAACCTACCTGACCTGGTCGATGCCACGCCCCTGAATTATAAACCTCAAATTTCAAACTTTTTCCTTTACACACATAGCAAGCCTTACCGCTATACCAAATTTTATTATTCTGCAACAATCAGAAAGCAATTTTGAAGAAGTAGGCGGATACCACGCCCCTATATCCTTAAATTTACGATTTTTCCCTTTGTAAGCATTGCAAGCCGTACTGAACTTCCGAATTTCATCATTCTATAACAAGCTGACATTTTTTTTATATTTGGTAACCATTGTCAGAAAGTGGGTGGATTCCACGCCCCCCTAAATAAAAAATCTCAAATTTTCAATTTTTTCTTTTGCTCAGTTCGCTATATCAAATTTCAGCATTCTAAAACAATCGGAAGTATAATTATATAATTAAAATAACAATTTCGAGGAAGTGGGCGGATACTACGTCCACTGTATGCAAAACCTCAAATTAAAAATTAATTAATATTATAATATTAATTATATTTATAATAATATTAATTATAATTATAATAATTTTTTTCTTTGCACTCATCATTCTACAACAATCGGAAGTGCTCCATATAACTGATAGCAATTCTGAGAAATTGGGCGGATACCACGCCCCTTATATGGAAAACCATTTACACTACAAGACCTACCGTTGTGCAAAATTACAAGATTCTAAGTTATAGGGAAGTGCTCCATAATTTTGATGATCTGTCAGTGAGTCAGTCAGTTACGGTTTTTAACGTCATATACATACATATGTCAGAAACTACTACTGCTAACGAGTTAAAATTTCGTGAGGCTAGTTTAAAGTTTCTGACAGTTTTGGTTCCGAAGTTTAAGGGGGTCGAAAATCGCTTGAGTTTGTTCCTGTAAAAAGGAGTGCCCTTTGATCCAACAAGATTAGCATTTTTAATCATTAAAGCGGGGTACACGCATTATCGATCACGTATGACAGTTTTGCTCACGACTGATAGTGTGTATACTCTGTTTGTTTGATAGTTTTTCAGGCAAACTCACTGGGCAATCTTGCTCACAAAAATGTTTGATACTGACTGACAGTCAGCGGACTGTCATACGTGATCGATAATGTGTACCTACCCCGCTTAAAGCTGGAAGTTTTTTTTTCCGCTCGTTTATTAGTGGTGCAGTTTTCGAAAAAAATACCTAAATTGAAAAAAAAAAAAATATTGATAACAACGGCAACACTCACGGCCGACCAATTAAAATTTAAGATTTAAGCCTTAACTACATTGGCCACTTTTTGCATGCAAAATTACAAAAGTATAAATATTTTTTTCCAGCTAGCGCAGTTGTTTTGTGAAAAATAATATATACATTTTATTTTTAAACCAAAATTTAAGCTTTCTGCATCATTTTTATAATTTTCCTGTGAGAAAAACTATCCCAAAATGAGTTTGAAAATGTTCACTTTTGTACTTTTTCACTTTTTGGCTTATGTAGTTAAGGCTTAAAATGATAAATGATCAAACAATTTTTTTTTAATTTTTTTCTTTCTGGCTATAAAGAGTAACAATTTGTTTCTTCACAAGAAACAAAATTAATAGGAGTGTTGAAAATAGAAAGAGCGAATGTAGGACAATTTTTCGCATTAAAAAAATTGATTTAGAAATACAAAAAAAGCAATAATATTAACATTATTATATTATACATAGTTAGTTTTGTTTTGTGAAATTTTGTTTTGTTCCTAACATGAATTACAATAATTAATTAATTAAGAAATGTTAATTTCATATTGAAGTACCAAAGACTTTGAGGATTTTTCTTATGTCGTCATGATAGTACTATAGATTTTAAATACAACGATGTCGTTTGCCATTGCACTTCTTAAAAAAGTACTCATTTAAATCCATTGCATTGGCAAAAAAAGGTCAGCCGTCAATTCTTACTACGTTCCCATGTGAAGCGAGCTTGAAGCTCACTTAGACCCTTTGTATACCAGCATCGAGTTGAAATAAGCTTGAACCGACTCGACTCCACTTCAGGGGCGGAGTCGAATAGAAATGCGTGCTAAAAAACCTATAAAATAACTATGACGCTGATTACACGATTCTTTTTTTCGGTTGTTTCGTCTTTCGTTATTTTGACAGATATGGTGAGAAGTGTAGAAATGTAAGGGGAATGAAGTAACGAAAGCAGGAATGAAAATTTCAAGACTTTTTCTGGTTGAAGATTTGACGTTCTAGTTTGACAACCGATTAGTGATGAGCGATGATGGCAATCGATGTAACCGGGATTCTTTATTCAAAGTAAAACATCGATACATATTTCAGTATCGATTTTTTGATAAATTACATCGACCATACAAGAAAATAGAAACATGCAAACAAAATAGTTTGTTTAAATCAAATGCAAAGAGAGAAAGTTAACAAAAATATTTGTTGTTTTCTATCAAGTTGTGTGTTCTTTCAATAAGAAAATTGTCATGTGAAAGCATATTGTAATTTTATTAATTTGTTATAATTTATTGAATTTGATGGATTTCAAAAAAATTGACAAAAGTTCATTAGGTACTATTTCATGGAAAGGGAATAAGGATAATTTCAATACCCAAAGGAGTTAGCAAAGAGTTCAGCAAAGAGGGTGCGTAACAACTAGTTATAAATCAGGTACAAATTCCAAATTATGTCAATATCTACTTTTTAACCAAGACAATAAATGTTCCAACTAAAGTAAGTCTAAAAATGTTTTTTTAATAAAACGAGTGTGACTCTTCCCAATTGGTTGAAAAAAACCACAACACAGGTTGGCGAAGTCGACAACTCACATTCGAAGGTTTCAATACAAACAATCGATAACAAGCATGAACTTCACGTCTAGTCTTCGCGCTTAGATTAGAAGTCGAAAATTCTCTGGGCTTTTGTAAAAGTACTTAGCTGTTATCGCATTAAACACGTTAACTGTTAAGTAGTGTTTTTTTTTTATAAAATTTCCTTTGGGGATTGGGGAAAACATACGTGGTGTGGTAAAATCATTTTTCAGGTTATGGTGGTATATTTTATGAGTTACTGAAGAAGTAAATGTTTTGATAGCTTTTTGTTGGTGTGATTTACATGTTAGAACTTAGCTTAATATGAAAAATGTCTACATTTGTACAAAGAAGAAGCCTATGCTTTAGTAGCTTTAATTTTTCTTTCCAAAATGTTATCAAATCATTTTTGTTTATTAATTCAAATATTGAAGATTTAATGGAGAATAGTAGTTTATAAATTTTGAAAGACACCCATATTATTTTACGTTTTCAATCAAAAACACGTTTTGAAAATTTTAACATATTTGGTCCTTAAAATAGAAAAGGAAAAAGTATTTCCTTTGTTTTCAAGTATCGATTTCGAAAAATACCGATATTTCGGTTCGATAAATGTGTGTGCCGATTTATCGCTGAGAATCTTTCAATATGGCTCATCCCTAAAATCAAAGCATTAAGGCTCTCCCAAACCAACGCGATTAATCGCCGCGACAAAAGAAAACAATAACAACAACGTGTTGTTTTGTTTGACAACCATGTGTTGTTATTGTTGTTTTCTTTTGTCGCAGCGATTAATCGCGTTGGTTTGGGAGAGCCTTTATGCGAGGAACTTTTAAACTTTAAATTATAAGTTTTAACATTGCTTTTCATTGCTAAAAAGGGTATACATTTGAACAAGAAGTGATTAAACCCCTTTTTTAATTATTATTAATGTTTATTTTCCAATAAATCCACCGCGGAGATTCTGAATGTCAAAATAACGAAACAAGTCTTATGAATGTAAAAAAGAATCGTGTAATCACGAGGATACGTACCTGTCAAAAAGACGAATAACGAAACGAACGAAAAAAGAATCGTGTAATCAGGCTCTATTCAAAATTAACTGCCACAATAATTTGCTACACTTATTTTAGCCTCAAACCATTCCTGAACCCCAACCAAATGTTTTGAGAGCATCTGAATTGAGTCCAGTGTCCCTTAAACTAGAGTCACAACCAAAGTAAAACTTCGATAAACGTCGAACCCAAAAGAAAACGTCAAAGCCATCCCATTTGCTGTCATCTTATTTCTTTCTCTCTCTGGCACCAAATATCATGCAACAACCATCTCGGCGGCACGCGCAATTTTTGTGTTTTTTTTTCTTCGCCCAACTACTGTCATCAACAAATTACACAAAAAAAAAAAGATTTTCGTGGTGACGGCCTGCCAGCCAAGTAGTGAATCATCCGATATCATCACATCAGCCGTTTTTCGTTCCGCTCACCACGTTCAGCCTGATCAAAGTTCCATTAAAAAAGAAGCCTTGTCTCTCTGTTTGAGTTTTGTAATCTTTGAGCTTTAAATGAAATTCCAACGACACGCAAGCTGAGAGACAAGCTAACAATAAACCACACTGAACTGAACCAATACCAACCAAATCAATAGGAAACAGGTGAGTTAACTTAGCTGGTTCTATATGCTATGGCTCTCCTCTGGGTCTCTGCCTCCGATGCCTTAGCACATCGTTTTCCGTATTTCATTTGTGTGTCTTCTCGACGACGACAATAGTTTCAATTGCTTTGCTTTAAACCAAATCAATTTTTTGTGTTAAATTTAGTATTGAGCTTCATTTCACGCCAGTCGTTTGTATGAGTTAATCAAATACGGTCACGTTGTTGTCGCCGCCGCTTTTACTATTCCCCTAGATTCACGATCTTTATTTAAATTTGTTTTTCTCCGGCGGAACTCACTAAGCAAACAGAAAACGATTAACTTTGAAAAACCAACTCCCGGCTGGCTTATTTTCCTGCATTCTGTGAATTCCTTATAAAGAGCTCAAGTGCTAACCAACAAAAATACTAAACTATTACTTAATCGTTATTCTTTCTCCTCGTCCAACATCAATATATCAGTTTTTGTTTTCTTATTTTATTTTGGCTGCAGACACAGAAAAAGTGAAACGACTTTTGTAACCATAAACTACAGACGACCTACTTAACGAGTCGATTGTGGCAAAGAAGCAGCAAAACTGGACAGAAGGAATAACTAAACTGCTGGCATAAGAGAGAGAAAGTTTCTTCTTCTTTCAAAAACATAACTACTAACTAACCCTTTGAAACGAAATCAAAGTCACAACAAAACGGTGAAAGTTTTTTTTTTCGTTTCATCATCTTGATTTTGTTGAACAGTCTTGTCCGACAATTTTGCTACCTTGAATCGTGTGCCTTTGTGAGAAATAATTCTATTTGAAAAATGTGGCCAGAAAACGTTGGAATCCTTGCCATTGAGGTTATATTCCCTTCGCAATATGTCGACCAAACTGATTTGGAGCAATTTGATGGAGCGTCAGCTGGAAAATACACTATCGGCCTAGGACAGAGCAAGATGGGATTCTGTTCGGATCGAGAAGATGTGAATTCTCTCTGTTTGACGGTAGTCAGTCGTTTGTTGGAGAAGCACCACATCAAACCCAGTCAGATTGGCCGTTTAGAGGTGGGAACTGAGACCATAATTGACAAATCCAAGTCTGTGAAGAGTGTCTTGATGCAATTGTTTACGGACCAAGGAGCCACAGACATCGAAGGCATCGACACAACGAATGCCTGTTATGGAGGAACTGCAGCACTATTCAACTCTGTCAATTGGATAGAGTCCTCCAGTTGGGATGGAAGACTTGCCCTGGCTGTCTGTGCAGATATTGCTGTTTATGCTAAAGGAGCTGCTCGACCAACAGGCGGTGCTGGAGCTATTGCCATGCTCATTGGACCAAATGCTCCTCTAGTTTTCGACAGAGGTTTGAGAGCCACTCACATGGAACATGCCTATGATTTCTATAAGCCCGATCTGAGTTCGGAGTATCCGACAGTTGATGGCAAACTATCGATCCAATGCTATTTGTCAGCTCTGGACACCTGCTATCAACTCTATCGCAAAAAATTCGAAGCCAAGCATCCTGACACACCCAAAGTAGGTCTGGAGAACTTCGACGCATTGCTATTTCACACGCCGTTCTGCAAACTAGTCCAGAAATCGGTAGCTAGGGTCGTCTTCAATGACTATCTCCTTACGCCTGAGGACAAACGCAAAACCCTCTATCCGGGATTGGATAAGTTCTCAAACTCAACACTCGCTTCAACCTATTTCGATCGTGATGTCGAGAAGACCTTTATGACACAATTTGCCGATGTTTTCGAAAAGAAAACAAAGAAATCTCTACTACTAGCCAGCCAGGTGGGCAATATGTACACACCATCGGTGTACTCAGGTCTAGTGTCACTGCTGGTCAGTGAGACACCCGAGAGTCTAGTTGGAACACGGATTGGCCTCTTCTCATATGGCTCCGGCTTGGCTGCTTCGATGTATTCAATTTCAGTTACTAAAGATGCTGGTATCTTCAAGAAGTTCATCTCGAAACTGGACTATGTCCTGCCTATGCTGAATTCTCGTGAAAAACTCTCTCCAGAGGAATTCTCACAATTGATGGAAATCCGCGAAAAGAATAACCATGCTGCTCCCTACACACCGACTGGTAGTGTAGCTGTACTCTTCCCTGGAACATATTACCTCAAGGAAGTCGACGAATTGCATCGAAGGACCTATGAACGAGTACCAACAATCTCCAATGGCTTTCACTAAATCAATGGATTGCCGCTTTTATCAATCCGTTTTACAGAATCAATCGTATTCGGAATTCAGTTTCAAATGCTGACAAACATTCGTAATCAGTAAAAAAATCTCCGGCATTCGTTGAAGAATTTCCGTTACGACAGATTCTCTGAAACGGGTGATTATTTATTATTTTAATTTTATTCAAAAAAAATATATATACCTATTTTCTTTTTTTATTTTAAAGAAAATAATAATTCTCTAATTTCTTGACAATAATTTATTTTTAAATTTAATTTACAAAGATGCACGGTGCAAAAGTTTAATAGTTTTTTTAATTATATAAAAATATATATTGTTATGTTCGAATGGGCGGTAAAAATTAAAAAAAAAAATATTTTTAAAAATACCGTTGTACATAACATGTGAATGAAAATTTTGATACCTTGTAGTTAGGTAGGGAGCTCTTAGTAGTAAAAAATAAATAAAACATTTAAACAAAAAAAAAAAAAAAAGTGGTGGATAATGTATAGAATACAAAAATCTAATATTAATTAAATTAAAAAAATAAATGCGAAAATAAAATTTATTTGATAATCAAATAGAAAATCAAATTTTAATTTCTTTCTTATTGTTTGTGTTAATATTTTTTTTTTTTTTTTTTTACAGAAAGTCGATATGTAGAAGGGAAATCTGAATCTACTTATTTTCTTTTTTCCAAAAAGGTGTGTTACTTAGCTGTTTTTTCTTGTCACATTCTTTAGTATGTGGAATATGTTGATAGTGAATGAGTTTTGTGAATTTTAGTATTTTCTCTTTTTGTTTTTTTTTTGTTTTTACGAAAATTGAAACACCTCTGAAATGGGCGCAGTTTTTATTTTATTGAATAACTATGGTAAGCAAGAGGGAAATTAAAATTAGCATTAACATAGATATAACTATGTATGTTATGTTTGTTTGTTTAGGTACAGATTGAATATTGAAAGTAGGTTTTTTATTATATTCGATTACGTATTAATATTTTATGTCATCTAAAAATTGAATATTCGTTTGTCTTCTTTGTGCAACATGCCTATCTATATGCGCATATTATTTATTTTATGTATGTAAATTGAAGCCACTTAATATAATTTGAATGTGTATGGTGAAATACTAGAATAAATATGGAAAAGATTATGTTCAATGAATGAAAGTTCAGAGTGGGGCTCTGTTTTTACTTTAAATCATTCCGAATTATTCAATTCAACAATAATCATTTTGAACTTTGTTTTATGCATATTGCGATGTTCACATTGCGTTTTTTTTTAAGTATCAGCTTATTTTATCATACATATTATATGAACGTCATATAGAAGAAATTAATGAGTAATACTTACCAGAAAAATATGCGTAGAAATAGCATTATCAGAAGCATCAGCTACATATAATTGAACTCAACAAAATTTTGTTGAAAGGTTCTGATTCAAAAACCATTTATTGTATGTACAAAAATCCAATAACAGAATTTACGTGGAAAATCGTATCACTGTGAGCGGTCAGAAATTTTATACAGGGTGATCGGTATAAGATGCACCAAACTGCTGGAGCGAGTAGGTTGGGTTAAGACAAGTAAAAAATCGTATGGGAGGAGGGGGTCTATTTCCCCCCGTTTAGGCAGGAGGGGCAATTTTCCGAATTTATAAACAAAATAGAAGAAAACTCTGGATTAAAAAAAAGTATAGCACGTCGTTCTAACCGTTACCGTTGTTTTTAAATAATAATTTTTCTGTATTAAGTCAATTATTTTAGAAAATTGCTCCTCCTGTTATTTTTAATTTTCTCAAAAACTAAAACACATTTTAGCATCTGGTTTCCTGTTTTTGACTAAAAGATAATAAGAGTATTGCATTTTGAAAACAAAAATTATACTTATACATATATTAATAATTACATAAAATTTTGAAAAAAATTAGTTTGAAACTTTTTTTTTAAATTTTTTTTTTCAAAATTTCGAGTTTGGAAAATAATTTTTCAAAAGCTATTCACTAACAAAACTTAATTTAAAATGAAAATCAAAGAAGAGATTTCTGGCTTTCCAAAAAGGTATAGCATGGCATTTTAAATAGTACCGTTATTTTTAAATATTTTTTTTTCTGTTTCAAGTCAATTTTTTTTGAAAATTGCCCCTCCTGCCTAAACGGGGGGAAATGAACCTACCCTCCCATACGATTTTGTTCTTGTCTTAACCCAACCTACTCACTCCAGCGGTTTGGTGCATCTTATAGCGATCACCCTCTATACAAATGTTGTGAGACAATTGAAGCGTCTAGATTGAGAAGGGGTCAAGTGACATTTTTGAAGTTTTGTGATATAAGCGTTTAAAGTTTTATGTCTATAACTTTTTTTTTGAAAGTGACAGAAACTTATAAAAAGAACATAAAAAAAGACGAAAAATGTGCATTTTTTTTGTATATCAACAAATTTTATTTAAATTCATAAGAAAAGTGTGTTTTAAAAAAAAACTCTGCACTTGACACCTTTAGGCAAAAATGAGTTTAATTTTTTTTTTCTGAAAAAGGGTTAAGTGACAGTTGGCTTTTTTAGTGTTTAGTTTTAGGCTTTTTTGCTGTCAGCAATCTCAGATATGGCCTTTTCATAGAACTAACGGTGCTCTTGGGTTATAAAGTTCAAGGTTAAGTTTGCAGTTACCACCTTCATGCAAAAAAAATTATTAAAAATGAACTCATAAAGGTGTTAAGTGATCTTAACCCCTTCTTGCAAAAAATACATCAAAACAAACGAGTATTTAACCCCTTTATCTGAAGCTAACTTTGTAAGTAATGACAGTAGAGATACGGGAATTAAACCAAATTTTAAGTTGTCGCTTAACACCGTTATCGATAAAAAAAAACCCCTTCTCATTCTAGACGCTTCAATTATGCTTTGTAACCTAATTATGCTATGAGCCAAAAGTGAGACCCGAGACATATGCAAATTGAACATTACTTTTATTTTTTAATAAAACTAAATATTATTGTTTTTCTTGATGATTTGTTCCTAAAATACCTATAATAATTTATAAAATTATTAATTTATAATAATTCATAATGGCCTTGCATGAAACCAAGGATCTTGAAAAAAATGAGTGGAAGGCTCTAGCTTTCAGGAATATCTTCTTTTTTCAACACAAAGTTTCAAAATTTCCTTTCCCAATAGCACCGATCTACGTTAAATGTTATTTTTGAAATTTTGATCACAACATACAATAGGTACAGTAGATAGCGATGCATGAAGAGTGTGTTCTTATTTAAATAAATATACCATTTTTTTATTATAGTTGAAAAAGTAAAAAATATTTAAGTAGTGTTAATTCAGTTCTTTGGCATTTTTTCTTATTATTAGCTTTACATTTATATCCTTCATGAAAATGCAGATTTTGCTTTCGAGAATATGTATGTTTTTCATTCTTTCTTCTTTTTTCAATTCGGTATAAAATTCTGCTCTTCAAAATACAGGCAATTTAATATTGAGTAAAATAAAATTTTCTTCATTCTCTTTTCCAGAGTATCATTTATAAGCAAGTACCTACCTTAAAAAATTAAGTCTTGCGCGCGCTTTTATTAAATTTCTGAAACTTGTTTTTTTTTTTGCAGAATTTCGTTAAAGAGTGTTTTGAAAAGCAGAATTTTTAAAAACTGAAGTTTTGAAAAGTAGAATTTCGAAAGCCCAGGTAAAAACTGGGCTCCGGCTGAAAACCACAAGAAAACAGTCGTATTTGTCATAAGTCCCTAGTAAAAAATAAAACATATACTACGTTTCCATGTGGTATTTAAGCGAGCTTGAAGCTCACTTAAACCCTTTGTATACCTGCATCGAGTTGAAATGAGCTTGAACCGACTCGATTTCACTTCACGAGTGGAGTCGAGTCGAAATTTGTGCTAAAATACCTGGGTTGAGGAGTTAACTTGAGAAACACCATATGTCATCTCAACACCGTTTCAATTCAACTCAATATCGAGCTCTCAAATCTATCGAACAAAAAACCTGGGTCGAAAATCCAACTCTAATCCAACTCGAGCACTCGATCCTGAATATAAACGTAGTAATATATTGATAAGTTGTTACGTCCCAGAGCCAGGAGGGGAGGGGGCAACTGCCCGTCTTGCCCTCCCCTGCAGGCGCCTATGTCACCAAGTGAATTTGTGCCATAGAATGGTACAAGGCAGCACAATGCGCTATTACCGTGTAGCTTTACATTAAAGACAATTTCCAATTGTAAGAACGTAACGTGCAAAATATCGAGTGAGGAGTGCGCCTTCAGACCAAGCCATTTATGTACCTACATCCAAATTTGTCCACCGGCAGTCTTGGTAATGCCAGTCATCAAGGTCGTCGTCTTCCGAGGCGGAATCACCTCTAACATCAGGTCGTGCATCGCCGTTCTTTGTAGTTGGGCATCCCTATAATTAATTCATGCTGGATTTAAAGTTGCTTCCGTAAAAATTCAATTGAACATCCATTAGGTTTAAATCCAGGAAGTTTAAATCGCTTATAATATATGTATTTACAGATAATCGTTTTCAAACAACAGTTTAAACAGAATCAAACTAAAAAATCAATGTATCTTTTTTTTAAGATCTCCGTAATTGCCATAATTGAAAAAAAGCTTAAATTTTGCATTATTAAATCTAGTATGCATGCAATTTTGTAAATAAAAAAATTAGTGGTTGGTAAATCTCTTGTTGTTAACGCTAATAGTTTGTAATCAGAATATCTCAACAATAATTTTAATAATATGAAACTTTTTTTTTATTAGATCAAGCGCTGATACAAAATATTTTGAGTGTATATATATGGAGGGCTCACAGCTGTATCAAACCAAGTCAGAAAAAGATAAATTCGAAGATATTTACAGGTTCAGCAAATACACTGCCATTAATTACGAAACTAATATTTTACTCATATTGCAGGCAAATTGATAGTTTATTCTCTAAATTTTCTTCTGTTTTAAAAATAAAATGAACGAAATACGTAATATTTAATACCTACTAATTTTAGAGTTTTTTTTTTGTATGACTTGGTTCGGTACAGCTCTGAACCTCCCATATGTACATATCCTAAATTCAGCTAACCTTGGGTATGAATTTAAGGTTATAGATATCGGATTCTATAATTTAGAATGTATTTTTCTTGGCTTTATTCAAAATTTAACGAAAATAATGCTTTCTTATAATCTTTAAGACCTTAAACTTGGCAATCGGATTATAAAATTACAAAATTATAATGTCGAATATATTTTTTTTTATATTTTTCTTACATCAGCCGATAAGACAGCAACACATCAGACACAGAGTAGGTCTTGCTGCAGCGGATAAAAAATTAAACATTTTTGAGAGCATTTCATAATTAATGAAATGGCCGAATAATCAATTAAGGAATTGTTTATTGGGGTGATGAGTTACATTTCTTAAGGTGATATACATATTCACTCTGTATTTAAATTTTGTTTGCATAATTATTATACTTCAACGTATTGAATACATATATTTGTGATCATTCAGTTTTTTTTACGATTTTCTGAGAAATTAATGAATAAATTACTCATCAATTATACCATATTTTTAATCAACAACCCTGTTAAAAGAGTTTTGGATGCAGCTATGTTACACTGTTAGCAAGGCGTACGCAGGATTTCGTAGGGGGGGGGGCAAACTCACATTTAATTTAATTTTTTTTTTATTTTTAACAAAATATCGGTTTGTACAGATTAAATTAATTAGCAAAAAAAACTAAGTGATATTAATTTAGTTTTAGCTATTTTCTTAGCAAATCTTATTTGGCTTAGGCTTAGCGCTTAGGTCTATTTTGTAATCTTTAATTTCCTTTTTTTTTTTCTTTTCTCTCTCTCCATTTTATGGCTCTATCTGATTTGAAAGTAAATAAGGCTTTTCTTATTGAGATTTAAAAAACTTCATAACAAGACTCCGAGCAACCAATACTTTTAACCGACGATAGCAAAAATAACATTATTTCGATTAAGAAATGCATAACAGAATTTTTTAAATTATTGTAAATTTTTTTTTACTTTTTAAAACTTATTTTTTATTATTCCCAGATTTTTGTTAAGGGCCAGTTGTACAAATATTTGATCCGTGGTTCAGGAATTTTAACTCACCAATTTCGGCGGATTAACTGTTGTTCAACGATGGTTCAGGCATGTAATTGGCTTTTAGTGCATATTGGAACCTTGAACCATCGTTGAACCTCAGTTAACCCGCCGAAATCGGCGAGTTAAAATTCCTGAACCACGGATCAAGATTTAAACCACGATTGTACAACTGGCACTAAGTAGAATTTGGACAAAAGAATTTTGACCCACAACCCTCGTAACGTATATATAATATTTAGTGTTTATAAAAAAAACTCCGTTTCATTATTTTGACTGAAAAAAGGTGAAATTTAACAGCTTGTGCATGCATTTTAGGGTATATTCCCCAAACTTACATTTTGTTTGGATCAGACACCCCCTGCATACAAAGTTTATGCCCTACAGTAAATTTATGGACAAAGAAAAAAAAACTTGGCCGAGTTCACTAACCCGTGCCATTGTCTTCCCATACAAATTTTCACCGATTTTTTGTTAAGTTTTTACGTATTTTTTTTCCTTCCGAACAACTGCAGATATTCATAATTTTCTTGTTGATTTTTATTTATCATCCCTTTAAAAATCATAATTCAAAGTTTATGGAAGAAAAAAATCTAAGAAAATATTTTAAAATTAATGACAGAATTTGTTTGTAAATACATTTTTTGTAGGGCATAAAATTTTGATTTAGGAGGTGTCTAATAACTCCCCCCACTGGCTTGCGGAGGGCCCTGGCCGCATAATTTTATAAATGAAACTGTTATAAATTGGTTGAGTTCAAAAGATCGCAGATAAAAATATCGCTTTAAGAAAGCACCGGTAGACAATTGGTCGTTTTATAAAAACACTCCACATCGATTAGACTAGAATATCTACTTGTTTCACAAGTAAACCTGGTAGGATTTACTAGATGTTTCACAATATCTAAGTTCTGATTAATTACAGTATTCTTCATTTAATTGTACTTTTTTTTTTTGTACTATTTTGCTGCATTTTATTAAGCTGAATTAAGCGAGGAGTTCAAGTAAGCGGGGTTCAATTAAGCGTTTAAAAGGCTATGCACCAAATTTTCGAATGCAATTTTTTCGGTCAATTAAGCTGGAAAATCAATTAACCGAAGTGCAACTAAACGGGGAATACTGTACCTGACATATTAGTACAGGGTCATATAAGTCTAGAATTTAAAAAAAAATATGTTTATAACCTACATATACCTACAGGTGGATCAAATCAGACAACTCTGTTTTTTTTTTCTTTTGTGGACTTATGACGATATAAATGTGTCGGCATACCATCATTTCTTCTGATTTCGAATAGGTACTTTTTTACCTGCCCTTCAAAAGATCGCTAATTATGAGGATTATTTAAAAAAATTAGAAAACACAAACAAATGTGAATTGATTGATTGATATCTTTAGGAGGTACAAAAACCGTAGTAAATATAAGTTAGGTATGAAAAATAAAAAGCAATAAATTATATATTATTTGATATAGAAAAATAATATAGGTGTAAATGTATATTTTTAATAAATCACAAGACGGGTGTTCGTGTTATCATGATTTATAAAAGAAATGCAGAGAAGCAATTGACATATAGTTTCTTTGCAATAATTAAATATTGCTGCTGATTTGTACCTATTATTATTTTTTTTAGGAGATGGATAAGATCAAAAGTAATGTATTAATTTTTTGTATATGATGGCATACACCTTGAGAATGGTTCATTATAGCCGGCATTATTTCTGTGCAAGAGAATAAAAAATAATTTTCTCACTCTAACATTTTTTCCTGGAACATAGATATTTAAAAGATTAAGTAAAACGGGGATTTTATGTAGTATGACAATATATCATAAACAAACATAATATGTACAATGTTAATGTATAAGGTGGAACAACTTGGCATTTTCGCAAAATTCCATTTTAACTGTCTTACTAAAAATCGCATAAAAGATTTTTGAACATTCTCTAATATTTTTACTTGCGATAGGTAGGTATATAACTATATAGCAAGTTTTGGATTTGTAAAAAAAAAAATGGAACTCGAGAATTTCATTAGGGAAGACGAAAAAAGTGGTTCTCGCAATTCCGTCTGTCTGTCTATCTGTGTACTCGCCCACAGCTTAAGCCCATGAGCCGATTTTAAATAAACTTGGTATAAAGTGTTTTTGGGACATTCTCCCGCGACACCAGGACCCATGTTCTGTAACTCTCACATCGAAAAAATCAGTCGAGAAACACTGAAAAATGGAACAAAACTCATGTATTTTGTTTCAGTTTCCATCGTTTGTCGACCGATTTTATGCATGCGAGAAGTTACAGAACATGGGTTCAGAGTTGTAAAGACTGCATTCAATTCAAAACTGCAGTCAGTTAAGTCACATGTAATTGACTTAAACATTTGAATAGGTTACTTAATCCCCATAAGATGGTTTCAGAAATTGGTCAGCCATATGACTTTTTTTATGAATTTTTAAAATTAATTTTTTTTTTAGCTCTGGCTCGAATTTTTAGCACCTCATTTGTGGAATTAAAAAAAAAGTAATAATGCCATCTGAAAGTTGACTGAATCCTCATAAAAGGTCAGATAGTTTCAGAAATTGGTCAGGCAGATATTGTTTTTTGTAGTTTTTATAAAAAAATTTCAAGGTAAAGGTCAATAACCTTTCTTTTTTTTTTGTGAAACTCATAACTAAAAATTAACAGCTGCCCAATTTCCGAAACTGCCTGGCCTGACCTGTTATACGGGTTAAGTAACCTTTCAGATGATGTATAGTTCTTTCGAATATCCCATAAATGAGGTGGTAAAAATTTATGTGACCTTGTAATGACCATGAAAAAAAAAATTTAAAACTTATTAAAAAAATCTATGACTGACCAATTACTGAAACTACCTGACCTATGACCTTTTACTGACCTTTTAAATTGCATACATTTTTTTGCGAATATCCCATATATGGGGTGCTAAGATCCCACAGCCGTATTTTTGCGCATTTTTATCTTCGCCTTAAAAAAAATCCATGTAAACTACAACAACACTACAAAATTATACCAAATTGTTGTTGTATTTAATATGGATTTTTTTTAAGCAAAGATAAACATGCGCAACAAAATGGCTTATGTATGAAACGATTCACTTTGCAACAGTGTGTAACTTTTTTGACAGTACGAGTTCTTCATTTTAAAATTAAAATATTTAAAAAATGCTTTTTTATCAATATTTAAAGAACGAAATGCATGCTTCTTTAATTTAATTTTATTAATTAAATGAATTTATTGTAAGAATAAATATAAAATCACAGACACTATAGTTCCATAGATATCGCATGAAGAAGAAAAAAATATAATCACTGGGACGTAGACGTACGTCCCAGTTTATTCAAATTTGTGGGCCCTACATACCTAGTATATGTATATGATTATATGAAAGGTAGATGCACACACATACACAACCGATTCGATTTTATAGAAAAAAGAAAAAGAGATTACAAGCAAAAAACATTGAAAAAGTTATCATTTTTGTTTGTATGGGATGCGATATCTATGTAACTCTATTATCTGTGATAAAATTATTAGCATGTATTAGGTACTTACTACTAACCTAAATGTTTATTCCAAGCAATTTTAATTTTAACCACAAGAGCAAGCTCGTGCGATCCAGTCGGGCATTTTATTTTTCTCGAACTACAGTAACTGCTCTAATTTTGTTCGTTTTATAATCATTCCTAAAATACAAACAAAAAAACCGTTAAATTGCAGCTATTTTATCATGAACTTGATTTTTTTTTTTTTTTTTTTGAGAAAGTTTAAAAGTGAACTGAACCAGTTTTAAAGAAGACAACTCGTATCGATTTGTGTTCACCTTAATAATTTTGGTATGCATGAATTTAATTAAAACAATAAACTTTAACCAAAATCTTATCTATTAAAAAGCTAACATTTTCTTCCTCCATTTTCATTTCACGTAAGCGAGGTAGCATTTAAGTGTCAATAACGTACCTATACAGAGCTAAAAAATATTTGTAAATATGTAGGTACCAAATTAATAAAATAACCGATCATTTTCTTCGTGAGAACTGTACGCTTTATTTAAGTTATTAAAGCATCTGATAACCGAAATTTCTTTATCATCGAACAAAGTCTAAATCGTAAACAAAACATTGTTATTATAGTTTATTATAATTATAAAACTATTCAAGCGGATTGTCAGTCAAGTATGAAATAAATTGCACTTTGAGCTTTTATTGAAAATTCTCGCAGTATATTATACTCAAACGTGTTACATATAATTTTTATGAATATTTCATTATTATCAAGGTGAATCGCATTTGAAATGCCCAAAAATAAATTTGTATTTTGCACGTTAAATAAAATAAAGAAATTTTTTAATTGAAACAGTACCTATATTATTGAATGCAAGAGATTTAGCCACATGAAGGTCAAAATAAGTTCAGCTTTATAGTCTTTTCTGTTTTTCTTTGTATTTTTTTGTGTAAATAAACAACTAGGAATGTAAAGCGTATTTATTCATTTGTTTACATTTTAAAAATAATCTACATTTTCTACGTTTGGGAAATGTTTTCACTATTCAAGTGTATCCAGCAGCAAGAACTAGCCAAAACGGCTCGCATTTGGCTATAAATGCCGAAAATACACAAACCCAAAAACGAGTTATGATATCTAAATTTATTAAGAAAACATTTTCATTAATGTTCAATTATTTATACAACAGAATAGCTAAAGTAAAATCAATATTGTTTACAGAAATAAAGAGTTGTGGCAGAAGAGTATACATACCTAATTATGACAATTGAGAAAAACAAATTAACGAAAGTAATAAAAAGTATAAATGGGTAGGTACTTCAAAAAAAAAATTAATAAAAAATGAAAAAGGCGTCAGTTTGTCTGAAGATAACTTCTGAGCCATTAGTTCAAGTGGACTTGCAATGTCGTTAGGTATAGATGTTCTTTTTTTTTTGTTAATTTCCGCCATTAGTTTATTTGTATTTCATTAGATATACATGTACATACATATTTTAAAATAAATTTTGAATATAAAAAAAAAAAACAGGTGCAGGTAAGTACACGAAATTTTGTTAAATTGTCGGTAGATATACATAATACATAGCACTAGCCTATTGTCCGATTTTTGAATAATGCTAGAATTATTGTTGATAAATAAATTTGGTGACACAACAAATCGTGGAGGAATAGGGCTTAGTGACTTACAACCCTCAACCATTTATGTGTGCATACAAAACGTTGTTTATCGGCAGGAATGGAGGGGACCTACAATTTTCTATTGAATATGAGCCGCTAACGATTGAAAGTCAAAGGGTATAAAATTAAAGTGACAAATTTTTGTCGAAAGCTTTTCTATAATTTGTGGTTATGGCATTTACTTATTCTTTTTTTTTATCTCTAATGCATTATAGTGTCCCTTTGGGACACTGATGGGGAGCAGAAATGATAGATTAAGATACAGCAAAGATAAAGTGAGTTAAAAAACCATCTTTTTTTCATTTTTGTTTATACATTTATAGAAGAAAAACAAAAGAAGACGTCTACTCAATTCTGGTGAAAAATAAACGCATGCATTATGTATACCAGGGTGATTTGCATAAGGTGTGACAAAAAGCTAGGGCATGTAGGTTGGACTTAGACAAGAAAAATATCGTATATGAGAGGGGGGTCTATTTCCCTCCGTTTATGCGGGAGGGGCAATTTTCAAAAAATCACTTGAAACAGAAAAAAATAATTACAAAATAACGGTAACACCTACAAAAGTCATGCTTTAGCATTTTAAAAAGCCAGAGATCCATTCTTTTATTTGATTTTTAAATAAAGTTGTTTGATTAGTTTTTAAAAATTATTTTTCAAAGTCAACATTTAAAAAAAATAAAAAAAAAAAAATTTTTAACAATTTTTTTTACGTAATTAAGTATTATTTTTTTTCCTAATATTCAATACTCTTGTTAATTTTTAATCAAACACAAAAAACTAGATGTCGAAATGTTTTGTAGTTTTTGAGAAAATCAAAATTAACGGGAGGAGAATTTACTGAAAAATAATTTAAAACAAAAAAAAAACATTAAAAAAACAACGGTAACAGTTAAAATTGTATGTTATACCTTTTTGTAAAGCCAGAAATCATTCCTTTTGTCTTCTTTTTAAATTAAGTTGTTTAAGTGAACAGTTTTTCAAAAATTAGTTTTCAAACTTAAATTTAAAAAAAAAAAAAAATTGTGTTCAAACTAATTTTGTTCAAAATTTTACGTTATTAAGTAATATTTTTGTTTTTAAAATTCGATGCTTCTATTAATTTTTAAGTAAACACTAAAAGCTGGGTGCCTAAATGACTTTTAGCTTTTGATAAAATTGAATATAACGAAATCTACTTTACTACTTAATTAGTAGAAATTGGATCTTTAGAGTAACAAAATAACGGATGGAAGTCGAATTTAAGGAAAACTTATTTTAGCATCCGGTTTTCTGTTTTTGACTAAAAACTAATAAGAGCATTGAATTTTAATAACAAAATTAGTAAAATTTTGAATAAAACAGCTTGAAATTTGTTTTTTCCACTTTTTTCAAAATCTATAAGGTCCAAAATTTCTAAGTCCAACCTACACGCTCTAGTTTTTTGTTACACCTTATGCAAATCACTGTATATAGGTAGACACATTCAGAGATTTGTTTTTCCTCAGAGTTTCCTATGTGAATGTGAACAAATCATTCGCGAAAAGTAATAAGTGCCCTTTGATAACTTATGTTGTACCTACATAATTTTATTCTCTACAAGGTTTTTGCAGAGATTTTGTGTTCAAATAAAAACAAAACCAATCTCTTTTTCAAGATGGAAACTCTTATTCCCTAACCCCAAAAAATTGTTTTTAAAATGAGTCCACTAAAATATCAAATTTCATGACCCTTTCTGACTAATTTAGCTGCATCTGAAAATGTAAACAAATTATTTATCTAATTTAAATTTAAAATGCACAGTAAAAAAAAATAAAGATGTTGATTTGAACAAAATTTGTGTATTTATATTTCATTGATACTTTATTTACAATAAAGCATTATTCCAATCGATTGTTTTATACCTACACTTATACTACCTAAGTTTAAAGAAAATTGACTCATTTTGTTAAGCCTGTAGTCGAACAGAAAGATGGATAGACGAAAGTGCACTATTTTCATCTTCCCCATACCATGGTAATCTAATTTGAATTGTAATTAAAATTTTCAATTTTTCACGAATACATAGGCAACTAAATTGTCATAAAGTATTTAAACATAATGGAAGTTTTCATCATATTTCGACTTTTAAATTACCTACATATTAGATTCGTTCCTTTTCCTTTACTTTGAAGCTCTGCTCTATGCATTTTAGCACAATTTTATTTTTTTGATATGAACTTCGACAGAGTTTCAAAGTAAACGAATAAACCAATGCGAAATGCGTCACTTAAACTCTTTGTTTGTTAAGTAAGAGTAGGCATACAGTACCTATTTTATTACAAAAATTTAATAACAATAGTTAATAATAATTAAACAAATGCATATACGTAATTAAAACTATTCCACTCATTCATGCTTGGGTGTATCTTGAATTCATAAAATTACTTCTCAACAGCAGCTATATGAAGCATCATCTATGTAACTGTCGTAACGTTTTGTTTCTATTCAAACTATGTATTTCCGAATACGCAAATAGACTATTGATTAATATTCAAGATAAATAGGCTGGGTGCATATTACAACAATAACGTTTAAGCACTTAATTATTAGAAATAAAATTAATCTTTCTGTCAGTAGTTTTACGAGTTTATAGGTAATCTTATAAATATGAATATCCTTAAGGAAGACCGGTTTAGAAAGGGACGTTATAGTCCAGATCATGTCGGAGGTATAGGTTCAATCCCCAGCCTCGCCACCTAATAAATTTTAAAATAAAAACGGCTACTACCTCTTGCTTGGAATTGAAAATGCCTTCAAGAGTATCTCTTGTCATAGAAAAGTGCCGCTCACATTAGCCGTTCGGATTCTATTCGGCAATAAACTGTAGGTCCCCTCCATTCCTGCAGACACTTACACATAAATGGTTGAGAGTTATAAGTCAATAGGCTCTAGTTAGTTCTTCATGAGCTTTTGTGCCATCAAATTTATTTGTATCGTAAATCTTTTGTTATTCACGTCCAGATGTCAGAATTTCTTAAAAACTAAATAGCCGCGGGCGTGCAGAATGAACATAGGGTAGCGAGTTTTTGAATTAAAAAATCTTTAAGTCATAAGTCAGTAGGTGACTTATGAATTAAAACAAAATTAAATCATAAGCCTTATGAATATTAAGACTTATGAATTAAAAGAGATTTAAATCATAAGCTAGTTAGTGACTTATGAATTTAAAAAAAACTAATTCATAAGCTAGGAATAGTGACTAATGAATTTAAAAAATTAATTCATTAGCTAGTTACTGACTTGTGAATTAAAACAGATTTAATTCATAAGTCAGCTAGTGACTTATGAATTTAAAAATTCATCTAAAACTTGGAAACTCATTTTGACTGCATAATTGTTATTAACGAAAGTGGTTTTCAAATTTAAGCATATATTTTGTGAGCTTCCGTGTATGCGACAATCGTAGACAGCTCCTAAAATGTAAGGATGGCCTCACATGGTGCGAACAAGATGTTTTTTTGCGGATTTTACGGCCGCATCTCTCATAAGGCACTAACTACATAGCTTATTAATTAATTTTTTCAAATTCATAAGTAACTAGCTTATGACTTAAATCTGTTTTAATTCATAAGTCACTACAGCTGGCTTATGAATTAAATTTTTTTTTAAATTCATAAGTCACTTGCTGGCTTATGAATTTAATTTTTTTAATTCACAAGTCACTAACTAGCTTATGACTTAAATCGGCTTTAATTCATAAGTCATTAACTAGCTTATGAATTAAATCTTTTTTAATTCATAAGTCACCAACTAGATTATGAATTAATTTTTTTTTTAAATTCATAAGCCACCTACTAGCTTGTGAATTGAACCCAAGCTTAAGCTAGAAAATGACTTAAGCTTCTGCAACTCTGACTGGTTCTAAAAGTAAAATTGGCAAGGTCGCACCATAACAAATAGAGTATAATTTTTCAAAAGCCCATTCAACTA
The DNA here is from genome assembly GCA_947049315.1 of Epistrophella euchroma. NCBI lineage: Eukaryota > Metazoa > Arthropoda > Insecta > Diptera > Syrphidae > Epistrophella > Epistrophella euchroma. The sequence continues at coordinate 116,771,561 of OX346245.1, read as the reverse complement.
CTTTCTTATACTAATGGAATATTGACATTATCGGAAAACCCATCCAGTTGTCAAAGTTAGTGGCGCATTTTCAAGTATTGTAGTGCTTAGGCAAGTATTGTATTGGAATATTGTATTTTCAATTTTAATAAAAATCTTCACAAAGGATAGGTACAATTTAAAACAAAAATAAAACAATCTTAAAAAATTTATAAAGAAAATTTTACAGGGTGATTCGCATACGGGTTGACAAAAAGCTAGACTGTGTAGGTTGAAGCAAGACAAGAAAAACATTGTATTAGAGGATGGGATCTATTTTCTCTCGTTTTGGCAGGAGGGGAAATTTTCTAAAAAAAAATAGTCTTTTAAAATAGAAAAAAAAATCATTTTAAAACAACGAAAGCACTTGCAATGGCCTTTGTGTTGTTGTAACCCCTTATGAATAAAACAGCTGATGCAACAACAACCAAAGGTTTTTTTTTTTTTTTTGATTTAAGATTATTTTTATCGCGGTTCTGAGACATTTTTAATATAAAATCTTTTTACAGACTTACCACGATTGTTTTGAATAATAGTTTCCCGACGTTTCGACAGGGTTGCACTTGTCTTGGTCACGGATCAACACGTGGTCACGTGGTCAAAACAATATTGTGGTAAGTCCGTAAAAAGATTTTATATTAAAAACAACCACAAGTATCTGAACATTTTTGAATAGGTTGACGCCGCCTTGGATAGGTTTTTGAACGCGAGGAATGTCATGGCTACATTTTCTTTTAAAACCTATTTGTCTGTCAGTGGCAGCGGCGCGCGGGGCGGTCTAACCATCTATGTAGAATATTTGACGACCATCAAAATCGCTACACGGATTTGCATCAAATCTAATAAAGAGTATTTTTTGTTTATTCAATTTGTTAGGCCGAACATATTTTTAATATTTCTTTAAATTCGTTTTTGAAAAATTTCTTCTGTAATAGTAATAAAGTTATAAATAGAAACTTCAACATAAAAACTTGTAGAAATTGGTAAATTTGTTAGCAAAAAGTAGGAAATAAAAAATCTTTCAGTAAAACTTTACATAAATACTTATACTCTTATGCTAGTGATTGAAACATGCGTTGTATGTTTCTTTTATTTACATAAATACATAACATATACTTAAAACTAGAGCCCCCTGTTGCAAGTGTACCTCTGCTACACGTGTAATTAAATTATCCGTGTATGAATACGTGTATTTATATTTACACGTGTATTTAAAAATATACTTGTAATTAATTTTTATGATTTTTTATCCAAAAATTATTTTTTTTGTGAAAACGTAAAAATTTAACCTCGGATAGAATTTTATAGACATTTTAATTCAATTCTTGCATGGCTTTAGTTTAAGTAAATCAGAAAATTGTCTTATGCTAAATTAACCTTTATTTATAAGTCCGTCGCTTATATTTTTTGCGCAAATACTTTTTTGATGAAATACAGGACACCCCGATTGGTTTTAAAAATAATTTTAATTACACGTATATTTATAACTTACACGCCTACACGTTTACACGTGACACGAATACACGTTTAGCTAAATACACGCTTAAAATCGAGAGCTCTACTTAAAATCTAATATACAGAAATACCTTACATATAACTTAATTTTTGTTTGTACATATATGATCAAATCACAATATTATTTTTATTAAACTGAGGAGAGACCGTTACCATTTCAAAATCTTTTAGAATATGTATTGCATATTTTTGTGCTGTTTGTTCTTAAAATTGTCAGTGAAAAAAAATCCAGTTTTTAACCAATCTTATATTACTATGATGGAAAGTTCAAACAATTGGTTTTTGTCATACTACCAATCAGACGGTCTATTAACCCTATTCGTTTAGGTGTATATTGAGCTTTAGCCCTAATGCATGAACGAATTTGCTTCGAAGTTTTATGTGATTCCCTATAGAGAGGGTATTCGAAATTTTGTTTTAGCTCAACTATACCAAGTGGTTCTCGCACAACAGTTTTGTGCCTATTTTATGGAAAAATCGACCATACGTATTTCTGTTTTTTGAATTTTGATTCAAAAACCTAAAAATCAGATTTAATTACTTTGCAGTTTATGTAGTTAGAATTCGAGTAGGTACATATATTCAATTATAATCGATGGCATTATAATTCGAATAAATTGTAAGTTTAAAATGATATTTGCTCAGTGATGGAAACCTAATGGCTGGATTCCACCATTAACATTTGTGCTATAAATGGAACGACAGCTCGTGGAGAATTGATAGGTCTAGTGACTTTCAACTCTCAACCATTCCTTTGCTCTTGTCTGCAGAATTGTTGGGGACGTGCAGTTTTAATTGTGAGGAAGTGGAAAATCCTCCAAGAGTATCTCTTATCATAATCAAGTATGCTGACTACCTAATTAAACTGCAGGTCCCCACCAATTATGCAGACAAGCGCACATGAATGGTTGAGAGTTATAAGTCACTAGGCCCAAGTCCTTGATAAGCTGTTATCCCAGCAAACTCATTTATTTTTAACACAAACGCTGATTGTGAAAGCCAGCCATCAAGTTTCTATTACTGAGCAAATATCATTCTAAACTGACAATTTATTCAAATTATATAATTCCAACAGCTAAAAAAAATCCAACGCAGTACCCATTACGCCATGTTTGCATGCTTCTACACTATACGACTTGCAGTATTTTTAAAAATTCGAAGTTTATTTTATAAATCATTTAAAATAACGAACAAAACTTTTTAAAAAAGTTGCAAATCGATGAACACAAAAAAAATATTACGTATACGCCCGAGTTACCGGATTTAGTTAAAATCAAATTTCTATCATTTTCATTTTATTTTGACTTTTTGATAGCTATGCACTAAATCATGGCAGATTTAGAAGCGCGCCATTTTCTCTACGTGGAAATCTCTAAGAGTTGTTTGATTTTTTATTGTGTGTTTGATACGTGATTCACTTCAGTTCTGGTTCTGTGAAAAAATGAATTGAATACAGTATTCCCCGCTTAATTGCACTGGCCATTTTGTAAGATTTTTCGTTCAATTATCCAGGTGGTTCAATTAACGGAACCCCACTTATTTGACCGAGTCGTTGAAAGCGATAACCGTTTAATGGCACCAGTCGATCAATTAAAATATAAAATGTTCATACAAAAAATTGTTTTGGTAAATTTATTTGTAATAATATGTAACAAATTTTGGACAACTAGGTTATAGATAACAAAAGTGTTTTGTTTTAAGCTCTATACTCTGCTCAGGCTCAGAGTTAAAAAAAAAACCATTATAATTTGTTGCTTGGGGCCGTTCAATTCACCAAAAAATATACATACATGCTTTTAGTTTGTTAGCTGCTTTTTTTAAGAGTAATTCAATTAAACGGGGTTCCATTAACCGTACAAAAAGCAATTCAACTTATACATATACGCGAAATTTTCAATTATGCGGGAAAATTAATTAACCGAGGTGCAATTAAACGGGGAATACTGTAAATGGTTTTCATCACTCCCATGCATTGTTTTCACTTTTTCGATTCACTTGGCGTAATAAAAATAAATATTAATATATATAAATAATATATAAATAAAAAATCATATTGGCTGTTGTGGTGTAAGTATGAAAATAAATTTTAATTTCGTGTTTTATTTATTGTAAAACTTATTTTTTTAATGTCACAACTATTTTTTAATATTATTAATTTTACTTCGTGTTTCGAAACTACATATACATATGTAATTCTCGAAGATAGAATCATAAATCCGAAACGAATAAGGTGCTCTGGGCAGTACTTCCACTTTACTTCAAATTAAGTAGTAGTACTTATTTTTTTTTTCAAAAAATTTTAAAATCTACTTCCTACTTCGCACCATCACCAAAATATTGAAATCTACTTCATTTTCAAAATCTCAGTTTTAACCTACTTCAATTTTATAAAACAAAGTGCTTAATGCATTAAAAAAAAAACGGTTTAAAAATGATAAATGAAGCGGCGGGAGGCTTGCCACCGCTTTCTGAGATCAACCCGGCGAACCCCGCAGGCGGATCACTAGTGTGAAGCAGCTCCATGGGAAAGTTATGAAAAGGAAGAAGAATGATGAAATAATAAAATATGTGTTACAGGATTTGAAGTTCACGGTAGGAACTAAATATCCTGATATATCTGGCTCCAAACACATTGATATTATAGTCTAAATAAAACGATTTTTCGAATATTCAAATTTTCGAGATATTTTTTTGATAAAGAATGTACCGTAGGTGTCAGTAAGTTGTAGTTTTCATTTCTTTTATAATATGTGAACTTATTATCTGAGAAATATAAGCTAGAAATATTCTACAGTCGGGACACTGGAATCATTTGAAAATTACAAAAAAAAAAAAAAAAAAAAACAGTACAACAACGTGTATTTTTATCACTGTTTTTGAAATTGTTTGGTATATTAATTGTATAAATTAAAATATCTTTCACAAGAATTACTGTCTTCTGGCTTTAAAATGACATCTTAAACGTAAGATGTTTCTATCTTTAAAGCGTTAGAGACGCTTACGTATACGTTTACAAGCTTTACGAACGCGTCGACATGACAGACGACTTGAAGAGAATCTGAAAATCAAAATGAACCTACATAACTGTAATCTCGAATTCCTTTTAACAAACTATTCCATTCTTTTTTTAACAAAATCGATTTTTTTTTCTTTCAATGGGAAGAATTTGTCCAAAAAAACTGTTTTTTTTTTTGTAAACAAATCGATTTTTTTGTAGAAAGGAATTCGAACATTAGTTTAATTGTCAAAACGCACGCTGAAGTTGATTCTTTTCAACTTTAACGTTACGTTGGTTTGTGTACATGTTAATTGGTGCCAAATCGTAACATTACTGCCCAACGCGTCATTGTAAACACTTTGTATAAATTGCTATATGTGAACTTTCGCGTTGACAGAAAAATCTGTCAAAGCGACGCCCAACGCGCCATTGGAAATCAGCCTTTATAGAAATGTTTTTAGAGCTAAAACCTTTAAAATAAAAAACAAATAAAGATTTGAATAAAAAAAAAGTTTATTTTGAAATCTACTTCGATTTTTATCAATCTACTTCGGTTTTTTCTTCAAATCTACTTCTACTTTTTTTCCGGAAGTGGTAGCGCTGGCTCTGGGTTGCGAATTAGAAGAGCAGAAGAGAATTGTTGTAGTTGATTTCTATTTGTGATTACTGGAAATCGTTTCTAGGCATTATTTATATATGTAGAATCCAGTTAAGTATAATTGTGTTCGTCCTATACTTAACTACAGTTATTGAACTGATGTCAAAATTAATATTGGTATGAATCTTGGGGTGAAATCAGAGTCCTACGCCAAGTAAATAGCAAAATTATAAAAAAAAAATCGGTGCACCCATCCGTTATGTGCGTTTTCTGCCAAAAATCTAAAGAAAAACAATTTTTGTACAATAATATTGCTCATAACATTTACGATTAAATTACGAAATTTAAAATAAAATTTATAACACTGCGAAAATTTTATAAAATACATGTAAATCAGATCTTACAAGAAATACAATAATAAATTATTGTTATTATAAAGAGGTTTGTTTATTTTTTTGTATTTACATTATTAACAATCACAGAAGTATTAATTCACTTCAAAAATAATACTGACTCGTTACTTAACTAATTAATAAGCGCTAAACTTGAAGAAATTAACTCCTAGAAAACAAAAAAAAAGAGAACGTATTAATATTTTTAATTTTTGTTTTTAAATATCATTTGATTGTCTTGCCTAATGGATTAATTCTTGTTTCAAATGAATCCAATGAATAAAATCTTCCACGTGTTGTTGCTCCAGTGAAAAGATCCTAATAAAAAATTAGAAATTAAATGAAAAAACACAAATACAAATTCAATAAACAAAAGACAATTTACCTTGACCTTATAACCCTTGGTATTCTTTAGTCCAAGTTCTTTCAGTAAGAATTTTATTGAATAGGGTGCTCCATCTGCTCGTCGACTGACAAAAGCAACTGCATATGAATACTCTCCAGCTACATTGGTTGGGGTGATAGGTCGAGCCCATACCTAATGTATTTAAAGGAAAACAAATTATCTCGTTTAAGATCATTCAAGCTAAATATTCAAATTTAAGTCTCGAACCTCAATATCATTTTTCAATAGAACACGACGACCCTGAATTCCCAATGGATCTTGATTTACTGCGATGATATCGCTAAAAGTAGATGACATTGTGTAATTTATTTACATACACTATGTTTTTTTTAAAATACTATACCGGTTGGTAAGAATGTCTCTAATATTAGGTTCAACAACCTTAAGATCATTTGACATAATCAATGGAGCTGCAAGGATGGCCCACACAGCCATTTGTGTTTTGCTCTGATCATAGCTCAAGCCGTAGTTTCCAAGGATAAGCTGAAGAGTAGTTATGCATTAAATTATGCCGTAATCAAAAAAAAAAGTTCCTTCTTTTCTTACCATGTCTGGGTCATTCCAGTGGCCTGGGCCAGCATGTGGTTGAATTCTATCTTGGTTCTTTGAGAAATAATCCATTATAGACGCGACTGAACCATAAGAGTCATCGATATCTCCCCAGTTTCTCCACAAGTTGCAATTCTCCTTTAATGCTGTGTAGTTGGGCTGATGAGTAAAATTAAAACGAAAGATTAATTTTTATCTGTATATGAAAGAAAAAACGGTTAACCCACCAATTTTCCTTGGTATTCCTGGTATACTGGCCAACTGCATGAGTAAACCATTGGTCGTCCAGTTTTGTTTAAGAATTTTCCAAATGCTGGGTAACCTTTGTCCATGTCATTTATATCAGCATAACAACCATCAAGTTTCACATAATCAACATCCCAATCGGCAAATGTCTGACTATCGAGTTCCATGTGATCAATAACACCTGGATATCCAGCACATGTATAAGTTCCGTAGTCTTGATACAGACCGAATTTCAAACCCTTTCCATGAATCTAAAAGTTTTATTAAAATTCAGAAAATATATATACAATTTTTTTCGAATTTATATATTTAAAGTGCTTACATAGTCAGCTAAGGCCTTAAGACCACTTGGAAATCGTTTACGATCTTCTACAAGTTTATTGGTTTTGTTATCTCTTTCTTTTTCCAGCCAGCAATCATCGATTATAATATATTCATAACCAGCATTTGCATATCCTTCTGAGACCAACATATCAGCCATTCGCTTGAAAAGATTCTCGCTATAGAATTAACAACGAAAAATTTGTAATGCAATTTTATTTTATATTTTTAAAATAACAGCTTAAATCAATAACTATAAATCTATGAAGAATCATAATATTATGTATGTCTGTACTCGTAGTCGTAAAAGTTTCGTTTTTTTCGGAAAACTAATACGGAAAAATTTCTATTTTCATACGCAGAGTTGTTAACAAACAATAAAACCTATAATTTGGGATGGAAGGCCAGTCGTCAGGGTCAGAGGCAAAAAAGATTTTCCATAATGCAAAAAAATAATGATCAAATTGGATGTATACTAATTGGAATTGATAGGTGAGTTGCTTCTAATTATTCTGAACCAATTAAGCAGCGGTAAGTGTTGTGCGTCAGCTGACATTTTGAAAAACCAATATTTCTGCTCACAGCACACAAAATTTATTAGCACTTTTTCCATAGAAAATTTAAGTATCTTTCTTTTCTTCATAGAACATTTTTTTGTAGGATTTATACTTTCTGAGTTAAGGCACCTTAAGGCATGCTTTGTTTTAGATTTTTAACCGGTTAAAGGAGATATTGGGCAAAAACTAAAAAAAAGCATACTTTAAGGAACCTTAACTCTGAAAGAATAATTCCTATAAAAAAATGTTCTATGAAAACAAGAAAAATAATTTAATTTCCTATAAAAAGGGTTTGGACAAATTTTGTGCACCATAAGCCGTTCTCAAGATATTGGTTACAACGCGTTTTTTTCAAAATGGCGGCCGACGAACCACACCTACATCTGCGCCATTTTATTTGTAATAATTCCAATACCAACAATTATAAAATTTACAAAAAATCCTCTGCCGACTGGGCTATGGCCTGGATCACGGATATAATGGTACCACAGTGCGTAGTGCTTACGGCCCGAAAGAATATGGGGTGAAAAGGTTGGGTATAGTTTGCTCAAACTAGACTTGACGTATCACGGTTACAAATAGGGAACATGAAAAGTGTTGGTCCTACAAACAAACAAACAGTTTGTCTTTCTGTTTGTATATCTATCTATTTTGTATCTAGATCTACAGCCTAAGCCATCACTGAACCGAGTTTCTTGAAATTTTAGTGAATCCAGGTGTGAAATTGAAATTGCTTTTTTTTTACGACTTTCTCGTTGACGGCTTAACTGATTTTTTATTCAGGAGATATTTTTTAAGTCTAAATAACTTTGCATTTAAAGACTTTTAACTGAATTAAGTAGCGAAAAAGAGTGAGTAGGCGAATAAGTGAACTTCACTCTTAAAGCAGCACTGATGGATCGAGAACAATTGAAGGGACTGGTGCAGGAATCTTTGAGCCAAAAACCAAACTTTCCTTACCGACGGGACAGCCTGCTAGCATTTTTCAGGCGGAAGTAAGTACTAAACACATACACGATACACCATCAGTTCTTAACTGGTATGAGACTGTGTGTGTAGACTAAACGAACTTTGCAAAAGCAACAATTCAACACTTTGTTTGGTACCAGGCCATATTGGTGTCCAAGGCAATGAAGAAGCAGACTCCTTAACGGGTCCAGTCCAGAGTCCTATTGTGGAATAGGAAAACACGTGATTTAAAATAAAATCATAAGAAGAGAAGGCTAAAAGACTGGAAATCTGGAATTAACTCCCTAAGCTAAGACAAGACAAGATAAACTACTATACTTGGGAATTACAACCAAGAACGTTTCACATCCTGTATTAGCTCAAGTATAGGAATAATCTAAGAATAGGTATCCTCACTGGTCACTTCAAGCTAAGAAGACGCCCTATTCTTGGCTTAGTGAGCAGTGCCACATGCAGATTCTGCAACACCCAACAGGAGACACTGGACCACATTTAAGGCAGTTGTGAATAACTTGTACATCAAAGTCACAGATAACTGGGACACCACCAGATAGAAGAGACCTAATTACCCTCCCTAAAAATACTAAAGTTCCTCAAAGAAACCTCATGTGACTTTAAATGGTGGCACAATAGATCTAAAGGCCGCAGTGCAATTTTAAGCCCCGAAATATTCTTTCATTGATTCATTCAAGATTTTCAGAGAAATATATTTTGGATTTAAAAAATTCTAAATATTTTTTTTTGAAAAATCTATATTTCAGTCGAATATTAATACCTACCTATACTATTTTTTACTTGCGATATATGAATGTGTAGTGTGTAGGTACTATATGGCAAGTCTTGGATTCAAAAAAAAATTGAACTCGAGATTTTGATTAGGAAAGACGAATAAAGTGGGTCTCGCAATTCCGTCTGTCTGTCTCTCTGTCTGTGTACTCGCCTACAGCCTAAACGTATTGATTTTATTTAATGGTTTTTTTTTTTGACATTCCCCGACAGGTTTTTTTATTTTAGGACCGAAAATAACGGTACCTGCTATATAGTTTTTTTTTAGCATTTTTGAAAAATCCTATTTTTCTCCAAAATGGATCGACAGATTTTTCTAAGAAAAATTCAATAAATTTTATTAAGTATGGGCTACCTTTCAGTGTAAATAAAATTTCCAAAAAATGGTTTTAAATGGCACTTCCCATAGAACCATTTTATTATTTTTGATTTTCTCGAAAAAAAAATATGTTAATTTTGATTATTTTTTTTATGGAGAGTCTTCTGAAAAATTAAAATAGAATTATATATCAAAATTTTCCAAAAAAATAAAATTTGGATTTAAAAAAAAATTTCAGAATTTTGTGTTTGTCTGTACCTGTACCTCGGCCTAAGGCTTAGGCTTTAAGCCACTGAAGCTATTTTTTTCAAACTTCGAGCATAAGATTTTTGGGTGATTCCCTAGAATTTTTTGCTAAAAAAATAACGGTATTTGCCATACAACCATTTTGAAAAAAGTTATTTATCTCAAAAATGGCTCTAACGATTTTTTTTAGATTCTTGTGTGTACTAGTGGTATGGTCTACATTTTGGTGAACAATTTTTTTTTTTACCGAAAACCGTTCTTAAGGGTACCTGCCATAGAACCGATTTTTTGATTTTGGATTTTATCGTTAACTGCTCAACCGATTTTGATCAAAATTTTTAATTAGGAGGTCCTATCAAGTTAGAACAACATTACATACATATATTTTCAAAAAAAATATTTTTTGGATTTTTAAAAAAAAAGTCCAAAATTTTTTTTGGAAAAATCATTATTTTGAAAACGAGTTGATGAATTATTTTAAAATTTTGGTTTTAGATGTAAAGTATTATATTTTTAAAAATGACATACCAAATTTTTTTTTTTAATTTTTTTCTGCATAAATTCTCACTTTTTCAAGAATTGAGATGGCGTTCTTTATTCTGAGATTAAAACATTTTAAGTACTTGTTTTATCATTTAAATTAACGTGTTTCATGCTTTTTTTCCACATTCAATAAAATATTTATTATATTTATATTATATTACGATCAACCTTTAAAATTCTAAGAAATTTTAAAATTTTGTTCTTAAATTTTTATTCAAGAGCAAGTTCGTGGAACCCAGTCGTGCATTTTATTTGTATTATTAACAGATTAACTTTAAAAGCTGCAAAGCAATAAACAAATCTCTCTGAAATATATTTGTTTAATGATTCACTTATAATTTCATTATAAAACTAAAGATTGAATAGGGTTTCGTGGTTCAATGAACTTAAAGAAATTTATTAATGTTTTTATTTTTCTAAGGTTATCAAAATACTTAAATACATAGAAGTATGTATATGATAATTTTGTGAAGATTCTTTCGAATGTCATCGTTTGTTCTACACCAACTCTCGGCACTTCCAGTTGTAGTCAAGAATATTTCAAATCCAAAGGTCAAACACAAAACCAATAACAAAAGTATTTCCCTGGCTGAAAGTGTTTTTTAATGAACATAACATACACTTATACCTACCTACTGATCTATATTTGCTCGGGTCCATTAACTCAAGACTTATAAGTACATATACGTACATAAGTCTGATGTGTGTGCAAAAAAGAACAATATTTTGTTCTTTTCTTTATATTATTTGAGGTTATGTCAAGTGAAATCACGAAGTGATGAGAGAGAAATTGAACGGGGACGTTTATTATCTCCAAAAAACAATGGCGCAAAATTTTAGACGATTTAGTATGATATTAAAGCATTTTTAGTATGATGCTAGGTTAAAAACAGGCTTTTCCAAATTTTAAACGAGTTAGAATCGTATTATCTTTTTAACATTTTACTAAAGTTAAAATCGCCAATTGCCTATTTTATCTTTTTAGTATCATACTAAATTCAAGTGTCACTTTGGCAGCTAAAACTGCGAAAATTTGTTGAACTGTCACTGTTTTAGGCGTGTTCAGCTAGAAAAATAGGTTTAGTATGATACTAGTTAGAAAATGTTTAAAACTAACAATATTTTAGTAAAGAGTTTTAAAGTTAGAAAATTGTTAAGTAGTATCATGCTAACACCTTAACATCAGGCTGTTTAAAATTTTGCGCCAATATCTCTGTCGGATATAGGCATCCCATGGACTGAATCCCCAAGAAATAATTTTTTTGTTTCCATAATCTCAAAATCCCCAAAAATCTCCACGTTTACCCAACACAGTTATTGACTATAAGCAAATTTTCAAATTCCAAAAAAATATTAATAGATACCTACAATTTATTATTTTGATATAATTGTTACCGTAAAAAGCCGAAATAATTAAATTTTAGAATTTACCGGTAAATCCCACCTCACTGTTTATACATAGAATATGTACTACATTCAAAGTTTCTTTAAATGCAAAAGAAACTTTATATACACCCAACCTCGCATCTGCCGAGGGGTAGCATGCCCTCCATACATACCTCACTGTTTATACGCCATAATGCATGGGTGCCAGCAATTTATTTATCTAGGATTTACTGAGGTGCGTTCTTTTATGTTACTGTGGTTAACTATGGTTAATGTGTCAAAAATAAAAGTTGATGCGCCATAGTTAAAAAAGTTACTCTTGGTAACTTTTTCATTTAGGAACGACCAGAGTTAACAATAGTTAATCTGTCAAACGAAAGGGGTTGAAAAAAAAAACGAGTTGTTTTTGGAATGAATAACAAAGAAAAAAATATGATTGCATTAAATTTATTTGCAAAAATAATTATTAGGAATTCAAAATAGCATGTGTACTATTTCCGAATTAAATTTCTTTGCACTTAAGTTTTGTATAAATCGAACAGAAATAAGTGCAATTTTTTTCATTGCTTATGGGACAGAATTTTCGATGAAAAATTGACGAAATAAAAAAAAGAAGATGCCGACAGAAAGAAAATGCATCAGAAAATAAAAGAAAACTATTCCAAAAATCAAATTCGACAAAAAAACATCGATTAAATTGATAAAAACATATTTTAAATATTGAAAACAATTCCAAATCAAAAGGGCAAAAAGTAAACAAAACATCCACCATTGTATTTCAGCTGTGTTTGACAGAACTATTTCAATTCATATCGAGGAGATGAGTTGGAAAAAGTTACAAAAAGTTACTTTTTGACACTTTAACTTTGGAATTTAGGAACGATTTTATGACGTCATAAAGTTACTCGAAGTAACTTTTCTGAATTAAAGGAACGACCGAAGTTAACTATAGTTAACTATAGTTAACCACAGTAACATAAAAGAACGCACCACTGGTAAATTCTAGAATTCAAGATGTGTAAGTTGTGAATCAAGCAATTAAATCGCGCGCACGATTGTTGAAGGGAATTCATCATAAGTTTTCCTTAAATTCGACTTCAATACGTTTTTTTATTGCTCTACTAATGACCCTTTCTTCACTTAGTAAAAAGTAAAGTAAATTTGGTTATTTTCAAATTTTCTCAAAAACTAAGACATTTAGACATCTGGTTTCTAGTGATTGATGGAGCATTGAATATTAAACATAAGTACTCCTTAGGGCCAATTTTTCAATAGTCAGTTTACAAACAATTAGTTCTTATTCTAGATAAAGCAAAATTTGTTCCTATTTATTCCTCTGACAAGTGACAGCTAACTTAATGTTTAACGGATGATTAAAAATCGATCTTAAATAACGTATGTACCTATGATGTTTTCATTATTTTTTCAAAATTTTGAGTTTGGACATTAATTTTCCAAAAACTATTTTCTAATATAATTTGAATTAAAAACAAATGGCGCAAAATTTTAAACAGCCTGATGTTAAGGTATTAGCATGATACTACTTACTACTTAACAATTTTCTAACTTTAAAACTCTTTACTAAAATATTCTTAGGGGCCAGTTATAGCTATCATTGAAATTCATCATTGAAAATTTTAAGGATTCATTTTAAGACGTTTAGGAGTCGAAACCTTTGATTATTTTGATGCTAAAATAAAGCTTATGACTTAGTTAATATAACTGACCAAAAATTCATTTCGGTTCAACCTTTCTCATGAAATGGCATTTATTATTTCAATGATCATTGATAAGGTAGTAAAATCATTGAAAAAATGAAAGTCAATTTATGTGGAAAGTTGGACCCAATAAATATTAATTGAGTCGTCAGCTTCACATTGGCATCAAAACAATTACTGATTTTGCTTTTCCCTAAATCTTAAATTAAAAATTTTTAATGATGAATTTCAATGATAGCTATAACTGGCCCCTTAGTTTTAAACATTTTGTAACTAGTATCATACTAAACCTCTGTTTCTAGCGGAACACGCCTAAAACAGTGACATTTCAACCCATTTTTGCAATTGTAGCTGCCAACGTGACACTTTTGGATTTAGTATGATACTAAAAAGATAAAATAGGCATGTGGCGATTTTAGCTTTAGTAAAATGTTTAAAAGATAATATGATGCTAACTCGTTTAAAATTTAGAAAAGCCTGTTTTTAACTTAGCATCATACTAAAAACGCTTTAAAATCATACTAAATCGTCTAAAATTTTGCGCCAATATTTCTGGTTTCGAGTCAGTTTTTTTTTTGTTTCAATTGCCCCTCCTTCCTAACTAAACAGTGGAAATTGACCGCCTCCTATACGATTTTTTTCTTGTCTCGTGTAGTTTGGACTCAGATTAAAAAAATTGTGAGCGAGGGGTTCTATTTTTGTGTGTTTAGGTGGGAGTTGCAGTTTTCTAAAAAAAAAATAGAAAACAATCATTTAAATACAACGGCAACACTTAAAATGTCACGTTAAACGTTTTTTTTTTGAAACAGAAATGCATTCTTTTATTTTGTTTATAAATAATTCTTCTAGTGAATATTAAAAAAAATTTAATCAACATCTTTGAAGCAGTTTTCGTCTGTATGTCTTCCTGCTTCCTGTGCCTCAGCATACAACCTAAACCACTGAAGCGATTTTCTTCAAACTTTTCCCTTGAGGGAAAATCGAGATTTTGTTTTAGCTCAAAAAACAAACAAAACAACCGTTTTAAAAAAAGTTATTTATCTCAAAACCGGCTCAAACTATATTTTTATAATTTTTTGTGACCTGCCATAGAACCGTGTTTTTGTTTTCGATTTTTACGTTAACCGATTTTGATCACAATTTTTACGCATTAGGTCCTATCTAGTAAGAATAAAACTGCATCCATATATTTTCAAAAAAAAAATTTTTGGATTTAAAAAAAAAAGTTAATTTTTTTTGTTGAAAAACCATTTTTTTTTTTGAAAATATGGTTTTAGTTGTATCCCTTCAAGCAAATTACTGACCCAATTTTCTCGGTCTTTCTTGGGTCTTTGCTAAACTGAGTGTTTTACGTACACCTACAAAAATTCTTTGTATCTGCAGGATTTTTCCCCACACCTTCATTTAGTTCATCTTTGCAAGCGAAGACATAGTTTTTTTTTGTTCTTTTTTCGTATAATTTTCTTGAGAAGAATTGATAAATGGTCACTTTATAAATAAAATGTTACTATTTTTCGTTTATATTGTCTTTTTGTAGTGCAATAAAATATGTTTGTAAATTTTTGAAATTGATGAAAATAAAAGTGTCTTGAAATGAAAAAAAAAGTTTTGTTTGTTTGTTGTTTGTAGGTAAGGGGCCGGTTATAGCGATCAGTAAAAACGCATCAGAAAAAAAATTCTTTTTGATAATTTAATGTTTTATCATAGGATTTGAAATACAAAAACGATACAAATCGATGATAAATCATTTGAAATATTTATTTCATAAAAAAATTTCTTTGGAGGAAATATTTGAGCTACAAAAAGCATTTTCTGATAGAAACTCGTTTTTTGTACGGCATTTCCATCAGAAAAATGAATAAGTACTTTTCTTAGAGAAAGTATTTCCTCCAATTTTTTTTTTTTTTAAGAAATAAATATTTTAAGTGGTTTTTCATCGACTTGAATTCTAAATAAAATCGTATGATAAAACATTAAATTATCAAATAGAATTTTTTTCTGATGCGCTTTTTCTGATCGCTGTAACCGGCCCCTGAACTCGATTGGAGAATGAAAAAAGCTTTGACGTAGGTAATGTAGAACTCAAGTGGCGAAGTTCTATATTTGCGATTCATTTTAGATCCGTTTTGGGTTCGGTTTTCGCTGAGTATGGTGAACTCTCACTCTCACAATACATGCGCAAGTGGGTCATTGGTGATTCTAATTTTCATACTAATTTGAGCCGACAAACGCAGTTTTGGGGAACCATATTTGGATCCGTACGCGGAGTCCAAAACGGGCTATTTTGCTTAAAGGGATATTATTATATTCTTAAAAATGGCATACCAAATTTTTTTTTCTAAAAAATTTCAATAAATTTTATATATACAAAATTATTTTGTAAGAAAACCGCTCCAACTATCCTAAACAATTTTTTTGCATTAATTCACATTTTTTCAAGAATTGAGATGGCGTTCTTAATTCTGAGATTAAAACATTTTAAGTACTTGTTTTATCAATTTAAAGAACGTATATTTCATGGTTTTTTTCATATTAAAATTTCCATTCATCAGTTTATTAAGTGGATAAATACATATACATATAATTATAATTATGTGTGTTATATTACACTCAATCTTTAAAATTCGAAGAAACTTTCACTACAAGAGCAAGTTCATGCGACCCAGTAGTGCGTTTTATTTTCAGTGAGTTGATATTGTGAAACATATGAAACATATAATCATAATTTAGAAATCTTTGCAAAAACCCATTAAGCCAAAAAAAACTATTACTTCATAATTTTAAAAAGATTTTTTGTATTATGTAAGTAAAAACAAATAAATAATCAGAAATCGAATCCAAAATCTAGTCTCAGTCTCACGTTCTTAACAGTCTCAGGGTTTTTACTGAGAAGTCCGAAAATTGTATAAACAACAAGTTCAACTTTCCATATAAAACTGCTCAATCCCCCCTTACAAAATATTTTTATAAAAGTTGATTGAAATAATATATTAATTAATTATGACTCTATGCGGTTCAGTTGTGTTGCGTTGATCTATCTGATGACAAAATGTATCAAAAATCATCATGATTTATAAAACAACAGTTCAGTTTTAAACAAACAATATTTTATTTTTAAACAAAAAGATTCATTATCTTTACTTAGTTACTTTTACTTGACGATTTGCAATTATTGGTTATTTTCAAATTTTCCGCTTACATATTTTATCTCTTTTCAAATCAATTTGTCAATGTTCAGAAAGAACAATAAAGATCAGTATAATCGTTTTGTCAATATTGCCTCTCATTTAATCAATACTCTTTCTGATTTCATCACTCACCTTATACACTCATCCGGATAATTATCACAATCCGTAATGCATCTGAATCTCTCCCAATGCATCCAGCCCATTGGTGGTGTCCTTGCTAAGCCATTTTCCAAACATTCACTTTCACTAAAAATCCCAATCAACAAAACAACAACAATTGCGCTGAATTTCATTGCGCCAATTTTTCAAATAAGAACAATACTCTTTCACAATTCACCTGTGTCACAAGAACGTAACGAATGAATCCTTCATTCAAAATTCAATTTATTTTATAGCATGCATTCTCTTCGAGTAATTGATAATCACATATACCTACTGTGCTTATAAATTTGATATCAAATCAACTATATAGCTCAGCTACTTCACAGATAATAGCGTATGCGCTTCGAACTTAGGGCGTAATCAGCAGTTTAACACTTGCAAGTGTCGCTTTCGAAGTGATAAGCCAAATGACGACGAGAACTTGGCGAAAATTTCAATTTTTATACTGTGTAAGTACAAATTCTATGATGTGATAGTGGGATGTGTTTAAGTGTCCTCCGCTACGAAAGCGAAAGTACTTCAAATTTGTTATCATGGTGCTTTAAATGTGAACTATTTAAGTCCAGCAAAGGTGTAACTTTCGAGTAAATGATAGTAATGATGAGAGATGTGTATTGTGTAAGTGGGGTGTTATTTAGCAACGATTTGTTTACTTTATTATCATCAAACTATTTTATCTGCCTAGGTAAATTTAGGCCAGATACTTTGATAGAAGGCAATCAATATTTTATCAGTCCTTCAAGATCTTCATAGAAACAAATGAAAGTATTTACCTACATCCTACATATATCTACCTGATTCTTAATTGAAATCGAATAACTACGGGCCAAGAGTGATAGGATCTTGACAACTTATAAATAAACCCACCTATTGAGATTATAATGATGGTCTTTAGTCAAAACATTTCTTAAAAACAAAACAAGTGTGATAAAAGGTATCGTATCATAATCACGATAGATGAAAGTGGTTGGTTAAAGTACGCTGTTTTTTAATTGTTATTAATTTTATGTTTTGACCACTTTTAGTGGTGCGGTGCCCTCAAATGTCTACCTCATAAAGATTCAAGAGAAGGTATACCTAGTTTAAGTTTCGTTTCTTATCCAAAGTTAAGTTATAAACGATAAAAAATAAAGAACATCAGATTTCTATTTAAGAGTTGCTTTTTATCACGATGATAAAATAACATACCTATAGTTGTTTACGTTATGCTTATGCTCATTATCAAAAAATATTATGTATATTTTCACTAAACGAAATTGCGCAATTTTGGATTATTTTTCCGAAATCATCTTCAAAATTGCACAATTTCCCATACAATGACGCAATTTCAAAATAAACTCAAATCACCTGAATTTCAATGAAATTGCGAACAAAATTGCGTTTTATAACAGTTATAACAATTATTTCCCAATAAAATGATGCGCGTAGTTAGAGGGTGGCTAGGGCCCCCCTTAGCAAAATTCTAACGAACAGAACTACAAAGAATAAATAGAAAAAATAGTAGGCGCCAGTTACACGGTGTCTGCACCTGAAATATTTTATAGATTACTATCTGTCACTTTAGATAGAAAGAAAGAGCGATAGTATACCATTTGTCTCAAAAATTCACAGGGAAAAGTTATGAAGTTAAAATAATTTAAAGAATTGATTTATTGTTAATTTTACTTAAATCCATAAGAAAAAGACCAAAACTTCCTTTTGGCACCTGCAATAAATTTAATTACATTCGAAAAAAAACCAAAACAAAAAAAATTGAAACAAACCCACAGATGTCAAAGGGAAAATTGCCCTTCATAGAATATTTATAATATAGTAACTATTCATTGCTTTCTATGAGCTAAGCAATATGTGGCAAGAAATTTTTTATAGAATACTATGAGTAGCCTCCATGAGCAATTTTCCTAGCATGCAATACAGTATTCTATGAAATCTTTCTCGTGGAGCCACCATGTTATAGCTTTTATTGAAAGCCATCATGGAAAGTTTTGTATTTCCATTTTAAGGCACTTATAGAAAGAAAGTTGATGGCATTTTGGTATCAAAATGAAGGGAATTATTCAGTGAATTTTTTCCATCAAAAAAATAGTTAATATATTTTAAAACTTTTTTTTTTTTAAATCGATTTTATTATTTCAATGATCAAAATTGTTTCCAATGTAAGCTGTCAGACGAAATTGTTTCATTTTCAGTGTGAACACTTTGCATAATTTTGAAATTGAGTTCTCGAAATTGTAAAATTTCGGGCTCAGTGGGAACATACCTACTATTAACTCCACTAAAATTGCGTACAAAATTCCTTTTTATAACAGTTTATAACAATTTTCCAATAAAGTGAACAAACAGAACTATAAAGAATGACAGAAAATTTTCCGTGAATTATTCAGTCTGTTTTTGGTAACGCGAAATTTCTTGCAAATTTTCACATAATGCTGTCAAACAACCCCATAGCTAAAAAAAAAAAACAAGTTTCCCACATTTGGAAAGGTATTAATGCGTCTGTTTGGTAACGTGAAATTTTCACCAAGTTTCCCACACTTGGGTTTTTTTTAAGCTATGGGTTTTGACAGCAAAATGTGAAAACATTGAAAATTTTGTTTTCGTGAAAAGGCTATGGAAAAACAACAGTATACTGCAAGAAACAAGAAGTAAAAAATGAATTTAAATTAGAAATAAAACTCAATTTAAAAAAGCATTTTATTTTTATTTGTTTTCGAATCATGTTTTTTTTGGATTTACATGGCTATTACTTTCGATCTAAGGCTAGCTTCGGTAAGTTTTATACATTTTGAGAAACTAGAAGAACAAGGTAATTTTTTAAAAGTAAGAACCAATATTAATTCATACGATTTTATTTCAGGATGCTCTTTCAAAGACTGAAGTATAAAACTAATAATTTTATAATTATTTTAATGTACAAAAAAGACTTTTTATTAAACAATATTTTATTGTAAAAATAAAAAAAAATAAAAAATCAATTATGGACAGGCTGAACAAAAAACTCATTTAAACAAGTTACTGAATTCTGAGAGGACATAACCTGGCATATCACCATAATAAGTTTGGACCATTCTTACCGGGACACCCTGTTTGAACTTTGAGAGAAATTTGGACTTTAAAGCCTAGCACGCTGCTGATTCGAAACTACTTGGCTGATTTATTTCAGTAGTATATAGTAGTTTGAACTAGAGCCTAAACGGGTTAGCTGATTTACTTTAAATTTGTACAGTTCATTTTTATATAATTCCCTAAAAATTCGAATTTTTTGACTTAAGTCACCTAGAACAGGAAGCTGCCACATACATTTTTCTTTCTTTTCAAATTTTCTCAAAAACAGCTGTAACGATTTGATAAAACTTCGTACCTGCAATAACTAAAGTATAGTTGTAAGAAGACTGAACATTTTAGGTTGTTGCCAAAAAATTCGAATTGCCGAAAAAGGGTTTGACGTTTCTTGAGAAAATTTCCATATTTTCGAATTATGCACGTATAGTTTTTTGATGGGTTCATCAAATTAGTTTTAATTTTGCAGTCAGATGCTTCTGAGTAAGTCAAATAGAATTGCTTTTAAAAATTTTGAAAATATTTTTTTAACATATGTACAATAAAAAAATCAAAACAAAATATTTTTTTTGATAGGTAAATTATAGTTGTTAACAACAAGAGCAAGTTCGTGCGATTCCGATATTTACATGTTAAATGCAACAATAACTAATTCGCCAAAATGGAGAGGTTTTAGGCCTTAACGAAAAAAAAATACGTTTAAAATTATTTAAAAAAAAAGAAAATTTAAGAAAATTTTAATATTTGAATATTCAAAAACTACGTGTATTTAATGAGTGCGAGAGAACGAGTAAACTGTTGAAAACATATTAGTAAAATCATTAGGAAAACGTTATGATTCACGATTATGGTAATAAATTCAAACCAGTGCGTGTCTATAATGCTTAAATTTATTTATAAATTATTTTTATTTATGGCAGGTGTTTGAAAAGTTACTCCTTTGCCGAGTAAAGCCTTAACTACATAAGCCGAAAAAGTGAAAAAGTACAAAAGTGAAAATTTTCAAACTCATTTTGGGATAGTTTTTCTCACAGGAAAACTTATAGAAATGATGTAGAAAGCTTAAATTTTGGTTTAAAAAATGTGTATATTCTTTTTCACAAAACAACTGCGCTAGCTGGAAAAAAATATTTTTACTTTTGTAATTTTGCAAAAAGTGGCCAATGTAGTTAAGGCTTAAGTATAAATTTATGATTTATAAATATATTTTTTTAATTTTAATAAAAATATAACAACTTATGCATATTTAAAACTTATTTTAAGATGAAATATGCGCAGCTTTGTTAAATTTATTTAGGTTCAACCTTCACCAGACATTTTTTGTTTTGTTTACCTATTTTAATTTGCTGATTTAAATGTACAGTTGTGAATTTCGGGTAATTCTTTGTCTCTTGGTGTTAACTTATAAATACGTCATAATGGTTCATTTTTAAATTGCGTATTTGTATTTTGACTGCTTCCATCTTCAAATAAAATATAACCAGCCTCAGATGATTAAAAGTTAATACCAAAACGCTTCGCCGATTTGAGCTAATTATGTTTGTAGGTATATTGTTTCTAAAAAAAACTGTACAATTCATATAGCAGTTCAATTTTTCCCCAATGAAAAATAGACCCAAAAATTGGGCTTTTTTCATAATGAAAAGCATCCCCATTTTCAAATTGGAAAAATGACCCCAAACTTAATGAAAAAAAGCCCCAAAATAAATTAAAAAAGAAAGACTACTCAATTCAAAAATAAAAACTGGCTCCAAAAAGTTTATATGATGCGCATCAACAATATAATTTAATTCGGTTTTATGATTTCAGATGATTTTTCATATTTTACAGAATTTTTTCATTTTTTCGTTTGAGGTGAAATTTCATTATGAAAAATGACCCAATACTTTTATCGTAGACAAAAAATTAAAAATTTGCTCAAAATTGCGTGACTTTTGTGTATAATTATTTAATCAGATTTTTAATTAATTAGATTTTTATTTAATTAGATTTTTGAAAATTTCAAAATGATTATTCTGCGACAGTGAACTTTTTATAAGCGTACAAAAACAAGTTGAATAAACATTTTTAAATTTTTTTTTAAATCTGATTAAATAATCGTAAAAAAGCCCTAAAAATGTATAAAAAATGAGCCCAAATCGTAAAAATGAATCAAGTTATATTGTTGGCTTATCAGCTAAGCATATACATTTTTTGAGTTAATTTTTCACTTTCGACGTGATTAGTTTTTTTTTTTTTTTTTTCATTAAGTTCGGGTTCGTTTTCAAAGGCGTTCGTAAGGGGGCTTGGGGTGTTGAAACAGCGGCGGTTGAAACAGTGATTGGAGTAAATTGAAACACGTGGAAATAATACAAAATCTTATACTATATTGCATATATATTACATTCTTTTTGACAATATTAATTACTTAAATGATTTACATTAATAAAAAAGAAAAGATTTTTTAAAAACGACAAAGCTAAAGATAATATTATATAAAAAACAAAAAACTTCCTTCATTATATAATTTTAAAATAAATTAAAGGAACATATTACTTCTGGGAATACTTCGAGCCGCAATTAAGACAAACAGGAATTTTTCCACCTTCTTTAACCGCGTTTTACTATCTACGGATCTAGTTGACTTAAGTTAAAAAACTGCAGTCAAATGACTTACTGACTTTGAAGTGACTTACTGACTTTTAAGTGACTTAAAGACTGTAACCAGTCAGGAAGTAATGCAGTCAATTAACTGTAAGTCAATTGCCCTAATTGACTTATAAGTTAGAACATTGTACATGACTGCTAACTCTAGTTTCAAAGTCACAGTCAAAAATCAAAGTTTTAACTTATATTCAAATATTTGAGTCAATTAACTCTGACTTAACTGACTGCAGTCTTTAATTGAATGCAATCTCTACAACTCTGGTTTTCACTTACCTATATTTTGTTAATTTTCAATTATTACTTGTCTCTTTTCTTTAACGTTTAACCGCTAGAGTATGAATTAATTTTTGGATCTTTGAAATATATCCAGACAGAGAGCAGAATCACCACTTTTTTTTTTGTATTACGTGCTAAGAAACAAAAAATCAAACGCTAAATAGTCTCACATAAATATTACTCACACTACAAAGAAAATTAACACAACAAATAAACTTACTTTTGATTGATCTAAAAAACAATAGGGCTTTCTGTGCACAATCGGACCGTGGAACGAAAAAGCAAGATGAATAACTGCCTGAACAGAGTGGAGACGGAGACGGAACCGTAGCCGGAGCTGGAATAGCTGTTAAAATATTATCCCAAAAACAGATGTGCAGCTTTTTCCAATGCAGCGAAAATTAATTTACACAGGTTCTTATGAGAGCTGACATATATTCCAGGCTCTGCACGCGGCCTTTGCTGCACGATATCTCTATTTCTAATTTCGCTGCAAGGGAAAAAGCTGCACATCAGTTTTATGCCGAAAACAGATGTGCAGCTTTTTCCAATGCAGCGAAAATTAATTTACACAGGTTCTTATGAGAGCTGACATATTACAGGCTCTGCATGCAGCCTTTGCTGCACGATATCTCTATTTCTAATTTCGCTGCATGGGAAAAAGCTGCACATCTGTTTTAGGCTTAAGCCTAGTACGCAGATCGCGCTAAAATTTATCTTCCATACAAATTTCCTCCAAAGATAATTTTTAGCGAGGATATTTAGCTAGGCAGTACGCAGTTCACGCGCTAAATTCAAGAAGTCTCCACTTGATTTAGCACGCGAAATAATGCTTAACGCATTCTTTCACAGATAAATTTTGACATTTGTGCTCTTAGCAAACGATTGTAGAGATAAGAATTGTAGGGATAAAATTTAGTTTAGCTTGAACTCCGTACCTGGCTTTAGGCTTTACCCCCAGTTTATACAGGCGAGTAGAACTAGTAGCCTTTATATGTGTTAGTGTATTTGTACACGATAGAGCCGACTAGTAGCTTAAATAGCATAATATTTTCGCCTGCGAGTTGCTTGCTAGTTAGCCTGCTAGTAATTTGACGTTTATGTATTGTTTTCCCCTTTACACTTGTGCAATATTTATTTTCTGTTTTATATTCGTAGGAATGATTTTCTTTGGAAAATATGTTTAGCAGATTTGCGAAAACGAGTGTTTATTTTCATCTAATATGAAAAGTTAAGCGCTTAATACACGATACAACCTATCGTACCGACTTGGAGTTGTACCGATATCGCAGCCGTCTTCGCTCCATAGCATTCTACGTGCGATTTAGGTACAGCGGATACCTTCGAGTACACACACGATACAACCATCACATGCGACTACGATAATCGGTACGATAATCGTATCGTCTATTAAGCGCTTTACGCTTGAACAAAAAGTGTGTAGGAAAAAATGTAGTTGTATGAAATTAAATAGCATACTAGTTGATCGAACGCGCAATGAACTACTAGTTACAGATACATTAACAAAACTTACACTAAGATAAAAATCCTACTAGTTCAACTCGCTTGTCTAAACTGGGGGTAGATACACAGAAATTCAATGTTGCGAACACAACGGAACGAAGCCGCATACGAAGCTGTAGCCGCAGACGGAAGAGTTCACTAACTTTTAACTTTTAACTTTTCACGTACGGCACTTTTGACGTTTCAAATTGTATGAAGAAAAAAAAAAAAAAAACTTTTTGGGTCGGAAAAAAATATTCTTTTCCGTTCTCTCTTATTTTATTTTAGATAATAGCCCTGTTCCTTTACTTTGAAACTCTGTGATTTTCTGTGCATTTGTGTGAATTTCAGTCCAACGTTCTGTCAAAGTTCATATAAAAAAATTAAATGGCAGTAAAATGCACAGAAAATCCTAGAGTTTCAAACTTCAAAGTAATACTACGTTTTCACTGCAAGTTAATCTCGTTTAGATTCCATAAATCCTAAATAGTGTTTTCACCAGAAAAAAAGATTAAAAAATAGATTAATTTTGACAGAACCTTTCAAAATGCAGATGGTGGGTCATTTTTCTTATGAAGTGGAAGTGAGATGGCAAAAGTTTGCTTAAGCAGCTTGTATTGCGCTGAATAGGGGAATAGGTCTGTTCGAATTTTACCTATGAAGAAAGATTTAAATGAGATTTATTTTAAATCTTGATTTGAGGAGATTAAAATTTGTATGGTAAATCACGGGATTTGTTAAGAGATTTGTGGTAAATCTACCTAAATCTCGGTCGGTGAAAACGTAGTATAAATCTCGGTTTAGCTGTCGGTGACAACGTAGTATAAAGGAACAGAAAACCTTCCTAAGTTTTTGACAGCCATAAAAAAAAAAAAATTGAGGAATTTTTGTGAGGAATTGTATTCATATTTTTGAGAAAACGGATTAATCCGAGATCTCTGAAATATAAACTGGCTATTTGTATCATACCTTTTATTTACGTTTTCTAGAAGACCCTTTCCTATGTTGAAACAAAGGCACATTTATTAGCTTCCTTTTTTTGCATAGTACTCTAGTTTAAAATAAAGGCGCTGTCTCCCAAAACTATGGGAGACATTGATCCCTAGGTATCCCTAGTAAAAACATCGTTAATTTTGAACGAGTAAATAATTTATTTATTCAACGAAAGAATGAAAAAGAAAAATCAATTCAAATAACAACTTAAAAATTAAGGACCATAAAAGTAAAATATCGTTCTTTATAAGTTTCGAAGAACCATTTATTTGTGAGTAAACGCAGTGATTTTTGAAACAGAAAACATCCTACTTGCTGTAGGTATCAAGGTATGCCGTGGAGAGTTGAATTTGACAATTTTTTAGTGACATAAGTTTTAGGGAATTCGCAGATATCCTCGTTTCCAGGCCAGCTTTATCGTCTCTTTTTTGAGCGAATTTGACCTTCAAATTAAATTGTTTGTCTAAGTCCAGTTGTACAAATTTTTTGCAATTTGAATGAAGTGCAAAATCAAATCTGTACGTTATGTGGTTGCCATTTTGTACACACATATACATACGATGAACACACACAAAATATACTCGTGGAGTCACAATCATAAGATTTTGTTTGGAAAGAAAAAGATATTTTTTTTTATTTTTGGTTTTATGTTTAAGGTTCTTATCGCTTATTAGCCAATCACGTCCTTGAACCTTGGCTGACTCTCAAGCTAATCTGCAGAATTCGGCGAGTTAAATTTTTCGTGGTTCAGTGGTGAGTTAAGTCTTAAACCTCGATTGTAACACACTTCGTAGCAGTTGAAATGAGTTTAAATCTTGAACCACGGCTGAACCACGACTGTACAAATGGCCCTAATTGATCTAAAATGTGATACTGGCGTAGGTAGTGTAAAAACGAATCTAATAATAGGTATTTTTTATAAATTAAACTAATCAACCTTTTTAGATGAGTCTCAAATCACCACTCCTCTTTTATTTCTTAATATTGTTAAAAATAATCACAATATGCTGTGCTAACTCAGTTGAGTAGCGCCAAATAAAAAAGAAAATACAAATTAATAATTTTGAATGAAAAACAAGTAACATAATAAATTACCATGAGAGAAAGTTAGTTATGCCGGATTTACACGAGTAACAAAATGTCATTAAGTGGTCATTTTATACAATTTAATAACTGTCATAAAACCGGATTATGACAATTTATTGGTATAAAATGACAAATTTAATGACATTTTGTCACTCGAGTAACTCCGACATTAGTTATACGAGTGACAAAATGTCATTAAATAAAGGGGTTTTTATTATGTATTACAATGATCTAGATATTTTTTTTACCTAGATATGAATTTAAATCAAATTAGTCATTTTATACCAATAAATTGTCTGTTCATTTACTTCCCAAAACTGCCAATCCAATTTTATTTTTTCATATAAACTTTGAAAGAAATTTGGTTACATAAATTGGCAGTTTTGACCAAAAATACTGAATATAAAGATATGAATCTTTCGAAAGTTTCACCCTCCAAAACCCATTTGTGTACATTGTTGTATTTGTAATTTAATTTTGTGTCGAGGAATAGATGTGAAATCCAACAACAATATAGCAGAGTGATGTGAAGATAAATATTGTGAATGTGAGTTGTGAAGATAAGTACTGTGAATGGTTGAGTTTTATTGGGAACTTCCACCAAACGTCAAAAACTCTTGATGGGGGGAAAACAAACACACTATTAAAGGCGCGAACAGTATCGGTGTGTATTTATATTTGTTTGTATTGTTGTTTTCCCCCCATCTAGAGCTTCTTTTTGATTAAAGAAGTGTCAAAATAAGAAAGAGAAAAGACAGAGTCAGTTTCTGGAAAAGCCCAATACCGCCATTTTTACACATACTTTCTCATTTTTTATCTGATAGAGCTTGTAGGCAAACTGAACTGACAGCCGAGGATTCATATCTTTACCCCGAGGCCAGACAGGCAAGTACTGGCAAGCAATTTGGGTACATACACTGCCTGCCAAATTCGTATCTGTGTACTTGCTGTGATGTAGGCGGCACGCAACTTGCCGAGTAACTTGCTTCTTCGTTCTTTTTCTCTACTATTGACGGTGTGTTCACATTGGACACAGATTTTTTGACATAATTCAGTCAGCTCGTGTGCAGACAGAAAGTAATTCGCTCTGACGTTCAGCAGTCGTTAAAACAAAACTCAAATTTTTACTCTTCGGAGAATTAATTAAAACTTTTTTTAATCACAAAATTAATATTTCACTAAATAAATAGTTTTCCAATTGAAAAAAACTTGGATTCTATAGTATTTAAGTGCCTAACAAAAATTAAATACTGAGAAAACAGATGTCACAAAAGGAAACGTCATCCACAATTTTTTAAAAAATTTAAAAAATCCTGCCTCAGTTGCCCGTCTCTTTCTCACCACAAAATGGAAACGAGAAAAAATACGTAGACGTCAAAAAAATCCCAAAAATTCCAATGTGAACACCGTCATTATCATTAGTGTGCGAGATGTGGTGAACGATTTGCTCAAAGCATTTCATACCTGTCGCTCCAAATTTTTGGGGATGCCAATTTTATAATTTAGGAACCATTGACTATATTATATATCGACTGAATATATATATAATATATATAGGTCAATGTTAGGAGCAATCAAAATTAAAAATGTGATTGATCTGTCAAACAAAATAAGTTGAAAAAAAAAAATTAAATAATTTGTAATGAATAATCAATAAAAAGAACGATGAAAGTTGATTTTAATCAACTTTAATAAGAAAACGAACGTACTACTTGCTTCTCTACTCGCTTCGGAAATTCCATGCCAGTAGACGAGCAAGTTGCTTCGTTTTGCATGTGTTAGTAAAAAAGTTTAGGTGTATTGCAACTTGCTTGGCAGTACTTGCTCGTGTGGCCTCAAGGTTATATTCAGTATTTTTGGTTTTGAGGATGCTTATGCCATTTTTCCTTAACCTCTGTTTCATTTTGCATATGCCATCCCTGAAAAAAACAAATTTATTTCCAACGCACGTCATCGCATTTATAAAATCAACAAATATCCATAAACAAAATCCCCCCATATCGCAGCCTCGCACATCGCTGACATTTAACGCTAAAAAAAAACTGCATGGCTCACTGCAAGGAGAAGAAGAAAAAAAACAGTTGTTTTCTCATCGTCTTGTCGCAGCCGAGCAGCGGTTTCTTCCTTTTTTTACATAAAAAATATAATTACACGTGAGTCCTTGCACGCCAGATAAGTTCTGCGTAAAATTCAAAAATCAACAAAAAATACTTCCGAAACAATAAAAATCTTATAAGCAACCAGCACAAGACCAATTCCAACACAGAAAAAGAGAAACAATTCATTCGATTGTGCAAAAGAAGGGCGTAATAGAAAAAAAAAATTTGGTAAGTAAATTGGAAATGGAATCAGATTTATTACTCTCTCTCTGCCCCCTTTGACATTCTTATTCGAAATCTTGCACTGATTTGGAAAGTTTTTTTTGCCAACAAATCGTGATTAACAACACTAATGTTTGTTTTCAGCCAAATCGAAGTCCACGAAGGAAGAAATGCAAATTCCAGCAGCGAACTTCTTCGCCAAGCAAAAAGCCTAAACACAGCCATTAAAAGTCTATCCCTTAGCAGCGAAACCAGGTTCATATACAATCATGAACCGCAAGAGTCTCTATGTCACCTTCGTGGACTCCCTTGGTCCATACCTGAAGATTTGCGGACAATTAAATCCAGATGCACTGCGCATCGTACGCACCAAGATCCAGACTGTACTACCAACGTGCTTCACCACCGATGCATGCAACATGCAAGCTGGGAGTATGTGTCTGGCTAAGCGCTTTGACGATATTTGCAGGGCTCGGATTACTGCTGTGATGAATGTGGAGAATGTGCTCCAAATCGAATACATCGATTATGGTTATATGGTTCTTGTCAAAGCCAATGAGGTATGAAGTTTATCTTATTTGTGATATTTTTTTTATATTTTATCGATTAAGTATGAGTAGTTTTGTGCATTAAAAAATTTTTTTTTAATTAATCATTGCGAGGAATTTTGCATGTGGGAGGTTGAGGTTAATTTGCTTTTGTTCTGACCGATTAAGTACGAAGTCAGTGTCATCTAGGTCGGTAGGTAAACCAAGGCGTTATGAGTATAATAATTGTCAATAATTCTTTATGCGACGTCAATTTTTGCATTTTCTGGAATCGTAGGTAGGCAAAAGCTTTCACACTCAATGCTCTGTTTGATTTGGCAAGGTTGGTTTCAGTTCTCATATTTCATTTGTAGAATATAACGGAAAGATTCTTCAGCTTTTCTTTGCAAAGTCAGCTTTTTATATTTTGTATTCAGCTCAAGAAAACATAAACGTTTCATTTTTAAAATGCAAACATAAATAAAAGAGAATTTTCTTTAACTTGATCGCTAGCAGTTTCGTAATTTTTTTATACTGGTTATGTGGATTTTACCACTTAGATATCGTTTTTTTTTGTTCTACTCAAGGAAAATGCTAAAAAAATATCTGTTTTTATAAAAGTGGTCGGACTGTGCAGAAACAACGAAAAAAAATCTGACCGAACGCTAGTTTCGCAAAGAAGGTTAGATTAACACTAGTGCCTATAACGATACAAATACAATACAATATACGATAAAATATTCTTACACAAGAAACAATGAGTATTCACACAATCGATTCTAGATACGCTTGTTTCTAATATGAAAATATGTCGTCAATCAGTTGGGCACTATACCTAGTGTGGATCTGGCTTAAGGCCAGTTTACACGATAATATTATTAGTCATCTGAAATATCACGATAAACAGATACAAGGTATGCTCATTAGCTGTGTGACTTCACAATCATCTGGTTTTATTCGGAGAGAAAAAGGATATTTTTTTTTTTTACTGTTTTAACTTGTTTTATTTTTATAGTTCTCGCCAGTTGAAAATAATTTGTTTAAATGCTGAATTCTAAATAATAATCTTTCTTTAAAAAAGAAGATAATACTTAAAGATGATTTAGACGTCACAGAAATGTCAAGATGGCGACTGGGCTGTATGTAATGCCAATGAGCATACCTTTAGCCAGTTCACGTTTCTAAGATCTCACTGAGATCTCACTGAGCAAGCCCCGTCAGCTCCACTGAGCAGAAGGTGAAACCTGAACAAAATTTCTCCGCTAGAAGTCAGAACCAATTTCCATCTTTTTTTTATTAATTAATCAGCTGCGACAAAAAATATCAGTGAGGAATTACGTTCAGATTTCTGAGATTGCTGAGATCTCAGTGAGCTTGAGAAACCTGAACTGGCTACTTGTATCTGTTTATCGTGATAGATATGAATTATTTTATTTTCTGTATGATTTCCAAAATGAGCTGTCATTCCATTTGTTTATTTTTTGTCACACAAACTTTAGTACGTGCTCTAAGGGTATTCAGAAATTTTTCCAAGTCTTAAAGATCGTATGTTTTCGACACTTGCGAAAATGATGTGGTAAACCAATCGGCTGATTCATCCATATCGATATAGGAGATAGCTCGGTGCACAATAAGCTGATATGACTCATTATACCATTAAAAAACTTCTGTACCAAAAACTGTTAACGGTACCGGCCAGATCGTTTTTTATTTTTGAGTTTTTCGTTATCGGCCTAACCGATTCTGATAATTTTTTTTCAGGAGGTCTTTGAATTTGCATAAACATTTTTAAAGGAATATTTTTTGAATTAGAAATTTTTTTTTTTAATGCTAAAGAAATTTTGTACATAGGTAAAAGATATTTTCTAATAAAACCAGCTCCAATGATTTTGAAATTATTCTGCATAAATTCTTATTTAATATTATAAAATAATACATCTTAACATTTAAAAATAGCAATCAAAATTTAATGAGAACAAAACGAGCTTTATGGGGGTAAATAGGTGAACTTTAATATCAAAATTAATCATGTTTTCATTATAGGTGTTCATTCCCCAAATTCCTGACACTCTGGAACAAATACCTCCATTATGTTCAACCTTTATTATGCTTGGTGTTCTCTCCGAATGGAGCAAGGAAGATCTGCAAGAAATTTCTCGTTTGATTGTACATCAAAATCTTGAGATTTCTATTGATATGGAAGTATGTCAACAATTAAAAAAAAATATGGTTTTCTTTCAAAAACTAACTTAAAACATTGTTGTTTTTTTTCCATAGCTCAATCAATTCAAATTCATTCAAATGAAATGGAAGGAATTTAATTTCGCCGAATATCTTATACTTCAAAAAAGGCTCGGCGCACCTGTTCAAAACGAGATTTTACGTGATAATTTTGTTCGACTTATCAATAAGTCACTATATGCGGTGCCAGCAATACAAGGAAATACGCTTATGATATGCAACAACAACAACAATAATATATCCATGTACACTAATAGAGAAATCATTATGAAAAATCCAATACGACCAACAACTTATTCGACTATGGTAAGTCAATAAAAATAAAAATCTAAGAACAAATATAAATAACTAATTTTAATTATCACCTTTAGAACAATTCTGCCAGGTACCCAAATGCATTTGGAAGCTTCCATTCAATGCCGCAGGGTAAATTCTTTTGTTCAAAAGCCAAGAAGTTTGTATTTGATTTTATATTGATTTTACAGCTGGTTACCCACAACAAACCATTCGGAATCCGTACACAATGCCTGTGCAAAAAGACCTTTCTCCAAGATATAATCGACCAACTCCACCGGCCCCATTGGAGGCACAGCGCTCGCCAATAAAACGCGGCCAGGCAACATTCAAATCGAATACTCTGGCAGTGGGCAACATTTATGATGTGTGTTGCAGTTTTGTCGAAAATGGCCCGTGTCTCTTCTCCGTCCAGTTAATGGCCGAACAGAGTAAACTTACTGATATGATGACACGCATAGAAACAGTGCAACTGAAACCATTCTCTGATAAACCAACCCTCGGTACAGCGTGTATTGCTCGCTACTCCGAAGATGGTCAATTATACAGAGCACTGATAACTGGAGTGCAACCAACTGCCTGCAAAGTTACTTATATTGATTATGGCAATGCTGAGATTGTCCAGTTCCGTGATCTCTATGAAATCCCAGAGGAATATTTAATAAACAAAGCTTTTGCTATACGATTCACACTTTCTGGCTACAAAGAATTGGAACCTATTGATGAGAGTTTGAAGAAAGCCTTCAAGGAGATGGTACTTTTTAAGAATTGCACTTTGAAAGTAATGCCGCTGGAGGGTCCTCCACTTGTACAATACTGTGAATTGAAAGTAAGTGATAAAAATGTTTTGGAAACTCTGAGACAAATTCAGCGCTGCCGGTTGGTGTTCCCAAAGGCTGAAGGACTTGTGAACAATGATGTTGTTGAGATTCGGTACATAGACTCGCCGAAACACTTTTATGTTCAAAAGATCTCCAACATTGAAGAATTCGAAAAAATGATGGATGACATGTTTGTGTATTACAACAAGAAGCAAGTCGTCCCCAATCATCTGTCAATTGGAACACCCTGCATGGTAAAATATGATAACGAATGGTATCGGGCTGAAGTGATGCGTGCTGATGGCATGACAATTGTTGTAAGACACGTTGACTTTGGTTATGAGCAAAAGGTCACCAAGAATCTCTTGAGTACTGTGTCTGAAAAGCATTTGCAGCTACCACGGCAGGCAATTCATTGCTGCCTCAAAGGCTTTGAAAACAATGAAATGACTAGAGACCTAGCAACCGTACAGTTTGAAATGTTGGCAGAAGAGTCGAATCGCACTCGGCGTTCATTTACGGTTAAGGTATTTCGAGTTCAGCCGAATGGTGCTTTCTTAGTCAACCTTTGCACCAAAGATTTAAATGTAATGAAGAAGTTGTACAAGCTAAGTATGCCCTTCGATCAATATATTTCTATGGAGAAAGAAGAATTCAATACAACACCAAATGGTCACGACAGGAAATATCAACACCAACAACACCAACAGCAGCAGCAGCAGCTGCCACAAACGCCACATCCAATTCAGCAGCAACAACAACAACAACAACAACAAAATTCAATCCAGCAGCAACCTTTGGAAGCAAGGAAATCAGCAAATTACTTCAATTCAACAGCATTGCAAAGTGGCGATGAAAGAAACGTCAATCGAAACTCACAGGCTAGTAATATGTCTATTGAATGGGATAAGAATAGTTCCAGCTCAGTTGAAAACAGAGACTCTCGATCGAGTTCCAGTGAGCATAAAGCTCGTCGGTATCCACATCATCAACCAGTGCAATTGAGAGGAAATAGAGATCAAAGATCGGATCGTTTAAATAAAAGCTCGAGTTCCAGTGAAAAAAGATCTAATTACGATGAAAATAAAAAAGACAAGACAAACTACAACAAAAACAAGAATTTGCCTCCACGATTTTTAAATTCAAAATTACAACAAGACTCGTTTGCGGAAAATAGGTAAGTTCAGATTTGTATTTTTTTTTCTTTGATGTTATATCTTATTTGAAAAAAATTCAGGCGACCCAAGGGCAACCAACAAAAGGTACAAGATCGCCCACTTTATACTGCAGAAGGATATTCGCAATCGAAGAAACAAAGCTCGACGACATCTTCCCAACGTGATTTACCTGAAGAAAGTGGAATTCTGGAAATAACAGTGCTCGAGGAATACGTCCCAATTGACAAAGAATTTATTAAACAAAACATTGATGTTCCAGCTCGTGAGGAAGTAATTATTTGCTGGTGGATTTCCCCTCATCAATTCTACACCCATTTAAAATCTAGAACTCAAGAATTTGAGAAGCTTATGAAAAATATTCAAGATCTCTATCGCAACAAGCAGAGCAAGCAATTCCCTCTGAAAGTTGGTGCCAATATAATTGCTCGCTATCGTAAGGATAATATTTTGTATCGGGCACGTGTCGTCGCATGCAATCAAATGCTCCGCAAATACAAAGTTATTTTTGTTGATTTTGGCAATTATTCAACTGTTGGCGATCAGGACATTTTTCAAGTGGAGAAACGTTTTTCTGATTTCCCTCAAATGGCCTATCCCTGCTGTTTCGATAATATCGTTTGCAATTATGAAAACTCACACATAATAGAATGCATGGAAAAGTACTTACCGATTGGAGCTGGACTTATGTGCGAGTATCTGGAACGCGAAGAGGACATGTACTATGTGAATATAAATGTAAATGGAGTTTCGTTGAAGAATTCCCTCGTGAAAGATGGCTTAATTTCAGAATTAAATCCAGGTAAGAAATTGTTTTTTTTTTTTTTTGTATTTTTTATTTATAAAAGGCACAACAACTTGTTGATGAAATAAAATTTTTGTTTTTAGATATTCGCTTGGAACTTCTGCCTGGACAACAAATTCGTGCCAAAATAACTTCCGTCAATACAATGCTCAATTTTAAAATTAAAATCGAAGGCTGTGATGTTAACCTTTTATGTTCCTACGATGACGTCAGATTTGTCAAATCCAATCCAAACACGGCGCAAAAATTCAAAGAATTCTATGAAGGAAAATCCTGTGTGCTCAATATATCACATTTGACTGATGACAAAGTGTAAGTGCTTTTTTTTTTAAATTAAGTTTTTCGAAATAGAACTACTAGTCCAGTAACTTTATACATCAGCGTTTGCGTTATATACGGTAGCTCTGATTTTTTGCTGAGTCATTTATGATATTGGCCTCATGAAAAACCCAAGTTTTCGAACTCGAGCGCCTAACGCATCATGGTCGATTTTTTCTGTTACTGGCGATTTTAACACTAAAGGTTTAGTTTTTCGACTATAAATTCGTTCTCCGATTTCAAAGTAATTAAATTGTCTTTAATTTGAGCCCAGAACCATCTATGTAGATCCAACAGTTTCGAAGAAAAAAATCCTTTGGATGGGGGTAGTCTATATCTCCTCGACTCATAAAAATCCAAAGATAATTTTTAAAATAAAATCCTATACCTTTACCAGTTGGTCCTTCTTCTTCTTCCTTTTATTCGGCGCTGGTATGATCTCGATGTCGAGGGGATCATAAATTTCCCACGTATCTGCTTCACACTAGTGATCCGGCTGTGGGGTTTGCCGGATTGACGTCAGAAAGCGGCGGCAAGCCTCCCGGTTTACTATTGTTCCATTTCTGAGGCCAACTGAGTGCTGGTGTTTTTGCATTTGCTTGTACCAGGAGTTTTAAAGCCTGCCTTTCTTCTTAGATCGCGGTCGTATCGGAACTTTGAATGATATTGCCTTCCTTTCAGCTTACGGGCCATTTTTTGGTCACAGAAGATAGCAGAATTTTCCTACCACTTCATCCACCCTATCGTCAATGGTCCTTATCGATGGTAAAGAGTTCCCATAATATTTGTCAAGCTTTTGTGTGGTTTTTGTGATGTTTCGTTTGCAAAAAAAAATAATTTTAATAGGCACACGAAATTCTTTTTTCTCATTTTTTAGAAAAATACTCGTAGACGTCTGTATAAAATGGCTCTCACAACAAAACTACTTGACAAATTGTTTGAAAATTTGGGTGCACTTTTATACAGGTTTTCTTGACGTACAAAGTGTTGGATTTAAGGTGACATCAATATTTGTTTGCAATATCGGGGACTTTTTGATCCGCGCTCGTATATTCGTCATAGAAAAAGTTGCAAAATATCAAATATTTTCATTGCGTGGTCTTTATTATGTATCATGATTACAAGAAAAAAAGCCCAAGAGACATATCTACTAACAGCTTCAACGAATGCAACTTCGTAACAAAAAAAATTTAAAATAAATTGAAAATTTAAATTGAGTTGCATGATTTATTTTGTAAATTTTTGGCTCATAATGATAAGATCGTTTTGATACAAAAAAGCGAACCAACATTGCCAAACAACAATTTCGATAAAAATGGACCGAGACAGCTAGGTTTTCATCTGAAATCAAATCGAGAATTTTGAGTGACTTAAAAAAAGAAATACATACATATCTCAGAATCAAATTTAGATCAAATATTCTATACAAAAATCGACTGTTTGCCGAAATATCTTGTGGGGAAATGTGTTGTCTCACCAAAACGTGTGTGGGCTTTATAGTTAACGAGAACAAGAAGATTGGAAAGCTATTAATTTAACCCGAAAAAAAAAATGAAAAACATCCTCACCAGAAGTTAATGTTAAACTATTATAGTTAGAAGATAAGAGAGAGACTTGCTACCTTTTGCATTTTTTGTATTTAAGTTTTCTAGAAGACCCGTTCCTATCTTAAGATAAAGACACATTTATATGATTCCTTTTTTGCATAGAAAACATCACTTTATCAAGTCTCCCAGGGGATCAAGTCTCCCTCTTTTTCCCTATGGTTTCCTCATTAACAATTGGACGTTGTCGTGAACTTCAGTCATAGTCAAAAAGCCATTTAATTTTATTTTGCGCAAATTTATCTCAATTAACATTTAGAGAAATGAAAAACTCTTATACTGCGTTTTCATTAGAGAAAATGAGGTAATTTCGTTCAAAATTTCCAAATTCAATTTAAAATCATCTCATTTCCCATAAAAATTCAAATTTCCAAATGAGATAATTTCAACCAAACTGGTAAAATTCGATAGTACATTACATAAAACTTCTATGAACACATCCAAATGGAATTCATTTAAAGTGGAACCCATTTTAAATGACAGAATTCAATGTTAAAAAACAACAAAAACAAGCGATTGACAGTCTTGGACCGTCAAACAAAATTAAGAAATTTGAAATGTGAACACTTTTCTTGTAATCTGACAATTAACCTCATTTCAGCTCTAATGAAAACGATACTACTAGGTTTGAACAAAACAACAACAATTTGAGTCAGCTACCGATAAGTTTCATAGGCTTGACACCAAGAGTGTGTGACTAGTAAAAATGCTAGTTAATTTAAATGCAGTTGTCAAACAATAAAACCTAAACTGAATCGACATAATCACGTGACCTTCGGTAGCGCAGTGCGTAGTGCACTTGGCCCGGAGACGGCAAAAGTTTTTCAAATAAAATTGAACATACATAGACTAAGCACCACTAAAGGAGTCTGATGATCGGCCTGGCGACCGTGAAATAGCTATAAACTCCAGCCCATAAAACTTAGTGGTAGCTCACTCAAGTTGTTGTTTCGTTTAAACATTCAATATTAATATGATGGTATGAAAGCTTTGCAGCCTACACTGCGCGTGTGTTATCACACAAAACCCTTTCAATTGAAAAACTCTTATTTTCTTATTTTTCATTCTCGACGTTCTGTCCAAAGTGAAAATGTGTCTCTGGTCGAATTCTGAAATCGAACATATATAATATATCTTAATAAAATTAATCGATTCTCCACAATTCCCTTCTATTTTTTTTAGGTCAAAACTTAAAAAAAAAATTATTCCTGTAAACTTTGCTGCCCTCAAAAACTATATCAAAATCAGTCCAAGTTGTAATTGAATAAAGACGTCAAAACAAACCTATTTCCGTTAGAGCCGTTTTTGAGAAAGAAAATCATACCCTATAGGGAATCAGATAAAAATTCTCTGTGCCGAATTTGGAACGAATCGTTTATAGAGGCCATCCAGTATACAGGGGCTCAATTCCGACACACGAAAACGATCAAACGATATCGTTTTGATTGTATCTATCTCTATTTAATCTGTAGAGAAGGATAGGGACAGCTATTGTCAAAAAGATATCTTTTGATTGTTTTCGTGAGCCGGAATCGGGCCCTCAGATTCAACATTTAAAGACAAGTGTCTGTATAAACAATGCTTTTTCAACACACTCCGCAGTCTGTTCACTTAAAAGTTTCCGAAGTTTCAACCAACTATGTTTTGATTCATGTCTGAATTTTTTCACAAGTCTGTTATTACCTTTTTTAAGCTTTTGTGGGGATCTTTTTATGTTTTTATTTATATATTTTTTACTACGTATTTGAATTTTTCGATCTTAATTCTCATAAAAAAAAATCAGAAACATTAGAATTTTTGCACACCGTCGTTAGTCAACGTAGCTGTCTCATAATTTTACATACACTCATATTTAATTTCCTTTATCCCATTACAGTATAGTTCTTCGACCGTTGCTTCCATTACTTGAAGACGACCTATCGACAATCTACATTTGCCCAATGCCATTGATTTGGGAGCAATTTAATATACGTGTTGTATACGTAAGCTCCGTACACCGGCTTTACGGACATCTTATCTCAACTGAAGGTGAAGTTGGTCAACTTCTCGATGACTTATTTAGTTACTATGATCAAAGTGGTAAGAAAGATATTTCAACGCATTACAGTTACAAAACCATTACAATCATTTTTGTCTTATCTTAAAAAAAAAAAAAAACTAGGTGACCCTATTGATAAATACCAAATTGACAACATGTGTGCAGTTAAATCCGAAGACGGCAATTGGTATCGTGCTAGGATTTTATCTAAAAAATCTGCCGATAACGTTAAAGTCCTTTATGTGGACTACGGCAATACCGAACTAATCGACAATACTACGAAAACGAAAATCAAACGACTCGAACCACAATTCTACACAGACGAAGGACCCAGTGCATACGGCATTGAATTGAATCTACCATTGCGAAGCATACACGAAAATAAACAACAGGCTGTGATAGATGAGATTAAAACTCTTACGGCAGACCTCGAACTGACGGTGAAAGTGATCGAGATGCGTCAAAATCGACTTATTGGTGATTTATGCTCTGGCGATCAGAACATTGTGACAATTCTGAAAGAGAAGGGCTTAACTCGTGGAAGAGATGTAGGATACATTCGAAATGTAATCGACAAAGAGCCACCCAAATTGTTTGAATACATCGAAACGGTTGATTTGACACTGGAAACTGACGAGGAAGTAACAACTGTCGCAAGTCCCGATACAACAATGACAGAGAGAATGAAAGTCAACGAGAATCTGATGAAAATTGAGAAAATTGTAGCCAAGGCAAAGGCTTTTGCAGGCTCACCACGCAAGGAGAACAAGGAGAAACAGACGGAAAAGGTTGCGATTGCTCCGGCAGAGAGTACAACGCCAACAGTTGAAGCGCCGCCGGTTGTTGAAGCGGTTGAACCTTCAGAAGATCCCTTCAAGAATATGGAATCTGGAATGCTGAGCCATTGCGACAATCCCGGAAGGTTCTTCATTCATCACAATAGCAAATTGGATGAGTTAAATAATTTGCAGGAAAATCTTCAGATCATTGCAAGTTCACTGCCACCATTGATGCGGATCCTCAAAGGAGCTAATTGTATTTCACTGTATTCGGTGGATCATCAATGGTATCGGGCGAAGATCATGGACAGCGAGCTTATGGTTGTACAATTCATCGACTATGGAAACACAGATGCCCTTACAGACACAACTGACATCAAGGAGATGAGTGTTTTCCCAGATATTGAACCACTGTGCATCCCTTGCGCTCTTGCAATCAAACCCAAGGGAACAGCTGACTGGGTTGATGCTGCCAATGCTTTCTTCAATATCTCCTATACCAAAACCATTCATTTTGAATACATCACCAAGGGTCCCGTAAAGAACTTCATCCGTCTTTTCATAGATGGGGTTGATGTAGCCAATAAGCTGATCGAAGATGGCTTCGCTAAGCCTTTGGAAATGGTGCGTTCAGGTGAAACTTGCTTCGTTAGCCATGTCAACAACTTGTCCGACTTCTATATCCAAATGGAGCAAGATGCCAAGGGATTGGAGCTGATCGAATCCTATCTAGCCGACAATGAACAACTTCCAGTGATTGAAACCTTTACTCATGGACTTATCTGTGCGGCGTTATTCCCTGACGATGATAACTGGTACCGTGCCAAGTTGATGGCAAAAAGAGATGATGGTTTTGAAGTGCTATTCATCGACTATGGAAATACAGCCATAAGTCCAAAAGTAAAAGAAATCTCACAAGATATTGCTGATTTGCCATTTTTGTCCAAAAAGTGTGCCTTGCAACTACCAGAGGACTTGGTCTGCTGGTCAGATGCAGCGGAAGAAAAATTCTCTGATATTTCTGCTCTAGGCGAAACAGTTTTCGTTGTGGAACTCAAAGAACCAAGTGATCATGCGATTGTGCATTTGTCGGTAGATGGAAGAAATATTATTGAAGACCTCGAACCACTTTGTGAGAAGAAATCATGCTCGGACGATATTAATACAAGTTTCTATACCACAATGCAATCTTCCATGAGTGAGAGTTTTAAAAACTGCGTCAGAGATGCCACCATCAGCCACGCTAATTCGCCGTGTGATTTCTATATTCAATACAACTCCGATGGTCATAAGTTAGATGATATGACCACAACCCTCAATGAGATTGGCATGAGCAAGTTGGATAATCCAGAAGTCGGAATGTTATGTGCGGCGGTGTTCCCTGACGATGGTGCCCTATATAGATCGAAGATTTTAGAGAATTGCGGAGAGGATGGTTGTCGTGTGGTGTTCATTGACTTTGGCAATGAATCAATGACTCAAGATCTTCGATTGCTTCCAGATGATTTGCGATGCATTAAGGCGTTTTCGAAACACTGCACTCTAGAGAATGCTGCTAAATTCTCAAATATCTCGGCTTCAGTTGAAGTATTCAATGTTTTGATTGATGAATGTGGTGGCATTGTCAAAATAGATATTTTAAATGATGACTGTTCTCCAGCCATTGTGAAATTATTTGCCAATGATGAAAATATCTGTGAGAAACTGAACCGATTATTGGGAATCGAAGGGAATGCTGAAGAATCACCCGTTAAAGACGCCCTAGTCAGTCATGTGATCTCGCCCAGCGAGTTTTACATACAATTGAAATATGAAAGAGTAGAGCTGGAGAAGATTTCTAAAATCTTAGAGAAAGCTGGTAATATGGCAAAGCTGGAGAATCCCAAGAAAGGTGACTTGTGTGCGGTTTTCTCGAAGGAAGATGAGATTTACAATCGTGGCAGAGTCATAAGGAAGATTTCAGGCGGAGACTATGAAGTGTTTTTGATTGACTTTGGAAATACAGTCGTAGTTGATGATTTGAGGGTAATTCCTCAAGAGTTAAAAGATTTATCAGGCATTGCAAGAAAGTGTCGCCTTCACGAGATACCGGAGTGTGATGAAGCAAAGCTGAAAGAGCAATTTTCCTCCATTTTAGAGGCTTACTTTGGAGATATATTCCAGGTTGAAGTGATTTCTAACGATGATGAGATTTTATCCGTTAACTTGTCCATAAGGGACAAGAATATATCAGAAGCACTGAAAGCTGCCGTGGAAAATGGCAAGACGGAATTGGAAACTGTTCATTTGGATGAATGCCGTAAGTGCACGGTGATTCATGTTACTTCGCCAAATGATTTTTACATCCAGTTCACCGATGATGGACCACAAGTTGAGAAAATCACAGAGAGCCTGATGGACGCTTATAATTTTGAGCCATTAGATGATATCCAAGTTGGAGCTATATGTATAGCTCAGTTCCCAGACGATGAAGCCTTTTACAGGGCGAAAATTCTTTCCGTTCAGGATAAAGACTGTGAGGTTATTTACCTCGATTTTGGCAATACAGCTGTTACGGATCAGCTTCGAAAAATTCCAGATGAAATGCGCGACATTGAGCCAGCTGGAAAACACTGTGCTCTGGAAAAACCAGCCGGCGTGGATTTCTGGTCCGATGAGGTTAGCTACCGCTTCAGTGAACTTATTGATTCACGTTTCAGTGAAACATTCCAAGTTGAGGTGTTGCGAAAATCAACAGATCCTCAATTAGTCAGGCTCTTCTATCAGGAGACAAATATCCTAACTGAGCTCCAAAATAAGCTCTCTAGCAACGAGAGCAGTGTTAATGATGAAAATTCCAAGGATGGAGAAGAAACTATTCAGTGAAAAGCATATGTAGGCTGAGACTCAAAATCGAACCGCAAATACTCTGAATATACAAAAAAGAGTGCATGTTTGCCGTAATGAAAACTGTTGCCATCGTCGTCGTCGATCGCGCTACTCTCGATCACTTTTATTGTCTTCAAAAATACACAAGGACGTAGAATTCCCTTCTCTTGATATGTTTAAATTATTATTATTATTTTTTTTTTTATATAACGAAAATAGTTATTTTGTTATTTTTTTTTGAGTGAGATATTCGGGGCGCCATGTAAAAGTAAAAAGGCGGCAACTATTTATTTTGAGTGAGGTGTTGGCGTTAAAGCGAATATTGGTGCTAACAACACCTTCACTGTGTTATATTAATTATTTATTAAAATGTCGAGAAAAATTAAAATCTATTAAATAATCTATGAATATAATTTTTTTTATACAAAACAAAAAGAAAATATTTGGTATTGATATGAATTAATTGCTAACATAAAAAATATATATATATACAAAAAAAAACAATAATTAACATAAATTTAAATAACTTAGTTTATAAATACAAAAAGCAAATACCTTCAATTTACCAGTAAATTAATGAATTTTTAATACAATTTTATTTTTCCTTAAGTTACTTTCTTTTTTATTTTTATATGTGCAGTTGCAAGGCAAATAAAATATTTAATTGCAATCAAATAAAATTGTCGACTTTTAAGCAATAATAATTTTAACTAAAAACCTCGACTTGTTCAGAAAAATAATAATAAATAAATAAATTCATACATTTTTAAAATTAATCTATCATTTTGTAAATAAACAAAGAAAATAATGATTTTGTTATTTTTATTGAAACGCAATAAATTGAATTTAAATTATTTAATTTGGTAAGGCCAAAAGATTTTTTGTTTTATTTAATATACAGGGTGATTCGCAAAAGGTGCGGTTCGACAAGTGCTCGGACGTAAAGGTATAGTTAGACAAGTAGTAAAATGAACAGTTTAAGATACAGGAATTTGTATGCATGCAACTAGAGACAAAATAAAACAAACAAAAAACTTCAAAATATCTAAAACCTCCGAAAATTGTTTTGAGGTGTCTGATTCCTTGTAAATATTTTTGCGCCCTATCGGGAATATCGAGGGGAATTTTGTTTCTCTCGGAATATTTTATTCCCTCGAACGTTTTTCTGCTATCGTGAATGTCCGCCGGAATAAATTTCCCTGAAATAAAAATCCCACCCCGATTACAGAACTACGATGAATGAGCTGCGGGTTGAAGTCAGAACCATAGCATGTTATTAGTGATCCCGTGCATTTGAAGTTTAAAATAAAAGAGATTGTTCTAACTCAATTTACGGGTGCTTCAGGCAAGACGAGTATGTTCTCTAGATGATAATCGACCCTATCGAGGTATTCCGTCGGAGTGGAAAATTCTCCGCGATGTCGGAGGATATCGGAAGAAATCCTTATGAATCTGTCAAAAATGTCACTCAAAGACGCACTTCATCACAATACAACGCAAAACACCGGTGTGTGTTCCATAATTTCGGAACAATGTTCCGAACAGCCATTCGGAAAAACACCTCGAAGCAAAAATCATCCGATTCGTATGAAATCGGAGAATTTTCCGCTACGACACACGAATACCTCGATAGGGCCGAATATAGGTACTCTATGGTCAGAACTGAGATGAATGAGCTGCGGATTGAAGTCAGGGCTCCTATTTTGTAAAACGGTTATCGTCGAAATTATTCCGTTATCGTTTAAATGCGACTACTTGTTACGAGAATCGTTTTAGTTTTAACGATACTTTTTATTTCTTTCGACTGCTATTTGGCTATCGTTTAGCTTTTGTTTCCGTTTCTTAATT
Source organism: Epistrophella euchroma (assembly GCA_947049315.1). Classification (NCBI taxonomy): domain Eukaryota; kingdom Metazoa; phylum Arthropoda; class Insecta; order Diptera; family Syrphidae; genus Epistrophella; species Epistrophella euchroma. The sequence continues at coordinate 116,727,441 of OX346245.1, read as the reverse complement.
TTTGACAGTGCAGGGCCGGTATTGCGAATAACGATTATCGTTCAAAATCCCTCGTAATCGTTAAGTTGCGATTGCCATTTACCATAGTAGCTTTATCAGCCCTATCATAGTATCCGATCGGAACGGAATTTTCTCCGAATTTTAAGAAATATTAGAAATATAAGAAATATCACTTTAATTTTTCCTTTTCAATCGCACGTTGAAATAATTTTCCAGGAGGTGTAACCGATTTATGAGAAATTTGTATTATTAAAATGAAAAATAAAAAAACATTTTGTATGAGTCGGAGAAATTTCCGTTCCGATCGGATACTATGATACTATGTATTTTTTTAAACGGTAGGCATTTGTTTTCTTTTACTACTTCTTTAACGAATTTTGGCGGTCTCATTTTACAGTTTTAGTATAAAGATAACGGGGGATTTTGAACGCGTACCTCGTAATAAGGTCTGTTTTTGAAAAAATAATTTAAAAACTCAAAATTTTGTAGAAAAAAAAGTTGAACACTTATTTTGTCAAAAATGTAACGTTATTAAATAGTATGTATTTGTAATGCTCCGATAAATTTTCGGTCAAATACTAAAAACCAGATTCTTAAATGTTTTCTACTTTCTGAGAAAATAACGGATTGAAGTCGAATTTAAGGAAACCTTTATTTTGAATGTTCTCTATTTTTGGTTTGGAATTTGGTTAGTTTTGATGTATTTGTTTTTTTTTTTCCAAAAAAAAAAGAATACCTAACCTACTCAACTACCCGCAGAAGAAAAAAATTAATTTTTGGATCTCGTGTTTCTGTTGCAATGCATGTTTTTCGATAATATATTTTGGTCACCTCTCAGAAATAGCGGCTATAATTGTAATATAAGCCGTTTTTTTTAAAGTGGAATAAGTCCACTTTTGGAAAAAAAATTGATTTAGTGGTCAATTGAGTCAGATATTTGGGTCCTCTTTTTATAGAATTAGTCAAATACCCAAAAGAGCATGATTTCTTCCTAAAATAAACAAATGAAGTTTACGTTATAAAATTTATGGCAATTTTTTTTTTTGAAAGTGGAATAAGTCCATCCTTCTTTATGAGCATAGCTTAAGCAATTAAAGCGTCTAGAATGATAAAGGGTCAAGTGGCATTTTTCAATTTTTGGTTTTTTTCTTATCGATAAAGGTGTTAAGCGACAACTTAAATTTTGGTCTAATTCTCGTGTCTCTACTCTCATTACTTACAAAGTTAACTTCAGATAAAGGGGTTAAATACAGGTTTGTTTTGATGTTATTTTTGGCAAGAAGGGGTTAACATCACTTAACACCTTTATGAGCTGAGAACTCATTTTTAAATACATATTTTTTGCATGAAGGTGGTAAGTGCAAACTTATCATTTAAGTTTATGCCCCAAGAGCACCGTCAAAACGAAGCCTAAAACCAAACATTAAAAAAGCCAACTGTCACTTAACCCCTTTTTATAAAAAATATTAAACTCATTTTTGCATAAAGGTGTCAAGTGCAGAGTTTGTTTTTAAAACCCACGTTTCTCATGAATTTAAATAAAATTTGTTGAAATACAAGAAATTGTAAATTTTTTGTCTTTTTTTATGGTCTTTAATAAGTTTCTCTCACGTAAAACAAGTTATAAACGTAAAACTTTAAACGCTTATAACTAAAAACTTCAAAAATGTCACTTGACCCCTTCTCATTCTAGGAGCTTTAATTCTAAAATTGCAGTTATTATTAGTTGGATTTATTTCAGTGAGCATTATCCCTAAAGTTGGCATCAGTTCGTACTTTAAGAACAACATCATAGACAAGATAACGGTATTTATGGAAATTGCAATAAGAACTCATTTTACTAATTTTGTTTAGTTTACTTTAGCAAGCCTAGATGTTAGGTTAACTTATTAGTTATTACTAAGGCTCGGATTTCCATGGAAATGCATGTTTTTTCCTAAAACATTTAGAAAAAACTAATACCAAATTATCTTAACGAATCATGAAATGGCCTTTAAAATTGTTTTCTACCAATATTTAACATATTTTATGCAAAATGCATTTTTTTACAATAAATGCATATTTTCATAACAATTGCATATTTTAAGTGCATATTTTTCATTTTTATTTTTTAATAAACTTTGTTTTATTTTCTAGAAGAGTTAAAGACCGTGTAATATTCGACAAAGTTTTCACAGTTTGAAAACAAATACCCTTTTCACTCAGTTTGAATTATTGATATTTTGGAAACTTTCACTTTGACGAGCAGCTTTTCTTCCAAAATTTTTACAAATTTTTGAATTCATTAATAAAAACTAAATAATTTTTAATAATAATGGCCTTAAGTGCATATTTTCCATCCTAAGAGCATACTTTAAGTGCATATTTTGATTTTTAAGTTCATGAAAATCCTAGCCTCCTAATAAATTTAAGTTTTGAAGATTACTCTGCTTCGGCTTTTTTGGTCGAATTAATTTACTATAGAAAAATCTTCATTAGTTTTCCCGAAGACGTTTCAACTGAGTTTTCAGTCTTCTTCAAGGGCAAATAAGGTTGGAAATTTTAAAATATTTAAATAAAAAAATAAATTGGTTATTACTGAAAGTTGAATAAGTCCATTTAGGCCTGAAAAACCGTTACCTTTCATTGAGAATTTTAATAAATTTGATTGCATCTTAAAATTTAACATGTTTATAATCTAAAATCCATCACATATTCAAACGCAAACCCTTAAATATCTCGAAACATGAAAAAATGGACTTATACAACTTTCAAAACAACGGCTCATGTGTATTTTCGTCATTTACAGTTTTTTTTTTGTTCTATCTTTTGTTATACATTTTGTCTTTGTTAAATAAAAATTTGTTTATTAAAAATTTGAAGGAAATATAGTTTTCAATTTTAGTTACGGGATTTTGGCCTTTCGGAATTTTAAATTTTCGGGATTTTGGGTTTTTGGGATATCAGGATTTTGGGGTTTTCGGGATTTTGTGTTTTTGGGATTTTGAGTTTTTTGAATTTTTGGGTTTTCTGGATTTTGGGATTCTGTCCGACTCCCTTTGAAAAATAGTTTTTCAAAAAAAAATTCACGTAAACAACTTTAATTAAAAACAAATTAAAAAAAGTTATAGCCATGACATTGCAATCAATGCCGTTACCCCTCCCACTTAAATAGGGGGAAATAGACTCCCCTTCCATACTATGTTTTCTAGTCTCGACCTGACCTAGATGCCCTAGCATGAATCTTATATGGAGAAGGCCTTATATATCACAAACTTTTTCCCAAAATATATTTCGGATTTTTAAAAATGTTTAATTTTTTTTGAAAACTCAATATTTCGAAAACGATTTGTTCGAGTTGCATTAAAATCTTTTGCCTCATGAGCTAAGTGCTTCGACTGTCGGTTCTCCACCTATGTATGTATATGAAGGGTAGGTATCTACATTATTTGAAACACGGGTTTGGTAGTTGCTAAAAATTTAGGTTCCCATCGCTTTTTAATGAAGGTAAACAGGACATACTAAGCTTTCATTTGATACCCTATTTAAAGATAACTATGTGGGATACAGTGACCGGAAGTTGTCATGCTTGGACTAAAGATATTAGTTTCCACTTTTTCAAAAGCCACAAAAGAGTTTGGGACATTTTTACTTTTGCTTCACCTATTAGAGCATAAATGAAACAATTTAGTCTTATTTTTCCAACAGTGTAGCTAGTGTAGAGACTACTCAATTAAAGTGAAAACATTCTTATCAGACATTATTTTTATTAATTTAAAAATAATATCAATTGATTACTCTATCATGCAATGTTTGCTACTCATCACTCGTAAGTGTCGAAAGTGACCCATAGAGTGCATCAAGAATTTCATAAACTACAACTGCACTGCAATATGACTATTCTAAACAACCAAGGGTTTCAAATTCAAATTGCGCAACCACTGAACCACATGAAGGTTCTATCAACTGATGTACTCGTATATAGCCGGCAAGTTGTTATCAAAAACAATAACCGCCCGTTCTTCCGCCTATGAACTTGTATTCGAAGCCCCGAAATGTGGCATAGCTTAATTGCTTATTAAAGACAACTTCTATTTTCTTATTAAAATTTTATCAAAACACATAGCGAAATAAAACAATACACCACCACATCATAGCTACAACAATCAAACAATCAGATTGTGATTGTGGAGGCTCCTCTAGCCCAGCTACGCTGCCTCGATTAGTCTTTTCAATTCTGTTCCAGAAGTCATACCGTTCGCGTGTTCGTGTCGTATATTCGTATCATCGTAAGGTGGAACGTGCATTTTAATGTGTTAAGTGATGGAAGAATTCTATTATCAGTTCGACGAGTAGCATTCTGACCAACAATTCGTGGGCACGATCTCTTCTCGCTTTTACTTTTCTTTGGAGAGGCGACGACGACGGACGACTCACGCGGGGGATGATGATGATTCCAATTGTGATGATGTTGGATGATCAACCAACAGACAACGACCATCAAAATGGCGTGGCGTACCTACACACTATACACATACAAGAATAGAAGACCTCTGATTCTGATGAAAGACGCTTAATTGATTTAAATTGGTCGGTCTATTGGTCAGGCTGATGGGAATGCCCAGCAATTGGAACGGATCGGTGTTGGATCGAGATCGGTTCGGTGGTGAAAAATAATAGAAGGGGAAAACTCAGAAAACACTCGCTCAGCACTCGATAAGTTACCGAGCTGCGTGTACTCGTGCGGGTTTCTTTAATTACGTTATTACGTCTAGCTCCCTTAATTTTTCTTTTAAATTGATAGATTTATTGCAAGGTGCAGACGAAAGTGCATTTTTAATTAAAAGAATCATAGTTTTATGTGCGGCTTCCGGTTGTTTTTCTAGAATAAAACCCTCGGAAGTTTAAAAACAAATAAATATTTGAATTATGTGAGTTTTCGATGAGTTTTTAAGTGCATCGTGATGTTAGATAAAACCTATTAATCGTTTTTGAATCAGCTCTATTATCATTTGAAAAAAAAAAAAAAACAAAAATAAGTGTTGTTTACTAAGTGTTTTTAAATCAAGGATTATTCTTGATGTCTTGGCTTAGACAAATAATTAAAATACATTTTACTGTGCCAAACTGGATTATATGAGAAAAAGGAGGAAATAATTGGTAAGTTAACGACGCAGTTAAATCTTTAATTAAAATGCTTGTGTCTATCAGAAAATTTTGCAAACGGTTTAAATTTTAGAAAAATGATTTCAGTAATTCGTTTTGGTCATTCTTATTTTTATCTCATTTATTTTTTGCACTATGACTAATGGGAGTTTGCATTTTTTAATTTCAATCGCAAAATTGATTTTCCTTTTTAAATTGATTTCTTTGTCATTCAACTATGTATGTATGTATTTGTCAATTGATACAATTTCAGAAGATAGAGTATTGATAAAAAATATTCCAATTCGTTCCAATTTTTAATAACCATTATCTATTTCCTACACATAAGAAACTTTTCAGTACTTAAAAAGTTAAAAAAAATCAAAAACCACATACCTGTTCGTGTTCAGTATTTACCAAATGGGCAGAATGGGTTATTACCCAGAGCGGTAAAAGTTTAGAGGCGCAAAAAATTTTAGGTCAATTCATATTTTCTTTTCGATCGACGCACGGCGACGTTAAATTTTTTTTCGATTTTGATTTCAACTTGAAAAAAAGACGCAGAATTTGACTCACAGTGATAACTTCCGATTGGTTCCGTTTGAACCCGATGTTATTTTTATAAAAAGATTACCAATTCATCTTCGAAAAACTTATCACTTGTGCAATAGCGCAATCAAGGGAAGGCTGTTTGCTCTAAATATATGCGAGACGAAAAATTTCAACAATTATTATCAGTTTTTTTGGCCTAGAAAAAAAAAACGCTAATTGAATTATTTATTTTACAAACTCTATCGATTATCAGCTATAACTTTGTGCATTAAATAAAAATAACCCGAAGTTAAAATATTTGTGTGTTCTCAAGATATTCTATGTTTTTTAACAATTTTTAAAGGATCTTTTAATAAAAAAAACTGGGTTGATTTTTTTTAATTATTACCAATTTTTTACTACGTCATTATGCATAGAATAAAACCAGGCCGAAGTCGATAGTATTATTTTTTCCAGAAATATTCGAGAAACAAGCCATTTTACAACTTTTATTTTTTAATTAATGTAAATAAAAAAACCGCCAATTGATTTTTTCTGAAAATTCTTTTTTTCACGTTATGGCATTATCATCTGTAAAATAAAATTTATTTGAAGGCGATATATCGATGCGTTCCCGAGATATCGTCGGAGAAAAAAAGCTTCCGAACGTACGAATGTACATGGTACACATAGACATCTCTCTAAAAACAATGTAATCCGACTCCATCAGAGACCTCGAAACATCGAGAATTGTCAAAATTTTCAATATCACAAATTGAATAGATTACAATAACTTCCAATGGAAAGTTTAAAATGAACTATATTATCGACATTGAAAAAAAAAATTGAAATAAATAAAAAATTTATATAAAAGATTGAAATGCAAAAATACAAAGTAATTTCAAAAGAAAAGGTTTCGGGTTCTAGAAAGCTGTGCAAGGGCTAAAAAAGAATGTAAACTACATAAAAATATGAGATTTATTAAATAAATAAGATGCTCCATAAAATGAGATGAAACTCGTTCAATCAAAATAGTGGTACACTCGGGCGTATACGCACTTTTATTATTTTATTGAATCTGTAACAAATTTTACTACAATTTTTTATTTTTGCACGATTTAGTTTGGTCTTTGTTGATTGAAAAAGTTATTTCGATGAATCGTATTTGTCTATTAAAAAAAATGTGGGTGAAACCCCTATTTTCAACTAGCGGCCGAAATCACAATTTGAGTGGCTGCAACCTCCAGTACAAGGAGGAGCATCCGAAGAGTGAAAATGAAATCGTTGTTACATTGCTCCGGCACGGTTGTAACAAAAACACAATAATGCTTGTCAATCTTTAAAAGACAAAAATATTAGTAGCTTTTAGAGTTTAGACCGATGAAAAGAAAAATTACAAAACTAGTCTGGAGAATGGATCATCTAATTTTCATGTGGTGTAAAAAATTGTTCAAATTTTTTTTTGTTAAAAATTTAGTTGATCTTCAGTTCCGGTTTAGTAATGAGAAATCGAAAGAAAAAAAATTGCATTTTTTTTTTCATTTTTTTAAGTGGGGCGAGAAAATAAGTGGATTAAATTCCAATGTAAGAAGATATATTCCAGAGTTATACATATTCCTGCAACGCAAATTCAGTACCTAAGTACATGTACAATACATAAGGTGTGAGAAAAAGCTAGAGCATATAGGTTTGGTCCAGACAAGAAAAAAATCATAGGAGGGGGTCTATTCCCCCTGTTTAGCCGGGAGGAGCAATTAAAACAGAAAAAAAAATATTAAAAAACAACACTACCGCGACTTTTTTTACCACTTATTATTTGCAAATACATACTACTTTCATATGTAAGTATAATAATTAACTATTCACTGTATCTTAATTAACATTTCAGAGAGTGGGGAAAAGCTCTTTTAGTTGATTAACAGTTGATTAACAGCTAATTTTGTTAGTTATTGTTGTACCACAGATGTTCTCATAAATTTTTTTTTTTTACAGATAGTTAAACTTTTGTAAAAATAAATATTTTGTAATTTTGGTATTGAAAAATTAAGTTAAAAAGAATATAATAAAAAAAAATGCAACAATAACTGTTAAATTTTAGTATCTTGTCTGTTAGAATAGTTGTTCAAAAAATTTATAAAAATAAAAAACAACAAAAATCATTCATATTGGTGGTTCTAGTGTTAAGATATTCGAGGAGAGTCGTAAATATTTTAATTTTTTTGAAAAAAATGTTTTTTTGCATGCTATTTTCTGAAAGGTCTTAAGGCCTTCTATGTATGGTTTCAAGGTTATCTATTATTTACTGGGTACCCTGTATATAGGGTGTCTAATACAAATAGCCGCTTTCTATTATCTACGGATCCGGATCAAGTTCATTTATTAACACGTAATACAAAATCAATTCGGGATCCTGCTCTCTATCTGGATCTATTTCAAAGATCCAAAAATTAATTCATACTCTGGCGGGTAGATGGCTTTAATGGTATGGTAGTGTTAATTGCAGAAAAAAGAAGAGAAATAATTAAAAATTAACAAAACGTAAAAAAAAAACAGAGATATAACACTTCTGACAATCATCCGTATCGTTTTATTTTAAAAGGATGATCCAGATCCGTAGATAATAAAAAGTGGCTAATAGCTTAAATTTATTTTGCAACTTTTTTTAATTTAACACTCGAAAACAAAAAAAATAAAACGCACAACTGGATTGCACAAACTTGCTCTTGTAGTAAAAGTTTCTTCGAATTTTAAAGATTGAGCGTATTAAAAGTAAATAATTTTTTTATGGGAGCCTTAAGTTTAAACTAATATTATTTATTATAGAGCTTAAATTGAAAAATTATTAAAAATCAACATAATTCGAAATAATTTCATTAAAAAAGTCTTCTGAAATTGTTTTGAGAGCTAAAAAAAGTACACCATCTGATTTCTTTAACTAATTTTAGTTTTGGAGAAAAAAAATTTTAATCGTAGGAGCGGTTTTTTTTTAATTAATTTTTTATATATAAAATTTTGTAAACATTTTTAAGAAAACAAATTGGTACACAATTTTTTAGTATTTATTTATGTTGAATTAAAAATTAAAGTTCGAAAAAAATTATGTACCCGTTTTTGAAATATCGAATTTTCAAAAAAAAATTTTGAATTTTTTTTTAAAAATCCAAAATTAGTTTTTTTGAAAATTTTTATATGTAGTATTATTTCGACTTTTCAGAAGCTTTTGTATAAAAAATTTAATTTAAATCGGTAACACACATAATGAGATAGTCCAAAATAAAGAAAATGGTTCTATGAGAGGTACTGTTAATAATGGCTAACTGTAAATTTTGTTTTTGGCAAATCGTAGACCATACTAATATTAGTATTTAGAACAATTTTAATCAAAATCGTACGAGTCGTTTTCGAGAAAATTTATATTTCCTGTAACGGTTTTTTAACATTTATATGGAAGGTACTGTTAATTTTGACTATAAGAAAAATTTTTGTTCAAAATATTTTAGATAATGTTAAAAAACCGCTTGTTACCAAGTTTCATAAAAATCAACAAAGTCGTTTTCGAAATATGTATTTGGTTTTCAAAAAAAAAATTTTGAAACTTTTTTTAAAAATCAAAAAAAAAAAATTTGAAAATTTTGGTATGGGTAGGTACACTATTTAAATTTTTCAGAAGATTCTCCATAAAAAAAATTATCAAAATCAGTTTATTTCTTTTCTAGAAAAACGAAAATAAAAACAATGGTTCTATGGGAGGTACCATTTAAAACCATTTTTTGGAAATTTAATTTTACAAAAAGGTAGTATAAACATACCTAATAAAATTTATTAATTTTTTTTTAGAAAAATCTGTCGAGCCATTTTTGAGAAAAATAAGATTTTCCAAAAATGCAAAAAAAAAAAATATATGGCAGGTACCGTAATTTTTGGTCCTAAAAATAAAAGGAAAAAAACGTACCCCGACACGTCCGCCGAAAATACTTTATACCAAGTTTAATTAAAATCGGCCAATGGGTTTAGTCTGTAGGCGAGTCCACAGACAGACAGACAGACAGAATTGCGAGACCCACTTTTTTCATCTTCCCTATCATCGTAATGTCAAGTTTGATTGTTATCTCGAGTTCAATTATTTTTACGAATCCAAAACTTGCCACATAGTACCTACATACATATATATCGCAAGTAAAAAAATTGCAAACTTCTTCACAATTATCAATCGATAATAAAATGTAATGACTGACTTTGAACTCATACATGCTTATATATTTAAATAATTTTAAAAGCAAGGTATAATTTAGCAATTATTAAGCCCAACTAACCAATGGATTGCACGAACTTGCTCTCGTGAATAACAATAACTAGCTATATTAGAAAAGATGTACATATATATCTATTTAATAGCATTTTTTTGGTAATTTTTTTTTTATTAAAATGCATATTAAAATCTTAAGAGCTTTTTTCGTTAAAAAATGATTTTCCTAAACGTTTTTATGCTGATCAAATCTGTAATACCTTCTTGGCATGTTAAAACCATATCACCTAAATACATATTACTGAACATTTGGGCGGAGTCATTAGCGAGAAGGCGGAGTTAGGTACCTCTAACTGCCTAACAAAAAACGTTTTATTATTAAGAAATATATATTTTGAAATGGACCGCACTTATCTGTCCTTATTTTTGGCATTTTTTTTTGTGGAAGATCACTAATGAAATGAGCATCTCATAGACTAAAATTTCATAATTTTCCCTTAAAATTTATTTAAGTTGACAGCTTTTTCCAAATATTTGAAAAAGCAAATCTTAACCCCTCGCGTTAACCTGTGCCCCAGAACCACTTAAGTAAATAAATCTTCCGCCTATTTTATTCCAATGTCGTCATTTCCCACCTTACCCGCCCATTCTTGCAACATTCTATTTTCTATATTATTCAAAACAATAATTTCCACTCAACTGGAAATGAGAAATGAATTCAAAAATGAATACCTTTTCTTCCCGCTATATTTTATCCACGATTATAACACCAAAGGAAACCAATTTAAATAAATCATTTCCAATGTCAAACAAGAATCTGCTATACTTATAACCCTCGACACTGATGCTCATTTAGCCGCCAATAATTTTCAAATAAATAATTCAGCTGGGCATCCCGTTGAATTTAAAATATATATCTGTCGACTTCACTCATCCGATCCTGTCTGCGACGTGAATTTCACAGTTTTTCTTACCAAATGGAAATAAACATCACAAACATTTAAAATATCCAAAAATCATTCACACGTGCAATTTAGTGGTTGTCTTGTTTTTTTTTTTGTTAAACAAAAAATTTAACATGACGTTGATGTTAGTTTTTTTTGGAAATTTTTAATTTTCTGCATGATGTAGATTGCATTTCGCTTAAATGTAACAGTTGTAGTCCTTCACTTTTGTATCGGCTGTAGTCTTTCACTTTTGTCTATCAATACTCCATCTACAGTGGCGGATTATCAGATAAGTGTGAAAGGGCTGTGCTTAGGGCCGGCCCTATAAATGTTAAATCAAATCAGTTTTTAAACCGTAATTTAATTATGTATTACGAAGGCCCAGCGACATAATGATCTGTTGTACCATGTGACCCCATCTAGATAAGAGATGCTCACACAACAGCTCTTCCTCCAAATTTATCTCTTTAAGAAATTTGAGCATTTGGAGGTTAATCCACTTTGATTTTTTTTTTTATTTTATTGACCTAATTAAACAAAATATGTATATAATTTTACTTTTTTGTTATCACCCAGTTTACACAGAGTTATGGTATTAAGAGCTACCTTACTTCTGAAAAAAAAGTATATGAATAGTGTACACTTTAGTTTATATTAAATTTAGTATTTAGATAATGAGGAGGAAAGGTCATAAAAACCCCCTTGCAAAAATCATTGATTAAAGATGATAAGCTGTGAAGAAAGTGTATCTAAAATGATCGGACGATTGCAATCTTTTAACGAAAGTCATTTCCTCATACGCTTAACTGCCTGAACAGAGTTGAATGCTGCAACTGGAGCCGCAGACGGAACTGGAAGAGCTGTCAAAAAGTGTCGTACCTTATTTTTTGTACGTTCACACAATGCAGTTGTACAGCTTTGAAAGTATTTTGAAGAAAAACAAAACAATATTCACAAGCACAAGCTCAAAATTCACATTTTTTATTTACAACATTTTTCTTTTTAATTAATAATTTTTTTCGCGACATAAATAACCACAATATTTTTTTCTGATATAAACAGTAAGTAGTTTTTTTTTTCTTCATACAATTTGAAACGTCAAAAGTATTGCTTGTGAAAAATTAAAAGTTTGCGAACTCTTCTGCCTGCGGCTTCGTATCCGGCTACGTTGCGTTGTGTTAGCAACATTGAATTTGTGTGTATTCAATGTTTTGACAGCTATATTCCAGTTGCAGCTCCAGTTGCAGCTTCTTCTCCATTCTGTTCATAGAGTTAAGGGTAGGATAGAACGATCAGAGATTAATCGAACGATTGTTTTTGTTTTACCTAAGTTATCTGGGCCCTTATATTTTTAAGTTTCTTATAAATCTGTTTTTGGGAGATGAGGAGTTAACACAGAAAAACCGACAGAGATGGAAGTTTTATTACACAAGTATTATCGTGACTTGCATAAGATGCATCAAAACGCTAGAGCATGAGTTACGTCCCAGAATTCCGCTTTCCCCCATACTCCCCTTCGCCTAACGGCACATTATTTTTCTAACAGAAATTTGCACGCCCTTTTTTGTTTATACAGAACTCCTGGACCGTTTATCTATATGTTTGATAAATTTGACCTCGTGTTATATACATGGCCACAAAATAAACATTATTTATTTTTATGATTTTCGAATGGGAATATCTCAAAAACGTGACTTCTTCGGCAACAACAAAAACTTAATTTTTCTTGTACCTTGGTTCTTTCCTAATAACAACGGAACTGTTAGATTTGCAAGATTGCTAAAAGCTATACAATAATCATCTTATTACTTACCTTTTCAGAGCGATTTTTTTTTGCGTAGCTAAAAAAAAGTGACCTCTTCTAAGTTGACACACATCAACAATTTTAATTTTTTATTCATAGGTGTAAAGTATACTCTGAACCCATCAATAAATCTAACTGGAAATCGCAGCCTCCCTATGGACAGAGGCTTTTCTTTTAGAACTTAATTTAAGTAAAATGTATGTAAATTATAAATAATAAATAATGTAATGATAATAAAAGGCAAAATAGTACATAAAATGAATATAGATAATAAATAATTAATTTTAATCCCGCACCAAAAACATTTTATGTAAAAAACGTCGCCAAGGCTCACAAGCTCATAACGCATTCGCTATGAAAAAGTTATGAGATCTCATGAAGACCCAAGCCCCTAGCTCTACCATGCATAACTTTTCAAGCTCTAACTCTTAGCTTTCTAAGACTTCGGGAAGTACCCTTTAGGTTGTGATGGGTGAGTGATGGTCAGTGACAAAATCGAAGTTTTTTTGGGTATTAATTAAATCCAGAGTGTTTTATAAGTCCGCGGACTACATCTTATCCTAAAAATTTGAGCTCTCTAGAGTTATCCGGGCCGAAGTTATGAGGGCTTGAAAATACGACGAAAGGTTTCGAGATATATTATGTAGGTACAACTCACCGCTCGATTGGCTCGTCTTGGCGGGGCTTCACTAATATTAGCTCAATAAAAAAATGTTGGTAAAAAACTTAGTATATAAATAGTAATTTTCAAGAAAAGTTTTTTTTTTTTTATAGTATGGCTATAAAAATAATTTTGGTTTAAAACCTGCTAGAAAATGTTAAAAACTAGCTTGCTGCCAAGTTAAGTAAAATTCAAACAAGTCATTTTCAAAATATTGTGTTTTTATTGATTTCATTTTTAAATCCAAAAAATAATTTTGTCATTATTTTGAGACATGTACAATAATTTGAACTTTAAAAAAAAACTCTCCATTAAAGAAAATGATCAAAGTTGAAAGTTTTCGTGAAAAGCGATTAAGATAAAATCCAGTTTTGTGAAGCTACAAGGTACTGTTATCCAACAAAAACTTTTGAAATAGCCGCTTGCCTTGTGATTAAACATAAGCGGAGCAAAAGACTAAAGAGTTGCGTGAGCGGTACAAAGGACACAAAGACCGAGCCAAAATCTTTTCAACCCGCGAAGAAGTGTAACAAAAGTACTGCGGTTGGATGGAAATAAGATCGCGTGAAATAAACCCGCAGGTCGTTTTGGATGTCGTTTTTATTTCATTTTCAAAATGACAATTTATTTGTACATTTAAAGTGAAATCACTCAAATTTTTTTTAAGTGGAACTATGTCTACTTTACAAAAGTTGAGTAAGAGATAAGTTATTTGGGGCACTTTGTTCCCAGCGACTTGGTTCTTTACACCATGTAAATAAAATTCCACGTGGAGAAAATTTCCTGTGAAATAATTCCCTGTACCTTAGTTTCGTGTCATGAAACGCTTTTAAAAAAATTGTAAGTTGTTGGATCTCCAAGAACACAACTGAATCATTTAAATTTTTTTAAAATAAAACATTCACCAAAAATTTATTGAATTTAGCAAAGGTGCGTTGAAGATATCTTTTATTAAATACATTTTTAGAAATATCTTGAAAACGGCTTTATTATAAATAAAAACTTTTGCTATTTTATTCCATATAATGTACATTAGTTTCTTTTACAATTTTCTTTTAGTAGATTTATCTATTATTATACTAAATTTATTACTTCCATTTGATCATTGTTTTATTTTAAAGTTTAAATGCCTATAGTCCGCCACTGCCCACCCATTATTAATCATCACCAAATGGCTTAAAACTTAAGTGTTTGGTCTATAAATATGGCCTTTTTGATACCATACTACAAATAATAATAATAAAAAGAAAATGTATTTATCCTACGATGATGATTGGTTTCTTTTTATTTTAAAATTCAAAAAATACTGAAGGATCAGAGTATCAACAAAAATAAACCATAATGCGTGGCAATCCATAATAAAATGTATACAACATCCATTATAAATTGAGGAAAGCGATCTTGGCCACAAACCATATGGTGCTCCACATGCTATTGTTAAATAAAACGAAAACATTGATTTATTTGAAAATATGTTACAACCTCAGAATGGCGGAAAATAATTGATTTCGATGGGTGAATTAATGGAAAATCGAAATATGGGTCAATATGTTTACGTTTATAGCTGCATTGCTGCATAGAATATCAGCTATTGTATTCAGTATCCAATAGGGAAATACTTATAGAAGATATCGAATGTTCTGATCTATAATAGAACCCCTTTTGGAGAATGGGGAAGTTTTTAAGTAATTTTGAGTCGGAAGTCAAATATTGTTTGTCAGTTGAAAATTTTAGAAAAGTCACGAAACTTTTTTTTTATACCTAATATTAGCCCCGTTCCTTTACTTTGAAACTCTGTGATTTTCTGGGCTTTTGTGTGAATTTCAGTCCAACGTTCTGTCAAAGTTCATATAAAAAAAAAAAAAATGGCAGTTAAATGCACAGAAAATCACAGAGTTTCAAAGTAAAGGAACAGACATATTAGTTTTTGAGGTTTTATTTTAATTTATTGACTTATCTTAAAAACTTGTAAGATAAGATAATGGCGCAGTTGATGAAGTGCTTGACTGACAACTTAGGACCAGATGTACAAATATTTGATCAGGGGTTCAGGAATTTTAACTCACCAATTTCGGCGGATTAACTGAGGTTCAACGGTGGTTCAGGTATGTAATTGGCTATTAGTGCATACTTGAACTTTGAACCATCGTTGAACCTCAGTTAATCCGCGGAAATCGGCTAGTTAAAATTGCTGAACCACGGATTAAATTTTAAACCACGATTGTACAACTGGTCCTTAGAGGTGTGGGTTGGTCCGAGCCCCACACTAGGCAGAGTAGAATTATTTTCTGTTTGCCCTCAGTTTCAACTGGGATGCCATTTGTGGTTTGGGTTGGTTCGAGCCCCACACTATAGGTAGATTAGAATTATTTTCTGTTTGCCTCCAGTTTCAACTGGGATGCCATTCGTGTGATGGGACTTAAGCGAGAAACAGATTGAAACAGCAACAGCACCGTCAACAGCAACAGCGGCCGCCATTAACTTAGAACTAATGTATTTCAATTGTGCAACACAGATAACAACAGCAACAGCAACGGCGCCGTTAGGCCTAAGCGCCTAAGTCCTAAATTTGCTGTTGCTGGTGTGGTACCACGAAGAAAATGCTTTGATTTGAAACGTCTGTTGCTGGTGGCAATGTGTTTGAGAAATTTTTGCTGGCTAGTGTGCTGTTTGCTGTTGACGGTGCTAGTGCTGTTGCTGGTTTAGTGGCTGAACAGAATGGTGACGGAGACGGAACGGGAACTGGAACTGGAACCGGAGCTGGAATAGCTGTCAAAATATTGAATACACGCAAATTCAATGTTGCGAACACAACGTAACGTAGCCGCATACGGAGCTGCGGCCGCAGAAGGAAGAGTTCACCAAGTTTTAACATTTCACGTACGACACTTTTGACGTTTCAATTTGTATGAAAAAAAAAAAAAAAAAAACTTTTTGGGTCGGAAAAAATATTGTGGTTATTTGTATCGCGAAAAAAATTATTTATTAAAAGGAAAATTATTGGAAACAAAAATGTGAACTCTGAGCTTGTACACAAGAATATTCTTTTGTTTTTCTTCAAAATACATTCAAAGCTGTACAGCTGCATTGTGGGCAGGTAAAAAAAATAACGTACGACACTTTTTGACAGCTCTTCCAGTTCCGTCTGAGGCTCCAGTTCTAGCATTCTATTCTGTTCAGGCAGTAAATCTGTTTTACGCTGCCTGAACAGACTGGAAATGGAACTGCAACTGGAGCCGCAGCTGGAAAGCTGTCATAATATTGAATACACACAAATGCACTGTTGCAAACACAATGCAACGTAGACGCATACGGAGCTGCAGCCGCAGGCGGAAGAGTTCGCTTACTTTTAACTTTTCATGTTGAGCACTTTTGACATTTCACATTGTATGAAGAAAAAAACAACTTTTTGCGTTGGAAAAAAATATTTTGGTTATTTGTATCGCGAAAAAAAATATTAATTGAAAGGAAATATTGGAATAAAAAAAAATTGGATTCTGAGCTTGTATTTACACAAGAATTTTGTTTTGTTTTTCTTCAAAATACTTTCAAAGCTGTACAGCTCTTCCAGTTCCTTTGTGGCTTAAGTTGCAGCATTCTATTCTGCTCAGGCCTGCTCAGGCAGTTAATGATATATTTACCTAACACCTTATTTCTCAGTTCACTGTACCAACAAGAATTATTTCTTATTCTTCTACGTTCTACCCTCCCTAACTATATCGGTGTAATTTCGATAGAATTTAAAAATAATAGATGATGTCTAAAGAAGTGTGGAATAATCACACCCAAAACGTCACCTATACAAGAAAAAAGTTCAACTTCAATCCCGTTTTAAGTTGGTCCATCCAGATCCTATTTCCACTAAGTAAATAGTAAGTAGTAATTAAGTAGATTGTTTTTTACTTTTTTCAAAAACTAAAAGACATTTAAATTATCTATCCAGTAACTTCAAAATACTTTCCTTGGAATTTAATCTTTTGACCTAAGGGGAATACCAATGTGGAGCGGCGCGTGCCTACACACGTTTTACTTATTTAGTCGTAGGCATCTCCCAAAAATGGTTTAAGTATAGTAAAGTGCTATCTTTAATTCAACTGTTCTTGATATTTTTTTTATAAAATCTATAAACCTATTATTTATATCCTCAATACGAATCTTCTCTCGATTTTCAGATATTGTGCTTATACAAAACATCAATTTCTTTTGAAAAGTTATCACCTCTACATATAATTTTTGGCAATTAAAAGACTAAAATCTAACAAATCTTCTACTAATTGGATTTATGATAAATTCACTTCTTCTGTTAAGTCATTGGTAGACAAAAAAAAAAAAAGAAACACAACATTAGGTATGTTTCACACAACTTTTCAAAAATTTGATTTAAAAAAAAATTAATTCTTAAATTTTCTTTCCTTTTTTTTTTTTCTTTTTCTCTGCGGTGTGTTTTATTTTTAACGACTATCTATAATAAAATATATGACATAAACAAGGGTTCTTGACTTATGTATTATTAAGAGGATGATGTTTTGGTTGTATTTATAGGAATTTTTATTTGAAACATAAAATCAAAATGTGTGTTTAAGTGCAATGTGACATTTATTATGAGACAAACCATATTGCAAAATTATCACTTTATAAATAATGGAATAAAACTTTTAATTTATAAAAAGTAATAAAATTTTATTAAAATCAATAAATGGCTACAGATTGTTTGATATAAAAATAAACTAAACTTTTTAATTGAATAAAAATCTAAAATATGTAATTATTGAATATGTTTTTTTATTAGAGTTTAATACATATTTTAAAGATTACAATGTAATCGAAAAATAATAGGTAAATAGACATGCTATGAAAATGGTTTCAAAAGTTCATAATTATTTTTCTACCCTTTAAAATTAATGTTTTTGATTTATGAACTTAGGACCCCGCCCCAAAATGGATTCTGGTAACTTAATAGAAAAGTTCTCAATGAGGCTCTAGAAAGCTTTACATAGAAACTATCAAAGGGCTACCAAGATTTAATATCGAAATTAGCTAGGACCTCGCCAGTTTTATATGTACATTTAATATGTACATTAAGCCTAGACATTTTTTTTAATTATTAAGCCTTCTAAATAAAAGGACAACGACAGTACTTAATTTAATTTTATTAATATCTTTTTCTGTTTTGTTATATATTTTTAAAGAATAATATTTTTTGCATGAAGTGTGAAAAAAGAGTAGGTTAGGTTGAGACAAGACAAAAATCGTATGGGAAGGTAGTCAATTCTGCCCCGTCAAGCTGGGAGAGTCAATTTTCTAAAAAAAAATTGACTTACAACAGCAAAAAATTATTAATAAACAACGGTAACCGATGCCATAGTATACCTTTTTGTAAGGCCAGAAATCTCTTCTTCTATTTTCTTTCTAATTAAAGTTGTTTTAGTGAGTAGTTTTTGAAATATTCATATTCAAACTCAAATTTTTGGAGACAAAAAATTTAAAAATTATTTAAAAACTGATTTTGTTCAAAATTTTACCATATTACTAAATAATTGTATTTTTAATATTCAATGCACCTATCAATTCTTAGTCAACCACTCAAAAAAGCTGAATAAAGTAAATAAGTCCAATTTAAAAAAAAAAATAAATTCGGAAGTAAGTAAAGAAAGTAAAGTTTCCTTAAAATAAACGATTATATGAAAAAAAAAGTTAATATAATAACTAAAAAATTTATAATGTGAACCTCTGTGTAGTAATTATTAATACCATTATATTGTGTGGGATCTTAGCAACCCATGTATGGAATTTTCGCAAAAAAAAGTATGCAATCTAAAAGGTCAAGTAATTTCAGTAATTGGTCAGGCATAGATTTTTTTTTCAGTTCAATAATTTTTTAAAGTTTTTTCAAGGTCATTAGAAGGTCGTATAGATTTTTAACACCTCATTGATGGGATATTCGAAAAAAGTATATACCATCTAAAAGGTTACCAAATCCTTATAAAAGGTAGGCAGTTTCAAAAAAGGGTCAGTTAAAGATTTTTAGTTGTGTTTAAAAAAAAAATGAAATGTCATTGGCCTTTACCTTGCATTTTTTTTTTTAAATTATAAAAAACAATCCAATTGACCTCATAAAATGATTAGGTAACCTTTCAGAGGGCACTTATTTTTTTCAATATCTCATAAATGGGGTGCCAAAAATCGCTGATGACCTTGAAAAACTTTGACCTTGGATTAAAAAAATTTTCGAAAACTGAACAATTTCTGAAAATAGCTGAACTTTTATGATCAATTACTGACATTTTAGATGTCATATTTTTTTTGCGAAAATTCTATATATGAGGTGCTAAGATCGCACACCCTTATATTGCAGCTAAACTAAACTGAGAAAAGACATAAAGACGCAGAAAGATGACTTAATTTTATTGAAATTAAAACAAAGCTGTTTTCATCGACAGTGTCTTTGCCAAACAATAGAGTCAAATTAAGAGTCAACAGTCAGTATATAGGAGTAGCAACTGCTTCAAAAGGTTGAGGATATCACAAGTTTCAAGAAATTTTTTCTATTTTGAAAATATCTTCCAACAATTCTTATGATCATTACTTTACTTTAATTTGTTTTTTTTATTAAATTAACAAATGTTTTTTTTTTCAGAAACAAATTTATTTAAGTACAATCACCTACTTGTTTGCACAATTGTTAAACCCTTTAATCCGGAAATAATTCCCACTGTAAAAAAAGGTGTTTTTTTTGTTTTGTTATTATTGTCAACAAATAATACAAATAAAAAAACTAACAAAACTAAAATTTCTCATAGTTATTCCAGTTAACTTTTACTGTAATTAGAAATTTCAAATGATTTTTCAAACTGTCATTTATCATTGTTTCTAGCTATTCAAATAACATGTAATCAAAAACTCACGTAGATATAGAACAATTAGAGAATTGCATGTTGGAAAGCTTTGACAAAAATTTATTAGCAGCTGTTGGTATGATATGAGGTACATATGTATATTCGTGATGAATGATGACTGACTGCAGTTTAAATAGATTTTGAGAACGAATAATTTATATAGAACCTATGCACAGAGGTATTATAATAAGCTGTTGAAGTGAAAAACGTTGTTTATTTTAATTTGTGCTTGTGCTTACATATTATACAATTGTCAACAATGTTACACCATTTCAGACTGTATTTATAGTTTGATTAAAGAAAGTCTTTATTGGATTTGCTTTAAATCTTTGTTGAAAAAATTTTTGATAACTTTTAAAGTAATTTACCTATTTGACAACAACAACAATTTTGCTTTAACGAAAAAATTAGGTAAGTTTGAAAGAACATCAAAACACGCCTGGAAAAATGGCAAATTTAGGCAACGGCCTGGCAAGTTTTCGGTAAGTAAAACTTGGACGAGGAAAACATGACACACCCCTTTAAGTGCCTCGCTGACAAAATTTATTTAATAAAATACTGGTGAGGATCTTGATGGTAACTAACTATGTACACACATATAGTGAAATCATTTTACGAAAATTAATAAAAGCTGGATCTTATTATATCCTATATCGTAATAAAAATCTTTGTGTGTTTATTAACTGTGCAAATTTCAAATAATAATTGTGAATTGGTGTGTCAAATAGTAAAATCGCAACTGCAGATAAAACAGAACCACAACTGATTTTGACATTAAATTTCTCAGAAATCAGTTCTCAATTGTTCTACCTAAAAACAAGTGCAAACAGACTCACTGAACAGCAAGCCAAAAAAGTTTAGAACAGAAAATTTCTCATTGAACTTGTTCTTTTTTGTTCTAAACTGTTCCGAACAGCCTCACGACGATAATAATGCTTTATTATGTATAATTTCATTGTTTAAAACTCTTTTTTAAGAGAGAACAACTGCTAAGAGATCTCGTCACGCTGACGTCTCATTTTCTCGTCGCATTGTGAAACAGCCTTCATGTACAGTTTATAACCAGGATGGTGGGCATCTAGGAACTAGATGTCTATCTAGATTAATATAGCTGACCCTCATATCTGAAGTAGTTGAATGGAAAACCATGTAAAACAAAATATGTGGAACAAATCTAGTTTTTACTAGTCAGGGATTAGGCAGAATTAAACTGACGAGGTCTATAACTGGCGAGGCCCTGGCGAATGCCTATAGTAACCCTTGCTAGACCCTTGTTAGTAACTATGAAAAACTTGCCAAGGCCTTATTGAAAACTAGATTCTTTTTCTAGGCGGAAAGCTACAGTTTTTATTTTTTTTAAATTAGAAAAAGAGTGGTGATGAAATAGGATTGGATTGTGAAATCGGATTTTTCTCGAGCAAAACTAATTTATGGAATTTTAACCAGACATGTTATTGACTTTTCGGACGCTGTTAAGTTTTTCTGAATTAGGTGTCAGTTATTGCTTTCATCATTGAAATTTTTTTTTTTATGTTTTGAGGCACTTAAAAAGCAAAATCAGTTACTATTTTAGTGCCAATATGATATGAAGCTGACCACTCAATTATATATTTATTGCCAAACTGACCAAAATATCTTTTCTTATGTCCATGTCCGTTACTTTTTACACAATATATTATTTTTTTATTATTTTCAATCAGTTTTCAAGTTAACATTTTTTAGCAAAATATAATATACAGACATAAACAACAAACATTTATTTATAAAACCTGAAAAATTCACTATTTTTTTGTTATTAGGCGTTTTTTTTCTAATTTAGACAAAAATATAATTCACAAAATAAGACACAATAATTGATCGTTCAAACAATTCTTAATCTTCATATCTATCAAAAGGCTCATGTTCTTAACTTGAATACGTTTTCTATCCAGGCTGATAGACCTAGAGCCCACAGCAATTTTTGGGTGTGAAGTATAGCAAAAATTCATAATGATGCAATAAGATAGAGGTCTTCACTTTTTATTTGTAAATATGCAAGTCGTACTTGGGGCGTTTGCAAATAATGCTGCATTGAAAATGCATTTTTGTCTAAAAGCCCAGATAAAAAATATAGCACTTATAAAATTATGTTTAATAAAAAAGCTGAATACCATAAACATGAGTATGAGGTTCCAAGACTTCTTAGATGGGGCCTTCTGTGTGCAAGACCCACTTGAAAATTCAATTTTATTGTGCGTCTTGCATACAGATGGCCCATCTAAGAGGTCTTGGACCCCCATATTCATGTTTATGGTATTTAGCTCTTTTATTAAATATAGTTTTTTTTTTAATGGTTTACCTTTATTTGGGCTTTCAGAAAGAAATGCATTTTTATTGTAGCAACGCCCCAAAACTACAGCTTGCAAGACTTGCATATTTGCGAATAGAAAGTAAAGACCTATCTAATTGCATCATTGAATTTTTGCTATACTTAACACCTAAAAATTGCAGTGGGCTCTTAGTCTATAAGGAAATGTAATTGGCGCTCAAATAAAATATTCCCGTTTGCCAGCTTTAACTAATGCCTGAATTTGTTAGCTGATGGAGACTTAAACAAAATTGTCTAAGTGGTTTTTGAAATATGTATTTAATAAATAAAATATTTTTTTTTTCAAATCTAAACAATATTTTTTGAAAATTGTACAAATACAAATTTTTATTTAAGTTGAACTATTTTCGAGAAAAGCGAAAATAAAAAAAGTGTTCTATGGAAGTTTCCATTAATAAACTTTTTTCAGAAATTTTGTTTAAATCATTTATACATCTGGGTACCCTAAATCAATGACAATTTTTAATAAATAAAATCTTTTGATCTATTTTAGAAAATTTGTATTTTTTTTACGGAAACAAATTTTACATTGCAGGTACCATTATTTTTATTATTAAAAAATAAGGGGAAAAGCACGTGTTTGGGATTGTTCAATAAATACAAGTTTAAAGAAAATATCGACCTATTTGCGTTAAGGCTTTAGTTGAACAGATTAACAGAGGCAGACAGATCGACAGACATTTTTTTTCCCTAAAATTTTAATTTCAAATTTTGAAAAAAAAGAAAAAAAATATATATACTTTTACATGGCTAAGAAAAGCCTTAAACCGGTTTAATCAATTTATCCACCAATGTCAGCAAATTATCCTGAATCAAAGTATTGTCTTAAAATTCCAATCAAATCAACCGTATCCCCGATTAATTTGCATTACAATTGCAATTTTTAGATTTTCTAATCTACGAACTCAGTCAAGTTCAACTGATTAATGCTCCTACGATCATGAAATTGCACACTGACAGAACATAAAATCTGAAGCTTGCACTTTCTATAGTGTGGACAGTTTACTAGAATGGAAGACAATGTATATAAAAAGCTAGCCTTAGATCCAATGATCCATGTCCAAGCCATGCCTTCAATGGAGGTTGCCATAGCGCTATAGTCTTCTTTTTGATTAAAAAAAAAAAGAATCACCCACAATTGGATCAAAAGTTGTGGACAATTTACACGTAATTGGTCTAACAATAAGTAAGTCAAGTTCAAAACAATATATTATATAGTTTGATCTAAACAATTTGAAGGGGGTGTGACGGATGATTTAGTTTTAGAACAAAACAAAAATAGCTACAAACAATACCTGAACTGAGGCACACATAGTCGTTTATTTTTTTTTTCAACCAAATATTATAGTACCTAAATACGACTGTTCCAATTCCAATCAATCATATCAAATCGATCGGAATCAACACCCACTTAAGTGGTTTAAAAAAGTTTCTTTTATGTATTGTTCACATTTTCATTTAATCTGATAATATTTCTTATCAAAACGCAAAGAATGTTTGTTGACTTATATTTTTACCTGAATTGTTATCTTTTACGAAGTCTTATCACCCAAAAATTTCTCAACATAATATAATAGGATTTCAAATCTTCGACGTCGACGAGTGAACTTTTTTCTATAGGTTTTATGTTCTTATCAAATCTTTGGAAATGTTTTGATGTTTGTGATGAAGAAATTATACTTGACAATTGATAAGTGATAACCTAATAAACGTTACAACTTTGACTTGTTACATTTGGAATCGGGTTAATGTTTAATTTTTTTTAGTTTTATTTTAGTAGTTCACTTAAAAAGTTGTCTTATACAATCAGTGTAACCTACATGGCATATAGGCTATGTCTTAGAAGAGGTAATTTGTTCTAATTAAGACTATAGATTTTTGTTTTTTGGCTTCTTTTAATATGGAAGGAATGCTGACTAACAAAAATTTATTAAGGCCCCGTTTTGCAGTGCGAGATTAAATGTATAGCCTGGATTTACTACACAGATGGTTAAAGTGTTTAATCCTCCTAGTTATTTAAGTCGAACTGAATGAAAAAATAACTGTAATAAATAAATGAAAAACTATGGTTTATTTAAACTCACCAAAAAATGTGCCTTCCTATTTATATTTTTAATTGCAGAAGAGTCATTATAAATGCATCATTTTTCCCATACACGGCTAGTTTAATTTCCTTTTCTTTATCGTTCCTTTTTAAAAGGCTTTATGTGTTACATATGTACCTAATTATGTTTATCTTTAGTAAAAATATTTTTGACATAATGTAATATAATCAATCGTGGTTGTTATTTTTATTAATAAAACACAAGCTTCAGAATTTCTGAGTAGAACCTATTATTAAAAATAGAAAGCTTTTTGTAAAATAAAATGAAGATAACCTTTGTTTCTAAGAAAAAAAAAAGTGGAAATTCTTGTTGTTTTAAGTGGTTTCGTTTTATATAAATAAGAGCCAAGATTAAAAAAAAAATCATTCGATACCTTTGGTCTTAGGATGTTTCATTTCCGATTTTTGGGCATTGAGTACAATATAGATTGCTAAATCCAAACATAGAATTCAATTTTTCAATTCAATTTTGTTTTATTGAACATAATATATACAATTTGGCTTATAACTAATATGATACTATGATAAATTTACATTTGTTGGCACATAAGGATCCTAACGTTATACAATGTCTTAAGTTTAACAATTTATAGATATATAAATTACATGTCAAAAAAAAAAAATTAATTAAAAGTCGGCTGACTTAATCGTCCTCAGGATGTTCATTTCCGGTTGTCAATGGTGTTTTTGGTGTAGGTTGGGATGAAGTGGCGTTTAGCCGCGGTAAAAGGCTGACCAGCGTAGAACGAGACTGCTTCCTTGTTGTCCATGATTATGTTGTCATCAAGAGTTTCCATCACACTGAGGTACCTTGGCTCTGGATGTCGTTGTTCAGTGGTCATCCTTCTCATAAGCTGATTCGGGTGGTCCATGATGTTCCGTACTAGTCTCTTCGCTGAATGGACTAGGTATTTGTCCAGCGGAATTATGGTGGCTTCGGAGTAGCGATGTTCGTTCCTGTAGTGTTTCCGTCGCTGCCGGCGGTCGAAGTACAGGCCGGTGCAAATTCTAAAATTCTTCCTTTCGAATACTTTAAGCTCCTTCATGGCTGTCTTCGAGATTGAAAACCAGACTGGGAAGGAGTAGCTTATGACTGGTCGTAAGAGCTGCTTGTAGATCAGTAACTTCGTTGGTTGACTTAGTCCTGTTCTTTTCTTCATCAATGGGTGTAGGCGGTGAAAGGCCCAGCTGGCTTTTCTGAGTACATTTCTTGAGTGTGGGTTGAACCTCAGCAAGTCATTGAAGTGGATTCCCAGGTACTTCACATTCTGTTTGGCAGCTATGGTGGATCCGTCAGGGAGTCTCAAGACTAGGTTTCTGCAATTGGCTGCGGTTCGGCTACCTCTACCAGTTGAAGGCCTCCTGAAGCAGACAACTTCGGATTTGGAAGTGTTGATCCGGATGCCCCATTTCTTGTAGAAATTGAAGAGTCTGTTGATATGGGCCTCTACTTTTCGGACAGCGATAAGCGATGACATTGATGATGCATAGGTAAGCGAGTCATTAGCATATAGCAGGTTCACGCATTCAATTGCGACAGGTTGGTCGAATGTCATCAGGCTGTAAAGGAAAGGGCCAAGTTTTGAGCCTTGGGCGACTACGGCTTCATGTTTGATTTACAGTTGTCCAGTTGTACGAAAAATTTCCTAAAAGAAAGAAAAGAATTTTTATTAGTGGCGGAGGTACCTGTAATAGATGAAGTTTATGAATTAGGGCTTCTACCCAAACGCTATCAAATGCTTTCTCGACATCCAGAAAGCATCCGACGGTGACACGATGACTGTTAAGGGAGGTGGTGATGTCGTGGTGGACCTTCAGCAGCGGATGCAGCGTTGAGTGCTTTTTTCGAAAGCCGAACTGCATGTCAGGGAATCTAAACATAGAGTAGGTACCTTCATTGCATGAATTGAATTTTGTTGAGTTCATTTAAGATAACCAGAAAACCTAATTACGAATTTTTAACTATCAACCCTTTTCAGAGTTGAATTGAAATTAGGTTCGTTTTTTTTTTTAATTTTATTTGAAAAAGTATAGCATTAAAAAAAAAAACAATAATTGACTAAGTAAAACTATCAGATATTTTTTTTATATTTACCGCCATATTATTCACTCAATACATCTAGATTAAAAATTTAAATCCGGATGTAAATCATACAAATTCAATGTAAATTCATCTGGATTTAAATTTAAATCTGGATGTATCGAGTGAATAATATGGCGGTTAGTTTTATTCGTAATATAAAAAAAAATTCAAAATTGTAAAAACTATAACTTTGTTGTCAAAAATCTAAAAACACGATTTTTACTACAGCGAAAGCTCCTATTGCGGACAACTCCCTTTTTAAGCGGACAATCCCCTTGAGCGGACGAATTCTCACGACCGTGGATCTTGGATTTAAATTCCATATATTTTATGATCCCTTAAGCGGACACTCCCTTACCCGGACGTTGACAAGATTTGTTTGTTTGATTTGTTAAATTTAATTCTCTTAGGCGGACGGACAAAATCTAATTTTTAGTTTGTAAATTTCAATCCTTATTTTCAGCAAAACATTTCAATATCTTTTTTTGCATTAAAAACGTTCTCACCGGTTCACAGCGACAGTAGACGCGATGTCACCAAATCACTGTATGTGATCAAATATATAACGGATTTTATTTCTGCAAATGTGGTCCATTTTTGTATCTTGTTCCTTGTATATTCATATTCATTTTTAGATTGAATGAATTTCATACCCTGTAAGTGCAAACAATTTTTATGATGCCACTATATACTATACATTTCCTTATATATCCCGATTCTTAGATTTTTTTGGAAATTGCCCACGTTTTTTTTTATAGCACTAAAAATAACACCTGTCATATGATTTATTTTTAGTATTCCAGGAAAATTGTGTATTATCATAAATGGATAACACTAAGATTTTTCTAAAAAAAAAACAACATAATCTGTTTATATGCAAAGTATAGTCTGCCTTTTACTGAATTTATTCTTCCGAAAAATGGTTTTTATAATGGCACTACCTTTTTTTTTTTGGTTTTTTCTTTTGTGAGCTATAGAAAATATTAACAGTACCTACCTCTCATAAATAATAATAAGTTTTAAATATATATTTCATGTCAAATTTTTTAACAAAATAAAAACTTTTTTTGATTAAAAAAAAATATATTTTTTGAAAATTCTATATTGCAAAATTGGGCTATGTTTTTTGAAGTTAAATTTTTAAATCCATATTAAAAAAAAAAAAAAAAACATGAATAAAAAAAAATTTAATTTAAGAAACCGCTCCCAACATTTTTAAAAAGTTTTTTTATTCTCATAAATATAATTTTTTACTTTTAAGTGCTTTTCAATATTTGTAAAAATACTCTTAATATGTACATACAACCGCTGTTAAATTTCATCCGAATTCAGATTGAAATTTCAGACATCAAAAACCTTCGGAAAAGAATAATCTAGTTTCGGAAAGGAAAGAGGAATCGCTTCACTACTCTAAAAACTTTTGACCATCGTGTAAAGTGTGATTTATATGAATATATGTACATGCGCGTAGTTAGGGGGTGGGGGGCACGGGCCCACCCTGGAAATATTTTTAAGAATTCAACTTAACTATCATTGTATGAAGTTCCGTACAAGTTTCTTTTAAATCGAATTTAATCAGAAACATGAATGATTTTCATGCGCACACTTTTTCCCCAAAAATGATTGCGCACACCCCAAACGAAGATTTTGTTTCTATTTTTGCTAAAATTAAAACAAATGAATGATAAATTCATTTGTTTTAATTTTAGCAAAAATAGAAACAAAATCAATACAATTTTTATTGAATAATGCTCATATAATGTTTGCATTAAACTAAAACTCATTGTATATGTATATTTCCACTATTTAAAGATAGGCCACTAGCACCGTTTCCAAAAATAAAATAATGTTTTTTAATTGTCTCTTATCCATCCGGCATATTAAATAAAATATTTGCTCAAGCATATCCGATATCGATGAATGTTAAAAACCTCCTTAAAAATATATGCTTTTTATGCAATACATACGTAAACGTACGCATAAGAAAACATAAGATAATGCCAAAAATCCAAAGATAGTCATGATTTTAAACTTGTGGTCAGTTTGCTGGCGCCCCCCTAGGGAAAATCCCTAACTACGCCGATCTATATGTAGTTCATTATTATTCTACGATTCTACGATATGAAGAATACAAATAACTGATTCGAATTAAAGGCCACAGCACTGTGACTGAAAAGTGATCTTCACTTTTACTCGTGTGTAAGTTCTTACATACTTCAAATAAATACAACAGATAGCGGGTATCGCATTTCTTCCAATGAAGATTTTTACTTCGTTACAATTTCGCACAAGAGCTCAGGTCAGCAAAAAAGTAAATTACAACTACGAGTAATAAAAATCAAGCTCTGAAATAATTGAATGAAATACGAAACGAAAATTAGCTGAGCTATCAAAGAATCACGCCAAATTAATGTCATTAGCAGTAGTAGTGTTGTTGTGCGACTTATAGAACAGCATACAATTTACGAACACGTTTCAACTGTTTACAGTTCATTCATAGATGATTATGTACGACGAGTCGGCGAGTAAGTTTTCTCGTTTGTGAAAATATGACGACTTATGTCACAAAAACAAAACGAATGCACAATACCTATAATGCACAATTATTATATTATGTAGGTTATACTGTATACATTTACCTACTTACAAATTAATATTGTTATTTTATTAATTTCAGTTTTTTGTTTGTTGGTGTGGAGGGTTGTGTGCGCAAACATTATTATTTATTATAATATTAATTTGTCGCGAATTTAGCTTCCGTTTGCAGATTAGGATAATTTTCCCATAAGTTGCCCTTGCTGATAAATCACAATTACGAAATAACTAGTGCTTAAACTTGCTTCGTCAATTTTGTTTCCTAGAATCTTTGATTAGAATTTATATCGAATCTAAGAAACGTATAACTTATAGTCATCAGCTTTTTTTGTAATATAATCATGAACGTAAGTCATATAAAATTTTATAAATGGTACTGGATCGAGTTCGAGTATATGTAGGCTATTGAAAAAGCAGCCGAAATGATTCACAAGAAAAAACTGACCTCGTCGGAGATCACATTCGTAGACAGTCAAGCTCTAAGCTAAGATCTACTGCTAAAGCAGTAGCAAAATGCAAAGGCTTATTGAATAATATTTGCAACACCAACCAACTCAAACTTTGTTGGGTTCCTATGTACATATAGGGAATGACATAGCAGATGCACTGTCAAGGAAAGGGTCAATGTTAAATAGAGACAGTAGATGCCAATATGATATGGCACCAAGTGTCCTAATGTGTGTTATTAAAAAAGAAGATCGACCTTAGAACGAAAGAGCAAATCAACAAATCCTGGATTACAGTAAAACTCGCTTAAGAGAAACTGCAAAATGTCACAGTCTTTCTCTCACTTAAGCGGGCTTTTCACTTAAACGAACCCCGCTTAGGTAAAAAAAAACAACACTTAAGCGGATCTAAAAATTCCATTAAGCGGAGAATTAATACTAAAAACAATTGTATTTATCTTTTAATTATCTTTGAATTATGAAAATGCAATTTTCTTTTTAATAAATGTCAAAAAACTTATACCTTTTGAGCCATTTGAAATACTCGCCCATGTTCTGCATTCCACTTATTGTGATTTCAAATGACGGAAGTGAATTTCGGTGTTCCACAATTCGTTAGAAAAGCTAATTGTGAATTGAAAGTTCGAAAATGAAAATTGATTTTCTGCATTTCGGTTCATTCTGTTTTCTGAACGTATTCAATCTACTTTGTTAATGCTTTGTGAATTCTTGTAGAATTGACCCGGTTGCAGTAAGTTTCATAATTTATTGCTGCAAAATGTAAGTAAAATTATATTTTTGTTTTTTTTTTAATCTGGAACTACCTTTAAAACTTTCAACAAATAAAGAATAAACAATATAATAACTCACGCAATGTCAGCTAAATTTAATATTTATAGGTTAAATTTTTCTCGCAAAATTGTTCGTATAATTTTTGCTCCGAATTGTTTTGCATTAATTTATAAAATGTAAATGTAAACATTTGTGAAACAACAGAAATTCAAATGCCATTTTCGTGGTGAAAATGGTGAAAGCGAGTTTCGCTTAAGCGGAGTATTTTAAAGGTAATTGGTCGAAAAATACTCGGGGATAAAAAAAGTGTTTCAGATAAGCGGGTTTTTCTCTTAAGTGGGTTTCTCTCAAGATGGTTTTACTGTACCAGGAATGACTGCATTATCTCTAGAAGTTTATGGCCTAGAAGTTATGGCCTGAGTAAAAAGAATATTAAGACCTTGATAGGTGTACTAACGGAACATTGTGCCATTGGCATAATGAGCAATAGATTGGGTGTATCCGCACCCGACTTCTGTAGGAGCTGTCAGGATGTCGAAGAAATTTAAACCATTATACACATGCTCTGCGATTGTCCAAACCTCCAAACAAACCGCCTCCGCTACTTTGGAAACAGGTTTATTCGAGAACTGGACGATCTAGCACGAGTCTCAATGGCAAACATGAAAAAATATATTCAAAGCATAGGGTGGTTTGCAAATGAACCAATCTATGTCAATAATTAGTTTAGTTAGCATCTCTGTTTATAGGGATCACAATGGACCATAAGGCCCCCGTGTACGCAGCAGCCTATGGGCTGGGCACGCCCTTTCTAACCGAACCTAAAGTACAGGGTGTAACCAGGGTATTACCCTTCCCCCTTAGGCTGTTTCTAAAATCAATTTGTCTAAGGTACCAAAAAAAACATCTTTTTTTCCACTGTACTTCCTAATGCGAGAAAGTGACAATTCTTCCTAGAGCAATACT
The DNA here is from genome assembly GCA_947049315.1 of Epistrophella euchroma. Taxonomy (NCBI): domain Eukaryota; kingdom Metazoa; phylum Arthropoda; class Insecta; order Diptera; family Syrphidae; genus Epistrophella; species Epistrophella euchroma. Next base: position 116,695,878 of record OX346245.1, on the reverse strand, counting down.
TTTGTCATCTCAACGGATTCATCAGAAAACTGTATAGGCATCTTCTATATCTCAAAATTAATGAAAAACAAAAATTTAGTTTATGTCACGTGTCACGCTGATTTACCTACCTCCTTATCCAACGTAACCAAACTATATTGTAGGGCTGTAAAAGTAACGACAATATGAATACCCGTATGTTTACGTTACTTTTGGTTCGAGTACGCGTTACTTTGGTATCGTTACTCGTTACTCTCGTTACTCTCATTATATTGGTATGTCGATACCCCATGAAAATGGAAAAGGCATTCCATTCCGGATTTGGTATTGTTAATTGTAACGATATGAATATTTTTATTTATTTGTATGTGGTTCAGACTATTTTGGTTTACATAATTAATTACTCATTCCGTCAAAATAATAGTGTTCCAGTGGTCGCAGAGCGTTGGCCGTGACACTAGGTAATATCCACCTCCTAAATCGATTGGCGTACTCCGTTTTTCGATCCGACGTAAAAAAATTTTGGCACTTTAAAAACCTGTCAAAATAATAGTGTTCCAGTGGTCGCAGAGCGTTGGCCGTGACACTAGGTAATATCCACCTCCTAAATCGATTGGCGTACTCCGTTTTTCGATTCGACGTAAAAAAATTTTGGCACATTAAAAACTTGTCAAAATAATAGTGTTCCAGTGGTCCCAGAGCGTCGGCCGGGACATATCCGGAAATATCCACCTCCTAAATCGATTGGCGTACTCCGTTTTTCGATCCGACGTAAAAAAATTTTGGCACATTAAAAACCTGTCAAAATAATAGTGTTCCAGTGGTCCCAGAGCGTCGGCCGGGACATATCCGGAAATATCCACCTCCTAAATCGATTGGCGTACTCCGTTTTTCGATCCGACGTAAACAAATGTTGGCACATTAAAAACCTGTCAAAATAATAGTGTTCTAGTGGTCCCAGAGCGTCGGCCGGGACATATCCGGAAATATCCACCTCCTAAATCGATTGGCGTACTCCGTTTTTCGATCCGACGTAAAAAAATTTTGGCACATTAAAAACCTGTCAAAATAATAGTGTTCCAGTGGTCCCAGAGCGTCGGCCGTGACATATCCGGAAATATCCACATCCTAAATCGATTGGCGTACTCCATTTTCCGATCGGACGTACACATTTTTTTGCATATTTGACGCCTACCAAAATAATTGTGCTCGCCTTGTAAAATGATTTGATTGAGAATGACTAGAACGACCAAAACGTACCTAACCTATATCGTTTAGTATGGTATGTCTTTGTAGTATGTATAATGTAGTATGTTTGATAAAGTACAAGAACTTTGCTTGATGTACCATTTTAATTTCAATCCGTACATGCGACGAGTCCGAGTAATGCGATATCCGATATAGTACTTTTTGTATGGTATTGGAAAAGTAACGAAACATGCGAGTAACGAGATTATCTAGGTAGTAACGTTTCGTTACTCGGTATCGAAGTGAATACCCGTATCTAAGTAACGAATACATACGATTCGTTACAGCTCTACTATATTGACATACATGTATATGAAAACAACTTTATTGTTAAAAAGGTTTCAGGTAAATTTAAGATGACAGCAATGAATGTAGAAATAAAGAGATTCTTATAGCTTCGGTATCTTATTCTTAATACGTAGGAAGGTAGCTTAGGTAGGTACATATATCGACTAACGACTATGGTACTTTAAAAGTTCTTTATCATAACTAATAGGAATGTTTTCATTTACAGGTAGATCAATATTCTCTTTGCTTTGGCTTCTTTTGAAGAAAAATACGTCAAAGTACCTACATAATATAATGGATACAATATACTTGCATGCAATTGAAAATACAGCTCCCATAGGTCCCTTCTTAGCGACCGTAATTAAACAAACAATAGATCGTTGTAAATTCTATCTGAATAAACAAAGTACGTTTTAAGATAATAGGAAAGAGATAGAATTTTTTGAAAAGATGATAAAATGAATTCGTTTCCGCGAAATGAAAAAAAAGTATCCTTTTCCAGATAGTATATACACTGACAGAAAAACATTGAGATACAAAAAAAATAATATATTTTTTTTTGAATGACAATATCAATCAATTGCTTGTCTGGGGATTGCCTGTCAGCTTGCGAATTGTGCCATAGAACAGAAATGGCGACAGCAACTGTTAGTAGGTATGTTCTTTGACTCCCAAAACTAGCAATTTCTGCGAATTTAGTTTGGTTTCGTGTAAACAAAATTTCGAGGTAAAACTAAAGAGGAAGTATCTAAATTCTCTTACCTTCCAATACACAAATGCATGTGTCACATCTTCTACAACTTATTTAATCCTGCACAGATGAATGTGTGTTTTTATTCTTATTTTCCAAACTAAACGCACCATTCTCGCGTCGTCATCTCGAAAGGAAGAACATCCTCCTGTTGCTTCTTCGATTCTTTCATATTCTCTTTCTTTCAAACTTACAACCGGATAGTCAATTATGAAATAATAAATAAGAAATTGCATCAGACATCTGCATATAAATTTGATGGGTCAGCTGATCTGAAGAAAATAAAAAAATAAAATAAATTCCCTTTAATTGAAGTTCAGATTAGTTAAGTATAAAGTGGTCTCCGTTAGGTCAAGATTTGCATATTAAATTCAATCAGTGATGGTTTAATTTTTTGTGGGAACGAGCTTAGTCATCCCTTCATCTTACTGCATGCTGCCGTTTGGAGTTTTTTTTTTTGTTTCCTTTTTGAAAAGTGAAGTAATACCAATTGACCGTTTTAATTAAGAAATTTAATTTAATAAAACATATTTTCAATAATAATGTGACTTTTATATGACTTATGACTTATAGTGTTCTTCTTGTTAATTTTTTTTTACAGAATATGGACTTACGAATCATAATACTACAAATATCCTATATCATTATATTTGCAAAGATGCTGGCTTTTGGATTTATCAGTCAAGATGAACGGAAATGTAAATATTTGAAAGTGAATAGGATGACCAAAGTCAAATGTTATGACATGAATTTAAGGGAAGTGCCCCAGTACCTGAGCACGTCAGTTGAGGTAAGTTTTTGTTTGTTGGATTTAAATTTTTGTTTAAGTTTTTATTTAATAACAATTGACCAGGTTATTTTACTTGTTCTCTTTATGGCAAGAATTGGTTTTGTGTAAAAAAAAATTTCGAGGTTGTAATCAAAATTGACAATGTGATGATGGGAAAAATTCAAAAGGTGGTTTTTGCCATACCGACCGTTGGTCTGTGCATTCGTGTGGTCACTATAATTTGATCTAGACCCTAAATGGGTGGACCGATTTTCTTCAAATTTCTTTTACAGAGGATTTTTATGTGATTCTCTAGTTGGGGGAATATTTGCTTCAGGTAGTTCTAACAGGTAACTGCCATACAATTATTTTAGTTTATTCAAATTTTCTCAAAATGGACTCTAACGATTTTGATTAAACTTCATACCGGTAATGACCGAAAATTGTTATAAAAAAATTGCGTTTCAGGTTTAAATTGAAGATATAGTGTTTTTATGATTTTTGAGAAAAATATATTATTTTGGAGTTATTCTGAATTTGTCATTTGAGTTTGTTATAATTTTTTAGTCTGTGGCTTATGAGTAGTTCAAACAATATTGTATTCAAAAATTTTTTAAAATTATTTTTTTTTTTAAACACAAAAAAAAGTAAAATATAAAATAGGTACCTATCCAGTATTGCTACATTCGATTTTTTATTACATTTTTTTTTGTTAAAGTCTTAAATTGCATTAGGTGCGTTTTATTGGTAATTCATAGCTAGCACAGCAATACAAGTTCAATAAAACGCTGTATCAAATTTTAATGCCCACCCTTTATTCTGTGGATGTGTTCACAGCCTTTTTTAAGTGAAAAACAAACTACGTTACCGACATTTAAGGTTCAAGTCGACACTATTTGTCCACTATTATATTCACTTATTTACTGGCTAATTAATCGGCACTTTAAGTTTTGTTATTTTTCACCAAGGAGATATTTTACTGCGCTAGCTATAAAATTGCCAATAAAACGCACCTATTAAGCCGAAAACAGATGTGCATCTTTTTCCAATGCAGCGAAAATAAATTTACACAGATTCTTATGAGGGCTGACATATTCGAGGCTCTATGCATGCAGCCTTCGCTGCATGATATCTCTATTTCTAATTTCGCTGCATAGGAAAAAGATGCACATCTGTTTCGGGCATTATAGTTTTTAATCACTGCATCTTACAGTCCAGTCGTGCATATTTTTTAAATATGACCATCGATTGCTTGAATTTTCAAAGATCAAATATTGTATGCAGCCGCAGCGTACAACAAATTGCTATATACTGAAAAGTTCGCAATTCATACGTCACGTGGACGTATTGAGTGTTCCTTTAGGCTAGGCTCATATTGAGACGCGGCCGGCACGTGTGACGTGACTTGACGCGTGCGACATGACCTGATTAATAAAAACGTGTCATGTCGTTTCCGCATATTGAATCACGAGTCTCGTGTCAATATTTTATTACTTTACTTTGAAACTCTGTGATTTTCTGTGCATTTTACTGCCATTTTATTTTTTTTATATGAACTTTGACAGAACGTTGGACTGAAAATCACACAAATGCACAGAAAATTAAAGATTTTCAAAGTGAAGGAACTAGGCTATTATTTATATTGAAATTGATGTACCAACAAGAACAAATATATGTAAATGGAAAATTCAAATTTTTCTTCTGTCATCTTTAATTCAAAAATAAAAAACTCACAAAAACTATAATATTATGTCTGTTCCTTTACTTTGAAACTCTGTGATTTTCTGTGCATTTTACTGTCATTTTTTTTTTATATATGAACTTTGACAGAACGTTGGAGTAAAATTTACACAAATGCACAGAAAATCACAGAGTTTCAAAGTAAAGGAACAGTGCTATTGTTTTCGTAAAGGCTCTCCAAAACCAACGCGAATATTCGGCGCGACGATCGAAAACAATAATAACAACGTGTTGTTTTGTTTGACAACCACGTGTTGTTTTCGTTCGTCGCGCCGAATATTCCCTTGGTTTGGAAGAGCTTTAATAAGGACACTATTTTTTTGTTTTTCAATTTTAACCAAAAGTTTGCATTTTTTTGACAGAAAATAAATAAAAAACGTGAACGTGCAAAGTCTCGCAAGGAAAAATGTGTTTCAATCACTGTGTCACGCGTGTTTTGTAAAACGAGCGTCAGGTCGTGTCGCGTCGCTTCCTCAATATGCGCTGTTCAATTGATTTATATTTTTTACAAAAATTCGTGCTGTGCTGTGTCACGTCAGACGCGCCGGTCGGGTCTTAATATGCGCCTAGCCTTATATTGATTAAAATGTGCATTTCGATTAGTTTAACAATAAGATAAGAAAAAAATTGAACGAGAGAGGGTCTATTTTTGTTTACTTCGCTAAGGATATAGAAACAATACATTACTTATTCCAAATGGCATCCCCTACAGTGTCATGTCTTTTCTTAAAAATTCATTAAATAATTTTACATAGAAAAAAAACTATGCTAGCAATAAAACTGCGACTTCCACACAAAAATAGCACAAAAACAGCACAAAATTCTGGTTCTTGTTTAAATTGATTATGCTTATTATGTGTATATGCTAGCTTTATAGACGTCCTCTTACTCCCGCTATAGAATACGTCTCCCGGGGAGTTTTTTACCGGGGAATATTTAGAATTGGGCTGATTAGAAATTTAACAAAAATTATAAAATTAACTAAGCAAAGATCGTGTAATTGAACTGAAAGTAAGTGGTTGAAATTCATCATAACTCTTAGGATAAAATTTTAAATCAACTAAGCACGCAATGTTCAAATACCCATAATGCCCCCTGTTTCGCATGATAATCTGCATAGGGTAAAGGGTAGAAAGCTGTTTCATTTTTCCAAAAAAAAAAAATTACATTATTGATAAACTATCTGACCCTGCGAACTTCGTTTCACTTGACCTAAAATTGATTATGTTATTCAAAATAATTTTATTTTATTCAAGTTGGCTTGGAATTTTATCTAACCCTCACAAGGTGCCTTCCTAGACATTAACTTTGTAAAGTCTCTTTTTTTTATCATGACACCCCTCTCATTTTACCCATTAACTGCAGTTTTATTAATGATAAATTGAATTCAAAGATATATTGGTTGATAAATAAATGCAAATTCTAAGATCAATTTAATTGAAAAAGTCAAGAGTTGTATCTCTTTTCTTTTGAATTTTTGTTGACATAAATTTAGATCGAGATCAGATCACATTTTTTGTTTTTGTTTGTTCCAATGATCTCCAAAAGACCTAATTTTGAATACCTCAATTGTTCAAGAGGGGTACCAGTGCGAGCGGTCTTAATTTATTATTATTTTTTTTTTAATGGACAAGATTTTACAACCAGAACCAGATCAGACCTTTTTTTATGAGACTTTTTATACTGCTTGTACTTCAGTATACTCATCAGCGCCCTCCAATTGAAATTAATTAAAAAGAATAATGAAGCTCTAATCAGTAAGTCACATTGTGGCAACGGCAAGTAAAATAATAAAATACAATACATGTTAGGGTTTTTACAGCATAAATTCATACTTCCAGGGAAAGAGGAACATTTTATTTTTATTCGACTAATTCGAAATATGAAATATTTCACGTGCGAAGATTCTTTTCTAAAAAGATGTGTGTAAAATGTGTAAAACGAAGAGTTGTTTTAACGATAAAATAGCTTATTTAATGAAAGATTCCTTAGTTACGAAGTTATATTAAATTTCTTGAAATAATAATTGAATAAGATGCAAAATGAATTGCATGGTTAGTGTACAAAAAATGGCTTATGGGACCTTTGATGGGATTTAACCATGCGATGTGCTAATTCATTTGCCAAAAAGTCATTGTCTTGCTTGTTATTCAACCGCCCAACGATCCCCGATCTTTAATATGCCCTTGTTCAAATGAAAATATATGTGTTTTTCTCGGAAGAAGAAATGAAATTAACCTAAAAGGTACCATATGTGCATTTTTTTCTCATCTTCTCTATCCAAACATATTTAAGGTTCAATGGAACACAAATTAGGTACCTTTAGTAAAATTATTATTGTGTTTATATTTCAGGTACTAGATCTGGCATTTAATCGAATAAGAAAACTCCAGAGACACTCATTCGAACGATACGGAAAGATAAAGTATCTTTTGCTTTACGAAAATATGATTCGTTCTGTGGAACCTGACACATTCGCACACTTGTCATCGTTAGAGGTAAGTTTTTCTTAGTCAGCAGCAAAGTCACCGGCTTGGCTGTCTGGGATTAAAAACTCTTTATTGTTCTTATCATATCTGTGGACTATTGTGTTTTTTTTCTATTTTTACAGGAGATTGACTTATCGAATAATGCTCTCTTGACAATTCCATTGGAAATATTTCAGCTGCCATCGCTGAGAAATATTTATGTCGATAGTAATGAATTCATCAATTTAAATAGTGACTTGAAGGTTAGTAAATGTATTTTATTAAGGGTCAGTTTTTTTCAGGGCCTAGTTATAGCTCAGAGTTAAATCAGGGAGCAGATTTTGAGTAAAGGTTAACATTAAATTTAATTTATCAAAACTTGTGATTGAAGTTCGATGTAAGCAGCTTTCAGGAATGTTTCTTATGAGCTAACTTACCGAATTTGTTGAGTTAGTTCGAAGTTAACTCAGGACCAAAATTGACTGAGGGGGGAATGTTGTACCGACAAACGTGAAATTGACTGGATCGCGTGAACTTCCTCTTGTGCTTAACTACTATCTTTAAAAAAGTTACATTTTCAACAAGAAAAATGTTAAAAAAGTCAAAAGTACTAATAAAATGGATTTTTGGTTAATACAGTAGGACCTCGGTAATTCAAACTATTAGAGACCGACCCAATTCGAAGCAGGGAGGTGTTCGAATTACTGGATACGTTTTTCGTACTTACTCAACATTTCGGCTGAGAAAGAAGTTTAAATTGGTTTAAATTATAATAAAAAAATAATTCGTGTTGGTGAAAATAAGAAAGAAAATATTTATTGCTTTTGCTTAAAAAAGTCTGAAAAAAGACGAAATAAAGTTCAAGGTTGTTTAAAGTTATTTCAAGAAATTTGACATTGTGGTTTGCTTTTTTTTAAAATAGTTTTTGTTGATTTCATGTTTTTAAATCGATATGTATGAATTGTTGAAAATTCTTGTTCCACAGTAGTAGTTGATTCACATTTCAATGAGCTTTGCCAATACTGATAGTTATTTGAGATTGAAGAATATTTTCTGCGCTATCAGAGTTAGATGAAACTTTTTCATTGCCTAGGTTTTCATTCGCTGCCAATTTTGGCAAGTGTTCGAATTACAAGATACTTAAAAAAAAAATAGCTGTTTGAATAAGTGGAGCGTTAGAATTACCGAGTGTTCGAACTACCGAGGTCATACTGTAATTTCAAATTTAATAAATACAGTGGAATCCCTGTAATTTGAATTTTTACGGGCCATCAAAATAAATTTCGAGTTAGAGGGATTAATATTTTTTTATTTAATTTACTGAATGTAAAAATCAGTGTACAATTGTTGGCATTTGTTGTCTGCCTATGCATTATGTAAATGATAAACGCGAGAGTCAGAGTGCGGTTATGTGTGCTTTTGTTTAAGTATACAACTTAACAAGCTGCAAAAGGTTAATTTCTTCATCGATTTTGTTTTCCTCGAAAGAAAAAATCCACTTAAATGCGGATTGCAAAAAAAAAACTAAAAATCGAAAGGAAGTATTGGATTTAGAAGTTAGAGGACCTTTAAATTTAATTTTACTAAAGGGATTTTGACTTAGAGGGAAATTGAGAGGAATGTTAAAATATAGCGACGAAATTCGAGTTAGAAGGAAATCCGACCTAACCTAAGAGAAGTTCGAATTAGAGGGAATCGACTGTGTAGGTATAGGTTATTTTTTAAACCTTTTAGAAGAAGTAGATTGCAAAATTATTACATAATCGTTCAGCAGGGTATAAGAAAATTACACGTAGATATAGGGCTCTAACGATTTAGACTAAACTTTTCACATATCTTTAACAAAATAATTGTTAGAGAACTGCGTTTCAGGTTTTGCTTAACAATAATATTGGCATACAAGGAAATGTGTTTTATTAATTTTAAATTATCCACTCGTACCTAGCTTTAAAATGGCTTCACCGAACTTATTTTATTTTGCAATTTGACGCTACTAAATGGTGCAAACAAAATATTGCATTTGAAAATTTTGAAAATAGTATTTTTGACTTTTTGTTTTTTATTAAGGATATCATCACATTATTGAACCATTAACATAAAATTTTAATATGTAGCTCTAGCTATATGCATAATAGTTATTAGCCACAAAAACTTATTTATTATATTTACTATAAAAAAATTTGTTCGTTTATTTATTTTTTCAGAGACTGCAAAAGCCAATACAAGCTCCACTAGAATATTTAAATATAGCCGAATGTGGTCTTCAAGATCTTCCTGATATAGGAATAGTTCCATGTAAGTTTTTTTTTGTATGAAACATTCATCAAGAATTTATATAATTTTTTCTTTTTTTTTAGATCTTTTACAAATAAATGCCTCATCAAATCCTCTCAAGGACATAACTACCGAAAAATTTGCCTCTATGTGCAATCTTAAAATTATAGACTTACTAAAAACTCAAATGCCAAATTGTGCCTGCCATCAAATTGTAGAATATGTTAATTTAAGGAAAATTGAAAATAACTATTTGCCTATGTGCCAAACCACTAGTGAGTTCCAGAAAACATAAAATAATATGCAGAATCCTTTCTTATGATAACTTTATAAGGAATCTTTGCCATACCATAATAATTTTTGATAACCGAACCGAACAAAAAAAAAAATACTAAAAAAGTAGTGAATCCAAAAATTAAATTTTGTACAGGAAGTTGAGCATTTTTGTTATAGAACTGCGTTCAGATTTCCAAATTCTGAGACCTTTTAGATCCACTTAATAGTTTGTAGACTTTTTGCCGTCAAGAAACCTGAAACACATTTCTTGCCATTTTTTTATACAAATAAAATTTCAAACTTTTTTCCAAGTTGATTTTCTCAGAATTTTTGCGGTAATTAAGTGTCACTGTTTTTTCTAATATTCAATGCTTTTGATAGTTCTTAGTTAAATATACTAAAAACCAGATGCAAAAATCTATTTTGAAAATTGAAAAAAAAGAAAGGGTATCTACTAAAAATTGGTAAGAGCATTGATTATTAGAAAAAACAGTGGCACTTAATTACGCTAAATTTGGAAAAAACCAACTTTATTAAAAAAAAATTAATATTTTTTTCAAAAATTTTGATTTTTAAATCTTATTTGTATAAGATAAACCAAATATAATAACTATATAAGCATTTTATCTACTAATTGTTTGTTAGATATTAAAAATGTTTGAAATACTGTCTACTTGTTTATTAAAGGTTTAAAGTTGAAAAATTAACAGAAGTCAAACTTTTCAACTACTTTTAAATTTTCAAGTTTCATATCTTATTTAATTGTTATTTGTTTCTATTTTCTATAGGTGCAGAACTCGATGAATGTCCACCACTGTATAATATAACAGCGGGGCTACCCGAATTTGAACAGTGCAATCAAGCAACTTTAAGTGCAGCTGCAAGATCTACTTGGCTTACGATTGCTGGCTGCTTAAGTGGAGTTTTTCTTGTTTTATTAAGTAAAAATTAATTTTATAAAAAATAAAACACAGATTTAGATTTAAATATTTGTCTCTTTATTTTTTTTAGTTGTATTCTACTGTATAAGGCGTCGAAAACGTCGAAAGGAAAAGAAGAAAGAAAAGAAACGTTTCATTAATCCAACAAGCAATACAAATCCACAAGATGAATTGCTCTGTGATACTGCGTAAGCGAGTGCATTAATTAAGATTTATGTAATAATTTTCATTAAAATTAGAAAACTTCATATGTACATACGTTAATATAGTTTTCTGCTATTGAATAATTTATAAGAAAAATATATAATATGTGAATTAAACGTATTTGTTAAGTTTTTTTTTTTTTAATGTTATGTATAATAATTTTAAGTGATCTTTGTAAACACTATTTTATTAAAATGAAATAATTTATTGATTTTTGAAATAAATTAGTTGCATGAGTTTTTTTTTTTATTTATTCATTGCCATTAGCGACAGCGTCGAGGACGAGAAGATAAGATAAGATATTTATTATCTTAAAGAGAAGCTCCATCAAGTGAAGCTTCAAACAGCACAGAACTTTAGTTATGGATTCCGGAATCGAACTCGAGATTTTAGATTTTGATAATGAGGAAATAGAAGACAAAAATGGGCTTTGCCTTTTTTATTTTTCAAAATTTTAAGCTTTAAAATTAATTTCTCAAATTTTCGCTAAAACAATTTGATTTAAACAGAAAATCAAAAAAATTATTTCTGTCTTCAAGGTCCCTATATGTATAATTTGAATCCATTGTTGTTCGTGATACATTTTTCTGTCGAACATAATTTGAGAACAAATTAAGACTTCGTACAAATTTTATTTTACAGATGATGACTTCAAAACCTGCAGAAAGGGTTTTCAAAAAATTCAATTAGTAGTTTTCTTTCTAGTAATTTGCAAAAAGTAGTAAACTGTCATTCGTCTCGAATATCTCGAGAATAAAATGATATCGACTTCGGGATAGTTTTATTTTATAAGCAATCAACAATATCATAATGTATTAATATAAACCTTCCTATACTCGCGTCAAAACAATTACACCCCGAAGACTTAAAATAGTGATGAAATTAAAATGATTTGAGAAAAGCTCCAATTTTGTAGAGACGTTGATGGAGTCGTAGGAAAACCAAAAAACCTAAGCAGCTTAACTTTGAGTGGGGCGCCCCACTCATGTAAACTTGCAAAAAATGTGAAAAATAAACTCATTTCGGAAAAGATGAAACTTGGTTGGTAGCTTACACAACCATGCAACCTCAACTTTAAAGCTGCTGCTTTTTGCACGTCTCAAGGTTCAGCGGGTTATTTTTTTTTAGCTGTTTATATCAGCTATTATAACTGCATAACAACAGTTTCAGTTTTGCCAGTATAAATTTTGTACATATAAACAAAGTTAATGTATTGAAACAATGTGAAATCACACACTAAAATGCACTGCATCTTCAATTCAAAAACTTTTGCCTTTTCCACTGCTATAAGTTAAGTTTTTTTGTTTTGTGTTAGTGGTTATGTTAGCTATTACTATACCAAGTTTCATCTTTTCTGAAATCAGTTTATTTTTCCCCATAAACATCTCCACAAAATTCGAGCTTTTCTGAAATCAGTTTATTTTCATCATTTTCTTACGTCTTATGGGGCTGCCGCAGCCACACCCAACGCTGATGCGTGCATTGGTGATGGATCAATTTACAAGTGAAACCAAATGAAGGCAATAGGAAATTATGAGCCTTCCTGTCATTGGTCATTGAAAAAGGTCGCTGGCTCCCAGACTATAAGGGCTCTTTTTTATTTTTCAGTTAGAAAAATATTAATGAAACTAAGTTAAGTGGGATGTGTTTAAAAATTAATTTGTATAAAATATTTTTAGTCCCTTGAAATGTTACAAAATTTTGGCCGAACCTTGCATTTTGTACAGGACAAAATTTTTTTTGATGGATCTGTAGGACGGATCAGTGTGAGTGTAAAAAACAGTTTTCGGGGTTCGAGCCCCAGTCTAGGCAGCATTCTTTTCTATATTCCCTCAACTGAACGCCACCCCTATGGGATTTAATGAGATAATGAAAACCTTATTTCTCAGTCCACTGTGCCAACAAAAATCTATCCTATCCTTCTATTCCTTCTAACATTACTTAATTGGCAAATATATGTTTGCGTTGTTTTTTTTTTTAACTCCCCCCATTCGCCCGCCATTTTGAAAAAGAGGGCGTAAAAATGTCTTCGCTATATCTTAAGAACATTGCACAAACAAAATTTTACCACATTTGTGTAGAAAATTAAATTCTCTCCAATTTATGTTAACACACTTTTTATCGTAAAATTGAAAAGTATCATTATCTTCTTCTTTTATTTATTTTATTTATTCTTTAAGATAAATTTCTTAGAACGGCCAACTTTTTTTGGTTATAACTTTTTTGTTTTCAATTTTACGAAAAAAAGTGTGTTAACGTAAATTGGAGAGAATTATATTCTCTACACAAATGTCGTAAAATTTTGTTTGTGCGATGTATGGTTCTCAAGATATCGCCAAGACCTTTTTACGCCCTCTTTTCCAAAAAGGGGGGGAGTTCAACCCCGAACACTGGTTTTTACACTCACACTGATCTCCCACAGGTCCATCAAAAAAATTTGTGTCCTGTATGAAATGCAAGGTTAATGTAACATTTCAATGGACTGTATTTGTTTCATTATCGAGTAGATAACAGCGATTTTAAAGAGCCTCCTAAAAAGGTCACGTTTTGTCTTGGTTGCAAAACTCGAAAAAATACTTTATTTTCATTGAAAAGCAAAAGAAAAAACTTTCCAAACTTTAATATAAAAGAATAGAGTAACAAAAAAAAGAAAAAAAAATTGCCTCCAGATATTGCCCGATAAAAATTTGTACTGGCCTAAAATTTTGTTACATCATGTTATACCCGCGTGCGTCGGTCCCACAGACCGATTTTTGGCTAATACTGACACTAAAAAACTTAGATCGCACTTAATTGAAGATTGGGACTACTAATTGGATTGGATTGAAGCTACTAAGAAGGAAATTCCAGAAGGATGAACCATTGTTAAAAAAAACGCGAGAAAGTAAATTGTCGGTCTGACAGACCAAACGCGCAGGTGGAGGAATTAATACAGTTTGTAAAAAAATCAATTGGCACTTTTTTTTAAAGCAAAAAACATGAAACTATAAAAATTGTTGAAAAATCATGAAACTCGGTTAATGAGGCAGCTTGTCAGAATGCGTGCTTGTGGCACTTGCATCGAGGTGACAGTGGGGTATTTAGGTTTTCTGCCGCCCCGGGCAATTTAAATTTTGCCGCCACTCCAGAATTTTTGTCCAAAAACTTTCTTTCGTCTTGAGCTAAGTAGTTAAGTCTTCAGTTAAGTAGTTAAACTCCAAAAATTTTCTAAACGTAGCTTGTGACAAAAGTCGCATCTGTTATAATATTTTTTCACTGGTCGAAAGATGAACCAATCTCTATATGTTCCCTTTTTTGCAGGATATTCTGAAAAATTATTCAAACGTGGAACGCAATTTCTTTCAACTTTTGGAATTTAGAATGTTCAGCAAGGATGTCGGACTTCACGTGTAAGGAATAACAGAATTACAGCTATATTCCGTTTATTTTCCTGATCGTTATATATGTTGATTTTAATTTGTATGTTTTTTGCGGATGTAGGTATATTGAAAATCTAAAAAATATACAGGCGAAGAAGATTGCTTGTTTTAACCTTTAATGTAAAAATCATCGAAAGATTTTCCATTCTTTAGCCACCATTATCTCCCACCTCTTAGAAGTTAACCTGAAATCGTTTAATTTTCATCCAATATTCCCTTTGGAATCGGAAAAAAACAAGGCTTATGTGATTCTGTCACAGATAACTAAAAGCTATAAAACCCCAAAAGATTCTGTTCTATAACAACTACATTTATTTTTTCTACTTAATATTCTTTATTGACTTAAATGGACACAGTTAGCAAACATGCAACTAGTATGTCCAACAAAAGGCCAATAAACCTGTAGGTACCTAAAGTAGTGTAAAGGTCTGGCGTTGCATTCGGTTCAATGTCCCCACATAAAATATACCTACTGGCTCATAGACATGCAATGCATTATTAAATCGATATCATACCATTTTTGTAACTTATACCTACTCGCAAATATTCCTGACCATTCAATTAGTCGTTAGTCCTTCGAGTTGACATATTCAGCCAGTTCACACTAACCGAGACTTCGGACAATGATTTTCGCTAGAATTTCGTTTCTTTTTCTTGCGGTCGCAGTTGTAGCCTCCAATGGATTTTTTGATTCAATTAATCCAGGTGAAGCCTCATTTAATAAGAGAAACGATAATGGAAGAGGAATAATAGCAAAGACAAAGTTCGAGGAGCGACGTAGTTTTTTTCATCTTTTCAACGTTCCATGTTGGTTTGCTTTATAAATTTATTTAAATTATCAAAATTATTTTTGAGGATAAATTAATTTAAATTTGTTTTTTAGATATCGTGTGTTTTTTTGCTGCAAGAGGAAAATGGCCATATTTTCCCAATTTTATGCAAGTTCAAGTAGATCAAGTTGGACGGTCAATTTTTCCCCAGAGTGACAGTTTCATACGGAACTACTGCGAGAAGTGGATACAAATTAAAGAGTGCTTTCGTCCTCATAATATAATTAAAAGTTTGTATTTGGTTTTGTGGGAAAAGAAATATAGTTTTTTGCTCATCATTGGTAATTTTTGTGTTTGGCAGTTCATGAAGCTCCACCGCAACCAATCACAGAACCACCCGCACCCATCAATACCGAAGTAGAAACCTTTCCTACAGATCCACCAACAACACCTTGTTCATGTGCTCAACGATATTTTGAGCAAACCATACCCGCTCCAGTGGTGTTCTTTGACAAGAATTACATCGGAAATGTTAGCGCAGACACAATTTTGAATACAATTGAATTTTTGGAAAGTTTCCTACCCCCACCAACTAAAAAGCCCATCAAAAGACGCAACAAGATACGAGAGCGTATTTAATTTTATTCAAGTAAAAAAATTATTATAATTACTGAAATTAAATAACTAAATTTTAAAACTTATAAACTAATCATTCCAAAAAAAAAAAAATATCAAAAAAAAAACATTCGTGCAGGATTTGTGTTTTATATAAAGAATTGAAGAATTTTAAAATTAATATACCCAACAAATTTTTAGAGCACAAAAGTTACGTAAGTGTTTTATTTGCGTTACACACTTTCATTACTATTTTATATGCAGTAAAGAATTTACGTGTGCCCGATGTACCAGGACATGGAAAGATTGAATTGTAAAAAAACATTTTGCTCAAGTTTGATTGTGTTTACCAAAAGAAAGCTGATGATTTGCTAAAAATATAATCTCTATAAAAATGAATCCTTTTTTGTGTTCGTACGCGCATAACTCGGCTGAACATTATTCGATTTGCATGGGGACTTTTTTGCTAGATTTGTATTGAACCAGACACAACGAAGCCGAAAATTGAAAAATTCGAACATAAACTAAAAAATTCGACCAACAAAATCAGAATATCGTGAAAACATCTTGAAATTTTAAACTTTCTGAATAAGTTTTTTGTTTCTACGCGCATAACTCGACTCAACATCATCCAAATTGGATGGGGATTTTTTTGTTGGATTTTTATTGAATCTGATAAACATACTACAGTAGGACCTCGGTGAATCGAACAATTAGAGACCGACCCAATTCGAACCACGGAGGTGTCCGAATTACTGGATACGTTATTCGTAGTCAATATTTCGGCTGAGAAAGAAAATAATTACTGCTTAAAAAAGTTTGGCCAAAGAGGAAATAAAGTTCAAGGTTGTTTAAAGTTATTTAAGAAATTTGACATTGTGGTTTCCTTAATTCTTTTTAATAGTTTTCGCAATGGTTTCTGGTTTTTAAATGATGAGCTGGTCGATATGAATCGTTAAAAATTTTTGTTCTATATAAGATAATCCAGTAGCTGATGCACATCTCAAAGAGCTTTGCCGCTACTTATAATTTTTTGGGGTTGTAGAAATTTTTCTTCGCTATCAGAGTCACTTACATAATTTCATAATAAACTCATTGTGTGACGTGATTTGGACTAGAAGGCGTGCCAATACAAATTCATCAGCGTTGCGAATTTATCAACGTCCTGTTCACGAAGCTGTTGACCTAAAAATTCGAATTATAGAGAACCAATTTTGGCGAGTGTTCGAATTACAAGATATTTAATGCAAAAAAATATTTGTTCGAATTAGTGGAGCGTTCGAATTACCGAGTGTTCGAACTACCGAGTTCCTACTGTTTACGGAGATATAAATTGAAAAATTAGGCCGGAAAAGTCGGAAAGTCGTGATAGCTATAAATTCCATACTCTCTGAATTGATTTTTTGTTCGAACGATCTTTCTACATTGACACCCCTAGAACTACATATGGAGTATAGGGCAACACAACGTTCAGAGGGATCCGCTAGTAAAATATAAGTCTTAGCTTAACAAGGTACAAATACACCAACCCTAACTTATTGCAAAATATACCAAAACACTTTTTTTTTTACTTGAGTGAGTAAAATTTCAACTTAAAAATTTCAAAGTAAAATATTTCTTCTTAAAAAAAATACCCTTGGTAGACCGCCCTTGTGGCACCTACCGAACATGGATTACGTGCCTTATGTGCTATAACGTGAATTAACGGTATGGGAAATACCATAGGGATGTCCTTTTTCAAACCCTTTCGAATGAGATATCAATAACTTCAGTGGCACTTACATATATATCCGAAGAAATTGAGCTCAAATTAGTTTGAGTACTCCTTATTTAGCAGCAATTTACCCCAAACGCGATGACTCATCACCTGAAACTATGAGGTGATAGCTATATATATGGTATATCTAGGATTGGTATATCTAGGATGTCTGTAGTGCAAACAGTCACTTAGCAGTAGGGCGCGAGCGGTACATGTTTTCGTGACGGTCCTCTTTTCGCTACATCACACCCAACCGTCCGAGAAAGACATGTAATCCATGTCAAAAAGTATTTTTGGTATATTTTTGCATTGATTTAGGGTTGCCACGTTAAAGCACATGCTTATTTTATTAATTTTTTTTTACAAATTAATACTTGGATGAAACACATTTAGCTCTTCAGCTTGAGTTTGGTTTTAACCATGAACCCCTATTTTACACAATCAATAATGGGATCAGAATTATTTAGGCAGCCAATGTGCATCAATTGATGGATTGATTAGCAATAGATTGACCCTTAGTAAATAAAGTCAGTCTCGGGAATAACCTTTAAAGAAAATAATTTCATATTTGTTTCTACAATTTATCCTTTTCAATATGTCATTTTTTATTCGACACGCTGGGTTTTGGGGCATTCTCATTTATAATAGAACTTCACACCACCTTACAACATTTATTTGTAATTGTCTGCAGGATTTTTTAATTTTTCTAATCAAAATAACATATTTTTATTAGATCAAATTTACAGTTTTGAATTTATATACATATTTTTTTATATAATTTCTATTTGGGTTTTCAATTTCAATAACAAAAAAAAAATAATAAACTGTTACCTTGATAGATACTTCCACTTTCTTAAATACAATGTGAATATTACATTCAGTATTTAGAATATAAATTATATATTAGAATAATAAATATGACAAAATAATGCTAAAAAAAAATGTGACTACGTTTGTCGCTAACTATAACATCCTACAATTATTTTTAAAAACTCTCCAAATTTTATATCACCCTGTCAACTAGCCAATACATAAACCATTGTCCATTATCCAAAATCAGAAATATCCCAAAGAAAATTTCCCTTAAATTTTCCATACTCCCATATAAAAATATTTATAGAAAATCGAATACAAAAACCTTTTTATGGAGAGAACACTAATGTAACGGTTTGTATAAAATTTTTGGTATGTTAGAAAGTAACTCCCCGTTGAAGAGGTCGGGTATAGATAGTTTCGAATTTTCGGTTAGTTGTCGGTATTATATTTTTGTTAAGCTGTGTGTCAACTGCTTAAAAAGTGCGTTAAATCTGACACCTACTACATAGTTTAATTTTCAAACTCATGAACAGCAAAATTATATGTATAGCTGGTGGAAGAAACAAAAGATTAAGATGAAAGTGAAGCTGATATAACATTATAGAAATGAACGAAGAAGTTTAAAAGAATTTTTAATTTTATGTCGAATGTCAAAAGACACTTACAATGCAAATACTTGACGAAATTATCATTTGCTATTATATACTATGTACGAGTATGTATGTGTAACAACAAGTTTTGTAACTGATGACACCTTATGATGGTTGTGTTAGCCCTATTCTGCTAAACTTCGATGTGAAACTTTGTATTCTGCTATCCGTCGGAGGCAAATAATTGCTCCAAATTTTGTATAAATTTCGAAAAAACAGGATTTAAACATTTAGGTTCTTTTAAGAATTTCAAAATTAAATATCAATTAAAATTTGCACTCCAAAGATTGAAGATTTAAAAAAAAATTTAAGGCAAATTGAATGAAACTTTCACGTGAATCAAAAGTTTCGATCGGATCGAATAGCAGAATAGGTTTGTGTATCTTCATCTGCAAACATCAAGAAAAGGTAGAGCGGACGTGTATGAAAGAATACCATTATGTCCGTCTTCGCTATAATCTTCATCTGCGTTCTTCGTTATTATCTGCATTGACGAAGATCTTCTGCATTTAATCATCTCTCTTTATTCAACAAAATGTAAAGTTTATATCTTACATCCCCTTCTTTTTTGCAGGACTCGAATGAAAAATCCATCATAAGCATTCCGCATAATAATTTTTAAGGATTTGTAGTAAGTAGGTGCACTCTAAGACCGAAACAGTTCACATTGGGTATGAGAAAAGTGAATATATAAAAAAAATGGTTCACTGTGACGTATACGTACTTTTTTAATTAATTTTCTTAGTTTTGTTATATTTCTCGCTTAAGGTTTTTTAAAAGTTTGTATAGCTTAGTTTAATTATTTTATATAAGCTAGTGATTAGATATTTGAGTGATATTCTATATTTCCTATCAACGGGGTCGAATATTTACATATTAATGTTTGTACCTCATCATGTTGTGTTTGGCCTACTATGACAAAAGTTTATGATTTTTCAACATTTAATTTTGTATCTTTCAACTTAATCAATATAAGTATAGTATTTATATATACATTTTGTTAATAAAATTCAAAATTTGTTTTTTTAAAAATTTATTTATTGAAACTTTATCATTTTTATGTCTTTACGATTTGATGGTAAAATAAAGTCTGAACTTCTGGTGATGCTGACCGGCGTAAGTCACCTCGTCATCTTGTCTCTGATGTGATGTGTATGAGGGTTGAAATATGAACCGAAGATCGATACACGTTTTTAAGTGGCATTCCGATGCTCAAGTAATCTAAGAAGATTACTTGCCCATCGTTTGGTCATAAACGATTATTTTTATGGTTTGTAGATAATTTGGTTTGGTGTCAATCGTTGATCATAAACAATGATATTTATGGTTTCCTGTTGAACATGATATCATGTTCAATTTCTGGGGTTAGGTTTTGGCATTCTGGAGCATTTGTAACTTATATGTATATACATACCATTTGTTTTTAAACCTTAAGACCTGCCAATAATTTGGGCAAGCTAAATCCTATTTATGTTAACAGGCATTTTGAAAAGTGCCACATCTTCAATCTGTAAGTTATTTTTAAGAACGGGTTAATGGTTACTTACTTGCGATATATGAGTTCTTTATGATATGTTTTGGATTCGTATAAAACTAATCGAACTGAAGATTTTGATTGCGTCTCACAGTTCTGCCCGTCTGTTTGCTTGTCTGTTCGTCTGCAGCTTTAAAAGATCGGTCGATTTTTTTAAACTTTGTATCTACATAGCTGTTTTTAAAAATTCCTCCAACACTTTATTGTAATTTTTTTAGGACCAAAAATAACGGTATTTTACTAAAAATATTTTTTTAAACATTTTTGCAAATCTTATATTTTTCAAAAATGACTATCCATAGATTTTTGTATAAAAAACAGCAAATTTTGAGGTATTTTAAATAGATTTTTTTTTTGTTTATTTTCAATTTTTTTTTGTAATTTTTGAGAAAATTTTTATTTTTTTTATGAAACCTTAATACTTTAAAAACGACTTGGTCAATTTTAAAAAAAAACTTAGCATCAAGCGATTTATTAATATTATCTAAAATATTTTAAGCAAAAATTATTCTTATAGTCAACATTAACGGCACCTACCATACAAAAATATAATTAAAAAAACGTTTCACAAAATTTAAATTTTCCCGATAACGACTCCTACGATTTTACATTAAAATCATAGAATCATTTTTTTTTTTTGATTTTGGACTATCTCGTTATCTGTTTAGCAGATTTATTGCCTTATAAGTTTAAATAATGTTGTTGATATACAAATTTTCAAAAAAAAAAAAAAAAAAAAAAAAACAAATTTTAGATTTAAAAATATGTACTTCAATTTTTTCTTTTTTTGAAAATTTTATATTTTAAAAACAATAAAATACTATAATACTAAAATTGACAATTTTTTTCTTAAAATTGTTTACAAAATTTTAAACAGTGTACAAAATTATCCTTTTAAGAAATCCTACAATTTTAAATTTTTTTTCTCATTAACTAATATTTTTGTTAAATGAATCAGATCTCAAAATAATTTTTAATAAATTAATTTTGAAGCACATATGCACTCCACACTCTGCACTTCACACTCCATAAACAAAACTTCACACACTGCTCCAGGAAAATTAATTTTCTCCATTTTTTTTTTTCAGTTATACTGTCAAATAATGTTTAATTTTTTGACTAATACCAAAAATATTTATAATCCACCAGTATAACCATTCTCTCAGAAATGCACGATTAAATTTAAATTGTAGGTACTATCCTAATAACGTGTTCGTAATTGAACATGAATATACAAACCCTGTTAACTGACCCTTCTCAATTGTTCACAAACTTTTTCTAGTGAGAATTATTAGTATAATTTTTTTTTTAATTGAATAAACCTGAAACTGATTACGCTGCACAATCCTCTAGAAAAAATATCTGTGGACTAGCTATAGCCTCCGTTTCTGCAACTCAAATGATTACTTCTTCTGTACGCCTGCTGCAGCTGAATAGCTTAAACACGAATATTAACCAAATTAAATGCGGGAATATGGCATGAAATTGGAAATTTATGAACCACTAAAACAGAAACCGTCCTTCCAAAACTTGGTTATAGTTTTGTTGTGGCTTGAATATAGATACGTTTTTGTTGGTTCTTTCAACACTTTTGTGACAACGGTCAATGAAGTTATGTGTCACGGGCAGCTGTTGGAAAAGTTTTCGAAAACTCTTCGCCC
Organism: Epistrophella euchroma; assembly: GCA_947049315.1. Lineage (NCBI taxonomy): Eukaryota > Metazoa > Arthropoda > Insecta > Diptera > Syrphidae > Epistrophella > Epistrophella euchroma. Next base: position 116,673,716 of record OX346245.1, on the reverse strand, counting down.
GTTTTCATGAACTTATAGTGACAGCTTAAAGAGTTTTCCTGGTATCCTCTTGTGGTAAGTTATTCATTAACTTTTACTCTAAATGAATATAACAAAGATTTGGCTAGCGCAAAGGACGAACAAAGGATAGCAGAAAGCAACATCTGGTGAAGTAGAATTGATCGCCACTAAATGGTGCACGTTTCACACTCTATACACTATACTGAACAATCCAGTACTTCTTTGCTCTAGGTTTTACACAATAAATTCAAAATGCAACTTTTCCAAAGTATAAATTCGTGTCAGGAGGTGTAAAAAGAATGCAAACACCAAGCCTTGGAAGTGGGATTACGGTGTGAGCATGAGCACAAGTATAGTTGAACAAGGAGGTATGAAATTTAATGCCAGGCAATCATAATAATTCTCATTTCGGAGGTAATAATTCGCACCAAATAAATGGTAATCGTAAACCAGTCCCAGGGATATGGTGGAAAAACTTTTGCAGTATTCGAGTTCGAGGATGGCGGTATCCGGAAATGCACACCCCAATTACAAATCACACCAAAGTCAAGTGAAAAAAAAATTATTGGTGCACTGAGTGCTTTTCAAAAAATGTTTATATTGTTTTTACTCGGATTGGCTTGGAAAGATTTACTTTGAAAGTGCATTCTTATTTTAGCCAAGAGTGTTAAAAGCATTGTAAGGAATAAATTTACTTGCGGAGTAACTGAGACGTATACCGTATACCAACCTTCTTTAGTTTGATAAAGCACACTGAGTGAGAAAATTGTCAATTTAACAATTTCGATAACATTTCTCATTTACTTTTTATTTACTTGCTTTATAGAGCAATAAATTGGTTTCTTGAACTGTCTTTTTGAGTTTCTAATCAAACCGACCATACCGAAAAAGTTTATTACTTCAGACAGTGTTTCCGCTGAGAAATTTAAAATGGTCGCAAAAAAAAGTGTCACGAGGAAAAAAAGTCGCATTCAGAAAATTTCGTAAAATATAGCTAAAAAATCCTTTTTTTTTTAATTTTTTTAAAGTGGCGAGAAACGAATCCAGAAAAAAAAACTATCAAAGAATCAGTTGCAGGCCAACGATATGGCCTGCAATTCCGTATTTCGGTTAGCGAATCGATTTTTCGCCGAAAATTCATTCCTTTTAGACGAAATACTAATTTATGTTCTTGCGAAATATATCAAAGTGAAACAAAAAATGTTTGTTTTTTACAAAAAGAAAATAATTTTCTGGAAATAGGTTCAAAAAAGTTGCAAGATTTTTGAAAAGGATAAAAAAAAGCCAATTTTTTAAAAAGTCGTCTCATGGCCGCATGAAGCTTGAAAAGGGGTAAAAATAGTCTATGAATCTTAGCGCTCATATGTAGGTTCATGACCATACAGCCTAAGCTGTTATGAACAAATTTTGACATGTATGTATTGTAATTCGATAAAAGACTTTGTTTTGGCCTGGAAAAATGACATCTAGTAAGGTCTTGTGTCAAAATGCCAAAAATGAAATCAAATTTTGTTCACAATTGTTAATAACTTAAATTATATTATGTATTTGTTAAAAGAAATGATGTTATTATTATTAGTAGTATGTGTCGCTCAAAAGTGATGGTTGCTCGGAGTCATGTATTTAAGTTTTTTAAATCGCAATAAAAAAAGCCCTTATTTACTTTCAAAGCTGGATAGCAGATACAGTCATAAAGTAGAAAGTACATAAAGAAAAAAAACTAAAAATTAGAAAAAAAACCTAAGCGCTAAGCCTAAGCCAAATAAGATTTCTTAAGAAAATTGCTAAAAATATCATTTAGTTTTTTTTTTTTTTTTACTAAATAAATAAATAAATTTAATGGCACAACAGCTCATGAAGAACCAATGCCAATAACTCATCTATTCCTAAAAAAACTTAAGGTGGAAGCGGCTGGTATAGAACCCAGACCTCTGGCATGACAGTCCAACGCACCACCGCGTTTCTATGGATTCTGGAGTGGCAGCTTTCTTTTGATTTTCTTAAAAAAAATTGTAAAAATTTCTTATGGAAAAAGTTTGCACTTTTCGTACGCCTTTGACTTAAATTGCATTCAAATAAAAAAAAAATTAAATTGCGCTATGGCTCAGTTGCGCTAGTCTGTTTCTCTGGTACAAGAATAAGAAGGAGAAAATAGAAATAAAAGAATTATTTTTGACAAGGCCCTCACTAGTCAACTGATGAGTCCAAGTGAGATCGCCGGGACGAAACGCCTAAAATTTTCATGGACTAAAGGCCGTTAAAAGCTATATGGAAGATTTTTTTTTGTTTTTGTGGAATACAACGAAAATTAAGCGTCCGCAGCATTTTTAGAAACAATAATTTTTTCGAAACTTTGAATTTTCGAACTTTTGTCTTTTGAAACCTTTGTACTTTGTCTTTTCGAAACTTTGTTTTTCGAACCTTTGTCGTTTCAAACTTAGCTTTTTGAGACTTTGTCTTTTCAAACACTGGTAGATTCCCCAAAAATCTTCTTACTTTATTATATTGGGCTTAATTTCAAAGAACCACGATCCATTATCAACATTTATATAATTATTTTTTATTTATTTTTTTTCAAATGCAAGATTTTAGTTTGTGGGTTTCTGTTATATGCAAGAGCAGGATTTGTAGTTGCGAGTTTTAAACGTGCAGGATTTCGTCTCTCCCATTGTAATATGTGTTCCTAAATTAAAAACCGATTTGCATCGGAATCTATTATTTAATCCCATAATATTTTCGTAAGCATCTGGCAGGCACTTTGTTAAACATTAGGTGTTTTTTTTTCAATTCTGGAGGGAAACTATTAAACAAAAAATAATAAAAAAATACACAAATTATGTGACTAACATTTTCGATTTTTTTTTTGATTTGTTTGATGTGAGACAATTTTTTTTTCATTCTTTTCAACCAAAAAATCGATTTTTTTTCGACTTTAGATCGATTCTTCAGATCTCGATTTTAAGCAAGATTTTAACACCCACTTGCATCACGCACACCAAAGTTACATTCATCGGAACGTGTTTGGTTAAATTTAGTATTATCTAATCTACCGTTGTTTACTATTTAGAAGATTAAGAAGGTGGTTTTGGGTTATGGAAAAATTCTTCAAGAGAAAAGAGTCAATCAAACTTTTGCTAACTTAAATCAAATCAAGCGTTTTTTGTTCTATTTGCGAGTAAAGATTTGATATCTCAAGTGTTTGAAAGGAAAACCACCTTAATCTTTTATCTCTCTCCTAAAGCGTATGCTCTTTAAGCCATTCATCTTAGTTTTTGTATTTCTATAATATACGTTTATACCTTTAAAATGTATAATGGTCTTGTATAAACAATTTATTTAAATGAATACTCGTCTATATTGTACATATATCTAACGTTAATAAATCAAAACAGATAACAAACTTCATTTGTAGATTCAATTTGCAAAAAATTATTTTTTTTTAATTCTATAAGGGGACCTATGATGCTACCGACCATCATCTCGAAATGTCCAATATACTTTATTGGACATATGCATTCAAATTGGAAATTGCATATAAAATTTAGAATCATTGTTTGCAACTAAGCTTGGAAAAGTGGGTCGTAGGCTGGGTATATATACAACACCTACACACCTACATCATGTGGGTACCTATATCTTTTATCTGCACGTACAATAACTAATGCCACATCCGTTTCCCTTGGTCTCATAGCCATAACTCAACACATTCACATTTATATACATAAATACACATGAAGTATAAATCAAACACACAAAACGGCAAGTTCTCAATATTCAATTCAATTCTGTGGTCATCGAACTTTGTCATATTTCACATTTTCTATTTCCGATGGAATATCTAAATTTCTGATTTATCATCCAACCTTCATCAAGTGGGTTGGCTTTTTATTGCGCGACAACGCACACATCTAAACCCATCATAAACTAAATGACCCAAAGCGGTGAATACAAATTCTCACAACCAACAACAACAAGAACAACATGATCGAAAATCATGACAATAATAAATCGAAAAATAAATCGATGGTAATTGATAAAATGTCAAGCCAGGGTTTGGGAAATCACTAACGACCACTACCTACAACTGTAGGTACTGGTGGTAGGGGTGTTATAAAAAGAAATTCCGCATGCAAATAGTCTGATGTCCTATAATTGGGGAATCAAAATGTCACCAGCAGATAGACAGTGTGTTTTTGAAAGATGAGGTCAATTTAATCAAGGCTAGTTAGTACTAACAGTAAAAAGAGGCTGAGTTTGACGCACACTGATAAGAGAATTACCAATTAAAAATCTTCGAAAAAACTTATCAGTATGTTTGCTCTAAATATATGTGGCACGAAAAATTTCAACAAAGTTGCTTTTGCAGTTTTTTTGGCCTAGAAAAAAACCGTCAATTGATTTACAAAAAAAAAAAAAACTTATCAATTACTAAATATGGCATTGTGTGTAGACTAAAATTATCCCGGAGTTGATATCATTGGTTGTTCTCGAGATATTCGAGCCAAAAAACATTTTTTAACAATTTTTAGCATATTGTTTGTAGTTTTTTTTTTGGCCTAAAAAAAAAAAGAAAAATTAAAAGAAATTAACCCAAAGTTAATATTTGTTTGTTCTCAAGATATTTCATATTTTTTAGCAATTTTTAATATTTTTTTTAATTAAAAAAAAACTGTTGGTTGGTTTTTTTTAAGTAGGTATTACCAATTTTTTACTACGTCATTATGCATAGAATGAAACCAGGCTAAAGTCGACAGCATTATTTGTTCTAGAGATATTCGAGAAACAAGCCATTTTACAACTTTTTTTTTAAATTACTGTAATAAAAAAACCGCTTATTGAATTTTTCTGAAAATCCTTTCTGCACGTTATGACCTTATTATCTGTAAAATAAAAGTCGGTATCTGTATGCGTTCTCGAGATATCGTCGACGAAAAAAAGCTTCCGAACGTACACAGACATCTCTGTAAAAACAATGTTATCCGACTCCAGAGACCTCGAAACACCGAGAAATGTCAAAATTTTTAATTTTACAAATCTGACCGATTACAATAACTTCCAATGGGAAGTTAAAAAGATAAAAAACATACATAGATATATCCTCCCTGATTTAGTTTAGTCTTTAACTTCATTTGGTGGTAGGGGAGAGTGGGGAGAGATTTTGAAAAAAAGTTATCCAAACTTTTTTCTCATCTATATTGTGTAACGTAAATAAATCAAATTAGCACTGTATTTCTTCTGAGTGAAGAGGAATACCAAAAATACAAAGAAAAAATAAGGTTACAAACGTATCGATTTTGGAGACTACCCTCAAAACTTTTCTTTATGATGTCCTATTCACAGCTAAAGTATACTTGCCAGTAGCTTTGAAGTAGACGAACATTTCTCTAATTCACGCATTTCTTAATTTTAAGTGGAACCTTTTCATTTTTAGCTGTTACATTTTGATTTTACCCCTGTTACTTCTAGACCCACTCTCCCCTACATGTGTAATATATTGGGCCTATGTTTTTTTTTTTTGAAACTACAACTGTTGCAGGAACGACTTCATAACAATTTTTATCAAAACTTTGAAAGGACTACTGGTCAAACAACTTTAATTGCGTTTGACATTTTAAAGTTTTCGGATAAGCTGCGTTAATAACTAATAGATAGGGTATTAAGCGAGTACTGAATTGAACTCGTTTAATATCAGTTTTTTTACTAACGCGGCTATCTCAAAGACTTTAAAATTGTCATGTGCGAAAAAAAAAGTTCAACTTTAGTTATTGCCTACTTTTGAAGATTGATTTGTATCTAGATTGTGAATTTACATTTCTTTCCAATTTCTATTTTATTTATCTACGTCGTCGTTGGCACTTTTTTTGTCTTTTTCTATCTTGTTGCTTATTAAGGAACAATTCCGCTGTAGTCAAGGTCACTCCTTTTGTAGATTAATTTCTGTTCCACACATACATAAATCCTTATTAATTTTTTATTAACACGTGAAATATTTTCTTTTAAACCATACTGTACCTTCAGCTTTTGTCAAATCATACAATTGAATAATTTTGGAGTATAAATTCAAAACCATCCATTTGGGACATTATTTTATTTTTTTTTTTTGTATAAATATTTCTTTTCAATTTAGAATCACGAAACTGAATCAGTTCTCATTACAAACTTATTGCGGCGGAGAATTTGTGGTGTGTGGCCGCCCCCCATGGGAGTCAAACCTCAGTAGAAACTATACATATTGTGCCCTTGTCTAAAAAGCTCTGCGACAATGTCCATGCATTTTCCACTCGAACGGATGTAAATTACATTCAACTACAAAATGGAAGGGAATTCAGCACAGGACAGGACATCGGACTTCTAATAGGTCGAATATAGTTATGGTTAATTTGACTGTCAGTGATTTTGCAGTCACTATCACGTTCTACGAGGGTACTTCACCTCCTGACCAGAGAGTAATACTGTGGTGACACTCTTCATTACGTTTTCAATGGTCTATGTTCTATACCTAAACTGTGAAGAACTTAACCCAGGTCAAGATGTTTCAGGTTAAACTAGATGACATCTATAAAATAACCCCTAAGAGAGACGGGAGACAGAGACAGTAGGTTGTTGTTGAACGTGTAGGAGAAAACTCAATGTTCGAGTTAAACTCGGACGCAGGAGTCCAGTTGTAGTAGTTGTTGTCCAGAGTGCTTAAGAGTCCAGACATTTAGAACTAAATTATATCCGAATGGAAAACGTACATATTTATACTCTTGCGATGCGGTTGCGATTGAATCAATAATTATAATTACACGCTTGGCTAGGAGCGATCAGCATAATATAGCAAACGGATTTGCGGATGCGGAAAGGATAACAAGATAAATGTTATTGGCTAATGGATGGCAATGTTGAGGAGCGCAATTACGGTGTGGACATAATTATCGACTATGTTCGTTGGATGCAAATACAATACCATAGTGAGTCTGAGCCCAACATCAGGATGTCAGTGCTATATACAATACAGTATTCCAGGATCTTATTCAATAAAATATGACATCGGCTCTGCGTAATCAGTATTGATTAATGTGGGACTAAGGATACGAATGGCTACATTAACTCACCAGAAGATAACATGATTCAATGAGTGGAGGAATAATGTCAAAGCTAATGTTAAGTGTTTCATTGCACAACTAAATCAATAAGAGTTATGTGAAACATATGCTTAATCATAGTTTGTTGGGGGAAAAGGTTCGTTTAAGTGATTTGTTTACGAAATATAAACCAAAATCCAAATATGTATTAATATTTGACGATTTTATTCTAATCCCCTAATCTATACCTTTAGTCCAGTCAACGAAGGATAAATAAATGAAATAAATCGTGTAGTCTGGATTATTTTTTTAAGTGGTAGGGGTGACCCATAGGTACAACATACTAAAAGTCCCCAGCCCAGCCCCGCGAGCATTAGACAGGAGGGGGTGGGGGGTAAAGATCCCCTTTTGTAGTATTTCGTAAATATTTCGAAAAAAAAGCGTTTAAGAAAAGTCCACGTTATGATAGAATAAGTTTGTAACCCCCCCCCCCCCCCCCCCCGCCCCACACGCCTTATTACTTTTTCTGTTATTTCTGGGTAAGTTAATCCATAAAAATTAAATTTGTCACTTTCTGAGTACTGCTGCTAGCAAGAATATGAATAAAACCTTTTTTGCAGAAAATTTAATTTACTTTCATATTGTAGAGTAAACTTTTCCGCTAATACTCTTGGTTTTCAAAATATTTACGAAATAGTACAAAAGGGGCCTTTACCGCCCCCTCCTGTCTAAACCTCGCGGGCCTGGGCTAGGGACTTTTAGTATGTTGTACCTGGGGGTTACCCCTACCACTTAAAAAAATAATCCAGACTATTCGATTTATTTCATTTATTTGATGATTTTGGGTATTCGTTGACTGGACTACTTATACGCACGACTGGATCGCACAACTTGCTCTTGTAGTAAGAGCTTCTTCGAATTTTAAAGATTGAGTGTGTTATAAGTAAATAATTGTTTTATAAGAGCCTTAAGTTTATACTAGTATTATACAATTATACATGTAATTTAGAGCTTAAATTAAAAAATTATTAAACCTCAAAATAATTAGAAATAAAATTGTTTTGAGAGCTAAAAAAAGTACGTCATCTGATGTCTTTAACTAATTTTAGTTTTTGAGAAAAAAAAAATAATTTGAAATCGTAGGAGCCGGTTTTTTTTATATTATTTTTTTATATGTATATGAAATTTTGTAAACACTTTTAAGAAAAAAATCGGTTCAATTCGAAAAAAATCATGTAAGTACCCGTTTTGAAATATGGAATTTTCAAAAAAAAATTTGAAACTTTTTTTAAAAATTCAAAATTTATTTTTTCGAAAATTTTGATATACAGTATGGTTTCAACTTTTTAGAGGCATTTTTCATAAAAAAATTTAATTTAAATCCGTTACACAGATAAGGAGATATTCCAAAATAAAACAAAAAATGGTTCTTTAAGAGGTATTGTTGATAATTGCTAACTGTAAATTTTGTTTTTGATAAATCATAGACCGTACTAATATAAATATTCAGAACAATTATAATCAAAATAGTAGGTATCGTTTTTCAAGTAAATTTAGATTTACCGTCAATTTTGACTATAAGAAAAATTTGTGTGCAAAATATTCTAGATAATTTTAAAAAACCACTCGGTACCAAGATTTGTAAAAATTAATAAAGTCGTTTTCAAAATATTTGATTTAAAAAAATTTTTTTAAACTTTTTTTAAAAATCAAAAAAAAATTTTTTTTTGGAAAATTTTAGTTTACAATACTATTTTAATTTTTTAGAAGATCCTCCGTAAAAAAAATTATCAAAATCGGGTCATTCCTTTTCGAGAAAAACGAAAATACAAAAAATGGTTCTATTGGAGGTACCATTTAAAACCATTTGTTGGTAATTTTATTTTCACCAAAAGGTGGCACATACTTAATAAAATGTATTCAATTTTTTTTTAGAAAAATCTGTCAATCTATTTTTGAGAAAAATAAGATTTTTCAAAAACGCTTAAAAAAAATTATATGGCAGGTACCGTTATTTTCGATCCTAAAAAAAATTAAAAAACGTGTCGGGGGAATGTCCAAAAAACACTTTATACCAAGTTTAAATTAAATCTACCAATACGTTTAGGCTGTAGGCGAGTACACAGACGACAGACAGACAGACAGACAGACAAACAGGCAGACAGTAATACAGACAAACGGACGGAATTGCGAGACCCACTTTTTTCGTCTTCCCTATCATCGTAATGTCAAGTTTGATCAAAATCTCGAGTTAGATTTTTTTACGAATCCAAAATTTGTCATATAGTAAAATAAAAAAGGTAAGCTTGTAACCAATTGGCCAGCGCAGCGGTCAGCAAATGAACGCAGTTTTTGGCCAACAAGCTTATCCGAGTTTTAAAATCTGTCTTCCCTTTGATTCTCTAAAATTTAATTACCCCGAAAAAATTAATGATTTAAGTTTCAGTCAGTTTATGTTGAAAAACTCTGATTTAACATTTTATAAAATGCCAAGAGAAATTTGGTATCCTTATCCTTGAAACTTTTAAATTTTAAGACTTTTTAGTTTTACAAAAATTCTTAAAAAAAAAAAAAACTCAAATATCAAAAAAATTGTCAGTAATTGCAAATAAATGCACAGTTCATCCAACGAAAAATAAGAAACAAAAATGCGTCAACTTTCTTGGCTTCTATGCTGGCAAAACTATAACCTTAACCTTTTGTTCTTTGCTTTATACCCTCTCCACCACTGTACCTTGCAACATTTGTTCCTTCTGTCCATTGAGCACATAAAAAATATCCATTTGATTTTCATTTTCTATTCTCGTTGAATGGTAATGGCTTTAGCCAACCAAAGGGATACCATAAAAGAAACTTTGCATTTACCTTGCAAGAAAAAGAAGTTATGCAGGTCCCGTTTGGTTCGGTAATCGTAATTTCGAAGGAAAAAATAATATAAAACGCGCAATGAGCACTTGTAAGCGACGATAATTCAATTTAATAGCTATAGTCCTGTAGTAGACCCTCTGCACGGCAACGACAACGAAGAAGACTTCGGGAACCCAGAAAAGGACATTCTGACTTTTCACTCAGCAAAGGACAAGGACTACCTACCTTCTTTTAGTATGACACAATCATCTTTTGCGTGAAAATGGGTCTTCTTTTTTATTTGTCCTTTGTGATCAGGTGTTGCTGGAAGCGGAACTGCATTCGGTTTATGCCAAAAGGCAAAGGCATCCTTGAATTTTCATCCAATACCTCTACTAAAGCATTTCAATATGCACCTAGCAGAATTGTTTGCCGACAAAGAGATACGAGAATTGTCCGTCGACGACGAGGGCCATAATGATTTTCCACACCTAGATAGAGATTAGGGAAACTATCGTGGTCGTCTTTGGCGTCCTTAGTCGTAATTGCACCATTAACAGTTCGCATAAATTTAATGTTGTCGTCTTCCTGGCAAAAAGATAAAACATTCTTGAACCGAATTTAAACATACCGATTTGAAATTCCTTTGTCTGCTGCTGTGGTATAGTTTATCTCTTCGAATAGCACAACCGTGTGAGCCCCATGCGGACTTTAAGGATGCGAAACGCGTTTGAAACTTAACTGCAAATTGAGTTCCATATGTCAATCACTCAAACAACCAAAGCAGTATGTGTGTATCATTAATGTTGGTTCGTTAGATTTCCCTTTTTCTGGTTTCTGGAGTATCTTTCATGTCATATATATTCTACCGCTGGAGTCGTCGCCGTCACGTCCGTCCGTCGTCGATCCCCCGTTCTTACTACTCCGACGGAAAAGGATTTGAGTTCGCTCTCATGTCAAACGAATTGAAGGCATTAACATTTTAAACACGTACTCGGGAGTAGAGCCTAGGCTCTGTGGAAATCAATGATTTTGCCAAGTTCATGACCGCAATCATAATCAGAACTTAGTCGTTGTCGTGGTATGGTCCTTATAGTCCTTTTTGACTGAGCAGTGATTTTGATTCGATTTAACTGCGCGGGGATGATGGTTGTAGGGGAGGTTGATGGTGAGCTTGGAGCTTGTTTAACACACACGACAAGCATAAAGGGAAGTTATTTTATTTTTTGTTGTTGTAGGCTATACCTATTGGAATTGGAGTGGATTTAGTTGATTTGCATATATTGCGGTTGAATTCTGGAAGTGCGGCGTGTTTACTCAACCAAAACTGTGATGGATAATTAGATACAGGACCGTGATTTGAAAATCTTTTATAATGATGTTAAAAAGAGAATCATAGAAATAGCTAATTATGAGAAAGGAAATATTGTAGTGATTTCTGTGAAAAGAAGTAAGTTAGGAAACATTCAAAAAGCCATTATTCCCCCCTTTTTTTCTTAGAGATGAATGACTTTAAATTGGCAGGACTGTTTTTTTTTTTGACAATTCTCGGATATTCTCACTTGCATTTTATAATGCTCATAATCTCCATCAGAGTGATTAATTTGAGAAAGTATAGATCGTTTTTCATAATACGTTTACTCCAAACGATATTACGCATCTCTTAAGAAATCGCAAATTGGGTAAACAACAAGCTTATGATGGCTAGAGTGTGTCCGTGTAGTGTGTAGCTTGGGTCGAGATAAGAAAAAATCCTATATGAGGGGGTCTTTTTCCTCCTGTTTGGGTGGAAAGTGATTTTTTTTGGATTTGACTTGAAATTGAAAAATAGACCTCCACAATTTTATGAAATCCGAATCCATCATTTCCAGAGAGATGTCTATGTAAGTACATACGCTTGTAACGTTCGTATGTTCGTGAGGTTTTTTCGTCACCATATTTCGAGAAAGAATAAAGGTATCGACTTCAAATAATTTTATTTTACAGATAATATTTTCGAAATGAAAATCAATTGGCGGTCTTGAATATCTCCAGAGCCAACAAAAAAACCACAACTAGTTCACATTCATTGTTCGGATGCTCCTGCTTGAGGTTGAAACTACTCAGATTGTGTTTTTGCCCGCTGATTGAGGATAGGGTTGTTGTATGCCGCGCGAGAGACAAGAAATCAATACCTTTACAGATAAAGTTAAAAAATAAAATTTAAAAACTTAAAAGATTTTTTTATGTTTAAATAAATTTTAATTTATTTATAAAATAAAATTTAAAAACTTAAAAGATTTTTTTATTTTTAAATAAATTTTAATTTAAAAATAAAAAAATCTTTTAAGTTTTTAAATTTTATTTTATAAGTTTATTTTAAAAATCACACAACATGGAGACTAAACCACAAATAAATCTTTTACAGATGTTTGCACGATCAGCTGTGGAGATGTATTGTTCGCCCGCTGCCTTCAAAAAGATTTTCATCATGCTTGAAAGAAGATCTTTATAAATTATACTAGCGTTTGCCCACGGCTTCGGCACCGCGCCCACCTTTTTTTACTTAGAGAAAAGCTGTTCATCAAAATTGCTTTTTAAATGGACATAGACCACCTTATGGTGCAAATCAGAATTGTAATACAAATTTGTTTAAGATTCAATGAAATAAAAAAAGTGCGTATACGCCCGAGTGAACCATTATTTTAGTTAAATTCATTTTAGCTTTTTTATTAAATAAACCTTATATTTTTTTTGTAACTACATAAATAAGTTAGCACTGTTTACATATGTTTTAATTTTTTATAATGCTTGATGGCCGTAGCCTTCTAGAAGTCAATGGAACTTCATTTGAAATTATTTTGTATTTTTTTTATTTCAATTTTCATTTGAAGCTATTCAATTTTTTAATGTAAGTTTTACTAAATTGTGTACCTGAACCTATATTTAATTTTGTTTACTACTGCAATAATTGACCATCAAAGTGTATTTACATTTAAAATCGTTTTTAGTTTTCATTTTTCCAGCACTCAGCAATTACATATTTCATGCTTTATTTAATTTAAGAAAATAAGTTTTACATATAATTAAAAAGAGATTCTATTTGTATCTCTTCACGGTAACCCGATTTAATACGTGTTGGTTGGTTGGTTACAAAAAAGAAAAAAATAGTTGAAAGCCACGTACACACTCCGTACTTTTCTTTATTTTTTGGAAAATACATTACAAAATGTATGCTCACAATTTAATTTTATTTGTATTTTATTTTCAAATGAAACATTTCCATTTATTAGAATAAATTAAATTAGTATCATCCTGTGTCGAAATTCGACACTTTCAATTTCGCAAAATATTGAAGAAAAAAAAAAAACATTTTTAAAATTTTTTTTTTAATATGCACAGTGTTCGACAGTGCAAAAACAAAAAAACAAGTATAATCTGCACATCTCCGCAATTGTGGCTTTCCAACCATATAAAATTTATCGAAATCGGCCAAATACTTTTTGAGAAAATGGACCACAAAATGTTTTTAAGGCTATTTATATATAGTTTTCCTCAACTAGAACTGCAGCTTTCGCTATTTCAAAATCTCTCCATTTTGTAAAGCCTATTTTAGTAACCAGATGCTGTGTCGGTGAACTTCGTTCCACGTTTTTACGATTTATCAACTTTTCAGGTTGAAATTTCCAACTAACCGCTCCGTAGTGTGTTATTCGATTCAATACAAATTCTGAAAAATATCTATTAAAAAAAAAAAAAAACAAGTTAATAAAAAAAAATTCAAAGAAATGGGTTTTCAAATTTTTAAATTTTTGTGATAATTGTTTTTTGTGTTTTGTCAAATATTTTTTTAGTATAGAGCTTTTCCAAAAATTGTCTCTGTCTATCCTTTTTCTAATTTTGACATTAAAAACAAAAACAAAAAGAAAAAAAATGAAGACAAATCCTGATATGTAGAAAACCAATGCTCTTTTCAGTGTAATAAAGGTGGATGGAAAATATTTCTCTGATTAAATTTATTAAAATAAAAGTGTTTACATGCGTTTAATTCGTTTTCTGATCATTTGATTAAAGAACATATTATTCAAATAGTCGGTCGAGATTTAATAAGGAAAATCGAAGATAAAAAGTGATTCCTTAGAAGCATAATTTTTTGCAACCTATAACACAGCAACCAGTAGGCATTTTAGAAAATACTAAAATAATGTTTTGAACCGTAAATTGTTAACATTATTGGCCCAAAATTTTAAACAGCCTGATGTTAAGGTATTAACATGATACTACTTAACAATTTTCTAAGTTTAAAGATCTTTACTAAAATGTTCTTAGTTTTAAACATTATTTATCTAGTATCATACAAAACCAATTTCCTCAATAAAATCCAGCTGAACACGTCTAAAACAGTGACAGATCACACCATTTTCACATTTGTAATTGTCAAAGTGACATTGCGAGTTAGTAAAATATTAAAAAGATAAAACGATGCTAACTCGTTCAAAATTTGAAAAAGCCTGTTTTTAACAGCATCATACTAAAAATGCTTTAACAGCATACTAAATCGTATAAAATTTTGCGCCATTATTTTTTAGTTGATAGCCAACTGATATATTCGAATAAATAGATATTAATTTATGGCGCAATCAAGTATTTTCACTATTCGCGCCCCTTTTAAACAGAATTTTAATTTTTCTACATTCCAGATAAACTGCCATTTTTTTTTCTTACATTTGCTTTTTTTTGCTAATTCAGAATTAAAACTTATGAAAAACGATTTGATGGATCAATTTGAAATTTCATAAGAATGTTTTGGTCTTAAAAACGTCCTACCAAAATAAGTCTTCCAATTAATACATATTTGCAAAGTAGATAGCGAAAGATTCACTAAAAGTAATAATGTAGGCGTAGTATTTCACTTTTAGCATACTCGGAAAATTACCGTAATTCTAAACCTGCGGACCAACCTTTTTCCTTATCTTCACCGATTTTTTTTTTTGGATTCCAAAGTTGACATGAATGAAACTATTTTCAACCTCAGAAAATGTCACCAAGCATATACATAATTATAATAAAAATACAAAACCACCTACATTACACCGAACACATTTGCTGGCATTCTGACTTTTGATAATCAGAAATAAACTTCTAAAAATTGTAAAAAAAAAATGCTTTTTTAGCTTGAGAAAAAATAGTAGTATCGATTTCAAGATAAAATTAGTCGACAAACAATGTCATAGTTGGTAATTGGTAGAGTTGAAAAATATTCCATTGACAGTAAGAAAAAAAAAACTGTTTAAAATTGATGAAAAATATTTTTGTCTTGCAAAGAGCAAATTGTTTAACTTTTACCTACACTTGATTGCACACCTGCCAAGATCTTCAATGATCCAGTTTCCAGTATCCAGTTTTAAAGGGCACCAATTGGAAATTACCAGTATGGGTCGCATCCAGCCACTTTTCTGTTTCTAAATCGAATTTTGAATTTGAAAAATAAATTTTTAAAATCAAAATTTTAAAAACAAATCAAAAAGTATTAAATAAAGTATATTTTGTTACTTTAAATTTTATCGAAAGCATTTATATAAGTATTAAGTTTTAAATTTTTGACTCAAAACTCATAAGAGTATTGAGTATTGAAAACAAAGTCAATTACTTAATAACATAAAATTGAGAACTAAATTAGTTAAAATGAATTTTGGTATTTGTTTTTTCAAAATTTTAAGTTTAACAATTATTTGTTTCAAAAACTACCCTCCTATACCCCCTCAACCCAACATAGAAAACATAACATTTTCATTTAAATGTTAATACGTTTATTTGCTTATTTATTTAATTTTTTTATAAAATTTAAAAAATTAACTTAATCATAAAATCGTCAAAAAACTTAAGCAACTGCAAATAATTGCAAAGAAATTACCAGAAAACTACCAGTCCCCAAAATATAACTATTGCACCTTATAGGTATGCTGAAATTCAGATGAAAACCAAAGATTTCTGTTTAATGTTACCATTAATTAAATCCAACTTAATTTTTTTTTATTCCACCTTCAATAATTTTTCGAATAAAAAAATGTGTGAACTTAGGACTTTATGGCCATTTGATTAAAATCGTTGTCCTGGAAACATTCTATAAACTCCGAACTCAGCATTTTGATAAAAAAAAAAGAAGATACAAAAATACGTTTTCAGAATGATTTATGTTATGTTTCGGCGTAGTCTAGTTGCACCTTCCTGAATAAAAGGGCTTTTTATCCAAATTCTACTCGCGTTCATATATCGATACAAAAAAATGTCATTTCCTCAAAAAGACACCTATACACAACAACTTCATTTCGAAATCGCGTAGATAGGATGTTCTGATCCGAAGAAATTACATTCAATAAATATCCTTCGACTCTATAAATGATCCACGATCTACCCTCCAATTGAATTGACAACGCTTCTTACAAAAAAAAAAAATATGATTTTTTCAACACAGCACAGCAAGAGCATTTTTCAATTCAATTTTGTCTCGCGTATCCTGTGAATCGGCTAATATGTCATTTTCACTACATTCACCTTCATGTTAGGAGTGTTATCTGCATCGCAGAATAACTCACACCCAACCTCCAGCGCGTATATACGGATGAATATTTTCTTCTGCTCCCCCATTCCAATGCGACGAGACGCGTCTCCTTGTCGCAACAAGGATAATAATTTATCAATTGACACATCCCATGATTTTTTTTCTGCTTCCATCCCCTCGCCACTGCTACTAGTACACCAGCTATCTATGGGTGGCCTTTTATGGGCGTGCATATTATAAGCAAGCGAAATCCGTTCTGACAGTCAAATCCTGTCACGTAGAATGGAGCTCTACACCCTACTTTCTTTTCATCTCCCACTTCAATCATATAGAAAGTGCACTGAATGTTTTTTTTTTAAGATTCTTCCAGCTTACTTCAGCATGTGTGGGGAGCTGTCTTATTTATTCCTTTGAATTATTTACAAAAAAAAAATATAAGAAACAACAATAAAATCAAACATCCTTTGCACGTATAGCCCAGAGTTGTCATGTGGGCACATCTCTGTGGACATCTCTATGTGGCAGTAGTAGCGTGTATGCATTCCTTATTATGTAGGAACACCCAGAAAAGTATCCTTAGAACGTGTTTATCGTAATGACAGGACAATTTTATCCTAGCAATAAATGAATATCTTAGTAATTCGCTCTGTAATCGAGAGTGAGCCTGCAAATAGGATATTCCATCCATTATCCTTTTTTCTCTGATGTTCGCTTTAATACCTCTATCTGTACAGTTCTCTGGACTCAATTGATAAATCGGTCTATTTGTGACGCACTGTTGCAACGGATAAGGCGAGTTTTATTTTATACATATGGACAAAAAAAAATTGCACATTTACCTACATTTACTGGCAAAAACAAAAACCGTAAATGTCTAATAAATTAACCACTCGGATAGAAGTTGTCTACCATTATCCTGTTGAAATGCTACTTTGCCGAGAGTTTTTCTAACGGAGAATTTTGCAAATTCTTTTCTTCTTAGATTTTACGATGGGAAGCATTGCAGATGGTTGTTTTCGTTTTTTTTTTTTTGGCAAAAGAAAAAGAGTGCGTTATAACTTAACTGAGAATATCCTCAATCCACTGTGTCTATAGTGCAGGATTTTGTGGTTTATTGGGAAAATAATTTTACCTTTCTGTTTTTTTTTTTTTTGTTTTTCTTAAGCATCCAAAAAATGTGGATATATTTTACAGGAAAGTGTTAAGGTAGATTTATCTCTAAAAAGTACAGTTTTAGATTTTTAGTTTTGTTTTCGAGTCTATAGTAAATATTTGGCGGAGGATTAAACTGCAACTAAGGGTATAAGAGCTTTTGTTTGTCGAGGTCAAGTCTATTGTACCAGGGGAGTTGCCTTTTGGGAGGAAATTACACATCTTCTAAGGGCAGGTTAGGTATCTTTTGTTATCATAAATTATACCTGTCTCCTTTGCCGTTTAGCCATTCAGCGGAAAATAGTAGGTCCCTTCACCCCGAAATGATTGAGATTTGTCAGTCACTATAAGCCTTGGTTCTCCATGAGCATGAGCTATTTATTTATTTTTATCAACTTAATAAATCTGACTTTATTTTCATTAAATTTGAAACCAATTTCATGCTTCACAGTACAAAAAATCCATAATGAAGCCATAGTTTTCTGTCGATTAAACGCTTATTAAATCTTTTATCTGTTTATCTTTTAAATGATTATGTCTTTTGAGTTTTTCTTTTCCATCACCATCAGGGCTCAAAACATCGTTAAATTTAAGTGAGCTGATATTTTCATTTCGTAAGCAAAAAAAAAAAAAAAAAAAAATATCTTCACAATGTCATCATTCTTTAGTTTAAGGACCTTTCTCCGCGCTCGCACTGAAACACACACAAACCATTACCTTTTCAAATAGAAAACGGTTAGACATTCTATTCAAAAGTATTTACAAACAAATTCCATTTTTCAATATAATGAGCTTCCTCTAATAAGTATAGCAAAAGACCAGGACCTCTGAAGAATAAACAGGAAACTGAAAAAAACAAAAAATAACTTGAAAATGTTTGCACTAACATCATAATATTCATCATCAACATGTAAAATTGTAAAGTTCATTGAAAACAAAGGAAAAGTGGAATAAGAAAAAAATAAAATAAAAAGTATATCCTTAGTGCGATGTTACAGGATGTCAGGATGTATAGAAGACTGAGACTACAAACTGTTGTCAGTGTACAGGGTGATTCATCTAAGGTGCGACAAAAGGCCAGAGTGTATAGACTGAGTCAAGATAAGAAAAAAATTGTATAGGATGGGGTTCTATTTCCCCTCGTTTAGGCGGGAGGGGCCATTTTCTAAAAAATCGAAAAAAAAATCATTAATAAACAACGGCAGCACTTACAATGTCATGTTATGCTTTTTTTTTTAAAGCCAGAAGCCCGCTCTATCATGTTTTTAATTAAAATTATTTAAGAATAGTTTTTGAAAAATTAATTTTCAAACTCAAAATTTTGAAAAAATATTGAAAAAAATTGTGTTCAAATTTCTTTTAAAATTTGTAGTATTTTTGTTTTTAATACTCGATGCTTCTATAAATTTATAATTAAACACTGAAAACCGGATGCCTAAAACTCTTTTAGTTTTTGAGAAAATTGAATATAACCAAATCTACTTTACTACTTAACTAGTAGAAATAGGATATTAGAGGCAACAGAAAAATGGATGAAAATCGAATTTAAGGAAAACTTACTTTTGTTATTTTCAGATTTCTCAAAAACTAATTTTTGACATCTATTTTTTAGTGTTTGACTAAAAATTGGTGGTAGCATTGAATACTAAACGCAAAAATACTATTCAATAACGTCAAATTTTGAAGAAAATCAGTTTGAACACAATTTTTTATTTTTTGTTTTTTTTAAATTTATGTTTGAAAATTAATTTTTAAAAAATTCTTCACTAAAACAATTTTGGCTTTATAAAAAAGGAAAGCATGATGTTGTAACGGTTGCCGTTATTTAAAAAAAATGTTGTTTTCTGTTTGGAGTCAATTTTTTTTAATAAATTTCAAAATTCAAAAATTGTTCTCTCAAATAATTTTAACTAAAAACATAATAAAATAACGGACTTCTGGCTTTAAAAAAAAGTAAAGCATAATTATGTTCGTAAGTGTTGTCGTTGTTTTTTAATGATTTTTTTCTATTTTAAGTTGATTTTTTAGAAATTGCCCCTCCCATATAAACGGCGGGGGAACAGACCCCCCATTCTATAGGATTTTTTCTTGTCTTCACTCAATCTATACGTTCTGGCTTTTTATCACCCCTTAGGTGAATCACCCTGTATAAGCTGTTACGCAAAAGGGTAATTAAAAAAGAAACGAAAAGATAAACATCATTTTCTCAAGAGTGACTTGAGTAAATAAAAGTTTTCAAGGAGCCCAGCATGTGAAATGGAATTTTACTTTTTCTCATTTCTTTAAAATTTCCGGAAAATTATGATGGTAAATAACTTACATAAACAAATAAAAACGTTTGTTTTGTTATTTTCTTAAGTTAACATCATTTGAGGGAACATTAAACTTGTATGTGTAGTTTAACTTGCATTATATAGGTATTATAGCGGTACTCATAATGCACATTAAACTAGAAACTTCAAAAACAAGGTAGATGTAGGTAATAGGACATAATATACATACATACACAGGTATTATTAGAAATTAATTTGAATTAAATATGAAGATAAAACTGATACATGAGGCCAGTCGGCAGAGGTTTTTTTTTGCAAAAATATGTTGGTCAAATTTTATGATTGGAATTAGTAACTGTGTTGTTTTTTGTATAGAAATAAAATGGTGCGACTGTACTGCACATAATTTCGTAATGGCCCTAACTACAAAATTTCTCATTTTGATTTTATGGCATTGCCTTAAGTCCAAAAATGTCATAAACTCAAAATCGAGAATTTTGTAGTTAGGGTCATTACGAAATTATGGCAGTGTAGGTGTTGTGCGTCGGCCGCCATTTCGAAAAACGCATTAGAACCAGTGTCTTGAGAACGACTTATGGTACATAAATTTGTAGGAACTTTTTTTTTATTGGAAATTTAATTATATTTCTTTTTTTTATAGACAATATTTTTTTTATAGGATTTATACTTTTAGAGTTAAGGTGCCTTAAAGCATGCTTTTTTTTAGTTTTTCCCTAATATCTCCTCAATGGTTGGTATAACAAAAAAAATCTATGTTTTAAGGATTCTTAACTCAGAAAGTATAAATCCTAAAAAAAAAAAAAATTGTTCTACGAAAACAATATAATGAAATTTGCTATCGAAAATGTGTCTACAAATTTTGTGTGCTATGAGTCGATTTCGAGATATTGGCTGAAGCGCGTTTTTTAAAATGGTGACTGAGGCACATCACTCACCGCGCCACCAATACAAAAAGTAATTTCAAAGATATAGCCTTAAATTTCTGCAGAAATTCTGCGCGTCAAGTTGGTTTATGTCGATTGAACAAAAACTATCTTGATGAAATATTTGTTTATTTTTACAAAAAATTTAAGGTGTGGTACGGAGCTCACGGGAAAACCAATCGAATGAATTTTTTTAAGGCAGAAAATTGTCTATCTCTATAGCTACTGGTGAAAAGAGTTGTAATTACAATGTAAATCAAAAGGCACGGTAGTGCCTGGCCATAGTTCTATCGGCACTACCCCTTTTTACAGGAACAAACTGAAGCGATTTTCGAACCCCCTCTAACTTCAGAACCAATAATATCAGAAACTTCAAACTCGCCATATTTGCTAAGTTAGACGAACACAGGCTTTTCAATAAGTTTTAACTCATTAGCATCAGTAGTTCCTGAGATATAGGACGTCAAAAATCGCGGAAACCGTAACTGACATGACTCACTTTCTTACTGACTGACAGATCATCGAAGTTATAGAGCACTTCCCGACACCCTAGAATCTTGTAATTTCGCACAACGGACAAGATCTTCTGGTGTATACAAAGGAGAAAATCAAAAATTTGGGCTTTTCCATATAGGCGGCGTGGTATCCGCCCGCATTTGCTCAGAATTGTTATCAATTGTATGGAGCACTTCTAATTGTTGTCGAATGATGAAATTTGGTAGAGCTTTATGGCTTGCAATGCATCCAGAGGATAAAATTAAAAATTTAAGATTTGACTTTCAGGGGCGTGACATCAACCCACTTTCTCATAAGTGTTGTCAATTATACATATAAAGCACTTCTGATTGTTGTAGAATTATGAATTTCGATAGGGCGGTAGGGTTTATAATGCATGCTGAGGAAAAATTACAAATTTTATTTTATCATTGAGGAGGCGTGGCATCCACCCACTACTCCAGAATTATTATCAATTATATTGATTTTTCTGATTATTGTACAATGATGAAATTTAGTAAGAATGAGGGCTCAGGCGCATTCAAAAGTTGAAAATTTAAGATGTGATTTAAGATGTGTGATAAAAAAAAGTAAAAAAAATACTTTGCGAAAAGGAGTGTAATCACACCAAAAACATAAATGTTCTCATTACTTTTCACGGCTGACTTTTTACATACAGGTTTTTTGTGTATACTTACATATACATGGAGAACTTGGCTTTTTTTAACATTTATGTTTTTTGGTGTGATAATATTAAAACAAAGTTTAAATCTTGCATCGAGTGGCTTAGTCAAAGTGGGTGCTTTGATTAAAAGAGCAATAAATTCATAAATTTCTTGAAAAATTGATAATTGCGTATTAAGCGATAAAAGAGAAGTAAGAATAATCCGGTCCTACTTAATTTTTGTGTTAAAAATACAAAAAAGTGTTTTACACTTATTCTTTGAACTTTGCGAAACAACATGAGAATACGTGGGTCTGATATCTACTTTAATAATAATTTATTATAGATGAGACTAGAGAAATGCTTCGAGTGGCTTGAAAAAAAAAAGCTCTGGGTGGCTTAATTATAAGTATACCCACCGGCTGGGGGCGATAAAGAGCCCTGGCACAAACAGCATTTATATGAGCAAATCTATAAATTGGCATATCTTTATTCCCTTCCAAAAATTATACCTGAATTTAACCCCTTCGCCTCATAAACTTTCCCGATTGCTTTCACTGTTTTACTATGTCTTAAGCCACTGCACACTTTCAAACATAAAATTAAGTATGCGAAGCTAATTAACCACTTACTGAATGAATATCAAAAGGATCACAGCCCTCTTCCGAAAGCAGCACACCGTAACACAAAACAAACATCATACACACACCAAAAGGTATTATCATTAACAGAATATCAATTTCCTCTAATATGATGGTGACAATATGCGACACAGGATATTTATGACAATCCTTCCTTTTGCTCATCAAACAGTAAAATCAATTAAAATTAATCGGATTAGCTTTGTTTCACAACCTATACCCGTATATACCTACAACCTGCTATATAATTGGACGTTTATATGAGAGAACTTAAATCAGGCTCTTCAGCTGGTTGGATATGACTTTGGAAACAAGCACTTAATTTTCTATGAACAAAAAAAACCTAGATTTTAACTATTTTTTAACATCCTTTGTAATTAGTAGCTACCTAAAGAACTATGCAATCCCTCTAAGGTGTGTCATAAATTTTGTCTTTAAAATAAATTTTACTGCCGTCGAAAAGATGCTTTCAAAACGATGACTTCCTAAAGAACGAGCTTTGTATACTGCCCTTTTCGGTTTGGTCCTTTGGTTGGCGCGGGTAGTGCATCAAATAAATTGCAGAAATTTATGATCAAAAAGTTCTCACCATTGCATAGGCATCGTCATCTTCGTCTTCGTTGGGCGTTGTAATAATAAAATGGCAAATATTCCCACCATTAAACTGCAGTATCTTATGAAATCCTGTTTTTGGTATCATTTTCGCTTTTAAGCAGAATCGGGTTATAAATTTGGTGACCATATTTCTAAAGCCTGAAAAGAGCGTTTAGCTATAAAAATGAGTTGTTACTTTTTTTTTAGTATTAATTATGTTTTTTTGTGTTCGGACAATTCTTTATGGCCTTGACCGGGATCAGTAGGTTGTCGGTAACAACGCTCTGCTATATTGAATAAATTTCAATTCTTCCGAGGTCAACGAAATGCTTACAACTGGCTACTTAACAAGTTAAAGATGCATCAAAGAAATTCGGCTACAATAATGATACCTTTTTCCATGTAAAATATCTTTCGCTAGATCGGTGGTTCCAGAGGAAGGGAAATTAATGTCTCGAAATAAAGTAGAGAAGTTGGCTTTACTGTAAAATAAAAACATGAATGGTCACCACAGCCTATAGGTCCCTTAAGAAAAGCCAAAAATTCTTCTTCTTTTACAACATAGGAACTTCATAAACTATCCTGTTCATGTGGTAATCATTAAAAAACTTTTCTACCCTTACTTCTGGAGAATTATAGCTACTTTAGCTCCTGTGCACCACATTCCTTCCGGTTTTCATTTTATGGAATCTCTTAAGAATGTTGCCAGATGGTTTTTTGTTCCTAAAAAGATATTTGTATGCCTTCGAGAAAGGCGAAAGCCTGCTGGATGATAAACTACTTTTATGGCAATAAAAATAACTCCAGGAGCGATGTTAGTTTTTTTCAGTTGATGGTCAAGTTGGTTGGTGTCGCTTTTTATTGTGATAGGTCTTACTGGCAAATATATGTTTGTGTTGTTTGTGTTGATTTTTGTTCCTTGTTTTAAATGGTAGGTATAATTTTTATTTGAAAAGTTAGATTGTTGAAGTTTTTAAATGAAAATACTGTAGACAGGTGGTTTTTGATTAATTAAGGCTCATACCACATTAATAGGATAAAGTTATAGGATAATTTATAAATACTTATAACCATAAAAGCTTCTGCCTTTGTTCTTAAACTCAAAATGTACAATTTTGGTAGAGGAAAACATATAAATTGTTTGAAATTCAAGAATTAGTATTAACAGAAGCAGGTTTCTGGAATATGAAAAGATCAAACAAAAAATTTAATATTCAGGAAAACTCATTCCTATGTGTGTCATATAGCATAATGAAAAAGGAGGGATTTATCTTGTTTTTCTTTGACAAATTGCATGGAAATCAAATTGCTTCGGAGGTTAAAGTAAAACAATTGCGTAAAGTCACCACCATTACGTCCGTCAAGCTGGGTCCACCACAAACGAAATTCAAAATTCTAATGATGCAGGAATTTAGTTCCAATTAAGCGCAAATTTAATGCCGAAATATGGAACTAAAAGCCTCTTTTCCTCAAATCTATGACGGTCCAGCTTGACTTCAAGGTAGGACCGCCACACCACCAAACACAAAAATTCAAAAAAATAATGAGTAAGAAATTTAGTTCTGATTTTAGTGCTATATACTAATTTCTGAAACTGAATTAAGCACTTCACCATCTGACCTTAAAATTGAGTACCAAATACAAAATAAAGAGTGGAGACGTTCTATACGCGACCCTACAAAAAAAAAAAAATACGAAGGTATTAGATTTAGAAGGGGTTATTTAGAAAAAAATAACAAGTTTCGCTTTTCTACCAGTCGGACAGTCAAGCCACACTCAAGGCACTGAGCTCTGACTCAATCAATTCGAAAAAAGTACAGGATTTTTTAGGTAGGTAGCCTTAATGAACTTGGTAAGAACAGTGTTACACTTCATTGGGTTCCTTATGAGGTGTCCAGGGTAATGAGAAGGCAGACTCCTTAGCTTAAATCGGACTCCCCTAACATGGCCTGAGCCCTATAGCGGTATAACGTATAAGAGAAATTGAGATTAGAAAAAAAGATCAAAAAAGAAGAGGAGGTCATTTATAAACAGTGCAAACAAAAGAGCACTGAGTGGACACCCTTGCTTGACACCTGTATCAGTTTTAAACCATTCAAAGAACTGTGTACCATCCCAAACCTTAACCTCTGTATCTGTGTTCATACTTTTAATTACACAGAGAAATCTAGACGAGACACCAAGTTGTGAAAGTTTGTATATCAAAGCATTTCGATTTACCAAGTCAAACGCTGCTTTGAATTCCACAAACAGTGCGTAGACCTTCATGTTTCTAGCCTGAAACTCTTCAAAATGCAATCAAAGAATCATACTGACAAATTAAATAATTTGACTACCATCTTTGCTTGCTGAACGCAGCCATGTTTTTTATGGACGTAGGTATTCAATATTCAAAAGCCTAGTCTTAAATACTAAAGGAAACTGAACCTCTTCAAACATCTTGAAATTCTTCCTAAATCAAATGATGTATGTAGGTATACCTATAACTTACAAATTTCCTCGTCTACAAAAACAAAAAAGATAAAAGTCAAAGCTCCATGATGTATTGCGTATCCACCTTTTTTATAGGCTTTCTAAGAATAATATTTTAACTAATCCGTGAAATCTTGTTAAATAAAACATGAGCAAGCTAGCAACTTCTATAAACAAAAAAAAAACGAACCAAAACAAAACATTTTTCAACCGAAAACTCCAAACGTCTAAACTTCTTAAGATAAAAACCCGATTTTACACCTAAACGAAGTATCATTAATCAAGACCATCTTTAGCTAAGCCGCCCATCAATATGCTTCCGCACATAGTTCTCCGAGAAATTTCCTTCGTTTTGTTTTTTTTTTATTTGATTTAATCCTAGATATTTGATGGTTCTTTAGGACCAAAAGGACACCATCCGCTCATTTTTATTTCGCATCCCAATATTTTTTTTTTCTTATTTTTTTTTATCGCTATAAGAATATCGTTGTCGTATTTATTTCATGCATCATTAAGCCCTATTTATGGCCATAATTCCATCATGTTAGTCCTCTCCCACCACGATAGCATGCATTTTTTATATGCCATTAACTTAAATAATAAAATTTGCAGAAAAAAGGGAAATCGTCCTTTAGCGTTCAAAGCAGGTATTGGAAATCTATGCTATTTTCGTTTTGAAAGCTTAAGGACTTTTTTTCTTAAAAAAGAAAATTGGAAACCGAAACACCTTATTTGTATACGAATTCCCCATGGTCTTTCGCGAAAAGGATACCTTTTACCCATTCCAAAATTGGGCTAACACTTTTTTTTTAAACTCAAAATGTCGTCCGTCGCGTTTGGATAAAAGCCCGGAATCTTCTATGCATTTTATACAAAATGTATATGAGTTTATCAATTGAATTGTGCCATATCCTGGTTGTTAAACAGATCCTTGTAGACGGTGTGCGGGAGTTGCTTAAATCCTTTTGTGCTCAACACATATTGTGGCAAGATGGGAATAAAAAAAAAAAAAACATACCAAAACAACAAAGATAAAAGGAGCAATAGTGAAATACTGAAGAAAACAGATTTTCCTTTACGAAAAAAAAAAAAAAAGAAAACAGAAAAAAAAAGAGAATCCTGACCCAAACTGAATTTGAAAAGACATTTCCATCCATTAAGGCAAATTGAACGTCTCAAATGGAAAATCTTCGCCTTGTTAAATTTTCAATTTTCCTCTTCGGGTTGGTTGGTTAGTATTTTTCTTATGCTTCTATGTTTTTTTGTTGTTTATTTTTATTTTTTTTACTTTTTTGTTAGGAAAACGACAGACAAACGACGAAGGGCATGAGGTCCCGGATCTGGATGTAGTTGGTGTACTGCATTCAAATATTCAAGAACAGTCGCTTAACAATTCAAGATTTTTTTTCCTTTGAGTTCTTTCTTTCTTGTTTTTTTTTTTTTTTTTGAAAAAAAGAAGAAAAAATAAAAGGAAGAACTCAATTTTGCCACCACAATAAAATTCCATTCGATTTTATTTCCATGTTGTAATGTAACAGAATATATAAAAAAAAAATACACAAATTTGAAAACAGGATAATAATGGTAAGGACTATAAGGATGGAGAAATGAAGTTTTTTTTTTTTTAATTCTGTATGCGGCCAAGAAAATACTTCTCGTTTTATAGAAAATAAGGTTATGTGCGGTGCATCCGATATTTGGTTTCAGTTAAGGAAAGTGATTTTTTAAAGTTTTAAGAAGACGTGTAATATTGTATAAGCTTTGTCTTGAAGGACAAAAGGATTTAAATTTAAAAGATCTCCAATTTAATAAGAAAATTATACAAAGCTTCTGTATTTGTCAAAAATTTCTCCGAACGATAAAAAATTATGAAAAATCATGCTATTATTTCTTAAACCCATTGTAATATTTTTATTGTTAATTTATTTGCCAAATTTGTAAAAAATAGTATAAAACACTATGTT
The DNA here is from genome assembly GCA_947049315.1 of Epistrophella euchroma. Lineage (NCBI taxonomy): Eukaryota > Metazoa > Arthropoda > Insecta > Diptera > Syrphidae > Epistrophella > Epistrophella euchroma. Next base: position 116,646,062 of record OX346245.1, on the reverse strand, counting down.
TGCTGTCTAATGATAGTTCTAATTTTAGCTGTTGCTGGCTTGCCTGCCACTAACATTTTTGAACGAACTGCATTTGACAAATTTGCCTCGACACATGTAAAAGGACGCCTTAGAGTTCTATTGCCAACATCAGCACTTCTAGTCTTTCCAATCTCAAAATTAGCAACTCTTTCAACCATCATGCTGCTCGGACGTTTAGCTACATATTCATTGACATGGGCATTGCTTCCTGTCTGAATGTTCAAGTCAATTAGGTAGTCGCGCAGCTGAGACTTGAGAAGAGCATTTTCAGCTTCAAGATTTGTCTTCTCTCGTTTCAAATGTGACACATCTAGTCTTGCGTTATTTACTCGTCGCCAAAATTGTCCCATGTTATTCCAAACTAAAAGTGTTGCCTATAAATAAAAAATTATAAAACCAATTTTTAAAAATTGAAATAAGTTGTAAAAATTAAATTTAAGACCCCTTCAAGTTCTTTTGGTGGTTTATCATCAACAGTGTCTTCAAACAAAATTCGATTTGGTAGACCAAATGGCAGAACTTTTTCCCTTTCGGTTTCTAAACGTCGGCATACAGCAGCAAGCTGTAATATCGATTCGCCCTTCTTGACGTGTTTCTCCAAGACCTGGAAGAAAAACATTAAGTAATATTGGGTCTTTTACTCCCCAAAACTGCCAATTGGAAATTGTAGACAAAATTTACCATAAATTCTGTTCTTTTACGCAAAAATTATGTAGTTTTGGGCAAAAGAGAACGCTCACGAGATTGTAAAACATTTCCGATTAAACGATTTCTGCCTAACATGGTGGCTCCACGAGAAAGATTTCATAGAATACTGTATTGTATGCTATGAAAATTGCTCATGGAGGCTACTTGTAGTATTCTATAAAAAATTTCTTGCCACATATTGCTTTGCTCATAGAAAGCTATGAGCTATGAGTCTGCCTGTCTGTGTACTCGCCTACAGCCTAAACGTATATGGGTAGATTTTATTTAAACTTGGTATAGTGTTTTTTTGGACACTCCCCTGACCCCGACAGGTTTTTTAAATTTTTTTTAGGACGAAAATAACAGTACCTGCCATATAATATTTTTAAACATTTTTGGAAAATCCTATTTTTCTCCAAAACGGCTCCACAGATTTTTCTAAAAAAAAAGTGAACACATTTTATTAAGTATGAACTATGTACATTTTGGTGAAAATAAGTATACAAAAAATGGAGTTAAATGGTACCTCCCATAGAACCATTTTTTTTTTTATTTTCGTTTTCCTCGAAAAGGAATAAGTTGATTTTGATAATTTTTTTTTATGGAGAATCTTCTGAAAAATTAAAATAGTATTGTATACCAAAATTTTCAAAAAATTTTTTTTTGGATTTTTCAAAAAAGTTTCAAGTTTTTTTTTTTTTTTTTTTGAAAATCAAATATTTCGACTCCATTGATTTTACAGATGTAAATGTTTGTGCAAAATATTCTAGATAACGTTAAAAAAAACCGCTCGGTACTAACGGTACCTTATAGTCAAAATTGACGGTACTTTCCATATATAAATGTTAAAAAACTGTCACAGAAAATCTAAATTTTTTCGAAAACGACTTGAATATGAATATTTATATTAATACGGTCTATGATTTACCAAACACAAGTTATCCATTATTAACGGAACCTCTAATAGAACCACTTTTTTTTTATTTTGGATTATCTCCTTATCTGTATAACCGATTAAGATTATTTTTTTTTTACACAAAAGCTTCTTAAAAGTTTAAATTATACTGCATATCAAAATTTTCAAAAAAATAAGTTTTTGATTTTTAGAAAAATTTTCAAAAATTTTGTTTTGAAAATTCGACATTTCAAACACGGATAGATGAATTTCATAGAAATTTAATTTTTAATTCAACATTAATAAATACTAAAAAATTGTGCACCAATTTTTTTTTTTCTTAAAAATGTTTACAAAATTTCATGTATAAAAAATTAATTTAAAAAAAAAAACCGCTCCTAACGATCTTAAATATTTTTTTTCTCAAAAAACTGAAATAAGTTAAAGAAATTAGATGGTGTTCTTTTTTAAGCTATCAAAACAATTTAAGAATATTTTTTAAATGAATTAATTTGGAATTATGTTGATTTTTAATCATTTTTCAATTTATTCTCCAAGTTACAAGTATAATACTAGTTTAAACTTAAGCCTCCCATAAAAAATTTATTTATTTATAATACACTCAATCTTTAAAATTCGAAGAAACTTTTACTACAAAACCAAGTTTTTGCGATCCAGTTGTGCGTTTTATTTCATTAGAATTTCGATTTTTTTTAGTTTGAAAATTAATTTTTCAAAAATTATTCTTTCAAACAATTTGAATTAAAAACATAATAAAAGAATGGACTTTTGGCTCTAAAAGAAAGTATAGCAAACCATTGTAAGAACTGCCGTTGTTTTTTAAATTTTTTTTTTTTAATTTAAAGTCGATTTTTTTTTAGAAAATTTACACCCCTCCTATTCGAATTTTTTTTCTTGTCTCGACTCAACCTACATACTCTAGTTTTTTGTCAAACTTTAGGTGAATCACCCTGTTAAGACTCTGGTTTACTTTTTTGACGTTCAAGACAAGTTTTGTTCAAAAGCGTTCTTTTACTTTTGGACGATTTTAATATCTTTGAGAGAATTTTATACCCCACTCCTTTTAATTTGACAGAAATTACAAAATTTATAAACAAACCTTCAAAGTGTTATGACTCGTAACTCCCATAACTTTGAATTCTTTCTCATCAAGCTTGAGTCGTTCATCGAATTCCTTCTTCATTTGCGCCAAACGTTCGGTCAGATCATTACGAAGTTTTTGAAGATATTCAACCTGTGAATCTGCTTCCTCTGAAGCATTAGCCAATGCAATTTTCAAGCTTGCAATTTGATCAGTAGCTCGTTCGATTTCATAACATTGTTCACGAACTATACTATTGCTCTGCTCATCGGCTTCTTTCAAATCCATGTACTCAATGTAAAAACTTTCAGTATGTTTGACATAATTTGTGAGGACCTCTTGGTATTTATTCCAGAGATATTCTAATTTTTGTTCACGTTCTCTTGTGATTTCTTCTAGTTGAAGGGTCATCTGAAAAAGGAAATTTATACGAAAAATCAAAAGGATTTAGCAGACAGTGTTCTTATAAGAATCACTGAAAAGTATTAGGTAAAGCGTATTAAGTCGAATTAGTTTTTTGAAATTGTCTTTGAACCCTATACAGAAAGTGGAAGACTCAAGACCCTATTCAAGAGGGAACTGCTGCGTTGGTGAGTGTGCAATGCCTATTAGGACCAACATATCGACCGCTTACAATAGCTTGTATAAATTAAAAAGTCTAGCCATTCAATTTATAACAAACCAATTTGTGTTTAAAAATTGTCAAGTGCAAATAAATTATTTGACAATAAAATTGCTTCATTTCGTATAGATACTTTGTCCCTTCCATCAAATAGCGTGGTTGATGATTGACACTCTTCAAAACTTACTACCCAGATAGCCTCCTAAAGCTTCTATATAAACGAACTCAAATTAGAATGAAAATGCATAAAATTAAATAGTTTCGCCATGACTCCGATCCGCTGCGGTGCATTTTTAATTTATATTATTATTTGTATATCCGCTTCGTCAAGTTTAAAATGTCGAACTGATGAAGGTCCTTCCGATGAGGATATGAAGCGAATTACTCGATCGTGTATGCGAAAGATCAGTGAAAATGGTGGCCGATATAATCAGAATCAGAGTGAATCACAATATGGCAGTTCATATGACAACTGGGACTATGACGAATACAATCGAGATGATAGATTTCGTCGAGGTAATCGTGATCGTTTGCAAATGAGAGGAAGATCGAAGAGATCAGGAAATGATCGAAAATACGATTTGTCAACGAACAACAACAGGGATCGAAATAACAATCAGAATCAACGATCGAACAGCAACAATAATAATAATAACAACAATAATAATCACCATGGTAGAAATATGGGAAACAACAACAGCTCGTATGGAGATCGTAATTCTCGGGACATGCAGCGTGATGAAGATGGCGCTTGTGTGGTCCATTGTTTCTTTGAGGAATTAAATGCGGTAGGTTTGCTGAAATTTAATAAAAAAATAATTCACTTAACATAAGTGACTCAATTCTAGCTAAACAATGATGACTACCCGGACAGACACAAGTTCACCTATATCCTGACCAAGGATATTCGGGACCGAGAACTTCGAGGATTCTACACCGATACCATTCAGGAATGTTTTCACTATGTCGAAACGCAACGACGCAAGGACAAATGTCAATTTTCAAGAGAAATAATCAATTGCATGACGGAGTATGCTAAGTCGAACTGTGATGATTGGCAGGATCATACACTAGTTTTTACGTAATACAGTCAAAGCTGCTTAACTGAAACCCGTTTAACTGAAAAACTCGATTATCTTACTTTTTTCATTTATCCCCGTGGATTTTTCAACAATTTAGCTACAAACTACTCCGCTCTATTAAAACCCGCTTAAATGAAAAATCTGGATACAACATATATGACCAACGCAATATCTTTAAAATTTCATTTATATTTTTTATATAAAAAACCCTGAAAAAATAGCACCAAACATTTTGAAGAAGACGCAGGGAAGTTTCAGGCACAATTACAGTAAACTACTGATAATTTTTGTTCCTCAAGATCAGATTGACTAAAATTTTGTGGCAGTTAACTGAAATTTTTTTCAACTATCGCTTAAGTGAAAATGCCGTTTAATTGTACCTACGCATAATTAAATTTTTTTGTAATTTCACTTAAACAGGTTTGACTGTATTTATAAATTTATTAATCAGCTTTGGTTATGGAAATACTTATACATATTGCAAAAATAAATAAAATATTGATTTAATTTTATTTTTTTTTTTTTATAAACTAGAGCTGTATTTTAGGTTAGAAGGCGTGATGGTAGGACATGTTGATTCTCCTCACTTGATATCCATTACGCTGCCCATAAGATTTCTTTTTTAACTTACCGAACTTCTCATCTCATCCAATCGTTGAAGGTGGTCCTCATGTTTTTCTTTTAAACTAGCTTCAGCTTTATCTTCTAAACCATAAGCAACACACTCCAGTTCTTCTTGAGCCTTGTTGCGATTACGTTTGAAAGTTCGGAAGTCCGCTTCACACTTTTGTAAGATAATTGATTTCTCTTTTGAATATTGATCTCTGAAGAATTGCATACGGTAGGTTTGAGTTGCTAAAAAGTATATAAAAGTTTAAATTGCTGAAATTTTATAATAAAAAAAAACTGTGTAAAAATTGTACATGCTTTATAATTTTTTGTATTTTCATGAAAATAGATAGATAGGCACAGGAAAGTTTTCAGAAGGAAATACCTGTAGGAGAACAACTTGTCAATTTCTAGTAAAAATTTGTTTGGTAAGCTTTGTTCAGAAATACTCCGTACTTATGTAAATCTTTAACAAAAAAAAAATTAACCAGCAATGGTTGGAAACATTAAAGTATTAAGTAAACCATTTTCTAAGCTGGACCTTTATTACGAATTAGCCCAGGTTAGTTTATCGGACTAGGTATGGTAACCGGAAGGTCCCAACCAACCAACCAACTTTTTTATTTTTGTTTTATCTTTATTTTTGTTTTTCTCAAAAACTGAAAGACCTAAGCTATCTAGTTTTTAGCGTTCGACTAAGAATTAACAACGGCCATAAATACTGAACTAAAATTTAGCACTTAGCTACAAAAAATTTTGAAAATAAAATCATTATAATTTTTTTTTTTCAAAACTTTAAATTTAAGTTCAATTTTTTTATAACCTGTTTAATAAAAAAAACTTGTTTTAGCAACAAAATAAAAGAATAGGTCCTTGGATTTTCAAAAACCTATAGTGTTGTATTATAGGTACTTCCATTGATTTTAAATAATTATTAATGCACTTTACGTCAATGCTTTAGAAAATGGTCCCTCCCTTATAAACGAGGGGACATAGACCCCCCTATCCTAAACGATTTTTTTCTAAGTACATGTCTGAAAATTATTTTACAAAGTCATGGTCAGTAACTTGGAAAAATCCATTATACTTTTTACCTTTAAAGAAACAGTATTTTTCATAGTGAATGCAAACACTGTAGCAAATAAATTAAATTAGGAAATTCTAACCTTCGCCACCTGTTTTAACCTCATAAACTCCCTTCCAAATCATCAATGGAATATTTTTGAATACATATACTTATTTTTTCTTTTATTTCTAGATAAAATTGATCTAGAAACACTAAATTTTGTAGGCTAATGACCGATTTTTTAGATTTCTTGACATTTCTCCACCCCGCATCTGCCTTAGTGTTGCTCCAAGCGAAAATATAAATATAACATTTTTTGTAGGAAATTTAATTTACTTTAATTCCTTGGTCCAGACTTTTTCAGTTCAGCCCTTGGTTTTCGAAATATTCGCGAAAAACTAAAAAAGGGGACCTTTAACCCCCTCTCCAGGCTTAAGCTCGCGGCCCTGGGCTGGGGACTTTTGGTATGTTGGACTTGAGGGTCACCCCTACCACTTAAAAAAATAGCCCAGACTACACGGTTTATTTCATTTATATTATGATTTTAGGTCTTCGTTGACTGGACTAAAATCGTAAAAATAAACATGCTCAATCACTGCTAAAAACAATTGCAAAAATGTATAAATTTTGGGCAAAATTTGATTTCAATACTGACAGCAAACATCAGCACTTCTAAAACAGCGCACACAATTTGAAACAGTCTGTAGAAATTCGACTTGAATGTGGCAGTGCTGCCGAAATTTTACTTTTACGAACTCGACCCTAGTTTTTCCGTGAAACTAGCTCTGAAGAAAGTCAATAATATGGACGCAGGTAAGTAAATAGTTTTTAAAAAATTTAATTTCAAAGTCAAAATTTTTCCAAAAAAATTGTGAATTCTTTTTATTTTTTTTGTTTGCGTCAAAAATAACAAAAAAGAAAACACGATTTCTTATTTAATTTCTCAAAAACTAAGGAATATTTTTGTTTCCGGTTTTCAGTATTTGACTAAGAATTGAATGGGGCATTAAATATTGAAAAAAACAGTGCTACTTAATTCCGCAAAATTTTTAACAAAAAATCAATTTTGATTTTGAATTTTAATTTCTTTCACTTGAAACAACTTGATTTAAAAATAAAATAAAATTATAGAATATTTAGTTTTCATAAAAACTATAGCTTTAGTTGATTTAAATATTTTTTTTTCCAAAAATGCTTTTTTTAAATATTGGGTGGTGTGGTGAGTCATTTAATATTAAACATCATATCACTAAATATTACAAAAAAAAACATATGCTTGGCATAATTACTCATACGTATTTTTGCTTATCTGCTTTGTTTTATGTCCTTTTTGTTATAATTTGATTCTATTTAAAAATAAATGACTTAAAAAGATGAAATAAAAAAACATCGACCCTAGAGTTTGGAAAATCTGATTTTTACATGTACTTTTTTTTACCTACCATTCGTTAATCCGAAGTTATAAGCGTATAAACTTTTTTGTATTTCTTTTTAAGTTTGATGGTTAAAAACGCTTAATAAAAAAATAAGGAACATCGCCCCTAGAGTTGGGACTGATCTACCTAGGGTAATTATTATTTTGATTATAAGACAAATAGTTTGGTATATCTCCTCATCTAAAAAAAAAAATAAATTTCAAATTTTAAACACTCGCTAAGAAAAATATCACGAGGTACAATTTGAAAAAAGTAAAGGATATCGTCCCTGGAAAAATTTGTCCACAACATTTTGGTGTTTCAATTTTTTCGATATCTTTAATACTTATCGATATATCCTACTTTAAAGGAAAACACAAATTAAAATGCAGCGATCTTCAGCTTCATTAAAAACAAATTTAAATACAATTTTTTTTTTTTAATTTAACTTACAAATCATTTTCCCAATAATTTCCATCTGGGACTGTTGCAACGTTGCATTCATATCCTCAGCGATATCCAATTCATTCAAAATTGTATGAATTATTCGATTCTTTCGCTCCAAAGCAATTCTAAAGAATTTTTCCACTTCAATCATTTCATTTTTCAAATCTTGACATTTAATCTGTCGAAGAATCGAACGCCATTCTTGATTTATTTTTGCCAAATTCAATCGAGAGAATGCATCTTCACGTTTGAGTTTATTCTAAAATTTAATTTTTTCATTGCTAATGAAATATATTGTAACATTTGCTTATATTACAAGGTATACCTTCATGTAAAGTGATATTAGATGTTGCTTGCGACGACGAGCCTCTTCTTCAATATCTGCACGAAGTTGCAAATATCTGGCCCGCTCCTCTTCGGACATTTTTGCAAGTTTATTTTTTGATTTGCCTTTTTTACCCATTTTGGTTGCTGTTTTTTCTTTTATTTAATTAACCTTTTTTTAATTTGTAGACGAAAATATATTTGCTCACAGCTTAAACGTTGATATCGACGTATTATTACTGACAGTTCCAACTTCATGCAATTTTGTTTGGATTTTAGACTAGTTGTTATTTTTAGTAAACAAAACGGTTGAAGATACCTTGGTGATATCATAGAATCAATGCATTGTTTATTGCAGCAGATGTGTAAATAGAATTACAAATTGGAGGGCGCAACAATAGAAGAACAGAAACAAAAACTAATGGCAAGTTTTGGATTCGTAAAAAAAATCGAATTGTAGTCCATTGAAATGTTACAAAAATTTGGCCGAACCTTGCATTTTGTACAGGACAAAATTTGTATTTGATGGATCTGTAGGAGGGATCATTGTCAGTGTAAAACCGAGTTTTCGGGGTTGAACTCTCCCATTTGCCCGCCATTTTGGGGCGTAAAAAGGTCTTCGCAATATCATGAGAACCAAACATAGCACACACAAAATTTTATCATATTTGTGTAGAGAATTAAATTGTCTAAAATTAATGTTAAAACACTATTTTTCGTGAAATTGAAAACAAAAAAGTTATAATCAAAAAAAGATGACCATTGTCAAGAAAAGTATCATTATCTTCTTATTTTATTTATTTTAAATCTTTTTAAGATAAATTTCTTAGAACATTCATCTTTTTTTGGTTATAAACTTTTTGTTTTCAATTTTACGATGATAAAAAGTGTTTTAACATATATTGTACAGAATTTAACTCTCTACACAATTATGGTTAAATTTTGATTGTGCGATGCATGGTTCTCAAGATATCGCGAAAACCTTTTTATGCCCCCTTTATAAAAATGGCGGCCAAATGGGGGGGGGGGGGGGGAGGTTTAAAATTTTGTAAACAATTTTAAGACAAAAAGTGGTGCGCTGTTTTTATAGTAGGTCATACCCTTGTCAAAAAAAATAAGGGAACCAAAAAAAAAATCACTTTTTCTTAGTGTTTTTTGAAGAGCTGTATCTCTGTGAAAAGTAGTCGCATTGAGATGAAACAAAAAGCATTCTGAAGCTTTTTATTTTTTTTTTTATTAAAAAATTTTAGCAAATGATTTTTTTTAAGGTACCGTTATTGTGCAATCATAAGAAGCACACGACTCAAAAATTTTAATTTTTTTTTTGAACATTGTCATTTTCTTTGAATTATTTTTTTAGCCAATTTGATATTTTGTTTTCATTACTTGTTTATTCAGCTTTAAGGTCGCCTTTTTTCGTCATTTTACATTTTTTTTCAGAAGAATATCTGGCTTTGAATGAAAAAACAGACTTTTGAATTGGACTATCAATATCTTCCCAAAAAATTATGAAAGGGAAAATTTAAGGGTAGTTTTCATAACTGGAATTTATTTTCTACAAGGTTTTTTCAAAACTTTATGACCATTATTTTTTTTTTTGACTCCTGAACATCATATTACGAAATTGTCAAAAAACGACCTTTTACAGACTTTTTGTAAATCTTTTATTGCTTTACAAATATTGACTGCAGGACTTAATTTGGTAAGACATTTTAAAGAAATATAGACCACCAATATTTCTGTAAAATTTCAAATTAATCCATTGAACTGTTTTCCCGTACCGAATAATCAAAGTCGTAATTACCAATTAAAGGAGCAAATTGGGTGGTTCATAAACATTGTGTAATTGTCATCAAAATGGAGGCGAAAAGAACAATTTTTACCGTTAGCCCTTTTGTTACGTAAGAACTCTGTTTCTTCATTTCCTTGAAATAATTTCATATAAGCACTTCTTTCAAAAAGCCTTTCATCCAAAAGCATTATCATTTCAAGCGCCTCATTTAATAAAACTGTTATTTCCTTTTCCAATTCTGGTGTAAATTACATCAATTTTCCTTAAAAAAAAAAAAAAATCCTAATGCTGATTGACTATATGTAATTTTTCATAACTTTTACCCCTCAACTTAATGCGTATGCCAGTGTCAACCCCCGTTTGTCACCTTTTTTTCTTTATTTTTTTTTTGCAAACAATTCGCGCCCCCATATCAATAACAACGACGTCTCATCGTCGTTAATTTGAAAACTTACCCGCAGTGAATTATTCCCAAACCCCACTTTGCCTACATCAGGCAGGGATGGCAAATGCTTCAACATTACTTTAACAGACGTACCCACACAAGTATAATAAGAATGATTAATCCTCTTAAGGAATTCAATTTGCCCTGCTAAACCTTCAACGGCTTAGGAAACGCATAATGCAAAGACGAACGAAATTTCCTTGTTCTCCTTTGAAGAACCAAACATAAGCGGAACACTAACCTTATATAGTCTCATAGTGTCTTGTCTACTTCGGCGGGCAATAATTCAAGCATTCATATTTTGAAGGATTGGGGTGTCCCGTCCTTTGTAAGCGGATTATATCTTTATGCTCGCCAAATATTATGTCTGTATAATAAAGCAGGAGAGCTGGTCTGAAATACATATAATAATTACATCCCATTAGGAATATACCAAACTGCAAAGTCTCCCCTTTAATGTTCGGTAGTCCATCCATTCTCCATTTATTTTTCATCATGGTGCGCAATCCACCAACACTAATTATTTAACAAGCATACATTTTTAATTTGAAATTTCAAAAGTAATTTTTACATTTTGTATGTATGTAATTTTATTCTTGCTTTTGCTTCTTTGCTAGCCCTTTGGTTCATTAAAAGAATTCTAACTTTGCTCCAGATGGTAAAGGTCATGTATTGGTTTCATTAAAGATAGGTTTAAATTTCGTATGGTTATAGGATGCACTTTTACTGTTTGTAGTGGTTTGGTTTTCATATGTCTTCAGTTGCGCCAGCGAAGTTAGTTGAAATCTTCTTCAAATTGCGTTTGTTACATGTTACTGTTACTGCAGTTGCGGCCTTCATCTACTGCGCCGCCGGTATGAATCCAAAGATTTTTCCGGCGGGAGTATAATTTGGTGTCCGTCAACATTTACCCCTGATGCTACAGTTTTTACTGCATTTTTTCACCGCACGTAAAATCGTAAAAATATTTACAAAAACCTACAATTTCACAATTTCGGAAAATAAAATAGCTTTGATCTTTTAGTAGGGAAAAAAGAGAATGACTCGCTAGAAAGCCGATTTTTATCAATTTTGCAGTTTTTTAAAATGTTTTAAAAAAAATTTAGTAAAAATAGAAACATTCAAGTCAATTCATCATCTTATTTTTCGCTACAAAGTGACTCATGTAATTAAGACTTTTATGAAGTAATAAATGAGAAAAAAAAATGCACAGGACAACGGCAGTAAACGAAAAATATAGATTTCGAACATTGTGTGAGATGTTATAGAATTGTTTTTGGAATTTTAGCAGCAGATGTACAGAAGTTTTTTTTTCAAATCCAGATGAGATTTCTTCTATAATATGTTTTTTTTTTGAAGAAACTTTTAAGTGTAGGCTCTGACTTTTTACCATAATGAAAAATTTAGAAATAATATCGTTGATGCGGAAGAAAATCGACACAGTTAAAAAATTTAATTTTTTCTGCGGAAAAATGGGATGTGACTTGGAATTTCTATTATATTATTTTAATATGTACCCCACTGTAAAATTCAAAAATTGAAAGTGAACCTTATAGTTCTTTCAATCAAATTATATCGGTTTATTTCGGAAATAAATCTTTACAATATCTTATTTTAGAATTGATTTTTTTTTTAGCTAAAACTATTCTTGAATTGCAAGTTTAGATTCCCAATGAATAGAGTAATGTTTTTCTGATCTATATAGTTAATTTGTGTTTTTTTTTTTAACGTATTTTAGAGCCAATTAATACAGTCCTTTGGGTTTTATAGCAATAAGCTATGCAATTCGTCAGAGAGGCATGCGATTTGATACCATGGAATTGTGAAATTTCAGGGCGCTCCTTTCAAGGGCGTATGCAAGGGGACAACGGCTCCCCTTCCCTCCTGATCACTATTATTTTTAAAAAACTTTTATCAATGTTGAATTTTTTTTTGAAACATTTCGTACGACATTAGGTTCGTTCGCGTAATCCCCAAATCTACGAATTTTTACGAATTTCTACAAATTTAACGCAAATTGTGTTCGTTTACGCAAAAACTGTGTAGTTTTTCGCAAAAGAGAGCGCTCTCGAGAGAGTAAATTATTTCCCCTTTCTGCTAATTTCAGCCCAAAGAAATTCTTCGGGCAGATATATGAGTTCAGTCAAAAGTCACTTTGATATTTGCCAGAACATCTCTTTTCTTATACTCCTCTGTTTTATTTAATTTAATGTAATAAATTAACTTTTTCTTACTTTTTTATTTTATTTTGAAAATCTTTTCAAAGAAATGATGACGATATTTATTTTTTTTGTTTTCAAATATTTGACGTTAAAAAACCGGTAAAAATTATTTCTTCAAAGCGTTCGTGTACTATTTCGCAGTTTTACTTCTCTCTGAGAGAATTTCATCCCCACTCCTCAATATTTGATAGACTGTGAATTTTAGTGCAGAAAGTACACGAACGAAACTATTAAAAACAAAATGTTTCAATATTTTGTTTTGAAGTAAACTTCTGTACTGTCGAGCGAAATTTCAAGGCATGTTATTTAATAGAAGCCAAAAAATTCCGAAACAATTGAATGTCAAATATAAAAAAAAAGTTGGACAACAAATTTTTAAAATTTTTATTTCGACGGAAAAATTCATTAATAATACTCCTATAGATGTATATGTATTTTGAAAAAGATTATTTCTCAAAAACACATAATTTTTAATAAATTGATAAAGACGGCTCAGAAAAGAAATTAAATCTAATAAAAACTGATGGTAATTAAAGGCCAAAACAACTTAACGTCGAAATAAATTACATATTTGTGAAATAATAAAGCGGTTCGATATATTGCGAAATAATAAAACCACAAAACCATATTTTGCCAAAAAAAAACTTTAGGCCAAATAACAAACATTGTAACAAAATTAAGCGAAACAGCAAATTGCCAAACGAATTTTGCGAAGACATTAAAAATGATTCCTTCAAATTTGGTAGATATACCATTTGTATGTCATTCTTTAAAAGGCACATTTATATACATACATACTTAGATTTTTGCGTTCTCATTTTTTGTTCAATTTTGAATAAATAATAATTGATGCCCTGGCTACTGTGCCTCGTCCTGACAATCTCATTAAAGGTTTCCATACTCTGGGAGGTAGTATTTTGTTTTCTATATTTTTGAACCGTCAAGCCTACTCTCCTTCGGACAATAGTTTGACTCGTCGCTGCCGCGAGACCTGTTTTGCTTAACGGTCTTTTATTGGGCAGCCACCAAATATTGTTGAAGCCCTCGGCATTGGCAATCATGTTTCTATATCAGTCGGCAGCTGGTGCGGCGGCGCGGCAGCGTGGCGTCCATCTGCCCTCTCATGAACATTTCCAGGACGTTTTTCTGAGCTGTATACTTTTAGTCCAGTCGGAATGTCATTTGAAATGGAAAAAATTAGATAGGGGTTTTTTTTTTATTCTAATCGTTAGGGGGGCTTATTAGGAGTCTAAATTTAAGTTTTCGATCGCCTAGCTCCATTGCGTTGGCCGCCATCTTGAATTTAAGGAAAATTCGTTTTCGTTAAATAACTCGTTTATTTTCAACTTTTGACTAAAAATACACTTAACAAAAGTTGTTACGAATTTAATTATCTACAACTTTGGTTTTCAAAGATTTTTTCCTAGGATTGATATTTTTCCAATTAATCCGGAAAATACAATTACAATCGTTTTTTCATCTGTTAAGCGCGTTAGTTTACATTTTTTGAATTAAAAACAAAAAGACAGTACATTTTTTTTTAATAGTTATAAAACGAAAACGAATTTTCCTTAAATTCAAGATGGCGGCCAACGCAATGGAGCTAGGCGGTCGAAAACTTAAATTTAGACTCCTAATAAGCCCCCCTAACGATTAAAATAAAAAAAACCCCTTTTTAATTTTTTCCATTTCAGGCCTATTTTTTGTCTAATTCGACTAGACTATTTGAGAAAAATGGACTCATTGATTGCTCTTTCTTTATTTCCTCGTCCAGCGCTACTATGGCTGGCGTTGTTACAAGAGGTATTCGGTTGATATTGGTAATTTTAGGAAGCACATGGTTACTCTGGCTGGTAATAACTGCATATACTTCCTGATGTAGAGGGTTGGTCAGCACTGGAGCAACCAGTGCTTATTCAACAAAGCAAGTACATGAGACCCAGTCGTGCAGTTTATTTTTTTTTTGTGTCAGCTTTACTTTAGTCGCTACTTTTGTGCGTTGTATTGGCAAAGTCCGTGGAAGTAAATGAAAATCTTTTTAACTTTGTGCATTTTTATCTTTAATACAAAGGCATCAAATTTTAAGAAACCAAGAATTTGTTTCTACCAATTTTTGAAATTTTAAACTCTTGGGCAAATTCACTACCGCAAAACATTCAGTATCACATTTGAATTTCTTTGGTTAAATTCCGAATGAATCTGATATTACTGTTGTTGATTTCATTAACATAAAATAGTCTGGATCGAGGTAGGTATCTGGCTTAAGGTATCCTTTTTTATGAACATACATTTTTTAATTTTGTAGGCTGAGAGGCTACATCTATATGCTTATGTCTAGG
Source organism: Epistrophella euchroma (assembly GCA_947049315.1). Lineage (NCBI taxonomy): Eukaryota > Metazoa > Arthropoda > Insecta > Diptera > Syrphidae > Epistrophella > Epistrophella euchroma. The sequence goes on along the minus strand of OX346245.1, from coordinate 116,630,994 downwards.
ATTTAATGAGGTTTTTTTTGCGTCGTTTTAGCATTTTTAATGAAGGTGCTTGTTTGGAAGAATTTGAGTGTAATTTCAAGGAATTTAATGGTACGTGTACGTCACGGCTTTACTGTGCAATAATTCAAATGTCGAGGTTAAAAAGGTCAAGAATATTTCATATTTTAAGGGATATTGCATATTTTAAGGTAAAAGTGCATTCATTTAAGGATTTAGTTGAACTCATGTTAATCCAGTAGGTTTAAGCAGTTTAAAATCAGATTAAAGTAATTGCATTATATGGTAGTTATAGTGTCTTTAAAGCCAAGCCAAATTGAATCGTCCTTAGTCATCAAATCAACGCAACTTAATCATTTACCAAACATGGAAACCAATTCCGGATATAGGTACTCGTGCTAATATACAGTTTACGAAAACTAACCTAAATATTTAATGAGTTTCAAGGTAGTCGGTCCTTGTTGTTATTAATTTAACTTGTATATATGTGATGCACCCAATCCCTTTAGGTTCAACATCGCAATCAATATTCATAATACTGGGTTTTGAAAATTAATTACAAATTCATAACTGAAATTTTAGGATCTGATACAGTGCAGTAGTCTATTCGACTTGGTTTCGGACACAAAAGATTTATTATCTATTTCCTTGGAACTCTGTCATTATTAGCTCTATAAATGCTTATTGCAAAATGTTAGTATCTATGTTTGTACAAGCACAGGCACATACAAAGCTCCTTTGATTTCCTCAGAGTGATTTTAGAGTTTGGGCCATAACTTGCCACCTCATATTATTCAAACATACAGTAGGAGAAATTCCAGGAAATAATCCTTTGGAGGCTGTCCGCACTCTATACCCAAGATATAATTGCGTTTATTGAAATCGATATTAATTATTGAAATCGTAAAAGCTGTGTGTCATTTGGGATTCGAACTGCCCAAGCAGACTTCTGTCTCTCTCCGTTCTCCTTAAATATTTAGGTTCTCCGTCCATCACCATAGCTGCCAAACGACGCAAGTATCTAAATGGTTATTTAATATAGGACTTCTTCGATACTTCAGATTCATCGAATCTGACAGCGTGCTTTCAGTTATTGTTTCTCATAGCAAGGGTATACGAAATACGAATACCCAAGGTGAATTCAAAGAAATGTGAACTTGTTGCCTTGGTAATTCTCTGAATTCAACTAACTTGCTCTGCTGTTGAAAAGAACAACTCAAAGTGGAGAGCCTCTTTGAGTGTCATCACAATAGATGATATGATGATGCATCCATCACCTGTAGATTTGAAGGTACATTGTCGCTGGATTCCGTGCATTGTGCAACGGACAAAACAAGGACGAGAATCCTTTACATCGTTCAAGTGGAAACCCTATATTGTGTGGAGCTAGAGAAATATTTTTTTTTTTTATTTCTGATGTTGTTGGATTTTATTGTTGAAAGCTTGTTGTGTTAAATTATTGTATACAAAGTGATAAAGTTATTATACTTGGCGGTGAAAGAAAAAAAAAAAAAAAAAAAAAACACAAAATGCCTCAGGTAGTTTTTCATCTCAGAAAAGATTACGTACCTTTTTACTCGTTGGGGTTGACGGAAGAAAAAAAAATTTCCCAGGAACATAATATAAAAAACAAATAGGTGTTCTCTTATTTATTTGCTCTACAATTTAGGATATTAAATGCGTAAATAGTTGCCTATCTTTTAAGACATTGCCAATTAGCTGGATAAATTAAATTTTTAGGTAAGAATTTGATACACTTACAAAATAATATAGAGCAAAAGAACATCAATACCGAAAATGTGTGTGCAGCTTAAGCCAAGTCACAGACACATTTCGGAATTATCTAAACTCTCAAGACTACTCTCAACACATAACTGAAAATAAATGTCTTTGTTTAAGGATTTGGTGAACTTTCAGATGATATACATATACACTTGTCAAAACAATTAAGGGAACAAAAAAAATCACTTTTTTTTTTTTTTTTTTTTAAGTGTTTTTTTGAAGAGCTGTTTCTCTGTGAAAAGTGGTAAAATTCAGATGAAATAAAAAGCAATCTGAAGCCTTATATTAATTTATTGTAACTAACACAAAAGTGAGAAAAAATTGGGTAGAATTTGGTCTTTTCGTTTCCATTTTGATGACGATTTCACAATGTTTATGAACCATTCAATTTGTTCCTTTAATGGGTTTGTACCTACGAATTTGATCATTCGGTACGGGAAAACGGTTCAATGGATCAATTTGAAATTTTACATAAATATTGATGGTCTAGTGGAAACCCTATATTGTCTTACAAATTAAGTTTTGCAGTCAATGTTTGTAAAGCAGTAAATTATTTACAAAAAGTCTTTAAAAAGTCGTTTTTTTTACCTTTTCTGAATGTAACAGTGAGGAGCCAAAAAAAAAATAACCGTTATAAAATTTTGAAAAAATCTTGTAGACAATTAATTCCAGTTTTTTAAACTACCCTTAGATTTGCCGTGTCGTCATTCCTTGCGGAGATATTGGTAGTCAAAGTCAAAAGTCTGTTTTTTCATTCAAAACCAGATATTCTTTTGAAAACAAAATTGTAGAATGATGAAAACTGAATAAACAAGCTAACAGAGCTGTAAAAGACTGCAGTACTTTGGTAATGCAGTTAATAAAGTCGCAGTTAATTAACTTACCTATTGAATGTAAGTTAATACTGTAAATAAGTACTTTAACTGCGAAACAAGCAGTCAGCAGTCAGTACTAACATTCCGACTGTGCAGTTAAAAAAAAAAGTTAATTAACTTTAAGTTAATTAACTGCAGTACTTTTTAACTGCTTTTAGTCTTTTTAGTCAGTAAAAAGTCTTTGTACTGCGATGATTTTACTTTTAGTCAGTAAGTATTTTAACTACAGTCAATTAACTTAACTAAATTGGCCAAAAAAGTGAAAAATTACAAAAGTGAAAATTTTCAAGCTCATTTTGGGATAGTGTTTCTCACTGGAAAACTTATAAAAAAGATGCAGAAAGCTTAAATTTTGGTTTAAAAAAAAATTGTGTATATTAATTTTCACAAAATAACTGCGCTAGCGGTAAAAAAAATATTTTTACTTTTGTAATTTTGCAAAAAGTGGCCAATGTAGTTAAGGCTTTAGTGTACAGGTGAAAAGTTCTGAAGTGTGAAAATTCAGCTGGCATCAGGGTCAGTTTACGACTGATATATTTTTGAGAAAAATTAAATATACTAAAACTCCTTAGAAAATTTGATTTTTTTTACAAACTCTACCATTTTTGTTAATTTTAGCATTGTTTGTAGAACAAAATTATCTCGGAATCGATATCATTGTGGGTTTTCAAAATATCCGACCCGAAAACCATTTTTAACGACCTTTTTTTTTTTTAATTGCTCGGCTCCTGTCGATCGCAAATGGTTAATTTTTTTGTTTTTAAGTTTAAGTTTCAGAAAATAAAAATTTAAAATATAAACAAAATTATCTGTTATAAACGTTTTTTTTTTTTTTGAAAAATTGTAATACGAGCAAAACAAAAACCAACTTTAACTGTAACTTTTGATTGATTAAGTTCAACATAAAGAACTTGCCATTAAATGATAGCATACATCATAGGAAATAATACTTTTTTTAATTTCTTTTCATAAGATATACTGGAGCTGAGGTATTGACAAAAGACCCCAAAAATGTGATGGGTGCACCATGCATTTGTTCTATCGTTCATTTATCGGTTCTCGATAAATGTTGTTTGTAAAAACTAACATGATTTAAAAAATTATAGTTAAAATTAAAAAAAATACCGTAAGATATTTTTTTTGTGGAAATTCATACGAAAAAGCGTATTTAAGGCAAAACAAAATATTTTAATTAATATTATGTTCTTTTCTTTTTGCTTGAACAAAAAGAAATTACCTCCGGGTATGTATGTATTAATTAAAGTAATATATTTTTAATTTTTTGACCACGTATTCGATATAATTGAGCCAAGATATTCCACAAAAAACAATGGCTATAAAATAAATACAAAAAAAGGCAACCATTAGATGAGCTTTTTTTTTTTAATAATTACAAAAAAAAGTAATTAAAATAACTGTATCTTTTTGTTTATTAATTTAAATAAATGGAATTTGTATTAAAATGGTACCTTATATTATTCCCAAGGTTTTTCATTTTCTACTGTGCGACACACTGCAGCCGAGATATTTGAAAAAAAAAATGCGTAATAAAAAATTACTCTGCGCGCAAGGTTATGGGTCCTTTTTCACGACAGTTAAATTCGGTTGGGCTGCGTTGACACCAAGCTACAATGTTTACTTAATTTTTTTTTTTCAAAAACTTTTACTAACATTCTTGATGAAAATTAGAATGAATTGAATTTTGCCCCTTTTATTCAGTGAACGCAGTCCGGTTTTAATTTAGTGTGATTTTCTTATTTTGCCTGCGGTTAAATGTTGTTCATAAATATGTAATGTATTAAACTATAATGACTTTAAATTTATACCCCTCCACATTTTAAATTGCTATCTTTTTCTAGACTTGTGATTACATAGATATTAAATTTCATTCAGTCGTATAAATTATATTAAAAATAAAGTCTAAGTACATCTGGCGTTTCTATAGAAACCTATAAAAATCCTCTTATAGTCTGAGCCATGACAACGCTTTGAAATAAATTTCAATTGAAACGCAAAATATCGTTTTCCATTCACCCATGCTCGTCCTTTGCTTTTCATATTATTTTATTTAGCTTCTCTAACATTTGCTATTCACACCCACCTAAAAACACCGAACACATACACTTCATCATTAGCGCCTGTGATAAAAGCGAAAGCTATCACTGCTCGTAATTAAAATAATAACGTTAAAATAATTCCTAATTATCAGAGTACCCAGCCTCCCTCCTCTAACTATATACTTCTGCCACGGCCACCGGCACCGGCAGCGCACCTACTTTCAATAACACACACACCTCCATATAACAGCATCCCACTCAGCTCAGATAAATTGTAAACTAGAGAGTCCTTCAGCCATCAGCCGTCTCTTATCTACACACGAACACCCTGTGCGTCGACTAAATTAACTTAATGAATAATGATAATTAGCTCCGCACCGAAATGACAAGGACAATGCTTGTACGTGTTCGCCCGTGCACTCACGTCCTTTCTCTGTTTGTATATACTGTCGCTACACCTCCTACATATACCCTGACGCATGTACATTCTAGAGATGTCATTACGTTCCACGTCGCGTCGTATAATGGCTAAATAATCTCATTATAATCGAAGAGCGTAGGAGGGGGAGGGTCGTCAAACATCGATACAAAAGGAATACAACAACAAAAAAAGGATATTAAACAAAAAATATAAATTCGCTGTGTTAAGGTATAAACTGAATGCCGCTGCCGGCAGGCACATTTCACAATTATTATTATAAATTCATTAAAATATAAAATATTATTCTACACCCCCGCTGCACTGTACCGCACCGTTGTTAATCTTCGAACATGCAAAAATATTGTTGATATCGCGACAGTTGCATCGTGTACGTGTGTATGCTGTCCAACGATGCATGCAACATTGCGCGGTGGGGTTGGGGGGCGTATGAGTACTGTTTTTGGTTGGAATTGTTATACTACGACAAATTAATTTGCCTTACGTGTGTCGAGGTAATTCAATTAAAACCCAACATGGATAATGATAGCCTACAAAAAAAATGTATTAAATTCCGATAAATATTTGAGGAGAGCACATAGAGCGGGCGCGGACATCCAGCGAGAGGTGGATGTCACAAATTAACTGGCGGGTGCCACTGCAGCCGATATGAGGTGAACTCCGCGAGTTACTGCTGCAATCTGTTCGCTCGCTAAAATATCTAACCGCAGGCAGTTTGGAGACTTATTGTTAATTAATTTGAGCACTGAATAGGGAATTCGCGCAAAGAATTATGGTCACGCTATTCGCATTATTTTTGTTTTTTCTATTTTCAGAAGTCTCTAGTGAATTTAAAAATTGGAAAACCTAACTTAGATAGGATAGACTAGACTAATGGTCGTTAGAAGTAAAATACAGGGTCCAATAATAGACTGCAATGATCAAATTAATATACATAAATACTATTAAGCTTATGCAGGAAATGGCACAGATATTAAAAGAAAAATTGCTTATGTAATCTAAGCGCATACCAATTTAAATGTTCTTAATAAAAATAAGCTGTGGTGATGATAATGTGCGTCAGGTTCTGTTTTTTTTGTAGCGTATAGAGATCACAGAAAAATTCTAATTTGCAAAATGCGAAGTTTGGCATAGTACAGGACGATTATTGTTGGAGAAAAACCAGAAATTAGAAAATTCTTATATTGGTCAATATTTCAAAACATTAATATTTTGCACTCAAAAATTAACCCTCGCCGAAAACAACTTATTTTGCTACATATTTATTATATGTATAACTCTATAGTAATAACATTCCATCAAGGGGTCTCTAGATTTGATCAAATCTAACGGGTTTTAAAGATCTTTTTTTTACGAGTCCAATACTTTTGTTATACAGCCATTTATAAAAAAATTGTAAAAAATAGATAGGTATAAAACTCAGGTACCTATGGTCCGGTTCGTTGTCCTATATGGATAATCAGCTATAAAAAATGTGTCTAATTCCAGACCACACTATTAAATAAAAAATAAAAAAAATGGTTAGGGAAATGACATATTCGTTGGACGAAAAACACAGTCATGGTTTTGTCTTTAAATATAAAGCAATGCCAGGTGGTTCTCATACTTTTAAATCAATATTCATAAAGAGAAATCTTATCCCTACTTTTTTTTGCTGGGATAGAAATGACCATTTAACTGGGTACACTCACCAAAAAGCTCTTATTTACCAAAGTGTAGCAACTAAAAATAAATTAACTATTCTTCAAGAAGAGTGCATTTCGTGTTTAAAAGACTGCAATATTAGATTTTGTATACCTTTTTCAATTTCGTTGCTAAAAGTCATTGAATTGAAGGAAATCAGTTGGGAACACGTCAGGGGAATGACATTTTTGGTGTTTAAATCCGGATAACGGGTATATTTTTTTAAACTTTTTTTCTGAAAGTTTCGCCCGGTAAAACAAGTTTGTTGAAATTAATTCTGCTAAATACAAAAAAAAAAATTTTTTCAGTACGAAAAGTGGTGGAATCCAAAATATTAATGTTTTGAAATATTGACTGAGATAAATATCTTTAAAATGTACAAATGACAAATTATTTTTTATCTCTTCAGCACAATGGGACCCCTAGAAGTTTATGGAAAACCCATAACAAATAAAATGCATAATTGGGTCGCATAAACTTGCTCATATGAACGATCTGTATGTTTTTAAAGTTTGACTTTAAAAGAAAGAAATTGTTTATGGGAGCCTTTGTTGTATGTATACATATATAATAATTAAACTAAATTATAATTATAATTTAGCTTATGGCAGTCCTATATGAGTGTATAAAAATGAACAATAACACAATTATAAATGCTTAAAACTTAAGGCTTAAACTGAAAAAATCTACTTCAATCGAGCCAAAACAGAAAATGATCAGATTTCCTTAAAAAACTTTAAATTACGAGAAAAAATTCAAAATTATAGCGGTCCTATGATTTTAAATTTTTTTTACAATATATTTTTTTATAAAATTTTGTAAATATAATAATGTACCTATAAATTGTTATTCGCATAAGGTGTGACAAAAGCTAGAGCTTCTAGAATAGGCTGAGACAAGAAAAAAGAATCATATGAAAGGGTGGAGTTAGATTTAAAAATCTGTACAACACAGCCTTACAGTTAATTTTATATAGGTAAATAGATATATTTTGAAGAAAAAACCCCTCTTGAAATATATTAAATATACAAATAAGTCTTTATGTGAGTTAAGTCAGAGTTTGTTGTTTAAAAAATTGAAATCGATTGCGAATTTTATACTATTGAAACTTTACTTCCTTCGGCACAAATATTTTTTTTGTCTTTTAATAATTGACGAAGACGTCAAATTCGTCACACCTATATTAAGCCTTTTTTAGTACCGTACAAATAACTATGAAACTATATGAAAAACTACCCGAAATTGTACATCAATAGTAACAAATAAATTATACTTTTTTTAAAAAGATTAATTCAATTATAAATATCCCTTCTTATGAAAATCGGTTGATGTTCAGCCGAAATATGCACGGCTTTTCCAGACAAATTTTCCATTTTTCGGCTCCGTATTGTATTTACCTGTTTCAAAACGAATCCAACAAAAAGATCCCCATGTAAATCGGATACAAAAATAAATATACAATTCAAAATACGTTCTTTCGTCGAGATAAAATTAAAAAAAAAACAGCAATAATTTGCGCCTTATTGCGAGTCTATTCGGAATAAAACAATCAATACAAATTTGACATAATCAAATAGAAAAATTTGAACGATATAGGATTTTTAAAATAACAACTGTATAAAAATTAAGTCTATTTGAGTATTGTATTTTGAATAGACTCTCGTAATAAGCTTTTAAATCGATACACTACCAAATTCGTATCAATCGGCAATGTATAGAAAGACCGATCAAACAAAAAAGCAATGCAGAAAATTCGCAATTTATTGTTATCACGATTTTCCGATTTCTGTGTTTCAACAAAAAAAAGAATTAATTTTTATTATACAGGGTTTCCCGGGAAGAATGGTATAAACTTATTATGGTGATAGCCCAGGTCATGACCTCTCAGAATTTAGCAACTTGTTCTTACCGAATCATAACGATTTTCGCGTAACGGCTGTTTGTTTGAAATTTGTACAAACCCCTACTTTGAATGAGTTTTTTGGTCACCCCGTCCGTAATTGATTTTTATTTTTCTTATTTTTACACTTAAATATTGGCGAATTAAAAGACTTATTTTGTGCATTAAAATAATTTTGTTTTATACGCCCTTATTCTTAAAATTACTAGATAAACTCATAAGTTTGATCAAAATTAATTTTTTACTTCAATATCCTGAAAAAAATTTGTATGACTAAATATTGGTTCTTGCTTTTAAAAAATTAATAATGGCAGTCTTAGCTTAATACGCCACGATTGTTATGGATATGAAAACTTAATGCCTAATCGATTGAACCTGAGTGTAATACTGAAGTTTTTGTTTTATTTTAAGGCCATATTTCTTCCGTATCCTTGTGTCAAGACACAAGAAGGAAATTTGACCCAACGATTTCATCTCAAAATTGTTTCCTAATATATAAGTATTTCAAATTTTAGAATTTTTCCTTTCGTTTTTTCAAAAAAAATCTAACGTCATTTCCGGGAGCTTATTTGTTTTAAGTACACTCTCTTCTGCATATTTTTTCCGGTACCTTCAGTATATCAGTATAGTATAAGGTAAAGGTACAGAGGTTTGGTAGCGAAATAAATAAAGGTTTGGATTCTACTAAAGAGTTTTGCATGGTCTAGCAATTCTAATCTACCTAATGAAATACATTTGCAGTTTCGGGTAGCCAACAGACCTAGACATAGAAACTATATGTACCAGATTAAATTCCTGGGAAGTGAAATAAACTCTCAGCCCCATTCCCATAACCTCATTTTCATCCTGTAAACTGCAGTACAACACGAACACAGTTACAAATAATTATTCTTCTTAAAAAAAGATAACCAACAAAATTAGATTTTCATTTAGAATCATGGTTCCCTTCCACAAATGCAGATGTTAAGCTTTAAGTGCACTCTAGCTTTATTTAACATTGAGAGGACTTACTCATGAAATAGGCTCACTTATTCAACCAAAAAAAGGAAACTTTTAGCTGCACAGCAAACAAATAATGAATGCGCCTTCTTAAAGGATTTCCGTTGGTTGACCTATTTCACACTGGCATAAACAGGACTCGCAGGGATGACATGGCAAATGGAACAAGAAAATGAATTGCATCCTCCTTTTCGATGGATTGTTGTATTTGGTTTTAAGTATAGGTATGGTATGGGTCATGCACCTGTCATCGTCGTCGTCTCTTTTCAATAGTGCTCCATAGAGAGATGATTCGTAATTGAAAATCTATCTATAAAAGGCTCTGCAACAACTACTGCATTGTTGGAGCTACTGCTGTTGCTGCTGCATCAGGACAGGATTTCAATTTGTTCCTCCTCCTGCCATTGATACAATTTTCTATTGTTGATGATTTGCCTGCGCTTCGCTCCTGATATGAAAGAAACTGGGTTACATGTTGGCGGAAGAGATATTGATTTTGTGTTTTGTCATTTTGTTCCTCTTATTCCCTGAGCGCATTATAGTGGGAGATTTATCATATCGAATGCAAAAGGACATGGCTAGGCTATACAATTGAAGAGTACATTTCTACTCCAAAACGAGGTTTTGATCCTTCTGAGTGGTTAAATTATTGCTGCAGTCCTATGTTAGTGTTTAAGTTTTATTTTTATTTTTTTTTGTTGTTTCCTGGAAAATGAAGCTGGGAAATTTAATTGCTGCTCTGCATTTTTTTTAGTGGGGCTTATTGTAAAAATTGTATCTATAACATGTTTTCAATCGAAGAAATATAAATGCACTTTTTATTGGAAATGAATATTTACATTGATTAGACAATAATTTTTTATAAGATTTTCTTGAGGAATGCATAAAGAAATTAAAAACACGTTTAGAAAATGAAAGGCTTTGATACCGAGAAAGATAAAAATACTGAATTTGATGGTATTTATGGTTCGAGGCTAGGCTATAAGGTTAGTTGTAATAAAAATAAATAAATAAAATTGGTGGCACAAACGGCTCATGAAGAACCAGGGCCTAGCGACTTACAACTCTCAACCATTCCTGTGTGCATGTCTGCAGGAATGGAGGGGACCTACAGTTTATTGCCGAATCCAAACGGCTAAGGTAAGCGGCACTTTTCTACGACAAGAGATACTCTTGGAGGAGTTGTCACTTCCTCGCAAGAGGTAGTAGCTGCGAAAAAAACTTAAGGTTAGTTGTTATATTAGTTGAAACTTTACCGTAAAAGCAATACTATTTTTCTGAAATTTGCCTGAACTTGGATTTTTATATAAAAAGTGGGTTTCGCAATTTTGTTCCCTTGACTGTCTGTTCGCCTACTAAATGGATGGCTTGATTTTATTTAAATTATATGGTAGCGTTCTTTGTATATTCTTCCGATAGTTTTTTTTTTTTATTTTTTATGACAAAAAATATAGGTAGAAAATGTTTTATTCTCCAAAGATTTTCCTAAAAAATTAAATGAATTTCATTTGGCCTACGGCATACATAGATTACCTTTGTGTAAATTAAAAATAAATTGTTCCTACCTTCCCGTTCCTAAAACGAATGAGCCAATTTTTATGTAGAATGCTCCGAAATGTTCAAACAGCATTGTACACCAAATTTTTCCAAATTTTTTTTTTTTTTGGATTTTTAAAATATATTTAAAATTTTTTTGTCGATTTTCACAAAACTTGTCATCTAAAGTTTTTTTTGTATTATTTAGAAATATCTTAGACAAAAATTATTCTTATAGTCAATATTAACGGTAAGTGCCTATGTACCTTCAATATACTCATACTAAAAGAAAATCTAAGTTTTCTCGAAAACGACTCAGCTAAGATTTTAATTAAATTGGCTCTGTAGGCATATTAAAATTAGTACGGCCTACGAACTACCAATAATAAAATTTGAAGTTAGCCATTTTTAACAATTCAACTTAAACACAAATACGATTTTTATTGGTAAGTGCAATCTTAATAACTTGATACAATTTGTCCCAATCTGCCTCACCGTTAAGAATATTAACAACTTCCGTATCGTTTAGGTAACTCTTTCCCAGAATACTTCTTCTGGTTTCTGCAAGAATTGGACATCTTCGCAGAAAGTGGAACATATCCTCCTTCTCTCTAAGGTTACATAGCTCGCATATTTCTCGTAGATCGCTTCTGTGCGGTAAATAGTTCAGGGGAAGTAGCTCTCCTCATGCTTTTAAAATGCGTGCCATCTGGTCGGTTGAGTACTCCATCCTGAAATAGTTATTTGCTGCCAAGTTGTGGTCTAGTTGTGCATTCTATGAATTAAGCTCCTGGCCTTCCAACATAGTCTTCTCTGTTTTTTTCGTTTACCAAACTGATTAAGCTATAGAGTTCGCTTTTCCGCGTATCCCTTCTGTCATCTGGAAGTGAGAGCGAAAGTCCACAGTACTCGGCTAAATTACTCCAAGACTCAAACCATGATGTTTTCTTTCGGATTACTAGCATTGTTATTTGTTTTGGTAATCGACTGTCCTCCATTTCGGTTGTTTTTAATATGTAGTCAATCTGCATTTTAAGGGTTGAAATGAACACAGGCGGTAGGCCCGTCTTCAGCATTAGAATGTGTTTGGCTATACTATTCGGAAGCTTCAAAGTTCGTTTCAGGAAATACCTCAAAAGCTACTCCAATTCCTCAAACTCTTTGTGACCCCAAACTTGAGCTGCGTAACACATTACCGATTTCGCTGTTGTACCGAAAATGCGATATTTTGCTTCATATTCAACATCCTTGCATTGCATAACAGTTCTCCAGGTTGCATTTAGAGCACATTTGGATTTCGCTAAATTATCCTTTATGTGGTTTTTTAAGTTTAGGTTTCTAGAAATCCGTACCCCGAGGTAGTTATATTTGTTTACGACCTCAACACTTTCCTCTCCAAATTTCCATGTTTCGTTGCGTCAGTTGCTGCCTCCAGTGTGGCGAAATATCATTATTTTTGACTTGGCGAGATTAACCTTGAACCTCTGGGAATTTTCTAAACAATCTAAGCCAAAGGCAAATGATTTTCGGCGGGCATCCCTACACTTCTTGTTAAACCATTTTTCCTGATAGTTTATTATGGTGTTACTATTTGGCTTACATTGTACTGGTATCGAGTTTTTAACAATTCCATCAAGTTCCGCTAAACTTGGTTCAATTCCAAATAGTTTCTAACATTTAACAGAACCTCTCATAGAAAATTTCAACAATCTCACTATTTTTTTAATCGATTTAAAGCAGATTTCCTAATAATTTCAAATATGCAACATTGTATCAAAATTTTCAAACAGATAAATTTTGATTTTATAAAGAATTCAGATGATATGTGTACCTATTCAGTTGGTTAAAAAAAAAAAACAAAAACGCCCAAGAAGGGGGCGGAGGGAAAAATGCTCTTAAAAAATAATTTATTTATGTATGCAACGTTTACTTAGAACAAAACACAGATTCTGATAAAATTTTCCGATATTACATGAGAGCGTGGTAGTGGGTGTTCCGATTTCTAGGCCTATTAATTATAACTCCTGAAAATTTCATAATACGGTTGAGTTGATACGTTTTTAGTAAGGTATTTCCAATCTCTCATACAAAGTGCACTACTATTCAGCGGACGGTATGACGAAAACAACTTTCTTGTGCGTATACATAATCCCCATCGCATCGTCATTAATTTAAATGTGGAATTTTTCCACGAAACCAATACTGATACATAATAGAGAAGACAAACATTTATTTAATGGTACGCTAATAGGAGTTGCAAAAAAAAAAACTATTGTTGAATGCATATTTTTAGGGGTAAACTTTATCAAAAAAAATATAGCATACGTTTAGGGAGTAAATAAGTATTCAAAAAACGGTGTTTCCGCCGGAAACTGTTTTGGTAACCGTTTTAAGTATTCATATTTTGCAATAGAAAATTATACTAGAGTGCCAGATTAAAATAAAACATTTGTTTTAGATTTCTATCTACCAAATAAATAAATAAAGTCATAGTGAATTACTATATTATCAGTTCAATAAAACATTAGCTTAGCTTTCATGACAATATGGACATTTATTTTTCCAGTCCCTAAACTCTATGTGACATCAAAAAAAAATAAGATATTAATTACATCTATCTCTCAGCTTCGTCTCCCCAAATAAACTTCAAATATTCCTCCAAAGCTACATATAATTTATCACTCAGCGTCGACTCACCCTATGAGATGAAAATTAATCATCAACTCTTTTTTACTGTCATAAGTGCAAATATACTCTTATATCCTGAATAAATCCACCCTAATATCCATGTTGAAAAAAAAAAAAAAAATAGAACCTCATCTCATCGCTAACCATGCCACCCATCTTCACCCACTCTATAGGGGGAGATCTATGTCTGCATTTCGAATAAAACCCCAAAATGTCGAATAAACTAATTCATTTGTTGGAACAGGGTTCGAAAAAGTACTTAGGACATTTCGTTTTTCTTTTTTGTTGGTTAATATCTTTGCGGAGTCGAATATCCTTTATCTTAGTTATATAGAGAAGCATAATCTGTCATTTTTGTTCGCGCAATTCTTTTCGACGAAGGCATCATCGTTTCTCTTTTTCGCTCCAGAGCAGCAGAGCCAGACGATTCAATGAGTTGGAAATTATGATATTTCAACGTAGATTCATTCAGGACCACTATGAAATTTGTCCCTTCTTTATTTCCTTTTGCATTGTAATTAGCTTTGGGAGAACAAAACAAAGGAAAGGATGAAAAAAAACGGAAGGGAAAAATCCTTTATTTTTATACTCGTTTAGTGACTCTATGCGGCGCTCATATTATAACAAGACTTTTAGTTACTTCCTGTCTGCCTAACACCTAAGCACTAATTTAATCGTCATTTTCGGATAATTTACCGCATTATTTTGGATGTGCAGCATTATCATCATCATTAGGCATGAAAATTGTTCATCTTGTTGGCAAGTATTATTATGCAAAAAGGCTCATTAACCTGACGATGAAAACTTATCAGTATTTTTTCTTAAACTATAACCATTTTGGTTCGCCTTTATGAAATAAATTCTTTGAAAAATGTTGAATTTCACTTTGTTTTAAGGTTAACCAGTATAATTGGAACAGGGGTTATTAAGCAGTGAGTTTCTATATGAACACCTTTCTTTATGTTTGTAATTTTATTTTAAACTCTCATTCTTAACGAACAAACAAAATTAATGTAACTTCAATACAGAAATGAGTTTACGAATATTGTTCAAAACAATACTTATCTAAACTTTGTATAGGATCTGAAGGCGCCTGTGGGATCTTAGCACCCCATGGGTATATGGGATATTCGCCAAAAAAAAGGATGCAGTCTAAAAGGGTCAGGTAGTTTCAGAAATTGATCAGCCATAGATTTTTTTCATGAATTTTTTAAATTATTTTTTTTTTTTTTTTATATCACTATCTAGTGGCCCGCTTCAAGTGGTATACAGGGTGATCGGTATAAGATGCACCAAACTGCTGGAGCAAGTAGGTTGGGTTAAGACAAGAAAAAAATCGTATGGGAGGGGGGTCTATTTCTCCCTTGTTTAGGCAGGAGGGGCAATTTTCTAAAAAAATGACTTAAAACAGAAAAAAAATATTTAAAAACAACTGTACAATTTAAAATGTCATGCTATACCTTTTTGGAAAGCCAGAAATCTCTTCTTTGATTTTCATTTTTAATTAAGTTGTGTTAGTTAATAGTTTTTGAAAAATTAATTTCCAAACTCGAAATTTTGAAAAAAAAAAATGAAAAAAAAAGTTTCAAACTAATTTTTTTCAAAATTTTATGTAATTAAGTATAATTCTTGTTTTCAAAATTCATTGCTCTTATTAACTTTTAATAAAAAACAGAAAACCGGATGCCAAAATGTCTTTTAGTTTTTGAGAAAATTGAAAATAACTAAATCTACTTTACTACATATTTTGTAGAAATAGGATCTTTTGAACAACAAAATAACGGATGAAAGTCGAATTTAAAGGAAACTTACTTTTGTTATTTTCAATTTTCTCAAAAACAAGACAACATTTTGACATCTGGTTTTCAATGTTTAACTGAAAATTGATTGGAGTATTAAATATTAAAAATAAAAATACTACTAAACAACGTAAAATTTTTAACAAAATCGGTTTCAACATAATTTAAATTTTTTTTTTCAAAAATTTAATTTGAAAATTAATTTTTAAAAAACTGTTCACTAAAAGAACTTAATTTATAAACAAAAGCACATATTTCTGGCTTAACAAAAAAATATAGCAAATCGTTTTAGCCATTATCGATGTTTTTTAATAATTTTTTTTCTGTGTTAAGTCATTTATTTTAGAAAATTGTTCCTCCTGTTATTTTCAATTTTCTCAAAAACTAAAAGACATTTTAGCATCCGGTTTTCTGTATTTGACTGAAAGCTAATAAGAGCATTGAATTTTGAAAACAAAAATTATACTTAATTACATAAAATATTATTATATACTATTCATATTATATACTATTCATTCAATTTACTAACACAACTTAATTTAAAATGAAAATTAAAGAAGATATTTCTGGCTTTCCAAAAAGGTATAGCATGACATTTAAAATTGTACTGTTGTTTTTAAATATTTTTTTTTAAAATTGCCCTCCTGTCTTATCGGGGGGAAATAGGCCCCCCCTTCCCATACGATTTTTTCCTTGTCTTAACCCCGCCTACTCGCTCCAACAGTTTGGTGCATCTTATACCAATCACCCTGTATATGTACTTTTTTTGCAAATATCCCATATATTGGGTACTAAGATCCCGCGGCCAATATTTCGACTATCAATAAAACGTATTTAGGTAAGCAAGAGCAAGTTGATCAATCCAATGTAATTGACTATGGAACTAATGGAAGTTCCGAATGGCATAAGAAAAGTATACATAATGTACGCATTTATCGAGAAAGGACTCCTAACATCGTCGAGCTGGATTAAACGGCACGATGAAAAGATATCAGTGTTTTTACTCTCAAATGGACACGCACCATTAGATACGATATTTTTAGCTTATTTACTTGGGAGGTGCTACCCTCTGGCGTCAGGCGTGAGCTAGTGCATCAACAAACAAGTTAATTTAAAGCTGCAATGTTTCGGGGGAACTATTTTCGGCAAATATAGTGATCATTGCTTCGGGAACCGAAGATGAAGGAGACGAATAGTTTTGGATTCTTGAAAGAATAGAAGACGCAATATTTCAAATTTTCTTTTATTTTCCTATATTTTTATCGCCCGGCCGTGGCTCGACAGTCAGTGGTGCGATATTGAAAGCCTTCGTTAGTTATTTTTTTTTTTAATTTTTGACTTTCAGCAAAGATAACCCCGAGGTTTAGGTTTTAAATTAATAACAATAAACTTAAATCTAGAACTGAAACTGACGTTATCTGTCACAG
Organism: Epistrophella euchroma; assembly: GCA_947049315.1. Lineage (NCBI taxonomy): Eukaryota > Metazoa > Arthropoda > Insecta > Diptera > Syrphidae > Epistrophella > Epistrophella euchroma. The sequence goes on along the minus strand of OX346245.1, from coordinate 116,613,812 downwards.
ATATCCCAAATATTTTCTGAAAAACTAAAGTTTGCCAGCTTTCAAATTTCAACTCTTTGAGTTGGCTCTTGGCCGAGCTATTCAAAGCAGGGGGAGATGAGGGGTAGGGAGTATACACCAACTTATCTCTAAAATTTGATCAGATGAAAATATGCCCGATGAATGGAACCTCGGTATAGTGTGTCCCATCCACAAGAAAAGAGATGCTCTGACTTGTGCCAACTGCAGAGGAATAAGTCTCCTCAACGTCGCATACAAAATCCTGTCATCTGTACTGTGTGATCGCTTAAAACCGTTTGTCAACGATCTGATCGGCCCCTATCAGTGTGGTTTAAGGCCCGGCAAATCAATCCTCGATCAAATGCTCACACTCCGAAAGATTTTGGAAAAAACCCAGTAGTTTCAAATCGGTAAACACCACCTCTTTATCGATTTCAAAATCGCTTATGATAGCGTACACAGAGACGAGCTATGCATTTCGGCATCCCTGCCAAACTCGTTCGCTTGTGCAGGATGACGATGGAGAAATCTCGCTGCTCCGTCAAAGTCGGCAAGAACACCACGGAAACCTTTGATGTTGAGAAAGATTTGAGGCAAGGCGACGCGTTATCATGCAACCTATTTAACATCGTTCTTGAAGCAATTGTACGCAACTCGCAAGTCAACAACAGAGGTACAATTTTTCAAAAGTCTGTTCAACTACTTGCTTATGCAGATGATATTGACATCATTTGGAGAACGAAGCGAGCTGTTACCGGCGCGCGTTTGCAAGTATTGAATCGGAGGCGGAGAAAATGGGTTTGGCTGTTAATGAGGACAAGGCGAAGTATATGCTATCATCGAGAAAGGAATCTCAACATCGTCGACTCGGGCAAAACGTCACGATGGATAGATGCAGCTTCGAAGCCGTCAAGGACTTCGTCTACTTGGGCTCCACTATAACATCGCAAAATGACATCAGCGCAGAGATCAAACGAAGAATTACTCTTGCCAATCGCTGAGAAGACATTTAAGTAATAAAGCCCTCTCTCAGAGAACCAAGGAGACCTTATATAAGACCCTAATCATCCCGGTCCTGCTATATGGGGCAGAGGCATGGACCCTGTCAAAAACGGATGAGAATCTGCTTGGGTGCTTTTAAAGGAAGATTCTTCGGGTGATTTTCGGTCCAGTCTGTATCGATGGAGTATGGAGGAGAAGATTTAACAACGAACTTTACGGGCTTTACAGCGACGTCGACCTGGTCAAGAAGCTGAAAATACAGCGACTGAGATGGCTGGGACACGTGGACACGTATGGACACCGACGCATTAGCCCGACGAGTCTTCGAATCTACCCCTGACGATCTGCGCAGCAGAGGGAGACCCCACCTTAGGTGGCGCACACAAGTGGAGAACGACCTCAACCAACTTGGAGTGCATAACTGGAGGCAGCTAGCTAGAGACCGAGCTGGCTGGAGGGGCTCGTTGGTTGTTGGTTGAGGGCGTAGTCCATCCTGTGCTGTGAGCGCCATCTAGAGTAAAGTAAGTAAGTAAGAGTTGATAATTTGAGTAGTAAAAAGAAGCAATTTTCAACTTACCGCCCAACTCTTGATTTGATATCAACTCTAGAGTTGGACAAGTTTGGATTTTTCTGCAAGTTAAATAATAGTTATGAAGAAAACCGACCTTAGTCTCTAGCTTTAACTAAGTAATATCTCCAGGTTTAAACGCCAAGTTGGTTCTTGGTTGAGGTGTTCGTCCAGTTCCTCGTGCCAACTTTGTCGTATTCTCACAGTCATCCTCAAATGAGCCAACCCTTCGGTTGTGAACTCAAATATTTTTTTCTAGGCAACTAGTGTTCCTCTTTAAATATTTTTCGATACACGTAAAAGTCCACTAAACTCAGTAAGCACGCTAAAAACTTATTTATTACTTTTGATTATAGGATATAAAACAATCCTATTCGGACAGTTTCGCGAAAATCCTTGTAATTGTAATTTTTAATTTGAAATTATCCTTGTTGTTTTATTTTCGAAAACTTTGTTCTAATGTCGACTGTCAATCGCAGTCTCTTTGACCATACCATATTTTTCCATCTTCTCTTTATAACATAGAATACAATTGTGGTGGCAAAAGAGAGAACAACTACAACACTCATGTCATGTGTCGTGCTTGTCCGTTTGAATTGTCTTATACTAGAAAACTGGAAATCCAATTTTCAATTCGATTACGAAAAGATAAAGAAAATTCCAAAGTCATGTCAATATGTTGAAGGGGAGGACTTTCACAAACGAATGGGCGGAAGGGTCATATGTGTTATTAAAAAAAAAAAAAAAAAACTATACGACGGGCAGTGACGTATAAAGGAGGAGATTGCAAACGTTTTCGTTGCAATTGTCGTCATATCATACATAGTATACATAGCGAGCAAAAATAAAATTAAAACGAATAAAACAATATGAGAAATCAGTATGAACGAGTATCTTCGGATATTCCCTGCTGTGCCCACCGTTGCCAATCGCACAGAGTTTTGGGTACTGCTTGTTTGCAATTTTCACCTTGACGAAGGGACAAAAGGCAGATATGTTTTTGAATTGGGGATAGTATTAGGGGATAATGGAGTTGAATATTTTACAAGGATTTCAAACTTTCATTGAAAAGGTTAAAAAGAACTATCTAAAAATAATTCATAAAAATCGGTTCACACTGCGATGATTAAGTCGTAGCTTAAGATAAAACTACCATGACTGTAGGGCTGTGTCAATCGTGATTGATTCGGTCTTTGTGACCCGTTCAATAAAATGAACGATTGATTGCAATCACAGTAAACCGAAACAATCAATCCCAACATCAATAATTTCAGTTTTTGAATAAATGACGCACGTATGTATGTTTCGTTCATTTCACACATTGACACAGCCCTAAGTCCATCAATTTTGGCACATTTGAAACCTGTTAAAATAATAGTGTTCCAGTGATCGCAAAGCGTCGGCCGTGACATATCCGGTAATATCCACCTCCTAAATCGATTGGCGTACTCCGTTTTTCGATCTGACGTACAAACATTTTGGCTCATCAAACCTGCCAAAATAATCGTGTTCGCCTTGTAAAATGATTTGATTGAGAATGACTAGAACGACCGAAACGTACCTATATCGTTTAATTTGAACGATTGGAATTGGGATCCACTGGTGGAAGCTACGGATCACAATCACAAAGACCGAATCAATCTGATTGACATAGACCATAGTGACCGATTTAATCTTTGACCATAATGATTGAAATAATGATTGATTGAAAAGATCGAATCTTTGAAGCAATCAATCATTGATTGATTCGATCTTTGAAAATGAACGATTGGCACAGCTCTACATGACTGAAAGTGGTTATACATTTTGTTTAATTGGGGTGTCACTTACTAATTTTCCAGCCTGCCAGATTGTATCAAGATGTCTTCAAGTTAGTTGAGCGTTTTGAGGTCCTCTTTCATCTTTGTGCCTTACTTGGATCGAAGTCTTTCTCTAGGGGCACGCACCATCTCTCAAAGCTGGACTCAAAGAATTTGTTTTTGCCGCAGCATCGATGTCCAGTTCCAGTCCATCTGCTTCACCTTAGTCCCATGGATCTTTTCTCATTTATAGCTTAGGACGGTGTTGCCAGTGCAGTTCTCTCTTTGACGAAATGGTGATTAATTTAAACCATTTCTTGCCGCTTTGAATAGCTTGAAGTCATCAAGGCCGTGTTAGCTCCATCATCATCATAAACTTTATTAAAATCAAGTTTCACTTTTCTGAGGTTTTATTGTAGTGGAGCTGTGTAAAAGATGTGAAGGATATAGATGGGAACTTTATATTAGAGGTTCAGTAATGGAATGCCTCTCTCAAACATTTTGAACTCTGAATTAATTTCAGGACATTTCTCAGTGGTAAAATCGAAATATTGCACAGTTTTTCGAAAAAGTATTCTCCTAAGTCTGTTTTTTCTGATTGTGGAATGGCTTGGGCAATAACAAGGAAAGTGAGACAACCTCTCCTCCGCCTCTTCAACCTCGTACTCTTTGCATGAACCTATTCTGCCCATGTGGGTTCTCAATCTTCCAATACCCATTGAGATGTGATCCAGTTCAGTTCCAACTAAGATGATGATTGGACGATAGGCTCTACGGGCCCCATCTACACATAAGGCGATATTATGTCTTGAAAGAACCATCGAGGCATAGCCGTGCTGAGCGTCTTAAACTGTTCTTCAAACTTAGGCAAATTTTGGAAAAGACCAACGAGTTTCAAGTCGTAATCTACCAACTCTTCATCAACTTCAAAACTACTTACAATATAGCATTCATCTTCAGGAGCTCTATATGGCGATGGCCGAACTCAGAAATACGTGCGGCGTTATCAAACACGCGGTGCAGAGTTTTGACATAAATAAGTGCTATCATATGTGACTTCTTTAATCTCGTTATGGAGCAGATAGTGCGTAGAGCAGATGCTAACACGGAAGGCACTATGTTGAACATATCGGCTTAAATACTTTTGTATTTTTAAAATGCGGTGGAACTTTTGTCAAAATTCTCAAGCTCGACATAATCTTCTGGGTTTGAATTCGCTCAAATCTCGAAGAACTATTCACGATATAGTATTTGTGCGAGATATTTTATGTTACCATATAAAGTGCCCTAATCTTTTATCATTAATTTGTATTTATACCCAGATTAGACCATTGAGAGAAAGATACCTTCTTTTTCAGCCTAAGCATAGGACAAATTATGGTATGAATGAACCAGTTTCAAGGTCAATTAGGGAGTTTAATGAAATAATTAGTCATATTGACATTGCATGGTCTAGAAGTAAATTCAAAAACGATTTGTATTATTTATTTTTAAGAAATTAAGTTACTTTATATATTATTTATTTCTTTGTATATACCTATGTATTTATTTTCTGGCATCTGTTGAGTCTAAAGCTCGTAGATTAGATAAAAAAAAAATAAAAAAAAATAAGTATGCGTACGATATAGACCTCACCGACCGGACCCAATGTGCCGTTATAGAGTCTTTCACCGCGGCGATTGAAGAACAAGCAAAACTTGTTGGTCTTGAAGTGAACGAGAACAAAAGCAATTATCTGCTATCTGCAAAAGACCAGCATCTGTCCACCACCTAAGACAAATGTCACTACTGATAGCAGTAAGTAACTTCGAGATGGTTAAGGGAGTAAACGTGGAGTTTCGACGAAGAATTTCCGTAGAAAACTGCTGCTTATTCGGTTTAGCAAAACAAATGTGTTCATAACTCCTCACGCGTAAGACGAAGTGCACACCACAGAGCCCTTATATTGCTAGGCCTGCTTCACGGCGGCTCTGGAAATCACAAAGGGGGAGCTGATACTTGGTTCTTTCAAAAGAAAATTACTTCGACGGATTATTGTTCATGTGCGCGAGAAGGGCGAATATATAGGAGAAGATTCAAGCACACATTCTATTAGCTGGTTGGCTCAGCCATAACGAGCAGGTGCCGTGAACTAAGTCCCCAGGAACTAAGTCCAACGAAGGTGTTAGTTCCCACTATAGGCGGGAACAAAACCCACTTTTTGAAAGTGGTTTTTATTCCCATATAATGTGGGGAAAAAAATTTTCAAAAAATGGTTGGTCTTAGTTCCCGTCAAATCTATAATCTTTTCTTTCAAAAATTAAAAAAGCTTGCTTCCAGCATTATGGCGTATAAACAGTAAATTATGTATGGGGGGGCATACTGCCCCCCTGCAACCCCCCTGCTTGGCTTACCTTTCATTTATGGAATAAAATCCACTTTCAAAAAGTGGTTTCTGTTCCCGCCTAGTGGCGGTGGGTGGACTTAGTTCACGGCACCAACGTGCAAATAGACAACAATGCTCCACCAGGCAAGAAAATTTTCTAATTCCAGCCCCCTGATTCCAGGCGAAAAGCAAGACCGATCTTCCGTTTTAATAACCATATTTATTACGGATGCCAGACCAGAGCAATTGGTCTGGAGGGTAGAGCGTAGGGAGCCCGCCTATGTCTCTTGAGGTGATTTCTACTTTTTTATTGCTCCAGTGACATAAGTACCATTATTTCGGTAGGACTCGGATCAAAAGATGGACCGCTCTTGGTTAATTCATCTATACCATTTTGTTTCCGTATACAACACAAGCACAGTATTCTGGGACACATCGAAGGATAAGTGGTCTTTTTTGCACTGAGTAATCACAACTCGTTGCCGCGAAGGTCCACCAGTTTTGACTTGGATGATTATTGTGGATATGGTTTTCTTTTGAGAGCGATCAATTTTTTCTTCCATTATTCATTATAAATTGCAAGTACCTTCCTTTGTCCGAAATTTATATAATAATTGAGGTTAAATGCTTGTTGTTTAAAAATTCCAATTCAATACCTAAAATTTTGAATCCAAAACTTTCTCTATTATAATAATATCGTAGGTAATCCATTTTCTCCATGAATCTCCTATATAACAACAATGTCTTACCACAGGTGGTATCCTCCCATCAGTAGAAAATAGCCTTCACATACACTATACATATTTTGAACGCAGGAGATTTGTATAGTTTCAATATTTCATCGAAGTTATCTGTGTATACAGAGAAGCAAAAAACTTCTTGAATGTCGAGTTGCCGAGTTATACACAGACAAAACACGAAAGAAAATTGCTTGCCAACTTTTTCAGATTTTCTCTATCGCATAAAAGAGTATCAAGTAACATTACATGTCACATTTTCCTGAACTTTTCCAACTCAAAAAAAAAAAAAAAGAAAAATTGAGAATAAAATAAAGAATCTTTGTTACATTTTGTTTCTGTCAATGTTTCGTTGTTCGTTCATCCCTATCATCGCATCCTGCCATCTCTTAAAGTGAACATATTAACTCTTTACATTCAATAACACACATCAAACGCTCAGGGATTTATCCGCTGTGAACATTTACCAAACCCATTATCTAGCCGCACTATACTAAACCAACCGCCCAACACATAAAGTGCGGCAAATAAGGATGAGAAAGAAAACTTTTCAAATTGAAGTTTCCTAAAAGCAAAAGGACATCAGAAATGTCCTTCGGCCTCATCCGTCGTTGTAGACGTGCGTCGTCGTCGTCGTCGAATTTTCCCTTAGAATTTGCGAAATTATTAAATCCTTAACTATGATCCCCACAAAAGATTGGCATCATCACCACCTGTGTAATTTGCGGCTTTCGATATGTGGCCACGACAGGTGCTAACTAGAGGATCTTATTGTATGGAGCTTCAGGATAAACCCTCTGCGTTGATAAGTTTTCTCGCACTTCCAATTTTCCGAAAAGATAACCACAAAAACAAGCAAGCGGAACATGAGATAATCCAATTAGGGGCGAAAAGTTTAATTAAATCGGCAAAAAAAAAAGCAAAGTTTTGTCGCGCGCACCCTGTGTGCGATGTGATGTTGCTTTGCTGTTCAAATAGTAGCGCGTGGGATGTCGAAGAAGAGTCTTTTGGGTCTTTGCCTTGATTCAATTTCTGATGAAGGTGGATAATTACCCTGGGTGGATTGGGCTGGGCTTGTGATGATGATGACGACGACGCGACGTGACGGTGTTTGCTTAGTAGTTTTGGAAATAATCCTTGCAAAGGATCGTATTAAGAATGTTCCCAAAGTCTAAGATAAACATCTTAAGCACTCTGCTTTCAATGTTTTTGTGTTAGCAAGTATTCTAGTTAGAGTTTAAGTAGTGTGACCAAATATTTGTAGAACAAGATTATATCCAGAGATATTGATAAAAAAAGAACAAAGAGAGAATATTAAGGAAAGAAATCTCAGGGTGAAAAAGTTTTTATGCACGCTCTAATGAAGTTCTTTTACTATTTAGACAATACGAAGAATATTTGTTTGTTTTTGAAAATCTTTTGGCGAAATCAGCATAAATAATAAACCGAATGTCATTAGAATTCTAAACTGAAACTTTAGCAATCCAATAAGGAGGTCAATTTACGAGAATCTATATGTAGTCCAGTCAACGAAGACCTAAAATCATAAATTAAATGAAATAAATCGTGTAGTCTAGGTTATTTTTTTAAGTGGTAGAGGTGACCCTCAGGTCCAACATACCAAAAGTCCCCAGCCCAGGGCCGCGAGCTTAAGCCTGGAGAGGGGGTTAAAGGTCCCCTTTTTTAGGTTTTCGCGAATATTTCAAAAACCAGGGGCTTAACTGAAAATGTCTGGACCAAGGAATTAAAGTAAATTAAATTTCCTACAAAAAATGTTATATTTATATTTTCGATTGGAGCAACACTAAGGAAGATGCGCGGTGGAGAAATGTCAAGAAATCTAAAAAATCGGTCATTAGCCTACCAATTTTAGTGTTTATTGATCAATTTTACCCAGAAATAACAGAAAAAGTAGGTATATGTATTCAAAATTATTCCATTGATGATTTGGAAGGGAGTTTATGGGGTTAAAACAGGTGGCGAGGGTTAGAATTTTTTAATTTAATTTATTTGCTACAGTGTTTGCATTCACTATGAAAAATACTGTTTCCTTTAAAGGTAAAAAGTATAATGGATTTTTGCAAGTTACTGACCATGACTTTGTTAAATAATTTTCAGACATGTACTAAGAAAAAAATCGTTTATGATAGGGGGATCTATGTCCCCCCGTTTATAAGGGAGGGACCATTTTCTAAAGCGTTGACGTAAAGTGCATTAATAATTATTTAAAATCAATGGAAGTACCTATAATACAACACTATAGGTTTTTATTTTGTTGCTAAAACAAGTTTTTTTATTAAACAGGTTATACAAAAATTGAACTTAAATTTAAAGTTTTGAATAAAAAAATTATAATGATTTTATTTTCAAATTTTTTTGTAACTAAGTGCTAAATTTTAGTTCAGTATTTATGGCCGTTGTTAATTCTTAGTCGAACGCTAAAAACTAGATACCTGTAGGTCTTTCAGTTTTTGAAAAAATCAAAAATTATGGAAACTACTACTTTTTTAGAAAATTATTTCTCTTGTAAAACCGTCACTTTAGTCTGGATTATTTTTTCATAAGTTAGGAGTTATGCTCAGGTATAATATACTGAAAGTCCCCAGTCCAGAGCCGCGAGCTTTAGACAGGAGGGGGGTAAAGGTTCTTTAGAAAAAATTTCTAAGAAAGTAGTAGTGTTCATAATTTTTGTTTTTCTCAAAAACTGAAAGACCTACAGCTATTTAGTTTTAAGCGTTCGACTAAGAATTAATAACGGCCATAAATACTGAATTAAAATTTAGCACTTAGCTACAAAAAATTTTGAAAATAAAATCATTATAAATTTTTTTTTCAAAACTTTAAATTTAAGTTAAATTTTTTTATAACCTGTTTAATAAAAAAAACTTGTTTTAGCAACAAAATAAAAGAATAGGTCCTTGGATTTTCAAAAACCTATAGTGTTGTATTATAGCTACTTCCATTGATTTTAAATAATTATTAATGCACTTTACGTCAATGCTTTAGAAAATGGTCCCTCCCTTATAAACGAGGGGACATAGACCCCCCTGTCCTAAACGATTTTTTTCTAAGTACATGTCTGAAAATTATTTTACAAAGTCATGGTCAGTAACTTGGAAAAATCCATTATACTTTTTACCTTTAAAGAAACAGTATTTTTCATAGTGAATGCAAACACTGTAGCAAATAAATTAAATTAGGAAATTCTAATCTTCGCCACCTTTTTTAACCCCATAAACTCCCTTCCAAATCATCAATGGAATATTTTTGAATACATATACTTATTTTTTCTGTTATTTCTAGATAAAATTAATCTAGAAACACTAAATTTTGTAGGCTAATGACCGATTTTTTAGATTTCTTGACATTTCTCCACCCCGCATCTGCCTTAGTGTTGCTCCAATCGAAAATATAAATATAACATTTTTTGTAGGAAATTTAATTTACTTTAATTCCTTGGTCCAGATTTTTTCAGTTAAGCCCTTGGTTTTTGAAATATTCGCGAAAACCTAAAAAAGGGGACCTTTAACCCCCTCTCCAGGCTTAAGCTCGCGGCCCTGGGCTGGGGACTTTTGGTATGTTGGACCTGAGGGTCACCCCTACCACTTAAAAAAATAACCTAGACTACACGATTTATTTCATTTATTTTTCCTTCGTTGACTGGACTAATGTATCAATTAGGGTCCTTTTAAAGGTCAAGGTAAAAGAATTTTAATAACTTTCTAATTAATGTGGTGTTAATTTAATTATACTGATTTCCAAATTAACACTCATTGAAATTGACGCAATTCTTTTTGTTAAGTTTGTGACTTCTTTGTTGTATCCCTATCTATAACATTATCCTTTATCCTGCATCCAAAGGATTGCTTGATGTTTATTTGTCATGGAATAAAATAACCTTTATCATTTTATTTATTTAAATTTTGGTAACCCTGAGTCTACGTTTCATTCATTTCTCCTTCCATTTTCAGCAGCTTCCATTTCACTTAGAGCCATAAAGTGAATGCTTAAAATTGGATAGATATGCTCAAGTGCACACAAAAAGAAGAAGAAGAAAAAGACCTTGAAGGATGTTGATTACATCAGAATATATATGTATGTATGACGTCACAGGATACATGTGTGAAAGGATGTCAGACGGAAATTGAGACAATTGTAAGTTCTATGCAAATGCTCTTGTAAACATTCCGAGTAAATTTTATTTTTTATTTTTTTTCTTTGAATTAATGCTAATTTTTTGTGTGTTCCTTTTAGACAAAGTCATACAAAAGAAAAAATACCTGTTTGTATGCTAAGGAAGTTATATGATTGGATCTCAGACGATGAGTTTTGGAATTGAAATTGGAATCGTTTGTGGTTATATTAGTCTAGGAATTGCTGAATTTTGAACTCAATTTGTGTTTTATTGAAAGCATTGAAATTAAATGTGATGTGTAGATAAATGTATATGTAACTATGAATACAAAATAAAAATCCAGAAATTAGACCTCAATAAAATTGGCATATAATTTTACATCTGATACCCAGATGAGGCCGTTTGGACTGAAATTTACACAGTCTTATTATCTTATTATATAAATGAATGCGTCTTTATATGAGTATGCTATAATTGCTAAATCTCCGAATCAATTGAGCTCAAAATTTCAGTATAAATTCGAGAGTGCTTCGTTGAATCTTGGTCAAAATTATACTTACATCAGAGCTTGCGTCACATCGATCCGGTAGATCTGATTATTTTAATTTAGTTATATCGCTCTACTGGTTTTCAAACAAAGGCTGAGTTCCAAAATTCATCAGGTGCGCATTTACTGCGCAAACTTCGCATCCAAAAAATTTTTAGCTGCTTCGATTTAAATTTTTTTTTTTTTGCATTCCGAAACGTCAGACTTATGCAATGTAATATTTCTATAAAGCATCAAGTTTGTTGCTGATGCGTATGAAAAATCTAGGCATTACTTCGGCATCAAAATATTTTCTACATACATCCATATCTGTAGACCCAAAAGAGATTTTTAAAATTTAGTTGTAATACATTTTTGACAAAAAGTAGTGTAATACACAGATAGATCTGGGTTTAAAGCAAATTTAGTTGTATATGTTCATTGAAATGGTAGAGCGAAGCTACATATAACCGACAAACTACATATAGTGCTTTAGGATTCAAATCGCCAATAACTGAAGACAAAAAAAAAACGAAAACATTTCACGTTTTTTTTTGGTTTCCGTTAATTTTGCGTTCGGCGTTCGAGTTATAAAAAATTGAAAAACAAGTTTTTGAAATATCGATTTTGGCTGTGAGAACTTATAACTTCATCCCACATGTGTACATGGGATATTCGCAAAAAAGTATACCATTTGAAAGGCCAGCAGAGATTGATTAAATGTCAGATAGATTCAGTAATTGGTCAGACATAATTTTTTAATTTGTTTCAAGGTCATGCGTTTCTTAGCACCTTATTTATGGGATATTTGAAAAAAGTGTATACTATATCCATAGGTTACTTAATCCTTACATATAAATAGTCTTAAATAAATTTTGTGGTCCCATTTTCTCAAAAAGTATTTAACCGATTTCGATAAATTTTACATATGGTTGGAAAGCTACAATTGCAAAGATGTGCAGATGTGGTTATTTTTGTTTTTGTACTGTCGAACACTGTGCATTTAAAAAAAAAAAAATTTTCCTTCAATATTTTCAAACAAATTGTTTGCGAAATTGAAAGTGTCGACACAGGGCGATACTAGGCCTTATAAAAGGTAAGGCAGTTTAAGAAAGTAATCAGCTGTAGATTTTTTGTTATGAATTAAAAAAAAAAAATGTATAGATAATCCATGGCTGACCGATTTCTGAAACCAGCTGAAAAATAAAATTTTCCTCAACGGCTTTAAAATTGTATGCTTTTTTTTTAGAAAATTGTCCCTCCCTCCTAAACGGAGGGAAATAGATGTTTAAAAAAATCGAATTGAGTAAAGTTCTGATATAAGTTCCGAGAAAATTCAATCGATTAAAATTAAAATTTGAAATAAGGGCCATTTTCACAGTTCATACTTACCGGAATAAGTGGCACTTAATTTTCTTATATTGAAACTTCAGGCTCAGTATCCTAGCTTCAGTGAGTGGCACCGTGGCACTTAAGTTCTTAACTTGGAAAACTTAAGTTGCACTCATTTGAGTTAGTGTGCACTGAGATATTGAGGCTTTACTTCCCATATTGGCCATTTAAGTGCCACTTCCTTCGAATATGAAACTGGGCCCTATATTTAAAAATGGCGTATTCGCCATGATTTTGTAAAATTGATTTCGCCTAACTCTTTTGCTCTTAAAATAAAGTGGAGACTTTTACATTTTAGAAATACTCGCTAAAAAAATTTAAATAAATTCTTCTTTTAATATAAAAACCCTCAGGGAAAGTTTTGGCTTTTTAACTGGCTGAACAGAATGGTGACGCAGACGGAAACGGAGACGGAGCCGGAATAGCTGTCAAAATATTGAATACACGCAAATTCAATGTTGCGAACACAACGGAACGTAGACGCATACGGAGACGCAGACGCAGACGGAAGAGTTCACCAACTTTTAACTTTTGACGTACGGCACTTTTGACGTTTCAATTTGTATGAAGAAAAAAAACAACTTTTTGGGTCGGAAAAAAATATTGTGGTTATTTGTATCGCGAAAAAAATTATTTATTAAAAGGAAAATTATTGGAAACAAAAAATGTGAATTCTGAGCTTGTACACAATAATATTCTTTTGTTTTTCTTCAAAATACCTTCAAAGCTGTACAGCTGCATTGTGGGCATGTAAAAAAAATAACGTACGACACTTTTTGACAACTCTTCCAGTTCCGTCTGCGTCTTCAGTTCCGTCATTCTATTCTGTTCAGCCAGTTATGTCGCGTGTTTCGCTCTATTTCGTCGTTGCAAATCGCTTCTTTATAGTAAGGGTAATCTACAAGTACATATTTTCGAAATCTACATTCGTCTTAAATTTTGAGTTATGGTCTCAAACGGTTTTTAAATCGAAAAACTCATCAATCAGTAATCAGCTACCTTTTTTGAAATAAGAGTTCCTGGTTTTACGGTTTTTAAACGTACTTATTCGTTTATATAAAATAAAAATCTTTAGTGTCATACTTGCTCCAGTCTGTAAACTTGGCAACGTAAGTAACTCCTAAATTTCTTAACAATTCTGAATTTTTGAACACAGAAACGCATTTATAAGATTAAATAATGAATTAAACAATAATCAAGAAAGACCGCCTAAGATCATTGAAATTGTTTTTTTTTTTTTTATTATTTAATGCCTGAAACCGTACTTCCTTTATCCACTGTTTATTTGGTCGTTGTAATCTTCAAAGACTACAGTTGCCCGATGCATAAAAAACCTACTTCATATTTACTTAGTGGATTATGATAATTGTCATCGATCAAAAGAGCTTAACTTACCAATGCACGAGACACTGCATTACGAAGACAACTCGATCTGATAGTCTCGGAAGTTATGTTGTAAATGAGAAGTTCATTTTTCATCTCGAAGGGTTTTTTCTTTTAGGAAAATTTCAGATTCAACCTTATTTTTTATATCAGTTATTGTACTACAGTAAATACCTTATACTTTTCGGTTTCTAGGCAAAATTAAATTAAAAAAATTAAAAAAACTGAACAAAAAATCTTTCCTGGAACATGCCAACGACGAACATCAATGTATGCACAAAATTGGTATATTTGCCTAATGCTGACGGCTATATTTTGATTTGGAAGTGAGGAATCCTCAAGGTTTAAATCGTCAGGTATCAGTAGCGTTCTATTTTGAAAATTATTGAAGATGTTAAAAAATTTAATCCCAGAATTAATATCCTCGTCCAGCCCTCCATATTCGAGTGCCAATTACATTATCCTGTAATTGAAAAAAAAAAAAACATCTAGAAAATATTCTGTATTTGTCATAAAATTCTAGAAATTTTTAGTATTATTAAAAGTATACATTAGGTATACATATTTTTAAATATGTACCCATAGGCATTTCTTTTAATGGCACATAAAATCTACCTGACAGACAACATAGTGTGAGAAATGGAATGGAAAAAGAAGATAGCAACGGAATTTTAGATTTAAGGAAGCACAATACTGCCACATTCCTTCCTTTGGTCTTTCCAATCAGCGCTGGAAAATTGGGTTATCCATTGTCGTGGATATATTTTAATAAACAATCTCACGGTCTCAAGTATTTGTGGTCCAATAATTATTATTAAATAAATTTAAACATTCTACACTTACAAATGTGCAAAAAAAAAAAAACATTTCCAACGATATTGAATTCATGACCCTCGCGTTAAACGTATTACAAAAACAAGTTTGCCGTGGTTTGTCAATGTCAGTGCGAGTGTGGGTGTCGTGAATTTATGTACTTACCAAATATTCTTTTTCGCTCTTGCTCTCGCTGACTCTTTTTGTGAAATTTTATTTCATTGTTTTTTAAGTCTTTGTGGTACAATTATTCAATAAATAAATAAATCCTGCACTTCTATGCAAAAACACCTTTCAAATGATATATAAATTATGCCCCTTGGCTTTTTGTAGAACGCGTTTATTCAGTGTTTGCCGTTTTATTATATAATTTTAGCTTTTCTGAACGTAAAAGTTGACAACAGATTCAGAATTTTGAAATAGAAATAATGTTCTACAAAGTTATAGTTCTATTACTACGTTTTCATTAGAGCTGAAATGAGGTAATTTGGAAAATTACAAAAAAAGTGTTCACATTTGAAATTTCCTAATTTTGTTTGACGGTCCAGATTGTCAATCGCTTGTTTTTGTTGTTTTTTACATTGAATTCTGTCATTTTAAATGGGTTCCACTTTGAATGGATTGCATTTGCGTGTGTTCATAAAAGTTTTACGTTATTTCGTACCGAATTTTGTGCAAATTTGGTTGAAATTTCTATTGTTTGTATGGGAAATGAAATGATTTTGAATTGAATTTGGAAATTTTGAACGAAATTACCTCATTTGCTCTAATGAAATCGAAGTATTATAATACAACTTGAGATTTAATGAATAGATATCCAAGGTTAGGATAAAAGTGAAAGGTTATAAAGCTCTATTTGTAAATATATAAAAATAATTGCAAAGTAATAACCAAATTCATAGAGTAAAGGTGTTTTTGCATGAAAAATCAATTCGTTTTTTTTTGCATTTTTAATTCAAAAGCCTTGAGAATTTTTTAAAAATATCAAATATCCTTATAAAATAATCTATCGGTCTATATTCAAAATGCAACTTTACGTCTCAAACTATGCGCATAACCTTGCATTTTCGGTTCATATTTTTCCGCCATGGTTAAACAGAACATGTGGCATAAATATGCCTCTGTTGCATTCGCATCCACAAAGCATTCGGTATATAGCAATTCAAACCGAACGGATGCTATGTTTACGAGATGATCTGGAATTTAATCCTTCGGCTGGAATTAATGGATAACTTTGTTGTTTGAGATGTTCTTGGAAGCAGCTGTCGCATAAACATAATCTAAACAAATTGCTTACATTTTATGATCGAGAATTTTTGAATTCTTTTCTGCCTTGTGATGCTATATAGCTATTATCTGCCGAAGGGAATTTTATAAACAAAAAATTCTCATATTGGTATTTTTGGCATTTATTAAGGGAGATGATGAAATTATGATGCATTGAGTGAACATGCAAAGTTTGTATTTTACTTTAAATGAAGTATAATAATAAGATTTGCTTGTTTAACGGAATATTGCAATCAAAATAATATTTTTGTATTTTAAATACTCTTAAACATGCCTACCCACGGATCGATACGTTTAAATAACTGTCTCTAATTTTTTAGTGCAACAAATATTTTTAAATGGCATTCTTTTACTTTGGTATTTCCTTTTTATTAATTTGTTCGTATTTAAAAGCAAAAACATTCATGTTATTAACGATTCAAATAAGATTTTTATCATTTTACTTGAAAATAATAAAAATAAAAAATGTTCAATGGAAAAAGATTGATATTAGTATAAATTAGGAAATACTCGTATTCGATTAACTTCAATCTTTGTTTGTTTATTTTCTTTCTTCTTCTTTTTTAACAAGAAATAATATTACATAGGTATTTCTTTTTATTTTGTTCCCACAGCATCATTTTTGAATTAATCTCTCAAATGTGTGCTTATCGCTAAAGGTCTTATCAGTCTTATAAATAAGTATCTATTTAACTGTGCCAAAACATTTGATTTTAAAATTTAGCAAAATCCCAAATTAGTTTTAATCTAACTTTCAAGAAGTACGAAACTATGAAGTTCAATATTTTTGTTGTTTTAATTGCCGCTGTCCTAAACGTAAGTTGCACTCTGGATTAATAAAAAAAAAACTTAATCAATAAATCGAAGCTCAATAAAAAAAAATAGGTAGGGTTAGCGACCGATCAGACCGAGTTGGAAGCAACTCAAATTCAGAAAACTTTAGATAGCACCAACACACAAAAAAGTTTCACTGCTTCCTTCGAAGACTGCTTCAATGCTTTCACAAACTCTATGGATTCACAAACAAAAAGTTTAACAGACAAAGTAAATTCATGTTTTAAAGAAACTGAAGAAAAAAAATTTCAAAAATTAGAAAAATTCGAAATTTTGCGTTCAGAAAATATCAACAAAACAGAAGTTATTGGTCAGGAATTTACAGAATGTTCTAATAAAATCAATATTGATGAATACACAACTTGTATTGAAAATTTGGTAAGTTTATCTTCATAAAATCTGACCTAGCAACAATTTGTTTTAACATTTTTCTTCACAAAGGTTAAATACAACAATAGAATACTGGAAGATATAGCTGTACAAGAGAAGGGATTCTCTGAAAATGTTATTGAACCTGAAATAGAAGAAAATTGTGTTAGTTCTTCACTTGGCAACACCAAGCTCGATACTTTGGCTATTTTTGACAAATTTTATGAATGCATGACAATTAATCCTTATGAATATCAGTAAACATGTCTTGTATAATTGCATGGATTTATAAAATAGTAAATAAATAATTATGTATTTAATTTAATAAGAAACAAAAAGAGGCATTTTTGTGAAGTGTTAGTGTGCAGGAACGTCAACATATAATTACCCTTCAAATTCGCGAGCTGAACTCAGGCTTGCCAGACTGCGCGATATATCGCAAAAAGTGCGATATTTTTTTGAACTTCGCGGCTTAAAATTAAAATTTGCGTCATCTTTATATTTTTGCGGTTTTCGCGATATTAAATTTAATTAAAATTATAATTTTTTAAATGACGAAAATCGTTAATTTACATAGATTTTAAAAAATATCGTGATTTTGTTGGCAAATATAATGTTAAACAGAACAATGATTGCGAGAAAACTTCAAGAAAAGATTATTCCCTTAAAAGTGAAATTGAATTTACTGCGAATTCGTTTAATTAACAAAAGAAAAAAATGCGAAGAATGATTTCACTCTTTTTTCTACTATTTATTATACCGTTTTATTGCTTTTGCGGTTTCTGTGATACTAAAGTAGCTGATTTTGCGATATTTTGCGAAATTTTTCTCAGATTTTGCGATATGACCTCATATATGTTTTTTTTTTTTTGCCTTGAACGAGTAGACATAAATTTTCTGTTGAGACTCATGAGTCGTAGTGACATCGATGCTTATTGGAAGCACTATCACAGACAAGTGTTGCTTGTCGAAAATCTTACGAAAAACTAAGATTTTCGATATGTAACCCATATTTTTATACAAGCATTTGAGAACTTTGACTTTTTAATTACTATTTCATATATCAAAATAAAGATGATCTTCACTTTTGGAGTTCTCTCCGCATTGAAGGTACATTTTTTGTTAAAAAACCTATATTTCCGAAATTTTACTTCTTTGAAATGTCAATACTATTTATGTATAAATTTATGTAAATGATAGCTCGTAAAAAAAGGCTGATTATATTTTTCGTTTTGACTTTTGAACAATTTTTGAAGAGTAATTTTAACCCAAAAATTTTGTACAATTTTTTGTAGAAAATATCATGTTTTTAATAACGAGCATAAATTATTTTTCAAAAACTTCGTCATTTAAGAGTTAAAAGCTAAAACACCAGTTATTTTTTTTTTGAACAATTTTTCAAAATATTCTTTAAAACGATCGATATTAGGAAAAAGATAATAATGTTATGTTTCATAATATAACAGTTCCCGCCTGGAAAAAGAATCGAGTTTTCAATGAGGCCCTGAAAAGTTTTCCATAGTTACTAACAAGGGTCTAGCAAGGGTTACAATAGGCATTCGCTAGGCTCTCACTAGTTATGAACCTTTTTGCCTCGACAGTTAAATCTTGTCTAAGCCCTGACCAGTTCCAATTAATCCCAGAAAATAAATTAAATGATTGGTATGAGAATTGGTAACATGACGATGGACATAGCCTATATTATAAAGTTATAAACTTTGTTGGTTTGTATGTAGGGGGTATAGTCTTGAACTACTGAACCGACTCTATACATATCTTTGGGGTGTTGTCTCCATGTTGTGTGTATATAATGAAATAAAAATAAAAATTAGATTATTAAAATATAATTTAATTTTATTATTATAAAGTAAACTTTGAAATTATCACAACATTAATTATTAATTATATAAATTATAAAAGCGACGCGTTTCTGATATGTTAATCCATCTTCGGGCTTCAATTTGTTGAACTATGGTGTTAATTAGCCAAGTATATTTGTCTATACATTCCAAAAACATGAAATTCTTAGACTTGATAGAGATAGAGTCCTTTTTATTATAATAAAATAACTATAAAATTATAATGAGAGCTTGTGGAGCGAAAGCTTGGAAAACGACGAAGGACAATAAGGTTAATTTACGAAAAAATGAATATTGTTATTAGAGTTTAAAACGATCCTTATTTTATTAATTTTCATAAAATGTTTTCACTAGTTAGTTACTAGCTAGAGCTTCATCAGCACTTAACTTAATAAATATTCTCAGCGAGGCACTAAAGGGGGTCTGTCATATTTTCCTCGTCTAGATTTTTCTTACCGAAAACTACCCAGGGCCTTGTCTAAACTAGCCAAAAACTTGCCATTTTTCCAGCCGGGTTTAGATAATGCACAAATTTTGTATGAAAATATTTTCGAAAACACATCCCGCTTAGAAGTTTATGCGAAAAACCGACATTTTCGTTATTTTGATTACTTATTTTTAAATCATACAACTCGTTGTGATAAAAGAGGAATTGGATAAAACCATAGGCACCCGCAAGAGAGGGTTTTTGTTCCATCACCTTCATGCTCTGAGCCATAATATATTTTTTAGTAGGGATTCATGAAAAATACTATACTGTTTTCTTGTGGTTTACAGTCGGAGAAAATAGTTGCTCCCTTCTGGCTCACTAGTTAACTGATAAGTCTGCTAGGTCACACCGCTAATTTTCGTGGACTAAAGGTCCTAGTCCGTGGTGTAATGGTTAGACCGTTAGACTGTCGTGCCAGAGGTCTGGATTCGATTCCCATCAGCCGCTGCCATTTAACAAATAAGTTTTTCAGGGCTAGCCTTTTGGTACGAAGTGACAAATCTTCCAAGAGTTTCTTCTGGCATATAAAAGTGTCGCTTACCTGCAGTTCAGAGCCGGCAATAATCTGTAGGCCACACAGTGCGTCGATTGTATGGAGGTAGTGGAGAAAAATAAATTTTTCAAAAGTGAGGTAACTGTTCACAAAAATTGGTTGGTAAATGTAATAAATAGGGAATTTTACTCAATTTGAGGAATTTTCACGCCCCCTGCCACCCCCACTAATGGTAAAAAATTGGTTGCATGGAAACCTCTCGTACGAAAGTGATTTCAAATTATGTATTAAAAAATTATAAATTAAAAAACCGTGAAGTCAGTTCGCCACGCCCACTTTTGCTAAAAAATTGTTTTTTTAAGCTTCTCGCACGATATCTAAATTAATTCGAACCGAAATTCACCCACTGCCATGCCCATAATATTGCATTGTTAGAAGCCAAACAATTTAAAATTTTAATGATTTTAACGTTTTACAGAAGTTGTAAAATTTTAAAGGTTAGTAAAAAAGTATACGTTTTCTCAAAGCACAACAACCATAGAATTTATTGGCATAAAATATTTTGCAAAATTTTATGAATGTTTTTATTAATGGCAAAAAAATTATTTATATAAAATTAATACCAAAAGTGAAAACTGAAAAATAAACAATTACGAAAAAAGATTCGTGTCCAAGCCGTCACCCTACGTTCAAGATTTTTGTCAAAAAGTCTTACTTTTTCCGCCAAATCGTTCTTAGATGTAACCGAGGAAACCTTTAATTTTTAATTCATACAATATAAACACAATAACACCTTCAACTTTCTCGTTTTTATTAAAAGAACTCCATTTTTCAAAAAAAAAAAATATTTTTTTATGGTTTGACCCTGCCCTGCAAAAAGTCAAATATTTTGAAGGTTAGCAACAAGAGCAATGAGAGTTTGTACTTTAACAAAGTACAAAGTACATAATAGAAGATTTCAAATGAGATAAAATATTTTGATATGATTTGATATGATTTGATCAACTGGAATCAATTTTTCATGCCAAAAACAAGGCTCTTTTTTTATTAATTAATCTTGCCACTAATTTCACTCACAAAAAAATTAGTAAAAAACACCCATACCAAATCTTAAGGCATCCATAATACCGAAGTAATTTTTGTATATGAAATCAATTACGATACAACGAAATCAAATTCAAAACTAGAACTGAAGCTGAAATTACCTTGACTGTTGATAATAATACCGCTAATCTACCAAGTACAAAAGAAGAATCGAATAAAAATAATAAATAATAGTTAACAAAGATGTTCTTGTTAAACTGCACAGCATCGCAGCTTTAAACAGCACATTCACTTTTTTTATTTTTGTCCACTGGTCAACGCACTGTGGGCTGCCTCCATTTCTGCAGATACGCACACAGGAACGGTTGAGAGTTGTAAGTAACTAATTCAACATTGTTGAATTGAAAATAGATTGTTGAATCAACAAGTTCAATCAAATAGTATGCCTTCGCCTTAGCTAATTTATTTCAGAAGTAAGTACATACATAATTCAATTTTTACAAATAAATTAATTTTTTATGGAAACAAAATGTCGACAACAAAATTATATTTAGCCAGTTCACGTTTCTAAGATCTCACTGAGATCTCATTGAGCAAGCTCCGTCAGCTCCACTGAGCAGAAGGAGAAACCTGAACAAAATTTCTCCACTAGAAGTCAAAAACAATTTGCATCTCTTTTTTATTAATTAATCAACTGCGACAAAAAATAATTGAGCAAGCGAATCCAAAAAATATCAGTCTCAGTTTTTTGACAGCAAAAGTGAGGAATCTCACTGAGGAATTACGTTCAGATTTCTGAGATTGCTGAGATCTCTGAGATCTCAGTGAGCTTGAGAAACCTGAACTGGCTAATTGACTAGAATCGCCTTCTGTCGAAATTTGACACTTTTAATTTCGCAAACAATTTGTTTGAAAATATTGAAGGAAAAATTTTTTTTTTTATTTTTTTTAAATATGCACAGTGTTCGACGGTACACAAACAAAAATGCCCCATAGTGTGTAAATGTGTGTGTCTCAAGAATATTTTGCACATCTCCGCAATTGTGGCTTTCCAACCATATAAAATTTATCGAAATCGGTCAAATACTTTTTGAGGAAATGGTACCACAAAATTTATTTAAGCCTATTTATATATAAATGAAAATATGATAAAAGCAATGAGTAACAAAAAATGTGGCTCAAGCAATAAGATAAAATTTTAATTTATTTGTTTAATTTTTTTTTTATTAAAAATTTTGAATATCAAAATTAATTTTTCAGAAACTTTGTAGATATTCACTTAAAATAACTAGATTTATAAAAAATTGAAGAATGTATTTCTGGCTTTAATAAAAATTATAGCATTATTATTGTGAGTATTGTTTTTACGTGTTTTAGTAGCCGGTATAAAAGAACATTTTCTTAATCTCAAGTGTTTGATTAGAGAAAATCTTTAACACTTTTCAACTATTAAAAAGTAAAAAAAAGAAACAATGCCAACATTTAACTAATACTTGATAAATTGTATCTCCTTCTTCGCATCGTATCGTTGTCGCTCATTAAGCTGTTTGCTTACCATTAGACAGGAAGGCCGACAGCTGAGATTACCGGAGTGACATCTCTTAGCAACTTGTCTGTTTTTTTTTTTTTTTTTATCACCATCTTGCTATCACAACGTATTTTTTTTGTTGTATTCTGTCTCTGTTCCTTTATTCATTCTTAGTTGAGAAAAAGCTTATAATTTAAGAGTGTATAATAATGAGGAGACATTTTGTCAGAAAATAAAAATAATAAAAAAAAAGGATGAAACAGAGTAAACATCATCATTTAGAGAAGCTTATTGGTAGGAAGAATTCAACAGAAATAAGTGTAATACTAATTTGTGCTTTCCTCCTTTTTGTAGAAGAATTTTCTTATAACAAACAAAATAATATATGTATGTATGTAGGAAGGTATACACAAACTGTTGATGATTCCAAGTTGCGTAGCAGTTGATTCTGACGCTTGCCAACAAATCTCTTTTTGTCACATTATTGTGTCCTTTAAAACACATTTCTACGAAAAAAAGGATGTGTGGAGCTGATTAGATGAAAAAGACTCGTCGTCAAGTATGTATAGATATTTTCGTTGCCGAGACAATCTGCTGGGAAACGAACTTTGAATTTATTTATTCTCGCAATGCTGTTCAGGGTATTTAGCGCAAAAGGATACCAAAAAGATTTGGGAGGTATTCATTTTCATTTAACTCGAACACCATATTATTTTATGTTACAAAAATACCCATCTCAACTTCTTTCCACTAATTTCTGGGAGATTGTATGTAATGTTTACAATTAACAAAAGCCGTTAGTTGGAAGAATATTGGCTCTATTCGGCACCTTCTTACATTGTTGTGAAGAAATTGGCGATGTGTTTATGCTATACAATAATCATTATTTTGACTTTTACCTTAATTGGCTTCTTTTGTTATGGAATTTAAGAAATTGACATTCAAACCAAAGCGTATAGGTGGCGCTGAGATCGATTTTTTTTTATCAAATCCTATATTTATGGAGCAAAATGATTCATATTCATAATATACTAGCTGTCCTAGCGAACTTCGTTCCACCTATAATTGATTAAATTTTATTAATGCTGCTTTCAAAAGTCGAGCAAGCTCCAATTGTTATCACGACTTTCCGACTTTTCCGGCCTAATATTCAAATTTTTAGCTCCGTAGTATGTGTTTATCTGGTTCAATATAAATTCAATGTTTGTTTGATCGTCTTAACGGCGGCGCGCGTTAATCGGCCCAATATTAACGCGCGCAAGATCAGTGTATGCGAGTGTGCGAAATTCAGCTCTATTTAAATTGAAAATTGGCGTATGTGTTTGCGCGTTTGAAGGACGGTTACATATTTTGTTAGTCATTCGTAAACGTGCTTCTTCATTGTAATGTAGATTCAACACAAATTTAAAGTAATCAAATAGAAGAATATTAACGATAAAATTTTTAGTATAAATTAAGTCTATTTGAATAATCCATTCATACCAATTCATATCAATCGCCAATGTAGAAAGACCGTTCGAACACAAAAAAAAAAAAAACAATTCAGAAAGTATGCAATTTATTTTTATCACAACGTTCCGACTTTTTCAGCCTAATTCTCCAATTTTTATCGTAGTGTGTTTATCTGGATCAATACAAATCCAAGATAAAAAAATCCCCATTCAAGTTGGATGATGTTAAGCCGAGTTATGCGCGTACAAATGCAAAAAAGGAAAAGGATATATGTATATAGAAGATACATAGATAAAATAATTCCAAAAAATTAAACCAATTCACCCAAAAAGGTACAGTTATTCAAAAATTATAGCTAAACTAATTTTATTTAAAGTCAAACCACATTTATTTTAGACTTTACTAATAATTGTCCTAACATTAATGTACAGGGTGTCCAGAAAATAATGGATAACCTTGCAACCAGACATAGCAGGCCTTAAGACCTTTCAGAAAATAGCATACAAAAAAATATTTTCCATCTGGTATAACATTTTTATCAACAAAAAAAATTAAAAAATTACGTCTCTCTTCGAATACCTTAACACTAGGACCACCAATGAATAATTTTTGTTGATTTTCTTGAATAACTATTCCAATAGACTTTAACTTTAACACTTGTTGTTGCATTTTTTTTATTATAATTTTTTTTTAAATAATTTTTCAATACAAAAACTACATAATATTTATTTTTATAAAAGATTGACAATCTGACCATCGGCTACAACAAAAATTGTTCATTGGTGGTCCTAGTAATAAGATATTCGAGGGGAGACGTAATGTTTTTTTTTTTTTTTTTTTTTTTTGAAAAAATGTTATACCAGACCACATGGTAAATATTTTTTTGTATGCTATTTTCTAAAATTTCTTAAGGCCATGCTATGTCTGGTTGCAGGGTTATCTATTATTTACTGGACACCCTGTATAAAAACAACTATGAAATCGTGGTACACTGAGGCGTATACGCATTTTTTTTTCTTAATTTTAAAATTTGTTCGTCAATACAAATTGTATTTTGTATCAACTCAGTCTTGATATTTTATTTCGCATATTATTTATGACAATTAAGAAAGAATTTCTGAAATATACATATGTTTCCATTTGCGGTCGATTTTTTTCATTTTAATACGCAACGTTTCAACAATGCTTTTTCGTGAGAGCACCACATTTTCCTGTATTTGTAGTATATTTTCCAGTGCAAATTATTGTTTCAATAACAATATTTTGATTACAATTTGAAATCTGTCTTCGTAAGACAGACGCTTTTGTAGAATTGTGACCCATTTCCTTTTTTTTTAATTAAGAATCTTCTGCAAAATAACAGTATTGCAATATTGTATACTAAAATTTCCAATTTTTCTTTTGATTTAAAAAAAAAAGTTTCAGTTTTTTTTGTAAACCAAATATGTTTTTCGAAAACAACTTAGTCGATTTCTACGGAACTTGGTATTGAGCGTTTTTTTAACATTATCTTTAATATTTTGAATCCAAATTTTAACGGTACCTTCCATATATGTATGTAAATTAAACCGTTGCAGAAAATCTAGATTTTTTTAAAAACGACTCCTAAGAATTTGATTAAAATTGTTCTGAACACTAATATTAGGACGGCATTATCATTAACAAAAAAAAAAAAACAAAATTTATATTAATATATAGAAACATTTTTTTATTTAGTACTATATCATTATCTAAATAGCCGATTTATATTCAACTTTTTATACAAAAGCTTTTAAAAAATTAAAAAATGATGATTTTTATCGTTTTTTTTTTGAAATTTCATTTTTAATTCAACATTAAATTCTCAAAATTGGTGTAGGCTTGAATGTTTAACAATCGATAAAATTGATCGAATCTGATCGATAAAATAAAATAAATGAAATGATTTGAGTTTAAGTGTGTTTGACATTTATGCTGCCGAAAGTGGAATATTAAATTTGAAACGTCTCTTACTTTGGCAGACACTTTTTGGCGGAATCAAAAAATTTCGATATCTGAATTTTTTAGCCATAATTAAGTGCTAATTTGTTGCGCAAACCAAACATTTGTAGCTCTCATAGTTTCCTAGTTGTTCAAGTTTCCGCTTAAGTAAGTCTAAAGTTAGAAATTGTAGCTTTTTAAGTGCTAATTTGTTGTGAGAATGCGAAATTTGTATCGGTTTTTGTGTATATTCAAGTTAACAAGTTTAAAGCTAGCTCAAATGCGAGCTCCCAAAATCTAAAATAATGAGAAAATCGAAAAAAAAAATGTCCACGAATTTGTAGTCTCCCTAAACTTAATGAAACCCTTACACCCAGATTTTGCAGCTCGCAGCTGTTTAGACATTACATACAGTCTACAGAACTCTATATACTTCTTATCTGGTACCTGGATGAGGATTGGTCGTTATATGGCGGGATCTTCTACTATTACTTTAACATTTTCGCCAAAACAAAACTTTATGCAGCAACAACTCATACATATTGATACGAGTATTTTTTCGTATACGAATATACAAACTCCCACAGGCAAAAGCATTCTCCTGCTAAACGAAACCAGTTCCATTTTAATAAGGCGTTTTTGCAGGTGATTTATGCGCTTTTCTGAAGAATTTAATTACATAAGTTCAGCCGGCAGCGAAAGAAAGGGAAAGATGTTCCAGTTTTAAAGTCCCTTTTTCCCTTTGCCTGACGGTTATTGTCATTGTTACTTTTTGTGGTTATTGAAATTTTGTGAAAACATAATAAGAATGCCTAAAATGTAATATGCGGCGGGTGGTTTGAGCCTGTAAGTCTTAAGCACATATTTACACCGGGTTGATGGTGGAAATTTACATTTAGAACATTTGCCAAAAGTCTTAGTGGTTTTCAAAAGGTTTTATGTGCTTCTATTATTTTTAGTGTCAACTCAGGGTTGGTTAAGCTGAAATGTTTCTCTAAATTGTTGTGTATGGTAAAATAAAAATTTAAATATTGTGTGAGTACTTAACTAGAAGGAAGTGTGGAAGGCTGAAAGAAATTATTTGACAAAATAATTAAAGTTTGAAAACTGATATGAGTCCAAGGGGCTCGATGCGTTAAATTAATTAAGGCACGAAGCCCACAAGGCCACAAGCCACAACAAACATAAATGGGGGCTTCAATACAAAACTTTATACTAAAACTTGTTTGGGAGAAAATATTTTTCAGCAAAAAATAGAGACTTAGGTATTGGACTTTTAATGTTTAATAATTCAAAAGCAAAATTAAAAATTAAGTCAAAAAATTAAAAATTAATACAAAAAATTAAGAAGTGAAACAATTTAGTTAAGTTTAATGCTAAAGCTTATAGTGATCAAATATCTCGTGAAATGAAAAACTATGATGCGTTCCATAAACTTGCATAGATTTCCTTGCTCCATTTAGTAAACTAGGTTTCGTGTCAAAATAAAATAAAATGCACGTCTGGATCGCACGAGCTTGGTCTTGTGGTAAAAGTTGATTGAAATTTTGAAGATTGTATATATCATGATCATTATACTATTTTATAAAGACGAAACAAATATATATAGTTTGTCCGCGGTAATCTCAGAAAGTATTCAACCGATTAACTTAAAATAAATTTTATAATTTTACTTATTCTTTTGAGAATGTGATACGATATTTTTTGTTTGTTAATTTGCTTGTTGAATTAGATTATTAACTTTCAAAAATTTGTCGTACACTTTTTTGTTGAATTTGACCAACATATTCAATTATGCTTATTAAATCTGCCTGAAATTTTAGAAAAATGTGATGTTTTGTATAAAGTCAAGCCCTTAATCATTTCTTAACTGTACCTACTTACAAGGTGAGAAATAAATGCATGTACAAATTGTAATTTTATCAACTTTTTGTATTTTTGCATCTATGAATTCAATTCAACTGCGATGACAGGATTGCTGCTTCGTTCCATTTCATTATCGTTCCGGTGTTTTTGCATTCCCTTTTTGTTTATTTGCCTCTGAATCTCGTTCCACTTAATTGTTCGCTATTCCACTCAATTGTTGAGCGTTTTACTTGCGTTTTACATAATGCTGGTGCAATGTAATAAGCATAAATGATTACAAATAGCCTCCATTTGGTCTATGGTTTGAGCCTCAGTGACAGCAAAAATTCTTTCAAATAAAATTGAGCGTGCATACACATATACTAAGCACCACTAAAGGAGTCTGATGATCGGCCTAGCGACCGTAAAATAGCTATAACTCCAGCCTAAAAAAAACTTGGTGGTAGCTAACTCAAATTGATGTTGTTTCGTTCAAATCCTTCAATATTAATATGATGGTACGAAAGCTCTGCAGCCTGCACTGCTTGTGTGTTATCAAACAAAACCCTTTCAATCGGCCTCAATTTCGTTTAAAGTAAAGAGGTTTCATACCATTTTTTCCCCCTATAGTTCATGTTTTGACACTCAAAGCATAATATCGGCTTCATAATAATTGTGAAAACTATTGGCGTCATTTGACAAAAAATCAAAGAAAAACAATGTAACAACGTAGGTATCTTTCATATCCATTGCATCACATGCGAGTAAATCTAACTCTATAATGAAGCCCATAAAACATCGATTTATCTTAATCTCTTTGGTTACAACACACCTTCCATTGTCCGCCTTAAGTAAGTCGTTGGACGACAATATCGTTTAAAAGTTCAAGAAAACGTACAGGTATACAATAGCCGTTGTAGCTTGCGTCAATTTAGCTTAAAATCACATCCACCCTCTCAAAATAGCCAACGGCTGATATTGAGTTGTCACAGATCCAAAAGTAACTAACTGAATACACCAGAGTGTTTGTTTTGAATTTAATTTCAGCCCTGAGGCAAGCCATTTGGATAAACAACAGTAACTAAATGGATGGGGTTAACTACATGCCTACTTTGAAAGTGCCCCTTTTGAGGCTTTTGGCAGAGATTGATTTCAAAATATTTTTCTTTTATATTTCGGTATTCCAAACGATAAGGAAGTGTGTTGTTCAAAAATGATTAGTATAACACTGCGGCTGTAAGTACACAAAAAAAAAAAATCAAACACCCATTTGCAAACTGGCCCTCACGAGGCACAACTAATTTCAATATATCCAACAAACTACCACGCGCGCTCTTCTTGCGCATATACGAACGAATTCCTAAAGTCATTAGTCGAAGACATAAACTTAAGTCAAATGAACCAGTAGAAACAAAAACCCACCAGGCAGCCAGACAAGCAGTCAACCACCCGGGCAGGTTCAATTTATCTGGGGCTTGAGCTGAGCACCATCGCATCGGTCTGACTGAAGGAAACTTGGGATTAGAAATTAAAAGACTGTCACGTTTTCGCCAATACAAATCATCGCCTAAGCGCCAAGTAACATCCTACACACACGTGAGCTAAGAGGCAGTGTCTTTGGGCTTGCGCCACAAAAACACATACTGAAAAACTATACATAGGGGACCGTTAACGAGTTAAATTCAAAATTGATCGCTGCTTTGAAAAATACAAAATGGATCAAATCGTCAAAAAAATGTGTACCTACCAAAAGGGATTTCCTTGGCTTTTTCGAAGATTCAAACTATTGAGCTTCAGCCGCAAAGAATTCCAAGGTCAACAAAAATGTCCGAAGTTTAAAAAAAAAAAATATGATCAAGTTATTTAGTTTTTATTTTCATAAAACAATAAAATGTGACACTTAAGCCTTAACTACATTGGCCACTTTTTGCAAAATTACATAAGTAAAAATATTTTTTTTTTTCCGCTAGCGCAGTTGTTTTGTGAAAAAGAATATACACAATTTTTTTTTTTAAATCAACATTTAAGCTTTCTGCATCATTTTTATAAGTTTTCCAGTGAAAAACACTATCCCAGCGTGAGTATGAAAATTTTCACTTTTGTAATTTTTCACTTTTTTGGCCAATGTAGTTAAGGCTTTAGAATCAAAATGGATCTATCTCGAACTTTTTAAAAATATAGAATGTGGTATACCAATTTTTTCGTTTCAAAGCTAGAAGATGGGATCCTTTTAAACTTTGTATCGGAAGTAATTGTCTCAGACGCAACTGATTGCAAAATTGTAACAAAATCGGGTGAATCATGAACAAGCTAAGCTATACGCGAATAACTCGAAAACATGGCAATTTTCTTAATAAACGTATAAAACGTAAGGCGAATTTCTTGGAGAAGACATGAAATGCAGTTTTATTACCACCCCTATGTTCATTACTGGTACAAAATTTACCTGTAACGGCTCGTTGGAGCCGTTTTTGAGAAAATTAAAAAAAAAAAACCGAAGTAATTCCATGGCAGTTACCTTTTCTAGATGGGGACGTACGATATCTCGGAAATCAAAATCTTGAAGAACGAAATCTCGAAAGTTTATAAGCCCGCTTTTCATAATCTCGCAGTCGCAATTACGAAATCCTGCTTTTAACAATCTCGCATTTAATTTTCACACGAAAAATCAACGCAAATATCAACCGAAATATTGCCAGCACAAATCTGGAAGCAGCACGTCGTCGTTCTGAAATGTTTCACTCTGGAAAAACAACCTGACTTTAATAATAAACTTTTGTTTGAAAAAAATAAAAATTAATTTAAATTAAATTAAAGCATAACAAGTTAAAAATAAATCGCGCGACATAGCAATATTTTTTCTTTTTAAATGCGAGATTTTAGTTTTCAATGTTAGTTTTCGGGTTTTGTAATTGCGAGATTGTATACAGCGAGATTTTGTTATTGAAAGATTATGGATGGGCCTTATCAATAATCAAATTAAGTTATGACTTAAATATGGGAATGAAATTAACAATAACGTTATGGACAGCGTTGCCGCCCGAAATAAAATTAACATGCCATATTTTATGAAAAAACGTGCCAATTTTCGTGCCATATGAAAAAAAAACACAAATTCCTCAATTTTGTTGAAAAAACTGTAATTAATTTTATAACGGGGTCTTAAAAAAAATCAAAGGAATTCATTTGCTCACTTCGTGCATTGTCAAAAAATATGTGTGTTCACTTTTTACGGAATTTGGACCATTTTTCATAAAATTTTGATGAAATTTGTTTGAATATTTGAAATAAATTTGGTGCCACAAACGGCTCATGAAGAACCAGGGCCTAGCGACTTACAACTTTCAACCATTCCTGTGTGCGTGTCCGTAAATCGGTTTAATTTTTGTACAGCCGGGGTAAACTATAAACAAGAAGGCGAAAGCAAAATTGAAATTAATTGTACAAAAACTGCACTGAAAAGTAGTATATATTTTATATTTAAATTGTATATCACGAAAGTGCAAAAAGTACCCAAAATATTTTGGTGTATTTTAGACTTTTGTGCTACTTGAGGGGACCTACCACTTTATTGCCGAATCCGAAGGGCTAAGGTGAGCGCGGCACTTTTCTACGACAAGAGATACTCTTGGAGGATTTGTCATTTTCTCGCAAGAGGTAGTAGCTCCGAAAAAAAACGCACTAACCATTACGCCACGGGGTACTACGCCACGAGGAAATTATCGTGTCAAAAAAGCACGATCGTGTCACTTCGGCAACGCTGGTATGGATCCTAAATAATTAACTATACATCTCAATTTTTTGGAGTCAATTCGATATACGGTTCATTATTTATAGTCCACGTAAATAGTTATGTATAATGCCATGCACGGTTTTTTATTTAGAGCCCATTCCATTATGGTCCATTTTACGGAAATATTTAAGTCGTAATTAAATTTAATTATTTGTAGGGCCCTATGAAAAGCGGGATTTTAATTTGCGAGATTTCGTATCTATCTCGTTCTAGATGAGCTAAATCAAAAATTCGAGCTTCCCCTCTAGGGAATCACATAAACACGCTCTGTCCCAAATTTTAAGCAAATCGGCCCAACCGTTTAGGCTCTAGCTCAAATTACAATGGATGCATGGACAGACGCTGAGACGTAACGTATTAAAGTTATTGAAAAAAAATGTTTGGTTTCTCTCAAAATCGTAACTTACCCTATTAATTTTAAATTGAAACCATAATCATAGTCGATCGTCATATCCTATCCTTATGTCACAATCGTTGCGCGGCTGTTATGTTTGATTTCGTTTTAAGAAAATTAGTCTAAAACAGGTCTCTTATCTTCGGGCCCATAACTAGCCTGTTGTTTTCTGTTTTTATACGACTTTAAAAAAGTTGAATATTAGAAAAACTCAAAAAAGAAGTCGTCGTAGGTTTGCATTTTACAGACATTCAGTATATGTAATGTATGTATATGGGGCTAGGCAAGGAACCAACGAGTTATACTTTCTTGCACTATAGCATCAACTGAGTGTGGTTAACTGTGGTAACATCGATGAACCATAAACTGGCTACGGCTAATTAATCATCATTTTGAAATCCAAGTTAATTGTTTGCCAGGGGAGCTCATTGGGCTGTCTGGCATTAGAGTTCAATAGAAGAAGTTTTTTTTTTGTTGTATAGGCCTCCTGTCCTGCCTATTAGCAGTTATTTTAGAAATAATTTGCAAATGGAATGAAATATATTTGGCAATTTGTTTTGCTTTAAGATCAACCGAAACGAATTTAGCCTTAAAAGCTACCTAGAGCGTTAATTGCGACTCATCATTGAAAATTTTTACTTCTAGTTTTGAAATGTTTAAAAACACAAAATAAAGCTTATTCATATGAAGGGTCCAGGGGAAAAACGGCACAAGTCTATTCAAAATGATTTCGAGAAAAATTAAAATATGAGCTAACTTACTTATACAGGGTGTTCGGTAGGTGCATCAAAAAGCTAGAGGGAGTAGGCTGGATTAAGACAAGAAAAAAATCGTATGGGAGGGGGGTCTATTTCCCCCCGTTTAGGCAGGAGGGGCAATTTTCTAAAAAATTGACTTAAAACAGAAAAAAAAATATATTTAAAAACAACGGTACAATATAAAACAGCATGGTATACCTTTTTGGAAAGCCAGAAATGTCTTCTTTTATTTTCATTTTAAATTAGGTTGTATTAAGGAATAGTTTTTGAAAAATTAATTTCCAAATTTAAAAACAAAAATGAAAAAAAAAAGTTTCAAACTAATTTTTTTTTTAAATTTTATGTAATTAAGTATAATTTTTGTTTTCAAAATTCAATGCTCTTATTAGCTTTCAGTCAAAAACAGAAAACCGGATGCTAAAATGTCTTTTAGTTTTTGAGAAAATTGAAAATAACAGGAAGAGCAATTTTCTAAACTAATTGACTTAATACAGAAAAAAAACTATTAAAAAACATTGGTAATGGCTAAAACGACTTGCTATACTTTTTTGTTAAGCCAGAAATATGTTCTTCCATTTTGTTTATAAATTAAAATCTTTTATTGAACAGTTTTTTAAAACTTAAATTTTTGAAAAAAAAAATTTAAAAATTGTGTTCAAACTGATTTTGTTCAAAATTTTACGTTATTTAGAAGTATTTTTATTTTTAATATTCAATACTCCCATCAATTCTTAGTCAAAGTTTTTGGGAACACTGAAAATAACAAAAGTAAGTTTTCCTTAAATTCGACTTCCATCCGTTATTTTGTTGTTCAAAAGATCCTATTTTTTCTACAAAATATGTAGTAAAGTAGATTTCGTTATTTTCAAATTTCTCAAAAACTAAAAGACATTTTAGCATCCGGTTTCCTGTTTTTTATTAAAAGTTAATAAGAGCATTGAATTTTGTAAACAAAAATTATACTTAATAACATAAAATTTTGAAAAAAATTAGTTTGAATCTTTTTTTTTCATTTTTTTTTTCAAAATTTCGAGTTTGGAAATTAATTTTTCAAAAACTATTCACTAACACAAATTAATTTAAAATGAAAATCAAGGAAGAGACTTCTGGCTTTCCAAAAAGGTATAGCATGGCATTTTAAATTGTACCGTTGTTTTTTAATTTTTTTTTCTGTTTAAAGTCAATATTTTAGAAAATTGCCCCTCCTTGTCTTAACCCAACCTACTCGTTCCAGCAGTTTGGTGCATTTTATACCGCTCACCCTGTATACCTTTTTTGAGTGAGACACAATCAGTTCACTTTTGTATTCACTAATTTAATGGCTTAGTTATCGGCACTTTTTGGTTTTGTTATTGTTCACCAAGAAAAATGTTAATGCGCTAGCTATAAAATTCCCAACAAAACACATCTGTGTTTTTTTTTTTTTCAGTTTATGGTTTAAGATCAATTAATCAAACCAAGATATTTGAAAAAAAAAATCCTAACACTCTAAAAGTGTTCGTGTGTATCTTTGCTAAAAAACGATCTAGAAGTCTGCAGGTGCAGCAGCCTATTCATTTTCAAACTAATTTGAAAAAAAAACGACTTTTGCTAAAAATTACAGAAAATCTTGTATGTATAAGTAGTAGTTCAAGAGTATTCCTATTCGTGTTTGTTCAAATATCTATTTTTACAGTTTTCCAAAAAATTGCAGGAGGGCATGCATTTTCCGGACTAATCTCAGAGACCATGGGGCCGATTTTGAAAATTCGTTATTCCTTGAAAGGGATGGCGGTGCAATGTTTGCAGGGCTCCGCTAGTATTTTTCAACATTTTTTCGTATCAATTCATATTGTTTGAATATTTCACCATTAAGCTTATTCCAACAATTTTATCAATACCTTTAGCACAAAAAAAAAAAACTCTTGTCTGGAAATTCTCAATAATTATAGC
This sequence comes from Epistrophella euchroma, assembly GCA_947049315.1. Classification (NCBI taxonomy): domain Eukaryota; kingdom Metazoa; phylum Arthropoda; class Insecta; order Diptera; family Syrphidae; genus Epistrophella; species Epistrophella euchroma. The sequence goes on along the minus strand of OX346245.1, from coordinate 116,579,055 downwards.
TATCATACATAGGTAAACGTCTCGACCAAAATTCACTAAAGAAACGCTCGCTTGTCGTGTTGGGTACAGAAAATGTAAGTGTTGTTAAATTGTATGTACATTTGTACCGACAAACGCCAGATTTCCTATATAAAAAGCACCTTACTTCCTATTTACCCCCTGGTTAGATGTCATTAAAAACTCTCTTAATGGTACAATTAATGAGAGTAATCAAGACACAGCACCCGATAGTCTTGGAATTCTTAATTCTTCCAAAATACTAGCTATAAAATTCAAAACAAAAAACAACAAAGCCATTTTCCACCTTATGGTCGTTGAGTCCTTAACGGCTTCGTGGTATAATGGTTATGGTAGCGGGTGGCAGGGTCATATGGCTTATTTCAGGTAAACTGCACATATGTATACACTGCCATGTTGCTTCAAAATGATGCGAGATGTTTATTGCCTTAACAGAGGACTATTCTTTTTTTTTTAGAGACAGCATTTACCCATCGGCCATACGTTTGTGTTGCGCGTTAGATAGGGTGTCAAATCAGCAGCCTCTCCCAATCACATCCCCAACAAGTCCTTATGATGGGCTGTATCTATACTGCTATGTTGGTGCTGGTGCGAGAGCGGAATGTGTTTAGTTCTTTGAAATTCAGAACGCGCGTTCTATTAGACATTTATTGCCTCGGATTAGGCATTGGAGCTTCGCTGAAATTTCGTCGAATTTAGTGTTTCCCGCTGCCCCAAAGCACAATCCAAATTAATTTCGAGACCATTTTGTAGATAGAAACCAATGCTACATTTTGCCTTTATAACTAGGTAGGTATATACCTCAGGATTGGTATAGGTATAGTCGCTTCAAAACATACATGTATAAATGTAGGATATCTATAGGTGGATATAGCAGCCTCGATAAATTTTCGCTTTAATTACGAATCGTTGGTGTTGCCAAATGAAGCAGCAGAACAAAAGGCGATTGGCGATGCACTCTACAATAACGGGAGCTTGTTTGCATTTGGTCTACTAGATAATATGGAGGATATAATAAATATAGTGTGATCAGCTTCTAACAGAGTGATGTTCATTCAAAAGAAATAGCAGTCTCTTATATTAAAAGAGTTATTTTCCATACATAAGGGCATCTTATTTTATAGGTATTTGAAATCCTATTAAAGTTTTGTATCTTTTTCACGTAAGATACAAATTTTTAATTCAATACGTACCTACATATACGAGTATGTAAAGGATTTAACAATATTCAAACTTTATAACATTTGAGATATTTTGGCCTACGCACCAAATTTTGCAATTAAATTTAAAAACGTTTTGAGATGGAGTTTCTTTAAACATTGTTTTTTTTTTTTGTTTACGGACAAAATAGGTGGCGCATAAGTAACAGTGTGATTTAATTATTGAACAATTTTTTTTAATACAGAAGGTTTGAATGAAAGAACAACAACTTGAGTGAGCTACCACCAAGTTTTTATAGGCTGGAGTTATAGCTATTTCACGGTCGCCAGGCCGATCATCAGACTCCTTTAGTGGTGCTTAGTCTATTTATGTTCAATTTTATCCGAAAAACATTTTGCCCCACTGAGGCTCGAACCTAGACCAAGCGTCTCCGGGCCAAGTGCACTACGCACTGTGCTACCGAAGGTCACGTGATCATGTCGATCGAGTGCAGGTTTTATTGTTTGACGAATGCATTTGAATCAACTAGCATTTTTACTAGCCACACACAAGCTTGTTGTTGTTCATTCGGGTGCTTTCTTTTTTCTCCTTACTCTTTTCATAAGTCAACAATTCGTTGAACATATAAGGAGGGAGATTGTATGAAAGATTTGACGCTGGTCAAGAATTAAATTAGAATTAATTGAAAGAGTTTTTTGTGTGATAACACACGAGCAGTGTAGGCTGCAAAGCTTTCGCACCATCATATTAATATTGAAGGTTTTTTTAATACATTTTTTTTTAAGAATTAACTTTAAAAAAATTGAAAAATTTATGATCGAAAGACTCAACACAGAACAAAAAATTTAAGGTTGTTCAATTTTATTTTGAAAATCGACATTCTATTATTCAGACACAAAGATCATATCGAATTTTTTTTCTTGTTCGAAATGCGCCCAGTTATCCGACAATTTACCGATTGGTTCAGCATTTTGGTGAAAAAAGAATTACCAAAAAGCTCCTGTCAAGTGTAAATAATACTGCATACAAATATTTTCAAAAAAAAATGTTTTGGATTTTTAAACAAAAGTTCAAATTTTTTTTTTTGAAAAATAATTTTTTTTAAAACGGGTTGATGGTTGATGAAAAAACTTTTCTTAAAACCGGTTGATGATTTTATTTTTGAAATTATTGTTTTAGTTGTATGTAATAATATTCTTAAAAATGGCGTACCAATTTTTTTTTTTCTAAAAAATTTAAAGAAATTTTATACATAAAAAAATATTTTTTTTTAGAAAACTGCTCCAACGATTTTTAAAAGTTTTTCTGTATAAACTCACATTTTTTCAAGAATTGAGATGGCGTTCTTCATTTTGAGATTAAAACATTTTAAGTACTTCTTTTATCAATTTGATGAACGTGTTTAAAGATTTTTTTTTTTCCATATTCAAATTTCGTTTCTTCAATTTATTAAATGGGTAAATACACATATAATTATTAATTATATGTTTTATATTGAATTTTTGAACAACAACGATTACTTAAAGGTGTTTAACCTAATTGTTTAAGAATTAATTTTAGGTAATTTAATTCGTTTTATTTTTGTTTTGGTGGAGATATAGCGGTTTCAAGGGATGTTTTTTTTAGTGGTGCTGAGCTTTAATGCAATTTAATTGTGAAAAACTTTGTACATGCACACCATGAGATTCGAACCCACGCATATCAGATGGAGGCGGAACAAGAGCTTATTAAAATGCTGATGCTCCAAATGCATTTGATAAACAAACAACAAATCTCGACCTGTGACGTCAGTTGTCATAAGCGGTAGAATGCGTAGTGCATACGACCTCGAAGACTGAGCAAATCTGATATGCGTGGGTTCGACTCCCATGGTATGCATGTAGAAAAGTTTTTCACAATAAAATTGAATTAAAGCAAAAGTGCTTTTAGTACTTTTGGGAGTGTTTATTTACAAAAAAGCAAAAGGCAAAAAAAACAAAAGTGAGCAGAAGAAGACGGTGGGAATGTTAATGAAGACAAAATTAATTAGTCGCAAAATAAAAACACATATTTGCTCGCCATTTTCGGTATTTTATTTATGTATTTATCTACACAATTAATAAATATAAATACAAATACAGATACGCTCGGTGTCCTCTTCTCAATTGTCAAAATGAAAATCGTCGTCTCGTCGCGTCTTTTTTTCAATTTTTCGAAATCATGGCGTGACGGGACGACCATCAGAAACGCTTTATTGTGAATACTCTGGTATATTCTCATTGCTTGAAATTGGTTTGACAGCTACGACGAGCTCTCGTCACGTTCACGTCTCGTTTCCTCGTCGCATTGTGAAACAGCCTTCATACAGCCATTATTTCAAAATATGGCCTTATGTCGCATGGCCTTTTATATCACGACATTATTTAATAATCTAGATTTTAATAAATGCCAAAGTAAAAAAATCTAATAACTAATGTTTTATTGTAAGTCTTTTAAAAAAATGTTTAAATGAAATGCCTCTCATGCTAACGACTTTTAAGTCAAAGCCTTAATATTTTTTTTATTTTTTTTTATTTTTTATTTTAATTTGTTATAAAACTGAAATTCTACATTATTTTATATTATAATAAAAAACAACTAAACTAAACTAAACTAAAGTGTTTTAAGTATAACATGAATGGTAATAAATGGATTTAAAAGAAGAAGTCTATATGAGCAAGAATTTTTATTAGAATCGTTCAGTTGGATAGATTAAAATTGCATCATTGGGAAGTTATAGTTATTCATTCAAAATTGTTCCTGTGTAGGCCAACCCGATATGGACGGCTTTTTTTTTTTTAAAGACTATAAAATCAAACAAAATATTAAGAACGACCACACTAATTGTCATTTCCAAAACTGTTTGGACTTTCAAGAGATAGAGAGATTGTGAAAAAGCGAACATAATGATTTAAAAATTGAGTCCACAGATGGAAGCAATTGCAAATTGAAATAGGCCACAGTGTATGGTGAAAGCTTCCTATTATAGAATAGCCTGTATTCTCTCCCTGCCCATTATTGCATCCACATCGAGTTTGCATTCAAGTTGAGCAATTGTGCTCTATGTGCAGATGAGGGTTTGTTATTAGGGTGAAATCGAGTGTTAGGAGTTAGGCTATAGAAAGAGTGTTACGAGTGCCTAAACAAGGAAGCTTCAGACGTTTTGTGCTCGAGCTGGAGTATACCTATACTGAGTTTGGTTTGCAAAATATATCCGAATTGGAAATAACCAGACCGAAAAACAAATTTGATTGCAGGATAATTAACTTTTATTGCAATTATTGCTTCAGTTGATTTATAGAGAAATGGAGATAATAGACATTAAAAAATGGCTTAAACTTAGAACTCCAAAAAAAAAAAATTGTTCATTGGGTCTTGTGATTAAAAAAAAAAAAGAAAGTAAAAGCTGTTTTTGAAAGAAGCTAAAGCTAGGTAGTCATAGCTTTTACTAATAGCTAATGCTAGACAGTCCTAGCTTAAGCCTTGTTTTATGTGATTAAAAAAAAAGAATACACTTTTTAATTAAAGCGTAAAGGGGGTGGGCCCATATGCTTCAAACATGGTAGAGACAAATTGTGTGCCATTCCCTAAAAAATTTTGAACAATTAATTGATGTCCACTTCCCATTTTTTTTTTCTTGAAAACCAAAAAAAAAACTATGAAAGTATGCAATCTTTACTAATTTCTTTATTAATCTACTACTTTCCTCTAGAATTTTGGTTGTCTTACACGTGTAAAATCAGTCATATTTGCGCTATTACTAACGAGAATTTTTTTAATAAGGACTAGTCGAAGATTTCTAGATTCGATTGAAGGAATTTGAAATTTTTGTAGCTTTTACTATAATATTCTAGTCTAAGCTATTTTTAATCAATTAATCGTTTTTAATTAATTAATTGTAGTAGCCGTGTCGTGATGGTTAGTGCGATGGACTGTCATGCCGGAGGTCTAAGGTTCGATCCCCAGCCTCGCCACCTATTTATTTAAAAAAGAAAAAAACGGCTACTGCCTCTTGCGAGGAATTGACAAATCCTCCAAGAGTATCTCCTGTCACAGAAAAGTGCCGCTCGTTAGCCGTTCGGATTCGGCAATAAACTGTAGGTCCCCTCCATTCCTGCAGACACGCACACAGGAATGGTTGAGAGTTATAAGTCACTAGGCCCTAGTTCTTCATGAGCTGTTGTGCCATCAAATTTATTTATTTATTTATTTATTTATAAGCTATTTTTAATCACGCGAATAAAATGCTGGAAAAACAACATAAAGCTAATGGAATCTAGTGTAAGCTATTTTAAAATATCTATTACTAAATGATATCTTTCACTAAGTAGCTTTTGCTTAGTTTTATTCATGCAAAACCTAGCTTTTACTTAAAAATCCAAGTTTTAGCTTTAGCTTTAGGTTTTTTTTTATTCACAAGACCCATTATATCCCTTCCAATGAGATTTTCTGTAAACTTTGTTGAAATCCTAATGGTTTTTCTAAGTTTGTACCCGAAGAAATTAAATCAACTTTCAATGCTTTCGAGGAACAATAATCAACACAAATTTCTAACATACAAATAAAAAAAGAAATACGATTCATACAAATACGTATATGTATGTACGTTAAAGTATATCCAAAAAGATTATAATTCCTAATCATTAAAGCTTTAAGTTTTTTGCGCGATGATGCCTGACAGTGTTTTTTAACGAAGTTTTTTTTTTCGTTAGATTCTTGTCCCATTGTCCCTAACAGACCTGGTGATAGTGTCAGTCCATCACACTAAATTCTTGTGGATACCTTTTGATGAACTGTTTTTGAACAGAAAAGCCATCAGGTTCCCAAGATATCGATCTTATTGCAAGTCAAATCCATGTAACCATGTTGTGTATTTGCGTTGCACCAAAAAATCAAGTAAGTAATTCTTTCTTTTTGCACAAGTCGTTAGCTTTTAGTGGTTTTTTTTGTTTGTTTACACGAAGTGCCTTCTTTTCTCTGTTTCCATATAGTAAGAATAATCAGAGAAGGATATCATCATCATCATCAATGAAATAGAGTGGTGTGTGCAGAGAGTAAACAAAATGCAGACATTCGCAAGCATCCCATAAAAACAATTGCAAAGAACCAAGAACCATGAATCGAAGCATATGCAAGTAGTGATTTTGACATCTTCGCATAGAAAGAACTTTTTGTTTAACAAAAAATGTAACAATGTTGAAGTGAACCGAAGGATTATGCTAATAAATTCTGAACGCATATGGTTCTATCCAAAAAAAAAAACAAGAAAGTAAATACAAATTTTATTGACATATGCAAAGGAAGTTCTAGTTAATGGTGCAGCAAACAACAAGAGTTGGAAGGATTGTTCATTGTGATTTTGACTTGGAAAAAGTTTCCTATTTTCTCACTAGGGGTTTCTGCGTTTCATTAAAGTAAGGATATAGCTCAAACTTAATATTTGATCTTGGGATTTCCATAAATTCGAAAGTAGTATATTGCAATACTGGGCTTGAATCGTGAAAGGAGTTTAAGCACATCGCACATAATATATATTCGGCCTTAAGGAAAACCATAAAAACTCACAAATAATAATGTAATTTTTCAATGTCTTTAAATGTGCGAAACAATTTTCTTAAAATTTGGTTTTGAGCATTTTTATGTAATTCCCTATAAAGGCGAAATTTTAATACAAATGTTTTTTTTTTTTTTTTTTTTCTCTAAAACCACTCAAGCGATTTTGATTAAGCTTTATACCTACAATTTTCCAAGTAGTTGTAATGAAGCTGTGTTGCAGGATTTATGCCGACTTTGTGGAATTGGGGCCGTTAAAACCTATTTTTAATCAGTAATCCAACAAGTTCAACTAAACAGTGCTAAGTCTTCTACTTGGCTTATCTATTTCAGTATAGGGTGGGGCAAAAGGTATAAACCGGTTTTAAAGAAATGTAAAACAAAAACAATTCAACTTACAGAAATCATGTTTTTATTGTACAAATCAGTATAGAATCTAGTTTTCTATATTTAGTTAGTTTTCTACATTAAGTTTTAAAGATGATATCACGTAGGTTGCGGCCGTCAGCCGCGATGTACTCTTGAAGGCGAATTCTGAAGTTTAAAACCGCTCTTCTGCACATTTCGATGGGTATTGCCGTAACTTCCTCTCTGATTCTGGCCTTAAGTTCTTCCAGGGTATATGTGGATGAAGTTTAAAAACTTTTTCCTTTATGTACCTCCAAACAAAAAATCACAAATACTCAAATTTGGTGGGCGCAGAGGCCACTCCACGTCACCCCTCAAAGAGACGAGAGGCTGTGGGAACACTTGCCTCAATATCGCCATTAAAATCCTAGCAGTGTGGGATGTAGCCCCGTCCTGTTTGAACCAGATGTCTCCCAGATGCAAAATTCTCCTTATAGATCTGCTAGACATGCCCAAAGCAAATGCATGTCTACGGCCTGAGCGCCTGGGTAACTGTTCGATAGCATTTCTTGCCAAGATGACATTTTCAGGAGTTCTTACAGTTCTGGGTCTTCCAATTGCCGAAGGAGTTGCTGTTGAATCAGTGTTTTCCAATGTCCTAGCCAAACGTCTAATTGCATTACCGCCAGGGACGTTTCCCCCAACAGGGATATTGAAGTGCTGTCGGAAGGCTCTCTGCGTGGCGATAACCAGAATGGCCATTTTCAAAAAAAAAGTCCCAACAGCAAACCCACGATGCTTTTCCGTCCAAATCATGGTTGCTACTGAAAACTAGACTCTCTCACTCCACAACGAGACCACTCCCCTTTTCCCACCATATAACCGGTTCATACCTTTTGCCCCACCCTCTAGTATATGTATACATTTTGTATTATAAGCCCCTTCATATAACTAACAATGTGTCCTTCCATTTTCGTGTCTTGACCTAAATTTATACAAGAGATATACATACGCCACAGTGTACAGTTGTGTCATAGATAGTTGTTTATATTCAATTTGTAAAAAAAATTATTGCGTGACACTTTGGATTTCTCACTTTCTCAACAAAAAATAGCAACTTTAAAATACTTTTTTGGTTTTAGGTGGCATAGCAAGCAAGTATTTAATTACCTACCAGAATAATTTGAAATTATTTTTGAAATTTTCGCACTCAAGATTAGGATTAGGATTTTTGAATCTGAAATTTACTGCGTCCAACCCCATAATAACAAAGCTTATAAAAATATATAATAAGTTTACACGATAGGGCAAATATTATAATATACAGTGTGATCGGTATAAGATGCACTAAACTGCTGGAGCGAGTAGGCTGGGTTAAGACAAGAAAAAAATCGTATGGGAGGGGAGTCTACTTCCCCCCGTTTAGGCAGGAGGGGCAATTTTCTAAAAAATTGACTTAAAACAGAAAAAAAAAATATTTGAAAACAACGGTTCAATGTAAAATGCCATGCTATACCTTTTTGGAAAGTCAGAAATCTCTTCTTTGATTTTCATTTTAAATTAAGTTGAATAAGTGAATAGTTTTTGAAAAACTAATTTTTAAACTAGAAATTTTGAAAAAAAAAAATAAAAAAAAAACTTTCAAATTAATTTTTTTCAAAATTTTATGTAATTAAGTGTAATTTTTAATTTCAAAATTCAATGCTCTTATTAATTTTCAATAAAATGCAGAAAACCGGATGGTTAAATGTCTTTTAGTTTTTTAGAAAATTGAAAATAACGAAATCTACTTTACTACTTAATTTTTGTAGAAATAGGATCTTTTGAACAACAAAATAACGAATGGAAGTCGAATTTAAGGAAAACTTACTTTTTTATTTTCAATTTTCTCAAAAACTAGACTATACATTTTGACATCTGGTTTTCAGTGTTTGACTAAAAATTGATGGGAGTATTGAATATTAAAAATAAAAATACTTCTAAATAACGTAAAATTTTGAACAAAATCAGTTTGAACACAGTTTTTTAATGTTTTTTTTTTAAAGAACTTAATTTATAAACAAAATGGAAGCACATATTTATGGCTTAACAAAAAAGTATAGCTCGTCCTTTTAACCGTTACAATTGTTTTTTAATAATTTTTTTTCTGTAAGTCAATTATTTTAGAAAATTGCCCCTCCTGCCTAAACGGGAGGAAATAGACCCCCCCACCCTCCAATACGATTTGTTTCTTTTCTCAACCCAACCTACTCGCTCCAGCACCTTGGTGCATCCAATACCGATAACCCTGTATCGTAAAAGTCTTAAAAATTCAGCTACAGCCAGTTCAAAAAAAAAACATACAGCTTTTTTAATCTTCACATTAAGTTCTGTACTTAATTCAATTTTGTTTGATTCTACACGATGGAATATTTATAGCTTTTAGGTTAATCGATCCTTTGTCAACAGAAAAGGATTATCTATTACGTGTGTTTATATAGGATTGACGAACTCTATTCTCAAACAGAATGAAAATAAAACTATCTATAGGGTTGCGGGTTGGTTTGGTTAGTGTGCTTCCAACAAAGCTGATGTACAAAGAAACCTTATATTTTAAATAATAGAGCCAAACTTTACTACTTGGCACACATTCAACACTTTATTCAATAATAATATGAGAGCAATTCACTCTCTCCCCATCAGGGATATCGGATAGAAGATAAGGATTAAACTCGGATCCTTCAAGGAACTTGAACAACTTCCCAATAACCAATATTTACTTAGCAAAACTTGGAAATACTTATCATGTATCATCTTAGGATGCTTTTCAAACATCAACTTATCGTATATAGGATTGCCCGGGCTATGTTTTTCTTTTACTTCGAACAAAGAGGAAGAAACTCAAGAAGCTAGATCATAAATTGTACATATTTGTCCTTTGGTAATATTAATCCTCTGACATTGTTATCAATAAGTTTTTGTTGAGAAATTGTACATCATCATCATCATCATCCTTGTCCATGTAAATACACTCGGAGTGTTGCTGCAGAAAAGGGGAAGACCAATTTAGCTGAGATGTGGTCTTTTTTCATCCTGTTTTTAATGAAAACGGAACACACACAGACACACATATCGGGAGGGAGGGAGGATGCCAGATGATTCGAGACTCGGCAAGCGGAATCAAGCGGAGATGTCCTTTTCAAGTTAAGAGTTAAATGAAAATGTTAAGTAGCTTTGGGATTTAGGGTCGATGGGTTTTCTTGTTGTGTTTATTTTTTTTATGTTTATTTTTTTATTATTTATCCTGTTGACTTATCATTGTTGCTGTGTTGTTTGGTTGGGTGTGTGTGTAAGACACGATAAACTCGGTTTGCTTCTATAAAGCAGCGTAGCTTGAGAAGAGGGTCCTTGAAAGTTTAATTTTGAATTTCAAATTGTGTTGGAAAGTTTTTTTTTTTTTTTTATTTAATATTTTGCTGTTTGTCTGGAAGTTGAAGTGATGAGCATTAAAAGTTCATTGGACTAGTTTGAGATGAGTTTTGAAAAAAAAAAAATATAAAAGATTAAGCTTGTGAAAAATATAATTTAATACTAAGAATAAATGACAGAAAAGTTGTTAAAAAATTCTAGGGATTTATGGACGTTATCTGGATTTGTATGACATTTTTAATTAGAAAGTCTTAAAGAAACTTATGAATTTAAGTAAGTACACATATTAGTATGGGTGGCGCGGAGTCCGTAAGATAACCTTTATCATCGCAGCTATATATATTTACAAAAAAAAAGATACGAAACGATTAGCTTTATTCCAAACATCAACAAAACCCCTGGTCGGACTTTTCATGGTTGCTTTGGTTAGAAAGAGAGGCTACCTTTAAATATTCTATGCTCTTCTCGTGTTTTTATTTAGTAGCCGTGGCGTGGTGGTCATGCCGGAGGTCTAGGTTCGATCCCCAGCCTCGCCACCTAATAATTTTTAAAAATAAAAAACAAAACGGCTACTGCCTCTTGCGAGGAATTGACAAAACCTCCAAGAGTATCTCATGTCATAGAAAAGTGCCGCTCACATTACAGCCGTTCGGATTCGGCAATAAACTGTAGGTCCCCTCCATTCCTGCAAATAGGCGATGAATTCATTCCACGGGAATCTTCTCCATATGGGAATTTACTCCATTTTTTGTTGGGAATCTGTTCAACTTAAATGGAGTTGATTTTTACGAGAAGAAGAACTCGTTGCACTTTTTTGGTAAGAACGAACTTCATTTGCAAAGTGGAAGTGGGGTCTTTTCCTACCTAGTGTAGGAATTAAAATTCTCGGCACTACCTCTTTTTACAGGAACAAACTCAAGTGATTTTCGAATCCCTCTAACTTCGGAATCAATAATGTCAGAAACTACAAACTCGCCATATTTGGTGAGGCTTCTGCTTGCCTAGTTTAGCAAGCACAAGCTCCTCATGAAATTTCTACTCCTTAGCATTAGTGATTCCTGAGATATAGGACGTCAGAAAACGCGAAAACTGTAACTGACTGACTCACTGACTAACTGATTAAGGAGCTTTTCCCGACACTGTACAATCTTGTAATTTCGCACAAGGGTAGTCCTTGTGGTGTATACAAAGGAAAAAATCGAAAATTTCGGGTTTTCTATAAAGGGGGTGTGGTATTCGCCCACTTTCTCAGAATTGCTATCAATATATCTATAGATAACTTCTGATTGTTTGATAATGCTGAAATTCGGAAGTGCGGTAGTAGTCCAGTCAAAGAAGACCTAAAATCATAAAATAAATGCAAAAATGCGCGGAGCTTAAGCCAGAAGAGGGGGTTAAATGTCCCATTTTTTTTAGTTTTTTTCACGAATATTTTGAAAACCAAGCGTATAAGTGAAGATGCGACGTAGAAAAATGCCAAGAAATCTAAAAAATCGGTGATTAGCTTACAAAATTTAATGTTTATTGATCAATTTCAACCAGACAGAAAAAGTATCTCCCTTTAGTGGTCCTCCCAACGAAAATTTGAATGAAGCATTTTTTTTTTGGAAATTAAATTTACTTTCATTTCGTAGTAGGTACAGACTTTTACACTTATACGCTTGGTTTTCAAAATATTCGTGAAAAACTTAAAAATGCGACCTTTAACCCCCTCGCCTGGCTAAAGATCGCGGCCCTGGGCTGGGAACTTTGATATTAAAATATCATAAGCTTAGAACTTGGCATACAATCAGATCTCATTACTTTTCACGGTTGACTTGTTACATACACGTTGTTTGTATACATGGATAACTTGGCTGTTTTTTTTAAATTTAAGTTTTTGGTTAATTATGCTTAAAAATAAAAAAGATGCTCTTAGAATTTTTGAAGTACCTATTTGATGGCACAAACGGCTCATGAAGCACCAGGGCCTAGAGACTTACAACTCTCAACCATTCCTGTATGCATGTCTGTAGGAATGGAGGGGACCTACAGTTTATTGCCGAATCCGAACGGCCAAGGTGTGCGGCACTTTTCTATGACAAGAGATACTCTTGGAGGATTTGTCACTTCCTCGCAAGAGGTGCTCCGAAAAAAAACTTAAGGTGGAAGTGGCTGGTATTGAACCCCAGACCTCTGGCATGACATTCCAACGCACTAACCATTACGCTACGGGCTACTAAATCATTTGATTTTGAGGTAACTGAAAATCGTTTTCTTAATCGATAAGCAGCTTTAATATAAAATAAGGCACTTATTAGGGACATATAATTGAATAACCGTATAAAGCTATTTTATCAAAGAACATAAAAACACTTTTTTAGCCATGCAATTTTATTGGAAGATAAAACATGAAATGCAGCATTATTTCAATATATCTATATATTAAATACGCTTGGAAATAACTTACGGTACACTTTTCTCCGTTAATACTCAACGGAAATGCATGAGTAATACACCGTTAGAAAGGTTTTATCCCACAGATGTGCACAAATTAAAAATAATGGGCATATAAAGCCCTTAGGGGCAGGTAAAGGTTATTTGAATTTTTTGAGATTATTCATTTTTATCCTTTTGAGAGGTGCGCTAAGAGGCCCAACATTTTTAAGGATGATGATTATTATAGAAATGGATTTTTGGTGAAAAAATGAAATTGCAAACTTGCCGTAAAGCGGAGAAAGTTACAGTTTTATATATTAAGATCTTATTCATTTAGTTCTTATCCTTTCTTGGGTAACAATGGTTTTTGTTTAAATCTTTCTTAGGAATAACATGTGGAATTGGTGGTTATAAGAACGGAGAAAAAAATTGCTAAATGGTGGTAAATTTCTTATAGTTTATGAGCAACCAATGAATGTTAAAAAAATATTTAATAGAAAACCGAATATTAACGGCAGTCACTGTACGTCAATAAATAATAGATATAAGGCGAGTTGAATACAGTACTCACCCTGAACGTTCCACTACAAATTTCATTGAGCGTGGTCACCGGAAAACTGCCTGAGAGATGTTATAGGCGATTTTGGCTACGCAGGCTGCAGCCGTGCGTTGAAGGTTCTGTCCTTCTATACTCTGTCCAAAAAAGATTGTCAGTACAGGGAAGATAGGACGTTTGCATCTCAGTTTGGTTCACAGCGTTGTGTATAAGTCTATCGCATATAAAAGCTCTTATCCATAAAGCTTAAAAGCATTCATTCTGTAAGCTCTTGTACACAAACTATATAAAAAGGGTAATCTTAGCAATGGCAACTCTAATTTGGCGGTTGGTTTGGTTACTCACTGTCTCTACGGCTGTAGACTAGATAAGTCATGAGGGAAGTCGCTTAAAAAAGAAATACGAAAACAATGTCTATGTTTAGTTAAAGTGGCATTTTGTTTCATGAAACGTCTTGGTAATTCGGTAGCTCTCACTGATTTGAAAAAAGCTTTATAATAAGGCCTGTACTAAGAATGTTTATTGAAAAGAGTTTAGAGAGAATGGGTGGCATGGGGAATGTGTTTATACAAGTAAGGGATCGGATTTGATTAATGTTATCTTCGTTGTGCCTTGTGGGATTTCAATAAAACTGACATAGGTTATAGCTGACGGCTTAAAATTTTGCAGAGGATCAACTTCTTTCCTTTGGGGTAGGTATAACCAAATGAACGATACACAATCTCCTGTGTATAAAGCTTTCAAGATTAGTAACGGTTATTTAATTTTTTTTTTGTTTAAGTGGTCGAATTTCAACCATTGGTGAAAAAATTCTTAAATTCAAATACTAAATTAGATTTTAATAAATTAATTTAAAACAAAATCTTAGGCACTTTCATGGTGGCGTATAACCATCCACCAGACTTTGAATTGGTTTTAAAATTGGTCATTGATGGTCAGATGATAATTGAATTGATGAAGTGATTGGAAACAATGGCACAATTTTGAAGTTTCTGAATCTGAGGGACACATACTGTACTTTATCAATTTTACTAACAAAAGTGAAACCCTTAAAAGAATTAATTTTCTCTTATAATTTAATTTTTTATTTTCCTTGCTAGAGTGTGTCAGTTTTTGTTGGCCGAATTTGGGCCGCTGGGCGATACTAGTTTTAAGTTAATATATGTATTTCAGTTTTTTTAAACAGGTTCAACTGAGATTTTCCAGCAGATGGTGTGCCGAGATCTTATTTTCGGACTACTTACTCCATAATTTTGATGCTAATTTTGACACAAACCTCGAACTTTTTTTTACACGAAACCAATATTAGCCCTAAATTTAGCATACAAAAATACAAGTTATTTGAATGAAATGAAACAACATTTTCAATGTGCTCACTAATGCAATGTCGAACAATAAAATAGACCAATAGACCTCAAGACTTCAAGAGAAACCATTGATATATTTTGATAAAAAAAAAAAGCTTAATAGATTTATTTTTGTTTTTATTGCTTTAACATGGAAACTATTTATTTTGGCTCAAAAATGTTACCTTTCAAAGCATACCTAAAGCTTATGTATACATGAAGGTTTTTATGGTTACTTTATACAAAAGTGAAAAATTAAAATGAACTCCTTTGTCCCAAAGTGTTCATTATTAAAACTACCAACATATTGGCAATATTTAAGAGTAGAAACATAAAAAAATAAAAATAAAAAGTATTTAGGTTCATTAAATTCAACTTCATATGCAAACAACTTGGCAATGAACCCGCACCTATCCGTTTCATATACCACACTTGACACCAGAATAGCGAGCGATAAAAGCATGAAGACAAGTTGCGCTGTCGGCCGCATATTTGCAAAACCCAGACCTTAAGTTCCATACATGTGAAGCTCAGGAACACGGTGCAGAAGCACATTACCAATATGTGAACTTCTTAGAAGGAACAGACGGAAAAAAATACAAATGAAAGGACGAACCCACAAAAAAAAAATGAGAAGAAGGAAACTATATGCATAATTTAGACATAAAATATTCTTTTAGTGCATTCTCATGAATTCATGTTGCGCACCATCATCCTTTCGAGCGCTGCCGTCTTCCTAAATGCACTTGTTTGCAGCGACACGACGGATGAGGAGGACGTCATATAGCACACAAGTGCTTCCTTGTCACACACATATTCATTCATTCAACTCCCTGAATGTCCTTTAAATTCACATTACACTCACAAATCAGTAAATAGATCTCATCTCATGCCATAGTGTATAACACTGCTGCTCTGGATAAAATCCTAGGTTTTTATTTGGCCCTGTTTGTGTCGCTTGGAGTCAGTTTCTCTGCTCTCAACTCAACTCCCTTTCAAAAACGAGGATCCTTGAAGGAGCCGAGTATATAAGACGTTAACGAGTTAAATGAAAAATGAAATTTAATTAACGATAAGCGATAGTGCCAACGGTGACGGATGGCTCTATTGTTGGGGCTGTTGGGGTTGGCGCAGGATTCACTTGGCAGCTTTCTTACAATCGGGGGCACTCTTATAAGAGTCTTAAGTGGCAGAGCTTAGATAAATGGCTGATGCAAAGTGTGAATGTTGGGTTAAAAGAGATAAATGTACGAGTGTATGCACTTCTATAGAAAGGGTGAACGACAACGGGTGAACTATTTTAATTTGATGACACTTTTATTCGATCTAAGAAAGAGAAAGGTTACGACTCTGACTGGCTGATATGCATCCTGGTTGTTGGAGATATTGTTAGATGGACCATTTTATGATGATAAGCTTGTCGAGTAAGAAGATCCATCATGAATGGTGTAACCTTCATGAACTTTGTACAAACTTTTACCTTTTCAGCTTAGATGGCTGTTAAATTCTATTGTGTCGTGTGTTTTTTTTTTTTATTTTTTTTTATTTTTATATGTACCTATACGAGTAGCAATCAGTTTTTATAATTTTTTTTTTTATAAAATTGCCTTAATTGTAGGTTAAGTAATCACGAAGCATCTTTGGCTGGACTGATTTTGTTATATTTTTGGGGTCGAAATACTGTTCTTAAAATACTGTATTTCAAAATTCTAGTTACACAAATTCTGTATGAGCAAAATTCTCTATTTCAATATTCTTTATTTAAGAAAATTGTTTTGATAATGTAAAAAAGTGCGCACTTAAATACAGAATGTTCACTGAAAGTTTGAATGAAATGAAATCTTATATTACAACAATTTTACTGTTTAAATTTTTATTAAATTGTAAGGAAAACAAAATTCAGAAAGTTGCTATACTCAAGCCTCATTATACATATTATGTACGGATACATGAAATTTGATCATTCATAATGAAAAATTACCCTAAACAAAATATTATAAATATCCCCAAAATTGGAGAAATTACCCTATTTTCAAAATGAAAAAAATCCATTTTTTATACTAAAATTTAACCGAAAAATTAATAAAATGAAAAGAAGCCTTAAAACAATGAAAAATAACCTCAATTCATAAAATATTATCAATTTTTTGTTATTGTTGCTTCAATAAAAATTTTTGCGGAAAATTTTCATTTTTTGTTTGAAAATATTTGTCAATGGGGCCAAATTTCACTTAGCTGTTTTGTACCTTTAATTTAAAATTGATCATATTATGATGTCAATATAAAACCTCCTCAAAATACTCAAATTTTATAATGAATTTTGCAAATAAAGCATTTCGTACTTGTACCAATATTGCTGAGTTTCATCGTTAAATTCTACAATTTTCCCATATCGAGGTTTAACAGAAATATATTCACGAAAATAAAGTCAATAAAACGTTGGTTACAAATAAGTCTTTTGCTCGTTTTTAAAGAGATCGTACTTGAATGAATTTTTGTAAAAGTAAATGTAAAAAATTCTATTTGTACTTGTACGTGCTTAACATAGATATTGTTGACAATTTTTTCATCGAAATATAGAACTTGGACACAACTAGCATTTTGGAAAACAGAATTTTACATTTACAGCATTTTGAACATACAGATATTTGGATATACAGAATTTTGAAATACAGAATTCTGAAAAACAGAATTTTGGTCATACAGGATTTTGATAGCCAGAATTCTGACCCGCTCTCATATTTTTTTTTTATCCGGTTTAAACAATATTGCATTTACAAAATTTACAAATTAATGTTTTATACAAAAATAAACTTTTTTTTAAAGTAAAGTAAGTATGTATTGAACAGCGTATACTTATAATATACCTATTCATCTTCAATAATATGAAGATAAAGCTAAATTTTTTTAACCACAAGAGCAAATTCGTGCGATCCAGCTGTGCATTTTACTTCTTAGAACTTCCATCTGCGTATAAATAGAGTATTGATGGTGAAGAAGTGCCCATGAAGTTTTGTTTACTATTTTTAAGTGGTTAAACTCTTAAGTGGTAGCATTGAACGAACCTCCGAAGTAATGTTTCAAGTACGTTACTTATCAACCAGCAATTTATTAAAAAAAACGTGATTTCAGCAATTAACTAATAGATTTTTAATTTGTAAGTTCAATTTCAATTTGTGGCAATAAAGAAGTAGATTTAAAGAAAATGTACATTAGATAGGTATATATTGTACAAATTCTTTAAGAACTGAAAAAGTTTAATTAAGGTCAGATTCATATATTACAGTGCAAATACCAATATCAGTCTCGATACGATAAAATGTTCTTAATCAAGAAACAATGAGTTCACATTATCGATTCTAGATACGTTTCATATATTAAAACATTTTATCATATTGGTACTATAGAGCAGATTTAGCCATAAACTTGCTAAAAAATTTACCTACTAAAATATTTTATTAATTACAGCAGTTGCTTGTATAATTTATTAAGTTTAAAAAACATATATTAAATTAGCTTTTCAACAAAACTTCTTCTCAATTCAGTTGATAAAATTTGCAGGTAATATAAATGAGAAATATATAAGGCTAGGCGCGGCTTTGAACCTTTTTTTAAAAATCCAAAAACTATTTTTTGAAAATTTTGGTATAAGTAAAATACTATTTTAATTTTTCAAAAAATTCTCCATAAAAAAATGTATCTAAATCAGCTTATTCTTTTTCGAGAAAATGGTTCTATGGGAGGTTCCATTTAAAACCATGTTTTGGAAATTTTATTTACACTAAAAGCTAGCCCATATACTTAATAAAATTTATTGGTTTTTTTTTTTTTTTTTGAAAAATTTGTCAAGCCATTTTTGAGCAAAATAGGATTCTCTAAAAATGCTAAAAAATATTATATGGAAGGTACCGTTATTTTCGACTCTAAAAAAAATTAAAAAACATTTTAATATAATATCAAGTTTAAATAAAATCAACCAATACGTTTAGGCTGTAGGCGAGTACACAGACAGACATACATTTTTTTACGAATCCGAAACTTGCCATACATGTACATTATGTAGTACCTATGTATATATCGCAAGTAAAAAAAGAATGATTAAAACCCTAAAAGAATCTTGACTAAAACTACACAATTTCGTTTTTTTTTTAATTTTACTCTGCGGGATAGGAGCCAAGGTGTTTCTTAGAAAAAAAGAATAATTGGTTTTAAGCTTTTTAAATAAGTAAGTCCTCATTGATCTACGTATAAAAAAAACGTATACGTCTACGCGTAAAATCAACAGACAGTTATATCATAGAGAGGATTACGAGAAATTAGTGATCGTGATCTTGGATGCTCCGATCCGCGATACCTTAGTAGTGATGTCCACAAATACATGGCTGGCGCAAAAAAAAGAAAGTTTTTGAACAATCGATAATGTTTTAAATAATTTTGTTTTAAGATTTTTTTTAAGACCGAAATGTTAAAGATAACCACTGCAAAATGAATAAATCTTCGAATGTCACATTTTTTCCAAGCAAGAGTTTAAAAAATACGTAAAGCGTAAGCGGTCGTCGTAATTAAATAAGATAAATCATCTGATTGCTCATTTCCAAAACTAATGCAGTGTATCTATCTGATGACTTACCTCGAAGCTCGAACAAAACCATAAATCGCTCAAGCTGAAGAAAATATTCATAAGCAAGTCCAGCAGAGAGTTTGCACGAAAATGAAATCGCACAAAAAAAAACATAAATATAGAATAAAAAAAAAACAAGTTTTCTTATAAATTCAAAATTTGGTTTGAAACCAATCCAGCCGTGAAAAGTAATGAGATCCAAAGTTCTATGTTTATGAAGGTTTAATATCAAATATTTTAAGTAAATTATTACAAAACAACTCCAAATTATAAGAGAAATTCCGAATTAATTTAATGATTACTGATAAAAATTTGGAAGGACAATAGGCAAGTTTTCTTTTTATTATTTAATTACTCACAATTCAAAAGGTTTTGAAAACTTGAACAGTTTAAATTAAGGGCGATTTTCTTCACTAGAAGTTGAACATAACTTGAGGATTTTTATTTTCAAATTGTGATTTTATATTTCTTCACTCAAATTTGACGTTTTCAACTTCCGATTTTCAACTCTAAAGTTTATCAACTCTTGATTTTCTCAACTTCCAAAAGAAACCGTAACTAATCCCTGCAAACAAAATTGCCGCACGACACATCCTCGCAAGCAAAATCATCGCAAAACCAAATCTCCGCAGCGACAAATCCCCGCAAACAAAATCATCGCAAACCCAAATCTGTGTCTGATGTGTCGCAGCGGAGATGTATCTTCGCGATGATTTTGTTTGCGTGGATGTGTCGCTGCAAAGATTTGGGTTTGCGATGATTTGTTTGCGATGATTTTGCTTGCGAGGATGTGTCGTGCGGAGATTTTGTTTGCAGGGATTAGTCAGGTTCCCCTTCCAAAAAAAGGAAAAGTTGTCCGAGCAAACTTGAGATTTTCATTTTTGCCGGTATTTTTGTTTTATCCACGTTATTTTGGTAATCGAGATCGAGAAAACAAACTCAAAACCATTTTTGGAAAATTCGACCATCGAAAATGAAGTAGACAAATATTTTTTTATATTTATTGAAAGAATATAAAAGGTAAATAAAACATACGATTTTCAAATTTCTTTTTTTTTTTTTTTTGATATTTCGGCCACAGAAATTCAAATAACACTTCTTCTTTTCTACATGATAAACACAAAATAAAACACTGACTTCAAAATTAAATTAACTTTGCCCGATATGGTGCGATATTGAAAGTCAATTTTCACCCAGCTCTTCGCCACAATACGCTTCGTAACCGCATTTATTTTATTTTAAAAACCGTCCAGTCTTTCTTTTCAGTCGAATATACATCTTTGTGTTGTTTGTTTTTTTGCTTCCGACATTAATTTATTTTTTCTTGTAATATTCCATACATTTAAAATTCAAGTTCAATTAAACGCAATAAATTCAAATCTACAATATTGAAACTGACACAAGTGAAAGTGAAACATCTGTCACAAATATCCCAGGGAGTTTTTGGAAAACCTAAAGTAGGCCAACTTTTAAATTTCAACTCTTGAGTTGAGAACTTGATTAGTGAAAAAAACCAAATTTCAACTTGCCGCCCAACTCTCGATTTGGTATCAACTCTAGAGTTGGCCAACTTCGGAAATTTCGACAAGTTAAACAAAAGTAAGGAAAACCGACCTAAAAGTATTATTATTTGTATTGTATTATTTATACTAGAATGTCAGTTTATTAGACTTGACCATTCTTTATTCCGTCAATTTCATTGAATTTTGAACAACAACAACAACTTAAAGGTGCTACCACCAATTGCTTACGAATTAATTTTGGGTATTTTAATTCGTTTTATTTTTGTTTGGCTAGAGATATAGCTATTTCAAGGGGTGCCAAGCCCTATCATCAGTCTCCTTTATAGTGGTGCTGAGCTTTAATCCAATTTTATTTGAAAAACTTTCTACACATCATGCGGTATTTGAACCTGCGCATCAGATTTGCTCAGTCTTCGGAGCTGTGTACCCTACGTACTATGCTACCGTTGACCACTGACGTCACAGGTCTAGATGTGCTGTTTGTTTATCAATTGCATTTGGAGCATCAGCATTTTTCTAAGCCCCTTTAAGTATGCTGTCTTGTTCCGCCTCCATTTTTCTCCGAACCTTATTTGATAGACTACAATTCGTAGTACGTATCAAAGGGGGAGAGGTTGGAAGATCGGTAACAAACCAGACTATTAAGTTATTATTATTTGTATTGTATTATTTATACTAGAATGTCAGTTTATTAGACTTGACCATTCTTTATTCCGTCAATTTCATTGAATTTTGAACAACAACAACAACTTAAAGGTGCTACCACCAATTGCTTACGAATTAATTTTGGGTATTTTAATTCGTTTTATTTTTGTTTGGCTAGAGATATAGCTATTTCAAGGGGTGCCAAGCCCTATCATCAGTCTCCTTTATAGTGGTGCTGAGCTTTAATCCAATTTTATTTGAAAAACTTTCTACACATCATGCGGTATTTGAACCTGCGCATCAGATTTGCTCAGTCTTCGGAGCTGTGTACCCTACGTACTATGCTACCGTTGACCACTGACGTCACAGGTCTAGATGTGCTGTTTGTTTATCAATTGCATTTGGAGCATCAGCATTTTTCTAAGCCCCTTTAAGTATGCTGTCTTGTTCCGCCTCCATTTTTCTCCGAACCTTATTTGATAGACTACAATTCGTAGTACGATGCTCCAAATGCAATTGATAAACAAACAGCACATCTAGACCTGTGACGTCAGTGGTCAACGGTAGCATAGTACGTAGGGTACACAGCTCCGAAGACTGAGCAAATCTGATGCGCAGGTTCAAATACCGCATGATGTGTAGAAAGTTTTTCAAATAAAATTGGATTAAAGCTCAGCACCACTATAAAGGAGACTGATGATAGGGCTTGGCACCCCTTGAAATAGCTATATCTCTAGCCAAACAAAAATAAAACGAATTAAAATACCCAAAATTAATTCGTAAGCAATTGGTGGTAGCACCTTTAAGTTGTTGTTGTTGTTCAAAATTCAATGAAATTGACGGAATAAAGAATGGTCAAGTCTAATAAACTGACATTCTAGTATAAATAATACAATACAAATAATAATAACTTAATAGTCTGGTTTGTTACCGATCTTCCAACCTCTCCCCCTTTGATACGTACTACGAATTGTAGTCTATCAAATAAGGTTCGGAGAAAAATGGAGGCGGAACAAGACAGCATACTTAAAGGGGCTTAGAAAAATGCTGATGCTCCAAATGCAATTGATAAACAAACAGCACATCTAGACCTGTGACGTCAGTGGTCAACGGTAGCATAGTACGTAGGGTACACAGCTCCGAAGACTGAGCAAATCTGATGCGCAGGTTCAAATACCGCATGATGTGTAGAAAGTTTTTCAAATAAAATTGGATTAAAGCTCAGCACCACTATAAAGGAGACTGATGATAGGGCTTGGCACCCCTTGAAATAGCTATATCTCTAGCCAAACAAAAATAAAACGAATTAAAATACCCAAAATTAATTCGTAAGCAATTGGTGGTAGCACCTTTAAGTTGTTGTTGTTGTTCAAAATTCAATGAAATTGACGGAATAAAGAATGGTCAAGTCTAATAAACTGACATTCTAGTATAAATAATACAATACAAATAATAATAACTTAATAGTCTGGTTTGTTACCGATCTTCCAACCTCTCCCCCTTTGATACGTACTACGAATTGTAGTCTATCAAATAAGGTTCGGAGAAAAATGGAGGCGGAACAAGACAGCATACTTAAAGGGGCTTAGAAAAATGCTGATGCTCCAAATGCAATTGATAAACAAACAGCACATCTAGACCTGTGACGTCAGTGGTCAACGGTAGCATAGTACGTAGGGTACACAGCTCCGAAGACTGAGCAAATCTGATGCGCAGGTTCAAATACCGCATGATGTGTAGAAAGTTTTTCAAATAAAATTGGATTAAAGCTCAGCACCACTATAAAGGAGACTGATGATAGGGCTTGGCACCCCTTGAAATAGCTATATCTCTAGCCAAACAAAAATAAAACGAATTAAAATACCCAAAATTAATTCGTAAGCAATTGGTGGTAGCACCTTTAAGTTGTTGTTGTTGTTCAAAATTCAACGACCTAAAAGTATTTATTATTTTCAGCATTTTATTCAACTTTATACAAAACTGCAAATATAGAACTTTAATGAAAATTATTAGCATGTGTGAGTGCCGTTGCTGAGATATAGAGGACATGGCTTATTTCACAGTGAAATCTTTCCGGTTGTTCAGAGTGAAGTTAGCATGTGATTATACCCACCTTCAGCTAATGTGATTATACCCACTATTCGATGAATTGTAAGATCCATATCAGAAATGAAAACACTATGGTAAAAATGTATATTCCTATCGGTGGCCCACTGGTCTAGGTATGTAAATGTTTGTTTCATGAAAAAAATTTGGCCGGAAGCTCCATTTTCTGAACTAAGCAACTATAGAAAAAGCGTATCCGACCATCTAGAGGTTTTGAAAATGTTTGACCTCAAGCTATCGGTAAGGTTAGTGTTTCGTTTTCCAAAACAAAAGCCATAATGAGATAGATATGTCGCCTTCCAGACTATTATGTATTGCTCCTCTGTTAAGAACCAACCGGTGGTGCTTGTCTTGAAATAATTAAAAAAAAAAAATACACATTTTTGCTGATCATCAAAATAAAAACCAAAAATTTTAATTCCCTCCAATTGAAACCACCTGCATAAAGCCACCGGGTGTCTGATCGCGATTGCCACTGTTTACAATTTTATTGTATTAATTAAACAACAGAATGAAGAACATATTATTCTTGGTCGCTTGTGTCTTTTTCCTGGGTGTAAGAATATATTTTCATTTTGTTTATCTTTTCTAAAAAAAAAAAACTAAAAAGTTTCTTACTTCATCAAGGTTCCAGGAGCCAATAGTTATAAAAATGCGATTAAATACCGAAACAGATCGGTTTACAGTGAGTGCTTTGATTCGTTTCATCCAATTATCAACCCTATGACCAATACACTAAGAAGGGCTTCCCGAATGTGCATCATAAACGCCAATACTCAACAGAAAGATCAGCTCGCCATGTTAGAAAGCAGTCGTTTGGAAATGGTTGAGGAAATGCAAAGATTTAAAGAATCTATGAACAATTGCACTGCATCAAACACGGACCATCTTGGATATTCTGAATGCGTTTCAAATGTTGTAAGAATACTTTTTATATAATATTTTAGATTATTATTTATTTTTTTTTTCTAAAAACAATTTAAATGGTAATTTCAGATCCGAATAGATCGTCAAAAAGTTAATGAAATCTCTTCAAGATTTGACTCAACCAGAATTATGGAGGAGCAAATTGAACGCGAAAAACATCAATGCATAAAGAACGCTGTTAGTAGAAGTCAAGATGAGAGTTTCCAAGCATTTAGAGATTTAGAGAATTGCCTCGATAGGGTACGCAGATATTAAAAAAATGGAATACAAAACTACAAAATCAAAGAAATATAAGAAAATGTTTTAATTTATTACAATTTGAGTTTTTTTATTAAAAATAAGTTAAGAAGACCCTTGATTGCTGGAGATCATTACTATTCGAGGACAATGGCAAACTATTTCTATATTTATTAGGGTATTTCAAGAAAAAAGTTTTATGCATTCAAATTAGCTTTGAAAATGGCTTTAATGCAGTTTTCTATTTTTTATACAATTTGAGTACATTTTGATGGTTCCTATATGCTGAATCCGAGAATGCCGGGTAACTAGCTGAACAAAATGGTGACAGAGACGGAACTGGAGCTGGAATAGCTGTTAAAATATTTAATACACGAAAATTCAATGCTGCGAACACAACGGAACGTAGCCGCATACGGAACTGCAGCTGCAGACGGAAGAGTTCACCAACTTTTAACTTTTCACGTACAACACTTTTGACGTTTCAATTTGTATGAAGAAAAAAATACAACTTTTTGGGTCGGAAAAAAATATTGTGGTTATTTGTATCGCGAAAAAAAATATTTATTAAAAGGAAAATTATTGGAAACAAAAAATGTGAATTCTGAACACAAGAATATTCTTTTGTTTTTCTTCAAAATACATTCAAAGCTGTACAGCTGCATTATGGGCAGGTAAAAAAATAACGTACGACACTTTTTGACAGCTCTTCCAGTTCCGTCTGCGGCTCCAGTTCTAGCATTCTATTCTGTTCAGGCAATAACCCTTTCATCGTTTTTCGATCTGACGTCATCAAGAAATGACTTCTGATGAAAAGGGGGCATTTGGTTTACATCAACAAAAAATTTGGAATGGGTTTGACATAAATTTGACCATAAAATTGTAGGTATTATGTCCCCAAATACAAAAAAAAAATAACCATTTTTATTATGGTTGGGAACAATGTATGACTTTTTAGAAAGGCTATATGGTTTGTGCGGTAGTAGCCATGGCATGATGGTTAGTGCGATGGACTGTCATGCCGGAAGTCTAAGGTTCGACCCCCAGCCTCGCCACCTATTTATTTAAAAAAAAAAAAAACGGCTACTGCCTCTTGCGAGGAATTGACAAATCCACCAAGAGTATCTCCTGTCACAGAAAAGTGCCGCTCGTTAGCCGTTCGGATTCGGCAATAAACTGTAGGTCCCCTCCATTCCTGCAGACACGCACACAGGATTGGTTGAGAGTTGTAAGTCACTAGGCCCTAGTTCTTCATGAGCTGTTGTGCCATCAAATTTATTTTTTTTTTTTATGGTTTGTGCGTTGGACTGTCAAGCCAGAGGCCTCGGTTCGATTCCCAGCCTCTGTAACCTTAAAACAAAATTTGTTTTTCAGGGCTGTCATGGAAAAGTGCAACCTCCCATTCTTGCAGACACGCACACACGAATGGTTGAGAGTTGTAAGTAAGTAACTAGGCCCTGGTTCTTCATGAGCAGTTGTGCCGCCAAATTTATTTATTTTGTTTACCTTTTAACCCCGACAAAATTTCTGGCAATAGTTAAATTGAAAATATTATTACATCAAATGGCTGTGGGATCTTAGCACCTCATTTATGGGATATTCAAAAAAAGTCTGAAAGGTTACTTAATCCTTATATGAAAGGTAAAGCAGTTTCAGAAATTGGTCAGCTGTAGATTTGTAGTTATGAGTTAAAAAAAAATGAAAGATGATTGACTTTACCTTGCATTTTTTTTTTTATAAAAAATATAAAAAAAAATCTATGCCTGACCAACTTCTGTAAGTAGCTGACGTACACCGAATTTTGTTACCATTTATTCAGATCTAACAATTTTTTTTTTTTTTAATGTACTATTATGTACTATTTGTGTATGTGTACTAGGGTCACAGTACATAAAACTAAGGTAATATCTTGCGCAGGTTGTCAGAAATTAAAAAATGGTTGCTCGAGTGCTCCCGAAAACTTCACACCGCAATATTAAAAACAACAACAAATATCGAAATTTGACATGTAAATGGGCACTAGATCCACTATTTTTGTGGATGCGCAGAACAGAACAAAAATGAAAACGCTAATGATATTACCTTTAATATATATACCGTGTACTAGGGTGTCCGTTATTTCCCAAACTCTTTTTTTTGGATCGGCCAACTTATAAATCGAAAGTTTATGCGCTACAAAAAATTTATTGACCAAAAAAAATCTTGTCCGACGTCATTAACCCGTGCCTGTAAAGCCATACATACAAATTTGTATGGAGATTTTGCACTTTTTACGTTTTATTTTTTTTTTCTCTCTAAATAATGTAGCTATTCCTAATTTTTTTCTGATTATTGTTTTTCAACTATTCTTTTAAAAAGCCACATCCAAAAATCTATGTAGAAAGAAAAATTTATAATTTATTTCGAATTTTAAAAATTTCACTAATTTGTTCTTTTCACTTTTTTCACCTTTTATTTTTTTCTCTCTGAAACTAAGCAAGCTATTTCAATTTTGTTTTTTGATTCTTATAAAATAATAAAGCTTTTAATAAAAAAAATCAAAAATTCTGAAAACAAAATCTTCTAATTTATTTTAATTGTTTAAATTATTAAATATTTAAATTTCTTCCCCGTTTTTTGAGTTAATTATTTTTTTTCTTCAACTACGGCAGCTGTTTCAATTTATTTTTATTGTTTTTTGCATATTAATAGCTCTTTTAAAAATACACACTCCAAAATGTATGTAAAATTTTTTTTTTTGTATTTATTTCGATTTTTTAAAAAATATCAAATTTTTACTTTTTACATTTTTTGATACTTAACAGTTTTTAATCTTTTTTTTTAGTGTTGCTATATTCATATTTTATAGATAACTAGCCGATAAAACCCGGCGTTGCCCGGGTCTTCTTTAGTAAAACCTTTGACAACCAAATATCGACCAAAAAGATGATTTAAAATCAGCACTCGAAAAATGTTCAGCTTAAAGAGCCCTACACACCATCCATGTTACTTGTCAGGTAACATTGACGTTTTTTTTGTCAGGCAACATTGAAAATAAGCCTCCACACGTATCAATTGACAATTATTTTCCTAAAATTATGTGTGTGGGTTGTGTGGGCTTGCATTTGAATAAAAATGTAATTATGTACCTACCTGCCTGCCTATAGTGTAATTTTAAGACAACTTTGAAAATCAGACTATTTGTATGTTATGTTATACCTACCTCCCATTACCCCCTAAGGAACGAACGACCGTGAATTTTGTTAGTAACCACTTGACAAAGAAATTAATAATATCAATGGAATGTTAAATTTTTTCTTCTTCTCTACCATATACCTACCATATTCGAAGCATTTTTTCCCAGCAAGGGTTATTGCCGTCTATAAAGAATAATTCCATGCCAAAAAACCGGAATACATTTTTTACCACCCCACGCATCACTTATCAACATAAAAAAAAATTTTACCACTAAATAAAGTAGGTATCTACCTATTAAAATAAAAATACATATGTAGGTAGGTATTACCTAAAAAAAAAAAATGTTAAGCCGATTCTGGAAACCAGATCCCTCCTTGCGCACGTTCTTGTCTTCTTGTGTTTCCACATTACATTTAATCTTCATTTAAAATCTCGAACCTTGAAAATCCGATCAAGGTGTAAATTTTGCTGATTTGAACGTAAAAAGGACCCCCACATCACCTTTGCTTACCTATGCCCTTGACTGTGTAGTTACTCAACAAAAAGAATTAGAAAAACAAATGTATTAGTGATTCAAGTGCCCCCTTACCCCTTATTGTGCACGCTCTTGCAACTAAATAAGTTCGTTTCCATTCACCGTCACCAACCACCAACCTCCAAACCAACAAAAAATTTCAGTCTTACCTTAAAATCCAACAATTAGAACTCACGTTGTAAATTTAGTCGATTTTCATATCACCAATCACCTACCGCCAAACCAACCAATTTCAGTCTTACATTAAAATCCAACAATTAGAACTCACGTTGTAAATTTAGTCGATTTTCATGTAATAAGTATCCCCCTATCCTATTTACGTGCGCCCTTGATTGTGTAATTACTCAGAAAAAAAAAATTGAAAATAATTTGTATAAGGGGCGCAAATGCCCCCTTACCCCTCCTTGTGCACGTGTTTACCTCTAAATAAGTTCGATTCCATTCACCATCACCAACCACCCACCGCTAAACCAACCAATTTTAGTAGATTAGATACCTACAAACATTTTTTTTCTGCTGCAAATACCTATTATACCTACCTACTCATACCTATACCTACCGACTGTTTATGTTTTGTTTTGTTTTACCATACCTTCCTATACACAAAAATATCACCACGATTCGTCGACGGCGAAACGCGAAAACAGTCAACTCTACTCACTATCTCGATCCCACCTGCACCTACCAAGGCACAGTGCACATGGTTTGAATTGTTTTTTTTTTATTTTTTGACGATGAAGAATAATTCGCTGCCAAAAAACCTGCATACATATTTTTACCACCCCACCATCACTTATCCTCATGAAAAAATTTGTACCTAACCTAAATAAAGTACCTATTAAAAAACCAACCACCCACCGCCAAACCAACCAATTTCAGTCTTACCTTAAAATCCAAAAATTAGAACTCAAGTTGTGAATTAACTAAGCCGATTTATAAGCACCCCCATCCTATTTACGTGCGCCCTTGATTGTTTGATTTACTCAGAAAAAAAAATTTAAAATAATTTTTATTAGGGGTGCATTAAATGCCCATTACCCCTCCTTGTGCACGCCCCTTGCCTATAAGTTCGTTTCCATTTACCACATCCAGCAAACACCCACCACCAAACCAAACATTTATTTCTGCTGCAAATATTATACCTACCTTACATACATATATATACCCTACTCCACTCATTTCTTACTATAGAGAAAATCCCTACCGTTGATGTTTTTTTTTTTTTTTTATTTGAACTTTTCCTATTAAACAAAAATATCAACACGATTCGTTGCCGGTGAAAACAACTCTGCTCACTATCTCGCTCCCACCTACCAAGGCACATTATTCTGCACATGGTTTGAATTGTTTTTTTTTTTCGATGAAGATTTTTAACTACCCATTACTTACTTTCATCAAAAATTTTCCCTAAAAAAAAAAAAACAAAAATATTACCCTACCTAAAACAACTTTTTTTTTTGAGCCGATTCCAGAAATCAGCCCACCAAAAATTTGATTTGACGAACCGGATTACACCGGAACCAGTCAAATCCCAAAACGCAATGCCACAAAAGGCAATTTTCCATGGCAAAACAACTCCTCCTTATAAATAATTGAGCTTGAAGTAAATGTGAGTTGAAAATCTATAAAACAGAATTTTGCAAGGAAAATACCTACATGCTTGATTTTAGAAAATTTCCATACGATTTTTTTTGTGGTAAGTTTTTAATTTGTTTATTATTCTGTATTTAACAAAAATTTTCTTTTCTGCTGTATCCTATAGCATACCAGATAAGTGAAATTTGTATTATATCTATTTTTTAAAAGAGTTTTTTTGTTTGTTTGTGAGTTTAGTGCATACATACAGCCAAACTGACAAACAAAAAAAGTTACTCTTTTATATAATAGTATAGATATATATATTGGTAATACTAATAGATGCTAAAAAAATACGTGGGCCATAGTTTTTTGTAAGTGATTGTTTTGTAGTCTTGGGATTTTTGAATTTAGACTCACTTACCACTTAAATACTGTTTTTAAGTTTCATCTTTTATTCAGAGGCAGTGCTAGACTAAAATACGGCGTGCAGAAGATTATTTTTGCTGGCCCCTGGTGAAACTAGGGGTGTTTTTGATTTTAAACCACATCATTTTATGCAAAGAAATATGAGGCTTGTTTTATTGGAAAATTTTATAGCCAGCGTAGTAAAGATTACCTTGTGTAGTGTAATATCATTCAAAAGCAAACATACAAACATTACATCCGGTAAACAATAACGAAACAACTTTTGTGCTGTCTTTTTTTATTTGCACTTAATTGGTTTGGCTGTTGTTTACGTAGGCAGTTCTTTCTTGAATTTTTTTATTAAAAAAAAATTATTAGTATTACCAGCGAATTTTGTATCTATAAAAAATGAATTTAGATTATATAACAACACTAACAAAAAAGATTAAAAACCGTTAAGTATCAAAAAAGGTAAAAAGTAAAAATTTGATATTTTTTAAAAAATCGAAATAAATACAAAAAAAAAAATTTTACATACATTTTGAAGTGTGTTTTTTTTTAAAGAACTATTAGTATGCAAAAAACAATAAAAAAAAATTGAAACAGCTGCCGTAGTTGAAGAAAACAAATAATTAACTCAAAAAACGGGGAAGAAATTTAAATATTTAATAATTTAAAAAATTAAAATAAATTATAAGATTTTGTTTTTCAGAATTGTTGATTTTTTTTTATTAAAAGCTTTATTATTTTATAAGAATCAAAAAAACAAAATGGGAATAGCTTGTTTAGTTTCAGAGAAAAAAAAATAAAAGGTGAAAAAAGTGAAAAGTACAAATTAGTGAAATTTTTAAAATTCGAAATAAATTATAAATTTTTCTTTCTACATAGATTTTTGGATGAGGTTTTTTAAAGGAATAGTTGAAAAACAACAATAAAAAAAAATTAAGAATATCTAAGTACATTATTTCGAGAGAAAAAAAATAAAACGTAAAAAGTGCAAAATCTCCATACAAATTTGTATGGGAAATGTAGGTATGGCTTTACAGGCACGGGTTAATGACATCGGACAAAATTTTTTTTGGGAAATAACGGACACCCTAAGTGTACTGCACTAGGCTAGTTTTTGATCAAATTTGTTTCTGCCTGAGTTTGATTAAATGCTGGTACATGTTAATAGTTTTCCTACAAAAATGTCTTACAAATAACAATAATATATAATGGGTTCTTTAACCCGAAGGCATCATTTATTGGTTAAAAACAATGCGTTTGCAGCCAATAAATAATTTCGTCAAAGGCAATTATAGAAAAATTGGTTTTGTCAGCACATTTAGCTTATGAAGATTCACTGAACTGTAACTGTAACTGGATAAAAAAAATATTATTATGGCACAAATTGCTAATTCAGCACTCACCTTTATGCAATGACAAATATCCGCTTACAAATGCGATAGGTTTTTGTTCAGTGCTGGAACTCTCAACTAGGGCCTTTTGAATCATATACCTACATAATTAAGGGGCATAGATCTAAGTTTGATTTGTTCTAAGCTGATTCCATTTCAGCACAAGTTCAACCCGTTTAATTTTCAAAAATAAAATAGGCCAAAACTAGTAGATACATATTCAGAATTGAGAGTTTTAATTTTTTTGTCAAAAATATTTACTTAAAATGGAAAATATTTATTCAAAAATAGAGTCAAAATTTACCATATCCAAATTAAAAAAAAAAATCGGCTTAAATAAAAAGTCGATTTTTTTTCTAATTTTGACTTTGAAATTTAATTTCTCAAAAACTTTCAAAAAACTTTTAAAAAACTTAAGTTAAAAAAAAAAAAAAACAAGTAAAGAATAGAATAATAGCTTTCAAAAAAGCTGTAGCATATTTTTACTTGTGCTTTTGTTGATTTTTAATAATTTTTCTAATTTAAGTAAATTTTTCAGAAATTCCAACTTTGGGCTTTGGAATTGCATATGTAAAAAATAATCTGCCCGAAGTAGGGTATAATAACGAAACTTTACCTATTTGAAATCTAAAAACATTACTGGCCTACTAAAGCCCATAAGAACATAATATAGCCTAATATTCTGGAAGTGACGAAATACAGCCCTGGCTATTGGTTTAAACAAAATACAACTAACACCAATAATTTATTTTATAGTTCAGTGTCGACAAATATTTCATTGAGCAAACTTAGCTAAATCGATGACTTCTTCGAGTAGTAATTTTATAGAAGTTCAAAAGCTAAGTTAAGAACGCTTTTTCATTAAATTCTAATTTTCCTTAAAATACATAATTTTAAAATGAAGTTCATTTACTGGTTATTTGTCACGCTAAGTGTAAGCCATATCACTTTAAAAATATAAGAACTAAAATCTAATTCAGAAAAAATATATTTAGGTGATTTATGCTCATAAAACTGAGGCAGAAGATCAAATTCGGCACAATAGTTCTGACCATTTAGACTGTTTCGATGTATTTATTCCTCTTATAAATCGTTTGTCCAACGAAGCCAAGGAAGCATCTGTAAATTGTGTGACCAGTGCCAATGCCGAAAGGGAAAGAGAATTGACTGCAATAAAAAACATCCGTTCTGAGCTTTTTTCTGAAGTTAAAAGAATCAAAGAAACCTTAGCACATTGCACCTCCCGAAGTGATCATCAAGGATATTTTGAATGCCTTAACGGAATTGTAAGTAACTGCCCATTATTACATAGTTTTTGTAATTTACATAGTTTTTTTTTATATAAAAATATTGAATTGAAATAAATTGATTTAAGATTGAAGTCGACAGGAAAATTGTTGGAGACATTAACTTGAAATCATCATCGTATTCTAATAAATTAAAACACATTGAAGAACAGGAGTCGAGATGTTTTCAAAATTCAGTTCTCAAAGTAAAAGATAAAATTTCGAAGGGCATTAATAATTTACAATACTGTTTGATGTCCGAAGATAGCACGACTGCCGAAGAGCATGGGCTTGATAGCAGTACTACTGACTCACCAGCTATTATTTTACCCCTTAGATTTTCTGAAACAACACCAAATCCTGAAAACCGATATGATGATTATGATTATAATATGGAATAATTATTATTAAATTTAAATCAAAGACCAGTAAAATAAATTTAACCTTAAATTATTTTTAAGTGATTCAAATAAAAAGTGTTTAATTGTTTTGAAGTGTTATCTAATGCTTCAAGCACTCATGTCACCTGATGTTATAGATATACATTTAAACAAAGTTTAATAACAGTACTGAAAGATATAATTTATTGGTTAAAATTCAATTAATAACTATTTCATAGGTAATGTGCATACAATTAATGCGAGCGATCTGTCTTACCTTTTTGATAGGATTAGAAGGAGAGCTAGCACCAATTTCTTGACTTCATCGGTACATAGATGAAACTTTGACCACTCCTCCCCTCGGTTCTCACCTTGTCGTGGTGGGGAGGCTTCCGTTTACAGCATTGACTGACCATCTGATGATATTCAGCTGGTCGGCCGATGCTGTAAGCCAACTAAGAAGAACCAAAAACCTATGAATCATGGAAAGAGACAATATATACAAAACTAAATCACTAGTAGGGATATCTACTAGTAAGTCGGTAGAAGTCACGGCTACCGGCGACGGCTTTGCTTCCGCTTCTGTGGAAGAGAAGTCGCCAGTGACAAAACAACAACAACAACAACTTTCCAACGATGACAAACATACTTTAGAACGAAACAGGACAACGACAATGACAGAGGAAGAGGAAAACCGCCTTCTTCTCGACCCCTTTGCAAAACTCGGGGTAGGGGGAGGAGCCAGCGCCGGATCGGTTGACATTGATATCGACGATGTCAGTGACTGCTGCTCCGTCGCCAGCTCCAATCTCTCTCGACTGTCTAACACTTCCAGGAGGAGCAAAATCTCCAACTGCAAGAAGACAGTTAGACGACTTGGTACCAAGGACTGGAACGAACTCTCGACACCGGAACGGACAAGACTGCAAAACGCACGGGACTTCCTACAGATGGGGTCAACAACAAAGAATGGGCCTACTGCCCATACATTGGCGGGGGCCGCATCTGGGGAAGCCACGAGTGTGAGTAAGCCGATGAGACCACCCCCTTCATCTGCTGGTAAAATCCAGCATATGGGAGGGGTGACCATGTCGTCTACTTCAGCAACAACGCAACAACAACAACAACGGGACTTACGTACTGACGCGATGCAGAAACCAGCCTCTACCTCATCCCACTCATCCGCCAGGCACTGCATGGGGCCACCTGCCTCTACTGGCCTGGTGGAAGGGGGGGTGAACCAAGAGAGGGTTGCTACGGAGCTGATGCGTCTGGGGAACGTCTGGGGCCACAGCCCCACCTGTAACCTAGATGCTTCGACTTCGATAGCGACCATGGAATGCACTGACAAACCAATGCCAGTCTGCAACAGGGAGCTGTCCTCCGAACGAACCGGATCATGCATGAAGCCATCTGCTTCTACTTGCCCGGGGAATGAAGAGGCAGCCTACTCTGGGATGAAGGGAAGCAATACGTGTGGGGGGGGCATGATGGGCCACAGCCCTACAAGCAACCCACGCACGTCTAGCTTCCCCGCACCAAACAGCTGTATTGGAGACTCGAACAAGGACAGCGCCGCATCAGTGAAAACCCTAGCAATGCAACGCAAAGCGAAAGGTTCACTGAATGAACAACAAATTCGGCGCCGACAAATACGCAACGCTGAGAGGTTTGTCCGGCGATTTGCTGGCAGGGACCCTGAGTCCCTAACGGCAAAAGAAAAGCTAGCACTGGATAAATCCAATCAGCGTCTACAAACAGCGACAAAAACTGACTTACGCGACAAGACTGAGCCGAACCCAACGAGTATGCAAAGGGGTTCTGGGAAGGAGAAGGTTGGCCATCCGCCCCACTCTGCCTCAGCCTCCACGGCATTAAAGTCCAAAAGGGCAAGGCAAGTGAGTAGCTCCCCGGCGACACCGTCGCCGAAGAACGCAAACAAGAAGGCCAAATCATCCCAAGAGACTGAAGAGGGGAACCAACAATTTGCCATCGCGGATTTTGGTAACCCTCAGAGGAAACTGACGGAAGATCAATGGCAACTTCTAGAAATCAGAATCCTTGATGCGGTAAACGAGGCTATCGTCAAGAGCAGGCCACCGCCTCTCTTCGGTAACCTTAAGACCATCAACGGATTCAAAGTGATGACATGTGAAGACGATAGAACTCTCACGTGGCTTCAGGACTTTGTGGAAAACACAGAAGCCCCCTGGGAAAATGCAAAGCTCCGTCTAATCAACAAACGCGAGATTAACGAGCTCAACCGGCCTAGAGCAAAACTTCTGCTCCGTGGTCCTGCGATTCCCAGAGACCGCATCGAACGATACCTGCGATCCCTCAACACTGAACAGCTAAGCCAAGACTGGGAGGTGGAGAGCATAGGAGAGCAGACGAAGGAGGGAACCGAGGTGGTGGTCAGACTAACGCGCAAGTCGATCCCACTCCTGAGGAAAATTGGCTTTAAAGTGCGCGTCGGTATAAACCGATGCAAACTAAGGTTAATAGCCAATCCGAGAAAACAGGTAAATAAAGGGGAGGAAGGGGCGGTTTTATAAAAGCATGAAATTAATACAAATAAATCTTCACCACAGTAAAGCCGCTAGCGCCAACCTGGTCTATCTCATGGAGAATAGACAAATTGACATCGCCCTTATTCAAGAACCCTGGATAGCAGGTGGCAAGATTAGGGGCCTAAGTAGCAAGGGACTACTGCTGTACAAAGCCGACCATGTAGGCAATAACAGTAAACATAGATCATGCATTTTAGCTAGGAAAAATATTAAAATTTTCTTTCTATCTAAATATAGCAACGCAGATCAAGCTACCGTTATGCTTGAGCGTAACAGACTCCCACCGCTGGTAATAGCGTCTTGCTATATGCCTTTTGATGGCGAAGGACCCCCAGCTGACATCACTAAACTCCTGGTGGAACATGGAGAAACCAAAAAATGGGACCTTGTGTTGGGG
The DNA here is from genome assembly GCA_947049315.1 of Epistrophella euchroma. Classification (NCBI taxonomy): domain Eukaryota; kingdom Metazoa; phylum Arthropoda; class Insecta; order Diptera; family Syrphidae; genus Epistrophella; species Epistrophella euchroma. The sequence continues at coordinate 116,542,442 of OX346245.1, read as the reverse complement.
TGTGATGCTAATGCACACCACCTGCAATGGGGCAGTACAGATATTAACGCTAGAGGTGAGTTGCTTTTTGAATTCATTATTAGAAACAATATTCTAGTAGCGAATAGAGGAAATGAACCCACTTTTATCACGAAAAATTGTCAACAGGTGCTTGACGTCACCCTGTTATCAAACTCAAACTCCATTTCTATAGAAAATTGGAGTGTTGTTAAAGAACCATCTTTTTCTGATCATAGAATCATAGAATTTAGCATTCCTGCAACTCAAGAACTAAATAAACCATTTAGGAATTTTAGAAATACTAACTGGGATATTTTTAGTACAGAAGTAACGCAAGGGATAACCACACTCGACAGTAGTACTATACAAGACTCTGCGAGCTTAGACAAAACCACTGCGGAACTCACAGAAATTCTGTGCAGAGCATATGAGAAAAGTTGCCCAATAAAACCTATTAGGAAGGGAAATAGAAAGCCACTTTGGTGGACCAATGAACTCAGTGAGATCAGAAAAGCAACTAGAAAGCTTTTCAATGCAGCTAAGCGCACGCGTAGTGAACATGACTGGGAGCTTTATAAAACCAGCCAACGCAGGTTCAAAGCAGCGACGCAACATGCTAAACGAATATCCTGGAAAGAATACTGCAACGAGGTTGAAAGCACTAGTGAATCAGCCCGGCTTCGGAAAATTCTCGCTAAGGATCCAATTCCTCTGGGTTCTCTTAAGAATCCCACTGGACAGTGGACAGAATCCAGCAGCGAAACACTTGACATTTTGATTAAGGCTCATTTTCCAGGATGTAGTTCAGGTGTACCTGATATTCAGGTAACAGAATCTCTGAGAGAACACACAATCCCGCCGGATGTAATAACTGAGGAAAAGATTAAATGGGCCATTGGTTCATTCTCTCCTTACAAATCCCCGGGACTAGATGGTATCTTTCCCAAAATGTTACAGGAATGTGACTACTATCTGATACCACTTCTAAAGAAAATATTCGAGAACATTCTGAAATGGGGATATATCCCAAATTCGTGGCGTGAAGTAAAAGTAATCTTCATCCCTAAAGCTGGTAAACCCAGCCACACAAACGCCAAAGACTTTAGACCGATCAGTCTTACCTCATTTATGCTGAAAACATTCGAGAGACTGTTAGATATCCATATTCGCTGTACGCTCCCGCAGGACGTTTTATCTCCAGCGCAACATGCTTACACTAAAGGGAAAAGTACGGAAACGGCGCTTCACAGTGTCGTTTCGACAATAGAAAAATCTCTAACTAACAAGGAATACACCTTAGCTGCCTTTCTAGATATTGAAGGAGCCTTCAATAATGTACAGAATGAGGCGGTTGAGAATGCTCTTGTAGAACTTGGTGTTGACAACGCCACCATTGATTGCATAATGTGTATGCTGAAAAACAGACGTATTTACTCAGAACTAGGTGGGGGAAAAATAGAGGTGATAACATCTAGGGGGACACCCCAAGGTGGAGTCCTCTCGCCACTTCTCTGGCTTCTCGTCATGAACGTCTTACTGAACAAGCTTAAATACAGTGGGGTCAAAGCGGTAGCCTACGCGGACGACTTATCACTACTAGCAACAGGTAAATTCTTATCCACTATTAGTGAACAAATAGAATTTGCCCTGTCCACAGTTTGCACCTGGACAAAGAATTGTGGTTTAGCGGTAAATCCGTCAAAAACAGAACTAGTCCTCTTTACAAACAAGAGGAAGTTACCCGTTTTCAAGATTCCATCAATTGACGGCATCCAACTCAAGATTTCAGATAGCGCAAAGTATCTGGGAGTAATCCTGGATAAAAAGCTAAACTGGAGTCTGAATATCAAAGAAAGAGCTCAGAAGGCAATGTTTGCCCTCTACTCTTGCAATAGAATTTTCGGAAAAACCTGGGGACCCAATCCAAAAATCATTCTATGGATGTATACGGCAATAGTGAGACCGATACTAACTTATGGTTGTATAGTTTGGTGGAATGGAGTAGAAAAAGCTTCCAATCTTAAAACTTTAACCAAAGTACAAAGAATGGCATGCATTGGGATCACAGGAGTAATGAGAACCACCCCGACCGCGGGGCTTGAAGCCATACTTAATCTTAAGCCCCTAGACTTATTTGTACAAGAATCTGCAGCAAATAGTGCAATACGACTAAGCCAAACAAATGGCTGGAAACACAGTCAAACTGGCCACGCTCAGATTTTAAACAAGTATATAGGTAGTAATGTTTGCACAGACTATACTACTCCCCAACTAGACTTCTATAGACCATTCACTTCTAGCATCCCTAGTAGGCAGGAGTGGGAAGTCACTCAACCACATGACCCAACGGTAGCAGTTTTTACCGATGGGTCAAAAATGGAATGTGGAGTTGGAGCGGGATTCTATTCGGAAACCCTAAATTTAGCCAGCTCCTTTAGACTCCCGGACAATAGCAGTGTTTTCCAAGCTGAGGTTCTGGCAGTAACTAAAGCTGCAGAACGGCTGTCAATGCTGGCCATACCGCCAACTGATATTACCTTCTTCATTGACAGCCAATCAGCTATAAAAGCACTCTCTGCCATCGAAATAAAATCTAAACTCGTTTTCTGCTGCCGAGAAGAGCTCAAGGTTCTTGGCTCGCAGCACAAAATAAGACTCTGCTGGGTTCCTGGCCATATAGGAATCCCAGGTAACGAAAAAGCAGATGAATTGGCACGAATTGGATCACTAGCTGATCCAAACCAAGCAGAACTTAACATTTATGCACCAATCTGCTCCTTCAAACAGACTGTGGCAAAGAAAATTCTTGAGAAAACAAATGCAAGGTGGACCCTACTCGACTCCTGCACGAATACCAAAAAACTTTGGCCGTGTTTTGATAAGGGGAAGACAGATAGGATCTTGAAGCTAAATAAAAAATCATTATACTCTCTCGTAGGTACAATCACCGGACACAATCTGCTGAAATACCACATGAAAAAGTTGAGGCTCAGCACGGATGATCTATGCAGAGGCTGTGGCGATGAAGAAGCACACGAAGACTCTTCTCACTTCTTGTGTCACTGCCCAGCACTCTCGCAACTGAGAAACAAACACCTAGGAAACTACTTCTTCAATAACCTAGAAGAGCTCTCCAACCTATCTGGTGTGCAACTATCGAAATTCATCAATGCCTCCAGATGGCTTGATGGTCCATGAAACTTATAGGTTAAATCATTATTTGGAGCGTTCAATCCTCCAGGGTATCACAAGGGATCTACATTGATCTAAGTGTGATAGAAACAAGATCCTCTATCAGCCCAACAACCTAACCTAACCTAACCTTGACCACATAAACCCAGCAAGAATAAAACAAATAAGGTTCGGAGAAAAATGGAGGCGGAACAAGACAGCATACTTAAAGGGGCTTATAAAAATGCTGATGCTCCAAATGCAATTGATAAACAAACAGCACATCTAGACCTGTGACGTCAGTGGTCAACGGTAGCATAGTACGTAGGGTACACAGCTCCGAAGACTGAGCAAATCTGATGCGCTGGTTCAAATACAGCATGATGTGTAGAAAGTTTTTCAAATAAAATTGGATTAAAGCTCAGCACCACTATAAAGGAGACTGATGATAGGGCTTGGCACCCCTTGAAATAGCTATATCTCTAGCCAAACAAAAATAAAACGAATTAAAATACCCAAAATTAATTCGTAAGCAATTGGTGGTAGCACCTTTAAGTTGTTGTTGTTGTTCAAAAATTCAATGAAATTGACGGAATAAAGAATGGTCAAGTCTAATAAACTGACATTCTAGTATAAATAATACAATACAAATAATAATAACTTAATAGTCTGGTTTGTTACCGATCTTCCAACCTCTCCCCCTTTGATACGTACTACGAATTGTAGTCTATCAAATAAGGTTCGGAGAAAAATGGAGGCGGAACAAGACAGCATACTTAAAGGGGCTTATAAAAATGCTGATGCTCCAAATGCAATTGATAAACAAACAGCACATCTAGACCTGTGACGTCAGTGGTCAACGGTAGCATAGTACGTAGGGTACACAGCTCCGAAGACTGAGCAAATCTGATGCGCTGGTTCAAATACAGCATGATGTGTAGAAAGTTTTTCAAATAAAATTGGATTAAAGCTCAGCACCACTATAAAGGAGACTGATGATAGGGCTTGGCACCCCTTGAAATAGCTATATCTCTAGCCAAACAAAAATAAAACGAATTAAAATACCCAAAATTAATTCGTAAGCAATTGGTGGTAGCACCTTTAAGTTGTTGTTGTTGTTCAAAAATTCAATGAAATTGACGGAATAAAGAATGGTCAAGTCTAATAAACTGACATTCTAGTATAAATAATACAATACAAATAATAATAACTTAATAGTCTGGTTTGTTACCGATCTTCCAACCTCTCCCCCTTTGATACGTACTACGAATTGTAGTCTATCAAATAAGGTTCGGAGAAAAATGGAGGCGGAACAAGACAGCATACTTAAAGGGGCTTATAAAAATGCTGATGCTCCAAATGCAATTGATAAACAAACAGCACATCTAGACCTGTGACGTCAGTGGTCAACGGTAGCATAGTACGTAGGGTACACAGCTCCGAAGACTGAGCAAATCTGATGCGCTGGTTCAAATACAGCATGATGTGTAGAAAGTTTTTCAAATAAAATTGGATTAAAGCTCAGCACCACTATAAAGGAGACTGATGATAGGGCTTGGCACCCCTTGAAATAGCTATATCTCTAGCCAAACAAAAATAAAACGAATTAAAATACCCAAAATTAATTCGTAAGCAATTGGTGGTAGCACCTTTAAGTTGTTGTTGTTGTTCAAAAATTCAATGAAATTGACGGAATAAAGAATGGTCAAGTCTAATAAACTGACATTCTAGTATAAATAATACAATACAAATAATAATAACTTAATAGTCTGGTTTGTTACCGATCTTCCAACCTCTCCCCCTTTGATACGTACTACGAATTGTAGTCTATCAAATAAGGTTCGGAGAAAAATGGAGGCGGAACAAGACAGCATACTTAAAGGGGCTTATAAAAATGCTGATGCTCCAAATGCAATTGATAAACAAACAGCACATCTAGACCTGTGACGTCAGTGGTCAACGGTAGCATAGTACGTAGGGTACACAGCTCCGAAGACTGAGCAAATCTGATGCGCTGGTTCAAATACAGCATGATGTGTAGAAAGTTTTTCAAATAAAATTGGATTAAAGCTCAGCACCACTATAAAGGAGACTGATGATAGGGCTTGGCACCCCTTGAAATAGCTATATCTCTAGCCAAACAAAAATAAAACGAATTAAAATACCCAAAATTAATTCGTAAGCAATTGGTGGTAGCACCTTTAAGTTGTTGTTGTTGTTCAAAAATTCAATGAAATTGACGGAATAAAGAATGGTCAAGTCTAATAAACTGACATTCTAGTATAAATAATACAATACAAATAATAATAACTTAATAGTCTGGTTTGTTACCGATCTTCCAACCTCTCCCCCTTTGATACGTACTACGAATTGTAGTCTATCAAATAAGGTTCGGAGAAAAATGGAGGCGGAACAAGACAGCATACTTAAAGGGGCTTATAAAAATGCTGATGCTCCAAATGCAATTGATAAACAAACAGCACATCTAGACCTGTGACGTCAGTGGTCAACGGTAGCATAGTACGTAGGGTACACAGCTCCGAAGACTGAGCAAATCTGATGCGCTGGTTCAAATACAGCATGATGTGTAGAAAGTTTTTCAAATAAAATTGGATTAAAGCTCAGCACCACTATAAAGGAGACTGATGATAGGGCTTGGCACCCCTTGAAATAGCTATATCTCTAGCCAAACAAAAATAAAACGAATTAAAATACCCAAAATTAATTCGTAAGCAATTGGTGGTAGCACCTTTAAGTTGTTGTTGTTGTTCAAAAATTCAATGAAATTGACGGAATAAAGAATGGTCAAGTCTAATAAACTGACATTCTAGTATAAATAATACAATACAAATAATAATAACTTAATAGTCTGGTTTGTTACCGATCTTCCAACCTCTCCCCCTTTGATACGTACTACGAATTGTAGTCTATCAAATAAGGTTCGGAGAAAAATGGAGGCGGAACAAGACAGCATACTTAAAGGGGCTTATAAAAATGCTGATGCTCCAAATGCAATTGATAAACAAACAGCACATCTAGACCTGTGACGTCAGTGGTCAACGGTAGCATAGTACGTAGGGTACACAGCTCCGAAGACTGAGCAAATCTGATGCGCTGGTTCAAATACAGCATGATGTGTAGAAAGTTTTTCAAATAAAATTGGATTAAAGCTCAGCACCACTATAAAGGAGACTGATGATAGGGCTTGGCACCCCTTGAAATAGCTATATCTCTAGCCAAACAAAAATAAAACGAATTAAAATACCCAAAATTAATTCGTAAGCAATTGGTGGTAGCACCTTTAAGTTGTTGTTGTTGTTCAAAAATTCAATGAAATTGACGGAATAAAGAATGGTCAAGTCTAATAAACTGACATTCTAGTATAAATAATACAATACAAATAATAATAACTTAATAGTCTGGTTTGTTACCGATCTTCCAACCTCTCCCCCTTTGATACGTACTACGAATTGTAGTCTATCAAATAAGGTTCGGAGAAAAATGGAGGCGGAACAAGACAGCATACTTAAAGGGGCTTATAAAAATGCTGATGCTCCAAATGCAATTGATAAACAAACAGCACATCTAGACCTGTGACGTCAGTGGTCAACGGTAGCATAGTACGTAGGGTACACAGCTCCGAAGACTGAGCAAATCTGATGCGCTGGTTCAAATACAGCATGATGTGTAGAAAGTTTTTCAAATAAAATTGGATTAAAGCTCAGCACCACTATAAAGGAGACTGATGATAGGGCTTGGCACCCCTTGAAATAGCTATATCTCTAGCCAAACAAAAATAAAACGAATTAAAATACCCAAAATTAATTCGTAAGCAATTGGTGGTAGCACCTTTAAGTTGTTGTTGTTGTTCAAAAATTCAATGAAATTGACGGAATAAAGAATGGTCAAGTCTAATAAACTGACATTCTAGTATAAATAATACAATACAAATAATAATAACTTAATAGTCTGGTTTGTTACCGATCTTCCAACCTCTCCCCCTTTGATACGTACTACGAATTGTAGTCTATCAAATAAGGTTCGGAGAAAAATGGAGGCGGAACAAGACAGCATACTTAAAGGGGCTTATAAAAATGCTGATGCTCCAAATGCAATTGATAAACAAACAGCACATCTAGACCTGTGACGTCAGTGGTCAACGGTAGCATAGTACGTAGGGTACACAGCTCCGAAGACTGAGCAAATCTGATGCGCTGGTTCAAATACAGCATGATGTGTAGAAAGTTTTTCAAATAAAATTGGATTAAAGCTCAGCACCACTATAAAGGAGACTGATGATAGGGCTTGGCACCCCTTGAAATAGCTATATCTCTAGCCAAACAAAAATAAAACGAATTAAAATACCCAAAATTAATTCGTAAGCAATTGGTGGTAGCACCTTTAAGTTGTTGTTGTTGTTCAAAAATTCAATGAAATTGACGGAATAAAGAATGGTCAAGTCTAATAAACTGACATTCTAGTATAAATAATACAATACAAATAATAATAAAACATTTAGTGTACACTCTGGTTTGCAGGCTTAGGTACATATCATTCACATATTAAAAAAAAAATATAAAAAGATTACCGAATCGATCGGACCAGACTATTGTTCCTATATTTAAAAGTCATTAACCTTTCTGTGGCCAAATTTATATATAAATTTCAAGTTAACGCAGCAACATTCACAGAACGAAATGTGGTTAGGTGAATAATTTGCTGTTATTATTCGTTCATTAGTTGTGATAGTTTTGGCTTTAGTGTTTTTTTTGCTGCATCTATATTTTTGGACCAAAAATAACTTTATGAACCTGTAATATTTTTAATTGAGATATAGATAGGTACTATAGACTGTTTGCCAGTTTGAAGGGCTTTCCCCCTTCCCCCCCCCCCCAAGATTTGGGTTTTTTTTTTCAGCTTCGGAGGGAAATCTGGAGGGGGATTAATTTTAAAGTTAAATTATTCTAATACCTGAATTTTCATCTCAAATTGAATCTCCTATGTCCAGTAACTATACCAAACCTACACACAACACAAACACAAAACAAACATATATATGCCAGTAAGACCTAGGGTCTTATAAATTAGGCAATGTTAGAAAGAATAGAAGGATAGGATAGATTTTTGTTAGCACAGTGGATTGAGAAATAAGGTTTTGATTATCTTATAAAATCGCAGGGGTGGCGTTCAGTTGAGGGAATATAGAAAATAATGCTACCTAGACTGGGGCTCGAACCCACACATCCAGGTTAGCAGTCAAGCACTACTTCCACTGCGCCGGGGCCATCCCCTACTGTACGTGTAGTGTATGTATTTTATACAAATCAACGATTGATGTTTTTCTTGTAGTATTCCAAAACTTTTGGTTTTTCTTAAGGCCATAAACATACACTCTACTTGTGATAAAGGAATGGAAAACATTATTTTGGTTAACCTATATTTTCGTTCAATAATAATCGTCATTTGTCACATTTTCAATTTCAAATAATGTGAGCTTATGGTTTTAGTTTTAAATTAAAAAAAATCTTTAAATTAACATACCAATTTTTTTTTTCAAAAAATTTCAAGAAATTTTAAAAAGATTTTTTTTAAGTAGGTAAATGCTCTAATGATTTTTGAGTTTGACTAAACTGATGGGAGCATTGAATACGAAAACCAAAAATACTACGTAATAACGTAAATAAAATTAGTTTGAACAAAATTTTTTTTTAATTTTCTTTTTTAAAATTAAAAATTTAATTTTTAAAAAACTCTTCACTAAAACAACTTAATTTAAGTCTATTTTTTTTTAGAGAAGTGACGCCCCACCACCCGTTTTTTATTTAAAATTAAATAAAGGAAGAGATTTCTGGCTTTACAAAAAGGTTTGTCATGGCAGTGTTAATTACATTAACATAACCGGTTGTTTTTTAATAACTTATTTTCTGTTTTAAGTCAATTTTTTAGTAAACTGCACCTCTCGGGTGCAGTATGGCCCGGGGGAATAGATCCCCCTTGTTTAGCAATAAAATATTTTTCTTATCTCGAGGTGTAGGTGAATCACCCTATATATCGTCAGTTCTGAAGAAAAACGACACAACTTTACAAATGAAATTTTTGAGCTAACATTGATTTTTTTTTTTGTAAATAAAGGAAAAACTATATCGATTGGAAAAAAACAGGCTCTACTAAAATTTTTGAAACTTAATGAACTTATTACGTGGTCTTGATATTTTTAAAGCGATTTATAGAAATAAAAATTTTCATTAAATATTCTGTTGCCTATTTTGAAAAAAAAAAACAAGCTTATTGTTGAGTTGTGTCGTTTTTCTTCCAAACCGACGATCTATTATAAAACTTTTATTAAAAAACAACAACTTAATTCAAAGTGAACAAATTGGAAAAGGTTTTATGGGAAAATATTTCACGAAGATCTTATTATTTTTTTTTGTATATCAAAAATGATTAGACAGGGTGCAAAGCATCATATTTTTGAGTATTTGCATTTAAATTTTTAAAATATGTAGGTTACGCTATTGAAGTCAAATTGGATACCAACTATGAAATCTTGAGTTATTTTTTCTAGGAATCCATAAGATATCTTAGAGGAATGTACCTTAAACACAAATTATTGTAAAAAGATATTCTAAAAAAAAGTATAAAAAAAGAATAATGCTCTGTTTATGTTTATTGCATACACACCTACGCATCCAAACATGAATACGACCATATCTCTAATGCTTCATAAGCCACAAGCCAGAAAGATATTTTATCTTTTTAATTTTGCTGATGAAGATGGCATCATATTGGTCATCACTCCACAAAACCACACATTTAATGCTCTCCATGTCAATGTCCACTGTCCATATTTTAGATACAGAATCTAAAGAAAATAAATAAATGGATATCGTAATTGTAAATGCATCATCGCATAAATTATTTTAAACAAAAAATGTATCATGTGAAATGGACACTATGCACTTGCACATTCATGACGAGGCATACGTATACTCGTATATCCTAATCCTACCTATGTTAAATACTAAAACACATACTTTGGATTGAAAATAAAAAAAAATCCTAATTGCATGGAAAAGAAATACAAAACATAATAAAATTATTCAGTGCTGGAAGTATGAATATGGGGCCTTTGAATCATTTCATTAAGGGCCATTTCTGAAAAATGTTATGGCTTCGAGAACAACCAATCACAAAAATTAACAAGTTAATTTTAATCACAAAGATCAATTTTTGCTTTTAATAAAAGTTGATTGCAACGTTTCGGGTGTGAAAAAATCCCATAAATTTACTGTTAATTTATTACAACAACTGATAAATACAGTTTTCTGGCCCTTTTTCCAAAACAAGAATCGAAAAAAAGCCAGAAATGTTGTGTGGCTTTTTCTCCAAATAAATTTTTGTGACTTTTTTTCCGTATCTGAAAATGGAAAAAAAATGCCAGAAAGTTCTGAAGAGATTTCCTGAATATTATTTATTTTGGCGATATTTCCAATATCTGTCTGTCACCTTTTGGATTCGTAAAAAAGACAATTGACCATTAAGAACATGCCATTCCCGCCATTCTGTCTCTCTGTCTGTATGTCCGTCTGTCTGTACTGTACCTCAAACTACAGCCTTAGCCACTGAAGCGATTTTCTTCAAAGGACTATGGGCACTTTTGTATGGACGTTGGGCCCATTTTTAACATTGCTCAACAGTTATGAAACTTATGTCATATGAAAGCTAATAGAGAGTACTTTATTTTATTTTATGCTGGCTTAGTTGAAATCGATCGCGAAAATTGTGTTTCTGCGCATTTTATAAAAAAAAAGTATTTAAAATGGAAAAATTTTATAAAAAAAATGACAACACTTACTAAAGAGTGGTATACCTTTTTTAAAAGCCAGAAGTCTCTTCTTTCATTCGTTTTTTTTTTTTAATCAACTTATTTCGGTTTACGGTTTTCGAAAAAATTACTTCCAACTTAAAAATGTTGAAAAACATAAAATTGAATATTGATTTTTTTTTCACAATTTTAAATACTAGGTTTTAAATTAGCGTTTGTATTAACAATCTCTTCGAACTTTGTATTTAAAATTAAAAAAAAAAAACAGTATTCAATTTTTTGTTTTCTTTTTTTAAAGTTTTTAAGTTGGAAGAAATTTTTTCGAAAACAATAAACACAAATAAGTTGATTTAAAAAAGAATAAAAGAAGAGACTTCTGGCTTTCAAAAAAGGTATAACACTTTTAAGTAAGTATTGCCATTTTTATATTTTTATTTTCAATTTTAAACACTTTTTTTGTTATAAAATGCGCAAAAACACAATTTTCGCGCTCGATTTCAATTAAGCCGCCATATAATAAAAAGATGTATTCTCCCGAAGCTTTCATAATAACATAAGTTTCATCATTCTCATTTCAATTAAATTTTTGCAGATTTAGGCCCCAACATATTTCAAGAAACCAAATACAGCCGCGGTTTTTGATTTATGCTAAGCAAAGTCAACACAGATTATTGATATATTTTTATATTTTGTATAGAGTGTAGGTGGGTAGGTATATAAAAATCAAAACAACAAACCAAAGGAAATATACTTAATGAGTGAATTTTTCCGACAGTTATTTGGCAGACGTCATAAAGTTCAATTCAATTATTCTAAATCACTCGAGCTTGAAAATATTTTAAGATGAAATTAGTTTTAGTGTTTTTTATTTTGTTCAGTGTAAGAAATTTTACAAAGATATAAATATTTAATTTTAAATATTTAATAATAATTATTTTATTAAGGTGTTGGTTCATGGTTATAAAATCGAAGAAAATTTACAAATACGGCACAACAATTCTATCCATTTGGACTGTTTTGATGTATTTATTCCACTTATAAATCGTTTGTCTCACGAAGCCAAGGAAACATCTGGAGCTTGTGTCGCTAATGCCGATGCCCAAAAGGAAAGGGAATTGATTTCAATAAATCGCACACGTTCGGATTTATTTTCTGAAGTTAAAAGAATTAAAGAAACACTATCAACATGTTCCACACATAACGATCATCTGGGATACTTTGAATGTCTTAAAGGAATTGTTAGTACCAAACATTTACGGCCATTTGTACAAACGTTGTTTAATAAATATTGAATACGTGGTTCAGTAGTTTTAACTCACCGATTTCGGATGATGAACTCAGGTTCTATTTTAATTATACTTGAACTTTGAAGAAACATTGTTGAACCTAAGTTAATGCTCCAAAATCGGTGATTTAGAATTGCTGAATCATGGATTAAATATTAAACCATGTTTGTAGAAATGGTGGCTAAAAAATTGATTTATATTACGACTTATATTCGACTTTTAAAAATATATACAAATATCTAAATTATAATTTCAGATTGAAATTGATAGGAAAATTGTTGGTGAAATTACTATGAAGTCCTCAAAGTATTCAAACAAAATTAAGGAAATCGAAGAACAACAAATCAAATGCTTCCGAAGCTCAGTTCTTAAAGTTAAAGAAAAAAGTTCCAATGCAATTCATAGTTTACAGTATTGCCTAACGTCTGGATCTGGAGATACTCTGGGAGGAAGAGATACTACTCCAACAACCAAAATAGTCCACACGACACCTTTTTATACCAGAAATCAACAATGGTAAAAAAAAAATGTCAATAAAATAATAATGCTTTTATATTGCCTTATTGTAGCTGTGTTCGTTTTTATCAAACAAGTCTTTTATAAATATCTAAAGGTGTAAAATATTTTCTTGTGATCTTTAATTCCTTGGAATTCGTTCTTTAATTCGAGATATTTCAAGGCATTTGGGTGAAAGTTAAAAGAAAAAAAAATAAAATCCGCTTGTTAAATGTTGAATTGGACTAAGACCTTGGTTTGACTCATAAAGGATTTGCAGAAATTAACCTCCGCAGTACTGGGGTGCCAGCATGTAACCTGATACAATCGAGTTCAGTCGATACAATAGGCAGTTCCTTATTTAGTTCAATTCAACCGAAAACACTCGATTGAGTTCAATGAGGAACTGGCCGTGCTCGATTGTATCGAGTAATCTCGATCGTCTCAAGTTACGTGCTAGACCCCCAGCTTTAGCTATTCCACATTGTACTCGGGACTTTTACGATGCAAGCAATGGTAAATCCTAGGCGCTTTTGTATCATCAAGTAGAAATGAGTTTCTGGTGTTTGTCTAAAAAGTCTAAAAGTGTGTAAAGCAGTATTATTACAAATATTGTGTCAAACACAAAACTAAAATACAATTTTACTACCGATTTTTTTTTTATAAAAAATTGGTTTATTTTTTGGCTAGGTCACTTTTAGGTATTTTTTTTTCTTCTTTATAATAATTCATAATGGCCCCGTACAAAACCAAAAATTTTAAAGGTGGGTGGTAGTTTTCGTTGTACACTTTAAGTTGCAGTTTATAATAAATCATAGCCATAACAGTAAATTCAAATAAAATGCACGACTGGGTCGCACAAACTTGCTCTTGTAGTAAAAGTTTCTTCGAATTTTAAAGACTGAGTGTAAAATAAAACACATAATTAATAATTATATGTAGGTGTATGTATTTATCCATTTAATAAATTGATGAACGGAAATTCGAATATGAAAAAAAAAACATGAAACGCGTTCTTTAAATTGATAAAACAAGTATACTTAAAATGTTTTAATCGCAGAATGAAGAACGCTGTTTCAATTCTTGAAAAAAAAGCGAACTTATGCTGAAAAACATTTAAAAATTTTTGGAGCGGTTTTCTTAAAAAAATAATTTTTTATACATAAAATTTTTTGAATTATTTAAGAAAAAAAAATTGGTGTGCCATTTTCAAGAATATAACAAATAAAACCATAATATCAAAAAAATTCATCAATTTTCAACTTTTTTTTTTAAATCCAAAAAATATTTTTTTTTTTGAAAATACATGTAATGCAGTATTATTCTTACTTGATAGGACCTTCTACGTGAAAATTTTTATCAAAATCGGTTTATCGGTTAACGGGAAAATCTAAAATCAAAAACTCGATTCTATGGCAGGTACCTTTAATAACGGTTTTTGGTATTTTTTTTCACTAAAATGTACACCATACTCCACTGTACACATACAAATTTAAACAAAAATCGTTAGAGCCGTTTCTGAGATAAATAACTTTTTTTCAAAATGGTTGTATGGCAATGTATGTACTGTTATTTTTTGAGCTAAAAAAATAATCTTGACTTGCCCTCTAGGGAATTACCCAAAAATCTTATGCTCGAAGTTTGAAGAAAATCGCTTCAGTGGTTTAGGCCGAGATACAGACAGACATACAGACGGAATTGCGGGCCCCACATTTATCATGTTCTCAATCATCGTTATGTCAAGTTTGATTGTTATCTCGAGTTCGATTTTTAAAAAGCCAAAATTATTGATATCCCCATCAATAATTTATAAAAATTCAAATTTTTTCCTCCAAACTGGCCACGCAAAGTTTGAAAATTTCTTTTGCGAATAGAAATTACATTGAATGTTTTTTTTGAAATAAAAGCTGAATTTTTAAAAAGGCTTTTCTTTTGATATTTTATTTTTATACTTTGCTTTTAAAAAAGCCACTTTTTATTTTTTTTAATGAGTGGACAAAAGAAAACATTCAAAGAACTTTCAATCAATTCTTTGGCATATTACTTCTTTTTTTTTCTAGCTTTACAGTTTTATCCTTCATAAAATTTTGTACTGTAATATTTAGGAAGCGCAGCGGGAGTGGGTCAGAACATTGCTTTTCAAAATACTGGCTAAAGAATTATTAAAATCATATTCAGCCCAATTCTAAATGAAAATTATTATAATTTATTATACAAATTATTTTTCTTCTACAGTTTGATTTATGTGTCAAATACTGAAAAAAAGCTGTTTGTATCATTCAGAACTCTCATTCCCACTATCAAGGGTAAAAAAATTCAACCGGGGAATTCGGAATCGGAGTATTTTACACCCGAAAGAATGTGTCTTCCGGGGAATATTTAGAATTGGGTTGATTTAGCTTATTCTGTTTTCCAAATTTACATTTAATAATGTAAACATACAAAATTCAAGCTTCACTACAAATAATATGAAAGAACACGTATTTGAATATTTGATCCTTTTTTTTTTTGGATATTTTGTAAAACTAAATTTTTAAAAGCAAAATATTAAAGGATGAATTTTAAAAACAGAGTTTAAAAAGTAGAATTTTGAAAGCAGAATATTATTACATATCTATGTAGGTTAGGTTAGGTTGACGTGGTTGCCAGCATAGAGCCGACACACTTAGACCATAAGTTGGTCCATTGTGATACCACTTTGAATCTAGGGGACTTCCTCACTAGTCGTTGAACCATTTGGAGCTTCTTACGAAGCAAGCGAGATTAGTTATGTCTATGTTTGCCAGATCACTAGGATCATTGAAGTAGAAATCTCCCAGATGAAGTCTGCGTCTTTGAGATAAAGCAGGGCATGTGCAGAGAAGGTGAGGGATCGATTCCTCTTCCCCTTCGTCCATGCAGCTTCTGCAGAAATCATTAGAGTAAGCACCAAGCCGTGTTGCGCGCTTGCCTACAAGACAGTGTCCTGTTATGACACCTATTCTGCCGTGTTAACTGAGAATGACGTATCTACATTTTTGGCATTTTGAGATAAATGCGTTTTCCTGTTTTTATCTGTAACTTTTTTGTTTTTGGATGAATGTCTTTCATATTTTGACAAAATAATAAGTAGAGAAGTTATTATTTTTTGACCAAAAATGTATTTGCTTGTATTGAATACAAACGTAGGTTTTGGTAGTTACGTCATTTTGTCTTAAGCTTTTCGTGTAGTTACGGCATTTAAGTTTAATTATTGTCTATAATAATAAAAGAGAAACACAAATTCAATGAAATTGACGGAATAAAGAATGGTCAAGTCTAATAAACTGACATTCTAGAATGAATAGTACAATAATAATAATAAAAAGAGAAACACTTTTATCCCAGTTGCTTTTAAAAGTTTTTTTTTTTTTGTAAATAATATATTCATAAATTCAAATAATAAAATAAATAAAAAATTAAACGTTTCAAAATATTATAATAAAAAGAGAAAAATGATTGGAGGAAATTAAAATGCCGATTTTCATCAGCTTTACGTCGTTTTGTTTTAAAATGTGCAGATACGTCAATTTCTCTTAAAAATAGGATAGTTCTTTGCACATACGTCATTTTTCTTTAGCGTTTTAAGCCGAAATGAAGCAAGATATTGTTAATATTATAATAGAATAAAATAATAACTGTATCAGAGATATCAAAAGTGGTCTTAACTCAAAAACTCCAAAAATGCAGATACGTCATTTTCAGTTAACACGGCAGTATTACGGAGCTGATATGCGTTCTGCTTAAAGATTTCAAACACTTAGAGCGTTTCAGTTTCTGTTTCGTCGCCAAACAAGTGGTGATGTTATTCCACCTGAGGTTTGTTTTCTGTATATCATCCTGCTTCAGCTTAAGTTTACATGTAGCAATGGGAATGCCTATATTTATTTATTTATTTATGCTGTGCCATCTCCAAGAGAGACGATCGGCAATTGAAGGCTGTTATTGGTAGAGACAGAGTTCAGTGATTTAATGGCTGCTTGGCTGTCCGAAAAGATGCGGATATCCGTGTTTGATATCACGTTTTTCTTAAGCCAAGATAAGACTTCTTTTATCGCCAAAAGTTCTGCCTCGAATATGCTACAATGATTGGGAAGTAGCCGTGGCGTGATGGTTAGTGCGATGGACTGTCATGCCGGAGGTCTAAGGTTCGATCCCCAGCCTCGCCACCTATTTATTTAAAAGAAAAAACGGCTACTGCCTCTTGCGAGGAATTGACAAATCCTCCAAGAGTATCTCCTGTCACAGAAAAGTGCCGCTCGTTAGCCGTTCGGATTCGGAAATAAACTGTAGGTCCCCTCCATTCCTGCAGACACGCACACAGGAATGGTTGAGAGTTGTAAGTCACTAGGCCCTAGTTTTTCATGAGCTGTTGTGCCGCATCAAATTTATTTATTTATTTAATGATTGGGAAGGCGAAAAGAGAGACTTAAATTTAGTCTATTTGAGTATACACCTCAATTTCTTTTTTTTCAACTCTCGGGGTGGAAAATCAATTTTTGGTTACTTGGCTTATTGGAAATATCTGTTTGGGTTTGGAAGGCTAATTAAATAGCCAAGTTAAGGGAAACAATTATGAAAATTAGTTGTTTTTTTTTTTTTTTGTTAAGAAATGAAAAACCTGAGTTAGCTGTTTTCCACTAAACTCCTTTTATACAGTGTGATTTGCATACGGTGTGACAAAAAGCTAGGTCTATTTCCCCCGTTTAGGCAATTTTCAAAAAAAAAAAAAAAAATCACTTAAAACAGAAAAAATATATTAAAAAATTACGGTAATACCTACAGAGTCATACTGTAACATTTTGAAAAGCGAGAGATCCATTCTTTAATTTTATTTTTAAATAAAGTTGTTCGAGTGAATAGTTTTTGAAAAATTATAATTAAAAAATAAATTAAAAAAAATTTCAAGCTGAATTTTTTCAAAATTTAACGTATTTAAGTACTAATATTGTCTTTAAAATACAATGGTCTTATTAGTTTTTAGTCAAAAACAGAAAACCGGATGCTGAAATGTCTTAGTTTTTGAGAAAATGAAAAATAACGGGAAAGGAAATTTTCTAAATGAATTGACTTAATAAAGACAAAAAAACAATTTAAAAAAACAACGGTAATGGTTACAACGACATGCTATACTTTTTTGTAGAGCCAGAATTACCTGCTTTTATTTTGTTTTTAAATTAAGTTGTTCTATTAAAAAATTTTTCAAAAATTAATTCAAAAAAAATTAAAATTTGTGTTCAAACTAATTTTGTTCAAAATTTTACATTCTTAATAATATTTTTAGTCTTAATATTCAATGTTCTTTTCAATATATAGTCAAATACTAAAAACCATGTGTCAAAATGTATTCTAGTGTTTGAGAAAAATGAAAATAACAAAGTAAGTTTTCCTTAAATTCGACTTATCAGTTATTTAGGGCGATTTTTTTCACTAGAAGTTGAACATAACTTAAGGATTTCTATTTTCAACTTGTGATTTTGTATTTTTCGTCACTCAAAGTTGACAGTTTCAACTTCCAATTCTCAACTTTAGAGCTTATCAACTTTCGATTTTTTCAACTCCCGAAAAAAGGAGAAGTTCTTGAGCAAACTTGAGATTTGGAATCTGAATTTTGATTTTTGTCTGTATTTTGGTTTTAGCAAAATTTATTTTCGCTTATACATAATTTTCCTTTACTTTGAAACTCGCTTTCTGTGCATTTAGGAATCTACAATTTAATTTTTTTATATGAACTTTGACAGAACTTTGGACTAAGACTCACACAAATGCACAGAAAGCCATATAGAGTTTCAAGGCAAAGAAACGAGCCTGTAAATTCAAAGCTTCAATATTCGGAGAAACTATTGTTGCGCAATTGGGCCATCGTCTGCTTCAGAAAACCAGAGTTGGGAAATAATGATTACTATTTGTAATTTACTTACTTACCAACTTACTAAGGCCCATTTGCTGAAAGAACCTCAAATATTTATGTTACTTAACTTAAACGTTTATGTTTTACTTTTTCCTCAGCGTAAACTGTCACATAAGGTCTTATGTTGAACTTAAATATTTAATTTTCGTTTTAGCAAGTGGCCCTAACTTACTTAGCAAGAAATTTATATGGAATAGTACAACGTTTAGCTTATTTAAACTTTCTGCTACATTGTATTCATTCAGTAAAATTAGCTGACAAAATGATCAGCTAACATTCGTAACAAGGAAGTCACTATTTCAAAATAATTTTGATAAGAATTCTTTCGAATGCATCTTAAATGGAAAGCTTTTGAAAACTCAAGTGGATAGGTATGTAATTATAAAAAGTTGAAGAGACTGGCAAACACTTTTATCTTGTAATTACAATTAACTTAAAGAGGGCACTTCAAATTCCACTCCAATTGATCAACAGGCTTAAAGAACTATAAAAAGCTTCGAATTTCCTTGAACTTTCATCAGTTTTGAGTTTAATTTTTTCCCAAACGGTTAAACAAAGAAATCAAACTTAAAAAACAATGAAGTGCTTTATTATTTTGGCTACCGTTGCCTGTGTCCTGAGTGTAAGGACTTTAATTTTTGTTTGTAGAAAACCACAATTAAAAAAAAAAATTTTTTTGTTTCAAAACTAGGACGCATTGGCATTCAATCAGCACAAGGTGGAGAAGGCTCATTCTGATGTCATAAGCTATGTTGCTGAAAACATGGGCGGTGTCCGCATGATGAGGTCAAACAGAGATCACCTAGATTGTTATAATGGATTCTTGCCAATGATCAATTCTTTGGCAGCCAATGCTAAGAAGCAATCAAATGCTTGTGTAACTAATGCCGACGAAGAGAAGGAACACGCATTGTCTGGACTAGACCGTACTGGAGTTGCAGCTAAAGTTCAAGAACTTACTGATTCATTGGCTGATTGTTCCAACCAAAATGGATTGGAATACTTCGTGTGCCTTACGAATAATGTATGGTTTCATTGTTTAATTTTATTTTGCAAATTTAATAAGTAAATGATTTCTTTCACTAAAAGGCTGAAGCCAACAGACAACTTTTGGAGACCATTAACAACATGTCTAAAGAGGTTGTGGCTGGAAGTGCCTCCGTGGTTGCTAATATCGTTTCTAATGAAGACAATTGTATCATGGACGCAGTCGACAAAGCTAAGGTCAAGAGTGATGCTGCTTTCAGTAAGCTCAAGGCTTGCATTCGAGGTGAAGCACCATTTGAGATTAGTGCAGAAGATTCAAGTGATAACAACTGATTTCTTAAATTCTGTTGTTTATAAAGATCTTTCTAAGTTATGTAAAGATTTTTTTTTGAAATAAAAATGCATAGAAATTGAGCCTTAAAGTTTTATTTAAAAATTGAATTGGAACTTCAACTGAAATCAGTAAAAATGTTTTCACCTAATTCTCAGCGGCAAAATACATATTTTAGTTTTCCGAAGGTTTTTAATAGCTTGGTCTCAAAATTGGTCTTTATAAGATCATGTTTTTGAAAGCACGGACGATAGTCGATTATGAACTAACATGTCTAGAAAACAATAGAGGCTTAAAATCCATGCCCTGTCCTTACAATTCAGATTGTTTATTATAGATTGTGGTTGTAAGGTTGACCAGTGGATTCGATAAATGATTACATGTGTTAAAATAGAAAATGTTTGGTGCATTGGAACCAGAAGTCTGAAGATCGAATATCAGCCTATTCCACCTAAACAACGTAGTGTTCTTCTTTGTCTTTTCAGGGGTACAGGTACTGCCTCTACCGACGGAATGACAAATCCTCCAAGATTATTCCTTTGTCATGAAAAGATGCCTCCCTTCCTCATCTAAGGTGTTTTGAGTCAATAGCAAATTTAAGATCACATCGATTATTTCCATTGCATAAAAATAGTTAAGAGTTGTAAGTCACTCGGTTCTGGTTCTGTGACGCAACTATTTTTTTTAAAATTAAATCTCCTCTTTGGCCACTGAATTTTCTCGACAGATCATACATTCTTCGCAGTGTAATACAAATCGGTCTCACTTCGATCTTACTTTCCAGTAAAACAAGGAAAAATAAAAATTACATCACAAACATGTCATTTTGGGTTTTATAATTTCGAAAGCTCATTGAATTTTATTTGAAAACGGAAACCCGACTAATCCTTGCAAACAAAATCTCCGCACGACACATCCTCGCAAGCAAAATCATCGCAAAATCAAATATCCGCAGCGACACATCTCCGCAAACAAAATCTTTTCAAAGCATAATCCCCGCTTAGATACATCCTCGCAAACAAAATATTCTCAAAGACACATATCCGCTGCGACAAATCCTCGCAAACACAATCTTCGAGGTGATTGATATAAGCAAGCCAGTTGACGGTGGTATTTCGCTGGGCTTTTAAACTGGCAACAATTAGGTAAAATGATGCGGTAAAGCAATGGGGTGGTAAGAGTAAAGTTGATCGCGAGTGGAGTAACAAAATATAAAAATAGGGCGCTGTTATAAGTGATTTGTCCATTAGGATTAGGAATCTAGTGAGATGTGGTGGCATGGGGGATATATTTATTTAAGTACGGGGTCGGATACAAAAAATGTTTTGTCATTGTTCATGAAAGAGTGGTTCATAAAAATGTCATCTTCGTTGTTTCTTGATCGATTTCAATGAAACTGAGTTTATAGCTGAGATAGAGTTATGAAGAAAGAAAAATATTTTAGCTATTTTCAATTTTCTGAAAAAGTAAAAGTCTTAAGTCTTTATTTAGAGTAGTATTTTTGATTTCAATATTCAATGCTCGTATAAATATTTAGTGAAACACTTAAGACCAGATATAAAATGTCTTTTAGTTTTTCAGAAAATTGAAAATAGCTAAAACATTTTTTTTCTTTAAACTCTATCTCAGATATAATCTATGTCATGTGTCGTGCGGAGATTTTGTTTGCGAGGATTAGTTAGGTTTCGGTCAACACGAAAATGAATCCGGATTAATAGTTTATACAGGGGATTCACCTAAGGAGTGACAAAAAGCTAGAGCGTGTAGGTTGGGTCAAGATAAGAAAAAAATCGTATTGGAGGGGGTTTTTTTTTCCTTCCGTTTAACCAAAAGGGGCAGTTTTTTTAAAAAAAATTATTTAAGTCAGAAAAAAACTAAAAATTTGAAAAATAAATTAAAAAAAAGTTCAAACTGATTTTTTCCAAACTTTTACGTAATTATGTACTGATCTCGTTTTCAAAATGTAATGCTTTTATTAGCTTTTAGTCAAATAGTAAACCAGATGCTAAAATGTCTTTTAGTTTATGAGAAAATTTAAAATAACGAGAGAGGCAATTTTCTAAATGAATTGACTTAAAACAGAAAACAGAAAAAAAAATTATTAAAAAACAGCGGTAATGGTAACAACGGCATGCTATACATTTTGGTAAAGACAAAAATCTTTTCTTTTATTTTAATTTTAAATTGAGTTGTTTCAGTGAACAGTTTTTCTAAAATTATTTTCCGAACTTAAATTTTTGAAAAAAACAAATTAAAAAATATTTTTGTTTTTAATATTCAATGCTCCCATCAACAAAAACTAAAAGACATTTAGGCATCCAGTTTTTAGTGTTTGACTGAAAATAGCAGCATCGAATTTTTGAAACAAAAATAATACTTTATAACTAAAAATTTTGAACAAAATTAATTTGAACCCCATTTTTTTTTTTCAAAAATTTAAGTTTGAAAATTAATATTTGAAAAACTGTTAAATAAGGCAAATTAATTCAAAACTAAATTAAGCAAAGATTTCTGCCTTTACAAAAAAGTTTGGCATGTCGTTGTAGCCACCATTGTTTTTTAATATTTTTTTTTCTTTTAAGTCAATTCTTTTACAAAATTGCTCCCCCGTTATTCTTAATTTTGTCAAAAACTAAAAGACATTTTAGCATCCCGTTTTCTGTTTTTGACTAAAAACTAATAAGAGCATTAAAATTTTGAAAAAAATCAGTTTGAAATTTTTTTTTATTTTTTTTTTCAAAATTTTGAGTTTTAAAATTTATATTTCAAAAAATATTCCCTAAAACAGATTTATTTAAAAACTTAATTAAAGAAGAAATTTCTGGCTTTACAAAAAGATATATCATGGCATTTTAAGTGTAACCGTTATTTTTTAGTAATTTGTTTCTGTTTTAAGTCAATTTTTTAGAAAATTGGCCCTCCTAGCTGAACGGGGGGAATAGACCCCCTTCCACACAATTTTTTTCGTATCACGATCCAACTTATACGCTCTAGCTTTGAATCACCCTAATTAATATTACCTACCATGCAATACCTTTTTTGTTCAAAGCCAGAAATCCATTCTTGAACTTTGTTTTCAAGTTGGGTATGACAAATTTTAATGCAAAAAATGCATTTTGCATTAAAAAAAATTGTATGCAAAAAATAACTTTCATATAAAATTTAAATAAATATAAAAATAATTTCCACTTAAAAAAAAAATGTTCAACTCAAGTCGAATTTTTTTTGCATCGCAAAAAAAAAATAAATAAATAAATAAAGATGAAAATTTTGCATTGAAAAATAAATTTTTGAAAGTTTATTTTTTTTTGCATTAAAAAAATCAACGCAAGAGAAAAAGTTTTTGCATAAAAAAAAAATGTATGCAACAAAATAGACTCTAAGATTTGTTGCATTAAAAAAATATGCCAATACAAGCTGAAAAATTTGAGAAAGAGTTATGAAAGAAGAAACTATTAATTTATTAATCATAATATAATAATAAATAACTGTCATTTTCGTTGTTCCTTGAGCGATTTCAGAGAAACTGACGCAGGAAGTATCTGAGATAGAGTAATGAAGAGAAAAAACTGACTTTTTTTTTAACGCAAAATACATAATTAAATTTTTTAAAAGTAATGCAAGTAAAAATACATTATTCCTATTTTAAGTCAACACTCCTACCTGCCGAAACGAGAGAAATAGGACCACTCCAACTAAGTATGATGATTTTTGTCTTGTTTTTATCATCCAACCTAAGTGTTTTCACCTTATGTCGCACCTTCAGCAGAACACTACCTATATAAAAGGGGGTCCTAATAAATGTCACTTATTTTGATCGATCCAATCTGCGAATAGGCATATTGCCGTATCTCTTAATATAAATATTATTCTGACCCCAAGATGACAGTATTTAGAAGTGCGCCGTACGTTGAAAAACTGAAGGTGTAAAACCCAACTTTGCTAACTTGCAACGGGAGGTGAAATCTAGTTACCGCATGTGTACACTTTATTTGTAAATACAGTAAAACCCGCATAAGTACCTGCCTTTTATTTTTTAGAACCAAAATTTTGAGGATTTTTTCAAATAGAACTCATCAAATAAGTACCTTCTGCTTAACTACCTTCCCCGCTTAATTGCCTTTTAGTTTGTATACTTATATCGAAATGTACCTATAAAAAAAATTATTTTAAATCACAATTGAAATCAGCAGAAAATGACAAAAGCTTCTTTTCATCTAGAACTTCCTTTTTAAAAGGTTACCGATGCTATAGCCAGTTGATTAAATGCTATTTCAACACTAATGGTCTTATTAATAAACATTGTCTAACTTTAGACAGCCGTCCAAGTTTTTAAAAAACCTTTCTAATTTTTGCTAAAGTAATCTATCTTTTTATCTTGCTTTAGACAACGTAATCTATTGTCTAAACCTAGAGAAATGTAATATTTTTTTTATTAAAAAAGCATATTTCCGACTGTTTCAAAATACTTAGACATAGTTTAAACAGCCAAAAATCTAATTAATATGACCCTAAACGTTTTTTTTTGTTGTCAATTTTTTTTTTTTTTTGTAAATATAGAGATAAATGCTTATGCGCACTTAAGCGGGTTTTACTATGTACTTTCCCATTAGGTATATTATATTATTTTTATTTTATCTCGCAATTACTTAGTACAAGAGGCCACTTCAATGAGACCCACTCATGGAAAAATAAGAAAATATTCTAAAAATTCTATAAAAGATTGCAATTGCTTCTACGAACTTTCAATAGTTATCTTCGAGGCTTCAAGGTTTTTTAATTAAATCTGCTGGGAAATGAACTGCAGAATTGTATTGGGTATCATCGCCTGTGTCCTGAATGTAAGCACAATTTTTCAGTATTTCTTTATACCAAAAAAAAAAAAATAATAAAATGTTTATCCTTTTACTATTTGTTTAATTCAGGAGACTTTGGCATGCAGTTACCATCACACTGCAGACAATGCTCATTCTAGTGTTATGTCCTATGTCAAAGAAAACATGGTACATTTTCCCATGATGAGAGGAAATACCGTTCATCTAGAATGTTTCAATGGATTTTTGCCACTGATTAACTCACTGGCAATCAAAGCCAGAGATGTCTCAAATGGTTGTGTTACAGTTGCTAGTTTTGAAAAAGATCAAGAATTGTCAGCACTACAGAATGCCCGTTTAAGCGTTGCTGCAGAAGTTCAAAAAATCACCACATCATTGACTGATTGTTCCAAGAAAGGTGGTTTGGATTATTTCGAATGTCTGGAGGATAATGTACGAATTTGTTTATGTTGTATTTTTTAAGTTTTATTTTTGAGACTTATTGTTTTTTTTTTCTCTCACAGGCTGAGGCTAATCGAAAACTCATGGACATCATCAAGAATAAATCTAAGGACCTCATGTCTAAATACAGTAATAAGTTGAATCAAATTGATCGGCAGGAAGAAGCATGTATTATGAGGGCAGTCAATAATGCTAAGGCTGAAAGTGACCAAGCATTCGTTGATCTAAAGTCTTGCATCAAGGATGGACCAATTATTCAAACTCAAATTGATGCAGAGGAAAGCACCAACTGAGGCACCATCAGACGATATTCAATCAAATGAACAGTATAATGTGTGGTTCTAAAAATAATTTTATTTTGAATAAAAAGTACATTTTTTGAGTAAAGAAAGTTTAATTGGATAAGGAAAGGGGATTTTCTATGATATATTTACGTTTGTACGTGCGCTGTTAGACTGTAAAGCATTTCCACCATTCACGTTGAATATTATATATTCGTTCAAAGTGAATATCTAACTTTAACTGGCTGAACAGAATGGTGACGCAGACGGAGCCGGAGCTGGAATAGCTGTCAAAATATTGAATACACGCAAATTCAATGTTGCGAACACAACGGAACGTAGACGCACACGGAACTGCAGACTGAAGAGTTCACCAACTTTTAACTTTTCACGTACGGCACTTTTGACATTTCAATTTGTATGAAGAAAAAAAACAACTTTTTGGGTCGGAAAAAAATATTGTGGTTATTTGTATCGCGAAAAAAATTATTTATTAAAAAGAAAATTATTGGAAACAAAAAATGTGAATTCTGAGCTTGTACACAAAAATATTCTTTTGCTTTTCTTCAAAATACTTTCAAAGCCGTAGCTCCATTGTGGACATGTAAAAAATATAACGTACGACACTTTTTGACAGCTCTTCCAGTTCCGTCTGCGGCTTCAGTTCCGTCATTCTATTCTGTTCAGCCAGTTAATCGGGCCTTAGTAGGCATTTCTTAGACCAATGGTAATAGCCCGTGGGGAATGGTAAGTGCGTTGCACTGTTACGCCAGAGATATGGGTCCGATTCACAGCCTCTGCTACCTAAAAATGTTTTTTAGGGCTACTGCCTCTTGCGAGGAATTGACAAATACTCTAAGAGTCATAGAAAAGTGTAGTTCACCTTAGCCGTTCGGAATCGGCAGTAAACTGTTGGTCCCCTACATTTCTCCAGACACGCACACAGGAATGGTTGAGAGTTGTAGGTCGTAGTTTTTCATGAGCTGTTGTGCCACCATATTTATTTATTTATTTTTGTTTTTAATTAGGCCAGTGGTTAATTTTTGATTTTTTTTTACGATACCTCATTTCAAAACTCTGGCCGATTTCTTGTGAATTATTTTTAATGTTCAAGAAAATAAAAAAAGAAATTGCCTCCCTTTCCATTTGAAATTTGAAATTTGTCCACTATGTCAGCTTATTGATTAAACAGGTACGTGATTTGGTCAAACGCACTTAATCTTAACTCAAATGAATACATCTATACATAGTACTTGCACGCAAGTTGCATGTTAGTTTCATGCAAGTTACATGTAATTTCATGCAAGTTGCATGTTAGTTTCATGCAAGTTACATGTATTTTAATGCAAGTTGCATGGAATTTGCATGCAAGTTACACGCAAGTTACATGTAATTGCAATTTGCACCCAAGTTGCACGCATGTTGGATGCAAATTGCACGCAAGTTGCATGCAAGTTTCATGCAAGTTCCATTCAAGTTGCACGCAAGTTGCACGGAAGTTGAATGCAAGTTGGATGCAAATTGCATACAATTTGCATGCAAGTTTCATGCAAGTTGCATGTAAATAGCACGCAAGTTGCATGCAAGTTTCATGCAAGTTTCATGCAAGTTCCATGCAAGTTTCACGCAAGTTGCACGGAAGTTGAATGCAAGTTGGATGCAAATTGCATACAATTTGCATGCAAGTTTCATGCAAGTTGCATGTAAGTAGCACGCAAGTTGCATGCAAGTTGCATGCAAGTTTCATGCAAGTTCCATTCAAGTTGCATGCAAGTTTCACACAAGTTGCACTCAAGTTGAATGCATGTTGGATGCAAGTTGAACGCAGGTTGCATACAAGTTTCATGCAAGTCCCATGCAAGTTTCATGCAAGTTTCACGCAAGTTGCACGCAAGTTGAATGCGTGTTCGTTGCAAGTTGCATTCATGTTGCGAATTTTCTGGTTTTAATGACGAATTAAAAGAAGGAATAAATTGGGGCTCAAGTCCCGATATCGACTTATGTTTGTTGTACGTAGAGAGTCAGATTATGATTCGTGCTCTGATCATACTCAGACTTAATGTTTACCTCTACTGTATCAGTGCATCGGAAAATAATACTAAAGTATAGTTAGCAGCAGGTATAATGTATTGAATTTCGATCAAACGATCAATATGAACAAAGAAAGATAAGTTTTTTTTTCCAAACTTGGGAGAGTTCTCGCAAGGTCGCAAGTGTAAGCAGTTACTTTTTTTAAATATAAAAATGGTCTCTTATCTTTTAATTACTAGGTCTTATAAGAGCCCACTTCAACCACTCTCTTTCATTATCTTTAGAAAAAAGAAAGAAAAAACTATAAAAACTATAATTAGTTTAAATTTGTAGGTACAGTTATGTTTCGACAGTTCTATTTAAACAAAGTTAGCGAACAAGAAATGAAATGCACCGTTTTTATCCTTACTTGTGTCCTGAGTGTAAGAATTTTCTATACACATCCATATATGTATCTAATTTTTTAATTCCTTTTGCTGGAATGCTGGAACTTTTATTCCTGATCATTCATATCAGGCCACTTTGGCATCCAGCAACCACAAGGTGGAAAGGGTTCATTCTGAAGTCATGACCTATGTTCACGAGAAAATGAGAAACAACGCAATAATGAGAGGAAATTCCGCACGCCTTGACTGTTATAATGAATTTATTCCGCATATTAACTATTTGGCATCAAACGCTAGAGATATTTCAAATTATTGTGTGAGTGATGCCAATCAACAAAGAAATCAGGAATTATCGGCTCTGGTGAATGAACGTCAGGAAATCGAATCTGAAGTTGATAAAATTACAAAATCATTGGCTGATTGTTCCAAGAACGACGGATTGAACTATTTCAGGTGCCTAGCTGATAATGTAAGCCTTTAAATTTGCTTATCTATTTTTCCTGATTGATTTTTTTTTGAAGGCTGAAGTGAATAGACAACTCATGGAAATTATCAGAGATAAATCTAAGGAAGTTGCATCAAAATATGCTGATAAAGCTGCAGAAATTGATAAAAATGAGCAAATATGTCTTATGGATGCAATTGAGATGACTAAACAGGCAAGTGACAGAGCATTCGTTGACCTGAAGTCTTGCTTAAATGGTGGGCCACAAATCGAACCATTTATTGATGTGGTTTAAATTTTCAAAAAATAAGGTAATATAGGTACATATGTAGGTACCCACGAGGTAATTTCAGTTTGAAATAAAAATAAAATGTATCTATTTCAATACGAAGTGTGTTTGAATTCAAAATTTTGTGAAAATGGAAATTTTTGCAATATTTCGAAGTTAGGGGCCGGTTATGGCGATCAGAAAAACACATCCGGAAAAAATTTTCTTTTGCACAATTCAATATTTTATAATACGATTTAAAATATAAAAGGGAAACGAGTTGATGATAATTCACTTGAAATATTTTTTTTTCTTAAAAAAAAAAAAATCTTTGAAAGAAATACTTTGTCTAAAAAAAGTACTTTATTCATTTTTCTGAATAGAAATTCTGTATGGAAAACATGTTTCCATCATCAGAAACTGGGTTTTGTAGAACAAATACTTCCTCCAAAGAAAAAGTGAAGTATCATCGATTTGTATCCTTTTTATATTTCAAATCGTATGCTAAAACATTAAATTATCAAAAAGAAAATTTTCCTGATGCATTTTCCTGATTGCTATAACCAGCCCCTTACAAAAAAAGTCAAAACTGGGTTCAGAAAATGTTGGTATTGCTTATACAAAAATAATTTCGAATGCGAACCTACAAGGATCTGGACTTCCAACTCGTGATAGAACGCGATAGTAATCATAATAATTGGTAGAAGATGCTGTACGTCAAGGGGACTCCAGCTAAGCACAAAGTTCCGATTAACGCTTATGCCACCATGCATAAAGAATATATACCTTCTAAAAGGTTAGGCTAAATGATCTCCCTTCAATTTTACAAAATTCCAGGGCATTGATTTACGCCGATGACGTAAAAATATTTCGAACAATAAGCTCCTTAGAGGATTGTGAAATGCTGCAAAAGGATCTGCAAACATTTTGGGAATTGTGCAATATTAATTGTTTGTTATTGAATATTGACAAGTGTAAAACAATGTGTTTTACACGCAAACATAATATATTAATTCATAACAATGTTCTGAATTCGTCAAATTTGGAAAAATTATCATTTTAGATCCAAAATTATCCTTCAATGATCATTATAATTATATTCTAAAAAAAGCCAATAAAACCCTTGGTTTCATAAAGCGATTCGGCCGCGATTTCCGAGATCCTTATGTTATTAAAACTCTGTATGTATCGTTCGTCAGATCAGTCCTTGAATACGGTTGTATAGTTTGGGCCCCATACTACTCGGTTCACATAAATAGAATTGAAAGTGTTCAAAGAAGGTTTATGAAATTTACACTACGTTTTCTTCCATGGTCGAACAGGGTTATCTTGCCTCCGTACACCCATAGACTTGGCTTATAAATCTCCCATCACTTTCAGTTCATAGAGAGTATTTGCAACTATGTTTTATTATTGGGATAATAAGTGGATCCATATCATCTTCTTCAGTTTTAGGACGATTAAATTTTAATGTAGGCCGGGTTACATCAAGAAGTAGACTACCAATTCGAACTATTTTTAGCAGATCTAACTATGGTATTTATAGCCCTCTTAATCAGTTAATAAATGTTTTTAATAAAAATAACTTCCTCTTAAACTCTGTTAATGACAATATCAAATCTAATAAATTTAAACAATCTTTTTTTTGCAATATTAATATTTAATTTTGTAAATTATATAATTTTAACCATAAATGTAACGTTAGTATTTAACGCATTCAAATAAATAAATTTTTTTTTTTCAAAAATAAACATCTGCGAGCAAAAAAAAACTTGAGATACAAAACATTTTGAGGTGATTAACCTATTAGGTAGGCATATTTTTTATTTCTTAAAATATTTTTCTTTCTAATCTCTTCTATGATTAATTCAGGCGATCTTTTCAATTCTTAACAGAAACCCTCAATGGGACAAAAAAAAGGAAATCATGGATCACCTTAGTGAACACGGGTTAAAATCGCAGTTACATAATACTTCTTCCGTCTCTTTTTGTGTAAGTACCGAAATTTTAGGGCTGGCAACGATCTCGGTCTCGGAGACGAGACTACTTTAAATGCACCCGAGACGAGATCTTATTTTTGTACCGAAATTCGCCGAGAGTTTCGCTGATGATTTTGGTGATCTCAGTGGTTTGGTTTCGGTTTTCGCTAGGAGAAATATTTTTTTATTTAATTATTTTTTAGTACTCATTTTCAACTTATATAATACTCACAAGTTTTTTTTTTCGAAATATTCTATGCGCGTTAAAATATCAAACCACATAATATTTGAATAGTTATACTCAGGCGAAAATCTAGAGAAGAATACGTACGATGTATACATATTTATGCATGTCGTTGGAATAGAAGTCGCTCATTTTTCAAACTTTGTTTCCACCTCCGGAAATAGGTGACTTTAAGGTTTTTGATGACACTTGGTAAAAAATATTAACGAAACGTCAAAATATAGTTTGTTTCCTACCTATCAAGCCATGAATTGAAGGTAGCTCCGATTTAAATGGATTAAAAAACCTCTACATAATTCAAACTTTACATCAGAAAATTAAATTTTTCCGAACAAATAGACAATTTATTTTAAGTCAGTGTAATTATTAAAAAACTGTACTTTAAGCACATAATGGCTACGAAAGAAAATAATGCTAGTTGTAGTACATCAAAACCTGGGCACTTAAATTCAATAACATGTCAATCTGATGAAGGCATAAAGGTGCACGTAACAAAAAAGCAAATTCAAAATTTTTCAAGAGGTTTGATTTTTTGGATAACAATGATAAAAATGAAGCTCAGTGTCTCCTGTGCAAAGTCAAAAAAATCTCAAAATTGATTTCAAGAAAAGATGGTAATCCTAAAATCTATACAAATTATTTTAAGGAAAAAGAATCATCGATCTTTGTATCAAAATCATCAAGCCAGAAAACATTATTAGTTATGGAGGTATGTAAAACTTTGAAAAAAAAAAATGCATTGAAAGAAAAAAAAAACAATTTTACAATTTCACTGTTTGAAACAACAAAAGACAAAATAGACTTAAGGAGTCTGTTTTATACATTTTCTTCGCACAAGACTCCACACCCCGCATTTTTCTTACCAACAAACTGCTGGGATACCGTACTCTGTCTTTTCAATCTGAACACGCGTCTTATCTTTCATCTTTTTGCTACCAAAAAACACGAAAGAAACCAAGACTAAGGATGAGACCAAGACCGAGACCGAGACGAGACTGAACATTAAAATTTTTACGAGAAAAAGGCGGGATCAAGATCGAGACGGCACTTGGTTTTGACGAGACCGAGACAAGACTAACAAAAGTCTCGCCTTAGTCCAGGAAAAATAGACTTTTACAAAGAAAAAAATTAGTTAGCGGCCGACTTTTTGCCCCCTTTTTGTAGAGATTTTTTGACTTTTCGATTTACTGTAACTTTTTAACAGTTAATGCTACAAAAAAAGTGAAAAGTTTTTTTTTGTTGAAAATGATATGGGCTACAAGATTGGGGAATACAGTTTTTCTCTAACATAAACTGTTTTTAAGATATTTGCAAAAAAAAACTCCCATGTTCAAGATATTTGGCCCATTTCAAAAGATTTTTTTAACTTTTCATTTCCTGCAACTTTTTAACGGTTACTGCTACGAAAAAACTGAGTGGACCATTTTTATGGAAAATCTCCTCAGCTACAAGATTGAGAAACTAAATATTTCTCTAGCACAAACCGTTTTTGAGATATTTGCAAAAAACTCATTTTAAGACCCTTGGACCCCTTACAACTGACCTAGCGGTCATCGGATCGAAAAGTCCTATTACCAACGTCCATGCCAAATTTCAGCCTCTAACTAATTTTTATTTCCTTTCTTTGGCATTTTTTCGTCTATATTCTTACTGGACGAACTGGTCTAGTGGTCTCGTCTCGTTGCCAGCTCTACGAAATTTTCAGAGAACAACGACCAACAATATGAGTTCGTTTTTTATTGATGCTCAAATCTGTGGAAATTTATATTACCTAGAAATTCTATAGGCTCATTTTACTACACCGCATTGGTTCTGGGAGCTAGCAATTTTATGTACTTCGCTCGGCTAACACTTCGTTTAAAGAAGTCAATTTTCGCGACCACTTTACCGCGATCATTTGGGCCGGTATAAACCAACAATTACAAATTGAAAATGTTTTTCTGGCCTAAGTCTATTTTTGATAAAAAAAAAAAGGAAGCTTAACTGAGCATTATGATCACTAGGCTGTCAAATTTACTGTCATTTGAAATAGTATTCCTTACTTGAAAACCAATATGTATTCATCTATACAAAAAAAAACTATACCACGTTCAAATTTTATTTTGCAACTACATTCAATTTACAAATTTAAAATAACCACAACATCCCATTCAATAAATTGAAATTCCTTCCATAAACCATGCTCCATGATGCATAAACTACTCGTAACTACAAAACTTTATGTTATCTTACATTTTATATCAAAATCGATATTTCAAAATATCCAAAGCTCATTACCAACTGTCATAAATCGCTGTTTCCTTCAATAAGTTATGATACTCGTCGTATAAGCTGTCAAAATGGATGTTGATGATGACAATTCAATCGATCAGGAAATTTTAAAATTCAACATAAGACAAACATTATCCCAGATGGTTTTAGGAGGAAGGTATAAAGCTGATGGCACTAATTTTCTGGTCTTCGTTCCCATCGCACTGACCATCAGAACAGTCAAATCTGCATACAAAAGAATACAAAAACAAAAACGGCACCCATAAGCTAACAATCGTCTTGGGCTGCCTGTCAATAGCTTCTTTATGTCTTCATGGTCGAATGACCATTTTAGCATAGATTCATCGTCAAGCTTATATACCTGTGTAGTTTTCCAGCGCCCATGGTTTGCATGGATACATAACAGATTGAGGAACAAGAAAGATATTGTGCGCCGCCGTCTTCAGTGTAAAGCTCTGTGAAAAGAATTAAGATTTCACGGGAAGATTTGTAGAATCTTACATTTTATTTGTGATTATTGCCTTTGGTGTTGGCTTCAATTACCAAGACCAAAGTAAAACACCACTTCTTTTCGATGTATGCACATATATATAATTCGTGAAGTTAAAGAGCTCTTGATAAAGACAGAAGTGTGCCTCATTTAATCATGCGCTTCTTTTGTTGTTGCCTAATTAATTAAAGTCGAACGCCATTGTGTGTGTTTCAATTGATAAAATTATTTGGCTGTGGTAGACGGGCGATCCAGCAGATTATACGATGTTACACAAGTCCAGTATCGCCATTTGATGTCTAGATTTGTTCCGTTTCATAGCAACTTACACTCACTCATTCAACAAATAGGCCGTTAAAATTCTAACTTGTTTCATTTCAACTATAATTATACCAAACGTAATGACGCTAGATGGCGACACTATAACAGTTAAAACTATTTCATGGATCAATGAATGTATGAATGATTTATTGTATTTCAATAAACTGACTGAGTTGTTGATTCCGATGTGAAAAAATATCGAAACCTAGATCATTTAAGTATATGGTCTCTTGTACCTACCTGTCAGTGTGCTCGGTAAGAATAGCATGCTTCCAAAAACAGGTGCACTGTCAGTGTAGAAATATTAAAATAGCGCCAGACAGACGTGCATAAAATTATACAATTCCAGGAAACTATGTGGCCAGATGCCTGGTATAACGTTCAAGTAAGACCAGTGCTATTATTAACCAACCCCCTCAAGGTAGTTAGAAATTACCAGGCATAATTCATGACCATTACATATAATTTAACACTTTATGCGATCAGTATTAGTGATCTTTAATGGTTGGCTATTAGGTATGGGTGTTAGCTTGGAACAGATGAGATTTTTTAAGACCTTGTCTATAGGATATTGAATGTAGATATTTTCTATGGGTTTTCAAGATGTTTAAGAGATTGTGTTTAATAAGCATCAAGGGGCTTTGAGGCATAAAAGTCCAGCCAACGAAGAAAAAACAAATGCAGAAAATCATATCCAAGTTATGAACCAATATACTTTAAAAAATTATTTTCAGTTAGGTTTTAAGAAAAAAAAATATGCACTAAGGATCACACGAACTTGTTCTTGTAGTAAAAACTATAATTCTTTGATGTCTTTAAGGAAAAAATGTCAAAAGTACTATACATTTTTGATTTTTTTTTTAAATATGATTTTCAAAATTAATAAATTCAATATTATTTTAATAACTCAGAAACAACAGATTAAAAAGTTATAAAAAAAATACCGTTCGTCCACCCATTAAGAAGGTATACGTGAATAACTTGAAAATAAAGCAATTTTCTCCAGAAAAATCAAAACCATAGATATTTCCGCAATTCGAATTTTTCGGTATTAACCTGAAACGCAGTTTTGTTACAACTATTTTGGTCATTACAGGTATGAAGTGTGATCAGAATCGTTAGAAGGTCCGTCAAGCTGGATCCACCACAACGGAAATTCAAAAATCTAACTATATGCAGCCATATAGTTTGACATCATCAAATCAGTTTTTGCCCTCTAATGGGTGAACGGAATTTGGGGCTCCTTCGGGGTTGGGGTACTAAATTAGCCACAAATTAGCTCCTAATTCCCGCATCATTAGATTTTTGAAATACTGTATTGGGAGGTTGTGGTGGACCCAGCTTGACGGCATGATGACGTCATAAAATCGGTTTTTGTTTTCTAAACGGTGAAGGAAATTTGGGGCTCCTTCGGGATTGGAGTACTAAATTAGCCCCAAATTAGCCCCTAATTCCTGCATAGTTATATTTTGAATTTCCGTTGTGGAGGACCCAGCTTGACGAACCTACCGTTAGAGCCGTTTTTGAGAAAATTTGTTCTAGATGACCTAAATCAAAGAGCATAAAAATTTGAAGAAAATCGGTCCACCCGTTTAGGCTCTAGCGTCAGTGGAAGCACAGACGCAAAAACGCACAGTTGCACAGATGCACAGACCGAAGGACGGTATGACGAAAGCTACTTTTTCGAACTTCTCGATCATCGTATAGTGTCAATTTTGATAACAGGAGATATATTTCTCCGTATTTATAAATGGACACAATTTTCTAAAACATAGGCTTAAAGTCGATAAATTAAATTGAATTATTTAAAGCCAACTCACCTTTATTAGTTAGTTTTCAATTTTAAATTTTCAGAAAAAAGTAAATAAAATTGTAATGATTTTTTCAAAATGTTTTGTAATAAAAAACTAAACTTATGTTTAATATTTAATATTACTACATTCTAAGTCTTTAAGGGCCATTTGCTGAAACGAAACTTAAGTATTTAAGTTCAACATAAGAGCTTATGTGACAGTTTACGCTGAGGAAAAAGTAGAACATAAGCGTTTAAGTTGAACATAAATATTTAAGTTTCGTTTCAGCAACTGGGCCTAAGTCTTTTAATTTTTTAGAAAATAAAAAAAAATATAAAAACTACAATCTTAGAATATTTTTGTATGTTAACTCTTTACCCCCTCCTGTCTGATTCTGTAGACTTGGGATGGGGAATGGGGTGACCTCCAGCACCCATGCCTTTTCTTAATTGTTAAATTGACAGTTTGAATGCATTAAAATCATAAATATTTTTTTTTAAGAAAGAAGAAGTTTTTATAAATGTTCAATTTGCTAAAAAACTGAAATACCTACAATCGTTTGGTTTTTAGCGTTTAACTTTTAGCGTATAACAGCATTAAATACTGAACAAAAATTAAGTGGTCTGTACCAATAAAAATTATTATAATTTTTGTTGTTAATTTATAGTTCGTAATTGCATTTTTTTCACAAACTTTAACTAAAATAGCTTGATTTAGTAAAAAATTAAAGAATTAGTTTGTGAATTAAAAAAAAAAACCTAGTATTACGTTGTTTTTAAATAATTGTTTAACAAATTTATTCCAATGTTTTGGAAAATGATCCCAAGATTTACGTTCTACCACTCGCATCTCCCTAGGGTTACGTGCCCACAATGCAGCTGTACAGCTTTGAATGTACATATATGTATGTATGTGTTTTGAAGAAAAACAAAAAATTATATTCTTTTGTATACAAGTTCAGAATTCACATTTTTTATTTCTAGTATATTTCCTTTTAATTAATAATTTTTTTCGCGACACAGATATGTAACCACAATATTTTTTCAGATTCAAACTGTTGTTTTTTCCATAAAATTTGAAACGTCAAAAGTGCTGTATACGTGAAAAGTTAAAAATTGGCGAACTATTGCGCCGGCTGCAGCTCCGTATGCGGCTACGTTGCGTTGCGTTCGCAACATTGAATTTGTGTGTATTCAATATTTAGACAGCTATTCCAGCTGCCGCTCCAGTTGCAGCTCCATCTCCATTCTTTTCAGGCAGTTAGTGTGCAGGACTGCCACACTGAAGGTCGTGAGATTGGATTCCAGCCTTTATCACTTAAAAACAGAAATATATATATATATATAGTTTTTTAACGGAAACTGCTTCTTGCGAGGACTCCAAGGCCCAGTTTTTCAGTGGCGAGTTAAATCAGAGTTAGTTAACTCTTGTCATAATTTTATTCCCAAATAACTTAATAAGGAACAGTTTTTTAAAACAAAAATTATGCGAATCGACCTAAAAAAACAAGGAGGACGAAATATAAAAAGCATTTGTTCAGTAATTCCCGAGTTATCCCATCAAATTGGGCGAGTTAGGCGCCAGTTATAGCTATCAGTCCACTAAAATAACACCAAAAATAATTTTTGTTTGTTTTTGTTAATTCTCTTCTTCGTATCATTGAAATTCATCATTGAAAAATTTAATGATTCATTTTAAGACGTTCAGGATGCAAAATCTATGATTCCCAAATATATAGCTTTTAACTGAATTAATATATCTGGCCAAAAAAATTTTCATTTCGGCCAAAAACTTTCTCATGACATGGAAGGTTGGACCCAACCGAATTTTTGTTCGCAATAAAGTCTTCAGCTTCACATTGGCATCAAAATAATTACTGATTTTGCCTTTTAAGTGCCCTAAATCTTAAATTTAAAACTTTCAATGATGAATTTCAATGATAGCTATAACTGGAGTTTAACTTAAACCTCGCACTGAAAAACTAGGCCGTAGATAGTTTATTGAAATGTTACATTAACCTTGCATTTCATACAGGACAAATTTTTTTTTGATGGATCTGTAGGAGGGATCAGTGTGAGTGTAAAAACGAATTTTCGGGGTTGAACTCCCCCCCATTTGGCCACCATTTTGGAAAAGGGTGCGTAAAAAGGTCTTCGCGA
Source organism: Epistrophella euchroma (assembly GCA_947049315.1). NCBI lineage: Eukaryota > Metazoa > Arthropoda > Insecta > Diptera > Syrphidae > Epistrophella > Epistrophella euchroma. Next base: position 116,504,474 of record OX346245.1, on the reverse strand, counting down.
TATCACGAGAACCACACATCGCACAAACAACATTTTACCACATTTGTGTAGATAATTAAATTCTCTACAAATTATGTATACACACTTTTTATCGTAAAATTGAAAACAAAAAAGTTATAACCTGCATTCTTGCAGACAGGTGCACATGACATAAGTACTAAAAGTAATTTTTTACGAATTTATAATTTTATTCTAATAAAACCATATTTCTTTATTGAGAATAAAGAATTTCAACCTCATATAAAACTCTTTTAATTAATACTATAATTTTTTCTTTATTTAACAATAATGTACCTATACAAAATTAATAATTTTTTAAATCTCCATTTTAAAGAAGTGCCTGTAGGTACACCGAATACCGATACATTAGAGATATGCATATTTATACCATTTTCCGGATTTATTGTATAAGGTCTGTAAAAGGTGCTTATAAAATGATTGCTCGTATTTTAATTATTATTCCACCCTTTAAAATTTTATTAATCAAGAAATCTTTATTACATCCACTAAAATGTTAATTGAAATGCTCAACCCTATTGTATGTTCCTAAACTTCATATTGATTGCAGTTTCCTGCGTTGATGAATTTGATCAATTTACAAACGAAGGAATGCAGACAACTTAAGATAATTTAAATATGTAATAAGAAACTATATATGTGGCAGTGTTGTTACGTTGTTAGCACGCCATCAACATTACATATTTCGAAATAAGCGGCTTATCATAATTGTTCACGATTAGGCTTATAGTTGTGCAGCTATTTTATATGCTTACAAAGCTAAATTGAGAAAACAATGCACAATTAATTAAGTCGCACACGCTATAGATGAGGTTTACTAACAAGACTTTTATGTCACGAAAGGCACAAAAATGAATGGCTTCGCATTTTAGGGGTGGAAAATATTGGTCAGCAATTTAAAGAGAAAAGTACATACCTAATCAGAAAGTTATCAGAAGGACCAAGGAAATAAACAAGGGCTATTGACTTGTGATTTTGTTTTGGTAATCATTTCTGATCATTTTTGCTTTGGACAATACATCCTGATATTACATTAACTACAGTGCTGTGCAAAAGTCTTTTACAAATTTCTGTCAAGCAGGTTTAGTTTAATTAATTTAAAGCCCTAGTTTTAAATGGTGAGTTAAAGACATAATTGTATTACAAGTGTACCCAAAAAGCAGTTGTAAGTAGAAAATACATGGGGATTCACATAAACAAACTTGGAGAAAAAATCATAAAAAACATCTTTTCAGTAAATCCACAGTTGGTTCACCAAATTTGTTAAGCTTACTCGGGTTTAACTTTAATCTAAAAATGAAAAACTAGGCTTAAGCATAATAAGCTATTAAAGACTATCGGTCGTTTATTTATAAACGTTGTCTAACTTTAGACAGCCGTCTAAGTTATAAATTAATCTTTCCAATTGTTTCTAAAGTGATCTAACTTTTTATCTAACTTTGGACAGCGAAATCTATTGTTTAAACCTTGACAAATTAATTTTTTTATTATATAAAGCGTATCTCCGAACCATTTCAAAATAGTTAGACACTGTCAAAAATCTAATAAATACGACTGTGTTTAATTATATTTTTTTTCATTTTATCTCATTTTTTACAAAAAAAATTTACTACGTGTCGATAGTAAAATTTCGTATACCTTGATTGAAATAAAAACCGTAACTCGTTTAATGTAAACAGGACTCACTTTCTTACCTTGTACTCGAGTGGGTAGATACCTTGCCTATCCATAAAATCAAGAAAGCGTCACTAAGTTTTATTTTCGCAATATAAAATACAACAGTTAGAAATCTTCACGAACGTGTGGGCCCAGAATGGTTTGGGTTAGTATATTATGTGAATATTCAATCGTGAACTGAAGGACGAAGGAGCACTCCAAGAAGTATGTAACTATAAGAAAAATGATACTATACACTCCAGAACACCGCAGCCTTAAATATCATGAGTGCAATTTGTAAAATCCAAAATGAATTTATTTGCTTTAAATGCAAATTGCTTTTTGCTTGTTGGACTATGCGCGCAGCTAAAATGTTAAGGACGTTGTCCAGAGTTGCCTGAAGTTATTACATTTAACACTGCAAATAATCTTCGATAAAAATCCAAAATTTTAAAAAGCAAACGAAAGTTCGTTGTGAATTCATGTGAGCATGATCAATTCATTTCAAAAATATGTGAAATTGCTAAAATAACAAAATTATCCTGTTATCCTATCCTATTAATATTATAAATTTGAAAGTTGGTTTGTCTGTCTGTTTGTTACTCTTAATCTTCGAAAATACTTAATTGATTGTAATGTAAATTGGTAGAACGACAGCTTGGAACATGAGGATGGACGTAGGCTACTTTTGTTTTCAAAATATATAACAGTTTACCAAAAAACAATCAAAATATAAAAGAAAAGTGCTAAATTATTTGAAATATCAGATTTTTTCAAATACAAAAATATAAAAAAAACAAATACGAAAGTATTTTAGAATCATTAAGTTATTTAAACATGCGAAGCAAGGCGAGCACGGGCCTGCTAGTTAATTTAAAATAATGGTCCCAACTAAAAAATTTTCGATTTTGAGTTTATGAAATTTTTTGAGTTGGGGTGCACTGTCCTAGATTTGTGTTTAGTCGTATTTATTTCTAAACAGAAAATCCCAAATAAAAAAAGCCCCGAATTTTTGTATTTATAATTTAATAAAAAGCCCTATCTTTTCCCTTCTTTGTCCTTTTTTATTTTTATTATGCAACGTAAAATCCCAGTCCGTCATGAAAACAATTTAGTTTAATGAAGGGCACGTTATTGGTCTTCAGTTGGTTACAATTTTTTGAGCAGTCAGGAGTGACATTTTTGCCCAACATAATATATTTCATATTTATTGCCAAGAAATTTTCTTTCAATTTATGTCGTGCAATGTTCCTTAGAGATTTTTGCTTATTCCGTCGTATATACTTAATTAGAATTTTGTCGTGCAATGCTTTCTATGTTTTTGTTGTTTTATAAGTTTGCTAATGAGCAAAAAAAAAAAAAAAACATCGAAAACATTGAGTGACATTGAAAAACAACATCCTATTCCAACCATGTTAAGTTGGTATTTATATTCCAATTTAGGCCACAAGAAGTTCTTATCATCGAACAGTGGCTGTCAGGAGGATGCATTTGCATCTTTCCAAATCGATTTTGAGCTACAACCTAGGAATAACGAAATATATCTAGCACCTTAAAATTGCATTTTACCCAAATCATTAATATTATTAATTTTAAACTTCTATTATTTACAATTTAAAACAAAAACAGCATGTTGTGATTTTAGTTAACATGCACTTGATATTTAATTTCATAAAATATCTCAAAAATATGTGAAAAGACTCACAGAAAATATGATTCATGGTCAGTTGTTTATCTTACGCTGGAAGGCAGACATTAACTAGAAAACTAGAATATCCTTTCTTCTTGTGTTCTATAAAAGCTATATTTTCTAGTAAGGTGACATTCTATAAAATAAAAAAAAAAGAATTATTTCAAATATTCTTCACCAAGAGAATCCGGTCAAAGATTCAATTAATTAAGACATACTCTAAAAAATTCATATAGAACCTATTTCACATTCATATCTTCCAAAAAAAATCACTTCTCCAACAGGAAGCCTAAAATACTTGCCATCTACGAGAGGCACAAAAAAAAGTGTGAGTAAATTCCTTCAGTCCAGTAGTTCAGATCCAGACATTGTAAGCTTATGTACCAACCAGGACAAAGAATCATAAATCATAAAATGAAATTTCCTTCCGCTGGCTGCCGCCATATTCATATACCCTCATATTTTGCAGCCATATCATAAGGACTCCGGAGACTGGAGAACATGAATTATCGCGTGACATTACCTCATCTCAGCAGGGGGCGTGCGAGTGGAGGTTTGCTGGAAACTCTTATCAAAACATTTATTCCTCTATTCCTACACGTATAGTTGTTGTCCTTCCAGTTCGTTTTTCTTAGCCATTGGTCAATGTTACAAACACACATGTGTGGTAAAATGGTGGCCCAGTCCGGTGGTGCCTTGAATCTAAGCGCGGGTAATTTACCCGTTATCGCATTTTAAAAAAAATCCACTGTGTCATGAATTCATCAGAGCATAAAACAAACAACGGAAGTTGAGGGTGAAGTTGCTGGGAATGTGCACTATTATTCTGAAATATTCTTCCAAAGTATTTATATGTCACTGTTAAATACCGAAATGAAGAAATTCTACAATTTACCGACAAAATTTGGAATTTTTCAGCAACTTTGGTAAAAGTCCAAAATATTTTGCCTTCGTAATTCATCCTGGGATCCCATAACCATGTATTTGGAGAGTGGATCACCCAAAAGTATTGTTGTCTAAGACAAAATGTTGACAAAAATCAGGAATGGATTATAAAAAAAAAATAATAAAATATTTAGTGCCAGTTGTACAATCGTGGGTAAAATCTTGATCTGTAGTTTAGGATTTTTAATTCACAGATTTCGGTGGATTAACTGATGTTTATCAATGGTTCAGGCATGTACTTGGCTTTTATCAAATACTTGAACCTTTCACCATCGTTGAAGTTCAGTTAATGCGCCAAAATCGGTGAATTAAAATTCCTGAACCACGGATCAAAATTTGAACCACGGTTGTACAACCGGCCCTTAGGTATTTTACCATTGCTGCTGGAAAATTTTAGAATTTCAACATTTCGGAGTTTTACAGGATGAATGAATCAGAAACACTTAACACTGATTTTTGGACTTATACTGTCAATTTCGGTCCACATGGTAAAAGTATTTCAAACAAGAGTTCAGAAAAGATTAGAAAAAAACTATAATTATATTGACGGCCAGTTTTTTTTTTACAATTTTGGTGCTTGGCCGAAACGTATGTACTATGTACATACATATGCATGCATGTATGTAAACCTCAAAAATCTTCAGCATATAAAAAGGTGATTATAACAGCGTTTTATGAACTCTGAGGTGATAACTAAGTGTGAGCTTTAATAATGCGAACAAAATCATTGCAATGACTTCTTATAGGCTTCTGTTGTTCGTATGGTGTAAGGTGTTGTTGTATCATCTCGTCATAATCCTCGTGGGCGCCTTGAAGAATGTGATGCAAATCGGTGATGCGTTTCTTTCGGGTTTTTGGTAGTTGTCGGATAGACGTAGCGAAAATGGTGTCACTTCGTTACAAAGTGTCTTATCCGGAGTTCCACAAGGTAGTCATATTGGACCTATTCTTTTTATATTATTCTTCAATGACGTACACAAAGCTATCTTGTATAGTAAGATTTTGAAGTTTGCTGATTATTTTAAACTTATTTATGGTTTTAAAAGCTGTAATCTGTTTTTACAATATCATATTGATAAAGTGTCCAAATGGTACTTACAAAACGGAATGGATCTAAACACTAATAAATTCAAGATAATGACATTTTCACGGAAACGATATCTAGCTGAAACCTTCTATTTCTTCGACAATTTACTTGTAGACAGAGTTGATATGTTAAATGATCTGGGAGTTCTATTTGACTGAAAACTTTCATTTAATTGTCACATCGATACAATAATCAGTAAGGCAAGGGGCCGTCTTGGATTAATAATAAGGTTCTTAAGTTAAGTAATCCTTACATCTTCAAAACGCCCTGTGTTGGAATATTGTAGTTGTGTTTGGTGTCCCAGTTATGAAAACGATATAATGAAACTTGAGAGTGTTCAAAAACGTTTCCTGCTTTATGCTCTTCAACAACTTCCATGGAAACCAACGCAACGCTTAACACCATATGAAAGTCGAATAAATTAATCTTCTTAATCTGTCGACACTGGAAAAAAAGAGAGAGGTCATGTTCCTATTTCAACTTTTGTCTGGTTCTATCGACTCTTCTTATATTCTAAGCCAACTATAGGTCAATATCTGTCCAAGATCGACTAGAAATCCCAGCATTCTTCTACACCTCTAGCTCTGTCTACAGTCAATTATGGTTTAAACGAACCTATTAATGTTATGAGTCGAGACTTTAATAAATTTTATAGTTTAATTGATTTCAATAGTAGCTGGTATTAAACATATTTTATATTCACGATAGTTTTATTATTTATCTTTTTTTGTAAAATTCATTTTAAAATATTTCAAACAACTTTGCGATTGTTTTCTGTAGTTGAAATAAATAAATAAATATGTTTATACAGTGTAAGTTTAAACTCTGCTTTTTGTTTAAACTTGAGTTCAACTACACTTAATTCAATTTCACAGTGTACGTTCAAATTTGAACTGAGTTCAACAAGTTAAACGCTAGTATTCTGCCGTTTAAATTTAAACTTTCTCAAAAATGTTTCCATGGTAATCACTCATGTTTTTCTCTTTTCTCTTCAAACAAAAATTAAAATTGAGCTGACTGCGCATGTGCTTCTGAGAAAATGGTAATGTAGTTCGGTAATATAGTTCGTTTAATTGAACCGAGGCTCAGTTTATGCTGTGAAACCAAAGGAGTTGAACTTGGAATTTAAACTTAAGTTCAGGTTCAGCTGAACTTAAGTTTAAACTCTCACTGTGAAACTGGGGGTAAAACTTTCAGCAACATTGCTTGTTGGACTTCATTTTTGATTTTAACATTATGGCTTGTGTCCAGTGTTGCCAGACGAAAAAAAAATCTCCCCCCAGAAAAATTAAAAAAAACCCCAGATTACCACATTTCAATTAAAAAAACCCCTAAGTTTTTTTTTCAACTGTTTTGTTTTAATTTTTTATTCACAGCTAGTACTCTGTATATACTACAAGTACTTTCTACAAACAAAAATTGGTTTTATTTAAAATTTATTGGATATTTTTTGATTATAGATTCAATTTGAGAGGGAAATTCAGGTAATGTAAACAATTAACTTTGAAATGAATCCCCCCAAATTTCCCCCCAAACATCTTCTCCCCCCAGATTTCCCCCTGACGATGGAAAAAACCCCTAAATCTGGGAGGAAAAAATAATTCTTGCCCTCAGTCAAATTATAAAATACATTCCAGAAAAACTAATGATTTTTTATTCGAGTTCTAACCAGAACCATACTCATGTATATAATTTAGTTGCAGGTATACAAAAGGTAAATGCATACAGAAATCAAGCTTTACGCATGCAAACAAATTTTCACATTCCATTATCGAAAGTATCACCTCTGCAATACCTAATTCCATTAATTTATCAAATCTTCAACTGTAAACTGCAACTATCACTATCACCCAACCTATCATTCTGGCGCCATCCAAAGACATCAATTACTCGCATAACTCGCAAGACTCATTTACACCTAAAAATATTTTTATATTCATGTTTGAAGTTCGAATGCAAATCTACTCCGAGAAGATTTATCACTACTTTCTCTTTAAATTGGTACCACATCTTGGATTAGAGCTATATGTTTATCCAGGATAAGTTGGTTTTATAGGCATTGAGTGTTTGTCAAATGGCAGCGTGCAATCGAAATGACATGACAAAGTGGTCGTGATTATAGACGACACAATTTGATTTTAAAATTGAACAAGTTTGTGGTTGCGAGAGAAATTTCTCTGATTCAAGTATCAAGTGTGGTGATGGTGACACTTCTTCTCCTAATTAAATACGACGAGAAGACACCAACAGCATCAGGTTGTATAGATAATTGATCAGGTGTTCCTAATTGAAAAATAAAAAATTTAATCTGGGCCTTGGACAAAAATGCCTTTCTTTTAATGAAATATTAAAGGAATTAAAAGAAATTTTTGGAATAGTTATAGCGAAGCAAAGGTCCTGATGTGGATTCCCTAAAAGCCTAAATGGGAGATGACTTTGGTAAGCAGTGAATAATATACAGTATGTGCCACAACTTATAGTTAAACCTGGCTCTGATAATTGATTTTAAAATAATTTCTCGATAAGCTATACAACCTAGAAACTTTAAACAAAAGGTTGTTATCCAGTTCTAAAATATAACACGTCTTTAGGTCGCCGAAAAGTTAGTTTAAAATCGAACAAACATAACAGATAGAGAACATATAATACCGTTTGAAAAAAAAATCTTTTATATTTAATTTCTTGTTAAAAACATGTTTTTGCAAACCAGTCGTGCATTTCGTTATTTTAGTTTTAATAAAATAAATAAATTAAATTCCACTAAGATGGATAAACAATATTATGCTAGTGCTTTAGAGCTTAGCACTCTTTGAATTCCAACTCTCTTATCATATTAAAATACCCAAGGCGTATACTATTTCCTTTCCTCAGTATTCAAGAGCGCAATTACCAAAAAGAATGCATTTAACTTTGCCATACGAACTGGACATTTTGCGAAGTAAAATAAACCAAATCTTGATCGGATTATTGTCGTCTTCTCGATTACTGTATAACTCTACTCCTAGCACAAGTTAGGTAGGTAAGGTATGGAGGTACTCCAGAAATGCAAATTTATTTTTTTGTTGTATTATTTTCCCGGTTGTGTGCCGCAGTTCCGCTTCTTTATTTCAAATAACGTATAACGTGTGGTTTTTGTTTTTTATCTGTAAACTGTAGGCAGCCGTTAAACAAAAAGAAAGGACGACATTTTTTGCACTAGTGGCAGCGATAACAATCAAAACAGGAACACTCGAGAAGAAAAAAACATTATCAGATAGAAAGGCAACACGTGTGCAGTTGCAGAAAATATTAAGTACCAAAGTCACAGATTTTATCCTATATTATAAAGTGAAGAAGTTTAAACAAAATTTATTTAAGGAAGTGACTTCTTCGGGCTCACATAAGTACCTACCTTAGTCCTTTGTGAGCTCTGAATGCGCACAACCATAAGAGAGAGGGAATAATAATAATTTTAAGATTGAGGGAAGGTATCTACTAAAATTTAAAAAAAAAAAAAAAAACAAACAAACACATAAAATTGGTACCGCAGCAAAGAACCGAAATATATTGAAGAAATTTAAGTTGAATTTAAAAACATAACCCGGCGTTTGGCAACTTGGCCCTCTCAAAAACATCGACTATCCGCTTCTCGTGCTCTCTTATTTTGTTTCTGAGAAGTAGATTTGTCGAAGTGGATCAGTCGTGCTGTGTTGACGTCATAATTTCCTTGTAACATGGTTGCATTAAAAATTACAACATGCATGTGTATCAATTAGCAATTAAGTAGCAACTAATTAGGTACTATATACTTTTTAATCTGCAACGGAAAAAGTGACCTGCTAATTTGATGCATATACAACATACCACACTTTTTTATTTCATTGTTTTACTTAAATAAAATACCGTATATTACATACATATTGTGGATTACATGTACATCTCGTAATAACATTGATTTATTGTTTTTTTTTTTTTTTTCTCAAAAAGATGAAAGAATTTGTAGTGTTTTCCATAAATGGCACTTTAAAAAAAAAAAAGTGGCACTGTAATTTTTTTGTTCGAGTGGCAATATTGCAGTGAGGTTGGATCGAAGTTCCATTCTTTACAGCTCTCATGGGCAATGATTCTGGGCCAGAAAATTCTGGCTCTTTTTTACTGCTGATTGGCTCCATTCTTGGCTGCATGCGCTAGCTAGAACTCTACATCGAACCATGGCGGGGTAAAAAAATTTAACCAGTGGCGTACCTATTTAGATTTTTTCCAAATCTGCAACCCCCTCTCTTTCCAGAATTTCGTCGCATATCTTTGACATAAAATATTAAGCAAAGAAAATAATAACCACCAGTTTCACCTTCACTGTTCGGATGCTCCTGCTTTTAATTGACGTTGCAGGTACTCAGATTGTGGTTTTCCCCACTGATTTAGGATAGTGCTGCATGTCTGGAGAGAATAGAATAAATATCGTTATCACAGCTGTTTGCACAAGTATAGATGCGGAGATGGACAATTAACTGCATTAAAAAAAAATTTCATTGGTCTATTTTCTTGACAGAAGAATTTTTTAAATTGAATCACCGTTTCCCTGGACACTTCGTACCTACTGCACATACATTTTTTACATAGACAAAAATAGTACATTTAAACAGATTTTTCAATCGAAGTAAACTAACTTGACGTTCAAAAATAAAAAATGTAGTAACATTTTTTGAATATTAAATAAAAAAAAGTGCGTATACGCCCGAGTGTACCACATTTTCAATTTCATCTCTTTAATGGATCATCTTGTTTATTAAATAAAACTCGTTTCCTGACATGAATCAACGTATCGCGTTTGTTAATCATCGTTCAATCAGTTAACAAAGGACGAGACTAGAGAAGTGTAACAATTTGGCATTTATTTAGTCAAATCTATAAATTAAAAGCTCTGTGAAAGATCAAAATTAGTATAAAAAGTTGTAGCTACACGTACTACTATCTGTTGGGGTCTTACTTCATGGATCATGATAGCTAAAAATTATACAGCAAAGTTTAAAGCCAATAGATAAATTTATCTTTCACGTTGAGCTCAAGTGATTTCGGTACATATAGGGTTTGACTTACAAAAGTCTCGTCTCATCTAGTCCCCTGGCCAGCCAATGGATAGAGTTAAAATCACTTATTAATTTAGTTAGGGATTAATAATAAACCCGTGGTTTAATAATTTTAACTAAAAGTTAAAGTATGTGATAATAGCCAATCCCCCCATATCGGTGGATTAAAATTCCTGAACTACGGATCAATATCTACAATTGTACTACTATTAGCACTTCATAGAATAGAGAAAAATAAGCTTGCGCTAAGATACAGATCATTCTTCTACATGTACAAATTTAATTGCATTTTTTGGGGTCTCAAAGCGTAGGCAGTTAGAGTTTCAAATTTTAAACGAAACTGTTGGGGCTTCTTTAAGACAATATTTGGTTTATTTGTTTTCAAAATATTTCTTCTAAATATTTTACAGCACCCATTTAAGGAGCTTCTTCAATATTAAGGGGTATCATAAATTGTATTTTCCTGAGGCCATATACTAGACCTGTGTAAATCGGTTATTTCAAATGATCGAATTGTTTTAGAATCGATTACCAAAATAACCCGATCATTTAAATTAATCGATCATTCGATCATTTTCACTTAACTTTATTCATTATTTTATACTGTTCCGATTCGATTTTTCATTTCGATGAAATTCACTCTCCGAAACTAACGAATTCAATTCAATACTGTACCGATTTTGATCGAATCCAATGAGAGAGTTTCTCACCGATCCGATGATCGCTAGATCAGTACAAGGGGTCAAAAGTCATAAAAATAAGTTTTTCTCGCAAATATCTCAAAAACTGTTAGTGCTAAGAGATAAGTTTTATTTCACAATCCTGTATAGCTGAGGCAATTTCCCACAAAACTGGTTTTAAGGTTTTGTTTTGCAGCATTAACCGTTAAAAAGTTACAGCAAATCGAAAATTAAAAAAATCTCTTAAAAGGGGCCAAAGGTCATGAAAATATTTTGTAACTTTTTAACGGTTAATGCTACGAAAAAAAAACGAGAAGATCATTTTTGTGGGAAATTTCCTCAGCTACAAGATTGTGGAATAAAACTTGTCCCTAGCACAAACAGTGTTTGAGATATTTACAAAAAAAAAAACTCATTTTTATGACCTTTTACCCCTTATAACTGATCTAGCGGTCGTGAGATCGTTGAGGACCTCTCTCAGTGGATTCGATTAAAATCAGCACAGTATTGAATTGGATCGGATCGTTGAGGAACTATCTCAGTTTTTAAAGAGTTCCATTACCAACGTCCATGCCAAATTTCAGCCCCTAACTAATTTTTTCCTTTCTTTGACACTTTTTCGTCTATTCTTACTGGACTAGAGATTGATATCGAAAATCGAGATTAACTGAAATGATTGAAATTGGGATGGAAAATCGGGAATTATCGAAATGATTGAGACTATGGCATCGATTGAAATGAAAATTTGTGATTTCAATCATCAATACTTTTACAATGATCGGATCAAAAAAAATCGAATCGATCCTGATTGATACAGCCCTACCATATACTGGTATGGTAAGGTTATCCAAGGAAAGTAGGTATGTTGAGTTCAGCAGTGGGCACTTGAGAAACCGGTATCATATTTATCCTTTCGGCCTTACCAATAATCAAATTCAATTAAGACTTAAAATATTGCAGTGAAATTAACCAATAACGTTATGGATCCTAAACAATTAACCATACATTATATTTTCAATTTTTTGGAGTCAACTCAATTAACGGTTTATTATTTATAGTCTACGTAAATATTTAGGTAATACCCATGCACGGTTTATTATTTAGAGCCTATTCCATTATGGTCCATTTTACTGAAATATTTCAGTCTTAACTTAATTTCAATATTGGTAGGACCCTTGGTTTGACCCTTTGTCTTATATTTTATTTTAAACAAGCTATAAATCTGTGTTTTGAGTCCCAAAATAACAACTATGTATGTTAACATACTCGAAACCAAAACCCATTAACACAAATCTAAAACTAATTGTAAGAAGCAGCCTTGAGGAAAAATGTGCCACAAGAACAATCTCATCTGAAAAGTCATTCTTGAATAGCTACATTATTATTTAAAACAATCCACAACCATAATGTGTACATCTAAATTTAGCCAATTCAATCTCGAAAAAGTCCCAACTCAATTGAGATGAAAAATGACTGCAAGATAATTAACGTTTCAACTTTTCGCTGCAAAATCCCTAAGCCACCAGACATTTCAAGAATATACCTCTCGTCAACAAACTGGTTTGCTGGTCCCCAACATAAGCCAAGGCGATGTGCGCCTAGCTCATTCTATCTTTCCCTCTGGGAGCGAATAGCCTCTAGCGATTAACCATGATCAAAGATGGATTTTCCACTTTATTGTTGCCCACTTGTGCCCACATTTTTATGAGACTTAGCCCACAATTGACGAGGACGATAACGCCACCACAGCACAATCACACAAAGTCCAGTTCGTCGGATGTGACCGCGCTAACTAAAAATATAATTAGCAATCACAAAAGTTGTGGCCTTTATATGTATGTGAAGTTAGTTTGTGGCCCCCGATATCGCTGGAAGCCTTATTGCCACTCTGGTGATCACCATGGGGGAGCACTGGAATCCCAATCCATGCCTACACTCTCCTTCCCGGCAGAGCGAGCGCAGCGTTCAGATTAGTCGGTGATTTTACTATAAGATTGGATAGATATCCGACAGATTGCAATTTGTTGCCGATACGATCGTAAAACATCGAAATTTGTTATCCAATGCGTTGTTTGTTGTTGTTGCTGTTGTGTTTGTATTAAGAAACCTTTGAAAAGGCTGGATCATAACGAGCTTAGCAATATCGTAAAGCAAACGCTTAGCAAATGTTTGCGATAGAAATGTGCCACAAAGAGGTGGATTAATAGGTGGGCGGTTAGCGGTTGAGAGATTACTATACGACCAAGTTATGTGGCCCCAAACTGAACGGGAAAGGTGGTAATATTAGGTACTTGGGCGAGGAATGATCAGTGAGTGATGTCTTATTGGGTGGGACGTTGATGTATAATCATGTTGTTAGTGAACCTATACCGTATGGTACCGCGTTTGTTAACAATTTTATAGGCTCAGGTGTTGTTCGAATAACAAACAAAGAAAGACTAATTTTACAGGGCAGCTACAAGATACATTAGACCTTGGAAGTCTTTACTTTTAAGTTAATGAACACTTCAAAATTGTAGTCATATTATTATTTATGCTTTGAAATTGTCATTGAAACAAATAATGTCTGAAGAAACAGAACAAAAATTAACCCAGAAATAATGCTGCATAAATTTAAAAGTTTTGTAAAAAGTGCACTATACAGACTATGTCATAGCTGAAATTATAATATTCGTTTTTATTCTTGTCACTTCTACTTCTAAGCTGCGTACAAATTATTGCTGATGGTCAGGTAGATCTTAAGCTAACTGATATCAGTCTTAAGTTGCTTCGAATTATGCAAAACAAAAAAACAGACGCGGGTGAAAAGGTTATAGGCTTATGATACTAATGATACAACCTAAAAAGTGCTAGAACTTTTTTTTAATAAACTGCAGTTAGTAATGATGGGCTAGGTAATTTTTATCTAACCAAGATGGTCTTGCTGAGCTAGATGGTCTAATTAGTCTACAAAATTCAGAGTTCTGCAACCGAGATACTCTGGGTGTGTTTAATAGTCTACGGGCTAGATTGGCTAAATGGGTCAATTGGTATTATTACCATTTTTCGGGGGCAGGGATAATGCGTAGGAAAGGGAGTGGGGGCAATTAATGAAACACTCAACTTCGTTGAACTAGGTCGAGTGGGGTATCGTTTCCATGTATTTTGTAATGCTGATTCCCATGGAGTCATTTAATTTTCGATTATATCACTTTTTACAAAAGCTTCCATTCAAATTATTATTGTTTTACACATAAAGGGAGCTACGTTCAAGCGGAATTTTATATTTTTTTGTAAATGTTATTTTTAATTTTCGTTTAACTGATTTATGTGTATTCAAAAGTATATGACACTCTTACAGTCATATTATTCAGTCACCTAAATTCGGTTTTAAATGTACATCTGGGTTTAGAGTTAGTAAACTCAAATTTCAAACTCAAGCTCATCATATTCACTTTATAACCCGAAATAAATCCATTTGTAAAGCCTGTCAAGTTTGATTCGATTTAATTTAAACAGACACAAAAGCAAGCGACAAAATAGTAGAAATATAAATGTCAAATTATTGATATTACCCGGTTTTCAAATGAGTTTTGAATTAAGTTTAAACAGTTCAACATGCATTTTACTCATTTTTACTAGTAGTGGTATGGTCTAAATTTCAGTGAAAAAAAAAAATTTACCAAAAACCGTTATTAACGGTACCTGCCATAGAACCATTTTTTTTTTTTTTTATTTTCGATTTTCTCGTTAACCGCTTAACCGATTTTGATCAATTTTTTTACTTAGGAGGTCCCATCAAGTGTGAATAATACTGCATACAAATATTTTCAAAAAAAAATATTTTTTGGATTTTTAAAAAAAAGTTCAAAATTTTTTTTTGAAAAATAATTTTTTTGAAAACGGGTTGATGAATATTTTTGATATTATGGTTTTAGCTGTATATTATTATGTTCTTAAAAATGGCATACCAAATTTTTTTTTCTAAAAATTATCAAGAAATTTTATATATAAAAAATTATTTTTTAAGAAAACCGATTTTAAAAATTTTTTCTGCAAAAATACACATTTTTCAAGAATTTAGATAGCGCGTTCTTCATTTTGAGATTAAAATATTTTAAGTACTTATTTTATCAATTTTAAGAACGTATTTCATGCTTTTTTTCCATATTCAAATTTCCGAGAACTTAAATATGAACTGAGAGAGTTCCTCACCAATCCGATGACTATGCTAGGTCAGTTACAAGGGGTCTTGTATCTGGATGTATCTGAGGCAATTTTTTACCGAACTGATGTCGATAATTTTGCTCATTTTTTTACATTTACTGTTAAAAAGTTACAGCAATTCAAAGTCAGTTTCAAGGGGTCAGTGGTAATGGTAAATATCTCAAAAACTTTTTGTTTTAATGGGATTTATTTAAACCCTTGTAACGCAGAATTGTTGACTATTTGGAATGCTGTAACTTTTTAACGGTTAATGCTGCGTAAAAACTGATACGACTATTCTTATGGAAAATTAGCTCAGCTCAGGATTGCAAATTAAAATATTTCTTTAAAATAAACCTCGTTTTTGAGGTATGTATTTGCAAAAAAAAAACAATTTTCATGACCTTTGACCTTGTAACTGACCTAATAGTCATCGGATCGGTAAAGAACTTTTCCAGTTACCAATATCCATGCAAAATTTCAGCCAATAACTAATTTTTCCATTCATTGGCATTTTTCGTCTTTTCTTACTGGATTACTTGACTTGTTGTTAAAATATCATGAAATTTTGACATTTCATTTCTTTTTTTAAATATTTCTGCTAACTGAAAATAGTGTGCATGTGCGCTGAATAAAGCACCACCGTCGTATAGGACTTATCGACCTATCGAAATCTTTTTTAAAAACTAAACTTTTATTTGATGAGTTTTCCACATCCCTCCCCTGACGAAATCCAACGTATAATGTTGCATGAAAGAATTTCTATTAAAGCTAAACACAAAAACAGGCATCAATGATAATCCGTTTGAGTTAAAAATTTATTTTTTTAATGCCAAAAGGGAATGTAATATACCTCAAACACAAAAACCTCATCATACGGACCTTTCATAAAAATCACAAACTGAATCAAAATGACAAACAATATGCTAATTCATAATTTATACTTAAATGATTTTTCTATATACAAACAAAAAACACAAAATATCGTATTTCAATCACCCTATTACTACAATCATTTAGCAAAAAAACGAAAATGTGGATCAAAGATAGCAGAGCAGACCACCTAGTTTTTTTTTTTTTTTTCAGAGAGTGTATCGCAAACACCATACCTTATAAAATTAAACCTGTGCAACTATATACGAATTCAACCACAAAAACCATGAACTAGGTTTCAGTTTGAGTTTAAATAAAAAAAACCTAATATCATTTATAACCGCTATTTTATCATTTATTCGTGTTGACTTGAAGGAGATAATGATCGCATATTACTCTTCGTCCACTTAATGAATCATAATTTTCTCCACCAACTCCATTATTAATATTTTTTTTCATTTTTAATGAGCCACGCCCTCCCCAAAATGAAAAGGGAAACCAAAACCAGAGGGTGTCCTTAATCGTGGATTTAGGAAAAAAAAAAAACAGAAAGAAGAAATTTGGTCATTTGTAATGATTATTCACCACCGGACTCACCACCCGCCCCATAAGCGGATATACGTCACCAATTAATTACACCGTCTAATTAATAATTTTGAATTCTTAATTTATTCATGCTCCGCGCCACCAACTATACTGGCCAGCCGCCGGGCCGACCGACCATTCGGTACCTCAAAGTAATGAGTTTTCTTTTGTATTCATATAACACACTCATCTCAAAGCTAAAGCACCCTTCTTTGCATTAAAATTAAGACTCATCAGCGTTTTGTATCTTTTGGTTTGCATGCAGGCAACATAAGTGAATCATTTTAACGCCTATAAACCAAACGAACATATCTATTAGAGATATAGGGGGGGGAAAGTCATCGATGAAAGAAAGATATACTCAATTGTGATTGAGGATGCGTTAAGGGTATAATTAACACTTGAGTGTGGGTTTGTGTATAAAATAATAATATTTATGTTTAGAAATGCCATAATGTGTCTGAATTAAAAAGAAAAAGCGTTTGCCGCCAAACGCAATGAAATAAAGCATATTCCTAGGTTGTATGTTCCTGCTTTTGGGATAAGGAGGTAAAGGGTACGATAGTTTTTTTTTTTTTTTCAATAATAAAAAAAAAATCTTAAAAAATTACCATAAAAAAAATATGAGGGGGAGGGGGAGTACGATAACTAGGGCGCCACAAAATAGATAATATCGAATTTTTGTAGAGGGCTTCAATACAATCATTTTTTACTATGGGAGGGAGGGGTCTATCTTCTTTCGTTTGGGCGGGAGGGGCAATTTTCTAAAAAATGTAATAAAATAAAAAAAAAAAATAAAAAAACAACGGCAACACTTACAATGCACCAATTTCAACAAAAACTTCTCCATTTGAAATGTTTCACGGGAAAAAACTGATCTCGTCGAAGATCACATTTTTCGTAGACAGCCAAGTAGCTATCGAAGCAATAGCCAGTACAGTAAGATCGAAAGCAGTTGCTAAATGCGGAGTTATACTTAATAATATTTGCAACACCTTTGTCAACCATTAGTTTATGTGATCTGTATAGGGATCACAATGGAACCTTAGGCCCCCGTGCATGTCCCTCTTAACCTAACTTTACCTAACCTTCAATACAAAAATTAAAGGTTTTCTTAAAGCCAGAAACCTGTTCTTTCATTTTTATTTTGGTCTCGTTATTTGTGTTAATAGTTATTAAAAAAAAAATACTTTCAAACTAAAAATTTATAAAAAAAAAAAGAATTAAAAAAAAAATGTTACTGTTTATTTCAAATTATCAAAATTATGAAATAAAGTACTGAATTGGATTTAATTATTTGATGTCCCTACCCTATAAATTCTAAATCGAAAACTGAAAACTAGATGGTTTTATGTCTTCTAGTTTATGAAAACTAATAAAAATTATTAAATTTACTAGTCAATTAGGGAGCTTTGCTTTCCTTCTTTTTTTTTAAATCTAGACTTTGTTTTCTTTTACGAGTCTGCATTTCGCCTTTAAATAAGTCACTATACGAGGTAGGCAAAGGTACATATCGAAAGTAAAAATAAATTGTTTTTAAAAGCAAGATATTGGCGTCGCGTGTTGAATATACAAATATTTATAAATAAAACATTAACTTAATGTACGTTGAAACTGAAGTAGTTTTTTTCTTTTAGAATGTTTAGGAAGTTAAAATGTATGTTTTTCTGGTAATGTGTGTTAAATTAATATGAGTCCGGTTTGTTTGCGATGTTGAATTTTTTTATTTTGGTTTCATCCATCGAAGCGCTTATACGTTTTAAGATAAAAATTCACACCAAAAATGCCCACCATTGATAAGCGTAGTGTTCTGCTGATGCGAAATGAAAAATCTCATACAAAAACGACATAACGAAATTATAAACGAAAAATTTCGTTCCGCTATGCGTTCTGCGGTATGCTGTTCGATGAGCGAAATCGGAAAATTGTAGCAGATTATTTGGAAAAATTTCCCCCCTTTTTTTCGCACAGAATTAATGGTCTTATCTGTACCATTAATTAGCTTTGTTTGTTTTTTTTGGGCAGTTTTGGGCAAATCTGACAAATTTTGAGGAGTGGGGATGAAATTCTTTCAGAGAGCATAAAACTTCAATTAATAAACTTGTAATTCAATAGATTAAACGATACAAAAATAACACATCTACCAAAACTAAATTAAAAATTAAAATAACACTTGGGTAACCCTTACCCAAAATCACATTTAAATTTATTTGAATTGGAACTGCCATTTTTTGACAGAACTCAAACCTGCCAATTTCTGCCCAAAAGAAATTTCTTACGTAGAAATTCTCAGGAAGGGGAAATTATTTCGCTCTCGTGAGTGCTCTCTTTTGCCAAAAACTGCCTAATTTATGAAGTGTGGAACAGGATTTTGAGCAACAATTGTTGACAAATTGTGACAATTGCCAGTTTAAGTCAAGGTCTGGAACAAAGCTATTGTGTGCGGAAAAGTGACATTTGGTCTCTATTCGTGTTTGTATTTGTTGATTCTTTCATCACCACATGGCTTTCTGTGATTTATATGCGTGTGTTTCTTGTTTTTGCAAACGGTATGTCACTTTCAAGGTGTAATTTTTCGTTGTGGTTTTCGTAAGCATTTCGTTGTCACGTTGGAGGCCTAAGGAAAACTTCGTTCCGCATCAGCGTACTAGGCTTTAAAAGGAAATGTGAATAACTAGCTGGTGCTCCCCAACTTCGATTGGATAGACAAATCAAGGCTTCGCAAATACATATGTAAAAAAAGAAAATATAAAAATTTAGAAGAACCATGTATAGGTATATGTTTGATACAATTTAAAGTTGAAAAAGGTTATAGGTATAGGTACCTACGAATAATATTTTCTACATGAAATAGGTACAATAATATATTTTCTCAAAAACTAAAAGACACGTAGGCATCTGGTTTTCAGTGTTTGACTAGAAATTAAACGAGTAAAATATAGAACAAAATTAGTTTGGACACAATTTTTTTTTGTATTATTTTTTCATAATTTTAAGTGTGAAAATAAATTTTTCAAAAACTATTATCTGAAACTATTTGAATTAAAAACATAACAAAGAACGGATTTCCAGCAGTAAGAAAAAGTATAGCATGACATTGTAAGTGTTGCCGTTGTTTTTTTATGAAATCTTTTTTATTTCTAGTCGATTTTTTAAAAATTTCCCCTCCCGCCTAAACGGGGGGAAATAGATCCCCCTTCCATACGATTTTTCTCTTGTCTCAACTCAACCTATACGCCTTAACTTTTTGTCACACTGTATGCGAATTATCTTATGTTTTTTTGTACATTCTCCATTTGTATGGAAAACTAAAAACCTTAACTCTACCGATTGAATTATTTCGAAAACCGATATTTTTATTAAGAAAATTGTTACATTCTTTTTTGTAGGAAATTTTTTAAGCTACAAATTCGCCATCAACCGTTAGGGAATTATTTCTGAAAAACCATTTGACCCCCCGTAAAATTGTTAGCGGCGCTCCTATCGATGGGGAATTTTTACAGTTTCTTAAGAACATCATCAGCAGGCTTTTTACCAAAATCCAGCTTTTCGGCGATTTGTCCGGAATTTTGCTGTTTTTATGTCTAATGACTGGACTATTTTGCTCCGGGAATAATTCTTTTCATTCATGTTATCCAAATCCAAGTCAAGTTGGCTGTTATAATTCCTGTATATTATATTGAACCAATATTTTCCATCCAGTTTTAAATTTTTCTTTCAAAATCATTTCAAGTGAAGCTCGATCACTGATCAAAAAAATAATAAAAGTTATTTTGCATAGAAATTTGAGACAGAATTATGTTATTTTCAAAACACTCTAAATTTTAATACAAAAATAAATTTGAATTAGCTTCTACTCCGCAGTCTACACTGATCAAATTTAGATAACCCTACACATTTTGACAAATTCATTTAAAAAGTGAAATGTTCCCTATTTGATGCAAATGCATGACACATGACAGTAACACAATGACCGGACCGACTATATATGCAATGTGCTGATTATAATGTTTGAATAGGGTCAGTGAGGCATGGCAAAGCGTGCCTTTGCAATGAGACGTTCGCTGCTGCTGCGCTAACTCCTGCTGGATGGTGACCGCAACAAAGCCCATTTGAATGAACACATCTAGAAACGAAGATGTGACGGTCAGATAGTCGTGTAACATGTCTTCACGAGTGGTGAACATGGTCGTTTATTAATGTTATCAGTTGATTTGATCAGTTGTTGATCGTCGTCGTTGAGTAGAATGTGTGTCTGGTCTGCTGAGGCTTCCATTTCCACTCCACTCTTAGTTACATAGACTCTGACTCATAGTGGTTGCATTACAAATTTCACAGTTAAAGTCGAAGACAAATTATCAAATTAATTAAACTCACTGAATAAGGCTTGAATGAATGATTTAAGGCAACTTATTTGATACGGTAATTTGAAATGTGTTGGCGGTTATAAATTGTAAGCTGGGGAAAAAAAGTATCAACGATTTGGAATGGCATATGGTTAAACTGTGGCTGGGGTAAATATAGGTACAAATGACAATGAACAAAATTAAACACTTACACATTTATATTAAATCAGATTAAAGTTGCTTTTTTGTGATAGAAATTAATAGTAAAGTACCTGGTCGTGATTATTTTAATTGCATAAAGTGTCTTTTACAAATTTTAGTATAGTTTTACTTTTAAAATATGCAGGTATGTATGTACAAAAGTGGAGTAGGTACTATTGTACATAAATGACAAGCTTAAGATTCATAAAAACAATCGAACGCGAACAGTTATATTCCTTAACCATCGCTGAACCCAGTGGCGTAACTAGCTCTTTGGGGGCCCTGTATCAAACATTTTTTTAGGGCCCCCTTGCCTGACTGGTGCACAGCCTTATAAGGTTTTTTTTTAAATAAATTAAAACACTTGCGTCAACATAAAGGATACGTTTAATTTAACTTAAAAATTTTAAGTACAAGTACAATTCCATGGTAATTTTACTTAAAATTTTCAAGTATACCACCCAACTAACAAACTCTCCAGAGCATAGCTCTTGAAATCTGAAAAAAAACTCCCATAAGACTTTTTTGTATCTTATAACTATACTTGAGAATTAAGATCTTGTTATAGTACTCACATTCGTCTAATAACAATTTTATTATAAGAGGTTAGCATTTTTCAAATGTCAAAGTACTTAAATCCTATATATAGATCAATTTAAGTCTTTTAAGTTTCTCGTTATGAAACTAAAACGCTAAACGTCATTTTTAGTCTTAACAATCCCATAATAACACATAAATAAGAGTTCAGGAGTCGAATGGGAGCTTAAGTTTTTAATGCCAATTGAACTGCTGTTTTAATTGAATTAAACAGAAGTGCGTTCTTTTTCCGAAGAAAATTTGCTTCTGTTCATGTATCTATCTGATACGCTATCAGCTAGAAAGAAGTGGCAAGTTCATTAATTTGGATCGATTTTTTGGTTTGGTGTACATATAAAGAAGGGTTTGAGAAACTTGGTTCCTTGTACTAATAGTAGACACCTTGAGTATGAGTATCAAAAAATTTGCATGATATCTTAAATTGCTGTTGCGTTTAGTAGTTGTCTTTAATTGTATTTTCACAGGGGATTAAACTAATACCAAACTTAATTTACTTCCAAAAATTATGATGTCATGATGTATTTTCATTGTTTCAAAATAGAAATCTAACAGAATTAAAGACTTTTTTTCATACATCAGCAATAGTTAGAATGTATAAAAAAAAAGAACGCGCCACAGATATTTGTTTTTCTTAGTCCCATAAGACCATTTGAATTCTCATAAAAAGTGTTTCGATTGGTTGCTAAACCACAAACCGAAGTCTCATAAGAGCATTTGAATGCTCATAAGAATTGTTTTGTCTTCTAGCTCTCTTACTCACTGTGTAAATATAACAAAGGTCTCATAAAGACGTTAAACCGAGAGTTAAAGTATCGGTGAACAGCAGCCATACTTCAATGCGAATGAAAAGTGTTCTCTTTATTTTTAGGGTTACCGAAACATAAAAATATGGTCTTTGTGAAATATATTTTGACTAAAATCTTAAAAATGTATTTTGTGTAGATAATTATGTGCAAGTTATGTAAACACATAATGGTTAGTTTTATGTTAAAAAGATGTTCGGAAATGTTAGTTACACACAAAATTCAATGAACCTCCATGTTTTAATATTCTTTAATATTGAATATTTCTTTAATACTGAATTTACCCAATGCAATAATAGTATTCTGATTAAATCTATAGATATACTGAAAAATATGCGAGTTCATTTTTTCTTGTGTTTTGTCTTTATTTGCTAAATAGAGGCAGCAGAATATTTTCGCAGTATAAGAGAAATTGCAATATTATTTAAAGTCAGTTGTTCTTATTGTCTTGTTGGTTTTTGTTATACCTAAATAATAATAATGACAGTAAATGACAAAAAAAAAAAAGAAAAATAAAAACAAATAATGAAATTTTTTCTGTCCTGGTAAATAAAGCATAAACGTTTTTTTTTACAAACAAAAAGTATTCATGGTAACCCCTTTTTTGATAAAAATTAGAAACAAAATTATTTAAATACGCATTATTTTCAAAGCGCGTTGTTATTTTTCGAAGTAAAATGTGCAAATTAGTAGATAGAATTTAAATTGCAACAAGATTTTAGTTTACATTATGCCACAATTATCACAATTAATATACCTACCTATTTCAATTTACTTTCCCGACAAATACTCGCATCAAAAAACACATAAGTTTTTTTTTGATATGAGAGCATGACGCACACACACACAAAAGAAATATAAAACGTGAGAGATTTATTTTTTTTAAGGTTGCGCATACTCATTCTCTTTCAAGATACTCCTGTAGGAAAACACACAGTCTCTTAGCAAGAGTTAAGCAGCTTTTTAATGCAGCGTCTGTCATCCCATAAGGAGAATAAATATACTGCTATAAGTATGAAGAGCCTCCCATAACTAGGCCATTTAAGGCTTTTAACAGTCTGATAACAGTCTTGAAGTTCTCTTCAAGATGGCTTTTAGCGCCCATAAGTAAGTCTCATAAAGCTTTTGGAGCGTCTAATGAGAGCAAAAATGTTACTTGGGCAGTACCGGTACTTGTGCTTGTAATTATAATTTCACAAAAGAATTGAAAATTTTGTACTGATTACTTTAGTAGGTACTTAATTATTGTACTTAAATATTCTTCAAATATTTGGATATTCAGGTGCGCCTCTCTATCTCGGGGGCCCCAATACCTCGGGGCCCTGTATCAATGATGCTGCTGATACAGCAACTGGCTCAACCTTAGTTAATCTGCCGAAATCTGTGAATTCGAATTCCTGAACCACGGATCAATATTTAAACCACGATTGTACAACTGGCCTTTAACCGATTTTAATCAAATTTTTATTGAGGTCTTTTTTGTTTTTGGGACTTGTTTAATTTAAAATTGGGCAGTTTTTCAGTATAAAAAAGTTACAGATTTAGGGCCATTATTCGCAATTTAAAAAAAAAAATCGAAAAGAACACAAAATTCAAAAAATAAAAAAAGACACGTGAAGCGTTCGATCCAAAAGATAGAAAATGGTCTGACCCAAGATTGGCGTTCGAAGAACTGCCCTGGAAACAAAGCTTCAGCAAACAACTGTAAAGCTAAAGAAAAACAACTGTAATTGGAGCTCAGTCACAATCGGTGCTGAGAAAATTGAGAATCTGCATCTTCTGCAAACTTCTAAATGGCGAGGATGTTCAATTCAAAATTGATGATGACCACGGTTGGAAAAAGGCTTACTATTGTACTGAATTTTGTACTATTTAATTTTCCCAGTACGCAAGTACCACTTTTCAACTTTCAGTACTATTTCAATTACTGGCAAAAGACCAATTCTGAAATTTTCATTAACTGGGTTTAACGCATCACTCAAGTGGTAGTTTGGCATAAGCCCGATGAAATTCATTCGAGATTTTCATACAAATTTCAATTAATATAATCGAAAAATTCTAAAATGTAGGTACCTTTCGAATGTAGATGTTTGGTGCGGTAGGAAAAATATTTTTTCGTATCTAAAAAATTAAGGAAAATAATCAATTTTTTAAAACTTTTTTAAAAAAGCTAAGTCAGTTTGTATGAAAATCGAAAACAAATATTTAAAAACCAAATGGTGTGCTATATATACCTTTTGTGAAATCTAATATTTCATGTTGTTTAAATGAATGTTTTTCAGAAACTTAATTTCAAAGTCAAAATGAAAACAAAATAGTAAATGGTAAAACGGAAAAAATGGTTTTAACTATGAAAATTTTTTTGCGTCATAAACCAAACAAAACAATCAACTAAAATAAAAATCATTGTAGGTATTGGTCTCCAAGTTGTGTAAATATATGAAATAAAAGATAAAAACTTTTATAAACTATAAATATAAATATTTATTTATTCAAACTATATCACAACTTTTGTTTCAGAACGGATACCTCGACTGAAAATTCTCCGATTTCGAACAAATCGGAGAAAATTTTCTTCCGAACGGATACCTCGATAGGGCTGATTATTTTTGACGCGTTTTGGAAGTCAAAGTTCCATCGTCAGGTTCGATTTTATATCATAAGAAGTTCCATCTTCAGGTTTGAACCTGAAAATGGAACTTTGACTTAACGCGTCGAAAATAATATTAAAAAACAAAAGTTGTGACATAGTTTGAATAAATAAATATTTATATTTATAATTTATAAAAGGTTTTGTCTTTTATTTCATAAAATAAAAAGTTTGTTTTTAATTTCTTAGGAATCAAAAAAGAGGGAATACAAATCTTTCCTCCGTGCATTTTTTATTCTTAAAATGTTCCCAGGGATGATTCCTGTCCTAAAAACATGTGAACGTTTTATGAAATTTGAATTTTCACTCAATAATTCCAAATATGAAAAAAATATGTAGGTATGTATATATAAAAAAAACTGTAAAAATTTTCTTCCGAAAAATATGTTTTAAAAAAAATTCTCTCGGCGAAAAAATAAGTAAACCAAATATACCTCAAACATTGGTCAAATATTCTATTATCTTTCCAAAAATATTTAACAACATACCTACTATGATTCCGATTTATCTCAAATTATTTATTAAACGTTATATTTTTCAGAATTTATTGACATATCTATTTAAAATGTACTAGCGGCGAGCCTGGCGAACTTTGTATCGCCCTCAAATAAAGTTGTCAAAAATATATGAATTGTTATTGATCTCCAAATCGAGATGGTTGCAAGGGGTCGATGGCTGAATACTCAAAACAAATCTTCCTCTAACGTCCAATAAAATATTAAATTCCTTTAGAATTCACGATTGGAAAAATTTCGGTACTATTTGTTCATTTTCAGTACTATTTTTTTTCTGCTTTCAGTACTATTGGCAAAAGTCGATTTCCATCACTGATGATGATATTGCAAACCTCTGTCCACCACACGAAACTAAAGTAATAAAAGAAATACTATTCATAAATAATTTCCAACGTTCAAATATTGTACAAGATTAAATTACCATCATTTGCTCAGTTTCGTTATATTAAATGAACTCTTAGTTCATTATTATCAACTTATCCAAAAACTCACTAGGCACTCATCTGAAGTGGCAAGAGGGAATACCAAACTATCACTTAACCCACAGCAACATACTTCTTGTTCATCAGATCCAAAAATAAAGGAGATACTTCGGTGTACATATTAAAATATATGTTATCAAATTAATGCGTCCATAATTCAAAACCTCTAGTTCAACTATTCCGAATGCCAACAAACCGTATACAACTCGACGCAAACGTTGAAGAACTCAACTGAACAAGTGCAGCAGACAAGAGCAGCTCTGTGGCAGCATGTCATCCACTGAGCACATGTCGTCACGCGTTCCCTAATAGAAAACAGGGCAACGCCAAGGACAGGGAACTGCTTGTACATTTGCTGGCTCCAAGTTAAATTACCCAGCAGCAGCACCAGGCGTTGAAATGTGGACATGGACACTATGTGTAGGCTTCACCCACCACGCGCCATAAAATATATACCAAATGCATTCTCCTCCTCTGTATGTGCATTACGTTATTCCCATTATCAAACGCGAGATTTGTGTGTTCCTGTGGTGGAAATTTATTAGGACGACACGCACAAGACCAAAACCCGACGGCCGACATGACAATCAGTTGACATTTTTAGGGAAATTTTATT
Organism: Epistrophella euchroma; assembly: GCA_947049315.1. Lineage (NCBI taxonomy): Eukaryota > Metazoa > Arthropoda > Insecta > Diptera > Syrphidae > Epistrophella > Epistrophella euchroma. The sequence goes on along the minus strand of OX346245.1, from coordinate 116,477,476 downwards.
GCAGGTGGAATTTGCTAGACTGAGGTGGCAGAGATAGGTCAGGTGACAGATGGTATACACATGCTGCTGTGCAAATTGTGTGTCCAATAAGAAGAGAGATACGTGAATAAATTGCCCAAAAGCATCAGCCAAAATGGTTCAATGGACATTGTCCATCAGCCATCACCAACACTGGGATAGTTCAAAGCACAAGTTCTTTCAAAATTAATTGGACTCATTTACAGATATAAATGTAGCAAAGTTGTTGTTTCCTAAGTTCTCTTCAAGCAATTAGAAGGATTTTATTCGCCCAAATTACAAGTTTGGGTTATGGTTTAATCTTTTTTAAGAGTCACTTCTCCTTTGATATCTATTTCTGCTAAGTTAAATAAAGGAGAATTCATCCAATCGTGAAGCATGATCATAGGATGAGCTAAAAGAGTCGTAAAACCTTTCTTTCTCGGTCTCGCTTCCAGTGGCGTAATGGTAAGTGCGTATATGACTGCCTCGCTGAAGGTCGTGTGGTTGCTGCCACCTATTGAAACAGAAGAATTGACACAAATCCTACCAAGATTTGTTCGGAATCAGCAATAAACTGGGACCTACAAAGGAAAATTTGAGATTTTCAAGCAAACTTGTAAGGTACTTTAAGTATTTCAGAACCGCAGTCCTCTACAGTACAAGTTATAAGTAGGTACTGGTACTTAAAAATGGCAAGTACCGGTTTTTTTTTAAAGTATTGGGGTAAAAGTAACAAGTATCAGGTACTTAAGTACGTGAGCAGTACTTCAAGTACTTGAACTGACACGACGATTCATGTGCAGAAGGCCTTACTTCGATAAAGATCTGATAGAGTATGCAGTGGCGTATTTAGTTTTTTCGGTCGTCCTGGGCAATTAAAGTTGCTGACTTTCCACTTATATCTAAACCAAAACCATATAACAGCGCTCTATTTTTATATTCGCTACTCCCTTCGCGTTCAATTCTCGCGTTATATTCTCTCGTGAGCGCTCTCTTTTGTAAAAAACTCCGAATGTTGTCACAACATAATTTTGTTTTAATTACTAAAATAACAAAATTTCTTGTAGTAGCCGTGGCGTGATGGTTAGTGCGATGGACTGTCATGCCGGAGGTCTAAGGTTCGATCCCCAGCCTCGCCACCTATTTATTTAAAAAGAAAAAACGGCTACTGCCTTTTGCGAGGAATTGACAAATCCTCCAAGAGTATCTCCTGTCACAGAAAAGTGCCGCTCGTTAGCCGTTCAGATTCGGCAATAAACTGTAGGTCCCCTCCATTCCTGCAGACACGCACACAGGAATGGTTGAGAGTTGTAAGTCACTAGGCCCTAGTTCTTCATGAGCTGTTGTGCCATCAAATTTATTTTTTTTTTTTTATTTATTTTAACAAAATTTCTTTCTCTTTTTAAGCAAAGCATTCTATAGGTATGTTGAAAATGTTACAATATTATTATTATTAAAACTCTAACTTTCTACGCTTTACGGTAAGTTTTCAATTTCATTTTTCCACCCAAAATCATCTCTATCATCCCTCTCCACCTATTAAAAAGATAAAAATCAATAATCTGAAAAAATATAAATAACTTTTACCTGCCCATAACAGCTTCATATGCACATAATTTTTGATTTATGCACATCTTTGAGACAAAACCTTTCTAATGATATATCACTCATGCATTTCCATTGGGTATTACTGGAGAAAAATGTACCGTATCTTGAGAGGAGGACTTTATTAATTAAATCAGCGTTTGCCCGCGAGCTCCGTATTGCAGCCATCATTTTTTAAAGTGGTAAAATAATTCATTAAAATAGTTTTTCCAACCAACATGAATCAACTTAACGTGCAAAAATTGCATATGTAGTAAAATTTTTTTAAAGATTTATTTAAATAAGAAAAGTACGTATACGCCCAAGTGTACCAATATAAAAAATTATTAAATTTTTTTTTTTTGAAGCATTTAATTAAAGAAATCTATAATTTATAACTACGTACTTAATTAAGAATATTTTAAATTTGTAATCATTTTTTTTTATAGTTCTTGATAGCCAAATCCTTCTAAAAGTCTCTTCCTCAGAAATGTTGCTTGTCACGACCCACTACGTTGTCGCAACCATATAATCTCGTGTATATCTGTCGTTCAGGAGTTATTCACTCAGTTTTTGGTCGTTTAATACGTGTCCGAGCCCTTATAATGGGGAAGAAAGAATGACGATTGTTTTGAAAATCATAAGAGTTCGGCCGATGGGCGTTTAAGACATGCATTATAGAATATAATAAACTAACGTCCAAGCCGTTATTAAAAGCAGCTACAAAGCTTAAAACGATAAATGAAGCAATAAATGAAGCCACCCAAATTTTCGACATCAATTGACATCAATGATAGAGCTCCGAAACCAAAGAAATCCTGTTGCGTCGCAGGAGTATCAAACTAAATAACCAACCTGTTTTTTCAAGTTCAAAATCAACATTGACAATGTTTAACGTCCATCGAAAAAATTGCAAAATAATTTTTTGCCGCCCCTAAAATGTTGCCGCCCTGAGCTTTAACTCATTCTGCCCATAATGGTTATTATGGCTCTAAGTGTAGAAAACTTATAAAAAATGAAAAACGTATAATATTTTTTCACCTTTTAACATTTTTGTAACTTTTTCCAAAAAAAAATCGCACTTCTTGTAAAACATAATAAAAAAAATAAAATTTTTTGGTGAAATTTAACTTTTATAATATACTAAGCTTTGAAACAAGTATTCGGCTTTAAATAAATGAGCATCATTATTTCAGCAAATATATTACCCTCAAGCGTTCGTCGTATAAATGAAGGTAAATTCAAAAATTGCTCAGAATTAAATGCCTTCAAATTTTACAAACTATCCTGAAGTAACCGCAGAATGTATCTCAATTTGATGCCCCAGAGATGCAAATGCGTTAGCCACACACGAAGTTTCATGCCACAATCATAATATCCAAGGTAGAACCGCAGCTTTTGCATATACTATACATAGTCTATAAATGGTCATACCTTAATGGATATCCCAGTTCTTTATACCCATTTGAGTGCTTGAGTTCCAAGTCCCCCAAGATAACGTAATTAAAGCGAAATAGTTCGATTAAATGGTGAATGCGAATGCGCCTTGAGGTCATTTAGCAACTTCGAAATAGCCTGTGGGAAACAACATCAGAGAACTAGCAAACATTTTGTAGATATATTTACGTGAGAATGAATTTCAATCGACTGCAACTTCAGTTCTATAAGATGCCAGCAAGTTAAGAGCAGTAGTACCAGTTTAAGCAATTAACATACTAATTGCAACCTGCAAACTCCAGATACAGATATCAATGCGATGGATTAATGCCGGGATAGAAGAAGAGCTTAAATTTTTGTTGCAGTTTCCAGACAAAATCTTTTTCAAGGAGTTGTGCATCAACAGTAAGACATCGCGGGGTATAAAACGTAAAAGCAATGTGGCATTTAGCAGGGAATGGAGAGAGAGAAAAGTGACTAATCAAAATTTTTAGAAGAAGAAACATATCCTTAAGGCGTGTGCCTGTGCAGTGTGCACATCGAGTACTCGTATATCAGAGTAAAGTTGTGATTTTGATTTGCAACGCAGGAATAGATTTATTGTGCGAGCACGATGTGCGGAAATTTTTGTTGCTTTGCTTGGTTCTTGGTTGATGGGATCTCTTGCAGGTGTTCAGCTGGAAAATTGTTTGGTTAATCAAATTGGAAATGTTATGGCATACATTTGAGGCTAATCACTCAAAAGTGTTGCGAATTATAGTGCTTATATTTTCAGCAACCGGTGAGTGATTAAGTTTTTTTTTTTTTATTTTGAGTTTTGTGATGAATAGCGAAATAGCGATTTTACTCATTACTGTCTGTCTCTCAGTTTACTTTTGCCTATCTAAGTGGAGTGATTTTTTTCAAACGTCAGGGACTGGGTTTTGATGGAATTCCCTGAGAGGAATTGACATTTTTGCAGCTAATAAATTACTACTAAATAACTCTTAAAACAAAAGGTTTCAGACTGTATTTCTACTTAAAAAAAATATCTGGCAGCATGACAGCTTGCTGAAGGCTTATGTGAGGGACAGTTTTTTCTAAACAATATACATAGATACTTTTAAAGTCTTGGAGGATTTGTAAACTCTTCATAAGACGTAGTTCCTTTTGAAAATCATCATTTCTGTTTTTAAGAGGCTGCAAACGACAGATGGTAAGCAATTGATACTAGTTAGGTCTCGAGTTACCTATGGCTGGATTTCTTTAACAAAAAATAGAATACCTTCTTGAAATTATTGTAAGACCTCAACGCTGCCTCTTGTTTGGAATCCTAACCAGTCACAAATCTATGGGAGCCCACATAAGCAAAATGGGTATCACCACATCCGATTTATGCACAGGGCGTAAGAATAAAGAGGCGGAGGAGGGATCCTTTCAGTTTCTATGTGAGCCTAGTAAAACCAGAAATACAGCCTTCGGAGAATATTTTTTTTTCCACGTAGTATGGGTGACATCTAGTGGTTTCCATTGAGAAACATTCTGAAATTCGTCCAGAATTCAAGATGGTTCAGGAAGGCAGCCCATATGCCTAACCCCTAAGCTTCACTAAGTCCTAATCCTTCCTTGACTCACCTTACCCATATCCTGGGGAGCATAAAGAATTCACTGAGATCTTAATGAGATTATGTGGCTTGTCGTATTATCACCCTTTCAAACCTTATCTTACCCAAGACCTTCAGGAATTTTTTGATATGTGGGAAATTTTGGGAAATTAACGAAAATTAAAAAAAAAATATTTTTGGTTTCCAATTTCCTTACATCAAAGGTAAATATTCTTACGTACATGCCCTTAACTTTGTAGGTAAGTCAGTCTCTCACTATAATTATCGTCAACGAATATCCGCTAATGCCTCGATCGAAAGTTTGTCTGCACCCTTCAGCAAATTCTCCGCTTATAAATATTGTTGAATATCATTCTAACCACTCACTACAGTAATATCTTCGAAATCCTTTAACCATGAATTGTCATTTATACCCGTTTCTCCATCAAATTTCTATAAAGAATATACTTCATTTCTCTAAAATCTTGTTTCTAAATTTTATAAAGTAGGTACAGTTTTTTTCTGTTCGTAATATTTTTGAATTACGTTCGAAAAATTAGTTCCATCACGCCAGATACTTTCTCAGGGACGAGTCTTGCTGCTTTTAAAATGGTGTGGACTTGGAAGAATTTTGATGACCAGTCGCTATCAGAAGTTAATCTCGCTTACATACAACCTGTATGGGAATTTATATGCGCGCTCCAGTTATCCAAACCAAAATTTTATACTTTCGATATGCAGGGTGTTTCCTAATTCGTGCAGGATATTTTGGACGATGATTCCTTGGATCATTCTTAGAAAAAATTTGTACAGGGAAAATTCTATCTCTCCCCTGGAGCCAGCGACAATTTCTGAAACATTTACTTAAAATGGAAAAAAAGTGTCAAATTAACAAATACACAAACAAGTGTGGTATGGCTTTTTTTAAAGCTAATATTTCACTCTTTTTTATTTGAAAAATTTGTGAAAAGTTTTTAAAAGTCAAAATTCGAAACAAAAAATTCTGATCGTATTATTTTTGTCAAAATGATTTTTTTTCAAATTTTGAGAACTTAATTGCCACTGTTTTTTAACATTCAATACTCCTAGCAATTTTTAGTCAAATACTTAAAAAACAAGATGTACCTACACATATTTCTTTGTTTTTGAGAAAAATTTAAAAAATAAACGCACATTTCTGGTACTTCTCTGGTACCGTTTTTTTAAGGAGAAAAGTAACTTAATTTTTTTATTTTCTATTTCTTAAAACTAAGAAAGATTTTTGCATCTAGTGTTCAATGTTTGACTGAGAATTGATAAGAACACTAAATTAATATAAAAAAACATCGGCACTTAATAGAACTAAGTTTTGAAAAAAAAAATCAATTTGAAAAAAAATACACAAAATGCTGACTTTGAAATTCAGTTTCTCAAAAACTTTTCACCTTGATTTAAAAAAAAAAAAAAATAAGAGGGTGGTATGTTATATTTTATTTTAATACTTATAGCACATAATTTCATGTTCTTTCTCTTTTTTCTTAATTTTATTTCCTTTTTCAGTAAATTTTTGAGAAACTCACCTAAAAGTTTTGGTATTTAAAAAAATTGAAAATTCGATATTAAAAAATGATTTTTACAAAATTAATTTTCCAACTTTGCAAAAATAAAAACAAAAAATTTACAGATTTCACTCATAGAGTAACCATGGGGACATTGAAAATGACTTTATTTCACTAGATAAACAAAAAACATGACTAATCTTTACAATCTTTACAAATTAATTAAAACGAAATAAGCTGTTTCGAACGCCATTATAAGTTTTGAAGTTTCTAGGTGTAGGTATTTAATGTCACTTTCTATTTGGCAAAAAATAAATCTTGTTAATTTTCTTTAACTAACCCCATCATACTTTTCTATTGAACCAAAAAAATCGGTTTTTTTTTTTTTAATCTGATATCAAAACTCACATATGTACCTATTAAGGCAAACTAAAATATGCCCTAAAAACAGTTTTAAGCGCTTATAATATTATGCCCTTAAAAATCAATTACATATATGTATATGCCCTTAACAATTATATGCTCAAAAAGAAAAAAAATGATTAGGGCCCTAAAAATATGCTCAATGTTGCTTGTAAAAATATATTCTATGTAGGTATGTATACCTATGTTTATGTAATGTATTTTTAAAAACTGCACTAAAAAGAACGACATACATCTAAACGTAATAAAATAAAAACTATGCTTGCACAAAAATCAAAACTTCCACACATAAATAGCACAAAATTCTAGTTATGCTTTTAATTGATTATAGTAACGTGTATATGCTAGCTTTATACACGTTAAATCTAAAAACAAAAAAAATATGTAATGTACAAGTGAGATTATCGAACGTCAATTTGCTGGGGCTAAAATCCATTAAAACCTATTTCAAATAGGTACATGCGTTAAACGTAAATATACAAAAAAAATGCATTTTCGACGAAACATGGCGCTTAAAAGACAGTGGGCCTTACCAATAATTAAATTTAGTTATGACTTAAATATTGCAGTGAAATTAACCTTAACGTTATGGATCCTAAATTATTAACCATACATTACATTCTCAATTTTTTTAAGTCAGTTGAATATATGGTTCATTATTTATAGTCCACGTAAATATTTAGGTAATACCATGCACGGTTTATTATTTAGAGCCCATTCAATTATGATCCATTTTACTGAAATATTTAAGTCGTAACTAAATTTGATTATTGGTAGGGCCCAGTATTTCTTATAAATCTGATTTCTAATCTAATCTCGTCTTAATAATGTTGCTAGAAAAAAACATGCTCTGGCATATTCTGTGTTGTCCTACATATTACATAGGTATATCGATTTCAAGCAAGCTTTACTCCTGCTTGCACACTCAACTGCATCACTGGCCTTTCTTATAAGACCGCATTGTATTCTCTATAAAAAAAAATAAATACCTATCATTTTCATTTTCACAAAATCACAACCTACCTACCTCCATAACTATGTAGATGCATACACTCATATACAACATACAAACTATCCACTTTTGTTGATTGCCTTGTCTGTTCATTTGTCTTCTTCTGAATACCTTGTTGTTGTTTTTTTTTTCTCTTTTTGAATATTCTTCATGACCATTCTCCACTGAAGCTTGCCTGTTGACGACGAACAATACTTTTCTTCGTTTTTTCCCCGTATACCTACGCCTGCTGTAATTCATCGCTTGTGTTCGTTTGTTTATTTTTATCATTCTGGTAATATTTTAGTAACACCAACCAAAAATTTGATAGTTGTCCCCCTATACGCTGGAGTTCATTTTTCATATTCTAAATTCATGTGTTCATTTCAATCATTTCGGTCATTTCTTTAGTAACACCAACCAAAAATTTCGTTGTGATGCCCCTATACGCTGGAGTTCATTTATAATTTATTGAATTTATTTCATTTATTTCATTTAATCATTTTGGTAACACCACAACTCTCTCAAAACGATCCTATAAACATTTTCAATGTTAACATTTTCAATGTTAAAAGTGGCGTACCAATTTGTGTTCTTAAAAATGTTAAAAAAAATTATTATTAGGTATATATGAATAAAAAATAATTAAAAAAAAACACTACAATTTTAAAAAATTGTTCTTATCAATTAAGATTTCTTAAAAAAATCAATATGGTGTACAAGACGTTCATGTCGAAACAGTCTCCAGAAGTTGCTTATAGTCAATTTAGGCCGATTTTATTCAGTGAAAGTTGAACACAACTTTGGGGATTTTTATTGTCAATTTCAGAAATTGCATTTATTCACTCGAAGTTGACTGGCTCAACTTATATTTCAAAGTTAAGAAAATCGAATGTTGGACTTGGAAAAAATTAATATAAAATGAAAATATAATAAAATTTAAAATTCTTCGAGAAGCGAAGGTATGCTTTAGAATCTGCAAGTAGTCCAACTTTAGAGTTTCAACTGCGGAGTTAAGATTTAAAGTAGTGAAAAAAAGCAATTTTCAACTTTCATTTCAACATCAGATTTGAAATCAACTCCAAAGTTGGCCTACTTTAAATTTTTCTGCAAGTTCAACAATAGCGAATAAAATCACCTTAAATTTTATGTTGATTTTTAGTTAAAACTGTAGTACAACTGTGTCGCACGAACTTGCTTACTGCTACACCCATATTACAGACGGTTCTAATGGCAAAAGACGTAATACTTTATTAACACATCTGGCTGGAAGTTCCAAAATTCTAGGTAGGTACCTACAACAGAAAAAGTACAGATACCTACCTAACCTATACATATACAACTAAGAAATTGATATGTAGGTTAGGTACGTGATTATCAAACCATAAAATGTCTCTATGATGGGACCATTTCATTTCATAATCAATATATTTTTCAAATTTACCGATTTTTGTTCCTTCATCTTCTCTACAAGTTACATCATTGAAGCTAGAAGTTATAGAGAAGCCTTTCACATTGGGGAGCGAGCAATCACAGCCCACTTTTACCTTTTCACACTCTTATGTTTAGCTCCCTACCTACCTATACCTTTCAGCCGCCCATAATCAGCCTTACAGCATCAACCATCTTTGGCATCAACTTCCTCTCTTCCATAGTTTAATCTTCCTCTATTGCCATAATGTCACGAACAATTTTAATTGTGGTGTCAAAATCGTTGTGATTAATAGCACGTCCAATGCATATGGGATGCTGAGTGGTTAAGGCAGCGGTTCGGTTGGTTGCCTCGCAAAATGAGCAAATACCTTATGGCCCATGTCTGCCTATTCTCACTCTGTGTCGGCGCAATGGTTTTCCATTTATAAGTCAAAAAACACTGCGATATCCAAAGCTAAAATTATAAAAAAAAAGAAAAACAACTTTTTTGATTTCATGACTCATTAGGGAAAAATATCTCAGAATCCCAAATGAAGTTTGAAATTGAACGAAAAGAAGAACTCCCCATTATTTGTTGCTCGAATATTACCAAGCGCCTTTGGTAAATAAAGTCATAGACCGTTGTCTCCATCTTCGTCGTCATCAATACCCTGTCCCTGTGTATCTTCAAAGCCAGCTTTATGCCTTTGCTCTGCTCTGCTCTGGCTCCCTCTTGCTTATATGTTCCACTTGGTAAAACCACACATTCGGGGCCAAGTCGGGTACCAAATGCGAACTGGAAGTCCATTAATCAGAGCCTGTCGACTAGATGTGGATTGTGTGGCAAAGTGATGGGCACGATAGTATCTTCTCGACACAACCATAATGTATGTCCTCTGCACATCCGACACCAACAACAAACGACTTCGGAACGAACGAAACGACCAATTTGGTGAGCAAATAAATGTTGTTATGACGATGGGCGAACTACATGCAACTACGGGCCACACTATAGTCTTCTTTTTGAAGGCAACTTAGTAGTGTGTATTACTTTCCTCTCTCTAGAACGAAATCGAAACAATTTCCTTTCATTAATTGTGGTGATGTTGCACAATCAGCAACACCCAAAATATAAAAAAAAGAAAAAAAGATAGAGGCCGAAAAATAAAGTTTCCGATTGCCGTCATTAATTAACCGCACAATGAGACGAGAACTGTCAACTGTCAGACAACTGTCAGTGTGGTAAAGGCAGCGACCGTATGTGTGATGGAGCCGTGAAGTGAAGAAAATCTGCGTCTGGCTGGGCGAGTGGATCATCATCATCACCAACTCAACATAACCTAAGCTTGCATCCAATCTACTTAAAGGCAAAAATGCAGAAGACTGCATGAAAAATGACCCAAGTGACAGTTGTGACATTGACGTTTAACCATATTCTCATGTTCAATGTCAAAGTTTATATAACCGATTCAAGAAAATGTTCTTCAGAAGATTACTTCATCAATTATCAACGCCTTGAGATATGCGAGACAGTGCGTTGAGCATTATATATACCATCCCCACCATAATATCACCTCCCACTCTCTCATTTTATGTTCTGTCAAAAAAAAAATGAAGAAGAAAACTCATTGCATCTGTCAATGTATATGTACCGGGAACGCACACAAAAAACCCCAGCCAGCCAACAAATGTACCTAGGAGTGATATTAATGAGCTTCATGGTAATTATTATTTCTAGCGATTTTCAGCTGTTCTGCTGGAGCTGGAAGGAGAAAGAGTTCGGGCGTGGGTGAAGCTGGTGTACATTAGACATGTGCATAAAAGTTAATCGCTTCACAAATGAGCCAGTGAGTTGGTCATTAATCATTTGTTGTGGGGAGCGGGATGAGAGGGGGATCAAAAGGAGTGCGATCTATTTTTATATGCGAAAATATTAGCGAATTCTTTTTTTGCCGTGGGCTGAAATGCGATATTGCACACTGCGTTTGAAGGATTTTTGCTGGCATTTCTCTTTGAGGCCATCAGTAGAACTAAAAAGCAATTATTGGATTAACAAATGGAAAGGTTGGCTGTGGGCGGATTTGATGTGGAAATAAATGTGCATGTGACATGACTTTAAGAAATTTAGAAGTAATATTCTTGATTTTAGATTACAGATCTTAAGACTGGAATATGATTGGGAAATTAGATGAAAATAAGATAACAAGAAGCTTACACATACATACACGTGTACATATATTTAGTTGGGTTGGTATAGCTGTACTTTTTTTTTAAATCGCTTACCATTTTCAATTGCGGTGTAATTTAGTAGGTATTGAAGAGAAGTTTGAAGAAGTTTCTCGAAGTTCCTTTTGTTTCAGTCAAATAATGTAACAGCCAATTTGTTTCCCTTTATTTTGAAAAAATCTGTTGAAAACTGTTAATAATGGCTAACTGAAGAGTTTTTTGATAAATGATAGACCGAACTAATATTAGTACTCAGAACAATTTTAATCAAAATCATAGGAGTCGTTTTCGATAAATTTTAGTTTTTTAACATTTATTTTTCAAATTCCAATGTTTTTTTTTTTTAGTTTTGGTAAAAAAATATAAGAATTTTTCAGATGATTCTCCATAACCCAGAAATTTTGTGCAAAACTTCTTAATTCTGGTAATAGGTTTGAGATTTTTTTGGGTTGTGAAGCTAGTTTAAAGGAGTAATAAAGGAACTATCCCCGCCTTTACTAAGTTGAAAATGTGATTTTTTAACATTTTTTTGCGGTTTTTTTCTATAAAAATAAAATAGGCAACGAATTTTAGTAAAAAAATACAATTTTATTCAGTATCAAATTCTGCGTCATTTGGTATATAAGCTAAGCTAAGATAAGCTTATCCTCCATACTCTTCTGTAAACAAAAAAAAATATTTTATTTAAAGCGAAATCGTAAAAAAAATAATTAACGTATAAAAAAAATATAAAAATATAACGGTACATATCAGAAAATTGAAAAGTACATCAAACGACGTAGAATTGATTTTAATATAAGATAGTAAACATTTATTTTATATAATACTTTTAAAACTTAGTCTATTTTCTTTTTTAACGGTTTGCAAAAGTGTAAATTAATTTTTTTTTCAAATTATTTACTCTTTAAATAAAATAATTAGGTAAATATAACAAAATAAAAATAACATATGTACATTTTCCTTTTATAATTCTGCATCGTTAAAGATTTTTGAAATTTCTCCTGCGAAATCGTTTGGAATAATTTTAAATTTTACCCATAAAGGAATTTAAAAAAAAATTAAGTTCAAAAAATAAAAAAAAAAAAAAAATTACAAAATATCTCAAATGATACAAAATTTACTAAGGCATAATATTGTATACAACTTGTTTTGGTATATTATTCCATAAAATTGGTAAAATTATTAGTAAGCGTTGAAGAAGTTAAAATAAAAACTGAATTTTTGAAGTTTTTGCAAAAAAAAAAAAATATATTACGACACATCAAACAAAATTGCAAAATACATCAAAAAAACGTGAAATTTAATCAGCTAAAAAATAATGAAAATGGTTCTATGGGAGGTACTATTTAAAAAGATTTTTCTAAAAAAATTTATTGATTTTTTTTTTTTTAATCTGTGAAGCCATTTTTAAGGAAAATAAGATTTTCCAAAAATGCTTAAAAAAATATATGCTGGTACCGTTATTTTTCGTTCTAAAAAAAATTAAAAAAAAAAACTATCGGGGGAATGTCCAAAAAATGCTAGGTACCAAGTTTAAATAAAATCGACCCATGCGTTAAGGATGTAGGCGAATCGACCAAAATATCGAATTCGATTTTTTTAGGAGTCCAAAACTTGCCTATATACATACATATATTATATCGCAGTAAAAATGGATGGAAATCTGACACAAAGGTCTCATTGACTGGACTATAATTGGGCCAATTTATCTATACCAAATCAAAAACCCTTAGATTTCTTCAGTTTTTGATTGCGATAACAAAGATAATGCTTTCCAATAATTCTGTCAAAGCTATAATGATTAATTGAAAACATAATCATTCATTTCCATCACGAGCTTTATGCTAATAAATAAAAATAGAGAGGCGAGGTTTGAAATAAAACAAGAAACTAAAAAGAGCATAGGGGCTAAAGGAACCAATACTTAAAGCAGATGTTTGTAACATTATAATGATTGAATTTTCTCCCCTTTTAACAAACATGTTATTTTGAAAAATTTTGCCTGTCATGTTGGTTAAATTTTGGATGACTGCCCCTTACTTATCACAATGACTTGACTAGATATATTTATATCAAGAATTGACCTGGTTTTCCCTTGAAATTCTGTACGCCATCTGCTTTGAGGGTTCGAACGTACCCACACACACACACAGGACAGCCATGAGAAAGCACATTCTTGTGCCAAATCGACCAAAATGACTTAGCGTTTTTATCCGAAATTCAACATAGTAGTCAAAGTGGGTGACTCTGGGCGGCCACCCCACCGGATATTAGCTTATTCGTCGGAGTAATGACAACGTATTTGATTTTTATTAATGGAAGTCAACTTAAACCAATACAAATAAGGCATTGAATACCAACATGAAAATTCGCTTTAGGGATTGAATCTTCTATAATAGAAAACTCAAAATCACTGAAGTGTTTCCGAAATATGTTCACTAGCATATCTACACACAGAGCTGGATTCAAGGATAATTATGATGATGTCAGAACGAGGAACAAATAAAACAATGTATCGAGGTTTGCTGAAGAGGTTTGGCTGAAGAGATGCCATTCTTAAAGTCTGTAGAATGCTTAATTTAATATTCCAAAAATTGATAATGCTACGAAGAGTTTGGATCTCGTTTTTAAAATTTGTTTTTACGGTAAAATCAAACAGAACTATTTTTGAAAATCACCAGGAACTATAGAACTAAGGTGCATGCAATGAGAAGTGCAAACAAAAATTGATATGCTGACACTTGATATGCTAACTTCCACACATACATACCACCATGTGAGGCTTATCCATCAATCTCTATACGCCCGAACGGAATACAAAGTCGGCTTTGGTCGGCTTTATCTGATAGAATACTCCAACGGGACGAATAATTCCAATTATATTTTCGCACCTCGTTTGCACGAGGACCGATGTGATGCGATGTTGATAGAATGCAAATCAGATGACGAATTTAGTTCCATTGAAAGTTGATGTTGAGGAGGATTTACTGGCCATGGTGACAGATCGAGTGACATTTGCAATTCAACAAAGAGCAAGTCCAATCGGAGAGAGAGAGGAACTTACATTACATGCAGTTTCGTCAAGTGGAAGGAACTTTAAATTATTTCAAGGAGAATATAATGCAATTTATAAATAGAACGTGTTGTATTTTTGTATGATGATATATGCAATGATATAGATATACATACATATATGTATATTGTAAATAATATGCAAACATACATGTGTACATCTACATAATGTTAACGTTGTAAATTATAATAAGACTATGGACGCTTCCCTGTCTTTTCAAATAATCATTAGCAGATACGCAACAGAATAAGTAGACAATCTTTTTGTTAATTTCGTTTTAGTTGCGATTACAATACCTACACATTATAGTTCGAGTTGTGAAATCGTGAAAAATTAAGGTTTGAATAGTGAAATTTAACATCACAATAATTAAGATCAACAAGTAAGTGGGTCTACAAAATTCTGTCTCTTGATGGTGTTGGTGCCTTAGGCCAGGCAACTAAACAGTTTGGTTTCGATTTTGAGTACTATAGTAGTATTATATGAGAGTCCGCGCACATAAACCGGCGCGCACTCCCATATAAGCCCATTGTGCTCAAAATCGAAACCAAACAGTTTAGTTGCATGTGCGCGCCTGGCTTTAAAGTATCTAAATATAGATACCTCGAGCTAAAGTCTAAGCCCCAAAAGCGACTGCCTCAAACTTTATGTTTATAGGTACCAAGAACGAAACTGATTTTTTAGCTCTAAAAATAAGAAATATCTTATTCTTCGCGAACTTGATAATATTGTTTGTCCGTGTAAAAATGTAAAGGTAAAAAAAAATATTTGTGAAATCTGGCCCATAAAGCATTGTGTTGTGTTTCAGATTCCGAATAATTTTTACTTGCGGTATACATATATGTAGGTACTATATGGTTAGTTTTGGATTCGTAAAAAAAAATTGAACTCGAGATAACAATCAAACTTGACACTACGATGATAGGGAAGACATAAAAAGTGGGTCTCGCAATTCTGTCCGTCTGTCTGTCTGTATGTCTGTCTGTCTGTGGACTCGCCTACAGCATAAACCAATGGGCCGATTTTAATTAAACTTGGTATAAAGTATTTTCGGGACATTACCCCGAACCGTTTTTTTCCTTTTATTTTTAGGACCAAAAATAACGGTAGGTACCTGCCATACAATTTTTTTTAGCATTTTTGGAAAGCCTTATTTTTCTCAAAAATGGCTGGACAGATTGTTCTAAAAAAAACCAATATATTTTTTTTGGTATATGCTACCTTTTTGTAAAAATTAAATTTCCAAAAAATGGTACCTCCCATAGAACCATTTTTTTTATTTTCGTTTTTCTAGAAAATGAATAAACTGATTTTGATAATTTTTTTTATGGAGAATCTTCTGAAAAATTTTAATAGTTTTGTATACCAAAATTTTCCAAAAACTTTTTTTTTGGATTTTCAAAAAAAGTTTCAAAATTTTATTTTGAAAACCAAATATTTCGAAAACGACTTGGTTGATTTTTATGAAACTTGGTAACAAGGGGTTTTTTAACATTATCTAAAATATTTTGAAAAAAAACTTTTTCTTATAGTCAAAACTAACGGTACCTTCCATATAAATGTTAAAAAACCGTTACAAAAAATAAAAATTTTCTCGAAAACGACTCCTACGATTTTTATTAAAATTGTTCTAAATACTAATATTAGTATGGTCTACCATCTACCAAAAACAAAATTTACAGTTATCCGTTATTAACAGTACCTCTCATAGAACCATTTTCTTTATTTTGGACTATCTCATTATGTGTATAATCGATTTAAATAAAATTTTTTATAAAAAAGCTTCTCAAAACTTGGAATCATACTGCATATCAAAATTTTCAAAAAAACTAATTTTGGATTTAAAAAAAATTTCAAATTTTTTTTTTTGAAAATTCGATATTTCAAAAACGGGTAGATAATTTTTTTCGAAATTTAAGTTTTAATTTAACATGAATAAATACTAAAAAATTTTGTACCAATTTTTGTTCTTAAAAATGTTTACAAAATTGTATATATAAAAAATTAATTTAAAAAACTCCAACGCTCCAACGATTTTATTTTTTTTTTTGTCTCCAAAACTAAGATTAGTTAAAGAAATCAGATGGTGTACTCTTTTTAGCTCTCAAAACAATTTAAGAAGACTTTTTCAATAAATTTATTTCGAATTGATTTTTAATAATTTTTCTATAATGTATAATATTAGTTAAAATTTAAGGCTCCCATAAAAAAAATATTTACTTTTAATATTTATATAATTATTCCTATATTCTTAATTTGTTTGATTTTAATATTTTATACATTCAAGACCTTTTTAAGTCTGAAATTCTTCAACTTTTCTGCAAGAGTCTGAGATTCTTCTGTTTGTCCACAACCTAAACGAATAGTTGATTGATATTCAATTAGCTTAGACCATAATTTTGTTTTTAATTTTCTTAGGACTAAAAAAAGCATACCTGCTTTACAACTTTTTCGATTCGTAAAAAAATCGTACTTGTTATTTCAAGCGAGCGCTACTATTTCTCGTAAATCAAAATCTCGAATAACGAAATCTCACATTTTTGTTTTTTAATCTCTAAAACGAAATCTCGCAAATTCATAAACCTGCTTTTCATAATCTCGCGAAAAAAATCAAGCTTTTAATAATCCCGCATATAATTTTCAAACGAAAAAATCTCGCAAATATCAACCGAAATCTCGCAAACTAAAATCTCGAGTACTTATACCAAAATCTCGCAAACTCAAACCTGGCAGTACAAAACTTCGTGTATCGCTCTGAAAATAAAATCCTGAATTTAACAATAAACCTAAGTTTGAAAAATTAAATCAAAGGATAATAAATATTTAAATGTCGCATTAAAAAAACAAAAAACCATTACCTATGTCAATTATGGCGGGGGGTCATTCATAAATCATAACCCTTCTTACGTTTAAATAAAATTAAATTTAATTGTTTTTTTTTTTTTTTTTTTTTTTTTTTGTAATGCGAGATTTTAGTTTGCTGGAATTTGTAATTTATGAAAAGCTGAATTTTTTAATTGCGAGATTTTAATTTGCGAGATTTCGTATAGCCATCCTAGATTTCAATCAAATGTATTGTCACGTTGATAGAGAACCCGAAAAAGTGAGTCCCAGAATTCCATATCTCTGTATACATATACAATCAAGGAAACAATGCGAAAATGTGAAAAAAGTGGGCAGAAGTTGTTGTTTTCGTTTCAATTTTGATGACCAATTTCACATGTTTATGAACCACACAATTTGTTCCTTTAATTGGTTTTTACGACATTGATCATTCGGTACGTGAAAACGGTTGAATTAATTAATTTGAAATTTTACAGAAATATTGGTGGTCTATAGTTCTTGAAAATTTCTTACCAAATTAAGTCCTGCAGTCAATATTTGTAAACCAGTAAAAGATTTACAAAAAGTCGTTTTTTTTTTTTTAATTTTCTGATTGTAACGGTGAGGAGCCAAAAAAATAATCGTTATAAAGTTTTGAAAAAAATCTTGTAGAATATTAATTCCAGTTTTCAAAACAACCCTTAAATTTTCCGTGTCGTCATTCTTTGCGAAGATATTGGTAGTCAAAGTCAAAAGTCTTTTTTTTCATTCAAAGCCACATGTTCTTGTGAAAAAAATTTGTAGAATGACGAAAAAAGACAACCTTAAAACTGAATAAACAAATTATCGAAACAAAACATTAAATTGGCTCAAAAAAATTTTTCAAAGAAAATGACAATGTTCAAAAAAAAAAGAAAAAAAAATTTAAATTTTTGGGTCGTCCTGCTTCTTATGATTGCGCAATAACGATATCTTCAAAAAATCATTTGTTAAAATTTCTCAATACAAAAAATATAAAGCTTCAGAATACTTTTTGTTTTATCTCAATACGACCACTTTTCACAGAGATACAGCTCTTCAAAAAACACTAAAAAAAGTGATTTTATTTTTGTTCCCTTAATTGTTTCGACAAGTGTATTTCTGTATAGCATGCCTGTCTGTACGTCTTCCTGTACCTCGACCTACATGTCTTAGCCACTGAAGCGATTTTATTCAAACTTAGAACTTAAGATTCAAAGGTATACATACAATTTTTTTTGCTTCTATAGAACATAAATCTTGAACCATTGCTGAAGATCAGTTTAATCCACTAAAATAAAGGAATTAAAATTTCTGAACCACGTGTTAAATATTGTACCAAGTTTATACATTTGGCCATTGAACATAGGCACGATTTTATGTGGAAATGAACAAGCATGTTGCTATGCAAAAAATTGTAAAACCAACTATGTACATAAAACGTTAAACCAACAGATAATGTAGTAAAATTTGAAATTTAAAACATAAATCTGGTTGAACACGAACACTGCAGTTACCTTTATGTAGACAATTTTGAAGTTTTTTGTTTATACAAAAATTTCAAGTGGAAATAACATGCCGTCATCTCAAATAAATTTCATCAAAACAGTGTGGTGTCAGAAAACTCGGACTTTGCAAGTACACCTTGTAAATTTAACAAAACAATTTTTAATTTTTGTATCTAATTTTGGGTGTTGTGCTATTTATTAAAAACTTTTAATTAAACGTTTTCAAATTCTTGTGAGTACAAAACGCCAGGTTGGTCAAGATGGTGCCGCCAAAGACGATATTCAATCCTAATCTAAAGATGCAGGAATAAGGACCTAATTGGGTGCTAAGTAAATAAAAATAATAACTTTATATCGAAAATGTCTAAAAATAGCATGCAATTAATCTATCCCCTTTATATTCAAGGCGAAAGTGTATCTTTGCTCCTAATAGTATCTTTAAATCACTGTTTCAATTTCTTAAAAAAAAAAAACGTCGAACCAAAAAGTCTTCAATGGCATGCTATTGTTGCCTTCGAATTCAGGGTGAAATCTTAGAGCACTTAAAGTAAAATTGCGGCACTTAATTAGCATCTGATTATGTCCTAATTCTTATGCATCTTTATAGATTTTTGAATTTCGTCTGTGGCGGCGCCATCTTGACGAACCTTTCTAGAGCAAGTTCAAATACAAAATTTAACATAAATATTTCGTATACAAATGTTTCCCAAGCCATATGTCGCAAACTATAATGGATAATTCGCATGCCACAAAATCACCCTCTATCGCAAAGGTGATGTCAAGAATTTACACCTGATACTCACGCTATCACAATTTTCTCGCAACTCTCGCAATTACACTAAAGAAACTCCTACTGTCATCGTCTGGACCAATTTTTCTTGAGTTCATCCTCTAATCGATTTGATAAAGCCTCATACGAAGTGTTGGTGTTAGTCTTCCATGCGATGTAGCCATTAAAAGTAGGCTACACGCGACTGTCTACGAATTATGTTACTCACACTTTAGAATGGAATTCACGAGATTTTCCATGAATGAATGGTTGATGCCTTTCAGATGATGGACAATCTGGCACGCAACTAAACTATTATAAATAGTGACGAATATTTTGCCTAAATGACAGCTTCTTCTTCTTATTTTATCTTCATATATAGACTGACACGCAATCACTGGAGTTCCACAAAAAAAGATTTTCACGGAAGTCCCACGATAAATTTGGATCTTAATTAGAAGAAAGAAAAGTTGGCCTAAAGCACAGCGTATATAGATTATGCAATGTAAGGTTTGCGTGTAGCCAAGTCAAGACAATCACACTGCACCACATGGTTTTTCTTTCGAATGCCAAGCCACCAGTGTCCGGCGTTTATCTCGGACTAGCGCCACAGATCAACCTACAAACATGCCATGTTAATGCATTGTCTATCACTGGCTGAAGTCTCAGCTTAAGGTGGCAGCGGTCTTGAGTCTCTCTGTACAAAGACCAACGACGACATCGATGACGATGGAACCGATATCCCAATCACGGCAAATGGCAGTTTGGCGATGTTAGCCAGTCTATCATAGGTTGTGTGGTGTGCCGGCCGAACGATTCCACTGTACAAAACGACGACGATGTATACAGTCGTGGAATAGCGTGAAAGAGTAGGTACATATTGTTTGTTCAAATTTTTGAAAACTGTAAAAGTTTTTAAATAAACAGTTCAGAACAAAGGAAGCTTTAGAATTCAACAGAAAAAAGTCAAAAGTCGTATTAGTTTGTAGATCTTACTAATATTAGCTCACATAACACTATTTGTAAGTCTAGTTGGAAAAGCTAGAGTTATATCATGGTAAAGTTAAATTGTGTCTGGAGAGCGTTAATATTGTGTTTTTTTAGTTAAATCCTTGCCTGTTTTATTTGGTATTTCGTCCCACTGTGTGGCGGTAAGTATTTGGTGCTAAGGAACATGCAAACTTTTGCTGTTGCACTGTTTCTGCTACGATCCTAGCCAATATGAATTACAATATTGTTGCGCACGTAACTTTGAAAAAAAAAAAATTGGAAAAAAAAATTAGACTAGGTTTGCACGGGCCAACTGGCCGTTCATGGCCATTTAATCGATCGACGCATGCGCCAATGTTTTGCTTTGCTATTTTGAAAATTACAAGAAATATTGTACCAGAAAAAAAAAGGGTTTTGTTTCAATGTGGGCTCAATGAGACAGGTTTGCGAGATACGAGCCCGTTTTTTTTTTGTGATCGTGAAGCATATGGGGGTTTCCGTGTGTGGACGTTGATAACTTTTGCGGCACCTTTTTTATTTGGAAATTTTCTGATGATAGGCGTTGTTTATAATCTTTTTCTAATCCTTTGAGCTTTTCGTTTTCTTTAATTATGTGTAATTATAAGTTTTTGTTTGTATGTATCAAAAATATTGAAACTGAAATTTTAATAAAACCAATTAAGTAGGTAGAACATTGACGATGAAGCTTTGACCTCACGACGACGCGACGGGACACACGGACGGCCTCGTGTGTTATTTTTTTTTTTACCCCCGAATGATGTTATACGGGGTGTCACCTCATTTGTTTTGGATATTTTTGGATCATTATAAGAAAAAAATTGTATGAGGGGAAAAGTCTATCTGCTCTCCCCCCCCCCCCCCTCGACACCTTAAAATGGAAAAAATATTAAAAATCAACGAAAGCACATAAAAGGATGTGACAGCGTTTTTGGAAGCTAATATTCAAACTTTTTTTTTTTCTTTTTCAAACTATGTAACTAAAATTTTTTGAATTTTTTTTCAAGTTGAATTTTTTTTAAATTTTGCCACATTTTTTTTGTTTAAATATTCAGTGCTCTTATCAATTTTTAGTCAAATACTAAAAACCTTAAGTAAAAGACTTCAAGCTTTTGAGAAATTAATTTTTTTTTTTTTTAAATAAGGAAAATTCGAAAAAGTCATAAAATTCGATTCACATCTTCTTGTTACGGTCGACTTTTGAGGTAAGTCATATCGGTGATGTTGGCGAGAATCGATCTTTGAAGGCCGTGTTTGAATTGGGTTAAAATCGCGTTAAATTGTATCCGAAGATATATTTTTGACACAAGTGAGGTAAATCTGTTCGTCGAAACTTCAAAATTAAATCTCGGATAAAATTTAATCCAAATTTTAATTCAATTCACATACAGGCTAATATTACCAAGGTCAAAATGGAGTTCTTTTTGAAGTTTTTATTGCCCTCAAGTATTACACTTCACTTGATCCAGAACCAGTCGCCGCCCGGCCGTCGGTCATTCACAATACGAATTTAAGCTTGATTTCTGACTTTAATAGACTTATATGTCGAATTCCTTTTAACAAAAAATTCGAGTTTTTTTTTCTAAACAGAATCTATGTTTTTTATTTTCAATTCAAGGAATTTGTTCAGAAAAATCGATTTTTTTCTTCTAAACAAATCTAATGTCGAATTCCTTTTACCAAAAAAAAATCGATTTTTTTTCTAAACAGAATCGATTTTTTTCTTCTAAACAAATCGATTTTTTTTAAAGAAATTCGACATAATTTTTTGTTAAAAGGATTTCGAGATTTCGACATCAATTAATTTAAGGAGAAATCAGAAATGAAAAATTATTTTTGTTTTTGTGAAGTGTATAGAATGAAATTCAACTTACAGTTTTTTTTTGTGACCTATAGTCCAATGTGTTTCGTCCAGGCACGACATTTAGGCTCAGCAGTTACATTTCCTTAATTTTAAATTACACAATTTGGACTTGCAGGTATTTTTTACTGTTTTTTTTTAAGCAAAAAATCAAATCAATTGCAAGTTCTTATAAAATTTGAATATTTTATTGATCTGTTTGCGTTACACATCCGGCTGTTCATCTTGCCTTAAAGTGTAGTAAAGTTAAAGTTGTCTTATATGCTACCACACGGGCATTTAGGTGAATAAACTTTGATATAGCAAGAAGGCGAATTCAAGTGACGACGCGGACGTTGTGTTTACGAAAAATGCAAATTGTTTTAAGCGAGTCCGAATGTGGGAACTGGGAACACCGTGTCTTTAAATATATTTGAAGAGGATAATTTTTAATCTCTATCAGGGATCGGTTAAAATGCATTTTTTTTTTTTTTTGATTTTATTTTTTTCCTAAGTTTTGCAAGTTTTTCACATTCTGGTAGGCTGAAGTCCTGAAGTGAAGACGTGAAATGTGTTGTGTAACGACTATATTATGCATGCCTTGGCGTAACGTGGGAGACTGTACGTTCAGGCGTATGACTAATAGAACGATTGAAAGAAATTTCAATTTGTATGCCATGTTAGAAGTTGTATAGTAATAATTATTTTTGACAGGTGATAGACGTGGCGTGAAAATCAACACGATACTTTACTTTCATTGTATAAATTTAACCAAGATCGAATTTTTAAAACAAGACTTACAAGCTAAGAGTTCAATCTGCTTCATCGCTGCCACTTTGTCGCTACCACTTTTTCGCTAACGCTTTACCGCTTTATCATTTTCCCGCTTTGTCGCTTTGCCGCTTTGAAAACTGTCACTTCAGTTTTTGCTTCCAACTGGGCCCCCTGGAATGGATTCGACTTGCCGTGACCTAACCAAGGGACCCAAAAGTACCTATGTTGTACCTCCTCGTGGTGGATGACAGTTAGGTCGTCTCTACATGCGGTGAATAAAATATATTTAGCTTAATCTATAATGATAAGAAAATTTAATTGAGTGTGTTAGAACGACTGAGGTCTTTGTCTGGCAGAACAACAGGGTTAAGAGACAATCTTCGGATAGGAAACTTTACGAATCTGTCAATGTCAAAACTGACAGCCATAACTTTGTGGGCTTGACAGATGCGAACGAACGCAAAAAAAGGCAGTTTTTATACTAGAACTTTAGTATGTTATTCCGAAGTGAAAACATGTCAAACCCACAATGTGATGATTTTGACGTTTATGAGTGAACGAGAGAGAGATATATTGCTTTTTGGTAAAGAACCCTATTATCAAAGAGTGTCTTTCCTTGTTGTTCGAGGAAGCAGCGGAGAATTGGAATGGAGGACACCCGCCATTCCAACAATTAAAGCATGGCTCTTTATGAGTCATGTAAAATAAAATGTGTCCAGACCAGACTATGGCTATGGAATACGGCTCTATCTCGAACCTCGGGGATGGAGTTGAAGTTTTCACGTAGGAATATCTTTCCTAATCCTGTAGGGAGGGAAAAGAGACTTGGTCATTCTGAGCGGTGCCAGTGGTGCTGGTGCCTTTTGGTAACCGGATGCTGGATGCTCTCAATTTTCATAAATAACCCAAATTGGGTACGACGGGGTGTGATCCTCCGCTAATTGTCCATTAGAGCACACTTGAGGTTGGCCCCCGTAGTGGGAGCCAGTTGTGGTTTCATGTTAAATGCGGCAGCGTTGGTATTTCTTGATTTTCGGATCTTGAATGCAAGCGGTGGAGATAGCCCTCGGCCCTTAGCAAGGGTGGAGAACAGCCTTACATGTCCTCTAATTGCCAGAATGGTTGGTAACATTATTAACTACGTTATGGAGGTAGTCCACCCGTGGGGTAGGGCCGTAATAGGCAGGTACTCACGTTAAACCAGGACTTCAGTTTTCGTCTGTTACTTCAGTTTGTGCGATGAATTTAGAGTTTTATCAATCAAATTTTTTCACATTCATCGTGAATTTTAATGTTCTATAACATTTTCGTATTAATTTTATCTTGGTTGACTGAATTATAAAATTAATAAATTGAATTCAATATATTTCAAGGGAAATACATTAATTCACATTTTTATCTTGTTGTTAACTTCTCTAAAAGTATTTCGTTGTAAGAAATTTAAAAAAATTATTTTTTCAAATTTATTAATTAATTTTTGATGAATTTATTGTTGGATGAATCAACAAGGGAAATTTCATTGTTCGCAATTTAATTAGTTACATGTATTTGAAAACAAGTTTTTTACGTTATCGCCTCACGTAATATGTAAATACTACATATATAATTAAATACCTCATTAACTGTTCTTTTGCATTGCATTGAAATGGAGTTTATACACTATGGAATAAAATATTCTTTTTTTTATGAAAAGAAAAAATATAACAATGGATTACAATGCGAAAGTAAATACATACAAAACATTCCGATAAAATACGCTGGAATTAATACATACTTACTTTACGATTTGCACCACATCTGCAGTTTCCAGTGTCTGTTGGCCAAAGGCGTTACCAGCATTAAATTAATCAAAGAATAATAATATTATATTATACAGGGTGATTCACTCTAAAGCCTAGTACGCAGTTCGGGAAAAGACAAATTTTATCTCTACAATTCTAATCTCTACAAAAACGTTGGAAAAATCGCTCAACATTAATGTTTTTCTTCGATTTTTTGTTTTTGTAAAATTATCGATAAATAATAGTAGATCGTGTTTATCGTGTAAAATTATTGACCTGTCAAAATTTTTCCCGCAAAATAATGCTTGCAACATTATTTTTCCTGGCAAAATTTAGCGGAGACTTCACCCTACAGCGGGTATAAACGTCACAATTTTGCGCGGGAACTGTGTACTGCCTGGAAAAAAACTGAAGACAAAATTTGTCCTGGGAAAAATTTTGTATGAAAAGAAAAATTTTTCCCGATCTGCGTACTAGGCTTAAGGTATGATAAAAAGCTAAGGTAGATTTTGTTATTTTCAATTTTCTCAAAATCCAATTAAGATATTAAGGCATCCAGTTTTTAGTGCTTTACTAGAAATTGATAGGTGCATCGAATATATAAAACAAGAATATTACTTAACTAGCTGACCCGGCAGACGTTGTCCTATCTTAGCTATGAATTCGAACTGGAATATATGTATAGATAACGTAAAATTTTGAACAAAATTGAAGGGTCCAGGGGAAAATCGGAACAAGTCCAACAACAAAATGATGACATTTTGTAGCTTCGTTTGAGTACTGTATGATCTTCTAAAAAAAAGTGGTGATTTTACAAGAAAAAACATTAAAAGAAATAGAAGAATGGCACAATTGCATCGATTTCATCTCAAATAAAATTCATTCGAAGTCGATATCTCTATTCGTTCTCGAGATAACGTCGATGAAAAAAAAAAAATATCACGAACTACACAGACATCTCTCTAAAATTGATGGATTCGGATTCCAGAGACCCCGAAACGTGGAAAAATGTCAAAAATTTTCGTTTCGACAAATCGGAGCAATTAAAATAACTTAATTTTTTTTTTATTATTGTTCCTACATATAGTTAAGAAAATATAAATCATGCTGATTTTCGCTTGGCAACTCTTTATCCATCGCAACTTGAAATTCATTAAAAATGCAAGCCTTAATATGTTTGTGTGATTCTTTGGCCAATATTCGCAGCTTCATACATGTATAAAGGTATGTGGTCCCTACCATTTAAGTAAAATACGTTCACTGTCTGTTGTTATTTTGGCCTGAAAGTTTTACCAATAACCACCAACTCTTCTCTCGAATGCGCTCTGTCACAATTCAATTTAATTCACATTTCGTGTAAACTAAAGCACTTTACCTATATATATTTATATTTTTTTATTTCATTTAAAATCCTATCCCCCTTATTCGTCCATTTTATGATGTTTCTGATACCCCAAACTCGTCCCTGCAGTTTCAATTGCGCTACAAATCCACTTTGAATGAGAATGGGACTTGAATCAGAAATAGGGGGAGGGGGAAAAATGTTAAAATAAATTTCAAAATTATTTATTCCGTACACAGGCATTATTTATTGATGAAACACTGTATGTGGGTACCGCAACCTCAACCTGCTTAAACCACCAAAGGCTCCAGATATCTGTCCTTACCGGATCGGGATCGGTACCAGCAGCAATATCAACAATGAAAACAACAACAACAACAATACCAATATTTTATTAAAGTAAATACAAAAAATGTGTTAGGTATATGACTGTCTGAGTGGAGCCTTTAGAATTTGTTGAGGCGTGAACGATAGCTAAGTGACAGACTATAATGGGACATGAGTTTTTGATTATTATTTTGATATTATTTTCTACTTTTATTCGTCGTTCAAAAACTGGTTGATTTAATATTGTCTTATTTTATTTCGTAGCTTGTTTTGAATTCTAGATTAAATAATTTAATTTTACACCTGTGTGAAGTGGAGTTAGATTCAGGAGGGAGTTTTTTTTTTTTATTTTTAAAATACCAAACAAAAATGTTTTACTTTTTTTCGTTAAAAGTTGGACAGTCTGTCACATTTGTCATCACTTCAACATGCAAAATTCAAAAGAGTAGCCCGTACAGAGAAATGAAAAATTGTTGGGTGTAGTCGTTGCATCGCGTGTAATATGTCAAAAATTTATCGCTCAACTTGGAGAATAGAGTTAATTCAACATGAAAGGTCATGTTAGCGCGCTCACCTATCCAATATCAAAATGTATTTGTGCATTTTATTTTATGTTGCAACAGAGCAGTTTGGTGATGTAAAATAGGTACACGGATAAAAAATTCCTTTTTTCTAAGGGCCGCAAATGGCTGACTATTTATAACTGCCCGATTTATACTTAGTACCTTAAAATTTTATGAAAACCAATATCATTTCAATATAACATTTTTTATATGTATTAATTTGAATTATAAGTAGGTTAAACACGGGTAAATATTAGACAATGGTCAAAAACCTTTTTATATGTAGAAAACTCTAGAGAAATGGTTCGACAAATGTCTTTTTCCAATGGGATTGGTACATTTTTACAGGCATTTTGTTTAATTAATTGTTCGTTTTTTTACTTCCAATTAGAAGTTACTGTAATTGGTCCGATTTGTAGAATTGAAAATTTTGACATTTCTCCACGTTTCGCGGAGAGATAACTGTGTGTACGTACGTTCGAACGTTCGGAAGTTTTTTTTTGCCGACGATATCTCGAGAGCGAATAGAGATATTGACTTCGAATAAATTTTTTTTTACAGATAAAAATGATTTTCAGAAAAACTCAATTAGCGGTTTTCTTATTAGAGTAATTGAAAAAAAAGTTGTAAAATGGCTTGTTTCTCGAATATCTCTAGAAAGAATAATGCTATCGACTTCGGCCCAGTTTCATTCCATGCATAATGACGTAATGACAAAGTGGTAAGACTTAAAAAAAATCAAGGCACAGTTTTTCTTTTTAATTAAAAAAACCATTAAAATTGTTAAAAAATATCGAATTTCTTGAGAACATAAAAAGATGTTAATTTCGGCTTAATTTTATTTAATACACAAAGTTATAGTTTAAAAAAAATTCAATTAACGGTTTTTTTTTCTAGGGCAAAAAAAAACAGCTAAATATTGTTAAAAAACGTTATCGGGTCGAATATCTCGAGAACAACGAATGATAATTTTAATATATACACGCAATACTATATCTATAAATTTATAAGGTTTGTAAAAAAATTAAACTGACGGATTTTCCTAGGCCGAAATCACTGCAAAAGGAACTGGTGAAAATTATTGAAATTCTTAGTGTCGCATATATTTAGAGCAAACAGCTCTTTTCGAATATTTTTAGTTGCTAATTTTCTTATAAAAATAAAATCGGCTGTCGAGTTTCAAAGGGAACGAATGGGAAGTTATCAGTGTAGCTCTCAACTAGGCTCTTTTTAAAAAAGTGCTTGAACGATTTTTGATTTTTTTTTGCCAAAAACTTATTTGATAAGGGATTGAGATGAAATTCTTAAAGGTTGTTTTCAGCAAATTAAACAAATTGAATAGCTGGGGTCAAACTTCTTGCTCTTATGATTCTACTACGATCCCACTGTGGTTTATGTTTTTAATATAAAGTTTTTATCTGCTTTCCAAGCATGTGCTTTAAAAAAAAAAAATTGATTATAAAAACATAAAAGTTAGTTACCTACCTATACAAAATAAAACGCACGACTGGATCGCACAAACTTGCTCTTGTAGTAAAAGTTTTTTCGAATTTTAAAGATTATGAGTGTATTATAAGTAAATATTTTTTTTCTTGTTATGGGTTCCTTAAGTTTAAACTAGTATTAGGTATACATGTAACTTAGAGCTTAAATTGAAAAATTTTTAAAAATCAACATAAATCGAAATAAATTTATTAAAAAAGTCTTCTCAAATTGTTTTGAGAGCTAAAAAGAGTACACCATCTGATTTCTTTAACTAATCTTAGTTTTGGAGAAGAAAATATATAAAATTGAATTTTTTTTTTAGATCCAAAATTTGTGTTTTTTTGAAAATTTTGATATGCATTATGATTTCAATTTTTGAGAAGCTTTTGCATAAAAAATCTAATTTAAATCGGTTACACATATAATGAGATAGTCCAAAATAAAGAAAATGATTCTATGAGAGGTACCGTTAATAATGGCTAACTGTAAATTTTGTTTTTGCCAGATCGTAGACCATACTAATAGTAGAATTCACAACAATTTTAATCAAAATCGTAGGAGGAGTTTCCGAGAAAATTTATATTTTCTGTAACGGTTTTTTAACATTTATATGGAAGGTACCGTTAGTTAAAGTTTTTTTTTTTTTTTTTTTTTTTTTTTTTAAGGAGATATTTTTTATTTTTTTTTTTATTTATTTATCATTTTTATTATTTTGTATAAAATATTTTAGATAATATTAAAAAACCGCTTGGTGTCAAGTTTCATAAAAATCAACCGAATATTTGGTTTTCAAAAAAAAATTTTGAAACTTTTTTTGAAAATCCAAACGAAAGTTTTTTAAAAAATTTGGTATACAAAACTATTAAAATTTTTCAGAAGATTCTCCATAAAAAATTATCAAAATCAGTTTATTCCTTTTCTAGAAAAACGAAAATAAAAAAAAATGGTTCTATGGGAGGTACCATTTAAAACCATTTTTTTGGAAATTTAATGTTTACAAAAAGGTAGCATATACGTAATTAAATTTGTTGATTTTTTTTTTTTTAGAAAAATCTGTGGAGCCATTTTTGAGAAAAATAAGATTTTTCAAAAATGCTAAAAAAAGTTATATGGCAGGTACCGTACACTAAAAAAAATAGTAAAAATGTAAATCTTTGGAGCGGTTTAAAAAAAATATATTTTACATACATATGTAGATATGTATATTTTTAAGTAAAAAAAATGGATACTAAAAATTAAAGTAGATATTTATTATCAATGTGCAGTGCAGTTTAAAATGAAATTAAAAAAAAAATAAATGCTGATTTTTAAATAAATTTGTTTTGATTTTTTTAATCCAAAATTTGTGTTTTTTTTTTAGTTTTTATATCCAATACAATATCATTGATAATAATTTCAATTGATAATAATATAAAACTCAAAAATAAAAAAAAACTTCCGTAGGAGTAGGTACTAAAAAGTACCTACATACATACATACAATAAATTATAAATATATGTATACGTTATGTATATGTAGGTATACCTAATATCCTTTTGATTTTGGCATGCAGTATTTTTTTTTAAATGATAGGATTAGTTTGTTTTTAATCGTAGGTAGGAAGGTACAATATTATTTTTGGTCCAATTTTTTTTAATTGTTGCCTGGTAAGAGGCTGGGCTGTCATGCCAGATGTCTTGAGTTCAATACCAGCCGCTTCCACCTTAAGTTTTTTTCGGAGCCACTACCTTTTGCAAGGAAGTGACAAATCCTCCAAGAGTATCTCTTGTCATAGAAAAGTGCCTCTCAGCTTAGCCGTTCGGAATCGGCAATAAACTGTAAGTCCCCTCCATTCCTGCAGACACGTACACAGGAATGGTTGAGAGTTGTAAGTCACTTGGCCCTGATTCTCATGTTCCACCAAAATTTAATTAAAAAAAAATATACCTATGTTTATATTTTTAGACAAAAAATTAGTTTAAAATTATGTAACCTTTTCATTTCGTTTATACTAATTTAAATGAAACACAGACATTTTTTCCAGTGCATAAGCCCAATGCCATTTGTCGCCAGTCACACTCGACAGAGCTTCTTATTGAAATTGCCAAAGGAATAAAATTATCAAATTTATGCATTTCACAATTCCAAGGTGGCAAGGACTACCGATCGATACACGTTCTCCATAATATTCCAAAGAGTCTGTGCATAGGTATTATGGATACATTGAGCCATTCCATCGGCCGTCGTCTATAAAACACAACTCTTACCTACACCCAAGGGAATCCGAACGCACTGACAGATGCAGTATAAGAATTTGCCCACTCGCCTGACGTCTCGTATACCTACTTATAGAAAAGCCGTATAATAACAAACAAACCGAAACTTGCATAGAGCCCAGAAAACCCACCATAAGTATAAATTTACAGCCAAATGTACCTGACACCGCGCAAACAGAGGCAGAGGCACTGGCTCTACAAGCCCAAGCCCAAAGTCTGCTATACAACTTTTCTCTGGACACATCGCACAAGGAGAGGTGGATGGTGCCAGTCCCAATACAAATCCCAAAGTCCATGTCGCCCCTCCCCCTCTCATTTCATGCAACTCGGCAAGGAAAAAAATTGCAGAGAGCGTGTTTTTGTCTTAAGGCGACATTGGAATTGGTCTCTGGACGTTGGCGGCACTGGCGACAGCAGCCACTATCGCATAGATACATCTCTAACTAACAAACTACGGCAGCTAAAAAAGCAGTTGGGGCCCACTTTGCATATCCCGAACAAGTGCGGAACCGAAACTAAACCTTGGCGTTGTTGTTGTTGCTGTTGCTATTGCGGCCCATAAATGATATGCAAATATTTCGAGCGGAACAGCGTAAGAACCATTTATATGTAGCATAAATGTAGACCATCAGCTATAGGGTTCACAGTACCTTCTATTCTGGAGCACACTATTACTAGATCTTGGGCGATTATCCCCAATCCCCATACGACCAGCCGACCGACCGACACGAACGACGAGGTGGAGGTGCGCCTATTATGCAACCGATTCTCTAAGGAAGCCCAGGAAACAGGTTCCTCGGTTTTACGACTTCCACTTCAGATCAGCCGGGACCATCGCAAGCAGTCTCTTTCTCCTTCGATGGATCATCAGCTGCACCACCAAAGCACGCAGATACTTTGTGCATTTTTCGAATCTATTATCTCGATTGGTTGGCCATTTTGGGGAATTTGGAAAATTACTCCCGGCTGCAAGTAAAATGCACTCACCCTAATATTTGGCATAGATGTGGATCGGGCAATATCCATTGCATCTCATTAAATAGTTTGGCCAGTCTTTATAGTTCGGCCCAACCACAAAAAAAAGAAGTTGGTTCTTGCCGAGGGAATATGAACCGCAGCACAGAGTGTTACGGCTCAAGGCTACTATGGGCCATTGTTTGTTCGTTATATTATAGACCCTTGCAGAAGTCGATATTATTATATTTTGGAAAGTTTTCATAGGAATTTTTGTGGCTTAGTTGCCACATAGCTCGCTAGAGATAATCGTTGTTATGTTGAATCGCAGATGGCTCCAGCTCAAACTCTGACTATTGCAATGCGGAATGCCGCTTGAGTGGGCGGAAATTATGTTGAAAGTTTTATGTGAGACCGAAATTGCAGGAGCTCGCGGATAACAGCATTTAGTTTTTGCAGCGCGAAGGATAATTTTGTGTGTGCCACTTCGGAATTATTGCTAAGAGTAAATGATATTGGCGATAGTTGTGGTATAAGATTCCTTAAGTATCGGTTCTTGGGTTTGGTTTTCTTCTTCCTAACTAAATGGCGAAAAGCATTTGCATCATCAGCAACGCCACAAGGTGATGCGCTATTCGGTTTAACGATGATGTAGCAAAAAGGCGATTGGGTTTCGAATTTGTGGTTTAAGTTGAAAATTATTAATATTATTATTATTATGGGAGTACATTCACACCAACATACAATGTATGACATGCTAAGTTGATGAGTTTAAGGATGGGCTTTAAGTAGGATGTGTTAGTGTTAGTAATGCAAATTTGCATGAAACAACATCCAGCTTAAGTGTGCTACCACACTAAAAGTTTATAGGCTGGAGTTACAGATAATATGCAAATATGTGTTGAGCTATTTAGAAGCGCAGTTAAATTCAATGTGATGGTTTAGAAGTTTTCTCAAGAAAAACAAAAAAATTAAATTTAAAATGCAAGACCGCATCTTTTGAAAATTTTAATAACCATTCAAGGTTCAGATATATGTATGTATACCATATATATATTTTTTCGTGTGGCAAACGTTTTATGATTCATACTTTGTTATATAGGTAATATAAACCGTCATGGTTAAATTGACTACGTGGTTAAATCAACTACGCAGGCGTGGTTAATTTACTACGCAGTCGTGGTTAAATTGACTACGCCGGCGTGGTTAAATCAACTATGCAGACGTGGTTAAATTGACTACGCAGGCGTGGTTAAATAAACTATGCAGACGTGGTTAAATTGACTACGCAGGCGTGGTTAAATTAACTACGCAGACGTGGTTAAATAAACTATGCAAACGTGGTTAAATTAACTACGCAGGCGTGGTTAAATTGTTAACTACGCAGGCGTGGTTAAATTAACTACGCAGGCGTGGTTAAATTTACTATGCAGACGTAGTTGAAATAACTACGCAGGCGTGGGGTTTCGTTGGGTTTTTGAAAGTCGTCATTAGCCACAGTGCTATTCCATCATATCCCTCGTCTGCCAACAAAATGATATTGGCTGAAAATCTTATAATTTAAGAAAACATTTTTTTCAAATCCTTGAACCATGAACTGAACCTTGACATTCGCAAACAACCACTTGTAAAACATTGTTTTGCGTTACAGGTTGCTTGAATATTTATGGAGGCATATCCTTTACGATTGACGTATATTCCTCAGAATGGGTGCAATATTAGGCTTCTAATGTATGATGGAAAACTGTCTTTCAAAATTATTACATCCTGGTACTCTTCGCTTTTTATAAACCTTTTCCGATCTTATATGTAAAAAATTGGCCATTTAGAATAAATAAACCGAACCGATAGCTTTGAAAGTAGATTAAAGATTGTGAATGTTGGTTTGAAACATGCAAAAGTATTCACTAGCAATTATTCAAGTTGATTTTTAAAAATTTGCAGTAAGTACAAGAAATAAATAGTTGTTACTAGTTTTTATGCATACTATTTAAAGTATTTCCTAAGATGATAGAGAACACGAAAAAAGTGGGTCCCGAAATTGCGGGATTTTGATCAAAATTTTTTACTTAGGCGGTTCTATCAATTTTGATTAATACGGCATAGGTACATATATTTTCAAAGAAATATATTTTTGGATTTTTCAAAAAAAGTAGAATTTTTTTTTTGAAAAATCACTTTTCAAAATCCAAAAAAATCAAAAAAAAAAAGGAGTTCTGATTAGAGTTCCCAATAGCAAACAAAGTGTTTTAAACATTTTCCTAATAACTTTTTTTTTTTTTAACTAAACCTAAATTTGCGAATAACTTTTGAAAAATTAGTTTTAGAAAAAAAAGTTATTAGGACAATGTTTAGAACCCTTTGTTTGCTATTTGGCACTCTTATCAGATCTTTTTTTTTTTTTTGTTTTTTTTTTTGGATTTTGAAAATTTTTGGTCAATGTGGATCTTAATTTGCCCTATCTTTTCCAATTTTGCAGAACTCTTTCTAAAACCCATCACAAACTCTAGAACTCTTCGTTTTAAGTTGAAAAAGATGCTCAGAACTCTTTTTCTAAAAAAAGTCCTTGCTGCGTAAAGTTCATAAAAAACTTTTTTTTTCGAATTTTAACACTTCTTCACCAGAATTTTTGAAAAAAAGTATGAGGAGCTCTACAACTCTTTGTTTTCTACCGGGAACTCTAATTTTTTTTTCAATTTTAAACAATTATTTTGCTTATTTCACAGGACTTAAATACATATAGTATAATAATTAAAATATATGTTTTATATTACACTCAATCTTTAAATTTCGAAGAAACTTTTCCTACAAGAGCGAGCATTTTAATTTTAAGTTGGTGATGGTCACGAGACGAGACGCGACAGGACGAGACTTTTATGAGTCTCGTGTCGCTCTCGTTAAAATCGAGAGCAGTCGATTTTTTATAACACAAATATTGTTTTTCACAATTAATCATTAGTTTATAGCAGGGTTGCGAATTATGAATTAAGCAAAACATTATAGTCTGGGGAAAGAGCTTTTTTGGCCGAACCCTTATTTTCGGCTTATACAACGATTTTTGATGGTTTCTCTATGAAAAGAGTGTGCAGATTCCGAAAATACTGCAGGTATACCTTTGAGAACCTTGAGCGTTTTTATATATGACGTCATCAAAAAAGGACCTCTGAGAAAACAGAAAAGGGCGTCAACTGGTTTACATTAATAAGAAGTCGGACAAACATTAATTTGACACTAAGAAACGCAGATCTTTTGAGTTCGCAAATAAAAAAAATTATTACAATTTTTTGTGGGCAAGGATAATGCGTGGGGAAAGGAGTTGGGGGAAATTAATGAAAATCCCAGTAAAATCATTTACTGTCTTTTAGTTTAAGTTAGGGTAAGTGTGTGTTAGGGTTACGGAATTGTTAGCAAATTCAACTTTTGTATTTTATTTTATAATAAAGGATTTTAAGATTTAATCTTCAGAAATGTTTTCTTTAAATTTGAATTGACAAATGATATTTTTTCCAACACAACAATTATTTTCTATTTTTTTAGTATTGTTTATAGGAACTTCCTCTTTTTTGTGTCCTGAATAGATTTACTTTGATTAATGTTTCTTATCTTATAGCTTGAAATATATTGTCTTCACTATATTTTAAATAATACTATTCTTCATTGTCATTTTCTTCATCAATTCATAGATAAAATATAAAAAAAATCTCTTCCTTTTTCCGTTTAAATAATACAAAAAATGAAAACAGAATAATTTAATAGAAACAGTCTATCATCAATATTATCCTGCCTATACATGACTGGCACCACCCCGTCCAATAGTTGTCTATATTGCTTAATACTATCTGTGTCGGCCATGAAAAAACCCATTTATTATCCTTGATAACCAATCCTCTAAATCAAATCATTTTTGAATTCACCTAGATTCTTTAAATAGACTCTACTACAGTCCATGGTTTACCATATCCCGTCAAGGCTATGATACTGTATTATAGTCTTGGCGGGTTTGGTTTAAATAGACGAAAAGATTTATTGTACCATCACTTTTAATACATTCAACAAAAATGCCTTTACACTTGAGTGAGGAGAAGGACTTTATAATCCTTAGTTAAAGCTTCACTTTTCAACTCACCTCAAACTCTTGATTTGAATGATAAACGACTTGGAAAAGTGCTCCTATTATAGCCCACCATCAAGATGGAATATTTTATGTGCACACCAAACTATATCAATATCATCGTACTGAAAGCCTTCCTTCCCCTAAACATCAACATCATAGAGGAGCGAGCGAGCTCCTACATTTTCTATATTGATGTACCTACAAGAATATAGGAACCTCCAACTTACCACCATGTTGTTTATTTATGAGTCGAACAGGACGGCGCACCGCATGTTTACCGGTGCACTGAACACACTAGTAAGTGAAGTCCTTCTATTTACAGTATGCATATTTAATGCCAAAGAAATCGAAACCGAACGGAACCCAACCGAACCGATCCTTATTGCCTTCCCGTTTGACTTGTCAAGTCCTTCGTTCTTAGACGGTGTTCACATTGGACTTACTCCTCGGATTTTTTTTGACGTCTATGTACTTTTTCTCGTTCCCACTTTGTGGTGAGAAAGAGATGGGCAAGTGAGGCAGGATTTTTTAAATTTTTTAAAAATTTGTGGATTTTTTTTGACGTTTCCTTTTGTGACATTTGTTTTCTCAGTATTTAGTTTTTGTTTGGAGCTTAAATACTACAGAATCAAAGTTTTTTCAATTGGAAATCAATTTATTAAGTGAATCATCAATTTTGTGATTGAAAAAGTTCTAATTAATTCTCCGACGAGCAAAGATTTGTGTTTTTTTTAATGACTGCTGAACGTCAGAGTGAATCTGTTGTGTTCACATTACTTTGTGTCTGAACACGAGCTGACTGACTTCTGTCAAAAAAAATCGTAAATTTGAGTCCAATGTGAACACCGTCTTATGCTCTCTTGCAAGTGGCAGTGCTCGTGTTGTTAACTTGACAGTTAACAGTTCAGAAAATCAAATCCAAGACGTTCGATCCTAAAGGAACCTGCCAAAGGCAAGTCTGATGATGTTGTAAATAAACAAAACCACCCAATACCATGATGGGGGTATAGAATATACGGAGAAGGACAAGGAAGGACTTTGAAAAATATTGCCAATAATCAACTGGAACCACTTCCGTTCCAAAAATAAAAAAAAAAACTTTGCAAATTATGAACTTGGGTCCTGCCAATATAGTTTTTGCCAATCGGTACTGCACGGCCGGCCGGTAGGAAAAGGGTTTTTTTTCAAGTGGTAAGATGGTTAGGTGTGTTAGGTTAGGTACCTACTGTTGATGTACACAATGTACATTGAAACAACAACCAAAGCTGGCTTCTGCCGTGGAAGGTGGAAGCTATTGATTTATAGCCACGGAGTCATGGAGGTTATATTGGTTTTTATGATTTATTTTTATGAGTGGTTATTGGGCTTTGTTCCATTTGTTATGTGTTTGTGTTTATTTCATTTTTTGTTTTAATATTTGCTAAGGCTTTTCAGATACAACCGGCACCAAGGCGGTTACCAACGGTGGCGATGTTAATGGTGTTGTGGCAATAAATATTGAGTGATTGCCGAAGGAAAGTGAAACTAAAAATTCATTTTGAGATGATGTTGATCCTACTAGTTTTATGAATATTAAATATGCATGTGTAATTGCATAGCTATTATACGATTGAAAAATATAAAAATCTTTCAACTGATTTGAATCGGGTCCGTGAAAAAAGTTCCTCGTGAGAAATAGGCTCAAATATAAAATGGAAAATGCCCCTGAAAATAGAGAACGAAATTCCTAGTTCAGAAATACTCCTTTAAAAAAAGACTGGATGAAGATGTGCTTGAAAATGGGCCCAAATTAATAGATGGATAAATGATGGATGAAATACAGTCAAAAAGAACTCAGCACGCACCTCAAAAAAAATAAATAGAATTATTTTTATGATTATAATTCTTACAGTAATTAGCTATTCATTTCCTGTTTGGCTTATTTTTTAATTTTGAATCATTTGGGTATTCCCTGGACATCGCTTTAGCATTTTTTTGGGACAAAAATACCGGTTCCTGCACTCATAAAAAACATCTAACAAAGAAAAATATTTTAACATAGGTTTTGTTAAGTTTAGAATGTGAACTTTCGTCACCCTATTTTCGTAATGCAGAAAAGGACGTTTTTTGAGCAAATTGGCTGCTAAGATAAAAGTTTTAGATGAGATATAACAAAAATCTGAATTTCTCATCGATAGGGGAAATAATTTTAAAAATAATTTTTTATATATAAAATTTCTTGATACTTTTTTAGAAAAAAAAATTTGTTATGCCATTTTTAAGAATGTAATAATACACAGCTAAAACCATAATTTCAAAAATATTCATCAACCCGTTTTCAAAAAAAAAATTTGAACTTTTTTTTTAAATCCAAAAAATATTTTTTTTGAAAATATTTGGATGAAGTATTATTCACATTTGATAAGAGCTCCTAAGTAAAAATTTTGATCAAAATCGGTTAAGCGGTTAACGAGAAAATCGAAAATAAAAAAAAAAAAACGGTTCTATAGCCAGGTACCGTTAATAACGGTTTATGGTAAATTTTTTTTCACTGAAATAAAAACCATACCAATACTAAAACCCATAAAGTTTTTTTAAAAAATTCGTTAGGGCCGTTTTTGAGGTAAATAACTTTTTTTAAAACGATTGTATGGCAAGTACCGTTATTTTTTGAGCTAAAAAAATTTCGATTTTTCCAACAAATCGTATGCACCAAGTTTTAAATTAAAAAAAAAAAAAAAATCGAACCGTGTATTATGAAATTAGTCGGAAATGCATGTGTTGCTGCACTTCGTTTGCAGACTGCTTGACGAATTTGAATTAAAGATACACAGGAACACTCTCGGATTCCACTTAAGATTTTTTTGAAATTTTGAACAAAATATCAACATGTTTTCTAAAATAAGTACAAGAATGCATGCGCTGCTGCTTTACCGAAACACACAGAATAATACTTTTTTTAGTTCCACCTGACATTTTGTGGAATTTTGACAAAAAATTGTATTCTGAAATTATTCCGACAATACATGCGCTGGCTGCACGTTGTTGATAAACTACTAAACCAAAGTTGACAAATCACGCACAGGAACGCTCTTCGACTTCCACGTAAGATTTCCAGAAATTTTGAGTTCGGAGACCATGAATTGCACTGAAAAACGAAATGTGTGCCTTACGAAATATGCGCACCTATTGAGAATTTTTAGAATTTTAATTAAATCTTTGCGTGGCAATCACGAAAAAACGTGAATAACTACCCAAAAAAAAGTGAAGTAAATCCCCAAAATTTATATGAAAATCGGAAGTTTGTTTATATGAAAAAACTCCCCTAAAGTTGGGGATTTATTTCATCGATTTTTGGGGACTTATTTCATTTTTGAATTGGGGGGTTATTTTATGATGAAATAAATCGCCAAATGCAATTATGAAATAAATCGCCAAATTTGGATACTTATTTCTGAAGTATTTATGGGGTGGGACAAGCTGCCCCCCTTCAACCCCCCTGCTTGGCCCACTATAGGATTTGGGGTAGGTGCGAGGTTTGGGTGTATGCAAAGTTTCTTTAAATCACGACTCTTTAAATGCAAAAGAAACTTTGCATACACCCAACGTCGCACCTACCTTAATCCTATAGTGGGCCAAGTAGGGGGTTGCAGGGGGGCAGCATGTCCCCCATACATAATTCACTGTTTATACGCCGTAGTTTTGTTATTTCTTTCGGGACTTATTTCATTTTTTGTTTGGGGACTTATTTCCCCAAAAGGATTTATTTCATCTTTGAATTTGGGGATTTTAAAAAAAACATATTGGGGAGTTATTTCATTTTTGAATTGGGGGGGTTATTTCAATCGGGAGTTATTTGACGAAGCCATGTTTTTAGCATCCTTAATCTCACCTTTGTTTCTGCTTTACTGCTTGAACAGAATAGAATGCTGGAACTCGAGCCGTAGACGGAACTGGAAGGGCTTTCAAAAAGTGTCGTAGGTTATTTTTTTACCTGCCCATAATGCAGCTGTACAGCTTTGAAAGAATTTTGAAGAAAAGCATAAGAATATTCTTGTGTACAAGCTCAGAATTCACATTTTTTGTTTCCAATAATTTTCCTCTTAATAATTAATTTTTTTCGCGATACAAATAACCACCCGACCCAAAAAGTTGTTTTTTTTTCTTCATACAAATTAAACGTCCAAAGTGCCATTCGTAAAAAGTTAAAAGTTGATGAACTCTCCCGTCTGCGGCTGCAGCTCCGTATGCGTCTCACTGATCTCTATAATACACTGGATAGTGGATTCCCTACAAAGTATAACAGTTTTTCTACTTCCAATTGAAGATGACAAGTACGTAGGCAACTCAACACTTTAGGTATGTTCAGTGAGGCAACTCAACACTTTGTTACATTGAATTTGCGTGTATTAATTATTTTGACAGCTATTCCAGCTGTGGCTCCAGTTTCGTCTCCGTCACTTTCTGTTCAGCCAGTTAGTGCTAAGGGAACAACAAATTTTCTTCGCTGCCGGTATCACGATTTTTTCCAAAGCGTTGTAGGATATTTGTGGGAAAAGTTTTTATTATTTGTGAATGGATATCTTTTCAACAAAACCTGAATTTTAAAGTTTGTTTTCATAAAGATTTTTTATGCCACTTCCCTATTTCATAGAAACCATACCAATCAGATGATATCAAGTTAGTAAACATTTCTGAATGGTGCTGAGTTTGTAAGAAACCACCCATCAGTGATTTCTGGGACACCTTGTATATTTATAAATTATCGGTATATATACGTTACTATGAGATTTACCTAAGAATACCTACGATGCTATCAACACAACATCACACTAATCTCCTTACACTTACGCACCTTAATAAACATCAAGAAAAATTGCCCCAAGAAACCAAAGTCATCATCCCACACATTTGTATATCATTCCCAAATCGCTTTAAGATTCAGAATCTCTGTTTTAGACTTCCAAGATGATGCTTTGCTTATGTTGCATGCAAATTGAACAAAACCCTTAAGCAAAGCAGTACTCTACAACACCATATACCTACAATACGTCACACCTCACAAGATGTATGTAGGTAACCAAAAAAAAAGAAAAATCCCCACCTGATTGTTATCTCTTGCTGATGCTACAAGCCTCTGAAAAAGGATTTTCCTGCCTTATTTATTTTTTTTTCTGTTCGTTTGTCTTGTTCAGAAACCAACGCAATAAATCACACCTATCTGAAGCCCACCCCATATGTGTGATGCAGAATTCTCCACGTAAAACTTGTACAAAGGAAGCATTTTATGATAAAACCTCACC
Source organism: Epistrophella euchroma (assembly GCA_947049315.1). Classification (NCBI taxonomy): domain Eukaryota; kingdom Metazoa; phylum Arthropoda; class Insecta; order Diptera; family Syrphidae; genus Epistrophella; species Epistrophella euchroma. The sequence goes on along the minus strand of OX346245.1, from coordinate 116,436,365 downwards.
TCTCGCTCGGATGATGGTTTCCACATCATCAGCACAGGCTTTGCAACTGACTAACATCATTGGGGAGGGGTTATGCAAAAATAGATATACTACAAATCGTACCATTTTTAGCCTCGGCATCGGCACACAGGTGTATCTCATCGTCCGATAAGGAAAGACCACCATCTTAACATTAAAATGACATTTAATGCGTATTTAAAAAAACCTACACGCGTCTTGCAAACGGACAAAAGATATTCTATGGAGGAAAAAAAATATTGTTAAAAAAGTGTCATTTACCACGATAAGATGACATTCGAATGCTATTCAAAATGGGTGTGTGTATGCAATAAGTCCACCGGAGGAGCTTATGCTCACTATAATAGGTGTGCAATAAGTCACAGCGTCCCCCGAAATGACAGAATTATTTTCACCAGTTATACCCATACTCATAAATGTAAAATGTCAAGAACGGATATGGGGCATTATGACCCCCACATATTAATGAAACAACAGCTTCGTGAATGACTCAACCGATTTTCACAAAATTACGAGTCTATAAGGGTAACTGTGCTTAGTAGGTAAGTTTGCGGACAACGATTTTATTAAAAATATAATTAGGGAAATGCATTACTTATTATTTACTTTTCTATGTTTTCTATGAGCACCACTAAAGGAGTCTGATAATCGGCCTGGCGACCGTGAAATAGCTATGACTCTAGCCTATAAAAACTCGGTGGTAGCTCACTCATATTGTTGTTCTTTCATTCAAATCCTCAATCTATGTTTTCTATGTTTTGTTTTTTTTTTTTTACTGATTTATTTATATTGATTTGTTTATTGCATAATTATTTGTTTTAAATTAGTTAAGGCAGTTTCAGTAGGAAAAGCACCTTTTATTTTCAAAAAAAACATACAAAAAATTAAAAAAAAAACATAGAAAACATTGAACGACAAAATTGAATTGACTTAGCGACCTCTTGGTTAATTTTGATTAAGTTCGCGCGACCTTTTGAAAACTGGCTGAAAATGTATTAAATTGATTTGTTTATGGAATGGTTGAGAACTGTAAGTCATTAGACTAACATGAGCTCTACACTAGCTGTCGCTCCACCAAAATTTATTTATTGCATAAAAATTAGCTGTTAGTTAGCATTAAAGTGCTTTTGGCAATTTAAATTTTGCCTTACAATGTTTTCTATGTTTTTTGTGCTGCACTAAATTCATAAAGAAGGGAAGGCACCACTTCTTTTTCCAAAAAACATAAAAAAAATTGAAAACATAGAAAAAATTCCACGAGATGTCGCAGTACCAAATGTATTTATTGCGCAAAATTTTCTGTTAGTTAGGCTTAAATTAGTTTTGGTAATTCAAATTTTGCCGTGCAATGTTTTCTATGTTTTGTTTTTGTATTTCACTAAATTCACTTCTTTCCAAAAACATAAAAAAATAAAAACATAGAAAACATTGCACGAGCTGTCACGCCACCAAGTTTATTTACTGCGTAATAGTTTACTGTAAGTTAGCCTTTAAGTAGTTTTAGAAATTTAAATTTTGCGGTGCAATGTTTTCTATGTTTTTTTGTAAGTATTTCACGAAATTCATATTAAGAAGGCAACGCACCCCCTCTTTTTCCAAAAATATAAAAAAAACTAAAAACATAGAAAACATTGCACGACAAAATTTAAATTGTCATAACTGATTCGAGACTAAATAATGGCAAATTTAGAAATAAACCACTCACATTACCAAAGCACCAAAAAGAAGCATAGAAAACATAGAACGACAATGGAACGACAAGGGAAGGCACCACTTCTTTTTCCAAAAAACATAAAAAAAATTGAAAACATAGAAAAAATTCCACGAGATGTCGCAGTACCAAATGTATTTATTGCGCAAAATTTTCTGTTAGTTAGGCTTAAATTAGTTTTGGTAATTCAAATTTTGCCGTGCAATGTTTTCTATGTTTTGTTTTTGTATTTCACTAAATTCACTTCTTTCCAAAAACATAAAAAAATAAAAACATAGAAAACATTGCACGAGCTGTCACGCCACCAAGTTTATTTACTGCGTAATAGTTTACTGTAAGTTAGCCTTTAAGTAGTTTTAGAAATTTAAATTTTGCGGTGCAATGTTTTCTATGTTTTTTTGTAAGTATTTCACGAAATTCATATTAAGAAGGCAACGCACCCCCTCTTTTTCCAAAAATATAAAAAAAACTAAAAACATAGAAAACATTGCACGACAAAATTTAAATTGTCATAACTGATTCGAGACTAAATAATGGCAAATTTAGAAATAAACCACTCACATTACCAAAGCACCAAAAAGAAGCATAGAAAACATAGAACGACAATGGAACGACAAGGGAAGGCACCACTTCTTTTTCCAAAAAACATAAAAAAAATTGAAAACATAGAAAAAATTCCACGAGATGTCGCAGTACCAAATGTATTTATTGCGCAAAATTTTCTGTTAGTTAGGCTTAAATTAGTTTTGGTAATTCAAATTTTGCCGTGCAATGTTTTCTATGTTTTGTTTTTGTATTTCACTAAATTCACTTCTTTCCAAAAACATAAAAAAATAAAAACATAAAAAAAACATTGCACGAGCTGTCACGCCACCAAGTTTATTTACTGCGTAATAGTTTACTGTAAGTTAGCCTTTAAGTAGTTTTAGAAATTTAAATTTTGCGGTGCAATGTTTTCTATGTTTTTTTGTAAGTATTTCACGAAATTCATATTAAGAAGGCAACGCACCCACTCTTTTTCCAAAAATATAAAAAAAACTAAAAACATAGAAAACATTGCACGACAAAATTTAAATTGTCATAACTGATTCGAGACTAAATAATGGCAAATTTAGAAATAAACCACTCACATTACCAAAGCACCAAAAAGAAGCATAGAAAACATAGAACGACAATTTCAAAATTATCACAACTTATTAAATTATCCAATTTAAATATTTTCGATCAGAAAATAATCCTTAACTCCCATGACACTCATTCTAGATATATATTTTAACTATACCTGCACTTCATCGGCAAAATATTGCATTTCTAAAGATAGGGCAAAAATTCGAAAATCTCGAGAGCTTAAAACTTTAAGAAATTATTTCAAACCCAAAAACAAAATAAATTCCCCTTAACTTCTGGATGCACGCCCCTGCCCTGTGCTCCTTAAAAGATATTAAACCCACGCACAGCACTGAATGTTTCAAAGATTAAAAACTCCTTTTTAACACCTCGTTCGCACTATCTTACATGCATGTGATGTAAGGAATTTAGTTCAATTTCATTCAAATGTCTGTCATCGCAATGCGGTACACAACAACTGGTAACTGTCAGGCGCATTCGTGATGACAGTAATTCGATCGGTGGCGCACGATGCAATGGCGGTGGTTGAGTGTGGTGTAGATAATTGAAAAGGATTAATTGTTTTAGTGGATCGATCGAGTGAATCTCGCGTACATCTTGGGTTTAATTGACAAATGACAAGCGGACCCAGATGTGACATATCGCAGTTGGGCGATTGTGGCGAACGAATGCGCGCACCTTAAGCCGATTATTACGTCGATGACGACTGCGAGACGATGCGATGAAACAGTGCAGATGACATATTACGTGCGTGTTCAACGATATCGGCAATATCGTGTTGTTGTCGGAGTCATGCCGTGATTCACGGGCTGATTATCTTTCGAAGGAGAGGGCGCATTTGGAGCAGATCTATTGACGGAGACCAGTGCAAGACAACCAAGCATTTGGAATGGATTTAACTAACTTTTTTTTGTTTTTGAACGATTACGAGAAAAAATATACAAGTACCTACATTATGTGCTGACGCTGACGCCGCGCCTCGCCGCCGCTGCCTCAACTATCACAAATGGAACTAAATGTTCAAGGGGGCTGCAAGAAGAAATGTAGGTATAGTAGCATTCTTCATCATGATGATGCAGTCTGCTAACTTGACATCAGGTGAAGACTGACTGACTGATGGGTGCATTAAGTCAGAAGTAGAAGGCGGTTTTAGAATGCAATAAATATGGAGTTAAGACTTCATAGAACGAGTCTGTTCTATGTTCTGTTAAGTGTATAGAATTGCAACGATGGCAAATTGATTGCTGATTGGAATTTGACACACCTTATTGTTGATTGTGATGCATATAATAATGTAGTTAATGGAATATAAATGCAAATTTCTGACCATAAACGGTTGCTAGCTTTTGACAGTAAAATCAGATTGTGCTAAATTGAGCTGATTGTTAAAACTTCTGTATAATACAAATTGTTCTGAAAAAAGTTGTTAATTTATTATAACTGCAAAAAGTAATAGAACAATCAGTCTTTATCGCATCGCATTACAGAGTCACCTATACCTAGTTGGAATTTAAATTGATAGATATTAATAAAGTACGACGATTGGCCTTGTAAATGATCGTCGTCGTGTCGGTGTGTTTTTCCGATCGAAAACAATTATGCCGATCATTTGATTTAAGAAAAAGAAAAAGTTTACATAAAGTAGGTATAGCCATTATGAATTCCAAAATGAATCACGTTAAATTAAATAGAAAAGGTTTAATAAAACGACTATACCTATGTTTATCACGACTGGCCATAAGAGAAGAGAAAGAAAGAGAGTTTCGGTTATCGAAACCTCCAAACCACCCAAAACGAAACAAATTTATTTTGACTTAAATTTATCGAGGGTTTCGAAGGGTTCATATAAAAAGAGATTACAAATTTAAAAAGGATATATGACTGGATCGCAGGAACTTGATCTTGTAGTTAAAAAAGTATATTGTACATAGCCTTATATCAAAGTTGTATTTTACTGGTTCAATAATGCTTTGATGTCTTTAACGAAAATAATATTAAAATCTTCAAAAGCAGGTAGATCATAAAAAAATTATTTTATTATAACAAATATAATAAACAAATATAATTGATTAAATTGTTAATGTTCCTTTCCAATTGTTGTCACGACTTTTCCGGCCTAATTTTACAATTTTTATCTCCGTAGTATGTTTATCTGGTTTAATAGAAATCCAATAAAAAAATCTTCATCTAATTTGGATGGTGTTCAGCCGAGTTATGTGCGTACGAACAAAAAACTAACTCAGAAAATTTGAAGTTTCAAGGTGTTTTCACGATTTTCTGACATTGTTGGTCGAATTTTCTAATTTTTGTTCGATTGTTTCAATTTTTGGCTCCGTTCCAATAAAAAAATTTTCATGCAAATCGAATGATGTTTAGCCAAGTTATACGCGGACGAACATAATTTTATTTCAGAATTTTTTAAATTTTAAGGTGTTTTCACGATTTTCCTACTTTTTTGCTCAAATTTTCTAATTTTCTGTCGAATTTTACAATTTTTGGCTCCATCCGCAACCGAATCGGATGATATTAAGCCGATTTATGCGCGTACGAACACAAAAAGGGATTGATTTTTATAAATATATGTTATGTATGTAAAGATAAGTGAATAACTAGAAAATATGGCAATTTTCTAAAAAATCATCAAACCTCTATTTCAGTAATGTTATAATTTCTTGGCAAAAATGAAACAAATCTAGTTTTCCCTATTAATCAAGTAAAAATGCAAGACTTGATCGCATGAACTTGCATTCTGGGTTTAGAAATTCATAAAGTGGTTTAAAATAGACATGAATATGGTTAGTAATTGTTCAATGACATTGTTAACAATAATACCTTAAGAAAAGTAAAAAATTCTAAAAAATATAATTAATTAAAATTCAAGGAATCGTTAAAAGGAATTTTGAGAAATAACCCATTTGCCGATTGAAATGTGCTAAGTAGATAACTTAATGTTAGGTTTTTGTTTAAGCGCAATATCTTTATCTTGAAATTTAATATTAATCGTTTTCTCATTTGATTAACTATTTTAAGCCAATTTATTTAACTACCTCGATTCAAGACATTGCTGATCTGAAACTTATATTTAAATTTTTATTTTTGTTAAATTCATATAAGGTTAGCAACGCACATTCTTGAGAAAGGGTTATTACTTGTTAAAGCATAATGTTTATTTGCCATTAGTTAGCCTTTAAATAGTTTTGACGATTTCAAATTTAGCCTTGAAATGTTTTATATATTTTTTTGTTATTTTTTTTTTATGTAAAAAAAAAATGAAAAAACCTGCACGAAACCTGTAAAAAAAAACATGAAAAAACCTGCACGAAAAAATGTAAATTATTATAACTAACCGCAAATTATCCATCAAGAATTTATTTAATATAAGAAACTTTAATTTTTTTTCGTGGGAATGCTTTTCCAACTTTCTATGAATTCAGCAAAAAAAATTCAAAAACCTTGTGGAAGCATTCTTCCTAATCTAATCTTCTCAATAAAAATTCATCTAGCTTAACTGCAGAAGGGGAAAATTTTTTAATTGCATTTTACATTTTTTTCACTTTATACTTCTTTCAGCAAGTCATTAGCATGTAAGGTTAAGTTCCAAAATCAATACATTTTTCACACGCATCAGCATCAGTCTATGAAGCGCAGTTACTGCGCTTTTCGGAAGCCTTTTGGAACTTGCTACACTGTCATAGTTTTTTCTTTTGAGTTTTGGAACTTATATGACTTTGCAGCATCTGATGCATTTTGGTACTCAGCCTAAGATTTCGACTTTTTATGAATCAATAGTTTTATTTTTCTTCTTCAATTTCTTCTTCGTATTTTATTGTTATTTAGTTGCATATTAGTTTCAAGCTCACCATATTGGTCGCTGGCTTCGTTCAGCATGCTTTTCAAATCAGTAATCGCTCAGGAAGCTTGGTCTTGGCTTTTAGCTCTTTTTTGTAGAATTCCATCATTTTATTGGCTTCTTCACTCTGGCGCAAGCATTTTAGCTGAACGTTCTTGTGAGCTAGCGGTCAGACTATCTATAGTTTTTTTTGTATTGAGCATTTTGTGGTACCATTTTCTCAAAAAGTATTTGACCGATTTTGATAAATTTTATATGATTGGAAAGCCATAATTGCGAAGATGTGCAAAATATATCTGAGACATGCATTTACACACTGTACTGTACTGTCGAACACTGTGCATATTACAAAAAAAAATTAAAAAAATGTTTTTTTCTTCAATATTTTCAAACAAATTGTTTGCGAAGTTGAAAGTGTCGAATTCGGACAGGGTAATTTTTCTGATTTTGGTGTCGGAGGTGTAACCACTGGAATTTAAATATCTCCATAAATAAAAGATTGTGCACTGATTAAAAATATTTAGGTTCCAGACGTTTTACTTTCAGCTTTCTTCTTGCCAGACGACCTCAAAAGACAGTGAAAAATAAACTTTTGGTGTTTAAGGCATACGTGATATACATTTATGTAAAAACATCAGAATAATTCTCCTGATTACAAATATGTAGATCTCGGACGTTTTGGTTTTAGCCTTCGCGCCGCCAGACGGCTACAAAAATTGCAAAAAATGAACTTCTTTCCTTTGAAGTACATATGTAACCAAAAATTCAGAAAAAATCGTCTGATTATGAAAATGTAGGTCCAACCCGAATAGCAAAATTGAGTTTTCATATGGTAGATATAACTCCAATACAACAATCAAATTATTGTCCAGGTATTTCGGAAACATTGTTTGATACCGCATTGTAACCTAAATAGCCGCATTTCCCCACTTCATTTGCAACAATTTCGTAGTAGTTGTGTTCTGTTTAGGTTGACGTTTGTTAAATGTTGGTTTTAGTTATGTTGTTTGAATGAGAAAATGTTCCATGTAAATTAAATCCAACAAGTACGCAACTAAAATTATACAAGACGAATAGTTTTATTTACGTTTTCGAAATAAAAATACAAGCAACTGTTGGGTTGTTATGTTGTTTATGTAACAATATAATGTTACCTTTAATATGCCTAGCACAATCTTGAAACAAAAGAAGCAATTAAAAGAAATAAATATTTAGCTGTAAACATTTAAGAAGTTTTAAAGAAGTTATTATTTGTATGCTTTTAAAATGTCTATGTGTAGATGATATTAATGAGTTGAAAGAATTTAATGAGAAATAGTATGGGTATTATATTATTTAAAAATCGATTTTTTTGTCATTTTTTAACCGAAATTGTACAACGAACACTATTTTTCTCATGAAGATTAGTGTTATACCTCCAGAAAATTCACGCCCCTCCAAAAAAAAGGAAAATTGATGAAAATTTTGAAATTTGAAAAAAATTCAAACTTCGATTTAAGTATCAAAGTTTAAAAACAATTCTTGATTCCCATTTAGAAGTGCAATATTTATCAATTTGCATAAAAATTGCCTGTTTAAATAGTATAAAAAATATGAAAATTGAAAATATTGTTTTGCATTTTCTTAAACCAAGACGTAAAATGGTGATTAAAATGGCGCTTGTTACATGAAACATTGTTATAACACACAATTTAATATTATAACTTACATGTTTCTAACAATACTTGTAATGGTATTGTAGCCTTGAAAAAATAAAAACTTAATGTTGCAAAAACTATAACTCAAACACTTATTCACTGTTGCCGCAACAGAGAAACATGGGTTCAGTATCTAATATTTTGTTCAGTTATTAGAACAAAATGTGTTCATTAATCGAATGTGTTTGCAGCGAGAAACATATAATGTAGTAATGCAATATAGTTGCCGTTGTGTTAAGAATTTTTTCCATTTTAGATGAGATGTCATGTCATGATTTTCAAAAACATTAATATTTACCCGTTGTTAAAACCCATTTTTTAAAATCGTTTAGTACCTATATTTTATATGTTATTTATTTTTTCCAGTATAATGAACTTTTATTTATAGGTAGGTATGTATTTTGATTTATAATTCCATTTTGCATAGGACACTACTAACTCGTGTTTACTTAATTTTTAAACGTTGTTTCTATTGCTGCAGCAAAATATTTGTTTTTTTTTATTTATTTTATTTATTAAAAAATATTTAGGTAATTTCAGTTATATTTTATTACCTGAGTGTTTTTTTTTAATATCTCAGCGGCAACGCTTGCATAGCTAAAAAAGGCATCATTTTGGAATTTTTTTTATAGAGATTGTTTTCGAAATTCCTTAAAACATATTGAGAACTTTAATATAATATCATGATAGCAAACTTCAGCATCAATGAAAACTTACTTATATCGTGAAGTGAAAATTGCTGCAATAAAGTTAAACCTAAATTACAAAAATGTTTGCTTTATCGTTCACCATAGTTCCTTAATGTTTCCATTTTATTTAAAACAAACTTATATGTCGTCATAACTTTGTAATAACTTGTGTTTGTTTCGGCTAATGTTTCAAATAACATTATTTTTCTTGTGCAATGAAATGAATTGCAACAAAGTTGTAATAATTAACTTGTAATCTCTTTAACTTTCTAGTGTTGTTGACAGTCAGCTATACAAAGAATATTTTAAATTGAATTTCAACAATTTGGTTTCAACTATGTTTTAAAGTTGTAGTTCAAAAACATTATTTGTTTATGTTTGTAGCATTTAACTATAAAAAAAAACAACAAAAACACTGCTATGAAAAATTAAATTTGGATTTTTAATTTTTTAATATTGAAAAACAAATAAAAAAGTCACAGTTTAGATATTATACTAACAAAATTTATTGATTGAAAAATTATATTTGAAATTCTTAAAATGTTTCGCATTTTGCGCATAACATTTTTTTTATAAATTATTTCATCAGATACATACGTTCACTACAATGTTATAAAATTATTGTAAAAATTTACTTAAAATTGTTTTTTGAATTCGTCTTTAAATAATTTTCTTTAGTATTATAAACTTGTTAAAACGTTTTTGGTATCTATTGAATGCAATACAATTATATATTATAATTTAGTTGCTAAATTCTTAGCGAATTTGCTGCTTAAAAGTTGTATTAACAATTGAGTAAGAAAATACAAGAATAGAAATTTAATAAAAGTAACTAAAACGTTTTTTCAACTTTCAACTTTACGAGTTGCATACAACCTTTTTGAAACAAGTAAAAACTTTTATAAGACCTTTTTATAATATTTTGAAGGATAAAGTTCCAAAAAAGATTTTCGTATACAAAAATAAAACTGAGTTTTAACTTCCTTTGTTAAAGATTACTTTTATATAATACAAACACAACAAATAACTTGTTACAAATCGCATTTTGTGCTATTCGGGAAGACATTTTGTTTTCAGTCTTATGCCTGTCAGACGCCACTTGAGCATTTTTAAATGCATTTTTCAACTAAAAACCTTGAAAACTTTTTTTGTTTTGTTTTGTTTTAATTGACTATTATCATCCATTATTTTTGATAGCTTTTCCCATTTGGAAACATCATGAACCTCCCATTTCTCTTTTGTACTTAAAGAAATACTAAACTCCTACTGATTCAGCAAAAATCTCCATGGGTTCATTAACATCATATTAAAGAACCCATAAACCATGTCAAAGTCCTATAAATATCCATTATCTAAGCGTTTCTCAATTAATTCTCTAAAGACTTAATGTCCCAGATCGATTTTACCTTATTATCAGGAATTCATTAACCATGAATTTATATCTCCCATGCCCATCCTTACAACGAGACTTAAATCCAAAACCATAACTTGGACAGATAAAACTAAATCTAAACTTCAGCCATCCAAACGGAAATGATATATAAATATAGGAAACTTTCCTACAGCAAATCCTTCGTTCTTCTTGGCATTGTAGGATCGGCAGAAAGAGAATCTTCTATGCCATGAAAAATAATAAACAACAGTTTCTCTTATCCTCGTCCAGAAATTGACTTGGCCATCATATTTTCCAATTAGAGACGACTTCATCCGTGATAGTGGAGGAAATCCGCTTTCTATATAAATGGTTGACGGTAGGTATATCGTCCTTCGTTCGTGCGGGCTATTTCGCCTAAACTATAATCTCATCTCACCTCACATATACAAAAGGACATTTCGCTTAAAAGCTATATACAATGTCTCCCCCTTCTCCATATATTCTCGAAACCATTGTCGATGATGGTACAGTCCATGGGATGGACGTCTACATCCTAGGTAAGTGAGTACATATTGCTGCACTGCGACATTGCGTCCGAAGGGAAATTTGTTTTACTTGTACGACCCGGCCGGTAGGTTAATTGGCCGTAAATTAGTACTGAAGTCGATAAGATAAATTTGGTCACTCTAAGAGTCGTCCTCATCGTGTCGTATAATCGTCGTCGGGGTGCAGTAATCTCTGGCGCTCTCAATAAGACGAACAGAAACAAAAAAAAAGAAATCTCAGCTTATCCTTACTACTGTAGGATTATGGCAATATCCTTTCCAATCGAATGGCAAGCGAGTAATAGATAGGCAAATTAAAAAAAAAAAAACAGAAACAGAATACCAGTACCAGAAAATGTTGAGCGTCTAGTTTAGTTGGTAAGAAAAACGCGGCCAGAGGAGAAGCCAGACCAGAAGGTATCACAAAGAGCATTGTAATCACCGCTTTTACACATGCCATTTAATTTATCTCGTTTGTTGAGTTACAAGATACTCCTGTTGTAACTGAGAGACGACCATATCCCCTGATCCGACGGACGCTTTGATTCGAGGCAATTATTGGAAGCGAATCACAATGCAATTCCGAAACGGCAGATGCGAGGGGTCGGAAGTGAGGAAGAGGGAGATTTTGTAGAGAATTGATACAATCCTTCTTTTCCTTCATGTCGTGGTATGACGGTATAATGTGGCTAAGGTAGGCAAAATGGTGTTTTGTTTTATTTCTTTCCTTATTCTTTGTTTTGATTTTTTTTTTGTTTCACTGTCTGCAGCGAACCTTTAGCCTCGGCTAGACAGATCGACAAATTAATTAATTAATTGCCTTAGAGCACGTTTTGGTTGTTGGTCTGCATCATCATGGCCGACCGAACAGACACTCTTGCTCACTGGCGTATTAAGTCTATGTTAATTAATATGACTCCTATTTGAGTCCCAATTGGCATTGAAGTTTGTAATCAGGGGGTACTTTAAGTTAAAGGCTGTTGGGAATAGTTTAGCCTTGGACTACCAGTGGGTGGGTGTTGTAATTTTAATTGGTAAGTTGTCAACAGAGAAATAACTATATTTAAGGGCTAGGTAATTGTGTCAATTCTTCATACAGCAATTAAAAAGCCTGTTAGTGAAAAATCTATCCACTTGTTCATATGAAATATAATTTCTTGTCCCTACTTTGACCTTTAAAATCTTATCAGTATTGTATAACTAATGCAAAACTAGGTGTGTTCCTTTATTTTGAAACTGTGATTTTGTGTGCATTTTAATGCTATTTTAATTTTTTTTTTTATATGAACTTTGACAGAACGTTGGAATGAAATTCGATAAAAATGCACAGAAAATCACAGAGCTTCAAATTAAAGAAACAAGGCCACTGTGATAACGGTTAGGTGCCAATAGTTTTGAAAAGGTCTTATAGCAAATCAATTTAGGTTTTTAAAACTATAATTAAATTTTCCGTTCCATCATTCAAAAGTATGTATGTTTTTTTCATTCAAACCCAGACATATTTTTCTTCGGAAGCAAAAATGTAGAAAAACGAAAAATGACGACATTAAAGCTTAATTAACAACTCACTTCTCAGTAAGTAATTGCTCGATGATGGAGAAACTTCCGAAAAGCGTCGCATAACATTGTGATTATAATTGAAATAAAAGTTGTGATTTAATTTTTTTTTAAACATTTTTAATTAAAATTTGTAGTAGCCGTGGCGTGATGGTTAGTGCGATGGACTGTCATGCCAGAGGTCTAAGGTTCGATCCCCAGCCTCGCCATCTATTTATTTAAAAGAAAAACGGCTACTGCCTCTTGCGAGGAATTGACAAATCCTCCAAGAGTATCTCCTGTCACAGAAAAGTTCCGCTCGTTAGCCGTTCGGATTCGGCAATAAAAACTGTAGGTCCCCTCCATTCCTGCAGACACGCACACAGGAATGGTTGAGAGTTGTAAGTCACTAGGCCCTAGTTCTTCATGAGCTGTTGTGCCATCGAATTTATTTATTTTTTTAATTAAAATTATTTATTAAAATTTACAATTATGTGTTTTTTTTCGTTTTTTTTTGTTTTTGAGTTAATTTTGAAAATTAAACTAGAATATTTTCTAGCGTAATTTCAATTTCGTTTTCTTGTTTTTTTTCTATATCTGTCTGGGACAATTTCTAATATTTTTGCCTAACTTTTCAAAAATTTGTCTGGCTTTTTTACAATTTTAAACAGATACTAATTTTTGACGCCGTTTTTTCCATAAAAAAACGTTATTTCCTAACCGAAATTACCGAGCGCACACGTGGTTAAATTTACTATGCATACGTAGCTAAATCTGACTATGCATACGTAGTTAAATTTGACTATGCAAACGTAGTTGAATTTACTATGCCTACGTAGTTAAATTTGACTATGCAAACGTAGTTGAGTTTACTATGCATACGTAGTTAAATTTAACTATGCAAACGTAGTTGAATTTACTATGCATACGTAGTTAAATTTGACTATGCAAACGTAGTTGAATTTACTATGCATACGTAGTTAAATTTGACTAAGCACACGTGGTTAAATTTACTATTCCTACAAAGTTAAATTTAATTATGCAAACGTAGTTGAATTTACTATGCATACGTAGCTAAATTTGACTATGCAAACGTAGTATTCATTCTCTTAAACTTCTGAACTGAGTACTAATTAGAAAATATGAATTCAAATAATTCGGTTTTAAAAACTTGCATCATTTCACTTTGCACGCAATATGACCCGCACATCATAGTTTGATCCCAAAAAAAACAATAAAACGTTATTTTTAAACAATTTCTTTTCTTTTTATTACATTATGTTCTTTCACAAGTACAAGTCTGCAGTCGTCAAGTTAAAAGACTAAAAAAAAAAATTTAAAAGACTAACAGTTAATTGAGTGAGTTAATTGCAGACTAAAAGTAAAATCATCGCAGTACAAAGACTTTCTACTGACTAAAAAGACTAAAAGCAGTTAAAAAGTACTGCAGTTAATTAACTTAATGTTAATAAACATTTTTTTTTTAAACTGCGCAGTCGGTATTAGCACTGACTGCTAACTGTTCGATTTCAATTAAAGTATTTTCATATGTTAAAAGATTGAATTTAATTAGTCTTTTTAGTCAATTAACTGCAGTACCAAAAAGACTACAGTTTTTACAACCCTGTTTCGATGGATTGTTTTATTACCTCGCGAATTTGTAAAGTCATTTTATCTGCATTAAAATTCAGCCGCCCACATCATACGATTTAACACCAAACGGCTAGACTTCTTTGTTTCAGGAAATTTGAAAGAAAAACGTCAGCCTCTTGTCTCTTCCCTAATTCTAAGTATCGCTTAGTATAATCTCAAAATGCATCTTAGCCCACTATAGGAAAACTTTAAACCATTAACTGAATATATTTGTTTTTTTTTATCTACCCAGTAAAATAAAGAATCCTACCAAAAATTTCTTGAGATAATCTAAATGTTCAACTCGTATTTTGACAAAAAGCTTAGCAGATGTATTCCAATAAAAGGATTTAGCATATTTTTAAATAAGGAAACTAATAAGGCAATACATTTCAAAAACAGATAAGACTATAACCCCCATTATTTATGTATGTTTTCTCATTTAGAATTTTGATTAAAAATAAACTTAAGGGTCTTTCCTTTACAATAACAAAATAAAATTATTGATTAAATCAGCCATTTATGTATATTTTGGAAAAAACCATTCAAATCCTTTTACTACAGAAAAGGTTCAATTTTGATTTTAATCTCAAACTTTTCTTGAAACAAAGTTCAAAGTTTACCTTATAAAAACAATGTTTTATTCAAAGATAATAATACTTTTCAAGGTTTTCCAGCAAGAAACAATATCCAGGTAGAACCCTGTTGGTAATACTTGCTCAAAGGAAAAGATGGCTGATTAACAGGGATGATGTTATGTCCAAAACAAGCGATCAGATAGTGTAAATGCTCCTATTATACTCCATTTACGTTGCGTTGAAGATGGCACAGTGTTAAAAATTAAATTTGCAATATCTTTGATATTTTACCTTGAATAACTTCTTATGCACGCAAGATTTGGCAATAGACTTTTTAGCAAGTGTTTTGTTTTCCAACACAAAGAAACCTAATTGCGTTTAAAAATCTTTACTTTGATTTTTACCGCTTTACAGGTAGGTACATTTTTTTTTTCGAAATTTGGCATTCCAGATAGAAGTCAACGCAGTTTTCTGGGACAAAATTACCATAGGTGGCCCGCTTCTTGGGCAGCGTTGCCACCCGAAATAAAATTAGTGTGCCATATTTTTATGAAAAAACGTGCCAATTTTCATGCCATATGAAAAAAAAAACAACAAAATTCTTTTATTTTGTTGAAAAAACTGTTATTAATTTTATAACGGGGTCTTAAACCACAAAAAAAATCAAAGAAATTAATTTCCTTTCTTTGTGCATTGTCAAAAAAATGTGTTTCTGTCCACCTTTTACGGAATTTGGACCAATTTTTATTAAATTTTGTTAAAATTTGCTTAATTTAAAGAACAATACTGGAAATTAAAAAATGTGTCATATTGAAATTTTTCGTGCCACCGTGCCACGAAGATAATTTTTTCGTGAATTATCGCGTCAAAAAAGCACGATCGTGCCACTTCGACAACGATGTTCGTGTAATTACTTTTTTGGGTCCTCTGTTCCACTCATGCAACACCACCGTTGCTCCGATTATGGTATGTTTATTGTTTAGTTGCCAGGCACTCGTGAACTTTAGCTGTTTTTTTTTATTAAATAAAGCCAAATTGGAACCAGTTTGACTTTCTAAAGCGAAATAGAGCCAAATATTTCAAAATAAATTAGGGATAATTTTTAATTTTTGCATTTATTTCTCTAAGCTTTATTTCACGTCACCTTAATTTAAACTTCAATTAAATGCGATCAAAAATACTTTATGTAAAAAACGAAAGTGCATACATATATTTGTATGAATGTTTGTCCCGTATAAGAGCCCAAACAATTCAACCAATTGCGTTGATATGAGTGTCTTGTAATATTAAGAGGTGTTAATAGCTAAATATTGCGTAACTAGATAGTTTATTAAAAAAAAAAAAACTCTTATCATTGACGACGCGACGTTTGATATCGCAAGTTTTTTTTCTACGATCCAGTAGCTGCCCTTATACTATCAAGATCTACCTAACCTTCACAAAGAGAATAAAAAAAACTCCTCTATCCACCTTAGCTCTAATTTCATTGAAACAAATAAAATAGAAAAAAAAAAAGAAATAAAAAAGTTGACCTAAACCAGCACAAAAATTTTCTCAAAACAAATTCGATAAAGCTATCTTTTATGGACTTTATTATAAAAAAGAAGATACCTACAACAAAATGAAACTTAGTCTGCCAATAAATATTTGATTTATTCATACGAACACCCAATTTCATAGTCTTATCGAGTCTCCAATATCCATCCTGACTACTTTTTCCCATTTATTTTCCGCTTTATTGGCACAAATCCCTTAATTTACTGCCTACGTCCACCATCCGTATAGACTATAGCCTATTGATCATCTTTTCTATTTTGCAGGTGAAAAATTCCATTAAAACTTAATAAAAGTCTTTGAAGATACTTGCACCGATAATAATCTCATATAAAATCAACCGTGCCACTATAGCCCATGGCACATAGAATACGCGTCAAAAGTTGCTCACACAATTCAAATGGACGGACGACACGGACAAAAAAAAAAATTATTAAGAAAATTTTATAGACGTTAAACTAACACTGGCCATCATTGACTTCTTCATCAAGACGAGTATAAATATATTTTTATGGTTCATTAGAATTAAGAAAAAAATGGAAGATTGTCTTCTGAATCGAATTATGAAGCCTTGGAAGTTGATGCGGGAGCATGTGGGGTTAATTTATTGATGTTTTATTCAAATACTTACGGTGGTAATCGGATGCAACCAAACTAATCGCCACATCGATTAACATACCTCTCACATCATCTTCTTAACGCGCTTTTAACTTCAGTTCGTATAACTATTTGAGGGGCCGAAAAAAAATATACCGCTTGGTGTGATGGGTATTTTAGTTAT
Source organism: Epistrophella euchroma (assembly GCA_947049315.1). Lineage (NCBI taxonomy): Eukaryota > Metazoa > Arthropoda > Insecta > Diptera > Syrphidae > Epistrophella > Epistrophella euchroma. The sequence continues at coordinate 116,419,271 of OX346245.1, read as the reverse complement.
TAAACATTTTAAGAAAATGCATCACAATGATCACAATGGTAATGGATAATAAAATGAGCCGATAACGGCTTCGGGTGCTTAAGGAAATTTTATATGAGAAATGTGAAAGCTTCCTGCTACCAGATTACAACTTTTTGGTCAAACGATCGTGGGGCGAAGACTTAAGCTAATATTGTTTAGACTTAAGAAACTAGATGAATGGACCAAAACCTATAATTTAGTTGAACGTTAACACCTAGGTTGGAGAAGCTTCAGTAGCTATCGGAAGATTATCCTACTTTATTGTTAGGGAAATTTTAATGTGTGGGACTAATTTTTGTGCATATAGATATGTTTTTTTTCCAAAGAGGTCTTAATAAGTGAAAAAGTTTGAAAAAGTCTTTGTTTGGTTAGGTTGAAAAATTTTAAGAAGTCATGCGTGGAATTCTAATGTTTTCCAAAAAAAAAAAAAAATATTCGTTTATATTTAATCCGATTAAAAATTATTTATGGTTACGGGGGACATTGTTGTATGTTTTCTTTTGAAAACTTTTGGATTCGGTCAAAACAAGATAAAAAAATATAAAACACTTTTCATGAATTAAATTTTAAAATTTTAGTTTAATGAAAGATAATGCATTTTTATTTATTTTAGAATTTACATCAGTATCAGTGATCTTTGTCACTTTGTTACTGTGAGTTATGAGTTAGATTTAAGAAAAAAAAAACTAATGCAAAGTTTGAGATACTTCTTAAATAGCAATGAATTCAAAGAAAAGTTTAAAACTATGCAAAATTAAAGAGTCTCTATGGAAACGCATGACCAATTTAACCATAAAGTCAAACTATTCATCTAGCTAATAGCTAGCGATGCCAACTGAGGTTTTTTGTATGCCTTTTAGGCATTATTTCACTACCTGAGGCTTTGAGACTTATTTTTTTTCAAAAAGGCTTTTTTTTTTTCATTTCATACAAACTAAATTTTTTTTTTTAATTTGTTTGTTCTTTTTCTTATAATTTATTTATTAATTTATTGTTTAAAACATTCAAAAAAATCTTGGCCAAAAAATAATTCTTAACTATAATTACTATTTTTTAAAAGAATGTGTATCCACCTTCAAACTATTCACAATTTTCCAATGATAGTAAAGACAATTTTTTTGCCGTTAGAAGAGATATATTGGGAGGAAAAGTGGCTGCATGCATTGCTTTAAGCTCCTTAACGTTAAATGCATGCGATTTAAAGTTATTTCGCAAAAACTGTCTAAATTTTTTCATCGCAAGTTCAAAACAAATTTTATTGCGATTTCCTTTTGAGTGAGTCACTTTTGATGCTGAAGGAAATGGCGATTTTAGAGCCTTCAGAACTTGTTAAGACGCAGTCGATAATACCGCTTACACTGCATTTTTTCCATGTTATTATTGAATATAAAAAATATGTATGATTTTAAGGAACAGGACGATTTCGATTAAAAATTTGTAAGTATTTCATAAGTAACTTTGTAATTTGAATTACTAAATTAACTAATGTTCCTTAATACGATGTTTATTTTGATTTATTTAAGGTTTTTTTTAAATAAATGTATGTTTTGTTATTTAAAGGATTTTGTTTGTTTAGTTAAAAAAAATAAGTTGAGGCTTTTTTTTTATTGAAAGTGGTTGGCAATGCTGTACAGCCAACATGCTGAAGAGAAAAGTTTTCTAATATAATTAACAACAAAGTGAATCAAATCAAGTAAGTAATATTGGCGAGTAGAAAGCTCCAATACCGAAGGAGCACCAAAATCCCTTCACCCTAAAACTTGTGATGGACTCAGCTTGACGTCAAGCTGGGTCCACCACACCTGCCTATACACAATTTCAAAAATCTAGTGATGCAGGAATTTGGGGCTAATTTGGTGATAATTTAGTGCCCCAATCCCGAGGAAGCCCCAAATTCCCTTCCCTTTCAAATTTGTGATTGACTGAATATGACGACATCATACTGGATCCACCACAACCAAATTTCAAAATTCTAATGATGCAGAAAACTAGACCTATTTTGGGGCTTGAATGACAGCAAAATTTCCTTTATTTATTTAGATTTTTACAGATCATAATAATTCCTTCCATCTCTCTCTCTCTATCTTTTTCTCAGAATTTTAATTTATTTGTCTCATCTTTACCTTTTTACGTTTTTTACGTTTTGTATATTTATTTACGCATTTTTTTACCTAAGGTAAATTTTTTTACGGTAAAAAATTTTTTTTTTACTTGGATTTGAACATTACTACTAATAGGGTATGGATAAGATATAAGTATAGTTCAAAGCTCACACTACATATTCGTAATCAAACCTATATAAGATGTATTTACTGAACTTTACTAAAAATTCATTTAACGAGAGAACAAGACCCTCACTAGTAAACAGTTGAATCCAAGTGAGACCGCCGCGCCGGGACAAAGTTTGTTTTTGGTGAAAACTTCTATGAAAACAAAAATATATGTATTTTGGGGGTATGGTATGTTTCGCCAGAATTGTTTGGCAAATTAACGTTCCGCGGTGGTACATTTCGCCGTTTCTCGTTTCGCATTTTTTTATTTAGCATTTTGTTATTTCGCAGTTTTCGTTTTGCAAATTACGTTTCGTTTTTTATATGATATGACAAACCATCATTTCGCAATTTTCATTTCGCAATTTTCACTTAATATTTTGTTTGATTGGCATATTTAGGTTTGGCAATTTTTTATTTGGCATTTTGTTATTTGGCTTTTTCTTATTTGGCATTTTATTATTTTGCTATTTTTCATTCAGCATTTTGTTATTTCGCTTTTTTTTATTTGGCAATCAAAAAACACTGAATAGAGAATATAAAAAATATAATGCACCTACGAAAATAACTGCCCAGTGGCTTGAAATCCTTTTTTCCTTGGAGTAAAATGTGAAAATCCTCTTTCTGTTATGTACTTACCTAAACTAAGCAAACAAACTGAAATCCTAAATCGCGAAAGTGATTACGGCAAAAATTGCAAAACAACTAAAAAAAATTACCAACGCAAGCACGACGAAACGATGGTAATGATTGGTCAAACGATCAAAACAACTAAACGGCGAAATGATCTATTAGCGAAATAATAAAACGGCTTGACGATATTTATCGAAATGATTAAACGGCGAAACGTTATTTCGCAAAATAATGAAACGGCGGAACAATATTTTGCGAAAAAACACTTGGCCAAATAATAAACAATTTAACAAAGAAAAATTAAAGAATAATTTGCCAAATGAATTTTGCGAAATGATTGAAAATATTTTTAACAAAAAGCGAAATATAAAACCGCCGAATGTTAATTGCAGAATGATTGAAAAACGTAATGAATAAAAAAGAAAATGTAAATTGCCAATTAAGAATTGCGAATTAAACAAAATATTTAACGACTAAGGCGAAACAAGAAATGCCAAATGAATTTTGCCAAACAATGGTGACCCGTATTTTGGAATACTTAATTTCTTTTTCTTCTAAAAATAATTTCTTGCTTAATTCCCATTTTTGCTTTTTGTTCCATATCCGTCTGGCACAATTTCCAAAATGTCTGGTCTAAAATATTTCTATTTTGTTTCCCAAATTTTGTAGTAGCACGTGGCGTAATTGTTAGCGCGTTGGACTGTCAAGCCAGAGGTCTGGGTTCAATACCACCGCTTCCACATTAAGTTTTTTTTTTCGGGCTACTGCCTCTTGCGAGTGACAAATCCTCCAAGAGTATCTCCTATCACAGAAAAGTGCCACTCACCTTAACCGTTCGGAATTGGCAATAAACTGTAGGTCCCCTCCATTCCTTCAGACACGCACACAGGAATGGTTGAGAGTTGTAAGTCACTAGACCCTGGTTCTTCATGAGCCGTTGTGCCACCAAGTTTTTTGTTCTCCCAAATTTTGAGCAAAAATTCATATGCATATGATTCCGGGGACCCGCATAAATGTATAAAGAAATGATTAAAACTTTCGTTCAGCGATGCGGTAGGTTCTAAAAATTCCCATCTTATTTTAAATATCAAAACGACTTCACTAAAGCTCATAGAATCTTCTTCAATACAGGTGTTCTACGGGTTGGTTCGCATAAGGTATGGCAACAAACTAGAACATGTATAGGTTGTCGAGATAAGAAAAAAAAACTCGTAAGGAGAGGGTCTATGTCCCCCCACTTAAGCGGAAGGGGCAACTGTCTAAAAAATCGACTTGAAACGGAAAAAGATTATTAAAAAACAATAGCAACACTTCAATGTCATGCGAATTCGAAAACCGTTACTTTTATGAAAAAAAGTGGCTAAGCTACAAATTAGTTTTCAACATTTTTTCTGTACAAGTGACCGTTAGGGAGGTATTCCCCAAAAACTAGTTTGGGGAGGGAGCCTTTAATCCACTGTAAAATTATTAGTGGCTCTCATATCGATTATGGGGACTTTTTACAGAACACCCTCAGGAAGCTGTCCTGTATAGAGCTTTTCGGTGATTTTTCGGGAGCCAAATGTCTTTAATGACTAAAAGCATAGCGCTCTAGTTTTCGTGGAGAGGAAAAATAAAAACTAAAACCGTCAACATAAAATTTTATTAATGCATTGTTTTGAATTCATTTAGCAATTTCATTTTATTCATCGCAACCTAATGCAGCAACGAATAATATTTCCTTTCGGTTTCTTTGCTAATTCAATAAACTGTTTTTTTTTTTTTTTACCAATACCAAGAATCCCATCAAGCGGTTCCTCTTGACTGCACTTGAACAAGCGAGGTCCATTTAGAAACTTTCTCTTCTTTCTTATATTAACCAAACAAACAAAACTTTTAATGGCTTCTAGATAAAATATGGAATCCCAGAATTATGGTAATGCATCATTGTTAGAGCCAGCACACAAATAATGTTTGTGGAGAAAAACTAGGTATTACAGTCCGCCAGTCAACCACCATCACCGCCAAATAACAATAACAACAATATAAAACGATATACATATTTTGGACCTTTCCCGTGAGCTACTTCATTGGCAAAACGATATATCTTTCTCCAAATAACCAGGAGAACGAGAAGCGATTCGAGAAGCAACTGCTGCACGGAGTTTATTCAGTTTCGGTGCTATAGAACAAGAGGAAAAAGCGGCCGGCGTCGTCGTCATCATCTTCTTCATCGTCATCATCAACATTATAGTTGGCAATCTCCTGGTATGGACTTTGCCGACTGGACAAACAATTCATCAAACGGACAAAGCTGAAAGCTAGTCGAGGATCTTGAGATTAGAGAATAGCGGCCTCTACTTTACGTTTTTTTAACCGTCCTCCTAACCAAAAACAATCCGATTTGGTAAATAGAAAGTATACGAACAAAACCCCTTTCCTTTGCCATCGAAACGGGCGCACGGCGAAGAACTTCCATATTCGCCCACAATTGATGGCGTATATCGAATTTATGAGATCGCTTTTTATCGATAAACGATCGTTCCGGATAACATTTGATACTCTCGGTCTCGGCTCGGCGAAAGGAGATACTCTGGCTCTGGCTGCTAGCTGCTTGAAGAAATAATAAATAATAGTTATATCGTCAAAGAGGCGACGCGACGCGCAGAATGCAACATGGCCTCCTTTAGAGCGATGGTGGTCAATGCTAGAGGAAGTGGAAGTGCACGGATGGGACGGCCAACCTGGGATGTGGTTGAGTATCTGGTGGTATCCTTGGATGACGACAATCGTGTTTATGGAAGATACACTACGCGATTTTGCTTCTGGTATTGAATAACGCGAGCGCATCATGCGGGCATCGCTTAAGATGTCAGAGATTAAATAGATGCCCGAGAACGATGATGATGAATGGAATCGGATTTGCTTGAAATATTTTGTATGTGTTTGTGTCTGTGAAGCAAAATTCTAACAACTGAATGAGAGAGCGCAGGTTTGAAAGAAGCCTTAAAGGCTTTTAAATAGTTTCCTCTATATTTAAAGAATCACCTTAAAAATCAGTGTGTGGTCTTTAAAAGGAAGAATTTATTATCTTGCCATAATATATAGAACAGAAAGATAAGAGCATAACTGGATTAGCTCAGAATATTTTAAACTAGAAAGTAGATCATTGTCATTCTTCGATAATGCATTAGATTGATCTTTTTAAAAGCGTTCCTGGATTTTTGCATTCGATTTGCAATGCAACTAAGTATTTTGATTAATTTGGTATAGGCTTATATACATACCTATACCTGCTGTTTGTCGCCTCAAGATAAAATTGAAATAAGTGGAAAATATCGCAAGTAACCCACTAGATTTATATAGAAAACTCCTAAATGTACAGTTTTATCCGTTTTAAACCGCTATATTCCAGATTATATTAATAGTCCAGTCAACGAAGGAAAAATAAATGAAAAAATCGTGCAGTTTTAAGTGGTTATGGTGACCCTAAAGTTCAACATACTTAAAGTCCCCAGCCCAGGGCCGCGAGCTTAAGCCAGGAGAGGGGATTAAAGGTCCCTTTTTTTAGTTTCTCGCGAATATTTCGAAAACCAAGGGCTTAAGTGAAAAAGTCTGTACTAAGGAATTAAAGTAAATTAAATTTCCTACAAAAAATGTTAAAATAATATTTTCGCTTGGAGCAACACTAAGGAAGACGCGGGATGGGGAAATGTCAAGAAATCTAAAAATTCGGTCATTAGCCTACAAAATTTAGTGTAAGTAAGTATATGTAGGTATATATGTTCATAATTATTCCATTGATGATTTTGAAGAGAGTTTATGGTTTAAAACAGGTGGCGAGGGTTAGAATTTCCTAATTTAATTTATTTGCTACAGTGTTTGCATTCACTATGAAAAATACTGTTTTTTCAGAGGCAAAAAGTATACAGGATTGTTCCAAGTTACTGACCATGACTTTATAAAATAATTTTCAGACATGTACTAAGAAAAAAATCGTTTAGGATAGGAGGGTCTATGTCCCCCCGTTTATAAAGACCATTAAAATCAACGGAAGTACCTTAAATTTTTTTTGAAGCTAGGTGCTAAATTTTAGTTCAGTATATATTGCTGTTGTTAATTCTTAATCGAACGCTTAAAACTAGATAGCTGTGGGTCTTTCAGTTTTTGAGAAAATCAAACGAAGGAAAAATCATGTAGTCTGGATTATTTTTTTCTAAGTTAGGGATGATGCTCAGGCTCAGGTATAATATACTGAAATTCCCTAGTCCAAGGCCGCGAGCTTTAGACAGGAGGGGGGTAAAGGTTCTTTTGAAAAAATTTCTAAGAAAGTATTAGTGTTCATAATTTTAAATAAATCTTACTAAATTGAACGTCTATTTCTAAAAAAATTCCGTTCTATTCCACATTCTTTAGTACCTACAAAGAACCTAAACAGAATGAACACAGATAACTACACTCAAATACAACCATCGCCAACTACAGATATGTGCTAAAGAACGATTTCAAATGAGCAGCGATCGCAGTAAGCAGTTTACAAAAAGAGCAGCTTTAATTAGCCGCTATTTAATCAGTCTTAAGAGAGCAGTTAATGATGAAAAATGTACCTACCTAAGATTTTGAAAATTATTTATTTTTTTTCGATACAAATTTGAAGGAGTTTCTTAATTAAGCTCTGTGGTAGAATTTTCGGGAAAAATCGGGAGCAGAAAATTAAAACTGCAAATTATTTCACTAAAAAATCCGATTTTTGTCTTTTTGTCTGCTCTGGGAAAATGCGAATAAAAAACTTTTGCGTGACATTTGAAATGAAATATATATTAGACGACAAAATATAGTTTGTTGCATATCCGCCAAGCCATAAACTGTCAAATTCCATTAAAGAATGGCTACGATTTCGATGAATTAGAAAACCTCTGAAAAATCAGAACTTTTTATATGAAAATCTGAAATTTTTCAAAACGGGCGATTTGAGAGCTTTAGATGCCATTCTCATAGCAATCAATACAGCAGATGAGATGGATTTGAAAAAGCTGCATCCTTTGACCGAGTTGGACATCGGGTTGCCAAATGAAATCGAGCTAAAAATTGAGAAAGATTACGTAAACAAGATTCGTGCAAATAATGAAAAATCGAACGATTTGAAAACTGGATACTTACAGAGCTGTATAAGGTGCGCTAAGGAATATATAACGTGTACAACCTTTTTGCAGCAATCGCAACTTTCACGTCCGGAACGGCATGCGGCCTCAACGTTTTAGCATGTCGACTGATAGACTTTTCTGGCATTCGAGAACAAGCGACTTGATTTGTTAGACCTGGACATGGTTCTTTTTATATTCGCTGCACTAAAAAATCGCAAAGTGCAATTATTCAAAAAAAAAAAAATAAATAAATGTTATTGTAAAAACAAAAAAAACATACAAATTGTGAGCGCAGTTCACATTATTTTAATTTTTGTTGTCTTTTTCTTTGTGTCCTTTTTTTCTAGTATAGGTTTTATATATGCGAAAAACTAGTGGGGCAAAATGCAAACGCCTAGGGGGGAGGGGCAATACAAACGCCTGGAGGGGCAATGCAAATGCCAGGGGGTTAATATCTTCTAGCCCCTATGTTGCTACGGCACTACTTCTAACGACAGTCACTGGTGTTCAGAAGCAGATGAGTTCGGTCTTATCGCTGTTTCAGTCCCCATTTGAAATAATATTCCACTAATAATATTCTCCTGGCAGCGATTTCTGGTGAAAAAGATGTGATGTACATATGTTATAGATTCGGCTGCATAAAGCTGCGTCTTTGTTTCTTGTATGTTGGCTGGTGTAGATGTTGAACAGGAGAGGTACGAGTTTTGATCCCTGAACATAAAAGAATCTTTTAGATATGAAATTTTTCATGATTCTAACTGTGATTAGGAAGTCCAAACTTCGACAGCTTAAACAGTTATTCTTTTATGCAAACGCTGTCGAATACCTTTTCGATGTCCAGCAAGCACGCTATGATCGTCTCCTTTTTGTTGAGTTCAATTTTAACGCCAATTTGATGTTTCAACAGTGGATGCATAGTCGAGTGCTTATTGCAAAAGCCGTACTTTCCTGTTTGACTTTTCTTTCTCTGCAAAAACTTTGCAGATGCAGCTTTTGGTCACTGAATTTAAACAAAAAAAGCTTTGATACTTTTACCTATATCAACCAACGCAATATTACACAGAAAAAAAATTTAACTTGATGCGATTCTAATTCAGGAAAAGTCTGTCTCTCCATTCAAAAAATTTCAAATTCAACCCCAATGAACATTCTTTATTTCATTCACAGACTGATTCAAATCAATTCCAATAACAACAATGCCTAATTACAAAAACAAAAATCATTCTGAACCCCAGCTGTCTAACCCCAATCAGCAGACGACGACGACGACCATAACACACCAAGTGCAAAAGTACTTCCTCGTGACAACGACCGCGCCGCGTCAAGAACAGCCACAAAAATGGGGAACAAAACAAAAAAAAAGATATAACAACAACAAGAAAAAAGTATCAGTGGCAACAGAGGAATCCCTTGCAAAAACCTTGAATTAGCCGCCACTGCTGAGTGCTGGCTGAGCTGAGCCAGTCATCGTCATTGATAGCAACAACATTAGAAACACAGCACAACACCAGTGCAAGAAGTATAGAAACCAGACGACAACCAATTTACTGTATGGATGTATCTTTTGCATTCAAAAGATACATTTCCATCGAACAAACATGTCAAAAACGCAAGTGGGCACGCGCCGGCCGTTGCCGTCACCTTCCCCTATATAATAGAGACACCTTTCCATTATTCCAGTTGCGGCTTCTCTTTTCTTCTCTCATCATAATATTTGCTGAGAGTGAGAAGTGAGAACTAAAGAACAGACAACATAGTTCCTAATTCGGTTCTCTTTAAATGAAGTTAAAAGTTGAATTGAAAGTTGAGTTCGAAATTTGAATGGAGAATGGAATGATAGAAGAAATATTAAAGACTAAAGTCATGGTTTGTGTTAATGAAATTTTGAAGTTTGAACCTTTGAAGTCTACTTGACTCTCTTCTTATACCAGTGTCTCTGTTGAGTTGGATGGAGAAAAATTATGTTTAGATAAATTTAGAATAGATTTCTATATATTGTGGATGAGGGTAAGAGAATAGGTTTCGAAAATTATGGAACATCCAGTTATACATATTTATATTCAGAGGTTAAGGATTGTAATGGTTCCAAAGATTTTGATAAAATTTCTTAAAAACTTTTCTTTTTTACTTTCTGACCAGAGTTTTGGAAATAACCAAAAATAAAAAATCTACTTCACTAATAATTACAACCCAGTAATCAGTAATCTACTTTAAAAACGCTTTACTATTTAAAGTAACTAAAAATTAGTGAAGACATTTAAGCATTTGGTTTTCAGTGTTTGACTCAAGATTAATAAGGGCATTGAATATTTAAAATAAAAATGGTAGGTACTTGAGAACGTAAATTAAAAAGAAATGGTAAACCCAAAAAACTATGTTTTTTCCCTAATTTTTGAGTTTGAAATGGAATTGTTCAAAAACTGTTGACCAAAACAACTTTATTTAAATTTAATTTTAAGAATGGATTCCTGGCTTTGAGAAAAGATATGGGATTTTATTCTAAAAATTGTCGTTGGATTTTTATGAAGTCAATTTTTTGAAAAATTGACCCTCTCAATTAAACGGGGGGATATAGACTACCCCCTCCAAAGGATTGAGCAAACTTATACGCTCAAGTATTTTTATGCATCTTGTGCCAAGAACCATCTTTTTTTATTATACTGAAAATTATATTACTTGCTGTTATAAATTTATAATTGCTAAGTTTTGAATGTATTTTCGAAACTGTTGGGTCTACACAGATGGTTTTAGGCTTAAATTGAAAAAAAATTAATTACTTTGAAATCGTTGAGCGAAGTTATAGTCGAAAAACTAATACTTTGGGAACTGATAAAAGCGTTTTTTTTTTTTTTTTGATTTTTGACATTCGGCGAAAACTTGGGTTTTTCTTTTCATGAGGCCAAAATCATAAACGACTCAGCAAAAAATCTGAACTACCGGATCTAACGCAAACACGCCCTCCAATGAGACGACAAGGTTACTGGACTACGATAAACGGAAGGAGAAAATATGGAGTTGTTTTAATAGGCATACCAACTATTAAAAACAAAGACCACTTTGTACGTCAAACAATGTCAATTCTTTACTTCATCATTCACAAATAGACGTGATTATTGATGTGCCATTTGTTGATGTGTAGGCAAGGCATGCACACGCACAGAAAGATCTTATTTAAATTAGTATTTTCGTCTTCATTTGACTGTAGCTACACTTCTAAAGCTACATTTACTGTGCTCAAGGGAAAAGGGGATACCTACGCATACAATAACACAAAAGGAAGAAGTTCAAAGACATCAAATCACACAAGCTTGGTGGTTGAAGAAAGACGGTCCAATAATATCGCCATAACTAAAAAATGCACATTACCAATCCATCGGCTTTTCAAAATTCATCCTTGGACTTTCCATTGTTAATTTTTTCATGATTGATTTTCATGAATGAATTTCACAAATCTGAAAACAAATAGGTATCATAAATTGACTCATTTTTCACTCTTACTAGGTACATTTGCATTTTTGAAAAGTCGTCGACTTTTTTCACTAGATTGGAGGTTATCAAGTTTCAATTTCCATACACTTCACTTTAAAAAAAAAAAATATCACTTTGAACTTTGATGGGATGCAAGTAGGTACAAACCTAAGGTCTATCCAACATAAATTGGCAGTACACGTCTTATGAGAGAGCTTTTTCAAAATCAGTAGCGCACCATATTTTAGCAGCATACTAAATTGAAAGAGCTCCTTCATAAAAAGTGTTTGCCCGCCCGTAAATTTCTGATAGCATCTGTCCAACGTCCTATCGAGCACACATCTGAGTGCGCACTGAATTGCTGTGGCGTGTCCGTGTGGCCTATGGCTGCTGCTGCTATTCAACTTCAACCCCCATAAAATATTGATGTGCGTTCAGGGTCACCCATGTCCATTTGGCAACTCGTTCAGATTTTTTTCCTTGGGTTTCTGTTGAGGTGCTTTTGGTTTTAGAGCTTTAAAAAAAGTTTTTAATGATGAGGGTTATCGTAGAGTGTTTTCATCTTTTGCATTAAGTTTAATGTGTGGAAAATACGTTGAAATGCAGTTACAAAATTTTAAGCCGTTTTCTTTGAAAGAATATTATTTGCGTAGATTTTCGTAGCGGTCAATCAATGTGAAGTATTTTTATGTAATTTATTTTTTTAAAAAGTGTATTTTTTTTAAGTTTTGTGCAATTTATGTTTTTAAGACGGGTAGTTTTTTAAGAATCGTTTGTAAAGTTTTTTGAAAATATGTGTGCAATAAATTATAATTCAAGTAATATTTACAAAGGTTAAATAAAAGAATAAACATTTAACCAAAGTGTATATTAAAAATAAATTTAAGAATATTTCAAGTGTCGACTATTTCTTTTGGGCATTCGTCAGTACCAAACTTATTTTCTTCATCGTCCTTTAACTTGTACAATTTGTATTTTCACTCGTGTATTTTTGAAGAGGTGTGTTTTTTTAGAGTTTTGTGCAATTTGTATTTTTAGGTCGTGTATTATCTTACCTCATGGTGGTGTGGAAAAAGATAAATGTGTTTTAATTTGTATCAATAAAACAATTAAATGAAAATTTCTATCCAAAAAAAAAGGCGGTAACCCTGCATACTATTCTTTCATATTTGCGTCCATTAAAAATAAACAATACGACAACCCTGTGAGAGCTTTAATAAAGGATTTATGCAATCCAATATAGCCAGAATGAGAGGCAAACGTCCTATCTTGTCTACACTGCCTTTTTTATTTGGATAAGGTATAGTGACAGTGACCACGATCTCATCAGAAAGGAAAAATAGAGCACCTACTTAACTATTAAAGAAAAAAAAAATTTAAACTCTTACGACATTTATTTTTATTTTCACAGTTCGATCGCACCCCAGCTATGGTAATACCAATTTTTTTTTAAGTCTGAACTTAACGGTTGATTTTGCCTTCTCAATGCTTAAAAAAAGCTTCTCTTCTTGGGAACATTTTTTTAATTAGTTACACAGGTACTCGCTGATATCAAAAAAAAAAAAAATATATATGTAATTATATTTTCTGATGGCACCTCATTATCACACACACACACATACACCATCATCAATCATCCATCATCCCAATCAATGCATGCAAACTAAATTATGTTTTATCATTATCATCAACATTCCGCCATCATCAAACATGTTGTGCTCAAACGTTTTACAGTTAACAAAACAATATTCCATAAACAATTCAGAGTTTGTTTACAAAAATAAATTCATTTTCCAATTGGATTTCTTCCATTATTCCCAAAGTAATTCCAATTTCAAAATGCAATCCACTTCCATGAAAAATATTGTGGAAACCATTCATACTAAATAATGGAACTCTGGAACAGCAACCCTCTTCAATATTGTTTGGTCGATCCAAAACCGTGAGCACTGTCTGTAAATAACAATAACAATTTGCAAAGATGTTGCACTTGCACACCATACACAGACACAACAATGTCATATTCCATACCAATTGTCTGAAAGCGAAGCGCTAGCGCTACTGGAATGGTCTCTTCTCATTCCCGGGCCGGTATCAGTTTTCCAAGAGTGTCTGCCGCCCCCGCTGAGTTAAAAACGTACTCTCGTCAATCGCTCTGTATTTCGGTTGGTTCATGTTCGATGGCGCAAAGTACATGGAATCAGTTTGTTGTGAATTCTATTCGGTGTCGGGTCTGTGTCGCTACGAGAGCGTATCGCGTGCAAAGGAACAATATCTCACAAGGAATAGAATAAATAGATAGATACACAGAAAGTATCTATACCTGTGTTATATATCCCTCTATCACGGGATACTAAATTTAATTGGTTCCTTTTTTTTCATTTATTGCTGGTATCTATAAGGAATACAAAAAAAAAAAAAAAAAAACTAAGGTTGTTAGAAATTTATATCCTTTCGCAAAACGGTGAACTCCATCCAATTCCCCCTTTCTTCTGCTCACAATTTATATATTCATAAATCGTTTATTTTTAACGATTATATCGAACTCGGTTATTTATTTTTTGTGTCTGCTCATTGTGAATCTTATCAAATCACAATCGCAATCGAATTCTCCTTGTTGAAGTGATAAATTAACAAAAATTTATTTTAACTCTTCTGCACCGAGTGAAGATAAAAAGGAATTCAAGTAAATATATTCGAAGTGAAATTAATTTAAAAAGAATTTGTATTTTTATTGAAAGTAAAATAAAAATAAAAGAGAGATAAAGTGAAAATGTGAAGTTTTAAAAGCAAATCGATGTCCTGCGATAAGGAATAAGTGAATAAGTAATAATTTATTATTATTTTTTTTTTTCGTATTGTGAATGGCAGGCAAATAAATTGTGAATTGTGAAAATAACAAAAAAAAAATATTCTGTGAATAAAAATTACAACGACCATTTGTTATTTTGAATTGATAAATATTAAGTGCTTGATATCTTTGATAGATCATCATCATCAATATCAATTATCACAGCAGATGCAAATTTTAACGGATTAATTGGAATATACATTTGTATTAACCAAGCTGCCTAAGGATTTTTTTCTTAAAAGGTTTGAAAATAATTATTATAAGTCATTAAATATTGTTTATTTGTATAAGCGTTTTGATAGGAAAACAGTTTAATGGAATACCACAGGGGAAACAGTTAAATACTTTTTTATTTCAAAGTGGACGAAGTCTTAAGTTAAATGCGATTATTCCGTATCTAAATAATTCTCTGATTGTGTTTTATTTAAAGGAATTAATATACATACATACAAATAATGTAGGTACTTTTTCAACAAAAGACTGGAGGACTGGACTGAGGGTCTGAACTAACGGGCCTGAATTAAAATTTGAGATTGGTTTAAGAAAACTGAATAGATTTTTTTTTTTTTATGAAAAATCTGGATTTTTTTCAGTTTAATTCAAATAAAATGAGCTTTCGTTATTTCTTACTTTTTCTCAACGTTTCGACGGATTCTCCCGACATAATCAGAAGTATAATTTTATTAAAATTTTGATTTATTTTGATTTAAGCCTTTTTCTATTACGTTTTACGTTAACTTACATGAACACAGTTGTTTAAACTACTTTTTTGTTTTTAATAAACTTTAGTGCCTGTTTTATAACCGTGGACGTGGTACAAATATTTATCTGTGGTTAAAAATTTTAATTCACCGATTTCGACGTATTAACAGAGGGACAGCGATGACTTAGGCATGTAATTTGAGCATTATCACATATTTGAATCTGGACACTTTATTGAACCTCAACTAATTTGCTGAAATCGGCGAGTTAAAATTGCTGAAACACAGGTTTAACATTGAAAAACGTTTGTACAGTACAACTGGCCCTTAGTAATAGAACATGTTCTACAACAAAAATATTTTTGGATTAAAAAACGGCATTCAATTTTATTTTGTTAAACTTAATAAATACCTATCTGGGAAATGAGTTGAAAAATAAATGACTTTAAAGGGGAAAAAATACATTCAAATTTAACGCAAGCACCTACTTAAAATTCTGTGCTATAGCTCATTTGAAAGCCGATATATTTTCATTTTTTTGTTTTTTAAATCAAGTTATTCAGTGCTGATTCAACAATTACGTCACCCACTCACAGAACTCGGTCAATAATCAGCGTCTTTATACTCAAAACGTATATTAATTTATACCACTCATACTTATATACGATGTTTCAAAACATGAAGGTCATATGGAGGGTTAAAACAAAGTTCTTCACTGAAAATTTTATCACAGAACGTTTTGGTTTTATCTTATTTTGAGGACTTTTGGTTAGCAATTTTTATGTATTTAGAATATTATTACTTTTTAAGACAAACATTCTGGACCTTCTAGCCGAATTTTAATTTTGTTTGAATTAAATTGGAAAGCCAAAATTTAAAAAAAAAAAAAAATTTAGTTGATTTTAATCAACATTTTTCATTTTTAAGTGCCACTGTTTTATTTAAATATTAATCAATTTTATGTCAAATGCCTACCAAAATCCAAATGTAGATAAAAATCTTTCTTAGTTAAAAAAAACAAAATTTTTTTTAGCATTGCAACTATGCTCTTAAAAATGGGAAATTTGCACTTAAAATATGCATTTATAACGATATATTTTACACTTAACCTTTTCTTTTCAATAAATAAGATATAATATATAGGTACCCCTCTACTCAGTCTTTAGCAACAATTTCAATCATATTGATAAATTTATCTTCAAAGTTCAGAGGCACTATAAAACAAATAACATACAGGAAGGGCGAAGTTTTTCAGAATAACTCAAAAAGTAGTTTTTCAGTAGAAAATTGATGCGGATATCGAAATGACCAACTGGGAACAGAAAACATCAAAAGCATCTGTTCCAGAGTAACCTCACAAAATTAGCATAATTGATAATTTTGTGAGTTTCTTAAAGTTTTTGAAAAAAAAAAAAAAAACAATAAGTCCCTAACATTTTTTATTATTGAAAATCCTTTATATTTTCCAAGAACGCTCTCAAGCCAAGATCTTCCAACGGCAGTTATTTAAAAAAAAAGTGTCTTCAATTTAGTTCATTGATTTTAAATCATGAAATTTTGTAGTGCGTGTATCTACCGATGTTTTTCGATTTCGCAGCCCATCCATTCACTTCACATATATTATCTCAAAGAAATGTTTAACCGAGGCCTAAACATATAATAAGAAGATTTATCTTAAAAAAAAAACTAAATCTGCAAGCCATACAAACGAAAAAACAAATAAGTATAATAATATAAATGTCTGTCAAGTTAGCATTACCATTTCAAAATTTAGAAAAACCAATAATGGATGAATTGTCGTGAATTTGTCGTAAATTTTTCGTGAAAGAAAAAAATTTGTCGCGCCTGTTTTTTACAACTTACCCCCTGGTAATGCTAACTTGACAGTCAAGTCAGCATTACCACCCCCCAAAATTAATTTTAAAAAAAAATTTAAGTACGTCATTAATATTGTCGTGAATTTGTCTTGAAAGAAAAGAATATTAGAAATTTGTTTTGAAAAAAAAAATTCAAAAAACGTGAAAATGGGATTTTTCCATCAAGTTAGCATTACCACAACTTTAAGTGGCTATAACTTTTTTCCTAGAAGCCTTTTTACCATAATTTTTTTTAACAATTGTCGCTCGATGTCATTAAATAAATAAATTGTAACGTCAAAAAATTTGTCGTGCCCTGTTTTCAAAAAAAAAAAAAAATCTATCAAATATGAAAAAATACCCCAAAATTAGCATTTGTGCATCAAGCATTACAAGGGGGGATTTAAAAAAAAAAACAAGTCTGATATTTTTTTTTCTTTCACGAAAAATTCACGACAATTAATCCCATTATTGGTTTTTCTAAATTTTATAAGTGGTAATGCTAACTTGACAGACAAATAATTTAATATAAAAAATTGTTTTGCATTACTTTCAGGATAAAAATTTAACGGTATTGACTAAAATTAAATTTTCCGTAGGTTTTTTTCATCAAAATCGGTTTATCTTGCTATAGAAAATTTTATTAACTTTTTGTTCTAAAAACATTTTTTCTAACCATTTTCGAACAATGCACAGAAATTTAAATGGTGTCCCTTTTACCTTACCAAATCTTGATGAATTGAACTAAGATACTTTTTAACACTCATTTTAATAAAGCTGTGTTAGTTAGGTACCAAAATACAATTTTGTCGAAAATTTTTCGAAGCGGAAGTCAAATTTTCATGCGTTATTATTATGCACATATATATTTAAAGAAGAGCCAATAGCTTTAAAAATTAAAAACAAAGAAAATTACATACAAACAAGACTCCTTTTAGGATTTTTTATTTTATATTCGATTTTCAGTTTTTACAGAATATCTTCTATAATAAGTGAGTGAAAAAAGGAACAGCCAATAGGTACATATATTTATTTTATTTTGTGTATAGCATCCTCCTCATGCCAAATATTAATGCGTGTAAAAAATAAAAATGAAAATTTTGTGATATCGTGTTAAAATTTTCTTCTAGTGATGAGAAAAAAGTATTCAGTTTTTATTAAATGCCTAATCGATATTGTTAAACAATTTATTTTCTTTTATCTTCGCACATTAATAGTAGGCGAGGGGATGAAGTAAAATACACAAAAAAAATTAAACCAATTAATCAACTAAAACAAAATTAGTTTGCACATTCTCATTCGTGCCTCTGGGATATCTAAGGGGGAAGATTACCTCTTATCCCAGAGACATAAATATGGAAATCAATTTTTTTTTTCAATTGATTAGTTCTGCGAAATGTACAATTAATTTCAGTTTAAATAAGTAGAAAACAAGAACAAAGTCTTAAAATTTGGATTTTATTTTCCTGCCTGTTTTAATAAAGAAAATAGAGTAAGTTTGGATAGTATGTTTTTATTTGTAAAAAAAAAATAGTTAACCAAATTCTATCCCCAATAAGAATCTTTTCTTAAATTCTTTTTCATATTCAACTCACATTTCACTAAAAAGAAAACAGACTTTAGTATTTACCTTATTTTATTGAAACTGGTTTAAGCCGCGCTTTATGCCAGCCAGCTCCAATAAAAATCATAAAATGCTATTTATCAAATACCTGCCAAATTAACAACATCTGCTGCCTTTCTTGTAGGTATCTATCTGTCAATACTTAGGTAATCAAATCACATTTCATCCTAATTCTTCGAAATAATCTTCTCATTCTTTTCAATAGTGTGTTAATGTTCTTTTTATTTGATTTGACGAATCAAGCAAACAACATCAGAATATAAAAATAAAAACACAAACCTGAGCTACATTTCTTAATTATGGCGCGAAAATTTCATATCAAATATCATCAATCTATTCCTAACAAGGTACATAATGAATGACCATTATATTATGACCACCACGACTGAGAGATGGAATTAAAAAATAAAAACAGAAAACCGGTTAAATTCAAATTACCCGAATCCAAAGCATATACTCAAACCTTTTTTCTTTGAAGATTAACAAAGATTAACAGCAAACAAAAATTATAAATAAGAAGACGAATTCGATTTGGTCAATCAAGTCGGATCTTTCTTTCATGTGTGCAACAAAAAAAAATTAACAAGATTACCATTATCAATGTCATATATAATCATAAACATTCTATCGGATTTATGTAGGTAAACTTACCTATACCTACCACCGACTGAGAGAGATACAAAAAGTTCTTAAAATTATCATCGCCCATGTTAAAGATTATTCATGGATTTTTATTAACGGCTTATTTAGCTCATCTAATGTTCATAATTTAATAGACAATGGGTGCATATCTGCATCTTTCCCAATGAATATGCTTTCATTAATTCAAAAAAAAACCCACTCAAATCAAAAAATATCTAAGTTAATCTACAGTGAGTTGGATCTTATTTCATTCGGTTAGTCGTTAAAAGCTTGATTATTAGGTCAACAAAATCTAGAAATCTTTTATGTTTATTCAATCTGTCTTTGTAAGCTTTTGTAGCCTAAACGTAGACTCCTACTTACTCCAATTACATTGTTTTCAAAAACAGTTCTAACAGGAAGTTATTTTAATTTGCTTTTTAAAGACAGGGCTATGGAAAAGTTAATTTCATGAAAATTTTACATATTTTTACACTTTCAACAAAAATTTGAAATCATCTTACCAACATTTAACCACAAACCTTTTCTAGTGTACGGCTATAAATTTTACCCACAGTACAAATCAAAGTTTCTCCTATGGGAACGCAGTATATTCAAACAGGGAGCAATTATCCGGGTTCAATGAATATTAAACTCGGAAATTTCTCCCCGGCAACCACAAAAAAAAAAAAAAAAAAAATCAATGTCCCCCAATTTGCTGCGTTTGTCTTTTCATCTCAAGACCTATCTAGGTATTTGGCCAAAGTATCTCTATGGCTTGTGATGTATCTAATGGTTTGGTTCGTTGAGTTTTATATTCAAATACACACACAAACACAAATTTCAAGTAAAATAAACCCTTTCTTTACGCAAAGAACCCCTCTATACTATAATAATTCCATCATACCTTAAAGGATCGTCTATTTTAAAATATGGGGATGCTATGCTGTATGTGGGCCGTGGGGGGTGTGCTTTAAGAAGGTAACCCCAGTTAGATACACTTCATTACCCGAGTTTAATGTTTTCATTTCGGTTGATTTTTGATATCTTTAACTGAGTTTTCAACAAAAAGTACAAAAAGGGGGTAACTAGATAATTTCCGTGTCGCTATCTCTGGTGAATTATAAAACAGAAAAAAAAAAGGTTGCTTTAATTTTGTTTCTTTGTGTGAGTGCTTATTTGAGTAGGTTTGTTAGCTACAGAATGAAAAATGTATTCATTTGTAAAACCAACCGTTATGCCACCCTTAAAATTTAACAACTATTATAATATGCAGCAAGCACCAGGACCACACGCACTAATTTTCTAACAACGTTCTTATTTGTCTGGTGTGGATGCTATAATATTTATTATATTATGGTGTGTTGGTGTGATGTTGTATTATATGGCATAGGGTTTATTGCATAATCATCCCTTTTTTGCATATTACGCGAACATATAGTAAGTGAATGGTTGGTTTATATTTTGAACAGATTTAAGCGACACACTTTCTCTCTAGTGAATCTATTTATCTAACACCCTCGTTCGACTTTTCAATATGTGCGGTTGATCATTTTGGTTTAACGAAATTAAAATACCCTTTGTCGAAAAAAAAAAAAAATTAATTTCAGCCGCATGCTGGATTGTTAAGTAATTACTTTACAAAGCTTAAATATGCAATGTTCGTGAGTTTGAGAATTAGTAAGTTTTTGAATTAATGAATTTTTACAGAATTTGGATACGTAATAGAAATTTTTTGTATTTGTTTTTTTTCTTAATTTCCCGAATTTTTTTTTGTTTAGACAAAAATGCTATTAATACTTTCGCATGTAAGTTTGCGTATCCTGTACACAACATAGGAAAGCTTTTAATAGTGCCTCGTCATTTCAAGTCTTCATTTTAGATAAGGACGCCACTATAAGAGCTGAATATGACTGGAAACACACAAAAACAAATGAAACGTATTTTTCTGTCTTATGAAATGATAATGCATTGAATTTTGTGACTATTATTTCTAAGAGTCTAGTCTTACAGTTAACAGAAATCATTAAGTCTGTAGGTAGAGTGGCCTGATGGTCCCTCCAGTAGCTAGTCAGTAAGTCAATACTAAACATTGAAAAGAATTATGGACTAAGAACAGATTCTTGAGGAACACCATTAGGTATTAACAAAAAAATGTTAGGACAGTTATCAACTATTACATGAAACACCTTGCATTCGATTAGTCATGAATATGAACAAAGAAGTTTTAAACGTATCACAGATGTTGAAATATTGCGTTTATCACATAGATGTGCAATAATGTTATCACAGTTGTATAATTTGCTCTTACATCATCAGTAAGTTGTCATAAAGTGGAAGTTCAACTATGCCCGGAACGGAAACATGACTAAAGGGGATAAAGAATCTTTTTGACTTTAATAAATTCGTTAACTGAAGCTCGAATACTTTAGATAGGAAGAGAAGGTTGGCGAAGGCGGTTATCGGAAATTGTTCCTTTTTTAAGTATTGGGATGATTTTAGACCTTTCCGACATAGAGGGATATAGAGGATATAATAAAAATCTCCCTCTGGGAAATTGCCCAGTCAAGTTATCTAAATAAAAAACTTCGAGAAGAAGCACAGTTATTGAAAAATTCAAAATAAAAGGGTTTTTTTTTTTATTTAGCGCAAAAATTCGAGTACTTTTTGCAATCATGCAATAGAAAAAAAATCGAAGAAGAAAGAATTTTGAGTTACAGAAGTTCTATTCATGAAGGGAAAGATTCATGAAAATAAAGTTTAAAAGGCAAAGTCCTCAATAAAACTTTGAGTTTTAGGAAAATTCGACTAATGGAAGTTTGAATTATGGTGGTTTGACTGTAAAAAACATTTCTGCTAAATTCTACAGCTGAAAATGAAGTCTTTCCCATTTTAAGCCAATTTACCCTACTCGTTTAAAAGAGGTTTAAAATAATTAAAATAAATTTGATGGTGCAATAGCTTGTAGAGAACCAAGAGCTAGTGACATATAATCATCAAATATTCCTGTGTGCGTGTTATTGGCAGTGAGGGTACCTACACTTTTCTGCCAAAATCGAAAGTGAGTGGCACTTTTTCATGACAATAGATACTTTCGAAGGATTTGGCAATTACGCACATGATGCAGTAGTTAAATATCAGTTAAAATTTTCAGTTTTTTAACATGGGATTAACGTCCTAAATTTAATTGTTCTGTGAATAGAAACCAATTGCATACGTGCAAAATGGGGGCTCCTGTTAAATACAGACGAACACATCTCCAACATTTTAAGAATGCAAAGATTGAATTTCTCATTCTCATGCCAAAAAATGGGAAAATATCACATTCGATAGTTCTTTTTAAATTAATTTTCATGTGCAGTGTAGCTAGAAATGTTATGGATGTAATTTACAATAAATAAAATAAAACATATTATGAATTATCACCCCAGTATAATCGTAAATTACAAAGTAAGAGGACAATAATATACAGAGAAAATAGAGGTGGTCCAAAAATTGAACCCTATGGTACTTTGGAAAGAACAGCAATCCTAAAACGTTCAAACTCAAGGCTGTTTCACAATGCGAAGTGAAAACGAGACGTCAGCGTGACGAGATCTCTTAGTAGTTTCTCTCTTTTAAAAAAGAATTTTAAACACTGAAATAATACATAATCAAGCATTTCTCCTGGTCTCGTCTCGTCACGTCGTAAAGTTCGAAAAATTGAAAAAAAAAATACGCAACGTGACGACGAGAAATGCTTGATTATGTATTATTTCACTGTTTAAAATTCTTTTTTAAGAGAGAGATACTGCGATCTCGTCACGCTGACATCTTGTTTTCTCGTCGCACTGTGAAACAGCATTTAGTTTTGTAAAAATAGTAAGTTTGCTAGAAGTGGATTAAAAATTAACATTGTTAAAGAAAAGAATAGAGTGATATTTCCCGAAACGAGTCAATTCATAGCTACCTACCTTTCATATTTTAGTTTATTGACCTCCTAAAAAAAAATAAGTGATGCGTAAAATCAAAATGGAGAATTTATTACCTTCTTGTAAGAACGTGCTTTTTGATCCAAAAATTAGTTCAAATCATTACCATATAAACAATTAAATTCAGTGAAAATCTCTGCAGAAAATACAACATCAATCAGTTGACTCGCAGTGTAGTAGGAGTAAGCTGGAAAGCTATGTAGACACCTAATACCTAACTACATTAGAGATTTCCATTTCATAAAACTGCATGTGTTCACTTTGCCATACTTTGTCTCGAATCATAATATCTATCTTTTCTGTCACAATCAAAGTGTCGCCCGATTCATCAAGTGACAAAATATAAATTCCTGTCATTCCTCATAAACCGACATCAATAGTCTCGCGATTCCTTTATTATTGCTTCCATAATTGATCTGTCGTGACCAGTTCAGTGGAAATAAAAAAAATAAAAATAAAGTCAAAACATAAAAATACCAATATACACCCGCTCCTCTATATATTTTATTCCCCCATAGCACAATCCACCACCACCGCGCAATCCACAAATATGGGCAATTTATCATTTAAATATCAAAGCTCCCCCCATTAAGTACATTTGAGTATAATATTCATGGTCGTTTTGAATCGACTTAATAAAACCGCCGTCACCTCTGTCTGTCTATCTAACCACACCACACCATACCATGCAATTGATATCTAAAGTACAAAACTAAATAAGGAATTAAAACCATCCAAACGGTTGTGTTTACACTAACAGCCTTACAATTTAATTTTCTACAATAAAAATATGCATCATACACAAAATACTTAATTCTTTTTTTTTTTTTTTTAAGTATAAGTGCTCCATAGCTATAGTGTAGTGAATGATGAAGAAAAAAAAATTACGTGCAAATTACTTTAACGTTCGTGGAATTATAATTGATTTATTGGCGCCTGTTTCGCTCGCATGCCACTGCTGGTGTTGGTATTGCTTGAACGCAGAGCTGCAGCTGGGCGACTTTTCCAGCGACACACCATTTCTCATGCATTAATTTACACGTTGACTTTTGTTTGCGGTACACCATTTGTCCGTTTCGATTCGCACTTCGATTTCACTCACAAATTAAAAATCAAAAATTCACAATCGCATGAAAGACGATGACGACGACGCACGACGAAGAAGAGGAAGTACGAGTATTAAAAAAGCTTATTAACTTCTAATCTGGAACGAGTTTGACGGCGAATAAAGAAAAACAAAAAAGAGACAAGCATGTCGCGGACATCGACACCAACCTGTCATTTCAAATTGTCACCAACTGCGACTCCGAGTGGTGATATTTTATTTTATTTTTTTTAATTAAATGAATGTCCAAGAAATTACTATCGAAGAAAATTATGCTCATAAATATTTGCAATAATATATGAGGTCTATAAACAAAACAGCTATTTTCAGTATATTAAGAAAAATTCATTACTATCAACTTGACAGTTTTGCATTTTGAATTATGGTTTAATTTTTATAGCAACTGCTTATACTGAAAAGTCTGGCTAGGAAGTTTGGATATTACACGGTGCGAAATATAATGTGTGCGGATTTAGTTTTAATTCAATTCTAGACGGTGTTCACATTGGGCTCACTTCGCGTGACTTATTTTGACGTTTCTTTTAGGGCTGTTCGATTTTTTTGATCCGATCATCGAAAAGTATTGATGATTAATGTCGTTTTTCTTTTGCAAATAGGGATTTTGATCCCGGATCACGAATTTTCTTGGCAAAAGAAACGCAAATTGGATTTGTTTTTTGTTTGCAAATGTGTGTGTGAGATGTCAAATTTAATTTTGTCAAAAATAGTTTTAATTTAATAAAGCAAACAAAAAATTTTGATAGGCAAAGAATCGAAAACGAAATGCAAATGAAAAAGAAAATCACAGAATCACACAAAAGCACAAAATGACGTTTTATAAATAGTGTGTGTGCAAGTGCGTGTTTCATGTAGGTGTAAATCTCTCTTTAATTCGGGATCAGAGATTTTGATCCCGAATTGTCAGGGATTGATTTTTTTTGGTTGAATGAAATGCAAAAACTTGTACGGGATCAAAAT
The DNA here is from genome assembly GCA_947049315.1 of Epistrophella euchroma. Classification (NCBI taxonomy): domain Eukaryota; kingdom Metazoa; phylum Arthropoda; class Insecta; order Diptera; family Syrphidae; genus Epistrophella; species Epistrophella euchroma. The sequence continues at coordinate 116,394,049 of OX346245.1, read as the reverse complement.
CCCTCACAGGGATCAATTTTTTTTGGCTGAAAGAAAAACGACATAAGTCACAAATTTTCATTTCAATCGATCCCAATCTCAATCCGTTAAAAAGTTACAGCAAATCGAAAAGTCAAAAAATTTAAAAAAAGGGGCCAAATGTCATGAAAATATGCTGTAACTTTTAAACGGTTAATGCTACGAAAAAAAATTATTTAGACAATTTTTGTGGGAAATTGCCTCAGCTACAAGATTGTAGAATAAAATGTTTCCCTAGCACAAACGGTTCCTGAGATATTTGCAAAAAACTCTTTTTTATTACTTTTGACCCTTATACTGACCTAGCGGTCATCGGATCGGTGAGGACTGAGGATTAAGGAACTCTCTCATTGGATTCGATCAAAATCGGTACATTATTGAATTGAATTCGTTAGATTCGGAGATTAAATTTCATCGAAATCGAAATGAAAAATCGAATCGGAACAGTATGAAACACTGAATTGAGTTAAGGCTCTCCCAAACCAACGCGATTAATCGCTGCGACAAAAGAAAACAACAATAACAACACGAGGTTGTCAAACAAAACAACACGTTGTTGTTATTGTTTTCTATTGTCGCGGCGATTAATCGCGTTGGTTTGGGAGAGCCTTTGTTTTATCGCAGGATTTTTTAAAACAAATCTAAAAAATTCTGCCCTACTTGACTATCTCATTTAAACATGAGGCTGGAGTGAGATAAAATAAAGAGACGTCGAGAAGAGTCGCGCGAAGTGAGCCCAATGGTAAAAGAACACCGTCCTTTGTGTCTGTCAGTCTATCTATCAGCCTAAGTTACTAAAGTTGAAAGTGAAAATTTAAACTTAAGGGCAAGTGTTCATAGTCCTTTGACTTCAAATAAGTATTGGAATGACAGAGCATACAAAATAAAATACATACTAAATGTCATGATTTATAAATCATCAATTAAATGTACTGTTATCTTAGCGACAGATTGAAAATGATTATGAATACTGCCTATGTGATTAAAGCCGAAATTGAATTTTTTTTAAAATTGCAAAGTTATCTCTATACCTGCCATTAAACTGTAAAGTATAATCGTCAACATACATTCTTCCGCTAAAATGGCGCCCCTTGCTGGTCAGTGGTCGGGTATGAAATAATCCGAAGTGATTCGCAGCACATTTGTCTCTTTTTTTCCCACGTTAAATCGTTTAAAAGAAAAAAGAGCACTATACTGTGAATCATTGCGGATGCTGTTTTGCGGATTCCATAATCAGTTAATTAAAAACTCAATCCATCTGCCACACTGAGCGAGCTGCACAATCAGAACTTAGGTACGCTAACACCACTAATTGTGCAGAAGAGGTTTTGCCTACTCATTCCTAAATGTATCTTTCTGTGCTGATTCTTTCAACAACCATAATGAACAACCATTATGAAAAAATATTATACCTACAGTCAAACCCAAACTATTTCACTTAAGTGCTTTTTCACTTAAGCGAACCTCGAAAAAAAAAAATTTCAATTAAGTGAATCTTGGATAGGCAAAAAAAAAATTAAGTGAAGCGGGTCTGATATTAAAAAATATTAGGGTCCGTTAATAATTCTGGATTGCTGGAAAAGATATTCACGTTATGAATTTTTTTGAATCTGGGGTTTTATAGTGAAGGAGAATTTAATAACACAAAAAAAGGATGCAGTAAAAATCTGCTCATTAGTATTTGTTTTTCTTGATTTTTGTAGTTGTTTTGATATTTTTTTTTTCATTTAAACGAGTTTTTACTATAAAAGTAAAAAATTTCGAATGAATATTTTTTTCACATATCCGGGGTTTATTTTTAAAGGGGGTTTTAGTAACGCGGATTTATGTGTGCGAAATTTGTTGAAAAATGCTAAGAGGTAAGCTAAAGTTGCTTAATTAAGCGGGGTTTTCATTTAAACATGTTTCACTTAAGCAGGTTTCACTGTATAATTTTTATCGGAAATCGGCTCTAATTTTCAGTAAAATGTTTCCTAATAGTTAAAGCTCAATTATCTATTATTAAAGTAACTTTACCTGCCTGTAAATTGAACTAAAATATCTAGGTATGTTCCATATCATAAAACGGCTTTTAGAGTTTCAATAAAAAGGAATATCGAATATTTTATGTTATTCTCGCACATAAGGAGGAGACCCAATCCACAAAATCGAGTTACTTACACAACTTGTTTTTTTGCCATATTTGATTTTCAGCAGTTCTCGACATTTTCTCTAAGAAATTCACAGAAACCCCATCTCTGATGTTCAAAAACTGCAAGGACCTTCAAGAAAATTAAATAATTAAATAGGTAATTTTATTTTGTTCCTTAAATTGAACTTCAATTAGTTTTGACGTTGGAAATATTCCAGTCTGTCTCATGGAGCAGAGCAGTGAGATGAAATAAAATCGCATAATTTATTAAATTATTACAATCCCCTCTCTATCTTGCCTGAATCTGCTCCACTGATGTCATTAAGCTATAATCACAATCAATTCTAGATCCGCACGGCACACAAACACAACCACTGATGCCGATTGTAATTTTTTAGTTGGCTTAGCTTTTGTTCAGATTGCTCTCTTGAATTGCCGTGTTTGTTGAGATTGGATGGGATTATCTAGCGCATTTGTGCAATACGAATACCTCACAATCTTGGGCTGAGGCTGAGACTTTTCCATTATTTTCTTCCATTTGTCAATACTTGATACTGAAATGAGGACATTTAATAGAAGAAAAGAAAGAACGACGAGATGTTTTCTTCTCTTCTGCAAAAAAAAAAATAAAAATATTAAAAAAAAACAACAACTATGATTGTTGTTTATTTGTTATTGAATTGCTCTGCAATTGATTGACAGTTTGCTCTTTGTATGCCTTCGTGAGATTTGCAGATTGCAGCAAATTTCTGAGACCGACCGGTGTTCCTTGTAGAGTATATCTAATTGTATAGCATAGAAGACTAATAAAGTTGAATTATAGAAACCAGGAAATGTGCGTTTCGCTGATAATAATTAATATATATTTTTTTTAATTAATTAAAGAAGATAATGAATTTGAACTGGAAGATTTTTTTCTTTCGTTTTATGCAAATTAATTGAACGCAGGAAATTTTAACGAGTGTTGTTCGACAAGATTCGATTGTTTCCAGAATTATCAGTAAGTTGTTGTTTACTTTAAAGATGACAATTATAGGTATACTTTATGATTTACAGCTACAAGTGACTAAATGATGTCATTCTATAATGATGTGGGTGCTGACCTTTATAAGAATGGAATTTAAAACTTAAGCGACCTCTTTACTGATTACTGGCTGAACAGAACGGTGACAGAGACGGAACTGGAGCCGGGGCTGGAATAGCTGCCAAAATATTGAATACACACAAATTCAATGTTGCGAACACAACGGATCGTAGCCGCAGACGGAAGAGTTCACCAACTTTTCACGTACGACATTTTTGACTATTCAATTTGTATGAAGAAAAAAAAAAACTTTTTGGGTCGGAAAATAATATTGTAGTTATTTGTATCGCGAAAAAAAAATTATTAATTAAAAGGAAAATTATTGGAAACAAAAAATGTGAATTCTGAGCTTTTACACAAGAATATTCTTTTGTTTTCAAAATACTTTCAAAGCTGGGCCCGTATTACGAATTACGATTATCGTTCAAAATCCCTCTTAATCTTTTAATTGCGATTACATTTTACGATAGTCGTTTTTTTGAAAACGATACTCGTTTTATTTTACGATTGCTTATGGCGGTCGTATTTTATAGTTTTGACACTTCTGACTTAGGTTTATTATGTATCTATCGCAAATTTATTTAAAAAAAATTGATTTTTTGATTTTATCTGGCAATATGTTCATACATCCATTTTTGTAAATCATAATCGGTGCACGTCATGACTTTCGTTTGTTTGGGTATCGTTTGTTTTAAAAATAAATAAAATAAATTTGATGGCACAACAGCTCATGAAGAACTAGGGCCTAGTGACTTACAACTCTCAACCATTCCTGTGTGCGTGTCTGCAGGAATGGAGGGGACCTACAGTTTATTGCCGAATCCGAACGGCTAACGAGCGGCACTTTTCTGTGACAGGAGATACTCTTGGAGGATTTGTCAATTCCTCGCAAGAGGCAGTAGCCGTTTTTTCTTTTAAATAAATAGGTGGCGAGGCTGGGGATCGAACCTTAGACCTCCGGCATGACAGTCCATCGCACTAACCATCACGCCACGGCTACTACTAGTTTGTTTTGCCTTTCGTTTAGTAATTCGTAATACGGGCCCTGTGCAGCTGCATTGTGGGCACGTAAAAAAAATAACGTACGACACTTTTTGACAGCTCTTCCAGTTCCGTCTGCGGCTCCAGTTCCAGCATTCTATTCCGTTCAGGCAGGTAGCTGCTAAACAAAAAATGTTGTTTAATTATCAGATAATTTTGTTGGTTTACATGTCACTGTCGGTCAAGATTTTTTATTGAACAATTATTATTGACCCGGCAGACTTCGCCGGGATAAATAAAAGACCTAAACTTTTGTATAAAATAAACTTAAAACAAACAAAAGGAATCCATAATTAATAAAATTAAATGCTCGGTATGAATGAAGTTTTATTATTATTTTCGATTAATACACATGATGTTGCTGGCTTACAAAACAGAGTTTTCCTGAAATACACAGAAATACAAGAGCACATAACTTAAAATGTCACTATCACAAAGGATCACCGAAGTAAAGAAAGTTCTCGCGCACGGAGCGGTAATCGTCACTCACAAAGATAGAATGATGCACACTTTGTCTGAAGTATCGATCGACATATTAGTTGGTTGTCAAATGTCAAATATTATGGTTGCGTTCAGAAATTGAATTTGTGACAAAACTTAAGATTTTTCAATCTACACAAAAATAACCTGAAAGATAGTTAAAACCTTTCATATTTATTCTCCTTTTAAACCTTCTATGGACTTCCACAAAAAATTCAAGACCAAAATTAGCCAAATCGGTTCAGCTGTTCTCGAGTTTTAGCGAGACTAACGAACAGCAATGAACAATTCATTTTTATATATATATAGAAGATATCACTTTCATTGTAAATATTAGGACAACGCTAGTACAAAAGTTAAATTACATGAAACTGTATGTCGTTGGAATTGATTTGCTTTGATGTTGTTCGCCTAGAGTTGTTCGTCTCCTATTGTCATTTCGATAATTATTGTTGGGTTGGAGAATAAGGCTTTTAGCCACAGTAGTAGGTAGATCCTGGTTCGTCGTTGAACCGTTGAACTCTGCAATTACTTATCCAGAAGTCCTTTGGCGTCATAATGTATTGTATGTATGTTGTCTGCATATCTTATGGCTATCTTTGGCTTACAACTCTTTCCAACAGTGGATTTGGGTGGTTTAATAAGTTTTGTAGACATTCTTCTATATATGTTGGCTTCTTTTTGCAGTCTTTACTCTTTGCGCTGAATAAAACTGTCCCTAGTTGCTTTCTCGGGACATACAATTTCTGATTTGGCAATGATTATGATACTCAATCGCTGCTAAACTTAAATAGTCGTCCTACATATATGAACTTTGACTTTTTCAACTGCTTAGATTGGTGAAACGTGAAAGTGATTTGGCGCGGCGTTCGTATATAATAAGTAAGGTCAGCAAACAGGAGATTTTCGACAATTATACCTAACTAATTAACTTGAGCAACTTCCGCTGTGATTGTCCTCAGCCCCGAGCGTTGAGAAGCTCATCCAAAAGTGGAGCAAGCGCAGCCGTGAAGCGTAGCTCCACCGGATGCTATGTTCTGGTACCATGGGCCTTGCCCTATTTCTGGTGCTAATTTGGCGCCAGATGGCTTGACCTAGCCTGTCATTTCATTATGTTGGCACTTTTTCCATTTTTTGGGGAAGAACGAGTTGCTGAAGATAATTTCCAGGAAAACTATATTTGACGGAGGTTGCTTTTTTTAGGACAAAGTTTGAGATATTGGGTGGTGTACAAAAAGAATTATTTCATTCTTAAAATTAATTTTTTTGGTTATTTAATAAATTTTTGTGTATGGAAAAAATTAAAAAAATTAAATTTAAGACTAAAATCAAGTTTTTCGGATACCATACCCATTTTCCGGACTTCTTTGGATGGCTTCTTTTTAAGTTTTGTCCGGGTAAATAAGCTCATCATTCTCTTTAGTGTCACTGTATATTGAAGTTTTGATTTTTTCCCATGATCCGAGGGTAATTTGTTGTTTCAAATATTCTTCCAAAAGATGTAACTTCGCCTTGTTACTTACTGTGGGGTGTACTCTACCACACGTACATGATTAACGTACTTTTTAAATTAAATCATAATAAAGTAAAAATAGCTGTAGTAGCCCGTGGCGTAATAGTTAGTGCGTTCGACTGTCATGCCAGAGGTCTGGGGTTCAATACCAGCCGCTTCCACCTTAATTTTTGTTCGGAGATACTACCTCTTGTGAGGAAGTGACAAATCCTCCAAGAGTATCTCTTGTCATAGAAAAGTGCCGCTCACCTTAGCCGTTCAGATTCGGCAATAAACTGTAGGTCCTCTCCATTCCTGCAGACACGCACACAGGAATGGTTGAGAGTTGTAAGTCGCTAGGTCCTGGTTTTTCATGAGCCGTTTGTGCCAGCAAATTTATTTATTTATTTAAAGTAAAAATAGCTATGTATTTATATAATTTAAACAAAAGAGTTACAAAATATTTAGGTTATCATAAAGACCTTAAATTAAAAAAAACAAACAAAAGTATGTAAACTTGCTGGAATATCGATAGAATGTTACTTTTTTTTTGTCCTTGGAAAAAAACTAGATTGTTTGACTTTTGCAAAACCCAAAAAACTTCATAATGTAAGAGCAAGAACACCAGCCTTTCGAATTTAAATTATGAAACTATTTTCCAAAATGTCTATGAATTATTTTAATAAGAACAGATGTTTAAGCTTTAAAAAAAATACTCTGCTTACCGCACTTATTTGCTAAAAGACCTTTAACGACTTTAACATTGCATCACCGAATAAGATTTCTACCCTCCTAATTCAAAAACGGCAACAATGTTTGTCTGTCTTTCTCTTCAAAATAAACTTACCTTTTTGATTCAAAATAACCCCAACCCATCATTTGGGTCACTTTAAAAAAAATCCACCAACAAATTGGAGTCGGATGTCCTTAATCGAATCTCCAAGATACTTTTATTATGTCCGTGTGCACTATAAGTCAATTAACCTCCCCCGCACCTCAAGGTGTTTCTTCAGTGTTTCCTTCCTTTCCTATGCCGATAATAAAGTTCCAAACATCTCAATCATTTCTGCCCAACATGGGGCAACAAAACGATTAACATTTTATTTTAAAACTCTCTCGTAGAAACCTTCGATACCTATACCATTATTACCACCAACGAAAAAGATACCTAACACACGTTAGATACTTCAAAGAAATCTAGCACAATGGACTATGGATAATTTAAATTCATAGACGAAACGAAAGTTAAGATGTTATGTAGGCAAAGGGTATAGCCTTACCTCCTTTTTGAATATCTCCATATACAATATACCACGCGGTCATCTTGACCAAAGCAGCAGCTATTACCTGAAAATAAAGAGCCCTTCAAGATGAGGCGCTACAAGCGCATAGTTATACAAGATAGATATACAAAAATGGAAATCAAGTATATCTTTTATCCACTTTAACAGTTCCGTAGAAACTTTTCGTTCGGTCCTGCTTGCTACCAAGCTAAGCCCGGTAGCTTAGACAAAAAAAAAAAAAAAAAAAAAAACATAAGTAGATGTTCTCCATCATCACACACATCAACTCTCGAGACTTAACGGCGAGAGGCCAACTACAAAGAAAACTCACGATATAAAGTGTCGAAATAATGAGCCCTTATCTATGTAAATTATATACAGTACTCAGGCGATAATTGGGCTCCAATGGAGGCGGAAAGGGGCACAAGATACTCAATTCCAATTCTGATTGTTCATCTTTCGCTCATCCTTTCATCTCATTTCATTGCCAGGGGTAAATTCACTTATAAAAAAACATCCACCACACATCACTACACTTGTATCTATCTACATTGTATATCTATCTTTGGATGGGAAAGAAGAAGAAGAAAAAAAAATGATTACAAAAATTTATTCATGATCACGAAAAAGCTGAATTCAAGTGTTTTTATGGTTTTTGGGCCACAAATTGTTCATCCAACTGAGAGAAAAACAAAAAAAAAAAGATACAAATGAATGAATCGTGAGAGTTTTCTCATTTCTCTTCGAACCTATCACGCTTTATGAATAATTTCTAGGTTTTTCAAAATATTTTGTTTAATTCAATTGATTATGGTTTAACACACATAGTTTTTTTTTTGTAGAGACAAAATTAATGGAAACAAATTGTTTTATGTTTGAAAACAAATCTAAATTTTAAATATGTCGCATAGAAAATGTTTATTTTTTGTATCTTTTATTTTTTTTTTTGAACAAATCTTACCAATTTAATGGATAAAGCGTGTTATTAATTTTTTATTTTTTTTTTATACAAGGAAAAGTAGGTAGATTAAAGGCTCTTGCTCCAAATGGAAACAAGGTGAGAATGGGACTATCTGAAGACCATTATTTTTTTTTTTCATCCTGAAAATTAATAGGTTGTATGAATGTAAAGCATGCTCTTAAAATTCTAATCGCTTTTTGTTTCAAATTTGGAAATATGTAAAAATATGTAAGAGATACGATGCCATCCACCCACAACCACCATTCTGTCCTTGTAGAGTGACCTTCATTAATAATTATAGAACATTTCTTGTGAGACACGCAACTATAACCGCCATATTATTCACTCGATACATCCAGATTGTAACTTAAATCCAGATGAATTTACATTGAATTTGTATGATTTACATCCAGATTTAAGTTTTAATCTAGATGTATCAAGTGAATAATCTGGCCGTAAGACAAAACATTCACGACAATTGGGCTCATCAGTTATTGTATTTTTGTCGGTAACCATTGACTGAAATTATGCTAAGAAGCATAAGCCAATCGTACAAACGTTGTTCAATATTTCACCCGTGGTTCAGGAAATTTAATTCGCCGATTTCAGCGGTTAACGCACGATTGTATAAGTGACACTTAGAAGTGTACGACATCATCTAACTGATGAGACCAACTTTCGTGTCTGATCGAAACGCATTTAACGCATTTTAATTCAATTATTACTATCGAATACTTAAAATTTTGAAGTCGTAATACTTTTTGGACAGTCAGATTTAATTCATTTTTGTGGGCTAAATCTTAATTTTAAATTACATAATTATGTATAATTTTTCGGGATTTAATTTAACTCAAATAAATTTAAATAAATTAACATTTGAAAAAAAAATCCTCTCATTTCTTTGAAATATCGCAATATAAAAAAATTATTTCTATTTTTTTTTTGTATTTAAATATAATCTATTTATAAGCCTTAAAAAAATTTTGTGGTACCATTTTCTCAAAAAATATTTGACCGATTTCGATAAATTTTATATGGTTGGAAAGCCACAATTGCGGAGATGGACAAAATATAATTGAGACACGCATTTACACACTGTGGGTCACACTGTGCATATTAACAAAAAAAAATATTTTTTCCTTAAATTTTTTCAAACAAATTGTTTGCGAAGTTGAAAGTTTTAAAAAGTTTTCTCCTTCCTAGAGTGTGTCAGTTTTTGTTGACCGAGTTTCGGCCACGGGACGATAGGTACTAGTCAAAAAAAAATAATCTAGTAACTGCTTACCAGCCCGAAACAAAATTTCTTTTTAAAATTTTCGGAAAATTTTATTTTTTGTTTTCTAAAAAGGTCCAAAGATGTTTCTTAAAAAATAAAATATACCAGAAAAAAGAAAGAAAATTACTAAAAAATGGTTATTAAGGGCACCATAAAAAAAAAACGAAAACGTCGAAAACAAATCAACAGATTTTGATGTTTTTTTATTTTCACCTATCTCAATTATTTAATTCACCGATTATATTAAATTTTTAATTTTTATAAATTCAAATAATATTGCATATCAAAATTTCAAAAAATTAAAATGGAATTTAACCAAAATTTCAACTTTTTTTATAATAAATACTGAAAAATTTTATAAATAAAAAAAAAATCATTAAAAAAAATTGCTCCTACGATATTTTAATTTTGTATTCTTGTAAATTATGATTTGCTAAAAAAAATCAAATCAAATTGTGTACATGGCGTTGGTATGTGGCGTGCGTTGTTAGGCAGGAATGAAGGTGACCTTCAATTTTATGCCGAATCCGAAGGACTAAGACACCCTCGTCTTAGTCCTCATTGCAAGAAATGCTCTTGGAACATTATTTGGTACTTCCCGAAAAAATATTGTTTAAGGTTAAAAGAGGCAGGGAATCGAACCTCGACTTCGGCCATGACACTCCAACGCATCAACCTTTATACGCAACGGGCTTCTACTACGCCATGGCTATTATTTTCTAATAAATACTGTGCCTTACTAAGTTATATGGCTAAATATTGAGCTTTAATGAAACCTATAGCATTTGACGTGGTCAAGGAAATAAAGTGTTCTTTGGAATCGGTCAAACATTACTGTGATCAACCGAAGAAAAACCAATATCACTCCCATTATCTTAGAATCATGGCAAAAAGTTGAGATATTAATCAAACTTAACAGTTCAAAGTGATTTTTCCATACTTTCCATCACATCTGTGCTTTAACTATTGACCAAGCCCAAGCTAGAGCTCAATTTGCTTCAAATCTTGTAAAGAGCATTTGTATTTAATTCTTTTAAGGAGATATTCAAATTTGTATTTTAGCTCATAAAGCCGTTTCTCGAAAATAGCTTTAACGATTTTCATTCAACTTCGTATCTATTATGAAGCGACTGCAACATACAACTAACTTGGCGTGGAAAATAGAGACAGCTTCCTATAGTGGCCGATGTAACTGGAACTTAAAGAAGATTGTGGAACCCGACTTGGTGGACCCGACCTAAATAAAAATAAATAAATTTGATGGCACATTTGATGAAGAACTAGGGCCTAGTGACTTACAACTTTCAACCATTCCTGTGTGCGTGTCTGCAGGAATGGAGGGGACCTATTGTCGAATCCGAACGGCTAACGAGCGGCACTTTTCTGTAACAGGAGATAATCTTGGAGGATTTGTCAATTCCTCGCAAGAGGCAGTAGCCGTTTTTTCTTTTAAATAAATAGGTGGCGAGGCTGGGGATCGAACCTTAGACCTCCGGCATGACAGTTCATCGCACTAAGCATCACGCCACGGCTACTACCCGACCTACGATTGTTTAAACTATTGAACAATTATCGTTGTGCAATTCTTATAATCGTAAATGCAATTTCCCCATTGACAATCAAAAGCAGTCAATAACTGCCAAAGACTATGTTAAACGGAAACAGAATTACAAAACAAAAAATGCCTGTTATACCCACTATTAATTACCTTTTGTTCATTTAAACGTTTCTTTATCTGTTCTTTAGTTTGAAATTTGAACATTATATGTAAAATATGCTATTAGAACTATTTATCACTCAACGAGTGGTCTGACACACATAAGCGTCAGTCATTGTCACCACTGTGTAATATGTATACTGTACAAGTGTCACAACATTTCATTTTCGTTTTTTTGTTTAGATAATGATCTTTTTATAAAAATCTCACGCTCGTTTCAAACACATCATAATTTCTACAATCACTGTAATTTATCAAGTAAAACTATTTCCTTCATTCTAACGGTCAATTTAAGACTAACATACAGTTATATAGTGTGTCATTTATAAATGCAAGTGAAATATGAATAAAAAAAAAAAACTAAACAATACCCAGAGATCAGACAAAAATGAAATTAGATTTTCCCTTTTCCAAGTATGGAAGAAAACCCAAACCCATATCAATCCTCGGAGACCAATCCATCTCAATCTTCTTGAATGAAGACAATACCACAGCAGGTTAGACTATCAGTTGACTGCCAGATACGAACTAGACACCCGATCATTTCCAATGATATGATAGATTCCATTCACACTGGCCAGGCCAATCCATGTCTACATCATAGAGGTATCAGAGGGAAAAAGGCATCTTGGACGTCATAGGGAGAGATCACGCATTTCAGACCCAGCATGTGTTGTCTTTTCGGGACAACTTCTCAAGAACTACTCTCAGTGTTCATTAATTATTGTTTTGTCTACTTGATTCGTTAAGATGACTCTTTTTTTTTTCAAGAGTTAAAGATCTGTTTACATTATCTTCCACTTTGGTGGTGGACTTTTATTGTAAAGATTGTCCTGCAGCAGCAGCAGCTGCCCCATAGCCATCAACTTGAACAACTTTGAAATTGTCATCCAGATAACCAACACATTTTTTCAATCCTGTCAGATATGCTCCAGATATACTGATATTTCTCAGTAAATACTTTGGAATGTTTTTTGGGCCTAAAAAAAAAAGAGAAAAAAAAATAATGACAACATGGGGTGATGGTAAATTTAATGCGACAATTGGATTTCGTTTGAGTAAACCGACCTATAGCGAAATAATTCAATTTTTATTTTGTCGCCAACGTATAAGCGCGCATACGTTCCCCAAAATCGCATGTTCACAGCATGTAAGACGCCTTCTTCGGAGATTTTTTTTTTTTTGTTTGCCAATAATGTCAAAGTTGTATTATGGGGGAAGTGATGAACATAAATATTTTTTTTTCGCGAATGTTGACAGTTTTATTGGAATTCGGAAGAAATTGATTTTGCAATAAAATATTATGTAGGAAGATGTTGGGCGATTTCGTAAGAAATGGAAGAGAGTAATTGACGTTTTGTATGATATATTTAATAATTGCACTAATATTGATTTATACTTCGATTTTTTTCAAAGAAGGAAAAAACTATCCATTCATTCTTTGAAACAGTTAGTATTTTCTTGTTTTCTAGAATAGATTCAGAAACAAGCATCCTGAACAAAATTCGTAAAATCCCGGACCGAGACCGAGACGAGACTACTTTAAAAGAACCCGAGACTAGACCGTATTTTTGGTACCGACATTCGCCGAGAGTCTCGCTGGTCTCGGTGATCTCGGCGGTGGTTTGGTTTCGGTTTTCGCTAGAAGAAATATTTTTTTATTTAATTATTTTCTAGTACTCATGTTTAATTTTTATAATATTCACAAGTTTTTTTTTTTGCGAAATATTCTATGCGCGTTAAAATATCAAACTACATACATAATGTACATATGTAGTTATACTCAGATAGGCGCACTGCGAAAATCGAGAGAAGAATGCGTACGATTTATGTATGCATGCCGTTGGAATAGAAATCGCTCATTTTGCAGACTTTGTTTCCTCCTCCGGAAAATGGTGACTTTAAGACTTTTAGGTGACGTCAAAAAATAGTTTGTTGCCTACCTATCAAGCCATGAACTGTCAAAATCCATTGAAGGATGGCTCCGATTTAAATGGATTAAAAGTATGAGGAGCTTGAGTACTGATTGGCAATTTTCATCGTGTTTACATTAAAAACATTGACTTTTCCTCAAAATACATTAAAAAAAAACAACAATTTTACAATTTCGCTGCTTGAAACAACAATAAAAGATAAAACAGATTCACGAGTCTGTTTTATACATCGTGCTTCACACAAGATTCGACACCCCGCATTTTTCTTACCAAGAAACTACTGAGATACCGTACTCTATCTTTTCAATCTGAACACGTGTTTTATCTTACTTCTTCTTACTACCAAAAAACACGAAAGAAACCAAGACTAATGATGAGCCCAAGACCGAGACGAGACTGCACATTACAATTTCCAAGAGAAAAAGGCGAGACCTGGTTAGGCGAGACCGAGATGATACTGAAATTTTCGATTTTGACGAGACCGAGACGAGACTAACAAAAGTCTCGCCTGGTCTCTTCTCGTTGCCAGCCCTAGTTTGTATCTAAATACATTATGTTATATGGAATAGTTCCTATGTTTATGTAAAATATTCCGATCTTAAATCTCATTTAGAGTGTGTTGGGAGGATGAACAATTTTTAAGAGATGAATCGGTTCATTTTTTGGCAGAGTTTTTTTTTACTAAAATATACTGATCAAATTTTATGATTAAAATTAGTAGGTGTGTTGTTTTTAAAAATAAAATAACGTGGCTCTGGGTGTTGTGCGTCGGCCGCCATTTTGAAAAACGCGTTTTAACCAATATCTCGAGAACGGCTCATGGTACACACAATTTTTAGTTGCCTTTTTGATAGGAAATTTAATTATCTTCCTTTTTTTATATGACATTTTTTTTTATTAAGACTTACACTTTCAGAGTTAAGGCGCCTTAAATAACGTTTTTTTTCGTTTTTCCTTCATATCTCTTTAACGATTGATCTTGAAAAAAAAAGTCTTGAACAAAGCATGCGTTAAGGCATCTTAACTCGCTGAAAGTATAAAACCTAAAAAAATGTTTTATGGAAAAAAGAAAGATAATTAAATTTCCTATGAAAAGAGTGCTGAGAAATTTTGTGTGCTATGAGCCGTTTTCGAGATATTAAAAAATGGCGGCTGACGCACAACACTTAGGTACAGGCTCACCATTTTTGATACATATGCTTAAAAACGATCCACATACCAATTCCAATTATAAAATTTGATAAGTAATGCAAAAATTATGGAAAATCCTTTTTCTCTTTGGGGCTCTGGCGACTGGCCTATGAAGCCGATGACAGGGTTGGCGGAGGCCAGCGTTGCCGCTCGAAATAAAATAAACGTACCATATTTTCTTAAAAAACCATCCATTCTTCTATTTTGTTGAAAAAAAAAAAAACACAATAAATATTTATTACGGGGTGTAATACAACAAAAAAAAATCAAAGGAAATCATTTGCTCTATACGTGCATTATTGTAAAAAAATATGTGTTTCTGTCCACCTTTTACGGAATTTGGACCAATTTTCATTAAATTTTGTTTGAAATTTGCTTCATTTAAAAACAAATTATGTAAATAAAAAAAACGTGCCATATTGCACCGTGCCAAAAGGAGGTTATCGTGTCAAAAGAGCACGATCGTGCCATTTTGGCAACGCTGGCTGGAGGCTTTTACTCATACAGACTAAACTTAGGTCTCTCATTTGTAGCATGTTTCAGGCGGAACTTCTAGCGATCAAAGAAGTTTTATCTTGACTAATTTTGTCTCTACTGACTCTAAAACAGCCCTCGCAGTGGGTGACGTAAAATTAGGCCCGCATTCGAAAAAAATTGCGCAAATTTTTCAAGATGTTTATATTTACAAAATATGATAAAAGAAATTCAAGCATGCACATGACTAAACAATTTAAATTAATCAAATTAAAAACAGAAGAAGAAAAACAGATGAAAGTGTCCTAACTTCAAAAAAAAAAAAACAAAAAGCAATATAAATCAAAATATAAATCAAACCACTTTTAAATGGAAATGATTTCATTGGATTTTGAAATTAAATTAAGAATTCCGCATTCTTCTATAAATAAAACTGATAAATCCCCTAAAGTTTGCTACTGTTTTTTTTTTAATAGCAAACATATTTGTTTGTGACACACAACGCATCCTGTCACGGAGCGTGACATTTTTTTACGCTTCCTCCCATATTCCCTTTTTTTATTTTCACACTTCCCCGAATGATTTGATCAAAGTCTCTCTATATCTATGTCTATCACACTGACTGGCATACATAATAATCTCTCCCGGCAAACTTACAAACACATTCACTCATGTCGTGTGAGGAAACCACATAATCCCCATGATCAATCGAATTTAATTTGTATAGTTTATTTTTTTTTTTAGTTTTTAAACAATTACAATGTACCCTTACATATAGAATCATCGCATGGGTGCATTTTGGGTTTTTTTGATACATTATGTATACGAACACCCTAAATCAATTAAACTCAACCTTATAATATACGTCACACGAGTAGGTATGGGTGCTCACATAGATGTAATCCCTATCAATGTCAAGGGAATGGATTTTCCTATAAAAAAAAATAAAATAATGAAAGGACAACCAGAAATGCACATCGTCACTTAAAAAGAGGGTATAGATAGATAGATAGATAGACACAATCATAAAGACCTTAATATCCCAATTGGGCACGGTCAGGAGGGGATTTACGAGCGTCAAAGGCCTTTTTTTAAATAAATTAACTGAAAACCTTGCTGTGTTGGTTTATTTTTTGTGTATTGTACCAAATTCTCTTATAATTTCTTTCGTAGGTCTTGAAATTGTGTACGTATTTTTATCTAATAAAAGAAATTAACTTTTTGATCATAAAGAAATTTCCAAGTGACTGTTTGGATATTTTAAATTTTCCTATGATTTAATGAAGAAGGTACTAAAACAAACAATTGATATCGCTCTCCAGAGCTTAGCTTTTAAAATCTGAAAAAAAAAACTCCCATAAGACTCTTTTTTATCTCATTTTTATGTTCAAAAATTAAGATCTTGTTATAATACTAATATTCGTCTAATAACAATTTTATTATAAGAGGTTAGCATTTTACAAATGTCAAAGTACTTTAATCCTATATCTAGATCAATTTAAGACTTTTAAGTTTCTTGTTATGAAACTAGAACGCTAAACGTCATTTTTAGTCTTTACAATCCCATAACACCATATAAATAAGACTTCAAGAGTCGAATGGGAGCTAAAATTTTCAAATGTCAATCGAACTGCTGTTTTAATTGAATTATACAGAAGTGCGCGTTCTTTTTCCAAAGAAAGTTTTCTTCTGTTCATGTTTCTATCGGATACGCTATCAGCTGGAAGCAAGTTCATTGATTTGGATCGATTTTTTTATTGGGTGTACGTATAAAGAGAGCGTTTGAGAAACTTGGTTCTATACTAATAGTAAACACCATGAGTATGAATATCAAAAAATTTTCATGATATCTGACATTGCTGTTGCGTTAGTAGTTGTCATCAATTGTATTTTCACAAGGGATTTAACTAATACTAAACTTAACTTACTTTAAAAAATTATGATGTCACATTTTTTGACTATTCTTTCAAAATAGAAATCTAACAGAATTAACGATTTTTTTTTTCATACATCAACAATAGTTAGAATGTATAAAAAAAAGAGAGCGCCACAGATATTTGTTTTTCGTAGTCCCATGAGAGCATTTGAATTCTCACAAGAAGTGTTTCGATTACTTGCTAAACGTCAAACTAAAGTCTTATAAGAACATTTGAGTGCTTATAAGAAGTCTTTTGTCTTCGGGCACTCTTACATTCAGTCGATTGCTGTAAAATAATTGAGTACAAATATTACAATGCATAAGTCTGACGTTTCGGAATGCAAAAAAAAATTTAAATCGAAGCAGGTAAAAAGTTTTTGGATGCGCAATTTGAGCAGTAAATGCGCATCTGATGAATTTTGGAACTCAGCCTAACTTATACGACCAATATTAAGCCGAATCTTATTTAAACTAAAGCAAAGTCCTTATGAGATTATTATAACACGAGATCAATAATTGATATGGCTTGTGGTATGCATATCTCTACAGCAGGTAATAACCTAAACTGGTAACAGGCAGTTCCTGTACTAATTTTTTTTTACAACACACATGTTCCTTAGTTCGCATAGAAAATTTTTCGCCCTAACAATAGGTAGGTATACGCCCTTTTTTGTAACACAGTTAATCCACTCCCAGACCAATTCCATTCTAAATGACTTGCATAGGTACGCCCCTTGGAGAATTTAGGTACAATAATAAAAAAAAAATAGAAAAATACCCAAAATAATAATAATTACAATAACTTTCACTGTTTCCTTTTTTCCCTTTATATAGGGAAAGTCCATCATCTAAAATATTAAAAAAAAAAAAAGATGGAAAGATTTTTTTTTTATTTCATTTCTGTCTGTAAGGGTCAAAAGGAAAATTATACAAAAAAGGATTTTCATATGGCTTTTCCTGAGTTGAATTGTTTCTTTTTTATAGGTTTGTCTTGAATCTATATGTATAATAGGTATGCAGTTCCATCACGTCGCACCCCATTAATTTTCTAGATGCAGTGCACAATCATATTTATTCTATGGCCTTTTGCCTATTACACAATTGGGTGAGTGTAATCCATTAGGAAATAAGAGAAAAGGACATGGACAGGACATGAATTATATATATGTATGAGACATATTTCATTTTTTTTATTACCCTTGATTTTTGTTTTGTTTCCTTTTTTGTAGTAAGGTTTTTATGACTATGGGGAGAATTATGCTTTTCATATTCTTGAAAAAATATAATTATGATATTCTTTTTTACGGAGAAACACTTAAAAAATTAATTAAAAATTGTTCTTGAGGTTTCTATTAAAATATTTTAGGTAGTAGTTGACCTTAAGTCGTAAAAAAATCTTAATTACCTAGACTTTGAATGTATCCACGTTCGAAACATCGTATAAACTAGATCAATTGAAGAAGACCTAGAGCCCATGAATATAAGCCATCATTTTTAGTCTTTGACATAAATTTATCATAAATTTAAGGATCAGCAATCAAATGTTGACTACATTTGACTGCATTTCCAATAGGGCAGTTATATACAGGGTGTTCGGTATAATAGGTGCACCAAAAAGCTAGAGCGAGTAGGTTGGGTTACAACAAGAAAAAATCGTATGAGAGGGGGGTCTATTTCCTCCTGTTTAGGCGGGAGGGCAATTTTATAAAAAAAAAAATCGACTTGAAATAGAAAAAAATATATTAAAAAACAACGGCAATACTTACAATGTCATCTTATATTTTTTTTTTAAAGCCAGAAGCTCGTTCTTTTATCTTATTTTTAATTCAAATTATTTGAAAGAATTGTTTTTGAAATAATTAATTTACAAACTCAAAATTTTGAAAAAATAATGAAAAAAATTGTGTTAAAATTAAATCTATATAACTGCGCCACAATCATCGCTGATTTAGCCGATTTTCTGATCCGAATAAGACGGCTAAAACCACAATTTCTAACATAGTAAGAAAAATGTACAATATTTGTTGTGTATGTGCTGTATTTCGAGACTCATTCAGCCTACAGAGTATTACTGTTGAAACTGAAATGATAGCAAATTTTGTCTACTTTAAAAACGTGTCAAGTGACGTTTTTCTAGGAACTACTATTTAAAAGTTATAAGCCAAAAAATGAAAAATGTCCGAAAATGTCGATGGTTTTTCGAGCACGTAATTAGCACTGGTCTTTTCAAACTTGCAGTTTTTCACAGTTGTTATCAATAATTTCCCAAAAAAATTAATACAGTACAATTTTTTGCGACCTAACGATAATTTTTTGTCTACGGTGACTGACGTACAATATTGATTTAATTTTGTAAACCAGAAACTTGCTTACACTGTGTTTCCGTGGTGAGGGCGGAAGTACCAGCGAGAATTTTTAACTGACGATTTACATAAGACATTCTGAACGAAGTTGGAACTTTAAAAAAAAAAATCTCATGAATCTTTAAAACTGATCTTTGCTTCAAAAATGAAACCAAGTTGTCTAATCAATCATAAAAAGTCTGTCTAGTAAACGAAGTTAACATCAAGAACTAGGTTTGTGTGCCCCAGCATATTGTATCTTGTATATGCCTTACGCCATTTACTTCTTATAAATTTCATTAATACTTACAAAAAATGTGGGCCTGTGTACTTTTCAATATAAGATACACGAATATTAACTCATAAATCATTCAGCATACGATTTTCTTCTTCGACATTTTGCTACATCATTGTCAGCATTTGTAATATTAATAATTGTCTGAGCTGCATACCGCTGCTACTAACGTGACCTTCTTCCAGAACCGCCACATAAAAAAAAAAAACACCTCTATTATTATGCGAGTCAGTTGATCTGTCGCTCTCTGATCGACAGTATTGACTTTAAAATAAAGTGCAGGCATATAGGTATGTTAAATACGACAAAGGAAAAAAATTACAAAAAATAGATACAAAAAAAAACAAATATTTTCATATCTCTCTCAAAATAGAGGAGTGCCCAATAATGTATTACATATACCTTGTGCCGCTAGTTATAGCCCCGTATCTCCAGGTGAATTTATTAATGGAAATCGATTGATTTGTAAGATTCGTAACACAAATTCATATAGAGGATTGAGTTGAATCAAAGCTTAAGGCAAACATTTCAACGCATAGTACATACCTTCCTATACACCTTTTTGTTTGTGTTATTTTTTTGTTTTTGCGTAAATCATTCAGTGTAGGTCTCTAAGAAGCCTCAAGCTATAAAATAAGGCGGATATAGTGCACACTTGATAAACATAAAAAAATATTCTAAGAAAATCCATCTACCTACCTACTAATAACACGCCTGTAATTATTACCATACCACGCGTTTTCTATAGGTATACCGTAATCATATAGAAAAAAAAATCCTTCAACCATTACCGTAAAATAATGTTTAATATTAACACATTCATGCAGAGCATAACTGCAAGAGGCACTTTACTTTATTTTACAGTAGAATCTCTCTATATAACTAAAAAAAATTAAACACAAAAAAGTCCAAATTAAAAAAAAATCTAAAAAAATTAATTTTGGTGATGAGCTTTTTTTTGATTAAAAAGAACCCTAGGACCGGAAAGTGCTGGAGTGTACAATTTCCCAACCTGCACCCTTCGGAAGGGATTACGAGCAAGAAAAATTAGATTACTTCAACTCCAATAAAACTAGACTTTGACTTAAAAATCAATTTGAAAAAGTTGAATTTTACTGCGCAGAGCTTTGTTTTGACTACTTCTTAAGCACATCCCTAGAAATCCTAAATTTATGGACCATGACTTTTACTTTTATGATTTTTTTATAAATTGTTGGAAAACTATTGGTTTTTTTTTGTCGAGGGAATGATGTCAAAGCGGAATTGTAGCCAACAGAAATTCATTAAAGAACTTCTGGAATTATTTTGACACCACCACAATCTGATTTCTTTAGCATGAGAAAAAAAATTAAAAATTATTTAAAAAAAAATTAAAAATGGTTAGTCGTTCGTATACAGAAATATGGAATTCGGCATAATAGATATAAACACACTGCGGAGCCGAAATTGAAAGTTTGGACCGGAAAATAGCGAAACCCCGAAATTACGTACCTACTTTCAGGGGCCGATGCATTTTTTGGCGGAATGCAAGTCCGCCAAGACAGCTATGAAAATTTGTTAACATTCTTTGGAACAAAAATTTGTAAATTGTGTACATTTTTCAAAAAAATATCATCTACCTTTTTTTTGAAATAGAAAAAAATATTTTGGTTTTTTTTTTATTAAATCCAAAATATGTTTTTTGAAAATTTTGATATGCAATATTATTTTAACTTTATTAGAAGGGATTGAATACAAAAAATAATTTAAATGCGTTAAATCTGTTAATGAGAGAATTCTAAATAAAAAAAGGTAATATTTCGGCTTGGTAGATCAGAATAATATCAGCTCACAGAAAAGTTTTGATCAAAATCCTAGGGGCCGTTTTAGAGAAAAATAATATTCATGAATTTTAATATGCACAGTATTCGACAGTACAAAAAAAATGACCCACAGTGTGTAAATGCAAAATTCTGCACATTTCAGCAATTGTGGCTTTTCAACAATATAAAATTTATCGAAATCGGTCAAATACTTTTTGAGAAAATGGTACCACAAAATTTATTCAAGGTTATTTATATATAGATAATAATAATTTTTGTTTAAATCTGCTAAAAGTATTTATGTTTAAGAAAAGCTCCATTCCAAGTGTAATAAATAATCGTCGAAACTGATTTTGAAACATTGAATTTTCAAGAAAAAAAAAAAATGTTTTTCATTAAATTTAGGCACAGTAAAAATCCGACTTTTCAAAACTTTGTCAAAAAAAAATTGATCATCAAAATCAGGTGGCCCCTTTTTGAGAAGAAAAGAAATTGCTATTTAGAAAATCACCCAAAGAACCTTTTAATTATTTTATAAATAACTCGATTTTTTTAAAACCTGTGGTCCCTGTGGAGCCTTTTTTTAGCAATATACGATTTAAAAAATTTGATGACAAAAAATTGTATAACACAGGTACCAGTACTATTGTTATTGCTTATGAAAAAAATATGCACGACTGAATCGCAAAAACTTACTCTTGTAGTAAAAAACTGTAGAAATAAACAAATTGTAATGTCAAGGTACCTTTTAATAAAATAAATTTTATGTTTTTTGTTAAAAAAAAAAATTATAAAATGCAATACTGTTTAAACTACTCAAAAGCACTAGATTCGAAAATTAAAATAAAATAACTAGAAAATAAGTTGATTTTTTCAAAAAAACATGAAGACCCTATGTCAATACTTTTTTTTTTTGGCAAAAATTTTAAAATGCAGTTTTCTTCAAACTATTTTGGTCCTTTCAGGTACAAATAGTTTAATCAAAATCATTGGAGTCTTTTTTGAGAAAATTAAAAAAAAAAAAAAAAAACGAAATATTTATATGGGCTACATGTTCTAGGTGACCTAAATTAAAAATTCGAGTGGACGCACGAACGGAAAGACTGAAGAAATCTGCTTTTTTAGACTCTTCTATAAATCGTAGTGTCAATTTTTTATTAATATAGGACTAAGTAGTCAAGTAAGGCTAAACAGCAAGTAAAACTAAAAAAAAACGTGTCGGCCATGTCAGGGGAATGTTCAAAAAACGCTAGATAGTTGGGATTTAGAAAACGGACAGAATTGCTAGGCCCACTTTATTTGTCTTCCATAACTTCGTTATTTGATTTTGGGTTCGGTGTTTTTGACTAATCCATAACTTCCCATTTTTATTAGTATCATAAATGCATGATGTATGTGTACATATTGTACAGTACATATATACACGAAAGTAAAAACGATATCACGCACATTGCCAATTGAAATTTCCAACTTTCTGACCATCCGAATAAAAGCGACTCCACTGTATTCCATATTTGCGTTTCATTTATTGCATCATAGCATGAGTGTATCTATCAAATTCACTTTAAATCGATCCGAGCATTTGTCAAATAAGTCATAGATAAATTAATTGATGACGTAGGTGCGTGCAAACGAGGGTATAATAAATGTATGAGACGATAACAAATCATAATGTATATGCGTATGCGATTGCCAACAATTTTTTATTTATTTTGTTTTGATTATCATCGATTAATGCTTTCATGACATGAACATTTAATTTTTTTTTTGAATGCCAGGCGAATGGGTGCGCGCTAAGCCGATACCTACCTGTTCAAAAATAGTTTATATGCAATCTAACATAATTTCTATACAATAAAACCATCAAATAGATTTTACGTGCTGATGGGTTTTTGGTTTGAGACTTTGAATCTTGAGATTGAAGATCTTGTTGGAGTTGGTAAGGCCACTATCAAGTACCTATCAACCGGCTGTGTGCTCTTAGCATCCCATATATGGGATATTCGCAAAAAAACAGTCTTAAAGGTCAGTCTTAAGTAGTTTCAGATTTTGGTCAGGCTTAGAACATTTTTAATCCAGGGTTGAAGTTTTTCAAGTTCGCCCGCCATTTTTGGCACCTCATTTATGGGATATTCGCAGTTTTTTTTAAGGCATAGTTTTTAGCACCTTATTAGTGGAATTTAAGACAAACAAGTATGCATGTTAAAAGGTCATAATAGGTCAGGTAGTTTCAGTAATTGGTCAGGCATAGATTTTTTTTTAAATAATTTTATAAATTTTTGTCAAGATCATTACAAGATCACATGAACTAGCACCTTATTTATGGGATATTCGAAAAAAAGTATACACCGTCTGAAAGGTTACTTATTTCTTATAAAAGATCAGACAGTTTCAGAAATTGGTCAGCTGTAGGTTTTTAGTTATGAGTTTAACAAAAAAAATGAAAGGTCATTGACCTTTACCTTGATTTTTTTTTTATAAAACATAATCTACGCCTGACAAATTTCTGAAACTAGCTGACCTTTTATGAGGATTCAGATGGCATAATTATTTTTTTTTAATTCAACAAATGAGGTGCTAAAAATCCCTACGACCTTGAAAAAAAATTTTTTAAATTCATAAAAAAATCTCTATGGCTGACCAATTTCTGAAACCATCTGACTTTTTATGGGGATTAAGTAACCTTTCAGATGGTATTTATTTTTTTTTTCGAATATCCCATAAATAAAGTGCTAAAAATTCATGTTACCCTCAAAACAAAAACTTTGAAAATTAATTTAATACTGAAATTACCTGACCTTTTATCACTATCCAGTAGTCCAGTCAACGAAGACCCAAAATCATCAAATAAATGAAATAAATCTTGTAGTCTGAATTATTTTTCTAAGTGGTAACATACTAAAAGTCCCCATCCCAGGCCCGCGAGCTTTAGACAGGCCGGGGGGTAAGGATCCCCTTTCGTAGTATTTCGTAAATATTTCGAAAAACAAGCTTTTAAGAAGAAAAGTCTACTAGACAAAATGAAAGTAAATTAAATTTGCTACAAAAAAGGCTTTGTTCATATTTTCGCTAGAAGTGATACTGATGGAGATGCAGGGCCTAGAAATTCAAAAATTTTAAAAAATGGGTAATTACTCTCTACAAATTTAATTTTTATTGATCAACTTACCTAGAAATAACAGACAAAATAATAAAGCGAGGGGGGGGGGGGGGGGCGGGTTCACAGCGCCAGCGTGGACTTTTCTTATTAAACGCTTGATTTTCGAAATATTTACGAAATACTACAAAAGGGGACCTTTACCCCCCGGGCCTGGGCTGGGGACTTTTGGTATGTTGTACCTAGGTGTCACTCCTACCACTTAAAAAAATAATCGAGACTATACTTACACGATTTTTTTCATTTATTTTTCCTTCGTTGACTGGATTACAGTGGCCATTCAAGTGGTATACTTTTTTTTGCGAATATCCCGTAAATGAGGTGCTAAGATCCCACAGCCCTATCAACCTTATTGAACCTGCGTTTATTCTCTTTTGCCAACCTGCATAGATCGATAAATTAAGTATAAGGACGCCAAAACTGCGCAGTTCGCCTGCTAGTCAAAGGAGGCCATAGTCAATTAAAATCGAGCTCTTGACGTAAAAGTCTTAGCAATTTTATGGTTAAAAGAAAACAACGAGTAAAAGATACATTCGTTGATACATCGCCTTATAACTCCATATAATTTTGTAGTTTTGAAAATGATCTTTCTGAAGAATATTTAATTTATTTTATTTTAAAGAACAATGAGAAAAAGAACCATAGTTATTAAGTTTTCACCAATAAACATGATAATCATTTAATGAGGTGTCGAAAATCAACTCCATATAATAATGCTTGTCCTCTATACATCCTCATAATAGCCTTTAATCGAACAAGCAAAACAAGATACAAAAACTTCATGTTATTTATTTTTCTTTTCAATAAATTTCGTTAAATCCGAATATTTCCACGAAATCGAAGCCTTTTCACAGACATTCCGGCGGATGGTAAGAGTCGATATAAAATGGAATATTGTTTAAGAAAAAACGAAAAAAAAAAAAAAAAAAACGAAGTGAAACACGAGAAACGAGGGCGCATGGAAATTAGTACTTTTGGTCAGCGATGGGCATCGATAAGAATTTGTAATTTGAGAAGATTCACACCTCAACGTGTCGGATAATGGATCCATATTCTCTGGCTTGCTCACATTATATCCTTGTACAGCGGGATATCGTTTCAGAAATTGTATCAAATATCACGACTCGCACGATACAAAGTGTGAAGTAATCTTTAACATTTAACTTACCCATGGGTGGCTTATCTAACAAGGCATAAGTAAATTATTTTAATCTTTTTTAACAACAAAAGAAAATCACTGATTTTGGTATTTTGTTTCTTTCTTCTTTTTCCATATCTACCTAACTGGAAAACCGAAGAATTTATGGTTACATTGTTATGACATCTATTACAGGAAGTCCCCCCCCCCCCCCCCCCCAAAAAAAAAAAAAATCTATTCAAGGAATGCAGTAGTTGTAAACATTGTATTTGAATGTTATGGTTAAAATTTATTGCTCCCTAGAAGACATATATAAAAAAAAAAATTAAAGAAAACTTCATAAAAATGTAACGAATTCATTGAGGTGAAGTGCTATAAAAATTCATCACATCATGCTGACATTTATTTCTCAAAAAAATACTTCGTTGAATTTCAAGTAGATACATACATTTGGACTGAGGATTTTCTATAAATATTATAGTGTGTAATTATATGACAAAGTAATTCTTGTATTTCATTTTAAATTAATTCCTTATTCGTGATGTGGGTTGTAAAACCTATAATAAAGATGTTTCCATCCGTACTTGCAATAAATTTTGAAATTATAATTTACACAAAGTTTTAGGGCTCCAAACTGAAGCTTGATTGAAAAGGTGGTGAGAAATGTTTATGGTTTAAAGCTGGTTGAATATGGAAATCTAAATTTGTGTTTTCTAATTAATTGTTTTAATTTTTGTTCGATCATATAATACAATTTTTTCATATGAAATACATTAAAAGAGAAAAGACAGTAGGTAGTCTAAATAACTTTGGCCAAACTTTATAGTTTTTCTTTAATTATGGGCCCGTTAAAAATTTATTAAAAATAAAATACACGACTAGGCCGCACGAACTTGCTCTTTTGTAGTTGAATATTGAAAAATTTATTTATTTGGGTTAAAAAGAAATCAATTTGCTGTGCCTATAATATACAGGGTGGGGCAAAAGGTATGAACCGGTTTAGGGATGCAAAACAAAAACAAATCAAATTACAGAAATGATGTTTATATTTTTTAATTCAGTACAGAATCTAGTTTTTTACATTAAGTTTTAAAGATGATATCACGTAGGTGGCCGCGATGCACTCTTGAAAGCGAATTCTGAAGTTTTCAACCGCTCTTCTGCACATTTCGATAGGTATTGCCGTAACTTCCTCTCTAATTCTGTCCTTAAGTTCTTCCCAGTGTATGTGGGGCGAAGTTTAAAAACTTTTTCCTTTATGTCCCCCAAAGAAAAAAATCACAAATTGAAGTGCTGTCGAAAGACTCTCTGCGTGGCGATAACATAACGGCCATTTAAAAAAAAAAAAGTCCTAACAGCAAACCCATGATGCTCTCCCGTCCAAACAATGGTTGCTTTACTGAAAACTAGACTCCCTCACTGCCACAACGAGCCCCCTCCCCTTTTCCCACCACAACCACAGGCCGAGCGTCAGCAGCCGGTCAAAACCGGGTCATACCTTTTGCCCCACCCTGTATTAGGCAATCTTTCCAAAGTGTAGTTAGGTTTAAGTCATATTATATGATCACACAAAAATTATTAATATAACACCTTGTTCTAACATGCATATCTTGTTCACATGAGTGTTAAGTTAGCAGAAGCAGCATTCGCAGAGCAAAAATTATTGGGTGGATTGGATAATCTGCCGTTTGTCGTTTATTAGTAGTCAGTAGTGACCATTTTGAATTATCGCTCGTTGTTTTCTTGGTTTTTTTTTTTTTTTTGAAATATTGTCAAATTGGTATCAAGTTATCGAAGCACCCCTTGGAAAAGGGGTAAACTGCTTACTGGCTTACTAATTTGTCGTTCGGCAGTATTCGCAATTAGTTGTGACAATTTCAATTCTGTCGCGCAATGTTTTCTATGTTTTTTTTTTTTCAAAAAAGAAATAATAAAAATAACAGGAAACATTGCACGACAGAATTGAAATTTTCACAGCTAACTCAGAACTTCCGAACGGCAAATTAGTTAGCAGTAAGCAATTCAATTGAAGAAGTTTTTAACCCTTTTCCAGGGGGTGCTTGCGTTAACTTGATACCAATTTGACAATTTTGCAAAAAAAAAAAAAAAACCATAGAAAACATAACACGACAAATTCGAAATAGTCACAACTAATTCACGATTAACTAACGGCAAATTATAAAGAAGTACAAAATTCACAATAAGAAGTTTTTACATATACCTTTTCCAGAGGCTGATTCACTAAGTTGACATTAAGTTAGCAAAGCAGCAAAAAAAAAAAAACATAGAAAGACAATTCTAAATTATGAACTAATTAACGACTAATTAATGACAAATTATCCACCCAATAATTTTTCGATCAGCGAATGTTGCTTTTCTAACTTGAAGCTCATCTTGTTCACAGGTGTTTAAATTTTATTAATATTTCTATTCTATTTTTCTCTCCACATAATTGTTTTTTTAATTCACAAAATTAAAAAAAAAAAAAGACTCTAAATTAGCGTCAAGTTCACACTGCTCTGTTCCATAATTCTTAAGTTTCAAAATTCAATAACGAATCAACATTATATACGTGCTGGTTCCTTGTTGTTCATATATATGCATATAACGATTGTGGATTTATTAATTTTTGTCATAATTTTGTGAGTAAATAAAGCTCTCAAATTTGGTGGGAGTAAAAAAGACCCCCGGATAAGACTTGAATCATTGCTATAAAAATCGATCCTCCTACGAAAAATATTTTTCGAAATCATGGGTGAGATTTACTCTCCCCGCCGGATTTGGTAGTAAAGAAAATGTTCTTCATCAAAATAATTAACTTTTCAGAAACTTAAAAACCACAAACATAATTTGCTACTAAAAATGGATTGTTTGCACCTTTTGGCGCTAGTTATACTATTATAGTTATAGTCATTGAAAATTCTCTTATTAATATAAAATTAATATAATGACAATTGATAAAATTATAGTACCTACCGATATTTTTTTCTTCCAAAAAATATCTCATTTATTTTAAATTTTTCTTTTAAAAACTCAATTTATTTATTTCAATGAACCAAATGGTTTTTTATGTATGTACAGCTGATTTTCGTTTCGGAAAAGTGGAACACAATCGTTGAAATGATAGGTATCTGTTCGTCCTATAACAAGTCGGTTATAGAACTTGTCAAAAATGATTCCACAGTTTCACTGATTTGCGTTTTAATTATAGTTTTCAATGAAAGCTAGAATTACTGGCGCCTTAAACTAAAAATTTTGAAAAATCTGATCCAATGGATGAATTCTGAGGTCTGGATCCAAATTGGAGGCATCAAAAGCCTTCTGCAAAGTATATTCGGGTTTCTGTAGCATCCACAGCAAAAAGTTGCTTACATTTTTTGGTCATACAAGTAATAACCTTTTGTAAATGAAGACAAAATTCTTGACATTTAATTTTTTTTTTATTCTGTTAGGTTAGACTTGAAGTTTGAAATATGTCTTTACAAATTATTTCAATGGAAATGCAAAATGTTTTTAGGTTAAAAGTGATTCATTGATTATGTGCATCAATTACAAACAATCGTTCCTAAACAAATCTCCATAAAACATTTATAGAAGACAAAAAAAATAATAAAAAAACAAGTAGCAAATGTTTTATATTTCTTAAACAACGAGATGTGAGATACAGTTTATCTCCAAAAAAAAAAGTCTCTTCAAAAATATAACACGAAGTAAGTAAAATACATATTTCATAAAGTGTATCTTTTAATCTCTGCCACCGACAAAGCCTGATAACCCGCCTTTTGTTAAACTCTCTAACCCCAGCCTCTGAAAAAGAAGGAACCACAACCCAAGGAACCTACTACCAACCATTATCTTTTCGAATGCTTTTCAAGTCTGTAGCTTGTCTGTTGAAGATACTTTTCTTGTGTAGGAACCCAAAAAAAAAAAAATATGAGCAAAAAATATTTGTATATTAATAAACCCTATTCTAAGTAGGTGCCATGATGTTGCTCTGGCATGACTACAATCAGTTTGTTTTGTTTGTGACTTCATTGTTCTCCGGATGTATGGAAGCTTGAATGTTAATACTCCGTCTTCTAAGGTGTGTCAGGAGGTTAACTAGGCTCACAAATAAAATACTCGAGGAGGGTATTTTGTTCTCAGATGATGATAATATACTTGAGGTAAACGTAGCTAGGTTTTGTTGATGCGGGCATGGATATGGAGTTGTTGTTGGTGTCGCGCATCTTCACCTATAATCGTTTGACGAGTAAGTATCTTTACTCCTGGTTAAAAGTATATTATAAACTCAGATTGAATTCCAATCAAGTTCGTTCCATTATTAATCACGAAACTTGTGTTTTTTGTTATTGTTGTAAAATTGTTGTGAGTTACTTTAAAACCACCACAATAGGGGATTAGAAGGTTTGGGGTGGTTATAGATGATACCTGCTATTGCTTACTTTTACCTGTGCTGTGACTCTGTTATTTGTCGTGGAACGAATCACATTATATGGCAAATTTATTATGGGTACAAAAAAGCATCCGATTGATTATTTATTTAATAATTCAATTGAACAAGGAAAGCGTGATTTGATTTAGTAATTTCTTAATACACAGGTGTGGTGTGGGTTGAATAGAAGAGAGAGAGAAGTAATAGAGACTTCATAGGCAGACGCGGTTGGTTATGGTATGTCAAGACATGCATTTTTAATGTTGACACATTCTATAGGAAAAATATGTCTTTAAAGGAATTAGTTTGAAAAATTGATAAGAATTTCCTTTACATACCTATCTAACTAGTTTTATAGAAGAGTTCATAGTTCTGTATACCATGTTTTCTATTCAAAATGAGAGTAAAAAGTGAGGGTTTTCAAATCGGTTTAAAGAGGTAGAACTCTAAAGGCCATTTGCTGAAACGAAACTTAAATATTTATGTTGAACTTAAACGCTTATGTTCTACTTTTTCCTCAGCGTAAACTGTCACTTAAGCTCTTATGTTGAACTTAAATACTTAAGTTTCGTTTCAGCAAATGGGCCTAAGGGCCAGTAGTTGTACAAACGTGGTTCATGAAATTTAGCTTAACAATTTCGACGAACTAACTAAGGTTCAATCTAAATAAAATTAAACAATAAAAACGAAAAACTCAAAAACTCTTTTGAAACGAAAATCAGCAGCAGCATTGGAAACCATTTTTATTATTGAAATAATAAACTTGATTTAAAAAAAAAAAGTTTTAAAATAGGGGAAGTGGGGGCAACACCGCTGCCTTAAAATCTATTGAAAAACGTCTTTTAATAAAAATAAAGTTTTTATTCACTTAGGCTTACATTTTTTCTAGGAGTTTGACTTATTATAATAAATAAATAAATATAACTCAAAAAAAGATAATAAACTTTTAGTTGACATTTTGAAAAGGGGGCAAGACCGCCCTATCAAAGTTAATTGGGGCAACACAGTGTTTATCATTTTAAATGCAAACTATTTGCAAAAGTCACAGATATACATATGTGACTTCTTCATCTGCTCCAACTTTATCAAAAGCTTCGAGAACCCATCCAGGGCAAATGGTGCATCTAATCTACCTATTAATTAGATTCGGTTTGAAAAAAGCTCCAAACAGAAGATGCAACTGCCATCTGGAACACTAGTGTACTTATCTTCACTTTCAACAAAATTCCTTGGAGCCTGTCACTTACTTTCTTTGCCGGCTTTTAAGTTGACTTACTTTTTTTTCTTTGTCAGGAACCGAAGCCCATGTGCGGTTTTTCCACTTCCAGATCTTACCCGAAGTTCATCGAATTTTTAGCACTTTTCTATGACAGGAAGGATTTGTCAGTTGAAAAAACATTTTGGTTGTTAGATGGAACAGGGTGGGAATCGAACCAACACCCCTGGCGTGTCAGTCCAATCTACTAACCATTACGCTAAACCATTATTGCTGGTTCAAAAATAGTGCTATTTTCTTTAAGCAATTTTCAAAAATAAAAACTAAATTTTTTTCCTTTTATTCACAAAATAAAAAGCCCTACCGATATTCAGTTTTTTTAAGGCAACGCTCAACACAAAACCACCAAAATTCAGCACTATCGAAATTTTTTCGAAGTAAAAGTCTAATGTTCCTGGGCTATATTCAAAGAATCTAACCAGTTGTTGTATTATAAGCTATCAGGGGCTTACTGCATGTTTTCTGAGTCTAACTCTTTTAACCATTTAACAGCCTTTTTATTCCATACAAAATACGCAATTAAAAAATTTAAAAGCCTGTTAAATAATTGTTAAATAGAACATATAAGAACTTTAAAAACAAAGTATACCATCTCTTTTCTAAATGTTCATAATGGTTTAAGGAAATAGTCAGGTAAAGTTTTTTTTGTAACAGATTTTAAAAGTTTTTTCGAGGAAATAGAAATATTTGAACAAGAAGCATACCATCTGAAAGGTCAGTAATTAGTCATAAAGAGGTCGAAAAATTTCAGTAATTTGTCAGCTTTAAAAATTTTATATAATTTATATGTATTTATTATTTTATATACATTTTTGCGAATTTTTATCAAAATCGTTAAAGCAGTTTTTGAGAGAATTTCTAAAAACTAAAATAATTGTATGGAATTTATACCTTTTCTAGATGAGCTTTAAAAAAATTGAGTCTATTCTTTACGGCATACAATATTTGCGGAAAATTGGTAGTTTTATTAGGGACAGTTGGCCTAAAATACCCCCCCCCCCCCCTTCAAATTCCATCTTCAAATTCCATCGATCAAACCAACCAGGCAATTTACATGATTCTAACAGTGAAGTATAGTCAACGAGCTCCTTTTCCATTTGCTTGGAAAAGGTGGACCCTTTTGTAAGCCATTCAAAAACTTGTTCTTGTTGACTGCTCGTCTCCTCAGTGTACTTTTTTGAACTCCGAATATTTGGATACTTTTTTCCAGCCTACTTCTTTTTTAGGGTTTTTGATAATCCTTCCTCAGTACAAAAATATGCATTCCTGTACATCGTTAATATTTTCCAACTATTTTCACTATAAGGAAAATTAAAATGTAGGTTTAAGTATAAAATGGCACACAATGCCATTTTAGCTGAGTGCTTAGTAGGCCGTTTTGACCGTTCAGGGTTTTTTTATTTAAAAGTTTTAATTCCGAACAAACTGAAATAATTCTAGGCCAACTTATTTTAGTAAATTTATAAGAAATACTTAATGCTTACATTCCTTTACTGCTTCCTTGAAAATTTAATGTTTTTTATAGAGTGTTTTGTCAAAAAAATTTTCACAAAATTGTATGAAGTCTACTTTTGGAGATGGCTAGAGATAGTTTGACCTGTCAAATTTAAAACATTAGCTTGAAGTTGATAACATTTTGTGTATGTCGATACTGCCAGATAAACTGAAGAATTGTGTTCACAAAACCTTATAATTCTGTTCGATTCTATGATCTCTAGCGAGGGGCCCATTTTGCCTTGGTGGGACATTTTAGGCCACCTTCCCCTGAAATAATCGAAACATAATCTTTGAAAAGTTTGAATACGTATGATTTATCAAAATTCTCGATATCTTATATCAAAATTTAGTGGGTGCTCAAATTAGGCGTGAGTTTTAATTAAAAATTACCATAAGCATAACAAAACTTGTACAAAATTTGATCCTCCACAACTTTGGTCTTAAAAAGTATATAGTTTCTCTGTGGTGGTCGACTTAAATCTTATAAAACACACTTAGGTACATTTTTAAAAATTCAAATTAAATGGTTCAATTTTGTTCATCTCATTTTCTTTTCCATAAATATAGTCCATCTATTAACTCATGGACCATTCTGTTATAAGTATGTATTAAGTTTGAAAATGTTGCTTATTTATATTCATGTGGATAATGAAAACCACTTTTTTATGAGTAGGTATACGGCTACCTACTTATATCATTTAACATTAATTAGGTTTCCCTCAAAGATTTCTCTTATTTTGTATTCCTTTTGTATATGCACATCATAGGTACTGGCTGGACCACCCGTGCATATTATAAGATGCCAACAATATTCAAAAAGTAAATTTGTCATTTCCCATTTACAGAATATTACCTACAGACCTACATTAAATTTAATGGTTGCCGTCCCTCGGACATCGTGCGTTGCCTTTCAATTTCTCATTCAGCAACTTAGCCAACATAATATTGTGCATCTACATAAGTTTAGGTACTATAACCATAACGTACCTACAATAACAATGAATGAATAATAAATCTCATCTTTTTCTACTGTACCAACAGATACTCTTAAAAGTTGTTACTACATACACTCCTCTATCTATAGGTCAAAAAGAGTGCAAGATAAACAACAACTTGTATAGCTTGCCAGAAGTACAATATACCTACAAGTTAAACAGACAAAAAAAAAAAAAAAAAACGCATTTTCATTACGTCCGAAGTGATTTATGCACTTTTTGTGTCTGACATTTTTGTTTGAGATAACAAAAATGCTAAGTTGAATAAATAAAACGATTTTCATTTTCTCAAGTGACAAACAACAGATACATAAACGTCTTGAATCTGCCAAAAAAAAAAAATAACGGACTAAATTAATGGATGGCACATTAATCAATTTGACAAATACATTCAGTTTAAGTTAAATTTGTTGTCAGCTTTTTATTATGTCGTGATGCCGCAGAAAACTTGACTGGATATTATGTTTCTGTCAGATGAAGAGGTATAGGTTTATCTTCTAGGTACTTTTTGAATTTAAGGTAGTTCGAGTACAAATCAAATTACATAGCAGTAATTTTATTTATTTAAGAAAAATCATTCTTTGCACTTTTGTCGGAAACTTCTCTTCATTTTCTTACAACCTTATGATTTGGAATGAAATTGTTTTATATGGTTTCATGTCTAACCCTAAAACCTTCTGCACACGAAGCGTCTCGACATAGACGGGTACGATTGTTTGCGGCTTGTGTGGAGCTTGTGTTTATCTCACGTTTTTTTCAATAGACAACTGCACATGAGGCATAAGCTGCATATTTTCGTCGCAGCACAGATACTGCAAATCGCCCGGCGTACAACTATGTCAGTCGCAAGGCGTATACAGCTTGAAGTATAACGTCAGATACCAAAATTGTGAAACTCATTGAAAATATGTGGTGATTTATCTATGACGTGACGTTTCAGTGCAGAAGACTAGCCGTAGTTGAATCGTCGCTACATTACGAATCTTTTACGCGTCTAAGGTCCAAGGTTGCCATTACGTCCAACGCTAGTAAGCGAGTGCGCTATAGTTGGCGCTAGTAGGCTAGTAAATCTAATTTATAGATAATCAATAACGTGGTTATATATCAAGCTAGTTGCTTTTGCGCTATAAGGAGAGTGCGCGCTAGTTTACGCTAGTGAGCTAGCAGATCAAAACTCGTTTGATATTCAAGCTTACTAGCGCCAACAGTTCTCTTTTTAAATGCTGAATGTGCTCTCCAAACAAACTGTAGCATAGGAAATACCAAGAAATGTGAATCGAACTAGCGCGAAAAATCATCTATGATTTTCTTACTAGCGCCTAGTGAACTATAGCTAGTTCACACTTGTTTGCGCTAGTTCGCTAGTGATGCCCTAGTAAGAAAATCGTGGATGATTATCTATACATTAGATTTACTGCGGCCAACATATTGCACTCGCTTACTAGCGTTGAACGTAACCGTAGCTTAAGGTAAAGCGTATGCATGACGCCTTTCTGCCTGAACAGAATAGAATGCTGCAACTGGAGCTGGAAGCGGAGCTTCAAAAGATGTCAAAAAGTGTCGTAGATTCTGTTTTTTTCCACAATGAAGAAAAACATAACAATATTCTTGTGTACAAGCACACACATTTTTTATTTAATAATTTTTTTCGCCACAGTTTTTTTTTTCGACGCAAAATTTTGTTTTTTTTTTGCCATACAATTTGAAACGTCAAAAGTGCAGCACGTGAAAAGTGCAAAAGTTGGTGAACTCTTCCGTCTGCGGCTGCAGCTCCGTATGCGGCTACGTTGCGTTGTGTTCGTAACATTGAATTTGCGTGTATGTATTCAATATTTTGACAGCTATTCCAACTGCAGCTCCAGTTGCAGCTCCGTCTCCATTCTGTTCAGGCAGTTAGCATCGATCCGGATATCGGGATATTGGCCTTGACCTTGGGAGCACGCATGTAGGTTGAGACAAAAAAAGAAAAAAAAATAGTTTTGGAGGGGTCTATCACCCCCCGTTTAGGCAGCAGGTGAAGTTTCCTAAAAAAATGAACACGAAATAAAAAAAAAATTATTTTTTTCTCCAAAAATGTATGTTTGAAAATTAAAGTATTTAAAAACTGTTCACTAAAACAGCTTAGTTAAAAAAATAAAATATAAGAAGAGATTTCTGATTTTAACTAAAAGTACAGTATGCTGTTGCAACGGTTCCCGTTGTTTTTTAATACCTAATTTTGTTTCTGTTTTAAGTAATTTTTTTTTAGAAAATTGCCCCTCCTGGCTAAAGGGGGGAAATAATAGACCTCCCCCTCTCATATGATTTTTTTTTCTTATCTCGACCCAACCTACACGCTCTAGCTTTTTGTCCTATTTAAGGTGAATCACTCTGTATAACTTAAGTAGAGAAAAAGGTTCAACCGGCCCGAAGTTTCTTGACCCCCACTTTGAATACGTTAATGTTTTTTATAAAAGACAGTTCGATCTGTTCGCCGTAAACACACACGCCGTAAACACAACACGCGCGTGTAAAATAGGGTAAAAACATTCACCGATAACCCGAGTTTTAAAATTCTTTTTGTGTTTTAAAAGTAATTTTTAGAGGATAAACTTTGAGGATCACTTTATAGAGATAGGGTGAAATGGGAAAAAATTGATCTTGTTTTTGGGTTATTCCCATGTATTTTGTTATTGACTTGTCTAATTTTGATTAAATTTTGCACGTTGATACCTCTAAATATGCGTATGACAAAAATTATAATACATTCCAATATTTTGCACCCACTTTCTTTAATAAACTAAAAATCAGATAAAAATAGCTTGTTTAGAACTTTTGGCATTTTTTCCACTTCTCCGCTAACAACATTTTAATGAACTAATATAATTACCAGATATATTCAATTCTAAGCCACTTGTCAATATTTTAGCCTTAAAGTACAAAAGCAAGTTTGTGCGATTTAGTCGTGCATTTTATTTCATATTCTTCCTTATTCGGATGTTATGCTTCGGTTAAAATTTAGGGTGTTAAGCTGTACCACCAGATGTTCAACCTTTAAACCCTATATATTTTTTTTTGTTGTGTTCCTAATTATTTCTTAGTTATTTGTCAATATTTTTGTTATTTGTTTCTTTTTTTCCTTTAATTTGTCACAATATCCCCCCATTTGTTAGCTGTTCTTGTCATTACAAATTAACCTTAAAATGAAAACGTGTAAGACCCATCATGTTATGTCCTCCTAAATTCACAATAATCGAATGTGACTTTTAATTTGTTCCGCAAAAAGGACAAGTCAGTAAAAAGAACAAAAAATTATTAAAAAAAAAATCAAAAACAACAAAAGGTCCAACAAAATTGGAATTTACTCAAACCACTCAGAAAAGAAGATGTCTATAAAATCCCATAAGCCCAAAATAACATTGCTAACTGTAAAAAAAATAGAAATAATCAACACTGACTTGGCCTGCACCCCATTTTTGATGAAACACAATGTTTTTGTTGGACTAGCCAGCAAGGATACACAATACATTGATACCTATACCAAAACCAAGACAGTTTATAATAATTGAAAAAATAATTCCAACTCATGGAATCTGTATCCTAGTTAAGGAATTTATTATACCCTTAAAAACAGAAATTCACAAAAGTGGTTTGCTTACATACCTACAATAGCCTTAAGGTCCCGTTGACAATGGTAACATCTAATAAAACCATGGACAATATAGTAACCATGTCCGTCCGTCCCATGGAATAAACGATTTTATGGTTCTCTCGCCAGAATATCTACTCTTTCGGCGGCAAATTCCTTTGCATCAGGAATTCTCTGTTTCTGATGTGAACATCAGGAACCATTGTAGGTATGCCATTATACCATTACAAAATCGACACTAGGGAAACCTTTCATTGTAATATTATAACTGTTGTCAGGACATGTTGTAGCCCTATAGTCCGAATACCTATAGACGATTTTAAGCTTAACATTTTATTCCCTTCTTTCTGTAGGAAATTACAAGCGGTATGATGTTATTTTTACTGACCACAAAATTTAATGAATATTATCTTGATTCTTCTTGATCCTTAAAATGACACAAATACATGTGTGGTGTGTGTTGAGTTGATATATAAATACATACACGTATAGGTATATATTTTGTGCATTGGGTAATCCCAGGTTTAGTATGTGGATTTTATGTTATGAAGCAAGAAGATAAGGGGCCAAATATTTCACCACCCTCGTCTTTTAATGGCTTTTACCTGTCACAATACGCCTATGAAAGTGTAATTTTCTACGAACAAAAATCGCATTAGGAAAAAGTACGACGACGACAACAACGTAGAAGAAAAGAGGGATGTTGCTGGAATAATAGATGAAGCCTCATCGCATATACATACCTATCACCGTATATGTAAGATGGAACCCCATTCCAACAACCAAACCATCATACAATGCCAATCACCCAACATACATATGTACATATATTATATCTTTACCTTTGGATAAATAAAAATCATAATAAAACGAAATAAGTACTCCCGTGTGCGTAAGAGGGTTGCATTGCATATGACACAACAGTGGCAAATAAAAATATTCGTTCACATAAAAAAAAAAAATAGTAATTACATTTCCAATGTGAAAAATCCAAAGAACGGGATTTTTCGCTCTATATGTATGAACCTATGAACCAGCAATTGGAGATGTTCAAATAGGTACGTTAACAAAAAGTTTCATAGCCCTCCAAACAACTAATTGGTATAACTCTTTCATACACCATCAAACCAAAGAGCACGAAAAATAGAAATGCACTTATCTTTGTATCAAAGCACACAAGAAACTGATTGTACCATTTGACAGTGAAGGAATATTATGTTTTTACTCAATTTATCTAATGATTGGTATAAACTGGTCTAATGCATATATAATGCGCACAGGTTCTCCGGGTTCTTCTTAAGGCATATCACTGATTTTCTTACATGTTCTTAAAGCTAATGAAATTAGAAAAGCATAGTTATTGTTCGTTGGATCACCAGTTTATACCATTCAGTGTATAAACAACGAAACAAAAACATGAGAAAAGTTTGTTGTAGGTAACTTTTTCCTGCTGTTAATCATTTATACGAGTGACAAAGTCATTATTTTGACATTTTATACCAATCATATTGTTTGTCATAATCCGATTTAGTGAAAACTAATTACATAGTATAAAATTACAGAATGAATGGCATTTTATTACTCATTTAAATGAGGCATTAGTCATGTACGGGAAAATGATCAATTTTATTTATACCAGACAAGTAAGGGGTAAAATAAATAATCTTTCTTGTTTCTTCTTGAAACCATAGAAGGTATAATTTTACATAATTGGTTGCTTGGGAAAAGACTGCAAAAACATGAGCCTTTAATCATAACGATTGTAAAACGCCCCTCTGTGGCGTAGCATAATGTTCATTGCGTTGGGCGGTAATGACAGAGGAGGTCTAGGGATCAAATCCCAACCTATTCACGTTAGGTTGTTCACGCGGAATCTACGAATACTCTAAGAGAAGAGTAAGTATATCTCTTTTCAATAAAAAGCAACTTTCATTTAAGCCGTTCAGAATCCGGTTTCGGCAGAAAATCTTAGGCCCCTCACATCCCTGTCTCTTAATAGTTGTTAGTCACGACTCACGAGACCCTGCTTCTCCACGAGCTGCTGCGCCAATAATTTATGTTTAACATATAACTGTGAATGCTTTTTTTGTCTATAGCTGAGATTGTTTAGCGGATCCATAGTCAGACCGAAGAAAGCAAAAAAAATCGATTTGGTTTTGAAGAGTTAAGAACTCCAATTAACCATCAATTTGACCTTGCAAATCCACAAAATTACTTTCCTTACACGACGCTGTATTTTATATAATTTTATGTAAAATAGGCTTGTCTAAATAACTAACACTATAGCTTTGTTCCAGACCTTGTTCAAAACTGCCAACTGTCACAATTTGTCAACAATTGTTGCCCAAATCCTGTTCCAAACTTCATAAATTCGGCAGTTTTGGGCAAAAGAGAGCGCTCACGAGAGAGAAAAACATTTCCCCTTCCCCAATTGGCAAGTTTGAGTTCTGTCAAAAAATGGTAGTTTCAAATCAAATAAATTCAAATAACAATTGTTGATTAAGTGTTGCCCAAGTGTTATTTTTATTTTAGTATTTTTGTATCGTTATATCAATCTATTAATTAGTAAATTTATATAAAATATAAATTTGCCATTAGTGAATTGAACTAAATTGTGGTTTTATTATAATAAAATAATAATTTCTTGGAGTTTTGTTTTGTAATGAATTATCATTGATCCATGGCAACTCTAGTCGATTCTTGTGTTCGATGTTTAAAAAGTGCCAGAATGTTTGCCTAAAAAACGTTCCAGACTTTTTGGGCAGTTTTCTTCTCTCTGAGAGAATTTCATCCCCACTCCTAAAAATTTTAGATTGCCCAAAACTGCACACAAAAATCGGAAAAAAAGCAGAAGACGAATTTTCCATTCAAATTACATAATCGTATTTACTTAGTATATTCGTGAAAAGGAGTAAGTGTGAATTATAACAGTTCAGAAAAACTCATCCAACATTTCATCACATTATTGATTTTGAAAATTCAATAGTAGTTGAAGTGACAGTTGAGTCGTCGTTGTGAGCGATGTGTGTTGGTAGGTAGAATGACGATTTAGAGGTGAGGAAAATTGTGTAACTTCGTTACATTATATTAACTTTAGGGTTGGATGCCTTTCATCGCAATTTATTGAAAAATTAAAAATAAAAAAAATTCATAAATCACCTGAAAGAAATTATTTGACAAATTGAATAGAAAATTAAATTCTCCACAAAAAAGTATTCCAAAACAGTCAATATGCTTCAAGGTGGTTGGCAAAAAATGCATTCTAGAATTTTGATTAAAACGATACGCACGCGACGTAGGGTACTATATTGAGCAAATAAAGTGTTTGTTCTTTAAATTTGTTCAAATTAATTTGGTCCCAAGCTTTTCACAACAACTGTTAAATATGTTATACGTATATTGTACACACAACAGAGCAACCTTCATGTTAAAGAATTGCGACTTTGACTTTAAACCATACAAACTTAAAGTAGCATACAAATTCCAACAAAATCCAAAATTTTCTTGCAACAAAAGATTTTTACCATAAGAAGAAAACAGAGAGGGTGACTAAAAGACCTCTGGGGAAGCTTAAGGAGAGTTGAAAGAAAATAATAATGGAAGTGTCAACCCCATAATCTGAAATCACACAAAATAAAAATTTCTGTTAAAATCCTTGCAGGCATTCATTTCGTTTTATTCTTTCATTATTTCATTCATTCCACAGTTTTCTTTTTTTTCTCTCTCCTTTTTTTTTGTGAGTTATCCTAAACCCTTGGAGCTAAGGGTAAAAATATACCAATCCAATATTTATTTCACCCCCCAGTGGGTTATTTGTAATTCAACTTAAGAAGATGAAATCATGCAAACTGTGGAATGAGACATAAGGCGGAGCATTGCGGTGCGGGGTGGTTGTCTTTCAACCAGCAAAACAGCCAACCAACCAACCCTCTCCCCCATCATGCAATCCCCTCAGCGGGTTTTCTCTTATTATATGCACATTCTCTATCTTCAAGATAGCACAGAAAAAGAAAATCTCGTCTTAGAAAATCCGTAACCAAATCAATTTGTAATTTGCAAATGGAGAGAGGTGGAGATCCTTTTAAGCTTTGTCACCCCGCATTTCCTGTGGAATCCCAAATTTAATAAACCGTTCATTTGAAGTTTTTTTTTTTTTTATTTTTTTTTTCAAAATGCAACAGCATTGTAAATTGGAGAAAAACCCAAAAATAAAAAAATGGTAAATTGCACCCTACGACCAACTGATGTTCTACACTCCTTGTCAGCTGATTAATATCTGGTTTCTTTGAAATATTTATTTCGCAAAAAAACATTTTTACACTTCTATTTTTTATTCTTTGTAAATTATCTTAATTACCAGTTATTCTAGGGAAACTGCAGTTTAGGTTTTCGCCAAGAAATTCGCCTTAGGGTTATAGGGTGTTCGTTTTTTTTGTTTTTAGAAAATTGCTTTATTTTTGAATTATTCAAATGTAGCGTACGAAAGAACACGTATAAATCCAATAAAAAAATATCATCTAATCTTACCATCAGATACATTTCGCAATTCAGCAATTTGTATTTAAATATCAAAAAATTAATGCCAATATGATGTACAATTCTAAACACGGCGTCACATGCAAAAAAAATAACATACAATTTTAAAGTAAAGAAAAGTGGTTACGTTTTATTTTTATTTGAGAAGTTTTTGTCCTAATTTTTACATAAAAAGTCTAGACGAATACATTTGGTCCTTCGAGCCGGATCAAATGTATTTGGTCCTTTGAGCCGGATCAGTTCTAAATTTTTTATTATTGTATAATTTGTTTACTTTAGGCTATATTATGACCAAAAATACACAAATTATACAAATTCAAAGCAAGTAGTTGCATTTTTTATTTTATTTTCGGAAGTTATCTTTGTTTTCTATTTTTTTTAAAGTTGTGTTTCTAAGGCCCATATGCTGAAACGAAACATAAATATTTATGTTAAGCATAAGAACTTATGTGTGAGTTTACGTGGAGCAAAAAGTAGAACATAAGCGTTTAAGTTGCACATAAATACTTAAGTTTCGTTTCAGCAAATTGGCCTAAATAGTCCAAATAAAATTGTATAAAATAATATTAAATTTATCAATTTTACTGACCGATTAATAAAGGTTAAATATTTTTTCATGAGGCTAAGGCTACATCATAATTTTTTACCACCAGAGCAGATTTGTGTGATCCAGTCGTGCATTTCTTGCGTCCTAATGTTTTTTTTATTTTTTTTTTTTTTAAGAAAACCTTAAAGTTTACTATTTGCCAGTCATTGTTGCAAAATTTCACAAACTGTTCCAAATTTATTTCAAGATTTTAAGGAGAATCTTTGAAAAGTAGAAGTCTAAGTATTTGTAGTAGTCCGTAGAGTAATTGTTAGTGCGTTGGACTGTCACGCCAGAGTTCGATTCCCAGCCTCAGCCACCTAAACACAAAAGTGTTTTTCAGGGCTACTGCCTCTTGCGAGGAAGTGCCAAATACTCCAAGGGTATCTCCTGTCATAGAAAAGTGCCCCTCACCTGAGCCGTTCGGAAGTAAATTGTAGGCCCCCTTGATTCCTGCATGCACATGCACAGAAATGATTGAGAGTTGTAAGTCAATAGGCCTTAGTTCTTCATGCTGTTATGCCACTAAATGTATTCATTTTTAAAATGCCTAAGTTTTTACATAATGTACAAGTACAAGAGATTGTGCGATTATGTGAAATAAATATAATGAACAATGAACTCAATCAAGTGATGCGGTGTGTATGAATGGATGTTTATATTCATTTCCTAATTTCGTTCTTGAGGATTATCCTAAATCTAATCTGAAATGAAATATTTTTTTTTTTTTTTTTCACTTTTGTTAACCCCGCATAA
The DNA here is from genome assembly GCA_947049315.1 of Epistrophella euchroma. NCBI lineage: Eukaryota > Metazoa > Arthropoda > Insecta > Diptera > Syrphidae > Epistrophella > Epistrophella euchroma. Next base: position 116,350,606 of record OX346245.1, on the reverse strand, counting down.
TTTTATTCTTCATTGGTTTCGAAGGACCGAAAACAATAGAATTGCTGGTACATAATTCCCTCAGAAAAAAAAGGAACAAAAATGGTTGACATATGGTTCTATTCAGAGATAGCTCATGGTGAATTATTATTTCAATTCAATTTTTGTTTTCATGTCTTAGATATTACATGGGTACATTTACATAGCTACTCCTGTTCGGAATGAAAACGCCTCCCTTCTATACTGGGGCAGCTGTTTATATCCTGTCTTTCGTCGGTTTCTATAGCCTAAAGGATTTTTCTACTCAATAGCATCTTATTTAATTCCGATTATAATCACTGCCTGTTATCTCTAATTTTGTGGTTTTGATGCAGTGGTAAATAAGTACAAATAAATGTGGATTTCAGATTGAGGAGGGGTGACATTGTAATTATGATTGGGAAAGATAGCAGTTGGTGGGAATTAATTTGTTATCTGTCATACGGGTAATTCGGATGCATGCCGAATAAATGCACAATATGTATATGATTAATGATAATTATTATTTTTCTATATTTTGAAATATCGATTCTGCAAACTATAATATTTAGGATGATCTTTGATTGTTTTTTTTTTTTTTTTTGCTTAAGCAAACAAAGGGCGGGTATCAATTTTTTTCTGAATTAAAATTTAATCACATATTGCCGCCTTGGCATACCTACATATTGGTTTTGGATAAAAAAAAATTGTGGTTTCAATCAAATTCTACATTATGATGATGGAGAAATCAAAAATAAGGGTTTTTGTCATATCGTGGCCGTATTGGACTGTCAGTCTATGCGTTAGTTTTTGTTGTATCCCCCTGCACATTATGCTGCAAGCTCAATGTCATCCAGCTCCTGAGCTAATAGCGTATAGTTTGAAGCTCAAACTAAAATATGAAAAATAAATCCAGTGAACTAAAAAATCGCTTAATTAAGTAGGTAGGTATTGTAAGCTACAATGGAAAATCGCCAAATCTTTTGCAATTACCTACCTACAGTTTAATTTAATACATTTGAAGCAGATGCCATAATGTGAAAAAGCCACAAAAACGAAATTCATGTGCCCAAAAACAAACAAATATAATGAACCATTTTCAAATTGAGCACCTTCCACATAATGACTTTTTAATTAATGTTCCAATTAATAAAATAGTTCATACACTCTTTGTCAATTATTTCAACTTTATCAAAAATATTTTCCGTATCCACTTCAAATTTATATCAAATTGATGCAAAATAAATTTCCACTTTGATAGACAAAACAAAAAAAAACAAAAACTATTCCTGATGTGCGGTTAAACCACAAAAATGAAAATTAATATTCTCTCGCACTATTGCTATAAAATTTTTTACAAAAAAAAAAAAATTACACAAAATATAGAATGACATTATTAACCAAATTAACCTGAAATGAATTTAATTGCAGAATGAATGAGTTCACCTCAAATTAATGTGTTTGGTAAAACGAAACCGACAAAATATTATTCCTATGTTCATCATCATATTTATGGATTTATTTAATATAATATCTCATTTCGAATAAATTATATATTTTTAGGCAAAGAGTCGGCTATAGCTTTTAAATAGTTTAACTTATAGTGAAAAAAAAATAATTAAATATATTCAAAAATAATTGCTCAACTACCCTTGGGGCGATATGGCAACAGTTGATGAGTGCAATTAAAAAAGAGAAATTACATGTCGAACATGAAATACGGATAAATTTTCATTGACCTCAGCTTCAGAATTGCAGATACTTCACAATCACAATATTATTTTCGCAGTGCAAATCATTAAGTTCGATAAATTTTGTATCGGATGGTTGAGGTAAGTTGGAGGTCTGGAGGTACCTACAACATTGTGTACACACACGCAGCTACATATATCGGGATTAATAATAAACTTTTCCAAATGGAAAATTTGTGGCCTGCCTAAGGTAAAATAAAATCGAGATTGCATTCAATTATTGAAGGTATTTAATTAATATCTCAAAATTCTCGAATAATAACAACTTTTTTGAAAATTCTTTGCTGTAAAAGTTATTCGTATATATAGACGATTGGTATAGTCGGTAGGTATCCCAAGGATACAATAAATGTATTTTTTTTGTGTTCCAGATACAAGTTCTGGTTGTGAATGCATTCATTACGGGATTGCCTACGCATACATAATTTGAAAGTCAGAAAAAAAAATGGAAACCTTCGACGACAGAGAAAAAAAAATAAATTTTGGACCAATTTTCAATGATTTTTTTTTTCGGTTGGACAGAGAGATAGACCGTTTTTGTGTGGGTATATGTAACAGATAATCGAGAATTACGGTTTTTTTCAACGTATATATACACTCAATGTTTATGTACGGGTTTATTGTATGAGAAAATAAATTTATTGGATTAATTACGTTAAGGTCGTACGTGGATGTCAGTTGCAAATACTTTTAGGTCTCTCCACCAAGACTAGACTGGATTTAGGGGGAGATTGCGAAAGGGCGCCAATCTTTGTACTGGTTCGGTAGAAAAATCTCGATTTACATATATTCAATGTCTTGTATAAAAAAAAAATAACATAAATTTGGTGACACAACAGCTGATGAAAAACCCAGGGCCTAGTGCTTACAACTCTAAACTATTCCTATGCGCGTGTCTGCAAGAATGGAGAGGACCTATATAGTTTTTTATCGAATCCGAAGGTTAGTGGCAATTTTCTATTACAGGAGATAGATATTCTTGGAGGATTTGTAACTTCCTCGCAGAAGACATCAGTAGGCCTGAAAATATTTGTTTTTTGTTTTTAAATGGCGGAGGCTGGGAACCGAACCTAGACCTCTGGCGTGTGACAGTCGAACGCACTTACCATTACGCCACGGGCTATTTGTATAAGAAAGTGTTATACGAAGTCGATCACTTCCTTTATTATAATTTTATTTTTGTTTTTTAATGTTATATTTTTTTAATTTAATTTTGTATTTTTATATTTTACTTTTTTTTTTTTTTTAATTTTTATTTTTACTTTTATTTTCGTTTTAATTTTTATTTTTTGTTATTTAATGTTATATTTTTTTAATTTAATTTTTTATTTTTATATTTTACTTTTTATTTTTATTTTTTTTTTTAGTTTTATTTTTTTCTATTATTATTTTTTTTTCTTTTTCTCTTTTTTTTTATTTTTATTTGATTTGATTTTAACTTTATTTTATATTATTTGATTTTAGTTAATTTAAATCAATTAAATACAACTTGTATTTTTAAAATGTTTTTAAATATAATTTATTTTGAAATTTTATTTGTAATCAAAATTGTTTTTAGAAAAACAAAAGCCGTTTATGAGTACACCGGGCGCCATTCTATAAAAATACAACCCTGTCTCAACCATACAATGCCGAATACCCGTAGGTGCATTTAATTACTTTGAAATACAATTTTTTTTCTCATTTATGTTCCTTCACAAAAATCATTGCTACCTCCTCCTGTGTGTACTTTTTATTTGATCCTCTCTGCTGTTACAATTTGGATTAATGCTGAGTTTATTTTCCCAGCTTTTATGCTTTATCACATCATACCAATGGTAGCTGGATTTTGATTTATTTCGCAAATGTGCTAAATCATTTTAATCTGACAGAATGATGACACAATCCCAATTAAAAAAAAAATACTTGAAAATTTATTTTAACTTAAAATAAAATAAAATTAAAAATTTAATCAAAACAAGAGCACGAGTATATTCTGGAAACTCAAAGATAATGAGGATTATTTTTTATTTTGTATGTATACAATTATTTTTTTTACATAAATTGGAACTGATGAAGTGAGAAAATGAATAATTTAGAAATTTTTCAGTATGGCATGTTATGGTGACCAAGTTTTCTGTTTTATTATGAATGTTAATAATATATCGACTTCTAATCGACATATTATCGTTTTCGACAAAAAGCTCTTATAAGCATTAAAACCAATTGGATCTATTGTCAGCATTCAATTGTATTTTTTCGGCTGATAATATTGAACGCTGTAATTTGGGATCTTTGCATCTCATGTGTGGGTTATTCGAACTACATTATACCATAGAAAGATCAGTAATTGGTCGTAAAAAGTCTGTCGGTTTCGTTAATTGGTCAGCCATTGAAGTTTTGAATGCATATTTTTAGGGTTTTTTTTCGAAGTTGTTGAGATATTGTAAAAAAATATAAATCCATAAAAAAAATATAATTGTCCACTTAAAGAAACTCACATTTAAGCATTTAAATAGTGTAGTTTTTTTTTCAAATATGCTACATGAGGTAGGTATATTGTTATATTGAAGATACATTATCTATTGACTTGATTTTGACCCAAATAACTATTCTGTTGTATTTTGTGATGCTATGAATGGTAACCCTAATTATGAGTCATTAAGAAAATGTTATTAATTTGCATAATGTTTCATTATTTTTTTTTTTTTTTTTTTTTATTAAGCTGTGGTCACAAAAAAAGCAACGAATATTATTTTCTGTTTAAGCTGTTTATGTCTTTCTTCATCAGTAAGTGTCATAATCTCAAATCGCTTATCAGGGATAAATAAGGTCTCAGTCTGAATGGATTAGTTCATTACAATTGTTGGAATCGACAATCAAAGAATTTAAATATCATTTTTGATTTCAGTCAAGATGTAGGCTTATAAAAAAACTGGTTATAAAAAAATATATATATTACTCGTTGAAGTTCAAGGTTTTTATAATTTTGATGGACGACAACAAGAGCATTGATTTGGAACAAATGGTTGTCTATTTATATTATAAAGTCTTCAGAACAACAATTACAAGCCAAGTAAATTCGAGTCGTGAGCATTATGATGATGGCAGGTAAAATAGTTGAGTATTTGGAGGTAAACGTAAACGTAACTAGTTGTACGATATTTTTGACAAATATACTTGGGGAAAACTCTTCAACGGTGAAGCACGTCTCACAGCGGCAGTTGTACAAACAGAGTACAGTATTTCTATAGGTAAGGATGAAATGAAGAATTGGTCAGATTAAAAAAAATCAACCAAAGATATTGACTTCGGGATATAATTAAACAATGAATTACACAGTTTATACAGGGTGTTCGGTATAAGGTGCACCAAAAAGCTAAAGCGAGTAGATTAGGTTAAGACAAGAAAAAAATCGTATTGGAGGGGGGTCTATTTTCCCCCGTTTAGACGGGAGGTGCAATTTTCTAAAAAAATTGACGTAAAACAGAAACAAATTATTCAAAAACAACGATAAAACTTACAATGCCATGCTATACCCTGTTAGAAAGCTAGAAATGTCATCATTAATATTCATTTTAAATTAAGTTGTGTTAGCGAATATTTTTTGAAAAATTAATTTTTAAACTCGAAATTTTGAAAAAAATTTTCAAACTGATTTTTTTTCAAAATTTTACGCAATTAAGTATTAATTTTGTTTTCAAAAATCAATGCTCTTGTTAATTTTAAGCTAAAAACAGAAAACCGGACGCTAAAATTTCTTTTAGTTTTTGAGAAAATCGAAAATAACGAAATCTGCCTACTTTACTGCTTAATTAGCAAAAATATGATCTTTGGAACAACAAATAAACGGATGGAAGTCGAATTTAAGGAAAATTTACTTTTGTTATTTTTAATTTTCTCAAAAACTAGAATAAATTTTGACATCTATGTTTTTAGACTAAAAATAGTTTGGAGCATTAAATATTCAAACCAAAAATACTACTTAATAAGGTAAAATTTTGAGCTAAATTAGTTTAAACACAATTTTGTAATTTTTTTTCAAAAATTTAAGTTTGAAAATTATTTTTTGAAAAACTGTTCACTTAATTTAACTTAATTTAACACATACAAAATTTAACACACAAAATAAAAGAAAATATCTGTCTGCATTATGTCAATTCATTTCAAAAATTGCCTCTTCCCCTATTTTTAACTTTCTCAAAAACATTTTAGCATCCGGTTTACTGTTTTTGATTTAAAAATAATAAGAGCACTGAATTTTGAAAACAAAATTAGTACTTAATTGCGAAAAATTTTGAAAAAATCAATTTGAATTTTTTTTTTTCAAAATTTCTAGTTTGGAAATTAATTTTTCAAAAAATATTCACTAACACAACTTTATTTAAAATGAATATTAAAGAAGAGATTTCTGGCTTTTCAAAAAGGTATAGCATGGCATGGTAAGTTTTACCGCTGTTTTTAAATAATTTTCGTCCGTTTTAAGTCAATTTTTTAGAAATTATCCCCTAATGCCTAAACGGGGGGAAATATACCCCCCTCCCGAACGATTTTTTTCCTGTCTTAACCCAACTTAATCGCTCTAGCTTTTTGGCGCACTTTATACCGAACACCCTGTATAATTGGTGAGTTTTCAAAAAAAATTCAAATAAAAAAATCAAAAAATAGTTTATATTTATTAAGTTTATATTTATTAAGTATTAAGTATTAAAGAAATAAAAACAAAGAAAACTTTCATCAGCAAATTGCCTGTCAATTTATCGTTCAAAATCCTAAGTCGATTGATTTGTGTCACATATCGATATATATTTTTTGCTATCTCAAAAGACAACAAATCTTAATTCATTCCTTCTTAACTGTCACTCAAAAATAAGATTTTCTTTTTTTTTTTTTTTTTACTTTGTCAACTTTTTCCTGTTTCAACTTTTTCACACTGTAAAAATAGCTTTTGAAGCTTAAATAAAACAAATAAACAAACAAAAGACAGGCTAAGGCAAACCCAAAACAAAACAACAACAAGAAAATACATAAAAGAAATAATTTATAATCCAAAGGAAATAAAAAGATACAATCTTGACAGTTTGCCTTTCTCACTCCTGTCCTGTCCTGATTGAGATTAATTCCTTTTGAAAAGTGTCAAAAACTATGTGTGCAAAAAAAAAAAAAAAGAAAAAAATAAGCCCACACGACCAGACAATTGACAAAACAAGTTCACAAACAATAAAATAAAATAAAATTATCTATAAGATACATCGAGCAAAAAAGATACACAATAACACGCTGCTCGAAAAAAAATATTTGCCTCAAACTATAATAAAGGGTCGATTGTGTATTATTGTATCTTTTTTTCTTTAATATTGCATGCACAAGAAGTTTGGGTGATAAAATTGCCGTCTTTATAAAAATAAAAGTCATATGGGAAGTAAAAGATACAATTTCTATAAACAGCAACAGCCAGCGCCACCTACTCTCGCATTCACTTTTCCTCCTCCTACAGTTACAATCTATGAACGAAATGTACGGCAGCAATTGGAATTGTCACTTGAGAAAGTGGCGATAATGTGTCAACGAGTAATAACCGTTATATTGGCTCAAATGTATTTCTAGTCTGGAATTTTTTTCAAAGCAAAATTTAGCATTTTACAGCAAACAGCAAATTCGGTGGTATAGGGGGCGCTTTGTGCGCTTGAAGAGGGTGGGAGTTTGTTTTCATTCTTCAAGCCGTCGTGTTTTTCTTTGTCGTGCGATATGGATGGTTTGAATCGAAATGCCTTTTTGATCCTAAAGATTGTTGTATTGTTTATTGTTTTTTTTCGGCGTCGAAGGCTGCAGTCTGCACCCCCTTTTTAAATAAATGTGTGTACTTGGGCTTTGGTTGATAGACATTTGTCACCCTTTTTATTGATATTTAGACTTCTCCCCAAGTCACAGCCTGGCGTAAGTGGTGTGTGTCCGTGCTTTTTGGGAAGTAATAATCCAAATAAAAATTTGAAGCCAAGGCAATCGATCAAAGGTGCCCTAAAGGCAAAGAGACAGGCTGTCAGTCAAAGAGCTGAACCTTGCAACCCTCATATGAATTGATATCTTTATAGGTTGGTCGGTCTTGAATGATGGTGTCTATATCTCCATGTGTGCACACATCTGTGTGTACTCAAAGTGCACTTTCTGTTAAGGTTTATACGTCGAGATATTATACTTTCCTCGGCTGAATCGTCCGTCGCATTGTCGGTCGTGGGACTATAGAGTCGCGTGTTTGTATGCAAAGTAATCAAGTGGAATAAGCAACTTACCGCTACACATTGTTAAGTTCTTGAGAGAGAGAGAGTTCAATGTGTGGAAAAGTATCCTTATTTCTAACACACAAAAGTGTTATTGGGCTTTAAATCTATATATGCTGTCAATAATGGAGGCAAGTGCATTTGAGTGTGTATAGTACCAATAGTGTGGGTAGATGTATGAAATAGTATATAATAGAGGACATTAAAGAGGGTCATTGAGAAGATATAATCCAAGGCGTTTGCATTAAATTTGTATAGTTTGTCAATTTTATTATGCGGGCCAAGACGAGACTTAAAGGATTATGTTTAAATAAAATATGTACATTTTTTTCTGTGAAGAAAAATGTAGGATTTTCGCAAAGTTTAACTTAAATTTACATGACTATTACCTACCTACTTACCAGTGGCGTGGCGTCCATATAAGACGATTCCTATCGAGTTACCTTTTGAAATACTTCCTTTTAACAAAGTTTATCAAATAACAAGAAACATGAATTCTAAAGAATAAACAAAATCTCAAATACTCTGTCTACCGCTTCGTTACTCTACGCACATACACACTTATTATTGCCTGTCTATCTATTCCCAACTTTACATACCCACCCCAAAAAGTGACAAAGCGATAGCAGAGCAAAGTAAGCCAAAATATGTCGGGTTATAAAATTTCTGGCTGGATGTAACAAGTTAGTTTTCTTTTCTTCCGTTATCATTCATTCACATACAGAATTCACCAAATAACCCGAAGAAATGCGTGTTATTTTTGTTTTGCAAAAGAAGGCGTGTTTTGAACAGAGAGCGTGACACCTGTCTGCTCAATACACGCTTTCTTATGCCAAAAATAACACGCATTTCTTCGGGTTATTAAGTGAATTTTGTATGTATCTTGCAGATCTGCAGACATTCCAAATTTAGTTGCCTATGTTTTCGGATGACTAATTATTCTTCGACTTACCATTTGAAATCATCCACGCCACGCCACTGCTACTTACATAAGGGTGTGTCACTAAGGTGTTTTTAAGCTAGAGTTCATTTTAAGAGAAAATTTAAATGTATGCTTAGGGTAAGTCTTAGGCCTATATTCTTCTCTATACATACCAACCTAATAAGAAGTTGTATCTAATAGACTAAGAGCCCACAGCAATTTTTGGGTGTATATATTGTAAAAGAGCTGAATACCATAGACATGAATATGGGGGTCCAAGACCTCTTAGGTGAGCCTTTTGTATACAAGAAGCACTATAAAAATGAATTTTAAAGTGCGGGCTTTTAGACAAAAATGCATTTTCAATGTAGCATTATTTGCAAACGCCCCAAGTACGACTTGCAAGACTTGCATATTTGCAAATAAAAAGTAAAGACCTATCTTATTGCATCATTGAATTTTTGTTATACGTCACACCCAAAAATTGCTGTGGGCTCTGGGTCTATATAAATATTCTTAAAGTCTACTATACTACGTGTAAGGTGGGCTTCAGAAAAGCTATCTGCAGTGAAGTAGGATTTTGCACGTATTGAAATAACATATCTTACTGCAGAAAACTGCCAAGTAGAAGTAACAAAAAATATGCACAAGGTTGCTATTTGGTAATGTTAGAACCACTTAGAAAAACGAGACAAAAAATCATAAAAACCCTTAAAAGTCGAAAAGGAAGCTAAAACGAGAAAATTACGTCTAAAAGTTTTTCGACTTAAAATGACCTCAGGAGCTTATGGCTTTCGTCTGCATTGCCGGATACTCTGTATATAAAAGATATGCTTAAATAATGTTAAAATTTTAAAAAGGAAGTACCTACTTTTTGTTTACAAAAAAAAATATTTTCAAAAATTTTAAATGCAATACTGTTTTACCTTCTCGCAGAACCACAAGATTGCAGAGTTATAAAAAATAATCGTTGGAGTCATTAAGCTATACGTAATTAACTCGAAAACAATGCAATTTTTTCAAAAAAAAAAAAACCTATTTTCGTAGTTCCATTTTTTTGGCAAAAACTTGAAACATAGCATTTTTTGAAAACTACATTAGTCATTACAGGTACAAAGTTTAATCAAAATCGTTAGAGCCGTTTTTGAGAAAATTTGAAAAGACCGAAATATATGTACATATAGGTTTATAGCATCTACCTTTTATAGATGAGCTGGAGCAAAAATTCGAATTCTCTTTCCAGGGAATAACATTAAAATTCTCTGTGCCAAATTTGAAGCAAATCAGTTTAGCCGTTTAGGCTTTAGCTCAAATAGTACAGTGGACGCAAAGACCCACAGATGCAGAGACAAAATGACGCTTTAATAGACAATGAGATTATCTAAAATCAATAATCTCTGCAAATTTGGTGTTTGTTAAATGGTACAGCGTACGAGCATTAGAACATGGGCAAATTTTGATCGAAATCGTTAGAGTCATTTTCGAAAAAAAATCAATTTTCTTTAACAGTCTCGTTATATGTATGTAGAAGTTACCGTTAATTTTGAATATAAGAACAAATTTTTTCTTAAATATTCTAGAAAGACAATATTAAAAAACTGCTTGGTGTCAAGTTTAATAAAACTCGATCAAGTACTTCTCGAAATTGAATTTACAAAAAAAAAAAAAAGGTTTTGACATTTTTTGTAAAAGTCCAAAAATAATTTTTCTGGAAATTTTGGTACGCCATACAAAAATTGATTTTCAAAAAAATATTTTCAGTGTGAATATTAATATTGTTAGTACACACAAAAATTGGAATTTTGCAACTTCAAAAATAATATACTTTGTTATCCCATTTCGTAATTAATTGAGTTGTTTCAATCTTATATTAATACTATTCTGATGAGAGCCTGGTTTAACTTCGACGCATACAAAAAAAAAATAATCGCCTAAAAAATATTTAACCATTTCTCAATTAAATATACACATAGGAATAAATCATAAACTATTTTAAATTTAACTAATTAAATAAATTTCTTATAAAAACAAATTATTATAAAGATGCGTAACAAGAATTAACATTTTTTGATTTTTTTTCTTTATTTACAGGTAATTATTGGATGAACTAGAAGTTTTTAGTAAGTGTTTTTAATTCTTAATTTTAGGTTTATACACATTAATTAATTTAAAATCATATCTGCTAATGACCTTTTGACTGCGTGCAACATTTTAAGACTGGTTCTTTTATAATGATATGCCCCCTTTCGCGTGTATCCATTACAAAAGTATAATCATACAAGTTCAAACCTATTTTTATGTCAATTAAATAGATATCATTTATTTATGAGAACAACTTTGCATTTCTAATTAAATGCATGACTGCACGGAAAGCTGACACTCTTTTTTCCATCATACATATTAGTTTTTTGTTTTTTTTTTTTAATATAAAAAAGCAATAGTGCCTATTTTGTTATGGCTCTGAGCTTTGACCAAAGTTAATAATTGTTTATGAAAATACAAACGTATTTAAATGAATGTCTTTCAGTCAATCTAGATATAGACTTCCATTCATATATGTAGGTACATTTATGAAACCCAATTAGTAGGAATTTGTGAGTTATGCGATCGCAATTGATATTTCTCTGTGAATTCCAGGCTATAAATGGAGCATTGATTTAATTATTTTGCAGTGAGGCTTGCATTAGAAATGCACATTACAGATCTACACAAGATAATGAAATTTTTAAAAAAGCAATTAAGCAGACAAAGAAACTTATCGAGTTAATTCCTTTTTTTAGGTTTCAGGTCATGCAAAGCTTCTCAGAAAGTTTTTAGATATTTTTAAACATAGTTTGGTTTCGATGTAAGGAATTTTAAGTTCCTATTTAGTAAAGACACACGATGAGCTCAGCATAATCTTCGTTTACTTTGGTATTGATAGTTTTTTTTTTGGAATTTTTACTTCGGACATTTGTATTGGCTCTCTACTCATAAGCTTTTAAGTAATTTTCAAATCTCTAAGGGCTATTTGCTGAAACGAAACTTAAATATTTATGTTCAGCTTAAACGCTTATGTTTCACTTTTTCCTCAGCGTAAACTGTCACATAAGCTCTCATGTTGAACTTAAATATTTAGGTTTCGTTTCAGCAAATGGCAGTAAATCTTTTTGATAAAATAAATTAAAAATCGAAGAGCATCAGGTGAGAGAAACTGAGTGATTCTCCATTGATTTTTATTCGCTAATAACTTCCGAGAGCTATAATCTCAAAATAATCCCCTCGAAAGGCCCTGGTATCTTTCCATCAATTTATCGATTATTATTAGATGCGTATATGATTAAACCAAATGGATATTCCACTTTCCACCCTCGCTCAAATACAATATGGCACAATTTTATATCCAAAAGTTAAACAAAAAAAAAAAAACAAAAAATAAAAACATCAAAATCCAACATGAAACACGCATTTCGATATGTCGTCGTCTGTCTCCCCATCAATGCGTTGTTCCCATTTAATTGTCATCCCAACGCATTCAGCATGTCCTCATTCTTCAAACTGTAGGCTTAAATCAGCTTAAGTGAAACCAATCCCGATTCTTCATAGCACAGATAGAAGTAGCGAGAGTTCACTTGCGCATATGATGCTGATGCCCGGGCATCATAGAGCGATATTAATATCATATTTTTTTTTCTATATATACGATATTAATTCGATTCGAAACGTTTCAACATAAATCTATTAGTGGAAAAACGAGAAATGATGTATCTGTCAGCAATCATGGCTTCATGGTAAGCCACCCATTATAACATGCTTGCCAAACACTATAAGTTTACATAGTTGCGAATTTTGTATCAGTTTTTTAGGCATTGTTTTTTAAAAATTGAAAAATAAAAACAGTATTCAGCAAAGTCGGGTATTCTTCACACCGCTCCCTGTTACATGTTGTGAGGGGGGTCATCAGCAGGAAATTGAAAAACAGTTTTAGACGTTTATGCAAATGTCAAAACAAAAATTAGTAGAATTATTTAAGACCAATTAACAAATTCCAAGAAAAAAGTTCATAAGATTGTGTTTATCGTTGCAAAAGATTTAGAGAAGAACCTAGCAAAAGTTTTGCGAGCAAGTAGTCGATTGTAAACACGTTGCCTAGCTTCAAGCTTGCCCAAAATATTTAGATTTCTACTTTTCAGAACCAACTGGGTTATCCTGGGTAAGGCTGCTGAAACTGCCAATAAATACATTCCCTTACAAAATTCCATCCTTAACAGAACTAAAAGAATGCAGTATTTTGGTGTTTTTGAAATCCCAGTCATTTAACTGCACTTTACGATTGCAATGAAATAATTTTTCTAAGTATTTTATCTCCAATCATTTGAAGGTTTTGATAATAATGCAATAACTTTAAGTTGTTAAAAGACTAAAAGCTAAAAAAATGCAATACTTAAGACTATTTGAAATCTTTTAAAAGTTTTTTTTTTTTAACTGGTTGAAGTCTTTTTCACAGCTTGAAGTCTTTTAACTGCTTGGGGTTATTTTATTGCTTTAAGTCTTTTTTCCTTTTTGGAGAGTTTTAACACCTTGGAAGATTATTTGTACTTTCTTTAATGATTTTATTGATTTAAAAACTAGTGAAAAGAAAGACTCTAAGCAGTTAGAGACTTCAAGCAGTTAAAAAGACTTTGAGTGGTTAAAAAGACTGCAATATTTTACATTTTATACATTTTATATATTACATTTTAAAGATTTTGGGTCAGTCGGCCATGGTTGTTCGGCTGAACCTTCTAGAGGTTCCTGCTTGGGTGCTTAGCTGAGGTAGTGCAGCAGGTTCAGGGTCAGAGCGAAAAAAGCAAGAAAACTCGGTCTGTTTTGAAGAGTTCATAACTCCAATTATTCGACAATTTTATTTGACCTTTTTATCTTTCAAAAAATCTTCACGTCACGCACCCATCAATGCGTTTCTTGGTACTTCCCCCCCCCCCCCCCTTTAATTATTATATTCGTGGGAAGAAGTAAGTGTGAATTATAAAAGTGCAGAAAAACTCGTCCAACATTTCGTGATATTAGGCGTTTTTCTTTTTTAATTCAGAGTTTGATCAGAGCAGAGCACTGAGCAGAGCCTGAACGAATGGAGTAAACTCTGTGCAGAGTGTGCTTAAAGCACCCCGATTTAATTATGAAACACACCTGAGCACTGAATTGTCATATCTGTCAAATTGCCTGAAAAATGTATGAAGTTGGCTGCGCTCAGCTTTTTACTCCGTTTGCTCGGATATTTAATTCTGACCTCATGGAGCACGCTCCGAGCTAGCTCTGAACGAAAAAAGAAACACAAATTCCAAGCACTGGGCGCTCTGAATTGAAAAAGAAACAAAACATTTTTTTTTTTACAGTTCGGGCTCAGTTCTGAACTAAAAAAGAAAAACGTCTATTGATATGTGTTCATACAATCTATCTGAATAATTGTTGAAGTGACTGTTGAATCGTCGTCGTTGAGGGCGACACGACATTTAATCCATTGAAATGTTACAAAATTTTGGCCGAACCTTGCATTTTGTACAGGACAAAATTTTGTTTGATGGATCTGTAGCTTAAATCAGTGTGAGTGTAAGACCAAGTTTTCGGGGTTAAAAGCCCCCCCATTCGGCCGCCATTTTGGAAAAGGGGGCGTTAAACGCCCTTCGCAATATCTTGAGAAACATACAACAATTTCTGAAGAGAATTTAATTCTCTACAATTTATGTTAACGCACTTTTTATCGTAAAATTGAAAACAAAAAAGTTATAACCAAAAAAAGATGAAGGTTTTAAGAAATTTTTCTTAAAAAGGATATAAAATAAATAAAGAAGAAAAAAATGATATATTTCTTGGGAATGGTCATCTTTTTTTGATTATAACTTTTTTGTTTTCAATTTTACGATAAAGAGCGCGTTAACATAAATTGAAGAAAATTAAATTCTCTTCACAAATGCGCTAAAATTTTGCTTGTGCGATGCATGGCTCTCAAGATATCGCGAATAACTTTTTACGCCCCCTTTTCCAAAATTGGCGGCCAAATGGGGAGGGTTTCAACCCCGAAAACTCGGTTTTACACTCTCACTGAACCAACCTACAGATCTATCAAAAAAAAATTTGTCCTGTATAAAATGCAAGGTTGATGTAAAATTTCAATGGACTAATTAGGGAATTTGCAAATAAGTACGGAACGAGATCTTACACCTTTCCACATAAATTCACAGAATTACGAAGTTTTCCTTCCCTCAATCCCTCACTCTTTTGCTGGCATTTAACTTATCTATGAAATTATGTCGGCTGAAATTTCTTACACATTTCGCTTTTCCCTCCGAGGGCTTTATTCTGTGTAAAACTAATTTTTTTTAGAATAACAACGGCTTGGGATTAAAAATCACACAAAAAATTAACAGAAATTCACGAAGATACATGAATGTTCAGATTTACTCTATGTTATACCCGTATTGTGTCCTGCTTGTCAGTTTATCTACCACTGTCAAAAATCTCCTCTATACCTCTCTGTAGGTCTCTTCGCCTATACATTCTCATTAGGAAAAGTATGATTTATAATAAAACCTCGATAATCTACATAAATTGTCAGCAAATATTAAACTTTAAAGGTGGCAACCATGTCTATCAGAATGTCTTCAAGCGAAATGGCTATGTGAATTTTTCTACGTAAGAACATATTTTTAATTGAACGATTTGTTGTCATACGACGCACCCAATATTCAAGGGCAACTCAAAACTGACGTTTTGTTGGACCGTACTAATCACTGACAAAGTATCAATTTACCATAAATGCGGGCAGCATTTAATATGAAACGAGCACCAACATTTTAATACCCTATACACAAAACAAAACACTTCGACTTCCCCACATAGAACACACCACTTGATGTATGCGTGCATTATGTGGGTCTTTATGATAGAATGATATACGATCCTGATAATTATGATGATGATGCTGGGGCGTTTGTATCTTCTTCTTCTCCATTTATAATACTTTAAAGCAGACATAACACATTTTGACGCTAATTAAGTTGACGGACTTGATGCAAATGTCAAAAGAAGCAAAAATCAATTTTGATATTTCAAGATGAAGCTGAAGATGTGTCACTCCATCTTGGTTAGGATCATATAGTGCATCGGACAAAGAAGTTGAGTGTACTCATACTCATATGGTTGTGATTCAACTCGTGGTTGGTGTACTTATGGGATAGCAAAAATATTGAAAAACGAGTTACTGATGATGAGGATGATGATGACTCATAGTGAATGCAATTCTTAGGAGGATCTTATTTTTAGAAATTTTAAATTTATCGGTACTGGAAATTCATCTTATCTAGATTTTCTTTAATTTCTTAGGTAAATATAAGGTATATTGCTTTTTACATCGGGATTATGATAAATGCCGGAACTCTGTTTTATTTGTTCCGCTGTCAAACAAGAATGATTGCTGCGATTAGCAATAAAAATATGCAGGAGCGGGATATTTATGGTGACCATATTCCGGCTGTGAGATCTTAGCACCTCATACATATATAGAATATTCGCATAAAAAAGTATGCCATCTAAAAGGTCAGTAATTGGTTATAAAAGGTCAGAAATTGGTCACTCACGGAGATTTTTTTATGAATTTAAAAATTTTTCTACTTGGCTGATTTATTTCAGTAGTATATAGAATTTGTATTATTAAAAAAAAAAAAAAATCTTCGTATAAAAATTTTTTTTGTTTTTAAAGGTCGCAGAGATTTTCAGCAACTCATTTATAGAATTTACAAAAAAAAAAATTATGCGATGTGAAACTTTACTGAATCTTCATAGAAGTTCAGCTAGATTTAGAAATTGGTCCAGCCACAGATTTTTTTTTTTTATAATTTTTATAAAAAAATTTGTAAGGTCAAGGTCCATGGCCTTACATTTATTTTTTTTTAATTCATAACCTACAGCTGACTAATTTCTGAAACTGCCTGACCTTTTAGAAGGATTAAGTAACTCTTCAGATTTTAAATACTTTTTTCTAATAACCCTTAAATGAGGTGCCAAAATTCGTTATGACCTTGGAAAAACTTAAAAAAATTATTTAAAAAAAATCTATAGCTGACCAATTATTGAAACTAGAAAACCTTTTGTGACCGCAATAACTGACCTTTTAGGTAGCATACTTTTTTAGCGAATATCCCACATACGAGTATGAAGTTCTAAAAATCCCTCTGGGAAATCACATCATAAAAATACTCTTTACCCAAATTGAAGCAAATCGGTCTACCATTTTGTAGGTTCTTGCTTAAATTACAGAGTTCGAACAGATGTACAAACGCACGCACATACCACTTCACTGTTAGGACTTCTCTCTCAGCAGTGTCAATTTTGATTTCAACCCCGAAATTATTTTTTCATGAAACCAATTAAAGTTTTTACTTCCCTACAGAGCAATAGTGACATAGCAAAAAGTAATGAGCAAACTATTAAAAAAGGTCCATTAAAATTTTCAGACACAAATCATGATCCCGAAATATTTACCAAACATTTACTTTTTAAATTGTATTTACCATTTTTAATTAAACCAAAAAAAAACGTCAAAATACCTTATTTTATTAGCCAATGCATAAATTTTTTAGATTAAGATAAACTGCTCTTTAATTCCAACCAAAAACGCTTATAAACTTTTGCATTTCAATCTTCTTTCCAATTTACTCTAATTAGATGTATCTTTTTCCATCTGCTGCAATTTTTCTTATACGTCTGTTTTATTTTATTTATTTTTTTATTTTAATTGCTCCTTTTGCACCAAACAGGCTTTCAAACAAATCTGTACAAAGTAGATATACAATGCCATCAGGATTAAATGACAAAACAAAAAAAAGCAAAAATACTATACGAAAAAGAAAGAAGTTATCAGAAAAAAAAAAGGACAAAGAATCTTTTAAGAATGATGTGTCAAATGCATTTATTTCCGCATTAACATTCCAAGTGAGCATTTGATGCTTTGCCAAAAAAAATTAAATCTCACTCAAAATAGAAAATAACAAAAAATTATCCTCATCATCCTGCAAAGCAATAAAGCGGATTTATAATGAGAGCGAAATAGTAATCTTACTTGGGCGGACGATTTAAAGGGCCTCTAATTTGAAGAGTTCTAGATCTTTTGCACTTAAAAGCGTCTCGCGTTATTAACACGTATTGCGCCAACCGTAATTGGTGTTTCAATTGGTTTTATGAAGAAAAGTTAATAACTCAGTGCCGTAGCTATTCGGTTTTGTTTGGGGGGGCAAAGAAATTTTTCAAAATTTAACATCTATTTATTAAAATTTTCCCATTCACCAGGGCAGTCGATAATAGAGATAAAATTATAATAAAATAATTATACCCACTTACAAACAACATCTGCAACATCACCTATTGAAAAACACGCTTCGGGGTGCCCTTCTAGCCCCTACGTTACTACGGTACTGTACTAACTATTATAACCCGTTAAAGAAATTTGTGTGAATTGAGTGTGAATTGTAAGCCTGGAAAGAAAATGTTTTGAAAAAAATTTGCGTTGGAACCAGCGTTGCCGAAGTGACACGATCGTGCTTTTTTGACACGATAATTTCTTCGTGGCACGGTTGCACGAAAAAGTTTAATATTGCACGTTTTTTATTTCCATTATTTTACTTAAAATGAAGCAAATTTAAACAAAATTCGATAAAAATTGGTTCGAATTCCGTAAAAAGTGGCCAGAAATACATGTTTTTTGAAAATTCACCAATAGAGCAAATGATTTTCTTTGATTGTTTCTGTTTCGTTATACCTCATAATAAAATTGATTACAGTTTTTTCAAGAAAATAGAAGAATATTTGGTTTTTTCATTTGGCACGAAAATTGGCAGGTTTTTTCAGAAAATATGGCACGTAAATCTTATTTCGGGCGGCAACGCTGGTTGGAACCCAACTGCAGGTGAAAATCAATTAAAAAGGTTAACCAACTTGAATTTTAATTGATAAATGCTTTTTCGGTTAAAGCTATTCATCTTCGTTCCCAAGCTTTTTGTACTTCTATAAATTAGTCTATCGAAATGTTAAAAAATTTTGACCGAACCTTGCATTTTGTACAGACATTTTTTTTTTATGAATCTGCACTGATCCCGCCAGTGTAAGTGTAAAAACAAGGTTTTAGGATTGAAAGCCCCCACCCCGCATTTGGCCACCATTTTGGAAAAGGGGGAGTTAGAAGTTCTTCGCGATATCTTGAGAACCATAAGTCGCAAAAACAAAATTTCAGCATATTTGTGTAGAGAATTTAATTCTCTACAATTTATGTTAACACACTTTTCGTCATAAAATTGAAAACAAAAAAGTTATAACCAAAATAAGGGAGGTGTATCATTTAATTTAGTTTCTCATTCGATGGTAGAATTATAAAATTTCTTACTGTATCATTTTGTTAATTTATAAATTCGCTCCTGTTTGAAGAAATGGTGAACTGGTGCACAAAGACACAACCATTATTATAAAAATCAAATAACATCTACTTATCCCATTACGTAATGTGCTACGTGGTATTATTATATTCCACATTATTATCTTCATTCCGGTACTCAATGCGGCGAAGGCAGTGATGGTCTTGTGGAGTGATGGGGGGAAACAAAAGGACGTGCAAACACTTGTCCCCAGAGCTGCAATCCTTTGCTGCAGCACTCTGTTTCTATATAGAAAATTGTCACACAAGAAGACAAAAGACTTGAAATAACCATGCCAAATGGTTTTTATTCTACTTGCCATTTCTCGAATGCAATATCCAGAATGAGAAAGTGATATAAAAAGATGCAATAAAATTAAAAAAAAAAAAAAAACTACAATAAAATAAGATACAAAAGACACGAGAGATTCCTTTTCTTTGCTTCGTTTCCGAAAGGCGGGGCGGTATATCCAAAACGTGAGGGTATTCTTCTGATTTCTGCTGCAACAAATTTAAAATTGTACACGTTGGAACAGCCGCTTAGTCTGAGCTGGCCCGGCCTGGCCTGTCTGACATGCTGTCGTCATTGTCACTGATCACAGGCGGTAGATATAAAGATATTTGGAAAAGATATACTTAGGAACTTATAGCTGGGGAATATTTCAGCATGATACATTTTGCTGAGAAAAAAAAAATATATTTCCAACGCTGGCTGCTGCCAGCCGTGTTGCTAATTAAGTAAATTTACTTTGCCTGGTCATCAGTCGTTGTTCTTCCTCTCTGTTATCGTTTTATGGGTACAAAGGGATGGTCTGCGATCCAGTAGCGCTCAGATAGAACGCGCCGCCCGGCACTGCTTTTTGCTTTTCTAAAAGCGTTAAATTCCAATCTAGCTCGGTGTTATCTCCATCGCTTGTCTTTTGCTGGCTGCCTGCCTGCCTGCCTCTTTTAGCATCAAGCAACAATAAATTCGTATAAATCTTAAACCACAAGCCAAACTAGTAAATTTAAAATCGAACGACTTGACGCCATAGTTTTCTCACACTCACTGTGCAGAAAAAAATGGATTTCGCCAGTATAAAACAGTGTTGTTGTTGAAAATAATGTAGTGTGGCCGATTTGAAATGTAGTAAAATGTAGTTTCCTCTAAAATGCCCAAAAACACATACGTAGTTGTCGATTTTTTTTAACCGAAAATATTATTTTTATACTCACTTCTCTATAAAGCCCTAAAACTTAAATAGGTACATTCAAAACTTTTTGCAAAAAGTACAAAAGTGTAAAATTAAAAAAAGCGGTAGAAATGCCTGTGTAGTAAAAAGCGTGCGAAAATTGTGTTCGATTGTTCGATATGTCATTTCAGATTGATTTTACAGACCAAACACAACTTTATCGCACACAGGCATCTATAAGCATAGGTATTTTTGTTTATCAATTATGACTTTTTCACTTTTTTCACTTTTAGCAAAGAGTCTTTATTGTAGTTAAGCCATTAATCTGAATAGTTCAGTATATCATGTATATCAACATGACAAATATCATTTCTGGCTTACAAAAACATTTTCTAAAAAAAACATCCAAAATCAAGTTAAACACCCAACATATGTAATTAGAGAATTATAAATTTTCATTTTATGTCTTTTACATTAATAAATTTAGATTTTAATTTTAAATTTGTTTTTTTTTTCGATTGATTTTTTTTCATTGTATTCGTGTAATAACTGTATGTGTTATCACTTTAAAAAAAAATTCTATCAATTACATAATCACTTCCAGAAACAGAAAATAAGTTTAGAAGTTGACACGGCCGATTCATTTTAAACTGTTTCCATTTTTATATTATAAGAAATTATTTTTACATTTTTTTGAACGCACTCTTCTTAAAAACTGCACATTGACTAGTCCAGGAAAAATAAACTTTTACAGGGAAAAAATAAGTTAGAGGCTGAAATTTGGCATGGACGTTAGTCCAAGGGTTTTTTTTTTTTGCAAATATCTCAAAAACGGTTTGTGCTAGATAAAAAATTTGCTCATCAATCTTGTAGCTGAGGCGATTTCCTATAAAAATAGTCTTAATGGTTTTTTCGTAGCATTAACCGTTAAAAAGTTACAGCAAATGAAAAGTTTAAAAAATCTCTTAAAAGGGGCCAAATCTCATGAAAATGGGAGTTTTTTCAAATATGTATCTCAAAAACATTTTGTGTTAGAGAAAAATTTCCTTCTCCAATCTTGTAGCCCATGTAATTTTCAACAAAAATGGCTTTTCACTATTTTCGTAACATTAACTGTTAAAATGTTACAGCAAATCGAAAAGTCAAAATATCTCTAAAAAAAAAAAGGGGGCAAAAAGTCATGAAAGTGGAAGCACTTTTGTTGGAGATTACATGAGCTACAAGATAAAGGAATAAAAATTTTCTATGACACTCTGTTTTTTTAGATATTTGCCAAAAACTTCCACTTTCATGACTTTTTGCCCCTTTTTTTAGAGATTTTTTGATTTTTAAATCAATTGGATTGATAACAGTAAAATTTTTTGTTTTTAATTTTGTCTGTCTAGGCCACTTAGACCTAGACGAAGACTCTTAGTTAATTTCAGTTCAGAAAATACTGCCTCATTTCCATCTCGACTTCTATGCTTCATATCGGGAAACTGGTAGAGTTTTTTCTCTTAGGTGTTAAGGTTTTGTCTAACTTTAGCTAGTCTCTCACATTTCTTTCCTAACTATATCATCAACTTACTAATTAAGGGGTTTTTTCAGCCAGTATTAACTTTGTCCTCAATATTACGAATATTGTTAGGTTCGACTGCATTGTACTTGCTTTGTCAGCGCAGGATAGCGTCTGACTTACCCTATTCCCCAAAAAAAATAATCAAGAGACATCAAAAAATAAGTTTTTGTAGGCCAGTTAACGCGATATTATGCGTTCGTCTAATGTTTTTCTCAACAAGTTGATTGTCTCGTTTGCTTTACGGCCCGTACCGCCATCCTACTGAAACCACATCACTTCCAAATTCATGTCATTAAATCGGGGATTGAAAAATTCATTAATCATGGTGCTGTAGCCAATACTGTTGACCGCAATACGCCAAATAGCCTCAGTTAAAAAAAAAAAAACTGATACTATTTCGGTCACTCCATACCTCACAGAGACAGACCGAATCAAGTTTTTGAGAGACCGAATCAAGTTTTTGAGATGGAAAGGCCGGCAGAAGTTTTGATTAAGATTCGCCTTAATGACTCTTTCGAGCCCAATCACACGATGCAGTTTGGCTCAGCCAAGCTAAGCCGTAATGCGCCTTGGTACATCTTCCAAAGATGGTTGATTATGTTGGGGGCAATAATAATGTCTATCATCATGATCAAATCGCAAATAACTGAATAAAACTGACACTGCCTGTTTGCAATCTGACGCTTGACATGACGCTTGAATTGACAGATATACCTGCCTGAAGTTAATACTGGGGAAAAAAACACCCTTTACTTTTTTATCTGCCCCCCTAACATTCCTCTTGATTTTCAAATAAACCCCATCATTGGTGAAATTCACCTTAATTCAAAGTATTTTTTTTTTTTTTATCTTAAAGTGAAAGACATATGGACTAACCAACCGTAGAGAAATTTATGGGCTCAATCAACTGCAAATGTTTATTTTATCACGAGATACTGGATGATGATGATGCTATTGTAGCGTTGGCATTGGCAATGGCGCAGAAGCCTCCTTCTTTTTCTTGGTCGTTAGTTAATTTAATTTTATTAAAAGCGTGCATATTATCTCTGCAAATTGCTGAGGATTCAGGATTGCATCTAATATAATTCTATAGTATAAAATCCCATTATGCTTGTCTATGTCTATAGCTAAACTGCCTCTGTGTAATAAGTTCAAGTAATTTTACGACTGCCATGCCGCAGAGTATATATTTTTTTTTTTTTATTAATTTCTACGCTCGTGATAATTGAATGATTAAGAGCACATTTGCAACATTAAAAGACTCTCCCTGTCTGTCTGTCCATCATCGAGTTGGTCGTTGAATGAAAACAGAACCAACGGCATTATTACCATTGCCTTTGCCATCATCGTCGTCGCCGTTCAGGGAATCAAAAGTAAATATTTATCCATTAAACAGAACGTGCGCTTATATTATTTGAAGCCACTCACACACACCTACCTTTGTGACTTAGGTGTTTACCCATCAACAAGAAGGGTGGAAATAAGCAGTGTTTTATTTTTTTATTAATCACAAAAAAATATAAATGTCCAATAAAATTAACTTATACCTCTGCTATTATCAATTTTGATTGTTATTTAGGTGCTTAACTTCTTTGTGTTTGAATAAAACGTCATGTGCGGCATTTCCCGCCGCCACACCAGAGTACACTGGGCAATTTAACTATTAAATATGGCTTAAAATTGAAATTTCGTTTTTTTACTGTTAAAATTTTAATCTTTTTAAACCATGAACAAGGCGTAACAGATAATAAGCTTTCAATTAAAAAAATTTAAACTTCCAGGAAGATGTTTAGATATCGACGATAAAGAAGAAGTACCTAATATGTACTTAACTGAAAAAATAAAATTCATATGAGATTTAATGTCCACTTTTATTGAGTAACACCCCACTGTACTGCGGCGGCGGCGGCGCTGCAAAAGTTATATGATTAATAGCGCCATCTTATCCTTATAAATTTGAGAGGTTTTGAGAAAATAAATAAATTATCATTCAAGTTAGCTTATCACTCACTCACTGGAATTTTGTTTGCAAATGGATGAAAGGTTAGATGAATGAATGGAATCGATTTTGTGAGTTGAAGTTGAAGAAGAAGACCTCAAGTGGTATTCAATCATTGTTGTGTGCCAGATTTCTGACACTTTTCGTTCAAAAGAAAACGACGATATATTATAGTTGGTAAAATGAAAAGACGGTGAATAAAAAAAAAAGGAACTTGTTCATATGAGTGATGATTGTCTAAGCGCCGCCGCTGCCATTGTCGTCGGTCGTAGCTGATGCCACCTCCATCACACCTGGGTTGTCAATAAAAGATAAATCGTAAGCAAATACAAATAATTTATATATTTTATTTGATTAGGCATTGAATTATTTTTAGACTTAAGTGTTTATTTAACAAGACACAAATATTTAATAGAATGTAGGTATACAAAAAAAAAGTATAATACACATAGAGTTAGGAACGATAAAATAAATTAGAGCAGAAGATATTTTGTAAGAAACAATTACAAAAACTGAATAAAATCTATACTATTATATAAAGACGAAACAAATATTTTGTTTGTCCGCGTTTTTCTCAGAAAGTATTCAACCGATTTACTTGAAACAAATTTTATAATTTTCCTTATTCTTCGAAGCATGTAAATAGATATTTTTTATTTGTTAAATATATTTGTTGTATAAGATTATTAACTTTTAAGAAAATTTCGTACACTTTTTTGTCGAAGTTGACCAACATATTCAATTATGCTTTTAAACCTGCTTGATATTTTACAAAAATGGGATCTTTTGTATGAAGTCTATAGTTTTATGCAAATTTTAAGCCCTAAATAATTTCTTAACTGTACTTACAAGCTGCGAAATAAATATATTTACAAATTATAAATTTTCAACTTTTTGTATTTTTAAATTTATGAATTCGATTCGATTCAATCGCAATGACTGGGTTGCTGCTTTGTTCCATTTCATTATCATTCCGTATTTTGTGCATTTTCTTTTGTGTATTTGCTTCTGAATCTTTGTCCACTCAATTGTTCGCTCATCCACTCATTTACATTTTTATTCCTCCTTTCATTCCACTCAATTGTTGACTTTTTGTAACGACGACGGCCAATGCGTAGTGTGTTTGTTTTTTCCTTCTTCTTAAGCGAACTAAAATGTTACATACATACCTACATATTTTAAGTATGGGTACCACACCACTGCCGTGCGCAGTGTGTTCATTTTTTGCTTCTTCTGCAGTAAATCGAAGTGTTACATAAATGTACATATTTTGAGAGGAAAATGGGCAGGGCATTCAGTTTACTGAAAGCTGCTAAAAATTATGAAAATGAAACATTACTGATTTCAATTTCAACTGAGTAAAGTAAGGAATAAAATACAGTGCAAGTTCCCTTAGCCGGACAGTTACGGTCGCAACACTGTTGTCCGTCTAAGGGAGTTTCCGTCCAAGGGAAAAAATAAAAAATAGTTATAAAAGGCAATGTATAGTTGGCATTGGCATCATGCAACTGTTTCAGTGAGAGAAAATAAAATTCTTTATTTGGTTACGGAAAGCATATGGAAGTATGTATATAAAATTTTTGTTAATAATATAGTAGAAATTGCGGTTAGTCTCATGGAGCATTTGATATACTTTTACCTACTTATATTAATAAGTATATTTAAAGCTTGCGAAGCAACGCGAGCACGGGTCGGCTAGTAATAAAATAAAACACATAAATTTAAAATGACTTACCTACTATCATTTGTTGCATGCGTCCCTCTTTGTTTGTTTTAAATGTATAGGGCTGGACGAAGAAATTGTTTTTAGTCTTTTTTTTTTAATTTTGCATACAAAAAATCGTTGTAATTTTTTTGTGCAGAATTTCACAAACTAAATTTTGGCATTGACATTTCTTCAATTCACAAAACACTTATCGGGCTTTTTATATTTCAGAGCGCTCACAAACATTCCTCCGTCAATTTGACAGAACAGGAGAATTAAATAAATATACACAAAACTTCTCCCATACAAGTAAAAAACACATTATAAAAAATTCGCAATGATGCTCCTTCATTTTCCCTAAGCTCAAACACCTCAATCCTTATGATCCGAACAGTACAACTCAAGATATAAGCTTTTTAAGCAAAACTTATCGGATTTTTTTTGGTGCCTTTGTTGACTTTTTACGTTAGCTATATGTATAAAATCTAAAAAAAAAAAAAAAAAAAATGCCGATAGGGTTTGATTAAAAAGCTTATATCTTGACTTGCATTATTTGAATCGTCTACATTAATTAGGCTAAGCACGCATTTGCGATTTCGTTCGCGTGACTATTTAGTCGCAAGAAATAGAACAAATGAGTTTCAATGTGAGCGACTGCACTTGCGACTCGCGCGATTTTTCAGTCGCAACGGCTTTAAATTACAAGTGCGTGCTTAGCCTATGGTGTTTTGGCTTTGGAAAATAAGAAGCATCATAATTGAATTGATTAAACCCTTGACACTTATCAGAAAATCGGGCTCACCAGACGATGAAAAAAAAAAAGTAGCCAGGAGAGAGTATCTATAAATTATTTGACAAACATTTTGAAACAAATCTGGAATATTTCCAGATATTTTTGTGAAATATGAATTTTGATAAAAATCGTTAAGGAGGTTACTGTCGAAATTTGAGGATCTACGAAGAAGTTAGATATGTAGGGTAAGTACCTAAATATCAGAAGTATGTAAATCAAGATACGGAATAAGTAAGTTTTAGGTTTATCCAACACCGGTAGTTCCTAGCCAAGTTCTAGACAATACCCCTTTTTGCAGGAACAAACTCAAGCGGTGTTGCACCTCACCAAATTTCATTTCCTAATCCTTAGTGGTTCCTGAGATAAAGGACGTCAGAAACCGCGAAAACCTTAATAGTCTAGCAAGAATAGACGAAAAAATACCGAAGAAGGAAAAAAATTAGTTAGTGGCTGAAATTTGGCATGGACATTGGTAATAGGACTCTCTATAAACTGAGAGAGTTCCTAACCGATCCGATGACCAAAGGTAATACAATTTTTTTTTGTAAGCATCTCAAAAACGGTTTATGTTAGATAAAAATTTTATTCTGCAATAGCTGAGCAAATTTTCCACAAAAAACTCACATTTTCATGTCCTTTGGCCCCATTTAACAGATTTTTTACCTTTGGAATTGCTCTAACTTTTTAACGGTTAATGCCACGAACAAACTGCAGAGAAAATTGACTCAGCTACAAGATTGCAGAGCAATTTTTTTTTATTTAATTTAATTTAATTTAGGTGGGGGCAAAACCCTCATTTATTCGGCTTAATGCAAGCTACAAACGAGCGTTAAGGCTCGTGTTTATGGAAAAATGAAAATTTGAGATTATCAAATATTAAAAAAAAAAAAAAAACTTTTAAAATAGGATTACATGAGTAGGCAATAATTTGATATATTAAACTTTATTAAATTTAGAACTTGCCGTGCACTTTAAGAAGTCATTATTTTTCACGGCTCACTTGTTACACAGGTATTTTGTATAATATGGTATTTTGTATAGGAGAACTTGGCTCCATTTTTTGTTTAATAACATTATGCATGGAGTATTCCTGTTAAATATTTTGAGTACCGATAGGGCAAATAAATAAAACATTGATAAAATCATTTATAGCTTTATAAACATACTGGATAGTTAAAGAGATAAACATTTGTTTACGATATATGTACCTATTTTGCTTTCAAACTACATAGGTACTACATATTTTGTTGAAATATCAAAGGAACAAAAATACCTAACTATTTTTTTTTTTTTTTCAAACTAAAATAAGCATTTCAAGTATTTCAAATACCTAGGATCAAACAAAAATTCCCAGCTCATCCTTTCTGAAATATCTTCATTTTAAAATCGAAATTAAAAATACACTTTTATAGTTGTAGGTAGTTGGCTTTTTAAAATTTAACTGTAATCCCAAAAGAAAACCTTTCCTCCCATAAAACTAAAACAAAACTAAAAGTAAGCAAAAAAAAAAAACAAATTGGAATGTGTTCATTCAACCGAAATTTAACATTCCTCTCGAAATTCTCCGACAATTTATCACGAATATTCAACCTCGTAAAAACTGAAAGCTTTTTTTTTTTGCCAGGAACCACACCAAAACCAACAACAAAAACAACTTCTATATCCTCTTCCTCGTATCTCCGTGTTCCGGTTCAGTTGAAAATTCCTGACACAGTTTTGCATGCATCAGCAAAAATTTGCTATAAAAATCAAAACGGATTCCAGAAATGAATGTGATGGGCTAAAATAAAAAAAAAAAAAAACACAAAATTGAAAAAAAAAGGATTCAACGCATTTGAATTGAACCTCGATTGTTCTAAACGACTTATTCGGGTAAAGGTGTGGTTTCGGTGGTAATGGCACTGAGCCAGCGACAACGAGACTATGACGTTGATGATGAACAAATTCTAAAGTATTGTTTTTACTTTGAATTTTTTATCACAAGGATATCCGCTTTTGGTAAAAATTTGATTACGTTGAAAATATTACAGTGTGATGATAAAAACTGGAATTATAATCTGTTGGCGCGAATTTCAAAAGACCTTAAATGAAATTTCAATGTTTTAAGTGCAATGACCAAACGATATGACATAATCTCTTTATACAAACAGAACTATCCTGAATTAATCCTATATCTTGTTCCGTGAATTAATAAAACCACAAAAACAGAAATATTTATTGCATTTGCGCCAATGCATGGAAATAAAATATAAAATGAAATCGAATACGAATACAAAAAGCGAACAATTTGTTGAGAGTGTTGTGGTTATAAATATTTCAACGCAAAAACACTCTGGAGCTTGGTTTTGGTTTTGTGTTTTGTTTTGTGAGACTATGTCTGCAGGTCATTTACTCGGAGGTTTATACAACACCATCCAGGAGGGATCTGAAAACACAGGTTGCGGTGGTAAAAGTCAGTAATTTGTTGCAAATGAATTGCTGCCACAAACAACATTACATTCACATATAGAAGGTACATACAGTGGAAACAAGCAACTACCGCTCTCTACTACTCTATAGAGACTAGATAAATACTTATTCCATCTGAAGAATGATTTAAAACCAGCAGAAGGCCAAGGCAGAGGGCAAAAACGTAATCAATGTCGATTTAGGTGGCACGAAATGAGATTTGTGGGTTGGATTTTTTGTCCTTGAAATGAGATAACTCAGTCTTACAGGGTGACTGTAAAACCTTACATCAGAACTAAGTATGAAAGTTTTAATTTATTAAAAATTGAGAATTAAAAGAATTAGTGGACTTTATTCCCGGGGTTTTATTTAACTCCATTATTTAATGCAAAAAGTTCGGGTTTCACTTACTTCTTGACTATAATTTGTCGGAATGCCATGAATTTCTGACTATAAACTTTAATTATTCAAAAAAAATGCATTAGGACTGATTCTGACGTCTGATGACATCTTGTTTAAAAAATAAAAGGAAATATGAGTTTGCCCCTCCCTGAACTGAATCCTACGCACGCCCTTGCCCAGACGAGACTTTGCTATAAGAGACTAAACCTAAGAACGGTACGAAGAAGAATTTTACTAAAACGAATTAATGAGATAGATACAATATCAAGATTGATTCAGGCGCGGATCCAGGAATCCAGTTTGGGGGGAAAGGGGGGGGGGACAAAGTAGCCCGATATCAGTCAAAAAAAAAAAAAAAATGACTACGAACGGTGTATGGTATTCTTTGAACTTAAATTTACGGAGAGTTTATCATTGGCCTAGCTGACTTTTGCTCTTTTCCAAAATTTTATCAATAAAATTGATTTTTTTTTTTCAATTTTAATACCAAGCAGCTTTTAAATTCGAATTCAACTTCAGCTTCGATATTTCTTCCACAAAAAACACCAAAACGCTACAAGACGGAAACGATACCGAGATGAGACTAAGTTATACTACAGTGAAATTTTTCAATTTTAACGAGAAAGGTACATAGTCAGCCATAATTCAGAAGCAGCGCAAGAGGTGTGCGGTGTGTGTCACCGCTTAGGGCCTCGCACTTTGAGGAGGACTACGCCACTACAGGAAAAAATTAAAGAAACGATTTTTTAATATATGTTTTTTAAGAAGATTTTAAAAATTGTATAATCGAGATGAAACAATTTGAGATTTTTTTGCAATTTTTTAAATGGGTGCTTTTATACATATTTTGCTAAAATAACTTTGGAACAAAATTTTCAGTTTTTCTTGGAAAGGGTCTAGCTGTATGCTTCGGAAAATAAATAAAAACCAGTAAATGTCATGTCGACTTTTGTCACATTCATTAAATATTTTTAGATTTGACATAAAAAAACAATTAAGAATTCCTAAAAATGTTCAAAGATAAAACCGCATACTATTTTATTCAAAGTTGTTATCAATTGTTTCTTCTAAAATATGGAAGCGGGAAAACCAAAAATTACCAAATTAAAGTTAAGTGAAGTAATCAAGTGATTAATGGCACTGTTCAAATGAAAACATTTTGCCTGGCCCTACTAAAAAAATTGAAACCTAAGTTTAAACTTGTAGGCCCAGATTTAAAAAGC
The DNA here is from genome assembly GCA_947049315.1 of Epistrophella euchroma. Lineage (NCBI taxonomy): Eukaryota > Metazoa > Arthropoda > Insecta > Diptera > Syrphidae > Epistrophella > Epistrophella euchroma. Next base: position 116,319,941 of record OX346245.1, on the reverse strand, counting down.
GCTTAAAACAGGAAATATTTAAATTTTAAAATCAAACAATGGTAAAAAATTGTTATAATAATAATATAAGTGCTATACAGTGCACACACTTTATACTAAAACCTAAAACTATTGATTTTGGACAAAGTTGTGGATACATAATTTTTTTTTTTTTTTTCAAATAATGATGCAGCCCAAAACTGAAAAGACACCTCATTTCAACAGGGGCCCTGCGGATTTGGTCTTTCGCAAGCAACATTTTGTTCCAGCGCGCCGCATCTGCCATAATTACAATTACTTACTTTTAAAACTACATGCGGAATTTGAGTCACCATTGCTTTGAAAAATTTATGTGAAAAATATAAAATAAAAAATGGCGAAATAAAACCCCCGCGAAACGGTAATTTGGCAAAAAATCTGGAAAAATATATACCATAGTAAGAGCTACGAAAAAATTTGGGAAGACTGAAATTGTTGTATGACCGCTACCCGTTTCAGATAAGCTACAAAAAAAACGAAGTTCTTTTCTAAGGAATTACATAAAAACTGTTCTTTTAGCTAATCTGAAGCAGATACATTTATGCTCTAGCTCAAACAACAACAACGAACCCCTATGACCCCCCCCCCCCCCCCTCTGCATCCACCACTGGATTGATTGCAGGGGGAAGTGACTACAAATTTAAAAGAGCACTAGCAGACACGTGCTTTCGTTTCTCTTCCTTAAAAGAATGAGGAAAATTATAAAATTTGTTTCAAGTAAATTGTTTGAATACTTTTTGAGAATACCGCGGACAAACTTAATATTTATTTCGTCTTTATATAAGTGATAATACAAAAAAACGTGGTGCAAAAGAAATCACAATTTTTTTCAAAAATTTTGACTTTAAAATTTCTCAAAAAGTATTTACTTAAACAACGGTAAAAAACAAATAAAGAAATGGAGCATTATCTTTCAAAAAAGCTATAGCAAATCATTGTATCTGCGTTCGTTGATTATTAATAATTTAATTTTTCCATTTTAAGCCAATTTTCCAAAAATTGTTTGTTTAACTGTACCTTTTCACAATACTGCACTAATGTACATAGTTGACTTTAAGGCATGGTTATTTAGAAATCTATTACATTTATGAAAAAAATTGTTTTAGGTATGTTTATTACCGATGTTTTTTTGTCGAATTTCATGAGCTATAATTACTGTTTTGACATTTCTTCCAAAAAAAAAACTGATAGTTCTTGAGAAATGCTGCGTTGTCTGAATTAAAAAAATCTAGATTGAAGCCAGGTACGCAGTTCAAGCTAAACTAAATTTTATCTCTACAATTCTTATCTCTACAATCGTTTGCTAAGAGCACAAATGTCAAATTTTATCTGTGAAAGAATGCGTTGAGCATTATTTCGCGTGCTAAATTAAGTGGAGACTTTTTGAATTTAGCGCGTGAACTGCGTACTGCCTAGCTAAATATCCTCGCTAAAATTTATCTTTGGAGGAAATTTGTATGGAAGATAAATTTTAGCGCGATCTGCGTACTAGGCTTGAAAACGAAATTTTAGAATATATGTAGCTATTCAATTTAAATTGAATGGTTTAGTTCCTTATCAAAGTACTTTTAGCTAAATATTTATTGATGAAAATAATAATTTAATTTCACCAACATTTTAAACTGGTGAAATTCATACCACGAAAAAAGGAAAATGCATGAAAAATAATATGCCTCTTTTAGCTCACAACCGGAAGTTATATACTGACAAATATCAACAATGTGAGATTTTCCACAAAACTGAAGAAAAACAAGGTGTTTTGTGTGTTCCATCCAGCTTGAAATTTCTATGCCGTGTGACAGGCAAACATCCTCATTTGCCCAGAGTTAAGTAAACGCATCACGGATCACCTTTCGTTGATGTTGTTGATTCTAAATGAAGATTCAAGATGCGTGTATTATCTCTTGAAGACTCTTAAAAGTGAGATGCAAACATGCATTTCGATTGGATTAGGTTGTCAGAGCCATCTCAGACAGACAACGTGCCTCATGCTACCGGAATGCGGGTATTTATTGCGTGATGCCATTGATGAAGCCACCTTCCGGTGGTGGCAGCCAGAGACTTAGCCTACAACGACGACGCGACGCACCTTCCTTTAGCTTCAGTATGGTGACAATTTATTTTTCTTAGACTTTGTGATTTTTCTTCTTTTTTTTTTTTGGTTGTACTGTCTTATAAAAGCCGCATGCTTCAAACGATCGCGGATCGCATCGGGACCATCAGACCGCCTTGGAAAAGGCAGATGATGAATTCATTACAAATACGGTCACTTGCACAGCATGTTAATTCGATTTGTTGTTGTTTTTTTTTTTTTTTTTCATTTTCATTGAATGAAAATATCGGATGTTAGTTAAATAAGTTGATAGTTCTCTACGCACCTAGGAGGTTTCGATAGATCACTTTGCATTTGACAGTCAGCTTGTGGGGATTGTCGGGAGAAGACAGACGAGAATATTGAAGTAATTCAAGGAAAAAGTGAAAGCATTAGGTATCGTATACCTATACTTGGGTATTACATTTTATTTATTCAGCTGAACTATAAATAATACCTAGCCAAGAAGGGAACTTAGTTAAATATTTGGAAATTGTTACTTTGAAAGGGTAAGACATTAGACAAAAGGCTTATTTAGTAGTCAAGACATGATTGCAGCATTAAAACCACCTAATTGTAGGCTTTTATGGTTGCTTTTAAGAATGATATATTATTGAAAGGTGTAGGTAAGGTAATTTACTTACTTTTAAATAAAATATAGAGACGTGTTGTTTTAAGGTAAACGCAATTAACGACTTAATAAATGAATTTCGTTAGAAAAAGAGCTCTTTGTAATTTTCAGCTTTTTTAATGGATAAACCTTTCCATTTTAAATATTCATGTCGTTTAAAGAATTCAAATCGGATCCCCATTATATTGCTCTTTTTACTTTTCTTGTTAAATCGGTGAAGAGAAAATAATCACTGCAGATGTAGTTTTGCGGATTCTGTCATGATTATTGATTCTATATCAACTCAAACTATAAGATGGGCCTTCATTATCGGTCATGAACAACAAGTCTAGTCTTTGCACACTCATGACATTTAATTCATGAACCCTAGCATTAGTGGTTCCCGAAATAGGTACATATAACACTTAAAAAATCGCTAAAACTGTAACTGACTGACAGAAAATTTGCATCTTGTAATTTCGCACAACTGTACACTGAGGGAAAAAATATGTGCTCAGTACAAAGAATTTTATTTAAAATGTATACACTAAAGATTTCATGGGAATTAAGTTTACGTGTACTAGATACATTTCAATTTATGTACCATTAAAATCTATACGAAATGTATATTACCTGTCATATATTGAACACATCAAATATGTACTTAATACATATCTATGGATCAGCTACAGTCAAATATGCAATGATTACAAAAATATTTACAACCCTCCAGCGAGCGATCCAAACGCAAAAATATTTTCATCACAGGAAGTTATGTGCCGAATACAAACAACTTCCATTGAGTCTATGTTGAAGTGTAATGATTACTGAACAGAAAAAATTATACATAATGCATATCTGAAGAAAATCACTTAAAATCCGCACCCATGTAAACACAAACAATAATATGTATTTATAACAGCAAGTTACGCGCTACGTACAATCAACATGCATTAGGTCTATGTCGACAAGTATTGGATAAAGACAATATGTAATGAAATGACTACATGCACATTTCAAAGCAGTTGCACATCTGATTCAAATATGTGTTCATCGCATCAAGCTATGGGTCGCGCACAAGCAAAGTGCGATGCGTCTATATCAACGTGTATTGGATTACGACGATATGTAATAACTACATAAACATTTAAAACCAGCTGCCCATCCGCATATCCTCTTCCTCTTCGTTCAATAGTTCAATCCAATGCACGTCATCGCATGTGCTTTTACTAGGCACATAACTTGCTGCGATGAATACATTTTTTTATGCGGATGGTTAACGAGTTTTAAATACGTATGGAATCATGTTAGATTGAAGCTGGTCCATAGACTATGTATTGAATAAATATGGTCTGTATTCAATGCACGTATATATATGTACTCACCGCACGTTGCTTGTAGTCATCACAAAACTTGCTGTGATGAATACAATTTTTTAGGTGGATTCCTCGGGGGTTTTAAATATTTATGTAGTCATTACAAATAGGACTTAATACGTATATTCATAACATAATCATGGACTCATCGGAGATAGCTGACAAATATTATTGTAATAGCTACACAAAACTTTTTAGTGGGTATATAATTGCTAAAAAATGAATGTAGTCAGTAAAGATTTCAATATGTAACCAGTACAAAAGTTGTGTATGCAGAAATCTGTGCTATGAGTAAATGTATCCATACAAAAGAAAAAATCGAAAATTCGGGGTTTTACATATAGGGGGCGTGGTATTCGCCCACTTTCTCAGAAGTGTTGTCAATTATTTAAAGCACTTCTGATTGTTGTAGAATTTTGAATTTCGGTAGAGCAGTAGGTTTTATAATACATGCTAAGGCATAATTGGGAATTTGGGCTTTATCATTTAGGGGGGTGTGGCATCCACCCACTTTCTCAAAGCTATTATCATTTATATGGAGTTTTTCTTATTGTCGTACAATGATGAAATTCGGTAGATTAAGATTTTATATTCTAAAAAAAAAAACTTTGCAAAAAGGATCACTTCTATTTCCTTCTTAAACTTAGAACTTGGTGTATCACGTAATGGTTTTTTTGCCCCATCGCACATTTAGGTATAACTTGCTTACAACTCATCAAAAAGTAGGTTGGGTTTTTAAGGGGGTGCCCATACATTCTGCAGAATCGATTCGATACCACAAAGATTGAGACTGAGTTCTAATGGCATTTTTGAGATATAGACAAAATCCCAAAAAAAAAATATACCTATAAAACATACCTTTGCATTTTTTTAAAAATTATTTTCGGTTCTGGTAGTTTTATCATCCTCTTCTCTTTAGCTACGTGTTGCACAATTTGCAAGCTCCTTATGCATTTCTTCTTGTGAAAATTCTCCTGACATCATTGTAAATAGATGCAGTTGAAGTTTCGACATCTATAAATGTCGAATGACTCGAAAATTCAATTAGGCTAGGCTAAAACTAAGTGTCCTTTTATAGATAGACCAGCAGCTGTGCTCTTTGGGCAGGCCGACCGGACGGCACCGCCTGATGTGTGTTTTAGTGAAAGTTTCAAACTAAATATAATTGTGAATAATTTTAAGCATAAAACCAAGAATATCTATGGGATTGTTATGTACCTATTCGATTCGCAGATGGCATTTCTCATTTCTGGAGCCTAAAAATAAACTAAACAAAACACTATCTATATAGACAATACAATACAATGGCCTGACCATGTTTGAGCTCCTGTGTTGCGCCGACATCTTATCTAAGGCACATAAATTTTACTGGAAGTGACTTCATCTTGCTTGAAGAAACAAGGAGAGAGAGAAGGAAGCAACAAAAAACACAAAACAAACATTTGCAACTCCATTTGTGAGACTTGTTACTGCTGGCTGCTGGCTAAGCGCTGGCTGATGCTTATGTTTTGGTTGCTGCTGGCTGCTAGTTGCCTTGCTCCCGCCCGGATAAATTCTAAAGAAGTTCTTGAAGTTATAACGCGCCGGCTGCTGCTGCTGTCGTCGAGAGGAGCATATTATAGCGATATGGCCAACAGCAGTGGCAGGAACAATCGTGCAGCAGCTACTTATGCGATAACAATGCCCATAAATGAATTCATTTCACTGACATTAGGCTAAACAAAAACTACAACTGCGGCAGGGCAGGGGAGCGATAGCGGTGGCGGCATACCGCGTAGTAATACACAAAACAACACTCGGACACGAATTAGATCCGTTCAAGAGATTACACGTGTGCTGCTGCATCAACAGAGGTGTACAACAGAAACTGAAGTGAAGTGAGTCAGGGATACGGATACTCCTGCCCCGAGTTTGAGCCTCCATTGAATACGCACGCAACAAAGCAACGCAACGGAATTAGGCGTATCTCAACGAGATTTGCGGGCCTGCTGCTTATCCGTGCTCTTCATCAAAATGACATAAAGGTATGCCTTGGGTTGGGCTTTGGTTTTTTTTTTTTTGGTAAGCGGTCTTTGGAGGAGGAAACTCCTATGGCCTAGTGTGTTGTTGAAGGGTCGCAAGAGCCTATTAAGCCAGGAGCATAGAAATCTTTTGACAAGAGTGTTTTTTTTTTTGTATTCGGCACCATACATCGAGTGTGTGAGTCCTTGTTCTTCCTGTGGCTAAAAGAAATAAATTGGGGAAGTCTGGAAGAAATCTTCATCCGATATTTCGAATCTTCTCATAACAATGGGCCGTGTTATACGAATGTTGAACTCTCTTCAGGAGGAATAGAAGTGCAAAACCCAAAATAAAATAAATATAATGACAAAGGTAGTAGCAGCGCGTATATTTCTATGTATGAGACAATCATACCAAAACAACATTAAACAATTCATGAGGGGATTTTGGTAGAGGAAAAAAAAGTAAAGTCCTTTTATCCTGTCATATAGAAATATGAGATGTGATTTTATTTCGTGCAGCGCAACGCAGATTATTCTTTTCCTACATTCTTTCTCTGCGTGCTGCGGAAGACATTTTTTAAAATATTTTTTTTTTTTTTTATTTCATTTTTGTTTGTCTTATTTTCAGGTTGTATAAATCTTTTATTACTTTTTTTTTTAACTTGTTCATTCTGTGTATTTAAGCGGTGTTTTACTTTTGGGATATCATTTTTTATGGAAATTAGTCCTTTCAGTGAGATAACACCCTCTTATTGTTTAGGTAACCTACCCTAAAGTTATTATTTTCTTTTTGGATGACACAAAAAAAAAACAAAGAATATTTGATGAGCGAAAACATATCTTAGGGTGATTTATGAGAAATGGCTGCAATATTTTGCAAATGAAGAATACTTCTTTTAAAGAGACAAAAAATGTTAATGAAACATTTATGACTTGAAGTTAGATTGGATAAGATAAACATAAGGTTTTCTTGTGGTTTGAATGGAGGAGACAATTTTACTATAAAATGCAAACGCACATACCTCTACCTAATCTGCCCAGGTAGGTAGGTACCCATAGTTGGTTTGATAAGTAGGTCCTAGGTATACTCAACCTTTACGAGCCTCCAAATGGATGTACGTTCAAGACCTCCTACCGCCTCTTCTGTTGCAAGTAGATATATCGTCCTGTAAAAATAACAATTTTGTAGAAAGGACTTTTGTCAATAACATTGCAGCAGATAACTAAATATATATTTTTTTTAATTCTGAAAGTTTCCAATGTGCGTGAAGTAAGCAACACCATTTTTGATATTCGTGAAAAAAAATAAATGTGCTGCGATGTGCACAACTGTACTGCGTTGCTTCGTAAATATTTTTTTTTTTAATCACAAATTTTCAAATTTTACGGATAAAGTTTTTTTTTTTTAAATTACGATTCTCAAAAAAAAAATTTACTTGTGCAGTTTTGTGTTTAGTTTGTGCTGCCAATTTCCGAAGCGATTAAAAAAATCGTGGCTTTAGGAGCTTAAAATTAATTTTGCGAAGCGTGAAGTTAGAAAAAAATGAAAATTGTGCATGTGGAGCACAATACAGCACAACTATTTTTTTTTATTGAAGTGACGGTGATGCTAACTTCACGCTTCGCAAAATTATTTTTTTGCTCCTGATGTGATTTTTTTTAATTGCTTCAGAAATTGGCAGCACAAAACTGCACAAGTAAAATATTTTTGAGAATCGTAATTTAAAAACAAAGTGAGCACAAAATAGCACAAGTTTAATTTTTTTGAATATCGTAAATTTGGAAAAAAAATTAATCCGTAAAATTGGCGAATTTGAAAAAAAAAACTTAATCACGACACAAGCTCAGTAGCACATGCTGAGCACAATACAGTAAAACATTTTTTTTTTTTTAAATCGAAAATGGCGGTGTTAACTTTACGCACATAAGTTTCCCTCAATTTTTTAATTTAGAAGTGCTTTTTTACTGAAAAATTGATTAAAGTACAGGATTTCTTGTCCATTAGCAGATTCCGAAGTTTGAACTTAAGTTATTTCTGAACGCAACAGGTAAGAGGAGCGGAAAGGTGGTCATGGAAAGTACAAGTACTTACAAGCGTTGGGGAATTTTTTAGTAGCTATGAAGCAACGAAATAAACAGCATCGTGCTTCTCATTTCCCGTGGTTTCTCATTGTCTGTTTGACGAAAATGTTGAACGTTTTATGGTTTCTGTGATGAAAGTCCTTGTTTATCACTTCGTACAAGTTCATCGGGTTTCCGAGATGACTCCGGACTCAAAAAAAAATTTACATCTGGTTTTCCATATTTTTACTAAAAACTATTAAGGGCATTGATTATTTGCAAAAACCGTGGGACTTAATATTGTAAAATTTTGAAAAAAGTCAACTTAAAAAAAATATCTTTTTTTTTTAAATTTTGACTTTGAAATTTAATTTCTCAAAAATTATTTATTTGAAGAACTTGATTTTAAAAGCAAATAAGACAATGGAATATTTACTTTCAAAAAAGCTATAGCATATATGTATGTAATTTCTTTAATTTTTAATATTTTTTTTTCATTTTAAGTCAGTTTTTTAGAAATTGCCACTCCCCGCCTCTGGGGGAGTTCAAGAAACAGTCCACAAATAACCAATAACTCTCGTACGTCAGCGTAACGAAATGTCTGGTATAAAAAGCGTGATAGAATGTTCAGAAAAACTGTAAGTAGTTAAATTCTGGTTGTTGGCAAGAATTTGAAATTTTCTTTGATTTCAATTTGGAGAAAGAATCTTGCATTGAGAACTGTCCCAAGAATTTAAGGTAAATGATCTAAATCTAGACTAAGGGTTTCAACCAGATTTCGCAGATGGGGCCCGGCTAGGTCAGAATTTTGCAAAAAAAAAAAAGTGTAAATTTTTTTTTAAGAAACCAGACTTGCCCTAAGTAAAAAAAAAAATATTTAGGTATATTTAAAAATATCAGTTGAAAATTATCATTATGTTTATATAGGGAATTATAGTTTGCATGGTTTTAAAAAAAACGTGTAGGTCAAATGGCGCCCTCCAGAAAACATAATGTTGAATTTTCGATTTCAGTTCGCATATAACTGTTAGATCTACATATACCCAGGTCTTGGTACGATTATTTTAATTAATCAGTTCTAAGTAGCCCCACAATTAAGGTGACCATGCGCCCCGCTTTGGGCGGAACAGTCCCACTTTCAAGCTATGTGTCCCGCTGTCTCCCCAAAGAACGCAAAATGCCCCGCTTTGAAAATAGTCGATCAATGCACATAATATGACAAATCTTTTAAAAAATTCTTTAATAACGCTGTCGAAAAATTCTCTGGGCTATAGTAAAAATAAATGTGTTAAATAGATGCCTGCACTGAAAAAGGTCCTGAAAATATTGCAGATTTTTGAATAGATTAAAACAATTTTTTTTTTTTTTTTTTTGAAAATACCCACCTCTGAATTTGGGTTGTTTTCTATGCATCGTAAAATCTGCAGCGACTGATTTTAGTTTTACAAGTCAAGATTACTTTGAAGGGTGTTTCGTAGTTTGGAAGATGTTCCGAAAATGATGAAATTACTAAATTGAACAGGAACAGGAAGATCAGTTCTATTTTCATTTTCGTATTTTTAATAAATAAAATTTGAAAATAAGATCTGACGAAATCCTGCTCCATTACAAATTAAGCTGACGCATCATCATAATTTTTGTCTTCTTCTTCTTTTCTGGACAGCCTATAATTACAGTTTTTATATTCTTAATATAGCCATATTATTGACTTGCTTCAAAGCTAGTTTTACAACAAAACTAGTTCTATAGAGATTTCGAGTTTTAATTTTGTCAAAAATAATTTTTATTGAAACATCTTTTGATTACAATGTCAAAATATGTATGATTATTTTGATTTACATAGATCTCGAAGTATTTTTGAATAATAGACAATTGTGAAAAACCTAAAACTCGAAAACCCTATTTAAGGGCCACTTTCACGAAACAAAATAAGATAAATAAATAAAACTGAGAATATAGTTATTCATGTTTAGATGAATAAACGAATACTTCTTGTTTTTGAATTATACAAACGGAAAATAATAAACTTGTGAATAAATTTTCAAAATAAACACAAAACGAACACAAAACACATTGAAAAATAAACAAATTTTAACACTTAAATTTGCTTTCACATAATAAATCCTAAAATTTGACGTGAGAAAAACTATTCAGAGTGTTTAAATATTTATCCAGATTACGAGGAGAGGACAACTGTAGAGCAAAAATATTTTGATACAATGTGATTTGATTTAAATTAGTCAGATAGCGCTCTCAATTATTTATAAATCAGAGGTTACAGTTGTCAAAAAAACATTCGTGCAAGTGGCCCCAACTAGTTTTGCCGTAAAACTAGCGTTGAAGCAAGTCAATAATATGGCTTCTAGTGTTATGTTACAAGAGAAAAAAAAAATTGAAAATTGATGTTTTTAAAATTTACAGGCGTCCCGCTCTGAAGCGAAATATTTATGGTCACCTTACCCATATTCCGCGGAATTCACCCACCATGCATTTGGGCGCCAAACAAGGTATCCTGTTGTCCAAGAAAACTCCGTTGTCCAACAAAAGTCCGGAATAAGTTATAAACACAAAAAATTCTGTTCTTTACCAATGATTCTGAAAAATTATAAGTTTTACCGGAAAAGTCTAGAATTTTCACATTTCAGAGTTTTTTTTTTATTAATGTACTAACCTATGTAAATCTTTCGGATCTGGGATATAATACCACCTTAAATGTGAGATATTCACAAAAAAATGCCATCTAAAATATCAGTACATAATTGGTCAGTGAAGGTCAACTATAGTCTCAGAAATTTTCTATAACTTGGTAAACTTTGAAAAGCTTTGGCAGAAAACCATTGACATAAGGTAAAATTAGGTTTGCCTAAGTAGGTATGTAGGCCCTACCACAAATTTGATTTATAAAAATAAAAAAAAGATCTTAGGTTAGTTTATTTTTAAATTTGTGTCCATATATCTAAGGGATAGCAACGACTTCAAAGCATTTTGTTCTGCTTTATAAATCACATTTCCCTGCCGAAACGTTGGGCAAAAGCTAATGCTAACTTAATTGTTTCATTGCCACATCCATTGTGTCCAAAAAAGCCGACTTGGGAAAAACAAGAATTTATTCTTTTCCACTTTTTTAATTACTATCCAAAATTGGTCAGTAACATAATCTATAAATCACATTTCGTTATTTTCGTGGAAAACACAAGCCTGAAGCACAGTCCGCAATTCAACCCATCTGCGCTAATCATGAACCTTTTTCAGTCCAATTTAAAAGAAAAAGCTTCTGCACAACAGAGGCGCCTCCGCCTGTGATCACCTTTTAATATCCCAATCTCTCAAAATTCAAAGATTGTATAATCACCAGCAGCGCTTTAATGCGTGCATATTAAATGATAAAAAAAATAACCCTTTATAAGAGTATTATTATTACTTTGAACCGATTCCCAGAAACAATAAATCTCCATCAAAGTAATAATTTTCTCCAAAAACAAAATTATCTCGGCACACCATCAGGAAGATTGCAATTGGGATTGGGATGGGACATGGGGATATGAAATAATTTTTGTTTTTTTTTTTCATTTTTTTAGAGAAAAGAATGAGTTATTCCTCGATGAATCATCCTAATTGGATTGCTGGTTTCTACCTTCATACAACCGCCTCATCCTCCTCTATTTAATCGATCGTTTTTGATGCACTCTATAATTTTCCAATATAAATAATGAAGAGTCACGGTTTGGGGATATGACTTCAGTTATATATATGTTTGGGTTGATGGTTTGGCACGTCGCGGTAGAGTGGATTGGATGAACAAAACGACACACTGTCTACTGTCTGCTCAAATAAAGGATCAACTCTGGATGTGAAGAACTTAAAAAAAAAAACACATTCAGAAAAAGATTTCTTGACAGTAGAATAACACACACAGACAATCCAATCCGAGTCGAAAAACCTCCACTCAAACAGAATCTTTATTATTTATCCAACGAGGACGAGTAACAAAAAATTCTTGAACTTCATGATGGAGGAGCATTTTCTCTTCTCTTCGGCATTGACTTGGCATTGCACCAGCCAGCAGAAGGAATCATCCAAATCCAAATCGCAAACAAAAGGAACGAAAATTCAAGAAAAAGTATAAAGCATGGCATGGCGTGGCGTGGCGTGTCGTAGCGACGCGACGGATATCTCTTTCGGGAAAGGTAAACAAATCCGAATTTGGAAATGTTTTTTGGTTGGTAGGTATATGCTCTTCTCTTGGCAATGTCGCTTCGTTACATCAAGTGAATAGAAAGTATGAGTTTTTGGGATGGTTGAATTATCAGGGTCTATCGCTAGGACTTGTCCCTTAAAAGAGACAGACCCCATCCCTCTCTATTGGACTGCTGTGTCCGACCCTGAGGCATGTTTGAACTTTTGATAAATGTGATAATTATTACCGTTTTGGCATTCCGGACAAGTGTTTGCATCCAGTTTCGCGGGCAGCCAAATTGGACGCCGATGGGGACATTCACACAAAAAAAAAAAAAAAAAAAAAAAAAAAATTCCCATCCCAAAATAAATGATGTCCTTCTCCCTTGCCACCAATTCTTGCTGTCTCTCTCAAAGGATGGATTCATTATGTGATCTGAATAATTTAATGAGTTAAAGAGGGATTTTGAGTTCAATCTTTTGGGAGAACCTTCTGGCGCATTATAAATGAATGCATAATCAACGAAAGAGGAGTAAGTAACAAAAGCATGCGGCAAGAAAACGAAATATTTTTTTTTTTTTTTTTAATTTTTTGTCGGCAAGGATTTTTAATGTTGAAGAAAGTAAAATATTTGTTTAATGTTTCACGAATTTTTTTTGTCTTTTTTTCTTTTTCTCTCTGTTAAGAAGGATCGAAAGGATAAGTGTATGCGTGCGTATTGACACTTTTATATTCGGAAAAGGCCGTGAGGCTCAAAAGATTAATGTTTATTGATTTAAAGATGGTGAGATCGTTAAGACTTCAAATATTGACCGCCAACAGGTAGGTAGGTTCGTTACTTGCTGGCATGTGTGGATAAGAGTAGTTAAGTGGTGGTATTTATCTGTGTTTTTTTTAAGGTTAATTGATGCTTGTGAGCTGGGTATTTGCATCATGCATCTTGCAAGCTATGCCGATGATGTGTGATTCGGATGTGTGGATTCCGACAAAAAAAAAAAAACGATTGAGCCTAAAAATATTTATCCAATTGAATAAATGCATTTATAATACCTTGTAATTTAAATAAATTTAGCTTGTATTGAAATCACACTTACGGCCAGTTTCACAATCTCTATGAGTAAATTTCTGATTATAAAGGGTATTTTTTTTTTAGAGGCATAGAACTATAAAATAAAATAAATCACAAATAAATTGTATTATTTACTTTACTTTACTGTTGTACCGCGTCTTGTTGCAACCATAGCTCCACAACAACCACATTAAGGCGATTCAATCACAGTTGTTCGCACAAGCTTTGAAACGGACAGCTTACTGTTTTAAGAAAATGTTCATTGTTCCTTTATCTTGACATGAGAAATTTTTATAGCGTTTTTTCGTGAACTTGCTGCGCCCATTTTTTGTTGAATTTTGGCATTGACTATGCAAACGTAGTTGATTTTGACTATGCAAACGTAGTTAATTTTAACTATGTAAACGTAGTTGATTTTAACTATGCAAACGTAGTTGATTTTGACTATGCAAACGTAGTTGATTTTAACTATTCAAACATAGTTGATTTTAACTATGCAAACGTAGTTGATTTTGACTATGCAAACGTAGTTGATTTTAACTATGCAAACGTAGTTGATTTTGACTATGCAAACGTAGTTGATTTTAACTATGCAAACGTAGTTGATTTTGACTATGCAAACGTAGTTAATTTTAACTATGCAAACGTAGTTGATTTTAACTATGCAAACGTAGTTGATTTTGACTATGCAAACGTAGTTGATTTTGACTATGCAAACGTAGTTGATTTTAACTATGCAAACGTAGTTGATTTTGACTATGCAAACGTAGTTGATTTTAACTATGCAAACGTAGTTGATTTTGACTATGCAAACGTAGTTGATTTTAACTATGCAAACGTAGTTAATTTTAACTATGCAAACGTAGTTGATTTTAACTATGCAAACGTAGTTGATTTTGACTATGCAAACGTAGTTGATTTTGACTATGCAAACGTAGTTGGTTTTAACAATGCAAACGTAGATGATTTTGACTATGCAAACGTAGTTGATTTTAACTATGCAAACGTAGTTGATTTTGACTATGCAAACGTAGTTGATTTTAACTATGCAAACGTAGTTGATTTTAACTATGCAAACGTAGTTGATTTTAACTATGCAAACGTAGTTGATTTTGACTATGCAAACGTAGTTGATTTTAACTATGCAAACGTAGTTGATTTTGACTATGCAAACGTAGTTGATTTTAACTATGCAAACGTAGTTGATTTTAACTATGCAAACGTAGTTGATTTTGACTATGCAAACGTAGTCAATTTTAACTATGCAAACGTAGTTGATTTTAACTATGCAAACGTAGTTGATTTTGACTATTCAAACATAGTTGATTTTAACTATGCAAACGTAGTTGATTTTGACTATGCAAACGTAGTTGATTTTAACTATGCAAACGTAGTTGATTTTGACTATGCAAACGTAGTTGATTTTGACTATGCAAACGTAGTTGGTTTTAACTATGCAAACGTAGTTGATTTTGACTATGCAAACGTAGTTAATTTTAACTATGCAAACGTAGTTGATTTTAACTATGCAAACGTAGTTGATTTTGACTATGCAAACGTAGTTGATTTTGACTATGCAAACGTAGTTGATTTTAACTATGCAAACGTAGTTGATTTTGACTATGCAAACGTAGTTGATTTTAACTATGCAAACGTAGTTGATTTTGACTATGCAAACGTAGTTGATTTTAACTATGCAAACGTAGTTAATTTTAACTATGCAAACGTAGTTGATTTTAACTATGCAAACGTAGTTGATTTTGACTATGCAAACGTAGTTGATTTTGACTATGCAAACGTAGTTGGTTTTAACAATGCAAACGTAGATGATTTTGACTATGCAAACGTAGTTGATTTTAACTATGCAAACGTAGTTGATTTTGACTATGCAAACGTAGTTGATTTTAACTATGCAAACGTAGTTGATTTTAACTATGCAAACGTAGTTGATTTTAACTATGCAAACGTAGTTGATTTTGACTATGCAAACGTAGTTGATTTTAACTATGCAAACGTAGTTGATTTTGACTATGCAAACGTAGTTGATTTTAACTATGCAAACGTAGTTGATTTTAACTATGCAAACGTAGTTGATTTTGACTATGCAAACGTAGTTGATTTTAACTATGCAAACGTAGTTGATTTTGACTATGCAAACGTAGTTGATTTTAACTATGCAAACGTAGTTGATTTTAACTATGCAAACGTAGTTGATTTTGACTATGCAAACGTAGTCAATTTTAACTATGCAAACGTAGTTGATTTTAACTATGCAAACGTAGTTGATTTTGACTATGCAAACGTAGTTGATTTTGACTATGCAAACGTAGTTGGTTTTAACAATGCAAACGTAGATGATTTTGACTATGCAAACGTAGTTGATTTTAACTATGCAAACGTAGTTGATTTTGACTATGCAAACGTAGTTGATTTTAACTATGCAAACGTAGTTGATTTTGACTATGCAAACGTAGTTGATTTTAACTATGCAAACGTAGTTGATTTTGACTATGCAAACGTAGTTGATTTTGACTATGCAAACGTAGTTGATTTTGACTATGCAAACGTAGTTGATTTTAACTATGCAAACGTAGTTGATTTTGACTATGCAAACGTAGTTGATTTTAACTATGCAAACGTAGTTGATTTTGACTATGCAAACGTAGTTGATTTTAACTATGCAAACGTAGTTGATTTTGACTATGCAAACGTAGTTGATTTTAACTATGCAAACGTAGTTGATTTTAACTATGCAAACGTAGTTGATTTTGACTATGCAAACGTAGTTGATTTTAACTATGCAAACGTAGTTGATTTTAACTATGCAAACGTAGTTGATTTTGACTATGCAGACGTAGTTGATTTTAACTATGCAAACGTAGTTGATTTTAACTATGCAAACGTAGTTGATTTTAACTATGCAAACGTAGTTGATTTTGACTATGCAAACGTAGTTGATTTTAACTATGCAAACGTAGTTGATTTTGACTATGCAAACGTAGTTGATTTTAACTATGCAAACGTAGTTGATTTTGACTATGCAAACGTAGTTGATTTTAACTATGCAAACGTAGTTGATTTTGACTATGCAAACGTAGTTGATTTTAACTATGCAAACGTAGTTGATTTTAACTATGCAAACGTGGTTGATTTTGACTATGCAAACGTAGTTGATTTTAACTATGCAAACGTAGTTGATTTTGACTATGCAAACGTAGTTGATTTTAACTATGCAAACGTAGTTGATTTTAACTATGCAAACGTAGTTGATTTTGACTATGCAAACGTAGTTGATTTTAACTATGCAAACGTAGTTGATTTTAACTATGCAAACGTGGTTGATTTTGACTATGCAAACGTAGTTGATTTTGACTATGCAAAGTAGTTAATTTTAACTATGCAAACGTAGTTGATTTTGGCTATGCAAACGTAGTTGATTTTAACTATGCAAACGTAGTTGATTTTGACTATGCAAACGTAGTTGATTTTAACTATGTAAACGTAGTTGATTTTGACTATGCAAACGTAGTTGATTTTGACTATGCAAACGTAGTTGATTTTGACTATGCAAACGTAGTTGATTTTAACTATGCAAACGTAGTTGATTTTGACTATGCAAACGTAGTTGATTTTAACAATGCAAACGTAGTTGATTTTAACTATGCAAACGTAGTTGATTTTGACTATGCAAACGTAGTTGATTTTAACTATGCAAACGTGGTTGATTTTGACTATGCAAACGTAGTTGATTTTAACTATGCAAACGTAGTTGATTTTGACTATGCAAACGTAGTTGATTTTGACTATGCAAACGTAGTTGATTTTGACTATGCAAACGTAGTTGATTTTGACTATGCAAACGTAGTTGATTTTGACTATGCAAACGTAGTTGATTTTGACTATGCAAACGTAGTTGATTTTAACTATGCAAACGTAGTTGATTTTAACTATGCAAACGTGGTTGATTTTGACTATGCAAACGTAGTTGATTTTAACTATGCAAACGTAGTTGATTTTGACTATGCAAACGTAGTTGATTTTAACAATGCAAACGTAGTTGATTTTAACTATGCAAACGTAGTTGATTTTGACTATGCAAACGTGGTTGATTTTGACTATGCAAACGTAGTTGATTTTAACAATGCAAACGTAGTTGATTTTAACTATGCAAACGTAGTTGATTTTGACTATGCAAACGTAGTTGATTTTAACAATGCAAACGTAGTTGATTTTAACTATGCAAACGTAGTTGATTTTGACTATGCAAACGTAGTTGATTTTAACTATGCAAACGTAGTTGATTTTAACTATGCAAACGTGGTTGATTTTGACTATGCAAACGTAGTTGATTTTGACTATGCAAAGTAGTTAATTTTAATTATGCAAACGTAGTTGATTTTGGCTATGCAAACGTAGTTGATTTTAACTATGCAAACGTAGTTGATTTTGACTATGCAAACGTAGTTGATTTTGACTATGCAAACGTAGTTGATTTTGACTATGCAAACGTAGTTGATTTTGACTATGCAAACGTAGTTGATTTTGACTATGCAAACGTAGTTGATTTTAACTATGCAAACGTAGTTGATTTTAACTATGCAAACGTAGTTGATTTTGGCTATGCAAACGTAGTTGATTTTAACTATGCAAACGTAGTTGATTTTAACTATGCAAACGTAGTTGATTTTGACTATGCAAACGTAGTTGATTTTGACTATGCAAACGTAGTTGATTTTAACTATGCAAACGTAGTTGATTTTAACTATGCAAACGTGGTTGATTTTGACTATGCAAACGTAGTTGATTTTAACTATGCAAACGTAGTTGATTTTAACTATGCAAACGTAGTTGATTTTGACTATGCAAACGTAGTTGATTTTAACTATGCAAACGTAGTTGATTTTAACTATGCAAACGTGGTTGATTTTGACTATGCAAACGTAGTTGATTTTGACTATGCAAACGTAGTTGATTTTAACTATGCAAACGTAGTTGATTTTGACTATGCAAACGTAGTTGATTTTAACAATGCAAACGTAGTTGATTTTAACTATGCAAACGTAGTTGATTTTGACTATGCAAACGTAGTTGATTTTAACTATGCAAACGTGGTTGATTTTGACTATGCAAACGTAGTTGATTTTAACTATGCAAACGTAGTTGATTTTGACTATGCAAACGTAGTTGATTTTGACTATGCAAACGTAGTTGATTTTGACTATGCAAACGTAGTTGATTTTGACTATGCAAACGTAGTTGATTTTGACTATGCAAACGTAGTTGATTTTGACTATGCAAACGTAGTTGATTTTAACTATGCAAACGTAGTTGATTTTAACTATGCAAACGTGGTTGATTTTGACTATGCAAACGTAGTTGATTTTAACTATGCAAACGTAGTTGATTTTGACTATGCAAACGTAGTTGATTTTAACAATGCAAACGTAGTTGATTTTAACTATGCAAACGTAGTTGATTTTGACTATGCAAACGTGGTTGATTTTGACTATGCAAACGTAGTTGATTTTAACAATGCAAACGTAGTTGATTTTAACTATGCAAACGTAGTTGATTTTGACTATGCAAACGTAGTTGATTTTAACAATGCAAACGTAGTTGATTTTAACTATGCAAACGTAGTTGATTTTGACTATGCAAACGTAGTTGATTTTAACTATGCAAACGTAGTTGATTTTAACTATGCAAACGTGGTTGATTTTGACTATGCAAACGTAGTTGATTTTGACTATGCAAAGTAGTTAATTTTAATTATGCAAACGTAGTTGATTTTGGCTATGCAAACGTAGTTGATTTTAACTATGCAAACGTAGTTGATTTTGACTATGCAAACGTAGTTGATTTTGACTATGCAAACGTAGTTGATTTTGACTATGCAAACGTAGTTGATTTTGACTATGCAAACGTAGTTGATTTTAACTATGCAAACGTAGTTGATTTTAACTATGCAAACGTAGTTGATTTTGACTATGCAAACGTAGTTGATTTTGACTATGCAAACGTAGTTGATTTTAACTATGCAAACGTAGTTGATTTTAACTATGCAAACGTGGTTGATTTTAACTATGCAAACGTAGTTGATTTTAACTATGCAAACGTAGTTGATTTTAACTATGCAAACGTAGTTGATTTTGACTATGCAAACGTAGTTGATTTTGACTATGCAAACGTAGTTGATTTTAACTATGCAAACGTAGTTGATTTTAACTATGCAAACGTAGTTGATTTTGGCTATGCAAACGTAGTTGATTTTAACTATGCAAACGTAGTTGATTTTGACTATGCAAACGTAGTTGATTTTGACTATGCAAACGTAGTTGATTTTAACTATGCAAACGTAGTTGATTTTGACTATGCAAACGTAGTTGATTTTAACTATGCAAACGTAGTTGATTTTGACTATGCAAACGTACTTGATTTTGACTATGCAAACGTAGTTGATTTTAACTATGCAAACGTAGTTGATTTTAACTATGCAAACGTAGTTGATTTTGACTATGCAAACGTAGTTGATTTTAACTATGCAAACGTAGTTGATTTTGACTATGCAAACGTAGTTGATTTTGACTTTGCAAACGTAGTTGATTTTAACTATGCAAACGTAGTTGATTTTGACTATGCAAACGTAGTTGATTTTAACTATGCAAACGTAGTTGATTTTGACTATGCAAACGTAGTTGATTTTAACTATGCAAACGTAGTTGATTTTGACTATGCAAACGTAGTTGATTTTAACTATGCAAACGTAGTTGATTTTGACTATGCAAACGTAGTTGATTTTAACTATGCAAACGTAGTTGATTTTGACTATGCAAACGTACTTGATTTTGACTATGCAAACGTAGTTGATTTTAACTATGCAAACGTAGTTGATTTTAACTATGCAAACGTAGTTGATTTTGACTATGCAAACGTAGTTGATTTTAACTATGCAAACGTAGTTGATTTTGACTATGCAAACGTAGTTGATTTTAACTATGCAAACGTAGTTGATTTTGACTATGCAAACGTACTTGATTTTGACTATGCAAACGTAGTTGATTTTAACTATGCAAACGTAGTTGATTTTAACTATGCAAACGTAGTTGATTTTGACTATGCAAACGTAGTTGATTTTAACTATGCAAACGTAGTTGATTTTGACTATGCAAACGTAGTTGATTTTAACTATGCAAACATAGTTGATTTTGACTATGCAAACGTAGTTGATTTTAACTATGCAAACGTAGTTGATTTTAACTATGCAAACGTAGTTGATTTTGACTATGCAAACGTAGTTGATTTTAACTATGCAAACGTAGTTGATTTTGACTATGCAAACGTAGTTGATTTTAACTATGCAAACGTAGTTGATTTTGACTATGCAAACGTAGTTGATTTTAACTATGCAAACGTAGTTGATTTTGACTATGCAAACGTAGTTGATTTTAACTATGCAAACGTAGTTGATTTTGACTATGCAAACGTACTTGATTTTGACTATGCAAACGTAGTTGATTTTGACTATGCAAACGTAGTTGATTTTAACTATGCAAACGTAGTTGATTTTGATGCCCTGCCCATTTTCCTCTCAAAATATGTACAAAAACGCGGACAAACAAAATATTTGTTTCGTCTTTATATAATAGTAATGAAAGTAATGATAATGATAATGAAGCAATGATAATGATAACCACCCTATGTAATACGTAGCCACATATGTAGTTTCTAAGGAAACTCGAAAAAATCATATCGACACTATCGACAGTCTTTCTTCATAATACAACTTCTCATTATTTATTTTAAAGCCCCTCTTAACTATTGAATACACTATAATGAATCAGTTCAGCTGTCAACAGATAATGATACATATACACACAAATAAATATAATTAAGTAGAAAAGGTACATGATTTTGATAAATTTTTGTAAAGAAAAAAAAAACCATAAAAATTGCCTTAAACAACCTCTACTCTGGTTTTATTAAAATTAATCAAAATGTCCTCAATATTTGATGATTATCAACAAAAAAAAAAACATTCATTTAAAAACCCCTCCCCACTCATCACAAAAAAAAAACTCAATTAATCAAAAATCCTTTCATCTTAAATTCTCTTTTAACTTGAAAATTATATTAAATCGTTTTCCGCACCCCATTTCGAGCGCAATCCTTAAAGTAAGAGATAAGATAAAATAAAATCAAATGAAAAATGAGAGTTCACTTAATCTATCAAAAGACGGGCCTTCCTCTGCCCGGCCCATATAGATTACATTTCAAAAACTTTTTTATCTACTTAGGACTTATTTATCCCAAAGCCAAAGTATTGAACGAGATAATGAAAACGATTTTCAAAGAGAAAAAGGGATTAATTATTGGATGCCTTTCTCGTGTTGAAGATCTTATTTTATAGTTCAAGGACCAAGGACATTATTTCGTTGTGTTTTTATTTTCTTTTATTTGTATATATATTTTTTTTCTCAAAACTTTTTCGTGTTCCATTAAAATTTTGCAACAAATTTCCCGTTGACATGTTTACGATATTTTATCATGTTTTATTTTTTTCTCTCTCTTTTTTTTCAGACAGTGTTATGTATACAAGGACATCGAACAAAGTACAAGGACATTTTTGGATTGCCCCAAGAATATAAGTATAGAAACTCCCACACCAACCATAAAGTTAAAAGAAAAGTAGCACTTCCGAACGGAGAGAGTGCCTTTTAAACGGAAGTCACACAGGACGTGTTTGAGACTTTCAAAAATATACAACACTCTTCACATAATATAAAAAGGATATACGATAGATATTATATTCCGAGAAGAAAAACAAAAATATTGGAAACGAAAACTGATCCTTCCCAATTGAATTTTCTCTCTCTCTCTCTCTCTTTCCCTCCCGAACAAACCATAGATAAAGTTGGAAATTTTTGGTTTTGGACTTTTGCACAAACACATTATATAAGGTACATCCGGTGGCGTTCAAGAAACTTCCGTTGGCGTCTATTTATCCTCTCCGTGGCGCGATATAATAGCGAAAGGACATGATAAATTGAGAGTCTCATAAAAATTTCATCTAGGAATTTATGTAATGTGTTGTTGGTTACAAGACGTCAAAGAACACCAAGGACGAGCAGCTTACTTATAGAAACAGAAAAAAAAAAACAAAACAACACCCGCTGGTCATATCCTTTTTGACTGCTTCTTCGGTCTCTTGGTCTTGACATCGCCTTCATCGTCGCGTGTGAATCCTTTTATCCAAGGCTAACACTTCAGTGTAAGTGTGTGTGTTGTTTTTTTCCTCTTACATTCAGTTATATCCGCCATGATGGTCGTCGTATCCTTATAAAATATTCAAGCAAATTTTCGTCTGAAAGTTGAGAAATTGCAAAAAGGATATCATTTGGGAATTGCACCGTCAAGTGCACCGCGTATTCTCTGTCACGGTCAACTCGGATGAAAGTACCTAACCTAAATAATTGAACAGCTACATCGGGGAATACTCTTCTGACAGACTGTGTCTGTGGTTTTTTTGGATAAAAGAAGATGCCATTAGCAGTTCTTCTTGCTTTGGCTGGAATCAGCGGTCATTCGGTTCGTAGTTGAATTCATCTTGTTTTCTTTCTTCCTTCCTAACCGGTGTGGTGGTGGTGGTGGTGGCGTGTGTGTGTGTGCTTATAATATTTATCCGTTTCGTATGGATGTAGGTCTGAAGTGAAGACGGAAAGAGTTTAAAATGCGGAAAAATTCGAATGTTAAGTGTTGTGCGATAAACGATTTGGAAATGTCTCAATATCGGTTCAATTTAACGAGGGTACACGTTCGTCGGTCGAAACGATATCCTGCGCTTGGATTAAGCCAAATTTTATTGCTTTCCTGGATATACTGCTGTTTGGCTGTTACTGTAAATGGTGAGTCTTTTTTCTTTTTATTTTTAAATTTAGCTTTTGTAGAACTTGCAAACATAGGCTTTTCTTATACACTGTAAACCATATGCACGTTTAATGGAGTTTTTGGAGACAGCGCCAGCGTTTGTCTGGATTACTGGAACAAGAAATATTGTATGTTAAGAGCTTTCAAGGATTAGGACAGAAGAAATTTATTGAGTGTGTGGGTACATAGGTATACATATGTATATCCAGCTGATCAATAAGAGTACTTAAACATCGATACTTATAGAGAATAGAAAGGACGATATTCGAGAGTGGTTTTTCGTAGAACTTTGGATTGAAAACGAAGAATTAGAAATACATTTTTAAACACAAGTTTAGTGACCTTTACGACCGTTTTTCGACAGGCAGACAAAATGTTCACAGCTGTGAAAATTTTTTGCAAAAAATACTGCTGTTAATGGACCTTCTAGGTACATAAATAAATATATTTTGGTGTCGCAACAGCTTTTGAAAAACCAGTCCCTAGTGACCGCCTTAGAAGAGAGGCACTTTTTCATGACAAAAGATACTCGGAGGATGTAGAAGAAACATTTCTGTTTTTAGATGGAGGAGACTGGGTATTGGGTATATCGAAGCATGCTTTCTGGCGCGACAGTCCATCACAATATCTATACCCCACGGCCTACTGCATCTTTTGAAGCTACAAATTTAAACATGTTTTAGAAACTGATAATTTTTGTAAAAACGTTGTTGTTGTTATTCATTCACGTGACCTTTATCTTTAATTTTTATTGATGCTGGTTAAAGCGGATCATCTT
The DNA here is from genome assembly GCA_947049315.1 of Epistrophella euchroma. Taxonomy (NCBI): domain Eukaryota; kingdom Metazoa; phylum Arthropoda; class Insecta; order Diptera; family Syrphidae; genus Epistrophella; species Epistrophella euchroma. The sequence continues at coordinate 116,295,833 of OX346245.1, read as the reverse complement.
TGTGACCCCTACGGCATTATGGATACATGTCTGTTATTTGCGCTAATTCACAACCTATAAATTGACTACTAGGTTAGGTACTTAAGAATGTTCGGAGAATGTTTATGGTTATTTTTTTTTAAAAGAGGGCTCTTTTATGATATTTCAAATTACATATCAATAATGTGTGTGGCACTTCTAACTTCTGAGCAATGGCGTTGGTTATGCAAACTCAGCTGAAATTTACCCTAAATTCCATGACTCACCAGTCACCACCTAAAATGGTAAGGCGAAAGTTATAAAAAAATATGTGGCTTTAATTTTTGTTAGATCTTTCTCTGTCATCGATAATAATTAATCTCCAAATATCAGCAACTCTTGAACTTTTCGCTTCAATTAAGCAGCTGGTTCTGATAAAATTTCCAATAGGGTCATAAAATAGATACCAAAGAATGCTGTTGTACATGACGTCCATAGTTTAAGGTTGTATCGAAACACGGATAACTTTTAAAAGATGGAATGTTGAGGTTATAAAAAAAAGCTAAAGCAACTCAACCATTGATTAAGGTGTGTTGATATTTTTAGTTAACAGCTTGTTACCTATTTAGGTAAATTTTTTGAAAGAAATATTTTCATAAAAATTACATTTTGTGTTTAGAAAAGTACACTAGCACTACTCAATAATTAAAGAGAATAACTAAGAAAGCAATAGTCTTTTAAAACCAAACAGTTCGTCATCATTTCGTTTGACATCCATTAACCATTCGACAATGTCTAAAAAAATTTTTTTTCAAAGTAAGATTCTTCGTAAAAATTATTTCTAATGCATTTACTCATACCAAAGCGGACGTCCCACAAGGTTCAACCTTAGTGGCCGGCCTTTTTATACTTTTTATTTGCGAATATCCTAGAAATGAGGTGCCAAAAATCGCGGGTGACCTCGAAAAACCTTAAGTCTGGGTTAAAAATTTTCTGAGCCTGACCAATTTCTGAAACTACGGCTGACCTTTTATGACCAATAACTGACTTTTTAGATTGTATACTTTTTTTGTAAAAATTCCATTCCAATGGGGGTTAAGATCCCAAAGCCTGTGGAAACACACTCTTTGCTGATTATACTATCTACTTTAATCTGAAGTTCTAGTAATTACTGTCAAATTTTATTTTAATAAATCTACAAATACAAAGTGGTTTAGGTAATACTATAATATCGAGAATACCTATTGAAATGATAGGCTGTTTTCTTTTCATAAAAGAAAAAATCCTCAGATTTTTAATCTATCTAATGTTTTAAAGTACATAGCCCAAGAAAAATTTACAAAAAAAATGGCACTCTTGCGGGAAAAATGCTATAATAATCCGGGATTTTACTGCCTTAAAATTAAAAAAAAACTAACTAACATACAAAGTTATTTAAGATGGTATGTCTAAGACCTCAATTTTTTGCATAGAACCTTTTAATAGTAAACGCTAGAAAAAATGTACTTTATCCAAGGATTGTATATCATCAAATTCTCTACAAAATATGTTTTAAAATTTTTCTTCCTCCAACTTACCGTTTAGAAAATATTATATTTTTAAAAACGTAAAATGATAAAAGGGTGTGTGTTGTACACAAAGTTAGTTGGTATACTTAATGTGACCCCCTTTACAAGAAATCATTTCTTTCCTAACATTGATTGTCTTAAAAATAAAAATTGGTCAAAATTCAAAAATGGTTTTTCACTTTTAACTTTTAAATTTCGAAGTTTTATAAAAATAATTCGTACTCACTTCTTAAAGACTAAAATCTTTTCCATACGAGCATCCATTTTTAATATGAGATCCTTCTACTTCAAATATGTCAAATATCGGAAAAATCAAAATATAATTTTCGACATATAACCCTGAATAACTTTTTATGGAAGCAAGATTTTGTAATGGATTTTTGAGCCAGTATTTGTAATGTCAAAATAAAGATACATAATTGCTTTTTTCTTCGTTACCCAATATGTATTCCCATGGTAAGACACAAAATCGATACAAAATTGTGACTTTAAAACCCAACTAAGTTGAGTTATGTATTTTCTTGCATGAAAAACTTAACATTAATGTTGGTGTTAATTGTCTTGACAATAATATATTTTTTTGTCGTCTAAAATCTTTGTTACCCTTTGAAGCCTAACCCTACTTAACCCAACCAGTAATATTATTATTCATCTTAGTTTTTTCTTTCTTTGTTGAATATCTTCATTTTCCAATCTTTTATCTGTTCAATTTGTGTATTAACATATGAGAAGATATATTTTTTTATAATTTCCCTATTCTATAAATAAAAATACACATACGGACGGACAGGACATTTGTGCATGAATAAACTATTTCATAAATAAATTTCTTGAAGATACTTTCCGTATCTAAGCTTTTCGTATACTCTTTTTTTTTGGTCTTCTTCTTTTGCAAATCGAATTTCAACTTGAAAGTATTTTTGCTTATGAAGTAAATGTGTATGTTTTATAGATACTTTTGTATATTATTCATATTTTATCTAAATATGAAATATGGACGTTACACCATACCAAAAACCGGATGTAGCTAGATGTAGAGTGGTGCTGCATAAAAAGAAGTAAATAGAAGAGAAAAAAAAAAACTAACTCACATAAAAGGACGATTTTATGCTCCGTTTCACATACGAAATGTCGTAAATTTGAGAATTTAGCATAGACAAGGACGGATGGTACTTTAATGTATGGAAGAAATAAGGGAAGTGCGGGTGGTAGATTTCCCATCGAACATCAATGTAAATGTGTCTGTGCTTTGGTAATTTCAAATAAAGCTGCTTCTAACCATGTGCAAACCTTTCCCCTGCTCCTCTCTCTGAAATTTTGGGTTTCCTATATAGCTGCTCGTTTAGGGATCCTGATGGTGACCCTGTGTCTCGATGTGTGGTCTGTGTATACTCCCACTATATGGTCGGTCTGTGTCTGTATGTAATATGGTCGTCCTGGGAATTACAGGAAATATTTTCTCATTTAGTGTACCTAACTTCTTCGTCTGGTTTAATATATACAATTTCCTACATTAGATACTTTACTTCGTGCCGAATAGATAGATACTTCGTTTATGTGCGGCTAACTAGCATAGAAACATCGCATCCTTGCAGTTAAAATTAAAGTGATATATTTGGATTCGGATACTTTATATAGGATACGATGTAGCCGACGACGTTGTGGAGTTAATTCTGTTCTATAACATAGCAAAATATATACTATCTGTGAATGGTAATTCAAAAATTGTATTTTCGTTATGATTTTCACAATTTTTTTTTATTTCAAAATTTGTATCTGCTTCTATGAAATACTGTACATTTCTTTCACTGCAATGGGTTTTTTTTTATTTTGTGTTCACGTTCTTCTGGAGCACGTTTTATGATATTTTTTGCTTCATAACATTGAGTTCTCTAGATCTAGTTGATAAAAGATATAAAATTATATTATGTTCTTGGTGCATGACCGCTGAATGAACTAATGAACAATAAATGGTGCGATATGACGTGATGTTTCTAACACAATCGTTTTTTTCATTAAGATTATGTTGGTAAGGTATTGGTACTTTATTTTTGAATTTGTATGGAAATAGAGAGACAATTATAAGTCTTTTTGTTGGGAAATTAAGATTTTTAAGTTCTTAAATGAAAGATTTATTAGTTTTTTTTATCATTTTAAAGACGAAATCCACCATAATTTATTTTTAAATATTAAACATAAAATTAAAAAAAAAAAAAACTAATTCCAGTCTTCTTTGTTCTATGAAAATAGTTCCTCAGGTTAAAATTATGATATTTAAGAAAATATACATATATTCGCCTTAAAATGACACGTTTCTAGAAGTTACTATTGGAGTTTTAGTAAAAGGACTATAGTTTTAATGGTAAGAAGGGTGATGAACGGAGATAACCTTAATGTTTTGCATGGCATTTTTAATTTTTTGGATTAGCCGCGTTAATAAATAATATACATACTAAGCGAGTATTAAACTCAGCAGTTTTGCGGTGACCCACGCTCAATGAAATTATTTATTAATGCGGCTAATCTGGAAACATAGAAATGTCATGTGTAAACCAATGGGAAAACCTTAAAAGTTACATATTATGTTAAAGTTTTAGTTTAACTTCAGAGTGTGTGGAGTTAACCCCATTTTTTTTGATTTTGTTATTTTTGAAAGTTGTTCCGGGTTGTTTCTAATTTGTTCCACATCGTTCCAATTTTTTTCCGAAAAATATTTCCAAATAGGGGTCTTAGACCCCAAAAACCGTTTTTGGCCTAGTCCCCCTTTTTTCGAAAATCGAAATTTTGAACGCTGTTTCAGGTTTTTCTAGTTTTTCTGAAAGTTGTACCTCTATGTTCAAAATTTCAAAAGGCGAAATTTAGAAAAAAAATCTAGCCCCATTTTTTCGAAATTAGCATTTTTCAATTTTTTTCTGATTCAAAAAAGTGATCTAAACATTGTATCGAGAAATTAAAATTTTAGAGCGTGTATTTTTAAAAATAGGGTCTTCAAAGTTTTTTTTTGAAAAATATGGGTCGCCAATATTTTTTTTGTTTGTTTTGGAAACCATTGATTCGGAATATTTGACTATATATGTACATGTGTTGAGAAAATATTGTATCCTTAGATGAATACTATAAACCCGAAAACAAACTTTAAGAAAAAAACTTCAAAGTTTTTGAACTTTATAAAAACTCCATTATGTTCCAAGTCAAACTTTGTTTTGTGTGTAATATCCCAAAATTTCATCCAAAAATATAAATAATTAAGGGCTAAAACCCAACAAAAACTATTTAAGCACTTTTTTCGTTCCCCTGATCACCCCTTTCAAAATTTCAAAAATGTATTCTGATTTATGACTAAAACAGCTTCAAAATCTTGCTTATTGAATAACAAAAAGAAAAATATCAAAACATTTTATAAACAATTTTCCTAGATGATACAATGCTTTTTTCAGTTATAAGGTCTAGTGCTCCCCCACCCCCACTTCTTTATTTTATTTTCAAAAATACAGAACCGATAAGAACCCATGGTGATATAATTCAAACAAAAAATTAATATTAAAAAATTTCAAAGCAAATATGTAACAACTTTTACGATATTAATTAAAACTTCTTTTCTCGGCCCCCTTCTTTAGAAATCCAAATTTTAAAAACATGTGTCGGGTTGTTCTAGGGTTGTTCTAAATTGTTTCAGGCTTTTGCTTCTTAAAATTGATTTTTGATATAAAAAATTTAAACAAAATGCTGCTTCTCCCCCCCCCCCCCCTCTCCGCCTTTTGAAAATAAATCTAAAACTTGTTCCAACTCAAATCCAATACATATTCCAAAGATTCATGCAAAAAATATTCAAAATTGAAGATTTTTTAAAAGCTATTTTCAAAAAATCGAGATTATGCATTCCTGCCTTTTCTATGACAGGAGATACTCTTGGAAAACATTTTTACTTGTCAGAGGCTGGGGCTGGGATTTGAACTCAGACCTCAGGCGTGACAGTCCAACGTGCTAATCATTACGCCCACGGGCTACTACATTTTACCAAATTGATGTAAAGAATAACGAAATGGATTTTTATACCTCTTCACTTGTACAGTAAAAGTACATGTTCATTGTGCATGTCAAATTATAATGAAATTCGAAACATACAAATATATTCAAAATTAAAAACATTAAAAAGGTTACAAGCATTGAAAAACTTTCGACTCCAGATGTATGCGATTGACATAAACATATTAGAACCTCCATGAAACAAAAATGCAGGTATGTGGTAACGGAAGATTTTACCCATCATATAGGTAGATATTGCACGAACCTTTCATGACAAAGGGTGAAATTAGTAAATCACTAAATTTAGGTACAATTCAAAATCTTTTATTTATAAATAAGAAAATACACATCTTGGGAAAAAACTTTCATTCCTATCAACAACATTTTAACTCAAATCAATAACTAGGCCTCGATATAAAAGAATACTATTCTGCGATAGAAAGGTAAAGGTACCGTAATCTACTATATCTACCTACGCATTCTGGCATTCTGACAACAAAATTTGTATTTTATCTTCAATGCCTTACCTAAATGCATTTTCTAATTTTAATATGTTTCTTCCAATCTGAAACATGATGTGAAGTCGGAACATTTACAACTACCTTTATCTACGTCTTTTAAAATTTTCAATGGTCAGCCTTTTCATTTTCATGTTTTTGATTTTGTTCTAATTTGACATGCCCATCATGGTATTGGGAGGTCGACTGCTTCATACCTCTATTGTAACCTTGTTTAAATCCATTGGCCATTCAACATATTATTGTACTGTTAGAGTTATCGAGAAATATTTCTTTACTTACATAACTTTTGCTTCATGTTAATTAATGCCCATACGAGTATGACCCCAAAAAACTCTTCTGGGAATGTGTTTGTTTTCATTTAGCTTTCATGTAGTTATTTCATGGAAAATAATAATTATAGCCCTACCCTACCCTGGAGATCATTTATTTATGAACGAGACCCAAACAGAACAACAAATATTATCCTTATCGTTCTTCACAAATTGACAGGCTACACAATTTCTCTGTATAAACAAAAGTTCAGATGGAGTTGTAGTCCAAAGACAAGCCCTTTACCGCTGTCCATTCCGCATGCGAAGTCCGAACGATTGGTCTTTATTCTTAATAAAAAGAGTGGCCGACTCGAACATAGTTTAATTGGATTTGATTCGATGGGGATTAATGTTTCCCGTGTGTGTTCGATTTATAAGTTCTGCACTATACATATGTATTTAGATATGTACCTATGATCTACGAGGCATAAGGCATGACATTCCCATCTATCATTAGGGAAGTTTATATTTTCCTCTATTACTTCTTCTATCACAGTTCTCTATCTTCGCTATGGATTTTATTATTATTTTTATTTCCTTATCAATCCCATGGGCGATTTATGGCTGCGCCAATGAATTGATTTAATTATATCACCCCCTCCCCTTTAAGGGCCAAAGAGTGCCTTTGAACTGAAATAATCAACATCAACACTCTTGTGGTTGATGAGATGTCAGTCTGCATCAGAGATGGATGGAATTGGTATTCACTTGAGAGCGTGTAAAAGAGAGAGAAAGAGAGCGGATACGAAAGTAGTATGTATTGTAGAGAAAATTGGAAAAAAATATTGATAACGCACAAAATGTATTTACGGATTAAAGTTTTGACATCTGTCAATTATGTTAGGCTTTTGATGAATTGCTTCGGCATTGGACTTTATTTTTATTTTATTTTTTGCTGCATGTAGATGAGATGTAGAAGTGGTTGGTTGGAATATTTTGTCATTATAAATAAAAATGGATGACAGGATTTAAAGTTTTATTTTTGTATGATTTATATTTTTAAACACTTTACAGAGTTTTTTATTTCAATTGAGGCACCTATTTGTTGATAAAGAACCATCACGAATTGTGGTTCCACAACGACGGCAATATTTTACAAAATATGTAAAGTTTGTTATCCTTTTATCTAAACATTTTTGTTTTATATTTCTTCAGTAGGTATACCTGTAATATATGTAAATTCAAATTTAACATGCTTCTCATGATACTATTTTCAGATAATTCGGTTCAAAAATCAAGATTTTGTTTCTCTTATTTTTTTCCATTAAATTTGTTTCCCGACTATTGCAAGACAAACTATGGTGGAAAATAAAGCTTACAAGTCACTAGATATCGGTTGTGTTTAGGTAAACTGGCACTTTTTTAAAGGAGTCAGTTTAGAAAAATCTTAATTTAAATATTTTTACTGCTGTCGTCTTCTGTTCGATAAGCTACTGTATTTCTTATTAAAAAAGAAATTTTACCATAATTTTTGAAAAAAAAAAACTCAAAAATTCTGATCTTTCTTCCAATAATGAAAAAAAAATTCTTACAATCTTATTAGAATTTCTATCATTTTTTCTGACCTTTTCTCCATTTACAGAATTTTTTTTTGGCGAAATGCCGGTTTATGAAAAACTAGTACAAATTTTAGAGTGTAATGAAGACATTTTTTTAAGATTTCTTTTTTTTCGGAATGGATCGTCCTTTTTATTTCCTTGCTTTATCAATTTTAAATTGTCTTGTTTAAAAAAACAAAAAACATATTCCGGCGTAATTTTTAAATTTCGGTAACGAAATCAAGCAATAACATCATGGCCGAATTTAGGGTTGTTGGGGCCCGGGGGAATGAAAGAAGTGAAAGCCCTTTGATATAAGAAATATGTATGTACAATGTACATATTTAAATCTTCTTCTTCTTATATATAAAAATGAATGTTTGTGTGTTCGTCTTTTATAGTTTCGCGTACCGTTAAACCGATTCAGTTGAAATTTACAGAATATGTTTTTATTATCAGCGGGAAGGTTTGTAAAATTGTTTTAGTAAAATCCAACCCCTACCAGCTCAAATATTAACAAAATTTGATATTTAACACTATATTTTGTATACTAAAAGTAATAAAAATAAATTAAAAATTAAACTAAACCTACTAATTAAAATAGTCATGCCTCCTAAAAGTTCACCTTTTATAATTCAATGTTAAAAAACATGATTTTACCATTTTTAATGTAGGTAATCAATATTAAAACAAAGAACTACATATGTTTGTATATGAATTGCAGATCAAAAGTGAAGTGTCAAAGATAATGCATCTGTTATGCACCCGATGGTAGAGAAGACCTATTCCTTCGACAATATCTTAAACCCAGTATAAATACCATGTCAAATATGTGGGGAAATATCAATGTGTGGAAAGTTCATATTTTGCCGAGTCTTAAACATGCAAACATTTATCCAAAGATTCTGTTATAGTGAAGGTACTTCAAACTTAGCAAATTGATTTTTTTGATTATGCAAAAAATGGCGCATACAAAAAAATTGAAGCGGTTGAACAAATTATACCTCTCTTAATTGGTATTTGCTGTTATATTAGCTTTGTGCGTTGAACTTTTTCGATTCTCAAAAAACACTTTAGGGATCTCAATTGTGTTGTTGATATTTTAAGCAAGAAAGAATTTCTGTACTCGAATAATTAAAACTTAAAATTAGTTTAAACTACTTTAAACGTTTCCATTTTCTTTTGCTATGTGTACCTTATTCGTTCCCTCAACTCGCCCCAGTAAAAAATCTAGATCTATACTTCAAGGCAAATTCAGGGCTACCCCAGGTGTAAAAAAAACAGAGAATTTGATTGTCAGGGTGAGTTTTCAAAAAACGCTTTAGGGCGACCTTAGGGTGACTTCAGGGCTCAACGAACAAACCTACTGACAGTACAAAAATCTAATGTAATACACTTGGAGTGTTCAGGAAAATGTGATCCCAGAGATTTCGCCTAATCCAAATTTTTTTTTCTAAGAATTTTGACAGCAAACTGTGAAATTTTGCTAAGAAACCGGCTGAGTTTCGAAATTAAAGAAAAAAAGTTTTGATGCGGTAGTAATACATTTTTCATACGCATCAGCAACGCAAACTTGATGATTTGCAGAAATATTACTTTGCATAAGTTTGACGTTTCGGAACGCAAAAAAATATATTTTAAATCGAAGCAGATCAAAAATGTTTGATGGGCAGTTTTCGCAGTAAATGCGCATCTGATGCAATTTGGAACTTAGCCATCCTGTACCTACATGTAACCGAGATTGCTGGAACTCTAAAATCTCATTTTCCTCTACATGCCTATTGCGCAGGTTGTCAAAATTTTAACTGTCAGAAATCAAAAAATGGCTAAAAAAGTGCCCCCTCAAAATGTCACACCGCATTATTAAGACAACAAAAATATTGACATTTGACAAGTGAAGAGGCTTTGGATCTACTATTTTCTAGGGATTTTGAGATTTTGACAGATGCGCAGAATTAAACAGATATAAAAATGCTTTAATATGTGTGCAGTGCTAAAGTTTTTTTTTTTTTTCAGGAAACTGAAAAACATTATACATATTTTGTATATCCAAAAGCACTTCAATAAACCTTTTTAAAATGAAATATGATGACAAATCATACTTCAAAAAACAACAAATGAAATAAAATTGAAAAGTCATCGAATCGCGCAGCTATACATTATCATAAAGAAAATTATTTAGAAAGCGAAGCAAGGTGGACACGGGTCTGCTAGTAATAAATATTTATTAATTATAATTTTATTTTATTTTGATATGAACTGCACTGTTTTAATTTTTATTTTATTTCATTGATTTTGTGTCCTGATTGTAGTAGCCCGTGGCGTAATGGTTAGTGCGTTGGACTGTCATGCCAGAGGTCTGGGGTTCAATACCAGCCGCTTCTACCATAAGTTTTTTTCGGAACTACTACCTCTTGCGAGGAAGTGACAAATCCTCCAAGAGTGTCTCTTGTCATAGAAAAGTGCCGCTCACCTTAGCCGTTCGGATTCGGCAATAAATTGTAGGTCCCATCCATTCCTGCAGACACGCACACAGGAATGGTTGAGAGTTGTAAGTCACTAGGCCCTGGGTTCTTCATGAGCCGTATGTGCCACCAAATGTATTTATTTATTTTTTGTGTCCTGATGTCCCTGATTGGGATATACATTTATGTTTACTTAAATGCTCATTAATTTCTCAAAAAATTGGGTTTTTTTTTTTTTTTGTAATGGTTTGTAGAGGGTAGAGGCCCTCAATATAAAAGGGCCCCAGAGTATATTCGTGCCTGATTTCCATTTATTTTCCAAAAATATTTAAGGATTTTTTCATCCAATTTTGGACAAAAAGAAGCATCTGGCGTAATTTCTTTCTTTTCAGTTTCTTATAGACTTAATGTCCCTTTGTATACCTACATACAATACAGCCAAACTAGACCAAATCTGGGGGATATATAACAGAAATTAAAAAAAAAAAAAAAAACCTTGTGTAGGTTGCCTAGAGTAAAGTGGTCAAGGCATAGGGTTGCCACGCTGTAAAGGAAGTTTCGGTTGTTTTTTTCCTTTCAATTAATCAATTAATTATAAGGAAATGATAGACCATCATTTTCAATTTCCTTACCCCCCCTTACCCCCTCAGGGGATCAATTTTAATTATCATCAATTATAATAAGCTTCAAAAAATACGAAATAAGACTCGACTTTGATGTTACAAAATGGATTCATCAAAGCCGTTAAGCAATAAATTAAATAAGATATTTTGAATAAAAAAAAAAATCTTAAAGCGCTAGATAAATAGACTTTAGGTACATTGTACATACCTACATCAGAAGTCTCACCTGCAACTCTTGGGAAAATTATTCGAAATTAATATTCATTGACCGCTGAAAATACAGGCAGACAGACACGTCTGCAGAAGATAAAAAAGAAAACAAAAAACTTTTCAAATTTGAATACCAATCTGATGGTCTGTTGCAAGGATCAAAAAGAGGCATTTTTTTTTTAATTTTTTGTTTGTGTAAGTCTTCTTTGTGGTGGCCAGGTGCATTTTTGATGATAGATTCGTATGGGATCTTTTCATATGCTCTTGTGGCATGATTTTTTTGCATTTTGTTCCATCACAGAACCATCGGTAGACAACAGCGGCCAACAACAACAAAAAGCAGACATCGTCAACTTTTTCGATATCTAGATCCGAAAATGATGAGAAACAAAAAAAAAAAACAATATTTTTCATCAGCAGAACCGTTCCATATGATTCGGAGATGGATGTATATTGTATACCTACCTACCTTTCTACTTTTCGTAGAAATTTATTACAAACGATTATGTGATCCGAACCGCCACTAACACCGTTCGTTCCTGGCTGCAGGACATGAATTTCCCTTTGGAAAAAATCCTGGGTGTGTTTTTTTTATTCTTCCTTTTTTTATGTCCTTCATTCCTATCATTTCAAACTTTCAATTGCATGCAAAAGAGGAGAGTTATATTTTCATCCGGGCGGCATCGGTCGGTCTTAGGTACGGAGCGAGTAGGTATTTGGTTGTTGGTTTGTCTGATGATGCCATATTGCCAGTCCAAAAGCTGAGACGAGAGAAAATTGAAATGTCAATCCGAGATTGCTATCCCTTCGTATTTCTATCGAGCTGTATCAGCCGAATTCTGACATTTGCAAAATATCAAAATTGAAGAGGACTTATCACGTCGATTCTGATTAGATTTTCATTGATCTCCCTTTCTCGACGACGACTGACGGGCACGATGATAATATAGAGTAAGGAAATGGAGGTCCCTGGGTAGCTATATTCTCCTGTAAAAAAATATAACTATTGATTTTGTTTCGAATTTTTCTTCTGCGTTTTTATAGTTCCCACAATAGGATACGCACAAACGATTCTGATTCTCCGACACGCCACACAGAATGAGAGGCGTTTTAACGAAATGAATATAAAAACTCTGAAATGAAATTCATCTTGTTATTCATCAAAAATAATCTGTGGCATGCAATAACGTATAACCCGGCCCGGACAGAGGAGCTGTTGTTCCATGACGAAGGATTAGAAGAATGATTGACCATATTGATGGCCGCCACATCCAGATTTAGGTCCAGTTTTCCACAGTCTTTTCTGTTCTGCGGCAAGGATTAATTGGTATATCTCTCCCTCTTTCACTCTTCATCCCTACCTCCTCACTCTCTCTTATGTGCCAGGGATATTTCAATTAATTTAATCTAATTGATTGGGATTTGATGTTAGTGGATGGTGATGGGATAAATCTTCGTTTCTCATCTTTTCTTCTTTGTTTGCTTCTCCTCTTTACGATGCCTGCTTTACAGGACAATCGATTTAATATGTAGCTTTGTCTTTTATTCTGTGGTCAATGATGTAGAAATGATCAATGAGAAAGGAAGTGCGATGGTTGAATGTGTTTCGATGTAAGAAAAAACACTTATAGCTCCATATATGACATCCGATGTCATTGGCATGTAATTTAATTAGCAAAGGACAACGTTATATAGCCACGAGGACAATGAAACCATTCATTTGAATATTATTGTTATTTAAATCGAAAGTCCAAAAGGATTTCGATAAACATAAAATGTGCTATACCTATAGGCTACGTGTTCTTACACTAAGCTTATATGTAATTTTTTACTTTCGTTAACTTAAAAGGTTATAATAGCCGCAACCCATAGAAACCATAAAATATGCGGATCCGCTGACGTGGAGTGAGTCTGCTCTGCTTTCATATCTGTTCAATTTTTTAAAGAATCCTGAGCGGCAAAGTATTACATATACATGCATATATCCGGAGCGGCTATAACATTTTTGCGAACCTCACTTTGCCAGTTTTTGTTTAAACTCAAACGCTCAAAGCATGGCCGAGCCTTATTTTTTTTTTGTTTAAATTAAGTGTTGGACTGCTTAGAATGACTTAAAAATTTGTACAATTTTTCATTATGGTCACGTGAGTAATTTATTTAATTTAATTTATTTAGCAACAAACGCCCATAGAGAGAGGGGGTGGGGCCCCCTCCCATCTCCAGAAGTTTGTTTAACTTTATTAGCTTAATACAAGCAAAACAAAAACACTTAAAAACTATTTTAAAACTACTTATGTCTAAGGCAGTTGTAGGAGAGGAAGGGCTAGTAAAGGCGTGCGGGACGATTAAGTAAGGATTTAAGACTTTCTTTGCTTAAATGAAAGTCAAAAGAGCTTCGCAAGCTATTAGTTGAGCGAAGCATGCGGGACAAGGGTTCGTTGGCACCATAGCTAGTTCGATGATAGTTTATTTTGAAAAGAGGGATCGATCTAAGGTTATTAGTGTTGATTTGAAGGAATATTTTTTGGAGAAACAGAGTGCATTAAAAAATAGCTGCATTAGTTGCAGTTCCGATTTACAATAATTAATGAATGCAATTAAAACAGACTTTACAAAAAGTGAGTGGAATTAAAAATTACAATAGCCGCATTTATATTTGGAGAAATTTATACTTTTCTGAGAAAATTATGTTATTTAGTGTTTTTTTCAAAAAGTATATTGACGATAGCAGGGTAGGCACCTGACGTTCACCACGGGGAGGTCGAGAGTAGGAGTGATAGACAGAGGTTATAGAGGACAATTATCTACCCATTTGAATGCCGCATGTGTCAATCAGCAATTAAAATAGGAGTAATATCTAAAGTTGCATTTGAAAATAAATGAATTGAGAGAATAAAATGCTTTACCGAATGTTTTTTTTGTAAACAGTTTTCTTTCTTCTATCAATAAATCGGTGTTTTCCAACTTGCATCTTTTTAACCCACCATGATACCCGACATGCTTAAAAATACAATACTGATAAGATTTGAAATACAAAAAAAACACGTTTTTTTTTCAAAACAAAAAATTAAGAAAAAATTGAATAATTTTTTCAAAATTTTAAAATATTAGTTGTAATTTTTTTTTCTCGAAAAATTTTTTGTTTCCCTCTAAAATATTTTCAATTCAGTTCAATATTTGTAAAGCAGTAAAAGCCTTATACCAAAAATATAAGGCTTCAGAATGATTTTTGTTTCATCTCAATATGACCACTTTTCACAGAGATACCTACAGCTCTTCAAAAAAACACTAAAAAAAGTGATTTTTTTTTTGTTCCCTTAATTGTTTTGATTTGACTATGTAGGCATTGTAATTAAATTGATTAACATTAAATAAAATTAATTGTTACACATAAACACAATGAAAAAAATGTAATAAATAAAAGCTTTCAAAATAATTAAATTTCAAAGTAGACGCCTTCTGGAAGGCTGCTAACATCAAGGATTCAAAAAAAAATAAATAAATCCATACATATGTAAAGAGTCTGAACTTATTTTGTATGCAGTTATACAAAATATGAGATTTATTTAAAAATTAAATTTAAATATTGGTGCACTAGGGCGTATACGCACTTTTTTTTTTAAATTAAATATTTAACCAATTTTACTTTAATTTTTTTTTCTTGCACATTAAGTTTGCTTAAAAGCTTTTTAGTTGTGGGCTTGATATAGAGTTCGTGTTTTTTGTGGAAAAGAGCCAAAATAATAGTTTTGAAAAAAGCTAGGTATGAGGAAATTCATAAATGTATATTTTTTTTTTAAGGGATAGATAAAGTTCTTGTAGTAGCCATGGCGCGGTGGCTAGTGCGATAGACTGTCTTGCCGGAGGTCTATAGGTTCGATCCCCAGTCTCGCCACCTAATAATTCCTCTTGCAAGAAATTAACAAAACTTCCAAGAGTATCTCTTTACATAGAAAAGTGCCGCTCGGATTCGGCAATAAAACTGTAAGTCCCCTCCATTCCTGCAGATATGTACACGGGAATGGTTGAGAGTTCTAAGTCACTATAGGCCCTTGTTATTTCTGAGCTTTTATGCCACCAAATTTTGTTATTTATAAAATTCTTAGCTCAATCGGATATGGTTAGTTTTAGAGACGAAATGACGTTGAGCGTAAACAGAAAAATAAACCAAACAAAGCGGCCTTTATGGTATGGTAAAACAGCGGCGCGCGGCGGGTAAGAGAAGCTCCTATACCCAACGTGTCATGTATCGATGGAGATTTTATGATAAAGCCCGAATTCGTAAATTTATTCAAGTATGTGCATGGAACTTAAAAACGACAGAAAATGCGGGAAAAAAACCATAAACAACATTGTGGACCACATATTGGATCTTAATGAAACTTGGTCGTATATACATGGATTACATGTCTTTCTCGGTCGGTTGGGTGTGATGTAGCGAAAAGAGGACCGTCACGAAAACATGTACCGCTCTACTGCTAAGTGACTGTTTGCACTACAGACATCCTAGGTATACCAATCGATAGATAAAGATTGCGCAAAGATTATAGAGGAATTTTTTTATAGCTATCGCCTCATAGTTGATGAGTCATCGCGTTTGGGGTAAATTGCAGCTAAATTAGGAGTACTTAAATTAATTTGAGCTCAATTTTTTCGGATATATAAGTGCCACTGAAGTCATTGATATCTCATTCGAAAGGGTTTGAAAAAGGACATCCCTATGGTATTTCCCATACCGTTAATTTACGTTATAGCACATAATGCGGCCCATACACACAACACTTGTGTTGACACTGGTGTCGGTGTACTCAAATGTGGTGTGTGTATGGGCAAGTGTCTACACCGATTTCGGTGTCGAACACGGTGTCAAGAAAATCAAAATCTTTTGATTTTTTGTGTCGGTGTTACTAAATGTGTTGCGTGTATAGCGGAAGGCCACACTGGTGTCAGAACACCGGTGCACACACTTGTGTTGTGTGTATGGGCCGCTTAAGACATATAATCCATGTTCGGTAGGTGCCACAAGGGCAATCTACCAAGAGTATTTTTTGGTAAACTGTTATAGATTTTGAAAATAAAAGTAGCCTATGTCCATATTCATATGTTCCAATCTGTCGTTCTACCAATTCTCAATACAATCAATTTGATATTTTTGAAGAGTAAGAGGATGTTGAATCTAATACCTAGGTTCAAAGAAAAAAATGCTCTAGGAACATTAAGGCGGCGGAAAACATCAGTTAAAAGGGCGGAGGAGGCAAAATATTAATTAAGCCTTCAAAACTTGTTCCCCTGCAATCACATATGTAAAGTTTCAAATTGTCCAATTTCCAAAATAAAATAGCATTACATTTGTGTCAAAGTATTTATCGAAGAGAATTAAAACCATCTTCAGTATTGTTTTAAACTCGCCTTGTGTAATTTATACTTAATTTAGGTACCACATCTTCTGAGAAACATGAAAAAAACTTAAAAATGTTGCTAATTCTTAACAAAATTTAATTATCTAAAAAAAAAAACTATCTTCGCTTCTCGTGTACTGAATAGGGACAAAATAAATAAAATTGAGTAGCAAAAACCAAAAGTTTAACAAAAACTTTCCATATGTAGTTATACATTCGAGGAAATACCTTACAATCCATATAAAGGGTCCACAAGCCGCACATGTTCTCGAACACGTCATGCAATTATATCTCAGAACAACAAGGCGAGTTTTCAAAAAACAACGACCCTTTTCTGCGGCTAACAACATAGTCCAGTTTGATTGTATGTACATATACCTTCCTTGGATATAGCTCTTTAACTACCATAATCTATTATACCAGTTTTCTACGTAGTCACTTTGGTGCGTTTGGTATGGTGGTGCCCTTGAGCCTTATACTAACTTTTACCTTAACAATATTATATTCCGGTCGCGTGAAATTCCACAAAAGAACGCATGAAGTGATTTTATCACTTGCAAGCTAAAATTTATCTACCATCATCCAGAATCCGGTCCGGCCTCGAGTTGCACCCAAAAACGTGCAACAATCTTGGGCTCTACAACACTATATGGAATGGACTTGGCTATGTGGTGCTTGCTAACCTGCTCGACATGTGGCAAGCAAACTCATTTGTGCTCCATAAAAGGTGATAAATTGTTGGCCTCTAGTTGCAACAAGCATGCATTGAGCAATCCAAACAGAACCAAGGCGACAAGAAGTCAAAGTCAAGGTGCTGCGCCGCTGCTGGCTGGCAAACATACAGAAGAGACGCGATGATGATGGTTGGTCGGTGCGAACTGCGAATACATAACCTTTTTTCCTTCTGCTACCTATGTGTCATATGTCAGTCGCTTGTCGCAGCCATCAAGAATGCCGCCACATCAATCCGAAGCACAAGTGTTGTTGTTGTTGTTGCCTTCACTTTGTACAGATGATGCCGGACGAGCAGCGCGAAGAATTATGACAGTGATATGTCAGTCAGAGTGATGGGTGACGCGCACAGCTCTAACATGAAGTAATGTTAATTTCACCACCAACCATGCACTGCATCCATACCGAAATGTCACCCATCCAGCAGGTGTAACGCTCTTCACTCCATTTTCTCCAAATGTCATATCATCCGTCAAAAGGACCAGTTTAAGAAGCTGTCAAGTTCAAGCGAGAAAAATGACAGCTATTAGAATTGAAGCAGTTAAAATGCAACACCACTGCGCGTCGCGTCTAACCGTTTCAAAGCCTCGGGACAGTGCCACTGGTGAAGCAATTAGTTGCAGCATGGTAATTTATGTCAGGCATTCAAGTTTTTTTTTGGTCGGACACGGTCTTCAATACTTTTTCAATCTCTAAGTGGTTACGAAATATGTACTACGTATTAACACTACATATCTATCAGGCCACTTAGATGTTAGGTTCACGGTTAATTGGTGCAAGTTCAAGATAATGGCGAGAGGGAAACAAATTTTTGATATTTTTTGAAATTGCTTTTTTGAGACGTGATGTATCGAATGATTTGAGTGACTGTATGATATCAAATTTGAAGCACACATCAGACATCACAAACAAACAGCCAATGATTTATTAGAAAAGTTAATTCGCTTTGTTTGATTTAAGGTTTATAACTTATAAGAGGTGTCAATCAAAATTCGAGGGCTCCAGAAGGCAATTCAATGGGAGACCTTTTTTTTTTTTTACTTTGTTCACGAGCCCTTTTGTGAGGTTGAGGTTTATTTTTTTTTTTATTTACGTACTGAGATGGGAAGGGAAAAATGAATTAGAAGTTTTATTTGAAAAATGTTTACAAAAAAAACCTTGAGGAAGTAATTTTGTTTTGTGTGTTTCTGTGAAATGTAAAACCTCTTTTCAAAACCTAGATGTGAGTGAGGTAATGAACTTTTTTTGGCTTTTGTGTAAAAATGGGCAATGTTTAGGCTTGTGATGGATGATAAAGAGGAGGTTAGGCTGAAGTTATGTAAAGGTTCTTTTTGTTCATTTTGATTGAGTATTGCTTCATTTGTGTATTGAAAATTTGTATTTTATTTACCATGCCATAAATTGAGAATAAATTTTATTTAATGTTGGTTGTTTACGAAGATTTTTTTTAATGTTCATACCTGAACTAATTAATTATACTGGTCTATAAAATCAAACCTTTTTTTATAGTTGAACATTTTTCGAAACAACGTTTAGGTTATGTAAGAGTATGAATAAAGTTTTCTGCCCAAAAACTCATTCTTGAGTTTGAAAGAACTAATTTACGCAGTTAGATTTTTCTTAAATAATAATTATACGTTTGGCACAGTCCCTAGAGTTTCATATTTGAGGGGGGTACTTGGGAATTAGGTAGGGCACGCGAAGACTTATCTACTGTTACAAAAAAAATGTATGAGAAAAGTAGGGACTGAATTAAAAAAATCAAAAATTAACTTTGAAAAGGAGTTTACTTATAACTAATACCGTAATGTTTTTTTTGCAGAAAAATTAATTCACTGAAAAAAAAATTTAATGGATTTGTTTGAATTTATGGATGAAAAAACAAAGATGCCAAACAGACTTGATGGATGTAAGGGCTTGCCAGACGATAGAAATAAATGGGATTCTATCATTTGATTAACGTGTTATGTACCTAGTTGACAAAAGCTTAATCTTTGTGTACTTCATTCCTGTCTAGCTTTGTTTAAAAACAATGATCTGGCATATATTGCATTGTTACAGGGTTGTCATCTTTTTGTCTTCAAAACATGAAATAAAACTGATACGTTTTAACTTATCCACTAAAGTGAGAGAACCTTAACTCCTAACTAGATGAGAAAGATTGAAAGATCCCAACAATCAAAAAGTGGAAACAAATATTATGAAATTATCAAATCGTTTTTATTTGCGATATACATACATAAGCAGGTTTTATTTAAAAAACTTTTTGCCGTCACTGGGGCTCGAACCGTGCATAGACCAAGCGTCTCCGGGCCATATGCACTACTTACGCACTGAGCTTGCGAACGGTACATATGATTTTTTTGATTTTCGACTTTCTCATTAAGGGCTTAATCAATTTTGAGCAAAATTGTTTAATTAGGGGGTCCTTTGAAGTCTGAAATCTGAATAATACTGCGTACAAAAATTTTCAAACAAAAATGTTTTGGATTTAAAAAAAAATATATATATTTTTCTTTGAAAAATCATGTTTTTGAAAAGAGTTAAATGAATTTTCTTGAAATTATAATTTTAGGTGTATATTATTAAGTTCTGGCCTTACCAATTTTTAACTTCTTATTGGAAGTTATTGTAATCGGTCGGATTTGTGAAATTGAAAATTTTGACATTTCTCGAGGTTTCGAGGTCTCTGGAGTCGGATTACATTGTTTTTAGAGAAATGTCTGTGTACGTACGTTCAATCGTTCGGAAGCTTTTATTCGCCGACGATATCTCGAGAAAGCATAGAGACATCGACTTCAAATAAATTTTATTTTACAGATAATAACCCACGGTTTTTTTTTTTTAATTAAAACAACCATTAAACATTGTTAAAAAATATCGAATATCTTGAGAACACACAAAGATTATAACTTCGGGTTAGTTTTATTTAATACACAAAACTATAGTTGATAATCGGTTTTTTTTTTTCTAGACCAAAAAACTGCAAAAAAAATTCTAAAAATTATTAAAAAATATTTTTCGGCTCGTATATCTCAAAAACAACCAATGATAGCAACTCCGAAATAATTTTAATCTACAAACAATACCATAATTAGTAATTGATAAGGTTTGTAAAAAAAATTAAATTGAAGGTTTTTTTCTAGCCCAAAAAACTGCAAAAGAATTGTAATTTTTCTTGTCGCATATATTTAGAGCAAACAGCCTTCCCTTGATTGCACAACTGATAAGTTTTTTCGAAGATTTTAAATTGGTAATTTTCTTATAAAAAATAACATCGGGTGTCGAGTTTCAAAGGGAACTAATGGGAAGTTATCAGTGTGGGTCAAACCCAGCCTCTTCTTTTTTTTTTTAATTTCATGTGCGTTAAGTTAGCACCGCTTTTTTTTGTTTTTTTTTTTGGTAAAAAACTTGCTGTCCTGCAATGTGCCCAACTTGTGCTGCCACGTACCGTATTTAAAAAGAAAATTATATTAGGCGTATGAGCAAGAACATATGGTTTTCAGAGGCCACCCTTTTTTTTAGCGTCATTCAATTTTTCAAAAAAATGTATGCTGTATGTGCTTAACTTGTGCTGTGTTATGCTGTAAATATTTTTTTTTGTTTAAAGTCGCAAGTTCGCAAATTTTTTCGGAAAAATAAACACAATAGAGCACAACTTTTCTTTGAAAATCGGCGGTAATTTCATACACATAAAAATTCAAAAATTCAAGAATTTTTATAGACGTATCAATTTTTTTTGTTGGAGAAAACTGCTTTTACAATTGTTTAAATTTTTTCTGTACAAATTTAAATTTTATCAAGAATTCGGACGGCGGCGCTAAATAGGAAATATTTCATTATTTGAATTTCATTTGAATGCAATATTCTAAGTACTTAATTAAGCTTAATTTGATAATTTGACTTAGATAATTCGTTAATTCGTTGAAATCTCTATGAAAAACCAAAATCAAACTCCACCATATCCAGTCCACCCCTTAAAGTCATTTAAAATATTCAAATAGGTTAAAAGCATTTGCAAAACTAATTTAGAATAGAATCACTCTAAATTTGTATTTAAAAAAAAAAGAGATCCATTAGTACTTCTGTTTAAATTGCCTCCTATCACAAGAAAAAAAAAAAAAAAAAAAAAAACATCAATTTGTTTACCGAAAATCCGGTCATTTACCCTCCTCCGCATGGGTGACGATGACGATGACCCATCCCATATAATACACACAACGTGCATCAAGTTCAGAAATAAAAATCTGTCTGCATCAGTGTGGGCCAATAAACTTGTCACTTTGTTGCCTCTGCCTGCACTTCTGCATTCCACACAATACCTACAGCTACGTGTGATGACAGTGGCCTGTCTGTATCAAGCAAAATGTTACTCAACCGCTAAATTATATTGTTTAACTTTGTTGCAAAGTTCCGTTGTTAGTTCGCTCGCAGGGTTATAGTTGCCATTGTCTATTTGTTTAAACATTTATTTATTTATTTATTATATTGCTTCGTTTTCAGCTGTTTCTATGCATTTCTATGAATGTACTTCTTTTTGCAACATCATTGAAGCATGAACGACATACACATTGGCGCGTAAGTAACATGAATGGATCGCGAAACTATTTTAGATACTTTTGCTTTCTTTTTTTTTTATCGAGAACATTCACTTTGGTTGCATAGGGTGACACATTTTTAATGCAAGACGTTAATGAAAATTATTTAAAAAAAATTCTAATTTCTTGAAGAGTTTGTTTATTTTCAAATTCCTTAAAACAACCTGAAATTTAGTCATACAAGCTTTTAAATTTATAAATAAAATAAATTTTGGTGACACAACAACTCATGAAGAACTAGGGCGTAGTGAGTGAATTACAACTCTCAACCATTCCTGGGCTGCGTGTCTACAAGAATAGAGGGGACCTACAGCTAATTGCTCAATCCGGACGGCTAATGTGAGCGTCACTTTTCCATGACAAGACATACTTTTCGAGGTTTTTGTCAGTTCTTCGCAAGAGGCAGTAGTCTTTTTTTTTTGTGTATCAACTTAGCAGGTCACTTTTTCCGTTACAGATTAAAAATTATATAGTGATAAGCTGCTACTTAGTTGCTAATTAGTTATGCAAAAACAAATTTAATATCTCTTTTCTGTTTCGAAAAAAACAGGGTTTCCTTATATGATGACGTCATCCCTATTTATTCGAAAACGAAAAAAGTGATTCAAATTTTTTTTTTTGGGAAACCAATTAGCAATTAAGTAGTTTTCAATATATATCCACTTCCAGACCGTTTATCTATATTTTTGAGAAAGTTGACCTGCTAAGTTGACGTCAACTTAGCAGGACACTTATTTTCTCGCAAACCAAAATTGCAATAAAATTTTGTTTGCGTAACTAACTAGCAATTAAGTAGTTTTCAATATATATCCACTTCCGGACCGTTTATCTATAGTTTTGAGAAAGTTGACCTGCTAAGTTGACGTCAACTTAGCAGGAAACCCATTTTTTCACAAACCAACAGAGCAATTAACTTTTTTAGCGCAACTAATTACCAACTAATTCGCAACTAAGTAGCAGCTAATTACCATACTTTTTAATCTGCAATCGAAAAAGTAACCTGCTAAGTTGATGCACATTTGTATGTTTTTTTTTTTGTATTATTATTAGGCGAACGAGGTCGAGAATGCAACGAAAAGCTCTGGCATGACAGTTCTACGCACTAACCACTACTTAAGTAAAGAGTAAGTCACTAAAAATACTTAGTTTTGCATTGAAGCAGATAAGGTAAGTCGATAAAACCACCCTGTTTAGTAGATATGTCTCTCTAAACAGCCGCTACTGATGCTACCCTCTTTAGCTCTTCCATGTGTAGCTTCAAATGTTGATCTATTCCCTCAACCATATGCATCCCCTAAGGGTATTTATTTCTCGTGATGGCTGGTGAATTGTGGTTGCTTCTAGCGTTTTTATAACCCTCACACTTAAACACAAAATTGCATATCCACAAAAAAAAAATGAAAAAACGCTCAAAGATTAATAGTGCCACTTTGTGAAATGCATTTTTGACCCCAAACAATTTTCAGCCTTATGCCCACACCCTCATATAGCTTAGCTTGAATCCATTTTTTTTTTTGTTGACTGCCATGTGATGTGGCATTCAAAAGCAAGTATGAATAAATATTCCTGGATGGAGGTATATAGCAAACAAATCTCAATAAAAATGCAAACTATATCTACCTTCGCGCGATATATCCTTGAAAAAAAAAATAATAAATATATGTGCCTGTGAGTGCGAGATTCTACATACATGTATATAAAAGGCTTTGAAAAAGCTTTGGTTGGGTATCCATATAAATCTCCCTCTACTAAATGCGCTGTCATGCATAACAAATTTCCAACCACGTTTTAGGTATATTTTTGTATCCTTTTTTTTTATTTTTTTCTAGGTACGTACCTAGTTCAGATTTGTGTATTTTTGTCAGCCTTAAGTTTTCTTTTT
Source organism: Epistrophella euchroma (assembly GCA_947049315.1). NCBI lineage: Eukaryota > Metazoa > Arthropoda > Insecta > Diptera > Syrphidae > Epistrophella > Epistrophella euchroma. The sequence continues at coordinate 116,272,002 of OX346245.1, read as the reverse complement.
TTTTTTTACCTTTCACTTTCTAAAATGTCAAGAGTTGGGGACAACCCAAATCAACCCGCCAGAGAATTAAAGGTTGGCTGTGGAAGTTTGTTTTTTTTTTTTTTTCTCAAATTTACCGCCACAAAACTGCTTCACATCATGCAGACAAGTGCTAAACTACACCTTTTAAGGATTTTGTTGCGTCGTTCCTTCCTTCCTTATGATTCTGAAATTACCTTTGAGAAAGTTTTGCTTCTACCTATAACTAAAAATAGAATGTTCAGTTTTCCCGCGAGGAGTTACAACGCCATCAAAGCAGAAAAAAAAGGACGATTTCTAACAGACAGTTACCCCAAGACAGTTGTTATGTTGTGGCCTCAGATATTCATGATTGGCAATGGGGATTCACGTCAAAGTTTCAGCCCCCCCCCCAATCCTCGAAAACTAAGTTAAGGGCAAAATACCATCCTTCGTCGATTTGCCTAGGTGGATATGGAAAAAAAAAAAAATAATAATAATATATTTTGGGGAGCCCAAAAAGGTGTACATATACCCGCACCTACCCTACCCAAGATTCGAATACATTTTGTAAATTGGATTCAGCTTGTGCCATGTTACAATGCTTATTCTGAAATTATTATAGGAGTCACAAGGGGGAGCCGACGAAAAGCAGGACATACAGAAAACTCCTAGTTCTTGTATTTTTTCAACTGCGACGTGTTTTCTCATTCTTTGTGCTTGAATGAAAAAGTATACCCAAACCATCATCCCCCTCTTACTTAAACGAAAAAGGGAGGCAACGCCCTTTTACGAGTATCAGGAGGTTTAACCTTTTGTGTGAAAAGTTTATTCCAAACAAGACTTTGGTATGTGGGTGTGTGTGGGTGTGAGTGTTTGTGTGCGTATGAATAGCGTTTGAAATCATGCACTTGAATTTGAACTTTATCAAAAGTTCTATATAATCCTTAAAGACATGACGAAATGTTTTGAGCTCCACAGAATCACAACTCCTGTGCTTCCAAATTAAGAAAGATAGAGGGAGAACGATGAATATTATTATTATTTTTTTTTTTATTTTTATTTTTGAAAAATGTAAATGAAAATATTCAATTTGGTTAATACGAATAGAAACGGTGCGAACAATGATGCAGAGGTGATTCATTCTTTCCGAATAAAATTGCTTCAATTTATCATACCTAAACCTCTACCACACCCACACCTCTTACCTTACATCTTGATAAAAAATGGTAAAAGTATGCAACAATTTTTATTATTTCCTTGCTCTCAGAAATATAATATTTTTTTTCTCAGATGAAGGTATATCTAATAAGAATTATTGTAATGTTCTTATCATAAAATGTAACCTACTGCATCGGAGTATTATGGAATGTGATGCTTTTAAAAGGTATGAATATATGATGGGTGCTGTGTTGATTTGAATTCAAAAGGAACTCAAATTAAATTTCAGATATCATTTTTTTTTGTTGTTGTTGAAGTTTTTGAGGTTTAGAAAAAAAATCAAATGTTATAAAAATATCAGAAGGCTTTGAGGGTTCGTAAATGCGAGTTTTGTTATTAAATTTTGCATACATACACATACATGTTTAATACATAGATACAGATTTGAGCAAGTCAGGATGCCTGTCAGTAGGTCTTTAAAAAATAAATGAAACTCAACTGGACTTAAAATGCTAATTTGGCATTAATAAAATAAAGTTTAATCGGGCTTAGATACTTAAGACATCGAGGCGTATTAATTCAGCAGTAATTTTCAAAATGTTGTTAAGTTTAAACGAATTTTCTGAAATTAATTTTTACGCGTATGCTTAAGCTATTTGTATATAGTACTTATACTTATACCTTTGCTTATATAGCAATAATTTCGTATTAATAGTAAGCTATTTAGTTATTCATTGAGTTATTTGATCCTTAAATTTAGTTTATTGAATGCTTCGTTATCGAATTCATGCTTATGAATTTGGTATAATACTCCTTAATTGCTTAACTGCACTTTTATAAATTTAATTCAGCTAGTTCGAAGAATGTTCTATTAGTAGTCAAATAAAATTGCTATAGAAGCATTTGATTCTGTAGCGGAAATGAAGAGAACATTTACTGTCAGATAGAAGTGCTATAGAAGCATTTGATTCTATAGCGGAACATTTACTAGATCCAGTCAAAGACAGTTTATAGGAGAAGGTAGAATAACAGAAACAATAAACAAACAAAAATTAGAACACTATTTACCCTTTTTGACAACAAGGTATCCCCGAACTTCCTCGACATAAAAGACCACAAACTGAACTCATTTTTCACCGCCCGTGCTTTTTATATAGTCAAGGACATCTATGATTAGACCCCGGGAAAATTGTATAAGTAAATCTAATGCGAAAATTCGCCACAAAAAATACCATGGGAACATTGGTACTTCAATTACCTATTTCCTCCAATATACTTAGGACGTGTGCGAATTCGTTTAAAAATTCGATTAAATTTGATCCCACATTAAATTTTGACGTTTCATCAGTAGTAAACACAATTTCATCTTTTTGCTGTGTGAATTCAATTAAATGGGATTTTTTTAATTCTAATATTTTTCTTCTGTCCGCGAGTTTTAGAAAAAAGTAGAACACATTTTTTTGTTAATTTGTTACAAAAAAATGTAATTTAACTCTGTGCGAGTTAAAAAATTGAACGCCCATTCTAATGAGTTCAAAGAGAGTGCTCTTATTCTGGGCCTGTTATAAAGAACGCTTATGGTTCGTATTCTGTTGCAAGCAGCTGCAGATCAAAAACACAAGACGCAAAAAACTCTGGCCGCTTGTGGAGGTCACGATGAGCTGGCAACTTTATTTAATTATTGTTATCATTGCTGCAATTAGCAAATTTTGTTCTGCAGATGAAAAAAGGGGATCAATCCATTCATCTTTGAGATGTTTTTCAATAAGAATTTCATTTTAACCAGCAGATCCGGGGTTCTATTTTGCGTCAATTCAAACTCGTAGCGCAAATGAAATTGTATCCAAGAGAACAAACAATGTTCTACTTCTAGCTTCTATTTCTCTGCAAGCAGGATCCAGTAGTCTTCATTGTGGCTCTAGAAACAAGATTACACAAATTGGCATTGAACTTTTTCTTAATATTTTTAGAGTGAAATCATTTATTTATATTTTAATGCATCTTCATTGAATATGTTCTTTTTATGCACATGAAAACAAACAAAACCTTTCGTGGGTGCTGGTAAACGTCAAAATTTAATCTAGCAGCATAAATTTAACGTGCCCCCGAACCATGTTAAATTTTGACGTCTTATATTCACCTCAATAGTGTCAAAATTTAATTTTGGGATCAAATTTAATCCAATTCACACACGGCCTTACTTTTACTTTAGATAGCGCTTACAGCCCGGGATACACTATGGCCTCAACCAACAAGCCCCTCCAGCCAGCTCGGTCCCTAGCTAGCTGCCTCCAGTTACGCACTTCAGGTTGATTGAGGTCGTTCTTCACTTGTGTGCGCCACCTAAGGTGGGGTCTTCCTCTGCTGCGCAGACCGTCAGGGGTAGATTCGAAGACTCGTCGGGCTAGTGCGTTGGTGTCAATACGCTCCACGTGTCCCAGCCATCTCAGCCGCTGTATTTTCAGCTTCTTGACCAGGTCGACATCGCTGTCAAGTCTGCAAAGCTCGTTGTTAAATCTTCTCCTCCATACCCCATCGATACATACTGGACCGAAGCTTACCCGAAGAATTTTTCTTTAAAAGCACCCAAGCAGATTCTTATCCGTTTTTGACAGGTTCCATGCTTCTGCCCTATATAGCAAGACCGGGGTGATTAGGGTCTTATATAAGGTCTCCTTGGTTCTTTGAGAGAGGGCTTTATTACTCAAATGCCTTCTTAAACTTATTTAAAAAGAAAATAAAAGAATGACTTTCCGGCTATCAATCGCATGTCATTGTAAATGTTGCCAATGTATTTAATAGTTGATGGTTTTTTTTAATTTTAAGTCATTTTTTTAAGAAAACTACCCGTCCCTCCTAAACAGGGTGAAATGGACCCCCCTTCTGAAGACCCAACCAATTCATATGTAAAATCAAATTGAAGTCATTTTTGTGGTACATTTTGATGAATCTAATTGCTTTTTTGTATGGTTTGTCCTCTAATAACTGCATCATGTTTGATAATATTTTTCTTAAGACCAGCTACAACCATTCACGTGTTAATAGTTTAATTATATCTTTAGTGAAAAATGTTAAAAAAGCCAAAAATACTTAGTTACTTAAAAAAAAAAAAATAAAATTTATAAGTACAATATTTTTGGAAGAACTCAAAAGCAATAGAAATTGTAATAAAATCAGTTAACTACATAGCTCAGAAGATATACGCGAATAAGGTAAAAATAAGACATATTCTCAAAAATAATCAAAACCCAATATCTGCAATGCTAATTTTTTAGCAAACACAATGTTATTACAACTATACATATGGGCATAAAATATGCACATATTATTCATAAAAAATGAAAAAAGCCTTAAAAAAGTTATTACAAAAGATGAAAAAACATAAAAATTTCGAACTCGATTTCCTCGTGTGAAAGGTGACTAGGTCTAAAAAAAACCCTTCTATGTTGCTAAGTTTGAATTTAAATTTTTAATGCACGAATTTGTATGCACTTTCGTCAAAGTATGAAATTTAAATTTTAAAACTTGTTTAATATTTTTAAAATATGCATGAAAAATATGCCCAAAAATCCAAAAAAAAATGTTTTTATATGCATTTATTTTAAAATATGCGAAAAAATGATCTAATGATTGGATGCCATTTTTAGTGAAGTTTACTGATTTGAAAAACTATCTTATTCGTTTGCTTCTACGTTTACCAACAGAAAATATATGTTAACATAGAAATCCTAGCCCTGGTAATGACCAAAGTACCAAAGACCATCTTAAGTCACCCCCTTTAGACGACCTAAATCAAAAATTCGAATTACCCCTTTAGAATAAAAGAAATAAAAATTCTTAAGTTATTTGTAATGATAACTATATTGGAGCCAAAACTTTTCTTCTAATTTTTAGTTCGAAAAATTTAATACAATAAAAAATTCGACTCATTGGACATATTGCATCTATATAATGGTGATATACTGTATACTCCATCGAATATCTATGCGTTAAACTATATAAATTTTCATAAACTGACTTGAACCTTATTTTCCTCCAGAAGTGTTATAGGAGCGCTATAGCTTCGGCTCTTAATAATTTAAAATATACAATTTGAAACCGTGTGTTTTTTTTTAAATGAAAGTTCTACTTAAAATTCTGTATCACCTCTCCTGTTCTATTTACTTTAGTCTAACGGTATTTAAAAGGAGAGTTAAAGCATCAAATTTCTTAAATATTATTGTTATTAAAGATTTTGAAATTTGTTTTATCAACTTTTCCATTTCAAAAGAAGCGAAAATCTAATTAATTTCTGCTTACTACCTTTCCTCCACACCCCCCCACCCCCAAAATGGGGGGGGGGGACTCATCACAAAAAATCAGCTGGACTTTACATATTTTATCGTTACTCAATGTCTAAAGTATACAATACAAACTTGTCATGTGCCCCTATCCAGTATCTACCCCTCCCCCTTTTTACCATTTTGATTTTTTAAAATCAATTTATTTCAATTTCAGAAAGTATTCAGCTTTCAGCTTAGAATATTCAACACTATTATTATCCGTGTTTTTTTGCAAGCATGGAGGAAATTGGTCGAAAAAAACGATATCGAGGATTACCGACGCCGTCATAGAAAAAACATGGAGTTTTCATACAAACTATCGATAACATGTATGGAATTCATGTCGGTCACACAGTTTTTCTTCGTGCTTAAGTTAAGCACCGAAAATTCTCCGTGCTTATAGCTAAGCCCGAATGGGCTAAGTTCTTGTTGCATTTAACAAGTAAATTGTTGAGCCCCGACATCGTTTTTTTTGTCATCCAATTCCCTTCGGGCTTGCAAAAAAAACACGGCTATTATCTCAAAGTCCGAAAGCTGGTGACAAAGTTTTTTCATCAGCTCAGTATTTTTTGGAAGCTTTGATGAAATATTATTGATTTACTCCAAACTGACAGTCTCAACTCGTGTTATACGCTGGAAGGAAGGGCAGTGACAAGGATAAAGAATTCCTTCATTCCTTGTATCATAACAAAATTAGAGGAGTCGATGTGTGCTGGGACTTTAGGGTATAGACCATAAAGCTTTTGATAAAAAAAATTACTCAATATGATTTCTAATATTATTCAAGTGTGAGGAATTTGGCTGTTTTTATGTCTAATATGAGTAGACTGGAATATAAATGAACAAAATATACTGTATCTACAAACTAATCATCTATTTATTGTATACATAGATACTGTTTCTATTTAAATTAGTTCGAATCCTTCAGACAACATCTGTAGGTTTCTTAATGAACTCTTAATTAACAATCAATAAAACAAGATTATTCATAGAAGATGAAATAATCCTATATAGAATTCTCTAGAAACCCTTGTATATATAAATCAAACTAAAATTCAATTCCCTATTCTCAACCATCTGAGCAAGCCGCACAAACCGCAATTCAATCACAAAGCTTTAAATAAATTATTTTGTTATACTCAAGAGCCCCCACTACTTTCGAACAGAACTACTTTTCGGTTTAATTAAACAATACGAATACACAAAAGGACTCTCCGAAGCGTGCCAAAAACACAAATTCAATTGAAGAGTCTCTCTTCTTATCCCAAATCAAACTTCTAGAATGACACACACTATTATTCAAATCATATATTGGTAAAAACCCTTGAGCCAAAAAGTGTTCGTAGTCACTCTCTCATAAATGTCCTTCTTCTATAATCTTATTGCATTGTGAAGAACTTAACCAAAATAAAAACTATAAATAATTAATTAATCCTTAATATGTTTTTGGTTGTCTTGGTTTTGGTCTATTTGAAGTAAAAAGGAGAAATGAAATTTAAGACTTCGATTGCATGCTTCTATACCCATGGGAGTATTCGAGTATATGTACATCTTCATCATCATCGAATCCCATATAAGAGTGCAAATCCTTTTTGAAATTTTCCTAGAATTTCCATTCAATCACTTGTCGGATTTTCAATTGAAAATTCCAAAATCATGCAATACACCACTCACTCATGTTGCTGCACAAATCGAATTAGGTACAGATAAGGAAGACTAGACATTGCTGAAGCCTTCACATGAGACTATATCAGACGCAATAAGGACCCTGCGGATATAATAGATTATTATTTTTGTGTGTGGGAAACATCAAAGGAAAAATCAGGCTGGTAGATAGATGCAAGGAGCCTTTTGCCAAAAGACAGATGAAGACATTAAGGGAAAATAAACCTTTTAAGAGGAAAAGATGGAATAAGCTTCCCTTCCCCCTATATAGTCGTTAATATGATTTTCTCATCGCGTCTTATCCTTTAAATATGTTTTGGTTTTTCTTGGGCTTTTTCCTTTAACCATCATATAACCAAACAGCGCGGGAAGGAAGATTATACTATGCGTCGACGTCTGCGTCAGTTTCATTTAATTTTTTTTATATGTAGGTGAGGTACCTTGGGGAAGATTGGAGCAATGTTATGAATGTATGAGCGTTAAGATGCTTAAGAAATCTGCTCACATACAACACCCAAAATATCTATACGTTTTCTTTCCTGCTGTTTGCAGGAGGGTTATTCTTCATGCTTGCGTGTCCTTTCCATGATGAGTTGTGGTAATAGTGGGAGAGGGCGACCAGCATACGAATAAGAAATGAGTTCCTCGACATAGTGCTCCAGGGGTAAGAGCGTTTATCGCAGCTTGAAGCCACACTGACAGCCAGGGTCGTGCGGGTGCATTATATAGAAAAGATAGGTAATAGGCTTGAGTGCCTCATGGGATGTTCTGTCCTTTTGCTGATTCTCTGGGTTACAGCACTGACAGGGAGGATATGAATTTTTTCCCAAATGGAGTGAGGGTTCCTTTTGTTTTAAATTGCCTTAAGGTAGATTGTACACTATACTCAATACACAGGTCACCTTTCGGAAACAAATGAAAAACGCCTGTCAGACACATTTTGCCTTTGGACAGATTGGGGAGATACTGTAAAGTAATTGGATTACTGGTGATGGCCTTCAGGTGAAATTTATGTGTACTTTGAGATAGAATATAAGGTGTTTTGAGATGAGGTTGATGAAGATTGACTTAATTTTAACTGCTTATGATGCATTTTAAGGAGTGTACCTATACCTTATGATTGGTGTTGTTGGAAACAATAACAAAATAAAGCAATTTTGTCATAATAATGTGAAGTTGACAAATATTATATATTTTCTGCTTATCTTACAGTTCCTTTCAAATTTATTCGAAATGAATATCAAGACATTTTTATTAATTGGTTTATTCATAAATGATTTTTCTTGATTTTATTGACAAGTTTCTGACATTATTTTATGGAAGTTTTGGTCAGATAAGTAGCAATACTTTGTTTCTCTCTTTTGTTGTCATTTTGAAAGGAAATTACTATTTAAAATTACAAGCTTATAAACGTAAAATATATCAAGCCCTAACAACCAATTTATCGTAAGTGTAAAATAGAATTTGAACAAAAACAGGTTTCTGCTGATCTAAATAAGCCAAGAAAATTTGACCGATAAGGCTGACTTTAAGTGAAGCACTTATAGTGTTATTTGTTTAGGGTTTTTGATTTTGTAGGATGAAAGAGGCATCATTTTTTTTTGTTGTTGTATTAGGTACTCGAAAACAATCAGTTTTTTGGAAGAATTTACAAAGCAAACATATTTTAGCTTTGTTTCGGTGTTGTAATTAAAATTGACACTACGAGAAGTCCGAAAAAGAGGGTTTCGCCACGCCCCTGCCGCCGCGCCGCCCGTCGCCGTCTGACGCGTCTGTGCGTCCGTGCGTCCACTGTAATTTTAGGTAGAACCAAAACGGGTGGGCCTAGTTCCTTCAAATTTGGTACAGAGCGTTTTTATGTGATTTCCCATAGGGAAAATTCAAATATTTTATTTAGCTCATCTAAAAATGGCTCTAACTATTTTGATTAAATTCATACCTCAAATTCATTTATTATTTCTAATGACCAAAATAGATGTGCGTGAAGTTAGCACAGCCATTTTTGATTTTCGTGAAAAAAAAAATGGTTGTGCTGCGATGTGTCCAACTTGTACTGCCATTTGCCGTATTTTTTTTTTTAAATCGTACTAAGTGTATGGTTTTTAGAGGCTACCCATTTTTTTAGCGTGAAGTTAGCACCGCCATTTTCGTTAAAAAAAATAAAATATTGTTCTGTATTATGCTCAACTTGTGCTGAGATGTGCCTTAAATATTTTTTTCAAATTCGAAAATTTTACGGATGAAATTTTTTTCAAAATTAAGTTTTTCTAAAAACATAAAAATGTGCTGTTTTGTGCGCAAAGAATGATACTAAGAACCAAAGAGTTAAAAAAAAAATTTTGAAAATCGAAAATGGCACAACCTTTACTCTTCGGTTCTTAGTATAAAATTTTGAGCACAAAACAGCACAACTTTAAGTTTTTAGAAAAACCTAATTTTAAAAAAAAATTTTCATTGGTAAAATTTGCGAATGTGAAAAAAATATTTACGGCACATCGCAGCACAAGTTGAGCATAATACAGCAAATTTTTTTTTTTTTTTTTTTTGAAAATCGAAAATATTGGTGCTTACTTCACGCACATCCAAAATAGTTGTAAGAAAACTGGATGTCTTGTATTATCTTCTGTTAGTGCTCTGATTTTATTATAATTTTGTAATCTGGTGCTTCTGAGCAGTTCAAACAATATTGCATTTAAAAATTTAAAAAAAATATTTTTTTTTTAAACAAAATAAAAAAATACTAGCAGGCCCGTGCTCGCCTTGCTTCGCATGTTTAAATAACTTAATGATTGTAAAAAACTTTTGTATTTTTTTTTTTTATATTTGAAAACATCGGACATTTGAAACAATTTATCACTTATCTTATAAATTTTAACTATTTTTTGGTAAACTATTGTAGTAGCCTATGTCCATCCTGATGTTCTTAGCTCTCGCTCTTCCAACTCTCATTGAAATCTATTGATTATTAGGTATTTTCAGAGATTAAGAGGAACAAACAGACAGACAAACAAACTTTCACATTTATAATATTAATAGGATGGGAGATGGCACTAATCACCATTTTTGAAAATAACGAAATCTACTTTACTACTTAATTAGTAGAAATAGGATCTTTGGAGCAACAAATTAACGGATGGAAGTCGAATTTCAGGGAAAACTTACTTTCGTTATTTTTAATTCTCTAAAACTAGAATACATGTTGACATCTGGTTTTAAATGTTTGACTAAAACTTGATGGGATCATTAAATATTAAAAACAAGAGTATTATTAAATAACGTAAAATTTGGAACAAAATGAGTTTGAACACAAATTTTTGTTTTGAAAAACTGTTTACTAAAACAACTTTATTTAAAAACATAATAAAAGCAGATATTTTTGGCTTTACAGAAAAGTGTAGCATGCGGTTCTTACCGTTACCGTTGTTTTAGTATATTTTTTTTTTTTTAACTGTATTAAGTTTTCTTTTAGAAAATATCCCCTCCTGTAATTTTTTATTTTCTCAAAAACTAAAAGGCATCAGGTTTTCTATTGTTGGCTAAAAACTAATAATAGCATTGAATTTTGAAAACAAAATTAGTTCTTAATCACGTAAATTTTTGAAAAAAATCAGTTTAAACATTTTTTTTCCTTTTTATTTTTAAAATTTTGAGTTTGAAAATTATTATTTCAAAAACTATTTCCTAAAATAGATTTATTTGAAAATAAAATAAAAGAAGAGATTTCTTAATTTACAAGAAGGTATATCATGGCATTGTAAGTGTTAATTTGTTGTTTTTAAATAATATTTTTTTCTGTTTTAACTCATTTTTTTTTTATAAAATTGCCCTTCCCGGCTAAACGGAGGGAAATAGACCCCCCTCCCCTCCCTTCCGATTTTTTTCTTATCTCGACCCAACCTGCACGCCCTAGCATTTTGTCATATCTTAGGTGAATCACCCTGTATATTGATCAAAATCTCGAGCTCTACAAATAAAAATAACTTGCCATAACTGACTCAATATTTAGTTCTCTTGCAAGTAAAAATCTGTTATTGAGTAGTTTTTTTTTTTATTTTTTACTATGAAATCCCAATTTACTTTCTTAAAATTAATTTTTTTTTACAACAAGAAAATTTAAAGTTATTGTTAACAAAACAAAAAAAAAAACATGGAGTTGAAGAATAGTTGAATTTTTGAATAAAAGTTAAGTTAAACCATCATGAGCAGTGTCTTATTCAATTGTATTTAATATTTATGAAAAAATAACTTTGAATTTTTATTTGTGAAAAAAAAAATGTTAATATTTTAAAGACCAATAATTTGGGCATTCATCTTAAGAAAGAGAAAATATTATACTCTGGCATTTATATATTTTTGAGTTAAATGATATTCAAGAAAAAAAATTTAAAACTTTCAAAAGTTTTGTGTCAGAGGACATAGCAAAAACGATAAAACTTAAATGGTCAAAGTTTTTTGACTTAAAATGAGCCAGAAATCCATGATTTTCTTCTACCGTGGTGACAATGGATACTTTATTTTCCTATACTCACAGATAAATTAAAGCTTTATAGAACGGTTTTGAGTTTTTGGAATAAAGATACAGATGTACCAATTTGCATTCAATATTCACTTTCGTTTCTATGAGGTCACAACTCTCAAAGAAATGAAAATCATTCAATTATCTTAAACCCATGCTACTTAACCTTGCCGCTGTGCTTCACTTAATTCTGAAAATTATTTTTCTCATTCCCATAACATAACCCATTGAAAAACCATCTAAGTTGATGAATAGGAAAAGGAGTGTAGACCAAGCCTTTCAAATACAAAACTAAGCATAAACTTATAACAGAAAAATTTGCACGGCAAATATAATTATTGTCGCCTACTACATGCAGCAGGATGTATAGGTACTTAATCAGTATCGTAAAAGAAAGTTTATACCACAACAGCTCACCTAGATGCAATCTGCTCATTCGTTCTACTTCTATTATAGACCGTTAAAAATATGATCATAAAAAAAAAAAAACCTAAGCACTTCCCATCAATTTCAAGACCTCGGCAGCGTTGGTGATTAAATTATGAACTCATTTACGCCCATGCAATTCTTGTCATCTGTCTCCAGTGCCAAAATCGATCACTTTTATGCCACAAAACAGAGATATTGAAAGATAAAATAAAGTGTTCAATTATGTCGAATGTTATTGCTCTTATGGCTGAAGCTTAAAATTTGAATAAAATAAAAATAAGAATGCGAAGCTTATTTTTAAAAATAGGAAAATTAATTTATTAAATAATTATTATGTCAATGGGGCTGAAGACTATATTCTTCAACTATATCAGCTCACAAAAAAAACAGAAAAAAGAAAATGAACCAAATTTTTTATTAAATTATTAAAAAAAATACGAAGCTAAATTTTTTATAATTTGGAAAATCCTCTTCCTAATAATATAATATAGTGCATGAACATCGTACTAATAATCGACTGAAATGTTTAATTGATTTTCAGTGCGATGTTCTAATAATCATAAGTTGCCTATGGTCACACTGTTATTTTTTTTTGCAAATCAATAACTTGCCCTTATTACAAGGTACCTACCTGCATAGTGCATAATACAATATATACAAATATCTTTAAAAAAAAAACGGGTGGCAGTGCAGTTAATTGCTTCAGGCGCACTGCTCCAGTTCTATACAACCATAAGGAATTTGGAATTCCTCCTTGAGTCCCACAATAGTCTATGTCGATGATGAAAGTAGGAGTAGCAGAACAAAGTGGGCGCCAGCCAAGTCAGTTAGAAAAACTTAACCAAACGCTTGCTTTGATTTTTTTTTTTTCTTTTTTTTTTTTATAGCCCATTTATGAAGCATAATTTGCGTTCAGCGTTATTAACTTGTCGCCATAATGAAACACCAAAAGACCAAAGCCAATCCTGTTTAGATGTAAATTTTTGTTTTGTATCTAAATTGGTCGTTTTAGTTACATTTTTGTATTTTTTTTTTTTTGTTTTAGTTGGTTTGTTCGTTGGTCTATCGAGGTCGTTGAAGTTGGCTGGGATCATGGAATGAATTATTATTATTATTTGAGACTTATAAACTCGTCGAATGGAGTTTCGTATTATTTTTTAGCTAAATTAATTGGTGTGTATAAGGTTAAGGATACGTGTCGCTTGCCGTTAGAATATTACAGTTAAAAGTTACTTTTATATAGGAGTGAAGTTAATTTATTTTCATTTGAAATCTAGCAGGGGCCTTAGTTGTAGGTATTTGTATTGAATTTTATTATTACTTCGAGAATGCTTTGCAGTATTCCAGTAATTTCAAGTTAAATTATCTGCGATATTCTTTTGGTTCAGTTTGAAAGGGTGGAAGAGGTGGAAGGCCACGCACGCACTCCCGTATAAGCCCATTGTTCTCAAAATCGAAACCAAACTGTTTAGTTACATGTGCGCCTGGCCTAACACTTTGAAAAAAAAAGTTTTGTAGAAAAAAATAACTACATAGTTCAATCAATGGAAGAAAAGACAGAAATTGTTTGCAGTCATGATTTAGGTTTACTGCCGCCCTAGGCTCGGTTGAGTACGCCTCACCCCCCCCCCCCTTGTTTTTTTAAAACTAAATTCTAGTAATTACCTTTATTCTTAATCGTTCTTGCAAAGCCTTTTTTCTTTGCTGCGACTATGGGAGATAGTTACAAGCCTTGAAATTTTGAAGAATAAATCCAAATCCGTAGTAGTAGGCGCCACTAAAAATTGTCACCTTCTTGTGACTACTATCCGTTTTATAAACAAATTTCATTTATTTATTTCATAAATTCCCGGCTGTGGGATCTTAGCACCCAAAAATCGCTGTTGACCTTGAAAAACTGTATTGAAAATTTTCTAAGCCTGACCAATTTCTGAAAATAGCTGACCTTTTAGATGACATACTTTTTTTTCGAATATCCCTCCCATTATATGAGGTGCTAAGATCCCTAAGCCTAGATTCTCAAACTTAGTTTATTTCCGCTTTGAGAATCAATTATTTTTCAGCGGCCCCAAAAGAAACAAAATTTAAAAAATTGTGTTGTCATTTTTTTCAATAGAAAATATTTTGACACTTATACAGATCTGATTCATTAGTCAAGTCAATAAAGGTTTTCACCTGGAAAAAAATCCAACAGTTTTGAAACTTGGCACACTTATAAAGAGAGGCCTAAAGATGAAGTCATCTTTCTCGGTTTTTAGTGTTTATCTCAGAAATTGTTTGTTCTTTCAAAAAATAACCTGAGAAAAAAAAATAGCTTAGAAAATTCTCTACAAAATACATTATGACCAAATTTTTCATATCTGTCATATTTATCAAGTTATTTGGCACCTGTTTTTTAGTGAAGAGTTTTCGAAAAGTAAATTTTCAAACTCAAAAATTAAAAAAAATGTGTTCAAACTGATTTTGTTCAAGAATTTACGTAATTAAGTTGTATTTTTGTGTTTAATATTAATGCTCCTATAAATTTTTAGTCAAATACTAAAAACCATAGATGTCAAAATGTCTTCAAGTTTTTTAGAAAATTGAAAATAATAAAAGTAAGTTTTCCTTAAATTCGACTTCAAACCCTTATTTTGGTGCTCCAGAGATCCTATTTCCACTAAAACAACTTTATTCATAAATAATCTAAAAGAAGAAATTTTGGGCTCTACAAAAAGGTATGGTATGACCTTGTAAGAGTTAAATTTAGTCATGATCAATTTTATAGAGAATTTTATAAGCTATTCTTTGTCTAAAGTTATTTTTTGAAAGAACAAATAATTTCTGAGATAAATACGAAAAACCGAAAAAGACGACATGTTACACCTTCCTGCCGCTAGAGCTCGCCTCGATTTCATGGGGACCTCTCTTAATACGTGTGCCAAGTTTCAAAACAGTTGGATTTATTTCCAGGTGAAGGCATATTTTTTCCTTCGTTGACTAGACTAGACTATATATGAGCTTATAAACAAAAATTAAAATTAAATCATATAAAAATTCTCTGTATATATACAAAACTTGAAGAAAAATATGTTTTACTGTAGACTTTAGCTCAAATTACAGTGGGCGCACAGAGGCACAGACTGCAGACGTAGGTACGTAATGACAAACCACGCACCTTTTAGAATTTCGAATATTAATTTTGATTGAAATCTCAATATTTTTTTTTTTTGCAAGAAAAAAATACTTGCCCAAAAGATCCAAGTAAAAACAAAATAACATAGAAAAATAGTTAGGTTATTAAAGTCTTTAAGAAAAATCCATGCAAGGAATATATGTTAACAAGTTTGTCTTTACTTAGGCTTGAAGTTTGTTCTTAAAGACCTTTTCAATACCTCCCTGCTAAGATTGCTTTTAAAGCAAAAACAAAAATAAAAAAAAATCGACACATTTTAACTCTGAGTTCAACCAAAACCATTCATTTCCCTGGTGTGTACCTAAATTTAAAAGCAAAAAACAAATATTATTCTGCCAACGTCAAAATGTTTGGCACTGTTCTGAACTACGATTTTTCTTCTTCCGTATTTTATAATACATCCTACATACTAAAATGGAACGTTTAGAATTGAAAGGCTCTGTGCGAGGGTGTGATTAGGGTGACCATATTTCCTCGACACATGAATTTTTTAATTTTTGTATTTCTATATTTATTATCAGTAGTAATTTATTTAAGACGTAAAATTGTTTTGATGACCAAACTTACTATGAACCACTTGAAAAAATACTATAATTTATTGTTGTAGGTGGGTTATACGGAAAAATGACTCAAAAATCATATATTTTTTTAATTAAATACATAAATGGTTTGCTGGTTATTTATCTCAACAGATTTCTAGAGTACTTCGGCTTATTGATCGCTCAAACTATTCCCACAATGAATTTGATTCAGTAAAATGACAGATAGGTACAACCCTTTTTTTCTCTGATAGATTATACAGAGCAGATGGTCAGCCTACTTGTTATAGACCATCATAATATAGAGAAAGCTTTTGTTCTATTGCTTTTCTCTTTCAATTGCTTTTTCCCTTTTTTTGTTTTGTTTTGTTTTAGTACCTACTACTTATTCCTTTCGTTTTTGCTTTGTTATTGCGTGGCATCATCGATTTAATATCAGCAAATGATTTACGACGTGTCAATTACAACTGCGGAAAAGGACTATTGCTGCTACGTGGTATGGTCGGTTTGGTCGACCGAACAGCTTTTGGAAGAAGCAGAATGAGATAGTATGATGGCAGTAGGATCTGGAGTCTATGTCCAAGTATTGCTTTGCTATGCCGAGCGTCACCTATATAGATACCACCCCTTTTACGATGTGTCTAAATGGGCTATTTTAGCATCACACACATTTTTTATGTAGATACTACTGAGGTCCTGATGATGACGCCCTAACTCACGTTTCACGATAAAGTCTAACCCAAGGGTTTGTCTAATTATACAATTGCGGCAAGCGTGCTGTGTAGAAACAGTTATATGCAGAGAAAAAGGGTGGCTCAGCTTTTGCAGACTTTTATTGTTTTCGATCGGTCATTTGCGCACAAATATCTATCCTTTTTTAAAAGGGGTGATTCTGATTATATTTAGGTAGATGAAGTTGCCTTTCCTCAGGGTAAAAGGACGATGTATCCATATTCACCAAAACAAAATTATAATTAACAATTCCACTACGGAAGAAACTAAATTCGCAAAAAAAAAGAAAGAAAACAAAAAAAAAAAAAAAAACTGAGGGTTCGACCCGGAGGAAGGAAGAAAAACTTTATCTTGCGCTTGGGGTGAATTATTATGAAATTTTCCTCTTGATTTGTTTCGATATTAATTCGATTAATTTTGCTCCTCTCTCTTTGCTTCGTGCTGCTTTCTGGTTGCACGTTGTTGGATTAATTTTCTATTCGAGACAAGAGATTGAATTTGAACTTATGTGATGGCGATGGTGAAGGTGGATGTTGAATGGAACACAAGTACAACATCATATTTTATTGCCTGGAAGAGTATAAATGCTGAGCTTTTCGCTGCGGGGCAGCATTTTACTGCAAAAGCAGCCAGCTAGAGATAATAATTTCCCTTCATGTTTTGTATTCCCCTCAGCTTCAACTTAACGTGCTATAGTGTTATATAGGTCTGATGATATCCTGGCAGCCAAATATAATATGCTAAGCTCAAAAAGGAAAATTTCTGATATCTGGAAAATTAATCGCTAACATTGTGGTTGTGAGGGGATTATAATGGTGTGGGTGACCGTATTGGAGGGAATGAGTTATCATTAAAATAAATTTGCGGGGTGGGTTGGCTTTTTATGAGGGTATGATGATGATTAAAAGCGAAAGAAGGCGAAAAAACGAAGAATATATAAATGCCGCAGGCGAAATTATCAGATATTTCAAAAACGATTTTGCACAAATTTTGACATTTTTGCTTTGGCATCAGGGTTTGTTTGGAATGGCACATTCATACTTATAGAATTAAAAGACGATACGCCTCCCGGCTGTTTTGTAAAAGTCATAAATTGGAAAAGTTTTCATATAGTTTTTTCTTCTGTTATCGGCGGAAGTTGTAAATGAGTTTGAAAAGAGAGGGAATCAGATTTGAGATATCGGAAATAAACAGGTAAGATACGTACTTTAAAAAGGAATTAAGGTCTGTAAGGTTATTTTAAATTTTAGATGTATGTATGATTGTATGTGTGTATATAATAATGTGGAGAGGATTATATCATTTATCAGGATCAGGGTTTTGAAAAGGGAAACTTTAAAAAAAAAGGAGAAAATTAATTCAAAGAGACACATGATGTAATTCAAAGAGTGATAATAAAAGATATAATTTAAGCTTTTGTTTTTATTTCCAAGTCTTCATCTCACAATCAGTACAATTTTAACCTGCTATAAGGCAAGGTGTATCGGTTTAGAGTCAAACAGAAATTTGCGGTTTAAACAAAACTGAAATTGCGATGATAGAGAAGGAAAAAAAACGGGTTTCGGGTTTAAATATGGGAATGGTTGATGACTCATGGTAAATCGAGAAAAAAGGTTTCAGGCCGAGAGTAAACAGTTTGAAAAGTATTGGGCCATGGAAAATTTTCTAAAATTATGGTTACTTAATTTTTTTAAACTACCCTTAAAATGAATAACACAATAGAAGCAAAATTATTCGAATTAATATCGAAAAAAATCAAGAGGAAAATTCCGTAATAATTCACCGAAAGCGCAAGATATAGTATTTCTTCCTTCTTCCGGGTCGAACCCTCAGTTTTTTTTTCTTTCCTTTTATTGCGAATTCAGTTTTTTCCATAGTGAAATTGTTAATTATAACTTTTGGTGAATATGGATACATATGCAAATAAAGCATTTTAAATTCGTGTATTGGGGTTAAAGAAAGAATCCTTACGGAAGATTTTTTGCGATCTTTAGCTCAAAGCGTTTCGCCCAGGCACGACAGTTGGGCTCATCAGTTAGATGCTATCGTATACCTTTCTAAGACGCAATATTTTGGTCGATGACTACCGACTCTTAATAAAATCTACAAAGCATATGCACTGCAAATTGTATTATTCGTCATTTTTTTTTGCCATTTGAACGCCCAACTAACATTTAAACATTTCAGAAATATTGATATGCTGCAAGTCTTGATATGTATCAGGCTTCTATAGGGGTTTCCGGGAAAAAAAATTCTTATAAAAGTCATGATTTTAGCAACTGCTTCTTTAAAATTGTTTGGAACCTAGATGAAGAAACTTAATTGAGGCAAGTACCTGTTTTAAAATTCTATAAATGAAGTAAGAGAAGCTAAATGAAGCTATATTTGTATAAGGATTGTATAAGGTTTATTATATAAGTTACTGGCATTTAGTATTTATAAGGCTTCGGTTAAAATTTTCGGGAAGCTTTATCGAATACTTCGCTGAGAAATGTTATATTTTGATTTGTATAATCATTTTGAATTTTTTTCAATTTTTTTTCAAAAAGACTTACCAAGTTTTTCCATCTTCCAAATTATATCTAAGATGGTTGAGTGCGTAGAGTGGTGGACTAATATCCGAGTTCCGAGTTCGATCCCTAGAAATGTATAAAAATGTTTGTGTTGTAAAATTATTTCTAATATATTAATTAATAAATGATAAATGGTTTCAGATTAAAAATGGAATAAATACTTATTGTAGCATCAATAAATCTCGCGTCGAAAGATTTACAAAGAATAAAAATTTTGTTTTTTATTTATAGTTTATGGTATGAATTGAATTTAATTTTATTGTATTTTTCACGCTAACAATTAATTGAAATCTTTGCAAAAATCCATAAAAACCAGAATTTCTTGACAATTTTTCCATTTGAATACTTTGGGTCTTAGCAAATAATTGCTTGTGCTCAGCTGAAGAAAGTGTTTGTGGCCTTTTCTTTGCATTAAACTTGCAATATAACACTTAGGAAATCTAGTTTAAGCCCCTTATTACAGTAGAGTTGGGCTTTAAGGAACAATGTTAAGTTTGGGACAAATATCTTACTAGAATGTTATTTCGGTATGCTTTATTGTTAGAGTTAATTATTTTTCTGGCAGCTTAAGAACAGATCTACAACTTTCAAATCCTATTCAAACTTGTTTAATACCTTGATAGTAATATTTTATGAAAAATGTCTCTGCGATTGAATAAAAATAGAACCGAAAATGTTCTGGGGCCTATTTCACCAAACACTTTTCACTTTTCTCTTTGCAACTTTGCAAAAAAAATAATTTGCTGCATAGTAAAAGTGCGAAGTGTTTCACAAAATTTGCAAAGTGAAAAGGCTTTTCACTTTTCAATTTTTCAGACTATTTTTGAAAAGTGAATAATAAAAATGTTTCACCAATTTAAAAAAGAACTTTGCATTTATATTCGTATTTTGCAAAGTTGCTAAGTAAAACTTGATCCAAATAGATACATTTGGATCAATTATGCAGTAAAAAAAAAAATCATTAAAATTGACCCTGTTAAATCTATGTTCTGCAGAATTTCTTCTTAGTGGTGTTATTAACACTGCGCTAGGAGATGGTCGATATCCTCATTGGAACTTAAAAATCGTAATGCATCTGATAAATTTGAAACGCTTCTGTCTGTTTTAGAACCTCTATTTTCTTATTGCACCAGCTGCACTACGACTTAAGCAAACTGCATTGCACGCTACCTGGCCAGCTTACGTTTACACTTTTACAGCATATAAAGACCGATCTTGGCCACAAACCATCATTGTATTTAAAGCATGCTTTCCATCCCTGCTGACAAAATGTTGTTTTCATTATGGGTGAATTGTACCGTCAACACATCCCGCTACAAAAAAAAAACCTCCAAGAGAATTTTTTGTCCAGCAAATGGTGTTGAGGTTCTCCTGTGTATGTTTCAATGATTACGTTCGACACTTAATGAACTACTCTGCAGACGAATGCTTTTCTTATTTTGTGCACAAATGCAACACCGTGATATTGGGCTTCATTACCGGCCCAATGTTATGCACTCAGAAGTTTTTGGAAGTGAATTAAACCCATATTCCTTTGACTGTCTAATTGTAGTATAAAAAAAAAAAAAAAAAAAAAAACCTCTCTTTTGTCGGAAAATTATTTCCGATATCAAAGATAATTCTTAACTTTACTACTCTTTGATCACTATTAATTGCTTCTTTGATCTCAAAACGGTTATTTTTTTTTACTATTATTTTCCGACAACTTTTCATAAAAAACACTTATTTGCAAATGAAAATTTCTCTTTGCATATTACTGAAAAACTTTTCCAAATTCTAAATATAATTTGCAATGTTGATTTGTTTAGTACAATATTTTTTCAAATTAGCAAAACTTTTCACTTTGCAGAAAAGAACTTTTCACTTTGCAAATTTGCATTTGGTGAAACGTAATTTGCAAAGAGGAAAACTTTTCAACTTTTCATTTCAATAATTTCCTCCGAAATTTGCAAAGTAAAAGTGAAAAGTTGCAAAGTGAAAAGTGTTTGGTGAAATAGGCCTCTGGTCCATGAGCTTTAAATTAAAGTTTTAAACTTAGTTACCTGTAACTTATTAACCTTATGGGTTACGAACATAGTAATTATCAAAACATTTTTTTCATTGAAAATCGCCTTAGCTTTATTTAGTTTGACCAATTTTTTCTAACAAGTATTTTTTCGAGATATTTAGAAAAAAAAAATGTTTCACTTCTGACCTCATGTAACCTTAAGAGCATCACTCATTATATTAACATTTAATTTCTATTTTGGTTTTCTAAAAGTTTCGAGAGTAACAAAACTGTTGGGTACATATCTTAAAAATACTGAAAACCAAGTTTAAAAACAATTACGCTACATGTTATTAAATGTCACCACTGTATACCTTGCTAGTTTCAGATCTGGAACCTGACGTCAGTATAAAAACCACAGCAAAAAGCATTTGTTCTATGATTAATTTGTTAACAACTTGATTTCTGGATTGTTTAAAACCTCATCAGTTTTGAAATGTTTCCTAAGTTGATTGAAATAAAATGAAATGTTACGGACTTAAGATTAATGCTTTTCCAAAACACTCCTATGAAATTACTTAGGCAGTTTTATTAAAATTATAGCCAATTTTCTTCTATATCTTTATTGTATATACCAACTCCTGGGCCCCTTGGGCAGTGTGGTGACTTTGGAGCTTATTCTTAGTCTGACATAAAGATAAATCGGTAGCGGTCAGATAAGACACACTTGAAAAATGAATATAACTCCGGAAAAAGGTATATGAGTTTCGTTGCTGAGAGATAACGTTTAGAGCCTATGTATATATACCATTGAATCCTCCCTCCATCGCAGGCTCTAACCACTGATGCCGTCACCGTGCGTCGTCGCGTCGCCTTTGCCATACCATCTATATACCCATCCTAACGCTAGATTGTCATTTATCTTCCGAAGCCGCCTTAATTATTTCTTCCGCCCAAACGAACTATATAGGTACTATACAGTCGAGCTAGACAGTAAAGTTCCTCCTGACAAAGTATTTTATTATTATTCTTCCCCTGATCCTTTGCTTTTTTGTTAAGTGCGAAGTGTGTGCTGTGTGCAATGTACAGCTAGCTATATGTGGTGAAAAATCTAAAACGGATTTTTTCCCTTTTATTATCTAGGACTAGGATTCACTAGGGATTTTTCATATTTCCTCCTTTTTGTTTTATCTCTCTCTTCCCCCTCGCACTTTGAGACAAATCATGAAAAGCGCGAATGTTAATTTGTTACGTGCTTAGCAAGGTTTTTTTTTTTTCGTTTTTCCAAGTAAGTAAAGGTATACACTACACTGTACACAGTAGCCGCCGAAAATAATGACCTGTCAAGCTCACCTGAAATGAACGATTAATTACTTTCTTCCGTTCTCCTTTCATCCGAAATTCTTTGCTATATTGCTGCGGGCGCGAGATCTTTTATGAGCATGAGTACAAACAAAAAATATGGAAGGGAAGGATAAATCAAAATCTTGATTTATCCCAAAGGCTCTGCAGGCGGAAAACACTCCCCAAGAGTATCCATGTCCGGATCCTTATTAAAGTTATTTTTTTTTTATCATTAATTTGTGCTAAGAATTCAACTTGATACGAGTATGGGGTTGATTTGTTGTTGTTGTGTATATGTGAGGCCGCATAGATTAGGTTGGTTTTGGGGGTTAGGAAATGTGTTTGCTTAGGTATAGGGATTCTAATTAAGCTACTTCCTACAGGAAAGTTGGGCAAATAGAAATAAAAAAAAAAAACATTTGACACAAACAAAACGAAAAATGAATTATCATGAATAAGTATGTTGTTATCTAATTTTTGTTTTCTTTCGGTTCGTTTTAGTATAAAATTGGTCTGAGTTCCGTTATATGGATATAAAATGAGCTTAGACTTATCATTTTGAAGTAATTTACATATTAACAAGGGAAAAGGTACGTATTTACATATTACACATAGATAGGTATAGTAAAAAAGTTTCTTTCAATTTATAGGAGACCCGAATAAGTTAATAACTTTTAGGAAGTTTGGCAACTTTTGACAAAACACTCTTAATCACATTCAGGAAAAATGTGAGTTTTCCAAACTTAGCGAAGACGTATGTTTTTGATAAGAAACTTTTGTGGAAAGTTCCATGATTAATTAGAAATTAGAATCGAGATTAATTCTCTTACTTTTGTACAATACAACGAAGAAGGGAAAGGAAGTTTTTTTTTTTTTGTTTTATGAATTTTTATTGGAATCTAAGCAACGAACATATCATTACTATCATTACTATTATATAAAGACGAAACAAATATTTTATTTGTCCGCGTTTTTCTCAGAAAGTATTCAACCGATTTACTTGAAACAAATTTTATAATTTGCCTTATTCTTTGAAGCATGTTAATAGATATTTTTTATTTGTTAAATATATTTGTTGAATTAGATTATTAACTTTTAAGAAAATTTCGTACACTTTTTTTGTCGAAGTTGACCAACATATTCAATTATGCTTTTAAACCTGCTTGATATTTTACAAAAATGGGATCTATTGTATAAAGTCAATAGTTTTATGCAAATTCCGAGCCCTAAATCATTTCTTAACTGTACTTAAAAGCTGACAAATAAATATATTTACAAATTATAAATTTATCAACTTTTTGTATTTTTGCATCTATGAATTCGATTCAATCGCAATGACTGAGTTGCTGCTTTGTTCCATTTCATTATCGTTCCGTGTTTTGTGCATTTTCTTTTGTGTATTTGCTTCTGAATCTTTGTTCACTCAATTGTTCGCTCATCCACTCATTTACATTTTTATTACTCCTTTCATTCCACTCAATTGTTGAGTTTTTGTAACGACGACGGCCAAAGCGTAGTGTGTTTGTTTTTCCCTTCTTCTTAAGCAAACTAAAATGTTACATACACACCTACATATTTTAAGTATGAGCACTGTTTATTTTTTGCTTCTTCTGCAGTAAACCGAAGTGTTAAATAAATTTTGAGAGGAAAATGGGCAGGGCATTCAATAGAAAGCAGCATGAAAAAAAAAGGTTTACTAAAAGCTGCTAAAGATTATGAAAATGAAACATTACTGATTTCAACTGAGTGGAGTAAGGAATAAAATACAGTGCAAGCTCCCTTAGCCGGACAGTGACGGTCGCAACACTATTGTCCGTCTAAGGGAGTTTCCGTCCAAGGGAAAAAATAAAAAATAGTTATAAAAGGAAATGTATAGTTGGCATCATGCAACTATTTCAGTGAGAGAAAATAAAATTCTTTATTTGGTTACGGAAAGCATATGGAAGTATGTATATAAAATTTTTGTTAATAATATAGTAGAAATTGCGGTTAGTCTCATGAAGCATTTGATATACTTTTACCTACTCATATTAATAAGTATATTTAAAGCTTGCTAATCAACGCGAGCACGGGTCGGCTAGTTTTCTATATTTTGCTATTGAAAGGTTAAATTGGTTTAAAAAAATATTGAGGATTCTAAACATATAAAAAGCCGGTTTATTTTTTAAGAATTCTATATATGATTCTTTGTTGAGGTCATGATGTCATGTAAATATATTTTTCGCCGATAAAGACTCTTAAAACAGCTATTAAGGCAGTGCTTAAGTTTATGGTATGGCTTATAAAGCTCTTTTGGCTGTATAAAAAAAAAAAACCTCAATGTTCTCACCTACATTGGTCCTGAGAACTAACTATACCTCCTTAGTAGATTTTATACACAAAACCGTGATTTGTGTTGGCACGAAAACCTAATCGTAGAATAGACTAAGTCCCTTAAGGAGAATAAAATAAAACCCAAGAAGGAAACTTTGCTGTTTATGAAAATTCTCTGGAAAGAAATAAATACTTATTTAAGGATTTGTAGATAAAACAGTAGCACTTTATCTAAAACATTTTGTGTCCAGCAAAAAGAATAAATTGCCTCCCAAATAGGTCGACGAAGGATGGACGGTTAGACGATAGCAAACTATTTTTGATTTTACCATAATTTTAATGTTAAGTTTTAATTAAACTTAAATTTTGTTTAGGTACATGAAACCATTACATATTTTTTTTCTATAGAGAAAGTAACAATCAGAAGTGGGAAGATGGTTTGACCGCATTAAATACACTATATATTTTGTTCATTATTAGAAAACTACGCGTTAATAATAATTGGCTTAAATACACCTAATTTACTTAATTTTGTTACGTCAGCTACGTAAGTAGTTACTACAGGAAAACAAAAAAATTTTAATAAACAAGACACAAGAATTTGAAAATAAAAAACTGCAATTGCAAAAGAAAGAAATACAAAAAAAAAATTTTTTCCGCTTATAAGTGTGCTTTTAATGTATATATATAAGTGGATATACTCTTGCAAAAACAACTGGAAAATCGACATTTTCAACTCCCCACATCTACCACAAGCTTCGAAAAAAAAAAAAACTTCCAGATTGTTGTATTAGATACTACGACACTTGTACCTATTTACTCAGATACTAACATTTTAGTTATACTTTACCTCCCTGAATTCGCTGTCATTTCTCTGAGACTATCAAAGTTTTGTTCTCTGAAACACTAAGAAATTTTAAAATAAAGATACTTAAAAGTTCGGCAATTTTGAGTTCTTGACAACGTTTTTGGAAATAATATGGTACAATCATATTCCTAATTAAATTGTCCTTATGCTGTTACTACTTTTAATGAAAATGCCTATGCGCGTAAAATTTAAAAAAATTCAAACTGACAAAAATTGATGAAAAAAAATGTATATTATTCAAAAATTCACTTAGAAAAAAAGTGAGGTTAAGACGAAAATTTGGCAAATACGGGTCAATTTATTTCTTGTCTACTTTACAAAAATATAAACATTTTTTTTTAGAAAGTATAACCCTGATTTATGGTAATTTTTTCCTCTGACTTCAAATTTTTGACATTTTTGCTTAAACGTTCATGTCTTGAGTTGTAGATTTTTCATATTTTTGTTTGTATATATCCATGACTTTTTTATATTAAAAGAATCTATCGATAAAAAAAACAACGAACTCTCTCTCATTTTTCGTTTAGAATATAGATTCTAAACTTTTTTTCTCTGTTTACCCTTACCTACCCTATTGAAACTGCGATTTAAATAAAAAAAACACCACTTTACGCTAGGCATACCTTGTGCAAAATGTTTTTTTCAGGCACTGCCTACAAAACTGTATACTTCTTAACTGGTACCTCTATGAGGGTAGGTCGTTCTATGGCGGGATCTTAGACTTCAAATTTATTTTTTTTTTTCGCAATAGAAATTTGACTTAAAATTCGTCCTGTAGGTACAGTTTTACAGCCCATTTTATTTGTTTTTGTTTACTATATTTGTACAATGTCATCTCTGTTTCAATATTAAAAAAAAATTCTTCATTCATTCATCCCATTCATTTTGAAAAACATCACATTTTTCACAACTAAGGAACTCAAAAATGCTCAAAATCAACTTTTTAAGAAATTCAAATAAAAAATAAATTGATTTACTTTACAAATGGAAAACCATATTAATTTCTTTCGATGTTCGATTTTTATGTTACGTATACGCCCTAGTGCCCTAAAATAATTTCATTGAGAGAGCCATTTGTAAGCAAATTGAGCATTATACTAATTTCATCAGCTGACTAACAAAATACATTTTTGAATAGAAATAAGATTGAGCCTTTGCTTTTGACACTAAAAACTCGAGGTTTGTAGATATTGAAAGACAGCTATTTCAGTATCAATATCTTGGAAAATGCAATTTTCTGTATTAGACAAATATGCATACCTAATGTATTTTAAGCTACAGCTTTTTTTTCGAACCAAGTGAGTTTTACACTGGACCGACAAGTCAAATTTTGTAAAAATTATTCAATTTTCTTTGGAAGGTTTTCTTTTTGAAAAAAAAAAAATCGTTTTCTTTTTTTTTCAAACTTATCTATTAAACCTATTAATTTGTAACATTCTGACATTCAATTTACAACTGAACTGAATTAGGCGTGCTGTATCCCCGCAATATTAAAGGGGATACAAATATTTTTCACCCGATTAATAATTTTTAGACAAAAACCTTTTCACCCCTGGCATCCCCTATTTTTTGTTTCTCTTTTTTATTTGACTACATAATTAATTTTATATTTACTTTAATATCTAAATTTTGAAAACAAAATAAATATAGGGTCACAGCCATGTATTGAGAAAAGGAACCCCTTTTCTTCCATTTTTTTATTTGTATTAACCCAAATGATTTATAAATAAATTAATAATTTTCTTTTTCTTTTTCCAGGTACGTACAAACAACATTTTGATCTAAATGTAAGTAATATTAAGTTATCGTAAGCCATTCAGGATTCAAATCATCAATTAAAGGTATTGCTGTGCAAATTTATGCATTTTATTTTTTTCAAACCGCGCAAGTCCAAATTTTATTGAAAATATTGAAACCTTTCTAAAAATTCACTAAATTTACAAATCAAGTGTACCTATCATATTTCTGTATTATTCTTTTTGCTCTTTCCAACCGGCAAAAATCATACGCCCAAATTCATAAATTTGTATTTTTGCGTATTTATTGCTTTATAATTTTTAGAAAACAAACATTTTTTTGGCTCTGTGATGTTCCTTAACTAATTTTGTGGAATACAAATATACATCCTAAATGTACTTTTCAAAATATTCTGTATGAATATTCTGTACTAAAAGAACAACAAAAAAATACTTTAATGAATCTCTTTTTTATTATTTGACAAAATATTTTATTTATTTAATGCAAAGCAAAACACATGTGTGTTTGGCCTATAAAAATAAACCAAAGCTCATTTAACACGAATAGCCTTTGTATACAAAGCTTCTATATAGTTACGCTACACGATACACCCTTTGCTGTCAGTTCTGCCGCACAATCTAATTCTATTGCACACACTTTCAAAAAGACCTCTCCTCATAAATAAATACCCCGAAAGTGTCTAAAAAAAAACCATCCAATTTGCATTTATCAAAAATACCAAAACGCACAAAGCACTAAGAGAGAGAGAGAAAATTCTGTCAAAATTTAACTACAAAACCAATTTCCATCCGCACAGAGAATAAATTGCCATTAAGGCGAAAAGGCTAATTAAACATTTTAAATGTATACTCAATTTAATTTATACGAACATTGCAGTCCGCTAAAAACTAAACTTAGGTATAATATTTAAATTTATTTTAAAAATTCATCCCCAAATGCCTCCCGAGAAAAAAAAAAAAAAAGAGAACTTGATGCATATTGAAGTGATGGAGGGCTATCATGGTGTTCCGCACTAAAGAATTTATATTTTAGCTGTTTTTGCTAAAAAAAAAAAACTAAAGTATCTAACTAAGTCGAACGTACTTGCTCTTATATGTTTTATAATTTAAGTAGTCCAGGAAAAATAGCCACAAGGAAAAAATTACTTAGGGGCTGAAATCTCTTTACAAACTGAGAAGAGAAAGTTTCTCAACGATCCGATGACCGCTAGGTCAGTTACAAGGGGTCAAAGTTCATACAATTTTTTTTTGCAAATATCTCAAAAACTGTTTATTTTAGAGAAAAATTTACTCTCGTAGCTAAGTCAATTTTCCACAAAAATGGTCTGTTTTGTGTTTTCGTAGCATTAACCGTTAAAAAGTTACAACAATTCGAAAAGTCAAAACGTCTTTTACAAGGGGCCAAAGATTAGAAAAATTAATGTTTTTGAAAATCTCTCAAAAACGGTATACTTTAGAGAAAAATTTGTTCTGTAACCTTGTATCTGAGGCAATTTTCCACTAAAACTATGCCGAAAACTTTGTTTGTTGCATTTACCTTTAAAAAGTTACAGCAATTCAATGTCAGTTACAACAATTGGGTCAGTGGTATTGAAAATGAGTTTTTTTTTTTTTGCAAATATCTCAATAACTTTTTGTTTTAAGTAAATATTGTTTTCCAAAGATCTTTTCTTTGGGAAATTAGGTCAGCTACGACATAGCTACGACGTTTGACCCCTTGCAACTGACCTAGCGGTTATAGAATCGTTGATGAACTTTCTCAGTTTGTTTAGAGTCACATTACCAATATCCATGCCAAATTTCAGCCAATAACTAATTTTTTTCCTTTTTTTCGGCATTTTTTCGTCTTATCTTACTGGACTAAGAAGCTTTTAGGACTAGAAGTTTGGCTCTAAAGTATGATTTAATATTTTTTTTTTATTCAAAACTAAGTGAACGAGATTCGGTAGGAAATTACGTAAAACTTTTATGAATACACCTAAATGGAATCCATTCAAAGTGGAACCCATTTAACAGAATTCAATGTAAAACAAAAAAAATGTTTAAATTGTTTAATTCAGTGCAGAATCTAGTTTTTTACATTAAATTTTAAAGATGATATCACGTAGGTGGCGGCCGTCAGCCGCGATGCATTCTTGAAGGCGAATTCTGAAGTTTTCAACCGCTCTTCTACACATTTCGATGGGTATTGCCGTAACTTCCTCTCTGATTCTGTCCTTAAGTTCTTCCAGGGTATGTGGACGAAATTTAAAAAGTTTTTCCTTTATGTACCCCGAAAAAAAAAATTATAAATCCTTAAATCTGGTGAGCGCGCAGGTCACTTCACGTCAACCCTCAAAGAGACAAGGCGCTGGGGGAACACTTGCCTCAATTTCGCCATTGAAATCCTAGCAGGGGGGGGGTTTAAACCCAGCTCGGGTTCAAAAAACATGCGCTGAGCGGTGACAGTGATGGCATTTCTTGGGAAGATAACATTTTCAGAAGTTCTTAAAGTTCTGGGTCTTCCAATTGCCGAAGGAGTTACTGTTGAACCGAGTGTTTTCTAATATTTTAGCCCAACGTCTAATTGCATTACCGCCAGGGACGTTTCTCCCAACAGGGATATTGAAGTACTTTCGGAAGGCTTTCTGCTCACCGATAACAAAACGACCATTTTCAAAATAAGTTCCAACAGCAAACTCACGATGCTCTCCCGTCCAAACCATGGTTGCTACTGAAAACTAGACTTACTCACTGCCATAACGAGACCTCTCCCCTTGCCCACCACAACCACAGGCCGAGCGCCAGCCGGTCAAAACCGGTTCAAACCTTTTGTCCCACCCTGTATTATGGCATACCCAAAAAGCAACCTTATAAAAGAAGGTTTGTTTTGACCTTTCTTACGTTTTAAAAATTCTAGTTGAATAGCTTATATTACTCCTAGACATTACAGCTTCCTTTTAATGAAAAAACTCTTGAAATCGGTTTTGTAGTTCCAGAGATAGTCCCTTACATGCATACATACAAACAAAAAAGTACAGGTACAGGCTGTGTTATCAAATATTTTGTTTGTATTATTTATTTTCTTAAGTTGTGTGAAAATCGGTCCAGCCATTCTTCCCAACAATTGCATTCTTTTCTACCATTTCATCCTCCTAATTTTTATTTTAATCTTAAGTTTTATATTTTTTAAGAATTCCATAAAAAGCCCTTAAGTAACCAAAGGGGAAAAGTAAAAACTGTGCAACACACTCAAGTTGTCTTTACTTTAAATAGTTGCTGCCAAGCTGCAACTGCTATACATTTCTTCGACATGATACAATTCTGGACTTTGGCCAAGTAAGTAGCACCGTTTGGTTTGGGTGGGCCTTTCCATCTAGCTTCATGTTTTATTTTATAGCTAATCCAATTCATTAAATTATTGGACTGACAACAACAACAAATAAGAAAAAACTCCAAACCTCATGAGACTGTGTGTCATAATTTGTTACAACCATGTGGAAATTCAGAATCTTAATTTTTTTTTTTTTGTTTCTTTTTTTGTTTTTTTGTGCCCGATGATTTATGGTTTAACTGGAAAAAGATTAAAGGGGTAACTCGATGGATTCACTAAATTAGGACAAATTGCTTGTGAATTGGAAATTTATTTTGGAATAAAAAAAAAAATCTAATAAATCTGTCCCAATTGGAAATGGAAGTCATTTTTTTTTTCTCAAAAAAAAAAAAATAAAATAATATTCTTGTGAGTGTGTGTTTGTTGGAATGGAGTCAGTTCTTCGAAAACACAAGGATTTGAAATTTGAATAAATTTTTCTTTCTCGAATAAAATTATGTTAAAAACGAAAGTAAAAAATCTAATCTGACTTGATTAGTTGTTATGTTTTTTTTTTTTTCTTCTTCCATGGAAGCTTCAGTAGGAATTTATGGAAAAGCTGCATATTTTTGTTTGAACTTTTTTTTTTTTGGAAACATATTTTATTTTTTTTATTTCAAGGCTTAAAGTGGTAATAAAAACTGACAGACTACAAATTTGGTAGTGTTAGCTGTCAACACTAATAAACAACATAAAATTTCAATATTTTGAATGAAAAATTAATTTAGTTTTGGAAAACTTATGAGATCGAAAAATAATAGCATTGGCCTCAAAAGGGTGGTCGATCATAAATTTAAATACATATTTAGTTATTTTACTAACAAATGAGTTGGTTGGTGTTTTTTGAGTGAAATTATAGGAGGAACAAGTTCTTAGAAATATATTCGACATCACTTAAGAAAATTAATAAATCTTCTTTTATAAGATATGTATTTTTATTTTAAGGATTTGGAGATGTTATTTTTTTGGAAAAAACTAAAATTCTTCTACTTTTTTATGCGTTTTAATTTTTCTACACAAAAAGAGAATGAACAGAAATTCTAGATTCGATTAAAAGAGGGCAATAATGTGCATTGTTTTGAAAAGGCACAAACTATACATAACAAATATGAAATTATTTTCTTTAAAAGTTATTACCGGGACGAGCTGACGATTTTTTTATTTTTAACAATAAATTCTTTTCGGATGCAAACACAGAAACGTTAGGGAGATATTTTCGAAAAACAAGTTTTGGGGGCCTTTAACCCCCTGTTAAGTTGTTAGCGGCGCTCATGTCGATATAGGGACTTATAACAGTTTCCTGAGAACACCATCAGGAGACTGTATACCAAAATTGAGCTTTTCGGCGATTTTTCGGAAGTAAAATGTCTTTAATGACTGCACTAAGAAAATGGTATCAGTACAATTTTTATATGACACAATATTTAAGTATGTCTACAAAAATATATTTTAAAAGAACTTTAAAAAGTTAAATTAAACAATGCTAAATGTTCTACTTGGCTGATTCATTTCAGTTGTGTATAGAGTTTATATCATAAAAAAAACTTAAGTACAATGGATTTATTTTTAACAGTTTATTCAATAATAACAAAATTGCTGTAAATTGTTTTTGCACAATAGAAAATAATCAAGTTTCATCTCGAGATACAACAAAAAACCGCCATCTGCCTCCACTAATTTAACAAATCATAATATATTCCCACACGTATATCAATTGTTTTATTACCGCAAAACCACTTGTTCAATCTAATGCTCATTGTGCACTTTATGAAATGCATATAAGATACCTACTCTTGACAATCACAAACAGGGTGGTCCAATAATTTTGTTTTATTTTTAAATCACGAATAGAATTTTACGATTTTTTTTCTTTAGAATTGTTGTCGTGTTCACAACCAGTCTAAGGCTATGATATATTTAATTAGAAAGACTTGTTTGCAAACTTTCGAAATGAATTGATAGTCCAGTCATATTAGACATTTGACTTCGAAAAAATCGCCGGAAAGCTGGATTTTGGAATACAGCCTCCTGATGGTGTTCTTAAGAAATTATAAAAAGTCCCACATTCAAATTATCCTGTACCTATATTTATGTGCATTCTCCATTTTTGTATAGAAAACTGAAAGCCTTAACTCTACCGATTAAATTATTTCGAAAACCGTTACTTTTATGAAAAAAATAGTCATAATCTTTTTTGTAGGAAATTTTCTAAGCTACAAATTTGTAATCAACATTTTTTCTGTACAAGGTACCGCTAGGGAGATATTGCTGAAAAACTATTTTGGGGGGCCTTTAACCCCCCGTTAAATTGTTAGCGGCGCTCCTATTGATGGGGACTTTTTACAGTTACTTAAGAACATCATTAGGAGGCTGTATTCCAAAATCCAGCTTTCCGGCGATTTTTCCGTAATTTGGCTGTTTTTATGTCTAATATGACTGGACTGAGTAAAACAAAAAAAAATATTTAAGTTATGAGCGTCATAAACTCAAGAGTGCTTCATAATGACCGCATAACATCCTAATTGCAATTATTTTTCAGTTAAGAACTAGTGAACACCAATCGAACTAGGGAAAGTAATAATGAAGACGAAAACATTAGGTAGTTGTACATTTTGTGCAAGAATTTAAAGATTCTAGCCACAACTTGAACTATAACGGTCACATTATTTACATTGGACTAAAGTGAATTTTAAATCCAACCGGATTTATTCAATCCAAAAATTTAAATCCATGTCTATATTATTCAATCTAATCCATTTTTTATTATTTTTTTAATTTCCTAATTTTTCTTACTTCTTAAACTGTCTTCCGGAGAGCAGTTTAAATTCAATTGGATTTAATAAATTTGGATTTAAAAATTGGATTTAATTGCGGATTTAACGATTGGATTAAAATTAATTTACATTTGGATTTAAGTTTAAGTCTGGAATAAACGAGTGAATAATATTGCCGTAAGAGGTACATAGTTCGCTGATTATATTTTATTTTAGTTAATCAAAAATTTCGGCGTATTTTTACATTAATACTGCGTGTTAATTTTAAATGCAACCACCTATGCATCTGGAAGTCCAAAGACTAACATTATAAAAAATCTAAATATTTTTGTAGTTTCGATATAAATTGTAATTCATTAAATATTTTAAATGATGAAAGTTGAGTTATATTAAAAGGTATATTAGGTAGTACTTGTAAACAATAAACTTAAAAAAAAAATATATTTTTTGGACCACCTTGTAAAAAATTCACACAATTGACCATGCGCAATTAAAATGCAGTCATCTAATCTCTAGCTCCAGATTGATCTGGCGCCACCAGAGAGACTCCGTCATCGTCGACGGCCGGCGAAACAAAATACTCAAAGCAAACCATAGATCACTTTTCATGTGTGCCTCTGACAGGGCCGCGGAACAACTATGTTTAAAGCGACAGTGTTACCCAGGCAATTGGACATAAATCTGTTTTATTCAAAATACAAACAAAAAAAATACATTTTTTTTTTTGTAAGTATAGTGAAGTATGAGCTTTGATTTAAGAATCGGTTAATAGATTTGATGCAATAAAGTATAGAAAGAAAGAAGATAACCCATTTTGTGGAACGTACCTATCCAAAATTTTATTTTATTTTTCTAAATTATTTTTAGTTTTCGGTTTTAGAAAATGCAGACAAATAAAGAAAAATTCAATTTTGTCGGAATTTTGCTTAAGTTTTTTTTTTTTAGGCAAAACTGTTTCCATTGGGTCTTGTGAATAAAAAAAAATATTAAGCTAAAACTTGGATTTTTAAGTAAAAGCTTGGTTTTGCGTGAATAAAATTAAGCTTATGCTAGCTAGTAAAGCTAAGATTTAGTAAAAGCCATTAGCTTTAGCTTGTTATTCCAGCTTAACTTTTAATTTGTATGATTAAAAATAGCTTTAACTAGAATATTATAGTAAAAGCTACAAAAATGTCAAGATTCTTTAATTCCAGTCTAGAAACTTTTGACTAGTTTTTATTATAAGCATTCTTCTTAGTAATAGTACAATTATGGCTGGTTTTATATGCGTAAGACATAAGCAAAATTTTATAGGAAAGAAGTAAATTATTAAGAAATTAGTAATTTTGGGCAGTGGCTTTTTGAATATTTTTAAAGGGACTCAACAGAACGTAGAGTGGCCACCACGACTCACGGACATCAATTACTTGTTCAAAATTAAACAAAAATGCTTACAGAAAAATTTGAATTCACCTTTTAAGTAATGACATACAATTAGTCTGTACCAAGTTTTAAGCATATGGCATTATGTACAGTTAACGTACACTTGGTGCGTCTGATAATCTTTCTTTAAACTTAGTTTAAGCTAAAGCTACATATGCCGACACATGTGAATAAACAAACAAAAGCTAAAAATATGAAGCTTAAACTAAATTTTTCTAGCTCAAGCTAAAAAGTGTGTTCTTTTTTTTTTATTCACATTAAACAAAGCTTAAGCTAGAACTGTCTAGCTTTAGCTACTAGTAAAAGCTATGACTAGCTAGCTTTAGCTTCTTTCAAAAAGAGCTTTTACTTTTTTTGTATTCACAAGACCCATTATTCTGTTCCTCAGCTGAAGAAAATTAGCAACTTGTATTAACATTTCGATCACATTGTTAGAATGAAGATTCGTATCTTTTAAGGTCATCGCGAGTTTGGGTGGACCTTTCTACCTCTTAGGAATTTGGTTGGTCATATTAAGCATGTTGTCTGTTCCATAGGTGTCTCGATACCAAAATCCAAAATCTTTTTAATTGGGGTCCAAATTAAATTTAAACAATTAGGCTCTGATTTATTTATTTTAAGCTGACAGTCCAAAGAATAAAGACAAACTTCAGCTTTAAGAAATGCAACATGCGAAAAACTCTTCCAGGTATTGCACACAGGCGCAAACGCATACAATTTAAGGCACTGAATCTCTATTCGGCTAGGTATGTTTCCTCATATAATTTGATCACGGCATAAATTGTCTTTTAACGCTGACTTATCATGCACTTCATGGCAATTTATAATAAAAAAAAAAGTAGAATTAAATTTCTACCATCAATTGAGATCATGCTCATGAACCCCTTTCGAGCCCCGACACTGCATAAAAATGAAGAAAGGTAATAAAAATGCAAATATGTATACACAAAGATCCATATAGAAGATACCACACACAATAAATGTGAAAGATTAAATCAGTCGATGTTATTTTTTTAAAAGCTTTCCGAAAAGAATTCGTCATCTCATTAAATGTTCCAAAAAGAATGTCATTGCGATCATAAAAACCAAAAGATACATTTTGTATCTAATGGAAAGAGTTTCCATTATCTCTTAAAGATTTCGAATTAAAAAAAAAAAAAACAAAAACCAAAAAGAATTTCCATTTTGTAGATACATCACGGATGCACACTATCTTCATCGTCGCTACCATAAAAGTCTTACACGCAGTGTCATAAAAACAAAACCAAAAAACAGGATGATCTACGCAATAAAATGAGTGCAGCCACAAAGTGGATACGATATGGTGTTCCATTTATGCATATTTGAATGAGATAACACATA
Source organism: Epistrophella euchroma (assembly GCA_947049315.1). Classification (NCBI taxonomy): domain Eukaryota; kingdom Metazoa; phylum Arthropoda; class Insecta; order Diptera; family Syrphidae; genus Epistrophella; species Epistrophella euchroma. The sequence goes on along the minus strand of OX346245.1, from coordinate 116,235,714 downwards.
CGCCTCCACCCTCTCGTATCAAAAAAAAAAAAAAAAAAAAATAGATGCACTTCAAAAAATGTATCTTTTGTGCTCTTCGTCGTTTGCTCTTTTCATCGGGCGACCCAAATTTCGGCTAACACTCAATTAGGATGATTTTTTATTTTGTCTATAACTTCAGACATACATTTTATCTATTTTTTGTGCTTCGATGTGTCGCTGTTTATAGATATAGGGGGAAGTGTTGGAATTGCTTTTAATGATAAAAAGTTGGGAGGGAAGGTGAATTGTATAGGTAGTTGTGTCTTTAAATTTTATTTTTAAATTTTAAAGTACGACGGCGACGATGAAGACACCGATGATGGTGGGTGTGAGAAGTCCTCTCCTCACTCATTAGAATAACCTGAATTGGTAATTCTATTTTTTTTTTTTCCAAAAAAAAGAATAAGAAAATGCCTTTATCTTTCAGATACCTTTATACGCTGTGAATACACATGGAAAGGCGCTTAAGTCATATACAATTAAGCAATTGAGTTGATACTTACTTTGTCAGTGTAGGCAGGGGGTCCATCTCAAATATACAAAACAAATATATGTACCTACCCATACTGTTCCTTAGAGTTTTTCTATTTTGACATTGAATGGGATAAGAGAATAAAAAAATGGATATGGTTTTGAAGGTGCTTTGGATTGATTTTCCTTTCAAATATCTTGTTCCAATTTTTTTGTTTTGTTTTTTGTTTTTTTTTTTTTTTTCAAAATGACAGAACAATTGAAAGAATGACTCAAAGCAAAGTTAGATGTGAGTTTTATAAATAAAGAATGAAGAAGATAAATATTTCAAATAAACAAGCTTTGTCTAAGAGACTATCGGTGTTTAATTAACAAAAGCTTAAAGACTATACACAACTGTGACACAAAAGATACATTATGTGTTGTGTAGGTTTGTTTCTTATGGAAGGTATAAACAAAACTTTTGTTTAAAATCTTTTGAATTTTCATTTTCGAAAATCAAAAATCTTTCATTGATTTAAAAAATAACAGGTAACAGGAGTGTAGGCTGGAATTTTATGATCTGACTTGATTTAGTTAAGATTTTTTGTTAAACAAATTTAATATACATTTTATATGTATCAAAAACACAAACAATTTTAAATTAGGTCTTGTGAAAATTTAAATAATAACTATGATTCGAAATTATGCACTCAAATTTTTAGAATTTCAATAGAAATAAAATTTATGAAAAGCAAATTAAGAATTTAATGAACAATTTCTAATAATACAGAATTTTATTTTGTTGTTTTTGTTTGATAAACAAAAGTATCTTTGTAGTTTTCCAAAAGCTTTAACCTTCTTTTCTTATTCTTTATAGGGTTTTAGTGTAATCTAAAATTTTGAGGTTTTTGTTTGTATCGAAGTGAATAACCAAGAAAGTTATTTTTGTCATACCGTCCGTTGGGCTGCACTTCTTTTTGTTCCTCGAGTTTAAACCAGAATGGATGGAAGGATTTGTAATAAATCAAAACAAATCAGACTTCAGACATGTGAAACGTTTTATAAATATGTTGCAGTAATAAATAAAGTCAGTTTCAATACTTTTCCTAGTCTCGCTTCGGTCTCGTCCAAATCGAAAAATTTCAGTCTCTTCTCGGTTTCGGTCTCAGTCTCGCCTAACCAAGTCTCATCTCGATCTTGGTCTCGCCTATTTCTCGTGAAAATTTTAGTGTGCAGTCTCGTCTCGGTCTTGGTCTTGGTCTTGGTCTTGGCCTTAGTCTTAGTCTTGGTCTTGGTCTTGGTCTTGGTCTTGGTCTTGGTCTTGGTCTTGGTCTTGGTCTTGGTCTTGGTCTTGGTCTTGGTCTTGGTCTTGGTCTTGGTCTTGGTCTTGGTCTTGGTCTTGGTCTTGGTCTTGGTCTTGGTCTTGGTCTTGGTCTTGGTCTTGGTCTTGGTCTTGGTCTTGGTCTTGGTCTTGGTCTTGGTCTTGGTCTTGGTCTTGGTCTTGGTCTTGGTCTTGGTCTTGGTCTTGGTCTTGGTCTTGGTCTTGGTCTTGGTTGGTCTTGGTCTTGGTCTTGGTCTTGGTCTTGGTCTTGGTCTTGGTCTTGGTCTTGGTCTTGGTCTTGGTCTTGGTCTTGGTCTTGGTCTTCGTCTCATCCTTAGTCTTGGTTTCTTACATGTTTTTTGGTAGTAAAAAGATGTACGATAAGACGTGTTCAGACTGAAAAGATAGAGTACGGTATCTCAGCGGTTTGTTGGTAAGAAAATTGCGTGATGTGAAGTCTTGTGTGAAGCACGAAGAAAATTTCAATGGACTTTGACAGCTCATGGCTTGACAGATATGGATAATATTTTTTTTCCAAATGTCTAAAGTCAACTCTTTCCGGAGCAAAAAATAAAATCGGAAAAAAATCGAATTTTCTGAGGTGAAATTGGAATTTTGTGGAGGTTTTTTAAACCATTTAAATCGGAGCCATCCTTCAATGGATTTTGACAGTTCATGGCTTGATAGGTAGGCAACAGAAGAAGATCTCGTCTCGGTCTTGTCTCGGGTGCTTCTAAAGTAGTCTCGATCTCGTTGCCAGCAATTGAATATAATTAAATTAAAAGTTCAAGTGACCTCAACTCCAAAATGCGTTTCGGTTAGGTATACGAACAGTAGACTCTTCAGTTAGATGCTGTCGTATTGGTATACCGTTTTAAGACGTGCAACGCATTTTGAAGTTGGACTTTTTTTGAATTAAAGTCAGTTCCTTGACCGTAAATTCATTTTTTAATCTTTCCTCAGGAAAATTAGACCAAAAATAGCCAATTTCTAAAAACGAAAATTCCAACAAAGTTTGGTTGAGGGCTTTCTTTTGACGTATCAGTGATTTTCTAAAAAACTACTGTAAATTTGGAGCATCGATCTTCAGTGACACGTCCCCACATTATAAATCCAACACTCGGCAGCAAATCACTACATCATCAAAGCGACTGACAGCCCTTAGACAAAATGTAGGTACCTTACATTTTTAATGTAGAATAAATGCAAGCAAGGATTTTTTAACGCAATAATGGAACATAGCCCGTGGCCATTTACATAACCGTATAATTACTTACTTACTTATTTTAATGGAATCTTTCCATCCTCCCCGATCCTGGGCACGCTGCTTCCAGTCGTCCACACTAAGCGTTTTGGAATCCGCGGTAGCTTGCTCTTTAAACCGTAGGTTCGGTCTTCCTTGCCGTCTCGAACCTGGGGGCTGGGCTGGGATTCGAAGATTCTCTTGGTTGGAGCATTTTTGTCCATTCGCTCGATGCGCTCGATCCAATGAAGTCGGCGTGTTTTGGCTTTTTGGACTACATCCACGTCTTGGTACAGCTCATAGAATTCGTAGTTGAATTTTCTCCACCATTCGCTCACAGTGCCAAATACCCGTCGAAGAACTTCCCTTTCTGCTTTAACGTCCAGCACTCGGAACCGTAAAGCAAGACTGACAATAAAAAGGGTTCTGTAGAGCGTGCACTTCACTTTGTCTTAAGCGTGATTAGTTTTAAATCCATATTTGTATCACTAAACCGAAGTAGCAGCGGTTTTCCAGGGTAATTCTTCGTCGGATCTCCACCTATAGGTATCATTTGATGAGTTAACGTTTACTCCTAGGTAGATGAACTTCTTAACTACCTCGAAAGTTACTGCTATCAATAGTGACGTTTTGCCTGTTCTTCAATCATCGTGAAAGATTCTATAACGGCACGTTGGGAGCGGTCGTAAATGTCTATATCGTCCGCATATCCAAGTACTTGGATTGATCTATTGAAAATAGTTTATTTCGTGTTAACTCCTGCTCTACGCACTATCTGCCTCAGACCGGGATTGAAGAAGTCACATGATAGCGCATCTCCTGTACATGTTTGGAAATGTTCTGAATAGCGTTGCCGAAGTGGGACCATCTTGCTATTTTGACACGATAATTTCCTCGTCGCAGTTAAAAGTTCCATATGGTACACTCAGAAAAAAAAGTTGTAATGCCAACAATTTTATACTTTGGCTCAACAATTTTCGTTGGTTAAAATGAACCCAAATATCTAAATTCTTGAATCAAGAATGCATTGTTGACAACGCTGTAAGAATAAAAGTTTTTAAATTAAAAATAAAATTGTTAAACCCTTAACAATTAAAGTTCTTGCCTGAAAAACTAGTTTTTAAAATAAATTAAAAATTAAGTTTTTGTCCCAACAATTAAAAATTGTCAGATAATTGAGAGCTTTTATTGTTAACCCAAATATTTAATTATTGAAAAAATTAAAAATTATTTTGTTGCGCCAACAATTCTTAAAAGTTTGTTGCGATAAAAATGCGTTTCAATAAAATGTAAACATATACACACATACGTATCTACAAAAAAATCAAGACTGAATTCACTCTTTCATGAAATCTTAACTTTTTTGTAAGTATATTTTTACATTTCTTTGAAAACACATTTATTGCAAAAACTTTTCTTAAAAAAAAATTTGTTTCTGGAAACAACTGGCTGATTAGTTCAGGCTTCAGGGGAGCGGCCTTCTTTGTTTCCAATTGCTAAGAGGAGGGTTTCGTCACTTGGGTAGCATGGAAAGTGTTCACTAAAAAAGAAGTTTTTAAATGTAAAATTAATTTTACTTGGTCACTATACTCTTTTACTTAACTCAATGGATTAAAACTGAAAAAAAAACACTTGTAAAAATTATAGGTACTTCTAATTGCACTCTCCAGTAAAACTACTTGAATCGGCGTCGCGTCGGCGGCCACAAAATGAATGGTGCATTTTTTTTTTCATTAAATTGACAGTTCCTACAGTCCAACAACAAGTTTTTGTTGTGCCAAGAACAAATTGTTGATATTTTGACAATTTTTGTTTCAATGTCAAGAATTAGTTCTTGAACATAAGTAATAAATTGAAATACTTAAAGCAACAATTTTCATTGTTGTGCCGAGAAAAATAATTCTTGAAAATAATTTTTACCGCAAGAACTGATTCTTCGACTAACAATTCCATTGTTGATAGGAAATAATACAAATAAAAATTGTTTCCACAACAAATTTATACTTGGGAGAACAATTTTGCATTTTTAATTACTTTTAACAAACAGAAAATTGTTGTGCCAAGAACCTTGGTTCTTGAACATTCAAAAAATAATTCTTGTAGTAACAACTAGCTCTTAAGGCAACAAGTTTAAGCTTACAACTTTTTAAAAATGCTAAGTTCTTGTTTTAACAACTTTTTTTTTTCTGAGTGTACATTTTTTTTTTTTTTTTTCATTATTTTGCTTTAAAATGAAGATAATTTCGACAAAATTGAATGAAAATTAGTCCAAATTTCATAATCAATTGACAATGCACGAACAGAGCAAATGATTTCTTTTGATTTTTTTGTGTTATACGATCCCGTAATAAAATTGGTTTCAGTATTTTCCAGCTAAATAGAAGAATTAAGGCTTTTTCTCATATGGAACGAAAAAGGAAGGTTTTTTTTAGAAAATATGGTACGTTTATTTTTTTTTTCGGGCGGCAACGCTGGTTCTGAAGAACTATTTCCTGATTGTACATTGAACCGCCTGTTTTCTAATGTCATGCGACACAGTTGGATCAATTTTCCTGGGATCCCGATTTCGGCCATCGCCAAATATAGCTCCTGACTATCGTTCATTCATAACATAAATAGATGGTGGTTTCGACTTGAAACTCGTTGGACTTTCCCAAAATTTGACTTAGCTTGATGATTTAGTCGTTAGTCGATCGGCCAGGGTGGGACCCACACTGGTATTTGACGATTTAAGTATTCCAAATCAGCTTAAGACGCTCACATAGAACGTTGAATAGGAATTTATATGAGATATTTAGCATCAGGGGAATGTAAGGATAGTTCTTACAACATATAGGATCGTTTGTTTTGCAGATGGGGCATATGGATGGTATTACAATAGTTCGAAAATTTCAAATTTCGGAGACGTTTTTAATACAGACAAATGTACCTAAATAAATAAATTTGGTGGCACAAACGGGTCATGAAGAACCAGGGCCTAGCGACTTACAACTCTCAACCATTCCTGTGTGCGTGTCTGCAGGAATGGAGGGGACCTACAGTTTACTGCCGAATCCGAACGCCGTAGGTGAGCGGCACTTTTCTATGCCAAGAGATACTCTTGGAGGATTTGTCACTTTCTCGCAAGAGGTAGTAGCTCCGAAAATAAACTTAAGGTGGAAGCGGCTGGTATTGAAACCCAGACCTCTGGCATGACATTCCAATGCACTAACCATTACGCCACGGGCTACTACTAGAAAAATGTATACCTACAATTTTGAAAACAAAAATTCAAGTGAAATATAAAACGTAATGTTCACCGTTTTGACAAACGAAATAATGGCTTAAAGTCCACTGTCAAATTAAAAGTTTTTTAGGGGCCACATGTCGAAAATATTTTTAAAAAAATACACACAACCAAAACCATTTCTTTACCTCTCAATTAACAAGGTTCACTAAATATTCTATGGCAATTAACTCATTAAACGCTATACCGTCACACCACAATCTCCATACCATTGCGAACATCTATATTATAGCCTTGAAGTAAGGTACCCACTCGTAGAATGTATACACCTCATTGCCCATAACTGAGTATTCATGCTTTATAATTGGCATTGATTCGTTTGGCTTCATCATGCACTTCTAACTTCTTTGTCAGAAAATTGTTATCGGTGTCGCCTTCTGATAGTTTAATGTGCACGAAGGTCAAAGATCCTATAGCTGTAGCTGCCAGTTGCCATCATACTATAGCAATAGAAAGATTTAACTAACTTATAAATAGGATGGAGAAGTATGGTGCGTTTTCCACATAGAGCTCACAATACCGGCTCATTTGCTTCGAATCATGTATAAGCGCAGTGTTGGTTTAGCCCACCTAGAAGGATTTTCCTCACTTCTCCTTCTTCATCATGCCTCCACGTAGCAAATGTCTGAATATACATATCTCTATTTACGTGTTCTGCTCCTGAATGGAATGGAAAAAGAGGGCCTGGTTGATTTGGAACCTATCACCGACTGATTAAACACTACAAACACGTCCTCCAGCCATGCCACTCTATCTCCATCTCCACAAGCTGCGAAAATTGGAAGGAAGGTAAGGTAGATAGGTGTATATAGTTGTTGCAAGAACATAGATATAGTATCTATACAGGCTATGAGTATCTCTATAGGACTTAAAACCAAGTCCTTTTGAATTTATGGGTAGTCAGAGCTTGGGTGTGTGGTAGTGACACAGTCTCCTTGGTATTGCTATATACGCCTCCGAGTTGTTGAAGACCTTAATTAGCATGCCTTGATTACCTTGTAATTACACCGAAACGACAGAGAATTTTTAATTAATATTTTCCCTCCTCCGCCCTTATAGCTGATGTTTTCTGTCGCCTTAATGTACCTGGAGCATTTTTTTTCTTTGAACCCAGGTATAGGGCATAGCATATTATAAAAGTTCGTCCAAGATATACAAAACGACCAAGTTTCATTAAGATCCAATATGTGGTCCACAATGACCTTAATCATATTTTTCCCGCATTTTCTGTCGTTTTTAAGTTCCACGCACACACTTGAATGAATTTACGACTTTGGGTTGTATCATAAAAAATCCATCGATACATGACACGTTGGGTATAGGAGCTTCTCTTACCCGCCGCCGCGCGCCGCTGTTTTACCATACCACAAAGGCTGCTTTGTTTGGTTTATTTTTCTGTTTACGCTCAACGTCATTTCGTCATATTTACGAGCATTTCAAACAGACGCGTATCTTTATGTAGCTATATAACGTTATAGAGCTCAATAAAGTATAAAGTCATTCCATCAGAGAGGCAGGAAGGCTTGTCTGGAAGTATCTATAGCCACTTGACGTATAGTTAACCCAGCCAGCCAGCCAGCCAGGCATATACCGTTTTGCGTGAACAGAATTTTTAATGTGAAAATAATTAAAAAATATGCACATATACACAACACACAGGCAGCAAAGGACTATTATTTTTTTTTTCTCTAGAGCCCTTGGTCGTTCAGAGTCAGATTCTGGAAAGTCTGTGAGTATAGACAAACGACAACGACATTTTGTAGAGCTGATGTTTATGAGTGGGTCCCAATGGATGGATCGATGTTTCGGATTAATCCCTGCAATATGAAATGAATTGTGGTGTGGGTAGAGTATAAATATAGGCACAGCCAAGGCACACCGACACCATTATCATCAGAGGTGAGATGCCTACGTATAGACATTTTTTTTTTTTTTTTTTTTTTTTTTTTTTTTTTTATCAAAAACTCCTCCATAGAGCCTTTCGATGAATTGGCGATTTTTCATTCTTAGAAGTTAGCTCAGCTAAAAAGACTGTGAAGAAGTTCCAACGCACAGCTTGAAACTAGCTCGAAATAATTGATTGTTCGCGCCCGCTCATGTGCCTGGGTGTATTGTATAAGCGCCAGTGGGTGAGCTAAATAAGCGCACTATCATGAATATACCACCATCTCATATAATCCCCAGGCTATATCTTCTTCCTCATTATCTTGTTTTTTTTTTTTTTTTGCTTGCGAAATAATATTAGGGTTACTTATGGATTCGTTGAAAATAGAAACCAAGATTTCAATAAGTCCTAAAATTGAGATGAAGAAAAAGTCTAAAAAGTCCTTCTTGCAGATCTTCTTGTCCGTTTTTTACCATAGCGAAAGCTCGTGGGTAACCAGAGGCCTCAATAATTCCAGTATGTGGAAGACCTACAATTTTCTTACGAATCCGAGTGGCTACGATGAGACGTATTTTTCGTGACACTTTTCTATTCCTCACAATGAGCAGTACCCGGATGTGCCTTAACCCGCCTCAGTACCTTTTATTTTTTAGAACGAAAATGTTGGGGATTTTTTCATATAAAACTCATCTAATAAGTAACTTTCGCTTAACTACCTTTCCCGCTTGATTGCCTTTTGTTTTGTATACGCACTAAAGCGGGTTTTTTATAACTGCCCAACCCGCATAAGTACCTACTTCTCAAAACAAGGATTTCTGGTGAGGCACTTATCCGGGTTCTACTGTACCTACTATTGAATAAAATTCAGTTCTTAGGTGTCATACTATTTTGTATCCCTAGACTTAATTTGAGGTAAAAAAAACATTATTTTAACAAAAGGGTTTCAAATTCAAAAACGTAATGAAAATTCTAGCTTTATATTTTTGACGAATTCCATGTTAGGTTTAGGTGTTATGCTTGAAAGGGTGATAATACATCACCGCACTCGGATCTCAGTGGATCCATTGCGCGCCCCAGGATGTTGGTAGCTTGCGTATAAGGATGGGTAAGAAAAGGCGTTAGTGGAGCTTACAGGTTAAGTATGGGGGCCCTCCAGGACTATTTTGTATTTTAGCCGAATTTCAGAATGTTTTTCTGTCACAAGGACGAGATGTCGCCTAGTTCGTCGAAAAAAATAATTATCGACTATCTTTCTGGGTTTTTCCTAGGCCGGGGGCTGGAGCACTCACAAAGGAAGTGATAGGAGCTCTATTCTATCCTCTACAGTATTCCCCATTTAGTTGCACCTCGGTTAATTAATATTCCCGCTAAATTGACCGACAAAAATTCGATCGAAAATTAACTTTTTATACGGTTAATTGAACCACCCGGTTTAAGGCTCTTCCAAACCAACGCGATTAATCGCCGCGACAATAGAAAACAATAACAAAAACGTGTTGTTTTGTTTGACAAGCACGTGTTGTTATTGTTGTTTTCTTTTGTCGCGGCGAATAATCGCGTTGGTTTGGGAGAGCCTTAATTGATCGAAAAATCTGACAAAATGGTCAGTGCAATTTAAGCGGGGAACAATTTATACATACATAAGTCAGATGTGGTCATAAGAATTCTACTCATGTGGGCCCCATTGAGTTGTGACTCGTAAGAATTCCAGCCAAGAAATGCAGTTGAGGTCTGCTTATAGTTCAAGAAAGTACTCTGTCTTTTTTTCTTAGAGAGATCCGGACTTAATATTCCTTGAAGCCCTACAAGTATGACCTTCTGACCATCTGCCGTTTGCGGCTTTGAGGAAACTCTGGGGAATTGTACTTATTTCTTGTACGAGTGGGTTCAATACCGACCGATATTTCAGTTTGGCTTGGATCAATAGATGAACCGTTTTCGGCCAATTCATCCACCATTTCATTCTCATGATCGCTGTGTCCTGATGGACACCCATATAGGAGGGTAACTGCTTTAGTTGAACTGAGTTATTTCAGCTCGTTACAGCAACGGTTTACTAGTTAAGACTTAATGACGATTGAGGAAATACATAGCTTTTATTGTCGCCTGGCTGTCAAAGAAAGTATCAATATTCTTGATGGTTGCTAGTTCACATGGGAAAAGACTTCTTGGCTTTTTTCCACCTCACCAACTGCAAGCATTACCGCTTGAAAAAACGCTACATTAACTTGGGAAGTATTAATGATATCAGAAAAGATGCCTGAGTCTACCTCCTCATCTGTCTGGGAGTGGAGCCATTCCCGAAAACCGAAACATGATCATAGCTTATGAGCTGGTTATCCATTAGGGCTACAGGGTTGAAATAAGCGTTGCCGCCCGAGATAATATTAATGTTCCATATTTTCTGAAAAAAACCTGCCAATTTTCGTGCCATATGAAAAAACCACAAATTCTTCTATTTTGTTTGAAAAACTGTAATCAATTTAATTACAGGGTAATCAAAGGAAATCATTTGCTTTATTCGTGCATTGTCAAAAAATATGTGTTCCTGTCCACTTTTTTACAGAATTTGGATCAATTTTCATTAAGTTTTGTTGAAATTTGCTTTATTTTAAGTAAAATAATGGAAATAAAAAAAAAAAACTAGCCATATTAAAAGTTTTTGTGCCACCGTGCCACGTGTCACAAAAGCACAATTGTGTCATTTCGACAACGCTGGTTGAAATCAATGTGTGGTACTGTATAATTGTATAGTCTGTTTGAAAGTCTTTGTCCGTAAAGTTCATATGTTTAATGCCCGAAATTGCCCTTTCCCAGTTGTTGCACTGTCTACTAAGTCGTAGAGCACTATTGGTCGCCATTTATTTCGTAAATAAATCAATTGGAGATTGTGGAAGGAAAGCTTCCAGGGCGGGGGTTTGTGTAGATTGAATGGCACTAGTTGTACCAATACACGTAAGTCTTTGAATCTTAGTCTTAGTCTTAGTAGTTTTGGAGCTAGGACTCCATTTCTCTTGGAAAATTCTTCTGCAGTTATAGAATGCTATTGAAGCTTTTTTCTCTAATTCTTTAATGTTTTCTTTCAAGTTCAATTTACGGCCAATTACCAAGCCAAGATATTTTGCCGTATCAGTGATGTGGAGCGGTATCCCATTTATGCTAGGAGGATCTATATCCTTGTAAACAAAACCAGTTCTGTTTTGAGTGGATTGACATTTAATCCACCACTGCCGGCTGGCTCAATCGCTGAGCTTGTAAAAATCCTTGGGCACAAACAAATATTGATCAATATGTTTTAAATGCTCGGACAAAATTATTTAGATTCCCAAATAAAGGACTGATTAGCTCTATCAACATTTGGAACATTTGGAGAGAATTTCAGAACATCCAAAAACACTGATTTTAATAGTCTCGAAAGGCTTCTTCCACACTTTATATCCATTTCTGAATCTTTTTAAATTTCTGAATCTTATAAAATCTCATATCATCTTATTCTAGTTTGAAAGCAAATACATTCGACCAATTCCTTGACTTTATTTGTGTATATGATTTGAAAGTTCACGATTGTGGCGCGCGATGCCGATATATGCGCCGATAACCAATTCATTATGGAAGTCGCAGATTATTTTTCTTTTTTTTTTCATTTTTTTTTTTATACGAGGTGGAGGTGGTTCGCGCCTTGTAATCTTAGAATCCATACAGAGCAAATTTATATTTCTCGAAGAAGAGCAATGATTTTCTTGGAAAAATTGTGTGGGAGATCAAAGAGGATGAGGTTGTGTTATTTTTTTTTTCTGGTACATACCTACTTACCTTTTTTGGGATTCAATTTTGAAGTTTTATTGCACCATAGTGGTTTGATTGCTTGTTCTCACGATAGTTGCTGTGAATGGACGTTGTGTGATTTTTATTTGAGTCAATTAATTTAGAAGACCTTCTTCACCTTTGAGGATATATGTATTTTATACATTTATAGAAATGGTCTGGAGCAGATGGTGCAAAAGTAGAAACCCTCTGAGTGCTTTATTGGATAATAATCGATTTATAGAGATAATGGAAAACGGTGGAGAGGGAGACGAATACATATATGGGCTGGGTAGAGATAGGGATATAGTAATAGTTGAAGTTAGAAAATCTAATCAGATTCACCTTTGGATGTGGATTCTTTATGAGAACCCCCACTGATTATAGCAAAGTGGATATTGGAATAAGAAATTTGATTTGAATGATGGAACTATAAATGCAAGATTGTTGGGATTTTAAAGAATCTACAATATACAGTAAAACCCGGATAGGTGCCTATCGCATAAGTGCCTAACCCGCATAAAGAGGTACCTTTTATTTTTTAGAAGCAAAATTTTGATGATTTTTCGTATAAAACTCATCTTGTAGATATGTACCTTTTGCTTAACTATACTTAATTGTCTTTTATTTTGTATACTTTTATTGAAGCTTCTTTTCATCTAGCGCTTTCTTTTTAAAAGGTTATCGATACTAGTCAGTTGATATAATGTAACTTCTTATTTTTTAAATAACATCAACGGCTTTATTATTGACTTTCTTCAAAGCAAGTTTTACTGAAAAACTTATTCTATAGGGGTTTCGAGTTTTAAGTTTTTCAAAAAAAAAAAAAAATTATTGATTTGATTTAGATGTCAAACTATGTATGTATGAATATTTTGATTAAGATGTCAAAGTAATAAAAATTTGTGAAAAACTTATAACTCGAAACCGCTCTGGATCTAGTTTTTTCGGTAAAACTAGCTTCGAAGAAATTCAAGAATATGGCCGTAAATGCTTTTTTATTGTCAATTTTTTGTAAATATAGTGATAAGTGCTTATACATATTTAAGCAATTTATTTGAATAATGCCCAACCCGCATAAGTACCTCTCAAAACGAGGTATTTATGGTGAGGATATTATACGGGTTTTACTGTATTGGTAAAAAGAATTGGTCACACCTTACACAAAGATATGCACAAATTCTTTCTACATTAGTTTAAAAAAAAATTAAGGAAACAAACGTTTTTCAAAGTTTTTTTTAACAGCAAAAGCTAGTTTTAAGGCAAAACTATAGTTCTAAGAATAAGGTACCTTACATAATTTTTTTGAAAAACTTAAAACTCGTGACCCCCTAACTAGCTTTTAAGCAAGTCAGTAATATGGCTGTTTTTTTCCGCGTTTGGCCGTTTATTGTAGCTTTTAGCTTTTAGTTTTTTTTTTTTTTTTTTTTTTTTTTTTGTGAAGAGCTGTGTCTGTGTGAAAAGTAGAATTATTAAGATAAAGCAAAAAATATTCTAAGCTTTATTTTATTGTGTTGAGAACTGTTATCTAATGATTTCTTAAAAGTACCGTAAAGTCATAAGACACAGCACGAACCAAAAATTAAATTTTTTGAAGCGTTTCATATTCGTTGTAATTTTTTTTTTTTTTTGACCAAATTAGATTAAGGGCCAGCTGTACAAATATTTGTTCCGTGGTTCAGGAATTTTAACTCACCAATTTCGGCGGATTAACTGTGGTTCAACGATGGTTCAGGCATGTAATTGGCTTTTAGTGCATATTAGAACCTTAAACCATCGTTGAACCTCAGTTAACCCGCCGAAATCGGCGAGTTAAAATTCCTGAACCACGGATCAAAATTTAAACCACGATTGTACAACTGGCACTAACTGCTTTGATAAACTGTTTATTTAAACCTCCGCTTTGAAAAATCAAAATATCAAATGAAAAAAGACACCCTTGACTGTGGATATCAAGATCTCAGCAAAAAATGATGATACAGAAAATGTAAGCGTAGTTTTGGAAACCTGAATTGTTATCAAGACCTTTTCAAAATTTTATAACGATAAAATAATGTTCGCACAAAAAAAAAACAAAAAGTACAAAAAAAAACGACTTTTTAGATAAATAACCTGAAGCAGTTTTCGTAATTTTGGTTATTTCCAAAACAAGAAGACATTTAAGCATTTGGTTTTCAGTGTTTGACTCAAAATTAATAAGGGCATTGAATATTTAAAATAAAAATAATAGATAAACCCAAAAAACTATTTTTTTTCCTAATTTTTGAGTTTGAAATGGAATTGTTCAAAAACTATTGACTAGAACAACTTTATTTAAAAAGAAAATTTGAGAATGGATTCCTGGCTTTGACAAAAGTAATAGAAAAAATTCGTTGGATTTTTATGAGTCGTTTTTTATTTCATGTCAGATTTTTGAAAATTGTCCTCCCAATTAAATGGGGGGATATAGACTACCCCCTCCAGAGGATTTTTTCTTCTTTTGACCCAACTTATACTCTCTAGTATATTTATGCATCTTGTGACAAAAACCGTTTTTTTTTTTATTATACTGAAAATTATACTAATTGTTGTTATAAATTTATTATTGCTAAATTTTTAATATCTGTATTTTCGAAACTGTTGGATCTACACAGATGGTTCTGGTTTCAAATCGAAGAAAATTTAATTACTTTGAAATCGTAGATCGAAGTTATAGTCGAAAAACTAATATTTTGGGGATAAAATTGCCAATAACTGAAAATAGCACGAAAATTTCGTGGTTTTTTTTATTTTTGACCATGATGCCAATATCATAAACGACTCAGCAAAAAATCAAAACTACCGGCTCTAACGCACACGCTGATGTATAAAGTTACTGGACTAATAGACATTTATGTAAATATTTTACTGCCTTCAAATTTTTAATTGAAGGACTTAATTTTGAAGGTTACCTACATACTAACATATTTCTAAAAAAAATAAAGAAAAGAACAGTTTTTGTCTACTCTTGTATTGTCCAGTTTTGCATTAGCAAAATTAAAGAAGAAAAAAAAATTGTATATTTTTTTTTTTTTTTTTTATCATATCAAACATTCTTCACAATGTTTAAGATATTACATATTATATACTTGTTCCAATCTTTTAAACTTTATAATTAGAGTTTAAAACCACGGTGTTTTCGTACAAGTGCAAGTAAGTATGTGCGACGCAGTCGTCCATTTTTTTTTTTTTTACCAACCAAAAACCCTTCCAATGCATAAATGTATAACCCGCGGATTTGCAAATTAATAATTGAGAGTCAAAAAACCCTTCGGCTTTTCTAGCATCTAAAAATCATTTTTTTCACAACAAAAATTTAATTTGAAAAACTTAATTTGGTCACTTTAATGTTATAAATTTTCTCAAACTATGAAACCAGTTTTACTTATAATATAGTAGGTACCATTATTATTGAAGAATTCTTGACATCGACTTTAATTGATTACAAGCTCAAGTTGTCCATAAAAACCCTCTGTTTAGCTTATAAGATTCATTCAATAAATTTTACCTCCGTGATGTGAAATCTTTGAAAAACATTTTATTTGTGTGTCCATCATGATGTCAAAATTCCCTTAAACCTTTTAAGAACCCCTATCTCTGATGGAATATAAAACAAAACTAAACGACTTTTCACACTCCTAAGTGCGCTGATAAAAATTAAATGGTTCTCTTGAATACCATTTAATTTTAAATAAAATTTCAACAAATAAACTATCCGCCACTTTATTAATGGCAAATAAAAAATCATCCAATAAAAAACATAAATTGATGATACCGCATATCAACAGACAGACACTGACAAAGCATATCTACATATGTATAAGTTCAACTTGTGAGAGTTGTCAGCATCTCCAGAGAAGTACACATGTCTCAAAGTCATTCATATTTAATGTTCCCAACTGAATTCCCATCTAATATCAAGAGTGTAAAGTGCTTTCCATTAAATTGGTTATGGTGGATGACCCCCTTCTCCATATAAGAAAGAGGCACTTTCATTTCCTTTCATCCTCGGTTTTGATCGACCGACCGAAAACTTAATGGCTCCCGATTTTAAATAAATGGCGCTCCTCTGCTTCGTCCATTAGCCTATAAGCATATGGATCCCAAAAGACAATCCTTTAGGTGGGTCTTAACCGGACTGGCTTGGCTGGTCTTGTCTACAAGTTTTTTTTTTTTTTTTTTTTGTACATCAGATGCTCACTAAAAAATAAAGTATCTCTATGTATGTATGAATGTATCTCCCCCTTGGAGGTATCCACTTCCACTCACATATTTATAAGAGAGGGAACATTAAAGTCAATCAAAACATTTCATCGTCTCTTTGTTTTTTTATATGTATATTAAAATCGTATTGTGAGTTTGAGACTGGGTTATCAAATAAAGAGAACCTTAAATTTAATTGAAAGTGCACGATATGAGCAATGTGAAAATATACTTCGGGCTTTAAACTTATCAGTGGCGGTGAAAATTACTCAAGTCCCACGGCCACCCAGATTTTTCATTCAAATTTTAACACTTATTGCCCTCTTTTAATAAAAATATGGAAAGATAATAAGAATTTTGGTAGTTGCGTAATGCATTCGATAAATGCATTCTTGAGGAAAAAAATTGTGAGACGGCACAACTTCAATCTTAGCATTAAGCAAGCGTTTATAACATCCTTTGGTAAAATTGGTTTGATCGATAAGTCCTAGACCAGTGAATTTATCATCTGACCCAGCAGTTTGTAACACCACCAAATTTTTTTATTACTTCGAAATGTTGTTCATCGAAGATCATATAGCCTTGATTTTTCGCTCTCGTGAAATTCTCCTTTTGGCCGCCATCTTGGATTTTAGTTTTTATGGAATAACTCAGTTTCTTTTAGTCTTACAGAAAAGTTTGTTAAAGTAAAAGTTTGGAAAATTAAATTTTCTATCTTTTGCGTTATGAACATTTTTTCGATATTGTAAATATTGTAAAAGTTACAGGTAAAAAATGTTAAAAAAAAATCAAGTATTTTTTAAGAATTAAGCACATAAAATATCAACATTTTTTAAAAATATGTAAAATAAATTTGTAGGGTTTTAGATTCTCTACAATTTTGCTTTACATACTTTTTTTTTTTTGTATTGCAATACAAAAAAAATATATTCAAATTCATATTTGTTTAATAAAAAAAAAAAATCGTTTTATATTGATTTAAAAAAAAAATCCAACATCAAGGTTTCTTAAAGATTTTCATTTTCTGTTTGTAAGCTTGAAAGAGGCTAGAAAAAATGGCTTTTTTTAATCTGGCCCTACAACAACCTTTTTTTTTATTTATTCCAATATTCATATGTCTTCTATTTATTGCCTTAAAAAATTGTATAGTACCTCGAACTACAACCGAACCTACTGAAGCGATTTTCTTTAACCTTAGAACTTTAGATTTTCCCTAAAGAAAAAATCGATTTTTTTTTAGCTTCAAAAATAACGGTACGGTTCTTTCAAATCGGTTGTAAGTCAGAACCGTTTTGAAAGAAGTTATTTATCTCAAAAAAACTATTTTGATTGAAATCATTTTATTTACTTTTGGTCGACGTTTTTGTAAAAAAAAAAAAAATTGCCAAAAACTGTTACTAACGGTAACTACTATATAAAGGTTTTTTTAATTTTCTAGTTTCTCGTTAGTCAGTTAACCAATTTTTATCAAAATTTCAACAAAGACTGTCCTTTTAAGTCTGAATAATATTGCATAAACATTTTCCTAAAAATATTAATTGAATTTAAAAAAAATTAAATTTAATATTTTAAAAATTATAACGGAATTATGAACTTGTTCGAAATCATGGTTTTAGGTGAAATTTTTAAAAATTACATACCATGTCATGAATTAAAAAAAAAAATATTTTATAAGAATCTCGCTCCAACGATTTTTGAAATTTCTTTTGCATAAATTCATATTTTTTCAACAGTTCATTTTTCTAACTTTGTTGGGCGGTAACTTTTACGATATTCACAATATTGAAAAAATGTTCGTAACACAATAAATAGAAAATTGTTGTTCTTAACAAAATTTTTGTACGACTAACAGAAACCGAGATATTCAATAAAAACTAAAATCCAAGATAGTGGTGAAAAGGTGAATTTCACGAGTCTAAAAATTCAGGGTGATGACCTCCGATAAACTAGCTTTCGAAGGAACTGGTTATAAACTGCTGGTTCACCAATATAAAATTTTCATTAATGCACTGCACTATAGTTGCTATATAGCAGGTACCATTCCTTAAAAAATACACAAAGTATATTGTCAATAAAAAATGGGTAAGCATTAAGCTCTTTACGCTTTTAGAGGGCCCTGACCCTGTCCCTGGGACTCCTGCGAGGCCACATAAACAGTACTCACCTTTACAAACAAATCTATTTAAAATTTATATTTCTTCAGTCACTTCCTTTTTTAAAACTTTATTTTTTGAGCTTGTGCTGAATATGAGCCCCTTGAAATTTGGAGCCCCATATAGCATCACACATGCTGTTTGTCTATATCAATCCACCACTGGATGAGCATCAATATATTCCTATCGTTGGTTTTATTATGTGACCTTTTTAATCTCAAATAAAATGCTTAATTTTACTGACGTATATTATTCACTTGATACCTCCAATCTCCAAATAACTCCAATGTCACATAAACAATTCGAATTTGATAATCTCTTGGGTTTTAATTTTATTTTTGTATCATTTCAGTTATTGTGGTCCATTATGTTTGAGTGGTCTTCGCCCTTTAGGGCGGTAAGTGTACAAGTTTGTAAATAAAACCTATAAAACCGTCATCGATGAGTTCTATAATCCTTAGGATTTATTTCGTTGATTTGTTTTGAGTCGAATTAATCGTAAATTTTTCATTGACACTAATTGATTTTTTTTTTCAAAATCAATAGATCCCCCACTTTTTTGTCAAAAGTTGACCATTTCAAATTTTCTATTTGCTGTCGTGTGTCTGTCCATCTTATATTGAAGTTAAATAAGAAGCTTATGGTTATTGAATGGGATGGCAATAAAATATTGAAGAAAGTCGATAAAAAAAAAAAAAAAATGTTTCAAGGGTTTGTTTTGGTGAGAGGGGAGTAAAATAATACTTAAGAAGGATATTTTTGTTGTTTTGTACCTAAATTTCTTATAAGAGGATGAAATAAAATGCCTACCTATACACTTCTTTCGGTAGAAATACTTATGGATTCTGATGGGGGCTCTCGTAAGAGGAAGGCGTTGCTTTTGGGTTATTTAAGACCAAACTCAAAGATATAATTTTCTTCACAATTCAACTCGAATTAGGAGGGATGGAAAAATAGGACGGTATGCTCCCCCATACGTGAGTGTTTCAATTTTTTTGCGAACGTTGTGAAAATATTCTCCCAACTCTTTTATGACATTTATTTGTATTTTTTTTTTTTTTATCGAATTTATGTGAAGGTAAAAAATATATAAATACACATATAAGGTGATTTGATATAGGATTATTGTTTGACTTGTAATGCGTTTAATTTATTATTTTTGTAGGTAATAAGAACAATAAGGTGGAATTTGTTTTTATTGCGACACGTTTCGTATAAATATTATGTTTGACTGAAAAAATTTATTTTCAAAAGTTTTACTTTCAAATTATTGCATTGGCAAAACAAAATTTACTTTGTTTGAATTTCATGCAAACGATAATTATACAAGGATTATAATAATGTTGCTATGCTTAGAAAAAGTTTAGACGAAATATATTTGCTTTGAAAATAAAAAGTGGGTATTGGTTTTACAAGCAACTCTCTCCGCCTTAGAGAAAATTAATACCAAAACGGTTTACCCAAAAAAATTTCGCACGACTGCAGGGGCGGATTCAGCCTAAGGCAAGAAAGGCAAATGCCTAGGGGCCCCGGCCGTGCATTGGGGCCCCGCGTGTCTTGAAAATTTTTTTTTTCATAGGTGTATTGCTTCTTATTTTTTTTAATGTCGAATTCCTTTCAACAAAAAATTCGATTATTTTTCTAAACAGAATCGATTTTTTTTTCTATCAGTAGGAGGAATTTATCCAGAAAAATCAATTTTTTTTCCTCTAAAGTAAACAAATAGATTTTAGTCTGTCCCTTTACTTTGAAACTCTGTGATTTTCTGTGCATTTAAATGCCGTTTTATTTTTTTATATGGACTTTGACAGAACAAATTCAAATTGAGAAATTTCTCGTTACAATGCATAGTTAAAGCGCGTTTGAACGACGCTTCTTACCATTTCAATACCTTTGTCGAGTTGAAATTGGATTGTTTTGTTTGCGCGTTATACTGCTTTTAAACGATGCAATACTTCCTAGCGATTTTTAAGCACGTTGGCGAGTGGTGGCGGAGGTAGACAAAATGTCTGAGGTTAAAAAAATTCAAAGTTATTCCTCTTTTTTCTTTGCGTGTTCTCCTATATTGTTTACCTGTGTTTTATTTCAATTCTTCTTCTATTATATAAGACTTTACCTATTGTTCTGTGGACTTTCCCCTAAGTTTTTCCGATTCAGATTTCTGGTGCTAAATGAACAAGAGATTTTCAAAGGAATCAAAAGAAAATGTCAAAAAAGAAAATGTCAAAATCTCCAACAATTGGTTTCCTCACGAGAAAAAGGTTTATGACATCGAATAAACGCTTATAGCAGTTATCAACGAATTGCTGTGTTTGGAATTTGAAATTTGAAATTTCTTAAAAATTTGCACAAATTTTCACAAATCATCACAAATATTCCTGTGTGTTAGCTCGAAAAAGTTTCAACTCCTGCGTAAAAGTAGTGTAACTATACTGTCAAAACCATAACTGTCAGTGCATGCCACTTGACAGCGACTAAGAAATGTAAAAAAATGTGTTTTGGTCCTCGCTTTCTGACGGCATTATTTCGCCATTTATGACGCCATACACACAAAAGTTAGGTTTGGTACAAATAGTAGTTCTGTGCGTTTGTTAAAATATTTTGAGAAGTTTTCTCCTTTCTGAAAGAATTATCCCTTATTTTAAAATTTGACAGGTTTTACACATTTTACTGGAAAAAAATATGTTAGAGCGGTTTTCTTAAAAATAAATTTTTTTATATATAAAATTTCTTGAAATTTTTTAGAAAAAAAAAATGGTATTCCATTTTTAAGAATATACAACTAAAACCAAAATTTCAAAACAATTCATCAACCCGTTTTCTAAGGAATGATTTTTCAAAAAAAAAAAAAAAAAAAAAAAACAAAAATAACTTTTTTTTTAAATCCAAAAAGTATATTTGATCAAAATTTGTGAAGCGGTCAACGAAAAAATCGAAAAAAAATTCTATTGCAGGTATTGTTAATAAGGGTTTTTAGTGGTTACTTTTTTTTTTTCATCATAATGTAGACCATACCACCACTAGTAACACAGAAAACTAAAAAAAAAAAAAAGGTGTTAGAGCCGTTTTTGACATAAATAACTTTTTTTTTTTAAGAAGGGTGGCAAGTACCGTTATATTTTGAGCTAAAAAAATATCGTTTTCCGCTCTAGAGAATCACCAAAAAATCGTATGCTCCTAGTTTCAAGAAAATCGCTTTAGGGATTTAGGCTTTAGGCCGAGGTTCATAAAGACATACATATGTATGTTCATACGGACATATAGACATACAGACGGGATTGCGGAACCCACTTTTTTGTGTTCTCTATCATCGTGATGTCAAGTTTGATTGTTATCTCGATTTCGATTTTTTGCAACTTGCCCTATAGTACCTATGTATGCATATCGCAAGAAAAAATTTGTATAGGGGAAACATTCTAGTTTTTTGGCATACAGTATTTCGACCCCAACTCATATAAACTACATTTTTAGTCGGTATGATAAAATAAAGGCTCCAATAACTTATTTATTTCTTTTAAAATCAAATTAATTTATATTCAGAATTTAAAACGACACAGTTTGATAAGAGCAATTTAATTGCGATCCAGTCGTGGATTAATTTTACTTTATTAAGCATTCATTTTTAACAACACATAGTAATTGTTTTCTTGAAAAATATTACGTGAAATAATAAAGAAAATCGTAGGTATCTACATTTTTAAAATCACGATTGTTTAAATTAGGTAAACGTCATCATAATACCTGTCTACCATTGCATATATAAAAGTAAAAACAAACAATAAAATGCATAACCCTGTAGCTTTATGGCATAGACCATTGACCACAATATATTTTTTATTATAGGTACCCATACATGCATTTTTATATCATAAGCAGTTATAAGTATGTAAAAAATCTTTAAAAAAAAAAAATAACTCATCTCAAACAATAAACACAATCATGAAGCACACACTCACGATTAATCATTCAATAATTATATGCATCAATCAAATAAATACCCCATCATCCATCAGCAATCATAATTCCCCTCGTTTTATACCTTACATTA
The DNA here is from genome assembly GCA_947049315.1 of Epistrophella euchroma. Classification (NCBI taxonomy): domain Eukaryota; kingdom Metazoa; phylum Arthropoda; class Insecta; order Diptera; family Syrphidae; genus Epistrophella; species Epistrophella euchroma. Next base: position 116,213,279 of record OX346245.1, on the reverse strand, counting down.
AATGATAAAACCATAAAAATATACTTAAATAAAAAAAAAATAAAAAAAACTTATTGGAAGAAAATAAAACAGAAATTTAAAGTCAATTAAGCGCAGTGCCATGATATGCGTGATTGATCAATTATTCTTACTCACCGCCTTTACCCCTTTCCATCTGATGCATCGCCACGATGATGCACGATGGCAACGAATGAAGTGAAGACTTTTCAATTACCACACACATGCATTATGACTTTTTCATCAATATTCAATTTTAACGAAGACGAACAATAAAAAAAAAACAATCCACTAAAAACCGCGATATTGGAAAGCGCATCAAGCATATACTTACACCAAAACAATAATCCAACGCGAACGAAACGTGAACGCCCAGCTTATTTAATCATTCGGGGAATCCATAAATAATAAAATTTTAATCATCTAGCGGACAACCAGCTGATTATGGATCGGGTCACGCATGAGGTTATCATTTGTGAGGCGTGCGCGATCACAGTTTTAATGAAGAAGCCATCAGGCGATACAGTTATTCCACTAAGGAATTCATTGTTAAGCATTATTATTATTTTTTTTTTTTGTTTAAACGGACAATGATCTCTTTGACTGATGCAATCACCGACTAAGTGATTAATGGCCTATTCGGGATTTTAGAAGAGAGAATAATGTGGAAGCATTAATTTCCAAAAATCAATTAAAAAAGTATCTGCGAGAAGGGTTGGTTGAGGTGGCGGGGGGTAGTAATTTTTAATCAGCAAAAATGGTAAAATAATTGTACGAAAAAATTAGACGATATTTAAATATGTATCAAATTGTGATACCGAATGATACGTTTTTTTTCAGTAATAGGTAATTTAGTTAAATTCGATAGGGGAAGTGGGGGCAAGACCGCACATGGGGGCAAGACCGTTTTTGTACTATGTTGTATGAAAAAAAAATGGAAATGTCAACACTTACAATGAAAAACATTTGGCTTTGGGTATGATCGATCATGTCTTCCAGTATGAGGTAGTTTGGTCGAGAAGTTACGTTAGTTTTCGTGATTTTTCGGAAAAACGTTATCGCGTTCGGGTGAAATGTGAGTTATGTTCTTAACAGTAAAATACCTAAAATTAGTAACGTTTTCTTTTTTGTTATTTATTGTGAAAACTCGATGAGCTTATAGGGTAAGATCTGGCAAAGAAAAAAAAAGTAAGTCAACGTAAAAGCCAGCAAAGAAGATAAGTGACAGGCTTCAAGAATTTCGTTGAGAGTGAAGATTAGTGTTCCAGATGGCAGTTGCATCTTCTCTTTGGAGCTTTTTTCAAATCGAATCCAACTAATGGGTAGATTACATGCACCATGTGCCCTGGGTGGGCGCTCGAAGCTTTTGGTGGAGTTGAAGCAAATGAAGAAGTCACATACATATATATATCTGTGACTTTTGCAAATGGATGGCATTTTAAAGGAAAAACACAGTGTTGCCCCCAATAAACTTTGATAGGGCGGTTTTGCCCCACATGGGGGCAAGACGGTTTTTTTTTACAATTTTTCCTAAAAGTTTATTATCTTTTTTTGACTTATTTATTTATACCTACTAGTATCGCCCAGCGGGCGAAATTTGGCCAACAAAAACTGACACACTCTATCAAGGAAAATAAAAAATTAAATTATAAAGGGACAACTACGTCTTTTGTTAGTAAAATCGATAAAGTACATATTATTCTCATCTCATATCAAAACTAAAACTATATATATTTGATTTGCCTTTTCATTTAACATTTGATGATATACTTACATATAAATTTATATTTTAAATATCTATCGAATAGACTTTTAAAAAACATACCTGTGTCAGTTTTATTGAAATAGCTGAAGGAACAACGAAGATAAAATTTTTCAAATCCGACCCCGTACTTGTATAAACACACATCCCATTCCGCCCATTTGCTCTAAACTCTCTCCAACAAAAATTGTCAGTACAGGCCTGAGAAAGCTTTTTTCAAATCAGTAGGACCTACCAAGTTACCAAAGCGTTCCTTGAAACAAAATGCCACTTGCACAAACCATAGACTTCCCACAGCATTGTTTTTGCAATTTCTTTTTTAAGCGACCATCCCCCACGACCTATCTACACAATCGGTAACCTAACCAAACCAACCGCCAAATTAGAGTTACCATCTTACCATCTTAGCAATGGTAACTCCATATCAATCACTCCTTTTTCTTTAGTTTGTATGCAAGAGCTTACAGAATGAATGCTTTTTTTAAAGCTTTAAGTAGCAGAAAAAATATTTATTATGTTACGGCATCGCGATAAGAGCTTCTATAGGCGATAGACTTATGCACTACGCTGCTACCAAACTCAGATTCAAACGTCTCATTTTCCGTTTAAGGACAATCTTTTTTGGACAGAGTATAGAAGAACAGAACTTTCCACGCACTGCTGCAAACAGCGTAGCGTAGTCAAAATCGCTCATAACATCTCTCAGGTAGTTTCCGGTAGACCACGCTCAATAAAATTTGTAGTGAAACGTGCATAGTATACTGTATTCAACGCACTTAGTATTATAACATTAACGCGGCTAATCAAAAAACTTTAAAATGTCACACCTAATTTTGTTTTAATTATGAAATAAAAAAATTCGTTTTCATTTTAAGCAAAGTATATACTATAGGTACTATATGTGGATAATATTTCTCTTGATTAATTTTTTAAGCAAAATATATAAAACTTGAAATTTCACATACTGGATATTTTTTGTGTAATTAGAGGAAATACTAAATAAAAAAAATAAGTAAAACTCCCAGAAGAAATGTAAGCCTAAGTGAATAAAAACTTTATTTTTATTAAAAGACGTTTTTCAATAAATTTTAAGGCAGTCAAACACTAAAGGTGTGGTCTTGCCCCCACTTCCCCTACTTACATTATGAATATCGCAGATATCTACATTCTACAACAACAATTAAAATTTTCAGTAAACCTCAAAGTTCTCTTGCTAAATTAAATCAAACTTATGAAAGAAATTGACATTGTGTTTCTATGAAATTGCTTTGTTCCACTCAAAGCACAAATCTTATAGAATAATTCCCAATAGTGCCATCCATCGTATATTTAATTCCTCAGTCGTCTTATACAATGCCAAAAAGCAGTTAATAAATAATACATGCCATCCAATATTTCACAATGATGTCCATTCATAAACGTTTGCGGAGAGCAACTTTCAACATTCATATGCCTTACCATTTTGTCTCCAGTACAGAAGTCTAAATAGGCTCCACACCACATCACAGACAACAACTGTCAGCTAATGGAGCCCCGCACTAATCCAACAAAACTGGACGCAATTTATCAGAAATAAGACTCAACGAGAAGCAGAAAACTTTCAAGGACTTGGTCCTTGCCTTCTTGATTGCATCCTCTCTAGATATTAACCTCAGCCCACCACATAATTCTATAGCATGATTATTGTAGATGAATTGCCCGGAAGACATTCCCTCACATCATGGAACAAACACAACAACATGTCCAATCCAAAGCCAATGGCATCGAAAATTTCAATTGTACCTAGATATGTATGCCAATGGAATATAATGGGCGCCAGACCCACCGCATCATAACCACAAATGAGGCTCTTTCGCTTGGACAGAGATCACTCCTTTTGGCTTCCCTTTTATTGTATAGGTTCCTTTTTGCAAAGAAAATATGGTGCCCCAAGTGTTGTGATGCCTTGAACTAAACATGTGATGTGAATAGATTGGGATCTGGATCATAAAGGAGAGAAACAGGACAAAAGAAAACCCAGAATCATATTTATTTATTTATTTATTTATTTCTATGAAATGCTGACACATTAAGACTTAATAATCTTATAACTAGTGAAGCTTTAAAATGCAAGTGAAGTGAGCTACAGCAAAACAGTATTATTACAATTAGGTGATATTAATTTTAAGATGTATAAAAGTTTTTGACAAAGATATCTGCAAATTATAAATTATAAGATAGTTACAAACATATTGGTGTTTTTCGTACGTCTCCATTATTGTATATTTAAAAAATCAAAGAAGAAAAGAGATAGTTATTAAGTAAATTAAGGAAGAAAGAATAGTAATAGAGAAAGGAAAAAAAAAATTAATGACGATTGATCGTATGGAGTGACTTTAGCTCAATCCAGAAACGCCCAGTGCCACAGGACCCACGAATATGCCTTGGCAAGGAATTCCATAAACGAATGGAGCTAACGAAGAACTGTCGCTCAGATGGTAAAGAATTAAATCGTGGATGAATGAGTTGATGAGACCTGCTCGAAGACCCAAAGCGTAATTTCTCAAACAAGTAATTAGGTTGATGCGTATCAATGACTTTAGCTAGAAAACTCAGTGTCCTAAAAGCAAGTAGATTATCAAATGTCATATTTAACATTAACACCGAATAATTGGAAACTCGATCATATCGCCTTAAATTAAATACATAACGCGCGGTGTTATTAAAAGCAACGTTAAGCCTTCTCTTGCTAATCGAATCGCAATTACAATATATTTCACATCCGTAAGTGAGCATGGGAATAATAAGTGTTTTCGCTAGCAGCATACGCGTTTTATGAGGGGTAAAATTATGTGATATCCATAACTTACGTAACGTGCCAAAAACTTTACCAATAATTAAATTAATATGGTCATTCCATGTGAGTGTTCTGTTAAATACTATACCTAGATTTTTTGCTTTCTCAACGTAATGAATTTTTGAACCATTTAAGTTTATTTCTGGAAAGTAGGAGAGATCCAACATCTTTTTGCTTATAACCAGACATTTTGTTTTTGATGGGTTTAAAAAGAGTCCATTTTTCTCGCACCATATGGATAAGCTCTTTAAGTCACAATTTATTGCATTTGCACCGTCTTCTATCATACCAAGAGAACAACTTTTGTAAAGCTGGACGTCATCAGCATACATGTGTACGGAAGATAGCACAATGGATGGAATTTCATTCACATACAATGAGAATAGGATAGGGCCAAGGATTGATCCCTGGGGGACTCCTCTACTATTCCATAGAAATTCTGATGTATTTTGTCCTACCGAAACAGCTTGCTTCCGAAGGTTCAGATAAGACGACATAAGGGTTACCGCTGAATTGGAGAATCCAAATGAACTCGAAAGTTTATTACACAAGTTTATGTGGTTGACTGTATCAAAGGCCTTCGATAAGTCGAGAAGCACCAGAAATGTTACCTTGTCCTCATCCATGGATTCTCTTATGTCTTCCACTACTTTCATTGTTGCCGTAATACAGCTGTGGTCTTTTCGAAATCCTGATTGCATTGGAGATAACAAATGGTTTGAGCGAATATGTGCGTTTATCTGTTTCTGTAGGACTCTCTCGAAAACTTTGGATAGGAAAGGTAGAATAGAAACCGGTCTATATTCCTTACTATTTGGTTTATTAAATGGTAATATTTTAGCAATTTTCCACTGGTGAGGGTATAAACTAGTTAATATAATATTGTTGAAAATGTTCACTAATGATGGGAGTATTACTGGGAGAATAATCTTCACAAACTTGGGGTGAACTTCATCAAAACCGACAGCATTTGACTTAATAGACAACACGCATGAAACGATTTCGATATCATCTACACACGTGAAATCAAGTATTTGATTTGACGAGTTATCTTGATATTCACTGGAACTAGTCGGTTCGAAATTTACAGTTGGGAACGGTAAAGTGGTAAATTTTTTATTTAATAGGTTTATGTCTAAGTTTTCATCGATTATTGAATTTTGTTTACCAATTCCGATTGCATTTAAATTTTTCCAGAGTTGCCGACCTTTTACAGAAGTGTTGATCCTATTTTTATAAAATGTGCGTTTAGCTAATTTAATTTTATAAACAACAAGATTTCGCAATGTACGAAACAGTTTTAAGTGAAAGTCTAATCTGTAGCGCTTCCATGCATTATAGGCTTGATTGCGTTTTTCAATAAGCAAACGAATTTCTCGTGTAAACCATGGGCATTGGCCATGCACTATAATTTTACTTTTTATTGGTACATGTTCATTAAAAAGGGAACATATATTTTTGTTTAGGAAGTCTACTTGGTCACTGGGGGATGACATATACAAGATCCGGTCCCAATCCACATTCAAAGCGTGTTGTTCTAGTTGACTGTAATCGATTGCGTGAAAATTTCTGTATTCACATTTTGAAATTGGACAGTTCACCGAAAAATTATAAGTTAAGAAGATAAGGTCGTGTCTTGAAAATCCAGGCGCTGATATTTGATCGTAGAAGAGTGCGTCATTATAGTTACTGACAAAAAAAACATCTAAGAGTGTACTTGATCCGTTTGTAAAATGAGTAGGTTCAAAAACATTAACCGGGAACATGTGAAGCGTTCTCATTGGATCAATTATACCACTTTCTACCAAAAGGTTACTATTTAAGTCACCACCTATAATGATATTAGGAAACGATATTGAAATTCTTTCTAAAAGTTCGAAAAATGGAGTTGGATTTATGTGCTTGTTAGGTCTGTACACAGACCCAATAAGAATATCGCCGTTTGGTGATTTTATTTCAGCAAAAACATAATCTATTTCACTCCCATCAGCGGACATACAATTCTGGCGGCATTTCAACCCCTCTTTCACATAAATTGCAGCGCCACCACCCACTCTTCCCACTCTATCTCCGCGAAAAAGCCTATAACCGTTCACTTTATAGAAAACATTTTCAATTTTGCTACAAAACCATGTTTCAGTTACGCAAATAACATCTACCTTAGAACCCTCAAACAGATCCCTAAACTCATCCATTTTTGCAGGCAAACTTTGGGTATTTAAATGACATACCTTTAGTCCATCTCTTTGACCACTAAAAACATCCACCATTGTGCGCAAGATTCCAATATTACCTCCATTCGCGGAATTCCCTCTATTAACACTTGGCTGCATAGCTGAAGTATATCAATATGAAAATAGGAAAAGACATAAAACGCAAGTCATGCAACAAAAGGGGCATCAAAAAAGTTCCGTCGATCTTCAATACGACCAATACACAATAACTGAAAAAAGAGAGGTAAAGAAAAAAGAAGAAAAAAAGAAAATAAATGAAATGGAGATTTACGAGAGATATAATGATATTAAGGCAAAATAACATTTTGAAATTGAATATAAAAAAAAGAAAATAAAGAAAAATATAAAAATTAAAATATAAACTATAAAAGTAAAATAAAATAAAAGTAAAATGTATATTTGTAGAACAAGCAAAAATAGATAATATGAGAAAAAAAGAAAAAAATTTAATATTTTTAATCAAATTTGAAATAAATTAATATAACTTAATATAATACAAAATACAGAAAAAATAAAAATTGAAATATAATTATATTTTAATTTTAAGTTTAAAAAAATTTTGAAAAAGCTGAATTAAAAAATAAAAATATTAAAATGTTGAATTAAAAAAAATAAAAATATTAAAATGTTGCATAAATCATCCTTTCAGGCTGGCAATGTCGTGCAATTTGGCGATGTTTTCGATTTTTATTTCCTCTCCTTGTAAATGAAGTTTAACAAACACACTACCCCGCATTGTAAATACAGAAGAAAGTGCATTTTGTTTTTTTAACTGTAGTGCTGTATGTAATATGTTATTGTTGAAGCTTGTGAGGCACTCGCGAAGATAAATAACTGAATTAGAATCTAATCCAACGTCGGTTAAATTAAGTTGTCTGTTGTTTACTTTGCGAAACCTTGCAATCGAGGCTAATACAAAGTTTCGATCATAAGCAGATCGGAATTTGATGATGATAGTGGTCGTGCTGCTATTCGGGCGCTGGCGTGTGCGGAAGATATCTTGGATGTTCGGTTGTTCAATATTAATTACTTGGCAGATGCGGGTAAAATAAGTTTTAATGTTTTCATTCGTGATGGTAGGAATTCCAAATAAAACTGCATCGCGCGAAACATTTCTGTTTTCAATTTCTTCTTGTTTTATTTTGAAATCAGCAAGTTGGTGTTTCAATTCTGAAATTTCGTGTTGCTTGTCGCAAAAGACTTTGTTTACATCCGATAGGGAAGTGTTGATTTGAATGATATCAGATTTGACGTTTGTATGTTCTCTGCTCCACGTAGACGCATCAACTTCAAGTTGGGAAACTCTTGCATTAATTTCGGAAATTGATTTTGTTAATTGGGCAAATTTATTTTCAATTTGTGCTGTAAGTGTATCATTATTTTCTTTTATTTTTGCAGATATTAGTGAAATTATGAGGTCGCTTTGGCTTTTTAGTTTCTCGTCCATTTTTTCCCACATTATGTTGTTGTTTATAGCAATATTTTGTTGCATTGATTCTGGTGATGTATATAGAGAGTTAAGGTTGGAATTGGAGTTGGATCTAGACCGTTTTGTGTTTGACATGTTCTCAAAGGTATGATCAGAGATTTAAACAGTAATTAATGCAAAAAAAAAAAAAAATAAAAATAAAAAAAAAAAACGCAGAAACTTTACACAATTGATTCAATAAATTGGTTTAAATTGTTAGCTTGTAAATTTATGTTCATTTGCCACTGAATTTAATTGATTGGATTAAAATAACTGATGATTTTTCGTATTTAGGGTTTTAAAAATACATCGAATCGCACAAAACGAGTTGAAAATTTGATTACTTTGCCAGCCAATAGATAACACGTCTAGTCTGTAGCTCTCTTCATACTCTATTATTACATATAATAACAAATAATGTGACAAAGCTATAAAACCAAACACATAATTTTCAGATCCTTACCGTGCGTCGCGTCGGACGCGTCGCAGCAGCCGCAAGGAATAGAAAAATAAATTCCGGTGCTGGGTTTTGAATGTTTTGAATTATGAGGGGCTTATAGTTAAACGGTTTATTTACTTAAATATATATTTCCAAAAGATTATGGTTAGTATTTTGATTTAAAGAAAACAGAAAAAATATATATGCTCCCTTGGTAAAGAGATTTGATATTCAAAAGGTCGCCTCTTCTGGAGCATTGAATAGCAAAAAGTATTTTGGTTAAATTAATTGATTTAACACTTCATTGGATTCTCTCAGAAAAACCCATTCTTTTAAAACCAATTTATTGGCTAAAATTTGACTTCATTTGTTTGGGGCAAATTGTATTTAAGTAGGTACATAATTATGCACCTACATTTGATTGAAAAAAAAAATTAACTCAAATGAGTGTTAAATCAAGTTGGTTTGCTATTAATTAGTCATTAATAATTATTAGTTGTGATAATGCAGAATTTGTCGTTCAATGGTTTCAATGTTTTTTTGCTTCTTTACTAAGTTAATATCGAGTACCCAAGGCCGTAGCCAAACAAACATTTCTTTAAAAATGCTGTAAAAGAAATGTGCTTTTGATAATAGCCGTGTTTTTTTTTGGGAAAGCTATACAAAGTACAATGGGATTTTACACGAATTAAAAATACAATATCCACAGTAGGATTACTGCCGATAAAAGGAGAAGTAGAATCCTACTGCGGATAGGTTTGTGACGTTTGTTCGAGTATCGAATAGAATTTGGTAGTTTTTTTTTAGATGTTGGTGCGATAATTTCATTTGAATCTCAATGGATGTGTTCATAGAGTAGTTATGCATTTTTCATGGTGTGTTTTTCTATTGGGCAAAAAAATTAATCTTTTTCTGTTCATCTTTGAACAGGAGCGATTTTCGGGAACAAAATTAGCAAATTTCATTGAATTGTTTACACATAAACTAGATTTTGTTTGAAATTTCAAACGAAATTAAAACTATATTAAAATTTGAATCGATTTTAAAATAGACGAGCATATCCATACAAACTTCTGTAATCTATTACAAAATTAAAGTAAATAAAATGTAAATTAATTTTCTAAAGAATTTAAATTTCGCGGCAGAGACCAAGTTTCGCCATCTTTATATTGCGCCATCTTTATTTTGCCCATGTTGAAAACATTGTATAAAATAAACTGACACAATAAAGCTCGCCGCCCTCTTTTTTTTTTTTACAAACTGTTCAACTCTGCGTTTCATTCTTTCGTTGTCGACAGCTAAAGTCAAAATTTTCGTCGTCGCAAGTTTTAAATTTTTTTCGGAATTTCTTTTCATCGTTTCGTTTTTATGGCTGATAGTGCTGAGGGGCATTTTTAACAGAATTCCCTTCACGCAGTCGGTAAATTCCCTTTTTGTCCCACAAATATTTTCTTTATTCCCTTTTTATTTCCCACAAAAGTTGAAAAGTTGACTTAAAATGGAAAAAAAAATATTACAAACCACATATAATGTTGTGTTATAGTCTTTTTGAAGGCTAATTTTTTTTTTGTACCTATATTGTGTAATTTTTCAGGTCTTATAAATTTTTTTAAGGCGGTGTGTGAATTGAGTTAAAATCACGTTAAATTTTATCCGAAGATTAATTTTTGACACCAGTGTGGTGAAGCTGTACGTAGAAATTTTAAACGAATTCGCACACGGCCTAAGAAATAATATTGATATTTCTTGAACTTTTTTTCGACTTGTTTCAAATTAATCTACAAAAATTTATTATTATTTTGTTGATGTTTTGTTTTTCGGGTAAAATTTCAAAAATCAAAGAATTCCCACAAAATGAGCCGGTTTTCACTTTGTCCCTTTAGAGGTCAAAATTCCCACAAAAAGGGATTTTTCCCACGATCCCCCAGCACTGGCGCTGAACTGTTATTCTGAAGAGAAAAATGGACTTAATAAGTGCATATTTGTTTAACATTCATACTGTTCCAGAGATTTTGCAATAATCTATTAGATTACTTTGCTTTCGATGAGATTTTTTGCTTGAAATCTATATTTTAATCAACTTTTATATCCCAATGGAAAACTACATATAATTCAGTTAACAAATCATGTTTTTTATGCAACACAATTATCGCTCAAGACGTCCTCTACTACCTACGTCATGATACATAAACTGAGCTTCCAGTTAAGTATACTTGCGGTCTGGGTGAGAAGGTTCGAAAGTATGAGGGATAAACAAAATCTCCCCGGTCAACGAGTTTAGGAGATTTTTTGACATTCCTCTTTACACTACGTAGGTATGTGTGCGTTCAGACAAGGTACTTTAAAAGTGGCAACTCTGACACTTTTTAGTCTGCCTGCGTTTTAATTAGCTCTTCTGATGATATAATTTTACATCAATTAAAATAACTAAAAAAATACAAATTTTGTAAGATTTGATTAACCTTATACATTTGCCAAAAAAATTTCTTCAATTTAAATTCTGTGAATTTTTATTCAGTTTAATTTATGAAGTTAAAATTAATATAAAAACATTTTATTTCATTGAGTGAATGTCAATTTTATCACCTACCAACATTTATAAGTGCTCCCGTTAAAGTTTTCTGTTTATCTCTACCGGGTGAGTGAAACATTTTTGTATATGTTCTGCCGCTGAAGCAAACTTGAGGCTACAAAAATCTGCATATTTCATTACATGCCCCAACAAAGTATACATTGAGTAACCTGTGCCCGAAGTTTAAACAACAAACTCGTATACTCACTACCCGCAATTAAAGCATCTTTCGGCTTAATTCTACGGCTGGTTGTTTACAATTTACATCATCAGGACCGTGAGCGATTCACAGGAAAACCAAAAGAAAAGTTTTTTTACTTACCTCCATAGGTAAGTTCATTTTAGTAGTGTTTTGCCAAGCTTTATTTGGATGCTACTCAATCAGCTTCTTGGTCTGGTTTTTTCTTTACATGATTCAATTAATCTAATACTGAGATTAAGCTGCTTGTCATCGTTATCAACATCATCATCTACATTAATAACTGATCACAATAGGAAACCTGAATTAAAATAGAGGTTGTGGATCGCATTCTGTGAGCTTTTAACAATAGTGAATAACTGAACCAAATTTTGGCAGTGGTTGGTGTATATAATACTAGGTTCATGTAAATAATAACCAGTACATTAAGAACAATATTTTTCTTGGCATAAAATTGGAAAATTTAACATTACAATCAGACAAATAAGTTATTCGTAACTACCGAAATGTCTTTAAAAAACTGTGCCAAGTGCAATCTCGGAATTTCCGATACAAACTTTATTCAATGTGAATCTTTCTGCCAACTTAGATATCACAAAAAATGTGCTAGTTTATCTGAAGTTATTATAAAAACTCTGACATCGCAACCTAACATGATGTGGCGGTGCAACACATGCATTGTTAATCATCAGTCAGTTAATTTCTTCGTTGAAAAAATAAACTTTTTAACTTCTGAAGTTAATGAACTTAAAGTAATGATTAATGATTTTTATAATAAAAATATGTCTGAATTGGCCAATGATTGCATACAAAAACCACCAAATAATTTAAAAAATGTCATAGATGATAATTCTACTACGAATATTAATACGCCTATAAATTTGGTTTCTAATGATACTATTAATGCCCCCCTTATGGCAACCACCGCCCTGTCAACTAAGCCAACCGATTTAGAAGAACTTTCTAGTGGAAGTGCAAATGCAAAACAAGCCACATCTATAAGAGATACTAATGCTAAAGCATCTTCAAATGAGCTTCATAATAGAATTATTAAAAACAATCGAGAAAAGGTAATAGGCTCGGACTCGTCTTGTACTTCATTGGAAGTGGTGCCAGGAGATAAGTGGCTACACCTCTCCCGTTTTTCCAATACTACTACAACTGAATCACTCGCAACGTATATCAGTAATAAACTTAACATTTCTATAAGTGTTATAAAATGTGTAATGCTGGTAAAAAGTTCAGCCAACATATCAGATTTGACTTTTATCAATTTTAAAGTTGCGCTTCCTGAAAATCTTATTAAACATGCTATGGACTCTTCATTTTGGCCATTAGGTGTTCATGTGCGAGCATTTATTAATTTTCCAAAAAACTTGAAATCGAAGACGTCAACTATACAATAGATTGCAAACAAACAATTTCCAAACGTTCTCCGCCTATTTTTTTAAATAATGCAAGAGGTGTTCAAACTTATGAAAACTACATTGCTACTGATGTTGTCGCTGTTTATGATATTGTTCCTGATGCTCCAATAATTGTTCCTGTTGTTCCTGATGCTGCCGATATTGATGCGTTTGATCATTTTTCACTCTATTACCAGAATGTGGGAGGCATGCGTACTAAAACTAATCAATTTTATTCATCAGTTTTGGATTGCACCCATTCTGTGATTGCGCTCACTGAAACATGGCTCTATGACGGTTTATTATCTACAGAACTATTTGACTCTAGTTTTATTGTCTTTAGAAAAGATCGAAGTGCAACATCTACTGGGTTAAATAGAGGAGGAGGGGTCTTACTTGCATTTAATTCAAAATTTATTTGTCGCGAGATTGAATTGTCAAACTCCTCTGGATCGACAGAACAGATTTGTGTTTGCGTTGAATTTTTGCTTAACTCTCATGTTAAAAACAATGTAAATAAGATCAATATCTATTTTTTTATTTCTTATATACCTCCTAAGTCTGACATTGGTGTTTATTATTCGCATGTACAAAATATTCAGAATGTTGTTTCTAAGCTTGAAAATAATTCCTTTGTTGTCATCTTAGGAGATTTTAATCTTTGTAATTTAAAATGGCTTTATTCACAAGATGATAAATGTTTATTTCCAATTCATGTCTTAAAGGACTTTGAAGTTTTGGTTACAGATACTTTTTCAGCTTTAAATTGTTCTCAAGTAAATAATGTTGTTAATGATATTGGTAGAATTTTAGATCTGATTTATATTCAAAACGATCTCGATGTTGTAGTTTTAGAAGATGAAAACCCACTTTTAAATAATAGTATTCATCATAAAGCGTTAAATGTATTGTTCAATTTATCAATTTTTCAATCTATATCTGATTCTTACTCTAATATAAGTTATAAATACGACTTTAACAGGGCCGATTATGTTTGCATCAACGGTTACATCAATACTTTAGACTGGGTTTCTCTTTTATCCCATTCTTGTTTATCTTCTAGCTATTTAGTTTTTGTAAAATTAATAGAAAACATATTTGAGAGATTTGTACCAAAGAAGGCTATTAAGGGCAAGTCAAATAAACCGGTTTGGTATTCTAAAGGCTTAGTAAGATTAAAAAATGTATTGCTCAAGACTTATAAAAAAAGCAAGATTAATTCACATTTTCGAAGCAATTACTGTCGTTTGCGTAAAGAATATGATTTTTTAAAAAAGTTTTTATACAATCAGTATTTATGGTCTCTTGAATCAAAAATCAAATGTGATTCTATAGCTTTTTGGCAATTTTATAATTCAAAAAGAAAGTCTATGGGGATACCCCCTAACATGAAGTACTGTGAAAAAGTTAGTAGTGATCTTTCTGAAATCTGTAACATGTTTGCAGCTTTTTTCCAATCTAACTTTACAGTCGATGCTTCAAATTTAGAGATTTCGCCAGCCATCTCTCAAATAACTCAAATAACGGATATGGGATCCATGTTCATATCTGAAGATGAGATAATTGCAGAGCTTTCTAGCCTTAATAGTAATCATAGCATCAGTCCTGATAATATTCCTGTAGTGTTCCTCAAAGAATGTGCACATAATTTAGCGAAACCTCTATACATTATATATAACCATTCACTTGCCAGTGGCGAATTTATAGATGCATGGAAATATTCGTATATCACTCCCATCTATAAATCTGGTCCAAAACAAGCTGTTGAAAACTACAGACCCATTTCTAAATTGCAACTGATTCCGAAGATTTTTGAGTCTATTGTCAAACAAAAAATCTATGGTGCCGTTAGGAACCATATATCGGTTAACCAGCATGGATTTGTCCAGGGGCGGTCTACTGCGACTAATCTTTCGCTTTTTACAAATTTTTGTTTAAAAAACATGGAAAATAAATGTCAAACCGATGTTATTTTTACTGACTTTTCTAAAGCGTTTGATCGGGTTAGTCATCGAATTTTAATAAAAAAATTGGAAATCTTGGGATTCCACTCTGCCCTTCTTAAATGGATTAGTAGCTATTTGGTGGATCGTTCACAATTTGTAAAAATTGGTTCTAAAACATCTTTTAAGATATTGAACCATTCTGGTGTACCGCAAGGCAGTCACTTAGGCCCTTTGTTGTTCTTGCTTTTCATTAATGATCTCCCGTCTGTAATTAATTTCTCAAATTGTCTTATGTTCGCGGATGATGTTAAAATCTTCAAATCTATTAAATCTATTGCTGACAGTTATGATTTACAGACAGATATTGATAAAATGAATGATTGGTGTTGTAAAAACTCCTTGTTTTTGAATATAGACAAATGTATCACTATGTCTTTTTCAAGGTCTGCATTTCCTATCTTATTTGATTATAAGCTTCAAAATGTTACTCTTCAAAGAGTTACTAGCCAAAAGGATTTGGGAATCATTTTTGACTCGCATTTAGCTTTTAATATGCATTTTGACTACATAATTTCTAGAGCTAACGCTATGTGGGGATTTCTATTTAGGAACTCCTCTGAATTTAGAGATCCTTATACATTGAAGGCTCTATATATTTCCTTAGTTCGTCCCATTCTAGAATATTGCTGTGTAGTATGGTCTCCTTTATTTAATAAAGATATGCAACGTATTGAAAAAATTCAAAGAAGATTTTCTAGATATGCGCTTCGAAAACTGAATTGGTCTACTTCCTTACCATCGTACAAGAGCAGATGTGAATTAATTGGTTTAAAGCCTCTATCATTTAGAAGAACATATTATTTTATAACTTTTGCGAGAGATGTCATAACAGGGCATATTGATTGTGCTCCTCTTTTAGCTTTGTTTGGTATTTATGCTCCCTCAAGAACTCTAAGACCTAGAATTGAGGAATTTTTCTTTATTTCTCATCATACTACAAATTATGGTCGTAATGAACCAATCACCAATGCTTGTATTAACTTTAACCGTTATGCAAATGTAATTGATCTTGAATCGAATAGAAATATTTTTAAGTTTAGTATTCTTGAAGCCATTAATGAATAAGATAATTATTTTGTTATAATATTTAAGTTATTTTAGGTACATATCTGCTTAGTCTAAGAAAGTTTTGTTACTTATAGACGTAAATAAATAAATAAATAAATAAAAAAATCTCCTAGAATACTTGTGTAAAACTTTCAAGAGATTTTTAAGGAAAATTAAAAAAGTCACTAAAAAAAATCTCCAGAGACTTGTTTCTACGTGTGGAACTTACTTTGACCATAATCTTCGAACAAACCTCTTTCCTGAAACATTCGCTGACTGAAACCCTTTCCCTTTATTACATGAACTATTTTAAAATAAATAACTTTTGCTATGATTTCTTATCATAGCTTCTGAAAAATTGTTCACTAATTTTTGGTTCAAGTTATTTTTTTTTAGATTTAACTCAAAATTTTGAAAAAAAAAAATGAAAAAATTTTATTCAAAATTTGAATCTTATTCTAAGAAAAAAATTGATTGGAAAAAAACTCTATTTTTGATAAATTAAATTTCGAAGTCAAAGTTTTTGAAAAATAAAACTGTGATTTTTTTTTTTTTAAAGTTTATTTTTTTTTCAAAAATTTGCGTAATTAAGTCCCACTGTTTTTGCAAATATTCAATGCTCTTATGAATTCTTAGTCAAATAATGAAAACCAGTTGTAAAAATCTTTTTTAGTTGTTTATGACGCAAACAAAATTACCATTTATATGGGAAGGAGTATCTTTTTTTCGTTTGTGAGATAAATGGCAACAACTGTTAATGTTAATATTTTTACAATGACCAGGCATGTTGTACATATTAATGTAGTTCTTTTGAAATTATTCAAAATATACTGTACGAAAATCCTTTAAAAGCACTTTAAAATTTAAAAGAAATTTATAAAATTTAATAAAATTATTGTTCTAGATGAGATAAAATAAAAATCGGCAGATTTCAATCAAATCCATTTACCTACAGTTTGACCATATAGTTCAAGGTACACTTGAATTACATGAAACAAATAAAATAATATGTAAAAAATGAGCCATTCTACAATTTCCATAGTTATCAGTATCACTAGAAGAACTTGTATCACATTGTATCAGATACAGATACATACCTCAGTAGACATTCATTATTGCATTATAAATTAAAAAATAAGTTTAATTTACATACATTTATTTCTTTAAAACTTTCTTGCTATTCCAAAGTGAGGCCTTAAGATATGAGTACATAATGTTTTTTGCAAATTAATCCACTTTAAAAACAAAACTTTTCAACAACACTCACAATAGCCTTACAGCGACATGTGAATTTTAAGCTTTTTAAAAAATTTAATTTTCTTAAATTAAATCGCTTTTTTTTTACGAAAATGAAAGAAAATCTTATCATGATTGTGAAAATTTACTGAAAAACCTGTTCCTTAGAAAAAAACTTTTGAAAACCTTTTTTTTTTTCACTTGAATTCATATACACATGCCTACATACATAATTTTTAGCCACCAAACGTTTATGTGATTGAAATTCATTCTAGCGAATAAACCCTGAAAAGAAAAAAAAAATGATAAAAATCTCAAGTCCCTACTCACAACTTAGAAAGCCCCAACAAAAAAGGAAAAAAAAAACTCAAAAGTGTCCAACTTCTCAATATCATACAGAAAAAAAAATTAAGAAAGTTCCAAGTCCCAAAACCGGATGTGACCTGAGGCAAAAGTATTTCAACCAAATAATAAAATTATATAAAAATAAAAATATATAGATAGCTTCATCGGTGGAATTCGGCTTAAGATACGAAAATAAGATTCTGTAAAAAAAACACACATACCCAAAGTGCACGCACACTCATGTGTATCTTACATCCCCAAGGTATTTCTAGAATGGAATCTGGACTATTTTGTGTTATGGATATGGCAGCTTGTGCCTTTGACAGAGAGCACGTGTTCCTGCTTGTAGTGTGTCCGCTGTTCCATCCGCCTGAGTTTGCATTCGACTGTAGAATATATTTCTTCTTTTCTTTTTTTTTCATTTATCTAAATACCTAAAAAAAAACACCGAAAATTGAAGGAAATACCACCAGAAATTGAAATCCTTCAGTTAGGCATTGTGCGATGATGTAAAGCCTGTGAATATTATCCCAGAAAATGTATCTTTTAGCTGTAGCTGTTCCATCATTCCTAATCCAATGCAGAGTGGCAGGGGGTGGATGGGCATAGGCGAGGAACCCCATCAGAACCCTACGTCGACGACGACATGACTTGTTTCAGCTCAAAATTAATTTCCTTTGGGTAAGAGGATTTTTTTGTGTTGTATGTTTCTCGTTTTCCCATCTTCCATTTCGATAGGATCTTCTGATGTTGTTGTTCCTTTATTGAAGAGCTTAGATATATTCTTTTCCTTTCTTTTTCAAAAGAATTGCGTCTGCAAAACGGTACGCTACGCGGAATTTATTTAAAATTCAGTAAAAATTTAATTATTAGTCCTTTATCCCACCACCACACTATGCCGTCAAGATGAACGAAAAGGACCATGAAGGTCTGTAACCAATAACAACGCAATCACAAAGAAAAAGATGGTTTATTTTAAAATATAATATCTTACACAAAACCCGCATATTTCCTTCTATAACAACCTTGGAGCCCCAGTTGGGATTTCTTTTTTACTTTTTTCGTTTCAGCTTCTGTGGGGCGAAACTTTTTGAGAAATTTTAATTTTCTTTTCAATAAATTTCGCCAACATAGATTGGAAGATACCGCAGGAGAGGATGCTCGAAATCGAAAGTCATTAGAAAGGAACCCCAACTGAAAACTAATAAGATATTCAAATATACGTATTTCTACACCGAAAGAAATATTTTGGTAAAAATGTTGTAAATTGCTGAGTTGAAGATATTGCAATTTTAATGTCAAAATAAAAATCATTAAGAGTAAGTGCCAAGAGAGCACAATAGTGACTTTTAAAACATTTTATTCGTTTTCGTCAACTTTTTTTTAAAATTGCCAAAATTGATATTTATGTTCCATTTTTTAAATTTTAATATGTCAACTAACGTGAAGATTTAAATGGTGTCTTTATTATTGCCTTTTGTGCCCTTCCTTAAATGGAAACTGACATGATGTCATCATTTAATCTGATTTTTGTTCAGTGTATTGTTTATATTTTTTTATGATGAGGATTTTAAAGACGCTCTTCAGTAAATATTAAAGCAATTTTTTTTTGAAATTACTAATTTGTAAGGATACACATTTTTTTTAACTTACAACACAATGAAGTCAAGGAAAAAACGAAAGTAAAACAAAGTTATTTCAAGGCTTTTTCAAGTTGATTTGTTATTATTAAAAAAAGAAAAAACTGTTGTTTCTTATTTTGTGCCTTTCAGTAAATTGTCGTTTTATGGAATTATTGTAAAATGCTAATTTAAAGCTGTGGCTAGTAATTTTTGTTGCTGTTATAACTGGAATGAAATGAAAGGAAATGAGCGTGATGGTTTTAATTAGGAATATAATCAAAAACTGTAATTATGAGGAAGAGAGGGGTTCGTAATTATGTGCATTGATTTTGTAATTTCCTTTTAATTATATTCTGGGATATTTAAAAGATCTTGAGTCACATTAATGACTTCAAGATTTGAGAAAAAAGGATGTTCGTTGTTTTAAAAAAATTGCAGTTTTTGGAAAAATATATGCATGCCTACATAATTGCATACTACATAAAAAATAAAATTTGTAAAGATGCCAACAAAACCAATTTCCGTGAATTCTTTTTTTTTTTTTTTTAGAAAAAGAAATCATGTGTGTAGCTTTTGGAAAGCATGATTTAATCAAAAAGTTTAAGATCATCCAAAATATCTAACTTAATAAATTTGGTGACGCGATAGCTCTTGTATCGTACTAAAGCGCATTTTTAGTCACTACTCACTACCTATGCGCTGGTACTACTCTCAACTACACTTGTCAAAGCAATTAAGGAAACAAAAAAAAATCACTTTTTTTTTTTAGTGTTTTTCGAAGAGCTGTATCTCTGTGAAAAGTGGTTGTATTGAGATGAAACAAAAAGCATTCTGAAGCTTAATCATTTTTGTATTGAGAAATTTTCGCAAATGATTTTTTTTAAGGTACCGTTATTGCGCAATCATAAGAAGCAACACGGCCCAAAAATTTTAAATTTTTTTCTTTTCTTTTAACATTGTCATTTTCTTTGAAAATTTTTGTTTAGCCAATTTAATGTTTTGTTTCAATAACTTGTTTATTCAGCTTTAAGGTCATCTTTTTTCGTCATTGTACAAATTTTTTTCAAAAGAATATCTGGCTTTGAATGAAAAAACAGACTTTTGACTTTGACTACCAATATTATCGCAAGGAATGAGGACACAGAAAATTTATGGATAGTTTTAGAAACTGGAATTAATATTCTACAATATTCTACGCAAAACTGTGAAAAAAGTGGACAGAAATTGATGTTTTCGTTTCCATTTTGATGACAATTTCACAATGTATATGAACCACCCAATTTGTTCCCTTAATTGGTTTTTACGACTTTGATCATTCGGTACATGAAAACGGTTCAATGGATTTATTTGAAATTTTGCAGAAATATTGGTGGTCTATAGTTCTTTAAAATGTATTACTAAATTAAGTCATACAGTCAATATTTTTAAATCAGTAAAAGATTTACAAAAAGTCTTTAAAAAGTCGTTTTGTAGACCTTTTCTGAATGTAACGATGAGGAGCCAAAAAAAATAATCGTTATAAAGTTTTAAAAAAATCTTGTAGAATATTAATTCCAGTTTCTAAAACTATCCATAAATTTTCGGTGTCCTCATTCCTTGCGATAATATTGGTAGTCAAAGTCAAAAGTCTGTTTTTTTTTTCATTCAAAGCCAGATATTCTTTTGAAAAAAATTTGTACAATGACGAAAAAATATGACCTTAAAGCTGAATAAACAAGTTAATGAAACAAAACATTAAATTGGCTCAAAAAAAATTTTCAAAGAAAATGACAATGTTCAAAAAAAAGAAAAATTGGGTCGTGCTGCTTCTTATGATTGCGCAATAACGGTACCTTAAAAAAATCATTTGCGAAAATTTCTCAATACAAAAAGGATTAAGCTTCAGAATGCTTTTTGTTTCATCTCAATACGACCACTTTTCACAGAGATACAGCTCTTTGAAAAACACTAAGAAAAAAGTGATTTTTTTTTGTTCCCTTCATTGTTTTTACAAGTGTATGTAAAAAGAAAATTTTGTTTTAATAATATTGATACTCCTTTCGGATAACGTTGCGAAAACGCAACACGAATTTTCTGGGAAACCAAAAGCTTTTCAAAATTTGTTTTTAATATTTCCTCTAATTACATAAAAAATATACAGTATGTGAAGTTCCTAAATCAACTGGAACTGGCAGCAGCCGGAAATGGGTTAAGTCATTTTTTGTTGCACACAAAATGTAGGTACTATAAGTACACGGAAATGTAGAAAATTAGATATGTACTCCAAAAAAAAAGATTTAAGATAAGATGTGCAAACTTCGAGAGTTTTTCGGAAGTAAGTTTTTAATGCAAAGATTTGTCATAAAAAAAAATCTAAAACATTCTCTCTTACAAAAAATTGTGATTTAGATTTATAAAAAAAGAATACATACTTAGTTTAAATGGATTAAATTTCTTTCGCTGACTAACTGATATTATGGCTAAAAAATTGTCGGCAGTCCTAGAAGTTGATGCGATCGAGACGTATAAAGTGGAATTTTGAATATGTATTTCAAAAAATTTACAAAGTTTAATTTTATTGTCAAATCTACGCAACTATTTCACTATTTGGTTGAATTTCTTATAGAATTAAAATTTTAAAACTCATTAACAGTCAAGGTTCATGAATACTATTTGTTTTATTTATAAAATGATGTTGTTGATTTCTCTAACGTACCATTTTTTCCAATTAAAACGTCTATAAAACTCAACTTATCAAAAGCATAAGGCTATTTTCATTTTCAACTTTTTTTTTAGAAAATAAATATACCTAGATTAAACTTCATATTTTTTACTCAATCAATGTCAAAACAAATTTACAAAGTCATAACCTCCTCTTTTCCATATTTTCATATAAATACATATGTACCTACATCCACCCCAAGGATAACTTTTTCACGTAGGTATGGGTACAGTCCTCCTTGCATAGTTATTTTTTATGCAATTTTTTTTTGTTGTTTCAAAAACTGTTACCAATTTCTTCCCTTCAAATATGTCTAACACATTAACAAAAAAAAACAAAACGAAGAAGGCCCCATAAATATTTCTGCTTTCAGGCTTGCATTAGGGGGCAAAAACTTTGTTTGCTTCTCAGCTTGTTGACCTTTTTTACCATCGATTTGTGCATTCTGTTCAACACGCGAACTTTTCAAAGAAATTTTAAATGCACAAGGGACGAGAACAAGGACAGGGACAGTGACAGCCAGCCATTCGCAACAAATCAAATAAATATATGTAGCGAAAACGCAATCGAAGCCGAAGAAGTCAGTATTTTCTTTTCAAAACAAAGTTATTTATTCCATAGTCGAAGGAGAACCTCTACCGACCGACGTTTTTTTTTCGTTCGCCTTCAAATCCTTTCTGTGTTTTAGTTTCACCGGCGCAACCCAATAGCGTTTCATTAGTTTTTTTTTTTTAACCCGTACGCGATGATTGTCGTTAAATTCTAATGGGAATTGTCAAACTCGGAACATAACCTATAACTTGAACTTACTGGTTTTGTCCTTTCCAAGTCTCTATACTGCCTACGCATATGGGATGGAGCGCTCGTTCTAGGTCCTCGGACCATCATAACTTGTGGTAAATATTTTACGATGGCAGTTTGCTTTTGATGTTATCAGGATATAACTACAAATTTTTTTTTCCTTCATCCATACATGACATTCTATACTAACGTCCCGACCATGCCACACACAACTTCTTTAAAGGTTGTTGGCTATATGGTTTCTCCTAATAACTTTTGATAAACAAGGATAATGACCGAGAAGCGAAGTCAGCTATATTATACGCCCCGCGCCGCTGCTGTTCTGTTGAACTTAGGGAACCAAGCAAGTAATGAAGTTAATTAAATGGGGATATTAAAGGGTCGTTTGACTATGGCGGTGTATATTCACTCTGCTCTTCCCGTGAGCAAAAGACTAGCAGACTGTGACAGTCTATTAGTAATTCCTTTTTGTTCTGCCCACTTTTTTTTCGTCAAATTCAACCTCCTGAAAGCGGATACATTAGTCAAAAGCACTTTTATATAACATTTCCGTTGCTAAAATATTACATTTAAATATTAGATTTTTAGAGGTTACTGTTTTGTACAGCTAAAGCATTAGATTCATATCTTTTAAAGTCAATTTAAAAATATGATCTAAGGGTAGCAATGTTGTATACAATGAAGCAAGCTTTTTTCTGGTTGAAACAAATTAAACATGATGAGGAGACCATCAGTAAATTTAGTTAATCTGTGGATGTGGAAGTTCATCATGGACAGGAAAATTGCTCATTTTTTTAATTTTAAGTTAGGTAAATTATAAAAAATAATGGTATTTACTTTTCAGGCGAGATTTTATGCAAACGACACTGCAAGCAGCAAACAGGTTTAACCTAAACGCAAATCAATTTTACCAAAGAGCAAATATGTAGATTAAATTTTTTAGCAAACTTTTTTAGCAACTGTTGAAATTGATTAAAACAAGTTGGATATGAGATATAAACGATTTCTTTGTTTTACAAGTCCTTTCAATGACACTAGCCGCGAATTATTACCTACAGATCTGGATCGACATCATCCATTGAAAACAATACGATACGGAACGGATCATAATGATAGCAGTGTTATATGAGCACCTCTTTTTAATTAGTTTTGTTAATTTTCAATTATGTCCTGTTTTTTTCTTTACTCTGCAATTAACACTACCTTACCATAAAATCCATCTACCCGTCAGAGTAAGAATAAGATAGAAAGCAGGTTCCCTTGTTTTTTTTTTATATTATACGTGTTAAAAAATGATCCTGATCCATATCCGTATATAATAAAATGGGGCTATTATCTGTAATGATGGGCATAATCGAATGATTTCAATAATCGAGATATTAGTATTCGAGTGATCATAATAATCAAATGATCATTCGAAATATGAAATAGTAAAAAATAAATGAGAGCTCGAGAACTCGAAAGCCGAGACCTGAGAACGAATGACAAGCAAGAGAAACACACATTATCGAGAACTCGTGATAGAGGAGAAATTGATTGTTTGTGTACGTGTATTCAACACTCGAGCTAATGCAGCGAAAGCTGGTGCTTGAAGTAGCAGTTGTGCTTGTGTGATTGACGCGTACATAAACAGTGAGAGTGGCGTCCCTCCCTCCTGAGTTCTCAATTATTATTTGTTTCTCCTTATTTTCCAGCTGACGACGGCTTCCGATTCCGAGCTCTCACTGCGTTGACTCGAGTGGTTGAATACACATACACAAACACTCAATGTCTTCTCGATACCGAGATCTCGGTTATTTGTCTTTCTCTTTTTCTTGCATGTCTTGCGTTCTCATTTCTCAGTTCTCGAGTTATCAAAGGAAGGTAGAATCGGTATGGAAAATCATTCGAATGGTTCAAGTGAAGAATCGAGATATCTCGAGATGTTGCCTGAATCGATTATAATCGATTAAATCATTCGAATGCGCCCATCACTAATT
Organism: Epistrophella euchroma; assembly: GCA_947049315.1. Classification (NCBI taxonomy): domain Eukaryota; kingdom Metazoa; phylum Arthropoda; class Insecta; order Diptera; family Syrphidae; genus Epistrophella; species Epistrophella euchroma. Next base: position 116,188,629 of record OX346245.1, on the reverse strand, counting down.
ATCTGTTGCGCCGCCACGGCTTCTCATGCATCTAAGTGGTCCAATTTTCGATGACCCTAGCGCATATCAGTATGAATTTGAGCCATAAAAGTAGAGCATTATTATGCGTTTTTCTTTTTTAGTTGAGAGCAGTTCAGAGCTGAGCCCAAACTGTCAAACAAAAATTTTGTGTTTTTTGCTAGCTTGGAGCAAGCTACATGGGCTCAGGATAAAATAACTGAGCAAACGGAGGAAAAAGCTGAGCGCAGCCAACGTCATATAGTTTTCATACAATTTGACAGATATGACAATTCAGTGCTCAGGTGGTGTGTTTCATAATTAAATAGGAGTGCTCTGAGCATGCTCTACACAGAGTTTACTCCGCTCGGTCAGGCTCTGCTCAGGGCTCTGTTTACAGCTTTGCTCAGGGCTCTGCTCTGAACCAACTCTGAACTGAAAAAGAAAAACGACGAGGATGATTATATTCTTTAAGAAATCTCTTTGATACTTAAGAAAACGTCAATTAGTCCCAGGCGGCTTCTTGCCTTACTTAATATAACGTCAATAAAAGAGTTATCCGATAGCCTTACGTGAAATAAAAACCCCAGGCAATTGAAAGTGTCTAACTTTCTTTAATAAAATAAGTAGAGTATTAAATCACTTCTTATTTATTTTTGTTGAGTTGCATACCGTTTGAAATACACTATTTAGAAAATCTTTCAATATCAATTTATAAAAACAAGTATCCACTTGGATTCGTGAAACTATAAAAAGCTTAAAGTCATCAACGAAAATTAGAATTTTTGGGTTATTTATAAATAGTAGAAATAATAGTGGTCCAATACCACTACCTTGAGGAACCCCGCACATTTTTAAATTTAACATACTGTGTAGTACGCCTGTACGGTATTTTAAATATGATTTGATCCAAGCAAGTATTTACTCTGGAAACCCGTGTTTCTTATTTTATGAGATGTAAAAAGTGGCTAACTTTATGAAATGCTTTATTTACGTCAGCATTAAACACGTCGTCGGTTTGATGCCGATTTTGCATATTTGTGTTCAATTTTTTTTTCGAGAAGATTCGATATTGTGGACTTAAGCATACAACAAAACATGTTGTTTATGTTTAGGAACGATTACTGTAGGTGTAGGTTCCTGCAGATAAGGACACAGGAATTATGGATATAGAGAAAAGAAAGTTGTAAAATGTAAAGGTCACTAAACCTTGGCTCTTCGGCATCAGCTATATCGGACGACCAAATATCTTGTGTCTTTTTGAACAGAATATAATTATGGGCAATTTGACATAAATTCTAGAATTAACAGGTCAACACCTCCGATGGTGCTGGTGCAAGGGATACAGTATCCATTTTGGCTTAGCAGTATGTACATATGTATGTGCAGATAGATCATTAGCTGATGGTATGCCCTTGATCGTTTTCGGAATTATAATTCCGCTGGTGTGGTCACAACGTCCTGTTTTAAATCCATGTTGAATTTAGAATGGCTGGTACAACGACAACGCATCCAACGGTTTTATATCAGCAAGTGTATAATATTTCCGGTAGATTCAGGCCAGCAAGTAAGTACTGTACTCTTGATGGCTTGAGATCAGTAGGAATTACATCTCTATTGGCTTTCGTAAAGTAAACTTTCCGACTGACAGATTAGCTCAGCAGGCTTGGGTAAATAAAGATTTCGAACTGTTATAGATCAGTAAGTAAGAAAGTAGAGGTAAGCCTTAAAAATGAAATTGCTGCGGAATATTGGGTCTAAAGCAACCGAATCGTCTACGTACGAAGCCGGATTTAGCTATATAAGACTCGGTTGTGGGATTAGAGTACATGCTGAAAGCTTCATTCAATTCAATTACAGACATTATGTATTTTAATTTTAAAATCGCAAGTTAAAGGCCTTCAAATTTTTGTCCTACGATATTTCTCTATTTTATTTTGCAGTCGCTATCATAAATCGACTTGACACGTCAGAACGTTGAATCTGAATAAAAATTGAAGTAAATTAGCAATAAAATTTACTAGTTTTTTGCCTGTACACATTACTGAAATTTTATAAATTTAGCTTTGTCAAAAACTGAGCAAGCCATTAGATTTTTACATGCTCTTCTAAATGCTTCTTCTAAGGGTTTAATTTTAATTTAAAATAATACTAAGACGATCGAAGATTTCAAAGAAAAATGGCTTCGTCACTTCCTCCCCGAAAAAAAAAAAAAAAAAAAAAAAGAGGCTGGGTTTGACCCACGCTGATAACTTTCGATTGGTTCCCTTTGAAACTCGACACCCTCTGTTATTTTTTATATAAAAATTACTAATTAAAAATCTTCGAAAAACTTATCACTTGTGCAATCAAGGGAAGGCTGTTTGCTCTAAATATATATGCGACACGAAAAATTTCAACAATTATTAGCAGTTTCTTTTGCAGTTTTTTTGGCCTAGAAAAAAACAGTCAGTTAAATTTTTTTAAAAACCTTATCAATTACTAACTATGGCATTGTGTGAAAACTAAACTTATCCGGGAGTTGATATTATTGGTTGTTCTCGAGACAGTCGAGTCAAAAAACATTTTTTAACAATTTTTAGCAGTTTTTTTTTTTGCAGTTTTTTTTGCAGTTTTTTTTTTTGGCATAGAAAAAACAAAACCTTTATTTTAAATTTTTTTACAAACTCTACCGATTATCAACTATAACTTTGAGTATTAAATAAAATTAGCCCGAAGTTAATATCTTTGTGTGTTCTCAAGATATTCGATATTTTTTAACAATTTTTAATTTTTAATTAATAAAAAAAAAAAAAAAAAACTGTTGGTTGATTTTTTTTGAAGTATTACCAATTTTTCACTACGTCATTATGCATAGAATGAAATCAGGCCGAAGTCAATAGCATTATTTTTTCTAGAGATATTCGAGAAACAAACCATTTTACACCTTTTTTTAAAATTACTGTAATAAAAAAAAAACCGCCAATTGAGTTTTTCTGAAATTCCTTTCTGCATGTTATGACCTTATTATCTGTAAAATAAAATTTATTTGAAGTCGATATCTCTATGCGTTCTCAAGACATCGTCGGCGAAAAAAAGCTTCCGAACGTACGAACACAGACATCTTTCTAAAAACAATGTAATCCGACTCCAGAGACCTTGAAACGTCGGGAAATGTCAAAATTTTCAATTTCACAAATCGAACCAATTACAATAACGTTCAATGGGAAGTTAAAAAACCATCAGACGTCACAAAATAAATAAAGTATAGCTTAAAGAAGTCATTATTTAAGATTTTCTGTTTTGAAATGTTCGATGATGGATCTTTTAATCTGCCGCCATAAGGGAATGAATCTTTCTGCACGGAAAGATTCAAAAAGTATCATTTACCTTGGATTCAACCATTTTCCTTCCATCAACGGTCGTGTTTGGTGGTATTCCGCGATCAAAAGCTAAGTCAACCGATTGCATTAATTATTGTGAAAAAAGAATCAAACTCATCTTTGGAGTGCTGTGAGATACAAATCTTAAAGAAAAACTTTTTTTTTTAAATTTAAGTCAAAAAGGCAATTTAGAGACGCATGCATGGGTATGGCTTTCGACCTTTTTTAAATCACCATTCAAAATTATAAAGGCTATGTCAATTATTTATGTCTTCCAGAGATAGCTCATTAATCTTTTAAAACCCACAATTACAATTTTATAAACCAAGAAAATAACAAAAATAGATTCTCCATTCACCCAAATCAATCAAATTAGGTACCAGCCTTTTTACCCAATATCTATATGCGAATACGACAAAACCAGAGTTGCAAATTTATTCATTTAACTTTGGGATTGCTGCCTCCTTCAAAAGGTTAAACGTCAATAGCCAAAGCGATAGCGATATTCGAATAACTCAATTTGCTCAAAGCGAATTTTCCTATGATGGGTTTGAGGGAATTCTCTAACCAAATTGCCAGACAATAGACTGCTTTAAAGTCTTCAATTAGCCACGTGATAGGGAGGATAAGTACTGATGTCACACGCACATCCTCTAATGCCAGACATGTTAACCACCCATTGCCAACTCGATTAGTTGACATTAGGCACATCCTTACTTTTATGTACTGAACATTGTGTACATGCTAAATGCATGTACCTGGCATCACAAAGATAGCTACATTATGCAGATAGATAGATATTCCCGCATCTATATGTAGAATAGATACTTAGTAGATACTTTGTACTTAAAATAAAATTTGAGGTGAGTCTCATTTGGTATGCGTGCGTGGTCTGTAATTACAGAGTGTGCAGTGGATATAGCTGCTGCGCTTGTTCCGTAGTTAAGACTTGCTCAAATGTCATGTTGCTTGCGTTGCGTCGCAGTCTGGGAATAGGACGATCGCTTAGACTAATATATTCATTCATATCCCCTCTTCTCCGCTTAGTGGGCTGATACTCCTGCAAAGGGTTCAACTGCATATGTTTCCGTATAATGGAGGAATATAATGTACGACAAGCTATTTGTTGCAATATATCAAAAGCTTTAGCTTCCCAGCAAATTGTCGAAGAGCGACAACGTCAATGACGACGAATGGAAACGACAGCGAAACCAAAGCTAAAATGCAACGTAATCCTGCTGATGTTGCATTAAATTGCAATGTGTTCGACAAGGTTTCAAGAGAAAAGGAAAAGGAAGTGCTGCTCGACTATTCGATTTACATATTTTGCAATGAAAGGATATAAATTATGTGTAGGTATATGTACGTAAAAACTCTTACCAACGTGAAATATATGGTGTGTGGGAATTTGTGTGCTTAAAAGTAATCATGCATAGTATATAAATTGACAGAGTTTACTTATTCATCGTAGACTTTTTCATCAAGCTTTAAATTGAATTTTCTAAAATTTTCCATGGCAGGTAGTGTTTTTTTTTTTTTTTTCGTTTCAAAAGTTCTGTGAGAAAGGAGTAAAATTAAATAACAGACTTATAGAATTAATATTAAATACAGACATGACTTCACTTGACTCAATACCGGGTTAGCTCAAATATTCTGTTTTTATTGATCTTTAATTTTAGTGATGTTCTATTATTGGAAGAAATAAGGATTTAATATACATGAGACCGGGTCCTTTTTAAGGCCGTGTGCGAATTCGTTTAAAATTGCGATTAAATTTTATCCGACATTAAAATTTGACAATTCTACGTACAGATTCACCTCACTAGTGTCAAAAATTAATCTTTGGATAAAATTTAACGCGATTTTAACCGAATTCACACACGGCCTAAATCACTAAATAGTCACAAGCCATGAAAAATATCATAATTCCGAAAATTGTGACTTATAACTCTTAAAAAAATTTGGTCTAAAAGCATAGGTGGATCAATTGAACCAACAAGCAGTAGTTGGTGTAAAAACATAACATCGTCGGTAATTTCTCGACGTTTTTCAAGAGTAGTCATATGTTATAGAAGAAGGCGATTGCTATATGGCATCTCAAATTTACCACTAAAGAATTCAGAATTCAGGGAGTCACCTCATACCTGAATTTCCACCCACTCCCATCCCTTAACTTCTACCCACTCCCATCCCTTTCGCTCCTACCGTACCTACATCCTTGGGAGCGCAATGGATCCACCGAAATCCGAGTGAAATGGCGCGACTTGTCGAATGAACCCTTCTAACCTAACCTAACCTAACCTAACCTAACCTAACCTAACCTAACCTAACCTAACCTAACCTAACCTAACCTAACCTAACCTAACCTAACCTAACCTAACCTAACCTAACCTAACCTAACCTAACCTAACCTAACCTAACCTAACCTAACCTAATCTAACCTAACCTAATTTCGCGGGAGATGATTTATTGGTTCATTCCAGTTCACATGACTTAGTGAGAAATGTACATATTGACGCTGAACAGATTATATGCGACCTATGTTATATAGAGGAGTATTGGCCTTATTTACAATTTTCTCAATGTGGCGCGAAAAGTCAAGATTTTGTGAGAAGTACACAGTACACGCCCAGATCACATGTCTAAAAAAAAAAAAAAATTTTTAAATTCAGAAAAAGATTGTTCTGTGTACGAAAATCAGAAAAAATTGCTCAGCGAAATAAGCTATTTCAAAAATTTCCCTCAAAAGAACCACAGTTGGACGTGAACCAATTGAATCTTATAGGGAAAAAGGTGAAACTGTCGTACAATTCTTTGATCCCTGTCTGTACCCATGTTTTGTAACATCGCATCAATAAAAATAGTCGAAAAACGATGAAATTGAAACGAAACTCACTTTATCGCAAAAAATTGGGTTTTTATAACTTTGACAGGCGATCATTTTATCTACTGGAACACGCGGAATTGAAATCCGATAAAATACGTTTCTGAATCTTTGAGAATCGTTAACTTTATCATTTTAAATGTCAAAATTTATCATAAAAACCCTATGAAAAATCTTTGGTGAAGATGAAATTTTTACCAATTACAGGAAATTTTTTGTTTTATGATTCGAAAATAGAATTCATATAAAAAAGTTTGCTTGCAAATCGAAAAATACCGAAATAAAATTTTTAGAAATTCAAGAGTACTTGCTTTATTTGGATAGTTGAAATATACATTCTAATTCTTATAAAAATTTAGAAAAAAATTATATAACAAACGTTTCAACATTCAACGTTGAAAAGTTTTTAAAGTGAAATTTTTTCGAAAAATTGTTAGATTTAAAAATGGTTTTCAGAACCAATTAGAGGAGTAAATTCAACTCTCAAAACCGTTTCAATCATCGAAAATAAGCAATTAGTTTTGAAACTACAGCAGGGTTTATGTATAACTTCCCACAATTTTATAAAAAATCATGTGAAATTCTTGAAAGTAATTAATGAACCACGCTGTCATTTCCAAACAACTTGCTTCATTTGGATGATTGCAATGACTTTTAGTGTTGATTTTAGTCCTCTAAATCAGTGTTTCCGAACGTGTGGTACGCGTAGCTCTAGGGGTACGCAAAATATTTTAAAATTTTTTAATTAGTTTTCATATGCTTTGTGTTATCACAATTATTAGTAAAATCGTTTTTTTTTGTATCTCCTCTTGGGTCTCCACATTCGTTATCAGAGGGGAACTTTCCATATAAAAATATATTTTTAATTGATATCACAATTTATTTGGAAGTTGGCATAATACACATCTTTAGGTTCGTCTTGCATACAAAAGACCTCACCCAAGAGGTCTTGGACCCCCATATTCATATCTAGGGCGCTCAGCTCTTTGTCTTCATACTTCTTTATTACGTTTTATCTGCGGGCTTTCAAAATAAACCCATAAAACTTGAGTAACTATAGGTACACTCGCAAATTCAGTTTTCACTGCTAAAAGGTATGCTTCCCCCAACAAAGAAAAGGCCGTTTTCGAAAACGCCATCTGCGTCAAAAATGAATTGGCAAAATATTCTTAAACGCAAATTTCAAAAGTCTTTTATTCGAAAATGCAAAATGCGGTGCAGCTGTGCAATAAAAAAACTGAGCTAACGAAAGAGACAGATAACACGGTTTCTTCATTACTTCTTGTCATATTATGTAAGTGTAAGCTACAACCAACATAATCAAGAGACTATTCAGTGTTCGTATACTTTCTCATAAAATCTGAATTGTTGACACTTGTTTGTTAACTCGAAACGTTGTACGACGCCGCAGAATTTGCTGTCAAAATCAATAGGAAAAAAACCCAAGTTTGCGGCACTTGGTAAAAGTTGCAAGTAAACAAACAGACTGAATTAATAGATTTTTTACCGAATTAATTTTGTTTTGTTTTAGCTTTTGTTCGAAAACGTCCAGTGCGCTTGCAAAAAATAATCATTTCATTAAAAGGTTTGTTTGCAAGCAGGACGATTGCATATTTGACGATTGTAACGATGAGGATCATTTTCCGGTCAAATTAACTTTGATCTGAAAACGGCCGAAATCTGAGATTTAAGCTTGAAAGCTTCGAGTATTCAAAGCGTTCAAATTACAAAAAAAAAATAACATTTCGTCTTCTATACCTTAAAATACTTACTAATTTTTAATTTTGTTTTTGAACTGCAAAAGTAAAGAAGAAATATACATATTTCTATAACGGGGGGTACTCAGAATTACGAAAATTTTAAAAAGGGTACAGCAATGTCAAAAGTTTGGGAAACACGGCTCTAAATGATTCTGAAAACCATTTTTAAATTCAACAAACAATTTGGAAAAAAAATTCATATAAGGAACGTTTCAATATTTTCAATATAAACGATGAGATAAGTTATCACCTGAGTTAGAGAACATGGGTACTGGTTCAGAAATTTTGATCCACATAGATCTAGGAGAGAGTTAGGTTTCCAGTTTAATTTCCTATCTAAATTAAGACCCAAATATTTAACTTCATCAGAAAATTTTAGTGGTGTACCTTTGATAGTAGGGGGGCCTATATGCGGAATTTTATCAGATCAGTTCTGTATATATATTTGTTAGAGTTCTTTTAATGTGTTAGGATGCTTCCCGGATACCGCTATGGCAACATCGTCTGCATATGCAGCAACTCTGTAGCTCTCCGTCTTCAGTCACATTAGCAGTTCATTCACCACCAAGTTCAACAGGAGAGGGATAGTATGCCGCCTTGCGGCGTACCTCTCCTGACATATTTTCTTACAGAGAAGTCTCCCTTTCTTGAGTTGATAACCCCGCTTGTCAGCATTTGATTAATCAGTTCACTAAGCGACCTATCTACTATATCAGAGATGACAGTGCAGAAGCTATTGCAGATGTGTCGATATTGTTGGAATCATAGATGACCCTCTGTTAACCCACCGAAGTCGGTATAGTTAAATTGCTGAACCATGGGTTAAATATTGAACCACGTTCTTACAGCTGGACCTTGGTTAATTTATATTCCAGGTTAAGTTGAAGTATATAAGTAAATTAATTTATTTCTAGTGTTAACTTGCACAGTTACACTGAGTAAATTTACTAGGTACTGAAAAACTAGTCCCTTGAGTAATTTGATTATTTGTATATCCCTGTAACCCCATAAGTTGGACTCGGAAGGTCATTCACAAATTACGAATAAACCACTTTACCAAATTAACTATTTTCTCTAGTGATAAAACCAACTGTTTGATTCTCTCAAATGAATGTCTTTATATGTATTTATAAGGCTGTCAGTGTTGGTATCCTTTAGTTATGCGGTTATGTCACATAAATGATATCAAATGAATTTTAGTATCCATTAAACAAGCTTTATAGTGAATGTCATATATTTTTATTGAGCTCTTAAGCACCTTTTCCGTTTTAAAGTACCTACCATTAATTAATCAGTGACAGTCCAAATTTGTTTCATTGCCTTTATTCACATACATAATAATATAAATGTATCTAGACTCTCTCTCTCTCTCAGACTCAATCTATATTCATTTATATCTGTGCGATACTATTTTCGAATGTGTCACTTTAAATGGGAGTGAAAATGGCAATTTTTATTTTTTCTGTGTTTCCTTTCCCATATTGACAGCTGAAAGATTGAAATACAACATTTTTGTCGGTAGATCCGATTATTTTTGGGACTACGAGAAGAATACCTGTCAATGTTTTAGAGAGGTAAAAATAATCTTGTGGGTAATCTGGAGGTGCCCGGGTGATGCTTGTGAATTTAAGGAACCAACCAAAATGACATTTGTAGTCATTTGTCGAGTCGTTGAATGTTTTGAACACAGATAACACGTGACTTATAAATTCCATTAAAATTGGATTTCAAAATGAGTTTTTTTTTTTTTTTCTTAAATAAAAATAGAACTCACAGAGTAATATTGATAAAACGTACGTAGATGAAAAGATACTTTCTTTGAGAACGGTATTTTAAATGAAAAACTTGTTCCTTTTCAATTTATGATATCAAACGAATAAATTGAAATGATTACAAAAAAAAAAGGATTGTAGAATTTGTAGATGCGTACCTGCATATATTATTGCCATGATGATATACAAGTGGTAGGTACCTACATATACAAAAGAAAATTAACCTTTCTTGAAAGATATAAACGTGATTTTTATTTCATTTTTATTGATTTGAATGTGAAATTAAATCTCCGTCTTGAGAATTTCCATAAAAAATAGAGCTGATTTGACTGGAATTTTATTTTTTTGTACCCGTATGGAGCTCTATAATATCCATTTTTGATACTTGACAGAGATAGATCTTTCTTCTCTGTGAAGAGGCCTTCTATATGATATACTTTATTTTTTTCCGTATATGTATCATCTACTTTGCTCACTCATGGTATTCCATTATAACAAAGTGTTTCATTTTTAAACAAAATGACGTGCAATTTTTTTTATTTTTTTTTATGATGAAAATCCTTTTTTTCTTTTACCCTTTCTTTTGTCTTGGATAATATGGGAATGGGGTTGGGTGGAATGGGGGATATAGAGTGGAAGGATACATGTATGTATGTCTTGGGATTCATTTTTTTAGCTTTGTTTATGAATTGGGAGTGCCTTCATTTTGACAATTCGTTGCTTGTCGTTCTATGATAGAAGAAAAACTCAAAGTTATATATGTTTGAAGATGGGTATGAAGATAACGTGAAGGGATGAGAGGTTATACGTTATAACAAATTAGATCGAAATTGTTTTCTTGGAAATTGAGGCATTAAAAAGAAAAACGTGATATTTATGTAGAAGAATGATTTTCAAGATTTTAACGAGGTCGAAAATTGGATATTGATTGATATGTATATGAATATGTATAAAGTATATAAATTAAATCTACAAATAAGCTTACGAATCCTGTTGTAAATTTTAAAAATATTATTTTCCTTGAGTATAGCATTTAAGTCATTTTGATCCTGCTTTGTAATTTTAAATTGTTGTAGGCATTGGTAGTTTATCGGTTTCTTATATGATTGCATTTGAATTGCAATTTGTATGGCACCCAAGAACATATGCGTGAGTACATACCAGGATAAACATGAGCTGAAACCTACATATATGTACAGTGAAAGCTCCCTTAGCCGGACAGCGACGGTCGTAACACTTTTGTCCGTCTAAGGGAGTTGTCCGTCCAAGGGAAAAAATAAAAAATAGTTATGTATAAGGAAATGTATAACATACAGTGGCATCATGAAACATTTTTGCACCTACAAGTCATGAAATTCATTCAAACTAAAAATGGACATGTGGTGACGTCGCATCTCTGTCGCTGTAAACCAGGGGGACCATTTTTAATGCAGAATAAATTTATGTAAAAGTATAACTAAAAAAAATGGTTGTAATTTTACATACTAAAATAAAGTTTTTGTCCGCCTAAGGGAATTTAACTTAACAAATCGTGGCTAATATTCTTGTCCGCGTCCGGGTAAGGGAGTGTCCCCTTAAGGGATCATAAAATGTATGGAATTTACGTCCAAGATCCACGGTCGTGAGAATTTGTCCGCCTAAAGGGATTGTCCGCTTAAGGGAGTTGTCCGCAATAGGAGCTTTCACTGTACCTACTTGAGAAACACATTAATTTGTTTTATTATTGTTTAAATTTAAAATCACTTGAAATTTTAATTGTATAGACTTTAAGGTCCAGTTTTTCAGTGTGAGATTAGAGTTAAACCTTGGATTAACTGGTGGTGAATTAGCTGTGGATCATTTTATTTGATGGATTTGCTAAAGGTGGCTTAACTCACAACTGAAAAACTAGACCTAAGTCTACTGTCAGCCTTTCAACAGTCTATTCGTTGATGATTTCTGTTTGATTGATATTTTATTTTATCATTTTTTCCATATTTGATAAAAAAATTTTAATCGTATCAAAAATTTCTGATCGACTAAAACTGGAATCACACATATCTCGTGTGATGTGTTGTGGAGTGGAGTGGTTTGTTGTGTCGAAATCTATTTTGTAACTTATTCTCGCAATAAGGCCTTAAACTAATTATTTTATCTGGATTTAAATTCAAGTACTTACCACCCTGCCGCACTGTGGCGCTTTTTGCAGAAGTGCTTGCAAAACTCAAGTTCTTTGTGTGTGTCTGTAATGAAAGAAAAAGTTATCTTCTGAATTTAAAATTTTTTGGACATCGGGAAATTGAAAAAATTATAAAGTTTGGGCAATTAATAGATATGCTTAGTGCAGCCAGTTAAAGTTATGGTATTTTTTGTACAAACGAAAAATTGATTTTTTTTGAATTAAAGTCTTTAAGCTTAGGGAAAATGACAGACAATCTTTTGCTGTAACTCTGGCTCTGTGGATTCCTACTTTTGCGGTAAAAAAATATAATATAAACGTGTACAAAGGTAATAATTTGTATGTGTACACTGTACAAGTGGTTGCATAGGTACATATTTAATATTAAGTTTAAAAAAAATATTAGAAATTTAAAAAAAAGTAAAAAGTTTTATATTTTTTTATTAAGATCATTTTAGAATACAAATTTTATATTTACTACTGCAAAAATCAGCCAAATTTAAATGACCTTGTTAAATAATTGACTCAGAATAGCTTTTGATGCTCTTTAGTCCACAAGTCAGGATGAAACGCCAAGTTTTAGTTAAAGCAAGCCCCCTACGAACAAAAATTTTGGCTACGGGCCTGCTTCTATGTGATCTTGAAAAAAAAAACACCTGAAACATCTGTAATACTCAAATACTTATCTCTATTTAACAGCCCAATCTTTTATCATCACTCATCACTTAAAATTTCTGAAAACATGCAGATGTCAAACATCTAATCAACAATCAGCTTATTTTTTCGCACTGCGCAAATTATGTCATGTCGTTAGTTTAATAGATAAATTCCACTCATAAGTCAGAGCAAGAGAAACCCACAAAAATTCTTTTCAGCACTACTTCTACCTCTCTCACACATATGAAACGTCAAATTTCATGGTCAAGCTTTGAGCAGCGATCATGTCCTGTTCAAAAAGTAGTTTTCTTGAACATTTTGATGACATGGAGATGGATTTGGTGCCTCCATTGTTTTTTTGTAGACATGTTTATAATCCTGACAAATCGTTCATGTCCAGTGAAGGTGGTATTTAAAGCAAGTCGTCTATAAAAAGGCGAGTAATATCTGAAACAAATCTCTGCGTTTTTAGAACAAACGTGCAATATTATTTACAGAGAAACGTCCAAGCATAATAAGCTTACGGAATTAATTTCTAACATCTGCAGTTTTTTTTTTTGACAGAAAATGTTTGAAAAATGGCAGCAGTTACAGCAATTTGTAAATTGTATTAATCCAGCACAAAGCTCTATTTATGTATAAAGTCGGAAATTGTAAAGTGTCTTCTTTGAAATAATGCTAACTAAATAACATAGAGCTTGTTTTCTTTTTTTTTCATTTCAAGTTGATATCTTAAAATCTTGGAATAAATGTTCTCTAAGATTTATACCTTTTCATTTTGTTTTTATTTTATTTTATCCGTTCAACAGTTCTTTTAAAAAAAAATATCTGAAAGTTACCCTTCTACTGCAATCCTTTTTAATCAGCAGAATAAAAAAGAGGAGAATATTCCCACACGTTTCTTCCTTGGGCAAATTAATTCTAAACCCTCCCATTTTTTTTTATCTAAATCCTTCTCTCAAGACATGTTCTCTATTATTTCACTTGCCTTTCAATTTATACTTATCTTTTATTCTCTTTTGTTCTTTCCCAGAGTGACTTATGTTAATTGAAATTGTCGTAACTTTTAGAGTTCATTTTTTCTTATACAAACTTTATACCTTAGTACATATATTCCAATATAGCTTTTTAATTTATTTTCTATTTATTCTTATTTTCAGCTCAATACCGTTCACCACGTATAACCGAACATCCAAGTGATTTAGTAGTGAAAAAAAGTGATCCGGCCACACTGAATTGCAAAGTTGAGGGCAAACCCGAACCGACAATCGAATGGTTTAAGGTAAATTATTACAATCCCTTTGAATTTGGTTTTTTTTTTTTTTGCTTTTGTTTTTTAAGTTGCCATCCAACCCTACTCGAATCAGGTACACCACCATCCTCTCCGCATATCCTTTATTCATTCATACCCATACCCCCAAAAAGGTCATCACCTATTGAATAGGAGCACTGAAACTCCGGAGGGATGTATCATGTATGGTATATATAGCACGTTTGGTAAGGGTCGTGCTAAAACATCTATCGAACCGAATCGAACGAGAATGTTCAAATAAAATGATCCAGAGATGAACAGAAACAAAAAAAAATAAGTGAACAGTAAACCGATGAACCGGAAAATTGTATTTTCAGCTTTTCATCCACCTATAGTAAAATATACTAAAAGAGAAAGTAGATGGAGGGGGAGAGGAGGGAGAAAAAAGTTCCTATTTGCTAAAACACAGACTTCGTTATAAACCTGAGTTTGATGTCATAGAAAGGACAACTTTTTCTATCCAATAAAATAAAAAAAAGAAGAAAAGAACTAAAATTGAGTCTGGATACCACAAAAAAAAAACCCACTTCACCTCACGCCCACTTTTCCTTATATTTTTTTTTATTTTTTTGAAACAACACAAAAACCATGGCGAGAAAAAAAATTAACTCTAATAAATCTTTTCGTCCTCTTCGTTAATTTTATTTTATTTTTCACTAACATTATTTTCTTCTTGTTTTTGTTTTTTTTTTTTTTCTGACGTCTTGTTCTGGTGGGTCCTGATGATGTTTTATAACAATATTGGGACAACCTAACCAACCTGGTCGAAACACTCTGCAATCATCACCATCATCAACATCATCTGCGGATTTTTTTTTCCAAAAAAAAAAAAAAATTTAAAAACCAAAAAACAAACAATCAACTAGGATGGCGAACCTGTCAAGACGAACGAAAAAAAAACACACCGTGTCCTTCTGGAGAATGGAGCCTTATTCTTTTATAGAACGGTACACAGTAAAAAGGAACAAGATGGCGGTGTCTATTGGTGTGTAGCGAAGAATCTTGTTGGCAAAGCTGTAAGCCGTAATGCTACATTGCAAATAGCAGGTGAGTCAAAATTGTTATACACAGTAAAAAAAAATGACGACTATTGTTTCCTATTTTTATGATTCGGTTAGACAAATAAGATATTTAACAGTCGACGTGTCGGAAAAAGAATCGGCAGCGTAATATAAAAAGTGTAATTTTTTTCGTTTTCTTTGAAACGTTTACCTACCTAACGATGGTACCTGGCATAATTTTCGAAAAAAAAAAAATAACGGAATTGGCTCCTGATTTGATTCATTATAACCTTTCTTTTTATAAAAACAAAAAAAAAAAACATCAAAGATAATCCATCATCTTTTACTTTAATAATAATAGGCAGGACAATAAAAAATTGTCCATAATTTGTTCGAAAAATCTGAATTTGATAGAGAGCTTGATTTGTATACGTTAAGCATGCCGTAGAAATTACCTTAAACTTGGACCGAGTCCAACATTTTTATGGATGGTGATAGAAGGATGAAGTTTTTTTTATTTGTATCTCGAAAACACGAATTTGATCAAATTTGGTCAAACGCTAGAATTCGATCAAATTGGAAGGGAGAAAAAAAAAATTGAATTTGGCAATCTCACCCTCTGTCTGTTTATCCGATTTTATTTTAACTTGGTAGCTAACTTTTTTTTGGCATTTCTCCAACACATTTCTTTTAATTTTTTATGACAGACGATTTGCATTTATCTTGGTACCTTGATGTATTTTTATATATTAGGTAAAAAGTACCTACATGATACATACATATGGCCCTGATGAAAACGCCCGAAACCAAAAATGAAAAATGCCCCAAGATTTTTAAAAAATTTATATCATTCTGTGAACGCGATTTTTGTGTACGATAATTCACAAAATTTTTAAATTTAGAAAAATCAATTTTTGCAATAGATTCGGCCATGTTTGGTCTGAGATTTTTTTAAATTGGAATTTTAATTTACATATGTATTTGATTTTTTTTTGTGGCTTTTCGGGTTCGGGACAAAATTCAGTTATGTCGCATTTCAATTTCCAAAATGCCGTATTTCAAAATTCTGTCAATCTAAAATTCTTTTTTTTTTTTTAATTTTCAAATTACAGAACTTTGGAGTTAGAGAGCAGAAAATTTGTGTTGAACCTAATTTAATTATACTTAGTTTTAATTAGAGATTAGATTACAAATATGCGTATTTAAAAATTTTTAGAAAATGTGTTTTCATGTAAATTTTGTATGACGGGGGTCCAAATTTTGAACTAATTTTTCAAGGAAAACGTGGAAACAGAATTTTGGAATACAGAATAACCACCCGTTCCCTTGCTTTAAATATTTGTATGTATGTACGTAGGTATAACTGTTTGGGGACATTCTTAATTTTTTGTGTGACGATTTTTCATTGAGACCAAATGCAGCCGCACACAAAATGCTCCAAACGGCTTTTAATTTGTGTTCTAAGTATTTTCCAAGAAGTAGGTACCCGAAATTTGGACTAGGTAGAGCTTAAGTTTTTACGGGGTGAGAAGGGTTGAAGTTGTTTTTTTTTTTTTCTTCAAATTTCTGAAGGAAAATAGCTTATGCAAAGAATAGTACGGTGAAAAGAAATTAGTCAAAAAAAATGTAATAAAAAAGCTATATGCTTCGATGGGCAAATTCTTTTGTATACATAGTATGTTTTTTGTACATCTCCAAATTATAAAAAAATTTCAGAGTTGGTCATTTTGTTCTCATTTTTAATAACCCGCCGGGTTTTTTTTATTGTAACAAAATGACCAAGGAAATTAAAATACATACAAAATGAGATATAAACGACCTCTGGTACTTTTTTTCATCTATAAGTTATACTATCCTGCCTTTCCTGTATCAATACCGCAACAAAACTTGTCTCAACTTTGTAGAGGAGCTTTGGTGCAATAACTGTTTTATGTGCGTGAAGTTAGCACCGCCATTTTCGATTTTCAAAAAAAAAAAAAATTTGTGCTGTATAATGCTCAACTTGTGCTGCGATGTGCCGTAAATATTTTTTTCGTAAATTCGCAAATTTTACAAATGAAATTTTTTTCAAAATTTGGTCTTTCTAAGAACCTAAACATGTCCTGTTTTGTTCTCGAAAAATAATACTAAGAACCGAAGAGATAACAAAATTCGCATATTTGCAACTTTTACAAGCAAACTTAAATGTTGCGAAACACCTTGGCGTAAAGTTAGCACCGCCATTTACGATTTTCAAAAAAAAATAAAGGTTGTGCTATATTGTGCCCAACTTGTGCTATTTGTGACGTGAATTTGTTTTTTTTAATTTGCAAATTTTAGAGCCAAAATTCATTTTGCGAAGCGTGAAGTTAGCATCTTAAATATTTTTTTTCAATTTCGCACGTTTACAAAAAATTTCATCCGTAAAATTTGCAAAACTGCAAAATTGAAAAAAATATTTGCGGCACACTATAAAGATCTCAACCTGGAAGATCCGACAACTAGAACGCAAGCTTCAAGCCTAGTACGCAGATCGGGAAAAGTCAAATTTTATCTCTAAAATTTTAATCTCTACAAAAACGTTGGAAAAATCGCGCAAAATTAATTTGTTTCTTCTTTTTTTTTTTTTTTTTGTAAAATTATCGATAAATAATAGTTGATCGTGTTTATCGTCCAAAATTATTGACTTGTCAAAATTTTTCCCGCAAAATAATGCTTCGAACATTATTTTTCCTAGCAAAATTTAGTGGAGACTTCACCCTACAGTGGGTACAAACGTCACAATTTTGCGCACAATTTTGAGTTGCTTACTGCCTGGAAAAAAAACTGAAGACAAAATTGGCCCTGGGAAAAATTTTGTATGAAAAGAACAATTTTTCCCGATCTGCGTACTAAGCTTCAACTTCGAAAGACAAACCAATACTCCTTTTTTAATTATTTTTCTTCAGTTTCTCAAGTGAAATGTATAGGTAAGTTATAAAAACTGGAGCGGAATGGTTTACTTTCGAAGTTTTAACTCGAGTTCTAGTAGTCAGATCTTGAAGGTTGAGGTCTTCAAATGAAGTCAGAATATCAGGCTCTAGTTTTGTTTTAAATTTTTTTTGTTAGGGGGAAACACAATTTCACACCAAAGGGGTGATTTGGTCCGCCATCAATGGGATTTTTGATTTAAAAAAGTTGATAAAATCTCATTTCAATCCAATCAAGGTCTATGTTAAATCAGGATTCAATTCGGGTTCGATTCTTTAATTAATAATTCAGTTTTTTTTCATAAAAATTGTCTTTTAATTTGTTTTTTCAGAACTTATGGCCAGTTTTACAGTAAATACTTAAGTTTCCCATATTAGGATAAAAGAGTCAGTTTCACAGTATGAGCACTTAAGTGACCTACATCATGTGTGAATTAAATGTTTTTAAGTGGTAAATTAAACCAGACTTTAACTCTAGGCACGGTTAGCTGAAGTGGGAGTTTTTCCGCAGAAAATTCAAGTGGCTCAACCTATCAAATTCGGAGGCTCAAACATCAAAAGCATTTGTTCAGTAAATGCAAATATGAAAACTGAGTCTTAATCATTTGTTGCGAATTATTGTATTAAAAAAGTAAACGTATTAAGTTTATTTTGCAAAAAAAAGTTTGTATGATCAGACAAAATACTCCTACAGTTGCATCACAAATTTAATGAATTTCCATAGGTATACCTACCTGACTTTTTAGTGTTTCATCCTTAAGCAAATTGAACTCCCGCGAACTAAAAATCATTCCCCATTGTAACACCATGGCAACCTTATATTAAAACCATCCTCGTGCTATGATAATAATCCTTCTCCCAAATAGTGCCACTGGCAAATTATTTCATTTTCTCAAAAAAAGAGGCGAGTGTATAGTTTAGATGCATTTCGTTCCCGATGGCTTCTAACATGCCAAAGACTACAAGTAACTCAAGAACAAAAAAAAAAAAAAAAGAAGCAACTACTATTCTATATTATTTCCACTCAGCGCGCACTATAGGCTAGGTTCCTACAATATCGAATTCTCCATTCGCTTCACCAAACTAAAGGAATTCCAATACAAAGCCGTTGGATGTATAACTTCAGAGCATCCAGTAGAACAAAAAAAATCATGTTTCTATATTCCGTGCAACTAACTTGTCAGATTCCAGAGCAGAGCAGCCACATTGTTACAAACAAATTTTTTTTTTTATAAAAAACATAACATCCATCTATAGACACAGTAGTCCCTTAGGGATTAAATTAATGGCATTCGAACAACCTCTAATAAGACAGTTTGAAAGGCTTGAAATCTATGAGGCCGAACGGTTTGTGTCTTCTTGTGTTGATGTTGATGCTGTTGCAGCTCGGAGGGAAATGCATCACAGGAATCTTGTACTCACCAGTTAGATTTGCGCGGGCGGATGCATGCGATGAAATTCTATCCACCCAATAATTTGCATGGAATGAAGCTTTGAACAACCTAAAGATACAAAGATACGTTCACAAAACAAGAACCAACAAAAAAAAAAAAAGATACTTTCGCAGAGTGTGTTGTGTTTGGGTTGTTTTTTTTTTTTTTTTTTTTTTTTGTGAAATAAAATCTATGCACGGAGGCTATTTGCGAAATTGCTATGCTCTGTCATGCCAGAAAATTGAATGTTTCGCTTTGGCATTAAACATTTTTTCACATTTAACGCGCCTCAGCTTGGCGTGGAAAATACCATATGCACGCCCGCCGTCTTCCGTCATAGTCGTCGTCGTCGTCGTCTCTATAACCATCAGATAAAGAAGACTCTCTGGGAACAGATTGTTTTTGAAATGCGAGTACCACTTCCTGCAGCTGATCTTCTCGAATCTCGAACAAGTGCGAGCGCGTATCCAAAACATCCCTTCTTCGGTGAATACACTCAATCGAAGCATTTCAACAACTGTCACATTGTGTCACTTGCTGTCAGCTTTACCAAAATAGATTTATCAGACATGTGTCAGAAAATTCTGACTGCAATTGATTTAGTCAGAAATGGAATAAGCGAGTATACATTTCGTGATGTTTTTGTTTTTTTTTATTTGAAATCATATATAATTTTTTGAGCAAAGCAAATCCTTTTCTTGGGATGGTTTGGGGCCATGTGCATGTGACAGAGTGCCCGACATTCAATTTCGACACACTCACTGCAACATAATGACGAAACAAATAGGTACCGTTTACTTACTCATGGAGACAGTGATGTGTTGAAAATTCAATCAAATCAGATGTACTGGCTGAAAAAATGACACTGCTGTTCATAGTAAATGCTCACCGTTTGCGTAGTTAATGCTTTATTTCATGGACATGTTTTATTTCATGGAAATAATAAAACTTTTTCACATTTTTATCAGTGATTTTCGGTTAAAAAAATACGAATTAATGGGTACTGATTTTACTCTGTAAAAAATACAGTACACGGAAATAAAATTCTTCATACATATTTATTTCAGCAACTTTATGGTCAAGTACATGTTACTGTAAAATTTTGAAGGAGAGTAAGCTCCTTCATCATAATATTAGCAATTTAAGCCTAGTACGCAGAGCGGGAAAAATTTTTCTTTTCATACAAAATTTTTCCTAGGACAAATTTTGTCTTCAGTTTTTTTCCAGGCAGTACGCAGTTCCCGCGCAAAATTGTGACGTTTGTACCCGGTATAGAGTGAAGTCTCCACTAAATTTTGGAGGAAAAATAATATCCTAAGCATTATTTTGCGGGAAAAATTTTGACGGGTCAATAATTTTACTATTATTTATCGATAATTTTACAAAAATAAGAAAAACATTAATTTTGCGCGATTTTTCCAACGTTTTTGTAAAGATTAAATTGTAGAGATAAAATTTGTCTTTTACCGATCTGCGTACACGGCTTTAAGGAACAAATATTGCGAATTTTAGAGTAAGTGATTCTGCTCTGTAAGAAATACAGTAAACGAGAATTAACTTATACACCCATTCTTTCAGCAACCTTGGGGTCAAATACTATGAATTTCTGTTTTATGTGATGACATCCCTGTAAAAAATACAGTAAACACTTAAACCTTATATTAGCAACCTTAGTGTCAAATACTGCGAAATTTTGGGTTAGGGATGTTACTCTGTAAAAAAAAAAAAAAAAAAAAAAAAAACAGTTATTAATGTTACTCTGTAAAAAATACCGTAAACAAGAATAATCTTCGTAATCCTTATGTAAGCATCCTCGGGTTTATAATGTATGTATTGCGAATTTTTGGGTTAAGTGATTTTACTCTGTAAAAAGTACCGTAAGCGAGAAAATTCTTCTTAATTCTTATATAAACAACCTTGTTGTTATAATTTATTGCAAATTTTTGGTTTAGTGATGTTACTCTGTAAAAAATACAGGAAATGCGAATAAACTTTTCCATCTTTATATTGGCAACCTTGGGGCCTAATATTGCAAATTTTTGGGTTTTGATATTACTCTGTAAAAAATACAGTAAACGAAATTAATTTACCGCATATAAAATTTTACCGAGTCATCTTAAACTTTCTATTTGCTGAAAGGATAAGTTGTTTCGCTTATTTTTGCAAAGATAAATGATACCTAGCTACTTCTCCATCTTACTGTTATGTTGAATACTTTTTCCAGCGTATTCATCACAGCACTCTTAATGGATTGCATGTTTCGAAATTGTCGTCTGCCACACGCATTTGCTGTGTAGTACTACAACCTGGGGAATGCAATTGCAATGTCTACCTCATCTGTGGCTTTCAATTTCTCTCCTCCGCCACCACCCGTCGCGTCGCTGCCGCACGCCCGCCATACCACTGGACGACTTTGTCCCATTAGAGAGATCATATCGTCTCTTCTCAGTCCTCTCAGACTTAAAAATAACCATAAGATTGGATTTTCGGGTGATTGCCGGCTGCAAAAGTAAATCCATTCCAGCATCCAATTGGCAGTGTAGCAAATACCATCAAAGTACCTACATATGTATATTTGTGATATGTGTTCTTGTATGTCTCATTGCGGTGGCATTTCGGACGGTTTGATGACTCCCAATGGAATTACTTTCCGTCATTTGCGAAGTCGTTTGGTCGTCGTCATCGTCGTCGTCGTAGATGGATATGTATGTGCGAATGCCAAAATTCTTCCACCATCTATACCACACTCGATCTCAATTGGATTTTATTTTTAGAATCCTAGCCGTTTCGGGTGGTGGCAATAAAATAATTCCAAGGAAGTGAACTCTACAACAGCCCGACAGATCCATCCGATATAGATACTTTTAATAGGTGAAAATTAGCCGCCGCATTAGGCCTGAAGTAGGAGTATATCTTTAGTACCTACACAAATACATTACGGGTTGGAGATTTCAAGTGTGATGCTCCGCCAAAAAGACGAAGACATGACAGTGAGAGTAATTTGTTCCGCATAAGTTCGGATGCTGACAGAAACATATACTCCAACTTCAACTCCAAAATATACGAAATCCTTGAATAAGGGATTCTCATATGGATCTCGTCATCGTCTCTTGTCGTCGTCTTCGGTGCGGCTCAGTAACTGTGGTGCCTTTACCCAGACTTTCGGGCAATTAGTGCGGAAGATAAGGGAGAATAAGTACCTATATCTACCAACTAAATATATATAAAACGTAAGTGGTAGCGGCTTCTGCAATTTGCATATATGGTGTACATATATGTTCAGGTCGGGATAAGAAGGGAGGATTTACGAGTTCAATTTACGAGAGGAACGTTAAGTAAGGAATTTGTTTTAACTTTTTTGTTGTATTTTCTTTAAAGATGAAGAAGATACGCAACAGAAGTATTTACATCGGGGTTTCATTTATTGGGTGGTAGACTTGGGTGGCAAGTTGTGAAGAATTTTAATGTCAAACGCAAAGACACAAAAAATTAAATCCTAAATGAAATCGCAAGAAAAAAGAGACATCATGAAAAGACAAAGCTTAAAAAAGTAGGTATTTCGTTTTGTCTGAAGTTTGCGCTTATATATGTATTTAACTGCGGGTTGAGAGAATTTTATTGGTTTCGGTTGAAGAATTTTTTTTCGAAAAGTTTTTAACGACTTCGCCCATCTCAAAAAAACAAAATAAAAAAAAAAAACTTTAAGGACTTCCTTGGGAAAATATAACCATCACTGACAAAATCTAATTTAAATTTTTGTTATGGGTCATAATATTTTGAGTGTGTGTTTATAATTTTATGGTTTGAAACGAAAACGTTAATTCAAGAAACTAAGGAATTTTTTGGTTGTGCATGGGTGGTCAGAGAAACTGTACTTGTATCCATACAGTCATGGGGAATTTTATTTTTTGTATCTCTAAATCCTCAGTATTCAAGGGTCAAATTGTCTCCACATGTCATAATGTAGTACCAAGACATACATTAGGGCGACTACAAAAAGGAGAAGCGTATGTACGTAAAACACTTTCAGTAAGAAAGACGCCCAGCATTAAACTGTCCAGCACAGAGGAAATCTACTCTGAAGGACTGCAACACGCCAATAAAAGCAACAAGAAGAACAATGTGCTATATGATTGCCTGATGCTTAGCGAAAAGTGGTCAAGAATAGGGTTCAAAATTTCACCTAGCCAACAAAAAAAAAACTCCATAAATAGAAAATTTTTTCTAAGTATCTGCTTTTCAAAAATATAAAAGGCCACGGTAGTGTCCAGGCAAGTTCTCGCCACTACTCCTTTTCACAGGAACAAACTTAATCAATTTTCGACCCCCCTCTAACTTTGGAACTAATAATGTCAGAAACTTGCCATATTTGTTAAGATGGGCAAGCACAGGTGAATTACCAAATTTCAACTCCTTAACATTAGTGGTTCCTGAGATATAGAACGTCAAAAATCAGGAAAACCGTAACTGAGTAACTCACTGACTGACAGATAATCAAAATTATGGAGCACTTCCCGACACCTTAGAATCTTGTTATTTCGTACAACAATGGTAGGCCTTGTGCCGTATACAAAGGAAAAACTCGAAAATTTGTCACATAGGGGGCGTGGTATCCGTCCACTTTCTCAGAATTGCTATCAATTATGTATATGGAGCACTTCTGATTGTCATAAGATTTGGTAGAGCGGTAGGCCTTAAAATGAGTACCTACAAAGGAAAAATATTAAAATTTGAGAATTATCTTTAAGGGGGCGTGGCATCCAACCATTTTTCTCAAAATAATTATCAATTATATGGACCACTCTTGATTGTCGTAGAATGATGAAATTCGGGTTAAGGGAAGGGCGTGCAATGCATGCAAAGAATACATTTGAGATTTGGAAGTCAGGAGGCGTGGCATCCACCCACTTTCTCAGAACGGTTTCTGATTGTTGTGGAATAATGAAATTTGGTAGAGCGATAGGGCTTGCAATGCATGTGCAGACGAAAAAATTGAAAATTTGAGATTTGAGATTGAGGGGCGTGGCAGCAACCCACTATCTTCGAAACATTGTCCATAATATGAAGCAATTCTGATTGTTTTAGGATTATGAATTTCGGTAGAGTGGTAGGGATGCTGAGGGTGGTAGGGGGTGCTGAGGAAAAATTTAAAATTTGGGGTTTATCATTAATTTATTATCACTTATATGGAGTTTTTTGAATGTACCCTGGTGAAATGTACCCTGATGAAATTTGGTACAGTGTTGAGACTCAGGAGCATACAAAAATCGAAAAGTTAAGATTTTACCTTAAAAAAAAAAAACAAATACTTTGCAAAAGGGAGTGATTAAGTTTGCCGCTGAAAATTTTTGAAAAAAAGTCGCACTCAAAATAAAAAGGTCGCAAACAAAATAATTTTTGTCCGCAATTTAAGAGTAAAAAGTCGCACACACCTTATTAAAAATATTTAATCAGTAAAAACATTTAAAAATCCCTTTTTTCCTTTTTTGATAAAAACTACTTTGACATCTAAAAAAATTGTAGCCTTAGGCCGTGTGTGAATTGGATTAAATTTGATCCCAAAATTAAATTTTGACACTATTGAGGTGAATATAAGACGTCAAAATTTAACATGGTCCGGGGGCACGTTAAATTTATGCTGCTAGATTAAATTTTGACGTTTACCAGCACCCACGAAAGGTTTTGTTTGTTTTCATGTGCATAAAAAGAACATATTCAACGAAGATGCATTAAAATATAATTAAATGATTTCACTCTAAAAATATTAAGAAAAAGTTCAATGCCAATTTGTGTAATCTTGTTTCTAGAGTTACAATGAAGACTACTGGATCCTGCTTACAGAGAAAGAAGCTAGAAGTAGAAGTAGAACATTGTTTGTTTTCTTGGATACAATTTCTTTTGCGCTACGAGTTTGAATTGACGCAAAATAGAACCCCGGATCTGCTGGTTAAAATGAAATTCTTAGAAAAACACATCGTTCTGAATGAAAAGTCTCCATACAAATAATGGTCATTACAACTCAAAGATGAATGGATTGGTCCCCTTCATTCATCTGAAGAACAACATTGGCTAATTGCAGCAATGATAACAAGCATTAAATAAAGTTGCCAGCTCATCGTGACCACCACAAGCGACCCGAGTTTTTTGCGTCTTGTATTTTTGATCTTCAGCTACTTGCAACAGAATGCGAACCATAAGCGTTCTTTATAACAGGCCCAGGGTAAGAGCACTCTCTTTGAACTCATTAGAATGGGCGTTCAATTTTTTAACTCGCACAGAGTTAAATTACATTTTTTTGTAATAAATTTACAAAAAAATGTGTTCTACTTTTTTCCAAAACTCGCGGATGGAAGAAAAATATTAGAATTAAAAAAATCCCATTTAATTGAATTCACACAGCAAAAAGATGAAATTGTGTTCACCACTGATAAAACGTCAAAATTTAATGTGGGATCAAATTTAATCGAAATTTTAAACGAATTCGCACACGGCCTTAATTAGCTAAAAATTAATTATTTGTATCGAATGTATAAATCACATTTTGAAAATCAGAAAAATTTGATTAAAGTTCATTTACATTTCGAATACCTACTATTTTTCTAAAAATAAAAAGGCTTTGAAACTTAAAGTGAATTTCAATTATGTATGTATATAAGAAGTTACCTTTTCACAAAATAATAACAGCGCTCACCCGCACTTATAAAAAGGTCGCACTAATAAAAAGGTCGTCTCACAATCGCAAAAAAGTCGCAAGTGCGACTAAGGTCGCCCAGCGGCAAACCTGTGAAATCACACCAAAATAATTAATGTTAAAACAGAGCCAAGTTCTCCTTGTAGTATACAAAAAACCTTTATGCAACAAGTCAGCCGTGAAAAATAATAAGATCTAGAAGTTCGCCAAGTTCTAAGTTTATAAAGGTTTATTATCAAATATTTTAAGTAGATTAATATCGAAACAACTCCAAATTATGAGAGATATTTTTAATTTAATGATTACTGACTAGAATTTGGTAAGTTTATTTGGCTAGTTTTCTCCTAATTACTCCTTTTTCCACCCGATTACTCACAATTCAAAAGGTTTTGAAGGGCCTGAGAGGCTTTAGCCAAACTTAAGCCAATAAGACGCATTTTCTGAAACGAAACTTAAATATTTAAATGTTCAACTTCTTTTTCCTCATCGTAAACTATCAAATAAGCTCTTATGTTGAACTTAAATATTTATGAAAATGGGCTTAAGAAATTTTTAACTCTAGAGATTTTATGTAACTTTTTTTATAACAGATTTCCGACGAACTAAGTGTTATAAGTCACACTGATTAATTTTGTGGGAGTTAACTCATTTTGGTTATTGGTAGCTGTTTTTTTCTTTGGGATTGTTTGTAAAACCAATAAATATACATATTATTAGCACCCAATCCATTATCTGTGAAAAATTTGTCTAAAAACAATCCTCACACACCGTAAAAGAAAATAAAAAAACTTCTTTAATAAGGCTTATTTATAAAAACATCGCATAAACCTATAACGGTCAAGATCGACCTACATAAATCCACACTCAGTTCCCCCCTCAAGGATATGAACAAATTGAAACTGGTGGATACATTAAACCCTTGTTTTTGAAATTTTAAATCCATTGACCAGCAATTACATAGTAATTTGTCTGTCATCTCATCAAAGGTTGTTTTCCTTGAACGGATCAACACAACGTCAACGGTTTTCCCTTTTAACCCGATAACTTATGCAAATTATCTACCTGGGGGCTCGAACTGGATGATATGTAGGAGTAGGTATGTATCTGTTAAAACACTTTTTCAATATGTTCCAAGTATATACTCATGGATTTCAGGGCTTTCAACAGTTTAAATATAATAACAGACAATTCTCACCACCGAACGATGTGAATCTCATGGCCTGTATTTTTATTTTATTTTTTTTTATTCATATCCGCCTTAAAGGCATTAACCCTTTTTATTTAGTTGGGGTATATTATTATAAACGCCTTCGACATATACCTACGAGTAAAAGGCCTTCCATTGTTGTTGTTGCTTTTGAAAATATTTATTATTCCTCCTTAGCGGTTAAAGAAAATACCACAATTATGACAAAAAAAACATGTACCTACGCACTTTTAAGAGTTAAACAATGCCTGATGGTGGAGCATATTAGGAACCCAAGCCAAAGCCTTCCGCTTAAGATAGTCCCTTGGCGAGCAATGGAAATTTCCGGTCTGGTCATGTTCCAATGACACCATATCCAAATAATACTCTTCTTGGTTTTCAATTCCATCATCAGTATAATTTTTTGATGACGCCTCTGCAATAAGTAGTGTGGTGTCGAATTCAAAGCCTTCTTCCATTGCTCCGTGTTGATATGGTTATAGCGATTCTTAGCACGTAGCACGTGTCGTTTAACATAATAAGTGCATGATGTTGGCGCGAGCATGCATCTGGATGTGGAACACAAAACGACCGTAAATGAACCACCATTGCAATATATCTTCGTGTTAAGCCTGAGAGTCGCCTTAAAACTTTTTATAGATATACAGAGGCCGACTAAAGTCGAACCATAAGTTAAGTTACCTACTTTCAATTTTTATTGAAGAGAGTATCTACCTATAGCCTACCAGCAGCTGAAGCAATATAGCAGAATCGTAGTTATAGGGAGCTGTTGGCAGTACACAAACTGTTATTGAGATATTTGCCAAAAACTCTCATTTACTTGAATTTTTGTCAAACTTTTTAACGGTTAATTCTACGAAAAAAATAAAAATGTATTTTTGTTGGAAATTACATGAGCTACAAGATAGAGGAATAAAACTTTTCTATGACAACCTGTTTTTGAGATATTTGCCAAAAACTTCCACTTTCATGACTTTTTGCCCCTTTTTTAAAGATTTTTTGACTATTCGATTTGCTTTAACTTTTTAACGGTTAATTCTACGAAAAAAAGAAAAATGCATTTTTGTTGGAAATTACATGAGCTACAAGATAGAGGAATAAAATTTTTCTATGACAACCTTTTTTTGAGATATTTGCCAAAAACTTCCACTTCATGACTTTTTGCCCCTTTTTTTCGAGATTTTTTGATTTTTCGATTTGCTGTAACTTTTTAACAATTAATCTTACGAAAAAAGTGAAAAGCCATTTTTGTTGAAAATTACATGGGCTACAAAATTGGAGAATGAAATTTTCGTCTTATACAAACTGTTTTTGAGATAACTGAAAAAAACTCCCATTTTAATGACATTTTGCCCTTTTTGAGAGATTTTTTTAACTTTTCATTTGCTGTAACTTTTTAACGGGTAATGCTACGAAAAAATCGATAAGAAAATTTTTATAAGAAATTGCTTTAGCTACAAGATTGAAGAACAACATTTTTCTATAGCACAAACCGTTTTTGATATATTTGCAAAAAAACTCATTTTTAGACCCTTTGACGCCTTATAACTGACCTAGCGGTCATCGGATCGATGAGGAACTCTCTCAGTTTTTAAAGAGTCCCATTACCAACGTCCATGCCAAATTTCAGCCTCTAACTAATTATTTCCTTTCTTTGGCATTTTTTCGTCTATTTTTACTGGACTATTATCTAATCCTGCGTTGCCATTTTCTTCAAAGTCTGAAGTTTTTTTCAGAAGTTAGTACAGAAATCCTGTCAATGGCCAACCCATCTTCCTCCAAAATATTGATTCTGGACGATATGTGTTTCCTCGTAGATGGTGCCACCTGTCACACTGCCTACTAAAATATTCACGTACTTATGATTCGTTTCAACAGAAATACTAAAACGCGAAATGGACCCGATCATTGATCACCCCGAGATACCAGTACCAGCATAATCAATCTTTCTTATACCTAAATAAACTGTCCACTAGCTCCCTAATTTATCAGTAATATCATTTTGAAACCTGCATAAATGCTTTAAGTGCGACCTTCAATCGCCACGCTGCTGGCTGAATGAGGCACGATTTTTATGGCAATGGCCTGATGCAAACAGAAGAACATAAAAGTATCGCTGTTGATTCATCTGGCAAAATGTATCTGTTTAAATTGATGTTTTTTTTTCTGCCACTTCTTCGTTCGTAGTTGTCGCGCCAAAGTCGGTTGTTTTTCTTTCAACTAAAACCTTCCCTACCTCTATATAATCGTCTATAAAATGAAACTTTGATCCATTGGATGCATTAAGATCATGAAGTTGTTCTTGGGATTTCCTTTCTGGTAATTGGCAATGTGGCGCTAATTAATTTACGACTTTTTAATTGAAGTTTTAAAAGAAAACGAAATCAAATATGTGTATAATGGAAGAAGATAATAGAAATTAAAGATAAGATACTTTATTCAGTGATCTCTCTTGTGCAATAATTTAGAGTCGGTACCTATATACATTTTTATAAATTGGTAATAAAAGTTAAATAATGTTAATGATATGGGTAATGTCAAAGATTCTATTAGCACGGAAATATCTTAAAGTTGCATACGAAATACAAATATGATGGTATTTTTATATTTTAACTGCTAATTAGTGTATTATCGTTATTATCATTTAAAAATGCTTTTATTGCCAAGAACCATTAAATTTCTGATGATTCACACGACTACTTCAGACATTTTAAACAAATTTCTTAGATTGCCAAGTTAAATGACGTCTTCAAATTTATGGATTTGATAGAAATCTTAAGAGTTTCATAGTTTAAAATTTGTTGTTTCGAGATAAATGGTTTTAAAAATTGTTTTGTCCCAAAAAATAACTGAAAAAACGGACATTAATGCCGCAATTAAAATTATCAGAAATTTAATAAGAAGAAAAAGCGAAAAAAACAGAATATCTTAGTCGTAATGTTACAGTGATTATAATTTTGTGGCGTGACAGCTCCTGGAGAGCCAAGGCCTAGTGACTTACAACCCTTCAACCATTCCTATATGGATGTTGTTTGTTTTAAAAAATGTAAGGGACCAAAATTTTTTTGTCGATTCCGAATGACTTTATTAAATTGACAAAAGATACTGTTTGAGAATTTATTATTTTCTCACATGAGGCAGTTTTCTTGAAAATGATATTTTTCTTAGGCGGTATTTATCATAGACTGGAAGTTTATGGGAGACGCAAAGTTATGCTTAGTTAAAAATTAAAATTTTTGAGCTAAGTATGGTAAATAGAATTATTATTCCCGCTTGGATCACGCGTACTGGCTCTCATAGCTCTAAGGGATTCATAAATACAATGGGCAGGACAGGGCTGATCAGATATATAACACGTAAATGGCCGCCATCAGACCGAATAGCGCAATGTGCACGTTTAACGGTGAAGTGTTTCAGGCTGCATAGGGGTTCTTCTTTGTTGGGTTTTTCTTGTCTTTCAGGGTTTCTAGGGTCCATGGCTTGTTGACATAAACTTTGGTCTTTATATAAATCCGCGGGAAGAAGTCGGGAAATCGCCAGACCCAAGTCAGTCAAATACATATTTTTTTTTTTTTAATTAGGCACCCAATTGGATTGCATGAAATCTTTTAATTGAATTCATTTACAAAAGACTTCATTCTTTCGCAGAACTGATCTTTCTATGCCGATTCTAAGAGATATAGACATGTACAGATTGGTTATAAAAGAACGGCTGGATCGGTGGCATAGCTCATACAGCCCAAGCAATAACTCCTAGTTCCTCGGACAAAGGATAGCAAACAACGCATGAATTAATGGGAACGTAATTATTGCAATCTTTTTAGGTAAAAACGGATAGCGATTGAATAGTTTAAAAAGTGAAGTCAATGTATGGAATATTGTTATTGAAGTCATTAAAGATTACATTCACCAAAGATTGCATTCTGTTACAACCGTTACAAAAATCCATAATCAATGTCTGTTATCGCTCTCATTGGCGGTATCTCTTCCAGTATTTTCTTGGAAGAAATACGATCCAATCATACTTAGGAGGAAACTTTTGTAACTTCCACCTCATCGTCGTTAATATCGAGAAATTCTAATATCGTCTTGGTATCGGTTTTTTTTTTTATTGTGGAAGAAATATAGAACGTTGGTTTTAATTTTAACTTTACAATATGCCTGTGAGTTCTAAGGTATTCTGAGTTGCACATTAATATATTCAGAAGGAATAGAAGAATAGGATAGAACTTTTGAAAAATTCAGTTTTATAAAAAAAAATATAAAGAATTCCAATTTTGTATTTCCGCCAAAATGTCGATAATTTAAATTCTGTTTTTCCGCCAATAAGATACAAAATAAGATTTTTTCAACAGTTTTGAATGGAAGATCGATTTTTGTGATTTTTACATAAATAAAGTTTCCCAAAAAAAAATTAACTTATTTTAAAAATCAAAACAAAATTAAATGCACGACTGGATCGCACGAACTTGCTCTTGTAGTAAAAGTTTAATCGAATTTTTAAGATTGAGTGTAATATAAAACACATAAATTAATAATTATATATGTATTTATCCATTTAATAAATCGAAGAATGGAAATTTGAATAGATATAAAAAAAAAGCATGAAACACGTTCTTTAAATTGATAAAACAAGTACTTGAATTTTTTTTAAATCTCAGAATGAAGAACGCCATCTTAATTCTTGAAAAAAAAAAATGTTAATTTATGCAGAAAAAAATTTTAAAATCTTTGGAGCGGTTTTCTAAAAAAATAATTTTTCAAAAAAAAAATTGAACTTTTTTTTTTAAAACCCAAAAAACATTTTTTTGAAAATATTTGTATGCAGTATTATTCACACTTGATAGGAGCTTCAAAGTAAAAATTTTGATCAAAATCCCGTTAACGAGAAAATGGAAAATAAAAAAAATAAAAGAGGTTCTATGATGGGTACCGTTATTAAAGGTTTTTCATGATTTTTTTAGTCGGCAAAATGCAGACCATACCACCACTAGTACACATACAAAATTTAAGAAAAATTCGGCAGAGTAGTTTTTGAGATAGGTAAATAAAATTTTTCAAAACGGTTGTATGGCAAGTACCGTTATTTTTTGAGCTAAAAAAAATCTCGATTTCCCCTTTAGGGAATCACCCAAAAACCTTATGCTTTAAGTTTGAACAAAATCGCTTCAGTGGTTTAGTCTGTAGGCCGAGGTCAAAATTTTGGCAAACAATAAAATTTAAACTTTTCAAAACATAGAATGATGAAAATCAATTGATTCTTTTTCGAGAAAAATGAAAATTAAAAAAAAATTAAATATTTTTTATTATTATTTGTATTGCATTATTCATACTAGAATGTCAGTTTATTAGACTTGACCATTCTTTAGCCCGTCAATTTCATTGAATTTTG
The DNA here is from genome assembly GCA_947049315.1 of Epistrophella euchroma. Classification (NCBI taxonomy): domain Eukaryota; kingdom Metazoa; phylum Arthropoda; class Insecta; order Diptera; family Syrphidae; genus Epistrophella; species Epistrophella euchroma. The sequence continues at coordinate 116,156,055 of OX346245.1, read as the reverse complement.
AACAACAACAACAACTTAAAGGTGCTACCACCAATTGCTTACGAATTAATTTTTTCCCACAAGAGATAGTCTTTTTTAGAAAAATCTGTGGAGCCATTTGAGGAAACTAACTAAGACTTTCGAAAAATTATACGAAAATATATCTTAAAAAATAAAAAAAAAAAACGTAAAATCGCTAGCTATAGTTCGTCCAACTATTCTTGTCAGTACAGGCCTAACGGGAAAGCTTTTTTCAAATCAGTGGGACCTACTGATATCCTAAGGCACTCCACGAAACAAAATGCCACTTAAATATACCCAATAGCCACTGACTTCCCACGGCATTGTTTTTGTAATTTCTTTTTCAAGCGACATACATCCCTCACGACCTATCTCGCCCACAGCCGTAGGCACAATGAATAACCAAACATGATCTCTTGCTGTTTGTGTTATTAAAAGTATTCACACAATATAGTGTGACCATTGGTAAGCTAACTCACATAAAAGACTCCTTTTCCTATTGCTTATGTGCAAGAGCTTTCAGAATTAAAGCTTTTTTTAAAGCTCTTAGGATCAAAAAAACACTAAGTGTGGTCGTTCGTCGTTGTTTTAAACTGTTTAGGCCAGTCGGCCGGCAGAAGTTTTTTTTGCAAAAATATTAGTGTGTGTTGTTTTTTAGTATAAAAATAAAATGGCGCGGCTGTAGGAGTTGTGCGTCGGCTATCTTAAAAAAAAGACGCAACCAATGTCTTGAGAACGGCTCATGGTACCTACACAAAATTTGTAAGCACATTTTTTTGTAAGGTATTCATGTATTAAATATTTTGTTATTTTATATTTTAAATTATTTAGGTAGGTAGGCTTTTTGGTCAATTTATAACTCAATGCACATATTATTTTTTATTGTTAAAATGATTCTGTTTTTTAATTGCTCAATGAACTATTTATAAATAAATAAAAGAAGTGGTATTTTTTGTTATTTGTTTCTTCTTTTTTTTTTTTTAATGGATTAGGCCTACTGGAGATACCCTTACAAAAACGCACCTATTTTAATTTAATTTTTTTTTTAGTTTTCATTATTGTATTTGTGCAATTTTACCTACTAGATGGCAACGCTGATCAATTTCAATTAAACTTGAAATAATTTATTATGCATACTACGGCATCGCGATTAGAGCTTTTACATGCGATAGACTTATGCAATACGCTGCAACTAAACTGAGATGCAAACGTCCTATCTTCCCTGTACTGACAAGAATAATTGGACGAACTTTACAATACGTCAAATAAGGCTTTACCTAGTCGAATAGACAAACGGACGAATAGAATTACAAGACACACTTTTTTCGTCTTCGAACAATCGTAATGTCAGGTTTGATCAAAATTTCGAGTCCAATTTTTTAACAATCCAAAACATACTATTAAAGTAGCTACATATGTATGTACATTATGCACATACATATGTATATGTTGCAAGTAAAAATGTTATTTTTACCAAAAATCTTGAAGAAGAACAGCACCTGTTATAAAAGAATTCGAATATTAAACCCTAATTTTGTACTGCAGCAGAAGAGTCTGTTACATTTATTTACGAGCGTATTAAAAATTGAGGAGACCGGTTAGCCGGCACCGATTACACAACCGATTTTTCAAAAAATGTTAGTGGTATCTAATAATCAATTAATGGGCTGTATTCACAGTAATTTTTAAGCTATTGTTAAGATAAAAGTAGATTTTATAACATTTGTTTAAATTTTTTTGGTTTGATTCAATATTTGAATTCGAATATTTCAACAAACTTTTATTTTGACACATAAGTTCCGATTTTTAAGTTGCTTATAGATAGGAAACATGAGTTTAGCAATCGTCAATATGTTTAAAAAAAAATTGCAACTAAATAAATTTAATGCATTAATTCAGAGGTTAAAGTCTAAATATTTTATTGCCTTTTAAGGACCTTCGAAACTGTCATACTATATTTTATGTATCGTAAAACATTTCCTCTGCATCTTCAAATCAAGTTGGATTTTTTTTTGTTCACCGCACAAATACCGCACTCAGCTAAATTTGTTCATTTTAAATTCTTCTCGCATCATATTAAATATTCAAATTGGAAACCACACCACAAACATGATTTGCAACTCAATATCAAATGAATTATTTCCCTTTTAGCCAAAATGAAATTCTTCCCATAAAAATGCATTAAATTTATGAGCGCATTCAAAGAGGTGGAATTTGCTACCCCCTCTTCCACCCGAAAGTTTTGGCATATACAACTGAAAAAATCACAAAAATTCAACAAGAAAGGAGGAACGGAACAAAGAAGAAAAAAAATATATATTTTATCAGCGCACAACATCTTTTAGATGCAAACAACCATCAGAGTTAGGTTCATAGTGAATAAAGCAGACAGAATGGCAAGAATGGCAACACCCCCATATCTATCAGTTAAAAGCTTCCAGCCATATAGATACACTTTACTATATCAGTAACTTCCATCTGGATATGGAGTTTCCTTCCTTCACCGTTGTGACCGGTGCTTGCTCGGTGATGATGGGTTGGAAGGAAGACCCATCCAACTTATGCCCTAAATCCAACATAACATCTGCAAATGGAACACCGACCGGGGAGGTTGCACTTCCCTGCCATATGCGGTGTTATGGCCACGATTTTTGCATTGCTTCCTCCTTCTTCGGCCCGGTGAATACCTGGTTATATAAATTTTGTACCAACTGACCTGTATCTGGATCTCTTTTGGTCGTGGCACACAAATGAATGAGAATCATCGTCAGATTTTCACAAATTGAAATAAATTGCTGCCAACTGTGTCGAAAGGAAGGCAAGCGAAAATCCAACAACACTGACAGTTGCAATCCACGGGCTGATGGCTAAGTTGTTGGCCATTAGTTATGGGGAGGACGACTTCGACTTCGACAAACAACGAGTTCACCACCACCATAGACCGTGATCCCCGGCATGAGATGTCCGACAGTTCGACAGAACATATCTCAGAATCATAAAACATAAAAGTATCTCAATATCGGATATGCCAGTGCATCATCAGTACCAGTGCCAGTGCCATGCAACGGGGATACATCTGAGAGATACTTTGACTCTTTACTCCGGGAATGCCCGAGACTGAGACTCATTGGGACTCAGCGTTTTGTTGAATTAAATTGCTGTTGATTGATGCCACCGCGGGCGGTCCACACATTTAATACGCCAGATTGTGTCAGTCCTCCAGAGATCTCATTTCTGTTTCACCAGATGATGATGATGATGATGAAGAACTGACGCCACCACTGCCGCCCGCTGCAGACAGACAATATAACCAAACCAGCGCAGAAGATACTTTTGGAAACTTTTTCTCTGTTATTTTATGGATAATGCTTCTGCTGCTTCGGATTCATCTTCACAACTGATGATGATGTGCAATTTGTGGACGGCCGACCGACGGATGCCTGTATAGCTATGGGTTTTGATTTCATTAACTCTTACTTTGGCTTTTATTTGTTTTACTTGGAGTTTCTTTCGTTATTACTTTTATGGAACTGGAAAGGCAAACAAATCGGATATTCCAAGGAGAAGCAATAGTGCTCCCCGTTCCCTCTCGAGTTCTTAGAGGAAAATTTATAAAAAAAAATAATTAATTTTAATTTTCAAAAACCGATGTTTTACGCTGGTTTTTGGGTTGCTGATTGGTACTAATTTGTTTGTCCTCCAGGGGTGGTGGTAGTTTTGTTTTTTTATTTTTTTTTTATTTCGTCTTTTATGGATTTATTAATTAATTAGGCGTGGAAAGTGAAAGACAAAGTGTTGCTCGAATACACACACCGACACCATAACCGACATTTATGTGGGTTGGCTTAGAGGCAGAAAGAGAGAGTGTTGTCGCATTTGCTTAATGAATATTATTTGCTTGGGGTATTAAGTTCAATGACGCTGCGCGCGGCGGTGATTTATGGAACGGGATGTCATTCGGTGTAGATGATATGAGTCATTGTGTTGAAGGGTTGGGTATTCGTCTGTCATTAGTGTGTGGCACCAGCAGCCGGAGCTGTATGGTAATTCAAGAATTTGCATATTGTATGATGATTGATATATGTAATTTTTTTTTTGCACTGATGCTGTCATTCGAACAATATATTCTTCTTTAAAGTTTCAAAATATATTTTTGCTCATTAGAAGCTTTTGTTTGAGACAATGTTGTATTGTGTTATGTGATGATGTAAGTACTCATAAAGTCATTGTTTTGTAAAGTTGTTACATTTCCTGATATCTGATTTTTTAGTACAATGGCTTAGTTTGATGACTTAAAATAATTTAAATTACATATCACATAAATTTCAATCCAGTAGCCCTAACAGTTAACTCAATTTAGAAAATCTTAAGGGAAAACGTGTTCAAGAACGCAAGTCATATATTTCGGTCTGTATAGACGTTTCCCAGAAAGCACCTCTTCAGATAACCCACTTTCCAATAGATTAATAAGGCTTTCAAATTTCTTCAATGTGGTGCCTCTTACCTTAGTTTGGATTCAGCAGAAAATTGAATTCCATTCCTACTGATAACCACGCTTACATGAATGGTTTAAGCCCCCCTCCCCCCATTCACATAAGAGCGACCAACGAATGACGAATTTATGAATAAATTGGATTCTAAATCCTTTAATAACCTAAATTCTTCACAAAATCTAAAAAAATTATGGAAAAGTAAATTATTATCATTTTTACATACTAAAATTTTCAGTCTCAATTACTAATGCTAGATAACTTTGAGAAAACAAATTGGTCGTAACGTTTGCGAGGACCAATTTCTTTTCTCAAATTTATCTTATTTTAGTAATCAAAATGAAAATTTTAGTAATAAAAATGAATCTAGCTTACATTTGTATCATTTTATTTAAATTTTGTGAAGAATTTAGGTTATTAAATGTTTTAAAATCCCATTTATTTATTAATTCTTCATTCGTTGGTCGCTCTCATGTTATTTAGGTGGGGGCAAAACCCCCATTTATTCGGCTTAATGCAAGCTACAAACATACAACTTAAAACTAAGGACTTAATCTAACTTAAAAATTAAGAAGCTTATAGCTAAGATAAGGATGTATTGGGGGTAGGATTGAGTAAACGGAGTGAATGGAAATTTAGAATTTTTCCTAAATCACTAGACCCTATGGTTATCTACGAACTGTCGGGCTACGAAACTCAATGTACTTAATTGTTTAAAGGATCTTGCCATATGTGAAATTCTCTTTAAAAATATTGATTTCTGCATAAATTGCAAGAAAACAAAATGGCAAAATCTCAAAAAAAAAAAAAAAAAAAAAAAAAAAAAAAAAAAAAAAAAACATCCAACCACTCTGAATTTTTCAGCTGAATCTTTAAATTTTATAAAATTTAAAGGTTATGTAGCCTATAAAATTCTATGCAAAAACTATTCCGACACTTGGTTTTTTTCCTAAGAGCAATAGATTTTGAGAAAAACTTGGCCTCATTTGCCCAGACATTTCTTCCAAAAAAATTGACAGTTTTCGAGCATCATATAAAATCGGAATTTGACCTTTTAAAGCCCACAAAAGAGCTGGTTAAAATTTCTGATACTTTTAAGGAAACGTCTAAAAATTGCAAAATATAAAGCTCAGAAATGAAATTCAGCTTTTTCTGATTTTTTTTTTGATTCTCCAGATGAAATGCCCGCCTAAACACGTTATATTCTTTGAGCAGAGCCAATTAAAATTCTCAATTCTCATACGCTACTCTAGGGCAAGAAAAGAGTTGGTTAATTTACAAGGTGCATCAAAGTTGCCAACAAACGATGGTTATCAAGTCCCTCAGATTTTACGTATAAATATTTCCGCATATAAAATAGAATACTTGCTTCATCTGAGAAGGTCTCAACTTTTCCATGTCATTGAATTGCTTACGATTCACAACTTGACCAAGAGCCAGATGCGCATCGGTAAATCTGGCTTGGGCATATACGGTTTCATCTGGATGAGAAGCCCGACAAAGAGCTCAGTTATCATTGCATCCCCTGTGAATACCCCTTCTCCAGCAGTCTTCGTGAAATACGTTTTGGAAGAACTGTGTGATATCTCGAGTATTCAAAATTCATTTAGAATTAAGGATCGTTCAGGGAGCAACCTCCGCCTAACACCTTATTTGCCATACTTGCTTTCATCTCATTCTTTTAATTTTACTCATCTCATCTTGTGGAGCGCAATGGATCTGCAGAAAACAATAGGCTGCTATCACACAATTGAACATTGGACCATAGTTGAACTTGAACCTCAGTAAATCCACTGAAATCACTGGGTTAAAATTTCTAAGCCATTTGAACAACTGGCCCTAATGAGAAAGCCTGTAGTGCCACAGACAATCATCGAACCTACGAAGAAATACCATTTTACCTTGATTTGACTGCATTATAAACATTCTGATGTAAAACAGACACTTTATCATCTTCAATAATATATTTTTACGTATACGCTTACAAAATTAGCTATAATTCAATCAATATTAAAATAAACAAAAACATGGTCAAGGGAGTGTCAATTTATTATTCTTCAACCAGATGAATTACATCGTTAATCTTCTTTGACACGAACTCTTAAATTCTTCGAATAAATAACAAACATACACAAAAAAAAAAACTTCTGATTCATAAAAATAATAAAAATATGATGTGACATTTGTTGACAACACTATACACAATGAAAATATGTTAAACAAACAACAACAACTGAAATCACCATCTCTCTGTGACAATACACAAACCCAGGATGATGCAAAAAATGCAATATCAATAAGTATCTTTTTTCATATATACATATGCAAGCATTTGTTTGTTTATTTTGTTCTGCCTCTATATTTTTATTTCCTCATATTACAGTGGGACAGCCTATTTCGAATATTCAACAAAATTTAAAAAACCATATTCGAGAAAAAATGTTTTGATTATTTTTGAAATTATATTTCGAAGAAAATATACGACATTTAGGAATCTTTTTGTTTCTTATTTATTTCGAATCTCAAAATATTAGGTTAAAAAAATCTGTTACCCAAGCCAATGCCAAAAGATCGAAGTCTTTTTTGTAGCAAAAAATGTTGCCATTTAATTATCTAAAACGAAAAAAGGGAAATACATAACGTTGTCAATTATTCCGTGGACTGGGACTTAACACATTTAACAAAAAATTACCTTACAACATAAACACAATCATTTCTTATGAACAACTCTCCCAATTTTCAGAAACGATATTTTATGGATTTTTAAAAAATGTATCTATTACCTAAGTAAATTTTTTTTAAAACTCATATTTTAATGAAACTTTTCTTTTCGCAGACATTAATCATTTTCCATTTAGACTTTTCGAAACTTACCGCGATAAATATAAAAAATATTTTTAATTTCTTCTTCCCGACGTTTCAAAGAAATTACACTCTTCGTGGTCACGGGATTTAAAGTTAAAATTCATATTTTTTTTCGAAAACGACTCTATCGATTTTTTAAACTTGGTAACATAGTATTTTTTACTAATCACAAAAACTTAAAAACAATAATCAATTTTCCATGGGTGAATGGAAATGAACGTAAAATGTCGGATGGCGTTCAGGAAATAATTTAAAGAACAACCTGATAGAGCAAGAAAATGTCGATATTCAATATAATCCTAGTTTGAAGAACAAATTCAATGAAAATTGAAGTCGAACTCGAGTGTTGTGCATGTGCATATATCGAATTATCCTAATGCCCTTGTACACAATAACCTATGTCTGGTATGTTGTGGATGGTCAGCCATTGATTGTGATTCACAAATAATGAACAATTCATTACAATGTATGTTACACTTTTTTTTAAAGTCAGAAATACCTACATTATTTTATTCTGTTTTTAGATAAAATTGTTTTAGTGAAAAGCTTTTTCATTTGTTTTAAAAAAAATTTAATGAAAAAAGCCCACTTCCCAAAAGTATGATGAAACTTACATATGTCAAATAAAAGCTTATGAAGAGTACTTTATTTCATCATATATACCGGATAAATTAAAATCGGGCGCGAAAATGGTGTTTTGGTGAATTTTATAGATACAAAAGTATTTAAAAGGAAAAAATAAAATATTCGAAAAACTTAATTCCAACTCAAAAATCTTGAAAAACGAAAAATTTAATACTGATTTTTTCACAATTTTAAATAATAGGTTCGTTCGCATACTCTCCAAATCTACGATTTTTTACGAAGTTCTACAAATTTAACGCAAATTGTGTTCGTTTAAGCAAAAAATGTGTAGTTTTTCGCAGAAGAGAGCGCTCTCGAGAGAGTAAATTATTTCCCCTTTCTGCTAATTTCAGCCCAAAGAAATTCTTCGGGCAGAAATATGAGTTCAGTCAAAAGTCACTTTGATATTTGCCACAACATCTCTTTTCTTATACTCCTCTGTTTTATTTAATTTAATGTAATAAATTAACTTTTTTCTTACTTTTTTATTTTATTTTGAAAATCTTTTCAAAAAAATGATTTGACGTTAAAAAACCGGTAAAAATTATTTGTTCAAAGCGTTCGTGTACTATTTCGCAGTTTTACTTCTCTCTGAGAGAATTTCATCCCCACTCCTCAATATTTGATAGACTGTGAATTTTAGTGCAGACAGTACACGAACGAAGGTAATAAGTTCTAAGAGGCGGTGAATACTAAAAGCCAATTTACAACTTAGTATTTTATATTGTGAAAACAATCTGTATTCAATTTTTCGTTTATCAACATTCATGAGTTTGAAAATTTTTTTTTTTTTTTCGAAAACTATAAACAAAAGTAAGTTGATTTAAAAAAATAATAATAAAAGAACACACTTCTGATTTTCAAAAAAGGCAAAACACTTCTTAGTAAATGTTTCCATTTTGTTTAAATACTTTTTTTTATACTTTTTTATAAAATGCACCAAAACACCATTTTCGTGCTCGATTTGAATTGAACCTCCATGGTCCTTTGAAAATAACAAAAATAAAATTTCATTGAATTCGACTTCAATCCGTTATTGTTGTTCCGAAGATTCTATTTTCACTAACGGCTATATTATTGACTTTCTTCAAAGCTAGTTTTACTGAGAAACTAGTTCTATTGGGGTTTCAAAATTTAAGTTTCTCAAAAAAAATTATGGATTTGATTTAGATGTCAAACTATGTATGAATATTTTGATTTAGACGTCAAAGTAATAAGAATTTGTGACAAAATCAAAACTCGAAACCGCTATAAATCTAGTTTTTCGGTAAAACTAGTTTTGAAGAAAGTCAAAAATATGGCCGTAAGTAAGTAGAAAAGTGGATTTGTCTTATGGCAGAAAATCATCTGTCAAATATGTATAAATATGTATGTAGAAACAGGGTTGCCAATTTAAAAATTGAAATGGACCACAATGGAATGGGCTATAAATAAAAAACCGTGCATGGTATTACCAAAGAATATAAAGTTACCAAGAAGACGCATCTCATACAAATTTTCTACTGAAAATGGCGGGTTCCAATGTTGGAACCCGCACTTTGGTTTTTTTTTTTATGGGCTTTTCAATAATTCTCTCAGCGCTTTTAAAATGAGATACCACACATATTGAAATAGTCTGCTTTTTTGTCCTTGAAAAGCCCATAAAAAAAAGCAAAAGCTCTGGGAGCAGGTCGCAATATTGGAACCCGCCATATAAAAATGTGCATTAAAAAATTTATATGAGATGCGCATTCTTGGTAACTTTATATTCTTTGGTATTAACCTAAATATTTACGTGGACTATAAATAATGAACCATATATTATCGTCTTGACTCCAAAAAATTGAGAATATAATGTATAGTTAATTATTTAGGATCTACTGCAATAAGGCCATTTGTGTATTTTGACGAAGCTTTTATAGTTCAAAGCCAAGGAGAAAAAAGTTCCTCCTCCAAAATTAGCAAATGATTATAATTTTATTTTATTCAACTGCTGACTTATTCTGCCCCACTGTAATTCGTATCTTCAGCCAGTCGTTTTGCTAGCAGACAAAATACAAAAGAATTATACACATGCACAGCATCGAGCTAAGTGAATGTGTTAATATTGCAGACCTTGTCTGTTGCGCTTTTTGACCCCTTTAGGGCTTGCACTTTTCAGCACTGTCATAAACAATTTTTTATCAAAAACGCATTCTTCGAAATTTTAAATGCGTTCCAAGAAGGTCTTGGCTTGGTTGGTAATATTCAATTCAAATAATATCTTTTTTTTTTTTTTAACTCTGATGGAATTCAATTTAAAAGCAAAAAAACTTCTCCCCCTATACGTAGGAGAGGAGGATAAATATTCAAGATACATCTCTAACAACTTGTTAATAGCAATGTGTGATATATTCTTTATTTGCCATTGGCGCACACACTCTCGAATGTTTGTATTTAATTTTCACATTCGAATGCACTTTGTTGTTGCACATATAGAGGGACAACAAACGCCACCATAAAAGCCTACCCATCATTGACATCAGACTTAATAGGTTTTTGTGTGTGGGGGGGCTCACTTATGTGTGACTGGGGATGGCAGGTGCGATGTTATTTAGGTGAGATTGTTTGTCTACTTTTTTTTTGTGTCTTTTTGTCTGTTTGTTTGTAGATACTCCTGAAGCTATTAAACGAGAACCAAAGACGATTTCCACCTATTCCTCCTCTAACTATATTCATTTCCCGTTTCAAAGAGAGACACGAAGACGATGAATAAATAAACTCTGGAAGCACACCCACTCAATATTTGCTGCTGCTGCAATAGCAGCATTAGCAGCAGAATCATCATTGATCTCAAGATGACGCATCTTCAAGACTGGATACATTGATGATGGCAGGCATATAAGTTGTGTGTTTTTCTCCTGTTAGTTTTTCTCATCACTTAATCCTGCTCGTTGAAGTGATGTTTATTTAAAATTTCCTCAACTTTATAGATTGGCCATTCATCTTGATGTCGTATAGTAAAATAAAAAAAATAAAATCAGGCAATAAATCCCCAAGTGGACACGAAGTATACGAGTATCTATCCCTCGGTATTCATTCAACCATTAAATTAAAGTTCAACAATGTCGTGCATTCTATTTTTATGGCAGCATTCACAAGATGGTCACCTTCATCATTAAAAGGAAGTTTCAAAGAAATATATACATCCTGTTCGTTTTTTGTTCGTATTCCGATTCCCCTTAAAAAAGGAAACAGCGGACCTGCAGAGGGTTGGAAAGTTAGTGCCGATTGATTATTCTGGTAACGCGTTCAAAGAAACTTAAGACCCAAAAGGATCTTAAATCCTTAACGACCAACTCCCTACAAAGACGCTATAAATAAGGTCTGCATTCTAAAATTGCGCTCTACAGGAATATGAAAAGGGGCAAAATATATGTCTGACATGTTTTTGGATGTCCTTAGGATGTATATTTCGTTATGGAAACATACATTATGTTTGTTTTGCTTGATTATAATACTAAGCGGCTGTGTTGTGTTTACGGATAGGATAATCAGTGGACGAGCAGAGTTTCGGGAGGTGGGAAGTGAGTTTTCCTCAGTTTTTCTATTGATATTTTGTGACGAAATCAGCTGGAGGAAACTTGTGACTAAGTAATATAGATTGTGTGTACTTTAGTTCTGTTTTAATACTTATTTAGTGGAAAAAAGATTTTCTTTAGCAACAAAATAACGGATTGAAGCCGAATTTAAGGAAAACTTACTTTTGTTATTTCTATTTTCGAAAAAAATAAAACAAAAAAACTTTTAAACACCTGGGCTTAAGTGTTTGACTATACATTATATTAATAGGAGCATTGAATATTATAAACAAAAGTATCTAACTACTTCATATGTAAAATTTTGAAAAAATTAATTTAAACAGAAGTTTCGCTTCATTTTTTTTCTTCAAAACTCGAGTTTGAAAATTAATTCTCACTAAGGGCCAATTTATTTAACCTCCATTAAAAACTGGGTTTCATCGATTTAGCTAAAACTACTTTTAAAGTAATTTTTCCGTTAAGAACACTTCATTAAGATTTGTATTCATTCACTTTCCATTACTTAAAGGGCTCACTGTAATTGATATCTTTAAATGTAAATGCTTTTTAAGAAAAATCCCAAGGAAGTTTTTTGTTTACTTGTCATTTAAGCCTTAAATAAAGTTTAATGTAGCTTCTATTTATTCACTCTCTATTAGAATTGACAGTTAATTTGTCGTTTGCTTATTTTTTTATAATTCGAAAGTGTGATTATGCAAAATAGAAGCCGTAAAGTTTTTGGCTACCTTATTTGAAAAAAAGGACTATACTTTTCTCAAAGATCCAATTCGGACTTCAAAGTTTCTCGATCTCATTGGGTTTTCTACATAGTCTATCCAAAACAATTTTTTTTTGCATTTTGAAATTGAGGGCTTAAAAATCCAACATTACGGAAGGATGTCAAGGTCAGATTCGGAATCATTTCATCTAAAAAAAATCCGAAAACCATATTTTGTTGTTCCACCAGAAGGTTTTTTAAAGTTTGTCGGTTTGTGTTATCCGTATCCTACTTGCAAATTAGAGAAAAACATAAACAAAAAAAACCTGATTGTCAAATTTAATTGAGAGTGAATAAATACAAGCGTCACATTTAACCTCCATTAGGGCTTAAAATACATCTTAAAAGGTGTATTTTGTCGTTATAGCTAACAAAAGATTTGAATTAAATGAACAGTTATTTAATTTAGACAGCCACAATTAAAATTGCTAAATGTGACTCAATAAATTAAATTTTATAAAATTTATAAACTTCCTATTTTTAATGGTGTATTAAAATTTAATGAATAGTGAATACAGCGTAAAATAATAGATTTCTAACTTTGAAAAAAGGTATTGAATGACATTGTAAAAGTTGCCGTTGTACAGTGTGAAATTGACCCTTTTTTGTATATGATTTTTTTTGTCTTGATCCAAAAACATTCTATCTTTTTGTCGCATCTCATGCAAAACACCCTGGATATATAATTTTTGCGAGACTTCTTAAATTCCGAAAATAGTCCCCGAAAATACAGCACTGAATAAAGCATTGCTTTCGCGTTTTAACAAATTTCTAAGTCCTATTGCAAAAGTGTATGAAAAGGAATAACGCTGCAGCTTATTTTAAAATTTAATATCAAACTTGGCTAGGTTAGGTTGGGTTAGGTTAGTGTGGATGTCAGCATGACATGGCCTCCAGTCCAAACCGATCTGTCCAGTTTATCAGTAAATTTAAGCATTTTGTAAGATTTCTTTCAAACTTATTAGAATGCTTTCCCGCTTAGCAGCATACCTCTACTGACACATCTTCTTGCAGAAAAGTCATCCAGTTTTGAATTAATAATTTTGAAAGTCAGCATTCGATTAATCAATTCGCCAAGCTAACTGTCTAAATATTCAAAGACGATTGAGAAAAAGTAGGTATCGATGTTGTTAAAAGCGACTTTTTTATATTCTCTACTATGGTGGAAGGAGTGTATTTCATGGTGTGTGTTCAAAGCTGTGTCCACCTATATCCCTTTGCAGAAAAATGTTGAGCCGTTGGCATAAGTCGCTCGTATCAATGCTTGCTCTTAAATAGATTACAATCAATCTTTCAAAGGTTTTGAGGAAGAATGATGACAAACTGATAAGTCTTTTTACCTCATCTTGAACCAAGACTTTATTATTTCATACTCTCAATAGCGGGTTCAAGGGGAAGCAAATCATGTTATTCCCACAGTTGCCCAGTTTAAAATTGGAGCAGTGCAATTAGTTCGATTGGGCTATTCCCTTCTATGGGATATTTGAATTTATAATTTTTGGTCGCGAATAATAAATCCCGCAGGAAAAACTAACCTCAAACAATGGAATGCAACAGCAACAGCTATAAAAATAGCTTTAACTATTCTCTCCACAACTTCACTAGGTGGATTAGTATAGAATTTAGATATAAGATTATGGCGGCAACTTTTTCCTGGTATGTACAACGTATCCCAATTACCAAATTTGGAATTCCTTTGCAATCGACCCTATCGAGGTAACCGTCGGAGCGGAGTTCTCTCCGTTTTCCTACGAATCAGAGACATTTTGCTTCGAGGTAGTTCTCCGACCAGCAAAATGTCTCCTATTCGTAGGAAATCGGAGAGAGTTCCGCTCTGACGGTTACCTCGATAGGGCCGAATGAATCTGGGCATCAATAATAAGCAGTATCTTTTCATTAAACCTTTAAAAAAAACTGATATTTTTATTCAGACCAGATCTTGACAATTTTACTTTTTTGTTGCTAATTCTTGCAGGAAAGCTTCATTCTTTGTCTCTAATAATATAGTTTGGGAAATACTATTTACATACTCTCTTCTCCCAGATCAACCATCGCCATCAATATCACGTTTTTCTGTTGTCGTTCCCGCTTAAGTTTTTGGCCTATTGCTGACCTTTTCATAAATGATATTCTACACACACTTAACCATAACTAAAACCCGGTCAAATTAAACAAGACATTTACTACCAATCAAAAGCTGCAAACTATCATAAAACCTGTATTTTAATTTACCTGATTAAAATCAAAACCTTTTACAAATATACTTGATATCAAGTTATTCCCAGCATTTTTATGAATTCTTTTACAGCTTGCATACAAAGTTTTTCAATTAGGAAAGTCCATTTATATGTTGTTTGCATTACACACAAAGGAAATGCAAGCAATAAAATAAATTACAATAAACAAACACAAATACAAGCTATTTTCTTCATCCTAATGATCTAAATATTAACATAATTTCCTTATTTCTCTGTTAGCTTCTGCTTCTGCTGGTGAGGTGAGGTGATCCTTGTTGCAAATATTAAATTCTTATTCACTAAGTGGTCTTTGGGGAGGAGGAAAAAAAAAATAAAGAAGGTAAATACAAAAATGAATCTTTGTTCGCAGTCCACGCACATCAATTTGCGGATGTTCTTGGGCACGATTCTTCCAAATCGAGCTCCGCAAGTTCGGTCTGTAGGTATAGGTATTGTGGCGGACATTTCCGCAATAGAAATGCGAAACTTGTGTTTGTTCTGTCACTTGCTTAAACGCTTTAAAAAAAAAAAAAAAAAACTGAAAATACCCAGACGCACGTTTTGCGCGCGTGCCAGAAATGGTAAATTGACTGAACGTATATAGGGCCCGCGCGACCCGAATAAGGGCGGTGGCCTTATTCGCGAAGCAACATTGTCGTCATGGAAACTGGTTTTGAAAAATAAAAGGTCTTAACAGAATTTAAATTAAAAACAACACAAATTGTTCGTCCTTATTATTAAACGGTCCTTTCTCTTTTTTCAGTTTTGCGTGATGACTTTCGAGTGCAGCCAAAGGATACACGAGTTGCTAAAGGTGAGACGGCCCTCTTGGAATGTGGACCACCAAAAGGGATTCCAGAGCCCTCACTCATTTGGATGAAGGTAAGTCGGCTGGGTTTATGTCCTTCCATATTTATTATAAAATATACCTACATCCTTAAAGTCCTGCGACACAAAGGGAATAGGGAATACAGCAAACAAACAAATCTACTTTCTATAGATACATTCCCTGAATGCCACTTGACGTTGTGGCCGTAGTATTCACCTGTTTCTCCAAAAAACACACACACTAACACACAGAAGAGTAACCTCTAGGACAAAAGTCACAAAGAATATAAACACAGGGATCTTGGCCTCAAATCCTAAAGCTCCACTCTTATCCACGTGTATTAAAGAAAATATTTGCGGGCGAGTGGTTTGGTTGGTGTTTATCTTACAAGTTGTTGTATAGGGGCGGACTTCTTGCTTCCAGTGGCTTCTGGCTGAGAGCTGAGAAGGCTGGGTATCTGATGGATACCTTTTGAGACTTACTATGACTTAAGTGCATTCCACTTCCACTTTATGTGAGCGCTCTGGCTTGTTGGATTCTTCATGAATTATTTATGCTGCCAGTTGGAGACTTGTTGGACGGTTCGGTTTTGGTTCGGTTTGGTTTGGTTTCTACCTACTTCTTTTGGTTTTAATCTGGGACTGTGTGTAGGGGGTTTTCTCAGGGTTTATGTTTTTATTTTTTTTTTTTAATATGGTGGCGTATAGGTAAAGAAGCTTTTATGGGGTCTTTACCGTGTTCTTACGGTTTGTTTGACTTTGAGTTTTTTTTTTTGTTTACTTGAAAAATGTTTTGTTTATTTGGTTCTGTATTGTTTTGTTGAGTTGTTTGCTCTTTGCACAGTGCATAGTGTGTTTTTAGATGAGATTTGAAAATGATGTTTTCAAATGGTAATTTCCAACAATTACGCTTATAATGCGGTGTGGTTTTAGTGAAAATTGTTATTTGGACTGCGAGTTATAGTATTGTGGGAGTATTCTTATGTGTTTTATTGTTTGAATGATATCATCATTGCCAGTTAGTTTTTGGATGAGTGGCAGTGTCAGAGTTTATAGAGGTAAATTTCTTTTTTTTTTCCTTCTGTCAGCTTTATAAAAAGGAAGGGCTTTGTTTTTTGAACAAAGAAGATGTTTAAAGATGTGAAATTATTCTTGATAGATGCGACCACACAGATAGTGCATGGTATTATATGGGTAAGGGTCAGAAATGTATTCATGCATATTTAAATGGAGATCTGTGAGTTAGAAATTCGTCACATGCTAGGGTTTGGAAATAAATGCTGGATGTTAACTTAATTTAAGTTGGGGTTCTTTTGTATAAAATTTATTTTAAAATTAATACTTAGATCCCGCGTTTTAAAAAATCGTCGTATGTTTCGGTTCGATGGAATCATCGAGTTATCATTGTTTTTTTTTTTTTTTGCCTCCAAAATAATTGTATACATGTTTTTGTTAATTTTTCACACTAGGAAAAACCGTAACTCAAAATCCCAAAACGTATACCTATTACCTACTTACTTACTTACTTACTTTAGATGGCGCTCACAGCCCAGAATGGACTACGGCGACTACGGCCTCAACCAAAGTTTTTATTTTTATTAACTATTTTAAATTAATCCATCACAAGGAATATTTCGTTCTTCTAAATATTGCCTAGCTATTTCCAAGAATTTTCTGGTGTTTGTAAGCAGTTTATCAATGATTTATTTTGAACATATTTTTGACTCCGCAGTAGAAGTTTAACGTACTGTGCATGAATGAACATTTAAAATATGTTTTCTGTGATGACACACTCACAATTAAGGCTGCAAAATATTCCGTAGGGTAAAGTCGGGTGATATGGCACTACGGGTGATATATGGCACCCTTTCAATATCTCCCACTTAATGGCTTTTTTTTTTTTAAGAAAGAAAACTGAATATCATTCAGAATTACGTAAGCTCTTATTGTATTTGGTCAGATTCAAAGTAGCCATTAAAAGTATTTATTTAAAACCGAATGAAAAAAAAAAAATTGAGTATATTTGAAGCAAAAAGTTTTTTTGTGTGATACAAAAATACGCGTAGCTACGAAAGTATATGACGCCAGGTGTTCATATATGAGCAAACAAAAAGAACAGTTAACCGTTATTTCTTTTATCTGTTTATTGAAAATAGCCAAGCAAACGTGTTTATTCGTGTTTTTTTTGGAAAAGCAGAAGTAATGTCAAAACTCAAAAGGGGGATATGGCACCTCGCAATCTGGGGATATATGGCACCGATGCCATTTATCCCACTCCTACTTTTGTACCAAATTTTCATTAGAATAGTGCTTAAAAAACCAAAATATCTCAAAAAGAATGCCAACGATGGCGATGACGTCAGTCCTACATCATAGGACTAAAACATCTCATTCTATGACAAATCAGATGGACCTGAATATTTCAGGGAGGAAATTTGTGTAGGCTATGGCGAGAATAATGCTGTGACAACAAAACCAGATGAGTGGTTTATGTGCATAATAGCCACTTTTGTTGTCAGGATTCATGCACATCTTATTCAACAATACATACAACCAATATGGCCGGAACAACTTTGAAAAACAAGAGTGCCATATCACCCTGCAGCAAGTGCCCTCTATTTTTTTGTATCGTTTTTTTTTTTTTCAATTTTTTTTGTTTTTGCAAAAAAAAAAATTAAAAAACCTATGAATTTTACTTATGTTCCTACTTTTTGTTTAAGAATTGATTTAAGAATAAAATTATTTTTGTTTTAAACAAAAATCTATTTTATTTTTTAAATAATAAAAAAAAACAAAAATGGGTGCCATATCCCCCGACTTTACCCTATATTAAAAAAAAAAAAACTATTCAATCTGATAGTAAGCAGCCCTTGACAAAAAACGTATTTATCTAGTAGACAATAATAATATTGTAGGAAGTATTCATGTTAAAAATTTAGTAAGTTGCTCGGATATTATCTTCAAAAACAGAAATTTAAAAAGGAGTTCTAACTTTAAGTCTCATCACTAAGAAAGGTGAAACGAGGCATACAATCGTCGTTGGGTCGGTTATTTCCCATTTCAGAAAGAGGCTGGGTGTGGTGTGACCCATACTAATAACTTCCCATTGGTGCACTTTGAAACTCGATATCCAATGTTATTTTTTATAAGAAAATTACCACTTAAAATTTTGGTAAATCTTATCAGTTATGCAATCAAGAGAACAATAATGTTGTACAACATCTCCTCCTAGGATAAGATCGAAATGTAATAAAAGTTTTTTTTTTATTTATTTTATTCGCGGTTCTACGAAAAATTCGATACCAGTTTTTTTTTTTAATAATATTTTTGCCATAAAATATATATTCACAGAAAAAAAATAAAAATAAATTTGATGGCACAACAGCTCATGAAGAACTAGGGCCTAGTGACTTACAACTCTCAACCATTCCTGTGTGCGTGTCTGCAGGAATGGAGGGGACATACAGTTTATTGCCGAATCCGAACGGCTAACGAGCGGCACTTTTCTGTGACAGGAGATACTCTTGGAGGATTTGTCAATTCCTCGCAAGAGGCAGTAGCCGTTTTTCTTTTAAATAAATAGGTGGCGAGGCTGGGGATCAAACCTTAGACCTCCAGCATGACAGTCCATCGCACTAACCATCACGCCACGGCTACTACTACTATATTCACAGAAAGAGCATCAAAATAAGGAGTCGTTGTTGAGAAAAATATGCTTCCCAACATTTTGTACATATGTATATTAGTCGTATAAAGTTATTATTTTCATGATTTTATTCATTCTAAATACTTATTTCTTTCTGTATATAAAGTTGGTTTTAATTATTTTTCAATAAATTACTTACTAAAATATGAAGAAATATGTTTTCTTTTTCGCCCATCTCAACATTTACACTACCTCAATCAGAATTTAGTGCCTTTCGAAGAATCTTTTGATGATATTAAGGTATTTTTTTGAATGAGAACATTTAATTTTATATATAACTAGCTGTCCTGTTTTGGCTTTGAATATATTCAATTCTAAATGGAATAGATAATAATTTAAAAAAAATGTGTACCTACTTCTAGAGGATTTACCATCAAATGAAGAAGTGAATAACTAAATGTTATGTTGTTAAACGTGTTACAAGCTGATACATTTTTATATTTTCCTTTCTTTTGACATTTGTGTAACCTATTACATGCGGATATAAGAGAATAAGATGAAAAAATTCTCTTTATAGATCTTTGCCTGTTTTAAGTACCTACATATGTATAACTTAACAGACCCTCTAAAATAAATAATACAAAATAAGAATAAGCGTAGTCACTGTGGCGTATACGTACTTTTTTTATCAGCCTTTAGTTAAGATTTAAAAATCTGTACATCACAGCCTAACTGTTTGTCGCGTTAAAATTGAAAAAAAAAAAAAAAAAACAACAATAATTTGCACAATATTTGCCTTATTTTGGGAGTCTATTCGGAATAAAATTACAAATTTTGAATAATCAAGTTCAAAAATTGTAACGATAAGATTGTCAAAATAACAACAGTAGGTATAAATAAACCTACAATGTCTGAGGGAAACCTTTATTCTGATTTTTTTTATGTTTCGGTCAATAAGTGAGATTTATCGTTGAGAGAAAAAAATAAATCTCATCTGCAATTTTATTAATCAGAATGTCTCTTAGTATGGCCCTTAGTTTTTTGTTAGCACTGCATGCTGAAATGCAGCTTATTAGGCTTTTTAGTCATCATCATCAAGTTTCCTCACATATTTGCTTGGCGTCCCAGCGACTGAATTTAAAATTGAAAGGGAATTTTTATTTTTAAATTTTATTTTTAGTGACAAAAAAGGACAATCTTGGGTCAAAAAAACCTTGAGAGTTCATCATTAGCTAAATTTAATACCATAAATTAAAAAAAAAAAAAACATAAAAATCCGTTGCTCCGCTTAGGGGGTG
The DNA here is from genome assembly GCA_947049315.1 of Epistrophella euchroma. Taxonomy (NCBI): domain Eukaryota; kingdom Metazoa; phylum Arthropoda; class Insecta; order Diptera; family Syrphidae; genus Epistrophella; species Epistrophella euchroma. The sequence goes on along the minus strand of OX346245.1, from coordinate 116,135,750 downwards.
ATCAAGCAGGCGCCAATGTGAACAGTTTTCTTGACCAAAATACCCATTAACCAAAAATTTAATTTCTCTTTACAATCTTTTTTATTAAAAGCACCTTGTCCGGCCTTTTTTGAAAGTTTTTGAAAAAAAAAAACAAACTTTTTTACCAACTTTTTTATTGATTTTTTTAGAACTACTGGCACTTCCTAGATCACGAATATGCCTTTTTGAAGTCGCTAGGTCGCTTAGTTATATTATTCATATTCATATTATTATTTTTGTTAACCATTTTTGATTTATTTTCTACGAAAAAGGTTAAAGGTTGACCTTTTCCATTAATTTTTTCGTAAAAATCTTAACCATTGAGAGATATTTTAAAAAATAAAAAATAAATCTCAACCGATAACCGATATTTTGTTTTTCAATAAATAAATCTCAAACCGTAACCGAAATGTTCTTATAGAAATGTGGTAACTCTCAGAGAGAAACCAATTGAAAATAAAGGTCAACAGTTATTTCTGATCTCTGATTTGAACGATATGGCATATCCCAAAGCTGTTTTTGACCAAATTTTGAAAAGTGTCATGCTAACTTTATATGAAGAATTTGTATGAAAACCATTTTTGGGAGAACAACGGTCGCGGCAATTTTTTTTCTTTTCACAGCATATTTACGGCAATTTCTAAGACAGTCAAAAGTAACTTTTTTGAAAGATGTCATGCTAACTTTATACGGCTTTGTAGATTGAATACCCTACCCGTTAAGGAAAAGTTTATTTTTCTAGAAAACGGTGCAAAAGATTTTGAAAAAAAAAATTTATTTGTAATTTTTAAAATAAATAGTCTATATTTTTTGGTTAAAATCGATTTTCTCAATTTTCTCTCATATAGAACTCTTTTTCAGTCTAGGTATAGATGAGGTAATTTTGCCTAAGAGAATTTAAAAAAATTCATATTTTAGGTTCTCAAAAATTAACTAAATTTTATTCTTGAAAATTCATAACACACAGTGAATACTCAATAATATTTTTTTTTTTTTGGCCAAAATGTATTTTCGATTCGTTTGCAGAAATTTTTTCGTACTAAATTTTGGAATACAAAAAAGGACCAATTCCTGTTTATAACATTTAAATTCGCACTGATTTTTCAATTCGACTATGTAAATCCCAGCTAATTTCATAGAAGATTATAATTAAGCACCCTACTTAAGCAATCTTAACCTCCTAAACAAAAACACAACTTCATTCCAGATTATATTATTCCGCATACTAACAAAGTGTGTAAGACTTAATTTTAGAAATCACCTTACTCAGTACAGTAATATTGGTTCCTTAAAAACCATCACATAAGTTTATTTTTCCCTCAAATAGATTTGTGTTTAACTCTCCAAAATATATAAGAAACCTTTGAATTATGGTTATTATTATTCTTATTAAATATCATTTTTTTCTCTTTTTTTCTATTTTCACTCATCATCATCGTCTGATGGCTGAATTGGCACGTCCTCTTAACACCTATTACATTGGAAACATAAAACGCCTGCCTTGCTGCTTTGGATCATCGCAAACCACCCAACATCTTTTTTTTTTCTTCACTATCATCGTCTTCTTCATCTTCGTCATCATGATCATCATCATAATAATAATAATCGACAACTGGGGAACACACTATATACCCGGATGATGTGTTGGGGGACCAAATAATACAACCACTAACTTTATAGGATGGAGTGCCACTGGATGACTTGAGAGGAAAGTCTTATGGAACCACATCACGTATTCGCATAGTCGATGGTGGCAATTTATTGATAAGCAATGTCGAACCAATTGACGAGGGCAACTATAAGTGTATAGCTCAGAATCTTGTTGGAACCAAGGAGTCAAACTATGCCAAATTAATTGTACAGGGTAAGTTCTTATAGAATAATAAAATTTTATCCACTATTCACATAGTAACTTTGTTGTATTAACACAAAAAAACTGATTACTATTTGTTCTTAGAGAAGAAGAATCTTTAAAAGTTTTATAATAGCAAAGTGATGTAAAACCTTTCTAAAATCTTCACCATTGACCATCCTCATTTCTGAAAATCTTTATTCCAGATTTGAGCTTTACTTTATTGATTAAAATGGCCTTAATCCTGTAAGACTTAAAATTTGTCTTTTATAAAATAACTCTCAGCACAAAAGCAAACTGTAATCCCTCGATGAGATAATACTGCCGAACACGCACTTCCCGGAATACTCAACAGCCCATACTTAAGCTCAGCTTTGGATGTAAATTCTTTAGCCACCCTGCACTAATGTATATTTAATTTATCTCAACTTTATGGTTGTGTGCTTTTAGCACCCCATATAAGCGATATTCGCAAAAAAAAAGTATGCAGTCTTAAAGGTCAGTAATTGGTCATAAAAGGTCAGGTAGTTTAAGAAATTGGTCAGACTTAGAAAATTTTTAATCCAGGGTTGAAGTTTTTCAAGGTCACCCGAGATTTTTGGCACCTCATTTATGGGATATTTGCAAAAAAAAGTATACCACTTGAAGGGCCACTGGATAGTGATAAAAGGTCAGGTAATTTCAGTAATAGTTTTTTTTTTTAAATAATTTTTGAAATTTTTTCAAGGTCATATGAACTTTTAGCACCTCATTTATGGGATATTCGCAAAAAAAGTATACACCATCTGAAAGGTTACTTATTCCTTATAAAAGGTCAGGCAGTTTCATAAATTCGTCAGCTATACGGTTTTAGTTATGAGTTTAAAAAAAAAATAAAGGATTATTGACCTTTACCTTGAATTTTTTTTCTATAAAAATTATAAAAAATAATCTTTGCCTGACCAATTTCTGAAACTAGCTGACCTTTTATGATTCAGTAAACTTTCAGATGGCATAATTATTTTTTTTTAATTCCACAAACGAGGTGCTGAAAATCCCTACGACATTGAAAAAAAATTAATTTTAAAAATGCATAAAAAAATCTCTATGGCTGACCAATTTCTGAAACCTTCTGACCTTTTATAGGGATAAAGTAACCTTTCAAATGGTATATATTTTTTTTTCGAATATCCCATAAATGAGGTGCTTAAAGTTCGTATGACCTTGTAATGACCTTGAAAAAACTTAAAAAATTAATTAAAAAAACCTATGCCTGACCAATTACTGAAATTACCTGACTTTTTATCACAATCCAGTGGCCCTTTAAGTGGTATACTTTTTTTGCGAATATCCCATAAATGAGGTGCCAAAATTCGCGGGTGACTCTGAAAAATCTTCAACTCTGGATTAAAAATTTTCTAAGCCTGACCAATTTCTTAAACTACTTGACCTTTCATGGCCAATTACTGACCTTTTAGACTGCATACATTTTTTGGCAATATCCCATACTTGGGGTGCTATGATCCCACAGCCCAACTTTATCCTTCCACGGTGAAATTCACTCGAAATCTCCAAATACAAAAGTTAAATTTGAATACCCAAGTTGTGGGTCTTAAATTTTTTTTGTAACATATTAATCCATATTAACATCATATTGTCAATCAGAATTTCAACATACCGAACTACGACCTGCCTTTAAACACCTTCATTCGTACACCTGTCACTCTTTACGACATATTCATCTCCATTGACTGAAGTTCATCAGACATTTTGCATCTTTCATTCAAAATCCTATAAACTAACCTAAATAAACATTTGCCTTACCTTTCTGTATACGAATAGGACGTAAATATACTCAAAGTGAACTTGTTTATTGGTCCATCTCACGTCAATTACAAAAAAGTTCAATCCTTATGAAAAGCCAAGAGCACTCCTTTAACATTCCAAATTCGACATCAATAATAAACAAAACTAAGAACTAATCAACGTTAATTAACGAACCAATAAAAAAAAAAAAGTTCTCTGTAGAAAAAAAAAAGACTGAAATTAAATGGAAAACATCGCGTAAATGAAATATATACCCCGTGTCGCTTTCAATCATCAAACGACGCCTACCACTCCCTTTCGGTCTCACTCACTCCTTCTCTCTCCGCATAGAAAAACAACAAAAAAAAAGAATCCTACACCGAGACACTGTACCTCAGGACGGCAATTTATCTAAACAAACATGAAAACCCGCACTAACTGATGCAGAAACTTTTTCAGGAGCCCAAACAGCATAAAACAACTGCAAAGTGCATTCGAAAATGAAATTTTAATTGGGGATCCTTCATGTCGCCATTCTCCACATCCATGGATGCATGACATTCACACGAATGTGAATTTTACCTTTGACATAGATTTGGATTTTTTTTTATTTTGTGATCAGGGTTTAACTATGGTGTCCTTAGTTGTTGCTTTTAGAGCATATTAATATTTTGCCAAGATATAAAATGTAGAAAATCGTTAAAAAATTTAATTAAAATAATAAAAACTATCCCACGTTTTATTTTCAAAATATTTAATGATGGGTAATGAATATATGAAATAAATAAATAAATAATTCCCCGGATCTGTTGGCTAAAATAAGGCAAAATGGAGTTCACATTGTGTTCTTTTTCTCCAATAATAAAATATATGTACATATTGTGAAAAAAAAAGAAACTAAGATAAATTTTATTTTGACGGTTTTTCGAACGATTTTATTGGTATTTTAACATTAAATTTTAATTTGGTTATATAAGCGGCTGTAATTATTTTTGTAAAGAAAATTGTTCGTATGTAGGTACTATAGCAGACATAAAATTCAAAACAAAAATTTTGTTCAGATTAAAAAAAAATAATAATATGTATATTTTTTTCATATAAAACTAGCTGACCCGACAGACGTTGTCCTGTCTTAGCTATGAATATTCAATTCGAACTGGAATAAATATTTAAAAAAATGTGTACCTTCTTATAGAGAATTTACCATTAGGTGAAGAAGGAAATAACAAAATGTTATGACCCTTGCAAAAAATTTAACCAAACGTGTTACACAATGATACAGTTTTTATATTTCCATTTTTTCAACTAGTAATTCTATAATAAGAGAGAGAGAGAGAGAGAAAGAGAGAGAGAGAGAGAGAGAGAGAGAGAGAGAATCCTATTTATTAATCTTTGCCCGTTTTTAGTACTAATGTATAACATTACAGACCCTTTAAAATAAATAATACAAAATAAGAATTAGCGGATTCACTGTGGCGTATACGTACTTTTTTATCAGCATATACATAATTCATTTTATATAATGAAATATATTTTGAATAAAAAACCTCTCTTAAACCAAAACAAGTATTTAAATGGCCATTTGCTGAAACGAAACTTAAATATTTAAGTTCAACATAAGAGCTTACGTGACAGTTTACGCTGAGAAAAAAGTGAAACATAAGCGCTTAAGTTGAACATAAATATTTAAGTTTCGTTTCAGCAAATGGGCCTTAGTGAGTTAAATCAGAGTTTGTTCAAAAAAAATTTAAATCCATTTCGAATTCTATCCCGCTAAAATTTTACTTCCTTCGGCACAACTATTTTGTTGTCTTTTAATCATTGACGAAAAGGTCAAATTCGTCAAACAATTTTCAGTTAATAAACTTTTTTTTAGTACCAAAAATACCTAAATGAGATTGTATGAAGAACTACCCGAAATTCTACGCCAAAAAAAAAAAAAAAAAAAAAAAACAAATATAAATTATAAATGTCCCTTCCTATGCAAATTGGTTAAATTTCAGACAAATTCACGCACTATTGGCCTTATTGCTAATACAAATTTGAAATAATCAAATAGAAAAATATTAACGATAAGATTTTTAAAATGAAAATATTAGGTATAAATTAAGTCTATTTGACTATTCTTAAATAGACTCCCGCAAAAAGCTTCAGTATCGATACACTGTTAAAACAAAAAAAAACAATGCAGAAAGTATGCAATTTGTTGTTATCACGACTTTCCCACTTTTCCGGCCTTATTTTCCAATTTCCATCTCCGTAGTGTGTTTATCTGGTTCACAAAAACTCCAGCAAAAAAATCCTCATCCAATTTGGATGACGTTTAGCCGAGTTATGCGCGTACGAACAAAAAACTAATTCAAGATGTTTTCACGATTTTCTGATTTTGTCGGTCGAATTTTCTAATTTTCGTTCGAATTTTTCAATTTTCTGCTCTGTTGTGTATTACTCTGGTTTAATACAAATCCAACAAAAAAATCCCCATGCAAGTGAATGATACATCTAAAACCGTTTGATGGTTTATTTACTCCAAAATAAAAATTACATATGCACGTACCTACTTAAAATTGGCATCATTTGAAAAATAGGCTTAGATTCACAATTACCTTTAAGTTTAATATGGTTTGGCCGATGATGATGGCCGTGCAGTGAAATTTCATTTTTCAATAATTACACTACTCAACAAATTTCAAACTTTTAAAATTATCTGAGATCTCCCTATGTTATTATTATTTCTTACCATTTACTCAATGGAAATATATATAAAAAAAAAAAACTGATTACCTGAGTTTCGAGATAAAACATAAAACAAAAAACAACGATTTTCCACGATTTATTTGAATGGAATGGTGATGTTTTTTTTTAGAGTGGCTGGTTTTCCTTCAATACTGGGATTCAGGGCTATCCGTGACGAGGCTACAACTGTAGCCTGCTGGCACAGAAGGTTCCTTTCTTTCCTGGGTAACGCTTCTCAATTGCAACAAGATCTTGACGGAAGCTTTCTCCTTGTTCGTCACTCGCACCCATACTTTCGGAGAAAAAATCTCAAAGGAGAGTGAATCAAATGCAGCTTTGATGAAATATTGCATCCCAATTTACAGAAGCAGTCCAGCATCGCTTTTATTTCGTCACAAAATTCCACGAATTTTATGTTATCAAGGAAGTCTTTTGGTTTTTCGATGAGTAAGTCTAAATCGTTTACTAGATTTTTGGGTACTGTGTGATTGATTGATTAATAAAAGTCTGCCCATTTCCACCGGCCTTCATGATTTCATGATTCTATACAGGTCAGGAGTGTTGTTCATGAGTGATAGTGGATGCACAACTTTAAAATTGGCGTAATTCACCTTTGCATGCTGTTTAAGAAAGAGTTTTGGTGAACTTGTTATTGTTTTGTTGAATCAAATGTGTGGGAGACTGGTTCCGGCTGTGTACACACTTTTTACCAATTTTTGCCTTAAACCAAACAAGATGCAAAGTGCTCTACCAGGTTGAGTGTAAATAGACGAAGGAGTTTATACTCCAGTTTGTTGTTCCCTTTTTTTGTTTTTAATTTGCATCTCTCTTGTGTCTATCTGTCAAGCCTGTCCAGTGAGTGATGGAAAACAGGCGCGCACACATGGTGCACAGGAAACCATCACCATGACATTTGAATTCTCCCAACACCCATATCAGTACCATTCCACCTCATCGTCCTCCTGCTCCTTGTCGTCGTCGTCGTCTTCGTCATCGCCAGTCGTTTTGTTTGCGCCACATCGAACAAATCGAATTCGGTGGGAAAAGTAATTAAATCATCTCCTGGAATTCAAGAGAGAGATACGTTCAATTTGTGTTCCGTCCGTGCCTCAAATTAATGCTCCTTCCACATCGTTGCCAGTTTAAGCATCTCAGGAGATGCAATATCAATTCAATTATAGTTTCTAAGCGCACTCATGAGGATGCGCCTACTCTGCCCCCTGCCCGCCACACGCCATCTCATGCTGAGAATGTAGAATTGCTCGCGATTATCAAGATATTTGACAATTCGAGGCTGTGGTGGCGAGACGCGACGCTATAACTTGCTCCATCGTATACCTAAACTACAATGAATCGAAACTTTCAAAGACAACCTAGACGAGAAGAGATCCGGAACATGATACTGAGTTATACAAGCCTGCTTGCTTATGGTACAGGCTTTGGTGTTATGGGTATTTTATGCAGATTAGGAGGATGCCGCAGCGCAATTCCTCGGAATGAATTTTGCTCATGTAGGACTTTCTATTTGCGCGGATTTCTATCAACCTCCACCGATATATTTGGTGGAGATGCTTTGGTGATAGTAATTGGAATTAATTCGAATGGAATTATGGTATCGGTGGATCGGTTTTTCAAAGACAACTTGTGTGTGCATTTTGGTGAAATTATCAAAACGTGGTTGCGAGTTTGTGTGCTAAGCAAGTTATGGACTACAAAATTAAGAGTAAATTAGGTGAGGTAGATAAAGTTAAGTTAAAACAAATTAAATTAAATTGGTGCAAGCGATAATTACGTGAGGAGACATTTATTGTGTGCATTCTATAAATAATGATGCCATGAAAAAATAAAAGTTATTGGTTTAACGTGTTTTGACGTTTTAAAAAAAAAAACTCTCTTTTTCTTTTGGGGAGCCACGGTTAGCGTAGTAAAGGCTCATAAAATCTTTCAACAAAAATTAGTTCTTTCGGATTTAATTTCCATTTATGAACTGCTTCTTTAATTTGTTGGTAATTGAATTAGACGTGATACAAAATTTCAATTAAGCAGATCATAGTGTCGAGAAGTTGATTAAATTTCAGATGTATGAAAGTCTTATATTGTGCAAAGTAAATAAAACACTGATTTAAAAGGTTTCAGACTATGTTTTGAATCGTTGTCTTTCTAAAAATAAATTAATGGATTAGATGGCACAACAGCTCATGAAGAACTAGGGCCTAATGACGTACAACTCTCAACCATTCATGTGTGCGTGTCTGCAGGAATGGAGGGGACCTACAGTTTATTGCCGAATACGAACGGCTAATGTGAGCGGCACTTTTCTATGACAAGAGATACTCTTGGAGGTTTTGTCCATTCCTCGCAGTTGGCAGTAGCCGTTTTATTTTACGGTTTTTATTTCGTTGTCTTTCGTTTATATAAAAAATAAAACGCACGACTTGATCGCACAAACTTGCTCTTGTAGTAAAAGTTTCTTCGAATTTCATTGAGGGTATTAAAAGTAAATAATTTTTTATGGGAGCCTTAAGTTTAAACTAATATTTTACATTATAGAGCTTAAATTAAAAAATAATTAAAAATCAACCTAATTCGAAATAAATTTATTAAAAAAGTCTTTTTAAATTGTTTTGAGACCTAAAACACGGTTTCTTTAACTAATCTTAGTTTAGCAGAAAAAAAAAATTAAAATCGTAGGAGCGGTTTTTATTTAAATTAATTTTTTATATATAAAATTTTTTAAGAACAAAAATTGGTACACAATTTTTTAGTATTTATTTATGTTGAATTAAAAATTAAATTTCGAAATAGTGTTAGTATTTAGAACAATTTTAATAAAAATCGTAGCAGTCGTTTTCGAGAAAATTTATATTTTCTGTAACGGTTTTTAACGTTTATATGTAAGGTACTGTTAATTTTGACTATAAGAAAAAGGTTTTTTTCAAAATATTTTAGATATTGTTAAAAAACCCCTTGTTACCAAGTTTCATAAAAATCAACCAAGTCGTTTTCGAAATATTTGGTTTTCAAAAAAAAATTTTGAAACTTTTTTTGAAAATCCAAAAAAAAAGTTTTTGGAAAATTTTGGTACACAAAACTATTAAAATTTTTCAGAAGATTCTACATAAAAAAAAATATCAAAATTAGTCTTTTCCTTTTCTATAAAAACAAAAATAAAATAAAAAAAATGGTTCTATGGGAGGTACCATTTAAAACAATTTTTTAGAAATTTAATTTTTACAAAAAGGTAGCATATACCTAATAAAATTTATTGGTTTTTTTTTAGAAAAATCTGTCGAGCCATTTTTGAGAAAAATAAGATTTTCCAAAAATGCTAAAAAAATTTTTATGGCAGGTACCGTTATTTTTGGTCCTAAAAATAAAAGGAAAAAAACGTGTCGGGGTAATGTCCCGAAAACACTTTATACCAAGTTTAATTAAAATCGGCCCATGGGTTTAGGCTGTAGGCGAGTCCACAGACAGACAGACAGACAGACAGACAGACAGACAGACAGACAGACAGACAGACAGACAGACAGACAGACAGACAGACAGACAGACAGACAGACAGACAGACAGACAGACAGACAGACAGACAGATAGACAGACAGACAGACAGACAGACAGACAGACAGACAGACAGACGGACGGACAGACAGACAGACAGACGGACAGAATTGCGAAACCCACTTTTTTCGTCTTCCCTATCATCGTAATGTCAAGTTTAATTGTTATCTCGAGTTCGAATCCATAACTTGCCCTACAGTACCTATGTATATCGCAAGTAAAAAATCGTGGTATCACAGGTTCTAGTGACTTGCAACCATTCTTGTGAAGTCTTTTTAGTCAGCAGGAATAAAGTGGATTAGGAGGCCTTATTCATGTCAAAATCACTGTCACTTACTCAAAAGAGGCAGCAGCCGTGAGAAAAAAATTGTTTTGTTTTTATATGGGTTATAGGCTGGGCCTGGGATTTGATTTCCACAGTCCTACTGACGTGACATTCCTATACACTTACCATTACACTGCATTATTTGTAGTCTATAGTCTGCTTTAACAAATTTATTATTTTAAAATTTAGTTCACATACAAATTTTAATGATATGATTTTTTATACATAAAAAAGTGCGTATACGCCCAAGTGTACCGAAATTGATTTTTATTTTCTTGAAGTTATTCATACAAAATTTACTGTTAGTCAGTGTCTGATAAATTCTTAATGCAAATGCTTTTTAATAATAAATTGAAAGCAGAACCAGTCCAGTGAACGAAGGAAAATTAAATCCGAACAAATCATTTAGTTTAAGTTATTATTTTAAATGGAAGGCCCTGGGCTGGGGGCTTCAAGTATGTTCTCCCTGGGTATCACCCCTTTATCACTCAAATTAAATGTTCCTCTTAGTGTCAACGATTTAAAAATAAAGAAACATTTTAATTTTTCGGAATTTTTTTCTGGAGAGAGTTTAAATTTTTCTGGGCTCTAAAAAATGTATTCAAAAAGATCACCGCCTCTACATCAGTCTTTGGTCTATCACCCATCTCATTACGCAGTATCTTAGAATTTGAATTTAATAGGACTCGTGTTGAATTTCCAGCACTCAGGTCTTCGAAAGTAGGCAATTTAAAGAAATTTATAAAAATCCCCTTAAGTAGGCATAGTTTAGTGTCTTAATACAGTTTTGATACAATTAAACGAATTTATTTTCTTAACGCAATTAATATTTCAAATAAAACTTTATTTCTTTTCAGTCAAACCATACTTCAAAAAAGAACCCCAAGATAGCACAATGCTATCTGGACAAACTGTTCAATTCCAATGTCTTGTCGGTGGTGATCCACAACCAAAAATTCTTTGGAAAAAAGATGACGGCAACATCCCGACAGCAAGGTAGGCTAAACTAAAATATTTCTCTATTCAAAAAAAAACTCATAAATTAAAAACGTGTTTCCTCAACAAACTTCCTATTCATTTCATACTACAACAAAAACAACAATAACAACAGAGCCCGCATCCTTCAAGAGGACCTTAGTCTAGAAATAACAAATTTAACAATTGGCGATGAGGGAATTTACATCTGTGAAGCACAAAATAGCGTCGGACAAATCAGTGCACGAGCCGAACTCATTGTTCATGGTAGGTGATGTTCATGTTTTTGGTTATACTCCAGTCACATAGTAATTTTTTTTTTTTTTCAAAATCTAAAACCATAAAAAAAACATGAACAAAAAATAATGTTTTTAAAATTTTTTCTCTTTCTTTCTCTCTCTGTCTCTCACTCTTCCTCGTTTAGCTGCACCAAAGTTCGTGTTAAAACCACAGGACAAGAAAATCGGTCTGAATGGTGTGGCACGTTTTCAGTGTGTCGCCGATGGTAATCCACCGCCATCCGTTTTCTGGACAAAGGAAGGCTCATCCATGCTAATGTTTCCAAACAATTCCTATGGCCACTTACATGTCTCCAATGAGGGTACATTGCAAATAAATGACGTACAAAAGGACGATGCCGGCTATTATGTGTGCTCGGCATTCAGTGTTGTCGATTCCACGACAATTCGTGCGTTCCTACAGGTATAACAACTAAAGAATATAATATACAAAATATCTATATATACCTACAGAAATGTATATGATATGTTCGGTGTGTACACTCAGAGAAAATACCCAACCATTTTTAGTTTTTTAGTGACTACCGTACATTTCTATTCTTTAAGGATAACGATTTAGTTTTAATCTGTTAAATATATTTAAGAGACTATTTCTTCTTAAATTAGGTATGTAATGTACACACTATGTAGAACATGTAGTAGAGTGTGACGAATATGGTGTGATTTAAAATTTGCCTCACGTAAATCGAAAATTTAATAATTCCCAAAAGTTACTGAGACGGTAAAAAAATACAAAAAGGAAAGGAGTTTGTGGGCCAAACGAGGTACCCTCTGAATTCTCTAAAAAAAGATGTTAGAAATTGGTTTTAAATCTTTCAATATTCTCATATTGAAGCTTATCAGAGCTTACCAAATGCCTTATCATGGAGGGAAAGCTACCCTCTTCCGATCTACAAGAGAGGGAAGGTGATACGCGCAACTAAATTAACTAAGCTGATGTCACACACCTTGAAGACCTTTAAACCACCACCTAAAGTTACAAATGAATTCCCAATCAAAATTTGTGTATCTAAACCAGGGAAGCTTCTTAAATCGTTTACTATTTATTACAATACTCGACAGTCTTTTTGAAAGTTAAGTTACGGTTAACGTTCCCGAATGTGAATCAGTTATTCTTTGTTGTCGATAAACTATCATAAATGAGGTTCTTACATCATTGCAACTATCACTCGCCGTATAAAATACAAACATCCTTGCCTAGTAATTTACACCTTTTTCAATCATTCCTGCTTGAGTGTTGTTCATTTATAAATGTGCTGGGGACCAACAATTTTCTGCGGAATCCAAATTTGAAAGCTCCTTACAAGAGGCAGTACCCCTGAAAAAAAAATTCTTTTTTTTTTGTGCACATTGTCATTTGAGGAACCTAGCTGTAAACCCTGCCCTGTTCCGATAAAAACAGGAACAAAATCTAGTTGGACTTAAGTATGAAAAAATCCAGAACTGAGAACTTTAGTAAACTAAAAAATATTCTTGATAATTTTTTCTGTGCGAGCGATCATTTACAAGGTATTACTATTTCAAAAATCAGCAAACAGTCAAAAATATAATGTGCATCAACTTAACAGGTCACTTTTTCCGTTGCAGATTAAAAAGAATATAGTAATTAGTCGCTACTTGATTGCTAATTAGTTACGCAAAAAAAAATTAATTGCTCTGTTGGTTTGCGAGAAAATGGGTGTCCTGCTAAGTTGACGTCAACTTAGCAGGTCAACTTTCTCAAAAATAGAGATAAACGGTCCGGGAGTGGATATATATTGAGAACTACTTAATTGCTAATTAGTTCCGCAAAAAAAAAAATATTTGCTATTTTGGTTTGCGAGAAAATGGATGTCCTTATAAGACGTCATCCCTATTTATTCGAAAACGAAAAAAGTGATTCAAATTTTGTTAGCGTAACTAATTAGCAATTAAGTGGTTCTCAATATATATCTTGTCCGGAACATCTGTTTATAGTTTTGAGAAAGTTTACCTTCTAAGTTGACGCCAAGGACACCCATTTTTCGCAAACCAAAACTGCCAATAAACTTTTTTTTTGCGTAACTAATAAGCAATTAAATAGTTTTCAATATATATAGACTCACGGACCGTTTATCTCTATTTTTGAGAAAGTTGACCTGCTAAGTTGACGTCAACTTAGCAGGACACCCATTTTCTCGTAAACCAAAACAGCAATTAATTTTTTTTTTTGCGTAACTAATTAGCAATTAAGTAGTTCTCAATAAAAATCCACTCTTGGATCGTTTATCTCTATTTTTGAGAAAGTTGCCCTGCTAATTTGACGTCAACTTAGCAGGACACCCATTTTCTCGCAAACCAACAGAGCAATTAATTTTTTTTGCGTAACTAATTAGCAATTAAATAGCAACTAATTACTATATACTTCTTAATCTGCAACGGAAAAAGTGACCTGCTAAGTTGATACACATAAAAATATAGGTTTTTCGAAGAAAAGTGTTAAAATCTTTTTTATGGGAAATTTTTTAACCTACAAATTAGTCATTTAAGTTTTTTCTGTACAACTGACCGTTAGGGAGATATTCTGAAAAACCAGCTCGGCGGGCCTTTAACCCCCTGGAAAATTGTTAGCGCGCGCTGCTCATATCGATGGGAACTTTTTAAAATTTTTTAAGAACACCACCAGGAAGCCGTATACTAAAGTCCAGATTTCCAGCGAATTTTCCGGATTCAAATATCTCTAATGACTAGATTATTAAATTTTGAAGTCATAATCGAGCTTTATCTTTATATTTTTTTTTATTTTTTTCTCTGAGTGTACATACAACTTGTAGGTACCTACATATCTGTGGAATAAATAAATTCATTTAATTCGATGAATGTGTTTGCCTGCCATGACATGGAAATGAATTCATTTATACACCAACAATCGAGACGACCAAACCCGGTGTTCGATGGAGAGATCACTGCTCTCTATGAATGGAAAATAGGATATCCTTCGTCATTGGAGTTGTCACGGTCTTATATAGTCTCAATATACACAAACACAGTCATCCCAGTTTTGGGATCATATATATGAAAATTCATTTATGCTAATGAACGAATAAAATTTCCATACAACCCAGGTGACGTCCGTAGATGATACTCCGCCGCCCATTATTCAAATAGGCCCGTCCAACCAAACACTGCCGAAGGGTAGTGTCGCTATGTTGCCATGTCGAGCGACAGGAACTCCAATGCCACGAGTCAAGTGGTACAAAGATGGTGTACCATTACAGAGTGGACACCGTTTCATGATTGTCCAGGGTGGATCGCTAAGGATTGATGGTGAGTTTTGTATTTTTTTTTTTTTGGTTAATTCGTGTGTTTTTTTTGCACAAGTCTCCTGGGTGACATCCTTTTGCGATGTCCTTTGTAATTGATACTATGTCAATTAAATCTCCATACAAGTGTTAACGATTTACATTTTCGTACCTTTTTTTTCCAGACCTACAACAAACAGATACAGGCTTGTATACATGTACTGCTTCGTCTGAGAGTGGGGAAACATCGTGGTCGGCTACTTTAACGGTGAGTTAATTTTTTTTTTAAATTCGAAAATACATATACATATATGAGTGCTATTAAAGTATTGGGAGTCTCTTGCGATAATAAAGTGGACTCGTCCTTTAGTTGTGAGCCATTTTAAAAAGGTGGAGTTTCGTGTTTTGTGTGCTTTAAGCGTGTTGAAGGTGTCAGACGAGGAAAGGTTAGGTACGTGTTAAGCTCTCGTTACTTTATTAATTACTAAGCACATCCTTGCGTGCTTTGCCACTTCAGTCAAGGCAAATCACCTCATAAACCTATCCTTGAAAATGTGTTGTTTGTATTCTGTACTCCTTTTTTTGGTAAGTAAATAAAAAAACGGATATTAAAAATACCACATTTATATGAAAAATAAAATTCGCATGCCATCAGTCTAGTCACTCGAAAGTACTTTTTGGTTATATTCACAATAACCATAGGGATTCGAAATTTATTGTTTCATCCTTTTATACTCGTTACACTTTAATGGCCATGTTAAGAGCTTAATAAACACTTCAAGGCATACCCTTACCCACTGGCATGATGGTATTGCATTTGGCTTGTTGTATTTCTGCGCGACTTTTCGAATAATAATGAGAGTTGTTTCAAAAGTGGAAATGTATGTACTTTACATCGTTTTAATTTTTTTTTTTTTTTTACTGTCATGGCTATAATTTGATTTTATGTTTCAATCAAAATATATATGCATATTGTTAAGAATGCTACGTAGGTACCTGGGTGGATACAAATGCATTTTATTTGAAATTATAAAGTACCTGTACGAACGTAGAATAAAAATGTTGAAGTGCTATCGACATTGTTTCAAAAATCCAAGGACGAATAGCTTTTTTTTTTTGTTTAAATTTTTTATTGCGGTACACGATGTGTTCAAATGTACTTTAAGGCAAGTTTTTCACTTGTTAAAAATGTTATTCCAGCTTTTAATTAAGCTCCACATTACGATGATAGATAACACGAAATCAGTGGGTTTGAATTCCATATGTTTTTTCATCTGTCTACTTAAATACTTTCTTATGACAAAAAAAAAAGAAACAATAGCCGTGTTTTATTAGAAAGTGTAAGGCAAGTGAAAACCAACAACACAATAGGCGTTTTTCTTTTTTAGTTCAGAGCAGTTCAGAGCTGAGTCCGAACTGTCAAACAAAAATGTTTTGTTTCTTTTTCAATTCAGAGCGCTCAGTACTCGGAAATTTTGTTTCTTTTTTCATTCAGAGCTAGCTCAACAGCGTGCTCCATAAGCTCAGTATTAAATAACCGAGCAAACGGAGTAAAAAGCTGAGCGCAGCCAACTTCATACAGTTTTCATGCAATTTGACAGATATGACAATTCAGTGCTCAGGTGTGTTTCATAATTAAATCGGGGTGCTCTGAGCACACTCTGCACAGAGTTTACTTCTGGCGTCATTATATTTATGTGAAAGCGCATAAAATTATTCTTTTTTTTATTTTTTTTTTTTGATAAGTGAATATTTTTTTAACAAATTTAATTTCAAAGATTAAATTTTGGAAAAAGTTTTTTTTATTAATTTTGAATATTCAATACTCTTACTGTCGTAATATTCACGCCGTTTTAAACTCGGTTTAAAAGCCCTTAAACCGACTACATTTAAACGAATTACACCGACTTTCGCATAGCATCGCAAGTATGAAAAAACTAGAAAAGGCTTTTCTTGACATTTATTTTTCGAATTGTCATTTTATATTTAAATAAAATAAATAAATTAATTAAATCGTGTCAAACAAAAATACGCATTAGAAATATGTCTTTCATTTCTCCATATCATGTTTGACGTTGTGGAAAAATGTCGCCAATAAGGTCCATTGCATTCCAAAAATTCCTTGAACGATTTGTTGCGAGTTCGGTTCCAATATCTATCATATTATTAAGCAAGATGGCACACAATGCTATAAATTTGGTAAGATTGCAACTCATTGCACCTGGATGTCATAATATGTCTATGAATGAGAATGGGAAACAGTCTCTTAAGAACACCAACACGAACGCTCGTATTGCGTGTCGTCAACAATGATTTTTGGTAATAGACAGAGAGCTAGGGAACGAATTGCTCGAAATATTTTATACTGCTCCAAAATTTGTAAGCATAATTTTTATATGTGTTCAATTTAAATTCCATCGGTCTGGCAGCGATACCGCGGCCCTAACACCTTCAAAGTGTAACACAAAATAAAATGTTTCCAAACCGCTCCAAATTTTATATCTGTTCAAACTGATTTCATTGGTCTGGCAGAGATACCGTGAATATTACACTACCATAATACACTTTCCTAACAAAAAAATAGTATTAGCATTTTTAAAGTGTATTATCTGGATGCTAGGCCCGCGGTACCGCTGCCAGACCATTGAAATTCAGTTTGGACAGATACAAATTTTTTGTGAACAAAATTTGCATTTTTAAAGTGCATTATGGTTGTGTATAGGGCTGCTGTATTACTGTCGGGTTGATAGAATCTAGTTTGGACAGTTACCAAGTACTAGTGAATAAATTTTGGAGCGGTAACCCTTTTCGATTTTTTGGTTGCATTTTGAAGCTTTTAGGGCCGCGATATCGCTGCCAGACTGACGGAATTTAGTTTGGATACATACAAATACTATGTAAACAACATTTGGAGCGATTTAAAACAACTTTTTTTTTTGTTGCATTTTAAAAGTGCATTATAGTGATGCTAGATATGAGGTATTTATGTCAAGTTGATGAAATTGAGTTTGGAAAGTACCCAGGAACTATTCTGATTTTTTTTTTTGCTTGCATTTTGAAAGTGCATTATGGAGGTGTTAGGGCCACGGTATGGCTGCCAGACTGATGGCATTTAGTATAAATATTATGCCCACAATATTTGGAGCGGTATAAAACACTTTAAATTCACTCATAATTTTTTTGGAATTTTGAAAGTGCATTACGTTGGTTTTAGGGCGCCGGCCGCTATATCGCTAAAATGTCTATGGCATGTAGTTTGCACTGGTACAAATGCCATGCTCGAAATTTTGGAGGGGTATAAAATACTTTGAGCAAATTGTCCACCAGCTCTCAGTCTATAAGCCTTTTCCGGTTAATTGGTCAACTCTACCCTGATGTGTAAAAAACGCCAAAAATCATATTATTGAATATTTTGCACTGACTGAATAAACCAATCAAATATTGAATATTAGCTAAAACCATTTAAACTGTACCTAAACGACAGTTTGAGTCGGTTTATCGTAGTTAAACCGATCATTCAGTTTAAAATTTTGGTTAACGTCGGTTTAAGTGAGTGAATATTACCGATTGAATTTACACCGATTTTAAACGGCGTGAATATTACACAGGCATTATCAATTAAAATTATCAAATACAAAAAAAAAAAAAAAAAAAAAAAAACAAACGAAAAAACGGAGAAGAAAAGAAATATCGGAGAGATTAAAACAGAATTTCAAAGAAGAAAATTAGAAATTTCAGAGACCGTTATAAATGATGTTGAAACTAATAACATATACCTCCTGTGTTATAACATGATCTCGAAAACGGGAAAAAACGATTTTTTATAATTTTTAAAATCCAATTTTTATATTTTTCTTGTAAAAGATGATTAATTACCTATTTTAACAACCCTACAACCCTAAGTTATCTTTGTTCATCTAATTTTTTTAATTAATGTTCACCACCGTTTGATATTTTTTTTAACACCCCTCAAAATATTTTGATTTAAAAATATTTTATTAATTTTACAAATAAATATTTTTTTAATTTAGTCCCTTTTTTTTTTTAATTTTAAAAAAATTTAGGCAACCAATATGCAACACGCAATAATTATCCCAAACAGCCACACTTTAGCTTTAGTCTTAGTCGCAAAAAAATATTTTTTGATAAATAAGAGTTTTTTTTCTCAATTTTCTTCTTTAAAAATTCAAAAAAAAATTTAAGAATAATTCAAAAGGGTGTTTTTTTTAATAATTCTGTTTTTAACAATGGTAATCTTTCAAAATATGATTTGATTTAGACATTTGAAACTAATTTTGTTGTTCTCAATCTTTTCAATTAGAATATTGCATACAAATATGTTGTCTTTAATTTTCTGTGCTGCTTTTAAAAATTATTAAAATTTAAATCAATAGATGTATCGACGTACATTTATAAGTATATTTGTTATTTTAAGTATTTATCAACCACACATACTTTACTATGTATTTATATATTTTTACAACTTTTTTGAGTTCTTTAAAGCTATTTCAAAGACTTTGTTGCAAGAAGACCCTCTTCAGCGTTTATGCCAACCACAAAAAATTCAATATATGGAAAATAACTGCGTGTTAAATTGCCTATAAAAAATAAGCCAAACAAACGTCTGATGCTGTGACTGTGAACTTCATTGCCAGATCAAATTAGATTTCACTGCCCGACCGTCATCGTCAGCTGGAGCCCATCAAAAAATCCAACAATTTGATCATCTTTCCACCATCATCTAATTTCGCTCTGCTGATGTGATATGTGATGCATCTTCGTCGGGGAATTTTAACGACTTTCAACGCTCGCGTTTTATGCATCTGTATTCATGCGTGCCAATTCCAAAAATAGTAGTTGACAATTGCACAGACTTTGTCTAAAGTGAATGGCATCTTTCATATTTTTTTTTCTCGAGTTGTATCGTTTTATGACCAAACTGTAACTCAGCCTTAGCAATTCCTTCCAACACCATCGTGCTAATTATATGCAAACAAATAAATGATGTGTTTATATGAAGATAAAGTTTGCATTTCATAAAAAAAAAAAGCTAATAATATCCGCTATCTGCGTGTGCAACAAAAGTCGGGAGGGGGGAACACAATCGTTTCTATACTTACTTATGAAAACGAGGGTTATCGCTAAAGTGCATGTTTGCGCCGCGTAGATGTAAACAAATCTAGCTAAATGACTTTGTGGTCATAAAATCGCTCATAAGCACTCGGGTTAATATGTGTATCTTTGATTTGGTAACAAAATGTTGCAAGATAATTTTTCCTCTTCCAATTGAGGCGCCATATTTAAACTTTCGACTCTATTGATGCAGTCGGGGCTGTGCGGTGCGACCGGCGGCGGCGTATTGCGTGATTAGAGTTAAGAGGACTGCTTCAGGTTTTTCTTTTACAATGTCCACAGTGATGGATGGTACGCAAAGCAAAATAAACAATGGCATTCGGCCTCAGGTCTTAGGGGCCGTGTTTATTGCAAACAAAATTGATTATTAGACTTACCAACATTCACTTGAGTAGGTGCTAGCTCTGATGAAAAATGTGAGATACTCATTGCTGACACAAAAAAATTGTACGAACCAGAATTTTTCGAACACTTAAATCTTAAATATTTAAAGGAAAATATTTGTTCTTGTGAAAAGTCACTAAAAAAGTCACTAAAGGTAAGTTCTGTAGTGTTTCGTAAAAATTTCCCACGACCCTCCGCCGAAATAGGCACATTCCAGTAGAAAAGCTTTTCGGAAACAATTTTTTTGACGTTTTGCACTTCATTTTAACAACTGGGTTTATATTCATAGTTGATAAGGAAACCTTATTCTCCATACTACGCTAGAATTGAATACAATTCACTGCCTCTTGTGCTCTATTTTGAAATCTAAGGGACCTATCTAAAAAATTCAGAAATTTAGTACTTCGTATATGGAACGATTTTTAATACTGTGGGACCATATTCTTTCAATTTTGTCAAACCTTTCATTATAAGGATTGAAACTTAATCACACAGTTTCCTAGAAATCAAAAGACATATAATTTCTACAGTTTACGAAATAAGCCGGAAAACAGAACGAATACAGAATTCCTCTGAATTCTTCTATTCCTACTTTTGCTAAGTTATGATGGTTACCTAATAATTAAAAAAAAAAACAATGGCCTTCGGCCTTACCTTGAGTCCGACCCTGATAGTACTATATGTCCTAAGGTGAAATCAAACGCCTACGCGTGCGCGCATGATGGTATGTAGGTGCTACAAGTGCCAATTTGTGTTTGTCATAAAGCACACATGGTGCACCTATAAAACGCACTGCGATAAATGCTCTTCGAATAAACGCGGCATAACTATACAGATACACCACAAAATAAAACGCATATGGTAGGTACACCTCTACCTACTTTACCACAGCGCCAGAGCGCAGCAGCGGTGCAATAACTTCGAATGCAAATTAAACCACCATAAATTATTGGTAGGTGTAATCATAGTTTATGTCCCGGGGGCGTTGAGATATGTCCGCAGGCGGTATTTGGTGATCATGGGGTTTTTTTTCTCTAGGGATTACATATACATAGTTAACTGGCCGACCTGATGGTTGCATGCGTTCGAAAAAAAATTGGAAATTTCATTTCACTCTGCTATGAGATGCAATAAAAATGCAAATTCAAATATATGCATATTGTTAGCATAAACACAAAAAAATGCAATAAATCAGCAAAACTTTGTAGGATTCACAAGAATTTCAAAAGAATAATTGTGGTTTCAAAAGGTTCAAGGATTTTTTTCCTTTTTTTGTTAGATCAAAAAAAAAATAGAACCTCATTGCATTTCGAAATATAAAATGCTATTTTACAGATTTTGTTGGAATCTTAAAACCGTTTCATTACCCAGGTAAAATTACACAGTGACTTTTCCCAATTCGCTCAATTTTAGTTTAGTTTAAAAAATGCCAACACGCAAATTGAGATATGTAGGAGGGCATGCTACTCCCCTGAAACCCCCCTGCTTGACAACTAAAGGATTTGGGGTAGGTGCGAGGTTGGGTGTATGCAAAGTTTCTTTTGCATTTAAAGAATCTAAATTTTAAGAAACTTTAAATGTATCATATAACAGTGTGGTAGGATTTACCGTTAAATTCTAGAATTTCATTATTTCGGCTTTTTAGGGTAACATACATATAAAATACGTGGCCCAAAGTTGCAAATTTAAAATTTTCAGAAATGAAAATAGGTACTACTGTACGACTGCAGCAAATTTATATAATTTCGTAATATGTATGTTTGTGTCTTACATATTTATATAATACAATCAGTGTTGCCAAGTAGATATTTTCAGAAATCTGCAATAGTTACGAAAAAAAATCTGTAATGCAGATTTCTAATAAAAAAAATGTATTTTATAAATAAATAAATATTTTTTCTTAAAAAAAACGACAAGAAAATTAACTTAAAAATTCAATAAAGAAAAATTAAAATTAACTACATCACAATGTTAATGTTACTAGATCATAATTTTTCATTATTAATAATTAAATTAGAACCCCCTATTGCACGTGTACACGTGTAATTAAATTATCCGTGTATGAACACGTGTATTTATGGCTTTTAAAATTTTTTACCCAAAGATGATTTTTTTGATGAAAACGTAAAAATTTGATGTCGGATAGAATTTAATCGACATGTTAATCTAATTTTCGCATGCCTTTACTGTTAAAAGATCAGAAAATCGTCTTATGCTAAATCAACTTGTATTTACAAGTCCATCGCTTATATTTTTTGCGCAAATACTTTTTTGATATACATACAGGAAACCCCAATTGGTTTTAGAAAAGAATTTTAATTACACGTGTATTTTTATTTACACGTGTATTTAGAACCTACACGTGTACACGTGACAAGCTTACACGTATACACGTGTTACGAATACACGTAGGCATAGCTAAATACACGCTTAAAATCGAGAGCTCTTATTTAAATTATACATACTTAAGTTGAATGTCCGAGGTATTTCCTTAAATTCAGTACAGGTTTTGTGGTTTGTTATAATAATAAATTCTTTAGAAAGAAGAATTTTACTCAATAAGGATGCTTCCAATTCATTTCTTATTTTGGTTTTATTTAAATTGATTTGTGAGAAAATGCGTTCAACATTTGCCGATGATACAGGAATCGATAGTATCGAGAAATTTTTTTTTTTTTAAGAATGGGAGAACATTTATTTTCGTCCCCTCGCTTTAACCGAAAAAGTTCCATGCCAATAATTTTCTAATGACATTTTTTAATCCACAACAATATCAGAAAATTTTAATTTTCTTAGCTCCACGCCACTTGTCATATAAATTTTTAAGATCTTCTTGGTCTATTACCTTCGGAGTGAACTTCAAAAGGGAACCAATTGATGTATTTCTACCGATAATAACGTTACGAGGTGCAATCAGATTTATTTTGCTCAACCAGTCAGCCGCGTTCGCTCAATTTGATTTCATAATTAAAATAGAAGAACTGAATGCTAACAAAAATGACAGCATATAGTACCGATGAATTGTTGTAAAAAGAACAAAATATTTTTATAGGCACATTATGCAGACGAAATCTGCAGTGCAGATTTGTGGATTTAAAAAGTCTGGGAATGGGTGAAAAATCAGCAAAATGCAGATAAATCTGCACTATTGGCAACGCTGAATACAATTGTAATGTTCAAAGTATGGATACCTACTTAGATCATAAAATAACAGGTTATTGTTTAATAAGCCATTTGAACATTATCTTGACCTAACTGACTAATTAACCGACTATAACATGGAATGCAATGTACCTAAGTCCACCTCCTCGTGGTGCATTCTGGGTAACGCTAAATGAATTGCTGTACTTTACTTACAAAGATGAACCTATTATCACCATTAATCCCCAAAGTTAGATCACCGTGAATACCAAAAACAAAAATCTCAGAAAAGTAGTTCTAGTAATTTTCAATTTTCTCAAAAACTAGAAGACATAAAACCATTCGGTTTTTTGTGTTCGATTAAGAATTGATATTCGCATTGACTACAGAAAGCTAATTTAGCACTTCATTTTACAATTTTGAAAAAAAAATGGTTTAAACTTTTTTTTTTAATTTTTTTTTTTATCAAAATTTTGAGTTTGCATGCGATTTTTTTAAAAAATATTGCCGTAAATAATTTAATTTAAAAGTAAGATTTAAGTATAGATTTCTGGCTTTCAAACCCGGTAGTCATTTTTTTTTAAATTGCCCCTACTTCCTAAACGGGGCGAGGTACCTTTTTCCATTGGAACCTAGTTCAGTTCCCTGATGAACTAGCTCTCAACTTTATGAACTAAGTTCCACTGATAAATATGTTGGGAATCAGTACATTTCAGCTAGTGGGAGTTAGTTCTTTTGGGAGTAAGTTCGTAGTGCATTTGTCACAGACAGTAATTTGGTGAAATCGCATCAATTGTCCCTGTGATCCAGGGGGAACGGTGATAAAGCAAAATAAATATATGTTAAAGTATTTCTAAAAATAAGGGTTGAAATTTACATATTAAAAAAAAAGTTTTTGTCCGCCTAAGGGAATTAAATTTAAGAAATCACGGCTAATATTCTTGTCCGCGTCCGGGTAAGGGATTGTCCGCTTAAGGGATCATAAAATGTATGGAATTTAAATTCAAAATCCACGGTCGTGAGAATTTGTCCGCCTAAGGGGATTGTCCGCTTTAGGGAGCTGTCCGCAATAGGAGCTTTCACTGTACTTATACTTACTCGATGGTATAGTGTAAAATCGCTTTTTTGTACCGAGTGAATCGGAAAAGTGAAAGCAATGCATGAAAGCGAATGTGAAAACCATTTTTTCGATTCACTTTTTCACAGAACACAATCGATCCCTAGTTTGTAAATGTGGTTTCTGATTTGTTAAATTTATTTGCATTTTGAAAATTCTGGTTAAAATGTGTTAAAATTAATAAACAAACTAATTATGAAGGTTTGAATGAAAGAACAACAACTTGAGTGAGCTACAACCAAGGTGTATAGACCGCTTTGCAGCCTACACTGCGCGTGTGTTATCACACAAAAAACTCTTTCAAACTAA
Organism: Epistrophella euchroma; assembly: GCA_947049315.1. Taxonomy (NCBI): domain Eukaryota; kingdom Metazoa; phylum Arthropoda; class Insecta; order Diptera; family Syrphidae; genus Epistrophella; species Epistrophella euchroma. The sequence goes on along the minus strand of OX346245.1, from coordinate 116,110,852 downwards.
TTATGTTTTTATTTATCCTGCAAAATTTAACACCGATGACGTCATCTACTGCATTTGTTGGAAAGTTTCAAGCAACTTTAGGTTCCTTCCTCAATGAGATTGGCAGGAAGTGGTGTATGCGTTCAGCCAAGGTACTTTTAAGGTACAAAAGATTTTTAAGGAAACGTTAAAAAAATATCCACCAACTTGTTTCTTTGTGTAAAAGGAAACAAACGACGAATTTTTATTTGGATTAGGTATAGTCAACGAACAAGCCCCTTCTCTTGTGTTTACATTTTTTTCTGCTGTAAATTGTGATTTGACTCTCACAATTCACGCACAATATGCAATTATATTTCATGGATTAAACTAACTTTTATGACTTTTTTACCATATCATCTTGAAAGTTGTCCATTTTATTAAATTTGTGAACAACAACAACAACTTAAAGGCGCTACCACCAATTGCTTACGAATTAATTTTTTTGGGTATTTTTAATTCGTTTTATTTTTGTTTGGCTGGAGATATAGCTATTTCAAGGGGTGCCAAGCCCTATCATCAGTCTCCTTTTTAATGGTGCTGAGCTTTAATCCAATTTTTTTATAAAAAAAACTTTCTACATCATGCGAGATTTGAACGAACCCGCGCATCATTTTTGTCCATTTTAATTTATTTTTATTCTGGCACATGTTCAAATGTGAAATATAAAAACTCAACCGATGCGTTTTATTGGAAATTTCTTACTGTACTATGTATAGATTCCCAATAAAACACGCCAGCTATTACTAAAGACATTATCGGTATGAAGTGTTTAATTCAAATTGTACTAAATTTGAAAAAAAAAAAAAAAGAACCGATGAGAATAACTTCGTGGAACTCTCCGTCATCTAAGTGTTAGATTTAATTCAAATTTTGATTTTTTTGCAAAACATCAATGTGTAAATTATTTCTTTATGAAGCAAAACTAAAAAACCCATAAATCTATATCAATTCCGGTCCTAAATTACTTATTCATAGTTTCCATCGGCGGCGATTAAAAGTAAAACCATATTTTAAAAAAAAATCCTTTATTCAGAGATTCTTACATTAATTTCAAAACTGGTTTTTTCCTCATTGAAAAGGACTCTAATTCAAACTATTAATACGCTAATGGATAAAATTATTGCAAAAAAAAATGTTCTTAATATATTTTCATTTTATAGTATAAAACTTCAAGCCCCATTAAGCCTTCCCGTATAATTTTTTGTTTCCTAGAGTTGCATATATTCACAAAGCCCCCAGATAAAATACCATAGAAACTGAAGATATTGTAGGTAGGTAGATACGAGTATATGTATGTATGTAGTTATTGGATGGAATATTATGCCCATCCAATGAATCACATTCGCATCCTTCATCCGTCTCATCAGTGCCGAAAGGAAATAAAAAAAAATTTAAAATTCAAATTTTTCGAATATAAATTCCCACTAATTGGTCACGGCTGTGTGAAGGCTGTAAATTCGTATACCGCGATGGATAAAAATGGCTATAGGCCCACATCATTCTCCTCATTCATCGTTGTCGTTTGTCCAAACTCCACAAAGCGTACATTATTCCACATGTGATGTTCCAAATAGCTATAATTACCCCTTTTAACCATGGTAACTTTTGGACGCAATTTCCTCCCAGAAGTGTTTGTGTCCTTTTTTCCCCTCACCAACGCAACGGCCTGCTGTTGCAAGTAAAACATAAAAAAAAAAAAAAAAAGTTTTCGATCGAGTAAATTGGCCTTTAATTCCGTGCGCCCATCATTATTTTTGTCGTTGGAACTGCTCGGATGATGGTATACTCTCCGGGACTGTGGGATTGTCACTCAATCTTTTTTCTTGCATCCACGTCAATTTATGTCAATTTTACTTGAGTAATTTATAACTTTTCGGGGTCCTTGGAAAAGACTGATGTGGTGCGGTTTGTTCCAAAATATGTAGATGGACATGGAACACTGAAGGATATAAATTTAGGCCTCTTCTATATAGACATAACATATATACCTAAGTCACATTGTGCCATTAATCAATTGACTAACATTATGTCGTTCAATGACTTTTTTGTTTTTGGTTTCAGGTTGAAAAAATCAGCTCATCAGTTCTGCATCGATCTCCAGATCCGAGTACATATCCAGCACCGCCTGGTACACCAAAAGTGGTTAACGTTACGCAAAAGAGCATTACACTACGCTGGACACGGAGTCAAGAGAAGCCCGGAGCTACCAGTCCTATAATCGGGTAAGTTTGTTCGGATTTTTTTTTTTTAATTGTATATGCTCGTTTTTTTGCTTATAAAAGGACTTACATAGTTAACAAAACATTCATGTTCAATTAACCAATATTCTGTACGCGGAGAGAGAGTGAACTTTTTTAAGTGGCTATGCAAGCTCATATCCTAATCAATTCGTACCTGCTACACAACAACTGCGGAAGATATTTTTTTGCCAAATGAATTTGTATTTTGGTTATAGAGACAGAACAGATGGTCAGCTAAAAAAGGACTTCTGACATTATGTGCACAAAATCACAAAACAGTTCGTAAATGAGCTGTTCGGAAATTCCAGAAGAGACTTTGGAAGCACTTAAACATACGACCGACTTTGGTCTTCGTAACTTAATTCGCATTTGAAATTCCTTTCAAGGAAGTCAATAGATTCATGGCACATAAATTGGTTAACAGTGTGTCTGCCAGGAAGGTTAACGAAAATTTTAAATTTTACGGCGAAAAAAAACTGTATTCTATCAAGGTCAACTCCTTAGGAAAATAGAAAAAAAATACAGATTATCACTTCAAATTTTTAATAAATGACTGAAAGTTGTTGTGCCCCTGACACATTAAAAACAAAAACTGTTAATTTTAACCCTTCACTCCAAACAAAAGCTGAGAAAAATGCCTGCCAAAAATTTGGTATATATCAATATTTCAAAAAAAAAATCAAATATGAGAAAAATGGACGTGGCAGAAGAAGGGTTTAAAAAAAATTGATTTGGGCTAAAGATATCTCAGTTACAAACATTTCTGGCTTCTGAGAGCCGATAAATATGGACAAAATTAAAATTTATAATTAACTGTGGAAAGAACAAGTGTTTTATTTAAAAAATTTTTAATAAAAATGTGTAAAAATTAAACCATTAGAAAATTGTGCGTGACAGTAGGCTGCATTCCAACAGGTACAATTAGGTGCCAATTATATAGCTTTTATTGAAAACCATCATTTTGTCTTTCCATACTGAGGCACTTATAGAAAGAAAATTGATGGCAAATTTGTACCAAAATGAAGGTTTTATTCCTCAAAAAAAAATATATTATGCAAGGTGATTGTTATAAGGTGCACCAAAAAGCTGAAGCGAGTAGGTTGGATTAAGACAATAAAAAAAATCGGGGGGTGGCTTTTTCCCCCCATTTAGACAGGAGGGGCAATTTTCTAAAAAAAAACAACGGTAACGGTTAAAACGAGGTGCTATACTTTTTTGCTAAGCCATAAATATGTGCTTCCATTTTGTTTATAAATGCCTTAACGGGGGGAAATAGACATCCCCTCCCATACGTTTTTTTTTTGTCTTAACCCAACCTACTTGCTCCAGCTTTTTGGTGTACCTTATACCAATCACCCTGTATAAGAAAAGTGGGCGTGGCTGTAGGAATATTTTACAAAAATCACTAAATTAATCTTCTTACTTCTAGTTAAAACAAATCGTAAAATTAATTCAAAAAATTAAAATTTTATGTATGTTAAATATGAAAAAGACTTCTGCATAAGAAAAGTACCAATATTAGCAGACAGACTTTCGAAAAGTCACACCTTGAGTTTAGATGAACTTAAGTACGTTGAAAAAGAAGAAAATTCAAAGCCGATTTTATTAAAACTATTTTTTAAACCTCCTTTTCACTTATAATATTTAATTCTGAAAATTTCATTGCAAACGGTCGAATAGTTTCAAGTAGCAATACTTTCAGAAAAAAAGGCATTTAATTTTATAAGCATAGAAAGGGTTATATGTATCTTGAGTTTAAGATAACTTGTTTAAATTTTTTACCATTTTGTAACCTTTTTGTATTTCCTCCTCCCACTTATATTAAGCTTTAAGTTCAAAAAAGATTAATTACAAAAATTTTAACTTTCCTTGTTTGAAAACTAAAATTTAAAAAAAATGGGCGTGACAGTGGAAAAGTTTCCAAAACAACATCCTTTTGTTACAAACAATTTGCAGCTTTCCTTGGTCGTTGAATACCAAAGGAAAAAATACTCAAATAAAAATAAAGTGGGCGTAGCATTGGGCAGATTTCCAAAAAAAAAAAAAAAAAAATATTATGCTTTATTGTGCGAATTGGGGTAAAGTTTCGTTAAATCTTATCTGAAAATTAATTTTTGGCACTAATGAGGTGAATCTGTATAGGTACGTGAAAACTTCAAAATTTAATCACGGATAAAATTTAATCGAAATTTTAATCTAGTTCGCACACAGCCTTAGGTACAAGTAAGTGTCACTAGAAAATTGCAGCTAAAATTGGTTGTTAAATAAGAATAAAACTCAAATAAAAAGAGAGTGGGCGTAGGAGTGGACAGATTTACAAAAAGTAAAAATATTATTCTCTGCTCGGTTAAAAAGAGCTTTATTACAGAATGTCAAATTTATTTAGTTGTAAAATAAGAAGAAAATTTAAACAAAAAACTGTCACGCCCATATTACCGTTGCTGATAAGAAAAGAACCAAATGTGAAAATGTCTTCGACATCTGTTGAAATAAAAATGTTTCCTCACAGCAAAAGTTTTTTTTACCATGAAAACTACAAAAATTAAGTTCTTTAAGGCCCAATTTTTCAGTGCGAAATTAAATTGGTGGTTAATCCATTGATTATTTGAACAGATTGTTTTTATGTTTTTCTTCTTCAAGTTTCTGCTTCTTAAGTTAACTGTAAATATATTTATGTTTAGAGTTAAATAACTCTGATTTAACTGATGGCTGAAAATCTGAGCCCTAAAGTTATAGGTAAATAATAAAATAAGCCGACAAAACTATTTTAGACTCGTATTACTTTTTTGTAAAACCAGAGGCTCTATGATGTGTCAATAATATGTTCAAAAAAATTCCTATCACTTTGTACTTTTTCTTCACGAACATACTATATACTCTCCAGGTGGAAATCTCATATCCTAATCAATTCGTCGACTAACGTTCATTATGCAAATTCTTTCTACACACACGGGACATCGCAAAAGAGTTTGATTACATTTCTGATGCCAAAAGACCGCTGATATTTTTGCTGACCATCTCCCAGCAGGCTCATGAGATTTTGGTCCCAAAGGTCTGGGTTTTCTATATTTTATGGTGATAGAGCAGCAGCCTCTTAATCAATGACCGCGCAAAAGCATCTCTCCGTTAAAAAAAAAAAAAAAAGATTCTGTTAGCTCCTCAATTCCCTCAATCGAGTTGTTATAATAATATTGGCTTCAGGGTTTATTTTTTTTTTTTTATTTGGAATGTGCACTGGACCGTGCGTTGGCGCTGCAGATGCCTCTTTTAGCTGCCACTGATGCTTCCTCAGAGGAGTTTGGCTTCTTTCGGACCATGTATATTGTGCACTTCTCTGGGAGTATCTTTTAGCTCCTTTAGGCTCTAAGCATTGTGTTCATGGTCATTATACTTTATCATTTGTACATACATATATATAGGTTAAATTGAATGCGAAATGTCTTTGAGAATAAGATTTTCTTATGTTGTTCTTTTTTTTCTATCTTTTTTTGATTTCTTTCGCGGGAGGCGCAGCTATACAGTGGAGTATTTTAGTTCGGATCTTCAAACAGGCTGGGTTGAAGCCGCTCATCGTATTCCTGATCAAACAATGACGGTAAGTTGTGTTATTTTATTTTCCTTCTGCACTATAAAATTTATCTATCTTACCAAAACATTTGCCTATCTTTTTGTACTGTAAATGCTTTGGTATAGGTTGGTTTAGTAAAACAAAACAAAAAAAAATCAAAAACTATCTACAGTGGGTTGTTTACTTTAAACATTTGCTGGTGGTTTTTTCTTATATGGTTTCTTGCGTTGCCATTAGGTAATGGCGTCCAAGAAAAATTAAGCGATTCGGAGTAAAAACAAGGACCCGGTCCGTCGAGAGAAGGGTAAGGCCTTCTGCTGACGGAGTGTGTCGTCATAGACACCTACGATATTCATCATGGAATCCTGATTTCTTTACGCCGCACTTAGCCTTTTGGATACACGAAGCTCTCGTCTCACGCTCACGAGCCGAGCAGTTTCGTCAGTGAGCAGTATGAGAGTCAGCGTTGCCCCCCTACTACAAATGTAGCGTTTTTGCTACATTTTTTTCCAAGAAAAATTCACTCCGTACAATCGTAAAATATTCCAAAAACACTACAATTTCTAAACATAAAATTCTAATTTAGAAGGACAATTTTGATCTTACTTTCAATTTGGCAAAATATTTTTTTTTTATTTATCAATAGCTGTGTATTTTTTTTTTTGCAATCCCGAAAGGAATTGGATGAAGAAAACGATGTTCGGGCTAAACAGCTTACATGTTAAATCCAACAATAACTAATTCGCTTTGGGTTTAGCTAGGCACAGAAGGGAGAATTCTCGGTTCTTAACTTAAGCACGTCGAAAAACTGTTTTACCGGCAATATTTACATACATACACGTTATGGATAGTGTGTATGGAAATTTCATGTTTTTCTGTGATGGCGGGCGTCGGTAATCCCCGATGCCGTTTTTTTTCGACCAATTTTTTTTAGAAGTCATCAAGTTTTCGTTTCTGAAAGTGGATAATGTGATTCACTTTTTTTTTTTTAAGTAATCACTCGGAAAATATTACAATTACAAAAAAAATCAATCAATGAAATCATATTCGACACCAAAAAAACAATTTTAAAAATAAATTATAAATTAACCAATGTAATTGACATAAAAACAAATTATAATGCTCTAATAATGTTGTGTGTCCACCTTGATTTTGGAATTTTAGTAAGAAATTTGCAAAAATGTTTTTGTAAGACAGATATTTTTGCTATGTAAAAATGCATGAAATAAAATCCAAATTTTGACCTTTTATTATATATACAAATAATATTGTCTTTCCGAAAAAATTTACAATTTAGTATGTTGTGTTTTTGCGCGTTTTAAATTTTACTACATTTAAAATTTGCCACACTACATTCTCAACCTGTTAGGGGGGCAACACTGATGAGAGTGCTCATGGCGTGAGCTTTTATAAATAGTTCACTCGTGAGCATGATCAAAATTAAAAATGCTCGCAGCCAATAACTCGTGAGCGAAAGCGTTTTATAATGTGATCATTATAGGAATTGCTCAACTCGCGAGAAGCTCACGAGTGAGCAATTCCGTACCCTGATTTATTCGACAATTTACCAATAATGTTTATTTAACACTTGAAACTTTCTCTACGACTGGCGACTGCTATATACTTAAGGCTGATTTCCAATGCCGCGTTGGGCGTCGCTTTGACAGATTTTTCTTTTAACGCGAAAGCTCACACACATAGCAATTTAAGCAAATTATTTACAATGACGTATTATGTTACGATTTGGCACCTATTAGGTATTATGTTGGGTATTATGTTACGATTTGGCGCCTATTAGCATGTACACAAACCAACGTAACATAAGCTACCTCAACGTTAAAGTTGAAAAAAATCAACTTCAGCGTGCGTTTTGACAGTTAAACTAATGTTCGAATTCCTTTAAACAAAAAAATCGATTTATTTAGAAGAAAAAATCGATTTTTCTGGACAAATTCATTTTATTGAAAGAAAAAAATCGATTTTGTTTAAAAAAAAAAAAATGGAATAGTTTGTTGAAAGGAATTCGAAATTACAGTTCTGTAGGTTCATTTTGATTTTCAGGTTCTCTTCAAGTCGTCTGTCATGTCGACGCGTTCGTAAAGCTTGTAAACGTGGACGTATGCGTCTCTATCTCTAACGCGAACGCGCCATTGGAAATCAGCTTTTAGTGATTTACTGCCTGATGTATGTTACGAGACACCTGAAACTAAAGACTACTTTGCACACAAGCTGTGACTATGCGTCTAAGACGTGACGTGGTGAGAAAAAATAGAAGAAAGCTATAATTTATTGTATATACAGTATTTCAATGCACTACCTCCCGAATGCTGAACTGCCGTGTTATCCAAAAATGACGGTTTTTAAGTAATTTTATGAGTTACTTTTGCCATTTTTTGAATACATAGCTATTAGAACATTTTTTATAAAAAAAAGATGTTCTTCGAATGTTTAACTGTTAAAAAGGGAAGATACAGCTAAGTTGTCAATAAAAACCATCCCGCCGATTTCAAACTTGGCTATAACTCAAAAAATTGACAAATTGTTGTATATAAGTCAATTTCATTTAACATAGCAGTATAACTTATCAATTGGCGTGTTCAGGAAAAAGAGATCCATGAGATTTCTCAACTTCAAAAAGTAAGCAAGCGAATCCAATTTATTTGTCCTCAAGTTTTGACAGCAAAACTGAGAAATTTTGCAGAAGAATCCTGTTCACGTAACTGAGATTGCTGAGGGCTCTGAGATCTCGTTTTCCTGAACTTGCCTAATTTTGATTAAGTACAATAAATTATAGGCATAGGCAGCTTAAAAAATAGTAATAACATGTTTAAGTTATCCGATTTATTTTCAAAAAAAAAAGAAAACATTAAATAAAACTTGTGTCAATGCACTCCATACGTCTTAGACCCAGTTTTAAGTGGTGAGTTAAGTGTGAGTTAAGTCAGAGTTAGTTAACTTCGGACAAACATTTTGTACAGTTATATTAAGCAGTTTTTAAGTACAGGATTCAAGAGGATCAACTTAACAAAACGTCAAAAGCATCTGTTCAGTAAATCCAGAATTAACTCACTTTATTTTCTGAGTTAACTCAGGTTTAACTTTAATCTGGCACTGAAAAAGTGGGCCTCAATGAATGCACATATCCCTCACAATTTTTAATAAAGGAATCGGCTGCTGGAGAGTAAAATCCTGCCCTTATATCCTCCATAGAATAGCCACTGACTTTTTCTATTTTTGTATTACATTAAGTATTGTGCAACACACTGTAGATATAGTTTTTGTATTTGTTTAGTTGCTCTTGTATCCTTTATTTAGAATATAGGTACAACTTTGTTTCCGCATGACCTGGCAATATAAATACATACATGCCTAGCGGCATATTTACATAATAATATTTAAACTCATTTAAATATGCACATAATAAATTTTTGCATCCATTAAGATAGTTTTATTTTGTCCACAGTGAGGCAAAAGATACTTTTTCGAGAAAGAAAAATAACATATATTTTTTTTTGTTTTTGGTTTGCAATTTTTCTCATTGTGTTTGTCATTTTTATTCTATTTTATTTTTTTGTTTTTTATTTTTCAATCAACAGATATCAGGATTGAAGCCGGGTACCTCGTATGTGTTTCTAGTTCGTGCTGAAAATTCACACGGTCTATCAATGCCATCTGGGCTGTCGAATGTAGCAAAAACTCTGGGCACAGATTCGGGTGTGGTGCCACCAGGAGAATTGTCAGCTGCTAGAGATGTATTAAGTGGAAAGGTGAGTACAATAGGCTGCTGTTATTATTATTTTTACAATTTTATTTTTATATTTATTTTTGTCACCATAAATGTATTTTCGCTAGTAAAACAATATTTCATTGTGGTTGGGAAATTTTATTTGTTTGTTTGAGTTTATATTTTTCTTGGTAAATTGGAAGAGAAATCGTGATGCAGAAACAAACTAACTTTGTAAGCGAAAATATTTTTTAAGTCGGGGCCTTTTTGTATCGTGTGCAATACATACTTGTCTTATTGATTTATGAATGCAACTGCAACTTCTGTGTTTAAAAATGGCTTTAAGTGAAGTAACAATATGTTTAAGTGGCTTAACCGAAAGGTTGTCGTTAGCATTAATCAAAAGTATGGTTTAATGTTAAAGTGCTACCGCATTCTGAGTTAAGCCATAAGTTCCGCAAGCCAGAAAATATACAATAATTGAAAGAATTCATTAAATAAGCTGTCAAAGTTCATTTTGAACTTCATTTCGAAATCGCTTTAGGCTTAGAATTGTATATTGTAACAGTTTCTGGGAGGAAAAATTGCTTTGTTTGTTAGTAATTTATTATGTGTAATGATAAGTACGGTTTTGAAATTTGCTATCCGAGATTGGAGAGAATGAGAGTCTATAACTAACAACATTAAAATAGTTTACACAAATAAATATGTACAAATAAAAGTAACTATACTTCACTGTGAAGTGAGCAGGTTATGCCCTGTTTTCAGCAACCGGGAAAGCTATCACATTGAAATAAGGCTCCAAATTTGCCTCAAACTAAATTTTGAAGTCCTCATTAAAAAAAAAAGTTACTGCAAGTAGCTACTGCTAACTTCATAGTGAAGTATGATTTTTTTTTTAATGAGGACTTCAAAATTTGATTTAAGGCTTTTTTTTCTCGACTGCAAAAAAACTGTAAATGTGGAGCCTTATTCCAATGTGAAAGCTTTCCCAGATGCTGAGAAAAGGGTATGCCCTGGTAACTTCAAAGTGAAGGTAGCAGGACACGCGATTACACCCACTATTTGTTGAACTGCAAAATCCAAAATAGAAATGCAAAAAAAAAAATGTTAAAAAGCTGCAAATTCCTGAAGTGGTCCCATTACTTCAAGTGAAAATTGTTCTTCCAAATTCACAGGGGTCCTTCAGCTTATTTTCACTACCTACCTATTGAACTTTAGTTTGAAAGTTTGATGAAATTAACTCCGCTAAATACAAAAAATATATATTTTTTTTTCGGTACGAAAAGTAATGAAATCCAAAATATTAATGTTTTGAAATATTGACCCATTAACAAAATAAATACAAAAAAGGTTTAAAAAATTTGAATATTTGAATGAATTTCTTTGCAACGTTTTTTTTTTTTTTATTTTTTTTTTTTTGCATTTGTTTTTCAACTGTTGCAAGGGCGTACGCAGGATTTCGATTAGGAGAGGGCAAACTCACATTTTAATATGATATCGGTCGGTACAAATTATAATAATTAGTTAATTAGTGAAAAAAAACTTAAGGATATTTTTAGCTATTTTCTTAAGAAATCTTGTTTGACGTAGGCTTACCGCTTTTTCTAATTTATAATTTTCTTTTTTTTATGTTCTCTCCATTTTTATGGCTTATCAAAGCTGGATAGCAGCTTTGAAACTTATTTACTTTCAAAGCTTATTGTGATTTTAAAAACTTCATTACATGACTCCGCGAAAGCACCACTTTTAAGCGACGACAATAACAAAAAAAAATAAAAAAAATGCCATTATTTCTATTAACAAATACATAATGGGGGTTATTACGAACAAAAATTTCCCAGGGAATGTTCAAACATTGGGAACATGAATGATGCCAAAAAGTTTCCCTCGAAAATTTTGAAAAGCAGAATTTTGAAAGCAAAATTTTGAAAAGCAGAATTCCTGTAAGCAGAATTTTGACAACAGAATTTCGTCCCAGAAACTAGACAACTTTCGTTACGTACATAGATATAAAATTCGGTGTTAAAAAAAAACTCCGTTTCATTATTTTGACTGAAAATGTAAATTTTAACAGCTTGTGCAATGTGCATGCATATTAGTGTGTCCGTTATTTTCCCAAACTCCTGTATAAAAAGTTTATGCCTTACAGAAAATTTATGGACCAAAAAAAAAACTTGGCCGAGCTCATTAGCCCGTGCTTCTGAAGCCATAGTCTTTCCATACCAATTTTTACGGAATTTATAACTTTGTACGTATTTTTTTTCCTCCCGAACAAACGCAGATATTATTAAATTTTTTGTTGATTTTTATTATCCCTTTAAAAAAATCTATAGAAAATATTTACTACGCTGCCGCCCCGGCGCGCCGCGCCGTAGCCCTTGAACTGTGGGTTCTTTCTAACACTCAATGTCTTCTTCACGTTTTTTTTGATTGAGCTCATTAAATTTTGTTGAAATTTTGTTGGCGTTGAACGTCTAATCGTAGCTTAACACGATTAGACGTTATTTCTGTAGGTGGGTACACAGCTTTAAGGATTTTAAGTAGGGCTGCTTTCTATACACACCTGCCCGCCATCTCTTACACCTATTTTTTTTCCACAAAATGCAGTGGCACGAGAGCACCCTACCAAACCAAAGCTTTTCGCGCATTACATATTGCATTGTTAAGATAAACTTAACTTAACTAAAAGTTTGGTATTTTTGTTATTTAAAAATTTGCAGAATAAATAAATAATAATTCCAAACTCGTGTTCATGATTATATTATTAAATAGAGCAATTCAGTTGATCAAAAGGACAAATGGGAACAACCGAACTGATAAATAATACTTAAAGCTGTACGATGTTGTTGTCATACATAAATTTAATTAAACACCTGGAACATATTATTAAATATGAATTTCTCATTACCACAATCCCACATTCGTATATAGAATCGCCTGCTATAGCTTCCTGGCTATCTAGAAAAAGAGTGGAACCATCGTCCTCATCATCATCATCATTTATCGTTGCCACCAGATTATTGCAACTTCCCTATGTTTATAAACTAGAAAGGCATACGAACTTGCAACAACAGCCCACGGTCGGACGGTGATGGTAGCCCTATAGCTAGCATTCTATTAGCCAGCCACCATCATCAACTGACTCTCGAGTAGGTATCGTGTATCATAAAAACCACACTTACCCACATTACACGTCATGTTTTTGACACCATTCGATGCCAGGAAAACAGAGTACGTTGTAGTAAAGCAAACTACCCGGTGCGGTGCAGCAACATATACCCTGCTCCTGCCTCAAATGTCGGATGTAAAATAAAACAACAACAAAAAAAAAATGAATTTTTGTCGCCAGTTATCTTTGGCAGGCATCGCGCACCTTCATTTATTTAAATTAATTCACCGCAGAGTTGTAAACGAGCGAGACTTTCAGTTCACTGAATCATCGTACACGTACTGATGCAAATGCAAACTGCCGGCTGCGATGCGAGATGATGCAAGTTTCAACCAACCAACAATGTCAATGTAACCTCGGCCTTAAAATGAAGGTGGTAGATTATGTACCAACAAGATCTCTCTGTGGAAGCTGTGATCCTCATATTATGTTGCGCCACAAACTATATAGAAATGACGCGACGACGCATCAGATAGCTCGATGTATCAGCACGGATCTGTAGAGTGCACCTTTTTTTTTAAAGTATCTACAAGTCTAATGATTATCTTTGAGGTTATGCTCAATGTGTATCTTTTTGCATTTGATATGGTAAAAATCAGATGTCAGATGGCAGTTGAATTAGCAGGAAGTTAACACCAGCGACAACGACCTGGTTGGCGCGGCGCTAAGTTTGGTTCATGGTTGCCACTTGATTGGGATTTGAAAAACTATTTCTATAAAAACTTGAATTTTTATTATGCACAGGATATCACCTAATTCGTAGAGGATTTTTTGGAGGATGATTCCTGGCATTATTCTGATAAAAAAAATTGTATAGGGAAAAATCTACCTCCCTCTAGGCGAGGGGAGGCAAATTCTGAAAAATTGACTTAAAATCGGAAAAATATTATTAAAAATCAAAGGAAACACATACAACAGTGTGTTGTATTTTTTTTGGCAGCCTATATTCCATTCTTAAATTTTCTTTTCAAATCCAGTTGCTTAAGTGAATAGTTTTTGAGAAATTAAATAAAAAGTAATTTTTTTTTTTAAATTGTGAATTTTTTTCAAAGAACTAAGGAAGATTTTTGCATCTAGTTTTTAGTATTTGACTTAGAATTGAGAGTATTGAGAAACTTATTTGTCAACAAACCCCAATAAGGAATTCTTGTGTTTCGAATTTCCGGCCCCCCAAGGTTGAACGACAATTCCATTTTTTGCAAAAACCAAAAAAAAAAAAGATATATATAAAATATTTTTTTTTTTTAATATGCGGGTCCTAATTACAAACAGGCCCGAGGTATTCTCCCCTTTTTCTTGACGGGTTCTAGTTTTTGTTGAATATCAAAGTGACAAATTAAAAAATAACAAAAAAAAAAAAACTTATTAACATAAGATAAAAGTGGTTACCATAAATTAATTTTTTTACTCAATTAGAGCAAGACAGACATAGCAAGGACATTATTCTTTCCTTAAAAAAAAAAAAAAAGAAATTTTATATCTGTACTCAGGTGTTCCTGACACACACGTACGCTGAAGGTGCATACATGCTGACATCACCAAGCTAACAATCATGATTTACTTCAAATGATTTTCATGGTCAGCTACAGCTACCCTTTGGAAAGCCAGTGCCAAGGCAACCGAGTGGAGTCATCAGGCCAGTCTTGAAGTCCAACCATGCATGCGGTACTCAATCATCGTATATAATGCAAAACGATCTCTATATGAGAATTTATTGCCCGTTGATGTGTCGTATGCACTGAGCCATTATTTATTGCTCTCCAAAGGAAGACGACGATGACGACAACGGACGTATAGAAGGAGTTTATACTAGAAGCTTGTATAGCATGACCAGACCACAGGCAGGATATGTCTGTCGAGATATATTCTCGACAAGTAGACGCTTCACGCGACCAAAAATTCTCTCGAAACTCCTTCCAATTTACCTCCATAGTCATCATAGTTTTACGATAAATTTAGCATGAATTTATTTCCATTCTGGACTTCCTCCTTTGTTAGAAGGACGAACGGTAGACCCACAAGTGACGACGGCGACGCAACGGACGGAAGAAAGGAATATAGTTTAAATATATACGAGTGCATATCCTTGTTTCAACCGATGTGAATGTGTGTCTTACATGATATCGTAAGTTTTTTTTTTTTTTTTTGTTTTTTGAGGGCGATTTTTATTACCCCATTATGTTGATGAGATTGTTATGGAAATTAGGTGATTTGGCCAAAAACGGTGTGGTATGGTGGTAATGTGAGGTGAAGTAAGGGGCAGTGTATGCAGCTTATAAATTTCAGTGATGTGTTGCCCCGTAAGGTGCAATTCGATTTTAATAATAAAATGCTTTGTCGGAACAGAAGGGGTTACATGAATATGTTACGCCTTTTTTGAATCAAAAAGTTATATGAGTAATCGACGAACAAAAGACTATAAAAAAAGGAATACAAAAGTTATTTAAATAAATTATTCAAATTCGTTTAATTTTGTTTTGTTAAAGTTTTTCTTGTAGTTACAAAAGTACTTATACAGTCAGGTGGGTAGTTATACGAATTGAAAATTAAAATTATAATATTAAGCTGATTTTTTTACGGATACGGACGGTAGATCTCGTATTAGCGCTTTATTCGTTATAAAAAAAACTGAAAACTATCTGTACGAAGGGGCTTTTAAAAATAATGTCCGTAAGGCCGAGTTTCTTCAGTTGTGTGAAGAACTCTGCAGTATTATGTAATAGAAAATTTGATTTATATCAGTCGCATGGGGGGGGGGGGGGGGGGGTTCGTAGCTACCGCTGTATCGGCTGCATCAATGAGACTATAAAATATTAAAATAAGAAAATTAAACTAGCGGAATCAATGGCAAACGAAGAACTATGAAAGTTTTTTTCCACTCATCAAAAACAATAAGTTTTTTAATGAAAACTTAGAAGCCACCGAGTGTACTTTGAGAAGCCGTCAATACTACCCTACCACAACATCACCTAGAAACATGGACAAGGGATTAGCTGTAGAAAAAAAATACGCAAGTGTTTTAGTTTACACAAAAAAAAAAAAAAAACATTTTAAGGATGTGCCCTAGTTAGGCAAGGGAGGGTATTTTTTGATACAGGGCCCCCAAATGGCTAGCTAAGCCACTGATCAGTCAGCTGAACCTGCGGAAAAAATAGGGCAAACTTTCAGGCTTATTATAGTTAGAAATATGTGCTTCAGTTTTTCCCTGAATGCATGGGGTCGAGGATTGAGGCTAGGAAAACTGAAAAATGTATCCCATAACATTTCATGTAAAATAAGTTGCCATGGCTTCACTGTTACAAAGTTTTCAGATTTTTACAAGGCCTAACTCTAAAAGCCCTAACTCTACGAACCCATAGTTTTTGACTACGATGATAAGATCAACTAATCTTAGGATATAGTCATCAATATGAATTGAACTTATTTTCCTTTAATCAATGGCTTAAAGACTTTATCGATAAGTTTTAAGAAAATTATTGGTGATATGCAAAGCAGTGGCCAAACGACAGAACCATCAGGAACTCAAATTGGTCTTCTGGGGTAACGAATGAAGTATCCTTCACCCTTGAGCCGTTTTAAGTTTCCTTACTTAATCTTCCACCTGCTGCGTGTCCATTTAAAAGCTATTTTGAACATTCAAATTTCTAAAAATTAGCTCTGCAAACTCCTCTAACAAAAATATTTTTAAAAACGACCAGGATACCAATTTACTCTCGGAACGAATAGCATACAGCAAGCATAGCCGATCCAATAAGAAGCCTCTTTGCAAACAAAAAAATTTTCTAACTACGTCCACTCAATGGCTAAAAGATGCGCTTTCAATGCCTCTACACAACACTTGATTGCATCAAGGAGGTTCACATTGATCAGCATCATGTTTGACAATTTCTGTCTGATCATTGAAACGCAAAAACAACCCTTTGACAGCCATGTTGTATGGATTTCAAAATATTTTGAAAACGTTTTAAACGTAAGAATGCATCAACACTTGAAAAACTGTATGTACATTTTTGACTGATTACTCCGAACACTTTGTTTCTGTTTTTCCGAATTGGTATTCCTCGGCGACCACACCAACTACAGCAGCACAATTCTTCATTCAAAATAGCAAAATTTATCACTTTTTTTTATGAATTTAATAACCGATTTAATGTTAATAAATTGCGTGGGGCATCAATCCCGGTTGAGCCCCCAATTGTTTGGAATTTACAACGATTCACGATTAATTAAATCTTAAAATTAAAATTGTTTGCAATAGTTGGAAATCAAAACTAGTTTTTAAATGAATGTGCAGTATTGTGAATGTAGTCCGAGTGCAAACTATGTACCACGATTAGCTATAAATAAATAAAAAATAAATAAATTTGGTGGCACAGCAGCTCATGAAGAACTAGCAGAATGAGCTCTGGATTTATAAGGTCAAATGACAGATGAATGTGGCTTAATAGTGCCACATTTCAAATAGGAGAATAGTTCCACTATAATATTGGTGATGATGCTAATTGCTAATAATTTCCAAACTCGAAATTTTGAAAAAAAAAAAAAAAATAAAAAAAACTTTCAAATTAATTTTTTTCAAAATTTTATGTAATTAAGTATAATTTTTATTTTAAAAATTCAATGCTCTTATTAATTTTCAATAAAAAACAGAAAACTGGATGCTAAAATGTCTTTTAATTTTTGAGAAAATTGAAAAAAAAATAAATCTACTTTACTACTTAATTTGTAGAAATTTTTGGAAGTCGAATTTAAGGAAAACTTACTTTTGTTATTTTCAATTTTCTCAAAAAATAGACTACATTTTGACATCTGGTTTTCAGTGTTTGACTAAAAATTGATTGATATGAATATTGAATATTAAAAATAAAAATACTACAAAATAACGTCAAATTTTGAACAAAATCAATTTTTTAATTTTTTTTTTTTTCGAAAATTTAAGTTTGAAAATTAAAAAAAAACTGTTCCTTAAAAGAACTTAATTTATAAACAAAATGAAAGCACATATTCCTGGTTTATCAAAAAAGTAGAGCACGTCTTTTTGAACTTTACCGTTGTTTTTTAATAAATTTTTTTCTATTTTTTATTTTAGAAAATTGCTCCTCCTGTTATTTTAAATTTTCTGAAAAACTAAAAGACATTTTGGCATCCGGTTTTCTGTTTTTGATTAAAAACTAATAAAAGCATTGAATTTTCAAAACAAAAATTATACTTAATTACATACAATTTTGAAAAAAATTAGTTTGAAACTTTTTTTTAATTTTTTTTTTTTCAAAATTTCGAGTTTGGAAATTAATTTTTCAAAAACTATTCACTGAAACAACTTAATTTAAAATGAAAATCAAAGAAAAGATTTCTGGCTTTCCAAAAAGGTATGGCATGGCATTTTAAATTGTACCGTTGTTTTTAAATTTTTTTTTTCTGTTTTAAGTCAATTTTTTAGAAAATTGCACCTCCTGCCTAAGCGGGGGGAAATAGACACCCCCCCTCCCATACGATTTTATTCTTGTCTTAACCCAACCTACTCGCTCCAGCACTTTGGTGCATCTTATACCGATCACGCTGTATAATGTACCTACCTACATATGTGTAGATAGTTAGTAAAAATAAAAATGCCAATTAATCGAAACAGTCCATTGTATGGTACTTGTACTTATACTCATCTCATTTCATAATTTTGGCAAAAATTTGTTCAGCCATTAACATAAAATTTCAAACCAAAAGATTGCTTCACTTATTTTAGTAGGTAGTTATGTATATGAATTTTTATAAAACCTTTTTTTCTTCTTTGAAAATAAAATAAAATCGCTTTCAATTACTTAGTATCCTCTTATAATGAAACAACATCAATCGACAACATCAAATTCCATCATCGTCATCATCGTCGTCGTTGTCATATCCTATTCCTTTTCTTTTCGTCATTTTAAATAAAATTTAATTGAAACAATTCAAGTCACAATAGGAGTAGATAGAGACTATCTCCTACGTAAAAGTATACAACAATACACTTCTCTACGTTCTTTTACTTCCCTATGAACTTAATAAGAAGTGAAAATGTGCAAAATTTCAAATAAAACATTTTCACTTTCATCATTTTCTTTAAAACAAGAAAAAAAACAAAAACAAAGCACCTACAGGGGAAATTACAAAAGAAAATACGAATCATAAAAAAAAACACAGTAAGAGCAACCCTCTCTCCTATTTACGCACGAAAGACGTCGTGTCGTCGCTCACATAAATCCCCCCCTATATAAGCTTAGGCATCCATCGATCGATATTTTCCATCAGGATAAAAACTCCTGTTTACCCTCATTGACAAAGCTCTGATGGTGCCTTGAAAAATCATCTATGTATATTTGTATTATGTTCTCCTTATGCCACCCCTTCAAAAATAGACAACAACTTGCAACTTGTGACTATCACTAACATACAACATGCCCCCATCATCCCAGCCATACCGTCGTCGTTGTCGTCGTGTCGTCCAAACAACCATTGGGGATTGCTTCTTCGAAAGGCGACACTGACGTGGCAAACATTACAACGATGACGACACGGCGACAGTCTGAAGTCATCAAAAAGGAAAATTGTTATGACTTCTTGACAGTTCGTGTATATTTGTGCTTCCTGACAAAGTCAAAAGGTTGCAAATGAATGAAACTTCAAAAAAGGGGAGCGAAAACATAAAAAAGTAGACAAGAATGAGGTTCAAGGGAGCTATGTTTTTGGGAAAATACATATAAAGGCAAAAATACGAACTCTAACGCCAGCAATTTCTCGAATATGCATATTTTTTAAGTCATGTATGATATACATACGGGAAGGGGGTTTTCCTTTAACACTGTGTCTTGTCTTGGGGGTAATCTACGATCGACTAAGGGAGAGTTACGCGCAACTGGTTTACGATACGAGCTTGTTGACTCTTCGGTTGCCAGCTCATTCACGAGGTGCATGAAGGGGGTGGCCTACCCCTAGCCCAATAGTATGTTTTCATTTTCATTAAATAAGGATTTTTTATACTTTTGTCCTCTCTTGTTTATTTTTTCATTTCTTCGTCTCTCTATTTTGCACTTCTTTTATTTTCATAGAAAAAATTCCATTCCGTGCAAAAATAAATATAAAACCGGTGAGTTTGTTTCTGAAAATGATGGAATGGTTGTAAGATATTAAAAATGAAATTTTTTTACACAGATAAAAGTGCAACACTGGAGAGCAAAAGTTAAGGTAGCAGGTATAACTACTTACGAAGGAAATATGATGATACTTTGATTTTTTTTTTTTTTTCAAATGCGACAAAGCAATTATGTTAACTCTTTAAATATGTATTAAGTAAAAGATGTAATATGCTCATACGCTCACAGCAAAAGACATGAAATCAAAGCTACTAATGCACCTTTTAGGATTTCATTTAATAATTGCATACAAATCCAGCAACATAAAAAGAAGCACTTAATAAAAAATGAAATAAATTCAAGTGGTGTAGTTCAAAGTAAAGCTTTTGCATTCAGTAAAGAAAAACATTAAACTGAAACATTTCCTACCTAATTCAAAGAAAAACGCTACTAGAATTTTTTGAAAGCGATTATTATTTTTACTTGCGATATATGTATGTAGTAGGTACAATAAATTCGTGCAAAAAATCGAACTCGAGATAACAATCAAACTTGACATTTCGATGATAGAGAACACGAAAAAAGAGGGTCCCGCAATTCCGTCTGTCTGTCTGTCTGTACCTCGGCCTACAGCCTAAGCCCCTGAAGCGATTTTCTTCAAACTTGGAGCATAAAATTTGTTGGTGATTCCCTAGGGGGCATAGTTGTAAAAACTGCAGTATTTTCGGTACTGCAGTTAATTGACTAAAAAGATTAATTTCATTAAGTCTTTTAACTTACAAAAATACTTTAACTAAAATCGAGCAGTCAGTACTAATATTCCGACTGTGCAGTCAAAAAAAAAGACTTGTTGACTAAAAGTAAAATCATTACAGTACAAAGACTTTTCACTGACTAAAAAGACTAAAAGCAGTTAAAAAGTACTGCAGTTAATTAACTTACAGTTAATTAACTTTTTTTTTTAACTGCACAGTCGGAATGGTAGTACTGACTGCTGACTGCTTGTTTCGCAGTTAAAGTACTTATTTACAGTATTAACTTACATTCAATAGGAAAGTAATTAACTGCGACTTTATTAACTGCATTACCAAAGTACTGCAGTCTTTTACAGCTCTGCAAGGGGGGAAATCGATATTTTTTTTAGCTCAAAAAAAACCGGTAGGTACTTGCCATACAATCGTTTTAAAAAAAGTTATTTATCTCAAAAACGACTCTAACGATTTTTTTTTTAATTTTTTGTGTGTACTAGTATTACCGTTATTAACGGTACCTGCCATGGAACCGTTTTTTTTTTTATTTTCGATTTTCTCGTTAACCGATTTTGATCAAAATTTTTACTTAGGAGGTCCTATCAAGTGTGAATAATACTGCATGCAAATATTTTCAAAAAAATATTTTTTGGATTTTTACAAGAAAAGTTCAAATTTTTTTTTTTTTTGAAAAATCATTTTTTTGAAAACGGGTTTATAAATATTTTTGAAATTATGGTTTTAGCTGTATATTATTATATTCTGAAAAATGGCATACCAAATTTTTTTTTCTAAAAAATATCAAGAAAAATTATATATGAAAGAGTTTTTTGTGTGATAACACAAGCGCAGTGTAGGCTACAAAGCTTTCGCACCATCATATTAATACTCTTTCAATTAATTCAAATTTAATTCTTGACCAGCGTCAAATCTTTCATACAATCTCCCTCCTTATATGTTCAACGAATTGTTGACTTATGAAAAGAGTATGGAGAAAAAAGAAAGAACCCGAATGAATGAACAACAACAAGCTTGTGATTGGTAGTAAAAATGCTAGTTGATTCAAATGCATTCGTCAAACAATAAAACCTTCACTCGATCGACATGATCACGTGACCTTCGGTAGCGCAGTGCGTAGTGCACTTGGACCGGAGACGCTTGGTCTAGGTTCGAGCCTGAGTGGGGCAAATGGTTTTTCGAATAAAATTGAACCACTAAAGGAGTCTGATGATCGGCCTGGCGACCGTGAAATAGCTATAACTTCAGCCTATAAAACTTGGTGGTAGCTCACTCAAGTTGTTGTTCTTTCAATCAAACCTTCAAAAATTATATATAAAAAATTATTTTTTAAGAAAACCGCTCCAACGATTTAAAAAAATTTTTTCTGCAAAAATTCACATTTTTTCAAGAATTTAAATGGCGTTCTTCAGAGAAAACATTTTAAGTACTTAATTTATCAATTTAAAGAACGTATTTCATGCTTTTTATTAAATATGTGTTTTATATTACACTCAATCTTTAAAATTCGAAGAAACTTTTACTACAAGAGCAAGTTCGTGCGACCCAGTCGTGCATTTTATTTTATTTAATTTGCTCCATATGGCAAGTAATGATTATTGCGCAATCATAAGAAGCAGCAAGACACAAAAATTTTCTTTTTTTGAACATTGACATTTTCTTTGAAAATTTTTTTTGAGCCAATTTAATGTTTTTTTTTTTTCGATAACTTGTTTATTCAGCTTTAAGCTCGTCTTTTTTCGTCATTCTACAATTTTTTTTCAGAAGAATATCTTGCTTTGAATGAGAAAACAGACTTTTGACTTTTGCTACCAATATCTTCGCAAGGAATGACGACACTGAAAATTAAAGGGTGGTTTTAAAAACTGGAATTAATATTCTGCAAGATTTTCCCAAAACTTTATAACGATTATTTTTTTTTTGGCTCCTCATCGTTACATTCAGAAAAGGTCAAAAAACGACTTTTTAAAGACTTTTTATAAATTTTTTACTACTTTACAAATATTGAATGCAGGACTTAATTTGGTATGACATTTAAAAGAACTATAGACCACCAATATTTTTGTCAAAATTTCAAGTTAATCCATTGAACCGTTTTCGCGTACCGAATGATCAAAGTCGTAAAAACCAATTAAAGGAACAAATTGGATGGTTCATAAACATTGTGAAATTGTCATCAAAATTGAAACGAAAACAAAAATTTCTGGCCATTTTTTTCACAGTTTTGCGTTAGTTACAATATTATTGTTAAAGCTACCATCCACTCAAATTTTTATGTATTTCAAAAAAATCCGCTTTGACAATACGACGTAATATTCTTACATTTGTATGTAACTATAGCACTTGTTACCTCCCAAAGTCCTAATATAAAGTTTAAATTCAGCCTTGATAAAATTACGTATTTAAGTAACTATGGTTGAAGGTCCTGGGATCTTAATCTATCAGCTTAAATTACATACTTCGTTGCTTTACATTTCAACATCACTGTCGTCTATAAGCTCGAAAAGATGAAAAAAAAAAAAAAAACGATGTATATGTTGTCTGAGCTTCCATTGAATTGATTAAAGATTCGAACAACAACACCAACAACAGCAAAAACAATACAACGCAAGAAAAGGACTATTGAAATCTTGAAATTTAAATCACTCAAATGGATGATAAAACCAGCAAGGAGAATGTATTGGTACCATTCATATATCAGACTTCTTCCCATTCCCTACAATGGAGAGTGTCTGCTCACATATTAGTATATGTATTGAAAAACTCTTCAATCTCGGAGGATTTTATTCGTGTACCTATAAAAAGATAATCTTTTAGCTCAGTTCATAGCTATTTATATGTATTTATATTTATAAAAAAAAATTTCAAATATCTTAAGTAAAGTTAAGGACTCATCGTTGTTGGTTGTTTAACTTGTCTTGAAAATAACAAAAAAAAAAACAAAAGAACATAAAAAGTATCAAGTCAATAAAGAAATTTAAAGAGACATTTTTTTTGTATGTCAAATGATGCAAAAAATTTCAAATTTGTTATTATTCAAGTGGAATAATAAAAAAAAAAAAACGATATAAGAGAAAGTTGAGAAAATCAGTAACATCCGAAATTTTATTTGCTGTTTAGAAATTTTTACAAAATAAAGTGAAATTGTCGTTGAGAGAAAATTTATATCGATATGTAAGACAGTACTGTGAGAAAAAAAGTTAATCAAATGAAATTTTGAATATTATTTAATGCAATAAAATAGTTAGGAGTGGTTGAACCTCGATCTTTTTATGTAGACATTTCACTGTGGGGCAAATAACGCTGAAAACTAAAAGCAATAGATTTTCTGAGAATCTGCAAGATTTTTTTTGCCAACAGCGATTTTCTAAGCCAATTCTTGGCCAAATCTCCACTACACAGTTATAGTCCAGTCAACGAAGGAAAAATAAATCGTGTATCTAGGTTATTTTTGTGGTAGGGGTGACCCTCAAGTCCAACATACCAAAAGTCCCCAGCCCAGGGCCGCGAGCTTAAGCCTGGAGAGGGGGTTAAAGGTCCCCTTTTTTAGTTTTTCGCGAATATTTCGAAAACCAAGGGCTTAACTGAAAAAGTCTGGACCAAGAAATTTAAGTAAATTAAATTTCCTACAAAAAATGTTATCATATTTATATTTTCGCTTGGAGCAACACTAAGAAAGACGCGGGTTGGAGAAATGTCAAGAAATCTAAAAAATCGGTCATTAGTCTACAAAATTTAGTGTTTAAAGATCAATTTTATCTAGAAATAACAGAAAAAATAAGTATATGTCTTCAAAACTATTCCATTGATGATTTGGAAAGGAGTTTATGGGGTTAAAACAGGTGGCATCTTCCTTAGTGTTGCTCCAAGCGAAAATATAAATACAACATTTTTTGTAGGAAATTTAATTTACTTAAATTTCTTGGTCCAGACTTTTTCAGTTAAGCCCTTGGTTTTCGAAATATTCGCGAAAAACTAAAAAAGGAGACCTTTAACCCCCTCTCCAGGCTTAAGCTCGCGGCCCTGGGCTGGGGACTTTTGGTATGTTGGACCTGAGGGTCACCCCTACCACTTAAAAATTTCATTTATTTATGATTTTAGGTCTTCGTTGACTGGACTATTACAGTTAAGCATTGGCTTCGTTTGAAAAAAAAGTTTTTGGGTTGTTATTAAAATTGACACTACGATGATAGGAAGTTCGAAAAAGTGGGTTTCACCATACCGTCCGCACTGTGGGATGAAATGGCATTTTAGCGCGCCTAAATTGCATGAAATTTTCAGGAATCACTCTCAATACTTGACTATGAATATTTATTATTGGTTATTAGTATTTATTCACTGGTTGTGTAAAATTTTTATAATTTTACTAAAATAAATTTTTTACTATTATATTTTTTCTAAAAAGCCCGCCAAAAACCAGCAATCTCTCGCAACCTCAAATGTGTGCCTCTATTTAGTTCGTCAATTTATATATTACCGCTATTAACTTAACATTTTTATAAAAACAATAACAGATTCATACAAAAATTGTTTTTTTTTTTTCTTAAATTTTTTTCGAAAACTAGCAAAAAATGTGAAAAAGTGCAAAATAGATTTTCAAAGTTACAGTTAATTACGTATTTTATGCTTTAGAATTCTAGATAGAAAAGTTTGTAAAAGTTGGAATTTGGAATTTTTAATTTTCTGAAAAAATTAAAAGTGTTTACCTATCTATTTATAGCTTTTAGTGCAAGAATAGCTATAAGCTAAGCATATCAAATATTGAAACCCAACCGAATACTAAAATACGAATGAATACCTACTTTTTTTCTAAATAAAAGTATATTTTAATTTTTTTTTTAATTGTTCATTGAATTAATTTAATTTAGAAACAAAATATAAGATGAGATTTTCGGTTTTCAAAAAAGCTGCGACACAAGATTCTAAGTGTAGCCGCCCCTCCTGTCCATACGGAGAAAAACAGATTCCTCTCATATAATTTTTTTTTTGACAATATCCACATTCCAGACTTTTGACGCGCTAAAATGCCATTTCCTCCCACAGTGTCCCTGCGTTGCGTCAGTCGGTCTGTGCTTCCATGCGTGCACTGTAATTTTAGCTAGAGCCCAAGCGGGTGAGCCGATGTGCCTCAAATTTGGTACACAACATTTTTATTTGATTCCCGAGAGGAAAGATTCGAATTGTTGATTTAGCTCATAACAAGTAGCTGCTATACAAATATTTCAGTTTTTCTCAAATTTTCTCAAAAACGGCACTAACGATTTCGATTAAACTTCGTACCTGTAATAACCATAGTGGTTGTAGGAAAACTGAATTTCGGGGTTTTGCAAAAAAATATTCGCATTGCGTAAATAAAGTTTTGAAGTTTTTTGAGAAAATTGTCTTATTTTCGAGTTATTCAATTCACGTACAGCTTTTATATGGGTGCACCAATTTTGCAATCGTGTACTCCTGAGTAGTTTAAGCAATATTGCATTTAAAAATTTTGAAAATAATTTTTCTTAAAAAAAAAATAAATCAAACATGAAATTATCTTTTTTTATTTTTTTTTTACTTTTTAACATTTTTTTCTTTAAAATACTGATAGGTAAGTTATAGTTTTTCTTTTTAACTACAAGAGGAAGTTTGTGCGATCCAGTTGCGCATACTCTTTTTTTTACTTTGCAAAATTTTTGAGCAAAATACAATTTTCTAAAATGCCGAAAAAAAATTAGATGACCGTTATTTTTTGGTCAAACAAAAAATGAAGAAAAACTATCGGGGGTATCTAAATTGGCTAAAAGCATGATTCAAAAGTTAACCTAGGTTTAACTCAGAAACTGGATGATCTCGTACTAAAATGATTAAAATATTGGTTATCTAAAGCTGGATTGTCTGATTTTTTGCTATTGAACTTAGATACTTATATACTTTGTAACCTGACAACACTATATTTATTTAACAAATCTGATATATTTGTATGAAAAAGTACAAAAAAAAAATATTTCTTTTAAATAACAGATTTATTCATAAATAATATAATGATACGAAATTTCTTCACAGCACTGTTTAGATATAACTTTAAACAAGTAGGTATATATGAACTTTGAAATGCATCAAGTGCAGCGGATATTCACTCAGAGTTGAGCTTAGAAGTGAATTGATTTCATTCCACTTTGGATATAGTTAACGGAGAAAATCTGCTGAAGCGTAGTTAAGTTGATATTCTAAAGGATTTACCAAACGAAAGGAAAAAAAAAAAAAACACTGAACAACAAACTGATGTCTTTGAAGATGTTTTTCGAAGATTGCAGCTGCTGGTGGAAAATTCTTGTAAACAGAAAGTGAATACCGAACTGAGTGTCTTGAAGGCGATTAGGATAACGAGCAACGAACTGAAATATACTTTAAAAGAACCTTATTCAATCGTGTATAAGAGGATTGAGCTGTTGGGAGGTTTTTCAAAAGATATGCTGTAATTGGTGGTAGAGAGAGAGAGAGAGAGAGAGAGAGAGAGAGAGAGAGAGAGAGAGAGAGAGAGAGAGAGAGAGAGAGAGAGAGAGAGAGGGAGAGGATTTGCTCCTAAATAACTTGGAACACAACAAAGTAAATTTTACTGTCTCAAGGACCACAACAATATACCTAAGCCGATCAGTTTAGTCTGAAGAAATAATAATGAAGACCTTTAATTCCAGATAATTGAAAATGTTGCGAAATAATTCTTTATTTTTTTTTTTTTATTTGAAAAAGGCGAAATTTAATTTTTTTTAATAGCATCAACTTAAAAAATTCTATTGATAAAACAAGAATATAAAACTTAAACCTTCAAAAAAAAAAAAAGAAAAGACGTCCTTGTCCTTCTCTTAAGCGTTTTTCCGCTCCACCATATTGGAAGGGAAAATTTCTGTTATGCCAACAGCATTCATTTCGACCCAAAAGTATTATGTAAATTTAACTTTCAGACATCGATGTGAGATAAGGAAAAAGTTAAAATTAAATATCCTTTTTGCATAGCAAAACTCTGAACTTTTATTATATTTTTTTCTATATACTTCCACGGAAATAATATAAAGTTTCCTTTTTTAATGAAACAAAAATAAAAAAAAATAAAAACTGTATTCAAAAAATATGCAAAAGAAGACTAAAGTTAGTGTATACCTAGTTGAAGTGAGAAAAACAGTGTTGGACAAAATTAAATGTTCAAAATATTAATGAGAAACGAAAATAAAATAAAAAGGATATTTCTTTGGACTGGTTGCTTAATAGAACAAAAAAAATAAACATTGATTTTTATTATAGAAGAGAATGCTGATTGAATTAAATATTTGAAAAAAGTTCAAAAGTTAAATAAAAGAATAAGCGACGCTTTTTAGTCTATTTGAATTGGACAATGTTGACCGTTTATTGGATCCATTAGCATAAATGAAAAGGAAACTATATAAACTTTGGAATCGAAAAATTAAACTTGATATGCTTCTATAATTTATTCAAAAAGTGTTATTGAAGGTAGAGCACGTCTTGGCAATCAATTGTTTTCGGGGCTAACTTTCTTTTATTTTATGAATATCGAATCTTAGATTGGTCCTTCTATATCTTTGGTGTTATCTACTATAAGAATTTATTGTTAAGATTAGGATGCTAATCAAATGAAAGTAAATTTGGTTTAGGTTTTAGATTTAAAAAAAATGTTAAAGAAAACAAAAATTAGAGAAAAATTCAAATGTTTTTCCTATCTTTGCGATTATTTAGATCTATAGAATTTTTCTAAGCTCTTCCGAGGAGAAGTTGAGAAATTTTGATATTTAAATGATTTAGATGCAGCCTCAAGTCTGGTAGGGGGTGACTTGAACCCGGATACCTGCTCCGTATGACAATTTAAAGGGATGCCAAATGCATATCTCGAAAAAAAAACTTGTTTTACTAAAGCGCCTATAGCATTCAGGGCGTAAGGGCGTAAGGGCGTACATCCTTTTCGATGTCAAAATGCTGCTGAAGTTTTTTTCTCTGCAGCCTGCAAACGATCAATTATTGATATGGCTACAATACTGGTCTTATTAAGAAATAAGAAAAGAAGCAGATGGAAATTGCACCTACCACTTAAATAAAGGCAAATAGAAATCCCCCTATACCGTACGACCTTTTCCTTCTTAAGGCAGAACATACAAGCTCTAACCTTTTGTAGTATCTTATGCAAAACGACAAAAATGATCTCTCAGAGGATTTATTTAATTCCTTAGTAGCAACGTCGTCAGTGTCGCTTTTAAATTATGTACATATGTACTTAAAAAAAATAAATAAATTTGGTGGCACAACGGCTTGAAAAGAATCAGGTCCTAGTTCCTTACAACTCTCAACTTCTTCTGTGTTTCTACAGGAATGGAGGGGACCTACAGTTTATTGCCCAATCCAAACGGCTTAGGTGACGGGCGCTTTTCTATGACAGGAGATACTCTTAGAGGATTTGTCATTTCCTCTTAAGAGGCAGTGGCCCTGACAAAAAAAACGTTTTTGTTTTTTAGGTGGAAGCGACTGGGAATCGAACTCGGACCGCTGGTATGACATCCCAACGCACTAACCATTATACGCCACGGGCTACTACTTACATGGGAATATACTGATAGTTGCAACTCTCAGTGTTAAACACTAATGGTCGTATTAATAAACATTGTCTAACTTTAGACAGCCGTCCAAGTTTTTAAAAAACCTTTCTAATTGTTGCTAAAGTGATTTTTCGTTTTATCTTGCTTTAGACAACGTAATCTATCGTTTAAAGCTTGAGAAATGAAGTATTTTTTTTGTTAAATAAAGCATATTTCCGACTGTTTCGAAATACTTAGACATAGTTTAAACAGCCAAAAATCTAATTAATAGGACCATAACTGTCTTATTCATAAACAAAAAATAGTTATTTCAGCTCTTGTGTTCAGGGAAACTACACCATGGAATTAGAATTTTCCGGAATCAAATTAAGCAGTAAGAAATTGCCTATATTTTGAGTCCAGAAAATTCTTAAACCATGGTGTAGTTTCCCTGAACAAAAGAGCTAAAATAACCAATTTTTTTTATGAATAAGGCAGAAAATGTATAGCTTTCGCTTAATTTTAGTAAAAAGCTTTTGCTTTGCAAAATTGAAAAATCCGAATGAAAATTAGAAAATTTGAAAATTTCAAACTTTCCACATTAGTTTTTTGTTCGTACACACATAACTCGGCTGAACATCATCCAAATTAGATGGACATTTTTTTTGTTATGGATTTGTATTGAACCAGATAAACACACTTCGGAGATAAAAATTGGAATGTTAAGCTGGAAAAGTTGGAAAGTCGTGATAACAATTGGAGCTTGCTCCACATTCGAAAGAAACATTAATAATTTAATCAATTATAGGTGGAACGAAGTTCGGCGGGTCAGCTAGTGTATTATTAATTATTTATTACTAGCTGATCCGGCGAACCTCGTTCCATCTAAAATTCATTAAATTATTGTTATAAATGTCTCCAAAAGTCGAGTCGAGAAAAAATAAAACTCCATTGAAATTAAATTAAAAATGGATTTCACACATTTAAAGGCATTGCAATGCTTTGTGATGAACAACGTTGTCTGTTTTGTTGTCCGTTGCGTAAACAAACAATGCAGACGGTCTTGTAAGGAACCGTGATGTAATTATAAAAAATAATACATATTTGAATTGAAATAATCTTAGTTAATGAACAAACAAACGTGGAGAAAAAATGTTTTAAAAATGCAATAAAAAAAAATTACGTATACGCCTGTGTGTACCGCACCATTTTATCGTTGTTTTAGAAAAAATCTAGAAAATCGTGTGCAGCAAATCGACTTCAATCCGTCAAATCTTTTAGAAGAGATGCGATTGAAAATTTTCGGCGCCGTTTTTTTTTTTTTCAGTAATCTTTGCAATTTTATCATGATGAGATATACGTTTCAACAATGCTGCCAAGGTTTAGAGAATTGGTATATACCATTTTTTACTTGCGATATAGGTACTATAAGGGCAAGTTATGAACTCGTGCAAAAAATCGAACTCGAAAGAAGAATCAATCTTGACATTACGGTGATAGAGAACACGAAAAGAGTGGGTCCCGCATTTCCGTCTGTCTGTCTGTATGTTTGTATGTCTGTCTGGCTGAACCTCGGCCTACAGCCTAAGCCCCTGAAGCGACTTTCTTTAAACTTGGAGCAAACGATTTTTTAGTGATTCCCTAGAGGGGGAATCGAGATTTTTGTTTTTAGCTTAAAAAATAACGGTAGGTACTTGCCAAACAACCGATTTAAAAAAGTTATTTATATCAAAAAGAGCTCTTTTTTGTTCGTGTGTAGGTACTAGTCGTGGTATGGTCTATATTTTGATGAAAAAAAAATTACCAAAAACCGTTATTAACTACAGTACCTGCCATAAAACCGTTTTTTTTTTTTAATATCTCGTTAACCGCTTAACCGATTTTGATAAAAATTTTTACTTAGGAGGTCCTATTAAGTTAATAATACCGCATACATATATTTTCTAAACAAAAATTACCATACCAATTTTTTTTCTAAAAAAAAATCGAGAAATAGGTACCTATAAAAAATTATTTTTTAAAGAAAACCGCTCCAACGATTTTTTTTTGCGTAAATTCGCATTTTTTCAAGAATTGAAATGGTGTTGTTTATTCTGAGATTAAAACATTTTAATTTAAAGAACGTGTTTCATGCTTTTTTTCCATATTCGAATTTCCATTCTTCAATTTATTAAATGATTAAATTCATATATGTACCTACATATCAGAGCTGCAGTACTTTGGTAATGCAATTAATAAAGTCGCAGTTAATTAACTTACTTATTGAATGTAAGTTAATACTGTAAATAAGTAGTTTAACTGCGAAACAAGCAGTCTGTACTAACATTCCGACTGCGCAGTTAAAAAAAAAGTTAATTAACTGCATTAGTTTTTAACTGCTTTTAGTCTTTTTAGTCAGTAAAAAGTCTTTGCACTGCGATGATTTTACTTTTAACTATACAGTCAAGTAACTGTAGTTTTTTTTAACTTTTTTTTTCTTTTAAGGGCCAGTTGTACAAATATTTGATCCGTGGTTCAGGAATTTTAACTCACCAATTTCGGCGGATTAACTGTGGTTCAACGATGGTTCAGACATGTAATTGGCTTTTAGTGCATATTAGAACCTTGAACCATCGTTGAACCTCAGTTAACCCGCCGAAATCGGCGAGTTAAAATTCCTGAACCACGGATCAAAATTTAAACCACGATTGTACAACTGGCACTAAATTTAATTTCTTTTTATTCCATCCTGTTCTTTTATAAGTACAAGTCTGCACCGCTGTTGCTATGTAAAGGCCATATCTGGGATTCCTGACAACAAAAAGAAGCCCAAAACCAAACAATAAAAAAGCCAACTCTCACTTAAAAAAAAATAAACTGAGTTTTGCAGAGATATTTCAAAACACACTTTTCTCATTACTTTAAATGTGATTTCTGCAAGATGGCCCTACTTGCAATATTTTATTTCGGTATACGTAAGGCCGCAAGTCCCATCTACATACATCTGACTAAGCTCAATCATTGCAAACTTTATTATTTCAACTAGCAACTTTGACATTTTGTCCAATCTATTGATTTCCACTGAACCAACAAAAATATGGTCAATAAATTTCAAGATTTATTCAAGGACCTTCTGGAAAATTAAATCAGGAAAACTTTTTCTCATAAGTTCTTAGATATTCACCCCATCACTGTCAATTTTTTTTTTCTTCCTAACTATCTACTCGTATATCTATTCTATTACATTATATGCCGTAAAATATATCATTTAATTGTGATTGGAAGCATTTCAAGTTTCTCCAGAATATAGTTTGCGCCACATAAATCATCTTCACTTCAAGACAAAAACTAAACTTTTCACTTTGAATAAATTACAAAATTAGATGAATTCGCTGGACGATGAGGCAATAAACTATTTTATGTATAGTGTATGTATGTAAGAGGGTGGAAGAAGAAGTTAAAAGGCGACTATTGAATAATTACTTGCTGAAAACAATTTACTACTTGGCTGCCTCTGACTTTGAGATTTTCAAACGAAGCGCGTAATCTTCTTCCACAATATATTTTGCTAACCATCAACCAGCATGCCACTTCAGCTTAAGTTTACTTGCCCCTTGCAACTTTGCTTTTCTATGAATTATTCATTTCTATTTTGCCGCCAGCTATGGCGAGGTGGTGGTGTGTTGGTATGGCAACTATCTACTACTGCCACTACTGGCAACATACTATATATGTAGGAAGTATGAAGCGACTTGAAATCTCCAATCAATTTGTAATTGCACTCGTCCTATTCAGTGTGTAAATGTGTTTGTACAATAATACTCGCGAAAATAAACTAATAAACAAGATGTCCTACTCTGAGGTATATTATGGACTTAACAGTGCCGTGTAAACAATTTTGATTAAAAATATTTTTTCAGTGTAAGTAAAACTCAATACTTTTTTTTACAAATTTGCCTTGCACAAAAACTCAAACATCTAAGGATTCAATGAGAACTGGCCGGATCAATGTAAACTCCATTCAATGTTCCTGTTATCCACCACCCATAAATAATTTTGAATCGGTATCGGTATTGGAACGGCAGTGTGAACAGAAAGGGATTCTGTTGGAGCGAGAACGTTTCGAGACTGTATGGGCATCGGCACTATAATGTGAATCAAGCCTAAAGGTCTTTACTAAAATGTTCTTAGTTTTAAACATTTTTTAAACTAGTTTTATACTAAACTAATTTCCTTAATAAAATCCATCTGAACACGCCTAAAGCATTGCGCAAACCTAAGCGATGGCGGTGGCGATCGCGATAACAATGTGGATGCCGCTCATGTGAATCAATAGGAAGGCTCACATCTATGCGATATGTGGATCGCGATCACGTTCCACTGCTGCGTTCAACTAAGCGACTTTTACTAAACGCAGCAAGCACCATTTTGATCGCAGTATCACACAATATTTGAATTGTTTTGTAAAAATTTTAACAAAATTCAAATGAACAATGACTTAGAACATTACAGCAGATTAATAAAATTTAAAAAAATCCAAATTTTGTAAAAATTTTTGCGCAAAGAATACAAAACACAAAAAAGCAAAAAAAATTACGGATAAAATTGCCGTCCCTGCCGATTTATTATGCCTAGATTTATCTGCTACTTATTTTTTCTCAGTGTTTATTTGACAATTTGCGCGTCACTAAATGTATCGCAATATCGTGCTGATGTGAGCTGGTTTTTGATCGCGCCTTTATCGCGCGATAAAGGCTATCGTGGTCGACACCGCCATAGCTAAGGTTTGCGCAATGCTTAAAACAGTAACGGATCACATCATTTTCACATTTGTAACTGTCAAAGTGACATTTGGAGTTAGTATGACACTAGGAACATAAAAGAGCCATTTGGATATTTTAACTTTAGTAAAATGATAAGAAGATAATATGATTCTAACTCGTTTAAAATTTGGAAAATCCTGTTTTTAAACTATAATCAATCATACTTAAAGTGATTTCACATCATACGAAATCTTCTAAAATTTTGCTCTAACCTTTTAATGAGCTAAAAACAAAACCAAAATTTAGTGTCATGTCATATGTCATACGGGATTAAGCAGCTTTTTTCCAACTTTCAGTAACCGATCAAAACTACTCATTTAGTTGCCCAACTAGATTTCATAAAAATATCGTGTTTTTATTTTATTGATGTTTGGTTCTTTAAACTGGCAACACTGTTTCTTGTGAAGTAAATTTGACACCTGACAGAATTATTTAAGCTTAAAATATTTTGCAATCGCACCTTAATGACAGAACAGAATAATGATTGCTATCTGCAGTTGCCAATATATTGTCCCAGTTGCTGGATAAAGTGGCTGAAAATTTGACTTTCGGGCCAGTGCATCAGCACAGGTTCTTACTCCTAAACTTCAAATTTAATTTTAAAAAAAGCAACATCTAAGTTATCATTACAAAAAACAAAAATTTTGTTCAGCCCAATTCTAAATGAAAATTCCCCTGGAATAATTTATTTTTATTCTAAAATTTTATTTAAATGCCAAATACAGCAAAAAATCTGTCTCGAACATTCAGAATTCTCATTCGCGCTAGCCAAGGTAAAAATATTTTACTGGAGAATTCGGAATAGGAGTATTTTATTCCAGGAAGAATTCGTCTCCCGGTGAGTTTTTTTCCCGGGAAATATTTAGAATTGGGCTGTTTTTTTAATTTTGTTCATAAAAACTTATTTTCTACTTTTTATTTCACTACTTTTTGAGATAAAGTGCACACCGGGTGCAACTCTGTTGTTTGCAAGGCAATTGTTTCGAGCAACGTAGTTAATCAAAGATAACTGATTTCGCAATTTCCAGAATGTTCACCGAATTCGACGAAAAGGTTGTTTTTTTTTTTCAAATTATTTTTCTTGTGTATTTGTTTTCTGACCGAATAATTTATTATTTTTTTTCTGCACAATGCTGTATGAATGCATTTGTGTGCACATTATTAACCCAGATTCTGCGGCAAAACAACATAATATCCTGGTGGCAATGTGCTGTAGACCAATATTTAGCTTGGCTAACCGAGTATCTATCTGTATATACATATTTAGACAGCCTGATGCGGTGCTCAGGCATCCTTTCTCTCCTTATGCCACCCCCTTATTGTAATTTTTGTTTTGTTTTACTATCATTGCAGGTGGTAGAGCTCATCGATGCGGCTGCGATTAATTCATCGGCGGTCCGCCTTGACTGGGTAATGCACGTCAGTGTGACGGAAAAATATGTTGAGGTATGATTTGTGTTGTAATATAATGATGGTTGATTTGGTTTTGGTTCGTGGTGGTTTCAAAATATAAGCTTCTGGCAAATTGGAGGAAAATTGAGACCACCATCGATCGGACAGAGAATTAAAAATTAATTAACATTCGTTATGATGCCACAGGGTCTGTATGTACGATTTCGTGACATTAGTGGCAGTTCGCTGAAATACAACATCATGACAGTGCTGAATCCATCGATTGAATCCCATGTTGTTGGTAATCTAAAGAAATACACAAAGTATGAGTTTTTCCTGGCACCGTTCTATCAAAGTCTGGAGGGACAACCTAGTAATTCAAAGCTTGTGCAGACATACGAGGATGGTGAGTTGTGGTTTTATTTTTATTTTTTTTTTTCAAATTGTATTTTACTGATATAATTTTAATTAAAAAAAAAAATAGTTCTGAAGGATACATTATGATTTAATTAAATTCCCTCGGGTTAAAGTTCCAAATGTAATTATTTTTATTTTTTCGATTTCAAGTTAATTAAAATATCTCTTTTGCCATCAACAGTAAATATTTTGATATTTGCTTACATGCCTTCAAGCATTATGAAAACAGCAATATATTCGATTCCTGGGGAGTATGTTTATCGACTTAACATAAAATTTTTTTTATCCATGTACATAAATTCTGTAATTTTATTTTTAGGAAAATACTTGTCTTTAGGAAAGATTATTTCATAGAAAATTTGCTGGCAGGAAATCAATCATTTTTAATTTTAAAGCAAAATTAAATAAAAATTACCGTTATTCTATTTCACTTTTGCGGACAGGCGCACAGTGGTTCCTAGTTGAAAAAAACCAAAATATTGAAATAATTTCCACAGTAAAGTTAATATGATATTTTTAATCTACATAGGTACATATAATTAAAGAAAACACTTATTTTTTTATTTTTATGTGATTTAGAATTGCAATTAGGTACGTTAACCCAAAAGAGGCTTCTTTCTCATTTTCCGAAAATTAAAGGATTTTTTTTAGCAGTTTGTATATGCCTGTAATTTTTAAAAGGACCATTTTCGTTTCAAGAAAAAGTGTTTACTTTATCAATGACATATTTGGCTTTATTATGAGATTTACCGTTTCTCAAATTGACCAACAAATTTTAAACATATGTTGAACAATTTGCGGAGAGCTATGTATTATCCTCTGAAACGATTTATTCTTGCTATTTAATGGCCAATACAAAAGATGCTAAACGTTGCTAACTGTTGGCTCTAAGACTATTTTAAGGCCAATACTATATACGGTTTGTCATGTAAAAATAAAAGGTCACTTTCGCCGCAATAACCTTTTAAGTGTAACCAACATGTGTTTTTCGAACACCACTTGAAATCGACTTCTGGTATTACCGTTGCTTGTTTAACAGCAATTTTGGTTAAATTCAATAGTTCAATAAAATAATTGTTGCAGTTGCATTTGAGCTTTTAAATAAATTAATTAAAAAGTGGCAGAGCGATTATATTTGTGAAAGAAAAAAGTGTTGGAGAAATTTTTATTTACCTAAATACTGAAAATACTGAACACCAGATTTTGATAAATTAATAAACAAAAGATATTTCTTCTCAAAAAACACCCGAAAAAAGGGTTTAAATTATGATCTATAGTTTTTTCGCGTACCTATAAATATAACAAAACAAACATGAGTACCTTTCGTTTTTTTTTTATTCACAAAAACATTTTTACATCTGGTTTTCAGATTCTGACTAATTATTGATAAGAGCATTGAATAAGATTTTAATAAGATTGGTTCATCCGTTTAATTTGTAAGTAAGAAAGAAACCACTGTGAGGTGGCTTAAATTTGACGAGTTGCGCTTAAAATTAATATCCGAGTACATTTTAAATTACCTTGGTTTCAACACAACGAGCCATTAACATTTCCCAAAATCTTTACTCAAACTCAGAAATTCAAATTAATTTCTTGGATCACAATACTGTTCGTCGGATGTGAAGCAATACAATGGTAAGTTATGATCAGCTCATCAAATTCTGATCTCAACATCGTTGTTGATAATTCAAGACTTTAGAAAGTCAATAATTTATAAATAAATAAATATATAAATACCGACAAATATGTAAATTTTATAGGTTTTTTTTTTCGTTTCATAAAAGAATTGTCACAACATATTTGTCAGAAAATCCTGACAATTGTTGAAAAATACCTGACAATTCATTGTCATGACAATTTTTTTATGAACTGAAGAGTAGGGTATTTTGCGACAATTCTACAAAATTGTCAAATTGTTAAAGGAACGGATTTTGACAATTGTCAAGTTTTAAATTGCAAAATTGTCACCTGTCGCAACTGTCAATATTTATGAAATACGGCCCTGGAATTACTGATGGTGACACATTTTCCGGGCTGCGAGGACAGCAACCCTGAACTACTTAGAACTCATGAAGAAGGTCATGTAGAACGTAGAGCTCATGTAGATCGTATTAATACCGTTATAACCAAAGAAAGTATTGCCTGAGCAATTAATACTTTCTCACCACTTAAATCTCGACGTCTAGACGGCATCTTGCCAATTATGCTACAAAAGCTAGAAATTGTGGCAGTCCCATGTCTGATGGAGATGATTTTCATGGAATGTCTCCAACATTTAAGAGTAGTTTTTATGGCAAGCAAAGGTCACGAATCTGCAACAGAATTTCATCTAATGGGCCTTCAATTTTTTGTGCTTAAAACTGTGGAGAAGATT
This sequence comes from Epistrophella euchroma, assembly GCA_947049315.1. NCBI lineage: Eukaryota > Metazoa > Arthropoda > Insecta > Diptera > Syrphidae > Epistrophella > Epistrophella euchroma. The sequence goes on along the minus strand of OX346245.1, from coordinate 116,072,711 downwards.
CTCAAAAACCATATTGGTGACATTCCAGTTGAATGTCATCTTGTGTTAAATGTCATCTCTCAACACGCATACCTTAAGGGTAGGTCTATACCTCAAAAGTCTACAAAAATAGACGAAAAATGTTGCCAATATATATAGGTACCTATTTCTTCACGAAAATGTATAAATACTCTTATAATAATAATTTTATTTGCAAATATGAAAAAAAAAATGAGACACAACAACAACAAAATCAAACCCAAGTGACTTCTATCCCAAACCACTGAAAGGCGAAAACTTTTTCAGTTTTCATTATTATTTTCAACCTCAACCAAATGCCACAAACATCGAAATCCAATAGAAAATAAGTTGTTATAGGTTATCGCACTTCCTCCTTGTATCAAAACAAAAATCTAAATACAATGAACCACCATACTTTGCCAACAGATGATGTTGACGATAGACCCAAAACCAATTGCTCTGTACTTCCAATCGATATCAAATTCATTCCCCAAAGCTCGCCCATTTTTATAACAAAAACAAAATTCATAAAAAACAATTTCGCTTAGCAAAATACTTCGAAAAACGAAAAACAATTTCAACAATTTAATGATGTGCTTCCGAACACAACTCTTGTTTTTTCAGTTCCATCTGCTCCACCAGACTCGGTCCTTACCGGGATGTTGAACCGAACAGCTGGTTGGGTCCGTTGGTCACCGCCACCACCGCAACATCATAACGGTATTTTGCTCGGCTACAAAATTCAGGTACGTACTACAAAGTTTTTTCATGAATATTTATGTTTTTTTTTTTAACACTCACCAGAAAAACCACATTCACCTCATATAGTGTTAAGAGGGTCAGAGTTTACACGCCCAACAAACCACCCACTCATTAAATATTTCTGAAAATAATTGCAATTAAAAAAAAAATAATTATTATTTGTAGGTAACGGCAGGAAATACAGCTAAAGTCCTGGCCAATATGACACTGAACGCCACCACTACATCAGTCATGTTGAACAGCCTTACAACTGGTGCCACTTACAACGTTCGCGTGGTCGCATACACAAAGGCCGGAGAGGGACCGTACTCTCAGCCGGTAAGTGTTCGTTCCTTATCCATCCTTACACCCGCTTGGATGAAGGACTTAACTCGAAACAAAAGCTTCAGAAAATAATTCGTTTGATTTGCAGAAATCCTTGGTGATGGACCCGGCCCATCTAATCTCGCCACCACGGGCACATCCTAGTGGCTCGATGAGCGGCATCACTGGTCCCAGTGGTGTTGGTGGTGGTGGTATTGGTGGTGGCTTAGACGGACATGGAATGGATCCACTTGACGATATAGCCGCCACCACCCACAGGAAGTCGACGAATGTCGTCCACGAGACCTGGTTCATGGCACTTGTGATCACAATGCTGGTAGCCATACTCATCTCGGCGGCAGCTGCAATGCTCTTCTTCAAGCGCCGTCATCAGTTGACAAAGGAATTGGGCCACTTGAGTGGTAAGAAGAATCCGTTCCCGGAAATTCCCTTTTATGTATATATGCTTCCTCTTTGAAATTCGCTTCAATATAATACGAATTCCCTGGTTCGCCTGGTTCGCCTCTTTTGCTTTCTTTTATTTTATTTTATTTAATTTTTTTTTTTTTTTGTATTTCTGCAGTTGTTAGTGCCAACGAAATCACTGCCCTGAATATCAATGGCAAGGACAGCTTGTGGATTGATAGGGGTTGGCGCAGTGCCGACACCGACAAGGATTCCGGTTTGAGTGAAACCAAATTGCTATCGAATCCGAACAGCCAGTCGAACTATACGTCGGACGGTGGGACGGACTATGCTGAAGTGGATACGCGTAACATGAGTACGTTCTACAACTGTCGCAAGGTAAGTTGAGCAGAAGAATTTAGATTTAACTGGACTAGTGGTGCCTGATGGCACTTGGAATCTGCGTGATTTTGCTCTTGGTCCTTGGATGTTTATTCGTTTTGCTGGAAATAATTTGTGTGGTTCTTTTTTTTTTTTTTAATTCTTCTATGTGTTTGTTTTTTTATGCTTATGCAGAGTCCTGAGAATCCAACGCCATATGCGACAACAATGATCATTGGGACATCGTCGACAGAGACCTGTTTGAAGACGTCATCATCGAGCAATGACCAGGATTCGGGAACACATAGTCCGCATTCGGATGCGGCTCCACCGCAATGTTATGCGGCACAGAACAAGCACAACTATCATCAGTATCCACCAGGTAGGTTTTTTTAGGGAGGAAATAATATATCATCGATTTAGGGAAGACAAAATCTATCCACGTTTTGTCAGATGACAATTCTTGTTCTAAGTTTTGCAGTTGTTGTTTTTTTTTTTTCCTGGAGAGATGCCAATATTTTGTACTCTTTGCTTTTTCGTTTTATGGGTTAAATTTACATAAGAATTTTAGGAAGCCTAAAACTTTAAAATCAGCACTTTATAAGAACCTAGTGATGATTGTCCGCTGAAATTATTTATTCTTACATATTATTTAGAGGTAGAGTGCGATTTCTAGGAAATTATGAATAGTAATAGGAGAGGCTCCAGTAATGGCCCTTACGAGTCCGAAAAATTGCTAGCTAATTCTTTGATGTTAAATTTTCGCAAATTTAACTGCCTTGTGCAAAGTCATAAGGGTGTAACTGGTGTAACATAACACCGAAATTTTCCAGTCCAACGAATTTAGTTTAAATTATTTTTTTATTTATTTTTTTTTCAATACAAACGTAAATTTAATTAATTCGAGCGATTAAAACTCAATCATAATGTCGAAATTACAGAAGATAATAATCAGCTACACACGAGTTATAATCCAAGGGCAAATAAATATCGGGTTTTCAGGACAAACATTCCTACTTTTGACGTATACGCCAATTCTCATTTCTCTTTTGGTTTCGCATGAATCATTGATGCGTTCAAACTTTTACTTTTGGTTCATCCAATTACGGACAAATTACAATAATATGCCGATCCATTCGATTCTGCCTATGCCCTAAACGATTCACGTTCTTTGCCTTCACATTTTCTATGATATCTAGGTACGTCAAATTCTGGCTTTTATTCTTTGCACTGCTGAAAATTATCCAAAATAAAAATAATACTGAGATATTTCAAATTTTTGTATTGAATTGCCACGATATGCTTATCTTAGAGCAGTGGAAATATATAGAAGACTTGCGAATTTCCGAAAGTCGTTCCAAATTTCTTCAATTTTAATTTGCATAATATTTACAAAATAAAACGGGGTTTTTAGACCCAAAAACAGTTTTTGACCAAATCGAAATTGCGAAAGTTATTCCAGATTGTTCTAGTTTTTTATGAAAATTATTTCAAATTTTTGGAACTTTTTGGATTTCTCACTTTTTTCGGGTTTCAACAGATATTCGAAATAATTTTAAAACAAAATCTGGCAATTTTTTTAATAAATTCCCGTTTATGAAAAAAGGGGATAAGACGTTATGTAAAAAAATCTGGAATAAGCCTGATGGTACAACAAATTAAAAAGGGTTTGTGCTCTTGGGGAAAAAAATGAAAAAAAAAAAATTAGAAAAAGTCAAAAGTATTTTCAGTTGAATATTTAAGCACTAGGTTATGCAACACCATAGCATAATTAGTCTACCCTTTAAGGGCTTATACGTGAAAAAATAAGGCAATTTTCTCTCAGACTTCAAACCCTTATTTCCGTTATGCGTTTTTTTTTGACAAAAATCAGAAACAGAAATTATTCTGTTTTTTTACAGTACATGTACGAAGGTTATTAAAAATCGTAGGAGCTCTTTTCGACAAAATCTGAAAAAAGAAAACCAAAGCGTGTTGTATGGAAGCAAAAATTCGAATTTTCTCTTGGAAACAGCGTTGCCCTAGTGACACGATCGTGCTTTTTTGACACGATAATCTTCGTGGCGCGGTGGCACAAAAAAGTATAAAATGGCAAATTTTTTGTTCCCATAATTTTTACTTAAAAATTGAATGAAAATTGGTCCGAATTCGGTAAAAAATCGACAGAAGCTCATATTTTCATGAATAGAGCATAATTGATTTCATTTGATTTTTTTTTCGTTGTACCTATTACACACCGTAACAAAATGTATTGCTTATTAAAAAAAATAGAAGAATTTGTGGTTTTTTCACATAGCACGAATTTTGGCACTTTTTTTCAGAAAATATGGCACGTTAGTTTAGTTCCCGACAGCAATCGCTGCTAGGGAATCACAAAATGCTCCGCGTCTTTACCCGTCTAGGATCTAGCTCAATTTTCAGTGGGTGCACGGACGCAAGTAAAAATTAAACGTTGGAGAATTGAATTCAAAATTTTTTAAATGGTTTTCGAGAAAATATTGTTTTATAAAAACGAAGCCTTTTAGTTTTTACAAACCTTGGCGGTTCGATTAATTTTTGACGGTTATATATGTACTTACTTTTTTTTTTAATTAAGCACGCCAGAAAATTTGATTGGAAATTAATTGTGGCCATAAGCAGCGATAATTTATAATTACTAATGTCTGGAAATGTCATAAAAAGTAGATCTGAATTTATTTAATTAAGACCGCCTATTCATACAATCTGAAAGTTCAGTTTTCAGAATTTAGATTTAAGTCTTGCTTGTATTAAGCTAAATAAATAAATAAATAATTGCATCGAATTTCATTAATTTTTGTCAAGTAGTGGGCGACTGCTGATGCCAATATTCAAAAAAAAATTGGGCCTATGTGTTTTTTTTCGATATGATCGTTTGTTAATAATTGTAGAATGTAGATGTAGACAAAAAACCTTACCCCAAAAAATATTACAAATATTTGTTCTAATTTCTTATGGTCGACTTTTTAATGCGATATAATATGTTCTGAGTTAACGACTTAACGCAGCAAATTAAGTAGTTTAACTGCGAAACTCGGATGATTTTACACAGTAAAACTGGACCTTAAATTCTAGACCACAACATATATTTAAGCTATATGAGATGAGCAAGTAATTTCTGTCGGCCCTTTAAATAAATAAAATAAATTTGGTGGCACAAACGGCTCATGAAGAACCAGGGCCTAGCGACTTACAACTCTCAACCATTCCTGTGTGCGTGTCTGCAGGAATGGAGGGGACCTACAGTTTATTGTCGAATCCGAACGGCTAATATGAGCGGCACTTTTCTATGATAGGAGATACTCTTGGAGGATTTGTCACTTCCTCGCAAGAGGCAGTAGCCCTGAAAAAAACTTTTGTTTTTTAGGTGGCAGAGGCTGAAATTGAAACTAGACCTCTGGCGTGACAGTCCAACGCACTAACCATTACGCCACGGGCTTCTACATTTAATGGACTAAGGGAACAAGAGAACATCTATTTTAAGACAAAACAATCAATTTTTTAAATAAACGATTTTCAGTGTTTGTTGGATTTCTATGAACCGACTTTCTAATCAACAAGATTTATATTTTAGGGATAAGCCCATTAAAATGTGGGAAATATCTTCAAAAGAAAACTTTGCATACATTTAGGAACAAAAGCGTAAATCCGTTAAATGTTTGATAAACAATATGGTCTAGCAACATTTCAATTGCAATATATTGACCAAGTATTTCACGTCAGACAGAAGTTTTCTGGAGCTTAAAATGTAACAGTTTATATAGTTTAAAACCACGTTATATAATTTTTAACCGCTGCACTGAATAAAACAAAGTAACAAATGTTTTATCTCAAAATCAGTCAGTCTAAGAACTTCATCAGAAATCATGGGCCACTAGAGCATTACTTCTCAAACCACTTTGCCAAGAGTTAAAATTACGTAGTGGGTACTCAAAAAGCAAAATCAATAGGGAATTACTGTTTTTTTTTTTTTTTCAAATTAGATTTGTTTCTGTTTCCATTTAAGGATTACTTTGAGTACTTAAGTTCCCTTTCAACTTCGCTTACCATTAAACGCAATGGGAAATGGGATAATCCAACATGCGGTTGGTTATAGTTAAGTTCGTTGTGTTCATTTTATTTCTTTTAAGCCACAAAGTAGATTTCTTCAACTGACTCGAGAATTACGTTTTGTTGTATTTTTCGTTTTAGAATTTTCTCTCCCACCACCGGATCATCCACCACCAGTACCGCAAAACATTTGCTATCAACCTGGTAGTCCACAATCGAGTAGAAAGAGTTCAAAATCTGGTGGATCTGGAATGTCCACACATCAAAGGTAAGACATCCTGATGTGAATCTGAATTTTGTATGCAAGTTTTTTTTTTCTTCCTTTTTTTATGTTGTTTTTTTTTTATTTTTATCTTGTTCACCAAACAGTGCTCTTAATTCATCAATTCACAGTAGTTCCTCTGGAGGATTCTCTACATGGGGTGTAGCGCCACAGAATCAACTTTGTGGACCTGGTGCTAGTAGTGCATCAGGAGTTAATCGCCAAGAGAACTACTACAATAATCCACTGCCCTGTGTTGGAGTGGTAGGCCATCCAGGTGGTCAGAGTCGTTATCAGATTACACCTACGGGACAACATCCACCACCTTTGCCGCCATATTATCCACCATCAGGGCAGGGGCCAGCTGCCATGCCCACAAGAAATATACATATCCATTATCCACCACCGCGACATGCTGTCTCGGATTATCAACCAACGGGGACACAGAATTCAAGGTGTTCGAATGGAAGGTAGGTATAAATCAAAGGATTTTTATATTTGACATAACATCAATAGAACAAGGCAACTTAAAAGATTCGGTTAAGTGGACATTTGAATTTCGTATAGAGAGATGGCTATGTCATCTCAGAAATATTAAGGTGTCTTCTTAGCTTACCAGTGGCCAGTAAGAAGACTATACGGAGTTTTTTCTCCTTAAGCTAATACAGGATAGAAAGCGTTCCTATGGTTGTAACTCCCAATTAGGAGCGTTGCTATGATTCGGCCCTGTCGAGGTAACCGTCGGAGCGGAACTCTCCCCGATTTCCTACGAATCGGAGACATTTTGCTGGTCGGAGAACTACCTCGAAGCAGAATGTCTCCGATTTGTACTAATTAGCAATTAAATAGTTCTCAATATATATCCACTCTCGGACCGTTTATCTATAGTTTTGAGAAAGTTGACCTTCTAAGTTGACGTCAACTTAGCAGGACACCCATTTTCTCGCAAACCAAAATAGCAATAAATTTTTTTTTTACGTAACTAATTAGCAATTAAGTAGTTCTCAATAAACATCCACTCCTGGATCGTTTATCTCTATTTTTAAGAAAGTTGCCCTGCTAAGTTGACGTCAACTTAGCAGGACACCCATTTTTTCACAAACCAACGGAGAAATTATTTTTTTTTTTTTGCGTAACTAATTAGAAATTAAATAGCAACTAATTACTATATTTTTTAATCTGCAACGGAAAAAGTGACCTGCTAAGTTGATACACATCACATTTTGGGTAGTTTTGGGTAGAAGAGAGCCCTCGCGAGAGAGTAAATTATTTCCCCTTTTACCAGTTTTTACCCGAGAAATTTCTTCTGGCAGAAAATGGTAAGTTCGATATTGTGTCAAAAAGCTATTGGCAAGTAAAAGAACAACAACTTAAATACAAAATGGCTGCTGTTTTAATTTAGTTTTTGTTTCTTTTTTTATTTTTTGCCAAACCATTGAAAAAATTTTAAAAAAATGTGTTTAATTCAATTTAATTTGTTTCTTTAATTTTAACTAAGACTTTCGGCAAATTTATATCAATGATATGGTTTTGCTTATTTTTTCCTTTGTTTACTTTTTGGTGACGCTTAAAAACTAGCAGATTTTTTTATGGTTCAAAGTTTTCGTGAACTTTTGGACGGTATCCCTTCTCTTTGAGAGAATTTCATCCCCACTCCTCAAAATTTCACAATTTGCCATTTTTAGTCCGGAGAGTACACGAGAAAACCTACTTTTTGATTATGCCGTTCTCTTAGAATGTCAAGAAGGTTTGTTGCTGTGGACCTACAAATTGAGTTCATTTCTCAATGACCAATGATTTTACCCGTCCCAGTTCCCTTCCAGGCAAATGTCATGATGGCTTTGCAATGCTCTATATGACCAAGTGCAGTGGGGTCAAGCGAAGGATCACCTTCATACCTACCATCATACCTACATTCATACCCGGCATGTTGCTCCAGTAATGCATAAGCTGCGAGCCTTTGTACTTTTTCTAAGGATTTCCTAGTCGTGGTTAGTTCGGTTCTTTTATGCCATGCAACCGCAGCAAGTATCATGGTGTACATCCATCTCATGCAGGGTATTTGGCTTGCAGGTTTATGTTTAACCTGCAAGTCTCTTGCATATCAAAATGGCTCTTGTGGCTTTCCCGACTATCATCTCGACGTGTTTGTTCCAGAGGAATTTACTGTCTAGTGTAATTCCTAGATATTTAACCTCCCTCTGGGTCTCGATTTCTTCTCCCGCTAACGTGATTTGATAGGTTGCATGCGTGGCAGAAGTATCTTCTTGGTAGGGTTTATATTTAACCCCACAGGTAAGCACCATTTACTGGTATTGATAAAACTCTTTTGATTATATCAAAAAGAGTTTCTTCAAACTTTCCCAAAGCTATTATCATTATCATTATAAAAGCCGATACAGCGGATGCTTTAAGAACTAAGGTTTTCTACTAATTCAGCCTTTAAAAGACTCCACAGTAAGGGCGATAGAATCTCTCCTTGCGGAAAGCCTCATATTGTGATGACCTTCTGGACATTTTTCCTGCGTATGTCATATGTCTTGCTCTTAATTTACGAATTTGACCAAGCATACATTAAGCACATTAATTTTACAAGTTCAAAAAAAACTGCCTAACCAATATTAAATATTGCTTTTTCTTATTCCAGATCCTGCAACAGCTGTGATGCCCTTTCATCCCCAGGACAACCTCTGCCGCCGCCATCCTCAACCGAATGGTATCAGCCTCTGCACAACAACAATTCAAATCCCCACCAGCCTCCCATCTATACATGTTCCTCAGAGTGTTCTGATCATTCGACCCGAAACGACCGACACTCCCATCATAATGGTCACCATCTGATGCATTCGTCACATCACTCCCAACATCAACCGATGACCCACAGTCATACCAGCCATCACAGTCATCACTCGTCGAACCATCGAGATCATCAAAATGACACGATGCGCTCTGACAGCAGCCAGGAGAATAATCCCGGCAAAGTCTACATGCTGAATCGATGTCAAGCTGCATTCCCCGAAACTGAGGAATCAGAACGTGATCGAATGTTAAAACAATGTTCATACGATACAACGGATGTAGAGCATCGAAACTGCAGTGATTGCTGCAGTAGTTCCAGAGAAGGTGACACCTGTTCATGCAGTGAAGGTTCCTGTTTATATGCCGAGGCTGGTGAACCTGGACCTCCACCAATACAACAACAACAGCAGCAGCAACAGCAACTTGCGATGGCAAAGTAGGTCCTTAATTAAGAATGCAACTGCCATAAAATCCCCCAACCTCCTCCCCCCCCCCCCCCAACCCCCTCCAAAAAAATGAGACTTAATTGTGTAGGGTAAGCATTTCTATATAGACATAAGGTTCTTTGATGAGAAAAGGAAACGATATAACGACAAAGATAAAGATAAAACAAAAAAATACCACAAAACACAATCAGAGAGTAATAATTTCTTCATTTCCGCTTCCGCTTTTAAAATGATAAATTAACCGCTATATTTGACAATGGGCACACACAATCGCTGGGTAAAAATACTTTGGCGAATAAAATCATAAAACTTTCCCGCATAACTGACTTTTTGGATTTAAATAATTTATTTGGCGCAAAACCCTTTTATCCTGCGGTGCTCAATTGTTCTTGTTTATTTTTTTCGACTCTATATTAAGTGAATTCAAAATGAACTGTTCCTCAACTGTTCCTGTTCACCACCACAAGAGAACTACAATGGCCGATAGAGGACAACAACATGGACGACGACGATGCCAACGCTACCGCCGACGGATTGCTAAAATTCGCGTGACAAATTCACATTTTGTTGATCAACCTTACTACACAGAGCCTTTATACCGTTATAGCCTTTCCCATCTCATGGCAAATGTTATCTTGAAAGTTTTAGTAGCTTTGTAAACAATTTTTTAACTTGATAATGTTTGTGGATAAGGGAAACGTGTTTTCGTATTCTTTTTTTGTTATGAATAGAGCTTGTGGCAGGAGTGGGCTTTTATTTTCATAAAATAGTGTTTTTTTTTTTCAAAGAATAAACGAGTTGATTGTTTTGGTTGTCAAAACGAACAAACAACAGGTGAAGGGTTCTTTATTATAATACCTAAAAAGAATTTATACATACCTTTCATGTGATAAGAGCAATTTTGAGGAAAAGAAAAGAAACATTTAGGGCAATCATAAATTAGGTCCTTGTAAATTATTTAGTTGAAGCAAAATGTTTTTTTTTGTTTAGATTATCATGTCCTTTTTCCTTAAAGGATCAACAAATTTTTCTGAACATGTCTTTAGGCTGTCGGTTGTCATCGTTGTTGGTCGGTTGTTAGAATAAATTTATGAGAGGGACAGTATATTTTATGGGAATCAGCTGGAGAAAAATTTCCTTAATCTAGATTAAATATTTATGAGAGCATTTTGGCTAATATAAGGTTTAAAAGCTATTACCAATTGGATGAAATATTTAGTATTAATATTAAAATTTCAAAGTATCTTAATGCAATGTCGAGTCTATATCTTTGGATAAGTTTAATGTAAAATGGAAGCAATAAAAAAAAGGGTAGGAATGTCACGCTAGAGGTCCGGGTATCGAAAAACAAAAACTTTTTGCACGACTACTCTGCCTCTTGTGAGGGAGTGACAAATCCTCCAAGAGTATTTCTTGTCATGAAAAAGTTCTTCTCTTTTTAGCCGTTCGGATTCGGCAAAAAATTATAGCCCCCCCCCCCCCCCCCCCCCCCCATTCCTACCCAACAACCAGGCACAAAGAAATAATTGAGAGTTGTTAGATTCCTTACGGGCTATTGCCCCACCAAATTTATTTTTTTAAACCAACCAAAATCCAGGGGGAAACTCCCAAACTCCTGTTCGGATTCGGCAACAAATTATAGGTCCCCCCCATTTCTACCCAACAAAAGGCACAAAGAAATAGTTGAGATTTATTAGATTCCTAACGAGCTGTTGCCCCACCAAATATATTTTTTTTTTAAACCAACCGAAATCCAGTTGGAAACTCCCAATAAAACCATCCGAATCAGAAAACTTTAAAATATTTGATATTCCATCGACCGACAGCAGGATTTGCTTTTGTCGGGAGTGATGCGTAGTGGCATGTTGGTTTGTAAAACGTGTTATGTCTAACTTTAAAATCAAAAACTAAAAAGTTGTATTACAACAGTAATGAAAATCGTTACAGCTGTTTTCAAATAAATTTGCAAAAAAAAAAAAAAAATTTGGAAGCTGTACCCATTCTAGATGAAAAAACTAAATTTTTTCTCTTGAAAATTGTATAAAATACTATGTTCCAAATTTGAAACAAATTGGTCAGCCTGTTTAGACAAGGCTAACTGAAGTGGTTACGAAGAGGCGTGGTGACTTAGTAGCAGAGGTGGAATTGTAATTAAATGAAGACGCGTTCATCAAAGTGGAGTGGCGGGCGGTGGCATGACATTTTTCAAAGGTGTGGTGATAGTCTGCTGCCACGTATCTAGAACATGTTTCATTTTCAAGTGGCAAGTGAGTGGTAACGAAGTGGATTTTTGTACTTTGTACGAGTATGCTTGTTTATTATTGACTTATAGACCGAGGGCTGGTATTTTGCCACCGCAGTGCGCGTTAAATCACTTTCATATCACTTCGCCGCCACTCCATCGCAAAGCCACTTGTTCACCACTTCACTGCCACTCGATACTCCTCTACCACTCCACTTTGTCAACACTGCAGTGAGCGGTTTGCCTCAGAATCTACTTCAATTTTTACACTGATGGAAGTACAGGCGCAAAAAAAACAGTTTCTACTTTCCAGAAGAACATGAACAAATAAGAATTATAAATAACCTGAATTAAATTTTGTATGGTTGGAAAGCCACAATTGCGGAGATGTGCAGAATATACTTGAGACACACATTTACACACTATGGGTCATTTTTGTTTTTGTACTATCAAACACTGTGCATATTTAAAAAAAATAAAGATAAATGTTTTTTTTTTCTGTTTTTTTTTAAACGATGCCTTATGATCAAATAACAACGCTCTTAAATATTACCCGTTTATAAAATGCCCAAAAATGAGTTTGCTCTTTATAGATGATTGATTGATTAAACTAGTTTGCTCAAACAAATAGAAAATTTCGCTGGCAACCGACAAACTACAATAATTTATATTATTGACGCCTTGATGCTGTGTCAGTTGTCACTGTTTCGTTATCACTTCGTCTTTCTTAGGCCTAGCGTCCACTAGGAAAAATTTAAATCACTCACCTAAGCTACTTTTAGTTGCTCCGAGTTCCTGGCAACACGAAGCAACTTTAAGTTGTTTGCCTCTTAACCACGGGCAACTTTTGTTGCCGTCAACTTAATACATAATATGTCAAAAGTGAGATGTCAAAATTGCATTTTCATTTGCCATTGTTGTTTTTGATTGTACACCAAGCCAGCCAGACAAGTAGATATCACTGAAAAAATTGTGCCAAGTCACTACAGAAGATTATTTGTATACTATAAAAAAGAGCAAACCGCAAATTTCAAATTTGCAAAAGTTTCTCAAAAATTGCTTAGTGAACGAGGGCAAACAACTTAAGTTGGTTCATGTCACTGATCTCTGTAATACACTGGATAGTGGATTCCCTACAAAGTATAACAGTTTTTCTGATTTCAATATGAAGATGACAAGTACGTAGGCAACTCAACACTTTAGGTATGTTCAGTGAGACTAAGAAGGCCAGTTCAAGTTGCTGAGATCTCAAAAATTCTACTACAACCGAAGAGGGGCAAAAACCAAAGTGGAATTTCTAAGAAAGAAAGCAAAAGAACCATCACTTGTTTGTAAATTTGATTTTTTGTAACTTAAAATATATGTAAAAGTGAATTTAAAATATTTTAGTTGCAATTTTGTAAACAAAATTTTGCATTTCATTATGTTATACAGTTATACTGTTATACAAAATAATAGGCAACTCAACATTATAACAATTATTCTCAAATGGCTTCAACTTTCTTGTATGGATGCGCTATCCAGTGTATTATTAGGCGTTTTTCTTTTTTAGTTCAGAATTTGTTCAGAGCAGTGATCTGAATAGACCCTGGGCGAACGGAGTAAACTCTGAGCAAAGTATGTTCAGAGCACTCCGATTAAATTACAAAACACACCCGAGCACTCAATTGTCAAATCTGTCAAATTACATGGAAACTGTATGAAGTTGGCCGCGCTCAGTTTTTTACTCGGTCTGCTCGGTTGTTTTATACCGAGCTAATAGAGCGCGCTCTGAACAAACTCTAAACATGCTCTGAACGAAAAAAAAAAACACAAATTTGAACTGTTATACACTCTGAGCAAAAAAAGAAACACGATTTTTAGTTTGACAGTTCAGGCTCTACTCTGAACTAAAAAAGAAAAACGCCTATTATAGAGATCAGTGGTTCATGTTACGGCCAATTCGATGCATTAAAAATATGCCAGGAACTACGTTGAAAAATTTCCGCCTGCCTTTGTTTTATGTCGTAATTTACAAAGTGCCGTCAAAAAAATATTTAAACGGTTCCAGTATAATAGCAACCTTAAACGTCAGTTTTACGTGCTTGACAAAAAAAAATGGTAAATTTTTGACCATCTACACAAATACCAAAAAAATGGCAGAAATTAGGCCCATCGTGCAAACCCATCGTTTAGCGTAGAGAAAAATTTGATTTTAGAATTGCAAAGTTCAGATGAGGAAAGTGTTCTGACATTTGTAAATTTTTCATAAAAGTTCATAGTCCTTTGATTAGAACTTTTGTGTTACATTTGTTTAAAACATTAAATGAGCTATTGTGTCATCTAATTTATTTTATTTAACTAGAGATCGTAAAAGGCCACTAATCATTGGTAAAAAAAAAAAAAAAAAAACAAAGAAATCATCTGAACACTTCAATAATTGTATGCTTATTTTGTATATTTTTGATTCCTTAAAGAGAACAGATATAGTTTTTTAATTCAAAACCTATCTTTCCATATAAAATAAAACAAATCTAATGAGTTTTTAATTGATGATTTCATAAAAACATGTTAGCTTTTTTTTTGTTTTTTCTTTAAACCATGATTCTAGGAAGTTCAATTTCAGGTGCGGAGACATAATGACATTTAAATAAGAAACTGTCTGGACGACTCTATAGTTCCTTGTACGAAATTTTCTAAAAAAAAAAAAAAAACCGAAGACCATTAGACGATATCTAGACTATTCAAAAAATCGTTTTCTGTTCAAGAGCACATAGTCTTCAGATGCAGGATCTCCCAACAATACCTTCATACATTATAGTCGTTCGGTCCTTTTTATAACAAACCAACAAACACAAACTCATTTAATGTTTTCCTGTTTTTCATCTGCACTATACTTTGTCGGGAGGACTTTTTAATGATATTTTCTAAAAATTAAAAAAAAAAGAAAAGAAAAGGAGTATAGTTAAAGCAAGACAAGTCCATTTTCTATATTGAAAGAGAGAAAGACACGTACGTGCGCTATTTGGATTTTAACTAGAAAATTGTAATCTGTATATCTAGAGTCCTATGATGCGGAGTAAATTTTATAAAAAAAAAAGTAAGAAAAAAAAATAATCTTCTTTCGAGCAGAAATACACAAAAAAGAATCATTCAATCGGAATCACAAAGAAAAAAGATGGCAAATTACAACAGGGACACGTTCTGTCGTTAAATTCAAACAATGCAAAGGATAATCACCAGGAGCGACATACATACATACCTACAACAGCAAAAAAATATAAAAATTAACTTGAAAAAGAATGAACAAATTACACCCTCATCACGCAGTTAAGTGACTATACATAGTAGGTATTCTACTATTACTGGTCGGCTATCGATTCAGAAGACCATCCAGGGCTGGCTTGAGGGTATTTTAAGATCTGAAGAGAATTTTTTGCATTTTATATTTTAAATAGAAAAACAACTAGATATTGTTAATTTTTGTCACGCAACAATTTATTAAAAGAAAGAAAGAAGTAAATTCATGTATGGCCTTTCTAATATCACAGATTTAGGCCTTCTGCACACGAAGCGACTCGTCGAGCGTCGGTCGTGTCATAGACGCGTACAAGATTCCTAATGTAGCGAAAAACAAGTTTGGTTTGGTATGTATCCGACATTTCACCAAACTACATTATTTTTTGCGACGTTTCGGGTGTGTTTACACCCTTCTTCAGAAAAAATTAATAAATATTATATACATAATTTCATACCTATAAATACGCTAACGAGATGTATTAGATAATCAATTTTCTCAACAATAGGTCACGAAAATAGGAAATAAGGAAAATAAGGACGGGTGAGGAGAGGAGTTGGTGGAGTTTAGGGGGTTAGGTGTGGGGGGCCTCTCTGAACCATTTTGAATTCTGAATGAATTTCATAATGTTCCTTAGTGGCAAACTCGAGATGTCGCCCAATTCGTTGAAAAAGTATTCGCCGAGGGCTTTCTTTCTGGCTCTTGCTAGGCTGGGACATTCACAAAGAAAGTGATAGGAGCCCTCCTCCGCCTCTTCGTCTTGACACCCTCTACATAAGTCAGATGTGGTGATACCCATTCTGCTGATGTGGGTTCCCATTGTGTTGTGACCCGTTAGGATTTCAACCAAGAGGGGCAGTTGAGGTCTGCTTAGCTTGAGAAGGTAGCCATAGATTCTTCGAAACCCGACAAGTATCAATTGTTGACCATCTGTCGTTTGCGGCTTTGAGGAAACTTTGGTGAATTCTATTTTTTTCTTGTTCTAGTGGCATGAACACAGAAGAATCTGTTTGGCTCGGATGAAGATCTGACCCGATCTTGGCCAATTCATCCGCCATTTCATTCCCTTGAATGTCACGGTGTCCTGGGACCCATCGCAGGGTAACAGTGTTTGTTGCGCCGAGTAATCTTAGCTCGTTACGACAACGAATTACTAGTTAAGACTTTGTGACGATGGAGGAAATGGCTTTAATCGCCGCCTGACTGTCAATAAAGAAGTCGATATTGCTGTCTACTAGTTCCAATGGGGCAAGACTCCTTGCGGCTTCATAAACTGCAAGTACTTCCGCTTAAAAGACACTGCAGAAATTAGGAAGCTTTATTGATTTACCAAGGGGTGGATTATCTGAAAAGATACCTGACCCTACCCCCTTATCTGTCTTCAAGCCGTCCGTAAATACGCAGATATGATTGTCTCTTATGACCCGGTTTTCCGTCCAGAGGTCCCTTGTGGGGATCTCTGTTAGGGCCACTGGTTTGAAATCAATGCTCGGCATTGTATAGTCTGTTTGAATGTCTTTCTCAACAAAGCTTGGCGACTGACATTGCTCTACGCCCTGCTATTTGCACTATATATGCTGCGACGAGTACTTGCAGCTTACGCCTCGTGTGCAGTTGTCTATTGAAACAAACGTGAGATACGCATAAGCTACACACAAGACGAAAACAATCGTAGTACGCGATAAGTGTAGAAGGCCTAATTGTTTCTGAAACCTACTTAAAATCGATTATAAAATGTGGAAGTTATGCAAATTTGTGCGACCTTAGAATTAATGGTGAGATTTTTATATCCAGCCTAAGAGTCTCAGATTAAACAAACACCCTTAGGAAGTAAAAATTGTGTGTTCGGTCCTGGGCAGAAAAGGAAACACTATTTTATTTGCAAAAGAAAATTTAATTTAATAAAATGAAATATTGCAAATATATTCCAACATTCATTGCGACAATAGTCGATTGTATCAGATTATTGAGAGCATTCAAATTGCAATCCATAGCAATCAACGTTAGTTAGATAGTATTTTGAATTGGGTTTCTATTCAAAGCAGCACATTCTGGCCGACATATTTTGGTGGAACCGTTCACCTTGTTCGTTGCTGAATTTTATCATGGTTTTCTAATAAAAAAACTGAAATGAGAATGCTGAAAAATAGACAATATTGACAATTCTGCATTCATATTCCAACTTTACACTGTGTCTACTCTCTTAATTTCCAAAATATTTTGATCTTATCGATTCTCTCTTCGATTTGATTTCTTTTTGGGTTTTCCTTTTTGGTAAATGCAGATTTCTGCCTCAAATTTGATTTTTTTTCGTGGCGAATGGATTACGATTTCAGATTAAATTTTTTTTGTCATGGTATTGTGTCTAATGTGTATGTACCTTATGTTAGATTTGTTCAGTGAAGAAATAATCAAAACAGAACAGAACAACAACATGATTTTGACATTTCCCACAAATCTCTGTTCTAATCTGTTCTAAGTTGTTCTTCCTTAAAAGCAAGTACAGAAAGTCCTGCTCTAAACTGTTCCAAACAGACTCACGGAACAGCAAGTCAGAACAGTTTAGAACAGAAAATTTCTCACTGAACAGCAAAAACCTGTTCTTTTCTATTCTAAACTGTTCCAAACTGTTCGGAACAGCCTCACTGAACACTTCTGTTGTCAAACTGGTAGCTTTTAATTGTTTTGGTGTATAGGGGTGTTAGGTTGAAAAAGACCTCGTTGTCTCTGTCCAGGTTTGCACAGGCTTCTTCAGAAAATAAGTAAAAAAAAGCGCCATTTTTCGAAAAGAAAAGAAATCCAGAAATGCGTTTAGTGATGTTTTTCTCAAAATCCATTGCTTTAGACATCAAATTTAAGCTCTCGACGAAAATTTAGCTTTTTTCGAAATGGTAGAAAAATAATAATTTTATCGGCAGGAGTGGAAGGTTGGAACGACTTCCTTGACGGCACGTCACTGTATTTATAGTGAACCTTCACTGGATTGTCTATCGCTATAACTGGCGCCTTCGCTAAGCTTGTAAAGAATTAGTTTTTGTTGCATTCAACATGTAAAGTGATTAGCTGGGCTAATCTAGTTTTATTCGTCCATTTCTTTGACCTTGAAAAAACAAATTCATTGAATGATTTTTTAAAAATGTTCTCTTTTTTTCATTCACATTATGGACACCCTAGCTTAAATATAAATTTTTCGTATCTGATTCCTTTCTATTTTAATATCTCCTAAAAAAAATTCCCTGCAACTAATTTATTTAACATGAAGCGCCCTCTTTTTCACTTGCAAGGCTCAGACATCTCTTAGTCCGCCCGTTACCATGTTTTTGTCTGGCCAGTTGTTGGTGTAGACATGTTGTTCCCAATGTCTGGGTTAAACATTATATTCACATTCCCCAGTATGTCTCTCAACCCCCCCAACTTTGTTTTAACCATTTTTTAAAAAATTAGGGGATGTAAATGAATATTATCGAAAAAAAGTGATAAAAGTAAATACCAGCCACCCACACTATCTACCCATCATTCAGTTGTCTGAAATTAGTTTGCATGCATTTATTTCGAAGCAAAAACGATTTCCATGCCCTAAGGTGGTTTTTTGTTTTTGTTGTTGTTGTTGTTTTGTTTCAACGCAAACGATACAGGGGTTAGAAAACAAGCCAACAACACTTTGACAGTTAATTGGAAAACAATATAAATACAAAAAAAAAAAAAAATGAAGCACACGCATGCAATGCGCCTCAGCCAGCGTGACGCGACTTGCAGAGTGTAGGTAATTCAACACCCTAAGGCACAGAAGGCACAGGTCAAATTTGAGTTCGTAAACAATAAAACCTTGTGTACCCTCGTGGACTAATGAGCCGAACAAATGCATGAAACTGTTGCTAAATAGAGGGTGGATCCGGAACCAGAGTGAAAGGGTTTCAAAAAAAAAAATGTCCACTAATTGCATAGTGAATTTGGTTACCGGGCACGGGTATACATTATACAATACGAAGGCACAGAAAAAGCGCGAAACGTTAAATTTGAATGAATGTAATTACTGTTTCATTTTTTTGTCTGCGTTTCGGCGCACCGTTTAATGTTTAAAGAGTTTTTTTTTAATAATACAAGGAACACCATCCCTTTTCGGAGTTTTTTTTTTTTTTTTCAAATTGTATAACCCTTTACTTTTTCTGTTGGCGTAACCGTTTTCAAAATACGAACCACTTCTTATTTTGTTTCTTTTGCTGTTATTGTTGTTGTAAAAGTCAAACACAAGAAACGGAAGAACCTTTGAACTTTTTTTTTCGTATAAATTTCATAGAAGTGCAAACGTTTAGTTCTGATTGAAATAAATTCAAAAGGGGTAGAAAAAAAATAATTAAGAGGTTTCATTATTAGGTCGTGTTTAGATGATATAATAAAAGGTATTTTTTTTTTTAACAGAGAATCATTCTTCTGAATTGTTGTGAATTCAAGTAGATAAGAATTTTAAACTCTTGAATAATTTATATTAGGTATTCATAAAACCTAACCTAGTCTTATTTCTTGAATAAGATTTAAAAATTGTATTTTTTTATAACTTTATGTCAAATAAAGTCAAAACGAGTGGATTAATCAAAAACTTGAAAAAAAAATAAATTTGATGGAACAACTAGGCCCTAGTGACTTACAACTCTTTCATTTGCGAAAATTGCAATTGTTTGTGTTCCAATTTTTGAGTTTCCAAAAAAAAAATATAAGTTTATGCAGGCAAAATGAAATATTTATGCAAATATTTAAATAAATGTTTTCTTGAAGGTCGCATCCGACGAAACAACTAATTTCTATGCTCTCTTCCTATATGGAAACTCATACCGAAATAGCATGGTCGTACAATGCCTTATCTAGCACTGGACGAACCACCCAAAGACAAAAAATACTACTTTTATATACAGAATCGAGAGCTCGAGTTGGATAACGGTGGAGTTTTCGACCAAGGTTTTTTGTTCATAGAGTTGAGACCCTAATATTGAGTTGAGTTGAGCTGAGTTGAGTTGAGTTGAGTTGAGTTGAGTTGAGTTGAGTTAGGTTGAGTTGAGTTAGGTTGAGTTGAGTTAGGTTGAGTTGAGTTAGGTTGAGTTGAGTTAGGTTGAGTTGAGTTAGGTTGAGTTGAGTTGAGTTGCGATGGTTTTGAGATGACATATGGTGTTTCTCAAGTAAACTCCTCAGCCCAGATTTTTTAACACAAATTTGTGTATTTGTTTGTATAAAACTTTAGATTTTTGGAGGATTTGAAGCTGAACCAACTTATATCGCTCACGAAAACGACACAAAATATTTGAAAACGACATCTATTTGATAATCACCTTAAGTGGAGCAAAAGTAATAATTTTGATTACCAACTATGAACTATCGCAGAGGAAAAAGTAAAACATAAGCGTTTAAATTGAACATAGTTGTTTAAGTTTCGTTTTAGAAAATGGGCCTTAAAGTGGTTTATGAACCACCCAATTTGTTCCTTTAATTGGTTTTTACGACTTTGATCATTCAGTACGGGAAAATAGTTCAATGGATTAATTGAAATTTTACAGAAATATTGTTGGTCTATAGTTCTTTACAATGTCCAAAACCACCCCAAATTAAGTCCGGCAGTCAATATTTGCAAAGCAAGTATTACAAAAAGTCTTTAAAAAGTCGTTTTTTTTACCTATTCTTAATGCAACGGTGAGGAGCTAAAAAAAAATAATCGTTATAAAGTTTTGAAAAAATCTTGTAGAAAATTAAGTCCAGTTTTTAAAACTATCCTTAAATTTTCCGTGTCGTCATTCCTTGCAAAGATATTGGTAGTCAAAGTCAAAAGTCTGTTTTTTTTTATTTTTTTTTATTTTTTTATTTTTTTTTTATTCAAAACCAGATTTTCTTCTGAAAAAAAAAATTGTAGAATGACGAAAAAGACGAGCTTAAAACGGAATAAACAAGTAATCGAAACAAAACATTAAATTGGCTCAAAAAAAATAACAAAGTTCAAAAAAAAAAATGGCTCGTGTTGCTTCTTATGATTGCGCAATAACGGTACCTTCAAAAAATCATTTGCTGAAATTTCTCAATACAAAAAATATAAAGCTTCAGAATGCTTTTTTTTTCATCTCAATACGAACACTTTTCACAGAGATACAGCTTTTCAAGAAAAAACACTAAAAAATTAATTTTGTATGTTCCCTTAATTTTTTTGAGAAGTATATTTCTCAAACTATTTATATATTTTCTGTCATTCAAACTCTTGTATTTTACTCTAGATTTTTTTCAATTTTTTTTTTCGGAAATTTGTAATTTTCTTGTAACAAAAAATCAACATAATCTAATCCCGTTCAAAGAATAGTTTTTCTGCCTTTAATAAATTAAACCCTACCCTGACTTACTCTATTGGAATTTCAAAAAATATCATCTTATTCCACTCCTATGTAAAATTTTTAATATTATTTACAATCCTGATTACATACAGATTAATAGGGTCAACAACATTTGTAATTGACTTCCAAACTGACTTAAATTTTTATTTTAGTTTCTTGGGTGATAAAACAAAATTGTTTTGTTTCGAAAATCCACTTTGAAGCCCTTAAACCTTTGGAATTTAGAAGATAATACGGTAATATAATAACAGAAATAAAAAACCTATAGACCAAGTTAAATCCCAATTTTTTCTTGTTTAAGAACCGCTCTGGCACGCACATAAGGATATCAAAATGCAACATAATGTTTAAACGAATTTAACTACATCCAAGATGGAGGTGGTGGGTATGTAATGTATACGTACAAATTACATACTCTTCGACAGATAGCCTTAAAAACAGTAATAAGTTCCTTGCATTCAGCCTAGAAGTAGGCAACGTAAAAATCGTCTATCTCTTTTATTTAATAGGGGATACCGTTTATTTGTTTTAAATCAGTTTTTCTATGTTTGTTTTTTTATTTTATTTTTTTTTTGTACGATGTTGCATTTTGTACAGCTAAAAATGTTTGAAAAATTATTACTCCTATGTTATTAAAATAATAGGTAGGTACCTAAAAAGGAGTTCATGAAAATGATCCTGTAAACTTAAATGTTGAGCAACGTACGTACGACATTAGGGTGCCCATTATTTCCCAAACTCGTTTTTTTTTATGAAAGACCACCTAAATGATAAGTTTATGGCCTATATAAAAATTATTGACCAACAAAAATTTTTATAGGAGTTCATTAAATCATGCTTTTAAGGCCATCCTAGATTCATGCACTTCTTACGTTTTTTATTTTTATCTCTCGGATTTGGTTTTATAAAGGTATGATTATTTAATAAAAATCTACAGCAAAATTAACCTACCTACCTAGGCGGGAGAAAAAAAATAAAACGTAAAAAGTGCAGAAATCTATGATGACCTTGAAGGCACGCTGTTAATGACTTGAACTCGGACTAAATTTGTTTTTTTTTTTTTTCAATAAACAATAAATAATCAATAATTATTTCTGTAATTTAACCAACTTACTGATAAATTTCCAAAATAGGCTTTTGATATTGTTATATTTTTCAAAAAAAAAAAAAATAAATAACAAATCTATCTCTTTTTGTTCACTGTCTCTGCTTTCTTTTTATATTTCACAATATTGTTACCTTCATTTGAGCCTAAAAACCTCTCAATCCGATGAAAATGTTTGTTTTCTGATAGTTTTTCCTATATCTGCTCTATTTCATCTTTATGGCTTTTTTTTCTAGTTTTTCATATTAATTTTTATGATCCTTTGACATGAAATCGATGAATCTAACCTAACTTGCGAACCAGTTATAACAAGGTTTTCATATAAAACAAAAGAAAAAAACAAAAGAATTCTCTTCCAATTGGCCAAATCAACAGGATTGACCATCCTGGTTAAATATTTGACTGTATAGTACCTACTCCCCGAGTCGGAATACTCGTATACATTTCTAGGAAAGAAATCGCGGTATTCAGTTATTTACGACCTGAATTGGTTCTGTTCTCTGTACTATAGCCCCCTCTTCTATTGCTGCAACATGAGAATGAAAAAAAAAGAAACCATTTCAGTTAGATGGGAAAACATATATCTACAGGAATCTTTTATACCCTTCGACCATAGCTTGACTTTGTTCAAATGAAAAATGACTCAACACTCAAGGCAATAAAGTGAGAACATAACGTTTGAATTTTTTTTTTGTTTGGAAAAGAAAAACCAAGAGATAACACACGTTTTGCCCTAAAAGCTATTGAAGAATTTTAGGGCTGGTCAGTAAAGGATATATAGAGTATCTACAAAAAAAAACAAAATCCTTTTCGAGTCTACCGTTGTCCGTCCAATCGTCCATAAGGGCTATCCATCATCCCTTGGCTTTGCAATATTTCGTCGAAATTGAAATGAAATAAAATTTTATTATTTATTTTCTCCATTTCGATGATAAATTGAAGAGAAATCGGTCGGATGGAAGGGGAAGAAACAATTCTCTATAACTTTGAATGTCCTGACCTATTTTGGGTTTTGTTTGACTATGATTGCTTTTATTACAATATATAAACTCAAAGCGTTTATGAACGCTATAATTGCGTAAAATATTCGATTAACATTTGTTTCCGGTTTTGTGTTAGGGGTTTTGGGTGCGGGACTGTGTGAAGGAGGAATGGGTGTTTAGTATACGTCTACCGTTCCCCAGAAGAATTGATGGTGAATTGGAAGTTTATTTTATTGCCAATTGGTTATGGATAATGGACTTTGAGGGTGTCCTTATGACTATAAACAATATCGTCGTTGTGTTGTTGTGCGTGATACAATATCTCTCCGGAAGTGCCTGACACTCCATCTTGAGAATTAATCTTATTATTTTTAGTTCGTCGAATAAACATAAATCCCTAAATCGTATTGATTTATCAAAATGCCAAAATCGATTGAAAACTCTGTCAATAAATTTTAAATTCGCCAAAGTTTTGCCTCGATAACTATGCCCATTAAAATAATATCCCTTCTAGAAAAAAAAAATAAAACAAATGACATCTCTTGAAAACTATTGCAATCACTGGTTGTGACTTTGTTATGGAGTAATTTCGAAACAACATAAAAATAAAAAAAATTAAAAAAAAAACGACTAAATAAAAAACAAACTAACCAAAAAAGTACGCAAACTGCCATTTTTAAGAAAAAAAAAAATAAAACCAATAAAACGATACGGTTTAGTAAAAAAAAATAATTCCAACAAACAGGGTAAACTTTTTTTTTAAATCTTAAATTAATATTTACCTTAAGAAAATAAATGAAAACTATGGAATAAAAGTTTTGTTTTTTCTAATAAATTTTCTAAGTCAAAAAAAAAAAAATAAATATTATTCACACAACAAATACGTACTGAGACAACTCTTAAATATAAGATGACTAAAAAAATAAATAAAGCAAAAAATAAGACATTAAAATAAAAAAGAAAAATACCTATATGAAGTGTGTAAAGCATTTTTAGCAATCACCATTACTAATAAAAATGTACACATAAAATGTTGCAATGAATCACATAAATAAAAGAAATGAACAAAAAAAAAAAACGTAACACAAAACGGTTAGTGGTATAATTTTAGTTTATTATTGAAATTTTGGTAATAATAAAAATTGTAAAATAAAATATGTAAATTTAAAAAAAACTAACAAGCAAGAATGTGGAGGAGGCAAAAGAAGACATTTATTCATTTGAAAAAAAAAAGTTTTCGTGAAGGGAACAAGGTTTATCTATTTTTTTTTTTTTTTTTTTGAAATATTTCATTTAAAGAATTTAATTACAACAGAGTGGATTTTTTTTTCATCCGGAATTAAAATGGCAATAAAATAATTTTAGAAAAAAAAAATATAAACAAAAATTGAGCAGAGATATAAACAAAAATGGAATATTAACTTGCAAAAAGCTTTAGCACATCATTGTATGTGCTTTTGTTGATTTTAAATAATTTTTTTCCTTTTTAAGTCAAGTTTTTAAAAAACTCTCTAAATCTTGAAAATTTTATTTAATTAATTAAACATTAAAAATGCTCCTGGAAAGCACTTATGTATCTGCTATTACCATAATTTTTATAATTTTTTTCCACAATTTAATTTTATACTACGTTTCATAATTTCCAAATAAAACTGTTCTCTACAAAAAAAAACAACAATGTTTAACTGTCCACAAGGTAACTGTGTTTTTTCTCCACACTTCATGCAATTTAAAAAATACCTACTGCAAGAAAATGTATTATCGAATATCATTAAACAACGATTTATTAAAATGTAACAAAATTAATCTAATATTTTATTTAACTTTAAAAAAATAAATGCATCCTAGTGTAGATCCCAGTGTAAAGATTTTTTTTTTCAACTTCGTAAAAAAACAATTTTTTATTTTGTCATGCAAGCAAAACAAAAATCCTACTTCTAAGAACATTAAAACTATAATGTACCTGTGATATAACATATTTCATTTATTATTAACAATAATTTTTGTTTTTCATATAAAAAAATATAAAAAAAAATAAAATAATGCAAAATTTGAAGCTTCAAACACACATCAGACACAAATATGAGATTTAATTTTGTGTTTTGTGATAGGAGATAAAATTTAAGAAGAAAAAAATTAAAAAAAAAAAAACTATTTAAGTCATTAATATTTATTTGCGTGAATTTTGTTTTTATAGTTTTAACAATTTCTCTTCAAATGAATTCTAAACTTTTTTCAATTTCACTAAATATTATAGAATTAGTTAAATAACAAAAAAAAAAAATAATTGTTTTCGTTAAATAAAAAAAAAAAAGAAATTACTTTGTTGCATAGTATTTAAAAATAACTTTATGATTTATTATTAAAAATTAAGCTTACAACATAAAAAAAAGAAATCTAGCTAACTAATATTATGTATTTAGAATATTTAATAATTATAAAATTTCAACTAAATGTAAATAATGTAAACATTGTAATTTTATATAATTACGAGAAAAAATAAAACAATACAAATTGTAAATAATAGTAAAAACTAATTTTTTTGTCTTATGACAATTCTTTAATAGCAATAGTAAAGAAATGAAGCAAAAAAAAAAAAAGAAAATTGTAACTCATTGTAGAAATTTATACGTATCTGGTCTTGAAACCTTTAAACAAAACAAAATGCATAAACAATTCATGAAAATAAATTTAGAAACAAAACACACAAAAAAAAAAAACAATTTAATTTTAAGATCATTGTGAGAAAATTATTTGGTACTATAAATTCAAAATAAAAAAAAATAAATGTAATTTAAATTAAATACAAACTAGTTATTCACAAAAATTAAAATAAAATATTTAAAAAAGAAGTAAAATATGTATATGTAAATCATATAATAATATTACAGACTGTATAATTTTTATTTAAGTTTAGAATATAACGAAATAAAATGCCATTTATATAGCGAATAAAAAAAAATTTAAAACATTTGTATAATAATTTGTAAAATTATCAAAAATGCATAAAATAAACGAAAAATTTTACATACAAATTCTATGGAGTTTTTATTTGATAGGAAAAATGAGAAAAAGTTTTTTTTTTTTTTTTTAAAGAGGAACGCCCCTTACCTTGGAAGATAGTCTGTAAACCAAATTATGCCTTTATAAAGAAAGAAATCCACCACTCTTTCGTTTTTATAGGGTGTTTTTTTTTTCTAGAAACAGATAATTTTAAATTGGAAAAACTTATTTCTTTGACAGCTGATATAACAGTTCTTATTTTGCGGTTAGTTTGATTTGGCAATTCATCATGAATAAACTAACACTGGAGCAACTTTTATTCCCGCCTGGAAAAATGGCAAGTTTAGGCGAGGCCCTGGAAAGTTTTCGGTAAGGAAAACATGGACGAGGAAAACATGACAGACCCTAATTAGTGCCTCGCTGAGAACATTTATTTAATTCAGTATTGGTGAGGCTCTTGATGGTAACTAAGTATGTGAAATCATTTTACGAAAATTAATAAAAGCAGGATCTTATTACATCTTAATAAAAATCTGAATAAGTGAGCTTTTATCACCTTTATCAAGAAAAAACGTGTTTTTGAATTCCTCTTAATCTCCCAATATAAGCAACGCACTGCCACAGAAGTACAAACGATGACACTACCGAGCGCTGCACGCTTTTAAACGGACGTAAATGCACACAAACGGCATGAATATAGGGACTATCAGAACTATGTTGACAGGACCAACCAATATGACCATCAGTTCATCGGCAAGCTGAGACGTTTTAAGTACACTGAAGTCTTCGAAGCAACATTCTTCCATGGCGATAGACTGGCCACGAAAACGATCATTTAGAGTGTATAACCATATAAAACAAAATATGGTAGAACAAATCTAGTTTTAACTAGTCAGGGCTTTGGCAGAATTTAACTGACGAGGCAAAAAGGTTCATAACTGGCGAGGGCCTAGCGAATGCCTCTAGTAACCCTTGCTAGACCCTTGTTAATAACTATGAAAAACTTGCCAGGGCCTTTTTGAAAACTAGATTCTTTTTCCAGGCGGGGTGAAATCATTTTACGAAAATTAATAAAAGCAGGATCTTATTGTATCCTATATCGTAATAAAAATCTTTGTGTGTTTATTAACAGTGCAAATTTCAAATAATGATTGTGAATCGGTGTGTCCAATAGTAAAATCGTAAAATAGTAAACTGCAGACAAAACAGAACCACAACTGATTTTGATTTTGACATTTCTCAGAAATCAGTTCTCAGCTTTTCTACCTAAAAAGCAAGTGCATACAGACTCACTGAACAGCAAGCAGAACAGTTTAGAACAGAAAATTTCTCATTAAACTTGTTCTTTTCTTTTCTAAACTGTTCCGAACAGCCTTACGACGAGAAATGCTTTATTATGTATTATTTCATTGTTTAAAATTCTTTTTTAAGAGAGAACAACTGCTAAGAGATCTCGTCACGCTGAGGTCTCATTTTCTCGTCGCATTTGGAAACAGCCTTCATGTACAGTTTCGAGGAACTGGATGTCTATTTAGATTTGTATAATATACAGCGACTGACAGCTTCTAGCTTTGATCCTCATATCTGAAATGGTTGAATGGAAAACCATGTAAAAAAATTTGTGGAACAAATCTATTTTTTACTAGTCAGGGCTTAGGCAGAATTAAACCGTCGAGGCAAAAAGGTTCATAACTGGCGAGGGCCTAGCGAATGCCTATAGTAACCCTAGCTAGACCATTGTTAGGAACTATGAAAAACTTGCCAGGGCCTTATTGAAAACTAGATTCTTTTTCCAGGCGGGTTGAAGCTACCTGCCTGGAAAAATGGCAAGTTTTTAGCAAGGTTAGGCAGGGCCCTTGCAAGTTTTCGGTAAGGAAAACCTAGACGAGGAAAACATGACAGACCCTTATTAGTGCCTCAATGAGAACATTTATTTAATTAAATACTGGTGAGGCTCTTGTTAGTAACTAACTTTGAAGTACAGTGAAGTCATTTTATGAAAATTTAAAGCGGGATCTTATTAGATATATCGTAACAAAAATCTATGTGTCGTTGTTAAACAACTGTGCAAATTTCAAATAATGAAATTAAATCGGTGTGTCTTAATAGTAAAATATCAACTGCACATAAATATAAAAATCGTCTTTTATGAAATGACAATAAAACATTTAATTAAATGATCTTGTTAGGTAAATATACACCATACCATTTAAAAAAAAATAAACGAAATACGAATTTAATACGAAATATGGTTAAATATTTTTTGGAGGCCAAGTTGGTCTTTTACAGATTTCACCTTGCATTCAACTAAAAAAGTTGCCAGACTCACTAAACACAATTTAGAACAGCGAATTTCTCACTGAACAGAAAAAATTTGTTCTTTTTCGAACTGTTCCGAACAGTCTCACTGAACATACCTACACAGTACACATACTTGCGCCACACACACCAAAGCAAATGACATTTAACTAAACGTCAGTTTGAATTTTTAATTTTGCAGGCGCAAGAATTTTTTAGCGGTCTGTGTTCTGATTAAAACAAAATAAAAAATAAAATAAAATGGACTCGCGGTTATTTAGTGAATATAGTGAATTTTTGTCATCTTTATTAAGAAAGAACGTATTTTTAATACCTCCCAATCTCCTAATAAGCAACAGAAAGCACACCCCCGCAGAAGCACAAACGATGACACTATCGGGCGCTAAACGCTACGAACATTGGGACAATAAGAGCTATGTAGAGGACAGGACAGAATTTTTACTAATCAGGGCTAAGGCAGAATTTAACTGACGAGGCAAAAAGGTACATAACTGGCGAGGGCCTAGAGAATGCCTATATATAGCTAGACCCTTGTTAGTAACTATGAAAACTTGCCAGGGCCTTATTGAAAACTAAGTAGACTCTTTTTCCAGGCGGGTGCAAAAGCTGTTTAAGCATGCTTACAAAAGCGAAAACTAAAAACTATTCAAAAGGTGAAGGTATTTTCTTCAGTTATTGCAGTAATAAACTCAATTGAATTAAATAAACACAAAAGGTTGTTAAAATAAAAAAAAATAACTGTGATAGATAAGAACATTAAAATAAAATTGGAATGCTTAAAGTGTTAAGCATTATCATTAAAAGATGAAATTCATTACAATTTTGTTCACTCGGGCGTATACGCACTTTTTTTAATTTATTGAATCTTTAACAAATTTTACTATGAATTTTAATATCGCTCGTCAAGTTGGTTAACGTCGATTAAAAAAGCTATTTTGATGAATTATTTTTGTCTATCTAAAAAAATTAAAGTGTGGTACGGAGTTTGCGGACTAATCCAATTTAAAAAGTTCTCCTTTCAAGATATGTTCTTTTTTAAAACTTATAATCTTCAGAGGTCCACATCCGCTGGTGCTGCAAATAGCTGTGACTATGACATTAATTCTATTATATCCAAACATACGACAACACTATACTCAATCAGTTGGGAAATCTACAATCAAAGTAGCTGCAACATCCAGTACAAGCTGGAACATCCGAACAGTGAAGGTGAAACATCTGTGTTACTATGTTCTTTGATTAATATTTTATGTCAAAAATCTGAAGAGGGAGGGAAGGGGCGGCAAATTTTAAATAGCCCATGGTAGAAAAAATCCTAAATACATCACTGACTACCAGAACACAAAAAATATATGCCTAGCTTATGAACTCTTACTAAGCTTTGTTCCCACAGATCTGCGGGAAAGATTTTCACCAGAAACCTTGGACTTGGACGTCATTCAGTTTTTGAAAATAAGTTATATGTTTCTGTTCGTAATAATATTTAAGAGACTTTAAACATGGTTTTGTGAGAGGCAAATCGACAATTACGAATTTAGTAATTTTTGCAAACGCCTGCCTTCGTGCCTCAGAGAATAAGTTGACACGATATTTACTGATTTTTCTAAAGCTTTTGACAGCGTCCAACACAATATTCTAATTCCGAAGCTGGATTTCTCGGATTTCACTCTAACAGCCATATTATTCACTTGAGATATAATTTGGGTTTAAATGAATTTTATACCTGTCAATTTAATCCGCATTTTTTAAACCTGACAATTTACACTTATGTCCAAAATATTCACTAAAAAAAGCATCAAACTTGATGGAATAAAAATGAGTAAAACGCATGTTAAACTGTTTAAACTTAGTTGAAAACTTACTTAAAAGTTGCGTAATATCAATAATTTGACATTTGTAATTATAATTCTACTTTTTTGTCGCTTGCTTTTGTATTTTATATTTTGATTTTACACCCAAGTTCAATTTCTTTAACTGCTCTCTGGAAGAAGTCTGTTTAAATTAAATCGAATTAAACTTGACAAGGTTTAAAAACCTACTTTTATTTCCGGGTATAACAAGTGAATATGGTGAGCTTGGGTTTGACATTTGGGTTTAAGTTACTTTAAACCCAGATGCACATTTAAAACCGGATTTAAGTTACTGAATAATATGGCTGTAAATATCTTTTGTGATTAAGTGATTATTTAACTGGAAGAAAACAATATGTAAAAATTGGATGCAAAATTTCTTCAGAAATTAAAAAATCTTCGGGCGTTCTACAGGGTAGTCATATTTGTCCACTTTTATTTCTTTTATTTGTTAATGTTCTCCCGACGCATGTTACTCATTCCCACTGCCTATTATATTCTGATGATCTAAAAATATTCAAAGAGCAAGAGGTAAAATCAAAATCCGATGTCTATGTTTTTATAAAAATAAATGAATTTGGTGGCTCATGAAGAACTATTAGGGCCTAGTGACTTACAACTCTCAGCCATTCCTGTGTGCGCGTCTGCAGGAATGGAGGGGACCTACAGTTCATTGCCGAATCCGAACGGCTGATGTAAGTGGTACTTTTGGAGGATTTGGCACTTCCTCGCAAGAGACAGTAGCCCTGGAAAAAACTTAAAGTGGAAGCGTTCTATGTTTTTAGCTTTACTTAAAATGAAAGGGTAGCCGCAAAGCTTTTTTTTTTTGATCAGCCGCTGTGAAAAAAAAAGTCATTATGGTAATAAAAGTGCAGCCTACAAATATTTTTTAAATACTTGGAACAAAAATGGCTCGATGAAATACATTAAACATTGCAGAAAAAAAAACAAAAATAGAAGGTTGCGCATGAAGCCAACTCCCTCTACGCACAAAATCGCAGAGATTTGGAAGTGCGAAACATGTACTTTTTTTTGAAAAAAAAGTTGAAATATTAAAAAAAAAAAAACATAACAGGGACACAAGAAGGAGCCACATCGGCCGAAGACAGAAGAATTATTCTTAGATTGGCTTCCAATTCAGATAAATTCAGTGGCGGATCCAGGGAAGGTGCTATGGGGCTGAATTTCCGAAATAAGTGTCACCCTAACATCCCGCCTGGAAAAATGGCAAGTTTAAAGAAGGCCCCGGCAAGTTTTCGGTAAGGAAAGCCTGGACGAGGAAAACTTGACAGACCCCTATTAGTGCCTCGCTGAGAATATTTATTTAATAAAGTACTAGTGAAGCTCTTGATGGTAACTAACTATGAATAGTGAAATCATTTTAAGAAAATTAATAAAAGCAGGATCTTATTATATCGTAATAAAAATCTTTGTGTGAACTGTGCAAATTTCAAATAATGATTGTGAATCGGTGTGTCAAATAGTAAAATCGCAACTAGACAAAACAGAACAAGACAGAATCACAACTAATTTTGACATTTCTCAGAAAACCGTTCTCAATTGTTTTACCTAAAAAGCAAGTATGCAAACAGACTCACTGAACAGCAAGCCAGAACAGTTTAGAACAGAAGATTTCTCATTGAACTTGTTCTTTTATGTTCTAAAGTGTTCCGAACAACATCACTGAACATAACTACAGTCTTTCACACATACTTGCCCACACACCTAAGTAAATGGGGCTATAATATAGCCCCATATCTGGAATGGTTGAATGGAAAACCATGTAAAACAAAACATGTGGAACAAATCTAGTTTTACTAGTCAGGGCTTAGACAGAATTCAACTGACAAGGCAAATAGGTTCATAACTGGCGAGGGCCTAGCGAATGCCTATAGTAATCCTTGCTAGACCCTTGTTAGTAACTATGAAAAACTTGCCAGGGCCTTATTGAAAAGTAGATTCTTTTTCCAGGCGGGATATGTATTTTTATATCAGTTAAAGTTTTTAAGTTTACTTGGGTTTTCTATTAAGAAACACAAATTGGTTAATTTTACATATTTGTTTCTACATTTCTGAGAACAAAAATTTATGATTGATTGAGTCCGATAGTAGAGACTGTGGGAAGGTATAGGTACAGTTGATTTGAGAATTTGTGCATCAATAGATGAGAGTGTACTACAACATTTTTATATTTTTCATCAAAATATAGTTTTAATTAAAGATCATTTGTCATTGGCTTCAGTTGGCTTGCTTGAAATAAAATTATAATGGAATAATGAATTAGTAGGTATTTAAATGATTTGATTTATTTTGTAATTTTTCAAAATTCTTTTTTAAAAAATAAGTAATATTGCTTCAAAAAAATATCCAATTTCAGGACAAAAGTATTCGGTTTTAAAATGTTTGTCCCAAACTTCAGTCCTCAAACAATTGTGCCAACAAAAATTCTTTCGTAAAAATTCCAACAAGTTTTGGTAAAGTTCTTTAAAAAAAAATTATTTATCTTTAATCTTGATTTAAATGTTTTAAAAACTTTAAATTAACAATAATATCGTCCACCCAGAAGAAAACTACACAAATCAATATATTTCATTTTTCAAAAAAATACTGAACAAATAATAAATCAAACTTTTAATCTCTTTTGGTCTGCTAAAATATTTCATTTTTGAATGAAACTGAAAATAGCAAAAAGTATAAAATATAAGAACAAATCCTTTATACATTTCACTTCCTCTGTCCGCCCCCTCCTAACTAGATTGTCTTAAGTCGGAACCGGAAATGAAAATCGATACAACAGTATTCTCATTCATCGTGAGCCAGACCCAAACCCAACACCTTATTACGAAAAAAGTTACATTTAAATAAATCAAATCAATCAGAACGAAATCGTTTTTGTGAACACTTTTTCTTATTTTATTTTCGTCCTGGGAATTCCACGTGATGAATTGTTCAAATTTGTTTGAATTCAGTTTTTGCTCCATGATCTTTGTCTGTCGTTGTTTGCTATACTATAACAAAGTGAATCGTTTTTATATCATTTTTTGGTATGAGGTGCCATTCGAGGATATAAATTGAACAATATTTTTTTTTTTTTATATCCCAATTCCAATACAATAGGTGATATCTACAGAAGAAGATGGTGGCGGTTGTAATAACAAATTTAATTTCGTGTCCTTTTTAACGACATCATCGCTCAAATGGTTTATGGGGCAAATATGGCCCCATGGTGGAGGATATGGTGGTGTTTTTCTTTTTGAAATATTAATGGCGGAAAAAATATAGATAGTTAAAAATTTTATTAATAAAAAAAAATGTCATGAAATCCACGTGGTGTTGTTTATGGTTGCAAAGTTTCATATCGTTTGTGTTTTGCATTTTTATACTTTTTTGCTCAGGTTTATCAGTGTTCGAAATCAGGTGGGTATTCAAAAAACGAAGATTGTAAAATGTGGTTTTGGATATTAAACTTTTCTTCAGTCATAACTTTTACTTTATTTGATTCCCTCGAAATCATGACGATGCTCACGTGACTGGTGCAAGAATTTAAAATTAAATACTTTCGATTTTTCTTGGCACTAAGGAGCTAAATCCAGTATTTATGTCAAGAAATCAAAATCAATTTCATTTTGCTAACAGATTAACTTTAAAGATTAAATCAAGATGTATGTTAAATATTTTAGAAAACATAGAACATTAAATATTTTATTTGCGAAAATAGGTGCACCAACACCCTTAACGGGTCCAGAGCCCTATTTTGGAATAGGAAAAATATTATTAAAAATAAAATCAAAACAGAAGAGGAGGCTAAAATCTGGAAAGAACTCCCTAAGCTAAGACAGGCCAAACTAATACTCGGGAACTACAACCAAGAACGTTTCACATCCTGTATTAGCTTAAGTAGGAATAATTTAAGAATAGCTACGGGCATCCTTACTGGTCACTGTAAGCTAAGGAGACATCCTTGCAGATTGTGCAATACCCAAGAGGAGACACCGGACCACATTTAAGGCAGTTGTGAAGCACTTATGCATCAGAGACACAGATATCAGGGTCGTCACCAGATAGAAGTGAGTAAATTACCCTCCCTGAAAATACTCCAAATACTAAAGTTCCTCAAAGAAACAAATTTGAGGAGGAAGAGCTGTAAATGAGCAAGCTCATCTGACTCTAAATGGGGGCACAATAGATCTTAAGGTCGCAGTGCAATTATAAACTCCAATTCATTCATTAATTCATTCATACATGCTCTAGCTTTTTGTCACACTTTAGCTGAATCACCCTGTATAAAAAATGAAAGTATCAGAAAACCTCATTTTTCACAATTGTACCTGGTATTGTTTAGCCATCCTCTTGGTTTTAAAGATTATTTTGATTTTCACAAGTAATATTGTGTATTTTTGATCTCACAAAAAAAAAAATATGTACTACAAAATTTATTTAATTTATATTATGTACATACATATGTATGTATTTTTTGTTGTTCGTAAAATTTAATAAAAATGTTTGATCAAATTCAAAATTGATGTCCGTAGTAAAATTATTTAAGAATCAAATCAAAGTATTAGCCCGTGTCGTAATGGTTACTGAGTTGGACTGTTACGCCAGAGGTCCGGGTTCGATTCTCAGCCTCTGCCACCTAAACACTAAAAATGTTTTTCAGGGCTACTGCCTCTTGCGAGGAAGTGACAAATCCTCCAAGAGTATATTCTGTCATAGCAATGTGCCGATCTACTAAGCCGTTTGGACTCGGCAATAAGCTGTAGGTCCCCTCCATTCCTGCAAACACGCACACGGGAATGGTTGAGAGTTGTTAGTCACTAGGTCCTAGTTCTTCATGAGCTGTTTCACCACCAAATTTATTTTTACTCATTTTTACAGGACACGACATATGTATGTATCTACAAAGACTACTATGTACACGCACCTACGTGTTTCTATTTTTTTCTGCCTATTTCCTTATTTTTGAAATATTATAATGTAGGCAAAGTTTTATTAGAATTTCTTGGCTCCTTATTTATTTGTCCTATTTGATTGCAAGAGTCTATTGGATTTTTTAACTTTAGCTTTTAATGCATTAATTAATGTATCGTATACATTCCTTAATCACAACAAGTTTCTTACTTCTCAGCCATTTTTAATTTGATAACCGAAATAGCATTTTATATCTTTACGACTATTATGTACACACTAATAAAACTAAAAGGCTACTTCAGGCCAATCCACTTAGTAAGTGTGTATTAACTGACTTAATCACATAGGACGTGATACACATTTTGTTAAAACATGGCTATCAACGCGCAGTATATTTACGACCCATAAAAGTGTTAACATCATCAATCCTATAGAAACTTAATGATCTCTTAATCTCAATAGGCGCAGTTTTTTCTGGGTGAGTATAAAGATACACGTAACGTAAAAACAAGGAAGGATAATAATAAACTACATGTCTCCCTTTCTATTGATTATACTTGATGATAATTTAAAAATTGAAACTGACGAAAAGAACCATCCTCATTAAGTTTAGCAGCAAGACTATAAAAAAAGAAGTCAAGTCATAGGAGGTATAGGAAATTTAGTTGAAGCATAAAAGTGTGAGGTTTTGCTTTCCAAATAACTATTCCTAAACGTTGAAAGGCTTAAAGAACTGGAAATCTTTATTTACTTCGCACCTTATTTTTTTTTTCTTGAACTAAATCAACTTGTAATTTGCAAATAAGAAGTAACGACTTAATGGCCATAACGCTGCTTTCATAGTTACAATTTAATAACTCAAAGGAGGATTTAAGACTACCTTTTTTAAGTTCCAAGTTGTAAAACATAATCGTTCATAACTTAACTTTTTTTCAAGTACATGTATGCACTATGTTAAGCAGCGTTGGATGGAGTACCCATCAAGTCTATACACTCTTTTAAAATGAAACAAATAATTACATGGGATTTTAGTATAACTATGCCTATAATTCTGGAGGGGGCATCTATAATTACTATACATTTTTAAAGAAATTACATATGTACATAGCTTATTTTATGAACATAATAATCAAGCTAACTAATACATGCATTTATCACATCAGCTTACTAAATTGGATTAAATATGCGGAGGATAATAAAAAGAATGCAGGCTATGGACAGTATTTTTTTTTAAAATAAGAACATTAAACATCATACACATTAAAATTTTGGAACGGATAAATATGTATGTACATAATATGTACATATACTAATATAATACTAAAAGGAAGAGGTTTGTAGCTAAAATCACTGCTTTGGATTATGTCCTACATAAATGTACATGACCTAATTTTACGCTTTCCCTACGCACAATTGCCAAAAAAAAATAAGAAAAAGTGTGAAAATTGTTCGCTCGTTCCGTAGAAATAAAGAAAACTGTGGAAAAATATGAAATATAGACAAGCAAGAGCCACAACAGATGCAGATCGAAGAAAGATAACTTAGACTGACTTCTAATTCAAGTGACTCTGCTGCTAAAATCATGGCGAAGATTGGAATGACAGCTAGTCTTCATACTATTACGTGTCATTCGTGGTCACAATATTCAAAACGCTTAAAATTGAAGAAAAAACCACGTTGAATCCAATAGAATAGATTTTTAAAGAATGAATATGACGTGGAAGGAAGAATGGAGAAAAGTGGAATTTTCTGATGAAAAAAACATCAATTTATGTAGATGGGCCGGATGGATATAATTACTGTTTTCATGACACGAGGAAGGAACCAAGGTTTTTGGAGAGCCACCATACCTGAGAAGGTGGTGTTATTGTGTGGATGCGATTTCTTGGTTTGGAACAATTAATCTGGAGTTTCCCACAATGAAAATAACGACAAACTTCTACAAGAAAATATTGCAAGAAGCTTTCCCTAAAGTTACCGATGTCTTTGGACCAATAATATGGACATTTCATCAAGACAATTTACCAATCCACAACGCAAGAATCATTAAAAGTTGGATATCCGAGAAAAATGTTACCTTGCTTCAATGACCACCGCACTCTTGGGACCTAAATATTATCGAAAACGTATGGAGAAGGATGGTTCGTAGGGTGTACGATTCTGGACGACAATATTGGAAGAAAGAATCACTTACTGCTGCAATCAAAGAAGCATGGAGTGCAATTTCTTTTAAAATTATATAAAATAACTGTATGATTCACTTTCCAACAGGGTTTTTGAAGTTATTTCGAATAAAGGTGGTAGCACACATTACTAAAATATGATTATAAATAAAAAACTACCCTCTTTTACTGCATTTTTTTCCATATTTAAGTGACTGTTTCTATTCAAGTGGCGCAAAAAATAACCGTGTTTTTAATGAAGTAATTAGAAAAGTGGTAAAAAATAACCGAATGGTATTTTTCTGAATTATTCTGTCCATGCAGTTTTATTCGCAATAGTTTCCTCTTAAAAGAACTTAACAAAAAAGGTGGATTTATAAATTTACCAAAGCGCCACACACTCTGATAGTAAAAAAAAGTGTGTTTCTATTTAAGTGGAGCGGAGTGTATGTTTTTAATTTATTTTATTTATGTAGGCAGATACATACATATAAAATGTACAAAAGGTGTCTGTTAATTCCAGTAATTTAGGTTTTCTGCAGGCCTGGGCTATTTAAAATTTGCCGCTCCTCTCCCTTGAACAAAATTTCGTCACATATTTGACATAAATATCAAAGAAAATAATGACATATCACATCACCTTCACTGCTCGGATGCTCCTGCTTTTACTTGAGGTCCCAGCTAATCAGAAAAAGAAAAGTTCGTATACGCCCGAGTGCACCACAATTTCAACTTAATCAATTTAAGCTCTTTTAATAGAAGCATCTTGTTTTTAAAGTAATCTCAAATTTTTTGTGACTGCATACATAAATTAAGACTACGTATTCATTTTTTTTCTGATAAGAAAAATAGAGCGGGACAGATTCAAGTCAAGAAAAAAGGCAATAACTTTGAGAAAAAATATTTAAAAGCACAAACCAATGATGGTACTTTGTTACTAAAATTACTGATTAACTAAAAAAAAAACAAAAAACTGCTACTACTGACTCTAATTTACTAAAATAATACTTAAACGAGGAGGTTTATTACTTAAAATCATTTTGCCGTTTTGAACTTTTGGTCACTTGTTATCTAGATAAAAAATTTCTAAAATGTTGACTCAATTTAGTGAGTTTTTTTTAACATTTGTATATAGTACGTAGAGATATATAAGTTTCAAAAAGGGAAGTATTTTCAGAAATTAAATAAAAACAAAATGTAGAAATTTCAAAAACACAAAAAAAAAAAGAAAAAGTAATTTTTGTTTGCACCATAAACATAAAACTAAGTAATTTTTATTTCTTAAAAATTAATAAAGATTTTTTTAGGTTTTGACTGAGCATGGATAAAAGCATTAAATATTATTTTAAAAAAAACAGTGGCACTACGAAAAATTAAAAAAAAAAATCAATTTTTCAAAATTTTGACTTTGAATTGACTTGAAATTGAATTTCTCTGAAGCTCATAATCGTATGTGCTTTCGTTGATTTTTAAATATTTGTTTTGCAATTTTAAGTCAATTTTTTAAGAATTTCCCAGCCCACACTCGCCTCAAGGGGGGGGGGGATGCAATTTTACAACCCTACATATTTTTTCTTAGAATGATTCAAAGAATCTTCCCGAAAAATATTCTGCACAAATTGGGAAAAATTCGAACGCCCACCGCCACACTCGGCTGAAAAAAAAAACCTTGAGACGGTAGAATTGAATAGCTTCTCATATCTTGCATTTGAATATGCTCTTGTCTAGTGGCTTTTAAGTTTTTCAGCGAGTTTTCAATTTTACCCTGATGTTCCATTATAGGCCAGATTTTCCTTCTTCCTCTTGACATAAAGCCAAAACGTTTGCTAATAAAATCTTAGCAAATAAATGTTGCATCAAATTCTAGTCTTAACTAAAAAGTGTTCAAAATGGGGGAATAGCTATTGCAAATTAAAAAAAAAATTAAATTATTTTTATTAAATTTAGTGGAAGACCTCTACAAGGTGATTCACCTAAGGTGTGACAAAAAGCTAAAGCGTGTAGGCTGAGTTGAGGCAAGAAAAAATCATATAGGAGGGGCGTACTATTTCCCCGCGTATAGGTGGGAGGGGCAATTTTCTAAAAAATAGACTTAAAATAGAAAAAAAATAATTGAAATTCAAATTTTTGAAAAAAAAAAAAAATAATGAAAAAAATTGTGTTCAAACTATAGCTTTTTTTTCAAAATTTTATGTTATTACGTAGTATTTTTGTTTTTAATATTCGATATGCTCCTATCAATTTCTAGTCAAAAACTTAAAACCGGATGTCAAAATGTTTTCTAGATTTTTAGAAAATTTAAAATAAATTAAGTAAGTTTTCCTTAAATTCGACTTACATACATCCATTATTTTGTTGCTGCTTCAAATATACTGTTTCTACTAATAAAGTGTAGTAAAGTATATTTGGTTATTTTCAATTTTCTCAAAAACTAAGACTTTAAGGCATCCGGTTTCCAGTGTTTGACTAGAAATCGATAGGAGCATGGAATATAAAAAACAAAAATACTACCTAACAAGGTAGAATTATGAAAAAAAAAATATGGTTTGAACTCATTTTTTCTCATTAATTTTTCAAAATTTTGAGTTTGAAAATTAATTTTTCAAAAACTGTTCTCTCAAAAAATTTGAGTCAAAAATATACCTACTAAAAGAACGGATTTTTGGCTTTAAAACAAAGTACATGACATTGTTGCCGTTGTTTATTTATGATTTTTTTCTATTTTAAGTCGATTTTTTAGAAAATTTCCCCTCCCGCCTAAACGGGGGGAAATAGGGGGTCTAAACGATTTTTGTCTTGTCTCGACTCAACTTACACGCTCTAGCTTTTTGTCACACCTTAGGTGAATCACCCTGTATACAATATTAAAATAAAATCGTAAATTTTACTTTAGTGTGGGTGTGTCTACATAGGTACATCCATAGGTATATTTGGCTATAAAACTTTTCAGCCTTTAGAAGACAAAGGAAGAAGTCCCTGCGTTAAATGCAAGATCATTGGCCCATTAATTTTTTTTTTTTTTAATTTTTCGTATGACATCCCCCATTTTAAATACAGGCGATGTCAAGCTTTTCAAGCACACGCACAAACATTTCAAATTTCAATTATCAATGCCAGCGTTAATGTTACTGCAAATAAAATTTTGGAATCAAAATAAAATAGAAGGCAACCTACCTCCTAGTGCTAGTGTGATAGTCAACTTAAATTAACGGCGTCATCTGCTCGAACAGGAGTCTTTTGTAGTCCTTTAAAATTAAAAGTTTAATGACACACTCATACAATAGCAAGCAAATACCCTCAGCTCAGCTGTTGTCTTAATACTTATGTTGTTTCAAGAAATCATCCCTTCTTTTCCTTTAAAACGCATTGACTATAGTAATTAACATAAAGGGGGTATGAGAATTTACTATAGACATTTGAGCCTTTAGCGTTCTTTATGGCATAGGTACTAGGTAGGTTGGTACATACGCTTTCAATTAAAACTGTAGCACGTAAATAATGTTAATCCATAATCGAAAGAAAATGTTGGCAATTATTTAACCATGTTGGCAGAGGCGCAAACATTCCAACATACCTACCACCATACCTACATACATACATATATACTACTACTACCCAGTATCCAATTCTAGAGTCCTGGCCTATTCTAGAAAATTTTACTAAGGTTTAAAGTCAGCTTTTTATAGCTCACAAAAAGGGGTGCCTGTGCGCTTTTTATTACACGAAATCTGTGGATGCAAAATGCTCGTTAAGCTTGGTTGTATAGGCTGTCCTCCTCGCATTGAGGCAATGGGACCGTTATTATAAGGCTTAAAAATGGTTCGCAATATCCTACTTTATAGTGGAGGTGGAGGTATTTGGTTGAAGGGTGCGTGTCGCATGCTATAACGCTGTGGCTATGAGAGCATACAAAACGTATCCTACGCAGAGGAGAGGAGAGAATCTTATAATTGTTGATTGAGGCCTTTCTGGGGATAAATTATTTGCCATTAAAAATGCTTTTACGTGTAAATGAGCTGGCGAGGCAGAGTTTAAAAAGAGGTGTGTATTATAGATATTATGTAGGTACACAGTAGGTTGACAAGATATTCTTTATAGGTATTCAAAGCAATATTAAAATTAAAGTACTGCAAAAGCCTAACTTTGAATAAAACGAAGTGGCTCCGCAAAAAATGTGGCACTAAAAAGTGCAAACAAAAAATCGAGAAAAAAGGGAAAAACCTATACCTACCTAACTTCTAACTCCTGGAGATAATTTGACGAAGTAGGTAATTGTTTTGTTTTTATTCTATTAGGTATTTTTTATGATAAAATAATATATAAGTAGGTACCTACCTTTTCCATTCGATCTGAAAAAAAAAGAAATTTTTATTTAGGCCTTGATTTTTTTCATAATGTTCTAAATCTAACCTTGATATAAGATATTGGTCCTTTCGCTCCTTGAATCGCTTATCGCCGCACCAACTTAAACACGTCTTTCTAAAAGTGAAATAAATACAATAAGTACATAGTAGATTATATACATTATAGAAATATCTGAAATATCTGATAACGTGAATTTTTTACCAATTTAAATTTTCACAATTTTCTGTCAAAACATAACCTAGTTTGCTCAAAGCATTCAAAGCATTTATGCAATCATTACTACTTTTTCAACGAAGCAGCTTTGTTGCAGCAACATACTTTCGGGAGTGTGTTTAATTTGTAAGACTCATTCACAATTGAGAACTTCCACCAAACGTCAAAAATTCTAGATGGGGGGAAAACAAACACACTATTAAAGGCGCGAACAGTATCGGTGTGTATTTTTATTTGTTTGTATTGTTGTTTTCCCCCCATCTAGAGCTTCTTTTCGATGAAAGAACTGTCAAAATTAGAAAGAGAAAAGACAGAGTCAGATTCTGGAAAAGCCCAATATTCAAGGAAGAAATTGAATGCACACATACATACACTTCGTCGGTCGTGCTGCAATATTATATCCTATATATCACGTTATGTGTTGTGTTTGTATTGGGATACCTATATAGCTGATATTTACCGCTAATTTCAACTAGATATATACTTACTTATGTACATTATTCGTTCATTTCCGGAATAAAAATAATGCGTAATTACGATTCCGACCCAACCGAACGCCAAGCTCAAAAGAAGATCAAATAAAACTCAAACACAATCGATTATAAATTATTTACTTTAAACCTGTCCCCAAAGCAATAATTATGGCACATTATCCCAATGAAAGCTTTCAAATCCACAACTATTCATTTGGAGCTATACAAGCGTTTATCTTGGAAATAAAAAAATATCCGATTGTCTACAAGGACCATACAAACAACGTCGAGTCACCGTGGACAGAAATTGTTAGAACGCTTTTAGGAAATGGAGCCGACTGTTTTCTTACTACATCACAAATACTTTATTGGAGTAAGTCCCTATGTGCACTAAATGTTTATTCTTGCAGGTGGAATAGAAAAGTAAGGGCCCTATAAATACCTAGCTCTTATTTCTAGTCCTTTGTTAAGCGAAACTAAATTTTACTAGCAAGTAGGGTAGTCTCCTAACTTCGAACACAACCAAAAGACGAACATTTTTGAAAAAAGCTTTGAAACTGTTATTTATCAGATTTTTAAGTTACTCAAATGCAGAACTAGGTATGCATTTATTATTTCCTTAAACCATAAGAACCTATCAACTAGCTCAATTTAAAGCCAAAGCTCAAAAAATGGAAGTTCAAGCAGAGGCTTTAGATTGAGACAATGCGGTAGGTAATGTCAGGTTTTTATAGGAAAATGAAACTGTTGCAAGCGCTATGGGAAAATGCGTTCCGTGTGAAAATTGACGGAGACTAATTTTTTGATGATTTTTTGTTAGATATTAAATATAATATATTAAAGTAAAAGTTTTACCTTAAAACCTAATAATTATATAATATTTTTACTGTTCGAACAAAGGATACCAAATTTTTTCACAAAGTTCTAAAATCAATTTGAAACTCTATCCAGTAACTCTCGGTTTATCTTTGGAACTGTTTTTAAAAAAAATAGAACTTTATCATTTCTTCACTATTGGGTTTTAAGTACCTACTTTAGATCTCGATTTAAATAAACGAAGATATTGTGTATATTTTAATACTTTCGTAGCACCCAGTATCATTTTCTGACATAAATTTCTGTCAGTCTATCAATTAGCCAGTTCACGTTTCTAAGATCTCACTGAGCAAGCTCCGTCAGCTCCACTGAGCAGAAGGAGAAACCTGAACAAAATTTCTCCGCTAGAAGTCAAAACCAATTTCCATCTCTTGTTTATTAATTAATCAACTGCGACAAAAAATAATTGAGCAAGCGAATCCAAAAAATATCAGTCTCAGTTTTTTGACAGCAAAAGTGAGGAATCTCACTGAGGAATTACGTTCAGATTTCTGAGATTGCTGAGATCTCAGTGAGCTTGAGAAATCTGAACTGGCTAAATATTTAAATATTTGTCAGTTTAATTTGCTGGAAACTTGATTTTTGAATACCTACTTTGTGCTATTTGCAAGTAGTAAATATTCTTATTAGTCCGATAGCTCAGAACAAACTTTTGACGAATGAAATCAAAAAGATATTAAGGGTGCATGTGCATCAAAAGTTCCAATTGCCCCGAATCATTGATTATTATGGATATATATGTATGTATGGTCCAGACAAATTGTTTGGATTTCTTAAGATGGAGCTTTGAACAGGCAACACTTCATGTTTTTTGGTTTTCTTTCATAAAACAAAAATCTGGTGCGAGTTCAAAAATCAAAAGAAACAAATTAGGTACACAAATTAAAAGATTTGTATACCACGAGATTTAAAAACAACACCAGCATTATGTAACTAAGTTGGATGCAATAAT
This sequence comes from Epistrophella euchroma, assembly GCA_947049315.1. NCBI lineage: Eukaryota > Metazoa > Arthropoda > Insecta > Diptera > Syrphidae > Epistrophella > Epistrophella euchroma. Next base: position 116,028,189 of record OX346245.1, on the reverse strand, counting down.
AACTTTATTCAAATTAATAAAAAGGATAACTTAAAAAAAAAGTGTTCGTGGCTTTTAAGATTCACATTCGTACTCTGCAGTGTCGGGATGAGTCATTAAATATTTTATTTTGGGGAAAATAGTGCTTAAGATGCACTTTTTTTTCTTAATTAATAACTATGCAACAATAATGCATTTCTGTTACCTTTCATACCAAGTAAATATAGTGCTATTGAAAGTTTGTTGAAATAGAGGCATATGACTTTTCAACGCACGCAAAAAGGCTCGCAGCGAAAACCAAATTCATCCCAAAGTCGAATAAAAATTTCTAACCAAATAAGTTTTGCGAAGAAATAAAAATGTTGTTAAACCGAGTCCTAGGTCTCTAGACCCCCGAATTTGAGGGTCCAAATTTATCGAAGTTCTATTTCAAACTGAGATCTAAATCGAAGTTCTAACACTTTAGAACTCGGTGAAGAAATGAGTTAGAACTAAATTAAGTTCTAATTTTTCGATAAACAGAGTTTTAGGGGTTAGAACTTTGTCAAGAAATTGGCGTTAGAGTTCCCATCTCGAACACTAGTGTTTGCATATAGGCAACTTTATCAAAATTGTTTTCTTCCCTTCACGCAATGAATATAATGGTAAATTAAATAGTTAATGTTTTCATATTAAGATCGATAATAGAAAAGTTGAGTGTAGTATTCGAAAACCTTTTTCTTCTTTTTTTTTCAGTGTTCGATTCAAGGAAACTCACATAATTCTTAGTTTCTTTTGTTCGAACAGGTTTTGAATGATGTTTGACTAAAATTGGTTCATCCATAGATTCAGCTATCGATGAATATCATTTTTAAACGATTTTTTTGATCGATGCATCCTCTCACCTCAATTTAATTTTTTAAATAATTTTTTTTTTTTTAGTTTTTGATAAAATACAAATACAATAAACTTATTTATTCAAAAATAAATTTTAATCATGTTATTAGGTTTAAACTATACATTCGATCTTGTGTTCGAAATAAGGAAACTTTATGTTCGGGTTTAGGAAACAAAGTGTTCTATTACTGGGGAATTTGGCTTTTTTTCAGTTTTTATTTTTTTATAACAAAAACAAATAAAGTAAATAAAAGAAACTTAAATTTAATAAAAACAATTTGAGTTTCAGCAAGTAATCAATTTTACATAACGAATTTACGTTGACCGGTTTCCTCGCAGTTGAGGATTATTTTTTTCTTAGCCAATAAGGGTTCTATTATAGGGGAAATGACCCTACTGTTGGTTTTTGAGCTAAAACAAATTTTAACTTCACCCCTAGAGAATCACTAAAAAGCTTTCAGTTCAAAGTCTCATTAAAATCGCTTCGGTGTTTACGGCTGTAGGCCAAGCCTAGGCGGCCGAGGTTAACAGAGGCAGAATTGCAGGCCCTACAACTTTAATTATTGTTTTTTTTTTTTTTACTTTTTTAAGGAAGAATATACCGCGGATTGTGGATGTGGATGCGTCACATCTTGTCGAGAGATATGGTTGAAAGATACATGGGACATGTTGGACTAAGTCAAAATCCAAAATACATCTGGTTGGAATATCTAAAATTTGCAGAACCCTTCATTCAATTGGGGTAAGTCTTACATGTAACTTCATTGTTAGATGAATGAATATTATTATTTTTTTTCTTTTTAGTGCCAATTCGTTCCACTTCGATGTTGACTTAGATCCCTTCATTAATTTACAAGTTTTATCATCAGAAGAGGCAGCTATGTCCCCTTACTCCCAGTATATGGTTTATTGGAAGCTGTTTCAAGAAATTTTAGTTTCTGAAACTTTCTTTATTTCAATACGTGTTCGTACTGTGGAATCAATCGATGTTGAAATATTAGAACTTGAAGAAGCCATTCGAAGATTAAGTGAGATTGAAGGTTGTAGGATGTATGAACTCAAGTTTAAATAAAAATTTATCAGCAAAGAGCTAATTGAAATGTAATGAAAACTTATTATTATTATTATTAAATGATTGACAAAAAAATGGTTGTTATAAAATTATGTAATAAAGCATGGTTTACTGACTAATCCCGCTTTAGATGCTTTTCGAAAATCTTCTTAAAAACGCTAAAAACGGCAATTTTGTCTTATTATTGCAATTCTTTCAAACTGGCCAAGGTTTAAATATATTTTCGGCCATTTTTCGAGTCCAAAATTTACGAAAAATGTGTAATGGCATTGAATAAATATTTATATTAACTATTCAATGTCCGTAGTTAATGAAAATCAGTTCTTTTTTTTAATTTTTTCAATCTCTATCCCGGAGACTATATAACTAAGGGCCACTTGCACAAAAGTTTTCCGACAGCAGTAACCTCTGGTTTATAAGTAATTGAGAGCTATCTGACTGATTTGATTTTCCTGAGTTTTATGTATTTATCCGTTCGTTTGGTGCAAGTGGCCCTTAAAGGAATGGGACAGCTTGAAACTACCAGCCGCCTGCTGGCTCTTCTTAGGCGAGGAGGAACAACTTCTGAAAATTGACTTAAAATGGAAAACAAAGTTGTTAAAAAGTAAAGCTAGCACATTATGTACCTACAATGATAAAATTCTTTAAATGAATAGTTTTTCTTTTTAAGAAATTAAATTTCAAGTCGTTTTTTTTTTTTCAAAATTTTGCGTTATTAAGTACCACTGTTTTTTTTTTTTTTTTTTTAATATTCAATGCTTTTATCGATTTTTAAAAATGAAACTCAGATTTAAGAATCTTTTTTTAGTTTTTGAGAAATAAAAATAAAAAACGAAAGGTACTCATGTCTATTTTGTTATGATGCCAAGAAATTAGGTACCATTCATAAATTAAACCTTTTTTGAGGAGAAGTATCTTTAGTTTTTTTTTTATTTCTCAATTTTTACACCTGGTTTTTCTATATTTGACCAACAGCCCTATTCTAAACGATTACATCAAATTTTTTGATTCACGTGAATGTTTCATTCAATTTGTCTTAAATTATTTTTTAACATTCGTTTTCCTCCTACGGATAGCAGAATACATGGCTCTATCGAGGTAACCGTCGGAGCGGAATTCTCTACGATTTCCTACGAATCGGAGATATTTTGCTTCGAGCTAGTTCTCCGACCAGCAAAATGTCTCCGATTCGTAGGAAATCGGAAAGTTCCGCTCCGACGGTTACCTCGATAGGGCCGACAAACTTTCACGCGAACTCCATCCAAGAACTTTGCCCACCTAGGGTCCACTATTATCTCGCAAAATGACTTTTAAAACAAGAATCACTTCAGCTAGAATTTCTGAAAATTTGAACATCCCAGTTTTAAAAATATTCATTATTTTGTTGAAGTTTTGTATTATTTACAAATGTCTCTGTTTCTAAATGCAAACCTGACCAAACTAAGTAAAACTCAATTTATTTCTGCAAATAGTACATTTATTAAAAAATATATATGAGGACATGCATCTTAAACACGCTTTAAAGAGCATCAATCAAAGCAAGAATCATTAATCTCTTAACCTTAGATTTTCTGGCAGGTTCCAATGTAGAAAGTTTTGAATACAACGACATAATATATAGATAATCCTTATCAATAACCCCGTTTCAAATGGCACAACTCGCGGTTTGCTGATAGTTTGTTGTTCTCTTTTATTTACTACGGGAGATGATATTTGTCGCTGCAGTTGATATGGACCGTCTATATATTTCACAAGTTGCGACTCGTCAATATCGGCGTCTTGTTTAAACATAGTTTCAAGTCCCGGAGGTAAAGGTGGAGAAAAGCATCTTTGAATTTCCATGCAAACCGAAATGCACATATTTTTGGCATTTGAGGATTCGGAGAATTTTCTCAGCCACAGAATAATATGATTACCAGTTGCTAGATGGATAACTTTCGTTTCAGCAGGTAGAACTTCCAAACGAATGTTAGAATGGAATGGAGAATCGAGGTCAACATAGTTTGATGTGTTGGCACTGTAAAAAAAAAATTAAAGGGCCGAATTCATGGTCGTTAATTAAACTTATGCTCTGCTAAACTACACTCTAAGATCAATTAGATCAATGCATATAGCTAATATTTGTAATCAAATAACCATTAATTAAAACATTGTTCAATATTAATTATAAAAGTTTATAAAATATTTTATTTTACTTCAAATATTTGGCAAAACAAACAATTGATTAGCAACAGTTTTAAACGTTTTTTGTACGGCTACTGCCTCTTGCAAGGATTTGACAAATCCTCCAAGATTAACTCTCCTATATTTCTGACAATAACCCGCACACAGGAATGATTGAGAGTTGTAACTCAGAACAGACAAACAAAATTGTCGGATGAAATGCTCTTCGGGAATCTCATAATAACATAATTTCTCCATGTAAAAGTTTAACTCCGAACTTTGATAAAGCTCGGTGTGGATTAGTTGGTGTTGCATTTAAAATGTAAATTGTTTAACCCCGGTAAGTAATTTTCATCCAATTGCCTTCGTACTGGACAGAACACGTTTCTCCGAAACCGCTTAAACGATTTAGATGAAAAGTTATTTGGTTGAAAGGGGTCGAAATACTCAAATCACAATAATGTACTATGTAGTCTATATCTCGTGCAGGGATATAACTGTTGACATGCAATGCAATATAACACATTTCTGCACTTAGGAAAAAAATTAGAGATTTCAACTAAACATGATGATAGAGAACACAAAAGAAATGAGTGCCGCAATTCCGTCCGAAAAAATACTTTCACCTTACAAAATAATTTCATCTAATTTGCTCATTCATTTTTTTAAAATTCTCCAAACACATTTTACACAGCACCAAAAAAAAAACATATTTTAAATAATACTGGCTACGCCCCTGCCTTGCTTTTTTCTTAAATGGGCATTGTTGTTGTTGTTTCTCGTAGTAAGGGTGGTTTGTTCCTTTTTTTTTTGTCTAAGGAAAAAAAGCATTTCAGCTATTAGTTTCAATATATTTTAAGCTTGAATCACAAAATCTTTACTTTAGATGCCGCTCACAGCCCAGGATGGACTACTGCCTCAACCAACAAGCCCCTCCAGCCAGCTTGGTCCCTAGCTAGCTGCACCCAGTTACGCACTCCAAGTTTTATTATTACATTGGAATTAAAATACAGATACCCGTTCATGTTTTTTTCTGTATTTGATGTGGTCAGTACCTACAACAAAACGGTACATGAAATACCTACGTTGGTTTTTTTCTTTTTTTGCTTACATGTCTTAAGGGTTTTTTCGCAGTTGTTTCTTTATTGCGTATAGGTAGATGTTCGAATCACTCGATATAACGAATTGGCTGAACATTATATCTTTCGTTATACTGGACGCCAGTGTATTTGTATTTATGGCTGTACCTCGACCTACAGCCTAAACCACTCAAGCGATTTTAATTATACTTTGGACTTAAGATTTCTAGATAATTTCCTTGAGAGAACATTGAAACTAATTTTTTGAAGTCCGAAAATATCGATACTTGGCATAGAACCGTTATGAAAACAGAAAAATGTTAAAGGGAATGGCTCTAAACATTTTAATAAAAAAAAAAAAAAAAAAACCTTTTCCTATGTAGGCCTCGTTACAAACAAATTACCAAGAGTTTGTGCGATCCACTAGTGCAGTTAGGGCCATTTTTTTTTATCTTTTGCTCAACTTGAGGGAAACTCTCAAGTTGGCTAACAGAGTTGATTTCAATACGAGAGTTGATACGCAAGTTTGAATTTGTTTTTATTCACTAATTTTTTCTCAACTCCCTAGTTGAATAATGTCCCTGGGGTATTTGTGGAAAATAAAATTTGAAGTTTTTCAATATTTGTGAGCTTTTTCGTGGTAAATTGTGAATTATTGAATTGCGACATAATTTATGATAAAAAGAAAACTGATGATACCACGAAACGCAAGAAAGAAAAAGCGTGGAAGAAAATCGCGAATGCATTTACTGCCCTAAGAAATTGATGGCCAATTTACCAAAAAGAAATGCTTCGGAAGCTAACAAGCTATTGAAATAAAAATTAAATGACAGAACAACCATTCTTAAATAAACTCAAGTTTGCTCGGTCAACTTCTACTTTTTCCGGGAGTTGAGAAAATCTCAAGTTGATCAGCTCTAGAGTTGGAAATGGAAAGTTGAAAACGTCAACTTTTTGTGTGAATAAAAACAAATTGTGAATAAAAATCCTCAAGCTATGTTCAACTTTGAGTGAATAAAGTCGGCCTTAACTAATATCGAAAATATCAATATAACATTAGTTTGTTACACAAATTTTTTATAGCAAAAAATGTGTGTCCCCGATTCCTTAGGAGTAGAAAGTAAGATTAAATTAGATTTTATGTACAATTCACAGTTATTTTTTAAACCAACAAAAAATCGATGAGTCTAGGCTATGCCGTCAGCCCTAGGAGTGAAAAGTTGTAAATACAATACTATTTTATGGGTCCAGGGCAAGTTTTTGTGAGTGCTTTATGATATCCTATTTACTTTTTGAATCACAGAATATTCTACAAGAAAAACTGTTAAAAAGTCCAAAATATTGTATGGAAGAATGGCACAAGTCGATAGACTTGATTTAAATTTTCTCAAAAACATGAAAACAAAAAGCATAATAAAGCATCTGGTTTTTAGTGTTTGACTTAAAATTAATAGGAGCACTATTATTAGAAGCAAAAACACCACCTCATAATGCAAAATATTGAAAAAAAATTAGTCTAAATACATTTTTTTTGATTTTTTTTTTTTATAAAATTTTTTCAAAAATTGTTCACTAAACTGATTGGGGATTAAAAACAGAATACAAGAAAGGATTTTTGGCTTTAAAACACATGTGTTGCCGTTGGTTTTCAATGATTTTTTTTAACTTCCCGTTGGAAGTTATTGTAATTGGTCCGATTGAAATTGAAAATTTTGACATTTCTCGAAGTTTCGGGATCTCTGGAGTCCCGATTACATTGTTTTTAGAGAAATGTCTGTGTACGTACGTTGGTACGCTTGGAAGCTTTTTTTCGCCGACGATATCTCGAGAACGCATAGAGCTATCGACTTCAAATAAATCTTATTTTACAGATAATAAGTCCATAACGTGCAGAAAGGATTTACAGAAAAATTCAGTTGGTGGTTTTTTTTATTACAGTAATTTTAAAAAAAGTTGTAAAATAGCTTGTTTCTCGAATTTCTCTAGAACAAATACCTAATGCTTTTGATTTCGGCCTAGTTTCATTCGTAGTAGTGAAAAATTGGTCAAAATTAAAAAAAATCAACCCACAGTTTTTTTTTAATTAAAAAAACCAGTATAAATTGTTAAGAAGATCGAATATCTTGAAGAGAAAACACAAAGATATTAACTTAGGGCTCATTTTGTTTAATACACAAAGGTTTAGTTGATAATCGGTGGAGTTTGTAAGAAAATTCAATTAACGGTTTGTTTTCTAGGCCAAAAAAATTGCAAAAAAAAACTGCTAAAAATAGTTAAAAATGTTTTTCGGCTCGAATGTCTTGAGAACAACCAATGATATCAACTCCGGGATAATTTTAGTCTAACACACATTGTCATAACTAGTTGATAAGGTTCGTAAAAAATATCAATTGACAGTTTTTTTTCTAGGCCAAAGAAACAGCTAATTGTTTCCTTGATTGGACAATTGATGTCTTTCGAAGATTTTTAATTGGTAATTTTCTTATAAAAAATAACATCGGGTGTCGAGTTTCAAAGGGAACCAATGGGAAGTTATCAGTGTGGGTCAAACCCAACCTCTTACCTCTTTTTTTTCAATTTCCAGCCAATTTTTAGACTATTGTCTCTTCCGCCTAGGCGGAGGGAAATAGACCCCCTTCTATACGGTTTTTTCCTTGTCTCGACTAAGCCTATACACCCTAGGTTTTTTTGAATTGTATGCATAACATTTTTTAGTGTAGTAATATAATACTGATAATACTGATTGCAATGGAAAAATGGCACAAGTCACATATTATATTTACTAAAATAATTGTATTAAATGTAATTATTCATGAAATAAAAATAAAAAAATGTAATAGGTTATTTAAGAACATTCTGTATTACAGAACAGTTTTTTTTTTTCTCGAAATCGTTTTGAATGGACTTGGGCCGTTTTTCCCCTGAGCCATTCATTTAGATTATGGTGTTCTGTTTTAAATAGATTACAAAATGAAAGCAGATTGTCGGAACTTTCTTCTTACAAGGGGCTTCCTATGTATTTTTTTTTTTTTATTAATATTTACAATTTATCTTCTTCATTTAAGCCGAAAATGATCTGATGCCTACAATTCTTTTTATACCTATTTGAATTTGTTTGAAACGTTGTTTTATTGATGAAGACTGCATAGGAACTTGTGAGTTCTTTAACGACCGGATAGAGGAATGTATTCTTTTTAAAAAGCTTTGGTGCCTACCTACTTTTGAGATCATTCTTTTTGATTAAACTAAAAAAAATATTAAAAGGTGACAATAAGAAACTTACCTTTGTCGAATATGGGGATCTAAAAAGCTCATAAAGTCAAGCCATTGATATTTCATAATTCGCACAATCTTTGAACCTTTCATTCGGTTTTCAGCTTGTTCCCTTATGTATATGTTCAACATCCATTTCCAAAGCTGGCGGAAGCTTTGATCTAGTTAAAAATAAAACACCTTTAAAGTAAGAACACAGTTTGGTAGATACACCTATCATTAACTTACTCCAGTAATCCAAGTTTATAAGAGCAACTTTTTGATGAGTTGGAACAACAGAATCGAGCAAAGCCATAGTAATCCTTGTCCATGCAAATTCGACAAGTTCCTTCTTCAAGGTCAATCCATTCTTTGACGAGAAAATTATCGGATATTTTTGGATTTCATAAATAAAAGATTTTACTGCCAAAGGGGAGTAATTATGGATGTGATAGCGATAGTTTTCAATTGAGCTGAAGGAGTTGGTTTCCATTTTTATTTGTACAGATAACATAACAAAAAAATATAAATAAATAAACAAAATATAAAAGTGCAACACGAAGACGAAGACGCAAACGTTATTCAATTGTAAATTGTAAGGAAAACCAAAACTTCAATTCAAAAATGCAAAAAAATGTCGGTTGGAAAAAGCGTATACATAATATATACATATATACTACACCATTTAAATTGAAAATACAATTTGCATGTGTGTGCGTCGGTACAAAAAACCTATGATGTTGCAGATACATGTTTTTTCAAAATTGTAGGAATGCGAAATGTATATGGAAATTCACGGTAGGTCATTTTGTTACTGTGATCTACATGCAGTGATGCCAGTATTATTTACTTTGATCTTAACAAATGTCGAATTCCTTTTTTAAAAAAAATCGATTTGTTCAGAAGAAAAAATCGACTTTTCTGGACAAATTCCTTGTATTGAAAGAAAAAAATGGATGCTGTTTAGAAAAAAAATCGAATTTTTTTGGTAAAAGTGTAATGTATGCATTTGGCAACACTGATGAGCTTTTCCTTTTCTAAACATATATATCTGTCGCTTTCCTTGGACGACTCACTTCTCATCCAGGCGCCAACTGAACAAGTTCTTTTCTGTGCTACAATAAGTATATTCTTTTAAATTAAGTATTATTTAATTGTTATTCAATATATCAAATAAAAATCTGAACTTTAACAAACATAACATTGGCGACGAGGAAAATTTAAATAAAGCAATAAAAGTGATCGCAAGGATAAATTCGGATTGAATTGTAATAATCGTGCGAATCCTGTGTAAATATTAACGCGTGTGTGGAAGATGGCGAATCCTGTAATAAATGTGGCGGCGCCAACTCTTTTGAGTATACCTGCTTTCGAGTACGACACACAAAACTGGGTGATTTTTAAAGGAAGGCTGGAGCAATACTTGTGCCAGGCCGAAATCACCGACACGACAAAAAAACGAGCCACTCTCATAAACTTGTTGGGAGACAAAACCTACGAAGTGGTGCATGGGTTGTGCGCACCCAAAAGACCTGGTGAGAAGTCATACGAGGAATTGATCGCAATATGTGACGAAAACTTCACAATTCCCACAATTCTGTATTGTGAGCGACGAAATTTTTACGAGGCTACGAAGAAGGAAGACGAAACGGCGCAAGACTTCCTCATAAGGCTACGCGATTTGGCGAAGGCATGCGAGTTTGGTACCAGATTGGAAAGCATGCTCTTAGACAAGTTTGTTATTGGGATGTCTGGGGTGGTGTTTGACAAGCTATGCGATGACGAAAGGCTGACGCTGGCAAGGGCTTTAGAGACTGCTAAAAAGTTCCAAAAGAGGCATGATGACGGTGGTTCAAACGGAGACCTAAAGACGGAGAGCATCAATGCTATTAAAACGAGTTATCAAAAAAGACAACAGCTGCAGAAGTTTGGGCAGCAACGAACGGGACATCAGAAGCGGCAACATGTGGAGCAGAAGACAACGACAAAAGGTGACTTCAAAGGATTCAACGTGTGCCCACATTGCGGTTTTGATAACCACAAACCTCAGCAGTGCAAATACAAAGATGTTATCTGTTACAACTGCGAACGGCGGGGGCACATGGCCTCAATGTGTAGATGTCCACGTAAGAAATTTTCATCTAAAAAGATTTCAACTATTAAAAGTAACGAACCATTTACCGATTCTATAGAAATTGAATTAAATTTGTTTGATAAAAAATTAAAATTTCAAGTTGACACTGGTGCAGCGGTGTCGGCGATTCCATGGGAAACTTATTTACGGTTTTTTAGTAATATTAAACTGCAAAAAGATAACACGTATATTTCTGGTTACGGTAAAAATATATTAACAGTAAAAGGTTCGTTATTTTGTAACATTAGTTATAACAATAGCTTAAGATATTTTAAGTTTTTAGTTATTGAAAAGGGTGAAAACCCAATAGTGGGCAGAGATTTTATAAAAGCGTTTCAAATTAAAGAAATAAAGATTAATACAATTATCTCTGAGGATGAAAATTTAAAAGCAATTATAAAAGAACACGATTCTCTTTTTTCCGAGGATTTCGGTAAATTAAAAGGGTGCAAGGTAAAACTTGAAATAGAAAAAAATGTTCAACCAATTTTTGTAAAAGCACGTCCGATTCCATTTGCATTTAGGGAAGAAGTTGAAAATCAGTTGCTTGATTTAGAAAAACGCGGAATAATTACGAAGACGGAAAGTACTCAATGGGGTACACCTCTTGTCCCCATTTTAAAGGAAAACGGTAAAATAAGATTATGTGCGGACTATAAAGTTACGTTAAACAAATATTTGCAAGATACGAATCATCCGCTTCCGCGAATAACCGACCTTTTAAATAAGATAGGGGATGCACGAGTTTTCTCGAAGATAGACTTGGCAAACGCCTACAACCAGATAGAATTAGACGGGTCGTCAAAAAGATTGGTCACGTGGAGTACGCATATAGGAAATTTTCTTATGAATAGATTGCCTTTCGGCATTAAGCCTGCGACGGGAATTTTCCAACGTGAAATAGAGAAGGTTTTGAAGAACATTAACGGGGTTTTTAACTTTTTGGATGACATCATCATTGCGGCGCCAAGCTTTAAGAAACATAACCAAATACTTCGCGAAACTTTTCGGAGATTACGCAGTGCTGGACTTAAACTTAATAAAGACAAATGTCTGTTCGCAAAGGACAAAATTCAGTATCTGGGATATTTAATTTCGGGAGAAGGCTTTGTTAAAGTTAATCGAGACGAAACAATTTCACAGTTTCCGGTACCGAAAAGTATATCGGACGTTAGATCTTTTTGTGGTTTTGTAAATTATTTCGGTCGATTCATTCCAGGTTTGGATACAAAAATGTCTCCGATATACGATATTTTAAAAGGAAACACATTTAAGTGGGATAGGCAGGCTATGGAGGCTTTTGAAAGCATGAAGCAAGAAATAATGTCAGATACCGTGCTAGTGCATTTTAATCCAAAGTTGCCTTTGGTACTCACCTGCGATGCTTCTAATGTAGGAATAGGAGCGGTATTGGCACATACTTTTCCGGATGGGTCTGAACGACCAATTGAATTCGCTTCACGTTTGCTATCGAAATCCGAAAAGAATTATGGTGTTATTGAGAAGGAAGCTCTAGCCATTGTATATGCCACGCGAAAATTTTATCAATATTTAATTGGAAAACCATTTGAGTTAGTCACAGATCACAAACCTCTGGTGGCTATATTCGGAGAAAAGAAAGGAATTCCACAAATGTCTACGAGTAGGCTACAAAGGTGGGCATTTCATCTCTCAGCTTTTCAGTATACCATACGATATGTTAAATCCGCAGAAAACGTTGCTGATGCAATATCACGTTTTCCCCAACAGGGCGAAGATAACGAAGACATAATGGGCGATGAAAACGACACGATGACGTATTTAAATCGAATCGAAACGAACACGAACATATTAGTCGACGCCGACTTGATACGAAAGGAAACTTTAGCGGACAAGACATTGTTTACAGTTTTAGAGACGCTTAAAACGGGAAACTTCGGAAGTTTAAACGGCAAGGAAGCGTTTGGTCCGTTTTTGAAACGTATAAACGAGCTTGTAGTTGAAAACGAAATTCTCATGTGGGGTCATAGGGTGGTAGTTCCACATTCTTTACGTAAATTAATCTTAAAGCAATCACATATGACTCATATGGGAATTGTTAAAACAAAATCGCTGTTAAGATCTTACGTGTGGTGGCCAAACATGGACGCAGAAGTGGAAGATGTGATTAAAAGTTGCGAAGTTTGTTTGTCTCTTTTGCAAAATCCACCTAAAGCTAGAGTGATAAACTGGGAAAGGCCTGAAAAACCTTGGAAGCGAATTCACGTGGATTTCGCTGGTCCATTGAGAGGTTTTCATTTTCTAATAATTATCGACGCGTTCTCAAAATGGATTGAGGTGTTTTATACTAAAACGCCAAACTCATCCTTCTATATTAAATGCCTTAAAGGTGTATTTTCAAGATTTGGAGTTCCAGAAGTGGTTGTTTCAGATAATGGAACCCAGTTCGTTTCCGAACAAAGTAAGGAATTTTTGAAATCTTTGGGAATTCGCCAGTGCCTTACAGCACCAGGTTACCCAGCTACGAACGGAGCAGCGGAAAACGCTGTTCGAACAGTAAAAAATGCAATTAAAGCGAGGGAACAAGAGAGCGATATAGACGAGATTTTGACGCAATTTCTGTTTTACTATAGAAATACCAAGCATTGCTCTACGAAAGAAACTCCTGCATCTTTGATATTCAATTACTTACCGAGAAATAAATTCGATCTTTTGTCACCATCTAGTTTGAATCCAAGGCCTTTTAATAATGATTTAAAGCTTGGTACAAGAGATAGATTTTTTGAAGTCGGGGAAGTGGTGATGATTCGGGATTTTAACTCTGTTAAAAATGTTCCACAGTGGTCTAAGGCCTGTATAATTAAAATTTTCGGTTCGCGAATGTACCTATGCAAAATGGAATCGGGCAGGCATATTAAAAGACATCTGGACCAGATAAGAAAATGTAAATGTGTTATTACCAATAAAGATAATGTAAAAAGGTCGCAGATTGGTGCTAAAGAAAAACCGAAAGTTGTAAAAAGACTTATGTATTTTAATCGCAACACAGCTCAAATTGTAACTAATAATGTAAATGAATCTTCTGATATTAGTAACTCAGTTGAATCATCCAACACTGTATCTAGCAGAACTTTAAGAAATAGATTGGCATTAAAAAAACCTATAAGGTTGAAAGATTATGTATAAATTATTGTTGAATTCGTAACATTTTTAAAGGGGGACGTATGTAATGTATGCATTTGGCAACACTGTCCATCCACATTATAAAATGACATTTGGTATTTGGATGAGCTTTTCCTTTTCTAAACATATATATCTGTCGCTTTCCTTGGACGACTCACTTCTCATCCAGGCGCCAACTGAACAAGTTCTTTTCTGTGCTACAATAAGTATATTCTTTTAAATTAAGTATTATTTAATTGTTATTCAATATATCAAATAAAAATCTGAACTTTAACAAACATAACAAAAAGGAATTCGACAAAAGTAAAATTTCTGTTCACAAGGTTGGCGGATCAATAATAATTTCCATTTAGTTAATAGTTTTTACGTATTTTTCCGTGCCTCACGACGCGTTGGCTCTATTAAATGAAGAAAAAACTTATAAAAAAAATTGGAATGATGGCGGCATGTGTTTGATTTCGAGAATTTTTAATTTTATTGAGATTTTTTGTAAATTTCAGCAGTAGTACCAACCTATAAAATTAAAATATTGCTAGGAAAGTGTTCAGAAAATGGATTTTGAAATCCAAATCCAAAGGCAGACCTGGATCTTGTGTTGTTTTTGTAATACTTGTGTTTATGTTTCAAAATCCAATCTGGATCAGATCTGGGGGAAAATAAAATGCAGCTAATAAATTCATTGACAAAAAACTTTAATTTTTTTAAAGACTTTGAGCTTGGAAATACTTTTTTCAAAGACTATCAATTAAAAAAAAACTTTATTTAAAAATAAAATTGATGAATGGGTTTCTCTGGGCTGCAAGAAAAAAAAAGTAAGGTATAAGATTTTTGTTCAGATGTTGTCTTTGGATTTTAATGGGTCTACTTCTATTTTAATTTTAAGTAATTTTTTTTTTTTTGGAGAATTGAATTAAGGGATGTAGATTACACCTACCCATACAATTTTTTTTCTTCTTTTGACTCAACCTATCCCTTGTTGTGTTTTTATGTACCTTTGCCAAGCACCATTTTTTTTACTCTGCAGATTATACTATGTTGTTATAAATTTATTATTGCTAAACTTTGAATAAAGGCTGTCCAAAACCAACGCGATTAATCGCTGCGACAAAAGAAAACAACAATAAACACACGTGGTTGTCAAACATAAAACAACACGTAGTTGTTGTTATTGTTTTCTGTTGTCGGGGCGATTAATCGCGTTGGTTTGGGAGAGCCTTAACTGTGATGTTTTAGAAACTGTTGGGTCTACAAAGATGGTTCTTGGCTCTTGAAGAAAATTTAATTTACTTTGAAATCGTAGAGCGATAGTCGAAAATCTATATCCTTTAGTATAAAATCGCGAATAACTGAAAAAAGCGCGAACATTTCGCGGTTTTATGGATTTTCGACCATGTTGCGTTCGGCGCTCGAATTCAAAAACTTGATTCTATTACTGTTTATAGAAATCGAATGAATATTGAAGTCCTTCTAAAAATAACCAACTTCAGCGATTTTGGTTTAAAAGCGCATAAGTTAATTGCTACGTTTAAACGTTTTTAAGCACAATACAAAAATACAAATATCCATTGGGTTATTGTGAATAGGACTCAATACGTATTCAACTATATACAATTTGTATCTTTTCGATATATAGAGCTCCTTGGGGAAATGTTCTTAAGATAACGGTACCAATATACACTGATACCCATGCACATAAACCTAATCAACAAGTAAGAAAGAAACAACAACAGTAATTTAAATGGATGCTGCTGTTGCATTTTTTTTTTTAAAACAGAAATTTGAAACCGGTCAGCCATCATTCGTTTTCTGCTTGCTCATCGCTCAACAAATCAAAATCATTAATTAAATCAAAAATTCCAAATATCAATAATTGAAGAACGGAAAAATCATGTCGTTTTTGAGGCAATTACAACAAACATTCTTGTTAGAAGAAATCGATCAAACAATCACACTAGATTCCTCCGAACTAGTCCGTGAAATAAAAAAATATCCAATTATATACGATAACAATTTGCGACGTGATCAGACTTCTATTTTCAAGGCATGGGAAAACATTTGCGCCAGCATGCTACCAAATTTTGCCTCCATGACTGAAAATAACAAAATAGCAACAAGTAATGTATCTATTTTTTTTTACTTTTAAAATAATAGGTAAAAATTTAATTGATGTGTTTGTGTTTCCGTTTCCTGAATGACTTCAATAGGAAAACGCTTGAGAGACCGCTGGAGCTATATGCGATCAACATTTCGACGGGATATTTTCAATAATAATATAGATTGTCACAAAAATCTTGATTGGATTGGAGAGATTAAATTTATGGTTCCAATACTAACGCGGTAAGTACCCAACACCTTTCGTTTTGAGGGATTCAGAGCCTTCTAGAGCTAGACGACCAATTAAAAATGCTTTTAGCAAGAACAATTCCAAGAACTCTTATTTTTGGAACATTATTAAATTCTTTTGGTTGGTTGGTATGCAATTCCTTCATTCATTAGTTTATATTCTTTCTTCTATGAGAAATTGCTTGTTT
Source organism: Epistrophella euchroma (assembly GCA_947049315.1). Taxonomy (NCBI): domain Eukaryota; kingdom Metazoa; phylum Arthropoda; class Insecta; order Diptera; family Syrphidae; genus Epistrophella; species Epistrophella euchroma. The sequence continues at coordinate 116,011,941 of OX346245.1, read as the reverse complement.
AAACATGAAAAACTTTTTAATATAGTACCTAGCACGGTTGGAAAAGGGCTTACTATTGTACTGAATTTTGTACTATTTAATTTTCCCAGTACGCAAGTACCACTTTTCAACTTTCAGTACTATTTCAATTACTGGCAAAAGACCAATTCTGAAATTTTCATTATCTGGGTTTAACGCATCACTCAGATGCTAGTTTGGCAGAAGCGCGATGAAATTCATTCGAGATTTTCATACAAATTTCAATTAAGATAATCGAAAAATTCAAAAATGTAGGTACCTTTCGAATGTAGATGTTTGGTGCGGTAGGAACTTGCCTCAGTTTTGCATACATAGTAAAAAAATATTTTTTCGTATCTAAAAAATTAAGGAAAGTAATCAATTTTTTAAAACTTTTTTAAACAAGCTGAGTCAGTTTGTATGAAAATCGAAAACAAATATTTTAAAACCAAATGATGTGCTATATAAATACCTTTTGTGAAATCTAATATTTCATGTTGTTTAAATGAATGTTTTTAAGAAATTAAATTTCAAAGTCAAAACAAAAAAAAAAATAGTAAATGGTAAAAAAAACGGAAAAATGGGTTTTAATTATGAAATTTTTTTTGCGTCATAAACCAAACAAAACAAAAAACTAAAATAAAAATAATTGTAGGTATTGGTCTCCAAGTTGTGTAAATATATGAAATAAAAGATAAAAACTTTTATAAATTATAAATATAAATATTTATTTATTCAAACTATATCATAACTTATGTTTTTTAATATTCAGACCTATCGAGGTATCCGTTCGGAAGAAATTTCGATACGAAAGTCAAATTCGAACGTAACTTAGGGCCAGTTGTACAAATATTTGATCCGTGGTTCAGGAATTTTAACTCACCAATTTCGGCGGATTAACAGTGGTTCAACGATGGTTCAGGCATGTAATTGGCTTTTAGTGCATATTAGAACCTTGAACCATCGTTGAACCTCAGTTAACCCGCCGAAATCAGCGAGTTAAAATTCCTGAACCACGGATCAAAATTTAAATCTTAGATAGCGTTGATTAGATAGCGTTGATTATCGATAGGGCTGATTATTTTTGACGCGTTTCGGAAGTCAAAGTTCCATCGTCAGGTTCGATTTTATATCATAAAAAGTTCCATCTTTAGGTTCGAATCTGAAAATGGAACTTTGACTTCCGAAACGCGTCGAAAATAATATTAAAAAACAAAAGTTGTGACATATTTTGAATAAATAAATATTTATAATTTATAAAAGTTTTTATCTTTTATTTCATAAAATAAAAAGTTTGTTTTTAATTTCTTAAGAACTAAAAAAGAGGGAAGACAGAACTTTCCTTCATGCATTTAAAAATTTTAAAATGATCCCAGGGATGATTCCTGTCCTAAAAACATGTGAACGTTTTATGAAATTTGAATTTTAACTCAATAATTCCAAATATGAAAAAAAAAAAAATATGTACATAGGTATATATAAAAAAAACTAAAAATTTTCTTCCGAAAAATATGTTTTAAAAAAAATTATCTCCGCGAAAAAATAAGTAAACCAAATATACCTCAAACATGGGTCAAATATTCTATTATCTTTCCAAAAATATTCAACAACATACCTACTATATGATTCCGATTTATCTCAAATTATTTATTAAACGTTAGATTTTTCAGAATTTGTTGACATATACATTTAAAATGTACTAGCGGCGAGCCTGGCGAACTTTGTATCGCCCTCAAATAAAGTTGTCAAAAATATTAATTGTTGATCTCCAAATCGAGATGGTTGCAAGGGGTCGATGGCTGAATACTCAAACCACATCTTCCTCTAACGATGATAACGTCCAATAAAATATTAAATTCCTGTAGAATTCACGATTGGAAAAATTTCGGTACTATTTGTTCATTTTCAGTACTATTTTTTTTCTGCTTTCAGTACTATTGGCAAAAGTCGTTTTCCATCACTGGTACCTAGGTATATCTACCTACATACTTACAGGATGGTTCACATAAGTTTGGGCCAAATGTTGGAGGTTAGAGGGTATGGTTTGGGTTAAGATACGAAAAATTCGAGTTAAATACAAGAAAATATTGCAGCGCATACCTACATAGGTAATATTCTTCCAACATTTTGCTGTAGCTGTAGGAACCTTTTTTTCGAAAGCCAAATATCTAAAAAGGCTTTTCACTTGAATTTTAATTTGCCATTAAAAATTAGAACTTTATAGGCTTTGGAAAATTTTATTTATTTAAAATTTAAACTATAGTCCAGTAACCTTGCCGTCTCAGACGACTGCGTTAGATACGATATTCCTCATTTTATACTGAGTTGTTTATGACATTGGCGTAGTAAAAAAACAAGTTTTCGAATGTCAGCACTGAAGGCAAAATGGTCAAAAATCCAAAAACTGCGAAATTTTCGCGTCTTTTTCAGTTATCCAATATAGAAAGAAAACAAAATCTGATGGGAGGGGTGGTCTGCATTCACTTGTTTAATCGGGTGGGGCAATTTTTCAAAAAAATTTACTTGAAATGGAAAAACATCATTTAAAATTCAATCACAACATCAGAAACGAGGGCCTACCTTTTTTTAAAGCCACGACTCCATTATTTTGAAATAAACTTTATTGAGGCTTTAATTTTTATTATTCTGAAAGAAAAATTTAATTTCAAGCTCAAAATTAAAAAACAAAAACATTAGTTATTTTTTTTAATTAACTGCTTAGTACCTACCTACTGTTTTGCTTTTTAATATTCATTACTCTTATTAACTTTGGTCAAGCAGTAACAACCAGTTGCTATAATATTTTCTAGTTTTTGAGAGATCTGCAAAAAAATTCGTAACTACTTTACTACTAACAGTCCAGTAACTTTTTCGCCGGAAAAATTGGGACCTTGCGTCAAATCAGTAGGTATGATTTTTGCGTACCTAGTTGTTTAGTAGTAGCCCGTGGCGTAATGGTTAGTGCGTGCGTTCAGCTGTAATGCCAGAGGTCAGGGGTTCAATACCAGCCGCTTCCACCTTAAGTTTTTTTCGGACAAATCCTCCAAGAGTATCTCTTGTCAAAGAAAAGTGCCGCCCACCTTAGCCGTTCGGATTCGGCAATAAACTGTAGGTCCCCTCCATACCTGCAGACACGCACACATGAATAGTTGAGAGTTGTAAGTCGCTATGCCCTGGTTCTTCATGAGCCGTTTGTGCCACAAAATTTATTTATTTATTTTATAGTCGTTTATGAAGTTGGTCTTGGGAATTGTCCATGTTTTCGAACTCGAGCGCCGCACGCAACATTGTCAAAAAATCAAAAAAAAAAAAAACGCTAAATTTTCAGAACCAGTTGTTGGTTAATTTTTTCCGAACTCTGAACTTTGTTTTTTTTTTTTTGCGAATGTGATAATTTGAGTTCGAAAATTATTTAAAAAAAAAAAACTAAACGTTAGAATATTTTTTTTAAAAAGAATATTCAAGAATGGAGTTGTGTTTGGATTTTAAATGGCCTTTTTCTATTTAGTCAATTTTTTGGAAAATTGCCGCTCTCGATTTAACGGAGACTTTTTTTCTTCTCTTGACCCAACTTATATGCTGTAATATTTTTATGCATCTTGTGCCATGCACCAATTTTTGTTATTATATTGCATATTATACTACTTGTTGTTAGCAATTTATTATTGCTAAATTGTGAATAGCTGTATTTTGAGCTGTTCGGAATACACAGATGGTGTTGGGCTCAAATTGCAGAACTTTAAAAATAAAAAAATAAATTTGATGGCACAACAAGCACTCCAAGATACTCTTGGAGGATTTGTCAATTCCTCGCAAGAGGCAGTAGCCGTTTTTTCTTTTCAATAAATAGGTGGCGAGGCTGGGGATCGAACCTTAGACCTCGGGCATGACAGTCCATCGCACTAACCATCACGCCACGGCTACTACAATTGCAGAAATTTACTTAGGCCGTGTGTGAATTGGCTTAAAATCGCGTTAAATTTTATCCGGAGATTAATTTTTGACACTAGTGAGGTGAATCTGTACGTAGAAGTGTCAAAATTTAATCTCGGATAAAATTTAATCGTAATTTTAAACGAATTCGCACACGGCCTTACTTTGAAATCGCAGAATGTAGCTATAGTCGAGAAACTTGACCTTTAGGGTCAAAATTGCCAATAACTGCAAAAGGCGCGATAATATCGCGGTTGTTTTGGGTTTTTGACCATATAAGCCTTCAGTGCTCGAGTTCGAAAACATGAGTTTTTCATTAGGCCAATACCATAAACAACTCAGCAAAAAATGATAAGTACCGGACTACATTAGCAATTTTAATAAACGAATTTACATCTTACTAATTGTTCAATTTATTTTAAAACCTTATCTACCTACTTTAAACGACAAAACATGACTTTAAAGAGTGACCTATTTTTCTTTCAAGACCTTCTGATACAAAAGGCTCTGCAAAAAACTTTCGCCGGCGTGCCAAATACAAAATTTCATCCAACAAGAAAAAACCTCAACAAAAAGCAACTTCTACAATTACAACAACTTTGAACTATAATTCTGTACAATCGCCAACTCCTGATGTTGATATTATAAACAATTCAGAAATCATTGTAATTAATACAACTGAATCACCAATATCAGACATTATAATATCTTGTGATTCAAGTTCCTCTGATAAGTCAACAAATTTTGACATATTATCGTCATCCTCAACTACAACGGAAATGGCTGCAGATGACAAATCACGAAACGATTTAATGGTAGAAACGTTCATGTCTACATTCAGTTCGGAATCTGCTCTTACATCATCTTTAGATCCGGATCAAATGTTTTTGCTGGCCATGTTGCAAAACTATCGTCTTGTTCGAAATGAAGACAAAGAGGCCCTACAACACAAATTTTATACTTTCTTAAGAGATTAAATATCAAAAACTCAAAGAACACTTGTCATTATAAAAATGAAGTTTTCTGGTTCTAATAAATACGAAATTTGTGTTAATTTATCTTGTACGGTTTTTGAATATGGATGTATAGTTGAAAAGGAGGAATTTTGATGCAGAATCAATTATGAGAGAAGAGATTTTTTAAGTGAATTGAAAATGTCGAAAGTTGAGGAAAAGAATACTGATTTAAAAAAAAAAATAGATCCTAACTCAATAAAGAGGATGAATAGATCTGAAAGCACATAAATTTGATTTACTTTCTATATAAAACATGGAGGATTGTCAGGTATGTTTACGAACGCTCTTTTAATAAAATTTGTTTTGAAAGTTATGCGCATCCAAATGGATGCTTTTGGATTTGATTTTTTTGTGTGACCAGTTGAGCAAATCATCCAAGCATCAGCATTTTTCACTAGTATTATCCCGTGGTGTAATGGTCAGTGCTTTGGACTGTCATACCATATCTCATTTTTCAAAATATTCAACAGAAAATTAAATACAAAATTGAATTTCTATTTGTTAAGATATCAAGACCACTCAATGGCTCATTTAGTATGATTATATGATTTTTCAAAAAATTATTTTTCACCTTGAGGATATGAGGACGTCTTACAAGAATTCAACAAACTGTTGAACTTCTCAGTCAATTTTTTTTAGAAGAAAATCAAAATCAAACTTGCAAATTGTGAAAATTTTACAAAGTTTGTGGATATTTGGAAAAAGTTGTGGTTGCATCTTTGAAGAGCTTCTATTGCATTTTTCGCACGGTCTTCTGGTAATTGTTGGTGGCATTTTGTCTTCCATAGTAAGAATTCAGCCTCCATAGTATCCCAATCCAAAAATTTCTTATACAATTGAAAATTGTCTTTGTTAAAATTATTGTCATTTTTACCGATAGTCGATGGTATTTAAACATACAAAAAAGAAGAAAGTGTCGACTTATGATTTTCGAATCAAATTTTAAGTTGACTAATAAGTCATCTAAGAGAGGAATCAAAATTGTTATCCTAAAATAGGTCTTTGGATCTGTCGTACTTATGTTGGACCTATGCTGTTGTCTTGCCACAACTCGAGGAGTTTTTATTTTTTCTTCTGCAACACTTGATAATTCTTGTCCTGTCTGTAGAATTATATTGAATTCCAAAATAACATCCTCTCGAATTTTTTTGGAATCTGTTTGATATCAACTCAACATGTTCCAGAGCAGATACCAAGTCGCATGAAGGGGATTGTAAGATCCGACAAAGCAACAATGTGTATGTAAATAAAATACTCAAGCTGCACAAATTTATAAAAACTTATCAGCCAAGAGTTCAAGAGTTGAGAGTTGTAAGACACTTGGTCCTGGTTCTTCACCAAATTTAATTTAATTTGTCTTATACTAAAATTTACCTGGGGCCTATTTCACAGAATTACATCATTACATTGTAAGTATTTAGAGTATGCCCTATCTATCATAGGTACTTAGTGTTTATTTTGAATTAAAAAAAAAAAAAAACTATGCGAGAACTTTGAGCAGGTACTATTGTTTAAAAATTCAAAATGTTCATTAGTAAATCATTGCATGTGATATATGTAACTGTCGGTCATAGAATAGTTTCATCCTGCAAACGACAACGAATAGCCTTTTTTCCCCTAAAAAAGGATGTAGAAAAAGCCTTTTGTTGGTGCACTTTCAAAGAGTGACCTTTTACTGACCTATTAATAAGAAAGACACAACTGTATCGTTAAATTTCAATAAGTTTTTGCAATGCTACCCTAAAAAGGCCTCTTTCTATGCGTCAATAGAATAGGTTGGGCTGTTTTATCAGTGGAAATGAAGAAAAAAAATAAAAATAAAGAAAAACATTCGTTTTATACAAGGTGGGGCAAAAGGTATTAACCGGTTTTTAAGTAATGTAAAACAAAAAATCAACTTACAGAAATTATGTTTATATTGTTTAATTCAGTACAAAATCTAGTTTTTTTTTTACATTAAGTTTTAAAGATGATATCATGTAGGTGGCGGCCGTCAGCCGCAATGCACACTTGAAGGCAAATTCTGAAGTTTTCAACCGCTTTTCTGCACATTTCGATGGGTATTGCCGTAACTTCCTCTCTGATTCTGTCCTTAAGCTCTTTCAGGGTATGTGGAGGAAGTTTAAAAACTTTTCCTTTATGTACCCCCAAAGAAAGAAAAATCACAAATGCTCAAATCTGGTGATCGTGCAGGCCACTTCACGTCACCCCTCAAAGAGACGAGGCGCTGGTGGAACACTTGTCTCAATTTCGCCATTGAAATCCTAGCAGTGTGGGATGTAGCATCGTCCTATTGGAACCAGATGTCACCCAGATTAGTTGCTTCATTCAATTCTTCCAGCTCGCGTTCAAAAAACTCTTCCAACATTGTCACATAGCGCTCAGCGGTGACAGTGACGGTTCGTCCATTATCCTCGAAAAAGTAAAGACCAATAATCCCAAATTAGGATACTGCACACCATACAGTCACTTTAGGGCAGTGAAGTGGCCTCTGGTGAATTTCCCTTGGTGTTTTTTCATTAGCCCAATATCGAAAATTCTGCTTGTTAACAATTCTACACAGGTGGAAGTGGGCCTCGTCACTGCTGGAAAATGTTGATGTCCCAATAGCAAACCCACGATGCTCTCCCGTCCAAATCATGGTTGCTACTGAAAACTAGGCTCTCTCACTGGCACAACGTGACTTCTCCCCTTTTCCCACCACAACCACAGGCCGAGCGCCAGGCATTCAAATCCGGTTTTCGTTTATTGAATTAAAATAATGAGTAGAACCTCCTTTCTTTGTGATGACCTCAAAAACTCTTAGGTATAGAGTCGTACAGTTTTTGTAAGTAATTTAAGTTTGTTTTTGTCCAGGATTCTTTTATTGCTGTTTTCAGTGATTCTTTGTTTTCAAACTGTTGTCCTGACCTGTAGACCTCACGAACAAGCCATCCCCACACATTCTCAATAATATTTAGGTCTGGAGAATAGGGAGGCCATAGCAACAATGCCACGTTTTGTTCATTTATCCAGGCTGAAACTGCTCTAGCGGTGTGGATTGGGGCGTTATTCTGCTGGAAAGTCCACTTGAGAGGTCCTAATATTTCACTGAACCTTGGAACCCTTTCAAGAATAGTTTTATATGAATTTGGTGAACTTATTCTATTGACACATCGAAAAAGGCCTTTTTTGGGAGCATTGCAAAAACCTATGAAAATTTACCGTTACGATAATTTTCTTTTTGCCGCTTTCTTAGCAATGGGTCGTGAAAAAGGAACTCTTTGAAAGTGTATTCACAAAAAGCTTTTTGTAAAGCTTTTTTTAGAAGATAAAAGCTCTTCTTGTCTACATGGTGAACCTATTCTATTGATCGGCAGTGTATGTGATGTATGTTTTGTAAAATAGAGCCTTGGTTACAAATATCTTCAAAGTGTTTGATTTATCAAATTATTGAATTATATTAGGTTTTAGAGCATGTTTTACTTTAACATTCAGGGCATGATCAGAATGCTTTGTATGCGAAAACCTTATTTAATATACTTAAGTGTATAATACCCAAGAGAATAAGATTAACCGTTGTATTATGACTACAATCTGCTAAATAAAAAAAAATCAAATCTATCTCACTAAAAAATAATTCATCATTTTAGGTAGATTCTATAGAAATGATAAAATTTAAAGAAATTAAATTTTAAAATCCATATAAATAAGCTTTTGCTAAAGCTCCTACAAAGTTGCTACCATTTCAAAAATGCACCCTTATAAGATTTCCTTGTAAAAGAATTATCTCCCCCAATATAATATTCTTTCCCACTAACATTACCTCTGTTTATTTTTATGTGAGCAAAAAAATGGTAATATCTCTTTCAAATTTCAATACTAAAAAAGGGTTTAATCCTTATTTAAGCACATACATACATAATTATGTATACCTACATATGTGTACATAATATATGTATGTGTGTATAACTACATACCTTCCTTTATAGGAATTCACATATGTCTATTTTTTTTTGTTAAGAATATACTCATGATGTGGAAATAACATTCCATCGGTCTTTAAACATCCCCCAAAATAAACAGATGATACAGCCAGACATGAACACAATCAAAAATTGTAAAGAGCGCAATAAAAGGGCTCTCTGGCCCCCCATTTCATCACTCAATCTGGGAAATTAAAAAAAAAAAAATATTTTTTCCCTGAGATTTGAATGGCAGACACATGACGGTGTGTCTGGAACTAGGACTCCTTTAGGAGAAAAAGCTCACACGTCAAATGGTAAAAATTCGTCACTAGTCCCATAACGCATCACCCTTTGGTGAAACAGAAAATTATAAATTTCCTCTTGTGTTGCAAGTACAAAAGATTGCACCATAGTGACAGCAAATTTAAAAAAAAATAAGTATTTAAATATAAAAAAATCGCATACACATACACATAAGTGAACATTCCATTCATTGAATGAAGCAACAACCATGAGTTGGAGAAGCCCCACTTTTTTTTTTTTTTTTTTAGAGGAACATTTCCATATCCAAAGTGACGACCGCAAACAGATGGTGTTATTTTGGTGCCGCCATTTTTGATTTTGTGCTGCCAACATTTTGTTTTATTTTTTTTTTGTTTCTTATGTTTTAATCAACTTTTACCCCAACACCTACTTCAATAAGGCACCCAGGAGGAGATTTTTACACAGCAGCAGAGACCATGAAAGCCAAGGGTGAGTGTTGCCTTTGTTTCTAAGGGTTAAGCTGCCTCCAATATTTCATCCCCATACCAGGGCATAAAAACAGTAAACTTAAAAACGAAAAGTATTCATAAAAAGGGGAGACTAGGGAGGAAAACTTGCAACACCTGCCCCAGTAACGACGCACGACCGTGACGTTTATGTGGTTACCAAGGTGATTCTCTCTTCTGGTTCTTGATCAACGTCAGAAGCCCATAGAACGACAAGGTGTCGCGTTTTATATGTATAAATTTGCATACAGCAAAATGTTAATTACAACCACCTCTGGGATGTGAAATTGAATGGCAACCTAGAAATGTCCCCTTGAGGATTTTAAATTCTAGTAAATGGATATATGTATGTATTAGCGAAATTTCACCAAACCGAGATGAAAAATGTGTATGGGTTTTAAAGGTTGTCAGTTAAGTATTTAAACTCTTTTCTAATAGAGGTGAATTGCAAATAATTTATTTACATACTACGTAATGCAAGTAAATTCAATAAAATAGTTTTTATTATTTTGATATTGACAAATTTTTAAGCTCCAAAAATATTAATTTTAAATTTATACTCAGGATGGCATTTGTTGTTTTTAAAATTTAAATTTAAATTCATACATTCGTTAGGTCTGTTCCTTTACTTTGAAACTCTGTGATTCTTAATTGAGTTCTTAGCTTCATATTGGCATACAAATAATCTCTGATTTTGTTTTTTAAGTGTCCTAGATCTTAAATTAAAAATTTTCAATGATGAATTTCTTACTTTCTTTATTTGCATCAGATGGGACACATTCTGAATGTTCAACCACAATAACTGGATTTTTTTTTTAAGAATTTATCAATCGTTGGCGTTTTCTATCTTTTATCTGCCATCACAATAAACAAGTAAATTGTAAAGTTCAAATTTAATTATGTACGTAGCAACGTTCTAAAATAAATCAAACCTTACTACCTGAACAGAATACAATGCAGGAAACGGAGCTGCAGACAGAACTGGAAGAACTATCAAAAAGTGTCGTATGTTATTATTTTTACATGCCCACAATGCAGCTGTACAGCATTTAAAGTATTTTGAAGACAAATAAAACAATATTCTTGTGTACAAGCTCAGAATTCACATTTTTTGTTTGCAATACTTTTCCTTAATAATTTTTTTTGCGATACAAATAACCACAATTTTTTTTCCGACCCAAAAAGTTATTTTTTTTTTTCTTCTTCATACAATTTGAAACGTCAAAAGTGCCGTACTCAAAAGTCAAAAGTTGGTAAACTCTTCCGTCTGCGGCTGCAGCTCCGTATGCGGCTACGTTCCGTTGTGTTTGAACATTGAATTTGTGTTTATTAAATATTTTGACAGCTATTCCAGCTCCGGTTCCGTCTCCGTCACCATCACCATTCTGTTCAAGCAGTTAGTCACAAAATCCAAAATTCACGTTTGTCCCATACACCATTAACATAACTTTTCAGAAGAGAATTTTTTTACTTAAAAGTCAGGGCTTACTTTTTTCCGGTTTTGGGTTATCAGAGATATTTAAATTTACATTAAAATTGCACCCCCCCTCTCCCCCACGTAGTTACGCATATGGCAATGGTCTACTCTAATCCATCAAACACCAAGCTTTACTTTTCTGTTCTTTCTTTAATTTATGTTATTGTCAATAATATTTAATGCTGACATTCGATATTGCGCAGCAAAAAACTAAAAATGTGGTTCCTATAAATTGGCTCTATGAAAGAGTGAAAAAGTCAAAAGCACTAAAAAATTAACGAAATGTGAAGCTAAGACCCGTAGTAGCCCGTGGCGTAATGGTTAGTGCCTTGGACTGTCATGCTTGAGGTCTGGGTTCAATACCAGCCGCTTCCACCTTAAGTTTTTTTCCGGGCTACTGCCTCTTGCGAGGCTCTTGCGAGGAAGTGACAAATCCTCCAAGAGTATCTCCTGCCACAGAAAAGTGCCGCTAAGCCGTTCGGATTCGCCAATAAACTGTAGGTCCCCTCCATTCCTGCAGACACGCACACAGGAATGGTTGAGAGTTGCAAGTCACTTGTTCTTCATGAGCCGTTGTGCCACCAAATTTATTTATTTATTTTTGAACCTAAAACCTTCAATGGGGACGTTTACAAAGCTATCTGGCGCATTCTCTACATTTCTTTAATTGATGCAAATTCCCGTGACTCTCCTCACTTTTTTATACACTATTCATCGTTGACAAAGTAATATCAAGATTTTTTGTTGAATTTTTCACTCGTCACTTATCATGCCTATACATTACGTACATCCATATAAAAATGCATATGTTCAAACATCAAGCCATATCCATCTTGCCTTTTACATCAACTTCCTTGTGTGACAGCCGATATGGATTTCAGCATAATTAAGAGTTCCATGGTATGTTTGCAATCGATGATATTTCATGAGCTGCCTCCGTCATTCACTGTCATCATGATCATTATCACCACCAGGGAAATACCATAAAGGAAAAGTTGGAATTAATTCCCAAAGTAAATCCGATAGTAACGAGAAACGTATATATGTATATGTGTGCGTGTGTGTAAAAATTAATATTAAAACAAAATATAAGTAACAGAAGGAAGGATGTTCGTTCTTGGATTGAAAAGAAAAACTGAAAAAATGTAATTTCACATCAAAAAGAAACCCCCCTAGTATTATTCATTCATGGTTTGTGGAGATGTTCAATCTTTTTTTCCTCCTTTTTTATTCATAAAAAAACAAAAAAAAATCCCTTTAGGTTCTTTAATTCCTCATCCAGCGGGAGCCAAACAACTTCCATGAACTCATCTGCACTATCTACTTTTTTTCTCCGGTCCTATGTATGTGGTTCACCTAGTTTCCCACAAAAAGTCAAAGGATGTCAAATTACACTGGTCAAAGTAAAGAACACATCCCAATTTCAGACCGCATTAATTTCCAACTTTACTGAGATGATTTTGAACTTCCTCCGTTCTCCTAAAGCAACGAAGAACAACCAACCAAACCAAACTCAACCCAACCACTTTGCCACATCAAATTTTTAAAAGAACATTTTTCATTTAAGGTCGGTCATTGAAAATTATTATTCAGGATGTTGAAATTGGTGAGCAATCAAAAAGATAAAGAGTGTACTTCTTTTCCTTTGAGTTAACATTCAAGAATATGATGGAGAAATTATTTTAATTTATTTGACGTTCTACGTCCTTGCTCTTTTTGAGTGCTTTCAACTAACTTCATATACAATAAATAAATAACTTTGAAATGAAAATAATTATGGTAACAAGTAATTTGAAAACTTTAATAAATTCATTGATAGAAAGTCAAAGTATAAGGAGGAAATGAAGGCATGTGTGTGTCGTTTTGGTATTTACTCATTATTTCAATAACGTCTTCAATTTTTTAACAAAGTTTATTTCCTTTGTTATACTATTTTTTTGTTACAAAAACCAAACTGTACTTTTCTAATGGTTTTTGGTGTGTTGAATTCGAAATTGAGGTCAAAAATATTCTATCACATCACGTTTTTGAGAAATTCCCGTTTGAAAATAAAAAAAAAATCGGTATTTTACTGTTTTTGGGGTTACGTTAAACCGTGAGGTAATTTTTTTTTAAATATAATTTGTAACGGTTTCTGAAAGCACTAGTTTTAGTTTTTTTTTAATTCTATTTAAATCTCTCCTATATCTCTTCCCTTACCCGAGAAATCCTGATTTAGTTGTAAGCCTTCATCCTATAAAATTTGAAAAGTCGATAGAGGAAGATCACGCCATAAAACGACGCCGACGTACCTCATGGAGGTACCAGATAATAAGTATACAGTTTTGTAGGAAGTGTCTAACCAAACATTTTGCGCAAGGGTTGCCCATCGTAACGTGGTCAAGGCATAGGGTTGCCATTGCCACGCTTTAAATGTTGATTTTCGGGTTTTTACAACTATCTTAACACAGCTCAGTTAACGACATACAGAAAATACCATAATAAGTGTTTTCTTAAAAATCGGAATTTCAGCAGGGTAAAATAGGGAAGACAAAGATAAAAGTCTAGAATCTATTTTCTGAACGAAAAATGATACAGAATTGGTTCTTTTTGTAATCGATAGATCCTTTTAATATAAAAAAGTCATGGATAAAAGAAAAATCTTCAAATCGAGATATGAACAAGTTAAATTATTTGAAGAACAGACGTTGGAGAAAAAAATTACCATAAATCAGGGTGATGTTTTTTTGGAAATTTATTTTATATTTTCGAAAAGCAGATAAGAATTTAATTGACCCGTATTTGCCAAATTTTCAATGAAAGCTTTGTTTTTGTTTAAGTAAATTTTCAAATAATTTACATTATTTTCATCAATTTTTTAGTGGTTTTTGATTTTTCGTATTTCATCCGAATTTATATTTGCATTAAAAACAGTATCAGCTTAAAGATACATTTATTACAAGTACGATGATACTATACTTTTTCAAAAATATAGTACCGTAAATTGCCGAAAATTACCTTCAAAGCGTGGCAACTGGCAACCCTATATCTTGACCACTTTACGCTAGGCAACCCTTGCGCAAAATGTTTGGTTAGAAACTTCCTACAAAACTGTATACTTATTATCTGGTACAGTAAAACTCGCTTAAGAGAAACTGCAAAATGCCACAGTCTTTCTTTCACTTAAGCGGGTTTTTCACTTAAACGAACCCCGCTTAAGTGAAAAAAATTTCACTTAGTGTTTTAGTGGGGGCAAAACCCCCATTTATTTGGCTTAATTACAAGCTAATGTTACGAGCTGTGACAGATAAGCGGATCTTAAACTTCCATTAAGCGAAGAATTAATGATAGAAACAATTGTATTTATCTTTTATTTATCTTTGAATTATGAAAATGTAGGTAATTTTCTTTTTAATAAATGTCAAAATACGTATACCTACCTCTTGAGCCATTTTAATAGTTGTTTTGGATTTTTGTTTGAGAGGGCAAAGCAATTTTTTAATTTTTTTATCTTCAAACGGGAATTTCTCAAAAATGTGATGTGATAGATTATTTCTGACTTCAGCCCCCCCCCCCCCCCCCCCCCCCAAATGTTTTTTTTTTTCGAGAATATCTCCCTAACTGTCACACTTGAAAAGAATGTCAATGACTAATTTGTAGCTTAGACAATTTCCTACAAAAAAGATTATGATACTTTTCTTTATAAAAAAAAAAAAAAAAAAACCGTTTTCGAAATAATTCAAACGTTAGAGTTAAGGTTTTTGTTTGTCTACACAAAAGGAAAATGCAAAATAATATGCTGGGTGATTCATATAAGGTGTGACAAAAAGCTAGAGCATGTAGGTTGAGTTAAGACCAGAAAAAAAAAACGTATATGAGGGGGGGGGTCTATTTACCCCGTTTAGGAGGGAGGTGCAATTTTCTAAAAAATCGACTTGAAATAGAAAAAAAAATCATTAAAAAATAACGGCAACAATTACATACTATTATACTTTTTTTTAAAGCCAGAAGTACATGCGTTCTTTTTTTTTGTTTTTAATTCTAATTATTTGAGAGAATAGTTTTTGAAAATTTAAATTTCAGACTCAAAATTTTGAAAAAAAAAATTTAATTAAATTGTGTTCAAACTTTTTATTTTTTAATTTTAGGTTATTAAGTAGTATTTTTGTTTCTAATATTCAATGCTCCAATTAGTTTCTAGTCAAACACTAAAAAGTAAAAGCTTAAGCGTCTTTTAGTTTTTGAGAAAATTAAAAATAACAGGAGGGGCAATTTTCTAAAAAAAATGACTTAAAACAGAAAAAAAAAATATTAAAAAACAACAACATCAAAATGCTATACTTTTTTGTAATGCCAGATTTAATTATTTTCAATTTTTTTTAAAAACTAAAAGGAGCATTCCATGGAAAATGTGAACTCTCAAATGATCTATATTTTAATGTTAATGCACGTTTAAAGCAAGATGGAAGCATATAAACAATAATTATAACTGAATATAAAATTAAAGTGATGTGTTAGAGTTTTAGTCATATTAATTTTAGGAGTAATAACATCAGATGACTTTTAATTATGATTTTTTTTCAAGCCTCATTAATATCTGACAAAAAAAGACACTAAAAAGGACATTTTTTCAATCGGAAAATGCGAAACCAATATCCGGAATTTTGACTTTCCAATACATTAAAATTGACAAAAAAAAAAGGGAAGAGTACCGAATTCATAGCCTATCAGAAGATAAAACGGTTGTTAACCATTAAATAACTACTCATAAAAACCGTTAATTTTAACTCTATGACACAATTCGTCTGTACGTGACAACCCATTAAAAAATTTCTAAAAATATAAGAATGAGCCTTTTAAATATTTTTTTTCTCATAAATACTAACTTTGATTCTTACTTTTTATTCTGTTCTTATAAATTTTTGATCGATGCCTAATAGTTTTGCTGAAATCTGAATATTAAGATAACAATAATAGAACATTGGTTGACTCGACCAGTCTGTACACCTTTTACTATTTTTTTTTAAAGAAATTTAAAGGAATACTTTTAAAGTTTTTGCAAATAACTTTTGAAAAAAAATTTATATAGGATCTATCTAATCAATGTTTCAAAAATAAGGCTGCGTTCCCAAATTCATCAGATGCGCATTTACTGCACAAACTACGCATCCAAAAATTTTTTAGCTGCTTCGATTTAAATTTTATTTTTTTACATTCCGAAACGTCAGACAGACTTATACAATGTAATATTTCTACGAAGCATCAAGTTTGCGTTTTTGATGCGTATTAAGACAAATACATAAAAACATTTTCTACATTTTGGAACTCAGCCTAAAAGCCTTATAATACTAGAAAAATAGTTGAATTTGTTTGTACGTGACCATGGAATGCTCCAAAAGACATTTAGGCATCCAGTTTTTAGTGTTTGATTAGATATTGATAGGAGTATCGAATACTACTTAATATAGTAAAAGTTTGAACAAAATTAGTTTGAATTGAACACATACTTGAATATATACAAGTACATACCTCCTCTATTGTTGCATGCGAAAATAAGTACTTTTCGTATTTATTTATTCGACACTAGAAGACATAAAACCATTAGGCATTAAATAACTTGATTTGAAAAGTACAAAATAGAGAATAGATTTCTGGCATTAAAACGGCTAATTTGTATTAGGAGTATTGTCGTTGTTTTTATTTTTTTTCTTGCCTTGGCTTAACATTACGCCTTACATTTTTTCTTTTTTTTTGTCACATCTGGCAATCCCAATAATTACAACAAAATGTTCGCGTACTGTCCAAAACTATTATGAAATTAAGATCAGGTCCCAGACCGCGTAAGACAAACGATTGAACGATCAACGTTTTAATTTTTGGCTGTCTGTCTGTATCACATCTAAAGAGAAATATAGAGAGAAAAATCGTCAAAACGATGATCGTTAAATCTGGGCCCAGGTTTCTCCTCCTGCTTACTGAAATTGACGGAGAACAACCTCTTAGACCACAGAAGGGTGCACTGGCCAAATAACTTATATTTTTTATTACGTATACGCCAGAGTGTCCAATTATTCCCAAATAATTTTTGTAATAAATATATTGGAATTTAATGAAAATTAAATAAAAAAGAAAATACGAAAATTTATGTTGGCTCGCACACAATTTTGAATAAAAAAAAATAAATATTCTAGAATCTACCAAAAATATTTATATATTCATGTAAACATGTAGATACCCTATTTATAGACCAATTTTTTTTGTTTAATCTTGCTCACAGCAACGAAGTGTAGAAATAAAAAAATAAGAAAAATTCTTATCAAAACTTTATCCTTTCCATAGGATCCACATTCAAGTGCATTTTTTCTTTTCATCTAAATCACCACTAAAATGTCCTTATCTTCACATTGTTTTACCGTTTCTTTGTGTATTTTGTTGAGTTTTTTTTTTGTCTTGTGTTGTGTTCTTAATGTTTCATTGTTGCAAGTTGGCTAAACAAAAATTCACCATGACTTTGCTATAAAAGAGAACCACATAATGGAATTAGAATGAAATTATGAGCTCTTCAAGTAACCGAGAAAAAAGATAATAATTACCACGACCACCACCACAACAATAAACCAACAACTTCATCTCTCTGTGATTTTGAAGAGGTGTTTTTCTTATTTTTTTTTTTCGTTTTATTTTTAAACGTCACAAGAATACAACACACAGTTAAAGCTCTACAATATAAAGAGTTGAGAAAGACTTTGTTTTAACTGAGGTCATTTGGGAATTGTACGAGGAAATAATGGTCTTAAGGAGTGCTGTAATTTTCCACTTCCTACTCCTGCTGAAGGTCCTTGATGCACAACTATACTTTTCTTTTGTAATATGTATGTATAATAGCATTGAAGAAAATGATAATTAATGTAAGGAGTTTGGCGCTTATATTGTTGCATCTTTAAAAAGAAATGCAATAAATGTTTAATCTTGAACTTTGAACATTTTAAGCGGCATCAAATCAACTTTTTAAAAATTCCTCAGGTCAATGTCTTTAAGTAGACCATACACTACATAATATAATTTTGTATGTACATATATTATGTTGAACCTTCTATATTTCAATATTATTACAAGTAGTTCAGTTACTTGGCAAAGTTATTTCAATTTTACTAAACGATTTTCTTTTCTTTTAATCTAGTGTTAAACGATCGGTTGCCTAGGTTAGGTTAGGTTAGGTTAGGAGGGGCGTGCCCAGCCCAAAGGCTGCTGCATACACGGGGGCCTAATGGTCCATTGTGATCCCCATAAACAGGGTTGGTATGAGTGTTTTTTTATTAATTTTTTTGTGAAATTAGTGGTAATATTAATTAAAAAAAAGCAGCCTTGTTTTTGGCATGAAAAATTCATTCAAGTTGAGTTTAAAAAAAAAAAACATATCAAATCATATCAAAATATTTTATCTCATTGAATTCTTCTATTATTGTTGCTAACCTTCATAATATTTGACTTTTTGCAGGGCAATTTGGCAAGGTCAAACCATAAAAAATTTAATTTTTTTTTTGAAAAATGGATTTCTTTTAATAAAAACACGAAAGTTAAAGGTGTTATTGAGTTTATATTGAATGAATTAAAAATTAAAGGTTCCCCCGGTTACAACTAAGAACGGTTTAGCGGAAAAATTAAGACTTCTTTTTGACAAAAATCTTGAACGTAGGTGGACTGCTTGGACACGGATAGTGATCTTTCTTTGTAATTGTTTATTTTTCAGTTTTCCCTTTTGTTAATACTGTTTTATGAATAATTTTTTTGCCATGAATAAAAACATTTATAATATTTTGCAAAATATTTTATGCCAATATAATTTACGGTTGTTGTGCTTTGAGAACATGTATACTTTCCTACTAACCTTTATAATTTTACATTTTTCGTATAACGTAAAAATCATCAAATTTTTGAATTGTTTGGCTTCTACAATTGTGGGCGTGGTAGTGGTTGGGTTTCGGTTCAAATTATTTTTTTTAATCACACATCAATTCTTGACACTTTTTTTCAATATCGTGCGAGAAGCTTAAAAAAAATAATTGTATAGCTAAAGTAGGCGTGGCAGTGGGCGGACTTCACGCTTTTTTAATTTATAATTTTTTAACTGACCAGAATATTAATACTTGAAATCACTTTTGTACGAGAGGTTTTCATGAAACCAATTTTTTACCAATAGTGGGCGTGGCAGGGGGCGTGAAAATTCCTCAAATTGAGTAAAATCCCCTATTTATTACATTTACCAACCAATTTTTGTGAACTGTCACCTTACTTTTGAAAAATATATTTTCGTCCACTACTTCCATACAATCGACGAACTGTGCAATGGCACAATGTCCCGTTAATACACCTATCAGGGCTTTATATTCTTTTTATTCAGCGATAATATATACCGAGTTTCTTTTTCAATAATTCTAGGCCATAAACTTCTAGAGATAACGCAGTCGTTCCTGGTAATCCAGGAGTTGTTGATTTGCTCTTTCGTTATAAGGTCTATCTTCCTTTTAATAACACCAATTGGGACACTTGGTGCCGTATCAGATTGGCTTCTACTGTCTATATTTGATAATGACCCCTTATCCTTGCCAGTTCATCCGCTATATCATTTCCTTCTATATTGCTGGTGTCCAGGAACTCAGCAGAGCTTGACTTGGTTGGTGTTGCAAATATTATTCAGTAAGCCTCTGCATTTTGCTACTGCTTTCGATCTTACTGTCTCACTGGCTATTGCTTTGAAAGCAGCTTGACTGTCCACGAAAAATGTGATCTCTGACGAGGTCAGTGTTTTCTTGTGAACCATTTCGGCTGCTTTTTCAATTGCGAAAATCTCAGCCTGAAAGACATTACATTCATCTGGGAGTTTATATGATTCTCTTATATAAAGACTTTCACAGAACACACCAGCTCCTGTTCCTTCTTCCACTTTCGACCCATCTGTGGAGACTGGGATACCCTGTTCACCAATTAGCGAGTTGGGTTTCCTAACCACTCGGAATACTTCCGGTGAACTACCGAACGTACAAACGAATTATGTTGGGTTATAAAATGTTTGACTGGATGAAACAAATTGATTGTCCGTCCTTTTCTTCCCTTATCATTCATTCACATTCAAAATTCATCAAAATAAGTCGAAGAAAAGCGGGTTATGTTTTTGCATATAAGAAAGCGTGACACCTTTCCGTTAACACGCTATTTTTAAATCAATGATAATGGAATTATTTTTTTTGTCTCTCGCTGCTGTGTAGAGTTTATTGAGCAAGTCAGTTAGGTTTTTGTTTAAAAAGTCAGTTTATTTATTTTATTTTTAATTCAAACTTTAATAACTTTAAGCACCTACCAATACAAAGTTGGCTTATGAATTGCTTTAATTATATATCGTCATGGGAAGCAGATCTGCAATACAATATGTAGGCAGGCAATTTAGCTAGACATTTTGAGTTTAGCCGAATTTGAAATCATCCACGCCACTGGTGCCTACCTTTATGAACTGGCATCAAATAATTTGAGTTAAATACAAGCCAAAGTCTTCAGTCCCAACTAGTTAAGCTAGCAAATAATGGTCTGGCAGTCTTTTGCACAGACCCAGAGTTGCCACCTAGTTTTTAAAGCGACTACTGGCTTTTGAACTTTATGTTCCTATTAAAAGTTTAAGTAACATTCACCCAGCACAACGCCCACATTTTGTATACATAAATTTTTTTCATATTCAACATCACTAAATCAAACCTTTTGCATTTAAGTCATGACGTATGTAGTTTAGTTAGTCTAGTTTTTATTGACTAAATATTCATGTAATACATTCAAATTGAAAAAATTAACTTTTAGTCTAGTTGGTTTGGCATTATGCCGTCTACCAGATTGACATTTTTGTTTCAGCATGTTAAAAATTAAGCATTAAATTTAATAAAAAATAAAAAATAAAAATAAAAATAAAGAATGTTTCTGTTTTAAAAGTCGCCGTCAATAATACGTTTCCGATAGCGCAATGAGTTTATAGCAAATTTGTACAGCAGATCCCATCCTCGTTCTCCATTCAAGATGTTTATTGCATCCTCTATCTCTAGTGTATTTACCCCAAAGTATATCCTTCGCAATTCACATAAAATCGGGCATATTGCGATGAAATGGTACACATCTTCTCTCTCTCTTAGATTGCATAGACTACATTCGATTGGAAGATCAGGTCGATGTGGTAGAAAGTTTAATTTTTCTAATTCACCTCTTATTTTAAATAATGTGCAAATTTTTTCTGTTGAGTTTGTGTTAACAAAATATGTTTTTTCTTGAAGATTGTAGTTAAGTTTACTGTAGTACATTCGATATTGAGATGATTGAGCTTCTTGGACAAATGAGTCGTATAGCCGGTTACCTGTTTTCTCTAATATTTTGTAAAATATAGTTTCATAAAGTGTTTTACGTTCGATGTTGACAAAATTCGCATTTAATTCAGCATTGTTTGCTAAGGTTTCCCATTCGTTTACACAGTTACTCTTCGTCGCCATTAGGTAAGAGAGCATTATTTTTGGCAGTCTTCGATCATCCATCCCCATAACTTTATACATATAATCGAAATGCAGTTTTAACGTTTCCAAAAAGAGAGGTGCCATACCTGTTTCCAGATGGATCATGTAGTTCGGACTATTGTTTGGAAGTTTGAAAAGTCTTTTGACGCAGTACCGATGATATGCTTCAACAGATGTAAAAGAGCGGTACCCCCATACCTGAGCCCCATATAGCATGATAGAAGTTGCAGTTGCACGTATAATTTTTTGTTTTGAGTGGTGATTCAAATATTTGTTTGAGATACATTTTCCCCATATTGATCCAATCGCACGTTTCGCTTCTGATAATTTGGCTCCTAGATGCTTTTTCATGTTCAGGTTTGCTGTTATCAAAACTCCTAAATATTTATATTCTCTTACGACTTCTATTTGCTCCCCTTCATAATGCCATTTCTCGTTTCTAGAATACCTCCCCCCGCCCTTTCTGAAAATCATCATTTTTGTTTTTGTCAAATTAACGGACAGGTTCCATTTTTTGCAGTAATTTGCCAGTTTGTTTGTCATGAGCTGCATACCGTTAACTGTCTCGGCAAAGAAAGCAATATCGTCTGCATACATCAACCCTGGAATAGAAGTTGTATTTATTCTAATACCTCCTCCAATGTTTTCTGTTATATCGTTTATGAACAGGACAAAAAGCAGCGAACTGAGGATGCATCCTTGTTTTACACCCATTGTTGTTGGAAATTCTTCGGACATACTGTTTCCATCCCAGACCATCGCTACGTTACTTTCATACAAAGCTTTCAAAATTTGTATCATTTTGCTCGAAATTCCCATCGTATATAACTTATAGATCAGTGCTTCACGAGGTACAGAGTCAAAAGCGGCACGAAAGTCAACAAACAATGTATACAACTTTTTATTTTTTTTTCATATATATCTCTGCGATGTTTACAAGCGTAAAAATGTGATCTATAGTTGAATAGCCTTCTCTAAATCCTGCCTGAAACTCTAGCAGAATCTTTCTTTCTTTTACCCACTGGGTAAGCCTGTTGAATAGTAGAGCACCAAACAGCTTAGATACAGTATTAAGAAAAGATATTCCTCTGTAATTCTGTGGATCATTAAAATCTCCCTTTTTATGCAAAGGAAATATAATAGCTTTTTTAAAACTCAACGGTATAGTCCCAGTTTCATATATTTTATTGTATTCTGCGGTGAGTGCTATCGCAAATTCTAATGTACAGTTTTTATAAAACTCAAAAGGAATCCTGTCTTCCCCTGGAGCCTTATTATCCTTTGCATTATCAATAACATTTTGAATTTCTTCTAAAGTGAATGGTGAATCTAGAACATCATCTAAAAAAAGAGGTGCTGCATATTGGTGTGTTAAAGATACTTGCTCAGAATTGAGAAGGTTTCTAAAATGTTCTCTCAGCTGACCGGTTTGTATGTTTGGAGCGATGACAAATTTCTTTCCATTTAGTTGTTTTACCGCCTTCCAGAAGTTCGAAGAGGAACTAGCGCAGCTTATTTCAGTTATTTTCTGCTGTTCAAAAGCAATTTTCTTAGATCGACATATTTTTTTGTAACCTGCGTTTGCTTCAGCATACAATTTTTTAAAGAAATCAGAGTTATATAGCCTTAAAAGTTTAAGACTTGCGAATGATTTTCGTCTTGCTTTCATGCATTCATTGTCAAACCAATCTTGTTTCTTACTTCCGACCGTCTTTGTTGAATTTGGTTTCAATGGTGCAGCTTTCTTAATAATTTCAGTCAGATCATCGATAGTTGTTGAAGTTTCGCCTATATTGTTCAGTTGAGTATTTAGATTATACTGGTATACATCACGACTTCTTTCACTCCAAAAAAGTTTGGGCAATAGGTTAAGTACATTTTCATTTATAATATTGCTCGAGGAGCTTGATACTGCAAACATAACTTCCATCGGCATGTGATCAGAGAATGTTTTCAATCCTATTCTGAAGTCACAGATATATGATTTCCAGTTACCAGAAATTAAGCAGTAATCGATTACAGAGCATGCTGTTCCGCGTAAAAAAGTAAACTCGCCATTAAGATCTCCGTCGCAACTTCCATTAAGAATTCGACAGTCAAAAGCATCTGCTAGATCCATAATTTGTCTACCTTTCCTATCACATGTTTCATCTTTCGATCTGCGTCTTGGATTAATAAACGACTGGAAGTATCCGCTCGCAAAATTGTTTTGTGATAGTCCTATTCTTCCATTGAAATCTCCGATGATCATTAAGTCGGATGAGTTCACATGTGTAAACGTTCACCCACTCTTCTGAGTACAGCGGCTTCTTTTGATGTTGATGCACCTGAACTCGGTTCTTTTTCTTTTGACGTTTGAAATTGACTTTTTGTTGACATTTGATACGCATTGTTTTGTAGAAGTAATTCATTCATCAATTTTTCTAAACCTGTAGGATAAGTACCCAACAATGTACCTAAAACACTTATTCCGTTTTCTTGGCCGCATTTAAGTCCTTCTATATTGTCCCAAGTGAAGATATTGCCCTCCATAAGAAGTCTATCATCCCTAAGAACACTTTTTCTTTCCGGGTATACCTCACGCAGTGCCTTTCTAATCGCTACCAGCTTAGCTCTCCGTCTCCGCATGTTGTAGGGCAGGTCCTTGGTTATACGAATATTCGTCGCTTTCAGTTTTGAGGTGTTTTGGAGTACTGCCCAGACGGATTCCCGGCATCTCATTTTGACTATTACTGTTTTAGAACGTGGATTTCGACTAGGAATGCTATAGGCAGTCTCAATGACATTCATGTTGTTGATGCCTAGTAGTTCAGTGCAAATGGATTTTGCCCTCTCATTCATGTCAATGTTTTGATCTACCGGGATGTGCACTATGAGGTTGGATTCGGTGTTTTTTTGCATAATTTTATCCAGCTGCAATTCTAGCTGCTTATTTCTAGCTTCTAGGAGCTTGAACTTCTGGTTGATCTCTTCGTGTTTTATTTTGATCCCAGATATCTCATCAACAAGCAATTGAAGATCAGCTTTTGAAGCAAGTTCCTTGAACAGTTCTTGATTCTTTTCATCAAGCAGTTGTTTAAACATATCCATACTCATACCAGTAATCTTATCCGCTGCCATTTTATTTAATCCAAAGCTAAAACGACGTTTTTCGGTGCTGTTTTGATCGGGGGAGGTTTCAGTGATTCCTCGTTTGTTTTTTTTCATTAAGTTAGGTTATCTTTGATCTTACAACTTTGTTCAAAGATTCTGAGTCTTAAAGGCTACAACATGACGTATGTACATAATATAATTTGTCCAGCATACATAATGTATGTATGAAAGTACATACGCCCACTTTTCTTATATTTTTAAAATGTTTTCTTATTTAAAGTCCTGAGATTTTAGGACTCTTGAACATAGAATACACCATGTGTAAAATCTTTGAAAATCCTCACGCTACCACGCCCACATTCCTTATTTTTGATTTTATTTGTATTTTTGTTTGGATTTTGGGAGCGCGAGAAACGTTAGCAAATCAAGAACCGAAAACGACATTATTAAAGCATATAGTAGGGCAATACAACGTTTACCGGGCTCCGCTAGTACTCTAAACTCGTATTATAACTTGTTGGTTTTTTAATTATATATTTTGTTTTGCTTAAAGCCTCACCCTCTGTCGTAACACATACCAATGTGAAGTTTATTTTCTATGTTAAATCAAGTTCAATTTTTTCTTTATAATCCAAAATTCAACAAAGTATGTCTTTTAAATTAGTTTTTTTTCAAGTGAATAATCTTATATCCGCAATTGACATTGAACACGCTTCTTGCCGTCAATCCAAGACACGGCGGTTGCAGATATACAATCTCTTCGCTCTTTACTTGCTAACATTTCTGGCAACTAAGCATATCTAAGTTTAGCTCTTCTACCCAAAGGAATTGCAACTACGACGAAAACGACGACGTACGTCAGCCGATTCACATTCACAGTCCCTTGTCTATTCAACAGCAACATTATTGGACAACGCAAACATTGTTGTAGAGTCCGGAGAAATGACATAGCCTCGTGCTGCTGCCACTACCGTATTCAGCCTGATGACTTTGGACACAAGGAAGGAGGCAGCGAAATGAAATTGTCCATTGTCCAATGGCCATTGTAGTGGCTGTTTCGTGTTGTTGTTGTTGTTGTCCATGCTGTTGTAGCCATTGCGTCCAGTGGTTGACCCATTGTGCCGCTTGTCATGTAACTGGAAAATAT
The DNA here is from genome assembly GCA_947049315.1 of Epistrophella euchroma. Taxonomy (NCBI): domain Eukaryota; kingdom Metazoa; phylum Arthropoda; class Insecta; order Diptera; family Syrphidae; genus Epistrophella; species Epistrophella euchroma. Next base: position 115,986,038 of record OX346245.1, on the reverse strand, counting down.
TGTTCTGGCCAATGCTCTTGGTCTATATAGCTCGGCATAGTGAGTTACACAATTCCATTGCCATAAGGAACTTGGCTTGGAATTAATTTTTTTTTTTTTAATCTCCTTCTCGTCCTCTCTCGCATGGACATGATGGTTCTCCCGCACTGGTACTATGTGTATGAATCCAACGCCCGCAATTATTGTTGTTATAGTCGTCGTCGTCGTCGTCATTGTCGACTTGGCATTCCCATTGTGAACCATTGTCATCGCTTACGAGCCGGCACTGTCATGGTACAATGTGTCCCTAAGCCATGCAAGAGACCACACTACTTCCATACAAAGCGAAATCGGTCAAGACGGAGCACAACGACCGACCGACGAACGTCACAAATTCCTTTTGCAATTCGTTGTTCAAATACTCTCAACCAAACCAACGACAGTCACCAAGTCCAAGCTAGGACCTAAAGAGCCAAGAGAAATCCCGAAATCAAGTTTGTTTATATATGTTTTTGATTTTTGCTCCTAGAGCCGGAAGATTACATTCATTGCCAACAAAATGGCTTTTAGATGAAGATTTCTTCTCTTTGTCATGGTCATGAAGATCGAAATTAATTGAATTGAGGGTTATTATTGATATTTGAGAGAGAAGCTCTCGATTTTATTAATAAAGTATAAAAACTATTAGGAGCTACTTTCTTCTCTGTGGAACAGGACGGTATGCCTTACGCCTTGATTTTGTATCTACGATGAGAACTGATTGTCGCTTAAGGAAATTTCTCGATGGAACCTCACTTTCATCGTCAGTTACAGCTTTAGGAGAGAATTATTGATGATTATTATTTATTCACACTCAATGAGGATATTATTGATTTTGAATTTTACCTGGTGCTGGACCTTGTTCGGGAGAACCAGAAGATGTACCCAAAGTTCGGGTCGCACGACCTGATATAAGGTTATAATAGCACATGGGCATTGGTTGTGGTTTGTCTTCGGTGCTTAAAGAAGGAGTTTGCTCTAGACGTACAGCAAGTTCGTCGACCTTTTAAAAAATAAAATGAAATTACTACATTTAGTACCTTTGACTATTTAATGTCATATTTTGGAAAAAAATAAAACTCACTTCGACATCACTTGATTTTTGTAGGCTTTCAACTTCTTTCACGTCTTGGGCTTGCAAACTTTTTTCTAGTTTAGCTTTAAGTATCTGCAATGATTTATTTTGTTGTATAATACAGTGAACCAAATTTATCGTAACTTTTATTTGTATTCGGTAATTTTTAATTGCATGATTTTAGGATACTGCACAATATTTTGGGAAACGAAAAAATATTGTACCTATATAGGGGAAAAATTCTATCTCCCCCTTTAGGCTGGGGGGAAATTTCAGAAAAATTAACTTTAAATAAAAAAAAAATTATAAAACCACATAAAATGATGAAAGCCAATTTTCCATTCTTTAATTTGTTTTTTAAATCAGGTTATCAGGTGAATAGTTTTTTAGAAATTAAATTCAAGACAATTTTTTTGAAAAAAAACCGAACCTTGAAGATCCGATTACTAGAACGAAACTTATAGCTACGAAAGCCAACCATATTCATCTATTTTGAATTTTTTCCGAATTTAGAAAAAATGAAAAATATTTCAAAATCGATTGATATTTTTGGCTTTCGAAGCCAGGACCCATGTTCTGTAACTTCTGGCATGCATAAAATCGGTCGAGAAACGATGGAAACTGAAAAAAAATACATGAGTTTTGTTGCATTTTTCAGTGTTCTCGACTGATTTTTTCGATGTGAGAGTTACAGAACATGGACCCAGATCCTCAAGGTTGGGGTCTACAAATTAAGGTAGAATATCAGACTACATTTTTGTATACAAAATTTTGAAGAGGGTTAGGAATTTCGTACCAGCCAGCGAGGTGATTGAATCCGCCATCAATGTGATTTTCGATTTTTAAAATGCAAAAGTTGATGAAAAGTTTTACAATTTTGAAAAATTATATTCGACAAACATACCCTCATCTACAAATTGTCATAGGTTTTGGTGAAGTAAATGCAACAGAAGAGGCAGGAGGGGTGCCGTAAAGCTTAACATTCCATCCAAGAACATAAGATAAAGGTGAACTTTGACAAAAAAAAAAATAAATAAATTTGATGGCACAACAGCTCATGAAGAACTAGGGCCTAGTGACTTACAACTCTCAACCATTCCTGTGTGCGTGTCTGCAGGAATGGAGGGGACCTACAGTTTATTGCCGAATCCGAACGGCTAACGAGCGGCACTTTTCTGTGACAGGAGATACTCTTGGAGGATTTGTCAATTCCTCGCAAGAGGCAGTAGCCGTTTTTCTTTTAAATAAATAGATGGGCGAGGCTTGGGATCGAACCTTAGACCTCTGGCATGACAGTCCATCGCACTAACCATCACGCCACGGCTGAACTTTGACAAGCTATAACTTAAAGATGAAAAAAGTACAAGAGATCGTTAGTACCTCATTTTGTAGGTACTTATTTTGATTCATTCGTCATTTTGTTACAAAATAAAATCCAGGCGAGTTATTAAATGAATAATATGGCGGCTTTTTCCTAACCCCTATCACCCGAATTTTTTTGTTATATAATGTGGTGATGTCCCCAAACACATACGATAAAAAAATAAATTTTTGACCGTCGAAACATGCCATTTCAATACTTTTTTTTTTTACTAAATTCAGTACACTATAAAGTTTGAGCACGTTTTTCTCCAAAACAAATGATTGTATTTTGTATTTGTATTTGTATTTTTGTAAAAATTTTAGCCCCGGTCTAAATTAAGGATACTTTTTGGAAGATGCCTTTTGAAAAAAAAAAATAAAGAGTTTCGTCGGAATTTTTTCGATGTAAAAGTATAATATTCCTGGGCTGTTATGAAAGTTAAAAAAAAATAAACTTTAAGCTCATGGCCCGATTGCGGTTGTCGTATAACATACCAATCGAATCTATATTTTGTCGATTTCATCGATTTTATCGATTTTTTTATTTTTTTCATATTTCAGGCCTTCAGAATCATAGTGGCCTAACTGCCTTTTTATCGAAATCCAGTTTTTCACGAAAATTTAATCCTTATGCCTCTGTCTTTATGCCTGCATAACAAATTTTCGAGTAGACGTTTACGCAATATAAATTAAGCACATTTTTGACCTAGGCCAAACACAAAAAATTCAAAATGTTAAGTACCAGAGTGGCCTTTCTTTTTCTTAGGACGTTTTTGCGCTCGAATTTTTTGTATTTCTATAAGCTTACAAATAAATGGCAAAGTAATGCTATATAAGTCCAGTTTTATTGTAGACCGATAACGATGCCTCGGAAATCCTTCAAAAACAGTAACTGAATAAAGCAAAGTAGCTATGTGCATGTACCTATACATATGAATATTACAGGGGTCAAAATATAATTTTTTGAAATAGAAAACCATGGAAATGGGATTTTGTCAATCATATCTAAATACGTACCTAACCTACAATATTTCCTGAAAAACGTTTTGGGCCACCTGTACCTGCTTAGTCTAATATTTAGTTTAAAATAAAATACTTTTTCTTTCACTAATTTGATTTGAACCTAGACCAAATAAGCAATATATGCGCAAAAAAATGATCTAAAATATTTCAAACGAAAACACTGTTTTATATCCTGACCCTGGGCCTCCACAGGAAATAATTAATTTCATAAGATTCAACAAGAAATGGATTTTTCCAATGGAGGCCCCGCATTTCATGAAATTTCATGAAATCGATTTCTTCGTTTTTTTCTTACCATCGCAGAAGAAATGAATTAAGAATTAATTTGACGTTTACTTCAGTTGGACTGACACATGTGCTGTTTTTAACCTTTACATGTGGGTTGAGGAGTTGACTCGAAATTTTAGATGGTGTATTTTGTTTGTCTCTATGTCCCCTTTCACACAGGGCAACTGAGTTGCCGGCAACAATTAGTTCATTGGCGAGAAGGGCAGGAAGAAAAAGGGGGAAATGAAATCTCCCCGGTCAACAAATTCAGGAGATTTTTTTGACGTTTCTCTTCACGCTACGTTTGTGTGCGTTCAACCAAGGTAGTTTAAAAGGAAAATAAAGAAAATCTCCGGGTTTTTGTTGCTTGCGTGTGAAAGGTACAAGAGATTGTTAAGGAGATTTAAAGAAAACGTCAAAAAAATCACCAGCAACTAGTATTTTCGTGTGAAAGGGGACTATGACTACGGTTATATTCAGGATCGACAACTCGAGTTGGATTAGTGTCAGATTTTCGACCCATGTTGAATTGAAATGGTATTGAGATGACTCCTCAACCTAGGTTTTTTGGCACAAATTTCGACTCGACTGAAGTCCTGAAGTGGAATCAAGTCGGTTCAAGCTCGATTCAACTCGACGCAGGTATACAAAGGGTCTAAGTGAGCTTCAAGCTCGCTTAAATACCACATGGAAACGTAGTATATACTCAATTATCAAATTGAAGCGTAGACCTCAAGTTGTTCACTATTTAGCGGGTTGATTGCAAATGAGATTTTATGAAATAATTTGCCCACTATACAAATTTCTAAAATGAGTAATAAAATTAGGTATAAGAAATATCAATTGCTTGTGGAGGCGTGGGGTGATGCAAGACTTATTAGAAGAGGGAAGAAAAAGGTCTAACAGAGGTCCTTGCATTCATAATTCCAATATAACACAGTTTTACATCGCTTTTAAGGATAATTCAGGGATTTTAACTGATATACATAGAAGCTATTTGCAGTTCTGAAACATGAAGAAGTTTACTTTAATTTCTTCATTTAAAAATCAAATCATCAATATTTAAGTGAAAAAATACAGTCTTTTTAACTTAACGCATTTGGCCTATTTTTCTGCTTCATTGAATTTAACTGTTTTTTCCTCAGTGCCATAGTGGCCTAACTGACTAAAAAATAAGTTTAAACGGTACTTTGAGGAAAAATATGAATTCTATAAAATTGTTTATTTCTGGATATATATTAATAACAAAAAGAAAATTATTCATATCTTTCTTCAATTTCTTCAGTTATAACTGTTCCAGAAAGAGCTGATTTTTGTTTTCGCTGTACTGAGAAAATAGAAAACTCAATTAGGCCACTCTGCTTCTCACGGCCTCATTTGGTATTGAGCTTCGCCTATCAAAAAGTTTTTAGGTTGATAAATTGTCGTTGATTAGCTCAAACAATTTAAATTTCGTAATGAAACGTTTTCTGAGTTTTTTTTTCAGTGCCTTGCTAACTTTATATGAATAGGTACTCTAAAAACATAGAAAAAATTGCACGAAAAAATTGAAATAATCACAACTACATAATTCGAGACAAGCTAACGGCATAAAAAATCAATATAATAAGTTTTAACCCCTTTTCCAGGGGTGCCCTTCCCCAGCTTTATATGAATTAAGTGAAAAACCCAAAAAAAAAAACATAGAAAACATTGCACGAAAAAAAAAGAAATTTTCACAAAAAATTAAAAAATACTGAACGGCAAATTAGAGCTGTGTCAATCGTTCATTTTCAAAGATCGAATCAATCAATGATTGATTACTTCAAAGATTCGGTCTTTTCAATCAATCATTATTTCAATCATTATGGTCAAAGATTAAATTAAATCGTTCACTATGTCAATCAGATTGATTCGGTCTTTGTGATTGTGACACGTTATAAACATGAGTTTTTTGCGAATATCTCAGACCCGGTTTGCGCTAGAGACAAACTTTTTTCAACAATTTTTTAGCTGTTGCAATTTCCTACAAAAATGGTATACATAATTTTTTTCGTAGCATTAACCGTTTAAAAGTTACAGCACATTTTCATGACCTTTGGCCCCTTTTAAGGGATTTTTTGACTTTTCGATTTGCTGTAACTTTTTATCGGTTAATGCTACGAAAAAAATAATATGCACTTTTTTGTGGGAAATGCCTTCAGCTATAATATTGTTGAATAAAATTTTTGTCTAGCACAAACCTTTTCTGAGATATTTGCAAAAAACTCATTTTTATGACTTTTGACCCCTTATACTGACCTAGCTGCCATCGGATCGGTAAGGAACTATCTCATTGTTTTTCTTTTATGTTTTTTTTATTTCTTTGTGTGATGTGATTGAGAATGAGTGGAATGAACGAAACATATGTATATGCGTGCTTCGGTCGTTTATTCAAAAACTGAAGTGATTGACGTTGAGATTGATTGTGTCGGTTTACTGTGATTGCAATCAATCATTCATTTTGATGAACGGGTCACAAAGACCGAATCAATCGCGATTGACACAGCTGTACGGCAAATTATTAAGCGAAAGACCATTCAATATAAGAAGTTTTGAGCCCTTTTAGAGTGGGTGCTTCTCTAAGTTTATAAGAACTTAACAAAAAAACATAGAAATCATTAAAAGACAAATTCGAAATTATCACAACTAATTAACGGCAAATTATCCACCTGACCAATTTTCCATCATCTTCTCTAAATATGACAATCATCTAAATATCCTCTACGAGCTATAAAATATCGCATAGAGTGAACTTACATCAATCAAGTCCTCGTCTGTAGCCTCTTTAGCCAAAAAGTCCGGAAGACTTTGTGCTGATATCGATTTTCCTTTCTCCACAATATTCACATCACTCTCATCAACCTCTTGCAATTTATAAATCATATCCCGAAGTCTATCTTGAATGAATTTTATAACTCCAACAGTCTTTTCAGCTGCTTCTTCATTCTTCTGTTTTTCTTTATTCATGTTGCTAATTTCAAGCTTTAGTTTTTCGACAACTTCTTGATTCCTAAAAATTGTACATAATATTTTAAGTGAAATTACAATCAAGATCAATTGAATAACTTACACTTCACTTTCTTTCATTTCAGAAAATTTAGATGATTCCAGTTCCTTGGTTAGATTTTCACGTTGATTTTCTAATTCTGTTTTTTCCGATTCGGCAGCATTACGAAGATAAGTCAAACGCATAGATGATTCCTTTTGTGATAGAAATCTTTCGAGTACATTTGATGGTGACGTAGCTCCAGTCACTTCCATAAGCTCTTTGAACAGGGTGTCCATGTCCGCAGTCGAGCTTTGTAGCTGAGAATTGGGATCATCGTCCATTTCAATCTTTCCAGGCTGTTGATCACCCGAACTCGATCCAATACTATCCTGATGGACAAAAGTTTTAGCATCTGTAAATAGCTTACGACCGATACGCTCCAGTTCCATTTTGCGAATTTCGACTTGTTTGCGAAAGTCCAAGGCCTGACGTTCTCGAATTTTTAGAGAAGTATTTGCCTGTTGCTCTTGTCGTTGGAGAATGACTTTTGCAATATCACGCATCTCAAGAGCTTCATTGTGAACTTGCTAAAAAAATTAAGAAAGTCGATCCATGATACTTTGATATAATATTTCCAGTACCTACCTGAAGTCTATTTATTTCAGTCTGTTGTTCTGCTAAAGCCTCCTCTAGCTCTTTTAAAGATCTTTCGAATCTTTCAGCATCAGTCATGAGCGAGGCTTGAATGGATTTATACTTTTTTTTAATGTGTTCCGCTTCAATCCATTTAACATTCTTTCGATGAATCTCGTTTTCCAATTGAATAACCAACTGCAAATAAAATTTAAAGCCTTTTACTCGATATTTCTATATATTTACTTAACGAACCTTTCGATTTGCATCTTCTTCAAGGGTTTCTGGTGGTTTTCCTCCGACTTCTTTAGACTGATGCTCTTTAAAAGCCAACAAGTCTTCATAATATTGAACAAGCTTATTGAAATGCTTTTGTCTGACTTGAAATCTGTGTCGCAATAAATCCAATTGTTTGCGATTTTCAGTTATTTTTAAGTCCATCAAGAAAACTGCCTCTTCGGGACTTTTTGCCCCAACCGGGTAAAGTGGTTTGCCACCACACGGTTCAATTTCTATATCCTTACCCATTCGTCGATTGATGGGATTTTTCAACATAACTACCTGCGTAGTGAGTTCTTTGTTTTCCTTTTTTAGAGTAGCTAGGGTTTCGCCATTGATGCGGCTTTGTTTTTGCCATTCCGCTGCGTTTGCTGTTTTTTGACCCTCTATGAGCAAATATTTGAAAAAAATCATCAGTCTGGTTATATTTGATTAAATTGGGAAAAATGTTTTCACATGGAGGGCTCACAGATGTACCGAACCAAGTCAGAAAAAGTGAAATTTGAAGATATTTAATAGGTTAAGCAAAAATTACTAAAATTAATATTTTACTCGTTATTGCAGGCAATCCATATAAAGTTTACCTGTGAGAAGAATCCTTTTCTTTATTTCAGCGATTTTTTGGTGTAAATCAACTTCTTTTTCCAGTTCCATTTTTGCTGCTGCTTCCACATTGAATTACCAATCTAAAATGATGGCTTTCATAGCATAGCAGTGGTATTGATCAAACAACATTACTTTGGTTACCAATTTATCATTACGAAACGAAAACAAAAGCACGTAAAATTTCATTCATACCTTTGGAAATACGTTTATGTGTTGGAGAAGTTCAATAACTTTATATATGTATGTACCCAAATTTTTCCGTGAGGGGAGTAGAAACGAAACGCCAACAAAAACGTGCAAGATAACATTTCGACATTACTTCTATCAATTGATATGAGTATCAGAGATAAATAAATCAAAAAAAATATCTACTTTTTTGTAAACTTAGAAAAGAGCGGTCTCAGGAAGCATTGTAATCAGTAACTTTCAATTAACCAGGAGCCTATTGCCTATACTAGAAAAAAAAGAAAACTACAAGTTTTTGTGATTCTTAACAATGAAGACTACATCATACTCGTAGCTTGCGTTAGATTCGGTTGTTCTGATTTTTCACTGACTCGTTTATGTTATTAGCCTCATGAAAAACCTAAGTTTTCGAACTCGAGCGTTGAACGCATCATCTTCAAAAATCCAAAAGTTTTTTTTCAAGAGATAGTCTTTGAAAAATTTATTACCAGACTCAAACTTTTGAAAAAAATTATACCGTTTTTTATAAAAAAAAAACTATTTTTTTAAATAAAATTTTACATTATTGAGCCCTTGTTTTGTTTTCAAAATTCAATGCTATTATCAATTCTAAGTCAAACACCAAAAACGAGACGTCTCAATAACGTAAAATTTTGTTAAAAAAAAATATTTTTGAAAAAATCAGTGATTTTTTTCAAAATTTTAAGTTTGGAAATAAATTTTTCAAAAACTATCAATTGAAAAAACCTTATTTAAAAAAAAAATGAAGAATGGATTCCTGGCTTTGGAGGTTTTTTTTGAGTCTTTTTCTATTTCAAGTCAGTTATTTAAAAAATTGCCCCTCTTAATTTAACGGGGGGCTATGACTACCCCCTCCAAAGGATTTTTTGCTTTTTTGAACCCGACTTATACACTCTAGTATTTGTATGCATCTTGTGCCCAACCCTTTTTTTTATTATACTGCAGATTATGCTATTTGTCCTACAAGGTCCTACTGTAAATGTAGTTTGCCATCAAAATGGAAACGGAAAAATATGTCTGTCCACTTTTTTCACAGCTTTAGGTTAGTTAAAATACTGAAGCGTTGAAAACAACAAAAAAAAACATTTTTTTTTTCAAAAAACGAAAATTGAATATTTTTTCCAAAATTTTAAAATTTTAGTTGTAATTTTTTTTTCTCGAAAAGATTGTTTGCTTCCCATTAAAATCTCACCAGTTTTGTAACTAATGCAACCAATTTCTTCCTTTAATTGGTTTTTACGACTTTGATCATTCAGTACGGAACGGTTCAATGGATTATTTTGAAATTTTAAAGAGATATTGGCGGTCTATAGTTCTTTAAAATGTCTTACCAAATTAAGTGTTGCAGTCAATATTTGTAAAAGCAGCAAAAGATTTACAAAAAGTCTTTAAAAAGTCGTTTTTTGACTTTTTCTTAATGTAACGGTGGGGAGCCAAAAAAAAATAATCGTTATAAAGTTTTGAAAAAAAATCTTGTAGAAAATAACTCCAGTTTTTAAAACTACCCTTAAATTTTCCGTGTCGTCATTCCTTGCGAAGATATTTGTAGTCAAAGTCAAAAGAAAATGACAATGTTAAAAAAAAAATTAAAATTTTTTGCTCGTGCTGCTTTTTAAGATTGCGCAATAAGGCCAGGCGCGCACATGCAACTAAACAGTTTGGTTTCGATTTTGAGCACAATGGGCTTATATGGGAGTGCGCTCCGGTTTATGTGCGCGGACTCTCATATAATCCTATAGTACTCAAAATCGAAATCAAACTGTTTAGTTGCATGTGCGCGCCTGGCCTAACGGTACCCTAAAAAATAATTTGCTGAAATTTATCAATACAAAAAATATAAAGCTTCAGAATGCTTTTTGTTTCATCTTAATACGACCACTTTTCACAAAGATACAGCTCTTCATAAAACACTAAAAAAATAGATTTTTGTTTGTTCCCTTCATTTTCCTGACAAGTGTATGCAGTACTAAAAGTTGGAAAAAGTGGACTGTGGTTATTATACATATACAGTGCTGCAAAAAACATTCCGGATTTTTTCCCAGTAATGATTTTCTTAATACCAAGTAGAAAACTAACAACTTTCCATAAGTTTTTTAATAATTTGTAAAGAGTATGAGACAAGTTAATAATAACCTTAAAAATTTAATGCTACGATGACAAGAACAATACAAAAAAATTATTTTATAAAGTTACTCAGTAACATGCCATGTGCAAAACTAACCGGATTTTAAGAAGATTGCTAGTCTCGATGTCAAAGTAACGGTTTTTTCGAGTCTTTTGACTCAAGCCGTAGATTAAAACATTTTTACAAGTTGACAGCTGTGTAAGTTGAAATTATATAGTGCATAAAATGGCTAAAACACGTTATAGCAACGCGATTCGGTACGAAATAATAGAAAAGTTCCAAGCCGGTATAAAACAAAAAGTAATCGCTGAAATCTTAAAAATTCCAACGTCAACGGCTTGCGACATCATTAAAAAATTTAAAAGTGGAAAATCAGTAGAAACAGATCATTTTGGTGGACGCCCTCGCAAAAGAACAATTAAAACTGATAGGCGCATAATGAATTTCGTGCTTAAAGACCCTTTTGCGACTTCAAAGACAATTTGTGATGAACTTAATCTACCCATAGGGCCAAGTACGGTCAGGAAGCGTTTAAGAGATTTCGGTCTTTTTGCATTTCGACCAGCTAAAAAACCTCTTCTTACTGCTAAGCATCGTAAAAAAAGGTAATCCGTAAAAGGTATTTGGGAAAGACTTAAAATTCCTAATCAAAACATTTAACCCAGGGTTGAATTTGCAAAAAATCATCTTAACCGGTCTTTAAGCAAATGGAGGAGTGTGCTTTTCAGTGATGAAAGCAAATTCAACTTATTTTACTCCGATGGTGCAAGGACAGTGAAGCGCTCAAAAGGTACGCGATTAAAGCCTGCAAATGTACTCCCTACAGTAAAGCACGGTGGAGCCTCGGTGATGGTTTGGGGCTGTTTTTTCAGGAGCAGGATGCGGTCCTATGCACCAAATCACAGGAATTATGGACCGTTACCAATATAGGGACATTTTGGAGTCAGTAATGCTTCCATACGCAGAGGAAGAAATGCCTCTGCGTTGGGTTTTTCAGCAGGATAATGACCCGAAACATTCTTCAAAGCTGCTAAAAGAGTGGTTTGTAACTAAAAATATTCGTGTCTTAGAATGGCCATCTCAATCACCCGATTTAAACCCAATAGAAAACTTTTGGGCCATTTTAAAAAGGCGGGTTGGGAAAAAAAAGCACACGTTCTATTTGCAGCTTTGAAAAATGAATGGGATAATATTCCTGCTTCTGTTTTCGAGAATTTAATCCGGTCAATGCCTCGTCGCTGCCGAGCTGTGATAAAAAACAGGGGTTACTGGACAAAATATTGAATAAATAATAAAAGTTAATTGCAAAAAAATAAAATCCGGTTAGTTTGTCACATTTAAATTTTGAATTAACTTTAATTTTTTGAATTTTTTTTTGTTTTGATGGTTAAAGTTCCATGATTTTTGTTTTAAATAATAAAATTGTTCAATAAAAATGGGAAAAAATTGCAAACATGTGATTTTTTCATTTTTATATCACAAACCAACAATCAATGCAGTTTACCAAAAAAATCCGGAATGTTTTTCACACCACTGTATGTTGTACAAAATTCAGTAAGATAGAACATATATGCGTATATAGTGCATGGACCATGTCCCCGGTCAACAATCTTCATTCAGCCAGCTGAGCTCAGTCAGCTATATGTATGTCTCCAGTTGCAAATGTAGTATTGGTCAACACAATTTGTATGATATCATGCAAATTGTATTGTCCAGTGTCTAATTATAACCTTTCTGTTATATTGTTTAAAACAATAGCTTATGAGACCTAACAAAAAGCAATAAACTATTAACTAAAACTGATCTTTGACTAGATAACCCCTCTTGTATCCTCTAACAAGTACAAATGATAATATTTAAAAAAAAAAAAACTCCTAGACCATCAATTAGCTTAATTAAATAATTTTATAAAATTGCATACGATTAAACGTTTCAATATCCTGTCTATTCATTTTGTTTTTTAACACATTAACTTCTATTTTTTTTTCCTAGGGTGCATTGTTAAATGGACAACGAACTCGATAAATTCTGAACAAGTTCCGCCGCACTGCCACTATGAGAAGCTCATAGCCATAAACAATACCTTACATGCATGCGATGAAATGATTGCGTGCTTGGAAACAATTTAACTTAACGTTATCACTGTGCCACCGCGTGCGGCCTCCACAGTAAATGCGATTGAGAAAGAGACGATACTTTCCTTTCCACGGAATCACAATGCGTTTCTATAGGTTCGTATCCATGCCCCTATCATCATATATGAAGCCATCCTTCAGTTGTATTATAACGGGAAGTTGTTCCCGATATAGTAAACCGGTTTGGTTTCATGCGAAGGGTCATTTAAATGTGTGCTCGAACGTCCAAAGGATGGGTATTTACGCAAAATCCCTCAGAACAAGGACAATAAATATCCAATGTGAAAGTTTCACCTTTCCCACTTACCTGCATTCCAAGTCTAGTCGCTCCATTTTGAACATGGCATATCGTTTGCTCAAGGGAATATCAGAACTTCTCTAATGGTCAGCTTTAGGCTGAATAGCAGAGAATTCCACTTAAAAGGAGTGGTTTCCTGTGAACGAAGAACACTTTAAGGATTTTCTCCTCCACCTCCTCCTTCTCCACCTCCTTCTCCACCTCCTTCTCTATGAGTCAGATCTTAAATTGCACTCTTCACAGTTTTATGTGGATATTTTCCATCAAACCGTTGCGTTGTAGGTTCTCGTGTGCCCTTAGTTTTATTGAGGACAATTCGCGGCAAAACGGATTTAATCCGCTTACAGTCATAAAGATAAAAGTGAAACTAGTGTATAAGTAAAATTCCAACGTTAAGCTTAGAAGTGGATGGGGATGGGGATGTGGAGTCCCCATCGAACCTTCAACCTTCCTATGAAATGGGAAAAATTTATTGCACCTAATAAAAAGCGGATTTTGGCAATTAGTTGATTTGCTAACTGAAGGCGAGAGGTGAAGAATAAGGTTTTTTTTAACGAGTCTTTATTTTTTTTAGAATATCGCAATGATTACACGAGAACATGCTAAGCAGTAAAGGCATTTTAAATGCGGAAATGAGGAATGCTATTTTGTAACAATTTTCGTTGTTTTATTTCTTTGTTATCATGAATTCCGAACACCTCTTAAAAAATTGAACAAACAATGATTTAAGGATTTAATGGTTTCCTTAAATCCCAAGGCGCGAAGAGAATTTTAGGGATTTTATGTAAAAACAAAAGCCATTAGGTTTGAAATTGCCCCCGCGCCATGGCAGGAAGTTTGCTAATGTCACTTATTTTATGTTGGTTTATAATAGGTGTAGATAAAATTTATATAATTCGAAATGAGGTAATATAACATTGTACGTGAAGAAGAATTTGAAATTTGGGTATGTGGGGTAAAATATATATGCTCATTATAAAACAAGGGAAATTGGACTTTAAGTACGTAATTGAAGATTTGAACAGCTTGGTATATTAGGTCATAAATAGGAGAAGTTAAAATTTTTAAGCGAGGGATGTAGGTAAAGAGGAAATGTGTTTATAAATAGTTGTTCTTATTCTACATACATATATACATTTATAAATAAAAATGTAAATTTATAACGCTTGTTCCTAATCTCCGAAGGGTCTTAACCAATTGCTTTGAAATTTTGACATAAAATTACATTCGAATACGAGCGTGTTTTTAAATACCTATGTAGTCCTTTTTTTTTTAAACGCTGTATTTGTTGATAAAGTGAACACAAATTCATTAACACACTTTGCATAAAAACACCCTACAATTTAAATCATATTTACATTTGTTTGTACTCAATTTTAATTCTATTTTGTTCTTAATAAATATTTTCATTCTATTTTCATTCGCTTCAAGATCAAGTTGTTTTATTGCTATTGCAAATTACGTAATTTATTCACCATCCCAACAGGTTATGGGCCCAGGACTTTAAGAAGATAGTAGGTATTCAAGAAAAATATGGCTGGAAATTCACTACCATCGATGGAGAAACTCACAGGCAGGGAAAATTATAATTCCTGGAAGTTCGCAATGCAAGCGTACTTGGAACACGAGGATCTTTGGGATAGTGTCACTGGTACCGAAAAAGATGCAAAGAAAATTACCAAGGCCAAAGCAAAAATTATTCTTGCCGTTGAACCCGTCAATTATATGCACATTCAGCATACAAATTCTGCTCAAGAGGCTTGGGAAAAATTACAACAAGCTTTTGAAGATTCGGGGCTTTCAAGAAAAGTTGGACTTCTTCGAACTTTAATTACCACTCAACTTGAGAAATGCGTTTCGGTGGACGAGTACATAAATAAAATAATAACAACCGCTCACAAGCTAAATGGTTTAAAATTTGAAGTCAAAGATGAATGGGTGGGAACCTTGTTACTGGCTGGTCTCCCAGATGAATACCGTCCAATGATTATGGGACTGGAAAGTTCAGGAACACCAATTACAGGGGACTCTATAAAGACGAAACTTCTTCAGGAAATAACATCAAAGAATTTTATGGGTTCCAATGGTGATACTGCGTTGATGGTGAAGCAATGGAATAAAACTTCAAGAGACTCTCAAAAATTTCAGACCAACAAAAATGGTAAGACGCGATGCTACAATTGCAATGGTTTTGGACACATAAGCAAATTTTGTCAGAAGAAAAGTAAGAAGCCGTTTCACCATGGAGCGCCAGATAACAATCAGAAAAATGCATTTATTACATGTTGCACGGCCAATATCTCCGACCCACATTCATGGTATGTAGATTCTTGTGCTTCTACTCATATTACTTCTCATTTAGATTGGTTGAACGCTGATGTCCGTCCATGTACAACAGAAATATCTGCAGCAAACAATGCAAAAATGAGAGCGGTTGCTATTGGAGAAGCTTTGATTCCAGTTTCTGGGGTTAGAACCAATTCGGACCCAATTGTTGCTAAAGATGTCATCTGCATTCCAGATGTATCTGCAAATTTGTTATCAGTAAGCAGGATTGTGAAAAACGGTTTCAAGGTTTTATTTAGCTCGGAAGGCTGTAAAATCTTGAATACTGATGGAGAAATTTTGGCAACAGCAAGTGAAGAAAATGGTATCTTCAAGTTGAATCGTCCTCGTCATGAAGCCTTTCTGGCGCAAAATATAGACACTGAAGAATTGTGGCACCGTCGTTTGGGCCACATGAACCGGAAAAATATGAACCTATTGAAACAGGGAATGGTGACTGGATGTCATTTCAAAAATGGTACAGGAGAACCATGTATGAGCTGCATCAAAGGAAAACAACACCGAAATTCTTTTAAGTATCAAGGTAAGCGAGCAGACAATATTTTGGACTTGGTCCACACCGATTTATGTGGGCCCATGGAAACAACGTCAATAGGAGGTGCGAAATATTTACTCACCTTGATAGATGACAACTCAAAAAAGGTTTTCGTTTATTTTTTGAAAAATAAAAGTCAGGTGTATGAGACTATAAAAGATTTCAAAGTTTTAGTTGAAATACAGCAAGAGAGAAAAATCAAAATTCTTCGCTCCGACAATGGTGGGGAATATGTAAACTCTGAAATGAAATCCTTTTTAAGAACTTCTGGAATTCGACACCAACTGACCGTTCCCTATTCTCCTCAACAAAATGGGCTTGCAGAACGCATGAACCGAACGATTATTGAAAAAGCACGGAGTATGTTGTTGGATGCCGAACTACCAAAGGAATATTGGGCCGAAGCCGTTGCTACGGCAGTATATCTCATCAACAGGACACCGACTAATAATTCTCGAAACGTTACTCCTGAAGAAATATGGACTGGTGCTAAGCCTGATGTCAACAACTTACGAGCGTTTGGATGCAAAGCAATGGCACACGTACCGAAGGAACATCGTCTTAAATTAGATTCAAAGTCCAGAGAATTAATTTTCGTTGGCTATTGCGAAGATACGAAAGGGTATCGTCTGATTGATCCTATCTCAAAGCAACTTTGCAAAAGTCGTGACGTAGTTTTCTTTGAAGGGCAAAGAGCTGAAAAAAGTACTGGTCAAAAGGATACTAGATTCTTTCCGAATTCTTTAATAGGACCTGTAGAGATTCAGAAAGAAGGAAGGGATATAGATATAACTGCCAATGCCAATGAAAATAATGAAGATGTTGAACATTTTTCAAATATCCAACCCTTAGATAACCAGGACAGTAAAGATACCAGGACAGAGCCTTTACTTCCTAGACGTTCCGCTCGATTGGAATCCAAAATTCCTCCAAATTATGCATCTTACCTCACGGAAACAACTGAGTTGCCCGACCCTATTACAGTTAAAGAAGCTTTAAATGGACCAAATTCTTCTTCTTGGATGAGAGCAATGAAGGAAGAATATGATGCGATGATTGATAACGACACTTGGATTCTAACTGACCCACCAGAAAAAAGAAAAATTCTTAATTGTGGATGGGTATTTAAAACTAAGCCGCAAAATGGAAGTGATGTCAAGAGATTTAAAGCTAGATTAGTAGCGAAAGGATGTGGACAACAAGAAGGAATTGACTTTCAAGAAACATATGCCCCAGTTGTAAGAATGAATACAGTACGTCTTTTATGTGCAATCGCGGTAAAATCTAATCTTTTCTTTCACCATATGGATGTTAAGAATGCTTTCCTTCATGGGGACCTAGAAGAGGAGATATACATCAAACAACCTGAATATTTCGTCACCGAAGGCCAAGAAAATAAAGTTTGCAGGCTAAGAAAAGCGATGTATGGCCTTAAACAAGGGAGCAGATCTTGGAATATGAAATTGGACTCCGTTCTTAAGTCCATGGGTTTCACGCAAACGCACACGGATCAATGCGTGTACATAAAAAGATCAGAAAGCAATATTCAAATAATTGCTGTATATGTTGACGACTTGATGATTTTATCCAACGATTTGAATCTCATGGAAGAATCAAAAACAACTCTTAAACAAAACTTTCATATGAAGGACCTAGGTGAAATATCCAGATGTTTGGGTATAATATTTACAAGGGATCCAAAACGTGGAAAACTTTGGTTAGATCAGGCAGAATATATTACTGACGTTATCAGAAAATATAATATGGATGAATGCAAACCAGTTTCGACACCAATGGATCCGAATAAAAAGTTAACATCAGACATGTCACCAAAAACCGAACTAGACCGAAAACGTATGCAAAATGTTCCCTATAGAGAAGCAGTAGGCAGTTTATTATACGCAGCTCAGGGAACAAGACCGGATATATCACTCGCTGTTGGTATTGTTAGCAAATACTGCAATAACCCAGGACAAGAACATTGGACAGCAGTCAAAAGAATAATTCGCTATCTCAAAGGTACTATAGATAGCAAACTTGAGTTCTGTGGCAGGGAGAAAACTGATTTCGTAGTATTCAGCGATGCAGATTGGGCGAATGAAGTTGAAGAACGTCGCTCAGTAACTGGATATATCCTGAAGGCACAAGGTGGTCCTATTTCTTGGGCAAGCAAGCGACAGAAGACAATTGCATTATCTACGACTGAAGCAGAATACATGGCGCTTTCATCTACTTGCCAAGAAGTTCTCTGGTTAAGAAGTTTAGCCAATGAAATTGACCCGAATCTATTGCAATATCCAACAATTATCTACTGTGACAATAAAGGAGCTGTTGACCTGGCTTCAAAAGGTGGATTTCGACAACGAACAAAACATATAGATGTCAGGCACCATTTTCTGCGATATCATATCGAGAATAAGGACATCATTGTGAAATACATACCTACAGAAGAAATGGTCGCAGATTCTCTCACGAAACCATTATTCCCAGAAAAGTTCAATTTTTGTAAAAACAATTTTTGTTTAAAATAATACATATTTTTATTAATTTGAGTTCAAGAGAGGGTGTTGATAAAGTGAACACAAATTCATTAACACACTTTGCATAAAAACACCCTACAATTTAAATCATATTTACATTTGTTTGTACTCAATTTTAATTCTATTTTGTTCTTAATAAATATTTTCATTCTATTTTCATTCGCTTCAAGATCAAGTTGTTTTATTGCTATTGCAAATTACGTAATTTATTCACCATCCCAACAGTATTCAGTTATCAGCAAGCTCAGTTACAAAAATATTATTTTTCACAAAAATGTTTCAGTTATCAAAAAATTGAGGGGAAAATTTTCTTGCTCTTTTTTCATTGATAAACTCGATTCTAATCTTCTCCTTTAAAAAATAAAAATGTATATTTTCGTTTGTTCATGATCTCAAGATTGGGAAAATTTTTCACCGATTACTTTGGAATTTTAATCTGAATATGTGCGTGTTTTTATATACTTTTTGTAATAAAAAACGCCATATGGAAATGCTTCAGACGTTATAGGAGTGTGCAGTGAGGCTCTTCCGAACAGTTTGGAACAGTTTAGAACAGAAAAGAACAGGTTATTGCTGTTCAGTGAGAAGTTTTCTGTTCTAAACTGTTCTGACTTGCTGTTCAGTGAGTCTGTTTGGAACAGTTGGATTTTCTGTACTTGCTTTTGAGGTAGAACAACTTAAAACAGATTAGAACAGGATTTGTGGGAAATGTCAAAATCAGTTGTTCTGTTCTGTTCTGTTATGTTATGTTATGTTATGTTATGTTATGTTATGTTATGTTATGTTATGTTATGTTATGTTATGTTATGTTATGTTATGTTATGTTATGTTATGTTATGTTATGTTATGTTATGTTATGTTATGTTATGTTATGTTATGTTATGTTATGTTATGTTATGTTATGTTATGTTATGTTATGTTATGTTATGTTATGTTATGTTATTTTCTGTTCTGTTCTGTTCTGTTCTGACTATTTCTTCACTGAACAAAGCTTATATTGAGCAATGAAATTCCTAATCAAAATTTATAAGTGCAAATATTGAGCTAGGTGCAGGAAGTTTCAAGATGTCAAAATTTTCGGCAGACCCTAAGCTTTCTTGCGACACCTCAAACTCTTTGTTCCTACGATGCGTTTAGGCTCAGTTTTGCAAGGAAAATTAAGTATTATTTTTAACAATGGAAAATACACGAAACATTCTCATTGAACTGCGATGATGAAAATTAGCATGAAAGTTAAACTAATAAAATGACAATAATTAAAGTTTAATGAAACTGCATCACAATAAAGTTTGGATTTTTATACATGGTGTCCCAGTTAGAATAATTCAAACTGAATATGGTGATAGGCCAGGTCATGACCTCTCAGAATCTAGTAACTTGTTCCTATCGATTAATAATGGTTTTCGAGTAACGGCTGTTTTTTTTTTTTTTTAATTTGTACAAACTCCTTTTTTAAATTTGTACAAACCCCCTACAAGTTTTGGATGAGTGTCAATTTAGCTAAACAACAATCGTCGATCGAAAAATTATTAATTAGGTAATTAGCCATTAATTAGTTGTGATAATTTCGAATTTGTCACTCGATGTTTTTCTATGTTTTTTTTTTTTTCGCAAAATTGTGAAATTGGTGTCAAGTTAGCGAAGCAGCCTCCACTTTTCATGTTGAATGGTTTGCTGCCATTCATCAGTCTTGAATTGATTGTGACAGTTTCAATTTTGTTACTCAACGTTTTCTATGTTGTTTTTTGTAAAACTGGTATCAAGTTAGCGAGGAACCCCTGGAAAAGGGGTCAAGTTTTCTTGCATTGAATGGCTTACTGTTTAATAATTTGTGACAATATTAATTTTTTCGTGTGATGTTTTCTATGTATTTCGGAAAAAAAAATATAAAACATTGCATGACAACAGCAAATTGTTAAACAATAAACATTTCGATTGCACAAGTTTAAACCCCTCTTCGATGAGTGCTTCTCAAATTTATATGAGGGGTATTCACGATCCGGTGCAACAAGTCTAGTAAAATTGCAGCAAATACACCCACGAACAAGAGCTGACAGCAAGAATGACATTTGGCTTGCTATCAAATACACGTTTGCAAAAATACAAATATGTTTAAACCTTGTCAAGTTTGATATTACGCAGCTTTTAAGGTTTAAACAGTTTAACATGCGTTTTACTCATATTTATTCCATCAAGTTTGATGCTTTTTTTTTTAGTTAATATTATGGACAAAGTGTAAATTGCCGGGTTTAAAAAATGCGGATTAAATTGATGGGTACAAAATTCATTTTAACCCAAATTATACCTCAAGTGAATAATATGGATTTTAAGAAATAAAAAAAGTCATAAATCATGTCTCTTGATGCTCTATATGACATTTATTGAACTTCAAATCTGACATAAGAAATAAAAATGTGGAAATAGTTTACAAAATTAAGGGTTTGTGGTGAGATGTTTAGAAATAAAAATATTTTGGGATACATTTTCTGCAGGGTGAGTAGGTCGAATATTTAAAATATCCGTCCTTTTTCCGTACGGAACCTGAGCCAATGTATTTTAGGATGAATCACTTCCCAAATAAAACCACTGGAGAATTAGGTTAGGGTTACCCTTTCTGAAAATGACAAAAAGGAGATTTTGATTTTGGATTCTTTTAGGGGGGGTGGGACAACTACGTCCCAAGGGGACACAAACGTAAACTTGCTTTATTTGCAGTTTAAGAAGCAAACAAAAAACAATTTAATATTTTATTAATTTTGAATTAAAAAATAAAATGATATTAACAATGGGCGTTTTTCTTTTTTAGTTCAGAGTTTGTTCAGAGCAGAGCACTGAGTAGACTCTGAGCGAACGGAGTAAACTCTGAGCAGAGTATGTTCAGAGCACTCAATTGTCATATCTGTCAAATTACATGTAAACTGTGTGAAGTTGGCAGCGCTCAGTTTTTTACTCCTTCTGCTCGGTTATTTTATTCTGAGCTCATAGAGCACGCTCTGAACGCGCTCTAAACGAAAAAAGAAACACAAACTCCATGCTTTGAGCACTCTGAACTCAAAAAGAAACACAACATTTTTGTTTGACAGTTCGGGCTCAGCTCTGAACTGCTCTGAACTAAAAAAAAAACGCCTAATGTTATATCGAATGTCAAATGAAAACTATTTTGCAACAAGTTGTCAAAGTCCCTAGCTAAGCTTGTAGTCCAAAAGAAAATCTTTTGGTTTGAAAGCGCAAAATAGCTTCAGTAGTAAAGATATAAATCAGCTTATAAAAACTTATTTAGAATGGCGGTCGCCGGTCGCTATAGCGAGAAATATAATTGAAAGAAATGAGGAAGAGGCTCCGCAAAGACCTCAGCAGTATAAAACTACGAATGTGTAAGAAAGAGGGGCATTTGCGTCCCCTTTCCCATTTTTAGTCTTGGGGGAGAAAACAGTTCTTAAAATAAAAAAGTTGGATATAAGGTACATAATAGATAAAATTAAGACCAACAAAATTGTCGAATCTGGAGTGATCAGAAAATGAGGTCCGTCAAGCTGGGTCCACCACAACGGAAATTTCAAAACCAAACTATGCAGGAATTAGGGGCTAATTTGGGATTGGAGTACTAAATAGCCCCAAATTAGCCTCTAATTCCTGCATCATTAGATTTTTGAAATACTGTGAGGTTGTGGTGGACTAAGCTGTGACGTCATGAACAAATTTTTTGCCCTCTAAAGGGTGAAGGGAATTTGGGGCTCCTTCGGGATTGGAGTAATAAATTAGCCCCAAATTAGCCCCTAATTCCTGCATCATTAGATTTTTGAAATACTGTATTGGGAGGTTGTGGTGGACTAAGCTGTGACGTCATGAAAACAGTTTTTGCCCTCTAAAGGCTTAATGAAATTCGGGGCTCCTTCGGTATTGGAGTACTAAATTAGCCCCAAATTAACCCCTAATTCTTGCATCATTAGACTTGAATTTAAAGAAAAAAAAAGAAAACAACACAAACATATACATATATACCAGTGAGACCTAGGGTCCTATAAATTAGGCAATGTTAGAAGGAATAGAAGGATAGGATAGATTTTTGTTAGCACAGTGGATTGAGAAATAAGGTTTTGATTATCTCATTAAATCCCAGGGGTGGCGTTCAGTTGAGGGAAAATTAAAAAAAAAGAATGCTGCCTAGACTGGGGCTAGAATTTCCTAGAATTTAGTCATCCTTTGGTCTATCAGGAAATCACATAAATCTCATCCAGAAATAATTTCTCGGACTATAACGTTGTCTCTTACGGCCAAAACCTTGTAAGAAAATTAAATATGAAGGCATTGTTCAGGATGTACAAAACTTAGAATTTATAATGTTTTCACACAAATTGATTGAGGCAAAATAAAGTCAGTGACTTTGGTTTATCTGAAAATACATTTAAGTGTCATCTTTGTACTAACAAGGTTTTTTGACAGAAAGCCAAAGATATTAGAAGAAGGGTGATATTTTTTGTTCAAAACTTAGTTTCTTTATTTTAGATTAAAATAGGCAAACATAATAAAAAACATAAAATGATAAAGGATAACCTTTAGAAAAGTATGTACGTCTGTTAACTCTATAACAAAATACTTAATTTTTTTTTCTCTTCATGAAAAGGATGAAAATTCTCTTTTGAATAAAATCTTAACAAAATACTTAAATTACGATTTCCGATTAAATAGAAACCCTTTTCTTCCAATCTTTTGAACATCGACAATTCGGCCAATATTTAGGTACCTATATACCTACCACCTGCTGTAATACAAAGCCAAATAATGAAATTATTTTCAAGCATTCATTCAAATACAACCCTTCATTAAATTCCAATTTCTTATGTATAAAATGCCCCATTACCCTAGCAACAATCGATGAATCTTCCCCTAGCTTAAATGAGATAAAAGATAAAATCCACCCTCAGAAATGCTAAAATCTTTTAACAAAACCAAGAACTTTAAAAATGGCTTTAATTTTTTTTTATAACATTTTAAGTCAGGTGTATGACTACTCTGTGTGTAGGTAGGTACAGTCCATGGTACATAGAAAGCCATGGCAGTCATTAGAGACGGAATGTTGCTGCTAACGACTATACCAACTCTTATGCACGTTATATAGGCTAGACAGGTACTGAGTTAAGGTCTCGTTTTCGTCTTCGTCTTCTCGTCAACGAAATTATTTCCCTCATCTCAAGCACAAGGAGGAGGACTATTTTTTGGAGTTGGACGCCTTCGCGTTGCTTTCCTTCAACACCCACGAACATACTATTACAGTCTCATAACTGAAGTGGTTTGCTCTTACTTACGCTCCTTGACGTCGAATGCCAAGTTCTACCACCGACCGTAGCTTGTGAAATGTTTGTATATAGAGGATGACGACGACCGACGCCGACGCCGACGCCGCCGTCGACGAAGTCATCCACTCGCTCCCGCAAATACAACTGTGCGAGTATGAAGCTCCACTGAATTTTGTGTGCTGCAATTTTGGTGAGTTATTACAGTTGCAATTAAGGCTGGCTGGGTTAGGTTTGGTTTGGTTTTGGTTTGGTTTAGTCTGATCCTTAATATTTTTGTGTGCATGAGGTGAGCTACCTAAATTGCCATAACCTAAAGGAAGGCGAAATAGGGGTAGTTTTAAAGACTCTAACCGCTGGCTGCTGCCGCCGCGGTATAGCATAACCCCTCGAAAAGTGGAACAAGGGACGTGGCTTTTACAGTGTCGGAGTTGAGAATATTCGACGCCTTTTTTCGAATAGTCGTTAAAATGTGCTTTTGTTTACGTATTTTTTTTTGTAGAATAAACTTTGAAAAACTTTAATGAAAAGACCCAGCAAAGAACAAGAAACTGCAAAGGTGTTCAATTTAATTTTAAAAGTTTACATTCAATTATTTAGACACAAAGGTCGCATATCGAAATTTTGTTCATGTTCGAAATGCGCCCAGTACTAGGTCCGTCAAGTTGGGTCCACTACAACATAAATTCAAAAATCTAACTATGCAAAAATTAGGGGCTAATATGTGGCTAATTTAGTACCCCAATCCCGAAGGAGCCCTAAATTCCCTTCACCGTTTAGAGGGCAAAAACTGATTTGATGACGTCATCATGCCATCAAGCTAGGTCCACCACAACCTCCCAATACAGTTTTTCAAAAATCTACTGATTCAAGAATTAGCGGCTAATTTGGTACTAATTTAGTATCCCAATCCCGAAGGAGTCCCTAATTCCATTCACCGTTTAGAGAGCAAAAACTGATTTGATGACGTCATCATTGACGTCAAGCTGAGGCCACCACAAGTTTTA
This sequence comes from Epistrophella euchroma, assembly GCA_947049315.1. NCBI lineage: Eukaryota > Metazoa > Arthropoda > Insecta > Diptera > Syrphidae > Epistrophella > Epistrophella euchroma. Next base: position 115,961,278 of record OX346245.1, on the reverse strand, counting down.
GGTTGAAGGGAATTTGGGGCTCTTTCGGTATTGGAGTACCAAATTAGCCCCTAATTCCTACATAGTAAGATTTTTGAATTTCCGTTGTCGTGGACCCAGCTTGACGGACCTCCCAGTGGCCAGTACTCCAACAATTTAACGATTGATCCAGCGTTTTCAACAACAAGGGGCTGTCTGTTGTCTTCCGCGTGCTGGAAGACCTCGTGCAGTCAGTTATAAATGATGGCTCGGGTGCAAGCAAGTATTGAGGAAAACCCGAACACTTTCACCAGGCAACGTTTTCCACATTTGATGATGTCTAGGCGGTCTTTGCAAGGACTTTACGGCAGTTACACCTTTTTTTTAAACCAAATCCCTCTGGGGTTGAAATGAAAAATACCCCTATTATCTTTAATGCTGATTTTTAAACTGTCTTAAATGACAGCTGTAATTTTACATTGCATTAACTTTATAGAAACGCCGATAACAATTGAACTTAGTTGGGTTTTCGTCAGGTGAACTCAACTTTTATACTACGTTTTCACCGCAAGTTAATCTAGTAATCACGGGATTTGGGAAGAGATTTATGGTAAATCTACCTAAATCTCGGTTTAGTGGTCGGTGAAAACGTAGTAGGTATAACAAAGGAGTTTGCTTTGTGTCAAAATCAGGGGTGCTTTCATAAATGTATGGTTGCTATGTTAACACATGCAATTATTTTGATGAGTTTATAATTCAGAGCATTAAATATAAACAAGATTCCTCAAAAACGCTTTCTTTTCCTTTCTTTCTTATTTGATTTACTGCGACTGAAAATAATTGAGCAACGAATCCAAAAAAAAACCTTCCTCAGTTTTTGACAGCAAAACTGAGGAATTTCTGTGAGGAATTGTGATTATATTTCTGAGAATACGGATTCCTCCGAGATCTCTGGAGGAGATTGAAATAATATTAGTTAAAAGAAGCATAACATTTTGTAATGCACATTGAGTTAAGTTTACAACGTAAATTATTTCTCTTTTTCTTTAATACCTTATTGCTGAAAAAAATTCTTCAACAATTTTGTCGTTTTTTTTTTTTTTTAATAATTCTTAAATTCATTACGGGTTCAGCTTAAGCTAAACTGGGCAATTTGTAAAAGGTTGGCAAAACCAATGCTTTTTTTATAAAAATATGTAAAATTTTCTACCCATTTTCCACTTACTGTTTCTTTTGTTTTCCGTCCATTTTCTAATAATATCTAAACTTAAAAAAAATTAAGCATAAAAATTTATCAATTTATTGAGAGTCATTAATTTGTATGTCTCTTCGCTTTTGGTTCACAAAACCTTCCTTACGAAGAATTGCCCAACTAAAATTTCAAGCTCTATCACGGGGACTTTCATATACCTAACTATTGCAAAACATTTTGTTTTATACAAAAACAAAATCAGAAAATGTGTAAATACAGGATAACTACGGGACAGAAAACTAAATACGGGACACTTTCCCGGGTTTATTAAAAAATAACCCGCGACAGGCTACAGAAATACGGGACAGTTGCGGGAAACCCGGAACGGATGGTCACCGTATTTATACCATATACCTGTCTGTTTCTTTAAGAAAGAAATTCAGATTGCATGTGAGTTTTGATAGTTGGATATTTGCGCTGCAAATATTTGCTTTTATTTTATGATATTTATTATTTGCATTTCTGTAAGTTATGAACTCGTCAGACTTTGGAAACCATGCATTTAGGTTTTTAAAACTCACTCAAAGCTTATGCTCGTGATCGTGATCGTGGCCCTAGAGTGGGGAATTTTAGTATAGGTATATTGTACCTAGAGGTAACCCAGACTACGAGCATGCACCCACATGATTTTTTGCATTTTTTATAAAGTGACTGGACTGGACTTCACGATAGACAAAAAATTTACGAGCGAACAAAATATTCGAAGGGAAATAAAGTTCCCGGTAGGGCCCTATAGGTTTTTTAGGTAAAACCAGGTACGCAGTTCAAGCTTAGCTAAATTTCTACACTATACTTATCTTCTACAATCTAGATATTACTAAAAACTTCAATTGATTTTGAAATTGGAGATATAAATCGAAATGTCAACTGTGTGACAGCAGCTGATTTTATTCAATTTCTCCATCATGGTTTTTAATTTAATTTTTCGTAAAGATATTAATATGGACGCGAAAATAGGTGTTCTTCCAACAGCTTAGATAGCTTTCTCTTCTTATCTTATTTTTTGTATTTGTATTTACTTCCTCTGGCACTATGTTATTCCAAATACTCCACGAAATATTTAATTTTTCAAAATTAAAATAATTAATTCAGGCTTTGTAAATATTTTTAAATTTCTTTTCCGCGAAGACCGGATATATACAAAAATGTCAAAAATAGGGATGTGACTAATATATTAGTATTCACTAAGATATTACTAATATATGAAAATATTCAATATCACTAATACTAATATCATAGATATCATAATATTAAGATATTCATTTAAAAACCATAAAAAAGTCATAAAAATGAGTTTTTTTTTGCAAATATCTCAAAAACGGTTTGTGCTAGAGAAGAATTTTATTCTGCAATCTTGTAGCTGAGGCAATTTCCCACAAAAATGGTATATAATATTTTTTTTGTAGCATTAACCGTTAAAAAGTTACAGCACATTTTCATTACCTTTCGACCCTTTTAAGTGGTTTTTTGACTTTTCGACTTACTTTAACTTTTTAACGGTAAATGCTACGAAAAAAATTATAGGAACCATTTTTGTGGGAAATTGCCTCAGCTACAAGATTATGGAACAAAATTTTTCTCTAGCACAAACCGTTTCTGAGATATTTGCAAAAAACTCATTTTTATGACTTTTGAACCCTTATACTGACCTAGCGCTTATCAGATCGTTGAGGAACTCTCTCATTTTTTAAAGAATCCCATTAACAACGTCCTTGCCAAAGGACAATGGGCATTTTGGGCTCGTTTTTCAACATTGCTCAACCGGGATGAAACTTATGTCGTATGAAAGCTAATAAAGAGTACTTTATTTTATTATATGACGGCTTTATTGAAGTCAAGCGCGAAAATGGTGTTATTGCGCATTTTATAAAAAAAAGTATTTAAATGGAAAAATTAAAAAAAAAAAATTTGTTATGCTTTTTTGGAGAGCCAGAAGTCTCTTCTTTCATTCTTTTTTTAAATCAACTTAATCCTGTTTATAGTTTTCGAAAAAATTTACTTCCAACTAAAAAACGTTGCAAAACAAAAAATTGAATATTTATTTTTTTCACAATTTTGAATACAAAGTTCTATAAAATTGTTAATTTAACAGCCAAGTATTTAAAATTGTGAAAAAAATTAATATTACATTTTTTAGTTGGTAGTCTTTTTTTTCTCGAAAACTATTAAGTTGATTTGAAAAATGAATGAAAGAAGACTTCTGGCTTTCATAAAAGGCATAACATTTTTTAGAATGTGTTGCCATTTTTTTATACAAAATTTTTCCATTTTAAATACTTTTTTTTATAAAATACGCAAACCACCATTCCGCTTTTTAAATAAATTTGTATGGAGTGTGTTTCTTTATTTATTCTACCAGTTTTGCGTTTCTTTATTTAACGGAATATTCCGGATGACATTCTGTTGTTTTTTTTTATTCATTCTAGAATATTAGAATACATATTTGGAATGCATACTTTGCATTCCATGTGAAGTGTGGAATAAAAATATTATTGGGCGCGTTCAGTTTTATTGACGTTCTTATTCTCCATCATGGCAGATTCATTTTTTCGCACACAGGCACCTTTAAGCATATTTTTATATTTTTTTTTTATATTTTTCGTTGTTTGTATAGGAATAAAATATTAGTAAAATGCCTTAAAATTCATATAAATGTAAGTTGCAATGAAATCAACCAAAATTTCGCGTACAAATTAAAACTTTAATTTTCCTTTTGTCAGCTGTTTTGACTTTTGACAGAAAATGTTCCCTATCCGGCTTTGTTATTCGTTCCAAAACATTTCACATACTTTAACCTATCTCATACAGCCTTTCTGACTGTCAACCGAACGCGAGCAATGAGAGTGACCATACTGGCGTCATGCGAATCTTGGCACATTTTTTGGTCGTCGCGTGTCGGTCGTAAAATCGCTCCGATTTGGGAGAGCCTTTATAAAAAAAATTAAAATTAAATTAAGTAGAGACTTTTTGATCAAGTAAAAGGTGACAGTTCAAATTTTAAACCATATACATGGTCGTAAAGTGAACAATTTGACAGCGGAGAAAGAGAATATTTGACATTTATCGCTGATACAGAATTGTGAATTCGTTGTGCACGTTTGACGTTTAAAACCAAATCGAAGTGGTTCACCGCTCGTAAACGAAAACTCCACACGTCTTCACGAGCACGTTCTCGAGGTGAAAAAAATGCATATTTGCTAAGAATCCTCGCTAAAATTTATCTTTGGCTGAAATTTGTATGGAAGATACATTTTAGCGTGATCTGCGTACGTGAAAGTGGCATAAAATATAACATCTTAAAAAAAAAACATGTTTAATATGAGCTAAGGCCCTCCTTAAATTAATTTCGCTTTTGGATTAAGGTAAGGAAGTTGTAAACGAAAATTCCGCATGCTGTTCATTAACATCATCGTCGCGTCGGTCGTTAGTTGTGCGAGGTTTATTTCCGTTTTCCGTTGCGGGTGTATAAAGGATTTAATGGGTGAATATTGCTTCTTAACGACCTTTCATGGCATACGAAGGAGGCTATGGTATGTTTTTCTTCAGACATCAACAAAAACAGACAGACAGACAAACCAGTCATGCTACAGATAGTCCTTATATCTATCTATCCTTCACTAAACTTTCTCAAACAAATCAAAAAAAAAAAAAAAAAAAACAACCAACCCCATCCCTCTTGGTCTGGGCTGCCAAAGCAAAAGTTTCTTCATCGGAATGTGCAGCCAGGATTTCGTTTATCATCGAATTCCCGCCACCACCACATCGTCTAGCTTCGTGTGCTCGGTCGAAAACCTTTAACAGTTGAATTGCTGATGACATTTAGGCCGATACCAAGTGCTGATGTATATGTATTCCACTTCTATAAGTCCGAAACAGGAATGCTCAATAGATGGCAGTTATCTACGATTCGAGTTAGTTGTCTCTGAAGTTGAATGGTTTCACTCTAATGTCTTAGAATACATACCGCCAAGACCGACGACGCGACCGACGCACGTTAGATTGTCTGTCAAAGATGAATAGTATGTAGCTTGCAGCGTTCGGCTATTGCGATGGTGATAGTGCACTGCCACAAACAGACAGCTAAGAATATCGACTTTGCAGAGAGCATGCAGTTCCGACGAATCTATAACATAAGTTGGCAGGTGTTTCTGGTTTCTGACAGTCTCGAGCAGAATCCTTGAATGACAGAGTCCTTAAGATAATCATTTCCCTGGCAAGCCCTCAATTTTCAGCTTCACCTTGCCGCACAATCTATCAACGGTCATAAATTTTGGCCAAACAAGTATCATAAATCAGACAGAATAATTGTAGTTTTGTGTGCGGTTAGTGGGTGAGTTGAAAGTTGCAAGCGATCCTGATCCAATGGAAAGTACATTGGCCGCATAATGAAAAGCCAAAAACCAATGGATAAAACTTGAAGGGCAAAAGCAAAGACGACAACGAACGGTGGTCGGATGACAAAAAACAAAAACTTGTGGCAAACCATGTCAACATTTGAAAACTATCTAATCAATCAAAGCACTAAAACTCTACCAGTGATGTTTTTTTTCTTGTATGTTTTTTTGCTTTATTACAATTGTAACTTGGAAATTATCCGAGTACGCCTTGGAGCAGGACAGAACATAAGAATTGGAATAGTTTGAGTTGGAAGTCTGGATTGTTTTTCGCCAGCTTTATGGTTGTTACAACTGGGAAATTACAACTTTGTGTCTTTTTGTCTCGGATGCCTTAAGCTATATCCTGCTCCTTTGTATATGCAACTCCATGGATATTTGGTGAATGCAAATTTGCAGAAGGAAGATACGAGATTTCAATTGTTTCCATTGTTGTAAGTATAAATGAGAGAAAAGATCTCTGGAAAAGCAAACATATCAAAAAGGACGAGGACCACGTCCAATTGTGGGAAGGACAAAAGGATGTGGTGTGGATGTTATAGGACAACGAGAAGAGATGAAGTGTGTTAGAAGTTTGATAAACTTTTTTTTTGGTCGACAAATTTGAGAGGAGCGTAGAAAATCAATCATGACAACATTTCAGCATTCGCATATATGCTGAATATTTGAAGCAAGTACCTATACCTCTCAGAATAACAATACCTATTGAATATCAATGAAGAGAAGTTTTTAAGGCTTAGTTCAGACTCATTCCTCTTGTTGCTTTGGCAAGGAATTTCATTCGTTAAATCTATAGCTTTGCCAAATAGGTTTTTCCATTGGAGAAGAAAAATTATTTAAGCTTAGTTTCTATTTAAATTAAAATACATAAGAAACTTGTCCGTTAAAACCTTCGGGAACAGAAGTAACTGGTTGACAGCAAGGGCCAAAGTACTAAGAGCGCACTATAAGAGGCCAAGTTGGTGCCACAGAAATCGAATAGTGATCTTGTCTATTTTTAATATTAATAGTGCTTAACTGTTTTTAATGGCTTGTTTCGTCAAAATTGCTCTAAGATTGTGTGTAAAGTAGTGCAAGAAGCTATGCCAGGCAAGAAGAAAGGCGAAACGAAAAAAAACGAAAGGCTGGAATCTGTTGCATCAAATATCGCTTCACTGGTGCAAAGCTTTATATAAATACATGTAAAATATTTTCTCGCACGCAAACGCTTTTCGTCTCGCTTCTTACGTGTCGTCGCAAAGCTTTTCGCATTACTGTGCTTGTAGCCTTAGGGCCAAAATCAAAACAATTACAAAATATAATACACTGTGTCAATACAATAATTAAGGGAACAACAAAAAAATCACTTTTTTTTTTAAATGTTTTTTGAAGACCTGTATCTCTGTGAAAAGTGGTCATATTGAGATGAAACAAAAAACATTCTGAAGCTTTATACTTTTTGTATTGAGAAATTTTAGAAAATGACTTTTTTTAGGTACCGTTATTGCGCAATCGCAATCATAAGAAGTAGCACGACCCAAAAATTTTAATTTTTTTTTTTTTAATTTTTTGAACATTGTCATTTTCTTTGAAAAATTTTTTTTTGAGCCAATTTAATGTTTCGTTTCGATAACTTGTTATTCAGCTTTGAGGTCGTCTCTTTTCATCATTCTACAATTTTTTTTTCAGAAGAAAATCTGGCTTTGAATGAAAAAACTGACTTTTTACTTTGAATACCAATATCTTTGCAAGGAATGACGACACGCAAAATTAAAGGATAGTTTTAAAAACTGGAATTCATTTTCTACAATATTTTTTCAAAATTTTATAAGGGTTATTTTTTTTTTTTGGCTCTTCACCATTAAAAAACGACTTTTTAAAGACTTTTTGTAAATCTTTTACTGCTTTACAAATATTGACTGCAGGACTTAATTTGGTAAGACTTTTTAAAGAACTATAGACCACCAATATTTATGCTAAATTTCAAATAGATTGATTCAACCATTTTTCCTAACCGAATGATCAAATTCGTACAAACCAATTAAAGGAACAAATTGTATCGTTCATAAACATTGTGAAATTGTCATAAAAATGGAAACGAAAAGAACAAATTCTGCCCAATTTTTTCTCAGTTTTGTGTTAGTTTCAATGATTTTTCAATAAATTTATAAAGCATATAGATTTCGGCGTGAATTTTTTTAGACGTGCTGTTTTTTTTTTTTGTAAACGACATTTAAGCAGTCTGAAGCTTTCATACAAGAACAATTAGCTTCCTACTAAGTTAGTCTACAATATTTTTTTGTTATAATTTCTTATTTTCTTAAAAAAATGAGCTGAAGCTCTTAAATAAAAAAAAAATCCATAGAGTTAAGGTCATATTCCTGTGTGCCAAAATTCGGTTTCCAAAATCCTGTATTTCAACATTCTGTAAATCCAAAATACTGTACTTGAAAATTCTATAAATTCTGTAAAAACAAAAGAAACAATTTTTCATTTATAATTTACAGAATTTTCAAATATAGAATTTTGGAGTACAGAAAACAAAACAATTGTTTTTATCTACTGAGCTTTGACTAGAGCTTTAATTATTTAACATCTCATTTCTGATCACACTTCCAAATTAGCTTTGATTGAAAATAGGCATTTCATTTCATAAAAATAATTGCTAAGGAATCCTATTCATGTAACTGAGATTGCTAATTATAAAATACATAAATTTGGTGACACAACGGCTCATGAAGAACCAGGGCCTAGTGACTTACAACTCTCAACCATTCCTGTGTGCGTGTCTGCAGGAATGGAGGGGACCTACAGTTTATTGCCGAATCCGAACGGCTGGTGAGCGGCACTTTTCTATGACATCAGGAGATACTCTTGGAGGGTTTGTCACTTCCTCGCAAGAGGTATAGTGTTACACTTTTTCTTCGCGAGGGTGGGATCGGTGGATATTATTATTATTCTCTCTTTTTATAAAGATTATTATTGTTACTAAACAAAACGAACTAATAAACCGCGAACAAATTACTTTAATAAAAAAATTGCCACCTTACGCGAGACGAGTAAAACCACGAATGATTTGACAGATGGGTCAAATCAACAAAACGAAAGAAGCAAACAAAAGAGAACGCTAAAAAAGTGCAACAGTAGCTCGTTAATAAAAGCTACCACCACGGCTGCTCAGCTGGGCTGGGTTCAGTGGAAGAATTCGCGAAACTATAATTAAATTGATAATCGTATTGATCAAATGATCAAAACGAAAGAAGTATTTTATTAAAAGTACAGTGGGGTACTTGAAATAAAATGTGGGCGCCAGGAATTTTTGTTCGAATAATTAGTAAAATTCCAAAACTAATTTTAAAGTAATGAAATGAATTCTACAAAGATAAAATTAATAAAAGAAATAAAACAACAAGTTTATATGCCCAGAGGGGGACTTTAAATAATTTTATTTGGGAAACCGTGGGTGAACCCTGGATTAAAACCCAAAATTTTTTTAAACAAAATGGTGAACAATAAAAGAAGTTTTTAAGGGTTTACGGGGAACCGTTAAACCAAATTCAAAAAAAATTAATTATGGGCCGTTAACGTAACGATAAAATAAAATACCGCGTCCCTTAATAAGTTGGGATAAAACTCGAAATAGTAAAACCAAATGAAAGATTGTATCGGAATTAATTTTAACACACAATAAAACCAATATAATATATGATAAGTTTTTAAACTCTGTACTTATCTTTTTATCCTTGATTTCCTTTCCTCCACCTCCTCGATTTTCTTTAACTTTCCTCAATAATCTCCTCGTACCTCGAATCACCTTTTTTTTTTCTATTTTTCAACTCTCCTCGATCTCTAAAATTCTTTCCTCGATTTTTTTTTTTTTTTCTTCTTAAAATTTTCTCGAACTTTTCTATCTTCCACAACTATACGCTTGGTTAGCTCTCCAAAGAGTGACTTCCCCAGCTTCAACCAATTCCTTCCTCGACCATTCCAACCACTCACACATTCATACATTCAGCCATTCGTTTTCGTTGATCATCTGTCACGACCACGGCTTCCTGGAAAGCCTCTCTGCCTCCAGGAGAACCTCCGTTGCCGAATCACAACGAAACTTTACAACCACTCTCACAAACACAAATTCAACAAGTTGTTGGATGTCTTTCCAAAACTTGCCGAATCTTAATGGCGAGTTCAGACTATTCCCAAACTACATTTTCGAGAAAAAATCAAAGAGAATTAAAATCGAGAAAAGCTTTTTGCTAGGCATTCTCCTAGTTAACACAAAATACTCGCCGGTGATTTGAGGCGCGAATCAATCAACTGGAAATTTTTCTTTCGAGATGAAAAAGAGGAAAGGCATAATTCACATCCTCGAACCCTACTTTATTAATTAATTCCGATAGATCTTTTTGATAAATAATTTAAGAAGTTAAAAATGAAATTAAGGATTAAAAGTTAGTATGAAAGTGTAAAACGTTAAGGACCCATTACAATACACTAGTTAATTGAATTAAATTTAGGATGTTGTGTTGTGGTGCATTGTAAGAAGGTAAGAGTCCGCCTGACTCGTTACCTCTTCAGCTCATCCGTTGGTATTTTCTCTCCACATGAGACCGCCTGTCTACATGTTAAAAAAAGTCTCATTGATTTTGGAACCGCCTGTTCCATTCGATTTTAAAATCGCTTGAACAACCTGTTTTCGTTGTTTTTGCAAAGTGCTGGTTAAGTACACCAATGGTTGATGGGACCATGGTTGCCCTCAACTTCACCAGTACTTTGCAGCCACAACTAAAATAAAAAGGAAAGGAAGGAATCGAAAGCTGGTTTTTGTTGCGGTAAATTTTACCGTAACAATAGTATCCCTGAAAAAAATTTAAGGTGGAAGCGGCTGGTATTGAACCCAGACCTCTGGCATGACAGTCCAACGCACTAACCATTACGCCACGGCTACTACGAGAGATTGCTAATTAGGTTTTGTTTTTATACTCGCTTTTCATTAGCATACTTCAGTTTTTGAAATATTCGTTCAAGAAGTACCAACTGTATTCAATTAAAGTATGTTCGATTTATTTCACAAGTTTTCAAACCTATTTTTTTTTAATTTGGCCGAAATTATTTCATTTCGAAATATGAACGGTTGTGAGAAATTAAAGGAACGGAGTTAAATTCGGAAAGTTTGAGCGAAATTATTTTAAGGAAATTAATTTTAAAAAGTCCTATCTTTTCCAATACTAAAAGCATTTTTATTTTATAATGAATTTACATAATTTTGAAATTTGAAGTATTTCTGCGAAAGTTACGATTTTACAAGATTTACAAAAAGACAAATATTACTTTTTGAATATAGATTGCATAATATACACTAAATAATATTTTTCTTAATTTAATACAGAATTTTGTAATACAGAATAATAAAATACAGAACTATGTTCATACAGAATTTTGGTCATATAGAATTTTTTCTTTCATAGCCTGTCAGTTCGCATCACCGATTTTTAAAGGTCTAAATATTTGTGCTTGATTTTTCAGATATCATACATAGTACAAAACTTTAACAGTTTAAAAAAAAAAACATCACGCCTGTAGTCTTACCCATTCATGAAACACTTTATTTTGTTCAAAAAATATGCTTTCCCCAAAAAAAAAGTATAAGTTATTGACGATTTTTGATTTAAAAAAATGCTTACCACAAACGAATAATACACGCCTAACAAAATGCTTTTTAAGTTTTTGAAAATACAATTCTAAAAATATTGAAAGATCCTCTCGTATAAAAAATAGTTCTAGAAAAAAAAACTATTTAATTAAACTTTCTGCTGTAGTAAATTTATTTTTGTGTGTCAGTATATAATTATGAACTGATAACTTTTTGCCAATTTTAGTCAAGTTCCTGGAAAGTTTCATTAGGGAAAATCTATAAGAGGAAAACTTGTTAAATACTCGTAAGGCCCTTCTTAGAAAAAACTTGTTGGGCAAATTTTATGAATTTTATTTTATAATCACAATACAATGCACTGATCTCTATAATACACTGGATAGTGGATTCCCTACAAAGTATAACAGTTTTTCTACTTCCAATTGAAGATGACAAGTACGTAGGCAACTCAACACTTTAGGCATGTTCAGTGAGGCAACTCAACACTTTAGGTATGTTCAGTGAGGCTGAGAAGGCCAGTTCAAGTTGCTGAGATCTCAAAATTCTACTTCAACCGAAGAGAGGCAAAAACCAAAGTGGAATTTCTAAGAAAAAAAGTTAAAGAACCATCACTTGTTTGTAAATTTGATTCTTTGTAATTTAAAATAATTGTAGAAGTGAATTTAAAATATTTTAGTTACAATTTTGTAAAAAATTTTGCATTTCATTATGTTATACAGTCATACCGTTATACAAAAAAATAGGCAACTCAACATTATAACAATTCTCAAATGGCATCAACTTTCTTGAATGGATTCGCTATCCAGTGTATTATAGAGATCAGTGATACAATGGTATGAAAAATTAAAATATGAAGTTTATCAAATTCACTTTGTATTCTCTATTGCAAATTTACAGTAGGTTCATATTCTGAAATTCTTTACAAACACTTAAAATCAGATCCTTAAATTGTCTTAGATTTTAAGAAAATAAAAAATAACAAAATCTACTTTTTTCAAAGAAATTAAGATCAAATTATTTTTTTTTTTTTTCATTTTTTTTCAAACATTTTTCAATGTTCAAAAAACAAACTACTGAGTAAGACAGAAATATCCTCTGCATAAAATAGACTAATCGGAAATGAGCATTTATAATATGGGCATGTTAAAATATTTAAATATTGATTTCATAAACAAATGTGCAAAATTTCATGACATCATAACGTTTAGATAATTCGATTAGGCAATTAATTAAAACAAACTAAAAGAATACAATGGCGCAAAATGTTAAACAGCCTAATGTTAAGGTATTAGCATGTTACTACTTAGCAATTTTCTAACTTTAAAACTCTTTACTAAAAAATTCTTATTTTTAAACATTTTCTAACTAGTATCATACTAAACCTATTTTCTTAAGAAACTCTAGCTAAACACGTCCAAAACAGTGACAGTTCAACCCATTTTTGCAATTGTAGCTGCCAAAGTGACACTTGGATTTGGTATGATACTAAAAAGATAAAATAGGCATTTGGCAATTTTAACTTTAGTAAAACGTTAAAAATGTAATACGATGCTAATTCGTTTAAAATTTGGAAAAGCCTGTTTTTAACCTAGTATCATACTAAAAATGCTTTAACATCATACTAACAGCCCTATTATGGCTATCAAATATCAACAAGATATTTGATAATATTTGACCATTTATCAAAATTTTTGATGAATTTTTAATTGTATGTAAATTTTCAATTTATTGTGAATAGTTCTATTGATAAACGTGGTATTACAGCTGTCAAAAATGTTGATACCAATCAAATTTTCTATCAACCAATAATTCTTCGTTGACAGTTCCATCAAGTAACCGCGCGGTAGAAAATTTCTTTAAAATAAAATTTATAAAAAGTTAGTTGCTGTTTTTTTTATTGAAATACAAGGGTTTAAAAACGAAATGTCTTCTGTGGAATTATTTTTTGAAGCCACTTCAGATGAAGAGGAAAATATAATCGATCAAGCCAACATACGTAGGGCATTACGAGATGCTTCAAATCCCCTGGACTTAGACGAAAACATGTAGGCAATTAGTGCCAGTTTTCCTCGATCCTACCCATGGTATTTATCATTTTGTTGTAAAAGTTCTCCTGCGCTGATGTCTGATTTTCCAACAGGACAATTCTATGATTATCATTTTTTTCCTTGAATGATGACTTCTTCCGACTAGGCTTCGGTGATTGCACATGCACAGCGACCACTTCTTCAGTCTGCACTGCGACCACTTCGGCCCCTTCATTATCTTCAGTCACAAACCTTGGTAATTCCAACCCAAATTCAACTCCTGGAGGATCAACATACGCAGAAAAATGCATGAGACGACTGACTGCTTCTTCGGTGTCAGTCAATCGGTTTAATTGATTGGAGCCACCCCACCACCAGTTGTAACTGCAACTCAATTTTGTTCAATTTTGTTTTGAGTAATTTTTTTTTAAATTTTACATTTGAGATCAGCCCATACCTGCAAGTTATTTAAATAAATAAATCGAATTTATGCAAATTAAAAAGCTTACTTTTTGCCATTTAATTGAGTCCCGTTGTGGAGGACCCAAACTGTTCAATTCCACAGCGATTTCATCCCATTTTTTTGCAAGGACAGGCTTTGAACAGATTCCTTTGGCTACTTCTGGATTTTCCTCCATCAACTCTACCAGTCTTTCAATTTGCTTTCTGTTGCTTACAATGCTGCTCCTAAATAAACAAATTATTAGTAGGAAAAAAGCGAATTATGTTTAATAAAAACAACTTACATTATTCAACCAACTTGTTTGGACACCACAACACAAAAACCAAAGGCAAATAAGAAACGTCAAACGTCAAATCAAAGCCCATTCACAATTACTTTTTGATCGGTATTCACAATCGAGTTAAAATTATCAATTGATACTCATAATACCAATTTATCAATTATTTGATAGAAGTTATCAAGTATCAATTAATTGATATTTGATAGCCATAATAGGGCTGTAAATCGTCTTAAATTTTGCGCCAATGTCTGCTGACTGTGTAGTGGCGCAAGTGTTGAAACAGAGTCGCCACATTATGCAATTGTAAACGCCATCTGTGAGCGAGGCACAGTTGATGTCCGTCCTTTCCAGTTTTTCTTCAGTCATTACAGTATTTTCTATTGGCGTTTTTCCTTTTTAGTTCAGAGTTTGTTCAGAGCACTCCGATTTAATTATGAAACATACCCGAGCACTCAATTGTCATATCTGTCAAAATTACATAAAAACTGTATGAAGTCGGCCGCGCTCAGTTTTTTACTCCGTCTGCTCGGTTGTTTTATTCTGAGCTCATGGAGCACGCTCTGAACGCGCTCTGAACGAAAAAAGAAACATAACATTTTTGTTTGACAGTTCGGGCTCAGCTCTGAACTACTCTGAACTAAAAAAGAAAAACCCCTTAAATCGGTCTGTGGATAAGTTCTGTTTCTCCCAAAAAGCTTCATGTAAAAACTAAATAAAGAAAAAATCAAAGTCAAAGTCAACAAAATTAAACAAAAGTTTTCAAATTAATAAAACGAAGGTTCCAACAAATTGAAGGAAAAACTATTGTAAATAATAACTGTTCAATAAAAAAAAAAAAAAAAACTTAAACTTGATATAAACCACATTGACCACACAGCAGGCAAACTTAAAAGTGAAAACAATGGGCCATTCATTGATGTTGCAAAACTACTTATGTATGTACTTTGTTGCAACATTTTAGAATTAAGATTGCATGCAACACCAAAAGGATAATCGTCAAAACTATTAGAATAAATACAATAATGGTTGTCGTTGTCGGTTGTCGTTGCTTCATTGGCAAACTGCCACAAAATAAAAACCAGACAGAGGCAAAAAAATGTCCATGTTTTCATTTTGCGGGCAAACCATCTCCTTTTCTAGTTCCATTAAACTTTTACTTCCAAAAGAATCATCCATTCAACGGTCAAAGTTATTAAACAAGCCGGTGGTGGTGGTGGTGGCGCTTTAAAGCAACAACTCTCATAAACATTCAGCCTTCTTCCAGGACCCAAAACGGAGTAAATCCATAAATGTGCATGTACGAGCTCAATGACAATGACTTATTAAAATGCGAATGAGCCTCTTACCTGTCAATTCACCTGTTAACTTTTTTTTGTGGCCTGTACAGCAATAATGCCAACAAAAATAGGACTCTTACTTTATATGGCCAGAAAATGAATACCAAGAAGCAACAAAAGAGCTGCTTGTCCTGACAAACTCATAATATTTTGTAATGGCCAACCAGCAAAATGAGAGCCACAACTGCAAAGGAGAGTATAAAATCCAGCAGGATTAACTATAGTAAAATTAAGAGCAAACGGAACAAGAACATTACACTGCCTAGCGGCCAAGGTAAGTCTCGGGGAAAAAGAATCCAGAGGAGACGATAAGGAATTTAAAAGTTTTGGAACTTCACAGCCTGGAGCTATTGTGTCTATGTCTTCTACGGCTTGCTGGATGATGTATAGGATGAGATATATTCAGTCCTCTTCCCTCAATCAGTGAGGAAACATAAAAAAATAAGAATGAAGGAAAATTTTAATTAAGGAACCAGAATTGATCACTTTGGGATGCCTTTCCATAATGGTTATGTAAAAGTCGTTGATGATGGCTAAAGATAGAATGATGTCATGCGTAGTATAGGCTTTGGTTTGTATTTTATAATAATGTAGAAAGGTTAACTCGGAAAATTAAAAGTTTTCCAATAAAAAACGGAAGGCAAAGTAGTAATTTTGCTAACCATGACTAAAATGAGCAGGAAATGGGAAAACTTAAAATGAAGCCCAAGGTCTGCTCGAGTGAAGGGGATTTCCGGGATTTTGACCTAAATTCCTTATACTTTACATCTATGTATGTACTTGGCCTGGGATGTATTAGATTAGAAGTTTGAATTTTCGAGATTTATTTTTGATCCGTGTTGTGGTTACCACTCGACTCGCTGATTTAAAAGTTTCGAGTCATAACTTTTGAAATTCAAACCGATTTAATAAATCAGTTCGATTCAGTTTTTCGATAGGTTTTTCGTTAGCAAATTTTTAAGGAGAAAAAAAAAAACATACAAGTGTGAGTATTTAAAGAACCTAAATGATAGTTAGTAGTAGCCCGTGACGTAATCGTTAGTGCGTTGGACTATCATACCAGAGGTCTGGAGTTCAATACCAGCCGCTTCCACCTTAAGTTTTTTTTTTGGAGCTACTACCTCTTGCGAGGAAATCTTGTCATAGAAAAGTGCCGCTCACCTAAGCCGTTCGGATTCGGCAATAATCTGTAGGTCCCCTCCCTTCAGGAATGGTTGAGAGTTGTAAGTCACTAGGACCTGGTTCTTCATGAGCCGTTAGTGCCACCAAATTTATTTTTATTTTAACTTTTAAGGAAAATAATTTCATATTTGTTATCTATTATTTTTATGCTTTATCAATCCACACATGACATTTAATTAAAATTAAGAAATGATTCCTGAAACAGACAATCTTCTCAGTCATTACCCCCAACTTAAAATATAAATATACGTATGACTTCTCAAACTAAATAGTCAATGTTTGTTGCTCTGAAATATACGTCCACGTACATACGTATACACATAATGTCCACAAAATATCGTATGGATGCTCAAATTTCATTCACAAAGCTTGATAGAGGCTAGTCAACTTGCTTTGCTTTCAATTGCTAATTAGCCGTCATCGTCACCCAGTCAAGCATTAAGCCAACATAAGCAACAATTTACTCAGCCGCAATCATTGAGGCCGGGCAATCCCACCAGGACTTCCTTCGTGTAGATATGTGGTATACGTACATCAGTCCACCAGCAAAACTTTGGCCAGTAGTCGTCATCGCCAACTCAAAATCTCTACAGCCTTCAATGTTAGCTTATAATTTGTCCTTGTTTACTTGACCGCCCCATAATTGGATGCTAAGTACTCGCAACAGGAGGCAGCACCGTCACCTCTCCACAATATAAATCTGAATCATGTGTGTGTGTGTGTGTGTATGTTGTTGCCCTGGTAAATGAATGCTTGATCATCATTTCTCCATTTGCATATGTGGTGCGGGATCTGGGGTGTTTGTTATGTTTTTGCTTTTTATCCCAAGATTTTTCCGACATTTTCCGACGGGTTGTCATTTTATTTCGCATAAAATAAGGCGAGTTCGTTGGACGAAGGAGGAACGGAAAAAACAGTTCTAAAGGGCTAGTAAAATAATAAATGGCAGGACACTAATGAAATGCAAACAAACCCAAATGCTTAGACAGATGAGAAAAACATTTAAAAAAAAAAGGATTAATTTTGGGCGGCATAGTGAGTGGATATGGAAATGGAAATAGAAAATTTGCATGTTGCCCGCCTTGTTGGACATTTGTATAATGTAGGAATTTTTGTATATATAGATGCATGTTGTGTTCAAAATCTGTGTTCACTAGATGTCCTCTCCTCATGTCCTGCAAATTAATATCTCAACACAAAATAAGCAAACACAAAAAAGGAAGCCTTCACGTGGCACTGTGGCAGTAAATGGGATTCGCTAACGATGTTGTTTTGATGGAAATCTGTGCTTAGACTTCCGCCTGCACTATACCATCAATTCAATGTTTAATGTTTGTCATTTAGGGTTGTTGATCATATCATAATTGGATGGCTTGTTAGTCTCTTGATAATGTCCTTTAATTAATTGGATTCGTTGCCCTTTTTATACAAGTGGATATTATAAGAGTTTATGTTATTATTATTATTTTTTTTGAAGAATCAAGTGCACCTTCATAGAAAAGCTTCCAGAGAAAAAACTTATAATATAAGAAGACATCATGATGTTAAGTAATGAAAATGCGTTTTACTTTAATTAAGGTATTATGTACCTTGTACATACAAATTTCTAGTGCTTATTATAAACAGTAATCCATTAAGGATGTTAATAGAAACCTTTAAGAAGCTTACCTTTGAAATTGGGCTCTATATGCTTGTTAGAAATTGATTCAGCTAACTAAAAGGAAAAGTTCACAAGATTTAAAATTAAATAAAGTTCGACACTGTATTTTCAAAAAATTAATAAAACATTATTTGATAGTATCTATGTATCTACTTTTTTAATACGGATATTTAACTAAAGCAGTAGATTATACATATTTCTGGTTCTAGTGCAGAAAAGATACTTTCTTTATGAAAAAAAATTAAGGAAGACTGAGAATGTTTGTTCAAACCCTGAAATGAGACTAAAGTCTAGGTTTTATACAGGGTGTGCCGCGGTCAGCTATGCAGACAAAAACCATGGGTTCATGTGGTAATTTTAAGTCCAAGAGTTGATTTCCTCGTTTTCGCTTCCTTTTTTAGAATCTTCAATAAAACACAAAAATTGAACAAAAATAATAATTCTTTTATTCAATACAAAATTAGCAGCCTTTTTTCATAGGCTTGGTAATTCAGTTTCTACGAAAATATTATATTACTAGCCGACCCGTGCTCGCGGTGCTTCGCAAGCTTTAAATATACTTATTAAAATATGAGTAGGTAAAAGTATATCAAATGCTCCATGAGACTAACCGCAATTTCTACTATATTATTAACAAAAATTTTATATACATACTTCCATATGCTTTCCGTTAACCAAATACCAAATTCGGTTCACTGCAGAAGAAGCAAAAACTTAACACATTGCGCACGGCAGTGGTGCCCAGCTCATACTTAAAATATTAAACATTTTAGTTCGCTTAAAAAGAAGGAAAAAACAAACACACTACACAAAAAGTCAACAATAGAGTTGAGAATGAAAGGAGGAATAAAAATGTAAATGAGTGAATGAGCGAACAATTGAGTGGATAGAGATTCAGAAGGCCAATAAACAAAAGAAAATGCACAAAACACGGCACGATAATGAAATGGAACAAAGCAGCAACCCAGTCATTGCGATTAAATCGAATTCATAGATGCAAAAATACAAAAAGTTCAAAATTTATAATTTAGAAATAAATGTATTTCTCAGCTTGTAAGTACAGTTAAAGAAATGATTTAGGGCTTAAAATTTGCACAAAACTATTGACTTTATACAAAAAATCCCATTTTTGTAAAATATCAGGCAGGTTTAAAAGCATAATTGAATATGTTGGTCAACTTCGACAAAAAAGTGTACGAAATTTTCTTAAAGTTAATAATCTAATTCTACAAATATATTTAACAAATAAAAAATATCTATTTACATGCTCCAAAGAATAAGGAAAATTATAAAATTTGTTTCAAGTAAATCGGTTGAATACTTTCTGAGAAAAACGCGGACAAACAAAATATTTGTTTCGTCTTTATATAATAGTAATGATAATGATATATTTGTTTTTTTTTTTTTAAAAAAAGCTTGCGTGGGGCGTTTTGTAACTCGGTTGTTGGGTAAAAAGCCCCACATTAGTGACAAAACGCCCCTAAGGAAAAAGTAGGAATAATTATAAGAAATTATGTGAAAATTAAGTTAATTGTTCCAAATTATACATGCCATCGCGTAGATCGAATTGATCAAAGAGGTGGAGGTGTAGCAATTTTATTAAAAAAGTCTATTCAGCATTCTCTCCTGCCTATTGTTAGGACTCGATATGTTGAGAATGTTGGTGTGGAAATAAGGCTAAGGAATCATACAGCAATAAAAATGTTTTGTGTATATTTTCCAGGAAAAAATTCCTCTGAAGAAAAGAGAATGCATTTTAAAAGAGATTTAAGAAAATTAATTATTAGAAACGAAAATTATATAATTGGAGGTGACCTCAATTGTAGGCATAGAGATTGGGGATGTATTCGTGCGAACTCGTGGGGTAATGTTCTTGCTAGTATGTCTTGTTTGTTTCCGTATTCTATGTTGTTTCCGTTTAGTCCAACTTATTTTCCGTCTGGATCGAGAGGTTCACCTTCCGTCCTTGATCTTTTTATAACAAATATCCCTTCGTTTTTCACTCAGCCTGAAACTATTGATGAATTAAGCTCTGATCATGTTCCTGTGCTTTGTAAAATGAACGAATCGGCTGAAACAAGAGATCAATGCTACTTGGACTTAAAAAATGCTAATTGGAGTCGTTTTAGGTCGGAAATTAGATCCAAATTTAGAACAATTCCTACTGATTTGGATAGAGTGTGTTCAAAAGAAGATGTTGATGTTCATGTTGATGTCTTCTCCAACCAAATTCTAGAATCAGTACAGTCATGTGTCCCAAGAAAAAACAAAAAACCTTTTTTTATTAAAATGCCGGAATACATTCTAGAATACATTCGTATAAGGAATTCGCTTAACAGGCAATGGCAGCGTTACCGCTTACCCGAATACCGCATTGAAGTTAAACTATACAACAAAAAGATTGCGGAGGAAATAAGTAAGTTTCGAAATAGAAATTGGAATGACAAGCTTAGTAAGTTGGATAAAAATGCTAAACCCTTTTGGAACATCGCCAAAATTATTAAAAATAAAAACAGACAAATACCTAACCTTGAAAATGGTGATGAAGTAGTGTATCGAAATTCAGATAAAGCTAATGTTTTTGCATCAACATTTTTGAAAAATCATTCTGTGTCGCAAAACCTTAGCGATGATTCCACTAAAAACCTTATTAGTCAAACGTTAAATACAATAAACTCACAAATCATTGAAACTCCTAGGGATGAGTTTATAACTAGAGGGGATGTAAAATATATTGTCTCAAACTTAAAAACTAAAAAATCAGACGGACTAGATAACATTAAAAATATTTATCTTAAAAAACTACCAAAGGCAGGTCTTGAGTTCCTTACGTTTTTGATTAACGCTTGTCTCAAAATGCAATACTTTCCAAGTAGTTGGAAATATGCTAAAGTTATACCAATTCCTAAACCTGGAAAGCCGACTAAACTCCCTACTAGCTATCGACCAATAAGTTTGCTAAGTTGTATAAGTAAAGTACTAGAAAAAGTTTTAAAAAGTAAAACCTTACATATCGTTGATGAGTTAAAGATATTTCCAAATGAACAATTTGGATTCAGAATGCTTCACAGCACCTCCCATCAAGTTTTAAGAGTTTGTGAACACGTAAGAAAAAATCGATCTCTTGGCAAATCGACTGGTCTTATTCTACTCGATATAGAAAAAGCATTCGACTCAGTGTGGCATGATGGGATTGTGCACAAGATGGTATGTTTAAGATTTCCCATGTATCTCGTAAAAATAATTCAAAGTTTTTTGTCTAACCGCTACTTTAGTGTTTTTGTCAACAACAGTCCGTCAAACTGTTATCACGTCAACCAAGGTGTCCCACAAGGATCAGTACTTGGTCCTTTTTTGTACAATATTTATACATCTGATATTCCCAGATTACCAAATTGTCAAATAGCTATATTCGCGGATGATACAGGCATCTTTTCATCGCATGAATTTAGTCTTAACATTGAGACAAATTTAAAAAATGCAATCGAATTGATGACTAAGTATTATACAAAATGGAAAATAAAGCTGAATGCTGACAAACTACAAGCTATCATTTTTAGTAGAAAACGAAAGTCTTGTTATCTTCCAAGCAATCAGCTTAACGTAAATGGTGTAAATGTCAAATGGGACTCAAGTGTGAAATACCTTGGTATTTACTTAGATCAAAAACTCACTTTTAGGGAGCATATTGCTAAGAATCTGCAAAAAGTAAGTATTGCTACAAATATATTATATCCTTTTATAAATAGGAAGTCAGGACTTAGCAAAGATAATAAAATGATAATTCAAAAAGTAGTATTTCAAGCGATTCTTCTGTATGGATGCCAGGTTTGGGGAAAATGTGCAAAAAGTCACCTTAAAAAACTGCAAGTATCACAAAACAAGTTGCTTAAAATTATGTTAAACCTCCCACGATACCATTCTACCTTAGATCTACATGACAAGGCAAATGTTGAAATGATTTCTTTTAGAATCAATAAACTTACTAGGACTTTCTTACAAAATTGCGAAGCCTCCGACAATCCGCTTATTAATCAATTAATTCCTTAACCATTTTCTATGTATGTTATTTGTAGGTAAATTTTGCTAATTAATTATTAATTTATTTGTTTGGTCTTATAAATATTTTTTTTTTTTTTTATTATTACTGTTGATTTATACATGTTCATTGTATTTACTTGTTTGATTGTTAATTTATTTATATTTATACATTTCTTATTCATGTATTTATTCATTAATTAATTAATTTATTTATTTATTTATTTATTCATTTATTTATTTCTTTATTTATTTATTTATTTATTTATTTATTTATTTATTTATTTATTTATTTATCTATTTATTTATTTATTTATTTATTTATTTATTTATTTATTTATTTATTTATCTATTTGTTTATATATTTATTTATTTATTATTTACCATATTTATTTATTTATTTATTATATTTATTAATTCATAGATTTATTTATTTATCATTGTTATTTACTAACCAACTACTAATATACTTAAATATACTTTTTTTTTATTATTCTTACTAACTTCTTTTTTACTAACCATCTTCATAACTATGGTTTTGAAGTTTTAATTTTATTCGAGTCAAATGTACCTGCCCTTTTCGATTCGCATTGAAGGTTTTGTTTGTATTTTCCTTCAAAAATATTATCTTAACTTTATTTAAATTCAATACACATAAATTAATATAATTATTCAGTAGAAAGATATCATAGTAATATATCAAATCTCTGTTTGTAAACTGTGCGGTAACTTACCAAATGTAATTGTAAATACGAAAATAAAGATCTATCTATCTATCTAAGTTAATTGTTTTGTAATATGGCCACTTGACACCTTCGTCTCAAAATTTCATCATCGCAAGTGTTCATTTCGTCGCCGTCGTTTTCTAAATTTATATATCATTTTTATGTGCATAGTTTCTGAAAAAATCAAATTTTACTGCACTCGTCGCAATATGTTTTGACACCAGAAATCTTGTTTGTCCTTTTTTTTGCGACAGGGCAGACAGAACACTACCAATCAAAAACACAGTTGACGAACTACTGAAACTCGTTTGAACAGGTTTGGTCGTGATTGTATAACAACATCTGTGTGCTTGCCAGGCTACTGGGGTGTTTTGTAAAGTGGGGCGTTATGTATAGTTTTACCCTAACGGTTTTTATGCTTTTTTGGTCACGTTTCGTAAGTGGATCTTACTCTGCCAAACTACAAACGAATCGTGAATTTTTTGCACAAAAGTAGTAATGACTTTTTACCCTAATGGGTAACGGTTTTCCCGCAATTTATTATAAAACCCATTTGTTGTTATTTTTAGTTTGTTTTTTTTTTTTTTTTTACTTTGGGCTAATTTTTTTTTTTAACAAAAACACGAAATTAAGTACCTGTTTTTGTTTTTTATTAAAAAAAAATTTTTTCTTTAAACTATTTAACATTTTTTAACAAATAAATACATTTAAAATTTTATTATTATTATATTAACAATATAAAAAAAAAACAGGAAATTCAAGAAAATTTGAATCAATTGCCTTGTAACGCTTTCTTAATGTTTTTTTCTAACTTATTTTTTTTATTTGTTATTATTCAAATATTCAAATTTTTAAAATTTTTTTTTTTTTTGCTTTTATTTTGTTAATAATTTTAATTGTATTTTTTGTTAAAAAGATGTCAAGTATTTTTAAGAAATGAAATTGGGTTTTCAAAATAAAAAAGGAAAAATGATACAAAAAAAAAATAATACCAAAGTAAAAAAAAAAACAAAAAACAAAACAACTTAAAAATGCCAACAAATGGGTTTCATAATAAATTGCAGGAAAACAATTACCCGCATAGAACAAAATTGTAAGGTGGGTAAAAAGTCGTAACATTTTTTGTGTAAACAAAGAAAAAAATTCAAGAATCGATTGCAGTTTTGCAAAGTTAGAGTCACTTAAAAAAATGAGATCAAAATCATAAAAACCGTTATAAGTCGAAAACGAAGAGAAGAGAAAATTTCTCTTAAGTTTTTCGACTTATATATGATATAATCTTAGAGAGCGCGTTCAGGTATAGAGAATTAACAAAAGCAAAACAAAACTTGGGAAGCACACCAGGATCCTAATTCATAAAAATTGACAAGTGAGAATTCTACAAATTTGTCACACTTGTCTGACAATTTTGTATTTCATAAAATATTGACAGGTGACAAATTTGTTATTGTCATATTTTGACACATTTGTCTGAAAAAATACTTATTAACATTTTAGCTTAACTTCTGTCCGTAACTTAGTTTCCTGTAACTTAGTTTCCTGTCACAATTTTCAGAGAAGTACCGACAAATATGTTAATAGTATATTTTTTTTCTTTCATAAAAAAATTGTCACTACAAATATGTCAGAAAATTCATGACAATTATTTAATAAACCGAAAATTTGACAGATTTGAATGAAAGAACCACAACTTGAGTGAGCTACCACCAAGTTTTTATAGGCTGGAGTTATAGCTATTTCACGGTCGCTAGGCCGATCCTCACACTCTTAGTAGTGCTTAGTCTAAGTTGACAATTGTCGGGTATTTTGCGACAATTCTACAATTTTTCAAATTGTTTATGGAACGGTTTTGACAATTGTCAATGTGTAAATTACAAAATTGTCAACTGTCACAATTGTCAATGCTTATGAAATAGTGCCCAGATTAATCATCAGGTAAAGAAGGAGAAAACTAACTAACTGACCCACAACAAAATTCTAGCCGAACGTGTTACACACTGATACATTTTTATATTTTCATTTTTTTAGGACTCCTCTTAATAAATCATTGTCTGTTTTTATAATAAGTATGTATATGTATATACGAGTATAACATACACAGAACCTTTAAAATAAATAATACAAAATAAGCATTGGCAGAGTCACTGTGGCGTATACGTACTTTTTTCAGCTATATTTGTTAGATTTAAAAATCTGTACATCACAGCTTAACAGTTCATTTTATATAATTGGTATGAGATATATTTTAAATAACGAACCCCTCTTAAGTCAAAATAATTATTTACATAATATGCTAGTTAAGACATAGTTTGTTGTTTAAAAAAAATTAAAATCGAATTTTATCCCACTAAAATTTTACCTCCGTCGCCACAAATACATTTTTGTCTTTTGATCATTGTGGAGTAGTTTTGAGTTTAGTGAGTTGGTGTTAACATAACGAGTGCCATTATCCGATTTCAGCATGATCTCTTTGTCAAATTTGTCACACAAATCTTATATGTATGTTAAGTTTTTCTTAATACCACAAATACCTACATATATGAATCCATATGGAGTACTACTCTAAATTCTACATCAATAGAAACAAATAAGTAATTTTTTTAAAAAGATCAAATACTTGATCTGGCGAACTTCGTTCCACTTAAGATTAATTAAGTTATTAATGTCCCTTCCTATGCTAATCGGATGATTTTCAGCATGCGCATACGAACACAAAAAAGATCTAATGTTTATTTATTTTCAAAGGGTTTTAACAATTTTTCTTTTTCTGTAACACGCCGTCTTGTGGAGTACAAAACGTACCGATGCCCCACATTCAAACCACAATCCAATCAACAATCAGCTTGTTTTTTCGCACTGCGCACTTTATGTCATGTCGTTAGTTAAGTCGATAAATTCCACTAATAATTCAGAGCAAGAGAAGCACACAAAAATTCCTTTCAGTACTACTTCTAACTCTCTCACACACATGGAACATCAAATCTCATGGCCAAGCTTTGAACAGAGCTCATGTCTTGTTCAAAAATTAGTTTTTGTCAACATTTTCGCGACATGGACATGGATTTTTGTGCCTCCATTGGATTTTTTGTAGACATGTTCATAATCCTGACATCGTTCATGGCCTGTGGAGGTGGCATGTAACATATTTATGTTGTTCAATACAAATCCAAAAAAATAACCTCCATGTAAATCGGATAAATAAATAAAATAAATATTCAATATGTTTATTTGTCACAAAAAAATAAAATGGTTTTTGTACAAAATTTAAACCAGATGGCTGTTGAAACACCTGAACATAGTTTCACAACGCAAGAGGATGTAGCAGAAATCGTACACAATCTGCAAGTCAGGAAATCAGGTGGTCTTGACCAAATACGAAATATTTATTTAAAAAAATTACCTAAGATCGGAATTTTATTTCTTACTTTTGTAATAAATGCATGTATTAAAATGCAATACTTTCCTGATGCCTGGAAAATGGCTAAAGTTGTACCAATTTTAAAAGCGGGCAAGTCTTCGGTTAGAGCCGAAAGTTATAGGCCAATTAGTTTGCTGAGTAATATCAGCAAAATTTATGAAAAGGTAATAAAAGAAAAAATGCTTAAAATTATAGATGCCAATAGTATATATCCCGACGAGTAATTTGGTTTTAGAAAATTTCACAGCACTTCACATCAAGTACTCCGGATATGCAACCATGTTAAATGTAATCCTGCCGAAGGAAGATCAACAGGAATGATCTTATTGGACATCGAAAAAGCCTTTGATTCTGTTTGGCACGATGGCATGATATACAAAATGTTATATTTCAATTTTCCTCATTATCTGTGCAAAATCGTACAAAGTTTCCTATCAAGTAGACGTTTTAAAGTTCATGCCAGTACTGGTGTCTCTGAATTGATATGTTTTGATTATGGTGTTCCTCAAGGTTCAGTCCTGGGGCCAATTTTATACAATGTATATACATCTGACTTTCCCAAATTAACTGATTGTGAAGCAGCAATTTTTGCTGATGACACAGCCATATTTTCTTCGCATGAGTTTGGTCTCAATATTGAGACGAACCTAAACAATGCGTTTAAAATATTGGAAGATTATTACAATAAATGGAAAATCAAACTAAATGCTGATAAGATGCAAGCAATCTTTTTCACTAGAAAAAGAAAAGCTTGTCATCTTCCAAGCAACCAATTACAAATACTTGGAAAAGTAGTTTCTTGGTTACGCCAAGTAAAATATCTCGGCATTCGATACCAAATTGACTTTCAACCACCATATATAACCACCAAACAATAAAAAAAGTTAACATAGCTATAAAAATGCTATTGCCATTTATCAATAGAAAGTCTTTACTGTCGAACGAAAACAAAATAATTATTCAAAAAGTCATTTTTCAGGCAATTCTTTTGTATGGTTGTCCCGTTTGGAAAAACGTAGCTAAATGTCATATGCAAAAGTTGCAAATATCTCAAAATAAAATTCTAAAAATGATGCTTGACCTTCCTTGGCATCACTCGACTTCCGATCTCCATAAAAGGGCGAATGTTGAATTGATTTCGGATAGAATTCAAAAATTAACTTTTTCATGTTTGAATCGGCTTGATCTTGCTGAAAATATTCTCATAAGCCAACTTAGTTATAATCAATTCTAAAATAATTGATTAATCTGTGATAACATGCCTTTTGTTTTTTTTTTTTTTTTTTTGATAACTAACATTTGTTCATATACTATAGCTTATTTTTTTTTGTTTACCTATATTTATCATTTATTTATTATATTAAATTATTTATATGTTTATGCATTTATTTATTTATTTATTTATTTATTTTTTCATTTATTTATTTATTTATTTATTTATTTATTTATTTATTTATTTATTTATTTATTTATTAATTCAATCATATATTTGTTTATCTGTTTACCTGTTAATCTATTTTTATTCATTTATTTATTTTGTTAATTAAATTATTTATTAATTTTATTTATTTGTTTATTTCGTTAACTATTTATTTATTTATTTTGGTAATTGATGTATTCATTTATAAATTAATTTGTTTACTTGTTAATCTGTTCATCTGTTTATCTATTTCACTTGTTTATTTATTCTTTTTAATTAATTAATTTATTTGTTTATTTATTTATTTATTTATTTATTTATTTCTAAAATGTATGAATTTTCATCATTATTTAATTTCTATCACTTAATTTTTTTTTCTTCTCTTCTAGTCATTAGTTTTAAGGTATCTTAGATAATTCATATCTTATATATTTTTTTCTTTCTTTCGAATGGAGGTTTTATCGTGTTTCCTCCAAATATAATGTTTAATTTAAAAAAATAAACTTAAAGGAACCCTTAATAAATAATATTTTAGCTGAAAGATATATTGTATCGAATCTCTTAAATGTAAAATGTGCGGTAACAAACCATTGTAAAACTTATAACGAAATAAAAATCTATCTATCTATCTAATTTAGTAACGCAAAGTGTTAAAAAACCCTCAAACAAATTTTAATGTTAAATTTTGCAATTTTCCTAATTTTTCTTTCCACAAGAACATTCTTCGAAAATATTAAAAAATTAAAAAAAAAAAAAATATGAATAAAATCGGTCAAATCGTTCTAAAGTTATGGTGTGACCAAGGAAATAAAAAGGAATTTATTTCAGAGTGATTCATCTAAGATGACAAAAAGCTAGAGCGCGTAGATTGAGTCAATACAAAAAAAAGTCGTATGGGAGGGGGGGGGGTCCATTTCCCCCCGTTTAGATGGGAGGGGCAATTTTCTAAAAAAAATCGATTTAAAATAGACAAAAAAATCATTAAAAATCAACGGCAACACTTACAATGTCGTCATATACTTTCTTCAAAAATGCAGAAGTCCTTTCTTTTATTATATTTTTAACTCGAATTAAATTATTTGAGAGAACAGCTTTTGAAAAATTAATTTTCAAACACAAAATTTTGAAAAAAAATATAATGAAAAAAAATTGTTCTCAAAATAATTTTTAAGTAGTATTTTTGTTTTTAATATTAGATGCTCCTATCAATTTGCAATCAAAAACTGAAGAGCAGATGCTCAAGTGTCTTTTAGTTTCTGACAAAATTAAAAATAACGGAAAGGGAGGTCCGTCAACCTTTGTCCGCCACAATCGAAATTTGAAATTCTAATGATGTAGGAATTTATTGCAAATTAATTAAGTTCCAAATTTGTACCGTAATCCCGATCTGGAACTTAAATCCCCCCCCCCCCCCTCAAACCTGTGGCGGACCTAGCTTGACGACAAGCTAGGACCGCCACACCTCAAAACACAGAATTTCAAAAAACTAACGATGAAGGAGTTTAGTGCTGATTTTAGAGCTACTAATTTTCGAAATTCCGAATCAGATACTCCAGAATTAAGTACCAAACACAAAATAAGTAGTGGAGACTTTTTATACGCCACCCTAAAAAAAAATAAAAATACGTATTGGATGAAGAATGGGTTTATTAGAAAAAATACCAACTTTCACTTTTTTACTCCCACGCTTAAACTATGTTATAAATTTGAGACACTTGGGGTGTGGATTTAACAAATTCATAATAATGTAGAATTGACAACCAAAATTAACAACACGTTGTGAATTTTACAACAAAAATTTTGTTGTAAAAATGATAGCAAATCTGTAAAACCAACAATTAATTGTGAATTTGATCACAAATTCTGTTGAATATATAAATAAACAGTTATATGTTTTAGTTTTATTTAAAACTTAATTTTCTTTTAAATTAGTATTTCTGATTGCTGTAAATTATACTTGATTAAAGAGTAAATATATCACATATGGAAGGAATAACATCACCATTTTTTTTTTCAGATGAAGCGCCAATTCTCGTCAGAAATAAAGAACTTCAAAAGCTATTTCAAAGCATTTTCAAACGATTTAAGACTCACCAACTGGAATATAATATGTACTCAGTTTGTTTCATATGCACGTCCATCTTTAACACCATTCTGGCCACTTAAATAAAGCACATCTCTCCATTTGTCAAGACATCAGCTTCTTCTAACAAAATCATATAAGGAGAATGACCAAAGTACACAAACACACATTACTAATGACTACCACACATCGCCTGACATTTAGCCAACCACTTCATCCTAAAGGAATATAAGGATGCCACTCGTACTAATTGCACCACACTCATACAAGAGTCTCTGATGATATATTAAGTCCTTTTTTGCTTGACATACCCAAGGACATCTTTTTTTATTTCCAGCATTTGGGTGAGTTTTTTGTTGCGTTTCTTTTTTCCACCTTTTAGTTTATTTTTTCAGCATTCAGAAAAAGGAAGCAAAAATCCTGAAAAATCCCTATAGGAGGAATATCATGAATTTATAACCCGTTTGCGGTTCTCCTTTTGGTTGGGTCCTTTAAGAAATATACATAGGTATAGATAATTTTTTTTGGACTTAAATAATTTATCATCCGCATGATTAGGTTGAGCCATCACAAAAAAATTTTGTCCAAAGGATTATGATTATGTTTGCTTATACGGGTATCTTTTGTGGTAATCTAAAGAGAGAATATAGTCCTTTTGGGTCGTATTAACTTTTCTTTTGAGTATAGGTGTTTGTGTACATTCCAAATTATTAAATTAATGTCTTATTTTTTTTAAATATTTTTATGGGGATACATAAGACATAAGATAAGACATAAGACATAAGACATAAGACATAAGACATAAGACATAAGACATAAGACATAAGACATAAGACATAAGACATAAGACATAAGACATAAGACATAAGACATAAGACATAAGACATAAGACATAAGACATAAGACATAAGACATAAGACATAAGACATAAGACATAAGACATAAGACATAAGACATAAGACATAAGACATAAGACATAAGACATAAGACATAAGACATAAGACATAAGACATAAGACATAAGACATAAGACATACGACATAAAGCCGGCCGAACATTGGATGTGTCAACATACGAATTCATATCGTAATTAAATGTGTGAATACTGGTCGTACGAATCGAGTGCGCACACTGAATATATTTTTCTCCGTCAAATACGCAGTGTCCTGGTGACTCATCGCTTTTGCGAAGTCCTTTTGGCACACATTTCAATGTTTCAACGTACGAAAGTGTGTAAAAATCCCAACAAGTTCGGACTCATTTCGTACGTCGGAAGTAAACGTACGTATACGTATGACTCACTCGCACCCAGTGTGCGCACTCCCATAGTACTAAGAAGGTTGGCATTGTTCGTGCGTGTTTGTACGTATTCGCACGAGTGAAATCCTTACGATAACGCATCCAATGTGCGGCCGGCCTAAGACATAAGACATAAAACAAAAGACATAAGACATATGGCATAAGGCATACGAAATACGACATACGATATACAACATAAGACATGAGAAGATCGCTTATAAGCAACAAAAGTAACTCCTGTTATCAACATTTTTCTATTATTTTTTTGAATAAACATTGCAGTTGAAGATCAGTGTCAAATAAATTTTTCTTTGTTTTTCTTGTTTCAAACCTAAATTTTATTTTGTATTTAAAGCCTGATATTAACCCACTTGTTTAGAACAGCAAAATAAATTTTGTGTACTAAAATTAATTTTTTATCCTCTAGACAAAAAGTGTGATCTAATAAATTGAAATTAAATTGTATGAGAAATTTGACCTCAATCAGATGACTTAGAGTGTTTCTTATTCATATATGCATTATGTGTCTTTATATAATTTCAAAGGAATAACAATTTTTAGGCAATTCATCATCTCATAAAAATATTGTGTCATATACCACCCCATCAGGATCAAAGAAACAAATAATTTAGAAAAAAAAGCAACAAGATTAAAAAGGCTTTAAGCAGACAATATTTTGTTTCAGAAAATAAAACAAAATATCCCAACTGTTATTCAGAAAAGAAATTTGCCTGGGAAAAGTTTAACTGTCCCAAGGGAAGACTAACTTTTGTTGTATATTTAATGGATAAACTGTGTTGCGAAGCAGTTGTCTACACTGAAACTAGTCCCATATCGGTGATTGAAACTTTAAAGTCAAAACTAAATTAAGGAAACATTTATATTACGTGTCAATTTTATTTTCCTGAAAGTAGTTAGTTGTTTTCGGAAAAGAAATGTTAAATACATTCAATGTTAAATTTCATCTACGTCAAATTTAATTTGTTTTTCATTGAAGTTTGAGCCTTTGAATAAAAGTTGTTCTCACATATTCCAAAATTCCCATACAGAAAGCATGTTTTTTTGCTTGCGATAAGATTTAGGTGGTATATGGGAAGTTATAGATTTGTAAAATGAGATCCTTCTATTCAGATGATGGCTTTGCCATTTTATGTTTTTTTTTCTGTTTTGCCAATTTTGTTTGAACAGATTCAATATACTAGTATCGCCCTGTGTAGAAATTCGATTTTTTCAATTTCGCCAACAATGCGTTTGAAAATATTGAAGGAAACAATTTTTTTTTTAAATATTTACTTGCGATATAGGTACTATATGGCAAGTTATGGATTCTAGCAAAAAATTGAGATAACAATCAAACATGACATTACGATAATAGGGAAGACAAAAAATGTGGGTCTCGCAATTCTGTCCGTCCGTCTGTCTGTCTGTCTGTGGACTGGCCTACAGCCTTAACCCATAGGCCGATTTTAATTAAACTTGGTATAAAGTGTTTTCGGGACATTACCCCGACACGTTTTTTTCCTTTTATTTTTAGGACCAAAAGTAACGGTACCTGCCATATAATTTTTTTTCGCATTTTTGGAAAATCTTATTTTTCTCAAAAATGGCTCGACAGATTTTTCTAAAAAAAATCAATAAATTTTATTAGATATATATGCTACCTTCTTGTAAAAATTAAATTTCCAAAAAATGGTTTTAAATAGTACCTCCCATAGATCCATTTTTTTTATTTTCGTTTTTCTAGAAAAGGAATAAACTGATTTTGATAATTTTTTTATGGAGAATCTTCTAAAAAATTTTAATAGTTTTGTATGCCAAAATTTTTCAAAAACTTTTTTTTGGGTTTTCTTGTTGATTTTTATGAAACTTGGTAACAAGCGGTTTTTTAACATTATCTAAAATATTTTGAACCGAAATTTTTCTTATAGTCAAAATTAACGGTACCTTTCATATAAATGTTAAAACACCGTTACAGGAAATATAAATTTTCTCGAAAACGACTCCTAAGATTTTGATTAAAATTGTTCTAAATACTAATATTAGTATGGTCTACGATCTGCCAAAAACAAAATTTACAGTTAGCCATTATTAACAGTACCTCTCATAAAACCATTTTCTTTATTTTGGACTATGTCATTATGTGTGTTACCGATTTGAATTAAATTTTTTATACAAAAGCTTCTTAAAATTTGAAATAATACTGCATATCAAAATTTTCAAAAAAACAAATTTTGGATTTAAAAAAAAAATAAAAAAAATTTTTTTGAAAATTTGATATTTTAAAAACAGGTAGATAATTTTTTTCAAAATTTAATTTTTAATTCAACATAAATAAATACTAAAAATTGTGTACCAATTTTTTTTCTTAATTTATTTTTTGAACTGAAAAATTGGTGCGGATGGCCAGCCAAGCCTAGCTAATTGAGCAGGGGAAGATGACTTGGTAGGGAGTATACACTAATTATTTCCAAAATTTGGTCGGAGGAAAGTATGCCCGATGAATGGAACCTCGGTATAGTGTGCCCCATCCACAAGAAAGGAGATGCCTCTGTTTATTTTATACAAAATTGAATTTAAAATTTTTGAAAATATTTTTTTTTTTTAACAAAAAGTATAAAAAGTCTATTGCTTTGGTACATATTCGTTTTTATTGTTTTTGCATATATTACATTCATTAAAGACATTTGACTTCGGTAAAATCGCCGCAAAGCTAGATTTTGGTATTTAACTTAGAATTGATAATTGCATTGAAGCAAGTGCTCAATAACGTAATTTAAAAAAAAAAAAATATTTTTTTCAAAATTTTGAGTTTGGAAATAAATGTTTCAAAACAATCAATTAAAAAAACCTTATTTAAAAAGAAAATTAAAGAATGAATTTCTGGCTGCAAGAAAAGGTAGAGGATTTTGTTCCAGATATTGTCGTTTGATATTGATGGGCCTATTCCTATTTAAAGTAATTTTTTCGGAAAATTTTTCTTCGCCCTTGAACGGAGGTATATACATATACAATACCCCTCCCATACAATTATTTTCTTCTTTTTTAACTCAACCTACACGCTGTAGTATTTGTATGCATCTTGTGCCCAACACTTTTTTTTTTATTATACTGCAGATTATGCTATTTGTTGTTATAAATTTATTATTGCGCAATTTTGAATAGCGGTATTTTAGAAAATGTCTACAGAGATGGTTCTAGGCTCAAATTAACGAAAATTTAAATACCTTAAAATTGTAGAGCGAAGCGAAGTTATAGTCGAAGAACTAGTCCTTTAAGCCTAGTACGCTGCTCATGCGAAAAGAATTTTTTCTTTGATCTCCAATATGACAACGAAATGCTTACGAAAACCACAACGAAAAATTACCCCTTGAAAGTGACACCATTTGCAAAAACAAAAAAACAAACACAAACTCATAAAAATCATAGAAATCCATGTTGTGATGAAAGAAACAACAAATACAAACACGAATAGAGACAGGCAATTAATTCAGTGCGAAAAAAGAGGGGACATATCTGCTACAATTATCGATTTCGCTCATCGAACAGCGTACCGCAGAACGAAAAGCAGAACGAAAAGCAGAACGAAATTTTTCGTTTATGATTTCGTTGTGTCATTTTTATATAGGTTTTTTCTTTTCGCATCGGCAGCATACTAGGCTTTAGGGTTAAAATTGCCCATAACTGAAAAAAGGGCGAAAATTTCGCGTTTTGTTTTTTTTTGGATTTTTGACCATGATGCGATCGGCGCTCGAGTTCCAAATATTGAGTTATTCATGAGGCAAATATTACGAACGACTCAGCAAAAAAATCAGAACTACCGGATCTAACGCAAGTACGTTCTCCTATGAGACGACAAAGTAGGTAACTGGACTAACAATTCCAGATGGGAGAGTGCTTCCAAAATAATAGAGTTAAGGGAAGCAAATTGAAGACAATCTGATTTCGTTCACTAACGATGTTTTAAAGAACTTAAATTTTAATTTAAAATTAAGTGCTTTAAATAGTCTGCATTTTAGCCAAAAAATCATCAAACCCAAAATGCCTTAAGCGTGACCATTCCAATCCACACTAGTCCAAATGCAAATGAAAATGCTCAAATACCTTCCCAAATGTATATTCTCAAATCCTTCCCACATATTTTGTACATGCTACGCACACATTTTGCCATTTTTTTTTGGCTCATTAGATTGAATCGGTTTAAAAATTTTCAACGACAGTCGGAATGAATTAAAAAATTATTGAGCCATTACTGTTTCAAGACGACGCGACGCAACATTGGAAAAAATTACAGGGGGTCATTCCGTAATTTTCAAAACGATAATCATCAAAACGATTAAAGCTGACGTGATCGTCAATAATTTGGTTCACATAATTCAAACACTATCTCCTCGTGTATCGTTTTTCCAGAGATTGTCAAACCGTCATTGAAATGTCATAATAACAATTTGCGTTATTAGAACGAAGTTCTTTAGTGCACGGTTTGTTTGTAAGCACAAGAAATCGGCTAAAATTTTCATTAGATCGTGGCACAATGGAATAGTTACTTGCTTCTTAACCGAAAGGTTCGGCGTTCGATCCCTGCTTGGCAAAAAGTTTTTTTTTTTTTTTTTAATATTTTTCTCGAATTTTCGTTGTCATTTTTGCAAAATAAGTAAATTATTTCACTCATTTAACTATAGTCGCGTACAAACTTACATACAATCATGAAAACAAATGCGAAACAATACCTATTAAGGTATCGTCCAAAAGCCATCGTTTTGACGATAGCGTTTTGACGATAATCGACTTACGTGAAGCAAATATTTGATCGTCAAAACGTGATCGTCCAGACGATAGTCATTTTTTGGGTTACGTGAAGCAGGATTATCGTCGAAACGTTATCGTCGGGTGATAATAGTTTTAGGGAATGAGTCCCCAGGTTTACAGTCAATGGAGAACACTAATAAGTTTGAGACTTTTGATTTGAGCGAGCTATGCCTTCGGCAAGATGGATCTATGTGCCACATAAGCTGTCCAACAATCAATTTATTGCACACTTAGTTTAATAATCGTGTAATCAGTCTTTTTGGTGATATTGCTTCATTGCTTGGTCGGCACGGAGCTGCCATTTGATTTGTATTCAATCACATGATGCATAAATCTACACTTTCTCATTTATTTAGTTGCTTTTTTTTTTACTTATTTGCCCCACTGTTCGACGACAAGGAGTTATTACACAATGAACTTTAGCTAATGGACAAAACATGCAGAGTGTGTCGGGATTTTGGTTGATTTAAATTTGGTATGGTGGCATCATCATCATCATTGGCGTCATCCTTTTGCATGGCCAAACAAAAATAAATAAAAGTTCTTCGCACATCCCGTGCACTCTGCCACTATGCCTGCCGCACCCTGTAATTTGTTTAATGTGATTCTGCTGTTCTGTGGCGTGTCGTGCTTTTTGAGGTTTTCCGTTCGCATCGTTGACTACAGAATTCCATTGCAGGACCAAAGCCAAGCCAAGAGATGTTAAACAAATTAAACAAAAAAAAACAAAAAAACTGAGAGCCTTCCCAATTGCCTCTAATGGCACTGGTCACTCGGCTATGTATGTATATAAGCAGAATATACATGGATGCTGTAACAAAGCCTATGTTAGCTTGGTTTATGAGGCTGGATTTTGCCATAAACTTTTACTCCTTTTCAAGGATTGCTGATGGGCAAGTAATAAAGTCCAGAGATTAGTAAGTGAAACCAAATTGAAGCCATCGGCTTTCTCATATGCATTATATAGATATGTTCGTCTGCAATATGCGGAACAGACTAATGGCCAAAGCTTTTAGATGTTGATACTGCGGTAGTGGTCTTCCGGTCATTTTCGAAATAAACTATCAGACCGGAATACTGTTAATGCAATTTACATTCGTCATCGACACATTGCATTGGTTAGAGTAAAAGAACAGTGGATTTCTAAATAGACTCAGCGTTTAGGTATATCACAGAGCGTTATATTCCAATGCGATCAAAAGTTAAATTTATCCAAAAAAAGATCAACAATATTTATGGGGAGAAATGTTGAGCCATTAGTCTCAATGCGCTCAGCGGCCATTGGAGAAGCGCGGAGCATTAGTTTTAATGGGCTCAAAAGTACGATTTTTTTATTAACTAAGTACCGGATGCTTGTACGGTGAATTTAACACTGCCTAATGTTAAATCAGAAAATCACGGAAATGGAGAGTACCAACGGCAAGAGCTCAAGTTCATTTTGGAAATCCATTTTTGGCAAAATGATAAAATTTTGTAGAGCTACAACAGTAATGAGATTTTAAGTACGAAACGTTCTAAATTTATGAAGACTTATCAAATTGTAAACGAAGTGGAAGAGCTAACGGTTAAAGCTGAAATAGTTAATTCCTTCAAATTACAAAACTTCGCAACATTCGAGTTAAAGGCTCGTTGGTTTCATATCAGGAACGGTGGGAAGGCAAGTAGAAGGGGTGAGAATTTGTTAAATTTCGAAGGTTAGCGTTGAAAAAGATAGAATTATAAGGGGTTTGCCAGTTGACAAATACCGAAATGAGATAATGAATGAGTAGAATGTGGGCTATTTCCCCGCCTGGAAAAAGAATCTAGTTTTCAATAAGGCCCTGGCAAGTTTTTAATTGTTACTAACAAGGGTCTAGCAAGGGTTACAATAGGCATTCGCTAGGCTCTCACCAGCTATGAACCTTTTTGCCTCGTCAGATAAATTCTGCCTAAGCCCTGACAAGTAAAAACAAGATTTGTTCCACATATATTCTCCATGGTTTTTATTTCAAGAGACACTTCTTGTTGTTGTGTTGCTTCGAAGACTTCAGTGTACTTACCACGTTTCAGCTTGCCGATGAACTGGTGGTCATCCTGGTTGGACCTGTCTCCAACATAATTCTCATGGTACCTATCCTGCCGTTTGTGTGCATTTACGTGTCGGTTTAAAAACGTGCAGCGTCCGGTAGTGTCATCGTTTGTGATTCTGCGGTGATGCGCTTTCTGTTGCTTATATTGGGAGGTTTGGAGGTATTCAAAACACGTTTTTTCTTGTTTAAGATAATAAAAGTTGACTAATTTCACAAATTAACCGCGAATCCATTTTTTTTTTAATTTTATTTTATTATAAAACACTGACACTAAAAAATTTTTGCACTTGCTTTTTAGGTAGAACAACCTAGAACAGATTTCTAATAAATGTCAAAATCAGTTGTGATTCTGTCTTATTCTGTTTTGTCTGCAGTTGCGATTTTACTACTTGACATACCGATTCACAGTCATTATTTAAATAAACGGTCTCAGCGAGGCACTAATAGGGGCCTGTCATGTTTTCCTCTTCCATTTTTTCCTTACCGAAAACTTGCCGGGGCCTTACCTAAACTTACCAAAAACTTGCCATTTTCCCAGGCGGGTCTCTTCGCTTTGTAAGCGATTTTAAAGACCTCGAAGGGCAAATGAAATGCTCTAAATTTTAGATAGATGACAATCTTGATAAGGCTATAAGCTTGTCATGCGTAATACATATTCAAGAAGGAGACAAACAATAGTTATGTAGAGCGATCTTGTCACATAGGGGTTATGTAGAATTCTTTGGACCAGCACCTTTTGACAAAGCCGAGAGCTGAGTTGGCATTCAGAACTATACCATCTGCATATGCTAGGAAATTGAGTTCCCTGTCACAAAGAAGGTCAAGATCGCGAATAAACTCCACGATTGAGATAGGTTGGGTATGGGGCAGCAGATTTGATGCGTTTATGCGTAAAGGTAATGGATTGGCATTTGTTTATGCTAAGCTCCAAGCTATTTTTAATGCACCAGGCTGAAAAAGTCATCGAAGAGGGCATTGTCGCGTGACGACGAAATAGTGTTGAAAAACTTCGTAACATTAGCATAAAGTGAGATAAAGGAACGATTGATCACCATTTCTATAGCGTTAAAAGTGAGGATAAAAAGCATGGGAGCTAAATGGCTGCCTTGGAGGATGCCGGAGGTAGCTAGGTTTAGTAACGGTTCTCCAAATAAGAAGATATCCATCTCAAGAAAATAGGTTAAAAACCGAAGGAGGATGACTGGAAGAATATAACTGGCCGAACACAATGGTGAAGCTGCAGCTGCATCATGTAGCACTGTCAAAGTTGAAAGATACGAAAGTAGTATACAGCGCTACAATGTGAAGCTACTAATGCAGCAATAGACTTCATTTCCGTTCTCTATAAGGCGAAAATTGTGAACGTGAAAGATACAAATTCAACAATATTATGAGTGTAAATCTACTTTTCAAGAAATCGTGTTGTCTGGGGGAAATAAGAGACTTGCTGCGAATGCTTATATTAGTTCATACTTCCGAAGATTTTAGGTATGTAACGATATTTTTAAACATCAGATTTAGCACCTTTTTTGTGAATGGGAGTTACAAAAGAGGTTTTCCATATCTAAGCGAATTTTCCTTGAGATAGGAATAAACTAAAGAATATTGAAAGGGATTAAGAAAGAATTGAGAAGCTTTTTTTTTTAGAAATATGGCAGGGATACCAACAGGGCCGGGAATAAATTAATCGCATAACTGAGATAACTTATTTTAATCAGATATAGTCGTAGTCGATAGTATCAGGAAGATATGGACCCAGACAGAAATCCGTCCCCTTTTGGGGCATTGTCCCCCTTTTTATCTTAAGAACTTTTTTCTCCCCAAGACTAAAATAGAGACGGGGGGAAACAAATGTGCCTCTTTTTTACACATCCGTAGTTTTTCTGCATCTTAAAGCAATATCTTCACTCTTTGCAGAGTCTCTTATTTGCTTCTTTCAATTATATTTCTAGCCTCACCGTCAATAACCATATCAAAAAAGTTTTTATTTAGGCCAGTCGCCAGAGGCAAAAAAGATTTTCCATAATGCAAAAAAATACTGATCAAATTTTATTATTGGAATTTATAGCTGCTTTTGTTTTTTTAAGCATACTGAAAAAATGGTGCGGCTAATTGTGCGTCAGTCGCCATTTATATTTATTGCGTTTTAGCCAATATCTCGAAAACGGCTCATAGCATACAAAACTTTTAAGCGCTTTTTTGATAGGAAATTCAATTATCTTTCTTTTCTTCATAGAACATTTTTTTTTGTAAGATTTATACTTTCTGATTCAAAGCGCCGCCGTTAAGCATTTTTTGTTCTAGAAAAAAAAAATTAGGGCGTCTTAACTCTGAAAGTATAAATCCTATAAAAAAATGATCTATGGAAAAAAAGAAAGATAGTTAAATTTCCTATAAAAAAAGATATCAACAAATTTTGTGTACAATGAGCCGTTCTTAAGATATTGTCTACGACGCGTTTTTCAAAATGGCGGCTTAAGCACAACACCTACAGCCGCGCCACACACCTAAGAATTTCAATCATAAAATTTGATCAGTATATTTTTGCAAATAAAAAAACCTCTCCACTGGCCTATATTAGCTAGGTATGTACCTACAAGCTCATCCCAGCTAATTTATATCTTCACTTCTGAGGCTATTTTGCCTGCTTTCAAGCTCAGCTAGAGACTTTAACAAATTGTTATTTCTGTAGGAACTTAGAACTAAACTTATATAGCTAATATGGCATCTTATAATGGATTCCAAAATAGTTTTCATTTGACATTTGATATAACATTGTTAAAACCATTTTATTTTTTTTAATATAAAATTTAAAAAAAAAGAAAAGAGAAAAGTGTTTGCTTCTTAAATTGCAAATAAAGCAAGTTTAAGTTTGTGTCCCCCTGGAACGCAGTTGTCCCCCTAAGAAAATCCAAAATCCCCCTTTAGTCATTTTTAGAAAAGGTAACTCTAAATCAGGTACAAGTTGACTTATATTTCAAAGCGTTTTTGAATTATGTGAGGGTGTCGAAAATAGCTTGAATTTGT
Source organism: Epistrophella euchroma (assembly GCA_947049315.1). Taxonomy (NCBI): domain Eukaryota; kingdom Metazoa; phylum Arthropoda; class Insecta; order Diptera; family Syrphidae; genus Epistrophella; species Epistrophella euchroma. Next base: position 115,920,209 of record OX346245.1, on the reverse strand, counting down.
TTTTTATGAAAAAAAAGTCTTCTTTTTTTACTTCAGTATTTTGTATTTTAAAATTTTGTGAACCAATTTACTTTCATATTAAATTTTAGTCCAAGAAAAAAATCGTATGGGAGGGGGGGTCTATTTTCTTTGTCTAGTCTAGTCTAGTCTAGTCTAGTCTAGTCTAGTCTAGTCTAGTCTAGTCTAGTCTAGTCTAGTCTAGTCTAGTCTAGTCTAGTCTAGTCTAGTCTAGTCTAGTCTAGTCTAGTCTAGTCTAGTCTAGTCTAGTCTAGTCTAGTCTAGTCTAGTCTAGTCTAGTCTAGTCTAGTCTAGTCTAGTCTAGTCTAGTCTAGTCTAGTCTAGTCTAGTCTAGTCTAGTCTAGTCTAGTCTAGTCTAGTCTAGTCTAGTCTAGTCTAGTCTAGTCTAGTCTAGTTTCTTGTCTTAACCCAACCTACTCGCCCTAGCATTTTGGTGCACCTTATACGGAACACCCTGCTGTTGGTTAACATTCAGTGCTTCGAAAAGGTATCATTAAAAAATCACTTTTTTATTAAGTTTCCTTTTGGGTAAAAAAAAAACAACGTGCATTTGTATGAACAACTTTATTTCCTGATAAAATTAACTTAGAAACTTGACAGAAGTGTGAAAATTGAAAAAGATAAACGGATAAGCTGAAAAAAAAACACAATTATTTAAACCATTTTAAAATGAACATGTAAAGGATGTTTGTCGAAAAGGTTTGCTACTTGTTTTCATAATTGTATTAATAAACTAATACTACGTTTTTATTAGAACTGAAATGAGCTAATTTGGCAAATTACAAAAAAAGTGTTCACATTTCAAATTTCATAGTTTTGTTTGTCGGTCCAGGCTGTCAATAGCTTGTTTTTGTTGTTTTTTTACATTGAATTCTGTCATGTTAAATGGGTTCCACTTTGAATGGATTCCATTTGGATGTGTTCATAAAAAAATTACGTAATTTCCTTCCGAATTTCGTGCAAATTTGATCGAAATTACCTAATTTGGAAATTTGAAATTGTATGGGAAATGAGATGATTTTGAATTTAATTCGGAAATTTTATACGAAATTACCTCATTTTTTTTTTTAATGAAAACGTAGTATAATACTCTTTGTTATCAAAATGACGAAACACAAATCAGTAAACCTTCCCGGCAAATCAGATATCCTCTTTAAAATTTTTAAATTCTTACCCCCATAAATGTTGGCAATGAAATCGGTATCATACTCCCAGCATTAATAGTATTAGGTTTTTGTGTATGTTGCATAAATATTATTACAGCTTTGCGAAATTTCAAATTCTGATCCATCCAATTGCAAGAGTACACCGCTGTTGTAAGATTTGTACTGGCCTCCATTATTTCGCTAACCAAATAGCAACATGGTAACACTTCAATTAGAATTGAAGTAAGATAACAAAGTGAGGTTACTTTGAATGAAAGATCATCGAATATGCAAAAACAAAGTGCCGTAATACACAAAACAAAAGCAGCTCCAATAAATTGAATAAAAATCGTCGCCGAAACAACTGGACTCAAATAGAAGAAATAACTGGAACAAACATTAAAATTTTAATTGATTTTTTTTGCATAAAAATAAATTTAGAATTTTTAAATTTTTTGCGGCAATATTCTCTCCAATTTTTTTGTCAAAAAAACACAAGTTAGGACTCCGATCTTACATTTCTAGAGAACGTAACAGATATGTATATAGATTTTAACAGATTTTTTTTAACAGAAAAAAAAGAAATTCGAATAATTTTATTGTAGATACCTACTGCCACTAAAAAAAATTTCATCATAAAGGTAAGACCGCACTCGACGGAACTGCACTTCAGCGGAACTGCCGCTTGCTATATCGCACTAAGCGATAACGGAACGGAACGGCGCGACACTAAACTACAAAATTGCTTATCAGAGCAACTTTGTCGCGTCGCCGTCGGTGCAGTTCAGTTCCGTTATCGTTATAGTGCGATACAGCGTTGCCGATGTGGCACGATCGTGCAATTATGGCACCTTTAAATTTAAATGGCACTGTGGCACTCAAAGGCTTAAAATGGCACTTTTATTCTAGTGTAGTAAAATAAAATAATATAAAAACCCATAGTACAAATCTTTTTTCCTATAAAGTAATAAAATTACTTTTGTTAAGTTAACGAAATAATGAAGACTGTAACTTGCCAACAAAAGCCAGTATTAATATTTTACAATTTTTAAATGACTTGCAACTAATAAAATTTTATGAAATCATTTACGAAGCTTTTTCTTAAGAATTTCCGTTAATGGCACGCAGTGGCCAAAAATGGCACTTTATGTTGTCAGCGGTGGCACTTATAAAAATTATTATCCGGCAACGCTGGTGCGATATAGCAAGCGGCGCGCCGTAGTGCGTCAAAAATTATTGAATGTTTTGTTTTAGTACAAGGAAATACAAAATGGTGGCTGTCCTTTGCATTTTGGGTAGGAAAAAAATTTTGTATAATTCGGGGAAGGTACTGTGAGAGGAAAACTTTGTTTTCGGGGTGATTTTGCCGCCATCTTTTTTGTAGTACTGTAGAAATTCAATTGCCACTAACTTCATGATTTGTTGCTTTCTGTTGCACTGCGGCAATTGAAGTGCGGAATATTCGGCCCTATCGAGGTAACCGTCGGAGCGGAATTCTCTCCGATTTCCTACGAATCGGAGACATTTTGCTTCGAGGTAGTTCTCCGACCAGCAAAATGTCTCCGATTCAGAGGAAATCGGAGAGAATTCCGCTCCGACGGTAACCTCGATAGGGCCGATTAAAAAACTGCCGCGGAGTGCTGTGTAGTGTCGCGCAGTTCCGCTGAAGTGCAGTTCCGTCGAGTGCGGTCTTACCTTAAAAGTTGGAAAGACAAAAAACCTTAAGTTATCAGCAGTTTTTTTCGTATAGACAGTTCTGAAAATCAAATTATAGCTTATTTTTGCTAGTTTTAATAACTAACTTCAAATGTTATTGGAACTTTAAAAAAAAGAGAAGTTGCCGTTAAGATATATCATTCGCAGATTGAATTCACCCAAACGCAAATAGAATTAACCCAATCGCAAATATAATTAACCCAAACGCTATTCCAAAAAGTTTCGCTCTTTTCTTCAAGAACTTGCAGAAAAAGTGAGCGAAACATCTTTAAACGATGTTATCTTGATTTCGGACAACGCCAAAATCAATAAGACTCAAGAAATACGGGTTAGATCTATTTGCGTTTGGGTTAAATCTGTTTGCGTTTAAGATTATTTAATGTGCGAATGCTAAATTAATATTTACTCAAGTGTGTTCCTGTGATCATTGACACAACGAATTAATTCACAGTAGTTCTCCATCGTTGTTCTTCCTCCATTATCATAACCAATATTTGAAATTCTCTTTGCTAGACATTTGATATGTCCCAGAATCACGTAAATATAGAAAACCGAATAAATATCCGTTGTCAAATTCATCATGCACTGAACACAAGAATTGAACAATTGATATCCAAAAGCTAAGACATACAAAGTCCTTGAAGCTCTCCAATCGAATGGTAGCCAGCCTTCTAGCATGAGTCTTCCAGCTAGAACTGCTGAAATTCCATATGTTCCAACCGTTGACCAAAAAAGCACTTGATATAGACCAAATATTCGACGACAATTCCTTATAACTTTCTCCATGTACTTCTTTTCGTCGGGATCTTCCTCAACTCGATTGTCCAGTTCCCTTAGATATTTATGAGATTTCAACAAATTCTTGCGATAAAACAACAAAACCACCATTTGTAAGGAACAAGCAGTTAGCTCAATGCTTGTGGACATATTTCTCATAAGTTCGGCAAACGATTCGACAAAGAATCCTTGAATTATGAGTTGCAATGGTGCCAACAAAGTTACGGCTATATTAATTAATATCGAATATAATTTATAGAGTTTTTTGTATTTCTTAAACGGATGGATTCCGAGAATACTCCAAAAACGCCAGACATAGCGAAAAGCTTCGGTTGAATCTAAGTTCACCATGATGGATGATTTTGAATTGTTATTTTGATAGACTGCTTCCAGGGATGTGGTAGTTTATATACAGCCATTAATGAGCTATAACATAATTAATTATTAACATTGAAAATGATGTTTAGGCTAACTTAATGATATTTAATATCTCAGCACATGGAAATAAGCTAATAACATGGATTACAAATTTATAAGGAAACTCGCAATAAAAATGGATTCCAAAGGGAAACCATTATGCAATGGTTGTTCTAGAAACATTAATTGCTAATTAAAATCCCATCATATAGCAAAATTTTCTAAACCATTAATAAAATATGAAAAATATTCTAGCATCTGTATTCACATGCTCGTCAAATTACATTAAATTAGAAAAAAATGGAGTTTGTTGGCGTGAGTGAGAGGGAAGTGAGTCATGCGGTTGTCAAAATCGGTTGAATAGTCGCCTTTCACACGAAGATACTAGTTGCTGGAGATTTTTTTGACGTTTTCTTTAAGTCTCTTTAACAATCTCTTGTACCTTTCACACGCAAGCAATGAAAACCTGGAAATTTTCTTATTTTCCTTTAAAACTACCTTGGTTGAACGCACACAAACGTAGTGTGAAGAGAAACGTCAAAAAAAAATCTCCTGAATTTATTGACCGGGGAGAGTTCGTTTACCCCTCATTCTTCCTGTCCTTTTCGCCCATGAACTAATTGTTGCCGGCAACTTAGTCTTAGTGTGAAAGGGGACATACGATTTTATACATAGCGTTGGGAAAAATACAGAAAATGTTCAACTCTACCTGGCAGATCAACCCGAATGGTTGGTGGTAATTGACATAAGAGGATATTTAATTCAATGTGATAGGTGATTGATTCAGAGGTTCCTACATTCATTAATTTTTTAAAGGTTATTAGCTAAATCACAATCACGCGTTCGGTCGTGCCGACTTTGACATATTGAATAGAAACAATAGATTCTTATGAGGCAATCTGAAATGTTACCTCAAGCTTTGTGCTCGCTTTAGATCGTAAATATCGTAAGCTCGAGCTCAACGCCCGAATAGATCTATTTTCTATTTTGTCGCGCTTTGACAGCTCACAGTAGGTAATTCCCATTTCGTTTGTTTTCCCTTTTCTTTCGGATGGGAAAGTTTTTGTGGATCTAGAATTTTTAATTAAAAAGAAAACATTTACTTTACAAAAACATAAGAAAATTCGTTTGAGTGATAATTATTTATTAATTCTAATTAAGTGTGAACCATTTTTGTTTGATAAAAGTTATTATAATAAGTGCTTATGTACATTTGGTTTGTGTGTTGTGATTCAACTTGCAAATAAAATTGGAAATTAATTTGGATGTTTTTATAATTCCATGATTATTTTTATGCTTTCATCAATTTTATAGAATAAAATGAAATGGTTTTCTGTGAAATGTATTTTGTGTTTTATTTATTTCATTTGAAAATACCTAAATAAAATTATTTTGATGTTCTCTTTTGGAAGTATCTTTCTATCCTTTTTTAGATGTGTTCGATTTAGGCAATTTTTGTTTGGTTCCGGAGAGTGTATTTACTCCGGTGTGTATACTTCTTCTATGTCGAATTTACACTTTGTCTTCTGTTTTTTTGTTGATGAATGATGTTTCTTGTGGCGCTATCACTTAGTCCCCTTTCACACAAGGCAACTGAGTTGCCGGCAACAATTAGTTCATAGGCGAGAAGGGCAGGAAGAAAGAGGGGTAAACGAAATCTCCCCGGTCAACAAATTCAGGAGACTTTTTTGACGTTTCTCTTCACACTACGTTTGTGTGCGTTCAACCAAGGTAGTTTAAAAGAAAAATACAGCAAGTCTCCTCCAACTTTGTATCTTCGTGTGAAAGGTACAAGAGATTGTTAAGGAGATTTAAAGAAAACGTCAAAAAAATCACCAGCAACTAGTATCTTCGTGTGAAAGGGGACTTACACTTTTTCTTTTTAGTTTGTATTTTATTTTTTATGAGTATTTTTGTTGGAAAATCAATGTTCACAAACATAGATTACAAATAAATTAAAATCCCGACACAAGAAATCTGTGTCTTACAACTTTTTGTAATATTAATTACGATTTGTCTCGTGTGTTTTTTGCGGAATTGTGTTGGAATCCAACCTGTTAATGCGGTAGGTATGCATAGGACCATACGTATACCACGTTCTGTCGAAGAGTGAATACATTTTTTTCTGTATGTGGGAAAGAGAAAATATCGCTCATATAAGGAGAATAGTTGAATAGGGAAAACAAAAATGACGGTTTGCAACACATCAAAGTTGTAAGGAGTAAGTACGTACTAAGATCGCCACATTTAAATGTGCAAATCTTTTTGCTAGCCTTATTTTGCAGTAAAACTATTCACCCAGCTTAAGATTAGCTGCATTTTATTTTCCCCCAGATCTAATCCGGATCAGATCATGATAATAAAACAAACTGGATCACAAATTTATTTATTTCTCACAGTTGGCTTTATTTACACAATAAAATTGGCAGAAGGAAAATTTTCACAAATCTTGTTTGAAATAATATTTGGTATCTAAGGAAGAGCGAATGTTTAAAAATGGAACAGTTTTATTTTTTTAATTTAATTTTCATTAAGTTAATAGTTTTTATGTATTTTTTCAATGCCTCGCGACGCGTCGGTTCTATTAAATGAAGAAAAAACTCTTAAAAAAATTTGGAATAATGGCGGCATGTGTTGGATTTCAAGAATTTTTAATTTTATTGAGTTTTTTTTTGTAAATCTCAGCAGTGGCACCAACCTTTAAAATTAAAATATTGCTAGGAAAGTGTTCAGAATATGGATTTTGAAATCCAAATCCAAAGGCAGACCTGGATCTTGTGTTGTTTTTGTAATACTTGTATTTATGTTTCCAAATCCAATCCGGATCAGATCTGAGGGAAAATAAAATGCAGCTATTGTTTTGTCCGACGGGTGTTTTTTTTGCGTAAATGCCTGTTTACATGGGTTTTTTACTAATTGGCGCATGCAGAGAGACGGGTAGCGTAAAAAAGAGAAGGGTAGGTTTAACTCAAACTAGTTTCAATAAATTAATATTCTCGGGTTCAGCATGAGAGACTGCTTTAATGAGTGAGTGAGAAATAGATGGATTTAAAGGGTGTGAGATAGGGAAGGGTATATTGAAGTGAAAGGGGTTTTCTTTATAATGTAAGCACGGGGATCGTCGCTATGAATGAAAAAATGCTTCAGTAAAATGATCATGTGAATTGTAGGCAGCGAGTTGCAAAAAAGAAGTGTGTAGGTATAGGGAATCGACAGAATGCAATACTAAATCTGTTATATTTTTTTCTTGATCATAATAGGTATAATAATAATTAATCCTCATAATTCTGGGTGAACTGATTTTAAGATCTATGGAACAATCGTTGACTTTTTTTTCTTTTTATTTGTCCTTGCTGACATTTTTAACTCCTTTTGCGAAGTCTTCCATTTGCTGGTGTCTTAGAAGTAGCTACATTGTACATTCTTATTTCTTCCCATTAGATACTTGTCAAAGTTATAAATGCTTGAGGAAATGTTTTTTTTTTTTAAATCGCTTTCTTGAATTCCATTACAATAAAAAAGGGAAAAGTGATGAAAAACTACCTTAGCGCATATACCTAATGTATACTTTCATTACCAAAGCTATTTATTTGCATTGGTTAGAGATCCTAAATGAAAACATAAAATACAGAGACATTTTTGATTCTCTATTATCTGCGAAGAATTTCAGAAATGCAATTTTAATGAAACAGAACTTTTATTTGTCATTGCTCACCGCCCGAGGTTTGAAGCCACATTTCGTTTTGCAATTTTAAAGGTCGCGCTTAATGACACATGTTATCGTAAAGTCGATCAAAAGCCCATCAAAGCCCGACCGACCGAACGCGTGATTGTGATTTGGCCATATTTCTTTCAAATGTTGACCGTAACAGAGGATGGCATGGTTTAATCTAAAAATCCAATTTTCTATGACACGTTCGTTTCGGAGACTTTGAGTGATATTTGGCCAATGCCGAGAGCAATTTCAGTTCCTTAATTATAGGCAACTTAGCCTTGAAGACTTTGAAACTCATATAACCCCAAATAAAAAAAGTCTGGAGGTGTGAGAGAAGGTCAATTCAAATGCCCAAAGATTTAAATTTACTGTGCACCGAACCGTTCTCGGAATTAAGCTATGCTTTGACGGACTGTTTCTCAAGAAGTACCATGTTGTTGGATCCAAACTTTGTCGAAATCACTGGCTTCTGTTTCATGTGGAAAATAGTCCGTTATCATGGTGTGATAACGAGTTCCATTCACATGTACATTTTGTACGGCATAATTTTTAAAGAAATATGAACTAATTATTTTATCAGCCCTAAAACCACACTTGAAGCTCTTTGGGTTATTAAGTCTTTTGCTTATTGACACATGAGCTATTCAGTGCACAAATGATTAACTCCATTTTTAAAAAAAAATCTTATATTTGAGTGTCAAAGCACTTGGTATAGCCAAGAAAATTATAATAAACAAATTTTGGAATGATTTTTTTTTTTAATATTTTTTTTTATTTTGTATTTTTTAGTACGTCGATTTTTAGTATCTATTCATTTCTATAGTATAAAAACAGTGGTTTGACGGGGAGGGGATTTTAGTACATCGGGGTTGAGGTACAAAATTGAAACTTAATTGGCACTAAATTCCTGCATAATTAAAATTTTACATTTCGATTGTAGAGGACCCAGCTTGACGGACCTCTCAGCTATCCACCTATTTATTATCTGCGTTGGGAAAAAAGTGTTTCTTTCTATTTTTTTTTTTTTACACAAAAAAATAATTTTTAACTTCAAGCACGAATAGTGTTTGTTAAAAATAACGGGCAGTCAAGGATCATTTTTGTGCTTGAATTAATTTGCATGCATTTTATTTTGTCATTTCCTTCCGTTATCGGGATTTTGCAGCTGCCTGTTTTTATTCTGAAATGACTGAAATGTACACAGTTTTATTTTAATTGAAAAAAAAGAACTTATATTTTATTCACTTGATTTTTCTGAGGATTGAACCTGGGACCAGCTGACTACGCTACTACTATGCCAACACGCAATGCGTAAAGCGCCCATACACACGACACTTGTGCTGCATACACTTGTGTCAGTGGATTTAAATATGTGTTGTGTATGGGCTGGTGGGGTATGGTATGTTTCGCCAGAATTGTTTGGCAAATTAACGTTTCGCGGTGGTACATTTCGCCGTTTCTCGTTTCGCATTTTTTTATTTAGCATTTTGTTATTTCGCAATTTTCGTTTTGCAAATTACGTTTGGTTTTTTATATGATATGACAAACCATCATTTCGCAATTTTCACTTAATATTTTGTTTGATTGGCATATTTAGGTTTGGCAATTTATTATTTGGCATTTTGTTATTTGGCTTTTTCTTATTTGGCATTTTATTATTTTGCTATTTTTCATTCAGCATTTTGTTATTTCGCTTTTTTTTATTTGGCAATTTGATGTTCAGCTTTTTTTTATTTGGCATTCGATTGCGCGAAATTTCGCGCGAAATTTTAAGGCATGTAATTTAATGGAAGCCAAAACATTGCCAAACAATCGAATGCCAAATAAAAAAAAGCTGAACATCAAATTGCCAAATAAAAAAAAGCGAAAAAACACTGAATAAAGAATATAAAAAATATAATGCACATACGAAAATAACTGCCCAATTGCTTAAAACCCTTTTTTCCTTGGAGTGAAATGTGAAAATCCTCTTTCTGTTATGTACTTACCTTAACTAAGCAAACAAACTGAAATCTTAAATCGCGAAAGTGATTACGGTAAAAATTGCAAAACAACTAAAAAAAATATTACCAACGCAAGCACGACTAAGCAACAACGGTTCAGAAAAAAAAACTGTTAATCTTGAAAAGAGACGATGGTAATGATTGGTCAAACGATCAAAACAACTAAACGGCGAAATGATCTATTAGCGAAATAATAAAACGGCTTGACGATATTTATCGAAATGATTAAACGGCGAAACGTTATTTCGCAAAATAATGAAACGGCGCAACAATATTTTGCGAAAAAACACTTGGCCAAATAATAAACAATTTAACAAAGAAAAACTAAAGAATAATTTGCCAAATGAATTTTGCGAAATGATTGAAAATATTTTTAACAAAAAGCGAAATATAAAACCGCCGAATGTTAATTGCAGAATGATTGAAAAACGTAATGAATAAAAAAAAAATGTAAAAATGTAAAGATGGCGGAAATGGAAAGGTCTTACAGTGTTATTCCGAATCTAATTAGCATGAGAGGTGCATATTCCCTACTGTTTCAGACTTTGGCATTTCCTCGTAAGCGGGCAATGCGAATCCAGAATAAGTAAGAAACAATAGGGAAACATACGTTATCTCCAAAAAAACACATTTTCAATCGGACGAATTCTCCACAAAAAATTAATCCAACACGACAAAATCTCCGTGGGAAAAGGCGCCCAAACAACAAAATCCCCAAAATTTATTTTTTGTTGCCACTATCTCAAAATATCCAGTAATCTCCAATAATCCCCAACATATTTTTTTTTTATTGTTAAAGTTGATGCAGTTATTAATTCACAGTTAGGAATTATTATATGTACTCATAACTCATTACATATGCTGGTCTGTGGTTCAAATCTTAGTGAAGCAAACAGTTTTTTCAAATAAAAATGAAAATACATAGACCAAGCACCACTAAAGCAAAGTTTTGATCGGCCTGGCGACCGTGAAAAAGCTATAACTCCAGCCTAAAAACTTGTTGGTAGCTTTCTGACAATTTTTTTTCCTTTGAGTTGTTTTTGTTTTGCAAAAAATATATTTGGCTACATATGATTTTGTTTGGTGTGAAAGCACACCTTCTCTTTTTGGGATTTTCTCCTAGAGATATTTTAAGGGATTTTTTTTGGGAATTTTATCTTTGCTCGGTTTTTTCTTAGGGATTTTGTTTGTGGGGATTGTTTTTTTTTTGGGATTATGTTGTTTTGTTTTTCGTCACTAACCCGAAACAATACATATTTTTGAATACATACTGCCTTTTATCTTGATTAAATGTTGCTGAAATCAATGGATAATGCAGCTTACTGATGTGAAAAAGAATGAATTTCTGTATAAAGATGAGTAAAGGAGATATAATTAATAAGATAAATAAAAATATTTATAAAAGTAATCGAGTTCATTGAAATTATAAACAGTTTTTTCTCTTCCCATCCGACAAGCTGCATTTATCTCCACAAGTCTCCACTGCAACAAAATATAAGTTGAAAAATAAAAAAAAAATATAAAAATTATACACACATTCAAGTTATCTACCATTTAAGAATCAACAAAAAAGCAAAGCAAAAAATAAATTAATAAGAAGAGAATATTTTCCGATTTTTAATTTTCCCTCATGATTATGGAAAAATGTCTACTTGTACTCTCTAAAAGGGTGGGGAAGGCTATAGAGATGGGTTAACACCCTTAAAATCAGTTGAACGTCATACCCAACTCTTCGGCTATACCTATAACTTACATTCCCATATACGAAAATACATAGAGAACATTTTATCAGCATCCTCATCATCATCAAGAGAAGAATCATCAACAACAACATTCCAATATACCGCGGCAATTCACCCACACCTACTCCTCCCTCTCAGGAAAAAAAAAATATAAAGAAAAAAAAACTCAAGGGGTTGCAGGCATCCTCGTCTTGTCGTTGTCCTGCCCTGATGCAATGCAAGTGGCGCATCCTGCTTCAAATCGTTAAGCGGGAATGAATACAGCAACAAAAAAAAAAAAAAAAAAGATACACTTCTTCTCCGCCTACCACAACTAACGCCCACAAAAGTATCTGGATGGCTTATGATTTATTAAAATTCTGAAAAGCCTGGCATGTTGTTAGAGGAATGCTCTCTGCAAAAATATAGATTAAAAAATTTATATCCTATGAAGTCCTTGGGGGCTTTCCGTCCTCCTACCACCCCTGTTCCGACAGTCAAGGGTGGTCGACTGTGTATAGGCGTACAAATGTGTATATATGAGAAAATATTTGCTCTTTTTTGCCGCTATGCCGTGTCGGTTGCTTTCTAGGCCTCAGCTTATGTCGAAGAGAAACAACATTCAGAGTCATTGAGCCTTCGCTCGACGAGAAGGGATGACGAAAGAAAGAATTCTTTTATTTTGTCCCTTTATTTGGTTCGTTTAGAATTTGCGAATCCTTATCATAACTTCATGAGATTCCTCCTTAGAAAATTTACATTCACAACACAGGCATAATGGTAGGTGATGGTAGCTTTGAAGGCAGATTTGAATAGATTTTCAACAAGGTTGACGCAAGGTTTAGCCATGAGGATCTCAGCCAAAGAGCAACACTGGCAGTGCCGGATTAATATGAATCGGTGCCTTTGGAATACCCAGTCTGTGTTTATTTAAGGGTGATAGCCTAAAAAGAGGATCTTCAGATTCTATCTGCCTGCATCAAAAACTTCAAAAAATGTTTTAAGAAAAAATACCCTTGAATGTGTATATTTGATTTTTCTAAATATTCTCTCGAAAAGTTTTGGAAAAAATTATGGAGTAAAATTGATTTTCTATATTTTTAAACTTATGGATAAATGTGACGGTTTTAAAGTAGGTACTGTTATTTTTTGTGCTTAAACAAAGTCAATTTTCTATCAAACAATTAACCTCAAAACCCTCGAGTTTCTTATGTCCATTTACCTGATTTTTCCAAAAAAAAAAAAAAAAAAAAAAAACCCATAAGTCCAGGGTCCTTGCTTATTTTCCTGGCAACAAAGCATATTTTAACAAATACAAATTCGTTTACATTTACCTACCCCCTTTGACCCTACGCTATTACGTTTAATGTCCTTACATAAGTACCTAGTCCGTCCTATGGTTAAGTGCGCCCTTTCATTGCAGCCTAGAATACCTACATGTCAAGCAACAATAACGAAACAAAACAAAGGTTTGAAAAAGTCTTGATTAAAAAATGTGTTTGCCTTCTTTTGATATCAATTTATTGTTGTTGTTGGCTGTGAATTACATTGCTTAGCTGGCTCAGCTTTCTTTTATAATTCTTGCTTAAATGCGGTTTTAATAATTTTTTCTCTCATTCTATCCTTTTTTTAGAGCAAATAAAATATTATACAGAGGTAAAAGAGGGAAATTATTTCATTTCTAATTAATGTCTGTTTGGAGATTGTAAAATCATAACTCAGAGTTCTTTTGCAGTTGTGATGTAAATAATTTTAATACACAGACTTATATGTAATGGAATGTTATTTCTTCTATGAAAAGAATTAAAAGAACATACACACATACAAGTCTAGCTACCCTACATATACATAGATAGGTAAAATACTCTTAAATTCATTCAAAATATGCTGTCTAGGATTTGTGGAGTATGCTTTAGTTTACCTCATCTCGGAATAAAAAGAAATAAACATGAAATTTACTTTAGGTATTAAAAATTTTATCATTATTTCTCGAGATACTACAATTTTGTGGCATCAAAGTAAGGAGTCTAGGAGGTACAGGCGCGGATCCAGGATTTGGTTCAGGGGGGGGGGGGGCATTTTCGTTCAATTTTACCTACCTTTCAAAAAAAATCAATAACATTTAATTCTTTTTCCATGTCCATTTATTACCTACTTAAAATTCTTTGAATAATGCTCTGTTTGCTTGAAAAAAAAGCAGGTTTGTAACCAAGCAACATAATTATATTCAATATTTGTTTCATCATACTATTATTTTAAATTCAAAATTGTAACCGTTCAAACAAAGACTTAAACATTGCATACCTTTACCCATGTTAAAATATCATTGCATACTTTTTTTAAAATACCATTGCATACTTTTTTAAAATACCATTGCATACTTTTTTAAAATACCATTGCATACTTAACCTAGTACATTTACTTTTAATTTCATACAACTCACAGTCAGTATAGACACAAATTGTTATAAGTAATGGTATGAAATTAGTAATATTTGTCAGAACTTCGTGTTCCATCGTCTACACCCCCTCCTAAAAAGAAGAACCGGACTAAGCCAGTCAACGAAACTGCTTATCTATAAGCAATTAATAAGACCTGTCATCAGCTACAGCTTTCCCGTGTGGTACACAATCTCAAAGACAGCGATGCAGAACCTTCAACTCTTTGAAAGGAAAATTCTGAGGATATGTACCGGGCTGGTCTTTGATCGACAGCGGCAAAAGCACTACAGCAACCAAAGAGTCTACGACGAAGCCAAAATCAAGCCACTGGACCAATTTCTCGTGCTATTCGCAAAGAACTTCATCGCAAAAACCGCCAATCACCCTAACCTGCTGATGAGAAGGATGACCACTCAGGAACGACACCCAGAGCCTAGGTACCTAAGTGCTATGGACATAATCGATAGAATCCCAACCGACAACGGAAAAGCAGTTGTATTCTAGGCTGACACTGGGTCAGCCTTCCACCGTGGCTAAACATCAACCCAAGACAACCGGGACGGAACACCCCGAGGGCATCAAAGTATTTTAAGCCAATGTATAAAGTTAGGCCCCCTATGTGCCAACAATTTTTTTTTATATTCATTGTATCTTTATAGTTTTAAGTTTAACCAATTGTATATATAATGTTCAATAAAAAATCTTGAATCTTGTAATATTTGTCAGAAAATCAGTGAATAAAGTTGATCTTCAAGTTTGTTATCAAATTAATCAATTGTGTTTCTTTGATTTTGCTTCACTTGATATTTTGTTGATTCTTTCTGATTGGTTTACGTCAGGAGCTCCTCCAGACAACCAGCGGAACAAGTCCACCGACTATTGGCAGCAGCGATAGGGTCAGTCAGGAGTTCCTCCAGACCTCCCTCTATCGTCTCCAGTACCAGCAGCGACATTCAACGGGCATCGTAAAGGGTCAGTCAGGAGTTCCTCCAGACCTCCCTTCACCAACCCCATAGAACTCAGCAGCGAACAACATAGTAACATAGTAAGTGTTAGTTGGGAGTTCCTCCCGACGACCTTACATTGCCTTGCCCGCTGAGCATCTTCACTCTACGATTCATTTCCTCACAGGTTCTTTATTTATGTCTAAGAGGAGTCCGAAGCGTTTGAGTAGAGACTTCACAATTGATATTTTCTGGAATAAAAAGTGTTAGTTGAAACACATCCAAGGTTTCAGGTTTTAGTCTTTCTCGCAGATCTGTGAGAATAAAGTCCAGTAAGGGTGCATATATTGATACCCTGTAGTATTATTCAGCTGAATTAAATTCATGGCTGGCGCGATAAATTTGACTTCCACCAATTTCCAATTTCAGGTCAATATTCAGTTGATCAGCAAAATTTTTTGCATGCTGCCAGACGTTGTTAAAACTAGCATCCATATTCTCCTGGGAACTAAGCAAGAACAGAAATTGTGTTCTTTACCTGCATAGCGTTGTCGATCGAGCGCTGTCGTTTGTTGAAATTTGCTCAGAGACTGGGTAAGAGATAGTACCTACATCACTTAAACACAATACTGACACAATGAATTGTGTGTTACATAAAGTTGTAACAAGTGAAGAATGCTGCTTGAAGAAGAATGCTCCTCTTTCATAACTGCCTCAGCGTCTCGAATAGCGAGTACTTATTGGAACTTCGCGAAATTGAGTGTGAAGAATTCAGTAGTAGCCGTGGCGTGATGGTTAGTGCGATGGACTGTCATGCCGGAGGTCTAAGGTTCGATCCCCAGCCTCGCCACCTATTTATTTAAAAAGAAAAAACGGCTACTGCCTCTTGCGAGGAATTGACAAATCCTCCAAGAGTATCTCCTGTCACAGAAAAGTGCCGCTCGTTAGCCGTTCGGATTCGGCAATAAACTGTAGGTCCCCTCCATTCCTGCATAGACACGCACACAGGAATGGTTGAGAGTTGTAAGTCACTAGGCCCTAGTTCTTCATGAGCTGTTGTGCCATCAAATTTATTTATTTTATAGTTATTCAGTTTGTGGCTGTAGCACGGTGTATTTACAGCGTTTTTGGCTTTCTTCTGGATTTCCGTGACAGCACTTCGAACTTTGGAAATAATAACGATCCATCAGTTCCAAGTGGAAGTTTTTATTTTGTCCCAGCTAAAAAAAGGAGCTGATTCTTTAGCTGGGACAAAATAATTTGGCCAATGGTTAGTTAGTTAAGGATAACTCCTTAGATGTCGTAGTTCTATTCAACTTCGCTTCGGCAATAAGTTTTCTTATGGTGTCTTTCCAATCTTCCTCATCGGAGTCGTATTCTTCGCCAGTTTTAGCATTAGCTAGTTCCTTGAACGCATCCTCGAAATTATTATTTAAAATTTGATCATAAATCTCTTTTCCGCAGCATGAAATAAGATGTTTTGTGTTGTCTTGCTTATATATGTATGTAGCATTAGACGAGGCTGACTGCAAATGTTGCTCTGGTTTTTTTTAATCTACATTTCTCTGAAATTTCCTTCGTTCACAGTCACGTGAGATTTTTTTTTTTTTTTTTGGAAATATCAGTGTTATGAAGTACATGTATAGCTCCATCATCTCTATGTCCTCGAAATGATACATTTTGCCGCCCAAGGAATATAATATAGTTTTTACTATACTGCCCGTAATGGCCCTACCCTAACTACAAAATTTCTGATTTTGAAGTTGGGGCATTGCCCTAAGTTTAAAGGAGGCGTTTTTGTGTTAAAAAAGAGCATGACAAAACGTGCGATCAAGTCTAATGCATATGCAATACATACATACAAATTTTTATTTTCTATATTACATTTTAATTAAAATTTAAATCAATGAAAACAGCATATTTCAAAATTTTATTAAGATTAATAGAAAAGTTTATTTAAGATAGACCTCTTTGATTTTTATAACTGTTTCAACAAAGTGAACATTGAGAAAGAGAAGCGTATAATCTGCGAATAAACAAGATAAATATTACTGTCTATAACTAGCATTCTTATATAAATAAAGTATTTTGTTTAACTTACACTAACACATGTCTGCAATGTCACTGGAACTAAACTTCCAGCCATAATTATTGTTCTTTTTTGAGTCCTTTGCATAAAAATTATAACTGTTTTCTGAAATTTCGGAGTCTGATCCATCCAATTGGAAGAGTATAAAGCCGTGGTAAGATTATCACTGCTTGTCATTAAGTCATTGACAAAATAACAACATGGCATGACTTGTGCAAAAAGTACGCAAACATAAGCTAGAGTCATAAGTAGCTTTGCAAAATTACTACCAAAGAAGAGATAATCAAATATGGCCAAGCACAACGCAAAAGCTGTGACCATAAATTGGATAAGAATCGCTCCGGAGATCACAGGCCGAACAAGCTCAAAAAACCTAAAAAGAAAAAAAAAATATTTACTTATTCATTTTACTAGCTGACCTGCCCAGCCTTGCGCGGGTAGACAAATCTAATCGTGTTTAAATATGTAAGTAAAAATATCAATAAAAATGATATATTTTAGCCTGAACGTCAAAATAGTGCACATACGTTGTAGATTCTATTAAGAGTCGGTAGTCATCGAACAATATATTGTGTCCCAGAAAGGTACGACAACATCTAACTGATGAGCCCAACTATCGTGCCTGAGCGAATTTCATTCAATACAGTCCACTAAAACAAAAACAATTATTTTATTTGTGTTTTCCTTCTCGGAATTCAAGAATCTAATGATGCAGTAATTAGCGGCGCAGGGACATAAGGCCCAGGGATATAAAGCCCAATTTTTATTTTTGGGGCTTATGTCTCACTTATGTGTGGGATATAAAGCCGAAATTGAATTTGGGCCTTAAGTCCCACCCAAGTGAGACATAAGCCCAAAAAAAATGTGGGGGGTTATGTCCCACGAAATATGAATTTTCAAATGATAAAACTTGGGGCATTTCAGGACCAAAAAAGTTTTTGTTTATTATTAATTAAATACAGGGTGATCGGTATAAGATGCACCAAACTGCGAATAGGTTGGGTTAAGACAAGAAAAAAATCGTATGGGTCTATTTCCCCCCGTTTAGGCAGGAGGGGCAATTTTTTAAAAAATTGACTTAAAACAGAAAAAAAAAATATTTAAAAACAACGGTACAATTAAAAATGCCATGCTATACCTTTTTGGAAAGCCAGAAATCTCTTCTTTGATTTTCATTTTAAATTAAGTTGTGTTAGTGAATACTTTTTGAAAAATAGTTTCGAAACTCGAAATTTAAAAAGAAAAAAATGAAAAAAATGATTTAAACTAATTTTCTTCAAAATTTTATGTAATTAAATGTAATTTTTGTTTTCAGAATTCAATGCTCTTATTAGCTTTCAGTAAAAAAAAAAGAAAACCGGATGCAAAATAGTCTTTTAGTTTTTGAGAAAATTGAAAATAACAGGAGATGGAATTTTCTAAAACAATTGACTTAATACAGAAAAAAACATATTAAAAAACATCGGTAATGGCTAAAACAACTTGCTATACTTTTTTGTTAAGCCAGAAATATGTGCTTCCATTTTGTTTATAAATTAAATTGTTTTAGTGAACAGTTTTTTAAAACTTAATTTTCAAACTTAAATTTAAAAAAAAAAAATTTTTAAATTGTGTTCAAACTGATTTTGTTCAAAATTTTACGTCATTTAGTAGTATTTTTATTTTTAATATTCAATACTCCCATCAATTTTTAGTCAAACATTGAAAACCAAATGTCAAAATGTAGTCTAGTGTTTGAGAAAATTGAAAATAACAAAAGTAAGTTTTCCTTAAATTCGACTTCCATCCGTTATTCTGTTGTTCAAAAGATCCTATTTCTACAAAATATGTAGTAAAGTAGAATTCGTTATTTTCAATTTTCTCAAAAACTAAAACATTTTAGCATACGGTTTTCTGTTTTTTATTGAAAATTAATAAGAGCATTGAATTTTGAAAACAAAAATTATACTTAAGTACATAAAATTTTGAAAAAAATTAGTTTGGTTGCCAGGGTTTGAAACCCTTGCAACCCCCTACTTGGTCCACTATAGGATTTGCGGTAGGTGCGAGGTTGAGTGTATGCAGTTTCTTTTGCTTGGTGCTAGACCCCAACCCCCTCCCATAGTAAAAAATGATAGCATTAAACCACTTTACAAAAATCCGTTATTATTTTGCGCCGCCTGAGTTATCGTAACCGTGCCTTTTGTTTTTCCTAATTTTCATTCAAATAAAACACCAAAAAGTTATTGTTAATTTTATTGAAATGCAAAATCTTTTTACTCTTCTATGCTTCTAGAAAATTTGGGATTCATGTCCAATTTTTAACAAAAAATATTTTAGGCTTGGGTCTCATTTGGGTGGGACTTAAGGCCCCAAATTCAAATTCGGCTTTATTTCCCACTCAAGTAAAATATAAAAATTGGGCTTTATGCCCCTGCACCGTAATAAGGTGCTAATTTAGTGCCGCAATATTAAATTAAGTGCTCTTTGATTTGACTTTGAAATGTACCTTAACAGTTTAGCCAAAAATCCTTAAACACCCAAAAATGAATTCATAGTGAAAAGAATGTGCCAAATTAAGGTGCCCTTAGGCCCTTAGGCCCTTTTCAAAAATATGCAAATCAACTTGTTAACGCCACTCCTACGTGTCCAAATTGGCCTGTGGAACCTTTATGGAACTTGTGGAACGTGTGGCGGCGCTATCTTGACGTCAGCTTAGCACCGTCACAGGTTTGAGGGGGAGTGGAATTAAGTGCTCAGCTAAAATTGCAGCATACTCAATTAGCACATAGTTAGGTCCTAATTATTGCATCATTAGATTTTTGAATTTCGTCTGTGGCGGCGCCATCTTGACGCACATAAAATAAACCACGATCTTGCTTAATTTAATTCGTAAACAATTGGTGGTAGCACCTGTTGTTGTTTGTTGTTCAAAAATTCAATGAAACTAAAGGAATAAAGAATGGTCAGTTCCAATAAACCACAATCAAGCTTATTTGCTTTTCAATTCCTATTATTTAATTAACATCAATACGTATTTTTATAAGTAAATACCTAAGTAGTAGTAGCTGTGGCGTGATGGTTAGTGCGATGGACTGTCATGCCGGAGGTATAAGGTTCGATCCCCAGCTTCGCCACCTATTTATTTAAAAAGAAAAAACGGCTACTACTCTTGCGAGGAATTGACAAATCCTCCAAGAGTATCTCCTGTCACAGAAAAGTGCCGCTCGTTAGCCGTTCGGATTCGGCAATAAACTGTAGGTCCCCTCCATTCCTGCAGACACGCACACAGGAATGGTTGAGAGTTGTAAGTCACTAGGCCCTAGTTCTTCATGAGCTGTTGTGCCATCAAATTTATTTATTTTTAAATACCTAAGTACTTGTATGTACAAGTCTCCGTTTTTATGAATTCTAATAGTTTAAGCTATAAATCGCAAACTAGATAAAAAGTAATTATCACGTAAAACTTCTTCAAATAATTACTCACGTCTTAGTTGCACGTTCTTGCTGTTGTGGGGGAAAATTATTTATTTAATCTTTTACCGATCGACCAATTTACTCAAAGAGTAAACAAAATCTGATTAAATCATTCATCATTCATCGAGCAATAATCAGCTTTTAATTTAAGTATTTTATAAAGTTTTAAGTATAAATTATTAAAATTTAACATTTTTAAATGTAAAACTCTTTGAACTATAACCGGATTGCAATAAAAGGTTGGCATCCTAGACGAAAAGTGTGTTGAATATTTCTTACTTTTAATAATGAAAAACTGTTATAACTGTTATAAATTGGGATTTCTCTAGTCTCATCCAAATTGCCAACTTGTAACAATTTTATTTATAAAGAAGATAAACATAGGGCTAAGGCCCTCCTGAATGGGCATACTTCGGTACCCAAAGTTTTTTTTTTAAGTCGCGCGAAACCCTTTTATGCATACCTATTTATATTGACGATAAACTGTTATAACCGTTAAAAATTAACATTTACTTATAGCCTCTTCCATATATTATATTAATTTTATAAAAACTTTATTTATTCGTTTCTTTTTCTGAATACCAAAATCAGACCTTTAAAGTTATCCCATGCATTCGTTTGGTATACCTACGAACAAAAAACAATTTAGATGAAGGAATTCTGGAAGTTTTCTCTTTATCCTAGGTGAGGATTCATTTTATTGTCGACAAAGTTTTCTATTTTGCTACACGAAACCTACACGAATATACTTATACTTAAATATGCAGGTGGCATATACCCACCTTGGGATGAGCAAGAACTCGATTTTAAATTACATAGGAAAGTGCCAGAAAGAGGCGAAACTCGAGAAAAGTGGCTATAAAGTTTTTGTGGTTGTTACTGTTTATAAATTAACCATGTTAATTGTATGTTACACGCTTACTTAATTTTGCCTAAAATGTTGTTAGTCCGTGTGGACAAAGTTCAAACTTTAAACCATGCATAATAAAAGAATCTACCTGCACAAAAAACTGATTTAATTTTGGTGTCTTTCTCTTACGTGTGTATTAAAAAATTTGAATATTTTTTTATACTTGATTTTATATGAAAAAAAAAAAAAAAAAAAAACTTGAAAATATGTAGAAAATAATATTAGTTTTTAGAAAATAAAGACTCGTTTTTATTAAATTTTTGACTATTTAAAAATGAAATGATTTTTGTTTGATTTTTGTTGCACTTCCGTATTTTCTGTGGATGGTTTTTAGGAGGTTTATTTAGTTACTGTGAGAAAAAGGTCAATATCAAATAATTTAATGATAAATGTGTTTGACAAATGTAGCAAATTTAATTATGTATTAAAGTAAAACCGAAAGTTTAAACAAACATTAGGGAAATTTAAAGAAAAAAAGAGGTAAATCCCCTATGTTACTACATTTTATCTTCATTTTTAGGTCATTAAATTATGTTTAAGTGGCCGTCGAGAGAAAAAGAGAAAGAAATTGTTTTTAAGAAAGAAAAAGCACTTCTCGGGCTGAAAAATAGTTGTTGTCAAAATTTGTTTAATATAAAATAATAACAAAAAATTAATATTTTTTTTTTTTTTTCAATAAAAAAAGCTATTTATTTATTTATCATCAATTAGAGATCTTTTAATCCACAATTAGACTAACGAAGGTTACAAATATAAGTAAATAATAATTGAATATAAATATATACATATGTACAAGTAATATAAAATAATTTACTAATTTGAAAAGTACAACATTAAGTTATTTTTTAAAGTGAGTCTACTTAAATGAAAATTTATGTCAATATTATTTGAAACAAGATTAGTTTCTCTAACACAGCGAGTTATAGGTTCGTTGAGAGCATAGTTTACCCTGTGTTCATTTTCACGAAGCATAACACGTTCTCTTAGCTGTCGAGATGGAGCATAAATATTAATCAAAGATAAAAGAAAGGGGCATTTAATATGATTAGATAAAATATCACTTATGAACATCACCGAGAAAACTTTCCTTCTATTAACCAGTGACTGTATTCCAAGAAGTTGACATCTAGTTGAGTACGAGGGAGTTTCGATGTTCCAACCCAGTTTCCAAATTACGAATCTAGTAAAGTTTTTTTGAATCTTTTCAATTCTATAAGAATGAATATAGTAGTATGGATTCCAAATCACACAGCAATACTCTAAAATAGACCTCACATATGAGCTATAAAGGGTTTTAAGCGTGAAAGGATCTTTAAAGTCTTTGGAGTTGCGTTTAACAAAACCTAACATGGAGTTTGCTTTGGCTACAATATATTCCACATGCTTAACAAAATTCAATTTAGAGTCAAAAACGACACCTAGGTCTTTTTTTTCGGATACTCTTTCTAGAATATGGCTCTCAATTTTATATTCAAAGAAAACTGGTGAGAAGTTGCGACAAAAAGAAAAACAATGACATTTTGAGACATTTAAAAACAATTGGTTAGTAATACACCATTTAGTTAGCCTTTGAAGGTCTTCTTGTAATAGAAAACAATCATCAACAGATTTTATACATCTGAGGAATTTCAAATCATCTGCGAATAAGAGTCGAACAGAGTTTAAAAAAATGTTAGGAATATCATTAATAAAAATGAGAAAAAGAAGTGGACCAAGATGGCTTCCTTGAGGAACACAATTTAAATTGATTACAATTGACTGATTTAAAATACTCATAAAATGAAAAATTAATGGACAAAGCATTATGATGAACAGAGTTTGGACAAATTGGATACATAGATTTATCAACTGAAATAGAAAATTCCCTGTCAACAAAAATAAGATCTAGTATTCGGTTAAAATCATTCTTAATTTGATTAATTTGAATTAAATCATAACTAGCAAAAGTATCAATTACCTCAGTTTCATAATCATAATTAACATTAAAAGATAACATCTGAAGCTCTTCGGGATCAAAAACCCAATCTATGTTCGGAAGATTAAAATCTCCAATTATTAAAAAGTGTTCATTATCTTTCAGCTCCGATAAATAAAATTGAATATTTTCAACATGAATTTTATAGAGTTCTAATGAGCTTCTTGGTGGAATATAACTTACGACAATAATTAAAACACAATGATTTTGAATGTTGACTTTTACTATAATTTGATCAATGTCATACGAATAGGAAGAGGCAGCAGAAGGCAAAACTAGTTCAACACATGAGAATGTGGAGCGAAGAGCAAGCATTACACCTCCTCCCCTTTCAAATCCAGTAGTCATCGAACAGCGATCTTTGCGAAAGACCGAATATTGTTGACTATTAAATATTTCAGCATTGTGGTGATTGCTCGTAAGCCAGGTTTCCGTAAGCGCAATGAAATCATATTGTTTGGATGACGAAGATAAGAGCATATTATGCATTTTTGTGCGCATACCTCCAATGTTTTGGTAATAACCTAAGAGATCATTACGTGTTTTAAGATTGGAGAGTGGAAGAGAAGAATTAAGAGATGATGAAGTTGATTGTCAGTTGAGAGTTGGCTGAAGCTGTTGTGTGAGTAGTGATGTTGGAGGTGGCGGCAATGGTGTTGATGGTGGCGACGGCGGCGGCGACAGAGGAAATGATGTTGGTGGTGGTGGCAGAAGCTGTGGTTGTGAAGTTGATGATGTAGGTGGTGATGTTTCCTTTTGCATGGATGTTGGTGATGAGTCATTTTTATTATTTTCTCTCGAGACAAATTTTTTTATTTGAACAAAGCATGGCCATATAGAAGAATCCATTACAACAGAGATTTTAGATGATGGGACACTGAGTTTAAATGTTAAAAACTTAAGTTTTGTTAAATCGGCATCTTTCTTAACTAGAGCATAGCATTTAAACTGATTAGATGGAATTTTTGTTTTTTGTGATATGTGATTTATGATGTCATCGGGTGTTATATCTTTGCTAAATCTTGACAAGTGAACCCATTTGTAATCCGGGAGTGCACAAAGAGAGGACTGAGAGTCAGTACCAATTATTTTTTTTACTTTAGAAGTCTTATTATTAAGCTAGAGGACAATATGGCTAAATTGTGCTGAGAAAATTATGAGGAAGGTTTATTACATATTTAATATACAAAACTGATCCAATGCTGAATCCAAGATATATTTTCAATGCTGAAATGTCAAAAATAATCAGCTAGAAGCTGAAAACTATGAGTCGAATTACAATTTTAGTACATTTTTTTTTTTTATTTTTTGTGACATTTTCACATTTTTGGCATTTAACATTTAACCACAACGAAAAATTACACCTTGAAAGTGCCACCGTTTATAAAAATAAAATAAAGTTGATGGCACAACAGCTCATGAAGAACTAGGGCCTAGTGACTTACAACTCTCAACCATTCCTGTGTGCGTTTCCCCAGGAATGGAGGGGACCTACAGTTTATTGCCGAATCCGAACGGCTAACGAGCGGCACTTTTCTGTGACAGGAGATACTCTTGGAGGATTTGTCAATTCCTCGCAAGAGGCAGCATAGCCGTTTTTTCTTTTTAAATAAATAGGTGGCGAGGCTGGGGATCGAACCTTATACCTCCGGCATGACAGTCCATCGCACTAACCATCACGCCACGGCAACGCAAAAAAAGTCATAGAAAGCCATGTTGTGATGAAAGAAACAACAAATACAACACGAATATAGACCAAAAAATGTCACTTTTCTGCACACAATTAATGGTACCGGTACAGGCAATTAATTCTGAGCGAAAAAAGAGTGGAAATCTCTCCAAATATTCAGCTAGAAGTGATTCGAAACATTTTCTGCAGAATATCTAGAAGTATAATACATACTTATTTTTAAATGCCTTTACTTGGTGCACCACACATAACAAACAAAAATTTCATGCCAAAATTTAAGGCAGGAGAACATGTCCCTCGAATAAACATGCGAATTAGTGTTTTCTTATTTATTATTTTTGTTTCCCAGTATCTAAATCGTTTATAGGCAGGACAACGTCTGTCGGGTCAGCTAGTATTCAATTAGTAAAGAAGCTTAAGCTAAGAAGCTAAAAAATAAAATATAAAATAAACTGTCAACTCAAGCTAAAACCAAGTTTACAAAAAAAAAAAACACATATTGTTCACTGTGGCGTATGAGTACTTTTTTATATGTTACTTCTGATTAATATGGGAAGGACAAGTTTTGGATTTTTTAGGTGACGAATTCGAAATCTACATCAAGTCTGACATGATAACAGGAAAAATAAATAATTACCACACGATGTTAAGGGCTGGCGTCAAAATTAAAACATTTCAGTCTCGTCTCGGCCTCGGTCCTGGTCTCACCTAACCAAGTCTCGTTTCGATCTCAGTCTCGCCTTTTTCTCGTGAAAATTTTATTGTCCCAGTCTCGTCTTGGTCTTGGTCTCGGTCTCGGTCTCGGTCTCGGTCTCGGTCTCGGTCTCGGTCTCGGTCTCGGTCTCGGTATTGGTCTCATCCTTAGCCTTGGTTTCTTTCGTGTTTTTTGATGGTAAAAAGATGTAAGATAAGACGCCTGTTTAGATTGAAAAGAGTACGATATCTCGGCAGTTTGTTGGTAAGAAAAATGCGGGGTGTGGAGTCTTGTGTGAAGCACGAAGAAAGTGTATAAAACAGACTCGTGAGTCTGTTTTTTCTTTTATTGTAGTTTCAAACAGTGAAATTGTAAAATTTTTGTTTTTTCTTTCAGTGTATTTTGAGGCGAATCAAAGTTTTTAATGTAAATACGATGAGGTTTTTTAATCCATTTAAATCGGAGTCATCCTTCAATAGATTTTGACAATTCATGACTTTACAGGTAAGCAACAAACTATATTTTGACCTTTAGATAATATTGTTTTGCCAAACATCACCCAAAAGGCTTAAAATGCACTTTTTCCGGAGCAAAAAATAAAATCAGAAAAATTTCGAATTTTTCAATGTAAAATTTGAATTTTGTAGATATTTTTTAATCCATTTAATTCGGAGCCATCCTTCAATAGATTTTGAAGTTGGCTTGACAGGTAAGCGATGAACTATTGACCTTTTCGATTGGCTAACCGGAAGAACTGCCCGATTCGGAATGCCAATAAACAAACAAACATGCCCAATTCGATTCTGAAGTTTTCTTATCATTCCTTGCGTTCGGGTGATAGTTAGATAGGCTATCCACCTATCCCAAAAATTTCCACATAGCTTGAGTTGTTGTTGACATCAGAAGTTTTTTTTAACAAGGGATTACAACACAAACCTATCCGGATAGCTTTGGATAGTTAGGCGAACGCGCCCATTGTATTTATGAAACAACACAGGCAGCCGCCAAAAGTTAAATATGTTTTAAATGGCGGAACCAACATGGAGAAATTAATATTAAACTCGTATCTCCAATATCTTCGATTTATACTTTATTGGCACATTAAATGTCACCCAAAAGGTCTAAAGTCCACTTTTTCAGGAGAAAAAAAATTAAATCGGAAAACCTTTTTCCGGCGGGGAAAACAATGTCTGAAAAATGAGCGATTTCTATTCCAACGACATGCATCCGTATTTTTCTCTGGATTTTCGCAGTGCACCTGAGTATAAAACTATGTACGTAAATGTGGTTCGATATTTTAACGCGCATAGAATATTTTATATTTCGCAAAAAAAAACTTGTGAATATTATAAAAATTGAACATGAGTACCTACTAAAAAATAATTAAATAAAAAAATATTTCTTCTAGCGAAAACCGAAACCAAAGCACCGAGACCGGCGAGACCACCAGGACCAGCGAGACTTTAGGAGAATTTCAGTACCAAAAATACGATATCGTATCGGTCTCGTCTCGGGTGTTTTTAAAGTAGTCTCGTCTCGGTCTCGTTGCCAGCCTTAGATGTTATCAATGGAAATGGAACTTAAATAGAATATATTTTTTTATTTTCAACTTTCTTATTAGCTTAACATTTAAAATTTTTGAACCGTAAAAGCCGTTTTGTACTACCCAATTGTACAATTTTGTTTGAATAATAATTATGTACTTGTGTGGAATATATCTATGTCCTAAATGTTAAATATTATAATAAATTTAAATACTTTAAACACTTATTAAATATTTTTACTACAAGAGTCCTTCGTGTATTTGATTTCTCCGAAGTGAAATTTGAATTAAAAAACTTACTTGTATATATTTCTATGATCGTGAATGCATGCAATTAGCTCTATGTAATTATCTGCCTGACTCATAGTCCTGTCATATCCAATTCGTGAGATTCTCATTGCCAATGTTTCCAAATGACCCCACATCACATACACATAACAAATTGCAAAATTATCAACTGCCAAGCTTATTATTAACTGAATTAATGCTGTTGCTGCCTGATAGCCAAAAGCCAAGATATATTTTTTCGTCGAAGACTTCCAATCCCAAGGAATATAGGCCTCGAACATTATCTTCTTATTCACAGCACCGTTGACCATGTAAAAAATTAAACTTGTCATAAAAGTCACATTATACGCAACATACAATCGACGACAATTTTTCACAATTCCCTGCATTAATTTGAGTTCCTCGTCAAAGCGTTGAATGCGAACATCCAAAGGTTCCAGAAAACGATGAGCTCTCATGACTCGGTTGAACCAGGGAATTATTGAAAAGTGTTTCAGGCAATTGCACACCCATTCCAAACTCAGCGAAAGATTACTCACTAATTCAGCATACGTGGCTACAAGGAATACTTGAGCAATTTGCTGGGCTGAAGGAAATGCCAGTCCAA
The DNA here is from genome assembly GCA_947049315.1 of Epistrophella euchroma. NCBI lineage: Eukaryota > Metazoa > Arthropoda > Insecta > Diptera > Syrphidae > Epistrophella > Epistrophella euchroma. The sequence goes on along the minus strand of OX346245.1, from coordinate 115,892,060 downwards.
TAGTGCAGATGAAAATTATATGAAAGGTATTGAGTGTCTTGTATCTTGGATTGGATATTAAACCAGCGACTCTCCAGTTCCACCAAAAATAACGAAAAGCATCGATTGAATGGAAATGTTCCATATTAAAGTGGTTGAAACTTGACTATGAGAGAAAACGAAAATTCACTCCAATTTATAAATTTCTTTTTCCTTCAACTTAAAATAAAGTTACGTTTCGAAATTAAATATTAAAACAAAGTTTTTAAAACAAAGGTTTTGATTTGTATATAAGAAGGTGTTATATTTTTTTCTTTTTGTAATTTCCCAATACTTATCTAACACCTCTTTTGGAACTTTTAACAGAAATGGCTGACGGTAAAGTTAGGTAAATATTATACCTAATTATAAGTTACACATGTCGATACGTAATTTAAAGTTTGAAATATAGTTTTCTGTATCCTACACAGGGTGATTCATCTAAGGTGTGACAAGCAGCTAGAGCAAGTAGGTTGAGTCGAGACAAAAAAAAAATCGTGCAGGAGGGTGGTCTCCTTCCCCCCGTTAAGGTGGGAGGGGCAATTTTCTAAAAAAAAACGAATTAAAATAGAAAAAAACATTTAAAAAAAGGACAACACTTACAATGTCATGCTATACTTTTTTTTAAAGCCAAAATTCAGCTGTGGGATCTTATCACCTCATATATGGGATTTTCACAAAACAAGTATGCAGTCTAAAAGGTCAGTAATTGGTCAAAAAAGGTCAGCTATTTTCATAAATTGGCCAGGCTTAGAAAATTTTTAATAAAGGGTTAACATTTTCCAAGGTCACCCGCGATTTTTGGCCCCTCGTTTAGGGGATATTGGAAAAAATATATGCCGTCTGAAAGGTAACTCAGTACTCATAAAAGGTCATCTAGTTTCAGAAATTGTTCAGCCTTAGATTTTTTTTTGTATAAATTTTAAAAGTTTTGTTCAAGAACATTACAAGGTCATATGAACTTCTAGCACCTTATTTATGAGTTATTCGAAAAAAATATATACCATCTGAAAGGTTACTTAATTCCCATAAAAGGACTGATGGTTTCAGAAATTGGTCATTCATAGAGGTTTTTTAATGAATTTTTAAAATTTAATTTTTTTTTCAAAGTCGTTGAGATTTTTAGCACATCATTTTTTGAAATTTACAAAAAATAATTTTGCGATCTGAAAGTTTACTGAATTATCATAAAAGGTCAGCTAGTTTCAGAAATTGATCAGGCAGAGATTATTTTTTACAATTTTTATAAAAAAAATTCAAGGTAAAGGTTAATGACCTCTCATTTTTTTTTGTTAAACTCATAAATAAAAATCTACAGCTGGACCAATTTCTGAAACTGTCTGACCTTTTTTATAGAATAAGTAACCTTTCAGATGGTGTATACTTTTTTTCGAATATCCCATAAATGAGGTGCTAAAAGTCCATGCGACCTTGTAATGACCTTGAAAAAACTTTAAAAAATTATTAAAAAAAAAAAACTATGCCTGACTGATTTCTGAAACTACCTGACCTTTTATGATCAATAATAACTAACCTTTTAGCCTGCAAATCCCATATGGGGTGCTAAGGTCCCACAGCCCCAGTATTCTGTTCTTTTATTATGTTTTCGATTCAAATTATTTGAGAGAATAGTTTTTGAAAAATTGATTTTCAAACTCAAAATTTTAAAAAAATATTTAAAAAATATTTTTGTTCTAAATTTTACATTATAAAGTAGTATATATTTTTATATTTAATATTTGATGCTCCTATCAACACTTAAAACAGGATGCCTGAATAACTTCTAGTTCTTGAAAAAAATTAAAAAAAAAAAAAAAACCGTCGGACTGTATGGCGAAACCCACTTTTCAGACTCCTCCATCATCGTAGTGCCAATTTTGATTACAACAGTAAAACAGTTTTTTACACAAAACCAATACTTGCCCTATACTACAGAGCAAGTAAAAAAATAAAAGATTTGTTTGTGTTTTTTTTTAAGAGATGAAGTCTGTGAAAAGTAGACGTACATTTATTTAAAACAAAAAGCCTTCTTAACCTTTATGTTTTTTGTATTGACAAATTTTAGAAAATGATTTGTTAAGGTACCGTTATTGAGATATATTTTTTTGAAGCGTGTCATTTTCTTAAATTTTTTTTTAAGCCTATCAAATGTTGGTTTAATAACTTGTTTAGTCGTCTTTTTAGTCGTTCTACAATTTTTTAGTCGTTCTATAATTTTTTTTAGGGGCAGTTTTATAAACTCGAATTGATTTTTTTCTAAAAGATACTTTCAAAACTTTATAACGATTACTTACTTTTTTTTTTGGCTTCATAATTAGTTTAAAAAAATACTAAAAATCGACTTTTATGAACTTTTAGGAAATCTTTCACTGCTTTACAAATATTAGGCGTGTTTTATTGGGATATATGTATACGTATAGTAGGTACAGTAGAATTTCCCAAAAAAAAAAAAAAAAAAAAAAAAAAAAAAAAAAAAAAAAACACATCGGCAGTAGCGTAGTTTTATATTTCACATTTGGTACTTTTGAACAAGTCTTAGAATAAAAATTAAATTAAAATAAGCAATTTCAATATGATATGGTAAAAAAAGGCTTTAAAGTTACTTTTATAAAATAGTTCATCAAATAATTGCAGGTTTTGCGTGAATTATGCGTGTCAAGTGACAATTTGCAGCAAAAAGTAAAACAGCAGAAAAAAAAGTGAGCACAACACGAGCTTATTTGTAGACGTTAGTCCAAATATGTAAAATATCATCGTTTGTCCCCTTTCACACGAAGAAACAAGTTGCTGGAGATTTTTTTTTTTTACGTTTTCTTTTACTCCCTTAAAAATCTCATGTACCTTTTACACACAGAAACATAATCGTGGGAGATTTTCTGTATTGTCCTTTTAAGGAACCTTGGTTTAAATCATTGACCGGGAGATATCCTTCTTACTTCCTGCCCAGGAATCGAAAAATCCTGGAAACTCAGTTTTCTCGTGTGAAATGGGGCCTTCCGACAAATTCATTAGACGTCGGCATTAATTCTTGAATATAAATAAAAACATGTTTTGCTAGGTGATTGGTTTGTTTTTATGATTTTTGACACATTTTGAACAAAATTCTCACAAGGCAAATAAATTAAACGAATTAGAAACCACAGACTATAGGAACCGATTAAGATCTGTGAAAAAATGGTTGTCACATATTTGCTCTTATGCATTTTTTCCACTTTTCCGATTCACTCAAGAAAGCGTTTCCACACTATTCCATCTAATATTAACATTTATCAAAAAATGGGAAGTAAATCATGTTCATATAATAGTCAAGTAATAATAGACGAAAAAAAATGCCGAGGAAAGGAAATAATTAGTTAGAAGTTGAAATTTGACAGGGACGTTGAATGAATGAATGAATTATACTTTGGGGTTTATATTGCACTGCGACCTCAAGATATATTATGCCCCCATTTAGAGCCAGATGAGGTTGCTCATTTACAGCTCTTCCTCCAAACTTACTTCTTTGAGAAATTTAAGTATTTGGAGTATTTTTAAAGAGGTTACATATTTCACTCTCCTCTATCTGGTGGCGACCCAGATATCTATGTCTTTGTTGCACAATTACTTCACAACTACCTAAAATGTGGTCCGGTGGGTGAATCTTCCTCGGTGTTGCAGAATCTGCATGTGGCACTACTTACTAAGCCAAGAATCCTGAGGTGTCTCCTTAGCTTGCAGCGGCCGGTTAGGATACCTGTAACTATTCTAAGGTTGTTTCTACTTAAGCTAATACAGGATATGAAACGTTCTTGGTTGTAGTTCCCAAGTAGAAGTTTTGCCTGTCTTAGCTTAGGGAGTTCTTTCCAGATTTGTAGTCTTTTGGCCTCCTCTTGTTTTTTGATTTTATTTTTCATCACGATTTTATTTTTATTCCGCAATAGGGCTCTGGACCCATTTTTGCTAAGGAGTCTGCCTCTTCATTGCCTTGGACACCAACATGGCCTGGTACCCAATGGAGTGTTACATTGTTGTCTTTGCCCAATTATTCGTTTAGTCTGCACGTACAGTCCCATACCAGTTTCGAACTAATGGTGTATGAGCTCAGTGCTTTAAGTGCAGCCTGGCTGTCTTACATAATGACAATATTTTGGTTACGGTAGTTCCTTTCGAGATTTTATTCTGCACATTTTCCTATGGAATTGACTTCCGCTTGGAAAATGCTAGAAGACTGCCCCATCGGTAAGGAAAATTTGGTACTTGGCCCAAAGATTTCTGCGCCAATCCCTACAGTTGTTCTCGATCCATCAGTGTATCACTTGATGGAATTAGCTTTGAGAGTGACTGATTCCCCTACCCACTCTTTTTTGCAACTTAACTCCGTTTGAAAGTTTTTCTCGAAATTATATTTTTAAATCATGTCATCTCTTGGAATGTCAAGAAGGTTTGTTACTGTGGACTTACAGATCGAAATTCTTTCCCTATGACCTATCCATTTTCCCGTCCCAGTACCCTCCTTAGCGAATCTATGTATAATAATGGCTCCCATAGCAGCACTTTCTATGACCACATGTAATGGGGTCAAGTGAAGGAGTAGGGTTTATATTTAATCCCACTGATAAGCACAATTTCCTTGTAATGGATAATCCTCTTTGTATTATATCACAAAGAGTTTCTTCGAACTTCCCCCAGGCAGTTATAACAATATCATCAGCAAAACCGATGCAGCGTATGCCTTGAGAAGTAAGAGTTTATAGTAATTCATTCACAACAAGACTCCACAGCAAGGATGATAAAACCCCTCCCTGAGGACAGCCTCTTGTTGTGATGACCTTCTGGACACTATGTCCTGCGTGTGCTTCCGCCCGCCGTTCTTGTGCCTAGCATGGACGTTGGTATTGGGACTCTTTGAAAACTGGGAGAGTTCCTCATCGATCCGATGACCGCTAGGTCAGTTAAAAGGGGTCCAATGATCTAAAAATCAGTTTTTCGCAAATATATCAAAAACGGCTTGTGCAAGTTAAAAATTTTGTTGCCCAATCTTATAGCTGAGGCGATTTCCTATAAAAATTGTCTTCTTGGTTTTTTCGTAGCATTAACCGTTAAAAAGTTACAGAAAATGAAAAGTTAAAAACTCTCTCAAATGGAGCCAAATGTCATGAAAATGGGAGGTTTTTTTTTTGTAAATACCTCAAAAACAGTTTGTGTTAGAGAAAAATTTGATTACTCAATCTTGTAGCCCATGTAATTTTCAACCGAAATGGCTCTCAATTTTTTTTCGTAACATTAACCGTTAAAAAGTTACAGCAAATGGAAAATTCAACAAATCTCTAAAAAAAAAAAGGTTGAAAAAGTCATGAAAATGGGAGTTTTTGGCAAATATTTCAAAAACGTGTAACGGCTTTAGTTGGACTTATCTAACAAAAAAAAAGATGACAAATAATTTTGTGGCCATATCAAGTCCACAGGATGCATTGACCTAACCACTACACGTTAAATAAGTTGCCTAGCTAGCATGGTACGGCTCGGCATGCTTGCATCACCATTGGCCAGCTCGTCGGTGGGGTGGGATCTTGTACAAACCGCTAGACTTACCGTACATTTTCCATGCCGATTTAAAATTTTTCATGGTTCTTCGAATTATATGAAAAAAAAAAATCATTCCCAAACAAAAATATATTTGGAAGAAAATCAAAAATAGCTTTAATATTTATGGAAGTTGGGAGTTCACTGAGATTCTAAAAATATAAACAATATTTCTGTGAAATTTAAAATTTATTCATCGAACTGTTTTACCACACCGAATTATTAAAGTCCTACAAACCAATTAAACGAACAAATTTTATGGTTCCTGCATCGTGAAATAAAAACAAAAATAAAAGTTAAAATTTTTAAATTTGGAAAAAATTATTCATTTTATGTTTGAACAATTTTTTTCGCAATCATTTTTTTTTTCTTTTCAAATCTTATCATTAAGACTCACTTAAGCGGCTCACCCACAATTTATAAAAATGTTGATAATATTGGGACTTGGGCTAAAAGGTTGACAGATTAGGACACATTTTTCAAACAATCAATAGATTTTGAGGCAAACGTGCAAATAAATTAAGTTGCAGTAAATTAAGTACAAAAAAATTATAAAAAAAAATTTAGCTCTTAAGGGTTAGGAAATAGCCTCCATCTAGGAAAAGATTGTGATATCTTTTTTACTTAATTATACTTTTTTGGATTTTATATTTGCACAAAATGACCAATTAAAAACTTTTAGAGAATGAATATCCAAACAATGAGTTATAAAGGAGCTCTGTGCGTTGATTCGGCTTTAAGTTAGGTATCGCTTTTCAAAGTTCGCCAGTACATATATGAAGGTACCCTATATTTCGTTCAAACTACAAGAACTAGAAAAAAAATTGTAAAAACGTTAAAATAATCCTTTTTGTGTAAAATTTAGGTTACTTTTTGAAAAATGCTTCAGACCAAAATGCTCTCCATCAGAATTCAGCTTTATCGGAATTTTTTCGAAGTAAATGTCTAAATTTCCTGGGCTAAAAGTGTTTTTTTTTTTTTTTCATCTAAAAAACTTAAAAAACTTTTAATTTTTTTTTTTACACAAACCAATACTTGCTCTATAATAGAGCAAGTAGAAATGTTTACATAAAAAAAAAAAGATTTTGTCATTGCCAATACAACTTATCGAAAGAATTACCTCAAGCCATTAAGTCCGTGCTTAACTATTTCCTCGCTAAAAACCCTTCAAAACTAATCCTTCCGTTTTCTGTTTCAACTTCTAGTTTAATTGTATTGTAGTCGCAGTAGCTTCTCCCATCTGACAAAGAACTTGGCAATCGTTGAAATCTCGTTAGCACAACATCCAAAGAGAAATATTTCCTAAAAACAAAGCTTAAAGAATGTGCACCTCTATCCATCAGATGACGTATAATAGTCCTGTGTCCTATAGGTTCCATTTCATTTCCATGCGCCATAAGAAGCGCATAGTGAAGCATTCACACCCTCCCACACAATAATACCGAAGAAGAATGCAAGAATAAAAGAAACCATCAGTTCGGAAGCCCTCTCCTAATCCGGTTTAACAAATTATCCTTGGTTCGTTCGTTGCGTTACGTTGTGTCGTCCTTAAATGATAAATTCTCGAAGTGTTCTCTTTCGCCTTATTAAATGAGATGGCTTTAAAAACTCCCATTTGTGGTCCTTTGATATATTACCGTTTGACTTTAGAGAGGATATCCTTCTTTAAGTTTCCAATTAATTCGAGTGAAAACTCAAGTCTTCGAGAGTAAATCCCTTTTCGAAGAAGAAGACGAAGAAGAATGAGAAAACTGGGAGATTGCTGTTCGGAAGGACACCATGTATAATTGGAAGAGAAAAGTAGATTTTTTTTTTTATAGATTCCTGTATCTATTTAGGTTCGGGTGTTGTTAGTTGTTAGAACCAGAGAAGGAGTATGTCCTCATAGGAACTGCTCCCCCATGGTCATTGATGTAGAAAATCGAAGGATGAGTTCCGGTAAATGCGGCTGTCCGGATGTGCCCATTTATTAATATTGGATAATTCATGAGAGCCATTAGTTGCAATAATGACCACGTCTCATGGTTGTTGGAAAAGTGGTAGGAGCAGGAGTGGGGGCTTTGCGGCGGCAACGGCCAATGGCCCCTCTAGACTAAATATGCAACAAAATATCTTGTATTTTGTGTCCATTTGCGGCCTATTCAAATGCCAAAACCAAGTAAAAATTAGAGTTAGGGTCACTAATGTACACGAAGGTGCATATACTCGTATGCATAATGGATAAATACTGTGCGGTCAACATACTCATTTTGGATGGACTGTACTTTTACTATGCACAATCGGTGGGAGGCAGCTGCTGATGTTCGGTCATTAGGGGCCTTTTGTTGCAACAAATTTCACATGTAAATTAGTTACACTTAAAATGATTTATTATTTAATGAACGACATTGGGCACTTGGGGCCCCATACGACCGTATGGCATAGCACGGCATGGAATAGTTCGGTTTATATCTCTGATATTCTGCTGTTTTGGTCAAAAAGGGTAAATTTGTTAAATTTACTGACGGGCGAGGAAGAGATGCTCAAAAGCCCCCTCTTTCAAAGCCAAACAAATAAATTTGCCAAGAGTCGGTACACAATGGTTGTGATTTCGAGGTCTATTATTATATTTTTTTTGTTTTATTTTTTTGTAAATAACAAACACAAAAAAAATAGAGTTGTTAGTTTTTTAGACATACATATTAGCTTTTCAGGATAAATTATAATGCAAATGTGACTCGTAAATGAGCAATTTGTCATTTTATTTAAATCTCATATAGTCGATTTGGGAATGTGCGGTACCTACTTAAATTTAAATTTAATAATTCAAATAAAATTATGTGTTTGTTATTTACTTGGCTATTGTTCGTTGAGGAGACCAATTTGAATAATATTTGCGTTGTAAATTTTGAAGTTATTAATCAGTTCTATTATTCAATCCGCTAGGGCAGGGGGGGGGGGGGGGGGTAAATATTTCAATAACCAAATGATTACAATTTTACCAGCCCTTTTATTAGATTTGCTCTGTGAATCAAATTTTTGAGTATGGCTATAGTAAATGCTAATAACTATGAACTTAAATTCCAAATTAATGTTCTCTCACGTGTCGTTGTATGCCAACGAATTATGTTATGGCGTGAAATTTTCACATAGCATATTCTTGCGTGCGCTGGGCAGAAGCTACATCTCAAATTAAATGCCTGAACAGAATGGAATGCTGCAACTGAAGCTGGAAACAGAGCTGCAAAAGAAGTCAAAAATTGTCGTACGTTCTATTTCTTGAGAGCCCACAATGCAGCTGCACAGCTTCGAAAGTATTTTGAAAAAAAAAGACAATATTCTTGTGTAGAAGTTAAGAATTCACATTTTAACATTGAAAATGTTTATAGGATCGTTTTGACAGAGTTGTGGTGTTACCAAAATGATTAAATGAAATAAATTCAATAAATCAGAAATGAACTCCAGCGTATAGGGCATCACAACGAAATTTTTGGTTGGTGTTACTAAAGAAATGACCGAAATGATTGAAATGAACACATGAACTTAGAATATGAAAAATGAACTCCAGCGTATAGGAGGACAACTATCAAATTTTTGGTTGGTGTTACTAAAACATTACTAGAATGATAAAAATAAACAAACGAACACAAGCGATGAATTACAGCAGGCGTGGGCAATAGGTATATGGGGAAAAAACGAAGAAAGAAAAGTATTGTTCGTCGTCAACAGACAAGCTTCAGTGGAGAATGGTCATGAAGTATATTTAAAAAGAGAAAAAAAACAACAACAAGGTATTCAGAAGAAGACAAATGAACAAACAAGGCAATCAATAAAAGTGGATAGGTTTCTGCCAGATTTTTGTATGTCGTATATGTGTGTACTGTGTATGCATCTACATAGTTATGGAGGTAGGTAGGTTGTGATTTTGTGAAAATGAAAATGATAGGTATTTATTTTTATTCCATACAGAATACAATGCGGTCTTATAAGAAAGGCCAGTGATGCAGTTGAGTGTGCAAGCAGGAGCTTGCTTGAAATCTATATACCCATGTAATATGTAGGACAACAAAAAATATGCCATAGCATGTTTTTTTCTAGCAACACTATTAAGACGAGATTAGATTAGAAATCAGTTTTATAAGAAATACCTACTGGGCCCTACCAATAATAAAATTAAGTTACGACTTAAATATTTCAGTAAAATTGATCATAATTAAATGGGCTTTAAATAATAAACCGTGCATGGTATTACCTAAATATTTACGTGGACTATAAATAATGAACCATATACCTATTCAACTGACTTCAAAAAATTGAGAATATAGGTAATGTATGGTTAATAATTTAGGATCCATGACGTTAAGGTTAATTTCACTGCAATATTTAAGTCATAACTACATTTGATTATTGGTAGGGCCCACTCCCACTGTCTTTTAAGCGCCATGTTTCGTAGAAAATGCATACTTTTTGTATATTTACGTTTAACGTGCATATTTTGCCGTATTTTTGTATATTTTTTATTAAAATCATAACTTGTACAGTGTCTTCTAATGTTTATTCAATAAATAATAAAGGTCCAAAAAATTAAAACATAACATCAGGTTATGGCGAAAAAATTGGCATTAAGGAAATTTGGGTTGGAGTTTTTGTTTTTTTTTAAATTAAACTATTTTTAAGTTGGTTAAATCGACGCGAACGATTTCATTCAATTTTGTAATCTAGTCCTTCTAAATATTTTAAGGCCGTGTGTGAATTGAAATGAAATTTCGAATAAATTTTATCCGAAATTAAATTTTGAAGTTTGTACGTACACATACCTACAGATTCATCCACTAGTGTCAAAAATTAAATTAATTTTCGGAAAAATCATGTTCCCAGTAATTCTGAAATTTCTTTCGTTGAAAGGTACTAAAATGTTTGTTGTAAATTTTGTTTTTTAATTTTTTGTATAATTATTAATGTCTTAAATAAGCCCATGTATATGAATTTAAAAGATTCTCCATTATAAAAAAAATGCATGTACCTATTTCAAATACGTTTTAATGGCTCTTAGCCCAAACAACGTTATGTTCAACAATCTGACTTGTACACTACTTACATATTTTTTTTTTTTTTTTTAGATTTAACGTTTATAAAGCTAGCATATACACTTTAGCATAATAATCAATTAAAACCATAACTAGAATTTTGTGCTATTTATGTGTGAAAGTCTCGATTTTTGTGGTAGCATAGTATTTCCTTTATGTAAATCTATGCTACCTTAATATTAAGCTAGCAAAACTTCTAAACCGCTCAACATAATCAATTGAAATAAAATTTGGAATTGTGTGCTATTATTGTGTGGCAGTCCCGATTTTTGTAGCAAGACTACTAAACGGCCTAGCATAATCAATTGAAATAAAAACTAAAATTATATAAAAAAATAGCACGAAAGAGCACAAAATTCTAGTTATGGTTTCAATTGATTATGCTAATGTGTATATGCTAGCTTTAAAGACGTTTAGATTTATGTCGTTCTTTTTAGTGCAGTTTTTAAAAATACATTACATAGGTATACATTCCTACATAGAATATATTTTAATAAGCAATATTGAGCATATTTTTAAGGATATAATCATATAATTACTTGTTAAGGGCATATAATTGTTTTTTAAGGGCAAATTATAAGCGCTTAAAACTGTTTTGAGGGCATATTTTTGTTTATCCTAATAGTTATCTGAGTTTTGATATCAGATTTAAAAAAAGAGACGATTTTTTTGGTTCAATTCAATAGTATGATGGGGTTAGTTAAAGTAAAATAAACAAGATTTATTTTTTTGCCAAATGGAAAGTGACATTAAATACTAGAAACTTCAGAACCTGCCTGAAACAGCTTATTACGTTTTGATTAATTTGTAAAAATTGTAAAGATTACCTAGTCATGTGTTTTGTTTATCTAGCAAAATAAAGTCATTTTCAATGTCCCCATGGTTACTCAATGAGTGAAATCTGTAAATTTTTTATTTCCAATATTTTTTCCTTTAAATTAATATTTTTTTTCCGACGCAAACAGTTGTTTTTTTCTTCTTACAATTTGAAACGTCAGAATTGCTGTACGTGAAAAGTTAAAAGTTGGCGGACTACTCCGTCTGCGGCTGTAGCTCCGTATGCGGCTACGTTGCGTTGTATTCGCAACTACGTTGCGTGTATTCAATATTTTGCAAACTATTCCAGTTGCGGCTCCAGTTGCAGCTCCGTCTCCATTTTGTTCAGGCAGTTAAGTCTAAATGCGTTTTGCTCAAGCACGAGAGTTTGGCTCATCAGTGAATGCTGCCGTTGGTCTTAAAAATGCAAAATTTTAGTCTATGTTTTCGAAATAATAAGAATTACACGTTTCAAATTATAAATATTCTTCTGGTTAATTTCAGACAGCTTGAAGCCTGTAGTCTGGTGTCTTAAAATCCAATAAAAATAAAAAAAATAAAATAAAAATGTACAACTAACTGACTGAGCTTCACGAAATAAATTGAAAAAGTTCTGCAAGCCTTTATTTTATACATTAATTATGCTTAAAACAAATAAATATTTATTTTGATCTTAAAAGAACCTATAATCCCGAATCCAGGGCTGTTGTTTCATTCATTATTTTATTACTGTTAATGCGCTTTCATAAAAAATAGTGCGCGAAAAAAAATTTCCCTCTTTTTCCAATGAGTCGGGAAATATGTTTTCTGTTGAACCAATTCATGAATCAGTTAAATTGTTTATTCAACTTTTGTTTCTGGTCCTTCTGAGTTAAGATTTCGGCCAGATATCTGGCTTTTTAAATTTTTTTTTTTTTAAATATTTATAGGAATTTGTTGTGTTCCTCAAAGGTCCCCAGTTATCAAAAAATAAAAGAAAGACATGGACAGAATGATCTTGCGAATCGGTTACTTAGACTTTTAAGCTTTAATTTTCAGTAAAGGGGTCGTCAAAGTGAATGGCTAAAAACCTTTTAGAAACAACATCAATTTTATGAATGTTAAATGGGGACAAAAACTAAATGTAAAACATATAATATGACTGCGGTAAAAGCCGGTTTTCAATTTTTAAAGACTTTTTAATAAGAAGAAAGCTCATATAAAAAAATTAGCCCAGGCGTTGTGCGGATTTCCAAAAAAAAAACAAAAACATTTAATATTTTGAATTCAATTTAGCTTTATTCCAAAATTTCATCTTTCTTAGGACTTTTAAAAAGAATAAAGTTCAATACAAAAAATTGGGCGTGGAAGTGGACGGTTAAACTGCATATGTCATGCTTCAGATTTTAAAAAGTTCAATTAAAAAATTTTAGCTTTTAAGACAAGTTGAAAAAGGAAAAAACTCAACCTCAAGAAAATTAAGCATTTAAGTGGGCTTGGCAGTGTACTAAAACTACTTTCGAATACATTTACTGTTATTAGAAATAAACATTTCATCAAAATTGGTACAATATGAGGTTTTGATTATACATGTTTAACAAAAAGATTGCAAAAAAAAACTTGAGATTTTTTCGTTTAACATTCTCACAAAAAAAAAATTATAAATATTGAATTTATAATTTTGATGTTTTGTTAATCTGATAGCTCATTAATTTATAAAAAATTTCAAAAAATATTAAGAATTAAAGAAGTTATAGATGTTTGAAATGATTTGCATCAATTGGTCCCAAAATGCGTTTTGTCGTCTGAGTGCTTGAAAAAATATGAATTTATGGAAAAACAAATACAAATTCATATATTTTAATTTGTTCTGCCACTCAGCACTCTGCCGCTAAGCCGCTTGCCGCTCATTACGGGACCCTGGCCTTACACACTTCTGAAATCTTTTAGCTTCTTTAAATTATGAAATAAGTGCTGAAAAAAAAAAACTAAAACTAAATAAAACGCACAAACTTGCTCTTGTAGTAAAAGTTTCTTCGAATTTTAAATATTGAGTCTGATAAAAGTAAATAATTTTTTATGGCAGCCTTAAGTTTAAACTAGTACCTATTATACATTATAGAACTTAAATTGAAAAATTATTAAAAATCAACATAATTCAAATTAAATTTATTAAAAAAGTCTTCTTAAATTGTTTTGAGAGCTAAAAAAAGTACATCATCTGATTCTTTAACTAATCTTAATTTTGCAGAAAAAAAAAATTAAGATTGTAGGAGCGGTTTTTTTCTAAATTAATTTTTTATATATAAAATTTTGTAAACATTTTTAAGAACAAAAATTGGTACACAATATTTTAGTATTTATTTATGTTGAATTAAAAATTAAATTTTGAAAAAAATTATCTACCTGTTTTTGAAAAATCGAATTTTCAAAAAAAAAATTTTTTATTTTTTTTTTAAATCCAAAATTTGTTTTTTTTGAAAATTTTGATATGCAGTATGATTTCAAGTTTTGAGAAGCTTTTGTATAAAAAATTAAATTTAAATCGGTTACACACATAATTAAATAGTCCAAAATAAAGAAAATGGTTCTATGAGAGGTACTGTTAATAATGGCTAACTGTAAATTTTGTTTTTGGCAGATCGTAGACCATACTAATATTAGTATTTAGAACAATTTTAATCAAAATCGTAGGAGTCGTTTTCGAGAAAATTTATATTTCCTGTAACGGTTTTTTAACGTTTATATGGAAGGTACCGTTAATTTTGACTATAAGAAAAAGTTTTTTTCAAAATATTTTATATAATGTTAAAAACCCCTTGTTACCAAATTTCATAAAAATCAACCAGTTCATTTTCGAAATATTTGGTTTTCAAAAAAAAAAAATTGAAACTTTTTTAAAATTTTAGGAAAGTTTGGTATACAAAACTATTAAAAATTTTCAGAAGATTTTCAATAAAAAAAATTATCGAAGTCAGTTTATTGCTTTTCTAGAAAAAATAAAATAAAATAAAATGGTTCTATGGGAGGTACCATTTAAAACCATATTTTGGAAATTTAATTTTTACAAAAAGGTAGCATATACCTAATACAATTTATTGATTTTTTTTAGAAAAATCTGTCGAGCCATTTTTGAGAAAAATAAGATTTTCCAAAAATGCGAAAAAAAAATTATATGGCAGGTACCGTTATTTTTGGTCCTAAAAATAAAAGGAAAAAAACGTGTCGGGGTAATGTCCCGAAAACACTTTATACCAAGTTTAATTAAAATCAGCCCATGGGTTTAGGCTTGTAGGTGAGTCCACAGACAGACAGACGGACAGAATTGCGAGACCCACTTTTTTCGTCTTCCCTATCATCGTAATGTCAAGTTTGATTGTTATCTCGAGTTCGATTTTTTGCACTTGCCCTATAGTACCTACATATATCGCAATGTTACAAGTACAAACAAAATTTAATTAATAAAAGAATTTAAATAAAAAAATTGAAACAAATCACAAAAAAAAATTTAAAAACAAAAGCCTTCTAATAGGCCATCGATCATCAAAGATTATAGAAAACAAAGATGCTTCATTAAAAGAGATAAAATTCATTCACTCGGGCGTATACGCACTTTTTGTATTCAATATTTAACAAATTTCACTACAGTTTTAATTTTTTGCACGTTGAGTTGGCTTATGTCTATGTATTATGCTATTTTTATAAATTATTTTTTTTTCTATTTAAAAAAAATGAAGGCGCGGCACGGAGTTCGCGGGCAAACGCTAGTTCAATTTATAAAGTTCTCCTTTTAGGATAAGTTGATTTTTTTTTAAAGCGGCAAACTATCCATCTCCACAGCCACTGGTGCTGCAAAAAGCTGTGATTATGGTATAAAATGCATTCTCTCCAGACATTCAAAAGCACTATATTCAATCAGCGTGGGAAACCACAATCTGAGTAACTGCAAGCTGCAACCTTAAGTACAAGCTGGAGTGAATAGGTGAAACTGTTGTGTTACCATATTCTTTGATTAATATTTTATGTCAAAGATATGACAAAATTCTGGTGAGGGCAGGGGCGACAGATTTTAAATAGCCCTGAATGACAGAAAACCTAATTACGGCACTGTACCTAATGAGCAAAAAATAAAGAAAAAATGTAGTGCCATACAGAATTAAGAAACGTCCCAATACCAAAAACTTCCTTTCCCTTCACAAACATTTCTGTGTTTCCAGTTTGTACGAGTATCACATCAAATTATTGCCCTTGTCTAAAAATTCATCAGAATAACCTCTTACTTTGCTATGTCGATTAATTTATAAAATCTTGATTTTGTAAGACATTTCGCTTATCTACACTCACAGGCACAATTATCCGCCCACCTGCATTTTTCGTCGCCCTAACTCTTTAAGTTCACTATAATTTATCTGCTGATTTGTTTTTTGTTTAGCGGATATTTTCGAAAGAAACAAAAAATTTAAACCCTTATTTCGCCCGATAAAATTGTCATCGAAGCATTTTTTGCTTTGCTTATTTCAGTTACTTAAACAACATACTGAGAAATCGGTTTTGCATCGCTACTGAAGCTCGTACACGTCTTTTTGAGGTGAGGAATGTTGGTGTGAGTGAACGTGCCATCAGAAAAAGGTTGGCAGAATTAAATTTCAGATCTTTCCGACCAGCGCGCGCCCCAAATTGCTCCCACAGCACCGTACAGCAAGACTTCGTTTTGCGCGAGAAAGTGTTAACTGGACTGCATAGGAAGGAAGGGACGTCTTAACCTTAGATGAAAGCAGAATAGGTCTAAGAGATCCAG
This sequence comes from Epistrophella euchroma, assembly GCA_947049315.1. NCBI lineage: Eukaryota > Metazoa > Arthropoda > Insecta > Diptera > Syrphidae > Epistrophella > Epistrophella euchroma. The sequence goes on along the minus strand of OX346245.1, from coordinate 115,875,821 downwards.
ATGGACGTCAGCGTGTCTACAGGCGAAAAAACGAAAGGTTTGCTTCATGCACGATAACCGAAACAGTGGATTACCAAGGAGGGTCTATAATAGTTTGGGGAGGCATCAGTTATGAAGCTCGCACAGACCTTGTTGTGTTCGATAGAGGCAGTGTGAACGCTCAGATATACGTTCAAATCGTTTTGCAACACCATGTGATGCCTTTCTCACCAATTTTTGGTGAACAATTTCGGTTAATGCATGACAACGCCCTCTGCCATACCACAAATTCTGTAACTAACGACCTAAATGAGGTCGGGATTCCAGTTTCGCCATGTCCATCTTGCGGTCCAGATCTCAAACCTATCGATCATCTTTAGGACAACCTTAAAAGACGTGTCCGAGCGATAACACATGTCCCTACCACTCTAGGAGAGCTTAGGACAGCTGCAGTAGAGGAGTGGCACAACATCCCTCAGTCCGATGTTAAGGATAATTGACGGATTGTCAAACCGGCTCCACGAAGTAATTAGAGCCTGCGTCGCAAACACCCATTATTAAAACTTAAGTTTTTCAATAACTTTACCACTTTTTTAACAACAAAAGATAACATCTTTTTCAGTATTTTTTGTTAATTCTTTAATAAACGTGGTTTTTTCTCAGAATTTTTGTTTTTTTTTTATTTTTCAGACTTTGCTTTCAACATTACTTACACCCAATGTGGTCTAAACTTGACGGTTTCTTTAAATTTACAGAAGTACTAGGTGGGCGGTTAAATGTGCCTGTGAGTGTACATTCAAATACTTCATTGTTTTTTTTGTACATGTGGATTGGATCTCCTCTCAATCGAATTGACTTGGTTATTATATTCATAAAACAAAAATAAACTGTTTCGAAACTATTCTTTTTGTGTGCGGATTAAGATTGTCGCATTGGATTTTGAAAGTTATGACGACATTTTCGAAGGTGCCATTCATAGGAAAAGCTAAGAGTTTTCCCTTCCTTAAATACAATTTGAAAATTACTCCCTCGACGACGACGCAACGGTGGGCGGCAAGCAGGGCGGTGACGATGGCAATGGCAAACAAAGAAAAACTTTCTCTATTTTCATAGTTCGTTTGCAACAAAAGTTTAACTTTCAACAGTTTCAACTAAAGAAAGCCCTTCATGTCACTTACAATGCGAAAATTAAGAAACTTTCCACATAAGTGCGAATGAGTTTCTTCCTTTTTTTTTTGTTTCCCCAGGACACAGCTGATGGAAATATAGTTCCAATGTCTATGTGTGTCTCTCTCCCCACACAATAGCTCTTCATCGTTGCACACCATCTTTCCGATCAACCCCCATCATCATCGTTATCGTCATCACCTTTCTTGTTTCCACTGTCGTCGTCGTGGTAGGTCGTCTTCAAATCTGAGTCCTTCGTTTTCATTTCGCATCGCAAATTGGAAATTGCTTAAGTTGTGGCCCCAGCGATAGAGGGTGGAGGGAGATTGCGATATCAGGTCAATGTGAGTGTGTCAGAGTTTGGAGAAATAGGAAGATTAAGAAACTACAGTGAGTAAAATGATGAAGCACTCGAAAGAGTCGGCGAGGACTTCCGCCAGCACATTAAGGATTTTTATCACAAATTGTATTGAGACTTGCGTCGTCGAGCGTCGAGCTTAGAAACTATTAAGATGACGAGCAATGTAACGAGACATTGAATGAAGAAGAAGATGAAGGCTGGCACTATAGCACTATAACCAGTTAGTGCAGTGGGGAGTTTATAAATACTTTCAAGATGGCTATCGCATTATTTCTTGTTATCTTCGGCAACTGGTTTTGGTTTGAAAATCGTTGTAATGTATCAAGACCTGATGATGATGATGATGATGATGATGATGATGATGATGATGTCGACTTGACGGCTATTTCTCCCTCCGTTGAAGCACATAATTATCCTTAATTGAATCTGGCACATCTGGGCCAGAAGGTCCTCGAATCACTGTTTACGCTCTTTTACTTGTTATATTGTATATTATGTATGAGAGACAGAGATGTACTGGAGGAGGGAGAAATTATAGACAAAGTATATTATTTTATATTAAGTTACCAAAATGGACGGGAATTATGTCTTGAAATTTGAATTTTGCACAACATCATCTGACAGTATTTTTCTAGGCCATATTTTATATATTTAAATATGTATGCAAAATAGTCATCACTCATTGTGGGTAGAGTTCAACTAAGAGGGGCTTATCAAAGATATACTTTTAATAGGAATCCATTGACAGCTCTCTCGTTGATATTTGGAGGTTCTATGCCTGTCACCATCGCAATCGAATGAATTTTCAACTTTTCTTAATGAGAGTTGAAAAACAACAGAGAGAGTAAGAGAGAGACATTATAATGATAATGATTCTCTTGACAGTGAAATTAAATAAGTTATTATGAACACTAAAGGTATAGAAGCCTTCAAAGTTTGACAGCTGCTGTCATCAGATTGTTTTAAACTTTACCCAATATTATGATTAGAATAAATTTTGATAATTTTCAACTGCTATTAAATTTAATGGACATTTTTAATTGAATGTTTTTAATGTGATTTTAAGAACCTATCATCTATCTTGTGATGAAGATAAGATGCTAAGCTTTGATAAAATATAATCAAAACTTGTCATCAGTTTGATGGATTGAGTTTTTTATTTTGTTTTAAAGAATGCATGGGATGATCCGCAAAGTCCTGCAAAGCGAATGCATTTGAACGTAAAGTTTATTAAAATGGCATCTGATATCGTAAAATTTTACGGTTTCCTTGAGTTTTTTTTTTTCTGTCAGATTTTAAATAAAAACTGACTCATGTAGTTCTCATAAAAAATTTCTTTACTTTCTTACTTAACTTTTACTTTAGGGGGCCCTTCAATTCCAAGATGGACTACGGCCTCAACCAACAAGACCCTCCAGCCTTGCGGTCCCTAGCCAGGCTTGCCAGATTGCGCTATATATAGCAAAACTTGTGATATTTTTTTGAACTTCGCGGCTTAAAATTACATTATTCGTTATCTTTTAATTTTCGCGGTTTTTGCGATATTAAAATTACCTTAAATTAGCAAATGTTGAATGAAGAATGTCGTCAATTTACATAGCTTTTGAAAAATGTCGTGATTCTTTTTGGCAAATATAAAGTTAAAAAATGAAGAATGATAACGTGAAAAAAACTTCAAGAAATAATTTGTGAAATTTAATTTATTACGAATTAATTTTTAAAGAAAAGAAAAAATACGAATAATTATTTCATTGCTTTTTCTACTATTTACTATACCATTTTTTTGCTTTTGCTGTTTTTGCGATACTAAAGTAGCTGATTTTGCGATATTTTTCTCAGATTTTTTGATAACCACATAAAAATCTAGCAAGCCTGTCCAAGTTGGTTGAGTTGATCCTCAACTTGTGTACGGCATCTAAACGCGAATCAGCTGCTGTCGCGAACATGCGTTGCTGTCAAAACAGCGGATAGAAATTTTTGTTTTTAATTGATTTTATAGCTAATTTTTGTTTTTTAGTTTTATTGTGAATGTGTATTATTGCATTTTAAAAATAAAAAAAGATAATATAGAAAGTTCCGAGATGCCATTAGTTGTAGCCGTGTTTGAATTATGTTTTTTTTTTGTGTTTTTTGTCAAACGACGCGCATAAAAAGTTAATAGCTAAACAATGTCTACCGTCGCAACTTACGGCTCCATTGTATTCACTCAAACTATATGCATTTTAATTTTGACAGGGCGTCTTTTGAAGTGTCGCGCGATTGAGCGCGCGTCGATTCCATTCAGCCAGTAAAATGGAGTCTTCCGCAGGTTGTCGCACGCGTGTGCCATCCATCTCCACCGCTGTACTTTCAGCTTATATGCATATCAGATATCAATATCATCTGCATAAGCAAGTATAGTTGACCGGATTTTGAAAAATAGTGCCTTTGCTGTTGACTTGCAAGCTGCGTAAAACGGAGGTTCCATGATAACGCATCACCTTGCCTCAAATCTTCCTTCACATCAAAGGGTTCGGTGGTGTTCTTGCCGAATTTTATAGAGCAGCGGCATTTCTCCATCATCATTCTGAACAAGTGGGCGAGTTTTACAGGGATGCCGAGACACGATATGACTCTGTAAAAATTGTTTCCGTCTATGCTATCATACACAACTTTGAAATCGATAAAGAGGTCATGTATATAGATTTGAAAGTCCTGGGTTCTTTTCCAAAGTCTGTCGGAGTGCGAACATTTGATCAACGGTAGATTTTCCGGGCCTTAAATCACACTCATAGGGGTCGATCAGATCATTGACAAAAGGTCTTAAGCGATTCCACAGTACATATGACCGGATTTTATATGCGACTTTAAGAAGATTCATCCCTCTGTAGTTGGCACAGTTCAGATCATCTACTTTATTGTAGATGGGACACATTATACCGAGGTTCCAACTATCGCGCATACTTCTATCCGACCTAATTGTGCAAATAAACTAGTATATACTTTCTACCAAGTAATCTCCCGCTGCTTTGAATAATTCGGTCGCTAGGCCGATTTAAGCTTTCCAATCACTAACCGCACTTCGTTTAGGTCGGTTGGACGGACATTTTTGCCATCATCATCTAAGTTGAACGGAGTGTTCTGTCTAACAGAAGAATTTTGGCCATCTTCACCGTTTAGCAGTCTAGAAAAGTGTTCTTTCTAGATCCCCAGCACCCACAGTGTGTTTACTATCAGTTCTGGCCCTGGGTAGAACACTTCGCCATTCGGTAGAACTTTCCAACATCATCCCTACCGCTCAGCGTTACCGAAGTGGCACGATCGTGCTTTTTTAACACGATAATTTTCTCGTGGCACGGTGGTGGCACGAAAAAGTTCAATATGGCACGATTTTTTATTTTCAGAATTTTACTTAAAATTAATAAAATTTCAACAAAATTTAATTAAAATTGGTCCAAACTCCGTAAAAAGTTGATAGAAACTCATGTTTTTTGACATGTGATAAAATTAGTTACAGTTTTTTTTTTCAACAAAATTGATGAATTTGTGGTTTTTTCATATGGCACGAAAAATGGCACGTTAATTTTTTTTACGGGGGCAACGCTGACCGCTATAGCTCTCAGCAGCACTGGTTTTAGTTGGCAGCATTGATTGATAGTACTTCGTTCCTGGCTATATGTGCCATCGGGCATTCTTCATTGAACCAGGGGGTAACGTTGTGGTCGCCTAGTGCAACCCAACCCAGCAAATCAGTGACGGTACTTTGGAATATAGTATCACACTGCACGAAAAAAAAAACTGGACTACATAACTGTTAAGTTTTCTTTGGACATTAAATAATTTTTGGAATCAGGATAATTTTCATTTGAAATGAGAAAACTAAATTCTGTGGATTTCTAAATAATTAAAACTGGTTTGGAAGTGACTTCGAAACTTTCCAATACAAAAGAAGAATAAAACAACTTAGTTTATTGTCTAATGATCCTAGTCTCCTGAATATTCTATAAATATTCCAATTTGAAAAAACGTCTAGACAATTGTTTGACCATGTGCCATCAAAAAACAACTGGCATCAATTTAAAACAAAAGAGCGATTCATAGAAAACTTTTTCATTAGAACACACATATCATTTCCCAATAAAACAAATAGCATAAAGTTGCACTATTGGGGCTTCTGCAGAACTCTCCAATTGTCTTGGAAGAAATAACAACGAAAAAAAAAAAGAAGAAGAAGAAACTAGCAACTTCCGGTTTATATTTTTATTAAATCCAGCAACATAGTCCTTCTTCTTGATTAGATTCAAACATAACAATGTATTCGCCACCACCAAGAAAACAACAAGACACCTTTCTCATTCTCACGGCATAAATTTCCCGAAAAGAACAATTTCCTTTTGAAAATAGAAAAAAATCGGAAGGAAAACTTTCCGAATCGAGTTCGCTTTGCATTGTCCAAAATTTGTTGCAATCACGAGTTGAAAGAAAGCAAGAAGAAGCTTCATTATTATTTCCTCAAGGTGCCGCTCTGCTATTAAGCATTTGGATCCTCTATTGCCATCATATCGTCCTTATTTGGGAACTAAGTCACGTAAAGCGAACAAACGTTGACGACACAACGAGAGTACAATATCACTCACTATTATATGAAGAAGCAAGCGCAAGCCAGCAAGCAAGCAAGCAAAACGAAGATTCCAATAGTTGTTGATGGTAAGCGCAACTATGTGCATCCTTGCGAGGAATCTCGTTGCTTAAACACTCTTAAGTTTCATCCACACGTCCTTTGTAAGGATGCTTGAGCTGTACTCTAGTTGAGGTAATATTTACCCTTTTTGCTGTCTCATTGCTCTGGTGCTGGTGCTGGTGCTGGATGGCGGTAAGGATGGATTCACAAGTTTAAATGTTTGCTCATTCCTGGCCCAAGGTGTGTGTATGTGAATACGAGAGGAAAACAATGCAGAGCAAGGACCTTTCTATCTTCTGTTTTTTTTTTTGTTTTTATTTTTTCCTTTTGACAGAAAAGATGCCACGTATCTTAGTTTGTTCTTGGGAAGCATTTTTGAAGCATCCAAAGTGATGGAGTGAGATTGTGGACCTGAAACTATCTGAATACACAATACGTGATGTTTTTTTGTTGTCGTTTTATTTCTTTTTATTTAGTTTCACCGTTTGGCATTTCAGTTTTTGGAAACAACTCTACCTATACCTCCTCTGTCTGTCTCTTAGTGATGGAATATTCAGCAGGTTATCATGCCTTTTGTTTGTGCATCATGTCCCTTTGATGAGCAAAGGAATTCAAAGGGAATGAAGAGTATTTTACAAGGGTTACAACGAAATTTGAAATGAGATTCTGGAAAATTTGAAACAATTTATTTAAGTTTCTCCGAATGTGATATGGGTAACAATTTGCAGAAGGAATGAAGGTGTCTTCGTCAAAAATGAAGATATCATACAGAAATTGTGTTAAAGAACAAGCGCGTTGCAATTGCAACTAGTTATAGTTCACGCTTCAGCTTTTTGGATATATTAAGATTCTAGAGAATAGATCATAAAGAGGGTGTTTTACTGAAAACTTTGTTCTATATCACGAAGGTTAAGTTTGCAAGAAGGCCCTTAATGAAGGCTTACTGCACCAAGTGGCAGTGTGAAAACTTTACGGGATATGAACACAATACATTGAAGTTGATATTATTTTTCTTTTTAAATTGAGTACAGATATTAAATATTTTTCTTATTTATGAAAGTTAAGCTTACCTTTGTGGTTGATAGGTTATGTCTGCCTGCGATTTTTTTTCTCCTAATTTCGTTGCTTAAAAACCTAACATACTGCTGAACAAAATTTCCTGCCTTATTCACTTAGTTTCTCGTCTTTGAATATTATTCTTAGATCGTTATTGAACATTGTAATGGTTCTTAGGAGTATGTTACTGTTTCGGGGAAATTGCGCCAATAGAGTTCTTTAACAATGAGAACAAGCTGAGCAGATGGATAAAAAATAACTTGTCCTCTTTTCCAGGAAATATAAAATTTACTAAGGGCGCCCGCATCGTCACCACAAGCTTTTTGAAAGGCCGTAGCTTGAACTGGTGTTGGCGTATGATTTCTGACATTTCCAAATGAATTAAATTGAAATATAGCATACATATTTCACAAAACGAAACAAGCAAATATTTTGATTTAAATGGGCGCACTTCCAAACGTTATATATAATACACTCGCTGACCCGATAAACGTTGTTCTGTCTTAGCTATGAATATTCCATTCGATAATACAAATTATTTCAAAAACATAGTGCTTATTGTAATGCTTTTTGATACACACCATTGTTAGTTTTCTTTTCTGGCGCATAAATAAATAATGTTGATGGTTTTCCGACGATCTGATCGGCCCCTATCAGTGTGGTTTTAGGCGCGGCAAATCAACCGTCGATCAAATGTTCACACTCCTACAGATTTTAGAAAAAACCCAGGAGTTTTAAATCGATACACACCATTTCTTTATCGATTTCAAAGTCGCATATGATAGCGTGGACAGAGACGAGCTATACAGAGCCATGTCGCATCTCGGTATCCCTGCCAAACTCGTCCACTTGTGCAGGATGACGATGGAGAAATCTCGCTGCTCCGTCAAAGTCGGCAAGAACACCACCGAACCCTTTGATGTCGAGAAAGGTTTGAGGCAAGGCGACGCGCTATCATGTAACCTGTTTAACATCGTTCTTGAAGCAATTGTACGCAACTCGCAAGTCATTTTCGAAGTCGTCAAAGACTTTTTCTACCTGGGCTCTACTATAACATCGCAAAATGACATCAGTGCTCTCTCAGAGAACCAAGGAGGCCTTATCAAGGAGACCCTAATCATCCCGGTCCTGCTATATGGGGTAGAGGCATGGACCCTGTCAAAAACGGATGAGAATCTGCTTGGGTGCTTTGAAAGGAAGATTCTTCGGGTGATCTTCGGTCCAGTCTGTATCGGTGGAGTATGGAGGAGAAGACCTGGTCAAGAAGCTGAAAATACAGCGGCTGAGATGGCTGGGACACGTGGAGCGTATGGACACCAACGCACCAGCCCGACGAGTCTTCGAATCTACCCCTGACGGTCTGCGCAGTAGAGGAAGACCCCACCTTAAGTGGCGCACACAAGTGGAGAACGACCTCAACCAACTTGGAGTTCGTAACTGGAGGCAGCTAGCTAGGGACCGAGCTGGCTGGAGGGGCTTGTTGGTTGAGGCCGTAGTCCATCCTGGGCTGTGTGCGCAATCTAAAGTAAAGTAAGTAGATGGTTTTCCGACATTGGAACATGCTGCATTTTAACAAAACAAAAATCTTATTCAGAAAGTATGTAAATTCCCGATTTTGCGGCTTTTCCTTAGACTAATTGAATGAAATCATGGCAAGAACATTTATTTATTTATTTTATTTTATTTATTGAAATAATTTACAAAATAAATTTATAAATTACTTATTTAAGGCATCAGGGTAGCCAGACCATATGATGCCGTTTTATAACGTTACAAGAATCTAAGAAAATATTTACATTAATTTACATGATTATATGTACATAAAAAGCAAGTTATAGAAAATTAATTAAAGTTATGATGGCAAGATAAACTGAGTTAAATCTCTTCAAACTTCTGGTGGGCAGATAAGGCAGCTTTTATTTGACGGATAGTGTTAACACTTGATGGATTTAAGATGTTGGCGAGAATCTCTGGTACATTGTCTGTGAATGCATCTATTTGTCGAGAAACAGGACACTCCACCAAAATATGCCAAACTGTTAGAGTTATTCCACAGTTGGAGCATTCCTCTGGAGCCTCACGAGTATAGAAGTGTTTGCTTGTAAACAGGGTTTTTCCTACTCTGATTCTTAATATTTTTATGCAATCTTCTCTACTTAAGGATATATTGTACGGGATACGGGTGATAACGGGTTGATGTTTTCGAAGAAAAGTATCTGAATTTCGCCAGTTTTCTGTAAGCTCTTTTTTTTGAAGATAAGCAAAAGTTTTTCGCAGAAGTTGGTGTAATTTGGGATACTCAACTATAAGCGGGTAGCGAATAGCGTTTTTTGCTGCAAAATCAGCAGCATCATTACCTTTAATTCCGCAGTGTCCGGGTATCCAAGCTAATATGATGTTTCTGTGGTGGTGCAAGCAGTTCCTTATAGTTTCGAGGGATGGACATTTATTTGTGGCATTGCTTAATCCCTTGAGTATACCAAGGTTGTCCGTTAGGATTAAGGAGCGTTCAGAAATTTGTTGGGCGATGGAAATGGCTTTAAAAATTGCAGCTAGCTCGGCAATGTAACTGTCTGCATATTCTGGAAGTTGAGCCTGGTGAACAATAGAGAATTGTCCGTTAGATTTGTATTCTATTACCGCATAGGAGCTTTAATCCAATTTCACTATAAAGGAGACTGATGATAGGGCTTGGCATCCCTTGAAATAGCTATATCTCTAGCCAAACAAAAATAAAACGAATTAAAATACCCAAAATTAATTCGTAAGCAATTGGTGGTAGCACCTTTAAGTTGTTGTTGTTGTTCAAAATTCAATGAAATTGACGGAATAAAGAATGGTCAAGTCTAATAAACTGACATTCTAGTATAAATAATACAATACAAATAATAATAACTTTCGTTTTGGTTGGAGATATATGTAGCTATTTCAAGGGGTGCCGAGTCGCCTATCATCAGTCTCCTTTCATCCAATTTTATTATGAAAAACTTTCTACATGCACACCATGGGAGTCGAACCCACGCATATAAGATTTGCTCAATCTACGAGGTCGTATGCACTACGCTTATGACCATGACATTTGATAAACAAACAACACATCTCGACGTCAGTGATCATATGCGGTAGAATGCGTAGTGCATACGACCTCGAAGACTGAGCAAATCTGATATGCGTGGGTTCGACTCCCATGGTGTGCATGTAGAAAGTTTTTCATTATAAAATTGGATTAAAGCTCAGCACCACTAAAAAAGAGACTGATGCTAGGCGGCTTGGCACCCCTTGAAATAGCTATATCTCCAGCCAAAAAAAAAAAAAATAAAACGAATTAAAATACCTAAAGTTAATTCGTAAACAATTGGTGGTAGCACCTTTAAGATTTTGTTGTTTTTCTACTTTAAAATTAAATAAATAAGCTAATTCTTGGTCAAGATCCTATCAAGTACCTATTATTAGCTGAGTGCATATTTTTTTTTTGTATTATTTCTTGATCGCAGAGTAAAAAGTTTTGGATTGGAAATAAAAAGTCTAGCCAATAACGTTTATAAGATTTCCCTTCAGCACCGCAAGTACCTATACTACCTTTTTTTTGTGGAATGCTAAAAGCCCAGACCAACAATAAACAAACAAAATTTGAACTTCTTCCATTAAAAAAGAAAGAAAAGTATAACGTTGAAAAGAACAACTTGTGGGCCATAAAAAATGTTATCCAAAAGGAATACTTATAGTACATCTCCCTGTCGGGAGAAGTTTTGGTTTTTTCTTATCAACGGTCAGCAGTTTCCACTCTATTTACTCCTTGTATATACGATGCAGCCCAAAACATTCCAGCAGAATTATTGTTGTCCGCCCTGAACGAGTTCTGCCTCCAAAACATCAGCCAAGCCAAAACGAAAACAAAATCTTAGAAATGGCAAGAAGCTCCTTATATTCACTTTGATTCTTTTGCAACACACACTCTCTCATATTTTTATACTTGAAAGTTGGAAACTTTTTGCCGAACAATTTTTAAGTGCATTATTTCCGGCTTTTATAAACTTTGTTAGAAAAGTTAACGTGCAACGTGTCTATGTGTTCAAGAAAATGTTTTTATTTATATTATTATCCTCTCCGCCTCTCTTTCATTCAATACCCTTATTCAGGATATATTAAATAAGGAAGGGAAAAAATATAACAGAAAACGGCACTCGAAATGTTTTGAGATGTTTCACGTATCCATTTGGCTTTATGTAGTTACACGAGATGTGAAGCCAAAGGATTGCCCAAAGGTCATTCAGTTCAGTTAAGGGAGGCTGGGTTCTGTTGGATGTGTGGGAGGACCACATCGTCCTTTTAATAGGATTTCTTTTTTTTTGTATTTCTTCATTGAAATGTTTGATACGTCTGGAAAGTATTAAATGATGGAAGAAAGATATGAGTTGAAAAGTACTATACATGAAGTGATTTATTACCACCGAGAGATAGTTCGGCAATTCATTGCATGTTGTGGAAAAAAAGAAGGGAAAAGATGATTTTTTTTTTATAGGTTGTAGAGATATTAATGAGGGAATGTATTTTGTTGCCAAAAGATTGCAATAGAAGTAACTTTTAAGGGTGCTTCGACTTGATTTTGAAAGACTCGCCATTAGCTTTCCATAACTTTTTTTCTGAAAACTTAGCAATAATATAATTAATATATGATTAAGAAGTTCTTGTTTTATATTTTAAAATAAATTAATAATTAGGGTTTGTTTTATATTTTAAACTAAATCATAATTAGGTCTTTTGAAATATTGGAATTAATTAAATTGAAATTATAAATGCTTGTAGGTACTAGGTAGGAACTTTTTGCAAAGTTATGGATTTCAAATGCTGGGGATAAGGATTCTTCTTAAAGTTTGGCATGTTATTGATTAACAACAAGAATAAAAGGGGTCCTAAGTGGCTACCTTAAGGTACACCGTACAAAGGTACCATTTATATAAAATGCAAAGCATACCCAAAACATCTCTTTAAAAGAGAACATGTTCTCTTTTCTAACACCGATCTTTCTTTTTTCGTTATTTATTTTTTTGTTCTCTTTTTTTAATGTGTTCTCTTTTAAGTCACTTTTTTGTTTATTTTTTATATGCCTATGAACAAACATGGCGAACCAACTAAAAGCTAAATTCCGCAAAAATTATTGACAGTGGCAAGAAATTTTGCTAAGTTAGGGAAAAGACCGCCAGTATTAAATACTATTAGAAATATTTTAAGGTCTTCGAACGTCTATGTCTAATATCTGTAATAAAATGATCCGGTAACACTGTTTTCAGCAATGTTAAAAGTTTACATCCATGTCCAACTATAATAGACGGAAGCAAACGGATGCTAGTGTCAAATATGAACGATCCGTTTCCTTCCGATCTGTCAAGTACATAAAATACCCCTAATTGATTTAACCGAACAGAAGCACCTTTCAAGCTATTTGTGATAGTTATAATTTTTTTTTTATTAATTTGATTGTGTTGTTTGGTGTAGTTATTAATTTTTGAATTATTAAAATACAATATATAGTCATCTGTCAAATTTACGGACGTGAGGTACGGTTGAGAGCGCATTTTTCGTCAGAAGGTAAAAGTGAATAAAAACTTAACGAATCTGAGAAATCCGGTCATTATGGGTGCATTAAATGATTTTCCTGTTTCGTACGGCCCCGTACGCACCGTTCCTACTTTTATAGTTGGGCCTTTATATCTCAAAAATGTTCTCGACTTAGGGATCGGTTATAGCGATAAGGAAAGTGCACCAGTAAAAAATTTCTTTTGGATAATTTACTGTTTAATTAAATGATTTGAAATAAAGAAAGGATATGAAATATTTGTTACATTAATAAAACTTTCTTTGGAGGAAATATTTTATTTAAAAAAAGTATTTATTTATTTTCCTGATGAAAAATTCGTAAGGAAAACAAATTTTTATTTGTAAAAGCTTTTTTAGAAACAAAATTTCCCCCAAATAAAATTTTGCGTATAAAAAAAAAATATTAAAAATGATTTAACATCGATTCGTATCCTTTTAATACTTCAGTTCATGTGATACGACTTACAATTATTCAAAATAAAATTTTTCCTGTTGCGTTTTCCTAATCGCCATGAGTATGACTGGCGCCTTAGCTTGTAAAGAAATTGAATTAGTTATTTTTGCATTCAACATATAAAATAATAATCTGCTGATTTAGTTTTTTTTTTCGTCAATTTTTGGACTTTGAAAAACTCACCAAGAAGGACTTATTATTTGAAATGATTTATTCACATTATGGACACCCTACATTACGGTGATGCAGAAGTCAAAAAACGTAGTTTTTTAAAATATCAAATTTTCAAAAAAAAAAGTTGAAAATTTTGGTACACAATACTATTTGAATTTATTAGAAGATTCTCCATACAAAAAATTATCAAAATCAGCTAATGCCTTTTCGAGAAAAAGGAAATAAAAAAATGGTTCACCATTAGATAACCAATACCCAATAAAATTTATTGAATTTTTTTTTTAGTGGACCCGATTTTGAGAAAAAATCGTTATTTTTGGTCCTAAAAAAAAAAAAAAAAAAAAGGTCAGGGGAATGTCCAAAAAACGCTGGATACCAAGTTTAAATAAAATTGACCCCATGCGTTTAGGCTGTAGGCGAATGGACAGACGGACGGAATTCCGAGACCCACTTTTTTTGTCTTCCCTAACATCGTTATTTCAAGTTTGATAAAAATCTCGAGTTCGATTTTTTGTACGAATCCAAAACTTGCCATATCTTTTCACCTGAACTACAGAAGATATTCTTATGTCATTTTCCATTAGTTAGCACACTTTTTTGACTCATTTTGCGCTCTCAACACTCCAAAAACCTACCATTAGCTGTTCGGAGTGTTGATTTAGGAGTGTTTTTTTTTTCCCTCCGGATTTCATTAAGGAGTGCTAGGAGTGGACTCTGATTACGCTTTTCAAAGTCCTTCGTTGGATTATTTGTGAAAGTAATAAATGCTTCTTGTTAGGACGTTCTGGAATTGAAATGAGTGAAAAGTTCATTTTTATATTCGTATTCCATTGGAATCAAAAAGGAGTGAAACTCTCTGAAAATCCAATTGAAAGTGACATTAATTTTCTTCTTGAATTTTATTTTTTAAAAAACCTCATTCAAAGTTTTACGAATAAAAAAATCTATACATACATATCTATAAAATATTTTGATTTTAAAAATTATTTTCTTTTGTATAGAAGATTTTTAACAATTTTTTCACACTTAAAAATCCTCAATTTTTTTTTTTTTTTGAAATGTGGAAAAATGATGCAAAAAAAAGTAGAATATCAGCATATAGAATATGCTGTAGTTCAGGAGAAAAATAATTATACACTCACAGGCACAATTATCCGCCCACCTGCATTTTTCGTCACCCTAACTCTTTAAATTCACTATAATTTATCTGCTGATTTGTTTTTTGTTTAGCGGATATTTTCGAAAGAAACAAAAAACTTAAACCCTTATTTCGCCCGATAAAATTGTCATCGAAGCATTTTTTGCAATTTAAGCGATTTTAATATTGTTTCAGTTACTTAAACAACATACTGAGAAATCGGTTTTGCATCGCTACTGAAGCTTGTACACGTCTTTTTGAGGTGAAGAATGTTGGTGTGAGTGTTCGTGCCATCAGAAAAAGGTTGGCAGAATTAAATTTCAGAGCTTTCCGACCAGCGCGCGCCCCAAATTGCTCCCACAGAACCGTACAGCAAGACTTCGTTTTGCGCGAGAAAGTGTTAACTGGACTGCAGAGGAAGGAAGGGACGTCTTAACCTTAGATGAAAGCAGACTAGGTCTAAGAGATCCAGATGGACGTCAGCGTGTCTACAGGCGAGAAAACGAAAGGTTTGCTCCATGCACGATAACCGAAACAGTGGATTACCAAGGAGGGTCTATAATAGTTTGGGGAGGCATCAGTTATGAAGCTCGCACAGACCTTGTTGTGTTCGATAGAGGCAGTGTGAACGCTCAGATATACGTTCAAATCGTTTTGCAACACCATGTGATGCCTTTCTCACCAATTTTTGGTGAACAATTTCGGTTAATGCATGACAACGCACTCTGCCATACCGCAAATTCTGTAACTAACGACCTAAATGAGGTCGGGATTCCAGTTTTGCCATGTCCATCTTGCGGTCCAGATCTCAAACCTATCGATCATCTTTAGGACAACCTTAAAAGACGTGTCCGAGCGAGAACACATGTCCCTACCACTCTAGGAGAGCTGCAGTAGAGGAGTGGCACAACATCCCTCAGTCGGATGTTCAGGACATCATTGACGGATTGTCAAACCGGCTCCACGAAGTAATTAGAGCCTGCGTCACAAACACCCATTATTAAAAACTAAGTTTTTCAATAACTTTACCACTTTTTTAACAACAAAAGATAACATCGAATTTTGAACAACAACAACAACTTAAAGGTGCTACCACCAATTGGTTACGAATTAATTTTGGGTATTTTAATTCGTTTTATTTTTGTGTGGCTAGAGATATAGCTATTTCAACAAACAGCACATTTAGACCTGTGACGTCAGTGGTCAACGGTAGCATAGTACGTAGGGTACACAGCTCCGAAGACTAAGCAAATCTGATGCGCGGGTTCAAATACCGCATGATGTGTAGAAAGTTTTTCAAATAAAATTGGATTAAAGCTCAGCACCACTATAAAGGAGACTGATGATAGGGCTTGGCACCCCTTGAAATATAGCTATATCTCTAGCCACACAAAAATAAAACGAATTAAAATACCCAAAATTAATTCGTAAGCAATTGGTGGTAGCACCTTTAAGTTGTTGTTGTTGTTCAAAATTCAATGAAATTGACGGAATAAAGAATGGTCAAGTCTAATAAACTGACATTCTAGTATAAATAATACAATAAAAGATAACATCTTTTTCAGTATTTTGTGTTTTTGTTTGTTTTTTGTGTTAATTCTTTAATAAACGTGGTTTTTTCTCAGAATTTTGTTTTTATTTTTTATTTTTCAGACTTTGCTTTTAACATTACATACACCCAATGTGGTCTAAACTTAACGGTTTCTTTAAATTTACAGAAATTCGAGGTGGGCGGTTAAATGTGCATGTGAGTGTATGTAAAAAGTAATTTAGGGGCGTCTGATGAAAAAAAAATGTTTGGGAAATAACAGGCGCCCTCTATTGTATATAAAAGTAGCTATTTAGTACAAAATCTACCTCAAAAATTTGTTTTCTTTGTTAATTAAAAAAAAAATTACCCTCATACTAATAAATTCTTGAAAGCTATTTTAAATTTTAAAGTGTCTAAATTGAGTTTAAAAGTTTATCATAGCAAATTCACACAAAATTATTTGAATATTTTTTCTCTGAGTCATAACATTGCGAGTACCAAATTAAAAGAGATTCTTTTCAACTTCAAATAATAATTTATTACTTTTGTTTATCTGCCGTCGACGACCGGTTATGAAAATAAAATAAATCATTTTTTAAAATTTGACAGGTCATGTCTTCTTACAGCTTTGAATATTTGTATTAGCTTAGGTACATATATTTGGGTTCGGTCGTCGACTTTTGCTGATGCTGGGATTCATAGAGCTTATTATAATATCAACCCTTGTCATGACCACTTAAGGGATTATATGCATAAATAAGGTCAATGTTAATTGAAAAAGGATTCGACAAGAGATTTAAAAATTATCCAACAAAATAAAAAAGGGGGGTCTTCAACTTTAAGATTTAGGTTTAAACAAAGATTTATACATAATGCTATGTCAATTGGTGTTTATTTTCAAAGTTCTCTAAACTTGTTGTTCCGCATAAGTTCCTTGAGTCCCGATAGAAATTTTGCTTACTCTGTACAATTTTCTTTCAATAATTTATCATTAATCCCAGATGATTAATTTGTTATCATTTTGGAAATTGTTGAATACAAATAAAAAATCCATGTCATAACAAGATTCTTCTGCAAAAGATTTATAGTCATTTCTGAAAAATCAGATAATGTGTTGTAGCTTATTGGCATTTATTTACTATTTTTTTTTTGGTTTATTATTGAATTTATTTATAATTTTTTTTTCTTAAAACATCATCACTCCTCTTTAAAAAGTATTTAGTTAGACATTAGAAGACATATCTATTTGAATGTTGGTGTAGCATGAAGTATTAACAGTAATTAATTTCTGCGAAATACTAAGGCCATCCAAAGTAAATAAAAAGATCTTACGCCATGTGGCAAAGATTAGTTACTTATCGATACGCAAATCAAGCTTAACAAATAAAACGTATTTTTTTTTCTAAAAATAATTTCATTCTCAGATAATTTTTTCTTAAAAAAAAAACATGGTAATTAAAGAATTATTAATTATAGTGAATAAGTAATAATGCTTCTATATTTGCAGACTCGAATTTTATATGCAATTGCACTTCTAATTTGTTTATCGAAGCTGACGTCAGGGAGTGATAAATTAAAAGATTCCAAAGTGACTACAATTTTTGTGCCTTACGAAGCTAGTCGGATTTCATTTCCATATCCATTGCATAATAATCTGCGAAAGGTAATGGTTCCTGTCGAAATGGATTCAATGGCGGGTTTACATTTGGAACTGAAAACGAAAACAGCAGAAGCTCCTTTGGTGAATTTCTTTGAGGGAGCATATCCAGTTTATTATACTTTGGGTCATGCAAATGGACATTTTAATGGGAAAATATCTGTTTTGAAATAAAGATTATTTTGAATAGAGTCATAGTTGGTAATGTAGTACAAAGTCAGCGCTATAGAAATATACATAGTTGAACTAAAATTATTTAAGCTAAAATAAATAAAAAAAAATCCATGTTTTTTTTTTATTATTTTTGTAATATTTTTTTTAAAATCCGATTTGATATTAATTTTCTAGTTGCGAACCCCAAATCGTCATGATGTGCGCCATTTTTACAGCCAACTTAAGCAATGTTTGTAATGCTGTCGTCTACATAGTATTTTCGAGGCGGTTAATCTTCGCTTAAACGTGCTACGTGTTAAGCCCACCGCAGTGCTAGTGTGAGCTTTATTTTAATCATTATATCTGGCTTCGAGGTAGATCGCAAAAGTTCATGTTTGAAGCGTTTCCGGAAACACCATTCCGGACATATGCAGCATATTTCTAATTGTTTGATGATCTTTTAATTTGTACAGCTTCCATGTTTGCAGTTATAACAGCCAAGAGTAGTTGCTGTTCATGCTTTTGCAGCTGCAGCTTTGTATCGAACGATTATAGAAAAACGAAATTAGAAAACCCACGTTGATTAAATAAGAAATAAGAACACACAACACTTTATTTATTTATTTATTCATCTACAGATATAAAAAATCTTACAGACTACTAACTAATGAAAAATATCTTGTAATTTTATTTTAAATTGAACTCTAGTTGTTGAGAGATCAAGTTCATTACATACCGAATTAAAAAGTTTTATACATCTAGAGAATGATTCATTGCAACCATAAATAAATCTATGTTTCGGATTATTAAAAAAATGGCGTAGACGTAATCTTCTTTCCGGAATATAGATTTCAAAGTAATTAAGAGTCTGTGGACATCTAACACGGTATGAAAATATATCATGCACAAACAATACACACTGAACAGTTCGCCTTTTTTGCAAGGAATCAAGTCCAATCAAAGCACACCTTGATGGATATGAAGGAGTATCTATTCTCCATATCAGCTGCCTAACTACAAATCTTGTGAAAGCTTTTTGAACTCTTTCAATACGAGTTATCCCAATAGAGGAAGAGGGACACCATACAATTGAGCAATACTCAAGAATTGGACGAACTAAAGACATGTACACCGATTTTAGAGCATAAGGGTTGGAAAACTCATTGCAATTTCGCTTGAGGAAACCAAGCATAGAATTTGCCCTTGCTATAATGTAGTCTACATGTAACGAAAATGACAACTTAGGATCAAAAATGACTTCAAGATCACGAATCTCAGATTTGCTATCAAGAATCTGATTGAAAATTTGATAATTGTGTATCATTGGGACTAGAGTCCGATGTGCTGTAAAAACATTGCATTTTTTGATATTCAAATAAAGAAAATTTTTTCCACACCAAACAGAAAAACTATTTAAATCATTTTGAAGATTTTGATGATTAATTCTATTTCTAATACACATGAAAATTTTTACGTCATCTGCATACATCAAACAAAAAGCGTTTTTAAGAAGAGATGGAATATTATTTACAAAAATGTTGAAAAGGAGTGGTCCAAGGTGACTGCCTTGTGGAACTCCAGGCGAAACTTGTATGGTATTGGACACGAATTTCTCTAGCTTCACACATTGCGTTTTATTGCTAAGTGAACTAGATATCCATTTCAGAAGCAAACCATGAATACCAAAATTTTGAAGTTTTTCCATCAGAACCTTATGACAAATAGTATCGAACGCTTTGACAAAATCAGTGAAGATTATCCACCTGATAACCACATTCAAATGAATCGGTGACATATTTACAATATAGCATAAGATTTAATGAGGTGGATTTACCTGGAAGAAACCCATGCTGCTCAAAACAAATATGTTCTTTAATATTAAAATATAGATGGTCTTTTACTATGAGTTCAAATAATTTGGGCATTGCAGAAATCTTAGAAATTGGACGATAATTTACTACCAAATTTTTTGGGCCTGCTTTGCAAATCGGACTAACATATGAAAACTTCCACTGATTCAGAAAGAGTCCAGTAGAAAGGGATTTTTAAAAAATAATCAAAAGCGGGATTACTAAAGAGAGCTGACATTGTTTCAGAACAAAAGATGGAATGCCATTAGGACCAGGATTTGTACTACTTTATTGTTGGGAAAATTGTATTAAGAACCCAATATTTATTAAGCTTGCCTGAAAGGACACGCTTTCGATTTAGCTTTCGAACAACAACTGAGCTATATAATTAATTTAACAAGACATGAATATGAAAGGATTCGCTTTTATATAAGCTGAATTAGCTTGCTGGCCTTCAGAGAGGGAAGGATAGATGTGGTGTTGATATGGTGTGCTCCCTCTGATCACTCGTATGCCTTGCATTCGATACAAGCTCTAAAGTTAACGAATGTAAGGAGCCTTGGAAGACTGTATAGGTTCTGTTCGATTTGAGCTTCTATACCTATTACCCAAACATATTATAGGATTGTATTATTTACTTTAAATTAATCTACTTCTCTAATTGTGGGACCAACTATTTTTCTTGTTTACCTATTTAAGATTGCGCTAGAGTCCGGTGTGGACCATCGGGGTCTCAACTAACAAGCTTCTCAAGACATCTTTGTTGCCAGTTAGCTGCCTCTATAATAGGTTATGCACACCATCTTATTCACTTTGCATGTGCCACATAAGTTGCGATTTTATTTTATTTCTCCGGCCGGCCGTCGCGGCGCCGCCGCCTTCCCTTTGGGAGAGGAGCATTCGTCATTGGATTTTTAATTTTTTAGCCAGTTTCCTATCTGATTTTCAAATAATAGACACGTGAATTCAAGAGCATACATGCGATGCCTCTAAATGTTTTTTTTTTTTCTCTTAAAAACCCGCGTTAAACATCTGTTTCCTAGTACCTGAGCAAAAAATTGAGTTTTAATTCTTTTGCATAGTTATTTAGAGCAGCACTTAGGCTCTTCTACTTAAATCCAGGTGCCAGTAGTAACAAAATTACCCAGACGGAATAAACGGTCGTCTACAATTCCAGCCAGGGTGAGAACATATTAGTGAACCAACCTTTTGGGAGTACTATGATATATTCAGAGCTCAGGCCTATAAGGAGCAGTCTATCTGGCTTCTGATCCTTGCATCAGTTATGTGTAATAATTACCTGATCGTCCAGGTTGAGTGTCATGCCGTCTGGGGTTATTCCCCACCTGTAGAGTTATCTATAAAAAAAAACAAGCCTTGGATACGAACGGATTTACTGATATCTCTTCAGTAGCCCCAGTTTGCCTTCCACCTAATCGCTCGAATCCTTCAAGTACTACCTGTTTAGTGATAGGGCTTGGCACCCCTTGAAATAGCTATATCTCCAGCTAAAACAAAAATTAAACGAATTAAAAATACCAAAAAAAAAATAATTCGTAAGCAATTGGTGGTAGCGCCTTTAAGTTGTTGTTGTTGTTCACAAAATTCAATGAAATTGACGGAATAAAGAATGGCCAAGTCTAATAAACTGACATTACAATAATAATAATAATAATAGGAATTTATTTTTATTTATATAGATTTAAAAAAATCTAGCGTTAGCTTAATAGATCTAGACTAACCGAAACTTACCTGAAAAAGTTTGTCCGACCTGCGGAGCGGACTAAAAATGCCTGTTTGTATCTTCTATTTCAACCAGAGCAATGAGATAGGTTGCCTTTCAGTTCTTTCACTTAACAAATATAAAGTTTTTATGATAATTGATTTATAGTAATTGGATTTCGTGGTCAAATGATTAGGCCACTACTAAAGTGATCATCTTTAAATTGAATTAATCATTCAAACCAAAAGATATATATTTCGATAATTTTAACAATTCTGAGAACATATAAAGTACATTTTTAAATAGCAAATCTGCTAATAGGATATAAAATGTGTTGATATCGTATTAATATCAAATTATTTTTGCAGTGTATTCTGCGCTAAAGAGTATTTAATGATTTTCTTATTAAGATAATATGTAGATTCCTGAAATTTAAAAGGGCAATAACCGTTGGCCTTTGGAATTAAATAATATAAAAATATAAACAAACTATTTCTACAAAATACAAAACTATTATTTTAACATTTAAATTTGTTCTTTTCTTTTCTATTCGCCACATTTCAATTTATAATTTATATATTCATAACTGTATCTCGTCACAGTTCTTTATTTATAGAAAAAAATTCTATATAATGATAGTAAATTATCATATGCTTAGTCATTTAGATCGTAAATTCATATTAAATATTCATTCACAATAAAGTAGGTTAAGGTTGAGTAATATTCGAATAAAACCGCAACCGGTATAATGATCCATAAAACTTCCAATCATAAAAAAAGTCACTCATTTAGTTCTTGATGATGACAAATATAAATGTAAATCACGTTTCAAAATTATTACGAGATTATAACTATTCTAGGCTTCACTTCATAAAAATATAATTCAGAAAAATAATTTTCAGATAATTGAGAAAAGTAATTTGTCTTATATCTTTTTTAAAGCTTTTAATACGAAAAAATAATAACTATAATAAAGACTGATTAAGAATTTATTGTGGATGAATCAAATACATACGTGGAAGAATATGCTGAAGATAATTAAACTATCAAGTTTATTGAGAGCCTATACGTGAGGTCAAGACAAATTTAATAGTCTGTCCTGAAGAATAAGAAAAGCTCCTATTTGGTACGTACCAGCTTTGGTATTTACCCATTTCCGGCGGCTATACCAGTTCCAGTTGACTTAGAAACTTGAAATTTCACATACTGGATATTTTTTGTGTAACTAGAGAAAATATTTAAACAAATATTTGGAAAAGCTTTTGGTTTCCCAGAAAATTCGTGTTGCGTTTTCGCAACGCTCGCCGAAATGAGTATCAAAATTATTGAAATTAAATTTTCTTCTTACATAGAATACATGAACTTTATATGAATATTTTTATGAAAAAATAATTAAATATATGTACCTAGATACACTTAGTAATGAAAAGATTATTGAAAATTAATAAAATTATCATAAAAATAAAAAATAAAAATTGACCTAAAAAAATTTTTGTTTTTTCAAAAATTAATAAAAAATCAAAAAAAATTTCAAAATGATTTTTTTTCCA
This sequence comes from Epistrophella euchroma, assembly GCA_947049315.1. NCBI lineage: Eukaryota > Metazoa > Arthropoda > Insecta > Diptera > Syrphidae > Epistrophella > Epistrophella euchroma. The sequence continues at coordinate 115,852,770 of OX346245.1, read as the reverse complement.
AAAATGAACACTTACCATTTCCAAATTTATTTTTTTTTCAAAAATGAAAACAAATTAAAGGCTCATTTTTTCCAAACTTTACTTTTTTTCTAAAAATGAAGACCAAATTTATCTATTTGTTGTATAAGTTTGAAGTTTCTAAAAACAATCCTAAAAAAGATTAAAAGGAAAGACAGACTGCAAACAAAAATTGACCTAAAAAAATTTTTTTTTTTTCAAAAATTAAAAAAAAAAAAATCAAAAATCTATTTTTTTTAATTTAATTTTTTTTCTTTAAAAATCTAGACCAAAATTAGCTATACGCTTTATAAATTTGAAGTTTCTCAAACTAGCCCTTAAAAAGATAAAAATCAAAAACTTTACAAAAATTGAAAAATAAATTGACCTAAAAAAAATACTCATCCTTTTGTTGGATAGGATGCAATCAAAAATTATGTTTCTTAAAAAACTGGTATATTATAAACATAAACACACATTTTGAGGAGAAAAAAAAAACCGTTCAACCTGATTCGAAATCGCAACAAATGGAAATATATTTTTAGGTTCAAATGCTACTGGATAAGGCGAGCTTTGCGAAAACGCAACGTAGTGTTTTCATCTCACCTGTCAGACAGGCACCTCATATAAATTGCGTCAAAATTATATCAGAATATAATTTTAACCTTTATTTACATGTAGTTAACGCATTATTTTGAAAAGTTATAATTCTGATGAAATTTTGAAATATTTCAAAACTGCTTTCTCAAAATTTCGAAAATTTCGTATTTTGAAGGTGCAAAGTTAACACGAAAAAAAAAAATTATTTGAAAAAAATCCAAAAACAGGTCGATTAGATAATTCAATTAACTCTCAAAATTCTTAGGTATGTGTTTTCGCGACGCTAGCCGTAAATGGGTTAAACAAGAAGACCTACCGTACCTGTATTAAATTTTATTACGGAAGGAATTCGTAGCAGAAATTATGAACTAGTTAGAAGTAAGATTTCTATGAATACTTACACAATTAGTTATCAAAGGGCACGGCTGGCAGTCTCCAGCCAAGTTCTGGACACTACCCCTTTTTACAGTAACAAAACTTAAGCGCTTTTCGATCCTCCTCTAACTTTGGAACCAATAATGTCAGAAACTTCAAACCATAGCCATATTTGCTAAGCTAGGCGAGCACAGGCCCCTCACCGAATTTCAACTCCCTAACTTTAGTGGTTCCTGAGATATAGGACGTCAAATATCGCGAAATCCGTAACTGACCCACTCACTGACATCATCAAAATTATGGAGCACTTCCCGACACCATAGAATCTTGTAATTTCGCACAACGGTAGACGTTGATGGTGTACCTGCATATAAAAAGGAAAAATCGAAAATTTGGGATTTTCCATATAGGGGGCGTGGTATCCGCCCAATTTCTCAAATCGTTTTCTGATTGTTGTAGAATGATGAAATTTGGAAGACCTTGCAATGCAAGCAAAGAAAAAAAAATTTAAAATTTGATATTTGACATTCAGGTGCGTGGCATCCACCCACTTTCGTAGAATTATTATTGTTAGCTTTACAACGCTGATTTGTTAGAGTGTTAGAGCTCAAGTGCATTCAAAAATTGAAAATTTAAGATTTTGTGCTAAAAAAAAATACTGTGCAAAAAAGGGTTAAATCACATCAAAAACATAGATGTTAAAAAAGAGCCAATTTGTCCATGCATACAATAACCTTTATGTAACAAGTCAGCCGTGAAAAGTAATGAGATCTAAAATTTCACCAAGTTCTAAGTTTATGAAGGTTTATTTATCAAATATTTTAAGTAAAGTAATATCGAAACAACTCCAAATTATGAGAAAAATTTCTTATTTAATGATTACTGACTAAAATTCGGTTAGTTTACTTGGCAAGTTTTTTTCCACCTGATTGCTCACAATTCAAAAGGTTTTGAAAACTATCACTTGACCAGTAAACTAACAAAATTTTAGTCAGTAATAATTAAATAAGAAGTTTCCCTCATAATTTGGAGTTATTTTGAAATTACTCTACTTAAAATATTTGATAAATAAACCTTCATAAACTTAGAACTCGGCGAACTTTTAGAACTCATTAGGGGAATGTGGCCTCAAATGACCCCCCCCCCCCCCCCCCCCTGAGGAAAATGTCCCAAATCTCGAAAAAAAAGTGACATTCAAACTTAAATGTTATATTCTTTTCAAAGCTTAATCAATAACGCTTACATTTTTTCGCTTTACGAGTTAAAAAAGCTCAAAAGGTATTTAAAGTATTTTACGTCTTCAAACGTCTTCAAATTCCAAAAATCTAAATTGCCCGGGTAAAATGAAATACTGGTACGCCATTTTACCCTTGCAAGTGAACCAACCAGGCAAGTTAACCAAAACAATAAGTGAGTGCAAACATACGTGATTCTAAAGGCAAAATATAGTTAACGAGCTCCGTTTCTATTGGCTTGGAAAAGGTGGACCCTTCTGAAGGCCATTCAAAATATTTCAGTTCTTGTTGGCTGCTCGTCTCCGTTTGGATACTTTTCTCTAGCCTATTTTTGTTTAAGGCTTTTGATAATGCGTCCTCAGTCCAGAAATGCCTTTCTGTAGATCGTTAATATTTTCCAACCATTTTCACTATAAAGAAAATTAAAATGTAAGTGCAAGTATAAAATGGCACACTATGCCATTCTACCCGATTGCTTAGTGGGCCATTTTGCCCGTTTAGGGTTTTTTTTTATTTAAGTTTTAATTCCGAACAAACTGAAATAATACTAGGCGAACTAATTTCAGTAAAATAATAAGAAATACCTAAATCGTACATGCATTTACTGCTTTCTCCAAAATTTAATGTTTTTAATAGAGTTTTCTGTCAACAAATTTTTCACAAAATTGTATGAAGTCTACTTATGGAGATGGCTAGAAATAGTTTGACCTTTCAAATTTAAAACATTAGCTTGAAGTTGTTAGCATTTAGTGTATATCGGTACTGCCAGAGAAACTGAAGAATTGTGTCCAGAAAACCTTCTAATTCTGTTCGATTCTACGATTTCTAGCGAGGGGGCCATTTTACCTTGGTGGGCCATTTTAGGCCCCCTTCCCCTTCTTTCCACGGCTGACTTGTTACATAAAGGTTTTTGTATAGATGGAAAACTTGGCTCTTTTTTAACATTTATGTTTTTGGTGTGATAACATTTACAAGAATTTGTTAAAACATCAGCTTAATATTGCTTTCCTGATTCGATGAATGGTAACTTTTAACGTATGTTAATACTCAAGAATTTATTATTAACCATGTATAGGTGCTAGCGTTTCCCAACAATCTTTACTTTCCAGTTATATTCTGATCTGGCTTTTCTTACTGTTTTCTGTGAAAACAAGACCCTCTTACTAGAGCAGTTTAGACATTTATATACTCGTAGTCACGAAGAACAAATATAAATCACAGATGAATAAATTCCAAGCTTTTATCACTCCACTCACATCATTTAAGTCAACAAAAGTTGGGTCATACTCATTACCAGAAAAGAATTATCCACATACGCTTCTTCCATCCATCAGGGTGTTATAGCGAGGAAATAAATGTTGATATAGAACTTCCTAAGTAAGTTCTCCATTTATCTAGATAAGTGGGCATTCTTAAGCCAACTTAAATAAGTGGCACATTCAATCGTGCCAAAAAAAAAAAAACAAGTAGGTAGCAGTGGCGTGGCGTTCACATAACACGATTCCTATCGAGTTACCTTTTGGAAATCTGAATCATGTTAATTAAAAAAACGAGCAATATTAATCTAAATTACTAGAAAATTCCTTAAATATGTCGAAGAAAACCGAGCTCTTTTTTTCCATAAGAAAGATATAACTCGGTTTTCTGCGGCTTATTTCGGGAGTTTTAATACAAATAAATGAACAAGAGCAATAGTTCTATTTGTGTTTCTTGTGGGGTATGAAGTTGTAGAAGAGAGAATTTTGTATGTCTCACTGTTGTATGAAGTTCATTGAGCAGGGTAGGGGTAGTTTTCTGTGCAAAAAATTAATTTTAATTTGAAAAAATAACACGCTTTTTTTCGTCTTATTTCAATAACTTCGTATGTGTCTCGCTGCGTTGCTGTGTGAAGTTTGCTGTGGAAGTCAAGTAGGTTTTTCTTTTAAAAATACAGTTCGTACACCTTTTAGTTACCTATATGTTTTCGGGTGACCAATTTTTCTTCGACTTACCATTTGAAATCATCCACGCCACGCTACTGGTAGGTAGGTATATGAATTTTAATCCATCCCCAGGCCTCTCCTTTATTATTATCCCCCTCAAGTCGACCTTAGTCACGTCCTAAACATGCCATTGCATGATGTAAACATTAATTCTTCTTTTCCTTTAGGCTTGATTTGTTTTCATATGCAAATCAGATTGAATTCTTCTTCTTCAAAACAAATCGAAAAAAAAAAAAATAATTTCATTACGACTGGGTTGCACGTTCTTGCTCTTAGGTGCATATTTTTTTGTTAAAAATATACAAAGGTAAATTTTTTATTTCTAAGTCCCTACTTGTACAAACATTTTCACCTTTTTTTCTGGGGACACAGGAAAAGTTTTTAAAATTTTTTCTTCGTAAATTTCTCGAAAATCAGGTTTTTTGGATTATATGTCGGCAAAATTTTTAGTCTTTACAATTATTCACAAAACAAGGGGTGGTTTTAGAGAAAAATCAGATTTTTTAAAGTTTTTTTAATTGTCGTTTGGAATGTACCGTTAGTTTTGACTATACAAAAAAAATATTTTTCAAAATATGATTTATAATGTTAAAAACCGTTTGGTGCTAAGTTCAAAAAAAAAAAAAAAAAATTAAACTTTTTTAAAGCTAAAAAAGTATATACCTTCATATATTTTTTTTAGATTTTTGCTAGCTACACAAATGATTATTAAATCAAAAAACTCCTTAAGGCCAGTTTTACAAACATGGTTCAATATTTAACCCGTGGTTCAGGAAATTTAATTGGCAGATTTGGGCGGATTAACTGAGGTTCAACGACGGTTCAAGTTTGTGGTAATAGCCAAGTACATATGCCTGAACCATCGCTAAACCTCAGTTAATCCGCCGAAATCGGTGAATTAAAAATCCTGAACCACGGATCAAAATTTAACTCACGATTGTACAACTGGCACTTAGTCTTACGTAAGATAATTATGTAATACTAGCTGACCCGGCGAACTTCGTTCCACTTGATCAAATTTATTAATGTTCCTTTCGAAATTCGAGCAAGCTTCAATTGCTATCACGACTTTTAGACTTTTTCGGTCTAATTTTCCAATTTTTATCTCCGTAGTGTGTTTACCTGATTCAATACGAATCCAACCAAAAAATCTCCATCCAATTTGGATTATTTTCAGCCGAGTTATGCGCGTACGAACAAAAAACTAATTCAGAAAGTTTAAAATTTCAAGATTTTTTCACGATTTTCTGGCTTTGTTGGTCAAATTTTCTAATTTTCTTTCGAATTTTTCAATTTTCGGCTCAGTTATGTGTTAATCTGATTCAATTTAAAGACAACCTGTCTTTCTCTATTTTTTTTTAACTATCACATTATATTATACAATTAAGGATTGCGCAAGTAAATTTTTCGCGACTCTTTAAATCACCCTTATGAGTATACAATACATTTCAATCTAAACAAAGACTCAAAAAACTATAGAAGTTAGTTCAACGGCCAGATAAATAAAACAAAAAGAATCTTAACTTGTTTGTGTTTGATTAAAAATTTACTCTTTGGTTCTTATCTGAGGAAAGGTGATAAATTAACAGTTTGTGTGTCACGTAATATTTTTATGGAAATAATTCTAAGTTTATTATAAAACTTGGTCATATTCCAGGTTTGTGTTTTTTTTATTTGTTTTTTTTTAAATTGTGTTGCAAAAACAAGTTAAAAGCTCAAATGTTAAAAAAAAAACATAACCATACTGGCCCCCAGCTTGACCCACTTACAAAATTGTTTGCGTGTTTTTTTTTTAAGTATTACGGACGGCAGGCTGGTGCGGCGAAGATTCTATAGTTTTTTTTTATCGTTGAACTCATCTCGTGACGAATTTTATAAGGTTTAGGAATTTTAATAGGTTGATTAGTGATAATAACCAAGAGGAGTGGAACTTATAATATTGTATGTTAGATACATTGTAGCGATTGGAAGAATTAGCATGCAGAAAATATGATTATCCTAATTTGAATATTTGAAGAAAAAAAATAGAAATATTTATTAATTAGCACGGTTGTTCTGGAGAGTATAATAAATAAGGCACGCGATGAAAAGGGTTTAATTTACAACTTTGTCACACATCCTTGCTTTTTAATTATTCAAATGTATAACCACTTTTAGGACCAGTTGTACAAACTTTGTTCAAATATTGATCCTTGGCTCATGGTCATGAATATCTGAAATAATAGCAAATTTTGTCTTCTTTAAAAATGTAGAAGATGATTTCTATTCTTGAATAAACATTTAAACAGTTAAAGCAAAAAATTGAAAAAAAAAAGTTGGAATATTTTGAGAATTTTCGAGCACCATGAAGTTAGCTGCAATCTTGTGGTTAATACTGTAGTTGGTATCTATTCTAACAAATTCCCAAAAAATCAACGTGGTGCATTTTTTTGCAACCTAATAACATAATCTCGGCAAACACCACCGCAAGTCAAAAAATTAGGTCCGAAGATGGATCCATAAAACCTTAAGGCCCATCGCCCACTAGGCAATTTTTTGTTGCGCAACTAAAAGTTGCTCGGAGTTGCTTGCCATCGCTCACTAGGCAATTTCCGAGCAACTTTTGGGTTCCGTATTTTTAATTGAAATGTTAAATTGACCTTGTATTTTGGATCAGTGGCGATACAAAATTTGTTCAGTGTGAAAATAAAACTTGTATTTCGGGTTAAAAGCCTCTTATTTGGCAAACATTTTGTAAAATTCCCAAAAGTTGGTGGAAGTTGCTCGGAAATCGCCTAGTGGGCGAGGGTAAGCAACAAGTTGCCGGGAAAAAAGTTCTGCGAGCAACTCCGACCAACAAAAAGTTGCCAAGTGGGCGCACTCCCATATAAGCTAATGTAATTGGATTGGGAGCAACAAAAAGTTGTTGGGGCTAGCAACAAAAAGTTGCCTAGTGGGCGATGGGCCTAACACAATATGGAGACTAAATCAGAGCAAACGCGTGCCTCTTTTCCTACCAATAAATATTTTGTTCCCTGCCAGTCCTACCCCTGCTGGTTCTCGTGGTTCTCCGTCCGTTCTTGATTTATTTATTACCAATGTCCCTAGTCAAATATCGCAACCAATTTCTGTTAGTGCCTTGAATTCTGATCATAACCCTGTTTTTTGTCATATCCCTTGGTCGGGGGAAAAAAAAGTGCAATATATACAACAGTTTAATAAAACGAATTGGAATTATTTTCAAACAAGTCTAAATATGAATCTTCGAAATATGTCTACCGATCTTGGAAAAGTTTCCTGGAATAATGATGTTGATTGTATTGTGCAAGGTTTTACACAAACTATTTTGTCTTCAGTTGATGAGTGTGTACCCAAGGTTTTAAAAAAAGATAATTATACAAATAAAAAACTTCCTACCCATGTTTTGGAACTCATTAAATCGAGGAACATTCATAGGAGAAGCTGGCAAACATATCGTCAGCCTTTTCATCGAAACATGGTTTCTCATTTCAACCAACTTATTTCTAGTGAAATTTCAAAACTCCGTACTGAAGAATGGAATAACAAACTAAAAGTTCTTGATAAAAATGGAAAACCTTTTTGGAACATTGTAAAAATAGTTAAAAATAAAAACAAAAATATTCCATTTTTGAAAGATTCTGCACAAACTTTTTGCACAGATTTGGATAAGGCCAATCTATTCGCAATGCACTTCTCTAAAAACCACCTGGTATCACAAAATCGAGGAGATGCTGAAACAGATGTTTTAGTGAATAGAACAATTGCAAACTTCGATGCTTCCAATGAAATAACACCTTCTTATGCATTCATTGTGGATCAAGACATAAAAAGCATTATAAAAGGTCTTAAAGTAAAAAAAAAAACGGATTAAAAATGTTTATTTAAAACATCTTTCGAAAAGTGGTATAAAATACCTCACTTTTATTATTAATTCATGTTTAAAAATGCAATACTTTCCAACTGCATGGAAAATGGCTAAAGTTGTGCCTGTTGCCAAAGCTGGAAAGGCTTCTGATATTGCTGATGGTTATAGGCCAATAAGTTTGCTCAGCAGCATAAGCAAAGTCTACGAAAAGGTTTTGAAACAACGAATCCTAAAAGTTGTTTATGACGAAAAAATTTTCCCCGATGAACAATTCTGACTCAGAAGATTTCACTGCACTTCTCATCAGGTTAAACGAATTTGTCAACACGTTCAGGAAAATCGCGCACAAAGCAGATCAACGGGAATGATTTTATTAGATATAGAAAAGGCCTTTGATTCCGTGTGGCAAAAAGGAATAATATATAAAATGATTAAATTTAAAATTCCGTTGTATTTATGCAAAATAGTCCAAAGTTTTCTATCAGATAGATGTTATAAGGTTTATGTCAACTTTGGTGTTTCTTCGTTAGTGACGTTCAATTTTGGTGTACCTCAGGGATCCGTTCTTGGCCCACCGTTATTTAACATATATACATCGGATTTCCCAACCATACCGCAATGTGAATCAGCTATTTTTGCTGATGACACAGCAGTATTTTCGTCAGACAAACTCGCTCTCAATATAGAGAGGAGTTTACATGTGGCTGTTGAAATATTGCAAACATTTTATGAAAAGTGGAAAATAAAATTGAATGCAAACAAATTTCAAGCTATCTTTTTCTCACGAAAAAGAAAGCCTTGTTATCTTCCCAGCAGTCAATTTCAAATTAATGGAAAGGAAATGTGCGGTTTCATTACCTTTAAAATTGTTTTGCAAAATACAAAATATCTATCTATCTAACATACATAGTAGTAGTAGCCGTGGCGTGATGGTTAGTGCGATGGACTGTCATGCCGGAGGTCTAAGGTTCGATCCCCAGCCTCGTCACCTATTTATTTAAAAGAAAAAACGGCTACTGCCTCTTGCAAGGAATTGACAAATCCTCCAAAAGTATCTCCTGTCACAGAAAAGTGCCGCTCGTTAGCCGTTCGGATTCGGCAATAAACTGTAGGTCCCCTCCATTCCTGCAGACACGCACACAGGAATGGTTGAGAGTTGTAAGTCACTAGGCCCTAGTTCTTCATGAGCTGTTGTGCCATCAAATTTATTTATTTATTTATCTAACATACATTTCCTCCGGTAAGGATATCACCAAATTAATTCATAAGCACATGTGTACGAAATAACAGAGTCATAAAACCTTAGCGCCAGACGATTCATAATTAATCGAAATCAAATTACAGGCCTTTTTATTTTAATATATTTTGCACACGACAAAGAAAAAACAATCAATCATCGAGATAACCGAATTCGGTGAACGGGCGGAGCAGCGGTGGGATTCAAACACAAAACAATCACTTGAGTAATAAAAATTTCTCGTAAGTATGAAACAGTCTAGGTTCTGGGGGGTGTCTTTTAAAAAGTACACGTTTTTTTTTTTAGTAAATTGTCTGTTTTGATTGTCGTACTATTGAAAATGAAATCAGCTTAGCTTTTCACAAAGATTACCTTAAAAAAACGGTCAAGTTTTCACCGTCTCTAATGATATGGGGATGCATGTCTGGACGGGGTTTCGGCAATTTACATTTTGTAAATGGAATTGTCAATGCTGGCGAAGTACCGGAATATTCTGGAAAATGAGCTTCTCACATCCATACCACGACTTCAAGCTAGTGATGGAGACTATATTTTCCAACAGGATGGTGCTTCTTGCCATACAGCTGGGTCTACCTACAATGGCCTTCCAGCAGCGCTGACTTTTCAGCAATTCAAACTGTCTGGCATAAAATGAAGCAAAAACTGCGAAAAGAACCATGCCGGAATCTTCAAAACCTAAAAGCTAAGATCTACAACAATTAAGAGTGGTCCATATAATTGATAACTATTTTGAGAAAAATGGTCTACTATAATCTAAAATTTTAATTTTTTTCCTTTGCACTCATGATAAGGCCTAACACTCTACAAAATTTTATCATTCTACAACAATTAGAAGTGCTTCATACAATTGATACCAATTTTGAGAAAGTGGGCGGATACCACGCCCCCTATATAGAAAACTCATAATTTTCGGTGTTTTCCTTTGTATACACCAAAATTTTGACGATCAGTTACGGTTTTCGCGATTTTTGATGCCCTATATCTCAGGAACCATCAATGGTAAGGAGTTGATGAGGCGCCTGTGCTTGCCTAGCTTAGCAAATACGGTGATTTTGAAGTTTCTGACATTACTGGTTCCGAAGTTAGAGTGAGTCGAAAATCGCTTGAGTTAGTGTCGAGAACTTGGCGTGTCCTTTGATTAAGAAAATTGCACAGAAAATTTAATGGTTTCAGAAAACTTAACGATTATTTAAAACAGAATGTTAGTTTTTATGATTTTTTTTATAGACTCCAAATCACCGAGTGAACTCAAAATAATAGGAAATCTTAGTTGGAAGTCCTGTGTGTGTTTGTTAAAAATTAGTCTTGCAGTTTGCAAAAAATTGCGGTAGCGCATGTATTTCTCAGAATTCAGAAAACAATTTCCGGTTTCGAAAATTCTTTTTTTGTTTGAAAGTTTATACTTAGAGGATGGCTTTAAAGAAAGGTACAGCTAAACGCGAGCCAGTTTCGACAATAGATTTTTTAGGCATTATTCCTTATGCCATAATAAACTTTTGCGTTTAAAAATCTTCACTTGTTTTGTTGTTTTCTGCAGATAACCCTTTTTTTGTATGCATTGTTTCTGGGCTATTCCAGAATATGTTGCGTGTTCTAATAGCTCCGTGACTTCGAAAAAAACCCCAAAGAAAGAAGTCTAGACTAGTCAATTCAAAATATCGGACGAATTGGTCAGAGCTAATAGCCAAAACCGTAATTTATAAACGACCCAAAATCAAGTCATCACAAGTATCAAAATCATTTTCTATTTAGGTACATAAAAGCCGAAGGTCTGAGGAAAATTAAAAAAAATGAAACAAAAAATTAAAAAAAAAATTGAAAAATTGAAAAAAAATTAAAACAATTAAAACAAAAATAAAATAAAATAAAATAAAATAAAATAAAATAAAATAAAATAAAATAAAATAAAATAAAATAAAATAAAATAAAATAAAATAAAATAAAATAAAATAAAATAAAATAAAATAAAATAAAATAAAATAAAATAAAATAAAATAAAATAAAATAAAATAAAATAAAATAAAATAAAATAAAATAAAATAAAATAAAATAAAATAAAATAAAATAAAATAAAATAAAATAAAATAAAATAAAATAAAATAAAATAAAATAAAATAAAATAAAATAAAATAAAATAAAATAAAATAAAATAAAATAAAATAAAATATAATATAATATAATATAATATAATATAATATAATATAATATAATAAAATATAATAAAATTAAATAAAATTAAATAAAATAAAATAAAATAAAATAAAATAAAATAAAATAAAATAAAATAAAATATAATAAAATATAATAAAATTAAATAAAATAAAATAAAATAAAATAAAATAAAATAAAATAAAATAAAATAAAATAAAATAAAATAAAATAAAATAAAATAAAATAAAATAAAATAAAATAAAATAAAATAAAATAAAATACAATAAAATAAAATAAAATAAAATAAAATAAAATAAAATAAAATAAAATAAAATAAAATAAAATAAAATAAAATAAAATAAAATAAAATAAAATAAAATAAAATAAAATAAAATAAAATAAAATAAAATAAAATAAAATAAAATAAAATAAAATAAAATAAAATAAAATAAAATAAAATAAAATAAAATAAAATAAAATAAAATAAAATAAAATAAAATAAAATAAAATAAAATAAAATAAAATAAAATAAAATAAAATAAAATAAAATAAAATAAAATAAAATAAAATAAAATAAAATAAAATAAAATAAAATAAAATAAAATAAAATAAAATAAAATAAAATAAAATAAAATAAAATAAAATAAAATAAAATAAAATAAAATAAAATAAAATAAAATAAAATAAAATAAAATAAAATAAAATAAAATAAAATAAAATAAAATAAAATAAAATAAAAATAAAATAAAATAAAATAAAATAAAAGCTCAATTAGAAATAAAATTATTTTTTTCTTCAAGAGCACCTACATTTACATCTCAGCGCGATAGTGAAAAAGTGGATTTTACCTTAGACTACAACAGAAATAACAGGAATGGAAGATATTAGACCTTGGTTCTGTATGAACTGTCGCGCCCACAAAATTAATGATGGTGTTAAAAAATCGGTGTGGAGCTTTTTCCTCTGGATCCCTTTTGGCTCACTCTCCCTTAAATCTATTTTCTTAATTCAGTAGACTATTATTTAGAAAAAGATACGCAGATGATATTGCAGAAGTATTTATCTAGATATCGAAAAAAATTCAATTAACGTCTTCACACGAATGTCATAATCATCATCTCTTGATTAACTGGAAGTGATTGATTTATGCTAAAATTATGTTTATTTAGAATCAACATAGTAATTTTCATTAACAATACCTATTCTCATTAAACTCATAAATACTCATAGATACATAATATAAAATGTTTAGTAAAAAAAAAAAAAAAAAAAAAGAAGACTTGATTATTTTCTTTGATTTGCATACATTGATCTGACAGCCGATGTTTTCTATTTTTCACAACACATTATTATTTCTGCTGTCAATCACAATAATATTCTATCAATTCAATTCGATTCGATTCGACTCATCATCACAACTAATTACATCTTCACTTTATCTGATCAGCCATAAATTCTATAACGCAGCAAAAAAAAAAAAAAAAAATTATAACTTCGTGTTCAATGTCTGTTGCCATAACCAAGGTCTTGACGTCATGTGTGTCACTCATCAATTATTCCCTATAAAACCCACACACTCCGTACTACGTCGAATTCGCTAAGAAAGATACAAATTCTTCCACCTGTCTTCATCGTCTTCTGCAGACACAACACAATAATAAATTTATATTTATTACTCAATGATGGAATCTCCGATGAGACAATCATTATTCATAAGTAGTTGGCCTGGCCAAAGAATTCTCTCGCCACATAGATATTCTCATCATGGATGAAGATACGGAGATACATTCGCGCAGTAAAATTGTTAAAGATTCTTTCGCTCATCTCGCCGCAGTACAGTGTTAAGATGATTCGATGACAATAAAACTTAACACAAAATCTGCGGATCACTTCAGTCGCATTGAATTATCGTTGAATGTAAGCCGATCTTGGGTTTATGTAGAAGTTGTATAGAATTCGGTCTAAGAATAAAACAGATTTTATAGAAAACATGGAAGAGTGTCGAGCGGTACGACTTTTTTTCTGTAATTGATGTTGTAAACGTGATTCATTAATCTTTCCATTTTATTTAGGTCGCGAAGTTTATTTTATTGAGTTCATTTATTGCACTTGTGTGTTGCGCCAAGGAAAATCCCACAACAGCCCCACCGAATCTACTGAATATAGTCGACGATACAATTCCAGATGTTGAGAACTCAACACAGAAAGTGATTAGAGTGAATACCGTTGATTTGCCTCCAATCATTGAAGACGATAAGAATGCCACCGAGTCGGATTTATACAACATTCAGTCTCTGCTCCCACCTCCGGTTTATTTGTCATCAAAGAAGTTCCGTAAACCACAGACAATTGTACCGGTTGCAGATTCTCCAATAATTCGATCACAACCGGAACTTAAGCTCTTAAAGCCCAAGAGACCAAAACAAAAGCATTTGCATCTGCTTTACAATCAACAAGACTATGATGGCAATATTATTGGAAAAAGGATGAAAGTCCGAGTGGCGCCCGGGGCCTACCCGATTTACTATATTCTGGCTAAAACAAATGGTCAGTTTCGGAAACAACCCATCAAAGGATTCCGCAACGAAGAGGAACTTGAGAAGTACTTCGAGAAGGTGAAAAAAATCGATAAATTCGACACGATTAGCAGATGAGTTGTATAACCACCCTAAACCCCAAAGGGCATGAGAGGGGGTCAAACAAAAGGCCAAAATAAGATTCTAGTGTACTTATTACAAATATATTTGTCTATGTCTATTAATTTATTTCAACACGATTTGCTGTCGTGCTTAAAGTTTTATTATGATGTATGTATTATAGTGATCATGAGCTTGAGATTCAAGGAAATGTGAATAGTTTATAATTAATTTAATTTTTTTCTTTACATAATAAATTTTTTAATATTATTCTTATTATGTGATCAATACCTGGGCACAATAAGTTGTAGTTGTTGGTGCTTATAGAACTTAAAACTATTGGCGATACGCAATTAACTTTAAAATAATAAAATGAACGTGAATAATTAAAGGTCGTGTAGTATTTTTTTCTTGTGAGATTTTTTTTTTCATTTTCGAGATGTGGCGTTTGTTATTTTTTTTTTTTTTTTTGAGAAGTAAATTGATGATTATTACTTGATAGGAAAATTAATAAGCTGTAAATACGTTAATCAATTGGAATTTATTTAAGTTGTCCGGGTGATGGTGTAATCTATTATTTTTATTTTTATTTTCTTTCGAGTCAACATTCTAGCTGTTTTGGATATTCGCAAAAAAAGTATGCCATCTAAAGAAGGTCACTAATTGGTCAAACAAAGTCAACTAATTTCAGTAATTCAGCCATAGATTTTTTTTAATGATTTTTTTTATTAAAAAAAAAAAAAAAACTTTAAAAAATCTATGGCTTACTTATAACTGAAATTACTTGATCTTTGATAACCAATTAGTGACACGAGGTACTAAGATCCCATGGACTAAATATTCTGTATGCAAAATACACTTGTCAAAACAATTAAGGGAACAAAACAAAATCACTTTTTTTTTAGTGTTTTTCGAAGAGCTGTATCTCTGTGAAAAGTGGTCGTATTGAGATATAACAAAAAGCATTTTGAAGCTTTATACTTTTTGTATTGAGGAATTTTCGCAAATAATTTTTTTAAGGTACCGTTATTGCGCAATCATAAGAAGCAGCACGACCCAAAAATTAAAATTTTTTTCTTTTTTTTTGAACATTGTCATTTTCTTTGAAAATTTTCTTTTGAGCCAATTTAATGTTTTGTTTCAATAACTTGTTTATTCAGCTTTAAGGTCAGCTTTTTTCGTCATTGTACAAATTTTTTTCAAAAGAATATCTGGCTTTGAATGAAAAAACAGACTTTTGACTTTGACTACCAATATTGTCGCAGGAAATGAGGACACCGAAAATTTATGGATAGTTTTAAAAACTGCAATTAATATTCTACAAGATTTTTTCAAAACTTTATAACGATTATTTTTTTTTTTTGCTCCTCATCGTTACATTCAGAAAAGGTCTAAAAAACGACTTTTTAAAGACTTTTTGTAAATCTTTTACTGATTTAAAAATATTGACTGTAGGATTTAATTTGGTAAGACATTTTATTTTAAAGACCACCAATATTTCTGTAAAATTTCAAATAAATCCATTGAATTGTTTTTATGTACCGAATGATTAAAGTCGTAAAAACCAATTAAGGGAACAAATTGGGTGGTTCATAAACATTGTGAAATTGTCATCAAAATGGAAACGAAAACACCAATTTCTGCCCACTTTTTTCACAGTTTTGCGTTAGTTACAAATATGTACCTGATGGAAATTTAAGTAGAATTAAAGTAATATGTCGGGATTTTTCTAACTTGAAGGCTTAATAGTTTATTGGAATAAAGGAGTCTGTTTAAGCCCTGCAATTTTTTTAACTCTACATCTTTACTCATAGTTATAACAGTTGACATTAGTAGGTACCTGATTATCATTATCATTATTACTGTTTTATAAAGATGAAACAAATATTTAGTTTGTCCGCGCTAATCTCAGAAATTATTCAACCGATTTACGTGAAACAAATTTTATAATTTTCCTTATTCTTTTTAGAATGTAATAGGATATTTTTTATTTATTAAATATCTTTGCTGAATTAGATTCTTAATTTTTAAAAAATGTTCGTACACTTTTTAGTCGAAGAGTTGACCAACATATTCAATTATGCTTTTAAAACCTGCTTGTTATTTTACAAAAATGAGATTTCTTGTATAAAGTCAATAGTTTTATGCAAATTTTAAGCCATAAATCATTTCTTAACAGTTAACTGTACAGTTACTGTACTTACAAGCTGAGAAATAAATGTATGTACAAATTATAAATCTATCAACTTTTTTGTATTTTTGTATCTATGAATTCGATTCATTCGCAATGACTGGGTTGCTGCTTTATTCCATTTCATTATCGTTCCGGTGATTGTCCATTTTCTTCTGTTTATTTGCTTCTGAATCTCTGTCCACTCAATTGTTCACTCATCCACTCATTTGTTGAGCGTTTTATTTGCGTATTCAAAGAATATGAGTTGGATCTACATATAGAAGGTAAATTATTCGATTCGTAAGATAATCATTGGTGATTGAGACCATAAAAATGTAGATGACTTATGTTCAGTCTGTCAACCACCAGGGTTGCCACTTTGCTGCAATTGCAGTAGATCTACTGCTTTTTTTTCCCAAAGTAAATCTACTGCCTTTAAATCAAATCTACTGCATTTTTGGTTTTACAAAAAATTGTCCTTAAACAAAGAACCCACAAATAATTTTTCAATTTTGTCATTGATTGCAATCATTCTAATTCTTCAAGAAATACTCACATCCTACTTAACTTATTAACATCTACGGCATTCGACTATATCGGCTCTGTTTTGATGAATATTGAAAGCTGACGGAAATCTTGATTTTGTTAATTTGCGATTTTTTGTGGTAATAGTGTTAATATGGGCAAGTTTTTAATAAAATCTGCACAAAAAGGTTAAAATTTGTATTTATCAAATGCAATTTTACTTTATATGCATTTCTTAAGGATGCACAAAGTTGGTAAAAGCCAAAGTCATGAAAGACTTAGTAGCGATAGGAAATTTAAAATTAATAAATAGTTATACCTAATTAATACGACACCTTTTATTTTTGTTTGAGATACCTTATAGCTTTCCATTTTTAAGGAGATCGCATTGATCTTTGCTCAAAACGTAGGGAGTCAGTTAAATTTTTGTCAATAATATGGTAGAAATTTGCAATTAGCCCTATGAGCACTGTTTTGATACGATTTTATTTAATAAAACTAGTTATTTCATAAATTTTGCGAAGCAACGCGACTGCGGTCGGCTAGTTATAATTAAAGTCCAATAGTATAATAACAGCCTGGAAAATAAGACTCTAGATTTCGAAAAAGAAAATACCGACAAAGCTGATATTTTGGTGGGGAGCTTTATTTGTATGCGTAAAGATTTAAATTTGATTTTGTTGGGTAAATGGAGCAAAATTTAGTTTGTTTTGAAAAATTTTACAATTTTTTTGGTGACGTAAAATTTTGAACAAAATTAGTTGAAAACAATTTTTTTTTAATTTTTTGTTTTTTTTTAAATTTTGAATTAAGTTTATTTTAATAAATTTGATTAAATATAAATTTGATTAAAAAAAATATGCATGGATACCTGCTTTAAACAAAAAATATAGCATGACGTATAGTGTTGCCGTTGTTTGATATTATATTTTTCTACTTCAAGTCAAGTTTTTAGAAAACAAGGGAAGTGCAACATTAATTTACAAGCTGCAACATAAATGTCCAAGCGAAAGCAGTTGCAGATTTACAAGAAATTTTTTAAATGTTCATTCTGCTGGGAAATCGTAGCAAACACGTTGCAAGCTAATATTTGGTATCATACTTTTATGTTGTTCAGTTTTTACTTGTTCTATACGTGTACACTGTATACGTACAAAGGGTACTGTGTTCTAATAATACATATTCTATATATGTAGGAAGGTATACTATAGACTAAGAGCCCACAGCAATTTTTGGATGTGAAGCACCGCAAACTTCCAGTTTAACTAATAGCAATCTAAATCTTATTGGACACAGTTCACACTAGATATTTGTCATGAAATATTTGTACGATGAACTAAACTTCGCATAAATTGCATATTAACAAGGCCCTTACTAGTATAGTTAACTGATGACTCCAAGTGAGATCGCTCTAACAAAAGGCCGTTAAAAGCTTTTTTTTTATTAACGGTAACGTTGTTCAACAAATAAAATCATCGTATTAGAATTTTAACCAAACAAAAAAATTATCTAACCAAAATACCCTTTTATTTTGATTATGGAAGAGGTGAACCGTTATGATATGAACAATGCGTAAATAGCTGTAACTTTATTCGATGCCTCTAGCTTTATGTATGTATATTTCTGACGTAAATCTTTGTCAACATTATCTGTGTTTTGTTTTGACATAAAACTTAAATAATCTTGAGCCAATGTCAAGATCAATAAACTTATAATTTTTATTATTAGTATTTGCTGAATCAAGAACCATACATCAAATACAAACTTAGATATACCAATAATAGACATCAAATAAATCATTAAAATGAATCTCTCCCTCATTGTCGTGGTTGTTATTTGAAAAAATAAAATTTGAAAAAATGTCAATGTGGTACAATGGGGCAGTATAATTTCAAACCTGGAAAAAAATAAAATTTTACTCTTAAGTCATGACATTTTTTAATCAAAACGAAGAGAAACTCAAAGGTTTAAGAGTCAATTTCACAATACTTAACTACCGGAATAAGTTCCACTTAAGTTTCCCATATTGCGGCTTTATAATCTATAACCTGTGAAATTGTAAGAAAAATCATAACTTTTTGTAAAAGAAAATCACATTTCTACTACTATTGCGACTTTAGGTTAAGTTTTAGAGTCTGAGTAAATGACACTAAAGTGACCAATACGAGAGACACCTTCTTCATCTCCCATATTGGTCATTTAAGTCCTCCTTTCTTCGACTGTGAAACTGGGCCTATGTATGCTTTTTGTTTTTAATTTTCTAATGGCCCTTTCAACTATTTAACTGGATTTTACAATCTTAAATGACGTTTGTTTCATTTAAACTACGTAATTTTAAAATTTAATTGCCTGTTAAATATTTGTGAAACCGAACATAAGTGTTCAATTTTCTAACGGTTTTTTAATTTTTAAAATCATATGCAGGAATGAAGAGGACCTACAATTTTCTGTAAAATTTATATGGCTAAGAAGAAAGGCGTATTTTCACGACAATTCATAAACCTGAAGGATTTGTGACTGCCTCGGAAGAGGAAGTAGTCCTGAAAAAAAAAAACGTTTTTGTATTAAAGTAAGACCGCACTCGACGGAACTGCACTTCAGTGGAACTGCGCGACACTACAAAGCACTCCGCGGCATTTTTTTAATATGCCGCACTTGAACTGCAGCAGTGCGACAGTAAGCGACAAATCATGAAGTTAGTGGCAATTCAATTTCTACAATACTACAAAAAAGATGGCGGCCAAATCACCCCGAAAACAAAGTTTTCCTCTCACACTACCTTCCCCTACACATAAAAAATGTTTTTCCTACCCCAAATGCAAAGAACAGCCACCATTTTGCATTTCACTGTACTAAAACAAAACATTCAATAATTTTTGACGCACGACAACGGAACTGAACTGCACCGACGCGACAAAGTTGCTCTGATAAGCAACTTTGTAGTTTAGTGTCGCGCCGTTCCCTTCCGTTATCGCTTAGTGCGATATAGCTAATACAATTTCATACAAATAATATTTTGCCGCTTCGTGAAGTTCTGTTGCCGTGCAGTTCCGCTGATGTGCAGTTCCGTCGAGTGCGATCTTACCTTTAATGTGGAAGAGGCAGGGAATCGTACCCCGACCTTTGACACGATAGTCCTTCGCATCAACAATTAAAGCCAGGAGGCAGGCTAATGGTTAGTGCATTCTATCGATTATGGTGTCGAATTCCCTAGAAATAAACTTGGAGGTCATTGCCAAACTCAAAATCATGTCCACCACTGAGTTTCTTGTTGAAAGTCAATACAAGAATATGGCTTTTATTTTTTTTTTGAAAAATATCTTACCTGATAAAATATTCAGGCGTCCAACCTTTTTATGTAGGTAAATCAAATAACTCGACGACTCAATACCATATGGTTGGATCAGTCACAGCATTTAGCGGAGAGTGCTGTATTACACAGTGGCTTCCAACTAGGGCCCCCTGGACTGTGTGCGGCTTGCCGTGCTCTAACCAGCGGGGCCTGGAAGTACCTATGTTGTACCTACTCCATGTGGTGGAAGCCGGTAACAGGTAAAGATGCATAAGGTCGTATCTGCATAATGATGAAGAGAATAAAAAGTATTCTTAATCTATATAATAATGAGAAGAAATTGAACCGAGTATGTCAGAACGACCGAAGTCTTTGCCTGGCTAAACAACAAGGCTAATTGATGATCTTCGGATTTTCAAGGAATGTCTTATCCTTGCTGTACAGGGAAGTGGCGAAGACTTGGGGTGGAGAGATTTATCTGGCAAACCTGAGTGTTACCCGACTAAGTGAAAATACGGCTCTGATCTAGAATCTCGGGATCGGGTTGGAGGTTTCACGTAGGAATATCTTTCCTCATTGGTAAGTCAGAAAAGAGACCTGGCCATTCTGAGCGGTGCCGGTGGTGTCGGTGCCTTGTGTACCCGGATGCCGGATGCTCTCAACTTCCATAAATAACCCAAATTGGGTACGACGGGGTATATGATCCTCCCCGCTAATCGCGGGAGCATCGTCGGGTTGTGGTTTCACGGCAATTGCGTCAGCATATGGTACTTCTTGATCTTCGAAACTCGAATACTAGAGGTGCAGATAGGCCTTGATCCAAAGCAACTGATGCGGTAAAGCCCTACCAGGTTGCTGGTTGACAGTATCAACTATGTTAAGGAGGTAGTCCTCACATGGGGTGAGGCCGTAATAGGCAGGTACCCACGTTAAACACGGCACATATCTGTATTACGCAGTGACTAAAGAGGAGTCATCAGCATTGTCATTAGCTTCGTCTCAAATTTTTAAATACATTTATTGGACATGCGCGATGGTTTTGGTGGCATTTTAGAGGAACTCTGTCGTTCAGACGCGACCTGAAGCCGTTTTCACTCAACAGCCTGCACGCTAGAACCTTCTCATATCTTTAATCATGGCCTGTGCCTATGTTCTGTAATTCTCACATGCCTATAATTGGTCGAGAAACGATGAAAACTGAAACAAAATACATGAGTTTTGTTCCATTTTTCAGCGTTTCTCGACTAATTTTTTCGATGTGAGATTTACAGAATGTAGGCACTGGAATCTCATAATGGTCAATTCATGTATTTTAAAATAAGTATTATTGATTTTCAATTTTATTAATTTAGTCCTAAATTGGGGTATAAATTGTCCCACTGTAATATGTCGCCGTTGTCGGTCGGAACAGATTAAGTTTGAAATTTCATGATTGATTGCAGAAATCTCTATCTCAAGCCATTCCCACTATAAAGTTGTCAATAAGCTGAGACTCATACAAGCAATGACCTTTCACAACTAATGGATTCCAAAACACAACAAGATAAGCCCTTTTTTTAACTCTTGAAGGCTTCGTAATCCGGAAGCTGATGTGAAGGTGGCATCAGCGTGGTGGCGGCGTTGGTACTTACATTGTAAAAGTTTTAACAACCGAAACCATGTTTTTGTGGTTACCTGTCGGAAGCGCATTAAACTACACACACCTGCACATTTTACCATCCTATCCTGAATTTGTACACACACTCGTATAAGTAATCTTTCTGTGTTGAAGCCCTCATCCGATGCGATGAAAAAAAAAACAACTCAGTTTTTGGTTTTTAAAACTTTCACCTTGTATCTCTGAATACATCTCGACGCAAGTTAGCTGCCATAAAGTGCTTCACTACTGCCGGCAGATAAAATGAATGAAAGTTTCCCTAATTGAATATTATATTCCCGTTCAAAAAGAATGCATCTTGGTATTTGGCATAAAGAAAAAATGTACACGGAAGGCTCTGGGTTCGGATGGGCAGTATATTCACTTTGATCCTTGTGGGAACTTGCCCTCGGTATCTAAGGTACTTTGCATAATTAGGGGACGGTGCGCTTCTTGCAACCCTTTCTCGCAGTTTTTGTGGCTTACCCGCTGCAGAAAGTCTTTAGATTTTCTGGAGAACAAAAAAAAAAAAAAAAAAACTTAATGACTATACCAAAAGCTGGTTATATCTGATGGCTAGTTATGCCGGTAGCTATTTAACGTTAGGTTTTTGTAGTGCATTTCTTTTATACCATAAGATAAGAAGGTGCCTCGAAGGAGGTAGCAGAAAATAAAGGCATCATTATGCAGATTAGGTGTATGTGGTGAACGGTCTTATTCTACGTAGAAAGTTGATCAGATTGCCGAAGGGATAAAATAAAAATTTAATATCGAGGAGCGCGCAGATGGTAAAACCACTGAGTGAGAATAAGCTGTGTTCTGTGGCAAAATTGTTGTTTTAAAAAGTTGATAGTGCTCCGCTATACTGCTGAAAGATCAGGTTGAGGTGGCTTTTTAAATTAAATTGTTTTTAAAAACTTGCGAAACATAAAACTTGATTCTATGATATTGCACATCTTCATGAATTGCTGGATGGTGAAGAATATTTTCTGGGCTCCCAGGCTAAAAATTTAACTGATGCACTAAATTGCCAATAACTTTTTATTTTAAAAATAAAAAAACAACTCAAGTTTAAATGCTATTTCAATGAAGAAAAATAAATTCAATTAATCCTATTATCAATATTTTAATTATATATATATACAGGGTGATCGGTATAAGATGCACCAAACTGCTGGAGCGAGTAAGTTGGGTTAAGATAAGAAAAAAATCGTATGGTAGGGGGCCTATTTCCCCCGTTTTTTTTTCTGTATTAAGTCAATTATTTTAGAAAATTGCTCCTCCTGTTATTTTCAATTTTCTCAAAAACTAAAAGACATTTTAGCATCCGGTTTTCTGTTTTTGACTGAAAGCTAATAAGAGCATTGAATTTTGAAAACAAAAATTGTACTTAATTACATAAAATTTTGAAAAAAATTAGTTTGATACTTTTTTTTTTCATTTTTTTTTTTTTTTTTAAATTTCGATTTTCGAAACTAATTTTTCAAAAACTATTCACTAACACAACTTAATTTAAAATGAGAATCAAAGAAGAGATTTCTGGCTTTCCAAAAAGGTATAGCATGGCATTTTAAATTGTACCGTTGTTTTTAACTTAAAGGGGGGGAAATAGGCCCCCTCCCATACGATTTTTTTCTTATCTTAACCCAACCTACTCGCTCCAGCATCTTATACCGATCACCCTGTATATGTATGAATATGAATCCCTTTTTCCCTTGGTCACGCCATAACTTAAAAACAGCTTTACCGATTTCATTAATTTTTTTTAAAGTTATCTAATACTTTGTTAAAACGATTTTTCAGAAAAAAAAAAAAAAAATATTAAGAAAATCGCGAAATTTAACAATAAAATTTATTTGGGGGTTATTGAAATAAAAATATTGAATATTTACTTTTTTCTATTTTATTTTTTCTACATGCGGATTCTTTTTTTTAGGATTAGTATTGAACTTTAACCACATTAACATGTTACGTAGCCCAACAAATGAAAAATTTGACCGAAAGAGTCGAAAATCGTGAAAACCCCTTAAAAATTAAAAATTATTTCTTTTTTTTGGTTCATAGGCGCATAACTCGTCTTAACGTCACCCGATTTGCATAGGAAGGGACATTTATAATTTAACTAGCGGACCCCGGCAGTCGTTGTATCGCCAAACGACATAGAAAATATGCCTGTTTTAATATACTTCAATGTATCTAATTAAAATAATAAAATCATTTTTGTCTTCAAGGAAATGTATTGTGTCTGTCAACAATTGTCTTTCTCAAGTCTTTGTTTGTGTTGCAGGGGTCCCCCAAGGTTCAGTCCTCGGTCCCATTTTGTACAATATATTTACGTCTGATTTTCCAAAACTTCAAAATTGTGAGACAGCTATTTTTGCTGACGATACATGTATATATTCTACAGATTCAATCACTATTGGAACTAACTTGCAATCTGCTTTGAATATAATTCAAGATTATTTCGACGATTGGAAGATAAAAATAAACGCTTCTAAGACTCAGGCTGTCTTTTTCACTAGAAAAAGGAAACCCTGTTTCTTACCAAGTAATAGACTTTTAATAGATGGTTGTGGAACAGAATGGAAGTCAAGTGCTAAATATCTTGGGGTATATCTTGACAAAAGGTTAACATTTGGTACACACGTACAGGAAATCATAAAAAAACTGAATTTAACTATCAAAATACTTTACCCTTTCATAAACAGAAAATCGAAATTGAGTTGTGACAACAAGCTTCTGATATATAAGGCCATTTTTCAAGCGATTATGTTCTATGGGTCGCCTGCTTGGGGTAATTGCGCAAACTGTCACATACGAAGACTACAATTTTTCCAAAATAAACTTTTAAAAATGGTATTTAATCTTCCATGGAGTTTTTCAACAAATGAATTGCACAGTATGGCAAATATTGAAAAGGTGTCAAATAGGATTTCAAAATTAAAAGAACGTTATAACATTTCTTGCTTATCATACGACAATGAACTTATTTCAAATCTAGCTTCTTAAACGTAAATATGTTATAAACCTTATTTGAATGTATCTAAACATTAATTATTTATTAAGCTTTAAAGACTGATTTATGTTATGTATATATATTATTTATTTATTAATTTGTTTCTTTATTTATTTAATTGTTAATTAAATTTTTTATGTATTTCCTTATTTATTAATTCAACTGTTCTTGTATTTATTTTTTTTTTATTTATTTATTTATTTACTTTTTTATTTTATTTATTTATTTATTTATTTATTTATTTATTTATATATTTATTTATTTATTTATTTATTTATTTATTTATTTATTTATTTATATATTTATTTATTTATTTTTTAATCTTTGTGTATATATTTATTTAACTATGTATAAGTATTTATTAGTTTTTTTTTTTTAAGACTGATTCATTAAATAGTATCTATTTAAATTTCTCTCTTTTTGTAATAGCTGTTTTGAAAAGGACATTGTTCGCTGTCATTTACCCACCCCTTCTCTCAGGCCTTTTTTTTACATAAATGTAATACCTGTCAACTAGAAAACTTCTCTTTTTAGTTTATTTATTTTTTTTTTTCTTTAATGGAGGTTTTTAACAGTAGCTTTTCCTCCAAATGCTTCAATTAAAGATTATTACTATTATTGATTAAATAAAAAAAAATATTACTTGGCAGTAGTAAGGTAGCTTATATATCAATCTCTGTAAATTATGCAATATAGGTTTAAGTATAAAAGATGTAATGTTTTGGCTACAATAAAATATATATATATATAAAATGGATGTACACGTATGAATGTATGTACTATAGGAATGTTGAAGTAGGAAAGCTTTGAAAAAGTTGAAAATATCATGCTTCATTAAATTTCCACAAAAGTTATTTAAAAAATTGCAACTTTCTTTAACTAACAGAAAACTCAGACAAGTTCATATGTACATACATATAAGAAAAGCAGACGTAGTGATAGAAAAATTTACAAACAATTTTCGCTATTTTATACATTATGTTTTCAAAAATGCAGTTGTTGGAAAACTGCTCAGCCAATTTTTATTTAACTGCTGGACTGCTGGAAGGAATGAAAATTTTAGTTGGATAAAATTCGCAATCGATTTTGTTTTTTAAACAACAAACTCTGACTTAACTAACAGAAAGACTTATTTTGACTTAAGAGGCGTTTGCTGTTAAAATTTCAGAATATTTCTTATACCAATTATAGAAATAGGATTTATATATTTTTAAATGTAACTAACGCTTATAAAAAAGTACGTATAGGCCACTGTGGCTCTGCTAATGCTTATTTTGTATTAAATTGAGCACGACTTTACAGATTTCATTTATCTTTTTTTTTTTAAGTTTTGTAATACTTTGCAAAAGGTTCTTACGGAAAGAAAAATGTGCAGAAAATTCTAGAATTTCAGAAAACTTACCGCCACCGTACCGATTGAGCTTAAAATTTCAGGAAATCTTAGGTGGAAGTTCTCTGTGTGTTTGGATCAAAATTAGTTTTGTAGTATGCCAACAAGTTGCAGCAACGTATTAATTTTTCAGAAACAACTGTCCGATTTTAAAAATTCTTTTTTTGTTAGGATGGCTTTAAAGAAAGATACAAATATACGCGAACAAATTGCATCCGATCCTCAAAAATAATTTGGTGTTTGAAACGTGATATTTGGGAGAGTGACTTAGAGGATGGCAGTCGAGCAATTAAATAAAAATAGGGTCAGCGGTTTTGAAAATATAAAGCATAAAATAGTGTACAATTTTTGAAAATCTTTCTACCACTACGTTATAATTTTTTTTTTCTAGAATAATCTTCAGTTTTAGGTTAGTTTTAAAAGTCGTTCACTATGGCGTTTGCGTACTTTTTATGTGTTAAATATTTCTTATAGCCTAGTATCCCTCTGGCCTACCCTCATCAAGTTACCAGAATAAGTGGTCGTATACAGTTTATTAAGGTTGTATATGACCACACAAACAATTGGAACATGTGTTGCGGTGAAGGCATAGGGTTGCCACACCTTAGAGGTCATTTTTTTGTTTTAAGTAATAGATTTAGCTCATTTAAAACAAACCATTTTCAAAAATTTTAAATTCAATATTGTTTAAACTACTCAGAAGCATCAGATTACGAAATTGTACTAAAAACAGTCTACCCATTAAGAAGCTATACGTGAATAACCGTGAATTCATCTATTTTTTTTTTTTTTGCAGTCAATAGATTTTATAAATACAAAAAGTCGTGCATGTGAACGAAAATTTAGAAAAATCTGAAGCAGGAGATTAAGCCTTTAAAAGTCAAAAAGTGGAAAATAGACGTTGAAATACTAAAAACATTTTTTTTTTCATTAATTTCTGGTGGTTTTCGATTTTTTTCCTTTTTGCCATTTTTCATTAAAAAAACAGCACAGCCAGAACAATAATTCTAATACAAAAACCATGT
This sequence comes from Epistrophella euchroma, assembly GCA_947049315.1. Lineage (NCBI taxonomy): Eukaryota > Metazoa > Arthropoda > Insecta > Diptera > Syrphidae > Epistrophella > Epistrophella euchroma. The sequence continues at coordinate 115,825,614 of OX346245.1, read as the reverse complement.
CTCGAAAACCTTTGTCCAGACTCATAGTTGCCGAAATTGAAACTATCGATATTTTTAAATTACAATGTGTTTAAAAAAAAAAAATAAAAAAAACTCTGATACGTTTTAGAGAGGCGACAGCAAATTTTTGTACGTGAGTGGTATCGAATTCAAAAGTCTGGTTGATTTTTTTTCTCAACTTGTATAATTAGAAAGTTCAATTAAATAAAACTGTTTTAAATTTAAAACTTGTTCCAAAAAAATTGTAATCAAAATCATAGGAGTGGTTTAAGGGAACAACAAGATGTTTATTAACAACTTTTAAACCAGTACAAGTAACGTTATTTTTAAGTGTACGAGTAATTTATTTTGAAAATCTGCTGTTTAGTTAAATCTGCTGTTTACTGTTTAGTTAAATCTGCTGTTTACTTAAGCGGCCCTATCGAGGTAACCGTCGGAGCGAAATTCTCTCCGATTTCCAACGAATCGGAGACATTTTGCTGATCGTAGAACTACCTCGAAGCAAAATGTCTCCGATTCGTAGGAAATCGGAGAGAATTCCGCTCCGACGGTTACCTCGATAGGACCGAATAAAAATCAACCTAGTCCTTTTGCAAATATTGAGACTTCATAATACAAAAAATTGAATCCTTTTAAAAAAAAATCTCCATAAAAATTGATCAAAAATAGTTGAACCGTTTTCGAAAAAAGCATAAATTAAAAAAAAATGGTTATAACCTTTCTATCTTAAATTATGTATCACCAATTTTTCGTCTATGGAAATTTCGATACTCACGGATGATTAAATCATGAAATTAGGTTGGTATCTACACTTTTTGTTTTTTTTTTTTTTTTTGTCAAAAGTAAAACTTTTTTACTGACGACGAAATCATTCGCAAAACAATCAATATTGCGCTTGAATAAAGAAGTCATTTCCTTTGCAAATAATTGACTATATCTACTCGAGGGAATAAAAAAACACATAATTTATCCATCAATCTCTCCTTATATCTCAACATGATATAGGTACGTACAAATCAATGAATCTTTCAGCGAAAATAAAAGAAAACACTCAACAACAAAATTATCTTTAAGATACAAATCAGCAAAAACACAAAAAGTATAGCTTTGTCGTTTTGAATTTATTATGTGTGTAGAAGATGGCATTAGTCTATAAACCATCATTTAATCCGAGGCAGTCATAGAAGCACCACCACATACACCAGACATCCGGGCAGATATAATATACAAAAAGACAAGACAGACAGACACATCACAAGTTTAACAGACATGAACGATTGTCTGAAATATTATGACATCACCCCTCCGCAAGGAAGATGTTTCTAAAACGAGAGTCCTCTTATAAAACAAGAGAAGCAAGGATATCTTCTTCATTGTTGTTGTGAAACTATATAACAACTTTTCTTAATAGAAACTCATTGTATTTACAATTCAAAGCAGCTAAACACTCTTCCCATAATTGATGAATGCGAGTCTTGAGTTCGAGGATACAAGGACTTCTTCTACTCGAAAAGTATATACATACGATGGTTATGAATTCAGATTTAGTAATTGTGATTGGATATGTGTGGCTGGCTGGATAATGTGAGACAAGTGCGAAGAAATTTATTTTTAATGAACAAATAAACAATATTTCAAAAGTTTGAATTATCTTTTTAGGGTTTTTCGTCAGAAATTGGTGGCAACTTATTAAGAAATAATTTAACTTCATCAGAAACAAAGTCCTATTGTCAAGGAACTTTAAATGTTCTATATGAATATGAATTATGGAATTTGTGTTGTCAACAAAGTTTCAAAAGATGTGTTAATAGTTTTGGATGTAAATTTATTGGAATAGGAATTTTATTTAACCTCAAATAGTTCGTATGTATAAGAGTATACGCGTAAAAACTGCCACAGAAGTAACAAATTTAATTTTCTTTTATGGTAACATGTTAATTAAAATTGTTGGCAACTTTTCATCAGTAATTAAAAAACTTCTCAACTTTGATTAGGCCTGAATTGAGTGTCGGAAATAGTACCTAGTAAATTTTAATTAATTGGAAATTTTATGTGTGTACAAGATGGAATTTTTTGAAATTCCAGTTTAAGCAGGGTAACATGGGGTTTAAACAAACATAAAATTAAAAACTACAAAAAGTTGACAACAAATTTTGTATAGTTTTTAATTTTTATCTTTATACAAAAAAAAAAAAAAAAAAACACAAACACAAACACAAACATATATATGCCAGTAAGACCTAGGGTCTTATAAATTAGGCAATGTTAGAAGGAATAGAAGGATAGGATAGATTTTTGTTAGCACAGTGGATTGAGAAATAAGGTTTTGATTATCTTATTAAATCCCAGGGGTGGCGTTCAGTTGAGGGAATATAGAAAAGAATGCTGCCTAGACTGGGGCTCGAACCCACACATCCAAGTTAGCAGTCAAGCACTACTTCCACTGCGCCGGGGCCACCGGCGGTTATTTTGCAAAGGTATTGGGTTATACATACGAATTATTGTTGTTTTCGAAATCACCTAACAAATTTTTAGTGCATTCATCTATAAACTAAGTTTTCTTTAAAAGCAAGTACAAAATCTAAAAATTTAAATTATATATCATACATAATTGTACCTACAAGCTACAGAAAGTTTCATTATTAATTAAAAACCGTAAAAAATTAAAAAAAAAAAATTGAACGAACTTTAGTGGAGAATGAAAAAAAAAATTATTAAAAAACAACGGCAACACTATAAAGTACTATACCTACCGGTTCTGAAAGCCAGAAATTTTTTCTTTAGCCTAAAATTTAAATTAAATTATTTAAGACAGTATTTTTTTTTTAAAAATTCGCATGCAAACTCAAAATTTTGATAAAAAAAATTAATAAAAAAAGATTAGACCATTTTTTTTTTAATTGTGCAATGAAGTGCTGAATTGGCTTTTTGTGGTCAATGCGTATATCAATTTTAAATCGAACACAAAAAACCGAATGGTTTTATCTAGTAGACATAAAACCATTCGGTTTTTGAGAAAATTGGAATTTACTAAAACTACATTTTTATGAGATTTTTGTTTTTGTTGCTTACTTATTATACAGTGCTAGCACCCAGCATTACGGCGTATAAACAGTGAGATATGTAAGGGGGGGCAGCATGCCATGCCATTTCCTGTTGGAAAATATAATTTTGACTTAATTCAAAACAAGTAATAAATTAATAAAAAAAAAATTAAAACAAAAATATTGCAATTTGTTATCATCAACGTTAATTGCTTGCGAGCAGTAAATCGGATCGCTCTCGTCTCACGCTCACGAGCAGTTTCCTTAGTGAGCAGTGTGAGAGTGCTAACGGCATGAGCTTTTATAAATTTATCTCTCGTGAGCATGAGCAAAATTCAAAATGCTCACAACTAATAACTCGTGAGCGAGAGCATTTTATAAGTGCTCAACTCGCGAGCAGCTCACGAGTTAGCATTTCCGTACCCTGCTAAAAAGCCTATTACTGTGGAACTGATTATCGGACTGTCAATATTTAAGTCTTTTATGAAAGCTTAAATGTTATGCTACATATTTTAAGCTGCATATACACTCACAGGCACATTTAACCGCCCACCTCGTATTTCTGTAAATTTAAAGAAACCGTCAAGTTTAGACCACATTGGGTGTAAGTAATGTTGAAAGCAAAGTTTGAAAAATTAAAAATAAAACAAAAATTCTGAGAAAAAACCAAGTTTATTAAAGAATTAAGACAAAAAACAAACATAAACACAAAAAAAACTGAACAAAATGTTATCTTTTGTTGTTAAAAAAGTGGTACAATTATTGAAAAACTTAATTTTTAATAATGGGTGCTTGCAACGCAAGCTCTAATTACTTCGTGGAGTCGGTTTGACAATCCGTCAATGATGTCCTGAACATCCGACTGAGGGATGTTGTGCCACTCCTTTACTGCAGCTCTCCTAGAGTGGTAGGGACATGTGTTCTCGCTTGGACACGTCTTTTAAGGTTGTCCTAAAGATGATCGATAGGTTTGAGATCTGGACCGCAAGATGGACATGGCAAAACTGGAATCCCGACCTCATTTAGGTCGTTAGTTACAGAATTTGTGGTATGGCAGAGGGCGTTGTCATGCATTAACCGAAAGTGTTCACCAAAAATTGGTGCGAAAGGCATCACATGGTCTTGCAAAACGTTTTCCACGTATATCGAACACAACAAGGTGCGTGCGAGCTTCATAACTGATGCCTCCCCAAACCATTATAGACCCTCCTTGGTAACCCACTGTTTCGGTTATCGTGCATGAAGCAAACCTTTCGTTTTTTCGCCTGTAGACACGCTGACGTCCATCTGGATCTCTTAGACCTATTCTGCTTTCATCTAAGGTTAAGACGTCCCTTCCTTCCTATGCAGTCCAGTTAACACTTTCTCGCGCGAAGTCTTGCTGTACGGTGCTGTGGGAGCAATTTGGGGCGCGCGCTGGTCGGAAAGATCTGAAATTTAATTCTGCCAACCTTTTTCTGATGGCACGTTCACTCACACCAACATTCCTCACCTCAAAAAGACGTGTACGAGCTTCAGTAGCGATGCAAAACCGATTTCTCAGTATGTTAAGTAACTGAAACAATATTAAAATCGCTTAAAGTGCAAAAAATGCTTCCATGACAATTTTATCGGGCGAAATAAGGGTTTAATTTTTTTGTTTCTTTCGAAAATATCCGCTAAACAAAAAACAAATCAGCAGATAAATTATAGTGAACTTAAAGAGTTAGGGTGACGAAAAATGCAGGTGGGCGGTTAATTGTGCCTGTGAGTGTAGATCAATAATAAATTGGTGTCAATCTTGTTGTTCGACGCAAATATATGTATAGACTCTAAAATTACGTAATTGATGGCTTTTGAGCGCACACAAGTTTTTTTGTCACTTCCAATTTTGATGAAATTTTGGCGCACACCAAAAAATTTCGGGCACACAGGTGTGCCCTCAAAAAAAAAAATTGACTGGGAGGTTTTCTATCATTTACTGCTTGTTTAATGCGTTAAAGCTTGGTTTAAGACCGATTCCGAGCTGTAAAGTAATAGTTACAGGAAAAAAAAAATTAATACATTAGACAAGAAGTGTCCTATAAAAACCTCAATCATTTTGAAGAACATCGGTCTTATACACAACTATTCTTCAATCTTTGACTGCAAACCACCATTTCAATGATTAGAAAATTTGCAAAAAAAAAAAAAAAACCTCATTATTAAGACAACAAATTTCCTCTAAAAATATCTCCTATTTGCAAAACCAACTATGAATATTTTTCGAAGCATTCGCAGAAAATCCTCATTAATTCGTTAAGTTTCGCTGTGTGGTTTCCATTTAATGAAAATTTTGAATAAATAAGAAATAATTTCACACAGGCTAAAACAAACGGTCTTAAATAAAGAAGTAATGAATCTCTCAGTCTATCATATCTATTCCATTCCAAGTCGTCCAACCGGCAGAGATAACGCGAAAACGTTAAATTTTCTCAGGGAATTCAACATCTGCACAGCTGCTGGGTTTCCGGTGTTTCTCGCTCCGTGTAATTTATTCCGTCTGAGCAATTAATGCAAAGAAACACCAACGAATGATGGCATTGTGTTTCTTATACTGTTTTTATATATATTTTTTTTTTTATATTGTTTACTTAAATTGCACGCAAATGAATCAGTTTTCCAGTTTCCACTGACATCTTCTGCAGTTTATAATTCATTTTTTTTTTTTGTAAATTATTTTATGAAACACAAAAGTATCCTTGAATGTGAAAGACAAAAAGGAAATTCAGAGTGAAAGATATTTATATCGCATTATACGAATGGCGAACGAAACAATGAACAGGATAAACGCCCAACAGCCAGCCAGGCAGCAGTGGGAGTTGTGTGGTGATTTTTGGATGGCTGCTGTGCTGGTGCGGTGCTTCACCTTGCGGATATCTCCCATACGTAGTTATAACGTTTTTCGTCTGCCATTTTGTTAGGAATATAATAGTCGTAATTTTATTAAAATCGAAAGCTCTGGCTCTGCTGCGCCAGTCAAAGTAGACTCTGTGCTGCGGTATTTTCCGAGACTCACCAGGGACAATAAAGCAAAGGAGTCATAATAATTATACGCTTTGGATGAGACCGGGCATCTGGAAGCTGGAGGAAGTTGATATTCATCATCCAAGCACAATTATTGCAGTCTGACTCTGAATGAAAATGAAACTCATTACTGAATTAAGCGGAAACCGGAAAATTAAGCGAAGAAATTAAGAGTTTGTCAGTTATCAAAGAATTTGCAAAGCTGAGTATAATGAGATAGGTTTAAAATCTAGCAGGTGACGATATAGAGGCATTTTTTAAAAGATGCCTTTTGATTGGAGTGATTTATAAAGCAATATTGAAAACAAATTCAAAAGCGGTTTTTAGGATAATGTAAGGAAATTCTTTCATAATAAATTGAATAAAGAAATTCTTTCCCATCTTATAAAGTGTAGGTATCTATGATCTAGGTAAAGTTACTCAGTTTGACCTATGCAATGCTCTAAAAGTGACAAATTGGTACTAAAAAATTGAATTAAGTATTCGATGGTATTAAATTTAACAAAATATAAAATATTCTTTTTGGCTTAGTACCTATGCATCGTATTAAAAAAATTTTAGCAACTTATTCCAATAAAGCACTTAGGACCATTTGCTGAAACGAAACATAAATATTTTAGTATGGTGACAGTTTACGCTGAGGAAAAAGTAGAACATAAGCGTTTAAGTTGAATATAAATATTTAAGTTTCGTTTCAGCAAATGGGCCTTAGTTACAGAATACGAACAATAAAGATTTTGTAGAGATGATGTAAAAAAATTGCAATGTGGCCTATTTCACCAACTTACAAATTGTAATTTACAAGTGATTTCTTACAATATTTGTTATAAAATTCATTTATTCTGTTTCACAAAATCTTTTTATTACAAAATTGTAGTTGTAATTTACAAAGGGAAATTTATGGGAATTTATTTATTTTCGTTTTACCAAGAGTAATTTTTGTTTGTAGTTTACAAGTACAAATTTGTGAAAATTCATAAAATTTTGTAAGTTTCTGTTTCACCAAATAAATTAATTTTACAAATTTGTAAAACTGTTGAAATTTCGTATGTAATTTTATTTACAAATTGTAATTTTTCAATTTTTAATTATGTACTAACGGCAAAGGCATTCTACCACCGACAGTGAAACAAGTGGCCATTTTGCAAAAAAAATAGATGAAGATTCTTTCGCTTTTAATGAAAATTATAACTTACAGCCCATATACGGGCTAAAGTAAAAACTTTTCATTGACTCCGAGAAAGCAGTTCCTAACATTTGTATACTTTTTAATTTTTTCTGTAGGAAAACAATTTTCCAAAATTAAAAAAAAAAAACAAAAAAAAAAAAAAACATTTTGATCAAAAAATGTTTTAAAAAATTTAGTTTTGTTTGTTCATTATTAGGTACATAATTATGTTTTTACACGGCACATTCTCAAAAAAAAATTGTGAAATACAATTGTTGTTTACAAAGTTTTGCAAATAAGCGGTGAAACGGATTTGTTTTGTATTTGTAAATTACAACTACAAATTTCCTCTATTTTTTTTTCACTATGTTACAAATTTGTTGAAATTTTGTTTTTTGTTTGTGAAACAGAAATTCAGTTTTTAAATTTGTAATTGTTGTTTACAAGTACAAATTTGTGATTGTAATTGTAAATTGGTGATGTACTTGAACTTTGAGCGTCAAAAAAGCTCCATTGAAATGTTACAAAATTTTGGCCGAACCTTGCATTTTGTACAGGACAAAACTTTTTTGATGAATCTGTAGTAGGAATCAGTGTGAGTCTAAAAATGAGTTTTTGGGGTTGAAAAAAATCACTTGGGCAACCCTTAGTCAGCAGCCTTAATTGAATTTTGATTTTGCAGAACTCAAACTTGTCGATTTCTGCCCAAAGAAATTTTTCAGGAAGGGGAAATGTTTTTCTATTTCGCAAGTGTTCTATTCTGCTAAAAACTGACCAATTTATGAAGTATGGAATAAGATTTGGCAAAAATTAGTGACAAATTGTGAGAATTACCATTTTTGATCAATGTCTGGAGCAGTTTTATTGAAATAGCTTTATATTGTAACGCTGTGCTGTACATAATTTTTGTACCTTCCGACTTTGATAATATTGATAGCTTCGGATATGCTAGTCAGAAATCAACAAGGCTTTTTAACAGATTTAAACGATGTTTTTCTTTATAGAGAAAATTATGTGGTTTTGCGGTCAAATGTCCATTTTTGAAGTTTTAATTGGGTCGGTTGTCCGTATTCACCTTTTATACATTTCAAAGAATGAAAGGAACTCCCGGAAACTTCATTTCTTTAAAATGATCTTTTTTAAGTGTTATATGGAATTCTATTAATTGGCTAACACAACACTTTATTTTTTTAAGCTTAAATCTCAGAACAGTTTAAAAATTGTCATGAATATCAATCAATATCTCCAAAACAAAGTCCGAAAAGCATTCTTTGACTAAACTACTCAGGTATGTATACAGGGTGATCGGTATAAGATGCACCAAACTGCTGGAGCGAGTAGGTAGGGTTAAGACAAGACAAAAATGGTATGGAAGGGGGGTCTATTTCCCCCCGTTTAGACAGGAGGAGCAATTTTCTAAAATAATTGACTTAATACAGACAAAAATTTATTAAAAAACATCGGTAATGGCTAAAACGACTTGCTATACTTTTTTGTTAAGCCAGAAATATGTGCTTCCATTTTGTTTATAAATTAAGTTCTTTTAGTGAACAGTTTTTTAAAACTTAATTTTCAAACTTAAATTAAAAAAAAAAAAAATTAAAATTGTGTTCAAACTGATTTTGTTCAGAATTTTACGTCATTTAGTAGTATTTTTATTTTAAATATTCAATGCTCCCATCAATTTTTAGTCAAACATTAAAAACCAGATGTCAAAATGTAGTCTAGTTTTTGAGAAAATTGAAAATAACAAAAGTAAGTTTTCCTTAAATTCGACTTCCATCCGTTATTTTGTTGTTCAAAAGATCCTATTTTACAAAATATGTAGTAAAGTAGATTTCGTTATTTTCAATTTTCTCAAAAACTAAAAAACATTTTAGCATCCGGTTTTCTGTTTTTTATTGAAATTTAATAAGAGCATTGAATTTTGAAAACAAAAATCATACTTAATTACATAAAATTAAAAAAAAAATTAGTTTGAAACTTTTGTTTCGGTTTTTTTTCAAAATTTCGAGTTTGGAAATTAATTTTTCAAAAACTATTCACTAACACAACTTAATTTAAAATTAAAATAAAAGACGAGATTTATGGCTTTCCAAAATTAAATAGTATGGCATTTTAAATTGTACCGTTGTTTTTAAATATTTTTTTTTCTGTTTTAAGTCAATTTTTTAGAAAATTGCCCCTCTTGCCTAAACGGGGGGAAATAGACCCCCCCTCCCATACGATTTTTTTCTTGTCTTAACCCAATCTACTCGCTCCAGCAGTTTGGTGCATCTTATACCGATCACCCTGTATAAGAATATATTCCGCACAGATGTAACTGGTATAATACAAAAGGTTGATTAAAAGATTGTTTTAATTCTAATCAAAAAAAAAATAATAAAACAATACTGATGAATTTGTTTCTTTTTTGAGAACTTTTAATACAAAATTTAAATTTGTTTGGTAGATCAAGAATAACAGAATTTCAATTTAAAAAAAGACAAAGGCAAACATGTGTATCTCTTCTAATTATACAAACCCTTTGAAATATTATATACATAGTGTCAAATAAATCAAATTCATCTTCATGAAAACATTTATGCAAATTCAAAACCTTTTATGATTTGATGATTATTTTGTTGTATTAAATAAAAAGTTCTTAAGTTATAATCAAATTTGTCTTCAACAAAACAACACCCATTAACCATCTTTAAATATGTTAAGATACAAATCCAATAAATAAAAACTTCTTAAATCACCATCATACTTAGAGATTCAATCCATCAGCCATTAAGTGGCTTCAGAAAGAATCAAGACTGTTAAATATATATACTCTTATACAAACATACAAAACAAAAGCCAATAAAATTAATCATCTCGATAGTCTTTCAATTTTGAAAATAAAACTGAAACTCTTAAACGAAGCGATTTAACTTTAATAGCTGGTAGAGAGATTGCTATAAAAGTCAGTCGGCATCATGATTTCTATATACTCCAGCAGACAATAGCTTGAAGAATTTTTTTTTCTCATGTTTTGAATCCGCCAATGATGGCGTCCATCCCTCACTTTATTTTTTTTTCAGTTAAATCCCTTTGATATATAGTAAATCATCATTAAGAATCCTTTAAATGGCAAATTCAGGATGTAAGGTCGAGTGGAGAAAGTTTCCGTCTCTTATTCTTTCTCGGGCTTCAGTTTCCATCAAATAATCCAACAACTAAGAGCACAGAACAGCAACCATCTAACAATAGAAATCAATCTATTGAAAGGTTTTACATTTTTTTTTTTTGTCTGAAAAAAAAGGCCAATGAATATCTATCGATGAGTTGCAACATCCTTGGTTTTTTTTTTTTTTTTTTTTTTTTTTTTTAAATAAAGAAGACTCATCTACCTCAGAAAATGAGAAGGAATACAGAAAAAAAAAAAAACAAGTAAAATGCCATCGCAATTGATGCCCTTCTGTTGCTCTGACAGGTCCATTTGAAACTTTCGCTTGACTAGCTGGGCTGAACTTCATCATTTCCGTAATGCGACGTGATTTGCAACTTAATCAATTCGAGAATGTCTATTAGTCCTTAAAATATGACAAAAAAAAAAAAAAAAAAAAAAAACGATAAGGAAATCCTTTTTGCATTGTCAATCCAATTGGCATATTGCTGAAATCCAACATGCACACAAATAATGAACACATTTTTGTGTGTGTGTGTTTGTGTTTTTTTTTTTTTTTTTTGGTGAAATTCCATTTGAATTATGATAATAAATAATTTTCTCTTCCAGTTAATGAAAATATTTATCGCACCATGAACTGCACACCGAACACAAAATTGTACAGGGATATAAGCAAAACATCCTTTTGAAAATTTCATACCGCACACCTTCAGCATAATTCACAAAATAATTATTAGAATGCTCCGCAAACATCATTGGATATTCTAAACTTTCACAACCTAACATGAATGCCAAATGAAATTACTTTCACAAGGGACTCAGATACAGGGTGTTGTTTGTTTTTAATTATTTAAGAATGTTGGATGTAGGCATCTTGCTAAACTGAATTTCAGGTAAATATAGTTATTTTATTATATTAGGCTTATAAAAGTGAGAAAATTGACAAAGACGAACAACACAACGTCGTCTTATATAAAATCGGATGCAAGAATGATGGATAAAGGAAATTTGAACAGGTTTAACAGGTTTAACAGCACATTTGACAGTTCTGAACTGTCATTTTTAGAGCTTCTGATTGGCCAGCACTCATAAAAATTCAGTTGACGTCGACTGACATTTAGTTACGTTTCTTACGTTTTTTTCAGAATTTTCAGATGAAAAATTTTATCTGAAAATTCAGATGACAGCAAAAAACAGTTCTTGATCCAGTTTTGTGTGTGGTCTGATCGTCTGGGTCTCGTATCGCTTTTCGGATTTTGATTTTAAAGTGCCAAAAATAATAAAAACAGAATAAATAGTTTCAGACTATTTTGTGCGTTCAGTGTTACGTTTTTCAGAACTGAATTTTTAGATCTGTCAAAAACGTGGTGATGAACGTGGCCAATATTAACATAAACTACAGTGTGGCAATCAAGATTCTGTGATATAAAAGGTCTTCTAATAGGAACTTAAAAAACTTTGACAGTTGTTGATAGCGGCCATTTTGTTGAAGCTACATCTCTGTCAAATTGGGTGCGCTCGGTAGTCAATCCAAAGCTATCCGGGTAGTTTTATGTTGTTGTTGAAAATTCAGCTGATGAACCAAACAGCTGTTGCTGTGATCAAAATTAAATCTCAAGCTAACCGAAAATTTTCGCATATAGTAAAGTATCCGATGGGCAATTTGAGGAACAGCTCATTACGTTTGCATTTGACGTTTTGGTTAGTTGGTGCCGCGTCGTTTATTGTTGGTTTTTGGTTGTTTGTAAAGGCATAAAATATTATAAATATGTCTTAAAATGCATTTTAGTGTAATTTGCAATAAAATCAAACAAATATTCACGTAAAAAATTAAACATTAATTTTCTTTTTGTCGGCTGTTTTGAACTATCCGGCATTCGAACATTCGAAAGCATATCAGATACTAACGTATCTTAGATAGGCAGATTGCCAACCGAACGCGGCCAGTGGCTGTCATTTATTCAGTCTGTTTTGCCAAATCATCATGGACGGATATAGCGTTCAACAACACGTGCAATTAATAAAATTATTAGATCAAAATGGGTTTTTTGTTCGTGCAACGTTCTGCGATCTTCGTCCATTTTATGGTCGCCATAATCGTCCTACCGAGAGGACTATTCGCAGAGTGGTTGATAAATTTTAGTCCACTGGTTGAGTGAACGATCAACTAATACCCATACGTCGTTGGGTCGACGAAGCGTAAGGCCAGCCACGAACTTGCGATTTAAAGTCGTTGCGGTTAAAAAATCGCGATCGCATACATTTTTCGCTGTGTACGCACTTGCGATTTGTAGTCTTTTAATGGCTTGCACGCACTTGCGATAAGTCGTTGCGAATGAAAAGTCGCTCTAAAAATGGAACCTGTTTCATTTTTTTAAGCGCCACGATTTTTTAGTTGCATTTGATTGCACTCACATTTAAAACCATGTGTTTCATTTCTTGCGGCTGAAAAATCGCACGACTGACAATCACAAGTGCTTGCATGTTTATTTTTTTCCGCGACTACGATTTTTAAATCGCAAGATCGGTCACAGACATGTAATTGCATTTGTATCATTTTATTTTGCGACAATCGCGTCACTCGAAAAATGGAACAAATTTCAGTCGTGATTTCTCGGTCGCAAGTCGCGCGATCGAAATCGCAAGTGCGTGCTTAGCCTAAGATCTGTCGAAAACATCGCCGCCGCTTTCTGTGAGTGTGCAGTAGAATCCGAGAACAAGAACTCGGCCTTTCGCAGACCACAACTTGGTAAACTTTCCATCGTGAATTTGGCCTACACCAGTACAAAATTCAACCGACCCAGGAGCTGAAGGCAAAAGACCATTAAAAACGACGTTTGTTCGCGAAATGGGCTTTGGAGCAGTTGGAAACTCCCTTATTTTCATCGAAACAACCGTCTTTAGCGATGAGGCCCATTTCTGGATAATTGGGTATGTCAACAAATAAAATTGTCGAATTTGAGATGATACGAATCTACATGAGATCGAAAAGCGTCCAATGCATCCCGAAAAAGTCACTGGGTTGTGTAGATTTTGGATTTGACCAGGCCATCAACGTCAACGGGAACCGCTGTAAGCCGATGATTACCAACTTCTTTTACGCTGAATTGGATGATATGGACACCATCGGCATGTGATTTTTACAGGACGGCGCGGCGGCGGGGCGGCGCGCTACGTACCACACAGCTCACACCACATTAGAAGTTGGTCTTCTTCCAAACTGGCAAAACCACAGGTACGTACAGTAGGACCTCGGTAATTCGAACTATTAGAGACCAACGCAATTCGAGCCACGGAAGTGTTCGAATTAGTGGATACGTTTTTCGTAGTCAATATTTCGGCTGATAAAGTAGTGTAAAGTGGTTTAAAGAACAACAAAATCATATTTATTGGTCGAAACAAGAAAGAATATATTTATTGCTTAAAAAAGTCTGACAAAAGACAAAATAAAGTTCAAGGCTGTTTAAACTTATTTAAAGAAATTTGACATTGTGGTTTGCTTAATTTTTTTAAATAGTTTTTGGTATGATTTCATATTTTTAAATGAAGAGCTGGTTGATATGAAATCTAGAAAATTCTTTTTCCACAAAATAGTGTAGTAATTGATTCACATCTCAAAGAGCTTTGCCCTTACTGATAGTTTTATTGGGCTTGTAGAATTTTTCCTGTGCTATATCAGAGTAAGTTGAAACATTTTCATTGCCTAGTTTTTCATTCGCTGTATCCTCCAATCAGTCTCGAATATCTTTACTGTCAATAAATTAATTTCCTGAAGTGATTTGGACATGAAGATGTGCCAATACAAATTTATCAGCGTCAAATTCGAATTACAGAGTACCAATTTTGGCAAGTGTTCGATTTACAAGATACTAAACGCAAAAAAAAATAGCTGTTCGAATTAGTGGAGCGTTCGAATTACCGAGTGTTCGAACTACCGAAGTCATACTGTAATATCTGTTCTATTCCTTCGTATATTGAAAACTTCATATGTCCAGCTCGTCCCAAAGAATAATTTATCTCTCTTTCTTTCCAAGACCATATCTTGAAGAATGAAAACTTTTAATGACCGGAAATACGGATTTCGGAATCAATCTTTGCATCATTTTATTGAAAGTAAAATTATTGAACTCTATAATTCAATATTAAATTTGACAGACCTTGGAATCAAGCTCTCCTGTCAAAAATCCATCGATTTGGTTTCGACAAATTTCTTCTTCGAAAGAGATTACAAATTATCTTATGGAAATTACAAGTCCACAAAATAAATGCCGGTGTTTTATATCCAATTTGTTGCAATTTCCATAATTCCTTATTTATATGAATCAATTTTTTGGCCAAACTTTTTACCGATTTGTTGGTTTTCCGGACGACAATACTATCAATTTCTCAGATTTTTTCCCAGGCTCAATTCCATATAGCCTTCGTTAAATTCCGCTCTTGACAGCATTGTTATCAGTCGGGAATCGAATACGAATTTAATGCTTGAAAAAATTAATGCTGCTTTCTGTCGCTAAAACTATCAACAAATGCCACTTAAGGTGCGTTTCCATTTAAGAGCTCCTTCGGTAGTAAACTCTTGAAAGCTACTTGCAAAATACGAGCTGAATTGAAATTCTGCGAACTAATTGCTCTACCTGCTCTACTCTCAAAGCTATGTCCAACTGCAAGTTTTAGCCTAGTATGCTGCTGATGCAAAACGAAAAATCCCATACAAAAAGGACACAACGAAAAATTTCGTTTTGCTTTTCGTTTTGCAGTACGCTGTTGTTCGATGAGCGAAATCGATAATTGTAGCAGATTATTTGGAAAGATCTCCCGTCTTCTTTTGCACATAATTAATTGCCTGTAGCATTAATTGTGAGCGGAAAAGTGACATTTGGTAGCTATTCGTGTTTGTTTTTGTTGTTTCTTTCATCACAACATGGCTTTCTGTGATTTTTATGCGTTTGGTTTTCGTAAGCATTTCGTTGCCGTGTTGGAGACCAACTAAAAACTTCATTTCGTATTAGCAGCGTGCTAGGCTTTACTCTCGAGAGTAGCCTGATTGCTGCTATCAGGTGTTTTACTCTCAAATGAACACGCACCTTTATATGGAAGAATCCAAAAAACTTTTCTGCCACGCCCACTTTTTGTATTTATTGGTCTTTCTCGGAAACGAATCAATCGATTTGATTTAAATTTTTAAGTTGTTTTCTTATGGGCAAGAACAAAATTAAAAAAATATTTTTAGTAATATCCGCCCACTGCCACGCCCACTTTTATTAAGTTTTGATTTCTCGGAAACGGCTTAAGTTCTTGCTGCGTTCTTTAAAAACCACTTTTAATCCGGAAATCGTCAACTAAAAGTACATACCGTGAAATATAGGAATTCATTCTACGAATGTGATGAATTTGGAATACTTTACCCGGAGTCCCTGTGACATTCAAAAACTAAAAACAAGCAACAAAATTTTAACATATCCTAAAATCATCACATTTTTTGTCTCCTAAATGCTCGGGTCAACATTTTTGAAAAGAAAGAAGATTGGTACATCTTTTTGATGATTTTCACCGTTACCACCTCAAAACTTCTTCTTCGTAGTTAAATTGATTACAAATATCTTGCGAACCAATTACATAGAACAAAAGGATAAGAAAATTAAAATTTAACCACAGAAAATAGTAAAAGTACTCGAATGCTGAAATCAGTTTCAGAATCAAGACTTTTATGAATCTTTTCTCTTATGCTCAATTTAATTTTAATATTTAATTTTTAGATATCATATTGTGGTATTGGAAAGAAAAACACCCTGTTAATTATATGTATAGGCAATAACATACATGATGTACTAAATATATGTGTGCATGAAGGCAAGGACAGGGCGCAAGAGGCTAACTATTCATTTTTCCTCTCGAATAGTGAATTCTTAGTACACACTAAATTCACTAAACAAGAATCCACGAAGCTCTGAGGTGTGAGTGTGAGTGGTGTAGCCTTTCCATCCACCCTGAAAATGTGATTGGCAAAAGTTTGCAGTGTATCTAGGAAATAATAATAATGTAGGGGTGATGTATGAGTTGGGTTGTTTTTAGCGCCCCGAAAAAACCCACCCAATCGTGTCGGTATGATATGCATTCTCATGGTCGATTTTGAAAACCAGATTTTCCCGCAGAGATTTATAGTGGAAATTCTCTTATTATTCCCAAAAGAAGAAAAGAGATAGGAAGCGGATCGTAGATTCAGAATTTGTGTGTTGGAGAGTCCAAAAAATACAACTTTCAACCGTGTACGGGTACACGAGGAACATTTTCTCACAATAGCGGCTATTGTTGTTGTTATGAATAGTAGTTTTTTTTTTTGAAACGGAAAACACCAGGAATGGTTTATGAATAACAAGGATGTGCCCTACTGGTGCATATCCATACCATCAGCAACGGAATAACTCAGAGATCCTTTCAATTTTGCCAGAGAATAGATATGATGTGGAACACCACCACCGTAATTGCAGCCCAGGAGAAAATAATTAAAGGCGAACAAACGGGGGGATCATGCAGATTGCAGCGAGCTTGAGAAAGGTGGAGATTTGCAAAATTTACCATCAGAAACTTTATGAATAGAGTTGCAGTCAGTGGTGGATTTACTAATTCAGTACAACTTAATCATGACTTTTTTTGCTTCACTTTTCCCTTCGATAATGACAAAATGGAATGCAAAATCGAAAAAGTTCGACTTTTCCAGTTCGTGATATCTTCTATCGCCTGCTCCAGCGATAAAATTTAAAAGTCCCTCACATTTTTTTTTCTGGTTTGACATAAATTATATCCTACCTTGGCTGTCATATATTTATATTTCATGTAAGATAGGTCGCCAAGACTGAAAAGCTCATAACGCTTTCGCTATGAAAAAGTTATAAGATCTCATGAAGAGGCAAGTCCCTAACTCTGCAAGGCCTAAGGCCCATCGCCCACTGGGCAACTTTTTGTTGCTCGGATTTGCCGGCAACAGAGAGCAACAAAAGTTGCTTGCCATCGCCCACTAGGCAATTTCCGAGCAACTTTGTTGGACTAGACTTTGGCCCAACGCCCACTAGACGCAAAATTCGTTCAGTGTGAAAATAAAACTTGTTTTTCGGGTTAAAAGCCTCTTATTTGGAAAATTTTTTCGAAAATTCCCAAAAGTTGCTGGAAGTTTCTCGGAAATTGCCTAGTGGGCGAGGGTAAGCAACAGAAAGTTGCCGGGAAAATAGTTTCGCGAGCAACTCTGAGGAACGAAATGTTACGCAACCTAGTGGGCGCTCTCCCTAACTCTACGTCTACAAGCTCAAACTATACAACATCGTGGTCAAAAAGTATGGCTTGACCGTTTCATAGAACTTTTGCATGACAAGCAGCGTTTGTGTAACGGCTGCGAAACGGCTAAAGGTGATATTACATTGTCATATATATATGGCAAGTTTGCCAAATAAATATGGCTCAAAAATGTCATATAAGTGTGATAGTCATATTTATATGACAAAATATATATGACTCCATATATATGACAATCATAAACTATTTTGAATTTTAAAAAAATATATGATTTAATGAAACGTGATTGGTCAAATATATCGTATTTTTTTAAATATTTTATTTTTCGTAGCAACTGTTTCAATTTTGTAAACAAAAATTGACAAGCTTGTGAACATTATATGGCATACATATATGGCATAGTCTATTAATACTTGTCATATATACAAATATTGTGCCATATTTTATATGACTAGCATTGGTCATATATATATGACAATGTAATATCACCTTAAGCCATATTTTTTGACAACGATGTAGACTTTTTAGAGTTAGGGCTTGTAGAGCTAGGGGCTTGGCTCTTCATGAGATCTCATAACTTGTTCATAGCGAAAGCGTTATGAGCTTGTTAGTCTTGGCAACCCTTAGAACATGA
The DNA here is from genome assembly GCA_947049315.1 of Epistrophella euchroma. Lineage (NCBI taxonomy): Eukaryota > Metazoa > Arthropoda > Insecta > Diptera > Syrphidae > Epistrophella > Epistrophella euchroma. The sequence continues at coordinate 115,807,282 of OX346245.1, read as the reverse complement.
AATGTTTTTGGTGGGATTGTTGTTGTTTTAGAGGCTTTATTATGAACCCCCACTTTTCGGCTGTTGGAGGTTGAAAGTTAAAGATTTATTAAAACTAGTTTATTGCGAAGAGGTGACGAAAAAGTGCACTTCTGATCTTTCCCCTCGGAATTGGCAAAAAACTCTTGGCCAACTCCACATCTGCCGAATCATAGACAGATGAGATAAGTAGATAGATTTTATTCAATAATTTAAAAATATTGACATACATTTTCACGGTTTTTGGAATAAATTTTATATCACGTAGGTTACTTGAAGGCGAATTCTGAAGTTTTCAACCGCTTTTCTGCACATTTCAATGGGTATTGCCGTAACTTTCTCTCTGATTCTGTCATTAAGCTCTTCCAGGGTATGTGGACGAAGTTTAAAAACTTTTTCCTTTATGTACCCCCAAAGAAAAGAATCACAAATGCTCAAATGTGGTGAGCGCGCAGGCCACTCCACGTCACCCCTCAAAGAGAGGAGGCGCTGGTGGAACACTTGGATCTCTGCGTGGCGATAACAGAATGTCCATTTTCAAAAAAGTCCTAACCAGCAAACCCACGATGCTCTCCCGTCCAAAACCATGGTTGTTACTGAAAACTAAGACTCTCTCACTGCCACAACGAGACCCCTCCCCTTTTCCCACTACAACCATAGGCCGAGCGCCAGCCGGTAAAAATCGCTTCATACCTTTTGTCCCACCCTGCACTAATGTCCTCTTTACAGAGATTTTACATTGAATCAATATTATTTCTACAATCGACTTTCATGTAGTCATCTTTTAGGATTGCAGGGTGATTCACCTAAGGTGTGACAAAAAGCTAGAGCGTATAGGCCTAGTCAAGACAAGAAAAAAATCGTATAGAAGGAGGGTCTATTTCCCCCTGTTTAGGCGGGAGGGGCGGTTTTCTGAAAAAAATCGACTTTAAATAGAAAAAAATTCAAAAAAAAAAAAAAAAAAACACGGTAACACTAACAATGTCATGCTATAGTTTTTTTAAATCCAGAAATCCATTGATTTATAATGTTTTTAATTCAAATAATTTGAGAGAATAGTTTTTGAAAAATTAATTTTCAAAATTAAAATTTTGAAATAGAAAAAATTGTGTTTAAACTAAATGTGTTCAAAATTTTACGTTATTAAGTATTATTTTTGTTTTTAGTATTCAACTTTCCTATCAATTTCTAGTCAAACACTAAAATGTCCTTTAGTTTTTAAGAAAATTGAAAATAACTAAATCGACGTTACTACTTAATTAGTAAAAATATGATCCTTGGAGCAACAAAATAACGGATGAAATTCGAATTTAAGGAAAACTTACTTATGTTATTTTCAATTTTCCCAAAACTAGAAAACATTTTGACATTTTAAAATTTTTTTTTTTTAAACTTAAAATTAAAATTATTCACAAGAACAACTTAATTTAAAAAGAAAATGAAAGAAGAAATTCTTGGCTTTATAAAAAAAAAGTTATAGCATTTATGGTTATGGCTGTTATATGGTTGCTTTTTAATAATATTTTTTTCTGTTTCTCAAAAATAAAAAATATTTGCGCATCTACTTTTCAATGTTTGACTGGAAATTGATATAGGAGCATAAAAAATATTGAAAACAAAAATATTATTTAGTAACTTAAAATTTTGAACAAAATTATGTAGTTTTAATATAATTTGTTTCCATTATTTTTTCAAAATTTTGAATTTGAAAATTAATTTTTCAAAAATTATATTCTCTCAAAGAATTTTAATTAAACAAAAAACAAAGTAACGGACTTTTGGGCTCTGAACTCTTAGCCACCCCATAAATGGAAAATTCGAAGTCTAAAAGGTCAGTAATTGGTCATAAAAGGTCAGCTAGTTTAAGAAATTGGTCAGGCTTCGAAAATTTTTAATCAAAGGTTGAAGTTTTTCAAGGTCACCCGCGATTTTTGGCACCTCATTTAGGGGATATTCGAAAACAAAGTATACCATCCGAAGAGTATCTCAATCCTTATAAAAGGTCAGCTAGTTTCAGAAATTGGTCAGGCATAGATTTTTTTAATGAATTTTTAAAATTTATTATTTTTCAAGGTCATAGAGATTTTTAGCACCCCATTTTAGGAATTTTCAAAAAGAAATGTATGCCATCTGAAAGTTCACTTAATCCTCATAAAAAGTCAGGCTGTTTCAAAAGTCGGTCAGCTATGGCTTTTTTTTAATGAATTTTTAAAGTGCCGTGAGTTCTGCATTTTTTTGGAAAATTCGTTAAATGAGGTGCTAGCAAAAAGTCATACTGGAACCGAGAAAAAAACTTTAAGAAATTCATTAAAAAAAAAAGCCATATGTAGCTGACCGTTTTTTAATGATTTTTTTTTCTATTTTAAGTAGATTTTTTTTGAAAATTACCCCTCCTGTTTGAACGGTGGGAAATAGACCCGCATTCATTGCGATTTAAGTTCTTGTCTCAACTCAACCCACACGCTTTGGCTTTTTGTCACATCTTAGGTTAGTCACCCTGTACATGATTGAATCAAAATGTGCTAATACGTGATGCTAATAATTTTTATAAAATTTAAAAAATTTGCATATACCTATGTTTGTAAGCTTATTGAATATTTTCAAAAAAAAAATGTATTTCAGTTAAAAAAATAGAATATTTTACCGCCCCATCAAACTCCACGCCCTAATCGGCTTCCTATATTGCTTTTGTCTTAGATCGTGTGTTGGTCACACACACAGCAATATAGACGGTAAGTGTGTTAGCTATTACGTATGAATATGATGCATGCGTATAAGTGCTAATTATTGCTGAATAGAGGATGCTTGTTGTAAGGAAAATATTATGGTTCAATTAAAACGCTATTTAATTGCTTGTTATAGACAAACACCAAACCAGAAAAGAATTTAAAAATATATGTACATGATTTATTTGGAATTTTATAAAAGTTAACAACAATGATGAAACATGTTAAATTTCCGACCACAGTAGGTACTGTGAACTTTTTATTCCCACAGTGAAAGTTTTATTTGGGTTTACTTGGTCCGGTATAAGTAAATTTTTGAAAGCCAAATAATGTATATTCATTGAAAGAAAACTTTTTCAACTTTCCTACTTCCTAAGAGAAATCTGGAAATGGGTTGTACTGTACTAATAAAATTCGCTTCAACTGAATAGTTACAAAATTTGTCAAAAATCTAATTTATTAATTTTTTCCCAAAGTATACGTGAATTTATCATTTGATGATACTAACTGTGTGTTTATGATAGATAGAAAATTTGTAACCCCTATCCCCCCCCGCCCCTTACTTACTTACTTACTTTAGATGGCGCTCACAGCCCAGGATGGACTACGGCCTCAACCAACAAGCCCCTCCAGCCAGCTCGGTCCCTAGCTAGCTGCCTCCAGTTACGCACTCCAAGTTGGTTGAGGTCGTTTTCCACTTGTGTGCGCCACCTAAGGTGGGGTCTTCCTCTGCTGCGCAGACCGTCAGGGGTAGATTCGAAGACTCGTCGGGCTGGTGCGTTGGTGTCCATACGCTCCACGTGTCCCAGCCATCTCAGCCGCTGAATTTTCAGCTTCTTGACCAGGTCAACGTCGCTGTAAAGCTCGTTATTAAATCTTCTCCTCCATACTCCATCGATACAGACTGGACCGAAGATCACCCGAAGAATCTTCCTTTCAAAGCACCCAAGCAGATTCTCATCCGTTTTTGACAGGGTCCATGCCTCTGCCCCATATAGCAGGACCGGGATGATTAGGGTCTTATATAAGGTCTCCTTGGTTCTCTGAGAGAGGGCTTTATTACTTAGATGCCTTCTTAGCCCGAAGAAACAGCGATTGGCAAGAGTAATTCTTCGTTTGATCTCTGCGCTGATGTCATTTTGCGATGTTACAGTGGAGCCCAGGTAGACAAAGTCCTTGACGACTTCGAAGTTGTATCTATCCATCGTGACGTTTTGCCCGAGCCGACGATGTTGAGATTCCTTTCTCGATGATAGCATATACTTCGTCTTGTCCTCATTAACAGCCAAACCCATTTTCGCCGCCTCCGATTCAATACTTGCAAACGCGCCGGTAACAGCTCGCTTCGTTCTCCCAATGATGTCAATATCATCTGCATAAGCAAGTAGTTGAACAGACTTTTGAAAAATTGTACCTCTGTTGTTGACTTGCGAGTTGCGTACAATTGCTTCAAGAACGATGTTAAACAGGTTGCATGATAACGCGTCGCCTTGCCTCAAACCTTTCTCGACATCAAAGGGTTCGGTGGTGTTCTTGCCGACTTTGACGGAGCAGCGAGATTTCTCCATCGTCATCCTGCACAAGCGGACGAGTTTGGCAGGGATGCCGAGATGCGCCATGGCTCTGAATAGCTCGTCTCTGTCTACGCTATCATATGCGACTTTAAAATCGATAAAGAGGTGGTGTGTATCGATTTGAAACTCCTGGGTTTTTTCCAAAATCTGTCGGAGTGTGAACATTTGATCGACGGTTGATTTGCCGGGCCTAAAACCACACTGATAGGGGCCGATCAGATCGTTGACAAACGGTTTTAAGCGATCACACAGTATAGATGACAAGATTTTGTATGCGACGTTGAGGAGACTTATACCTCTGTAGTTGGAATAGGTCAGAGCATCTCCTTTCTTGTGGATGGGGCACACTATACCGAGGTTCCATTCATCGGGCATACTTTCCTCCGACCAAATTTTGGAGATAAGCTGGTGTATACTCCCTACCAAGTCCTCTCCCCCTGCTTTGAATAGCTCGGCTGGCAGGCCTTCCGCACCAGCAGCCTTGTACGTTTTAAGCTTGGCTATCGCTAACCGCACTTCATTTGGGTCGGGTGGACGGAAATTTTGACCATCATCGTCCAGGTTGAATGGAGTGTTCTGTCTTACAGCGGAATTTTGGCCATCTTCGCCGTTTAGCAGTCTAGAAAAGTGTTGTTTCCAGATCCTCAGCACCGACTGTGTGTCTACCACCATATTCCCACTCTCGTCTCGGCAGGCTTCCGTTCTGGCCTTGTAACCCTGGGTAGTTTGCCTCACCCTTCGGTAGAACTTTCGAACATCCCCCCTGCCGCTACAGTCCTCAATAGACTCGACCGCCCGCTTCGCATGCTCTCTCTTTTTCCTCCTGAGAAGTCGGCGTTCCTCCCTTCGCTTTTGCCCGTAGAGCTCCCGGGCTGCTCTCTCAGCAGCTCTGGTTCTAGTCTGCAGCATTGCTTGGTAGGCCTCGTTCTTTGCTTCATGTGCCAGTCTGCATTCTTCATCGAACCAGGGGTTTCGTTGTGGTGGCCTAGTGAAACCCAGCACATCAGTAGCGGCACTTTTGATGGCATTTTGGCAGTGTTTCCATTGGTCCTCTACAGATGATGCTTGTGGCGGGCTTGTTGAGAGTTTAAGAGAGACGTGGTCTGCAAAAGTCCTGGCTATCTCTTGCGATTTTAGCTTCGCGACGTTAAATCGTTTTACAGCATCCGCTCGTCGTTGTGGCGCCATAGATATCCGCATACGTACTTGCGCTACCACCAGGTAGTGATCCGAGTCTATGTTGGCACCTCGGAACGTTCGGACATCCAGGATACTGGAAGCATGTCTGGCGTCTATCGCAACATGATCAATCTGGTTGACGGTTCGTTGATCCGGAGACCGCCAGGTCCCTTTGTGTATATTGAGGTGTGGAAATAGAGTGCTTGCTATGATGGCATTTCGCCCCGCCACGAAATCGATGAGCCTGAGTCCGTTACCGGAAGTGTTGTCATGCAGGCTGTGTCCTCCGACTATCGAACCAAAGATGCCCTCCTTTCCAATCTTGGCGTTGAAGTCGCCAAGAATAATCTTGACGTCGTACTTGGGGCACCTATCATACGTATCCTCGAGGAGATCGTAGAATTCTTCTTTGGTTGAGTCATCCTTTTCTTCTGTTGGGGCATGGGCACAGATCAACGTGATATTTTTGAACTTTGCTTTGATGCGGATTGTGACCAGGCGCTCGCTTACATTTCTGAAGCCCAAGACTTCTTGCCTAAGTCTTCCCCTTACCACAAAACCACAACCAAAGAGCCGCTGACCTTGCTCCTTGCAGCACTCGCCGAAGTAGATGTCACACGTTTTCATCCTTCGGATGCCCTCTCCATCCCATCGCACTTCCTGGATGGCTGTTACATCAGCCCTTAGCCTATCCAGGTTCTCCACTAGTTGTTCGGCTGCACGTGGCCTGTTTAGGGTCCGTACATTCCACGTGCAGATCCGAAATTCATTGTCCTTGTTTCGTTTGCTGGGGTCGTCAACATTGAAATCATCCATATCCGAGGCTTGTTGTCGTTTCGGAACCGACATTTTTTCCGTGGTAGGGAAGTCACCCCGACGCACAACCCCCTAGCCAGGAGGACCAGATCCTTATTATAACTCCAAGGACGGGGAGCCGGATAAACCGCTCCTTATAGGCCTGAGCTACGAATACGTCGTAGTAGCCCATAAAAGGTGTTCACTAAGTAGTTCAAACTGACTAGAACTGTAGACGCCACCGTTGATTCCATCTGGGGAATTCCTCCGCTGCCGCCTGAAAAAAGGAGAAGTGCCTTAGTGGAAACACTCTTCCCCCCCTTCTCTCGTCTGCTGCCACCTTAAACCGTCCACAGGGATTGGATCCCCATCTTCAGTCAAAGGTACTAGGCACCCGATGTTCACCACGGGGAGGTGAGAGTAGGAGTTGATAGACAGAGGTTGATTGTGGACGCTTGTGTCCTCTTGAATGCACCGCGTTGTCTACCCTTTGAACATCCCCCCCGCCCCCCCTTCGCTTTATTACTTTTTCTGTTATTTCTGGGTAATTAAATTTGTACAGAGTAATAATTACCGATTTTTTTAGACTTTTTGATTTCGAAGCCTTTTCTGTAGCAAATTTAATTTACTTTCATTTTGTGTAGTAGACTTTTCTTCTTAAACGCTTGGTTGTCGAAATATTTACGAAATACTACAAAAGGGGACCGAAATGTTAAACGGTTGGAGCCGAGCTGAGATATAAAAAAAAAAAAACATTTTTGTAGGAAATTTGTAGTTTTTCCAAAAATGAATAAAAAAAATCTTTAAAGCAACTGGACTCAATTTTATATTAAATTCATTGTGCTGTGTAGTTTTGTTCAGAATAAATAAAACCATTGAAGGCTGATTTCCAATGGCGCCTTCGCGTTAAAGACGCTTACGTATACGTTTACAAGCTTTACGAACGCGTCAACATGACAGACGACTTGAAGAGAACCTGAAAATCAAAATGAGCCTACATAACTGTAATTTCGAATTCCTTTCAACAAACTATTCCATTTTTTTTTAAACAAAATCGATTTTTTTCTTTCAATAAAAGGAATTTGTCCAGAAAAAACGATTTTTTCTTCTAAATAAATCGATTTTTTTGTTGAAAGGAATTCGAACATTAGTTTAACTGTCAAAACGCACGCTGAAGTTGGTTTTTTTCAACTTTAACGTTGAGGTAGCTTATGTTACGTTGGTTTGTGTACATGCTAATAGGTGCCAAATCGTATAACATAATACCCAACGCGTCATTGTAAACAATTTGCTTAAATTGCTATGTATGTGTGAGCTTTCGCGTTGAAAGAAAAATATGTCAAAGCGACGCCCAACGCGGCATTGGAAATCAGCCTTGAAGGATATCTACTTATATGAAGATTAAATACAATTAAAATAAAGTGAACAGCAAATTGCAACAAATTAAAAAATTGGACTTCAAAATGGCCAAGAAACTATATGAGCAATCAAATAAATTTGAAGAATGCCAAACAGAGACACTACGTGGAAAAAAAAACCAGCTCAAGCAATTGGTAAAATAAAGGCAGCCTGCCACCAACTCGCTCAGATCTAACATAGTCTCAAGGTTACTTTCAATCATTCGAGCTCTCTGGAGTAAGCCTGCTGATGAATTTTTTGCACGCAAAGGTTTATTTTTTGTTTGTAAACAATATAGTTCAATTATTGCAAGATCTTCTCAATGATAAATCGATAGAAAATATGGACTTTTGTTCTTCGCAGCGCGTCTTGGCATATTTCTCCTTCGTAGTGTGTAAAGTCGTCCGTCGCCCTTGATGTCCAATTGTAGTTAAATTGTTTTAAATACTCGTCCAATTGTTTTGGCAATACCACAATGACACAAGATTTTCAAATCACTTTGAAAGTATCCTCTTCTTGATAGTGGCACATTTTTAAAAAGTGAAATTCTATAAAAGATGTTAAGTCTTAAAATCCTCAGTTGATTTGAATTTTTATTTGACTTGAATTTTTATTGATTTGCTAACCGTGTGAACAGAACATTTTTTAAGCTGACAACATTGCCAGATATATAATTGTCCGAAAATTGTCAGACAAGAGCTGACAATTAAATTGTTAGACTTTGGCACAAAATCTATCAATCGTGTGAATGGACAATTTAACATTGTAAGAAATTTGTCAATTGTCAGCTAATTGTCCGCTATTGTCAGACCATTGACAGATCTGACAATCGTCTGTACTTAGCTTTAGGGAAAATTAATCAAATTGGATCCCTTATCATACTGACCTTGGTTCCTGTTCTAATTTGAAGAAGATAAGATGAAATCACTTTGGAGTGACTATGTATATTTACAAAATCTTAACGATATAGCAGCGACTGGAGTATACTAGCCTTATACACTTGTCGTAACAATTAAGGGAACAAAAAGAAATATCTCTTTTTTTAGTGTCTTTCGAAGAGCCGTATCTCTGTGAAAAGTGGTCGTATTGAGATGAAGCAAAAAGCATTCTGAAGCTTAAACCTTTTTGTAATGAGAAATTTTCGCAAATGATTTTTTTAAGGTACCGTTATTGCGCAATCATAAAAAGCAGCACGACCCAAAAATTTTAAATTTTTTTGCTTTTTTTTTTGAACATTGTCATTTTGTTTGAAATTTTTTTCAAGCCAATTTAATGTTTTGTTTAAATAACTTGTTTATTCAGCTTTAAGGTCATCTTTTCTTGCCATTGTACAAATTTATTTCAAAAGAATATCTGGCTTTGAATGAAATAACAGACTTTTGACTTTGACTACCAATATTATCGCAAGGAATGAAGACACCGAAAATTTATGGATAGTTTTAAAAACTGGAATTAATATTCTACAAGATTTTTTCAAAACTTTATAACGATTATTTTTTTTTGACTCCTCATCGTTACATTCAGAAAAGGTCTAAAAACGACTTTTTAAAGACTTTTTGTAAATCTTTTACTGATTTAAAAATATTGATTGTTGGGCTTAATATGGTTCTTTTCTTTCCCATTTTGATGACAATTTCACAATGTTTGTGAAGCACCCAATTTGTTCCTTAAATTGTTTTTTACGACTTTGATCATTCGGTACTGGAAAACGGTTCAATAGATTAATTTGAAATTTTACAGAAATATTGGTGGTCTATGGTTCTTTAAAATGTTTTACCAAATTAAGTCTTGCAGTCAATATTTGTAAAGCAGTAAAAGATTTACAAAAAGTCTTTAAACAGTCCTTTTTTTGAACTTTTCTTAATGTAACGGTGAGGAGCCAAAAAAAATAATAGTTATTGTTCGAGTGTATTGCGGCTGCCCGCTTATACACTTGCGACGTGTGAATCCGTCACTGAGTATACAGCGGCTATCCGTCATATCCTCGAACGAAAGTTGTGGAACACATCCCCACACCCAGTATTTTAATACTGGGTGTGGGAATGAAACGCAACCAACTTCGGCCCATTGTGCTTTTTGCAATGGTCATTCAATTCTTTACTTCACCAAAAGCCGGTCGCAACATAAAACTTTTTTTCTACTTGGCCCATCCGGCATTTTATCTTTAATTTTTTTGCCAAAGTATTCGTGCCTTTTAATTTCAAAGTTTTCCGAATAAAAATTGTAAATTTAACTTTAAAAGTTTGTTTCTTTGTGCTCTCTGGTGCACTAAGTGCGCCGTAATTATCATCCACATTTCAAGTGTGGTACCAAGAACTGTTGCAGTTCCCATTTCTTCACAGCCGTCAGTTTGGGAAGTGGTTGGTCTCTGCTGTGGCAGCATATCAGCAAGGTAAGCCGTTTTTGCACCACCTTTGGCCAATACGTGTGCCGAACATTTGGTCCAATCGAGCCGGATCTGCTCCACCACAAAAAATTGGCTTTTTGTTGCTGCCCCAACGACGCCGTTATTTGTGGCCACACCACGCCACGTCGCCGTTACTCAGGCACGCCACGCTGCCGTTACTTGGGCACGCCACGCTGCCGTTACTTGGCACGCCACGCTCCCGTTATACTTTTGCCGTTTTATAACACGTCAACTCCGTTATTGGTGAAGTTTTTTTGTTGCTGCCGCTGCCATCGTGTCACCATACATTTTGCGACACATTCCTGGTTTTTTCACCAGATTTTGTGAAGAAGTTTTTGGCCACGCCGTTGCCGCCATAGTGTCGTCATACATTTTGTGACACATTCTTGGGATTTCACCAGAATTTGTGAGGAAGTTTTTTTGCCACGCCGTGCCGACATCGTGTCGCCATACACTTTGCGACATAGTCCTGGGTTTTTTCCTTACCAGAATTTGGGAGAAACTTCCATTTCGCTGCTGTCACCGTCAATTCGCTACCTATCGGCGACAGACTCCTGGATTTTTGACCAGGGTCTCTTTTAAATTGGTGCCACGCTGCTGCTGTCCTCGTGTCGCTACTGTTTAGCGACAGATCCTCGGATTTCCACCGGAATTCTTGGCCAATTCTTGCCACGCTATTGCTGTGTTCGTGTCGCTACAATTTTGCGACCAATCCCTGGCTTCTAAAAGGAGATTTTTAGCCAATTCTTGTCTCGCTGCTGCTGTCGTCGTGTCGCTACGCATTATTTGCGACAAGTTCCTGATTCGCCAAAGATATTTGGCCAATTCGTGACAAGTTCATGCTACCGTCGTGTCGCTACACAATTTTTGCGACAAGTTCCTGATTCTTCAAGATAGTTGGCCAGTTCTTGCCAAGTTGTTGCTGCTGTGTCGCACCTCAAATTCTTGCGACAGATTGCTTTGTCCTGCCGACAATTGCAATCAATTTAGCGGAGCGCTAAATATAATAACGACAGTCAAGAACACAGATTGTGTGTCGAAGTTTATCACCATTGCTATCGATTGGTGCAACGAGAAGGACGAACAACTAGAAGCTGCCAAACCACTTAAAGAAGACATCATTTTCAACATCATCAACAATCAACATATTAAACAAATTGTACAGAGTGAGTATATGGTTTTTTTATTGATTGAATGGCATTTGATTTTTATTATATTTTTTCAATATTAAATACGAAAGTAAGGACACTCTCACCCATTATTCGCGATTCTTTTCTTTTTTCGGAAGTTTAAAAGCATTTATAGCTAAGTCACTTACGTTCGTCATCCCTTTGCGATAATCATGCCAAGGATTCGTCTATGAACGAATTATTTTTTACATTTTTTTTGTTATCTGGATACTCGTGCTTCCAAAAACAGCGCAGCAATCACAGGTATCTCGCCACGTCTTTTGTTTTAATTATCTTATCACTCGTAATCGGTTGTACTATTTTCAAACGCAGCAGTTGCTTACTTAAATTTAATATACTACTTATCTCCGGTTGCTAAAAATCGTTCTTTCACGCAGCATTGCATACATTTTTTCTATTCGCTCACATACTTATATCTATATATGATCCACTCAAGAGTAAGCAAATCATATTCGGTGCTTTGCTTGTGGCCTTCCAGTTCACTTCACAGGACGTGTTGGCATTAACTTTTGCAACTCTCTTTTTTTAGAAAAGTTCCCTTTGGAACTTAACATTAATTCATTAGTACATATTTGTGTTGAAAAAGTTTGGACTTATCAACTTTTCTTATTTTTCAATTCTCACTCTTCTCGAATACAGTCTGAAAACGTTTAAAGTTTACGTTTTCACTATTTCACAAGTTCTTTTTAGAACTTCAAGTTCTCATTCTTTTGTTTTGGAAAAAGTTTTTTCTCATCAACCTTTTTGCTCATTTGTTGGAAAACGTTTGAAGTTTAGCGTTTGTATTCTTTAAACATTTTTGACAAAAGTTCTTTTAAGAACTATACAGTTCTTATTCTTTTGCTTTAAAAAAAAAAAAAAAAAAGTTTTGCCACATCAACTTTTTCTCTCGTTTGTTGGAAAAACGTTTGAAGTTTAACGTTTTTTTTTTACTCTTTAAACATTTTTGACAAAAGTTCTTGTAAGAACTATACAGTTCTTATTCTTTTGCTTTGAAAAAGTTTTTTTTTTGACTCCTATCAACTTTTTCGATTTTATTGGAAGACATTTGAAGTTTGATATTTTTTACTCAATACATTTTTAACCAAAGTTTTTTTTTTTTTTTTAAACTATACATTTCTTATTCCTTCGTTTTGAAAAACTTTTGGCTCTCATCAACTTTTTCGCTCATTTTGTTGGAAAACATTTGAAGTTAACGTTCCTACTTTTTAGGCATTTTTTAACAAAAGTTCTTTTAAGAGCTATACAGTTCTTACCATTTTGGTTTCCCTTTTCCTTAAATCAGGTTTCACTTATAGTCTGATTAGTTCATACTATTTTTGCCTTTTTGAAAAAGTTTTGACTTTTCTCAACCTTTTCAATCGTACATATACAATCCAACATTTTTTTTTTAAGTCTTACGGTTGAAATCGTGACTTTTCGCAAAGGTTCCTTTTAGAACTTCTCTAATATTTAGCGCGTAAGCTGAATAAGTTTTTTCTTCTTGATTGAGTTTGAGTTTTTTTTAATTTTTTCAACATTCTGAAAAATCATCCAATATCACAAAGGGGACATTAAAATTAGTCACATGTTGAATTCGATCTAAGTGAGAAATAGTCTTTATATGATCAAACATTTCTCTCTATATAAGTTGAGAAATATTCTATTGCATTCCCTTTTATTATTCACTTTCTCTAGAGTTTCCTAGAAATCTGTTTGTGCATCAAATCCTCACGTTTTCAAAACTATTTTTGAAAAACCTTTTTATTATTCTCAAGTGCATTTATCCTCATTGGAAAAAAAATTATTTTTTCCAAACATTACTAGATTCATTAGCAATCTATTGTGCATCGTATCCTCGTGTTTTCAAAACTATTTTTGAAAAACTTTTTTTTATTATTCTCGAGTGCATTTATCCTCATTGGAAAAATATTATTTTTTCCAAACATTCCTAGATTCATTAGCAATCTATTGTGCATCGTATCCTCGTGTTTTTCAAAACTATCTTTTTGAAAAAACTTTTTTATTATTCTCCAGTGCATTTATCCTCACCAAAAAAAAAAATTATTTTTCCAAACATTCTTAGATTCTTTAGCAATCTGTTTGTGCATTGTATCCTCGTGCTTTCAAAACTATTTTTTTGAAAAAAAAAAATTGTACCCTCATTGGAAAAAGTTGTTTTTCTCTTTCCAAACATTCTGAGATTCTTTTACAATCTCCTTGTGGTCCTTTCATCTCTTTTTTCTGTATTTCGTGAATTACTCTTAGATTCTTACCAAAGAGTTGACTGATATCAACCTTCAGTCCTCCCCCGTTGATAAATATCACTCTCTCAGCACCACATTCGTGTGTGTTCGTCCTGAATTCTTGCTACTTTTTTTTCTCGACCAATCATGTCTATCTTGGATGAGCTCATTTTTGCCGCGGATTTGCTTGTAAAATTTCATGCATCCGTCAAAGAGGTTCCTGAGCAGAACCACACCAATATGACTCTTGAAGCAAGAAAAATAGAACTAAAAGATTTGTGGCAAAAGGTGAAAGATAATTACGCTGAATGTGCTCGTTTTCGACCTTCTGCAAAGCAAGCAGCGTTAGACATGGACGTTATCGAGTCTAAATACAGACACAGTAATGAGACCTACATTAGTTGTTTGGCTCTGTTTCTAGAGCTTCAAGAGAAACTAAAACCTGTTGTTTCCATAGATAGCAAGGATGCTTCTGCATTGAGCAATCTCCCTCAGAGTTCTGGGCCTTCTCATTCCATTAAATTACCACCCTGCGACACAGACATTTTTCACGGTGATTACCTTTCATGGCCGGCATTCCGTGACATGTTTGAAGCAGTCTACATCAAACATTCCAAGTTGTCGGAAGTGGAAAAACTTTTCCATCTTCGCTGTAAAACAAGAGGCGATGCGTCAAGGACTGTCAATCAGTTTCCATTGACCAACGCTAGTTTTGCTCTAGCTTGGGAAGCATTGCGCGCTGCGTATGAAAATACGCGCATCTTGGTCAACAACCAAGTAAAAAATATTTTTAATTTGCCTACGCCACAGGAAGAATCCGCCAAGTCCATTAGATCACTCCAATGTAAAATCAATGACTTCCTAGCAGCACTCAAAATTCACAATGTTAGCACTGAGAATTGGGATCCCATCCTTGTTTTTGCGTGTTCAAACAAATTGCCCAAAAATACGCTAGCCCTTTGGGAGCAATCATTGGACGAGCCCACAAAAGTACCAACATGGAAACAGTTGGACAAATTTCTAAGTGCTCGATTCCAAACACTTGAGTCCATTTCGGACACTACGCTTTCAAAACCATCTGCATCAGTCAGTCAACAGAATTCTCGAAAGAATATACCTCAAAAGCTCAGCAAAGTGAATACGTTTCTCGCAAAGGCGGGAGGAACGAAGTGTAAAATATGTGCAGCCAACCATTCTATATATGAATGCCCCAAATTCTCAGCGATGTCTATCTCTTCTCGTATCGAAGCAGTACGCCATCATAAGATGTGCAACAATTGCCTAGGCACCAGTCATCAGAAATCGGCTTGTTCTAGCAAGTACTCATGCTCTTATTGCAAGAAACGTCATCACACTCTTCTCCACCTTGCAACAAATCCTCCTTCAAGCCAAAATGGCAAAACTTTAAAATTACAGTCCACTCCTCAACAACAAAATTCACAAGATTCTCAAATTTCGGCTTCTGCTCAGCCATTCATTCCTAAAGCATCTTTTCAAAATTACATGGTGACAACCAGCAAAAAGATACTGCTCGCAACTGCGTTGGTTAGTATTGTGGGAAGGGAAACAGTGCACGTCGTAAGGGCACTAATCGACCCTGGCTCCGAAATATCCTTTATTTCCTCAGCTGTACAAAATCGACTCAATTTACCCTGCGTTGAAAGAAACACAACAGTTTCCGGTATAAGTGGCAATCTCTCAGTCAAATCGAATAAACTTTGCTCTTTTTCAATCACTTCGTTCATCAATCCTCATGTCACTTTATCTGCTCAAGCCATTGTGCTAAAATCACTCACAAATAATCTTCCAAGCTCTTCGTTCTCTATAGTTGAACCTAATGTTCTCGCAGGTCTCACATTGGCCGATCCCACATTTAATAAATCGTCTCAGGTGGACCTTCTCATAGGCGCCGATCTCTATCCCTCTATCATTCGTAACGGCGTAAAACATATATCAAATTCGCTTCTCGCACAAAATACCATGTTTGGATGGGTTTTGTCTGGACCAGTTCCAGAGTCTTTCCAGTCATTTAACATATATGTCACTTCCTCCGAAAGCGCTTCTAATTTAGATACTCAACTTCGTAAATTTTGGGAGTTAGAAGAATTGCCTTCTACTGCCATTAGATCGAAAGAAGATTGCTTTTGCGAAGACTTGTATAAGAGAACCACCTACAGACGAGCTGATGGCAGATTTGTTGTCCGCCTTCCTTTCAAACCACAAACTGCAAAAACTAATTTAGGCCACTCAAGATTCATCGCATTAAAACAGTTCTGTCGAACTGAAAAGACTTTAGCTTCTAAACCCGATCTGAGATCACAATATTCAAATGTCATTTCTGATTATCTTTCCCTCAGTCATATGCGAAAGGTTTCCCCATCAGAGAACATTAAAAACGGCATAGTAAAGTCTTTTTATCTACCGCATCATGCGGTTATAAAACCTGAGAGTAGCTCAACCAAAGTACGCGTGGTTTTCAACGCTTCTAATGCCTCTTCAAATGGTGTCAGCTTAAATGATATATTATACCCCGGCCCAATTTTACAACAAGATTTATCTTCACTTATTATTCGCTGGCGTTTTTATAAGTTCGTTTTTAATGCTGACATAGCAAAAATGTACAGACAAATTATGATCGATCCTCGAGATACCCCTTTCCAGAGAATTCCCTTTCGCACATCTCCCCACGTAGAAATTGAAGATTTTGAATTTTTGACTGTCACCTTTGGTGTCAATTGTGCTCCTTATTTGGCCATTCAAACTCTTCTCGAATTTGCTAAAATTGGCAAAACTGAATTCCCACTTGCTTCCAAGATTCTTCAGTCAGAATTTTACGTAGACGATGTCTTGTCAGGCGCTCATAGCATTCATTCCGCACAAAGAGCTCAATCTGAGCTTATTAAACTTCTTGATTCAGCGGGGTTTCCACTGCGGAAGTGGACTTCGAACACTCCTGCCTTACTTGATCATTTGCCACGAGACTATATTTTGAACGACAATTTTTTGAAGCTTGACACTGACAGCAATACGAAGACTTTAGGGATACGGTGGAATGCCAAGGGAGATAATTTTTATTTCGCAACAAAACCAATTGTCTTATCTGAAAGTCCCACAAAACGGGAAGTTTTTTCCGAAATAGCTCGAATATTTGATCCCGCGGGTTGGCTAGCCCCCGTTGTGATCATTGCAAAAATGTTAATGCAAAGAGTTTGGGCGGAACAAACTGCTTGGGACGATCCACTTAAATCAGAAACCTTTCAAACATGGACAAAATTTGCGCAATCGTTAACCGATATCCAACAGATCCAAATACCCCGATGGGTAGAATATTCTCCGTCGTCAGAAGTCCAATTTCATGGCTTCTGCGACTCTTCCGAAAAGGCTTATGCCGCTGCGTTATATATACGCATCCGTCAATCTAACGGAATCATCTCATCTCATTTGCTGTGTGCAAAATCAAAAGTTGCTCCCATCAAATCTGTATCAGTACCACGCCTTGAGTTGTGTGGGGCACTTTTACTCTCCAAATTAGTCAAATCATATATTTCAAATTTTCCAGTTCAGTCATATAGCACTTTTTTGTGGACAGACTCGTCCATCGTTTTAGCATGGCTTAAAAAACCTCCATGTGCATGGAAAACATTTGTAGCAAACCGCACAAGCGAAATTTTGGATAATGTAGGGAACGTCCCATGGAGGCATGTCAAGTCAGCTGATAATCCAGCGGATTTAGCCACTCGGGGCTTAATGGCGTCAGAGTTGAGGCTTAATACGTTTTGGTGGAAAGGCCCCTCATGGCTTTGTCAGCCAGTTTCTCAATGGCCTGAGACGCCTCCAGTCGCCCCATGTGTTGAAGAACTCGAACAACGAACAATTCTTTCCTTGGTAGTTCAACAGAACTCAGAGGATATCCTCGAGCGTTTTTCAACCTTGCCCCGCGCTATGCGTGTAATTTGCTATATATTTCGTTTTTTCCTCAAATTATCTAAGAGAGAAACCCATCAATATAACTCCCACAATATTTTACCCCACGAAATGGAATTCGTAAGAAATCGTCTAATACTCCTAGCTCAGATCTCCTTTTATCCTAAAGAACATTCGCTTCTGATGGAAGGTAAACCCATTCACCTCAAGAGTTCTATTATTTCGTTCAACCCATTTTTAGATTCACATAATCTGCTCCGAGTAAACGGTCGACTCTCTCAGTCCGACCTTTCTTACAATGAACGACATCCTATCATCTTGCCTCATAATGCACGACTCACCTATCTTCTCACTCAATTCATTCATAAAATCTCCATGCACGGCGCTAATTCTCTGATGCTTCGTCTTATTAGACAAAGTTTTTGGACACCAAAATTAAAAAATCTCATTAAATCCTGCATACGACAGTGTAAAACTTGTGTTATTTACAAAAAGGAGCTAAGCAAACAAATAATGGCTGCCTTACCCCCCGAAAGATGCACTTTTTCTCCCCCTTTTACTATTACAGGGATCGATTTTGCAGGCCCATTCGTTATTAAAAGTTGCAAAAGTCATTTGAGGAAACTGGGGGCCACTTCAAAGTTCACCTTTGAAGAATTTTTTACAGTCTTAGCTCGCATAGAGGCATGCTTAAACTCACGTCCGATTTCATCTATGTCCAATAATCCCTCTGATTTATTGGCATTAACGCCCGGGCATTTTTTACGCGGAGGTCCTCTTTTAGCATTTCCCGAACCTGATTTAGCCGATGCCAATTTGTCTCTTATCAATCGATGGGAAAAGATTAGGTGCCTACAACAGCAATTCTGCCGTCGCTGGAAAGACGAGTATCTAAAGGAACTTCATCAGAGACATAAATGGCAATCGCCTCAAGAGGATGTCAAAATAAATGACTTAGTCGTAATAAAGAACGAAAATTTACCATCGACAGAATGGCGTTTAGGGCGTGTTGTAAATGTACACCCCGGCGCCGACGGAAGAGTGAGAGTGGCAACACTGAAAACCCAAAATGGGGAAATTAGTCGACCCATTGTTAAATTGTGTCTTTTACCTTTAAAATAATGCAAAATTTTATTTATGTATTTATGCCATCAATTAGTTAAGAACTATATACTTCTCTTTTTTTTCTTAATCTCAAAATTCATTTTTTCCATAATAATTTTTTAAAAATAATTAATATTTAGCTTTTGGCGCATCTCGCCAAGAGGGGGCAGAATGTTCGAGTGTATTGCGGCTGCCCGCTTATACTCTTGCGACGTGTGAATCCGTCACTGAGTATACAGCGGGTATCCGTCATATCCTCGAACGAAAGTTGTGGAACACATCCCCACACCCAGTATTTTAATACTGGGTGTGGGAATGAAACGCAACCAACTTCGGCCCATTGTGCTTTTTGCAATGGTCATTCAATTCTCTACTTCACCAAAAGCCGGTCGCAACATAAAACTTTTTTTCTACTTGGCCCATCCGGCATTTTATCTTTAATTTTTTTGCCAAAGTATTCGTGCCTTTTAATTTCAAAGTTTTCCGAATAAAAATTGTAAATTTAACTTTAAAAGTTTGTTTCTTTGTGCTCTCTGGTGCACTAAGTGCGCCGTAATTATCATCCACATTTCAAGTGTGGCACCAAGAACTGTTGCAGTTCCCATTTCTTCACAGCCGTCAGTTTGGGAAGTGTTTGGTCTCTGCTGTGGCAGCATATCAGCAAGGTAAGCCGTTTTTGCACCACCTTTGGCCAATACGTGTGCCGAACAGTTATAATGTTTTGAAAAAATCTTATAGAAAATTAATTCCCGTTTTTAAAACTACCCTTAAATTTTCCGTGTCGTCATTCCTTGGGAAGATATTGGTAGTCAAAGTCAAAAGTCTGTTTTTTCATTTAAAGCCAGATATTCTTCTGAAAAAAAATTGTAGAATAACGAAAAAAGACGACCTTAAAACTGATTAAACAAGTTATCGAAACAAAGCATTGAATTGGCTCAAAAAAAAATTTTCAAAGAAAATGCCAATGTTCAAAAAAAAAAAAAAAAATTAAAATTTTTGGCTCGAACAAAATTATTTTTAAATAGGTTTCTGTTCTTGAGATATATGGCTTAGTCATGCTTTGTATTTATAATCTTGTTATTTCTTTGATATGTATAATAAAATTCCAAAAATTCATTTTATTCATATTGACTTGTGTTTGTAAAAAAAAAACAAATATATCAAATATTTAAATTTCCCATCAAAATCAATAATTCATTCAAAATAAAAAATTAAAACCAATTCAACACTATATACTATCATCTCCTCACATATACCAACCAACTGTAACTAATTCAATTAAAACATCAATTCAAAACATAATGAACTATATTCATGTTGCAATTACAATGTAAGCCCAAGATACATTCAAATTTCCTTAATTAAACACACCAGTTGAATTAAAAGTATAGAAAAAAAAAATAAATCATAGTGTTTTGTTTACAAATTGTTCAATCTAATCAATAAATCCACAACGAATAACTCTACTAATTCAATACAAATTTTATTCATCTTTCCGAGCATACAACGTAAAAGTAAATCTCTCACGTAGGTTAATACAACGTACATACTTACTGCATTCATATATAATGCTAACCACTCACAGGCACAGCCCCCATACTGTTGTAATAGATTTTTAGATAATAATTTTGAATTTATCCTTCGTTGCTACTACAACACACATGAATATGAAAATAACAACAGATTGTGAGTCTGAACAATGAACGGTATAGGTATAGGTATAGGTATAGGTAGGTACCTACACCCAAAAAGCAAATAAATCATGTTAATCCAATAAAAGACCATAAAAAGTTTCAACTTAAATGGCTTTATTACTAGCGAGAGGGTAAAGCAATCGCATACAAATGTTTGCTCAGTTCCAATTTTCTCTTCGTTTTAGGAGCAGGGGATGAGAGACAATAGTACCGTTTATACATTTTCCTTAAAAGTGTTGTTTTACGATCCAAGTTAATATCATTTGTATCTCTATTTCTAGCTTGTGGAGGAAGTTCTTTACACAGATACACATCCTAAGCAGAAATTTATTAGGGAAGTTTAATTTGGTGTGAGAGGCTGTGGGGTCACTGTGGCGTATGCGTAACTAATAAATTTTATAAAAGAAATACGCAAATGTGGGGGCCGATAAAAAAAAACTATGACGAACCAACCAAACCATAAACCGTTCTGTTATTCAAACAAAATGCAAATCGGATACTTTCAGCTGAAGAAAAAAAAAAAAAGGCATTTACGGATTGATACACTGACGCCCCGTGCGGCCAGTGAGCAGATATATCCGATATACGAATCACATTTCCTTCATCCTGCTGTGTGATCCCTATATCCAGCCAGCTATCATTTTTTATATGGAATGTCTCTCCTCTGTTCACCATACCGTTTTTTTTTTATTTATATATTTTCGGTACAAAATTTATTGATTTAATAACCCGGCCGTAAATATACAAATGAAATCGTATTAAAAAGATAAATGGCTTATTTGGATGGCAGCCAGAATTACTATATAGAGGGTGATATAATATATGCTCAGTGGGGGTAATCGGTTGATGTGATGTGTACCTACTACCTACACCCCTTTAGGACGTAAAGTAAGAAGTTAAAACACAGGACATTTCCGTGGGGAAATATGCTGTGGTTGGTCCTTATACACATAGAGACCATCAAGCCAGACAATTTTGCATTGTTTTTTGGGGGAGCAACACTTTTTGGATAGAATTGTTTGGTTTGTTAAAGAGAGGACAGTGGCAGCGAAGAGTGGAGACATCGGGTTATGGCGGGCAACACTGAGATTTATGGCTTTGTGTAATTTCCGTTTTTCAAAATGCGCAATTGATATTTTCAATAGAAGAATAATTTTTTTAAGGGGCTTTCAGGCAATCCCCCCTCTCTTTGGCAGAGATTTTTTGGAGTCTAAAATTATTGTGTAAACTAAAAATACGAAATGTAGATTATGAGAAAATTCAAATTTGGGAATGGGTCCCACTTATTTCCTCTTTAAATTCAAGATTAGAAAATGATCAGTATTGTATTGTTCATAATTTTTGATTTTCTCAAAAACTGAAAGACCTACAGCTATCTAATTTTTAGCGTTCGACTAAGAATTAACAACAGCAATAAATACTGAACTAAAATTTAGCACTTAGCTACAAAAAATTTTGAAAATAAAATCATTATAAATTTTTAACTTTAAACTTTAACTTTAAATTAAAATTAAATTTTTTTATAAACTGTTAAATAAAATAAACTTGTTTTAGCAACCAAATAAAAGAATAGGTCTCTGGATTTTCAAAAACCTATAGTATTGTACTATAGGTACTTTAGTTGATTTTAAATAATTATTAATGCACTTTACGTCAATGCTTTAGAAAATGGTCCCTCCTTTATAAACGGGGGGACATAGACCTCCCTATCCTAAACGATATTTTTCTTAGTACATGTCTGAAAATTATTTTACAAGGTCATGGTCAGTAACTTGGAAAAATCGATTATACTTTTTACCTTTGAAGAAACAGTATTTTTCATAGTGAATACAAACACTGTAGCAAATATATTAAATTAGAAAATTTTAACCCTCGCCACCTGTTTTAACCCGATAAACTCTCTTTCAAGTCATCAATGGAATAATTATGAATACATATACTTATTTTTTCTTTTATTTCTGGGTAAAATTGATCAATAAACACTAAATTTTGTAGGCTATTGACCGATTTTTTAGATTTCTTGACATTTCTCCACCCCGCATCTTCCTTAGTGTTGCTCCAAGCGAAAATATAAATATAACATTTTTTGTAGGAAATTTAATTTACTTTAATTCCTTAGTGCAGACTTTTTCACTTTAAGCTCTTGGTTTTCAAAATATTTGCGAAAAACTAAAAAAGGGGACCTTTAACCCCCTCTCCTGGCTTAAGCGCGCGGCCCTGGGCTGGGGACTTTTGGTATGACCTAGACTACACGATTTATTTCATTAATTTTATGATTTTAGGTCTTCGTTGACTGGACTATAAAAACAAAGAGGTCAGTCGAAATGAGCGAACTGTTTGTGAAAGCGCAATTTAATTTTATGTATGTACATATCTACTTTTGAGAAACAGTAAGGGATCTTGTATATTTAATGAAGAAATCCGATGTAAAAATTGAATCCGGAAGATGTACAATCAACAAAGGAGAAAGGCATAAATGAATGGATAATTGCGGCAAATCAACGGAATAGTTCAGAAAATAAATAAACGAACGAGAGCCTGGGGTCACTGTGGCGTATGCGTAACCAATAAATTCTTTAAATAAAAATACAGACACTGTGTAATCCCTATACAGCCAGTTTGTTTGTATATTTTCGGTACAAAATTTATTCAACGGAATAGTCTAGAACCTAGGTGATTAACTGGATTAAATTCGGTATCAAGGGACCAATCCCGAAAATCAACGAAAGATTAACTTATTCAGTTTTTGGGCTATGGGTACGGTGACCAACTGTCCCGGGTTTCCCAGGACCGTTCCGTATTTCTAAAGCCTGTCCCCCCGGGTTCTTTTTTTTAAAACCCGGGACGTACAAGTGTCCCGTATTTAGTTATCTGTCCCTTATAATTGTCCCGCATTTTGTGATGATTTTTACTTGCGATATATGTAGGTACTATAGGGCAAGTTATGGATTCGTGCAAAAATTCGAACTCGAGATAACAATTAAACTTGATATGACGATGATAGAGAAAAAGTGGGTCCCGCAATTCCATCTGTCTGTCTGTGTGTATGTTTGTCGTACCTCGGCCTACAGTCTAAACCACTGAAGCGATTTTCTTCATACTTGGAGCATAAGATTTTTGGGTGATTCCCTAGAGGGGAAATCGAGATTTTTTTTATAGCTCAAAAAATAACGGTACTTGCCACAGGACCATTTAAAAAAAAAAGTTATTTATCTCAAAAACGACTCTAGCGATTTTTTTTTAGTTTTTGTGTGTACTAGTGGTGGCATGGTCTAAATTTTGGTGCAAAAACCGTTATTAACGGTACCTGCCATAAAACCGTTTTTTTTTTTTTTTTTTTATTTTCGACTTTCGCGTTGACCGCTTAACCGATTTTGATCAATATTTTTAATTAGGTGGTCCTATCAAGTGCGAATAATACTGCATACAAATATTTTCAAAAAAAAATATTTTTTGGATTTTTAAAAATAAGTTAAAAATTTTTTTTTGAAAAATAATTTTTTTGAAAACGGTTGACAAATTTGATTCTTAAAAATGGCATACCAAATTTTTTTTTCTAAAAAATTTCAAGAGATTTTACATATAAAAAATTATTTTTTAAGAAAACCGCTACAACGATTTTTAAAATTTTGTCTGCATAAATTTATATTTTTTTCAAGAATCGAGATGGCAAACCTCATTCTGAGATTAAGACATCTAAAGTATGTACTTGTTTTATCGATTTAAAGAACGTTTTTCATGCTTTTTTTTCATATTCAAATTTCCATTTTTAAATTTATTAAATGGATAAATACACTTGTCAAAAAAAATTAAGGGAACAAAAAAAAAGTCACTTTTTTTTAGTGTTTTTTGAAAAGCTGTATCTCTGTGAAAAGTGCTCGTATTGAGATAAAACAAAAAGCATTCTAAAGCTTTATATTTTTTGTATTGATAAATTTCAGCAAATGAATTTTTTAAGGTACCGTTATTGCGCAATCATAAGAAGAAGCACGAGCAGACAATTTTAATTTTTTTTTTTTTTTGAACATTGGCATTTTCTTTGAAAATTTTTTTTTTGAGTCAAATCAATGCTTTTTTTTGATAACTTGTTTATTCAGTTTTAAGGTCGTCTTTTTTCACCATTCTACAATTTTTTTCAGAAGAATATCTGGCTTTGAATGAAATAAAACAGACTTTTGACTTTGACTACCAATATCTTCGCAAGGAATGACGGCACGGAAAATTTAAGGGTAGTTTTAAAAACGGAAATTAATTTTCTACAAGATTTTTTTAAAACATTATAACGATTATTTTTTTTATCTCCTCACCGTTTAATTAAGAAAATGTCAAAAAAAAGGGCTGTTTAAAGACTTTTTGTAAATCTTTTACTGCTTTACAAATATTGACTGCAGGACTTAATTTGGTAAGACATTTTAAAGAATTATAGACCACCAATATTTCTGTAAAATTTCAAATTAATCCATTGAACCGTTTTCCAGTACCGAATGATCAAAGTCGTAAAAATCAATTTAAGGAACAAATTGGGTGCTTCATAAACATTGTGAAATTGTCATCAAAATGGGAAAGAAAAGAACAGTTTTTGTCAACTTTTTTCACAGGATTGCCTTCAATCCGATTAACACAAGTTGTATATCGTAGGGAAGAGGGAGATCATATCTTTCTCAGAACATATCTTTTGTATAAACTTCTAATGGGATTTAAGCCAGTATCTGAAAAAGAATATTTTTTCCCATATCTTGAAAATACTTTTCTAGAAAAAACAGTGAGTGTCGTTTTCAGCGACCCAAAATTAGTCACGAAAATAGGCCAACCGTGGCGCTACCTATAGTCAGAGCAATTTTTCTAAAATATGTTTTCAGAAATTGAAAATTCAGAAATTTGTTTTGCTATCAAATATGGGGTACAATCTAGTTTTTAAGAAGTTTTAGAAGTAAAAAAAAAATTGTGTTAAAGTATTTAGCTAATATTGAAAAAACAGTCAAACCACCTAAAGTGAAACCCGCTCATCTGAAAAATCCTTCTTTTAAATTGTTATCCCTTCCATAACTTTAAAATAAAATGCTTCTTAGCCTGGCTTATATCTGAAGCGTTCTAAGTGTTTGTTATCTCTAAGCAGATCACATATCGGCTCCGTAATAGGTGTCATAACCGGACACTGTCTAAAAGGCAAACATGCGACAAGGCTCGGGCTATACTCGAACGATTTCTGCAGAAGTTGTATGGACGAAGAAGAGGAAGAATCTCTCTCTCAAAGACGTAGGCTCCATCTAGGAGAGTTCTATTATAATGATCCTAGCGATTTAGTAAACATTATAGACATTAGTCGTCTCGCAAGCTTTGTAAGAAGTTCTAAGTGGTTCAATGAGTAGGAAGAAATTCTATTTGATTCATGTGGTATCACAATGGACCAACTTATGGTCTAAGTGTGTCAAGCACTTGTGCTGACAGCCACGCTAACCTAACCTGGGGGTCTTGGATGGGATATGCATGTGGTGCTTTAAAAAATTTTCCATTCAGGCTTAATTTGCGTATTTTAATCCCTACGTTTCGTTGGAAAAAAGGTAACATTCATTCTTTATTTTTGATTTTTTTTTAATGTAGGTTAAATTTCAAAAACAAACCTTTAAATTTTCACTGATTTTAAGGTGGATTTATTCCATTATTATTATTCACGCCTCATATGTATATCACTCTCAAATAAATCTATGAATTATCTAAGCAATTCAAGCTTAAATGAAACTTCTAATTATAAAGAAGATGTGTAGAAAATACCTTTTAATTAAACATTCACATTTGGACTGTAATTTTCATAAATCCCCGAAGCACACATGTTACCCCCATCAGCTGCTCTCTATATAGTAATCACTTCATTTAACATATAGATACATCGTACATATATAATTTTAATTTATGTTTTCAAAAACGTACAAATACTTTAAGTCCTACTCATAGAAGAAATAAGTTCTGCCCAGCATTGCTTTAATTAAATATATGCTCCTCTTGAAACAAAAATATACACAAAGTGCAGCATAATATACATATATTATAGTATTTTCCGGTTGCAAAACATCCGCCTACTAACGATGCCCTTGCAGGTGCATTGGCTTTACTTCAAATAAAACCCCCCCCTCAACAGAGTCAAAACATAGAGATCCATTGAATTGCTTCTCGCACACAATCCAAGATTATTATTGCATCCATAAAAAATATATGTTCTTCTTGTTCATAGTCGTGGACGACCAGCAGAGAGGGGACAAGGAATCCTTGAAATCCTTGCAACTACTACAACTGTCTGCTGCAGAGAAAATTTGTGTTATCCTTTATTTTGTTTGGTTTGCAAACACAAACCCTTGCAAATGCCCAAAAATATACTATCCACACAAAAATCATCAGATGGTAAAGACCTCCACCAACACACACACACACACACACAGAAATACGACATAAACATGGAAGCACATTCAACAAAGACACCACATCCGGATGAACAGGATTGCATAGAAATCCAAAGGCAAATTGGCTTCCTTTAGAAATTTCTGTGCAAATGAATTTTTGAGATTTTACGATCTGCAAAGCAAAAAAAAAAACTAACTATATTTTTGAAATATACCACCATAACCATCAGACAGGACGAAATACAGCAATAGAGCAGTTTTTACACAGGAAATACCTACCACTTCTAACCTATCTCAATATTACGTGGGCATCATGCTGCGAGAACACCCTGTTTGAAGTGAACAATAAAAGTCTAGAATCCAAAGTGTGGGTGGATTGGTATGCAGATATTTTGCCATATCCTTGCTGATCCTTGTCCTGTCGCTCGCTTTTTGCTGGTGCGCATCAAAGAAGAAAGGGTTAGAGTGGAGGAGGAGCATTTATACTCTTTGGCCAGTGCCAAAACACTTAATATAGCAATTGCCTGAGAGTTGGTGTAAATATTTGCACTTGTGTCCTTTTTTAATTAAAATTTTAATTTTGTTTTTCCATTTGGGGTTGGAATCGTCAAATGAATTGTGTAAACGCATATTGTTTGCTGCACTCATACCTCCATCCAAATAGCATGGCATCCAGAAGCTGGATACTATATACTATATGGCCTCTCCTCTCCACCAGGATATGAGTAATATGACAAATGGGCTGCGGTATTGTTATTGCAGCCTGGAGGCATTACAGGCTGGCGTTGGCCATTGGCGGGTTCGATATAAAATGAAATGAATTGAATGCATCCCCTAAATCAATAGTCCACAAGACATTTCAATTCAAATTTTTGCCCAGCCACACACTGGAAACAGGATCCTGGAAAAGGGCGAACGGTGAGGAGTTTGTGTTTTTTTTTTGTTTTTTTTTTTTTGTGGACTCAGGACAATATTTAATTTATTGCGGTGCTTTTGTGTGCTTTGTAATATGAGTAGAACTTTCCGGCTGTTCCTGAATTCGATTGCATTGAACAAATACTCAATTGGATGTGTATTTTACTTTTAGTTTATGAATGTATGTGGGAGATAATTTTCAAATAAAAGGAATTGTTTTGTTTTTTGATTAAAGGTAAGTAAGTTAGCTGTTTGTCATTTTTACTTGCGATAAAAAACATTGAACTCGAGATAACAATCAAACTTGACATTACGATGATAGGGAAGACGAAAAAAGTGGGTCTCGCAATCCTGTCCGTCTGTCTGTCTGTCTGTCTGTCTATGGACTCGCCTACAGCCTAAACCCATGGGCCGATTTAAATTAAACTTGGTATAAAGTGTTTTCGGGACATTACCCCGACACGTTTTTTTCATTTTTTTTAGGACCAAAAATAACGGTACTTGAAATATAATATTTTTTTAGCATTTTTGGAAAATCTTATTTTTCTCTAAAATGACTCCACCCATTTTTTAAAAAAAAAAAGATAAATAAATTTAGTTAGGTATATGCTACCTTCTTGTGAAAATTAAATTTCCAAAAAATGGTTTTAAATGGTACCTCCCATAGAACCATTTTTTTTTTTATTTTCGTTTTTATCGAAAAGGAATAGAATAATTTTGATTATTTTTTTTTATAAAGAATCTTCTAAAAAATTTAAATAGTATTGCATACCAAAATTTTCAAATAATTCTTTTTTGGATTTTTAAAAAAAGTTTCAATTTTTTTTTTTTTGGAAAACCAAATATTTCGAAAACGTTTGATTTTTATGAAATTTGGTAACAAGATGTTATTTAACAATCTCTAAAGTATTTTGGAAAAAACTTTTTCTTATAGTCAAAATTAACGGTACCTTCCAAATAAACATTAAAAAACCGTGACAGAAAATACAAATTTTCTCGAAAACGACTCCTACGATTTTGATTAAAATTGTTCTAAATACTAATATTAGTATGGTCTACGATCTACCAAAACCAAAATTTACAGTTAACCATTATTAACAGTACCTCTCATAGAACCATTTTCTTTATTTTGGACTATTTAATTATGTGTGTAACCGATTTAAATTTAATTTTTTATACAAAAGCTTCTCAAAACTTAAAATCATACTGTATATCAAAATTTTCAAAAAAAACAAGTTTTGGATTTTTAAAACAAATTTCAATTTTTTTTTTTTTTTGAAAATTGGATATTTCAAAAACGGGCAGATAATTTTTTTCGAAATTTAATTTTTAATTCAACATAAATAAATACTAAAAAATTGTGTACCAATTTTTGTTCTTAAAAATTTTTACAAAATTTTATAAATAAAAAATTAATTAAAAAAAAAAAATAAAACGCTCCTACGATTTCAATTTTTTTTTTCTGCAAAACTAAGATTAGTTAAAGAAATCAAATAGTGTACTTGTTTTAGCTCTCAAAACAAGTTAAGAAGACTTTTTTAATAAATTTATTTCGAATTATGTTGATTTTTATTAATTTTTCAATTTGAGCTCTATAATGTATAATATTAGTTTAAACTTAAGGCTCCCATAAAAAAATTATTTGCTTTTAATACGCTCAATCTTTGAAATTCGAAGTTTGTGCGATGCAGTCGTGCGTTTTATTATTTATTTTTTTTTTGATAAACAAAACTAAGTACATGAAGTTATTGCTGGTAATTGAAAATGTATTTGAAAGAACTTTCTATTTATTTATTTCAGTGATTCTAATGCTACATGCTGAGAGTAAGCCCAAAAGGTTATTATAGCATTCCCAAGAATCATTTGTACCATTTTTAATCATAGAACTATACCCGTGTAAAAGATATGAAACTGCCTAAGAAATTCTTCTCATGGTAAGTAAGTATAAATAAAATATATTTCAGTGGAAAAATTCTAAAAAAAGTGTTCCAGGTATACAAAGCGCCACCCACGTCTCTGTATAGAAAAAACAAAAGAGCTTGAAAAACGCGCGATTGAGGGAACATAGAGGGATGTCGTTGAAGGAATTGCATTGCATCCAATCCTGTGATGGAACGATGAAGTAGGGGAAGACCGACTATATCCCGCCTGTGATCAGCAAAATCAGAGAGATGCCTTTGAGGAAGGTAAGTAACTGCCCAACTATAATATTTCAGTTTCTATTAGCTTAGAAATATTAATATGCTGCAAGTCTTGATATGTATAAGGCTTCTATATAGGGCTTTCCTCGAAAAAAATTTCTTATAGAAGTCATGATTTCAATAACAGCTTCTTTAAAATTGTTTGAATGTTGGCGTTGAAAAAAAAAAAAAAAAAAAAACTTAATCGCGGCTAGTACCTGTTTCCGAATAGACCTCTAAAATTGAAGTTACAGAAGGTAAATGAAGCTATCTTTGTATAAGGATTGTATAAGGTTTATTATATAAGTTACTCTCATTCAGTATTAAAAGGCTTCTGTTACAATTTTCCGGAAGCTTTATCGAATACTTCTCATCAACGTCGCATACAAAATCCTGTCGTCTGTACTATGTGATCGCCTAAAACCTTTTGTCATCGATCAGTGTGGTTTAAGGCCTGTGCAAATCAACCGTCGGTCAATTGTTCACACTCAGGCAGATTTTGGAAAAAACCCAGGAGTTTTAAAGCACCTCCTTATCGATTTTAAAGTCTCATATGATAGCGTAGACAAAGACGAGCTATACAGAGCCATGACGCATCTCGGCATCCCTGCCAAACTCGTCCGCTTGTGCAGGATGACGGTGGAGGAGTCTCAATGCTCCGTCAAGAACACCACCGAACCCTTCGATGTCGAGAAAGGTTTGAGGCAAGGCGACGCGTTATCATGCAACCTGTTTAAGGGTATGTTCCTATTAAAA
Source organism: Epistrophella euchroma (assembly GCA_947049315.1). Classification (NCBI taxonomy): domain Eukaryota; kingdom Metazoa; phylum Arthropoda; class Insecta; order Diptera; family Syrphidae; genus Epistrophella; species Epistrophella euchroma. The sequence goes on along the minus strand of OX346245.1, from coordinate 115,776,802 downwards.
AATCGGCTAGGGATTTTGCGTTGAGCCGTGTAGCGTCTAGAGTTCTTACAATATTTTAATATAACAAAAAGATTTCGATTGGTAATTAATTGGCCGAAGTTTTTTTTTAGTTTTAAAAATTAAAAAAAAATGCATTATACCTTAAATCCGAGGGAGAAATAAAAAAAAGAGAAATTTTCGGTAGCAGTTTGCAAGAATCAATGTATTATAATTTAATTTTTCGTTTTTTATTTTTTTCTTATTTTTATTTCAAAAACAATAAATGAGTGAGGTAAACGGCGGTTTAATTTTTTAATATTTTTATAATCTATTCTCAAAAAAAATTAATAAAGTTACACACAAATAAGACGAATTTTCAAGGTGATATGGTTGTATCATTTGATAAAACTTCAAAAGTTTTGAAGATATTGAAGCCAAATAAATTTTATTTCAATGTCAGTAAACATGAGCCGTTATTTGTATTTTTATTTTTTTTTTTGAAAAATTTTTTAATCACTTTTTAGAGACAAATGCAAAAAAACGTTGTTTTTTTTTGGAATATTTCGGGGATAATCTTGTAATAGTACTTAATTAATTTTGTTATTTTTTAAAATTATTTATTTACGAAAGCAAATATGCAAGAGTAGTAAACGGCGATTTAAAAAATATTTTTTTTTGCTTATAACATATTTAAAAATGCAATATTATAATTCAAAATGTTTACTGTAGTTGTGGGAGCAAGAGGCACCGTAGAACTTCAAAATATTTGTATTATTTTTTTTTTATATTTCCTCCATTATTCGCAGTGAAGAAAACAATAACTTTAATAACAGTTTAATTAATTTTAATTTTAGAAAATGGGTCCATTTTGCGTTTTTTAACATAAAATTTCTATCCACACGCACACAAAGAAGTTTGCAGTTCAGAAGAAATCTGCTGCAGTATCAGCGCCAACTCTCTTTTTTCTCTCTCCAAAACAAATATCGCCTTTGTTCTTGTTTTTTCTTATTATGTAGTTTTTTCCTCCTTTTTTTGTTTCTCATCTCGCGGCAGAGACAGAATATAATAAAAACCTGTTGTTGGATATTCATTCATATATTTGCTTAGCTGACATGTCTTTTCGATGGTCGGCCAGCAATATTTTGGATGGAGGGGAGATATACAAGTGCAAAACAAGTATATGGCACATGCGTTCGCGTATATTTTTGTGGGTCGTCTTTCTTATCTCGCAGCAAAGTAGGTCATGTATGAAAAAACCTGTTCCTCAATATGCAATCATGTTTTTTCTTTGTTGGTTCGATGGTTGCCCAGAATAATGTTTTTTAGTAGGTTTGGTGGTTCATTAGGAACATTGCGAGAGGCAGGGTGGGAACGAGAGGACATTATTTTGTGCATAAAAATAAATTGCACACTTGTGTAGCTTATAAGTATGTATGTATGTAAATTATTTTGATGGCTCATCTGTTGGATTGTTTTTGAATATAGTACGTATAGAATTAGAAATAGAATAGATATACAAATCTTCATTGGTGTTTTGTGGTCGATTAGGAATATTTGAGATGGAGGGTGGGAGGGCAATAAGTTAAAAAAAAAAATAGGTATAGGTATGACTGTATTACACACGCACTCGTATTTAACTCTTTTTAGGGTTTTTGTGGTGGTGGTCCGTATATATATAGTTTTATCTTTGTTTGAACATTTTCATAATTAGGTATCTATACCTATACCTATTTCGACCTACAATTTAAAAAAAAACTCAAAACGAAACTTACATTTTACGTAATAATAATAGGTACCTACCTAACTAATAAAGAACATTTTTTTCTTTTGCAATTAGAAGATTATGACAAACAAAAAATATGTTCTTGCATGCAAGGATAAAATGAAAAATCAGAAAATTTAAAAAAAAAATTCACCGCCACCAAACCACCAACCCATCTCTCATTCATATGTACATTGTACCTACATTATATTCTCATTTCTCATATCCAAAAGACAAAACAACGATAGCAAGAAAAAAAACTATATAGGTTCAAAATTTCATTCGCGCGCGCCGGCCGTGTCGTCGCCGTCGCCCCGTGTCGGTCAGTCTTATTAGGTTCTCTCTGCACATAAATATATACCTATGTGTGTATACTTGTGTGCGCTTGTTCAACTCTTTTTGCTATGCATAGCGTGAATACATATTATATGTCTCTGTGGCTCTCATCTTGCTCTCAGAAACGAATAGCACAAGCGAGAATGACACAGGTCATTTGGTATTTTCACTAATACACTCAAATGCATTTACATGAACTTTGAGTTTGAAAAAAAAGGGAACCCAGCCTTAACATCGTTCTTGAAGCAATTGTACGCAACTCGCAAGTCAACAGTTGTACAACTTTTCAAAAGTCTGTTGAACTACTTGCTTATATGCAGATGATATTGACATCATGGGGAGAACAAAGCGAGCGTTTGAAAGTATTGAATCGGCGACAATGGGTTTGAGCACAAGACGAAGTACATATATGCTGTCATCGAGAAAGAAATCTCAACATCGTCGGCTCAAGCAAAACGTCATGATGGATAGATACGACTTCGAAGTGGTCAAGGACTTTGTCTACCTGGGCTCCACTATAACATCGCAAAATGACATCAGTGCAGAGATTAAACGAAGAATGACTCTTGCCAATCGCTGTTTCTTCGGGCTAAGAAGGCATTTGAGTAATTTAGCCCTCTCTCAAAGAACCAAGGAGACCTTATATAAGACCCTAATCATCCCGTTCCTTCTATAGGGGGCAGAGGCATGGACCCTGACAAAAACGGATGAGAATCTGCTTGGGTGCTTTGAAAGGAAGATTCTTCGGGTGATTTTCAGTCCAGTCTGTATGGATGGAGTATGGAAGAGAAGATTCAACAACGAGCTTTACGGGCTTTACACGACGTCGACCTGGTCAAAAAACGGCTGAGATGGCTGGGACACCTGGAGCGTATGGACACCAACGCACCATCCCGACGAGTCTTCGAATCTACGCCTGACGGTCTGCGCAGCAGAGGAAGACTCCACCTTAGGTGGTGCACACAAGTGGAGAACGACCTCTACTAACTTTGAGTGCGTAACTGTAGGCAACAAACTAGGGACCGACACCGAGGTGGCTGGAGGGGCTTGTTGGTTGAGGCCGTAGTCCATCCTGGACTGTGAGCGTTAGTGTTAAGTTTAGCTTACACTTTACTGCCAAAAGTTTCTATAATGGCATTATTTTATCTCAAATTGTTGAGTTCTAAAGGCTTGGTCAAACAGAACGCGGTCCGACGAGCCGACGGGCCTGTCAATACTTCACCACGCTATAGGAAAGAACGCGTCTGACAAATTTTGTTTGTAAATTTTTACAAAGACCGCCGCCGGACCGCGCTCTGTCAGATCAGGCCCTGAAATGTAAACTTTATCAGGCCCGTAAATCATACTGCACTGCTTAGAGGTAAATTAAAATTATTATCAAAAAATAACCAACGAGTTTTTTTTTTTTACTTAATTACTAAACACAAATGAAATCAGTCAATGCAAATCTTATAGCCATGGCGACTTAATAGCTTTATAACTAGATACTAACATATTCAAAACTTAAGTCGCTCCTTTACAAATTAAGTCCCTAACATTGGTGCTTATTTATTTTATCTTCTAATTTTAATTGCCAATTCACGTGCTACTAACTCATAATCCCTACTCACGCTAGTTTTTATTTAATATGTGTACTTCCTCTGTAAATGTAGGTACCCACATTCACAATGAAGTCACATCACATTTTTATTCTGATGCTCGCCTCCTATTCACTTAAAGTTTTAATTGGATCCTTATGGTTATAGTCATTATTTTGTTAAGACCGGGCTCATTTTTTCCGAAGTCGGCAAACAGTCGTTAGAGGTTCGTTAAAAATGTTAACAGACACTTTGTGTGCTACTAAGGCGCTACCATATCGTATATAGTATGTAATGTAGGTACTTTACTTTAAACCGCCTTCACAAAAGACTCTCACAACTACGACGACGAGGGATACGAGCATACTTTCTTCTCTTTTTTCTCAATTTAATACGTCACTCTTTTTACACGGTTTTATGAGCGCTTATACCGTTTCTAACGAAAGCATTTCTTTGGTTACAATACAATACAATACAAACTAACTGAGTGCTGAAAAACACGCTTTCCTAAAGGGCGTGATGTGAGGAAAGTAGCTTTTGTGTTAATATTTTCTGCTAACATTTCTGGCAAAAAAAAAACAACTTTTCGCGGTGCACATTTTGGGGATTATAATGTGCAACACATACGTACAACTTAGCGGCCGCATTCCCACATGGCAGCTCATAATGAAACAGTAGTGTGAAGAGATTCAAAGATTCAATCGAAAATCTACTCGACCTAAATGATTGCTAAAAGTTTACTGGATACAAAATATCCACATACTCTGGTTAGCTAGTGCTCTAGCTATTAATATAAGTTAATATTTTAGTAGCCCGTGGCGTAATGGTTAGTGCCTTGGACTGTCAAGTCAGAGGTCTGGGGTTCAATACCAGCCGCTTTCACGTCAATTTTTTTTCGGAGATTCTACATCTTGCGAGGAAGTGACAAATCCTTCAAGAGTATCTCTTGTCATAGAAAAGTGCCGCTCACCTTAGCCGTTCCGATTCGGCAATAAACTGTAGGTCCGCTCTATTCCTGCAGACACGCACACAGGAATGGTTGAGAGTTGTAAGTCACTAGGCCCTGGTTCATAATGAGCCGTTTGTGCCACCAAATTTTTTTATTTATTTATAATGTAATTTACTTACATATTAATAAAGTTTAAATAATAATTACTGGATAAATCTTTATTTATGAACTGTTTAACAATGTCTTAGAATCGTTATTAGCATGTTTCTTTATTTATTCCGGATAAGGAAAAGAATGGATGGAAAAGACGAAATGTTTATCCAGAATATCCAGAATGGAATAAATAAAAAAACAACACGAACAAAAAGAATGGCAATCCAGTTGTTCGGTGAAATGTCAAAACAATTCAAGAAATAAGTGTTTTTATTTTGGATATTTTTGGATCTCAGTCAAAAGTTTAGTAAATTTTACATTAAATGCATAAAATTTATACTCTGGTACGTTTATTCGCGTTATTATGCTGTTTTTAAATAATTAACACCAATGTGAATCTGCCATAATTGAGTTTAAGAACGCCAATTATACTGAACGCGCCCAGTATGCTTTTTCTATTCTTTTTATTCCATCATAGTCCATTGAAATGTTACACAATTTTGGCCGAAACTTATATTTTGTACAGGACAAAAATTTTGTTGATGGATCTGTAGGGGGGATCAGTGTAAGTGTAAAACCGAGTTTTCGGGGTTGAAAGCCCCCCATTCGGCCGCCATTTTGGAAAAGGGGGCGTTAACGCCCTTCGTAATATCTTGAGAACCATACATCGCACAAACAAAATTTTAGCGTATTTATGAAGAAAATTTAACTCTCTACAATTTATGTTAACGCACTTTTTATCGTAAAATTGAAAACAAAAAAGTTATAACCAAAAAATGATGAAGGTTTTCAGAAATTTATCTTAAAGAGGATATAAAATAAATAAACAAGAAAAAAATGATATTTTTCTTGGCAATGGTCATCTCATTTTGATTATAACTTTTTTGTTTTCAATTTTACAATAAAAAGTGCGTTAACATAAATTGTAGAAAATTAAATTCTCTTCATAAATACGCTGAAATTTTGTTTGTGCGACGTATGGTTCTCTATATATTGCGAAGGGCGTTTAACGCCTCCTTTTCCAAAATGGAGGCTGAATGGGGGGGCTTTCAACCTCGAAAACTCGGTTTTACACTTACACTGATCCCCCCTACAGATCCATCAAAAAAAAATTTGTCCTGTATAAAATGCAAGGTTGATGACATTTCAATGGAATAAAAAGAATACATTCCAAATGCTCCGGATCCGGAATGAATTCCGTGAAATAAAGAAATGCAAAACTGGTATTCCGAATATTCTGGACATACCGGAATGAATAAAGAAACACACTCTATAGGTACAAGTGTGGTTGAAATATTTATCCGCGATTTAATCGTTCGAAAAAAGAGCCAAGCTTATTGACAAGAGACACACTGGGAAGATTTGTCAATTCCTCGCAAGAGGCAGTTCCCGTGAGGCTGAGATTCCAGCACTGAGATCTGTGTAACAGCTGACAATAATTTCAGCCTAAAAATTTCCCTTCGTCTTCGTCAATTCCTTGCGTAATCTCATGATGGCTCATTCACGGCAAGAGCTGTACAAACATGGTTCAAATATTTGGTGGACTGATGTTCAACGGTTATCACATACTTGAACCTTGAACCATCATTGAACCTCAGTTAATCCGCCAAAATCGGTGATTGAAGATTACCTACTGAACCAATATTTTAACCACGTTTTCAATAACTGGCCCTTAGCAGCAGCTTCTATGACCATATGTGAAATGGGGTTAAGTAAAAGATAAAAAGTATAGCAAATATTTATGAAACTATAATTCCTTGTCCGAGGCTATATGACAATGTTTTATTTTTTTTTCCACAGCACTGTAGCCAATGCTCGGGTGAGAGTTGAGTTTTACAAAAATAGTGAATAGTTTGCCAAATCCAGGTTTTATAGTGCAAGTGGTTCATGTGGCATAGAAACTTTACTCAACTACCAACCTCGATTTACCTTAGTGGCTGCGTTTATTTTTTTTTTAACGTTTCCATGTGAATTCCGTCATTTCATCGGCATATCGTGGCAAGTCGAATTTCTATTATTACTGCAAAAATAATTGCACTCCCAAAATGTTTTTGGGTTGCCGGTTTATTGTTAAAAATGGTTTCTGTTTTGTTTTGTTTTTTTTTTTCTTTTTTGCGGAAATGTTTGTTCGTTGGGAGTTATCAAATTGAGTTGAAAGGATTTTCTACAAATTGGAAAGCGAATGTGTGAAGAAACACGAACGAATTATTTTATACTTTTTATCTGAAAATTATCGTAAGGGTTCTACACCTAAGGACCAAAAATTTGTTATACTCGTAAAGCCTAGTATGGTGCTAATGCGAAACGAGAAATCGCATACAAAAATGACAGCGAAATCATAAAAGAAAAATTTCATTCTGCGTGCGGTACGCGTACGCTGTTCGATTAGCGAAATCTTTAATATAAACAGTACGCAACGAAATCACAAACGAAAAATTTCGTTCTGCTGTTCGATGAGCGAAATTGATAATTGTACCAGAATATTTGGAGAGGTCACTGCTCTTTTTTTCACAAAATTCATTGCCCGGTTTTTTTCACAAAATTCATTGCCCGGATCAAACAATTAATTAGGCACCTTCAGGAAAATGAGATCTCAGAGATTTCGCTTTTTTAAACAGTTATCGAGCGGATCAACAATTTTTCTTCGGATTACATGTCTTTCTCGGACGGTTGGGTGTGATGTAGCGAAAAGACGACCGTCACGAAAACATGTACCGCTCGCGCCCTACTGCTAAGCGACTGTTTGCACTACAGACATCCTACATATACCAATCGATAGATAAAGATTGCGCAAAGATTATAGAGGAATTGTTTTATAGCTATCGCCTCATAGTTTCAGGTGATGAGTCATCGCGTTTGGGGTAAATTGCAGCTAAATTAGGAGTACTCAAATTAATTTGAGCTCAATTTCTTCGGATATATAAGTGCCACTGACGTCATTCACCCAACGAAATCATTCGAAAGGGTTTGAAAATTGGCATCCCTACGCGTATTTCCCATACCGTTAATTCACGTTATAGCACATAAGACATGTAATCCATGTTCGGTAGGTGCAACAAGGGCGATCTACCCAGGGTATTTTTTCTGAGCAATCCTGTTCACGTAACTGTGATTGTTAGGGGGTCTGAGATCTCATTTTCCATAACTTGCCTATTGTGTAAGAAAAAGTTACATTTGAGCTTCATTCGTGTTTGTATTTGTTGTTTCTTTCATTTCAATACGCAATATGGCTTTCTGTGCTTTTTGTGTCTTAGTATTTTTTCGCTGTATTTCCTGTTGTGTTGGAGTTAGAGACCAACGAAAAATTTCTTTTCGCATCAGCAGCGTACTAGGCTTTCGGCAAGAAAATCCACTGCGACTGCCCTTCAAGCAAATTCACTGACCCAACTTTATCGGTCGTTCTTGGATCTTTGCTAAACTGAGTGTTTAACGCACACCTCCAAAAATTCTTTGTATACAGGCAATTTTCCCCACACCTTTTTTTAGTTCATCTTTGCAAGTGGAGTAGCGAAGATATAGTTTTCTTAGGTTCACTTTTCTTATATTTTTTTTATTCTATTCTTATGAAAAATTGTATTTATACATATAATTGATGATGATAATTGTAAATAAGTGTCTTGAAATGAAATGAAAAAAAAAAAGCGTCGTTTGTTTTTTAATTGGAGAAGAACTGAAGTGGAGAAGTACGTTTTTTGTGATTCCTTTTAGATCCGTTTTGGTTTCACCTTTCACTGAGTGGTGACCTCTCACTCTCACAATACATGCTCAAGTGGCTCAGTGATGATTCTATTTTCCATACTAATCTGAGCCGACAAACGCAGTTTTTTGGATCCGTGCGCGGAGTCCTCCACACGTTGTTGACTACGTATGCGGATCCAAAACGGATTCTTTTGCTTAAAGGGTGCACTATGTATTTATTATGCTGCAAGGCACACTACATCACGCTCAGTTCTTCTGATTTGCACAACCAGACAAGCTTGGCAGGAATACTACAAATTTGACATACCTATCGCTCGATATAGCTCGTATCTATACACGAAGTTCCTCATAAGTTTTTTTCCAAGATCTGTCGTAATGTGAACCTTTGGTTGATGGTAGTCTATCTATAGGCCTAAGGCTACAAAATATTCTGGTGTTATTTCGTAAAGAAATTTTAGAAATAATGCCAGAAAATTATCGTCAAATAAGACGCTGCGACGTGACTTCTGAAATTGGAAAAAACGCCAGAAAATAAAAGTTTGGTCTTTTTTTCTTAGGAAAAAAACTCAATTTAGATTTTTTTTTTGAATTTTTGGGAGTCTTTGTCGAAAAAAATGCGCATTAAATCTTGATCCATGAATTTCGCAGACCAAATTTTAACATTGGGTCTTGTATCATTTAAGGAGCTAATGTCAAAGTGAAATAAGAACCCAAAAAGGAACTAAAAACAGTATACATAGACATCTTCTAATGAACGTTGTACACCTTAAATCAAAAAGGAAAAGGTTCGATTTATTCTATTATACAGCTTAAGGAAACTCCCCTTTGAAGTTTGAATGCGCACAAACTCAATTTTATTAGATTGATATTAAAGTGGAAAATGTATCCAATTTCATCCCACCTAAACGTGACAAGAATGTTAAAAAAAAAAAAAACATTAAAAATGTCAAACAAAAAACAAAATACAGTACTCCCTCGATTATGTGAATTACCGATATTGTGAATTTCTCTAAAATGTGAATCGCCAAAACTTAACATTGTCATCTCTATAATGTAAACTTTCGAAATTTTCGGAATCTAAAATGTGAATTTCCTTGGCACATTTTTTATATTTTTCTTTTTTTCTTTTGTTAGCTTTGCGTGCGGTATTTCAAGGTTTTGAATGTAGCTGCGGTCAAGAGAGTGTCTCCTGCCAGTTGTGTTGGTAAATTTTGCTGTTAAAATTAGTATTTAAGCACTGAAAAAAAGTTCCAGTAATGTGAATCCCTCTAAAATCCGAAAACGTCTTGTTTTAATTTGTTCACATTATCGGGAGACTACTGTACATAGATAGCTATGTAGGTAGGTAACTATCCTCTTTCTCGAATACTGAACTTTTGATTTAGGTACTACAATTTTCGCTTGAAAAACTGCTCTAGCAACAGAAGGATGAGACCAAAACTTTAACCACTGTCTGAGCCGTCATAATAAGTAGGTACCTACCCAAGTTTAAAAAAAAAAAAAAAAACAAAAAATTAATAAATAAAATTAGAAAACTTTTCGTCCAAGTGGCCACCTTTGCATCTCTTTTCGCGATGTCTACCATGATGAAAAAATTAAATTTAAATAAATAACCAACATAAACTTTTGATTCCAAAAAAGTAAGGAAAAGCCCAAAAAAAGGCCATAATCCTTTTTTGTTGATGGGGTGGTTTGGTCTGGGGTCTGACAACTAAGTTTGCATCTCTGGGCTTGTGTTCATCATCAAGGTACACCTCTAATTTATATTCACTGTTGATGTTGATGATGTAATGATATGATAAGCTCCAGAGCTTAAGCATCACCGTCCGCCTTATGCTCAAAGGTTAATGGGATTTCAATTCACAAAGATGGAAAGAACGAGCCAGCGAGGTCTATGCCCTTCGCCTTCATTTTGTACCTTGGTTCGTGTATTCGTATCTTTTCATTTATTTCGTCTGCCCTTACCATTACCTCCATTGATATAGATAAACACCAATTTTTTTCCATTCTAAGTGTGTCCTTTTTGTATCCTTAGATCGTCTTAAAATAAATGACAAACTTTTTGAAAGGCACATCAATATAATGAAATGACAAGCTAAGGCATAAAGTCCATTTCTTTCACATGGCAATTTCTGAGTTAACCAAAAGGACGAAAAGGATGAAATTCTTTTGAAGGCACCCCATCATCCAGCCAGGTCAAATTGTGTGCAAAGAAAGAGCCATAGTCAAAAGAATGGAAAGGCCGTGTACATAATACCTACTCTGTTCTATAGGATCCTTATTTTGAAACAGAGATTCAGACTATTGCGGAAAATATATATGTTGTAGGCAGTTTGCCCATTATTTGTCCATTATATCATTTCAAAGGGTCTTTGATGAGCGGCCGGATAACATTGTGCAAATATTAGGCCTGTGAAAAGGACTCTCATCTCTTATGTTGGGATAATGGAATTCTATTGGTTACTGGAGGCTCATTTTTCTATTATTGAAGAATGAGAATGAGGGGGTGCTGCTATGCAATATTTATCAATTTGAAATTGCATTCAGAGGAAGAAGATGAAAATGTGGAAAGGATAAGTGGATTGCATTGTATAGGAAAGGATAATGGTCAATTAGAATTGAAAGGAAAGGACGTCCGAGAGAGATTGTTGGCTGTTTAGCTGATGACTTTGCTGATGCAGTCTTGTGAAAAGAATCAATTTATGAACGGGAGTTTATTTTTGGTAGATTCTATGAGGTGTTTTAGAAACAAGATTGAAATCCTTTATAGAAGACTTATGACTTGGTAAATATTGATGGGATGATTGACTTTTGGAAGGCTTAGAATTTTCGTTGATTAATTTGAGCTAAAATATGTTTACGTGTTATAATGGGGTTTTTGTATTTGAAAAGTGCTAAGGTTGGTGGAATTTTTTTAAGTGATCTTTTGTGTCAGAGTTCAGAAAATTTTTGTAAATTTTTCAGCTATGCCTTACTTATTACAACTACTGTTAAGATATAGTTTTTTTTAATGTTGTAAAGGATTTTGTAAAATTTAAAAACAGCCATTCTAGAACAGCCACTTCTATACAGGGTGATCGGTATAAGATGCACCAAACTGGCTGGAGCGAGTAGGTTGGGTTAAGACAAAAAAAAATCGTATGTGAGGGGGGGGGTCTATTTCCCCCCGTTTAGGCAGGAGGGGCAATTTTCTAAAAAATTGACTTAAAACAGAAAAACAAAATATTTAAAAACAACGGTACAATTTAAAATGCCATGTTATACCTTTTTGGAAAGCCAGAAATCTCTTCTTTGATTTTCATTTTAAATTAAGTTGTTTTAGTGAATAGTTTTTGAAAAATTAATTTCCAAATTCGAAATTTTGAAAAAAAAAAAAAAATGAAAAAAAAAGTTTCAAACTAGTTTTTTTCAAAATTTTATGCAATTAAGTATAATTTTTGTTTTCAAAATTCAATGCTCTTATTAATTTTTAATAAAAAACAAAAAACCGGATGCTAAAATGTCTTTAAGTTTTGGAGAAAAATGAAAATAACGAAATCTACTAAACAACAAAATAACGGATGAAAGTCGAATTTAAGGAAAACTTACTTATGTTATTTTCAATTTTCTCAAAAACGACTACATTTTGACATCTGGTTTTCAATGTTTGACTAAAAATTGATGGGAGTATTGAATATTAAAAATAAAAATACTACTAAATAACGTAAAATTTTGAATAAAATCATCAAATTGTGTTCAAACAATTTAAAAATTTTTTTTTCAAAAATTTAAGTTTGAAAATTAAGTTTTAAAAAACTGTTCACTAAAAGAACTTAATTTATAAACAAAATGGAAGCAAATATTTCTGGCTTAACAAAAAAGTATAGCAAGTCGTTTTAGCCATTACCGATGTTTTTTAATAATTTTTTTTCTGTATTAAGTCAATTATTTCAGAAAATTGCTTCTCCTGTTATTTTCAATTTTCTCAAAAACTGAAAGACATTTTAGCATCCGGTTTTCTGTTTTTGACTAAAAGCTAATAAGAGCATTGAATTTTGAAAACAAAAATAATACTTAATATAATAAAATTTTGAAAAAAATTAGTTTGAAACTTTTTTTTCCATTTTATTTCAAAATTTCGAGTTTGGAAATTAATTTTTCAAAAACTGTTCACTAACACAACCTAATTTAAAAATCAAAGAAGAGATTTCTGGCTTTCCAAAAAGGTATAGCATGGCATTTTAAATTGTACCGTTGTTTTTAAATATTTTTTTTCTGTTTCAAGTCAATTTTTTAGAAAATTGCCCCTCCTGCCTAAACGGAGGAAATAGACCCCCCCTCCCTAAACGGGGGAAATAGACCCCCCTTCCCATACGATTTTTTTCTTGTCTTAACCCAACCTACTCGCTCCAGCAGTTTGGTGCATCTTATACCGATCACCCTGTATAACTAAAAATAGGCGCAGAAGCTAGTCAACAGTGGTCATATGCATAGCTCGAAATTAAGAATTGCCCCAGGCAATTTTAACGGCAAGCTTGACAAGATAAGATAAGACATCTTTGGTCAAACAGTCGGAAAGCATAGCTTGCGTACGAATGCGACAACGGATTCAGTGTGATCGACTTTGCTGCGAGGCGCGACATTGTGGTATAGCCAAAGCCAATACACATCAGTTCCCGCATCTCAAAATTTATAAGGGCATGTGGTGAACTATACAGATCTGAGCTGCCAACAATCAACATTGGAATAGACGCAAGGTAATCTTCCATTACAAGGGATGTCGGAATTTTCGGAGTGGCCAATATTTACTCGGACCACTACCTCGTTGTAGCCTAGGTACGGCTGCGAAAATCCAAACCGTATCAATAGGGAAATACTGCGAGGAAGTTCGACGTCGTCGTCGGGCAACTACAATCGCATGAGATGTCTAACAACCTATTAAGAAGTCCTAAACTGTCAGCATCTATTATTCAGAACCAGAGGCAACATTGCCAACAAACCATCAGCAATGCCTTCTCTGGAGTGCTGAGTTTCAAACCGAAATGTTGAAAATGCATATAAAGCGGCACTATGCAATGCATTGAAGGACCAGAGATGCTCGCTAACTCTACGTTCAGAAGAGAAGAGAGGAACCCCGTCTTATCATGAGGAGTACGCTTTCGAGGAAATTGAGAGATGCCATAGCAGAAATGACGTTCGGAAAGGTTATAAAAAAAACCTCAAGGTTACAAGCCTTATTTTTTTTGTGCTTAAAACTTTGGAGAGAATTCTCGACAACCATATCAGGGACATCCTAGTTGAATTTCCTCTTGTAAACTCTCAGCACGCATACCTCAAGATTAAGTCTACGGAGACATCTCTCCACGAAGTAGTGCGCTCAATTGAGAAAACAATAAATTTTAAAGAATACACCCTTGATAACTTCCTAGATGTTGAAGGTGGATCATATCCATGCTCAGCGATAGAAGGATTCAAGCTTCGTTAGGTGATTCAAAATCTACCAAACACGTTAGTAGAGGAACACCCCAGGGCGCTGTTCTATCCCCTCTTCTATGGCTTTTAGTCATAAACAAAATTCTCGCTAAGCTAAGTTGGAAAACTGCGGGGTGAAGGCAGTTGCGTATGCGGATGATTTGGTACTATTGGTGTCAGGAAAGTTCCCGCCCGTGATCAGTGAGATCACAGAGATGGCATTGAATAAGATTAGTAGCTGGGCTACAAGTTGTGGACTATAGGAGTTAACCAAAGTAAAACTGAACTGATGCTTTTTACTACCAAAACTAAAATACCACCCTTCACTCTACCCCGACTCAACGGCCATACTCTTTCATTGTCCTGCAGCGCGATAAGACTAAATGAGTCAAATTGTTGGTTTGCCAGGCCATATGGTCATAGCAATATTACAAAATTAATCCCCACGGACATGTTTTCAACAACAACTGACTACTGTACTGCTGCTCTGGACCTCAGTACGTATTTTAAAATGTTTATTCCTTTCATGGAGGAATGGAAAGATGACCTCGTGACGAGAGGCTTCGAAACAACTATCTTTAATGATGGTTCAAAGATAGAGTGTGGAGTTGGCTCAGGTGTCTTTTCCGAATCTCTGAATATTATCGGCTTCCTAACTTCGCTAGAGTTTTCCAGGAGGAATTATTGGCAATTAAGGAAGCATGCAGGATACTCAAATAAGACCCTAACCAGAACCGTAATTCTGCTATCCTGACAGACAATCAGGCAGCCGTTAAAGCAATTGTCTCGCCATATTATCGTCTTCCAAACTGGTTCGTCAATGTCGTGATGAGCTCGCAAGCCTAGATGGGAACCTCAGGGTCTCTCTTATCTGGGTTCCAGGTCATTGTGGCATTGATGGAAATGAGCGGGCAGACGAACTGGCTAGGCAAGGATCAGCCCTTCATAAATCTCTTGCAGAAAGATTCAATATTCCTTTTGAGGCTATGGAGGGCAATATATGCTCAATCTTTCTTAATGAATCCAACCGTAGGTGGAGCAGTTTAGCTAACTGCGTCATATCTAGAAAGACTTGGCCTATATTATAGCAAAACCCGTACAACTGACCTGATATGTAGGCCCAGGCGAGATATAGCCAGGGTCGTTGCTACCTTTTCTGGACACTGGCCGATCGGAGAGCATGCTGCGAAGCTGGGCATCCCTCACAATAGTCACTGTCGTAGCTGTAGGAACCAGAAGGAAAGGGAAACTGTCTTTCATTTCCTCTGTAAGTGTCCCGCTCTAGCCAGAATGAGAGCACAATCATTTGGAAAGGCCCTCTTCGACGATCTGAATGAACTCTTCGAACTGAAGATCAAAGATTTGATCTCTTTCCTCAACGGGACGAAATGGCTCTAAGGTAAACTTGGTAGCCACCGCACCATGTCTCCTGTCAGACTCCCACGACCACTAGCAGGTGGTTAAAGGATTTTGAAATCAACAATCTGCCCAGCCTGGCATTTTGACCCGCAAATCTCTCTTCAATACCGTTTCAAATAAATAGGTCACACGAGTTATGGTATCAAAACGGCGGCGTTCTTCAGCGTTAATTGGGTCACCGAGCTTAGGTTGCTCGGGGCCGCCATTTCTACCTACCTACAAGCCACAAACCGAAGTTTACCAGGACGAATAAGTTGGAAAAACCGGCGGTGAAAAATAGAACTCAGCTGTCAGGAAGATTGCATCATTCAACCTAGACCATGTTGACCAACAATTCTGTCCACCCGATCTCCACGAATCGAAGATAGCCATTTCTAAACTTAAGTATACAAAAAATGATGGAGCTATAGGCATTGCTGCCAAGCTGTTGAAAACGGCAGACGATATTTTTAAATAGTAGGTCAGAAGTATTCACCAGCTCATTTGGAAAATATGATCGGGAAAAAGCATTTCCGATGAGTGAAACCTCAATGTTGCTTGCCCGATCTTCAAAAAAGGAGATCCTCAGAACTGAACCAACTACAGAAGGATCATTCTTTTACATCGCTAACAAGATCTTTTTTACCAATAGCCTGATGGTCTATATTAGTGTGGTTAAGGCTAGGAAAGTTCAACAACGACAAAAACAAAAAAAAATATTCTTTTATGTGTGTGTTCCTTCTTCTTATTTTCCAACAACAACTGAGTTAGCTAGATCAAAATTCTTTGAGTCTAAAGCCAAACACAGAACTAGAAAAAGCTAGCTAGGGACCGAGCTGGATGGAAAAAGCCAGAAACGTGAAGTTCAAACAACGAAGCTCTAGTTGAGTCATATAAGATGATGGACAACAAAGATCCATTCAGGAAAGTGTTTGATTCAGGCGCCTGCCAGTAGAAGAAGACAGGGAGTCAGGTAGCGAAGTCAAATGGAAGGGGATCTCAAACAACTTGAAGTGCGAGACTGAAGACAGCTAAGAACGATCCAAGCTGGATTGTTGGTGTAGGTCGAAGTCGCAACCTGGGGACTCATTCCGTAAAACGATTATCACCCGACGATAACTTTTCGACGATAGTCCTACTACACGTAACCCTAAAAATGCATATCGTCTGGACGATCACGTTTTGACGATCAAATATTTGGTTCACGTAAGTCGATTATCATCAAAACGCTATCGTCGAAACGATGGCTTTTGGACGATACCTAAATAGGTATCGTTTCGCATTTGTTTTCATTATTGTATGTAAGTTTGTACGCGACTATAGTTAAATGAGTGAAATAATTTACTTATTTTGCAAAATGGCAACAAACATTTGAGAAAAATACAAATTATATGAAAATTAAAAAAAAAAAAAACGTTTCGCCAGCAGGGATCGAACGCCGAACCTTTCGGTTAAGAAGCAAGTACCTATTCCATTGCGCCACCATCTAATGTAAATTTCTGCCGATTTCTCTGGCTTACAAACAAACCGTGCACTAAAGAACTTCGTTCTTATAACGCAAATTGTTATTATGACATTTCGATGATGGTTTGACAATCTCTGGAAAAACGATAGATGAGGAGATAGTGTTTGAATTACGTGAAGCAAATTATTGACGATCACGTCAGCGATAATCGTTTTGATGATTATCGTTTTGAAAATTACGGAATGACCCCCTGGCTGTTGTCTCATTAAAAGTTAATAAGTATAAGTAATCTTCGTATATTGATCTCAAATTCATTATCATTAAAACAGTGGTCTTAAAAAAAAACTTATGAGTTTTAAATGTTTCCGCAAAACATAGAAATAAAAATTAGTTATAAAAATTTTATACAAATTTGAAGTGAGAAATTTGTAAACAGTTATTTAGGAAAACAAACCCAATTAAATTAAAATATTATTTAAACAACCTTCTTCGAGAACCCTTCATGTTTTTTTAATGATTATGCTCTTAATAAATACCAGTATATCCTTCATAATCGCCCCGCAACAATTGCAATCAATTATTATTACAACAATCATCAAGTTGTGGCCTGATTAAAATAACACATCACATCCGCTTCATATGAATAATTAAGCAGAGTATAACTTAGGACAAGACAGCAAGGACAGCATACAGGAAAGTATATAGCCTCATGATGCTGGCTCCAAGCCATCATGGTCATCATTGTCACTTGTGCACCGCCCTATGCATACGTGCTTGTCGTATATTGTGTGTTCATTAAACGTGACAACGAGAGATGACATCCTCATACTCATCAACAGATAAAAGTACCTAATACAGCAGGAAAGGAGAGGGGCATATCCTGCTCTTGGAAGCACACGCACTGCAACAATTATTATCGATCCATTTCTCGGGCGAAAATTATTTGCAAACCCACAATTTACTGAAGAGGAATTCAAAGTGCTATTTTATGGGGTTGATGGTGGTGGTGGGGGAGATCTGTCCTAATATCCTGCGACTGACCACAGAGGACGATGTTAAAGCATCCCTACCACCCTTCCGCCTCATATACACACTTTCTGACTTTAAGCACATGCGTTCTAATCACTTGCAAATGCATGGTTTTCATCTTCATCTAGATCTAGAGTGGGAGGCATACCTATTAATATTCACAGTTAATCTTCTGCATGCGGACATCTCAATTTTCGAATTGGGAATGAGAATCGAATGTGTTGGCCCTTGCATGGGAATGAGGGTTCTCTTTTCAATTTGCAGACATATTAATTCACAAGCTGTGCTATTGCCAAGCAGCCACAGATGGCAGTAGCAGTTTTATTACTTGATTTGGCGAGAATTTCGTTTTTAGACTTAAGGATTTCGAAAACGCTGCAAGTTGAGAGAGCCGCAAGGGTATAGAAATTTCGTTTATTCGAAATGTTACATTCTCCAATGTGGTATTACAGTATGCTCCAAAAAATAGTGGTGTTCGATTATTTAAAAATTGAAAGTAAGGCCCATCGCCGAATAGGCAACTTTTTGTTGCTCACCCCAGCAACTTTTTGTTGGTCCGATCTAATTACATTAGCTTATATGGGAGAGCGCCTACTAGGCAACTTTTAGTTGCGCAACTTTTTGATGGCCAGAGTTGCTCGCGGAACTTTTTTCCCGGCAACTCACGGCAACTTTTTGTTGCTGGACAATATCTGAGCAACTTCTAGCAACCTTTGGGAATTTTCCAAGATTTTGGGTAAATGAGACGCTTTTAACTCGAAAAACAAATTTTATTTTCACACTGTACAAGTTTTGTACCGTCGCTGATCCAAAATACAAGGTCAATTCAACATTTCGATTAAAAATACTCAACCCAAAAGTTGCTCAGAAATTGCCTAGTGAGTGAGGGCAAGCAACTCCGAGCAACTTTTAGTTGCGCAACAAAAAGTTGCCTAGTGGGCGATGGGCCTAAAGGTATTGTAAGCATTGGATCTTAACTTTATTATTTAAAGGTGCGTGTCCATTTGAGAGTAAAAATACTTAAAGTAGCTCTCAGGCCACTCTTGATAGTCAATTTGCAAGTGGGCACAGGTTCGAGAGTAGCTCGCAGAGAGTAATTTGTTCGCAGATTCCCAACCCGTTTGCAACTAGCTGTCGAGCGTTTACTACCAAAAAGACTATCAAATGGACACGCCCCTGAAGTTCCTTATCAGCAAAAAGGTTTAAATAGAATAAATATTTAGGTTTTAATTAAAAGTTAGCTCTTATTGATAGTGGGGCGTTACAGTGTGGATTTCGAAATGTGGAATGTAAAGTTCGGAGTGTGTAATGCGATGTACGCAATGCGAAGGTGTAATACAAAGTTGAATATGCTAAGTGCTATGTCGGAGTGTGAATTGTGGAGTGCGAAATGCGAAGTTTGAAATGTAAAAGTGCGAAGTGTGTAATTCGAAGTATGAAATGCGAAGTATGAAATGCGAAGTATTAAATGCGAAGTATGAAATGCGAAGCTTGGAATGCGATATGTTGTGTAAGCGTGGTATGTGAGGAATGGGAGTTTAAATAAGCGGAGTAGTGAATGCAAAGTATGTGAAGTGCGGATTGTGAATCGTGCAATGCGATGTTCGAAATGCGAAGTATGGAGAGCGATATCAGTGCGAAGTGTGGAGATTAAAATTCGGCGTGGGAATTTCAAAATGTGAAATGCTAAGAACGGATTGCGGGTTTCGAAGTGTTGAATGCAAAGTTTGAAAAGTGAAGTGCGGAGTATGAAGTGTGTTACTTCCAAGTATGGAATGCGAAGTTTGGAGTGTAATGAGTGGAGTGCGATGTGTAAAGTGCGAAGTTTGGTGTGTAGAAAATGGAGTTTGAATTGCGGAGTCCAAAGTGCAAGGTACAAAGTGCAGAGTGCGAAATTAAGTGTACGAAGTGCGGATTGCGAAGTGTGCAATGCGATGTACGGAATACAAATTATGGAGTGCGATGTTCAGTGTGAAGTGTGGAGAACCAAATTCAAAGTGCGAAATGTGGAACGAGATGTCCCGATTACGAAAAACTGTAGATTTATAATTAGAAGTATATGAAATGCAAAGTGTTGAGTACAAAGTGGTGAATGTGAAGTGCGGAGTGCGAATTGTGGTGTGGGATGCAAAGTGCGCAGTGTGGTTAGTAGAGAACGGAGTCGAATGAACGAAGTGTTGAATGCGAAATTCATTGTACGAAGTGCAGATTGTGAAGCGTGGAGTGTGAAGTGTTTCATGCGCTATACCATATACAAAATGCTAAGTGTGAAATGCAATATGCAGTGCGCATTGTGGAGAATGAATTTCGGAGTGCGAAGTACGAAATTCGGAGTATGAAGTGTGAAATCAAAATTATGGAATACGAAGTGCGTAATATGGAATGTGAAGAGCAGAGTGCGAAATGCATGATGCAAAGTACGGAATGCGAACTATGGAGTGCGATGTGCAGAGTCCGAAGAGCGGTGTGTAGAGAACAGAATGCAGAGAACGCGAAATGCAGTTTGCGAATTGTGATAGGCGAAGTGTGTAAGGCGAAGTACGGATCGTAAAAATTCTTATTCATTATTGCTTACACAATATGAAAAACTTAACTACATTAAGTAGAACCAATTCCCCCTGTCAAAAACATTTTTTCGATTTAAAAATAAAATACATAAAATTGTGCGTCAGATTTTGCCTTATTAGCCTATGGAAGCTTTTTAGGATTTTTTTTTAATTCTCTACACAACGATTTGCTGAATTTAATCCAAATATTTTTTCAATAAAAAATCGGTTCGTTAATTTTTGGAGCCGACTTTGTCCAAGTAACAAAACTAAAGCCTTAACTATTCACATGCGTTTGTATTTTGCAAGTAACCGATAAACACTTTCCCAACACAAAATAATAGGGGATTCATTACCACCTTGGAAGTATGCATTCCGTTAAACATTCCTAGATACAATTAATTTGAATACTGTACGCCTATATGGTTTCTGCAGTCCGCTGGGGATTGATTCAGGAGACCCAAAATGACTTTTCTTCCAATGCAAATTCGCCACATGCATGAGGAAATGCAGTTTTGTGGTTGCATCCTTGCGTCTATTGCTGCGATACGATTTGAAAGTGACCAATGCAATACACCTTCTGCAATTTTCCGAAAATCATGGTAAACGTGTGATTTATGTGATCTCTCATAAATTTCACCGGATGCCGTTATGGCCAGGATGTCATTAATAAATTCATTTTTGTCATACAGCAGTAGAATTTTCGGAGAATGGTCGGGAGTTGGGGAGAGTGGGTGATCAGCTCCTGGTGTAGAGGTGGGTTACAGTCGGATTATCACATCTCCAGTCGGTGTGGTGGTGGTCAGAATTTTAGATATCCCGGCTGGACACATGCATTGGGAATGTATGTAGGTACATGCAGAAACAGCAAGAATCATGATGTAAGGTTTGTAAGCTGTAAGACACATCCTGAATGAAGAACTTAATCTGCCACAGACGTGCACTCCGATGAACAGGGACAATAAATTCAGTTAATTGTAGTTTATATAGGATGAAGGAACAATGCACATCCACATGGAAGAGAGGTTCTTAAAGTTGTTAAATAGACGATTTGCTTGAGGCATCTGCCTGGAATATATACTTTTATGGATTTTTGTCGAAAATATTTGTATGTCTGTGCATGAACAAAGGAGCTCCTCCTTTCTATTAGGAGAAGGAATTTTTAAGAATAAAAATATATACATAGCAGGTACTATATCTTTTTCGGTATGAAGCTATAAATTCTCTCAGAACTTTCTTGTAAAATTTCCAAGTCCATTTTATGGCCTTTTCTTGGTCTCTTGCACCGTAAGCAAGTCGGCGATAATAACTGAATTAGGACGTGTGTTAGAGATAGAGTTTGAAATATGTACCTATACCTACAACAGCAAGAAGATGGTTTTAGTTTCTTTTCGAGAGAATTTTCATTTTTTTGGGAAGGTGATTTACAATTTTTACATTGTAAGAGATTTAAGTGCCAGATGGAAGATTTGGAGGTACCGTATGGCGTACATGGAGTAAAAGACTTACAAGAAAAAAAAGATTACAAGAAAAATTAAACCTATCAACGAGATCCGCAGAAGCTACTTGTAAAAATAAAGTAGATATAGAATAAAAAAAAAATATTTTATACCTTAACACAAAGATCTCTATGGTCGATTCTGAAACTGAAAAACCTTTTTAAACTCGATGCATCTGTTTGAAAAGTGTTCATTTAATGGAACACTAACACAACTCAACCTACTATTTTTTTATCAATTTTTTGAGGACATAAGAACTATATCAGTGTCAAAAGGAAACCAACAGATGGCCTAACGGATCTGTATAAAAAAATAAATAAAGATTAAGTTGATTTTCTGCACTATACGTTATCAAACTAAAATAGGCAAGATAGGACGTTTGCATCTCATTCTGGCTAAAGTGGATTGCATCTATCCTTCATTAAAGCTCTCACAGGGTTGTCGTAGTCTTTATTTTCAATTGACCCAAATATGAAAGAATAATATGTAGGGTTACCGCCCTATTTTTAGATAGAAATTTTCATTTAATTGATTTATTTATAAAAATTAAAAATTTTTCCACATCACCATGAGGTAAGATAAAAGGCGCCTCTTCAAAAATACACAAGTTAAAAAATACAAAACTTAAAACAACTACCACAGTTTTGCGTTAGTTACAATACTGAAAAGCGTGGAGAAGAAAAAAAAAGCATTTTTTTCAAAGAAAAAAAAATTGGAGCAAAAATTAAATATTTTGTTCAAAATTTTCAAATTTTAATTGCAATTTTTTTTTTCTCGAAAAGATGTTTTTCTTCCCATTAAAATCTCATCAGTATTGTAACTAACGCAAAACTGTGAAAAAAGTGGGCAGAAATTGTTGTTTTCGTTTCCATTTTGATGACAATTTCACAATGTTTATGAACCACCCAATTTGTTCCCTTAATTGGTTTTTACAACTTTAATCATTCGGTACATGAAAACGGTTCAATGGATTTATTTGAAATTTTACAGAAATATTGGTGTTCTAAAGTTCTTTAAAATATCATACCAAATTAAGTCCTACAAATAACATTTATAAATCAGTAAAAGATTTACAAAAAGTCTTTAAAAAGTCGTTTTTTTGACCTTTTCTGAATGTAACGATGAGGAGCCAAAAAAAATAATCGTTATAACATTTTGAAAAAATCTTGTAGAATATTAATTGCAGTTTTTAAAACTACCCATACATTTTCGGTGTCCTCATTCCCTGCGATGATATTGGTAGTCAAATTCAAAAGTCTGTTTTTTCATTCAAAGCCAGATATTCTATTGAAAAAAATTTGTACAATGACGAAAACAAGTGACCCTTTAGCTGAATAAACAAGTTATTGAAACAAAACATCAAATTGGCTCAAAAAAATTTTTCAAAGAAAATGAGAATGTTCAAAAAAGAAAAAAATTTTAAATTTTTGGGTCGTGCTGATTCTTATTATTGCGCAATAACGGTGCCTTAAAAAATCATTTGCGAAAATTTCTCATTACAAAAAGGATTAAGCTTCAGAATGCTTTTTGTTTCATCTCAATACGACCACTTTTCACAGAGATACAGCTCTTCAAAAAAACACTAAAAAAAAGTGATTTTTTTTTTGTTCCCTTAATTGTTTTGACAAGTGTATTTTGTTTTTGTAAATTGTGGACGAGGGTCACTGCGATTCGGAAACACTTGTGTTTTGTTTTTGTAAATTCTGACAGACAGGTCACTGTAATTTTCGAAGATGTGCAATATATTACCTTCAATATGTGTACTGTGCCACGATAAAACTTATCATTAAAAACTTTTTTTAAAGCTTTAAACTCAAAAGCACCTCAACAGAAGTCCAAGGAAAAAAATACTAAACAAGTTACTAAATGGACACGGGTAACTCTGAATGCACATCAATATTTAATGGGGGTTGAAGTTGAGCAGCAGCAATTCAGTGCGCACTCAGATGTGCGCTCAATAGGGCACGCTATTGATTTTGAAAAAGCTTTCCCATAAGACGTGTACTGCCTATTTATGTTGGATAAACTATAGCTAGTAAGCAATGATATAAAATATGCTTACTTACTTTACTTAACTTTCTGTATTTTTTATAAATTTTGTAAATGCTTCCACGAAAACTGATTATGCATTGAATAAAACTTCGAATGACGCCCAAAGGTCGAAAAAATATTCATTCTGTGTTTCCCTCTGTTCCGATAATCGGAACATGAATTTTTAAAGAATTTTTCAGGGGGTGCCAAGGGTAGCTGAGTTTCGGTGAAGATGGTATGATCTGAAACCGATCATCCACCATCTTTGGGGGAATCCAAGAATGGCCAAGGATTCCTAAGGTTGGGTGGGTAATGGCCTCACTGCAACAACATCTGCAGTGCCCTGATGTGTCAATAGTCCGTCCGTGTATTTTCTAGTCCGTTACCCTTTTCCCTAGTTTTCCTCAGGCCTGATTTATGTTTTTGTTTGCAGGCGAGGTTAGGTTTCCGGGGACAAGATCCCCTCCCGTCCGACGAGCTGACGCCGTGCAACCGCAAGCAGGCCGCGTCCCCGGGACTTAACATTCCACCTTCCTTTCCTAACACTTCCTTTCTCTCTTTCCTTCCTCTTCCTTTTCCTACCCTTCCGCTTTACCGACACCTTTCTCTCCTCTTGCCTCGCAACAAAATGATTTTTCCCGTATTATAAATATTACATATTTTCTTTGAAATTACCAAGCTCAATCAAGACTAAGCATATTGTTGTCAAAATAAACTTCAGATTTTTTTATTTTGTATTTATTTTTTTAATAATTCGACTTAAAGTTAATTTTTTGCAGCACATCTGGTTGTTTTTCCTACTCTGAAAATTACTCAAATGATAATTCTGCTTTAGCTTTTGAAAAAAAAAAAACGACAAAGTATCAAAATACAAGTGAGTAATGGCTCTTAATTTAAATAACTTTGAATTTTTTTTGTAATATGCAGTTAATTTTTTAATTTAACTTTTTAATAATTTTGCTTAAAAAATTAATTACTTGCAAAACACAATAACAAACCCGCTTAGTTAGCGGAAACACATCTCCGCTTATAAATTAATTAAGCGAATATAAAACAGTGCTTCCAAAGTCTTATCTTTTTGAATTGTCATCAATTCATCCGTTTAAATACACACCAGTCGCCATCTTCACATTTTTGTGACGTCATAATCATCTTTTAGTACAATTTTCTTTTTTAAATGAAGACTATAAAAATAGAATTCAGCATTTGAACGCAGTGGTAGAACTGTAAAATTAAAACGAAAAAGAAAAACGATCAAATAAAATGAAAATATCTTTTTTCTCTTAGACTGTGTGTCAAATTGCGTTAAAAGTTTAGTTAAATTTAATCTCATGGCTTTATTTTGAAATTACTGTGGTCTGGAGCTCGTTAAAATTTTAGCTCCTGGTTAAAATTTGACGTTTGTGTATGCTCTTGAGTGTACACAAGTGAGGAAGATGAATGCAAATATAATTATGGAGTTCATTTTGTAAAGAAGTCGATAAAGATCAAGAGTAAGTTAACAAACCATAATCGTCGCCCGAGAATAGTTTTGTCGTATACGCCATTTGAGCATTTTTGGGAAATTGCATTTTAAGTTTTACGTTTGAATAAAAAAAGAAACAAACCGATAGCATTTTTCTGTATTTTTAATAGAATATTGTGTTAAATATCACCTTTTGATTGAAGTATTCTAAGTTGTTGAGTCTGTTTTGGTTTTCAAATTATAGAGGTTTTTCACTAAAATGTTTTTGTCGTATACGTCTCGAAAATGAGTACTTTGTTAGCACCCCATACAAAGTAAACGCGTGGAATCAAGTGTGAAGTGGAATTAAATGCAATAATTTTAAATTTAATAGAAACAGAATTTTCAAAGGTTTAGATATTATGATATTTTATAAAAAAAAATAAAATACAAAAATTCTTAAAAAATAGTGAAAATTTTGATGAGTTGATGACTAATATACAAGGGTATATGGTGATTCGCAAGGTGTGACAAAAAGCTAGAGCGTGCAGGTTGGGTTGAAGTTAGGGACAAAATTAATGGGAACGGGGATCTATTTCCCCCGTTTAGTCGGAAGAGGCAATTTTCTAAAAAAAAATCGACTTGTAATGCAAAAAAAAAAAAATGAACAAAAATACCTAAAATATCATGCTCTCCTTTTTTGTAAAGCCCCTATTTCCATTAAGACAGTATAGTAAAATAGATAGATATTTTTTTTATTTTTAAGTTTCCCAAAAACTAAAAGAATGCAAGTTGCATACAACTTGCATAGAAAACTTGCATGTTACTTGCATGAAAAACTTTCATGCAACTTGCATGAAAAACTTGTATGCAACTTGCATGAAAAACCTGCATGCAACTTGCATGAAAAACTTGCATGAAAAACTTGCATGAAAAACTTGCACGCAACTTGCATGAAAAACTTGCATGCAACTTGCATGAAAAACTTGCATGCAACTTGCATGAAAAACTTGCATGCAACTTGCATGAAAAACTTGCATGCAACTTGCATGAAAAACTTGCATGCAACTTGCATGAAAAACTTGCATTGAAAACTTGCACGAAAAACTTGCATGCAACTTGCATGAAAAACTTGCATGCAACTTGCACAAAAAACTTGCATGCAACTTGCATGAAAAACTTGCATGCAACTTGCATGAAAAACTTGCATGCAACTTGCATGAAAAACTTGCATAAGAAACTTGCATGGAAAACTTGCATGAAAAACTTGCATGCAACTTGCATGAAAAACTCGCATGCAACTTGCATGCAACTTGCATGAAAAACTTGCATGCAACTTGCATGAAAAACTTGCATGCAACTTCACGAAAAACTTGCATGCAACTTGCACGAAAAACTTGCATGCAACTTGCATGAAAAACTTGCATGAAACTTGCATGAAAAACTTGCATGCAACTTGCATGAAAAACTTGCATGCAACTTGCACGAAAAACTTGCATGCAACTTGCATGAAAAACTTGCATGCAACTTGCATGAAAAACTTGCATGCAACTTGCATGAAAAACTTGCATGCAGCTTGCATGAAAAACTTGCATGCAACTTGCACAAAAAACTTGCATGCAACTTGCATGAAAAACTTGCATGCAACTTGCATGAAAAACTTGCATGCAACTTGCATGAAAAACTTGCATAAAAAACTTGCATGGAAAACTTGCATGAAAAACTTGCATGCAACTTGCATGAAAAACTCGCATGCAACTTGCATGCAACTTGCATGAAAAACTTGCATGCAACTTGCATGAAAAACTTGCATGCAACTTGCACGAAAAACTTGCATGCAACTTGCATGAAAAACTTGCATGCAACTTGCACGAAAAACTTGCATGCAACTTGCATGAAAAACTTGCATGCAACTTGCATGAAAAACTTGCATGCAACTTGCATGAAAAACTTGCATGAAAAACTTGCATGGAAAACTTGCATGAAAAACTTGCATGCAACTTGCATGAAAAACTTGCATGCAACTTGCATGAAAAACTTGCATGGAAAACTTGCATGAAAAACTTGCATGCAACTTGCATGAAAAACTCGCATGCAACTTGCATGCAACTTGCATGAAAAACTTGCATGCAACTTGCATGAAAAACTTGCATGCAACTTGCATGAAAAACAACTTGCATGAAAAACTTGCATGGAAAACTTGCATGAAAAACTTGCATGCAACTTGCATGAAAAACTCGCATGCAACTTGCATGCAACTTGCATGAAAAACTTGCATGCAACTTGCACGAAAAACTTGCATGCAACTTGCATGAAAAACTTGCATGCAACTTGCATGAAAAACTTGCATGCAACTTGCATGAAAAACTTGCATGAAAAACTTGCATGAAAAACTTGCATGGAAAACTTGCATGAAAAACTTGCATGCAACTTGCATGAAAAACAACTTGCATGAAAAACTTGCATGGAAAACTTGCATGAAAAACTTGCATGCAACTTGCATGAAAAACTCGCATGCAACTTGCATGCAACTTGCATGAAAAACTTGCATGCAACTTGCATGAAAAACTTGCATGCAACTTGCATGAAAAACAACTTGCATGAAAAACTTGCATGGAAAACTCGCATGCAACTTGCATGCAACTTGCATGAAAAACTTGCATGCAACTTGCATGAAAAACTTGCATGCAACTTGCATGAAAAACTTGCATGCAACTTGCACGAAAAACTTGCATGCAACTTGCATGAAAAACTTGCATGCAACTTGCACGAAAAACTTGCATGAAAAACTTGCATGCAATTTTTTCATGCAAGTTGCATGCAAGTTTTTCGTGCAAGTTGCATGCAAGTTTTTCATGCAAGTTGCATGCAAGTTTTTCATGCAAGTTGCATGCAAGTTTTTCATGCAAGTTGCATGCAAGTTTTTCGTGCAAGTTGCATGCAAGTTTTTCATTCAAGTTGCATGCAAGTTTTTCATGCAAGTTTCATGCAAGTTTTTCATGCAAGTTGCATGCAAGTTTTTCATGCAAGTTGCATGCAAGTTTTTCATGCAAGTTGCATGCAAGTTTTTCGTGCAAGTTGCATGCAAGTTTTTCATTCAAGTTGCATGCAAGTTTTTCATGCAAGTTTCATGCAAGTTTTTCATGCAAGTTGCATGCAAGTTTTTCATGCAAGTTTTCCATGCAAGTTTTTCATGCAAGTTGCATGCAAGTTTTTCATGCAAGTTTTCCATGCAAGTTTTTCATGCAAGTTGCATGCAAGTTTTTCATGCAAGTTGCATGCAAGTTTTTCATGCAAGTTGCATGCAAGTTTTTCGTGCAAGTTGCATGCAAGTTTTTCATGCAAGTTGCATGCAAGTTTTTCATGCAAGTTGCATGCAAGTTTTTCGTGCAAGTTGCATGCAAGTTTTTCATGCAAGTTGCATGCAAGTTTTTCATGCAAGTTGCATGCAAGTTTTTCATGCAAGTTTTTCAAGCAAGTTTTTCATGCAAGTTTTTCATGCAAGTTGCATGCAAGTTTTCCATGCAAGTTTTTCATGCAAGTTGCATCCAAGTTTTTCATGCAAGTTGCATGCAAGTTTTTCATGCAAGTTGCATGCAAGTTTTTCATGCAAGTTGTATGCAAGTTTTTGATGCAAGTTGCATGCAAGTTTTTCATGCAAGTTTTCCATGCAAGTTTTTCATGCAAGTTGCATGCAAGTTTTTCGATCAAAAATTGGTAGGAGCATTGAATATTTATTAAAAACAAAAATATTACTTAATGCTTAATTTTTAATAAATATTAATTAATTTTGAACAAAATTTCTTTAATTTTTTTTTAATTTTGAGTTTAAAAATTAAATTTGCTAATTTTATTCACTAACATAATATACAGATATCTAGCTCTCCAAAAAGGTATAACATGACATTGTAAGTATTACCGCTGCATTTTACTATTTTTTTGCTGTTTTACGTCAGTTCTTTTTAGAAAAACTGTTCCTCCCGGATAAACGGGGGGAGTGGGAGGGGGGAATAGACTCCCCTTCAATTATTTTTTCTTTTTTCTTGTCTCAGCCTATCCTACATGCTAGCTTTTGTTACACCTTATGCACCTTATGCGAATCACAGTTTATACATATAATATTATATTAGTTAACAAAAAAAATTAACCGACCGTTCGCGACGTCCGTGTCGGTGCGTCGTCGATGCTAACCGGCGACATCCACGAGACAGACAACCAACAATGCAGGTATGCACTTCAAGTCACAGTCAGGCATTTTTTGACATAGACCGGCTATAAGCAGTCGTAAGAGAAAACGAGTACCGTTTTAAAAAAACGACTATCGTAAAATGTAGTCGCGATCTAACGGTAACGAGAGATTTTAAATGAGGTTAATTTTAGTAGAGGGGTTTAATACAATCATTTTTTGCTTTTTCTCTATTAGATTTAATTAAATCAAACTTTATCTAGGTATGTCGCTATAGAAATGCGGCCTTAAACACCTTTCAAGACAATCTGTCCTTGTAAGCAGTGAAATAATAATTGCAATTCATTCATATTGCATGAAGCAATGTCATTCAAAATACTTTTTACTTGCAATAGGTCAAAATATGAATAAAAAAAAAACCAAATTAAAATCTTTCTTTTTTTTGATGACTCAATACAAAAAATCAATATCAAGCCCTTGGCAAAGGATATGCAATTTAAGTCTTTTAAAAGATCTCCATTTCATTCAATATCGATGAAGATAGTGATGATGGTGATTTATATTTCATAATATACAACCAAAACCAAGCCACCCTTCAAGGAGTCAAGTACTTTTCATATTTCGAATCATATTTAAATGTATAATGTTTTACCTTTACGTTGTTTCCTCGGGTAAGTATATAGATATTAAAAACATACAAAAACTGTAAATTCTGTAAATTATGCCACAGGGCTGGATTCATGTATGAGTATTATTTACAGTTTTTTGTCATTTCCTTTGAAGGAGATATTATTAAATTCTAAAAGAACGCAGATTTCTTTAAGCTTTCAATTCTTGAAGAAATAATAAAATTCATGCATATCTGTATTTTGTCATCTTATATCGACGTGAAATAGTCCTGCGCACCTGCCCCTCGAGCTTAGGTAACACACGCGCTGTGTAGGTTGCAAAGCTTTCGTACCATCATATTAAATATTGAAGGTTTGTACGAAACAACAACAACTTGAGTGAGCTACCACCAAGTTTTATAGGCTACAGCTATTTCACGGTCGCCAGGCCGATCATCAGACTCCTTAAGGCTAAGCACGCACTTGCGATTTCGATCGCGCAACTATTTAGTCGCAAGAAATAGAACAAATAAGTTTCAATGTGAGTGACCGCACTTGCGACCGAGAAATCGCGACTGAAATTTGGTCCATTTTTCGAGCGACGCGATTTTCGCAAAACAAAATGAAACAAATGCAATTACATGTTTGTGACCGCACTTGCGATTTTAAAACCGTAGTCGCGTAAAAAAATAAACATGCACTTGCGATTTTCAGTCACGCGATTTTTCAGTCGCAAGAAATGAAACACATGGTTTTAAACTCAAATTTACGCACGCATATGCGACTGAAAAATCGCGGTGCTTAAAAAAAATGAAACAGGTTCCATTTTTAGAGCGACTTTTCATTCGCAACGACTTTAAATCGCGATCGCGATTTTTTAATCGCAACGACTTTAAATCCGCAAGTGCGTGTCTAGCCTTAGTTGTGCTTAGTCTATGTTTATTCAATTTTAATTGAAAAACTTTTTGCCGTCACTGAGGAAAAGAAATTTGTTCATTAAAAAATGTCTCACCACAAACTTTGTAAAACAATGTTTTTAGAAAATAATTTTCGATATTCAAATTCTCAAGAAAGAACATAATCATTACTTCTGATCAATTGTAACACAGAGATAACCGGATTGATGAAGAGATGTTACAGAAATTTTGGTTGTAACATTTTTAACAATTTGTACACAGACTTTATACAAAACATGAGGCCTCTTATATTAAGACTATTATGTAGTCTAATGAATCCGGGACTGGTTGCATCGTCAACATAAAATCAACAACATCGACTCAGCTGGGGAGGAATTATTATCGGTTCATCCCCGCAAGCAGATTTCTGCTTGTTTCCAATCCTTCCTTTCTTCTTTGTGAAAGTTCCTGTGAATTTTTTTTTTTTTTTCAAACTAACAACTCGCACAAGTTCATTGATTTTCCATTTACGACTTTTGAGTTCAGAAGTGGGCTTAAGGCGGCAATGGTGTAGTTCATCATGTTTCGTATACACAATTTATGTTTTCATTGCTGGTCTTTGTTTTGTTTGTTTGCAAAAAAGAGAAAAAAATAAAAACAGAGAAGACCCGTAATAGAAACAAGAAAGGAGCACGATGCAAGGATAAAGGTATCATGGGATCCATGTAGGTTGATTTTTGATTCCATTGAAAGTTTGCAATCGAACTGTGAACACTGAAGTGCTGTTTCAGCAGCAACATCAGAAGTTTAAGTTATTGAAGTTTTTTTTCCTTCTTTATTTTTTTTTTCGGTTGCTTATTTTTCTTACTTCTGTTTACAGTCTGCTTGTCGGAAAGAATGGTTTCCTCTATCGATATATTTATTTTTTACTTATTTCCTCGTACAAAAAAAATGTAGGAAGACAAGATAATTAAACCTGAAGAGTTGATCAACAGAACATACAACTGCCAAAGTTGTAAGCAAAAATGCAATGAAAAGTTATTGTTACAAAAATGGCCTTAAAGCATTTCATAATTTAAAGTAGATTTGCAAAGGAATGCATTTTACAATTAGATTATCTTCTTTCTCTGTTAACTTCTTCTTTTAATTATTCTTTTCTAAAACTAAATTCAGATAAAAATAGCAATAAAGTTACGGCCATATTGTTAACATATAGGGGTTTTGAGTTTTAAATTTGTCTCAATTTTTTATTACTTTGACATCTAAATCAAAATATTCATACATATTTTGACATCTAAATCAAGTCAAAATAAACTTAAAACACTCGAAACCCCTATAGAACTAGTTTTTCCGTAAAACTAGCTTTGAAGAAAGTCAATAATATGGCCGTTAGTGTTTTTATAACTTTTAGCTTTTAGTTATAGGCTTAGGGCTTGCCGATCCATTTACAGTCTTATTTATAAACCCATTCAAAAGTATGTCTAAACTAAAAAAGCTCCAACTAAAACAGCTCTAACTCCAAAACCTAATGTATAAACATTTTTTTTGTCGGGTTTATTACTAACACTCGATACGTTCAAAAAATAAGGCAAGGCAATTTTAAGAAGCTATCTTAAATTCATTAATTCATTAGAGAATGGATGATTCCAGGTATGTCACTGGTACTATGAGGTCGTATTTAGACAACTGCTTCAATTCGATTAAAAATAATAATTAGATGTTCAACAGTCGTATAACTTTCCATTGGAAGTTATTGAAATCGGTCTGATTTGTGAAATTGAAAATTTTGACATTTCTATACGTTTCGAGGAGGCAAAGCACTTTTTTTGGCGATTTTATGAAACAAAAGGGGAAAAAAAGGGACAAGCCTAAAAAAAAGGGGAAAAAAATCCAAAAAGGGGAAAAATAAATGTTCTGTTTTTATATTTATGTGCAAGTATCTGAATGCAATTACTCTTTTGACTGCATAAGGTCTAATTGGAAACATAAGATTTCTTGCAGTTTTTCACAAATTTTCAAAATTTGCTGTTAAAACCTATAGAAAAAATCTCAACTGTGGGAACTTGGCGAAATTTTCATGTTACGAAACAGGTATATTATAAATTTATCGGAATATTAGGAAGCTTCAAAGTACTTTTAAAATTCTATATCCACGCTAGCCAAGAGTGATTATGTCGTGAATCAAATAAAAATTCCGCTAAATTTTATCCGAATAATAATTTTTTGACACCAGTGAGGTGAATCAGTAGAAGCATTAAAATTTAATCGAAATTCTAAACCAATTCGAACACGGCCTTACTACCTTTTTTACACTTTTTTGGTGAAAAGAAAGAAAACAAAATGCAAACAAATTTTATTTTGAATAGTTTAATTGAAAAGGGAACCGACAAAGATTTTAAGAAAATGGTTTTAAGCATTAAATATCATGATAAAACAGAAATGTTTCAAAAGAGATAGCGGACAAAATTAAAGAACAATGATTAAGGACAGAATGATTTAATTCATACATTTTTTTTTTGTTTTATTGTAAAATTATGTTATGTATTGTAATTGACACACTATTATATAATTTAAGAACACCTTCGTTCACAAATGTTATTAGATTAATTTTAAAAAATATATATTTTAAGCGTTTTCTTCATAAATTTATACGTAATTTATTTATGGGAAAAAAGAATTTTTTTTTGAAAATTAGGGTAAAAAAACCATTCTGGTGCCAACAAAAGGGGGGGAATGTCTTGGGACCTGGGAACCCCGCTCAGGACTCGAATAACATTGTTTTTAGAGAGACGTGTACGTGTACGTACGTTCGGAATCTTTTTTTCGCCGATTATATCTCGAGAACGCATAGAGATATCGACTTCAAATAAATTTTATTTTACAGATAATAAGGCCATAAGGTGCAGAAAGGATTTTCAGAAAAATTCAATTGGCGGTTTTGTTATTACAGTAATTTTTTTGTTATTAAAGTTAGACATACTTTGGAATGGGATTATTAATAAGACTGCAAATATTTAAACAGTGGCAATATAAAATTATGCTCCATTACACATCCCTGCTAAGAATCTATGCTTCTTGTGTTTCCACCTTTGGAGATACATATATTTCTGATTCTGATGAGTGGTTGTTCAAGCAAGAGAAAAGTCCGCCAGTATTCGTTCATCTTGAGGCATGAAGAAGAAGCAGAAGATATTTGTGTTCGTTACCTTTATTGAATTTGTCAGACATATATTTACAACAAAAATTTTGAAAAGTTTTCTTGGCTCCAAAAATGTGAAGTGACCGATACCGCTATATGTAGATGTATGAAAAATTTAAAGGCTGATTTAAAAGAAAGATTTTCTGATTTAAACAAAAAAATAATTTCCCAGCCAATGTTAGTGACTAATATTTCAAATATACAGTATCAAGAAGAACTCGCGGAAATAGAAAATGATGAGTCAATTAAAACTTTTTTCGACATAAAAGGAGCGATGGCATGGCTTTGTGAGGAACCGAAATCAGATACCCCAATGCAACGAAATATGCAAGAGAGCTATTGATACCTTTTCCATCTTTATATTTTACTGAATGCGAATTAAGTAGTTAGTACCATAAATGACTTGCTAATATAGAAAACAAAAATCTTCTTGATATGACAAAACGAGGAGACTTGAGACTTAAGCTCTCATAAAATCCTGACATAAAATCGATTTGCATGAGGCATCTCACTTATTTTAAATAATTAATATTACAAAGTTATTAAATTATTTTGTACTTGAATTTGTGTTCTACATTACGAATGAAGACTTTCCAAAAAACTAGACTTGGACAATTTTTTGCGACCTAACGTGATTTTTTTTTCTGTATTGATTAGCCTAATGTTTTATATGTGTTGTTAATTTTCTTGTTTTTACTTACTCGTGGTTTTGTGTGAAATAAAATTCGAAGTTGGGTAATCAAAATTGACACTTCGATGATGAACCAGTTAAAGAAAGTGGATTTTGATACACAGACGATTTTTATGTGATACTGTTGATAGCCTAGAGAAGGTATTCGAATTCTCGTTTTAGTTCATCAACGGTTTCGGTTTTTTTTTTTTAATTTTCTCTAAAACGACTCCAAATATATCCATGAAAATTGGAATCTTAAATGACCAATATGATTGTAAGAAAACTTGATTTCAGGTATTTCCCAAAAAATCCGCATTATGGAAAAAAGGTTTCGACGTTTTTTGAAAAATTAAATTACCCTATTTTTGAGTTATTGCCGTATAGCTTTTTAATGGCTTGACAATTTTTTGTTATATTTGTACAGTCTAGTGCTTCTAAGTATATTACAAACAATATTGCATTAAAAAAAATATTTAATTTTTTAAACAAAAAAAAATCCTTTACTTTTGACTTTTTTTTTTAATTTTTAAAGAATAAAAACTTTGTGATATCCAGTTGTGCATATTTCTTATATTTTCTAAAGAAAAATCATCATCAATATTGATGGTAGATTAAGTCTATTTGTATACACCAATTTACTGTGAGTAAAGTTATATATGGGTCATTTATTAACTCACTTCCAACTAAATTGTAAAAACATGTCACCTGATCCGTTTTGCCAATTCATTGAACCCCATGACTTATTCGTAAATTGTTTTTCTACAATAAAATGAAAAAAAAAAAAACACGATTTTCCAAACGCATTTCTTTAGGATGAATTTTGCGAGCATTCATCTTCTCTCCCTGCATGACTAGTCACAAATTTGCACACCTTACCAGAAACACACTCTGTTCATCCGCCTATATGAAAAAAATATCAATTTATAATCCTGTCAAACCAAAAACGGGACCTAGGGTCCTTTCTAATCAAAACTATACAAAATTACACAACCTCACACACAACCACACACACACATACAACACTGTTAACTGCCAAATTTTAGGTTACAATGACCAAAAAAAAAATACGAATATATCTTTCGCACACCTGGTTTCCCTAGCCATGAAGGATACGCACTGTGCGGAGAGCAAACTTAGGACTCAGCAACGACACGGTAGCAATTTAACAGGTACGAAAAAGCCTTCTGGAAAGGGGAGGAAAGAAATTGATTGTTGCCAGAAGCAGGAGCTCTTCCATCGGTCAATCCCAATGGACTGTGAATTTCTTCTGTCCAGGTCTATTCTGGACATGACACATCTCCTATACTCCAACCATAGTGTGTACAGGCGGTACACACTTTACCTCCGTACTATTTCATGCATCATTTGTATGCAAAATCTAGAGCCTGCTGATGCCCAATAAAACTCTCACCAGGGATATCCTTTCTCTCGAATAGGCAATTCATGCACTCGCACATTCCATAGCACTTTGAACTTTCCGCAAGGATTGAGTGCGGATGTATGAAAAAGCCTTTATATGAAAAATATACACACTCACACACGGAAGCCTATTGTGCGTTGCCAGGGATATTCCTTGCAGGATACTCGAGGTTCTTCGGCCTTACTACATTCATTTCCTATTTACTTTACCTCCAACAACGGCACTATACATATATATACGGCAGATTGTGGGATTGGGATGGTGTTCTAATAAATGGCCGCCTATTTAGGAAGGATGCATGAAATTACCATTACGAATGATAGATTGAGGAGATCCTTTCCTTGTTGAAGACACGCACAACTTTTTTTTTTTGCATAGCAAAAGCTTTACAAGCTTATGTAAGAGATGGGAAGAAAGAGTATAAAACGGAAGATTAACTACGGTAAATTAACTTTCTTGAAATGAGGACTTTCTATATTTCAATCGGTGTGTGTCTATGTGTTGAATATAACCATAACCAATCTTCAGGAGAATGAACCGAATTTCACCAAAGTGGCCAGTTATAAAATTTGTATTTAATTTGTAGTTAAATATACAAAAATGTTAATAATTAGAGTCTAAAAACTGTCTGGATGACGGTGGAGAAGCCACGCTGGTTCCTCAAGGCCAACAAAGGCCTTTCCGATTCCTTTTGATGTCCAAATAGTCTGCAGAAAATACGAAGCGCTGTCATGTGACTTTTTTTTTTAATAATTCAATCCAATAACTCAGAAAAGCTGACGATATTGACATAATCGTAAGAACACATTGTACTGTGAGTGGCGAATTTGTGAATCTAGGAATATGGGTTTTAACGGTTAAAGAGGGGAAAACCGAGTACATGCAGCCATGAGATATCTTGGACAGAATGTCGCTAAGGTAGTAGCCGTGGCCTGATGGTTAGTGCGATGGACTGTCATGCCGGAGGTCTAAGGTTCGAGCCCCAGCCTCCGCCACCTATTTATTTAAAAAAAAAAAAAAACGGCTACTGCCTCTTGCGAGGAATTGACAAATCCTCCAAGAGTATCTCCTGTCACAGAAAAGTGCCGCTCGTTAGCCGTTCGGATTCGGCAATAAACTGTAGGTCCCCTCCATTCCTGCAGACACGCACACAGGAATGGTTGAGAGTTGTAAGTCACTAGGCCCTAGTTCTTCATGAGCTGTTGTGCCATCAAATTTATTTTTTTTTTTTTAGAATGTCGCTAAGGACAAACAGCTATAACTTTGGAGCTTTTAGGGACTTTGTCCACCTATAGGTTTCACAATCAAATAAGACAAGGAAAAGGATATCAACGGTAAGATCAAACCAAGAATAACTCCTTCCAATAGCTGCTTCTTTGGGCTAAGAAAGCCATTGACCAAAAAAGCCTTCTCTTGAGAAACTGAAGTGTCTATTTCTATAAGACAAGACAACCCAGTTCTTCTTTAAGCTGCAGATTAATGGATTTTGGTAGAAAAAAACTATTCAAACGAACATCAGAGCAAAGACGAAGAATGGGCAAAAATATATGAGGAGATACAAGAACTGTATGGCCCACACCGACTTAGCCCAAATAGTACTGCCTGGTCATTTAGAGAAAATGGAAACCGATAATCTATCCAGGAAAATCTTTCAATCCACCCCCCGAGCGACGGTGGCGCGGCGCAGAAGAGAAAGACCAAAGACAGCTGGATAGACCGAGCTGAATGGAAGAAATTTTTAGGTTGAGTCCCCAGTCCACTGCTGTCTGCAGCGCTAGTATTATCTTAAAATCGCTTCTGTGAAAAATCTATTTAGTGTCGTTTTCATTTTCAGCGACCCAAAATCAGTCAGAAAATATTGTTTTTTTTTTTTGTAGGTAACTAAAGTGGACCAAAAATTTGTCAATATGTGTTGCTTGCCCTTCGAAGCAACGCAACATCATACCTAAAAACTTCTGGAACTTAACTGATGATAAATTTTTTTGATAAACTTAGTAATGAATTTGAGAGTTAATTGAATTATCTAATCGACCTGTTTTTTGGATTTTTTTCAAAATTTTTTTTTTCGTGATAATTTTCCACCTTCAAAATATGAAATTTACGAAATTTTGAGGTAGCATTTTTGAAATATTTAAAAATTTCATCAGAATTGAAATTTTTCAAAATAATGTTAAATACAGGTAAATAAAGGTGCAAATTATATTCTGAAATAACGTTGATGCAATTTATATGAGTTGCCTGTCTGACAGGTGAGATGAAAGCACGCGTTTTCGTAACGCTCGCCTAATCCAGTAGCATTTGAACCTAAAAAATTATTTTCTTTCGTTGCATTTTCAAATCAGATTGAATTGTTTTTTCTTAAAAAATTATGTGTTTATGTTTATAATATACCAGTTTTTTTAAAAAGCATAATTTTGCATTGCATCCTATTCAACAAAAGTATAAAATTTTTTTTTTTAGGTCAATTGTTTTTTCAGTTTTTGTAAAGTTTTTGATTTGTATTTTTAAGGGTTGGTTTGAGAAACTTCAAATTTATAAAGCGTATAGGTAATTTTAGTCTAGATTTAAAAAAAAAACATTGAATTAAAAAAAAAAAAAAAAGTTTTTTTACTTTTTTTAGATTTTGAAAAAAAAAAAAAAAATATTGTTTTAGGTCAATTATTGTTTGCAGTTTTTGATTAGTATATTTTTAATTGTTAACTTCATAAACTTTAAATTTGTACAGAGTAAGTAATTTTAGTGTTGATATTTTGATTTTTTTAGTTTTTGAAAAAAAAAAATGATTTTTTTGTAGGTCAATTTTTTTTTTACTTTTGATAATTTTATTAATTTTCAATAATCTTTTCATTACCAAGCCTATCTAGGTATATTTAATTATTTTTTCATAAAAGTATTCCTACCCGCCTGGAAAAAGAATCTAGTTTTCAATAAGGCCCTGGCAAGTTTTTCATAGTTACTAACAAGGGTGTAGCAAGGGTTACTATAGGCATTCACTAGGCCCTCGCCAGTTATGAATCTTTTTGTCTCGTCAGTTAAATTCTGCCTAAGCCCATGGTTTTCCATTCAACCATTTCAGATATGGGGGTCAAAGCTAGAAGCTGTCAGTCGCTCTATATTTTATTTATCTAGATAGACATCTCTTTCCTCGATGCCCACCACCCTGGTTGTACACTCTAAATGATCGTTGTCGTAGCCAGTCCATGTCTATGGAAGAATGTGGCTTCGAAGACTTTAGTGTGCTTATCACGTCTCAGCCTGCCGATAAACTGATGGTCATCATCCTGGTTGGTCCTGTCTTAAACATAGCTCTGATAGTCTCTATATTCATGCCGTTTGTTTGCATTTACGTCCGTTTTAAAGCATGCAGCGCTTGGTAATGTCATCGTTTGTGCTTCTGTGGCGGTGCGCTTTCTATTGCTTATATTGCGAGATTGGGATTCAAAAACACGTTTTTTCTTGTTAAAGATGATAGAAGTTCACTAATTTCACTAATTAACCGCGAATCCATTGTATTTTATTTTAATTTTAATTTTATTTTTTATGACCACTAAAAAATTCTTGCGCATGCAAAATTGAATAAATTGACGATTAATTTATTGTCATTTACTTTGGTGTGCATGCAAGTATATGTGAAAGACTATAGGTAAGTTCGGTGAGGATCTTCGGAACAGAAAAGAACAAGTTCAATGAGAAATTGTCTGTTCTTAACTGTTCTGGCTTGCTGTTCAGTGAGTCTATTTGCACTTGCTTTTTAGGTAGAAGAACTGAGAACAGATTTCTGAGAAATGTCAAAATCAGTTGTGGTTATGTCTTATTCTGTTTTGTCTGCAGTTGCGATTTTACTATTTGACACACCGATTCCCAATCCTAATTTGAAATTTACACAGTTAATTAAACACAAAGATTTTTATTACGATATAACAGGATCCTGCTTTTATTAATTTTTGTAAGATGATTTCACCAGCACTTTATTAAATAAATGTTCTCAGAGAGGCACTAATAGGGGTCTGTCATGTTTTCCTCGTCCATGTTTTCTTTCCGAAAACTTGCTAGAACCTCGCCTAAACTTGCCAAAAACTTGCCATTTTTCCATGCGGGTATAAAGTTCACGTTGGAATACGTAAGAAGAAAATTTTATTTTAATAATTTTGATACTGCTTTCGGCGAGAGCGTTGCAAAAACGCAACACGAATTTGCTGGGCTTTTGGGGTCCCAATTTGTTTCCAATTTTTTTTTTTTAATATTTCATCTAATAACACAAAAATTAATCCAGTATGTAACATTTCAAGTTTCTAAGTCAACTGGAACTGGTAGCCGCCGGAAATGGGTTAAGCTATGTTTTTTTTTTCTTAACTGGCTGAACAGAATGGTGACGGAGACGGAACTGGAGCCGGAGCTGGAATAGCTGTCAAAATATTGAATACACGCAAATTCAATGTTGCGAACACAACGGAACGTAGCCGCATACGGAGCTGCAGCCGCAGGCGGAAGAGTTCACCAACTTTCAACTTTTCACGTACGACACTTTTGACGTTTCAATTTGTATGAAGAAAAAAAAACAACTTTTTGGGTCGGAAAAAAATATTGTGGTTATTTGTATCGCGAAAAAAAATATTTATTAAAAGGAAAATTATTGGAAACAAAAAATGTGAATTTTGAGCTTGTACACAAGAATATTCTTTTGTTTTTCTTCAAAATACTTTCAAGGCTGTACAGCTGCATTGTGGGGTGGGCACTTAAAAAAATAACGTACGACACTTTTTGACAGCTCTTCCAGTTTCGTCTGCGGCTCCAGTTCCAGCATTCTATTCTGTTCAGGCAGTAAGTAGGCCAATTGACTTTAAATCAATAAAAGTATTTAAACAAAAGTGCAGATATTCCAAGCAGTTAAGATATTCTAAAAAGCGAAAAAACTTCAAGCTGTTAAAAGCCTTCAAGCATTTAAAAGACTTCAAGCAGTTAAAAGACTTCAAGCAGTTAAAAGACTTCAAGCTGTTAAAAGACTTTTAAAAGATTTCAAAAAATTCAAGCAGTCTATAATTATTGCATACCTTTAACTTTTAGTCTTTTGCCCTAAATGATTGCATTATTAAAGACTTCAAAATTGATTGGGAATTATTTTTTAAAGTTGAAGTACTAAGCTGAAGTAAAAATACTTTAAAAAAAAAAGTCTTTATTCAATTGACTGCAGCTCTAATATGAATATAAAATGTCGAGCTTCGTGAAAATTTTACGTCAGCGTTGAAAATGAATGTGCAAGTATTGCTTTAAATCAATATTTATGAGATTTGATCTCAGATTTAAAAACAAAAATGTTATTTTTTTCTAAATGAACCAACATCAAAGACATAGGTACTTTTGAACTGGAGTGGTGCCTGAGGCAATTTATTAAGTTTAAGTGCAATTATATGAGGTACCTAAAATTTAAAGCCCCATTCACATGAGAGCGACCAACGAATGACGAATTTACATATATATAATAAATGGGATTTTAAAACCTTTAATAACCTAAATTCTTCACAAAATCCAAATAAAATGATAGAAAAGTAAAAGGAATTGTAGGTTTGTGGGATTGGTAGGATTTGGACGGTGGCAGGGTTTTTTGTATGGGGGGCGTCTAGGGGTATGCGTTAATTTTTATGGGGAGGGGAATTTTTTTTTTGGGGGGGGGGGGATTTTTAATTTTTTTTGGATTGTATTTAGTGTTTTTATTATTTTTTTAAAGAGTATTTTAACGCTTAAAAGCCGTTTTCGATTTTTTTTTTAGCGTTTTGGTAAATTTTTGGTACCAACAAGGCAGCTGAAGCAATTTATAATATTAAAATGTTCTTTTAAGGACTACAAAAAGATTGTAAAGAGAAATTAAAGTTTTGATTAATAGGTCCTTGGAACACACGCAGCGTCCCTTTTGTGCAAAAAAAACTGTTACATTGGCGCCTGCCTGGCGAATGATCACCCCCTTAGCGGAGCAACGGAGTTGCGTGAGCTGGTACAGAGGGCGAAAAAGGGAGTTAAAATCCTTAGAAGCGGGCCACGCAAGGTACTTTTAGGCAAGAAAACTGTTAAATATATGCATGCATATTCGTAATCTAGGAAAATCGACTTTTGTCTTCAAACGTGATTTGCGGATAAACTAGACGGGCTGGAAGCATCAAAGTTTACACCCTTAAACTTAACTTGCGGCTAAACTAAGCGACTTCAAAAATTTATATTCGTAATCTATGAAGTGCCAGTTCTATAAAATCAGAAAAAAAGTTGGTAAAAAAAGTTGTTTTTTTTTTCAAAAAATTTCAAAAAAGGTCGGAACAAATTGTTTTTTTTTTTTACTGACAATCGTCTGTACCAAGCTTAAATCTTTTACTTGGCTTATTTGTTTCAATAGTACCTACTTCCATATAGTATTTAACTGAACAAATTCCCCTTGTAAAGGTTTACCGATCGGTCTTAATGAAGAAAAAAAGTCCATATAAGGCCCGGCACTAAAAAAGAGGCTTACCTGTTTGCTGGTCATAAAATAGAAAAACTAAGTTAAACCATCTCTCAAAATATATTAAGCAGGATTTTTTCAGCATCACTAGAGTAGGAATATACCGTTACAATCGAAAAAGTTATATAATTAAACATTCAAATGGGAAAACCCCGACCTCTTCCATCGATTGGATTCCTTGAAAGTATACATATCTCTTCAACGAATCTCATCAATGACAATACCTTATGGACCACAGTTAAGAGCCCGACAATCCCATCCATTCATTTGCTACATCATTAGAAACCTAAACGAGTTAACTATACAAATGGCACAAACAGATAGGGAAAGCCAAAAAAAGGCCCTTAATGCCTAATCGAGTTAGGTTTTCTGTTTTTCCTTAATTTTTCACAGTCATTCATTCGAGAGTCCTTCCGGCCATCACTGCTGTTTATAACAACGCCAACCAGAAGGTATGGGTTAGGTATAGCTAGCGTCCAGGTCTAGGAGGACATTCGTATATCGAAAGTACATCACACAGCTAAAGGAGGATAAGGCCACAAAATTTAATTTGAAAAAGAAAGAAGAAACAACAGAAGCAGAAGGAGCTCACCGTTTCACAAAAAAAAAAAAAAAAAAAACACCACAAAATCGTTAGCAAGGACACACAGCAAAGTGCAAAAGAATATTATTGAAGGGTGGCAAATCTCCGTTAATAATTCCAAAGAAACCCAAAGAAGACGCACAAGAAGTGACTCGGGGAAATCTCATTTTGTTTGGAGTCCTTTGTATCCTGTTGTGTTCTAGTGTTGTTGTTGTCATCTTAGTCTCGTGCTTTTTGTTTCCTTGTCAGTGGGCTCCGATCAGAGTTATAAATTTTCGTCGAACAACACGGATGGAAGAACAAAAGGCTGATATACGAGAGGAAAAAAAGTATAATGGAAAACAAATTATGCACTTGTACCTTCAGTGTAGCGTGAAATCCCATATAGTCGGCCACTCCTACACACCCCTTGGCTCTATACCCGCAGCCCAAAAGGGGGGTTGTCTTAGTCCTCATTTGGGTGGAAATTAAAATGCATTTTTCTTTTTCCCAGCTTCCTTTTCCGTTCTTGTTGTTTCTTTATCCAATTGTCCAGATTTTTTTTTTATATTTGTATGTATACATTTGGTCGCTTAGTTCTTATCTCTCTCTTAATTGGAAGAGGATTATTTGGATGGAATTTTAATCATGAGGAAGAGATTTCATTTAATTTTGTTTTTGCGATTTTAATTTTTTGTTTTGTGTTTTTTTTTTTTTTTTGTATTGAGTTTTAATTGAAATTCCTTATTCGAATTTTCGGGTTCTTTATTAAGAAGGCTTTTGGATAAAAGTGCTTTGGATTAATGAAAGAAATTTTTTTTATTTGAAAAGAAAGTGTTTGGGATGTTGTTGAGGTTTTGCTTGAAAGAGA
Source organism: Epistrophella euchroma (assembly GCA_947049315.1). Classification (NCBI taxonomy): domain Eukaryota; kingdom Metazoa; phylum Arthropoda; class Insecta; order Diptera; family Syrphidae; genus Epistrophella; species Epistrophella euchroma. The sequence continues at coordinate 115,732,582 of OX346245.1, read as the reverse complement.
TAAGTTGGTTTTCTTATTTCTTAATCGGGATTACGGATTTTTTTGAAAAATTTATCAAAATACGCTATAGCTACTTTCTTTGAATTTTTTTTTTTTTAATTTATTTCATCCAATTTGATTCATCCAATTTTGTTTTCTTTCACTCACATCAACTCCACTTACCATCAACATGAACCCTTTGTTACGAATGAGTCTGAAATTCCTGATAATATGTAAATTTGTACAACAAATAAATGAATTTGCCAAAGAGTATGGTAGCTTATTGTCATAAAGTGCTTTAGCAAAGTAAATGTTCGATATTATACACAAGTATATTCGTATTTTTAAATGAAACACATAAATTATAGTCATCTCTGGAAAGAGTAAGGCTCAAATCAGGATAGGAGTCACTTGATTGAAAGATTGAAAAGGCGATCAATCGATAACTGGAATAAAGTGAAACATTTTTATTCAAATTTAACTCTATCTATCTATCTATCTATCTATCTATCTATCTATCTATTTATCTATCTATCTATCTTCTTCTTCTTCTTCTATATATGTATATAAAAATGAATTGCTGTTGGTTAGTCTCGCTAAAACTCGAGAACGGCTGGACCGATTTGGCTAATTTTGGTCTTGAATTATATGTGGAAGTCCAGAGAAGGTTTAAAAGGTGAATAAATATGAAAGTTATTAACTATCTTTCAGATTAATTTTATGTAAATTGATAAATCTTAAGTTTTGTTACAAATTAAATTTCTGAACGCAACCATAATATTTGACATTTAACAACCTACTATATGTACCCGGCTGGAAAAATGGCAAGTTTTTGGCTAGTTTAGACAAGGCCCTGGGTAGTTTTCGGTAAGGAAAATCTAGACGAGGAAAACATGACAGACCCCCTTTAGTGCCTCGCTGAAAATATTTATTAAGTTAAGTGCTGATGAGGCTCTAGCTAGTAACTAACTAGTGAAAACATTTTATGAAAATTAATAAAATAAGGATCGATTTAAACTCTAATAACAATATTCATTTTTTCGTAAATTAACATTATTGTCCTTCGTCGTTTTCCAAGCTTTCGCTCCACAAGCTCTCATTGTAATACTTTAGTTATTTTATTATAATAAAAAGGACTATCTCTATCAAGTCTAAGAATTTCATGTTTTTGGAATGTATAGACAAATATACTTGGCTAATTAACACCATAGTTCAACAAATTGAAGCCCGAAAATGTATTAACATATCAGAAACGCGTCGCTTTTATAATTTATATAATTAATAAATAATGTTGTGATAATTTCAAAGTTTACTTTATAATAATAAAATTAAATTATATTTTAATAATCTAATTTTTATTTTTATTTCATTATATACACACAACATGGAGACAACACCCCAAAGATATGTATGGAGTCGGTTCAGTAGCTCAAGACATTACCCCCTACATACAAACCAACAAAGTTTATAACTTTATAATATAGGCTATGTCCATCGTCATGTTTCCAATTCTCATACCAATTATTTAATTTATTTTCTGGGATTAATTGGAACTGGTCAGGGCTTAGACAGGATTTAACTGTCGAGGCAAAAAGGTTCATAACTAGTGAGAGCCTAGCGAATGCCTATTGTAACCCTTGCTAGACCCTTGTTAGTAACTATGAAAAACTTTTCAGGGCCTAATTGAAAACTAGATTCTTTTTCCAGGCGGGTAGACTAGTTGACCCCGCAGACTTTGTACTGCCTCAATCGATAAATAAAAGACCTAAATTTTTGTATAAAATAAACTTAAAACAAACAAAAGGAATCCATAATTAATAAAAAAAAAAAAAAAAATGCTCGGTATGAATGAAGTTTTATTATGGCTATTTATAAGGTTTCAATTTGATATTGACAGACACACACAGTTATGATACAGTCTGTTAATCAACTTAAAATGTCACTATGTTCAGAAATTTAATTTGCAATAATTTGGAATATCCATTTGATTTTAAACGTTTACAATTTCCAGTACGTCTGGCCTTTGCGATGACCATAAATAAATCACAAGGCCAGTCGTTGGAAGTTTGCGGAATCAACTTGGAGTTTCCCTGTTTCGCGCATGGACAATTATACGTAGCGTGTTCGCGCGTCGGAAAACCGTCATATTTGTTTATTTGCGCACCACAAAACAAAATAAAAAATATAGTTTATCAGAAAGCTTTAAATTGATTAACAAACTGTATCATAACTGTGTCTCACATAGGCATGGGTCAATACTAATATTTTGTAATATTACCTAATACTAATATATTAGTTAACAAATATTATAATATTCAAACCGATATAAAAATATCACTAATATTTTTCTGCTTTAAGAGCTTCCCGGAGTGAAATTGCGATTTTGACATTTTGAACCAAAATATCAGGATCAGTGTATGGAGAAAGCTATTTTTAAAAATGAGTTTTTTTGCAAATATCTCAGAAACGGTTGGTGCCAGAGAAAAATTGTATTCTACAATCTTGTAGCTGAGACAATTTCCCACAAAAAAGGTATAAATTAGTATTCACTAAGATATTACTAATATATGAAAATATTCAATATTACTAATACTAATATCATAGATATCATAATATTAAGATATTAGGATATATTATTTTTTTCGTAGCATTATTCGTTAAAAAGTTACAGCAAATTTTCATTGCCTTTCAACCCTTTTAAGAGGTTTTTTGACTTTTCGATCTACTTTAACTTTTAACGGTTAATGCCACGAAAAAAATATTATGTACCTTTTTTGTGGGAAGGTACAAGATTGTGGAATAAAATTTTTTTCTGGCACCAACCGTTTCTGATATATTTGCAAAAAACTCATTTTTAAAAATAGCTTCGCCATACACTGATCCTGATATTTTGGTTCAAAATGTCAAAATCGCAATTTCACTCCGGGAAGCTCTTAAAGCAGAAAAATATAAGTATCATTTTCAGGCGAAGCTTATGTCTTTGTTGTATCATAATACCAAAATATCAGGATCTCAGTGTCGGGCGAAGCTAATATTTTTAAAAATGAGTTTTTTACAAATATCTCAGAAACGGTTGGTGCTAGAGAAAAATTTTATTCCACAATCTTGTAGCTGAGATAATTTCCCACAAAAAAGGTACATAACTGTAACTTCTTAACGGTTAATGCTACGAAAAAAATAATATATACCTTTTTTGTGGGAAATTGTCTCAGCTACAAGATTGTAGAATAAAATTTTTCTCTGGCACCAACCGTTTCTGAGATATTTGCAAAAAACTCATTTTTAAAAATAGCTTCGCCATACACTGATCCTGATATTTTGGTTCAAAATGTCAAAATCGCAATTTCACTCCGGGAAGCTCTTAAAGCAGAAAAATATAAGTATCATTTTCAGGCGAAGCTAATGTCTTTGTATCATAATACCAAAATATCAGGATCAGTGTCGGGCGAAGCTAATATTTTTAAAAATGAGTTTTTTACAAATATCTCAGAACCAACCGTGCTAGCGAAAAATTTTATTCCTCAATCTTGTAGCTGAGATAATTTCCCACAAAAAAGGTACATAGTATTTTTTTCGTGGCATTAACCGTTCAAAAGTTAAAGTAGATCGAAAAGTCAAAAAACCTCTTAAAAGGGTCGAAAGGTCATGAAAATTTGCTGTAACTTTTTAACGAATAATGCTACGAAAAAAATAATATATCCTAATATCTTAATATTATGATATCTATGATATTAGTATTAGTAATATTGAATATTTTCATATATTAGTAATATCTTAGTGAATACTAATATATTAGTCACATCCCTAGTCTCACATTATTTATTCGAATTTCAATTTGGTACCTGCTCCGGTACGGTACCTTTGGCAACCGCAAATTGATAGACGGACACTTCACCACCGCCGATTAAACGCTGGATATTTGAGTGCTGACATTTAAGTGCTGGATATTTCACAGCCGCAGTTTTAAGTGCCAGATTTTTCGTGTCTGGGTATTTCGTTTTCGTGCGTTGGCAAGGTAGTATCAAGTTTGAAATGGTTGATTCACAATAAGAATTAATTAATGTTTTCAATAGTAAAAATAACACATCGTGTTCGTTTTTAGCTTAATCATTAGCATTTTATTTAAGAAATCGTGCAGAAAGGTATAGCTTTTGCCAAAGAAAAACCACAAAAATTAAAAATTTACTATGCAAATTAATATAAGATCATTTAAAAACACTATTTGTTACTGTCGGAGCAATTTTTTCATGTTTTATTGTTAAAAAGCTTAAATAATAGCAAATTGAAATTTGCGTCAAAAATTGTAACACGCGCAAATTCGTTTGTTTAGAAGGGATTTACACCTTCAGTTTTTTAACGTACGTAAAAATCCGTATTCTATTGTGACTTACCACATTTTTAATCAAAAATGAATAGGCCGTGTTTGAATAATTAACACTGCATTACCTATCAGGTGGTAGTGGTCAAAAGTCTGGTGGTGAAAGAACGGTAGCGAACTATACTCAGTGGCGAAACCGCTATAATGAAATTTCCAGGCACTTAAAGGTCTGGTGGTCAGAAGCTGGTGGTGTCCATTGGTGAAAGTTCGGCGCTGAAAGGTCCTGCTTCGTACCTACTCACCTACCACGTTTTAAGTTTTTACTTAAGCGCCTTAACTTTGGCAAGTTAAAACCGACCCTGTCAAACACACCGACTATGCATTTGGAAAGAGCTTATGGGTTACTTCATCATGATGATGTTTCAAATTGGCAAATGTTTTAATTAGCAATCGATGCTATCGATCCGATTGAAATATTTCAGTCCTTTTGAAAAACCTTATTTCACTGAATGTACCTACATTGTTCATGTACTTATACATTATATATATTTGTACATATAAAACATACTTTCAATAGCTAGCCTGATGTTTTCAATACAATATTTCCCTTTGAACCATCCCTGCTAATTCATCATCAGGGTTCTTTTACCAAAGCCTATTTTCAAATATTTTTCGCTTGAATTCAATCAGGAAAATTCCAATCGAAAATATCCGTTCGAATGGGTGTGTAGCAGGGAGAATTGAGAGTAAAAATAAAAACACTTATCTCGCACCAGCAATTGCATTGTGTACGCCACTGAATAAAGCCTTCTATGGCAATCAATTGATTCCATCATATATATCCCTCCCATTGAGCTGGGACCACCTGGAGAAGAAGTATGTACATATGTATTGTACATTGTACAGCACCTACCTGCAAATCAAAAACGAATTACTTCATGCCATTGAGCCTATTATTTCTCGGGGTCGACTTCTCATTTTTGTTTTTGGTTTGGTCTCGATAAACCTTATGGGAAAGGCGCGAAGGTACATGGAAGATTTCTTCAATCGGAAAAAAGAGAAAACTTTTTATTTTTGCCACAACCAACATGGGAAATTTTACAACGCCCCGATAATGAATTTTCTTCACCCTCAATCCTGAGCCTGACCACAAATACCACACTTGCATAATGCAAGGTGCAAACATTAGCGGCTTCCCTTGGAGGCTCAGTACAGCGGTGGAGATCCTTACAACCTCTAGGGCCTAGGCTATCACCATTCCCACCATTAACAATGGAGTATTGAGTAACTGGCGTAATGAAAACATCATCGCAGTGAAATAAGGAAAAAAACCAAAAAGGTTGAGTTAAGATGGGGAATAAAAACTTTTTCAATTAAAATTATAAATATTCATTTAGTAAAAGTCCCACGAACTCGTTTCTCTTATACCTGGAATTGTTTTGGCCTTCCTCCAATCTCCAACCATTTCAGTTGACTATATAGGTATGTAGTTGGTATATGCTGGTGGTAAGGAGAAGAGCATTATTGCTTTTCTCCTCACAACCATCCCAACCCTTTTTTCTGCTGCAATTCCTGCTGAGTACAAATTGATTGTAAATAAATTACGAAAACGCAAACAAAAATTATCATGCAAATTCACAATAATTAGTGTATGGTCTTGAAACTGATTACATATTCCATTGAAACTTTGATATTTTGTTTTCTATATACGTGAAATTGTTGAGGGTGTCAGTTGGGGTAAGTTTTTAAATAAATATGCTAATAAAATAATAAACTGAATTTGATTTCTGAAATATTAAGTTAAATTCTTTGGCGTCAGCTTTATTTAATTTCTTTAATAAACTTCAGCAGCAAAGCAGCCAATTAACTATACCTGCTTTCACGAAAGTAAAATACAGGAATACCTACTAGAATACTTCTTCCAGTTTGGCATGTGGTGAGAAAGTGCCCGCCTGGAAAAATGGCAAGTTTTTGGTAAGTTAAGGTAAGGCCCCGGCAAGTTTTCGGTAAGGGAAACATGGAAGAGGAAAAATGACAGGCCCCTATTAGTGCCTCGCTGAGAACGTTTATTTCAATACCTAATCATGTCGATTATGGAAACCACAACAGTGGATCCGCAGTGATTCGCAGTACATTGTTCACTTTTTTTTCCACGTGAAATCGATAAAGATTAAAGAGAGCACTACACTGCGATTCAGTGCGGATGTAGTTTTGCGGATTCCATAATCGACATGAATGGCTTTGAATCGGTGTGTCAAGTAGCAAAATCGCAACTGCAGACAAAACAGAATAAGACAGAATCACAACTGATTTTGACATTTATTAGAAATCTATTCTAGGTTGTTCTACCGAAAAAGCAAATGCAAGAATTAGTGTCAGTGTTTTATAATAAAATTAAATTTAAAAAAAAAATAGATTCGCGGTTAATTCGTGAAATTAGTCAACTTTTATTATCTTAAACAAGAAAAAACGTATTTTGAATACCTCCAAACCTCCCAATATAAGCAACAGAAAGCGCATCACAGCAGAATCACAAACGATGACACTACCGGACGCTGCACGTTTTTAAACCGACACGTAAATGCACACAAACGGAAGGATAGGTACCATGAGAATTATGTTTGAGACAGGTCCAACCAGGATGACCACCAGTTCATCGGCAAGCTGAAACGTGGTGAGTACACTGAAGTCTTCGAAGCAACACAACAACAAGAAGTGTCTCTTGAAATAAAAACCATGGAGAATATTATGTGAAACAAATCTTGTTTTTTCAATATAGCTTTTAACGGCTTTTAGTCCATGAAAATTTTTTGGCGTTTCGTCCCGGCGATCTTACTTGGACTCATCAGTTGACTAGTGAGGGCCTTTTCAATATGCAATTTCCATTAAGTTCAGTTCATCTTACATAGATTTCATGGTTTTTACTTGTCAGGGCTTGTGCAGAATTTATCTGACGAGGCAAAAAGGTTCATAACTGGTGAGAGCCTAGCGAATGCCTATTGTAACCCTTGCTAGACCCTTGTTAGTAACAATGAAAAACTTGCCAGGGCCTTATTGAAAACTAGATTCTTTTTCCAGGCGGGTGTTTATACTTTTATATCAGCAAATTGGATTTTCATCTTCAGAGAGACTTTCGATGTTTATTTTCAAGTGGCATGGAAAAAGGTACGTTATTACGAACTGTCACTACCCGCCTGGAAAAACTGCAAGTTTTTGCCAAGTTTAGTCAAGGCTCTGGAAAGTTTTGATTAGGGAATATCTAGGCGAGGAAAACTTGACAAATACTCGGTAAGGTCCTTGCTAATAAGTGACTTGTGGGGTAAGTTTTGCTATTCCATTAAGAATACCTACTACGTGGTATGAAATATTAATGTATGCAAATATTCATTTTCAACACTACTTCTGTTTTGCGAATAAGTCCTGTGGTAAGCTTATCGAACAGAAAATCGCAAGATCGAATCACTCAACTCTTTTTAAAATCGTTTTTGTCGCTCTAGGCAAAATGGTACATAACTGGTATGAGCCTAGATAATTTCTGTAATTAACCCTGCTAGCCCCTTGTTAAAATCCATGTAAAACTATTTAATCTTAATTAAAAACTAGATTAATTTTACAGTTGGGTATTAGGCCAATAACATACGATCGTCCAAATGGACGTACTTCCATATCGACGCACTTTCAGTACATAATTATATTTATATCTCTCAGTATCTCGGATGCTGCGGAGTGTTAGTTAACTCATACACTAATAACTTCGATTTTAACCTAAGTACTCTTTGCCTAAAATCCCGTCTCCTGAATCTTAGCTATAAGTTTCTTAGTTTTTAAGTTAGTCTATAAGCATTAGCTTGTAATTAAGCCAAATAAATGGGGGTTTTGCCCCCACTAAAGCTAAAACTATTTGTCTGTGCGTGTCTGCAGAAATGGACGGGACCTACAGTTTATTGCCGAATCAACACAAATATATATATGCCAGTAAGACCTAGAGTCTTATAAATTAGGCAATGTTAGAAGGAATAGAAGGATAGGATAGATTTTTGTTAGCACAGTGGATTGAGAAATAAGATTTTGATTATCCCATTAAATCCCCAGGGGTGGCGTTCAGTTGAGGGAATATTGAAAAGAATGCTGCCTAGAGACTTGGGCTCGAACTCACACATCCAAGTTAGCAGTCAAGCACTACCCTCCACTGCGCCGCACCACCGAATCCAAACGGCTAAAGTGAGCGGCACTTTTCTATGACAGGAGAGACACTCTTGAAGGATTTGTCACTCCCTTGCAAGATGAAGTAGCCCTGAAAAACATTGCTTTTTTGTTTTTATGTGGCAGAGGCTAAGAATCAAACCCAGACCACTCACTGGCGTGATAGTCCAACGCACTCTAATCATCACGCCACGGGCTACTACTTCTTCTTTCTAAATATTATCTCTTCTCCTCCCTGCTGGATCGACACTCTTCGTTAGTTGCTCTTGGTTTGCGCTGCAGTATTTTTTCCTCGGGTTCTTTTGCTATCTGGCTGGTAGCATTCTTTGATGATGTTGCGATATTAAAACCAATTATTCAAATTTGGATTATAGGTGATATAGGCTGGAATTAAGGCTGATTTCCAATGCCGCGTTGGGCGTCGCTTTGACAGATTTTTCTTTCAACGCGAAAGCTCTCACATAGCAATTTAGGCAAATTGTTTACAATGACGCGTTGGGTATTATGTTACGATTCTGCACCTATTTAAAGTTGAAAAAAATCAACTTCAGCGTGCGTTTTGACAGTTAAACATGACAGTTAATGTTCGAATTCCTTTCAACAAAAAAATCGATTTATTTAGAAGAAAAAATCGGTTTTTTTGGACAAATTCCTTTTATTGAAAGAAAAAAATCGATTTTGTTTAAAAAAAAAAATGGAATAGTTTGTTGAAAGGAATTCGAAATTACAGTTATGTAGGTTCATTTTGATTTTCTCTTCAAGTCGTCTGTCATGTCGACGCGTTCGTAAAGCTTGTAAACGTATACGTAAGCGTCTCTAACGCGAACGCGCCATTGGAAATCAGCCTTTAATAGTTTACGGAAGCCATCGGCCATCCCGATCATCAAGGAGTCTGGATGAGGGTCCCTATGAACTAACTCCCAGTCTATAGACTTGGTGGTATAGCTATACTCAAGTTGTTGTAGGTTCTTTCAAACCTTTTCTCTAAAAACTTATCCTTTCAGTCCAACTTATCAAAACAGATTGATGGAACACACAAGCATTCCATATAGATAAGGAACCTACATTATATTTACATTATTTCATGGATGTTAGTTTTATAAGTATAAAATTTATTAAATAATTCTCTTTAAACATAGTAAAACTTTGATTTAATCAAAAATTAAAAGTTTTCCATCGAAAACGTTATTTCATCCCTAATATAAGAGATGTTAAACTTTTCCCATTGAAACTTATCAAATTTTGTGCATCAGACATAATTTTCGAAAATTATTCAAACATCTTTCCAACCTAACCTAAGAGCAGTGCAATACAAAATGTTGACTCAACGAACATAGCAATTGCAGCGTCACAAAACAATTTGTATATATAATTTACAATATTACCATTGTTATGTTAAAAAGCCAATTATACTTCTGTCATTTCCATGAGTAACTTCAACTATAGACTATATGAAAGCTTTGTACCGCTATTCTAAAACAACAACAACAACAACATGAAGAAGACACCCAAACTATATAGAGTTAATATAGAAACTACGACGATGAATTCCCCCGAACAATGCATCGGGTAATCTTGTTAAAAATGAAAATTGCAACATGCAACAATATATACAACATCTATTGTCCTGAATTATTCATCTTTTAGCAATTGAGGAACGCTGAGCACTCTGAGTGAATGCACATCGTTTAAGGCATTCCGATTTTCATTCCACACCAGTCAGGTTTGGGGCTGGTCTTCTTTCGCTGTATATGCTCCTTCTCTAGCACCCCCGGCATCCTTTTGCATATCTTATAAAATAAACTTTAGTTCCTTTCCGCACTGAGGATGAGAAAATAAAAAATAAATCCACACACAAACTATGTGAACGTTATGAGCCCGCAGAAGCTTGTCGTAGAATCGTCCTTACCATCGCATCGTGTCGTAGTTTCAAGATCTGCTGTGTCAGAGTCTCGACCCCCTAAGCTACTCGCAAGGGACAAATTAAAATATTTTGAAAACATCTTTTGTGCCGCCACCCTTCATTCTGTTCTTCTAGACCCCCTCTCTCCTGCTGCATAGTAAAAGTTGCAAGTTTGGTGCAAAGTTTGCTTCCGCAACACTGATGCTGCTTTTACAGCTCCCGCGACTGTTGCCATCTGTATCCGTGATGCAAAAGGGGGGTTGATGTGCTCCGGGTACGTTATATAAGGGTTGGATGAGATTCCAATTTGAAAAAGTTGTTTTTTTTTTTTTAACATTGCAAGAACGCTTTGGATGCCCATTAAAAAATTAAATCATAAACGAAAAAGATGGAGGAACCCAGAAAGGGATGAGATAAGCGCAAAAGAAACTTTTTCATTGACTTTAACAATCACAGAGTCAGAGTATACTTATTTTTTGCAGTAGGTACCTAGTATCTAAAGATACTTCTGTGACAGAACGGATAATTCCCGGTTCATCCAACTAATATATATCTCGCTGTCCAGAATATTCAAATGTTTTCGTAACAATATTATTGTCTCAAATAACAGTAGTTCTGGAGGCGACCGTAAAATTACATACCTCATCAAGGCTATCAAAAAAGAGGATACCAACTGATAACTTTAGTCTAAACATCAACAAAACCGGTTGCTACGGGTACTTCACATTTTTCCAGTTTCATTTTTTTGGTTAATACATTTAATAAAGTAAGGTATTCATGCAACCAATTGTGTAAAAAGATAAGTTTACGCAAAAGTTTGCCTGAACGTCCTTTTTATTCAATTGAATAAATGATGCGTAATTGAATCAGCTGTTCTTTAAACGTCAAATATTAAACGTCAAATGTGTCACACATTAGACTTGTTCAGATTTCGAATTTATTTTTAAATGGAGAACCTCTCCCAAACCAACGCGAAATCGTAGACATTTTTTTCGGAACGATACAAAAATGTTAAATAGATACACGAGTCGTATTTTAAGGTAGAACTATAACCGCCATATTATTAATCCTTGGATTAAAATGAACTTTTACCGCCATATTATTCAGTCTTGGATTAAAATGAGCTCTAAATCCAAATGAATTAATGTGGCATTAATTTTTGGTTTAAATAAGTGAATACATCTCGATTAAAGTTTTAATCTGGATTAAACGACTGAATAATATGGCAGTACCTAATAGTCGAAGGCAGTGGTCGAACGAAAATGAGAGAATACTAAAAATCATATGGCGCACCCATAATGTCGGTTTCTTGCTTTTGGAAGAGAAGAGCGGCCCAAATGCACCTCACGGAATTGAAACTGAAATTCGTTGAGACAAGGACGAGGAAAAGAGAAAGAGTGAATTATGGGTCATTTCTGATTTTTACTGTTCAGCATTCTACTTTTCATTGGTTTATGACATCTGCTTCTGATAGCTTCTAACTATTAAGGCTCTCCCAAACCAATTCGAAATATTCCTATGTCCCCTTTCACACAAGGCAATTGAGTTGCCGGCAACAATTAGTTCATAGGCGAGAAGGGCAGGAAGAAAGAGGGGTAAACGAAATCTCCCCGGTCAACAAATTCAGGAGACTTTTTTGACGTTTCTCTTCACACTACGTTTGTGTGCTTTCAACCAAGGTAGTTTAAAAGGAAAATACAGCAAGTCTCCTCCGACTTTGTATCTACGTGTGAAAGGTATAAGAGATTGTTAAGGAGATTTAAAGAAAACGTCAAAAAAATCACCAGCAACTAGTATCTTCGTGTGAAAGGGGACTATGCGATATATTCGTATTGTTTGTTTTTATTGTTGCTTTCGACGTCGGTCGTCAACGAATGATTCACATTGGTTTGGGAGAGCATTTATATGTAGTTCTATTTAATAATTTACTAAGACTGCTTTTACACACTGCATCGCTTTAGGTTTGCTTCTAATTGCAAAGACGCTTTTATACACTGCAAAATTTGAAGGCAATTAACTTTGCGAAAGTGAAAAGGTTTCATCTATCTGCACCCTTCACTCCACTTGATTAAGCGAAGTTCTTAGAGTAGAGTACGAATTGAAATAAAGCATACTCGAACAATAACGAAAAACACAAAGAGGAATGGCCGATAACGCTGCAATTTATTCAACCTCAGCAATTTTGTTTACCCCGGCCACCACACACGTCCCTCGCCCACGTGCTTAGAAATCGCAAGAGAATTTTGCAGTGTGTAAAAGCAGTCTGACCAGCTTTCCTAATCGTTGACTAAATATAGACGTCCTAATTTATTTTTTTTTTGTATAAACTACGTTTAATTCACAACTTTTTTTTATAAACTACATTTTAATTTATAACTTTTTGTCTATAAAGTACATTAGTTCACAACTTTTATCGCGATGCAATAGTTACAGAGCACGGTCAGAGTTTTTTTTTAAGTTTTCTCAGACATCATATGTATCATATATCTGAACACGTCTAATTCTAAAAGTCACAATGACGTTTGTATAAGTTTATTCAAATAAATTTGAATAAGTTTCCGCAGCAAAATCCTTAGATAATTTTATCCAAATTGCGTAAACCATTTCCCATACAAAATTTGACATTTCATTTACCAAAAGATAAACTTATCTAAAAGATAAATTTATCTATTGCTTTACGACGTTGCATGAATCCCCTTATTAAGTACGGCAACTTTGTGCGCTGAATGGTAAAATAATAAATAAGTTTAGGCTTCAACCAAAAAAAGTAATTTGATCCGCATTTAACTACAACAAAAAACTAAATTAAAATCACACGAAGAAACTGGGCATTAAATAAGTTAAAAAGTAGAGAAAACAGCGAAAGGCTGACTTTAGCGCAAGTAAGCATTTCAATTTAAGTGATTTTCAAAGTGAATAACGAAGATGATAAATTCAATAGAACAGCCAGCAGATACCTACTATATACTATATACTCTTATACTATAAGAGAATAAAGTTATCCCGGGATCTGGTGTATTCTATGTGAAGTAAAAAGTAGGATCTACACAACTGGATGTCTTCGTCGCATTTAATTTCTATCAATTCTTGTGAAAATCTACAAGTGGTGCGGATTAAGGTGCAGCAGATAAAAGAAGTTTAAGTTTTAAGTAATTGATTTTTATCCTGCTTATATATTCATAGGAAGGAAGTGTGGATATTTTTGAATTATTATAGAACTGTTATCTTTTAGAGTGAATAAAAGTATTTTATGCCATTTTAGATTAGTCAAAATAAATTCTTTTAAAATAATTGTTGCAAACTTCAAGTCCCTGGAATTGTGTGAATATGTATACATATATATCCGTCCGTTGATTTACCGGATTCGTTCGTTAATTTACCAGACTCGTCTGTTGATTTGCCGCATTCATCCGTTCAACTGGTTCACGAGTTGATTTGACAGCCCCGTCTGTTGATTTGCCAGATTCGTCTGTTGAACCCTTCCGTTCTTTTGCCTGGTTCGCCAGCTGATTTGCCGGATTCCTCCTTCAATTAGCCATACTCGTCTTTTGGTTTTCCTGGTTCGCCAGTTGATTTGTTTGATTCGTCCGTTGATTTGCCTGGTTCGCCAGATGATCTGCCGGATTCGTCCGTTGATTTGCCTGGTTCGCCAGTTTATTTTCTGATGTATTTGTCCGTTGATTTGCCGGATTCCTCCTTCAATTCTCCAGACTTGTCTTTTGGTTTTCCTGGTTCGCCATTTGATTTTTTGGTTTCGTCCGTTAATTTGCTGAATTCTTCCATTGATTTGACAGATTTGTCCATTGATTTGCCAGATCCATCTGTTGTTAATTTACCGGATTCGTCCTTCAATTCGCCAGACTTATCTTTTGGTTTTCCTGGTTCGCTAGTTGATTTGTTGGATTCGTCCGTTGATTTGCCTGGTTCTTCAGTTGATTTGTCAGATCCGACCGTTGATTTGCCGGATTTATTAGTTAATTTGCCAGATTCATACGTTGATTTGCCGGATTCGTCCTTCAATTCGCCAGACTCGTCTTTTGGTTTTCCTGGTTTGCCATTTGATTTGTTGGATTCGTCCGTTAATTTGCCGGAATCCATTGATTTTCCAGATTTGTTCATTGATTTACCAGATTCATCTGTTTTGCCGGACTCATCTGTTGATTCGCCGGATTCGTCCTTCGATTCGCCAGACTCGTCTTTTGGTTTTCCTGATTCGACAGTTTATTTGTTGGATTCGTCCGTTGATTTGCCTATTTCGCTATTTTGATTTGCCAGATCCGTCCGAATCTTGCGAGATTCATCCGTTAATTTGCCAGATTCATCTGTTAATTTGCCTGGTCCGCCACAGGTGACAATAATAGGCTTTACCTGAACCTTTTAGCTGATTGCCGAGAACGCCACAATAACATAGATCACTCGATTTCAACTATAAGGAGGATGGCAAAAGAAGAAAACGTCCAGCAATCAACTTACAAGGAATTCGACAAAGTTGACTAACTGAAGGAAAGAACCCTAAATTCCAGAAATATGAAATATTGGTAATAATGTAACTTGTTTGTATATTAGAATAAGGTTTTGGATTTAAGCAAATAAGGAAATACTTAAAATCTAAGTTCTTACTCTTTAGATATAACCCCGGTATTCTGGCGAGCGAATACTCAGTCTTCGATAAAAAAAAAAAACATCACAAATTGGAATGCTTAAGTAGTGTATTCTTATCCTGTTATTTCACTGACAATGAGTCAAGATTTAATTTTACTTATTACTTATTCATAAACCAAAGGCATATAGTTGCAGTATAACGTGTTTTTTTTTTAACGAACTGGGTATTCCTAAATCTTACAAGTACGAGACTTTTGTAACATCCCTGATCATTAACCCTAGTACAAATTTCCCATTTTCAACGAAAATACGTACCACTTTAAAAGACGCATGCGTCATTCACTTTCTCCGAAAATCATTAATTTCTTCTGAATACAATCATTTTCGAAATCTCAAAATAGACAATTCAACCTGAAAACACTTTACCTCTTCGGCACGGTTTAGTTTGCAGTCAATTCTCACGCCGATCGTTTTGAAATTCAAAATCCGCGACACCCGCGCGACGCATTTAGTCGCATTATAAAAATAGAAAAATTCCTGTAGCGGCGATCTCGAAGTGTTTCTTTTTTTTTTTTTTGTTTTTTTGTTTAATTATCATCAACAACGAATGAAATTCCAAAATCAATTGTTCTATATAAAAAGAATTGTATATCTAGGAGTCGAAAGTGATTTATGTAAGAATTTTCTTTTTTTTTTCTTTGAAAATTGCAGCATTAAATATTACTGCACTGCTAAATACAAATTGCGGTCGGACAAAAATCTTTGAATGGAAGTGATTTTTCATTTTTCAAAAAAAAAAAAAAGTTTGTGTTATAAATAGATCCTCACAATAGAGTGTTTAAAAGTGTCTAACGTATTTTAGACCTGCTGCACGCGAGAGTGACGGTTTGTTTAAGTGCTTTTTTTTTTGTTGTTTGAGTTGACTTGCGGAATATTTTTGAAAAGTTTTGTAAATAAGATATTTGTGTATTATGTTCAATTTATGTATCTAGAAAATGTTAATTAAGTGGGGCAAGCCAAAAAAAAATCGTTAAATTCGACGTTTATGGGAATTTGAAATTGCATTTATTCTTTTTTTTTGTTTTGTTTTGTTTTTTCTTTGTTTTGTATGTCATTTTAGAGATCCAGGAGCGTCTGGAGTCGAAAATTTCCCTGAAACAATTTCATGGGTGTAAAAAATATGTTTTCTTGACAATATTCTGTGGGTTTAAATCAGATTCTAGTCAAAAAACCACAAATTCATACACAAACTCAAGAGGTGTGAGTTTTTTTTTTGCTTTAATGAATTTCCATTTAAAGCGAAGAAGATAAATGCAAACATACCTTAATACATACCAACTTATTATCTAATAAAATTAATAAACAAATAAAGCTAAAAATAAAAAACTGCTATTTGGAAGCTTCGAGTAGAAACGCCGCTGTATACAAATCAATTTATTTGTGTGACTGCAAATAAAGTTAACTTCAATTGTGCTCAATACTCACAAATTGGATGTCGGTAGTTTGTCACTGGGTATCTACTTACCTAAAAATTTACTTAACGAGCTCAAAATCCGTTAAGTACCTCAGCCTGCAACACGGGAGTTTCCGGCAGTTGCGATTCAGAGTAAACTGCTTTTAGACTGACAGAATATGTGCTATGGCATGGTCTGTTACTGTTACAGCTCGACAGTTAATCGAGTTCGCAGTCGTATCTCCTGTTACGCACGACCAAATATCCGTCAAATTTTCTCTTGAATGAACCCATTATCTGCTATCCCTTTCATATTGTTAAGAATGAACAAAAAAAACAAAGAAACTTTATTTTATCTTTTTATTTCACAAAAAAATTACTTAACCTCGAAGCTGACCACGCTGCTTGCTCTCTCGTATCAGTCTGACACTACCTCGCAGTTGTCAATCGGGCTGTCATGTAGATCTGTAGATCTGTTTGCGTGGCGTATCGTTTTTCGTCACATTACCCCCCTCCTACGCTTAAGGCTCCGAATTAAGCTGATAGAACTGCTTCAAGCGGTTAAAATGAACGATTTTTTCAGTCCTTCCTTTCTTGATGCGGTAAACAACGTCACCAATCCTTTGCACAATCTCATAGGGGCCATCCCAATCTGATTGTAATTTTGGACTTTTACCTTTTTTTCTTGTCGGATTATGCATCAAAACTAAAGTCCCAGGGTCAAAAGTTTGGTTAGTGCTCCGTAAGTCATAACGATGTTTCATTTTTCGGCTGCCATTATCCAGTCTATAACGAATGATTTTGTGCGTTTCCATTAGCCGATCGCGAAGCTTTATCAAGAAATCGTTAGTGTCTTCGCTGTTCTGTTGATGTGGTGCCAAGAGGTTTTCAGCTGGGAGGCGGAGTTCACGACCATAAATTAACATAGCAGGTGTTTCGCCAGTAGCATCATGAATGGCTCTTCGATAGGCGAGCATCAAAAGTGGTAGATGCTGATCCCAGTCACGTTGATGTTGTTCGCAGAACTTGGCCAGATAGTCCAGTATGGTTCGGTTGAACCGCTCGACCATGCCATCGGATTGAGGATGCATAGCCGTTGTTCTCGTTTTCTCGATTCCCAGGCGTTCCATGGCCTTGGCGAAGATTTCAGACTCGAAATTGCGGCCTTGGTCGCTGTGGATTTGCATCGGCATACCATGACGGGAAAAAACGTCATTTATAAGACGGCCCACGACAGTTTCACTGGTTTGGTCTGCAATCGCAAAACATTCGGGGAATTGGGAAAAGTAGTCCATGCAACACATTATGTACCTATTCCCAGCATCAGTCCGAGGAAGTGGTCCTAAGATATCAACTGCAATGCGCTCAAAAGGAGTGCCGACATTATACAATTGTAATGGTGCCACTCGTCGAGGACTCGGTCCTTTTCTTGCTTGACAAATCTTGCAACACTTACACCATATTCGCACGTCTTCCGAACATCCAATCCAGTAAAATGATCTCTGAAGTTTATTTAGAGTTTTCGCCGTGCCAAAATGACCTCCAGATGGGCTGTCGTGAACCATTGAAAGTATTTGTCGTTGTAGCTGTTTTGGGACAACTGTTTGGTACACCACATCGGTTCGCTGAAAATGTTTCCGGCAGAGAATTTCGTCACGAAGACATAAGGTTTCAAAAATAGCCCAGTATGACTTTAAAATAGGATCGGAACGGGAAATAGTTTTCTTTTCAGGTCTTTGTTCACGTCTTACCCAATCTTTGACAAATTTCAGTTGGTCGTCGGCATCCTGAATATTTTTTAAATCATCTACGATGGCCAAATTGGATACGAGAGCGATATCACGTTCTTCCTTGTTGTAACAATGTCGACATGGTTGTTTAAAACAAGGTCTCCTTGACAAAGCATCAGCGTTTCCGTGACTCTTTCCTGGTCTATGAATAACAGTAAAATCGTACTCAGCTAACTGCTCCAACCATCGAGCTAACTGATTTTCAGGTTCCTTAAAATTCATCAGCCACTGTAGAGATGAATGATCAGTTCGTAATGTAAAGTGACGTCCCAACAAGTATGGCTTGAAATGTTTCACGGCTTTAATTACTGCAAGAAGCTCCTTTCTCGTTACACAATAGTTTGTCTCTGGTTTCGAAAATGTTTTGCTGAAGAATTCTATAGGCTGTTCCATCCCATCAACCATCTTTGAAAGCACAGCTCCGCATGCAAATTTACTAGCGTCAGTATCTAAAACAAACACATCTGTTTCTTCTGGTAACATTAATGTTGGAGCGCTCACTAAACTTGACTTTATTTTCTCGAACGCGTGCTCGCACTCGGGAGTCCATAAGAATAGTTGATTCTTCTCGGTTAACCTCGTAAGGGGTTTTGCAATTTCTGAGAATGAGCGAACAAATCTCCTATAGTAGGCAGCGAAACCCAAAAATGTCTGCACTTCATTTTTACACTTTGGAGCTGGCCAACTTGATACAGCCTCTGTCTTGGCTGGGTCTGGAGAAATACCAAGGTCTGAAATGAAATGACCCAGAAATAAAACTTTGTTACAGAAAAGGTTGCACTTCTGTGGGGCAACTTTCAAACCAGCTTCTATTAGACGTTGACAAACTAATTCCAGGTTTTGAAGGAGTTCTTCAAATGTTTTTCCGTGTACCACCAAGTCATCCAAATAAACTTTACAAATAAAAAAAAGGCCTTCTAGAATGGTTTCCATAAGCCGCTGGAATGTAGCAGGGGCATTACATAAGCCAAACGGCATGAAGTTGAATTCCCAAAGGCCGTCCCCAGTGCTAAAAGCAGTTTTTTCTTTTGAAGATTCATCCAACTCTACTTGCCAATAACCTGATTTAAGATCTAGAGTTGCAAACCATTTAGATCCAGCCATCGAGTCAAGTGCGTCCGCTCTTTGCATAGGGTAGCCATCTTTTACTGTCACATCATTTAGACGGCGATAATCGACGCAAAAACGGAAAGTTCCGTCTTTCTTTCCTACGAGGACTACTGGGGATAGCCAGGGGCTATGCGACTTGCGAATGATGCCTTGACGAGCCATGTCGGTGATCAAAGATGTAGCTATAGTTTTCTTGGACCATGGAAGGCGTCGAGGAACCTGTTTTATAGGAGTCGACTTACCCGTATTTATGTGATGTTTCAACACACTCGTGTGACCAAGTTCATCTGGACTCAAGGCAAACACAGTTCGATAACGGGTCAGAAAATCGTCAGCTTTAATTTTTTGATCAGCAGTTAAAGATGAAGCTAAACAAGAACTAAGATCATTGACCTCCACTGTGTTGAATAAAAGTTTGAATTGCAAACTTAAGGCATCTTTGCAGACGTCACCTTGTAGGGGAATATTTATGTCTTGCAAACGAAGTACGTTGGATTGCAGGTCTATCAGACATCGAAAGGAACCAAGAAAGTCAACTCCCAGTATACAATCCTGGTGTATGTCCGCGACTATAACATTCATCTTTGCTGTAAGCGATTCGATTTGAAACATAACCTCAATTGACCCTTGTATGGGTGTAAGGTGTCCCGCGATGCCCTTTATGAAAGACATAGAAGGCTTAAGCTCAGAAAGTTGGTTGGGTGAGAGCACTTTTGAATGAACAACTGAATGAGAAGCGCCAGTATCCACGACCATATGACATGGGTAAGTCTCGATGCACCCTCGTATATAGAGAACATTTCTGTCTAGGCCGGCAGAATTTATAATTGGGACTATGTTTACAGCTGACTCATGTCCCTTGGAGCCAGCGAGTTGTAGTTTAAATTCTTCGTCTGTGAATGGTGATGTTTTTTAGGTAATGACGCTTCTTTGTCATGAACCTTGCGGATTTTGATTGCCTGAAAGTTTGGAGAGCCAGTGATTACTTGGAACTCAAGAATTTCACCCACCTGAATACAAGGACTCCCAGGTAAAGTTGTATCCAAGTGGCGCACATGAAAGTAAAGTTTTCTTTTCAGTGGAGGACAGTCGATGAAGCCATATTTTTTTTTGAAGTGATACCACTTTACTTTTCCAGAATAGCGTGTCGAATCGAGAGGAAGATCTTTTTGACGGGAATATGTTATGTCGACCGAGCGGCTAGGGACGTTCTGGGCCAAATCTGTGTGTTTCGTCAGCGGTGGCCCATTTAAGCTGACGAATTCCCGTTTTCCGAACTTTCTCTTTCTCCAAATTGGGCAAGTAAAATATTTGCAGATCGCCGTGCTGCTCTGGTGGCAATACGACTCGATTCAATTCTAAGGGCGATCTCCAAAGCATCGTGGAGTGATTTAGGTTCACTTTCACGTACTCTACACTGAACTTCAATATCGGAGATGCCGTCAAGAAATTGTTGGATGCATAAATTGTCGAGGACATCTCTTTTCAAAGAGGGATATACTAGTCGAGCCAACCGTTGGACATCGTTTGCAAATTCTACGAGTTTCTCACCATTCTTTTGATATCTGGTGCGAAATACAGCGTATGCGTTTCCAGATTGCATGGCGGCCCCAAAACGTTTTCGAAGTGCTGTTGTCAGGAGTGAATAGTTCGATAGAGTTTCACTTTCTAATGCCCCCACATAAGACAACGCAGATCCTCTGAGACTTGCCGAAAGAAAAATTGCAGACTGCTTGTCGGACCATTCGTTAGCTTTAGAGACCATGCGCAGATGTGTCTCGTAATCTTCCCAGGAAGATTTTCCATCAAACTCCATGAGGTGAATAGCAGGTCGTCTGGAAATACTGCCGAATGTTGTTTGCGGAAGGTAATCTGATCGGAAAGTAAAAAAACGGTGGTCCCGCTCTTCTCGACTGCTTGGTTGGACGGTAGCTGGTTCTTGCGGCAATGTTCCTGTACGAACACGATTATTAAATGAAATTTGTTGTAGAGGGTTCGATGCAGCGAGGTTGTCTTCTTGTTCTCGGCTTGTAGGTTGGATAGCAGTTGGCTCTTGTGGAGATATTCCTAGATTTTGAGTGGATGAGTTTTCGTTCGAAAGTGGAGATGTCTGGATGCCACTATCAGCAAAGACGCGATTTGCAAAAGCTGAAGCATTGAGGGCTGTGCTCTCCAAATCGGATACTCGTCTGGTCAAGTTGACTGATAATTCGTCCAGGCGATTTCCAATGTCCTGGATGGCAGTCAAAATCATTGAGTTTTCGATGTTATTATTGGGTGGTGGGCTATTCATTTTCATGAATTTTTTTAGAGATACCCCACACCTGACACCAAATGTTAAGAATGAACAAAAAAAACAAAGAAACTTTATTTTATCTTTTTATTAACATTGAAAATGTTTATAGGATCGTTTTGACAGAGTTGTGGTGTTACTAAAATGATTAAATGAAATAAATTCAATAAATCAGAAATGAACTCCAGCGTATAGGGCATACAACGAAATTTTTGGTTGGTGTTACTAATGAAATGACCGAAATGATTGAAATGAACACATGAACGTAGAATATGAAAAATGAACTCCAGCGTATAGGAGGACAACTATCAAATTTTTGGTTGGTGTTACTAAAACATCACTAGAATGATAAAAATAAACAAAGGAACACAAGCGATGAATTACAGCAGGCGTTGGCAATAGGTATACGGGGAAAAAACGAAGAAAGAAAAGTATTGTTCGTCGTCAACGGGCAAGCTTCAGTGGAATGGTCATGAAACTCAAAAAGAGAAAAAAAACAACAACAAGGTATTCAGAAGAAGACAAATGAACAAACAAGGCAACCAACAAAAGTGGATAGGTATTCTGCCAGATTTTTGTATGTTGTAGGTATATGTGTGTATGCATCTACATAGTTATGGAGGTAGGTAGGTTGTGATTTTGTGAAAATAAAAAAGATAGGTATGTATTTTTATTCCATACAGAATACAATCCGGTCTTATAAGAAAGGCCAGTGATGCACTTGAGTGTGCAAGCAGGGGTAGAGATTGCTTGAAATCGATATTACCTATGTAATATGTAGGACAACCAAAAATATGCCAGAGCATGTTTTTTTCTAGCAACACCATTAAGACGAGATTAGATTAGAAATCAGTTTTATAAGAAATACTGTCTTTCAAGCGCCATGTTTCGTCGAAAATGCATACTTTTTGTATATATACGTTTAACGTGCGCATATTTTGCCGTATTTTTGTATATTTTTCATTAAAATCATAACTTGTACAGTGTCTTCTAATGTTTATTCAATAAATAATAAAGTCTGGGGTAGGCATTACCAAAAAATTTAAACATAACTTCAGGTTATGGCGAAAAAATTGGCATTAAGGAAATTTGGGTTGGAGTTTTTGTTTTTTTTATTCGACTCGAACAATTTTATTCAATTTTGCAATTTAGTGCTTCTAAATATTTTAAGGCCGTGTATGAATTAAATTAAAATTTCGAATAAATTTTATCCGAAGTTAAAATTTAGTATATAGTTTTAGTTTTATGTAAATCTATATGCTTCCTTGTAGTAGCTGTGGCGTGATGGTTAGTGCGATGGACTGTCATGCCAGAGGTCTAAGGTTCGATCCCAAGCCTCGCCATCTATTTATTTAAAAGAAAAACGGCTACTGCCTCTTGCGAGGAATTGACAAATCCTCCAAGAGTATCTCCTGTCACAGAAAAGTGCCGCTCGTTAGCCGTTCGGATTCGGCAATAAACTGTAGGTCCCCTCCATTCCTGCAGACACGCACACAGGAATGGTTGAGAGTTGTAAGTCACTAGGCCCTAGTTCTTCATGAGCTGTTGTGCCATCAAATTTATTTATTTATTTATTTTTTATATGCTTCCTTAATATACCTATTAAGCTAGCAAAACTTCTAAACTGCTCAACATAATCAATTAAAATAAAAACTAGAACTTTGTGCTTTTTGTGTGCTATTATTGTGTGGCAGTCCCGATTTTTGAAGCAAAACTTCTAAACCGCCCAGCATAATCAATTGAAAGAAAAACTAAAATTTGGCGCTATTTTTGTGCTATTATTGTGTGGCAGTTCCGATTTTTGTGCTAGCATACTTTTGTTTAATGTTTTGCTACAAAAAAACTATGCAAACACAAAAATCGGGACTTCCGCCCAAAATAGCACGAAAAGAGCACAAAATTTTAGTTTTTATTTCATCTGATTATGCTAAGCGGTTTAGAAGTTTTGCTAGCTTAATACTAAAGTACCATCTAGATTTACATAAAACAAAAACTATGATAGCACAAAATTCTAGTTATGGTTTCAATTGATTATGCTAATATGTATTGTATATGCTAGCTTTATAGACGTTTAGATGTATATCGTTCTTTTTAATCCAGTTTTTAAAAATACATTACATAGGTATACATACCTACATAGAATATATTTTTACAAGCAATAATGAGCATATTTTTGTGAGTTTTGATATCAGATTAAAAAAAATAGAAAAGTACGATGGGGTTAGTTAAAGAAAATTAACAAGATTTATTGTTTGCCAAATGGAAAGTGACATTAAATACCTACACTTAGAAACTTCAAAACTTATAATGGTGTTTGAAACAGCTTATTACGTTTTAATTTAGCCAGTTCAGGTTTCTCAAGCTTACTGATATCTCAGAGATCTCAGCAATCTCAGAGATCTGAGCAATCTCAGAAATCTGAACGTAATTCCTCAGTTTCCTCACTTTTGCTGTCAAAAAACTGAGACTGATAGTTTTTGGATTCGCTTGCTCAATTATTTTTTGTCGCAGTTGATTAATTAATAAAAAATAGATGGAAATTGATTTTGACTTCTAGGGGAGAAATTTTGTTCAGGTTTCTCCTTCTGCTCAGTGGAGCTGAGGGAGCTTGCTCAGTGATATCTCAGTGAGATCTTAGCAACGTGAAATGGCTAATTAATTTGTAAAGATTGTAAAGATTAGTCATGTTTTTTGTTTATCTAGCAAAATAAAGTCATTTTCAATGTCCCCATGGTTACTCTATGAGTGAAATCTGTAAATTTTTCACAAAAAAATTACTTAACCTCGAAGCTGACCACGCTGCTTGCTCTCTCGTATCAGTCTGACACTACCTCGCAGTTGTCAATCGGGCTGTCATGTAGATCTGTAGATCTGTTTGCGTGGCGTATCGTTTTTCGTCACAATATGATATCACATTCTTGCTAATAGTCTGTCCATGTTTGAAATAGTTCGGAAGAGCTTTTCAGTAGTTCAGTAGTTTCATATTGCACCGTGCCCTTTCTTTAATTTCACAGTCAAAGAGAGTGGCACTTAAGTGGAAAATATGGGGGATAAGGCTCAATATCTGAGTGCACACTAACCTAAATGAGTGGCACTTAAGTCTCCTACGTTGGTGACTTAAGTGCCACTTATGCAGACTTTATAGTTGAGCCTTAAGTCCCAATATGGGAAACTTAAGTGCCACTTATTCCTTAGCCGTTTAGAAAAATATTTAGAGGTCGCTCATCGCAGCTTTCCATTTTCCACACAAATTTTATGGGCTCTTTTCTTCTATTTGAGAATTATTTTATAACTAAGATATCACGGTGATTCATATGTATAAGGTCTGACAAAAAGCTAGAGCGTTTAGGTTGAATCGAGACAAGAAAAATATCGTATAGAAGGGGGGGTCTATTTCCCCCCGTTTAGGTGGGAGAGGCAATTTTCTAATTTTTTTCAAAGCCAAAGTCCAAAAATAAAAGAACGGATTTCTGGCTTTTAAAAAAAGTATAACATGACATTGTAAGTTTTGCCGTTGTTTTTAATGATTTTTTTTTTAATTTCAGGTCGATTTTTTAAAAAATTGCCCCTCCCGCCTTAACGGGGGAAATAGACCCCCTGCTATACGATTTTTTCCTTGTCTCGACTCAACCTACATACTCTCTTCCTGTTTGTCACACCTTATGTGAATCACCCTGCATAATAAACAATTGAGATAAGCAAATTTTATTTTATAAAAAACTATATGACAAAAAGCTTAGATGTTTACTTACTTACTTTAGGTGGCGCTCACAGCCCAGGATGGACTACGGCCTCAACCAACAAGCCCCTCCAGTCAGCTCGGTCCCTACCTAGCTGCCTCCAGTTACGCACTCCAAGTTGGTTGAGGTCGTTCTCCACTTGTGTGCGCCACCTAGGTTAGGTTAGGTTAGTGGGCTGACAGTTGATCTTGTTACCGTCACACTTAGATCAATGTAGATCTATTGTGATACCCTGTTAAAAGAGGAAACCTATGCTAAAAACACAAGACATGACATATCCCGTTAAAGGGGATAAATTTCAGCAAGCAGCCGCTTGAGGCTATCGGGGGGGGTTCCAGTAGCTGTCGTCAGAAGCATTGACACAGGGTTGAGGGGAGGTTACGTCACCGCTGTCATTTGAGGGCGTGTTCCTCACTCCTTTACCCCCACTGAGTGAATCATTCCCACCTAAGGTGGGGTCTTCCTCTGCTGCGCAGACCTTCAGGGGTAGATTTGAAGACTCGTCGGGCTGGTGCGTCGGTGTCCCATACGCTCCACGTGTCCCAGCCATTTCAGCCATTTCAGCCGCTGTATTTTCAGCTTCTTGACCAGATCGACTTCGCTGTAAAGCCCGTAAAGCTCGTTGTTGATAACGCGTCGCCTTGCCTCAAACCTTTCTCGACATCAAAGGGTTCGGTGGTGTTCTTACCTACTTTAACGTAGCAGCGAGATTTTTCCATCGTCATCCTGCACAAGCGGACGAGTTTGGCAGGGATGCCGAGATGCGCCATGGCTCTGTATAGCTCGTCTCTGTCTACGCTATGCGACTTTATAAAGAGGTGGTGTGTATCGAATTGAAACTTCTGGGTTTTTTCCAAAATCTGTGTGAACATTTGATCGACGGTTGATTTGCCGGGCCTAAAACCACACTGATAGCGGCCGATCAGATCGTTGAAAAACGGTCTTAAGCGATCACGCGATCACACAGTACAGATGACAAGATTTTGTATGCGACGTTGAGGAGACTTATACCTCTTTAGTTGGAACAGGTCAGAGCATCTCCTTTCTTGTGGATAGGGCACACTATACCGAGGTTCCATTCATCGGGCATACTTTCTTCCGACAAAATTTTGGAGATAAGTTGGTGTATACTCCCTATCAAGTCATCCCCCCTGCTTTGAATAATAGCTCGGATGGCAGGCCATCCGCACCAGCAGCCTTGTACGTTTCTAGCTTGGCTATCACTAACCGCACTTCATTTAGGTCGGGTGAACCGTAATTTTGATGATCATTGTCCAGGTTGAATGTGTGTTCTGTCAAACACCGGAATTTTGGCCATCTTCGCCGTTTAGCAGTCTAGAAAAGTGTAGTTTACAGATCCTCAGCACCGACTGCGTGTCTATATTCCCACTCTCATCTCGGCAGGCTTCCGTTCTAGCCTTGTAACCCTGGGTAGTTTGCCTCACCCCCCTGCCGCTACAGTCCTCAATAGACTCGACTGCCCGCTTCACATGCTCTCTCTTTTTCCTCCTGAGAAGTCGGCGTTCCTCCCTTCTTTTTTTTCCATAGAGGTCGCGCGCTGCTCTCAGCATATTTAGTTTTTTAAAATATTTGAGCTTTGAGTCTAATATTCATACGCATTACGCAGTATCCTAAGATCGAGTTAAATTAGGCTTTGATTTACGACCCAGCTTTCTTGACATAATATGTTTCACTTTAAGCAAAGGCCTATCGCCCACTATAGGCAACTTTAAGTTTCTCGCCCCAGCAACTTTCAGTTGAGCCCGATTCAAATGCACACATTATGGTAACTCTCGCCTACTAGGCAACTTCCAAGCTACTTTTTCAAGATGGCGGAAAAATGGGAGGCTTTTTACTCAGACTGAACGAGTTTTATACCAACACTGATAAAGGTACAACGGACAAGGTCGTGGGTTAAATGTTGATCCGTGGTTCAGGATTTTTGGTTCACCAATTCCGGCGAATTAAATGAGGTTTAGCAACGGTTCAGTCAGACACAGCGTTACCGCCTAAAATAAAATTAAGGTGCCATATTTTTTGAAAAAAACGTCCCACATGAAAAAACCACAATTTCTTGTATTTTCTTGAAAAACTTGTAATTAATTTTAGTACGGGGTGTAATACAAAAATCAATGGAAATCATTTGCTCTGTTCGTGCATTGTCAAAAACTATGTGTTTCTACCCACTTTTTACGGAATTGGGACCAATTTTCATTAAATTTTGTTGAAATTTGTTTCATTTAAAGTAAAATAATGGAAATAAAAAAACGTGCCATATTAAACTTTTTCGTGCCACCGTGCTACAAGGAAATTATCGTGTCAAAAAAGCACGATCGTGCCACTTTGGCAACGCTGCAGGCATGTACTCGGCTATTATCACATACTTCACTTGAATTTTGACCACCGTTCAACCTCAGTTGATCCGCCGCAATCGGCGCGGCGAATTAAAATACCTGGGACCCTATTATGTATTACGAAACGGGCGGCAAGTAATCGATACTGAAGTAAACGATAGTCACGACAAAGAGCGATTATGTAAAACGGCAAAGGTTTAATAAAGATTATGCCTAACGAAATCGAAAAAACATGTATTTTGAAGCACAACCAACTCCACTCCAAATCTGCACTGTCAAAAATTAAAAAAAAACGAAAACAAAAGCTAAACGATAGCCAAATAGCAGTCGTAAGGAATAACGAGTGTCGTTAAAACTAAAACGATTTTCGGATTACGAAATCGCATTCAAACGAAAACGAAGTAATTTCAACGATAATCGTTTTACAAAATAGGGGCCCTGAACCATGTTTAAATATTGACCCCTCAGGGCCAGTTGTACAAACGTGGTTTAATATTTAACCCGTGGCTCAGGAAATTTAATTCACTGATTTTGAAAATGGTTTCAAAATTTTGCTAACCGTTTCATAGATTAAACATTTTTGTAATCAATAAATGCATAAGAACAATAAACAAACAAAATATTTTAATGAAATTGAGCACCAAAAATGCAAACCGTCTGAGAAGGGAGAGTAATTTAGTCTAAAGTATGCAAAATTCAATTAAAAAAAATGCAGAGAACCTGAAAACTTAAAAATACGTACTCATTGGTCTATTATATTTTCGAAAAGATACAAGTTAATGTCGTCGGTAGTCGGCGTGTCGGTAGAGCACGGGTCGGTTTCTGAAATTTTCTAGGTATACGACTTTCGGATTTCGAAAATAGTCCGAAAACAGTGTATCCGTAGCATCTGACAATACTAGAAGCAAAGAACGGAATTCTTTCTGAAAACAAGGGAACCAAAAAAAAAAACAATTAATAAGAAAAAAACAATACCTAGCTATGTACGTATTACGAAAAATAAAAAAATTAATTCCGGAATCATTGCTCGAGAACCGCAATTAAATAAAAAGCCCAGCAGTGCTTAATTATTTTATTATTTGTTTAATCTCATAAATGTAGGTACCTACTAGAAAACGAACACCAATCCTGACCTGCGGCCGGCGCCGCGGCGGTGGCAAAAACGGTCCTCTGATGGATGGATAAATAATTGTTTCATTAAAACCATTAAATGTTACTTTTTTTTATTTCTCTTGTCTAAAAATAGTTTGCGTCTGATTATAAAAAAAAAAAACATAAAGCCGAGCACACACTTTGTGAATTGTGAATGTGATTCGCGCGGTGTGATGGCATTGCAAAAATGGTTAACAGTGTCGAGCGTGCTTACGCGATTTATTTCGAATGCAAGTCTTTTGTTTTATGCCACGAGGAGGCGGTGAAGTGCGAGAGATGATGATGCACAAATAAATTCAATATTCAAGGAACAATTTCATTGTTTTATTCGCTTGGTATAACAACAATAATATTTAAATCGAATAAAGAGCACACATAAGAACTATTTATAAATCCGGTAAAAGTTTGTTGACTCACGAATGTGTATTTCCCGGTGTCTAGACACAATATCTTTGTTGTTAAATAAAATGCAAATTAAAAAATAAGTATTTTAACATAAATTTAATTTTCTAACAAATAAAAAATTAAAAAAAAAAAAAAAACATAATTTTTCGACCGTGACAGGACTCGAACCTGCAATCTTCGGATCCGAAGTCCGACGCCTTATCCATTAGGCCACACGGTCACATGTAAATCTACTGCAAGATGTCTGTTATCAAGAAGCCGCGTGGGAGTATTCATAAAATACGAGAATTCGAATTGGAAAAGGTTTGTATAATATCACATTGTTACTGTCAGATTTGTTTGTTCAATTAAAATACAATAAATGCTAAGAACTTGCTATTGATTATTTACTTAAAAATGTTCGTATTCGTTATTTGCTTTGTTTGCCCTGAAAGAAAAGTTTGTTATTTTAATGAAAATTGAGAGCTGAAAAATTTATTGTTATTGTTATCATTTGAGGAGAATAATGCTTTGTTAGTTGAGTGAGTTGAGTTCTGGGAACCCCTAATATATCTCACAATCACAGTGTACCTTTGTGGTTAAGTTTTAGGAACTTGCGTCATATGGTGGATTTTTAATTTTGATTGTTTGATGAATGTAGTTGTAGCGTGTAGGCTAATAATGTTGTGCTTTTTATTTGTTTAATTGATGAATTTATTTTTCATGAGCCTATTTAAAGTTCAATACGAAAAATCATATGCGTACCGATCATGTCGTTTTTTTCTCAATCGTTCTATATGTTACCGTAAAAATCCGTATATTTTCTGGGGTGCTTAAGTCGTGCATTTTATTTAATACCTAGTGATTTTACACTACACGCATGTCAAAAATATCAATTGATTTAATCTAGAGTTAACTTTGGACCTTAATTGACTGAAAAAAAAACATATTTCAAGAGTTAAAAAGGTTTAACTCCGTGTGATGATTTTGCACTGAAAAATTGGACATACAATTTAAACACTCGTATTCAATTTTTTTGCAGGATTAAGGGCCAGTTGTTCAAACGTGGTTTACCTAATATTTGATCCGTAGTTCAGCAATTTCGGTGGATTATTTGGCGATGGCTCAAGCATGTTAGGTATATAGTTAGATTCATGTAATTGAACCACCGTTGAACCTCACTTTATTCGTTTAAGGGCCAGTTGTACAAATATTTGATCCGTTGTTCAGGAATTTTAACTCACCAATTTCGGCGGATTAACTGTAGTTCAACGATGGTTCAGGCATGAATTTGGCTTTTAGTGCATATTGGAACCTTGAACCATCGTTGAACCTCAGTTAACCCACCGAAATCGGCGAGTTAAAATTCCTGAACCACGGATCAAGATTTAAACCACGATTGTACAACTGGCACTAAATCAATGGTTTAAAAAAGCTGAACCACGGATTAAATATTGAACAGCGTTTACACAACTAATAAATAACTTGTTCTTGAGTAGGTTATAATATAAACTAGGGCCAGTTGTACAGTCGTGGTTCAGCAGTGGTTCAAGATTTAAACTCAGTTCAACTGCTATGAAGTGTTGTACAATCGAGGTTTAAGACTTAACTCACCGCTGAACCACGAAAAATTTAACTCGCCGATTTCGGCGGGTTAACTTGAGAGCCAGCCAGGGTTCAAGGATGTGATTGGCTATTATAATTTTTGATGTAGAATGTTTCTTGAACCTATACATGCTATCTCACTTAAACTGAATTTTTTTGACAGTCACGATAAACAGATACAAGGTATGCTTATTTTATACACCCGAGCCGCCATCTTGGAATTTTTGTGTCGTCACAATCTTATTTTTAGTATTATTTTCTTTTTCGATTGAGGATTATCATTAGAATTCGGCATTTAAAAGAATGATTTAAGCAAACCTTGTGAAATAACTCATGATGTTTGTGCGATAAATTCACAAATCGAGCAATTGACTGACATTTGACATTGACGTAAGCTGTATTATATACTCAATTTTTCTAGTATATAGACTTTAACTCGAGTTCAGTTAACTCTCACCTGAACCACGACTGTACAACGCACTCGAAGTTGAACCTGGTTCACGATTTAACTCGAGTTTAGTTGATCTGCGGTTCAGCGTAAATTTGTACAACTGGCCCTAAACTGTCACAACTCTTTTCGTGAGGAATTAGAGTTTTAATGCAGGTGACGCTAGTTTCTTTGCATTTCACATGATTATTTAGATACTTAATGAAGATAGATCAGAATATATAAATTTCTTAGCAACTATAGATCAGGGTTGCCACTTTGCTGAAATTGCAGTAGATCTACTGCATATTTTTTTCAAAATAAATCTACTACATTTTTGGTTTTACAAAAAATTTTCCATAAAAAATAACCAAGAAATAATTTTCAATTTTGTCATAGATTGCAATCATTCTAATTCTTCAGGAAATACTCACATCCTACTTAACTTATTAATATCTACTGATTTCGACTATATCGGCTTTGTTTTGATGAATATTGAAAGCTGACGGAAATCTTGTTTTTGTTAATTTGCGTTTTTTTTTTTAATGTTGCAAATTGTGATAATATTGGCAAGTTTTTAATAAAATCTGCACAAAAAGGTTAAAATTCTTATTAAGTAAATGCAATTGTACTATATATGCATTTCCTAAGTAGTGATGCATAGTGCTGGTAAAGGCCAAAGTCATGAAGACTCAGTAGCGACAGGGAATTTAAAATTAAAAAACTGTTATACCTAGTTAATACGACACCTTTTCTTTTTGCTTGAGATAACTTATAGCCTGATATTTTACTATAGGAATGTATTTTCAACAACACTTTTTATTTTTGATGAAAAATATATTGATTATTTTTTTTAATTACCTGTAATATTTTTTTTTTTAATTTTAAATTTCCTTTTATTTTGAAAAAAATAATAATTGATCAGATACTGCAAAAAAGTTCAATCTACTTAGGAGCTCCTATCAAGTGTTAATAATACTGCATACAAATATTTTCAAAAAAATATTTTTTGTATTTTTAAAAAAAGTTCAAAATTTTTTTTTGAAAAATCATTTTTTTGAAAACAGGTTGATGAATATTTTTGAAATTATAGTTTTAGCTGTGTATTATTATATTCTTAAAAATAAAATACCAAATTTTTTTTCTAAAAAATATCAAGAAATTTTATATATAAAAAATTATTTTTTTAAGAAAACCGCTCCAACGATATTAAAAATTTTTTCTGCAAAAATTCACATTCAAGAAATTCAAGAATTTAGATGGTGTTCTTCATTCATAGATTAAAACATTTTAAGTACTTATTTTATCAATTTAAAGAACGTATTTCATGCTTTTTTTTCATATCGAAATTTTCGTTCTTCAATTTATGAAATGGATAAATATATATACATATAATTATTAATTATGTGTTTTATATTACACTCAATCTATAAAAATTCGAAGAAACTTTTACTGCAAGAGCAAGTTCGTGCGACCCAGTCGGGCATTTTATTTAACTTGCTCTTCTGCTACCGGTTTCGTTTTCGTTAAAAAAAATGTCCACTTTGTCATAAACTTAACATTACCATGATGAAAAAAGTTGAAAAAAGTTTTTCTTTTTCGATATTTTTTGGTGTGATTTTTGCTTTTAAGACCTAATTTTATTTTTTTTATAGAAGAATATGGCACCTGATTTTAGAATTTCATGTTTAATATCAGAAAATTATATCAAGGCGATTTAAAAAATCATGATTGATTTACTACAAGCCCTAATTAATAAATTAGACCCTGTTAAGATCGAGAAGATTGAGGCCGGTATGACGGGAGTTTGATGATAAGAGAAGTGCGGGGTGAAGTGTCTAGTGAGGCGCGAACAAAATATAAAAATCGGACTAATGAGTCCAATTTGTTGTTGTTTCAACTGCGAAATTTCGAAATTGTTATTGTACCAATGTATTTTGAGACGACTCAAACTTTATAATCTATAAACACGACGACTCTTACTAGTCCGTACTTAATTTTACAATTCTAAACAGGGTCTTAAATATTAAACAATCAGTCATAGGCGCCCGCATGGGGGGGGGGGCAAGAGGGGACACTTGCCCCCTCTATGCTCTGGCACATTTTTTTTTTCGAGTAAAACTTGCAAAAAGTTGCAGAAAAATTAAGAAAGACATAAAAAAAGGTACAAAAGGCAAAATAAAATCTATATTATTTGGAATCAGGTGGACGTCCATCGTATTTAATCCAAATGAGAATTTTGATCAGATTTTGCCAAATAAAAAGGCATTTTCCACAGAATCCGTTCCCTGTTTATTACTATGAATTCTAAATATAGTAGGTACAACTAAAATTATTATAAAGAAGAACTCGAAAATAATTTTGTTATATAACTGACCTATAGCCAAAAAAAAATCAATTTTGTATTAAAAAAAAAAAAAAATATCGCTACAAAAATTATTGTGATCTACTTTTTGAGTTTGCCCCCCCCCCTCCCCCCCTGGGGAAAATTCTGCGGGTGCCTATGCAATCTGTACCAGGATTAAAGATTTTGGACATACATACATACCTATTTTAATTAGCATTCTGAGTCAGTTCACACACACATACATATACCTCTATATACTTATTTTGATTAAAGGCATGTAGTGTTTTTCAAAATTTATTAAGAAAGACTTTTCACTTTAGAAATCTTGGCGCAAACAATGGTGAGTGCGCTAGTCGGCAATCCCGTCATCTGCCTAAGTTCCTACCCATAAATTGTTTGGTATCTAAATACTTACCTATACAAAAACATTCCCTTCTTCAACTTTTTGGCATTATACCTACCTAACCTATTCAAAATTAAAACTATACCGATATGACCAACTTAAAAGTAATTTTATAAAAAAGAAATGTTAAAAAGAATTTCTACATTGAACTTACATCAAATCATAGAATAACCCAGTTTTCCCCCCATAATGCCTAATGTAATGTAAGCACCGTGTCCGCATTCTGCCCACCACAATCCAATTTGTCATCCCAAAAATATTATAGTTTATTTCGCTCAGCCAGAAACATAAAATAATCTCTTTCTTCTACATATTTATGAATAAACAAAACATGGATTTCGGAATAGCGCATTTTTCTAAAGTGGCATCATGCCAGTATGGCTACAAGCTACAAAATATCACACGAAATATAGAATTCGGCTGGCAGTGCACAGGTAGCTGTTGCTATTTCAATTCTATTGCTTGCATTTGCATTACAGTCCGCTACAGAAAATTGAAACTTTTTAATACACATGTACTTACATTAGAATACATAATATATATAGGTAGGCATGTACTCGTACATGTACATAATGTATTATTATGTGCTTTATATTGTGGTGGGTGGATGGATGCAAAAGAGTTTACGGATGTTTCCGAGCACACATTTCTTTTATCTTCACACGCCAAACGCCGCCGCCGACAAGAAATAGAAAATCAAAAAAACGCCATCTGGTGACGTTTTTATAGCCCCCCTTAAGCAAGTTTGCCTTCAAATTAAACGCACCCATTATACAAGTAAAGTCAATTAATCGAGAGACACATCCCAGAATCATTTACGAATGGGCTTTGACGGGCAAAATGAGATAAGTCTTTTATTTTTCGCAGACTTTTGTATTTTACTTTCGATAAATTGGCCATTGGCTATTGGCCAGGAATTATCTAATTACTCAGCATGTGGTCGAACATGCGGCTAATTTTTTTTTTTATTTTAAATATGTATTATAATAAATTTTATTTTTGCTGATTGATCTAAAATGATGACGAGCCATGATAGTTAGTTAAAGTTTTCTTTAAGTTTTGTTTACACTGAATTTGGTGAGTATATTTCGATTTCATGTGAAATATATGTTTTCTTCATCAATTTTCTTATAGAAGGAGATAAGGTGAAGAAAACATTTTTGTGTTTAGATTGCGAGTTTTGATTTTCCTTTGAATAAAATATTGTTAAAATTTTCTTAGAAAATTAGGTAGATACAACAAATCACTCGAAGATATACAAAATCCAATATGGACGCATATTGAACATCTTAGGACCAGTTGTACAACCGTTTTTGTTTGAATATTGATCCGTGGTTCAGAATGGTCCAGGCAATCGGCTATTATCCCATATTTGAACCTTGAACCATCGTTGAACCTGTTGTATTCCCATATCTATCTGAAGATGTCGTCCGTCGTGCGTTGATCCAATGCATTTGCAATTGTCTTGTGTGGACATCTATTAGCCCAGGAAAATAAGACAAAAAAATGGCAAAACTACGAAAAAAATTCCGAAAAGCTGAATTTTGGTGGAGGTGTTTATTTTTATATCTTAAGCATTTTCCAAAAAGTACCCTAAATTTGGACCGGGGTTAAAATTTTTACGGGGGCTGGAAGGGGTTGAATTTCAGTTGGTTGCTAATTTCACAAAGACTATCAGTGTTTTTAAAAAAATGTGAAGGCCAAAGTTGTAGCTTATGTAATTTTACATTAAAAACGTTATATGTAACACTTTTTTTCGTACAATCAATAGGTGTTGAGAAAAATGTGCACAAAATGTATAGTGTACTGAATTTAGTCAAACAAATTTATTGAAGTTGCATGTTTTGACGGGCAAATATTTTTTTATCGTGTGTGTTTGGCCGTAGCCGTAGCATGATGGTTAGTGCGATGGACTGTCATGCCGGAGGTCTAAGGTTCGATCCCCAGCCTCGCCACCTATTTATTTAAAAAAGAAAAAAACGGCTACTGCCTCTTGCGAGGAATTGACAAATCCTCCAAAAGTATCTCCTGTCACAGAAAAGTGCCGCTCGTTAGCCGTTCGGATTCGGCAATAAACTGTAGGTCCCCTCCATTCCTGCAGACACGCACACAGGAATGGTTGAGAGTTGTAAGCCACTAGGCCCTAGTTCTTCATGAGCTGTTGTGCCATCAAATTTATTTATTTATTTATTTGTGTGTTTGGGAATATCTCCACTTTTTAAAAAAAAATTGTCGGGGTGGTAGGGGCTAGGAAAAAGCCACCATATTTAAATAGATGGTGATTTTTTTTCATTTAATAACTCGCCTGGATTTCATTTTGCAACAAAATGGCCGATAAAAAAACTTTAAGAGAATCAAAATACCTACAAAATGAGGTACTAACGATCTCTGGGACTTTTTTTATCTTTAAGTTATAGCTTGTCAAAGTTCACTTGTATTTAATGGGGTTTAATGGATTTTTAAAAAAAAATTTACAATTTTGGAAAATGATCTTCTGTAAAAATATTTCACCAACCCTCCTCTACAAAGTTGTCATAGGTTTTGGTGGAGTAAATGCCACAGGAGAGACAGGGGAGGTGTCTTAAAGCTAAACATTCCATTGAACCCCATTAGATCCAGGTGAACTTTGGCAAGCTATAAATTAATGATGAAAAAAGTCCCAGAGATCGCTAGTACCTCATTTTGTAGGTATTTTGATTCTCTTAAAGTTTTTTACTGGCCATTTTGTTACCAAAAAAATCCAGGTGAGTTATTAAATGAAAACAAAATGACCAGCTGTGTTTCAATATGGTGGCTTTTTCGTAGCCCGTACCACCTCGACAATTTTTTTTTATAATGTGGAGATGTTCCCAAACACATACGATCAAAAATATTTGCCCGCACAAACATGCAACTTCAATTAATTTTTTTCAATAAATCCAGTACACTATAAAGCTTGTGCACGTTTTTCTCAAAATCTATTGATTGTACGAAAAAAAGTGTTATAATGTTTTTAATGTAAAATTACATAAGCTACAACTTTTGCCTTCACATTTTTTTAAAAACACTAATAGTTTTTGAGAAATAAGCTAAAAACTGAAATTCAACCCCTCTCGCCCCCCGTTTTAGCCCCGGTCCAAGTTAAGGGTACTTTTTGGAAAATGCTTAAGATACAAAACTAAACATCTCCACCAAAATTCTTTGCTTTGTCGGAATTTTTTTCGTAGTGAAAGTCTAATTTTCCTGGGCTATATTGCTCATTTGGTATATCACCTTACATATGGCGTCTGGGACAGTCGAAATGCAAAACCACACAGCAATTGAATTGGGCTAAATGTGCCGACGATTTCCTATCCCACTGCTGTGCTTGAGTTCTCGATCGGTTGTTTGATACTACAACGTCGCGTCGGGTCAAAACCGAGTATGTTTTGATACTCGAAAGAAAACGGTTGTTTGAATTGATATAACATAACATTTGATGCAGCCGGTAGTTAACCCGCCGAAATCGGCGAGTTAAAACTGCTTAAGCCACGGGTTAAATATTGAAACACGTTTGTACAACTGGCGCTTAATGAATTTTTCTCCTAAAAATACATATTTCTGGTGATAAATTCAATTAACAGTATTCTAAATGCGTAAACATTGACGTTGACATGTGGATTTTGCGTTTTTTCCAAAGAGATAAAGACGTCAGAAATTCCTTTTCTGAGCGTACAAACATTTTGCAACGCATACAATTAAATTGAAAGCTTACTTTGCAATCTATATAAATCTAACCATTAACTGAATAACGCCACCAAATATCAAAAATTATAATATCATTATTTGCAGTTCTGATTGAGTTTAAAGCCACTATTCTGCTATTCTGCATCATATACCCTGCGTGTAGTATCCTTGCTGCAATCCCATACCACAAAAACGCAGCTTCCCATCAGAGAATTATTATTAAATATGGTTAACTTAATAACCCATCTGCAGTGCGTATATTATGTCAAAATATGAATCCCCATTCATTGCTGCTGCATTCAATTTCAATTAAGTCCAATTTCTCTGCATTCGCCTGTCTCTCGATTTATAATGATTTAACCAAAAACCAACCAACCCTCTTATCGTTCGTTTCATTTCCATTCACAGATCCATTTAGTTGATGAGTTCGACATTCTGCAAATTGTCGGTGAGGGATGGTTTGGCAAGATACTTTTGGTGGAGCATCGGGCCTCCCAAACTGAGATGGTTCTCAAAGCTGTACCAAAGCCATATGTATCGCTGCGGGACTTTTATCGTGAATTCCATTACGGACTGCATTTAGGCATCCATAGAAATATCGTTACGACATATGATGTCGCATTCGAAACGGCTGGATTTTATGTATTCACTCAAGAATATGCCCCTTTGGGTGAGTTTTTATATAAATTTAAGTAATAAATAATGGCTACTGAATTTTTCAGGTGACTTAACATCTAATGTAACGGATACCGGCATTGGAGAGCTGCATAGCAAGCGAGTTGCAAAACAAATTGCTTGCGCTCTAGATTATATGCACACAAAGTAAGTCAAAGCTTTAAACGAAACATTTGCATTCTCACTTATCTTATTTTTAGAGACATAGTTCATCGGGATGTAAAACTTGATAATGTTTTAATCTACCGCTCTGATTTCTCTCGCGTGAAACTTTGTGATTTCGGAGAATCTTATCAAACAGACACGACAGTCGAGAGACGAAATGAATGGCTACCCTACAGTCCCCCGGAAGTATTACAAATCAAGCCCGAAGGCACTTACAAGTAAGTCAGTGCTAAAAACTGGGGCACAAATTGGCAGTTGACAAAAGAAAATTTGACTTTTGCTGCAGAAAAAATGCAAGTGAAAATTTGTAAACGCATTTATCTTTAATTTTGCATAAGGAAAAAGTTGATTGTCGAAACAGGCTTGTACAAAAAGTTATGTTGAAAATATTGCGAAAAATCTTCTTAATAAGATTAAAAAGTAACGGTAATTTCCATACAACCATTTTGAAAAAAGTTAATTATCTCAAAAACAGCTCTAATGATTTTTTTTTTAATTTTTTGTGTGTAGTAGTGGTGGTGTAGTCTACATTTTGTGTGTAGTTGTGGTATAGTCTAAATTTTGGTAAAAAATTTACCAAAAACCGTTATTAACGGTACCTGCCATAGAACCGTTTTTTTTTTATTTTCGACATTCTACTTAACCGCTTACTTAGGAGGTCCTATCAAGTTAGAATAACACTGCATGTGTACACATATTTGCATAAAAGATATTTTTTTGGATTTAAAAAAAAAAAAAGTTCAAATTTTTTTATTTTCAAAAATCATTTTTTTGAAAACGGGTTGGTGAATTTTTTCGAAATTATGGTTTTAGTTGTATATTATTATATTTTTAAAAATGGCATACCAATTTTTTTTTTTAATTTTCCGAAATTTTATAGATACAAAATTATTTTTTAAGAAAACCGCTCCAACGACTTTTGAAATTTATTCAGCATAATTTCATATTTTTTCAAAAATTTGGATGGCGTTCTTCATTCTGCCTCGTGCAACCCCTCTGCTTGGCCCACCATAAGATTTGGGGTAGGTGCGAGGTTGGATGCATGCAAAGTTTCTTTTGCATTCAAAGAATCTGGATTTAAAGAAATTCCCCCCCCCCCATACATACCTGACTTTTTATACGCCGTACTTTTGTTATTTCTTTGGGGACTTATTTCATTTTTTGTTTGGGGACTGGACTTTTCATGCGCTTTTGGGGATTTATTTCATCTTTAAATTTGGGGAATTAAAAATTAAAAAATATGGTGGGGACTTATTTCACGGAGCCGTATTTTAGACAAATCAACGGTTTATGTTTCCGTTCACATACACCTTACATCACAAAACGTTAATAAAGGAATGGACACCATTATTTTCCAATTAGTACTTGCAAAACTGAGCTGCATCCTCAAAAACTAAATTATGGTTCCATATTGGGTGACCCCTAATTCCTCAAATGATTCATGGGTATATTTTAAGAAAAGGCTAACTTAGGCAAACTGCAACTGACTTTTAATTTTTTTTGTATTTGTATTTACACAAGAGTAGTGTAAATGGGGTTTTCCTTTGGTAAATTCAGATTTCTGCCTAAAATTCAATTTTTTTCGAGGCGAATGTACGATTTCAGATTTAATTTTTTTTTGTAATGGTATTAGTGTACATTCGTGTCTGTGGAACTTATGTTGTCAAACTGGTAGCTGTCAACTCTAATGGTGTATAGTGGTGTTAGTATTTGAAAGACGAAAACTGTCGAAATCGGTGTTTTGACAGATCTGGATCAAAAAAATCTGATTTTTTTTACTCTTGGGAAACCCCATTATATATTTAAATTTTAACGTCTTTTTAGGCGTTTAACGTCAATTACGTTAACAATGTTGCCAATCAGTCCCCAAGAGTGCTGTGATTTCTTGGAATATATTTCTGCGCAAGAAATATATGGAATTAATGACAAGTTAGCAGTCCATACATAATTCGTCAACATTCCAAAAGCTATGAATTAAGATTGGTTTCGTGTGGTTTTAGATAATTTGTATTTTATGTTTCATTGTGTCTACTAAACCACTTATAAAAGGTGCTCAAAATGTCCTCCTTGAGTTTTTATGCATACTATAGACCCTGTTTAGATTGGAAGATTGAGGCCGTTATCACGATGCGGAGAACTCCTCGCGGGGAACTTCCCTCACTTCTCTTTTCCACAAACCTGTTGTGATACCGGCCATCTTCCCAATCTAAACACCAGACATAGAGCATTAGAGTCCTTTTTTGGGATACCACTGCAAATATTTGTTGATTCTCACTGCTGTCTCACTTTTGATGACACTTCGAGAATAAACTCATAAACTCTTCTTCACTTGGACCAGTAAACTTGTCCATTTTTTCTCCTAACCAACGATGGTCGTACTCTTCATGTAAGTATACCACGATACCCAATTCTTAATCTCTCGACTGGAGCAACATCCTGCTGGAAACAAATTTACATCACTATTAGAATAGAGTAGAGCATAGAAAGTCAGTGAAAGAAACCAAATGAAGATTTGAACATAAACTTTAGATTTCATCACGGAAAATAAATTTTACATATATAGAGGGTGTCCGCCGGGAAGGTATACTACTTTGTTTGTTTATAATTTTTGATTAAATGAAAGAGAATGGATCTTATATTGATAAATGTTTTATTTAATGTCGGCAATTATGTATGGAATACAATATCAGGTAAATGTCCGCCTCTGTTAGTCTCACAAATGCGAGCCCTTTTGAGCACATTTTTTATTGCATTCTCACACATTTCACGCGGTATTTCATTAATTTCACCAGACTGTAACTTTTAATGGATGCAAAGGTGACGGATGAATAATTTGAGAGTTTTCCATTGCCCAGAACCGACTATTCTGTTTATTCACATATCCTTTCAAATGAAAATGTGCCTCGTCACTCATTATAATTTTTTCATGAAAATCGGGGTTGTCATGGGCTAGCTGTAACATCCTATTGTCATATGTACGGCGGCGTAAATGGTCTTGTGGAAGAAGCTCTTGTGTCAACTGAATCTTAAATGGAAACAAATGCAAATCCTTGTGCAGAATTGTGGCCAAAGTTGTTCTTTGAAGACCAAGCTCCTGAGCACGGCGCGTCGAATTGATGTTGATGGATTGTTTTGAACACTTCCTTGAGCAGCAGTAATGTTTTCAGCCGATCTTGCAGTACGTTGTGGTCCATGCTTGGGCCTATCACCTATAGACCCTCTTTCTTCGAAATCATTCACTACACGATAAATAGCGCGTTTTGTTGGCACGTTGTTTCTCCCAAAAATTTCACGTAACTTTCTCATCGTCCAGTAATCGATGATTGATTTTGATAAAATGTTTTAACGATTAAAACACGTTGGTTTATCGAATATTTTTCCATAATAAATTTGCCACGTGTCTATTTCACGGCTGCCAAATATGTACTATCAAGAATAATGTTTACCAAAATGGCGGCAAAACAAAGTAGTATACCTTCCCGGCGGACACCCTGTATAATGCAAAAATGCTTGATTTGGGATATATGGATGTATTATGTATGTTCTTCATTGCAATTTCTTAAAAATAAAATTTGTATTGCTAAAAAATATATTAATCCATGGTTTGTGATAGATCCTTCAAAACTTGAATTCTATAAGTCAAATCTTCAAACTTGCTGTTAAAATGTTCATGTTTTATGAAAATTATATACACATCTGTTAAATTTAATTTTTCTTTCAGAGCCGATCCAAGTCATGATGTGTGGCAGTTTGGTATTGTAATTTTTGTCTGTCTCACTGGTTGCCTACCGTGGCAGAAGGCTGCTAACGATGACCCTCGCTATGTTCGATATCTAACATGGCAGGGTACAATGATGCTTCCTATACGGCGAACGCCAAAACTTTTTAAGTTACTTGCATCAAAATCTTCGAGGATGTTCCGCCGATTCTTGGAACCCAGACCCGAACGAAGGCCAAAGAACCTAGCCGACCTAGCTAAATTTATAGATGACCGATGGCTGGCTAAGACAGCAGAAAAAGAAATGGCAGAGTACGAGACTGATGAACTTTGTCCATCGATGTACTCTTTCCACAGCAGTCCTGATGAAAAACATCGTTTGCTTCATACCTTGGTGGCATGTGGCATCGAGTCAAATGTCGATAGAACAGCAAAGAAAAATCGCATAAAGGATTGGATTGAGTCTTCTATTATTACCGAAGAAGATGAGGTAAGCATTTACTATTAGAAATTGTCTTTTACAGACTTAATCTTTTCTTTTCAGAACGAAGAAGAAACTGAAAGTGCATCAGCGTCTCCATCATCATCAGTATCTCGAGGACCAGTGGCGGGACACATCTCTTCAATCCGCACAGTTGAACCAACCAAGAAGGAAATCAAAACAACCCTAAAAGACGCCAATCAGAAACACTTTGATCCCCGCACTGGAGCCCTTCAGCAAGGACCAAGTTCCATGGGCACTGTCCATCATCCGAGTCCTTCCCCTGTCGGCATGAATTCTTTAAACACCTCAACCGACAGCCTCAAAGGTAGTATTCTAACATTGGGCAGTCGTAATGAACTTTTGTCCAGTGACTTCCATCTCTATGCATCTGAGACGAATATGAACGCGCTAGGTGAGCAGCCTATGCAACATATGGTTAGTCCGCAAAATGGCATGTCACATTCGCTTAGTATTAACCACTTGAGCTCTGACGCTCTTACACGCATTAATAATAATTTTGCCAGCGGCACATCGACCGTGGTGAAGAAGAATCTTCTCCAACGGAACCGATCTGATTCAGCTAAGCTAGCGCTGGCTAATTCAAAGTTATACGCTTCTTCGTCAGCTCTTGACACTAATCACTTGAATGGACCATCATTTTATTATGGTGGTGGTCCTCAGCCCAATGCTAATGGTAATAATGTATCTTTCATGGGGCTTGCTAATGCTTTTCAATCACTTGCTACAATGCCAACTACTTCTGACCAGGCCACATCACCATTTGTTTCATTTCATTCGCGGCAATCTGAAGTCAAGGACAGCGGCTATGGGTCAACAACAACTACCAATGGCGATGGCCCGAGTACTAAGTGGGTGACACAAAAAGAAGATGTCGCAACTAAAGATAGAACGCGAGACAACAGGACACCATCAGCGAATGGTAAGGCTCAGCATCAGAGTAATCACATAACTTCCGGTGGATTCCATTCAGGAACATCAATGAAAGACACACCTTACGATCGTTTGGGTATTTCGAAAAAGAAATAGTTAGTGATGTTGGTTTTTGTTTTGGTGGTGATATAAATTTGTTTTTAATTAAAAAAAAAAACATATAAATTACCTTCATGTTACTATTTAATGATTAATTAACTAACAATAATATTGAATACATTTTGTACTGTTTAAGAAAAATAAAGTTAAAGCAATGTTAGTTTTTAAATATTTGGATTTCAATGTATTTAGGTACCTACCTAAACTTCTTTTAGCGCCAAAAAAAAAAAAATAAAAACAAGCGAACAACTGCTTCCGATTTAAAAAATTTTCCTAGCTACCTTCCTATCTATATGTAAAATAAAGGGAACATTTCTAATTAATAAACATTTCTAATTAATAATATACACATGGAGCTTATTTCAATCCAGGAAAAAATAGTACCTACCTACATAAGTGTTTAATTTTAAAATCACGTATTTTGTATGGAAAGAACGTCATTTAGAGATCGGCCATAGCCATAGGTGTTTATTTTTTAAATGGTTTTAAAAAACCACATCAGGAATAGCGACGCCCGCATCACAGAACAAAAATGGAGTGTCCATACGAACTATCGATATAGCGAGTACCATACCATACATGATTCACGCCGATAAAGTTAAGCACCGAACATTTTTGCGCTTAATGTCGTTTTTCATTGTTGAAAAGATTTCATCTTTTTGCGAAAAGATTTGTACTTTTTCCAGATGTTCATGTTTTATTCACAAAAAGATGCGTTTCGGATGAGTTCTGAAGACGACAGATGTGATCTGCTTAATTTGAGAGATTTGATCTGCGTTCACCAGTGACGTGCCGTGATGCTTTCAGTAGGGTGTTCGCTATGTTTTTTCTGCAGTAAAATTATATATTCGGGGAGAGTACGATAACTTTGGCGCCAAAATTTGATAACGGTTTTCTGTAGTGTCCAAAAACAAGCATTTTTTACTATGGGAGGCGGGTCTATCTCGCCCGTTTAGGTAGGGGCAATTTTATAAAAAAAAATGAAAAATACAAAAAAAATATTAAAAAACAACGGCAACACATACAATAAATTATTAT
This sequence comes from Epistrophella euchroma, assembly GCA_947049315.1. Classification (NCBI taxonomy): domain Eukaryota; kingdom Metazoa; phylum Arthropoda; class Insecta; order Diptera; family Syrphidae; genus Epistrophella; species Epistrophella euchroma. The sequence continues at coordinate 115,687,684 of OX346245.1, read as the reverse complement.
ACCGTTTTTAAAAGCCAGGAATCTGTTCTTTTATCAATAATTTAAGTTAAATTATTCATGCCAATAGTTTTTTTTTTTTTAAATCGAAGCATACTCAAAATTTTGATAAAAAAAAAATGAAAAAAAAAGTTCAGAAATTTTTTTTTTTTTTTTCAAAATTGTGAAATGAAGTGCTAAATTAACTCTTTGTGGTCAATGCGTATATCAATTCTGAATCGAACAAAAAAAAAAAACGAATGGCTTTATGTCTTCTAGTTCTTGAGAAAATTGAAAATACATTCGATTTGAAATTTTTAAGACTTTTTATAAATGAGTTGGTGTAAGATTGTGACATTAATAAAATGCATGATTCATTGACGATTTTTTGATACCCCTTTTATAAGCAAGTGACAACTATTTTTGTGGTAAAATTTTTTTTTATAAGTCAAGTCGAGCGATTTTTCAATGAAATTTAAGAAATCGTAATTTATCGCTACGCTCTTGGAATTACGGCCATAAAACAATGAACTTATTTGTTAAACACAGTTAGAGGCACAATATTGTAGTACGTAATTTTTGAAAATTTTGAAACTGCATCACATTTACCGATAAATGTGATTGAAAAATAATCAATTTTGGGTTTACAGCTTCTTAATCATATTTTCTTATATGAACTATTATCTATACTATTATATAAAAGAGTAACTTTTTTTGGTTGTCAGTCTGGCTGAATGTATGCACTAAACTCACAAACAAACAAAAAAACTCTTTTAAAAAATAGATATAATACAAATTTCACTTATCTGGTATGCTATAGGATACAGCAGAAAAGAAAATTTTTGTTAAATACCGAATAATAAACAAATTAAAAACTTACCACAAAAAAAATCGTATGGAAATTTTCTAAAATCAAGCATGTAGGTATTTTCCTTGCAAAATACTGCTTTATAGATTTTCAACTCACATTTACTTCAAGCTCAATTATTTATAAGGAGGAGTTGTTTTGCCATGGAAAATTGCCTTTTGTGGCATGTGGATTTGACGATAAATCGTCAAATTCCATATTTTTGGTGGGCTGATTCCTGGAATCGGCTCAAAAAAAGAGTTTTTTTTTTTTTAGGTAGGGTAGTATTTTTGTTTTTTTTCTTTTTTTATTTTTAGGGAACATTTTTGGTGAAAATTAAGTGGTGGGTAGTAAAAAATCTTCATCGAAAAAAAAAAAAAAACGATTCAAGCCATGTGCAGTATAATGTGCCTTGGTAGGTGGGAGCGAGAAGTGAGTTTTGTTTTCACCGGCGACGAATTGTGTTGATGTTTTTGTGTAATAGGGAAAAAAGTTCAAATAAAAAAAAAAAAAAAACATCAACGGTAGGGATTTTCTCTTTAGTAATAAATAGTGGTATGTGAGAGGTAGGTATAATATTTGCAGCAAAAATAAATGTTTACTACTGAAATTGTTTGGTTTGGTGGTGAGTGTTTGCTGGATATGGTAAATGGAAACGAACTATAGGCAAGGGCGTGCACAAGGAGGGGTAATGGGCATTTAATGCACCCCTAATAAAAATTATTTTTAATTTTTTTTCTGAGTAAATTAAACGATCTCAAGAGCGCACGTAAATAGGATGGGGGATGCTTATATTACATGTAAATCGGCTTAGTTAATTCACAACTTGAGTTCAATTTTTGGATTTTAAGGTAAGACTGAAATTGGTTGGTTTGGCGGTGGGTGGTTGGTTTTTTAATACTTTATTTAGGTTAGGTACAAATTTTTTCATGAGAATAAGTGATGGTGGGGTGGTAAAAATATGTATGCAGGTTTTTTGGCAGTGAATTATTCTTCATCGTCAAGAAATAAAAAAAAAAACAAATCAAACCATGTGCAATGTGCCTTGGTAGGTGGGAGCGAGATAGTGAGTAGAGTTGACTGTTTTCGCGTTTCGCCGTCGACGAATCGTGGTGATATTTTTGTGTATAGGAAGGTATGGTAAAACAAAACAAAACATAAACAGTCGGTAGGTATTCTCTATAGTGTAGTAAGAAATGATTGGAGTAGGTATAGGTATGAGTAGGTAGGTATAATAGGTATTTGCAGCAGAAAAAAAATGTTGGTTTATTAGCGGTGGGTGGTTGGTGATGGTGAATAGAATCGAACTTATTTAGAGGCAAAGGCGTGAACAAGGAGGGGTAAGGGGGCATTTGCACCCCTTATACAAATTATTTTCATTTTTTTTTTCTGAGTAATTACACAATCAAGGACGCACGTAAATAGGATAGGGGGATGCTTATTACATGAAAATCGACTAAATTTACAACGTGAGTTCTAATTGTTGGATTTTAAGGTAAGACAGAAATTAGTTGGTTTGGCGGTGGGTATTGGTGAAGTTAAATGGAAACGAACCTATTTAGAGGCCAATGTGTGCGCAAGGAGGGGTAAGGGGACACTTGAATCACTAATACATTTGTTTTTCTAATTCATTTTGTTGAGTAACTACACAGTCAAGGGCGTAGGTAAGCAAAGGTGATGTGGGGGTGCTTATTACATTCAAATCAGCAAAATTTACACCTTGAGTTCTAATCATCGGATTTTCAAGGTTCGAGATTTTAAACGAAGATTAAATGTAATGTGGGAACACAAGAAGACAAAAACGTGCGCAAGGAGGGATCTGGTTTCCAGAATCGGCTCAAAATTTTTTTTTTTAGGTAATACCTACCTACCTAAATATGTATTTTTATTTTAATAGGTAGGTACCTACTTTATTTAGGTAGTACAAGTGGTAAAATTTTTTTGATGTTGATAAGTGGTTGGTGGGGTGGTAAAAAATGTATTCCGGTTTTTTGGCACGGAATTATTCTTCATAGACGGCAATAACCCTTGCTGGGAAAAAATGCTTCGTTTTAAGAATATGATAGGTATATGGTAGAGAAGAAGAAAAAATTTATCTTTTCATTGATAAATTATTAATTTCTTTGTCAAGTGGTTACTAACAAAATTCACGGTCGTTCGTTCCTTAGAGGGTAATGGGAGGTAGGTATAACATAACATACAAATAGTCTGATTTTCAAAGTTGTCTTAAAATTACACTATAGGCAGGCAGGTAGGTTCATAATTAGGTGCATTACATTTTTATTCAAATGCAAGCCCACACAACCCACACACATAATTTTAGGAAAATAATTGTCAATGTTCATTGATACGTGTGGAGGCTTATTTTCAATGTTACCTGACAAAAAAAACGTCAATGCTACCTGACAAGTAACATGGATGGTGTGTAGCGCTCTTTAAGCTGAACATTTTTCGAGTGCTGATTTTAAATCATCTTTTTGGTCGATATTTGGTTGTCAAAGGTTTTACTAAAGAAGACCCGGGCAACGCCGGGTTTTATCGGCTAGTAAATATATATATGTACATCAGGAAACGGGTTTATTTCTTACCTTTCTTTAGATACCCTTATGAAATAAGTACTCACTCAATCAAAAGTTATATATTGTGGTGACTTCTCACAGCAGTGGCAACACTTGTCAACTCATCGACTGCAAACATCTGCTATTTTCTTTCAACATTCTTATATACTGACAATGCAACGGAACGAGAATTAACTGGTATTTGTTTTTAGTAAATGACATCGGATGTTATTCACGTTATTCCTGCAAGCTGTAAAACAATGTATGTGCCTGTTTACATTGTATTTTTGACGAACGGCGCATCCAGTGAGATGGGTAGATTTTGTGTGAGTAAGAAAGAGAAGGGTTAATTCCACCCAAATTACGCCGATGCGCCAGTTTCATTAAATGTTTTCGGATTGAGCAGGAAGAGTTTTTTTTTGTGTGAGTGAGAGATACATGGTTGTTAAGGATGTGAGACAGGGATGGGTAGATTGAAATGAAAGAATTTTTTCTCTATAATGTAAACACGAGGAACATTTTGATGAACGAAAATATGCTTTGTCAAAAATACAATGTAAACAGGCACTATAAAGAAGAAATCGAATACTCACTCACTGGCGTACATCAAAGCAAGCGGACCACTTCAACTTACAATTTGCCAAGCAAAGAAAATTTATATTATTTTATAAACTGAATTGATAGAAAAGTAAAATTAGTATAAAGTATATTAAAATAGTTTTTATATTTTACAAAAGCTATAATTGGTGACCCCGATTACGTCTCACGTGGGCAGCTCGTATCGCATCAAGACACAAAAATTCTTCACTTCGGACCCAGAGCTATGGTTTTTTTTACTCGAGTCGCAGTTTGTTGTCTATCGAATTACTTCAGACAACACGATGTATCACATAGTAATCTCCCAGCTTAACCAAACAGTGGCGGAGAAAATTCACACATTTTTGCGCGATCCTCCCACTTCTTGTAAGTATGATGCTCTAAAACAACGCCTAATAAAAGAATTTACGCCAAGCGAACAGGGAAAGCTTAAGAAACTTCTGTCTCAAATGGAACTTGGCGACCGAAAGCCATCTCGGTTGCTTGAGGAAATGCGTAACCTTGCGAACGATTCCGTCGAAGACAAATTTCTGGCTACTCTCTGGCTGGGATGCTTGCCAGTTACTTTGCAGCAAATTTTGTCACCATGGAGCGAAGAGTCGCTCGACAAACTCTCGAAGATGGCCGATGGTATTCTTGAAACCACGAATGCTTCAACGATCGTGAATGCGGCAGCTGTTCGAGCTCCTCGTGGTGAATCTCAGCTAGATAGGCTTGCTGAACGAATGACTAATTTGTGCCAGCGCTTCGACCAAATCGAGAGAAGGTCACGTCGAAATCAAACACCGTCATCGTCTCGACAAAGGCGGGATAGTTCCAAACGGGACAGTAAACAGGGTTTCTGTTGGTTTCATCGCAGGTTTAAGGAGAAAGCAACGAAATGTCGCCAGCCATGTGCTTACAAAAATGCAGCGGGAAACTAGAAACCCAAACCCATTTTAAGACGAATAGTTTGGCGCTCCTTCACACCGCTTCAGGAGCGGAGTCGAGTCGAAATTTTGCTAAAAAACCTGAGTTGAGGAGTTAATTTGAGAAACAGCATTATTACTACGTTTCCATATGGTACTTAAGCGAGCTTGAAGCTCACTTAGACCCTTTGTATACCTGCATGGAGTTGAAATGAGCTTGAACCGACTCGACTGCATTTCAGGAGTCGAGTCGGGTCGAAATTTGTGCTAAAAAACCTGGGTTGAGGAGTTAACTTGATAAACACTATAACCATATGTCATCTCAACACCATTTCAACTCAACTTAATATAGAGCTCTCAAATCTATGAACGAAATACCTGTGGTCGAAAATCCGACACAAATCCAACTCGAGCTCTCGATCCGGAATATAAAGGTAGTAAATGTAGGTTTACAGGAAGTCGAAACATAGTTCAAGCACACTTCAACAGTGGGTATACCCATTGGACGAGGATACAACAACACCGGATAAGCTTTCTTCTGGTCAAAGCTCAAATCCAAAGTGGTTAGATTCCGAACGCACCCAATTTGAATTTTGAAATAAACTTGGTTTTCTTTTCGGTACCGGCTACCGGGTGAAAAATATTAAAATTAACTGCCATATTATTCACTCAATACATCCAGATTAAAATTTAAATCTGGATGTAAATCATACAAATTCAATGTAAATTCATCTGGATTTAAGTTTACATCTGGATGTATCGAGTGAATATTATGGCGGTAATAAACAAAACAACTGAATTGATTTGTCTACAATGGAAGCACTATTATTAATGGAATTGCTAGATAGCTCATCTTCAGAGAGTGAATCAAGTGATGAGGAATTTTTGGAAATAATTAAAACATTATTTCATAAGAAAAAAAATAACAATTTCATAAAAGACAAAGACGTAATAAACAATTACACCCTGAAACAATAATTTGAATATTGTTTGTAACAAGTTTTTTTTCTAGTTTCGTCAAAAATTCAGGCTTTCCAGACAGACTGCGAGGAAACTTATTAACATGTACAAATGCTCTAGACATTTCAAAGAAAGAATCGGTTTCGGAGGAAAATCTATCAGTGCTGAAACTCAATGTTTAGCATTCCTTTGGTAAATTTCAATTCAATAAAAACTTAAGGTAGGTAAAAATTAATTTTTTTATAGGTTTGTGGGCAACAAAGATTCTTTCAGAGAAGTTTCCAATCTGTTCAATTTCTCTTTACCGAGTGCATTCAGGATTCTGACAAATTTTTTGGAATTTATGCGTGAAATTTCAAAAGAATATATAAAGTTCCCTTCAACTGCAGACGAAAAGGAAAAAACAGCTCAAGAGCTTGCGAAGGTATTATAATGCTAATTGTTATGGTTGTATTTAACAATAATTTTAACTTACAGCTTGCAGGTCTTGAGAATGTGTTAGGTTGCATCGACTGTTCGTATATAAAAATCCGAAGGCCAGCTAACCAAACTAGATCAACCTATACGCATCGGAACGGAATGAATTCAATTATTTTGCAGGGTATTTGTGATGCGAACGAGTTGTTTTTGAATGTTTTTATAGTATCACCATGCAAACTTCCAATCTCAAGTATATATGAACTATCTTCTATTGCAAAAAAAATACCAACAATTTGTGGCTCACAGTATCATATTTTGGGAGAGGCTGCTTACCCTCTGAGGGAATATCTGCTAACTCCATATGAAGAAGTTGGAGACATGACCGACCAACAGAAAATGTATAATGAAAAGCAGTTCCAAACTCGTGCGAAGATGCGAAATTCTTTTGGGTTGCTTAAGCAAAGATTTAGACAACTTACCAATCTAGAACATTTAACAACGGGACAAATGTGTAGAGTGGTTTTAAGTTGCTGTGTTCTGCATAATTTTTGCAATATGGAAGGAGACACATGGGACACAGTTATTCGTCCACAAGAAGAAAGCGACGAAGTGATAGCACCAAACGATTCTCTAAATGAGGCGGTTCTACAACGATTCGGCCGTTTGAAAAGAAACGAAATCTCTGGCAGATTTTAACACTAAAGAAAAAATCAAAAATGATTCAGAAGACAAAGTAAAATGAAGTAACGATTTTCTTTTTTTGTTTGTTTTTTTTTTTTTTTTTTCTAAATATAAATGAGTTTAAATAAAGGACAATAAATAAAAAAATGTATATTTATTCCTTGAGAAGTCAGGAATTTACAAAAATAAAGTGGTGTCCCTTGTATTTCAAAAGTCAATCCTATTCGAAAATGATTTTTGTCCGCTTTTGAATTTGAAAGTTGGTAGCTACGTTGAGCTCTCAATACAAACAAAATCTAAATCTTTTGAACATCATTCTTGTTCCCAATTTTTGAAGGAGGGAAACATTCCCAGGAAAATTTTTGTTCGAAACAAACCCAATTATATTGAATTAATTTACCCATAGGTCAAATTGCCAACAATCCTTTTATTATTATTTGTAGGTAAATATTTGGGTTTTAGGAAATAACAGATTCAGGGATTCTCATTAGAAACACCCATGTCGTCATCTTAGCATTTTTGTGACGTCACAATCATATTGAGAATTATTTTTTTTATTAACAGCCCAATTCTGCTATTCGATTCGATCCGATCAAAACTTTCGATTCACGTGAAAGTTTCGTCCAATTTGCATTAAATTATTTTTTTAAATCTTCAATCTTTACAGTTCAAATCTTAACTGTTATTTAGTTTTGAAATTCTTAAAAGAATCTCGGCCCTATCGTAACCGTCGGATCAGAATTCTCTCCGATTTCCTACGAATCTGAGACATTTTGCTTCGAGGTAGTTCTCCGACAAGCAAAATGTCTCCGATTCGTAAGAAATCGGAGAGAGTTCCGCTCCGACGGATACCTCGATAGGGCCGTCTGATTGTTTAAATCCTGTTTTGATCGAAATTTATACAAAATTTGGGACAACCATTTTCCTGCGACGGATAGCAGAATACAAACTTTCACGCGAATGTTTAGCAGAATAGGGCTGTAAATTATGTCTATAATTTAGTATTTAAATTTATTTCAGTAATAAGAACCAACGATTATCGTTAAAATTACTTCGTTATCGTTTAAATGCGATTACGTATTACGAGAATCGTTTTAGTGTTAACGATTCTCGTTATTTCTTATATTATTGGCAATCGTTTTCGTTTTTTTTAATTTTTTACAGTGCAGTAAAAGTGAAGTTGTTTGTGCCTCAAAATCATGTTTTTTTCGATTTCCATAGGCATCATCTTTATCGTGTCGCTTTTTACAAATTTTTCATGATTCGATCGAAATTTTTAATTCACGCGAATGCTTCATTCAACTTGGCCCAAATTTATTTATTTTTTAAGTTCAAAGCGATAGCCCTAATTATTTTTAAAATTTCACGAGCATACATTTAGTTTTAATCGCAATTTTCAGCAATTTATTTCCGACGGATAGCAGAATACAAAATTTCTGGTGAAAAGAATAGCAAAATAAGGCTGAATATTAATTGATTTTCCCTCGTTTGGTGGATATGTACATGTGTAAAGTAAACTGCTTACGAAGAAAATCAAACTGTTGTTTTTATTTAACCAGTTTAACAAGTGGCTTGTTTTCTCTGCTCCAAAAAAAGCCGTATGCTCTATTTGTTACTTTCGATAAGCTTTCTACATGGGATGTTGGAGATGGAAGAACTGATTAAATGTTAATGGTGTACCTACCCTACAATTTTGTTTTGATTTTTGTTTTTTTTGAAGATTTAAAGGGAAATGCCAGACTTCAAAGGCATAAATAATAATCTTACGGTTTGATGTCTATTAGTTTTCCATAGAATTTAACATAAAGAATTTAAAGAAATCTAAATGAACGGAATTTTTATAAAAAGGGGTAATATAGGGGTACCTACATATAGGCTAAAGGGTTACACAATTTGAGTACTTCACTTTATAGACATTGAGAGCCGATTTTTCAACCATCAGTTGAGTAATCAGTTAAATACCCAACGAAAAAAGTTAATTTGATTATAGGTACAGTCGGATAACAAAATTGAATTTTTCAATCATGATAATCTACAGAATATTATAATTTGAACACAAATTTATTTGTGTTTGTTTCACATACATTCCAAAGAATTTAATTTTTTATCAACGTTTATTTCAAAGCAATATTAAGGAGATGTGTGAAAATATTTAGGTATTCCTAGGAAAATGTATCTTGATCTGAAGTAAGCAGATAGCTTCATCCTGAGGAATAAATTATATCTGATTATTGAAAAACTAATTTTTACGCAATCTGGAGATTAAGTACTAACCGACTGCCAATTTAGAAATTAGTTCTAAGGAATCAATCTTCAGAGATTTCTTTTTCCTGAACACGCCAAGTATTTACCTAGGTAATTATGTTGAACTCCTTTTTTTTCTAAACAGAATCGATTTTTTTTTCAATACAAGGAATTTGTCCAGAAAAATCGATTTTTTTCTTCTAAACAAATGGAAATTTATTAAAAGGAATTGGAGTTTTTTTTATACATATTTTTGTTTGATATCAAAATTAAATTTTGAATTTTTTTGTTGAAGCAAATAAAAGTATAGGATTCTGGCTTTAAGAGTACCTAGTTATTGAATTTTGTAATTGTTTTAAAGAGAGTTCTATACCATTTAAGTATTTTTTTTAATTAATCCTCCCGTATGAACAGGGAGAGATAGATCCCCAATCCCCACTCCAAAACAACTTTTTTTCTTAATAACCAGGAATAATTAAGTATTATTTATTAACTTGTATGCTTTTGTAATTACTTTTAAAATTAAAATATCAAGTTAACAAAATAAAACAATGTTTGTTCATAGGTACCTACTTAAAAAGTCACAGACCGAAAAAAAAAAAAACTATTATGAAATCTCAACTGGTTTAAAAGTTATCGATTTTTAACCACCATGAGTCGCTGTTTATTTTCAGAATTCGAATCCCGTTCCCATTTGAATCGGTTGTTTGTATAATTTCTTTTTCTTGATGTGAATAACGTGGAAGATTTATCTTATAACTTAATTCCGTTCTTGGAAAGTTGTCGAATACTAAATACTAGCGGGATATACAATGTATTACATTTTCCTCATTCAAATACATATTCAGCAAACAAATAAATCGCGAAAGCGAAAGATCTCAGACTGCTTTTGTATTGTCACTGATAATTGAAATTGTTTGGCGAGATACAAGCTTAATTCTCTGAGTTGACACCAAAACAGAGGATACATTTTAAAACTCCGATTCAGAAATTTCTTAACTTTTTCGAGCAACTTCTTTAAATAACCATTTTAACATAAATTTCCAAACAGTTTCAGAAAAAAATTAAAAACACACACGAAATCACTATATTTCTATAAAAAGTTAGTTTATTAAACGTTCTCCATGATTTGTTTTACTTAAGTGGGATAAACCTAGAGCTGTGGGTGGCACCAATACCGGGCCTACCGTGCTTGACGGGTTTATAGGTGAAGGAGAATTCTCCCAAGTAGTGTCCAATCATTTCTGGCTTGATTTCAACCTGCCAAAAGAAATATTACATTAGCAATAAACTCATCACATAATGAAATTCATTTAAAACGCACCTGGCTGAAATCTTTGCCGTTATACACACCAATGATGGATCCAGTCATCTCTGGAACAATGATCATGTTCCTCAAGTGGGTCTTGACGATATCTGGTTTCTCATTTGGTGGTGCCTCCTTCTTGGCCTTCCTCAATTTCTTGATAAGGGCCATTGGCTTGCGCTTAAGACCACGGGAGAACCTCCTGCGGGCACGACTGTGCATCAACTCGACAAGTTGGTTGCTGGACAAGGAAATAAAAGATAGGTTTATTTCAGATTCATTTTCCGATGGCATTTTTTTTAAAGAAACTTACTTGGGCATGTCCAAAAGCTGGTCCAAGTCAACACCTCGGTAGGTGAACTTTTTGAACGCACGCTTCTTCTTAAGGGTTTCATCAACCTGGAAATCGGAGACATTTTTGGTTGAGTTTTAATTTTGATAAGATTTTCACAATATGATATAAAATTTCACTTTATTTCTTTGGGACACACAAAAAACTATTAAATATTGGTAATATAGTAGAAAAACTATAGAGGATTGCACATATTTTTAAAGATTTTTGGAGAAAAATTACCTCAGCCATCTTGACGTTTGTAAATTGCAGAACGGAAAGAAAAACAAATTGATGAAGTGATGCCAAACGTACGTTTTTGAATCGGTTTGAATTTAGTTTCGCGGTACAAACGGTTGGCTATTCTGCTGGGGAGTGGTAACTCGTACAGTAAGAACAAATATTATTGTATACACTAGGGTTTTATTTTGGGTGAAAATAATTTTAGTCGCCAAACTGAATGACCACAAATTGTCATAATATTATAGTTGTGGAGAATGTGTCCCTCCCAGACAAACAGTTGTTCTCTGAGAAGAAGATAAATTTAATTGGTCAGTTTATATTTCAGAGCACTCAGTAATTTTCCTCCGTCACTTTGAAAGAGCAGAAGCAATAAATATGAACAGGATTCCTCAAAAAACACTTTCTTTTCCTTTCTTTCTTATTTGATTAATGCGACAAATTGAGCAACGGGTCTAAAAAAAAACCTTTCTCAAGCCTTAACTACAGAAGCCCAAAAAGTGAAAAAGTACAAAAGTGAAAATTTTCAAACTCATTTTGGGATAGTGTTTCTCACAGGAAAACTTATAAAAAAGATGCAGAATGCTTAAATTTTGGTTTAAAAAATATTGGGTACATTCTTTTTCTTAAAACAAATGCGCTAGCGGGACAAAAATATTTTTACTTTTGTAATTTTGCAAAAAGTGGCCAATGTAGTTAAGGCTTCAGTTTTTTGATAGCAAAACTGAGGAATTTTTGTGAGAAATTAGCTTCGTTCGTGTACTTTCTGCACTAAAATTCACAGTCTATCAAATATTGAGGAGTGGGGATGAAATTCTCTCAGAGAGAAGTAAAATAGTACACGAACGCTTTGAACAAATAATTTGTACCGGTTTTTTAACGTCAAATATTTGAAAACAAAAAAAAATAAATATCGTCATCATTTCTTTGAAAAGATTTTCAAAATAAAATAAAAAAGTAAGAAAAAGTTAATTTATTACATTAAATTAAATAAAACAGAGGAATATAAGAAAAGAGTTGTTCTGGCAAATATCAAAGTGACTTTTGACTGAACTCATATTTCTGTCCGAAGAATTTCTTTGGGCTGAAATTAGCAGAAAGGGGAAATAATTTACTCTCTCGAGAGCGCTCTCTTCTGCGAAAAACTACACATTTTTTACGTAAACGAACACAATTTGCGTTAAATTTGTAGACATTCGTAAAAATTTTTGCTGTGCGGCGATTGTGTGCAGTCATAAAAAATAATTTTGATGTGGCAGTGCCCTTGGTGCCGGATACTAGTGAATCGGTAAAACTACCATTATCCATATAATCATTTAATTCTCGCAAATCACTGACATTATGTAAAATGTCAAAAAAATCAAAACAAATATATTTTTTTTAATTTTATCTGCAAACTACGTTGTGTGATTTGATAAACCTATTGTTAAAGAACTACGTACATAACTCGCCAGACTATTAAGCAATATATTGCAACAAAATAAAGTAAGCTTTGAATATGTGGCATAATTGCATCCATGGTCCAGCTGTCGAACCTTGTTTACTTTCAGGTTGAATGTATGCATGCTGATGTTCAAAATTCAGGTGATGAGCAACTAAATAAAAATGCAACCCATATTAATTAAGCAATGAACAGTTTTATGCTTCCAAAATTTGGCTAAACGAAGGGTTTTGTTAGAATTATTATAGTCATTACTATCAGCGAGGTAGGTTCAAATAAGAGTTTAAATATTTACCCAACTTTCTATAATTAAATTCACAGAAGATTTCCTTAAATCGCCCCTTAAAGATGATGTCCAGCTCGGGCCACGTCATGACACTGGCCAACAGTATTATTGGCGTTGGAATACTTGCTATGCCTTTTTGTTTCCAAAAAGTAAGTGCAGCTGGAATTAAATGGCTTGAACTATAATATTTGTATTTGTCTTTTAGTGCGGAATAATCCTTTCTATAGTATTAATTATTCTAAATAATCTCATCACGAGGATCTCTTGCCACTACCTTATCAAATCCTCCCTTTTAACGCGTCGAAAGAGCTTTGAGTTCTTAGGTAAAATCATTCATAGTTATCAGTTTGAATTCTTAATTTAAATCCCTGTTTTTTTCCAGGTTTTCATGCCTTTGGTTCATCGGGAAAACTTTTAGTTGAGCTCTGCATCATTGGGTATTTAATTGGAACATGCATAACTTACTTTGTGGTTGTTGGTGACGTCGGTCCACAAATTGTATCTAAAATATTTACTTTGAACGGAACGGATGGCCTGCGGACGTGGGTTATGGTTTTAGTTACGCTGTTTTGTATTCTACCTTTGGGAATGCTCAAGAATATCGATAGTTTGTCTGCTGTATGTACAGCTTCAATTGGATTCTACTTCTGTTTGATGGTGAAGATTATCTTAGAGTCAGAGAGACACATTCTGGCAAATGACTGGCAGAATGAAATCGTTTATTGGGAGCCGTCTGGTGTTCTACAATGCCTTCCGATCTTTAGCATGGCCTTGTCTTGTCAAATGTGAGTATGCGATCATTAAACACAATTTTTTGAACTTTTATTTTCAAAATTCTTTTCACATCTGACTTGTCATAGTTCTATTGCAAATATGTCTGGTGCGAGGTCTGTCGAAATTCGGTACTAACCTTACAACCTTTTAAAAGGTCTAAAGGTTCATATACTATTGACTTTTCAGAAAATTCTTAAGACTCAATAGAACCAACTTTTAGCTCATCTGTGTTGCTTAGAACCAAAACTGAAATGTGTAGATAGAATTCCTGCAAATAAGAACCATAGCCAGTTAATAGCAATTTATTTTTTTTTCAGGATGAACGGAAATAATCCTTATATTCCATTTATTGTTTTATTTATAAGAATAACATTGCAGAAAAAATAATACTTTGTCAAATTATCGCTAGGAGTTTAGAAGTTTTTGCCCTTTTTTCGTTTATTTGCACTTTTTAGTACCCTTTTGATTCTAAGCATCACATATATTTGATACATGTTAACCGTGCCCAATCGGCAGCTTATTACTGTCGCATTTCTTAGAAGCAAGCTTGGCCTGTACTCTTTGCATACATATTAGTTTTTCTATACAAAATGAATTTAGAGCATATAGAAGAATTTTCTTTGTTTTCAGGCAATTATTTGAAGTTCTTGAAAGTGTTAATAACCAAAGCCTAGAAAAACTAAATGGGATAATTAAAGAGGCTACTTTAATGTGTACTTTGGTTTATATTGCAGTTGGATTCTTTGGTTACGTTGCATTTTGTACTCAAACATTTTCAGGTAAGTTTTTATTACTTTGTACAGTTTCTTTTTTTTTTTTTTTAATAATACAAATATACAAATGTCCTCAGGGAACATCCTTATAAACTTCACACCATCGTTTGGCAGTGATGTTATAAAAATAGGATTTGTCCTATCCGTGGCGTTTAGCTTCCCTCTAGTGATATTTCCCTGCCGAGCTAGTATCTACTCGCTCCTATACAGAAGAGTGAGTTAAATTATCACTCAGAACTGGATATTGAGATAATATTGTTCTGATATTCTAGGGTCATGCAGACACAACGGGCTATATTCCTGAAACTCGCTTTAAAACAATAACCGTATTTTTAGTTATAGGCTCGCTTTGTATTGCATTGTTAATTCCATCAATAGAATTGGTGATAGGGCTCGTTGGATCCACAATAGGCATAGCCATTTGTATTATATTTCCAGCAGCATGTTTTCGAAAAATCTCAAAAAAAGATTCCACTGAAAGAACACTTGCACAAGCTATTATAGTTGGAGGCTGTTGCTTAATGATTCTTGGCACTTATGCTAATTTAAGTGCTATCGATGAGCAGCGTTCTGGTCCAATGCATATAATTAGTGAAAGTATCACTAAAACTGTAACGCCTCTGACAATATTTGAAAATAAGTTTGAAAAGCCCGTCAAGGACGCTATCAAAGATATTCCTACCCAAAATATGTCTTTGAATATAAAAAAACGTCCAGTTGATTTCAAGCCACAAGAGAAGGATCCAGAGCCACAGGAGCCAAAGGCAAAAATAAGTCCACCACTTCCGGTCGATGAAGTAGACCCGATGCCAATACAACCAACGGAAGAGAGCCCGCCACAGAAGAAGCTTTTGGTGGAATCAACTCCATTGACTGCGAAAGCTCCTGTTGTAAGTGAAGCTCCATCAAATTCTAATGGAATTGCCAAAGAAGCAATCAAAAACGAAGATAAAATAGCTGCCGAGGAACAACAACAACAAAAAGAAGGTGAAAACAAAGATCACCTTGTAAAGGCTCAGAATGAATTGATAAAGACAAAAGAACTCTTAGAACGTAAGGTCGATGAACTTAAAGAAGAACTCGCTAAACAAAATAAACTAACCCAAGACTTGGTTGTGGAAAAACTGGGTGAAGTTGTTGAGAAAGTGGAAGAAATCGAACGACAAGTGCATGAAGAGAGTAAAAAAGAGGAAGATCAAAAGCCGATAGATAATCCAAAAATTTCGCTTCCTAAAGCATCAGTTCTTGGAATACTTACAGAGAATAATTATTATAAAGGAAATGCAAGCCAAGAGCTTGAAAAAAAACCTGTCGTTGAACCTGTGCCTGAGGTAGTTGAGGAAGTTGCGAAGAAGTCTCCAGACGTTGTTGTGCAGGATGCACGAGTCCCATTACCTTTGCCATTGCTGATTAATGCATCACAAAGCGATGTAAAAAATACTGTTGTTCTAGACAGCAAGCAACCACAAACTGTTGACAAAATCGATACAAACAAAGGAGCTGCAGATGTTCCTAAGCTTCCTGATTCTAAAGATACATTAGAAAATAAAATTGCCCATGAGCTAAATAGCAAGCTTCCCGTGGATGAGGTCGAATCAATTGTGAGAGCAGCAAACAATTCTGTAGCCCTTAAGCTCCCATCCACTAAAGATAACGAAATCGATAAGGAAAACATAGAAGCAATACGTCGGGACATTCTCGAAGTTAACAAAGATAAATCAGACTCAATTACAACTGTAAAGGCATTTCGAGAAAAAAGAAGTGCTTCCAATATTGATTTTGTTAACATAGAAACAAAATTGCAACAAGAAAATTGTTTAAGTGATGTCAAAGGGCAAACGCTTCTAGCTCAAAGTGGATTGGACATGAAAATACAAGGATTGGGACGTGATTTAAAGTCAGCCAAAGATGATGATTAGTTGTTAAGGTATATAACAAAATTATGTGAAAGACTATGTAGTGAACTATTTTTTTTTTCAACGTCTGGTCATTTTGTCAGTTACGTTTTTTATTTGTGTTTCCTTCTTCCTTTTCTTTATTTTTCATCACATAAATCTTAGAGACTGACCATTATTTTTTAAGCACTTTGATAAACACGAGTTTGGACTAGTTTTGCATGTAGTATTTACAAAATACAAAATAATAAGCAAGTATGTTTCAATTGAAATATATAATATCTGCTCAATATTATTGTTATTATAAATAAGTAATAAAAACATTTTCCAAAAATATATTTTTATTTTATATTTAAAAACGAGAAGTTTACTTTTTCAATTATCTTTTGAGAAAAACAGATTCAGTTAGAAGATATCTACACCATAGAAGTCTAAAAAGTGGTTTTCGCCATAAAGACAGTTTGTGCGTCTGTACTTAAGATACGTGAACAAAACTGCGTTTGCTGATAGCAAAAGTTTTCACACAATTTTTTTTTTTATAATTTACGCGCACTCAAAGGGTTTGGATACCCTTAATATATCAGAGACACAGTGAGAGCATTAGGTAAGGAGGAGGGAATTTGAAAGGAGATGTCGGTGTACCTTGGTTTTGAATTTGTGAATATCACAATGAGAGAGAAAGACAGAGCTTAGAAGAGCATTCCACATTCGCGTAGTACGGCTAGAAAACGAATCCCTGTATTTGACAGTACGACCGAAATTGGACTCAAGGGTAAACTGATGGGCATTCCAAGCGCGAGTATTACGGTTGAACTGTTTAAGGGGGTGAATGCAACTAGCTATTTCACTAGAGCACTGATGTTAGAAATAACGATAAAAGAGAGAGAGACAGGAAACGTTATGACGGTGTTCCACTGATCTCTATAATACACGCGTTGGTTTGGGAGAGCCTTTAAATAAAAAATTCGAATTTACCCCTTAAGAAATCACATAAAAATGCTCTGGAACAAATTTAAAGCAAAACGGCCCTCTCGAATTTGGAATTATTGAAACTATCGATAGTTTTCGAGTTTTTTTAAAACTATCGATGTACGCGATAGTTTTTTACTATCGATAGACTATGTTTAAGCAACACTAGTAAACACTGAGTAAAATTATTTCCAATTTATTTTTGTGGCGTGCGGTAATTGTGCTTAAAATGCATTTTTAATCTTATAAAAATTAATTTTATATCGATCGTTTTAAATACATTCATTTTATGCAATTTGAAATTATTATTTGAGAATTCATGCAGTTAAAGCAATTGGAGTTTTGTTCAAAAACGGAGTCCAGCAACCGCAATGCATTAAAAACCAAGTATGCGTTGAATTTTCATCGCCAAATATTGCTAAACAAATGCATTTACGATCCACCATTATTGGTGAATCAATTGCTTGGCTATTGGAGTTTATTTTTTTAACAAAGATTTAGTAAATCCAGAACAATATCGTTTCACATTTTCCACTTCTTTGACTTTGGACTTCTTTACCTTTTATATTCTATAAAGTTATACTATTATACAAAAAAGTAGGCAGCTCCACTATAACAGTTCTTCAAATGGGGTCAACTTTCTTGTATGGATACGCTATCCAATTTATTATAGAGATCAGTGCGGTGTTCGCGGGACGCAAATGAATACTGCCTAAGAGGCTTAAGTAAATAGCCAGATCAGAAGGAGAAAAAATGTCTTGCATCTCCGAAGAAAACCTAGACATCTTGCGGAATTTTTGGCAATGTCGAGTATGTGCTCATTAAACAGGAGGTGGTTTGTGATACACATCCCAAGGATCGCAAACTGTTGGGTTTCTTCGATGCAAGTGCCACTCATAGACAGTGGCAAAGGAGGTAAGTCTCGCTTTAACGACAGAAGACAGCATTGAGTTTTCGAAGCATTAAATTCTACGCGGTTTTTTATTCCCCATTGTACAATTCTGTATAAATCAGAAATAAAAATGAGAAAGAGAGTCGGGGACAAAACAGAGCCCTGGGGCACAATAGCATTTATGTTGAACTTAAATCCGTCCAATACAACTTATATAGAGCGGTTCGAAAGAAAGTTTCTAATCCAACGAAGAAGCGATTCATCAATACAGAAAGCACGCATTTTCGATAAGAGAGCAACATGCCAGACTTTATCAAATGCCTTTAAAATATCAAGTGCAATAATCTTACTTTCTCCAAAACGATGTAAAGATTTGTTCCACTGTTCGGTGAGATAAACCATCACATCACCAGTGGACCTATTGCTGCGAAAGCCGTACTACCTGTGATTAAAAAGCTTTCGGTCTTCGAGATATAGGATAGATTTAAAAGCCTACGCAGAGGTTTTGCCAGCGTGAGGAACACCTCTTCAGAATATTGGTTGGGATACCATCCGGACCAGCGGATTTATGCGTGTCGAGGTCTTTCAAGTCTCTCGCCACAGCACGAGTGCGAAAGTAGATTTGTGCCATTGAATCGGTTACGCGCTCAAAACTGGGAGAGTCATGACACTATCTGGCGGTTAAATGCCTAACAAATACGTAAGCTTTCTCCAGAGATCTAATGAAAGGAGTGTCATTGACAACGAGCGTTGGAACCGAGGAAGACGATGCATTCCAAATATTTTTTACAAATGACCAAAAAATTTACTATATAAGCTGTTTGTGTACTAAATCAAAAACAAAACTGTTTACCGGCTTTATTTTATTTTATTATAAGTATCCAATTATTTTCATTTCGATTCAAGTAATCATGTAAATTACTGTCTGTCTTAAAATTGAAAACAACTTGCTCTCAAATTTTTCGGCCTTTTTGGATAAAAAATGCGATCTTCAAATGTAAGTTTTCTTCGCCAATAGCACTAACTGCTTTAATATTTATTTATGTGCTGCATATGCATCTTTTATTTTAGTTTTTCAAAAATCAATACAATAGCCACCGCAACCACCAATCAAATTTTCCAGTAAGCTATCAAAATCAAAAGTTGGTCATACACAAGCGAGCCAATTGGTTCCGCCGATCCTAAATGTATCGTTCGAGCCATATGGATGTTTATCAAGACAAAACCATGAGCCGAATTGGCTGCTAGACTAATGGCTCGGTCGCTTATGGCCAGCTTAAAACCGATTATTGACATTATATTGAGATTTTATTCAAACGTTTTTCAGAATTTTGAATTTAACTCGGCAGAACTGTATCCACGAAGACGTCGTACAGAATTTTATTACCAAGCATCTATTCCTGAAGAATTCCAGAGTCGCAGTTATGAACACCCTCCCATTCTTAACTCTCCCGATCCCCTTTGGAATGAGGAACATAAAAAAGAGAAAATAATCGCCCCAAAAAATTCTGCAATGCGTGTAGCCCGGGATAGTTATTTCTCTTAAAAATGATGCATCCTTGAAATGGTTTGATAAAATATTTATTGTAAATATACTTAATATTATAAAAAAAAAGAAAATTTTCAATCAACACGATAAATAAAGCAAGAAGTGATGTATTACATAAAACAACTCTTATTACTAAACACTTGAGATTGGAGATTGTAAGTTGGGAAACTGAAATCTCCAAACTCATAATTTTGTGGTTCAGACAAACAGCTAATAACTAAAACTAAAAACAAACATTATTGATAACAACTATAAAAAAACACTAAAGTTCTTCTTTTCTTAATTTTCAGTTACAATTCTTTCAGGGTGTCGTCTGGTTTTATTAAAAAAGTGGAGTATTTCATTTTGTTTTAGCCATAATCATGTCTCATGTGGCAGTTTAATTGTATTCAAATCTTTAAGTTCGTTTAAACGGTTCGAGATCTACAACAAATCGCCTCCTATATGATGGAGATCATAAAGAACCTAAACAAATCAAAAAGTATTAAAAAATGTTGTGGATTGACAAAGAATTCGAAATAATTACCTCTAGGATTGCGGCAATGCTCCAAGCTTGCGTTCGACAAGAATCGCGACAGAAGGCTCCTTTTTCGTTTGTCAACTCAGGTAATCCCCGCCAGTGGGAAGTTTGAATTTCCTTCAGGTGGGCTTGTAGGATTTGCCTGTAAGAAACGAAAATCTCAGTAATTGGAATGGAAAAATGCAATTTTAAGATTAACTCACCATGTCTCGGCAATAGTCTCAGGCAGGAATCCACATTTCTTGGCGAAAATCAATCTAGCTCTTAAATAATAACCAATTGGCCACACCCACTCGGGTCCTTGATGATAGTTTGCCCCGTGCGCAACTGTTGCATCTGCTGAATCGTCACTGTTGTCATAGTTTCCACGATAATTCCAATCGTCTGGGTCGAGAGTCTTCATTCCGAGGGGTCCCAAAAGATGTTTTTTCGCAACTTCAAGTGCTTGCCATGCATTGAAGGGATTAAATATTTCTGGAGCGACAACCATGGAAATTGGGAAGTTGCAACGAAGCTGATAGTCTGTCCATTTTTGGGTTGCTCCTAAGGAGTCCTTATAAATCAGCTTCTTATTGGCCAATGGAGCTCTCTCTTCTTTGGTTACGAAGAAATATTTCTCGAAGTTTTCATGAATGCGATCCGCCCACTCGCCATAGGTCCATGTTGTTTTCTCCCCTAATTCAAAGACATTTATATGAAAGTCAAAATGAAATCCTATAACTACTCACCATTCTTTCCATATCTTTCGACCGATCTGTGAGGAATCAGTGCATCCTTGCTGAGCTGTTCCATAAATCTCAAAGCTGAAACCTGTAGACCAATCATTTCTACAGCTGATCCGTCACGTGGTGTTATTGGTCTACCTCGGTTATTGGCTTTTTCCGATGAGCCCATCTTATCCATCCATGTTCCACAGTTTGCAGCATTTCCTCCAAATACAAAGCCAGTATCTGGATTCACTCCAATTTGATTGTTGAAGCCTTTATCCTTCATGTGAGCGTCGATTTCGTAACCAGCATTACGTTCGCGATATTGCAAACCTTGGAAGTGTACATTCAATGCCTCTTGCATCACATCGTAGAGGAATTGATCATGTTCGCCAGGGGAACAATGTGGAGAATCATCTGTCGGGAAGATTCTTGCCACCTTGTCACGGAGTATTTCCTTGCCTTTGGGTGCTTCGCTCACATACTGCTTGATACTGTGAAGCCACCACCAGACAGCATCACGGCAATTATAGCGTGGATTAGCTCCACCATCGAGGAGGTTGGGAATTAAGCCGTGACGCAAACATTCAGCAAATCCGATAATAATGTAACGAGCCTCATTGTACCTTCCTGTAAGGAAGAGATTACCACGCAAGCCAATAAATGTATCACGACCCCAGCAACGTAAATAGCCAGTAGCGAAGTGTGGAAGACCAGCTGAAAGTGTAACACACTGTTCGGGTGGGGGAGGAGGCAGAATGCTTGGACTGAACTTTGGTAAATTGGCTGTCTTGCATATGGAAAGGAATTGAATAGTAGCTAGACCCAAAGATTGAGCAAAGTTGCTTCCCTTGCGAATAAAGCTATGCAAAAAGAGAATTGTTAAATAAGTCAAGACTAATTAAAAAATTAACTGTGATACTTACTCGGGCATTAAGGAATAGGCATGTTCGACCAGCATCTGATAGACTCCATTAACAATAGCATCAAAGTAGCATGGAATTAGATATCTTGGAATTGTCTTCAATGGCTCAAAAGCAAGTCTCAACCATTTGGCCAGCTTCTTGCAATCCTGGAAACGTCTTAATCTTTGCGAGACATAATCTGAAAGTTATTTAAGTTTGAATAAGTTTATAAGTCCAACATTATACTACCAACCCATCATCCAATCGCCATTCCTAAGGTTATCACACAAAGGATGACCTAAGTCATTCTTCGGAGCGATATCATTCAAAATCGAAACAAATCCCTGAAGACCACAATAAACGACCGGTCCATATCCTGGAATATCATATGCAGCTCCTCCAAGTCCCATATCTCTTTCTTCCTGATCGCAACTGAATAAAGCTCGGTTTAGATCAACAAGATCAAGATTCGAGACAATAGTCGCCAGCTCGGCATGAACGGGACCTACTCCCTTCTGCAAAGCGATGACAATACCATGAAGTTTATCAAAACTGGGACGAGTTGCTGGATTTAGGGACACCCTTATGGCGACGATAGATCCAGGTTTAAGATTTTCAAAGTTGAGCTGCGTCATATTGCCATCGATGATTGCTTCCTTTGAGAAGATCTTCGATTGATCCAGTGAAATATGCTCTCGAATGTGCAACTGGAACTGTTCCAAGCCATTGATATACTTATCGGCCTTCTTAAATGGTGAGGGACCATCGAATGGTTTTGGACCTCTATTTAATAGTTCTGCTTCTAGAATGACTTCATCAAGACAGCCTTCAAAGCGCAATGGACGGACAGAAGTTGGTCCAGCGCATGGATCTGGGTAACTGAAAGAAGTATGAGCGACAAGGATAATACTTTCATGAGTTTTAGGAGAGTGCCGAGTAACGGCAACAACATTTGGATCCATTTGATCTACATAGACTTGACTGAAGCCCTCTTCCGCCAATTGGCCATGAAGAAGATTCAAAGCTCTCTTGGCTGCGATAATTCCAGTGTTGGGCGAGACTGATTTTCCCCATTCTTGATACTCACGTTGCTCTTCAACAACATGGACCTATATAAAAGATATTTGAAAGATTAATTATCAATGGGAAAGGGGTATCATTGTAGGGATCTAAACTTACGTGATGAGGAACCAGTTCATCGTAACCACGATTGCTTCCAGTTGCGCAACAAGCCATCGAAACTAAAGCAGCCGATGGCAACAAGTCATATACTGAACGTTTTTCGATAGGCGAAGGATTATCATGTGTCAGATCCATAAACAAAGCATGAGCAATGTTCGGTGCCAAATGACGCTTGGGAGACACTTGGAAGGCTCCAACAGGCTCACCTCCATACCTGTAAACAAGTCTGCCTTCTTCATGGGAATCCCAAGCTGACTGGGCTTCCCTAATCAATGAAGTGATACCTAGCCGATTAACGAAAACGTTGTCCGTAGCATCAGAGTTTGTGAACAACTCAGCGACCACATATAAATCAGGATTGACTTTTCTTGCAGCGTCAAGGAGATATTCAGCCACATGCAAGGGCGTTGAATGACAGTTATCCAAACGGACACCATCGAAAATCTTTGCCGTTGTCTCAACGTATTTTCGCATATGTTCCCACAAATAGGGACTATCTTCAGGTTTCTCGCCATAGCGCAGTTTAACACTGTCACCCCAAGAAATCAGCTCTCTCTTAAGATAGACGTTACCATGACCAGGTTGCTGTTCAGCGAAATCTTTCAAGGGATCAGTAGCTCCCATGACCCAGCCATTATGAGCCATCAAATATTTACCATCCTCACCATACATACGCTCTTCAATTTCTGCCGGGGTACGCCTTTCCACCACGAGATGAGTAAAATATTGCATAAACACAGGATTATTCTCCGATATGACCTTAACTCTTGGACCATCTGCTTGAACTCGCTCATACCGAACACCTGCCAGACAATTCTCAACAGCAGTGTGTAAATATTCCCAAATCTCAGTTGCTACATTATCATTCAAAGTCTGCAAGTGCTGACGGAAGGCATCAGTGCACTTCCTTATGCGTGATTCTTCATCAAAGCAATCAGCATGGAAAGTGTTGAAGATCTCCAATGCGAGTGGCATATCGATGGAAGACATAAATCGTCTATATTCGGGATCTTGAATCAAAACGATTTCCTTGTGACGTTCTGCAGGTTGGATTTTTTTCCCAGGTGGTGGTCTGCTTCGAACTATTTGATTGAATTCATTCACAATTTTCGGCAAATGACACTGATATAATTCATGAATGTTTGCCTTTGGAAGATAGTTAGTTTTTAGTTGATGACGCAAGGCATCCAAATGGCATTCTTGATCGATAATTTTGGGAACTCCAACTTGTTCAAGAAGTCCCTCCTCGATGTCAGTTCCTGCTTTAACTAGAAGAGCATCTAATAGAAATGCTGGTCTCAAATAGGGACAAGTATGACAAGAGTAGGTGCCATGGGGATAATCTGCCAGCCAGTTAGATTCGTTAGCCGTGTGATTGAGAACGATATCACAAATTGAAGCAATCTAAAGGAAAAAAATGTGTTATTTAAGTCGTTTTGTCGAAGAAACATTCAATTTTCCAACTTACTCCCCACTCTTGGCGACACTTCTTGATAACTTTTTCAACATCTTCGAATGATACTTTTCCCTTGGGACCAAAGTGAGAATTCACTTTTAGTTGATCGCGTAGAGAATAAGCCGAACGGGATAAGCCAAGCTCTTGAATTGGTGTAAAATGAATCACGTTATAGCCGGATTCCTTTGCTACACGTAATTTTGCCTCCCAAGTATCAATGTGTCCCAAACACTTGGATAGAACCGTTTGACAACGAACTGAATCCAGGGGAATGATTTTCTGCGCACCTGGTGGTCCTACATGAAGAGTCGGCTCAACTTGAACATAAAGAGAACCGCATGGTTCCTTGATATCACTAAAAGTGTACAAAATAAACAATTATGAACTATTAGGTAATTTTCAGCTATTTCTAATACAATCGAAAAGTTTTTAGGACCAGTTTCTCAGTGTGTACCTACGAACCGCAATAAGTGGTGCTTCATGTAGTTTCCCCTATTGGGACTTTGGTTCAATTAGTACAGCCTGAGTAAATTTCACTTAAGTGACCAACATTGAAGCCTTAAGTGTCACACATTCGGGGTAATGTATGTTGGTTAATGTGATATTGAGACTTTAACTCCCATTTTGGCGACTTAAGTCCCACTTTCTTCGATTATGGAACTGGGCCTAAAAACACTGAACAATCATGCAACTTACCTATCTTTCTCCGTAAAAAAGAATCGGAAGGTTCCAGAAATATTCATTTTAACCTCAGCGTACGCATCAATATCAACAACATGAACATATTGATTTTTTGGTGAAGTGATTTGCTTTCCATATTTCGAATGCCAGTCAACAACCCGATTATCGGTCCGAATAAATTCTTTTTTACCTGAAAAATTTCAAAGTTTTAAAAAATTGCGCTATGATTCGTCGCATTTATTTACCATCTCCAGGATAGTTTGTATAAAGAATTATTTCCTTTCCCAACAGAGATGCATCTGGATTTATTCTAAGGACTGAACCACGTTTAAGTCGGAACAAGCTGCTATCCATATTGCCCTGTTGCAGGGCTATGGTAACTATTTCGTGGTCGGTGCCCATTTCAGGATAGTTCTAAATTAAAGAAACAAAAATAAAGCACTGTTAGGTATATTGAAAAAAGAAAAGAAAAAACAATGTGGTTCATGATGGACTACGGCGGATCTTATGTTGAAGAACACACGTCTAAAATAAATATTCATATCTTTCAACTTTAGTTTATAAATAAAAAAATAAATTTATTGGCACAACAGCTCATGAAGAACTGGGCCTAGTAACTTGAAACTCTCAACTATTCCTGTGAACGTGTCTGCAGGGATGGAGGGGACCTACCAGTTTATTGCCGAATCAGAACGACAGGAGATACTCTTGGAGGATTTGTCACTTCCTCGCAAGAGGAAGCGGCTGGTATTGAACCCAGACCCAGTGGCATGACAGTCCACGGGCTACCACTGTCAAAACCCATAGCTAAAAGAGTGTGTGAAACTTGGTGAAAATTTAACGTTACCAAACGGAGGTAATATTTTACTTGGTATTCGGTAACCGTCGGAGCGGAACTCTCCGATTTCCTACGAATCGGAAACATTTTGCTGATCGGAGAACTACCTCGAAGCAAAATGTCTCGGATTCGTAGGAAATCGGAGAGAATTCAGCTCCGACGGTTACCTCGATAGGGCCGATTTTTTTTGTACCAAAAATAATTTTTTCATTTTTGACATTATCAATTTTGTAAGGGATTTATTCCGCTTTCAAATAAAACGTCCTATCAACTTCAAATTTAATAGATTCAATTTTCTATTTCAAATATGGTCTTTTGTCTCCAAAAAATAATTTCAATGAAAACCAAGCGAAAAAAAATATATGTAATAGCTTATACATTTTTATTTTTAGATACCAAGAATGTGACAGGAGCATGTTCATTTAACATGATTTGATAATTAATTAATTGTTTTTTTTTTTTTTTTTCGTTTTACTTTTGACCCGTATTTTATTAAATCACATTCAACAACAGCACTCATTCATTCAATACGTGATAATTTGTTTACTCAACTCTTATCATTTGATTGCAAATAATAAAATCATATGTTCGAAGAACATTGGCACACGTTTCTTCATCTCAATGGTTCTGAAAGCCAACAACCAGTGAGATAATTCAAGTTTGTTCACTGCGACAAGGAATTATGTATATGTACGAAACTATACCTAGGCTCCCCCGAAACCAACGCGAAACATTCGTTGACAAAGACAAAGGTTCGAAAAGACAAAGTTCGAAAATACGAACGTTCGAAAAATCAAAATTTTGTAAAATTTTTATACCTGCCTAAGAATGCCGCAACACCTTATTTTCGTTATAGAATTGGAAAACTCAGCTTAAACTAATGCGCTCAAACACTAACTCTAGGGCATTTTACTTTTAGAACCTTATTGTCTTTTGAAACTTTGTTTTTCGTTTCTTTGTTACTATTTCAAAAAGAACAATTGTTTGGTAGTATTGTGAGTTCGAATAGGGCACAACGCACGAGTGCCCCGATGATGCTTAACTTTTTTAGGGGCCCACAAAGGTGGCTTCTCCAGAAAGCATCAATAAAACAACCTAAATTGTTTTGAACAACCGAAATGTAAAGTTGCATTAAAAACTGTAGACTTCGAGTTGTATCCCCGTAGCCCGTGGCGTAATGGTTAGTTCTTAGAACTGTCACGCCAGAGGTCTGGGTTCGATTTCCAGCCTGTACCACCTAACAAAAATGTTTTTCTGGGCTACAGCCTCTTGCGAGGAATTGACAAATCCTCCATCATAGAAAAGTGCCGCTCACCTTAGCCGTTCGAACTCGGCAATAAACTATAGGTCCCCTCCATTCCTGCAAACATGCACACAGGAATGGCTGAGAGTTGTAAGTCACTAGGCCCTAGTTATTCATGAGCTGTTGCGCCGCCAATTTTTTTTTTTATTAGGCATGGAACTGATCGGCCCTATTGAGGTAACCGTCGGAACGGAATTCTCTCCGATTTCCTACGAATCGGAGACATTTTGCTTCGAGGTAGTTCTCCGATCAGAAAAATGTCTCCGATTCGTAGGAAATCGGAGAGAATTCCGCTCCGACAGTTACCTCGATAGGCCTGGATATGTTTTTATTTTATCCCAGAAGTGATTGCATTTTTTAATGATTTAGGCCGTGTGCGAATTCGTTTAAAATTTCGATTAAATTTTATCCTAGATTAAATTTTGACATTTCTACGTACAGATTCACCTCACTAGTGTCAAAAATTAATCTTCGGATAAAATTTAACGCGATTTTAAGCCAATTCACACACGGCCTTAAATACAATTTAGGCCGTGTGTGAATTCGCACATGACCTTATTCAAAAAATTTTAAATTCATGTATTAAAATTATTTAATGTATTTACATATGTACATCGTTTTTGCATAAGGTACAAACTAGCAAAACTAATATCAGTTCAGTGAACTTAAAATAAAAGAGATTTTATGACGAATATTGTACATATTATTTGGCACTTTTACGCTTTACCAAGGATTGTCTGGCAACCTTCAATAAAACAATTAAAAACAAAGTTCTTCAACGGTGAGCAATGGATTTAATTTATCGAACACAATTTGAATTTTTCTTGTTGAACTTCAACATTTATCACAGCTGAACTATTTCTTATAACAAAATTTTTCACAAGTAAGTAAACAACTTCTCTTTTATTTCTTGTTTCTTTTTTTTTACCAATCTATTCGAATTAAATTGATATTTATAAAAAAAAAATAACATTGAATTAAACATCTGCGCGAAATTCCTAAATCAATTTTAGTTAATTTAGGAAAATGATAAAAAATTCGGTGATCACGAGTCAATGTCACCAATTCATTTTAGTTCAATATTTGCAGACAATAAGCAACGGCGGCGGCGACGGACGATGCCGCTAAATCAACTGCATCATACTTGGCTATTTTCGGACCTAGACAAATTTCTTACCCCGCCAATTAAATTGATCGATCAACCAAAATCTATATAGGCGCCCGTTAGTCGCTGTTAAAATCGCAACAGTCAAAACAACAATACAAAAGCAACAAATTAAACTTAAAACAAGGAACCGAATTGCATTTACACTCTATAACATTTCAATTGACACTATATTCGCGCTGAATATCGCTCTAGCGTGACAACAATTTTATTTACTGCATCTAGATCGATTAAAATGCAATAGTTCATCAACAAGATCAATTGGGCAACGAAAAATAAAAATATACCGCGATTAAAAATGATGCGCTTAAGCGAACTGTATCATTTCAAAATAACTATAACGGGTATTAGGTCTGATAATATAGCTAATGCAACATACCGTTTCTAATGCACTTGATTTGTTTCCCATTGCTAGAACACTTTTTAACCAAATATATATGCCTATCAATAATTGGAGCACATAAAGCCATGCAGAAATAAGTGACGACCTAGAGTGCGTGTAGAACTGATTTAACCGTTCGATCATGGCTAACGAATAATGAAGACTGTTCCCTAACAATTCGCCGCAAATTCGATTATACAGTCTGCTCTCTGATGCACCGATGGCGATGTTTGGTTTTGCCAAAATCAATTCGTTAAGCTCAATTGATGGTTCTCTATCTGTATATTAAATGATAAGGAAGGCACATCATAAGGAGAGAAACTGACTGATTGATGATCAGATGGTCTGAGTATTTAATTGAGTTAAGATGCGCCCGAAAGACCAACGCGCAGACTTAAGGTTTATTTGAAATGTTTCTCTGAATAAAAATATACTCCGTTATAAATAGAATTTGTGGCGGAAAATAGAAACAACGCCGCGCCGCCAATCGGTGATTGAACAGATGACATTTGATTAGAAATGATTGTAATTTAATTTACATTCCGCGCAGTTTTTTGTTTTAATTACATTCAATTTTTGACATCTCTGCTTTACATTGTTGTTTTACTGGCATAATGTATTAGAACCTAAACCAATACGTTCTGCAAAATCAAGTTGAGCTTTTAAAAGAGTTGATCTCAAGATTTAAAAAAAAATTAAAGCTTTGTTGGTGATGTAAAGAAGGTTATGCCTTTGGTTAGGAAAATAAATTGCATTTTTCGATATGGTTAGCAATTTTTGTATGGAATCTGTTTGGGTACATCTTTTTATTATAATTACAAATTTTTGAGCAGAAGATGTTGTGTTGTTAGCTTTCCGAAAATACCTATACATCAACGCAATACGCTATTGTTTGGGCGCCATTTTTTGAAGAAACACAAAAATACATTTAAATGCGCCTGGAATTTTAAAAGCTACTCTGTAAGTTTTGCCCGAATGAAATTAAAATTTTATGTCTTATTGTTCGCTCCTTCGAATACTAATAAAAATAATAAATATAAATTTGAGTTGTCGATGGCATCATATTCTGATGGAAAATAAATTTTAAAACAATGGAATTTTTTGGAGACGAAAAAATGTTCCTGGTGGAAAGTTGTTCGGGTGTGAAATTCGCAATAAGGCTAAATATTTTTGGTATAGAAAAAGAGCTCATAACAATCTATGACGATATGCAGCCTGCGATAAGGCCTAGTAAATCAGGCATAATAACATGTCGAATGTTGGTTTCTTCGTGCTTAGTTGCTTATGGTTTATCGTCATAAACATTCGACTTAACACATCCCCAGAGAAAAAGAAATCTAATAGCGTTAAATCGCACGAACAAGGTAATCATTTAACAGGTCAAATTCGTGAAATTATTCGTTCGTCAAATTGTCGACAATATTACTTCCTTCGAATTAGACTAAGAACAAACGTTCTGAACATAAAAATTTTTGAATATGGACTTATTATACCACTCGTCCTACAAAGCGCACCAAACTTTTTCTGGATTTAATGGTTTTCGACAATGCCCGCCTGGCAAAATGGTAAATTTTTGCCAAGTTTAGTCAAAGGTAAATAAGGTTCGGTAATGCCCTTGCTAGTAAGAAGTTGTGGGATTAAGTGGCAATTTGTTGTTTTGCAAGATCTCATTGCGCTAACTTTTAATTTCCGTTTTGTTATCTCGCCGTTTAGTTATCCCGCCACTTAGTTATCTGGGCGTTCTGTATCTGGCCGTTTTCTTATCTGGCTATTCGTTATTTGGCCGTTCTTTATCTCGCCGTTGAGTTATTTGGCCATTTCCGTATCTGGCGCGAAATTCATTGACATGTACCTAAAATATCTAAAGACAAAACAATTTAAAAGCGAACTAATACTATGCAAAATAATAAAATGCGAAATAATAAAAAGCGAAATTATAAAATACGATAGAATAATTATCGAAGTAATATAATGCCAAATAATGAAATGCGAAGTACCGGAAGGCGATATAATAATTAGCGAATTAATTTTTTGCTAAATAATGAAATGCGAGATAAAAGTTTGCTATGTGAAATTTGCAAAAAGATGATTTTGCGAAACAATAACATAGCGATATAAAAACTTGCCAAACAATTACATAAATGCGAAATGACTAAGTTGTAAAACAAAGAAATTGCGAACTGATCATTGACAAATGAAAAACAGCCAAACATAATCCGCCAGATGACCCCTACCGTTTCTATAACAACCCCCTACTAGCCCCTTGATAGAGTCCATGTAAAACTTTCTAGAGTCTCACATAAAAACTAGATTTTTTTTTTCAAGGTCTATGGCTTGTGGATTGTTAATTTATTACTTCAAATGCGGCAATTCTTATTGACATTTAGCCATCACTTAAATAAAAAATCGCTTCATTATTAAACAAAATTTTCAAATGCAATGCCCGATGATTTTTTAAAAATATGTAAATTTTAACAATATGCAAAAATTTCTCCGGCGTGACGTATTCTATTAAAAATGATTTGTTAAACAAAACTTAGCTTAAATCCAGCGATAACTATTAAATCGGCTTTCACATAAAACAGTGTTGCCAATTTAATTTTCCCCACATCTAAAAAAAAAAACACCCTTTACATAGGTTGAAAATTTTTATTGTTATTGGTCTTGACTTAACCTTGATGTCAAAGTCAAAGTCAACGTCAACCCTATATCGTTTAACAAAAAAAAAAAAAATTAAATTGGTTCTCTTATTTCAACATTTTATTTTTCTCTCCACCAAAAACTAACAATAAACAACACACTAACTCAATTTCCCTAATTGAACACCACACGCAATTATATCCAATGAATGTGCAACCAACACCAATATTGACCAGAAGAGGAATGCTTGCTTATGGGAAGATAAAAAAATAATAAGTCATCGTCATCGTCATCGTGCCCTCTAAACAATAGAACAATCAATCTATTTTATCGTTTTCAATAGAATTAATTATTTACTTGTCACCATATCGTTGGAGAGAGATAAAAATTAAAAATACAAAAAAAAAAAAAAAATTAAAACAATAAAGTGCCCAACAGAATAACACGCACTTGCTCTTATAATAGAAGAATATAAAAGCTAAAAAAAAAAATAAATTTGATGGCACAACAGCTCATGAAGAACTAGGGCCTAGTGACTTACAACTCTCAACCATTCCTGTGTGCGTGTCTGCAGGAATGGAGGGGACCTACAGTTTATTGCCGAATCCGAACGGCTAACGAGCGGCACTTTTCTGTGACAGGAGATACTCTTGGAGGATTTGTCAATTCCTCGCAAGAGGCAGTAGCCGTTTTTCTTTTAAATAAATAGGTGAATATAAAAGCTACGAAAATAAATTTATAACTTAAACTATATGAAATTTCATATAATAAAATCGCAAGAAATTATTTAAAAAAAAAAACTACAAAACCTATAATTTACATATTATGTATGTTTATGTACCATATAAAATTTATTTCATTTTCTATAAATAGTACAGCCATAAACTGAACAAAAAATGGGGAGATAAAAACAATTTGTATGTGGAAAATGTTTAGTTTGATATTTTGTGACATGAGAGAGAGCGTAAAAGTTATGGAATTCTACTAGGTATTAATTTAGGCCCTATCCTATTTCAAATTCTAGTGATGGTGAAGAGTTGCAGTATGTTTCGTTTTTTGACTAGGGTGTTTTTAAAACCGTTTCATTCTTAACGTGTTTCATTTCATGGTAAATTTAGGTCGATTTTCATTGCAATCTAAAAAATCTCCTCTCAAATTCCAGAATTGAGGTCCGTCAAGCTGGGTTCACAACGAATTCGGGTACTAAATTATTAGCCCCAAATTAGCCCTTAACTCCTGCATCTTTAGATTTATGAAATTGTGTATTGGGAGGTGTGGTGGACCCAGCTTGACGTCAAGCTGAGTCCACCACAAGTTTTAGGGTGAAGGGAATTTGGGGCTCTTTTGGGGATTGGAGTACTAAATTATCCCCAAATTAGCCCCTCATTCCTGCATAGTTAGATTTTTGAATTTCCGTTGTGGCGGACCTCCAGAATTGATCTTTTGAATAAAACATGTCGGCTTTGGAAAAATTTCATCTTCAAAGCATGTCGGTCATATTTTAGTAGTATTGGTGACGATTGCTATGCTACACAGACTTTCAATTCACTGAACAAGAATATTCGATTTGACATGATAGCGGACCTATTAACATGTATGGGTGAACTCAGATCAATTATCCAAAATTAAAAAGATCACATCTGTCGCCTTTTTAGTACTCATCCAGAACGCATCTTTTTTTGAATGAACATAAAAAAAAAATGGAAAAAGGACAAATCTTTTCGCAAAAAGATCAAATCTTTTCCACAATTAAAAGCGACATTAAATTCATTCATTCAACTTCATAATAAATAAATCCAAATCAATTCTTGGTTAAATTAAGAGAGAAGAGAGTCAAAACAATTTTCCGCTCCTTTTGTTATAAAGCAGCTTTTCATAACATATTTGTTCGACCGATTATCGAATACGTCTGGAAAGGTGTGAGCACCCAATTATGCCTGTCATAAAGCCAGACTAATGGTCGATTTCATAAAGATTTAAAAAGCTTTTAAATTTTTAAATGACGTATTTTGTATGGAACAGACGTCATTTAAATGGTAAAAAGGGCTTTATGAGATCGGCCATAACAGGTGCAGAAAAATTTCTGAGCTTTGTGCTTATAGGGGGTTGAGATGGGACAATCCCACAAACTTCCAACTTACCACACAACAGACATATAAACTTACCTATCGATATGAAATTTCTGGTTCGTGTTAACTTAAAAAACCAAACCCAAAGAAACCTGAAGAGCTTGACCGATATTCGGACTAAATAGTGTAAATTTTATAGGTAAATTTAAATTAACTTTTTTTTTGCCAATTACAAATACCTAAATGCGTATTAAAAAAATTAATAATCGAAGTAAGTTTATATAGTTGATTTTCAAAATTTGGATAAGATATGGATACATTTCTTCGACTCCATTCTAAGCTTTTAGACTAAGAAGAACACATATTTACGTATAGCAATCGCTAGTTATATCAATTTGATGTGTGAAAAAATTTCTGATAAATTGGTGTCGTATCTCATCAAATTTTCAATCACAATTAACTGTTTTGCAATACATACGGAACAATAAGGATTATTAAGGGATTTATAAAAAAAAAAAAATTCCAGATTTCAACTAAATACAATACCTAGGTATAAGTTTTGTCGTAAGATCTCTGTCTTGTTATGCTATATCTGCGTGTTCAGGCTCTCTATTATAATAGACAGTATTTGAAGGATTTATCAATTCCTTGCAAAAGAACTACTAACAACACGAACAAAATTTGTTGTTAGGTTGCAAGGACTAGGATTCGATACCCAACGTGACAGTAGTCCTATACGCAATAACCATTAAGCCACGGG
The DNA here is from genome assembly GCA_947049315.1 of Epistrophella euchroma. Classification (NCBI taxonomy): domain Eukaryota; kingdom Metazoa; phylum Arthropoda; class Insecta; order Diptera; family Syrphidae; genus Epistrophella; species Epistrophella euchroma. The sequence goes on along the minus strand of OX346245.1, from coordinate 115,653,429 downwards.
CAAGAGTAATTTTTTTCTCAAAACTAATCACATAAAACATACATAGATGTAAAGCTTGTAGATATGTTTAACATGGGTATGGTATGTTTCGCCAGAATTGTTTGGCAAATTAACGTTTCGCGGTGGTACATTTCGCCGTTTCTCGTTTCGCATTTTTTTATTTAGCATTTTGTTATTTCGCAATTTTCGTTTTGCAAATTACGTTTGGTTTTTTATATGATATGACAAACCATCATTTCGCAATTTTCATTTCGCAAATAAATACAAATAAATACAAATACAAATATTTAGGTTTAGCAATTTTTTATTTGGCATTTTTTTATTTGGCTTTTTCTTATTTGGCATTTTATTATTTTGCTATTTTTCATTCAGCATTTTGTTATTTCGCTTTTTTTTATTTGGCAATTTGATGTTCAGCTTTTTTTTATTTGGCATTCGATTGTTTATTGTAGTAGCCGTGGCGTGATGGTTAGTGCGATGGACTGTCATGCTGGAGGTCTAAGGTTCGATCCCCAGCCTCGCCACCTATTTATTTAAAAGAAAAAACGACTACTACCTCTTGCGAGGAATTGACAAATCCTCCAAGAGTATCTCCTGTCACAGAAAAGTGCCGCTCGTTAGCCGTTCGGATTCGGCAATAAACTGTAGGTCCCCTCCATTCCTGCAGACACGCACACAGGAATGGTTGAGAGTTGTAAGTCACTAGGCCCTAGTTCTTCATGAGCTGTTGTGCCATCAAATTTAATTTAATTTATTATTCGATTGTTTGGTAATGTTTTGGCTTCCATTAAATTACATGCCTTAAAATTTCGCACCAAATATTTAACGACTAAGGCGAAACAAGAAATGCCAAATGAATTTTGCCAAACAATGGTGACCCGTTTAACATGAATTGAACTATACCTAGCTTACCTACCTAATCGACAGACGATTTTTATTACCGTAGTAAGTTTGTCTTTTAAAATTGAATCAAATTTTAAACATTATCAATCCGTAAATCACAATCAAATCAATGTATGCAACAGTTGCGTTTTATTGATAATTTAAGCTAGCGCAGCAATACAAGTTCAATAAAACGCTATAGCCACTTTTACATATTTTTATGTCCACTCTCTATTTCTTTGGCTGGTTTTCAAACCCTTTTGTAAGTGAAAAACAATCTAAATTACCGACATTTAAGATGCCATTCAAGGTTCAAGTCCACACTATTTGTCCACTTTTATATTCACTAATTTACTGGCTTATTTATCAGCACTTGGTTTTGGTTATTGTTACTGTTCACCAAGCGAAATTTTACTGGGTTATATCTATAAAATCCGCGTTTTATTGTCTATGGATCTAGATCACGATCATCCCTTTAAAATAAAACGATATATGCACCACAATGACAGCAGTGTCTCTTTTCTTTACACTGCAATTAACACTACCTTACCATAAAAGCCATCTACCCACCAGAGTAAGAATTAATGTTTGGATCTTTGAAATAGATCCAGATAGAGAGCAGGATCCCGAATTGTTTTTGTATTACGTGTTAAAAAAAAGATCCTGTTCCAAATCCGTAGAAAATAAAACGCGGCTAAAATTTCCAATATAAAACCTAATATAAAACAAAAAATAAAAATAAAAATAAAAATATAAAAACACTTTATCTGCTTGACTTTATTAATATCTTGAACCCTATACCTACCTATCAAATTTTACGATTAGTGCAAGCCCGTGCGACCAAATTGTGTACTTACTGTTATCAGTTTTGATCTATTAATAATAATATTTTATTATCTTGTTTGAGATCACAAATCCCAATAACCACGAAAATCTAATATACCTACCTATTTAGATACATATTTTTAAAGTTCCAAATCTGCAATAACAACACTAAAAGCCATGAAGATTTGTATAACTGATTGAGATTAAATTATTTATCTTTTCTTAAAAGAAAAGATAAAACTGGAAATATCGTTAGTATTTCTTTCGGAGCTAATATCACTTTGATAGGAATGATGCCACAGTAGTAAGTATTATAAAATGTGATATTAGTCTCATGGATTCTTCTCCCGTTCTCCCCAAAAATTGAAAAACAAAATCGACGTCATTCATTCACTAACCGGCAACATTTGGTTTAGTAACATTATGTACAACAAATCTATCTATAGCCATTGAGCTTACGTAATCAGGTCATTTACCACGAAATGCATACAAACCCCCACCAAATCTCATACCCTGCAAGACAAACACACCCATTTTTTGATATCCTAGGTAGGTATGTACTATCAATGCGTAGAACGAAATTGAAAGTTTGTTGACACACGGGATTCTAGGTAGGTACATAGAGTCTAGAGAAACATTCAGAGAACAAAAAATCAATCTCACAAAAAATAGTAGGTGCAAATAAACTAAATAAAAACGAGATACATTTTTGTATCCGTATAAAACTTTTTTCAAAAAACATTTCAATGTTCCAATTACATTGACACCGTTTTGCGTTGCACTCTTATAGCATAATGATGCACTTGCACTTGTTGATTTTATTGAGTCTAAACATAACCCACGAGCACGAAGGTAAAAGCAAAAGCTCCGTTGGCTATTTTTGAATTAAAAAAAAAAAGAATTAATTAACATCTTTAAGTTGTGCACTATCCTCTTGATTGTAACTAAATTTTCTATAACAAAGCATTTTCAATGAAAAAGTCCTTTTTTTTTTGCACTTCGGATGTGTAGGTACATAACTGAATTGTATCTTATGGATGATGAAATACTTTTATTCCAGTTCAACAATACATCAAATAATTTTATCTGATTAAATATATGATATTTTTATTTTATAACGACTTCACTTTTGACCTTCACAAGCAGCTTCATAATTAAAATTAACCAACAAAAAAATTCGTTTTCATATCGCACATTTTTAAGATACAAGAAAAAAAAATTGATTTCAAGTGATATTTCTGTTTTATTTATTTCACTTAAAATATTCGCAATATTCAACATGCTCCTCAATTAAAAACAAATTCATTTAATTTGCTCACCCTAGTCTTGGTATGTTTATTGGAATTTCTTGTCGAATTAAAGTCGCAAAATATTTAAAATTTTAAATATAGGAGTAACAAAATTTTATTCGAACGTTCACTTCACCGCCGGATTGAAAATTGAATGAGAAAAAATATACTTCAAGGTGACCTCTAAACTGTCAGCTGTTAAATGGGGAGCTTTTTTTCGTATTATAAACTTGGACAATAACACGACAACGACTACGTCGTATGAGGAGCTATGATTGCGCTGGCGTTCATTGTATGCTGCTGTTTAGTGTGTACTGTTACAACACACCCCCAAAAGCCAAGAGTGCGCCCAAAAAAATAATCTCAAAGCAAAGTTCATTTTAAATTATACCAGAGAGGAGAGCCAGAGTCGAACAACAATGTCTCGTGAAGCTAGAGAGCGAGGAAGCAAGCACGTGGAAAGACGAAAGAGTGCTTTTTTTTTTAAATGTTTGTTTATAAAGCCGGTTTTATCAGCCCAAGTGTTGTTGTTACTTTGTCATTCTGAGATTGCCATGTCTGCACTCTGCACACAGTAGCGGATGAGAAGTTAATTTTGGGAGGGGTCATGTACAAAGTACCTATGCCTATGTTTTTGTGTCAACATTTTAATTTTAAATAATAATTCAAAAATAGGTACTAAAGAGTAGATTTGAAGTTATTTAAATATGAAGGCTAAAAATTATAAAATAATGATTTCTTCTAGTCTCATATATTTATAACGAAAAACATGGGGCCCATATAATAGAGTAGCTGTCATTGAGGAAACTCACAAAACAGTTATTTATCATCAAGTGCAATCAATTGTAAGTAAACTACATTATTTAAATGAACTATTCATGTGTCAATTATCAATTGCATGCGCCCGAGTAGCCGTGGCGTGATGGTTAGTGCGATGGACTGTCATGCCGGAGGTCTAAGGTTCGATCCCCAGCCTCGCCACCTATTTATTTAAAAGAAAAAACGGCTACTGCCTCTTGCGAGGAACTGACAAATCCTCCAAGAGTATCTCCTGTCACAGAATAGTGCCGCCCGTTAGCCGTTCGGATTCGGTAATAAACTGTAGGTCCCCTCCATCAAATTTATTTTTATTTATGCGCCCTAGGTTTTTTGTTTGAAATGTATGGGCTAGAAGATGTTTTTTAATCGGTTTTAAGATCGTGGGTATGTTTACATCAAAAATATTATTATTATTTAAATAATTTTATTTTTGTTTTGAGTCTTGACATCATTAAATTTTTCTACCGATTTGAATCATCTTGATGAGATAATGACAAAAAGTATGTTGTCAATTTTAGGTTTATTGTGTCTGCTCGGTAAAATTTTATGAACATTTTACAAGTTTAATTCTTCACGTCAGGTATAATTTTGGTTTAAATGAGTTTGATACCCGTCCGCATTTTAAACCCGACAATTTACACTTACCGCCATATTATTCACTCTATACATCCAGATTTAAACTTAAATCCAGATGAATTTACATTGAATTTGTATGATTTACATCTAGATTCAAGTTTTAATCTGGATGTATTGAGTGAATAATATGGCCGTTATGTACATATGTATTTCCATAATTTTCACTAAAAAAAAGCATCAAACTCTACGGAATAAAAATGAGTAAAACGCATGTTAAACTGTTTAAACTTAATTGTAAACACATTTAAAAGCTGCGTAATATTAATAATTTGACATTTCTAATTATGTTTCTACTTTATTGTCGCTTTTGTATTTTGATTTTACACATTTTGATTTTACACCCGAGTTTAACTGTTCCCTGGAAGTCTGTTTAAATTAAATGGAATCAAACTTGACGATAGGTTTATAAATATGTAAGTTTTTTGCCAGGTATTACCAGTGAATATGGATGAGCTTGGGTTTAACATTTGGTTTAAACTAACTTTAAACCCAGATGTACATTTAAAACCGGATTTTAATGACTGAATAATATAGCTGTAAGTAACAAAAACAAGAAGAAGAAGTAAGTTTATAGAAATATGTATAAAAAAAAAGTCAAGGCTGTTTCACAATGCGACGAGGAAACGAGACGTGAACGTGACGAGAGGTCGTCGTAGCTGTCAAACCAATTTCAAGCAATGAGAATATACGAGAGTATTCACAATAAAGCGTTTCTCGTCGTCCCGTCACGCTATGATTTCGAAAAATTGAAAAAAAGACGCGACGAGACGACGATTTTCATTTTGACAATTGAGAAGAGGACACCGAGCGTATCTGTATTTGTATTTATATTTATTAATTGTGTAGATAAATAAATAAAATACCGAAAATGGCAAGCAAATATGTGTTTTTATTTTGCGACTAATTAATTTTGTCTTCATTAACATTCCCACCGACTTTTTCTGCTCACTTTTGGTTTTTTTTTGCCTTTTGCCTTTTTGCAAATAAACACTCCCAAAAGTACTAAAAGCATTTTTTTTAACATTTCCATTATCTTTTTTTCAAATTTTGTATTTTATTTCCCAAATTCACTGACAAACACGAATAATTCTACGCTGTCTCTGTGAATAACTCGCTGCATTGTGAATTGAGGAACGATGTTATAACGAGAAAAAGATGAAAGCGTTTCTCGTCACGCTGACGTCTCGTTTTCTCGTCGCATTGTGAAACAGCCTTCATGAAGAATACTTGTGATAAAAAAATAGCTTGAAGTGTAGACAAAATTTTGGAAGAGACTGGGGGAAATGGGAGAGAAACTTGGGATTGAAAGGATTTTTTTCTTTTTACTCCATAAATTAATTTCTTTATTTCTTACACTTTTTCTCTTCTCAACACTTCGGCAGCCCGTTTTGGAATACACATTTAATTTTTTAAACATAAGACGAGAAAAAAATGGCTGAGGTGAGGAGTTCAAAGAGGTGAAACGTGTGGGGAAATATAACACAATCGGAACTAATATTTTAAAGCGTCGCGTCGTAATTAAATAAGTTATGGTGTAAACCCGTCTTTGGGATTCACCAAAAGATTTAAAATTGCACTCGTTCTATAAAAAAATGTGTTTATCCTATCCTTCTGGCTCGACTAGAATAATTAAAGCTTAAATAAATAGCTTCATTTGTTTCCACTTTGAACTTTTATTTCTTTTTATTAACCTATAGTACATACCAGTTTTGGAGTTTTAATAATTTCCTTAACAAACATTCCCGGCGCCCCCGCCCACATTTTATGAAAAGTAACTACAACACTGTTCTTGCATCATTTAAGCTATTGATTAAATCGTTAATTGGGTTTTATTTTCTTTCGGTGTTCAAAATTCTTCTGCTGAACCTGAATTGAACATACCCCAGCTCAGCTAGTAGTTGTGGTGGTAGTGGACAGCTCTTTTGTCATGCCATGTTGCTTATGTGGATCCCTATAGCGAAATCTATAACACAGAATTGATTGCTTAAGGAAAAATGTAATTTGACCCTGTTTAGATTGGGAAGATTGAAGTTTGATTTTTTTTTTTTTTAGCAAATTTGTTATTGTTTTTGGTTGGATTTTGGGAGTGTTCCATTTTGAATACATATGGAAAATTTGGAATAAAAGCAGTGACAAAAAATTCCATATTCGAATGAAACAGTCCCAAAATACAACCAAAAACAACATTAAACTCCTTAAACATGTTGTAAGGTTTTCACGGGAAGTAAAAGAGATATTTAAAATATTTAAAATGAATTTTTGAAGAAGAAGATTAATACTTTCAGGAAATCTTGAAATGTGTCAAAAAAAAAATTAACCAATATAATATTTTCAAAACTGCTTTCAATTTTGAAGAAATCAAATGCACGACTGGATCGGACAAACTTGCTCTTGTAGTAAAAGTTTTTTCGAATTTTAAAGATTGACTGCCTAATTTGTTCAGGGTAGGGTAACTACACCATGGAATAAGAATTTTCCGGACTCAAATTAAAAGCAATTACTTAATGCTTCATTTTTTAATCCGGAAAATTCTTATTCCCTGAACACAAGAGCTGAAATAACCATTTTTTGTTTATAAATAAGGCAGTGAGTGTATTATTATGTATGTACATTTAATATAGTAATACTTAGATAATAATTACATATGTATATGTTATGTATATGTACATACCTTTAAATCACAAAAAAAAATTGGTTCGATCCAGTCGCGCATATTTTTTGAATTAAATTTGTGGACGGGTGCGGAGTCATTGAGTAGGTACAAGTAAAACTGTACCCAATAGGCGTTTTTCTGTTCAGAGTTTGTTCAGAGCAGAGCACTGAGTAGACTCTGAGCGAACGGAGTAAACTCTGAGCAGAGTATGTTCAGTCAATTGTCAAACCTGTCAAATTACATGTAAACTGTACGAATTTGGCCGCGCTCATTTTTTTACTCCTTCTGCTCGGTTATTTTATTCTGAGCTCATAGAGCATCCCTCTGAACGTGCTCTAAACGAAAAAAGAAACACAAAACTCCAAGCTCTGAGCGCTTTGAACTCAAAAAGAAAACCAACATTTTTGTTTGACAGTTCATGCCCAGCTCTGAACTGCTCTAAACTAAAAAAGAAAAACGCCTAATGACTCCTATTCTGAATCCGCACCCGTCCGCACACAGAGTGTTAAATTACAAGGTAAATATTACATACAGTGAGTATGTATAAGTGGTTTATTTATTTTTTAATAAATGAATCTTCTCAAAGCTATGACATGACAGTACACTCATATCTGGTCACGGAAAAAAGCTTTTCATTAATGTACTAGCTGTCAAAAAGTATGTAAGAAGGTATTGACTTATAAAAAAGTAGTTTTGTTGATAAGCTTGTCTATAGGTTAAAAAGATTAGAAAAATGATAAATGCTTTGCGATGATGGGTTAGCGCCACCTCTAGCTAGGTTAGCAGCAACTTAAGCTGCCGAAACTAACGTAACTTGTTTTGACATTTAAAGAAACAACTGATAAATTCATATGTACACATAATATATAATAATTATTACTTTTTTTTTTAAATGATGATTTTGATATTCTTATCAATTTTGTTGAAATCAGATGAGACTTATTGAACCTGATTTTCAAGACTATCAGAAATAAAACTACTACAATATTAATTATGAATCAAGTAATGAAGAACTTATCAAGTTGAAATGACTAAAAATATAATAAACCTCTCGGTAAATTTGATTGTTTTTTTTCCATAATTAATTTTAAAGACATCTAAGGCAAGGCGCTCAACGAAGTGGCGATAGAGTGGAATAGTAGTGGCGTGGTGACTAAGTGGCAGGTGGAATTGCTAAACCCAATGAAAACAAATAATAAAGACGCGCTCATCAAAGTGAAGTGGCGGTGGTGGCGTGATATTTTCGAGGTTGTGTGGTTCCAATTTGGTGCCACTTACCTCGAACATGTTTCATTTTCAAGTGGCAAGTGAGTGGTGACGAAGTGGATTTTTTTTAATGTAGAAGATTGTTGTTATTATTGACTTATGTAAGTCTCGAATATTTCAAAATGTGTACATAAATTCACGTTGTAACTGATGAGACGGTGACGCTTCGCCGCCATTCCATTGCCATGCCACTAGTTCACCACTCTTTTGTCACGCGCTAGCCCACAACCACTTCACTTCGTCACCACTTCAGTGCGCGCCTTGCTTTAAACAACTCCAGTGAATGGGGATGTAGATGAACTTGAACTCAACATACAAATATATCAAAATTGTGACACTCCTTCCATTGCGTATTTAAATCCTGATGATAATATGTACGTGATATTTGTGAAATTTCGATACCTGCGCCATGTTACTTTCGCATTAAATACATTTTTTTTTCATCATCACCACCGAAAGCTTTTTTGTGTACATTTTAATACCTCTGCTTCCCCAATTCATTATATTTTGTACGGCTTCTTGAATCTTGAATGAAACCAAAACATAAACAAACAAAAATACCACACTAGGAATTTGTAAGTGTTTTGTGGAAAACGGTGATTCATTATTTGAGATTTTCAATTTAGCTGTTCTAAATCTGCCCAAGGTTAAATGAATGATAAAAAATTCAGGAGTTCAAGTATATTTTGTGATGGAATTGTGAGTTGCTTAGCTAAACAGAAGTTTATCTTTTTATCTGTATATATGTACGTACTCGTACTTATGTACATACATATGTAAGCATTTAAACTTTGGAAGCTAAAATCTTTCACATAAATGTTAATGGCGAATTGTGTAAAGATTGAGTAAGTGGATTTTATGATATGTGTGAATATTCATGGACAAACTAATAAGAAAATCAAATAGAAATATGCGATTTCAATTACGATTTTCGTAACGAAAAGTTAAAATTTCATTGACCAAAAAAAAAAAATCACTCATACGCCACAGTGTACTACTCGTATGTAGCTAAGGGATAAAAACGGCTAACAAAGTGTGTTCAAAATGTTTGTGCTGATGAAATACAATAAATAGTATTTAAATATTTACGGGATTTTTAGAGATAATCGTCATAATCGAAGCATGTAAGAAAAAATAAAGTTAAATTAAAACAGGTAGTAGCTCGAAAATTAAACAGTTACGACAAAATTAAGCGAAATTTATTGTTTCATTATCTTGTATTACCCTGCTCAAGCTTCAATTACAGCTTATAAACGATTTTTCATTGACCTGATGGGTTTCTTGACTGTCTCTTGCGGTATTCTTTCCCGTTCGTCTACCAGTGACGCTTTCAGTTTTTCATGGTCTCAGGAGCTGGATTTCTGGCTCTAATCCTTCGTTTAAGCTCATCTAACAAATGCTCGATAGGGCTTAAGTCTGGGCTTAGTGCCATTCAGTCCATCGTGGCAATATCAACTTCCCCGCGCAGTGTTGCATCGGGGGTTATCATGCATTAGTACGAAATCTTTGGCAATACATCCAGCATAAGGAACGACGTGATGCAGCAGAATATCGGAGATATACCGATCCGTAGTTAAACCTCCCCTCGACCACCACCAGTCACAAAAACCAGCTCAATTTACCTTCAATTCAAATTCCTGCCTGTATCATACAAGAGCCACCCCCTAAGTAACATTTAAAAAAAAAAAAAAAAAAAACAGCACTGTTCAAATCGCTCGCCTGGTCTCCTATGCAGACTCATTCTGCACTCATCCGAGAACATAACTCGTCTCCTTTGCTCAGCTTCCCAATCGTAAAGTGCGCTTGAGATAATCGTAGTTGATCTTGTCGGTGGTTTGCAGTCAATTTCGATCCCGTGACAGGTCGTTTCGGGGTAAGGTCTGCTTCTTTAAGTCGTCTTCTACCTGTGCATTCACTAGCAATTCTTCCTCGTACCTGTTTTAGCTGTTGTTGGACGTAAAGGCCAGTTAAATGACGATTTTTGAGAGGAGGGCCTCGCGACTTACAACTCTCAACCATTTCTGTGTGCGTGTCTGCAGGAATGGAGGGGACCTACAGTTTATTGCCAAATCCGAACGGCTATTGAACCCAGATTTCTGGCAAAACCAGCCTACGCACTAACCATTACGCCACGAACTACTAAATAACTATTAAGGCGAGATTATATAAAAGTTCACTTTTAACTGATTTTACGTCCAATTTAAGGTTTGAAGGTCAAGCTTTAAAAAGTGATTAACATTTAAGCATAAATATTGTATCCATAGATATTGTTGCTTTTAAAAAACGAAAGGAAGTGATTCCATTTTTTTTTTTTTTGCTCGCACGTCATATGTATATAGATAATTGTGTGACGTCTTCGTCAATGATTAGAAGACAACAGAATATTTGTGCCAAAGGAAAAGGAAACAAAATTTTAGTTGGATAAAATTTTCAATCGATTTCAAATTTTTTCAAACAACAAACTCTGACTTAACTCACATATAAAGACTTATTTTAGCCTTAGAGGGGTTTTTTATTCAAAATATATCTTCTAATTATATAAAATGAACTGTAAAGCTGCGATGTAGGTACATATATTTTTAAATGTAATCGTTTTCCGTTGGTCACTCCTAGCACTCTTTTTTCACTCCCAACACTTCAAAAACCTTCCATTTGCTGTTCGAAGTGATGATTTTGGAGTGGTTTTACTCCGGATTTCATTAAGCAGTGCCAAGAGTGCACTCTGAAAACACTCATACTTTTAAAATTATGTGTTGGATTAATTGTCAAAATAATAAAAGCTCCTTGTTGGAATGTTCTGGAATTGAAATTTTTGAAAAATTCATTTTAGTTTTTACTTCTACATAGATATATTGCGGAAGAGTTTTTCATTTTCCATTGGAATCAAAAAGGAGTGAAATACTCTAAAAATCCAATCTAATTAATTATTCTAATAAAAAAAAGTACGTATACGCCACAGTGACTCCGCTAATGCTTATTTTGTATTATATATTTTAAACGGTCTGTTATGTTATACATAGGTACTAAAAACAGGCAAAGATTAAAAAAGAGGATTTTTTCATCTCTCTCTCTCCATCTTCTCATGTAATAGGTTGATAATTGTTCCAACAAAAATGGAAATATAAAAATTTATCACGTTTGGTTAGATTTTTTTTATGGGTCATAACATTTGGTTTCCTTTATCACCTGATGGTAAATCCTCTAGGAGTAGGTACATATTTTTTTTTTTATTATCTATTCCAGTTTTAATTGAATATTCAAAGCTAAGACAGAATAACGTCTGTCGGGTCAGCTAGTATGTAGTAATAAATATTATTAAAAGATTCATATGGTTTTTAATAAATTAAATACTCTAATTTTATTTTATCAGTTTTTTAACAACCCTGTGTAATGAACATCTTAGTTTGTTATATCTGAACTTGTGCTATTCGTATACGCTATACTTTAAATCTTACTTAAATACATTTTTTTACTTAAAACTAAACTATTTCTTATTCACGGTAAATACTAAAGGCGATGATTCATCTTCAGGCTGATCAGCCGCCTTATTCACAGTCTGTCCTTCGATATCTTCATAATCGATCGACGATGAACGAACCAATTTGAACTGAGCTACTTTTTCATTCTTCGTAATAACCAATGATGCCGGTCGACCTTAAATATAAAAATAAAATTAAAAACAAAACTTTAATGAGAAATAGAAATTAATTTAAAATATACCTGAAGGAAGTTTACTATTTCTCCGTTCCATAGGCAATGTTTGTTTTTCCGAAACATATTCGATGTGTGGCAGATTATTGTTTCCCTGTTTGATTGAGACACGTTTGTCAGTCTTTGGAGCTCCACCAGTAAAGGATGTCGATTGTTTTAAAATAGAATCACGACGTTGAATAAGTGGAGATGGTGGAGTAGATAATGCAGAAGGCAATGTTGGTGTTTGGAAAAAGCCTGTTTGTAGATCTATATCTGTGGGAGAAATTTATATGTTTATGCAGCCATGCAAAACGATATGGTAAGTTCTTAAATTTTTTGTTTTCTAAAACAACCAAAATATTTCATTTGGTTGACTGATTGATTATAAACTGTTTGTATGTGTGGGAGTAAAGAGGATTATAATTCGTTAATAAAATACGAAAATCGCAAGATATCCAACACCCATAATGTCATACTGCATTTTATCTCATTAACTATGGCACAGTTATTTTGTTCACATTTTTTATTGCAGCGCATTTTAAAGCTTTAAGCTCTTGGTTTAATAAATTTTTAAGGGATATGAAAATTCAGCCTTATTATCGTACCCGATCGGAACGACATTTTCTCCGGTTTCTACAAAATGTACGAATTAAGTATCATTGTAGCCGTTCCGATAGGCCAATCGGACAGGTCTACGAAAAAAAATGAATGTGCGTTGAAAATGTCAAATTCGTGCGTTGCTTGCTGATGAAATGTCAAAATGACAGCAACGCATCATGAATTCATGCGATTTGTGAAGATATTTGCTTTCCGATTTCCACGACAGAAAATTAGAAGTGGAAAATTTCCCGTAACCATACGATACGATTCGTATAGGTACCACGAACAGAAAAAATCGTCTGGGAAGTTTTCACCGAGCGTACATTTCTCCGAAATCTGAATGGATACGATAATAGCGCTGATTATAAATGATTTGTTTTGAATCTTTTATCATTTAATTTTTTTTTTTCAAAGAAGATCCTTAACTAAAAAACATACGCATATATAAAATTTTTACTAAAACGTGAACAAAGCAATTGCGAGAGTTCGTGAAATGAGGGATCATAAGCTTTTATATGAAGCTTGAAAAAGAGACAAATTGAAAACATTTCGAAAGGCCATAACAGAATAATAAAAGCCTAAATAATAAATATGTATTTCAAATGGCGTGTTTACACACTAAATAGAGGATTCCACTTTTTGTTTTTAATTTTTGGAAAGCTTAAATATTATGTATTTAAAATATGATTTAAAATTGGTGCTCAAGATACTCTGACGTTTAAATGCAAAAATTTAAGTCAAATAATTAGGCGTGTCCTACCAAATAAAATCTCACTGAGCGCTCAATGTCAATTTGACGGAGGCGAAATCATTTCGTGGGACAACATTCTCCGCTTGATTATAAAAAACTCAGGTGTTATAATTCTCGTACTGAAATTCTGAAAAAACACTTTCAACTTTTGCTTAAAATATTTAATTTTTGAAGCAGAAAACTTATTGAAATGAATGAGAAATAACAAAAAGTCTAATTTTTTTTAGTTTTTATTAACATTCCGTCTTTATTTGTGCACTTGCGCACCACAAAAAAAATTTAAATTTGATTGTCAAAAGAACAGCTGTTTTGGCTGAGAAAGGAAACTGAGAAATGAATCCAAAAAATTTTCATCTCACATATCTCAGCAAAATATCTCAGTGCTCAGGTGAGATTTGTTGTCCCACTCAGCTCAGAGATTTTTTCTTCGTGGGGCTGGCCTAATGTTTCGCATTTGTCAAAAATGTATAACTCCACTTAAACTTCAAAACCACCAAAATATTCAAGCCAGCACCACAAAAAAAAAAAAAAACAACATCGCTTATCTACCCATAACCATTTTTGATAAGTTAATGTATCAACTTACAGATAAAATGTGAAACTGTACACCAAATGAGCAGATAATTATTAACACCGTGAAAAAATAAAACACACACATTCGCCAAAAGCGACACAATTAACCCAATCAATGCACATGCAGCAGCGCTGTTGCTTTAAGCACACACCCAAACATTTTAACCACAATATTTAAATTTATAAAAATTATACAAAATTTGCTAAAATTAAAACGCCACTTTTTGTTTTGCTGTGAAATTGCAAATATATTTTTATTATTATCTAATATATGTATTTTTTTTTGTAATAAAATTTTCTTTTTTATATTTGATATTAATCAATAATAATATTGGCTAATTTTTTCAAGCTCATGCTTTTATTTTTTTTCCTGATTTGTTTTTTTTATAAATTACAATTATTATTTTTTCAATGTTTTAAAAACAATAAGTAATAAAACAGCTAGATTTATATGAAAAACAAAATGACTGCAAACGCTGCAAAATAGCATTTTTGCCGATTACTTAGCCAAAACAAAATATATACATATTTTTATTTAATTGTTAGTTTCATTTTGCTATAAGTTAGTTTGTTATATTTTTTTCACACTTAACAAAATAAATGCATAAATAAGCAAATAATACTTGAAGGAAAACAAAACCATTCGTTTCTTATTTATTTTTCATTTTCCAATTAAACTTTGGTTTTAAAAAAATGTTAAGGTACCAGTGTGTGATTTACATTAATTATTTCTTTTTTTTTTTGTTCTGTTTTGTTTAAGAAAGCCACCACATAAATAAGTACGTTATTTACAAATTCATATAAATATTAATAACTAAGTAGTAGGTACCTACAATTTTATAAAATATAAACAAAGTTAATGCCATCAATGATAGGAATGTCTTGACTTGTTTTTTTTTGTTTTTGTAGTTAAATAAAATGTCTAGTTTTTTCTTTCTAAAATAAGAAATATTTCATATAATACTGTTAACGTTTAAAAAGTATGCTTAAACCAATGATTATGTAGATTTGATATCTTTTTTAAACCATTTTTTATTTTATTGTATTTCATTATATTTTACTTTGTTGAATTTTTTTAAATTTAATTGTAATTTGGTGTTTCAATAAGTAAAAAATCCAAGCTCTCTTTTGTTAAGTTCATAATATATAGTAGGTACTATTGAGTTGAGGAGGCTCTGCACAAATTAATAATCCAAATTGAAAAAAATGCTGGACCCTGAGACCCATATTATATTTGCTCAGGAGGCTGCCTGTGGAATAATACTCTACAAAGGAGCCATTGCATTCGTTCATTGGGAAACCTCAAGAGATTATAGGCGTTTTTCTTTTTTATTTCAGAATTTGTTCAGAGCAGAGCACTGAGTAGACTCAGCAGAGCACTGAGTAGACTCTGAGCAGAGTATGTTGAGAGCACTCCGATTTAATTATGAAATACACCTGAGCACTCAATTGTCATATCTATCAAATTACATGGGAACTGTATGAAGTTAGTCGCGCTCAGTTTTTTACTCCGTCTGCTCGGTTATTTTACTGGCTAAACAGAATGGTGACGCAGACGGAGCCGGAGCTGGAATAGCTGTCAAAATATTGAATACACGCAAATTCAATGTTGCGAACACAACGGAAGGTAGACGCATACGGAGCTGCAGACGCAGACGGAAGAGTTCACTAACTTTTAACACGTCCGTCACTTTTGACCGTTCAATTTGTATGAAGAAAAAAAAACAACTTTTTGGGTCGGAAAAAAATATTGTGGTTATTTGTATCGCGAAAAAAATTATTTATTAAAAGGAAAATTATTGGAAACAAAAAATGTGAATTCTGAGCTTGTACACAATAATATTCTTTTGTTTTTCTTCAAAATACTTTCAAAGCTGTACAGCTCCATTGTGGACATGTAAAAAAAAATAACGTACGACACTTTTTGACAGCTCTTCCAGTTCCGTCTGCGGCTTAAGTTTCGTCATTCTATTCTGTTCAGCCAGTTATTTTGAGCTCAAAAGAAACACAAATTCCAAGCTCAGAGCGCTCCTCTGAACTCAAAAAGAAACACAACATTTTTGTTTGACAGTTCGGGCTCAGCTCTAAACTGCTCTGAACTAAAAAATAAAAACGCCTTATATATGCAGGTAATAATTCGATTGAGATAATAATTAGAGTTAAAATGGAAAGAACATTTTAGAATCAAATAAAATGATGTGCTATAGCTTTTTTGAAAGCTAATATTACATTGCTTTTTACTTGCTCTATACGGAAAATATTGATTTCATGTGAAAAAAAAATTGGTCTGTGCGTCCGTGTGTCCGCTGTTATTTGAGAATATAGAATTTTTATGTGAGTCCTTAGCTAGCTGCCATACGAATATTTCAGTTTATTTAAATTTTTTTCAGAAACTAAACGTCGTACTTGTAATAACCAGGTAAGAAAATTGCGTTTCAGGTTTTTTTTTTCAAAAAATTCGCATTACGGAAATAATTGGCGGATCGTATTAAAAGCGATAACTCAATTTTGACCGTCTTTGCTTTGGGTTATACCCAAAAGCGAACAAGGGCGAAAACCGATCCTTCCAGTTTATTTTACTAATGTCGAATTCCATGCAACAATTTCAAATCTATTTTTTTTTTTAGTTGCAAGGAATCTGTATTAAAACTATTATTGCGCGCACAAAGTTTTTAACAATTATTCAAAAGTGCATCCAGTTTTGCGTGTGGTTTTGTAAGATTTAACACAAATATATTTCAGAGATTTGTTGCAAAATAAAACGAAAACAGTTGTGCGTTCATACAAGTAGAGAAAAAAAAAAAACAAAATCCATCACGAAACCCATCAATCAAGGAACGCATCGGCAAGCAGGGATGAATTATGGGCACTTTGAATCAGAGCTGTTGATCACTTCTAATTAATTATACACATTTAGGCCTTCTGCACACGAATCGTCGTGTCATAGACGCGTACAAGATTCGTAATGTAGTGACGATTCAGCTACGGCTATAGTCTTCTGCACACGAAACGTCACGTCATAGATAAATCACTACATATTTTCGATCAATTTCACATTTCTGAATTTCCTGCAAACTCAGAGTGAAATTAGCAACAAAAAAAACAAGCAAAATGGCAGCTAATCTGGAATTAGATTAATGGGGTGTTCCATTGTTGGTAAAATAAATCAATTTATTTTTGATTTGGATCTGTCAAAAAGACAATTTCCCCTCTTTGTGCGTTCCATTGGGCAAAATAAATTGATTTATTTTTGATTTTAAATCAAATTTGAATATCTAAATGTTTCGGAAGATTTACCCCTCCTTGTATACTAATACCAACATAAATCCAGCTGTCAGTTTGCAAATGTTTTTTTGTTGATATTTCGTTTGTGAAAATTGTGTTGAAAAATGTGGAAAATAATTGCTAATAAATATTAAATGCGGCAGCAGTTTAAAATGAACCGGCAACTTTATCAAGTTCATATTTCTCTTCTAAAAGTAAATCGAGGGATGAAGATTTTTATGAAATATTAGCTGTGTTTTGTTGAGCTAGTTACTGTGCCGATTCTGCAATGTTCCACATTAAGCCATAGAGTTACTGAAGATCAAATGTGCTGTTAACTTGTTGTTGGTAGAATTTGCATGTGAAAATTTTGCTTAATGTGAAGAATTTCTTAATGTGCACATTAAGGAGTTGAACAAAACACACCTATTGACATAAAAGCAATAATGCACAAATACAGTGACAAAAATAAATCAATTTGAAATTGTGTTCCATTCGCCCCAAAATAAATCAATTTTTTGATTAAAATCTTAATTTACCAAAGGAAAACCCCATAAAACTCTGTTTAAAAGGCGCGAATAGTGAAAACATATGAAAAGAGCATTTGTTTTCTACGTTTCAAGATGTGTCTTCATTTTTTTTTGTCTTTTTGTTTTAACACTGTCAAAATTAAAAAGAGAATAGGCAAAGACAATTTTTGGAAAAGCTCTATTTTGGTATGTATCCGACGTTATACTTCAAGCTGTATACGCCTGGCGACTGACATTGTTAAACGCCCGGCGATTTGCAGTTTCTGTGCTGCGACATAAACATGCAGCTTACGCCTCGTGTGCATTTGTCTATTGAAGCAAACCTGAGATACACACAAGCTTCTCCATACAAGCCACAAACATTCGTTGTATGCGTCTATGACGAGACGCTTCGTGTGCAGAAGGCCTTTTTTGATAAACAAAAAAAAACATTTACATAGATATATTTGTTTTAAATCCTTTAAAAAAACCACGAACACTTTTGAATATTTGTTAAACACCGCGGCAAAAAACTTTCAACTCCTGAGAAACGTCAAATCTTTTAAGTGTGTGTGCAAATCCGTGTAAATCTTGCTAAAAACGAAAGATTTCATTTGTCTAGAAAATTTGTTTTTTATTCTTCTAAACAAATCGAACCGATTTTTTTGTTGCATAGAATTCTACATAAATGCCAAAAATATCCACTCTTCTCATTTAATGAGCTAGTTTCCAAAAATTTGACAGTAGGTAGCTGTTTGCCGTCCAAACAAATTGTTTTTTTTTTGTAGCATTAAATTTGAATCGCTTTCGAAAAAAGGAAGTTGTAAGTCCGCCTTTAAAAGCGATCCGCCGCGTTTTCTGGAATAGCTCTAAATTTTTTAAAGTTTTTTTGAGAAAATTGACTTAAGCCTTAACTACATAAGCCACTTTTTGCAAAATTACAAAAGTAAAAATATTTTTTGAAGGTTTGAATGAAAGAACAACAACTTGAGTGAGCTACCACCAAGTTTTATAGGCTGGAGTTATAGCTATTTCACGGTCGCCAGGCCGTGGTAGCTAACTCAAGTTGTTGTTCTTTCATTCAAACCTTCAATATTAATATGATGGTGCGAAAGCTTTGCAGCCTACACTGCGCGTGTGTTATCACACAAAAAACTCTTTCAATTAATTCTAATTTAATTCTTGACCAGCGTCAAATCTTTCATACAATCTCCCTCCTTATATGTTCAACGAATTGTTGACTTATGAAAAAGAGTATGGAGAAAAAAGAAAGAACTCGAATGAACAACAACAAGCTTGTGTGTGGCTAGTAAAAATGCTAGTTGATTCAAATGCATTCGTCAAACAATAAAACCTGCACTCGATCGACATGATCACGTGACCTTCGGTAGCGCAGTGCGTAGTGCACTTGGCCCGGAGACGCTTGGTCTAGGTTCGAGCCTCAGTGGGGCAAATGGTTTTCGAATAAAATTGAACATAAATAGACTAAGCACCACTAAAGGAGTCTGATGATCGGCCTGGCGACCGTGAAATAGTTATAACTCCAGCCTATAAAACTTGGTGGTAGCTCACTCAAGTTGTTGTTCTTTCATTCAAACCTTCAATATTAATATGACGGTGCGAAAGCTTTGCAGCCTACACTGCGCGTGTGTTATCACACAAAAAACTCTTTCAAAAATATTTTTTTCCAGCTACCGCAGTTGCTTTGTGAAAAATTATATATACATTTCATTTTTAAACCAAAATTTAAGCTTTCTGCATCATTTTTATAAGTTTTCCTGTGAGAAAAACTATCCCAAAATGAGTTTGAAAATTTTCACTTTTGTACTTTTTCACTTTTTTGGCTTATGTAGTTAAGGCTTTATTACGAATTAGGGGATTCAATTTCAACTTAACTTCAAAAAAAAAAATACTATATACGCACCTATTTTTCTCAACTTGATGCAAATACTTTTTGTATTAAGTACCTCTCTGTTTGTTTTCTTCCCAAGACTGGAATTTGTCCTAATTTCAGTCTTCTATGAGAGATCATATAAAAAAAATTAAATTGGTATAAACTAGCATTTTTGGGAGTCAAACAAGTGTTATGTATGATTTCTTTGATCCTGAAATTGCATAATTTCGAAATTCAATTTTAAAACCACCCGAAGTGTCATTACGACAAAGGAACCAATTTATCGATCACGTATGACAGTCCACTGAATGTGAGCAGGATTACCCAGTGAGTTTGCCTGACAAACCATCAAACTATCAGTCATGAGCAAAACTGTCATACGTGATCGATAATGTGCAACCCGCTTTAAGGTCGGTAATGTTGCTCTTGTGTTTGCCAAGCAGGTAGGGCATATTTTATGATTTCACCACACAAAGCGACAGGTAATATTTGCTCACTTTATTGGAAAACTTGTAGAAAGTGTTATAAAACAAAATTTTATATGCAATTTCATCGAAATTGAAGTCGTTTTATAATATATGTTCCCACTGAGCCTGAAATTGCACAATTTCGAGAACTCAATTTCAAATTTACGCAGTGTTCACACTGAAAATGAAACAATTTCGTCTGACAGCTTACATTGGAAACCATTTTGATCGTTGAAATAATAAAATTGATTTTAAAAGAAAGTTTTAAAATATATTAACTATTTTTTTGACGAAAAAAATTCACTGAATAATTTCCTTCATTTTGACACCAAAATGCCATCAACTTTCTTTCTATAAGTGCCTCAAAATGGAAAGACAAAATTTTCCATGATGGTTTTTAATGAAAACTTTAACTGGCGCCTACTATTTTTTTGTCATTCTTTGTAGATCCGTTCGTTCACTTTATTAGGAAGTAATTGTTATAATTAAATATTATAATAACTGTTATAAAACGAAATTTTGTTCGCAATTTCATTGAAATTGAAGTGATTTGAGATGATTTTTAAATTGCGTCATTGTATGTGCAATTTGGAAAAATTTTTCGGATAATTTTAAAAACTGCACATTTTGTCCGGTGAGAGCACATTGATAAAATTTATATTGACAGAGTTGAACTTGTGGATCATTTTTCATCCATGTTTTGTAAAGCAGCTATCAACGCCATAGGGTAAGTTTGTGCCACTTGATGGTTTATTTAATATTTGTATCTGCTTTTAAAAATATAAAATAAAATGACTTTACTGATGATACTTCTACAAAACACATTGAAACACCAAATAGAAAATAACCCATACATTGTTCTTCCACCAAATTAGTCTACTAAACACTACTATTTACAAACAATTATTATGTATGTATGTGTGTATATAAATTTATTTTAATCCTACAATTTTGTGTCATCAACTCCATTAGCATCGATATTTGGTATAACAACCACAGTTGGAACTGTGGCATTTCTTCTTTGCTCTTCGTCATAGTTGGCGGCTCTCTGTGCAGCTGCTAAAAGCTGCACAGATGCAGTCGTACTTGAATCACCAACCAAACTATGACGCACTTGATACATGTCGATTTCTTTAAATTGCCCATTATTAATGTGACCACCCACATTAGCTAGGGACAATGTACTACCACCATGATTATTATTAAAATGCAAAGAATAATTATTAAAATCATTAATTAGAGGCGAGTGCGGATGGATGTGATAGGAATTATGATTCATATTATTGTGATTTAGAAATTGACCATCATCACACGGTGAACCGAATTCAGATGACTCTCGAATTGGTGCTAATTGCAGTTGAGCTAACATCTCACCTGTTGGTATACCGGTGGGACTCGGTCTTTCACTACTGGCAACATCTTCGAAGGCTTCTTCGTTAAGAGTTTGCAAGGCACCACAAATCATTTGCTCTTCAAGAGTGACCTGAAATAATAAATTATTTTATTAGATTTTTTTTTTTTTTTAATGCAATGAAATGTAAATAATTTAAGGCCAATGAAATGTAAATAATTTAAAATAATTTCAAGGTTACTACACTATGAAAAAAAAAAATATGCATTATATGGACATAACATTGCAATATTGTAGAAAATGATAAAACAATGAAAGGTTCTATTGAAGCGGGTATGTTCTAAATAAAAAAGAATACAAATGACAGATCGATCTTCCATGACTTATGAGCGAGCGATGCAAATTATCACTCAAATACATTAAAGATGCTTTTACAACGAGCCGATTTATTAATTTTAAACCATAAATTAATCTAGAGTAAACTTCCAGCTTTAATTATAGATAAGGGATACTAATCTTGGTTTGCGCTAGTTCAGATATTTATCATGAAATCTACGCAAAAAGAACTGATTTTAAAAGAAATTGCGTATTAATAAGGCCCTTACTAGTAAAATAATATGTCCAAGCGAGATCTTGCGCCGGTTGGGTCAAAATGCTAATTTTTGAAAACTAAAGGCAGTTAAAAGCTGTTTTGAATAGACAATAATTGATGTTTTTCCTTTACTACTGTAAGCGAAAAAAAGTTGTGCTCTTTTAAAAGCAGAGAATGAGAGAAAACAAAAACGTTATGTAAAGAGCTGCTGGCAGTTTAGTTCTTAGATATATACACGCCAGTCGGCCTCGGCAGTTGATTTTAAAATATTATACCGGTCGGTCGTGCCTTGTGCTCTAATAAAGAAATTATTTTATAATATTGAACAATTCGTTTCATTTTCCAAAAAAATAAGTCAGTTTAAACTTGTAACAAATATAATTCCTTTCATTTTCTTGTACTATTATGCATTTTAGCATATAGCAAAAATATAAATTTTCTTCCACTTTAATTAAATAAGCCTCTCTTTTTTCTATTTTGAACTCTGTAAAAAAGATTTGTTCAATTAGGTACACTACTCAACAAATTTCAAACTTTTAAAATTATCTGAGATCTTGCTATGTTCATATTTTGTCTTACTATTACAGTAACCAGAATATGTAAACAAGATTTTTCTATCATTTTCGAGATAAAACCAAATATTAAAAATTACGATTTTCCTATAAACTAAAATATTTAGTTTGTTAATAATAGGTCTGTTCCTTTAATTTTTACTGCCATTTTCTTTTTTTTTTATTCTCCTTCTTCGTCACTCGCTGGACTCACACCTCCGGAGAACAAACCTCAAATTGACGGATTTTATGTTAACAAGGAAGTTTTATGGATAATTCTAAATCCTTTACTAGATTTTTGAGCACTGTGTGATTAAGTAAGGGTTGTTCTGAAGTGTCCTGCACAAAATCCTATCATTACAATCCCCACAGTCTGTTAATGAATTAGTATTTTGCGAGCTTTGTGCTACCCCATAACATTGTACTGAGTACTAAGGTATACAGGTAGATTCCAGAAATGCTGCTTAGTTTTATGACTGATAAGGCGTATCTGCATTATGAATACATCGCTTAGATTTTTCTGAAAACACCTTCAATGGAATTAAACAGACATAGCATTCAACTTGATAAGTAGGATCAGTGCAAATTATTGGCGAATCAAACGGTATTTTTTTTGTGTTTTCAGTGCGCCAACCATTGGGATATGTCTAATTGAATATAATACTTTAAACAACACACTTTAGGAACCTACAATCCATAGAAAAGTTTAAATAAGCGAAATATACCCCCCCTCCCATTCTTACCCAACCTACTCACCCTAGCGCTTTGGTGCACCTTATACGGAACATATACATGTACAGGGGTATATGATAGTCATGAATTATTTTGAATTAAAAAAAATATATGAATTATTTAATATTTTATTTTTCGTAGCCTAGTGTCATATTTGTGAACAAAAAATGACTTTTTCTGTCATCATATTGATCATATATACATATTATATAGTATATATGTATATATAATCTAATACTACTTGTCATATACTTATGCAAATATTGTTCCATATTTTATATGACTAGCATTGGTCATATATATATGATAATGTAATAGAGCTCTTTAACAAACAGCAATATATCTCTGTCTTGTTCATTTTTAAATGTCAAACTGAAATTCTTGGCACAAATGACATTTAAGCGACAGCCATTTTGTTTGATTTGTTTTGGAGACAAATAAATATTCGGAATTATTTTTTTCCTTTTTTTATAGAAAACCTGCAAGTAAAAATGTTTTTTATAAGATATTTTAATCTTTTTATTGCAAAAAATAGCTAGATTTTTGAAATTAAAACTAGCCCGCCTTCTTTTTTTCTTTTCAATTTCAGCTGTCATTTGTGCCAAGTTTTTGCTGTCATTTGAAACTGACAATTTGGTAGAGATCTCTATACTGCCTTTAATAATAATTGGATTCGATTTCGTTTGACCAAAAATAATTAATTGAAAATTCTTTCTACTTCTGCATTGGAAATTGGCAATACTAATATTCGTATAGCAAATTTTAAAAATAAAATGGATGTGTTCATTGATTGTAGTGCTCGTTGATTGCAGTATAACAGTTAACACTTGGCTTTCGCTGAAGTTGAAGTGTATATTAAAATATATTTATTTTAAAGGTTAAAGATCAATTATTTAATCCAGTCAAAAAATCAGTTAAAAAACCAGTCGGCTGGATTTGTATTTCATTTCTAGTTAAAGGCGATGAAATCCAGTCATATCTGACTGGAAACAAGTCCAAATGGCAACACTGGATATAACACTCAACTGTTACATTTATGTTTTGCTGTGATATAAGAAGGGTATGCTCATATACGTAGATTGTTGTTTTTAGAGGTATAAAACCTTAAACCTTAAATTCAATATACGCGATATGCGACTTCTAGACTTAAAATTAGCTATGAAATCTATTCGGAGCTTAGCCCTCTACCGACACTGCCAATGTTTACAATAGTTCCAAAAATTTACTTTATTTCCCAGTTGATTTCCTCATGTAAAGAATATATTCAATAATAAAGTCATTAAAAAGTAAAAATTAAATATACAACATCAATAAGAAAAAAGGTAACAATTTAGTACAAACAATATTATACATCAAACCACCAGAGATTAAATTAAATAGTTAATAAAGAATAATTATTTTTGTATTGGACTGAATTTCATTGGTTTTACCTGTATATATTCGTAATCATGAACTTTAAGCTGCGTTTTGTGATTAATTATTTTTTTAAGAAAAAAAAAAAAAAAATAAAATAAAATTGTCTTTAATAATGATGTGAAAACGTAACATTGCAAGACATTTGAAATTGAACAATGAATGTTTTGATTATTTTAATGAAATTTGAATCAGTCGTTTTTGTTTCAGTGGGGCTCCACAAATTTAATTCGAATGGAACTTTCTATTTCTTTTCGATCGATTTTATTTCAATCGTTTGAGAGACATTTCTTCTGTGTAAAATAAATATAAACATACCTGCTTCTCCATGTGGCTAGAACTGGAATTCTTTCGGGAATGCGGCGCACTTGGGGCAAGTGTGTGTATTTCGGGGGCTTCCTTAATATTATCGGTGGTTATGGCTGGTGTTAACTTGGGTTTTCTCTGCATCTTTTCACAATCACGCAATGTTGTTATTAACAATCTAAACAGTTCCCAATGACCAAATGAAAGACCTAATACCTGTCAGAAAATTAAAGAAACATAAGATGCTATTTGATTGTGATTGTATTATTGGTCAATATACCGATTTTAAATCATTTATATCACAGTGTTTAAGAACTCTTCCAGATATAGAGTTTTCTTTCAAAACTGGAGCTAACTTTGGCAAGGCAGGTTTCAAATCTTCAATCCGTTCTAATAGACCAACAATACCATCCACAGACAGTTCTGAGAGATTAATTTGTAAAATGTCTTCCTAAGCAATTAAGAAAAAAAAAAAAAAAAACCTAAATAGATGCAAGAGTTATTGCAATGTAATTTCTCAACTTACTGGGAACGAATCAATTGGGGGATAGATGGTAGGAGTAACTGGAGTTCGGACCTCAGCAACAACTCCATGTTGGGGATGTATCACATTTGGATTGTACATCGCTTCATTATGGAATACTTGGTATGGTGCATAAGGCGGTGCCATATACGTTGACGGTGGCATGCGAATTGGCGGTGGTATATTTGGCTTTGATTGGATGACGATAGCTCCTTCATCTTCAATGACTTGTTGATCCTCTGTTGAAAAAAAAAGAATAAGAACAATTTCGATTGAGGCGAATTTCTTAACTAACCTTTTAGTACTTTTCTTAAATACGGATCTAGATTAATTGTAAATGGAAGAAATATTCTTAGGTCAGCAACTAACAAATCAGATTTGTGCAGTTGCAAAAAAGCATCGAGCTTTCGCTCGTCACGATCAAGTTCAAGTAGCGGAGCTGCTTCCCGAAGGCATAATAATTTTGGACGAACCCTAGAACACATTTTAAATTAACATCATTCAATTCTTTTATGAATATATTTTTTTAATCGATTTTACTTTTCGTAAACACTTTGCAATGAAACAGAGTCATCTAAAGAATCCATTGCATAATCATGTTGGAGAACAATCATACTCGCACGCAGTGGCCATTGTTCGGTTAGATTAATCCATGAACTTAAACGATACCAACTAAAATCTATTTGGAATGCTTTCAAAAGTCGAACTGAAATTTAAAAAAAAAATTCTGTTAACCAAATCTTTTCTAACCGTATTTTTTTTAACGCTTACCTGTTATATAGATCACATTCATTAGTCTTCGCATACTTCTTGGATTCACATCACTAAAGTAATCGTCAGTTAGCATAATTTTTGACATATCTAAAACACCTTGTGGATTCTGTCCCATCCGATGTAGATTTGAACCAATGGAACTAGCTAACGATTCCGATGGACGTAGTTTCTTGCTGCCACCTCGATTGGGATTTAGAGGTGCACGAAGTTTTTCCTGACTGGACATAATTTCAGAGGCATTTGATAGACGACGAGCAGATACCGAGTGTCCCAGAGTTGGTTCATCTGATTGGAAATCAGCATAGTTTCGTTTGAAGAGCAAAGCAGTCATTTGTGCTCGCTGAACCTTACGAAGTCCGGAATTTTGTAGATAAACTGGAAGATGGACGAGATTTCTAAGGAAATCATGGCCACCAATTCCACCTTCAGTGAAAAGGCGACGACTATTAGCCTCTGCAGCTTTGGCAATAACATGTGGATCGACTGCAATAAGCAGTACAAATGGACGATTCGGGGCAGAAAGTAGAGTTTGAACGGCATTCAGTACAGACAGAATGCGTTCGGTATCACAAGAGTCTAGAGCGTCTATAACGCCTACAAGTCGGCTTTGTTGATTTTTAAAAGCATCGAGGCACTAAAACAACAAAATTCGTTATTTTATTATTGAAAAAATAAAAAAAAATAAAATAGCAAACCTTACCTTAACCATTTCAGTCATAAGAACTACTTCTGCTCCAAGTGCTGTCAATGGGGCTCCTTCATTGTGTCGCACGGATTTTCTCAGATGTCTTCCTTGTGAAATGAATAGCGAGCCAAATGCTTTGGCAAGAACATGCAAATTTGTAGATAAAACGGTTATCAAAATGATGGCTATTACTAAAATCGACATTCGAATGCCGTCACGGTCCACCTCAGGATGGGAATAGAAGAAAGAAATTATCAAGCAAATGCCTGCGATGAAGGCCAAAAGGCCCAGCTCAAAAACCAATACGATTGGAACACAACACATTCGGCGCCATCGCCATCCAGCAGAAGCTTTTAATGCCCTTGGCTGAAAGGCACGATAGAGACGTGTTGCCGGCCATCCATAATGTAATTCGATAGCATCGAAGAGATTCGATAGCATCTGTGCTACAGCGCCTTCTCCTGTCGGCGATGCACTACTTGCTTCAGCAAAGTGAAATCTTACGGGTTTTGCTTGTGCATCACTCTGTGCTCCAGGCGGGTGACAAAATGCTACTTGAAGTATTAATCTCAGCCTCCCGATTCTTTTGACTATACCGTGGTGTATTGAAGTCGCCCAATACAAGTCCATTCTGTGATTTGCATACCTTATACCGGCTACAATCACATACACTACAACCATGAATAGCGTCCCCGCTGCTGCTCCCCACATAGTGGACCACATCGACAAGCCTACCACAGTGCCTAAAACTAAAGCAAGATGCAAGCAAACTAGGAACAGAAGACCACTTGCACTCACTGGCGGCTCTGCCCACTGATGGGCAAAGTTATTCATTTCCTCTTTAAGCTTATTTAGCAAGAAGCTCTTGCCACTTCCCCATTTGGCATAGAGGCCAACAGTAATGGGAGTGGTTAGAGTAGGTTCACTGAGAACGTCAGCCAACGCCGACGAGTACAATTCATAGCCAAGCATTCCTTCAGAATCTTCGTTTGTGTTTAGACGACGAGCGCCAAATACCTGACCCAGAATGGTCTTCTGATGAAGCGTGTCAATAGCATAGGGGGTTTCACCAGCTTTATTTGCTCTGTACAGAAGTTGACTGTTCTTTGGATTTCGCAGGAGAGCCTCGACAATTGCCTTGGAACGAGCTCGCATTGCTATGTGGAGGCAGCTGTCTCCTCGTTTATCACTTGCTGTAACTTTTGCCTTTCGATCTAACAACATTTGTACCATTTCTAGGTTGCGATTACGAACAGCTCTCAGCAGTGCTGTGTCACCATCTTTTGTGGCCAGTTCCAAATCACCGTTAGCAGAGAGAAGCATTTTCACGATTTGTGTGTGTCCCTTCTCCACAGCTGTGTATAAAGCAGTCTTACGGTCTTTTCCTTGAATATCGACATCAGCATGCTTTTTCAGTAAAGCCTCAACGACTCCTCGATGGCCTCCTTTCACTGCATGGATCAGTGGTGTATCTCCCACACGGTCTTGAATATTTATATACGCTCCTGTTCCAATTAGAGAACTCACAATATCTTGCAGGCCCTCTCTGCTCGCTATTGCAAGCGCCGTCATACCATCTTTATCCAAGGCGTTAACATTAGGTTTCTTTTCGAGCAATGCTGAGACACAATCAGTGTGACCAGCTGAAGTTGCAACTAGAAGCGGCGTCCATGAGTACATACCAGCTGTATCAACATTGGCGCCAGCTTTAAGCAGAATTTCTACAACTTCAACATTACCCTTGCGACAAGCCCAAACTAAGGCCGTTGTTCCGTATTTATCACCAACATTGACTTTTGCCCCGCGTTGTACTAGCATTTCGACGATTTCCTTGTGTCCACGCCCAGCTGCCCATAGCAATGGGCCAAGGTGATAGTTGCCGTGAGCATTGACATCGGCATTTCTCTCAAGTAGTAGTTGTGCAATATCCGTGTGACCACGATAAGCTGCCCACATAAGGGCCGTCCAGCCACCCTGAAAAAAAAATTGATTTTTGTTTAATTTAATTTCTTTTCAAAGAAAATAGTAGACTAATTTTTATTCAATAAATTAAGCAAAAAAAGCTAATTACAAAGTTATTTTCAAATAAGTACATATCTCGATCCGGATAGTGGAAAACAGCGGTGGTGCATCCTCTCCCGAAAAAGGGAAAGGACAACTCCAATCCGGCGAATCTTCGGTCGATAAGTCTTCTTCCGAGTATCAGCAAAGTATTCGAGAAAGTTATTAATAAAGCTCTGTTAAAGTGAACAGAGGACAACAAAATCATACCGGATAATCAGTTCGGATTTAAGGCGAGACATGACACCATTTATGCTGCGTCTAAACTCGTTTCTGATATCCAATGGAACAAATCCAAAAAGCAGTGTACGGGTGCCTGTCTGGTTGATTTGGAGAAAGCTTTCGACACCGTATGGCTAGAAGGTCTTTATATAAACCTGACCAGACTTGGTACTTATGCGAACCGTATTATATGCTTTATGACATGGTCAATGGTAGAAAGTTTGCTGTCAAAAGTGGCAATGTAACTTCTTCTTCGATGTTAAAAATGCTCTTCAGCAGGGAGCGGTCAATTCGCCGATTCTATTCAGCATTTACACCAGTGATCTGATAGGTAGTCTAACTCAGGCAATTGCGTATGCCGACGATCTTATTGCGTACAGAACGGCGGCAAAAGTCATCAGAATTCTTTCGCAGCGTGACTTCAACAAAATTCAGCGATTCAGCGTCATCGCAATGACTGGAAGTTAAAAATTAACTTTCAGAATTATTCTGTTAAGGACTCTGTTGCATGGAGCCACAAGGAATACGAGAAAGAACTGGTGCAGGCTGGTGATCGTAGGGCCAAATGGACATTCACTCGGGAGTAAAAGTGTAGTAAAATACCTTGGAATCTGGTTAGATCAGTATTTATATTTCGACAGACGGGAGATTTTGCCCTGACAAAACGGTTTTTTTTTTATAGCAGCCGGCTTGACACCAGTTGAGTTGCTACAAGGCCCTCATCCCACCTATGATTGCGTATAGGTGCCCGGTATGGTTCAATGAGATGGGGTAACTCAAATGGAAAAGATTCGGGTGTTTGAGAGGCAGTGCCTTAGACGCTGCCTTGGATTACACAGAACTCCAGAGTCGGAGTACACACATTATCATTCCAACCAGGTTCTAAGCAACGGGGCCAACATAAACAGAATAGATAATTTCTTGTTAAAACTGATTCGGGGTCACATTGCAAGAGCGATGTACTCGACAAGCAGCCTAATTTTAAGGGTATATTACCCCAACAACGAATACTACGAGAGTGTGCGTTTATGTGGCTTCATTCCACCCGATCCCGACGCGTTCCTCTATATTTGGACAGTCGAAGCCTGGATAGGTTGGCAGTTCCGCTAATCTACCACGCCGGTCGTAGAACTGTAGACAGGCGACTCCTATACAACCGAGAGATCCTCGCACAAGGCGGCGGGGCTGAGCGCCTTCCGTTCAGTAGGACTGTGTCCGATCGGGGTCCGAAGTGATAGGGTAAGACAGGAGAAAGTTTTAAGTAGGGACAGTTGGGGTAGCACCGAAAAAAAAAAACAAACAAACAAAAAAAAAAAACAAATTAAAAGAAATTATCAAGCAAATGCCTGCGATGAAGGCCAAAAGGCCCAGTTCAAAAACCAATACGATTGGAACAGAACACATTCGGTGCCATCGCCATCCAGCAGAAGCTTTTAATGCCCTTGGCTGAAAGGCACGATAGAGACGTGTGACCCCAAAAAATTAAACCAAAAAATTATAAACCCAACGAAAAATGCTTGCTGTGGCTGTTTTATTTTTAAGTAGTTCTAGGTAGTTTTAAGTAGTTCGAAGTAGTCTAAATTAGCTTTAGTTTAGTTTTATTTATTTTTTAAATTTTATAAAAAATAAAAAACCGATCAGATAGCAAGTTTTTTTTCAATTCTTCTTGTGGGAAAATAAAACCTAAATGAATTTTAATATTAACATAGTTTTTAGGCCGAAGGACTAGCATTAAGTTATTACAGTTTAATTTAGAGCGCCCGCATCTGACTAGTAAGTTACTGCCTAAACAGAATAGAATTATGGAACAGGAGCCGCAGACGGAACTGGAAGAGCTGTCAAAAATTGTCGTACGTTATTTTTTTTTACCTGTCCACAATGCAGTGGTACAGCTTTGAATGTATTTTGAAGAAAAACAAAAGAATATTCTTGTGTACAAGCTCAGAATTCAAATTTTTTGTTTCCAATAATTTTCCTTTTAATAAATAATTTTTTTCGCGATACAAATAACCATAATATTTTTTTCCGACCCAAAAAGTTGTTTTTTTTCTTCATACAAATTGAAACGTCAAAAGTGTCGTACGTGAAAAGTTAAAAGTTAGTGAACTCTTCCGTATGCGTCTACGTTCCGTTGTGTTCGCAACATTGAATTTGCGTGTATTCAATATTTTGACAGCTATTCCAGCTCCGGCTACAGTTCCGTCTCCGTCATCATTCTGTTCAGCCAGTTAATTGTAAGTTATTGAAAGGTAGGCTAGTTTTTATGAATTTTCGTCTAGCTTTAAGTTAGTTGTACATAAGTTTGATGAAAAATAAAAATGTATTAAAAAAAAAACAAAAAAAACAGCCGAATATAGGAATGTTTAGGAAAGGTACAGGGAATTACATTGATAAGGTAAGTAGTATCGGGCATCTTTCTCGCCGCTCTGCCGTTTAACAGTTTCTTAAGTTTTCCAAGGTGAACTTTTTATAATCGCACTATGACTATATGGATGGGTCGAAAAAGCCGGGACCAAGCAAACTTTTGACGAATTCATGTCTTAAAATTTGATCCCAGAAAAAAACTCGGCTCGAACGAAACTCCTTTTATTTAATTTTCAATATTTTATGTTTTCTTTTTATGTCAATTTTAATTTTTTGTTAAACTTTCATCAATTTCGCTTTATTTGCATGTAATGTCTGTGAATTCAATTCAACTCACCATATCCCTATGTTCAATATCGGCTCCATTGTCCAATAATATTTGTACAACATCTAAATGACCACTCTTGGCTGCACACAATAGTGCCGTCCAATTATCAGCATCCTCCGCTTGTACATCAGCTCCACGAGCTATGAACTCTCGAACAAACGAAGCAAGACCACGTCCAGCTACAACCATAAGTACAGTGGTTCCATTCTAAAAATAAATCCCAATCATTTCTGTATAATTATAGCAAAATCATAAAGCCAATTATTCAATTACATATATATGAAACATACCTCGTCTCGATCATCAATGGCCAGATGACGGTTATCTAAAACCGATGTAAGTCCTGACAGATCATTTGAGTCAATATACTGCAGTAGTGCTCTGTGTCCTAATGAACCCATAGAATCACCGTATCGATTAAGGTTCTATAAAAAGATACATAAATTATAAAATTCTTGATTAGTTTTAGTTTAAAAGAGAATCTGGTTGTTGTTGTTTTGCATGTTGGTTATAAACAGGTTAAATTAAAATTAAATAAAATATAGGTTAAGTTTAGCTCTGGCACTCTGAGCATTAACTGGTGTTAATATTGGATAAAATGAGACACAACAAGTTTGTTACACATCACGAATCAAACAAAAAGAATATCATCAAAAATCGAGCGAAAACCGTTCCAAGTTTAGTCAAGAATTTAGATATACAGAATTAGGGGGGTTGTGCATGGGTAGGCGAAAAAAAAAAAAAACTGCAGATACCTTACTTACTTTTTTATTGTTTTTGTGAAAAATGTTAATTAAAACATAAAGCTGAATAGTAAAAAAATAAAGTACTAGGTGGGCAAAGAACAAATAACAATAAAAACATTCATCAGATACGTTTGTGGAATATCAAATTTGGTAGAGATATAGTTGAGTCATTGACACTGTCACAACGTCTTGTCTACGTCTGGCATTCTTCAAATAGTTTATTACTATACGCGATTCCTATATGACGTCTACTAGGGAGGTAGCTTTTGGGTGGTGATTGTGCACGGTGATGTTTAAATATTTCTGTTTGCTTTATGAATATGTCGCTACTACTAATAGAAGATAAAAATAAAAATTAAGGTCTCATGCACACGAACCATCTCATAATAAACGCGTTCCAAACTTGTCTACAGTTTGATGGGGATATTTTCGATAGAAAAGAGCCGTAGAAAATTAACTTAACCTGTCAGTTATATCATATGACATATTGCCAATCGAATTTACAAAAGTCAGTTTAAAAGATTTTTTTGTTTTTATTTTATTAAAATAGTTTTTTAAGCTCTATTGACATGACGTTCAATTTTTCAATTCTCGATGATGAAACCATCAGCTATCATGCTGGAATTAAATTGTCAAATGACGATTAGGGATTGTCATGCAATTATGATTGATATTATTAACCTAAGCCCTATATCGTTTAATTGCTAATTGATAGATAAATTTTTTTTTTTTTTTTAAGTTTAAAGTAAACTGGTGTCAAGTTTTCTTGATTAATGCATCCACAATATGATAAAATACTTAAAATGTAGGAATACCTAACTGAAATGATGATGCAATGTCATACATCCATACAAACATACCTACGTATGTATATGGGATCTGCATGATACGTTATTCTTAAGAGTTTGTATTTTGTTTGCATTTTGTTTTATAATATTTACGCATTCATTACTGCTGGCGCACTCTGGTGAGTAAACAATAAACAAAGGTGACTGCAGAATAGGACAACAATAAATTGAAGAGATTATGAAGACTAATACACTACCCTAGGAATGCGTTACGATATGAGGAAACATTTGTAACAATAATAGAAAAATTAAATAATTAATTATTGTAGATTTGTTCGATGCAGGCATGCATGCTTTCACTTCATGTAACGTCGGAGCAAGCAACATATGTTTTGAATATGATTACAGATGATTATACAAACTAAAAAATTTCAGCTCAAATATTAGTATTTAGGCCAATGCCACACGAGCGTCCAAATGGACAAACTTCCATTTGGAAGCGCGTCCAGTATAAAACTCTCTTGAGGTCACACGAACTTCTTTTTGGACGCGCGGACGGAATATTTTACTAAGTTAGTAGCCGTGGCGTGATGGTTAGTGCGATGGACTGTCATGCCGGAGGTCTAAGGTTCGATCCCCAGCCTCGCCACCTATTTATTTAAAAGAAAAACGGCTACTGCCTCTTGCGAGGAATTGACAAATCCTCCAAGAGTATCTCCTGTCACAGAAAAGTTAGCCGTTCGGATTCAGCAATAAACTGTAGGACCCCTCCATTCCTGCAGACACGCACACAGGAATGGTTGAGAGTTGGAAGTCACTAGGCCCTAGTTCTTCATGAGATGTTGTGCCATCAAATTTATCTATTTTTTTAGTTCCTTTTCTTTGGTTGATAAATCAAATTAATATAGGTAGAATTAGTGGATGAAAACTCAAAAAATAATAATAATAAAATGTATAACATTATTGTAGAGGGGAGTTGGGGTAGTAACAATGTGGAATAGTGTTTTTCAAAATTCTGAAAATTTTCATAAACTTTTGAGTTTAGAACATTTTTTGTTTATAAACTGATTAAATATCCTCCATTGCCTCTCTTGTTAGATTTATGCCTATAAAATTACTGGCAGAATTTTAGGCAGGGGTTCAGGGAATAACTTTGCATAATTAGTTTCTCAAATTTCTAAAATTTTACATCAACTTTTCAATTTAGAATTCCAGGAATCGAATTCAATTGCTCTCCCATTACGTTTTTAGGGTGGAAGGGGATACCCCTCCTCAAAAACATAATTGTAGCCTGACATTTTATCTTTGTTTTAAGATCTTAACCTTAAAAATCAGATCAGTACAACGAAAGATATAGTTTTTTTTAAAAAAAGCTTTGAAATTTTTCATAATTTTGCACCTAACGGGTCTTTCTCCACTGATAGACTACCAAACACACTTTTTCTATGCAATTTTTCCGATTTCTCGACTAAATTAATATTAAGATTGTGAGGCTTGTGGTGTACTTAAAATATCAAATGAAGTATCAAAATAATCGTTGTTTTCCTGACATTCGGAATAAGAAAAAAACAAATTAAACCATGCATGCATTGATAAGATATGAGCTCATAGAACAAGGCTTATAATATCGCCGTTATCTCAGCTCAACGGTACTTTAGGAACTCAATTTTTTTTAATTTAATTTTGGATACATTATTTCTTTTATCTGTAAAAATTTAATTTAATTTAATAAACATTTAAAAAACTAAAAAAAAATCAGTAGCAGTAAATCTAGACATAATTAATCGGCAGGGACGGCAATTTTATCCGTAAATTGTTTGCTTTTTTGTGTTTTGTATTCTTTGCGCAAAAAATTGTACAAAATTTCGATTTTTTTAAATTTGATTAATCTGATGTAATGTTCTAAGTTATTATTCATTTGAATTTTGTTAATATTCTCACAAAACAATTCAAATATTGTGTGATACTGCGATCAAAATGGTGCTTGCTGCGTTCAGTAAAAGTCGCTTAGTTGAACGCATCAGTGGAACGTGATCGCGATCCACATATCGCATAGATGTGAGCCTTCCTATTGATTCACATCCACATTGTTATCGCGATCGCCACCGCCATCGCTTAGGTTTGCGCAATGCTGAAGTGGACGCTCGTGTGTCCATTCATATAAGTTTTCTTGGTTCTCAGGACGTACTTCCAACTGGACGCGCAGAAAAAGACGCTCGTGTGGCATTAGCCTTATAGTATAATTTTTGACATCAAGCCAGGGTTGCCACCTATACCTGGAACTGTTTAGAAGATTTTTTTAGCATAGTTTTTAATAGAGTATCTATATGAGAATAAATTTGAAGACATTTTTGTATCGTTTTTACAAGTCTAATCTGTCATTTTAAGAAATCTTAAAAACAATCTTATTATTATTGGCAGGGTTACCATGAATTTTTAAGAGTGGAACAAAACTCGCATTTGTAGTTTAAATTAAAAAGAAATCTGAATTTTGAACATTAATTTCCTGGGACA
The DNA here is from genome assembly GCA_947049315.1 of Epistrophella euchroma. Classification (NCBI taxonomy): domain Eukaryota; kingdom Metazoa; phylum Arthropoda; class Insecta; order Diptera; family Syrphidae; genus Epistrophella; species Epistrophella euchroma. The sequence continues at coordinate 115,617,358 of OX346245.1, read as the reverse complement.
GATTTTACTTGAACCTATACAAATTATTTGAATTATAATCTTCTATATAAAAATGAATCCTTTTTTGTGTTCGTACGCACATAACTCGGCTAAACATCATCCAATTCGGTTACGGATTTTTTTGTTGGATTTTTATTGAACCAGATTGAGCCGAAAATTGGAAGATTCGACTGAAAATTAGAAAATTCGACAGAAAAAGTAGGAAAATCTGACACGAAATTGTGTTCGTATACGCCCATAACTCGGCTATACAACATTCGATTTGCGTGGGGATTTTTTTGTTAGAATTGTATTGAACAAGATTAACACACAACGGAACTGAAAATTGAATGATTTGAACGAAAATTAGAAAATTCGACCAACAAAATCAGAAAATCTGTATTTTTTTGTCGTACGCACATAACTCGACTGAACATCATCCTAATTGGATGGAGATTTTTCTGTTGGATTTTTATTGAACCAGATAAACACACAAAAGTCGGAAAAGTTAACAATTGAAGCTTGCTCGACTTTCGAAAGGAACATTAATAATTTAATCAATAATAGGTGGAACGAAGTTCGCCGGGTCAGCTAGTTATATATAGTTTATTTAAAGCTTCAAATTAAGGCTATGCGTTGAAGAACAAAAAAAAAAAAAAAAAAAAAACAACTGAGGTTGACATTAAAAACTATTGTCGTTAAAATTTTGAAGTTTCTAAAAACTTCTTGGTATTTAACTTATTTACAAGAGATTCTCTATTTGTTTGGTTTTTAAAAAATCATCAGAATCGACTAATATAAAATGTTACAGACAAAAATCTTTTATTCTAATTACAACTCAGAAAAAAAAAATAATTTGCGCATTCATGATTCTGGCTTAACGGGGAAAATATTATCTTAGATATGACATCTTATCATATTTATACCATAGCTTATTTTTGACACGTAAAATTATGTAGAAAAAACCCTAATTTTTTCGCAGGCCATCATATAACAACATTTTTCAAAAATCAACTTAGTTTATGTCAATCTTCATATTAACCCATTTTAATTTATTACAATTTCTGTTTTTTGAATATGACAAGTCATTGAATAAATGTCAAGAAAAATATAAAGGCCGAGGTAACTACATAATAAGTACACCTACTTACTTTTATTAAATCAAAACAAAAATCAGATAAGATGTCTAAATCTTTTGTTTTGAAATACTTAAATTCAACTGCGTTTAAAAATACGGTGAAATATGGTTTAAAAAGTATAAAATAATGCTCGACAGCTCGTGAAGAATTAGGGCCTGATGGTGATTTACACTCTCAATCGTTCCGTGTGTTTGTTCAAAGAGCCGCCCGGCAGTAATGAAGGCGAACTTCAATTTTCTGTCACTTACCTAATAGAGATCTCTACCAAATTGTCAGTTTCAGATGACAGCAAAAACTTGGCACAATGACAGATGAAATTGGAAAGAAAAAAAAAAGCGGGCTAATTTTAATTACAAAAATCTAGCTATTTTGTGCCATAAAATGATTAAAATATCTTAAATAAAATATAAAAACATTTTTACTTGTAGATTTTCTAAAAAAAAAAGGAAATAACAATTCCAAATATTTATTAGCATCCAAAATAAAACAAACACTAAAATGTCATTGTGCCAAGAATTTTAGTTTGACATTTAAAAATGAACGAGACAGAGATAATATTGCTGTTTGTTAAAAAGCTCTATTGAAAGAGGCAGTACTTTTGAACAGAAACATTTGAGATGGGAATGGGTATGGCACAAGCTGAAGTAGAACCCAAACTTCAAACATTTTTTTAATTTGAAATGAAAGCCTTTGATGTCAGAAAACTCAAAAACATAAATCTGATTGGTCAATTTGCAAAGCTTACCTTATTATTTATTTTTTTTTTTTATTTTTATTTTTTTGATTTTTTGAATCGCTTCTATTATGATTAATTATTCGAAATTGTATATTCAACTCTTAACGTAAACATGTTTACATTTCCAATTGCATGCAATATATTGAAGAAAATAAATTTATTTCCTCATTTTATCATATAAATGTTAAACATCTGTTTATTTCTTTAAAATTATAGACATACAAAGGGTGATCCATTTATTTAGAAAATGATTTTTCCAAATAAAGGGAACAATTGAATCGGAATATTGTGGACAAATAAAAAAACAAAAAACAAGGTAATTTTCATCACACGCACCAAATTAAGTTTTCGCATACAGTTACGCATACATTTGCTGTTGACCCTCATTTGTCCAAATCGAACTTATCTCTTAGCTGAGAATTTCTCTCCAAACTTAGTTGCAACAGATATGAACCAAACAAACCTATTGAAATGTCAGTGCACGGTCAAACGTCAACAAAAAATAGATGACGCAGGATTCCGTCAAGATAAATTGATGGTGTTCACATTGGCCGCGTTCGGGGGGCAAGCCAAACCTATAGGTTTTTATAGGATAGGTTTGTGTTGTTGTAATCCCTTGTTGAAAAACTTCTGATGTCAGCTGATGCAACAAGAACTCAAGGTATCTGAAAATTTTTGGGATAGATGGATAGCCTATCTCACTACCACCCGAACGCAAGCATTGGGTTTGTTCGTGTACTTTCCGGACTAAAACTGGCAAATTGCCAACTTTTGAGGATTGGGGATGAAATTCTCTCAAAGAGAATAAAAACAATCCAAAAGTACACTAACGCTTTGAACCAAAAATGTTTACCAGACAAAACGTAAACACGAGAAAAAGAAAACAAAACCACAACTCTTTCTAAATGTTCCAATGACACTTTGAGGGAAAACATTTGATTATTCGCTAATGGCGATACATTCTTTTTGCTATCCACTAAATGCACTTTTTCTCGTCGTTCAATAATGCTTCTTTTAACACTTGCAAATAATATTTTGTATCCAATTAGTTTTCCGCCAACACAATGCTTTCCCTCAAAGTGATTTAAATATCAATGTATTTTTGTCTATCATTTGACACTGACGTGTTCCGGGAGTGCCCTATTGGAATACATTTATTGAGAGTCTTAATTGAAATTGAAGTTAACAAATTAAATTGAACTTAACACACTTCCATTCAATTTTTTTCAGTGGTTTATCAAAAAATGTAAGATAAAAACTAAAGAAAAATATTTAAAAATAAGAAAAATATTTAAAAATAAATAAATAAATTTGGTGGCACAAACGGCTCATGAAGAACCAGGGCCTAGTGACTTACAACTCTCAACTATTCCTGTGTGCATGTCTGCAGGAATAGAGGGGACCTATAGTTTATTGCCGAATCCGAACGGCTAAGGTGAGCGGCACTTTTCTATGACAAGAGATACTCTTGGAGGATTTGTCACTTCCTCGCAAGAGGTAGTAGCTCCGAAAAAAACTTAAGGTGGAAGCGGCTGGTATTGAACCCCAGACCTCTGGCATGACAGTCTAACGCACTTACCATTACGCCACGGGCTACTACAAAGAAAAATATTTACTTCTAAAAAAAAACAAATTAACTAAAAGTAAACAAACAGCAGCCATTTTGCATTTTTGTTTTTTTACTTCCCACTAGCTTTTTGACAGAACACCGAACTTACCATTTTCTGCCGGAAGAAATTTCTCGGGTAAAATCTGACAAGAAGGGGATATAATTTACTCTCTCGCGAGCGCTCTCTTCTACCCAAAACTACCCGAAATGTGCATACGTGAACAGGTTTGGACTAAATCTGGTAGAAAATGGTAGTTTTGGGTAGTTTCGGACTTGTACGCGAACGCACCTATTGTTCACTTCGCGCAACTCATTGACGTTTTTTTGTTGTATCTCTTTCTCTCAAAGAGATTGGAGCGAGGGATAACAAACAGGCGTCAAAATGAGTCACGCAAAGAGTCCAATGTGTCATTAATTTCAATTTCGTCATGGTAATATTTTGTATACAGATCCTTTTTAAAATAAACAGTTATTATTTCCATTTAGAGAAAATTGAAGAAAAAAAAAAAAAAACAAAACAAAAACAAAAAGGGTATTCATTCAACTTTGGAAAACCATCGTGAACGTCTTAAAGTTTAAGACGTCTTAAACGAACTTGTCAAAATTTTTATGGAAAATCTTCTCCAATAAATCGTAAACTTAAGACACAAATTCGTGTGTTAAACGAAGGTGGTAAACTTCGTAAGCCTCTTAAGCTCAAATATAACGTTCAATGTGTCATTGTTTTCAAACTGCACAGGTTAAAGGTCTTTAATTTTAAGAAATACACTTATATGATTAGCACACCAATAAACATACAATGATTTTCGCCAAATAACTCAAGAATTAACATGTCTTTAAAGCAATTTGCTCATACAATTAAAAAAAATTATTTTGTCATTTATTTTTGCCATCTTCGAACTGCAAATTAAACAAATTACTTTAATTAAAATTAAAGAAATGTGTTTCAAACTCCAAAGTTTACTAAACAACTTATTGGTTTACCACATCATATCCGACGTTGCATGAATACCCATAAAGATTAAAAAAAAAAAAAAAAAATGAACAAGCGAAACCCATTTTGGTTTCTCAGAGTTTTGACAGCAAAACTGAGAAATTTTTCTGAGAAATCCTGGGGTTGAATCTACGCTTATAATTAATTATCATATCAACCATAGTCACAGTCAAATGCGATTGCCGCTGAGTCTTCCGTCTGCGTAAGATGATTCAATATGAATAAATTCAATTGAACGCTTTCCAATGACATTTGTCAAAAATCAGGGTTGCCATAGTGAAATCTTCAAAAATATATTTAATGAGCTGTCGATATTAGAGAACCAAAATGATATCTTCAGGATGTAATTCTTATCTTTTTGATATTCTTCTCGAAAGCAGAAACCTTTTTTTCTCAAGAAAGTTGATTTTTGATTGTTTGAATGATTGAATAAATACCAACTCAGGAAAAATTGAAACATTTTTTCAACTTTTGGTAACTCTACTAATACTGCGGCATAAACGTCAAATTCATTGTAAAGTGACAATCACATTTCTTTTGTAATAGCTAATTAGCTATCAAATGTGATATCAACCTGACATAGTTGATTGTAACTCTGACGCATCACAAATCACCTTACTGCCTGAACAGAATAAAATGACGGAACTGGAGCCGCAAACAAAACTGGAAGAGCTGTCAAAAAGTGTCGTACGTTATATTTTTTTACCTGTCCACAATGCAGCTGTACAGCTTTGAATGTATTTTGAAGAAAAACAAAAGAATATTCTTGTGTACAAGCTCAGAATTCACATTTTTTGTTTCTAATAATTTTCCTTTGAATAAATAATTTTTTTCGCGATACAAATAACCACAACATTTTTTTCCGACCCAAAAAGTTGTTTTTTTCTTCATACAAATTGAACCGTCAAAAGTGCCGTACGTGAAAAGTTAAAAGTTGGAGAACTCTTCCGTCTGCGTCTGCAGCTCCGTATGCGGCTACGTTTCGTTGTGTTCGCAACATTGAATTTGCGTGTTTTCAATAGGCCAGTCCCACGAAGAAAAAATCTCTGAGCGCTCAGAGCGCTCAGAGATTTTTTTTCGTGGGACAAAAAATCTCACCTGAGCACTGAGATATTTTGCTGAGATATGTGAGATGAAAATTTTTTGGATTCATTTCTCAGTTTTCTTTCTCAGCCAAAACAGCTGTTCTTTTGACAATCAAATTTAAATTTTTTTGTGGTGCGCAAGTGCAAAAGTGGTAAATAAATACAAAATAAAGACGGAATGTTAATAAAAACTAAAGTAAATTGATCTTTTTATTATTTCTCATTCATTTCAATAAGTTTTCTGCTTCAAAAATTAAACATTTTAAGCAAAAGTTGAAAGTGATTTTTTAGAATTTCAGTACGAGCATTATAACACCTGAGTTTTTTACAATTGAGCGGAGAATGTTGTCCTACGAAATGATTTCGCCTCCGTCGAATTGACATTGAGCGCTCACTGAGATTTTTTCTCCGTGGGACTGGCCTAATATTTTGACAGCTATTCCAGCTCCGACTCCAGTTCCGTCTCCGTCATCATTGGCCACGTTCATCACCACGTTTTTGACAGATCTAAAAATTCAGTTCTGAACGCACAAAAAAGTCTGAAATTATTTATTCTGTTTTTATTATTTTTTGCACTTCAAAATCAAAATCCGAAACGCGATACGAGACCCAGACGATCAGACCACACACAAAAAAAAAAACTGGATCAAGAACTGTTTTTTTGTTGCTTTTAGCTGTCATCTGAATTTTCAGATAAAATTTTTCATCTGAAAATTCAGAAAAAAACGTAAGAAACGTAACTAAATGTCAATCGACGTCAACTGAATTTTTATGACTGCTGGCCAATCAGAAGCTCTAAAAATAACAGTTCAGAACTGTCAAATGTGCTGTTGAACGCGGCCATTCTGTTCAGCCAGTTAGCCGATTCCACCCCTGTTCATGTAACTGATTGTGAGATTGCTGAGGTTTCTTAAATCCCACTTACCTGAACTCATATTGACATAATAAACTCAACATTACATAACTTTACTTTATGCTTTCTGCGTATCATTCAGCTTTATGTCATGAATTAACAACAAATAGAAACAACGTATTAAAAACTATTAAATGAAACACCTTGTATATATTAAGAACCTTTTCTATGCGCAATCTCTAGAAACGAAACATGAGTCTTTACTTAGCACTAGCACACTGCACACATTTAATTTGGACAGTATTGTGCCCGAAATAGACTTAAATCATAAAATTGACAAAGCACGCGGACTTAAAATTGGAAAAAAAAATGGGATAAACATAGACGTTGTTTTCGATGTTTACACATTTAATTTGTTGTCACGTTGCAAACAATTAAGCACCGTGCGCACCCGGTCACATTAACACATGCTTTCAGTGTTGTTTACAAGAAGAGATTTTCTTTAAAGTCAAATACGATATTAATTGTTTAATTGTACTATATCAATGTTTACTAAATACTAAGGTATTTATAATTTTTAATTGTAATTTTTAATGGTAAGCTCTTTAATTCCACATAACGATAAAGAATGGCGCTGTATCTATCGCGACGTTTATATTTTTTTTTTAATTAACCTAAATGGAATTTTAAACATACGAGTACCTAACCAATGTAGTTAAATTTTTAATTGAATAAAACATTAATCTTGGAATATATTAGATATAATTTTGTAGAAGAATTGGTTTCATAAATACATTGTAAACAAAAATACAAAAAAAAAAAAAAAAACAAAATTAATTAATTTTTATATTCTGGTCGGATGGTAAATTAGGATGTTTCATAACATGCGTCTGCTTCGATTACCATCGAAAGCAGCTTAAATATCTGATTATGGGATGAACTATGTAAATGAAGCCAGTGAGTATATATAAAACTGTAAAAAAATAATGGGAAAAACTTACTATAAAAGTATGACGTCAGAATTACCGTTGAATTTAATATAAGCACCATGCGCTAGACTTTTTCTCGAAACTAGAATAATTTAAGTACAATTTCAAACACCAAACGTTACTAATGTAAAGTTGTGTTAAAACAAACTATAATATGCTAAAATTCTGGTGAAAATCTTAAAATCTGACTTTTATCTAAGACAAACAAATCTATATGCAAACAAATACAAATATGAGAAATTTTGTTAGCATAAAATTAGTTGTTTAGAAAATTGTTAAAAATATTCAGATGACTAACTGATTATTTATTTTCTTGAAGAAGATCTAGTTCAAACAGACAATTCAAGGTAAAATGACTTAGGTAGATTTTCTAATCAGTTAACGTCAGTAAATATGTAATTTTGTCAAATAGGCGACTGCATTAGATTAGCTTAAATAAGTTAAGGAGCTAGTGGTGGTTCTTTTTATAACAAATCTACTATATTATTTAAAAAAAAAATAAATATTTTGTGCGACATCTCGTGAAGAACTAGTAGTGACAATTTTCAACCATTCCTATGTACATGTCTCCACAAAGTATGTAATTTTAGCGCTTGCAAAAATAAATCTATGTTTTTAGTCGAATTGTTCAACAACGCGCTCAAAAGAAAACTCAGAACGAAATTCACCACAGCATGGTAAATTTTGTAATGTCATTATTAAAAAAACGGATTATTCAAAAAATAAAATATTCTAAATTGTGCCATACAAATTTATTTAGGCCGTGTGCGAATTGGTTTAAAATTTCGAATAAATTTTATCAGAGATTAAAATTTGACATTTCTACGCTTCACCTCACTAGTGTCAAAAATTAGAATTTCGGATAAAATTTAACGCGCACACGGCCTAAGAATTTAAAGGTAACATACATTTTTTTTTAGTATATAAAGTGGAAATGTAATTCATTGTACATATATTACTTGATTTTAACAAATACAAAAAGGAATAGAAAAGACTTATGTCAAACCTCAAACAGTTACTATTTCTTTGGGCTTAAACGTTCAAATGGAATATACACAACTTCCCATACATTGACGCAATTTCAAAGTCATCGAAATTTCAATGACATAATGCATATGAAATTATATTAAAAAAAATAGATATATTTTATAACAGCTTGCATCAGTTTTTTTCGATAAAGTCAACAAACAGAGCTTCCGAAATTAGGATAAATTTAGCTGTCAGTTTGTGTTTACCTTTAAAATTTATTTTGTTTTGGTTTTCTATTTGAAGTTTCTCGTTTTGACTCATGTTAATACAGTGTTAACAAGCCAATTTAAATATTTCTGACAAAAAAGTAGAACAGTCACGTTCCACCGCAGCAAAAAGGAACTTGGCTTTGAACATTGAAGGCTGATTTCTAATGGCGCGTTCGTTAGAGACGCTTACGGTACGTTTACAAGCTTTACGAATGCGTCGACATGACAGACGACTTGAAGAGAATAAGCTTATTAAAAACAATTGAAGTGTCATTCTGAAAATCAAATAAACCTATACAGAACTGTAATGTCAAATTCCTTTAAACAAACAAACGTTGAGGTAGCTTATGTTACGTTGGTTTGTGTACATGCTAATAGGTGCCAAATCGTAACATAACTGCCCAACGCGTCATTGTAAACACTTTGCATAAGACGGTGTTCACATTGGACTTACACCTTGCATTTTTTTATACGTCTATATACTTTTTCTCGTTCCCACTCTGTGGTGAGAAAGAGACGGGCAAGTGAGGCAGGATTTTTTAATTTTTTTAGAAAATTTTGGATTTTTTTTTGACGTTTACTTTTGTGACATCTGTTTTATTAGTATTTAGTTTTTGTTTGGAACTTTAAAACTACAAAATCGAAGTTTTTTCAATTGGAAAACTATTTTTTTAGTGAAATATTAATTTTGTGATTGAAAAATTTCTTAATAAATTCTCGGGCGAGTAAAAATGTGTGTTTTATTTTAACGACTGCTGAACGTCAGAGTGAATCTGTTGTGTGTGTCTTAACACGAGCTGACTGACTTATGCCAAAAAAAAAATCGTAAATCTGAGTCCAATGTGAACACCGTCTAAAGTGCTATGTGTGAACTTTCGCGTTGACAGAAAAATCTGTCAAAGCGACGCCCAACGCGCCATTGGAAATCAGCCTTGATGTTAACACATCTTCACCGTAAATTCCGACACTCATCAATTTTTTTAAATGTAGATCTTTCTAAAAATATAAAGTAACTTGGTTTAGTTTTAATTAAGCCTTGTTTTGACATTTCAGGCCGTTTACACCTTCCCGACTTACATATGTATGGAATCTATGTATGTAATTTATGTTGCTGTCAACAAAAAATAAATCCCCCCCCCCCCCCCCCTATTCTTTAATCTCAATAAAGTAATGTCACTTGAATGACAAATAAATAAATAAATAAATATAAACTTATTTGCCACCTGCTCCCTAACTTCTTCAATGGTTTTATTTACATAAAAACAACAAAGTTTTTTTTTTTTAATTTTAATAAAACTATTTCAAAGCTGAACTTTAATAGAAATTAGTATGTAATTTGATTGCAAATTTGTTTTTTGAAAGTCATATTGTGATTGAATTGTTGAATATGATATAAATAATTAAACAAACTTAAATGTTGATGGTTATGTTATAGATAGATAGTTGGTTGAAAAAGAATAGGTCCAAATTTATAACTTTCAGATTCGAAAACATACTTCACCTACATAACTGCTTACTTAATCGAAAGTAACTAAAAACTAAACATTTCCGTGTGTATTAACTTAAAAACTTCAAGAAAAACTTCTTATCAAACAGAATTAAGAAAGAAGAATTTAAACGTCAAATAATAGAATGACGTTTGTAATGAGTGCGTTCAGCAGGAATGTCTTAATTTGATTGTATGTACAAACTTTTGCTTGAATTTATGTGGTGGTTATTTGTAGCTAACCAAAGATTCTTTGTTTTTAGTACATGATAAGTTCTTATGTTGCTTGTTTAGGTGTAAATTTGTACGTCAATTCTTCCTTCACTTCCTTCAAAAAACACTATGCACGACTCAAATTTGCCTACCGGTGCACAGTTGTTAAATTTCTATCAGATTTAGATCAAAAATCATCCCTTGGGAAAATTGGTGCAGCAATTTGTACTTAACTTTCTGAATTTAGTACGTATGTGTTATATAATGTACCTTTACATAGGGATCACTTTCATATTAAAGCATCAGATGTTTGAAAGCATAGATTGGACTTACTTCCTGATCTTCCTGACATAAAAATGCTTTTTCTTAAATTTTTTACCATAAACTGGCCTAATTTGAGAAGTCCCCATTTTGAAGACAAACAAAATATTAACGTATCGTTCGCAGTGAACGAATAAATATATTTTTTTTTTTCGGTTTTGACATCTACAACAACTGTTCAAAATTCAAGAATATATCGGTTGTCTGAAAAGTGCGAAAAATTGGGAGTAAGTTTTACTGGAAATTATAAAATATAAAATTGGTATTTGGTGATGCGAAGCGAATTTCGTCTGCAGTCTCCAAGTGGACGAAAAAATTCGTGCGAAGACATAGCCATTGAGAATTCCACCAATTACAAAAAAAATATCAAAAAAACTTAAATAAAAAAAAAACCGAGACTTATTTTATGAATTCTTCGTGAAAAAATTGAATTTAAATTGATTGTCAAGATTAAAAGACAAATCAGAAAACAATGGCGCAAAATTTTAATCAGCCTTATTTTAAGGCACTAACATGATACTACTTAACACTCTAACTTTAAAACTCTTTACTAAAATGCTCTTAGTTTTAAACATTTTTTAACTAGCATCATACTAAACTAATACTATGTTTCCACCAAAGGTTTATCTCAGTTTAGATTATATAAATCTATTTGGTGTTTCCATCGCACAAAAAGATTAAAAAGTAGATTTATTTTGACAGTATGCAGATGTTGTTTCACTCTTTCTAATGGAGTTGGAGTGAGGCAGAAAGCTTCATATATGTCCCTTTTTCAATGAATGCATTCAGTGTGAGAAAATATAGGTCAGTTCGAGTTTTAAAATTATTGGACCTATGAAGATTTATCAAGATTTATTTCAAATCTTCGAGATTTAGGAAATAAATTTGTATAGTAAATCTTCGGGATTTGAAGAAGATTTAGGTAAATTTACTTAAATCTCGGTTTAGTGGTCGGTGGAAACCTAGTATAATTTCCTTAATAAAATCCAGCTGAACATGCCTAAAACACTGAACGCACAAAAAAGTCTGAAATTATTTATTCTGCTTTTATTATTTTTTGCACTTTAAAATCAAAATCCGAAAAGCGATACGAGACCCAGACGATCAGACCACACACCAAAAAAAAAAACTGGATCAAGAACTGTTTTTTTGTTGCTTTTAGCTGTCATCTGAATTTTCAGATAGAATTTTTTATCTGAAAATTCAGAAAAAAACGTAAGAAACGTAACTAAATGTCAATCGACGACATCTGAATTTTTATGACTGCTGGCCAATCAGAAGTTCTAAAAATGACAGTTCAGAACTGTCAAATGTGCTGTTGAACGCGGCCAGTGTGTTACTTTATTCATTCTGGGATGTCCAGAATATTCGGAATACCAGTTTTGCGTTTATTTATTCGACGCACATCGGAGTATTCGTGCTCAAAATCCGGTCAAAATTCATAAACAAGCATTTTAAGAAATTGGATTAAATTTGCATTTTTTTTTTTACACATTTTACTTATCAAACTAACATAGACCCATTGTAAACAAATTTTTCAGACCCCCCGTGCCCAGTAGATAGACGTAATATAACCGCCTAATACACATACCTTTAGTTTCAAAATTATGATCCTTTGGTTTTAATAAAAGCTTGTAGGTTTTGTTGTGATTAGTTCTTGGTGATAATTGTCAAGATTTTAAATGGGTACTGATGGTGAGGGTATGTACTTTATTATAATAACAAAATATATTAATTTTTTTACGATTAAATTTCTTTTTGAGAATAAAATAAAACCTATGGTTAAAACATCCTTTAAACCGCCTTTAAAAAAAAAAGTGTGTATATAGGCGAAATATTTTTACATCGATAGATCAAAAAAGGTGTATAAGTTAACAGTAAAACAAAAATGTTTGCCCCACCTTGCCCTTGACACTATAACAAAAAAAACCTTTTTTTCTAAAATGTATGTCAAAAATAATAATATTTAAGTCCAAGTAATTTTAATCTCAAAAAGGAACTTAACTTAAAAAAAAACCAACATATTTTGTTATGATAGTTAAGTACATACCTTAAACTTCAGTATCCACTGAAATGTTTCACAATTTGCACCAAGAACTAATCACAACATTAAATACAATGTTGTTAAAATCAAGGGCGATAATATAAATTTGAAGAGGTGCATATGAGTCGATTATATTACGTCTATCTGCTAGGCGCGGGTGGTCTCAAAAATTTTTTCAGATCTGGTTTATGTTAGTTTGATTAGTGAAGTGTGTAAAAAATGCCAATTGAGTGTAGTTTCTTAAAATGTTGGTTTATGACTTTTTTCCGGATTTTGAGGACAAATACTCTTCTGTGCGACGGAATATTCCGGATAAACAAAAACAAAAGAAAATTATTTTTTTTTTGTTGTTGTTTTAGTGGACTGTATTTGAATTTAATAAAATTTTAAAAAGACAATACGATTCTAACTCTTTTAAAAATTTGGAAAATCCTCTTTTTAACCTAGCATCATACTAAAATTGCCTTAACATCATACTAAATCGTCTAAAATTTAGCGCCAATATTTTTTGCATTGTAAGCAATCACAACACACGGGCGTTAGTTTCTTTTTTTTTTAATATTTTATTTATTCAATTAATAACAATAATGCTTAGCAATATAAAAGTAAACAAAGTTTGTATAATTCAAAAATAAAAACAGCAATTTTGAAATTAGCATTTCAAAAAAAAAAATTATAAAAAAAATAAATCGATGTCATTCTGTAGCACACTTAAGTGGTTAGAGGCGAATGATCCTTCTAATAACTAATTGAACAGTTTTAAATTGAAAATAAAGCAAGCAAAAAAAAAAAATGTTAAATGTATTAAAAAAACGAATACAAGATTTTTTAGGTAATTAAGATATATGTACGAATGTATACAAATTTGTCTAAATTAATTAATTGAACTTAGAAGAGCTAAGCAAAAATTTGATTGCAGAATTAGCAAGACTAAATAGTCCACTTCTGATGGGACGTATTGGTTTTCAAGGTTGTATGACAATACGATTTATAGAAAGACCGAAAAACTGGGTTTCGTTATACCGTCCGTCTATGCGTCTGTTTGTCTGCGTGTCTGTGCGTCTATGCGTTTCTATAATTTGCGTTTACTATAATTTGAACTTTAGCCTCTAGTTCAAATTTGAAAAAAAAAAAAAAAAACATTTTCGTTTGATCCTCTCAAACTTAAAATTTTTGTTCTCGTCTAAAACGGGTAGATGTCATTCAATGGTTTCGTTTTTTTTCTATTTTTCTTCTAAACAGCTATAATAATTTTGATTAAAATTCGCACTTATTATAGCTTTGTTCGTTGAAGTTTAACCAGGGTTTACCAAGGTTTTCTTCATAACCCCAAGAGTTATAAAAAAAAACTGGGTTTTCTACTATTCTCAAAAATACTTAAGGGCTCTCAATTGTGTTCTTGACATTTTAAGCAAGAACGAATTTCTGTACTCGAATAATTAAAACTTAAAATAAGATTAAAAAATTAATAAAAACAACTTTAAACGTTTCCATTTTTCTTTTCCTATTTAATTTTTTTTTTTCAATTAGTGTACTATTTTATCTAATTATTCCATTCTAAAAACAAACAATCACAAATCTTCAACAAATTATATGCTTTACAACTTATGTCACTTTGGCAGTTCATTCGTTACCTCGATTCGCCCCAGCGAAAAACCTAGATCTACTTCAGGGCGAGTTTAGGGCGACCTCAGGTTTAAAAAAAAAAACAGAGAATTCGATTGTCAGGACGAGTTCAAGGTTTGCAAAAAAACGCTTTAGGGCGATCCCAGGGTGACTTCAGGGCTCAACGAACAAAACCTAACTGGCTGAACAGAATAGAATGACGAAACTGAAGCCGCAGACGGAACTGGAAGAGCTGTCAAAAAGTGTCGTACGTTATTTTTTTTACATGTCCACAATGGAGCTGTACAGCTTTGAAAGTATTTTGAAGAAAAACAAAAGAATATTCTTGTGTACAAGTTCAGAATTCACATTTTTTGTTTCCAATAATTTTCCTTTTAATAAATAATTTTTTTCGCGATACAAATAACCACAATATTTTTTCCGACCCAAAAAGTTGTTTTTTTTTTCATACAAATTGAAACGTCAAAAGTGCCGTACGTGAAAAGTTAAAAGTTAGTGAACTCTTCCGTCTGCGTCTGCAGCTCCGTATGCGTCTACCTTCCGTTGTGCTCGCAACATTGAATTTGCGTGTATTCAATATTTTGACAGCTATTCCAGGTCCGGCTCCGGTTCCGTCTGCGTCACTATTCTGTTCAGCCAGTAATGAGTAATGACTAAAGTGACTGTATGAAAACTGCGTTTCAACTTTTTTTTTGTTTTTCCAAAATTCACATCGTTTGCTTGTCACAAGTATGGAAACACAAGTATTGTTTCTGTCATAAATAAGAATGAACTGTTACATGTCACATTTTTCTCACTTATTATAAATTCATGATTACCGAACTATTACCGAAGTATTTGTTCATCATTTTAAAGATATATCACAGAGTCGTAATCTGTTAAAATTTTATTCAAATATCGAATTTATATAAATAATAAACAAAACTGGTCCCAAAACTGATCCTGGAGGTACACCATACTAAAGATATTGATTCTACTTCATTCCCCATTAAGTCTTACATGTTGACTTTTTCTTGTAAGATAGGATGTGAAAGTCTATTAATTCCGCTTTTTTGTTAAAAAGTATTTATATTTAATTACAGTGGACCTTACCAATAACCAAATTTAGAGATGACTTAAATATTTAAGTGGAATCTAAATTAAAAACCATACCAATAATCAATTTAATAGTCATCTTAACACAAAACGTCACCTTAAGTTTTAAAGTGAAGAAACTCATGTTTAACCTCGTGACTAAGTGTAAACGCGTTGTTTGTGCTGTCATTCTGACAGCTGAAATACATAGTTAAAGAGAAAAAACTATTTTTGCTTGAGGTTTGTTATTTGTTTTGGCTTGAAGTTTTTGCGCTTTTCATTAAATAAGGTGAGTAAAATAAATTGGATTAATAACTTTTGTATATTTATTTGAAAATTTTAATACTTCGTCCAAAATGTTTAAATCTTCTACTATATCCTCGTCTGTACTCATTTTTATTTATGTAAAAGAAATCGATCTAACAAAATATATCTTTTACCTTTCACAATAACAAAAACACAAATGTCATTTCTACAGCTGTCTATCTGACAATAAATGTAGTAGATTTAGTAATAGAGCGCTAATTAGTAAAAGGTGTGTTTTTATTTTGGTTATTGGTAAGCACAAGAATTATCTCATCTTTAAAGTTTAACGTTGTGTTTATCTAAACGCGTGTTTAGCGATTGATTATTGGTAAGGCCCAGTATAAATCTCAAAAATTATGACCAAAGCTCTAACTCTATGAACGGAGGAGTTAAACAATTCGAATTACATAATATTATTGTGTTTACAATACAAGTTCTATATTTTTCTAAAATAAATAAGCCAGAACTTTAACAGTTTAACTGAGCTTTACAAAAATTGTTTTTGACAAGGCCCTAACTCAACTTATAAACCGCCAAATTTTTATGGGCGTAAGGCCATTTGGAGTTAAGGAAAATTTTCTCCGATTTTGTTTCTTCGTGTGAAAGGTGCAATAGATTGTTAAGGAGATTAAAAGAAAACGTCAAAAAAATCTCCAACTACTTTTTTCTTCGTGTGAATTTTAACTGTGTATGCTGGTCATTATCACACAAAGTTTTTTTTAAGTTATTTACATGAACAAATTTAAAAAATATGATGGGCTGTATACTTAGTCATTTTTAAACTGTTGCTCAGTTAAAATTGAAAACATTTTTTATAATTTTTTTTGTTTAATATCCCAATGAATTTGGGAAATTTTTGTTTGAGGTCACAAATTTCACTACTATTCTTCAAGATTGCATTCTTAGTTGTGATCTGGAATGTGCACCAAAAATTTGAAAAAATTTGTAATATTGTAAAATTATTTGCTATAAAATTATGAAAATCTGAAATATTCACTTTACTAACTTTTTTCGTTTTTCCTTTTCCAGGTGATCTCAAACTGTTAAGACTTAATCTCGACGCACTTAATATTAACTCATCAAAACTTTTTGAAAGTTTCATTCTTAAATTTCAGAATTAAAAAAAAATAAATAAATAAAACACAAAAAAAAAAAAACTAAATATCACAAAACGAATGACTTTTCACTTGTTTCAATAAATATATTATATTAAAATATTGCACTTTATTATAGAAGAAATTTTTTAATTTAATAAACAAATGAATTTTTTAGTTCGATATATTTTTGTACTGGCGCCAACTGATGGACACTGAATAATTCAGTTTTATTGTCTATTATTCACTTGATGGATCCACCATCATTATCATCAACTATTGACAAACATAATAGTCCTCTTCAAATCAAAGAGTAGACATATAGATACCTCTTTAATCAGTATAAATTATATTTAAAAAAAATACACACACACTGGATACAGTGAAAGAAGAATTTTCTTTCTTTTTTCTTTCACATAAACAAAACAAAAAAAACAAAAAAAAAAACAAAAGAAAAACCATGAACTTCAAGAGACAACAAGTGTGAAATTAAGGCACACAACAAGTATTAATTGGACAGTGGGGCACAATGCACTTTGGTCAACAAAACACAGCCGGGCAGTATAGGTATGTTGTATAGATTGCGTCGCATGCACTTTCTTATTTTTCTTTACGATAAAAAGATACTTTTTTTTTATGAATTTGGTATTAAAGCATTTTTATTTTTATTTTTTTTTTTGTTATAAATTTTTCACTGACAATAATAATCTCAAAGAAGTTTGTGACGCGTTTTTGTATCTGGCCATTGCAGAGCAGTTAAAAAAAAAAAAAACAAATCTGCGAATTGTATGTCTCACCTTATTTAAAGCGCGCGTAGAGATATCTTAACGCTATAAAGGTGGTTACGCGAATGAAGTTACTATCTCGTATAGGCCATTGCCAAAGGCCGCATTTAAATGAAAATATGTTGCGCAGAGCGCAAAGTCAAGAATAAACCAAAGAAACTTGTATTCTCGTTTCTGATGATAAATAAAATATATATACAAACGGCTTTTTCTCAGATGGACAACAGAGAATGTGTTTTTTTTTCGCGGTCTTAAAATACTTTTTTTTCTCTTAGGATAGATAAACAGATAAAGGTGTATCTATCTATTCATACACTTTGATTATTTTTTTATCATTGAATTACTTTTGGAGCCATCTATGTTGCAATTATAGCACAAACCATTTTATACCTGCTTCGAACATTATATAGACAGTGGAGCAGCACTTGACTAACTTGTCGACATAGCGGCGCTGAATAGATCCCCTTTAAGTTAAAAAGAGTAATCCTCTGGACTTAGAAAACAAGAAGAATTTAAGTGTTTTCTAGTTTTGTTTTGAGAGGGAAACCTTAAGACAAGTTAATCTCTTTGCAATCTGGCACTCTAGAGAAAGGTATACAACACTGATGGGGTAAGTAGTACTTGTTATCAAAGACTTCCATACTTCCGACGAACTACGACAGTATCATGCAATCGAAAGATAGTGACTGAGGTTTATTTTTTTTTCTATCTCTATTTTTTATCAGGTGTATAAAACTTTCAAGTGTCCACTTACTACTGGAATAAAATAATTGAAAGCTGTTTGTCAATTTGTAATGTAAACTAAAAACTCGCATGCAACTAATTGAGAGAAAAAACAAAACAAATGCAATTACATTTATTATTTTATAAAGTGAGGCACTTAAAATGAGTGTGGATATATCTATCGATTGGCAATATAGTTTGAGTACTTATACGAGTCTCCTTGAGCACCAGAAAAATGCAAGCAAACAGCGACCGACTCTTTACAGAGGGAAAAACTAAGTAGAAATGATATACTACATAATAACTAAAGTATAATGTAGATTTTAAAGGGTGTTAAAAATTCAAGGCTGATGATGGTAGGTAAGTTAAGAAAGAGCGCCATAATTTGCTTCTGGTTTTTATTTTATTTAGTTTTTTTTTTTTTTTCGTTTGACAGACATGATAGGTATTTATAATTTTGACAGTTGTCATTTTTAGATAATTTGAAATGGATTAAGATAGATGGACGAGTGGATATCAGTTATTTTTTGATCAGATTTTTGACTTCTCTTCTTCTTCTTCGTATTAAATAAAAATTGTAGACCATCGCTGCAAGAAATATCAGATAAGGGCAGATTGAAATTCAAGTAAATCATTTATCACACTGTTTGTTTAAGAAATATTCCCAAGAAATCATACATATAACTATCTGTCAAATATTTAAGAAAATAATTTATTGAGATTGATTTTTTTTTAATTATTGATCAACAAGATTTCTGATGAAAAATTTCGAGATAAACTGCAGGCGTTTATTTTGTGGTATCATTTTCTAAAAAAAGTATTTGACCGATTTCGATAAAATTTATATGGTTGGAAAGCCACAATTGCGGAGATGTGCAGAATATACTTGAGATGATGTCACAGTAGGTCATTTTTGTTTTTGTACTGGCGAACACTGTGCATATTAAAAAAAAAAAAAAAAAAAAAAATTAAAAAAAAAAAAAAATCGTTTTTTTCCTCAAAATTTTCAAAGAAATTGTTTGCGAATTTCGACACAGGACGATAATAGTTTTATTAACTAAGCCTTGAGAAATGAATATAATGTAGAACCTACGATTTCGGAGCTGTTAAAAAAATAAATTTATGTATTATTGTGGCGCAAAATCACGTGATGTAGTGGATAACTATAGGGCCTAGCGACTTACAACGCCCGACCATTCTTGTATGGCGTGCTGTTAGTTAGCAAGAATAAATGGGGCCCACTAATTCTTGCCGTATTCAAACTACAGATATAGGAGAGGCAATTTTTCATGATACTTTAGAATATTTGTCAGTTTGTCGCAAGAAGCAGTTCCTATAACCTTTTTTTTTTTTTTTTTTGTAGTACCTAATCTCTGAAAAAAAAAAAAAAAATGAAACTTAAAAACGTAAAATTTTGAACAATTTTATTTTAAATTTTTGTAATTTTGAGTTTGAAAATTAATTTTTTTTTTCTGAAAATTGCATATAACGGGGGGAATAGACCTTCCCTCCCATACGATTTTTGTTGTCCAACCTATGTATATGCTTTAGCTTAGTGCCACAACTTATGCGAATCACCCTGTAAATAAACAAAATCTACAGTGTATATGCACTGCAAATTGTATTATTCTAGATTTTATTAAGAGTCGATGACTATACATCGAAAATATTTCGTCTTAGAAAGATACGACAGCATCTATAACTGACGAGTCCATCTGTCGTGCCTGGGCACAAAACGCATTGGACTAAAGGTCGCAAAAAATCTTCCATTTGAATGTAAAGAATTACAAAATTAAACGCTGCTGTGAATCAACATCAAGATATACTGGTAGTAGAGTATGGTGACTTACCTAAAAAGGTTTTTGGTTTTGAAAAATATACCAATAATTATGAGTGGTTATGTGGTTATTAGTCATAGAAATATATAGAAACTGAAATTCATAACAATATATCTACAGATCACCAAGTATCCCAATCAGATAAATTTGAGTGATTAATTACAAGAAATTGAAAACAAAAACCATTTAATTGTATAAACTGGCTTGGAAATTCTAACTAAAAAAAAAAAGAACTGCAATATTTATTTTGGGAAATCATGTATCAAATAATTGAATTGAAATTGAATCTCCTGGTCATTGTTGTTACAGAAGACACCTCATTATTCTGTAACAGATTCTGCAATATTTATGAGGAAACAGAGGACAAGAAGGTATAGATCACAGTACAAAAATCTAAGTTAATATCTTGCGCAGGTTCTCAGAATTGAAACTGTCAGAAATTAACAAATGGTTGCTCGAGTGCAACTACCATTTTAGTAGATGCGCAAAACAGAATAACAATTTTATTACCTTTAATATATGTACCGTGGGTATAGATGATTATATACTTGTGAATAATGTTGTCACACGTGGGTTTACCCGGGCGGGATATTCCGGATTTCAGTAATAAGTTCTACTGTCAGATTTATGCAAGTACATCAAAAACTCCATCAAATGTTCCATTAAGAACGGCATTTATTTTGAACACCCTGTATATGTGCATTGGTTTGATTAAATGACGGTTCATATGCACTTATCCGGTTATGTTTGTATTTTGCCTAGATAAAGTCCGTTGATCTAAAATAAATAGTAAAAACCTCAAACACATCACAAAAAAAAAGAAAACAAAAAAAACTGGATGTGTCTATAATACCAACAGGTGGCACGCCCCATGGTGATTTCCAATAATTAGGCCTTATGACGAGGAGAAGCTATCAATTTTCCCGTCACACTCAACACTCCAGAGCGCGTCATTGTGAATTGGTTCGATTTAACATCGAAAATATGATAATAAAACAAAAACAAACACAAAAAAAACATAAGTGACAGAAGATAATGGAAAAGTTTTGATTCCGGCAGGAAATATCAAATTAATCCCAATGTGCTTAAAACATGTTTTATTTTTCTTTTTTAGGTAAAATCTGCAATGGAGGCCTCGGGGATGCCCCCATGGTCATTCATAACGGTCAAAGTGATTCATGTTTTTTTTTATTATTTGTTTTTAATTAAAACGCAAACACAATACAACAAAAAGTAAACCTAACGCATGCTTTGTGCATAAAATGCATTGGAAAAGTTATTTTTATACAAAAATAAAGTATAGGTAAGGTAACCGATTGATTCTGCCTCCACGGGACACCACTCGCACCAAAGATTAGCACAAAAGTATCAAACTGATGCGACTGGAAAGTTCGAATGTGGGTCGTCGTCGTCATTTCATACTGACTGGATGATAAATGAACCTGATAGATCGTGTTAGCAAATTGCGAGGATGCAACTTTTGAGCTGAATTTATGTGAATTTCAGAATTGCCGTTAAAGTGCCCTTTTGTTCCTGTTTTCAGGGTTGCCAAAGTCAGAGTTCTTTGTTTGACTTTTATTTAAATTCTTGTAATACGTTTTTTTTATACGTTGCGTTGTCTTATAATAATAATATTAATATTTACTCACTCAATGACATCTCTGTAATCTGTCAATTTGTAATGAATTAAGAATTAATGAATTTGAGTGATCTTTTAGGTACGTTTAGTAAACAAATAATTCATTTAAAACAAGATATGGAGCTTTTTGATTAAAAACTAGCAGTCGTAGCCATTCACTACGTTCAGAAGACATAAGGGTAAGGGACTTCACATGTAGTCAACTACGTTTATGAATGCAAATTTGACTAAGTTCCGCTGGCTGTTTAATGACAAAATATGTGATAATGTGATAGTGTGGAGTGGCTTTTATGTCTTCTGAACGTTCCCATTGTCTAATCAGTTTGACATTTATAAACGCGCGTTATCTACGATTTTATATACTCAGTGATATACCTGCAACTTTTGTATGTTTTCAAAGAACATTTCATTAATTTTAAGTTAACTTTTTGATTCTCTTGTACATTGAACGTTCCCACTTTGAAATAGGTTTTAACAGCCAACAGAGGTGTCTAAATTAGATAATTTATGAAAAATGTTTATAAAGGGGCTTCCTCGAATATGGACTTGCAAACTTTGAAGCTACAAATGTCAAATTGGCTGTCATTTATTCAGTTTGTTTTGCCAAATCACCATGAATGGTTAGATATGGTATCCAACAACACGTGTAAATTATAATATTGTTTTATCAAAATGGGTGTTTTGTTCGGGCAACGTTCAGCGCGCTCCGTCCATTTTACGATGAGGCTCATTTCTGGATGAATATAGGACATGGGTACGTCAGCAAATAAAATTTTTGAATTCAGGACGATACCAATCCACATAAGGTCCAAGACCGTCCAATGCATCCCGAAAAAGTCACTGTTTAGTATGGATTTTGGGCTGGATGGCGGTTGGATATCGTTCGATTTTTTTGGTTTTACGATAACGGCGATATAATTACCAACTTCTTTTGGCCTGAATTGGATGATATGGACACCAACGGCATAGGTGGTTTAAACAGAACGGATCTACGTGCCACTCAGCTAATGCCAGGGCAAGTTCCTAAACGCAACATTTGCAAAGCAAAACACATGCAAAGCAAATGAAAAAAGCAAGCTGAAACAAAAACAAATTGAAATGCAAGTGAAGTGCGCAAGATATTTTTGACATTTGCACAAATACATTTGCATTTGCGCATAAAAATAAAATCTTGTACGTTTATGGACAATCTGCTTAGCAGCGATGTTTACGTTTGCATTTTGGAACTGTTTGCTTAGCATAATTTGCGCAAGTTTTGCGTTTAGGAATTTGGCCACTCATTGGAAATTCTTCACGACCGATTTTAAGACATAATCATTTCACGTAGAGTTGATATGAACTGACCACCGAAAACGTGCGATTCAACCCCGTGATACTTTAACTTGTGGGGTTTTCTTAAGTCGCATCAGGTCTATGCGAATAAGCCACAAACCACAGCGGCCCTCAAAGCCAAAAAAACCAATGCCATCGGTCAAATTCAGCCTGATTTATGTGCCAGAGTCATGGAAAATTTGACAGTTCGGATGCGCGCCACTTAAGGACGTTTGAACGATTTTATATTCCATACATAATGGCATCGATAGGCCTTTCAACCAAATACAAAATTTCGATATCTTACACGCACTTCGTTTTATTTAAATTTTAAGATAGGACTCGCTTAATGAAAGACCCTTTAAATAAGTTTTTGTAGTAAAATAGCTGTCAAAAGTCAGTCATGTTCGTTTACTTATAGTCAACTGATAAAATCTAAAAATACATTCTCTTGTTTATACCCTGACAGTCGTATTTATTAGATTTTTACTTGTAAACAGTGTCTAAGTATTTTGAAACGGTCGGAAATATGCATTAGGTATTTAATTTAAAAAAAAAATATTACATTTGTCTAGTTTTAGAAAATCGATTCCAATGTCTAAAATTAGATAAAAAGTTAGATAACTTTAGCCACAATTAAAAGCGTTTATTTATAACTTCGAAAACGGTCAAAAGTTAGAAAACGTTTATAAATACTATTTTGCGTTACTAACAATGACGGTGTTCACATTGGACTTACTCCTTGGATTTTTTTTGACGTCTATATACTTTTTCTCGTTTCCACTCTGTGGTGAGAAAGAGACAGGCAAGTGAGGCAGGATTTTTTAAATTTTTTAAAAATTTGTGGATTTTTTTTGACGTTTCCTTTCGTGACATTTTTTTTCTCAGTATTTAGTTTTTGTTTGGAGCTTAAATACTACAGAATCAAAGTTTTTTTCAATTGGAAAACAATTTATCTAGTGAATTATCAATTTTGTGATTGAAAAAGTTCTAATAAATTATCCGACGAGCAAATATTTGTGTTTTTTTTTTAATGACTGCTGAACGTCAGAGTGAATCGGTTGTGTTCACATTACTTTGTGTCTGAACACGAGCTGACTGACTTCTGTCAAAAAAAATCGTAAATTTGAGTCCAATGTGAACACCACGGTTGGAAAAGGGCTTACTATTGTACTGAAATTTGTACTATTTAATTTTCCCAGTACGCAAGTACCACTTTTCAACTTTCAGTACTATTTCAATTTCTGGCAAAAGACCAATTCTGAAATTTTGATTAACTGTGTTTAACGCATCACTTAAGTGCTAGTTTGGCATAAGCCTGATGAAATTCATTTGAGTTTTTCATACAAATTTCAATTAAGATAATCGAAAAATTCAAAAATGTAGGTACCTTTCGAATGTAGATGTTTGGTGCGGTAGAAACTTGCTTCAGTTTTGCATACATAATAAAAAAATATTTTTTCGTATCTAAAAAATTAAGGAAAAAAAAAGCTGAGTCAGTTTGTATGAAAATCGAAAAGAAATATTTAAAAACCAAATGATGTGCTATATACATACCTTTATTTATTCAAACTATTTATCACAACTTTTGTTTTTTAATATTCAGATTTCAGACCTATCGAGGTATCCGTTCGGAAGAAATTTCGATACTTAAGTCAAATCCGATCGTAACTTAGATAGAGTTCGATCTATCCGTTCGAGGTATCCGTTTCGGAATGGATACCTCGATTGAAAATTCTTCGATTTCAAACAAATCGGAGAAAATTTTCTTCCGAACGGATACCTCGATAGGGCTGATTATTTTTGACGCGTTTCGGAAGTCAAAGTTCCATCGTCAGGTTCGATTTTATATCATAAAAAGTTCCATCTTCAGGTTCGAACCTGAAAATGGAACTTTGACTTCCGAAACGCGCCGAAAATAATATTAAAAAACAAAAGTTGTGACATAGTTTGAATAAATAAATATTTTTATTTATAATTTATGAAAGTTTTTATCTTTTATTTCATAAAATAAAAAGTTTGTTTTTAATTTCTTAAGAACTAAAAAAGAGGGAAGACAGAACTTTCCTCCATGCATTTTTTTTTCTTAAAATGATCCCAGGGATGATTCCTGTTCTAGAAACATGTGAACATTTTATGAAATTTGAATTTTCACTCAGTAATTCCAAATATGAAAAAAAAAATATGTAGGTAGGTGTATATATAAAAAAAACTGTAAAAATTTTCTGTTTTAAAAAAAATTCTCTCCGCGAAAAAATAAGTAAACCAAATATATTTTAAACATGAGTCAAATATTCTATTATCTTTCCAAAAATATTCAACAACATACCCAATTCCGATTTATCTCGAATTATTTATAAAACGTTAGACTTTTCAGAATTTGTGGACATATATGTACATTTAAAATGTACTAACGGCGAGCCTGGCGAACTTTGTATCGCCCTCAAATAAAGTTGTGAAAAATATTAATTGTTGCTCTCTAAATCGAGATGGTTGCAAGGGGTCGATGGCTGAATACTCAAACCACACCTTCCTCTAACGATGATAACGTCCAAAAAAATATTAAATTCCTGTAGAATTCACGATTGGAAAAATTTCGGTACTATTTGTTCATTTTCAGTACTATTTTTTTTCTGCTTTCAGTACTATTGGCAAAAGTCGATTTCCATCACTGGTGAACACCGTCAATGGCCGCGTTCGGGGGGCAAGCCAAACCTATCCGGATAGGTTTGTGTTGTTGTAATCCCATAGGAAAATTCAGCTGATGAACCAAACAGCTGTTGTCAAATACAAATCTAAAGCTATCCTAAAATTTTCGGGATACTAAACTATCCTATGCGCAATTTGAGGAACAGCTGACTTTTGGTTTTCGGGTGACGCTTGAGTAGTTGTTTGGTTTTTATTGTTTGTTGTTTGTTTTTGGCTTTTAAACATAAAAATACATATACAAATTGTTGCAAAAATAAACAAAATGAAGATATCTGTCAATTGGAAGGACACAACATACGATTTTGAAGACACAGCAGAGATCTGGGAAAAAATAATTTTTGGTACTTACTTGAACTTTTTTCAGCTGTTTTGATTTTTGATAGGTAACCTATCCGGTTCGTTCGAAAACATATCCGATACTTAAGTATCTCAGATGGCCTATCTGTGTACCCCCCGAACGCGGCCAATGAGTGCATTTATTAGGTGTGTTCGGGTACAAGTCCAAAAGCAAAGAAACTGAATATGAAGAAATGAATCCTTCGTACGTTTCACCCTCCAAAACCCATTTGTTTACATTGTTGTATTTGTAATTTAATTTTGTGTCGATGAATAGATGTGAAATCCAACAACAATATAGCAGGGTGGTGTGAAGATAAGTACTGTGAATGTGTAAGTTGTGAAGATAAATACTGTGAATGTATGAGTTTTATACCGCCATTTTTACACATACCTTCTCATTTCTTATCTGATAGAGCTTGTAGGCAAACTCAAATGACAGCCGAGGATTCATTTCTTCATATTCAGTTTCTTTGTCCAAGAGTACCCAAAACTACATGTTTACCAATTTTAGCCCACCGACTTCGCGTATGAACATTTTGTAGATTTCGTGCTGATGAGAGCGCTCGCGAGAGGAAAAAGTATTTCCCCTTCTTGACAGTATTTACCTAGGTACATATTAATCAAGTTTAGTTCCTTTACTATCAAATTAAATTGAGATTGCCATAAAATAAAGGTCGATTTGTTTACATTTAACGTTGGAGGTTCTTTTCTTAATTTTTTGTTGACGTTTAAATATTGGCAGACATTTTTGGTTCAAAACTTTCTTTTAGGTACCTTATTTTGGACAGATTCTTTGAGAGAACTTCATCCCCACTCCTCCAAATTTGACGCAATTTATAGTCCAGAAAGTAGACGAACCAAATTAATATGTTATTTTAAGGAAATTATTTCACACGTCATATCTCACAAGGTTATTTATTTTTCTTCTGTAGTTTATCTGACAGAAAATTTAGAAATTAGAATTCAATTTTCAACACAAAACAGCATGAAACTTCAGAATGAATGTTTTCAACAGAATGAATAATGATGCATTAAAAGAATCAGCAAATAAATTGAACCAACAGTTGGCGCCAACTTATTTTAATGTTTTTTTTCTTCTCCAAGGTGAAGTTGTTATATCAAAAATAATTGCACTTAAAAATCGAAAGAATTTGTTTTAAATTATCGAAGAGCTATGGGTGAAATACTTAAGAGAAAATGATTCAAATTTATTTCGAAGTTGAGGAAACTATATGGTCCGTCCAACAAAGATTGTCAGTACAGGGAAGATAGGAACTTTGCTTCTCACTTTGGTTGCAGCGTATTGCATAAATCTATTTCATATAAATGGTATTATCGCGATGTCATAGTATACATAGTAAATATCTACTTTTTTTGATCCAAAAAACTTTAAAAAAGAGAATTAATTCTGTAAGCTTTTGCACACAAACTAAAGAAAAAGGAGTAATTGATGTGAGTAATCTTAGCAATGGTACATTTAATTTTGTGTGAATAATTTTGATAAACACAAGAAATAGTACTTGGTTATCCATTGTGCCCAGCCACTGTGGACGAGATAGGTCGTTAGGGGTGTACGTGCGTCGGTTGAAAAAGAAATTACAAAAACAATGCCATGCGAGATAAGTGGTTATTGTGTATTTGTGTGGCATTTTGTTTCGTGGAATGCTTTCGGAAATCGGTGCGGTAGGTCCTACTGATTTCAAAAAAGCTTTCCCATAAGGCCTGTACTGACAATCTTTGTTGGACGGACCATACAAATTTAAAAAATTGTGGATCGAAGACTAAATAACTATGTAGTTGTATATGTCTATATAATCTATAGACATCAGGCATTAGCGACGCTCGATTCTAGAATATTGTTATTTGATTTGTAGAACTGGAAAATGGCAAGTTTTTGGCAGAAAAGTTTAGACAAGGCCCTGGCAAGTTTTTGGTAACGAAAACATGAAAGACCCTTATTAGTGCCTCGCTGAGAACATTTATTTAATTAAATACTGGTGAGGCTCTTGATAGTAACTAACTATGTAAGTATGTATATAAAAATTAAAAGTGGGATCATTATATCGTAACAAAAATAAAAAAAATTGACAGGCTAACTGAATAGCAAGTCAAAACAATTAAGAACAGCGAATTTCTCAATGAACAGCAGAATCTTGTTCTTTTTTAAACTGTTCCAAATTGTTCCGAACAGTCTCACTAAACATACCTACAGTGTCTCACACATACTTGCACACACACCAAAGTAAATGACATTTAACTAAACGTCAGTTTGAATTTTTAATTTTGCATACGCAAGAATTTTTTAGTGGTCCGTTTTCATAGCATGCATTACAGTATTCTGAGTATGTTTCTTTATTCATTGCGGTATGTCCATAATATTCGGAATAGCAGTTTTTGCGTTTCTTTTCTAAAGAATATTCCGGATAAACTATTTTGTCGTTTCTTTATTCATTCCGGAACATTTGGAATGCATTCTTTTCATTCCATGTGAAGTGTGGAATAAAAAGAATACAGGGCGCGTTCAGTATAATTGGCATTCTTAAACTCAATTATGTCAGATTAACATTGGTGTTAATTATTTAAAAACAGCATAATAACGCGAATACAAGTACCAGTAAATTTTATGCATTTAATGTAAAATTTACTAAACTTTTGACTTTGAGAATACCTTAATACCCAAAATAAAAACATTGCTGCAAAATTTTAGACGATTTAGTATGAAGTTAAACCATTTTTAGTATGATGCTACGTTAAAAACAGGCTTTTCCAAATTTTAAACGAGTTAGCATCGTATTATCTTTTTAACATTTTACTAAAGTTAAAATTGCCAAATGCCTATTTTATCTTTTTAATATCAAACTAAATCCAAGTGTCACTTTGGCAACTGCAATTGCAAAAATGGGTTGAACTGTCACTGTTTTAGGCGTGTTCAGCTAAAACAGAAAATGTTTAAAACTAGGAATATTTTAGTAAAGAGTTTTAAAGTTAGGAAATTTTTAAGTAGTATCATTTTGCGCCATTATTTATTCAATTGTTTTGACATTTCACCGAACAACTGGATTGCCATTATTTTTGTTCTAGTTTTGTTTCTTTACTGGCTGAACAGAATGATGACGGAGACGGAACTGGAGCCGGAGCTGGAATAGCTGTCAAAATATTGAATACATGCAAATTCAATGTTGCGAACACAACGGAACGTAGCCGCATACGGAGCTGCAGCCTCAGACGGAAGAGTTCACCAACTTTTAACTTTTCACGTACGACACTTTTGACTTTTCAATTTGTATGAAGAAAAAAAAACAACTTTTTGGGTCGGAAAAAATATTGTGGTTATTTGTATCGCGAAAAAAATTATTTATTAAAAGGAAAATTATTGGAAACAAAAAATGTGAATTCTGAGCTTGTACACAAGAATATTCTTTTGTTTTTCTTCAAAATACATTCAAAGCTGTACAGCTGCATTGTGGACAGGTAAAAAAATAACGTACGACACTTTTTGAGAGGCTCTTCCAGTTCCGTCTGCCTGCGGCTCCAGTTCCGTCATTCTAATCTGTTCAGGCAGTTATTCATTACATTCTTGATATTCTGGATAAACAATTCGTCTTTTCCATCCATTATGTTCCTTATCCGGAATAAATAAAAAAACACACGGTCTATGAAATCTTTCTCGTGGAGCCCGTAACACAGTTTTTGTGCTTTTAACTTTAACAACCACTTCATGTGGAAGACTATAATGTGCAATTCGATAGTTCAATGTTTTTTTTTTTTTTTTTTTGCTCTATATAAAATGATTTTCAATGCTTGCGGATTTTATGCAAATCGAATTTCAAATCCACATAATTTTTATTTAATAGATTCGATTAACTCATTACATTATTACAAAAAAAAGTAGGTACCTACCTGCAAAAAAAGTTGTTAGAAAATTCTAAATTCTTCAAATAAGTCCGAAAACAAAAATTAAAAATTAATTTTTAGTGTACACATACCTATCAGATGTATTTTTAACACAGATTTAATTTATTTTGCAAATAATATAAGTTAGGGCCCCTTTTATTAAAGCCTCATGGCCTTTTACCACTTAGTCCAACCCTGTTGCCCCTATGCAGTTAGTTCGATATAAAGCGCTTTTAAATAAACAGATTTTCTCTTTTTAATTTATGAAAGAAAATTAATGTCAGCTATAAAATTCAATCAATGAATTTAAGAAACCCATTCCCAAACGAATACCTATATTTTTTAACAACCCTGTGTATATTTATGTAGCTATCGCTTCTTAATAAAATCGAGATGTTTTTAATTGATATAAAATAAACAAAGAATATAATTGTAAATATTATTGTTAAAATAAGTAGGTACGATTAAAAGTCCACTCTTTAGATTAACCTAACGTTAATTAAAAGTTTCACACAAAAATCGTTTTAGTATAAAAATAAACCACTACCAAGCTACTATTTATATATGTAGTATCACAAAAATAGGTAAGTAGTTTTAATAAAAAAAAAAAAAACCATTCGATAATGAAGTTCAATAGCATCATGATAGAAAAAGCTTAATGCACTGTTTTAATGGCCATTGAAGGAGATGAAAATGGAAGAGTGCATCAAATCGATTCGTTCCACAAATAGAAACAAGAAGAAGGCTTATAGTGCATAGATAGGTATGATGATCTAGAGAAAAAAACTCAACAGCCCATGCTCAAAGGTGACATGTAACATGACCACATGAAGTTATGTTTGTGCGTGTATTAACAATTCTTGTATAGCTTGCGGGTAAGGATGAGTCTATTTTTTTTTATTTTAAATTCAATTCAGCCTCTAAGACTAAAGTGCAAGCCAAACCCGAAAGCGAAGATTTAGTGGTGTTTATATACCGCAGAAAAACGACGGAGTCCAAGAGTAAACTGGCTAAAGCGTCTTGTTGGACTATGGGCATCTGCGGAACTTGAAGATACGCAATTATTGGCAGGATCGCTTATTAAGAACGTTGGCACAATTTTTTGCAACGTCACAACTTCCACACTCAAGACCGTATCAACATCATTGCTATCAGGTTCAATGACTGCGCCATGATCGCCATCACTATCTCTTTCGACTCCTGATGAAGATGGCTGTGGTTCTATGAGAGGTATATTGAGAGTGGTTGATGCATCTGTAATTCCAGCATTGTGGATACTGCGTACCAAGGCCCTTATATGGCTATATGAGCCTTGACGGTCATTATTGCTGATGGTGGTGGGTTGGTTAATCGAGCTAAGGTGGACATCTTTCATGATGGCGATTAGATTTCTTATAGATCTTTGTGCTTCTACTATTCTCAGTCTTCACATCCAATTGCTGCTTCAAACAATGTGGTTTGCATAAAATAGCGCGTCGTCGCTGCCGTAGTGATGTTTTCTGATTTGGTGTGTTTAAAAGTGCATGATTTTAAAATGTTTGAATTTTGTTAGCTTTCATAATATTATAAACAAAATAATAATATTTGTTTTGTTTTTTGTTTTTGGAAAATTTTTCTATTTTTTGTTTAATTAAAAATTTAATTTATATAATATTTGTTTAGTAATAAATATAATTGAGATGATAAGTTGAAGGGTTTTACGATGAAAAAGATGTTTGGATTTTTATGTAGGCCGTTGATGGGCGGCTGGTTGGTTGAGAGATAGATACCAAGAGTATAGGTGAATAAATAATAATGTAAGCGAACTACAAACTCCTTATCTTAAAACACAGAAACATCATCACAACGGAGAGAACGAAAGATATAGATTTAGATTACAGAAGTAAGATAGCGAGATAAGCTCGAATTTACACAAATCAAATAATTGAAATGAGAACGTGGAGAAATAATGATTGTTGTTTTTTTTTTTTTTTTAACTAAAATATATGTACATTACAGTATTTCGGGTATGAAAAATATTTGTCGAAGAGAAATGCCGTATTTGGTGCAGATTAAAAAAAAAAAAAAATGTGATTAGACTACGGTGACCATCCTTCCTTTATTTCAATGAAGAGTGTTTTGTAAAATTTGGAGACTGGAAAGAAAATGTATGCCAAGACAAGAGGAATTGTTGTTTAGAAAAAATTACCTAATACAAATTGAAATTGAACTAAAAAGAACACAGCTTAAAATTTCATCATAAGAGGCAATATCTCAGTGCACACTTACCTAAATGAGTGGATACTTAAGCACTCAAGTCTCCCATGTTGGTCACTTAAGTACCACTTACTCAGAATTTTATGGAGCCTTAAGTCCCAATGTGGGAGCCTGAAGTCCCAATCTGTGAAACTGACCCTAATATAAAAGAACAGCCCTAATAGTATTAGATGAGGCCGCGAACTAATCTACAACTAGGTAAGTACCCGGAACAAACTGTTTCTACCAGTTTTAGTCTAAACCGTTTCGCATGTGCACATGCACACTTTGTGTAGTTTTGGGTAGAAAAGAGCGCTCGCGAGAGAGTAAATAATTTCCCCTTCTTGAAATTTTTTACTCACAAAATTTCTTCGGGCAGAAAATTGTAAGTTCTGTCAAAAACTAGTTGGAACTTGGAATTAAAAAACAAAAAAAAAACAGGAACAAAAATACAAAATGACAGCAGTCATGAAGTGAATTTTTTTTTTTGCTTTCATCTTATATTTTATTATCAAAATTAATAAAAAGGCTGTTTTGTTTACTTTTAGGTTCGTTCTAAAAATTTTGTTTTCTCAAAATTTCAGGAGTGAGGATGAAATTCTCTCAAAGAGAAGTTATAAACTATATCAAGTCACGAATGTTGTGAACGAAAAACGCCATCTGTCAAATTTTAAACGTCAACTAAAAGCAAACAAAGTTACAACATTTAGCCAGTTCAGGTTTCTCAAGCTCACTGAGATCTCACAGACCTTAGCAATCTCAGAAATCTGAACGTAATTCCTTGAATTTTTCTCACTTTTGCTGTTAAAAACCTGAGACTGATATTTTTTGGATACGCTTTCTCAATTACTTTTTGTCGCAGTTGATTAAATAATAAAAAAGAGATGGACATTGGTTTTGACTTACAGCGGAGAAATTTTGTTCAGGTTTCTCCTTCTGCTCAGTGGAGCTGACGGAGCTTGCTCAGTGAGATTTCAGAAACGTGAACTGGCTAATTGGAATCTATTTTAGCTTTGTTTCGCACCTAGTTTCGAACAGTTTCAGACAGTTTCAGACAGTTTCAACAAAAGAAAAATTGTGCTGTTTCTAGCTAAAGAGAGCGCTCTCGGGAGAGTAAAAAATTTCCCCTCCCTGCCAGATTTGGTCCGAGAAGTTTTTTCTTCGTACTAGTTGGCAAATGTAAGGTTGACTTTTGTCAGATGACACAACAAAAAAAAAAACAAAAAACGCTGTGGAATAAGGGTTGCCCAAGTGTTAATTTTATTTTTATTTTTGTTTTAATACATAGGCATATTTTTTATTATTTTGTTAATCTTTTAATTAATGTAATAATTCTTGTAGTGTAACTTAGCAAAACTATTTCTAAAGAAAAAAATGTAAAATTAACAATTGAGTACTTCTTATACATTTTGTAGTTTTTTTTTTCATTTGTTAGTTTTTATATTAATAAATTTTATATAGGTAAGCATGTAAGTTTATTTTTTGTTAAAATTAACTTTCTTGGGCTGTGATTCTGTACAATGTTGATAATTTTCATCGTTGATCTAAGGCAACTCTAGTCGAGTATATATATTTGACGTTTTAAAAAGTGGTAAGAATTGGTGAAAACTAGTGCGCAAACCGTTCCCGACATTTTGACAGTTTTCTTTCTCTGTGAGAGCATTTCATCCCCACTCCTCAAAATTTCACATTTAGCCAGATTTAGTGCGAAAAATGTCGGGAACAAACTTTTTGTGACAATTTTAATAAAATTTTATAGAAAGTGAACAATCGACAGTTGATTTTTGATTTATTGTGGTTCTTTAACTTTGACATACAAATGACTTTTGATAGAACACAGAATTTACAATTTTCTGCCCGCAGAAGTTTCTTGGCAAGACAAATTTGTTTATTCTCTCTCGAGCGCACTCTTCTCTTTTACAGGATTGGACTAAAAGTATAGTAGGTAAACGAAAACACCTTTTTTGACGTTTAAAAATTGGCTGACATTTTTTATTCAAAGCGTTCGTTTTACTTTTGGAAAGTTTCACTTTTCTTTATGAGAATTGCATTAGCACTTTTCAAAATTTGACACAACAAGTTTTAGTCCAGCAAGTATTCTTGACAAATGCGTCCAGAAAATAAATATATTCAGACGACTTACTTACACTTTTTTTTTTACAATAGGTGTTCGTTTAGTTCCCAAAACTGCCAACTTTATTTTTTTTTATATGAACTTTGACAGAACTTAAGATTAAAAATAGCAGAAGTAGGCAGTTTTGGAAAGTAAATAAACAGCGGTATTAAGTACCAGATTAAATGTTAAAAATATTTATTGTTGATCTTTCAACAGAAATGGGTTGAAAAAAAAAATATCGAAATTCCCATGATAGGTACATTTTTTTAAAATTTGAGATTGTATAATTGTTTTGGAAACATTATTGTTACCATACTTAAAAAATGCATACAGTTTTGTAAATTGATATCATTTATTTTTGCACAAAATAAAATTATTTTTGATTTAATTTTTTTTTATTCAAAATTGATACAAATTCCTTTGTAAGAAATCTACCGAAATGAAAGAAATGGAAAATTAATCTATAAAAACAAAAAACAAATGTAAAAATAAAAATTGACATAAGAAATCAATTAAAAGAGTACAAATATTAACCTATGTAAATACTTCCAATTTGAAAAAAAAAAAAAAATAACGAAAAACCTACATAATAATCAAAAGATAACGGACAAAATTAAAACATTAAGTTCAGCTGCGTTTTACAGATTAACAATTTAAGTCGTATTAAAAAGATGAGCTGAAAATTGCTACAAAATATAACATTGTGATGAAACCATGAACATTGAATTAAGGAACGACTTTGAAACGTCATAATGTTACACAATGTTCTATAATTTTCGAACCAAGGAACGACATTAACAAGAAATTTTATTTATTTGCAAAAACGTCAAAAATCTGTTTCCATTTGATCAATATTTTTAACTTCATAGTATCACATTCAAGTTTGTGTGAATCATTCAAATAATTATAATTATTCAAAACATTTTAAGCCCACTGCCACAAATTTCTTTCAACTATGTTCAGCAACTTCCTAAAAGTATACTTTTATTTTTCCCGATGAATAAATTTTAAATGTGTTTAACGGCGATTCCTATATTGGTATAGTTTCAGGGAATTTTGAAACAAGAAAAAAAAAGTAAGATCGCCATCGCAGTGTTGATGAATAAATTTTAAATGTGTTTAACGGCGATTCCTATATTGGTATAGTTTCAGGGAATTTTGAAACAAGAAAAAAAAAGTAAGATCGCCATCGCAGTGTTGTTTAAGACAAGAAAAAAAATCATGTGGTTTTTTTGAGTGTTACAATGAATGTCTTTAACAGAGTCACCTGAGAACTCATCTGTTCGGTCAATTTTTGCGAAAATGGTTTTAATATCGGGTCTTGTGTAATTTTATTACCAAGTGATAAAAGTTATCCGCTCGTTATTACATGTCACAAGCCAACACACATTTAAGTATTTTTTGCATAAGACACCTTGCATAATTTGTTATAAAACTGTTCCACCAAAAAGCGAGTTTTATGAGGTTTTCGATTCAACCATTTCAGATTTGGGGGTCAGAACACAGACCAATCGTTGTGAATCGAACGAATCTGGATTTTTTTTGTTCTTTTTTAACTGTGTGAGTTCTTTGTGTGGAAATTGGAAGGTAGTCAAAACACGTTTTTCCGTAATAAAGATGAAAAAACTTCAATTATTGCACTAATTAATCGAGTCTATTTTATTTTATTTTTTATTTTGATTTTATTTTATTATTAACACGGACCACAAAGAAATTCTTGCTATGCAAAATCGAATACCTATATTCAAACTGACGTTTAGTTATGTTATTTATTTTGGTGTGTGTGCAAGTACGTGTGAGAATCTGTGTAAATCTGCCATAAAATCGAGATTTAAAGGATCAATCGAAAAAAATATAAACACCACCAAAATTGATCTTTTTTGGTTGAATCGAAGGCGAAATCTGAAAAAGATCAACTCAACCCCATAAAAGTCAACTTTTTTTGGTTGAATCGGAAACCACATTATAGGCACGCGATTTAATCATTTTTATAAGGACGATACTAGAGAAATGCCAATTTTATAACAGTTATAACATTAAAAGTGGGTGTGCATTGACGCGCATCGTGTAAATTGAAAAAAAACTTAGGGTGCCTGAAGTATGGCTACCGGTGCGGCGGCGGAGGGCCCTGGTCCAGAGGGTGACAAAGATTTATAAAACCAAGTTATCAAAAAACATTAAATTTAATCATTCATATCTAGTACTAGCCGTGGCGTAATAGTTAGTGCGAAGGACTGTCATGTCGGAGGTCTAGGTTATTCGACCCCATGCCTCGCCAACTAATAATTAAAAAAATGCGACTATTGACTCTTGCGAGTAATGAGAAAACCTTCAAGAGTATCTCGTGTCATAGAAAAGTGCCGGTCACATTAGCCGTTAGGATTCGACAATAAACTGTAGGCCCCCTCCATTCCTGCAGACACGCACACAGGAATGGTTGAGAGTTGTAAGTCACTAGGCCCTAGTTATTCACGAACTGTTGTGCCATCAAATTTATTTTATTTATCTAGTAAAATCTCTCTCTCTCTGAATCTGATTTTACAAATTCCAGTGATATTCCAATTTAATACTTATAAAGATTGTGAAAGCTCCGACTGTCGTTATTTCCGATATAAACGATGAATTTTAAACTGCTGTACCTATACTATGTATTTTTCCCAACACTCGATTATGATTGATTACGATATTGATCGACTTTTAAAATATGTTCACTGATAAAATGATTATAAAAATGTGAAGTTATAATATTTTTGCAAGTACAGTGACTCATGATTCATGATAACTTTTTAATTCATAATTAAAAACTAGCCTTATATTTTTCATTGAATATTTACAATCGTATTTATTAGATTTTTGACTAGTTAGACAGGGTCTAAGTACATGACGGCTTTTAGACAACGTTTATAAATACTACTACAGTACCATACGGTGTTTAAAATGCCATATTCAAACACATGGCCTATTGCCGTTTTGATGATGCCATAATTTTTATGACTTAAGGCCAGATACAGATAAAACTTTCGTTAATGGCGCCTTTTCGATTGGCAATCCAGAAGCGTCTGGAATGCGTGTAAACCCTTCTGAATGTGTTCTATAGAGCTTTTAAACAAACAGCAATATATCTCTGTCTCGTTGATTTTTAAATGTCAAACTAAAATTGTTGGCACAATGACATTAAGTGGCAGCCATTTATTTGTTTTATTTTGGAGGCAAATAAATATTTGGAATTGTTTTTTTCCTTTTTTTATAGAAAACTTACAAGTAAAAATGTTTTTATACTTTATATAAGATATTTTCATCTTTGTATGGCATAAAATAGCTAGATTTTTGTAATTGAAACTAGCCCGCCTTTTTTTTTCTTTCCGATTTCATCTGGCAGTGTGCCAAGTTTTTAGCTGTCATTTGAAACTGACAATTTGGTAGAGATCTCAATTGGGATTCAGAATGACAGCTCCTCTCCTGATTCATTGGTATTCCGAATCGGGCAGTTCTTCCGAATTGCCAATCGAAAAGGCCATAAGTGAAATATGTAAGTGAAATATTTCAACAATTTTTGGTATCAGCACAAAATTTACATGATGACAGTAAGTGCAAAAAGCTAAATTAAACGTCAGTTGCACTTGTCAGTTTTTCTATGACGAAAATATTCGATGAAAGTAAAAATTACCAAAGTGTGATAGAAATAGAATGACATTTCATATCTGTCGTAATAAGGATATGAAGATGAATTAAAAAGAATAACTTCAACTCAAAAAAGTGTGTTAAGGCCAGGTACTTATCACATGGTGGGCTCATCAGTTAAATGCTGTTGTATCCTTCTAAAAAAAATTCTCCTAAGTAATAAAACTTATCTTTTTTCAG
The DNA here is from genome assembly GCA_947049315.1 of Epistrophella euchroma. Taxonomy (NCBI): domain Eukaryota; kingdom Metazoa; phylum Arthropoda; class Insecta; order Diptera; family Syrphidae; genus Epistrophella; species Epistrophella euchroma. The sequence continues at coordinate 115,579,122 of OX346245.1, read as the reverse complement.
CTATTTTTACTCATCGATTTCGGCGAAATAACTCAGGTAATTGGCTATTATCACATATTGAACCCTGAATCGTTGAAATCTATCTAAACAACCGAAAGCGGCAAGTTAAAATTGCTGAACAACTGTGATGTGAACTCTTGTTTTAAATTCTGATTCACCCTTATTACGGTTGTCGTTTAACAAAAACGACAGTAACACGACACGACTCTAGAAGTCACTCTTGGGGTTTCAGTAAAACGAATAAAATTTTAATGGCTATAAAGGAGATGAACGAAGATAAAGCTAAAGTTTTAGTTTCACTTAAACGCCTATTATCGCTTCTAGAGGCGTGTCGTTTAACTGTTGTTTTCGTAAAACGACAACCGTAATATGGGTGATTGTATTCGAAATAATTACCATGCTGAATAATTATTGGCTTTCAGCATACGTGGTAGTGGTAGATCACCTTAGTACTAGTTTTTCTATGAAGACGTCGCTAAGCCCGGCGTGTTTTTTTTTCTGTCCAACACTTATACATAATCAGTTGTATTAATTAAGGCTGATTTCCAATGCCGCGTTGGGCGTCGCTTTGACAGATTTTTCTTACAACGCGAAAGCTCACACATAGCAATTTAAGCAAATTGTTTACAATGACGCGTTGGGTATTATGTTACGATTTGGCACCTATTAGCATGTACACAAACCAACGTAACATAAGCTACCTCAACGTTAAAGTTGAAAAAAATCAACTTCAGCGTGCGTTTTGACAGTTAAACTAATGTTCGAATTCCTTTCAACAAAAAAATCGATTTGTTTAGAAGAAAAATCGGTTTTTCTGGACAAATTCGCTTTATTGAAAGAAAAAAAATCGATTTTGTTTAAAAAACAATGGAATAGTTTGTTGAAAGGAATTCGAAATTACAGTTATGTAGGTTCATTTTGATTTTCAGGTTCTCTTCAAGTCGTCTGTCATGTCGACGCGTTCGTAAAGCTTGTAAACGTATACGTAAGCGTCTCTAACGCGAACGCGCCATTGGAAATCAGCCTTTAGATTTCCTTAGAACACTCTTGGACAGTTGTCCAGCTAGCCACTGTCTAAATAGTTGGACAACTCATTATTTATAATCACATTCTAGCAGCTGTCTAAATACGACCTCATATTGCCCATGACATACCTGGAATAATTCATTCTCGAGTGAATTAATGAATTTAGTCGACATTTTGGCTACGTTCCAGGGACATTTCTTTCATTTCAACATAAATTTTCGTTTCGCAACAAAAAAATTGCTTTACTTTGTTCATTGAACGTGCCGAGTGCCATAGGTTTGGACAACCAATTTCGGTGTCTAAGTTGGACAACCGATGGAAATGTTTATTAATACGATTTTGGAGTTGGACAGCTGTCTAAAGTTAGACATACTTTGGAATGGGTTTATAAGACTGAATATAATTATAATAAAAGGCGTTTCTTATTGGTAAGTGTATAGGCAGCGCAGCAAAATTTTACACAGTAAACAACAACAAAGGAATAGTGTCGATAATTTGGTCAGTAAATTTAGTGAATATAATAGTAGTTGAGATAAAGTTTTGGAATGCCTGGAATAGTTTGACATTCCGAAAATATTTTTTGAGGAAGGTTGGCAGGCCTCGAATAGTTAAGGGTGCATCCGTTGATATTTTGTAATTTTGTGCTTTGTTTTGGAAAATTAAGGAACGTTTAGTAGACGGTCAGTGTAAATTAGTTCGCACTAAATAATGTAGTCAAGGTTAAGTTCATCTACTATCGGTCAGGAAAAAGCGACGCTTCCACCCAGAAATAACCAAATTGTCATACACAATGAAAAATAGATAGATGTAGACCGCTGACAAGTTTTTATAATTCCTCACATTTTTTAAGATGTCAAAAACTGACAGATTCAACTGACGTTTAATCATAACACTCGCATCGTGTAGCGTATACATATATCGTGATTTTATATTTTGTAAATCTTCTTACTCAGTTTTATGATCACACTTCCAACTTTCTATGAAGATAAACAAAAAAATTAAACAAACTCTACCCCCATATTTATCACACAATCATAATTATAAAACGTCAATTTATTATTATTTATTAAAATATTCCCCTCACGAGCGAAGTTAATTAAAATTAAATCATCTAGAAACTATGTATGTATAAAAACGAAAATTAAATACCTGTTCCCACATTGAATAACATCATGACAGCCGTGATGATGTGCACAAAAACTTATACAACATGAAACAGATGTTGTTAGCAACATCAAAAATGAATTGATTTATGAAAACCCAAAATGGTAATAGGAAATTATAGATACCTCATTGTCGACAATGTGCGGCCGCAACCGTGATATGAACATTTTTTTAAGTATTTTTCCGTTACTGTGATCCGTTTTGACAGGAGTTACAAATGACACTAATGACAGTTTGACAGTTTATAAATAATTTCGAAATTCACGCACTTTATGGAAGTTTCCACTCGCGAATGGAAAAGGCACACTGGGTGTATTGCAATTTTTGATTCACACAAAATATTCTAAACGAAAAAAAAAAACATGTGTCAATAATTCGAAACGATAAGAGGAAATCAACTTTCTAAACAAAACAAAAGAGGACAAAATAATAAACAATCGCGTGTGACAATTTCGATCGAAACTAATTTACTGAGGGTGCGATCGTGGATGCAAATTAATTTAAAAGCGATCCCTGGCAAGAATAATTCGTTTTCTTATGTATATTTTTTTTTGTTTTTTGTTCGATGTCAAAAGAGGGGCGGCCGTGACTGGCTGTAGTGTAGTTGTGCCGCTGTTTAATTAGTTTACAGAAGCAAACAAAACAAAAATTCCGGCAATAGAACGAAAGGGTTGGGCGCGCACTTAAGATAACAAAAGAGCCCCAAAGGCGTGATCAACTACACAGATTTAGATATTAGGATTATAATGTTTATGTATTTATTGTTATATTTTATTTTTATAAACAAATTTTAATTAATTTTTAGTTTTCTTGTGTGCTTGCTCGAAGCTAACACAAATCGAGTATGCAGAGAGCATTCTTGAGCTCCGCTTGCATTGGACGCACTTATTTCCGGTAGATAAAGTATCATCTGCAAACCGAAACCGATCGAAGTGTAAACAACCGAACACAAAAAACTGTTTACACTACTTTTGTTTAGGTAAGTACATAGTTGCACTAGAGATATTTTGTATGCAAAGGAATCTGAGTGTAGCAATTACAATTTCTAGATGGTCGATGCCAGAGCCAGCCAATATTCTACTAACTAAATCAGATTGTTTACATTGTCATCCACTTCTACATTACAAAAAGGTCTTTTTAGGTTTAACAAATGTCATTCAGTCAGAGCCGTAACTGTCACAAGAATCTAGTCACGAGAAAGAGAAAGAGGCAAGATGAAAAAAAAAAGATATTCATTTGAAGGTTTGAAGTTTATAACTCGTCATATCTCGATAATGGCGAATTTAAAACAATCGTTTTAGTTTTATGATATTTCTCTCGCCGCGAGTCGCCACGCCACCCGTCACAGGGAGATGAAAATATTTGTTTTATTTCAACAGAAATGATATGATGTCTGGTCTGATGAGTATAAAACAATTGAGGAACTTTGTTTTTGTATAGTTAAAACAATATGATTGCTATGCGATAAGTGGATTTCGTTTGTTGATTAAAATTTTATTGATACCCGACACAATCAGTCATGAGCGGAGTCGTAGTTTGGCTGTAACTAGTTTTATTTGAGTTGATGAATTAGTATTGTTCTGATTTATATAATATGTGTTTTATTGACCTTCAATCAGTTGTCAAAAGTGAGGTTCTTTGTTTAGAAAAACTGTTATAATTATTGTAAAAATGAAAATAAATACAAACAAATTAACCTAGATTAAAAGTATGCACTGAGTTTTGATATAGTCCAATGCCAATCCATGGTATAGATGCGTTTGTCCGAAATATCGAATCGTAACTGAGGCCAATCGTTTGTTTTATTGAATTGAATATACCTACATATATTATCGTTTACGTAGTCGAGTGGCTTTAATCTTGGGTTGACATTTTTGTGATTTATATGATTAGTTCATATTAGGAGTATAATCTTATAGGAAATACCTAATAAACATTCTTAACAATCTTAAATGGTAGCGGAGCATGAATATTCAACTTCATCTACCCTGAGTCAACAGTAGCACCCGATTATAACATGGAAGAAAAAACACACGGGCACGTCCTCAATCCCTAGAGAAACAGTTTTTAAAATATCTGAGTTTCAGCCCTTTTCACGCCGCCAAAAATTTGGTCTAAATATGGCGTACTTTTTAGTAAATATTTTACACAAAATAACAATACTGCGTTTTCATTAGAGCAAATGAGGTAATTTCGTTCAAAATTTCCAAATTCAATTCAAAATCATCTCATACATCCCATACAAACTTAAATTTCCAAATGAGGTAATTTCAACCAAATTTGCACGAAATTCGGTAGGAAATTACGTAAAACTTTTATGAACACACCCAAATGGATTCCATTCAAAGTGGAATCCATTTGAAATGACAGAATTCAATGTAAAAAACAACAAAAACAAGCGATTGACAATTTGGGCCGCCTTCAAAAAAAATTTGCAAATTTGAAATGTGAACACTTTTTTTGTAATTTGCCAAATTACCTCATTTCAGGTCTAATGAAAACGCAGTATAAAGCTCTTCACCAAAATTAAGCATTGACAAATTTGTTTTAAGTAAATAAATTTTGGTTTGATTTAAAAGTTTATATTTTATTTGGATTATTTCATGTAGATTTGCCTCTAGTAAAGTGGCCTTCTCATAACTAAATTTCTGGATTCACGACTGACAGTAATAATGAAATAACACACATCGACTGAAATGCCGTTTTATAAAAGTATGTCTAAAAATGTTCATTGAACGTAGCCAACAATTCACTCAAATTCATTAATTTATTCGATATTGACAGATAACAGGGATGTAGAGAAAATTATTTAGACTAGTAGTATGGGAATGCGGTAGTAAATACAAAAATGGCTAATACCACGTTTTCCTTAGAGCTGAAATGAGGTAATTTTGCAAATTACAGAAAAAATGTTCACATCTAAAATTTCCTAATTTTGTTTGACAGTCCAGACAGTGAATTGCTTTTTTTTTGTTGTTTTATACATTGAATTCTGTCATTTTAAATGGGTTCCACTTTGAATGGATTCCATTTGGGAACGGTTTCTACGTTATTTCCTACCGAATTACGTGCAAATTTGGTTAAAATTACCTCATTTGGAAATGTAAATTTGTATGGGAAATGAGATGATTTCGAATTGAATTTGGAAATTTTCAACGAAATTATCTCATTTGCTCCAGCTGGGCAACTGGCCATAGAGTGTTCTTATAAGAAATCTAATAAAAATGACTTTAACTGGGTTTAATTATTTTTTGGTAAAATGACGACAGTATGAAACATAACCAAACGTAGACGAAAATGTTACCTGTTTGGATTGGGAATAGTTAGCCTCATGCAGTCATATTTATTAGATTTCCTTAGAACACTCTTTACAGTTGTACAGCTAGCCATTGTCTTGAGTTGGACAACTCATTATTAATAATCGCATTTCAGCAGCTGTCTAAATACGACCTCATATTACCCGTGACATACCTGGAATAAATTATTCTCGAGTGAATAAATGAATTTAACATACTTTTTGGCTACGTTCAAAGAACATTTCGTTCATTTCAACATAACTTTTTGTTTCGCAACAAAAACATTGCATTACTTTGTTCATTGAACGTGCCGACTTTAGAAAAGGTTTGGACAACCAATTTCCTATCCAAACAGCTTTGTTGTCATCATCATCCACCATCTCAATATGTTTCATTGTTTGTATAGGTAAGGTATAGTTTTGTCACCAGAATTTTAAGAGCTTTCTGTTTTTCTTTTTTTAAGAAACGCGAACTTGAACACTGAGCTGTCAAATCTCGTTTCCCTTTTCCCTTTATTTCTCATTCAGTCCTTGTTACGTTTGACGTGTTCAGCTTTTAAGGACTATTCACATGAGAGCGAACAACGAATGAATCAATATTCGTCCATTTTGACATTTCTTTCACATGGCTTTTTTTATTCGTCGCGAATCACCACCAAGAAAACATAAACATATGTGATTTTGAGGTTAGTCGCGCGCGAACAATTTGTTCGTTGAAGTGTGGATCGTATTTGTAATGCGAATAGAGTTTGACAATTCGTAACAATCAGATTGAAATTTTAAGAAAAATTAAATAAAACATTCACTTGAATCGAAAATTTCGATGAAATCGTTTAGCAGAATAGAGCTGATAGTAATACCTCTGTTCGTTTGCTCCCCAAAACTGACAATTTCTATGAATTTTAGTCCAAAGTTCCGTCATGCCCGCGCATGTTGTAATGCATTTGGTGCCTCCTTATGTATAAAAAAAAATCTTTGGTTTACATGTTGGAAGTATCGCAAGGCCTTAAAATTTAAACGTGTCTCATATTTTAAATAAACTTAAAACGTATATACATAAAACGCAAAACCGGGCTTCAGATTCTACAAAAGTAAATTATTTATTTCCTCTTATTACTATTTACTTTAAGATTGAGAAAAATTAAAGATCACTATTTGTAAACAACACCGATAAAGAAGTTCATTTTCGCTGAACATGCACAGAACAGTGAAGCTAAAATTGAACTCACTTTTCTTAATGTAATTCGAACTGATGACAAGTTGGTGCAATCACAGCAAAAAAAAGCATTTTTGAAAAACGCCATTAGTCATGCTTATTAGCAAACGTCTAAAATAATAAATAAATCTGAATTTTTTGCTAATGACTTCTGTAGAAATTAGAACTATTTGAATACAAATAAAATTCTGAGAATACGTTTAAACATAATATATGGTATCGTACATATATATGTTGTTCATATTGTGTAATCGCGGAACATTCAAATTAATTAAAACAAACAGTAAAGGTTTTCAAACAAATCTTAATTGATATCAATTAAAGCTCAGAAAAGTGTAGACGAAATGAATATGAGGGCTTTTAAATAGTAAAAATGATAATGATGATAGGTACATATTTCCAACTCGTAGATAAGGGCCTGAACTTAACGTCTGGGTATAGAAATCAAGTTCGTTATGTCAATGACATACGCGGTCAGGGTTGTCATCACAGACATTTGCTATCAATTTCTTGATAAATTTATTGATTGTAAAACCAATATACATAGGCATCAGAGAATTTATTCAAAATACATACATAGATAGTGAATTTATTACTGTAAATACTTATCTTTCTTGTTTTTATTAGTTGGTGGGTAAATTCAAGTGTGGTGACAAAAGTAAAATGACGAAGTATTAGAGAGCGCTAAAATAAGATGCATTTGAGAAACAAATTGGTCGTCGATAGTTGCAAGTCTATTTGCGTTCCACATAAGTACGATCCACACTTTAACAAACAAATTGTTCGCGCGCCACTAACCTCAAAATCAGTCTTGTTTTTTTGTGTTCTTGGCTGTCATTCGCGATGAATAAAAAAAAAGGGCATGTCAAAGAAATTTCAAAATGGACGAATATTCGTTCATTCGTTGGTTTTCTAAAAGGAAAAATATTGGAAATAAAAAATGAGAATTCTGAGCTTTTACACAATTATTTGTTTTTCTTCAAAATACTTTCAAAGCTGTACAGCTGCATTGTGGGCGCTCAAAAAAACAGAACGTACGACACTTTTTGACAGCTCTTCCAGTTGCAGCTGCGGCTTCAGTTGCATTAAGTATTAACCGACCGTTTAACTGACTATTGCAAAATTGGACCTTAATAGCATAATATTCAATATCCGAATTATCAAATTATCTGATTTGATGTTTTTTTTCATATTATTCAAAAGATTTAGCGCTATTAACGAGATATACGGCAATAATCAGTACAAAAGTGAAACCGTTATGTGACTATTTGCGCAAGAACTTGAAAAGCAATATTCTAGCAATTGATTTATACATGAAAGCTTAGAAGTTTAATCACAATCGTTGGAGCCATTTTCAAGAAAATTAAAAAAAAACGAAATTGTTCTATGGCAATGGCATCAGTTATCCGTTTTAGATGAGCGAGCTGAAATTAAAATTTGAATTTTTCAACCAACTCTGTACCGAATTTCAACCAAATCTATACATTCAATCACCTAAGGCTAGACACGCACTTGCGATTTAAAATCGTTGCGATTAAAAAATCGCGATCGCAACAATTTTTTGCTGTGCACGCACTTGCGATTTGTAGTCGCGTGATTTTTAATCGCTATCGAATGCAACATACATCTTTTAATGGCTGTGCATGCACTTGCGATTTAAAGTCGTTGCAACTGAAAAGTCGCTCTAAAAATGGAATGGAACCTGTTTATTTTTTTTTAAGCACCGCGCTTTTTCAGTCGCATGTGCGTGCACTCCCATTAAAAACCATTTGTTTCATTTCTTGCGACTGAAAAATCGCGCGACTGACAATCGCAAGTGCGTGCATGTTTATTTCTTTCCGCGACTACGATTTTTAAATCGCAGAAATTTCAATCGTAAGTGCGGTCACAAACATGTAATTGCATTTGTTTCATTTTATTTTGTGACAATCGCGTCGCTCGAAAAATGGAACAAATTTCAGTCGCAGTTTCTCGGTCGCAAGTGCGGTCACTTACATTGAAACGCATTTGTTCTATTTCTTGCGACTAAATAGTCGCGCGATCGAAATTGCAAGTGCGTGCTTAGCCTAAAGCTTTAGCTTGATCCTTGATGTAAGTACACCTGGAACGAAGCAATGAGCACACGCACAGACGTATACACACACATGCGAACAATCGCGTGCGACGGACAACATACCAAAAATCATTTTCTGAACTTCTTCACTTTCGTAAAGAACCATTTTCTGAACTTCTTCACTTTCGTAAAGTGCGGTTTTTCTCCGATATTAGGGGGTATTTAATGCTTCGTTATAACCCTGAGGCCACACGGTCAAGTAATGGCCGTGGCTGCCATATTCGTATCTGTGTACCTACTTTCTGTGACGTAGGGGGCACGCAACGCAACTTGCCGAGCAACTTGCTTCTTCGTTTTTTTTCTCTACTATTAGTGCGAGATGTGGTGAACGATTTGCTCAAAGCATTTCATTCCTACCGCTCCAAATTTTTGGGATTGCCATTTTTATAATTTAGGTGCTCTTAGCACCCCATATATGGGATATTCGCAAAAAATAAGTATGCAGTCTAAAAGGTCAGTAATTTGTCATAAAAGGTCAGATAGTTTAAAAAAAAGGGTCAGACTTAGAAAATGTTTAATCCAGGGTTGAAGTTTTTCAAGGTCACCTGCGATTTTTGGCACCTCATTTTTGGGATATTCGCAAAAAAAAAAGGTCAGGTAATTTCAGTAATTGGCCAGGCATAGGTTAATTTTTAAAGTTTTTTTCAAGGTCATTACAAGGTCATATGAACTTGAAAAAAAACTTTATGGGGTGCTGAGATCCTACAGCCGCCTTAGGGTAACATAATTCAGGATTTAAACTTTTGTGTAAATACCAATCTAAACGTGAATAATAAGGAAAAAAAGTTTAGTTATACGAATTGAAAGTAAAAAAAATATCCTTAAAATGTATTGAATTTTTGAAGTAAGAGAACGTCACAAATTGCATCAAACAATGCAATATTTTAACCTACAAAAAAAACTAAATAGGCAGGCTTCACTTATTAAAAAAAAATATCTCAATGGTTTGAAAAAAAAAACCCACATGTAATGCTTTCATTGTATTTTCCAGGAGCATAGAAACATTTTTGTTTTAATTAAAAATGTAGGTGGGAATGTTTTTTTTTTTTTTCATTTACCTGCAACTTGCATATTGTTAAATCAAAAAGTTGAAAACAAAACAAGCACTCAACTCATAAACCATATGCTTAGCATTTCAATTTAACCTACATTTCTGTTGCAGCCTTGGCAACTAGATAACATAACTCAATCAAATGCATATGTATGTGTGTATACATATGCTTCTGCTTATACAGAGACACACTTGCAAATTTGCAACTTAACTTATTATACAATATGAACCTTAACAATCATATACCTGCATTGAATTGCTTCTTGTAAATGAATTTCGAAAAATTCCAAAATACGGTAAAATACTACCGTAACCGCCTGTATTCCCAGTGCGTCGATTTCGATTGTTATCAATTTGGTTGTTATTGTTGGTTGGATTAAGGGGTGACATCTCCGAGTATGCCCGCCCGATATCTCCAAGTTGAACACGTTTCATTTTAAAAGAACGCACAGTAATAATAATTGTCATGGAACTCTACAAAAACAATTAATTTGTCTAGCCAAATATTACGCGGTACTATTTTAATCGAATAGTATTTTATTATTTGAAAAAAAAAATCAAAACCGCAGTGATTTAACGAGGAAACATTCTAAGAAAAACATTCACAAGCATAATAATTATCTATTTCAAATCTATTTTTATGTTTGCACCCCCTAACTGTGAGTGTTTTTTTTTACATGGCGGTTGATTTCTTATCGTTGCACTTAATTTGGGGTTTTTTTCGCGAGTTTGTTTGACATGTGCTTATCCCGTGAATTGTCACTTTACTGACAGCACTCAATATGAAGCGACTATTGTCAGCCGGCTGACTATGTTTACTGATCTCGCGCAATGATACCACTGTTAATCATACCACATAAAGCTCAACTCAAAAGGAGATACCTATACCTTTTTTTGTAAAGCAAAAATAATTACAAAAACAAAACAAAATAAAACATGGATGCGCGATAGTGAAAATAGCCAAGTCGATTTATCACTGCAATAATATAACACACGAGGGTTAAAGGGAAAAGACTTCTTCATTGATTAGCAGCAGTAGCAACAACCTTCTACAGTGCGAATCACTTGGTTAGGCACCTTCAATAGAATTTATTTAAATTCATTTTTTGTTCGTAATGAAATGATGTTTAAAAAGCACATGTTTAACAAGGTTCGCTGCATTATCTCAACAAAATTTTGACTTCAAAAAAAAAACGAAAATTTAAAAAATTATGCTTTTATAGTTTTCACAATTACAATCCGATTGCATTATACACATAGGCAAAAATGTCCACGCGAAATTGTGGATGAAGTTAACAGAAGAAGCGAAATTGAATTTTTTAAATTTTCATTTTTTGAAATCAGGATTTTAAAATTTTGTTGAGATATAATGCAGCATTGAATTCGTATTCAATGATCACTTAGTTCTAGAAAGAGATTTTGGCCAACAAAAATTCAAGTTTAGTTTTTTTGATTTTAGGATTTCAATACTTTGTTGCAGTGCTGGGGGATCGTGGAAAAAATCCCTTTTTGTGGGAATTTTAACCTCTAAAGGGAAATTCTTTGATTTTTGAAATTTTACCCGGCGGAAAAGAGCAAATCAACAAAATTATAATCAATTAATTCGAAACAAGTGAAAATAAAGTTCAAGAAATGTCAGAATAATTTCTTAGAAGATCTTATAACAGCTGATAAATTACACAATAGGTACAAATCGCGATCGTGAATATAGTAGGTACTATCAGCGACTAGATATACTTATATCTTTAGTGATTATTTCTACATTCGTGTCCAGTTATATATCTTTAGTGTTTAGAAAAAACATGATATATCCAGAAATAAATTGCTTCTTCACTTCCACAGTTAATAAAGCATAAACGCTTGGACTGATTTGCTTCATGTTTGGTACTTGTATGTACTTAATAATATACAGGGTGTCATCTACTTCGTGTAATACATTTTAGGGGGATGATTTTTGGGTCATTCTATGGGGGAACACCCCTGAGGCTGGAGGTGACATTTTCTGAAAAGTTAATTTATAATGGAAAAAAGTATTTAAAATAAAAGGATGTTTTGAGGGCTAATATTTTCATTTTTTTAGTAATTTTTTAAATCAAGTTGCTTTAAAAAGTTTAAAAAAAATTTTTTTTTTTCATTTTTAAAATTTTCGTCTTTTTGTTTTTTAATTTCTTAAAAATTCAAATTAAACATTATTTATGTGCTTTGTTGGTTTTTATTTTTTTTTTATATTTTTTATTTTAAGTCTACTTTTCAACTTTTTTTCTGTGGGAAATAAAAAGGGAAAAAAGAAAATATTTGTGGGAAAAAAGGGAATTTACCGACTGCGTGGAGGGAATTCCGTTAAAAATGCCCCCAGCACTGCTTTGTTGAGCTAATGCAGCATTTATGTAATTTGTAGTCAATAAGCACTTAAATGGAAAAGCAGATTTTGGCCAAAAGAATTTTATTTTTTTAACGGAATTTTCAATTATAGCATTTAATTCGTGGACCTATTTTATATTCTTTATTTTAAATTTCATGTACTGAATTTTTGAAAACTCTTCTGTCAACTTCTTGTGAAGTAAGCAGGACATTAGTTTTTTTTTTCATTTTTTTTACATTTTTTTTCTTTGGCATTTAATTAGCACTGAACTAGCATCTAAAAACGTTTTTCTGCTGACGTTTACTTCTTTAGGGACATTTATTCACATATTTAAGGGTTGGGGTCGAAATAATGTAGGGTCAAAATACTATTTTTAAAAAACTGTATTTCAAAATACTGTAATTCAAAATTCTGGTTACACAAAATTCTGTATTTTAAAATTCTGTATGGTCAAAATTCTGTATATTTTCAAAATGGAAAAATGACCCCAACTAAATGAAAAAAAACCATTTTTCACAGTGAAATTAAAACAATGAAAAATGACCCTAATTCATAAAATATTATCAATTTGTGTGTTGTTGTTGCTTTTTATATAAATTTTTGGGGAAAATTTTCATTTTTTGTTTGGGGATATTTTTCAATGCGGGGCCAAATTTCATGTAGCTATTTTGTATACATAAATTAAAATTGATAATATTAATTTGTTAATGTAAAACCTCAGAATACTCAAATTCTATTATGATTCCATCAGGGGCCTATGAATTTTGTACCTTTCGGACCTGTACCAATATTGCTGAAAAATTCTAAGTTTCATCGTAAAATTCTACAATTTCCACATATCCAGGTTTAACAGAAATATATTTTCACGAAAATAGAGTTAATAAAACGTTGGTTACAAATAAGTACTTTATTTGTTTTTTAAAGAGATCGTACTTGAATGAGTGTACAAAAAAATGTAAACAATTCTATTTGTACTTACTCTTACACCTGCTTAAAAATTGTAAAAACAAAATTCTTCAAAATATAGAACTTGGACATAACCAGCTTTTTGGAAAACAGCATTTTGCACTTACAGCATTTTTGGTTGTACAAATATTTTGGTATACAGTATTTTCAAATACAGAATTCTGAAATACAGAATTTCGTTCGTACAGTATTTTCAAAAATAAAATAAACAAGATTTTGGCCATACAGAATTTTGAAACCCAGAATTTTGACCCGCTCCCCATATTTAATGACGTGTCTTGTCTCAAAATATCATTGTCAACATTGTCAGTAATAAGGAAAGAAAGGAAAAAAAGAAGATTATATTTGAATGAAATAATAAAATGTATTAATAAAAATATTCAAGCGAATCTAAACAACTGAACCGCAGTGTATATTAATTACTTTTTTTATTCGTCGTAGTGATTTGCAAAATTGGAAGTAATGAGGCAACAAACTAATTGTTGGACTATTGAATAGGGTTGATTGATTGATAGATGGGAAATTAAGAATTTTGATGGTGACATATACGAAAGATGAACTTGAAAGCAATTTGCGTGTAGTTAATTATTTTTGTTTGAAATTAATTTCTGTTTGTAAGAAAACAAAAAATGGGAAAAATGTCTATATTTATTTCAAATTATTAAACTTAGACCGTGTGTGAATTGGATTAAATTTGATCCCAAAATTAAATTTTGACACTATTGAGGTGAATATAAGACGTCAAATTTGTGCTGCTAGATTAAATTTTGACGTTTACCAGCACCAACGAAAGGTTTTGTTTGTTTTTATGTGCATAAAAAGAACATATTCAATGAAGGTGCAATAATAGGTAAGTCAAAATATAATTAAATGATTTCACTCTAAAAATATTAAGAAAAAGTTCAACGCCAATTTGTGTAATCTTGTTTCTAGAGCCACAATGAATACTTCTGGATCCTGCTTGCAGAGTAGTAGAAGCTAGAAGTAGTAGTAGAACATTGTTTGTTCTCTTGAATACAACTTCTTTTGCGCTACGAGTTTGAATTGACGCAAAATAGAACACCGGATCTGGTGATTAAAATGAAATTCTTAGAAAAATACATCGTTCTGAATGAAAAGTCTCCATACAAAAGGTCATTAAATCTCAAAGATGAATGGATTGATCCCCTTTATTCATCTGAAGAACAACATTTGCTAATTGCAGTAATGATAACAAGCATTAAATAATTAAATAAAGTTGTCAGCTCATCGTGACCACCACAAGCGGCCAGAGTTTTGTATTTTTGATCTGCAGCTGCTTGCAACAGAATGCGAACCCTAAGCGTTCTTTATAACAGGCCCAGGGTAAGAGCACTCTCTTTGAAACTCATTAGAATGGGCGTTTAATTTTTTAACTCGCGAAATTTATTACAAAAAAATGTGTTCTACTTTTTTCCAAAACTCGTGGACGGTAGAAAAATATTAGAATAAAAAAAACTCCCATTTAATTGAATTCACCACAGCAAAAAGATAAAATTGTATTCACCACTGAAGAAACGTCAAAATTTAATGTGGGATCAAATTTATTCGAAATTTTAAACGAATTCGCACACGGCCTTAAGCAGTCTTACCTATTTATAAACCCATTCCAAAATATGTCTATCTCTGGACAGCTGTGCAACTCCAAAATCTTATTTATAAACATTTCCATCGGTTGCCTAACTTATACCCATGACAAACTCAGAAGTATGTCTATTCTAAAGTCGGTACGTTCAATGAAGAAGATAAGGCAATTTTCTTCTAGCGAAATGAAAAGTTAAGTTGAACAATGAATGAAATGGATTTTGAACCTATCCGAAAGCTGTCACAAATGCATTAATTCATTTTAGAGAATGAATGATTCCAGGTATGGCACTGGTAATATCAGGTCAAATGACGACTGTCTGTAGAGAGGATCGAAAATATTGAAAATGAATTCTGAAGTTCATTTTCAGTATTCTTTGAAGCCACAGAAGCATTAACTCGAGATAAGTATCATTTATTTGTATTGTCTATCGCTGACAAAATGTCAGATAGACGTATTCATTTTAAAATTAGTTCTACACTTATTGCTAAATGCGTCACTGACACTTCAAAGAATACTGAAAATGAACTTCAGAATTCATTTTCAATATTTGCGGTCCTCTCTACAGACAGTCGTGTCAAATGTAGTCAACTAGTGGAATGTGACTATAAATAATGACAACTGTCTAAGAGTGTTCTAAGGCGGCTATATGAAATTTGGCCCCAATGAAAAATGACCCAAAACAAAAAAATGAAAAAATTAATCTTAGAATACTGCAGCCGATTTATTTTCGTTTGAATTAGAATTATAAAATAGAGATGAGCCAACTCAGATAAAAATATTGCGCTAATGGGAGCGTAACAAAAAATCCCGAATCACGATATCCCGCCGAAAAAAAAATTAAAATTTCAAGAAAACTCATTTTAAACTGGATTTTTTTTTTTAATTCTGCAAAATGTCTTTTTAATGCATAAAAATGCGTTTTTATGAATTCAAGGAAATAGGCGGGGCCACGGAAAAAAGGGCAGGCGCCAATTACAACAGTTATCGTGATAAAAATACCTATTAACCAAAAATTTAATTTCTCTTCACAATCTTTTTTAGTCCTTAAAAGAACGAAGTTTTTATAGTGAACAAAGAGTAGTTAGGTTAAGAATTATCTTTGATTTCGGAAATAGTTGTTCGAAAGAGTTTCTTTTTAAATTGAAAATAAACTGCAATTAGACAGTCAAAGGAATATGGGTTTAAGTCACTTCCAACAACTTTTGTGTGCATAACATTGGGCCGGTAATGAAGCTGAATATCACGATCTGGGCCACAAACACCAGATGCAACACCATTTGCTGGACAAAAAATTCTCTTGGAGGATTTCTTTGTGTAGCGGGATGTATTGATGGTACAATTCATCCATAATGAAAACAACATTATGTCAGCAGGCATAGAAAGCATCCTTTGATGGTTTGTGGCCCAGATTGGTCTTTATAGTTTATATATGCTGTAAGCTTGTCAGGTAGCGTACAATGAAGTTTTGTTAGGTCGTATGTTTGAAAATATCATCTGCAGTGCAGCTGGTGCAATAAAAAAATCGAGGTTATGAAACAGACCATAGAAGCGTTTGAAATTTATCCGATGTTTGGAGATTTTTAAGTTCCAATGAGGATATCGACCATTCCCTAGTGCAGTGTTAATAACAAACACTTTGCAAATTTTGTGAAACATTTCGCACTTTTACTTTGCAGGGAAATATTTTTTTGAAAAGTTAAAAAGTGAAAATTTGGTAAATTAACTACCGATAAATTATAAGTCTTCAGTAATTAAGATAGAAACCAAAAAAAAAATCCTCTTATGTGCCGAAACAAAAAAAAAAAAAAAATACTTTCGTTTAAAAAAATTAGGTGTTTTTTACTCAATTATGTTTGAGTTTTGAATACGATTTAAATTTTAAATCCGTACAAAAATCAATTTCGTTAACGAATTCCATTCGGAACGAAAACCAGAACAGGGGTGAATACAATTCTCTTAATTTTCTTTCATAAGTAATATTTCCATCATCTTTAGTTTTTTTTTTTTTTTTTTGTCAACGAAACCAATACAATAACCTAAAGAGAAAACAAAACATTTACCAAAAGCAATGCAGATGCGAAGGATGAACAAATGTAGGTTTCGAAGCCGAAACATATTGCATACTTTTCGGTTATATTTGAATTACACATAAATATGGGACGCGACCAAGTTCAATATTCTTCACCCACACGCTACACCATAAAACTAAATTGGCACTTAAATATTTGTTTACATTTTTTTCTCCTATAAAAGCTCTTTTTTTACATTGTTTGTGTTTTAACTTGAGATGTGCATATGTGCAGTGCATATGAAATGAATGTACATATAGGTACACAATATGTGGTAAGTTTTGTTCGTAAAATAGAATCGAACTTGGAGATGATTTTAATCAAACTTGACAAATTGTATCTGTACCTCGACCTTAGATGTTTACGCCGCGCCGCTGAGGCGAACTTGAATTAGTTTTAGCAATAACATAAATGGTGCCGACATGTTTATATCCACACCAGACCATGTCCGATGCAAACTTAAAGAAAAACCTTTATCTTTCTTGAAAATGGACAAACTACCTCTTAATTTGTCTCTTTGATATTTGAGGTTTGGTATCAATTTTAGTAAAAAAAAAGAAAAACTATTTTACCAACAGTCATTAACGTAGACCCTGTTATTTTATTTAAAACTTTCTCGCACTGAATACCTATCACGGCTGTTCTGATTTCCGACCGAATTGTAAAACGGAAACAAAAACTGAATCCGTACGGATTAAGAAAGATTGTTCTGCCTTTCGAATGGATCAATTTGCAGTGCAAGTAACTTGGAATAAAAAAAAATCGAAGTCAGCAGTGTCTGTTCTGAAGAGCTGTCAAACGAGTTTTGATTTCAAAAGTTATTGTTTAATACTATATAATTATTTGAAAGGTTTTATTGAATACTTTAGCATGTGGTTTTGAGCGGTGAGTTAGGCCGTGTGCGAATTCTTTTAAAATTTCGATTAAATTTGATCCCACATTAAATTTTGACGTTTCTTCAGTGGTGAATACAATTTCATCTTTTTGCTGTGTGAATTCAATTAAATGAGGGTTTTTTTTATTCTAATATTTTTCTTCCGTCCGCGAGTTTTGGAAAAAAGTAGAACACATTTTTTTGTAATAAATTTCTCGAGTTAAAAAATTAAACGCCCATTCTAATGAGTTCAAAGAGAGTGCTCTTACCTTGGGTCTGTTATAAAGAACGCTTAGGGTTCGCATTCTGTTGCAAGCAGCTGCAGATCAAAAATACAAAACTCTGGCCGCTTGTGGTGGTCACGATGAGCTGACAACTTTATTTAATTATTTAATGCTTGTTATCATTACTGCAATTAGCAAATGTTGTTCTTCAGATGAATAAAGGGGATCAATCCATTCATCTTTGAGATGTAATGACCTTTTGTATGGAGACTTTTCATTCAGAACGATGTGTTTTTCTAAGAATTTCATTTTAATCACCAGATCCGGTGTTCTATTTTGCGTCAATTCAAACTCGTAGCGCAAAAGAAGTTGTATCCAAGAGAACAAACAATTTTCTACTATTACTTCTAGCTTCTACTACTCTGCAAAAGCAGGATCCAGAAGTCTTCATTGCGGCTCTAGAAACAAGATTACACAAATTGGCGTTGAACTTTTTCTTAATATTTTTAGAGTGAAATCATTTAATTATATTTTGACTTACCTATTATTGCATCTTCATTGAATATGTTCTTTTTATGCACATGAAAACAAACAAAACCTTTCGTGGGTGCTGGTAAACGTCAAAATTTAATCTAACAGCACAAATTTAACGTGCCCCCGGACCATGTTAAATTTTGACGTCTTATATTCACCTCAATAGTGTCAAAATATAATTTTGGGGATCAAATTTAATCCAATTCACACACGGCCTTAATCCCTTGTTTTAAACAAATTTAGAAGAGTTATGTTTGTTAGTTTCGTCTCAAAGGTTTTTGTATTTGATTCGGAAGATGGATGTATACCTCTTTGAATTTTACTCGAAGAAGAAGATACTGTTGCATCCGTCCAGAAGCATCCCTACTTGGTTGTCCTACGGCATTTAAATCATTCGTCAGTTCTTCCCATAATCTATCAATATATTCTGGCCTGTCGCCAGTCTTAACCCGTCCTCTCCATAGGTCGGGTTGCTTTTCCATAAGAGCAACCAATAAGGCTACATGAAATTTGGCCCCAATTAAAAATTAAAATTGGGGCTTCTTTCATAATGCATAATAAGTCCATTTTCAAAATTAAAAAATTTCCCCAAAATAAATGAAAAAAAAAAACCCAAAAAAGAAAGAAATACTCAAACTCAAAGCGAAAAATGGCCCCAGAAATATATACGCAAATACAAATTAACCCAAAAATGAAAAAATGAAGAGGCCCCAAAACAATGAAAAATGACCCCAATTCACAAAATTTGATTAATTTTGTGTTGTTGTTCCTTTCTATATAAATTCTTGATACCATTAGTCATTTTTGGTTTGGAGCCATTTTTTATTGGGGCAAATTTCATGCAGCCGAATTGTTGTTTGTTGTATGCTTCCCCCTATTTATTATTATTAAATATAAGATTTTTTTATTAAGAAACAATAAAAACTTACATTTATCATCAACTAAATCTGCAATCCGCCAACAAAAAGATGACCGAAATAAAAACGACAAATTTTTGGCGGATTTCAGATCCGTTTGTTTTGTAGAACACCCTTCAATCAAATCTTTACAAATCTCAAACAATACGGAATTCAGAACTGCGAAAATTTTAAAATAGGACGTTTTGATATTCGAACGAAGATCAGAACAGCGCGTGTATGTACATGTACATATTACAATGACGAAGAAGTCCAAGAGATATGGGTTTAACCATACAGTAATTGTTTTAAATTATGTCCGAAAATCTTCCATAATTTTGGCAATATAAAAATATTTTTGTATTATCATAATCTATATACTTAACAATTATAAGCCACTTGAGATGTAAGAGCAAGTTCTGCGACCCATCCATGCACTTTATTTTAAATTGATTTTCTGTATCTAATTGCTTTCATATAGAAAAATCTTATCTTAGCAAAGATAAATCATTTATAGGTAGGTTTATAAAGCATTTAGTGTTGCACACGCTTTTTAGCAGATAATGTGCTTATTCTTGTTGTTTTTTAATTATTTTTAGATATTTACTTAAACAATTTATTGTTTTTTTTTTTGGAAGCTTAATGAGAATTTAGTTTCATGCGAATGTACAATAAATAAGGTTTTTCTTTAAAAAAATACAATTTTTACACCTTGAATGTAAAATTTTGTCGGCCTCAGCAATGATACTTCAAAATTTCACATGTCTCATACTTAGTTTGACGACCTCATTTAATTGTTAAATTATAAGGCAAACATAGAAATCAACCATGTGATTGATGTTGTCTTCAATTTATAAGTTAAAAGAATATATGTAATATGTATACATAAGTAATGTACATAATTATGTATTAATATTGAGAGCTTCTTTCAATTGGGCGTGTGTATACGGAGTAGATATGTATTTTTAAAGAAATTTGTTAGCTGACAGATGGATCGTTGACACATCAATCAAATTTTGCAGTTAGATTGACAAGTTCAACTTAAAATATTTAATTTTGGCATTTGTTTATAATAAACTGTCAATCAAGAACTAGAAGTACTAAATCTATCTATATGTATACACTACTAGCCGACCCGTGCTCGCGTTGCTTCGCAAGCTTTAAATATACTTATTAATATGAGTAGGTAAAAGTATATTAAATGCTCTATGAGACTAACCGCAATTTCTAATATATTATTAACAAAAATTTTATATACATACTTCCATATGCTTTCCGTAACCAAATAAAGAATTTTATTTTCTCTCACTGAAACAGTTTCATGATGCCAACTATACATTTCCTTTTATAACTAATTTTTATTTTTTCCCTTGGACGGAAACTCCCTTAGACGGATAACAGTGTTGCGACCGTCATTGCCCGACTAAGGGAGCGTGCACTGTATTTTATTCCTTACTCCACTCAGTTGAAATCAGTAATGTTTCATTTTCATAATCTTTAGAAGCTTTCAGTAAACCTTTTTTTAATGCAGCTTTCTACTGAATGCCCTGCCCATTTTCCTCTCAAGATATGTACATTTATGTAACATCGGTTCACTGCAGAAAGCAAACAATAAACACACTGCGCAAGGCAGTGGTGCCCAGCCCATACCTAAAATATGTAGGTATGTATGTAACATTTTAGTTCGCTTAAGAAGAAGGAAAAAACAAACACACTACGCATTGACCGTCGTCGTTACAAAAAGTCAACAATTGAGTGGAATGAAAGGAGGAATAAAAATGTAAATGAGTGGATAAGCGAACAATTGAATGGACAGAGATTCAGAAGCAAATACACAAAAGGAAATGCACAAAACACGGAACGATAATGAAATGGAACAAAGCAGCAACCCAGTCATTGTGATTGAATCGAATTCATAGATGCAAAAATACAAAAAGTTGATAAATTTATAATTAGTAAATAAATTAATTTCTTAGCTTAGAAGTACAGTTAAAAATTTAAGGCTTAAAATTTGCATAAAACTTTTGACTTTATACAAAAAATCCCATTTTTGTAAAATATTAAGCAGGTTTTTAAAAGCATAATTGAATATGTTGGTCAACTTCGAAAAAAAAGTGTACGAAATTTTCTTAAAAGTTAATAATCTAATTCAACAAATATATTTAAAACAAATACAAAATATCTATTTACATGCTTCAAAGAATAAGGAAAATTATAAAATTTGTTTCAATTAAATCGGTTGTATACTTTCTGAGAAAAACGCGGACAAACAAAATATTTGTTTCGTCTTTATATAATAGTAATAAATATAAAAATGAAATGGTTTTCGTTTGTAACCACATCACTCACGAACGGCCCGGTGGATTAGCTTGATTTTTTTCGCATTATGTTCGGTATTTTCTGTGGAAGGTTATTAGCTAAGAAATTTTTTTAAAATTTAACTCCTGAAGGTTGTTCTATGCAAAATATTTATTTTTACATTTTGTTTATTTGGTTGCTATGCTGTTTGCAAAAAGGTACATAGAAACTAATTTAATTTTTGGTGGAAATGCTGTTTGCAAATTGTCCACAGCAATAAATTTTATTATTTTATTAAAGCAAAATTGAAAGGTTAAACAAAAATTTCGGAAAAATTGGGTAATTTCCTTGACGTAATTAAAATTTTGAAAAATAATGAAAAAAAAAGACAAATAGAGGTAATTTTGTCGATTACATTTAACTTGAAGAAGTATTTGCCTTTGTGCAATACCAGCTATAATTCGAAGCAGTATCGGTCGCCGAAGCCGTACGACTATTAAAATAGTTGCACGTGATTCGAAATGAGTCGGTTCGACAACAAAGCTCTAACGATGCAGATGAGCCTTTTCGCTCATTGGTGTCTGGAACAGGAAGTGATTCCAAACATTTTTTGCAGAATATCCATAAGTGTAATATGTAGTAGTTTTTTTTTAAAAACTCCATTTTGTGCAACACACATTATAAAAGAAAATTGCATGCAAAGTTTAAGGTAATTTAATGCTAAGATGTTAAAACTTTTCAAATTTTTCAAGAATTTTTGAATCTAAAAATTACAAAAAAAAAAAATGGTGTAGAAATACTTGTATACTTCTATTTTATTGTAGTTTTAAAAACTCAAACTTTTTTAATTTTTGAGTAACTAAAGGCGAGCACCGATTCCCTATTATCGACGATTTTAAAACTTTTATAACGCCTTCAATTTGTCTACGTTACAGGTTCAAGGTCAAATTTACCATAAAGCGGGTTCATTGTTGCCACCGTATGATGCAAACTATGAATTTTTCCAAATTAATTTTATTGAACATTCCGACGTTGGGCTTATTATTCCACTATGAGAGAGGTTGCAAGCGTTGCTTCATGAGCACAATGCATTAATTCGAATGTTCAAGACTGCTCTGCATCGGTGTTTTCTCATTTATTATTTGTGTTTCGCAACACATAAATCGTTTATAGGCAGGACAACGTCTGTCGGGTCAGCTAGTAGATAAATAAAAGCATAGGTATATATGTACATAATGGACCTACATTACGTTATGTATATTTAAAGATGGCAAAACAGCTATGACGGAGCTTCCATATTATTAAAAATGTTTCTTTTTTTAAATTCAATATTTTGATTCGTTTCCAAAATCTTTCGGAGTGTATACAATCTATCCACGTATATTGGAGACAAACTGCGATTTTGGAAAGACTTTCATTATTATATTTGTATTTTCGTTTCAACCTCTGAATGGAATAGTACTGTCAGTTCCGTTTATTAACAAGGGTAAATGAAAAGTTTTGAGTTTTTCATAAAAATTGGGCATTTGAAAATTAAGTACCGGCAGACGAAAAAGATTTAAATATAGTTTATTTAGAACTGTTTTCCACAAGGTATTGGTTTTTTTTTTTTTTGTAAATTCGAATTTTTTAATGAAATTTAATTTTTGTCATGGTGTCAATATCCAGGGTGTCCCGTGATCGGCGATACAGACTAAAAAAAAACCATGGATTCCTGAGGTCTTTTTAATTCGAAAAACTTAACCGTTATAAGCGATAAAGGAAGTGAAAACGATAAAATTAGTTTTCACCTCCTTTTCGACTTCTAACGGTTTTTGTGATTTTTTATCTAGTTTCTTTAAGTGGGTCTAAGGTTGCCAAGCTTCAACCGATTCTTGAAAATGGTTTTGTATTAACATTAGAGCAGTTTGAACTTTTACGCCGCTCTAATTTTTTTTTTTTATAAAAAGAAACTAATCGCTCAAGAAGTCTTGAGTTAAGTCTTAGTACTCAAATATTTTCGGTATTTCCAAGAAAGGATTTTTTGATAAGTTAATTAAGCAATCATAAAATAAATAAATAAATTTGGTGGCACAACGGCTCATAAAGAACCAGCAGGGCCAATAGTGACTTACAACTCTCAACCATTCCTGTGTGCGTGTCTGCAGGAATGGAGGGGACCTACAGTTTATTGCCGAATACGAAAGGCTGAGGTGACTGGCACTTTTCT
The DNA here is from genome assembly GCA_947049315.1 of Epistrophella euchroma. Taxonomy (NCBI): domain Eukaryota; kingdom Metazoa; phylum Arthropoda; class Insecta; order Diptera; family Syrphidae; genus Epistrophella; species Epistrophella euchroma. The sequence continues at coordinate 115,555,219 of OX346245.1, read as the reverse complement.
ATGACAAGAGATACTCTTTGAGGATTTGTCACTTCCTCACAAGAGGTAGTAGCTCCGAAAAAAACTTAAGGTGGAAGCGCCTTAACTATGTACTAAAGCGATATTCTTTAAATTTTAAGTTTTTTTAGGCGAAATCGCCATTTTTTTTAAGTTCCAAAAATAACATACAACCGTTATGAAAACTAGTCCAAGAGCCAGTGGCAGGCAGACATACGATATCTCAGCACGATTCATATTAAGTGTACGCATTGTCTTAGGCCTCTTGAGCATCAAATGGGCATTCGTGATTTCAGCTGATAATACCTCTGGGAATGGGGGGGGTCCCAAAGGTACAAAAAATCGATGCTCAGGAGGTCTAAGACAATGACTTTACTTAATATGAATCGTGCTGAAATACCGTAAGTCTGCCTGAAGCCACTGGCTCTTAGACTAAACGGTTATTTATTTCGGAAACGACTCTATAGTTTTTGAAATATCATTACTGACCTCAGTTCTATCTAAATATGTTAGAGTAACTAGTTTAAGGACTCTAGCATCATTGTTGACCACACCGTTTCTTCAATCAAGTGATTTCATCCGCTGTACATCATACTTCTGATCCAGAATTACCGGCGAAGTGGCACAATCGTGTTTTTTTGACACGATAATTTCCTCGTGGCACGGTGGCACGAAAAAGTTTAATATGGCAAGTTTTTTCATTTCCATTATTTTACTTAAAATGAAGCAAATTTCAACAAAACTTAATGAAAATTAGTGCAAATTCCGTAAAAAGTGGGCAGAAACACATAATTTATGCACGAATAAAGTAAATGATTTCCATTAATTTTTGTTAGGTATACACCCTGTAATAAAATTGGTTACAGGTTTTTCAAGAAAAAAGAAGAATATGTACTTTTTTATGTGGCACGAAAATTAGCACATTTTTACAAAAAAAAAAAGGAAGGTTAATTTTATTTCGGGCGGCAACGCTGCTTCTGATTTGATATTGATGGTCAAAGCAATTTGAGACTGATTTCCGAGAGAGCATTATTGTGTTGCTATTCTCTTTCTTCACAATTAAGTTCAGTTAAGACAATTCCGGTGTAAAGGGACCATTTTAACCGGCAGCGGTTACCACTAGATGGTTAGCATTAATGATGCAAGTTACTATTGCGGCCTGACCATCATCATGTTACTCCAATCAGTATTATTTCCCAGTTCCTACAAAACCCAACTACCTGAGACCTACTTCGCATGACGGGTATTAATTAATTACTAGAATTTAGTTTTTCTAACCTTGCCCTTCATCGACTTCTGTTGAAATATTTTACTGCTCAGAATTCAATAGTTATCTTTTAATTACGTACATATGTACGTTTATATATCGCTATGATCATGAGACACTGAAACCGCCTCTAGATATTAAAATCTTATCACAAATCTATTAAATCGAAATTAAACACATGAACATCCTATTACTATTTATATTTGTTTTGTACGTGCACAAATACAAGTCGTAAACCCTTTAATACATTTGGAAATTAATCTCTTTGTTATCTTACCACTGTATTTGCTAATTTAAAAATGTTCTTACTTTAAAATTTAAATTTCCCGCCAATACTGTTTTTTTTTTTTTTTTTTTTTTTTTTTTTGTTTTTAAGAACAAAAAAAGGCGGCAACGAATTGTTGAAAGATTATTTTAAAAATATGATAAATGAAAAAAATAATAAATATTTTCAAACGAATAAGCAAAAAAATAAAACGCACGACTGGATCGCACAAACTTGCTCTTGTAGTAAAAGTTTCTTCGAATTTTAAAGATTGATGGTCATATTAATATAAGCATTGTCTAACTTTAGACAGTCGTCCAAGTTTTTAAAAAATTGTTCTAATTGTGGCTAAAGAGACTTTTCGTTTTATCTTGCTTTAGACAACGTAATCTATTGTCTAAACCTTGAGAAATGCAATTTTTTTTTGTATTAAATAAAGCATATTTCCGACTGTTTCGAAATACTTAGACATAGTTTAAACAGCCAAAAATCTAATTAATAAGACCATGAGTGTATTAAAAGTAAATAATTTTTTTAATGGGAGCTCTAAGTTTAAAAATTATAGAGCTTAAATTGAAAAATTAGTAAAAATCAACATAATTCGAAATAAATTTATTAAAAAAGTCTTCTTAAATTGTTTTGAGAGCTAAAAAGAGTACACCATCTGATTTCTTTAACTAATCTTAGTTTTGGAGAAAAAAAAATTTTAAATCGTAGGAGCTGCTTTTTTTTTAAATGAATTTTTTATATATAAAATTTTGTAAACATTTTTAAGAAAAAAAATTGGTTTCCATTTTTTTTGTATTTATTTATGTTGAATTAAAAATTAAATTTCGAAAAAATTATCTACCCGTTTTTGAAATATCGAATTTTCAAAAAAAAAAAAATTTGAAATTTTTTTTAGAAATTTAAAATTGTTTTTTTGAAAATTTTGATATGCAGTATGATTTTAACTTTTGAGAAGCTCTTGTATAAAAAATTTAATTTAAATCGGTTACACACATAATGAGATAGTCCAAAATAAATAAAATGGTTCTATGAGAGGTACTGTTAATAATGGTTAACTGTAAATTTTGTTTTTGGCAGATCGTAGACCATACTAATTTCAGTATTTCGAACAATTTTAATCAAAATCGTAGGAGTCGTTTTCTAGAAAATTTATATAAATCCTGTAACGGTTTTTTAACATTTATATAGAAGGTACCGTTAATTTTGACTACAAGAAAAATTTTTGTTCAAAATATTTTAGATAATGTTAAAAAACCGCTTGTTACCAAGTTTCATAAAAATCAACAAAGTCGTTTCCGAAATATTTGGTTTTCAAAAAAAAAAATTTGAAACTTTTTTTAAAAATCAAAAAAAAATTTTTTTTTGAAAATTTTGGTATACAATACTATTTAAATTTTTTAGAAAATTCTCCATTAAAAAAATTATAAAAATCAGTCTATTCTTTTTTTTAGAAAAACGAAAAAAAATAAAATGGTTCTATGAGAGGTACCATTTAAAACCATTTTTTGGAAATTTAATTTTTACAAAAATGTAGCATATACCTGATAAAATTTATTGATTTTTTGTTAAAAAAATCTGTCGAGCCATTTTTGAGAAAAATAAGATTTTCCAAAAATGCTAAAAAAAAATATATGACAGGTACCGTTATTTTTGGTCCTAAAAATAAAAGGAAAACAACGTGTCGGTGTAATGTCCCGAAAACACTTTATATCAAGTTTAATTAAAATCGGCCCATGGGTTTAGGCGGCCCATGGGTTTAGGCGAGTCCACAGACAGACAGACAGACGGACAGAATTTCGAGACCCACTTTTTTCGTCTTCCCTATCATCGTAATGTCAAGTTTGATTGTTATCTCGAGTTAAATTTTTTTTACGAATCCATATAGTACCCCTATATCGCAAGTAAAAAATAATGGAATAGAAAATTTTGACTAAAAAAAGAAATTACTATCGAAAATGAGAAGGAGAAAAAACGGAGTCCTGGGGTATACCAGTATAAATTATGAATATCAGAGTTGAAACTTGAAACCATCTAATACGTCTTAGATTGAAAGGTATAAAAGTTAATATCTGGTTATTAAAACTCCTAGAATCTCGGCTGAATCGAGATGTAGGTATTTCAACTTTGACAGGTAAGAACGCGCACCGTGAAGCGCGTCTATTGCATTCAGCCAGTATAGATAGTGTGATTGGACCATCGTTATTTTCTGCCTAAATTTTTAATGTGACACAACTAGGGACATAGTAAACTACAAATTTCAACCATATTCCTATTTGTGTGATTTAAGTCGGCGGGAATGGAGAGGACCTATAGTTTTGTGTCGAATCCGAATGGAGTGGTTGACTACTCTTGGAAGACATTTTATTTTCTCAAAATATCGTTCGTTTCATTCGAAAACTAGAGTTCTTTTTTTTTTTTTTTGTTTGATGTGCCACAAGGGCAATCTATCAAGGTTTTTTTTATTGAACCTAAAATAAAAAAAAATCAATTTAAAATAGGCTTCAATATAGTGTGAATCAAGTGTAATGGGGTTTTTCATTGGTAAATGTAGATTTCAATGAAAAAATATTGATTTATTTTGTGGCGAATGGAACACAATTTTAAATTGATTTTTGTCACTGGTATTTGTGCATTATAGCTTCTATGTCATTATTTCAAGGAAAAATCTTCATCGCTCGATTTACTTTTAGAAGAGAAATATAAACTTGATTAAGTTGCCGGTTCATCTTAAACTACTACGATTTATTAATTTTTACAACCGAAGTATAAACGAAAAACATTTGCAAACTGACAGCTGGATTTATGTTGGTATTAGTACAAGGAGGGGTTAATCCGCCGAAAAATTTAGATTTGCAAATTTGATTTAAAATCAAAAATAAATTAATTTATTTTGCCCAATGGAACGCAAAAATAGGGGAAATTGTCTTTTTGACAGATCCAAAACTAAAATAAATTGATTTATTTTACCAATGGAAAATCCCATAAGTTAACAAATAGTAGGTTAGTTTTTTTTTGCTTTGAAACGCTGTGATTTTCTGTGTGTTTCTGTGAATCTCAGTCCAACATTCTGTCAAAGTTTATATAAAAAAAAAAAATGTACTAAAATGCACAGAAAATCACAGTTTTAAAATTAAGGAGTGAACCTAATTATGCAGTGCAATCAACAAACACATCCATTTTGAAATCTCTCTGACAAGATGTGCACTAGTCCGAAACTCTGAAACTACCGAAAGCTTGTATATTTTTTTTTCTAAATTTCGCTCTATGGAGGTTCTTTTGATTACTTTTGATTTGATTGACGTTTAAAAATTTAAAGACATTTTTAATGTTTAAAGCGTTTGTGCATTTTTGGACAGTTTCACTTCTATTTAGACAAAATTCCATTCCCACTCTTCAAAATTTTACGCATTCCAATTTTTAGTCCAAAAAGCATTGACGTATTATATATGGACTGTCTAGTTACTTGTCACATACATAATTTATTGCACAGAAAAATGTTCCAAGAAATCGAAGCGCTCTTGGAACTGAACAACCACATTCGTTAAAATTTAAATATTTAAGAAGAAGAACTGACAGTCGATGGCATTCGAAAAAGTTCGTTAAAAACTAAATAATTTTTTTTATTATATATTTTTTTTGATTTATTGAAACAAGAATTGAATAATTTTGTGAAATTTTAATTGAACTAACTTTTTGTGACACTTCACATTGGATTTTATGGCAATATAATGCATTATTTTCTTATTATTTTAAAAGCGAGTTTCCTGGAATGACCACCGAAGCCCAAGAGCGCTGGTGTACACTGGAACTGGAACTGCAACAGGAGTGAAGTTGAGTATATAAGCAGTCCATATATGTATGTACATATAATGTATAATTATTACGTCAATGCAAGAAAGTATTCGAACGCACCTACAATGACATCCGATTTGACATAAAAAAAAAACAAACAGTTCAACAAAACGTCAAACAGACAGTCTGTTTTTTTTTTAATTCAATTTTATTTTGAGCCATGCTGAAGGTTGTTCTAAAATTCTTTGACGGTGTTAACATTGGACTGAAATATCAGTCTTTTTTTGACATAACTGTCCTTTTTCTCACACTTCGCCAGTGGGAGTGAGATATAGATAGAAAAAAGTCAAAATCAGTCTAAAATTTCAGTCCAATGTGAACACCGTCTTTGAATTCGCAATTAAAATTAAATCGATAAAAAACCGTAGAGCGATAAAACACGATAGAAACTGTCAGAAATTTTTAAGATGTCTTAAACATCTGACAATTTCAAATGAGTCTGACAATATCCTAATTGTCTGACAATAATAAAATATGTGCGTTCAGACGATTGTCAGAAACGACAATTTATTGTAAGATGGTTGTCTTCCAATGACGTTTCTGACAATATTGTCAGAAAAAATTGTAAGTTCACACGGTTTTATGACATTTGGGACAATTTTTTAACTGACAGATTTGACAATATTTCCTTCAAGCAAATTCACTGACCAACTTTCTCAGTCTTTCTTGGATCTTTGCTAAACTGAGTGTTTCACGCACACCTTGCAAGAATTCTTTATATCTACAGGCATTTTTCCCCCACACCTTTGTTTATAGTTCATCTTTGCAAGTGGAACAGCGAAGACATACTTTTTTTTTGTCCTTTTTTCTTATAATTTTCTTATGAAAAATTGAGGAATGGTCACTTCATAAATGAAATGTTACTATTTTTTGTTCATTTCGTCTTTTTGTAGTGCAATAAAATATGTTTGTAAATTGTATTTATATAATTGATTCAAATAAAAGTTTCTTGAAAGGAAAAAAAAGCTTTGTTTGTTTGTTGTAGGTAAACTCGATTGGAGAAACTTAGAATGAAAAAAGCTTTGTTGTAGGTAATTTAGAACTTAAGTGGAGCAGTACTTTTTTTGCGGTTCGTTTTGGATCCATTTTGGTTTCGGTTTTCGCTGAGTATGGTGGACTCTCACTCTCACAATACATGCGCAAGTGGGTCAGTGGTGATTCTAATTTCCATACGAATTTGAGCCGACAAACGCAGTTTTGCGGATCCATATTTGGATCCGTACGCGGAGTCCTCTATACGTTATTGACTACGTGAGCGGATCCAAAACGGACTCTTTTGCTTAAGGGGTTGTAATCGTCTGTACTTAGCTTAACTCTAGTGACTTGGATTCCAACTGAACTGTTTATTTTGATTGATTGCTTGTTGATTGAATGACTGGTATACAACGGACTATAACTTTAAGTTAATGAGTGAGTAAGAATGTGTACATAAGTATTTTCTTCTTTCCAGGAAATTTAAATTAAGTGGAATCAGTGTTGCCGAAGTGGCACGATCCTGATTTTTTGACACGATAATTCCCTGTGGCACGGTGGCACAAAAATTTTAATATGGCACATTTTTTATTTCCATTATTTTACTCAAAATGAAGCAAATTTCAACAAAATTTAATGAAAATTAGTCCAAATTCAGTAAAAAGTGGGCAGAAGCAGATAATTTTTGACAATGCACGAATAAAGCAAATGATTTCCATTGGTTTTTGTTATTGTATTACAAACCTGTAATAAAATTGATTACAAGCTTTTCAAGAAAATAGAAGAATTTGTGGTTTTTTCATGTAGCACAAAAATTGACACGTTTTTTCAAAAAATATGGAACGTTAATTTTTTTTTTTCTGGCGGCAACGCTGACTGCAATACTGTCTAGTTGAGACACTGATCTCTATAATACACTGGATAGTGTATTACCTACAATGTATAACAGTTTCTGTGGTTCTAATTGAAGATTATAATACGTGGTCAGTCGCATAATTTGACGTTTGTCTGACACAAAATAAATATTATTTGTGGTTAATAATCTACTCTCTACTCTCTCTACTCATATTTTTGTATTCGGTGTATCTCCAAGAAGAATAAAACATGAAACAGTTTTTGTTTTTTCACATTCTTTGGTTTTGGAGGGTGAAACGTACGAAGGATTCATGTCTTTATATTCAGTGTCTTTAATTCATATCTTTATATTCAGAATTTTTGCCGTCATTTTTGGTATTTTATATGTTATACATGTATACTGTTATACAAAGAATGGTCAGGCACATAATATAACAATTGTTCAAATTGAGCCACCATTTTTGTATGAATACGCTATCCAGTCACTGATCTCTATTACTACGTTTCCATGTGGTATTTAAGCGAGCTTGAAGCTTACTTAGACCCTTTGTATACCTGCATCGAGTTGAAATGAGCTTGAACCGACTCGATTGCACTTCAGGAGCGGAGTCGAGTCGAAATTTGTGCTAAAAAACCTGGGTTGAGGAATTAACTTGAGAAACACCATATGTCATCTCGACACCATTTCAATTCAACTCAATATCGAGCTCTCAAATCTGTGAACGAAAAACCTGGGTCGAAAATCCGACACAAATCCAACTCGAGCTCTCGGTCCTGAATATAAACGTAGTATATAATACACTGGATAGTGGATTCCCTACAAAGTATAACAGTTTTTCTACTCCAATTGAAGATGACAAGTACGTAGGCAGCTCAACACTTTAGGTATGTTCAGTGAGGCAACTCAACACTTTAGGTATGTTCAGTGAGGCTGAGAAGGCCAGTTCAAGTTGCTGAGATCTCAAAAATTCTACTACAATCGAAGAGGGGCAAAAACCAAAGTGGAATTTCTAAGAAAAAAAAGCAAAAGAACCATCACTTCTTTGCAAATTTGATTTTTTGTAATTTAAAATAATTGTAAAAGTGAATTTAAAATATTTTAGTTGCAATTTTGTAAAAAATTTTGCATTTCATTATGTTATACAGTTATACCGTTATACAAAAAAATAGGCAACTCAACATTATAACAATTCTCAAATGGCATCAACTTTCTTGTATGGATGCGCTATTTAGTGTATTATAGAGATCAGTGTATCCAGTGTATTATAGAGATCAGTGAGTTGAGAGCTTACCTTTCTGTCAAAATCAGATTCATTATGCTTATATGCTTGAAGTTGAAATGAAATAAAATAAATAAATAATACCACTTACTTCCACGACAATTTTTTTTAAATATAATGAACTGGTTTATGTTAGGATTTTTCTATTTGAATATATAATTTAAACTTATTTACATGTGAGCTTTTAGGTATACTGAGCACACCAGTTCCAACTGATTGACAAATTAAAAAACAAAAATAAAACTTCTAATGGAATTTTTTTTTAAACATTAACTAGATTTAAGAAAAAATAATACTATGTCGATAAGATAGATTAATTATTTATTTATACACGTCAAATTGATTATAATTACTTTAAAACATAAGCCCTGATTTCAACAAAACGATTGCAAACAAAAAAGATATCAAAAATCATGTTCGCACCATAACAATGACATTAATAGTTATGGGCTCTTTTTAGTAGTTAATCAAAATAAACAATAAAAACTTAATTTTAAAAAAAATCAACAACAAAAATTTCTCTGATAGTTTAATTAAGTTTAAGTTTGCTTACATACAAAAGTCAGTCTATACCACTCTCTTATCAAAAACCGCAAATATCAGGGTATTTTAATTTCATTTATCTAAATAGCAACAAGAAAATTTACAGAAATTTAAATATATTTTTTTGCTGAAAATTCACTAAAAATAGTTTTGCTGCACAATGACGTTTGTATATGATGCACAATATTTCACTCAGTTAATTTTATTTACTTACACTACGCGATGCAGTTGATAATCTAGATACTGCATCGACAATATAAGACACCGAATAAATCGAAGGCTCGCCGCCATCCATCCTGTGAGACAGTGAGAAGACGATAAAACAAACAATTCAGACGCTCGGCTCCCGAGAATCTATACTTTTTACTCTTTTTGTATTGTTTCGTTCTAAACGTGTATTATGAACTTTCCACGCGGCGGCAGTTGTGATACTAATTCTAACAGAATCCAAATTATATCTGCGATAATGTAAAATTAAGGCCTGCGACCATAATAATCAATTGGTTAAATGTGTTTATATTACGTGCTCTTATCAAGAAAAACTTTTGTTTTAATTGCTTTGTTGGATTCTTTTTTTTTTTTTTTTTGTTGTTTAATATGCCCGATTAGGTTACTCTAAGCATTTTTGTTTGGAAAAAGATATTTCAGTTAGGTTTTAATTGTTTTATCTTTTTAAATGATGACGAGTTTCTGTTCTTAGATTCCTCAAGTTTATAACTTCTTTTTTATTTTATAGTATCTTTGCATGGTAAGCTCATAGATATTTTATTGCTTTGCTGATGCAGTTAATATACAAATTATAATAATAAAGATAAATGATCCCACTGGGTCGCACGCATTTGTTTTCATGGCAAAAAATTATGCCTAGAATTTTAATTTAAAAAAATTAATAAAAACATGGGCTATTGAAGGGGGTGGGGGGGCGTGGTCATTTATTTCGGGGTTCCTTTATTAAGTACTACATAGTTGGAGCAATTTAGTGCGTTAGTCTATCACACCGAAGGTAGGTAGGTAGAAATGGCGGTCCCTAAGCTCGGTGACCGAAGTAGCGCTGAAGATCGCCGATTTGATACCATAACTCTTGTTGGTGGTGACCTATTTATTTTAAACGGTTTTGAAGAGAGACTTTCAGGTCAAAATGCCAGACTGGGCAGATTGTTGATTTCAGAATCCGTTAACCACCTGCTAGTGGTCTAGGGAGTCTGACGGGAGACATGGTGCGGTAACTACCAAGTTTACCTTAGAGCCATTTCGTCCCGTTGAGGAAAGCGATCAAATCTTTGATCTTCAGTTCGGAGAGTTCATTCAGATCGTCGAAGAGGGCCTTTAAAAATGATTTTGCTCTTATTCTCGCCAGAGCGGGACATTTGCAGAGGAAATGAACGACATAATTTCCCTTTCCTGCTGGTCCCCACAGCTTTGACAGTGAGTATTGCAAGGGATGTCCAGCTTCGCCGCATGTTCTCCGATCGGCCAGTGTCCAGAAAAGGTCGCATCTACCCTGGCAATATCTCGCCTGGTTCTGCATATCAGGTACGGGTTTTGCTATAGGTGGGCGAAGACTTTCTAGATATGACGCAGTTAGCTAAACTGCTCCACCTACGGTTGGATTCATTAAGGAAGATTGAGAATATATTGCCCTTAATAACCCCAAGAGGAATATTGACTCTTTCCGCAAGAGAGCTATGAAGGGCTGATCCTTGTCTGGCCAGTTCGTCTGCCCACTCATTTCATTCAATGCCACAATGACCTGGAACCAAGATAAGGGAGACCCTGAGGTTCCCATCTAGGCTTGCGAGCTCATCACGACATTGACGAACCAGTTTGGAAGACGATAATGGCGAGACAATTGCTTTAACGGCTGCCTGACTGTCTGTCAGGATGGCAGTATTACGGTTCTGGTTATAGGGTCTTGTTTGAGTATCCTGCATGCTTCCCTAATTGCGAATAATTCCACCTGGAAAACTCTAGCGAAGTTAGGAAGCCGATAAGATCTTGAAATATTCAGAGATTCGGAAAAGACACCTGAACCAACTCCACACTCAATCTTTGAACCATCAGTAAAGATATTTGTGTCGACGCCTCTCGTCACGAGGTCATCTTTTCACTCCTCCCTGAAAGGAAAAAAAACTTTAAAATCCGTACTGAGGTCCAGAGATCAGGAGTGCAGTAGTCAATTGTTGTTGAAAACATGTCCGTGGGGACTAATTTTGTAATATTGCTGGCAAACCAACAATTGGACTCTTTTAGTCTTATCGCGCTGAAGGATGCAAGATATTTTATATGTAATTCAGGTGGTAAAAGGTGTAAAAAAACGTTTAAGGCATCCGTTGGGCATGTTCTTAAGGCCCCTGTGGTACCAACGCTAGCTGTTCTTTGTACTTTCTTTAGCTTATCGATGTTATACACCGAAAGTCTGGGTTTAAATACAGTCTATTTCATCAAAAATGTTTACATTAATATTTCAGGGGTTCTTACGTGGAAGTAAGAAATCCCCCAAGAATACGTCCGTCAAGTTAGCATTACCACTTCAAAATTTAGAAAAACCGATAATGGGATTAATTGTCGTGAATTTGTCGTAAATTTGTCGTGAAAGAAAAAAATTTATCGCGGCTATTTTTTTTAAAATTAACCCCTGGTAATGCTAACTTGACAGTCAACTTAGCATTACCACCCCTCTCATCTCAGCCTCTCAAGATTCAGAAGAAAATTGTAGATGCATTGCATTCCTTCGGGCTAAAAACATGTTGCTTCCATGTTAAGGAAGCACGTCAATAAACATCGACTTTTAAAGGCAGAAAAAGAAGTGGAGCTTGAAAAGCTGCTAAAAAGTGTCGTATGTTCTATTTTTGAATCGTCAACAATGCAGCTATGCCTACAGTTTTTTTTAATAGTTTCAAGAAAAACAAAAAAACATGCTTGTGTACAGGATAAGTATCCAATTTACAATATTTTTGCGACACAAATAATCACAATATTAAAATCCAAAACGATAAATTGTTTTTTTTTCTTCATACCATTTGAAACGTCAAAAGTGCTGCTTTACGTGAAAAGTTACAACTTTGTGAGATTGTTCAGCTGCAGCTCTGATTTCAGCTACGTTGCATTGTGTTCGGGACTTTGAATTTTTTTGTATATTTAATAATTTGACAGTTATATCAGCTACAGTTTCAGTTGCAATTCCGTATTTATTCCCTGTATGCAACATTTTCCTAGTCTCGTCCTAAATTTAAGAAAGTATTCTTAACCAAGAAACAATTTCTGACTTTTGTTGATTGGAACAAAAACAAAACTTACGCAGCAATTGCTAAAGATTCTTCAGCCCAAGAAAACAATAACTCTTAACAAAAAAAATCCGAATGGTGTTTTTTTACCGATATTATATCGATAGTGCTTTTTACCACCGATATTATTTTCTTTGAACAAAAGCAACTCCATTTTTTTTTTCCCTTGCCTTGAACACTTTTTTATAACAACCCTGCACTAAAGCATTCCGATTCCAGTTCAAAAACAAACAAACTGGAATATACGATTGGAATGTTGAATGTTTCTCTTTATTTTTTTTGTACAGGGTGATCGGTATAAGATGCACCAAAATGCTGGAGCGAGTAGGTTGGGTTAAGACAAGAAAAAAATCGTATGGGAGGGGGGGGGGGGTCTATTTCCCCCTGTTTAGGCAGGAGGGGCAATTTTCTAAAAAATTGACTTAAAACAGAAAAAAAATATTTAAAAACAACGGTACAATTTAAAATGCCATGCTATACCTTTTTGGAAAGCCAGAAATCTCTTTTTTGATTTTCATTTTAAATTAAGTTGTGTTAGTGAATAGTTTTTGAAGAATTAACAGCGACGTCGACCTGGTCAAAAAGCTTAAAATACAGCGGCTGAGATGGCTGGGACACGTGGAGCGTATGGACACCGACGCACAAGCCCGACGAGTCTTCGAATCTACCCCTGACGATCTGCGCAGCAGAGGAAGACCCCACCTTAGGTGGCGCACACAAGTGGAGAACGACCTCAACCAACTTGGAGTGCGTAACTGGAGGCAGCTAGCTAGGGACTGATGTGGCTGGAGGGGCTTGGGAGTTTCATAGCTTTTTTAGAATTGGTTGAACAAAAAAAACTGTCTGGGTCGTATTTGTACGAATTTTTTTTTCTGCAAGTTGGCATATTAGTTTTTTTTTTGCCTTAAATTACACCCGAAAGAAGTTGTGGACAAAACGCCAATTTTGAGCGTTTTTTTTCAGGATTGTGAAGGGGCGGAGGGGGGTGTGGTTTTGGAAATTTGTATTTTTCATTTACCAACTATATCATATAAAATATCAAAAATTTAGAACTACCCGATCTTTTGTAGGGTAACCCCCTTTTGTTGTCTCTATTTACTGGACTATTCGAAATTTGTTAAGTCTATTATTTGTGTTAAGGAATATAAATATTTTTAGTTACCTAAAGCACACTTCTTTTGGCTCGTCCTTTTGAAAAATTCGCTTTGAAAGGGGGAGGGGTATAGGGGAATGAGGGGGGATCTTAGAGTTACACTTAGTAAATTAAAAAAAAAAAAAAGCACTTTTTCGATATTACCAATGATCTGAAATAACATTAAAAATACCAACTCAAGCTACACTGTCGCTATTCTTATCGAATTAATTAAATAACTATAATTGCCCTTGAAATTTGTACAATTCTCACTAAACAGTTTTTAGATGGCTATCTCTTATCACCCAATGCCGTCATACCCAAGTTAACAAATGACATAATTCTAATAAATACAATGTCGCATCGCCCTCAACTAAATAATATGAATGAATGAGTCGCACGTACTTGGTCTTATTTTTAAGTGGTTTAGAATATTTAAAAATTGCATATGCATACAATAAACTTTTCATTAAAAAAAAAACTTTATTTAAAAGCAAGACAAAAGGAGATATAGGTATAACATGCCTTTGTGACGGCCATACATTTTAGGGTGTACGGCGTTATTTCCCAAACTCATTTTTTTTAAAAGGTTACCCCTAAATCAAAAGGTTACAAAAAATTCATTTTTTTCAAGGTCATTTACCCGTTTTTCTAATACACATTTTTTGCAATTTTTAGGTTTTATTTTTTTTTCGAACTACAGCAGATATTTTACATTTTTTGACTGATTTGTATTACGTAATAACCCCTTTGGGAGACCTCATTCGAAATTTTATTAACAAAATCTATATAAAATATTTCGTACACTGAGGCGTATGAGCAATTAATTCTCAAAAATTGTTTTGCGTTAATTATTTTTATTGTTACTCATTAACTACCTATAAAATTTTCAATTATGAAAATTTCAAAACTTATAATATCTAAAATTTTAATATTGCATATGGCAATACTATTCAAACAAGTTCATTTACGTTAAAATAGTCTTTACATTTTAAACAATTATAATATGCAATCCAAAACTATTTGATCTAGAAAATTTTTAAATGATTGATTGATGGTAAAGAACATGTTTCATTACCAACAGGCGTTGAATGTGGAATTTAAGATCCAACATGTTCTGAATTTAGAATTTTTTTGTGTTTTTTTTTTTGTACTTCAAAGCACACTTCCATAATATACAGGATGTTCGGTATACTGAGCACCAAAAAGCTAGAGCGAGTAGGTTGGGTTAAGACAAGACAAAAATCGTATGGGAGGGAGGGTCTATTCCCCCCCCTTTTAGGCGGGAGGGGCAATTTTCTGAAAAATCGACTTGAAATAGAAAAAAAAATATTAAAAAACAACGGCAACACCTACAATGTCATGCTATAGTTTTTTTTTTTTAAAGCCAGAAGCTCGTTTATTTATTTTTTTTTTAATTATAATTATTTGAGAGAACAGTTTTTGAAAAATTAATTTTCAAACTTAAAATTTTGAAAAAATAATGGAAAAAATTGTGTTGAAACTAATTTTTTTCAAAATTTTACGTAATTAAGTAATATTTTTGTTTTTAATATTCGATGTTCCTATTAATTTTCAATTAAACACTAAAAACCGGATGCTTAAAAGTTTTTTAGTTTTTGAGAAAATTGAAAATAACGATATTTACTTTAATACTTAATTAGTATAGAAACAGAATCTTTGGAGCAACAAAATAACCGATGAAAGTCAAATTTAAGGTTTCAATTTCAAGTTTAAATTTTCTCATAAACTGGAATACATTTTTACATCTGGTTTTTAGTCTTTGGCTGATAATTGATGGAAGCATTGAATATTAAACACGAAAATATTACTTAATGACATAAAATTTTGAAAAAAAATAATTTGAACACAGTTTTTTGGTGTTTTTTTTTTCAAAAATTTAAGTTTGAAAATTAATTTTTGAAAAACTAAATAACTAAAAACTAAAATAACTTATTTAGAAAAAAAATAAAAGAAGAGGTTTCTGGCCTTACAAAAAAGTATAACATGTCATTTTAATAGTGACCGTTGTTTTCTAATAATTTTATTTTTCTGTCTTAAATCATTTTTTAAAGAAAATTTCCCCCCTATTATTTTTATTTTTCTCAAAAACAAAAACCTTCAGTATTTTCATTTCTGTATTTGACTAGAAATTTACAGGAGCATCGAATATTAAAAATAAAATTATTACTTAATTACGTAACATTTTGAAAACAATTAGTTTTTTGAGTTTGAAAATTAATTTTTCAAAAACCGTTCTCTCTAGTAACTCGAATTAAGAACAAAATTAAATAGACCCCCCCCCTCTCCCATACTTTTTTTTTCTTGTCTTAACCCAACCTACTCGCTCTAGCTTTTTGGTGCACCTTATACCCAACACCCTGTATATTGAGTGAAGACGGAAAATGTTCAAATATATTTTCAACGACTATCTCTTTCTCAAAAGGTATTCCAATGACTTTTTTTTATTATAGCACCTCATATCGTCGCCTTAGTGTCATATGAACGTAACTACATTTTTGACGTTTTTGGACTGGGTATGCAACTTTTTTTAAAATACCGCGTTGTATGTTGTGTCAAAAAATTATATCTCTACGTGATGTAGTTTAGAAGATAGCACTTGCCGTATCTACATTTTTTCCAAAATACCTTAGAAACAAACAAACGTATAGGGCCTTACGTTTCTATGGCCCGAATTCAAGAAACGAGAAAGAAGATACGTTATTGTGGCTGTGATAATTTTTATAATTGTGTCTGTATATAAAACTTAATAATTTTTTGTTGTGCAATTAATTTTCATGTAAACACTCAACAATCAGAATATAAAGTTTGTAGAAAAGGGTCACGTGGTTATTTTTAACTTCAAACCCATTAGCTAAACTTTGATTAAAAATCGAAAGGTCGGTACAGAGGGACACAAATGTAAATTGGTTAGAGTTATCTTGACAGCAGTACCTACCGAAAAACTGACACTAAAAACATTTGCTTCATCTCGAAGAATTCAAGGCTCTTCAAAAAAATGCGGAGGCAGTCAAGCCCTAAGAGCCGCCTCACAACAGTTTAGACCGATAGTTTGGTCGGGTTGGGCTCTGCAAGCTCGCACACTGGGCCAACTAAATATTTTAGGTTGACAGTAGTGCGTACACTGGACCGACTGTTGGTCTACTGTTCAACAGATTTGGCAGAGAACATCATAATGACCGTTAAAATAAAATTTTCCAGAAATACAATCATTAAATAAATAAATAAATTTGATGGCACAACAGCTCATGAAGAACTAGGGCCTAGTGACTTACAACTCTCAACCATTCCTGTGTGCGTGTCTGCAGGAATGGAGGGGACCTACAGTTTATTGCCGAATCCGAACGGCTAACGAGCGGCACTTTTCTGTGACAGGAGATACTCTTGGAGGATTTGTCAATTCCTCGCAAGAGGCAGTAGCCGTTTTTTTTTTTAATAAATAGGTGGCGAGGCTGGGGATCGAACCTTAGACCTCCGGCATGACAGTCCATCGCACTAACCATCAGGCCACGGCTACTACAAATACAATCATTGGAAGGAAGAAAACCCGAGAGCATTCATTGGATGCACCCTATTACCAGTGATAGGTTATTTCCACTTCCGCTATAAATTTTACAATAATTGAATTTTCGACAAAAAGCAATGGAGAACTGAGCAGTTTCATTATGTCAAATACGTAGGAATATATCGACAAAGTCGGCTGATAAAACAATCCCTAGTGTGCGTTCGATAGATAGTCTCTAGTGTAGGGGCTCTAAGTCTATAAAAACAGAAAAACGTAATGATTTGCTTGACCTTTGTAACAAAGGTCTCGCACTCCCACCATTTCTGAAAACTCGTTGAAATGTATGTAATTCATTCCATAACTAGTATCGTAACCTTGAAGGTTTTTAAAGAAAGCTTTACAGAAATATTCTAAGAACTCGTAAAAATGAAAAAAAGTAAAAAAAAAAATCACAAAATCTGCTCTCCTGAAAAGAAGCTAATTTTGAGATACGTTCTTTGCCACTAAGCCGACAATATGTAATCAGATGTTGTTGCAAGGCAATAGGAATGAAAATTACGAATGGACAGGGCTGGATTAAGGAAATCAGGATTCAGGATGGGGACCGAAGGGTAGAATGGAATGACTAGTGCGAGGGCGATGGCACGCTGGCGACGCGCGGCTAAGCTCGCCGGATATAGGGGGGGATCTTACCCCCGCAACTAGCCCTCACCTCCAACAAAATTCACTCGTGCCAATACTTTCGAGTTAACGACTCGCTAACCCCGCTCACACCGAGAGTTCCACTGTTGTTATGGTGGATCGGCCTCTTCCCCTCCCAACCTGGAACTCAGTCGGCCTAGTTTACGAGTTCCCCTTAAGCGAATACTACATTGTGTGTTTTTGGTCAATACATGTTGTTGACTAACCCACTAAGGACTGCAACCGCCTTCCCACACCCCCTGAAACGGAAACTAGCAAGCCATTGTGCTTTCGGGAAGCACAGTCAAAGAATATACGTAGGCGTGATTTACAGGGATTTTATTTCACGTAAACACAAATAAAGCAATAAAACGGCCTTGGCCTCAAATAATACTACATCAAATCGGAATTTAAATTTCGCTTAATAGCTTAATCTAAGATTTAAATTAATAAAAATAAAAATAAAATAGAATGTTCCGAACATCCCGATAAGGCCCCAAAAAACGCCCCAAGGAGAACGGTGCATTACCCTGCACTCAACGGTTTATCCAACTAATTCGGGCAGGTAATCTGGTTTTCTTTAAGTACCCTTTTTTTTGTTTAGTTACCTTGTAACTCCCGATCACTACAACAAAAATCTAACGTTCGTTCTACCCAGAGTGAGCTCACTACAGGTTTTCTTTTCCCCACGACAAGAGGGATCGCGATTTCAAAAAAAAAAAGATAAGAAGCACAGGAGGACCCACTGTTGGCCCCTCGTTGGCACTTGGGAGGCTTCAAATGGGTATATTCGGAAAAATAATATGATCACTTAAGAAAGAATATACATAAATATAATCAAAAAAGGACGAACAACTATCACGCCCAAAAAATTAACACATAAACATAAAAACAAAAAAAAACTCCTTTGATTGTCAGGACTTTGCTTCGGGACGTCTGGACAACTCGGTTGCTTATAGATTTTAGAGCTGGTCTCCGGAAGGCCGGAGTCGTCTTTACTGGTTAAGACCGAACCGTTACTTGTTTCTGTATGTTGGACTTCGTTTTAATAATTTGGTCGTTCTTTTATATTTGATAGAGAGTTTCTAGCGGTTTCGCGGAGCCTGGCCTCGTGGTCACGACTTTCAAATTTGGTATATAGGTATTTACACATATATGGAGCTTAGATGGCGTAGATAAGTGAGTATATAATGGCGGACCTTTTCTCTATAAATTTAAGGTTTTTTCTTTTGTTACTTGGTTGGTTTGGAGAGTCCACAAACCAGGTGGTCCAAAAGGAATTATATCTTTTCGTCAGGATCCGTCGGTCTCTTACAATCCCTGTGTGGTGGTTAAAATCTTTGGAAGTATTTTACTTATATGGTCACTTTTGCCTGCGGCAGCGGCCTCCAATTCACCGCTAGAAAACTGAAATCCAAAAAGGACACTTATTTGTAGTTCTAAACTAATTTTTTTTTCTCAACCCTCACCTCTCACTTTTAAAACTTTGTTTTTGGTTATTTTTCTTTGAATAATAGTAATCCCGAAACTAATTCCAGAAAATTATTGCTCCAGTACTTTAATTCGTACCGTACTTTAATTTAAACAGGTTTTCACAGGAGAATGAATTTAAGCGTGTTCTACACCTACCGACGAATCACTGACTAACGCCTGATTCTTTCTTCCTACCAACATCATTTCATCATTCCTAACAGTGAATCGATCTCCCGTTCAAACGTCAACCACTCACACGAATTTATAGTTGAAGCTAACCAAATTGATACCTACACTAATACCTGCACGCATACATGTATTTGCAACATGATTTGTTCAACACTCATGCTAAAAAGGATTCGGACTTCCTGTCGTACTTTAGGAAATATAATGGTTCCGGTATTTGCTAACTTACAGGTACCTACTACTGGGCGAAATGAAAACCTGACGTTTGAACAAAAATGTAACTACTATGTAATATCCAGCCCTGAACGTTAAATAGCTTCGAATTTGTGTGTCGACTTACGAAAAATCCCTTCTCGTAACCCTAGAGCGATGTTGAGCACATTGAATAGTAGCCAACCGTCATTATGCCGCCCCCAAGGTACATCCATTTGACTATTCCGAAGTTGCGATGGTTGGTTCAACATCTCTTACAGAGAATCCTCCTTGGATCCGCTAAAGAGACCCTGCAGCAAGCATCAACAAAACTATAACCGAGGAAAATTCGTTGGTCAATCCTTTGCCCACTCGCTGTGCACTTGCGAGTATATCAAAGAAGAGCCAACAACCCTGGGTTACCTTCAGACTAGTAAATGTTAAGGGCTTGAAGTCAGGCGGCCGCAACAATGTTGTGTTAAATTTGAAACTAAAAAAATGAAATAATTATTTAAATAACAAAATCTAAAAAAGTTTAAAATATTTTCTCTTACCAGCATATTTTTAAAACGATACATTTAGCTATTAATGGAAGCAAAACTATTTTATTTTATTTTCCATCAAAATTTTTGTCTTTGCTATTTAATTAAAACAAATTAATAAATAAATATCGAAACTGTGAAAAACTTAAAGTACAAATAAAAAGTATCACAGTGTCGGCAGTTACTTATTTTATGTATGTACCTTATAATCACCTAATGTTGCCGTCATTAAAGCTTTTGTTCTCCTGTCCTTGCTCTATTAACTGGAGGCACATAAAATATAGCCTATTAATTTTTTAAAGTTTAAAATTTTTCTATATAAAAAAACATCGAAAATGTGTGCGCTTTTCTTTTGTATACAAAAACTTACTACATTTTGTAGTACACAAACTTGAAGCAAATCAGTCACTCATTGAGTCTTTACGTCAAATTCTCTTTCTTCTATGGTTGTATGGTTTTTACAAATTTTTAAATCTATTTTAAACTAACTTCTCGAGTGTCTAGAGGATTTAAATTTAAACAAATCTCAGAGTTAGATGCCAACAAACTTTGGAGTTCCTAGCTGTTACATTATAATCAATATCAAAATTTCACAGACGATAAGAAGATTTAAAATATGAATGTACATACATAGGTTACGAAACTAAAAGAAAATTGCTCCCTTCCCCATACATTTAAATTAAATAAAAGATGGGACACATCTAATACATAATAGTAATAGTACCAGGCCTATTTATAATTTTATATCACAGATATTATACTCGCAACCTTTTCAACTTTACAAAAAGAAGGAAGTAATATTTATTTAATATATGTTTCATTTAAAACAATTAAATTAAAACGGTAATTATTTTCCCAACCTTATTACATGTTAAAATTTACATTTCCAAAAATTGGTAAATTCAGATTTCTGCCTAAAATTTGATTTTTTTCGTGACGAATGGATTACGATATTAGATTTAATTTTTTTTGTCGTAGTATTAGTGTATATTCGTGTCTATGGACCTTATGTTGTCAAACTGGTAGCTGGTATCTGTCAATTGGCCTGGTGTATAGTGGTGTTAGCGAAAAGAGGGGTAGTTCTGCCGCAAAATCCAGATCTACTAAATTGTTTTTTCGCCCATTGGAATTCTAAAATTGTCAAAATCGGTGTTTTGACAGTTTTGGATTAAAAAATTTTTATTTTTTCATCCCATGAGGAAATTACACAAAACCCGGCAAATACATGGGTTTGGCAAATGAACAAAAGTGCTATAGCTAAAACAAATTACCTAATTCCAGCCCCTAGGATGATAAAGAAGATCAAACCTCGGAATTAAAGACCAAGCCATCAGAGTCACTTTACTCATTACAAATTTTTAACTCAAATGGCAACCATATTCCAAACTAAATTTATCATTATCCATACTTTGTGATTTGTTTTTTAATAAAAATAAAACAAAATATGAAATCATTTCTTTTAAATAATTTTGTCATTTAATTTAACGCAGGCACCGGATATGGCATTTCTCTATTCTTATTTGTTTTGATTTTTTTTTTGTACAACTTAACAATTTCTGAACTTAATTTCAGGGACACGCTTTTATAAAACTTTTAAGCTACAAAAAAATTGGTATTCCTCACAAAAAAAAAAACAAAAACAACAACACAAATCATCGTGTTCATGATTATTGTTTTCAAGGTCCTCTACTAGACATTTTGGCGCCCAACATTCATACATACATACATACATTACTTTTTAAAAAAATATTCAAACAAAAAACAGCAACAAAAATGGAAATAGGAAAAAAATAGACGTTCTAAAGTGTTTAGGTAAATATGTATTCGTATGTCTTTACATACATACACGTACGTACCTTACACAATAAAGAACTTTCACGAAAAATGCACTTGACCCTTAAAACCTACCAAAAGGGTAGATAGGAGATATTTCAGCAGAAGTGCCAGTAGAAGGAAGCATCGATTCATCACTATCGATTACATTCAATTTGAAAGTCAAGTTCTTTCCTTGAAAAAAAAAAAAACAAATGGTAGTAGGTAGGTGGAAAGGCTAGTTAAAGAAAAATCAATTTTCTGGCACTATCTCTTTTTGAAAATCTTAAAAATGATTGATTGGGAAGCAACTCGAAACTGTCAGTTGTATCATTAAATGATTCAAATTAAAGAATTTGATAAAGCAAAGTGATTAAATTATAATTTAATTTTTGATCGATTGCCAGAGCGCCAAATCAAAACTTGGCAATCAATTTCAATGCTGCATTTTTAAATGATCACAAACATTAAATTTATTGACGCAAATCGTTGACAAATTCTTTATTTTATAAATAAAAATACACAAACATAACATTATTCCAGTCTAATTTTAAAATTGCTGAATGGGAAAAGGGCAATAGCAATAGAAGTGGGAAAACAACATCAAGAAACAGTAGAAGTAAAAGCGAAGTAGATAAAAAAGTAGACCTGTGTATGTATAGTCGTTTGTTTTTGGGGTGAGATGGCTGTTGGGAATAATGAAATGCATTAAATGAATTTATGAAATTAATAAATAGGTTTTAGAAATTTTTTAGTTAGAACTTACCGCAACAAACGATGGACATTCAATTCGAATTTCACTTTTTTTCCGTTGGGATCTTTCTACTTTGAGAGTGGGTTGGTTATATTTTTCTTATTTTCTTCCTTCCCTCGCCTCGTTCTTTGTGTATTTGAGTTTTATAATGAAGAATAATAATTAAAGTATGAAATTAAGATTAAGAAATTTTTCTCCAAGCACGTTGTCGTCGTTGCTCTTATGATAAAATGGTTAGGTATTTTTTTTTGGACTCAAAAGCAAAAACTGGTTAAGTACACAAAACTTTTTTTTTAATAAATTGAAGCAAATTTGTTGCTTATATCAGCAGAATTCACTTCGCGTCGTTAACAATTAAAATAAACAACAAAAAAAAAGAAAATGATACAAAATTAAAACACAAAAACTCTTTAATCTTGTGGATTTTCCTTCACTTTTAATTCTTACAGACTTTTTCCTAGGCTCTTGATTTTTGTTGTATATCTTCTGTTGGATTTGATTTAATTTCACTTTTTTCGGTTATGGGTTTTGTAGCAAATTTGATTTAGTTCAAATTGATTATTGTATAGAGAGTTAGAGAAATAAACAAACAAAAGAAAATAATTATTTATTCAAAAATAAAGCAGATTTTTCGCGTTTTTTTGGTGCTCATAGCGAAAAGCGAAATGTGAGTTGAGAGACTTTTGTGTTTTGTGAAGAAAAAATTTGTTTGATAGAAAAATGACAGCGAAGGAGGAGGACAGCTGTTGGCGATGTTTTGGGTGGAAATGTCAAATGGATGACAGAAGAGCGGTGAAATAAACATAGACTGTGGTGAATTTCAATGGAAAGGTTGGTGTATTAGATAAATGGTATATGTAGAGGCTCTCCCAAACTGACGCGAAATATTCGTACCAACGACGAAACGAAACTTTCGCCTTTCTAAATTAATTCAGGTAACATCATTTTATCAGAGACTAAATTTTGACATTTCTATGTACAGATTCACCTCACTAGTGGCAAAAATTGTTCTTTCGGATAAAATTCGCACACGGCCTTACGTGGTGATATATGAGTGGCTCAACTGTTGCGATGCGTATGTTGTTACATTCCCCGGTCGACCCTTACATGCCGCCTCCACTGGATGTGAGCGATGTTCGGATTAAGAAATGTCTACAAAATATACCGCAGAAAACTACTTTTTGAAATTTGAACCTGACATGAGCGCTGTTCCAAGTTTGGCCATGAAATTATTTGACATTATTGGCCATATGCCTTGTGGATTCGGCGTGTTAATGATTATTACATGGATTTGCTGTTGAGTGTTGTGTACTGTGCACAAGAATCAAGCGTAGTGTTATTCAGCTATTTTGACTTAAGAGTAATGACTTCTCGAAATTAAATGAGTGCGAAGGTGAAATCCGATCTCTTTTCTCACTCTCACAATACATTTCAGACATGTTGTATATACTGTTATGGGTCCCATTACTGCCTAAAATCCACAAGCCAATGGTTCGCTTAAGCACAGCCGTGAGTAATCGGCGGCACGTTTGGCATTAAGCACAATTCAATTGCTGTGTGGTGTTGCATTTCGACTGACCCAGACGGCATAATTTAAGATGATAAACCAAATGGGCAATAGACGTAAAAACTATACAACTGAAAATGCACTGGTTCAACGCACGATGACTTCCTCAGATAGGTATGGGAATACACGGCCCTATCGAGGTAACCGTCGGAGCGGAATTCTCTCCGATTTCCTACGAATCGAAAATATTTTGCTTCGAGGTAGTTCTCCGACCAGCAAAATGTCTCCGATTCGTAGGAAATCGGAGAGAGTTCCGCTCCGACGGTTACCTCGATAGGGCCGACAACACATGACTCTTGAGTCAACGTGAAATAGCGGACTACTATCGAGCGTAGGTAGTTCCTAATTCAACTCAGTCGAGCGTTGTCGGTTCGATTGAACTAAATTAGGAACTATCTTTGCTTGACTGAGCTCTACCAAATAGCAATATATCCCTAACTCATTTTTTCACCTTACCGTTGGTTAAGACAAATTTACTGAGGTTGAACAAATCGCAGAGTTATCGCCCTTTCTTTTCTGTTTTGCTTTATGTTTTATTTCAATTGGAGTTCTACTCTGTGAACTTCGTTTAATCAAGTGGAGTAAAGAGTGCAGATAGATGAAACCTTTTCATTTACACAAGTTAATTTTCTTCTTACCAGGATGATTTTGTATACCCCTCTTTTGCCCTGCCCTTCTCTTCTCACTGTAGATATGAAAGCTGGCTCAAATATTGATCCGTGGTTCAGGAATTTTAACACATCGATTTCGAAGGAATAACTGATTTTAAAAGACGGTTCAGGTATCGGTAAACCTCAGTTAATCCGCCGAAAGCAGCGAGTTAAAATTGCTGAACCACGGATTAAATATTGAACAATGTTTGTACAACTGGTCCTAAGTGCACATAACATAGAGGAAATGAATTTTACAATTGACACGTTCAGCTACCTTCATATACATAAAATATTTCTAAAATTTGAATTTTCATAAAATCGCGTGTTTGTGACGAGTTGAAAATATAAAACTAGTTAGCGTTAGCTTCATTAACGGCCATATTATTCACTCAATACATCTAGATTTAAACTTAAATCTGGATGTAAATCATACAAATTCAATGTAAATTCATCTGGATTTAAGTTTAAATCTGGATGTATCGAGTAAATAATATGGCGGTAAGAAATAAAAGCAGAAATGTCCACTTTGGAATTAAAAAAATCAATTATTTTTGTTTACCACAATTCATTTGTAAGTTTTAATAACTTTAAGGTTAACACCTTTTTTTTTTTAATTTTGTTAGGTAGTATTATTGAAAAATAAGGGTAAATGTAAATATTTAATCCAATACTTGCGTCATCTTAACAAAACAAAAATTAAAAAATCCAGATTCATACGGCTCTTAATACCTGTACAGAAAATAATATGTTTAAAAAAAACGTAACCAAATACAAAAATTAACAAGCATACCTATTTCTTCCACCGCCTCCACGGCCACCTCCGCCACCGTACCCACCGCCACCTCCTCCAAATCTACCACCACCGCCACCTCTGCCTCCACCACTTCGACCACCAAACGATTCCATTTCATTGGCTCTCTTCTCTTTCATTACATTGAATCGGCGAGCCATTTCTCTGAGTTCATCAGGCACTTCCTGTTCGGCTTCTTCGAGAATGTCGATCAACTCCTTAGCTGATCCCCAGTCGGATCGTGTAAGAAAGCTAAGCGAGGTACCCAGTCTTCCAGCTCTACCTGTTCGCCCAACACGATGGACGTATTCTTCAATGTTACGCGGAAAATCAAAGTTTACCACATAGCTATAACGAGTTTAAATTAAATAAAAAAAATTAATAAAATTCTGTACCCGACATCTTACGTTATATCTTCAATATCTAAGCCTCGGGATGCCACATCCGTTGCAATGAGAATTTTTACCTCTCCAGAGGATATATCGGCGATAGCCTGCTCTCTGTCAGCCTTACAAAAAAGAACTTAAATTAAAAAAAAAAAAAAAAAATTGCCATTTATTTATAAATCACTTGATCTCGAGATCCATGAATGCATTGACACATAACACCTTCCAACGATAGATCACTGGACAGATCATCGGCTCGAACTTTCTTGCCGCAAAAAATAATTGCCTTGTCATGGGGTTCCATTGATCTGATGAATTCTCGGATCTTTAAAGAAAAGTAAAAATACAATTTGATATAAATACGATCGCTGAGAAATAATTATCAAAGATAAACCATAAAGGCAAAACAAAACAACTTACCCTATAACTCTTATCGTCTTCGTCCATGATCTCAATGACTTGACGCACTGAATGCACGGCTGCCAAATCTAAAGTGCCAACACAAACCTGAATTGGATTTTTCATGTAACTTTGTGCCAAACGACGAACTCCTGGCGGCCAAGTAGCACTTGTCATAACAGTCTGCCTATCTGGACGAATGTCCAGTAGAACTTTACGAATTTGTGGTTCGAAACCCATGTCCAGCATGCGATCGGCTTCGTCCAGAATCAGGAATGTTATACTATTAATATTGATAACATTGGCTTGAACCAAATCGTTCAAACGACCAGGTGTTGCAATAATAATTTCAACGCCAGATTCAATGTTTCCGATTTGAGCACGGCGATCTCCACCGCCATACACACATACTCTGATTAGAGAAGAAATGAATGAGTGAATTGGCTAAGATGTACAGAAGAGAAAGCAAATACTCACGCTTTCATGCCACGGAAGGAGTACTTTCCAACTTCCTTCTCAATTTGAAGTGCCAACTCACGAGTTGGTGCCAAAACAAGGACATTGGGTCCTCCACGTTCTGATCTAGGTATCGGTTGATATTCTGTGTGTATCATAGCAGGTAACAAGAAAGCCAAAGTCTTTCCAGTTCCAGTTTGTGCTATACCAATCATATCTTCACCGCGAAGTAAAACCGGCCATGCTTGCGATTGAATAGGCGATGGTTTTTCAAAACCCTAAAAAGGTCAAATTTTGATTTTAGAGAAAGAAATACTGCTTATTGGATGGAGGTGAACTTACCTGTTTGCGGATTTCTTCCAATAAATCAGGATATTTTCCAAAACACTGTTCGAATTTCCACACTGGATTTGGAATAGGATCGGATGTATCGGCATTTTCCTTGAACAATCTGTCAACGGTGGTATTGTTGTTTTCGGCTCTGATACGCTCAACTTCTTCAGGAGAACAATTAGTCACCTCTGGAGCTTCCTCGTAGAACTGCTTGATAAGTTTTGGACATTTTGCCCAACGTTTGGCACGTTCTTCTTCCTAAAAAAAAAAAAAAAAAAAAAAAAAAATAACAAATGGTTGCAAAATTTGTGAATTTATTATTTTTAATAAAGGCCTCATAAAAAAGAACCCATTAAAAATAATTAAAAAAAAAAAAACTTTTCTACAGCAGCAAGTCTTTTGGTGGACTCTGAGCTCCTATAGCAGTTTTTAAAATGGAAACCAGACTAACTACAGGAGGGAGTACTAGCTAGGGCCTAGCAATACGCTCAAACTTGCCTTTTTCGTAGCGAGTACATCGAGAAGTAAGGCAAAAGTATTTACATTATATATGTATTTATTAAAACAAATTATTTAAAGCCAACTTTAGAATTAGTCTGGCAAAACAGATAATTTATTTAGCCAATTCGCCTGTGGCCTCAGAATAGTCTTATTGCGAGGCTAGTCAAATAAAATATGAAAGTAACGAAATGAAAAAATTGAATTGAATCGAGCTACAAAACTTACATTGCAAGCAAAGTTAACGTACCTGAAAACTGAAAGAAACACGATATGTAGGTATTTAGTTTATGATTTTGCATTAAGCTAAAAATTATGTATCTACACATTATAATATGGCATACAAGCCTTCGTCTTCTCTTTCGCAACATTTACTATCGTTCTTTTCCATTTTTCTGCCATCCACCAACTAATCATTTTTTAGTAAATTTTTGTGTAATCTTTGACATATTAACATTTTAGTTTAACGTTACTTCTATAGCCTTTTCTGGTATAACATAGAAATTTTGTACATTCCCAGATTCGAATCATGTTCAGCGAAGCATGCAGATAAATGACCTCCGCTTGGACAATTATATTAAAAAATACAAAGTTCCGAAACATGAGAACCTATGGTTTTGCTTCGGCAGTCTAATATTTTCAATCTCATTGCATTTGTTTATTTTTTTTTTCAATACGTGTAGGTATAGGCACTTATCTCTTAAAATTCGCATACTTTAGAATATTTGTCATCCATGAAGCTCTACAAGAATATCTTCGAAAATAGATTTTTGCTAGATTTATTTATATTATGTATTATGAATGCTAGCATGAAGCACCAGTTTCTTTTGTTAAACAGGTTAAACTCAATTGAGAAATCGTGTGTAGGTATATGTTAGAGCTTCGATACACGATTCGAGCTTCGATTCCAGCTACGATAAGAAAATTGTACTTTGATTGTCGTACTGAACAACTCTTTTGTAGAAAAATTAAACCAAATTGAACAAAAACGGTAAAAATGAGAAATATATCAAGGCAATTTTTGTTCGGAGACCAAGACAATGCCATCAAGATTTAAGAATAAATAAATGGATTGAAATGATTTTAAAAAAGAAAAAAAGTGACTACCTAAACCATGTGCTCGAAATACAACTTACCGCGTTTTTGTTGAGTTTATCCCAATCGATGGACACGGGGTTGTCATCAACTGGATCCTTAACACCATACCCACAAACGAATTTGATTTCTTCGGGTCGTTCGGAGCGCCTATATCCTCCACCTCCACCTCCACCGAAACCACCACCACCACCACCACCACCACCGGAGCGCTCCGAAGGCCCATCAAGCTGTTTATTAATAAATTTAACAGCGTCATCGACCGAAGTCTGGCTGTCGCCTGACACAGTTACTGTGTTGGAATTTCTGTCAACGTTCACACGAACAGAGAAATCTGATTGAATGCGCTTGATGTTCGCTCCAGCGCGTCCAATAATCGCCCCAACGTCACCAGACGAAATCGAGATGTTCTCTGAACACTGAGCGGACGACCTACTTTGGTAGTCCCTGTCGCGGTCATTTCTATCGCTCCTTTCATAACGATCATTCCTGTCTCGTCCTCCTCCTCTATCATTGCGATCTCCTCCCCTATCATTTCGATCCCTCCTGTGATCCGAGTAATCGCTATTGCCACCACGATAACCACCACGGTCGTCATCACGATCACGACGTTGTTGTTGGTAATCATTCGAGGAACGATGATCATCCCTGTAGCCGCCACCGCCTCCATCACTACGCCGAGTACCGTTTTGGCTAGAACGCGGAGCGCTATTGTACGATTGTGAAGAATAATTTTTAGAAGCCGATGTTCCATTATCATTGTCCCAATCTTCTTCAAAGTCTCCCATAATTTATAATCTTTTTGTTAGTATTTATTTAACTTTTTTAATGAATTTAACAGAAAATTTGTAGGATCCAAAAACCTTCCGTATGCGAAAAGGAAGATTTTTTGTGTTTTTTATTTGTGTGAAACCCCGTTAGATTTACATAACGTTATGTTACGTTACGAAGAGTTTATTTCAGAGCCGTTCAGGCAAATGAAATGAATTAAAGTCGACTGTCCACTTGTCCTTAGGCCCTTTCACACGTAGCAGCTTTGTTTTCAGCACGAATGTTTTTTTAAAGCCCGAACGGAATTCGAAGATTAAAAGCGCTCTTCAAAACTATCCCATCAAATATTGACACATTTCAAAAAAAAAAAGTGGGATAAAATTACTAACGACTGGCAAATTTGTGTGAAAAAAATGATTTTTATATTTTGCTTCCACATTTGCATCTTAAGTAAATGAATTCACAATAACCTCAAACCCCCAAGTGGGATGGTTTTAGAACCAATCCTTAAAAATTTGCATGTATCATCACAATGTCAAATTGTGTGAAATGGGCTATCAAGTCATGTGAGACGAAATTTCATATTTTGCTTTCACAATATGGATTTACTTCCCACTTTTTTGACATTGTCTTAGTACTCAGTCAGTGGGATATTGTGGAAGGGCTTTTAAATGCAACAACCAACCAGAATCACATTCGAGCTTATACTCTGCGCTTTCATTAGAGCAAATGAGGTAATTTCGTTAAAATTTCCAAATTCAATTCGAAATCATCTCATTTCCCATACAAATTCACATTTCCAAATGAGGTAATTTCAACCAAATTTGCACGAAATTCTTTAGGAAATTAGGTAAAATTTTTATGAACACACCCAAATGGAATCCATTCAAAGTGGTGCGTTTTTTTATATTACTGTGGTTAACTATAGTTAACTTCGGTGGTTCCTTTAATTCAGAATTCTACTTGGAGTTAACTTTATGACGTCATAAAGTCGTTACTAAATTCAAAGTAAAGCCTTATACGGCGTTTTCATTAGAGCAAATGAGGTAATTTCGTCAAAAATTTCCAAATTACATTCAAAATCATCTCATTTCCCATACAAATTCAAATTTCCAAATGAGGTAATTTCAACCAAATTTGCACGAAATTCGGTAGGAAATTACGTAAAACTTTTATGAACACACCCAAATGGATTCCATTCAAAGTGGAACCCATTTCAAATGATAGGATTCAATGCAAAAACAACAAAAACAAGCGATTGACAATCTGGGCCTTCAAACAAAATTAGGAAATTTGAAATGTGAACACTTTTTTTGTAATTTGCCAAATTACCTCATTTCAGGTTTAATGAAAACGCAGTATTATACTACGTTTTCATTAGAGCAAATGAGGTAATTTCGCTGAAAATTTCCAAATTCGATTCGAAATCATCTCATTTCCCATACAAATTCACATTTCCAAATGAGGTAATTTCAACCAAATTTGCACGAAATTAGGTAGGAAATTACGTAAAAAACTTTATGAACACACCCAAATGGAATCCATTCAAAGTGGAACGCATTTAATATGACAGAATTCAACGTATAAAACAACAAAAACAAGCGGTTGACAGCCTGGACTGTCAAATGAAATTAGCAAATTTATAATGAAAACACTTTTTACGTAATTTGCGAAATTACCTCATTTCGGCTCTAATGAAAACGTAGTATTAACTACATACATAAGCCAAAAAAGTGAAAAAGTACAAAAGCGAACATTTTCAAACTCATTTTGGGATAGTGTTTCTCACAGGAAAACTTATGAAAATGATGCAGAAAGCTTAAATTTTGGTTTAAAAATAATATGTATATATTTTTTTTTCACAAAACAACTGCGCTAGCTGGAAAAAAATATTTTTACTTTTGTAATTTTGCAAAAAGTGGCTTATGTAGTTAAAGCTTAAAAGTGTCAAAAAGTAACTTTTTCCAACTCATCACCTTGATAGGGGGGTTCACATTCAACGACAAGTTGATCAACATGTATCTAGTCGGCAGTATTTTGTAATGTGAACAGCAGTCGAACGACCGTCGATCGACTTGTTGTGTAGTTCAATTTTTTTAATATTTTGCTCGGTCGGTCGACCGTTGTAGTAAATGTGAACACTAGTTGAACGACCGATGATTTTAATTTTGTAGCTTTTTTCTATTTTTTTATGTAAGATTTTATTAGCACGCGTTGAAATCGAAGTTAAACAATAAATAGAAACGCGAAGAATCAAAAATAGTGCGGTTATATTGGTGTAAAAAATTAAATACGCGTAATGTTTGCTCATTGAAATTTTGTTTTTAAATGAAGTCGGCGAAACGGTCGTAGAATGTGAACGCTAGCAAAACGACTCGGGTCGGTCGACACGTCGTTGAATGTGAACCCCCCTGATATGAGTTGAAATAGTAGATCTGTCAAACACAGCTGAAATGTTAAGCCTTAACTACATAAGCCAATAAAGTGAAAAAGTACAAAAGTAAAAATTTTCAAACTCATTTTGGGATAGTTTTTCTCACTGGAAAACTTATAAAAATGATGCAGGAAGCTTAAATTTTGGTTTAGAAAGAATTGTATACATTTTTTTTCACAAAACAATTGCGCTAGCGGGAAAAAAAATATTTTTACTTTTGTAATTTTGCAAAAAGTGGCCAATGTAGTTAAGACTTAATGGTGGATCTTTTGTACTTTTTGCCCTTTTGATTTGGAATTGTTTTCAATATTTAAAATATATTTTTATCAATTTCATCAATTTTATTTTGTCAAATTTGATTTTTGGAACAGTTTTCTTTTATTTTCTTATGCATTTTCTTTCTGTCGGCATTTTCTTCTTGTTATTTCGTCAATTTTTCATCAAAAATTCTGTGCCATAAGCAATGATAAAAATTGCACTTATTTCTGTTCGATTTATACAAATCTTAAGTGTAAAAAAATTTAATTCGGAAATAGTACACCTGTTATTTTGAATTCCTAATAATTATTTTTGCAAATAAATTTAATGCAATTACATTTTTTCTTGGTTATTCATTCCAAATACAATTCGATTTTTTTTTCAAACCCTTTCGTTTGACAGATTAACTACTGTTAACTCTGGTCGTTCCTAAATGAAAAAGTTACCAAGAAACTTTCTTAAGTCCCCTTTCACACAGGGCAACTGAGTTGCCGGCAACAATTAGTTCATAGCGAGAAGGGCAGGAAGAAAGAGGGGGAAATGAAATCTCCCACGTCAACAAATTCAGGAGATTTTTTGGACGTTTCTCTTCACATTACGTTTGTGTGCGTTCAACCAAGGTAGTTTAAAAGGAAAATAAAGAAAATCTCCGGGTTTTTGTTGCTTGCGTGTGAAAGGTACAAGAGATTTTTAAGGAGATTTAAAGAAAACGTCAAAAAAATCACCAGCAACTAGTATCTTCGTGTGAAAGGGGACTAACTATAGTTAGTTAGTTATATGGCACATCAACTTTTATTTTTGACACATTAACTATAGTTAACCACAGTAACATAAAAAGAACGCTAAGTGGATCCCATTTAAAATGACAGAATTCAATGGGTACGTTCAATTAAAAAAATCTGAAATTTCAGAATCTGAAAATTCAGATTTTTTCGTTGAACGCAAAAAAAAATCTGAAATTTCAGTCAAAAGCCATTGTGTCAAATTACCGTATTAGGTTTAAATTTTGATCCGTGGTTCAGGAATTTTAACTCGCCGATTTCGACGGGTTAACTGAAGTTCAATGATGGTTCAAGGTTCTAATATGCACTAAAAGCCAATTGCATGCCTGAACCATCGTTGAACCACAGTTAATCCGCTGAAATTGGTGATTTAAAATTCCTGAACCACAGATCAAATATTTGTACAACTGGCCCTTATTGAATTTGCATTGAAGAGAAATAAATGAGAACTTGATGTATCGTAAATAATTGTTAATTAAGCATGAGTTTTGTAGATGAAATTTTATGTAAAAAGATTACCAACCGGTTTGTTTGTAGTAAATTTGTTTTAACTTCAATGAAAAATTGTTCCACAATAATCCGATGGAGAATAATGGGAATACTTTTGGAAGACAAATCATTCCTTTGCTTTGAACGTACCCAATTTCTTGTCTGAAATTTCAGAATAAACGTAACTAAACGTAACTAAAAGCCACTAAAAGTCATCTAACTTTTTATGACAGCTGGCCAATCAGAAGCTCCAAAAATTCAGAAATCTGAAATTTCAGACGGGATTGTACGCACGGAATGTAAAAAACAACAAAATCAAACGATCAAACAAAATTTGATATGCAGTATGATTCCAAGTTTTGAGAAGCTTTTGTATAAAAAATTTAATTTAAATCGGTTACACATAATGTGAGATAGTCCAAAATAAAGAAAATGGTTCTATGAGATGGACTGTTAGTAATGGTTAACAGTAAATTTTGTTTTGATAGACCATACTAATATCAGTATTTCGAACAATTTTAATCAAAATCGTAGGAGTCGTTTTTGAGAAAATTTATATTTTCTGTAACGGTTTTTGAACATTTATATGGAAGGTAACGTTATTTTGACTATAATAAAAAGTTTTTTCAAAATATTTTAGATAATGTTAAAAAACCCCTTGTTACCAAGTTTCATAAAAATCAACCAAGTCGTTTTCGAAATATTTGGTTTTCAAAAAACAATTTTGAAACTTGTTTTTGAAAATCCAAAAAAAAAGTTTTTGGAAAATTTTGGCATACAAAACTATTAAAATTTTTCAGAAGGTTCTCAATAAAAAAAAAATATAAAAATCAGTTTATTTCTTTTCTAGAAAAACGAAAATAAAAAAAATGGTTCTATGGGAGGTACAATTTAAAACCATTTTTTGCAAATTTAATTTTTTAAAAAGCTAATAAAATTTATTGATTTTTAATTAGAAAAATCTGTCGAGCCATTTTTGAGAAAAATAAGATTTTCCAAAAATGCTAAAAAAAATTATATGGCAGGTACCGTTATTTTTGGTCCTAAAAATAAAAGGAAAAAAACGTGTCGGGGTAATGTCCCGAAAACACTTTATACCAAGTTTAATTAAAATCGACCCATGGGTTTAGGCTGTAGGCAAGTCCACAGACAGACAGACGGACAGAATTGCTAGACCCACTTTTTTCTTCTTCCACATCATCGTAATGTCAAGTTTGA
This sequence comes from Epistrophella euchroma, assembly GCA_947049315.1. NCBI lineage: Eukaryota > Metazoa > Arthropoda > Insecta > Diptera > Syrphidae > Epistrophella > Epistrophella euchroma. The sequence continues at coordinate 115,520,468 of OX346245.1, read as the reverse complement.
TTGTTATCTTGAGTTAAATTTTTTTTACGAATCCAAGACTTGCCATATAGTACCTATATATCGCAAGTAAAAAGCATTTAAATTTTGCTGACGGAAATTTCTTTTCCGTATGGAATTTGTATCAGTAAAGCTAATAAATGCTTTTTTAATAAAGAATATATCCCCTGAAGAAAATTTTGTTAATGAGAAATGAGATAATCATCGATTCGTATTCTTTTAGTACTTCAAATCGTAAGGCAAAACATTAAATTATCAAAAGGAAATTTTTTTCCTGATGCATTTTCCTGATCGCTATAACCGGCCTCTAAGGAAATTTTCTTTCAAAACTTGGTGGAAATTTAAAGTTACAAATACAAACCCAATGAGAAAGAAAAAAATTGGGATACTTGGTAAAAATTTCAAGTTAACAAGCCAAAGTTATTTCAAAAAAATTATGCCATTTTAATTTCAGGTAGTTTTCCAACTTTTTCATTCCTTTTTTCAAAAGTTAACTGTAATTTAGTTTTTCGGCCGGATGTACTATGTTTTTACTGGAGCATGAAGTAAAACAAAGAACGTATACATACAACATTTCTGACTTTTTGCCGTCAAGTCCTTATCACAGAGTGCCACCACACAGGACACAAGGAATACCATAGCACTTAAGGACTATTTGAGTTTAAAAAATCTCTTTTTTATCTTACTTTTTCTACTTTTTACTTTTATCTTTTTCGATCTTCCATTCATTAAAATGCATCTTTTTCTTATGAGCAAACATATTGGCGCCGGAATTGAATGTTTTCGTACAAAACGTACACTTGTACAGAATTTCACCGGTATGCAAGGTCATGTGTTCCTGCAATTGTTTCGAAAATAATCAAATTATATAAGTTCCTTATACCCAGCTTACTTACTTTAAGTGAAACAGCTCTCTTGAAGGCCTTAGGACAAGAGGTGCATTTAAAAGTTCTTTCACTCAAATGAACATATCGCTTATGTTTGAGGATAGAATTTCGAGATGGCCCAGTTTTACCACAAACATCACATTCGTGAACAGTTCCTTCGTCATCGTGAAGCCTACGGTGTGCACGCATTGTATGCTCATTCTTCATCCAGGTTTTACATATTTGGCACTGAATTTTAGGCAGCGACTGTCCCATATGTTCTAGTTGGTGTTTCTCAAAGAACACACGACTCTTGAAGACTTTCGAGCAAATTTCACACACGTGCGCGTAAGATTTAAGGTGAACTACTCGAACATGCACACGCAGAAGGGATTCGGTTGCATATCTGTAAAGATCGGAGCAATCGATTTAGTATTTGTATTCCCTGAATAAATTAACTTACGGCTTTCCGCAATCCTGACACACGTACTTCTTTTCATCGGGACTAAGGTGTGTTAATCTATGTTGTTCATAGCGGTATTTCTTTATGAATGTCTTCTCGCAATGTTCACATTGAAAAATACTCGAATGAGGCTCCAAGTGACTTAACATGTGTGCTTCCAGTTGTTTTTTATCGGAGAAAACTGTATCTAAAGAGCATTTTGAGCACCTAATAACGAAATTTGATTGTGAATGGATTTCTTGGCTAATCGTGGATTACTTACTTAAACATCTCTGGATTCTTATGCCTTAGAACATGCTCTGCAATCTTTATAATCTTGAAAAACTTAACTTCACAACATGTTATATAGCCCCGAATCTTGTGTTGGACTTCGTAATGGTCAAAGAGTTTTGTACAGCAGTTGAAGTTTTCTTTGCATAGATCACAAGAAAGGTCGAAGAAGGAGTTTATTAATTTTTCGTGTGTGTCTTCTTTGTCCGTGGGTTTTCTTCGATTTTTTTTTATTTTTCGTTTATCTGCAGATTCGTCCCAACTTTGTGATGTTTCCTTATTTTCCACGGGAATATTTTTTTGATCCTTTATGAACACAGTTATTTCCTCAGCGGTATTGTTGTTCTCAACTTTTTCCTTTTTCGACAAATCTGATGGAGAAAAATTTGCATTTTCGTGTGGGATAATTTTTGCTTTTAAAACTAAGGAAAATAAATTATTACGAATATTGTAAAAGAAATTATATTAAAAAAAATTTTATGGCGGTTTAAAAATATGGGTCACAAAATAACTTAACAGAAAATTCTCAAATAAAAAAACCCAAAACTTTTTACCCTTGAAATAAAAAAAATGTTTTGCAAATTGTCAGATAAGAGCACTGGTCTTTATGGAGAATGTCTTGAAATATTTAGGTTTGTTTTTGCCAAAATTTAAGTAGAAAATTACCTATTTGATCAAAGAAAATTGAAATTAACAACAAGACCATGTTCATTTTACTGGAGACTATGCGATTTTAGTTTTTTTTTGTTAAAGTTCAAATGAATCGAAAACAATTTTTTTAAGCGATTTTTACTTTTATCCTTTTTTGGTAGAAAAAAGAAAGGAACGAGATAAGATCTGGCCTCTGTCGTCATAACTTACCAAGATTTTTCTACTTTCTTACCTTCGTCGTTGCATGGCATAATTTCATCTGCCTCTTCTTTATCTTGTATATTGTCTTCATCACAATTATCTTCACATGCATTTGATAAGACCACTTCATAAACATCACTTTTTGTGTCCACATAAATAATAGAATTTATACTTTCCTGAATTTTTTGTATTCGCACGAAAAACTCATGAAAATCATTAACTTTACTCCAGCATTTGGAACATATTTTGTTGGATATTTCATCGTCTTGAGTGACCTACATAATATTTATAGAAAAAATCCAATAATAAATAATATTAGGAACTTTACAGTAGTATATATACCTCTATAATGGAATAATATCCAAGGACATCATTAATTTTAAATGATCCTTCTGGATCAACGAATATATCGAGATATTCAGTACCATGCTCTAAACACAGACGGCATATTTCACTAACAGCCATTTAATAATTACTTAAAAATGTTCAAGGATTTAGAACTTTCTGTTTATTTAATTTTGCCAATTTTGATGTGAAAAGTTGTATTTTGATTGTGTTTTCGTTTGTTTTGTATTTGTACACAAAACTTTTTTTGCTGTCAATTTTTAGCATGACATTCAGCTCTTTAAAATGTTAACCCAGGAATAAGAATCATTCAGCCGCAAAAGCATCACTGCATGCGTTGATTTTGGGTGAGTTCATTTTTGTATCCAAAGCGTTTTCTTGTTTTATACTATCAGCCGTATAAGTTTTTCTTCAAACGTTTACGGCCATATTCACTCAAAACATCTAGATTAAAACTTAAATCTGGATGTAATTCATACAAATTCAATGTAAATTCATCTGGATTTAAGTTTAAATCTGGATGTATCGAGTGAATAATATGGCGGTTAGAGGTAAATTAGTTAAGTGTGTTTAAATATTTAAATTGTCAAAGCTAATTATAATCTATAATCGTTTTCCCAGTGATACCTAACTAAACGATGTTTGTGTCACGTAACGTAAAAGATTCTGCAGAACACGTACAAACAAGACCAACATGATTACAGAAAAGAAAAATGTATTCGTTGGAAGAAGGGAATACGTGTTATTGCGAATAAAATTTCCCTAGGAAAATTGCTAACTTGAATTATGTTGAAAGTTCCCTTCGAAACATATCATGGGTAGGTGTATTCATCGCAGTTGCCAAATTTGTGTGAAGAAAATGTTTTCATATTTTGCTACCACACTTGCGTCCAAACAAAACAATTCACCATAACCTCAAACCAAGTGGGATATAATGTGTGATGGTTTTAGAACCAATCCTAAAAAATTTTCGTGTATTAACACATGTCAAATTGAAGTCGTGTGGGATGAAATTTCATATTTTGTGTCCACACTATGGGCACGTTCAGACGACGTAGCTGACTAGAAAGCTAGGCAAGTTTCTAGTTTCTGATTGGTCAGCTGTCAAAATTATGCATTCCAATCTAGGCAAATTTTATTGGAAAATGGTTGGAAAGCTAGGTGAGAATTATCTCCCTACATTTCTAGTCAAGTGCATTTATGTCAGAATACCAGCTATTATACAGGATTTACTTATCACTTTTGATATGATTGTGTTAATATTCAGTGGGATAGTGTGGAAGGCCTATTTTGTTGCCTCGTGTACGTGTGAGAGAGGAAATGTGGACTTGTCGGAATACAAAGCTGCTTTTGGCGAAGTTCAAATACCACAAAGCTTAAAGCAAGTTAAGAAAAAGCCACGTTTTATTACCTACGAATCGGGATCAGGATCATTTCTTAACACGTAATACAAACAAAAATCGAGATTCTTATCAACTTATCAGTTGTCAAAGCAAGGCTGTTTGCTCTAAATATATGCGAGACGAAAAATTTCAACAATTATTAGCAGTTTCTTTTGCTCTTTTTTGGCCTATAGAAAAAACCGTCAATTGAATTTTTTTTTACAAACCTTATCAATTACACTGGTCGACAAAGTTAAATTATTTTTTTTTTTTTACAAAAACCAAACTGCACTTTTTTAAAGTTTTTAGGTGTGATAAATTTGAATCTGAAGTCAGAAATATTCTATAACATCACGTTTTTGAGATATTCCGGTTTGAAAGTAAAAAAAAATCCGTTTTTCGCTGTTTTCGAGGTTACGTTAAACCGTGAGGGAATTTGTTTAAATATAATTTGTAACAGTTTCTGAAAACACTAGATTTCTTTTTTTTTCTATTTAAATCTCTCCAATATCTCTTCCCTTCCCCGAGAAATCCTGATCTAGTTGTAAGCCTTCATCCTATAAAATTTGAAAAGTCGATAGAGAAAGATCACGCCATAGAACGACCTATCCTCATCGAAGTACCAGATAATAATAAGTATACAGTTTTGTAGGTAGTGTCTAATCAAACAATTTGCGCAAGGGTTGTCTAGCGTGAAGTGGTCAATTCATAGGGTTGCCATGCTTTAAAGGTAATTTTTCGGGTTTTTATAATTAATTAATAAATTATAGTTCAAATGTAAGAAAAAGTGGATAGTTAAAAAAAAAATATAAAAAATGGATTAGAGTGAATATGGATATGGATTTGAATTTTCGGATTGAATAAATCCGGTTGGATTTAAAATTCACCCAATTTAAATCCTATATGAATAATATGGCCGTTAGATAATTTGTCACTTCCTCGCAGCTACTGCGTTTTTTATTTTTAGGTGGACGAGGCTGGGAATTAAACTCAGAGCTCCGGTATTATTATCCTGCTTAAGACAGCCGTCCAAGCATATTCCGACTATTTCGAAGTATTTAGACAGACACTGTCAAAAATCTAATAAATACGATCGAGGGTGTAAAAAGTTAAGCAACAATATTTTATAAAAAGATTCTTGTGCATGTTATGATTCCTTTATTTGTTATTTATTTTTAATTTTTAAATACAAATGACATTTTTTTTTAATTAATTACAAATTATTTATCCAAAATAGCTTTTAACGGCCTTTAGTCCATGAAAATTTGGCGTTTTGTCCCGGCGATCTCACTTTTTATATTTCAAATCGTATGTTCAAACATAAAATTATGAATAAGAAATGTTCTCCTGATGCATTTTCCTGATCGCTATAACCGGCCCCTACTCAAAACGTAATCAAACCTGTTTATTTGTCAATTAAATTAAATAATTTTTTTTTTAATTACTTGTATCTATTAATACTATCAATAATTACATGGAAATATAGTTGAATTTTTTTCATTTACTTTTCAACTGTGTTATTCACCCAACGGTGTACAATTATTGTAAAGTATCGGCTACAAGTTTCTCTTGCAATACAATAATAATTTATCTCTGAAAAATCTACAATATTTTCGAATTCAAAGCGTGAGCAAGAAGTTCTTAAAATCGCTAAAACATACTCGGGATAAAGTCTTTATAGCTTCTATTTTAGAGATATTAATACAATGCAAAACATCAAAAAAAAGTCTCCAAAAAAAAAAACTCCTTAAGGTTCGCTAAGAGGCTTATGTATATCACAAGTTCCAGTTATCAGATCGTCAGAACTAAATTCTTAAGGGATATTTAAAAAAAAAATTAAAAAATCACTATTTTTCAACCCCACCTCCACTAGAGGCATAGAAAAAGAAATCACAGACTCCGGTATTCGATATCACGATGCATACTCATACTCATATTTTTCTTATACTCGCACTGGTAACTATATCCACTTCCAAATTAGTTTAATTTAAAATTTAACACATATTCCACATGAAATTTTCATAAAAAAAATAGACATGGAATGAAATAAAAGTCTTGTCTTCTAGAAAACTTTTAAAAGGTTATTCATTGCCACTAGAAATTAATAAGTACAAGAAAACAGGTTCATAGTTTGTACAAAGAGTTTTATTTCATATAGTGAATATACATTTAAATATATAATATATAAGGTATTCTCTTGTTTGAAATATAAAATTATGTTTTTCTTAACAGTCTGACTCTTTACACAACATATACTTTGATGTAATAATTAATTTATTTTAAAAATATTCATAAATTTATGAAGTGGAAACATTTAATTGCGTGAATACTTTTCTTTACTTATCTCTTTTTCTGGACATCAATAATACATAACAAGAGCTAAGAAAGTTATGTAGTATATATATAAAAATAATATTACAGAGCAAACGTTTTTGTTTGAAAAATCCAAATAAATCTCATGCTTACCACAATTTAATTAGAATTGAATATTGAATAAAAAATTAAGGAAATTCTTATAAATTTATGTATCCATTGTAAATATATGTTAAAAATTTGAAAGCACCAAACAAATTGATTCGTTTTATCCTTAATTTTAGAAAATTAAAATTCCAAACTATTCTTTTTTTTTTTTGTATAGGTAATTGAATTTACTTTCGACTGGCAGTTAAAGCATTATTGCCTTTGTTATCAGTGTTTCCAAGAGTTGGAAAACTTTCACGCATAGCATGTAATTTAAAATGGTTGTCAGCATCGGACACAAGCAAAACTTGTTTGCAGGTTGAGCAAACTTCTAATTTAGCATTTGATTTCTTTTGATCATCGGGCAATGAATTTAAGCGTTGTGTATGAACTAGGTAGAGCTCCTGTAAAAAAAAAAATTTATAATATTAATGCAGAAGTATATTTTCTGAAAAGAACTAATTACCTGTTGTTTATTGATGTCTGGCAAGAGTGATAAGAGTTCAGGGAAAATTAGGTCGAACTTATCCCTAAGCGCAGCTTGACAATGCTCATAATAGGATTGAGCTTTGTAGATTCCTTCTCGGAATTTTTGAGATATTTGTCGAAATTCTTCTAAAGCCTCAGGCGTTTTGAGGGCATCCTTAAAATGACCAACTAGTTTCTGAATAGTAATTGATAAAGTTTTTTTTTATTATTTAACTTTTAGGAACTTTGTTTTGTAGGAAAATAATTATGAAGATTTTATGTATCAAGTGCACAACTCTGTGTGTCGTACGTGCTTCCAAAAGGCACAGAAGAGTTGTATTTTATTTTACAACCGATTTTGAGTGAAATAGTGAAAGCTAGTGCCCATTTATTTGAAACAATCGAGAGTGGAGTGAAAATATCATAGAAAGCATAAGGTACTATTGTATTTGTACAAATTTCTCAACATAACAATGGCTTAAGTTGGATAACTTTTGCGTTTTGTGATCATGGAAAGTAGCTGCGGAAAAAGCGATGGAGAAGCGTAAAACTATCATTGCGCACATCACTACGAGAACAAATCCGTTGAATCGTTTATCTAGAGAATATAGCTACTCAACGGTTTTATGACAGAATCATACAGAAGTCTTTTTGGTGGAACAACGAAGAGTTAGATTGCATCTTTTATACACGTTGTAAACTTAATTTGTTCAAAAAATAAAAAAATAAATTTGATGGCACAACAGCTCATGAAGAACTAGGGCCTAGTGACTTACAACTCTCAACCATTCCTGTGTGCGTGTCTGCAGGAATGGAGGGGACCTACAGTTTATTGCCGAATCCGAACGGCTCACGAGCGGCACTTTTATGTGACAGGAGATACTCTTGGAGGATTTGTCAATTCCTCGCAAGAGGCAGTAGCCGTTTTTTTTTTTTAAATAAATAGGTGGCGAGGCTGGGGATCGAACCTTAGACCTCCGGCATGACAGTCCATCGCACTAACCATCACGCCACGGCTACTACAATTTGTTCAAAACAAATTCATAAAAAATGAAAAACAATAGGCACGAACAAGGGATTAGCATAAAGATATAATTCCTCCTTTAAATTTATAATAAATCAAAATTTTCTTTAGAAAAAGAAAGCACCATAATTAAAGTCTCTTAGATTAAACTTGATGAACAAGTAAATTTTGCTTGATAAAAATTACCTGATTCCTAGTGATAGCCTCTGGGGGTTGTATGTAGCTATGAGTTGGTACAATGTTATAACTCTCGCCCAACGAACTGGTGAAGGTGAGTCTATTGGGTAATTTTGCTACCGAGTTTAAGGTGACATTCTGGAAACCGGGAGGAGGTTTTATTGGTGCGGTAAAACCAGGTGGTGGACCCACTGTTCGATGTACAAATTCTCTCTCATTACTTTCAAGGCTTGAATTTTTAACATTTCCATTTACAAGAAGTGGTGCTGGTTTAACTAAGTTTGTGTTCGCATTTGCGGGCTTATTTTCGTTGTTGTTCTCTTTCTTTTGTTTATTTCCACTGGAAGGTGCAGAAGGTGATTTCTTTCCTTCCGTACCTGAATTTTTATTTTTTTTCTCTTTTTTGTTACTGCTTTCCGTGGATGTATTAATGTTATTGTTATTATTATTATTATTATTGCCACTATTCCCATTTTGCACATTATACTTGGAATTTTTTTGTTTAGAATTTATATTCAAAAGAGGTGCTGGTGCAACCTTAGATTTACGATTCTCAGCTTCACGTTGTTGCTTTTGTGATTTTGTCCAACTTGGTGCTGCCGGTGCAGTTGTCTTACTGCCCATTGCGAGTGCTGGAAAAGCCATAGAATCCAATTTCGGAGCACTTGCTTCGAATGCAGCTTTTTTAGCTTTGGCCTCTTCGGCTTCCTTTTGCACAAGTTGAAGTTTATGAAAATTGTTTGGGTTCGCCACGGAAACATAGTCATCCATTAAAGAGCGATGTTTAGCCGAAACATTATCATAGTTTATGTTAGAATTGGATGCAATTAGATCTTCTCGGAAAGCAGCATGTGCTGCTGCCTTTGATGAGCCCGGTAAAGAGGGAAATTCTTTTTTGTTAGAGTGGTTAGGTTTTTTGCTGGTTGCACCGGAACTTGTGCTTGGACGATTTGAAACATGAATTAACATGCCAGTAGGTGTTGATGATGGATTTTTCTTAATTACCGAACTAATTGAAGTTTGCTTGGGACGGCTTGTTGATGCACCAGCACCTTAAGGTTAGAAGAAGTTTTGATTTCTGAATTTAGAACTGTTTAGAAATGTTTTTAACTTACCGCCGCCACTTTCAGCGCCACCTAATGCAGGAAAATTCTCTTTTGTTCTGGCTAGACCTGCTGAGCCTAATTTAGATCGAAGTCCCATCGGTATAGGTAAAAGACTTAAAGCTGGAGTTCCATTACCTAAAGAGGGAAATTCTTGTTCATTTCGCGCATCTATTGGTGGAGCCCGTTGAGGATAAGATGCTTGTGAAGTTTCAGGTTGTTGTTCTACCTCGTTTTCATTATGACTAAAGCAGAAAATAATGATAAAGTCAAGTGTAAAATTGGCACGTCTTAGGCATATCTAGAAGGATAATTCAATCGCGAAAAAAAAAAATGAAACACTCACCCTCTTGAGCGCAGACTAGCAATATGGGGTTCTGTTTGTCCTGAACGTCCCCGTGGTCCCAATGTTATTTCCAGCTGAAGAGTTCGTGCTTGCTTAGCTTGTTGTTTACTGAAAGATTTTCCATGAATATTGGCAACGTGGGCTTTATAATCGATCTCTGTGCGAAATGCACCCGTAAATTCTTCCGTAGCACATCTGCCTTCCTCGCAGAAATAATGATCTTTACGGAAATGATTACGCAATGATTCATAATTCCTAAAAAGGCAAATAGTTTAAATTTATAACAAATTTTCTCAAAAACTTAACATTTTTCCATACTTATAAAACTCATTACATCCATCGGCATCACAAAAGTGACAAAAGTAATGATCTCGTCGCAAATGACGAAACAATTCGTCACGGTCTAGATAACGTTTGTCACAGTACTCACACAACGGATGTCCACGATGTGATTTGTTATCTGGGTCGCCTTTACGACAATGCAACGATAATTCGGCCTTCGAGTAGCATCGACGTTCAAAGGAAAATATTTTCAAGTTATCAGTGCACAAATCACAGTAGTAGTGATCGTGATGGTTTCGAACATGTTCGCGAAGGGATGTAAACTTGCGAAATACCGGATGGTCACACCTTTTCAGTTCAAAAGAGATTTTTTTTTGTTATTTTAGGAGAGCTATTATATTTTTCAAAAGGTTTCAATACTTAGGACAAGGATGATCCAAGAGATTGTTAAATGCCTGTTGAATTGATTTTGTGTAAAAGCAGATTTTATACTTTGTGTTAAAGTATTCTGACCGATTTTTGGCTTCCAATTCACGATAAGTCAATTTGTCGTACGTGAAAATGACCTGAAAATATTTCAGTTTAGCATTTATCTCTTAATAAACTATGTTTCCATACATTCGGAAAACATACTAAATAATGAAATTATTACTTTTTCTGATACCGAGTAGCTAGTAAGCCTAAAGAAATTGCCGTTCCCCGCTATTTAGCCCCATTTGAAAAAAAAAAATGGAACCTTTTGATTCAGTTCCTCTAGGCTAAGCACGCACTTGCGATTGCCAGTCGCGCAATTTTTTAGTCGCAATAAATTAGGCACATGGGATGGCACATGCGACTAAAAAATCGCGGCACTTAAAAAAAATGAAACTGGTTCTATTTTTAGAACGACTTTGAAGTCGCAATGAATTTAAATCGCAAGTGCGTGCACAACCAATAAAAGATGTAGGTATGTTGCATTCGTTCACAGCAAAAATGTGTTGCGATCGCGATTTTTTAATCGCAACAACTTTAAATCGCAAGTGCGTACCTTAGTGGAAGAAATCAGGTTAAAGAAAGGAATATCTATCTATCTTTTATATAATATGTATAATATAAGTATGTACATATGTATATAAAAATAAGTTTATGCTCTAAAAACCCTAAAAACTAACTAACAGATTGAAACTTCTGGCATCGAAATAATCATAGATTTTGCATCCTACACGTCTTAAGATGAATCATTAAAATTTTCAATGATAGCTATAACTGGTGCCTTACAGAATCTTTCCATAAAATTAATTAAAAAAAAAAAACACTGACCATATGATTAAGCACATACTTTCACAGATTTAAAGAGCACGTAAATAAAAAAGTTTTACAATTTATCGATAGAGGGCTCTGTACACTAAAATATTTAAATTAGTTAAAACTAAAAAAATTTATCGTATTGATCTGAAACTTTCACAATGTTTAAGCTGTAAAATCAATTGAAAAATGAAGCTGTTGGAGAAAAGCCACAAGATGTTCACTTTGTTTTGTTTAAATTAAGGGGTGGTTGCTTTAGTTTTATTTTTTGTCAGGAAATATTTAAAATATGCTAATTATAAAAAACATTTTTTTTTTAAACAATTTTGTATACATATATAAAATTTTGTAGGATTTATTTATGTTGAATTAAAAATTAAGTTTTGAAAACAGATTATCTACGCATTTTTGAAATATCTAATTTTCAAAAAAAAATTTGATATTTTTTTTTTTATATCCAAAATTTGGTTTTTTTTTGAAAATTTTGTGTGCAGTATGGTTTCAACTTTTGAGAAGCTTTTGTATAAAAAATTTAGTTTAAATCGGTTACACACATAATGAGATAGTCCAAAATAAAGAAAATAGTTCTATGAGAGGTACTGTTAATAATGGCTAACTGTAAATTTTGTTTTAGGCAGATCGTAGACCATACTAACATTGGTATTTAGAACAATTTTTATCAAAATCGTAGAAGTCGTTTTCGAGAAAATTTATATTTTCTGTAACGGTTTTTTAACATTTATATAGAAGGTATTGTTAATTTTGACTATAAGAAAAATGTTTGTTCAAAATATTTTAGATAATGTTGAAAAACGCATGTTATCAAGTTTCATAAAAATCAACCAAGTTGTTTTCGAAATATTTGGTTTTCAAAAAAAAAAATTTGAAACTTTTTTAAAAATCAAAATTTTGGTATACGTATTTTTAGAAAATTTTCCTTTAAAAAATTATCAAAATCAGTCTATTCCTTTTCGAGAAAAACGATAATAAAAAAACAAGAAGGTAGCAAATAATAAAATTTATTGATTTTTTTTAAAGAAAACTCTGTCGAACCATTTTTGAGAAAAAAAAGATTTTCCAAAAATGCTAAAAAAAAAAATTATATGGCAGGTACCGTTATTTTTGGTCCTGAAAAGAAGATAAAAAAAAAAAACGTGTCGGGGGAATATGTTCCAAAAACACGTTTTATCAAGTTTAATTAAAATCGGCTCATGGGTTTAGGCTGTAGGCGAGTCCACAGACGGACATATTAAATTTTTGTTTAAAAAAAAAATAGAGTCTTGCGAAGTATTTGCAACGTCAGGAACCTGCTAGACATGTATACCTACTCATATTATAAATAGCTTTTAGAACTCAATGAAAAAAAATAAGACTGTTAAAATGACTTTGAAAACCAATATTTTATCGTTAGAAAAAGTACGCTCCCAGGAAAATGCAACAAATCCCACCAGCCAGACTCCCCATTCGAACCAAGATAGTGAAAGGGACAAAATATTAGACTGTAGAAATTCTTTCTCAAAAACGTTGCTAGTTTTCAAATTTCCCAACAGATGGCGCATATTGCCAGGTGTTACTAGATACCAAATATGGTTTCATGCATACATTTTAAACTTTTGAAATAAAGGTGAAAAAGAGAAATTTTGGACAGACGCACCAACTTAGCCTCATCCTCATCCATTGCGGTAGAGGACCTTTTTGTTTAAACACTCAGTAGAGTTTTAGAGTGTTCGAAAATGAAAAAATTTCTTAAGCGAGATTTTCATTCCATCAAGTTTTTGTTTCAGCCCAGTAGGGACACCAGTGTTTTAATTGATTTTACTTTCAAGTATGCTAATGCAGTATCTTACCTTAATATTCCCATCCCCGACTTAAAAGGCAAGTAAAAGATTGTTTTCGTAAAGTTTAATTTGGAATAAAAAAAAAACTTTTTGTACCTACCTATTGGAAGGATAGTTAATGCTGTGTCCGGATATACCCAATTAAACTTAAAATATTTGTTTTTTTTTTTTTGCTTTGGAATATGTTAATTCATTATCCTTAGACACCTTACTGAAGGTGACTGAACCCGTGATATACTTAACACTGGAATGGCTGACAATGTCAATATAATTCTACCACAAAGTTTGCTTGCTTTTCCCAGCTTCCCCAATAAAAAGATAGAAATATCAAAAAAGTAAGAACAACCTTCATAGGTTACTGTTTTCATTTTGTTAGATCTCTTCGCTGACTATCGTCCCCTGAAGTTTACTTACCTTTGCCAATCCTTGTCTGCAAATGGGACACTCGAGTTGTTCGCAAAGAACTCTCATCCTGGTCGAGCATTCGTAGCACACTGGGTGGTCACATTCTCCAATAGAATAGATTTCAACATTCTTGAAACAGACAACACAAGCGTTATCAGAATTTTCTGCATTCGATGATGTTGAATCAGATTTCTTCCGATGATTGTTGGTGCTGGTACTCATCGTTGTATCTCTCTTAGCTACTTCAATTTGTCGAAACGAACACCTTGTCCTTGGTGAAAATGATAACTTATAAGACTTTTTCCTGCTTGGGAAGCTTGAATTTTATCGTGAAATATTGATTCGCTTATGATTGTGAAAGGAAATCTTACTGCAAATTAGATTTTCAAAGCGAATTTTACTTGTGATTTACAACAAAATTGTAAGGAAGGGAATGAAAAAAACTGTTCTCGACTTATGTGGATGGTGGTTTTCCTATTATGAAGTTGGCAGTAAATCAGATTTTTGACAAACGTGGTTTGACAGCTGTAATTCAGCAATTTTTTGTGCTGACTTAAGGAGATGTTTGCAGTGTATTAATTGGGGGTTCATAACATGCCGCCTCGACATGTCCCCTTTCACACGAAGATACTAGTTGCTGGTGATTTTTTTGACGTTTTCTTTAAATCTCCTTAACAATCTCTTGTACCTTTCACACGAAGATACAAAGTCAGAGGAAACTTGCTGTATTTTCCTTTTAAACTACCTTGGTTGAACGCACACAAACGTAGTGTGAAGAGAAACGTCAAAAAAGTCTCCTGAATTTGTTGACCGGGGAGATTTCGTTTACCCCTCTTTCTTCCTGCCCTTCTCGCCTATGAACTAATTGTTGCCGGCAACTCAGTTGCCCTGTGTGAAAGGGGACCATGATATAAAGTGCCCAGTGCGAAAAAATAAGCTGATTGTTGGACTGCGGTTTGGATGTGGGACATCTGTATGTCTTGTGGAGTCGGCGTGTAAGGCCTGAAGAGACAGAACGCGGTCCGGCGGTCTTTGTATGAATATAGAAACAAAATTTGACCGCCGCGTTCTTTCTCTCTATAGTAAATTATTGACCGTCCCGTCGGCCCGCGCTCTGCCTGGCCAGGCCTTTAAGGCTTCACTTCATTCAAAAACTTTTTGAAAAGAGCACAAAAGCAAAAAAAATTTACCAAAACTATGTTGTGTAACTGTCATTTTTTGGAAAAAAAAAAACTGAAGTTAAGGGCCATATTATTCACTCAATACATCCAGATTAAAACTTAAATCTGGATGTAAATCATACAAATTCAATGTAAATTCATCTGGATTTAAGTTTAAATCTGGATGTATCGAGTGAATAATATGGCGGTAAGAGTGCTTTAACTTTTACTTTTGTAACTTGAGAAAGAAAATAGAATTGAGTTCTGCGTTAAAAAAAGACAAAAGATTTAGTTCACTTTTGTACAAAAGTAAGTTGAATGTAGTTAAGCCTTTAAGGCTCTCCCAAACCAACGCGAAACATTCGGAGCGACGACGAAAACAACAATAACAACTCGGTTGTCAAAGAAAACAACACGTTGTTACTATTGTTTTCATCGTCGCTCCGAAAGTCGTCGTCGCTCAAATAGCCGTGTACCATTCGTTCATAATATCAAGGCCAAAAATTGCATCTCTCGTGTAGAATTCTTTCCTTCTATTTAATATACATATTAAACCTATACCTGTCTTAAGTAGAGGTTTACGGCCATATTATTCCATTAGATTAAAATTGGTTTTAAGTGAATTTTAAATCCAGCTGGATTCATTCAATCCGAAAATTTAAATCTGTGTCCATTTTACTCTAATACATTTTTATTTTTCACTTTTTCTTAGGGCCAGTTGTACAAAACGTGGTTCAATAATTTTAGCTCGCCGATTTTGGCGGATTAACTGTTCTCCAGAGAGCAGTTTAAATTAACTTACATCGGGATTCAAATTTCAATTTGAATTAAACGAGTGAATAATATAGCCGTTAGCTTTTGACCATACAGTCGGTACGGGTTACTAGAGAAATACGGTTGTGCCTTTAGTCAAAGCCCGCATGAACAATCGCCTTTTAATTTCAACGAGTAACTAGTACTATTTCACTTGCCCATCACTATCTCCGTACCATCTGTAGCTCGCTGACTACTTTTCTGTATTTTCCTTTCTTTCCTTGACGTTTGCATTCAGCAAATTTATATCGATGGCCTTTTCGGAAGGACGTTTGTGATGTGAATTGTGAGTTTTCGACTTCTCCGTGTAGAAAAAAACGAGAAATATTAAATTTTCTGTTCTTCATACAAAGGAAATAAAACAATAATTAAATTCAACAATCATCTCTGTTATTTGTGAACATATTTTCGCAAATTATTTCATCCAAAAAAAATCTACACGCAAAAATTATATTCTATAGAAATGCGTTGTAAATTAATTTGCTGTTTACTTGGGAAAGCTTGATACCACAGCTAGGCCTTGTGCATCTAGAAAAAAAAACGAAAAGATACAAAAACCACCACCAATCACCAAAGTGCAGAGTAATTTCTTCTTTTTCACTGTAACACTGGCCAGACCACTGACGCGCGGCCAGGGATCTTCTTCAATGAGTTTCTCCATTTTTGTGTTTATAAAATTTGTGTTCCCGCAAAAATAATGGTTTAATAAAAAAAAAATCTGCAAAAAAAAAAAGTATTTTCTAATATTTCGCATTCAAAAAGTATTGTGTATCCGAATATTCCCAGTAAATCGCGATCGCAGAAAAAATGGGTGTCAACAATTTTCTCTACTCCAAAATTATTCGATGGTCGTCGTCGTAGTGTGGTGGTGTTCGGCGATGTTGATGAATTCATGAATCCGAATCCGTCGTGGCTGTCGTCGTCATTGTTGTTGCAGTTGCTTGATTTTTTTGTCCGTTGTCCCTGTTGAAGATGTTCTCCATGGTGCTTTGGTGGTCGATGCAAGTCTAGTTTTATTTTTTATCATCTTCAATAAGTTGGAAATCTGTTAAAAAATTCCAAAAAGAACGAAATGATTTTTCGCATTTGATTCATTCATTGATTTTGTGTGAGTGTTCTCGGTGGTATTGTTTTTTTTTCCTTTTATTGTGTCGGTGGTAATTTCTTTGGGTGGTTGTGGATTCGGTGTGTGTACACAGTGAAAGTTCTCAAAAAATAGTGCCCCAAAGTGAAGATAGAAATAATAAAAAAAAAGAAAAACGAATTTGTTTTGAAAACGGACTTATTTAACTTTTGGAAAAATGCCTGTTCTAATCGGAATCGCTGATTTCGTAGGAGAAACCAGAGATGATTATAATTCACCGACAACGTCGACGTTTGCGTCACGGATGCCGGATTGTCGACAGACAGTCTCAATACTAGAAGAGGTGAGTCCAATCCCAAGTCCAGAGATGTTCAAGATATTTATGTGTACCTATTGATATTCTATACCTGATGTTTTTCTTCTTTTCTCTACATTAAGTTTATGTACCTAGATAGCAACACCTACCTATACCTATACTACTTATCCTATCAGTTTACATTTTGGACTTTACATACATACCTAAAATTTGGTTATTTTTTTTCTTGCTATAGGTAGATTGAAAACTACAATTAAGAACATACCTATTTAAGGGATTGAATTTTTTATGAAACACTAATCATTAGAATTCAAATGTACTTTTGTCTTAGCATTGATTTGATTTGTTTTGCTAAAAATAAATATCTAGATATTGCGATGGGTATCAACCATAGTTCTGTTGTACAAGGTCATCGGGTTAATTCTATCCTAACTCGTACAGCGTTGGAAAAAATAATTTCAATTGAGTTTATTTTACTTTCCATTTTAGATCCACCTCAACAAGTGCTAAAAATTAAAAAAATCGAATGTAGAATCAATTTTTTTTAAAGGGTGTGTCGACCTCTATGACGGCTTCGAAGAGTTTTTAACGAACCTAAAACTACATTTTGTTAAATATCAAAAGAAAAAAAAATTATTTGGGTAAATTAAAATAATGTCAAATTATTGATATAACGTATCTTATAAATTAGCCAATTCACTAAAAGTCAAAAACATTGTGCAACCGAATCCAAAAAATATCAGTCTCCGCTTTTTGACAGCAAAAATGAGGAATCTCACTGAAAAATTACGTTAAGATTTCTGAGATTCCTGGGATCTGAGAGAGCTTGAGAAATCTGAACTGGCTAAATGTCTTTTTAATTATTGTTTAACAGTTTTACATGCGTTTTACTTATTTTTTTTCCACCGAGTTTGATGTGTTTTTTTTTGTTATGTGAATATTAGGGACATCCATGTTTAAATTTTCGGGTCTAAAAATGCGGATTAAAGGACGAGTTTAAAATTCATTTCAACCCAACTTACAACTGAATTCAATTATATGGCTGTTAATGAGCAATTCCTTTAAAAGACTTTTATCATTTAAAAACAAAAAAAAAACATTTTTGACATTTTTTAAAAAATATTATTTCTTTTAAATGTTGACTGTACCTGCGGTTAAACATGGTCCATTCTGAATTTAAAATGTTTGATGACGTGTTCTAGCATTTGTTCAACTAAAAAATAATTTCTTATTGCCATATTATTTGTTTTTTTTTTACTTGGAGTTTTTTTTTCGCAAAAAGTACCTCTCAATAACATTGCACATTCGAATAAATATGTACCTATACTCATATTTTAATGACACATTATTGCTATTGAAACTCAACAACAACAATTTCAGAATGCGGGTAACAGAATAGCTATTGTATTAATAAATACAAAATATTTTATTTATGGACATGCAGGGTTAGCAAACTGTGGTTAAGTTCAAAGTTAATCCAATAAAAAAAACTGTCCGAAATTATCTATGCCTTAATTAATCATCTAAAATCACAATATATGTCCTTAACCATACGGTTACAATTTGTATTTTGTTGTTCTTTTGGGTGAGTTTTCATTTTTAAGATCAGCAATGTTTTGGTAATTATTTTCAAACAAACCCTTTTTTTCGGTAGGTATTTCGAGCGGGAGAGTACTTTTACTTTAGAAATACATATGTACGTTGCAGCTGATAAAAAAGTTTATAAAAAATAATTATTTTTCCACCATAATTACCATCATAGTTACATATCATGCTTTACGCTCAAAATCAAGTTACTAATTTGCTCTCTTTTTCAGTGGGTTATAATTTCATTAAACAAGCTACATATTTCATTTCTTAAAAAAAAGGCAGCCCACCGCAAAAAATAATATAGTTTTTAATGAGTCCTAGAATGTTTTACATACATAGATACCAACAAGGGCCTATCCTATCAAGTTATGTACCACTGAGCCCCGAGAGACAAAAAAAAAGAACATTTTAACGGTATTCTTGCAACGTCGGAAAATTACGACGTCGGAGTCGTCTGAATCCAACACATAGCTGGAAATGCTACAACAACAAACATACCATGATTTTTGCCAAATACCTCAAGATCTAAAAAATTGCTCATACAATTTTAAAAGTTTTCTGTTTTTTACTTATTTTTGTCATCTTTAAACTACAGATTAAAAAATTTAATTAAAATGCTTAAAACTCTGACGTTTACTAAACAGCTGATTGATTTGGCACAACATTTATCACATTTACGCAAACAGTTTTTAAGGGCGTTCATGAAATGTCTAAAGTCAACTTTTCAATTTTACGACGCCCGTTTTGGCTTATTTTGTTCAAGGGTCTAAATAAAACATTTTAAGAAATTATTTTGTTTTTTCAATTTTGTTATACCTATTCTTTTAAATTTTATCTTACCTCAGTAATTTTAATACATAACTTTTATTTGCTTCGATATTTTTCTTTTAAATTTGAAAATTTTGACACATTCAACGTCATAGTACCGTAACAAGAGTTTAAAAGATTGGGCACGTTCAGAAAACGTAGGTGACTAGGAAGCTAGGCAAGTTTTTAGTTTCTGATTGGTCAGCTGTCAAAAATATGCATTCCAATTTAGGCAAATTTTATTGGAAAATGGCTGGAAAGCTAGGTGACAAATATCTCCCTACATTTCTAGTCAAGTGCATTTATGTCAGAATATCAGCTGATTATATTTTGACATTAAACAGCAAGCTGAACTTTATTCTTCCGTGACTTGTTTTTTTTCACGTTTATCTTAACAGTTTGAAATAAATAAATAAAGATTCAATTTAAACAATGCATCAGTAGTAAGAAAAGTTTACAAATAATAATACAAAATTCCTAACTGATTTCTCCCTTGTGTGAAGTGATTCTCATATAAATATATCATTAAAAGTGCTTTCTTCCTATCAACGGAATGTAAAGGTTTGAAGTAAAGTTCGTAGTTTGGCATTAATGACACCTCTAGTCATGAACTAGGTTCCTAGGTAAAATTTGCGTTCAATGAACGTAGTTGACTACATATGAAGTTTTCTATGTCTTCTGAACGTACCCATTTACGACGTTCACCATCTTCGTTTAACATACGAAATCGTGTCGGAAAGTTTACAATTTGTTGCAAAAGATTTCCCATGTAAATTTTGACAGTTCGTTTAAGACGTCTTAAACTTTAAGACGTTTACGATGGTTTTCCGACTTTGAATGAATACCCTCTTTATTTGAAATTTCATCCTCCGACTTTCCACTTATCAGTCCTAGTACGATAAGCTAACTGAACTTGGTAAGTTTCTGTCTCCCAAAACGTTGTGTGTACACTAATCACTCGTACATGACAGTTCTGTTACCCTCGTTAACGTCTTAACCGTTTTATTTATAAAGAAGATTTCATGAAATAAATAGTATACATATACTTTCCAAAACTGCCAATTTCTTCCTATTTAAGCTCTGTCAAAGTTCATATAAAAATAAATCTGGGCTTAAATAGTTAAACATTAGCAATTTCGGGAAGTAAACGATTCTTGTTGACGTCCCTTTACTTTATCTCACTCTCAACGTGAATTGAGAAAGAGATAGTCCAGAATGATTTGTTTCGCAATGGCCACGTTCAGGATACACTAGGATAGCCTATCTTGGATACTCGAGTATCCATATGTGTTTCTGAAGGACTAAGATCGGATAGATTTTATTTTTATTATCAAAATCAGCTGCTCTTGACATTTCTCATAGGATAAATGGCCGCGTTCGGGGGGCAAGCCAAACCTATCCGGATAGGTTTGTGTTGTTGTAATCCCTTGTTGAAAAACTTCTGATGTCAGCTGATGCAACAACAACTCAAGGTATCTGAAAATTTTTGGGATAGGTGGATAGCCTATCTCACTACCACCCGAACGCAAGCAATGAGTATACCATTTTTAGGATAGCCACTAGCCATGAACGATGCCCAACGCCACAGCCAAAATCCAAAATTAATTTAAAATTAAATAAAAAAAAATTAAATAAAGTGCAAATGGGTTTCGCTTAAAATCTTTTTTCTCTGCAATTTAAAATTGTCAAATATTGCATTATGTGTATTTATTATAACAAATAAATTACTTTTTTTTCCCAAGCTTAGAGAATCAACCATGTTTTATTACAAATTATTTTTTTTCCTTTCTTAACTTAAAATTAAATATCTTCCCAATAAATTTGGCAAAAAATTAGTTTCCGAGAAATCTCTGAATGAAATTCATATATTTTGTTCTTCAGAAACTAGTGCGAAGGCTTGGCATTTAAAGTTCACCCTGGTTTATTATTTTTAGTTCTCATAAATATTTATTTAAAATCAGCACCATGCCAAGAAAATTTGAAACAATTAGCACAAACAAAAACAAAATAATAATAATTCCCAGCACGACATTTGCATACACCATAGTCGCAGACACCTATAATTAAGGTCTATTAAATGAAATAGAAAAAAGACAAACATAAACAAAAACTGAAAACTCATGTTTGTCAACAATTATTTTATTGACCTTATTTCCAATCGTTTCATTTTTTTATCCGCCGAATTCAGTTGTTTTTTTTTTATTTGTTTTTTTTTTTTTTAACAATCAAAATTAACTTAAACTATGTACATGTACGTGCCAGTTGGACAAGTCATTATGAATATTTTCGCGAATTAAAAAAAAAAAAATAATTTGAATCGAAAAAATAATAACGACAGCGAATATAATATGGCGAAGTTGAATGAATCGTCGTCATTGCAATTTGTTGCTTAACTATTCATATCCAGTTATGGTTTTGTTTTTAGCTTAAGATTTTTTTTTTATAAGACATATCTTTCTATAGATTATTTATCATTAAGGTGGCCATATTTTTGATTGCAAATTTCAATGCACATAAACTGACTTAGTAAAAAAGATAAATGTATAACGGAATTGCAATTTTTTGTCACTGCAATAAAAATAAAAAGTGGTATTATGATTGCTTGATGGTTTTAATTGCATTCATTTACAATCATTAAAAAAAAAGTGTTTTATTTTTTTATTACTGAAATAATTGTGCGAAATCGCAATAATATCGACTGCAATACTAGCCTAAATAGAATAATTTTTTTTTTCTTATGGAGCAGAAGGAGATAGCTTCTTTTGTGTTAGAAATTACGTTCTTTAAATGACAAAAAAGTCAAATCATAACAGAACAGCTCAGTGCCTACGTTCTGTAATTCTCACATGCATAAAATTGGTCGAGAAAAGATGAAAACTGAAACAAAATACATGAGTTTTGTTCCATTTTTCAGCGTTTCTCGACTGATTTTTTTCGATGTGAGAGTTACAGAACGTAGGCACAGATCTGTGAAAAACGTCAGAAGTTTGAATAGAAAATGGTTACCTTAGTTGTGAAACTGGCCCTTATTATATTTAATTAAAGTCGTTGCGATTAAAAAATCGCGATCGCAACAATTTGTTGCTGTGCACGTACTTGCGATTTGTAGTCGCGCGATTTTTAATCGCTATCGAATTCAACATACATACTTTAATGGCTGTGCACGCATTTGCGATTTAAAGCGAACCTGTTTAATTTTTTTTAATCGCCGCGATTTTTCAGTCGCATATGCGTGCACTCATATTTAAAACCAAGAGTTTCATTTCTTGTGACTGAAAAATCTCGCGACTGACAATCGCAAGTGCGTGCATGTTTATTTCCTTCTGCGACTACGATTTTTAAATCGCAAGTGCGGCCACAAACATGTAATTGCGACAATCGCGTCGCTCGAAAAATGGAACAAATTTCAGTCGCAGTTTCTCGGTCACAAGTTCTTGCGACTAAATAGTCGCGCGATCAAAATCGCAAGTGCGTGCTTAGCCTAAGGCTCTCCCAAACCAACGCGATTATTCGGCGCGACAAACGAAAACAACAATAACAACACGTGGTTGACAAAAGTACACGTAGTTGTTATTTTTTTCGTTTGTCGCGGCCAATAATCGCGTTGGTTTGGGAGAGCCTTTATTTTGCGACAATCGCGTCGCTCGATTTCTCGGTCGCAAGTGCGGCCACTCACATTGAAACTCATTTGTTCTATATCTTTTTGACGAAATAGTCGCGCCATCGAAATCGCAATCGCAAGTGCGTGCTTAGCCTTAAGCCGGATCCACGCATGTCTCGTGTGGTACGCTGTGAAGTGTTGTGGACTGAGCACACTAATCAAGCATGCCGTCTTACAAACAGGCCCTACTGTTTATTATTTTTTTGGATGTTCAATTCAAACCCGTGTCGTTTCATCACATTAAAAGTTAATTTTCTATAAAACTTTGTAGGAATAGTTATAAGGCATTATATATTTCTGAAAAGCTCATTTTGTGAAGATTTAAGGAAAAACTATAAAATAAGAGAATAAAATATTCTTCAAGTTCACCGAAACTTTTAGAAGTCACCAACGCTTTACGTTTACTTTTGATCTGCAGCTTAGGTTATCATAAAAAAAATATTCACGCCGATTATGGAATCCGCAAAACTGCATTTGCAGTGAATCGCTCTCTTTTCTTTTCATCGATTTCACATGAAAAAAAAAACAACAACAATATTGCGGATTCCATAATCGACGCGATGAATAACAATTGGCTGCGAAATCGTTCGGTTTCAGAAGTTATCGGGAAAATAGTGATAAAAGTCAGAAAATTGAAAACCACCATTTAAGCCCTTGTACAGTACTAAATTTTGTTTTCACATGGTACGAATGATATATATATACTTTTTGACAGCTTTTGCAGCTCCAATTGTAGTACTCTATTCTTTACAGGTAGTGAAGCGTTTCAAACAGAACCAAATGCAAAATGTTCATAATAGTTGCTCTAATCGTTTATCGAAGTTCCAACCAAACTGTTCCAAACAGGCTCATTGAACAGCAATCAGAACAGTTTAAATCAGAAAATTTCTCATTGAACAGCACAAAGTTGTACTTTTATGTTCTAAACTGTTTCGAATAGCCTCGTTGGACAAACCTATTGAAAAATTAGCTTCTCGAGTGAATGTGTTCAGCACCATGAATGAAAGAATACAAGATTGCGCCATTTGTTATCTCATTGGTGACAAATGATTTGTAAACAAATATGGCCGCCAGTAGTTTTTTTTAGTTAATCGATCGTTCGGTTGTGTTTTTTCCTTTCTTGCGCGTTTAGTAGTTTAAAAAAACAAAGTTTTCGTTTAGAAACACGATTATAAATACCGAATTAATATTTTTCATATGAAATAAAGGTTTTTTTCATTTAAAATAAATCGCCAAAAAGCAAATAAAGCGATAATGTGTAAAGTAGAATAGATAATTCAGAACTTGTGCACTTTTATTACACTACACTTCACTTTTTATTAATTCAAATTAGAACAATGAAATAAAAATTCAAGTTAAAAACTTTTCCCGGCCTTATCTAGTAGGAAAAAATCATATTTTTGTCTCCGATTGCGCCATACGAGCTGTCAAAAATTACAACAACAAAGCGAAAAAAATGAAATGGCGTAATCTTGTATTCTTTCATTCATGGTTCAGCACGGTGTGTGTATAGGTTAGTTTGATTTGTATACATTATCGAACACAACGGACAGGTCGGACAGTCAATATCAAACATTTTTAGAAGCACCAGTTTCTCTGATAAACCATCAAACAGAGTTTAGACACTATCAGTCGTGAGCAAAACTGTCATACGTGATCGATAATGTGTACCTCGCTCAAAAATATTGGTCTTATGAAGCTTACACAAGATTAATTTTAAATCTGCTACATTGAAAATTTGTATGGACAATTTTAGGTACAGTTATTAAAAGGTGGATCAGCCTCGGTTTAAGGTTTCAACTCATAAATTTGTACGGATAAATCGAGGTTAAACAACGGCTCAAGTTTGAAGTATGCGATATATATGTTAATCCATTAAATACAGGAAATGTTAGGTGCATTAAAAAACAAAAAAACAATGGGACACTAAAATGCATGTCCATGCTCTGACCAATCCATATTTTGGTTTTAATGTTGTCGAATTGAAATTTATTGCTCTTAACAGCATGCCTTTAGCTTTTTTTTGACGTTTTTCAAAAGCTGTGTTTGACTTATTCATATCCCAATACTTTCGGAAGATTTTATCAAAAACTTGTGTTTTTAATTTTGAGTGTATTCTTTAAAGATTTTTTTTTTCAGTTTTCTATTTTGAAATACCTAACAAACTTTGTTTAAACAGTTGTCAAAAATAATATCGACAAAGATTGCATTCTGCTATTTTTAGGATTGTTTCAAAAATATTTACACATTCCCCTTGTTGTAAAAGTACAGAGCCGATATCTACTATCTACCTCAAAAAATAACATTTTTATCTAAAATATTCAGAAAGTATGGTCACCATAATCATCATGGGTGTGTTTGTGAATATAAATGAAAAGAAAATTAAATAATTTATTTAGTCAGATATTTGAAAGCGGAAGTTTCATGATAATGGCAGAGGTTGAAATGTTTTTAGCAAAATTGTTTTTTTTCTATAATGTTTTTGTTTTCGCTTTTTAGTTGATTGTTGCTGATTTTAAATTCTATATGGCAGATATTCATTGTTTATTTATAGCATGCAACACATAATAATATAATATTGGCATCGGAATTCAACTCTTAGTCATAATTATAAACGTGGATACCTTGCTAAACGCTTTAGGAGAATACCTAGGTTAGGTACTTACAGATGGTTGAATATGTAATTTATTTCCGTTTTAAAAGACTTAGAAAATGCACTGATTTTTTTTTTAGATAATCATTAAACACATTAAGACAAACAAAAAATACAAAAACGTCAAAATACCTCAAATATAAATGCGCGTATTTGAAGACACCATCGCACTATAAGTCTCCCGATTTATGAATAGTTCGATGCGTGGTAATTACACTCACAGGCACATTTAACCGCCCACCTCGTATTTCTGTAAATTTAAAAAAACCGTCAAGTTTAGACTACATTGGGTGTAAGTAATGTTGACAGAAAAGTTTGAAAAATAAAAAAAAAAAAAAAAATCTGAGAAAAAACCACGTTTATTAAAGAATTAACACAAAAAACAAACAAAAACACAAAATACTGAAAAAGATGTTATCTTTTATTGTTAAAAAAGTAGTTAAATTATTGGAAAAGTTATTTTTTAATAATGGGTGTTTGCGACGCAGGCTCTAATTACTTCGTGGAGCCGGTTTGACAATCCGTCAATGATGTCTTGAACATCCGACTGAGGGACGTTATGCCACTCATTTACTGCAGCTGTCTTAAGCTCTCCTAGAGTGGTAGGGACATGTGTTCTCGCTCGGACACGTCTTTTAAGGTTGTCCTAAAGATGATTGATAGGTTTGAGATCTGGACCGCAAGATGGACATGGCAAAACTGGAATTCCGACCTCATTTAGGTCGTTAGTTACAGAATTTGCAGTAGGGCAGTGTGCGTTATCATCCATTAACCGAAAGTGTTTACCAAAAATTGGTGCGAAAGACATCACACTGTCTTGCAAAACGTTTTCCACGTATATCTGAGCGTTCACACTGCCCCTATCGAACACAACAAAGTCCGTGCGAGCATCATAACTGATGCCTCCCCAAACCATTATAGACCCTCCTTGGTAACCCCTGTTTCGGTTATCGTGCATGGAGCAAACCTCTCGTTTTTTCGCCTGTAGACACGCTGACGTTAACACATTCTCGCGCAAAACGAAGTTTCGATGTACGGTGCTGTGGGAGCAATTTGGGGCGCGCGCTGGTCGGAAAGCTCTGAAATTTAATTCTGTTAACCTTTTTCTGATGGCACGAACACTCACACCAACATTCCTCACCTCAAAAAGACGTGTACAAGCTTCAGTAGCGATGCAAAAACGATTTGTCAGTATGTTGTTTAAGTAACTGAAACAATATTAAAAATGGATTAAATTGCAAAAAATGCTTCGATGACAATTTTATCGGGCGAAATAAGGGTTTTAGTGTTTTGTTTCTTGCGAAAATATCCGCTAAATGAAAAACAAATCAGCAGATAAATTATTGTGATCTTAAAGAGTTAGGTTGACGAAAAATGTAGGTGAGCGGATAATTGTTCCTGTGAGTGTAGTTTTCAGTCTGAAAGGGTTTCATAGAAAACAACCGGGAATACCATGACAGAAGAAACAGATCTGCTCTCAGCTGTCAACGCATTTCAAACAATTGCCATTTTTTATAGTTTGACACACACGATCATCAATTATTTCATTCATTTAGCCAGTTCAGTTTTCTCAAGATCTCTTATATCTCAGAAATCTCAGAAGTCTGATCGTAATTCCTCAGTGAAATTCCTCACTTTTGCTGTCAATGTCAAAAAGCTGAGACTAATATTTTTTTTGGATTTGGTTGTTCAAAGTATACTTGCGATATATGTAGGTACCTTAGGACAAGTTCTAAATTCGTGCAAGAAATTGAACTAGAAATAACAATCAAACTTGACATTACGATAATGCAGAACACGAAAAAAGTGGATCCCGCAATTCTGTCTGTCTGTACCTCGGCCTACAGCCTAAACCACTGAAGGGATTTTCTTTAAACTTGGAGCATAAGATTTTTAAGTAGGGGAAATCGAGATTTTTTTAGCTCAAAAAATAACGGTACTTGTCATACAACCGTTTTGAAAAAATTTATTTATCTCAAAAACGGCTCTAACGATTTTTTTTCTAGACTTTTGTGTGTCTAGTGGTCGTATGGTCTGCATTTTGGTAAAAATAAAAAATTATAAAGAACCGTTATTAACCGTATACCTGTCATATAACGGTTTTTTTTATTTTCCATTTTCTCGTTAACGGCTCAACCGATTTTGATCAAAATTTTTACTTTGTAGCTACTATCAAGTGTGAATAATACTGCATATAAATATTTTCGAAAAAAATGTTTTTTGGATTTTTTAAAAAAGTTAATTTTTTTTTTTTTTTAAATTATGTTTATGAAAATGGGTTGATGAATTTTTTTGTAAATTATGGTTTTAGCTGGTATATTATTATATTCTTAAAAATGGCATACCAATTTTTTTTTCTAAAAAATTTAAAGAAATTTTATATATAAAAAATTATTTTTTTAAAAAACCGCTTCAACGATTTTTAAAATATTATTATTTATATTGTATTATTTATACTAGAATGTCAGTTTATTAGACTTGACCATTCTTTATTCCGTCAATTTCATTGAATTTTGAACAACAACAACAACTTAAACAATTTTGTTTGCATAAATTAACATTTTTCAAGAATTGAGATGGTGTTCTTCATTCTGGGATTAAAACATTTTAAGTACTTGTTTGTTTAATAAAAAAGAGATGGAAATTGGTTTTGGCTTCTAGTTGAAGCTAAATTGTTTTTACGTAATTTACTATCGAACTTAAGTCAAAAAATTGATTATTCACCCAATTTTTTTTAATTAATCGTTGGAATATTTTAGATCTATTTCTCTATAGATCTTAAGAAAAACACAAAAAATTATGTATTGCATAAAAAAGCAAATACCTTCAACGAAACAAAAAGGGCAGAGGTGTGAAGTTCAAATTTGTGAAAATGAACAATCAAGGAGGTTTTTTAACCCTCGATATCAGTTGTAGTTAAGCACATATTTTATTTAATGTGCGAATGAGAGACAATTAAAAAAACTTTACTTTTCTTATAATTTTTCGTAATTTTCAAACCGTGCGTTGTATATTGAAAGAAAGAATTGAAAGGCACTAATTTCCTTAAATATACAATTTTAGTTTAAATTTGATGTAAACATTATATAGCATAATAATTCAATAAAAATTTCTGGCTGCGTTCGAGTGACATTTAGGTAGGCTATCTGAGATACTTTAGTATCTGGCAAACCAAACGTCAACTGCAAACGTAATCAGGTGTTCCTCAAATTGCCCATTGGATAGTTTAGTATACCGACAATTTTCGATTAGCTTGAGATTTGTTTCTGACAACAGCTGTTTGGTTCATCAGCTGAATTTTCCTATGGGATTACAATAACACAAACCTATCCGGATATGTTTGGATTGACGCCCGAACGCGCCCATTAATGGGGATGTCTACCAAATTGTCAACTCAAAATTGACAGCTGCTACACACTTGGCACCAAAGATACTGAATTTATAAAGATATGAATCCTCGGCTGTCATTCCGGTTCGCCTACAAGCTACAGCAATCAGCTGACTCATAAGCTTTTCAAAGTATGTGTGTGAAAAACCACGGAAAACCCACACATATACGCAGCTCCTCAGTTTACTACCCCGTTGCAATTCATATCTATTCATCGACATTACAAAAACAACAATGTAAACAAATGGGTTTTGGAGGGTGAAACTTACGAAGGATTCATTTCTTTATATTCAGTTTCTTTGCTTGGCACACTGACATATGAAACTTGAAAGACAAAAATAAAAGACGGTGTTACAGACACGTTTGCATTTAATTTTGACTAATAAAGTGTTAAAAGTGAAATTTTAATGATTTGGCTATATGTACTTAAACAATTTGAAAAAGTAAATTTTAAACTTGAAAAACATACATTAGGTGCGTTCGCGTACAAGTCCGAAACTACCCAAAACTACCATTTGTTGCGGGTGCCTAGCGCCTATCCACAAACCAGCGTCTTTATTCTGCAGTCATAACCCTGAAAAGAAAATATAAATTAATACGAAATAACAAATTTATAAAAATAAAGGACAATATCCGAAATAGCCATATTTGTTTAAATGTATGGATTGAATTACCTACTTATACTTGACATAAGAGGAGAATTAGGATAGATAAATAACAGAAACAGAAACGTATAACTTTCCAGCAACTGGAAAATACAAGAAGGGAAAAACCAAATAATGAATGATGGTGAATTAAGGGTGAGTGGTTGGTTGACAGGTAAGACAGATGTCAGGAAACGGGCAAAGGAAGAATTTTAGGTCTGTTTGGCTACGTACAAATTCGTAGGTTTTTGTACAAATTCGTATAAATTGTCACATTTTCCTGTTTGGTAACTCAAAAAAAAAAAAAATCGTAACGAGAGAAAAAAATGAGAGAGGAAAAAATCTCCCCTCTATTGGGTTTCTTATGAAATTTCGGCTACACGATATTCCGTGATCGAGAAAGTTACAAATGTCAAAGCTCCCAGCTGTCATTATCTCTCGTTAAGGTGAGGAATTTTGATGTGACTGCGGATGATTGATGGTGAGAAGTGATGGATTTCAACGCTTTGAACACAAAAATGATAATGCGATTGGTATCTTTTTGTGCAACTTCTTCATTGGTGGGAAACTCTCTCACTTTGCTGATGAGTTTTGATCATTTTGTTAAAGAATTCACCCCAAACAATATTGTTAATAGACCTTGGTTAATAAATTATATTCACCACTCTCGAGGCCCACTCTCCACACTTGGAAATATCCCCGTGTAGGTTCTACCTTAAGCCTGGAAGTCTGGAAGGTAGGATTCGGAACATGGCCTGGAAGTAGATTTCCTGAGTGGAATTGATCGTCACCCACACAATCTCAAAGAGGAGAAATTATGAAACCAAAATAAATAGAGGCTAACGGGTGACTAGGTAACAGAATGTTTTTTATACATTATGAATTAGTCGAGTGAAAAGAAAAAAAAAAACGAGAATAATGTGGTGTGAGATTACGGTGTTTATATACATAGGATTGGTGTTCTACCCCTGCCTGTCGGTAATATCTGCTATTTTATCCGTCAGTTGGTAGATGATCCTCTTGTCGCGGAGAAGTGTACTTTGTTTCTTGGTTGTGAACCGATATAAAAAAAAATATAAAGACAAAAAACATTTAAAAGGAAAGAAATCTAACAAAAAAGAAAACGAATTGTGGGAACGTCTGTTCATTTTTGCGTAATCATTTAAAATAATTGGTACATCGGGCGAAACAACACGTAAAGAAAAAAAAATAGTGCCAGAGGATAAATCACCAGCGACATTTAAACAAACAAAAAAGGAAAGGAAAAAAAAAATAACCTACAGGGATTTTTGGCGGTCACGACCTAGGCAAGAAGTGTCGGACCGCCACCATTTTCTTTTGGAGCTTGGGTTTAAAGCCCATTACACTCTTGAACTTAAAGCTGCCGTACGGGTTGTATAAACGATACCATACCAGGAGCATTATCGAGCAGGATTTTCGGACACTCCCGTCCATTTTTGATTTTAAGGTGGCCGTACCGGTCGTACGAAAGAGACCGCCAGGAGTATCATCGTGTCACGGTATTTCATAAACACACATTCACACACCCGAATACACTTACACGCTTACACAAATACACCTACACTATACTTCAAGGGCCCAGATAAGTACATTTAAAGAATAAAAAAAAAAACATTTTATTAATTTGTTAAACTATATTTATTCAATATAAATTCAATGGTGCTTAATAGCCTATAAAAAACAAAAAAACCTGCCAATATTGCACAAATGCTTAAAACTATTAAAACTTAAATATTCAAAAAAAAAAAAAGATTCTTAAACTATCAAAACCTAAAGATATAAAAAAAAACTAATAAAACTTAAGATTACTGAACAAATCTAAAAGAAACAAAAACC
The DNA here is from genome assembly GCA_947049315.1 of Epistrophella euchroma. Lineage (NCBI taxonomy): Eukaryota > Metazoa > Arthropoda > Insecta > Diptera > Syrphidae > Epistrophella > Epistrophella euchroma. The sequence goes on along the minus strand of OX346245.1, from coordinate 115,488,933 downwards.
CTACGATAGAAAGACAAAACCTAAATATAGTGAAAAATCTTAAAACGTTTACAACTTAAAGTTAATAAAAAAAAAAACTACACTGTAAAAACTCAAAGATATTTTTTTAAAAGTTTTTTTAAAATTCATACAAATTTGAATCTAAACGAAACCTAAAACTACTTTTAACAAAATTTTTTTTTTCTTAAAGCTAATTAAACTTAAATACTACTACAATATTAAATCTTAAGGATACTTATAATCCTAAACCTAAAGTTACTTAAAATTTTAATAAGGTTTCATAAAGCAAAGGTTAAACTTTAATTTAAAATCAGAAAAAAATTTAAGATTATTTTAACTTTCAAAAGAAGTTTCTTAAAACTTAAATCTAAATTTAAATCAACCTAAACCTAAAGTTATTTAAAGTTAAAAGAAAAAGTTTCGTAAAATTAATTTAAAAATTTGAATCCAATTTTTAAAATTTCGTCATTGATCGTAATTATATATATACGTATACATAAAGCAAAAACAAAACAAAAAAGTTTGGTAAAGCATTTAGTTGATTCTTTTAAACGAATACCAAATATAAAAAAAAAATTATTGTACAATCGAAATTCAAAAATCCTATTCGTTTCTTTATTTTTGAGGAAGTTGGATTTGTTATTATAGTAACGTAAAATATTTTGTAAGTGTCACCTTTTTGTTTCCGCTGATTAGATTTATCCATTTTGTTTTTTTTTGGTAAAATCCTAATAGATACCTACACCGAGCTCTGTTTAGGTAGGAAGTTAGGAATAGGGAAATTTTTGACGTGTGGGTGGGAATTAATGCCACTTTGATTGTGACAGTGGGGAACAATTTCGGACACCTTGTTTTTGATGTTACTAATACTAATGTACTGTTATTGTTTTCATTCAAACTTCCAACCCATTTATGACAATTAAAAATAAAAATTATGTTCAATGTTGTTAAACAAAAATGAGTTGTGTTGTTTCTCTTAGTTTTCTTTCGCTAATGCATTGGTGAAGATACATTTTTCAGGGGTGCGGATGGCTAGCCCAGTTATCGGTGTGTGAGGAGTGACCTGAACGGTTTTTAACTGTTCTTTTTTTTTTGGGGGAAGTTCAAAATTCCTGGGCCAATGAACTTCCAGGTTGGGAGGGAAATAAAAGGCCTCGCTGCAACAACAACAGCAGCGCCCTAGTGTGGTGAAGTCCGTCCGTGGTCTTCTCCTTAATTTTTCTTTAGGCCTGTTTTGTGTTTTGTTGAGAGGTGAGGTCTAGATTCGGGGACAAGATCCCCCCCCATTCCGGCGAGCTGAGCCGTGCTTCGCTAGCAGGCCGCGTTCCCGAGCTAGACATTCCAATCCGTTTCCTTTTCGATCCGTTTCCTTTCCCAATCCTAGTTCCTACCTAATGCCCGTCTACACTTTCCGCACACATCCTCTTGCCTCGCAACAAATGGCGCCCAACGTATAGGTATTTGTAGTCTTAGTTTTAGTTTATTTCCGTAGTGATTGTGCCTAACTAGACTCGCTATGGATTTTCAAGGATCGTAAGTCTGCTTCAAGAAGGTCTCTGACGTACTTAGAAGTATTGCGACGATTCCTCGGAAGTTCATAGCGACTCTGGTTAATGCGTGTTTTCTGGACTTGCTGCAAATTTTTAATATCCGTAAGTCTGCATCAAGAAGGTCACTGACGTACTTAGATGTATTGCGACGGATCATTGAAAATTTGCAGCGACGACAGCACCCTTACCTTGTATTGTTTTTCCCTATTCCTATCCTTAACTTTATTTCACTTTTTTTTCAAAAATTTCATTTTCATAACCTTTTGTCCAGTTTATATAATTTTCTCTTGGAATCGTGTCCGTGTTCGGAAATGCTACGAACATAGTTGCAATGATTCCAAACTTTACTCGAGTTCGTGAAACTCAGTTTCTCTCTTCATGTTTATTACTTCTCCAATACCAAGTCTTCAAAGAAAGTCCTTGAGACAGACTTGAATTGCGGGTTTGGAGAAGTTAACATTGTAACGTAATATTGTCTAATGTTTTTAGTTCCCATCTAATTTCGCCACACCAGGGGATCAGTTTCAAGTCCGTCTGATGTCTTTATTTTAGAATCGAATCTCTAGTAGGGTCACTCCAGATCGGCAACAAGTATACACCGAACAGCTTCCTGAAGCACCCCGTATACATACGAATAAAAACAATTACCGAAAATACATACTGAATTACACTGTCTTAATACTTAACATACATATACTTACATATAATTAAAACATATACTATACACATTCAAATAAAAATATTAACATCCATCTTTACTATTTACCTTTCATTTATTTATTTATTTCTATTTATTATTTTCTATATTATTTTTTTTTCTCTTTATAATTTTTGTTCGATTTACATTTTTTTTTGCATTTACATTTACAACAATTTATTTAAAATTTGTTTTATTGTAACCTTTAGGTTTCACAGTTTTTTTAACTACTTTTTGTAAGTCGCTATACATTTGGCAAAATCGAATTTTAGCTTGATCTTTGGCTAAACCTACTTTTTCGTTTTCGTTTTTTTTTGTTTTTCGTTAAGTTTTTTTGTTCAATTTCACTTGTTAGTTTTACGCATTAGTAAAATTAAGTTAAGTGTTCAATCATTTTTAGCAAGAAAGTTATACTTATTAGAAGTAAGATCTAATAACGTTTAATTTTTTTATAAGTCCTTAATTTTTTTTTGTTGTCGTTCACAGTTCGTTTTGAACTAAGCTATTTATTTAGTTAAATTTCTTTTGGTTATTCGCAAATTCAAAGTTTTCAAACTTAAAAGTTAGTCAAACTTTCTGTTGAACATAATTTCATATTTACTGTTTTTTTGTTTAAAATTTTGTTTGAATCTTTCAAACTTACTTTTTCATATTTTTTCTTATATTTTCGTTTCTTTTTGTTTAAGTTTTCAAACTTACTTTTTTTGAAAACTATTCTTAAGTTCGTTCGAGTTAGTCAAAATCTTATTTTCTTCAAGATTTTCAATCTCCTTGTTTTAAATTGTTTATTTTTGTTTTCGAGTTTTCAAAGCTCAAAGTTTTTTTTCAATATTTTTCAAAATTACTGCGTTTAAGTTTCCAACGTTTTTTTTTTGTGTCTTTTCGATTACTGAGTTCGATTTTTTTTTCTTTCTTCTTCATTCACCAACTCACCCTGTCAGTTTTAGCAAGTTTTTGGGTTTAAATCTTGATTTTTCAATATGGCATCTTCTGAAAAAGAAAATGAAGAGAGGATTAGGCGATTGATCAGAGATTCGGAGATAGAATCGGGAAGGGCTAATCAGGCGTTGGTTTACGACATGGGAGGATCACAAAGGTCACGTGTACAACATTCTCCTCTCACGCAGAACGTACCTTTTCAAACAGCGGTACGTCCAGTCAGCGCAGGTACTCCGTTACCACCGGGTTTCGCAAACAGTTCGTTTGACTCAATCCAAGCACCTTCGTACAGTAGTTTGAGTGAGCAGGGGGCAACGGCCAAGCAACTTCCGCCCAAGAATAAAAAGACAGACCACCAGAGCAACGAGGCAATAAACATCAGATCAGCCAATGTAAACACTCGCAACAATCTTCCAGAAAATATAGCCAATCGGGCGAATACCAAGGGTAGGGAAAGAATAATCGTTCCCGAAGACTTAAAGGCATACATCAATCTCGCCATAGCTAACGCCTTTTCCTCGTATCAGACCGCTGTGCGGTCGGAGATCACTAGCACTCTAAAGGATGAGATACAAAACCAAATCGGAGGACTGATAAAAGAGTTGGGACAAATTCGCGCAGCCCCTTCCGTCGATTCGGCGTCAAGGTCCGATGGTCCTCCGCCAGCTCCTTTAGCACACCAACCTCCACCGCCGCCACCCGTTAGGTACCTACCACAGTTCGATCCAAGTACCCGAACTTTTATTCCGGTAGGTCATCCAAATCTGAGACAAACGGAGCCAGATAGGTTGGGACAAGAACGAAGGTTTCAACCTGAACCGTTTCCAGAACAGACTTTTCAACCACCCAGAGATTCCTTCAATTCCATGTTTAATAGACCTCCTCCACCGTTTCACCCCGCGATTCCTCCTATTAGAGGGCCGATCAAGATAAATAAGTGGGGTATTAACTTTAATGGGAAACCAGATCACCTCACCGTGGAAGATTTCATATTTAGGGTGGAGACTCTTCAAGCCCAGCACGGGTGTCATTGGTCCGAAATATTGCGCGATTTTCACTTGTTACTCTCAGGATCCGCTTACGACTGGTTTTGGCAGTTCCAAAGGAATAATTATAGACCCGACTGGCCGATGTTGAAAGACGCATTAATGCGCCAATTCAAGAACTTAAAGTCCGACTATGAAGTCATGCGTGACATCATGGAACGAAAGCAGGCGTCCTGGGAGAGCATAGACGAATATTTCGCTGCAATTAACCGTATGAGATCGCAATTACGAATTCAGATACCCGAATGGGATGTTGTTAAGATCCTCAAGAAAAATTTGCATGAGAAACTTAGGACCTTAGTGTTCCCCATGCCTATATTCACTCTAGATCAGCTCCGGTACGCATGCAAAGATGCTGAAGTAGCATTCCCGTAGAGAGATCAACCGTTCTCAAAACCTTTTAAACCTCCAACTAAGCTTGCAGCCCACGAACTCGATTACGATGACGAGGAATTATTTCCAACAGATGAACAGGTAGCAGCTTTTCAAGTGGGTGGAGCACGCCCAAAATTTCCTCCACGGAAGTATGCGGATGCTACCAAGTTAATCTGTTGGAACTGCAAAGTTACGGGTCACACCTATTTTGATTGCGATTCCGAGGTGTTGAATGTTTTTTGTTATAAATGTGGTAATGAGGGCGTCAAAACTCCTCACTGCCCCAAATGTAATCCGGAAAACCGGTCGAAGAACGCGAAGTCTTCGGGGGAGTCGCGTTCGACTCAGCCCTAAAACCCCCATTAAAAGAAACCAAATGTCAAACCGATGAAATTTTAAATCAAAGTCCTGAAAAAGAAAACAAGATAATCAAAATTTTAAAAAGAAATAAAAATGAAGATATAGTAGAAGAAAAAGAAAACATAAACAAATACCCGTTAAAACCCTTACATGTAAGAATTATTGAGTATAATCAAGCCCGCGATCGAATTTTTAATAATCACCAACCGATAGTGTCGAATAACATTTTAAAAGCAAGGGAAAGATATAAGGCTAGGAAACAACAGATAAAAAACATATCTTCAACTGTTTTAGATATTACTTCTGATCCTAGACCGTACGCATCTATTTTAATAAAAGGAAAAGAGTTATTAGGATTGTTGGATAGTGGGGCCAGTATTAGCATTCTTGGCAAGAATTGCATGCATTTGGTCCACTCTCTAAATTTTCCAATTATTCCGTTTACGTCAGGTGTAAAGACAGCTGACGGAAAAAATCAAAAAATTGTGGGAAAAGTTTTAGCGCCAGTGAATTATAAAGGGAGTGAAAAAAATATAACCTTTTTCTTGGTTCCAAATTTGGACCAAGATGTATATTTAGGAGTTGACTTCTGGCGAACTTTTCAACTTGCGCCCCATATAATAAGTTCTGTCGTTATGACAGAAGAGGCTGACCTTTCGAATGCTCACCGGTTGACTCCGGAACAGCAGGCCGGATTGGATGCGGTCAGGCAGAAATTTCTCTGTTTCGATCGAGATGGTCTCGGTAAAACGGCGCTCATGGAGCATGTCATAGATACCGGGGACGCGGTCCCTGTGAAACAGCGTCACTACCCTGTTTCTCCAGCGATACAAGCCATTTTGTATGAAGAGCTAGACCGGATGTTGAGTCTCGGCGTTATTGAGGAGAGCGAGAGTCCGTGGTGTTCGCCAGTGGTTCTCTTGCGAAAACCAGGCAAAAATCGACTTTGTCTGGATTCTCGCAAGGTGAACTCACTGACGAAGAAAAACGCGAATCCTCTTCCCAATATCGAGGGGCTCATCAGCCGGCTACCAGATACTGTCTACATGAGTAGCATAGATCTCAAAGAAGCATTCTGGCAAATACCGCTGGAGAAACGGAGTAGGGAAAAGACTGCCTTTGCGGTACCGGGAAAACCCTTGTACCAATTTACTGTCATGCCCTTTGGGTTGTGCAATGCTGCCCAAAGGTTATGCCAGTTGATGGACAAGGTGATTCCTGCACGACTTAGGGACCGTGTGTTCGTGTATCTAGACGACTTGCTTATCATGGCGCCAGATTTTGATACTCATATCGCCCTGGTAGATGAAGTAGCTGAGTGCTTGCGTAAAGCAAACCTCACCATCAACATGAACAAATCCAAGTTCTGCTTCAAAGAACTGAAGTATTTGGGGTTCATTGTTGGTGGTGGGAAAATCAAGACTGATCCGGCGAAGGTGGAGGCAATCGTGGATTTCCCGGTTCCCAAAACCCCTCGTCAGGTTCGGCGGCTGCTTGGTCTGGCAGGGTGGTATAGAAAGTTCATCAAAGACTTTTCGAGCCTGACTGCACCCTTGACGGACCTGCTGAAGAAAAAGAACGGCAAATTCCAAATGACGGAAGAGGCAATGGAAGCATTTGAAAAGTTGAAAACAGCCCTAACTACCGCACCAGTATTGACCAGCCCGGACTTTTCGAAAAGGTTTTACATCCAGTGTGATGCGTCCGATGCTGGTATAGGAGCGGTATTGTTCCAAAAAATGGATGGTGATGAAGAGGTTCCCATCGCTTACTTCTCGCAAAAATTTAACAAGTGCCAAAGAAACTATAGTGTGACCGAGAAGGAGTGCATGGCAGCGGTAATGGCCGTGAAAAAGTTTAGGCCGTATGTCGAAGGCATGGACTTCACTGTGATTACCGATCACTCCAGCCTTCAGTGGCTGATGACTATGAAGGACCTGAGCGGCAAACTCGCCAGGTGGAGTTTGTTGTTGCAGTCCTATGTCTTCGACATACGGCACCGAAAAGGGTCGTTGAACGTGGTTCCGGACACTCTTTCTCGGGTGCATGTAGATTCTTTGGTACTTGAAGAAGTAGCCCCCCTTGTCGATTTAGACTCCGACGAATTTCAATCCGAGGAGTATACCGATCTAATTGAGACAATTAAAGAACATCCCGATGAATTACCGGATTTAAAGGTAGAAGATGGCTTCGTATACAAACGTGCGTTAAGATGTGAAAATGATGAGGTAACGTTAGAGCATACATGGTTATTGTGGATACCATCTGGGCTTACCGAAGAAATTATATCCAGGGCCCATAATCCTCCAAAATCCGCCCATGGTGGAATTACAAAAACGCTCTATCGGATCCGCCAACATTTTCATTGGCCGAATATGACTGTCCAAATTCGTCAATATGTCTCTAATTGTTCGGTATGCAAACAATCCAAGGCAACCAATCAAGTTTCTCGACCGCCTATGGTCACTTCGTTTTGTACTAACCGTCCATTCGAAAAATTATATGTAGATTTTTTAGGTCCTTACCCGAGGTCTAGAACGGGAAATGCCCATGTTTTTGTAGTCCTTGACCATTTGTCCAAATTTGTGTTTTTAAAAGCTCTGAAGAATGCGAATACTTCGAGCATAATCAGGTTTCTGCGTGATGACGTATTTAATATGTTTGGTGTACCTAGTATTATCCATTCCGATAATGGGAAACAATTTTTGGCAAAAGATTTCCAAAAGTTTTTGTCTAGCTACGGTGTGAGACATTTCAAAACAGCGAATTATGCACCGCAATCGAATGCGTCGGAGAGGGTTAACCGTTCGTTGTTGGCAGCCATCAGATCCTATCTCAAAACCGACCAACGCGAATGGGATAAGCATCTCGGTGAGATCGCTTGTGCGTTAAGGAGTTCCGTTCATAGCTCTATCGGTGTGTCGCCATATTACGCTTTGTTCGGCACTAATATGATGACGCACGGTAGTAGTTATGAACTGGCCCGAAAACTGAATGCTGTAGACGACAACGAATTGTTAACCATTCCCCGACAAAATCGTTTGCAGTGCATACGAACCCATCTCCGTGAAAATATTTTAAAGGCAAACGAAAAAGCAGCCAAAACCTACAACACCCGTACTAAAACTGTTAGATTCCTGCCCGGACAGGAGGTATACCGAAAAAACTTTATCCTAAGTGATTCCACGAAGTATCTGTCCGCTAAACTTTCACCGAAATACATAAAATGTCGTATAGTACAACCCGTAGGCAATCAGATGTACGAATTAGAAAATTTAGCTGGAAAAAAAATTGGCATCTTTCATGCAAAAGACCTGAAACACTGATAGAAAGAAGATTATTAATAGCCCGTAGCATGTCCTTCAAATTTTTTTAAAATAACTTTTTATTTATATGTGTTATTCCTTAATTACTTTAAGACAATTTAATCAACGTTAAGTAACTATCTTTTCAAGTTGCTATCTCCAGGTACCTTAGTGTAATTGTATACTTTATACTTATACTTTATTAACTTGTAATTAGCTTACGAAAAACCTTCGTAAATCAACGGCAACGTTAAAGTGTATTTAAGTCCAATTCATATTCACGTATTTGTTATAATTTGTATGTCACCTAGTACCTGCATGAGAGTCAAGACTGTACCCTTCTACAAACCATACCTGAGAGATAAGACTGAAAAATCATCTATTCGATTTTACATCCTCCGTGCCTGATAGTTATTAATTTATTTATACCCTAAATTATTCCTTCAATACTTACCTGGGTCTTCAATTTATTTTTCCGGTCCTAATACTAAAACCGTGATATTATCTAACTAAGAACCATAATCAGCTGTGATATACCTAAATTCTGCGATATTTTTCCAATTTTTTTTGTTATTTATTTATTTATTTATTATTGCGTTTAAACTCCTGTTGTTCTTAGTTCTTATGGTTTATAAAAACCTCAGATACCTGCACGTTGTTTCACTAGAGACTAGTCTATCCTAATATTAACCATACAAAGCACTCTCGAATTTTGTACACATTAGTATCTGGCTATTTTCCCTTAGTGCCGGAAATCGTTAGCTTTCTCTAACGCGAAAAGAGATTTTTGGTTACCATCTGTGATATACTTCTTAATTTGAATGACCATCTGTGATAATAAAATTACCCAACTGTGATGAAACTTCTGTGATATTTTTCTCTTTCTATTTTACACATCCTTTTATTTATATATTTTTAGTCATACACTTTTTTTTATTTTTAATTTTCACCTTTCTCTATTTTATTTATACATTTTCCTTATTCCCTTTAGGTACACTATTAACACTCCAATAAAACACTTGTCATATTTATTTCTTTTGGTCAGTTATTTATTTGTCCCCTTAGCACCTAAACTCTCTAATAATAGATTTGATTTACATTACGTACCTGAAATAATATAAATAATCCAAAATGTAGAACCAGTAGACCAAATATAAATCCTTCAAGTAAATTTATTTTGTATGGTTATGATTTCGGCTGAGTTGGTACTGGTCCTCGTAAGTTGAGATGACATTTTGGTTCCTTAGGTTCATGCGAACACCGGTTGCTTATTTATTTTAATAATTTGTTTTTGGAATCAACCCGAATGGGTTTATTTGAATTTGAACCACAAATGATGAGGTATGAACATTTAGCGGGTATAAAAAAAAAAAAAACAAACAATGCATGTAGACCAAAGACCTCATAAAAGAGAACATGTTTTTGTTGTCATTATGAATTAGCACAAAATTGAATAAATTTATTAGTTTTTTTTTGAACACGAATATGATCTCAACGATCATGTTTAACATTAGCAGTTATTTTGTTCTTTAGATGAATCATATTGAGGTTCAAAACTGATTCCTGTTGTAGACAACCGACGAATTAATGAAATTAAATTAATATGTTTTGCTTCTTTTATTTGGGACAGCCTTCTTACAGCTGAATAAAAAAATTTGTGGGCAGAATAGATAGTCTTACTGAAAAAAAAAAAGAAAACCAATAAGAAAAAAAAAACATGCGAATTTGAATAGCTTTACCTATCTTAGACAAATGGATTATACGTATCCTTCATTTTACGCCAAAATATGGCCAAATTATGCCCGGCTTTCAACGTGGGTTAACTCCCCACTCGGTTAAAACCAGACAAGGCGACCCTCTTGTTCGTCCTTTGCTTGGAGTGAATCCAAGAAAAAACGAACATTTGTTGCGGGTGCCTAGCGCCTATCCACAAACCAGCGTCTTTATTCTGCAGTCATAACCCTGAAAAGAAAATATAAATTAATACGAAATAACAAATTTATAAAAATAAAGGACAATATCCGAAATAGCCATATTTGTTTAAATGTATGGATTGAATTACCTACTTATACTTGACATAAGAGGAGAATTAGGATAGATAAATAACAGAAACAGAAACGTATAACTTTCCAGCAACTGGAAAATACAAGAAGGGAAAAACCAAATAATGAATGATGGTGAATTAAGGGTGAGTGGTTGGTTGACAGGTAAGACAGATGTCAGGAAACGGGCAAAGGAAGAATTTTAGGTCTGTTTGGCTACGTACAAATTCGTAGGTTTTTGTACAAATTCGTATAAATTGTCACATTTTCCTGTTTGGTAACTCAAAAAAAAAAAAAATCGTAACGAGAGAAAAAAATGAGAGAGGAAAAAATCTCCCCTCTATTGGGTTTCTTATGAAATTTCGGCTACACGATATTCCGTGATCGAGAAAGTTACAAATGTCAAAGCTCCCAGCTGTCATTATCTCTCGTTAAGGTGAGGAATTTTGATGTGACTGCGGATGATTGATGGTGAGAAGTGATGGATTTCAACGCTTTGAACACAAAAATGATAATGCGATTGGTATCTTTTTGTGCAACTTCTTCATTGGTGGGAAACTCTCTCACTTTGCTGATGAGTTTTGATCATTTTGTTAAAGAATTCACCCCAAACAATATTGTTAATAGACCTTGGTTAATAAATTATATTCACCACTCTCGAGGCCCACTCTCCACACTTGGAAATATCCCCGTGTAGGTTCTACCTTAAGCCTGGAAGTCTGGAAGGTAGGATTCGGAACATGGCCTGGAAGTAGATTTCCTGAGTGGAATTGATCGTCACCCACACAATCTCAAAGAGGAGAAATTATGAAACCAAAATAAATAGAGGCTAACGGGTGACTAGGTAACAGAATGTTTTTTATACATTATGAATTAGTCGAGTGAAAAGAAAAAAAAAAACGAGAATAATGTGGTGTGAGATTACGGTGTTTATATACATAGGATTGGTGTTCTACCCCTGCCTGTCGGTAATATCTGCTATTTTATCCGTCAGTTGGTAGATGATCCTCTTGTCGCGGAGAAGTGTACTTTGTTTCTTGGTTGTGAACCGATATAAAAAAAAATATAAAGACAAAAAACATTTAAAAGGAAAGAAATCTAACAAAAAAGAAAACGAATTGTGGGAACGTCTGTTCATTTTTGCGTAATCATTTAAAATAATTGGTACATCGGGCGAAACAACACGTAAAGAAAAAAAAATAGTGCCAGAGGATAAATCACCAGCGACATTTAAACAAACAAAAAAGGAAAGGAAAAAAAAAATAACCTACAGGGATTTTTGGCGGTCACGACCTAGGCAAGAAGTGTCGGACCGCCACCATTTTCTTTTGGAGCTTGGGTTTAAAGCCCATTACACTCTTGAACTTAAAGCTGCCGTACGGGTTGTATAAACGATACCATACCAGGAGCATTATCGAGCAGGATTTTCGGACACTCCCGTCCATTTTTGATTTTAAGGTGGCCGTACCGGTCGTACGAAAGAGACCGCCAGGAGTATCATCGTGTCACGGTATTTCATAAACACACATTCACACACCCGAATACACTTACACGCTTACACAAATACACCTACACTATACTTCAAGGGCCCAGATAAGTACATTTAAAGAATAAAAAAAAAAACCTTTTATTAATTTGTTAAACTATATTTATTCAATATAAATTCAATGGTGCTTAATAGCCTATAAAAAACAAAAAAACCTGCCAATATTGCACAAATGCTTAAAACTATTAAAACTTAAATATTCAAAAAAAAAAAAAGATTCTTAAACTATCAAAACCTAAAGATATAAAAAAAAACTAATAAAACTTAAGATTACTGAACAAATCTAAAAGAAACAAAAACCCTACGATAGAAAGACAAAACCTAAATATAGTGAAAAATCTTAAAACGTTTACAACTTAAAGTTAATAAAAAAAAAAACTACACTGTAAAAACTCAAAGATATTTTTTTAAAAGTTTTTTTAAAATTCATACAAATTTGAATCTAAACGAAACCTAAAACTACTTTGAACAAAATTTTTTTTTTCTTAAAGCTAATTAAACTTAAATACTACTACAATATTAAATCTTAAGGATACTTATAATCCTAAACCTAAAGTTACTTAAAATTTTAATAAGGTTTCATAAAGCAAAGGTTAAACTTTAATTTAAAATCAGAAAAAAATTTAAGATTATTTTAACTTTCAAAAGAAGTTTCTTAAAACTTAAATCTAAATTTAAATCAACCTAAACCTAAAGTTATTTAAAGTTAAAAGAAAAAGTTTCGTAAAATTAATTTAAAAATTTGAATCCAATTTTTAAAATTTCGTCATTGATCGTAATTATATATATACGTATACATAAAGCAAAAACAAAACAAAAAAGTTTGGTAAAGCATTTAGTTGATTCTTTTAAACGAATACCAAATATAAAAAAAAAATTATTGTACAATCGAAATTCAAAAATCCTATTCGTTTCTTTATTTTTGAGGAAGTTGGATTTGTTATTATAGTAACGTAAAATATTTTGTAAGTGTCACCTTTTTGTTTCCGCTGATTAGATTTATCCATTTTGTTTTTTTTTTGGTAAAATCCTAATAGATACCTACACCGAGCTCTGTTTAGGTAGGAAGTTAGGAATAGGGAAATTTTTGACGTGTGGGTGGGAATTAATGCCACTTTGATTGTGACAGTGGGGAACAATTTCGGACACCTTGTTTTTGATGTTACTAATACTAATGTACTGTTATTGTTTTCATTCAAACTTCCAACCCATTTATGACAATTAAAAATAAAAATTATGTTCAATGTTGTTAAACAAAAATGAGTTGTGTTGTTTCTCTTAGTTTTCTTTCGCTAATGCATTGGTGAAGATACATTTTTCAGGGGTGCGGATGGCTAGCCCAGTTATCGGTGTGTGAGGAGTGACCTGAACGGTTTTTAACTGTTCTTTTTTTTTTGGGGGAAGTTCAAAATTCCTGGGCCAATGAACTTCCAGGTTGGGAGGGAAATAAAAGGCCTCGCTGCAACAACAACAGCAGCGCCCTAGTGTGGTGAAGTCCGTCCGTGGTCTTCTCCTTAATTTTTCTTTAGGCCTGTTTTGTGTTTTGTTGAGAGGTGAGGTCTAGATTCGGGGACAAGATCCCCCCCCATTCCGGCGAGCTGAGCCGTGCTTCGCTAGCAGGCCGCGTTCCCGAGCTAGACATTCCAATCCGTTTCCTTTTCGATCCGTTTCCTTTCCCAATCCTAGTTCCTACCTAATGCCCGTCTACACTTTCCGCACACATCCTCTTGCCTCGCAACACATTTTCTACCAGATTTAGTCCAAATCTGTTCGTGTATGCACATTTCGGGTAGTTTTGGGTAGAATAGAGCGCTCGCGAGACAGTAAATGATTTCCCCTTCTTGCATGATTAAGTTCGGTGTCCTGTCAAAAAGCTAGTGGGAAGAAAAAACACAACAAAAATACAAAATGGCTGCTGTTTGTTTACTTTTAGTTTGTTTTTTGTTAGAAGTGCATATTTTTCTTTGTTTTCATCTTGAATTTTTTGATAAACCACTGAACAAAATTGAAAGGAAGGGTTTTAAGTTCAATATAATTTGCTTACTTAAGACTTTCAGTAAATGTATTCCAATGTTGTGGTTTTGTTTACTTTTTCTTTTGTTTACTTTTTGGTGACGTTTAAAATCTGGCAGACATTTTTGGTTCAAATCGTTCGTGTACTTTTGGTCTGTTTCCATTCTCTTTAAGAGAATTTCATCCCCACTCCTCAAAATTTGATAATTTGCCAGTTTTAGTCCGGAAAGTACACGAACGAACCTATTATGTGCTTGCACAAGAACAAATGTCATTGTGCCAAGTTTAGCATTTTGACGTTTAGAAATGACTGAGACGATTATATATTTTGCTGTTTGTTAAAAAACCCTATTGTGTGGGGAAAAGTGACATTTGGTCTCTATTCTAGTTTGTATTTGTTTTTCCTTTCATCACAACATGGCTTTCTGTGATATTTATGCGTTTTTGTTTATTTTTTGTTTTTGCAAACGGTGTCACCTTCGTTATGGTTTTCGAAAGCATTTCATTGTCATGTTGGAGACCAACGAAAAAATTCGTTCCGCATCAGCAGCGTACTATGCTTAATCTCTTAACAGCAGAAATCTAGGTTATTTTATGCATGTTCTAATGATCGAACAGGGTGCCTGCTATTCCGTTCAGCAATGAAAATGTCCTATCCTATATTTTTTTTTGCAACAATATCAAAATATGATCATCAAGACAAAACTGTGTAAGCGGTAAAACGTTTCCGTTGTTAAGATTAAATATGAAATAAATTTAGAAATTATCTCATAAATGACGCTGAAAAGTTTAAGATTTTATGGTAAACTAAACTTACGGTATCTAATCAATTTTCTTAATAAAACAAAAGTACATACCAACATTTTGTACATTAGAAACATTGAAACATACCTTATCTTATCGTTAAAGTTTAAGTTTTTACTGGGCTATTAGTAAATTAAAGAAAAAAAAAATTAATATAAAAATGTCAAGCCCTACTATAGGTTTATCTAAATATTCCAAACTTCAATCATCTTTACTCACGTTAACTTCCAAGAACTCGCACCCCTTTTCAAGTAACATTTCCCTGACAAAAGGCTTTTTTTTAATCATAAAAAGTCTAGAGAAAATGCCTAAAAGAAAACCAAAAATAAGAAAATCGATTTTACCTTGAAAATTTATAGCACCAAAAGCACGACACACAAAAACAAAACTATTTTTGTTATTGTAAAACTTACACAATTTCGTGCTTGGACATATACCTACGTATATTTGTGTTTCTATTTTTTTTTTTTTTTTTGACGACACGATGAGGCTGATGATAATGATGATGACAAAGCTAAGACATCACCAACATTGCCGAAGGTGCATATGGCAACGAACATAATGAACATCATCGTTGTGTTGTCTTACATAAGAGATTTTGTGACGCAAGAGTGCTTGTTCAAGAACACTAACCAACCCCTACTCAGTATCTATTTAGGTAGAAGTGACGAGTTGAGCTATAAGATGCAAATAAAGTGCAGTTCTATACCTACCAGTGCCAGAGAATTCCAACCCCTTGTTGCCTGCCTGCCTTATGCGATAGTTCACCCTGAGCGAGGGTTTTTTTTTTTTAAGTTGATTCTTTCGACCACCACCAACCGCTATCATCGCCTGGTTTGACGAAAACATCTTCCCACACGACAAAAGTCAGAGTTACGTCCACAATTTGCTGATATATTACTGATTTATTTTTTTTTTTGTTTACTGTATAGATAGTTACCTACCTGATTTTTTTTTAAATTTAATTTACATAAGGCATGTAACTATTTCGCCAGCCGGCCAATCCTTGCGGTCAAGTCAAAATAGTGGCCTTTAATTGCGAGTCTTGCTATTTGCATTAAGTCCTCTAATTGTGTTGATTATGGCATTAGACGTCGTTGTTTACACGTCAGTCTAATGTCCGTCAAGTTAGCATTACTACTTCGAAATTTAACAAAAACCGCAATAATGGGATTAATTGTCGTGAAAGAAAAAAATTTATCGCGCCTTTTTTTATTAAAATTGCCCCCTGGCAATGCTAACTTGACAGTCAAGTTAAAATTAATTTCAAAAAAAAAAATTTGAGTACGTCATTAAATGTCGTCAATTTGTCGTAAATTTTTCGTGAAAGAAAATAAAAATATCGGACTTGTTTTTTTAAAAATTACCATTTGACAAATTTACGACAAATTCACGACATATAATGACGTACTCAAAAATTTTTTTTGAGTACGTCATTATGTGTCGTGAATTTGTCGTAAATTTGTCCTGAAAGAAACAAAAATATCGGACTTGTTTTTTTAAAACTACCATCTGGTAATGCTAGCTTGACGGTCGAGTAAGCATTACCACCCCCCCCTCAAAATTAATTTCAAAAAAAAAATTTGAGTACGTCATTATATGTCGTGAATTTCTCGTAAATTTGTCGTGCTTAGCCTGGTTCTGGCTCATTTTTAATTGAAAAATCTCTTATGCCTTCAGTGGGAGTCGAAGCTTGTACAAACTGTTCTTTAGCCGATGTCCTACACATCGCGCTACCAAAGCTACTTGATAAGCTCTATCCCAGTGCAAGTTTTGAGGTAGTAAAAATACTAGTCAGCTCAGTGCGATTGATAACTATAACTACCACAAAAAACTTTTATCTGATTTTTTAGATGACATTTTCTTGTCTGAAATTTTAGAAGAAACGTAACTAAACGTAACTTAAAGTCACTTACAGTCCATAAAAGTCATCTAAATTTATATGACAGCAGGCCAATCAGAAGCTCGAAAAATTCAAAATAAATAAATAAATTTGATGGCACAACAGCTCATGAAGAACTAGGGCCTAGTCGCCTAGTGACTTACAACTCTCAACCATTCCTGTGTGCGTGTCTGCAGCACAGTACATATATTAAAGGTAATATCATTAGCGTCTTCATTTTTGTTCTGTTCTGCGCCTCTATCAAAATCGATCAAAAATGGTGGATCCAGTGCCCATTTACATGTCAAATTTCGGTATTTGTTGTTGTTTTTAATATAGCGGTGTGAAGTTTTTGGGAGCACTCGAGCAACCATTTTTTACTTTCTGACAGTTTCAATTCTGACAACCTGCGTAAGATAATATCTTATATTTGTGTACTGGGTGTCTGCAGGAATGGAGGGGACCTACAGTTTATTGCCGAATCCGAACGGCTAACGAGCGGCACTTTTCTGTGACAGGAGGTACTCTTGGAGGATTTGTCAATTCCTCGCAAGAGGCAGTAGCCGTTTTTTCTTTTAAATAAATAGGTGGCGAGGCTGGGGATCGAACCTTAGACCTCCGGCATGACAGTCCATCGCACTAACCATCACGCCACGGCTCGAAAAATTCAGAAATCTTAAATTTCAGATGTTAAGCGTAATGCATTTGGTAATTGTCAAATGACTTTGAAGGCGGCACTGCATTTCTATTGTGTTCACTTTAATTGTTGTATTAAAATACAGTTTTTGCGAATTGTGGCGGCGGCGGCGGCGTTCCTTCACTTTTCACACATTAATCTTGGCTTTTAATTGAATATTATTTTTTTTTATTTTTAAATTGTATTTTGCTTTTTTTTTCTTTTCTAATGAACATCATTCTGTGGGGTAAGAATATATAAGACACTTTCTAAGGGACAGATAGATGACAGCAATGGGTCGAGTAGAGATTATCCAAGTGACACTTAGAAGAATTTAAATCTAAAGATTGTGGCTTTTTATAGCTAATTAAGAGTAATTGGGGTGGCAAGAAAACTGAAGGATGTTTTTTTTTTTTTTTGTTTTTGTCGTAGATTGAGAGCCAAATTGGTTGCTTGATTAAAGTGAAGGGCTGTTGTGGGCTTATGAGATGATACTGAACATATAATGTGTAGCATGAATGTAATAAACCTGAGCAATTGGATTATTAGGTAATAGGGAAGGTCAGATTAATTTTCAAGTTCGAACTGAGATTGTAATATAGTATTTTTCTTTAGGGGATAAATTAATCCTATTAGTTCACAAATCCTATGTAAAAAAAAAAAAAAAAAAAAAACAATACCTATATTTAGAGTGGCGCTAGACCTTAGGTACATGTCAAATGATTTGATATTTAAAATATTCCAAATGCAGTTTTATGGCAACGTTTTATAATTAACTTTAAAAATGGCAACAAAGTTTATCAACACTATGCTTATAGAAAACCGAAAATGGGGCTGATGGATGTGGGTATTTACTCAGATAAATAGATCTTAAGTACCTATCTCAATTTATCTCCAAAATATTGTAGCTTACTCCAGCGAAAAATGCTTAGCTATGCACATAGAGAATTCTTGGTGCTTAACTTATTTTACAGGACATGAATTACATACATGTTATCGATAGTTTCTATGGAAACTCCATGTTTTTACTGTGATGGATGGCGTGTCGGTAATCTCCGATGTCGTTTTTTTTTTTTACCAATATCTTCCGGGTTTGCAAAAAACACGCCTATCAATTTTAGATATCACCATCAGACAGCTAACCCTTTAAGCAAAAGAGTCCGTTTTAAATCCGCACACGTAGTCAACAACGTATGGACGACTCCGCGTACGGATCCAAATACGTATACGCAAAACTGCGTTTGTCGGCACAAATTAGTATGGAAATTAGAATCACCACTTACCCACTTGTGCATGTATTGTGAGAGTGAGAGTCCACCATACTCAACGAAAACCAAAATCAAAACGGTTCCAAAAACCAAAAAAAGTACTTCCCCACTTAAGTTCTACATTACCTACAACAAAGCTTTTCATTCCAATCGAGTTTACCTGCTACAAACAAAGAAAGCTATTTTTTTAATATTTTATTTATAAAGCGACCATTTCTCAATTTTTCATAAAAAAAGAGAACACAAAAAAACTATGTTTTCGCTACTCCACTTGCAAAGATGAACTAAACAAAGGTGTGGGAAAAAATACCTGTAGATACAAAGAATTTTTGTATGTGTGCGTGAAACACTCAGTTTAGCAAAGATCCAAGAAAGACTGAGAAAGTTGGGTCAGTCAATTTGCTTGAAGGGAAGCAGCTTTTAATTGTCACGACTCTTATGGGGTAGCCCAAAATGCATCTTCTTTGAGTTCAGGATCATAATGACATTTCCCATCGCTAAATAGAAAAGAGAGAACTACTTTTACAATTAGTAGGAACAGCAACGGCACCTAGTGTCTAATGGCGAAAAAACCAAATCTTAACATCGCTGGTCCTGAAGCACGCTGATTATTTTGACGATTTTTTTGTCAGTGGTACGTACAATGTATACAATGTTCAAAGTCTGTCAAATTTAACGCATTTTTCATTCTTCAATGAAAATTGTACCAATGTAGGTGTCAATGACTGTCACGAATATTGAAGAGTATACAATAACGATCAATATTATATACCTGAATCGAGACTCAGTCAAGTATAGTATTGTCAAGTAGGTAACATTTAGGTAGGTAACATTTATGATGTGTACCGCCCTTAAGATTTAGTAAGCTGCACCGACAATTTCGCTTACAACATCTGTCAATGTTCGTTGATACGTTTGGAGGCTTTATTTTATCAATTTTATCTAACAAAAGCAGCGCTAATAATAGGTTTGTTCGTTGAACTTTACCCAGGGCTGACCCAGGTTTTCTTGACAACCCCACGAGTTGTCAAAAAAACCTGGGATTCTGAACAAAAACCCCTGGGGGGTCTGAATTGTGTTGTTGACATTTTAAGCAAGAAAGAATTTCTGTGCTCGAATAATTAAAACTTAAAATACGATTGAAAAATTAAATAAAACCAAATTTAAACGTTTCCATTTCTTTTCCAATTTAATTTTATTCAATTAGTGCACTATTTTATCTAATTTCCATTAAACAATCACGAATCTTCAACAAAATAAATACTTTACAATGTATGTCACTTGGCAGTTTATTTGTTACCTCAACTCGCCCCAGCAAAAAACCTAGATCTACAGGGCGAGTTTAGGCCGACCCCAGGTTTCAAAAAACAGAGAATTTGATTGTTAGGGTGAGTACAGGGTTTTCAAAAAACGCTTTGGGGCGACCCCAGGGCGACTTCAGGGCTCAACGAACAAACCTAATATCTCAAGTAGCAAGATTAAAAACCGTATGGCCTTTGAGTGTCTGACATCTCTAAGAAGATTGAAGAAGAGAAATAACAAAAACAAAAGAAAATTAATTATTTTTGTTGGTGTTTTACTGGACTGTATTGAACTAAGTTCAAATGGAAGCATTTTTATGACCTTTAGTCCAAAGCGTTTCGCCCAAATATTTGCGTCTGTAGTCATCGACTAAAATTATGCGTCTTAGAAAGGTACAACAACATCTAACTGATGAGCCCAACTGTCGTGCCTGGGCGAAACGCATTGGACTAAATTTGGCCATAACATGAAATTCTATCCCACTTTTATTTTGACATGACATAATACTTTGTGAGATAATGTTTAGGTTCTTTTATAGTCATCAACGGATCTTCACCCTATTGAAAAGAATATTTGGTCAGTTTATATTTCAGAGCGCTCAGTAATATTCTTCTGTCACTTTGAAAGAGAAGGAGCATTAAATATACCTAAACAAGATTCCTCAAAAACACTTTCTTTTCCTTTCTTTCTCATTTTATTACTGCGACAAAAAATAATTGAGCAACGAATCCTAAAAAAACCTTCCTCAATTTTTTAACAGGAAAACGGAGAAATTTTTGTGAGAACTGTGTTTATATTTCTGAGAATACGGATTCCTCTGAAATATAAATTGGCCAAATAATTAGCCGTGTTTTTTTGCAAGGCCGAAGGGAACTGGATGAAAAAAAAACCATCTTGGAGCTCAACAGTTTACGTGTTAAATGCAACAGCAACTAAGCCCATTCGGGTTTTTTTTTTTTTTTTTACAAAACTACAAAATAATTTTGTGTCCTTAATAAGCATCCGCTTGTTTCAATAGTTTTAATAAATTCTCCACTAAGAAAACAAGTAATACAAACATTTTTGTACATTCATCGAAAATCAAAAACAAATATGAAACGACCAATTTAACAACAAAATAGGTACTTCATTTCAATTCTTTATCTCGAATTGTATGTGGTATCAAACGAAAATTACGACCAGACCAGTGCATGTTGACCTTGTATTTGACTGCCGCACTAATGACAAATTGTATTTAAAAATTATGTCATTCTAAGTTTCCAGGCTGGCTCGGGCAGTCAAGGCACTCGAGACTCGTAAACCAGCAACAACAATATATACAAGTGATATTCAATTGATTAGAACAAATTATTCACAGGCCACCATTATAACTAAGTATACTGCAACTTGCCTCGCTGTAAGTGATATGAACGCTTCTAATGAAAATGTCCAGCCAACCACTTGTTTGTTCGTTTGGCTTCGCGAACGCGAAGCACCTATGATTACGTCACATCTGTGCAATTCATTTTGAATGCATAGCTAGAACCTACATACATACATATATATCCAAGTATAGGCTTGGCACTCATAAAATTCTTCTCTTCTCTACGCTTTAAGCCTATATTTGAAGCGATTTCAATGACCACTGCACTGGTATTTACTTTTTATGCTCCTCTTTGTTGCAAACAAAAAAGATTTACTGCCACAACTATACAGTAGGAAACAAAAGTATTGCGATCTAAATTGTTTTGTTCTTTTTATAGTTTGCATTTTTAAGTTATGACTGAATTTCAAAGTTAAAGTTTGGGTTTTCTTCTTATACGTTTTCACAGAAAATATCTTTTATTTCTAGTTATTAAATAAGATTTTCCTTTAACCTTCTTCAAATCTTGTAAACAATTTGTTTTGTTAATATAAGCTGTGTTTTTTAGAACGCGTACTTGCGCAGAAATTTAATTTGCACAAATTCAACGAACATTAAAATTGTTGTTAAAGCGAGAAACAGATTGAAACGACAAAAGCACCGTCGACAGCAACAGCGGCCGCCATTAATTCAGAACCAATGTATTTCAATTGTGCAACTCTGCCTCAATGATTAATTCTTTTATAGTTCTTTTGTTAAGTTATGTGACAAAATTTCATTATTTCTGACATTTTATGCCAATTGTTTAATGGAAAAAGTAGTTCTTATGTACTTTTTATACTTTGCGGGAACAATTGAAATGCAACTTTTTTCTTCTGGACGCATTGTCTCCTTTCACACAAGGCAACTGAGTTTCTAGCAACAATCAGTTCATTGGTGAGAAGGGCAGGAGGAAAAAGGGATAAACGAAATCTCCCCGGTCAACAAATTCAGGAGATTTTTTTGACGTTTCCCTTCACACTACGTTTGTGTGCGTTCAACCAAGCTAGTTTAAAAGGAAAATACAGCAAGTTTCCTCCGATTTTGTATATCTTCGTGTGAAAGGTACAAGAGATTGTTAAGGAGATTTAAAGAAAACGTCAAAAAAACCTCCAGCAACTAGTATCTTCGTGTGAAAGGGGACATTGACTCTCAATGATTTTACTGAACGCGTTCAGTCAGGAACAGTGTTGTGCCATGTAAACTATAAATTTTGACTACACGTGTAGACAATTCAAACATTTTTGAATTCTATCTTTACAAATCGAGCCTACATCAACGTACCCGAGACGAGCCCGAAATGAGACTCAACTTTTTGAACAGAAGATTTTCCGATATGTAGCTTCGACGCTCTATGTTATTTTGGCAAAAATGTTAAAAATATTGCATTTTTAAATTAGTAAATTATATTTTGCGTTGCATATAATTTAGTTCTTCTAGATTTAAACTCTATTCGATACTTCATCCACAAAAATACAGAAAATTACGGCAATACTGTAACGAGATGAGACCGTGACGACTCAGTTATACACGAGACTGGACCAACACCGAGAGGCGACACCGTAATTGAGTAAAGCAAAACGAGACCCACCAAAGTCTCATCGGGTCTCTCCTCGAAGCCATTTTGTTTATGTAACAAAAATGGTATTGATACTTTTTCATGCTACTGTTTAAGTATATGACTTTGCCATACATTTGAACAGAGTTTAAGTCAATATAGTTTCAGCATCAGCTACGTCTACGAGAATAACAAAAGTAAATACATACATAGCATGAAATAAATTTCACGAATTGCGAATCGCACAAATATTTGCTAAGTATGCTGCTCGAGCTTCGTCAGAGGGGGTGGTGGACAAAGATTAAAAACTGCATATCAATGAGGTTAAACAAAGTAGTCGGCGGGAATGGGCACCGCCTCACCTCAGTTTTGGATCTTGAATCTCGAAATGATTCAGATACCTAGGTTATTTCTGTTTTGTTGTTGTCTGTTTTTGGTTTCTTGGTTTTATTGTGCTTTGAATGAACCTCTCTTTGTGTTATCAACACCAAATTGATATAAAAATAAAATAAAGGTTCTTACACTCCGCGATTCAACTTCGCGGTCATTGTGTGCCTTTTGATGTGTAGAATTACAAGTTTTTTGAGGGCATTTTTTGTTTTTACGGTGTGGCTTGACTTTAATCTGACTCTGCTTGGCCTGACTCGATATAACTTGACAAAGACGTTGAACTGCATTTTCTTTGTTTGTAATTAAATTGGTTGAGAGAGATATCAGTTCGCAACTCAACAATAACTGTATGCCCAACAACACAACACAGTCACGTCAGTCAGACAGATAGTCGGATAGTTATTGTCATAATTGAGGTTTCCTCTCCACTGTTTGCGTTTTTGCGCCATCAATGATGCTCAAACAAAGTCAACAAAAGTAATTTGCTACCTAAGAAGGGCTGAAGTAGTGAATCTGAACCTTAGAATAACATAAATACAAAGCAAAGAGCAATTAATATGTAATTAACCTAACTTTATTGATAAGAACAACAAGAATCAGTTTTAGATTTAGTTACGCATTTCCGTTTATTCAAATGAATCCACTTTCCCATATAAGGGGAATAACTTTTAAATTATGCATGCATGTTGTTAATTTTTGATACTGTATATCTTTGCCAGTTCATGACAGAGTTCAATGTTTTCTTTAGTATACAAAACTACCTACAAATGTAATGATAAGGAAATTATTACAAAAATAATGTTCTTATCGTCACAGTGTTTTAAACTGTTTTTGTTTGTATGTGTGCCAAAGATTGCTTGAGTTTTGACAATATAATTTTAACATAAAAGTTGATTCATGTTTAGGCGTGTTTTTTGTTTTGTAAGTCCGAAGGGAGTTGGACATAAATGTTGCTAGTTCTACCTACCGACAAACAACACGCATAAAGGTCTATAGTTGTCAGTACGGAAAATTGCCCCTTCTGGCTAATGGGGGGGGGAATAGACCCCCCTTCCATACGTTTTTTTTTTAATATCGATCCAACCTACACCTTAGGTGAATCCCCCTGCATAAAAAAAACTCCGATATAAGGATATTTGAAAATTTCTTCTAATATCCGTGTAGGACTGTATTAATTGCATAGTTTTTAATTTTTACGTGAAGCAAAACCAAAAACGAAAAGTCTGAGAAATACTCTGTTTAACAATGATCCAAGAAAGAACGAAAAATTTGGGTCAGCGAATTAGCTCGAGGGATTGTTCTGAAGTGCGTTCGTTTTCTATGAGAAAATGAACTATTTTTTTTTTTGTTCACATCAACAATAGCCAACAATTGTATAGAAAAGGGATGCAAAACTGTTCTGCTCAGTATTGAACTAGTTTTACTTTATCAAGCCATTTAAAAAAAAATAGTTAATTAAACTATTTAAAAAAAAAACCCTTAATTGGCTCCTGAGAGTGATGTTTTTGAAGTTTTGTTTCCTTTCGATTTCATTTGGAAGCAAAATCCAACAAAAATAAACATAATAATGTATGTAATAAGTATAAACTAAAGAATTTTCCGTGGATTACTTCCTTCCGCGAAGAAATCATTTTATTGAAATAAATTGTGACGTTTGGTAGTGTTTAGATTAAGGAAGACGAATTTTGGCATTTCATTGATGTGCAGGTCACTTCTTTCGTTGCAGATTGTATATAGTATTTAGTTGCTACTTAATTGCTAATTAGTTACGCAAAAAAAAAATAGTTGCTCTGTTGGTTTGAGAGAAAATGAGTGTCCTGCTAAGTTGACGTCAACTTAGCAGGTCAACTTTCTCAAAACCGTAGATAAATGGTCCGGGAGTGGATATATATTGATAACTACTTAATTGCTAATTAGTTACGCAAAAAATAATTGGGTTGGGTATAACTCATCATGAACCAACCCGACACAGAGTCATCATCATATTCGCAACTCATCATAGGACAACTCATCATGGGAATAAGTCATCAAAGCAATAAGACCCATCTTCAGAATGAATTTTGTTTGAACGCATATTATTGGTTTGTTTTTCGCAGTGTGAGACTAGTTTAGGATTGGTACTTTGTAGTTTGGTACATGTGGGTTAATAGGACAATGTTTTGTAAAACCAAAAATGCAGTAGATTTGATTTAAAGGCAGTAGATTTTTTTTTTTTTGAGAAAAAAATGCAGTAGATCTACTGCAATTGCAGCAAAGATGCTACCCTGTAAGGCAGCAAGTATATTCTTAAAGAAGTGTTAATATTCCAAAAATATTGGCGAAAATAAAAATAGTGGTCTACTAATATGCAAATGAGAAAAAAGCATCCTTAAATGGCCTTTTTTCTTAATGTGTTTTACTCAATTCAGCTAACTGTTTCTTTTTATATTTATTTGTTTAAACAAAATAAATTTGCATTTAAATATTTATAAATATTTAAATATTTATAAATATTTATTTATTTCAAAACATAATTTATTTCTTTTCAAAGCATAATTTATTTTTTGTAAATTTGTAAATCTTGTTTAAAAATATTTACTTATCTATTTTTTTTTATTTAATTATTTACAAACTCAATAATTGTTATATCCTTAACGTAATACCACAACAAGGCTTAGTTATCTAAAAGATGTTTATCTTAATATTAAGTTCTTTTTATACCAATAAATACAAATACAAATACCTTGGTTGAACGCACACAAACGTAGTGTGAAGAGAAACGTCAAAAAAAAAAAAAAAAAAAAAAAAAAATTATAGGAAATATTATCACTGACAATATTCTGTGTTTAATTTTTTTCTATCCGATAATGTCCGATGTTCCTCTCGTCTCGGTTTTTATCTTGGTCTTGTGGCCAACTAGAATTTGAATCCAAAAACTGCTAAAAATTTGTATTGAAAAAATTCATTTGGTATTTTTCTCAAAAACTAAAAGACATTTAGACATTTAGTTTTTAGTGTTTGGTTAGAGCATTGAATATTAAAAACAAAAATAGTACTTAATAACGTAAAATTTTGAAAAAAAAAAAAATTAATTTAACACAATTTTTTCATTATTTTTTTAAAATTTTGAGTTTAAAAATAGTTTTTTCAAAAACTATTCTCTAAAGTAATTTGAATTAAAAACAATATAAAAGAACAGACTTCCAGCTTAAAAAAAATGTGTAATGTGACATTGTAAGTGTTGCCGTTGTCTTTTAATGATCTCTTTTCTATTTCCAGTCGATTGTTTAGAATATTGCCCCTCCCGCCTAAACGGGGGGAATAGACCCCCCTTAATACAATTTTTTTTTTTTGACTCAACCTATACGATTTAGGTTTTTTTTTACCACATTCAAATCATTCTATATATTTATGTGCATTCTCCATTTGTATAGAAAACTGAATGCCTTAACTCTACCGATTGAATTATTTCGAAAACCGTTACTTTGATGAAAAAAAGTGTCATAATCTTTTTTGTAGGAAATTTTCTAAGCTATAAATTTGTCATCAACATTTTTTCTGTACAAGTTACCGTTAGGGAGATATTGCTGAAAAACCATTTTGAGGGGCCTTTAACCCCCCGTAAATTTGTTAGCCGCGCTCCTATCGATTGGGACTTTTTACAGTTTGTTAAGAACACCATCAGAAGGCTGTATTCCAAAATCCAGCTTTTCAGCGATTTTTCCGAAGTCAAATGTCTAATATGACTTGACTAGATGTTTTAAGAATGTATTTATTTGGCTATCATGAACCCTGAACCATATTTTTGAACTTAGTTAATCCGTCGAAATCGCTGGATTGAAACTTCTTCAATTGGCCTATTTAGACTTTAAGTATATTGGCAAAACTACTAAAGTATACTTTAAGATATGGTTATTTATTACCAGAAGAAAATGAAGAGAATAACAGTGCATATTACGTAAACTGTAGCAATCGAAAAGGCTCGGAAAGAGTAAAGTTAGAAATAGCTAAAACGCATACTACACCAAATGCCACGAGTTTTTTTTTAGCTTTTTATTGTAAGGTATTTAAACAAAAAATTGGCATTCCCCATTCTAGCCCAGGAAAATTAGACTTTCACTGCGAAAAAATTCCGACAAAGCTGAATTTTGGTGGAGATGTTAATTTTTGTACCTTAAGCTTTTCCAAAAAATACCCTTAATTTGGACCGGGGCTAAACTTTTTACGGGGGGTGAAAGGAGTATTAACGATCTCTGGGACTTTTTTTATCTTTAAGTTATAGCTTGTCAAAGTTCACCTGCATGTAATGCATGTAATGCAGTTCAATAGTGTGATTAGTTTTAAGACACCCCTCCTGCCTCTCCTGTGGCACTTACTCCATCAAAACTTATGACAACTTTGTAGAGGAGGGTTGGTGAAATATCTTTGTCGAAGATAATTTCTTAAAATTGTAAAATTTTGTATCAACTTTTGCATTTTAAAAATCGAAAATCACATTGATGGCGGTTTCAAACAACCCTACGTGCGGAATTTGTTATCCCTCCTCAAAAATTTGTATTCAAGAATGTAGCCTGATATTTTGGCTGATATTTATAGCAGCAAAAGCCAACCATACTGCTCTATTTTGAACTATGTATTACTGAAGTGAAAATTAATGAAAAATTATTCAACATCGAGTGATATTGTTGGCTATAATTTCCTATAGTAATTGGATCTTCAAGGTTGGAGTCATTAAATTAAGAGGCAGGAGGGGTGTCTTAAAGCTAATCACACTATTGAACCCCATTACATGCAGGTGAACTTTGACAAGCTATAACTTAAAGATGAAAAAAGTCCCAGAGATCGTTAATACCTCATTTTGTAGGTATTTTGAATCTCTAAAAGTTTTTCATTGGCCATTTTGTTACAGAAAAAAATCGGGCGAGTTATCAAATGAAAAAAAAAATGGCGAGCTGTTTCAATATGGCTGCTTTTTCCTAGCCCCTACCACCCCGACAATTTTTTTTTATAATGTGGAGATGTTCCCAAACACATACCATACAAAAATATTTGCCCGTTAAAACATGCAACTTAAAAAAAAAAACTTCAATAAATTCAGTACACTATAAAGTTTGTGCATGTTTTTCTCAAAACTTATTGACTGTACGAAAAAAAGTGTCATAACATTTTTAGTGTAAAATTACATAAGCTCCAACTTTTGCCTTCACATTTTTTTAAAAACACTGATAGTTTTTGAGAAATTAGCGAAAAACTAAAATTCAACCCCTTTCACCCCCCGTAAAAATTTTAGCCCCGGTCCAAATTTAGGGTACTTTTTGGAAAATGCTTAAGGTACAAAAATAAACATCTCCACCAAAATTCAGCTTTGTCGGAATTTTTTCGTAGTTTTGCCTTTTTTTGTCTAATTTTCCTGGGCTATTCTTTCCCTTTTCTTAAATAAAATACGCCAATTTTTTATTGAGTGCTTGGAATAATAAAACATTAACATCTAAATGCAAATTGTTGCAATTTTTTTTAGCTGAAATCCCTGGTTTTACTCGTTACTACTCGAAAGTGAATCATACTTTACATTACTCATGCATTATACATATTTGTTCATCAGTTATTTTTAAATCATCAATACCAATATTTTTCTCAATTATTAAAAAAAAAAAATCACCTAACTTATTTATTTTTTGTTATTTTTTTTCAGCGCCTAGAAATCGATAGGGAAGGATTAACCAAATTAAAAAAGGCTGTTAAAGCCATTCACAACTCTGGCAATAGTAAGTTACAAATTATACCCACACATTTTCAAACAAAAATAAATTTACAATCATTAATTATTTTTTCATTCAAAGCTCATGTTGATAATGAAATGTTCCTGGTGCGCGCCCTCGAACGGCTCGGTGGCAAAGTAATCGACCAAGAAGAACCCGACATTGGAGCTGCATTCTTAAAGTTTTCAGTCGTCACGAAAGAGTTGAGTGCCCTCATGAAGACCTTGGTAAATAATCCTTTTTTTTTCGTTTTGCTAGCTCTCTGTGTGCATTCAATCAAAACAAATAAAAAAAATTTCCGATTTCGAATTTTCAGATGCAAAACATAAACAACATTATCATGTTTCCAGTTGACTCGATGCTAAAGTCAGAGTTGCGTGGCGTAAGGGGTGAAATGAAACGGCCTTTTGACAAAGCTGCAAAAGACTACGAAGCGAAGTTTATAAAGATTGAAAAAGAGAAGAAGGCCCAAGCCAAAGAGGCTGGCATGCTGCGAACCGAAATCGATGCCGCTGCCGTTGCCGAAGAAATGGAGAAGGAACGACGAATATATCAGCTTCAAACGTGCGAGGTAAATGATACTCTGCAATTGTTGACAAACAAAAGAAAAAAAAAAAAAAAAACACATCTTTCACTCCTTATAGTATCTGCTTAAGTATAAGGAAATCAAAACAAAGACTGGTATCGAGCTGCTGCAGCACTTCATCGAGTACTACCATGCGTTGAATAAGTAAGTTTGACCGTAGGTTGACCAGGACTCAAGTTAATACCTGTTTTTTTTTTTTTTTTTGTTCTTGTTCTCTTACAGCTACTTCAAGGACGGGCTCCAGACCATAGATCACTTTGGCACCTACATCGCCGATTTAAGTGCTAAGCTCCAAAGTATTAAACAAAAACAAGACGATGATCGACGAAGTTTGTTGGACCTGCGGACATTGCTCCGCAGCACGCCCGACTTTGAGCGAGTCGAGAATGTTACAACGGACAAGGGAACTGGTTATTCTTTGCACCAGTTACAGGGTGATAAACATCATGGCATTACCCGGACTGGGCATCTGCTGAAGAAGAGCGAAGGCAAAGTACGTCGGGTGTGGCAAAAGCGAAGATGCCGAGTCACAGCCGACGGCTTCTTGGATATATGTCATGCCGACGAAACTAAAGCACCCACTCGAGTGAATTTGTTGACATGCCAAATAAAGCCAGTGCCGGATGATAAACGCGGTTTTGACCTAATAAGCTGTGAGTGACGACTAATTGATGTTTCACGAAATAAAATTAAAAGAGTATTTTTTGTATGTAGATAATCGTCCATATCATTTCCAAGCTGAGGATGAAAACGATCAAAAGGCGTGGATGGCTGTGTTAGTTAATTGTAAGGAGAAGGCATTAACAAAGGCATTCCAACATGCGAACCCACAAATGAGTCCTAGTTTAGTTGAGCTGCAAAAGACTGTTATAAGGTAAGTGGATTTGATTTATTGTATTTGATTCGATGTTTTTTTTTTTTTATTGAAATTAAATTGAAAAGGCCAAACCTTTTAACGAAATCGTTTTTTGACTGTGGTCTATTTGGGTTAGGTTCTTATTTGAATTGGTGGAATCTTGTACCTTTAAATAAAATATTTATTGTAAATTAGATATAATAAGAGAGTTTAAGTTGCAAAGCAGCTTATATATTTCATTTTTTTGTTAAAATATTAGTAAACTAATTTATCGGTATCAAGTTCAAGAATTATAGAATGGTCTACGGTCGTATATAGCCCAGGAAAATTAGACTTTCACCTCGAAAAAATTCCGACAAAGCTGAATTTTGGTGGAAATGTTTATTTTTGTGTCTTAAGGATTTTCCAAAAAGTACCCTAAAAATTGGACCGGGGCTAAAATTTTTACGAGGCTATAACTTTCATCTTAGTAATTGGTTGGAGTCTTTAAATTAAGCCAGAATATCAGGCTACATTCTTGCATAAAATTTTTTTAGGAGGGGTGAAAAATTTCATACTAGAGGGGTGTTTGAATCTACCATCAATGTGATTTTCGATTTTTAAAATGCAAAAGTCGATGAAAATTTTTACAATTTTAAAAAATGATCTTCGACAAAGATATTTTACCAACCCTCCTCTACAAAGTTTTTTATAGGTTTTGGTGGAGTAAATGCCACAGGAAAAGCAGGAGGGGTGTCTTAAAGCTAAACATTTCATTCAACCACATTAGATACAGGTGAACTTTGACAAGCTATAACTAAGATGAAAAAAGTCCAAGAGATCGTTAATACCTTATTTTGTAGGTATTTTGATTCTCTAAAAGTTTTTTACTGGCCATTTTGTTACAAAATAAAATCCAAGCGAGTTGTGAAAAAGTAAAAAAAAAAATAAAAACAAAATGACCAACTGTTTTAATATGGCGGCTTTTTCCTAGCCCCTACCACACCAAACTCATACAATAAAAAAATATTTGCCCGTGAAAACATGTAACTTCAATATATTTTTTTTCACTAAGTCCAGTACAGATTGTACGAAAAAAAGTGTCATAACATTTTTTTTTAAACACTGATAGTTTTTGAGAAATTAGCAAAAAACCGAAATTTAACCCCTTTTACCCCCCGTAAAAATTTTAGCCCGAGTCCAAATTTAAGGTACTTTTCGGAAAATGCTTGAGATACAAAAATAAATAAATCCACCAAAATTCAGCTTTGCCAGAACTTTTTCGTAGTTTTGCCATTTTGTTGTCTAATTTTCCTGGGCTATATATACATCCATAGCTGTCCTAAGAAATTTGAAATAATACAGGGTGATTCGCATAGAGCGTGTAAATTAGGGGTCTATTTTCAACCCCGGGACGGACAATTTTCTAAAAATTTGATTTGAAATAGAAAAAAAATGACTTAAAATGAAGAAAAAAAAATATTAAAAAACAACGGCAACACTTACAATGAAGTACTAAACCGGGTTTGAAGGCCGTTCTCTAATCCTGAATTTAAATTAAATTATTTAAGTCAATAGTTTTTAAAAAATTAACATCCAAATGCAAACTCAAAATTTTGATAAAAAAAAATGAAAAAAAAAAACAAGTTTAGATCAATTTTCTTTTAAATTATGAAATAAAGTGTTGAATTGGCTTTTTGTGGAGTCAATGCGTGCATATATCAATTTTTAATCGAACACAAAAAACCGAATGGTTTTATGTCTACTAGTTTTTGAGAAAATTGGAAATTACTGTTATTGATGTTCGCATTGACCACGACAAGCCAATTTAGCACTTCATTTCACAATTTTGAACAAAATTGGCCTAAACTTTTTTTTATCAAAAGTTTGAGTTTGCATGCGAATTTTTTGAAAGCTATTGACTTAAATAATTTAATTTAAATTTAGGATTAAAAAACAGATTTCTGACTTTCAAATCCGGTATAGTATTTATTGTAAGTGTTGCCGTTGTTTTTTAATATTTTTTTTTCTTCATTTTAAGTCATTTTTTTTTCTAAAATTGCCCCTCCTAAACGGTGCGAGATAGACACCGTCCCCCTCCCATAGTAAAAAATTCTTGTTTTTGAGCCATCTACGAAAAACCGTCATCAATTTTTTGCTCAAAGTTGTCGTACTCACCCCGGAAAATGCAACACATTCAACCAGCCAGATTTTCTCCAACCGGACCGAGATAGTGAGAGGGACATAATATAATATAAACTGTAATTTGAGCTAGAGCCTAAACACTTAGCCTTATGTCAAGGCACGTTCTCATAAGTCTTTCTTATAAAGTGCTATTTGTATTTTCACTCCCCTTTAAGATTGCCAAACTCCCCGTTTACCCGGACGTCCCGGATTACAGACAGAAATTCAATTGTGGACTGGAATTCAAAGAAAAATATCAATGTACACATTTTTTTTATATTTACAGAAGAATAACTGGGTTGTGATTTAACTTTAACATTCTTCGTAGAACGTTATTTCTACATCCTGACATCTGTTGAAAAACAAGCCTGCACCTGCAACCCGTTCTGCTCTCAGAGAATACGAAAAGTTGGTTTTGTTTTTGTGCGAGATCACTCTGATCACAGATCGACTTACGTTGTGCGCATGGTCTGGTCAATCATTTTTACGAATACTCATAAATGGGTATTCGTAATAATTCGTGGGTACACTAGAGTAAATTATGAGTATTCACAAATGAGTACTCATTCTTTGTGGGTTCAGTGCTCTGTGTTCTTGCTAGAAATGTCCGCCTAAGGGAGTTGTCCGTTTAAGGGAAATCAAACAAAAACACTAATTTTATTTTTTTTATTTATTAACAGAAAATAATAATAACAAAAATAAATAAACTTCACTTTCTTAAAATTAACTTAACTAATAATGGCTATATTAATTTATTAACAGCAAACAAACAAAATAAATAAACTTTAGTTCTTTTTTTTTATCACATGACGTGGAATGAAATGATTAGATTTAACACATAAACTTTTCGTATTTTAAAATCTTTGCAAAAAAAAAAAATGTTTCAATATTTGTTTGTTTGGTTTTAGAAAAGACCGATTTATTTTGGAATCTGCCCTGAACAGCTTCACCGTCATTTTTCTTGGCCGTAAAAAAAAATACAACGGGAAAAAATTGAAATACCGTTAATTTACAATTTTTTTTTTGTCATTTTTCCCGCCAAGCTACGAGAAAAATCGTGCAACCCTACTTCCCTTCCTTTTTATTATACAACTAATACACGTTTAATAAATATATTTTTTTATTTTAATCAGTTAATATAATTTCACCACCAAAACAGCCATTTACGGTTAATAAGTAGAAAGAACAACAATCCCAAGTTTTGGAAAAATTTGATTCCATGACTGAATGATTTACGATATACGTAGTGTAATTGGCCATGACCTTGCTTCCAGTGTGGAGAAGCACAGTTGAAGCAACATCGATTGTAGCACACACTTTGGTATCGATTATGATGAAAAAATTTATGACATTGGTTTCGTTGATTTCCCACGCAACACAATTTACAGTTCCAATGATCGGTCCACCAATTATTATTAGCAGTGTTGTTAATTAAGAAAAACATTTTTGCTCGTTTTACTTCTGTTACTTTGCCGTTGCAAATAAATCAAACAACTGAGTTTATTTGAGTCGACTGTTTGTGTTTTTAAAACAAAATTTTATCTCGAATGTGATTGAGTTTTTTTTTTCGGAGTGAGTGAGTTCTGGTTTTTCTTTTTAATCTAATCAATTAATCTCTCATCATCTATCTATGAGTAAGATCTGAGATTACTAATTAAGATATTTAGTAGGTTGGGTTTGTTTGACTTATAATATTTTATAAATACTCTTTTGAGTAATTTTACTAATTAATTTTAATAATAAATTGCATGATGTAATTCACACCTTCGGAAGGGACATTTATTTCATAAACTTAAAATTATTTGGAAAAGAAACAATGAATTAAAAAAAACAAAAACCCTGAATCGCGGTGCGGCGGTCTTAAGATTTGACCGCCGCCGCCGCGTTCTTTCTATCTATAGTAAAGTATTGACCGTCCCGTCGGCCCGCGCTCTGTCTGGCCAGGCCTTTAAACGTCAACTAATTGCGAGCAGGATATTTGCATATTTGACGAAAACAATGGGCACGTTCAGAAGGCATAGGTGAGGTTTTTTCTTTTTTAGTTCAGAGTTTGTTCAGAGCAGAGTTCTGAGTAGACTCTGAGCGAACGGAGTAAACTCTGAGCAGAGTATGTTCAGAGCACTTCGATCTAAAGGCCGTGTCAAACAGAGTGCGGTCCGGCGGTCTTTGTAAGAAATTACAAACAAAATTTGCCCGCCGCGTTCTTTCCTTCCATGATGAAGTATTGACCGTCCCGTCGGCTTGCGTTCTGTTTGACCAGGCCTTAATTATGAAACACACCTGAGCATTCAATTGTCATATCTGTCAAATTACATGGAAGCTGTATGAAGTTGGCCGCGCTCAGTTTTTTACTCCGTCTGCTCGTTTATTTTATTCTAAGCTCATGGAGCACGCTCTGAACGAAAAAAAAAACACAAATTCCAAGCTCTGAGCGCTCTGAACTCAAAAGTCAAAAAGTAACAACATTTTTGTTTGACAGTTCGGGCTCAGCTCTGAACTGCTCTGAACTAAAAAAGACAAACGCCTATAGTATAGGGGACCTCATATGTAGTCAACTACACTTGCGAGCGAAAAAATGGAATCGTGTAAAAACAATAATTACTCTCAATGTAATTGACATGCATGAACGTTTATGGTATCGTTAAAATGATGGAACCAAAAGATTTTAATCAAGGCTAAAAACATAATAATCACTTTGGGATTTCAAGATATAATCGTCATAGTTGAAGCATGTAAGAAAAAATAAAGTGAAATTAAAACAGGTAGTAGCTCGAAAATTGAACATTTACTGCAAAATTAAGCGAAATTCATTGTTTCGTTATCTTGTACTACTCCGCCCAAGCTCTAATTACCAGCTTCTAAACGATTGTTCATTGAACTTATGGGTTTTCTTTTAACTGTCTCTTGCGGTATTCTTTCCCATTCATCTACCAGTGCCGCTTTCAGTTTTTATCTGTCTCGTTTGAGCTCGTCTGACAAATGCTCGATAGGGCTTAGCGCCAGCCAGTCCATCGTGGCGATACCAACTCCCCTAAGGAATCAGACTGTTCCCCGCGCAGTGTTGCATCGAGCGTTATCATGCATTAGTACGAAATCTTTGGCAATACATCTAGCACAAGAAACGACGAGATGCAGCAGAACATTGAGGATATACCGATCCGCAGTCAAACCTTCCCTCGACCACCACCAGTCACAAATACCAGCTCACTTTTCCTTCAATTCTAATGCCTGCCTGTATCATACAAGAGCCTCCCCCGTAAGTCAAGTTTTCGAAAAAACAGCACTGCCCAAATCGCTTGCCTGGTCGTTTGTGTATTCTGCCTTACGATCACTTCTATGCAGACGCATTCTGCACCTACATATATCCGAGAACATAACTTGCCTCCATTGCTCAACTTCCCAATCGTAGTGCGCTAGAGAAAATCGTATTCGACCTTGTCGGTTGTTTGCAGTCAATTTGGATCCCGTGACAGGTCGTTTCGGGGTAAGTTCTGCTTCATTAAGTCTTTTTCTTCATGTCCATTTTATTATTTTCGTTATTTTGGCGAATAAAGTCAAAACTGTTCAATGGATTTTTATGATTTTACCAATTTAAAGTTTGAAGTTCAAGCTTTAAAATGTGACAATTGGTGCTTTTAAAAGGCGAAACGAAGTTATTCCATTTTTTTGCTCGCAAGTATACCTACGTTCGTTGAACGCAAATTTGTCTAAGGAAACAAGTCAATTTTTGACATTTTATTAGTGTTAAATTTGAAACTTTACTTTAAAGCTTAACCTTCAACTGATTGTGCAGAAAGTATTTACCTATTTTTTAATTAGAAAGTTTTTCTATAAAACTATGTGGGATCCTATATACGATATAATGTGTAAGAACTTACTTACCAGTCGACACACGCTCGAAGATTTCTTCTGAATCCTCGAGTTTATAAAAAATTCCTTCATAATTTACGGAAAATTATAATTTTTCAACTTGACCGCACAAACAAATAAAAGTTGAACTAAGTCACAGCTAATAATTTTGACAGATAGGCACTTGACTTGAAATGTTAGAAGATATTTCTCACCTAGATTTCCAGTAATTTTCCAATAAAATTTGCCTAGATTGGAATGCACATTTTTGACGGCTGACAAATCAGAAACTAGAAACTTGCTTAGCTTCCTAATGACCTATGTCTTTTGAACGTTCTCAATTGTATCCAATATCTGCGTCAAAAAATAAACGATCATTTGCCATTCAAATTGACGTTGAGTTGATGTTTTTAAAGACGGTCACTGTTTTATTTGACCAGTTTATATTTCAGTGATCTCATAGGAATCCGTATTCTCAGAAATATAAACACAATTAAGATAAACGTGGAAAAACAAGTCATGGAAGATTGAAGTTCAGCTTGCTATTTAATGACAAAATATAATCATCTGATATTTTGACACAAATGCACTTGACTATAAAAATGTAGGGAGATATTTCTCACCTAGCTTTCCAGCCACTTTCCAATTAAATTTGCCTAGATTGGAAGGCCTATTTTTGACAGCTGACCAATCAGAAACTAGAAACTTGCCTAGCTTTCTAGTCACCTACGTCTTCTGAACGTGCCCAATGCCTTACAAAAATTCATCAGTTTTGCTGTCAAAAAACTGAGGAAGGTATTTTTTATCGCAGTAATCAAATAAGAAAGAAAAGAAACTGTTTTTGAGGAATCTTGTTTATATTTAATGCTCCTGCTCTTTCAAAGTGACGGAGGCAGGAGGATAATTACTGAAGCTTTATAATTTTTCATTGATACTGACCAAATTTTACTTTTCAAAAAAGTTTCAGTAAATTACATTCAATGCTCTTAGGCCGTGTGGGAATTTGTTTTAAATTTCGATTAAATTTTATCCGATATTAAATTTTTGACATTTCTACGTACAAATTCACTTCACTAGTGTCAAAAATTAATCTTCGGATAAAATGGCCGCGTTCAACCTACATCTAAAATTTCAGATATCTGAATTTTTGGAGCTTCTGATTGGCCAGCTGTCATAAAAAGTTAGATGACTTTTAGTGACTTTTAAGGCCGTGTCAAACAGAGCGCGGTCCGACGGGACGGTCAATACTTCATCATGGAAGGAAAGAACGCGGCGGGCAAATTTTGTTTTGTAATTTCTTACAAAGACCGCGCTCTGTTTGACACGGCCTTTAGTTACGTTTAGTTACGTTTATTCTGAAATTTCAGACAAGAAAATTTCATCTGAAAATTCAGATGACAGTTGTTTGTGGTGGGGGAAGTGTAAAAAAAGCTGAAGTGCTACACATCAAAATTGAACTTTATGATTTTCGGTGTGGTTAGTGGTTGATGTGTGCTTATAAGTTTTAATAATAAAATTGTAATATTTACTTATTTAATTAAAAGAACCTTTTGTTAATTGTTTAGTGACTCTTTGAATAAAAGGCATGATTTGTCTTAGAAAAGTATTCCCATAATTGTCCATCGGATTATTGTGGAACAATTTTGCATTGAAGTTATAATAAATTTACTGCACAATAACAAACAAACCTGTTGTTAATCTTTTTACATAAAATTTCATCTACAAAGCTCATGCTAAATTAACAATTTACGAATATATAAAGTTCTCTTTTATTTTGATTCCATGCAAATTCAATAAGTGAATACGGGAATTTGACACAGTGGCTTTTGACTGAAATTTCAGATTTTTTGTGCGTTCAATAAAAAAATCTGAAATTTCAGAATCTGAAATTTCAGATTTCTTTGCTTTGAACGTACCCAATGAAACGCGATTTTAAGCCTATTCGCCCACGGCTTTAAAATTAAAAAAAAAAATAGCCTTACATTCATAGTCTCGCAAATTATTTCATATGATTTGTAAATATTTTTTGCAAGTCATGAAATTAATGAAACCATATAATAAGACGTAGATAAAATTATGATGCAATTTTCTATTAAAAATTACATACTAGATTTTCCTACTCAGAACGTTTCGACACCACTCCATAATTTGTTTTGCACAAAAAGTAACTCAATTAAGTAAGCCCTCAGCTTAAAATAGATAGGTAATTATTATCAGTTGATAAACAAAACAAGCACGGTAAATGATGCAATAGGTGTGTCTTCAAAATTGTTTAAATAGTTGAAGTTTAAGTTAATTTGTTCAGTGAAGCAAAAGCTAAGAGCAAGTGAACATCTAAAGAGAACTTTTTTAATATACAGCAAATTTACGCAAAATGGCACCTAAAGAAAACAACAAAAATGAACATGGTGGTTCAGAAAATTCTGCATTCGAAAGTAACAAATTCCATCATCACCATAGATTCTTCTCTCATCATCGAGCACAAGAACAAGCTACCGGTGGACATAGAAATTGCAATTCAGAAAATCCCAGATTCGAAAACAACAAATTTACTCGTCATCATGGGTTCTTCTCTCACCATAGTCGGCCTGATGATGGTCTATTAAATTCTGATATTCAAAATAAAAGATGCCATCGTGAAAATGGATTCTCTGCGCAGCGCCATCCTCACCATGAACATCATATTCGTGGTCATCATGGACATATGCCTCAACATTTTGGACCACCAAATCAGTATTATGGACACCGTTCGCAGATTGGACCTCATCCTCACTACTATCATCATGGACCTCCGTGTTTTCTTAGGGGCTCAAAAAAGGTACCCGAAGATAAAAGTTTTGAGCCACCTCAAGGATTTCAAATGCATACAAATTGGTGGTGATCGGTAAACATATCAAAGAAGAACAAAAACAGATTTTTAACTACTCACAGATACATATGTACATATGTACTAAATACATATTTAGCTTAAGTTAAAAATTTTCAATAAATTTATTTACAAACCCGTATATAAAGTTTTTAAAAACAAAAAATTCTTCAAAATTATTCTCTTTCTAAAATACCGACATTAAAGAGCGGGAAATAATAACTCTTTCCCACTTTCCATGAATTATGCAGGCTCTTGTTAACTTTTTTTGACGTTTAAAAATTGACAAACATTTTTGTTAAAAAAGTGTTTTTTATCCCAAGAAAATAAGACTAAAAAATGGCGAGATTATAAAAAAATTCCGACAAAGCTAAATTTTGGTGGAAACGATTTTGATATGATTTTGCAATCTGGTGCTTCCCGAGTAGTTCGAATAAAATGGCTTTTTCTAATTATTTTTTTAAACAAAAAAGAAATTAAGCAAAATAAGGCTACATGAAATTTGGCCCCAATGAAAAATTGCCCCAAAAATTTATATGAAAAGCAACAAAAATAAAAAAAATTGATTAAATTTTGTGAATTGGGGTCATTTTTCATTTTTTTGGGGCCTCTTTTCGTAAAAAAAATCGAACTAGGGATAACAATCAAACATGATATTTCGATGATAGAGAACACAAAAACAATTCCGTCTGTCTGTATGTCCGTCTGTACCTCGGCCTACAGCCCAAACCACCACTGAAGAAGCGATTTTCTTCAAACTTGGAGCATAAGATTTTTGGATGATTCCCTAGAGGAGAAATGGAGTTTTTTTTAGCTCAAAAAATAACGGTACTTGCCATAGGACCACTTTAAAAAAAGTTATTTATCTCAAAAACGGCTCAAACGATTTTTTTTTTAATTTTTGTGTGTACTAATAGTGGTATGGTCTATATATGGTCTGTATTTTGGGGTCAAGTGTGAATAATACTCCATACAAATATTTTCAAAAAAATATTTTTTGGATTTTTAAAAAAAAGTTAAATTTTTTTTTTTGAAAAATCCTTTTTTTTTGAAAACAGGTTGATGAATTTTTTGAAATTATGGTTTTAGCTGTATATTATTATATTCTTAAAAATGGCATACCAATTTTTTTTTCTAAAAAATTTCAAGAAATTTTATTTTGGGCCATTTTTCACTTTTTGTTTGGGGCCAAATTTTATGTAGCCCAAAATTATTTTTTCGCACTTTTGACTTTTTACAAATTTGTACCTACTATTATTTGATATATGATTTATAGTTTTAACTACAAGAGTAAGTTCATGCGATCCAGTCGTGCATATTTTTATTTATAAAATCGTTGCAGTGATTTTTGAAATATTTTTAAAATAAAAACGAATTTCATGCTAATTTTTATGTATCAAACGTCTAAAATTGCAAACAACTTAAACTGTGTATGAGCATGAAGTATATGTGACTCAGCCGTGTATTTTATTGTTGTTATTTTTTTTTTAAGTAAATTTCTTTTGCGACCCGATTCTCCCGTACGAATATTTTACAAGACATACTTATTAATTAGTAGTAGTAGGCCGTGGGGTAATGCTTAGTGAAATTTATGCCGAAAACAGATGTGCTGTTTTTTTCAATGCAGCGAAGATATCTCTATTTCTTATTTCGCTGTATGGGAAAAAACTGCACATAATAATATAAACATTAGCTTCGTTCGTGTACTTTCTGCACTAAAATTCACAGTCTATCAAATATTGAGGAGTGGGGATGAAATTCTCTCAGAGAGAAGTAAAACTGCGAAATAGTACACGAACGCTTTGAACAAATAATTTTTACCGGTTTTTTAACGTCAAATATTTAAAAACAAAAAAAAAATAAATATCGTCATCATTTCTTTGAAAAGATTTTCAAAATAAAATAAAAAAGTAAGAAAAAGTTAATTTATTACATCAAATTAAATAAAACAGAGGAGTATAAGAAAAGAGATATGTTCTGGCAAATATCAAAGTGACTTTTGACTGAACTCATATTTCTGCCCGAAGAATTACTTTGGGCTGAAATTAGCAGAAAGGGGAAATAATTTACTCTCTCGAGAGCGCTCTCTTCTGGGAAAAACTACACATTTTTTGCGTAAACGAACACAATTTGCGT
This sequence comes from Epistrophella euchroma, assembly GCA_947049315.1. Lineage (NCBI taxonomy): Eukaryota > Metazoa > Arthropoda > Insecta > Diptera > Syrphidae > Epistrophella > Epistrophella euchroma. The sequence goes on along the minus strand of OX346245.1, from coordinate 115,447,605 downwards.
TAAATTTGTAGAAATTCGTAAAAATTCGTAGATTTGGGGAGTACGCGAACGAACCTATTATTAGGAGTTATCAACCAAATTTTTTTTATAGTGGAGGTAGATAAAAACAAGAAAACTGTATTTGTATCTCGGCCAAAACATTACTGCCAATTGCACCTGTTATCACGGCCTTTTTGCTGCCTGAAATTCAAGCCCGTATCTCATAGACATTTTTTTTTTTCAAACAAGACGGCACGCGGAGGTGCTACTTGGGACGCAGCCCTGTGCGACAACAATTTAGTGCACATTTTATTTTACACTATATGAATCAATTTTCGATACCAAAATTTTGTGTTTTTGTAATGCAGCCAGCTTAGCCAATAAAACTCAACAGTTTTCTTAACTTTTTATTTGTATTATGTACTCGTACCTAATATGTACATATTATGTACATTTTTTATTTGTATATTACAGATACGTCCAAAATCTACCAGGAAATGACCAATGCTGTGATTGTGGTTCTCGTAACGATGTCACGTGGATAAGTTTAAATTTCGGTGTCCTTGTATGCATTCAATGTTCGGGAGTGCATCGGGATCTTGGAGTGCATCATTCAAGAATACAGAGCTTAACATTAGATAACCTGACAACAGCGAATTTATTGATTGCTCGTGCAATGGGCAATAGTACACTTAACGAGATTATGGAGGCAACTCTTGGAAGAGGAAAACTGTCACCAGATAGCACAATGTAAGATTAATTGACATTGACAATATAAATTTATTCATTCATGTCTCGCTTAATTCATTAATTTATTTATTAAATTATTATGCGAGTTTATTATTTCAATTGTTTAATCTTGAATGCTGACCTTATGATTTTATTTTTACAGGGAACAACGTTATGACTTTATCCGCGCCAAATATGTCGCCAAACGCTATGTCATGCGAACGTGTGCCGATGACAATGACCTTCGGTGTGATCTTGAACAAGCCATAGTTAATGCAGATATGAGTCAGCTTCTGCAAGTTTGGGCTGAAGGAGCCGATCTGACATGCTGTCTGCCATCATCTGATGATGGAGAGACTGCTCTGCATTTAGCCATTTTACGCGAAATGGGTTCCACATTGCATATAGTAGATTTTCTTATACAAAATATGCCACCAAAGGGCCTAAATAAGGCAACAAATCCTCCAGATGTCATAGACATGACTGGAAAAAACACTGCATTACATTTGTGTGCTCTGCATGATCGGCGCGAATGTTTGAAACTATTGTTGCGATCCGGAGCAGATTATGAGTTGAAGAACTCACAAAATAAAACTCCTTTAGAAATTGCCAAAGAAATGGGTCACAATGCGTGCCAGGAATTGGTAAACCGACTAAAAATACCCAAAGCCACAAAAAGTTTAAAACTTTAATTTTATTTTCAGATTGAATGTGCCATAAGGAGAGAAAAAAGTGCTTTTGATCATATCAACACCGATTGGAATCTGCCAAATGACGATGGCTCAACAGATTTCTCAGACGACGATACGGTTATAGATGAGCGGGTAAGTACTTGAAGAAAAAACTTAAAGACGCATCAAAGTTATTAATTCATTTTTTTTTTTTTTGTAGAAATCACGGTCCCGACCACCAAGTTTTGCTGGTGGTGATTCGCCCATCTTGCGTTCGCGTTCCTCGACATGTGATTCAATACAAAGTGGTTCTAGTCCAATATCGAACTGCCCTAATCGGCAGTTTCAATTGCCAACAACAACTGTACCCTTTAATCAAGCTGGTACTAGCCCGAAGCAACACATTCCCATCGGACAATATCTAGCTGGTGGTGGTGGTTCCAGTCCTGGTTCAACATCGAGCAGTCAACGAGGTGGACTTGTTCAGGGAGCAAGGAAATCCACTTCAACTGGTAAATGAGCCTTTGTTGTTGTCAAATAGAAATTATATTTATGTTGTGATATTGGTTATTCCCCTAGCAAATATGAATTCGTTGAAAAAACGTACAGCACCTGCTCCACCTCCAGTATCTAACTCCTTCTACGGTACCTTACCCCATGCGCCTAGACATTCACAGAATTTCGATAATAATGACTCACGCAGCACAGTCAATCATAAGAACCAATCAGAAGTGGTCTATAGCACGCTGCCACATCTGCGTAGCGTCGATAGTGCACGGGGCGCAATATTCCATTGTGATAATAAAGTATACGAAAGATTTGATCCAACTATCGTGCAACAATCTAAAGCAGTTGGTTTACACGATACTGGTGGAGTTGGAGGAAGCAGTCAAAGCCTCAAACAAATGACAACTTTTGGTCACAAACGTTCACCGAGCGGAGAATCATTAAATCGACATTTAGCTGGAGCCAAGCTAGTTCTACCACCGACAGGAGAAATTCCGCAACTAAAACATGTTGATAAATCGCTTTCAAGGCCAAAAATTCCTCCGCCAGGTCCACCACATGGTAAGTTAAAAAAAAAAAAAAAAAAACATATAAAAAAAAAAATAGCAATACCTACTTAAGGCATGATTAAATTTTTTCTGTTTCAGAGAGAGAAATATCAAATGGACAATCAAATGAGAGTATAAGTTCGATGGATGAAGGGCCAGTTGCACCACCCAGAAAGGTAAAAAGTCGTTTGCATTAGTTTAATTACATCCACAATCTGATGGATGTGTATAAAGTGTAATCAAAAAATTAAAATAATATTACAGACAGTAATGGACTATGTAAATAACTATAATCAGTCTCAAAGACTGAATAACGTTGAAAATAACTAAGGAATATTATTAAATTATGGGTATGTTAGACATTGTCCTCATCGGGTCTTCAAACTCGAGTGTCCTTAAATATGTATTACATAATATAATTCTTCGTTTAATGTCTTCATCTACTGCGAAATACGCATTGTTTGTTGAAGTCTTTTGGGAAAATGTGGCTTTATAAGGTTTTTTTTCGCATATCACATAGAACAACGCCAATTTAACTTTCCGGTTTGGTCGCCAATGAGATCTTATTTTACCTTTAATAACTTTTTCTATTCAAAATGAAAAGGCATAACATTTTCTAATAGAGGGTTTTTCTCCGACGACGCTAGTTGAAAATTGTCGTATATTGTTTTTCTCCGTAAACACCCACTTTTTCCACACAAAAATTGTTGTTTAAGGCTGTTGTGTTTTGAATTCCTCTCAGTTGTCTGAACATACCTTATTTAGATCGTACTCTTTTTTTCACAAATTTTACAATGTTCAAGTTCATGAAGTTTGAAATGGTGTAAATCTAGTTACAAAAGAGGTGAAATGCCACTCTTGATCTTCTTCTTCGGTATGTTCTTCATCTACATACATTCGAGGGATGAGGGTTATAACATAGCCTTTCGCAGGATATGCAGATCGGGGACCAATGGAGTTCTGCTTTCCTCACAGTAGGATTGGCAGAAAATCCCGATGGATTCCTCAAACTGTTATTTTAAAAATAAATAAAAGTTAAGTTTTTGACTTGTCCGTGGCGTAATGGTTAGTGCGTTGGACTGTCAAGCCAGAGGTCTGGGGTTTTATACCAGCCGCTTCCGCCTTAAGTTTTTTTCGGAGCTACTACCTCTTGCGAGGAAGTGACAAATCCTCCAAGAGTATCTCTTGTCATAGAAAAGTGCCGCTCACCGTAGCCGTTCGGATTCGGCAATAAGCAGGAATGATTGAGAGTTGTAAGTCGCTAGGCCCTGGTTCTTCGTGAGCCGTTTGTGCCACCAAATTTAATTTATTTTTATATAAGTTTTTAGATTTTTTACGTGACATCTATTACCTACATACATATTTTTCCGTAATTATCAATATTCAAAAAATTGTGAGCTATGTATTTGCAATTTTCAATAATAAAAACAAAAATACATCAACTAATTTCTTCTTAGTAATGATAACAATTTTTGTTGCAGCGTAAAGCTGGAAAATTAAAGAAAATATCCAGTCCTAGCGAAGAAACGGTATTTATAATGCAAAAAGTTGTGGTGATGCAATTATCTCTCTAACAAAAATGTGCAAAGTGTGTTACTCTCGTTTTCTTTACATCATAACTAGATTGCAATACTAAATTATTCATAAAACAAAAAAAAAATACATAATCAAATAGCAGTTAAATAGCCTTTAGTCGCTTAACATCGTATTTTATGTGTGTGTGTTCTCTATTTTTGTTTTCATGCTTATTATTTTATTTTTTTAATTTAAAATACTAATTCAAAAAAATATTACTTTTCTATTTTAGCTACTCAATCAAAATTACACTGAGTATGAACCGTGGATGTCAGAAATGGATTCGTCTGGAGGGCTTGATTATTCTGCTGATTCGAATATCTCATCAATCGATAATGATCGACTGAATGCTTCACCAGATAGCAATCAAAAAGGAAAACAATATAATTACGTAAGTACAAAATTTAAAACATCAAACATACATATTCAGAGATCAGAAATAAATCTCAACCTTTTGAAAGGTCCCTTAATAACTCTTATTTGTTGCTATTTTCAATAAAAGTCAAAAAATAACCTTTATTCTAAAAAAAAAAAGTTTTCGGTCAAGGTCTGAGCGAAACCTTTATTTTGTTTTTTTTTTATGTTACGATCAACCAGTGAGAGAAATCGCTGAGAGAAAAAAATAAATCTCATCTGAAATTTTATCAATCAGAATGTCTCTTAGGATGGCCCTTAGTTTTTTGTTAGCACTGCATGCTGAAATGCAGCTTATTAGGCTTTTTAGTCATCATTATCAAGTTTCCTGACATATTTGCTTGGCGTCCCATCGACTGAATTCAAAATTGAAAGGGAATTTGCATCTTTAAATTTTATTTTTAGTGACAAAGAAGGACAATCTTGGGTCAAAAAAACCTTGAGAGTTTATCATTAGCGAAATTTAATACCATAAATTAAAAAAAAACATAAAAATCCGTTGCTCCGCTTAGGGGGTTATCAGTCGCCAGGCAGGCGCCAATGTGAACAGTTTTCTTGACCAAAATACTCATTAACCAAAAATTTAATATCTCTTAACAATCTTTTTTGTTAAAAGCACCTTGGCCGGCCTTTTTTGAAAGTTTCTTGAAAAAAAAAAACAAACTTTTTTTTACCAACTTTTTTGTTGATTTTTTAGAACTACTGGCGCTACCTAGATCACGAATATGTATTTTTGAAGTCGATAGGTCGCTTCGTTTAGCCGCAAGTCAAGTTTAAAGATGCTAACTTTGATGCCTCTAGCACGTCTAGTTTAGCCGCAAATCGTATTTAAAGATAAAAGTCGATTTTTCATATAATGACATGCATCAATTGAAAAGGTGGCACTTCCTAGATTACGAATATGCATTTTTGAAGTCGCTAGGTCGCTTAGTTATATTATTAAAATTTTTTGTTCGAATTAACCATTTTTGATTTATTTTCTACGAATCTACGAAAAAGCTTAAAGGTTGACCTTTTCCATTAATTTTTTCGTAAAAAACTCAACCGTTGAGAGATATTTTTTAAAAAATAAAAAATAAATCTCAACTGATAACCGATATTTTGTTTTTCAATAAATAAATCTTAAACCGTAACCGAAATCTTCTTAAAGAAATGTGGTAACTCTCAGAGAGAAACCAATTGAAAATAAAGGTCAACAATTATTTCTGATCTCTGTACATATTTGCATATGTTTCTTTCGTCACATAAATATCCTACTCCTATGTGCCACTGTAATCATGTTTAATGCACACTTAAAATAAAAATAAATACAAAAAATATGGCCTCTTAAAAAAATTTAAAATTACTGTAGTTTCCAACATACTTCCCCAGCTAGTCCTATTGTGGGCTTAGTTGAAACCCCTATATCTTTAGACACGTTGTTGTGTTCTTTTTTTGTGCTCTTTCAATAAGCTTTCTTTTCGTCATCTTGAATTTAATTTTAAACTCAAAATCTCAGTTCATGCTTCAAGAAACAAAAAAATGTTACTTTCTTTTATTCATAATAATACATACAGCCATGACCATAATAGCAACACTTCTTACTTTAAAGTTATATACTGTATGTTGCACTTTAGATAGGTGGATATGTGAAAAAATGTCTGCATTATACCAGCGGTAATTATATCATTAATCTAATCTATTTTACTTATAATCTTCCGAGTAAACAAAAGGCATTAGTCAAATTCTGCACTAAGTTGATTGCAACTACAAAATTATCTGGTCAAAAAAATAGCAACATATTAAAAAAAGCTTAAGAAAGTTTGCTGGTGAGATTTCAATCTAAGAATAGTTTTTAAATGTTTAGGAATTATTTTTTTTTTAAATGTCACCTCGAAATCGGTAGAACGAAACACTGCACTGAAGATCAACGTGAAGCCATTTCAACCATACATAACAGGGGAGAATATATGAAAAAAATAGCAAATTGTCATTGGAAGGTCTGCAAGATTTGTGTTTAAGGCTATAAACTCCAGAAAACCCAAAAAAAACTAGAGGGCGCCCATCTAAAATGACTGCAAGAGATAGAGTCACTTTGGTAAGAAAAGCTAAGACGAATCCTTTCATGTCCTCAAAAGATCTGCAGCGAAAAATAGAAACGCAAATCAGTGCCAGAATTGTTCGTCGTATCCTAAAGGATGCTGATCTTCACGCTTTATATCCAAGGAAGGTACCATTGCTAAAAAAAAAAAATACATACTCAGAAGCGGATTTGTTTTGCAAAAATTTACCATATAAAAAAAGATCCTCTTAGGCCATGAAACAGTGGAGGAATGTACTTGGAGTGATGAAATTAAACTAATTTTATTCGGAATGGATGGTAAACAGATTGCCCACCGCCCAAAGTGTGAGACCTACAATCCGAGGTACACAAAACTAACCGTAAGGCATAGAGATGGGAGCATAATGCTATGGGGTTGTTTTTGTCGGTGAATCGTTGGTCCAATGTTTGTTATAGACGGTATAATGACAACGGAGTTGAATGTGGATATACTGCAGACTGTTATGCTGCCGTGGGACGATATGGCATTTCCAACAGGACAACAACCCCAAGCACACGACAAAGTCAACAAAGCTCTGGTTTCAACGAAACAAAATGGCCTTTATTGAGTGGCCTTCTCAATCTTAGGACCTTAATCCTATTGAGAATCTCTGAAATGAGCTAAAGATTGATTTAAGCAAACATAAACCTTGAAACAAAGCGGATCTCCTGGAGAATAGTCCAAGAAATGTGGTATTCGATCCCCCAGAAAAAGTGCCAGAAGTTGCTAGACTCTATGTCGAATCGAAAAAATGCTGTTTTAAATAATAAAGGTTTTTTAAACTAAATATTAAATTTTCCCTGCTAATAAAAAAAGAAAAATGACATTGGTCATCAGAAATTCTTGTTTTTTGTTAAATAAATCAAGTATTGCTATTTGTATGACCAGCTTGTAAGAAAGCTTATTGCAAACGGACTTGGAAATTTAGCAAATCCCTTTAATTTTTCAAAAAATTTTACATAAACAAGATTAACAAAGTACTTACCACAAATATACAACATAAACATTTTTGAATATTTGCATAATATAAGTACTACATAAAATATTACTAAAAATTAGGGAGTGTTGCTATTATTTTATATGTAATTATTACAAAAATAATGATAAATTAATGAACTTTTATTTAAAGAATGGCCATCGAAGATGTCGCGCTCTCTACGACTGCATTGCCGATAACGATGATGAATTAGAATTCAAAGAAGGTGAAATACTCATCGTTCTTAATGAACGGACGGATGATGAAAATTGGATGGAAGGTGTCATCGAAGGCCATCCCAGTAGGCGAGGGATGTTTCCAGTTAGTTTTGTTCATATGTTACCCGATTGAAATTTACACTCTAATAAGGAGTGCACAGATATTTGATAAAAGTAATATTATTTCCTATGTGTATAGAAATTAACAAAAAAAAAATATATATTAATTAATTATTGTCCCTATTTGTGAATTCCGGATTGTATAGTCTCTTTATAACCGAGTTTAAATTCAATTGTAGAGCCATTTCTATAATACTTATAATTATATCTATGTATAACATTGGTATGGAAGTTTTTAACTGCTTAAAAAAGGATAACGTTCTCATAAAAATTATGAAGAATAATAAATTGGAATTTTTGTGTAATCAATAAAAGGTTCCTAATGAATAGATCGGAACGTAATTTGAAATAATTTTCGGTTAATTTGTTGATGTCAAACGTTACCAAACTCCCAAAGTGGTTTATTTTCTTAAATTACTCTTTTAATGAAAATTTATAATTTAATGACATGATTCGACTTTCATATATAATTTGTAATTTATAATAACATATAAATAAAGATAAAAACTTCCTTGCCAATACATACTGATGGTCTCTTAAGTTTTGCTTATACAAAATTTCTTAAGTAAAAAAAAAAAACGGTTGTAAAGGGTATGTTGAATCCATGGATTCAACTGTGGGGACAAATGTCAAGTATATAAAATAAACTCTATATATATGTACGTATATTTAATAATTTCTGTTTTATCTTGTGTACGCAAATAAATTATTATATCCTAATCGTGTATTAAATTATTCTTATCATTGTTCGTTATATCTATTTAAAGGGTTAAAAAACACCCTTAAACTGTATTAATACAAAATGCACAATTTTCCTCAACTTATAGTTCTAAATTATATATATATTTTTAAAAATAATTTTATTATATCTTATAAATGAATAATCAATATTCCTTTCAGTAACTCAAAACCTGTTTATTTGAAAAAAAAAATTATTCAATTTAATAATTGTATTATTATTTTTTTTTTAATCTAAGAATTGTAATAAACATATAGAAATATATTAATCTTCAACATAATAAACACTTATGTAACTATATTTAATTAAATTCGACTATATAATAATATTCTTTATAAACATAATATACAACACAAACAAGTATGTATGTGTAACAAAAACAATCTTTAACGTTTAAAAAATTGTATGTAGTTCTTCTTGGTCACACACAACATGTAAATGCATGTAAATAAATACTTACTTGGAGCAGAATATAAAAAAAACAAAGAAACTTAAACATAAAAAAAATAATGCACGCTGCCATATAAAAAAAAGTTTATTGTGTTATTGAAAAGAAAGTAATCGAGACAATTTAAATGAAGTTGAAATATGTTACAGTTTCAATGTTATCCCAAGAGTTATATAAAGAAAATACTATATATAGAAAGAAAATTATGTATACAAGGAAACAAAATACAAAGAATCGAAAAATAAAATATATATATACATACATATAAACATATTTAAAATGTTGCAATTAAAAAAAGGCAAAGAAAAAAAATATCAGTCATTGAACAAAATTTAAAGAAAATACTATGACCTAAATTTATATTTTACTTATTTCCTATTTATTTATATGTAATATTATAATATAAATATATTTTAATGTATACTTTTTTCAGTATTCGTATTTATTAACAGCATTCACAAAATAAATTTAAAAATTAATACAAATAATGATACAAAAAAATAATTACATTTGTTTATATTCAATTTCAAATTAATGTAAACGAAAATATATATTGAAATAAAATGCCAATGTATTATTGAATTAAAGAAAAATATACCTCAGTTTGGTTCTATTATATTCCTCGAGTTTTTTTTTTGGAGTAGCTTTTTTGAACGTGTTATGCCGCATTTACACGAGTGACAAAGTGCCATAATTTCTTTCCTATTGGCATTAATGACCAAATCGAATAAATAGTACAAAACATGCTATTATTTTTGTCATAAAAATAATAGCTTTGTTCAGTGAAGAAATAGTCAGAACAGAACAACAACAACTGATTTTGACATTTCTCACAAATCTCTGTTCTAAGTTGTTCTACCTCAAAAGCAAGTACAGAAAATCCTGCTTTAAACTGTTCCAAATAGACTCACTGAACAGCAAGTCAGAACAGATAGAACAAAACCAAAGCTTACTCTATCTAGACATAAGAATTTACAGAACAAGAAACAAAATTTAATTTAACTGGTATTCTAAAACTACAGCATCTGGCAGAATGATTAATTACCTCTCGACTCAACCCTTACAACAAAACTGTTTAAGTTTAAAGGCTCTCCCAAACCAACGCGATTAATCGCCGCGACAATAGAAAACAATAACAACAACGTGTTATTTTGTTTGACAAACACGTGTTGTTATTGTTGTTTTCTTTTGTCGCAGCGATTAATCGCGTTGGTTTGGGAGAGCCTTAAATCTGGATGTATCGAGTGAATAATATGGCGGTAAAAGTGTAAATTGTTAACCTTAAGTTTGTACAGATTTAATATACTACCCCTGATGAAGTCGAGAAATTACGACGAAACGTAGGAAAAAAGTATGAAATAAAGTTTTATTTGCATATAGAAGGAAGTGACCAAAAAAGCCCGATTTATCATAAACATGCTAACAGAAAGTTTTTATGTTATACCTCGTCAAACTCGTTTTTGTTGTTGTTCCTTTCCACATAATATAATAACCACCATTATATGTATTTACTTGCCACACGGGCAAGTACTGGCAAGGAAGTTGGGTACATACATTGCCTACCAAATTGGTATCTTTGTACTTGTTGTGACGTAGGCGGCACGCAACTTGCCGAGCAAGTGGCTTCTTCGTTCTTTTTCTCTAATATTAGTGCGAGATGTGGTGAAAGATTTGCTCAACGCACTAAATTTTTCGGCACTCCATTTTTATAATTTAGGAACAATCAAAATTAAAAATGTTATTTATCTGTCAAACTAAATGGGTCGAAAAAATAAAAACATTTAAATACATTTGAAATGAATAGTCAATAAAAAGAACGATGAAAGTTGGTTTTAGTCCACTTTAATAAGAAATAGAACGTACTATTTGCTTCTCAACTTGTTTCGAAAAAGTCAAGATAGTAGCCGAGCAAATTGCTTCGTTTTGTACGTATTAATAAAAAAATTTAAATGTATTGCAACTTGCTAGACAGTTCTTGCTCGTGTGGCCTCAGGGTAAGGCATCTTTGTAATGTATAGGGTACCTTAAGTACAGCGGTGATTTTGTTTTCAACGAAAAATCTCTGCACTCGTTCACTGGTGAATCACAAATATTTTGTATTGGCAGCACTGTTGGTAATTTGACATTTCAATGCGCTGCCATCTATTGTTGAACAAACCCTAAGCACCCTCTAAATGGTTGTCGTGTGTTTTTGTTTAAGAACTTTCTTGCTTCACATATTTCTTGTTTTATCCTCAACAAATATTGAAATAAAACCAATTATTTACTCATTTGGTAGATCTGTTATTACTTCATGTAAATCATCAAAATTATTGATATAAAAAACCAAGTGAGTACCCAAAAAACTTGAATTGAAATCCACCACTATAACAAAACGCTCGCTTTGCAAAAAAAAAAAAATAAAACAGACTCCAAAAGAACCCTCAATTTGGCCAAAAACAAAAGGTTATTACATCGAAAACAAAATATTGCTTCACACGTTCATTATCAATTTAATAATAATTTATTTTATGTACAAAAAAAAAGTTTAATATATATTTTGCAAAAATCATTTTTTTTCTCCTTGCAGCTGTATTGCATGCAAAAAAAATAAATTCCTTGCATTGCTTAGTTAAAAGAAAAGGAGACGAGAAGAATTGCAGCCCAAAATACCCTTGCAGTATCCGATTTCCCCAAAAGCCAAAAACGCCATTGGGGGAAATTACTATGAGCGCTTCGAAAAAATACAAACAAATGGAAACAGTCGAGGACACAGAAAACCTTAAGCAAAGCAAACTAACTTCCTCCGACGACAGCAGTAATAACAAGTTCTTCGTTCGACAGAACACCGCGGGCACAAATATGAGCAACTCACAGCAAGTTCCATTTGGCTCGGCCAACGGTGAACGACGTCCAAATTTCTCGATGCTTAACAACGCCCAGGTGGCGGAGAATAGGTCGACCTTTTTGAATAAGGCCTCTATAAATAACATGGCCAAGCCGGGCGATGTGAAGAAAATAGTTATAAAAAACTTCAAATGTGAGTACATATTCAAATAAGAAAATGGTAACTACATATATAAATAGTCTGACCAGTAAAGGAATGACTGCAAATAAGGTGTAGGCAGAGAACTGTGCGCATTTTTCCTTTTTTATTTGAGCTTTTTAGGAAGGGGTTCTAAAATAAATAAATCAACATATAGGTTCAGTAAGGGTAGCTAATTTCAGGGCGTAAAAAAGTGTGTCTGTATTTCGGTTATGTTTATAAAAAAATTAAATAAATTTGGTGGTTCGAAAGCTCGTGAAGAACCAGGGCCTAGTAATTTCTCACAACCATTTCTATCTATAGGTTTGTTCGTTGAGCCTAGGCCGCCCTGAAGTAGATCTAGGTTTTCTGCTGGCGCGAGTTGAGCACCCGAATAAACTGCCAAGTTACATACGTTGTAAAGAATTTATTTTGTGGATTCGTGATTGTTTGTTTTTAAAATGGAAATTAGATAAAATAGTACACTAATTGAATAAAATTAAATCTTATTTTAAGTTTTAATTATTCGAGTACATTCTTTCTTGTTTAAAATGTCAACAACACAATTGAGAGCCCTTAGTGTTTTTTGAGAATCGAAAAACCCATTTTTTTTTGACAACTCTTGGGGTTGTCAAGAAAACCTGGGTTAACCCTGTGTAAAGTTCAACGAACAAACCTGAAGAGAACTTATAACTTTTTACCGAATCTCTTGGATAATTTGTCACTTCGTCTCAGAAAAATAATTAAATTTTTTTAGGTGGTATAGTCTGATGCAATATGCTGAAATTCAGCTTTATTGGTTTCAGATTTCTGCAAAAAAAAAGGTAATGCATTAGGACTCAAGACAAAATGTTAAGTTTCTTACTCTTACACGGCTTTATGTTTAGTTCAGACGAGTTTTTTTTTTTACCAAATACCAAATTTCACCTTTTTTCTGAAATCGGTTTATTTTTGGCTTTTTTTGTTACATTTAGATTAGAAAATGGGCATAACTTTCAATCTAAACTCTTAAACATCTTCGCACAGTCAGAGATTTTTTGAAACCAGTTTCATTATTTTTGTACATGTCTGGCGTCAGCCGCAATCACACCAACCGTTAGGCGGCGATCTTTGATCTAAAATGAAGTAAAATGACAAACTCGCATGGATATTTGAATTGCATTCATCTAATTCTTTTGTTGGCATTATAGTATGCGGTGAACCTGACTACTTATTTTTTGGTGTAAGTCCCCTTTCACACATGGCAACTGAGTTGCCGGCAACAATTAGTTCATAGGCGAGAAGGGCAGGAAGAAAGAGGGGGAAATGAAATCTCCCCGGTCAACAAATTCAGGAAATTTTTTTGACGTTTCTCTTCACACTACGTTTGTGTGCGTTCAAACAAGGTAGTTTAAAAGGAAAATAAAGAAAATCTCCGGGTTTTTGTTGCTTGCGTGTGAAAGGTACAAGAGATTGTTAAGGAGATTTAAAGAAAACGTCAAAAAAATCACCAGCAACTAGTATCTTCGTGTGAAAGGGGACTAAGTTTCAAGTGTCACACATCAATTCGATTGAGTTCACGCCTAAGTGCCTGTTTACATTGTATTTTTGACAAAGCATATTTTCGTTCATCAAAATGTTCCTCGTGTTTACATTATAGAGAAAAAATTCTTTCATTTCAATCTACCCATCCCTATCTCACATCCTTAACAACCATGTATCTCTCACTCACACAAAAAAAACTCTTCCTGCTCAATCCGAAAACATTTATTGAAACTGGCGCATCGGCGTAATTTGGGTGGAATTAACCCTTCTCTTTCTTACTCACACAAAATATACCCATCTCACTGGATGCGCCGTTCGTCAAAAATACAATGTAAACAGGCACTAAGTTAGGGGTCATTTTCCTCACTTGCGTTCTCCCCCGGAATAGAATCCAACGGTTTGAAGGTTGTCTTCCAATGACTAAAGTGTTCAGCCATCAAAACCGTTGAATATGTATTCTTTTGGCCAGTTCCATCAGGAACTTTATGCTAAAAGATTAATTAGGTGTTCAGAATAATTATGGAGTAAGTCAGGGTAAAGATAAACAAATAGAATAGGGAGCTGAGATTTGGAAAATACATGCACAAAGGTATATTTGAAAAATATTCAAAAATAAAAATGTTTCCCCTGAATTTAATTTTATACTTTTTCCTTTAAAAAATTATAGCCAAGAGGGCTTAGGAAAACTCAAATTATGCATAGATGGACATATTACATAAGTATCCTGATGGGCCCCATTTCTGTCTGTCATGCCTTTTCGATTACGTCAATATCTTGTTTTACTGTTTGCAAGCATCTGTAACAACTTTTAAAAGATATTCAGCCTTATCACGGATTCCATCGTAATAGGAAACTTGTTACGTATCCCCAAGAAAGCTATTACAAAATCCATCGTAGTGGAAAATCTCATACAAATTGTCATTCCGAACGGATTCGGTGATATTTTTTATTCAGGATTCGTAAAGTTTCCGATTATGATGAAATTTGTGATAGGGCTGAATGTCTCATGCTCACAATCTGAATACTCACAAAAGTCGCGCGAAAGTGCATCATCTTGTCTGAATACAAATAAGTAGTTAATTGGTAATCTATCTCATCTTTTTTTTTTTTTAGTAAAACCGACACTACCAGAAAATTATTCGGAAAAGACATGTGAAAAACTGCAAGAGGCTGTTCTTGCAATTCAATTATCCAAACCGATTCAATACTCCCTCGAAGAACTCTATCAGGCTGTGGAAAATATGTGCAGTCATAAAATGGATGCACAACTTTATGCCAAATTGACTGCATTAACAGAAAGTCATGTTAAAAAGAATGTTGATTCATTCACTGGTGAAAGTATGGATAAATTGGTAAGTTTTTTTTTTTTTTTAAATAATGCTTTTGTTTTTTTAAGATCATTAAGATTCTATAATGAAGCAATTTGTTTACCTCTGGTCTTAAAGGATACATTTTTTTAAAAATGAATTTTGTTTTACTTTCTTAAGGTTTTTCTAAATAAAATCAACGGCTGGTGGCAATCGTTCTGTCATCAAATGATTATGATGCGGAGTATATTTTTGTACCTCGATCGCACTTACGTCTTGCAAAATCCCACTGTTCATTCTATATGGTAAGTATATTTTTATTTAAAAACAAAAAAAACTCGTTTGCCAAAAATAATTAATTTTTTTTTTTTTTTTCAGGGATATGGGTCTTGATCTGTTTCGCACCCACATTGCACTCAACAGTCTAGTGCAGAAACGTACTGTTGAAGGTCTACTTTTGCTGATTGAGAAAGAACGAAACGGTGATGCCGTAGATCGTGCACTACTAAAAAGTCTCGTTCGAATGCTTTGTGATTTGCAAATCTACTCAAGCGCCTTCGAGGATAAATTCTTGATTGCAACAAAGCAACTTTACCAGGCTGAAGGACAACGTAAAATGCAAGAATTGGAAGTGCCAGAGTATTTGCAACACGTCGACAAGCGCCTTGCCGAAGAGAATGAACGATTGCTACACTATTTGGATTCGAGTACAA
Organism: Epistrophella euchroma; assembly: GCA_947049315.1. NCBI lineage: Eukaryota > Metazoa > Arthropoda > Insecta > Diptera > Syrphidae > Epistrophella > Epistrophella euchroma. The sequence continues at coordinate 115,432,052 of OX346245.1, read as the reverse complement.
AGTAATAATAATAATTTTAAACGAGCAGTTAAAGCATTGTTAACATTTATTCAATTCTAGATATCCACTTATATATACAGTGGAAAAGGAGCTTCTTGCTGAACACCTTACACTGATTTTACAAAAAGGTTTAGACACGTTATTAGAGGAAAATAGACTGACCGAATTGACACTGCTCTACAGTTTATTGAGTCGCGTCAAAAATGGTACCACAGAGTTATGTGGTAATTTCAATGGATACATAAAAGTATGTTTTTAAGAAAAAAAAATTGCTAAATATCTTTTTTTATGAATTTGTTTTTTATCATAGAAAAAAGGACGTACGATTGTTATTGATCCCGAAAAGGACAAGAGCATGGTTCAAGATTTACTTGATTTTAAAGACAAAATGGATGTAATAGTGCGAACGTGTTTCGAACACAATGAAAAATATACAAATTCATTGAGAGAAGCATTTGAGTTCTTTATAAATCAACGAGCCAACAAACCAGCTGAATTAATTGGTATGAATAGGCAAATATTTTTTTTTTTTCAAAGAACTTGGTAATTAATTTTGTTGTTTTTTTTTTTTTTAAGCTAAATATGTGGATATGAAATTGAGAGCAGGCAACAAAGAGGCCACAGAAGAAGAATTAGAACAGATTCTTGATAAAATCATGGTTTTGTTCAGATTCATTCATGGAAAAGATGTATTCGAAGCGTTTTATAAGAAGGTTCGATTGAAAAATTAGTATTTAGATATTCAGCCCAATTCTAAATGAAAATTCCCGGGGAAATGTTTCCCCGGGAGTAAATTATTTTTCTTCTACAATTTGATTTATATGTCAAATACTAAAAAAAAGCTGTTTGTATCATTCAGAACTCTCATTCCCACTATGGAGGGTAACAAAATTCAACCAGGGAGTTCGGAATCGGAGTATTTTACTCCCGAAAGAATGCGTCTCCCGGGGAGTTTTTTCCCGGGAAATATTTAGAATTGGGTTGATTATCTTGGCCCTTAGATGTGTTTCCATATTAAATTAAAACAGCAACGAGCTTTCCATAAAGTTTGTGATACAAAGTAAAATCGCATTTTCCAATTTTTTAAGACTTATTTTTGTGGAAAACAAAAAGTGAATGTTTATAGCTAGAGGTCTATTCTATTCGGATCGTCAAGATTATAGTGTAGGGACATGCCGAAGCATTATTTTTAAAAAAGTGAATTGAAGTGGTAATATCGCATGATGTAAAAATTGAAAAAAAATATATTTTGAACCCCCACAACCACCAAAGGATAAAAAATAGACTTTCAGGTCTAATTTTATTGAAGCGATAACAAATCGGGCTCAAATTGCTGTAATTTTCAAATTCTCGAGCACCAATTTTCGTTTTTCGTGTCTGCTTGGGTAAACTTTAAAGATGCCTCGTCTTTATAGGCTCGAAAGATCAAGTTGCATTAGAGGTCCGTTTTATGAAAGCGGCACCTAGATTTCGACATTAACTCCACTGATCGAGTGCGATTGAGTTAAATCAAGATTAATTCAATTTCAATTCAATTCAAGTTTTGGATAATACAAAGACTTTTACAGTATTTTTAAAAACTGATAATAAAACAAATATTTACTAATAAGAATTTAAGTTCAAAGAGAAAAATTTAGAAAGCCCTATTAATAAAAATTTAATATTAATACAAATTTAGAATATCGATTATTTTTTTTTTCATTTTTTTTTAATGTAATAAAAAACTTCCATGTTCATTATTTCTCTATCGCACTTCATATATCTAGTGCAATAATTGACAGTTAGAGAAGTGTTTAAAGTAACCCATATTAAAGCTTGCTTCAAGTCGGATGTTTTCGGTTCGATTGAACTAAATTAGTAACTGCATACGATCGATTGTATCCAGTTCCCAGCAACTTCTTTTCTCGTGTGAAAGGGGACTTAATTCAGTAATATGCAAAACTCGTATACTTCTCCGAGAGTAATCAAAATGTATTTCTTTTAATGGCAAAAATTAATAATTTAGATTGTTATGTCTTTATGTTGTATGTTGTGTCTTGTGATCCACCTGAAATTTACCTGATGAAGGAAAACACGTTTACTCTCTATGAATTCAGGAACAAGAAGAAGGTATTAAACAATATAAAAATGGCGATGCCTCAAAAAGGAAATACAAAAATGACATATAGAATGTTTAGTGTTGCCAACAAATATAATTATAATGTATGTATATGCGTTGCCAACATTGTATAACCTAAAATACTCTGCAGTTTTACATTCAGGTTAGAATATCTTTAAAACGGCTCCGGAAACTGACGCTTCCCGAAATACCGCTAAAACTAAACTAAATGCTAAAATCTCAATAATATATGCCTTTTTACTCTATTTTTTTTTTTTCTAATTTTTAAATTTTAGGACCTAGCGAAACGACTTATTGTCGGAAAATCAGCCTCTGTGGATGCCGAAAAGAGTATGCTATCAAAACTTAAACAAGAATGTGGTGGTGGTTTTACATCAAAGCTCGAAGGAATGTTCAAGGACATGGAACTTAGTCGTGACATTAATATCGCATTCAAGCAATATGCTGTGAATTTAGACAGAGAATTCACAAACATAGATTTGACAGTCAACATCCTAACAATGGGTTACTGGCCAACTTATCCACTTACTGAAGTAACAATGCCACCACAACTTGTTAAGCCCCAACAAGTATTTAATAAATTTTATTTGGCCAAACATAGTGGCAGGAAATTGCAATGGCAGCCAACTCTTGGACATTGTGTTCTTAAAGCACAATTCGACCATGTATGTTTTTTTTTAATTAATTTTGTTTGCGTTTGACAAAGTATTTTTTTTTTTATTTTTATTTTATTTTTTTATACAATTTCAGGGACCAAAAGATCTTCTCGTTTCCTTATTTCAAGCACTGGTTTTATTACTGTTCAACGACAAGAACATTCTTAGCTTTGAGGAAGTTAAAGCAGCGTGTAATATTGAAGTAAGTCGATTGATATATATTTTCAATTTGTTCTTCAACTAATCTTTTGAACTTTAGGATGGAGAACTACGAAGAACACTACAATCTCTTGCCTGTGGCAAGGCACGTGTTTTGACAAAAATCCCTCGTAGCAGGGAGGTTGAAGACAAGGATCAGTTCCAATTTAATAACGAGTTCACAAATAAGCTCTTTAGGATTAAAATAAACCAAATTCAAATGAAAGAGACGGTAAGGAAAATATTACGATCTAATCTTATAAGTTTAAATAATTTTTTGCCATTGTTTTTGTTTTTTTTTTTTTTTCAGGCGGAAGAACAAAAAGCCACAGAGGAACGTGTATACCAAGATCGACAGTATCAAATCGATGCCGCTATAGTTAGGATAATGAAAATGCGAAAAACATTGAGTCATAATCTGTTGATAGGCGAATTATTTAATCAGTTGACCTTCCCCGTAAAGGTATATTGATGAATTCGAGAAACATTAATTTCATTTTGACTTTTATTCTTTTTTTTTTTTTTCTATTACAATTAGCCTGCTGATTTGAAGAAAAGAATTGAATCTCTTATCGATAGAGACTACATGGAGCGCGATAAGGATAATCAAAACCAATACAACTACGTCGCTTAAAAGAACTCATTATTTTTTTGCAAAATAAAAATACCTTTAATTTAATTGAACAAAAAAAAAAAAAACGTGCGAAACAAAGTAATTTGTGTAGGAAAGTTAATGATAAAAATGTGAAACTTCAGAAAACAAAAACACGTGAATTCATTAAAATATTTAAAACCAAATTGCCATGGCGTTATTATTGTAAAAAAAAAAATAGAATGAAATTAAATAAACTTTATTCTATGACGGACTTTCAAATTGCCTTTTTTCGGCCTACTTTCTCATTACAATCACCCCTATTACAGATGTTTTAAACGGATTAAAAAAAAATAAGAGACGAAATCTGCATTGTTTTCCCATTTTGAAAATATCAGATATCGAAAGTCGTTTTCACAAACCCAAGATCTGTCTAGAAAATATACAATAATTTAGGTAGATAAACTAAAAATTTGTAAACTAGTATTATTTCACTCGAATACCGGGTTGGCTGGAGTTGATTGAGGTCAATAATAATATATGGTTATGCTTGTGCCTTTTTCACTGTGCAATATTGATCGGTCCAGACTGTTTAACTTGTTTATTGAACAGAAATATTTACAATTGGTTCTTAATTGATCGGGCCAGACGTTATAGTTTACTTCAACGATCGAAGTTGGAGGGAAATTTAGTCCGTCGGAGATTACCGGTAGATGAAACATTCGCGTGGGAATTCCCGATAAGGCCCACTATGTTTTTTAGTTGATTAATTTTTCATTAGAAAAAATTAATTAAATGAGGCGAATTTATTTTCTACGTGTTCATTGCTCAGCATTCTAAAATATGGTCACCGTACCTATCTACTACGGCTATTGATTCAAGTCGATAGCTTTATCCCAAACACCAACAAAACTGCCGGTCAGATAAGCCCAATTCACCGGGCGACATTTTCTTTCGGGAGTAGAATACTCCTATTCCGAATTCCCTGATAGAATATTTTTACTTTTGATAGCGGGAATGAGAGGTTTGAATGTTCCAAACAGCTTATTTGAAGTATTTGAGATATAAATCAAATAATTTATTCCCAGAGAAATATTCATTTATAATGCAATTTTCATTTATAATTGGACTTTATTACATTGGATTTTTATTTGAAGGAAATTTGTTCCGGGAGAAATTCGCGATAGCAGAGGGAATACAATATTCCCAGTGAACCAAAATTCCTCTGGAAATCCTAGAACCGATGGAAATGCACACATCTACGTGATATGTGGATTGCTTATAAGTTCCACTGCATTTACGAGAATTTTTTTGAACGCAGCAATTTGCCTTTCTTTTGTTTGAAATGTGCGGCATCCGCATTGTTATCACGATTGCCACAGTCATCGCATCGGCTTGCGTAATACTCGGCCCTATCGAGGTAACCGTCGGAGCGGAATTCTCTCCGATTTCTTACGAATCGGAGACATTTTGCTTCGAGGTAGTTCTCCGATCAGCAAAATGTCTCCGATTCGTAGGAAATCGGAGAGAGTTCCACTCCGACGGTTACCTCGATAGGGCCGACTAACAGTATACAATTGAACCAGCCGGTCGTACTAAAAAGTTATTCCAAAATAATCAAAAAAACCCTTTGTCAGTTTTGTTTCGAAGCCTCAGAGGAATCTGCAACATTTCCCCAGCTGTGCTTTCAAACGCTGACGAAATAAAATGATCAGCTGGATGTCTGGATCCCATGAGCTTGCTCTTATGTACGATAGCACTGTGGCTTTGAAGTCTGAATACATAAGCCTTTTTATCTGATTTAAAAATAAATAAATATAAATCGGCATGTCTATGTCTAGTAACTGTTATAAATTTAATAGATATTAGGGATTTGGTAGAAAAAAATTGAAGAAAAACAGATAAAAACAGAAATATATATTCCGAACTAATATTGAATGTTTAACCACGCCGAACCAGAACTAATACCAATACTAATACAAACTTATCTGCAAACTAATTAACTTGCAGAATGTGTGCAGAGTTTGCAGAAATAAAGAGAGGTTTACATCTTTTGTATATATTGGAAAATTCGAATAAAATTTGATGAAATAGGGGAATCTGTAGGTTTAAGAGAAATCTGAGTAAAAGTGATGTCCAGGGGTTTTATCACTCAATGGAATTGATAAATGAAAGGGGAATTTATGAAAACGTTACGGTTAAGGAACTTTGTTAGGAACTTACCGCGGAGGAGAAATTTAGCTGTTAGAAAAGAATTAGTTACAGTAGGTACGAACAGTATATTTTCAAAGTAATCTCAGACGGTATAAGTCGTGATTTAAACAGTCTTCTTGTACAGACTATACCAAGATTTAAACAAAACGAAATTTAGCTCTACAAATAAAAATATCGGTGAAATTGATCACCGCGAAGAAAATTGCTTTTTTTTAATTCGTACCTATATTATTAATAAATAACTACATATAGTTAAAAAAAATATATTTTTATAATATACGAGATACATATATATGTATTTTAAAGACTAAAGAACCTACAAAGAATATAGTAAAGGTAAATTTGGAATTGAAAAAGAAAAGTGTATGTTGAAGTTTAACGGGTTATTTTTTTTAGCATTTTAAAACAGAAATTTAAAATCAAAAATTTGGCGGTAATCCACTTTACGCCACCGGATTTTTTGTTGTTACTTCCATACAAAATCGGTGGAGATCAAGTGGGAATAATTTCACCCACATATATCTACATATATATAAATATATATATTCAACCGAAGCTTCAAAGACATTCTGAGGGAACAAACTAAAAAAACTGTAAAGCCAAGTTCTGTTCCGACCTAGAGTAAAAGCAAATAATTTTTACTCAGCTATATATAAACTTCATAACGGAATTCCCCAGGGTTCACCTCTTTCCGTGACCTTATTCATAATCGCATATAACGACATAAGCGAAATCATAGCTAAATATAAGAAAGTAGACCATTGCCTATACGCGGATGACCTGATTTTATTATCAAAATGCAACGACAATAACCGCACTAAAGAATTATTCCATAGCATTCTATCCGACCTAAATGAGTGGTGTTCTCAATCGGGGTCGATTATCTCTTCTGAGAAAAGCAAACACCTGCATATTTGTAAAAAAAGAAATTGTCAAAATTTTGATATTTATTTATTATCTTCTAAAATTCAAAATGTAAGCACATTAACTATTTTAGGCGTAGTTTTTGATAGTAAGTTTAATTTTAAGGATCATTGTTTATTTCTGAAGAAAAAACTAGCTACTAGACTAAATATTATAAGATTCTTATCATCTAAACATAGTTTTGTTCATCCGAATACTCTTATCCTCATAACTCGAAACATCATTTTATCTAAAATTGACTACGGATTGGCAATTTATGGGAAATGTGCTAATTCAACTCTCAACATCATCAAGCCAACTTACCACTCCGCAATCAGGACCAGCCTGAAGGCATTTACTACCACTCCAACAAAGAACATGCTCACTGAAGCAGGCCTCCCATCCATTGATCACCGTACTGATGTATTAACGGCACGACTTGCACCAAAGATTTGTCAGTCCTACAGATCTCCGATTATCGAAGATGCTAAAAAAATTTTACATCGCAAAAAAATACCTAAGTATCCCTCTTCCATCTATATATCCCTAAAAGCCTGCCACAACATCGGTATTACCCCAAAAATCAGTCCACTCACCCTGGATAATGTTCCTCCATGGGAATTACCGACAAAAATCGTAAATACCAATCTCGCAACATCCAAAAAGACTTCCACAGCTAAGGAAACCTACACACAATTTTTGAAATCACTGACGAATACAGAAAGGAATCATGGGATTTTCTCTATACAGATGGATCCAAATCGGACACTGGGACTGGACTCGCAATTGTATCGGAAACTGGTGCCATTCTATACAGTGCAAGACTACCGAACTACTTCTCAATCTATTCCACGGAGGCTTACGCAATCCTGAAAGCCACAGAAATAGCAAATACAATAGATAAAAACATTATGATTTGCTCCGATAGCCTCTCTACACTCAAGGCAATCATAAATACCAAAAACTGCACCACAACAATAACTAAAATCCGATATAATATACTCAAAAATAAAAATAAAATGCTCCTGCTATGGGTTCCAGGACACGCAGGTATCAAAGGGAACGAGCTAGCGGACTGTGCTGCAAGGGCAGCCTCAGAACAACCCAATATCCTTGCAATCCTCCCAACTAAAAAGGATTTCCTCAACGTGATCAACACTTATTGGGAAAATATAAGAAAAGAGGAATGGAAAACATATTTACACCACTACTCAACCATTAATCCTAAGGGAGAGCCTTATTCGTATCCAACAGAAACGACAACCATTATGAACAAATGTTTTCTCCGCCTTCGGCTCGGACACACACAAATTTCACATAGCTATCTGCTTAAAAAGGAAAACCCTCCAATCTGCCATCTTTGCCAATCCAATCAAGTCAATAAAACATCTTACATCTGATTGTACAAAAGTAAATGACCTAAGTAAATTATTTTTTAAACTAAAATTAACCGACCTTCTTTCAACAATATCATGTGAAAATATTAAAAACGTTTATAAACTTTTAGTTACTCTCAATCTACATACTATTATTTAACCAACGTATTTTATCCGCCATGTGTGGGGCTGTCGGGGACTGGGATACCTATTCGCTGGATTTCCGGCCCCCGACAGCCCCATACATATACTTATATATATCACTAACTCTTATCCCTCCAAACTTTATAATTTCCAGCCGCAAGTCTCTGGTAGCTAGTGCTGAAATTTTCCTATATTATAATGTAAATTTACTTTATATTGTAATAAATAATAATAATAATAATAATTTTTTTTTTATTAAATTCAGAAATTAACTTTAATCGAAGTGTGTAAAGGAAAAATCTTTCGAAGGGCATATAGATACGCGAAACGTAATATTAGTTTAAAGAAGTGAAATTTGAAATATAAATTCAAGTTTTATTTTGTAAGTGAAAAATCATATATAAGATATAGGTTCCACTTCGAATCCGGATGCTGTGGCCACTACATCGGAGGAATCGCTGGTGAGTCATAAAGTTCTAACCTATATATCACTATATATATGTAGTGACCACCACATGAAACAGAAAAACAGAAATTCTAACATCAGGCGATGCAGCTACGGTTTCTATTTACAACCGAAGATCAAACTGTTCGAGCAATTCCCCAGTATTACATAAACCAAATAACACCGTTGACTTTATATAAACGATGCGATGATGACATTGGCGTGAGCTGTACAAGACGGTCGCGGTTAACAGTCAGTCAGTCTGGTACATCGGTTCACATACATCGCACACTAAATAAATTGCTAAATAAAATATTGAAATTATTTGAATTGAAAAACGTAGTTGGTTTTATTTAGTCAATTACTACATTGGTGACCCCGACGTGATCTCAACTTGAAATCAATTTTTTTTGCCACAATTTGGTACAGTTGTCACAGCCAACATTAACCTTTTTTGTGATCAGTGAGCTCCCGCGATAAAGAATCTAATAATCATTACATTATTTGTTTTCTCGCACTAACCCGCATAATTTTGTTTTATTTTTTCTTGTTGTCCCCCAACACAATGACTCCACAACCACCTAGCTCCACACAAAATGAGCCTACTCCCGCAGAGCTGGTGTACGGAGAACCAATTCGACTCCCCGGTGAATTCCTACATCCGTCAACCCAAAACACCCCAGCTCCGGAGTTAGTCCAGATGCTACGCAACCATTTTAGAGAACTAACACCTAAACAGATGTCACGCCATGGTCAAAGAGGAACTTTTGTGTTCAAAAACCTCCCAGATGCATCTCATGTTTTTGTGCGACACGACCACATTCGACAATCATTCGCTTCACCCTACGATGGGCCGTACCTAGTAATAGAAAAGCATGACAAGTATTTTGTCGTCCAGGTAAAAGGTAAAAATGTCTCCATCTCTATTGATAGGCTAAAACCTGCGTATATCCTACAAGATGACTTAGAGAATGATTATGTCACTCAGACAAACCAACAACCTACAACAAGCTCAGCTGCAACGAACAGACGTCACAAAAGCGTACGCTTTGCCAAATAAAAATTATTTTCTCTGATAAATTCAAAATATAAGTTGCTTTACAATATTTTTGCAAATAATTTTTTTTTCTCCGCAGAAGGGGAGATATGTAGTGACCACCACATGAAACAGAAAAACAGAAATTCTAACATCAGGCGATGCAGCTACGGTTTCTATTTACAACCGAAGATCAAACTGTTCGAGCAATTCCCCAGTATTACATAAACCAAATAACACCGTTGACTTTATATAAACGATGCGATGATGACATTGGCGTGAGCTGTACAAGACGGTCGCGGTTAACAGTCAGTCAGTCTGGTACATCGGTTCACATACATCGCACACTAAATAAATTGCTAAATAAAATATTGAAATTATTTGAATTGAAAAACGTAGTTGGTTTTATTTAGTCGATTACTACATATATATATATATATTTGAATTTTGAATTTCAAAAAATTAAATTTGTAATAAATAAACCAACAAAGTAACTTTAATTACAATTACGGCCATATTATTCACTCAATACATCTAGTTTAAAACTTAAATCTGGATGTAAATCATACAAATTCAATGTAAATTCATCTGGATTTAAATTTAAATCTGGATGTGTCAATGAGTGAATAATATGGCAGTTAATGAATAGTTTTATTAATTAACCTAACCAACAAAAATGAATAAAATTGAAAGGTTAGATATTTAAATCATATAAAATGAGTTTTGAATAAGTTTTTTTTAAGGGAAGGGATGAGGAGAAGGGTGAAAGGAGTATGAGTTGCTGACCACGAGAAGATGCCGAATAAAGGGGTTGCTCTAGCGAGGGAGACAACCAAGGTAGGGAGGGTTAAGGTATAATTTCTCGCGCATCAAAAACATCTGGATGCTAAGACTGGCATGGTTTTTTTTTGTAATGAGTCTGATGGGTCAAAGAACCACCCCCACCGACGAGTTAAGAAAGGGTTCCTGCATGCCAGCAATGACCCCTGTTAAACAACCGCTCGTTACATAACTTCCTCTGAGATAACGTACATAGATAGTTTATTTCCCGGACTAAACCGGACCAGGTCGTTAGTAAACAATAAAACACAGAATATTAAAAATCATTCTATATAATCTTTTATTACTTATAAATAATAAAATATACATACGACAAAATGAATACAATACATATAAATATGTACAACTCTAAAAAAAAAAAACATCATTTTTGGGTTATACTTAAAAATTACATGAGCTTCTAATATTTTTATATTATTAGAACTTACATATTTAATAAAATTTATAGACTTACAATTATGTATGTAAAATTAGTATTGAGTTGTTTCGTTTTTTTTTTTTTTACCCTAATACTTTTGATGAAATTAAATGAAAAATATTTACAAATAAGTTTTGTTCAGTTGCCAGCTTATGGTTAAAATAATATAAACAAAAAATATCGAATCGGTTTCAAAATAAATTTTCTATAAACTAAGCTGCCTGATTTGAGTTTTCAAATAATTTCAGTTTAAAAAAAAAATCCATATGTATGTTTATACAAATTCCAAGTTAAAATTACTCGTCAAAATTTTAAAATAAAATCGCTCCTAGTCGGAGTAAAAATTATTGCTAATTTTAACGTCTTTACTATAAATGTGGCTTACCATTTAATAAATTTAACTTGTATAAAAGAAAAACGGGCAAACCAGTTTTGGGATTCATATCGAAGCTGCCTGTTTTGGCCCTGCAGAAATTCAACCTTAATTTATCATTTTTTTATAATTCCGTAGGGGGGTAGTGTGGCGATGATAACCACTACATTTCATTTAACATTTCAAACACTAAATTTCTACTTGTTCAATTATCACTTTGGTTACAATTTTCATTAAATAATCATGTCATTGAAAAACTTACTTTATACACTGCCCGACAACCGATTAGCGCCCCCTCTAATCTAACAGTGTAAATACAAATAACTCGAAACTTTGCATATGTATCATGCTCAATCTTTTTTCTTTACATTCTCCTTCATTTACTCTCAAGCTAAAAAAAAAACTTGAGTTCGGGAAATTAACCGTTATTTTGTTTTGCTTTTATCTATCAAATATGACAAAAATTAAAGCATTTTTTGTGACAGCCGATTAGCGCCTCTACGCTTTATTATTAATTTTTGCGTGTAAGTAGTGGTATTTTTTACAATGGACCAAATTATGGTCTAAGTGCATCGGCTCTCTGCTGGCAACCACGTCAACTTAGTGGTATTTTTCTTAATAAAGTTATCTTTAGTTTAATTTGAATTATTTTAAATTAAATTTAGTAAACATGGAAAGCAAAAGCGTTTGGTGAATCCGTAAGGACCAAAATAAAGGGTTGTAGCAATGAATATAAAGTTATCAAGAAGACGCATCTCATACAAATTTTCTACTGAAAATGGAGGGTTCCAATGTTGGAACCCGCACTTTGGCTTTTTTATGGGCTTTTAAATAATTCTCGCAGGGCTTTTAAAATGAGATACCACACACATTGAAACAACCTCCTTTTTTGTCCTATAAAAGCCCATAAAAAAAGCAAAAGCTCTGGGAGCAGGTCGCAATATTGGAACCCGCCATATAAAAATGTGCAGTAAAAAATTTCTGGATTTCTGCAGAGCGCATATGACCTGTACAAAGGAGTGACAGCTTGTAGCTTTTCAGACGAAAAAAAACTTTAATTTGGAGGGTACCAATGGCTATGCTTCCTACATTAATGATCTTCGAAAGGAAGAGTATACTTTAGATCGACAGCACAGCTGTGCTGGTGGTGTCATGGCATGGGGAGCTTTTACGTTTTATGGCACAATTGAATTTCAATTTCTTTCTAGTCGTATGAATGCCAAAGCATAGGTACAATGGTGTTTTAAAAACTACTTTCCCTGCAATCAAGGATATTTTTGGGCCCTTGGAATCTAAGTTTCAGCAGGATAACGCCCCTATCCACACCTCTAAGCTGAGCTCTAAAAGGTGCCCTTACTGACCTTGCCGCCATACTCGTTTCATCTTAATATTATAGAAAATGCTTGAAGATAGTTAGCACGCAAGGTATACGAGTCTGGAAGTCAATATCGAACTGAATTAGGACTCATTGAAGGAATAAAAAATGCCTGGGAGATCATTTCTCTTGATTATACAAAGAAATTATATAAATCCTTACCCAACAGGATGTACGAGGTCATAGTTAACCGTGGTGGCACAAGACATTATTAATTCTTTTAAAAATAAATTATAAATTTATGGAATTAAAATGAAAAAAATATTTGGGGATATTCTCTGCTCATTTTCTTATGTTATTCGGCATTTTTAAATAGGGGTTCTAATCAAATGTCCAGAAAAAGAAAAGTGGACTTTTCATATTAAATTCTTTAAAATTTTGTTAAAATGTTATTAATTAAGTTACTACCGTAACGTTAATTTTCTTTCGCGTATAAATTTATATACTTTCATTGTCAGAAAATTAATTTCAAAGAGAAGAAGCAATCGATTGTCGGGCAGTGTATTTTATGTTTTCAATAATTTAATTCTTGTAACACCCAATTTCTTCCAAATAAGTACAAAGCTAGCTTAGAACCCGGTCTAGCTGGACCAGGTACTAGCTCTTGTACTGGGTTCTTACGTAAAGTTAGTACCTGAGAATTTCTTTACATTCCTAGTACCTGATCTAAGTTCACACAGCGGTACTAGGAACTTAATACGTCTAAAACTGGTCTAATACTGATTTTGCGGTCACTTCAAACTCTGAAAATATTGCTGGCTTTTATCCAAATGTCGCAATTATGCCATGCAAAACCTTTGGTTGCCAATATTTTCATGAAATCGGCAACCGGTATATGCATCGAACGTCTCTTGACTATTTTTTAAAACCAATAAAATTAGAAAAAAAAACGCTCCTATTTTACATTTATTTAAAAAAAGCAATGGTCAAGAAGTTATCAAAACTGAGCAATATTTCTCACAGCGAACTTCCTCTCCTTCTTCATTGTTCTTGAAATCGCGAAACCACCAAAAACTAAATCCATTTTTAACACAAGAACATCACCGATTACACAAAATTGAAAAACAAAAAAAATTAATAATGTTAACAAAAAAAGCATTTATTAGCTATTTCTTCAGAACAAGCAAGAAATGGTCAAACCAAATGAAATTAATTGCTCTAATTTGAGTATTAACCTGCTAGACTGTCAATTTTTAGGTCCTAGCTTAAACCAAGTCCTAACTAGTACTCGGTACTGATTTGACAGGACTAGGGCTTAGTACTTATATGAAGAAATCGGTATCAACTGATTTGAGTACTAACTTTAGGGCTAGTACCGGTACTAGCGTTAGGACTCTGTGAAGAAATTGGCTGTAAGATTCTCAAACAATAAACAACATCTTTTATAAATATTAAAAATAGTAAATAAGTTTTCAACCAAACAAACTTGTTTCTATTATCGAAGCCACCTAATTTTAGTTGATTTGAATATGATAAATTATGAAGTTAAGCTCTCTTTAAGCCTCCATTTTCAAAATGGGTTTCTCGGTATCAAATTAGAATCAAAATAAAGGCACTGAACAAAACTTTAAAGCAAAAATCTGTTTTTCCTTAGTTTATACGTTTGTTGTTATAGTTTATAGTTATTTATGTTGTTATTTTATAATGTTTTGTCAATAATACTAAAAATTTGCAAAAAAAAAAAACAGACTATTGCCAATTATGTATTGTGTAATGAGTAATAAGTAAGAAATACATTTATGAAAAATTAAATAATATTTAACTGCTTAAAACAAATATCATTCTCTTAGTATAATGGCACTTGAATTGAATTTATTTTTAATGCATGAATTGTTAAACAAATAGAAAAAAAAAAGCTACATTAGTTTAACCAGTTCAATTTAAAACAGGCACTGGTCAAACGATTTTTTTTAAATTTCATTGAAATTTAAGGCGCGAAAATTGCTTAAGGCACAGATTAAAATTAATAAACTTAAGTGATATTAAGGTCCATAGAGCAAGCAACCTAGCAATTGTTCAGGCATTTATGCCTAAAACCTAGTGCCGTGCAATTCACGTTGGTTTTAAAAGACTTTATGTCTTAAAGGCATATACTAGACAGTTAAAAATATTTAAAAAAAAAAAAATATTTCCCCGGAAATTTATTTATTTAGAATGTGCAGAAGCACATTGTAGAAAATAAAATGGAACTGGTCTATTTTCATTGCACATAAACATAATATACTGATTAAAATGTTTCTAGTTTTTGAGGACAACCCGAAGTATATGCTGTCATTAAGAAAAGAATTTCAAAATAGGTACAACTTTGAAACATTTAAGAACTTTTTCTACATGTGCTTCATTATTACCTCGCAAAGTACGAAGGTCACTCTTGCCAATCGGGTTAAGAAGTTATTTAAGTACAATGTAACAAGCCCAACGCAACGCAGCTGCAGTCGGACCTGGATAACTTGACAAAAAAGTCGACAAAGCTGGAAACAAATATTTGTCCTCAGTGCTTATATGTGTCGCGACAAAAAACTTAGAAACTAAAAGAAAAAATATCGCAAATAGAAAATGTGGATGCTAAGCGTCTCCATTTTGTTCTGATTTTTTTTTTATTGTTCATACAGCGAAAGATGACTTTTCAGTGCCGAACTTTCATCGTTGGACACTCCACCACGAGCTTTAGACCACCAGTCTTTTAGTACTTGGAAATTTCGTTAAAGGGGCTCCGCCACTGGGTAGTTCGCTGCCGTTCTTTGAACTCTAGACTTACAGACAGGTAATGCAGTGTTAATTATTCAATATTCAAAATTCAATGTTAAAAAAGAATAGTTTTGTATTTTTATTCATTGCAATCCCATTAGCAAGTGAATTCGTGCTGACCAAGCGAAATTCTGTATGTTTAAATTTTTAGGCAAATTGAAAATGATTTTCTATTAATTTGCATCTTAAATGTTTAATATTTAATTCATATTAACATACAGTGGGTTGCCATATTAATAGGGACATAATTATTTTTCATGATTTTGAATTTTAAGTGAATTCAAGAGTTTAAGATAAAATTTGGATGTCTTTTTTCTTCAGGAATGAGGTCACACTCTTGGCTTTGCGACAAGATGCTGTTTCACACATAAAAAAATATGTTTCTCCATTTTGAAAAAATTGTTGAGCCTGGGGTTGAAGCCGACTTTCCAGTAATTCCTTGTTCTGGTCGCATTTCAACCACGTAAAGGCGTCTTAAATTCTTGGCAGCAATATGGCGGACAACACCATTATAGGTTAAAGATCCAGTAAACCCTTATATTCTCGAGGAACCATGAGAAAAGGCCAGAAAAAGTAAGAATTTTAAAGTCGACTTCTACCCCAGGCCACAAAATTTTTTCGAATGGCGAACCCTGTATTTTTATGCGTGAATCGGAAGCCTGTTACACAGCCAAAGGTCTGACTGCATTCCTGAGGGACAAAACCATCAAAGTTATCATCTAAAAGTCTTAAGTTTATAAAATTTAAAATTATGAAAAATAATTATGTCCCTATTAATTTGGCAACCCACTGTAGATACTGCGTTTATTTCTTACTATGTACGACCACCAATTTACTATTGTCAGTGTTATCAATTGATAAACATTGAAATATTGCAGAGCCCCGTGGCCATGGCGTTATGAGTATTGCGCATCAAGTTATAGGCTGCTCTCAGACTATCTTTTAATGAAAAAGAGCCTATCATCTTAGCCGTTCGAATTCGACAGAACATTGTTGTAAGTCACTAGGCCCTAGTACTTCACGAGATTTAGTGCCATTAATTTATTCATATTTATTTGATCCGTTTTTAATAAAATAAGTTTAAAATACCAAATTTCAATACCTACATATTTCTCAATCAATATTTGGAAATTTTTATAGGATTGTTGCTCTAATAGATCTGTTGTTTTCAACAGCATATAAGTAACACATAATGTATACAACCAAATAAATATCCCACGTGAAAAAAGCCTTGTATTCTTAATACTAATTAAAATTTGTTTTATTTTTCCAGCACAAAATACATTTGTGAGAAAAAAATATTATGTATTTCTTAAACTAAAATTTTTCTTAAAATCTAATCTAACATATTTAATAAAAAAAAAACTTACTTGTGTATTTCAAAGAATACACATTAGTATTTAAAAATGTACACACTTGTTTACGAATATAACTTAGATTGGCCTTACGTTAAATTAACGTATCAAAGACTTACATAATGGAGTTTTTTTTTTTTTTTTTGTTTTGTGTCAAAAACTAGACACATACTTCGTCATACTGTAATCTAAATTTATCATCAGCGGAAGCTAATTTGTGTAGAGTCTTTTTAATACGCAAAACTGGTAAACGCACATTGGCGTTTTGGTGCCAACATTCTTTCATTAGTTTTGACATTCCAGCAAGCAGCTGCAATAAAGAAATTGAACAAATAAATAAATACGTAAATATTAAAGGCAAATAATATAATGTTTTCGTCGATTCGACGAAGATGAATTTTAGTTTTCTAAATATCTCTTAATTTGGGGACTCGAAGCATTTCATTGTATTTTAAAGCGCTCATAGCTTTGGTCTAAATATAGCTAGAAATCTCAAATTCTCAGGGCAATATGTAGTTCGCAGACTTAACTTGCTTTTTTTATGACATGGATTACATGTCTTTCTCGGACGGTTGGGTGTGATGTAGCGAAAAGAGGACCGTCACGAAAACATGTACCGCTCGCGCCCTACTGCTAAGTGAATATTTGCACTACAGACCTCCTACATATACCAATCGATAGATAAAGATTGCGCATAGTTTCAGGTGATGAGTCATCGCGTTTGGGGTAAATTGCAGCTAAATTAGGAGTACTCAAATTAATTTGAGCTCAATTTCTTCGGATATAAAAGTGCCACTGACGTCATTGATATCTCATTCGAAAGGGTTTGAAAAAGGGCATCCCTAAGCGTATTTCCCATACCGTTAATTCACGTTATAGCACATAAGACATGTTCCATCCATGTTCGGTAGGTGCCACAAGGGCGATCTACCAAGGGTATTTTTTTTTTTGAGTGTCTAACTTTTATACTTTCAATTTTATTAACACCTAAAATATGTCGATTTTTTTCACTCATCAAAACCTATAGGACACTGCACGAAGTCCTGAAAACATAAAGCTGAATTTTGGCATGCAGGTTAGAATTTGCACACAAACAAAAAAAAAATTAACCCTTTACTGCATGAAAATAAAAATGTATTAATTTCAAAGAGAAATAGATACACAATCAGAAATATATTTTTTTAGCCACTTAACTCACCTAACACCAAAGTTATATTACAATTTGATATAAGAAAATTATTCACACTTCCGTTTTCAATGACAACAAGCAACCGACCGACCTGCAAGCATGAATATCTTCCTTCTTGTTTGGTGCACGTGTGCAAAAGCACAGCTATATGTTTTTAAAAATGCACAGAAGAGGATCGTGTTGTGTTTTATCATTTTTTTGTTGAAGTCAGAAGAAAAAGGGACATAACAGTAGAAAGAAGAGAATAAACAAAAAATAAAAGAAAATTATTTTTGTTATTGTTTTAGTGGACTGTATTGAATTAAATTCAAATGGAAGATTTTTTGCGACCTTCAGTCTAATGCGTTTCGCCCACGGGCTTACAACAACAACATATATTTCTAGGTGCAAGAATGTAACCATGTTCCCCTAGAAGAATATAATTTAAAGTGCATATGCGCTGTAGATTTTATTAAGAGTCGGTATTCATCGACAAAAAATTGCGTCTTAGAAAGGTACGACAGCATCTAACTGATGAGCCCAACTGTCGTGCCTGGGCGAAACACATTGGACTAAAGGTCGCAAAAAATCTTCCATTTGAATAACAGTAGAAAGCCATATTTGGCTTCGTATGCAGTAAAGGGTTAAGAAATCTATATCTTACCGATAGTACGTAATTCTACAAATGGAAATATAATCCAACCAAAATCATTTCATGTACAATAAGTTGCCAAGACTTCACTGCGAAAAAGGTATTAGATCTCATATGCTGAGCCTTACTCTTCAAGCCCCAACTCTACAAACTACAACGTGATCAAAAAGTATTGCGCGGTCAAATCTGTTCTATAAAACGGCCATACTTTTGGAACACGATTAAGAGTTTGTAAAGTAAGGCCTTGTGGAGTAATGCACTGTATAGTTGTGTGGTATCGCTACTAGGAAGATAGCATACAGATTGGACACATACATAACATATGTAATCCAGTGTAACCCGCACTTTGGCTTTTTTATGGGCTTTTCAATAATTCTCTCAGCGCTTTTAAAATGAGATACCACACACATTGAAACCGTCTGCTTTTTTGTCCTTGAAAAGCCCATAAAAAAGCAAAAGCTCTGGGAGCAGGTCCCAATATTGGAACCCGCCATAAGAATGTGCAGTAAAAAATTTGTACGAGATGCGCTTCCTTGGCAACTTTATATTCTTTGGTATAACTTATTGAGCAGGGAAATCCCTCTTGCTCAAAAGTATAACAGTTTAGAGTAGGTCTGCACAATGCAGCTCGTCAATTGAGGCAGACGTATTGAGTTGATTTCGCTTTCCGTATCTGACCTGAAAGAGCACTTGGCGGTTATATTATAATTATAACGGTTCTTGATTCTGAATTCGTAAAAAAGCTAAGTTTACAAAAATCTTTGTTTGCCCTTCCAAAACAGAGAATTTCGTTTTCTCTATTGTGGTGGTGTCTTATTGAAATCAGTCACACAACTAAAGGAGAGACTATGTAGACTCTTTCATATGCATCAAGCCCTTCTGTTAAGTTAGTATGCTGTGTTTTGATATCTTATAAAATTTCCACAACCAAATTATTTAAATTAGCGAAAAAGGTAAAAATAATAAAAGTAAAATTGAATAAAAAAAAAAAAAAACATACAGGATCCGAACTCCAGCGGTTTGGTATCGATGGACGATGATTATCGCTGCAAACTACTTTTTTCATATCTTCAAAGCTTGGATCTGATGGTACAACATCATAATATGGTACTTTGTATTCCTCTGCTATTCCACCCGATATTGTCCTTCTACACACTTCCCAAAGAACAAGACCCAATGCATAGATATCCGCTCGACGAAGTGCCTCAAAACAATGCATATTTATACTAAATAAAAAGAATAAAAATTAAATTATATTAATAATATAATTTAATTGCCAACATACCTCTCATCGAGAACTTCTGGGGCCATATAGCGTTTCGTTCCAACTTTTGGATTGTTACCAAGATCTAATTTTCCAGTTACATGAGAATGCGTGACGGCCAACCCAAAATCAGCAATTACACACGTTCCATTTGGTTTGACCAAAATATTTTTCGATTTTAAGTCACGATGAGCTATTCCTGGTTTTCCCTATTAATTATTGTTAAAACAACAAAATTTATTTCGATTTTACTAAAAGAAAAAAAAAAAAAAAACTGACCTCTTTTCCAAAAATTTCAGTGTGTAAGTGCACAAGACCATTTGCAATGGATAAACATATCATTATCATATCATAATGACTTAGGGCATTTCTGTTCAAATGATCAAAAAGTGATCCATGGGGATAGTAGTGCGTGAGTAACCACAATTGTGTACAAGAATTTCTTGATATCATATCTGATCCTATATAGCCAAGAATATTTGCATGTCGAAGCAGTACCGTGCTACAAAAAAAGGCACATGTATTATACTTTTTTTGTGAATAAAATTCCAATAATTTTTTATTAATCTTAATATTTCTAATATAGACATTCTGAACACCTCATGTTTGTCCTTCTCTCAACGAATTCTAATGAAATCGATTATATCGTGGAATAGGACATACAACATTTTTTGTAACGCTATGGTAAGTGCTATTCTAGGACATAATCGACTTCGTGTATCCGTTCCAAACAAACATACTTTCAAATTTATAATACATGTTATAAAGATAATTTGTCTGACCGTATCTACTTCATAAATTGATAATAAACAGGAACTATAATTTAATTTTTAAAAAAAATTGTATAAAAATTCATAGAAACCTGTAAATTTCAGTTTCTCTCTTCCATGATTCTTCGTCACGACTGAAGAATATTTTTACAGCAATACTTTCACCATGCCATATTCCACGCCAAACCTCTCCATACTTTCCGCGGCCTATGCAGTCGACTAATGTAATTTGTTTAGCTAAAGTTCTTTGAACTAATAATGGAAGACCACTTCCTGAGCCTGATGTCACAGAATGTTGAAAATATTCCTTGTAAGAAAATAAAAAAAAAGATTATTGAATTAAAATAAAAAATTTAAATAACTAGACCTTAAGGAATATAAAATCGATGTTTTCAAACTAGTTTTAAGTCTTTCACATTTCACTAAAAAACTTACTCAAGAACTCATATATGCATCAAATATTAAAAAAAAAAAAAATAAACATGATTGTAAAGGATTTTTATAGGGTCCTTTGAAACTCTGTGTTTTTTGTGTATTTTAGTACAATTTAATTTTTTATATGAACTTTGACAGAACTCTGGACTCAAATTCACACATATGCATAGAAACTCACAAAGTTTCAAAATAAAGGAACTAAGCTTATGATAAATAACTTACCTTCAGAGTACTGTCGCCAGCGCTTGTTGCTCTCAACATATCATCGCTAACCAAATAAGATTCCGGATCTTGCTTGTTTCTGAATGCAGTCAAATTTTTCTGATGTTTCCGACGTAAATAATAAAGCACTATAGTTCCAATGACTAAAATAACAAAAACTGGCCCCAATATGGCAAACGATAATTTCACCACACCATTTCCCATTGAATCGACTTGAGTGACTTCATCTGTGTAAAAAATTTGAAATAATTGAGTGAGTTTATATTATTTATTATTATCAAAGAGCAATACAACTTACTTTCAATTACGGGTGGTAATTCAGGAAATTCACCTCCATTACAGTAGTCATCAGAACAGCATACCACATTGATTTGTACAACAGCATGTCGTTTTCTGGGTGCGTTATTTGTGTTCTGACTACAAATCAATCGCACCTGTTCCGGCGATGTTGTACAACCACGTGAGACATTTTCTTCACCATAGGCATTGCGAGTTCTTGATTTCCAACACTGAATCAAAATAATTATATGAGTATATTATGTATATATAAGAATCTATGCATTAATTTCATTACTTGTATGGCATTCTGGCACATATGTGCATCATGTGTTACATTTTTGCAGGGCGACTCACATGAGTAGCATTTGAATCTATATCGAAAAACAAAACATCAAGCCATTAGAAAATTAAACTCTGTCAATTTTTAATGAAAAAATGAACTCAACATGCGTAAAAGAAATTTGAATTTGCAAAATTAATAAATAAAATCAGTATATTAAAATAAAATATGAAAAAAGGACAAAACGAAGCAGCACACCACAAATAAGCATCGAAATCATCAATCACGAATGATTCTATCGTCGAATGTGATGCTTTTTACCTTCTTCTCATTCTTCTTTTTGATTTTGTGTGCCTCCTAGAGGTAGTAGCATATGCGGGGAATATATTGGGATTATTAAGTTATAAATTTGATATACTATAAAAGGGATAACTATACAGTATAAAGTATCTTCCTTTCCTTTTGCCATAAATATTCGTTTAATTTTTTAATTTCATATTTCTAATTTCTCTTGAAGAACAACAAATTTCATCAAACAAAAACATTAAACGACATTACCTATTCTAGATATCAATTTTCGTTTAAAATAGCAGCTCAGTGGTAATTTATTTTAGTTTTCTGAAGAGTTTAAAAAATTTGTAGGAGAAATAATAAAAACATAGTTTTACTTAACTTAACCTTTATTTGAAGCATTGAGTGATTTAAAAATGATTCAAAAAAGACAAGATATGTGCATTTAAATATTTTACATTGAGGAAAAATAAATATTTTGAACATACAATTTTTTAAGCAAACTTTTCAACCCATTAGCATCACTTCACGATAGGTGCAGTCCACAACGCTTAAGACGGCGCTTAAATTGACGAGGCTTTTAACAAAAAAATTGCTTTATGTTACATAACTTAACATTTATTCTTCATAAAAGTCGTTACAGCATATGAAAATCACTCCCTTAAAAGTTCTTCGAGAAGTCGTTAGTTCGGTGTTAGTCTGTGCCTTAAAAACATTAATTCCACAATTTAAAGCAAATAAATTTGTGTACTACCACCTAAAATTTGGCGACGGATTTTTTCTAGACCAAATTATTGATTGTGTACACAGATACCTACTGCCTTTTAATCTATCTGAATAGTAGTTGATATTATGCAGGTTCGACTTAGTAAGAGTTCTTAAACAAGAGCATGGGACGCTTTTAAATTGTCGACAAAATCATGAGGGAGGACGACTACAACCAAGTCTACAAGATTGGTAAAAGCGGCATGCGCCTGCCCAAGTTCCCAGATGGATTACCCAGAGTCAAACTCTATTGTTTTTATGACCGAGATAGCGCCGTGCCAGAAATCCAAAGATACAGATCCGGGTAATAAAAACGTGTTTTTTTTTAAATTGGCAAGTAGGTACCTGATTTACGTGACACAAAACTTTATGAAAACTCGGAACTCACAAAGTAAGAGGTTCGCCAAATAATAAATTTGGTAGTGAGTGTTATCAACTTGTCTGAAAAACAAATTTTTCTATAGACCAAACTAAATTTCTACCGGAGTTCAACAATAAAATATATTTTCCTTGCAATTTTAACTTATTTACCATAATAACAAATTATTCAACAAGGAAAAAATGGTTATCTAATTATCTGTCTTTAAATAAATCTGCATTACTGGCAACTTGAACGAATATTTATGGTTTAGAACGGATGAATTACGATTCCAAACAAACTTACCTAGGATGCTTTTGTATAGAATTTTGCAGTGGAAATTCTCTAACACTTGAATGGCTCGATTCTAGTTCCATATTTTCGTGATTCTCTCCCAGCAGCCGCCCATTTATTTCGCCTGAAATTTGATTAAACAAAAATAAGATTCGACACCTGACACAAAATTGTAAATTTAATGAATTATGTTCAATTAACTTAAAAAATTAATGAGGTCTTGTTTTATTAAGCACGAAAATAATATTTATAATTATACAGAAATCCATGCCCAGTCGAGTCTTTTGCATTTGCATTAATTTCTCTTTTATTCATTGAAAATAAATGCCACTTTTTTCGAATCAAATAATTGATGAAATGTTTATAATTTATTTATTCACAAACGCATTTAATGCTAAGGATCACTTTAAAATTGTTATATTGTATATTTTTTACCAACCTTTGGCGATATTTTGAGTTAAAATCGAAAATAAAATTATTATAAATACAATGGCAGCCATTGTAATTACCTATCAAAAATCAAATCAAAATAATAAACGATGTGCAGTCCAAAGGAAGGGATTTTTCGGTATGGATTTGGGTAATTTACCGAAAAGTGCGTTCAGTGATCTTAGTGGAAGAATAAAAAAAATAAAAAAAGAATTTATTTAAAGTCACAGATACACTAGCGGTCGCTCTCGTAAATTTCGAATCTATTCGAATGATATTTTCGATTGCGATTCTACTATCAACTGGGACTATGTCCCCTTTCACACGAAGATACTAGTTGCTGGTGATTTTTTTGACGTTTTTTTTAAATCTCCTTAACAATCTCTTGTACCTTTCACACGCAGGCAACAAAAACCGTGAGATTTTCTTTATTTTCCTTTTAAACTACCTTGGTTGAACGCCCACAAACGTAGTGTGAAGAGAAACGTCAAAAAAATCTCCTGAATTTGTTGACCGGGGAGATTTCATTTCTCCCTCTTTCTTCCTGCCCTTCTCGCCGATGAACTAATTGTTGCCGGCAACTCAGTTGCCCTGTGTGAAAGGGGACTGTGTATGATAGTAGAACCGAATGCAGGTACTGCCAACCATTAGTCAAAAAATTTGCGAATTTCAATACATATTTATCATTTATAATTAATAATATTGACAATCGATACTTACATTATGTACATTTTATTACTCTCGATGCTTCTTTTGCTCGCAAACACATTTGAATTAGAACAAAAATTTGAGAATTCGGCTGACTTTGACATTGACTTTCGATTTACATAGTACCACCAACTTCGCGAACCAAAACAAAAATCAATTGGCACCACTATGATGCATTTACATGTTTCATCTGCAAACATCAAGAAAAGTAGAGCGGGATAGAGTCATACCAAAAAATCGAATGTGTGAAGGAGCACCATTATGAAGATGAACATGTTCGTCTTCGCTATAATCTTCATCTGCGTTCCTATAATCAAGATCTCTTTATTTTGTTCTTATCTCTCTCTATCCAACAAATATACATTTTATATTTTGTATCCCTTATTTTTTGCAGAACTCGCATGAGGATACATGTAAATCCACCATAAACTAGTTCGATTATCATTTACTATAGAATTACAGAGTTGTGATTTTGCGAATTCGGCCATTTTGACTGTAGAACCGATTTACATAGTTGGGCCCCTGGATTTTTTAGACAATATGTCTGTCTAAAGTAAGACAATGTTTATTAACGACCATTTGTCCTCTTTCAGACGTAGAACAAGTTGCTGGAGATTTTTTTAACGTTTTCTTTTAATTTCATTAAAAATCTCTCGATGTACATTTCACACGAAGAAACTAGATCGTAGGAAAGATTCTTTGTATATTTTCGTTGAAAGTACTGCGGTTAAACGCACACATACATTAAGGCGTTTTTCTTTTTTAGTTCAGAGTTTGTTCAGAGCAGAGTTCTGAGTAGACTCTGAGCAAACAGAGTAAACTCTGAGCAGAGTATGTTCAGAGCACTCCAATTTAATTATGAAACACACCTAAGCACTCAAAAAAGGAATTGTGTTTATATTTCCTCCGAGATCTCTGAAATATAAATTGGCCTACTTTCTTCAACATGTTGATAGGGGGGTTCACATTCAATGACAAGTTGATCAACATGTATCGAGTCGGCAGATTTTTGTAATGTGAACAGCAGTCGAACGAGCGTCGATCGACTTGTTGTGTAGTTCAAATTTTTTAGTATTTTGCTCGGTCGGTCAACCGAATGTGAACACTAGTCGAACGATTGACGATTTTAATTTTTCAGTTTTTTTCGAGATTTTTTGTAAAATTTAAATAGCACGCGTTGAAATCGAAGTCAAACAATGAAAAAAGTGCAAAAAAACAAAATTTATGCGGTTTTATTGGTGCAAAAAATGATATACGCTTATGCCAGGCGCGCACATGCAACTAAAGCAGTTTGGTTTCGATTTTGAGTACTTAAGGATTATATGAGAGTCCACGCACATAAACCGGCGGGCACTCAAGCCCATTGTGCTCAAAAATCGAAACCAAACTGTTTAGTTGCATGTGCGCGGCTGGCCTTAATGTTTTCTCATTGAATTTTTTTTTCGAAATGAAGTCGGGGAAACGGTCGTAGAATGTGAACGCTAGCAAAACGACTCAGAGGTCACTCGACACGTCGGTGAATGTGAACCCGCCCTGTTGGACATGGATTTTTGCGCCTCCAATGGTTTTTTTGTAATCATGTTCATAATCCTGACATTGTAAATGCACATAAAATCTTCTCGTCTGAAATGGGCCTTACGTTTACCACTGGCCACGTTCAGAAGTCACTGGCCACGTTCGGGGGGTACACAGTGGTGCGTTCTTTTATGTTACTGTGGTTAACTATAGTTAACTATAGTTAACTTCGGTCGTTCCTTTAATTCAGAAAAGTTACTTCGAGTTACTTTATGACGTCATAAAATCGTTCCTAAATTCCAAAGTAAAAGTGTCAAAAAGTTACTTTTTGTAACTTTTTCCAACTCATCTCCTCGATATGAATTGAAATAGTTGATCTGTCAAACACAGCTGAAATGCAATGGTGGATGTTTTGTTTACTTTTTGCCCTTTTGATTTGGAATTGTTTTCAATATTTAAAATATGTTTTTTATCAATTTAATCGATTTTTTTTGTCGAATTTGATTTTTCGAATAGTTTTCTTTTATTTTCTGATGCATTTTCATTCTGTCGGCATTTTCTTCTTCATATTTGGTTAATTTTTCATCAAAAAATTCTGTGCCATAAGCAATGAAGAAAATTGCACTCATTTCTGTTCGATTTATACAAAACTGAGTGTAAAGAAATTTAATTTGGAAATATTAAACATGTTATTTTGAGTTCCTAATAATTATTTTTGCAAATAAATTTAATGCAATCACATTTTTTCTTGGGTTATTCATTCCAAATACAATTCGATTTTTTTTTTCAACCCCTTTCGTTTGACAGATTAACTATTGTTAACTCTGGTCGTTCCTAAATGACAAAGTTACCAAGAGTAACTTTCTTAACTATGGCACATCAACTTTTATTTTTGACACATTAGCTATAGTTAACCACAGTAACATAAAAGAACGCACCTCAGATAGGCTATCTCCCTGCAAACCAAAACTCAGTAGTTTGCTTTAAAACACAACCACAAACAAAACCCCTTCTGTAAATGTGTGTGTTTCTTTATTTACCAAAAACTCTCCCCTCAAAAAAAGTATTTTTGTTTCTCTTTAAAAAAAAAAACAACTCTTCTATCGTAAAAGGAAAGAAAGAGTGCGATGTATACGATGCACATATAGTTTTGTCTCATTTTGTTATCGGCAAGCGCGAGTGATGGTTTTGTTTTCAGGATTTTAATTTATGTGAAAGTGAACTGTGGGAAAATATAAATATTTTAATTGTGTTTATAATTAAATAAAAAATTCAAATGTTTTATTAGTGTTTTACTTTTTATTGTTATAACTGCATTTCAGATTCATCAGGGAAACCATTTTCGACGAGCGTCGCAGCAGATTGTTTAATAAATTTTTTATATGTGTGTGTGTGTTTCAGAAGGAACAAACAACTTCTTTTACGTACAAGTTTCACCACTTATATTCGTACTTCTAGATTGTAAGGCGTTAGAAGTACTTTTAAAGGACAAGTTTCAGTGCTTTCGCTATGGTTAAAGAAACTACTGGCGAATAAACATTAGAAGTACTTCCAGTAGTACTTCGCTGACATACTCTTGAAGTACCTTTGTCAGTACTTCAATGGAGGGGAAATTCACTAAATTTCGCATGCTAGAAAGGGATAGCTGCTTCATGTATTCTCATGTATAGGAGGCATATAACTGAGTTTTTTCGACGAGCGTCGCAGCAGATTGTTTAATAAATTTTTTATATGTGTGTGTGTGTTTCAGAAGGAACAAACAACTTCTTTTACGTACAAGTTTCACCACTTATATTCGTACTTCTAGATTGTAAGGCGTTAGAAGTACTTTTAAAGGACAAGTTTCAGTGCTTTCGCTATGGTTAAAGAAACTACTGGCGAATAAACATTAGAAGTACTTCCAGTAGTACTTCGCTGACATACTCTTGAAGTACCTTTGTCAGTACTTCAATGGAGGGGAAATTCACTAAATTTCGCATGCTAGAAAGGGATAGCTGCTTCATGTATTCTCATGTATAGGAGGCATATAACTGAGTTTTTTCCCGAGCCCCTATCTTTTTTCAGTGGAGAGGAAGTA
Source organism: Epistrophella euchroma (assembly GCA_947049315.1). NCBI lineage: Eukaryota > Metazoa > Arthropoda > Insecta > Diptera > Syrphidae > Epistrophella > Epistrophella euchroma. The sequence goes on along the minus strand of OX346245.1, from coordinate 115,403,753 downwards.
CTTCTTTTACGTACATATTTTACCGGTTATTAATGTAGTTTTACGTTTGCTGGGCTGAGATACTTAAGTATCGGATATGTTTTCGAACGAACCGGATAGGTTACCTATCAAAAATCAAAACAGCTAAAAAAAGTTCAAGTAAGTACCAAAAATTATTTTTTCCCAGATCTCTGCTGTGTCTTCAAAATCGTATGTTGTGTCCTTCCAATTGACAGATATCTTCATTTTGTTTATTTTTGCAACAATTTGTATACGTATTTTCATGTTTAAAAGCCAAAAACAAACAACAAAAAATAAAAACAAACAACTACTCAAGCGTCACCCGAAAACCAAAAGTCAGCTGTAATCAGCTGTTCCTCAAATTGCGCATAGGATAGTTTAGTATCCCGAAAATTTTAGGATAGCTTTAGATTTGTTTTTGACAACAGCTTTTTGGTTCATCAGATGAATTTTCCTATGGGATTACAACAACACAAACCTATCCGGATAGGTTTGGCTTGCCCCCCGAATGCGGCCACTAGGATAGCCTATCTTGGATACTCGAGTATCCATATGTGTTTCTGAACGACTAAGGTCAGATAGGTTATATTTGGTATCAAAAATCAGCTGCTCTTGACATTTCTCATAGGATAGATGAGTATACCAGAAATTTTAGGATAGCTTGAGATCTCATTTTTGCAAACTGCTGTTTTGTAATCAGCTGTGTTTTTACTAGGGTACAACAACACAAAGCTATCCAGATCGCTAATCCTGAACGAGGCCAAAAACCTTTGTATAGCTGTCATCCATCTGTCATCAGATCAGCGTTGCCGTAATATTTTATAAACGTGACATTTTTCGTGTCATGAAAAAAACTACAAATTTTCTATTTTGTAGAAAGAAAAAAACTAATAAATTTTATTACGAGGTGCAATTTAAGAAAAAAATCAAGGGAAATCATTTGCGTTATTCTTGCATTGTCAATAAACATGAGTTTCTGTTTATTTTTTATGGAATTTGGACCAATTTTCAATAAATTTGATCGAAATTTGCTTCATTTTAAGTAAAAAAAAAGGAAATAAGAAAACGTGTCATATTTATCTTTTTCGTGTCTCTGCGGGCCTCCGGTCTTGTCACGAGGAAATTATCGTGTCAAAAAACCACGATCGTGTTTGTTCGGCAACGCTGCCTGTCATCCTACGAGAAAAAAACGTCATTTTTTTTCTCCTTGGTTTTTGCAAATTACAAAAGTTGTTAGAACTTTGCTTACCCTTGTTTTAAAATGCACAAATTGAATAAAACTCTCACAAAATACTTAATTTTTAATCGGCATTTTAAAAAATGCGTCTCTACATGGTCTCCTTTAGCAACCGCCTTTAATTCGCCACCATATAAAAGAATTAATTTAACGCGCAATGATGTGGTAAGGAACTTGCTTTTGGTTTGCATCAACTATTCGACTTTAATCATGTCTTTCAATAGGGATTATTTAATTTACCTGAATTGAAATCATTCGAAGGTTTCTATTTATTAAAAGATAATGTAGGAATCAAAACAGACGACTTAATTCAAGAATCCATTTCTCAAAATCGTTCACGAAAAATGGTAAACAAGTCTATAAACTCGCACAAAATAAAATCGGAAAATATTTAAAAATTTTTTCTTTTAGGTTGAAATTTTTGATGAACTCTCTGATTCCCTTTGCAAAGTAGCGGACCTTGCTGAATTTATTCGAATTGCCCATCCGCAGAGTAAGTATTCGTATGCAGCTGAAGAGGCTTGCATAACAATAAGTGGAATTGTTGAGAGGTAAATTTTTTTTTGAAGATTTCAAGGAACAAAATAATTAAAAAACAACACACATCAGCTTAAACACCCATAAACCTATCTTCAAGGCGCTGCAGAGTGTTGTAGAAAACGGTGACATCGTGCCCACGACAGAAATCGATCGTCATGTAGCCAAAATGTTCTTATTCGACTTTGAACAATGTGGCATACACTTGCCAGAGTCCGAGAGACAGAAAGTAGTTCGTCTAAATGATGCAATTCTTCAATTAGGTCAGAAATTCATGAGTGGCGCTGTTCATCCATCAGTGATCCCTAGGAAAAGTGTTCCAGATTCGGTGGCACATATGTAAGTCTCAATTTAAGGGAGTATCAATTTAGTATAACGCAATTGTTTTTAGATTTCCCTCAGACGGAGATAACTTGTATATATCTGGACTCTATACAAACTCCTCTAGTGCTCAGGCCAGAGAAGCTGCCTACAGACTTTTCCTTCGACCCATTGAGACCCAAGAAGAACTTCTTTCCGATCTCATCGCTTGTAGACACCAATTGGCGAAAACTTGTGGGTTCGATACGTATGCACATAGAGCTTTGAATTCCAGCACCGTGGAACATCCGACTATGGTTAAGCAATTCATTGATGAATTATCAAATGAGCTGCGACCCAGAGCTGAAAGTGACTTCGAAATAATGGAAAAGATGAAGGTATTGCAATGTTATGATAGGGTGGGGATGATTCCAACATGTTTGTATGCTTTTAGTATTTTTTTTTTATTTGAGAACGATTATAGTTACGCTTCCTTGATTTATTTATTGATTCAAAGCAATCTTGCTTTCTGAAATGTGTGTAGTATAGTTTAGGTCGCTAACCGGGTAAAGGCAGTCCGAAAGATTTCCTTATCCCATATATCTGGGTAATACGTGTCTGCATTGTCAACGATTTGAGAGAAAAAAAAGTTACAATTTCTCGACATAATTATGTAATTATGTAGCCCAATTCTGCAAGAGTGAGCTTTTTGCCAAAGAAAACTATCCACATAATATGACTCGTGTCCAAGGATATGATTTCACGTTGTTCCGCGAGATACTGCGAGTTTGAATGTGCTGATTTTCGTAAATTTATGTAACGTTATCTTTATTTTGGACAATTTTTTGTTAACCAACCATCTATAAAATCAGATATTTATGTTTGGGATCGATTTCTTTGCAAAATTAAGAAGTTCTTTGAACTTTAATTTTTTGCTGCGTGACGGCGATCAAATTTGCATTTAAGTTAGCTTTTTATAACTCAAGTGATTTTGAATTAAGTTACTTTCTTTGTTCAAAGCATTAAATAAAAATCTTACTAATTTAAAGATTAATTTCAGAAAAAGGACACTAGAAACTCGAATTCACGTTTGGCAGCTTGGGACACACCCTATTTCACTTCAGTGATCAAAAGCCAATGGCTTAATGCAAGTTCAAATGAGTTCTTGCCTTATTTCAGTTTAGGCGGTTGCATGGAAGGCTTGGATAACCTAATGAAATCTTTATACGGAGTCAGTTTGCAAAACACAGAAGTTGAGCCCGGTGAAGTGTGGAACAATGACATCTATAAACTATCTGTTGTCCATGAGACTGAAGGCCTCTTAGGGTACATTTATTGTGATTTCTTTGAACGTAACGGAAAACCAAATCAGGATTGCCATTTCACAATCCAGGGAGGGAAAAAACTATCTGATGGCAGTTATCAGCTTCCAATTGTCGTTGTCATGTTAAATTTAAGTCCAGCCCGATGGACGGGGCCAACACTTTTGTCTCCGTCTCGTGTGGATAATCTCTTTCATGAAATGGGACATGCGATGCATTCGATGTTGGGTCGAACCGAATATCAACATGTTACCGGGACCCGTTGTAGTACTGACTTTGCTGAGGTGCCATCAGTCCTTATGGAATACTTCGCGAGTGATCCAAGGGTAAGTTAGTGAGATATACTAAACGATGCAAAAGCAATATTTCTATTTAAAGGTACTGAAAACATTTGCAAAGCACTATAGAACACATGAACCAATGTCGGAGGAAATGTTGCAACGGCTCTGCGCATCAAAAAATCTGTTCTCGGCCAGTGAAACACAGTTGCAGGTGGGAATTGTTTTGTTTGAGACATTTTCTTGATTAAACAAATACATAAATGCACTCTGACAGGTATTCTATTCTGCTCTGGATCAAGCTTATCATTCACAAGAACCAACTGAAGGTCAAAATACAACAGAGACGCTAAAAGAAGTTCAAGCGAAATATTATAGTCTTCCCTATGTAGAAAATACCGTAAGGTTCTACTATTCAATTAGCAGGCTATTTTTTTTATCCTATGACACCATTCACAGGCTTGGCAACTTCGTTTCTCGCACTTAGTTGGTTATGGTGCCAAGTACTACTCATATCTCATATCAAAAACAATAGCGTCTTGGATATGGCAGACTTATTTCGAAGCAAATCCATTCAACAGGGAATCAGGTGAAAAATATAGACAAGAGGTGCTAGCTCACGGGGGTGGTATTCCAAGTCGACAATTGGTGGCTAACTTCTTACAAAGGGATGTAACTCCAAAGGCTTTATCGCAAAGCTTAATTCATGAAATCGACGTAAATAATGAGAAGATCAAGGAAATGAGTAAGAAGTTTGAATCTTCATTTGCCTAATGATGCTTGAAAAACTGTTATCTATATTATTAAGTTTATTTGGAAAATTGTAAGTCATACTTATTTTCTGTTTAATAAATTTTAATATTTGTTGACAAGCAACACCCGCGTCCCAGAACCTAGTTCTTTTAGTACAATACAAAAGCTAAAATGATAATTTTTCTTATTTTAGTAAATCATCTTATCTTAATAACCTCTGTTCGAATTACTTATCAAAACACCCTATTTCTATCCGTCTATAGGCTCTCCCAAACCAACGCGAAACATTCGGAGCGACGACAAAAACAACAATAACAACACGTGTTTGTCAAAGAATACAGCACGTTCTTATTATTGTTTTCGTCGTCGCTCCGAGAGTTTCGCGTTAGTTTGGAAGAGCATTAAATCCAAAGATCATGTAAGAAAAAAATAAAATGCTTTTGATTCGACGTATTTTGTATGGCGTCATTTCAAGATTTAAAAGCCTGTTAATTCGTTAAAAGGGATTTATGAAATTGGCTATAAAACTGGCATTTTTAGGAAGTAAACGAACAGAACAAATGATATTTAATTGATATTCAATCGTGTTTTTTGCAAGCCCGAAGGGAATTGGGTGAAACACCGACGTCGGGGCTAAAATTCACATTGGATTTAAGTGAATTTGAAATCCAACCATCAAATCCGGATTTATTAGATCCGAAAATTTAAATCCATGTCCATATTAGTCATTGTAATCCATTTTTTATTATTTTTATTTTCCACTTTCTTAAGCTTTAACTACATTGGCCACTTTTTGCAAAATTACAAAAGTAAAAATATTTTTTTCCAGCTAGCGTATTTTTTTTGTGAAAAAGAATATACACATTTTATTTTTAAACCAAAATTTAAGCTTTCTGCATCATTTCTACAAGTTTTTCAATGAGAAAAACTATCCCAAAATGAGTTTGAAAATTTTCACTTTTGTACTTTTTCACTTTTTGGCTTATGTAGTTAAGGCTTTACCCTTGAACTATAATTTACGTACCTTTCCATTTTTATTTCCTACGTATTGAAACCTTTTTTTTTTTGAGCGCAAAAATCAAACACTTGAAACGAGAAAAAGTGACAAATAATATTAAACTGAGTTTTAATCTGGGTGTAAGTTCTTGAACTGTCCTTCGGAGAGCAGTTTAAATTAAACTGGGTTTATTGAATCTGGATTTAAAAATGTGGACTTAACTGCGGATTTAAGGAGTGAATAATATGGATTTGAATTTAATTTTTCGATTTAAATTAATTTACATCTGAATTTAAGTTTAAATCTAGATTAAACGAGTGAATAATCTTTGTTTATCTTTTGGTTTCCTTCTGATTGCAATACCCTTTCGAACACTGCAATTTTTTTAGAATATTAACTTTGTGCAAGTGAAAAAGTTTCATCTATCATCACTCCTTACTCCACTAAAGTGAAGTTCATAGAGTAGTACAACTCAAAATTGACAGCTACAAACTTGGCACACTGACAGATGGAACTTGAAAGACAAACGCAAAAGGCCGTGTTATAGACAAGCATGCATTCAATTTTGACTAAAGTGTTGAAAGTGCAATTTTAATTGTAATGATTTAGCTATTTGTACTTAAACAATTTTATAAAGTGAATTTTAAACTTTTAAAACATATGTGCTTGCACAAGAATAAATAGCCCAGTCCCACCAAGAAAAAATTGCTGAGCGCTCAGAGATTTTTTTACGTGGGACAAAAAATCTCACTTGAGCGCTGAGATATGTGAGACCAAAATCCTTTGAATTCAAACCAAAACAGCTGTTCTTTTGACAACCAAATTCAATTTTTTTGTGGTGCAAAAGTGGTAAATAAAATACAAAATAAAGACGGAATGTTAATATTTAATAAAAACTAAAATAAATTGAACTTGATATTACTTCTCATTCATTTCAATAAGTTTTCTGCTTCAAAAATTAAATATTTTAAGCAAAAGTTGAAAGTGATTTTTCAAAAGTTCAATAGGTACAAGAATTATGCCTTAACAACATTGGCCAATTTTTGCAGAATTACAAATTAAAATATTTTCTTTTCCCGCTAGCGCAGTAGTTGTTTTGTGAAAAAGAATATACACAATTTTTTTTTTAAACCAAAATTTAAGTTTTCTGCATCATTTTTATAAGTTTTCTAGTGGGAAACACTATCCCAAAATGAGTTTGAGAATTTTCACTTTTGTAATTTTTCACTTTTTTGGGCAATGTAGTTGGTTTTATAACACATGAGTTTTTAATTGAGCGAAATGTCGTCCCACGAAATGATTTCGCCTCCGTCAAATTGACGAGCGCTCAGTGAGATTTTATTTGGTAGGATACGCCTAATGTCATTGTGCCAAGTTTACCATTTCGGCGTTTAGAAATGACTGAGACGGTGATATATAGCTGTTTGTTAAAAGCCCTATTAAGCGAAGTTCACAGAGTAGAAGATGAATTGAAAAAAACATACTCGAACAATAAAGAAAAGCAGAAGGGTGATAACTCTGCAATTTGTCCAACCTCAGCTACTTTGTCTACCCCGGCCACCACATACGTCCCTCGCCAACGTGATTAAAGCGAGAAACAGATTTCAACAGATTTAGAACCAACGTATTTCAATTGCTCAACACAGACACGAACAGCAACACCAATGTCAACAGCGCCATTAGGCCTAAGTCCTAAATTTGCTGTTGGTGTGGGACCTAATAGAAAATGCTTTGATTTGATAATGTCAAATAGATAAAGGTAGTTGCTCGCCCCAGCGCAACTTTTTGTTGCTCCGATCTAATTACATTTTAAAGTTGCCTAGTGGGTGATGGGTCTAAGAGTACACTTGCTATAAAAAAAAGTGAAAGTGTATGTTTAGCTTTGCTATAAATTTAATTTAGAGTTTTGGCATCACTTATTTATGTCAGTGTCATCGTATCAAAAAAGACCCGCATATGTCGTGGATACAAAAAAAGTTACGATTTACGATTATTAATTAATGTAGTGTTTTTATTTGCATATTTGGTAAGTTTTTAAAGAAAATATATTATAAAAAATTAAATTTCCGATTTGAATCTTCGTATAACCCACTAATATAAATATAAATAAGATATCTTAGACGAGAGTACTTGTACATTACCATTTTTATTGTTTATTGTAAGCAAAAAAGTAAAAACTACTTTGATTATCATTTGGATTTATTAGCTAGTTATGTGGTTAAATCTTTGAAAATGTCCAATCAAAATAGGGTCAAAAATACATTCTTCCATACAAGCGTTATATCTTGAGAGTTAAGAGAGACCGAGAAAGTAAAAAAGACAATAAGAGGTGATTCATTCATAGAGTAGTGTTATGGCATAAAGAACAACAACGCTGATTTCAACCATAGGTTTTATCTTTTTGGAGAATTACTGTGTGGATTGTAAATTCGCAGGTGTTTAATAATAAAAAAAAAAGATGTGAAACGTTCGTCATTATCTCTTAATCGGTTGATTACCCAAACAAATATCCTCTGTGTCACTTCTACTACATCACAGAACAGAAAGTTTGCAGAAGAAGGTCTCGCTGTATGGATTCAAATAGAAAGATTCCATCATAGTCATTCAGTCGAACATGGAGTTTCTTATTTTTTTTCTTGCGACGCGACTGCGACGTTCTGACCTATTAAACTCTTGACTGTTATTAAAGATAAAAGTAAGGAACTATCGGGTGTAATCTTTTTCTCTGTGGTTGATGAAAACTTTTTTTCATTTGCTGTGTTGTTTTTGTTTTTTTTTTTTTTACTTAATATTTATGTGTATTGCGAATGCGTCCAAATTCGGTTTTGGTCGAAATGGTGTCAGATTTTTAAATAAATTATAAAGCCCAAAATGTTCCATAGGAGATATGTATGTTGAACTAATCAGATTAATTCCGCGTGGAAATTAAAATCCTCTTTTTGTTTAAATAAGGGCGTTGAAATTTTTATTTTTTGTGTACCTACCTAACGGTAGTGCACAGTTTGTTGTTATAACAAGTTGATTATTAACGTAGGTTCCTGTTAGTTCTTGGTATCCAGCAAAATGAGTTTTTATTAACTTGTTCTCATTATTAAACTTGACACCTTTAAAGATCCATTCTATGTAACCATCCAAGTGTGTTGTGGTTTTTTGTAATAAATCATGTAGTTATAAAAGGCTAATGGCATTTGTATTCTTCTTTCTTTTTGTTTTACTTTGAATTTTTTTTTATGCAATGTTAATGCAGCTTAGACTCCTTTCATACGAGATAATGTTGTCTCTAGAAACTTTCAGTTCATATGAGAAAAGGGCACAATGTACATGCCGTTCTGTGTTAAAAAAAAATTGAAAGTAGGTAGCAAGAAACAAAATAAACTTAACAGCTTCATTTATGTGTCTTCAAAGCATGTACTAACTGAACAGACCCACTCTGGCTTCACCCTAATAAGATAGTTTTTTAATAAAAAAATTGGAAAAAGAAAATAATATTTCATAATAGTTAATAACCATATTATTCACTCCGGATGTAAATCGGTTTTAAGTGAAAATCAAACCCGCCCATTCAGTCCACTTTATTTTTTTTTTAATTCGAAAATTATTCCACACTTATGCCCAAAACATTCACTAAAGAACTCGGTGGAACAAAAGTAAATATTACCATCCACTGAAAGATACATTTTAAAGTCGGAAAATTCCCATTTAAAAACCTAGTAAAATCATAAACAAAAAATATTGTATGCCAGGTTATAAAAGGTTTTAGTAAAATTTTTGTAAAACATAACACAGAAAAAAGTTTATCAATCGCATTTATTATAATACTACGTTTTCATTAGAGCTCTAATGAAAACGCAGTATAAAGGGTCAAGATAAGAACTTTAAAAAAAAAATTAGAACATTTTTTTCATAAATTCAAAGTATTTTTATTGGCCGACACTGCAGCCAGCCTGATTAAATTAAGTTACAAAGAAAGGTCACGAAAATAATTAGAATTAAGTATCATGAGCAAAATCCTCATTATTGTAAACAATAAATAACAAATAAAAAAATTTCGAGTTAGATAAGCGCCCCCTTGAAAATTCTGGCGTCAATGTGTTTCTATTTGAATTTAATAAATCTGGAGCTGGTTTTATAATCTAAGAATGAAAAATGACGTAATCATTTTTAGTGTTAACCAAATGAAACACAATTTTATAATTTTTTTTATTTAAATGCGTTTCATTGCGATAAATGAAAAAGTACACTAAAAAATGATTTAGCGTTATGAGAGCAACAATTTAATTTTTTTTTTAAATAAATTTAACACTAAATACGATAATTGATGTTTCGGGTTTGAAAAGCTTTTATCTTTGAATATAGATTACCTATTTTTCAAGCTTAATTTACTCAACCTTATTCTGTTAGTAGTAGCCGTGGCGTGATGGTTAGTGCGATGGACTGTCATGCCGGAGGTCTAAGGTTCGATCCCCAGCCTCGCCACCTATTTATTTAAAAGAAAAAACGGCTACTGCCTCTTGCGAGGAATTGACAAATCCTCCAAGAGTATCTCCTGTCACAGAAAAGTGCCGCTCGTTAGCCGTTCGGATTCGGCAATAAACTGTAGGTCCCCTCCATTCCTGCAGACACGCACACAGGAATGGTTTAGAGTTGTAAGTCACTAGGCCCTGGTTCTTCATGAGCCGTTGTGCCACCAAATTTATTTTTATTTATTTACATACCTCTCAGTCTTATATCAAGATCAGTTGAAGAAAAGTTACCAAAAGTAACTTTCCTTCACGTTTACTTTGAATTCAGGAACAACTTTATGACGTCATAAAGTTACTCAAAGTAACTTTTTTGGTATTTAAAAAAAAGAAAGCACCACTGTGCCCTTACCACATACTGTTCTACATTTATAGTTGTTAGTGTGATCTTCCTCAATTACAGTCGCAGAAATATTGATTTTTAACTAGCTTTCTTCTAAATTCGATAAAAAAATGTTATCTGTGATGTGTTTCCTGAAAATATAATCTTTGAAAGCTACTTATCATTTATTTGAATTGAACGAATAAATATCAACAAAAAAATATGTTTGATTGATATCTTATCACAAAATACATAACAATAAACAAATTTGTTAATTAAGTAATCATTTTGGACACAATGATGCGTTTTATTAAGGAATGATTTATTTCATTTTGTTTTTTAATTGATGATTCACATTCAATTGATACAAAAAGCATTTTTTTTAAAATTCTAATTTGAAACAAATTCACTATCAAAATTAGAAATATACAAGTCCAATATAAATGCAGAAATAAAATGTTTGACAAATAATGTGTTTTACAATTGAAGTAAACTCTCTACTGCATCTTGCTAGGAGTATCTCTTGTCACGAATAAGTGACTCACAACTAAGCCGTTAGGATTCAACAGAAAATTTAAGAGCCCCTCCGATTCCTGCTGCCTTGAGAGTTGTAAACCACTAGCCCCTCGTTTTCCTCGATTTTGACAATTTTGGCCTCCTAATAAGCAAAAAGAATGAATTTTTTTTACTACAAATCACTTTTGAAGAAATTTATTTTTTTTTACCAGAAATCAATTTTGCAGATCTGAATTTTTCGGCAGATTTACCCCTCTTTTAATTAACTTCGGTCGAGTTCGTAAAAGTAAAACTTCAACAACTTGAATGTGGTAAAACTGCCACATTCAAGTCGCATTCCTGTAGGCAAATGAAGTCCGTTTCAAATTGTGTTCACTGTTTTAGAAGCGCCGATGTTTGCTCTCAGCATTATAATCAAATTCTGCCCAACATGTACACAACTACTACCATTTTTTGCAATTGTTTTAGCAGTGACTTAGCATGTTTACTTTTACGAACTCGGGGTTCACTATACATATCAGTATAATTGGCAGCATAGGTTTGATAAGCTACCAACTGTATTGATACGAATATACTTACCCAAAATCCTGATAAACAAAAATTGATTCACAGTAAATCACTGTTTTATTTATTTAAAAAAAAAAAAAAAAACTTTTAAAATGCTTTAGCAAGAAGATAAAATTATTTTGTTTGTTCTCTTTATTTTCAGAAAGTGAACCGAAAGAACTAACGAATCTTACATTTAATTAGTTCTAAGATCCAGAACAAGATGTTTGAAAACGATGGTGTTAGCGACGAGGACCTTGATTGTTCCAATTTAACCAACAGAACAAGTGTTATCTTCACAAATGCCTACAATGGAATTCCTCAAACTCTGGTACTTAATATAGTGGCATGGCTTTTGCTTATTATACTCTTTACAACATTACGACATCAAGCTGGTGATTTTGGACGTTTAGCATTGGTCAATAATCGAGGAAATAAAAAAAGATGGACCGAAGTATTTTATTCACAACGAAGTGAATCCGTACAAACACCCTCAAGTGATTTTCAAGGATCTCTGACGGTAAACAATCAACCCATTGATCATGGATTATTCACCTGGGTGAAAATAACATGGCAGCTTAAAAAGGAGCAAATTTTGTTGCACACCGGACCTGATGCTGTTCATTATCTCTCATTCCAGCAACATCTAATGGTTGTTATGGGTATTGTTACGGCAATTTCCCTTGTTGTCATATTTCCCATTAATTTTTTGAATGGCACTGATAGAAACGGAACCTACGCTGTGAATGCTTTTGGCCACACGACAATGTCAAATCTCCCACCCGATTCTGAATGGCTTTGGGTGCACGTAATCGTTGCTATACTGTTCGTACCACTGGTTGTGTTGATTATGCGTAGATCATCAGGAAGAAATGCATTCAAAAAGGCACCTATACGCACTATTATGATAACAAACATATCATCAAGCGATCGCAACAAAACCGTCATAAGGAACTACATCCAAGAGTTATTCCCCGATGTCACCATCGAAGATGTCCAAGTTGCTTATAACATATCAAAATTGTATGAAAAGAATACCGAATATGAGAAAGTTCTAGATGCCCGTATCTACTGTGAGAACCATCGTGATCGGGATTCGATTAAAGTCCATCCAGATTTCTGTTCGTGCAAATCAGAAAATGCTTACGAGTATTATCAGCAGGAAGAAAGGAAGCTGTCTGGTGATGTTGCTAGACTACGAGCTGCTGCATTGAATGAACCTCTAGGTATTGCATTCCTCACTGTATCAACTGTTCTTGAAGCACAAAACATTGTTAGTCATTTCACACCGGGCACTTATCGTCAATGGGATCTTACATTCGCTCCATCACCAGACGATTTGTATTGGGAAAATCTTAATGTTAGTTCTAGCCGATGGTACATTAAATGGGCCATCGTGAATATCATTCTCTTCACCTTGCTCTTCTTCTTAACAACACCAGCTATTGTCGTAAATATGCTTGACAATGTAGCACTCGTCAATGGCAATAATATCCCCCATCTGAGCCCACTTATTTCTGATTTTTTGCCTACATTGATGTTGTGGACGCTGTCGGCACTAATGCCGGTCATTGTTGCTTTTTCAGACAAATGGCTCTCTCATTACACTCGTTCGTTACAGAATTACTCAATAATGACAAAATGCTTTGGATATTTACTCTTTATGATTCTTATTCTACCCTCACTGGGTCTGACAAGTGCTCAGGCCTTGATAAAATGGACCGTCAGCAATGAAACAAGCCGGTGGCAATGTATTTTCCTTCCGGATCGAGGTTCATTCTATGTTAACTATGTAATAACTGCGGCCTTTATTGGAACGGCATTGGAATTGCTGCGTTTTCCGGAATTAATTGAGTACATCTGGATGTTGTGTACGGCAAAATCCAAAGCCGAGACACCGCATATTCGGAAGTCAATTATGATTGAGTTTCCATTTGGCACGCACTATGCCTGGACGGTAGTAGTTTTCACCATCAGTATTGTCTACAGTATTTTTTGTCCGCTCATCATGCCTTTCGCTATGGTGTACATATGTTTCAAGCACTTTGGTGATCGATATAATCTCTTCTTTGCCTATGGACCCAGCAACATGATAAGTCGTAATGGCGGCAAAATACATTCCACAGCCGTAACTATGACAAAGTTTTCCGTCATATTTCTGCTTGTGATAATGGCTATGTTATCAGTGATTCGCGGTCAGGGTGTTGCTCGTGGAATAGTTCTTACATTTGCACTTTGCGTCACCATAGTTCTCTTTACTTTTATGTCACCAATTAAGCGCTGTACTGCAGTGAAACGGCCGAGTATTGTTGAAATGACTGGACCAGCTCCTGTGTACATTGCCGATGTATTAAAACCTCAATCAGCTCCGCATCATACGACGGCAGCATTTGCTGGTGCCATGCCGGACTATGGATCTGATAGTGTGTCTGATTTTGATATCAGTTCTCAGGGCAGTGTTGAGGCCTAAGGATATTTTTCTTTTTATATTGTAGCTTAACTATAGTCACACTAAAACCGTAATAAACTTGTATCTCGTGCTATTATTGGGTAAGCTGATAATTCCTTTTTTTTTTTTAAGAACGTGATTTAACACTTTTTTGCAGCTCTTATTGTTTAGAAATGATAACCAAAATTTGAATAAATTGAATCGCCTTTTAGAATGTGATAACGAAATTAAATATATTTCCTCCCTTTGATTGTTAAGCTATTTTCCTATATAAAATTAAAATTTATTCACATTATATTGTAAATATATTATTTTCCTTTTTTATTATTTTTTTTTTCTTTTGTTGAAATAATTAAGTTGTAAATGATTGATTATTCTCTGATTTTTAATTTCAAACATCTTAAAATATACATAGGAACGTTTGTAATAGAAATATTTATTTTGTATGAATTATTCATGATATACCTACTTATATTTACTAAAATATAATAATATTTATAATATTGTATTATTATAACATTTTTAATCACTTAAAAAAGTTGCGTTTTAATTAATTAGTGAAATCATTGTAATTGGTTAAACCAATACAAAAATATATTTCAAGTGTTTTTTGGTTTTTTGTTTAGCAAAGAAGCAACTTAATAAGATTAAACGTATGGGAATTAACATATTCAAAAACCTATTCAAGATAGCCAAAGCATTTATTTTAGTTCTGCTGAATCAATGGCCTCGTTCAGGATTGTATCCAAAGCGATCTGGATAGCTTTGTGTTGTTGTAATCCCTTGTGAAAAAACAGCTGATCCAACAACTAAACGCATCTGAAATTTTTTGGATAGGTTGACACCGTCTTGAATAGGTTCTTGAACGCGAGGAATTTTAAAATAACAAATAGCCTTGTATGAACTCGTTTTTAATATAGTTTTCTGTCACACGTTCAAGGTGTTCTTCCTAATGACGTTATGGACCGTAGAACTCATTTTCACCAATGTGGATTAGGCATAGGAATGGATTTCATAATTTTGCCAGATTTGTGACAACAATAATCGACAATTTTTCAGTTTTGTAAATCCAAAAGCATTGTTCGATATTTTTACTTGCGATATACGTACGTAGGAACTATAGGGCAAGTTTTGGATTCGTAAAAAAATCGAACTCGAGATAACAATCAAACATGACATTACGATGATAAAGAACACGAAAAAAGTGGGTCTCGCACTTTTCCTTCCTTCTATCTGTCTGTGTGTATGATTGTCTGTATCTTGGCCTACAGCCTAAACCACTGAAGCGATATTCTTCAAACTTGGAGCATAAGATTTTTGTGTTATTCCCTAGAGGGGAAATCGTGATTTTTTTAGCTCAAAAAATAACGGTACTTGCCATAGGACTATTTAAAAAAAAAAAGTTATTAATCTCAAAACGGCTCTTACGATTTTTTGAAAAATTTTTTTGTGTACTAGTAGTGGTATGGGTATGGTCTATATTTTGGTGAAAAAAATTTACCGAAAACCGTTATTAACGATACGCCATAGAACCGTTTTTTCTTTATTTTCGACTTTCTCGTTAACCGCTTAACTGATTTTGATCAAAATTTTTATTAAGGAGGTCCTATCAAGTGTGAATAATACTGCATACAAATATTTTCAAAAAATATTTTTTGGATTTAAAAAAAAAAAGTAATTTTTTTTTTTTTGAAAAATAATTTTTTTTGAAAACAGGTTGATGAATTTTTTTGAAAATATGGTTTTTGCTGTATATACCACATTTTTTCTAAAAAATTTCAAGAAATTTTATATATAAAAAATTATATTTTAAGAAAACCGCTTCAAAAATGACAAACTTCATGTTGAGATTAAAACATTTTAATTACTTGTTTTATCAATTTAAAGAACGTGTTTCATGCCTTTTTTTCCATATTAAAATTTCCATTCAACAATTTTTTAAATGTATAAATACATATATAATTATTATAGTTATATTAAATGAAGTTGGGCTTTTATGATCAATGAAGTTTGTTATTAATTATTAATTGTGTGTTTAATTTTACACTCAATCTCTAAGATTCAAAGAAACTTTTACTACAGGAGCAAGTTCGTGCGACCCAGTCGTGCATTCTATTTTATAAATAGTCTGTTTGGTAACTTGAAATTTCTTAACAATTTTAACATTTTGCTGTTGAAACCCATAGGAAAAAAACTTGGTGAAAATTTCACGTAAACAAACAGACATAATATCGAGTCCAAGAAGGAGAACCCCATTAGCTACTACAATGGATGAATATCAATATTTTTATTTTTAGTCACTTTAAAATTTGAATTGAAATGGCGTTGTTCCTAAAAAAAAAATATTGATATTCATTAGGCAAGTTCGGGAAAATGAGATCTCAGAGACCCCAGCAATCTCAGTTACATGAATAGGATTCCTCAGCAAAATTTCTCAGTTCTGCTGTCAAAACTCTGAGGAGAAAAAAAATTGGGTTCGCTTGCTCATTTTTTGACGTAGAGAAATCTATGAAATCTTATTTTCCTGAACACGCCATTTACTCCAGTCCATTTACCATAGAAGAACTTACTTCTTTTTTAATGGCATTTACATATAATCCGACCCAGCAGCTTGTAATTCCCCCATTTTTTTTTTCATTTTTTTTATTTTTCGAAAGGTACTTCATGGGAGATCATAACCCTGAGTTTTCGAACATCACCTTTCGGCCGTCATCGTAGATTTTAGTTTTCATTAAATATCTCGGTTTTTGTTAGTTCTACAAAAAAGTTTGTAAGGCAAAAAGTTTGAAGAATTAAATTTCCTATTTTTTATATTAAGAACATTTGTTTCCATATTGTGACTACTAAAAAAGTTACAGGCCAACAAAGTGAATATATTCAAAATGTTCAAGTATTTTAAAAAATTGTGCACTTAAAACATGAATATTAAAAATATATACGTAGTATCATTGTATATATAAGGAGGGTTTACAGCTGTACCGAACCAAGTCATATAAAAAAAAGCATTAAACTAGTATTAAATAATGCGTATTTCCTTCATTTTATTTTTAAATCAGAAGAAAATATAGAGAATAAACTATCAATTTGCCTGCTGTGAACCCTCCATATATTCATAGCACTCATGGAGATGAACGAACGGTGCGCCGTCTAGGCGAGCACATGTAGTACCTTTAGCAATTGCACTCGTGGAGTGGTTGGAGAATTGTGAACTGTCGGATATTAAAAGACATACCCCCATGGTCGTATTAATTAGATTTTTGGCCAAATCTCCTCCCAAATCCTGTACCATACAAATCTACTCTTCATTACGCACATATAAATATACTTGGCTCAATCCTTGCGTTCGGCCAGCTATCCGAGTGGGTGTCAATCTATCCAAAGCATTTTCAGACACCTTGCGTTGTTGTTGCATTAGTTGTTGTTGTTGAATCATC
Organism: Epistrophella euchroma; assembly: GCA_947049315.1. Lineage (NCBI taxonomy): Eukaryota > Metazoa > Arthropoda > Insecta > Diptera > Syrphidae > Epistrophella > Epistrophella euchroma. The sequence goes on along the minus strand of OX346245.1, from coordinate 115,386,542 downwards.
AGTTATTTCACAAGGGATCTTAGGCCGTGTGCGAATTCGTTTAAAATTTCGATTAAATTTTATCCTAGATTAAATTTTGACATTTCTACGTACAGATTCACCTCACTAGTGTCAAAAATTAATCTTCGGATAAAATTTAACGCGATTTTAATCCAATTCACACACGGCCTTAACATAACACAACTATTCGGATAGCTTTGGATGGTTACCCGAACCGCGGGCATTGGAAACGCTTTTTAGTTAATCGACCATATAGCCAGACAATAATAAATCAATTGCAAACACTTCTGAAAATCAGCTTGGAAATGTACAATTGCTAAAAACAACCTTAGGCTGTGTGTGAATTGGATTAAAATCGCGTTAAATTTTATCCGAAGATTAATTTTTGACACTAGTGAGGTGAATCTGTACGTAGAAATGTCAAAATTTAATCTAGGATAAAATTTAATCGAAATTTTAAACGAATTCGCACACGGCCTTAAAATTCTGTTGTCTAAATCCGATTCAGAGTTCGCTACACCTTGTTTCTTCGTGTGAAAAGGGCATTTAAGGCCGTGTGTGAATTGAGTTAAAATCGCATTAAATTTTATCCGAAGATTAATTTTTGACACTAGTGAGGTGAATCTGTACGTAGAAATGTCAAAATTTAATCTCGGATAAAATTTAATCGAAATTTTAAACGAATTCGCACACGGCCTAAAAAAAGGAATCAAGATATGAACTCACCTTAAAAAGAATTGGCATCACTGAACAGTACATCTTGCTCTCAGCTGTTTTGTTGCAATCAACTCCGAAAAAATATACGTCATCAATTCAAAAGCTTGTTTGTTTGCCAAAAATAATTAAATTATTATTCTTTGGAAATCTACGAAATGTAAAAAAATAACAAATACAAAATGAACAAGCATGATTGGTTTTTGTTTTATTTGCTAAGTGCATTTGTATTTGGATGTTGTCTATTCTTAGTAGGATTTTATCCAGTTGATTTCCAAAAAACTGGATTATCTCTTCCTCCGGAACTTCCAACTAAATTAAATGGCTTAAGGTTGGTTTTGCAAATAAACAAAATGTTTATTTATTTTCAAATAATAAAAATTTAAAAACTATACAGCTTAAAGCGCCCAAAGAAACAACATTCAAATGTTGTTTTCATGGTTGTCGATGCTCTGCGCTTTGATTTCTTTGCTCCAGAACAAATGCCGTATACTAGCCGGCATTGTAAGATTAAATTAAAAGCAAGCATTCCAACAGTAACCTTGCCCCGAATTAAGAGCCTGACTTCGGGAACGATATCAAATTTCATAGACGTGGTTCTGAATCTGGGAAGTTCGCAACCACTTCAGGATTCCATTTTGCATAAGTTGCACAAACGTGGCGATAAAGTTGTTTTCTACGGTGACTTTACATGGGTTGATTTGTTTTCGAAAATTTTTCATAGATACGAGTCGAACACGGATTCGTTTTACCTTACTGAGTTTCATGAGGTAAGTGCGACTCATGTTGAAATTTATACTTTCCTTTACAACCATACCTGATCTAGGGCGACAACAATATTACCAGAAGCCTACATAAAGAACTGAGAAATTTGACCAGTTGGGATTTCCTTATATTGCATTATATCGGATTGGACCGAATAGGGCATATGGAGGGTTCGAATGGAGGAAAGATATTCCTTAAATTAAGAGAAATGGATGACGTTGTGAAATTGATTGACGAAGCACTAGCTAAAAAGGTAATAAAAAAAAAAAAACAATAACCATGGAGGTAATACATAGAAATGTTATTGTTTCTAATGTTTTGTTTAGGTTACTGAACCAAAACCACTTTTGCTTGTTACTGCTGATCATGGAATGAGAAACGGCGGCGGGCATGGTGGAAGTTCCCCCGAAGAACTGTTTGTTCCACTTATTGTAACAGGTCGCTATTGCCCTAAAGAAAATAAGTAAGTTCATACGAAACCATTTTAAAGTCTTCCTCTCAAAAACATGGGATTATGACGAAATATTTTCATTGTTGCTTAGAATATTTTATAGTATCGAAATTGGTATCAGCTCCCGGTTGAAGACTAGATGAATAATGTGTTAATCTAAATTGAACTTTAGTTCAATACGAAAGTGGTAGTAACCACGAAAAAAAACCCTTTTAATTAGGAGGTATGGTTGGAATCGAACCCAACCATGTTCTCAATAGAACACCGCTTTACCTAAGTCTAATATGACGTCAAAAGGTATCGATGAGGTCCTTACCAACCTTGATGCAACACAAATTGATGAATGTGGCAAGGATGTTATCTGGAGTTTTTTTTTAGATATTTAAATTGAAACCATAAAAACCAACCCATTAACGAATATGAAAACCAAAAACATCAAAACACTATTTTCATCATTTAAATTTTTCGGGATTTTATAAGATATCATGATATCCTGATAACTCCAGATTTCGATAAAATTCAAACGCACACAAAGCTAACATATTTTATATTTACAGAACATTAGAATACAATCAAGTGGACATTGCTGCAACACTATCAATACTTCTTGACGTTCCAATACCATCAACTAGCATCGGATGCATCATACCCGAGCTAATCGAAACCTTAACACCTGAAGAAAAATTGTATGCTTTTTATTATAATACTAAATTCCTTATTGACAAGGCAATTGCTAAATATGGCAAAAATAATGTCGAAATGAAAGGTAATGCTTAAAATACGATGAGTTCTTTTAAATACATAAAAAAAACTTTTGCGACTTTTTTAGATTATTTTTCATGGTATGAAACTGCAACCGATGCTCACACAATATATCTGACAAATATATTGAAAGAGAACACAACAAGTGCATATCTTTTTGAAAAAGCCAAACTAAATTACATTCGTTCGGCTTATGAAATTTCACACATATTTGCTAGATCTTATACTAGATTCGATTTTGGAATGATATTTTTGGGAGTTACTTTAACAGGTTTGGTGAGTTTGATTTGAAATTGATGTTTTCATTGCCCAATTTATTTATTTTTTTTTTTTTGTAGTCAACAGTGCTTGTATTCTTGACTAGCACCACTTCGATCAGCTTTTCCAAAAAAATTCCCGAACCGATGGTATATTTTGGAAGGGTGTTCCTTGCTGCAGTTTCGATAAACACAATTGGTTATGTGTTTCACTATGTCCACACAAGTAATATTGTACTTATGTGTCTGACAACTATTCCAATATTTGTCATTATTCTACTAAGCCTTGAGCTATTTAAACTAGTTATGAGAAGCCGTATGATTGTAAGAGACGAAAGAATATAGCTTGAGGAGGATTCTTTTTTTCAAAGTTTTTTCTTTACAGTTTACTCTTGACATTCCAGTATCGATAGCATTCGGTATCCTTTTTCAAATATTCTCCCTATGTAGTACATCCTTTATCGAAGAAGAACATCAAACGTGGTACTATCTTGGATCAACCTTCCTGCTGAGCTTATTCTGTAAAAACATATCCAATACGCGCTTAAAGGTTATAACTTTTAGTAGTTCTACTTCGCTGGAGCGAGACATTTTGATTTTCTTTAAAATTCTAAGTCCTTTAACGAAACCATTTTTGGCTGTGCTAATAACGGTTTTTGTGCGAAGGCTTAATCAAACTGGTGATAAGTGGATGCGAGTGCCAGACATGGGCGATTGGTTTGCTGTGTCGGATAACAAAATACATCTAAGCTTGTTTCTCGTATTAAGTAAGTTGCTGCAATCTTTTATTTAGCCTTTGCACTTTACAATTGTTATCTTTACAGGTCTCTTATTGATAATTTATCAACTTAAACCTTACAACACTCCTCTACAAATGGTAGCATGCATTATAACATGTGTGTCTGTATACTGCTATCGAGGTGTCATCGATGCTGTTGTATTTTTCCATGCTAAACATTTCAAGTAAGTTATTCGAGGGAATGCAAATGAATGTAACGAATATTTGTCTTTTATTATTCAATTTAGTTTTCCTTTCAGTCCGTTTTTGGTGCTGCCATTTTATTGGACGAGTGTGACTTATATTTTAGCATCAAGCTATTTGCCTGTGATATTTGGTACAACTAAAGATGATAAAATGGATAATTTGCGTTTGTGTAAATTACTTGGTACAAACTTAACAGTTTTTACGCTTATATCTGCACTTTTGCACAAGCCGCATAATGTATTCCTAGTCTTTGCAATGCATTTTATATTGAAATGTACATTTAGCCTATGTGATAATTTAAAAGGACCAAGGAGAAGACTAGATGCACAAATGATTTTATTGTACAAAGTTGTTGTGACTATTTATGTTTGCAGGATGTTCTATTTTTATCAGGTAAGTAGGTATAGACAAATTCTATAATGAGAAAGTAAAAGTTATAATCAATTTTGACAAATGTTTGTTTAAGAACTCGAAAAAATTGTTTTGAAATTTAGCCAGTTCAGGTTTCTCAAGCTCACTGAGATCTCAGAGATCTCAGCAATCTCAGAAATCTGAACGTAATTCCTCAGTGAGATTCCTCACTTTTGCTGTCAAAAAACTGAGACTGATATTTTTTGGATTCGCTTGCTCAATTATTTTTTGTCGCAGTTGATTAATTAATAAAAAAGAGATGGAAATTGGTTTTGACTTCTAGCGGAGAAATTTTGTTCAGGTTTCTCCTTCTGCTCAGTGGAGATGACGGAGCTTGCTCAATGAGATCTCAGTGAGATTTCAGAAACGTGAACTGGCTAATTCAGTCGATCTATATACAGTGGCTCCCAGCTTATTTGATAGTGTTTATTTGCAAAATAAAAACAGTGTATCTTCAAAGGTAAAAAGTTATATCAGTCGTATTAATAAACCCATTCCAAAGTATGTCTAACTTTAGACAGCTGTCCAACTCCAAAATCTTATTAATAAAGATTTCCATCGGTTGTCCAACTTAGACACCGAAATTGGTTGTCCAAGCCTATTCTAAAGTCGACACGTTCAATGAACAAAGTAAGGCAATTTTTTTTTGTTGCTAAACGAAAAGCTGTGTAGAAATGAAAATGTCCTTTGAACGTAGCCAAAAAGTCGGCTAAATTCATTAATTCAGTCGAGAATGAATTATTGGAGGTACATATGTCACGGGCAATATGAGGTCGTATTTAGACAGCTGCTGGAATGTAATTATTAATAATGAGTTGTCCAAATATTTAGACAGTGGCTAGCTGGGCAACTGTCTAAGAGTGTTCTAAGGAAATCTAATTAATACGACTGATGTCCAAAATTTTAATGTAGGTTTTTAGTCCTATGTTCAAAGAGTATAGTGTAATTTGAGTATTTACAAATTAACCTATTCACACTATTAATGAGAAATAGTATTTTTGAATCAAAAAAACACCTCACAGCTTATTTGATACAGCTAACTTAGTGCACCTGTGCTCCAAATTTTCAGGAAGTTAATTGTTATATATTGTTTTTCTGTCACTCAAGGTTTGTTTGTGATCTATTTTTCATAATTTCAAGTGTAATTTCGTAAGCGTCTCTTTTTGAAAATGGGTCGTCGTACAACAATAGAAATTCGATGGTAAATAACCAGTTCCACTATAAAAATGTACAATCTATTCGGCAAAGTGCAAAATGTGTTGGTTTAAATCCCTCTACAGTGCAGCATATCGTGTTCATGAAAATCGTGTTAGAACCAAGGGAAGAAACGCACCGAACAAAATTTTTAGCCCGTCCTATGAATGAAATATTCACCCTTATTACGGTTGTCGTTTTACGAAAACGACAGCAAAACGACACGCCTCTAGAAGCGATAATAGGTGTTTAAGTGAAACTAAAACTTTAGCGTTATCTCCGTTCATCTCTCTTCTAGGCATTAAAACCCCAAGGATCACTTCCAGAGTCGTGTCGTTTTAGTAAAACGACAACCGTAATAAAGGTGATTGTTTGGAAAATTAAAATTAATCCTAACTTAGGCCCCGAAACTTGTTACTGAGGTTCAGGAAGACATGCAGTGCTGATACCATTCGCTGTGTGCTTCGCGAACATGATTTTAATGGGCTAGTTGCTCGTTAGAAGCCCTTTATCAGCAAGAAAAATCAAAGAAGCCGACTTACCTTTGCTATGGAGCATTTTCTCAAGGACTCCGAGTTAGTGTTATCTTTGCGGACGAATCCAAATTTAATATTTTTGGCTCTGACGGGATGTCTTACGTCTGGTGGAAGCCTAAGGCAAATACCGATCTTAAAACAGAGAACTTGAAAGCTACTGTGAAGCATGGCGGAGGAAGTGTTATGGTATGGGCCTGTATGTCTGCAGCCGGGGTGGGAAATTTGGAGTTCATTGAGAGAACTATGAACAAAACTTTGTACCTCAATATTTTGAAAAATAATTTGCTTCTAGAATTGAATTTTTTTCGATAATCTTTTTAAGTTTACAAGTTATTGCAACTTAAATTTTAAACTAGGTATTGTATCAAATAAGCTATGATCCGACTTACAAATAAGCAACTGGAGCGACGATTTTAGAATAATAATTTAAACTACATTAATATGTGCCTATTAGGCAGACATTAAGCTTCGAGGTAGTTCTCCGATCAGCAAAATGTCTCCGATTCGTAGGAAATCGGAGAGAATTCCGCTCCGACGGTTACCTCGATAGGGCCGAATTACGATGGACATTTTTTTCTCCGATAAATGTTCTTAATTTTTGAATCTTCATTTTTATTTGGAGTTTTTGTGGTAACCATACCTAAAAACTAAGAAGCTATGATGCTTGACGTATACTGTTTTCTTAAATAAATTTGCCCAAGCTTTTTGGTTTGATTGGTTTAATGACTCTTCCTGACTAACATTTCTTCTATTGATTTTCGATTTAAGAAACCCTTATAATCCCAATTTTTTTTTTTTATTATTTATTTATTTATTTATTTATTTATTTTTTTTTTTTATAAGTAATTGAAAATATGTTTTAATAAATTTATTTATAGGGTAATTCGAACAGTCTGGCAACAATCGATCTCAATCCCGGATACATTGGACTAACCCACTACAATCCACTATTTGTAGGCATAATGGTTACAGCAAATACATACTTTGCCGAAATTTTTGGTTTCCTTTATCTATTGCTGGATATTTTCCAAAAACAAGATGAAATCTCTATTTCGAAAGAGACCAACGAATTTGCCAATGATGTTTTTGAGAAAAACAACTTCAATCTAGTCACAACATTAATGGCAACAATTAAATTATTTACAACAAGTGTGTATTTGATTTTGATGATAGCTTTTCGACATCATTTATTTATATTTACAGTATTTTCACCAAAAGTATTGTATGAGTGCTTTGCAATATTACTCTTTTATTTAAATTTTTCTATGACGAATTTGTACTTTCATTTGTTACATAAAATTATTAAAATATAAAACTTTATAAATAAAAATATTATTGTTTGTTTATTTATTTTTTAAATTATTTAAACATAAAACTTAACTGATGTGTGTATTGCAAGAGTTAGTAAAATTATTTTTTGTTGTCAATAGTTCAAAAACACACATTTTTACATTATATAATAAATTAATTAGAGTCAACTTTGAGGGCGTAATGAATATCGTCCATACTAACATTAAGCAAGATTTTTTGAAAGATGTCAGTTCTTGAGTGTTCACAGATAATCAGTCTTTCAGCTCCAAGCTTCGAACAAATCCTTAAGGCAAGGCCTTTAAATAACATAGTTAGGGAATAAGAACCTAATTTTGGTAAATTAAAATGAATTTGTGTCTTACCAGGAGTAGGAACCGGAGCACCCATAAAAGCAGATATAGTTTCAATTTGTGAATAGACTCCCATGAAATTGGTCTCTTCGACACCAGTTCGAGTGACCTGAACCAAAATTAAATTATTAAAAGGTCTAACTTAAAGATTGGTATATCTCTTCTCACCTCAGCTACAACTGCTTGGAGAAAAATTTTTTCAAGTCGGGAACATTTTTTTATAGCCAGCACTTTTGCACTTGAAATCATTTCACTCAAAGCCTGTTGGACGTGCATCATATTCACAATCTTTGGTTCCGTTGCTTGTGCATCGGCGATTTCGGTTGCTCGGCGACAAATGTCAAGAGCACGACGAGCATCACCAGATACCGCGGCGACTTTTCTAAAAGTACAAATACATAAGTAGAGAATGTAGAATATATGATTAGTTCAAGATAACAAAATGTAAAGACAGTCATTGATGCAAACTCAACTTTAATTAGTAAAGCAAATAATGAAAGCCGAGTAAAATGATATCAAACTTGCAAATCGAGTAAGTGAATTTGTTTTGAGTGCTTTATATATATAAGGTGTTTGAATGAGTGAAACAAAGGGGGTACTTAGGAACAAAATTAATTTATCCTCTTACCCGTCAACCGTAGGATTCAGACTAATTCGAACGGGCACTTAGATTAACCACTGCATTAATATTTTCAATAAAAAACAAAGAAAACTTACCGTGCAACCAGCTGCACAGCATCACCTTTAAATGCTTCCGAACCGCCTAATCTTCCAATAACAATTTCCTGAAGTTGTTTGTGTAAATAAGGTTGAAAAGTAAGTCTTGTGAGACCCAAGCGAGATGTTACCTTACCTGAAAAAAAAATGAAATACAAAAAAAAAAATATTAATACATATTTTTTTTGCTAACTAACATTCTTATTACCCATTAGAAGTCTTTCAGGAAGGTCCATGGTGTTGGCAATGGTAACAACAACCAAACGAGCAGCTGATTTTGTTGGCCAATCCAATAAATTGTACACAACATCTTGTCGTCGATTACACAATATATCCAATTCGTCAACCAAAAGCACTGTGGTTGTCCGTCGTGGAGCTGGAGTTGTGAATCTCTTTTCTAGCAATGAATGAGCGTGTTCCCAGGACACAGTTTTTCCAGTAAGTTGTCGATAAATTTGTACATACGCCTGGCGAGGTTCTGTCAGTCTCATTCCATTAATTTCTATAAATTCGAAGTCAGGCAATCTATCTTCCTCACTGACACGTTGTAATTCGCGAATAACTCCTGTCACTGTAGCAGTTTTACCAGTGCCCGGAACACCAGATACATACATACAACCCCCACATTGGTCTTGTATTTTTCCCTCAAGGAATGTATAGATATTGAGGAACTCCGTTTCACGACACGGTAGGCTCTTGGGCACCACTGACACGTGCAACCTTTCACGAGCTATTTGCAAATCAGATTTGCGACGATCGGTCTTTGACACCTGACGACTATCGATTGTCGGTTTCAAGTTGCCCGAACGCATAAGTTTTTGTTTTTGTGAAGGTGTCATTTGGCTGGCTTCTGGTGATGTGTGCTTGCTTGATGGACTCTTATGAGTTGGAGTTTTTGGTGCTGAATATTCTTCATCGGATGGATTATCATCTTTCGGCTTTCGAGGTCGACTTCGTTTGGGAGTCGAAACAAGAGCATCATCATTTTTGAAAATTCTCCTCTCAACAATATTCGAAAGCTGAATGCTTCGTTTTGGAGTTCCTTCAGCTAAAAAATTAAAAAAAAAAAAAACAATAACTTGTTTTCTTCGGTAAAGAAAAGTTTAACAACAACACTCACCAGCACGACTGCTGGCTGATTTCAAAATACTTTTTCTTCTTGTGGACAGTGTCGAGTCGTCAGTTTCTTTAGTTTTTTTTGAAGGCGTATTATAAATATCTACATATGAAACCTCCTCTGAAGCTAATCGTTTTCTATCTCTGTGCATTGAACCCAATGGAACAAGATCTTCGGTTTTTTCGTCAACTGATTTGCGCATAGATGAACGTCGTGTGAGAACATTGGGCCTGAAATTATTTATAAAGTTGTTAGGTTCTTGATGAGATTTATTTAAGATCATAAAAGAATATAAATGTTCGTCATGTGCGGTGCATAGATGAGGTTTTTTCATTAACATGGATCGCTAGTCAAAATTAGGGGAAGCCAATTGAAATATGTAGGCAACCATAAAACCTAAATAATATAGACATAACCATCAAAGTAATTAAATGTGTATTATAGCGAATTTCAAAAAGAAACCATATGAACGAACCAAACACTAACTAAATAAACTTACCCATTTTGTGTTTCTGATAATCGCAACTTAATTTTCAATTTTTTACACGCGCTTTCCGGGGTGCTTTTGATAATGGAGTAATTCATTATATCCGGATCTGAAGGTGAATTAGCCGCTGCATTGTCTAAGCTGATGTTCAAATTTCTCCTAGCGGCCAGAGCTTTAGCATGAGTTGGTGTTACCGGACAATGGTTTTTCTCAGTCAGTGGTGAGCTCAGATAATTGGCATTTATTTCCTTATTGGTCGACAGGCTCATTTTCTTTGACGAAATTTTGACAACACTATTGCCGCCGATGATTTTAATTGGAGATACTTTGTTCTCATCCATGCGATCAACATCGACAAATTCTACGTCTTCTGTGCGTTTCTTTTTGGCACTCGATTTAGTCGTCGATTGCCGACGTGATACGCTTTTTCTTAAAGAACGTTTTTCAGAAGAGTCTTCTTTAAAGTATTCCAATGGAACCAGAGTATAGGAAGAGTTTTTAAGCTTAATAAATTTATATCGACACACAAACATCGGACAGTTTTTGAGTTTCTTTTTTAGTAGTAATCCAGATGCAGAATCTTGGGAACTACCCGTGACGACATGGCACTTGCGAAAAATCGTTTCGATTGAAATGTCTGGATCGTAAGGACGATATTCTTCAATGACTTCAATGTTAAAATCAATGCACAGATCGTCTCTATCGAATTTTTTCATTGGAACACATTCAGGTCTGTAAGTAAGGTTAATTTGAACTCCCTGGTTCCCGAGAAGTCTATAAGTTTTGACTTTCACTTACCTGGAATACCATTGAACCACAGCACGCCAAGGATCCTTTTTTGAAAATTTTTCACAAAGCTCATATAAGTGGAGAATTTTTGCAATATCACAGCCAGCATCAGTGTCTGGTTCGGCAGCGTCCGCGTTTGATACGAGAACGAAGTCACCAACAGAAATGCTCATTGGACCAAAAACGCATTTTCTTCAAAAAGTATATAATTTAGACCCTAATATTTCAAAATATGAATAATTATGGTTGCCCTTACTTGTAAAAGTAAACTTCTTTGTGCTCCAAATGAGGAACATGAATGCCAGCAAGTTGATTACCAACCCAATCAAAAGTTGTTGAATTTTCAAATTCTTTAACCCCCATTTTGCTATTATTGCATTTGCTTTAGTTTTATTTTATTTATTTGTCAATTATTATTAAATTGTTAACACGGTTTTACAAATTTATTAATCAGGTGAGGAGAACAAAAAAAATGCAACCTAGACAAAATGAAGAAAATGGACTTAAAAATAAAAGCGCGCAATTTGTTTACTTCGCTCGCTGGTGGCTGACGTTTGTTTTGGCGGTAGCAAAATTAGTACTGTTTGTTTCGTATACTCCGTGGGAACTTTACAAAGAAGCAATGCTGCCAATAAGTGTTTCGTTTTTAAGAGATGGTTGCCTAGAAGGGAAGGACAACAATTTGTTTTGAGGAGATTGGAAGAGACTTTAAAAAAAAACTTCAGAAAATCTTTTTTGCTTCCTCGTGTAAAGCCTTAACTACATAAGCCACTTTTTGCAAAATTACAAAAGTAAAAATATTTTTTTCCAGCTAGCGCAGTTGTTTTGTGAAAAATAATATATACATTTTATTTTTAAACCAAAATTTAAGCTTTCTGCATCATTTTTATAAGTTTTCCTGTGAGAAAAACTATCACAAAATGAGTTTGAAAATTTTTACTTTTGTACTTTTTCACTTTTTTGGCTTATGTAGTTAAGGCTTAAAGGTTACAAAAGATTTTAAATGACATAAAAAGAAAACATAAACAAATCTTCAGCAGTTTACCTCGAATCCCCAAGACGGAGCAACTTAAGTTGCCTGATGGTCTTCGCCTTTCGTCCACTGGGCAAATCCTTGCAAATTTTATGAATTCTAGGTTTGCATTGATATAAATTAAATTATAAAGGCTCTCCCAAACCTTCTGAGTCATTGTAGAACGAACAGAAAATGTTCCAAGTTTCGAATAGCGCTATGTCCCCTTTCACACAGGGCAACTGAGTTGCCGGCAACAAATAGTTCATAGGCGAGAAGGGCAGGAAGAAAGAGGGGGAAATGAAATCTCCCCGGTCAACAAATTCAGGAAACTTTTTTGACGTTTCTCTTCACACTACGTTTGTGTGCGTTCAACCAAGGTAGTTTAAAAGGAAAATACAGCAAGTCTCCTCCAACTTTGTATCTGCGTGTGAAAGGTACAGGAGACTGTTAAGGAGATTTAAAGAAAACGTCAAAAAAATCACCAGCAACTAGTATCTTCGTGTGAAAGGGGACTATGTACTTTTATGTATTTAACGGATTTTGAAGAAAATAGCTCTTTGTAGCATCGCTGTAGTTGAAGTGAAGAATATTAAAAAAATTCCGCGGAGTGTTGTGTACTGTCGCGCAGTTCAATGAATTTCAGTTCCGCCGGGTGTAATCTTACGGCCAAATTATTCACTCGTTTGATCAGATTTATCGCCATATTATTCACTCGATATATCCAGATTTAAACTTAAAGGCTCTCCCAAACCAACGCGATTGTTCGCCGCGGCAAAAGAAAACAACAATAACAACACGTGGTTGTCAAACAAAACAACACGTTGTTGTTATTGTTTTCTTTTGTCGCGGCAATTAATCGCGTTGGTTTGGAAGAGCCTTAAATCCAGATGAATTTATGTACATTGAATTTGTATGATTTACATCCAGATTTAAGCCTAGTACGCAGATCGCGCTAAAATTTATCTTCCATACAAATTTCCTCCAAAGATAAATTTTAGCGAGGATATTTAGCTAGGCAGTACGCAGTTCACGCGCTAAATTCAAAAAGTCTCCACTTAATTTAGCAAGCGAAATAATGCTCAACGCATTCTTTCACAGATAAATTTTGACATTTGTGCTTTTAGCAAACGATTGTAGAGATAAGAATCGTAGAGATAAAATTTAGTTTAGCTTGAACTGCGTACCTGGCTTTAAGTTTTAATCTAGACGTATTGAGTGAATAATATGGCCGTAAAAGAACACACCTTATATTGATAGTTATGCCAGTTACATATATATAATTAATTATTTTTTAAGTCCCTCATTTGTTTGAGGTCTCTGCCTACCATTTTATTTAAAAAAAACTAATGCGAAATTATACACGAACAGAGCTTAACCCTTTATTGATCACCCAGTGCTCTGGAAGGTTGTACACCCCTGAACCTTTTTCTCATTTTCTTTTATCCAAAGGTTTCGCCCACTACTGCTACAAATCCAAACCCAAAGCAAAATGCCAAAAAATTCACATGTCTGTCAGAATCCAAAAGAACCACTTGCATAAAGGAAAAGGGAATAGGTTTTTACTTTTTCGTCTACGTTGTTGGTCGACGTAAGAAAAATTTGTCGTGAGAGCTTTTTTTTGTTTAAAATATATTTTCTAGTTTTGTGCGTTTATAAAAATTAAAAATTCAATAAATTTATTTAACTAATTTCAAAATTTATAATCTACTAATTAAATAATATGAAAAACTTAAATAAAATAGTTAATCAATTAAAATACGGGAAATAGAATCGTGTGAAACTCGGGTGAAAAAAAATTGATCACGGAAAAATCGACACCCAACAGAAGCAGCGACTCCAACAGCTCCACCACCAGCAACAACAACAACAACCATGTCAAGTAGCGAAGAGATGCTTTATGTGAAGGTATTTTTATGGATTCCATTTGGAATTTTATGTTGCATTGCAAATTGTTGCATAGAAGATTTTCAAACTGCTTCTCTTCCAATCAAAATTTTTGTTGTAATTTCTTATAGTAGGGCTTTGATTTTGAATTGAAGCCTATTCAGTTTGCACAGTTATCTAACTATTTCATTGATAAGGGGGTGGCTTTTGTTTTATCGAATTTTTCCTGAAGGTCTTATAGCCGAATTAACGGACAAATTGATTCACATTCAACGGTATTTATTGTTCGTCTTTGAATTATCGAGTATTTAATGCCAGGGTGCCAGCAAGTACATACAACAGTTGAGATTGTGAAAAGGGAGCACCTTTTTGTTGTCTTCCTCCTTTGTTTTTGCATTCGAGCGTTTTGCTTGGATTTTTATGATAAGTGGTTAAGTTCAGGCGCCCTGTTGGATTGTTGGAGTGATAAACTTACTGCCAACAGCGTGGCATTGTTGTTGTGAGTGTATTTTGGGTGAATCAGGAATTTAATTGAGTATTGTTAAGATAAACAAAGAATATTTTGCCACGAAGAAAAGAAGTGGTGGACGACAGGTTTTTGGTTTCTATATATTTGCGACTTTATTTTGCAGGTTTAGATTTTTGGTTGTTTGCTGCCCATTCAAGCCACATTACCTATATTTGTTTGAATGACATTTGAGCTTTTGCAATAACCTAGTCGCCGAGTTATGTGTATGAACTTTGCAATATCGGCGTTTTTTTTATGGCAAATTGAATCATCTACATTGACGTAAAATATAAAAAATATTGTACCTATCTTAAAAAAAAAAAAAAAAAAAACAGGTAGGTACCTAGCTGACGACGGAAAAATTAAACTGGGTGTTAAGAGGCATATCAATAAATTCTCTATCAAACGTTGAGCTGTCGATTTTTGACAATGAAAATTGTTTAAATAGGAAAGAGTTATGTTGATATAACTGATAACAATATAGAAATTGTACAATTAGATATTTTTATAACGTGAGTAATCAAAATTATTTGTGAAGACCGATTTCATAAGAGAAATGCAGTTTAATATTACAATTACCTACATGTTAGATTATGAAAATGATATCGGTTTCATTTATTTTGAATACTCATAATTAAGGTAATTAAATAAATTTTGAATTATTTACCGACTCAGGTTGACAATAATGATGTAATATAAAATAAAATATATTTTTATTGTTAATACTTTCCACTCGATTAGGTTGGTTGGTGGATATAGCATTGGGTGCTCTTGAAATCCAATTAGGTACTTAGTAGGTGCTTTTAAAAGCCGGTCGTTTTGATATCACGGTTTATTTTGTAGACACATCGATTTATTTCTTTAGGCAGAAATAAAATGCCAGGCAACGTTTGCTATTGTTCTGGAAGTAATTTTTCATTAAATACCTGAATGGTGTTCCCTAATTTAAGTAAAGTTATGTATATACAAGGTGATTCGCATAAGGTGCGACTAAAAGCTATGGAGGGGGTCTATTTTTCCCGTTTAGGCCGGAGCGTAGAAGCAATTTTTCTAAAAATCGACTTGAAATAGAAAAAAATCATAAAATAATGATAAATAAAATATAAAAAAAATTATTATACATTAAAATTATTTGTTAATATGCCCGAGTTCGTAAAAGTAAACATGCTCAATCTCTGCCGAAAACAATTGCAAAAAAATGGTAGTATTTTGGTACATTTTGTTAACAGTGATATAGAATCAGCAGAAAGATACACATTTAGGAATGAGCGGACAAAATCCCTTCTGCTCAGTAGTGTTAGTGTAGGTTCTGCTTGTGCAGCTCGGTGAGTGTGGCAGATGGATTGAGTTAATATCGCATTCCATACCTGACCAGCAAAGGGCGCTCATCGAGTTAGCGCGTTTTTAGCGGAAGTATTTTTATATTTTTTTGTTTAATCTTAACAATCAGAAGTGGGATTGAATCCTTTTGGCATCCAAATTAATAGTGTACAAATATATGACTTTGTGCGCGAAATGTATATTAACTAGTACATAGTGCGTGTTAGATAAGTGCATTGTGATCAAGAGTTTGAAATTATGTAAGAGATACCTAAACATTTTTTTTCTCCAGTTGTACTCGTATAGGTTCACGTACGTGCATGGTGAAGGAGTTAAGTCCGTTTAGGTTTTATGGAGCCGTTGTTGTTTTTTAGCTGTTTACAATTCAACCTTTTTGTTTTTGTTTTTATAGTTTCTAGTTTTATTGCATTGTGATTTTCTTTTCTCTCTTGGGTCGTTGTGTTACTACCTACCACGCAGCAGATGTTTGGGTCTTTCTATTTTTGTTTCATTTTTTTTTGTTTCTTCTAAATACTTGTCTTTTTTTGTTATTCTATCTGCGTTGAGAAATAACCTTTTTTTTCAGACGGTGTTCTTTTTTTTTATTTTGGTTTGTCTTAGGGTCATTTAAGTAACTACCTACCTAGAGCACAGCAGATGTTTTTCAAGACACGGAACTGTCTTTAAAAATAAACCTTTTTTTTTTACAGCTCTGTTTTTGTTTTCATAGCATCCAGCTTGTTGTGTTGTGATCTTTGCTTGGGTCTTTGGGTTACTACCTGCTACACAACATATGTTGTTGGTTTCTCTGAAATACTTGTGTATTCTTGTTTTTCTATCTGCGTTAGAAAATAACATTGCGTTTTTTTTTTCATCTCGAATTTTTTAGGATCACTTGTGCTACTGCCTACCTAGAGCTTAACAGATCTTGGGTCAGTTTTTTTTTGTCTTACTCCAAAATATTGTGTATTTTTTTTATTCTACCTACTTTCAAAATAACCTTTTTTGCAGCTGTTTATTTTTTTTCTCTTAAAAGGATCGCTGCTGCATGAAGGGTATTTTTTTTTATTTTTTCTATTGTTGGTTGTTGTTTTTTTTTTTCTTCTCGTGGGTCGCTGTTTTGTGCATATAGAAAATATATGTTCCTTTGGAAGATTTTTTATTTATTTCTTTTTACAACGAGATGTACGCACACATACTTAAATATTTGTTTGTCTTTTTTGTCCTTATGTGTATTGAAAGGCAAAAACTGAGGGGTATGTATCATGGTATGTATCATCATAGCACAAGCTGATATTTTAAGTATACATAACGTAATGTAGATAGGGAAATCTTCAAAATTAAGCCACGAGCATGATTTTGCTGGATAAGTTCGTTACTTTATTTTCGAACGTCTAAGTGATCGGTTATCCCAACAGTCAGTGAAAAAGTAAAAAAAAATTTTTAAATTAGCATTTGAACAGTACTCAGTTATTTATTTGATCAGTGAACATGAAAGCTATAAGAAAGGAGTTAGAAGAACTAAAAAAAAGAAATGCAGTGTTAGAAAACGAACTTAGTAATTTCCGAGCCCAAAGCCAAGGACCGCAGGTATCGTTATCATCTGAAACTGTAGTTGCACAAGGATCTTTGAGGCTGGGATCAGATGAAATAAAAAAAATTATTCCTGCGTTTAATCCCTCTAATAGTTTTTCTCTGACCGCCGCGCAATGGGTAGAGACCATTGAAAATATCCGTCATCTTTATGAGTGGGACGATCGGTCCACAGTGTTTTACGCCTCTCTTCGGTTGGATGAAGCTGCGTCTCATTGGTTTGCTGCTCAAAGAGGACTTATAACGAGTTGGAATGAATTAAAAACAAGACTCTTAGAGGATTTTCCTTCATTCTCAGATGAAGCGGATGTGCACATGTTGCTCATGTCCAGGCAGAAGGAAGAAGATGAAAGTTATGAAAACTATATATACGAAATGTTAGCATTAGGAAGACGTGGTAAGTTTTCCACTAAAACCATAATCAATTACATAATATCTGGGTTAAAAGATCGAACTCTCATAAATAATTTAATTACGGCAAATTGTCAAAATGTGGCTCAATTATTAACAATCGTCAAAACACTAAAAACAATAAATACACAAGCAGATACTCGAATTAAAATGGGTTAAAACATAAATAAAATCTTCGATTCACGTATAAAATCGCAATATCATGTACCTAATCAAGTCCACCGTACGTTTCTGAAGCCGCCATCAAAAGAAAAAATAATTTGCTACAATTGTAGAACTCCAGGACATTTTTCTCGTGATTGTAAAGTTCGTTATCGACCACTTAGGTCCTTTTCCAAAAAGCACCAAAGGGAATCTTTATATTTTAGGAATAATTGATGGATTTACTAAGTTTTTGGTGCTTCGTCCTGTGAAATCAACAAATACAAATGGTGTTATTCGTTCATTGTCCGATCTAAGTCAGTTTTTTGGAACACCGGTACAAATAATAAGTGATAGAGGAACAGCTTTCACTTCAAAAGCTTTTCGAGAATATTGTTCCCAAAATGGAATTCGACATATCTTAAATGCTGTTCACACCCCTCGTGCAAACGGTCAAATTGAAAGATATTTCCGAACGGTCACTACTTCGTTATCTTCAATGACAAAAAGACAGGATGGAAGAGATTGGGAAGAACATCTACCTGGAATTCAATGGGGTTTAAATTGTTTAAAACATCGAATTACTAATCAGACTCCTCAAGAACTTCTTCTTACGTTCAAACCAAAAAACTTCCTTTCAAACCAATTAGCAATAGCCTTGGGTAAGAATGAAATTTAAATAAAAAACAAATGTGTAATTTATTAATCAATAAAATGTATTTTAAATATATTCCTTAGGTGAAGGCAATAACTCTGATGAGGAAGAAAACATTTCATTGGCTGATCTTCGTGAAAGGGTCAAAAGACGTGTCGATGAATTTCAATCGAGAGAAGCTACGAAATACAACATAAGACATTTAAAACCACAAGAATACGAAGAAGGGGACCTTGTTCTTATTCGAGCAGAACACCCAGCGTCAGGGCAGTCGAGGAAACTTTTACCAAGATACAAGGGTCCATATGAAGTCAAATCGGTGCTAGGCAATGATCGTTATTTGTTAGGAGATTGTTCGGCTCTACAAATTTCAAATAAGTCATATTCATCTGTCCATGCAGCAGATCGTATGAAACCATTCGCTAAGACGGAAGACTTTTTATGGGAAGTAACTGACGAAGAATTTGAATCTGAAGGAGAATAAGTTCAATAACAATAATTAATAGATAATAAAGTAAATTCAAAGTTTGATTATGAAGCTGTGTGTAATTATTGTGTATTGATTTTTTTTTTTACGAAGCTGTGTGCATTTTTACAAGCTGTGTGCTTGAGAAGCTGTGTGCTTATGAAGCTGTGTGCTTAGTGAAGCTGTGTGCTTTAGTGAAGCTGTGTGCTTAGTTAAGCTGTGTGCTTAGTAAACTGTGTGTTTAATGAAGCTGTGTGCTTCGATCGACCTGTGTGGTCTTGGCAATTAAATTGAAGTTGAGTTGAATTATGAATTAAATCACACTGAGGACAGTGTTGTTAGTCGGATGGCCGAATGTTAACAGTGATATAGAATCAGCAGAAAGATACACATTTAGGAATGAGCGGACAAAATCCCTTCTGCTCAGTAGTGTTAGTGTAGGTTCTGCTTGTGCAGCTCGGTGAGTGTGGCAGATGGATTGAGTTAATATCGCATTCCATACCTGACCAGCAAAGGGCGCTCATCGAGTTAGCGCGTTTTTAGCGGAAGTATTTTTATATTTTTTTGTTTAATCTTAACAATTTTGAGAAAAATTTGATTGCCATACTGAGAAAGAAGTTTTAAATATTATATTAAAAAAAAAAACTTGGAGCGATAAAACACTTCTAGCAATTTCAATTATAGTGGAAATATAAAAAAAAAAAAAGTTAATTGCCATTCCAATTTCGAGAAATGGACTTGGTAGCTAGCTTCAGTAAGTTCGTAAAACTTTTAAAAATAACCGATAACTTTTGAACAGATTATGAGATTTTTGCATTATGATCTGCATGATTATTATCAATTATCATTAAGAGTTTCAGGTTTTCGAACATTGTTTTTTTTTTTTTTTTAAAGGTCTGATAGAGCTCCATACAAATTTTAATGTTTTTTCGAAGGAAGAAAGTAGGAATTTTTTCAGCGAAATTTCATGATTTTCAGGTTTTTTTTTATCATTTATTTGAATAGCTTTTGATTAAAAATAAAATGCACAACTGGATTAAATGAGTTTGCGCTTATAAACGATAATGGGTTTTAAGTCTAAATATTGTAAACTAATGGTGTGGCCAAGTATGGGGTGGTATAAAACACTGAGCCAATGGTTCACTCAGCCCTCGATCCGATTCATAAGATTTTCACTTGCGTATGTATGTACTACATACAACATATGTACATATGCCCATATGAGCCGTTCAGTGCACAAATCGATTAACTCCAATTTTTGGAAAAACTTAGATTTGAGTTTCAAAGCATTAGGTATAGTTATGCAAAAACCGTTAAACAATTCTTCTCAAAAACGAGTCCTACAACCTTTATTAAAAACAAAATTAGTACGGTCTACAATAAACCAATTAGACTTGACCATTATTAACAACCACTTTTTAATCGCGATATATACATACATATGTACTATACGACAAGTTTTGGTATCTAATTAAATCGAACTCGAAAGTTTGATTTGTG
Source organism: Epistrophella euchroma (assembly GCA_947049315.1). Classification (NCBI taxonomy): domain Eukaryota; kingdom Metazoa; phylum Arthropoda; class Insecta; order Diptera; family Syrphidae; genus Epistrophella; species Epistrophella euchroma. The sequence continues at coordinate 115,366,203 of OX346245.1, read as the reverse complement.
ACATTGCGATGATAGGGGAGACGAAAAAGTGGATCTCACAATTCCGTCCGTCTGTGTGTCTGTCTGTACGTACCGAACGTATATCGCAGCGTACCGTATGTAATGTAGATCTGTCCCTTATTTAAGGCAAACAGTGTTTTATTCTCGTGCTTCTGTTTATCTAACATACACCTCGGTATAACCGATGTTTGAGTACAAAAAAGCATTATTCACGTAAAAGTGATATGAAGTGAACTGAGGTCCTTTCGCAAATAAAAAAGCAATCATATTTTTTTACAAATAAATAAGTAGCAAGTGTTTTGCCATTTTGAAATCTTGATGACAAGTGCAGTTTTTTAAAATAACTTGCCGAGGGTAGTGTAGTACATTTTTTTTTAAATATAAACTATCAAAGTTAGCTTACAAATTTTATTTTTCTTTAATTTTAATTTTCTTACGAAACTGGCAATATTCATTCTTGGATTTGTGTTTGCGATCAATACATAGCATGGTTATTAAAGGACTACGTAAAAAACAAAACACCACAAAATTTAAAAATTTTTCCCAGTACGTAGGTATACAACCTACCCTATCACCCGGTACCTGATTGACGTTGAGTTACGGCGGGACATCCTGTGTACAGGTTGATTCACCTAAGGTGTGACAAAAAGCTAAAGCGTGTAGGTTGAGTTGAGACAAGAAAAAAACATATGTGGAGGGGTCTATTTCCCCAAGTTTAAGCGGGAGGGGCAATTTTCTATAAATCGACTTAAAATAGAAAACAAAAACCTTAAAATACAACGGAAACACAATGTACAATGTTGTACTTTTTTTTAAGCCAGAAATTTGTTCTTTTATTTTCAAATTATTATTCGAGAGAGAATAGTTTTTGAAAAATTAATTTTTAAACTCAAAAATTTGAAAAAGTATACAAAAATGAAATTGTGTTCGAATTAGTTTTGTTTTAATATTTGATGCTCCTATCAATTTCTAGTAAAAATATAAATAGTAAATGTGCAAGTCTTTTTAGTTTTTGAGAAAATTAAAAACGTTATCAAAATTTTACGTTATTAACCGCCATATTATTAACTCGATACATCCAGATTTAAACTTAAATCCAGATATATTTACATTGAATTTGTATGATTTACATCCAGATTTAAGTTTTAATCTGGATGTATTTAGTAAATAATATGGCCGTAAGTGGTATTTTTGTGTTTAATGCTCCCATCAATTTTTAGTCAAATACTAAAAACCAGATATCAAATTGTATTCTAGTTTTTGAGGAAATTAAAAATAATAAAAGTAAGTTTTCCTTAAACTCGACTTCCATCCGTTATTTTGTTGTCCCAAAGATCCTATTTCTACTTATTAAGTACTTACTTTACTTTACTTTAGATGGCGCTCACAGCCCAGGATGGACTACGGCCTCAACGAACAAGCCCCTCCAGCCAGCTCGGTCCCTAGGTAGCTGCCTCCAGTTACGCACTCCAAGTTGGTTGAGGTCGTTCTCCACTTGTGTGCGCCACCTAAGGTGGGTTCTTCCTCTGCTGCGCAGACCGTTAGGGGTAGATTCGAAGACTCGTCGGGCTGGTGCGTTGGTGTCCATACGCTCCACGTGTCCCAGCCATCTTTGCCGCTGTATTTTAAGCTTTTTGACCAGGTCGACGTCGCTGTAAAGCCCGTAAAGCTCGTTTTTAAATCTTCTCCTCCATACTCCATCGATACAGACTGGACCGAAAATCACCCGAAGAATCTTCCTTTCAAAGCACCCAAGTAGATTCTCATCCGATCGGGATGATAAGGGTCTTATATAAGGTCTCCTTGGTTCTTTGAGAGAGGGCTTTATTACTCAAATGCCTTCTTAGCCCGAAGAAACAGCGATTGGCAAGAGTAATTCTTCGTTTGATCTCTGCACTGATGTCATTTTGCGATGTTATAGTGGAGCACAGGTAGACAAAGTCTTTGACGACTTCGAAGTTGTACCTATCCATCGTGACGTTACTAATTAAGTAGTAAAGTAGATTTCGGTAAGACATATAGGCAGGCATCCGGTTTTTAATGTTGGACTAGAAATTGGACAGTCATATTATTCACTTCAGGTGTAAATCGGGTTGAAATGAATTTTAAACTCGCGTTTTAATCCGCATTTTTTTAAAACTTAATTCCATAATATTCACCTAAAAAAAACATCGAACTAGGTGGAATAAAAACAATAAAAACGCATGTAAAACTGTTTAAACTTAATTTAAAAGACATTTAAAATCTACGTTATATCAATAATTGACCATTTGTAAATATGTTTTTACTTTTTTGTCGCTTGCTTCTGTGTTTTGTATTTTGAGTTAACATCCGAGTTTAATTACTTTAACTGCTCCCTGGAAGTCTGTTTAAATTAAACGACAAACCTCTATTTCTGTTATACCATTTATTTTGGCAGAATTTGAAACGCAGAATTATTGTGATTGCTGGGTTATTATCCAAAACTATTTGGATACGTTTTTGCTGTAACTGCGGATGCAACAACAGCTCAAGCTAGGCGTGAAAAATACTACAAAATTAAATGCAATTATTTAAGCTACAAGGTGAAAGAATTTTGTTTTGAAGTAAATATAATTCAACGGACTTATCTCAACCAAATATAAAACAAAATTTATTTTCTTTGTAGACCTTTCGACGCAACATTTATTAATATGTGTTTCATTTCGATTTGGATTTCACTTCGCATTGATGATGATTAAAATTGAATTCTATGTCAGAAAGCTTTACTCACATAACTGGGACAGCGTCCAATCTGGATCTGTATTTAGTTTTTGCATAAATAAATACTGGAAAGCCTGCTTCACATCGATACGTTGTTGACAAAAGGGAGCAAATTTAATATAGCCTTTCTGGGATGTTCAGGGTATTCACTCTTAATACCAACCCAAAATACGTTCAATACATTCAAAACTTTTTGCAAAAAGTGTACGAAAATTGTGTTTGATATGTCATTTCAAATTGATTTCACAGACCAAACACAATTTTTTTGCACACGCAGCAGGCATCTCTAACCCCAGGGTTCCGTGGAACACAGTTTAAGAACCGAGGCTCTACAGAATCACTTAATAGTAAATCTTTCCGCTTATGCTCTAGCCCGATGTATGTACACACTTGAAAGCATAGAGGCACAAACAGACCGACCAACGGCGCACTGTGGGCCAAAAAGCCAAAAGTCGTGGCAAAAATACAAAATCCGATGTTTTTTTTTTAATTTTTTTGTTTTTTATTTCTAATAGAAATATAAACAGAGCTTCAAAAACAGCACGCAAAATAATTTTTTGGTAAATAGTTTGATTTGTAGAGCTTTTCAAAGTAGGGCAATTTTGTTCTAGACTAAAAAAAAATGACAAAAAACGAATTTATTCATTCCGTGCGTTCAACCTACATCTGAAATTTCAGATTTCTGACTTTTAGTGACTTTTAGTTACTGGCCAATCAGAAGCTCCAAAAATTCAGAAATCTGAAATTTCAGATGTAGGTTGAACGCACGGATTTTCTTTTTTGCAATTATTGAATACTAAATAAAAAAAATTCTAATTTTTTTTTTTATGTCACGTGGTTGTTTCATTTGTAAGTAAGATAAAATTAATTTTTTTAATGAGTTTTTGACAAAAAAAGACCCGCTGAGTCCCGCTGTAAAATTACAAGCATATTTTAGCCTAACTATTTCTTAAACAATATGCAAAATTGCAGCTGCAACTTTTTGCAATATTTTGAGATAATGTAATTTGTTTAAAAAAAAGCATGTTGTCGGTACTAACATTTCGGTCCTAAAAGCAAATTTACTTTTGGATTGTTTGAGTTATTTCGTTCCTAACAAGAGCTGAGAACGTTAAATTTTCTTCTTATATCAACTAGATTAACTTTCTTTATTATCTTTATCGCAAAAAAATCCACCCACTTCCACGCCCTTTTTTTTTAAATGGCAATTTAAAAAATAATGTACTTACATTCTTGTAGGCAAGCTACTGATTTTTATGTTAAACATTAAATTTTTGTAATCCACCCACTTTCACTCGCTACCCTTGACTCAAGAGAGGTGCAACTTTAAACTTCAAAATGAATATTTTAATCAAAGTCCTTTTTGAACATTTTATCAACGTTTCAAATGTCCAAGAATTCGTAACTATGTTTCAAAATCAATACAAAGATATAAGCGATGACGAAGAAACCAAAATTAAACTAAAAAAATTATATTATAAATTCAATACGAAATGGAGTGACTGTCATAGATTAAAAACAAGATTTCTTTTGAAAAATGAAGAATTTTTGAACGGAACGATACCAAAATACCTGCAAAGTTTCACGGAAATGTCAAAATGAAGATTTATATAATATGTTGGCTATATCAGCGGATCTTCTTATTTCATTTTTAAGGCACGTGAGATCTCAAAAAGAGCTGTAAAAGAGTTATTGCCCAGAACTAGTAAGTCTATTTAATATAGAGAACGATGATGATTCCAATGATTTTATTGAAAATTAAAATTTATAATTAATATAAAAAAGACGGATTATGTTTTCTATTTTATTTAAAAAAAAAAAATTAAAAAAAATTACTTATTAAATTTTGGTCCGTTAACTTTTTTCCTACACAGTTTGACATCAAATTGGTCACTTAGGCCCATTTGCTGAAACGAAACTTAAATATTTATGTTCAACTTAAGCGCTTTATGTTCTACTTTTTCCTCAGCGTAAACTGTCACATAAGCGTTTAAGTTGAACATAAATATTTAAGTTTCGTTTCAGCAAATGGCCCTTAGACAGTTTATAAAAAATTTGTTCGTTATTTTTATGCATCCACTGTTGTGAACAATTATGTTTGTCCACCCTGTGGACAAATAAGTAGCCGCTGACTTTTTTTCTAAAAAATTCGTAAAATTTGAACTGTTTTTAATGTTTTGTTTTAATTCTTTCTTTGTTAATTCCTCTTTATAAGAAAATCGTATAGTTATGATTTTTGCAAAGAAAAAAGTCATTTAGGACCACAGTGCGGCGGCGACCGACCCGACGGTATGACTAAAACAATTTTTTTTAAACTTCTCACATCGTAGTTTTTAATTCAATTAAAGTCTGGAAGTATTTTTGTACACAAAACCAATACTTCTGGTAGAGAGCAACTGAAAAATATTGAAACGGAAGAGATAAGACATTTAAATACAACAAAATATTCTCAAACACCAATTGCAATTCGAACTTTGATTTTAATATTGAAAGCTGTCTTTTCAACAATTTTGACTTTGTTGTAGGTAGAATTCTGTTAAATAATTTTATTAAGAGCTTCAATTTAATCAATTTAAAGCACCGTTTTTTGGTATATTAAATTTGAATTAATTGTTTGCATTTTTTTTCTGTTATTTAAAATTCTAAAACAAAAAACAATTTCAAAGAGATTTATTTCTATTAAAGGGTGCCAGAATATGGATACCAAACGAAGAGAGCGTCTGGGAGGGTGCCGTATTAGAACAGGACTACACAAAGGATTGCAAGGAACTAAACGCCTACAAAGATGCTGGTCGTCAACAAATAACGATTAAAATTAAATCCGCGAATGACTTGCCGCCATTGCGTAATCCAACCATTTTAATCGGTCAACAAGATTTAACAGCCTTATCATACCTTCACGAGCCGGCTGTCCTGCATAATTTAAAGGTGCGCTTTCGCGAACGTCAGTCCATCTACACATATTGTGGTATAATATTGGTTGCAATCAATCCATATGCCAGTCTGCCTCTATATGGTCCGGATATTATACGTGCATATCGTGGACATTCAATTGGTGAATTGGAACCGCATATATTTGCTCTTGCGGAAGAAGCGTACACAAAATTGGAACGCGAAAAATGTGATTTAAGCATCATTGTGAGCGGAGAATCTGGAGCCGGTAAGACTGTATCTGCCAAATATGCTATGAGGTATTTCGCAGCAGTTGGAGGCAGCGAATCGGAGACTCAAGTCGAACGAAAAGTTTTGGAATCGAGTCCGATTATGGAGGCGTTTGGTAATGCAAAGACCACACGAAACGACAACAGTTCAAGGTTTGGAAAGTTTACAAAATTATTATTTAAAAATAATATGGGAGTGATGAATTTGACTGGAGCCACAATGCAAACGTATTTGTTGGAAAAGTCTCGAGTTGTGTATCAATCTCTTGGCGAGAGAAACTACCATATTTTTTATCAGTTATGCTCAGCCAGGGAGCAGCATCCGGAGTTGATGTTAGGTAAGTTTTGTTTGTAGTTTTAAGTTTTAAAGTTTCTTTCTGTTTTTGTTTTCATTTTAAAGTGTAGGTAATTTTTTTTATCTATCACTTTTAACATTTTCAAGGTCGCATCCCCGACTATAAACACTAACGAAAAATATATTTCAAAGTTATTTTTGAATATGAATAAGTCTCACAACAAAAATTATAATTCTAATTAAAATTTCAGACCATCAAGATAAATTCAATTTCCTCAACAAAGGCCAATCCCCAGATATTGAACACGTTTCAGATGTTAATCAATTCAAAGACACCGTTCAAGCAATGTCCATACTGGGATTTAGTACCACACAGGTTGAATACATATCACTTAGTTAAGTAATCCTTTTCGACTTCATATTTTTTAATTATAGATTTCGGAAATACTTAAAATTCTTGCCGGTATACTACATTTGGGTAATATTCAATTTGTAAGCAAATACAAAAAGGACTCCGATGAAATCGATCCTGATGCCTGTGATATAATAGTAAGATATAGAAATAATACATTTTAGAATATTTTAATGAAATAAATTCATCTTGTTTTTTTTTTTGTTAAATCTAGCCAAATGACTTGCCATTGCATATAACCGGTGATATGTTAAAAATAAAAGCCGATGACCTGCGAAAATGGTTGATAACACGTCAAATTGAATCGTACAATGAAAATGTCCTAATTCCCAATAATATAGCTGCAGCCGAATCAGCTAAAGATGCATTAGCCAAACACATTTATTCCAAACTCTTCCAATATATTGTCGCTGTGATAAATAAAAGCTTAAATTCGGGCCGTAAGCAAAGTTGTTTTATTGGAGTTCTTGATATTTATGGATTCGAGACATTCGATACGAATTCATTTGAACAATTCTGTATAAATTATGCAAACGAAAAACTCCAGCAACAATTTAACCAACATGTCTTTAAGTTGGAACAAGAGGAGTACTTAAAAGAGGGCATAGTTTGGACTATGATTGACTTCTATGACAATCAGCCTTGTATCGATATGATTGAGTCCAAGTTGGGAGTTCTTGATCTGCTAGATGAAGAGTGTAGGGTAAGTTTCTTTTGATTCCAGTATTAAATTCGATTCGTATATTGGAATTCTTTTTTTTTGCAGATGCCGAAAGGATCAGATGAATCGTGGGCTGGAAAACTCATTGAAAAATGTTCGAAATTCCCGCATTTTGAAAAACCAAGGTTCGGGACAACAAGTACGATCCCCTCTTTGGAATTAAATTTCGAAATTTGTGTTTTATAATAAATTTTATTAAAGGTTTTCTTGTAAAACATTTTTCGGATACTGTGCAATATGATGTTCATGGATTTTTGGAGAAAAACCGTGACACTGTTTCTAAAGAGTTGGTAAATGTAGTCGCACAATCTGAAATGGCTTTGTGTAAACAGTTAATGGAACTTGAGGAGACAGACACGTTAAGCGAAGCTAAAAATACTGCAGCAGGTGGCAGGGTGGTTATAAGTGCATCAAAGCAAGTGGTAAGTTAACTTTGCCTTTAATTTTGTTTAAAAATATTTCGCTAGAGTAATTGTTGTTGTTGTTTTTTTTTTGTAATACTAGCTGTATTTTATTTTCCCCCAGATCTGATCCGGATTGGATTTGGAAACATAAATACAAGTAATACAAAAACAACACAAGATCCAGGTCTGCTTTTAGATTTGGATTTCGAAATCCATTTTTTGAACACTTCCCTAGCAATATTTTAATTTATAGGTTGGTACCACTGCTGAGATTTACAGAAAAAACTCAATAAAATTAAAAAATCTCGAAATCAAACAAATGCCGCCATCATTCCAATTTTTTTTAATGAGTTTTTCTTCATTCAATAGAGACGACGCGTCGCGAGGCACGGAAAAAATACATAAAAACTATTAACTTAATGAAAATTAAATTAAAAAAATAAAACTGTTCCATTTTAAACATTCAATACAGAATATTATTTCAAATAATATTTGTGAAAATTTTCCTTCTGTCAATTTTATTATGCAAATAAAGCCAACTGTGAGAAATAAATAAATTTGTGATCCAGTTTGTTTTATTATCATGATCTGATCCGGATTAGATCTGGGGGAAAATAAAATGCAGCTATTATATTGTTTTTTTTTTTTATCCAAATATTTTTAGCAGCCAGTGGAAAAACGTAAACGAGTTAGTTTTATTTTCTTATAATTTTTTTTAGCATGCGTTTCATATTAACTAACAACAGAATTGATATGCATATTTAAAATACTATCTGGTTTGATGGCTCCCTTACCCCGCATGCAAAGCATTAAATTATTACAAAATGACTTTATTTGACATTATATTGAAGGCTTTTCATTAAAATACAGAATAACTCATAATCCAATCCCTTTTATCCTTTTTCTTCTTGAGCAATCAGGTTATCCGGATAACAGAAGAGTTGTAAGATCTGCGCTGCGACGTTATGTAAAAAGGGAATTCAATCCAATGATGAGAAGCATCAGAGTCTAACTGCGAATGTGTTAGAGAGGATCGAATGAAGGTTTAACGCATTTGACTATGGGAAAATATTTGTCCATTCAAAGCCAGATATGCAACTGCAAATATACCCTAAAATGCCAATAATTAGTGGAAGAAAAGTGCAATACTCTGGGTGCATTTGCATGCCTTTGGAATGGCTCCAGTTTTAATAATTAATGGGAAGATGGTTAAATTTTGAAGTCTAATCTAAAAAATCATATCAAATCTAGAAAATATTAACTTGGCTAATTCAGAAATTCTGCTATATTAAAAGTTTACTTTACCAAAACTATGTTTTTTGTACATTTCTGCAAATGTGTGCTATTTCTGTGTCCACCAGAAATCTCGTCATTAAAAACTAATTTTTTTTTTTTAAATTCAACTCAATTGAAATTAAATTAATAATTTATTTTTAAAAATCCTTAATATTTCCCCAAGTTCCATACATACAAATTATAGTAATTTGTTTAAATTAGAGACCTAATTAGGTCTTGCTAATAGAAATGTAAACCTTTTTGTCATTGCGTTCAAATGTTCGTCTTTAATATATAGTACTTTTGAAATGATTTTAAGGAATCAACTCAATACTCCCATGAATATATTCGGAAACAACTGTATTATCAAGCAATACTTAATTGGGTCCTGACTCCCGATGCATGATGCATGCAGAGTATCTGCCTGAAAAATTGTTTGTCTTACATGGATCATTGTTGTTCATTCGACCGATGTGGCTGAGTTCCTTTTTTTTTTTTTCTTTTAAGTCTTCCTGACGATGAGAGCTTTAATAAGTCGTTGAAAAGTACACGTACACTGCACACGTCCTTAGAGCAGGTCTTCAATACAAAAAAAAAAAAACAAAAATGCTAGTTTGATTCATACCAAATAGAAAATTTGCTCAAAAATCTGGAATTTTGAGCACGTTTTATTCATATCAGCCACTAACAGAGCACACCAGAGCCTACGTTTCGGTTTTATAAACCAGCAGCACATACGCGTCGTCCCGTTACCCTTGTTTTTCTTGCAGACTTTTCTTTTTCCACTTTTGAATCTTGTGTCACATTTGTTTTTGCAGTTTTTTTTTTATATCCTGTTTAATTTCTCACAATTAGGTGGAGTATTAAACACTTACATCTCGTTGTCCTTAAGTTCGAGGTCTGTTTTCCGTTCGAGGCTTCTTACGTCTCCAATAAAAAAGGCTTTTTTTACCTGGCACGGAAGCTTTACAGTATTACACTATCGCCAACCTAGAGAGCCTAGACTTTGACTACCACAGAGGTAAAATAAGCACAGTTAATGTGAAGATGAATTTAAAGTACGCGGCATCATTTATATGTTGATACAAGTCGGTCCATATTCCCATACAAAACCCGTCCACAAGAAAACTGTTCATCCGATTCAAAAATGTTTGACTGCTCAAATTATTTCTTAAAAATTTCTAAATTAATTTAAGTTTGCTTTTCATCGAACACATGGAAACCTTATTAACTTAATAGATTGGTAATAATATTTGGATTTTGTTTGCTTATTTTTAACAAACACGCAATAATTTTATTTATAATAAAAATATTTTGCTTATTCCCTGGTTTCATTTAGTTCAATTTAAAAAAAATGTTTTTGTTTACATTATTCTTATTCTTACATTCTTTTCTCTAGATAACTCCGTCAAAACAGCATAAACGGTCAGTTGGTTCCCAATTTCGGGACAGCTTGACTCTGCTTATCTCAACACTACATTCCACAACACCGCATTACGTTCGCTGTATAAAGGTAAAAGATATAACTCTAATATTAACAAAAATAATAATGATGTCTGACTTAAATAATTATAGCCAAATGACGATAAGGTCGCCTTCAAATGGGAAGCTTCAAAAATAGTTCAACAGTTACGAGCCTGCGGAGTTTTGGAAACAGTTCGCATATCTGCAGCAGGTTTCCCTTCTCGTTGGTCATATCATGATTTCTATACACGTTACCAATTACTATGCCATCGAAAGCATCTCAACAAAAACGATTTAAAGACATCATGTGAAAATATTGTTACTAAATGGATTCACGACCAAGAGAAGTATCGTTTTGGTAATACGCAAATATTCTTTAGAGCTGGACAAGTTGCTTATCTAGAGCAAGTTCGTATGAATCTTCGGAAGAAATACATCATCACTGTGCAGTCGGTGGTTCGAAAATTTGTCTATCGCATGCGATATCAACGTATCCAGAGGGTTGTGCTTGGCATACAGACTTTTGCTCGTGGCTATATGGCCAGAAAGAAGGCAAGAGCTATCCGAGAGGCAAGAGCAGCATTGGTCATATCGAAATATGCCCGTGGCTATGTGTGTCGACGAAGATTCCTTAAGCTACGATTTTCTGTTTGTGGAATACAACAATATGCAAGGGGAATGTTGGCTCGACAGCGTTTTAAAATGGCCATGGACAATCATAGGGCGACACAGATACAACGTTTCTGTCGAGGTTATTTGGCTCGTCAGGCTTATAATAAGAAACTGCGTAGCATTGTTGTTTGTCAATCGGCAATACGAAGATTCTTGGCTCGTCGTCTTTTCAAAAAACTAAAGGCTGAAGCCAAGACCATTTCGCACATCCAAAACTTGTACAAGGGTCTCGAGAATAAAATCATATCGTTGCAACAGAAGATCGATGAGTTAAATAAGGAAAATACTCAGCTTAAGCTTAAAACTACAGCCATTCCTGTTTTAAAGTAAGTTTATTTTATCATGATATAAAATTTCATAAAATCTTTCATTTTTGTGGTTATTTTAGGAACCAGCTGGAGCTGAAAAGGAATATCGAAAACCAATTGAAACAAATGAAATTGTTGCTTGAAGAAAAAGAAAATGCTATATTGATGCTAGACAAACAACTTGAAACCGAGCGTGATGAAAAGATGCAACTCCTGGAAGAGAAAGATCACGAAAAAGAAGAATGGTCGAAGCAAAAGCAAACATGGCGTATTGAAAATGAAGAACTCCGCCAACAAGTTGATGAAATGATCGAATTGGCAAAGAAAGAGGAGAAGACTTCACTCTATCGTTCGCGTATTTTATCAGAAGTCGATATCAATGAAGTGCATGAAGCTTATCAACGTGCGAAGAAAGACAAAGACTTTTTGGAAGGAGAAAACTATATGCTGAAGGAAGAAATAAGTCGTTTGCAAAAGGGAAATGGAAATGCTAACGAATATTCAAATCATACAAGATCTCTAAGTAATGCTTCGAGTCAGAATGAAGAAGACTTTGGTTATGCATCGGCGAAGAATACACTCGAACCGAAACGAATTAATCAAGCTTTGACTTTTGATAGTAATAATCAATCATCTATGGAATCGTTTGCTAAGATTGGTTAGTTTTTAGTAGAAAAAAAAAAAAACCTTTTTGAGGGAATATTTAATTGTTTTACTTTTCTCAATTAGAAGTGACATCAACACCGAAGAGCGAACAAACAAGCTTAATTCTGAAGCTTCGAAGCATTTTAGAAGATGAGAAAAAGAAAAACAAGCTGTTGGTGGATCAAATGGAAAAGCTGATGAACAAAAACAAATCTACAGAGGATTCTTTAAGGTGGTTTCAAGCTATTCTCCATTATTGTTTCTGATAACAAAGTTTTTTATTATTTCCAGAGTTACCGAGCTAGAAGTTGAAAACGAAAAAATACGTCATGATTATAGTTTATTGCGTAATAGTATAAACCGTGGTGTCGAGATGCAGGAACTTGAAGGTAAATAGAAAATTTCTAACACCCATAAACCATGACGAAATAAATGTTTCCATCTATTTTTCGTAGCTCAACAAAGTGCTCTTCAAGAAGAATTAAGAAGGCGACGTGATGAGTGCATACAGCTGAAGGCCGTACTGCAACAGCAGAGTCAATCTTTAAAATCATTTGGCGGTGCTAAACCAGTGCGAACTGATAACACTTTCCAAGAAAATTCTGAACTTTTAGAAGCTTTCCAAGCACAGAAGCTCGTAAACAGGTATGCACAATTAGTTGGTGGCTTATTGACAATACTTCCAAATATTCTTGTGTCCTTACGTATGTTATAAAAATGTTAATTGCCATTAATAGTTCTGTAAAGTGAATACAACTGTATATGCCTTCCTTAAACTATCCATCAAAATAAAATCAGTAAAACAAATACAAATATGTATATAAGAGATAAATGAAGGGTGATTGATACCTCTCATTCAACCTTATGAGGTAGCTTAATAAAACCGTCGAAAAAATCGTGAAGAAAAATAGTTGTGCGAAATTTTTTAAATTTTATGGAGCATTGAATTTTAAGTTATGATAAAGAATATATGTACTTTTAAAAAGCACCTACAGCAGGAAATAGAAAGCAGAACCTAAGCACGGCTTTTAAATTTACCTTTCTTACTGATAAATAAAAATTTCATGAATTAATTTTCGTGGAAACCAGAGGTTAGGTTTTATTTAAATTTTGAAGAAATTGACAAAAAGAAAATAGTCAGCGATTCCATTACGACATCAAAGACAATGGCAAACCCTTTGAATGTGTGCTTGTGATGTGATGATCAAAATCTGTTCAAATAATACTTCTGGGAGAATAAATCGATCGAGACCATTTTCAACTTTAAACAAGCTGAAATCGTACTATCAATCGGCCGGTGAATAATTTTTTATCAGTACGTACAAAGTACAAAAATATTTAAACGAAAACATATTCTTTAGCTTGAGCGCAGAATGGAGCATTTATCTTTACATATTACCAAAGAATATAAAGTTACCAAGAAGGCGCATCTCATACAATTTTTTTACTGCACATTTTTATATGTTGGGTTCCAATATTGCGGCCTGCTCCCAGAGCTTTTGCTTTTTTTATGGGCTTTTCAAGGACAAAAAAGCAGACAGTTTCAATGTGTGTGGTATCTCATTTTAAAAGAGCTGAGAGAATTATTGAAAAGCCCATAAAAAGGACAAATTGCGGGCTCCAACATAGGAACCCGGCATTTTCAGTAGAAAATTTGTATGAGATGCGACTTCTTGGTAACTTTATATTCTTTGATATTACGCTTTACATTTCATCATTTTAATAATAAAAAATATAAAGTCATTCTGCAAAATTAGGCCTTAAGCGTTTATTCATTCGGTATGGTGTTTTTCATTGTCAACCAAATTTATACCAGGCATACCAGGCTTAACTCATCTAAAGATTAATCGTAAGAACCACAAATATATAAGAAAAATGGTCATGTTGGAACCCTTTCCAAAACCCTGTACATATTTCGAGTTTTTCTTAGGAAATGGGCGGCTAGCTATAATTTGTTCACTTCACATTATTAAAACATACAACGCGGTATTATAGATATAGAAATGTTTCGTAAAATCGTAACCAATCCTAACTATTGCCTGTTAAAATCTACTTATTCTTTTTTAGTTCTTGGTCCCGACCAAGTGACTTAAGTACACAAAGACCAGCCTCAGAAACTGTCAATATCCCCGAGTTCGTAAAAGTAAACATGCTCAATCACTGCTAAAAACAATTACAAAAAAATGATAGTAATTATGAACTTTTTAGGCAAAATTTAATTGTAATGCTGAGAGCAACATCAGCGCTTCTAAACCAGTGAACAAAATTTTAAACGGACTTCATTTGCCTGCAGAAATGCGACTTGAATGTTGCCGAAGTTTTACTTTTACGAACTTGACCTATGCCTCTGGGTCTTTATAATTTGTTTATACGTAATAGACCCAACATAGCTTCTCCTTAAGGAATATTGTAACAATATCAACTAAGCGGTGGCGTCCTTCTTGAAAAACAACACAAACCTATATATATGCCAGTAAGACCTAGGGTGTTATAAATTAGGCAATGTTAGAAGGAATAAAAGGATAGGATAGATTTTTGTTAGCACAGTGGATTGAGAAATAAGATTTTGATTATCCCATTAAATCCCCAGGGGTGGCGTTCAGTTGAGGGAATATTGAAAAAAATGCTGCCTAGTCTTGGGCTTGAACCCACACATCCAAGTTAGCAGTCAAGCACTGCCCCGGGGCCACCCCCAAATTATAATAGCGTAGCGGAAATTTCAAAGTGTACTTGTATTTTATTTGTAATTATTAGCTACTCTTATAATAACTTTACTCTGTCAAAATTATTCAGCCCTATCACGAATTCCATCGTAATCGGAAACTTGTTACGAATTCCGAAAAAAAGAATCACAGAATCCATCGTATTGGAAAATCTCATACAAATTGCTATTAAGAACGGATTTGGTGATAGTTTTTTTTTTCGGGATTCGTAATGTTTCCGATTATGATGGAATTCGTGATAGGGCTGAATATCAAAATTGCTAATAACTTTATACTGTGAAACTAAAAAAATGTGTGCATACTTCACAAGAACTATTAACAGGTTGGAAGTTTGCATTTTATTGTTTCTCAAAGCTAAAAGCATGTAAAAACAAATTGGCGTATTTTCCCAAACACCACCTTTATCCATTTTGCTGCTCATTTTATATTTTCAATCGATTTATTTAAACTCCATTTGCGTAACTGAAAAACGTTCCAAAACTCACTCAGGTTAAAATATGTTTGGAAAATTTGCCGTTCCATATTACCAAAAATGGATACAACTATTTTTAGCTGTTAAAAAAATTCGATTTATCTTAAAAACAGATCCAAAGATTTTAATAAAACAAGTAAATTTATTTTTTTTTTATTAATTGCGGGTATTTTCTTCTACGTCATAGCAAAATATAAAAATAATCCATAAACCGTTTTATGGATTGGAAAACAAGATCAACTTTATTTCTGTCACTATTTGAAGGTCCTTTCTATTCCTGCAAACAATCAACCGGCACGCATGAATGATAGAGGGTTGTTAGTCACAAGTCAGTCACCATGAGCACCACTCGCGCCATAAACCTTATTTGATTTATTTATTTTTGATCATTGGCCGACTTGTTACACCTACTTACATTCAATGTTCAAAGTTTTTAGGTTATTAGGGGTTAAATCGTTGTATATGTTTAATCATAATCATATATAAACTTTCGTTCAAGCAACAAGCTGCTTATACCGCAAAATATTAGATTAAAATGGGAACAATTAACATATTCCGCAGCTTTGGGCAAATCATTTCACATTTCCCAAAAATTTTAACTTTCTGAAAAACAAAAAAGGGAAAAACAAGTTTTCCTAAATAAAAAATCGAATTCACAACTCATAATACTACCAATTTTCCATGTCCAGGTCTCTTGGTAAACACTTCAAAACAAATAGGTTATGATTTTTTTTTATCATACAAACTCATGAAATTCAGTGAACAAACAACATTTTCCAAAAATAAAGAAATTTACTCTCCCATACAACCATGTCCACACAAAAACACAACAAAAAAAATTAACATACATAATAATTAATTTCATATAAACTTTATTTTAGACAACTCGAATCAGAACTCAGTGCACTGACCGAGGAAAACAATGCCCATTTAGCTGAACTTTCACGACAACTTGATGAACTACGAAATGAAAAGGCCCAACTTCAGAGCATTCTGCAAAGTGGTGTCGAAGATTCCGACGAAACCAATATTGAGGCTTTACGTCAAAATGAACGTTACTTACGGTATGAGTTAGAAAAGTCATACATGGAATACACGAAACTACAGGTTATTTGAAAAAAAAAAAAAAATCCAATAAAGACAAACATTTTCCAAAGAAAAAAATATATGATATTTTATAGGAGGAAATGAATGCTTTGACTAAAAAATACGAAGAGGCAAAACGTAATATCCATACGTTAACTCGGCGACTTCGTGAGCATGGTATATCTAGTGTTACTCCGAATCAAGATGAATCCAAGGTTGTGGCGTCTGTAGGGAAAAAGAAAACACATCATTACAAAGGTACGTTTTTTTTTAAATGTGACAATAAACTAAGTGTGAAAATATAAAAACAAAAATACCTACTTTTATATCTTACAGGAATTCTCAAATACAACAAAGGTGATCTCGATAAGATTTCTCAGCGTCTTATAGTTGGTCTAACACCTCGAGTTGCCATTGGCTTATTGCCAGGTTTACCTGCTTATATTCTATTCATGTGTATAAGGTAAGGAGAATTAAATTCAATGCAGGTGGAACATACATTAACATTTCATTTTTCTTTTCACAGATACACTGACTTGTTGAACAGCGATGAAAATGTCCAGAAACTATTGGCAATGTTTGTGAATCACATGAAGAAAGTCCATAAGTTCCCCTGTCCAACCGAAAATCGTGTCCTATGGCTGGTTAACTCACTTACGTAATTTAATAGAAGAATACACAAAATTAAAATGTTTTCTCATAATTTCAAAAATTATTTTCAGACTTCATAATCTGCTCAAACAATATGGCAATATTGAAGAGTATAATCGTTTGAATACTCCTCAACAAAATCAACAGCTGCTAAATAACTTTGATCTCTCTGAATATCGCAAAATCATATACGATATAATAGTGGGTCTATATGAAAGCTTAGTGAAACAAGTTCAGGGATTGATAAAGCAATACGTGGTGCCGGCCGTTCTTGATCATGATGAAATTAAAAATGGACAGAATCAGGGTAATCGCCGAACAATTTCGTTGGACGGTTCACCCGAGCATGCAAAGGTCTCAGCACCAAGATTGCTTGTCAATCAGCTAGAGCACTTCTACAAGCAGTTTCACTTTTTCGGACTTCACATTAGCTATACAGAACAGATATTCTATCAGTTGTTGTATAATATTTGTGCGATTGCAATGAACACGCTTATGTTGCGTGGTGATATTTGCATGTGGGAGACAGGTATGAAGATAAGGTATAATGTTACTTGTCTGGAAGATTGGGTGCGGGAAAAGAAAATGGTAAGGCCTAAATTAAATTAAATTCCGTAACGTAATGCTTATATTTTGTGTGATTTTGATTACATTAAGTCGGCTGATGTGACGAAGCCTCTGGCACCTTTGATTGATGTCTCACAATTGTTGCAGTCAAGGAAGACCGAGCAGGATGTAGACAGTGTATATGAATTGTGTAATTCACTTACCACTGCACAGGTTCTTAAGGTAAATGTCAACGTTTCGTAATATTTGTCAATTTAAATATTTCAATTTCACGTGTGTTTTTTTTTTAGATGATAAAATCATACAATTCAGATGATTGTGAAAGGGAAATAAGCAGTACGTTTATTGAGAAACTAACTGAAAAGCTTAATAGTCGAAACAAGGTAAGTGACACACAGAACTTGAATGATTTTTGTTTCAAAATGAAATATACATCGTCAAAATTTCAAATTCAAATTTCGAAACCGAATAATTTGATTTACTAGTAACAAACTTTCCTCAAGAACGTTATCTCTTTCGCTTTTTATCATGTGCTCATAAGAGGCTGTAAAAAGTAGTCGTACTACTACGGATTTGTTGTGTTCGTAATAAACTGTGGCGGTAATTTAGAATACAATGTTATCTTGAAATCAAAGCGGAACTAATACGCTTTCCGCTCAAAACATATGTACGTGCTCCCTAACATAAAATTTCATTCAGCTGAATTCTAAATATTCTCCGGGAAAATACTCCCCGAGAAACGTATTCTATCGGCAGAAGAATACTCCTATTCTGAATTCCCCGGTAGAATATCTTTCCCTTCGAAAGCGGGAAACAGATCCGAATGTGCGAAACAGCTTTTTTGCAGTATTTGGCATATAAGCCAGATCTTACAAAAAAAAAACATTTCCCTGTAAATTTAAGAATTGGGCTGATTATGTTCTGATTTGTACGCCTTTATCACTTGCTACTCATTCCGTGGCGTTTTTTTATACAACATCTTTAGGATCGCTAAAAGTTTTCGCACATTATGTGTACCTACTAACCAAATTAAAAAATTAGCATAGAATTTTCGAAACCCTGAGACCTGTGAAGACAAAAAACTTGTGGAAATAGACAACAATGCGTGCAATACTCGGGTTATTTCTTTTATTTGCTATATAAAATGTTTAAGTTGAAAAATCGAAGGAAGGGAAGGCTAATAAATGGGGAGCACTTGTTAAAGCAAATAGGAGGGTAAGAATTAAACTGTTTAGTTAAGTCGACTTCATCTAGTAGGTTGGGTGATATGTACATATATGTATGTACAACAAAACAAATATTATCGCGCCTGTTCGTCTTTATTTTTTTTAAATAATTTTTTTAATATACATTTTTTCGTAAAACAAGAGTGCACAATTAATAGAGAAATTGTATTTTCTACCCTACTGAAGAACTTAACATTGTTCAATAAATATATCACAGATTTAAGTTTTGTTTTGTTGAAGGAAAATCTACTAGAAAAAAACCTTCATTTAAATTTTTCGCCTTTTTGAAATAAATGTGTTCAGAGTTAAGAGTCGCATCTTGATGGATACAATATTTACTAGAATTTTTATCTGAATATAAAAGCTTTCAGAAACATAATGGAATCGCATCGTGTAGCTAAGTTTTAAACTCAAGGTAAAGAGCAGCTAAAAAAGTATAAGAAGAAGGAAAACACAAATAAAAGAATTATTTTTGTTTTAGTGGACTGTATTGAATGAAATTCAATTTAAAGTTTTTTTTTAACCTTTAGGCCAATTCGTTTCGCCCAGGCACTACAGTTGTACCTTTCTAGGACGCTAAAAAAGTATAATAGTTTCATAATTTTGTATGAGCTTTCACTTGTAAATACTTCGACACATTATCTGCTAATATAATTCTAATTCCATTGAAAACAACAAAATAAAACTGTGTCGACGAAGTGCCTCTATTATGCATTGTACCAATAGCACACTGCAACACTCAGATTTCGAACAACTTTGTCGGCGCATTTCGTTTTCACACGAATAAGCGTTCTGGCCTAATCTTCGAGCTCACTTACTCCCCCTTACCCCTTTTCGGTAACACCATTTTCCGTTCCAAAAATTTCAGAACGCCCGATAAAGAAGCTTCACTTCAGAGAAATATGTATTTAATTTAAAAAAAAAAATACCCTTGGTAGATCGCCCTTGTGGCACCTACCGAACATGGATTACATGTTCAAATTTTGTATGTGCTATATCGTTAATTAACGATATGGGAAATACGCGTAACGGATGCCCTTTTTTAAACCCTTTCCAATGAGATATCAGGTCAAATTAATTTGAGTACTCCTAATTTAGCTACAATTTACCCCAAACGCGATGACTCATCACCTGAAACTTAAAGGCGATAGCTATAAAACAATTCCCCTATATTCTTTGCGCAATCTTTATCGATTTGTATATGTAGGATGTCTGTAGTGCAAACAGTCACTGAGCAGGAGGGCGCGAGCGGTACATGTTTTCGTGACGGTCCTCTTTTCGCTACACCCTCCAAAAAAAGTGTGCAATCCATGTCAAAACAAAAAAAAAATTAAAGTGTAATTTTGAGACCCTGTATCTAGCATATTTGTTGACATAGAGTAACCAAACAAAAAATAATTAATTGCACTGTGACGTCCAATTGAAGCTGATCTTACTGCTACCCGGGTACCTGTAATTTCCGGGAATTAGCCGGGTACCAAATAACCAGGTACCCGTAAGGTGTCGGGTACCCGGCTACCCCTCGGGTATTTATAATTTTGTTCTCTATGAACCATTAACCAGAGATGTAAAAGAATGCAATCATTTTAGAATTGCAGTAAATTGAATAGACTTATTCTAAAGTATTTTTACTTCACCTTAGCATTTCAGCTTCAAAAAATGTTTTCCAGTCAATTATGATATGTTTAATAATGCAATCATTTTAAAGACAAATTTTAAAGAATTCAACACTAAAGACTGCTGAATCATTTGAAGTCTTTGTTTCTTGAGCGTTTTCGATGAAACTGGAACAAGTTATAGCTGAGATAGAGTTATGAAAGAAAAAATATTTTAGTTATTTTCAATTTTATCAAAAACTAAAAGACTAAAAATTGATACGAGCATTGAATGCTAAAAACAAAAATACTACTTAAAATAAATTTTTTTAAATAAATCAGCCAAGAGAAGACTTAGCACTTTTTAAATAGATTTGTTGAGTTATTGATTGAGAATGGCCGTTAAGGGCTATTTTTAATTAATATTAACAAGTCCAATTAAATAGTGCTAAGTCTTCTTCTTGGCTGATTTATTTTAATTAGTATTTTTGTATTTTTTGCTCGTCTTTTAGTTTTTGAGAAAATTGAAATTAACTTAAATATTTTTTTCTTTCATAACTCTATCTGAGCTATAACCTGTGTCAGTTTCATCGAAATCGCTCAGGAAATAACGAAGATGACATTTTTATAAACCACCCTGCTGCTCCAAATAAACATCTTTTGTTCAGTCCTATTAGTATTGCATACGGACACTACACGGCTGTTCTGATTTCCGACCGAATTGTAAAACGGAAACGAAAACTGAATTCGTACGGATTGAAAATGATTGTTCTCACTTTCGAACGGATTCAATTTGCAGTGGAAGTAACTTGAAATAAAAAAAAAAATTTCGAAGTCAGCAGTGTCTGTTCTGAAGAGCTGTGAAACGAGTTTTGATTTTAATGTAGCGGATTTCAAAATGTGAAAGGTTTTATTGGGTTGTTTAGAATGTGGTTTTGAGTGGTGAGTTAATCCCTTGTTTTAAACAAAGTTAGAAGAGTTATGTTTGTTAGTTTCGTCTCAAAGGTTTTTGTATTTGATTTGGAAGACAAAGAGGTACATCTCTTTTGATTTTACTTGAAAAAGAAGATACTGTTGCATCCATCCAGAAGCATCCCTCCTTGGCAGTCCTAAGGCATTTAAATCATTCGTCAGTTCTTTCCACAATCTATCAATATATTCTGGCCTGTTGTCAGTCTTAACCCATCCTCTCCAGTCTCCATAGGTCGGGATGCTTTTCCATAAAAGCAAACAATAAGGCGAAATGTTGGGCTACATGAAATTTGGCTCCAAATGAAGAATGAACCCAAACAAAAAATGAAAAATAGCCCCGAAATTGATTCTTTTCCATAATGAAAAATAACCCCATTTTCAAAACAAAAAAATTACCCGAAACTAAATGAAAAAAAGCCCCAAAAATACTCAACCCCAAAGCGAAAAATGGCCCCAAAAATACATACATAAAGCAACAACAACATATAAAGTTGGGGCCAGTTTTCATAATGAAAATTAACCCCAAAATGAAAAAGAGGCTCCAAAACAACGAAAAATGACTCCAATTCACAAAATTTAATCAATTTTTCAATTTTTGTTCCTTTTTTATATAAATTCTTGAGGCCATTTTTCATTTTTTGTTTTGGGCCATTTTTCATTGGGGGCAAATTTCATGTAGCCGAATTGTTGTTGTTGTATGCTTCCCCTTATTTATTATTATTAAATATAAGATTTTTTTTATTGAGAAACAATAAAAACTTACCGAATCTGCAATCCGCCAACAAAAAGATGACCGAAATGAAAACGTCAAATTTTTGGCGGATTGCAGATCCGTTCGTTTTGTAGAATGCCCTTCAGTCCGTAAAATCTCAAACAATACGGAATTCAGAACTGCGAAAATTCGAAAACGGGACGTTTTGGTATTCGAACGAAAATCAGAACAGCCGTGTATGTAATGTATGTTTAAAAAAAATTTGTTCTACCTAAACTTAATAGGCAAGCATATAATAATTATCTACCAGCTAATACCCGGTATTTCCGGGTACCAGGTAAGTTGCTAATATAACCGGGTACCCGTTAACCTGTGTAATACCCGCAATGCATGGGTACCCGGGTACCCGTCTACTCGGGTAATACCCGTAGAAGACAGGGACCTGGGCCCATGTTCTGTAACTCTCGCATCGAAAAAATCAGTCGAGAAACTCTGAAAAATGGAACAAAACTCATGTATTTTGTTTCAGTTTCCATCGTTTCTCGACCGACTTTATGCATGCGAGAAGTTACACAACTGGATTCTCGGGTATTGTGGGTATTTCCCGGTTGAAATCAAAAGCTTTAGTAAGCATGAAGAAACTTTTTTGTTTTTCTTGTGAAATGCGCGATCCCGAGACATTAGAGTGCATATTACTAATAATAACAACATAATGATGAATTATTTAAATCCTATTATTTTTAATATTACAAATGTGAAAGTTTGTTTGTCTGTCTGTTTGTTCCTCTTAATCTCCGAAAATCCCAAATTGATTGTAATGAGAATTGGTAGAGCGAGAGTTTGGAACATGAGGATGGACATAGGCTACTTTTGTTTTCAAAATCTACAACAGTTTACCACAAAATAACTAAAATATAAAAGAAAAGTTCTAAATTGCTTGATATGTCAGATATTCAAACATAAAAATATGAAAAAAGAAATGTATTTTAAAATCATAAAGTTATTTAAAAATGCGAAGCAAGGCGAGCACGGGCCTGCTAGTGATATATAAAGATCACAGTAGTTAGTCTTACTGTAGTGGAATCGAGTAATTGTTATCCACAAATACAAAAACTTCGTAGAAGTATGTGGGTTAAGTTTGTTTAGTGCTTAATTCTAAACCTATCTTCCGCTTAATTAAGATCAGTTAAATTTTATCAAATTTTTAAACATTCTTTTAATATATATTTTTTTTTTTGAAACAGGCACGAAATAACGAATTTACTATGGACCAAGAATTCATCCACCCCGTCAAGGTCGTTTACAATTACAGTGATGTCAAACTTGAAGACATTGAAATCCCCAAACAACTGCATCTCGATGAAATTCTCATAAAGATCTAAAAAGTATAATTCATATGCATCTGTATATTCCACCTCAACTATTAAATACAAAAGTTAAATGTACGACTCTATCGTATGCACTTTAGATAACAAAAATATATTACCATTTACTATATATTATTATATACATAAGCCTGTTGCCATTTTCTCACTATAAACCTATTTTGTACATTATTAATCGTTGGGTTACTAAGAACCTTTACACACGTTTATAATAAGTAATTAAAAAAAAAAAAAAAAAAAAAACAAACAAACATTCCTTCTTTTGATGTAGTTTACGATAATAGTGCAAATGAATGTACCTCTCCTTGACATTGTAGAAAAATTACCTACGATTATATTTTTGTTGTTAATTAAAATTAGTTTATTTGTTTATCTCTATATTTTATTTTTTTTTTTTTTGTTAGAATTATATGTATGTATGTGTTATTAAATTTCGAATTACCACCAATTTTTTTGTGTTGGGGTTTTAAATCGTCGACCACATAAATTTTTTTTCTTATGTAGATTTAAAATAAAATTAAAAAAAAAAAAATATTTATAATTATAAACTTAATAATATAATAAATCAATCCTAGTATGTATTAAAATATTTAGTTAAATAAAATGCAACTAGGAAAATTTAGTAAAATTTAAAAGATATACAACTGCAAGTTGAGTGAGAAAAATTTAAACTATCAAAATTGTTTATGATGATAATTTATTTGGTATGTGTAAGAAAGAAATGAAAAACGATAAGATTGCCTAAAGAAATGCCTTAGAATGTTGAACTTCTTCCTCTAAAAAAAAAAAAAAAAAAAACAAAAAAAACAAATTTAAATCATATTTTTGAAATTTTCTTTTGAATTGTTAAGAGATGGTTGGACAACAAATATGTGATATGAAATGTATTCCAGTTAAGTTTAAAATACAAAAAAAAAACTTTAAATAATCCTAATATTTTTGTTTTTGTTTGCTTAAAAAATGTTAAACATTTAAATAAAAGCAATATAATTCGATATATATGAAAACATTTAAATTTTTATGAATTATTAAGAAACAAAAGACAATACTTTTCCCAAATCAAAATGTAAATTTTAATATTTTTTTTGACAAATTAATCGGAAAAATAGGACTGGAAAAGCCTTAAAGCAGCGCAGCAGATTTTATACGATCAATCTACTGATATGTGGTTAGATAAAGATGTATTTGCCATTAATTATGTTTGTGACACAAACAATTCTGTGGTGTTTGGGAGAAACATGATAAATAACTCCAAAAATACGTTTTGGCCGTAAATACTTTTAATTATTTATTAAGACGCTATTAAAAAGATTTCATAAATAATGAAATATATTATTCATATTCATGTGCATTACGGTGTCCGTTATTTTTCAAACTTTTTTTTTTTGTACAAACGTGTTTCGACCAAAAAAAATGTACCTTTTATGCACTTTCAACGGGTTATGCTTTTTCTCCCGAAGTACAGCAGATATTCTATATTTTTTGTTATTGATTTGTAAAAAAATTGAGAATTTTGGGGAAGAAATTATTACAGATGTACCAAAAAAAAAAAAAAATAAATCATTTTGAAAATCGAACTTTGAATGAGGTTTTTTATAGGGATGATTACAAGCCCTATTCTGCTAAACGGGTGATCGAACGTTCGATTCACTTCAACGATTCACGTTCGCTCGTCGTCTCCATTCTTTTAAACGTCGGGGAAACTACTTTACCTACCCTTATT
This sequence comes from Epistrophella euchroma, assembly GCA_947049315.1. Classification (NCBI taxonomy): domain Eukaryota; kingdom Metazoa; phylum Arthropoda; class Insecta; order Diptera; family Syrphidae; genus Epistrophella; species Epistrophella euchroma. The sequence goes on along the minus strand of OX346245.1, from coordinate 115,340,992 downwards.
TCGAATCATTCGAAAATTCAGTTTTGAAAAACATTTAAACATTTATTTAAAAAAAGAAAATTATTTTTATAAGGAAACCAAATCGATGGACATTGCATATACCCGACGATAGGTTAGTATTGATGAAATTTGTCGACTCAATTTTTCATTTTCTTCCCGCTACAAGCTGCACTAGAGAAGACATTCATATGGGATCGTTGAACAATTTTCTGTTTTTGACGCAATCTGGTCTTTGGGAACCGCCATTGTAGACATTCTTTGATACAAGAGTGATTTGATTTGAGTGTACCTAATGACATCTTGTGCTACATCGATTCTTTAAGATGCAACTTAATCCTATTGTATTCAAGGTGTCAACTTCGATAAAATAAAAACTGAATGAATTTTTTGTAGAATTCAATTATCAGCACGGTGTTGGTAAAGACTTAGGCGTCTTAAATAAGTTCTCGATAGCTTGTATTCAAAGTTTATTAAAAAAAAATTAAAATACATTTTTTTGTTAAAAACTGTGTTCCTTTTAATATGACAAACGCAACAAATTATGAATGGCAAACTAAGTTACCGACGGGGAATTTTTTCCTTCGAAAGTTTAGTAGAATACAAACTGAAGATTTTCAAATAATCATTTCCCCCGGCGTTTAGCAGAATAGGGCTGATTATAAAATAAAAATAAAAAATAAAATGAGAATATCATATAAGATGTATAGTTCGGGAGAAAAAAAATAAAATGTAAAAAGTGCAGAAAAAATCCCTTAGAGGCACGGGTTAATGATCTTGGGAAATTTTTTTTTTTTTTGGTCAATACTTTTTTTTCGGGGCATAAACTTTTGATTTAGGGGACGGCGTTTTATAAAAAAAACCTGAGCTTCGGAAATAATGGATCCCCTAATGTGCCTACTCTGGCTCGAAGTACAGGGGACGTAAAGTTGTAATTTAATTGTCGGGTTATTATCAGCCCTATTCTGCTAAACATTCACTTGAAAGTTTGTAATCTGCTATCTGTCGGAGCGAAATAATTGCTTCGAATTTTGTATAAATTTCGATAAAAAACAGAATTTAAATAATAAGATTCTTTTAAGAATATCAAAACTAAATAACAGTTAAGATTTACAATCTAAAGATTGAAGATTTAAAAAAAAATAATTTAAGGCAAATTGAATGAAACTTTCACCAGAATCGAAAGTTTCGATCGAATCGAATAGCAGAATAGGGCTGTATGTTTTCCCAAACACCAAAGGAGTCTATTTTTACTAACACCAGTAAATTATTTAATCGATTTTTTGACCGTGTAAGATTCGCTTAGTATGAGAATGATTAAAAATGTGGTTTTTATTTGAATTTCCATGAAATTAATCCCACCAGCATATATTCAGGATGGCTGATGAATTTTTCAGCATTGAGAAACTCAAATAATTCTTTTATTAATTTATTCATATTGAAAACAGTTTATTTGATGCCGTAAAGTTTCCAAATTTTAAATTGCTTTAACTAATAACATTTTAAGTTTGTAGTTTAAGTATACCATGTTATTATAATGAAATGCAGAAGTACTTTGAAGCTTTGCAATTATTATCTTTAATTGTACTTACATGTTTTCTTTATGGACTTTGTGATACTCTTTTAATCAGGTGTGTCAGCATGTAACTTGATCCAATCGAGTTAAGTCGATACAGTCGATTATAGGCAGTTCCTTATTAAGATCAATCCAACCGAAAACACTATTGAGTTCATTAAGGAACTGCCTATGCTCGATTGTATCGAGTGAACTCGATCGTCTCAAATTACGTGCTAGGACCCCAGGGTTTAGTGCGATCTGCTATGAATATGAATGTAAATTAAAACGAAACTAGAGACGTGTCAATTAATAACAAAAAGTATGCGTGCATAAACGCGCCTTCATACGGCTTAAAAAAATAAAACTGCGTCCTCGAAGAAGTCCATAGACTAAGGTACAGGCACTGCGAGGCCGCATATACAGTACAAATCCTTATACAGAACTGTCTGCAGTGACTGTCTGCGAGAGTGCTGAAAAGCTCTTGATACAACAGCAATAGTTTCCTAAGTTTTGATGTGTATGATAGCACGAATAGACGAAACGAAAACAACTCGATCAGTGCTCAGCTTAAGACTAAACATTTATTTCAATAATCTTACATATGAACCTTATTGCTAAGCTTAATCTACCTTTACTTATATCTCTCACTTACAGTGTAGTTGGCAAGTGTGGATACATATCAAGTTTGATCTCGATTATAACGTCTTTTTGTGAAGTCTGTGTACCAGCCTGCGAACAAACGTGCATCAAAACTATCTTTCGATAGAAATGACAGACTCTAATTTGTTGTTATTCTATTCTTATCAGCTCAATTCTATACAAAATTGGAACAGAATACTCAAAAAAGAAATTTATTGTTTTTTTTTTTTAAATCGCTTTTCATCAGCCACCCTCAAATTGTTTTAATTCAAATATTTCGTTATTTGAAAAAAAAAAAAACTTCTTAAAGATAAAAATCATTTGTTGAATATTTTTTTTTCAAGTACATATTATGTAATAGGAAACAAAATAGAAAACAAGTTAATGACCACAAAAAATTGTAATGTATTAACCAGAAGAAACAAAAAAAAATTAATATTTTTATTGCCATTTAAGTATTTTAAGATTCGATTATTTGTCAAACTTAAAACATTTCCGTAATTTTTTTTACATCGAAAGTGTAGTTATTATTTTAGTTCTTAAGAAAATAAAAATATATGTATACTTACATAATTAAAAATATAAAAATAAGGACGATCCTTATAAGAGTGTAAGTTATTTAAACACGTTAGTGATGATGATTCTTAATCAAAAAATTGATTGAAGATTTAAAATAGAACTGTTATTAATGTATACAATGCATATAAAAAAGGACTAGACTAGAGAAATGCCAATTTATAACAGTTATAACGCCATTAAAAATGGTATGCATCCGCGCGCTTTGCGCTTAAACAGTTGTTTTGTAAACAAAACTGTTATAAATTGGTATTTTTAGAGTCACAAAATTATAAAAAAAAAAACAATTATAATGTACTTAAAAACAAAATAGAAAATATATTTATACAAATTGACTAAAGTCGATTTTCTCGTTGAACATATTTAAATAAATTTATTTAAAATCATGCAGATTAGATTATTTGACTTTTTATTAATTTTAAAATAATTAATTATGATAATCTTCCTTTAAAATTGCTTTTTAAAGTATTTTTACTCTTGAATTTAATCTGCCTCATTGTGAGTTTCACCTGACCAATATTTCACCTTGAAATTTACTGTTCTCCCGGAATTTTCAAAGCTATTCGCCCCTATCGATGTATTCATCGGAGCGGAAAATTCTCCGATTTCATACGAATTGGAAAATTTTTTCCGAAATTATGGAATGCACACCGGTGTTTTGCGTTGCATTGTGATGAGGTGCGTCTTTGAGTGACATTTTTGACAGGTTCGTAAGGGTTTCTTCCGATATCCTCCGACATCGTGGAGGATTTTACGCTCCGACGGAATACCTCTATAGGGCCGATTGTAAGTTTCGCCCGGACGAAATTTAATTTGACGGTTATCATTACAACCGTATGCTATAACTTTTTGCAAAGCCAGAAATCTCTTCTTTTATTCTTTTTAAAATAAGTTGTTTAAGTGAACAGTTTTTGAATTAAAAAAAAAAATTAAAAATTGTTTTTAAAGTGATTTTTTCAAAATTTCACGTTATTAATTTGTATTTTTTTGTTAACTGTTCAATGCGCCCATCAATTTTTAGTCAAACACTAAAAACCAGATGTCACAATGTATTCTAATTTTTGAGAAAATGGAAAATAACAAAAGTAAGTTTTCCTTAAATTCGACTTCCATAAAATTAATCAATTTCTTCACAAATGCAATTTTGGTTAAATTAGCTGTGATTTTTTATTTTAAACGGGGAATCCTGACATACATAACTGGTCAAAAGCTGTTAAGGTTTATTCAACAAATAAAATTATTTGGCTGGTTACATATCTGAAAATTTTTAGTTACATATCTGAGAACAAAATTTCATTATGTATTTCACCTGCGTAAACAAAATTAAAACATGTCAATTAACTTTGAACAATTTTTTATTGACTAGGCGGCGTCTTCTTGAATTATAACATTTGATAACTTATTTTTCGGCAGATTAATAGGTGGCTTTCGATCTGTTATTATACCCGTCGCAACAGTCATGGCATTTTCACGAATAGTAAACGCCTGTCCTGGAGTCATTACCATTTTTCTAAACAATGTTATCAAAACCTTACCATGTTCACCAGGCATGATCATTCCGTCAGAAGGAACTTAAAAAGAAGAATAAAAAAATACATTAAAATTTCGTGAAGTAGAAATATTTATCTACCTAAATCGATTCTCGCTGGAACATTCCACGTTGTACTGAATAACTGTTGAATATATTTCGACATTAGCGGTCTTGAACGTCCGCCTTCTGCCCGCGACAACAAATACATCGATCCTTCGAATTGATTTGAAATATTTTCAGAACCAGATGCGCAAAGCAACATTCCACGTTCAACTCGAGAAATTTTAACCCCTCTCAGCAACGCTCCAACATTCTCACCAGCTACACCCTGTGATTTGAAGAGAAATCATGTTTAAAATTAAACCAGAGTAACAATCGGAACGAACCTGTTGAACACTCTTTTTGAAGATCTGTATATCACTGACTGTTGTTCGGATATTCTGATTGAATCCTAGTAAATCAGCCTCATCGTTTTTCTGGATTGTACCTCTCTTGATGGTGCCCACAACAACAGTCCCTCTTCCTGATACAGTGAAAGCGTTATCTATTGGCAGAATGAATGGCGACTTGAAATCCCGTGTTGGAGTCGGAATGAAATTGTCTATGTGCGAGAGAAGTTTCTCAATCGAAGGCACTCCATATTCAGATTGGTCTTCGCGCAACGCCAATAACGCAGACCCATACACAACTGGACTGTTGATTCCATCGAATCCAAAGTCGCTGAGCATTTCACGCATTTCGATCTCCACCAGCTCAAGCACTTCTTTATCAACTAAGTCAGCTTTGTTCACATAGACAATTATTTTCTGTATGCCAACTTGCTTGGCAAGCAGAAGATGCTCTCTTGTTTGGGGCATTTGTCCATCGGTAGCAGCGACCACAATAATAGCTCCATCCATTTGCGTCGCACCTGAGATCATGTTCTGAAGGAAAGATATTGATTAAAACATTACGAAAACATGCTGATCTTACTTTAATGTAATCTGCATGGCCAGGACAGTCGGTATGAGCATATGTTCTTGAATCGGTTGCATAACCAATGTGGCAGGCGTTGATGGTAATACCTGAGAGCATATTTACTCCACATATTAAACCAAGTTTTGTTTACATAATATTTATCTACCTCTAGCTTTCTCCTCAGGAGCTCTATCGATTTGATCGTAAGGTATATAATCAGCCAGACCCTTCTTGGATAGGACTTTTGTAATTGCTGCAGTAAGAGTTGTTTTGCCATGATCAACATGACCAATGGTTCCAATGTTACAATTGGGTTTCTCAGGCTTATCTTTGGTAGAATAATTCCTAGAAGAGATGGTTTTCTGTGTTGGTCTGGTGGTAGACGACCAGTGCCAGGATGAACATTTACTGCTAAAACTTTTTCTGTTTTCAAGGCAGATTGTGGCTGTTTTCGATCGATTTTTGAGCTGGAGGAAGACTTGATGCCTGCGGCAAAGTTTTGTTATTGTATTCATTTTAAGAATATGTACTGAAACAAAGGTAAACTTTGGATAACGAGACTATTTTGTAGCAAAATTCCACCCAGCCGCTTCGAAAACGACTTCCTTCAAACAGCTGATATGTCATTGCAGATGTCAAATATTTTGTTTATATATGTATGTTTCTTTTGAGTTTTGAGAACATTATCCAAAAATAATCCGGAACTTTGGGCGACGTTCAGATACTTTTTATTTGCCTTCGAAAACTGACGAGACATATTTTGAAAAGACAGGATAACTGATACATCATTCATTTATTAATTCATACTTTTTCGTAGTGTTTTGTTTGCAAAATAGAAATGGAAACTTAGACTTGCTAACAACTGGTGCTAGAGATTTGGAGGGATGGCAAACAACAGCTTCCCCTTATTGCTAGTCTACTCACACCAAGCGAATAAATTATCATGGACACTTTCTATTCACGTTTAAAATATGCATGAATAAATTTGCCAATTCGGCAAGCATGAAGGAAGGCAACTACATTCAAGACTTTTTACAAAAAGTATGACAACAATTGAAAAACTGATAAATAAAAATATGTTCAGAGATGTTTTTGTTTGAAAAATTTGTGTTCTGTCTGTAAAATCAAACACGCTTTTTCACACATAGACATTTCTATTTTTACAAAAAATATTTAGAATGTAATTAAGTCTCAAGTTAATTTTGCATATTTTGTGATTCTCCAAAAGTCAGCAGCAAATACTTTTTACAAAGATAAGCGAATTTACCCACACTTATTTTGAGTGTGAAAAATTTTACACGGAAAATTATCCACTCATATGGAAAAGGATTTAGACGCAATATCAAAATTTCTTCCATATCCCTACAGTAAAGGCTTAACTACATTCAAGACTTTTTGCAAAAAGTAGGGCAAAAAGTGAAAATGTGGTGAGCAAAAATATGATTAGAGATGCCTGTGTGCGAAAAAATTGTGTTTTGTCTGTAGTATCAATCTGAATTGACATATCAAATACTATTTTCCCAGGCTATTTCGCACACAGGCATTTCTAGCGCATATTTTAATTTCTCACTTTTGTACTTTTTGCAAAAAGTCCTGAATGTAAGGCTTAAATTTGTATTTTTTAATTATAATTTACTACACACTCTTTTGTGTAGACCCATGCCTCATCTAATTAAATTTAGCTTCAAATCATCTGTCAAAAAGCGCTGTCATCGTCAAAGAGAATTGGAAACAAATCAAACTTTTCGCGCCAGTTTTGTTGACTGACCATCGTGCAAACGCAAAGTTGTTTGTTTTTTGTTCCGGTATTTCAGTTTTTAAGTTATAATTTTAATTTCAAAGTTAACAAATTCCTTTTAATTTTAATTGATTATATTCCTCTATTGCATCGTTGAAAGAACTTTATTAAAAAAATGTCCAGTCCTGCTAGAACTCCGGGAAGAAGTGTCAATCGTGGCCAAAGGACTCCAACAAGAAGTTTGCTTAGAAGATTTTGTTATGAGTTAAAACTTTACAATCTTTATTATTCTCAGGACCCTCTGCTCAAGATGCTGAGACTCCAATGCGAATGGGTGCTCGAGCAGTGGCTTCAGACAATGTCAGTCTGCCACCAACTTCGCCAGGAGGCGTTAGCGTCCCTCCAACAAGCCCAGCTCGTGCAGCACCCATTAACATGAGTGAAATCGACCTAAGTTCACCATTGAATTATGGTACTCCCAGGTAAAGAAGTCGCTTTATCTTAGATTCCAAAGTTTCAAGATTATTTTTCCCTTTGCAGTTCAATGGGATCAATAAGAACTCCTCGATCTGGTATTCGTGGAACACCAGTGCGTGCTCGACCTGACATTCGCACTGACAAACGCATGAGGCAAGTAGCAGTTGGTGGTGAATCGGTAAGTTTTTTCTTTTAATTTTATTCCATAAATTTTACAAATAAATAAAAACAATCAATGGTAAGCAGATCAGGAAAAGCAACAAATAGATGATACCAAAACAATTTCTTTGTGATTGTTTCTTAAAGAAAAATATTTAAATTATCCTTGAGACTTGGATATAGTCTTTAAAAAAAAAAACTTACTTTTGTTCTTGTTAATTTGTTACGACACAGAGGACACTTTTTGCAAATGTTCTCATACGTCATATATTTTGTGATGCACGGTTTGCAAAAGGAGTGGCCACAGATCAGGAAGTCCGGAAATATCTTGGTCTCGAGACAAATCGCACAAATATCCTCCTCGTATTTGAAGCCAAACATTTTGAATAAAAAATATATAATAAATAGAAAACAGGATATTTTTGACGTAGATATGTTCATAAATAAATCACAATTTGTATATGGCCCGAGAGAACAGAAAAAGTTTGCCTCATAGTTTGTGTTCGAGTAGATGTCAGATAGACTATATGATTATTCCAGAATTTTAGAAATAGCTTATAATTGCTGCATTAGCTGTGTTTTAACATGAAATCACAATTTGATTTGAAATCAATTTTTTTACGCTATGACATGCAAGAATAGACGAATCGGTTTTTTAAAGTGTCCAATTCAAAATTAATAAATCGTTGACTTGGGCTACGTGTCTTTCTGGGAAGGTTAGGAGGTAATGTGCGAAAAATTCGTCTTCACGAAAACTTGTACTGCTAATTAATACATGCTATTAACAATATTTAAACTTCCTAAATATACACATTTCTTTGAAAATAGAATGCTCAGGATACGAAGTCATAGTTCATCATCAATAATTGTCAGTCAGTTAGGTGACGTTTTCTTAAAAGTCTACAAATAACCTTTTTTCAAAATGAATTCCTCGCCTCATTTCGAAGCTCATAAAAACTACATTCGTGGAATCGATGAGGTTTGTTAAGTTCTTCATAAAAAAAACAACATTTCATATTCATATAACTTTTTGCATCCGTTTGTGAAGGCTACTTGTCGCTTTATGTCGGAACTTCGTGAAGATAAAGATATCTGCTCTTTTGTTACTCACACTGCTTCTTGTCATGAAGCTCAAAACATGATTAACTATTTGAATTTCATATTTTGTGTTATGACTGACTACATCGATGTATCATTTACTTCAGCTACCTTGACGCTTTTGTCCATAGCATCAGTTCTTGTCTTAGCTCTGTGTGCATTAGCACTTAATTCGTAAGTTTTTGCTGATCTCTTCAGTTACAAATCATCTTAACTTTCATTGAATTTTGAACAACTTTCTTTTATTCTATAGAATCTCAAATATTCTTAGTGTAGTAAAATATTTCCAAATGAACGAACACAATGCTGGAGCAACACTACTTGTGCTCTTCAATGGAATTCCTGACATCATATCAGCTTTTTTCTTCTACGACGGAGATACAGAAATGCTAATAAACGAAATGCTAGGAACTTCATTATACCTTCGAGCTTTTCATTGTGGTATTTTGATTCTACTCTGTCCAACCACTTTGCTCGGAAGTTATTTCAAACGTGATGCATTTGCTTATTTGTGTGGAATCTTTGTTCTCTTTATTATGACATCGGAAAGGGATACTAATGTTTTTGAAGGCATATTCGCAATGACAATCTATCCGATTTTGTGTTGTGTTATTTGCTATCATCATTATCTGGAACGAAAAGGTAAACAATAAGATGCATGTTGGCTTAAAAAAAAATTAAATTAAACATCTGTTGAAGAGAGAAAAGGATACGATCACAGAGAGATGTCAGATGAAATCAAAATGCGTTTAGAACTGACGAAAGGAATCGAAATCATACAACTTCCAGTTACATCAGAAACCAATCCACTTAATCTTGGCATTTGCAAGCAGTTTTTTCAGGTTATAAATCCTTTTCGAAGCGAGGTCTACAATGAGGCTAGTTTATGGCAAAGGATATTAATATTCTCATCCATACCAGTTAAACTTTTAGTGCCTGTTGTAAACTTGAGAATTCCAGGCGATGGATGGTCAAGGTTACTTCTAGTTATAAACTTCATATTATCTCCATTGATAATTCTGCAGTTCATTGGATTAAATCACGTTTTGCTTTGTCTATCGATTGGTCTTTTTCTAGCAATTGTGGTATTTTGTTTGACAAAAACGAACATTCCGCAATATCAGTTTGTATGTTGAATATAGAAATTTTAAATAACTTTTTCATTCATTTTTTTTGTGTAATCCAAGCCCATTGCCTTGTATGGTATTTTTTGTGAAATGTTAATAACACATTTCCTCGCTGCAGAATTGCTTTCGATTCTTGTGACTTTGGGAAATATATTCGGTGTCAAGAGATCGGTAATTGGTACTACATTTTTGGCCTGGGGCAATACAATTCCGGGTAAGATCGATTTAATAGTTTTTCCATCAACTAATTTGTAATACAATATTTCTCCTTACAGAAGTTGTTGTCTATGGCGAATTGTTAAATTGGAAAATTAAAACTCTGCCTCTGGTTGAATTTCTTATGGCTCCGCTTTTTAGTAAAAAAAAAAAAAAACACAAAACAACCAATTCAATTGAACTCATAACTACTTAACATCTTCTTTTTAGACATGATTTTTGCCATTGGTTTGACGACAGTCCTTCGAAGCATTGATATGAAAAGTTTTACTGTTGTTGTAAGGAAATTATGATATTTGTTTGATATGATATAGCTTTATTCTGTTATACGTGTTTTGTAATTATTCTGCTATTCATTGGCTGCATTGCATAGGCACGACTGGCTGAACTTCTACTAAAACCCATACTTTTTCTTGCTACAGCTACAGCATCAACTGTAGCACTGTACACTATTTTTGAACCTTTACACACCGAAAGTGGTTTTAACCACAACTAGGACTACACCCTTGTATTCAGCCAGTAAAGCTTTGAGCAACAACGAACCGTAGTTTTGATTTCCTTTTAATTTGTTGAACAATTTTTTTCGCCGACACAGGCAGATAGCAGAATAAAAAACCGTTTTGTCCGCCGCCGTCGATTAGCAGAATAAAAGCTCTTCCAAACCAGGGCGAAACATTCGGAACGAATATGCGACGAAAGCTTCGCATCGTGTCACTGTGGTAGCTCTTATTAATCACCATATTTACACAGGCGAAAGTTTTATCGTCCTTCCGAATGTTTCGCGTTTTCTTTGAGAGAGTCTTAAGTCTTTTTGGTCACAATATTTCTTTAATAATTTTTGTTTTTAGACACGTCCGGGTGATCTTGGACAAAGTGGCTTATGGTTTAGTTTCATTCATCATATTCTCTTCACTTTTGCTGTATTTACAGTGAATTTTCATTTGCGCAAATCTGTTGGCATTTATTCAATGTTTATTTATTTGATTTTTGTATTTTACACATATTTGTATCAATTTGATTTTATTCATGCATTCGGATCTGATCATAATGATGAAGAAAAATTTAATGCAGTATCATGGGCGTGAATTTTGCAAAAAAAAACTAAATAAAATTGTTTTCTTAAGTTGTTGTTAATAAAGTTTGCTTTTGTATTTTTGTTTGATTAAGTTTAATTAAATCCAGGCAGCATGTAGGAAAAAAGGCAAGGCTTTTTTTTCCTACATGAATAGCAACTGCGGTTGTTCATCACCCCACCACATTTAATTTTAAATAAAACAATATTTAAAGTTAAAAATAATTTATTATGAGATCGCATGTTTATATTAATACAAAACTGAAAAGTCTTGTTTTTTTTTTTTTTTTCATTTTTTTTAAATCTTAGTTCATAATTTTGTACATTGTATGTAGTCAAGGCAAATAAGTTTTAGGTTTTCATAGCATGCAGGCAAATGGCATTTTACGTTAGAAGTTTGAATTTTTTTGTCGACTGTTTTCCTAGACACAGTTCAAATCTTAACTTGCCGGAACTAGAAGGTTCTTGGTTCCTATTTAGAATATCAAGTAAAGTTATTCCTTATTCTAACGTATTCCTCCTATAAGTGCACACATAAATTGTTTTCTATTTCTTATATCAGAACAATCAGCAATTCTTCGGGAATAATTTTCATTTTGATTATCCGAAAACGAAGCCATTTTTTGTCTAAAAACCAAGCATCAAACAGAGAATAAAGTTAACGCAAATAGCAAAGGGGTGACTGTTAACCCCAGAACAATAATTATAACTTAATATAACTAAAATAAAACCTTTATTCGACACTTTAATACATGCATCTTACTGCCTACAATATAATTAGAGAATACACCGATCGACAGAAAGATGCACCAACACAAAAAAAAGATATTAGCCCTTTTCTAAAGTAGTGGGGTGATGGGTAACCCCGCTTGCCTTCGGAAGGTTAAGTCCATACTTACTACATTTTCATCGAAATCAAAGCCGCATTTAAAAGCATCCATCAAGAACTCTATATGACCATTACCGAAATTGGGATCCCACGAAAACTTATCCAGCTGTGTAGCGTGACATTGGAAAATAGGCGGTTGAAGGTGAATAGTGAATTGCTCCTCCGAAATATTTCAAACATGCTCAGGGTTTCGCTATCTGATGATTTCTTCAATCTTGTTCTCAAGCTGATTATACGCAGGGACAGGGCCGTATTTAAACGGAAGGCACTATCTTCAAAAGATTCGTCCACATACTTGGATAAACATACGACATAAACATTTTTATAAATCTTATTACAAGTTTCTTAAAGCAATAGAAATTTGACTCATTTTTTATGTTCACTGACAGGTTGTTAAACAGTTATAATCCACGGTACATAACTGAGTTTTGTGTGCTACTGAGGTTAAATCTCTCCAATCTGAAGTTAGCTGCAGATCGCAGATTGTAGGGTTGCACTTCATGGACATTTATGTATATTTTCTGAAAGACCAGCTGTGCTTGATCTTGAAAATAAAAATAAGAACTTTTAAACAAAGACGTTGTCAAAACGTTAAAGCCATTGCAATGCTTCCAACATGAATGCAGTTCGTGTATAAATATTAAATTTAAGCAAGGAGCGCATGGCTCGGTTCTTTAAAACTTGAATTTTGTCTCTTCGTTACACATTTATATAAAATCGAAGCACAATAATCGAAATGTGGAAAAATTATGGTATTATAAATCATAACAGCGTTTTGAAAATTTAAACTTTTTCTAATTCTTCCGAAAAAGCCTACATTTTTACTTATTTTTAAACAAATAAAATTCGCATGCTCTTTAAAGTCTAAGTTGTTATCAATAACTACTCCAAGATATTTTATTGAGACCACTTCTTCTATGTTTTCATTACCGATAGCTCAATGTTCTGTTGCACCGATTTTTAATTTATTCATCCACAACCACTTTAATAAACTATCAAGGTCTTCTTGCAATTTCGTTTTCATTTCTCTTAAATGCTTTCCTTCAATATCTAATAAAGTATCATCTGCAAACAAGGCAACTTTACACCACTTTAGAACTTTAACAATGTCATTAATATGGACTAAAAATAGATCTACTCCCAAATTAGATCCTTGAGGAACTCCAAGGTCAATATTTAAAGGCGCAGATTCATTATTCATCATTTTAGTTTTTTGAAGTTTGTCAGATAAGTACACCTTAAATCACGTCAGCTCTCGGCCAGTTACTCCATATGCTTCGAGGTTAGTTAGTTGAATGTCTCTAGAAATCGTCTCAAATACCCTCTTAAAGTCTAGAAATACAGCTATTATACATTTTCCTTCATCTACTTGCTTCTTCCATCCATTTATGGTCCATACTAATGCTGTCTCACACGAGTGGGCCTTCCTGAATCCTGATTGCTCCCTAATTATCCAATTATTTTCGGTAAAGTATTGCACTAGCTGTTGACTCACTACTTTTTCTATTATTTTCTCCAGCATAGGTAAAGTATTAATTGGTCGAAAATCTTTTGGAGTTGTCAACCTTTGGTGTTGGCACAACAGTCGACATTTTCCAAATATCTGGAAATACTCCACTATTTAGCGATTCATTAACTATTTCAATTATTTCGTTTCCAATTACATTATAATTAATTATCTCAATTAACTCAAGAAAAGCGGTTTTCAGTAGAAAATTCATCCGGATCGACCTAACAAATGCGAAGGATAAACATCAAAATTATTTATTCTATAAATCCAGAGTAAACTCATAAATTTGTTGAGTTAACTCGGGTTTTACTTAACGTGTCTTATAGAGAACTTCACGGCAGCGACAATTGAAGAACAGGTGAAACTTTTTGGTCTTGTAGTAAACCACCAAAAGACCAACTATCATCTATCAATAAACAAACAAACGTCTGTTCACAGCCTAGGACAAAACATCACTATTCATAGCCCAACCTCGAGGTAATTAAGGAGTTCAACTATTTTGGAGTTATCATTAGTTGTCGCTGCTTCTTTGTTTTAGTGATAATGTCCGCTAAATATTCATCTAAAGTTGGGGGTAAAAATGCTAAAACATTGATTGGTTTTATTTAGATTTATAGTTGCTTGAACTTTCTATTGGCATTCTGAAAAACATAAACATTATTAGTTTTACAAATTAAGCTATAAATTATTTTAATATTAATTTCTTTAGCTGGAACCAATTCCCGAACAACAATCGGAAACATCCGAAGCATCAACTGGTCCACAATTGGTGATTTGGGGAACAAATGTTGTTGTCAGCCAATGCAAAACAAAATTCAAGAATTTCTTAATGCGCTACATCGATCCAGATGCAGAACAAGATGAAATTTCTGAAAATATCGATGTCAATGAACCATTGTATTTGCAAAAGCTCGAAGAAATCCACACTCTGGAAGAACCTTATCTCAATGTCAATTGTTCACATTTAAAGACTTTCGATGAGAATTTGTATCGCCAGTTAATATGTTATCCACAAGAAGTTATTCCCACATTCGATATGGCAGTGAATGAGATGTTTTTCGAAAAATATCCAGCTGCCATATTAGAGCATCAAATTCAAGTGCGTCCATTTAATGCGGAAAAAACACGCAGCATGCGTGCCCTCAATCCTGAGGATATCGATCAGTTGATTAGTATTTCGGGAATGGTCATTCGATCATCGAATATTATTCCCGAGATGCGGGAGGCATTCTTTAAATGCATCATTTGTTCTTTTTACACGAGTGTGGAGATCGATCGTGGTCGTATTGCTGAGCCCACTCTGTGTACCAATTGTAATACGAATCACTGTTTCCAGTTGATACACAACCGATCGCAGTTTACAGATAAACAATTGATCAAACTCCAAGAGTCACCGGATGATATGGCTGCTGGCCAGACACCACACAATGTTCTTCTGTTTGCACACAATGATTTAGTGGATAAAGTTCAAGCTGGTGATCGAGTTACTGTCACTGGAATTTATCGTGCCATGCCCATGCAGGAGAGTAATATAGCTAGGAATGTAAAAAGCGTCTACAAGACCCATGTGGATGTGGTTCATTTCAGGAAGGTCGATAACAAACGGTTATATGAAGAGGAAGATGGGTGGGTTTATTTTTAATTTAAAAATTCCGATGGTTCGAATTTTAAAATGATGTGTTCTCTTTTTAATTTATAGAAAAGATCACATTTTTCCTCCAGAGCGTATTGAGCTATTGAGAACACTTTCTCAAAAGCCAGATGTCTATGATCGTCTTGCAAGGGCTTTAGCTCCGTCAATCTATGAAAATGCTGATATCAAGAAGGGAATATTATTGCAGTTGTTTGGTGGAACTAAAAAGAAGCATGTATCTGCTGGAAGACAAAATTTCAGGTAAAACCTAGAATATATTATCTGTTTAGAGAGCTTTATGCTAAAGTCTAGTACGCTGTTGATATATTTTTGTATGGTCTCCAACGAGAAAGCGATAGTAGCGTATCTAAAGTATCACCAATTGTAAACATAAAATGTAATGAAAGAAACAACAAACTAATTCGAATAAAACTCAAATGTCACTTTTCCGCACACAGTTAATGGTCCAGTCAGTTTTTTTTTTCAAAAATTATACCTAGACTTTCTTAAATAGTATGTATGAGTTTAATATCAAACCCGTGCCTGCTTTGCTTCGCATGCGTTTAAAACTTTTAAATTTTTCAAATAAGTCTCTTATTTTGTAAATTTTTTTTTTTTTTATTTTTTTTTTAACTGGTCTATGATTTGAAAAAAAGTTAGCCTATGTCCATGCTCATGTTCCATGCTTTCGCTCTACCAATTCTCATTACAGTCACTTTGGTATTTTCGGAGATTAAGAGGAACAAACAAACTTTCACATTTATAATCTATGTATATAAAAATGAACTCCTTTTTGTGTTCGTACGCGCATAACTCGGGTAAAAATCATCCGATTTGGTCGGGGATTTTTTTGTTGGATTTGTATTGAACCAAAATAACACACAATGGAGCCGAAAATTTGAAAATTTGACCGATTTTTATAGGCAGGAACATTTCAAATTTAATTATTCTTTTTAAAAGAGTATAACTTATTTGTTTCTATCGATGTAGAATTTAGTCCTTCATATAGTTATTTGTGATACTAAGAAATGCTTAAAATATATAAATTGTGCCACGAATTTGACCTGTGTGTCAGTGATTAAATGACAAAAAAATATATGTGCCGAAGGAAGTAAAGGGATACATTTTGCAATCGATTTCAATTTTTTTAAACAACAAACTCTTACTTAACTCTAATTATATAAAATCAACTGTAAAGCTGTAATGTACATATTTTTAAGTCCTAACTAATATATGCTGATAAAAAAGTACGTATACGCCACAGTGGCCATATTAATGCTTAGTTTGTATTATTTAATTATTTATTATTATATTATTTAATTTAAATTACAAGATCCCAAAAAAAAAAATGAAAATACATAAATATATATTTAAGGGTCATAACATTTTCTTCTTCATTTGATGGTAAATCCTCTAGAAGTAGGTACTCAATTTTATTTTATTATATATTCCAGTTCCAATTCATAGCTAAGACAGGACAACGTCAGCTAATATTAATAATAATAGGATATTTTATTCAATTTGAAAATCATTTAATTTGAAAGTTCACAACTGTTGAGCAACGGCAGGTCCATTAACCTCGAAGGTGTACTTTTCTATTCTATCTCGTTGGCCAAAAAAAAAAATAAATGTCCATCAAATACAAAAAACATTGATCTACCACTCTGGTTCGATCTATTAGTCCTTATTTTTCTTTTTTTTTTTTTTTTTTAATAAATAAAGACCTTTTTTTTTAATTTGACGGAGATAAATCTTTCTGTGGGTAAAATGTCAGCCATTACTGATGAGGTCAGTAATCGGCCATATCGAGGTAACCGTCGGAGCGGAATTCTCTCCGATTTCCTACGAATCGGAGACATTTTGCTTCAAGGTAGTTCTCCGACCAGCAAAACGTCTCCGATTCATAGGAAATCGGAGAGAGTTCCGCTCCGACGGTTACCTCGATAGGGCCGAATATCTCTCAGCCTATAAAGCAGGCAGTGCGAAAAGGCAGTCTGGTATGGGTTAGGTTTGGAGGGGTGGTAGGTATAAGGAAGGGCTAGGAGAGGAGTTAGTGGAGCTTGGGGTTAGGTATGGGGGGCCTCCCTAAACCTTTTTAAATTCTGGACGAATTTCAGAATGTTCTCTGGTGGCAAAAACGATATGTAGCCCAATTCGTCGAAAAAGTATTCTCCGAGGGCTGTCTTTCTGGATTTAGCTAGACTGGACCATTCACAAAGGAAGTAAAAGGAGCCCTCCTCCACCTCTTCATCATGGCTTCCTCTGCATAATTCAGATGTGGTTATACCAATTCTGTTCATGTGGGTTTCCATTGAGTTGTGACCTGTTAAGATTCCAACCAAGACAGATAGTTGAGGTCTGCTTAGCTCGAGAAGGTAGTCTGTTTTTTTCTTAGAAAGATCCGGCCATAGATTCCTCGAAACCCGATAGGTATCAAGTGCTGACCATCTGTCGGTTGCGGCTTTGAAGAAACTCTTTTTTTTTCTTTTTTCCTGTTCTAGTGGCATAAACACTGAGGAATCAGTTTAGCTAGGATCAAGAGATGACCCTTTCTTGGCCAGTTCATCTGCTATTTCATTCCCACGTATACCATGGTGTACTGGAACCCATCGAAGGTGACTGTATTTTCTTTCCAGTTTAGTTTACGATCAATTACCAATTACCAAACCAAGATATTTTGCTGTACCCGTGATATGGAGCGGTGTCCCATTTATGGTGGGAGGAACAATATTTGGAATATTATGTTTCCTTGTAAACAGAATCAGTTCAGTCTTACTGGCTGAACAGAATAGACGCGCGGTCGTTCGCGCGGCACTTGAAAAATCGTTCTGTCAAAGTTAAAATACATATAAAGCGGCGCTTCTCGCGGCAGATGCTGATTCGAGCTGTCGACCGAGCCAGTTAAGTGGGTTGACATTAAGTCCACAACTGCTGGCCCAGTTAGTAAGCTTGTTAAGGGATGATTGTAGAAGCTCACACAGCGTGGGTATGAATTTCCCTGAAGCCATTATCACGATATCGTCTGCATAGGCCACAACTTTGGCACCGTTAAGACTGAGCTTAACTAAGATCTGTTCAACGACCAGAAGCCAAAGCAGGGGGGGGGGGGGGGGCAAGACGTCTCCGTGCCTCTACACGTCCTGACTTTTAACTTGCTGTGACCCATTTCTGCGTTTACCAGTCTAGTTTGAAGCATGGAATCAATCTTATTTAACGCCGTCGGATCATTGTTCCTAGAGTCAAGGGCTCGTCGAATCGCCGTGTTTTCAACGTTGTTGAAGGCCCCTTCTATGTCAAGGAATGCACCTAGAGTGAATTCTTTGAAATGTATTGATTTCTCAATCGTCTCAATCGCAGTCTGGTTTGGAGCAAAACAATATTACAAATTAATGTGAAGGTCTCTTATAAATTGTTGAAATACTTTAACTTTTCACTCTTCTAAAAAAAATACCCTTGGTAGATCGCCCTTTTGGCACCTACTGTTAGGCTATCGGAGGAAAAAAAGTTTACGGTGGGTAACATGTAAAAGTTATGCCCTATTTTAAACCCTTTCGAATGAGATATCAATCACGTCAGTGGCACTTCTATACAGCGTTGCCGCCATAAATAAAATTAAAGTGCCATATTTTCTAGAAAAACGTGCCAATTTTCGTGCCACATGAAAAATTCACAAATTCTTCTATTTTCTTGAAAAGGCTTTATTCGTGCATTGTCAAAAATTATGTGTGCTTCTGCCCACTTTTTTTTCATTAAATTTTGTAGAAATTTGTTTCATTTTGAGTAAAATATTGAAAATAAAAAAACGTGCCACACTGAAATTTTTCGGGCAAACGTGCCACGAGGAAATTATCGTGTCAAAAAAGCAAGATCGTGCCACTTCGGCAACGCTGCTTCTATATCCGAAAAAATTGAGCTCAAATTAATTTAAGTACTCCAAACTAAGGTGCAATTTACCGCAAACGTGATGACTCATCACCTGAAATCGATAGCTACAAAACAATACCTTTATAATATAATCTTTATCTATCGATTAGTACATGTAGGATGTCTCTAGTGCAAACAGTCACTGAGCAGTAGGGCGCTATATATCACCCAACCCTCCGAGAGAGACATGTAATCCATGTCAAAAACTGTGATAAATTGGAGTGTATAAAATTGAAGAAACACTTTGCTCTACAGGATAGTATTTTTTATTGTGAAAAAGTTAGAAAATCGTTTGTGGCAAGTGAGTAAAAAAAAATGCCAATTCGTAACAGTTCCGTTTATAAAGCTACAGTTTTTGCGATTCCGAAGGGCTAAGGCCCTCCGCTGCTGGTGGGCATAATTTGGGCAGCCAGAGTTATTTTTCAAGTCACGCGAATCGCCTTAATGCTCCCCCACTTTTACTGGCGACAAACTGTTATAACTTATACATCGTAACGGATCTCCTTATACTTAAGTGTTCTTGGCCTAGAAAACAGCCCCTTATGCAGATTCTGTTATACCTATGAGAAAACACTGGACCACATACTAGGCAGATGCGAATTAATTATGCATCAAAGATATCAGTACATGGGACGACACTAGAAGAGGGTGACTCATCCTCTCTGAAGGTATTCCAAATACTCAAATTTCTTAAAGAAATAAATTTGGAGCAAGAGCTCTAGGGTGAGCACTGGGTATCTCATCTAGCTATAGATGGGAGCACAATAGATCTTTATGTCGTAGTGCAATAACTTCTGCTAATTCATTCATTCAATGTCAAATAACTGAACTGTTATAAATTGGCACTTCTCTAGTGGCATGCTTTAAATTTATAAAATTTTAAAATACTAATTTCTTTAAATTTCAAGGTCAGAAATACACATCCTCTTGTGCGGCGACCCCGGTACATCAAAATCTCAACTATTACAATATGTTTTCAATTTGGTACCAAGATCACAGTACACTTCAGGTCGTGGCTCTTCAGCTGTGGGTCTGACAGCATACGTTACAAAAGACCCAGAAACACGACAATTGGTTTTGCAAACGTAAGTCTACAATATATATACAACATGAACTATTTATTTATGTGAAAAGCCATAAGTATTAACATAAAAAATAATTTTAGTGGTGCATTGGTTTTGGCTGACAATGGCATATGTTGCATTGATGAATTCGACAAAATGAATGACTCCACTCGCAGTGTTTTGCACGAAGTCATGGAACAACAAACCTTGAGTATAGCTAAAGCTGGTATCATTTGTCAATTGAATGCACGAACTTCGATTTTGGCTGCTGCAAATCCTGCCGAATCACAGTGGAATAAAAACAAGAACATTATTGACAATGTCCAATTGCCACATACTCTGCTCTCGAGATTCGATTTAATTTTCTTAGTTTTGGATCCACAAGATGAAGTATTCGATCGTCGTTTGGCATCGCATTTGGTATCGTTGTATTATGCCTCAAGACAGGAAGAAGAGGATACCATGTTTGTAAGTTAATTTTTGTTTTTTCTTTCATATTTTATAATGTAATTTTGATATTTTTTTTTTATTTTTTTAATAAGGATATGAGTGTCCTTCGTGACTATATTGCTTATGCTCGTGAACACGTATCGCCAACACTTTCCGAAGAAGCCCAGCAACGCTTAATTCAAGCCTACGTCGATATGCGTAAAGTTGGTGCTGGACGAGGCCAAATATCTGCGTATCCAAGACAACTGGAAAGTTTGATTCGTTTGTCTGAAGCCCATGCTAAAGTCCGATTGGGCACTGAAGTAACTGTTGTTGATGTTGAAGAAGCTTGGAGGTAAGTTGTATTTTCAGTTTATGTTGAATATTAATTTTTTACATTCGAATTTGTATTTAGATTGCATCGTGAAGCTCTTAAGCAATCAGCAACAGATCCACTTTCTGGTAAGATTGATGTTGGAATTCTAACAACCGGGTTGTCTTCGGCAGCCCGTAAGAAGCGTGCTGAACTTGTTGCAAGTATTAAGGATAATTTGAAGAAGAGAGTCAAGGTGCCAACAATTCCCTATCAGAAATTGTTTAATGAGATTCGGGAGGCCTCACAAATCGTAAGTATTTATTTTTGTGTGCACGGATTAAAGAAAGCCTTTAAAATAAATTCAATTAGAAATATATAATGTACATTAAGGTGATATTTAGATTTTTTTAAGAAAATTGAGTGAAAATTGAATCAAATTTGTATCTCTAGGTCCATATTTTTAGGTTATACGTATATCTTCTTGGATTATGTCCTCTTAACAGCTCGACCGAGTGACAGAGTTCTCCAATGGTCTTATTAAGCCAGATCTACTTTCATATAAAAAAAGAGCGTATGTAGAATCGGTAGTCTGAATACATCTCATTGTTTCTTGTGTAAGAATATTTTATTGTATCGCGATCGATATCGGTATCGGTATCTATAGAATGAATCTAGACTTATCGAATCTTCCTCTTCTTTTTGACCCATTTTCAAATATCAATCTCGAAGCAAATATGTGCATACATAATTTCAATATGTAAAATCAAATGATGTCAAAGTACTAAAAGTCGAATTTGCTAACAAATTCAAATTCCTTCGAATTCCCTCAGCCACAAATGTACTTTTAAACTAGCATCATAAAGGACAGGTGGCAAATACACCAAACTGTTGGATTTTTGATTTCACAAAATTTGAAATATGCCTATTGGTTGCACTTTGTTTCAATACAAAATAATCTATGAGAAAGCATGCAAACGGAATCTAACTACCTGCAAATGATCTTAGCACACAAATTGATCTGATCTCTTCTTTGTTCTCCTACATTGCCTAGGATCCAACATGGAACACTATGCATGTTATGTTTCGTCTATAATCAAGAGTGGAATCCGAAAATAGCATGTTTCCCTGTGAATAAACAAATAAAAAAAAAAAAAAGAAAATAGAATTCCGTAAAACATTTTCCAAACAACACAATTGGCTCGGAATAGTGTTATTCTAATTCTTTTGTTTGATTTATGGTTTTATGTTACGGTTGTTGTTGTTTTATAACAGAACTTAACCATCAAAACAAAATTTTTGAGAATTTCAAAACACATCCCTTCTAAGTAAAAAAAAAAAAAGAATATAACGACTAACCTACAAACGGAGCCATAATATCGAACCAGGGATTATCCCTCAGGTAGATGTTTCGATGTTATTTCGCAAAAAGAAAAAAAATATGTAAACAAAATTATTTACGTATAGATTTATTCCTGGCTTTAATCCTCAACTACCTGTTCCAATGTTCATTATCATCATTTTTCTACTAAATTCTTATTTTTCTTTTAGCTCATTACCCGAGAACAATTCGAAGATGCTCTTAAGGAAGTTCAGGATGAAGGAATAATTGTTGTTATGGGAAAAAACACAATAAGGGTTTGCTAAAATTTGTTGCTGTTTTTTAAGATCATTCTTATTATTCTATTAGCAATTATTTGTTTATGTTATAACTTAAGTTTTTTGTTTTTAAATAAATAATAAATACAGAAATAGAAGGTATATTTTTTTTGATGAAAGGACATGATCTTTTTGTGATCATTAGAAATATACAATCGAAGTTAGACCTATTAGATAATATGAATGTGAAAAAAACAAAATTTGTATTGCAATTTGAGCTTTACATATCAAATAAGAATTCCTAGTACACATAAAACTAAAAGCTCAATCAATCAGAAGCATATCCAAATACAGAATTGTATGGCGTGTGTCGGTTTATGTGTGGGCAAATGTCTACACCGATTTCTGTGTCGAACACGGTGTCAAGAAAATCAAAATCTTTTGATATTTTTTGTCGACAAGTGCTGTTTGTATGGCGGAGTGCCACACTGGTGTAATGACACCAGAAGCTTTGTATATGAACGAGATAAAAATTTTCAAATTTAAAATAAGTATAGAATATATTCATAAGCCTATTAGGCAAGTTCAGGAAAATGAGATCTCAAAGACCTCAGCAATCTCAGTTATATGAACAGAAGCCTAGTTCCTTTACTTTGAAACTCTGTGATTTATTGTGCATTTATGTGAATTTCAGTACAACGTTCTGTCAAAGTTCATATAAAAAATAAAATGGCAGTAAAATGCACAGAAAATCACAGAGTTTGAAAGTAAAGGCACATACCTAGGATTTCTCAGCAAAATATCTCAGCTTAGCTGTCAAAACTTTGAGGAAAAAAATATTGGATTCGCTTGCTCACTTTTTGACGTGAAGAAATCTCCGAGATCTTATTTTCCTGAACATGCCAAATATGAATTTTGACAGAAGTTTGAACCTAAATTTGATAGTAATTGGCAGTTTTAATGGCAGTTAAAGAATAAAGGGATTCATGAATCTTATGTTTGATAATGTCGCTATTTATTGAAATATAAAAAAAAATATCTCAAAATTAAGTCTTTTAAATAACAAATGTGGGCAAAGAAAAAAATCATCTTCGAATTATGTGGGGCTATGTTTCATTATCGGTGATGGTACAATTCAGCATATAAACTGTTATCAAAGGTCACAGTAGTGCTCAGCCAAGTTCTCGGCACTACTCCCTTTTTACAGGAACAAATTCAAGCACTTTTCGACCCCCTCTAACTTCGTAACCAATAATCTCAGAAACTTCAAAATCGCCCCTCATCCTCACCAAATTTCAACTCCCTAGCATAAGTGGTTCCTGAGATACAGGACGCCAAAAATCGCGAAAACCGTAACTGACTGACTCACAGGCTGACAGATCATCAAAATTATGGAGCACTTCTAGACACCGTAGAATCTTGTAATTTCGCACATCGGTAGGCCTTGTGGTGTATACAAAGGAAAAACTCCAAAACCTGGGATTTTGCATATGGGGGGCGTGGTATCCGCCCACTTTCACAGAATTGCTATAATTTATTTGGAGCACTTCTGATTGTTGTAGAACGATAAAATTTGATAGAGCGGTAGCCCTTTAATAGCACAGGAAAAAAATTTAAATTTTAAATTTATCATTCAGGAGGCGTGGCATCCACCCACTTTTCAGAAAATAGAGTTATCAATCATATGGAGCACTTCCCGACTTCAAACAGTCTTGTAATTTCGCACAAAGGTTGGCCTTGTGGTGCATACAAAGGAAAAAATCGAAAAATTTGGATTTTCTATATAAGGGGCGTGGTATCCGCCCACTTTCACAGAATTGCTATCAATTATATGGAGTACTTCTGATTGTTGTAGAATGATGAAATTCGGAAGGACAGTAGGGCTTGCAACGTTTACAATTGACAAAATCGAAAATTTGAGGATTTCCATATAGGGGGCGTGGTATCCGCCCACTTCCTCAAATTGTTTTCAGATTGTTTTAGAATGATGAAATTTGGTATAGAGGTAGGGCTTGCAATGTGTGTAAGGAAAAAAAATTAAATTTGAGATTTTACATTCAGGGGCGTGGCATCCACCCACTTTCTTAGAACTATGTCTGATTGTAGTGATGATGAATGATTTGGTAGAGCGATAGGGCTTGCAAGGCAAACAAAGGAAAAAAATTTAAAATTTAATATTTGACATTCAGGGGCGTGGCATCAATCCATTTTCTCAGAAGTGTTGTCAATTTTATCAAGCATTTCTAATTGTTGTAGAATTATGAATTTCGGTTGAGCGTTAGGTTTTATAATGCATGCTGAGGAAAACTTAAAAATTTGGGGTTTATCATTCAGGGAGCGTGGCAACCACCCACTTTCTTATTATTATTATTGTTTGCTGTACAATGACGATTTGTTAGAGTGTTAGAGCTCAGGTGCATTCGAAAATTGATAATTTAAGATTTTGTGTTAAAAAAAAATACTTTGCAAAAAGGAGTGAAATCACACCAAAAACATGAATGTTACAAAAAACCTTTATGTTACAAGTCAGTCGTAAAAAGTAATGAGAACTAAAAGTTTGCCAAGTTCTAAGTTTATGAAGGTTTATTATCAAATATTTTAAGTAGAGTAATATCGAAAAAACTCCAAATTATGAGAGAAATTTCTTATTTAATGATTAATGACTAAAATTTGGTAAGTTTACTTGGCAAGTTTTCAAAACCTTTTGAATTTTGAGTATGTAATCGGATGAAAAAAAGAAAGTTACCAAACTTTAGTCATTAATCATTAAATAAGAAATTTCTCTCATAATTTAGAGTTTTTTCGATATTACATCATTTTTTTAAACGAACCAAAATACTTGAGTACAATTTCCTTTTTTTTTTATCAAATTTTAAATTTAAAAATAATTTAAACGTAAGACCCCCAAATTTGTAGTTAGTTTCAAAAACCCTTTTACCCACTTGGATTTTTTTGTTTCAAAATCTATTTATTTCCAGGGGCCCTACTCTAATTCGTTCCGAAAGTTAAATTTCCTGAAAACGAGTATTTTGTACTCTCTATTTCTAAAGCGGAATGAATTCTACTACTGTCGGATTGACAATTCCGAAAGTGGAATTTTCGTACCTGGTAACACGTTTCCGAATGTCAAAAGCATTGAACGAAACACAGATTAGGGCCCCAGGCATATTTTTTGGCAACGGAACCCATATCCATTAATTTTTTTTTTTTTTTAATTTAATACTTTAAATTCAAAAAACTGTTATATCGTCGCTTCTGTAAGATTTTTGAACATAATAACCGTTGCGTGCTTACTTTTACAAGTCGTACTTTCCATCTATTCAATCTTGTCGCTGGAAAATGGAGGAAGGGGATAGTGGACAAGGAAGAGTCGGCAAGGCAGCCGACTGAACTGCATCACCAGGGTGGGAACAAAATAGGCCGGAAAAGCTTAACTCTACGAATGAGGGTGAAGTTAAAGCATTTTTAGTATGATGTTAGGAGGTTGTTCTCGAAAGCGCGGCGTATCGCTTTAAAAGCGAAACCTCACTTTCGACCGTGTTCGGTTTTGGTTATTTTTAAATGCGAACAAGGACGAAAATAACAGACGAAACATATGCTAACACTAAAAACCTGATAATTTTTCTTTCTACTGATGCAATATACAACTCTATAAAAAATAACTCTATGAAAAATAAATTTGCCATTTTTCCAGGCGGGATTTCTAGCAAAGTTATGGGAGCTTGAAGTTGCAGCTGCAGCTGCAGAATTTTCACCTGCTAATGAAAAAAAACGTATGACTTCAGGTCCAGCACATTTGGAAGCAACTATTGTAAACTGCAACTCGTGCATAGAAAAAGGAAAGACTCCTAAAGACTACCTGTGTCCTATTAATTCGAAAAAAGGATAGTAGATACCTAACATTAATGTATCGCACCAGGCATCGCACCTAGTTGCATTTTAGAACAATAAAAGGATCTGCACATTGCCAAACAAGTTTGGATTGAAGAAAAGATGAAAGAAATTATTTAGGCATGAAAAAAAATATTCGAAGGAAAGAGAAGGGAAAAACTAAGACCAATCTGTATTTGCTATAGCTCTTTTATCTATCGGGTTTCTAAAATAGGTAATCTGAAAAGATATTCCCTTTCAGGTTTTTTTTTCAAATAATAGATCGGTTTATTGCCTTTTGTACTGAAAGTGTATACCTTAAAAAAAAAAAAACCATTGAAAGATGCAGATGCAGTTTTTTTTTGCATCCATCCGGTTTGAAAACAATGATGTGCATGCATGTCGCAGCACGTACATTAGCTGTAGGTGGTCATGTAGGATTTAAAGTTAAGATATATTCAAAGAGCTAGTACGAATTCGGATTTGAAATATCTACATATTATATTTATCAAATTATAAGAAAACGCAGCAAGTTTTTTTTATTTTTTATTTTTAATGTAAAGGTTTGCTCTGGGAATAAGAGAATAGTGCAAAAACCCAAAGCCAGGTTTATTTGCATGCAAGGTTTATGTCAAACTTCTAAAGAATTGACCTTTTCGGATATACATACATATGTAGGTGATACGGCAACATCAAATAGAATGCACGATTGGGTCGCACTCATAATTGCTCTTAACAAAAATGGGTTTCGTCGCTAAAGATGATTTTTTTTTCAGAAATCGGAGTCGGCTTCTAACTGCTCCAGATCCTGAACCAAGCGAAAAACAGCCGTATTGGTCGAAGGGTTAAGTTGCCATGTCCATAGTGATTTGTCTTAAGTGTGTGGGAAATTTAAACATAAAAATTATAAAAATAAAATAAATAAATTTGGTGGCACAACGGCCCATGATGAACCAGGGCCTAGTGACTTAAAACTCTCAACCATTCCTGTGTGCGTGTCTGCAGGAATGGAGGGGACCTACAGTTTATTGCCGAATCCAAACGGCTGGTGAGCGGCACTTTTCTATGACAAGAGATACTCTTTGAGGATTTGTCACTTCCTCGCAAGAGGCAGTAGCCCGGAAAAAACTTAAGGTGGAAGCGGCTGGTATTGAACCTAGACCTTTGGCATGACAGTACATCGCACTAACCATTGCTCTCATAAAATCAATCGATAAGTAAATAATGAATATGATGTGCTCGGAAAATGTAAAAGCGATTCGAACAAGTTTGCCCTCATAAAATCAGTCGAACATAAAAATTAACAACGGTTAAAACAACATACGGCCACCAGGAACTGTCAACCTCTACCCGGTCCTTATTTTAATAAGATTTTCCTTTGGTAGGTAAATTCAGATTTCTGCCTAAAATTGGATCTTTTTCGTGGCGGATGGATTAAGATTTCAGATTTAATCTTTTTTTTTGTCATGGTATTAGGATATGTTCGTGTCTGTGAACCTTCTGTTTGTCAAACTATAGTATAGCTTTCAAGTACTGGTGTAGTTGTGTTAGTAAAAAGAGGGTAGATCTGCCGCAAAATCTGGATCTGTTTATAATTTCGAATTACATAAGCTACAACTTTTGCCTTCACATTTTTTAAAAACACTTATAGCTTTTGATCAATTTAAGGCACTCCCAAACCAACGCGATTAATCGCTGCGACAAAAGAAAACAATAACAACAACGTGTTGTTTTGTTTGACAACCACGTGTTGTTATTGTTGTTTTCTTTTGTCGCAGCGATTAATCGCGTTGGTTTGGGAGAGCCTTAAAGGGTACTTTTTGTAAAATGCTTAAGTTACCTACAAAAATAAATATCTTCAACAAAATTCAGCTTTGTCGGAATTTTTTTGTAATTTGGCTATTTTTCCTGGGCTACTATGGTTTAAAGTTTGATTGATCGTATACCAGGCAATAAAGATTAAGTATTGTTCCTTAGGCGTTATCCAAAAAATTCAAAAGTAAGTGACCGAATACGAAATCTTTTTTACTACTTATTAAGTGAAAATAGGGCGATCTTACTAATGTCGAATTCCTTTTAACAAAAAATTCGATTTGTTTAGAAGAAAAAATCGATTTTTTTGGTCACTTTCCAAACCAGAGAACTTAGATATTCGTGGCGGCTCTGAAATTAGGATTTGGATAGATGCATCCGAGGGAACCCGGGTTCCCTTATGTGTGGCGGAATCCATTGATGCAATCTGTCTATGTAATTTAAATTAGTATATATAAGTAATACATATACTCTTCTTTAGCTTCAGCCAAGAATAGACTGCAATCGGCCAACTGATCTTCAGAAAGTGTTGTTGTTGGCCCAACATTTGCCAGTCTGCTTCAAACTTTGTCAAAACCTCCGCGATATCTTTATTAGTGTGACCATTACAAGCACGCCGTAAAGTCTCACGATATAAGATAAGATAATACAAAAATATTCAGACACTCAGAGTGTTGGAATATTATCTCCTGCTCTTTTCAGTGCCAATGCATCCATTTTTTAATTTTTCACAAAGCAGATACATAGTCACCAGATAGTCAAGAATTTCGCTGACCAAATCCGGCTTAAAGGACCATGTTTCGATAGATATTTGTGGATCTATAAAAAGGCCTTCCACACTATCCCACTGAGTATATTAAGACATGTCAAAAAAGTGGGAAGTAAATCCTGTATAATAGTGTGGAAACAAAATATGAAATTTCATCCCACACGACTTGACAGCTCATCTCACACAGTTTGACATATGTTAATCCATGAAATTTTTTAGGATTGGTTCTAAAACCATCACACATTCTATCCCACTTGGGGGTTTGAGGTTATGGTGAATTGATTTGTTTGGATGCAAGTGTGGAAGCAAAATATGAAAATCGCTTTCTTCACACAAATTTGGCAGTCGTAAGAAATTCTATCCCACTTTTCTTTTGACATGCGCCACCCTAAATCTTTGTGTTTTATTATTGTATGCGAGTCAAAGTGACATTTCGGTACAAAAATATCCTTATGTAGGCACTATTCAACCTCTAAACGCGTTTAGCTTATAATGCCTCTATTCAACGTTGCATAAGTTTTATGAATAACATTTTGGCTTTTAGAGGCATTATAAAGAGTGTATAACTTTATGCACTCGTTATAATGCGATTATGAATTAGGCTGTTAATTTGGATAGTCTATTATAAAAAAAAAATGATTGGCACACACACAACTACCTTTTTAACAAATTTTTGAAGAAAAAAAAAGTCCCTCAAAATTTCCCTTCAAAATTTCCAAACAAAATTCATTTTTAAATGAAAAAAAAGTTACTCTCTTTAAAACGAGTTAGCGTCGTATTATCTTTTAAACATTTTACTAAAGTTAAAATTGCCAAATGCTTATTTTATCTTTTTAGTATCCAAGTGTCACTTTGGCAGCTACATTTGCAAAAATGGGTTGTACTGTCATTGTTTTAGGCGTGTTCAGCTAGAAAAATAGGTTTAGTATAATATTATGGTTAAAAGATGTTTAAAACTAAGAATATTTTAGTAAAGAGTTTTAAAGTTAGAAAACTGTTAAGTAGTATCATACAAATACCTTAACATCAGGCTGTTTAAAATTTTGCGCCAATGGCATCTTTTTAAAGATTTTTATACATACCGGCCTAATCGACCTAATTGACTGAACCGGAGTGTAAGACTATGGTTTTTATATTCGCTGATCATAGCTCTTTCTGTGACAAAAGTTTCAGCCTTGCAGGAAGAAAGATACCCATGTAATTCAGGTCTAAGTCTATTAATACAGTTATACATCCGGTCATTCAACTGGCTCTATCTTTGTTCTCCGGCGGTTTTGAGCTTTGTAAAAAATGATGTACACAAAACAATCTTTCATTTGGTATACCTACATTTCATTTCTGTTGATCTTACGCCTATTTTGCCCAATTATTCTTTTGATGGCACAAACGGCTCATGAAGAACCAGGGCCTAGCGCGACTTACAACTCTCAACCATTCCTGTGTGCGTGTCTGCAGGAATGGAGGGGGCCTAAAGTTTATTGCCAAATCCGAACGACTAAGGTGAGCGGTATTTTTCTATGACAAGAGATACTCTTGGAGGATTTGTCACTTCCTCGCAAGAGGTAGTAGCTCCGAAAAAAACTTAAGGTGGAAGCGGCTGGTATTTAACCCTAGACCTCTTGCATGACAGTCTAACGCGCTAACATTTACGCCATGGGCTACTACAACAAAATTTCGCATGCAAACTCAAAATTTTTATTAAAAAAAAATTTAAAAAAAAGTTTAGACCAATTTTTTTTTTAAATTGTGAAATGAAGTGCCAAAGTATAGGTAGCATGTTATTGTTAGCGTTGCCGTTGTTTTTAAAGTGTATGTTTTTTTTCGCATTTTGATTAAAATATTTTTCAATTACATTGTTTATATTTAATTCGAAAAAAATGATTCAGTATTTTATTTAGTTCGATTTAAGTTCCTTTCACCTTTAATTATTTAGTTTTGCGATTATTTCGATTTTTTCTTTATTTCGATTTCTATTACTTTGCCATCGTTTGCTTCGTTTTTATTGGTCTCAAAAATAAAAACGAAACAAACGATGGCGAAGAAGTTATTGAAGCAGTTGAATGGGCTATACCCAACCCGTTTTATACAGATAGCTAAACTTTTGACAAAACCTTTTTGAAAATTAATACAAACCACATTCACGTTACCCATATTGTAATAAAAATAATAAATAAGAAAAAGAATTTATGAAGAAAATTAATTGTATTAAACAAAATAATTTTTTCATTAAACAAAAAATAAAGTTACATAAATTCTCAACTAAAAAAGTTTTATATTTGAAACAAATTCTTTTAACAGGCCAATTTTAAGTAAAAAACGAAATTCAAAATAAACCTTTAGCGAGATAACCTTGATCTAAATAATTCATCGCACTTTTAAGGAAATTGCAAAACTTGGAAAAAGAGAGAAAGAAAGAAATGCGAAGTGATCGTAGGGTGAAGTGATTTTGAAAATCAAAGTAAAATAAAAACAAATGAAACTAATCGAAGTAAACAAAAATAATTATAAGAAAAGCGAAAGAACGAAATGCGAATTACAAAAAAAAACGAAACAATATGCACCCGTTTTTTAATGATTTTTTTCCTATTTCAAATCGATTTTTCAGAAAATTTACCCTCCCGACAAAACGGGGGAAAAAGACCCCCTCCAATACAATTGTTTGCTCTTGTTTTAGCCAAACCTATACATGCCCTAGCTTTTTGTCACACATTATGCGAATTACCCTGTATAAATATTTTAAATGACTAAATAATTTCGAACGTTGACGGATTATTGAATAATATGAGACCATTCGCACAACAATAAACATAAAGAATTAAACAATTATGCACACCCCAACTAAATCGTAGAACGCTGCTATTAGTGGCAGAAGGTACATACATATATAATAGGTACATATATCAACATTTTATCATTTTATGTACTACCCACCCACATAAATCAAATGCACCATAAACGATATTGACAAGGGAGTTGCAGCTCATGGCTCGTGTGATATCTTACATGGTCCAGAACAACAACTATCCAATGCTCGTAGGTAATATAAATTTCTTAGACAACGAAACAACAAATTAAAAAAATCGTACCATGGTCCTGACTGAGCCAGAGCCCACACTCTCTACAACGCACATAATGGCGAATAACGTTCCAAGGATTCTTTCCCGGAAAAAGGATGCGGTATGTTAGTGTTTATAAAATCGAAAAGGGAAAGAAAAAACGAAAACAACAAAAAAAAAAAGATTAAGAAGCTGTCCGCCCTCATCTGAGAATGAGAACTACGCGTACATACTACATTTTTGAAATAATTTGAGCCTACCGATAAGTTTGATCCTTTAGGCTTATTTTTCTTAAATTTGTAAGTGTGGCTAAAAACAGTCGATGTCGAAAGTAGGTACGATATTCTCATTTATTTTTATAGCCAAAATTTGTAACCTTTAACAATGTTGCGGAGTCGAATTTTGTTAATAACACAAAGTGTCGTACTCGGGCGCCATTTAAAATTATAATTCATTTAAAATTATATTCGGGTTTTAATAATGTTTTAATGTTTAAATGTTGACATTTTTACAAAAAAAATCATTGGAAACGTTGATTCAAGAAAGAAGGATAGCATTTACCTTCAGTCTAAAAGAAAACATTGCAGTCCTTAATGAGCAAACAATTAAATTTTCTGCGTATAAGCAAACTATCCACTGAAATAAGGCAAAGGTTGTGGTTTAATATAAAGAAAGCAATTTTGTGTCGTTAAAGTTTCGTGTCTTATCATCAAAAACTGGAAAGTTTTTTTTGTTTAATCTTGTGCCAGAAAAGTGATGAAGTTTCTTGAATTGTGGCGTTCTTCTATAACGGACCCACGGTATTTTTAACAATGTGTTCGCCAATTACTTTAAAACTGAAAATTATATTTTCAATTTCGAAGTTATTCGAATGCAAAAGCAAATTTTGCTTGGTTTGAAACACAAGCTAAAGTTTCAATTTATGTCCGTTAAAGTTTCGCACCCGGGCGCCAATTCTTTTTTGGAATATTTTTAATCTTTTTGCAACAATCCTTTTTGCAAATGGTTTCTTCTTTGTAAAAAAATAATTTTTAGGTCATAAATAATGTGTTGCATCCTTAACTTTCTAAACCGAAAATAATAATCAACGTCCTGCTTAAAAATATTTGAAGTCTATAGATTGTGCAACCTGTTTCAACACTCTTTTAAACCACTGTAAACGAGCAGGTACGCAAAAAACGAGGGAATTTATGTACGCGAATTACTATCCAACTGTGTGTGTTGAAAATTCTAATGGAACACTCTTCTGCCTTTGATTCAAAAGATTTTTACTAACTCAATAAAAAAAAAAAAATAATACAGATAGATGTTTTGGGATTTTCCCAATTATTCTTCCAACAGTGTACAAGAGAAGAGAAGGTACCTTTATAAGGAAAATGAATTAGGTATGTCGTCGTCGGTCGCCCGACTTTGATACTCAATGCTTGCATGTCTGCCTCCCTATATCCCTGTCTTCCTGACACTGTGTGCGTAGTAAATTTTCTATGCCAATGCCACACATATATTTTTTTTTATATTTTGTTTAGTCGAAGCAATAATTACGTTGGGGAATTTCACGGGTTCATTTCTATTAATAAAATATAGTTTTAAAAAATATTTCCGTTATTTTATTTTCTAAAACTTACGATTTCTATAACAATCTGTAAAAGAGCTGATAAAAAAAATTGGACTAAAATTGGTAGAAATTGACAGTTTTGAGAAGTGAGGAAATAAGGCTCTCCCAAACTAACGCGATTAATCGCCGCGACAATAGAAAACAATAACAACAACGTGTTGTTTTGTTTGACAGCCACGTGTTGTTATTGTTGTTTTCTTTTGTTGCAGCGAATAATCGCGTTGGTTTCGGAGAGCCTATAAACCTAAAAATTGTAAAAAATTTCTTATTTTCTGGTTCTTCTAGTTGAGCCTGACGTCAAAAGATTCTGACAAATGATGTAGGCAATTGTAAGACCGTGTTCACATTGGCTTCACTTGGTTTTATCTAACTCCAACCTCAAAGCAAAAAGGTACTTAAGTGAGGCAGAATTTTGTAAGTTTGTTTTGAAAAATGAGATGAAACAAAGAGGCGTCAAAATAAGTCGCTTGAAGTGAGGCCAATATAAACGCCGCCGTCTAAAGCACTGTTAAATCAAACTCAAATAAAAAAAAAAATTGGTATCAGAATGAAAAGAGACAAAAGTGTTAACTCGTATAGAATTATTATTCTGGATTACCAATCGAAAATGCCATAAGATTTTTCGAATTTGGCAGCTGTAAACTAGCTGAATTCAAATATATGAATGGT
Organism: Epistrophella euchroma; assembly: GCA_947049315.1. Lineage (NCBI taxonomy): Eukaryota > Metazoa > Arthropoda > Insecta > Diptera > Syrphidae > Epistrophella > Epistrophella euchroma. The sequence continues at coordinate 115,306,695 of OX346245.1, read as the reverse complement.
AACACCATTCAGTTCTGCACATCGATAAAAATCGGACGAAAATGGTGCAGTACTTCTTAACTTGTCAAAAAATACAAATATTTGTTCTGTGTTCTTTACCTACACATTAACGGTATTTATGTAACGAAATAAATTTCTGGGTTGAAAAGAAAAATATAGCGGTCCCTAGACGCTCAATATTATTGTGCAATATTTGGTATTGCACAATATTATTGTCCGTCTGGGGATAATATTGCAAGGTTGTGCAATATATTGAAGAAAATCAAAACCCTTTTGATATTTATTGCACAATATAAAAATATTGATCGTCTGTGAGTACAATTGCACAATATTTGTTTATTTAACTTTCAAGTGTGGAGAGTAAACACCTTCGCGAGTGATTTTAATAAGTGAGAATGTCAAAAAACAAAAGAGGATGAGAGAAAATTTATTTTTGAATCAGCTGTCAACTAAATTATTGGATAAAATATTGAACCGTCTGAAGTTTCTTAAAGGCGAGTTTTTTTTGCAATGGCCACCGTGTCCCAAAAGCGCTGCTATAAACTGGAACACGCGAGTGTAGTTGGGTATTAGCAGTCCATATAGCACATCGGATAGTTTAGTATACCGAAAATTTTCAGATAGCTTCAGATTTGTTTTTGACAACAGCTGTTTGGTTAATCAACTGAATTTTCCTATAGGATTACAATGGGCGCGTTCGCCAGGCAATTCAAAGCTATCCGGATAGGTCTGTGTTTTTGTAATCCCATATGGGAAAATTCATGTCAGCTGTTCTGACCTATCCGGCTTTCTCGTTCGAGAACATATCAGATACTAACCTATGTATCTTAAGGTTCGATCCCTAGCCTCGCCACCTATTTATTTAAAAGAAAAAACGGCTACTGCCTCTTGCGAGGAATTGACAAATCCTCCAAGAGTATCTCCTGTCACAGAAAAGTGCCGCTCGTTAGCCGTTCGGATTCGGCAATAAACTGTAGGTCCCCTCCATTCCTGCAGACACGCACACAGGAATGGTTGAGAGTTGTAAGTCACTAGGCCCTAGTTCTTCATGAGCTGTTGTGCCAACAAATTTATTTTATTTATATAACCTATGTATCTTAGATAGCCTATCGGATTGCCAACCGAACGCAGCCAATGACTTGCGTAAATCTGGAGATCAATCAGCTGGTTGTTAAGCGTCAACATAAATGGTAATCAAGACCGTATTTCATTTGATATTTTGGTTTTTAAAATTTAGAAGTGAACATTTTCCGATCAAATAGGTACGCTATTTCGTTCTAATTACATTCATAAATTTGAATTTAAGATGTCAAACGTTACAAAACATGACACTTCTTAGTTTATCAGGTTTATTTCTATGCTTTCCGCATCAAATTGGTGAGAATAATTTATCAGGTCTGCAGAAATACAAATTTTGACAGCTCGTTTCTGCTGAAGTAAAATTTTTTGGGTTTCTTAGGTTTAGCAGGGTTTTTCACCGTTACATGAATACGCTTATAATTTTTTTTTTTACAAATAAGATTCTTTCTGGACAAGAGTACCTACCTACTAAAAAATAATTCAAAGCGTTTTCATTTGATTATCCGGAAAAGAAGAGAAAGTTGATTTTGGATTTGAAGAAAGAACCAACACCTTGCGAACACCTTAAACGTCAAAATCGTAAAATGTAATTTTGTTATTTCATTTTGGAATTGCGATTATATGTGTCTAATTTTATTCGAAGATTAATTTTTGACAAAAAATGAAGTGAGAGTGTATGTAAAAACGCCAAAATTTAATCTTGTATAAAATATAATCGAAATTTTAATCCAATACGCACACGGCCTTAATTTCAAACTGCATTTGAAATTCTTCGAATTACCAAACGAAAACGGCCAATAGATTTGAAAATCCAAAAGCAATGCAAAAACCCAATCTAAATAAAATCTGGAGAAAATAAGGTGAACTTTTATCAATTTTTTAAGTCATTGACCTAAAATTTGGTTGTGAACATGCAACAACTGTAAAAATTGTTCAAACTTGATCAATCAGATTTGGCCTCAAAATTATTTAAGAAAATATATATGTATGTACCAAAGCAATCATTTTAGCAATTTATAATTTTGGAAATGTTCGTCAGTAATTGGGATAGGAAATATTTTTTGGGGCCAAAAATCCAATAAGGGTACCACCACATACGTTTTTCTTTTATAGTTCAGAGCTAAGCCCGAACTGTGAAACAAAAATGTGTGTCTTTTTGAATTCAGAGCGCTCAGAGCTCGGAATTTGTTTTTCTTTTTTCGTTCAGATGAGCTCAGGATTAATTAACCGAGCAAACGGAGTAAAAAGCTGAGCGCAGCCAACTTCATACAGTTTTCATGCAATTTGACAAATATGACAATTCAGTGCTCAAGTGTGTTTCATAATTAATCGGAGTGCTCTGGACAAACTCTGCACAGAGTTTACTCCACTCGCTCAGGCACTAGTGCTCTGCTCTGAACCAACTCTATGTCCCCTTTCACACGAAGATACTAGTTGCTGGTGATTTTTTTGACGTTTTCTTTAAATCTCCTTAACAATCTCTTGTACCTTTCACACGCAAGCAACAAAAACCCGGAGATTTTCTTTATTTTCCTTTTAAACTACCTTGGTTCAACGCACACAAACGTAGCGTGAAGAGAAACGTCAAAAATATCTCCTGAATTTGTTGACCGGGGAGATTTCATTTCTCTCTCTTTCTTCCTGCCCTTCTCGCCTATGAACTAATTGTTGCCGGCAACTCAGTTTCCCTGTGTGAAAGGGGACTATGAACTAAAAAAGAAAAACGACTTGTGTCGTTCGCAGAGGATTTTAAAATTTTAATGTCAATTTCCTGTCTTATCGAAAAGATCCACTTAGGCCGTGTGTGAATTGAGTTAAAATCGCGTTAAATTTTATCCGAAGATAATTTTTGACACTAGTGAGGTGAATCTGTAGGTAGAAAAGTCAAAATTTAATCTCGGATAAAATTTAATCGAAATTTTAAACGAATTCGCACACGGCCTTAATGCCACATATTAAAATGCCGTTAATATGCATCAGGCTACTGGCACTTTATAACTATAGAACTTTAAATTTCGGTTCTTCAATTTATTAGCAGAACTCGGACTAGGAGTACCTAATAAAGCACATACAAAAATTCAACCTTCACTGATTTTTCTTCAGAGATTTAATAATTTGACTATGGTTTCCCTATTCTCAATTAAAATACAAAAATGCAGGTACCTCAAGCTACACAACAACCAAATAAAATAACCTAATTAAATTCCAACTTATTTATTCCCAAAATCCCATAACCACTAATTCTGGTAAAATTCCTCTTTATTGCGGGCGGTAATTGTTGTTGTTGTTTTCAATGCTAGCTGTGTGTGTTTTCATATTTCAAGGGATGATGGTGTTGTTTATATTTTCATTTGTATTTTCTTTTTTTTTTTGTCTTTCTTTCTTGGGACTTTGGGTCTCGGATTTGGATTTCGGGAAATTCTAGGCTAAACTAAGGGAAACACATGAAAATCAATTCAGTGTCATGGCCAAAGTGCAGAAGAGAAGAAGTAGTAGAAGTGCCATTTTTATCGTTAGATAAATGTGTAAATATTATTGAAAAAAAAAAAAAAAAACTGCATTTTATATATAAAAATGTAATTCTATCTCTTTCTATATAAACCAAAATATAAATGGATGTATGTACTTTTCGGGATTCAAAACATTTTTGCATTGGTGATTTAGGAAAAATATTTTCATAGGGCAGTTGCAATCTTACGGTCAAACGGAAAACATCAAGCCATACAAAAAAAAAAAACAAACAATCTTCCGGTTGTACCTATATATTTATGATACAAACACTTTTCGCTCTTATCTTATCTTAACCAGGAACAATTTTCAAAACTGGAATGAAACTAAAAACAATTAACTTGCATTGAGTGGTTTATTTCGTTTTTTTTTTTTTAAGTTTTATGATTTAGTCTAAATTTACTCGCCCTAAATGTTTTTTTTTTTAAAGTGAGAAGCTCCATGGGTTTTTTTTTAGTGCGTTGTTTTCGTCGTGTGCTTTCACTCTCGTTTTTCGTATATCTACGCATGTTGAAAACGCAGTCTTTCGAGAGCAGGCGTTTATTTTAATTGGGTCACTGGATGAATAAAAAACAAACGAAAACTGTGACGACAAACTGCGTTCTATTCTCGCATCATCATAATCGTCATCATCATTATCATCATCATACTCATCGTCATCCTAATTAACAACGAAGGAAAACCAAGAAGTGGAGGAGTTCCATTCCATTATAAACCTTAACTTCACCGTTTAAATTTTGGACTCTCAAATTATGTGTACCTACCTACCTACCTACCTATATAAATAATCACTTTGAGTGAGAGTGCGATGTTTAGTGGACTCGGTGTCGTCGGTGGTGTGTCATGGTGTTTTAAAAATTCCCCAAATCAGTCTAAATGAACATTTCGAAAGTAAAAGTTAAACACACAATGATTTAGCACACAATAATAAAATAGTTCCGTTATTTTTGTTTAATTATATGTTTTTTAATAAAAAAAAAGAAATAATATGAAAGATATATAAATTCCGTTATAACTAAAATAAGACACAACAACAGTAGTTCGTTTAAAGTGTCCCGTTTTTTTTTTCTTTTTATCATTTTATTGTTTGTGTTTTTTGTTTGTTTTCGGCGTTAGAGATAAAAAATATCAATAAAATTGATACAAAATCAAAATAAAAAAAATCCAAAGGGAAAACTCAACACATGAAGTTTCGTCGAAATTTTTTTTACAATTCTGACCGACTCGACGTTTTATAAATTGTAAAAATAACTCTTGTAAGTAAAAATTAAATTAAATGTATATATTTTTATAATTTAAATTATTTTAATAATTAAAATATATTTAACAAAACATCAAAAGGATTATTTAATATTTTTTGTATTTAAAAAAAAAAAAATAATAAAAGCCCCACAGAGTGTTCAATTTTTTGGTGATGTATTGTAATTGTTGTTTTTCTTCCTTCTTCTTTTTTTTCTTATTCAAGAAGGGTGTTGTGTTGGTGATGGTCTTTACTTCTTGTTCGTTTAGTATCGTATAGTTTCTACTACCCTCCCAGGGTGCGTTTACGCAGGACGCACTTTTCCCCCTTGTATTTGTTCATGTTATGTGTTGGGAGGGTGTTTTTTTTTTAAAGTTTTTTTTCTTCCTTCTGTTGTTGTTGTTGTTGTTATTTTGATAGCTCTGAGGGATATTGTCAACGTACAGTCGAAACACCGTATTTGTGATTTGCATGGCTTTCGGGATAAACAAACAGCTTTATCATTTTGAAACACTTTGATGGAAATTATACAGTGCTTGACTGTTATCGTAAAGTTGTGGTTTTGAAACCCACTCAAGGTTTCTTTTTATACTTGTCTACAAAGCTTAAACTGGACACTGTCATTGGAATGCTATGAGTTACCACCGTATATTATTATCCACCCACTATGACAAAAAAAAACTTTTCTCTAATCTTTCTAAGTGCTGTCTTGCGAATCCAGGTTGATATAAAAAAGGCTGTTTTCTGCTTGAGGCCTTGAAATTAAAAAAAAATTTACCTACACTGTGTTTTTTCCCTATAGGGTAGTTTGATAGTAACACACAATGCCTAAAATACGCTTTTTTTTGCGATTTTCAACTGAATACAGTGCCTCGAATCTAACTCGTTAATATTGATCATAATCAGATAGGTTAGGTTAGGCTATTGGGCTGATAGAGGATCTTGTTCCTATCACACTTAGATCAATGTAGATCCCTTGTGATACCCTGGAGAATTGGACGTTCCAATAATAATAATTTAACCTATAAGTTTTCATGGACATCTAAAGCCATTTAGATGTAAAGGCATTGATGAATTTGGACAATTATTGCACACCAGATAAGTTGAAGAGCTCTTCTAAGTTGTTGAAGAAGTAATTTCCTAGGTGTTTATTTTTTTAGTTGCGAGAGTGCTGGGCAGTGACATAAGAAGTGAGAAGAGTCTTTATGTGCTTCTTCATCGCTACAACCTCTGCATAGATCATCCGATCAGCAGATTGTGTCTAATTTCTGTACCTACGAGAGAGTACAGTGATTTCTTGTTTAGCCTCAAGATCTTATCTGTCTTCCCCTTGTCGAAACACGGCCAAAGTTTTTTTGGTATTCGCGTAGGAGTCGAGTAGGGTCCACCTTACATTTGTTTTCTCAAGAATTTTCTTTGCCACAGTCTGTTTGAAGGAGCAGATTGCTGCATATATGTTTTGTTCTGCTTGGTTTGGATCAATTGATGATCCAATTCCTGCCATCATTATCAGATAATACTCATAGACGAAATGAAACCTTCAATGGATAGGTTCGTATTGAAATTTGAACTTTTGAAAAATCGTATTAACGGTTAATGCTACGAAAAAAACCCCATTAGACCATTTTTGTGGAAAATTTCGTCAGCTACAAGATTGTAGAAAATTTTTCTCTAGCATAAACAGTTTTTTAGATATTTGCAAAAAACTCATTTTTATTACCTTTGACCCCTTAAAACTGACCTAGCGGTCATCGGATCGTTGAGGAACACTCTCAGTTTTTAAAGAGTCCCATTACCAACGTCCATATGCCAAGTTTCAGCCTCTATCTAATTTTTTCCTTTCTTTTGGCATTTTTTCGTCTATTCTTACTGGACTAGAGATTGAAAATTTCAATCGATCCCAATCTAAATCATTTCGATGATTCTCAATTTTCCATCATAAAATCTAAATCATTTCAATGAATCTCGATTTTCAATATCAATCTCTAGTCTAGTGTGGCAATTTCTCACAAAAATGGTCCAAACGGTTTTTCCCGTAGCATGAACCATTAAAAAGTAACTCAAAGTAAAGTACAGCAAATCGCGATTAATTGAAATGGTATGAAGATTGCGATGGAAAATCGAGAATCATCGAAATGATTGAAATTGGGATCGATTGAAATGAAAATTTGTGATTTCAATCATCAATATTTTTTGATGATTGGATTAAAAAAAAATCGAATCGTTCCTGATTGACACATGCCTAGACTCTAAGGCCAAAAATTGTGTACATCTTGATTTTGTATTTTTTTTTGTCGTATTTATAGAGAAAAAATGTTGGTAATATGTACTCAAAATTGATAAAACCAAAATTTAAAAAGAAATTCATCAACCCATTTTCAAAAAAAAAATGATTTTTCAAAAAAAAAAAAAAAAAAATTGAACTTTTTTTTTGTAAAATTAAAAAAATATTTTTTTGAAAATATATGTAAGTAAAAATTTTGATCAAAATCGGTTAAGCGGTTAACGAGAAAATCGAAAAAAAAAATGGTTCTATGACAGGTACTGTTAATAACGGTTTTTTGTAATTTTTTTTTTCATCAAATTGTAGACCATACCACTACTAGTACAAAAAAAATTTAAAAAAAAACGCTAGAGCCGTTTTTAAATTAAAAAAATTTTTTTAAATACTCCTATGGCAAGTACCATTATTTTTTGAGCTAAACAAAAAATCTCGATTTCCCCTCTAGGGAATCATCCAAAAATCTTATGCTCCAAGTTCGCTTCAGTGTCTTAGGCTGTAGGCCGAGATACAGACAGACATACACACAGAAAGACAGACGGAATTGCGGGACCCACTTTTTCGTGTTCTCTATCATTGTAATGTCATGTTTGATTGTTATCTCGAGTTCGATTTTTTTTACAAATCCAAAACTTGCCCTATAGTACCTCTTTATATCGCAAGAAAAAATTACAAAAAAGCGTTATTAACGGTACATGCCGTTCGACTTAAAAAAAAAAAACTAATAAGAGCATTGAATTTTGAAAACGAAATTAGTATTTAATTTATTTACAAAAAAAATAAGTTTGAAATTAATTTTTTTTTTTTTTTTTCAAATTTTAAAGTTTGAAAATTAATTCTGTGGACTTATGACCCTGTGCCAATATTTATGTTTGAAGTAATCAATCAGAACTTTAGTTAGAAATTATGAAGTAGGTCTTTAAACTCTTAAATAAAATTCGCAATTTATTAATCGGGTTTCGATGGCAATCCCTTGATTTTGAACTGCAAAAACTATTGCCATTTACTTATGCATATTATGTATACAAAATATCTAAGTAATTTCGTGCAGTGGTTTCAAATTGTTATCTTCAAGGCAGCACAGAAACTAAATTTCTACCTGCTAGAGATGTTAAATAAGAATAAAATTAAGAATATAGGAATAGTGGGCGGGGTGGTAGGCGGATTTTATAAATGTCATACTTTAAGTTCGAAAAAACATAATTACATCAAAAAATTGTTGCAATCGCGATTTTTTAATCGCAACGATTTTAAATCTCAAGTGCGAGCCTAGCCTAACTGATGCAACCTGAAAAGGCTTGTGGTGACCAAAGGTTTAATTAGGCTGGGCATGCAATTGCGATTTAAAGTAGTTGTGATTAAAAAATCGCGATCGCAACAATTATTTGTTGTGCACACACTTGCGATTTGTAGTCGCGCGATATTTTATCGTTATAGAATGCAACACCTTTTAATGGATGTGCACGCACATTGCGATTTAAAGTCGTTTTTATACTGAAAAGTCGCTCCAAAAATGGAACCTGTTTAATTTTTTTTAAGTGACGCGATTTTTCAGTCGCATGTGCGTGCACTCACATTTAAAACCATGTGTCTCATTTCTTGCGACTTAAAAATCGCGCGACTGACAAGCGCAAGTGCGTGCATTTTTATATTTTTCCGCGACTACGATTTTTAAATCGCAGAAATTTAAATCGCAAGTGCGGTCACACACATGTAATTGCATTTGTTTCATTTTATTTTGCGACAATCGCGTCGCTCGTAAATTGAAACAAATATCAATCGCGATTTCTCGGTCGTATAAGTGCGGTCACTCACATTACATTTTTTTAGACTTGTTAAAAGAAAATGATACTTTTCTCAATCGAAAACAATTTATATACGGGGTGTCGACTGTTCTATCATGCTATAAAAGTGTACTACACCGAGCTGTTGCCTTTGAAGCCTATGCTGCAAGGCAGGACAAGAATTATAAATGTTTGTCCCATTAGAGGTAAAGTAGTATAGACGAAAAAGGAATAATATTATTTAAGGGAGGAAAGAATATTAAAAGAATGGGCAAAAAGAGATGGTCTTTAAAAGAAGGTTGGTTTGGTTTGGTTTGTTAAGTTGGGGGGTTGTCGCTGATATGGTTTTCAACTTTACTTTGGCTTCTCACATAGTTTACTTTTCTCGAAAAAAAAAGAAGATCCTGTAAAACTAAGGTGATTGACCCTTTTATATAGCTACACGCATTCTTTAGCGTTTTCTTCAAAATCAGCATCCCCACATAACAACGTTATAGAGCTGCTGATAAAATTTGTCAAAATTTGTACCTACCATTTGATTTGGTAGGTAATAGGGGTGTAGAAATATCGTACAGACAGAATGGAATATACAAAATGGTAAAGTTATGGATGGAGAATGTCAATTTGGAATTTATTGCAAACAACGCAGGCTCATATTTTAAATAAGAATAAGAAAGAAGGCATTTTCTGGTGAGATTTGGGAATTCCGGGCTCCGAGGTGATGTCTACGTTTCTAAACGGTCTGTTGAGCTGTATTTTAACACATTTAAATAATATGTATTAAGATTTCAGCACCAAATAGAATTCTATTAATAAATTAGCCCAGAGTTCGGAATGCTGAAATTTTAGCATCCTTTTTTGGCATTTGTTGTGGAGCGAGATAAAGCAGTGTTCTATACTTAAATGAATATTAACAGCCATATTAATAAAAAACGCTAATTTCACCTTTATTCCACGAGTTTACTACACCATGGAATAAGAGAAGCTACGGATTAGAATTTTTCATTAATAAAAACAAATGGTCTTATTAATTAGATTTTTGGCTGTTTAAACTATGTCTAAGTATTTTGAAACAGTCGGAAATATGCTTTTTTAATAAAAAAAAAAATATTGCATTTCTCTAGGTTTAGACAATAGATTACGTTGTCTAAAGCAAGATAAAAAGATAGATTACTTTAGTTAAAACTAGAAAGGTTTTTTAAAAACTTGGACGGCTGTCTAAAGTTAGACAATGTTTATTAATAAGACCAGAAAAGTTCGTGTAATAGCAAAGAGACGTTTACTGAAAATCCCTTAAGAAAATCTACTACAATAAGTGAGATGCCTGTTTGGTTACTTGAAATTTTCACAAAGTTTCGCAAACTCCGTTTGGGTTCTGACAGCGAAACAAAATAAAGGTCAAAGTTATCGAACACACCTAAGAATTATCTTGTATATTTCTGTCAAAACTTCATATTATCATTTTTCAATCAATATTTGTGTTGTATCTGTTGCTTTTGTTTTGTTTTGTTTTTATTTTTATTATAAGAAGAAAGCCGTGGCGTGATGGTTAGTGCGATGGACTGTCATGCCAGAGGTCTAAGGTTCGATCCCCAGCCTCGCCATCTATTTATTTAAAAAGAAAAACGGCTACTGCCTCTTGCCAGGAATTGACAAATCCTCCAAGAGTATCTCCTGTCACAGAAAAGTGCCGCTCGTTAGCCGTTCGGATTCGGCAATAAACTGTAGGTCCCCTCCATTCCTGCAGACACGCACACAGGAATGGTTGAGAGTTGTAAGTCACTAGGTTCTAGTTCTTCATGAGCTGTTGTGCCATCAAATTTATTTATTTATTTATTTATTTATTTTATAAGAAGAAAAAGAAAATGTCCTTGTCCACCTCTTGCATCCCAATTTAGGTTATTCTCAACAATTGCTATGAGTCCTCTTCTTGAACAACCTATATTTTTGATTTATCTGCTTTTGCATATTTTTTTTCTTGTCAATCATGGCTGATTGTCAAATAGTTGCAAATTATTTAAGAACTAGATAAATATAGTAGACATTAATATTTGTATTCAAAATCAAATTTGTAATCTCAGAATAAATTCACACATCTGGCTCTTATTCCTTTGCTAAACCACCTTCTTCAGTGGCTTAGTTTAGTAAACGTCACTTTGTAGAAATTTTGTTTTATTGATAAAGCCTATAGTACGCAGATCGGGAAAAGACAAACTTTATCTCTACAATTTCAGTCTCTACAAAAACGTTGGAAAAAATTATCGATAAATAATAGCTGATCGTGTTTATCGTGCAAAATTATTGACCCTGCAAAATTTTTCCCGCAAAATAATGCCTCGAACATTATTTTTCCTGGAAAAATTTAATGGAGACTTCACCCTACAGCGGGTACAAACGTCACAATTTTGCGCGTGAACTGCGTACTACCTGGAAAAAAACTGAAGACAAAATTTGTGTTGGGAAAAATTTTGGATGAAAAGAAAATTTTTTCCCGAACTGCGTACTAGGCTTAACATTTTGCACTTATAGTCCACGAAATTAAGCCTAGTACGCTGCTGATACGAAACGAAATTTTTAGTTGGTCTCCAACATGACAACGAAATGCTTACGAAAACCATAACGAAAATTTACCCCTTGAAAGTGTCACCATTTACAAAAACAAAGAACACACACAAACGCATACAAATCACAGAAAGCAATGTCGTGATGAAAGAAACAACAAATACAAACAAGAATAGAGAGCAAATGTCACTTTTCCGCACACAATTAATGGTACAGGCAATTAATTATGTGCGAAAACAGAGGAGAGATCTCGCCAAATAATCTGCTACAATTATCAATTTCGTTCATCGAACAGCGTACCGCAGAACGAAAAGCAGAACGAAATTTTTCGTTTATGATTTCGTTGTGTAATTTTTGTATGGGATTTTTCGTTTCGCATCAGCAGCATTCTAGGCTTTAGGTCTAATGCTTTTCTATTCCACGTTATTAATTTGGCTGTAAAAAAATTCAAAATTTAAATTCAAACTTTAAAACATTAAAGCAAAGTGGATGACAGCAATTGCAGCAAAGTACCACATACACAAATTCGACCCTTAATTACTTGAGTGTAAAAGGAAGTTCCTCTTTGTATCTTAGAAGATCAATGCATTCGTAAAGATTCTATTGACTCAAATCGGAATGAAATATAACACTTGCAATGGAATGCTTGTGCGTTCCTCTCTTATATTATGCACTATATACCTACACTCTTTACTCATCTTCTTATAACATAAGATAAAAGGACTCCATTATAGTTATACACACCACATTCTACAAAGTGTCCTGCTTTTCTGTTAATGACAAACATCTGCTTTTGAACCTTCGAAAATAAATTAATTTCACGGAGCATCTGTTGAAATTCAAGCGAACACATTAAATGCATACGAAGGATATATATATTGGCAGGTATACAGGATGCAGGATTCATATAATTTATGTCTCGATCATTGTCAGGATTTTTGGGTACCTACCTAGACGTAGGTACCTACTTGAATGAATAAAAACACTCTCGAAACAGTCACTATACAGAGTTTACAAAAAAAAAAATTCTAGAAAAATGTGTTGTGTTAATGAACAAATCAAAGCAATATGCATATCTTCTCCAAGCAGTAAGGCCTTCTGCACACGAATCGTCGTGTCATAGACGCGTAAAAGATTCGTAATGTAGCGACGATTCAGCTATGGCTTATCTTCTGCACATGAAACCTTACGTCATAGATAAATCACTACATATTTTCAATCAATTTCAAAATTTTAAGTTGATTTTTTTTCAAAATTTTGCGTAGGTAATTAACTGCCATTGTTTTTTCTGATGTGTATCAATGCTCTTACCCAAGAATCTTTCTAGTTTTTGAGAAATTTAAAAAAACCAAATGCACTTTTATAGTATTTTTTTTTCACTTTAGGTCAATTTTTCAGAAATTACCTCCCCGCCTCAGAAGGGGGAGAGAAATAGAAATTTCCCTTATAAAATTTAATTCTCAGAATGATACCCCAAAATATTCTGCACGAAGGGACACGCCGTAATGAGTGGGCGGACGAACTGGCCAGGCAAGGATCAGCCCTTCATAGCTCACTTGCGGAACGAGTTAATATTCCTCTAGGAGTTATGAAGGGCAATTTATTCTCAAATTTCCTAACCGAATCCAATCGAAGGTGGGGCAGTCTGAGGCCTACTTTTAGTAAATCCCGAACAAAAGATCTAATTTGCAGATTAAGGCAGAACATTGCCATCAGGATCGTTGCAACTTGCACTGGGCACGGGCCAATAGGAGAGCATGTGGCAAAACTGGGTATACCTTACAATACTCAATGTCAAAGTTGTGTGGACCAGCAGGAAAAGGAAACAATAGTTCACTTCCTCTGTAAATGCCCTGCTCTAGCCCGGTATAGATTACAATCCTTTGGACATGGTTTTTATGACGACCTTAACGAACTTTCCGAAATGAAGATCAAATAATTGATCTCTTTTCTTAACGCAACGAAATGGCTTTGAGACGATGCGACGGTAGCCTTTTCATCGTGAACCCCTTCTGATTCGCTAGACTGCTAGTATGCGGACTTTGAGTTTTGAGGGGACACGGGATGCAGGGTAACCGAAGGATCGCAAGGTTTTCCATTCAGCTTCCGCTTCGGTGCCAGCCAACGAGTGCCTAGTATAGCATCTTGAAAATGATCTGCGATGCAGAGGGTTATTCTTCTGAGTGAATGTCTGATGAGTCATCTTTAATAAGTGACTCAATGCTTGCGTTCGGGTGGTAGTGAGATAGGCTATCCACCTATCCCAAAAATTTTCAGATACCTTGAGTTGTTGTTGCATCAGCTGACATCAGAAGTTTTTCAACAAGGGATTACAACAACACAAACCTATCCGGATAGGCTTGGCTTGCCCCCCGAACGCGGCCAATATTACATAACTTTAACACAATCCGCACAACCTTTATAAAATAAAATCTAAAAGGCCAAACCACGGAGCCCACCTGAGTCTGGCAATGTAGTGAATAGTTTGACACTTAAGTATCCCTCCCGCCAGCTTCTACTCCACTCTTCTGTAAATTGGTTCCAACGAGTTTATGGGTATCAAAACGGCGCTTTTTTGCGCAAACTGGGTCAGCGAGCTAGCTTGTTCGTTTGCAGCCATTTCTACCTACCTACCAGGGGACACATATATTATATCGATATGGCGAGCTAAATGGTGCTTGCTACGTTCAGTAAAAGTCGTATAGTAGAACGCTGCCAGTGGAATGTTTTCGCAATCCACATATCGCGTTGATGCGTGTCTTCCTATTTATTCCTATTGATAGCAATTTACCCATCAGTTTAAGTGGTGTTTTACTTTTGCACAAAAGTAAAAGTTAAGATCGCTTTAAAAACTTGAGAAAGAAGATAGAATTGAGTTGTGCGTTGGAAAAAGACAAAAGATTTAGTTTACTTTTGTACAAAAGTAAGTTGAATGTAGTTAAGCCTTAAGAATTAATTTTTGCAAGGCAGTAAAGGACTATTCAAATGAGAGCGACCAACGACCAACGAATGAACGAATATTCGTCCATTTTGACATTTCATTCACATGGCTTTTTTTTATTCGTCGCGAATCACCACTAAGAAAACATAAACAAAATTGATTTTGAGGTTAGTCGCGCGCGAACAATTTGTTCGTGGAAGTGTGGATCGTATGTGGAACGCGAATAGAGTTTGACAATTCGAAACAATCAGATTGGAATTCGCGACGACCAATTTGTTTTCTCCAATTTATCTTGTTTTAGCAATTAAAAAACAGATTTTAGTATATTAACATTTTAATAAATTATATTTCTACGATTTTGTTCAGTATTTGTGAAGAATTTATGTTTATAAATTGTTTTAAAATACATTTATTCGTTTATTCGTCGGTCGTTAGTCGCTCTCATGAGTCTTATGTGAATAGTCCTTAACTAATGGTGTGTTTTAAAAATTGGATTTGAAAGTCCAAACCCCGAAAAAAGTTGATCTGTGTTGTTTTTGTAATAGATTAATTTTTGTATCCAAAATACAAATCCAATCTGGATCAGATCTGAGGAAAAATAAAAAATAGCTGTTACGGCTGTTAATGGGTGGACTGCTGGGGATGCCATCATCACCATAAAATAGATCGATATTGCTAGTACACGCTTGACTTGTCCCCTAGGAGTACGCCTTTAGATTCAAAGAATCCTATGTATACAAACCCAATCCAATATGTCCAATAATTACAGTCTGTAGAAATAGAAACGCATTATTCCTTAATTTTGAATTCGATGTGCACGCAAACCCTTAAGAGCAAAAATGTCATCCATTAATCATGGAATTAACGCAAAAATCCTTAATTTTGTTGTTTTAGAAGTTCTGCGTCAATTCAAACAAAATTCACCCCTAGCCAGAATTCAACAAATTATCTTTTCTACTCCAACGTCCAACCTATGCCGATTAATTTTGCGAGACCCCAAAAAATTGCATTATACAACCCACGTACTATACATATAGAGGTAAACGTATTCCTATGTTATTTAGTTTTCCAATAATGCTTCCTTCATTTCTATTTCTACACAATTCCCTTTGACAAACGCTCGTAAGTTTCCGAAAAAGGCCAGCCATAAATATTCGAGCTATAAAAATAACAAAAGAAAAGGGAGCACACCGCACATCCCAATGTTATCATCCCATGCCAGTGCCAGTGCCAGCCCTTTTGTACCAAGAGTGTGTTGTTGCATAGAATATCATCACCCCTCTTAAAGAAGGGAGAGAATTATCTATTTCCCAATTATATGTTTTTTTTTCGCATTTAACTATACTCGTAACAGTACTGCCAGTAAGTAAGTAATACGAACAAAAACAGCTATACATACAACAACAATGTTTGCCGCTCCTTATATCCTGCTTGTGAAAATCCCAATGGGAATATGGTACATGGCAGTACTACTTAGCTATTATCTACTTCTTCAAACATTAAATAATACTAAAGAATACCAAATACAAAATAATTTACTATAGAACAACTTTCTACTGCAAGTTTTCAAAGTTAATAAATAACTGCTTTGTAACTTAAATTTTGGAGTTATTATATGGCTCTAAAATATCGCTGAAGTTTTGAAGAAGTTCATTAAATATGAATAGGAAATCTTATTAAATTCTAAACTTTATTGTCGAAAACAGATTTTTTGGGATTATGTCGCTAATATTCGGTCTCACAAATATTTGAGAGGCTTTTTAATTTTTTTAATGACGTATTTTGTGTGGAACAAACGTCATTTTAAGATTTTAAAAAACCTTTTAATTTAAAAGGACTTTACGAAATCGGCTACAAGTCAGGTAATGTCTGACTAATGTCGTTTTCCGTTGGTCACTCCTAGTACTCTTTTTTCACTCCATCCACACTCCCAACACTCCAAAAACCTTCCATTGGCTGTTCGGAGTGATGATTTAGGAGTGTTTTTTCACTACGGATTTCATTAAGGAGTGCTAGGAGTGCACTCTGAAAACACACATATTTTTAAAAGTATGTGTTGGATTAATTGCCAAAATAGTAAATGCTTCTTCTTGAGATGTTCTGGAATTGAAATTATTGAAGAATTCATTTTAGTTTTTACTTCTACATGGATACACATATTACGGAAGAGTTTTTCATATTCCATTGGAATCAAAAAAGAGTGAAACACTCTGAAAATCCAATCGAAAACGACATAACTGTTCAGTGCTCGCAGCTCAGTTAAACCCCTATTAGAAGATAACTCTTTTCGAAATTAAATGAGCCCAAACTGCAAAGGTAAAATCAGATCTCTTTTTTTCGTTCTCAGTCTTTAAATTTTGAAAAGAGTCATCATATAAGAGCCTGTTTAGATTGTGAATTTTCACTACGTAATGAACAGTCACTGCGTGTCTACACTTAAAAGTTTTCACTCATGTGCATCTTTGAAATCTTATGGAATATCTGTGAATTGAAACGTTTTGTTTTGAGCACCGTGAACCCTAAGTTTGAACTTTTAATAAACAAATAGTGTCAAGACAAGAAAAGAAGAGTAACTTAATCTACTTCAGGATGTTTGCAATTGTCAAATCAACAATTGCATAACCAATTTCTACTTCTTCCCTCGTCTAATTTCTTACTTTTTATTGTCACCACCTTACCTTTCAACGAACAAGCCAAAAATGAAAAAATGGAACATTTCGGAAAGGCGAAATCGGTGAGGTGGAAAGGGAGGCGATAGTCAGGAAAAAAACATAAAGATTGTAGTGAGCAGTCACGTTTCATATCCGAAATGTTCCATTTTTTCATTTTTGGCTTGTTCGTTTAAGAGTGACAGTAAAAATAAAAGAATAAGAAATTAGACGAGGGTAGAAGTAGAAAATGGTTATGCAATTGTTGATTTGACAATTGCAAACATCTTGAAGCTGATTAAGTTGCTCTTCCTTTCTTGTTGTCTTGACACTATTTGTTTATTAAAAGTTCAAACTTAGGGTTCACGGTGCTCAAAACGAAACGTTTGGCAAGAGTACGATAACTTAGGCGCCAAGAAATGATAACGTTTTTTTGTAGAACAGTTCAATACAAGCATTTTTTACTAGAGGAGGGGGGTCTATCTCCCCCCGTTTAGACGAGAGGGGCAGTCTTATTAAAAGAATATTCTTGTGTACAATCTCAGAGTTCACATTTTTTGTTTCCAATAATTTTCCTTTTAATAAATAATTGTTTTTGGCGATACAAATAACTACAACATTTTTTTCCGACCCAAAAAGTTGTTTATTTTCTTCATACAATTTGAAACGTCAAAAGTGCAGTACGTGAAAAGTTAGAAGTTGCGGTGAACTCTTCCGTCTGCGGCTACGTTACGTTGTGTTCGCAACATTGAATTTGCGTGTATTCAATATTTTGACAGCTATTCCAGCTGCCAGCTCCGGTTCCAGGAAACCAGAGAGAACCAGGTCCAAGTCTAATTGTCTTATAAAACCACCAGATTTTAAAACTGTACGCAAAACTACGGGAACCTAAATTCACACATATTCGTAGTACCTGCCTCAATGTGAATGACCGGCATGGTAAGACACGATGTTTTGCTATTATTAATTTACCCTCAAACTGACACTTTGCTGAGCTGTAAATTTCTGTCCAAATAAATTTCTTGGACAGAAAATTATGCTATTTTTTTTTTTTGAGTACCTACGGACAACAAATACCTACGGAATCGACAGTGGACAAATGCACCAGAATCACAGAGTTTTAAAATAAAGGAACGCACCTGTTATTGTCCATATCTGATCAAATCATTATAAGCTGTGTTTTATTGGCAATTTTATAGCTAGCGCAGTAAAATTTCCCTTGGTGAACAATAACAAAACCAAAAGTGCCGATGAATTATCCAGTAAATTAGTGAATATCAAAGTGGACAAATAGTGTGGACTTGAACCTTAAATGTCGGTAATGTAGTTTTTTTTTTCATTCAAAAAAGGGTATGAAAACCTCCAGAGAATAAAGAGTGGACATAAAAGTTGATATAGCGTTTTATTGAACTTGTATTGCTGCGCTAGTTATAAAAAAAACAAACGAGGATCACAGTGACAAGATGACAATAGTTTTATAATGAATCAATCTCTTTTTTCTTTTGTTCATTTATACATATATGGTTCAATATTTCAAAACATTTATATTTTACGGTCAGGCTTATAAAACATATTATTTTTTTATATATTTTATCGAGAAACGCTTCTGCCAAAACTCTTTTAACGCGGACTTGTAAAAAAATAAAAATAAGAATTTATATTGCTTCCGAAATTTTAACTTTAACACCAAAAATGTCATTACCATGGCATGTCCCAAGTCGTAACTTCCCTCATCAAATGGATTTTATTTTTATGTTGTTAATCGGTTTGACCATTTTATAAATGTAGCTTCGAAGAAGAAAAACCAATTGTGACAAATGCCTAGCCAGTTTAGTTTTAGAGTTATAGAAAATCTAGTTTAAAGAATTTATGTCATGTTGTGTGGAACACCCAAAACCAAAGCAATAAATAAATGTATAAATAAGAAATGTAAACAATAATAATCAAAACAAAAATAATGTAAACATTGATGAACTCGACGCATATCGACGTATTATTGTTTATATTTTTTTATACATTTGTTTACTGTTTTGGTTTTGGGTGTTACAGGGACGGATTAAGCCTAAGGCAAGAAAGCCAAATGCCTAGGGGCCCCAGCCGTGCCTTGGGGCACCGCGTGTCTTGACAAAAAAAACTTCATAGGTGTATTAATTCTAATTTTTTTAAATGTCGAATTCCTTTTAACAAAAAATTCGATAGAATAGATTTTTTTTCTATCAGTAGGAGGACTTTATCTAGAAAAATCTATTTTTTTCTAAAGAAATCGATTTTTTTTTGTTAAAAGGAATTCGACATAAATTATAAATTGAATTTTTGTATTATTGGATCTGTTCCTTTACTTTGAAACTCTGTGATTTTCTGTGCATTTAAATATATTTTTTTAACTTTGACAGAACGTTGGACTGCAAATGCACAGAAAATTCCAGAGTTTCAAAGTAAAGGAACTAGGCTATTGTTACTCAATTTCAAAAAATTCGTTATTGTGAAGAACAGATCACGAAGAGCTTAAGCTGAAGCGCCTTTTAACAACGCTTCTTTCTATTTGAATACCTTTGTCGAGTTGAAACTGGATTGTTTTGCTTCCATGTTAGACTGCTTTCAAAGGATGCATTATCTCCTAGCGATGTTTAAGCACGTTGGCTAGTGGTGTCGGGGAAGGCAAAATTTCTGAGGTTGAAAAAAAATGCAGAGTTATCCCCCTTTTTTCTTTGTGTCTTCTCCTATTGTTTATGTTTTATTTAAATTCGTCTTCTATTCTCTAAAACTTGACCTATTGTTGTGTGGGCGCTCACCTTAGCTTTTCCGATTTAGATTTCTTGTGCTAAATGAACAAGGAATTTTCAAAAGAATCAAAAGAAAGTGTCAAAAAAAAATCTCCAGCAATTGGTTTCCTAACGAGGAAAAGGCTTATGACATCGAATAAATGCTTATAGTAGTTACCAACGAATTGCTGTGTTTCGTAGATAACTTGAAATTTCTTAAAAATTAAATTTTCACAAATTATCACAAATATTTCTGTTTGTTAACTCGAAAAAGTTAGAACTCCTGCGTGCAAGTAGTGTAACTATACTGTCAAAACCCTAACTGTCAGTGCATGCCACTTGACAGCGACTAAGTAATGTAAACAAATGTATTTCGGTCTTCGCTTTCTGACTATGACGGCATTATTTCGCCATATTTTTGTTGGAAATGAGAACATATAAAATAATAATGTAGTCAAAAATTTAAAGTCAGTTATAAAAATGATTCATGCAACCGTTTGGCGCCATACACATAAAAGTGAGGTTTTGTACAAAAAGTGGTTCTGTGCGTTTGTTATACAATTTTGGGAAGTTTTCTCCTTTCTGAGGGAATTTTCCCTTATTTTAAAATTTGACAGGTTTTACACATTTTACTGGAAAAATATATCAAACACACCTAATAATCGGTTGCTGATTATTTGTTTGAAACCTATTCGCTAAAATATCTTAAGCTATGAGCAAACGGCATATAAAAGTCGCGTACGTTTTCGACTCTGACTTCATTTTTACGTTATCATTTGCGACGTTGATCGCATATCGTCTGAACACCCTTTTGGGACAGTCTGCATATGCTCGCATTTTATTTTTTTTTTACATTTTATTTTTTTATCATTTTTTTTATATGAACTTTGACAGACTTTTTAAAGGAAAGGAGCTAACCTTATAATGCCAAGACATTTGAATTTTGTCTTGGTATATAAAATATACCAAAAAATATAAAATATAATATATTTCCTACCTCCTACGCCCAAAACCAAAAAATTGTGTTACAATGATAATTTTCTTTATTATAAATTGATTTTTTTTAGAGAGGAGGGGGCCCCGAGGCTAGTATTTTCCCGGAGCCCCTGCATGTCTTAATCCATCCCTGGGGTGTTACACACAACGGTCAGTATATGTCTTCAGCAAAACTGTCATTTCAGTGACAAAAAAGAAATGGTTCGAAATCGGAATTAACAGCCGCAGAATAATTTGCTGAGATTGCACAACAACGGGACACAATGGTTGTTTCGGAATATTGTAGATAAACATAAAAAACTATAAATAGTAAATTTTATGTACTATAGCATAAGCGTACCAAGTTTTCGTTTCCCAAATTTGCCAATGTTTTCAATGCATGTATTTTCTTAGGCATTTCATAACAAACTAAATATTTAGTAAAACTCGGTTTTGTTTGTAAAAAATACTCTTCGGAGTTCGGAGTCATTGCCATGTGGTCATTTCCATGGTTTCCCGTGACATAAATATGGTAATGACCGTTTGTCACGGAAATGACATTTTCAACCAAATTACATAAATTTGTCAAATATTTGTAACGTTTTAATTTAAAATTGGTATAAAAGGTGAATATAATCATCATCGCACCTGGCAAAAGTGGAAACAAAAAAAAAAAAAACTAGAAAACGATAAGAGAAAATTTCGCGGGGAAAAAGAACGTGCGTCACTGGAAGATAAGGTTAGAAAAGATCCTTTAAAATGCCAACAACAGAAAAACCAGAACAGTTAAAAAAGCTTTATGCAATCGGGTATAAGTCGTTATACATATTTTCAAAAGCAGTTCAATTGTCACAGATAGTTAAAAACGCTGTTACCGGAAAAATTCTAAAAAAGTACAATCTCTTACCATACTTCACGTCCATATTAAAAATTTGGCGCCACAATCGAAAAAATATGATTCGTTAAGCTTTCTTTTGTATCAAGGAAAAAAGCAACAGACGCAAAAGTTCTAAGAGCTAATTGGTTTAAAATTTCGATAAAATTTTATCCGAGATTAAATTTTGACATTTCTACATATAGATTCACCTCACTAGTATCAAAAATTAATCTTCGGATAAAATTTAACGCGATTTTAACCCAATTCACACACGGCCTAATAGCACAAGACTGAAATTTCGTACGTTCTATTTTTTTTTTTTTTAGTGTTTGATCTGTTTTTGTCATTTCCATGTCAATTCTGTCATTCCCGTGAAAAAGAAAAAAACAGTTAAAAATTTCGTGGCACACTGGCTTAGGGACCAGTTATAGCTATCATTGAAAACCATCATTGAAAATTTTTCATTTTGGCCAAACTTTCCACTTAAAATGACTTTTTATATTTTAATGATTGAACTACTTTACCAATGATCATTGAAAAATTCAAAGCCATTTTACTTCGAAATTTGGGCCGGAATTAATATTTTTTTTGACTAGAGTAATAATTCAAGTCATGGCCTATATTTTACCGATTTGACTTTCTAAATTTCCCAAAACTAATAACTAAAATTTTCAATGATGGTTTTCAATGATAGCTATAACTGGCCCTTTAAAATGCTTAATAATCCGGAGCAGATCTGGGGGATAATAAAATACAGCTTATATCAAATTTAGTTCGAAAATTACTTCAAACAATTGGGGTATTTACAAGCCAATAATGTCATTCTTTCTGTCAGCAGTAGTTCGAGTGTGTATTTTCTGCAGTGTTCTAACGGAATCGAAAAAGTTCGTTCACGATGTATTAAAAAAAAAAAAAAAAAAAAATTTGCAATGTAACTAGGCTTGTTGCACAGCCGACAGGCAACAACTGTCAACTCTATAAAACACGAAACTGTCAAATAAAATATTTCCGTCGCGATTTCGCTTCAAATCCATTGGGAATGGGTGTCTTATTGCATATTATAATAAAAAAAATTAATTTGATGGCACAAACAGCTCATGAAGAACTAAAGCCTAATGTCTTACAACTCTCAACCATTCCTGTGTGCGTGTCTGCAGGAATGGAGGGGACCTACAGTTTATTGCCGAATTCGAACGGCTAATGTGAGCGGCACTTTTCTAAGACAAGAGATACTCTTGGAAGATTTGTCAATTCCTCACAAGTGGTAGTAGCCATTTTATTTTTAAAAATTATTAGGTGGCGGGGCTGGAGATCGAACCTAGACCTCCGGCATGACAGTCCATCGCACTAACCATTACGCCAAGGCATATTATAATAGGCGTAATTTTTCTAAGCTGAAGGGAATTTGGATGAAGGAAACGATATGTCGGGGCTATAAACAATTAACATGTTAAGGCTCTCCCAAACCAACGCGATTAATCGCCGCGACAATAGAAAACAATAACAACAACGTGTTGTTTTGCTTTTGACAACCACGTGTTGTTATTGTTGTTTTCTTTTGTCGCGGCGAATAATCGCGTTGGTTTGGGAGAGCCTTTAAATGCAAAAAAAATAATTCCTTTAGGGCTTATCTTTGCAAGAGAGTTCTCTATGATCTGCGTGTTTCTTGCAAATTATCCGTAAATACTTTGCGAGCAGTTGCGAATTGTCCCAAAAAAAGGCGCTCACACGATTTGCGAGCAAGGGTTGAAATTATGAAGTAAAAACAATTTACACTTTAAGATACAAATCTCAGACAGTTTTTGTGGCTTACTGGAGGAAATCTGTGTTATCGGTGCGAATTACTACTTTACTATCGATATTTTTATTCGAAACAAAAATGTAGTGGTGTTCATAGTCCCCTTTCACACGAAAATACTAGTTGCTGGTGATTTTTTTGACGTTTTCTTTAAGGCAAGCGCTTACATGCAACTAAACAGTTTGGTTTCGATTTTGAGTACTATAGGATTATATGAGAGTCCGCGCACATAAACCGGCGCGCACTCCCATATAAGCCCATTGTGCACAAAATCGAAACCAAACTGTTTAGTTGCATGTGCGCGCCTGGCCTAAATCTCCCTAACAATTTCTTGTACCTTTCACACGAATATACAAAATCGGAGGAGACTTGCTGTATTTTCCTTTTAAACTACCTTGGTTGAACGCACACAAACGTAGTGTGAAGAGAAACGTCAAAAATTTGTTGACCGGGGAGATTTTGTTAACCCCTCTTTCTTCCTGCCCTTCTCGCCTATGAACTAATTGTTGCCGGCAACTCAGTTGCCTTGTGTGAAAGGGGACATAGTTCTCAATGGCGTTTTTTTTTTGTCCCTTTCCTTTTGGACTTGCAAAAGAACGCGCTTTCGAGGTTGAAGATTTTTAAAAACTTCTGGAATGAAATCGATATTGAAGTTACTAAAGTTTTATAATTTTTGATGTTTAGGTCGTTTCCTTCAATTCTAATTTTAGTACCATCAGTTTTTCCTATTGGCCAAAGCTAAGCCTTCCCTTGTCTGAAATAAGTTCAAGATAGACTCTATCCTCCTAGATAAAGAGATACAACAGCACTGTCAACAGCAAGAACGGCCGCCATTAATTTAGAACCAACGTATTTCAATTGTTTAACACAAATACGAACAGCAACGTCAACAGCGCCATTAGGCCTAAGTCCTAAATTTGCTGTTGCTGCTGAGGGATCACAAAGAAAATGCTTTGATTTGATATGTCAAACAGATACAAATTTAGGTGCTGTTGCTGGTGGTAATGTTCGGAACTGTTTTGAACCGACTGGCCTTGCCCAGAATACTCGACAACCTTTTGATCAGAAATGATAAAATTTTATTAGCTTACAATACTACTTATACAATAATTATGCTTACTTAGCTAAATTTACAAATACCTAAAATATACAAAAATAATATGATGCAGTAATGCAAAAGGAAACATAATACATTAACGTTGAGTCTGAAAGCAGAACACTGCTGACTGACTATGAATTGAAAATAAAGCATACAGAGAAGCTGTTGCTGTTGTTAATTATTACACAGAGAAGCTGTTATAGGGTAGATATTAAAAATTGTTGGTGTATCATAATCTGATGGATTAAAATTATACAAATGTGTTTTATAAATTTTTGCTGGCCAGCGTGCTGTGTGCTGTAGATGGTGCTGGTGCTAGTGCTGGTGCTGGTGCTGGTGCTGGTGCTGGTGCTGGTGCTGGTGCTGGTGCTGGTGCTGGTGCTGGTGCTGGTGCTGGTGCTGGTGCTGGTGCTGGTGCTGGTGCTGGTGCTGTTGCTGGTTTAATCTGTTTCGTGCATTACAGCCATTTTTCAACAAAACATGGTTTCATCCAACGGTTATGTATTAATTTCTCCTCTACATTCTCCAAAACCTTTTAGTACTAAGTTTGAATAAACTATAAGCACAGATATTTGTAACTGACAGAAAAGCGGAACCCACCTTTTTTGCCTACTCTATTACCGTTCAAATGGGGTTATTTTAATTAGCCCTAGGATTTATTTCTTATTTTATTAAATTGAACTAAAAATTTAATGTAAGCTCAACTACTTTAAGGTCATATTCACTTTCATTTAATTAAATTGCTTTTCTTTTGATAAATTTTACAGATCCAATATTTTTAAAATGGAATTAGTAACGAACAACAATCATCCTCATGGCACCAAAAATGTTCCCCCAGCTTGCAATACAAATTCATCAACCGAAACTCTTTTGGCTGGAATCTTGGATTCCTTTCCTGCTTGGGAATTGAACACAGCTCTTCTTCAAAGTTCACAGATGTAAGTTCTTAAAATCTTATCTTGTCTTTGTTTTTTTTTCTTTTTTTTATAACAATCCTCGTCTCTTGCAGATCTTCACCAGTTAATAATGATTTTCTAATGAACGGCATGTTTAGTTCACAACCTTCATCACAACCACTTGTTCGCAATTCAAGACTGTCACCGGGATCAAGCAACTCTAGCAATTCGAGTATTCATTGTGGGGCAGGATGTGATAGTAATGCTTCCATACGCTGCCTTGACTGCAACGAGTTTATGTGCAATAATTGCTTGCGTGACCACCGCAACAGTCCTTTATCCTCAAACCATTCAGTGATCTCATTGCCATCTCCAATTGGCTCGACATCAACTGGAGGAATGCCAACTGTGATTCCAGGTCCAGCTTTTATGTGCGATTTACACAACGAAGTCTATCGCTACGTCTGTGAGTACTGCAAAAAATTGGTATGCCAATGCTGTACTCTTCGCGAGCACAAGGACCATGACTACACCTCAATCCAGAGCTTTGTCGAGGAGGCCAAGGAAAAGATCGATTTGGCGATTGAAAGTAGTCGCATGGGCACCAAGTGCGTCAAAGGCAGCATTGATAAGGCACTGGCATTCATTCGTCTCATCGAACGAAACTGCGCTGAGTTGTCGGACAACATCAGAAAGTCTTTCAGGCAGTTTATGATTGCCATTGAAGATCGTGAACGATTTTTGCTGGACTTTGTCGAGAAGCTTCGCCAGAGACGTTTGGCTTTGTTGCATGACCAAATGGCAGGCCTGAAATCGACTCTTTCCGGTTTATCTGAAACATCCGATATGTTACTCAAGGTCTACGAAAATGCCCATCTCATGGAACAAATCGAAATCGCTCTCAAGATTACCAATGGTCAACGTCAGTTGGAACAATTTGCTGCCATCTTCAAAGATCTTCAGCCACGTCAGGAACTCTTCGCATTTGTTCCTCCAGATTTCACTATCTTGGGTGATATTCGCAATCAAGGGGGTGTCGTAGTTGTCGATGACAAGAATATGCCCGTTGAGGCAGGGTCATTGATTCCAGTTCCTGCAACATCAGGATTAGCTTCTTCTTCGGCAGCACATTCGGCTATTGCTGCTGCTTCCCGTCGTCCTATTCTTCGTGACGTTAGCTTCCGCGTTCCAACACCGTTAACACAACGCATGCCAAATCCAGGTCTCGACTGGGAAATCAGCCTTTTACGCACTTCACCGGCTCTGCAGTTTGGTGCTCCAAGAATAACTCAATGCATTGCTGGAAGTGCTGACCACATTAAGGTTCGAAACTCAAATCTTCTGACGCTGTCATTTGCCACTGAAGGCCATGAAGATGGACAAGTCAGTCGCCCGTGGGGACTTTGTGTTGACAAAATGGGAAACATTTTGATTTCGGATCGTCGCAACAATCGTGTTCAAGTATTCAATCCAGATGGAACGTTTAAATTCAAGTTTGGCCGCAAAGGTGTCGGAAATGCTGAATTCGATTTACCAGCTGGAATTTGTACTGATTGTGACAATCGCATCATTGTCGTTGATAAAGACAATCATCGTGTTCAAATATTCTCGGCTAATGGAATTTTCCTCTCGAAATTCGGTACTTTCGGCAAGGAATACGGTCAATTCCAATATCCGTGGGATGTCGCTGTTAATTCTAGGCGTCAAATTGCAGTCACTGATTCGCGTAATCATCGTATTCAGCAGTTTGACTCGGAAGGTCGTTTCATTCGTCAAATTGTCTTCGATAATAATGGACCAAGCAAGAGCATTGCCGCACCAAGAGGAATATGTTATACTCCGCAAGGGAACATCATTGTTTCTGATTTCGACAATCACTGCTTGTATTTAATTGATCCGGATGTAAATGAGGTAAGTGTTATTTGTTAATTTCTATGAGATATCTCGAGAACCACTCACACGGTTTTGATGAAATTTCAGAAACCTAAGAGCCTTTAAAATTATGTATAGAAATTTGGTGTTCAAACAATTTTAACTCCTCTTGTAGTTTTTTTCTACTACGCAGATCCTGCTTAATTTTATCTCAAAAAATTGTCCTCAAAATGTCTCCAAGCTTAAATTTAGCGAAGCATATTTTCCAAGTTGTTCGCGGATCGGACTTGAAATAAAATTTGTGTTTTAATTTTTGCGGTTGGCTCGAATTTCGTGCAATTTGGAGTCCAGTTTTAAAGCCCTTTATCGATCAACTTTACCAAGCGTTGACCAAGTTCCCTTTCACACGAAGATACTAGTTGCTGGTGATTTTTTTGACGTTTTCTTTAAATCTCCCTAACAATTTCTTGTACCTTTCACACGAATATACAAAATCGGAGGAGACTTGTTGTATTTTCCTTTTAAACTACCTTGGTTGAACGCACACAAACAAAGTGTGAATAGAAACGTCAAAAAAATCTCCTGAATTTGTTGACCGGGGAGATTTCGTTTACCCAATTTTCTTCCTGCCCTTCTCGCCTATAAACTGATTGTTGCTGGCAACTCAGTTCCCTTGTGTAAAAGGGGACTAAGGTTTTCTTAAAACGGGGTACACATTATTGATCACGTATGACAGTTTTGCTCACGACTGATGGTGTATACACTTTGTTTGATGGTTTGTCAGCCAAGGCAAGCTCCACGCAAACTCATGCTCACAAACATTTTTTATACTGAACTGACTGGCAGTCAGCCGACTGTCATACGTGATCGATAATGTGTGCCCACTTAACAACCCCAAGAGTTGTCAAAAAACCTCGGTTTTTCAGTTCTTAAAAAACACCTAAGGTCTGTCGATTGTGTTTGTTGACATTTGAAGCAAAAAAATGTCTGTACTCCGATAATTTAGACTTAAATTTAACTCGTTATTTTTATTCAAATCTTTTAGGGCCAGTTTTACAAACGTGGTTCAATTTTTAACCCGTGGTTCAGCAATTTTGACTCGCCGATTTCGGCAAATGGACTGGGATTTAACGATGGTTCAAGGTTTAAGTATGTGATAGAAGCCAATTACATCCCTGAACCATCGTTCAACCTCAGTTAATCCGCCGAAATCGGTGAATTTAAAATCCTGAACCAAGGACCAACATTTAACCGTGATTGTACAACTTGCCCTTACTCTTTTATCTAATTTCTAATCAAAAAAACAATCAGGAATCTACAAAAAACAATTCATGTCAATTTTTCAGCTTAATTTGTATGTACCTCAACTCGCCTCCAGCAATTAACCTAAAAAGTTTCAGGCGACCTCAGGTCTCAAAAAATACATAATTTTACTGTCAGGGTGAGCGAGTTCAGGTTTTCAAAAAACGCTTTGGGGTGACTTCAGGTCAGTTTTAAGCCTGAACGAACAAACCTTTCATTTCTCCAACTGTCAAGTTTAATATAAAATTGACAGTTTGTCAATTTAAAAACCTATAAATATGTATAAACCTCTATAAAAGAAACTTCCTTTAAATGCTTCATCTCACTATTGATAAATCTTTTCCCTATAATTTCTAGAACATATTTTTACAGACGTGTAGAACCTAAATGTCTGTAAAAACATTATACATCTACATTTTGGATACATATTTTGGAATTCGATGTCCATGGCATAAAGAAAGTTGAAAGTAAGAGCGGAATTATAATAAAAGGCACTGTTTCATAATAAAGTAAATTGATTTAAATAAATAAAATCGAGCTCCAATTAATAATAATTTTTTTTATTTTCCAATTACTTTATCGAACAAGGCAATAATTTTGTTAAGCAGAGGACCGATTTAAAAGGTTGTTCTCGTACGGTGGTTGCAATCAAAAAGAAAGAAAAGTTATTTGACAAGTTGATAGATGCTCAATCAGTTAAGTAAATAAGTCCCGTATAGATTAGCTCACTCCAACAAAAGCACATGAAAATTCAATGCAAAGCTTAAAGAGAGGACCCGCTAGGCAATGCATTAAATTCTCTGCGCTAAGTAGTGAAGCTACCTATAGGGTAAATTGTACATGTTTATGTTTAAAATTAGTTTTTAATTCAAAGGAAAGTATTCATTTATGTTACTTTAAATTTAGTTTACAAAAAGGTAGTTCATTAAAATTTCATTTCTTAACACGCCGCCACCCCTGAAGGGCACTTCAGGAACTTGGTAGTAGGGCCAGTTTAGCTATGGGTCTCAGGAATATTCCGCTCTTGGTGCGAAGCGTTACCACACGAACATGTCCGTCCTTACCAGGGTGTAGCTCTTCGACACGACCCAAAGCCCATTGGGAAGGAGGCAAATTAGGTTCTTTGACTACTACTAAGTCACCCACTTTGTAGTTTCGTTGGGCCTGTTTCCATTTAGGCCGTTGTTGAAGAGAGGTTATATAATCGGACTGCCATCTTTGCCAAAACCCTTGTAGCATATTTTGTATTAGTTCCCAGCGTCTCAATCGATTTTCTGGTATTCCCAAATAGTGAGGGTCCAGTATTGCGTTGTACGGTCGACCTATAACGAAATGAGAAGGGGTTAAAGGGTTTAAATCGGTATCGGAGATAGCACAGAGAGGACGAGAGTTTAACAAGGCTTCTATTTGGGCTAGCAAAGTGCCCATTTCTTCAAATGTGAGAACGTTGTTCCCAGTAACTCGACGAAGATGCTGCTTTACACATTTCACACCCGCCTCCCAAAGTCCTCCAAAATGAGGTGCATGGGGTGGTATGAATTCCCATCGGATATCCTCTGTGGCCAAAGCGGTAGAAACTAACTCGTTATGTTTGCTAGAGCGAACTAACTCGTACACTTCCGATAGCTTTCGAGCAGCTCCCCGAAAGTTGGTGCCATTGTCTGAATGGATCACAGAGCATTTTCCTCGCCGAGCTATGAACCTACGCAGGGCAGCAATGAAGGCTTCGGTTGAGAGATCGCTTACAACCTCTAAATGAATGGCCTTGGTTGCCATACATACAAATAAAGCGAAGTACCCCTTTGTTAACTTAGCTTTTCGAAGTTTAGACGCTCGAAGTGTAAAAGGGCCCGCATAGTCGACACCAGTTTGAGCGAAAGCAAATGAGGGCGTCAAACGGGCCAAAGGCAGATTTCCCATCAGCTGGGAGGAGGTCGATGAACGCAAGCGAAAACAATCGAGACACTCGTGTACCACCTTACGAATCATGTTTCTTGCTCCGATTATCCAGAACTCTTGACGAACCATGGAAAACATCGCCGACACCCCAGCATGAAGAAACTTCTTATGAGAATCTAAAAGTATAAGCTGCGATATACGATGATTTTTGGGTAATATAATTGGGTGTTTTATGCCAAACGATATATGTGGTGCATTCGAAATTCGGCCCCCAACTCTCAACAAACCTACTTCATCAATGAACGGAGATAACGATGTTAGTTTTGATTGTGGTGAAACCTGCTTCTGCCTGTTTAAGACCGAAATTTCTTCCCTGAACTCTTTTTGACAAAAACGAAGCCAAATCTCCTTTGAAGTAAGAAGCTCAGAAAAGGTTAAAAAGTCAAAAGGAGGTCTGTTAATCCGAGTAAGCCGGCAATTTCGCACAAAGCGTATGATATAAGCAACAACTCGAACCAGCCTTTTCCATGAAGATAACTTGCTCATTAACTCATTCAGAAAATTGTCGTCTGGAAGCGATGTAAGTACAACAGCCTGTCGTTTTCTTTCCTCTGGAGCATTTTCTACCATATTGATGACTGAAGCTGGCCACTGATTAGGTTCTGATGAAATCCATGCAGGACCGTTCCACCACAATGCCAAATTCATTAATTTGCTAGGTTCCACTCCTCTGGAAGCGCTATCAGCTGGGTTATCTTCGGAACGAACGTGGTTCCAGAATGAGCGAGGCAAAGTGTCTAAAATTTCAGCGGTACGATTAGCTACGAATGTGTTCCATCTGCGAGGAAGAGAAGAAAGCCACGCCAAAACAATTGTGGAATCAGTAAAAGCAAATATCTTTCCAGGTATCGAATCCAACGATGAGCAGACAAGTTTCATAAGGCGACTAAGAAGAAGAGCTCCACATAGCTCAAGGCGAGGAATAGAAACTTGTTTTACAGGTGCAACACGTGTTTTTGCAGCAATAAGATGAACCTTCACAACACCAAACGCAGAAACACTTCGCGCATATACAACAGCAGAGTAAGCCTTTTCAGAGGCATCAGAGAACCCTATTAGGTCAAACTCTGTAGCATTAAGCGTGTATCTTCGAGGAATCCTAAGTTTACCAAAATTCGTCAACTCTTGGCGGTATGAGATCCATTTCTCGGCAATTTGTATGGGTAAAGGGTCATCCCAGTCAATCCTATTTTTATCCAACCAAAGTTCTTGGAACAAAATTTTAAAGAGAATAGTAGAAGGTGCTAAAAACCCCATAGGATCAAAGATTTTAGAAACTTCAGAAAGCAAATTCCTTTTTGTGGGAGCTAACGAATCTGCCAAAGCTATTTTAAAGGTGAACATGTCTTGGAAGGGATTCCAAACGATTCCAAGCACCTTTTTCCATTCCGTGTCACGATCTAGTGAAACCGTCTCACCTTCCTCAGTAGTACTAGGAATCTCCCAACAATTAGACACCCATTTGCTCAGTTCCAAACCACCACACGAAAGAATTCCTACCAGCTGTTGCTTTAACTCCAAAACTTCAGACAAAGAATCTGAACCAGCTGCGAAATCATCCACGTAAGAATTATGCAAAATCGCGTATGAAGCCTTAGGAAACTGGTGCTTATAGTCTTTAGCCAATTGCCGTAGGACTCTTATTGCCAAAAAGGGTGCAGGGGCGGTCCCGTATGTGACTGTGTTAAGACGAAAATGAGCAATGGGTTCGGTTGGAGATTCTCTCCAAACAATTCGCTGAAAATCACGATCTTTAGGACTGACCCAAATTTGTCTGAACATTTTTACAATATCCGCACAAAAAACATATCTATATAACCGAAATTGCATGTAAACATTAAGTAGATTTCTCTGAAGAGGAGGCCCGATGTGCAGCGCTTCATTCAAACTAAGTCCGTTCGAATCCTTATGTGAACCATCGAAAACTACCCTCAACTTATTTGTAACAACCGCATGGTGGGGTAAGTAGAATGTTTTCCCTGATGTGGGCTCAACTTCGCTGTCAGGAATACGGTCCATATGACCCAGATCTTGATATACCTTCATAAACTTGCAATACTCGTCCCGAAGATTTTTATCCCGAGCAAAACGCCGCTCTAAACTAAACAACCTTGATAAAGCACCAGAAATACTGTTTCCAAACCTAACATCACCCTGTCGAAATGGTAGATTAACAATAAACTTGTTATCTGGAGCTCGAGAAAATGTGTTTTCAAAGTGCTGGTCAGCAACGTCTTCAGTACCGTCGAGAGGGAGCTGAGAGACGACCTCTTCTATCTCCCAGAACGATTTCAAAAGAATATCTACATCAAAGCCTACATGCAACGAAACAGCTTGATTTTTGGGAATGTTTCCAGCAATGACCCAGCCAAAAACTGTGTTGTGGGCAATGATGTTCCCTTTATTGTCCGACCGATGACCATCCCGTAAACTGCTCCACACTGTATCCGCGCCAAG
The DNA here is from genome assembly GCA_947049315.1 of Epistrophella euchroma. Classification (NCBI taxonomy): domain Eukaryota; kingdom Metazoa; phylum Arthropoda; class Insecta; order Diptera; family Syrphidae; genus Epistrophella; species Epistrophella euchroma. The sequence continues at coordinate 115,273,654 of OX346245.1, read as the reverse complement.
TAAAATATCGATTTGCGCAGGTTTGTTGAATCCAGGATCCGCTAACGGCAGATTATTCAACGTAGATGGATTCTCATAAGCAAAGGACATGTGTGGTGTTATTGAAGTAATGGTTTTCAGTACATAAGCTTCCACATTCATTGAGGAAGTATCGAAACGGGAATTCAATTGGAGGGTTACGACTCCTTGCGTCACACCAGCATCTACAGTAGAAATCCCAGATATAGACAAGCGAGAATGGCAACGAGAAAGCCCTAGCAACCTTACCATACGATCGGTTATAAATGAAACCTGGGAACCTGTGTCTAGCAGAGCACGAAGTAGTTGGGATTTTCCCGTAGCATCCAACACTTTCACGATAGCAGTTGGTAAAAGCACAGATGTTGGACTACATGACGTAATGTGATGGCTAACGACCGATTTTGAGGGAGGAGAAACATGAGGCTCTCCATCAGGAGAATCTTTACTATTAATAGAGTTTACGAAACCAGCAGCATCGAGGTGCACCAACGAATGGTGACGCGCACGACAATGAGAGCATCGACTCTTTACACGACAACGGGACGACGAATGTTGGGTTCCTAGGCAATTATAACAAAGCCTTTGGTCTCTGGCGAAACTACGACGATCTTCAATAGACAAAGCGATAAAATCCGAGCACTGGTATAGAGGATGGTTACCTTGACACTTTGGGCATAATATTTTTACAACGGCTAAGCTTTTAACCTTTCCCGCGGGTACCGACGAACGCGAAGTAGGTTTATGGACTTTAGGTTTCGATTCACTTGTCTCTAAAGCATTACATCTCTCTTCTAAAAAGTCAATCAACTGTTGAATGCCAGAGTCTTCCGAATTTTTATTCTTTAAAGCCCAAGCCTTACGAGTATCACTGTCTGTTTTATTTATCAAGAGATAGATTAACCACGGATCCCTACCTTCCGCTTGCATAGCGGCTAATCCCCGAACTACCTCATCTGCATTGTCAATCAATTTGCGTAATTGCTTGGGTTCTGAATTGTTCACCGTTGGCATATTCAAAAAAGTTTCAATGAATTGATTAATTATATACAACGGCCTATCATACCGGCGCTCAAGTTTGTCCCAAGCCTGCATATAATTTGCGTCCGATATGTAGATACCGTTCAACAAACTAGCCGGTTCATCGCGCAAAAAGGATTTTAAATAGCGAAATTTTTGCGAACCTGATAAACCTTTTTTACAGTCTATGCTACCTAGGAACATGTCGCGGAAACACGGCCACTCGCGATAATCACCACCAAACGGCGTTATTTTGAAAGCTGGCAGCTCAATATCGGAGGTGAGTTTTGAATCGTTTGGAGCACGAGAATTTTCATTTTGATTATCGGAAAATAGATTGCTTTCAGCGGAAAATTCATTAATTGGAGCACGAGAGTAGGATTTTCTGCCCATTGATTCACGAGCGGGATACTTAAGTTTGAGCGCTTTAAGTAGTAGCGATTTTGAAGTTATAAACTTATCTTCAAACTCTTCGAATTCGGGTTCCGGATTGACGTAGCCCTGCTCTGCGTGATACTGATGGAGTTCAAATTGATTTCCCGTGAAATCCTTCCATGAGTCCTCCAAGCAGTCTAGCCGAACCTCTAAAGCCTCAATCAGAGTGTCCTCAGGAATAGACTGACTAAAGCTAAACACACGATTAATCGAAGCTTTAATATGCTCACGTGACTGCAGTAATATTTCCATCACGTGCAAATAACTGTTCTCACAAACTATTAAATGCCTCAGGAGTCTCTATAGCAATAATTCTAACCCCTACAACGAACTGCAAAACCAAAAAGCCAGCAACAACGAACAACAGCAGCAAAGTACAGCAACCGGCAATAATTACCAATTAATTAAATTACCTATCCTCGAATGCAATGAGGATTTCTAATAGGTATCCAGACTGTATACCCAAATTCCAACGCTCGACTGCAACCACCCGATTTAAGTACGAACAGCAAATACAACTTTTAAGTTTATTAAATTAAATATCTGGCTCGAAGGACCAACTTTGTTTCATAATAAAGTAAATTGATTTAAATAAATAAAATCGAGCTCCAATTAATAATAATTTTTTTTATTTTCCAATTACTTTATCGAACAAGGCAATAATTTTGTTAAGCAGAGGACCGATTTAAAAGGTTGTTCTCGTACGGTGGTTGCAATCAAAAAGAAAGAAAAGTTATTTGACAAGTTGATAGATGCTCAATCAGTTAAGTAAATAAGTCCCGTATAGATTAGCTCACTCCAACAAAAGCACATGAAAATTCAATGCAAAGCTTAAAGAGAGGACCCGCTAGGCAATGCATTAAATTCTCTGCGCTAAGTAGTGAAGCTACCTATAGGGTAAATTGTACATGTTTATGTTTAAAATTAGTTTTTAATTCAAAGGAAAGTATTCATTTATGTTACTTTAAATTTAGTTTACAAAAAGGTAGTTCATTAAAATTTCATTTCTTAACAGGCACATATATGTTTTATTGGTATTAAATATCCACTTTTATATGCGAAGTATGAGAAATAACACTTTATTTCTGTGGCTGTGTTCGCAAAGTGTTCTTGTATCCCTGTCTTCACAGGACATAATTTTGTCTTGATTGCGGATAAGTCATAAAATGTTTGGTGCACTTAAATAAACATTTTTAAATTAAAAAGTATTGATTAAAATTAGAATAGACCTTTATAAAAAAATAATTTTATTTCCCCATTACCCACCAGAAATTATTTTTATTTTTTTAATAATATATTATTTTTTAGATTATTTCAGCAAAAGGGCAAGAAGGCTGTGGTTTCCAGGAATTCAATCGACCGTCAGGATTGTGTTGCGATGATGAAGGACGGATTATTGTCGCCGATTCTAAGAATCAACGCGTCATCGTTTTTAGTCCTAATATGGATTATTTGTGGGATGTAAGTATTAAAAACAAACATTTTACTATTGTTCTCCCATTTAGGCCCATTTGCTCATCATAAGTATTTAAGTTCATCATAAAGTACTATGTTCTACTTATTGCTTTGCACAAAGGCAAAAGTAGATCTTAAATTATTTTATGTTCCACTTATTTTAAGGGGAGGTTCTAGTAAAGGCTCTCCCAAATCAAAGCGATTAATCACCGCGACAATAGAAAACAATAACAACAACGTGTTGTTTTGTTTGACAACAACGTGTTGTTTTGTTTGACAACAACGTTATTATATTTTTCAAAAATAATTACGAACACACTTCAAAAATGTAGTAGCCGTGGCGTGATGGTTAGTGCGATGGACTGTCATGCCGGAGGTCTAAGGTTCGATCCCCAGCCTCGCCACCTATTTATTTAAAAGAAAAACGGCTACTGCCTCTTGCGAGGAATTGACAAATCCTCCAAGAGTATCTCCTGTCACAGAAAAGTGCTGCTCGTTAGCCGTTCCTGCAGACACGCACACAGGAATGGTTGAGAGTTGTATATTCACTAGGCCCTAGTTCTTCATGAGCTGTTGTGCCATCAAATTTATTTTTTTTTTATTTTTTATTTATTTACACTTCAAAAATAATATAATTCTATGCTTATTTTTGAAATTGAATTGAAACTCTCTAAGATTTCTCGTATGAAACTTAATATTATACTGCGTTTTCATTAGAACTGAAATGAGGTAATTTGGCAAATTACAAAAAAGTATTCACATTTCAAATTCCCTAATTTTGTTTGACGGTCCAGATTGTCAATTGCTTGTTTTTGTTGTTTTTTTACATTGAATTCTGTCATTTAAAATGGGTTCCACTTCGAATGGAATCCATTTGGGTGTGTTCATAAAAGTTTTACGTAATTTCCTACCGAATTTCGTTGAAATTAATGAGATAATTTTGAATTGAATTTGGAAATTTTGAACGAAATCACCTCGTTAAATTTTACTTAATATTTATTTAAATTAATTTTTTTTATTATTTTTCTTTTCTCAGATTGAAATCCGTCCATCTGTCAATCCACAAATGCCATGTACCCTAGATGAGAAAGATCGCACATGCGATGTTGCCCTCATGCCAGATGGAAGAGTTGTATTCTTAATTGAACTCTCACCAGACTCCAAAGAAGGATCTAATCCTCACAAACGGTTTGTCCACGTCTATTAGAAAAATATAATTTGTCTCAATGAAAAATAAGAAAGATCGGGTGTTAACGAAGCTTCAACGAAAAATTAAAAAGAATTGAAAAAAAAAAGTTAAAAAAAAATAGTCTCTCGAAAAATAATTAATCAAAAATTGTACTAAATTTATTTGAGTACAAATCAACGACTTACCTCAATTTGAATATTGCTTATTCAATAATATAAAAATTATATTACTTTTACTCTTTTCAAGAGTATAATATTTTTAAATTAAAAATTCTTTACACTTTTAATTTTTTCGTATGGGCTTCATATTTTTTATAAATACAAATCGATCGGTTGTTGTCGAATAAAACAAAAATTGTATAGACTTAAATTTTAAGACTGATTGTGGAAGACAGTTAAAAAAAAAAACAAAAAAACATTATTATGCAACAATCAAATCAGATTTGAAGAAAACAATTTACTAGCTCAAAAATTGAGGTTAAGAGAAAGAGATATAATTATTATTATAAGAAAAAAAAAAATATACTTATATGTATACTCAAAAATACATGCTTGTATATTTAAAGAAAAAAAAAAACTTTTTTAAAAAATTTACGGAAAGAAATGAAAACATAAATTTTAGTACAATTTTACACTAAGCGGAATTGTGGAATTGATGTGTTCATTTACAGACAGTTTATATTATAAAGAAAATAATTATACTTATAAAAACTTGTGTACCTATATATAAATAATAATAATAACTATAACTATAATATGTATGTTGTCCTAAAAAAAAACATAAAATAATAATGGACAAGCAATTTATTTTGGTTTTATTTAGTAAAATATTTTTTGTTTTTATTTTGCAACGGTAGAATAGTTCCTGTAATTTAAGGGATTGCTAGGACTATATAGCACAAAAGTTCTTAAAACAAAATTTAAAATAATAATGCATTTATTCTTATAAGCACGTTATTTCTGCAGCAATAGGTATAATTTAGGCTTTTTTTTATTTTGTCATAGTTTATGATCACAAGTACACAATAAAATTATTATCATTTTTTTTGTTGCAAATATTAATCAGTAATAAGCATCTCAAATCATATTAATTTTAGACAATTATAAAAAATATATTTTTTGTTTTAGAATATGTTATGATTACAAAGATAACTTGAAGTTAAAACCTTATCCCGCATTTCAATAGCTTAATTGCTTAATAATTGTATTTTTTTTTTGCTGCGTGATATAGATACATGCAACAAACAGGATCATTGTGACAGCAGTTTTATATTCCCGTCCGCTTTTTTCTTAGGTTTGTTTATTAGTTTTTTACCACTCATGACACCATTTCATAAAAAAAAAAATTGCCATCTATCGGCCAAAGTCAATCAGAGTCAAGTTCATTCTAAAAATGTTTAAATGCCGTTTGTCACATATGTACATAGGCTGAGTTCCAAAATTCATCAGATGCGCATTTACTGGGCAGTTTGCGCATCCAAAAACTTTTTAGCTGCTTCGGTTAAATTTTTTTTTTTTGCATTTCGAAACGTCAGACTTATGTAATGTAATGTTTCTACAAAGCATCAAGTTTTCGTTGCTGATGCGTATGAAAAATGAAGGCATTACTTCCGCATCAAAACATATTCTACATTTTGGAACTCAGCCATACATTTGGTCAGTTCATATTTCAGAGCGCTCAGTAATTCTCCTCCGTCACTTTGAAAGATCAGGAGAATTAAATATAAACAAGATTCCTCAAAAACACTTTCTTTTCCTTTCTTTCTAATTTAATTACTGCGAACAAAAATAATTGAGCAACGAATCCAAAAAAAATCTTCCTCAGTTTCTTGACAGAAAAACTGAGGGATTTTTGCGAGGAATTGTTTTTATATTTCTGAGAATACGGATTCCTCTCAGAGCACTGAAATATAAACTCAAAACTGGCCAATCAAAAAGGGGGGTTCACATTCAACGACATGTTGATCAACATGTATCAAGTCGGCAGATTTTTGTAATGTGAACACTCTTCGAACGACCGACGATTTTAATTTTGTAGCTTTTTTCGATTTTTTGCAAGATTTAAAAATATCACGGGTTGAAATCGAAGTCAAACAATAAAAAAAGTGCAAAAAAACACGAAATTTATGCGGTTTTATTGGTGCAAAAAAATAAATACGCGTAATGTTTTCTCATTGAATTTTTTTCGAAATGAAGTCTGGGAAACGGTCGTAGAATGTGAACGTAAGCAAAACGACTCAGATCGGTCGACACGTCGTTGAATGTGAACCCCCCTTAAGCAATGAATGTAGACAAAAGTGACAGCCATTACATTGATGAATCTGACAGATGCAAAGGAAAAAAGAACTTAGGCCGTGTGCGAATTCGGTTAAAATCGCGTTAAATTTTATCCGAAGATTAATTTTTGACATTAGTGAGGTGAATCTGTACGTAGAAATGTCAAATTTTAATCTCGGATAAAATTTAATCGAAATTTTGGCACACGGCCTTAAAGTTTTTTTTGATAAGATGATGATTGTCTGAGTATATGTACATGTACAATCCCTTAACATGAACGATGTTCACATTGCACTGAAATTTCAGACTTTTTTTGACGTTCCCCTATTTATTCCTAGTGGCGAAGTGTGAGTGAGAAAAAACACAGTACACATGAAATGTCAAAAAAAAAAAAATTTGAAATTTCAGTCCAATGTGAACACCGTCATGGAAACATAATGTAACTCACATAACCAGTGCTTGATTCAGAAATATCTTGACAAATGTCAGTTTCATCAAACTAAAGAATTTAAGCTTTGTGAATAATGATAGATTTACATGAATCTGCAATCACGTTGTGGAATAAAAGCGGATACATATAAGATATTATATTTAATATTTTTTGGATGGAGAGAGATGATCAAAATACAGATTGAAGGAACGAAGATGAAGATTATAGTGAAGCCAAACATGTTCTTCATAACTTCACTCTTCTACATATTCATTTTCTTTGGCATACATCTATCCCACTCTCCTTTTCTTGATATTTGCAGATGAAGAACATACAAATCCGTCATAAACGAGACATAAACGACTATTTTGAAAAATCTCTATTGCAAACAAAATTCAACTTTCATATCACATTTTAATAAAAACATTTTTGTTTAAAAATGTATTTATAAAAGTTTGTTAATAGCTCCTCAAGCAAGGCACAATCTGACACATAATTTAACAGTCCATCTCAAAAGACTGTTTAAGTATATGTGTTAACTGATTTGTACGATTAACCAGCGAAAAAAATGTGAAAATAATTTTCCATCGCACAAACAGTCGGATGGAATATTTTTTTTGACATTATGTTCATACTGAGCTGGATAGTGTGAAAGCGCTTTTAAGGAACTTTTTGAAAAATGTCGGATGCATACCACAATTGTGCGAATTTGATTGAAAATGTGTAAAGCGAGAAACAGATTGAAACAGCAACAGCACCGTCAACAGCAACAGCGGCCGTCATTAATTTAGAACCAACGTATTTCAATTGTGCTAAACAAATAAGAACAGCAACGTCAACGGCGCCGTTAGGCCCAAGTCCTAAATTTGCTAAATTAAAAACATCTTGCGTAAATGATGTAGTAAATCCATCAGCTCATTCAGTCACTATTACCATTTTCTACGTTTACCATCTTCGTTTACAATGCAAATTCTTGTCGGAAAGTCTACGGTTTGTTGGTAAAGATTTTCCATACAAATTTTGACAGTTCGTTTACGACGCACGAACTGACGTTTACGACGTTTTCAATGGTTTTCCGTCATTTCAAGAATACCATTATTGTTATTTTTGTAATATGAATTTGTTTTCATGAAGGGCCATATGAACCAGATCAACAAATTAAACGAGTGTGACGTTGAGGTCGAATCAGTAAAAAGGTCTAAGTGTGGTTTTTGTGCATCCTTGTTAATTTCTTACGAGAAAGCAGCTGATTATCAACTTTTAGGTAATTAGGAATGACAACCAACATTTTGGTATCTTTAATAGAGAAGGTAAATATCTTAATTATGGATGACTTATGTATTTGACATTTAGTAAAGTCACTTTTCCTTCGGTTTTGACATTGGCGGCGTTCAGGATTGTATCCAAAGCAATCTGGATTCTGGATAGCTTTGTGTTGTTGTAATAAAATAAAAAATACATCTGATTATAAAACAGCTGTTGGAAAAAAGCAGGGTCCAAATTATCGTATGAGTGAGGTCTTTAGGTCACTGAATTATTTTTATTTGCACTACTACACTACACCAATGCAAAATATTTTAGTGACGTATGGCCCACTCGCTGATGCGGGAATTCGGCCCCAAATCACAAGCTATCCCAAAAATTCTAGTATACTTATCTATCCGATGAGAAATATCAAGAAAAAATGATTTTTGATAGCAAATATGTATAACCTATCCGATTTTAGTTGTTCAGCAACAAATATGGATACTAGACTATCCAAGATAGGCTATTCTAGTGAATCCAGAACGTGGCCATTAGCTTCCAATAATTTAAAAGTTAGTTATTAAACGAAAGGTAGATTTTCAGAACTCTAAACATGTCAAAGAATAAGTGGGATAGAATTACTTACGACTGCCAAATTTGTGTGTAGAAAATGATTTTCATATTTTGCTCCCACTCTTTCATCCAGAAAAATCAATTCACCATAACCTCAAACCCCCAAGTGGGACAGAACTTGTGAAGGTTTTTGGAACCCATCCTACAAATTTTTGTGTATAAGTAAAGTAGTGTGGAATGAAATTTGAAGTTTTTGTTTCCACACTGTTATACATGATTTACTTCCAACTTTTTTGACATGCGTTAATACTCAGTGGGATAGTGTGGAAGGGCTTTGATATTACACCTCTTATTTTCAACATTAAAGTATTTAGGTAGAACTATAATAGGTGGACGCTGTCGGAAACTAATGTCATAAACGAACGAAAAATTTCTTTCCGAAACGTCAAATGCACACGTAAACCATAATGCACGAGAGATTAGAGACTAGTTTACTACAACAATTTACATGTAGCTGTCAATTTTTCTTCCGTAAGGCGCTCGAGAAGTGCTCTTCCCCTCCGAAAGCAAAAATGAACGAAAATGAACGAAACGTAACAAAACGCAATTATGTGTGCGTCTATTGAATTACTTGTATTCGTGTGGTTTCGTACGGTTGCGTACGCTGCGTTCCAACAATTATAGTTTTACCTTTATGCATCATTAACACGACGTTTTGCTTGTATCATCTCGCACTTTAAATTACCACAATTTTGATTAAATTTTATTACCTAATTTTAGTATAAATAAAAACATTACTAATTTAACTAAATAAGATAAAATAATAAAATTGAAAATTAAATAATCGTATACATTTCGATCTCACTGTCATTGAAAAAGTATTGCTGTACTTGTGACGCATACTGTGTGCGTTATATATATATTTTTTTTATTTGAATAATAAATTTGTCTTCATAAAATATTATAAAAGCATTATGAATGCAATCGAATAAGGGTTAGTGTAGATCTCGAAGAGAATATAATATAAATAATATAAATCAGAGTTTGATTTCTTAAAACACAACTGTAGACAAATTTTCAATTTTTTAATTAATTAATGTCCATTATAGATTTCAAACGAACGGTTTCAATAAAATAAAAATACTCATAATATAGTTAATTATACATTTTATATCGATAACACAATTATTATACCTATGTTAATTTTTTTTTTTTTATGTTAATGTTTTGATTTTGTGCATAAAAGAATAAATGATAGCGTATAAAATTAATTTTAAATTTAAAAATTAAAAATAAAAACAACATATTATTAGAAAATTACAGGCAATTAGTTAAATGTTGTGTGTGTGTTTTTGATAATATTATACCTACTTATAATAAGTTAAACGCCATATATATTTATATAAAATATAAAAAAAAATAATAATAATTAAAATATAATCTATTGCAATATTTTATATACAAAAGAAAATATTTTGTGACTGAAAAATTTAAATACATACATACATAATTATGTAATTGCATGGTGTGTTATATATATATTTTTATGTGCGTAGCTTCCAAATTAAAAAACAGCAAATAAAAATGAGAAATAAGATATCAAAAAATGCTGATATTTTAATTTTGTTTTAAAATGTACATAATTAAAGAGGAAAAGTCTTTCAAAGTTGTAATAAGAGAAAATATTTTAAAACTAGTCACAAAATATAAAAAAGAAAATTAAAAACACAAAATTGTATAACGCTATCACATTAAGTTGCTTTGGTTTTTATTTAAAAATATAAAACGTGCGGTTGAACATAACATGACATAACGTAACGTAAAGTTGAAGAGGCTAGTTTGTGCATAATGCAGGAGATTAAAACATTATTCGTTTTAAATTATTCAAACTCATTTAATATTATAATATTAAATACCCCCCCCCCAAAAAAAAACGTCAAAAAGTTATTTTTGCAAGGACTTAAAGCTTTCGCGTCATATATTTTTTTTTTGTAAATTGGATTTTTATAAAAAAAAAAAACCATTAAAAAACATGAAGTAAAATGTCAAATAATTCCAAAATGGTACACCAGAATGTCGTAAACATGTTTACCAACTTAAACATACTTTATAGTATGTTATGAGATGTCACTCCAAACATCCCTAACGACACGAATTATGTTTGATACAAGTTGAATTTATGACAACCAAGTGTCATATCATTTCAACTATTGCTTGAATTTAAGCTTTCTGTATACAAAGCTTATCGTCAGCGTACTACGCTTGTGTGCCGATAACGTGCAGCTTGTATTTATGCAGTGTATAAGCTGCAAGTAATTATGACTCAGTACAGCAAATAAGCTGAAAATTGAAAGGCGTTCAACAGTGTCAGTCACTTCCCAAACGTGGAAAATGCAATTTCGATGAAATCTATTATAAATGCAATAGATATGGTGTCCTACTTAAAATTTGTACCAGTATTATGAGTTTGCAGTCTAATTAAGCGTTTAAGGCCTGTTCTATTCAACAAATCATCAATATTTAAGCTTTAGCCCCGTTTTCCAGTTATGAGCTATTTCTGAGTTAAACCACATGTATACAGGGTGGGGCAAAAGGTATGAACCGGTTTTAAAGGGATGTAAAACAAAAAAAAATTCAACTTACAGAAATTATGTTTATATTGTTTAATTCAGTACAGAATCTAGTTTTTTGTATTAAATTTTAAAGATGATATCACATAGGTGGCGGCCGTCAGCCGCGATGCACTCTTGAAAGCAAAATTCTGTAGTTTTCAACCGCTCTTCTGCACATTTCGATGGGCATTGCCGTAACTTCCTATCTCTGATTCTGTTCTTAAGTTCTTCCAGGATATGTGGACGAAGTTTAAAAACTTTTTCCTTTATGTACCCCAAAAGAAAAAAATCACAAATGCTCAAATCTGGGTCCAAAACACCGCATCAGAGAACTCTTTAGGTCACTGAATTATTTCAATTGGCACTACTCTTTAAAATGTATTTTAAATGGAGCAGTAATGCCAATGTAAAATATTTCAGTGACGTATGGCCCACTCGCCGATGCGGGAATTCGGCCCCTGGTGAGCGCGCAGGCCACTCCATGTCACTCCTCGAAAAGACTCGAAGCGCTGGGGGAACACTTGCCTCAATCTCGCCATTGAAATCCTAACAGTGTGGGATGTAGCCCCTTCCTGTTGAAACCAGATGTCTCCCAGATTAGTTGCTTCACTCAATTCTTCCAGCTAGGGTTCAAAAAACTCTTCCAACATTGTCACATAGCGCTCAGCAGCGCTGACAGTGACGGTTCGCCCGCATTATCCCCGAAAAAGTAAGTTAAAAGTTGGTGAACTCTTCCGTCTGCGTCTGCAGCTCCGTATGCGTTTACGTTCCGTTGTGTTCGCAACATTGAATTTGCGTGCCTTCAATATTTTGACAGCTATTCCAGCTCCGTCTCCGTCTGCGTAACCATTCTGTTCAGCCAGTAAGGACCAATAATTCCAAATTCGGATACTGCACACCATACAGTCACTTTAGGGGAGTGAAGTCTAATTGCATTACCGCCAGGGACGTTTCCCCCAACAGGGATATTAAAGTGCTGTCGGAATAAGGCTCTCTGCGTGAAGATAACAGAACGGTCATTTTCAAAAAAAAAGTCCTAACAGCAAACCCACGATGCTCTCCCGTCCAAACCATGGTTGCTACTGAAAACTAGACTCTCTCACTGCCACAACGAGAACCCTCCTCTTTTCCCACCACAACCACAGGCCGGTCAAAACCGGTTCATACCTTTTGCCCCACCCAAGTTATATTAATAATCGAAATCGCTAGTTAGCCAATTTTGATTGATTTAATTTTTAAGCACTGGGTTATTTATTAATTTATATGGACTGATCACCAAATTTAATGATTTAACGCAGGTTTAACTTTAATCTCGCACTGAAAAACTTGAAATAAGTAATTTTTTTTTTTTGGGAACTTTAAGTTAAATTTAAATATTCTGAATAAACGGGCCTTAGTAGAAATTCAATTATTTAAATGTTTAATTAACTGAGCCTATTGAAGTAAAAGCATGGTTTAAAATAACTAATCTTTGGTTAGGAAAGAAATTATAAAATTGTAATACAATTTTAAAAAGTATTTGCAAACAAAAAAATATTAAAATTAAAGCTGAAAAGCTTATATATCAAAAATATATTCAAACAAATACACCTCTATTACGATTGTCAATATTTAAAATCGATATTTGATAAATTAATTGACAAAAGTTTTGACAAAAGCTTTGATCATTGAGAATTATGTGAATTACAAGAAAATTGGTAAATTATCAATCAACTAACTGCTAAATGAGTTTTCAGTAAATTGAGTTTGAAAATATCAAAATTTAATATTTATCAATAACAAATTATAGTTGACTATATCGTTATAGGAGTGATAATTTAATTAATAAAAAAAAAAGTTGTAAAACTATAAAAATTAAAAAAAAAATTAAAAAAAAAAATGGTGAAGGGAATTTATATAATAATAACAATATCGTTTAGTCCTAAGTCAAATATTTATATTTAATCATATTCGCTAAGCATAATTTAAACATTTCACAAATCATATAAACATACCTAAAAATTAAAAAAAGAAATTCATTCAATTGTCCCCATTTTGGTAAATCACGTTTTTCTCCCATTCATCGTCTTATTTTTTTTTTATGTTTCGTGTTTTTTTTTTGTTTTTAACTATTATTTTTTTGCCATTCACATTTTGTAATTATAATCAAATTTCTGCAAAGTAAAAATAAAAAAAAATTAAAAAAAAAAAAATATTTTGTGATTACTGGTGCCAACCAGATACAAATTTCATTAAAAATGATAAAAAAAAATACATGATAGTATTTTGCCCTGCTATCTTGTCATTCTTTTCTTATGGCTGCCATTAAATTGTAAATTTAAATAAAACAAAAGAAGAAAAAAAAAAAACCTTTTTATTTTTATATTTTCTAAATGCCAAAGGCTTTTAATCAAAAATTTCCAGCATCGATGCTTATGTATTTTTAGTTTTAATAATTTTATTTTTTAATTTAATATTAAAAATCATTAGACTTACATACTTATAAACATAAATACTCAACATCAGGGATCACAAGTTAGACTCTCAGGGAATTTTGATGTTGTAATTTTGTGTGTCCCCATTTTGTTTTATTGTTTTTGAGTTTTCTTTATACATATATATTATATATATATTTATATAAAAACTTTGATTTGATTCCCCTTGATTTTGTTTACATAAATACCAAGTAAAATTTTAACACTTAAATGAAAATATTTAAAAAATATATAAAAACAAAAATAAAGAATCATAATTATTCTGTGACTATTCGAAGAAAAAAAAATTGAAATTAATTTATTGAAATTGTTTCAATGAAATACCAATACAATTTAAAAATCCAAAAAAAATCCACCATATAATATTATGTGAGTATATTTTCTCGAAATAATATCAGAAGTGATTGTGTAAGTAATTCTATGTACATAGTTTGGGATGTCCTTTTGAAGATGACATTTGAAACTAGAAACAAATAAATTATAAGATTGAGATCGAAATTTTCAAAATTTTGTATATTTTAATTTAAAAACGAGAAAAAATAAAAATAAATATTAAGATATTTTGTATTCTACAAATTAAAAAAAAAATAAATAAATAAAACATATTTCTTCATAAATCAGATTTAAGTAATTGAATTAAAAAATATAAAAATCTTCCTTTTTGTAAAATTAAAAAAAAAAAAAAAAATAATAAAAATACTATACACAAATATTATACTCATATATTTAATTATTAAGTGATGAGGATGACTTATATCACTTCATTAAAATGATGCCATATTGTAAAAATGTATAACAATATGGGTAATACAGAGTACAATCGAAGAGTACAAATTTTTCTTTAGAATAAGAAATAAAAATAATAATGAGTTTGTGTTGGGTTAAAATAACTTTTTGTAAAAAAAAAAAAAAATGTTAGAATTGTACACAAATCCTGACACAAATCTCGATATTTGCATAAGTACAAAATAATAATTACAAAATGTAAGTTTTTTTCTTAAGGGGACGAATGTCCTTTAAAATGACACTTTAACATGACATGACAATGTATTGTAATTTGAATATTTTAATACTTTTGTATCTGAAATTTATTTGAATCTAAAATATGAAATTTCTATAAAAGTTTCACATTAATAATAATTTTTGTCAACTTTTTTCACATAAATAAACGTTTGCATGAAAAAAAAACTGGTTTTTTATTTTAATTTAGTAAAGAAAATGTAATTGTCTATTTAAAATATTTGGGAAAGATGTAAATATTCTACAGAAAAAAAAGAAATAGATACGTGAAGTTAGCAGGCATTTTCTATTGATTGTTCTGGAAAGCATCCAACGTCGGCTCAGTTTTATTCTACATATAATGACGTAATCAAAAAGATCTGCTGAAAATTAAAAAAAAAAATGATTTTCGCCTCGAATATCTCGGAAGCAAACAATATAGCCGCGTTTTATTTTCTAAGGATCTGGATCAGGATCATCCCTTGAAAATAAAACGATATGGATCACAATGACAGCAGTGTTATATGAACATCTCTTTTTAACTTACGTTTTAATTAGTTTCAGTTGTTTTCTGTCTCTTTTCTTTACACTGCAATTAACACTACCTTACCATAAAAGCCATCTACACGCCAGAGCAAGAATTAATGCTATCAAGTATTGCCTGCTTTGTCTGTTACAAAATGATTGCCTCTTGGCTGTTTTAGATGTTAGTTGGACTGCTCTTGCTTAGGAGCAGTGTACGGTTACTTGTGACGGTGTGTCACGATGCTGAGAAAAGAAATCAGAAAGAATAATTCAAAAAGTACCGCTATATTTTTTCTGGCACTCTTGCAAAGCGTTCCATATGGAAAAATGCAGATTTTTTTTGCGTCAACTGAATAGACACGAATATTGAAATTGTGAATAAAAGTAAATGGAATCAAATGAAACAAGTTTTTCTTTAATATTTTTTATTAATGGTTAATTCTAGTAGTGGGTACTGCTGCCTTTATTCATGAGGACTGGCAGGGAATCGTACAGCCTCTTTTTGTAGTCCAGCGAAATTTCACTCCAGACTAATTTGATGGCTACAATAAAAAGATTCTCTATTCGAAAACTGACGGCCAGACTCATAAGCTTTTCGTACTAACCATTCCCAAACATTTTAAATAAGGTTCAGGTTAGCTGAGTACGGCGGCCATTAAATCAATTCCACATTCTGCTCCTCTATCTAATTTTTAACAATGCGTGTCGTGTGGATGGAGGCGATATCCTAATGAAAAGTCTAGTTTATGAATCCCAAAATATCCGAAAAATTTGAAAACGTTCTTTCCAAGACTCCCTAGTAGGTAATTGAAGTAGTTTTTGATGATTGGAACTCAAGCTCAATAGCGCCATAGTATCTAACTGCTCCCCATACCATAAAGCCGAAAACAGATGTGCAGCTTTTTCCCCATGCAGCGAATTTAGAAATAGAGATATCATGCAGCAAAGGCTGCATGCAGAGCCTGGAATATGTCAGCCTTCATAAGAACCTGTGTAAATTTATTTTCGCTGCATTGGAAAAAGCTGCACATCTGTTTTGGGCATAACACCGCCTTTTCGACTATGATGACGCGTCAAAAAACGTTCTTCTTTACTGGCTGAACAGAATAGAATGACGGAACTGAAGACGCAGACGGAACTGGAAGAGCTGTCAAAAAGTGTCGTACGTTATTTTTTTTACATGTCCACAATGGAGCTGTACAGCTTTGAAAGTATTTTGAAGAAAAAAAAAAGAATATTCTTGTGTACAAGCTCAGAATTCACATTTTTTGTTTCCAATAATTTTCCTTTTAATAAATAATTTTTTTCGCGATACAAATAACCACAATATTTTTTTCCGACCCAAAAAGTTGTTTTTTTTCTTCATACAAATTGAAACGTCAAAAGTGCCGTACGTCAAAAGTTAAAAGTTGGTGAACTCTTCCGTCTGCGTCTGCGTCTCCGTATGCGTCTACGTTCCGTTGTGTTCGCAACATTGAATTTGCGTGTATTCAATATTTTGACAGCTATTCCGGCTCCGTCTCCGTTTCCGTCTGCGTCACCATTCTGTTCAGCCAGTTACTCACATCGTGAAAGTGATAGTTAAAGCCATAGAGTACATATATTATCTAGAGAACCGACTCGCACCCCTCTTGCCTGAAACACCCGCAAATTTTATTTGAGTCGAGTAAGAGAAAACTCTCTTATTTTACATTTCAAATGCACGGGACCACTAATACATGCTCAAAATATAGGGCAAACTGTATACATATTGTGGTTGGAGTTCCATTTAAAATGCACGGGACAACTAGCCCATTCAAAATCTGATGGGCAAATCCTTTCAGTACAGCTTGTAGGGTGGATGAGAACAACCACCTGAAGTCGGTTCTCTAGATAATATAGGTACTCTATGGTTAAAGCCATCAGGACCAGGGTTGCCACTTTTCGGCAAACTTTCCGCAGTAGATTCACAAAAAAAAATGCAGTTAGATTGAACTTTTTTGTAGTAGATCTGTTTAATATTATTTTTTTTTTTCAAAAAAGAAGGAAGATAAAAATAAAAAAAAAAATACTACAGGTAATTAAAAAAACTAATCAACATATTTTTCATCAAAAATAAAAAGTGTTGTTAAAAATACATACCTATTTTTAAATATCAGGCTATAAGTTATGTATCTCAAACAAAAAGAAAAGGTGTCGTATTAATTAGGTATAACTATTTTTTAATTCCCTGTCACTACCAAATCTTTCATGACTTTGGCCTTTACCAACACTGCGCATCACTACTTAAGAAATGCATATAAAGTACAATTGCATGTACTTAATACGAATTTTAACCTTTTTGTGCAGATTTTATTAAAAACTTGCCAACATTTTCACAAATTGAAACATTAAAAAAAAAAACGCAAATTAACAAAAACAAGATTTCCTTCAGCTTTCAATATTCATCAAAACAGAGCCGATATAGTCGAAAGAAGTATTAAGTTAAGTAGGATGTGAGTATTTCCTGAAGAATTAGAATCATTGCAATCAATGACAAAATTGAAAAATTATTTGTGGGTTTTCTTTAAGGACAATTTTTTGTAAAACCAAAAATGCAGTAGATTTGATTTAAAGGCAGTAGATTTATTTTGAGAAAAAAATAGAGTAGATCTACTGCAATTGCAGCAAAGTGGCAACCCTGTTTAGGGCCATCAAAATTAAACTTCATCCGAAAAAACCACATGAAGCCATTCATTTTTCCAACTCATATGGAGTCTAGAATATTTTAAACGCATGCATTTGCGTTGCTCGTTTAGAAATGGTTCCTGTTGGATTTTCAATCGTTTTAGATGATTTGCACTATTAATTACTCTAAGGACTGTTGAAACACTTGCTCTTACACCAGCTTTTTGTTTTATTTTTGCCGCAGAGTCACACGAATTGCAAGCATGTCTTAAAATTGCTCTTGGATCGACTGCTGTTGTGCCGTTTTTTACCTCCTTTTAGGTTTTTTTGGTACGAGTCTTGATTTTTTTAAGTGGGAATAGATCACACTAAAACTTAGTTCAATTTTGTTAGCTATAGCACGCCCGATTTTAGTTTTTTCAACACTATTTAGAGATTTTGACCTACCCATCTTTATTTAAATTTCAATTAAACGATTAATTTTCACTTATAATACTTTAAATGTTAATCCTTGATGGTCGCAGCCTTCTATAAGTTAAAGGCTTTTCCTTTGTATTTTTTTTTTATTTCAATTTTTTATTTAAAGTTTTTTATTACGCCAAGTTTTTTTTGATGTTCTTAATATTTAATGCTATGATATTTGTGAACCAAATATTTATTAACAACATTCAAGACTTTTTGTACTTTTGTTTGATCATCTGTTAATTGTCAAATCAATTTAAATTGACAAACAGACAAATCACATTTTTGTCCACTTTTTAACACATGAGGCAAAAAGTACGAAATGATAGAATTTTAGATCTTACCGGTAAAATTTTGAATTTTTTAGCAACATTACCTAATAAAATTCCGAAATATTTGTTTTCATTTTAATAATTCATTCCGAACTTTTACCACCAAATATTTGGTAAGCCACACATAAGGTACTGTTGTCAAAAACAAAAAATAATACTTTTGACATTACAGTCTGAGCATCGGTGAAGGTTGCTTCGCTACACAGTACACATATTGAAGGTAATATATTGCGCATCTTCGAAAATTACAGTGACCTGCCTGTCAGAATTTACAAAAACAAAACACAAGTGTTTCCGAATCGCAGTGACCCTCGTCCACAATTTACAAAAACAAAATACAAGACATGCGCAAAACTGAACAAAATGAAAACTCGGAAGATATTACCTTCTATATGTGTACTGTGGCTTCGCTAGTTATCGAAGCAACATTCACTGATGATGATCGAAAAAATTTGCTAATTTCGAATTTGTCGTTTGATGTGTTCTATCTATGTTTGTTGCTTTGATATCAACTTAACGAAGCCATTAGAAAGTCCTTAATTATCAATGACAATTTCAATTTTGGCGTGCAGTGTTTTCTGTTTTTTTTTTTTTCAAAAATTAAAAAACACAATGTACCAAGAATTCACTTGATTCTTAAAAAAAAATTGCTTTTAATTTGAATACAAAAAAAAGATAATCTCCTAAACGTCTTTTTTAAGATACATATTTCGAAAATTGATTTGCTTTAAAAAAAAAACAATTGAAGGCTTTTTTACCATTTATTAGATTGTATATGTATATATAATTTGCCTGAATAAGTGTGTAATCACACCCAAAACGTTGCAAAAAATAAAAAAAAAGCACAAAAACCTAAAGCCAACATAATGTATTAGTCAGGAAATATTTGATCGCTTATATGTAAATAAAAAAAAAAGTTTAAATTTAACTAATGTTTGTCTAGTAGTTGAAATTTCATTACTTAAAACCTATGGTGAAAAATTTTAAACATGCTGATGTTAAGGTATAAGCACGATACTATCTCAAAATATTTTAACTTTAAAAAGGGGTATTCATACAACGTCAGAAAACCATCGTAAACGTCTTAAACATCTTAAACTTTGTAAAGTTGTATGGGAATTCCGACGTTTACGATGGTTTTCCGACGTTGCATAATACCCCTAAAATCTTCTTAGTTTTTTAAGTAGTATCATCCTAAACCTATTCCCTTAGGCCCATTTGATGAAATCAAACTTAAGTATTTAAGTTCAATACAAGAGCTTATGTGACAGTTTACGCTGAGGTAAAAGTAGAACATAAGCGTTTAAGTTGAACATAAATATTTAAGTTTCATTTCAGAAAATGGCCCTTAACTGGCTGAACAGAACAGAATGACGGAACTGGAGCCGCAAACGAAGTGTTGTACGTTATTTTTTTTACTTGTCCACAATGGAGCTGTACAGCTTTGAAAGTATTTTGAAGAAAAACAAAAGAATATTTTTGTGTACAAGCTCAGAATTTACATTTTTTGTTTCCAATAATTTTCCTTTTAATAAATAATTATTTTCGCGATACCACAATATTTTTTTCCGACACAAAAAGTTGTTTTTTTTCTTCATACAAATTGAAACGTCAAAAGTGTCGTACGTGAAAAGTTAAAAGTTGGTGAACTCTTCCGTCTGCGTCTGCAGCTCCGTATGCGTCTACGTTCTGTTGTGTTCGCAACATTGAATTTGCGTGTATTCAATATTTTGACAGCTATTCCAGCTCCGGCTCCGGTTCCGTCTGCGTCACCATTCTGTTCATCCAGTTATACACTTCAGCTGAACACTCCTAAAAAAGTGACAATAGGTACGTTCAGAAGACACAAGAGACTTCATATGCAGTCAACTACATTCGTTGAATGCAAATTTGACTAAGGAAGCTACATATATATGTAGTTATTTTTTAAGATATCATTAATGCTAAATTACGAACTTTACTTCAAACATTTCCCTTCAGTTGATAGGAAGAAAGTACTGTTACCTAATAATATTTTTATTAGATTTTGTAGATAATAGGAGATTTTTCATTACGAACGTACGGCGAATGGATTCTGTGATCGCTTTTTCATCATTCGGAGAATATCTTCGATTACGATGGATTCTGTTATAGGGCCGAATTTTTAAATATTTCTTATCAATGATACATTAAAAAAAAACTTCTCCTTAATATTTAAAAAAAAAACACCCAAAACGTTTAGAATGTTAGATTGGAATGCATATTTTTGACAGCTGACCATTTAGAAACTAGAAACTTGCCTTCAGGTATAAGGTATCTTATGTCTTCTGAACGTACCCAATGCATACCATTTCACATTTTTAATTTTCAAAGTGAAATAAAAATTGGAAAATTAAGGTTTAACTACATTCATTTTTTTTTGCAAAAAGTACGACGAAAAGTAAAAAAGTGATCAACAAAAATTAGCTTGCCTGTGGGCGAAAAAATTAATTTTGGTCTATGAAATCAATCTGAAATAACATATCAACAAAATTTTTGTACGCTTTTTCGCACACAGACATTTCTACTGCATGTTTAAGTTTTTCACTTTTGCACTTTTTGCAAAAAGTTTATTAGTTTGAAAAAATCCTCCTTAGGTTAGGTTAGGTTGTTGGGCTGATAGAGGATCTTGTTTCTATCACACTTAGATCAATGTAGATCCCTTGTGATACCCTGGAGGATTGAACGCTCCAAATAATGATTTAACCTATAAGTTTCATGGACCATCAAGCCATCTGGAGGCATTGATGAATTTCGATAGTTGCACACCAGATAGGTTGGAGAGCTCTTCTAGGTTATTGAAGAAGTAGTTTCCTAGGTGTTTGTTTCTCAGTTGCGAGAGTGCTGGGCAGTGACACAAGAAGTGAGAAGAGTCTTCGTGTGCTTCTTCATCGCCACAGCCTCTGCATAGATCATCCGTGCTGAGCCTCAACTTTTTCATGTGGTATTTCAGCAGATTGTGTCCGGTGATTGTACCTACGAGAGAGTATAATGATTTTTTATTTAGCTTCAAGATCCTATCTGTCTTCCCCTTATCAAAACACGGCCAAAGTTTTTTGGTATTCGTGCAGGAGTCGAGTAGGGTCCACCTTGCATTTGTTTTCTCAAGAATTTTCTTTGCCACAGTCTGTTTGAAGGAGCAGATTGGTGCATAAATGTTAAGTTCTGCTTGGTTTGGATCAGCTAGTGATCCAATTCGTGCCAATTCATCTGCTTTTTCGTTACCTGGGATTCCTATATGGCCAGGAACCCAGCAGAGTCTTATTTTGTGCTGCGAGCCAAGAACCTTGAGCTCTTCTCGGCAGCAGAAAACGAGTTTAGATTTTATTTCGATGGCAGAGAGTGCTTTTATAGCTGATTGGCTGTCAATGAAGAAGGTAATATCAGTTGGCGGTATGGCCAGCATTGACAGCCGTTCTGCAGCTTTAGTTACTGCCAGAACCTCAGCTTGGAAAACACTGCTATTGTCCGGGAGTCTAAAGGAGCTGGCTAAATTTAGGGTTTCCGAATAGAATCCCGCTCCAACTCCACATTCCATTTTTGACCCATCGGTAAAAACTGCTACCGTTGGGTCATGTGGTTGAGTGACTTCCCACTCCTGCCTACTAGGGATGCTAGAAGTGAATGGTCTATAGAAGTCTAGTTGGGGAGTAGTATAGTCTGTGCAAACATTACTACCTATATACTTGTTTAAAATCTGAGCGTGGCCAGTTTGACTGTGTTTCCAGCCATTTGTTTGGCTTAGTCGTATTGCACTATTTGCTGCAGATTCTTGTACAAATAAGTCTAGGGGCTTAAGATTAAGTATGGCTTCAAGCCCCGCGGTCGGGGTGGTTCTCATTACTCCTGTGATCCCAATGCATGCCATTCTTTGTACTTTGGTTAAAGTTTTAAGATTGGAAGCTTTTTCTACTCCATTCCACCAAACTATACAACCATAAGTTAGTATCGGTCTCACTATTGCCGTATACATCCATAGAATGATTTTTGGATTGGGTCCCCAGGTTTTTCCGAAAATTCTATTGCAAGAGTAGAGGGCAAACATTGCCTTCTGAGCTCTTTCTTTGATATTCAGACTCCAGTTTAGCTTTTTATCCAGGATTACTCCCAGATACTTTGCGAAAAAAAAAAAAAAAAAAAAAAAATCCTCCTTATTAATCTTTATAGTTTACCTATTTTTAGTATACCTATACATATGTATAACATTACACATTACAGACCTTTTAAAATAAATAATATAAAATAAGCATAATCGGAGTATCTGTGGCGTATACGTACTTTTTTATCGGCATACATTAGTTAAATTTAAAAATATGTACATCACAGCTTTACAAAGTGACAAACCTCTCTTTAGCCAAAATAAGTCTTTATGTGAGTTAAGTAAGAGTTTTTTATTTAAAAAAAATTGAAATCGATTGCGAATTTTATCTCACTAAAATTTTACTTCCTTCGGCAAAAATATTGTCTCGTAATCATTGACAAATTAGTCACAAAATTTTTATATATTGAGCTTTTCTAAGTACCACAAATACCTATTATTTGAAAACTATAAGAAGAGCTACCCAAAATTCTACCAATAGAAACAAATAAATTGCACTTTTTAAAAAGATTAATTTAATTATAAATGTCCTTTTATATGCAAATCGGTTAATATTCAGCTAAAATATGCATGTACAAACAAAAATCCAATTTTGAAAGTATGGTTTTCTCGATTAACTGGCTTTTCGGGGCAAATTTTCCAACTTTCGGCTGTTTAGTGTATTAACCTGTTTCAAGACAAATCCGACAAAAAGATCAATTCAAAATATTTTCGTCATGTTAAAATTGAAAAAAAAAAGCAATAATTTTCGCACTATTATGGTCTTATTGCGAGAGTCTATTCGCAATAACACAATCGATACAAATTTGAACAACAAAAAAATCAGAAAATATGCAATCCAATCCAATTTTTATCTCCGTAAAGTATCTGGTTCAATACAAATTCAACAAAAAAAAATTTCCATCCAATTTAGACAGTGTTCAGCAGAGTTGTGCGCGTACGAACAAAAAACTAATTCAGAAAGTTTGAAATTTCAAGATGTTTTTTTCACGACTTTTCTACTTTTTCGGTAGAATTTTCTAATTTTCAGTCGAATTTTTCAATTTTCGGCTCCGTTGTGTGTTAATATTGTTCAATATCAATGGAACAAAATAATTCCCAACCAAATCGGATGATCTATAGCGGAGTTATGCGCCTCCGAACACAAAAAGGGATTCATTTTTATAAACATTTTTCCCATAACTGTATTAAAATAAGTCCTTATAAATCACCATACCCCGAGGTATCCAACATGAATTTAAAGAAGAGAGTAAAAAAATATTAAAACAAAAAATCAAGCTATAAATAAATTGATGATTTAGCCTTGCCTCATTAGGAAAATGCATGCCTTCAGCTTAAATCAATCATCTATTAAACATCTTGAAATATCTTGACCAAATCATGCTTTTCCGCCATATCCATATCTAATAATTTGTAGGTATCGAGTGCAATTTGTATATTGAAGCTGTTGATTTATTTGCATTGCTTAAAATAAATTGAGAACTAAAGCTATGCTTATGAATAATAAACGATTTAAACATAAATGCATCAAGTTTATTTATTTGTCCTAATTTAAAAGTCAATAAGATATTTATGTTAGTATAACAAATAATGCAAATTGCAAGTCAGTTCACTTCAGCAACCAGTATATTAAACAAAAACCAAACAAATTGTGTAGACAAAATAATGTGTTGTGTTATTTGTAAACAATTGGCAGCTGATTTGTTGGCTTTGTTATAAAGCTACTATATTGCATCTTCGAATACGGTTAAGTAATACGATTAGTTCAGCTTCAGATGTCATCGATCGATTTGAATAAAGGTTCAATAACATTTAAATTAATATTGCAAAACAAAATATAAATATTTTTCGATCCGTTGAGATAGGATCAATAAATTAATAAAAAGATAATTTTTAAAATAATATTTACCTTGAAATGAAAATTCTATAAAAAATGCATTGTTTGAACCGGGTCTAATGAATCTGGTTTCATGGTTCAAGGTCATGGCGAGTTGTTTTAGAATTTCAGTCTAAGTTAATTAGTTTATTAAAATGCATTCCTGATGTGATACAAAAAAAATAAATGCAAGAATGGTTCCTCAAGGCTATAAAGTAGTTAAGCAGTGAAGGTTTATTTTTTTACAAAAAAAAAGGGACAATTATGTTATCGAATTTAAAATTTCAATCAAACTTTAAATTAAGATGAAAGGGAAAGACGCTCTCGATTCTCACGACTCTGTTATGATATTATGTAGTCGCAAAAACTGTACTTTTATCTTGGCTACGGTTATTCGAAGTGCAAAATATTTATCAAGAATGACAATGCGCAAAGAAACGAGCCTTAAGGTCTATATCGAGTCATAAAAAAACGGACTCGCAACTTTTCGTTTTCTCAGGTGAAATTGTTTTAAATAATTTTAACTTTTGCAACTTTAAAAAAAAATTGACTAACTTAACGATTGATGTATTTTCTGAAATGTATATGTTTTTGATGAAATAGTAACAGAATCTCTATTTTATACTAATTCAAACGAAAATGAATCATTCGCAGCATTCTAAGATTGATTTTTTTCAAAAAATTTAAATTTCGCACCTTTTGGTTTTCGAACCTTTGTCTTTCGATACTTTGTCTTTCGAAACTTTGTCTTTCGTAACTTTGTCTTTCGAAACTTTGCCTTTTCGAAACTTTGTCTTTCGATACTTTGTCTTTCGAACCTTTGTTCTTCGATCGAACCTTTGTCTTTCGATACTTTGTCTTTCTCTAACGGTTTCCCGTTTTTGATTTTAATTTAAATATTTTTTTTTTTTATTGAAGAATATACACAAGGGGGGCTTGTCATATATTCAAAATGACACAGATTTTATAGATAACAAAATTGTATTTTTTTTTTTCATAAAATTAGTTAACCATTCTATTTTAACGGAATGTTTAAAAAAAATTCATTTTTTTAACTTGAAATAAAATGTTGTCTTAAAGGTACCATCATATACAAAACAAAAATTACAATATTGTATATTAATAAATCAATTTTGTAATTATTTGAGTTGTTTTGGAAGTTTTTAGAATGTGTCCTAATATTTTTTTTTATTATTTATTTTGTTACAATTTTTTTTTTCGAACCCTATTTGCAGGACTTTCTCAATTGTTAGTGACGACCGGGTGAATCTCTTTAAATTAATACTCCTATAGACTCTACAATCCAATTTCCAAATTTAAGGACTATTTCTGGACTTCCTAGACTATACAGCCACTACCACTTCGGTTTCCAAAAAAAAAAAAGAAAAAGAAAACCTCCTTTTGTTTAATGACCAAGAAGGACTGTGTTTTTGTACTTCGATGAAATAATTGAGAATGGAAAAAAAATATGTTTACTGCTCATGCGTCCATTTGCTGAACGCAACTGATTTTTACCCCCGTTATAGAAATATTCCCCCTTCAAAAATTTGGAACGGGAATGATGTTCGAAAGTTTCCCTCGGAATTTATTGCTCAGGAATGAAATTTTCAGGGAAATTTGGCTGTCTTTGCATTGGATTTTTGTTCGAGGGTAAATTTATTCCGGGGGAGATTCACGATAGTAGATAAAAAATTGAGGGAATAAAATTTTCGGAGGGTAACAAAGCTCCCCTCGAGATTCCCGATATGGCCCAATAAAATAGCTAATCGCTCTAGATATAAATATAGGGGTCCAAAACCTCTTGGATGGGGCCTTTTATATACAAGACGAACCTAAAGGAGAGTATTAAACCAATGTCGAAAGAATTAGAATAGAAAAATAAATTTGCACTAACAGAAGCTTCCCCTTTGATAACGAACGTGGAAATCCAAGACCTTTTGCAAAGGGCCGCTATCTGCAATACACTTTTAAATAATAAAAAAAAATAATTTTACTATCTAATAATTGTGATAATTATAAAGCATTTATGAAATACTAAAATGTAAACAATTTTTTTTTTCTTAAAATATTTTTTAATTTTTTTGTAATCAAAAAATGTAACCTGCTTGCTAGCTTTGTGGAAGCAGACAAAGGAAAAAGCTGTTCGTAACACCAAAAAACTCTTCGCGTACCCCCAGGCCCCAGGGGTACTATACGGGTACCACACTTTGGGAAACACTGATTCTAAGACAATGCATAAGTATAGGCCCCCTATATGTGGCATAAGATTTTATTTTGTCAATATATTCCATAGTTGTAAGTTAAGTCAAATTGTTGTATACATCAAAATTGACATTACCATAATAGAGAACACGAAAAAATTGGGTCCCGCAATTCCGTCTGTCTGTTTGTATGTCTGTCCACGGCCTACAGCCTACTATAGACCAATAGCTGGTGAACGATTTGCTTAGAGTTTTATACCGCTCCAAATTTTGTGAGCATGGCATTTGTACCAGTGAAAACTACATGCCATCAACCTTTTAGCGATACCGCGGCCCTCAGACCACCATAATGCACTTTCAAAATGCAACTAAAACAACAAAAATCGTTTCTTATCACTCAAAAAACCTCAGCCCTAACACCGCACCATATTAATAAAACAAATTTCGGAGCTGTATAAAACCCTTTTTGCTTTTTTTTTTGCATTTTGGAAGTGCATTATGCAGGTGTTAGGGCCGCAGTATCGCTACCAGACCGACACCGATGGAATTTAGCTTGGATTAGCTATGTAAGCATTATATGCTGAAAAAATTTGGAGCGGTATAAAACACTTAACTTCGCTCCTTTTTTTGCATTTTCAAAGAGCATTATGGTGGCCTTAGGGCCGAAATATCGGTAAAAGATTGATGGCATGTATTTTTCACTGGTACAAATGCAATGCTCACAAAATTTGGAGCGGTATAAAACTCTGAGCAAATCGTGCACCAGCTCTCGGCCTATAAACCATAATGAAGCGATTTTCTTCAAACCTGGAGCATAAGATTTTTGGCTGATTCCCAAGTGGGAAAGTTGAGATTTTTTTATCTCAAAAAAAAAAAAGGTGGGTACCTAATTAAAATACAACTGTTTTGCAAAAGTTATTTATCTCAAAAATGGCTTTAACGATTTTTTTTTCAATTTTTGTGTATACAGTGATAGAGTATGGTCTACATTTTGGTGAAAAAAAAAATTACCAAAAGCCGTTATTAACGGTACATGCCAAAGAACTGTTTTTTTTTATTTTCGACTTTCTCGTTAACCGCTCAACCGATTTTGATCAAAATTTTTACTCTGAAGACCCTATCAAGCGTAAATAATACTGCATACAAATGTTTTCAAAAAAAATATATTCAATTTTTAATAAAAAGGTTCAAATTTTTTTTTTGAAAAATCATTATTTTGAAAACGAGTTGATACACATATTTTTTTGAAACTATTGTTTTAGTTGTATTTTATTATATTCTTAAAAATAGCCTAACAATCTTATATATTAAAAAATTAAAAAAATCATTTTTTTTAAGAAAACCGCTCCAAAGATTTTTTAAATATTTTCCTCATAAATTTATATTTTTTCAAGAATTGAGAATGCGTTCTTTATTCTGAGATCAAAATATTTTAAATAATTGTTTTATCAATTTATTCAAATTTGCATTCTTCAATTTATTAAAATATTAAATCGAAAAAACCGCGAAATTTTTGCGCGGTTTTTTCGATTTTTGACGATGTTGCGTTGGGTGCTCGAGGTCGAAACATAGAGTTATTCAAAACACATGCACCACAAACAACTTAGAAAAAAATCAGAACTACCGGATTTAAAACAAGGCCGCCCCCCTTTCAAAGAACAAGATTACCGGGTTGTAATTAGTGAAGTAGATTTTGTTATTTTTAAATATTTTGAAAACAAGAAGCATTTAAGCATTTGGTTTTTAGTGTTTTACTCAAAATTAATAAGGGTTTTGAATATTTAAAATAAAAATGGTAATTATTAACATAAATTTAAAAAAAAAAATAGTTAAACACCAATAACTATGTTTTTTTCCTAATTTTCGAGTTTGAAATGGAATTGTTCAAGAATTGTTGACTAAAAAAACTGTATTTAGAAAGAAAATTTAAGAATGAATTCCTGGCTTTTATAAAAGGTATAAGATTTTATTCTAAAAATGTTCGTTGGATTTTTATGAGTCCCTTAATATTTCAAGTCAATTTTTTGAAAAATTGCTCCTCCCATTTAAACGGGGGGATATAGACTACCCCCTCCAAAGGATTTTTTCTTCTTTTGACCCAACTTGTACGCTCTAGTATTTTTATGCATTTTGTACCAAGAACCATTTTTTTATTATACTAAAAATTATACTACTTGTTGTTATAGATTTATTATAGCTAAATTTTGAATGTCTGTATTTTCGAAACTGTTGGGTCTATACCGATGGTTCTAGGCTCAAATTGAAGAAAATTTCATTACTTTGAAATTGTAGAGCAAAGCTATAGTCGAAAATCTAATCCTTTGGGGTTAAAATTGCCAATATATAAAAAAAGAGCGAAAATTTCGTGGTTTTTTCGATTTTTGACCATGATGCGTTCGGCGCTCGAGTTTGAAAACTTGGGTTTTTCATTTGGCCAATATCATAAACGACTCATCAGAACTACCATATCTAACGCATACGCTAATGTATAAGGTTACTGGACTATACATCATATTCAACACGATTATATTTTGAAACGAAGACCCGATTTTAAAACACAAAATCAGAAGCAAAATCAGAAACAAAGTATTTATGTTTTATATATTTGTTTTTTTTTTGTTATCTAGCCCTGTTCTAAATTTTCTTATTTCCTTTCTACGTGATGAAAAAAATAAAGGTACACCTAAAGCCCAAAAGAGGCAATACTTACAATTGTATGAATAAAATTATCTGTCTATATATTTCTTATAGAATCCACTTTTTGGTCTTTTTTATAGGTACACTGTCAACTTGAACATTCAAAACTTAAATGGATAGCCCTGAAAATGTTTAAGGCGTTGCATACTAATAGTTTTTTAATCGAACTTTGTATGTTTAATAAAAAATAACAAACAAAAAAAAACAGTATTCGATAATATGGTGTTAATGAGATGAGCTTTAGACATCGCACAAGCTCATCTTTCCATTCAACCGTTTCTGATTCTTACTTTACAATAATTAAGTTCATCTTTTTTTGTTTAACTTCATCGGTATTCACTTAAGTATAATATTCGAGTGTTGCTCATTTTTCAAAACAAAACACAAAAAAAGAAAAATAAAGTATACAAATGGGTCGCACGCAAATTACACAATGTTTTGATAGGTTTATCTAAGGTATGAGGGGATAATTGCATTGTTAATAGGTACGTAAATAAATGTTGGCCAATTTGCAATTCAAACTAAATTCTGGAAATAAGTTACAGATTTGGGTATATGAAATGAACCTTCACTGCCTGAACAGAATAGAATGCTGGAACCGGAGCCGCAGACGAAACTGGAAGAGCTGTCAAAAAGTGTCGTACGTTATTTATTTTTACCGGCCCACAATGGAGCTGTAGCTGTTCAGCTTTGAATGTACTTATTTTGAAGAAAAACAAAAGTATATTCTTGTGTACAAGCTCAGAATTCACATTATTTGTTTCCAATACTTCTCCTTTTAAAAAAATAATTTTTTTCGCGATACAAATGAACACAATATTTTTTTCCGACCCAAAAAGTTATTTTTTTTTCTTCATACAATTTGAAACGTCAAAATTGCCGTACGGTGAAAAGTTAAAAGTTGATAAACTCTTCCGTCTGCAGCTGCAGCTCCGTATGCGGCTATGTTCCGTTGTGTTCGCAACAATCCTCGCGTTCAGGAACCTATCCACGGCGGTGTCAACCTATCCAAAAATTTTCAGATACGTTTGGTTGTTGTTGCATCAGCTGTTTTTTCACAAGGGATTACAACAACACAAATCTATCCAGATCGCTTTGGATACAATCCTGAACGAGGCCATTGAATTTGTGTGTATTCAATATTTTGACAGCTATTCCAGCTGCGGCTCCGGTTCCGTCTCCGTCACCATTCTGTTCAGGCAGTAAGCCTAATACGCTGCTGATACGAAACGAAATTTTTAGTTGGTCTCCAACAGGACAACGAAATTCTTACGAAAGCCAAAACGAAAAATTGCCCCTTGAAAGTGTCAAGGCTGTTTCACAATGCGACGAGAAAACGAGACGTCAGCGTGATGAGATCTCTTCGCAGTTTCCCTCTCTTAAAAAAGAATTTTAAACAGTGAAATAATACATAATCAAGCAATTCGCGTCGTCTCGTCACGTCGTGAAGTTCGAAAAATTGAAAAAAAGACGCAACGTGAGGACGAGAAATACTTTATTATGTATTATTTCGTTGTTTTAAATTCGTTTTAAAGAGAGAACAACTGCGAAGAGATCTCGTCACGCTGACGTCTCGTTTTCTCGTCGCATTGTGAAACAGCCTTCACCGTTTGCATAAACAAAAAACAAACACATACACATACAAATCACAGAAAGGCATGTTGTGATGAAAGAAACAACAAATACAAACACGAATAGAGACGAAATGTCATTTTTCTGCGCACAAATAATGGTAATTTTGTGCGAAAAAAGAGGGAAGATATCTCCAAATAATCTGCTACAGTTATCGATTTCGTTCATCGAACAGCGTTCCGCAGAACGAAATTTTTCGTTTGTCATTTCGTTGTGTCATTTTTGTATGGGATTTTTCGTTTCGCATCAGCAGCATACTATAAGCACCTATATTATCTAGAGAACCGACTTAAGGGGTTCGTTCTCTTTCACCCTACAAGCTGTAGTGAGAGAATAGGACCATTTTGTCGACTATTCGTTGAGTGGTCACGTGCATTTTAAATGGGAGCCCAGCCACCATTGCTGTAACAAATATTATACACGTTTTGCGCAATTACGATGGGTTCCCGCGCTCAGATATTTAAAATAAGAATAGGTACGTTAAATTCAAAAATTGAAATTTCAAAACAAAATTTCAATAAAATTACTTTAAACAACTGTTTAATGGATCGAAAAAAATTCGTTTAGTGTTGTCTTGCTTTTAGCATTCAAATCTAGTAATATTCATGCATATATTTATGTTGAAAACGCATCTCCATAAAAAAAAACTGAGCTAATGCGGCCATTTTGTTTTTGAGTCCACGATTCACACTGATTCACAAATAGGAAAAAAAGAGTAAAACAAGAGAATTTTCTCTTACTCACCTCAAATAAGTTTTGCGGGTGTTTTAGGTACGAGTCGGTTCTCTAGATAAATATAGGTATTTTATGACCGGGAGAAAGAATATATTACACCTGAAATTATGTGGATTTTGTGGAATACTGTCCCACCTTAAATTTGAAGCATTATCATTTCTGGGACAACCTGTTTAGTTTACCAGCATACCCTTCTCTCCTAGCCACCATTTTCAAAAGAAGGGGTAGGTATACAATTTTTGTCTTAAGTATTATAAGTCTCAAGGCTTTTAAAGTATCGAGACATACTTTTTGTACCACTTTTCAAAGATGGTGGCCATATAATAGAAAGGGATATTTTCCGGCCAAAAACCGAGTTTTAATGCTGTCACACAATTTTGTCCACGATTTCTTGTATGTTTGAATGTATAATCTCATAGCTCTAAAATCATAGCCGAAAAATTTGTAAATATGTATATCCTCTTCTTCAAGATGGCGGCCAAATAAGGAATCTTTGATTTTATACAAAAACAATTGTCTTGCCCAAAGTTCAAGAAATTAAATAAAAAGATAAATCAAAAATCAACAAATGTTATTAGAACAGCGCTGCTATAATTTTTTAGTTCCAAAATAAGATGTAAAAAGTGCAGGAACCCCATAGACAATTGTATGGATAAATTATGGCCTTGAAGCTGAAGGCAGTCTGTAATGAGATTGACCTTTGGAGTAAACATTTTTGGGGTGGGTCTGCCTGAAATTAATATGATTGCGATTGTTGTCCTTTCCATTACCCTGGGTATAAATAAGTTAATATTAAAATTCCACGGTGACTCTTCTTCAAAGCTATATCTTTTGGTATACAAATTATTATCTTCTCTATAAATAAAAATAACTCTGTTTTATTTTTTTTTTTTGTTCGTACACGCATAGCTCGGAAGAACACCGATTTGCATGGGGATTTTTTGTTGGATTCATATTGAATCAAAGTAAACACTCTTCGGAGCCGTAAATTGGAAAAATTGACCGAGAGAACTTAACCAGGAGACTGGCTAAGAAAACTTAGAAGATCGGTGCACACTCGACCGAGCTTGGTTAAGAGCCATTTCATTGTGTTGAGAAAGGATATTTGGTCTCTGATCTTCACTTCGGAAAGTTCGTCGAGGTCACTATTCTTTTCCCAATGATTGTGATCTCGTTTTGGCCAAAGCGGGACATTTGCAGAGGAAATAAATGACTGTTTCATTTTCCTGCTTGTTCCCTTAGCTACGATTGTGAGTATTGTGAGATATGCCCAGCCTTGCCGCATGTTCCTCGATTGGCCAGTGACCGGAAATAGTTGCAATGGTCCTGGCTATATCTCGCCTGTGTCTGCCTATCAAGTCGGTTGTTCGAGTTTTATTGTAGGTGGGGCAAATCTTTCTAGATATGACGCAGTGAGGGGATACTGACTCTTTCCGCAAGTGAGCTATGAAGAGCTGATCCTAGCCAGAACAGTTTGTCTGCCCGCTCGTTTCCCTCAATACCACTGTGACCTGGAACTCAGATCAGAGTGACCTTGAGGTTAAAATTTAGGTTTTACAGCTCATACCGGCATTGCCGAACTAATTTAGAAGATGATAATGGCGAGATAATTGCTTTCTTTACTTCCTGACTGCCTGTAAGGATGGCAGTATTACGGTTTTGGTTAGGGTCTTCTTTGAGTAATTTGCATGCTTCCCTAATTGCCAGTAATTCCGCCTGAAAAAAACACTAAAAACACTAGCAAAGTTTGGTAGCAGATAAGATCTAGATATATTCAGAGATTCGGAAAAGATTCAAAGACCCCATCTTTGAACCATCAGTGAAATCAGTTGTTTCGACGAAGTCTCTCAGTACTATGTCATTCTTCCAATCCTGCTGCCTGGATGGGACAATAACATTTAAATCCCCACTGAGGTCCAGAGTAGGAGTGCAGTAGTTTGCAGGCGCTAAAAAAACATATCGGCAGGGATCAAATTTGTAATATTGCCGTGACCGTATGGTTTGGGAAACCAAACAATTTGATTCTTTCAATCTTATCGCGCTGCAAGATACTAGATATTTAATATGTAAATCAAGTGGTAAAAGGTGCAGAAAAACGCTTATGGCATCCGTTGGGCATGATCGCCAGAGCCCTGTGGCCAATTTAAATAAAAATTTCCCAAGCTTTTAAAAAGATTCTCCATAAAAAATTGATTGAAATCGGTTGAAAGGTTTTCGAAAAAAGCGAAAATAAAAAATGGTTCTATATACCTACGGTAGCTGCCGTTAGTAACCGTTTTTCGGAAGTTTTGTTTTTTTTTTTAATCTGTGGAGCCATTTTTGAACAAAATATACGTTTTGCTAAGTGCTATTTTAATTTTATAGTCCTAAAATACTTTTTTGGTCTTTCTTATCATCGTATTCATCGTAATGTCAAATTTGATAAAAATCCCGAAATTGATTTTGATTTCGGATCCATAGTGTATACCCCGCCGGGAAAACAATATGAGGCTCTAGATATGTTTGCATATATGTACACTTACAAGGGTGGTCTAACAAGGTTTCAAAGCTCTACTTCTCCAAATTCTGTCTTGCAATTAGGTAAGAGTCCCAAAAAACACGCTCTATTTTTCTATTGACAAAAAAACTCACTACCTGAGTAGAGTAGTTTTTATATGTTTGAAATGTTGTTCTGAAGAGAAAACTGAGCAATTAAGTGTGTTTGTTTCACATTCATTTTACTGTTCCAAGAAGAAATTGCACTTTTGCAGTAATCTTTTAGATTAAATAATCTGAAAATCTTGTTGATTTCAATGAGATTTGGTGGTTTTTGCTCGAAATCTAGATTTTGATCAACTTTTATATCCAAATGGAAAACCACATACAATTCAGTTAACAAATCATGTTTTTTATCCAACAAAATTATCGCCGAAGATGTCATCTACTACAGGATGGATACATGAACGACATCTAAGTCCCATTTCACACGAGTAAACTGAGTTTTCAGTTACTTTTGTGGAGAAGGTCAGAAAATATGAGGGGTAGACAAAATCTCCCCGGTCATCGGTTTCAGAAATTTTTTTTTTGATATTCTTCATCACACTACGTACCTATGTATGTGTGCGTGCAACCACACAAACCACTTTAAAAGGAAACTACAGAAAATTCTTCTACGATTTTGTTTATTCGTGTAAAACATTTAAGAAAATTAAAAAAAACGGCAAAAAAAATTTAAGGAACTTGTTTCTACGTGTGAAAACTTACCTTGACCACAATCTACGAACAAACCCCTCTCTGAAGCATTTATCGCTGTGAAACCCTTTCAATTTATCAAATGAATTATTTGAGAAAGAATAACTTTTTCTATGTTTTCTTAAAATAATCTTCTGAAAAATTGTCCATTTTATGTATGTATTTATAACTAATTTTTTGTTAAAGTTTTTTTTTTTTGTTTGCTTTTAACTTGTAGCAAACTATCTTTTAAGGCTCTCGCCGTGACAAACGAAAACAATAACAACAATGTGTTGTTTTGTTTGACAACCACTAGTTGTTATATTTTTTTTCGTTCGTTGCCCCGAATAATCGCGTTGGTTTGGGAGAGCCTAATTTATGTTTTTTTCTGACAGCTGTATGAAATGTGAAATATAAACAAGGCTACTGCGGATGCGTTTTTTTTTTTTCTATCTAAAAATCTAAAAATTATAATAAGCGGATAAATAATGCTAGAAACAATTGTATTTGTCTTTTATTTATCTTTGAATTATGTAAATGTAATTTTCTTTTTAATGTCAAAATACGTACATATACCTCTTGAGCCATTTGAAATGTTGTTTTGGATTTTTGTTTGAGAGAACAAAGCAATTCGTTTATAAAATTTAAATGTGAACGGATGTGAAATAATCAGAAATTCAAATGTCATTATCTTGGTGAAAATGGTGAAAGTAAAAAATAAAGAAAAAACGAACGCATTCAGCAAATTTTTCGTTCTGTGCGATTCAATTTTTTTTTCACTTAAGAGAGTTTTTTTTTTTCAATAAAAAAATTAAAATTGGCTTGAAAATATGTTTTAGGTATCCGGGTTTTTCACTTAATCGAGTTTTGCTTAAGCGGAGTGTTTTAAAGATAATTGGTCAAAAATACTCGGGGATGAAAAAAGTACTTCAGATAAGCGGGTTTTTCTCTTAAGCGGGTTTTTCTCATAAGCGGGTTTCTCTTAAGCGGGCTTTACTGTACCTACATATCGGATATGTTTGTGAACGCTAAATGCAGATAGCTAAGATTTTCTGTCAAAGTTCAAAAAGAATTCTGACCAAAAGAAAAATAAAGTTTAAATTTTTTCGCGAATATTGTGTAAATTTCATTCCAAATTAAACTGATATGCATTTTAATTATATTTTTATAATTTTGTATTCCTTTATAAACTAAAACGAACTAATAACAAATGACGACGACGTGACACCAGAAAATCAAAAGTCAGCTGCTGACGTATAATCACTAATCAGCTTTTCCTCAAATTGCCCATTGGATAGTTTAGTATGTATACCGAAAGTTTTAAGATAGCTTATGAGGTTAGTTTTTTTTAGAACAGCTGTTGGGTTCACCAGCTGAATTTTCTTATCCTGATTTAGAGCTGTCTTTAACTGAGTAATTATAAAAAAAAATCCATTTTATATACCCAAAATGCTTAATTTTTAAAATTATTATCAAATTTCTAAAAACACTGTTATAAACGATGCACACTATGCAATTTGACTTGCTGCCATATTTCCAGATTTAGGTTTAAAAATAAACAAAACCAACTACGGTTTATAATCAAACTATAATTTTGAGATTAGTTAAGAAGTTTAACGAAATTAATAATCATATTCTTCACAGAGTTAAATTAAAGAATGTACATACGTATTTTATCAGGGTAATCGGTATAAGATGCACCCAACTGCTGGAGCGAGTAGGTTCGGTTAACACAAGAAAAAAAATCGAATGGGAGGGGGGGGGGTCTATTTCCCCCCCTTTAGGCAGGAGAGACAATTTTCTAAAAAAATGACTTAAAACAGAAAAAAAAATATTTAAAAACAACGGTACAATTTAAAATGCCATGCTATACCTTTTTGGAAAGCCAGAAATTTCTTCTTTTATTTTCATTTTAAATTAAGTTGTGTTAGTGAATAGTTTTTGAAAAATCAATTTTCAAACTCGAAATTTGAAAATAAAAAAAAAGTTTCAAACTATTTTTTTTCAAAATTTTATGTAATTAAGTATAATTTTTGTTTTCAAAATTCAATGCTCTATTACTAGTTAAAAACAGAAAACCAGATGAAATTGAAAATATACCCCCCCCCCCCTTAATTAATTAATTAAAAGAACTAGGGCCTAGTGACTTACAACTCTCAACCATTCCTTCGTGCGTGTCTGCAGGAATGGAGGGGACCTACAGTTTATTGCCGAATCCGAACGGCTAACGAGCGGCACTTTTCTGTGACAGGAGATACTCTTGGAGGATTTGTCAATTCCTCGCAAGAGGCAGTAGCCGTTTTTTCTTTTAAATAAATAGGTGGCGAGGCTGGGGATCGAACCTTAGACCTCCGGCATGACAGTCCATCGCACTAACCATCATGCCCCCCACCCCCCCCCCCCTCCCCTACGATTTTTTCTTGTCTTAACCCAACCTACTCGCTCCAGCAGTTTGGTTCATCTTATACCGATCACCCGGTATATTATTTATATTTTTATGAACCTGATTTCAATACTTTTTTTTATTTATAGTATTAATTGTTTAAAATTTGCATTGTAATCTATTGAGATTGTGGCCTAATATTTAACTAAAAAAAAAAAAAACAAAATGTTCTTGTTTTAAATTGCTATAAATCCATAATTGTTTTAGCTATAACTCCCTCAGAACACGATTTCTTCACTTTAATGAAGTGAGTAATCTAACTAATTTAATAATTCCTGTAAACAAAAAATTCCATAAAAAGTACATTCATATATATTTTATTTAGGAAATACAAGTTTTTCTCGATTTATACAACTCGAAACCTTTAAAAAGTAGCTAATACCAAATTAATTTTGTTTTTGATCCATACAATTTAGTCGCATTATCTGATCAGTTGAAGTATATTCTTTATTAAAGTCAAAAGAGTCAAAATAAGTGTTCTGTTGCAAGAATGTTTTAGTTTGAAAAAAAAAATTTTTTCTGTCATTTGAAGACAGTTCAACATTTATTTTATTTAATTTTAATTTTTTTAAGCGAATATTATTAAAAATTCTAACGCGGTGTTCCGTTCGGATTCGGCAATAAACTGTAGGTCCCCTCCATTCCTGCAGACACACACACAGGAATGGTTGAGAGTTGTAAGTCACTCACTAAGCCCTATTAGCTGTTGTGCCACCAAATTTATTCGTTGTTTGTTCTTAACTTAAAGTCAAAACAATATCAAAAAGTGCCATAGTTATTCAAACAAACACATGATTAAAAATGACCTTTTGGATTACCAAACCACATAACCTAACTTTATAGCCTTGATGATGCCTAAGAGCCAGTTGTCCATTTTTATGTATAATTAAGATATTATCGTAGTAATATGTAATTAAATTTTGGATTAAAATCTCTCGAGTTTGACTGTTATTGTTTTTACGAATGCATAAATTACCCTTAAAGTACCTTCACAGCAGAGTAAATCCAACAAAAAAAAAAAAAATCGTCGTCAGTTCGCAATTGAATGATTAATTGATTAATTTATAATTCTTTTCAGCTTAACGTGGCCAAAGGTCAATGTGACCGGCATGCAGTAGCACCCGCCCTGTCCTCCATAGGGTTGTTGTGATATACCCCCCACCGCCCCTTCCACAACGCTTGGAATTCAAGTTCTTCGTGTTCGTTTGGATTCCAATTCATTTAGCTTGGACTGGTATTATTGTATTTAGAGCTATTGAAGCGGCTAGACGTCCGACTGTTGTCGTTATACACATTCGCCGTTCGTTGATGTCAGTGAATCACAAAACTATAGCTGCGTATCCTAAAACAAAAACATTGTGCGTGTATAAATCGCCTTAACGCATATAAAACTAAACGCTTTTGAATATTAACCTCGTCATTATATACTTTGTTGTTATTTTTTTTTTTTTTAAACATGAATCTAGTTGAGACTTAGTGCAGTTGGTATTGAGATTATTACAATCAATTGTTGGAATCACCCCTGCAGACCGTGCGTCTTGTATCGTGAATTGTGATTGATTGACAGCTCCTATTAACGTCTTGTAATGCATGCTAATAAAAACGTAGTTTTGTTTGTTGTTGTTTCAATTTTTTTTTGGGAATAAAGTGTTCAGTGTGTCAGACTTGCATTATGCAGATTATGTTTGTTTTGGTTTCGATTACCTAATCCGGATGACAAAACAAACTTACCTCGCTGTCGCATCTCGAATGTAATACCGTATATATTTTCGGTAAAAAATAAAAACGTCAATTTAATTTACTAAAATAATTATAAACTAATGCAACAGAGCATAATGTCTTTAGAGAGTGCAATAAAAACAAAGTTATATGTATTTTGTTGTTAATTGAGTTGTTAAATGTGTTAATTTGAAAGTTAAACAAAATTATAACTGTCAGCCATCATTAAAAGAAAGTGAATTTAAATTCAAATAGAAGCAATAACAGAAGTTATTTTTTTTTTATTTTTCAATTTCAACAAAACAAGGAATATTCTCTTCACCATTCGAAACAAAGGTTTGTTTTTTTTTTTTTTTTTTACAAAATATATGTATTTATAAATAGTCATAGAGTCAGTGTCTACATATTTTCACATAAATAAATATTTAATTAGCTAAAACGTGTGTTGTACTTGCTATTTGTTGAAATTATTTGCATTGCTTGATTAACCCTGAACCATCAATTTCCTTTTCTTAACAAAAAAAAAAAAAAAAAAAAAAAATTAAAAAAATATAAAAAAACATGATTGTATAAAAAAAAAAGGAACATTGGTTAGTAATTATTTGTGAATAGGTTTTATGATCGTCCATAGCATAGTCATAATCTTGCTTTTAACTGCAATTTCGTTTGTACAGAAATATAATGAATATAAAATATGTAGTTTAATGTATTAAGTTCGTAGACCAGCTAATTGTTTATTATTCAAACATTTGTTATTGTTGCTGCATGCTGTTTATAATGCCGGTTAATTACTTCAATTCTCAGGGGCTTTTAAAATATAGTTTAAAGTTATTCTGTGTTTCACAGAAACTATTCATTATTTGGTGTAAATGTTTACAAATACTTAACCAAAAATACTACAATTACAATACTTCAAAGGTATAATTAAAATGTTCGCTAATTTGTAAAAACAAAAATCTACTTCATCGTTAATTGTCGGGTTCAAACGCTCGTCTCACTTCACTGACACACCCATTGAGTAAGCTCATAAAAAGTTAATATTTACTAGAAGCACAGTTTACTGTTAATTTGACCTTTCAACAAAGTTAAATATTATGACTCCTCCTGTACTTGAAATTCTTAACAGTTTCCTGAGATAAGTCTGCGGCATTATCCGATATATGTTAATGTTCTCCAGGTAATAATTCTCAATGTTTTCTGGATAACTTTTAATCAGGGGAGAGTACGATAGCTTAGGCGCCAAGAAATGATAACGGTTTTTTGTAAATTAAATTATTTTATGTCTTCTATTTTTTGAGAAAATTGAAAAGTACCAAAACTACATTTTTATGTTTTTGATATAGAAACTTTGAATTTATCCTATAAATCTGTTACTGTTAAAAGCCGAAATAATGAAATTCTAAAATTCACCGGTAAATCCTAGACAGTGCTAGCACCCAGGATTATGGTGTATAAACAGTGAGGTATGTATGGGAAGGGCATGCTGGCCCCCTGTAGGGCCCACTATAGGATTTGGGATAGTTACGATGTTGGGTGTATGCAAAGTTTCTTTTTCCTTTAAAGAATCTGGATCTGAAATTACCGCTAGACCCCCTTGTTTTGAACTGTTATACAAAAAACCGTTATCATTTCTTGGCGCCTAAGTTATCGTACTCTTGCCGTTATTCAAGTTACACATGTAAGCTTTACTTTTACGACTTATCCGTATGCACAAAAAAATCCCCTTTTATAAAAATAAACAGAGTTACCAGCAACTTTCAATCCTTAGATGAAAAGGGCAGGTGAACAAAATCTTCCCTATCAATGAATTAAGAATATTTTTTTTTACATTGCTCTTCACACTTGATGTAAAAGTTGCATTCAATCAAGATGTTTCAAAAAGAAACTACAGAAAAAATCTTAAGCTAGGTACATTACATACGACTGTCAGATCTAAAGGCCCAACTATAAAGGTAGAACTATAATTGTTGGAACGCAGCGTACGCAGCCGTACGAAACCACACGAATACAAGTAATTCAATAGACGCACACATAATTGCGTTTTGTTACGTTTCGTTCATTTTTGCTTTCGGAGGGGAAGAGCGCTTCTCGAGCGCACCTTACGGAAGAAAATTGACAGCTACATGTAAATTGTTGTAGTAAACTAGTCTCGAATCTCTCGTGCATTATGGTTTACGTGTGCATTTGACGTTTCGGAAAGAAATTTTTCGTTCGTTTATGACATTAGTTTCCGACAGCGTCCACCTATTACAGTTCGACCTTAATAGTGGAAAGGTCCGTACGAAACGAAGTGAATACAGGAATATCTTATAACGCACCAATAATGTCCGGATTGCTCAGATTCGTTAAGTTTTCGTTCACTTTTACCTTCGGATGAAAAGTGCGCTCTCTACCGTACGTCGCGTCAGTAAATTTGACAGATGAATATTTGTTGGAAAAGTTTCAGATATTAATAAAAATTTAAGTTTCATTTGTTTTATTTTGGTAATAATTTTTTTATTCATATTTTCACAATTCAAAAATTAATAACTACACCAACCAAACAACACAAACAAATAAATACAAAAATTATTACTATCTAAAATAAATTGACCGGTGCTTCCGTTCGGTTAAATCAATTATGGGTATTTTATGTACTTGACAGATCGGAAAAAAACGGATCGTTGATTTCTGACATAGGCATCCGTTTGCTTACGTCTATTATAGTTCGGCGGTAAAGGTATTGTCAAATGGGCCAGTAAAATAATTGCCCCAAATTGTGACAATAGGTTTGTGCAAACTTTAGAGCACTTTTACTTGTTGGCAGTTTTGCAAAGTTAAAGCACAGATCTATTATTGTCAGAAACGAAATTGTCAGACGTCCGCATCTTACAATAAGTTGTCCTGATGGTATCTGAAAATCGTCACTGGGCGAGTACAAAAACGAAGTTGTGCTGCTTCGCCGTATTTGTGTTTTTGCTTTCTTGGGAAAATGGGAAAATTGTTTCATGGTAAACGATGCACCATTTACTACGTTTCCATGAGTTATTTAAGCGAACTTGAAGCTCACTTTTTGACCCTTTGAATACCTGCATCACGTTGAAATTAGTGCTAAAAACCTGTTGAGAATTTAACATGAGAGAGAGACACCATATGTTATCTCAACACCATTTGAACTCTTTGAACGAAGAACCTGTGTCAAAAATCCGACTGTTGGGCCTGGTCAAAAACCGTATAATGCATGACGACTTCCTCAGATAGGTAAGGGAATACAACACCGACCGTAATCCAACTCGAGCTCTCGATTCTGAATATAGACGTAGTAATTATCACATTCGCCGACTCTGGAAATCCAGTTTTTTTTTTGTTCCAAGTTGATTTATTTTTGTTCACACTCCTCCGTATTGAACAAAATGAACAAAAAAGATTTTAATTTGTCTGACACTGGCCACGTTCATCACCACGTTTTTGACAGATCTAAATATTCAGTTCTGAAAAACGTAACACTGAACGCACAAAAAAGTCTGAAATTATATATTCCTTTTTTATTATTTTTTGCACTTTAAAGCGATACGAGACCCAGACGATCAGACCACACACCAAAAAAAAAACTGAATCAAGAACTGTTTTTTTGTTGCTTATAGCTGTCATCTGAATTTTCAGATAGAATTTTTCATCTGAAAATTAAGAAAAAACGTAAGAAACGTAACTAAATGTCAATCGACGTCAACTGAATTTTAATGACTACTGGCCAATCAGAAGCTCTAAAAATGACAGTTCAGAACTGTCAAATGTGCTGTTGAACGCGGCCACTGCCTGCCAACGGATCAACCATTTTTGTTTGTAAGCAAATATACAAACGTCTGAACTGACAAATTTCAGCCTGCCTGACAGTCAATTGTCAGAAACGTCAATGCCAACCATAAACACCTGATAATGAAATTGTAAGACTTATTACGAGATTCTTTTTTTTTTGTTTGTTCGTTTCTTCTTTCATCATTTTGATAGATATGGTGAGGGGTGTAGAAAAGACGTAACTGAATTCCTCTTAAATTTCTATACCACTCACTCACAATCTGTCAAAAAGACGAAAGACTAAACAACCGAAAAAAAGAATATTTTAATAGCTATTTTCTTTGGGACAATATCTGGCAATAATGTGAACTGACAATTTATCATTGTAAAGTATTTGAATATTGTCAGCTAATTAGCAGCTATTGTCAGAGCATTATTCACAGATTTGATAATATCGAGTCTAAATCTGAGGTTTGCTACCAAAATTTCCTGACGGAACATGGACAAAAATGCAAAAAAAATTTTAAAATCTTTGTTTTTTTAAATTTTCTTAAATAACTTCTTCTAAAAAATAAAAGTATGTAAAACTTTCTAAAAAAAACTTTTATTGTTTTGCTCCAACTCAAACTCCTCAAGCGCTAGTTAGAAAACCAATTTTTCCAACTCCAAAACTATAATTTTTTACTGAGGGAATTTACTCAATAACAGCCAGGGTAAACTGAAATTGTTTAAAAAAATAGATTCTCGCAATAAGCTTCTGTATTGATGCACTATGTATCATTCGCCAATTTAGAAACACCGTTCCAAAAAAAAAACACAATTCAGAAAATATATAATTTATTGAATTTTGAACAACAACAACAACTTAAAGGTGCTACCACCAATTGCTTACGAATTAATTTTAGGTATTTTAATTAGTTTTATTTTGTTTGGCTAGAGATATAGCTATTTCAAGGGGTGCCAAAGCCCTATCATCAGTCTCCTTTATAGTGGTGCTGAGCTTTAATCCAATTTTATTTGAAAAACTTTCTACACATCATGCGGTATTTGAACCCGCGCATCAGATTTGCTCAGTCTTCGAAGCTGTGTACACTACGTACTTTGCCACCGTTGACCACTGACGTCACAGGTCTAGATGTGATGTTTGTTTATCAATTGCATTTGGAGCATCAGCATTTTTATAAGCCCCTTTAAGTATGCTGTCTTGTTCCACCTCCATTTTTCTCCGTACCTTATATAATTTATTGTTATCACGACTTTCCGACTTTTCTGGCCTAATTTTCAAATGTTTATCTTCGTAGTGTATTTATCTTGTTTAATACAAATCCAAGAAAAAAATCTCCATCCAATTTGGATGATCTTAAGCCGAGTTATGCGTGTACAAAAAAAAACTAATTAATAAAGTTTGAAATTTCAAGATTTTTTACGATTTTCTCATTTTGCCGTTCGAATTTTCTAATTTTCGGTCAAATTTTCGGCTCCATTGTGTGTTAATCTGGTTCAATACAAATTCAACAAAAAAAATACCCAACCAAATCAGATGAAGTTTAGCTGAGTTATGCGCGTACAAACACAATTTCATTTCACAAATTTTGAAATTTCAAGGTGTTTTCAGGATTTTCCTACTTTTTCGGTGGAATTTTTTAAATTTTTG
Organism: Epistrophella euchroma; assembly: GCA_947049315.1. Taxonomy (NCBI): domain Eukaryota; kingdom Metazoa; phylum Arthropoda; class Insecta; order Diptera; family Syrphidae; genus Epistrophella; species Epistrophella euchroma. The sequence goes on along the minus strand of OX346245.1, from coordinate 115,228,905 downwards.
GTCGAATTTTACAGTTTTCAACTCCGTTGTGTTTTAATCTGGTTTAATACAAATACAACAAAGCGACCAAATCAGATGATGTTTAGCCGATAGTTATGCGCGTACGAACACAAAAAGGGATTCTTTTTTATATTGAAGATTACAACTATACAAATTTCCCGCTAGAGACCTCTTTGAGAAAAAAAATGACTGTAATAGTACTAGCATTTGACCCCTAACGGTTAATTGAAGAAGAAACCTATTTTATGAAATTTGTAAGAAATTTTATGTACTTTCATTTAATAGAAAAGGTTATTTTACATGTCCCTGAAGTTTTTTTTTGTAAAATTTCAGATTTGGATAAAGGTATTTTTAACTTTTTTTTGCATATTTTTTCCCCGAAGAAATAAAAACTACCTCACTAATTTCCTGGTAAGAACACAATTTGACTGGAAAAATTCCAAATGTTCAATCAAATTTTTCTGAGTTCAGCCCAAAAGCAAACAAAAGCTGAATTTAGACTCCAAAAACAATTTTTTTTTTGCTTGAAATGGAAATTCTATTTTTTTTCCAACAGAGGCATGGTTGAAAAAAAAAAACTTATTTTAAACAGTAAAAACCAAATTTAAATTGTTGCTGGTTTTGTTTGCATTTATACCTACCACTCGTAGTAGTTTTGTTTTCCATGTATAAAGTCATAAAAAAAAGTGCGCATACGCCATAGTGAATGTAAACATCATTTTAAATATCCTTAAATATTCATCATTTATTGTGTGCAGTATTTGCGCAAGAGGCAGTAGCCGTATTTGCGCAAGAGGCAGTAGCCGTATTTAAAAGAAAAACGGCTACTGCCTCTTGCGAGGAATTGACAAATCCTCCAAGAGTATCTCCTGTCACAGAAAAGTGCCGCTCGTTAGCCGTTCGGATTCGGCAATAAACTGTAGGTCCCCTCCATTCCTGCAGACACGCACACAGGAATGGTTGAGAGTTGTAAGTCACTAGGCCCTAGTTCTTCATGAGCTGTTGTGCCATCAAATTTATATTTATTTATTTTTTTATTTGCGTTAGTAATGCGGTTAGAAATGTGGTTAAATAAAATATTAAAATAACCAAATAAATAACATTACCTTATACTTTCAATAAAGATGCATTTAGTTCGTTTTATTTTGTATTATAAGTGACGACGGGTAGTGTGAGTCAAACACGTGCTATTTATGTGCATATATCTTTAAAATGCAAAATGTATTTAAAAAAACACTAAATATTCACATGCATTTGCTGGAAAAGTGCAGACTTTTAACATTGCCCTGACAATTAAAAACAACGTGCACTTAAGTTATTCATGATTTATATATGGGGAAAAATTACTATTTTCATGCCATTGCCAATAGATACTATTTCTGCATTATTGGCAAAACGTCATTTTGATTTGATTACTTTTTAATTATAATTACTACGATTTTAGGTATATAACACATACTTTTATGAGGCCATTGTTTTTTTTGTTGTATTTTATTGTGAATAATGTGCGAACTTACAGATGGCAAAACTTTATGTTCTACTCCGAATATTTGCAAATCGATTGCTATATGTATTGATTGGCCCTTTGAACTATTTTTTGTAGTCTTTAAACTTGTATTGTTTTGTTTTTTAGCTTCCCCTTGGAAGTTATTGAAATTAGTCCGATTTGTCGAATTGAAAATTTTAACATTTTTCGACGTTTCAAGGTCTCTGGAGTACATTGTTTTTAGAGAGATGTCTGTGTACCATGTACGTTCGTATGTTCGTACGTTCGGAAGCTTTTTTTCGCCGACGATATCTCGAGAACGAATAGAGATATCAACTTCAAATAAGTTCAACTTTACAGATAATAAGTCCATGACGTGCAGGAAGGATTTTGAGTAAATTTCAATAAGCGGTTTTCTTATCACAGTAATTTAAAAATGTGTACATAACAGCTTTAAAGTTTCTCGCGTTATTGAATTGAAATAAAAAAAAACAAGAGTCTATTCGAAATAAAACAATCAGTACAAATTTGAAATAATTAAGTTGAAGAATAGTAACGAGAAGATTTTCAAAATAAAAACCCTATTTTTTTAATAGACTCGCAATATAGCTTCTGTATCGATACACTACCAATTTGTATCAATCGCCAAAGACTGTCATTAGGGTTCCCAACTTTCTTCCAAATCAAAGGAGAACACAGTTTTTCTAAATAAAAACAAAATAAAAAATTTGAAACCACAGTATAAATAAAATCCTCCCTATTTAGTTTTAGATGAGGCCCTAGAAAGTCTTACATAGCTCATAAAAAGGGACCAGCAAGGGTTTCTATCGAAATCATACTAGGCCCTCGCCTAATTTTTATTTATTTTTGCCTCGAGTCAAAAATAAATAAAAATTGGTGTATTTGAGACTCGGTACTGGAATTTTTCGCTTACTGGTCTGATACGCTAACGACTTCTGGGCTTATTCGGAATACAAAAGTTCAATGTTGAAAATGAATAACTATAAAAAAAGGATTATTTCCGATGGGACAGCAAAATTTACTCAAAGAGTTTTTACTATCAAGGGCCCATTGAGTATTTGATGCATTTTCCTCGACGGAATTAACACTACTGTACAATTTTGGGGCCTTTTTTCAAGCACGTTTTGGCACACTTAAATTAGAAAAGGGTATAAATAATATGAAAAAAGAAATACAAACTTTACAATACAAATTTTAATATGTAATTCCTTATGCTGATAAAAAAAAAATTATAAATAAAATCATAAGAAACTTGCAAAGTTCGAAAGATTTTGAGGAAAATTTTAAGTTTTTGCTAATCTTTTCTCATTCTTAAGAATTTACTCTTTATTTCAAAGCCTAGCATTTTTTGCAAAAATTATGAAATTTTTTCACGCACATAGAGCGAATGCATGTCGAAAAAAAATTTGCATTCCAATTGATCGTACGAGATTATGTAGTACCAGTAATACATCAAAACTACATTTACCATTGAGAAAAAGTATTTTGAATATGTTCAGACGAGTGACGAAATGTTATTAATTGTGTCATTTTATGTCAATTGTTTGTCATTAAGCAAGATTATGACATAGATTATTTTATGACATAATAAAGCAGGATTATGACAAACAATTGATATAAAATGACAGAAATTGTGACATTTTTACACATAAAACACCAAACGTATATACATACTTATCAAATTAATCATTGATTATATCCCTCAGATTTTTGAAAAGGAGGACATTTTAAAGTGAGAAAGGATGGGAGGACAAATAGTTGGAAAAGAGGACTGTCCTCCCAAATGGAGGACAGTTGGGAACCCTAACTGTCATGCTAACTTTATATGAAGATTTTGTTTGAAAACCATTTATGGTCATTTTTGGGAGAACCACTGTCCCGGCAATATTTTTCTTTTCACGGCATATTTACGGCATTTATGCGGCAATTTCTAAGACAGTCAAAAGTAACTTTTTCGAAAGTTGTCATGCTAACTTTATACGGCTAAATTTTCCCCTTAAACAAGTTTTTCATAATACAGGCACCTTTAAGAATGCTTTACCCTTCCTTAATTTTAACATTGGACAACTTTCAAAGTTAATTTAGCTTGGGGGTGGCCCCGGCGCAGTGGAAGTAGTGCTTGACTGCTAACCTGGATGTGTGGGTTCGAGCCCCAGTCTAGGCAGCATTCTTTTCTATATTCCCTCAACTGAACGCCACCCCTGGGATTTAATGACATAATCAAAACCTTATTTCTCAGTCCACTGTGCCAACAAAAATCTATCCTATCGTTCTATTCCTTCTAACATTGCCCAATTTATAAGACCCTAGGTCTTACTGGCAAATATATGTTTGTGTTGTTTTTTTTTTTTTAATAGTTCCTTAGTCGCACTCCACGAATGTTGAACCATTTACAATGTTTCATTTGTTCATCCCATTTTAATATTCAAAAACTATAAACAAATGAACATAATAAACGCTTCCATTGTGACTAGGCTACATGTTTTTAAAGTGTATTAATTGAGTGTTTTAAGAATTTATATTTTTTTTTAATTTCAGGAAACAAGATGCCGAGTAAAAATCTCAATGAGAACAAAGAAATGGAAGTATTTGGTGAAGTTCAGCATACCACCATCGATATTGCACCAGAAGTCAATATGCTTCAAAGTCATGTGATAGAAGTTTTACCAGCACTCAATGGAAATGGTTCGCATTTTGTAATAATATATTTGCATTGATTTGTTTTGCCTAATACATGCATTTTTAATTCAAGGTGGAACCAAAAAAAAATTATCTTCCTTAGATAATATAGCTGTTATTGAAATTGGTATGTACATGATGGATCCTTTAAAGTATTGCATAACAACCACAAACATAAATAAATCACACATCATCAATAACAATGAGCTTAATAGTCTTTTGCTAATTTAAATTTTAATTATGTAATAGATGTCTTAAAAGTGCCTTCAAATCAGGGCAAAATTTGGTTATTATTGCACATTTTGCGAAAAATTTTCAACCCTTCTTGTCTACGCTATGGCTCCATTGGCAATATTTAAGTCCATGAACATTTCAATAGGGATGGCAATTTATTGTTTGGGTGTGGCATTGGCCAGGCAATTCCAGTTGTCAAAAAATGCACGTTTAGAAATGGTGGCAGAATCTGCTTAAATATACTATTTTTAATAATATAAAATTTTATTTCACTAATTTGTGGTCACTTCTATTCATATTTTCACTTTTTGTTTGAAAATGTAGGAGAAATCATTCAAAAATTGTGCGGAGAAATCATTTTGTAAAAGACGAAACGTCAGAATTTATTGCCTCGTTGATGGAAATCAATAAATTGCCTTTCATCTTTCGGGCAATATTGCAATTGCCAGAGCGTATCCATTGGCAATATTCAAGGCAATGTCAATAGAGGAAGCAATTTATTGCCTCAAAAATTGCAAATGGATCCGCTGGGTTAGGGAATCAAAGTTTCGAAAAAATAGTTTTAAACATGACGGGTATACTTCAATATGGTACAATCGCCTTCTTTCATTTAATGCAAGTCAAAGGCAAATGACCTCACGAAAGCATTTACGAAAAGAACACACGGAAATACACAATAGACTTTTATAACCGATTTCTGGACATACTCGCACATTTAAGAAATTAAGTCCTATAAATATTTGGCATAAAACTGAATTAATGAAGAGCTTCATTATGATGTTGTTAAGAAACTGTAGTATTGTATTGATATCAGCTGTGCTTACATTTTGCTAGAAGATCAAAAGTCTCAAAACAGTTTTTCATGAATAGACAATAGATGTGTTTTATTGGGAATCTATATATAGTACAGTAAGAAACTCCCAATAAAACGTATCGACAGTAGCTTGGTTTTTATTTTTCACATTTGGTACTACTGAACATGTGTCGAAATAAAAATTAAATTATTAGAAAACATTTTTCATCATGATATGGTAATAAAAAAGTCTTAAAAGTTTTTATAAAATAATTCATGAAATAATTGCAGGTTTTGCGATAATTGTGCGATTAAAATGACAAATATTGCAAAATCCAATTCAAGACCCGAATAAACGTCAAAAAATCTATCCATAGTAGGATTCTACTTTAGCTTTTTATCGGCCGTAATCATACTGGCGATGTTTTATTTGTAATGTATGTTAAATCGTACTGTACTATGGATAGCTTTTCCAATAAAACACGCCTAATGGTATGATAAAAAGAGTATATTTTGATGGTTAACATCTAGAATAGCTTTGTACTTACCAAGCCAATCGGGATTTAATCCATTCTAGATTTTGTTACTCGGGATCCTGGCATTTGGGATTTTTGAAATTTGGCATTTTTGATTTTCCTACATAACCCGTATGTTATACAAGCTTCACAATCTTATGGTCGTATTTATTAGATTTTTTACTGTTTAAACTATGTCTAAGTATTTCGAAACATAAGGAAATATGCTTCATTTAATAAAAAAAATATTACGTTTTTCAAAGTTTAGACAAATCGATTTGTAATCACTTTAGCAACAATTAAAAAAGTTTTTTTTTTTTTAATTTGGACGGTTTACAATGGGACAAGATACAATTAATTCATTTGTTGAATTGTGAAAGCTAAATTATATTTTTTTGTTTAAGAATCGACTATGAATGCTGAAAAAAACACATTTCCTCTTTTAAATTTCGCATTTTATTCTAATTAAATTATGATCTAACAAATTTCAAACCATTCGAGACAGAATTTCATATAAATTTTCTTAAAAAGTTTATTAAACATAGATAATTAAAAAAAAATAAGATGAGGAATACAAATTTTGTTGATTCTCAATTGGAGCCTGAATTTAAAATAAAAGCTTAATTCATCTGATGAGCAATCGTCATCACTTTCTAAGTTGTTTCTAGAAGGTAAGTACCTTACCTACCTACCTACATTCTAGAAGGTAACTTTGAATCGGACAAATAATAATATGAAAAACTGCTTTTGGAATTTTTTTTTTAGTTGTTTTTGTGGTAGTTGCGCCCTAAACATGTAATCAAAGGATCAGATTTTGACGGATTTTTTTTTAAATGTTGTATCTTGACCTCCAACTTTATCTAAGTTATTTTTGTTCAGCTTGAAACACAAAGATTCTGAAACCATTTTTATTTTGTATGCTAAAATCGACTTTCGTTGCGATCATATTAAGCCCATTTTTCGTTTAATCTTGATCTTGATTAAAATTGTGAAATAATATGGTTAAGCTCATTTACCCTTGTTGCAGGGCAGTGAGTGCGTTCTTGAAGGTGTAATTTTAATTTAATATCTCAAAAACAGTTTGTATCGAAAATTACATGAGCTATAAGATTGGGGAATAACATTTTTCTCCACCACAAACCGTTTTTGAGATATTTGCCAAAAACTCCCATTTTCATGAATTTTTGCCTCCTTTTTAGAGATTTTATGACTTTTCCATTTGCTGTAACTCTTTAACAGTTAATGTTACGAAAAAAGTGAAAAGACATTTTTGATGAAAATTACATGGGCTATAAGATTGGGGATGTGAAATTTTTCTCTAACAGAAACTGTTTTTTGAGATATTTGAAAAAAAGCTCCCATTTGGCCCATTTTAAGAAATTTTTTAACTTTTCATTTGCTATAACTTTTTAACGGTTAATGCAATGAAAAAACCAAGAAGGTCATAGGAAATCGGGAATCAAAGTTTTTCTCTAGCACAAACCGTTTTTGATATATTTGCAAAAAACTCATTTTTAAACCTTTGGACTTCTTATAACTGACCTAGCTGTCATCGGATTGATGAGGAACTCTCTCAATTTTTAAAGAGTCCCATTACCAACGTCCATGCCAAATTTCAGCCTCTAACTAATTATTTCCTTTCTATGGCATTTTTTCGTCTATTCTTACTGTTAAAAATAAGTCATTTGAATATGAACTTGCACCAAAAAGTAAGCCTTTTAAAAAAATCCTAATGTGATGTTTAAAAAAAGCACCAGCTCTTTGAAGAATTCCACAGATAATAAGTCAAGTTACACATATGAATATATTAAAATCTCAATGTGGAAGCGTGTAGAAACCAACTCTAAACTTAAGCTTTTAGAAAAGAACTAAAATGGCACTTAATAATTTTACACACTAGACTTTTGATATAAAATACAAAAAAAAATCATACCATGATTTTAAATTTCTTATTACAGTGGATTCCATGTGTAATCAATATTTTACTGTTATTTTAAAGAAAATTACAGCTAGTTTAATGCTAAACCTTTTTGTCAACTTTTTTACATTAGGCAATTGAAAGAGAACAAATGTGGTCACTTAAAGTGCAGGTATTGGGAAATCATTCCAAAAAGTTAAACGAGTGTGGTATTGATGCATTGGAATATTTTATGACGGAAAAGCAAGAAAAAAAAATAGTCATCTGTTATGCTTTAGTTTTCGAATTAATTCCAACATTAACATACAGGTCGCCCCACTGTGTCTAAAAATAATCGACTTAAAATAGAAAATCATTAAAAAACAACGGCAAAACTTACAATGCCATGCTATTCTTTTTTTTAATTCCAATTATTTGCGAGTATTGTTTTTGATCCTGGTTTTTTTTTCCAAAATTTGCCGGAGTGAGAACATTTGTTGGACGGTTGATTTACCGGGCCTAAAACCACACTGATAGGGGCCGATCAGATCGTTGACAAACGGTTTTAAGCGATCACACAGTACAGATGACAGGATTTTGTATGCGACGTTAAGGAGACTTATACCTCTGTAGTTGGCACAGTTCAGAGCATCTCCCTTCTTGTAGATAGGGCACACTATACCGAAATTCCATTCATCGGGCGTACTTTCCTCCGAACAAATTTTGGAGACAAGTTGGTGTATACTCTTTACCGAGTCATCTCCCCCTGCTTTGAATAGCTCGGCTGGCAGGCCATCCCCACCAGCAGCCTTGTACGTTTTAAGCTTGGATATCGCTAACCGCACTTCGTTTAGGTGGGGTGGACGGGAATTTTTACCATCATCGTCCAGGTTGAATGGAGTGTTTTGTCTAACAGCGGAATTTTGGTCATTTTCGCCGTTTCGCAGTCTAGAAAAGTGTTGTTTCCAGATTTTCAGCACCGACTGTGTGTCTACCACCATATTGCCACTCTCGTCTCGGCAGGTTTTCAATCTGACCTTGTAGCCCTGGGAATTTTGCCTCGCCCTTCGGTAGAATTTTCGAACAGTCCTCAATAGACTCGATCGCCCGCTTCGCATGCTCTCCCTTTTTCCGCCTGAGAAGTCGGTGTTCCTCCCTTCGTTTTTGCCCGTAGAGCTCCCGAGCTGCTCTCTCAACAGCTTTGGTTCTAGTCTGCACCATTGCCAGTCGCTGCATTCTTCATCGAACCAGGGGTTTCGTTGTGGTGGCCTAGTGAAACCCAGCACATCAGTAGCGGCACTTCGGCAGTGTTTCCACTGGTCCTCTACAGATGATGCTTGTGGCGGGCTTGCTGAGAGTTTAAGAGAGACGTTCTCTGCAAAAGTCCTGGCTATCTCTTGTGATTTTAGCTTCGCGACACAAAAAGTTGTAGGGTGGGTAAAAATTCCTTACTGCTCCTGATTATATAGAAACAAAATTCAAGAATTGGTCGCAGTTTGGCATAGTTAAAGCCACTTCAAGAAACGAGACCAAAAATCATAAAACCTGATACAAGTCGAAAACAAAAAAATTACCTCTTAAGTTTTTCGACTTAAAATGACCTCTGGAGCCCATGGTTTTCGTCTGCATTGCCGACCGTGGGTAACCCTGTATGTTACCCAATTTATATTTGTCCACTAAGCATTTACGAAAAGAGAAAACGCTATTATTTTGACAGAAGGTCATAAATCCTTCGGCCAAAACTCTACAATGGACTTACAATATTGACTCCGGAAAAACTTGGAGGATAACTTAATATAGAACCATAGCAGTTTGCACCACCATCAAAAAAAATCATAATTACATAATAAGATCAGTTTACAATAAAAACAATTCGAAGAAAAAGTGTTAAAAATTCAATAACAAAAAAAGTACGTATACGCCCAAGTGTACGTCAAATTTTTTTCTTTGCTTATAATTGTACTTTGCCAAGTGATTTGCTTAAATATGTTTTTATGTGAGCTACGTCATAAAAAAAAAAACAATTTCAAAACTACCACATTTTGTTCATTTAATTTTTAAATGCTCTCCCAAACTGGCGTGGAACATTCGGTGCAAATCTGTGACGACTGTAGAATGAACCAAGATTCGCATCGCAGTAGTGTGGGCACTCTCATTAATTACCATGAAAATAAATTTAAAGACTCGAAAGTTTCGTCGTCGCTCCGAACGTTTCGCGTTAAATTGGAAGAGCCTTAAATCTGAAGAAAATTTTAAAAATCATTGTTCAAATTGTCTTTGCACAGTAAGATTAAGATATTCATTTAAGGAATTATTGGCAGTTTATTTACTCAACCTCTTTATATCTTCGAATTCTCTTGTTCTGATTTTGTTCGGTTCATCAGTGAGGCCCCATTAGTCGTGTGTCCTTATTTCAATTATTACTGTGAAATAACGCCCGTCGGGTCTTATTTCGTTTTTAAAACTTCTGAAATCTATTTTCTATTCAGTTTAAAACTGAAGAATAGGATCTCACGATTGTTTGCAGACAAGCAGAATTTTTAAAGGCATTTTAGAAATACAGAGTGCTGTGTAGAAATTTTTTAATGTATTTATTTAGTAATAATGCACAGTTGTGAATATTCGACATAGAAATCTCTGCAAAAAATAGCGCGATTTTTTTTATTATTTGCAGAGCTTTCTAAGCTGAATTTTTAAAAACTGAACTAATCAAAATTTTAAAAGCTCATTTAAAACTCAGTTTTGTAAATTCAGCTCAGAAAGCTCTGCAAATAATCAAAAAAATCGCGCGATTTTTTTTTATTATTTGCAGAGCTTTCTAAGCTGAATTTGCAAAACTGAACTAATCAAAATTTGTAAGGCTCATTTAAAGCTCCATTTTGTAAATTTAGCATAAAAAGCTCTGAAAATAAACAAGAAAAGCTGTTTTTATTTTTATGTTTAAAAACCGATTTTAGATAAGCTAAGTTTAAAAAGGCAGATTTTTAAAAATCTGTTTTAAATTTATACTCTTTTCAAAATTTAGTTTTTTTGAAAATTTGTTAGTAAAGAATTGCAAACAATGAAAATAATAAAATCTTTATCATCTGGATATACATATTTTGTTCTCCATATGGCCTTAGTTTTCTTTTTATAAATGTGTGGCCATATTTTCATATTTGAATGCGGTCTTATTTCTATGATTCGTTGGAGATAAGTCCAACCAGGCGTTATTTCAGTTTTTTGTGGTCTAATTTCGTTCTATTTTCGTCGGGCGTTATTTCTCGTCACCGACAAATAATACATACTTAATAAAAATTATTATTCCAGGTCAATTAAAAAATAATAATATATATAAAAGCGATTATCTTTGTTATTAATATAAAAAAAATATCTATTTATATTTATTTACATATTTTAATATTAATTACAAAGATAATCACTTTTTAAATTTATAATAGGTGCGTTTTATTCGTAATTCATAGCTAGCGCAGCAATACAAGTTCAATAAAACGCTACATCAACTTTTATGTTCAATCTTTATTCTCTGCATGTGTTCATACCCTTTTTTTGAGTGAAAAACAAACTACGTTACCGGCATTTAAGGTTCAAGTCCACACTATTTATCCACTTTTATATTCACTAATTTACTGGCTAATTTATCGGCACTTTTAATTTTGTTATTGTTCACCAAAGGAAATTTTATTGCGCTAGCTATATATTTGCCAATAAAACGCACCTAATATTATTTTTATTGATCTGGAATTTCTTAATAATCGTATATCAATCATCAGTAATTAAACATTGAATTAACTACATATTAGGGGAATAATTAATATTTCTGCTCTATCTGAAGTATAAGCAAGTACATACTATGTATCTGATAATTGATTACTGAAAAAATGGCCCTTAAGTTATTTATTATTTTCTTGACTGAATTAATGTTCTTATCAATTATTTTTTCTTAATACATACATCTGTATAGTTTGAAAGGTTGTTTCTTACATATAACTAAATCATTTTATTTTACTGATAAAGCTGAAATCATTTTGCTTTAAACTCATTTTGTTTCACTTAAAGCAGTCCCTTAAGAAAGCCGGTGTGTTAAAAGTAAAACAAATTGGTCAGAATATTTGTCATATAAATTTATGTATATATATATGCAACGTATATACCCTTTGTGCCCCTTCTTCGATCTAGCTTTACCAAAATATCTACAATATTTTATCTTTATTTGGATTATTGGTTTTCCTTACTTTCTGTTTCTGATAATCGTATTTATATTTAAAGCATTTTTTTTTTGCACACAGATAATTTTTAGCTTTATATCAGTTGAATTTGAACTCTAAGTGCATTCAGACGTGACTTACTCAAGTGCAATTGTATAAATATAAGTATTCATTTACAGTTCAAGGTATTATTTACTAACTTGCATCTTAAAAATATATTTTTGGAACTTATGTTAAATCCATTAAAATCTCTCTCTGATTAATTTTCGAGTGGCTACATTTTCCAAAATATAAAACAAAATGTTTTGGTGCGGGAGGAATAAATTTTTTTATACGCATCAGCAACACAAACATTGTTTAGAGTTTACGTTTAACTGCCTGAACAGAATAGAATGTTGGAACTGGAGCCGCAGACGGAATTGGAAGAGCTGTCAAAAAGTGTCGTACGTTATTTTTTTTACGTGCCTACAATGCAGCTGTACAGCTTTGAAAGTATTTTGAAGAAAAACAAAAGAATATTCTTGTTTACAAGCTCAGAATTCACATTTTTTTGTTTCCAATAATTTTCCATTTAATAAATAGGTAATATTTTTCGCTATACAAGTAACTACAATATTTTTTTCCGACCCAAAAAGGTGTTTTTTTTTCTTAATACAAATTGAAACGTCAAAAGTGTCGTACGTGAAAAGTTAAAAGTTGGTGAACTCTTCCGTCTGCGGTTGCAGCTCCGTATGCGCCTACGTTCCGTTGTGTTCGCAACATTGAATTTGCGTGTATTCAACATTTTGACAGCTATTCCAGCTCCGGCTCCATTTCCGTCTCCGTCTCCATTCTGTTGAGCCAGTAAGTTTATGTTTCGGAATGCATTTTATTAATTTAATTTTAGGAATTGATAAATTATCATTTTACAAATGTTATACAAATATTTCCATGAAAGGTACATTTAAAAAAAAGCAGTTTTCAATTTCCACTTTTTAACTAAAAAAATATGACATCAATAATACCAAAATAAACCATACAAATTTTTGAAAATTTTTTTAAATAAAAGCAGCAAAAAAAAGTTCATGTGCAGTTAATATATACAAATCACAGGCTTTTCGGATACATTTTGGAACTTACTATGCTTTATCGTAATTTTTTCGTTTGAGTTTTGCAACTTATGACTTTGCAACTGCGCATCTGATGCACTTTGAAAAAATGAACCTTTCTGTTTATCTATGTTTAGGTACATATGTATATTGATTGAAAAACAAAAAATAATGATGTTATGTTGTACAGATTCTACATATGTACATATGTATGTCTTAATTCATTTTTTTTTTAATATTTCTTGCTCATAATAATTAAAAATAATTAAAATATTTACATATAAATCACAAAGTAGTAATTAAAATAGTTGTTTATCTTGAAACAAGATATAAATATATTGCATAAGTTTATAATCTAGAATTAACTTTGAGCTTGACGTGTAAATAGCAATTAATATGAGCACATATTTGTATTGCAATGTCACGATCGAAGTGCAGTTATTATACTTGCTCAATTATCGCTTCATAATTTAAAAAATAATAAGATAATACACGCAACTGGTTGCCCTTTATTTATTAACTTACAATAATTAGCCTTCGAGCCTTTTTATATTGTGGAAAATATATTACCATAACTACTTTTTTTTTTTAATAGACCACAATCAAACATTGATGTTTTCCTTGGCAATCAAATTTTTTGTTATAACTCGAGTGAAAATTAAACTTTGAATTCACAAAGCGGTCTCTGTTAGGTCTGTTTTCTTCTGTCTCTATATCAGCGTTGCCGCCCGAAATAAAATTAACGTGCCATATTTTCTGAAAAAATATGCCAATTTTCGTGACATTTATGAAAAAACCACAAGTTCTTCTATTTTATGGAAAAAGACTGTAATCAATTTTATTACGGGTGTTAGCAACAAAAAAATGAAAGAAAATTATTTGTTTTATTCGCATATTTGCAAAAAAAATATGTGTTTCCTGTCCAATTTTTACGGAATTTGGACCAATTTTAATTAAATTTTGTTTTAAGTAAAATAATGGAAATAAAAAAAAAACGTGTCATATTGAACTTTTTCGTGCCATCGTGACATGAGGAAATTATCGTTTCAAAAAAGCACGATCGTGACACTTCGGAAACACTGCTCTATATTAGAAATAGTAGAATGTTTACAGATAAAAGCCGTATGTAATAACAAATTAACATGAATAATGTGTCTTGTTTCTTGCATTTACATATTTAAATGATCCAAAATTTAGTTTTTTCTAAGCCATTTGGATTTATTTGCTTGAAATTTTCACTAAGTTTCGCAAAAGTGGATTTTGATAGTTAGTTGTGAAAATTTTTAAGAAAATAGGTACCGAAACTACCATTTTTGTCATATATATAAACTTAAACGGCATTTTGGAATAAAAATTACCGTTTTGAGAAGTAAGCAAACAGAGCAAAGGTACTGTAGGGGAGGACGGGGCACAGAGGAACGTTTGCCGATTTATAAAAATAAATTGAAGAATGAAAAAAGGCTCAAATTTGGTCACAACATACCTTAAAGTGTTAAACATTAAATAGCTATTTCATTTCTATTGCAACTGTTGTACTTTCATTCTAAAAATTACAAATGCGTAAAAATTGCGTAAAAAGATCGTATGAAACATCTTCTGCTCAAAAAATAATAATTATGAATAAACTTTCACTATATAGGTATTTTAATTAACTTATTCTTTTTATTGAATAAATGACTTAAAAATTTGATCTACAACAAAAATAATCAAACATTAATCAAGTTCGTATTCCATAGGGGGCACAGTGGACTATAAAAATCCTCTGTGCCCTAATACGAATGCTTTTTAAAAAGTGTCATCGACATGTTTGAACACAAATTTTTCAAAAAATTAAAATTGCACAAAACACCACTTAACTCACTGTTTTTTTATATACAAACTTGAAATTCTTATTAGCAAAGTTTTTAAATAGTAAACAAAGCGCAATTTTATGTATTTTTTTTATAAACTTTCCTTTAAAAACAATAAATTTGGATTTATTCCATTATAGAGCACTCGTTAATACGATAGACAATAACCATCTGAGGGGGTAGATGGGGGCTTTTATTACTCTATTTAACTTTTCGGTAAAGTCGCTTAGTTTTCGTTTAAAAAAGAAAGTCTTCTGTGCCCCGTCTCCCCCTACAAAAATTATCTTTACCAAATAGAAATAAGCCAAAAATACTTGTAAATAATGTGTTCTTGTCATGTGATGTTAAAAGTATTTATGCGCGGGCGTGCCTCGTAAAATTATAAACTTAACGATGCAAAAATATGGTTAACTAATCAACTGGTTCAGCTATGAGTTAACCGCATTCATTTTGTTCAGGATTTTAGAAAAAAATAACACATTTTTTTTCGTATTTATTAGATATTTCACTGTTCGAAAAAGTCGGAAATAATTAATAATAAAAAAAAATATTACATTTGTCAAGGTTTAGACAATCGATTATGTTTTCTAAAGTAGCAAAAAAAGTTAGATCACTTTAGCAACAACTATAAAGGTTTTTCCAAAACTTAAGTTAAACAGTGTTTATTAATACGACCATATACATATGTCCGCATTAAAATTTAAAAAATCACATAAAGGCATAGCGTTTTCCTTTTTGTTCAGTTCTGCTTATTTGTCAAAATATGTATAGAAAATAGTAGAATGCATTGTAAAGTTTTTGGGAGTACTTGAAAAGCCATTATTTTATATTTCTGACAGTTTTAATTTTGACAACCTGCGCAATATTATTACCTTAAATTTGTGCACTGTGTTAAAATAAAATATAAAATAAAAAAAAATGTTCCAAAAGTCCTTCCACATTATCCAATAGGTTAATAACAATGTCAAAAAAGTGGGAAGAAAAGCCGTGTTTTTTGTTCCAAGCCCAAAGGGAATTGGATGACAAAAACGATTAAGAGCTTAACAATTTACAAAAACTATAGTCTTCTTCGGGCATACCGAACCACCGAGAGATTTTGGGGAGCAATGAGAAGCTTGAGTTACACGTTGGTATTCATGTTAATGTGAACCTAGACCAGGACTTAGACTGGACCTTAATCTATTCGTCGTTCATTAACTTCATGAAAAGTCTGCATACCCAAACATAAAAATTCAAAAGAACAAAGCTTACATACATAAGTAGGTACTGCCGTGTTAACTGAAAATGACGTACATATCTACATTTTTTTTTATGATTATAGAAGTTTTTGTTGCCAATTTTTTAATAGTTATAAAACTATTTTTAATAAAAAAAAAAAGGTGTTTCGATTGAATTATTGCTCAAAAAGCGATATACAGCTTTAGTTGTTAATAAAAACCATACAAAGGATTTCAAATTTGGCCTGTACCTACTAAAAAAATGACAAATGTCAGACACGTCAATTTCAGTTAACACGCAGTTAAATTTTCTAAAAGACCAGGGACCCATGTTCTGTAACTTCTCGCATGCATAAAATCGGTCGAGAAACGATGGAAACTGAAACAAAATGCATGAGTTTTGTTCCGTTTTTCAGCGTTTCTTGACTGATTTTTTCGATGTGAGAGTTACAGAACATGGGTCCTAAGAGATAAGGCCAACCTGGTTTTCAATGTTGAATTATGAATTAATAGAGGCAGTGAGTTTTAAAAGCCAGTTCAGAACTTATTACTTAAAATTGTGAATAAATAGTATTTAATTTTTTTTTTTTTTTTTTGTTTCTCACTCTTTCACTTTTTGCTATAAGGGGGGTTCACATTCAACGACAAGTTGATCAACATGTATCTAGTCGGCAGTATTTTGTAATGTGAACAGCAGTCGAACGACCGTCGATCGACTTGTTGTGTAGTTCAAATTTTTTAATATTTTGCTCGGTCGGTCGACCGTTGTAGTAAATGTGAACACTAGTTGAACGACCGATGATTTTAATTTTGTAGCGTTTTTCTATTTTTTTATGTAAGATTTAATTAGCACGCGTTGAAATCGAAGTTAAACAATAAATAGAAACGCGAAAAATCAAAAATAGTGCGGTTATATTGGTGTAAAAAATTAAATACGCGTAATGTTTGCTCGTTGAAATTTTGTTTTCAAATGAAGTCGGCGATACGGTCGTAGAATGTGAACGCTAGCAAAACGACTCGGGTCGGTCGACACGTCGTTGAATGTGAACCCCCCTATACAAAATGTCTTGAATGTAGTTAAGCCTTAATTCAAAATTGAATCCACTTAAGTACCTATAACCTTAAAATAATTTACAAATATGTACATATACCTAATATGTAGGTAGTAGGTAAGGTAGGTACCTAGGTAGTTAGGTATTTACAATAACCTCAGACCCCAAGATTAAGGGTCAGTTGTACAATCGTGGTTCAAATTTTAATCAGTGGTTCAGGAATATTAATTCACCGATTTCGGCGGATTAACAAAGGTTCAACGATGGTTAAAGGTTCAGGTATGTGATAATAGTCAGGTTAATGTCTGAACCATCGCTAAACCTCAGTGTATCCACCAAAATCGGTTAATTAAAAATCCTGAACCACGAATCAACATTTAACCCACCATTGTACAACTAGCACTAAAGGAATTTAAATAAAATTTTGTTATGAACTATCAAACAGTTTTTGGGTTAGTTATTTTGCGTAATTAACTTTTACATTCGCCATTAGTTAACCTAGAATTCGTGTCTAATTTATTAAAAAAAAAATTAAAATTATTGTGGCACCCTGTTTGTAATTATCGATAAAAGCTTAATAAATCATTTCGAGTATCGAAGTAAAACTTGTTCGCAAAACAAAACCAAAATGTGAACAATATTCTTATCTCCTCTATGTCCATAAATCTGAGCGATACAACAATATTTACTACCCAACCAGCTAACGGCCAACAACAACAAAAATTGATAAAATAAAAAGAAAACAAAAATATTTTTGACATTTCTCTTGGCAAAAGCTCTTCCAGTTCCAGTTTGACATCACTTTTTACCAGCTGAGCTGGATGGATGAATAGAATAGATTCATTTTTAGAAAATTTTTCTTGCTGTTCGGTCGCATCGCAAATCACTATTGGCATCGGGAGATTATTATATTTTTATTGTGGGATAAATATGTAAATGAATAAATAAATATCCACGAGTTCAATTGAAAAAGTGAAATTTATTTAATTGTTATTTATAATTCTCCTTAACAACTACAAGGAATTGGAAAAACACTAAGTTCCTGATTTTTCCCATTTCTATTTCTAAGCTTCTAATGATAACGCCTTCTCGTTAAACCAACTCGACTAGTTTTTCAGTTTTTTTTTCTGTGCCCAATAGAAAATCAAGTAACCGAGTGCTCTACTAACCATTGAGTGACCAACCAGTCTTAGTTTTTGTTTAAAAAAAAAGATATATTTATTATACGGGTTTTCGTGTCTTATGTGCGTGTGCATGATTTGATTTTTATTACATCAAAATTTTATTCAGTGAACTATTCCTCCGGCTGTAATTTAACGTTAAATTCCATTGCAGATAGTAATCATCTTTATCATCAGACGGACATAATGGCCAACTACGACGATGTGAGTAATAAGTATATAAATCTATTAAAACAATTTAAACATAAATTATGTATTCTATTTCCACATTTTGTTGCTTAATCCATTTTCATTTTTTTGTTTACTTTTCTTTTGGATGGACACAGGTTATGCAAAGAGCCAGAACGGCATTCACAAGTGGAAAAACCAGAAGTTATGAATTTCGGTAAGTTCCATTCAAGTTTATAAGTTACTTTTTGTAAATCACGACAGGTAGGAAAATGTATAAACTTAATAAATTTCGTAATAATGTAGGTACCATAAAAAACTGTTAACCTAGCTAGGTACAACAAATAAAAAAAAAACTATAAAACTTTCGAGAGAAATTGCTTCGGTAAATTACACTTAATTATTGTGTGAAGAATAAATAAAACACAGACAGACGAACAGAAGATAAACTTTACTTATTAACATTAAACTTTCTGCAAACCTTTTTTTTTTGTGTTATTTGTTTGTCTATTTGTATACACAAGCATCTGGTCTGGAACCGGCTCTGTCGTTTTGTCATCTTTTCTTGCCCTTTGCTCGATAATTTATCTTGTATGTCAAAAATATGCTTGAAAAGATGAAGATGTTTTAGGTGCATCTAATCTATTAAATATTTCTACCTACTTACATATTTTGAATATTGGAATTTAAATATATTATCTTAATTTTGTTTCGTATACGTATGTGTGTGTCTTTTTGTACCTAGGTAGATACTCCACTTTAAAATTTAAACTTCAATATGTTTTACGTGGAAAGCACTGAAAAGCGACAAACTAAAGTCAATCAGCAAAACTACAATATATGTACATAAGGTTATGTATACGTAGTATTTTTATGTAGTAAAAGGTCATTTGTATTTTTAAAATTGGAGTAGTTACGTTCGAAGGTGAATATTCAGTTTTTTTTTTTTCGTTTCATAAAATTAGTAGATGCATTAATACAAACGTTGTCCATGGTGTCAATGTAGATGTTGGCCAGTTATCTTCTGGTTCAAAATAAATTATATTTTGGTAGGCAGGTACCTAACATTGTGGCTACAGGAGAAAGATTTTATAGAATACTGTATTGCATGCTATGAAAAGTGCTCATGGAGGCTACTTATAGTATTCTATAAAAAATGTCCTGCCACATATTGCTTTGCTCATAGAAAACTATGAACAAAATTCTATGAAGAAGCAATTTTCCCTTTGACATTTGTGAGTTTGTTTTAATAATTAGTGCCGAAAAGAGGTTTTGATCTTTTTTTGTTAGTTTATGCAAAATTAACAATAAATCAATTATTTTAATTGTTTTAACTTCATAATTTTTTCCTGTGAAATTTTTGAGAAAAATGAAATAGTAAGCTATCGCTCTTTCTTTCTATCAAAAGTGACAGATAATTATCTATGAAATATTTTAGGTGGAGACCCAGTGCTACCTACATACATGCCTACCTACATAATTTGTCTTTAACTATGGAATTAAGTTTTGTTTTAATAATATTATTAAAATACAAATAAGGAACTGGTAGGTACTTACATATATGTATTGTAGGTATATACATATATATAGGTATATAGGTTCAAGAGAGCTGGGTGTGACCCAATGTTATTCTTTTTATAAGAAAGATACCAATTAAAAATCTTCGAAAAACTTATCAGTTGTGCAATCAAGGAAAGACCAAAGTTGGGCTGTTTGATCTAAATGTAGGTACTATGCGACACGAAAAATGTCAACAATTTTTAGCAGTTTCTTTTGCAGTTAGTTTGGCCTAAAAAAAAAACCGTCAATTGAATTTTGTACAAACCTATTTATGGTATTGTGTTTTTACTTTAATTATCCCGGAGTTGGAATCATTCCTTGTTTTTAAGACATTTGAGCCGAAAAGCATTTTTTAACAATTTTTAGTAGTTTTTTTTTTTTTGACCTAGAAAAAAAAACCGTTAATTGATTTTTTTACAAACTCCACCGATTATCAACTATAACTTTGTGTATTAAATAAAATTCAGTTGAAGTTCATTTTTTTAAGTCTTACCAATTTTTCACTACGTCATTATGCATAGAATGAAACCAGGCCAAAGTCGACAGCATTATTTGTTCCAGAGATATTTGAGAAACAAAAGACATTTTACAACTTTTTTTTTAAATTACTGTAATAAGAAAACCGCTAATTTAATTTTTCTGAAAATTCTTTCTGCACGTTATGGCCTTATTATCTCTAAAATAAAATTTATTCGAAGTCGATATCTCTATGCGTTCTCGAGATATCGTCGTCTCTGGCTTCTTCGGTAAATTCTCGGCTCCTTAGAGTATTTACCTGCTTCAAAACGTATTAGGTTCAGCCGAGATATAGGTATGTGCGTACAAACAAAAATCCAATTCAGAAAGTATGTAATTTCTCGATTTTCCTACTTTTTCTTAGATGAACTGAAGGAAATTCAGTATTAAGCACAAACATTTTTGAGGCTTCTGTTTTATTATATGTATAGATTTAAAAATTATACAAAAAACGAGTTTTTTGGCATTGAAAAAGGCTACAATATAAAATTCAGCTGCATAGTTCCCGCTGTTCGCCCTTCCTGTCTACTCGAGGTAAAAAAGGGCCCCCTCATATAAATTTTGTTTTCTTGTCTTGAAACAACCTACACAACTATAATTTATCATTCCAGAATTTTGGAGCCTTATAATCTCATACCATAGTGCTTCGCAGAAGTAACCACCTCAAAGGAAGAATTTATGCCCATTTGCCCCTTCTAAATAATTTTTTTTCTTTCAGCATATAAAATGACAGATTGCGATCCGGTTTTTAAACGACATAAGGATTTGACAGAACAGAATTCAGCTCGAAATGAATACTCAGTTATCAGCTGCCTCTTTTCTTATTTTGTCTATAGCCCGAATCATTTCGCAAATAATTGCTTACTAAGATATGATTTTTTTCGCTAAACGTTGATGGTTCAACCCCAACTCTCTAAAGACTTTTTTATTTTGCCTTTTTCTTCTTCCGTTAAAGCTTTACCGCTACTTGTATTTAATGCCAATCGTAAAAAACAATTTCAACAATTTATTTCTCAAAAAATGCAACCTAAGTCAATACCAACAAACGTTAACTAAGGTCTTAGCTGTTGACCCTATGAGTCAAAAATGTAACTTATTTTTTCCAATGATTTTGATCTAGTCAACTTTCGGAGTCAGTTTTCAAATTATGCTCTTTTAATGCATATGTTTGTATAACAATTTTGTATTCTGGTAATAAATATGCAGATATAGTACGGTTCGGTACGGAAAATGTTGGCCCTAATCAGATAAACTGAAAAATTTTAATTTTTGACATTTTGAACAAACAACATAATATAATGTTATTTTACATTTGAATACGAAAAAAGTTTAAAAAAAAAACTCAAAAAGTACTAAAAAAAATGTATGTTTTAAAAAAAATATTTTCAAATGGAATTAATATAAACTAATAAACTTTTCAAAAGCACAAGATTACAAAATTATAATCAATCCATTTGAAGATATACGCGAATAACTCGAAAAAAAAATTCAATTTTCTAAAAAAAAAACCATCAAACCCAGAGAGCAGTTTTCTGTTGCCGTGAAATAAGGCTAAAGGAAATAAAGCCAACTTTTAAAAACGTTTGGTCTTTTTGCACTAATAAAACCAAATTTTTTTTTTTTTTCTCTTGGGGAAAGCGAAATTTGGTCAACTCCAATGATTTAGAATATTCCAGCTTATCGAGCCAAACGTCAACCTCCAATTTGGACTACTTTTGCTTTGATAAAAAGTAATAAGATCAACTGGCTTTATTTTACTTTTCAAAAGTGAAATAAAGCCAATTTGTGAAAGTTGGCCTCATCTCGCTTGGCCATGTTTCACGGCACCCAGTCTTGTAACTATATAGGTCATTGTATGTACGAAGTTTAATAAAAATCTTAAGAGCACTTTTCGAGAAAATTTGCTAAACCGAAACATTTGTATGGCAGCTACCAGTTCTAGATGAATTTGAATTTTGACAAATTTGCAGAAAATTAATCCACGCATATAGGCTCTAGCTAAAATTACAGTGGACGCACAGAATGAAAAACGGCATGGTGAAAATCTTTTTTTCAGAATTCCCATCATCGTAGTGTCAATTTTCACACGACCTCGAATTTTTTTTTACACAAAACCAATACTTCCCGTATATATTAGAGCAAGTAAAAAAATTTAAATCGAATCGAATTTAGCCAAACGAAAGAAAAAAATGTGTTGTAAACATTCCTGCCAATTTTTCAACAATACAAACATTTGTCATTACTTCTTCTAAAATAATTTAATTTAAAGATTTTTTGAAACCTTTAGTCCAATGCGTTTCGCCCAGGCACGACAGTTGGGCTTTTCTAAGGCGCAATATTTTGGTCGATGACTACTGAACCGACTCTTAATAAAACCTACAGCGTATATGCATGCATCGCAAACTATATTATTTCTAGGTTAACTTGGTTAAATTCTTGCACCTAGAAAAATAATGTGATCTGGCAAACGAAGAACAAGAAGAAGTAAAAGAAAAATAAAAATCTTTAAATTGAATTTCATTCAATGCAGTCCACTTAAACAAAATCAAAAATAATTCTTTTATTTGTGTTTTTCTTATTCTAAAATAATTTAACTTGCCTGGGTTAAAATATCCTCAGTTTCTAACCGCCATATTATTCACTCAATACATCTAGATTAAAAATTTAAATCCGGATGTAAATCATACAAATTCAATGTAAATTCATCTGGATTTAAATTTAAATCTGGATGTATCGAGTGAATAATATGGCGGTAAGTGTTTCTTAGTGTATCAGTTTCATAAACTCTTTTCTAATCGTAAATCCCCTAAGATGGTATACTTTTTTTGCACAATATCTCACTTACATATTAGATGCTAAGATCCCAGAGCCTCATTATCAATTAAAATTTCAATAATAACACTGGTCAACAAAATTAAATTATTTTTTTGTTACAAAAACGAAACTGTACTTTTCCACAGGTTTATGGTGTCGTCCTTGTTTTTTGAAAAAAATAATAATAAAACAAATTTACTGCAAAAAAGTTGAATCTACTGCATTTTTTTTTTTGTGAATCTACTGCTGAAAGTTTGCCGAAAAATGGCAACCCTGATCGAGGAACCAGATGAGAAGTGTACAGTTTTGTAGGTAGTGGCCGCGTTCAACAGCACATTTGACAGTTCTGAACTGTCATTTTAAGAGCTTCTGATTGGCCAGCAGTCATAAAAATTCAGTTGACGTCGATTGACATTTAGTTACGTTCCTTACGTTTTTTTCTGAATTTTCAGATGAAAAATTCTATCTGAAAATTCAGATGACAGCTAAAAGCAACAAAAATCAGTTCTTGATCCAGTTTTTTTTTTTTTTTTGTGGTCTGATCGTCTGGGTCTCGTTCATCACCACGTATTTGACAGATCTAAAAATTCAGTTCTGAAAAACGTAACACTGAACGCACAAAAAAGTCTGAAATTATTTATTCTGTTTTTTTTTTATTTTTCGCACTTTAAAATCAAAATCCGAAAAGCGACCCAGACGATTAGACCACACAAAAAAAAAATCGGATCAATAACTGCTTTTTTGTTGCTTTTAGCTGTCATCTGAATTTTCAGATAGAATTTTTCATCTGAAAATTCAGAAAAAAACGTAAGAAACGTAACTAAATGTCAATCGACGTCAACTGAATTTTTATGACTGCTGGCCAATCAGAAGCTCTAAAAATGACAGTTTAGAACTGTCAAATGTGCTGTTGAACGCGGCCAATGTCTATTCAGTAAGGGCCTATTCGATCGTGGGGACCTGTTCACAACAAAGCTTATCAAGTTTTTCTTTTTCTAAAAAGGGCATTTCGAGTGTTTGACAAGGTTTTCTCGTCTAGATTTTCTTGCTGGAAACTTTCCAGGAGTTTAACTTTTGCTAAAAACTTTTCTAGGCGAGATTACAAAGAGTCTCTATAAGAATAATTTTTGAGAAAAAAATCATATAGCATATTCAAAGCCATACGAAAATAATCTTAAATATGTAGGCACCTAAATCCAAATGAATACATTGAACTTGAATTGATACCTACTTCTTGAATTTTGTTATTTCCATATTCTAAGCTCTATCTTTTATCTCAAATCGAAAATTTATAAACTTTGTTGATCTTTCACACTCTCCATCCGTACGCTATATTGAATAGAGAAAACAAAAGAAGAGTTTCAACATAACAGGAAGTGACAAAAAAAAAAAGAATAAACATTTGTTTATCGAGAGCGTAAATAATAAGATATATACAACTTAAGTTTCATTTAGTTTGCTTGCATTTAGTTGCGTAATCGCTTATGACAATAAAGAGATCGGCAACAACAATAGCGAAAGTGCGCAAACAACAGCCCTTTGTGTTTGAAGTTTAAACCGAAAGTATACTTCAATGATAATTCAATGAATCTGTCAATTAGAATTCATCATTGTAATATTTATCAATCACAAGAATAATAATAACTCAGGCTGTAGTGTGTGGTGTGATGTCTTTATCAATTTTTTTTATTCCTCCAGCTTATCTAATACCTTAGGTTTGGCCAAGCCACTAATGAATTTGCTAACTATTTGCCAATACACCGGTATAATATGATTTTACTATATGAGTGATTTCTAACCAAATTAAATGATAAATTTCTAAGTCTCTCTTAAAAATCTAAAGATTTCCATTTTTTTTTGTTTGTTCTTTTGTTGCTTTCAAGCATTGCTGCTAAAGGTCAAATTTGCCGGTATGAAGGCATTTTAATGTTTCTTTCACAACAAAAATAATAATGTTAATGAATTTTCAAGGTTAAACACGCTTTATTGCTTAGCAAACTTTTTCATTTGAAAGCGCCATCGTTGCTACTATATTCGCTGTATGATTTTCTTTTTAATTAGCTGTGATATATACAGTGCTGCCAAAAACATTCCGGATTTTTTCCCATAGTAATGATTTTCTTCATACCAAGTAGAAAACTAACAACTTTCCATAAGTTTTTTAATAATTTGTAAAGAGTATGAGACAAGTTAATAATAACCTTAAAAAATTAATGCTACGATGACAAGAACAATAAAAAAAAAATTATTTTATAAAGTTACTCAGTAACATGCCTGTGCAAAACTAACCGGATTTCATGAAGATTGCGAGTCTCGATGTTAAAGTAACGGTTTTTTTCGAGTCTTTTGACTCAAGCCGTAGATTAAAACGTTTTTACAAGTTGAGAGTTGTGTAAGTTAAAATTATATAGTGCATAAAATGGCTAAAACACGTTATAGCAACGCGATTCGATACGAAATAATAGAAAAGTTCCAAGCCGGTATAAAACAAAAAGTAATCGCTGAAATCTTAAAAATTCCAACGTCAACGGTTTGCGACATCATTAAAAAATTTAAAAGTGGAAAATCAGTAGAAGCAGATCATTTTGGTGGACGCCCTCGCAAAATAACAATTAAAACTGATAGGCGCATAAAGAATTTCGTGCTTAAAGACCCTTTTGCGACTTCAAAGACAATTTGTGATGAACTTAATCTACCCATAGGGCCAAGTACGGTCAGGAAGCGTTTAGGAGATTTTGGTCTTTTTGCATTTCGACCAGCTAAAAAACCTCTTCTTACTGCTAAACATCGTAAAAAAAAGTAATCCGTAAAAGGTATTTGGGAAAGACTTAAAATTCTTAATCAAAACATTTAACCCAGGGTTGAATTTGCAAAAAATCATCTTAACCGGTCTTTAAGCAAATGGAGAAGTGTGCTTTTTCAGTGATGAAAGCAAATTCAACTTATTTTACTCCGATGGTGCAAGGGCAGTGAGGCGCTCGGTGATGGTGGAGCCTCGGTGATGGTTTGGGGCTGTTTTTCAGGAGCAGGCTGCGGTTCTATGCACCAAATCACAGGAATTATGGACCGTTTCAAATATAGGGACATTTTGGATTCAGTAATGCTTCCATACGCAGAGGAAGAAATGCCTCTACGTTGGGTTTTTCAGCAGAATAATGACCCCAAACATTCTTCAAAGCTGCTAAAAGAGTGGTTTGCAACTAAAAATATTCGTGTCTTAGAATGCCCATCTCGATCACCCGATTTAAACCCAATAGAAAACTTGTGGGCCATTTTAAAAAGGCGGGTTGGGAAAAAAAAGCACACGTCAACAACTTCTCTTCTTGCAGCTTTGAATACATACATTAGACTGATTCGAAAAAATTAAAATGTCTCCGATTTTTGATGTCACTAGCTTTTAAGTTTAGTGAAATAATAAGCCTTGTAAAATTTCAGCCGTTTAGATTAATATTTAGAGGTCGCTCATCGCTAATTTCTTTTTTTCCATACAATTTTTATGGGAAGTTTTCTTGTGTTTGCTTCTTTTTTTTTTTTTATAAAAAAATTTTCTTTAAATAAAATAAATAAATTTTTAATTACAGTTCTCCTTCCAAAGTTATTGAAGGTTAAAGTGGATGGTTAATTCCATAGTTTTTTGGGACCTTAAGTTATCGAAGCAAAACATTAAATTGGCAAAAAAAAAATTAAAATTAAAAATGTTTGGGTCATGCTGCTTCTTATGATTGCGCAATAACGGTACCTTTAAAAATGAATTTGCAATACAGAAAATATAAATAAAGCTTTACAATGCTTTTTTTTTCATCTCAATACGACCACTTTTCACAGAGATACAGCTCTACAAAAAACACTTGTTTTTGTTCCCTTAATTGTTTTGACAAGTGTAGATCATTTCAATGCATCTTGTTGCAAAATTTAGTTTTCAACAAACAACAATTAAACTAATAAAGTGATGACTAAAAAAAATATAATTCCCGCCTGGAAAAAGAATCTAGTTTTAAATAAGGCCCTGGCAAGTTTTTCATTGTTACTAACAAGGGTCTAGCAAGGGTTACAATAGGCATTCGCTAGGTCCTCACCAGTTATAAACCTTTTTGCCTCGTCAGTTATATTCTGTCTAAGCCCTGACAAGTAAAAACAAGATTTGTTCCACATATGTATATTCTCCATAGTTTTTATTTCAAGAGGCACTTCTTATTGTTGTTGTGTTGCTTCGAAGACTTCAGTGTACTCACCACGTTTCAGCTTGCCGATTAACTGGTAGTCATCCTGGTTGGTCCTGTCTACTGCATAGTTCTCATAGTCCCTATATTTCTGCCGTTTGTGTGCATTTACGTGTCGGTTTAAAACCGTGCAGCGCAGCGTCCGGTAGTGTCATCGTTTGTGATTCTGGCGTGGTGCGCTTTCTGTTGCTTATATTGGGAGATTGGGAGGTATCCAAAACACGTTCTTTCTTGTTTAAGATAGTAAAAGTTCACTAATTTCTCTAATTAACCGCGAATCCATTTTTTTATTTTTATTTTATTTTATTATAAAACAAAACACTGACCACTAAAAAATTTTTGCGCGTGCAAAATTGAATATGTAAACTGACGTTTATAATTTCATTTACTTAGATGTGTGTGTGTGCAAGTATGTGTGAAAGGCTGAAGGTATGTTCAGAACAGTTTAGAACAGAAAAGAACAAGTTCAATCTGTTCTGGCTTGCTGTTCTGTGCTGTGAGTATTTTGCACTTGCTTTTTAGGTAGAACAACTTAGAACAGATTTCTGATATATGTCAAAATCAGTTGTGATTCTGTCTTATTCTGTTTTGTCTGCAGTTGCGATTTTACTACTTGACATACCGATTCACAGTCATTATTTGAATAAACGTTCTCAGCGAGGCACTAATAGGCAGGTCATGTTTTCCTCTTCCATGATTTCCTTACCGAAAACTTGCCGGGGCCTTATCTAAACTTACCAAAAACTTGCCATTTTTCCAGGCGGGTTGCGCTCATCGGACACGTGTCATTAACAATAGCCTTGTAAATCAAATAATAATTTATTCACATTCATTCTAATCGAGAGAACAATTTAGTTCTTGTTTAAAAATAAAGAATTTATACACACCAAATAATAAAATAAAAATGGAATCTTTTAAACAAGTTTTATACGATTGAATATTTCGATAATAAAATTGCACACATCAGGGCGAATATGGATAAGTCAATACCCGATTAATATTTTTTGTTTTTTTTTTTTATTTTTAACAAAACTACGATGATATGCTGCAATTTCAACCCCTTTCACTCTTTATATTCTCTGGAATTCAATTCATTATAGTGAATTGATGAATTTTGACTACTTATGTTTAAATATGACTCATTAAGAATTAATTGATCTAGCTATAAAGCACGTTTTTTAAGCTCTACCAATTTGAATTCGTTTTTTTTTTTTTTTTTTGTGGAATAAAATCTCATTATTCACAGTGGCGTAGCAGCTGCACCTGCAATTAAGGTTGATTGCGGACATCGTCAGAGTGTGGGTGTCATTAAAAATCATTTCCAGTGACGTCGGCTACACCGAGATTGTATTTGCTTAAGCTCCTATCTTCATATCAATTGCCGATGTATAAATATTTTTACAATCGATAAACGTACCTATTCATCCGAGAATGGAATTCTCTTCATCTTTTGACAAAAGTTCTCACTTCCATTTTATTAGAAGAAGCTTAGAACCATTTAGATTTTTAAGCTGATGATGCCAAAGAACTTTTTAATCTTTTTGTGCGGTTAAAACACCGAACCTGTACAAAGCTTAGCAGAACACTATTTAATTGGACTTGTTGAATTATTAATTCAAAAACCTTTTAACAGTCTTAAGTCCAACAAATTGGCTTTTGTTCCTGTGATCAGTTAACTATAGTGAACTTTTTGTATGTTCAGTTCATCTTATTGTACAGGGTTCACAATCATTTATGCCGGTCTGTCGGCTATGTTCTTTGAGTCAATTGCACTTTATACGGAAATAAATGCAAATCATCTTTAAAAAAGTGCCGCCAAGGTGGCTCCACTGACGCTGAGTAACAATCACGTCACTGGGTCTCGGTAACACTCTCTTAGAAGAATGCGCGGTAGTCTTGTAAAGGCTGATTTCCAATGGCGCGTTGGGCATCGCTTTGACAGATTTTTCTGTCAACGCGGAAATTCACACATAGCAATTTATGCAAAGTGTTTACAATGACGCGTTGGGCAGTAAAGTTACGATTTGGCACCTATTAGCATATACACAAACCAACGTAACATAAGCTTCCTCAACGTTGAAGTTGAAAAAATCCAACTTCAGCGTGGGTTTTGACAACTCAATTCATGTCAAATTCCTTTCAACAAAAAAATCGATTTGTTTGGAAGAAAAAATCGATTTTCTGGACAAATTCCTCCTATTGAAAGAAAAAAATCGATTTTGTTTAGAAAAAAAATCGAATTGTTTGTTGAAAGGAATTCGACATTACAGTTCTGTAGATTCATTTTGATTTTCAGAATGACCCTTCATTTTTTTATAATCATCTGATTCTCTTCAAGTCGTCTGTCATGTCAACGCGTTCGTAAAGCTTGTAAACGTATCGTAAGCGTCTCTAACGCGAACGCGCCATTGGAAATCAGCCTTAAATTCCATCACACCAGTGACGGTATCTCATAGCCTCGGGATCTGGATAATTTTGCAACTGGTTCTCAATACTTGATGCTGACGGCAAAGGATTGAATTACAGTATCAATCAGAAAAAGTCCTGCCGATCTTTGGCGATTGCATTCGTCTGATATCGAACTTATTCTGAGTTTCTCAATTTTTGACGAAGTTGAAATATCTGCAGCTAATTGTTGGCAGCAGCTAAGTACCTACTGCTCCGTCAATTTTGAGCCCTCAGGACAGGACGTTCAGATAGTGTCCTGCCTCGGTCTTAATGAGTGCGTTTCTTTATTTATTCCGGATAAGGAATGTAATGGATGGAATAGACGAACCCCCGCCCTATTAAAAAACGAAAAACAACGGAAAGATAAGACTAACACATCTGTCAACTTGCAATTCGTATTAATAAATTTGTAATGGTCTGTGACATGGTGACAGCGAACGAATAACTTTAAATCGCCAAATTTGACGTTTAAGGGATGGATAACTTTATAATTCTTAAATTTTTTTTTTTTTTTTATAATTTGTTTTAAGTTTAAAATACAACAACTTAAATTCTTGAAGGGTACAACATAATGCGAATACGATGTCCCATAGCGTGACCGGGAAGATTTCTGTTGAAACGGGCACGAACAGAGCCAGTGTTACCGTGTAATCGGGTAACCTTGCCCCAGATAGCGCGCAGCCTGGTCTTCCTTTCAGGGTGCTGTGGCACACACTTTCTGGTCTGTGCTTGGTACACATAAACACAACGCTTGCCAAGGTAATAATTTCCGTGTTCTTTCCTGCGGCACCCTTCAATCTTGAGGATGGACTGGTTTTCGTGTTGATTTCTCAAACCACATTTATATCCATCCAGTGAAAACAGCTTTGGCAAAGAGACGTCCGTGTCGCTTCAGGGAGCGAACGTGTTTCTCAATCTTATTAACGACCTTTTCAGCTTTTGCTGGTTTTGGAGCCTTGGCAGGGGCTGCTGCGGGTTTAGCTGCGGCGTCAACCATTGTTACCGGAAACTTGAAAAATGGCGAAAAATTTGATAATAACCGGTTCAACTACGAGCATATTTTTCATCAATCAGAGCATGCGTGTGACACATGTATAAGAATACTTCCACGAATTGATGAAGTGTTGCCGTAGTTTCAGTGGTACAGACTGGAACTATTATGATATGTTTATTAATAAATAAAATTATCCAACAGATAAGTTCTCTATCCGTGTGATAGCTAAGGCCCGATTCACACAGAAGTGGCTCATGGTTCTGGTGTGTTATTGGCATGCTTCGGGAGTGGAGTGGAGTGTGTGTGATGTACTCAATTTACACAGAAGTGACAATGAACCGACATTTGTCAAAGTGAATTGAAAACGCAGAGTGAATTAATGAGAATTGATGCAAATGAACATCAGACATCGTGCCACAATATAACCATTTCACAATAAAGTATTAAAATAAAATACAAATATTAACTAAAGACATTTTTTTTTAGCCGATTCTGGAAATCAGCCCAAATCCACGTATAAAAAATTTTAACTTGTTTAATACTCAACGAAAACATTAAAAAAATAATTTCGATAATCGGTGTAAATGCTCTCTTACCCCTTCTTGCCCACGTTCTTGTGTTGCATTACATTTAATCTTCATTTAAAAACTCGTAAGTTTTAAAATCCGATCTTTAGAACTCAAGTTGTAAATTTCAACGTAATACGCGCCCCGACATTACCTTTGCGCACCTACGCTCTGTCTAGACTGTGTAGTTACCCAACAAAAAGAATTAGAAAAAAAATGATTAGGGGTTTAAGTGCCCCCTTACCTCTCCTTGTGCACGCCCTTGTGATGCATTACATTTAATCTTTATTTAAGACGTTTTACCTTGAAAATCCAACAATTAGAACTCAAAATCAATGATTGAAACATATGATTGAATGCGTACGGCCGGTCAGCGGCGCGGCGCGCACACAGTGGAATGAAAAGCAGAAAAAGTGGACATCGCGCTGTAAATTTTGAATTAATAGATTTTTGATGATTTTTTCGCCGCTTTGTTTGTAATATGTCCCCAGAATTTTGCCAGAGGTGTAAATTTAATCTCGTCCGATTTTGTATTTAATTTAATTTTTACTCTTAAGCATCTACGCCACTGAGATAAAATGCAAATAAGACATCCCAGACGTGACTCTTGATATCAGACCTAAACAAGATCAACTTAATTACATACATATATGTTCAATAATAAATTAAACAAATAGCTGATTCATTCACTTTTTGGCAATACAAGATATCTACACAAAAAAAAATGTATATAAAAAAAAAACAATAAAAAAAAAAAATACAATACTGTTCCGCTAAGCTTCAGATTGAGAGAATTTTTTGTCTTATTTTTGAGTCTTGGAATCTCGGCGGCTTATGTTAATGATGATGGCAATGGCAAATTTTGTATTTTATGAATTTTATTATATTTCGCGAGTTTAAAAACAAATAATCGATAACCTTGAATTTTGATTTAAACAGCGATGTTTTGTGTTTCCTTCTGTTGATTTGATGCCTATATGATGGGGATTATGTAATGTGTCTGTATATATATATTTTTTTTTTAATAGAAAAATATGTGTTCTTTAAATCGATATATGTTCGTAAAGATGCAACAAGTTTTTTTTTTTGAAGACTTAAGTTGCTTGCTGTTTTTTTTTTTTATTTGTTGAGGCAGTCCCGTTTGCTTGTGATGCGGTCAATGGCCCAAGCCTTAACTATACAAAGGCCAAGTCTTTACCTATAAGAATTCAATCAAAAAAGAATTAATTACAAATGTTTCTTAAATTGTATTGTAATTTTACAAATTTAAGTTATTCATGCGGATTATTGAATCCGCAGTCTTTATCAGTGTATAGTGCTCTCTTTTCTTTTCACGGATTAAACGTGGAAAGAAAAAAGAAAAATGTACTGCGGAAACACTATTTCGGATTCCATAATCGACATGAATATTTAACAAGAAAAATACATACATATAAATGCTCTTTATAATTTTAATTTAATTTCCATTCCTATTGCTCCGGGAGAACTTTAAGATTTTAAGATTATGTCTCTAGGTAATGAAACGCACATTAAAAAAAATTCCTAAAGGTTCCAAACGAGAGAAAGAAAAAAGGGAGAGAGTGTTCCCTCAAAAGCAGATATCACCGCTGCCGCCGCCGCTGCCGTACGTATTCAATCATATGTATCCATTCAAACATTCTTTTAATCCGAAAGATCGCATTAAATCGAAATGAATTGCGTTAATGATTTCGATTGTCTTCAGTGTCTTTCTAGAAATAAATAGAAAAATTTAAATTTCGATCAATCTTATTCTTAATTTTTAGCAGTGGGCCTTCCAAAGGATGTGGGGAGTCAGATATAGGAGTTGAATTTTAATTTCTCTCCCTCAACTCTCTTATCATGCTGGTTGCTTAAATTCTCCAACAAGCCCTGCCAGCTAGCTCGGCTTGCACAGCAAGCTGCCTCGAGTTACGCAGGTTAGATTCGAAGAATCTTTGAGCTGGTGCGTTGCTTTCCATTCGCTCTACGTGTCCAATCAGTTGATTTTTTACACTGAAAGGGGCTACGAAACAACTCAAACTTTACATAGTGGAATATTTCAATTTGATATTTGATAATGCGTGTATTCCTACTTCTTTTAACAAAGCGCTTATATTTGCTTTATTTAAAAAGGGAGATTCAAGTCGAGCTGAAAATTATAGAGGAATCTCTATTCTTAATTTTCTTAGAAAGATTTTTGCTACAATTCTTTATGGAAGATTTTCTCTTTTTTAATAGAAAGCAACGATCGTCTTAGCATATACCAGGCAGGATTTCGTTCAGGATTTTCAACCTTAGATCATATTTTTGCACTGACAAGCATTGCCAGAAAATATATTGAAATGAAGAGGAAGTTATATGTTTGCTTCGTGGACTTCAAAGCAGCCTTTGATACAGTCAACAGGCAAGCATTGATTTATAAATTGGCTTCCCTCGGAGTATCAAGAAAGTTCCTACTGGTCTATGCTAAATTTCTCTCGGCATCAAGTGCAGCAGTGTGGGATGGATCCAAATTGTCGGAATGGTTTGACACGTCGGCAGGTGTTGCATTTTAAGCCCTATTCTCTTCGCCCTATTCATTGATTCAGTATCTGAGATTCTCCCTGGTGGTGTTAACTTCGCAGGCAATCACGTAAAAGTACTCCTTTACGCTGATGACTTGGTACTGTTAGCGGACAACCCTTTTACGTTACAACTCCAAATAAACAAACTACAGGCGTTCTGTAAAACATGGGATCTCCATATAAACGTTTTGAAGACAAAAGTTATGATTTTTGAATGTCCCTCAAGTTAGCAGAGCAAGGTCAGCAGAACAAAGTTTTAATGATGCCATCATTAGGTGCTTAATAGGTGCTAATTAAGTACCCAACAACAAAATTAAGTGCTCCAGTACTTTTGGAAAAAATTAATGTTCTGCTAACTTGATTTCAAGTTAGCAGAGCAATTTTCGAAAACTGGTTAAAACGCATGGAAAAAAAATTGCTTTGCTCTGATAAGTAGGTGCTATTTAAGTGCTCTACGAATCAAAAAAAAAAAATTTGAAAAAAATTGTTTTTTACAAAAAAAAAAAAAAATATTTTGAAAAAAAAATAATTTTTTTTCTACTTTTTTCGTCATAATTATATACTTGAATAATTAAGACTTTATCTAGTTAGAATTAAGTACCCCATTTTCTGAAAGATTTTCCAAGATTTGAAGAAAAAAAAAATTCAATTTTCCATAGAAAACCCTGCTCTGCTAACTTAAATTCGAGTTTTCTCGAACAATTCAAGATTTTTTCACCCAAATCTTTTTGATTTATTAGAAGCTCATCAAACTCGAATTAAGTACCCCATTTTCCAAAAGCTTTTCTAAGATTTGAAGAAAAAAAAAATACATAATTCAATTTTCCATACAAACCCTGCTCTGCTAACTTAAATTCGAGTTATGCATTTCTTTTTGAATTACATCAAAGCATCACATCAACATCACAGCAAAATCTGAAGTCAAAGGTCTGATAACCATTCAATATTGCAGACCAAAAAAAATACCATCCCTTGACAAAAAGAGGACATTTTTTAACAAAACTTTAAATACTCAGTTGAAAGAAGACAAATTCATATTCGTACACCCAATGTTACATTGGTTTTAAAGCACAAATTAACTCTTTTTCAGTATTTTGTTGAATATGTTTTTTTTATGTACCATGGTATAGTCTTTTTAGTAAAAACTTTGAAATTTTTGTATTTCTTCTATTGCAATTTTACCATGAAAGAGCACCACTATGAAGATAAACATGCTCATCTTCGCTATAATCTTCATCTGCGTTCCTATAATCTGCATTTATGAAGATGTCTGATTTTGTTCTTCTCTCTCTCTATCCAAATCCAAGCATACATTATTTTGTATCCCTTATTTTTTGCAGGACTCGCATGAAGATACATGTAAGTCCACCATAAGTCTAACAGACTTATGAATTAAATTTTTTTGATTCATAAGTCCCTATATAGCTTATGACTTAAATCTGTTTAAATTCATAAGCCAGCTATTGACTTGCGAATTAAATCTAGCTGGCTTATAAATTAAATCTGTTTAAATTCACAAGTCAATAGCTGACTTATGACTTAAAGATTTTTTATTTCAAAAACTCGCAACCCTGAGTGACATCCTATTCCACTTCAAAAAGTCCACATTTACTTACTATTTAAGGTTAAAAATTTCGAGGTTTTGATTAAAAGCAACATAATGGAGAAATCCGTTGTATTGTACGTCAATGCCTCTATCTCTAAATCGAGCAAGTTGAACTTTTAGTTTGCACAAAAAAAAAAAATGTTACACATACGCCACAGTGTGCACATTATTTTAAACTAAATACTTTTTGGAATCATTTATAAAAATATGATTTTCTTTCAGCAAAAAACAACTAGAACAACTTTTCAAAATGTACGAAGAGCACGAGTCTGATATGGTTAGCGCATTAGAAGCTGATTTGCGGCGTCACAAACAGGAAAGCATTATTGTTGAAATAGAACTGATGAAGAACGATGTCAATAATATATTGTTTAATCTCAAAGATTGGATGAAACCAGAAAAGGTAAGCAAAAAATACTGTTTTAATTTCTTAAAATGTACAGGGTGTCCGGTGGGAAATGTCGTATGTTTTAGAACGTCAATATCTCAAACAGTTATTAACCTTGCGAAAAGATTTTGGTGTCATTTGAATCATCTTGAGTGCGGATTTATAAATTACAATGTCACAGTGATCGGAAGAGCATAGGGCATTCGCTATCGAAGCTTTTTCAAGAGTGGCGATTCGTATGTAAGCGCGTGCCGGTAGTTGTGTTCACGTTATAATATTCGGCGATTGAGTGACTGGCCAAGTGTTAATTTAATTCGTTCTTGGGTGCAAAGGTTTCAACAAACTGCTTCAGCTCTAAATACCCCACATCCAGGGCCAATAAGAACATCAAGGACCCCCGAAAACAAAAGGAATGTTGAGCAAAGCTTGCGGGAAAATCCAAGAAATTCAATAAGAAAAAAAGAGCATCGTCTTTGGGGCTCCCAATGTCTATAGTTCACGAAATTTTAAAGAAAGACATGATATGCCACCCTTTTAAAATTCAATTAGTGCAAGAATTAAAAGAAAGTGATTTTAATTTACGGAAAAACTTTTGCGAAATGATGGTGGAGAGATTTCGGACAGTAAATTGCATCTTCTGGAGCGACGAAGCCCAATTCTACCTAAATGGACACGTCAATAAGCAAAACTGTCGCTACTGGGCTCCACGAACACGTAACCCACGTTTAAAACGCCAACGACCGTTTTTTTTTTTTTTTTTTTTAATTCCAGAGAAGAGTCGATAAATGTGAACAGTGAAAATCATGGGCACGCATGATCACAGATTATTTTTTACCCAATTTATGAGCACATCCATCTTACTCGTCACACACGTAGTTTCAACAAAATGGAGCAACTCCCCACACCGCTCAAGCCACCATGACGTTGCTGCGTGAACACTTCCCAGGAAAGCTGACCAGCCGCTTTGGAGACCTCCCGTGGCCACCCGGGGTACCTCAAAAGTAAAGTTCACAAAAATAATCCGAAAACCGTGATGGAGCTGAAAGAAAATAACCGCCGTGAAATTAACGATATTCAGCCAAGCCTGCTACAGCGCGTTGCACGAAACACGATGGACCGCTTTCAACAGTATGTGTACGACTAAATGGACATGATTTGGATGATGTAATTTTCAAAAAACCAAATATCCTAAGATGGATGTACACTATAATGGTAAGACCCATCATTACCTATGGTGCGGTTGCATGGCATAAAAGAACCGAACTAATCACAACTAGGAAATCCCTAGAAAAAGTACAAAGGCTCGCATGCTTATGCATTACTGGAGCAATGAGGACATGCCCTACAGCAGCTATGGAGGTAATCCTTCACTTGACCCCACTACATGTGGTCATAGAAAGTGCTGCTATGGGAGCCATCATTAGATTCGCAAAGGAGGGTACTGGGAAGGGAAAATTTATAGGTCATAGGGAAAGAACTCCATATAAGCTAAGACAGGCAAAACTACTACTTGGGAACTACAACCAAGAACGTTTTATATCCTGCATTAGCTTAAGTAGAAACAACCTTAGAATAGTTACGGGTATCCTCACTGGCCACTGCAAGCTAAGGAGACACCTCAGGATTCTTGACTTAGCAAGTAGCGCAACATGCAGATTCTGTAACACTGAGGAACAGACACCGGACCATATTTTAGGTAGTTGTGAAGCAATTGTGCAACAAAGACATAGATATCTGGGTCGCCACCAGATAGAGGAGAGTGAACTGCCCTCTTTAAAAATACTCCAAATACTTAAATTTCTCAAAGAAATAAATTTGGAGGAAGAGCTGTAAATGAGCAACCTCATCTGGCTCTAAATGGGGGCACAATAGATCTTGAGGTCGCAGTGCAATATAAACCCCAAGTATAATTCAATTCAATTTTCAAAAAATAAAATCCGCATTCTTCTTCTTTATTATAAATTAAAAAATATTACAGCACATCTCATAGTTTTTTTTTTTTTTTTATTCACGTTTGAAAACATAAATTTCCCACCGGACACCCTGTATATAAATAATTGCTTTTTTTTATTTTTTTTTTTTTTTACCTTATATTCCACCTCTAGCCTTCAAAATCATTTGTCAATCTGCTGGATGACGTAAGCATTTACAATGATCCCTTTGGTGTTGTCCTAGTAATTGGTGCATGGAATTATCCATTACAATTATTGTTAGTACCTGTAGCATCAGCGATAGCAGCTGGCAACTGTGTCGTAATCAAACCTAGCGAGATTTCAGCTAATTGTGCTAAATTCCTCGCCGAAACAATACCAAAATATTTGGATAATGTAGGTTTTAGCAAGAATACCTTTTAAATAAATAAATAAATTTTAATATTGTTATTAATTTATAGGACTGCTATCCAATTGTAACAGCTGGACCAACTGATACTGCAGAACTTTTAAAACAACGTTTCGATTATATTTTCTATACAGGTTCAACGAAAGTAGGAAAACTTGTTCATGCAGCTGCCAATAAATACCTCACTCCTGTCACACTAGAACTAGGTGGAAAGAGGTAATATAATTTTTGTAATTAAGATTTTGTAAAAATAACTTATCAAGTTTCTTATTTAAATTGATAGTCCTTGTTACATCGACCAAAGCGCTGACCTACGAACAACCACAAAACGAATTCTCTGGGGGAAACTAATTAATGTTGGGCAGACCTGTATTGCTCCAGATTATATATTGTGCTCAAAAGAAATTCAGGAGAAGTTCATTGCTGAAGCCAAAGACGTATTAAAGGAATGGTATGGAGAAAATCCAAAAGAGAGTCCCGATCTATGTAGGATAATTAATGCCAATAATTTCCAGTAAGTCATGTAACTGTTATATTTGTGATGGATGCTAAAAAAGTCAAGACCATTAAGCAAGTTTAGGAAAATGAGATCTCAGAGCCTCAGCAATCTCAATTACATGAAAAAGATTCTCTTGTTCTTTCAAAATACTTTGCATTCGCTTATTCAATTTTTGACGAAGCGAAATCTCTGAGATCTCATTTTCATGAAATACCTTTTTTATATGATAAAAAAATAATCTTTTATAATTCTTCTAAATAGACGCCTGCTTGGTCTAATGAAGTCTGGAAAAATTGCCATTGGTGGAAAGTATGATGTTGCAGAGCGATTTATCGAACCAACAATTCTGACTGATGTAAGCCCCGATGATGCCGTCATGCAGGAGGAAATCTTTGGTCCCATCTTGCCTATATACAATGTAGAAAATGCATACGATGCAATCAATTTTATAAATTCCAGGTAACATCATCTTCACACTGCTTGTGTGCCTTTAAAACAAAAAAAACATAAAAAATAATAATCATTCATTTGTGCCGTCCGAGTCGTCGTGCCGCATCTTTTCATTGAACACAGCACAAATACTTTGATTTGAAATTTTAATTTTTCGTTTTTTATTTTCAAAATTTTAATTTAAATGGAATAATTTATTTAAAAACAACAAAAACAAAACAAACAAAAAACAAAACCAAAAAAAAAAACTTAACGAAAGCTAGAGAGGTACCTTTGGTTTCGTATATATTCTCTACGGATAGCCAAGTACAAGATCTATTTGTTCATGGAACACAATCGGGAGGAATTTGTTTAAATGAAACAATCATGCATTATACTGGTAAGAATTCGGAATTATGTAAATTGGCTAAATAGACAATCGAACAACAACAATATTGTGCTCCCTTACTCTTACAATAATTCCAACTACAAAAAAAACATACATTTTTCTTTTCCTTAACATAATTTTCTGCTATCGAATATAAATTACTTCTTTGGTGATTTGGGCTTAAACACGAATATTATTATTTAATTTAAATATAAACAAAACAATCCTGCTGTAAATAGTGTATTTATTTGAATAAATTTTTAATCAAACTCTTATTTAAAAATAAAAAATAAAACAAGCTAGGTTTGGTTGTGGTATATTAATAGAGATTTTGTATATATTGTACAGATAATTTGTGTGGAATTTATGTACTTTTTTAGAGTAAATTCCAGATGCAGAGTCGTATTTCACATTCTAATTATACATATGTAGATGTTAGTAGATGTGCTAAAAGTATTTTTATTAGTTTTAATTGAGTGCATTTGCGCTTGGTTATTTAAAAAAAAAAAATTATGAATAAATGAGAGTCACTTAATTCACACAAAGTGCAAGCAACAAGAAACTCGAAACTATAACACAAAAATACTGCTTTAACCATACCACTTTAATGGTTTCGCTGCCATAGGGTTCTATGTGTAAAAAATTTTGTAACGAACCTTATTTATCTTAATGATCTTGAGGAAATATTTGGAGTAAAATAGGTTTGACTGACATTCATTTAAGACTTTTGTTTGGCTTCCAAGAGTCTCAATCCCTAAAAATAAATATTTAAATATTAAAGATTAATTTCAATTACGGCCAATTTCTTGATAAAGTTCTTAACCCTAAAACTCGGTTTATCGAAAAATTAGATCTTAATTGAGTTCTAACTCATTTCTTCATTGAGTTCTAATATGTTCATGTTTTTTGGTTTGAGATAGAAATTCGATAACTTTGGACCCTTAAATTTGGGGTCTAGAGAATTAGAACTCGGCTTAGCAACATTTGTATTTCTTGAAAAAACTTATTTGGATAGAAATTTTGATTTGACTTTAAAAAGGAATGCAATTCAAATCAATTTGGGATACATTTTATTTTCACTGCAAACCTTTTCGCGAATTCATACAACCAGAGATAGCTTGCTGCACACAACATAAATTTATGAGTACCTATGTATCTATGTACGTAATCAACAAGCTTTTAACCCCACTATATTTCCATGGTATGGAAGGAAACAGAAATGCAGTTATTTGTGAAGACAAAAAGTGCATCTAAAGAATTAATTTTCTCAAAATAAAATACTTAATAACAATAATTTGCATCTTGACACTGCAGAGTGCGAATATAAATCTGAGAAACGTTTTGAGTGAAGCTAAGCCCCGGACAGGAGCCACGATTTTTTTGTGGAATTTCTGGACTGACCTTTTTTTGCATTTACATTATGTATATTTTCTTAATGTAATCCTTTAATTTGAAAAAAAGTATTAAATTTTGTTGCATATGCTGGTGCTATTTTTTTTTTTAAACTCTGGTGGTATAAAAATCTTTTATTTTGTGTATTTTGATTTTCGATGTCGCATCTGATTTTTGCTTCATGAAAGAAAACCAAAAAAACATGAAGTGTTGCATGTTCAAAGCTCATCTTAAGTAGGTGCCATTTTTCGAAACAATTTGTCAGATTTTCATAATCAATGGTTCGGGGGCAACCAACTTACCAAATTCTTTTTTTTTTTTTTGAAAAATTTACTTTGGATGCACTTTGATGCACATGCAAACTTAACATCTTTTTGGTTTAATTCCATGTCAAAAGTCTGCTGCAAGCTATCGGATTAAAATAATTACAAACTTGCAAACACCAAGCACTCAAAATTTAATACTCAAATATTAATACGAACAAAATTGGCACACAAAAAATGAGAATGTGTTCTTAATTAATGAAAAAAATAAAAGAAATATATTTCAAAAAAAGTTTCCAGCAAAATGAAACTGACAAATATTTAAATATTTTATAAATAGATTGTCAGAATTTTCTGTCAGAAAATGATACTGGGTGCTACGAAAGTAATAAAATATATACTTCGTTTCCTTAAATCGAGATCTAAAGTACTTAAAACTCGAAAGTCATATTAGACCGAGTTCTAAGGAAATGATTTGAAATGAAGAAAAGATCAAGTTCTTAAATGTTTTTAAAACTTAGTTCCAAATACATATATACCGAGATTAAATTTATCGAGTTTTAAACTGATTTTAGAACTTTGTGAAGAAATTGTCCGTTATTCAATTAAATTAGTTTCAAAATTATCTGTCTGTATTTTGAGCCGTTTTAGGGCCCGAGTCCACAGGAATAAAAATAGCTTTAACGTAAACGATAACATTATTTCGACATTGTCCTAGACATCTGGATGATCTTGGCTTTGATAAAATGACGTACATGAATTTTGGCGGCCTGGGATCTTTGTCTAGTGGGGTAGTACTTCGAGTTTTGAATAAGAAAAAAATAGTTTGCATAAAAAAATGATTGGAAAAGTGATAATTTTTCAATGGACTAATTGCGATGTCTATGTTATTATTTTATTTGTGTTGTTTTTTATTTGTTTCCTGTCTTGATCCAGTCTACACACTTTAACTTTTATTTGCAACCACCGTGTATAGCGATAGTAAAAAAAAAGTTAAAAAATAGTTAACGTGGCAACAAATATTTTACAAAAATCCTTTTTTCAAAATAGTATAGACGTATGAATAGTTGGTAGTTTGCTCTGATGATTACTTTTACTATTATTTATCGTGCAATCAAATTTAAGAGAGTAGTTCAGATATCATATATCTGTCAATGCAAGTAGAACTACCACACTGTGCAACGTCGTAAACTTTCGGATGTTTACTTTAGTTTTACGACACTCCATCAACACTTTCGCAGTTTTTACAACATAACCATTTTTTTAACGTGAATTAGTACCACCGTTTTTTTTTTTTTTTTTTTGAAGATAGAACTTGTGACTTTATGTGCTAAACTTGTACCGATATATGAGGCCGTGAGAAGTAGAGTGGCCTAACTTACTTTTTCTCTTTTTTCAGTAGAGCGAAAACAAAAAACAGCTCTTTTTGAAACAGTAACAACTGTTAATTGAAGTAAGATATGAATGATTTTCTTTTTGTGATATGTCTAGAAATAAGTACAAAATTTTTTGCAATTCATATTTTCCCTCAAAGTACCGTTTAAACTTATTTTTCACTTTGGCACTGCGGAAAAAACAATTTAATTCAATGAAGCAGAAAGATGGGCCAAAAGCGTTAATTTAAAAATGCGATTTTTATTTAAATTGTAAAGTTTTTATTTTTAAATGAAGAAATTAAAGTAATTTATTCACTTCCTCATCTCAGAACATCAAATAGCTTCTATTTTAGTTAAAATACCTGAATTGTCCCTCAGAGCGGTATACAATTGTGTTATATTGGAGTTTTGAATCCAAGGACCTCTGTTAAATCTTTTTTTTCCCGGACTTAATAAGTCTTGCATCAAAGTCTTGCATCAGGATATAAAACAGTGTTTTCGTTTGAAATATTTTAGATCATTTTTTTACGCTGAAATAATTAAAATATATTTTTTTTAAGGGTAAGAACAAAAGAATATTTATGTGGGCTAGTGAAAATGCTATAGTCATTTTAATAAATCTAATTTTGGGGGAGCTTATCTCAAAGCTTCGGGTTCTGAGCCGCTTGGTCCAGGTTCAAGTCAATGAATGAAGAAATATTTCAATTTAAAATGAATATTAGACTTAGTAGGTACATGTTTGTGATGGCGCGAAGCGTTTTTTAGGAAATATAGGCTCCTACGTATATGATTATCATACAAAGGACAAAACCCCATTTCCATGATTTTCTATTTCATATAAAAAAAAATTATATTTTGAGCCCTGTTGAAGTACCTATAGTATTTATAGCTGTTTTGCATTATTCAGTTATAATCTGCAAATTTTTGAAGGATTTTCGAGGTAGCTATCGGTCTAATCAATAAAATTGGACTCATGTAGCATTACTATTCTATCTGTTAGCTTATAGAAAACTCGGCCTAATCTAATATTTTGAGAAAAACGACAAATGTTAGCGCAAAAAGGACCTGAGAAAGATAGGCCACTCTGGCACTAAACATTTTAAATT
This sequence comes from Epistrophella euchroma, assembly GCA_947049315.1. Taxonomy (NCBI): domain Eukaryota; kingdom Metazoa; phylum Arthropoda; class Insecta; order Diptera; family Syrphidae; genus Epistrophella; species Epistrophella euchroma. The sequence continues at coordinate 115,185,047 of OX346245.1, read as the reverse complement.
TTTGGTGTTTGCCTAAGTTAAAAATGTGCTTAATTTTTATTGTTAAACCGTTTAATCCAAAAATTTTGATGCAGGCATAAAAATAAATACATAAGGATTCAATTTTTGTGAAAAACCGGATTTCGGTAAAAAGTCAGTTAGGCCACTATGCTTCTGACGGCCTGATACATATATCGTAATAGACCGAGTATGTAAAGTATAGCAAAAATTCAATGAAGCAATAAGATAGATCTTTACTTTTTATTTGCAAATATGCAAGTCTTGCAAGCCGTACTTGAGGCGTTTGCAAATTAATGCTGCATTGAAAATGCATTTTTTTCTGAAAGCCCAGATAAAAGATATAAGTAACACTTAAAAAATTATATTTAATAAAAGAGCTGAATACCATTGACATGAATATGAGGGTTCAAGACTTCATAGATGGGGCCTTCTGTATGCAAGACGCACTTGAAAATTCATTTTTATAGTGCGTCTTGCATACAGAAGGCCCACCTAAGAGGTCTTGGATCCCCATATTCATGTCTATGGTATTCAGTTCTTTTATTAAATATAGTTTTTTTTAATGGTATACCTTTTATTTGGGCTTTCAGAAAGAAATGGATTTTTATTGCAGCAACACACCAACCACAGCTTGAAAGATTTGCATATTTGCGAATAGAAAGTAAAGACCTATCTTATTGCATCATTGAATTTTTACTATACTTCACACCGAAAAATTGATGTGGGCTCTTAGTATATAAATTTTGTATCCTTCATCGGTGGACAAAAGTAACTGTCTGTCACGCCTGTGCGACCTAAAACAAAAAATATTTTCTTGATGGGTATAGGTACTACTTCTTGCGAGGAGTTGCCAAATTCTCCAAGAGTATCGTTTAGATTCGGCAAAAAATTATAGGTCCCCTCCATTCCTGTCGTCAACAAGCACACTGGGATGCTGGAGAGTTGTAACTCACTAGGCCCTGGCTTTCAACAAGCTGTCGTGCGGCCAAATTTGTTATGTATTGTTTAGGATGGTTTTCGATCGCCTGAAACGCCTTCAGATCGTTTAAGCTTTAGGTTTGTTCGTTGAACCCTGAAGTCGTCACCCTGGAGTCGCCTCAAAGCGTTTTTGAAAAAAACCCTGAACCCACCCCAAACAATCGAATTCTCAGTTTTTGAAACCTGGGGCCGCCCTACTCGCATACTCGTAGACCTAGGTTTTTCGCTGGGGCGGATTGATGTAACGAATAAACTGCCAAAGCGACATAAGTTGTGAAGCATTTATTTGGTTGAAGATTTGTAATTGTTTGTTTTTGAAATGGAAATTAGATAAAATAGTACACTATTTGAATAAAATGAAACGAAAACGTTTGAAGTTGTTTTTAGTCAATTTTTAAACTAATTTTAAGTTTTAATTATTAGTGTACAACACAATTGAGAGCCCTAGGGTGTTCATTTCTTGCTTCTGTTTCCTATAGTTACCTTTAACTTTAAGCAAATATTGTTTAGACACATGCATAGGTACCTTAAAAAAAAATAATTCAAATTGCGATTGAATACACAACACAACAAATACAATTTTCATATTTTTTTCATAAATATCTCATCATTATACATATCATTTTTCTGTTACATTTTTTATTCATCAACTTAAATCAAAATAATGTTAATTTAAGATATAATAAAATTTTTTTAATGATGACCGCTCAAATAGGGAGAAGCCATTGGTTGTGTATGTCTTTGATAATTCAAAGTCAAATATTAAAAATTTCCTAAAAAATACATCGAGTGGTGGATTTAGCATCAATGAAACATTAATGCACGCTGGAGGTACCTATTTTAATTTTTTTATAATAAAAAAAATAAATATACAATATATTTTTTATTTAACCATTTTGTGTTGTGTGAGTTTTGCAATTTGTTAACGTTTGCAGCACTTATTTTATTATTTAAATTTACTTTCTATTGATTTTTTTTTTAATTGGAAAAATTATAATTAGAAAGAAACAAAATTTTCAGGACAGATTAGGAAAATTGATGTAAAAGTTTATATGTACTCGTTTTACATCGTCTTTAGAAAAAAGTTCGTATTCTCTCGACAAAATTTAAAGTGCCGTAAAATCGAAATTGTAAATTTTTCATAATCTCATTTACCTAGTATTCATAATAACAAAAATTTGCCTAGTTTTGGTTAAACATTAATTTAAAAATACATAAATTAACACATAAATACGAGTATTTAGGTGAAGGGATTTTTTTTTTAACTTTATACTTTTCAAATGTGATTTCTTTTTTATCAAATCAACATTTTTCGCTAATTTCTCTTTTCTACGCTGCATGTTTTAAACTTTTATTTTTTAAACACAAGAGATATAAAAGGTGCAATAAGTAAGCCTTGTTAATATTTTTTCTTACGAAATCCGAATAAAAACTGAGCTTAAAAATTAAACAAAGTAAAATTAATTTAATGTCGTAACGCTATTGTGCGATAAAAGTTTTTTTTCTGTAACAGCATCTAGATTGGAAAAGTAATGTCTACGGTTTTAAGAAGCTAGAATTAAATAATTGTTTATGATTTATAAAAAAAAAAACTAACTTTAAACTTTTAGGCTAGGCGCATATTGAGACGCGTGCGATGCGTGTGACGTGACCTGACGCGTGTCACACATAAAACGATTAATGTAAACGTGTCATGTCGTTATCCGTATATTTAAGCGCGTGCCAAAATATTATTGACAACATTTTATTTTCCACAAACAAATAATATATATGAACAAAATTCGCAACGATTTCTTTTTAATTTTATAAATATTTCTTCTGTCAATTACAATAAATAAGCTTGCAAACTTGAGATTTAGTTATTTTAAATTTAACAGTTTTTATATTTTTTTGACAGGAAATAAATAAAACACGTGCACGTACAAAGTCTCACAAGAAAAACTGTTTTTCAGTCAAGGCTGTTTCACAATGCGACGAGAAAACGAGATGTCAGCGTGACGAGAAACGCTTTCATCTTTTTCTCGTTATAAAATCGTTCCTCAATTCACAATGCAGCGAGTTATTCAAAGAGACAGCCTAGAATTATTCGTGTTTGTCAGTGAATTTGGGAAATAAAATACAAAATTTGAAAAAAAGGAAAATGAAAATGTTAAAAAAAATGCTTTTAGTACTTTTGGGAGTGTTTATTTACAAAAAAGCGAAAGGCAAAAAAACCAAAAGTGAGCAGAAGAAGACGGTGGGAATGTAAATGAAGACAAAATTAATTAGTCGCAAAATAAAAACACATATTTGCTCGCCATTTTCGGTATTTTATTTATTTATCTACACAATTAATAAATATAAATACAAATACAGATACGCTCGGTGTCTTCTTCTCAATTGTCAAAATGAAAATCGTCGTCTCGTCGCGTCTTTTTTTTCAATTTTTCGAAACCATGGCGTGACGGGACGACGAGAAACGCTTTATTGTGAATACTATGGTATATTCTCATTGCTTGAAATTGGTTTGACAGATACGACGAGCTCTCGTCACGTTCACGTCTCGTTTCCTCGTCGCATTGTGAAACAGCCTTCACTGTGTCTAGCGTGTTTTGTAAAACGAGCATCAAGTCATGTCGCTTCTTCAATATGCGCTGATCGATTGATTTATATTGGCCGCGTTCATCACCACGTTTTTGACAGATCTGAAAAACGTAACATTGAACGCACAAAAAAGACTGAAATTATTTATTCTTTTTTTTATTATTTTTTGCACTCTGAAACCAAAATCCGGAAAGCGATACGAAACCCAGACGATCAGACCACGCACAAAAAAAAAACTGCATCAAAAACAGTTTTTTATGTTGTTTTTAGCTGTCATCTGAATTTTCAGATAGAAATTTTCATCTAAAAATTCAGAAAAAAACGTAAGCAATGCAACTAAATATCAATCGACGTCAACTGAATTTTATGGCGGCTGGCCAATCAGAAGTTCTCAAAATGACAATTTTGAACTGTCAAAAGCGGTGATGAACGCGGCCATTGTTTACAAAAATTCGTGCTGTGCTGTGTCACGTCACACGCGCCGATCGCGTCTTAATATGCGCCTAGCCTTATATTATATTTATAAAGTTTATGCTTTACCTACTTATTTTGTATTGATTTATTAAAAATGTATTAATGACTGAACTTTGCACACAACTTTAAACTGACTGCCGTTATTTTGTATTCAAATCGAATTATCTTTATGGTGCTTGTTAGAGCCCAAAATGTTGAAAACTTTTTTTTGGCATTAACGTTTCGTATAGTACGCAGATCGTTTTACTCTGCTTCACTTATACATATGTCAAAATTTAACACGTTAAATATATTCTCAAAATAAGGTCTGATGGATTCTGTAATTTTTGAATTTTATGTGAGCTTTATTTTGTGAATATAAAAATTGCCGAAGTATTTTTATGTTCAGTCTGCAAAGTTCAGGATCATATTATTAATCCGTTAATATGACTTTATGTGTGTACTTTTGTTTAAAATAACTTTTTCTTTAAAACTTTAAAAAAAACTGGCTTTTCTAAAAACACCTGTATGTCATGTCTATTTAATTTATTCCCCAAAAATCTTATTAAATTTTTTTAACGTGTCCTTCTAGTTGAAACACTTCCATTCGGAGGTGTTGGTTATAGTGGAATGGGATCTTATCATGGAAAATATGGATTCGATACATTTACACACAAAAAATCGTGCCTAGGAAAAAATTTCAATCCGCTTGGAGAATTTTTGGCATCGTAAGAAGATATTAATTAAAACAACAATTAAAAAAAAAAAAAATTAATTTTAAATTACTATTTGTTTGTATTTAAAAATTTTAGGGGCCGCTATCCTCCCTACTCTGATCGCAAAGCCTCAATTCTTGCAATGATCCTCAAAAAACGAAGACCATTCCCCAACATTTATCTCTCACATCTTATCGCGCTCGGTCTGGGAGTTGGATTGACTCTGTTAGTGAATAATTATCTGCAGGTAAGATACACATTTTTTACTCTCATTCATTAAATACTAAACGGTTTTATAGCACAAATTTAAAATGTATTTCAAGGGGAAATTATTGTCTCGCTAAGAATCCATTTTGGTGTTGTACATATTTGCATCGGCATTTACGTAGTTCAGCTACGTTACACACTTTTGTAATAAATATTATTATTGTAACCCTCATCATTTTATTCACGGTTCTTTTAAAAATGAAAATAATAAGAAACCATATTTGTATTCAAATTTTTAAATTTCAGTTATTTGTAGAGTATTTTGTGAAACATTAGTATTTTTTTGTGTAATTATAAGTTTTTAAATATGTTAATTTACAACAGTATTTGCCATGTATGTATGTCAATGTATTATGATTATTTTTTACTAACAGCATTATCGTAAGGTTACAAGGGCACCTCATTGTAAAATTGTATTTTTTTTAAATTGAAATAAATATATAAGTTTTGAATTTCATTAACTTGAAATTGGTTTTTAACTTGGTGGTACATATTTTATTTTTTTTTTTTTATTGTCTGAAGACAAATACTTTTGATTTTGAATTTTAATTCTGTTTCTATATTTCAGGAGAGCGACAAAAATTAAAATTGTGATGTTATTGTGAGAATTATAAATAGATGTGCATTTTTGAGAAAGAAAAAAAAATAAAAAATGTTGTTAAAATAAAATATGAAATTGTTATGTTTTTGTACATTGGTGATTTTTTTATAAATGGATTTCTATTGTAATTGTTAATTGTAAATAAAAAAATTAAAAAATATAACGGATGCATTTGTGTTTTGTATACCTACCTATCTTGGTTTTTTATTTTTATGAGTGATATGATAAGACTCTTAAATTTAGTAGTGCTCGATTATAATTTCCGACCTTTCAATAGACACATGAGACCACGGACTTGCGCATAGGTTCACATCTAGTGAACTGCGCATATTGTCGCATTATAAATCATGGTAAATATATGTATATCAACGTAAACTGCATATAACAAAGGCGGTAGCGAGTAGAAATTCAGCTTTTAAAAGTTCTGCCTTCCCTTACACAAATTCGGCCTTTCAAAATTCATTTTTTTCGATTAGGTTTTACAAACTTCACGTCCAGAACTTCCACCAAACGTCAAAAACTCTAGATGGGGGGAAAACAAACACACTATTAGAGGCGTGAACAGTATCGGTGTGTATTTATATTTGTTTGTATTGTTGTTTTCCCCCCATCTAGAGCTTTTTGATTAAAGAACTGTCAAAATTAGAAAGAAAAAAGACAGAGTCAGATTCTGGAAAAGCCCAATTATAAAGATATATATAAATCCTCGGCTGTCATTCCGGGGCCTATTTCTGCGCTACTACATCAGCTACAATGTAGTAGTATAACAGTTGTAATACATCATTTCTGTTTCAAACCATGAATGAAAGAATACAAGATTACGCCATTTCATTTTTTTCGCTTTGTTGTTGTAATTTTTGACAGCACGTATGGCGCAATCGGTGACAAAAATATGATTTTTTCCTACTAGATAAGGCCGGGAAAAGTTTTTAACTTGAATTTTTATTTCATTGTTCTAATTTGGATTAATAAAAAGTGAAGTGTAGTGTAATAAAAGTGCACAAGTTCTGAATTATCTATTTTACTTTACACATTGGCGCTTTATTTGCTTTTTGGCGATTTATTTTAAATGAAAAAACATTTATTTCAAATGAAAAATATTAATTCGGTATTTACAATCGTATTTATAAACGAAAATTTTAATTTTTTAAACTAATAAACGCGCACGAAAGAAAAAAACACAACCGAACAATCGATTAACTAAACAAACTACTGGCGGCCATATTTGTTTCCATATCATTTGTCACCAATGAGATAACAAATGGCGCAATCTTGTATTCTTTCATTCATGGTTTCAAACATACATTGGTTTTTCTGGTGTAGTACATCAATGTAGCTTTGGAGAATTGACTGGAAATATTGGAAAAATGTATGATTCTGTTTCACAGCTTTTGATACTACATTGTTGTAGTACAACTAACGATAAATTCTTGTTACATTCTCACAACAAAAATATTTGCTGTGATTGTTGTATACCATCAAAAAATGGCTGGATATAAAAGAAAATATACGAATGTAAGTATTTTTTTTTGTTATTTAAATATGAGAAATTCAAAAAAACACAGCCAATGGAGTGTTAATAAAATCTGTTGGAGCGGTGATAAAGTATATTTGTTGCAATTGATTCGCTGTAAATATGTTTTCGGTCTTCTTTCAATACGTATGTTGAATTTTCAAAATAATCGTCGAAAATATTTACTTATGTCAAAATCCATTTATTCTTAATTTATCTTTATTTATTTTTATTTATTTATTTGTGTCTTCAAAAATCGAAACTAGCACTCTTTTCCCAAAAAAATTATATAAACGTCAAACGAGCTACACATCTACTACATCAACGAGCTACATCATACAACACTTCCAGTTGTAGTTATGAAACAGAAAAATGTAGTTGATGTAGTTATACTATTATGCTGTAAGATGTAGTCGATGTAGCTGCTGTAGTAGCGGAGAAATAGGCCCCGGTTTGCCTAAAAGCTACAGCAATCAGCTGACTCATAAGCTTTGCAAAGTATGTGTGTGAAAAACCACGTTAAACGCACACATATAAGCAGCTCCTTAGTTCAAGTTCCCGTTAAATTGTTGTTGGAATTCCCATCTATTCATCGACGCGCACCGAAATTACAAAAACAACAATGTAATAAAATGGGTTTTGGAGGGTGAAACGTACGAAGGATTCATATCTTTATATTCAGTATTTTTGGTTCTGGCAATCATTATTGGGCCCTGGGGAATTTTGTTTCCCACGGAAACTATCGTAAATCTCCCACCGAATAAATTTCCCTCGAACTACAATCCAATGCAATGACAGCCAAATTCCCCTGGAAAATTTATTCCCAATATGTACCAATAAATTCCGAGGGAAACCGCATCATTTACGTTGCCAGCAATCTAACGGTCATATTATTCACTCAATACATCTAGATTAAAACTTAAATATGGATGTAAATCATCATACAAATTCAAAGTAAATTCATCTGGATTTAAGTTTAAAACTGGATGTATCGAGTGAATAATATGGCGGTAAGAAAAACTTAAATGAGTTGGGTTCAGATAGTGCTTAGTGCGTTAAGTCTCAATTGGCAATGGGCAATCGCAATGGTAATTGATTGCTTGTGTGGGGCATTTAATTGCCAGGCACATTCAGTACTTCTCTAAAAAATTCCATGGTTTTTTGATAAATACAATTTTAAATTTACTAAATTTTCAAAATGAACGACAACAAATTCAAAATCGTGGAGAAACCATTTTATTCAATACAAAAAATAAAAATTAATTGCCTCGAGATGGAATCAATAACTGCCTACGTTGCAATATTGCCATCGCCGAAGGGTCTCCAATGGCAATACATATTCAAGGCAATGGCAATAAGCGAAGAAGTTTACTGCCGATGGAGTTACTGGGTAACATTTTTTATTATTCCGTTTCCTCTTTTCCGCACACTAAAAAAATATCTTCGTCATAGCACGGTGTGGCGCAATCGTTTAAAAAATAGATTTCGACAAAACACATCACACGATATAAATGAATCTACGCATAGAAAGAAAATATTCAAAAAATAACGTTCTAGAAAACACCGAATTAAAGTAACGAGTAACAACGAGTTTAGTGTTATCGTCCCTTTATTCTTGTTAACTGTCATTTTCTCTCTGACATCGTGACTGACATAAGTTTTTGTGTCCTCTGAAAAACTATTCGTATTTCGTAGAAATTTGTTTTCGCAAAAAACAACAAAGGAAGACTTGTGAGAAAAAATTATATACAAATACAAGTAAAAATGTCCAACAACGATGAACTCATTGCACAATTTACCGAAATAACCGGTGCAACAACCGAATCTGCAAAATTCTACTTGGAAAGCAGCAATTGGGCATTACAGGTAAAAATAAAAAAAAAAACTTCTAGGTTATGTTTGGGTTTATACAAAAAACTGCAATGTAATTAAAATGCAATTCTGAGTTAAATAAAAAATTGATTTGTATAATACCATAATTAGGATGCTTTGTCAAATTATTTGACCAATGCAGCCGACGCAGACGATGTTAATGATGAGCTAGGAGCTAACGACGAAGATGATTCTATGCCGCCAACAAACTCTAACCGAACCGGGTCATTGCAGCAAGCTGACGAAACAAGTGCTAAATCGAACAAGAAAACTGGAAGTTCTCGAACTACCAGGCCAAAGTATTTATCTTGTTTTTGCAAGCCAAATTGATTGGTCTCAACTGTTAACTTGTCTAATTTTCTAGAATTGCAACACTTCATAACATGTCGCAGAACTCATCCAGTGATGAAGAAGGGCAAGCTTTCTATGCCGGTGGTTCGGAGAGGTCGGGCCAGCAAGTTCTTGGGCCACCTAAACGCAAGAATTTCCGCGAAAAACTAACTGATATGTTCCGTCAGGCTCATGAACAAGCTCATGAACATCCTGCACCATCTACTTCCTCGTCTGGTGCAAGCTGGGGAGTTGGATTACGTTTAGGACAGACAGAAGATGATCATGCGGTGGTCAATGCCGGTGCAAAGAATGACAGCCGAAAAGCACAATCGGTTGTTTTGAAACTATGGAGCCAAGGATTCTCGATCAACGACGGGGAGCTGCGGCTCTACGATGATCCTGAAAACAAGGAATTTTTGGAAACTGTCATGAGGGGGTAAGTGAGTTTGCTTATGTATGCGTGTAATCCAGCAGGAATGGCGGGAGACCAAAGGCGAATGGCAAATATGAAAGATTTTTCACTTCCTCGGAAGAAACGGTACCCTTAAAAAAAACATCTGCGTGAAATAGTTCATTTTCTCTAACAGCTGAAATGCTGATGACACCTTGAGTACAATTAACATAGCTGGGAAAAGGCTTTTTAAAACACTTAATGCTTTTAGATAGAATTCAATAAAGAGTTTTGAAAATGTTGTGATGGAGCCATAACGAAAACATTTGCGTACTTATCTCAAACACCGTCTAAATCTTCATTCCTCCAAACAACCCCACTGTAATACTTGAGTATTCAAATATTATATTTCTTCAACCAGACTGCACAAATGTAGAACGTTGTACCTAGCTCTATTTCTTTCCTACTGCATTATGTTCAAATAAATACAAAAATTCCTCGAAACCTTCAATACAACAAAATATAAGTTTGTTTTTTTTTTTTTTTTTTTTTATTTTGTAGGGAAATTCCCTCTGAACTTATCGAAATGGGCAGTATGGTAAGTGTTGATGTTGAAGACCATCGACAGGAAGACTTTAAAAGGAAAGTTAAGAAAGTTCAGACATTCAAGGGATCAGGACAGGCCCTAGGAAGGTATAAATCGTAAAATATTTCTTATATGGTACCAATTATAAGAATCAATTATTTTATACAGCCCAGCCCCAAATATAGTAGAAACAAACATCGTTGATGCTCCAGAAGATGGGTCTTCTAATGAAGACAATGAAAATAAGGCTAAAGAGCAACTTAAAATAAAGACCGGCGAACCTGTTACCCAGTTACAGATTCGTTTAGCTGACGGTTCAAGGATTACATCTCAATTTAATCTCACACATACTGTAGGTGATATTCGTCAGTTTATAGAAACGTAAGTAGTTTTAGATGCAGATGTCTAACAAGCTAAGATTAAAATTAACATTATTGATTGATTTTTTCAGGGCACGTCCACAATATGCCCATCGAACTTTTATTTTGGTATCATCATTTCCGACGCGTGAAATCGATGATGATACTGCAACCATTGAAACGGCTGGTCTCAAGAACGCTGCTATTATGCAGCGTTTTAAATAAAGATAGGCAATAAGTGTGCTGGTCGCAAACATTCAATTTATTCTTATTTAATAACTTCACACAATTTAACATTTATAATAATTTTTTAATGTTGAATAATGTTTTTAGTTTTGTTTTTGTTTTTTGTATTTTAAAATCTGCTATCGCTTTTTTATATACATACATCAATTCGTATTAAAATATGAGGTACATTTGATACAAATAATGTCATTAAAAGTACGAAAACACAGAACAAAAAATAACTACGCAAAATATAAATTTACCTGTATTCAAAATAAATAAAGATTATGTGAAGGTTAAACTAATTTGTTGACTTCTATTTCGATAAATTTATAAGATGACATTTAACAATTGGTGGTAAATTTATTTGTTTTCTTTCAGTGCACGTAACAGAATTATGCTCAGAAATTTTATATACTTTTATTGCATGCGCTGCACTGAATTAACTGCTTGTTATATAGAACTCCCATTTTCTGTATTTTTCAAATTCACCTGCCTGGTCCCATTCAGCACAGGAAGTCATGAAGTCAGTGAGATAATGCGGCTTGTCGTATTATCACCCCTCCAAACCTAACCTTACCTAAGTCATGAAGCTTCTGCAATACTCATTTTTTTTACTGTACCAACGAAAATATCTCCCAAAGAATGATACATCCGACGAGCCACCTTCAAGCTTAACATTTTTCTTTGTTTAATGCGCCGGTATGTGGCGAGGTTGTTTACGCAAAGAGATGGATTTACGGCTTAGGGGTGTTTTTCATGATGAGGTTCAGGTGCAATATTTTGGGTAAAAGAGAGTATGGTCAAGCATTTATATGATCCCATATTTATGCTTAATGGCCGCTAAGTCGGCAAAGTAGAAGGTATCTGGTAGCTCTCAGAATTTATCTGAATTTGAATGTTAAGCGAACAGCAGAAATGACTGGGTAACACCTATTGGCTTACAACCAAAGAAACGCTAACTTAAACCGCCTCCCAAACGGATCAGTTCCCATGCATTTCTTAAAGAGACAAATACTACCTTACTAGTGTTAAGTATATCCACAAAGGCCCCATATCCAATTTCATCCACGAGTATTAGTTGGTTCCACGAGCTAAGTTTCTAGTGGCCACAATCTCTACCTACGAACCTACAATAACTTATTTCGTTATTCCAAATATAATGAATGAATTCTAAGATTAACGGAACTTAGACTAGTGTTAACATTTTCAAAGGCAGTGTTGAGAGGTAATCTTAGCGTGCCTCAGAGAGATTACAAATAAAAAGTCTGCTCGTTTAGTGTTTTTTCTTTTCGAAATACAAATTTATTAGCAAATTAATTAAAATAAACCTAAAAAAATTGTCATACTTAAAGATTAATAAATCGTTATTTGTTGGCTTTTCCACTAAATTGTATGAATCCAATATCAGTCCTAACACTTTCCAGATATTGCATGAAATCCTGTCGCAAAGAATTTCTCCAATCGTAGAAACCATCCTTGGTACTAAAGCAATCCACATATCGATGAGTGAGTGCGAGGGACAGAGGCAGCGTCACACTTTTATTACTCTCTGTTTGCATAGTTGGTTTGTATGCATACAATTTATTACTAAATTTCAATTCAGGGTCGTACAGAGTGTTGTCGATCAGGAGTTTGTTTTTCTTATCCAAACACACTCCAAAGGAGGCCAATTCAAAGCGTTTAATGTCACGATCGTAGTGGTCTAGCGATCGCAGGACGGAGCCGTTGTCCTGAATTTTCTTATTAGGATAAACAAATTCGTTGATGTTCAGAAGGAAAGTGAACTTGGCTCCGTTGGTGTTGCGCATTAAGCAATCGGTTTCGATTAGTTTTCGTATTTTCTTCGAATCGTTCTGGGCGAATGGGAAGTTAAATGGAAAGTAGTTCAGATTAACACTCGTTTTACGTAGTACCTTGCGGATGTTGTATGGCACTGCATCACCGTTGTAAATAAAAAAGTGATCGATTCCGATGGTTTGATGGTAGAAGAAGAACTGCAACAGGTTAGTCTCCGTAGCAAAGCTCATAGTTTTATTAAAGTCTACCATGTTAAGGCAGATGGTGGCGATTTGCATGCTATGTGAAACTTGTAGTTTAACATGACGCAGTAGCAGCTTGTAGCTGACTTTGCTAGCAACTTCTGTGAATATGATTTTTTCTGGAACTCCAAAATCTCGACTGAGTTTACATAAGAATTTGTAGGAGAAGAAGTCAATTTTGTCTGTGGGTGCTTCGCTTTCGTCCAAATGATAAAATTTAAACTTGCCAGTGATTATCCTGTTGTTGCTGTACTGCAGAGCGCATTTAAAATTTATTATTGCCGACTTCTTGCCTGTGACCAGAACAACGGCCTCGCCACCGGCTATAAGTTCGTTTCGCTGCCAAAACGAAGAATACGCATGAAAGGCATCACCAATCTTTTGCCACACAGGCAATGGGTATGCAAAATCATTGAAATCATCATCTTTAGTAGCGTTTTCAAGACGCATCATCAGCGCAGCATCCTTGCGGCCAAAGAAATTCACCACATGTAGGATGTACTTTAAACGATTGTTTTCGCTCTTATAACTAAGGAGGACTATCACACTAATAACCGAGATCACAACGAGAAGTAGCTGCTGGTATTTTCTCATAGTTTGTATGTTTTCTTTGTTCTTGGAGGAATTTTAATTGATTTAATTAAATGTTTACATTTATGTTGAATTTATTTTTTTCTTTTTATTTTGTCAAACCAACAAATAAATGTCAAACGTCAGGTGGAGATGTCAAACCAGTGGGGTCGTTTCAGGCATAAGCTAATTTGCTGAATGAATGAATTCAACATGAGCAAATAAAAAACATAAAGCGGGTAACACAATGAAGCCTCAACATCAAATAAACAATTACCTGTTCTTATGCTGTGTACAAACTAGATTAAAACTCCTTAAAACTTTAATCAAAAAGATTAATTTTTGACACTAATGAGGTGTATGGAAAGGTCAAAATTTAGTTTTTAGATAGAATGAAATCGAAATTTTATTTTCGAAAATTTTAATTTTTTTGTATAGTTTCGGGCAGAAGAGAGTACTCACTACCTCGTAAAACATTTTTCCTTTTTCTTTGTCAAAATATAATCTTCATATAACAAAAAGTCGCAAGGTCCAAAGCAAACCAACAGCCGAACTTTGGCGTGCGACAAATATATTTTTTTATGTATTTGTAGGTACTATTTGAGAAGCAGACCTTTTTTTCAGCTTATTTGGTTTTCCATTCAACTAGAAAAGTTGCATTTTATGGAGGTATCGTTGATCTCTTTCAGATTTCATCTTCCATTCAATCAAAGTTTTTTCGTTGTGTGTTATTTTTTTGGATTAATCCTCGACGAAAACAATAATAACAACGTGTTGGTTTCTTTGACAACTACATGTTGTTATTATTGTTTTCGTCGTTGTTTCGCGACAATTTATTTTGACTGCCGAAAGCTTCGTTTTTCTCGCCGAATGTGTCGCGTTGGAATTTCACACACACTTGCACATAACCAAAGTGACATTTATCTTCACGCGAAACATTTGAAGCGACGATTTTAAATTTATTTACATGGTGATTAATGAGTGCCCACACTGCCGCGATGCGAATCTTCCCCGAGGCCACACAGGCAAGTACTGGCAAGCAAGTTGGGTACAGACACTGCCTGTCGAATTCATATCTGTGTACTTGCTGTGACGTAGGCGGCACGCAACTTGCCGAGTAACTTGCTTATACGTTCTTTTTTCTCTTCTATTAGCACGAGATGAGGGCAAACATGTTCAAATCGCTTTTACACTTTCCGAGCACATCATCATATTCATTATTTACTTATCGACTGATTTTATGAGGGCAAACATGTTCGAATCGCTTCCAACTTAAGTTTTTTTCCGGGCTACTGCCTCTTGCGAGGAAGTATCTCCTGTCATAGAAAAGTTTCGCTCCAGCCGTTCGGATTCGGCAATAAACTGTAGGTCCCCTCCATTCCTGCAGACACGCACACAGGAATGGTTGAAAATTGTAAGTCACTAGGCCATAACGAGTTGAAAGCACGTCCCACACAATTTAACATATGTGTTATCCCACTTTGAGCTTTGAGATTATGGTGAAATGATTTGTTTGGAATTTGGGTGCAAGAGTCTCCGGGAGCGAAATATGAAAATAATTTTCTTCACACAAATTTGGCAGTCGTTGAGATAGAATTTACATTCTATCTCAAGGTTGTTTCACAATGCGCTTTCATCTTTTCATCTTTTTCTCGTTATAAAATCGTTCCCCAATTCACAATACAGCGAGTTCTCCACACCGACGGCGAAGAATTATTCGTGTTTGTCAGTGAATTTGGGAAATAAAATACAGAGTTTGAAAAATACGGAAAATGAAAATGTTAAAAAATGTTAAAAATGTTTTAGTACTTTTGGGAGTGTTTATTTACAGAAAAGCAAAAGGCAAAAAAAAACCGAATTCCTTTTACCAAAAATATTCAATTTTTTTTCTAAACAGAATCGAATTTTTTTTTTTAATACAAGGGATTTGTCCAGAAAAGTCGATTTTTTCTTCTGAACAAATCGATTTTTTTCTTAAAAGGAATTCGACATAAATGAAGACAAAATTAATGGTGGATTTACATGTATCTTCATTCGAGTTCTGCAAAAAATAAGGGAATTGTAGAGATAAAATTTGTCTTTTCCCGATCTGCGTACTAGACTTTAACTTAAGTACGGGGAAAAACTGTATTACCGACATGATTTCCATACATGTTATTGATAGTTTTAATGGAAAAACCATGTTTTTTCTGTGATGGCGTCAATTAATCCCCGATGTCTTTTTTTTCCACTAATTTCCTTGCAAAAAAAACACGCCTAGTGTACACGGAAAATTGTTCAAATGTGCTGAATTTCGCCCTGAACACCGTCCAAGAGTACGTAAATGTAATCGTTCTCTTAACTCGTTGCAATACTTCCGTCAAATAATTACTCGTTAAAATAAAAAAAAAAAACAAGCCATGCGCTTTGAGCCGGCATCTTTCGATGACGGTGGCTTTCTTCCTTGGCTTCATGTTCATTTTCATTTTTTGAGAGATACATTTTTCGGCCAAAGAAAGTCAAGTCGCAAGTCTGTGGAAAATTTTGATTGTGCATCTCGCATTTAATTTATCAATTTAAATTTATTAAGTCTATTTATTTTTGTTGAAATATTTATTAAAACTAATTAAATGGTGAGTGTGGTATGCAATTTTTTGATAGAAATAGATTTTTTTCTTTGGAATACTGTGCAGTGTGTATGCTAGATGTTGGTCGCCATTTTGAGTTCTAGTGGAATTTTTTGGCTTTAATTAAAAAGTATTTTATCTCAATAAAATCACCTATCGTTTTCAAATGTATATTGTTATTAATTAAAAATATGTAGGTACACTATTAGAAGTTGTGAATTCTTATAATCATGTTTTATATTGACTTGCATTAAAAAAAGTGATCCAAAGGTTTTTGTGAATTTAAATTAATATACAAAATTGTAAAAAAAATGTTGAATGTGTATGTATCCCGAAATTTAAAAGTTAAATATTTGATGTCGATAATTATGTATATGGTATTAAATAAGGTAGGTACTTTATCACGTATGTACCTTGAATAAATTAGATAGTCATAATCATCATAAAATGGGGACTACCAAGTCTATTTCTTCCGAAGAAGTACCTACCTACTTATACCTCTCGACCTACATAGTGAAGAAAACCAAAATTAGTTCTGAAAATTTTCGCTGTAACTACTTGCATACATTTGATCATGCTATTCGAATAGAAGGGCCAAAAGCTAAGACTTTATAACGACTTAAGTGGTTTTAACTTTATTTCTTCCAAATATGTTTAATTAAATCGGACTTACTCTGTTATTTGTCCAACTGTACGTTTTTATTCTATTTACTATCCTGCGGAGAGGCAAAATCAAATAAATGCGTTCAAAAATGGCGGTAACTCCTTTGTATTTAAAGTAAAGAAATTTTAAGAAAATTGAAGAAGTTCAAAGTGAATAGAATAGGTGGGCCGAATATCTACTAGTTTCTTGTATAAACTTGAAGCACATTTTAAAAAATCGTTTGTAGATCAAATTAGATGGTTTAAATAAATTTTAAAAGGGAGTGTTTCTGTTAAATCTGTGATAAATGATTTGAACAGCGATGTCAGCAAAGTGAGAAAACTACAATGATAATTGTGCGGAGCGCTGCTCCAATGTAATCACTCAATAGAAAAACAACCCTGTAACGAATTACATTGTAATCGGTAAATTACGAACCCCGGACAATAACATCACAGAATCCATCTCTTACAAAATTTGGTGGTACCTACCTACATAGTTTTTTTTTTTAGATTTTTAATGATGAAATTCATTAACTAAAAACAAAAATATTAATTTATGTAGGAAGAAATGCGTTTATTGAAGTTCGAATATAAACACAAGAACTGCAAATCAAGCCTCTGTTTTATGGTTGCCCAAATCCTTTGTGGCAGATAAAATCACTGCTGAAAGCAAAATTTGATTTCAATTTACTGAGATCAAACCTCGAAGCGTCTTAAACATTGTCAATCAAAACGATGTTAAAAGGACAGTACTTGTCTCCATAAATAGGACTTGAATGTGATAATTGCCGACATTTTACTTTTTCGAACACGACTTTTTACACTTTGAAATCGACCTTAGTCCCGTCAACTAGTTTCTCTCTTGAGTTTTGTTTTTTTAAATGGGAGCTGATTAAATCCAGGCTCTTATTACGTTAGTCATTCGTTTATCGACAAACACGTATTTTGGAAAATCAAACCGTCATCCCATCATGATATGACTTGAACGTTGTCTATTTTGTTATGAACCTACATACTACCAAAGAATATAAAGTTACCAAGAAGACGAATCTCATACAAATTTTCTACTGAAAATGCCGGGTTCCAATGTTGGAACCCGCACTTTGGCTTTGTTATGGGCTTTTCAATAATTCTCTCAGCGCTTTTAAAATGAGATACCACACACATTGAAATAAAAGCCTGGTTCTTTGCCCTTGAAAAGCCCATAAGAAAAGCAAAAGCTCTGGGATCAGGTCGCAATATTGGAACCCGCCATCTAAAAATGTGCAGTAAAATATTTGTATGAGATGCACCTTCTTGGTAACTTTATATTCTTTGATACTACCTACCTATCTATTTTTTTAGCCCATAGGTACATATTATTATCTATTGGGGGTTATCGCGAACAAATATTTCGCAGGAAACGTTTCCCTCGTTCGCATAATAGCTTCCCTCGGAATTTATTGGTAATAGGGAATAAATTTTCCAGGGAAATTCGGCTATCCGCCATAGACATGAATATGGGGGTCCAAAACCTGTTAGGTGGGCCTTCTGTATGCAAGACGCACTACAAAAATGAATTTTCAAGTGCGTCTTGCATACAGAAGGACCACCTAAGATGTATTGGACCCCTATATTCATGTCTGGCGGATAGCCAAATTTCCTTGGAAAATATATTCCCTATTACCAGACATGAGATATTCAGCTCTTTTATTAAATATAATATTTTAAGTGCTATATCTTTTATCTAGGCTTTCAGAAAAAAATGCATTTTAAATGCAGCATTATTTCCAAACGCCCCAACTACGGCTTTCAAGACTTGCATATTTGCAAATTGGGCTCTCGGTCTATAACTAATAACGTACAATTTTGAAAAAAATTAGTCTGAAGCTTTTTGAATTTTTTTTTTCTAAAATTTTTAATTTCATTTTTTTCAAAAACTGTTCACTCGAATAATTTGAATTAAAAACAAAATACAAGAATGGATTTTTGGCTGTAAAATATGGTACAGCATGACATTGCAAGTGTTACCATTGTTTTTCAATATTTTTTTTTTTATTCTATTTTTTCTTGTCTCGAATAAGCCTATACGCTCTGGGCTTTTGTTGCATTTTATGCAAAATATTTTTTAGTATAGTCATTTAACACTGAAATTATACTGATTACAATGGAAAATTGGCACAAGTCACATACCTACTATATTCACTAAAATAATTGTATTAAATGTAAATATTTATGAAATAAAAATAAAATTATTATTTAGTTCTTAGAACATTCTGTATTACAGAACTGCTTTTTTAAATTTTTCATTTCCCTTTCAATTTAGCGTACATAAGTAAGTTAACTTATATTTTCACTTTTCTCGAAATCATTTTGAATGGAATTGTGCCATTTTTCGCCTGGACCCTTCATATGTTCTTTAATCATAAATGATCAACAAACGAATCAAACGCACGTAAACACTTTTATTTTAATAAATTTAATCAGACAAATATTTTTCATCCGCCTTTATTGCACTGAAAAGAGCATTTGTTTTCTACGTTTCAGGATTTGTCTTCATTTTTTTTTTTGTCTTTTTGTTTTAACTGTCAAAATTAGAAAGAGAATAGACAAAGACAATTTTTGGAAAAGCTCTATTAGTACTATTTTATCTAATTTCCATTTTTAAAACAAACAATCACGAATTGTCAACAAAATAAATTAGCCAGTTCACGTTTTTGAGATCTCACTGAGCAAGCTCCGTCAGCTCCACTGAGCAGAAGGAGAAACCTGAACAAAATTTCTCTGCTAGAAGTCAAAACCAATTTCCATCTCTTTTTTATTAATTAATCAACTGTGACAAAAACCAAAAAATATCAGTCTCAGTTTTTTGACAGCAAACGTGAGGAATCTCATTGGGGATTTGCGTTCAGATTTCTGAGATTGCTGAGGTCTCTGAGATCTCAGTGAGCTCGAGAAACCTGAACTGGCTAGATGCTTCAAAACGTATGTCAGTTTATTCGATACCTCAACTTGCCCAAGTAAAAAATCTAGATCTATTTCAAGACGAATTTAGGGCGACCCCAGGGTTTAAAAACAGGGAATTTTATTGTTCAGTGAGTTCAGGGTTGAAAAAAAAACGCTTTGGGGCGACCGCAGGGTGACTTCTGGGCTCAACGAACAAACCAACCAATGTGCTGCAAATATTCATTTAAAAGGGATGTTTTTAGTTTTGGAGTTTTGGAAAAAAGTAGAATACATTTTTTTGTAATAAATTTCGCGAGCTAAAAAATTAAACGCCCATTCTAATTATTTTAAAGAGAGTGCTCTTGCCCTGGGTCTGTTATAAAGAACGCTTAGGGTTAGCATTCTGTTGCAAGCAGCTGCAGATCAAAAACACAAGACGCAAAAAACTCTGGCCGCTTGTGGTGGTCACGATGAGCTGGCAACTTTATTTAATTATTTAATGCTTGTTATCATTGCTGCAATTAGCAAATGTTGTTCTTCAGATGAATAAAGGGTATCAATCCATTCATCTTTGAGATGTAATGACCTGGATGGAGACTTTTCATTCTGAACGATGTGTTTTTCTAAGAATTTCATTTTAACCACCAGATCCAGGGTTCTATTTTGCGTCAATTCAAACTCGTAGCGCAAAAGAAGTTGTATCCAAGAGAACAAACAATGTTCTACTTCTACTTCTGATGGCTTCTATTTCTCTGTAAGCAAGGATCCAGTAGTCTTAATTGTGGCTCTAGAAACAAGATTATACAAATTGGCGTTGAACTGTTTCTTAATATTTTAGAGTGAAATAAGCAAATGGCGTGGTCAAAGTCACAAGTTTGAAAATTATTTTCTTTTTAGGTGATATTTTTTAAACATTGAAGAATGAAGAATGTACTTTTGAAAACCGCTTTCTAGTTTTCATTCTACGATCAGAATATTTAATTCAATAAAAAATAAAAGTTTTAGCAAAACTCAACAAAAAATTACTTTGTTTCGTTTTGAAGAAACGCAAGATTTTCCGAGTCAAAATTTACGTGAATGCTCCTTACCAATTTAAACACAAATGTGCAAAGATATTTGGTAAAACAGAGATATGCATTTAAACTTTTCCAAAATTTTTATTTTTATTCAAAAAAAAAGAAAAAACCTGCAAAATTTGCAAAATTCATATCACATAATAGTTGCATGCAAATAAAGTCTCTTTCAATGCATATTTAAGAACTATGTTGCTTCAGCGCTTAGCCGATGCAAACATTTTGCTTTTGTATTTTTTTTTGATATTTAATACAATGCAGAGAATAGGTGAACATTTTAAATTTGTTTTCAAATGCAAACTGTAGGTAAGCTAGGCTTTAGGAGACAAAATCTTTGTTTGTGGCGGTGTTAACCGCAGTTTTAAATAAGAAAAAACAAATGCTAAAATATCAGATTTCGCTTTCGTTGGAACATAGTAAAAATACATAGTTTTACTAGTGCATATTACGAATTTTAAGCAAATTCGCTCTTACCTATCTAATTACCAAATTTATTTCTCCCTTCATGTAAACACATTTTTGTTTTTGTTTTTTTTGTTCTATTGAGTTTATAGACATAATTTCCAAACTCTCCATGCCAGTAGTTGTTGTTTAAATAACAACAACGAGAAACTTTGGTTTGCATTAGGGACTGCAACATATGTAGAGCTGTGACTGGATTCAGAAATTAATACTAATTACATGTTAAAAAAATATAAATGTTAAAAAATTAATCCCTAAATAATCACTGCTGTATTTTTTTCGTTGCAGGAATACAAATTGGTTTATGTACGCAGTTTTGTTATTAACGATATCAATTAAAAATTCAATTTTTCATAGCATAGTTGCCAATTCAGCTCATGAGTAATCGGGAGGCTGAACTTGCTAGAATCACTGTTAAAATTCATAATATGAAACGTAGCGCATCGCGCGATTCACCAAGAAACAAACGTAGAGGAAGTATGGGTCGTTACGATAATGGAGGAAGTTCTGACGAGCGTATGTCGCCTGATCGTATGCGCCGCCGCATGGCTCGCTCGCCAAGTCCGCGGGGACGTTATATGTCACCGCATCGTGAAGATTATGTACGATTACCAGCCGATAGGCCAACTTATAAAGTTTTGTGTGTTAGTGCACTACATCCGAAAGCTTCCGACGAGTTCATTAAGGAAACTTTGTATAGGGACTATAAGAAATTTGGAGACTTCAGTATAAGAATATCTCATGAATTGGACGAACGCGTAGCATATGTGTGCTTCCGCACACCAGAAGACGCTCGGGAAGCTAAGCATCATAAACCAAGGGTCATACTTTATGACAAAATTGCATTAGTGGAGCCCGTGTATGAATCATCATCGCGCAATGAATACCGAGCTCGTCCTAGATCGATTACTCCTCCGCCGGAGTATGAACGTCATTATTATCCGCGCTCACCTGTAGCACCACCTGGACCACCAGAAAGGCGTCGCCCTCCAATCGATCCTTATGATCGTTATGGACCACCACCACCCGGCCCTATGCATCATCCTAGAGAATTCCGACCCGTCGTACATCACGACTATCTTCCTCCACGTGGACCACCAATGCACCACGTGCCACCCCACATGCATCCACCACCGCACCACTATATGCCACGGCACATGGTGCCAAGGCCACATATCCCATATGAGAAGCCCGAGAGTAAGAAAGACAAATTCCCTAATTACTTGCATCACGTTCAGCCCGAGGATGATCCGCTTGCTACCCGAACCCTTTTCGCTGGCAACTTGGAGGTCAATATCTCGGACGAGGAATTGCGTCGCATCTTTGGGAAGTATGGCATCGTTGAAGATATCGACATCAAGCGCCCACCACCCGGCACGGGCAATGCTTTCGCATTTGTGAGATATCAAAATCTTGATATGGCCCACAGAGCAAAGCTCGAACTATCCGGACAGTACATTGGAAAGTTCCAGTGTAAAATTGGTTACGGCAAGGCAACACCAGCAACTCGTATATGGGTAGGTGGATTGGGTGCGTGGACTTCTGTGACTCAATTGGAGCGAGAGTTTGATCGTTTTGGAGCCATTAAAAAAATTGAATATCAAAAGGGCGATACCTGTGCTTACATTCAGTATGAATCTGTCGAGGCCGCGACAACGGCAATGAAAGAGATGCGTGGCTTCCCACTTGGGGGCCCAGGAAAACGTTTGAGAACCGATTTCTCAGAAATTGCAGGAGCCGTATCTGCTTCGTTTAAAGCAAAATCGTCTACTCCAGCTCCATATGAAGAGGGTGGTGAGTTCAGACGTGGAGAATATGACTACCATGACCCCCACTACGATGAAATGGCAGCATATCACCATCCAGCAGCCCACTATCATCATCCATACCCACCTCGTGGGGGACATCGTGGTCGTGGAGTTTATCGCGGACGAGGAGCATATCGTGGCGGTTATCATAATGATGTACACAGACCACCGCCAGCCGGTGCGGCAGAAGAGGAATGGCGTCGTCCACCACCCGGAGAATTTGACAGAGCTCGATCAGGATCACGAGAACCCGGAGTTGATAGATCGAGATCGCGTTCTCCTAGACGTCGTAGTCCCGATTCAGACTCAGATTCATCATCACGTCGTAATGGCGCTCTAAGCGCTGCTCGCACTCTCACAGAAATTTCACGGAAATGCAGCACTTTGTGGGAAGGCTCTTTGATTCTTAAAAGTTCTCTCTTTCCTGCCAAATTCCATCTCACCGATGGCGACTCTGATATCGTTGATTCTCTGATGCGTGACGAAGATGGCAAACACAATCTACGCATAACACAACGTCTCCGTTTAGATCCACCTAAGCTGGAAGACGTACAAAAAAGAATTACTTCATCATCTTCACATGCTATCTTCCTCGGATTGGCCGCTGCAACAGCTGCTGTTCCAGCTGATGATGCAGCCGGAGGTGTACAGACACGTCCGCTTCGTAATTTAGTGTCATATTTGAAGCAAAAGGAAGCAGCTGGTGTAATATCTCTTCTCAATAAAGAGACAGAAGCCACAGGCGTCTTGTATGCATTCCCACCATGTGATTTTTCAACAGAACTCTTAAAGAGAACATGTCACAGTGTCACCGAGGATGGCTTGAAGGAAGATCATTTGGTGATTGTTGTTGTGCGTGGAGGAACAGCTTAAATTATTGTAAAGAGGTAATTTAAATGATTTAAATCTTTATATTAGCATTCTTTTCTTATTTAAATTTTGTAGTTGTATCTATTTTTTTTTTCTTTTAAAAAACTTGTAAAAAATGCTATTTTAAATCAATAATTCAACAAGTCCAATTAAATATTGCGAGGTCTTCTAATATATGTTCGTATGAATCATTTTAATCTAGGCATACACCTAGTACGCTTCTGATTTGTGAAAAATCCCATACAAAAATGACAGAATGAAATCATAAACGAAAAATTGCGTTTTTTCTGCCTCAATATTAATATGTAGATGGTTAATTTTGCGTTTTTTTTCACATCTAGTTCCACTGTGCGAAACGAAGCACATTCCTAACTTTCAACTGTGTTTCATATTAATTTCCAATACCTTTATTGCTTATCTATTTTTTTGTTTTTCCTACCAAATGTGTTTTTATTCAAAAAGTTTGTGTCAATTATGACGAACACAAAATTCTAATTTATTTATTTTTCAATTTTTTTTTTCGTTTCAGATCGCTTCCGCTTATGTGGGGTGGGAAAAAAATTTAAGAACAAAAATCTCTAATTTGTAGAGAAATAAGTAGGTGTTAGAGAACCTTCATATTAACGGTATTTTTTCATTTATTTTATAAATTTATATAAACTAATAGCAATGATTGCTATAAAACGCAGAATAGCACTATATTGTATTATATTAAATCAGCAAGAAGTGAATGTTTGTGAAAAAAAAAAAAAAAAAATACAAAATTGTATAAAAAAGTTCTTAATCTTAAATTACAAAACGAATACCTATATAATGATTGTGCAGTTTAGTGAGTAGACTTCAAATATTGACCGACGATTCCAGTTTGAAATTGTTTCCATAAAACCACGAAAAAAATTTACTAAAATTTTTTCTTTTTCTAAAACTATTGTGTTAAACTTCTACTCTTATTAAAAAATTCGATGAGAAAACAAAAAAAAAAAAAAAATTAAGAAAAATTTGTGCTCGTTTTAACAAAAGTATAATTAATTAGGTGATATTGATAATGAATGGTTATAGTGGTGAAAACAAAAAAAATACAAAAATTGAAAACAAAATGAAGAAAAAGATTAATGTTCTTGTGATTTTGATGATGTGCTTAATTTTCTTTAAATAATTGACGTAGTTTTTCTCTCAACCATAAAAACGTGATGTGCTTCTGTTCTTCGATGGAAGATATTTCTCAAACCAAACCCGTTTGCTCACAGTTTTAATTCTGATTGAAAAAGTGATGACCAAATTGCATGCAAATATTTGCAATCAAAACTATTTAATTTAAATATCTTTTTTGTTTAACAATAATAAGTTGTGAAAGTTTCAGAAGTGGGATCTGGAGAACGTCAAATTTTCTTCTCCAAACGATTCAGAATTCTAGTTGTGAGAGATTGTGATTATAAAATGCCGCCAAAAATTAATTTCTCTTTGAATTTAAAATTCAAAATCAAAATTTGTTGTTATTTTTTTCATGTTAATAAACGGTGTGCAGTGCAAATAAATAGTGCAGGATGTCCAGTGTATGACATTCCAACGCTTTCAATTAAATTCTCCCGACTTGGGCAATATCAGAACGCCATGTAGCATTTGTTACAAAATTGTTTTACTTGAAAAGGTTTTGCAAATGTTACATTGTTTTCTTAATAATTGCCATACATACAAGAGCACATGACAAAGATTACAAGTTTCAGTTTAATAAATAAACAACCACATCTGCATGAAGAGATGTTAGAACAAGAACACAAACATTTTTGCTTTCTGATAAAAAACAAAAAAAAAAAAAAAAAAAAACATTTTTGCAATTGTTTTTTTTGTTTGTCTTAATCTTAATTGATTGTTCTTTGCAAATAACAGAAAGAACTTTAGTTTTACTGTGTAAGTTTATGTGAAAAACAGAGAGAATATTTTTCAAAATAATGTGTTTCTTTCTTAAGAACAAAATACATACATACAATACATACATATATCGGATTTAAAATTTATGAATAAAGTTTAAAATAATAAAAGTTTTTGATTGTTCTTTCTCTGCTATTCTCTCTGAGAGTTTTTCTGTTGTGTTGATTCAAAATTAAAATATTGTTTTTTTTTTTTTTTTTTTATTTTGGTGATTTGTGTGTGCGCGGAGTGGCAAAGACATTCTGGGTGCATAAAACAAGATGGCAGTAGCAGCTACAAAGTGAAATTAACTGGCGAAGAAGTAAAGAGCAATGAAAGTGTTTTGCAGGGGTTCCGATTTTTAGTGTTAAGTTGGAACAGTTTTTATAAATTTAACACAAGCTACAGTGTTTTGCAAATGTTTTTTTTTTTTTATTCAAGACGAAGACAATAAAAATGGTAAGATCTTATTGTGAATAAAGGTGTCAAGCTAAGAAGATGGATAAAAACAATTTTTATTTAAGACATTAAATGCTTCAGTGAATCACTTCTTAATAGATTTAGGAATACGCTTAAGAAAATTGTGTGGTTTCATTTTTTCTGATGATAAATTAACTGAAATCTAAAGACAATCTAATAGTTAATACAGTAATGTTCCCCGTTTGTCCTTATCCTTAAAAAGAACCATTGCAGTTTTTTACAGTCTTTTATTAGTAAGCTAATCTAATAGTTGAATTGAAGTTTGATTAATACATTAGGATCTTACAATATTGGACATAATGCATAAAAGACTTACAGTAAATCATGGTAAGGAAACGCACGCTTATGTGCAGCGGGCGAATTTCAAACAGCTAATATTTTACTCACGAGTTCGTGCAAATTTTAAAAGTTCGTGTGTTTGTGTGTGTGCTTGAACGTAGAATGAGGAAACGTCACGTGTAAATTAACAAAAGAAATTGAAACGTCTTTTTAAAACAAAATATTCAAAGATGCATACATTTATACATGGGTACATATTATGTATATGTTCAGTTGCGGTCAAAATAATAGTAATGTTTATAAAAGCATTGCACCCATAAATTTTCGTGTTTTTGATTGCCTTGAAAGTCGAAAACTGTTACACTTTGAAAAAATAACCTCTTATCAAAGATTATATGCAAATACTTTTCGCTACTAAGTAAATAAAACAAAAACAAAAAAACAACCGTTTTAATCAAGTCCGCAAATTTGACCGGTCAAAACAATAGTAGTGCATCCGTAATTTGATCAAATATTATTTTTACCTCTAATTTCTTGAAGTGAACATTTTTCAGAAGGTTAGTTATTGTTTATCCAAAAGATCTTCATAGACTTGTTTGAAAATTTCGTTAAATTTTCGTCAGAAATAAGACGAGGCAAGAACTGCACACATTTAACAGCGTGCGTAACCTCATAAGAAAACTGCTTTCGAATTGAAAATCATATTCGCAGGTTCGAAACCTAACCGTATGCTCACTAAAAACCTGTAGAAACGCCATAACCTACATTACAAAGGCTGAAACTCGTGGGCAGAAGCCGATAATCGGCCCTATCGAGGTAACCGTCGGAGCGGAACTCTCCGATTTCTTACGAATCGGAGACATTTTGCTTGTCGGAGAACTACCTCGAAGCAAAATGTCTCCGATTCGTAGGAAATCGGACAGAATTCCGCTCCGACGGTTACCTCGATAGGGCCGAATGTAACCAATGTTAATAAAACGAGTTGCATGCATTCCAAAATCAATCCTTTTACGCCAGCATCTGAAACCAAAGAGCATCGCAACGGTTCGTAGGCTTTTAACGATACTATGGTCAAGCAGCCCACAGTTTGCGGAAGGTAACTTTTTTGAAAAACAAACATTTAAACAGGAGAAAGAATTTCGCGAAAAAACACCTTGATTGGTGTGCATAAAAGTAGAGGAATATTCTATGATCAGAAGTGTTCAAGATTGATTTATCCGGTATAAAGGGATGTCGTTAATACGTAGGAAGGTCTCAAAATACCAAATATAATTCAAGCTTCACAGCCAAAACAAAAAAACATGATGGGTCCAGCTTAATAGTTCTGGCATGTTTTTTCTTCTATAGTGTTGCTCCCTTATACAGAATTGAGGGCATCATGGATCAGCATCTTCATGTGAAAATCATGGAGGAAGTAATGTTACCATAATGCTGAAGATTAAAACCAAGAAAAGAATAAACAAAAATAAAAGAAAATTATTTTTGTTATTGTTTTAGTGGACTGTATTGAATTAAATTCAAATGGAAGATTTTTTTTTTTTTAAGAGTCGGTATTCATCGACAAAAAATTGCGTCTTAGAAAGGTACGACAGCATCTAACTGATGAGCCCAACTGTCGTGCCTGGGCGAAACTCATGGACTAAAGGTCGCAAAAAAATCTTTCATTTGAAGATTAAAACCTACAGAAATGGGTCTTTTAACAAGACAATGACCCAAAGCATAGCAGTAAACTTGTGAAGCAGTGGTTCCAAGAAAAGACGATTAATGTGATAGAGTGGCCCCAGACCTTAACCCTATTGAAATTTTTGATGCGAACTGAAGAAGTACGTTGCTTGTTGCAAGCCAACTAATAATAATGCCATTTGGAAAGCTATTCAACAACGTAGGAAAGTGTTAAAATCTGATCTAAACGGACATCTAAAGGGACATGCAACTAAATAGTAATTTAAGGTTCAAACACTAAACTAGTATTTATGGAAGAAATCGTCTATTTTTTACCTTTTGTGATATAATTGAAGATTTTAAATGCACTATTATTTTTTTGACCGCTGTTTTTCAATAACTTACTTACTTTACTTACTTTAGATGGCGCTCACAGCCCAGGATGGACTACGGCCTCAACCAACAAGCCCCTCCAGCCAGCTCGGTCCCTAGCTAGCTGCCTCCAGTTACGCACTCCAAGTTGGTTGAGGTCGTTTTCCACTTGTGTGCGCCACCTAAGGTGGGGTCTTCCTCTGCTGCGCAGACCGTCAGGGGTAGATTCGAAGACTCGTCGGGTTGGTGCGTTGGTGTCCATACGCTCCACGTGTCCCAGCCATCTCAGCCGCTGAATTTTCAGCTTCTTGACCAGGTCGACGTCGCTGTAAAGCCCGTAAAGCTCGTTATTAAATCTTCTCCTCCATACTCCATCGATACAGACTGGACCGAAAATCACCCGAAGAATCTTCCTTTCAAAGCACCCAAGCAGATTCTCATCCGTTTTTGACAGGGTCCATGCCTCTGCCCCATATAGCAGGACCGGGATGATTAGGGTCTTATATAAGGTCTCCTTGGTTCTCTGAGAGAGGGCTTTATTACTTAGATGCCTTCTTAGCCCGAAGAAACAGCGATTGGCAAGAGTAATTCTTCGTTTGATCTCTGCGCTGATGTCATTTTGCGATGTTACAGTGGAGCCCAGGTAGACAAAGTCCTTGACGACTTCGAAGTTGTATCTATCCATCGTGACGTTTTGCCCGAGCCGACGATGTTGAGATTCCTTTCTCGATGATAGCATATACTTCGTCTTGTCCTCATTAACAGCCAAACCCATTTTCGCCGCCTCCGATTCAATACTTGCAAACGCGCCGGTAACAGCTCGCTTCGTTCTCCCAATGATGTCAATATCATCTGCATAAGCAAGTAGTTGAACGGACTTTTGAAAAATTGTACCACTGTTGTTGACTTGCGAGTTGCGTACAATTGCTTCAAGTACGATGTTAAAGAGGTTGCATGATAACGCGTCGCCTTGTCTCAAACCTTTCTCGACATCAAGGGCGTACGCAGGATTTCAATTAGGGGGGGGCAAACTCAAATTTCATCTTATTTTTTTAAATAAGATATCAGTCGGAACAAATTACCTTTAATAATTAGTGAAAATAAACTAAAGGATATACATATTTAGATATTTTCTTAAGAAATCTTATTTGGCCTTAGCTTATAGCGCCTTAGGTCTATTTTCTAATTTTTATATTTTTTTTCATGGTCTCTCCATTTTATATAGCTCTATCTGCTATCCAGCTTTGAAAGTAAACAAGGGCTTTTCTTATTGTGATTTAAAAAACTTAGCGACGATAACAAAAAAAAATAAATAAAAAACAACATTATTTCTATTAACAAATACATAATTTAATTTTTAAAATTTTAAGACAATATTTTACAAAATTCTGCAAATAAAAACAAAAAAATTAAATTTTTTTTTTTAATTTTTCAAAACTTTTTTTTTATTATTTGCAGAATTTTGTTAAAAATATTGAAAATAAGCAGAATTGTTGTTTTGTAGACAACGTCTGTGCGCCGGTCTTTTTCGGTTTTTTTCTTCAAGCGCGTGAAGAGGGAAGCCATGGTTTGGTTTGACTTATACGCCAAGCTTACATCAATGACCTTCTTCTCAGCTGTCTCTTTTAAAGTTTTCGGAAAGCTGAGGTACAGAAACAATGCTTTTGTACACACATGACCGGCGCACAGACGTTGTCTACAAAATAAACTGCCAGGGAAAAATGGATGAACCATATGCAACCTTTGTTACGTTGGTACTACCAAGCAACTCCTCAAACAAAGATTGGCGAACCACAAGTCAGACATTCGTCTAAAAAATGCAGGGAAGACAGCACTGGCTTGCCACAGTGTTGAGACTGGTCACAAACTGGACTTCGAGGGAGTGGAGATCCTTGATACAGAGACACACACCTCCAAGCGCTACACACAAGAAACACTTCACATAATTAACAACAGAAACAACATGCAGAAAGCAAGACATACAAAACATCTCAGCGGTTTACTGCTCCTTAGTTTGTGATAGTAGATCACTTGGACACTTGGACTAAACCACCGTCGAAACGTTGGGAAAAAGGAAATTAAATAATTTTTTCACTTAAACATCAATAAGACCAAAAAAGCCGACGAGAAGAAATTCTCTAAAATTCAAACTTGTTCAAAAATAAATTTAATCAATTAAAAACAAAAACTTGGCCGAGCTCATTAATTCGTATGGTGCCTCTAAAGTCATAATCTTCCCATACACATTTTGACGGAATTTATAAAGTTTTACGTATTATTACTCCTGAACAATATTGCAGATATTGCTAATTTTCTTGCTGATTTTTATTATGAGATCATCCTTTTGAAAAAACATTATTCAAATTTTATGGATGAAAAAATATCTACAGAAAATATTTTCAAAATTATTTCTTTTTTTTTATGTCAGATGCACAGGTTAATGACAGAATTAGTTTGTGAATAAATTTTTTGTATGATATAAACTTTTAATTTAGGTGGTGTCTGATGAAAAAAATACACTACGGTATATAATAGTAGCTAGTTAGTACAGAAAACTACAAAAAATTTGTATTCTTTGTTAATTTTGAAGAAAGTATTAAAACGTTTTGTTTGTAATGACGAACGACATGTTTAAAGAAAAATTTTAACATCAAAGATTGTTTTTAAAATTAATATTGCGCATTACTCAACAAAAAAATGTAGGAAAGTAAAATTTATTAGGGGGGGGCAACCGCCCCCCCTGCCCCCCCCTGCGTACGCCCTTGCTCGACATCAAAGGGTTCGGTTGGTGTTCTTGCCGACTTTTTCAATAATACTTAATTAAATTTTTTTTTCTGAAATTAAAAGCTTAAAAATATTTATTTTAAAATGAGTACTATTTATTTCTTTACGATTAAAAGATTAATTTATTTTGGTTTTTGTTGTATCATAAAGTTCACTACTATTATTTTGACCGCAGCTGTATATGTACATAACTCATGTAATGTCTTACAACTTTCACAAGTCACAAACAGTTTCGATACACAAGACACCACGCACCACGCATTAAGGAATAACCTTGTTTGCGTATACGCGAGTAGAGTAGTAGACTTGCAAGGTACACGCTCATTAGAAGATGTCTTATAAAGGCTGTATAATGCATGTATGCCTAGTGTGCTACATATGCGAAACAAGAAATTGTAGGTATGTAAATATGTATTTATATCAAAATGAGAACAAATCGACGATCTGATCGAAATTGTCGGTTGATACAAAAAATAAACTACCATATCTTTCGAAAATCTAATTTTTGCAAACACACTTCCCCACGAAATCTAAATTATCTTGAATAACACGTGTTTCTCTAACTTTTTTTTTCTTTTATTTCACGTTACTGCCAAAAAAACAATAATGGTGTTTTCAACTTAATTTACTCGCTAATCCAACTAATTCAAGGAACAAGTGAACGAACTAACATTTCGCACTTAACTCACAGTTTAAAGATAATTCACGTTTGATTTGCACTTATTAATAGAAAATTATGTATTTTACTAGGTCATAATAAAAAAAAAAAACTTGCAAATATAAGTGTAATAACGCTTCATTGCAGTTGTCTCTTTTAGAACAATGGCGACAGCTAAACATAACCAAAAAGGCGATCATTTTGTTATATAGGTAGTACGAGAGCTAGTACAAAATCACTATTGTAGTTAAAAACTATAGTTACACCTATTCTACCTATGTAAATATGAAAAATGTCTGTTAATGGTTGAATAAAGTAATGACATCATCATCGAAAAAAAATGTCAAAAAAAGTCTTAAGTATTTTATTAATTTTATGTTTTTTAATTTTTTTAATTTTTTTTAAATGTATGTTTAACTTACTCAGAAGCACTGGATTTCAAAATTACTTATAACATAATCGGTCGACCATTCCGAAGGTATACGGGAATAACTAGAAAATAGATAGATTTTGAAAAAACGCTATTCTACCAATCAGAATTTTTCGGCAAAAACATGAAATGCAGTTTTCTTACAACATCTGGGGCCTGTAACACAACGTGACAAGTACTTGTAGGACAAGTGAAAAGCGACAAACTTGTCCTAAATCCTGTAACACAAAGCGTCAAGCCTATGAAAGATCGTATTCTTTGGACAAGTATAGTTGGACAAGTGGATTAAAACTTGTCAACTTGTTACGTTGTGTTATAGGCCCCTGGTCATAACAGATACAAAGTTTTTGAAAAAAAGTAACCTGTTCCAGACGATCAAAATTTCCAATTTTCCCCCGAAGCCCGAAGGGAGTGAATGCCCTGTACCAAATTTGAAAAATCGGCCATCCATTAGGGCTCAAAATACAGTGGACGCACAGAAAAGCACGGATGTTATAGCGAAGTCTGTAGGATTTCGTGTAGAACCAGGACCTAGTAACTTAGAACTCTTAGGGCCAGTTGTACAAACATGGTTCAATATTTAACCCGTTGTTCAGGAAAATTTAGGTCGTCGATTTCGGGGGATTAACTGAGGTTGAACGATGGTTCAAGGTTCAAGTATGTAATAATAGCTAAGTAAATACCTGAACCATCGCTAAACCTCAGTTAATTCTTCGAAATTTAAAAACCTGAAACACGGGTCATCAACCCACGGTTGTATAACTGGCAATTAATTACTCCTGTGTGCGTGTTATTGGCAGAAATGGAAGGATTTGTATTGCCGAACCCAAACGGCTAAGGTGAAAAGCACTTATTGATGCCAAGTGTTACTCTATAGGATTTATAGGATTTATCAATTTCCTCGCATAAGGCAGTAGTCGTGAAAGAATCATTTTTTTTTTAGGTGGAAGAGGCTGGGAATCGAACCCAGACCTCGGAGATGGCAGTCATGCGCACTAACCATTATGCCACGGCTATACTACCGTAGTTTTATAAGTTTAAGATATGTGAGTGCACTAATAATTCACCGTGTTGCACATAGATATGCATATGAAATTTACAGTAATTAAGAAATTGTTTAAATCAACATAATTATAAATAACTTATGAAATTGTTTTGATACCACTTGAATATTATTAATCATCTCATTTCTTTAAAAAATCTTAATATTTATATAAGAAAAAACTTTAAATATCGTAGGAGCATTTTTTTTTAAAATAATTTTGATGCATACATATATACAATTTTGAACAAATTTTTAGAAAAAAAAATGTTAATAATGCTATTAGTATTTTTACTTGCGATCTATAGGTACTATATGGCAAGTTTTGGATTCGTAAAAAAATAGAACTCGAGATTTTGATCAATCTTGACATTAAGATGATAGGGAAGACGAAAAAAGTGGATCTCGCAATTCCGTCCGTCTGTCTGTCTGTCTGTGGACTCGCCTACAGCCTAAACCCATGGGTCGATTTTAATTAAACTTGGTATTAAGTGTTTTTGGAACATTCCCCCGACACGTTTTTTTTTCATTATTTTAAGGCCCAAAAATAACGGTACCTGCCATATAATTTTTTTAGCATTTTTGGAAAATCTTATTTTTCTCAAAAATGGCTCGACGGATTTTTCTAAAAAAAACCAATAAATTTTATTAGGTATATGCTACCATTTTTTAATCAAATTTCCAGAAAGTGGTTTTAAATGGTACCTCCCATAAAACCATTTTTTTTGTTTTCGTTTTTCTCGAAAAGGAATAGACTGATTTTTATAGTTTTTTTTATGGAGAATTCTGAAAAATTTAAATAGTATTGTATACCAAAATTTTCAAAAAAAATTTCGAAAACGACTTGGTTGATTTTCATGAAACTTGGTAACAAGCGGTTTTTTAACGTTATCTAAAATATTTTGAACAAATATTTTTCTTATAGTCATAATTAACGGTACCTTCTATATAAATGTTAAAAAAAAACCGTTACAGAAAATATAAATTTTCTCGAAAACGACTCCTACGATTTTGATCAAAATTGTTCTAAATACTAATATAAGTTTGGTCTACGATCTGCCAAAAACAAAATTTACACTTAGCCAGTATTAAGAGTACCTCTCATAGAACCATTTTCTTTATTTTGGACTATCTCATTATGTGTATAACCGATTTAAATTAAATTTTTTATACAAAAGCTTCTCAAAAATTGAAATCATACTGCATATCAAAGTTTTCAAAAAAACAATTTTTGGATTATTAAACAAAATTTCATTTTTTTTTTTTTGAAAATTCGATATTTCAAAAACGGGTAGATATTTTTTTTTGAAACTTAATTTTTAATTCATCATAAAAAAGTACTACAAAATTTTTACAAAATTTTATATATAAAAAATTAATAAAAAACCGCTACTACGATTTAAAATATTTTTTTCTCCAAAACTGAGATTAGTTAAAGAAATCAAATGGTTACTTTTTTAAGCTCTCAAAAAAATTTAAGAAGATTTCTTTAATAAATTTATTTCGAATTATGTTGATTTTTAATAATTTTTCAATTTAAGCTCTAAGTTACATGTATAATACTAGTTTAAATTCAGGCTCCCATTAAAAAATTATTTACTTTTAATACACTCAATCTTAAAAATTCGAAGAATCTTTTACCTCAAGAGCAAGTTTTTGTGATCCAGTCGTGTCTTTTATTTAATTTGGAATTAAATCTTGAATTTCTAAAAAAAATTATTACAGCTTTTTGAAATACGGAATTAAAAAGAACAATGATTCTTTTTTAATAAAAAATTATTTTTTTTTGTAAATTTTGATATGCAAATTTATTTGAACTGATAAGAATAATAAACAAATAAATTTGCTGGCACAACAGCTCATAAAGAACTAGGGCCTAGTGACTTACAACGCTCAACCATTCCTGTGTGTGTGTGTGTGTACAAATGGTACTTTTTGAATTATTCTTTTTGATTTCTTTTCTCAACATCATAAGCCAACAATAAGTATCATAAAAATTGTGGAAAGCTTTTTATTTCGTTGTAATGATCCGATTTTCAAGGTTAAGATCTTAAAACAAAGATAAAATGCCAGGCTACAATTGTGTTTAAAAATTTTAAAGGATGGGTACCCCCTTCCACCTTAAGAACGTAAGGAGAGCAATTGAATTTGATTCCTGGAATTCTAAATTGAAAAGTTAATGATAAAGAAGAAGTTCGTGTGACATCAAGAGAGTTTTATACTGGACGCACTTCCAAATCGAAGTTGGTTCATTTGGACGCTCGTGTGGCATTGACCTAAAAGTAAATATGCCAAACTATGCTCTTACAGATGTCGCTTAAAAGGTATTCATAAAACAGATTTTTAACACAGTCCTGTTTTAAAAAATGTTGCCAGAATGCTCAAGGATATTTTTGATTGACCTATTTTTATTACATATAAATGTCAAAAATCCAAAAAACCGTGCTTTTTTCAGTTATTGGCGATTTTAACACTAAAGGGCCTAGTTTCTCGACTATAACTTTGCGATTTAAAAGTATTTAAATTTTTTTCTATTTGAGCCAAGAACCATCTCTGTAGACCCAACAGTTTCTAAAATACCGCTACTCAAAATTGCGCAATAATAAATTTATAACAACAAATAACATAATCTGCGCTATAATAAAAAAAAATGTTTGGCACAAGATGCATAAAAATACTACAGCGTGTAGGTTGAGTCAAAAGAAGAAAATATTTAGAGAGGGGTAGTCTACATCCCCCCGTTCAAGCGGGAGGGGCAATTATCCGAACAAAAAGACCAAATAGAAATAGACCCATCAAAATCTAACGACGCACCATATCTGGAACAAAATCCTCTACCTTTTACTTGCAGCCAGAAATCCATTCTTCAATTTTCTTTTTAAATAAGTTTTTTTTTTTAAATTGATAGTTTTTTGTAAAATTTATTTCCAAACTCAAAATTTAAAAAAAAATATTGATTTTTTGAAAAACTATTTTTTAACTTGTTTTTGGTATTTTACCTAGAATTGATAATAGCATTGAATTTTGAAAACAAAAGATGTGCTCAATAACGTAAAATTTTATTAAATTAGTTTTTAAAAAATCAGTGATTTTTTTTTCGAAATTTTGAGTTTGGTGTTAAAAGCTTGTTGACTATGTACATGCATACATAGGTACTCATAAATTTGTGTTTTGTGCAGCAAGCTATCTTCGGAAAATAAAATTTATCCCAAATTGATCTGAATTTGAGGGCCCAAATTTATCGAAGTTTTATCTCAAACTGAGATTTAAATCGAAGTTCTAACGTGTTAGAACTCGGTGAAGAAATGAGTTAGAATTCAATCAAGTCCTAATTTTTCGAAAAACCGAGTTTCAGGGGTTGGGACTTTGTCAAGAAATTAGCCGTTAGTGAGTTAAGTTAATTTTCAAACTTAAATTTTTGTAAAAAGAAATTAATAAAATGTGTTCAAACCGATTTTGTTCAAAATTTTACGTTATTTAAGTATTATTTTTGTTTTTACTACTGAATGCTTCCATCAACTTTTAGTCAAACACTACAAATCAGGATAGTTTTTGAGAAAGTTGAAAATAACAAAAATAAGTTTCATTGAATTTTGAACAACAACAACAACTTAAAGGTGCTACCACCAATTGCTTACGAATTAATTTTAGGTATTTTAATTCGTTTTGTTTTTGTTTGGCTAGAGATATACATAGCTATTTCAAGGGGTGCGAAGCCCTATCATCAGTCTCCTTTTTTAGTGGTGCTGAGCTTTAATCCAGTTTTATTTGAAAAAATGCAATTGATAAACAAACAGCACATCTAGACCTGTGACGTCAGTGGTCAACGGTGGCAGAGTACGTAGTGTACACAGCTTCGAAGACTGAGCAAATCTGATGCGCAGGTTCAAATACCGCATGATGTGTAGAAAGTTTTTCAAATAATACAATACAAATAATAAAAATAAGTTTTTCTTAGATTCGACTTCCATGCGTTATTTTTTTGGTCTAAAGATTTTATTTCTACTAATTTTCTCTGATGCTAAAAGAAATTTTAGGCATCGAGTTTTTAGTGCTGAACTGGTAGGAGCATCGAATATTAAAAAAAAAAATATCACTTAATAACGTAAAATTTTAAACAAAATTAGTTTGAACACATTTTTTTTTCAAAGTTTTGAGTTTGAAAATGTTTTTTTCAAAAAATATTCTTTCAAATAATTTTAATGAAAAGCATAATAAAAAAAACGAACATGACAGTTTAAGTGGTGCCGTTGTTTTTTTAGTGATTTTATTTACATATATTTTAAGTCGTTTTTTTTAGAAAACTGTTCCGCCTAAACGGATAGGATGATTTTTTTTTTTTAGTTTTTTTGCCGATTTTATAAATTTTAAAAGGCTTTACCAATTAGCTCCATATATAAAATTCGCCTTAAATGTTTCCATGTTGAGCGTTAAACAACCAAAAAACAACAGTCTCTCTAAACTCTTTAGGAACAGGACAGATAGCCAACAAATGAAAAAAATCCTCTTTTGTCTTAAGATTGCACAACGCACAAAGAGGAGTGGCGGTTTTGTTGTTTGGGGCGTACCATTTAAATTCCGCTTGTCACCCCACGCTCTGCAAATCAAGGACACTGCTACCAAACTTAGATCATCCCTGAAATAGTTATGTATTTTGTCCAAGGTTATGATTTAGCTCATAATCCTATTAATTTATGATTCCGTTTGCTGCGTGCATTCGTTACACTGGTAAATGGCAAAGGCTTCCACTAAATTACTGCTTTGCCCCTTTAATTTGTTAACATCAGACCAGATTCATATCTAACCCACATTTTCGAGCCAAAAATTTCCAATCTTCAACCTAGTCTATATTTTTTTTCAAAAATATATTTAGCTAGTACAAAAGGAATTTGGTTTGGGATTGTAAACTAGAATTTTTATAACACAATCAAAATGCAATTTTAAGGTGTAGGTATATAAATAATATAGGTAAGCCAGTTTCTAGTTGAATTATACAGGGTGTTTGGTATAAGGTTCACCAAAAAGCAAGAGCGAGTAGGTTGGGTTAAGACAAGAAAAAAAATTGGATGGGAGGGGGGGAGGTCTATACGAAAATATCACTTAGGGCCACTTGCTCCAAAAGAACGGATAAATATATAAAACTCAGGATAACTATCCCAGTTTAAATAAATAAATAAAAACCTCTCGTTTTTTTAATTGCACGAATGGAAATAAAATAACAAGCGGATAAGAATATTTTCTCAGAATCACCAACACAACAAAAACAAAACACATTGAAAAATAAACAAACTCTAACGTTTTGACTTGCTTTCTCGTAAGATATTCTAAAATTTGACGTGAGAGCTATTCAGAGTTTAAATATTTATCCAAAGAACGAGGAGTAGATAACTTTTTGGAACTTAGATAGAGAAAAAATATTTTGCTACAACGTAATTTTATTGAAATCAGTCAGATAGCTTTAATTATTAATAAATCAGGAGTTACTACTGTCGAATAAACTTCTGTGCAAGTGGCCCTTAATAACATACAATTTTGATAAAAAAAAAATAGTTTGAACACAATTTTTCAATTTTTTTTGGAAAAATTTAAGTTTGAAAATAAATTTTTGAAAAACTATTACTAAAATAGCTTATTTTAAAAAGAAAATAAAAGAAGAAATTTTTGGCCTTACAAAAAGGTGTAACATTCGATTGTAATGATGATTGTAGTTTTTTAATAATTGTTTTTCAAAATTCACAGTTAAATTACACATTTTATTTTATATTTGTTAAATTTATTTATCATTAACTGTAAACTTGATGGAGGTTCAGCGAATAAGACAATGTCATCTGCAAAAAGGAGTACTTTTATGCTTAAACCTGCAAACTGTATTCTCGCGGTCAAGTGTGCGACTAAAAAAAATTAAAAAAAAAGGAAATCCATTTCAAGATTGATTTTGTATGGTATTATTTTTTAGGTCAATAATTTAACTACCTAACAAAAAATTGAGTTTTCAATTTCTACGCTACTGAAGCTGAAATGTCACTCATCTACTTCTCGTTTTGGTAACCCCATAACGGTGCTCGATTAAACATACATACTTAACGAATTTGAAGCGTGACAAGGTCAATATAAAAATAAAATACTCTTGCATACCACATTCAGAATGCATAGCATTAATTTCCAAATATAGCGGTAATTGTGTGTTCTAATTCGAAATGGTGTCTGCTACACACTCCCTCAGCAGCATTTTTCTTCTTGTCAAGTGTTAAGGAAAAAATCTATATTAAAGAAAAAAAAATTCAAAACAACACATACAAATCTATGCAAATAAAACTTAATCAGAAAATATTTAAAAATATTTAAATGTTTGAACTTAGCTCACACATCATGCCACTACCGCTTGCACCACCGCCGCTGCCGCGCCGCCGTATCATCGGAATTAAAAACTTTAAATATTAAATCACTTCCAATAAAGAAGTCATTTTGTGCGTTCTGTAAGAAAACTTTCTTTTACGCAAATAGAATTAGCAATCAGAATTTATTACCACACTTTGGCAAGCTTGCACCATATCCAAACGTTAATGTACCTTAACATGGCACAATTTATTAGACATCTAGTTAATAAGTCAAAACCGTTACATAATTCTATGGCGAACATGTTTTTTATTGAACAAGTTCGCTGCACCAACTCTAGACATTGACTTTGATCTTATTTTCTAAAATTGAATTGTTGTCATGTATGTATGTGCCCACTTACCATGTCCATATGTCCATTTACTCATTGGGATTGGGTGTGAATACCAGAACAGAATTATTGTGTGCAGAAAAAGAATGACCAATAATTGGAAAACGGATTAGAGAAAACGTGCGTTGAGACGATGGCGCTGCTGGTGCATTGACAACACAATGTTCAAAAGGCGACCCCCAATACTTTTTCCGACGACGACGCACGGCCGGCAGGAAGAGGATTTCGTGTTAAAAATGATCTATTTTTTGTATTTCACTTCCCAGAGCAACGTATTTTCGATTTGCCTTACCTTGACTATGCACAACTAATAGCAATGGGAACATCAACATACTCATTCTATGGGTTTAGCTTTCACAGTGCGCGCTCCCCGTCGAGCAACGCCAACGTGCCGTTCGTCCAACGATCGTCGTCGTCTCTGTCGAAAGGAAAACGAAAAGAAAAGAATAAAACATAAAACTAAAACAGAATGTGTAGGTACACATCGAAAACGAAGAACATTCTTGAACTCTTTCTTTTTACTACGAAGAAATGCCAAGAGAGAGGGGTGGGCTAGGCTGATCACTTTGGAACGCAGAAAATGAAGGAATGGTTTAAAAAAAATAGTTGGTAATACTTGGTGGCAACTCATGGAGAGGCGATGGATGATGTTAATGATGAAGTTGTCTTTTCGCCAAACAGCCAAACAGCAGAGTGTGGCAGTAGCGAAGCTCCAATGTTGGGATCATTGTCTTTTGATTTTTAGTTCACATCAAAGTGTTGAAGCAAAGCGTTCTTATTGCGGTGCGTGCATCGAGTTAAATTTCTCTGGAATTTATTTCAAAAATATAAAAAATAAAACTCGCTCTGTGATTACATTACAATTATCTCATTAAAAGGAAGAAGTTTGTGTAAAAAACAAAAAAAAAAAGGAACATAATGGATTACATATTTGTTTTGGTAAGTTTAATGAAATTTTTTTATTTTCAAGTTCGTACCTCAGTTCTTTCGTTTTGAGCAAAAAAATTTTATTTTATGGAACAATCTCATTTGAATGGTTCAAAGTATTCCGTTACACTCATATAATTGCACCTACCAGTTCTTCAACTTTGCATACAGTTATGATTTATGTAGATTGTATTGCAAAGTAGCCTTCTTCTAATTGCTAAGAGCTTTGTGATAATATAGTGATTTTTTTTTTTCTACAAGAATAAAAAGTTAAAGAACGAAAATTTGGGTGCGCGATTTAATGAAAAGAAATTGGAATAAACAGCGGCTTGAGCTGAGCACACTTGGGATTGGCTTATTATTCGCCGTCACACACATAGGAATTTTTAAAATGAATAAACAAACAAACCTCATTAAATCTGACCTCAAATACATATTGACCCATATTTTAGTTTGGTGTGTATATTTATGTTAATTTTATTTATAACGAATGAGTATATGAGTAGAATTTATTAATTCACCCACCACAGTTTATATGTTGGTCAATACTTTATTTTCTTTTATTCAATTTAGGCTTTATAGCTGAGAGAATTTCTTTTTAGTCTTTAAGACTTTGCAGTTTTGGTATAAAATCAATGGCTATTATAGAGGAACCGAGGTTGGTTAAAGTAGAAATTGTTAAAAAGGTTAAAACGCTTTCCTTTTATAGAATTATGGTTCTGGGTCTGGGATTTTTGGATTGAAAGAGAAACTTTATATGATTAAATCAGTATAAACATGTATCTATGTGCTGTCTTCATTCTTTTTGAAAACAAATGTGGTCAGCAAAAAACACATATATAATTCGTGATTCTGATGAGGATGATAACTATGACTATGAGGTACTTCCCAAAGCTGCCTTTTTAAGTCCAATTTTATTTTTTTTATTTTTTTATGAAATTTGACAAAAATTTGGACTTAAAATGATATAAATTGAAATTTTTTGGAAGTAAACAATCAGAGGTTTTATAAAAATCGCCTTAGTATGTATGAACTGAACATACGTACCTAAATTTTGCTGCCTCACGAGAAACTAAAAAATAATTTTGCATGTTTGCAATTTTTCCTAAAGAAAATTATGTTGTGCTGTTTTGTGCTCAGTTTGCGAGCTGTAATTTTAATTTGTGGTTGTTTTATTTCTTCTGCGTATATCAGTGTAACTTACTTTTTTTAAGAAAATCAAAACTGTTTAATAGGTAAGTGTAGTTTCCTTCTCTACTTAGACATTGAAGATGTGTGAGGATGGTTAACCTTCTGATATTGCTTGCAATAAAATAAGGAAAACAAAATTTGTACTAAAAAATTAATTTTATTTTTCACATAATAAACATGACCACGAGACGATAAATGAGTATCATTCTTCGTTCTCGTCTCGGTCGTGCTTCCCCGAAACTTCCTCTAAAGCATCTGAGACGAGACAGTCACGCCGATTATAGCCCAGGAAAATTAGATTTTCACTTCGAAAAAATTCCGACAAAACAGAATGTTTTTATACGAAAATGTAGCCTGATATTGCGGCTTAATTTAAAGACTCCAACCTTGAAGATCTGATTACTAGAACGAAAGTTATAGCTTAGAAAAGCCAACCATGTTGCTCTATTTTTAATTATTTCTAAAGTGAAATATAATGAAAAACAATTCAAAATCGAGTACTATATTGTTGGCTATAACTTTTGTTACAGTATTCAGATCTTCAAGATTGAAGCCTTTAAATTAAGTCAGAATATCAGAATACATTTTTGTATAAAATTTTTTGAGGAGATGTAAAAAATTTCATAGTAGACGGGTAATTAAATTAGCTTCCAATGTGATTTTCAATATTTAAAATGCAAAAGTTGATGAAAAATTTTACCATTAAAAAAAAATAATATTCGACAAAAGACATTTCACTAATCCTCCTCTCCTCTAACAAGTTGTCATAGGTTTTCT
This sequence comes from Epistrophella euchroma, assembly GCA_947049315.1. Taxonomy (NCBI): domain Eukaryota; kingdom Metazoa; phylum Arthropoda; class Insecta; order Diptera; family Syrphidae; genus Epistrophella; species Epistrophella euchroma. The sequence continues at coordinate 115,141,932 of OX346245.1, read as the reverse complement.
GTGGAGTAAATGCCACAGGAGAGGCAGGAGGGGTGTTTTAAAACTAAACATTCCATTTAACCACATTAGATACAGGTGAAATTTGACAAGCTATAACTTAAAGATGAAAAAAGTTCCAAAGTTTGTTAATAGCTTATTTTGTAGGTATTATGATTCTCTAAAAGTTTTTTGCAAGCCATTTTGTTACAAAATAAAATCCAGGCGAGTTATTAAATGATAACCAAATGACCAGCTGCTTCAATATGGCGGCTTTTTAAATGTTTGCCCGTCGAAACGTACAACTTCAATAATTTTTTTGACTTAACCCAGTAGGTGCATTACAAAGTTTATGTTAGTTTTTCTCAAAACCTATTGGTTTTACGAAAAAAAAGTGTTATAACATTTTTAATGTAAAATTACAAAAGCTACAATTTTTGCTTTCACATTTTCTTTTAAAAACACTGATAGTTTTTGAGAAATTTGCAAAATAACTAAAATTCAAACCCTTTCATCCCCGTAAAAAATTTAGTCCCGGTCCAAATTTTGGGGATTTTTTTAGCTTTGTCGGATTTTTTTTTTTGTAATTTGGACATATTTTAATCTAATTTTCATGGGCTATTATGGAATTGTTACTACTGGATCTGCAGTGTTTAGTTTAGTTTATAGCGTTTTCGTTTGGTAATCCGGAAGAACTGTCCGGAAGTCTCCGAACCGGAATGCAAAACGAACAAGTTGAAAATTTTTAATTGATTCTGAAGTTCGCGTTCCGTTGTATTTGTCAAATCTTAAATACAGATTTCAAATTCCAGCTGTTTTTATTCTTGATTATTTTTAAACATGGCAAAGACTATTTACAAAATTTTTAGCCGTATTCTGCTATTCGATCCGATCGAAACTTTCGATTCACGTGAAAGTTTAATTCAATTTGCCTTAAATTATTTTGTAAATCTTCAATCTTTATAGTGCAAATCTTAACTAAATTTTTGTTTTGAAATTCTTAAAAGAATGTAATTGCTTAAATTCTGTTTTTATCGAAATTTATACAAAATTTTGGAGCAATTATTTCACTCCGATGTATAGCAGAATACAAACTTTCACGTGAATTTTTAGCAGAATAGGACTGTTTGATTCTTTTTCCAAAGTAGATGGTAAGATTGCATATGCATTGTATAATAATACTCCAAAATAGATATTTAGTAGGTAACTAAAAGAAAGTAGGTCGAATTTAATAACAAATTTATAATCTCTATTCCAATTTCCAAAATCAAAAAAAGATTGAAGATATTTACGTTCAAAGTATTAAGCATGGGTGCGTGCTTCTGGTTTTGATTCTTTCTTTAAATTCAGAATAGATTTTTCTCTTCTTTTCGGGAGAAGAACTGTCATCTCTCGCCAATCCAACAATTCCAGAAGCATTCGGAATGCTTCCGGACGACCAAACGAAAACGCCATTAGTTTAGCTTAGTGCAAATCACTATACGGAACCAGTATTGCGAATTCCATAATCATTTTGTAATATAATTTTTAATTTCTTATCAAAGATACATTTTAAATTAAATCTTCTCCGTAATATTTATTAAATGACTCCTTCACCCAAAACTTTAAGATAAACGTGAAAAAAAATATAAACAAATCACGGAAGAATAAAGTTCAGCTTGCTGTTTAATAACAAAATATAATCAGCTGATATTCTGACACAATGCTTCCGTTCGGGTGATAGTCAGATAGGCTATCCACTTATCCAAAAAAAATTCAGATAGCTTGAGTTGTTGTTGCATCAGCTGACATCAGATTTTTTTTTTCAACAAGGGATTCCAGCAGCACAGATCTATCGGGATAGCTTTAGATAGTTGCCCGAACGCGGCCAAATTGCACTTGACTTCAAATAAAGGGAGATATTTCTCGGCTAGCTTTCCAGTCACTTTTTGACAGCTGACCAATCAGAAACTAGAAACTTGACTTGCCATCAAGTCCCTCTTTGATCCTGATTACACGATTCTTTTTTTCGGTTGTTTCGTCTTTCATCTTTTTGACATATAGGCTGAGAGGCGTAAAAATGTAAGGGGAATTTATCTACGTTTCTACACCCTTCACTCTATCTGTCAAAATGACGAAAGAAGAAACGAATAAAAAAATGATTCGTGTAATCAAGCTCTTTAGGCCTGGTCAAACAGAACGCGGGCCGACGGGACGGTCAATACTTCAACATGGAAGGAAAGAACGCGGCGGGCAAATTTTGTTTGTAATTTCTTACAAAGACCGCCGGACCGCGCTCTGTTTGACACGGCCTTTTTGAATGAAACGAACGCATGTCTTTGTGTTGTGACACATGCACATCAAATGTCATTGTGATTGTACTACCACGAAAGTCGTTTTTCTTCTTTAGTTCAGAGCAGTTCAGAGCCGAGCCCGAACTGTCAAGTCAACACTTTTGTGTTATGTTTCTTTTTAAGTTCAGATCGCTCAGAGCTTGGAATTTGTGTTTCTTTTTTTGTTGAGAGCATGCTTCATGAGCTCAGAATAAAATAACCAAGCAGACGGAGTAAAAAACTGAGCGCGGCCAACTTCATACAGTTTCCATGTAATTTGACAGACATGACTATTGAGTGCTCAGGTGTGTTTCATAATTAAACATACTCTGCTCAGAGTTTACTCTCGCTCAGAGTCTACTCAGTGCTCTGAACAAACTCTAAACTAAAAAAGAAAAACGCCTAAAAAAGTTATCCAAAATAAGTCCCCTTTCACACGAAGATATTAGTTGCTGGTGATTTTTTTGACGTTTTCTTTAAATATCCTTAACAACCTCTTGTACCTTTGTCCCCTTTCACACGAAGATACTAGTTGCTGGTGATTTTTTTGACGTTTTCTTTAAATCTCCTTAACAATCTCCTGTACCTTTCACACGAAGATACAAAGTCGGAAGAGACTTGCTGTATTTTCCTTTTAAACTAACTTGGTTGAACGCACACAAACGTAGTGTGAAGAGAAACGTCCCTCTTTCTTCCTGCCCTTCTCGCCAATGAACTAATTGTTGCCGGCAACTCCGTTGCCTTGTGTGAAAGGGGACTTTCACACGCAAGCAACAAAAACCCGAAGATTTTCTTTATTTTCCTTTTAAACTACCTTGGTTGAACGCACACAAACGTAGTGTGAAGAGAAACGTCAAAAAAATCTCCTGAATTTGTTGACCGGGGAGATTTCATTTCCCCCTCTTTCTTCCTGCCCTTCTCGCCTATGAACTAATTGTTGCCGGCAACTCAGTTGCCCTGTGTGAAAGGGGACTAACTATCGCATTTGCGACACAAATTCGTATCGCAAGTTTATTATTTGTTCTGTTGTAAAAGATTTCCAATTCAAATTTTAAGTTAGTTTATGATGACGCTCATTCATTCATTTTTCAATAAATATATTTTTATTCGAAATTGACCGTTACCATTATATTCATTGATTACATACTTACACATACATACATAATTTATTTATCTTCACGGTCACGGTTATACCTATTAGAGGTTCATTGCCTAGAGAAATCATTTCTTTGTTCATTAAATAAATTCATATTTTCATTTCTTTTATTCTTGATTTCACTCGTAACTCGACTGCAATAATGAGAATAAAGAAAGTAAAATTGAGACATTGAAAATCTTCTTAAAAAGATCAATACAAATGATGCGCATCATTTATTTACGAAGACAATAAACCTCCATTGAGAGCCATAATCTCTTTTCACCTGAACATGAACACACCAGCCAGCGCCAGCGACACGCGACGGATGGTTTTGTTGGATTGGAATGTTGCAAAGGAATGCATGCCACTGCATCACAAAACAAAACGTTAATCACCCTTGAAATTTATTGTGTATTTGTGCAGCACGTTCAAGCCTTTTACTACTTACGAGTGCAATGCAGTTCAGAGTTCAGCCTCTTGATGAATATAGCGATTTAAATAGGTATTTTGTTCACACTTTCACTCCACAGATGATGGTCGTTTCTTGTTGCAAGAAGTGTAAGTCAATAAAAAAAGACTTGAAGTTTGAATCAAATCTAAAATGATGTTGAATAAAATTCCAATAAAAGTATGGTTTTCGGCATACCTGCCAACGGTGAATTTCTTATCAGCAGTGTATCCGCACGCCCAAGAGTACATTCAGAACAGTAAAAAATCGAGTACCTAAATTTGGTAATGCAGTCAATAAAGACTACGTAGTTAACTAACTTCACAAATGAATGCAGGTAAATTAAAACTGTGAACTGTGACTAGACTAGACCCTTCAAAAGCAATTTTTACAAACACTTAGCAGTAGCACTAATATTCTGACTAACAAAAGCATTCAGTTGACTAATGTTTGATTTCACAAATATTTAAAAGGCTTTTAAATTTTTTAATAATGTAAATTGTATGGGACAAACGTCATTTTAAGACTTAAATGCCTGTGTTAAATAGCTAAAAGGGCTTAATGAAATTGGCTAAAAGTCCTTTAACTTATTTCTTTCGAAAAAAATACTAAAATAAGTTAGTTAATTGATTGCAATGAAAAGATTTATAGGCAATTTTATAAAACCCTTTTAACTATTTAAAAGGCTTTCAGATCATTAAATGAAGTTTGTTCCACCCATTAAAAATTTAAAACCCTGTTAAATATTTGTGAAACTGACCATTATACTGACTTAAGCCAAAAACTGAGCATGACCAGTCAATATTCGATCAGATCAATATTTAAACTAAGATTAACATTTAAAACCAGTTGCCAATTAGGTATACAATCGTGGTTTAAATATTAATCCGAGCTTTTCAGGAATTTTAATTCTCCGATTTCAACAATGGTTCAGGCATGTTTGCTATCATACTTGAAACTCTAACCATTGTTAAACCTCAGTTAATCTGCATAAAATTGCTGGACCACGGATTAAATATCGAACCACGTTTTTACAACTGGCCTTAAGTAATTTAATCTTTTTATTCAATTAACTGCAGTACCGAAAAGACTGCAGTCTTTACAACTCAAAATACATCGAGAGCGTTAACTTAAATTTTGGTTAGGATCATAAATAAGTTAAGAGAGTACTGAAATGCGCAACAAAGTACAGAAACAGCTAACAGATTAAACAAAAACTTGAGTTTTAGAATAAATGGCAAACAGGGATCCAATTAAAAGTAATGGGTCCTACATATCGAGCCCTTTCCGCCAAATTATCGCAAGCGTCAAAAATAAAAAAGTCGTAAGCGACATTCTGTTTTTTTGTTTGCTCAGCAACAAAACCAATTAAGCCAAATTTTAGCATTGAACATTATTAACAATACTGGCGCAAAATTTTAAACAGCCTGATGTTTAGGTATTAGCGTGATACTACTTAACAATTTGCTAACTTTAAAACTCTTTACTAGAATATTGTTAGTTTTAAACATTTTCTAACTAGTATCATACTAAACCTTATTTTCTAACTGAACACGCCTAAAACAGTGACAGTTCAACCTATTTTTGCAATTGTAGCTGTCAAAGTGACACTTGAATTTAGTATGATACTAAAAAGATAAAATAGGCATTTGGCGATTTTAACTTTAGTAAAATGTTAAAAAGATAATACGATGCTAACTCGTTTGAAATTTTGAAAACCCTGTTTTTAACCTAGCATCAAACTAAGAATGATTTAACATCATACTAAATCGTCTAAAATTTTGCGCCACTGTTATTAAGAGATGACAAAAGGTCCGATTGCTTTTGATGCACGGGAAAAAAAAATAATTAATTTTATGTGGCAATATGAAAATGTCGCTTACGATAATTTGGCGGAAAGGGGTCGATACATATAATCATAAAAAACGTTGCAAATTAAAAATGAAGAGACACCAAGAAAATTGTGGGGAGCCCTTGGTTTTCTTTCTTGTCGGTGCCTTTGGGGCAATGTGTATATATAACGTCGGTCGTTACAACCAATATATAAAATTATTAGACTACCGGTGTGTGTGTGATTACAGCAAATGGGCCCATATACAGAAACCCAAAGCTTAATTAACATATTACACGCTAGAATTTTTTAATTTGCATCTTTGAAAATTAAAACAGTAAATTTTATCGAAGATAACCATCAGAACAACTTAAACCTCTCGTGTCTTTATTGTTTGATAAATATAAGTAAATATTCCATAGCATCTAAATATTCAAACAAATTGTAAATGTGTAAAAATTTCGCACCATTAACAGCAAACCTTATTATGATAAACAAATAAAAGTAACAAATTTATTTTAACGATGCGTAAAAACGAAAGGAACAACTTGATAAAATTCAGAAGAATGCGGCTATTATGAAGTCAAAGAGAAATTGAGTACATACATATACCACAGCACCATCAGGTATCGAAGAAAGTGTCTTATATTGTGTTCAATTAGGTCACCTTCACCTTCAACATGCCGATCGATGGAATGTGAATAATTTTATTTAAATTGTTCAATATTATTGTAAACAAAACTTTATAAAAAAAAAAACGTAACTGGCAACAGTCGATGATAATGATGATGATGATAGATGTAGAGTCTAGAGCTAATAAGCCTGTGCATGTATTATGTTATTAATGTTTTGTATTATTTGCAAAATATGATACAAAACAAAATGCAATTCTGAAAGATATTTTTGAACAACAATAAAAATAATTTTCTATTGTTTTTGTTATTCCTCTTCTTCGTTACTTTTGAAAGTTTAGGCCGTAAGACTTCGCTTTCTTAAAATACATTCTAATGGCCGATTTCATAAAGCCCTTTTAACTATTTAACAGGCTTTTAAATCTTTAAATGACTCGCATGCACAAAGCATCATATTGCATAACATCAGTGTTAAGTTTTTCTTTAACTCTCGAGGAAGGCAGGTCATGGTGGTATGTGCGTGGGCTCAAAGAAGATTACAAAAACAATTTGTGGGTAACTCAGTGCTTGCTTTTATTTCAGTTGCGATTTCGCTAGGCGGGTGTCCCATGGGAGCAGCAAAAGGTACCAGTGTTTTGAATAGGTAAAGCTCTCCAATAAGGCCTGTACTGAAAACTTTTAGTGGCAGATAATTTTAAGTAGCAGGTAATTAGCATACACTTTTTTATCTGCAACGGAAAAGTGACCTGCTAAGTTGATACACATGTTTGGGTCTTAACAGTGTTGCCTCTTATACGTGCCATATTTTCTAAGAAAAAAAAAACGTGCCATATGAAACAAAAAAAATACCCTTGGTAGATTGCCCTTGTGGCACCTACCGAACATGGATTACATGTCTTATGTGCTATAACGTGAATTAACGATATGGGATATACGCGTAGGGATGCCCTTTTTCAAACCCTTTCGAAAGAGATATCAATGACGTCAGTGGCACTTATGTATCCGAAGAAATTGAGCTCAAATTAATTTGAGTACTCCTAATTTTGCTGCAATTTACCCCAAACGCGATGACTCATCACCTGGAACTATGAGGCGATAGCTATAAAACAATTCCTCTATAATCTTTGCGCAATCTTTATCTATCGATTGGTATATTTAGGATGTCTGTAGTGCAAACAGTCACTTAGCAGTAGGGCGCGAGCGGTACATGTTTTCGTGACGGTCCTCATTTCAACCGTCCGAGAAAGACATGTAATCCATGTCAAAAACTATAATCTATTTTTTATTACACCGATCCACGAGGAAATTATCGTGTCAAAAAAGCACAGTTTTGCCACTTCGGCAACGCTGGCTGGTCTTAAGGTGAATTTCATTAGGTATATAGGAATAGGTAAATACATAAATGTGTATATTATTTGATATTCAAATAAAATTAGACTTTCACTTGAAAAAATTCCGATAAAGCGAATTTTGGTGGAGAGCTTTATTTTTATGTGACGGGGTTTTAGTTTTTGGCGAAATTCAGTTGTTTGTAATTGCTGGGAAACTATCAGTTTTTTTTTTTGAAAAATGTCAAGGCAAAAACGGGTTTAAATATGAACGGAAATTTTTTCGTTTTCTTTTTTTTTTTTTTGGAAAAAGTATCTTTCGCTCTAAGAAAGATTTTTAAATTTGATTTCTATAGTTTTTGAATAAATACATATTGATAAGAGCATTTGAGTGTATGGCATTTTTGGAGTTGGGGCATTGCCCTAAGTCCGCAAATGCCATAAACTCAAAATCGAAAATTTTGTAGTTAGGGCTATAACGAAATTATGGGCAGTATAGTACATCATTGTAGTCATTTAAAGTTAAGTTTTTTAGGAATTTCCACCCGCTTATCGCAGGAGGGTTGGGAGAAATAGACCCCCCCCCCATACAAGTTTTTTCGTAGAAAGATCCCAGGAATCATTCCAAAATATCCTTCACGAATTGGGGGACATCCGTATAACTTTCAACTTCCCATTGGAAGTTATTGTAATTGGTCCGATTTGTCGAATTGAAAATTTGACATTTGTCCACGATTCGAGGTCTCTGGAGTTTTTAGGAAGATGTCTGTGTACCGTGTGTACATACGTTTGCGAGTTTTTTTTTCGCTGACGATATCTCGAGAACGAATAGAGATATCGACTTCGAATGGATTTTAATTTACAGATAATAAGGTCATAACGTGCAGAAAGGATTTTCAGAAAAAATAAATTAGCAGTTTTCTTATTACATTAATTTAAACAAAATTGTAAAATTGCTTTTTTCTTGAATATCTCAAGAAACAAGCAATTTTAAATTGTTGCATTAAAAATTGTTAAAAAATATCGAATATCTTGAGAACACACAAAAATATTAACTTCGGGTTAATTTTATTTTATACACAATGCTGTTGATAATCAGTAGAGTTTGTAAAAAAATTAAATTAACGGTTTTTTTTCTAGGCCAAAAAATTGCTAAAAATCGTTAAAAAGTATTTTTCGGCTCGAGTATCTCGAGAAAAACCAATGATATCAACTTCGGGATCCTTTTAATCTACACACAATGCCCATAATTAAAAAATAATAAGGTTTTTGAAAAGATTCAACTAACGTTTTTTTTTTTCTAGGCCAATTGATAAAAATTGTTAAAATTTTTCGTGTCGCATATATTTAGAGCCAACTTGTCTTCCCTTGATTTCACAACTGATAAGTTTTTCGAAAATTTTTAATTGGTAATTTTCTTATAAAAAATTACATCGGCAGTCGAATTTCAAAGGAAACCAATGGGAAGTTATCACTGTGGGTCACACCCAGCCTTTTTTTAATTTTATTATTATGCCGAATATGACCATTACAGGGCTATCTTCTTTGAAATTATTTCGATTTGCTGAATGATGAGGTTGGCTTTTTATGCGTACATAAATCTATACTTATCTAACTCTGATAGCTTCGATTTGATAGACTTTATCGCTGATGTGTCCTTTAACTAACGGAAAATTAAAACCACATATTATATATATATTGTACATATTGTATTATAAAAAGTGTTAGTAAAAATATGTTTTATTCCGGTCCTGGCTTGGATAATTAGAACAACAATATTAATTATTTTTCTGCTTTTGTTGAAGCTTGGCCATTACTTGTTCCGTGCGAAAAATCCCAAACAGTACATGTAATGGTGAATTTTAGTACATTTATATTGTTGTTTGAACCAACGGCAATGCACCCTAAATTAGGTTTTTTTTTATTGGCATTTTGCTTTGATTTTATTTTGATCAGTTATTTTTTTAATTATGTGTAGAGATAATTATGGATTTGTATCTTGATTTAATTTAAATCGCTGTTTTTTTTTAAGAACTTCAAGACAGACTTTCACTAAGAGCAGTACACAGGTGTGCGTGCACTCAATCCTATTAGTAAAAGCTTAATATTCCTTTTACTAATATGTAGCAGACTTCAATGCCAAGGTTAAAATAAAGGCAACGAAAAGGTATATTTTGCCTTACTAAAAAATTGCATTGTTTTTGTGTGCCTCGTATTATTGGCTTTTCCGTATATCGAGGAGAAATGACAAATTTCTAATATGATGAAAATATATGCTTGTTTTTTTATTGAATTTTATTTTAAGAGACATATTGAATCCAATAAAAACCAAAAAATTTTATTATTTTAGCTTTTAGCACCAATTTTTTATTCCTCAAATATGTAACTTTTTTTGAAGAACAATTTCCTATTAAAACGTAAGAATTTCTCCTAATTTAGAGACTTATGTTGCTGAATTAAAACAATTATTCCATGATTTGAAGTCACTTTTTTGTTTAGTAAATAAGACCACGCAAACTATGAATTATTTTCTTGTATTTGAAATTTTTTTTTTCTTTTTATAGAAAATATTTTGTTTGCTGTTTCTTTTAACAAATTCTCAAGTACAACCTGAATATGAAGAACCACCAGAGGGGTAAATGAATATTATGATAGAGGTCACATATCTTAAAGCTAACAAACAAATTTGAAATAAAAACATTTAGTTATTATGCATTTGTGGAATCGCCAAACTCTGTTCCGCCTAAGGTTCGCCCACCACCGTACACACACGTTAATATTGATTGTACAGATGCCCCAAACAAGAAGTCATCAGTTACCGTAAATAATATCTGTGGTGATCTAAATAAGGGTGAGATCCCAAGGAATCCATTACAGCAAAATGTACTCGGTGAACCTTATCCATTGTAAGAAGTTTTATATTTTCAAAATTTCGTATTCTCATCTTAAATTTTCTTCTTTCAGTGAACTTATTCGTAATCAGACACTCAAATTTCTATCGAAGACATTACCAGTATTAAAAGCAGATGACACTTTGCCAAAAGTAACCCAAATCATTCGAGACGATCCGGTTGAAACTGTAGAGAACAATATTGATAGGCAGTACAATTCAAATGTGCGCAATCGTAGAAGTACTGATGAACCAGCGCCAGTGTTTAGCTATTCTAATATTGAAGAAAATGATGAAAAGAAAGTCATAAACCAAGAAAGACAATCAAGGAAATTTTGCGATGGAGGTGGAGTGTAAGTGTATAGGTAGAAATATTTAGTAGAATTAAAATTTTACATGAAACACTTTCAGCCTTTGCACTCTTTACCATGCTATAAAAGGTGATTCTGGAGCAACTCAGCCTACAGTGGCTGAACGTCGAGAAGAAAATGGTCCAATTCGTTACGAAGGACCTCCAACACCATGTCCGGCTAAAGTAGAATATGCCACACCTGTGTTTGCTAAAAACTACCAAGGTTCTTGGCGGTATGTTGTTCAAATTCCCTACGAAGGCTACTTCACCCAAACCGTTGAAGTGACCCGTTGCATTCAATCCCGCTGTCATTACTTGGACGGAGGATGCCTCTCATCTCCTCGTTGGGTTAGCCTTTTAGTTGCTGAAATCTTTTATCCAAGTGCTGATGACGCAGCAGCAACTTCCACAACTACAGCTGCACCATCTGTTCAAGACTTTCAGGCCTACCAACAATACTTGCAGAAGCGAGCTGGCGTAGCATCAGCATCCGATGGAACAACAACAGCGAATGATCCAAGCCAACATTGCGATGGCCAAGACGAGATCGGTTGCTTCCAGGTTCGACTGTATTATGATTGGTTCTTGATACCAGGTTCCTGCAAATGCTGGCGTCCAGATTATTTTGCTAAATACGTAAGAAGAAAGTCAGTTACCGATTTATAAATTAATCCAGGCAAAAAAATCAATAATTATTGCATAGAATAAGGTTCTAGATAGTGGAAAGTAATTTATTTGCACTGACTGATATAATAAATGAGCGTGCTTAGTTTTTCGGGGGATGGTTGAGGGCTGAAGAGAGAATAATTTGCACTTTTGCACTTTATATAAAAATATATGCATATATACTTATTTATTTAATTTTATACTCAATTTAGAATATGTGTATATAAATTAGGATAGCATTAACTTACAAATACAATTACACAAAAATGTAAATAATAAAAGGATAAATTTAATTAAATGTCTTTAATTTTAATTCATTAAAAATGATCTGTTAGAGAAAAGATCAAAATTAAACTGAATAAGATCAGAAAACTAAAAATCGAAATGTGAAACTGATCACTATGAATCTAGCAATAGTGTGACCAGCATTGAATAAACATCTACATCATTATACATTTCGAGTTTCAGTAGGCAGACTCGATTCTTTAACTTGGAAATTTTTAGTAAAAAATAATAATAACGGTTTTATTTTGTATAAAAATAAAATTTATTAAAATATCTTCTTAAAGAATAAACAATCAATATAAAAAAATATGATTTAGGAATTTAACAACTTTTAAGTAAATTTCAATATTAATAGTCAAATAAAACAAACATTAAAAAAAATAGAAAAAAAATATGTACTCTTCTTCTTTCAGAAAAAATACAAATGCAATTAATTCTTCTTCTAAAAACCTGTATGCTGTAAATATTTACAGTTTACCACGCTTATACATACATTATATTGCCACATCAGAGTTTAATTAAAATAAACAATTGCTTTTATATGCCAAAAAATTTAATTTCAAATTTGCTTTATGTAGTTCGTTGTGAGTTACTCAATTTCCAAACTTCTTTCATTTTGTGGACACACTCTCTATGGTTGGATTTCCATAGGATTTGAGTAATTACTCCTAGAGTGGCTTCGCCTTCTTCTGCATTATTAGTCCAACCCAACAACAACTGATATATAACCTATGAAGATATATTAAACTTGATTGTTATTCTTTGTTCTAAGAGAACAAATTATATGTAATATAGAAATAAAGCGAATGACTATGGATTAGTTATGAAAGCTTAAATTTTATGCTACGAAAAAATAGCACAGTGTGTTTCACACATACAATGTACATACATGAATGGATCTTAAAGTTTAAACTGAAAAAATGTTAAAAATCATGAAGAAACGAATTGATTAAGTTACTTCTGAAATTGTTTTGACACCAATACATCAACTTTAATAAATTATTGTTTGTGAAAATAAATTGAAATCCTTGGAGCGTGTTTTTTTAATAATTACTCTAGTAAAAATAATTTACGAGAAATGGTAATTAATATGCAGTCCAAAATTAAATTTAAACAAAGTTAATGCTAAACTTAATTTAAAATTTTTAATGCGGGTACGTTTATATTTAATAAAAAAATTCATTTTAATAGTTTTGACCTATAATGATTCAAAATTAAAAAAAAAAAATGGTGCTTTTGGAAGGGCCTTAACTAAGACCTATGATAAAATTAATTTCTACTAAAAGTTAGCAACAGCACCTCCAGAATGGTCCAAAGCCTCTCAACCAATCCTGTGCATATCAGAAGGGATGAAGGGGACCTACAGATTATTACCGAGGCAAACAGCCGAGGTGACAAGAGAAAAAAGAGTAATTTATCAATTCCTAGCAATGGGCATTCGCGTGAAAAAAAAAAAAAAAAACAATTCTGTCTGTAAATGCAGAGGCAAATAAATTAAAGGAAATTGAATTATCTGTTTCTGTTTAGGATGCAACTAAATAGACAGATGGACAAAATTTCCAATTCCACTTTTTTTTATCTACCCCATTATTGCAATTTTCATTTTTTTTTTTTTTGCGAAACCATAACTTGCCATAGTATTTCGTATATTATATCACAGGTAAGAGGCACTTATTCATGACAAGACACTTGGAGGATTTGTCACTTCCTCGCAAGAGGTGGACGTTAAGGTGAGATAAACACTCAAACCAATGGAATGATTTTAGAGAGTTTTGTGTGTAAAAAGGAGTGCTAAGTAAGAAAAGAGAAAAACTGTATAAGGCAAACTAAATGAAATATGATACTAATAAAAATTTAATATTATAACATAAATAAATATTTCAAAAAATTAGTACATTGAATAATTTTGGTCCAATTTTTGTTTTAATTCCTCATTAAAATGACAATTTATTTCTTTTGACAAGGTTTGCCTCGCCAATACATTTCAAACTATTCGCAATATTTTTTTGTGAATCTTTACTTTAACTTCTAATAAAAAAAAATCTAAAGCTAAAAACTACAGTAAACTATGATTTGTATATTCAGCCCTTTCACGAATTCCATCGTAATGGGAGACTTTACGAATTCTAAAAAAGAAGTATCATCGAATCCGTTCGTAATGGCAATTTGTATGAGATTTTCCACTGAGATGGATTTTGTGATAGTTTTTTTTTTTTCGGAATTCGTAACAAGTTTTCCATTACGATGGAATTCGTGATAGGGCTGATTAGTTAGTAGTGAAAGGCTGGCCGCCCAAACCCAACATTCGTCGTTTTTCAGCTAGTTTTATAATCGTCTGTCTATAGGCAGTAGGATACAAAGGTTGTTTTTGTACACGTATGACTAACCAACCGACTTTTGAAATCACAACAATAATAGAAAGACATGTAAAATATTTTCTTTAACTATACCTAATTGGCTGAGTTCCGAAATGTAAAAAATTTTTGATGCGGAAGTAATACCTACATTTTTCATACGCATCAGCAAAGCCGTGGCGTGATGGTTAGTGCGATGGACTGTCATGCCGGAGGTTTAAGGTTCGATCCCCAGCCTCGCCACCTATTTATTTAAAAGAAAAAACGGCTACTGCCTCTTGCGAGGAATTGACAAATCCTCCAAGAGTATCTCCTGTCACAGAAAAGTGCCGCTCGTTAGCCGTTCGGATTCGGCAATAAACTGTAGGTCCCCTCCATTCCTGCAAACACGCACACAGGAATGGTTGAGAGTTGTAAGTCACTAGGCCCTAGTTCTTCATGAGCTGTTGTGCCATCAAATTTATTTTTTTATTTTTTTATCAGCAAAGCAAACTTGATGCTTTTTAGAAATATTACATTTAGCCAGTTCAGGTCTCCCAAGCTCACTGAGATCTCAGAGATTCAGAGACCTCAGCACTTTTGCTGTCAAAAAACTGAGATTGATATTTTTTGGATTCGCTTGCTCAATTTGCATGTGTTTGACGTTTCGAAACGCAAAAATAATATTTTAAATCGAAGCAGCTAAAAAGTTTTGGATGCGCTGTTTGCGTAGTTAATGCGCATTTGATGCATTTTGGAACTCAGCCATTGTTAAGCATTTTTGCCAATATGTAGTTATTAATATCAGGAATAACAAAAAGTATATTTTTGAAAATATGTGTTTTTATCACTTTTGTGATAGCATTAAATCAACTACATACATAAATAAATGTACCATGTACCTATTACAAAAATTCCCAAACATTCTAAAACTGTTTAAATATGCTTTCATTTCGAATTGAAATTGATATTATGTAGGTATGCATTTATATTTCTCAACTATAAATACCTAAACAATAACTCCCACTTTTGTTCTCTTGAAAATAAATTTCAAAATGATGATAAAAATAATAACCTGTGATAACCTTACACAATAATTTAAGCTACACAATTTTTCTCACCTCCTTGACGCCACCTTGAATCTGATTGTCAATTATAGACTGTTCTATTTGTCCATCTGTATAGTTAAGATCCCGCAACACATTTTTCCACCCTTCTCCTAAATGCGTTGATATAACAACCATCATTTTGTGATCGAGTTCTTCTGAGGACTTCATCATTGCTTCTATGGTTCTTGTACGTCGAGGGCGACTACAATTTGGCCTTTGTATTGAAGAGTTTTCAGGTAATGATAATGCTGGTTCCAGTTTTCCACTATTGAAAGTATAATTCGATCCGAACTGCAGGCCATTTACGTTGGAAAATTGCATTACAACTTGACCTTGTGTATTCTGAACAGCCATTTGATTGTTTGTTATCGTTGTTGGTGTATTCCCATTATCTGGTGCTTGAACAACTTGGGTATTTGAGCTTCTTCGTGCAACAGCAAGATCTGCATTTTCAGCCATTTGATTTTGCAGTTGCAAGGCTGCATTAAAGTCTCCAGAATTCATAGATCCATTGTTTAAACTAAGTTGTCTTCTTCTGTTTTCTGGTAGATCATCAATAGGTTCTGCATCCGTTTCTAGATTTCCAGCGCTAGACCGGGGACGTGAAAATAAATTTGATAAAAGCGGGATCTTTTTCATGGTTAAATTGAATTCAAATATCAAGTGAAGACACAAAGAAACAATGAAGATTGTGAGGGGTATTCCAGAATAAGAAATTCGTCACTTGAAGCCTTTTTCGGGTTATTTTTATTTCTGGTTGTTTTTTTTTTTCTTTTTACGGAAAATCCACGCAAAAAAATGACATAAAAATGGCCGCGTTCATCAGCACATTTGACAGTTCTGAACTGTCATTTTTAGAGCTTCTGATTGGCCAGCAGTCATAAAAATTCAGTTGACGTCGATTGACATTTAGTTACGTTTCTTACGTTTTTTTCTGAATTTTCAGATGAAAAATTCTATCTGAAAACTCAGATGACAGCTAAAAGCAACAAAAAAACAGTTTTTGATCCAGTTTTTTTTTTTGGTGTGTGGTCTGATCGTCTGGGTCTTGTATCGCTTTTCGGATTTTGATTTTAAAGTGCAAAAAATAATAAAAACAGAATAAATAATTTCAGACTTTTTTGTGCGTTCAGTGTTACGTTTTTCAGAACTGAATTTTTAGATCTGTCAAAAACGTTGTTATGAACGTGGCCAATGACGTTTGTGATTTGATAAGTGCTTGGGACTGTTCGTTTAGTTACTGAAAAATTAAATGTGATCTGATGATAACGCATAACGTAACGTAAACCGTTAATTGGACCATTTTTTGCAAAAAAAAAAATTAAAAAATTTAATTTTTTCTAGCAGCCAGCGTGTATTATAAAGTTATAAAGTAGGTGTATGGGCATAAGTATCGTGGCTAAAAACGTTGTTTTTGATAAAGTGTAGCTTTGTGGCTTATCATGTTATTTAAATAAGCCACTGCCCTGGCATTTTTCAATTTTCCCATACAGCTATATAATTTATGTACATGTATTATGCTCAGATTTATAGTTAAAAAATTTATTTTAAAATTTTTTAATATCGATTGCAAAATTTCAAAATTTTACCCACCCAAATCTGAGCATTAAATTAATTATTTAAATAAAAATAAAATTTGTAATATATTATGTACCACGTTTTTAAAACAGACTGATGCTATTATTGTCCATAATGTAAATTATTTTACACTTACGGGGGTTTAAGGTAAGGATCCAGTGCAGCTCTTCTCTTCCCTTTGTTTCTTCTCTCTGTATAAACAAGAACTTAGACCCAATTTATTCACTATCCATTACCATTAAATTTACAGTTTATGGAGGTCAAATGAGACGTTTCTATTTATTCCCTCTCAATTCGGCTTTCACCAATAGGAAGTTACCAGTGTAGGTCGCATCCAGCCTCTTTTTTATGTTTTTCTTTAGTCTGAAAGAGGGATATAGACAACTCTAATAGCCATATTATTCACTTCAGTTGTTAATTGGGTTGAAGTGAATTTTAAACTCGTCCTTAAACCCGCATGTTTTAGACCTGACAATTTAAACTCATGTCCACAATATTCACTTTAAAAAAAAAAAACACATCGTAGTCGGTGGAATAAAAATAAGTAAAACGCATGTAAAACTGTAAAAACTTAACTGAAGACGTTTAAAAAGGTAAGTTACATCAATTATATGACATTTGTAAACATTTTTTTTATTTTTTGTCGCTTGCTTCTGTGTTATGTATTTTACACCCGAGTTCAATTATTTTAACTACTACCTGGAAGTCTGTTTAAATTTAATCGAATTAAACTTGAAAAGGTTAAAAAGGATTGGTATAATGAATGAATATTTTGAGCTTGGTTGGGCATTTGGTACATTTTAAACCGGATTGACTGAATATTATCGCTGTAACCGTCAAAACATAAACAAACTTATGCTTTCCGGAAGTTTTGTATACACTGATTTCAAATCCGACCTCGAAAACATTAAATAACGCAGGGTTTTTGAGATATAAAAGTTTTGTAAATAATCTAACGTGATGGAGAGAAGTAAATATAGTTTGTTTTTCATGAAGGTAGTTAAAAATGCGTCAGCTTTTAAGTTGCATAATCACAATTTTTGATTTCAATCAAAAACTGACAACGCTAATTGAGAGTGAATAAAAATAATCCTTAATTTAGGAAAGTTCGGCTTACTGTGAATTTTATGTTTATTCCCATTTTTTTGTTGTTTTTTTTTTTTTTTTTTTTAATTGTTCTGCAATTGGTGATAATTTTTTCACGTGTTTTTGTTGTCTTGTTGGAGACCACAGACCATGCTTTACTCGTATTATAAAATTTTAGGATCAATAAGAAGTACAAATAAATGTTGGCCTTTATTTAAAGCATTTTGAAACGTGTTCCACCTTTATTTCCATATTAATTGCGAAGATAGAATAATTGTGTATTTTATTTAAAAAGTCTTTTTTTTTGTCTTGATACAGTTTTTTTTTTTAATTTACATACTTTTTTTTAAATAGAAATAAAATAAATTTGTAGTACTTAATATAACAAGAGAAAGTATGACTTCAGTGCGAACTGTGCATGTATGTATGTATGTATGTATGTATGTATGTACCTACATAATATTACGTAATGTAATATGTACATTCATTCGATATACCAACCATAGCTCCCATTTGGTTTTTTAAGAAAATATGGTATTATTGAAAAAAATCATAAAGGAGATTTTCTTCTGGTTTAAGACATTTTATATTAAAGTATGTCTAAATTTTTTGTTTTCAGTTCATTGATGGAATTACAGTTTTTTTACAACAATTTTTATTTCTTACAACATACATCAACCAATAAAATACGTTTTTTTTTTTTTTTTTTTTTTTGTTTAACATATATAAAATAAGTTCTTCAAAATATCGATGGAAAATATTTTATTAAACAATTTCGATCAAAATTTATAAATTTATTATTTTTGTGCAGGTACCCAATTTTACAATACTGATTGAATTCTAAAAATACTTTTATATAAGATGTATAAATAGAATTGTTTTTTTTTTTTTTTGCCAAAGAATAGATACAAATAATATAATATGCATTTAACAACTCAAAAGTTTTTTTTTCACAGACTATTTCAAGCACCACGATTTGTCACAGTAGCTCTTATCTCCATATATATTTATTTTTGTAATAATAATTAGCTTATCACTTATTTATAAGATTTATGTTCTTACTGCGTATAGGCAATTATTGAATTAATAAAATAAATGAGGCTTTTTGGTTTGATTATTATTTTAACGCGATTAGTTCTTGACGTTAAGAGTCGACTCAAATTTTTTGATGTTTTCAATTTTCTAAGTTATTTTTGTTGCAGTTTTTAAAAGGGGCAATCCTCTTATCTCATTTCCCATTTCATAACGGAGTGAGAGATTGAGCATAAGATGCACAGACAAATATAAATACATTTTAAATCATTAATAAATTTAAGTGCAGAGCACGTAGCTGCGTGGAACGTTGCAGTCGTATTTGCCCTTTAAACATACATAATAGTTGGAAGATATACAGAAAACATAAAAAAGCTATATGCATATGATGACTATGGCGGCGCGTGGCGGATCTTGAAACCATCAATAGAAAATCACTTATATAATAAGTTGAGTTTAATAGGTGCCTAAAAAAAGATTCCTAACGTTTATAAAAACGGAATGTGTGTTAGAATGGATTTCACTCTCTGATAGAGCGAAAGGAGAAGCAAACACATAAACAGACTCATCATCCATTGATTTCCAGCCAACTTTAGGAGACTAATGAAATTAGTCTTTTCGGTGGCATTGAAGAAACGTACATATGTATGTTCAGAAAAAAAATAATAAAATTTACCAAAAGAAAAGCAGATAAAAATATGAGATTATACAGAGAAAAGATACCACGAACGAACTTCCTGAAGGAAGAAGGTCAAAGGTCATTCATATATTTCATTATAAAAATGAAATAAAATTTTTATGGACTAAAGGCCGTTAAAGGCTATTTTGAATCAATAGTTCAACAAGTCCAATTGAATAGTTCTAAGTCTTTTACTTATATTTAAAGAAACCTTCGTATAAAATGGTTTTCGTTTGTAACCACATCACTCACGAACGGCCCAGTGAATTTGCTTGATTTTTTTGCATTATGTTCGGTATTTTCTGTGGAAGGTTCTCAGCTAATAAATTTTTCAAAATTTAACTCTCAAATATGTTCTTTTATGCAAAATGTGTATTTTACATTGTGTTTATTTGATTGCTATGCTCTTTGCAAAATGTTAATTTTTACATTTAGTTTATTTGCTGGATATATGTTTGCAAAATGTCCATAGCAACAAATTTGATTATTTATTGAAGAAAAATCTGAAAGTTAAACAAAAATACGGACATTGCACAGCACTACAAGAACCGCATTTGGTTGAGCGAACGTGCTATATTGCCTTCCTAAAACAAAGACGTCAACGATCTTAATGCGGCAATTCAAAATGCGGTTTCGCGCCAGTTTGTTTCCTACACATCGGTGGATAAGGTGATGAATCAAGACGAAGTGGTCAAACCCAACCGAGTTTTTGAACTCCTTAGAATTGTCCGGTTCGCCACCGAATAATCTTCAGCTGAAAGTCGGTTCGGTGATTATAATGCTACGTAACATCAATCAACCATAACTTTGCAATGGCACCAGACTATCGGAAAAAAAAGTTCATGAACAACTTCATGGAAGCAACTATAAAGGCGAAGACGTTTTGATTACACGACTTCCCATCATCTCCAATGATTTGCCGTTCGAATTTAAACGCCTTCAATTTCCGATTCGGCTTGCTTTTGCAATGACAATAAAAAAAGGTGCAAGGCCAGTCATTGGAAATTTGCGGAATCCTTTTGGAGTATCCGTGTATTTCACACGGCCAATTTTATGTCGCCTGTTCACGCGTTACCAAACAATCAGAGTTGTTTGTGTATGCCCAAAATGACAAAACCAAATCGTTCATAATAAGGCATTCGAATAAATATAGGATAAAAATTATATAAAAATGTGTTCTATGAAAATGCGCATTGGTGTTTTCTTATTTATTATTTGTGTTTCCCATTCATAATCGTTTATATGCAGGAGAACGTCTGCCGGGTCAGCTAGTTTAAAATAAAAAGGTTTTCCATCGATAGTATTGAGAGAGTGCTTAGCATTTTTGTTTTATATACATTAAGGATTTTTTGTCTTATGTTTTGTTTTTTATGTAAATACATTTTACATGACATTGTTGCAAATATATTTTGTTGTTGGCTTTTAATTGTTTAAAATACACAATAATTGATGGTCAGTTCTTACGTTTATTACTATTTTTGTGCTGACTTGCCGTCAGCCTTTTAATGCTTACGTTTGAGTTTCATACATAAGAACCAACCATGAACAAATACATTTATTTTTTAATAAATTTTATGTAAACTGTATTTAGATATTTTTTGTTTTTGTTTTTTTTTTCTTTTGTTATAAATAATTACCATTTGCCTAATTTGAATTCACACAAAAATACATTTTTTAAGTACAATTTTGTTTATTAATAAAAAAGGTAAATGTAGGTAGTAGTTAATATGTTTAATTTTTTTTTTTAAATACACTGGTAATCAAATTAACAAAAAGCTTATCTATTGAAAAAAATACAAAGATTTGTAAAAAACCAAATCAAAAATTAAAAAGTAAATTTTATGTCTTATATTAGGTAGATGGTAATTAAATAATAGTTAACTCTTTAAATGGACAATAAATAAAATATGTCTATTGTATATATATTGTCCAGATATTGTTGTTTTTATAACTATATAAGAATAGTTAATTGTTGATATTTAGACGAGTTCCACTTAATAAATAAAAATATAAAATAAAATTTAAAACTAATTAAGTTTTTAATTTAATTTCAAAATTTATTTCTGATTATTTTTATATGTGTATTTTATGTTTTTAGTGTTACTGTATTTGAATTTTTAAAAAATATTAATATAATTATTGTTTTTTTTTTTTTTTTTTTTGTTCATCAATATGACCTCATGTTGTTTTAATTATGCATTTATTTGTATTGAAAAGTTATTTTTAACTGTTTTTAACTTGCTTTTTCGTGAAGATCAAATATTTATTATATTGTTTGATTTAATGTTTTCAGTGCTCTTAAAATAATGAGGTATGTAGAAGAAAATAAAATTTGATTTAATATTTAAAAAAAAAATTACAATGCCTGAACATTAAAAATTGCAGCACAAGTGAAACGATTTTCTTCAAATTTGAAATTTAAGATTTTTAGGCGATTCCAGAGTCGAAATGGAAAAAAATATTTTGCTCTAAAAATAACGGTACCTGCTGTACAACCCTTGTGAAAAAATCCTTTTATCTTGGCTTTCATAAAAAAAATGCATTTTCAGCACCCCAACCACTGCTAGCTAGACTTGCATATATGTATGTGTATAGAAAGTAAAGACCTATCTTAGTACATCAATGAATTTTTGCTATCATTCATACCTAAAAATTGCTGTGGGATCTTAGTCTACAATTAAATAGTTGCTAAGTCTTCTATCTAGCTGATTTATTTTAGTAGAAAATAGAATTAAAAATCTTCGTATATAAAAATTAGTACCTCTTAAGAATTTTTAAAAAATACTTGTTATCGTTATTGCTTGAAGTGTAGAGACTCGAACTAAGATGGTGGCGCGACAGCTCGTGAATAACCAGAGCCTAATAATTAACAACCATTCCGCTGTGCAAGGTTGTATGCAGGAATAATGGAGGGGACCTAAAATCTTATATCAGAAGCTATTTTTTCATGACGGCCTCTTGCCGTCAACTTTGATTGAAAATTGAAAGATATTATTTGCTCAGGATATTTTTTTTTAATTTTTGCAGTTTTTCAAGATAAACAAGATCAAAACATTGCACATCTGTCATTCATTTTTGGGAAGTATTTTACTTTTAAAGAAACCCATAATGTTAATAGACAAGAAGCCAATGAATGACTTAAATCAAATTATTGACGATTGTTACTGAGTTATTTCAAAGTCTATTCGTTAATAGGGAGGTTCACATTCAACGACGTGTCGACCGACCGAGTCGTTTTGCTAGCGTTCACATTCTACGACCGTTTCGCCGACTTCATTTGAAAACAAAATTTCAATGAGCAAACATTACGCGTATTTAATTTTTTACACCAATATTACCGCACTTTTTTTGAGTTTTTGCGTTTCTATTTGTTGTTTTACTTCGATTTCAACGCGTGCTATTTAATTCTTACATAAAAAATAGAAGAAAAACTGAAAAATTAAAATCATCGGTCGCTCAACTAGTGTTCACATTTACTACAACGGTCGACCGACCGAGCAAAATATTAAAAAATTTGAACTACACAACAAGTCGATCGACGGTCGTTCGACTGCTGTTCACATTACAAAAATCTGCCGACTAGATACATGTTGATCAACTTGTCGTTGAATGTGAACCCCCCTAATCTAAAAAATCGAATTCCTTTTTTTGTTCGTACGCGCATAACTCGGCTAAACATCATTCGATTTGCATGGGGATTTTATGGTAGGATTTGTATTGAACCAGATTAACACACAACAGAGCAGAGTCGAAAAAACATTCGACCGACAAAGTCAGAAAATCGTGAAAACATCTTTCAATCTTTCTGAATAAGTTTTGGCTGAACATCATCCAAATTGGATGGGACATTAATAATTTAATCAACTATAGGTGAATGAAGTTCGCCGGGTTAGCTAGTATTTATATAATGTTTGTTCGTTGAGTCCTGAAGTCGCTCCGGGGTCGCCCCAAAGCGTATTTTGAAAACCCTGAACTCACCCTAACAATCAAATTCACCGTTTTTTGAAACCTGGGGTCGCCCTGAAGTAGCTAGGTTTTTTGCTGGGGCGAGTTGAGGTAACGAATAAACTGCCAAGTGACTGAAAATGAACTTCAGAATTCATTTTCAATATTTGCGATCCTCTCTACAGACAGTCGTACGACAAAAAGCATAGAATTTCTTTTAATGGTTCGTACATTTGATTCGTTCATTTTCTAAACGGTTCGTGAATTTGTATGAGGGATTTTTCTGAGAGAATTTTTATTCCCATTCTCCTCCACAACAGCTCACTTTTTTTTGTAAATTGGTCTAAGGTTAAAAAAAATAGCCTTTATCCATCGTAATGTTCCAAGGTCTCGCTCTACCACTGCTTTATAATCTACTAAGGTATTTTCAAACAAAGCTTATATTTTTTTTTTCTAAAAAAAAAAATAAATTTGATGGCACTAGTGACTTACAACTCTCAACCAATCCTGTGTGCGTGCCTGCACGAATAAAGAAGACCTACAGTTTATTGCCGAATCCGAACGGCTAATGTGAGCGGCACTTTTCTATGACAAGAAATAGGTACTCTTGGAGGTTTTGTCAATTCTTCGCAAAAGGGCAGTAGCCGTTTTATTTTTTTTTTTAATTATTAGGCTGCAAGGCTGGGGCTTTAACTTAGACCTCCGGCATGACAGTCCATCGCACTAACCATCACGCCACGGCTACTGGCATTTTTTTTTTCTATTTGAAAGATGGATGTCTATCAAGATTTTTTGCTAGACTTTTTTCGAATAGACTCCCTTAATAAGGCGCCCTATATTAGCACATTGGTAGCATTCCCAGCTAAAAGCTAAGATATCTTGTTACTTAATTTTGTAGGCGCGAAATCGCTAGTCTTACAAATTTAGGCTAGTTAAGCTTCTATTACTCCGGTTCTGTATTTCCACCACAATTAAGGAGCGCGGCCACGGCCAAGAAATATGAACAAGAAGAACAAGGTTAACTATACAAATTGTGGATATTCTAAAATTTTCTAAACTCTCTAAATGGTAGCTAGCTGAAAGAAACATACGTTCGTAAATATTTAAGAGCGCTGATATACATTAAATCATACCTTTTTTACAAATAAATTAAAATGATTTCAAATTAATTAGCAAGTTAATTTAAAAATACATTTTTTGTAGTTCATCAATTAAATTAAGTAATAATTTAATATTATTGATTTAGTTTTATGCTGCAGCAAGTAAATAACTTTAAGCTGCTTTAAATTTATTTAATGTGCATGCAACATCAAATGAGGAACCTATAGATTTTAATAAAATTCGATTTTGTTTGTTGTTTAATATTCATAATTTTTATAATATTTTTTTAAGCTTATCTAGAAGCTTAGCTTTTCTAAATTAATAATATAACCTATTTTTGTTGTAAATAACCTAAGAATGAATGTTTTAACAAAAATATAATAAATTTTAGAAAATCATAAAAGATTTAGAACAACGCTAGGTTGTCCACATTCAGGAGACTATTTCTACATAATAAAACCTTAGCCTAGTACAAGATGTTAATTTTTTCAATCGAATTTATATAACAAAAATAAATATTTTAATAGTAATAAATATAATTTGTTTTAGTGAATCTATTTGCTTATTTTATTTATTTGTTTTCACTAGCATATAATGTTCTTTTTTTTAAATATTGTAAGTAAGTAATTTTTTTTTTTAAATAAATAATAAAAAATTTTTTCATTTAGTTTTTGTTCGCATAACAGCGTTTTTTTTTCTCTCTTTAAATAATTAAATTTACAACAAAAAAGGTGTAAGTATTGCAGTTTTGTTTGATGATAGGAAGAATAAATAATTTCGTGTGTTTACATTGATGTGAGATAGTAAATTTCACTTTAATGGAAATTGTCGCCCAATCAGCAATATTCTTACAATTTATTTGGATTCTCAATGTACATTTTAGTTTGTTTTTGGTTTCATTTCTTTTAAGTAAATTGGACGGGACACAATATTGAAAACAAAACAAAAATAACTTGAATTTTTAAACTTAATAATAAATAACTAATTAATAAATAACATAACTAGGAATTAGAATATAATTACATAATATGTATAATTAATAATATTGTAAGTGAAGGAGAGGGAAATCTTTTCAATAATATATATATAAACTAAAAGCATTTTGTTTAAGAAGATTGAGGACAATTTCACTAGGATTCTTTATCCAATTTAATCATCAGCTGATGTTGGTTTGATGTTATCTAATCCTAGTTTGCTTAGAATTTGTAATGCAGCAGAAGCAGCCTGATCTTGTGATTCTTCAATATTCAAGCCCACACCATGGCAGATTTGTGGCGGTGCTGTTGATAATGTGACGATTGTAAGGAACTCATTGTGATTGCCTTTGGGATAGTCTGAAAAGTTTGCCTATAAGAAGAAATAATTAGTGTTGTCAATAAGAAAAATAATAGTGGTGACATAATCCATGAAAAAGAATTTTTATTATTTTGACATGGATTACATGTCTTTCTCGGACGGTTGGGTGTGATGTAGCAAAAAGAGGACCGTCACGAAAAAATGTACCGCTCGCGCCCTACTGCTAAGTGACTGTTTGCACTACAGACATCCTACATATACCAATCGATAGATAAAGATTGCGCAAAGATTATAGAGGAATTGTTTTATAGCTATCGCCTCATAGTTTCAGGTGATGAGTCATCGCGTTTGGGGTAAATTGCAGCTAAATTAGGAGTACTCAAATTAATTTGAGCTCAATTTCTTCGGATATAAAAGTGCCACTGACGTCATTGATATCTCATTCGAACGGGTTTGAAAAAGGACATCCCTACGCGTATTTCCCATACCGTTAATTCACGTTATAGCACATAAGACATGTAATCCATGTTCGGTAGGTGCCACAAGGGCGATCTACCAAGGGTATTTTTTTTTTACGATTGCTAGAAGATCCATAGATGTCACTTTTAAAATATTATATATTTAGCGAGTGCAATGCAAACAATTTTCGATTATATAAAAAGAAATTAATTTCACCAGAAACTTGTAGAACACCCGACCCACACAATGTAAAATTTGGTGGCGGGGTCTGGCAGTTGTGTCAAGAGTTTTCTGGTGTGAAGCCATCAAAACTGTTAAATCATAAAATTATTGTGTCTTTGATCACAGACCTCTACATATTAGTCACAGAAAATGATAAACATTTTGACTCTCAGTCGCCATTTATTAAGATTTGATTGTAAAATTTAAAAAAATATATGTGAGACTTACCTGAAAACCAAGAATTTGTGCTAAATATAAAAGTTGGTCCTTGGGCCGAACAGAAGTTCCATTAGCAGGTAACGAACATTTTTTCTGAACAGGTGGTGTAGATGGTTTTGATGCATTTGCTGATTGTGAAGAATCGGCTTCTGCAGTATTTTCCACCTCCTCAGAATCTAAAAAAAAAGTAAAATAAAATATGTATGAAAATTAATTTTCTTTTGTATTTGCTGGATTATTGATTCAATAGCTTTTTTTAAACTTAAATTTGCATATATTCCTTCAAAAAAAGAATTTATAAAATAAATGCTTACTAACCTCTGCTATGTTGCCGTAATAAAATTACTCCAGGTACAATTTGTCGTCCCGAGGGTCCACCATTTCCATTCGGGGCAGCAGCATTTCCATTTAAAGTTTCATTTGAATTATTGTTTTCACTGAATTTAACTTTACGAGAAGGCTTTGTATCTTGATTTTGATTGGCCACTTGACTGTTATTTTCTTCATTTTCATTTTCATTTTCTACAGCAGCGACCTCGAATCCCATTGCAATCAGAAGATCTGTAAATAAATTCAATTAAATTTTGTTTCTATTTAATTATTTGATTGCAAAAAAAAAATGTACTTTGAGCAGCATTTCGTTTGGCCAACTTTTTAGTTGCACCAGTTCCACGGGCAACCTTCTCCGGTACATTAACTTCCATAACAAATTCTCTTTTTTTAGATTCGCCACTCCGTGAGATCAACTCGTAGGTAGGTTCTTTTTCATTTCGACTTTGTTGTATGTGAATTAATCGAGATATCGGATTCGTGTCCTCGGCACATTCGCTTTCGGTTTTTTCTCTGATCGAATTCTTTTTCTTCGGCGTTGGTGATGTTTTCCTTTTAAAATTTTTCACTTTAATCCGTTTCACTGGCGGCGAATTCGATGGTGAGGGTGGCGGAAGTTTTTTCAATTCTTCCAGCATTTTTTCGGCAGCACGTTTTTTCGAGATCTTCTTGCCATTACCATCACCTTCCGTCTGCAAAAAAATATTAAGCAAATAATGATAAGTTTAAATAGTGCAAAGGTCGATTTCTTTATCTTACGACAATGTCTCCAACTTCGCAGGTTGTGATGAAACTCTTCATATGTGCTGGTCCCTCTTCGCGGAGAACCTTAAATGATACAGTGAGATTGTGTTTGATGGCAATCTCGTGGACTAGAGATATCGGCGATTTCCATTCACCTTCCTTTGCAGTTCGCGTGAGAATTTCTTTGAATTTATTTGCGGCCTGCGCTCTGAGCACTTGTAATGCTCTTGATGCCGCGTCATGTTTAGCCGATTGTAATGTCCTTCCACTGCCGACAAATTTTTGTTTTCCAACTATAAGAGTGATTTTACAGAGTTCAGGAGGTGAATGGACTGTTAAGTGTGGCGGAATTGAGGAAACTCCATTCACTGAAGGAATTTGTGCCTAAAATAGTTTATTTAAGTTCAATATAATTTAATTGTTAAATTTGAAATAAAATCTTACAGGTATAGGATATTTAGGTTTACCACCTGGGAAACGTTGCATCGTTTGTTGATGTTGTTGTGGATGCCCCCCTGGTACAAAATCAATTTTTCTTGGCATTCGTTGATTGTTGTGCTGTGGTCCTGTTGAAGGTTGACCATATTGACTGTTAGTAGGGTTTCGATTTGGAAGATCTGACTGTGTGCGCGGATCGAAGACATAGTACGTCTGCTGACCAAGTTTCATTGCAAGTGCATTAAGTTCCACAGTCGGTGTGATTGTGGTGCGAAGACTGCCATCTTCTGGACGACGAATCGCTTTCGGAAGTGGATGTTTATATTTAGTCTTTTTTATTGCCTCCGCAGCGGCTGTGTGTTGTGCTTTTTTAATTTTATATCCTTCAGCTGAGTACTCTTCGTCACCTAGTTTTAAGGTTACTGTAAAGCGTTTGCAGTGTGCGGGTCCATTCTCACTTGTGAGGCGGTATTGATGTTGAATCTGAAAACAGGTCAATTCATGGTAAGAACAAAATAAATAATACTTTTACGCTTAGCATACTAATATTAACTTACTTTGTTGAAACGGGCCAATTCATTCACTAAACACATAGGCGTCTTCTCTTTTGTAGTTGAAAAACATCCATCTCCTTTCATTACCACTGACATAAAATCACATATTAGGGCATTATTTTCACCATCCTTTTCGTCTTCATCGGGTTTCTTTTCATGATTTTGAGGAGTAACTGAAAATTAACATTTTATTATCATAAAATATTTGATTGATTATTTTTTGAATCTATTATACAATCTTCAGCTGTAGCAGATAGTTTATCTGATGTTATCCCGGTTGGTTGTGCTGTACTTATGGCGGGGATTTCAACTTCTGAAACTGTAGGAAGCGGAGTTTTAAGAGGAATATGGTTCTTGTGATGATGACTGCTTCTGTTAGGGTTCTGAAGAATCGCTCTTGGATGTGAAAACTTTTGGGGTTGGCGCTCTGGGATGCCATGACTAATAACCGGAATAGGTTTCTGTACATGTTGCTGTCGGAATTGTTGAGCATGCGAAACTGGTGGAGGTCGCGATAATGGAGGAATTTGTTGGTTGTTGTTTAAGTGCGATGGCGGCTGACATGAATTTAGTTTTTGATGTTGCACGTGCTGTAGTTTATTTTGTTGTTGTTGTTGTTCTAATTGCGGCGGTGGTGGTTTCATTATTTGAACCTGGTTGCCAACAACAGGAATTGGCTGTTGCGAAGGAATTCTCGGTTGTGGTCCTTGTTGAGGTTGATGGGAATTATTTCTTAGTAATGATGGAGGACCATTGTTTTGTGTATTTTGGTATTTTAATGGACCAACAGGTCCGACTCCACCACCGCCAACATGAGGGGGCGGTCTTCCTTTGTGGTGTTGCATTTGATTTTGTTGCATTTGATTGTTTAATCTTGGAAGTTGATGTTGTTGTGAATGCTGATGATGGCCCAATCTATGAAAACAAAAATTATAATTAGAGCACCAGTAATAAAATCATTAGTCAATTAGGTTAACTAAAAATTGGCCAAACTTTAACTCAAAAGTTAAACAACTTTAATAAGATTATCTAGGTGGAAGGACGGCTTGATGTCGAAGCGATATCCTAGAAATTATATCGCTTCGACATCAATGGATTGTACGTAAGTATAATCCATTATATCAGTCATAATGACCTTGGTGTAATTTGATAATATCAATACAATCTTGCCCCTCAAATGACAGCGAAACTAAAAATACTTTGATTGAATTGGGCTGGGAGGTCCGCGCGAACCCTCAGAAGGTATTTAAGAGGAAAAAACGATTAATTTCCCTTCAGGTTCATTTAAAAAAATAGATTTCTGAGATAAACCTATGGTACATATACCATTTTTAAAACTAACGTTCTCAAATAATACATTTTTTCTTGTTTTCAATCAACCTACACATACAGGCTTGTTTTGTCACAAGTAAATTCAATTCCAGCCCTATTAGAAAAAATGGCCTTGACATGCAATTTCAAGGTAGAGAGCTTAGCTTTTGATGTTAAGAACATAGTTAAGGGTATTGTTTGCTAACAAGTCACATAGTCATCGTTAGAATTCCGTTTTAATTCTTAAAAACTTTTGTTTACGCCTACACATTTGCCTCTTCAGACCGTTTCGCGTCGGCCGTCGCAAACCAATCACGAAGTGAAGAGGACCAAGAAGATGGTGAAACATGTAATCGGCGAAACCTATGATTAGTTCGATGAAAAGTGCAAAATCCAAGAAGGGGATTTTGACTCGAAATTCAATTCGCCAGACGAGTATTTTTTGTGCCAATGTAATGATTTCTTTCGGGCGCTTTCGGGCATCCAATGGAAAACAAAATAATTTTAGGAAAATCAATATCGCGAATAAAAATCGTATTTAAATTCTCATAATTATTATGACTGACTCACACCGATTAGGGGATTTATGCAGCCAGTTGTACGATGATTCCAGTAAAACAAGTCCAAAAAAAAAAAAAAAAAAATATAATTTTATTACATTCCATAAATTTTAATTTTAAGTTTCAATTATTCAAATCCAAATGAAAGATGACAGCAGGAGTCTGAATACAAAGCAATAAAATTGAAAGGATTTTTTTTTTGTTCCTCAAAAGGCAGTTCGACTCGAGAATTCGAACTATGTATGTACCTTACCTACTTCGAAGAAACTTACCATCAACGAAAACGAAAGAACTACGACATTACACCGGCTTGTGGTTTCGTATATTTTTCTCGAAATACTGATGATGTCTGATAAACTACTTCCATTGCGAGCACACACAAGAGGAAATGTCATTGGACATAAAGAAGGAAGATAATAAATACTTTTAACAATGCTTTTTTAAGGGATTTGCTATTGAAACGTTTCCTTAATGCAAGGAGTAAATATAAACGTAAGCAGGCAAAAAAAATATGAAATGAAATGTTTAAAAGAGGTCTTCTATATAAATCAGCACTTCTTCTGAAAAGTTCAGAGCACAATGAAAGAGTAAAGGATTGAGCTCTGTAGCGCGTTTTGTGGACAAACAGCATGAGTTGTGCTGCTTCTGTGTCACTTGCACTGTCGAATGACAAACAAACAATTCGGAATTCGTAGCCTGATGGCGGAATGGAAAGTATAATAAAAAAAAATTTTCTTTAAGAGTGCAACAAGGGTCAGTGGTAATCATAAGTTTGCTTGCGCGATATTTGGTTAAGAGCACTGGGGCGGAAAGAAATCTAA
The DNA here is from genome assembly GCA_947049315.1 of Epistrophella euchroma. Classification (NCBI taxonomy): domain Eukaryota; kingdom Metazoa; phylum Arthropoda; class Insecta; order Diptera; family Syrphidae; genus Epistrophella; species Epistrophella euchroma. The sequence continues at coordinate 115,110,257 of OX346245.1, read as the reverse complement.
CTGGTTTCCATTCTGACACCCTTGGTATTGTGAGCAAAACCGATGACTATGAAAGGATTCGTTGACGGCACCACTTTACCGTATTATAAAGGTTTCATTTAAAAGGATAATTTCTTGTTTCTTTTGGATTGGATTGGATTGGAGAAAAAAAAAAACACACATGAAACGACATGAAAGTTTTTTTTTTTTTGAAGATTTCAATTTTGTTATTGGATGGTGTGTATATTTTTGTGGGGGGAATTTTGTTTAACAATTGACACATTATTGGCAAAAGTTTGACTCTTTTCTCAAGTGTATACAAGGATGGGGAATTAGTTTTTGAATTGGATTGTTTGGTTATAGGGTGTTTTTTTTTTTGGTTTGTACAGGATAAATAAATTTCATTAAAGAAATTAAAATTTTTGAATAATACATAATCATTTTTATTTTGCAGAGTTTGACAAGAAATTATAGGTAAATGCCGACAATGTATGCTGGCTGGCAGGCGCGGTAATTTTTTTTTTGTTTTAATTCTTGCACACCAGCTATCGAATCCTGTCCCAAAAAGCTCTTGAATCTCTGATTTCAAAAATAGTCTTTAGTAATCAATTACTAAGGGAGAAATGTATTAAAATAAAATTACTATAATTATTTCACAGCCAATTTAACAATTTGTTGCTCTAAAAGTCATTTGTCTTTTTGGTTTGGGAGCCATTAACTTTTTTCAATTATCTTAAGTCAGAGCACCCCGCCTGGAAAAATGGCAAGTTTTTGCTAAGTTTACGCAAGGTCCTGGCAAGATTTCGGTAAGGAAAACCTAGACAAGGAAAATATGACAGTCCCCTTTTAGTGCCTTGCTGAGAACATATATTTAATAAAATACTGGTGAAGCTCTTGATAGTAACTAACCATGTGAGTACAGTGTAGCAATATGACAATTAATAAAAGTGGGATCTTATTATCGTAATAAAAACGTATATGTTGTTGTTAATTAACTGTTCAAAATACATATTGAAATTGAATCGGTGTATCAAATAGTAAAATATATTTTACTACATTAATATTTTTATCAAGAAAAAACATGTTTTGAAAATCTGCTAATCTCTCAATAAGCAACAGAAAGTGCACCCTTGCAGAATCACAAACGATAACACTACCGGGTGCTACACGCGTTTAAAGTGACGTAACGTAAATGCACAAAAACGGCATGAATATTGGGACTGTGAGTGCTATGTAATAGACAGGACCAACCAGGACGACCAACAGGTTATTGGCAAGCTGAAGTCTTCCAAGCAACATAACAAACAACGGGAAGTGCCTCTTAAAATAAAAACCATGGAGAATTTTCGTGGAGGCACCAACTGTATCAGCGTGTTGGTCGTGCGTCGTCAAGGAATTGTCTCCCGTCAACAATACAGACTGCAAGCAACTGTAGGTACCAGACACTGACTGAAATATTTGGAACAAATCTAGTTTTTACTATAGTCAGGGTGTAGGCAGAACTTAACCAACGAGGCAAAAAGGTACATAACTGGTGAGGGCCTAGCAAAAGCCTATAGTAACCCTCGATAGACCCTTGTTAGTAACTATGAAAAACTTGCCAGGGCCTTATTCAAAACTAGATTCATTTTCCAGGCGGGTTTAAGTTTTGTTGCTTGAGGGCATGTAATTTACGATGCAAAGATATACATAATTAAAAGCGAATCAACTCTACATGAGAATCCTCACCACTTTTAAAAGGAAACTTTTAGTAAAGCAAATTTCTGGTAAAAAAGAGAAAATGTTATAATTTGAACACTTCCCGCCTACAAAAAATGCCAAGTTTTTGGCAAGTTTTTGTTAAGGAGAACCTAGACGAGGAAAACATGACAGACCCCTGTTAATGCCTCGCCTCGCTGAAAACATTTATTTAATAAAATATTGTTGACGCTCTTGTTAGTAATTAACTGATGAAATCGAAATATGACTACAAAAAGCGGGTCGCAGTGGCATCGTAAGCGAACATCGTTTACTTACCCGATTAAAAATCGCTGCCATTGAAACCATGGCAGCGATTTTCAATCGGGTGAGTAAACGATGTGTTTTACCTATATTTTGGTTTCAGTGACAGCAATTCGTGTGCACCTTTTATCTAAAACAAAATATATGGAACAAATCTAGTTTAAACTAGTCAGGGCTTAGGCAGGACATAATTGACGAGGCAAAAAGGTACATAACTGGCGAAGACCTAGCTAACGCCCATAGTCACACTAGCTAGACACTTGTTATTAACTAAAAACTTGCCAGGGCCTCATCGAAAACTAGATTCTTTTTTCAGGCGGGTTCGGTTCTGTGACAATTATTTTCCATACAAATATCGTTTATTATATTCTAATTATATGCTTTATATTTATTATTGGTCAAGTTCGTAGCTATAACACGTAACTGTTTCAAACTACAGTATTGTGCAAATCAATCGGGACAAACATGTTTTTTTTTTTTTAATGAATTTGGCACTACGATAGTAGGCTTTAATTTTGGCGTTAATTTATTAAACCCTTTCGTTAGTACTTATGTATTAGTTTTATCCAATATTTCTGTTGACTTTTTAAAGGTAGCTGGCATTTTTTCTAGGTTTTTTTTTTACAAAATGGTTAGCTTTAGAAATCATTTTCCTTGGTACATTCTGTATCAAGATTTCGTTGCTTGAACAAAACATGGGTATCTCCGTGGAAAAGAGTGCAATAGTCATCGCCTTACATGAAGACACAGGAAAAACTATAAGGAACATTTTGATTGCTATTGGAGTAGCAAAATCAAATGTTGCTAGGATAATTGCATTCAACGGGTAAACATGATCACTTGAAACACGCAGAAAGTGCTATGCGACTGACTACGGCTAATGACAACAGAATGTTGGTCTGAACAGAGTTATAAACCCTGGAAAGACAAGTGGCAAGTTTCAAAGTAGCATGGAGTCCGCTGGAGTTCAGGTGAATTTGTCTACAGTTTAACCGCTTTTTCTTGAATTGTGTCGTAAGGCGAAAATGCCATTGAAAAGACAGCTTTTGACAGATTTTAGGCGAAAAAAAGACTAAAAGTTGCAAAAATTGAAAAGAGTTGGACTCCAGAGGGCCTCGAAGTGGCTCTCGTCCGAGAAAACTACTTTTTCCAGGCTTCTGAAACCCAATTCTTATCAATGTTGGTCCACCTTAGTCTCTTTTTCGACTAAAATCTGTCAAAAGCTGCTTGCTGCTGTGATTTCTAAAGCTGAAGCGGTCTAGAAACAACTAAGTTGACATTTTTATGAAACACCCTGTTTTGAAAATATTTTTTAATATTTTTTTCTTCTTAAATCTACCTAAGCTATAAACTCTGTCAGTTTCATTGAAATCGATCAAGAAACAACGAAGATGACATTTTTATGAACCACCCTTTCATGAACAATGACAAATTTTTTTTTGTATCCGCATCGTACTTAAAAAAACCTATCCCCCATGCCACCCAATCTCTCTAGATTCCTAATTGTTAAATCACAAACAACAACACCCTATTTTTATATTTCTTACTCCACTCGCGTTCAACTTTACTCTTACCACCCAATTGCTATACCACATCATTTTACCTAATTGTTGCCAGTTTAAAAGCCCAGATGTTTCGCAGCGGAGATGTGTCTTTGAGAAGATTTTGTTTGCGAGGATGTGCCACAGCGGAGATTATGCTTTGAGAAAATTCTGTTTGCGGGGATGTGTCACTGTGGAGATTTGGTTTTGCGATGATTTTGCTTGCGAGGATGTGTCGTGCGGAGATTTTGTTTGCGAAGATTAGTCGGGTTCCCAGGTTAAAGCAGTCAGAAAACTTTTGTGCAAGTAGCCCTAATTAATTTATTATATTTAATAATTATTATAAATTTGGATAAAATGATACAAAAAATTGTATTCGGCTGCAATAATAACAGAGAAAAAGCAACACAAAAATCACAAAATTCAAAACAGACATTTTTCGTTAGCAACCATGCAAATCTTGTCCGACTATCGGTTTTGTTATTGTTTGGAATAAAGCTATAGGTTTGTATGCTTTTTTTTCAAAATCCGTATGAGATAAGTTATCTTACGGTCGCCTCTCTTACTACTATAGGCTTGTCCTAACATGAACAGTCGAGCATCTCAATCTTGATTTTGTCTCTCATAATTTGCGATTTGATACTTTAAGACTTATCGTTTGAGGCTATCTAACAAAGCTTTATAACTAATAAAGACACCCGCAAAATTCAGGCAGATTCACGTGATATAAAAAATTGGGCACCAAGGAAAGCCGCGGCGGAGATTTAAACGAGTGGACTCTGGGTCCAGTTGTAGAGAGGAGGGTAAAATCTATAAATTTTGAACTAATCAACCGATTTTAATGAAACGTTCAAATGCGATAAAAGATGGCATTAAAAATAATCGAAAAAATTGCAACATGCAACAAAAAAAAAATTGGACTGCGTTTAATTAATGACCCAAGCGATTTTGATGAAATTTTCGGGCCTAGTAAAAATGTTACAGGGAATAATTTAAAATACTTTTCGCCAACATGCTCTAGTTTTTATAACTATAGCTTTGTTCTCTGCTTTTGTTTTGTTTTCAAATAAAGTTTTTTTAATGAACAGTTTTTCAAAAGTATTTATTTTCAAACTTAAGTTTTTGAAACAAAAAAAATCAAAAAATTGTGTTCAAACTTCAAAATTTTACGTTATTTAGGGCCATTTGCTGAAACGAAACTTAAATATTTATGTTCAACATAGCATGACAGTTTACGCTGAGGAAAAAGTAGAACATAAGCGTTTAAGTTGAACATATTTAAGTTTCGTTTCAGAAAATGGGCCTAAGTAATATTTTTGCTTTTAAAATTCGATACTCCTATTAATTTCTAGTCAAATACTATAAACTAGATGCCTAAATGTCTTTTAGTTTTTGCAAAAATTGAAAATAACGTAATCTACTTTACTACTTAATTAGTAGAAAAAGGATCTTTGGAGCAACAAAATAACCGATGGAAAGCGAATTTAAGGAAAATTTACTTTTATTACTTTCAATTTTCTTAAAAACTAGAGCTTTTAGTGTTTCATATATTCGTGGGAATATTAAAAACAAAAATACTACTTAATAACGTAAAATTTTTAACAAAATCTGTTTGAACACAATTTTTTAATTTTTTTTCTTTGAAATATTTAAGTTTGAAAATTAATTTTTGAAAAACTGTTAATTAAAACAACTTAATTTCAAAACATGCTATACTTTACAAAAAAGTATAGCATAGCGTTGTGACGGTTACAGTTGTTTTTTAATAATTATTTTTCTGTATTAAGTCAATTCTTTTAGAAAATTTCCCCTCCAGTTATTTTCAATTTTCTCAAAAACTAAGACATTTTAGCATCCGGTTTTCTGTTTTTGACTAAAAACTAATAAAAGCATTGAATTTTGAAAACAAAATTTGTAAAATTTTGAACAAAAATCAGTTTGATTTTTTTTTTCAAAATTTTGAGTATGAAAATTAATATTTCAAAAACTATGCCCTAAGACAGATTTATCTCAAAATAAAAGAACAGATTTCTGGCTTTACTTACTTACTTTACTTTAGATGGCGCTCACAGCCCAGGATGGACTACGGCCTCAACCAACAAGCCCCTCCAGCCAGCTCGGTCCCTAGCTAGCTGCCTCCAGTTACGCACTCCAAGTTGGTTGAGGTCGTTCTCCACTTGTGTGCGCCACCTAAGGTGGGGTCTTCCTCTGCTGCGCAGACCGTCAGGGGTAGATTCGAAGACTCGTCGGGCTGGTGCGTTGGTGTCCATACGCTCCACGTGTCCCAGCCATCTCAGCCGCTGAATTTTCAGCTTCTTGACCAGGTCGACGTCGCTGTAAAGCCCGTAAAGCTCGTTATTAAATCTTCTCCTCCATACTCCATCGATACAGACTGGACCGAAGATCACCCGAAGAATCTTCCTTTCAAAGCACCCAAGCAGATTCTCATCCGTTTTTGACAGGGTCCATGCCTCTGCCCCATATAGCAGGACCGGGATGATTAGGGTCTTATATAAGGTCTCCTTGGTTCTCTGAGAGAGGGCTTTATTACTTAGATGCCTTCTTAGCCCGAAGAAACAGCGATTGGCAAGAGTAATTCTTCGTTTGATCTCTGCGCTGATGTCATTTTGCGATGTTACAGTGGAGCCCAGGTAGACAAAGTCCTTGACGACTTCGAAGTTGTATCTATCCATCGTGACGTTTTGCCCGAGCCGACGATGTTGAGATTCCTTTCTCGATGATAGCATATACTTCGTCTTGTCCTCATTAACAGCCAAACCCATTTTCGCCGCCTCCGATTCAATACTTGCAAACGCGCCGGTAACAGCTCGCTTCGTTCTCCCAATGATGTCAATATCATCTGCATAAGCAAGTAGTTGAACAGACTTTTGAAAAATTGTACCTCTGTTGTTGACTTGCGAGTTGCGTACAATTGCTTCAAGAACGATGTTAAACAGGTTGCATGATAGCGCGTCGCCTTGCCTCAAACCTTTCTCGACATCAAAGGGTTCGGTGGTGTTCTTGCCGACTTTGACGGAGCAGCGAGATTTCTCCATCGTCATCCTGCACAAGCGGACGAGTTTGGCAGGGATGCCGAGATGCGCCATGGCTCTGAATAGCTCGTCTCTGTCTACGCTATCATATGCGACTTTAAAATCGATAAAGAGGTGGTGTGTATCGATTTGAAACTCCTGGGTTTTTTCCAAAATCTGTCGGAGTGTGAACATTTGATCGACGGTTGATTTGCCGGGCCTAAAACCACACTGATAGGGGCCGATCAGATCGTTGACAAACGGTTTTAAGCGATCACACAGTATAGATGACAAGATTTTGTATGCGACGTTGAGGAGACTTATACCTCTGTAGTTGGAACAGGTCAGAGCATCTCCTTTCTTGTGGATGGGGCACACTATACCGAGGTTCCATTCATCGGGCATACTTTCCTCCGACCAAATTTTGGAGATAAGCTGGTGTATACTCCCTACCAAGTCATCTCCCCCTGCTTTGAATAGCTCGGCTGGCAGGCCATCCGCACCAGCAGCCTTGTACGTTTTAAGCTTGGCTATCGCTAACCGCACTTCATTTGGGTCGGGTGGACGGAAATTTTGACCATCATCGTCCAGGTTGAATGGAGTGTTCTGTCTTACAGCGGAATTTTGGCCATCTTCGCCGTTTAGCAGTCTAGAAAAGTGTTGTTTCCAGATCCTCAGCACCGACTGTGTGTCTACCACCATATTCCCACTCTCGTCTCGGCAGGCTTCCGTTCTGGCCTTGTAACCCTGGGTAGTTTGCCTCACCCTTCGGTAGAACTTTCGAACATCCCCCCTGCCGCTACAGTCCTCAATAGACTCGACCGCCCGCTTCGCATGCTCTCTCTTTTTCCTCCTGAGAAGTCGGCGTTCCTCCCTTCGCTTTTGCCCGTAGAGCTCCCGGGCTGCTCTCTCAGCAGCTCTGGTTCTAGTCTGCAGCATTGCTTGGTAGGCCTCGTTCTTTGCTTCATGTGCCAGTCTGCATTCTTCATCGAACCAGGGGTTTCGTTGTGGTGGCCTAGTGAAACCCAGCACATCAGTAGCGGCACTTTTGATGGCATTTTGGCAGTGTTTCCATTGGTCCTCTACAGATGATGCTTGTGGCGGGCTTGTTGAGAGTTTAAGAGAGACGTGGTCTGCAAAAGTCCTGGCTATCTCTTGCGATTTTAGCTTCGCGACGTTAAATCGTTTTACAGCATCCGCTCGTCGTTGTGGCGCCATAGATATCCGCATACGTACTTGCGCTACCACCAGGTAGTGATCCGAGTCTATGTTGGCACCTCGGAACGTTCGGACATCCAGGATACTGGAAGCATGTCTGGCGTCTATCGCAACATGATCAATCTGGTTGACGGTTCGTTGATCCGGAGACCGCCAGGTCCTTTTGTGTATATTGAGGTGTGGGAATAGAGTGCTTGCTATGATGGCATTTCGCCCCGCCGCGAAATCGATGAGCCTGAGTCCGTTACCGGAAGTGTTGTCGTGCAGGCTGTGTCCTCCGACTATCGAACCAAAGATGCCCTCCTTTCCAATCTTGGCGTTGAAGTCGCCAAGAATAATCTTGACGTCGTACTTGGGGCACCTATCATACGTATCCTCGAGGAGATCGTAGAATTCTTCTTTGGTTGAGTCATCCTTTTCTTCTGTTGGGGCATGGGCACAGATCAACGTGATATTTTTGAACTTCGCTTTGATGCGGATTGTGACCAGGCGCTCGCTTACATTTCTGAAGCCCAAGACTTCTTGCCTAAGTCTTCCCCTTACCACAAAACCACAACCAAAGAGCCGCTGACCTTGCTCCTTGCAGCACTCGCCGAAGTAGATGTCACACGTTTTCATCCTTCGGATGCCCTCTCCATCCCATCGCACTTCCTGGATGGCTGTTACATCAGCCCTTAGCCTATCCAGGTTCTCCACTAGTTGTTCGGCTGCACGTGGCCTGTTTAGGGTCCGTACATTCCACGTGCAGATCCGAAATTCATTGTCCTTGTTTCGTTTGCTGGGGTCGTCAACATTGAAATCATCCATATCCGAGGCTTGTTGTCGTTTCGGAACCGACATTTTTTCCGTGGTAGGGAAGTCACCCCGACGCACAACCCCCTAGCCTGGAGGACCAGATCCTTATTATAACTCCAAGGACGGGGAGCCGGATAAACCGCTCCTTATAGGCCTGAGCTACGAATACGTCGTAGTAGCCCATATAAGGTGTTCACTAAGTAGTTCAAACTGACTAGAACTGTAGACGCCACCGTTGATTCCATCTGGGGAATTCCTCCGCTGCCGCCTGAAAAAAGGAGAAGTGCCTTAGTGGAAACACTCCTCCCCCCCTCTCTCGTCTGCTGCCACCTTAAACCGTCCACAGGGATTGGATCCCCATCTTCAGTCAAAGGTACTAGGCACCCGATGTTCACCACGGGGAGGTGAGAGTAGGAGTTGATAGACAGAGGTTGATTGTGGACGCTTGTGTCCTCTTGAATGCACCGCGTTGTCTACCCTTTCTGGCTTTACAAAAAGGTATATCATGGCATTGTAAGTGTAACCGTTGTTTTCTAATATTTTTTTTTCTGTTTTAAGTCCGTTTTGAGAAAATTGCCCCTTCCGGTTAATCGGGGGGGAAATAGACCCCCCTCCCATTAATAACGGCATCTTCCATATACATTTTATTTAAAATTTAGGAAAATCGGATTTTACTCAAATACGGCTGCACAGACTTTTCTTTAAAAAATCATTTAATTCAAGTAATTAACTACTACGTGATACATTTAGGGGCCAGTTATAGCTATCATTGAAATTCATCATTGAAAATTTGTAATTTAAGATTTAGGGCATCTAAAACCAAAATCAGTAATTATTTTCATGCCAATGTGAAGCTGACGATTCAATTAATATTTATTGCGAAAAAAAAAATTCGTTTGGGTCCAACTTTCCACATAAATTGACTTTCATTTTTTCGATGATTTCACTACATTGATCATTGAAATAATTAAAGACATTTCATGAGAAAAGTTGGGCCGAAATGAAATTTTTTTCCCGCCTGGAAAAAGAATCTAGTTTTCAATTAGGCCCTGAAAAGTTTTTCATAGTTACTAACAAGGGTCTAGCAAGGGTTACAATAGGCATTCGCTAGGCTCTCACTAGTTATGAACCTTTTTGCCTCGACAGTTAAATCCTGTCTAAGCCCTGACCAGTTCCAATTAATCCCAGAAAATAAATTAAATGATTGGTATGAGAATTGGAAACATGACGATGGACATAGCCTATATTATAAAGTTATAAACTTTGTTGGTTTGTATGTAGGGGGTAATGTCTTGAGCTACTGAACCGACTCCATACATATCTTTGGGGTGTTGTCTCCATGTTGTGTGTATATAATGAAATAAAAATAAAAATTAGATTATTAAAATATAATTTAATTTTATTATTATAAAGTAAACTTTGAAATTATCACAACATTAATTATAAATTATATAAATTATAAAAGCGACGCGTTTCTGATATGTTAATCCATCTTCGGGCTTCAATTTGTTGAACTATGGTGTTAATTAGCCAAGTATATTTGTCTATACATTCCAAAAACATGAAATTCTTAGACTTGATAGAGATAGAGTCCTTTTTATTATAATAAAATAACTAAAGAATTATAATGAGAGCTTGTGGAGCGATAGCTTGGAAAACGACGAAGGACAATAAGGTTAATTTACGAAAAAATGAATATTGTTATTAGAGTTTAAAACGATCCTTATTTTATTAATTTTCATAAAATGTTTTCACTAGTTAGTTACTAGCTAGATCCTCATCAGCACTTAACTTAATAAATATTTTAAGCGAGGCACTAAAGGGGGTCTGTCATGTTTTCCTCGTCTAGATTTTCCTTACCGAAAACTACCCAGGGCCTTGTCTAAACTAGCCAAAAACTTGCCATTTTTCCAGCCGGGTTTTGGCCAGACATATTAATTAAGTTAAAAGCTATATTTTGGCATCGAAATAATCATAGATTTTGCATCCTAAACGTCTTTAAATAAATCATTAAAATTTTCAATGATGAGTTTCAATGATAGCTAATTTAATTTTTAATTTTAGTAATTTTTTTGTACTTTTGCTTTTTGCTTTTTTCGAAAATATTTTAATTGATTTCGATCAATTTTTTTACGGATAATGTTTTGAAGATTATTCATTTCGTCTTGGACGATTTTTATTAATCAGAAATAATTATTATAGCCAAAGTTAACGGTACCAAAATTTTATGCAGGGTAATTTGTATAAAAAAGGCTAGGGCGTTAAGATCGGATCGAGATCTGAAAAAAATCCTATTGGAGGGTCAAACGCTATAAAAATCAGATGCATTCTATCAGAAACATCCCGTGCCTATAACAAAAACAAACATTTTTTAACCACCATACATTGTTTTCAAATATTGAAGTACGAGTGTATAATTAATTTTCAACATTGTGCTTGTATATTCCAAATTAGACCATGTTAGTCTTAAATAAACAAATTTGGAAAATTGGTACATAACTGGTGAGGGCCATACTGCCCATAATTTCGTAATGGCCCTAACTACAAAATTTACGATTTTGAATTTAGTGCATTTTTGAAGTTGGGGCATTACCCTAAGTCCAAAAATGAAACACAAAATCGAAAATTTTTTAGTTAAGGCCATTACGAAATTATGGGCAGTATAGTAGCCCATTGATAGTATCTATTCAAAACTTTGCAGAGCGTCAATACGAAATAGATTCTTTTTATAAAATAAAAATAGTGCTCAGTGACGAAAAATTTTGAACAAAAATTTTGAGTTAGGAAGTAAAAAATATTAATTGATACAACTTTATTTAAAAAGAAAGTTCAAGAATGGATCTGGTATTAGGATTTTGTTGCAGAATTTGCTGTTGGATTTTTTATGTTTTTTTTTTTTTTTTTTATAATCGTAGAGGGAAGTTATACCGAATAACTAGACTTTTAAGGTTAAAATCGCCAATAACTGATTTTATTTTTTTATTTTTCACAAGGTTTCGTTTGACCTTCGAGTTAAAAAACTTGGGTTATTCATTAGGCCAACATCATAAATAACTGAATAAAAATCAAAACTACCGGATTTGAACGACAAAGTTTTTGGATTGTTAAAAAAACGAAACAAACAAAAATAAATAAGAGTAATATTAAAGGATTAAAACTGAAAAAAGTCACACCGCCTAACCGGCATGTCGCTGCAGAAGAATTATTTTATTGATTTGTTTACAACGTAATAGAGTTCTCCTTTTTGGTACCATATTTGACAGAAGTTTGGAATAAAATTCGTAGAAATTGGCTGTTTTTGTTAATTAAAAGAACAGAGCTAATGATTTTGGAAAAATTGTATAAACTCTTATGCAGTGCATAACTATTCCTCTTTTTGGAAAATAAGGCTGCACAAGTTTAAATTAAAGTTGGGGGATATTTCATTAAAGGGGGTTACCAATTACCAATTTTGTTTATTGGTCTGTGAATGATCAAACAAAATTAAGACTTCAACCATTCATTCATCCATTTATTCATTCTCCATTTAATTTTAAATCGCCATTAAAAATAGGAAATTCCCAATTTTTTTTTTTTTTTTGTGAAATTAAAAAAAAATCCCTTATTAATGGTGACTTAAATTTAGAGGAAAGTAAATAAACTGAATTTGCTATTTAGAAACATATCATTATATTCGGAATCACGAAGACCTGTAAGCTATGGATTGCTTCTAACACCCAAATTGTTTGCGGCGCGGAACATTTGACTTATTGTCAGAATTAGGGACTATACAAAAAAATTGCATACATTCATAGGCGGCCACATGACGTGATAGCTCGAGGAGAACCATGGCCTAGTGACATACAACCCTCAACCGTTCCCTTTTTCGTGTATAAGTAGTCGGCTGGAATGAATGAGGTCTACAATTTTCTGCTGAATCCGAATGGCTAAGGATAGAGGTTAGTAAGATGTGCTCGAATTCGATCGCTAGACCTCCGATCAGTGACAGTCCAACACACTAACCATTACGCCAAGAGCTATAGGCAGTATACAATACCGATACCATCATAAACAAAATAACCGTTATACGATATTATTCGATAGTAATTTTTTCCGAACGTCTACAATATGCTGTTGCAATATCTCCTAAAATCACTTCCCAGTCAAATTAATAAACCGCTCGACTTCACGTGGTGAAAATTCCGTAAAAAATTCAGGGTGATTTAAATCTACTCAAATACGTCACTAATTTAGGCTTTTTTTTATGTAAAAATAACTCCATCATGATTCTTATACACTTTAGGTAATCTGCATTAACTAACCATATTTAATAACACATCCGGTTTAAACTTTCTCTCGGACAAATTTAAATATTTTTTCGTTTTTCGATTGCAGATTTTATCCGCAACAATATGAAATAATACCGCACCGCTTGATGGCTCTCTCTAGCACTGAAATCATATGTTTTTTTAAAACTCGATGAAAGGTCTTGCTTGACGTGAAGAGTTAAGGGGGAATATCTCACAGATTGAGAAAAAAGTAAATTTAACCAAAGGCAACTATTTCAGTGATTGAAAACCCGCTGAGTTATTTGAATATGTAAGTAAGCAAAACGATGCGATGAAGAGAGAAAGAGAGAGAGAGCGACAGAAACCTTTCAACTTCGATCAATCCTTTATATGCTCTTTTTTGTATTGGTTTCAAAAGGTATCTATCTAATGGTATATAGAGTTTACCTACAAAGGAAGTAGACTCGTTTTAATTTTGTTGAATGACCAGAAACAAGGACAATATATGATAATCTCGTTGAATTTGGAAATATATAACGTATTAATATGATTGGCAAAAGGTCATGAACTTAACTCGAAGTCCTTACGGCTGTCATTTGGGGTGAGAACGTATTGAAGATGTGCATCGAATGCACGCTAGTTCTTTTGTTTGGAAATGCAGATTTAATGGTTATATTCTTTCGATGATATATGTGTTGAAATTACAAAAGGAAATGCAAATTTTGAAAGATAGAGCCACAAAGAACAAATCGCACGTATTGTAAATGGCAAGGTAATTAAACTTTCATTGAAATTATTTTAATATAGAATTTTAGATTTTATTAGCTTACCTATTTTGATCCCCCCTCATATGTGACATGCCATATGGTTGAGGAGGTGGTCCGCGTCTGGTTGCAGCATTTGGCATGTGAAGTGACTGTTGCTGTGGTGGAATACCCATATTCATTCCCATATGAGGTGGTGGCGGCGGCGGATGTCCTGAGTGCATTGGCCCTTGATGCATTGGAGGATGTCTCATGTGTTGTGGCCGCGGAGGCAGAGAATGTTGCTGCATGGTATATGACAAGGTTGTTCTTATTGTACTGAAAGTATAAAATTATTTATTTATTTGACTGTTGTATTAAAACAAGAATTAACGTATGTAAGTCTAACATATATTTTTTGTATTATTTTTTTTTGTGAATTCATAGGAGTATTATGAACGTGAAATTGGGTATTTCCATAGTTTGATCGAACTGAAAATTTTGAATTGGAATTTCGAAAATAAAAATTGTTACTATGCATTTCAATTTACACCGTTATTCGTTCGTATTCAATGCACCTTGTGCCAGCTTTGAGAATTGGTGAAGTTGGTTGTTTTATCAAAGTACATACAAAAATTATCCTATTTTTAAGGATGAAATAAAAGCATATACGACTAGAGGAATTATTCTTATCTTACCATTCTAATACTATGAAAAATTAAGAACAGTAAATATAGTTTTCACGTTGATTTTTATGTAGTGCTTTCATTTTTTCGATTCACAAAAGTTACTTGCATCAATTAGTGAAGCCACCAAATGCATAGAACACATATTGAAGGCATTTCATTCCTAGTTTTCCTTTTTGTTCTAGTCGCATGTTTCAAAGGAGACCCTTCGAACCCACTATTCACTTGTTTATTGTTTTTGTTAATTCTGACAGTGGATCACTCTCTTGCAGAGGTGTTGACTTTATTTATTTCAAAAACAAAACTAAATGCTTAATCGATTGTACTGCACGTTTTTGTATTGGACGAAAGGGCGTAAGCGCCAAAAGTCGAAAATTGAGTTCGAGACATTTTTAGAAACGTTTAACAGTGGCTTATTTTTGTGTTGAAAAAAAAAAAAAAATTATTTCTAATTGTAAAAGGCTCAAAATCACTAGTAAAAATCGGAACATATCCATTTTGTCCTAAGCAAAAACGGCGTATTTGCTTTTACTAAGTCCATATGCCAAAATAATCTGCTTATGTGCCATTTTTGCTTAGTTTCTCAGAATTTCATTGGTTCACACGCCTTTTTACCCACAACACACTAGAATCCTGATCACAAACTTGCTTCTCTTCACAAATCTCTGGATGACCATGAGAGTTGAGAGTATGAAGCTCACACTCAATCAATTTAATCATTCACAACAGATATGAAATTAACCAGTGTCTTACAATTTGTGAGTGAACCACAAAACAAAACGCCGCCGTTGCACTGAAGTAGAATTTACAACACATAGCTCAAGAAGTAAACAAAAAAAAAAAAAAGCAAAAAACATACTTTTTTTCAAAACCACCAGAAATCCCCCCTCAAAGTTTTTGGTGGTTTGCGGCACATGTTGTTCGTGGCTTACAAAACGAGCTACTTCTTCATGTTTGAATTCTCTATTATGCACATTTTTAGTTTTATCAACTGGGGATTTGGCCCCATTTTGAAAGAAAGGATGTAAAAAGTTTTTCACTTTATCTGGAGAACCATACATTTTATATTCCTTTAAAGATAATTTTCTAAAAACGTTTATCTATTTAATTTACAAAAATTGTAGACAATCCAATTTTCTAAAATTTTTTATTTGGAATGTATTGTTTTCAACATATTATAGCGAAAAGCTTTTACGCCTCTTTTTCTAAAATGGCGACGAAAACTCGTTTTTATCCTCACACTGATCCCTTCTACAGAACCATACAAAAAAAAACCTTTGCCCTGTACAAAAAGCAAAGTTCGACCAAAATGTTGTAACATTTCAATGGACTAATGTGCAAGTTCATTAATTTATTCCGAGCTGTGACCGTTAAAACAGGATCACTTTATCTAGGAAATTTAAACTGCAGGGCAGTGGCGAAGAAGAAATATTTATTTGGATTGGACACACAATGCCATAATTGATTAGAGTTATTATTACAAAATCAAATGGCTGTTCTTTTTTCTAAGCAAAAAAACTGCGAAAGGAACTGCTAAAGATTGTTGAAGGTTTTTCTTGATTACACAACTGATAAGGATTTCGAAGATTTTGAATTGGTAATTTTCTTATAAACAATTGGGTATCGAGTTCCAAAGGACACCACCAATGGGAATTTATCAGTGTGGGTACCCAGTCTCGTTTTTGTATTTTTTTTTGAACCATTTTTGATTGCAATTACGTAGTTATAACTTTTGATCTCGAGCTGTAGGTTCATATTTTTGGTATATATTCATTATATAAAAATAAAATCCATTGAATACAAAAATAACCAACTCTCTATCATTTTTCATTAAGAAAATAGATTCTAGACTTTTATCTTTGTTTACCATAATTAACCGTACTGAAATTCCAATTTAAAAAAAAACTACGTAGGTATGTGGAATTTTAAATAAAATTTCCTTTTAAGTGATATCTTTTTATGTCCTTTACAATTACCATCTAAGCTGTGTCAGTTAATTGAAAAAATCCGAAAATTATGTGATAAGCATTGCACGAATGCATTTTACACTTCACTCCATAATCGATTATCAGTTAAACATGTGTGCGCTTAGTAATGATAAGTGTTTCTACAACTACAATGCACACTTTTTAAAATCGCAAAAAACTGACTTTGATCGTGCGTCTCTCAGTTGGGAATTTACCAAAGAAAAATGAAGAAAAAATGGATTTATTTTTATTAAAATAGCTATAAATTTGGTTATACTTATTGGTTTTATAAGATTTTTACAAAGGCACAGAGACAAGGAATTTTTGTATATAATGTTTATACCTAGTATAAAAAAGTACCCTTGCCTGAAAGAACAATATTGATTCAATTATTTCTTTTATGTATATATAAGGAATAACAATGAAAAAGTTGAAAATTAAGAAAATTTTGAAAACTAGTACAAAGCAAGTTGATCTTCTGACCCTTTTCTTTGAGATGGTTATCCAATTTTATTTTTATGTAGTGCTAAAATTATCGACATTGCCCTATGTCGCTATTAAATCGAAATCAGAGTCGGCTTTAATGAAAAAAATAAAGGATTTGGTTTTTTAATTTTGTTTTTTAAATAATTTGGGTCTTTAAGGCCCATTTGCTGAAACGAAACTTAAATATTTATGTTTAACTTAAACGCTTTATTTTCTTTTTCCTCAGCATAAACTGTCACACAAGCGTTTAAGTTGAATATAAATTTTTAAGTTTCATTTCAGAAAATGGGCCTAAATAACTTCATTAAGATGGGCTCTTTTCTTAAAAATATACTACAGGTTTTCATACAATTAAATGCCTTAGGGCCATTTGCTGAAACGAAACTTAAATATTTAAGTTCAACATAAGAGCTTATGTGACAGTTTATGCTGAGGAAAAAGTAAAACATAAGCGTTTTAAGTTGAACATAAATATTTAAGTTTCGTTTCAGCAAATGGGCCTAAAACCGTTTGGACACTTTTAACATTTTTGTACCTATTCTGTTTTGTGTTTCTTTAAAAACACAAAATTCAAAGAAAAAACTTTAGCTAGAGTAAAACTTTGTTCAAATATATCGAGTTAGTTCTACAATCTAGGTACTAGATAACTATCTTTAATCTTAGTTACAAATATTAGCAGACATTTTTGATGATATAAAAAACAATGTATAAAATTAAAATGAAATTTCAGTACCTTTTTAAGGCACCCGTTGAAAGATCATGAATGTAAATTTTAAAGATCACATAAGAGGATTTAATAAAAAAAATTCATAAGTACGAACAAACATAAAAACAAAGTTTCTTGTTGCGAAGCACGCTGATTTACGTACTTTATGTATGTACCTATATTCTAATTATTTTTCCTTAATAAGTTTTCGGTTTTGTTGATTGCAGTTGCGCTATTACAAATAATAATCTAATAAATTTAGATTTTCAATTCGCGTTTTATAAATTTGTTTGGCGGGCATCCTAATCAGACAAAATCTTAAGTGTAATCTATTTTTAAGCTCCACCACTTATCAAACTTGCACGTACGATGCGGTTTCTCAACAATGGATTTTTTTAAAATGGTGCTGTAAATGATATTGAGCTGGGTCTCCTTAAACAAGTTTCAGAAGTCGGAAATTGTAAATCACTTGAAGCGAACAAAAAGTAATACAAATTACTTAAGAGTTGATTGATCTGTAATGTGTAGATCGAAGAAAATATCCCAAAGGGTGTTTTGAAAACGATGTTAATTATTTAAGAAGTCATGACATAGGTACCTATTTAGCAGACTTTAGAAATATTTACTTCTTATGTTGAAGTTTTAGTTCAAATCAACTGTTTAACATACCGATGGGTAGTACCTAGGCATATTATTTATATTATATTATCCATAACTTCAAATTTAAATTATTGCTATTGGATTTAGTTTAAACGAATACAGATGATAACGAATACAGGTACATATAGTATGCATCAATTGCACATTAACCCTTTTTGGTCTTCGCCATCTTATTGGCTACCTATAAAATTTGCATTTTCCTTGTCCTTTCTTTCTGAGAAATGCAACACCTCAAAAAGATGGAAATAAAAATATGCAAATTAGGTGCAGTTGCATTTCCCGTCCGTGGACAACATAATGCACCTCAACACAAAGGAAACAAGAGTAATGCATGAAACATTTTTTATTCACATTAATCTACGAAATAATAGGACACCCTGAACAAAATCGCAGCTGCAGGGATTAGTTTTCATGCATTTTTTTCTTTTTATACCTATTTTATTAAAAAAAAAAAACTTCATTCTATGTAATTCAGAGGGATGATAAAAGCATTGAAATTGCAATGTTAGCTAGGAGGTTGGTTGGTTCCTGTTGTTTGTAGAACTTGATGTTGACGCTCTAGCTATGTGTGAAATTTTCATTGCCAGTTTCTTTAGGAGAAACAAACTGCACGTAGCAAATTTTATGCAAAGAAATATAATAATATTAAATAATATAAATAATGAATGGACATACCAATTAATTTGTCGGCGACGTCAGATTTATTAGAAATTCTAGCGAAGAGCAAATTGTATTTTCGACTTCACTACCAAACTCGGGTGAAAAAAATTTTTAATTTATCGCGTGTGGAAAAAGTGTGCAAGTTATTGCATCAGAGGTATAACACTAAATGATTTATAGCATAATTCACCACTTTTTCCACCTTTTATTAAATTTTCCTTGAATTTTTCACTGAAAAATCCTTTTTTTTTTTTCAATTAACAACGCAATGATGGGCACGGGGCGGGGACGTCCCAATTGAATTACAATTAATTTAAAAACAAACACTTAATGAACGATACACTACGAACTAAATTAATATTTAATTATTATATTTGTTTACTTAAATTTAATTGATAAACAAGGAAATAATCCTTAAATTACAAATCTTAACATGCGGCCATATTAATTGGAACTCGACAAATGATTTCTATTTTCGATTCGAAAAATTAATTTATTTTTTTTTGTATTTGGATGGTATTTGTGGATGGTATTCGTGTATTTTGTTTCTCTTTCTGTCGTATAGGTACTTTTACAAGGTGAAAGAACGAAATAGAGAGAGTGATTATTTTGACAGCAGAACCAGCTGCTTTTCAAGGATATAAACTACACGCATGAGGGTATAGATGGCGTCGCAAAATTTTTGTTACAAAAAAGTGAGCAGATTTCAGCACCAGTGCTAGCGACGGTTCTCCAATCACTACTAATATACTACGTTTATATGCTGGATCGAGAGCTCGAGTTGGGTTAGGGTCGGATTTTCGACCCAGCGTTTTCGTTCATAGCTTTGAGAGCTCGAGAGAATAAAACGTTCTCAAGAGAATAAAACGTTAACTACATTGGCTAAAAAAGTGAAAAATTACAAAAGTGAAAATTTTCAAACTCATTTTGGGATAGTGTTTCTCACTGGAAAACTTATAAAAATGATGCAGAAAGCTTACATTTTGGTTTAAAAAAATTGTATGTATTCTTTTTCACAAAAAAAACTGCGCTAGCAGTCGGAAATATGCTTTATTTAATAAAAAAAATATTACATTTGTGAAGGTTTAGACAATCGATTACGTTTTCTAAAGTAAGTTAAAAATAAAGTTAGATCACTTTAGCAAAAATTAAGTCTTAACTACATTGGCCACTTTTTGCAAAATTACAAAAGTAAAAATATTTTTTTTCCCGCTATAGCGCAGTTGTTTTGTCGAAAAGAATATATACAATTCTTTTTAAACTAAAATTTAAGCTTTCTGCATCATTTTCATAAGTTTTCCAGTGAGAAAAACTATCCCAAAATGAGTTTGAAAATTTTTACTTTTGTACTTTTTCACTTTTTTGGCTTATGTAGTTAAGGCTTAAAAATCGAATATTTTTGGTAAAAGGAATTCGACATAAATAAAGGAAATTTGTCTAGAAAAATCGATTTTTTCTTCTAGACAAATTGATTTCTTTGTGGAAAGGAATTCGACACTTTATTCTTCTACACTGAATATCAACAGTAGGTATGTACCATAACCAGTGCTGATCCGCCTTTTCTGAGTTGAATGAATCCACCTATCTTTTTCTGTTTTGAACTCGTCCATTTATATGTCATCATCAAATTTTTTGTTTCGCTTTTTTGGTGGTTGTTAAATTTCATTTCTGTTTATCTGTCACTCACCACTCAGCTTTAGTTCTTTAAAAATATAATAAAATTAAGAACAGTCCTCATTTTTATAAATATAAGGATTTAACTTGCACAAAATTAAAGTAAGTACATAAAAAAAGAATCCACAGTAAAGTTAAACTTATTTCGAAGGCTAAAAACTTGTTTTCGAATTACTAGAACTAAAGATTCAGTGAAATTCGGACACGAAAAATACGTATCCATATTTGACTCAGCACCGCATGATCTCAATCAACTCCGCAAAATTAGGTATCTGCTAAAAAGTTCATTTTTTTTAGCTGCAATGAAACTAACAGTAATTTGGCTATAGTTCGTTCAAGTTGATAAAACATCTCACAATTTTTTCTCGTTTAAAAATTGAAGCATAAAAGTTTCTTAAATGTTAAATATGGACTCTTAAATATGTATTCATATGGACCTAGGGGTTGGTGGGATAGAAAACAAAACGAATCTAAAAAAATGTTTGCTTAAAATTTAGGTAGGTACTTAACCTACCTGCGTACCTACAATATTTTATGATTTCTTTTTCTCTATAGTTAGCAATGGGTTGTAGTAGCCGTGGCATGATAGTTAGTGCGTAGGAATGTCATGCCAGAGGTTGGGTTCGATTCCCAGCCTCGTCCACCTAAAAATAAAAAAAAAAACGCTAATGCCTCTTGCTGGAAGTGACAAATTCTCCAATAGTAACTATTGTCATGAATAAGTACCTCTCACCTTAGCCGTTCGGATTCGGCAGAAAACGGTAGGTCCCCTCTATTCCTGCCAATAACACGTACACAGAAATGGTTGAGAGTGGGCCCTAGTTCTAAACACGAGGTATCGCGCCCCCAATTTTAATTCTTTAATTCAATTTAGCCGTTTTCTAGAAAACGGCTTTAAAGATTTTGTTAATACTCACACTATTATAAAATACCTACCTACCAAATGTATTAAAAATAAGTACTGTTTTTAATTCGTAACGCATTGTGTTTATTTTTTTAGTAGGTATATCCTAACAATTTATTTCAAATTTTTCAGAAATGACTGATTCCGAAGCAAGTGAATTTGGTAATTAACAACAGGATATTCACTAAAAGAAGTCTTATTTATATCTGTTACTTTATTTCCCCCCCTCTAGATGAAATCGAATGTTCGAAAGATGAGGATTCGGAAGATTGTATGGAATTTCAAATTGGTCTAATGATAGAACCAGAAACACAAGAAATTTCCATTGTTACACAAAATCGTAACAAAGCACTATCCAATTTAATTGTAGCACCAATAAAAAATACTCGAAAAAGAAAATTTGATTCCGAAACAGCCAATTCATCAACAACTAATGGCCAGCCTTTGAATAAATCCAAAGTGAATACTCCAAACGATACTCTTGATACAGCCGCGATTTTAAGTGCTATCGATAATTTGCGAAAGCTTATGACACAAATAGCTGCCAGAACAGAGCAGCTTTACGAAGAATTTCAAGATATCAAAAACAAACATAATACATGGCAAGAGAGTTCTTTACTCGATAGAACTTCACTTGGTATTCCCTTCGAAACCAAAGAAGAATTAATGGCTTTTGAAGAAAAAATTAAAAACGACGATATACCGAGGAAACTCTTTGTAATTTTATTTTAAATCTTACGATTATTTGAAAATTATACAAAATGTAACTAAATTATTAAATATTATTTTTAGAAAAAATTCCTGCTCAAAGTTGACGATCGATCATGGGATAGGTACATTTCTAGTTGTCTTTTTGCTTGTTTCAAAAAGGAGCTAGCCGTTCTTTGTTCGTTTTATGGCAAAAACAACAACATAGAAATGCAAAATCTTGAAATCACCAAAATATTAAGAGGTAAATGAAAATTAATAACTTAAAAAAAAAAAAGATTTCTTATTGAGTAAATTGTTTTATTTTTTTCATAGAATGTGTAGAAGAAAAATTTTCAACTGTAAGGACAGCAGATACGAATCAAGCAATTATGAAGTGGTTTCATCTCGCAACTGATCGTTACAGAAGGATCGCTAAATAAAAATATTGGAAATATTATTATTATCATTCATTTAAAAAATTTTAACCAGATAATACAGATACAGTTGTTTCTTTTTTTTTAAAATAAAATCGAATACATTTTACTTAAAATTGAATAATTTTTTTATTCCGGCACGTATATACTGGGTATTCAATATTGTAATTTCTAATGTTGTAATTTACCAGGGACCTATCAACTTACATGGGGTCATTAAAACAAAAAATAATCGGTCGGACGAAACGAAAAATTCTTCGTTGCAAAGAGCACATATCTCACATAAATTTAATGCGTTTCGCCCAGGCACGACATGATCAATTTGATAATTGACAACGGTAATAAGGCGTAATAACGCTTTCGGGAGTAGAATACTCCTATTTCGAATTCCGGTACATTGTTTTTACCTTCGAGAATAAGAGTTCTGAATGTTCGGAACAGCTTTTTTGCATTTATTTGACATAAATTAAATTATAGAGAACAAATAATTTATTCCCATGGAATTTTCATTTAGAATTGAGCTGAATAATTTTTTTTTATATACAGTAACGTCATTAAGAGCCTTTTAAGAAAAAAATCGATTTGTTTAGAAGAAAAAATCGACTTTTCTGGACAAATCCCTTGTTATAAAAGAAAAAATTCGATTCTGTTTAGAAAAAAAATCGAATATTTTTGGTAAAAGGAATTCGACATAAATAGCTCTCACGTCAAATTATAGAATTTCTTACGAGAAAGCAAGTCAAAGCGTTAAAGTTTGTTTATTTTTCAATGTGTTTTGTGTTTGTTGTGTTGGTGATTCTGAAAAAAATATTCTTATCCGCTTGTTATTTGTTTTCCGTTGGTGCAATTAAAAATCGATAAATTCTTATTTATTTATTTAAACTAGGATAGTTATCCTGAGTTTTATATATTTATCCGTTCGTTTGGAGCAAGTGGCCCTAGAGTACTCTCTTTCTTATCATTAAATTTTAATATCAATTTGATAATCTCAATAAGATGAAAGACTGATTGATGTCATTATTTAATTTGGCCAACAGTTTGATTTCATAAGTTTAAATCCACCCTCCTTTCAATTCGTGTGCATTAA
Organism: Epistrophella euchroma; assembly: GCA_947049315.1. Taxonomy (NCBI): domain Eukaryota; kingdom Metazoa; phylum Arthropoda; class Insecta; order Diptera; family Syrphidae; genus Epistrophella; species Epistrophella euchroma. The sequence goes on along the minus strand of OX346245.1, from coordinate 115,086,726 downwards.
ATTGCCAATTTTACAAATAAAACACACCAATTAAAATATTAAATTATTTTTCTTATATTTTATTCACTTAACTTAATTGCGACATTGAAAAGAAAACAAATATTATAGATGTATATTATGTGAATACACTCAACTTAGTTAAAACTTCTTTTAAAAAATAAAATACACAATATTAAAAACATGAATCCTCTGTACATAATAAGTATACTATGCATGTATATATTTATATGCAGTTAAACACACCTATGTACATTATAAATCAATATACATAATTATCAAATTAGATTTGTTAAAAAATGTCTCTTGAGTATCTATGTTTTTATCTTTTATTTAAGGATACTTTAATAAAGCTTTAAATTAAAATACATATTTAAAATTATTAATACTATGTACAATATTATATATTTTATTTTATAAACAAAATAAATGGTAAATGTTTGCACGTGTGTTAAGTAGTTTATAATAGTTATATATATATATATATATATAAATATATATTAAAGTGTTATTTAATTTGTGTTTTGTGTAAAATTTAAGGCCATTCTGTCTTTGTTTTTGTTTACCAAAGATTGCTTCATTCTAATTTGTATTTCTTCGAAAGCATCAATCTTTCGATTTTAAATATTCATATAAAAAACACAAAATATTTGAAAGGCACTTTGCTATAAAAAGTAAAAGAAACTAAAGCTAAAGCGAATATTACAATCAACGCACAAGCTCTATACTGAAAAGCACACAATTTTTAAGCTTAGAAATTAAATTAAAACCTATTGGCCGAACAACGAGTGAAAAGGAGCAACATTAATGCTCCGATATCTCTCTCTAAACAGCCACTTAGAGAATGTTATTCTGTAATTAGTTGTATTCCTATATATCTTATTGCATATTATAATCGGTTACTATCACGAATAGTAGAGGTCTGTCGTTTGCATCATTTGTTTCATTGGCATTGGCATTTACATTGGCGGCTATGTCAACGGGCTGGAGGGATTCCTCTTCGGAGGGCACAACTAATTCGAACGTTGCTGTTGTGGCAGCTTCAGAGGAGTCCAACGACGACCCACTTCCTCCGCCTCCACTACCATCAAGAACATCGGCGAAATCCTCCTGTTATTTGCTTTGCAAAAGAGTAGCGCCATTATATAATGCAATATTACAACCGGCATTGATGTGATCGATAACTTGTTGTTTTAATTGGAATACATGATCTTTGAGATTCTTCAAAACTAGCGCAAGGTCAGCATTTTCTCCTTTAAGCTCTTTCACTTTATCTTCGAGCTTGGAAATGCGTTCGAGCTTTCGTTTGCGACATTTTGATGCTGCTACACGATTCCGTTGCCTCTTGCGTTCTAGTTTGATTTTTTCCTGATTATCCAAATCAATTGGAGTTAGTTGGGGTGGCGAATTGGGTGGATTTTGTGGTTCGTCTTTAATAGCAACTGGATATGAGTCATCTGTAAACGACAACAAATAGTATCTATATTAAAATGTTCTCATTTACTAGTTTTTTTTTTTACGAATTTCTTACCCAAATTTGTGTATGTAAATGAACCACCACTCATTCCATTGGTATGAGAATTGTTGTTATCGTTATTCTGAAGACTTTTTAGAGCTTCAACAAATCCTTTAGCAAAACCTTCTTGTTCGGATGTTACCTGAAATAAAGAAGCAATTATTAGAAGTAATTAACAAAATCCATAAATCAACGCTCGAGGAAGACACGGAACAGATGTTCGCAGAGGACCGCAACCAACTTGGGGTTTTAAATTGTAGATAACGAAGCTACGGATCGAGATGTCTTGATAAGTTTATGTGTTTATCTGGCGAGTAAATGTTGTGAATTATTTTTTTTATTGTTTTCTGAATATTTTTAGTATCTATTATAACGCACGCAGAAACTTAATTTTATTTGATACCCTGTTTCGACTGTAAATTTTGGGAGTGGATATGTAAATCATGTAGGTACATGTGCAAATAATTCTTTTAATTCTTTTTTCTCCTTTTTATTCTATGTACATTTATGAATCGTATTTTGCATACTGGGTAATGGGACTCTCCCTCCATATAAAGCAAGCAATTCCAAAAAATTTGAGAAAAAAACCTTTATACCTACCTACCACAATTTCTTATAAAAATCGTTGCTAGTCGCGAGGAATTTCTTTTGCACAATTTCTTATAAAAATCGTTGCTAGTCGCGAGGAATTTCTTTTGCAGGTTTTTAGCAAATTCGTATATTTGCCTATTAAGCTTAGCAGACAAACAACATCGTTATAGGTTATAGGGGTTATTACCAAATCTTAATTTCAAAACCAGCATAAATATTGTTTTTGTAAAATTATTAATGGAAATAAATTTATTTTATGTATCTATCCATGTACATACATAAGTACAAAGAATAGAAGTGAAAGGCGAAAAACCCAGTCTATTAGAATTTAAAATATGTCGATTAAAAGGGTATAAATTGTTGATAACAAATATGCACTTATTTTCTTTAAATTTTATCCCTAAGACTGGCTATGACGATTTTAAATTCTTAGAAACGAAGTGTTTTCCTATGCAAAAAAAGTAAAATATTATGAAATAACAATGGTATAGTCTTGCAACTTAGAACGCCTAACCAGTAATTTAGGTACAGTAGTTGGTTAAATGTTGATCCGTACTTCAGGATTTTTAATTTACCCATTTCGGAGTATTAACTGAGGTTTAGCGATGATTGGGGCATGTTCTTAGCTATTATCACATGCTTGAACCTTGAACCATCGCCGACATTGGCGAATTATAAAGTATTTCCTGTACCACGGGTTAAATATTGAACCTCGTTTGTACAACTGGCCATAAAAATTGTTTTTGCTACTTAAAAAAAGTTTGGAATTGAATTTAAACGAACTGATTTTGCTTAGACACCTAGTTAAATTTAGTTTTTTTCGTTTATTTTTTTTTGTCATCACAAAATACCTACCTATAGGTAGGTAGGTATATTGTTTTTTTTTTTTTTTTAATTCGCATTGATATACCTCTATATGTAGGTAAAAAGAAAACTATTATAAATACAAATAAGTACCTAGGTAGACGGTTTTCAGCCGAACCATATCAAACTTAAGATTTAAAACAAATTGTATACTTTTTTTTTATTACGCGTAAAGTTTTCTTAAATCTTAAAAACTTAAATGAACCGAATGGATTTAGCATATTTATGTCCATCAAACGTAGAATTAAAAAAAAAAAAAAAAAAAAAAAAGAGGCAATATGTTTACTGTACGTACCTTGGTAGAATATGCAAGCACAGGTGTTAGATCTTGAAGTAAATTGATTGGCATAAGGATCTTCTCCAAATCAGGTGTTGCTAGCGATTCAAGAAGCATAGGTGTTGGTACAACTTCGCTCATGCGTTGCTTCTTTGCAGGATTACTTTTCGATGTATTTAAATCCAATGAAATAGGCCTCTTTGAAGCATTTCCTGCGGGTGCAGCAAATTGCTGTTGTTGTTTATCATCGTAAAAAGAAGCATCCATATTGTTGTTGGGATTACCCAAATTGTTATTACTATTACCACCTTGTGTATTATTATTATTAATTGTAGAATTTGCAGTATTTACTGCAGCAATAGATTTTGCAGGTGTTTTCATTTTTTAGTTTAATTTTTTTTTTTTCAGAGAAAAAGCACTTCAAACTTTTGGTTTTTAGTGTACACAAATGGGTGGTGCGAGAATTCACTATCTGTCACTGTCAAAAAACCCAATTGGAGATTTTTTTCTTTCCTTGTGTTTTTTTAACTTTATTAAATTGCGTTTTTAAAATAAATTTTCATTCCAAATTAAGACACACCTTCAAAAATCTTATGAAATGTTTTTAAAAATCAAAAACTTTTTCTTTTTTGTCCGTTTTTCTGGGAAATTGGGAAAACCTTGAACTGTGGCAAACTTATCGCCACTCTCAACACACTTTTGTTAATATTCTCTTATCGCACTCGTAGGAGTATTATTTCCCAAGTTGTTGTTTTTGTATTCTTTTAATTTTAAGAAAATAATTGTTTAAAAGTACATAGTAAGTAGATAGAATAGAAAAATTAAACTTCTTTTTTTTTTTTGTGACACGATTTCGACACGTTCACACACCTTACTTTAACAAATGTTTACGAATGAATGAAAAGTACTCAGAGTCAGATTGTAGCCGACTGTATTGTGGAGAGAAAACAAATTTATGAGTCACTTCAGTTGTTTTTCGCTATAAATAGAAAACACGTCATCGCTGGCTAGTTGCATTGGTGGAATATGACGAGATAACTAGTTTAATGTTATGTGATTGGTTAATTTAGTGTCGGTGTTCTCTGTCGCTCTTGTTGTGAGTTTTTTTCTTTCTGTTTACTTTGTTGTTTGCCTTCCCGAATGTTGGTATTTTTGATTTAAATTAATTTCAGGGCCGTATCAAATAGGTGGCTTCTAACGGGTGGTTAATATCCCGCAGTACTCCAATTAAATTTGTTTAATTTTTTTTCTGAAGTTGATAGGATTAATGTTGTGATTCATCATGCATGTAAGAATTCCCTATTCACTTTCTTCAATTACTAGCGATTCAATGCACCTACAGATCGTAAATATCTACAAAATGCGAAATAACTGTATAAAAATGTACATTATTATGTACCTATATGTAGATTGATTCAAAAAAATTAAAATATCTCCGATTTCCAATGCCACTAGCTTTTAAGTTAGAGTTTAGTGAAATAATAAGCCTGGTCAAATTTCAGATTAATATTTACAGATCGCTAATCGCTAATTTCTTTTTTCTATACAAATTGTATGGGAAGTTTTCTTTTGATTGCTTCTTTATTTTATAACTTTACAACCAGTTATTTTACGGAAATGATAGACACGTGAAGGTTTAAAGAGATGGTCTATTCCACAGTTTTTTAAACTCCCTGTTGAAAATATCAAGACATTTTATGAGATGAAAATATTAAAAAAAAAAACACAACATAACTAGGTACTTATTAAGACAGTTTTTATTAAAAAATTGATTATAGGAACCGAAAATAACGATAAAAATGTGCCATTTTAATAATTTATTTTTGTCTTTAAGGCCGTGTGTGAATTGGCTTAAAATCGCGTTAAATTTTATCCGAAGATTAATTTTTGACACTAGTGAGGTGAATCTGTACGTAGAAATGTCAAAATTTAATCTAGGATAAAATTTAATCGAAATTTTAAACGAATTCGCACACGGCCTAAGTAAAGTTAGACCCTGTGAACCGGCACCTCCCCCCATACGTCCTTGGACTCTTATGTAGAGATAGATTTAATCAAGAGCAGTGCTGCCCATCTAACAGGTTGAAAATGTATAGTGTGTCGAATTTGAAATGTAGTAAAATGTACTTTCCTCTAAAACTCGGAAAAACACATACACATTAGGGTGGCGCTTATTTTGGCAATGTTCGAATTTCTTTCGCTAAATTCGGATAAAAGCTAAATTTTGGTAGAGATGTTTATTTTGGTATAATAAGCATTTTCCAAAAAGTACCCTAAATTTGGATCGGGGCTAAAATTTTTGCAAGGGGAAAAAAGTGGAAATTCAGTTTTTTTGCAAATTTCTAAAAACTATCAGTGCTTTTAAAAAAATGTGAAGGTAAACGTTGTATTGTAAAGTGCACTGGATTTAGTCAAACAAATTTATTGAAGTTGCATTTTTCGAAGGGAAAATATTTTTGTATCGTATGTGTTTGGGTGCATCTCCATATTATAAAAAAAATCGGGGTGGTAGGGGTTAGGAAAAAGCCGCTATATTGAAACAGCTGCTCATTTTGTTTTCATGTAAAAACTCGCCTAATGTGGTTGAATGGACTATTTAGAAGACACGCCTCCTGTCTTTTCTCTGGCATTTACTCTACCAAAACCTATGACAACTTTGTAGAGGAGGTTCGGTAAAATATCTTAGTCTAATGTTATTTTTAAAAATTGTAAATTTTTGTATCAACTTTTGCGGATTCAATCACCACTCTAGTACGAAATTTTGTACCCCTCCTCAAAAATGTTTATACAAAAATGTAGCTTGTAGCTTAATTTAAGTCCCCTTTAACACAGGGAAACTGAGTTGCCGGCAACAATTAGTTCATTGGCGAGAAGAACAGGAAGAAAGAGGGGGAAATGAAATCTCCCCGGTCAACAAATTCAGGAAACTTTTTTGACGTTTCTCTTCACACTACGTTTGTGTGCGTTCAACCAAGGTAGTTTAAAAGGAAAATACAGCAAGTCTCCTCCAACTTTGTATCTGCGTGTGAAAGGTACAAGAGATTGTTAAGGAGATTTAAAGAAAACGTCAAAAAAATCACCAGCAACTAGTATCTTCGTGTGAAAGGGGACTAAAGATACCTTGAAGATTCGATAACTAGGACGAAAGTTATTGCTCCGAAAGCCAACCATATTGCTCTCTTTTGAATTATTTCTAAATTGAATTTTGTCGAAATTTGTTCGTAATTTTCCTGGGATAACCCAAACGCAAATAGATTTAACCTAAACACAAATAGATTTAATCCAAACGCAAATAGATTTAACTCAAATCAGAACTCATCAACTTAAAACTTTTGGCCCTACCAATAAACAAATTTAGTTGCGACTTTAATATTTCTTTAATATTTTCTAAATATTTACATGGACTATAAATATTGAACCATATATCGAATTGACTCCAAACAATTTCACTGCGATGTTTAAGTCATAACTAAATTTGATTATTGGTAAGGCCCGAAGAGTTTAAACAAGGCGAATGTTAAAAAAAATAATCTCTCTGTTTGCTGCTTTCATTAAAATTAGTAGTATGTATCTTGATTTCGGACAACGCCAAGATCCATAGAAGTACAGTACTTATTACCAATCTGTTATCAACTTCAGATTAAAAAAAAAATTGCCTCTCTAATTCTCCAATGCTAAGCCCTAAAGATTTTTTTTAATGATGGCACACACGTGACAACTTCTAAGTGAATTAAACGGGAACCACAACTTGGTTGCAGTTATTGAAAAAAGTTTGCATAACAGGTTACCAGAATCGACTGCAACAACTATGTAGTGGACATGTTTTTTTTCTCATGTCAAAGGCAGCAAACGGACAGATAAACCTAAACATAAAATTCTTACATGATGCCTTTTAAAGAAAAAAATAAATAAATTTGTGTTTTGGATAATAATTCAAATTATTTAAGTATTTGCTTTTTGGTTAAATTGATTTGCATTTGGGTTAGATCTATTTCCGTTTGGATTAAAGCTATTTATTACTTGGTGAATTCAATGTGCGATTGCTATATATAAAAAACCAATAAAAAAAATACCCTTGGTAGATTGCCCTTGTGACACCTACCGAACATGGATTACATGTCTTATGTGCTATAACGTGAATTAACGATATGGGATATACGCGTAGGGATGCCCTTTTTCAAACCCTTTTGAAAGAGATATCAATGACGTCAGTGGCACTTATGTATCCGAAGAAATTGAGCTCAAATTAATTTGAGTACTCCTAATTTTGCTGCCATTTACCCCAAACGCGATGACTCATCACCTGGAACTATGAGGCGATAGCTATAAAACAATTCCTCTATAATCTTTGCGCAATCATTATCTATCGATTGGTATATTTAGGATGTCTGTAGTGCAAATAGTCACTTAGCAGTAGGGCGCGAGCGGTACATGTTTTCGTGACGGTCCTCATTTCGCTACATCACCCCCAACCGTCCGAGAAAGACATGTAATCCATGTCAAAAAAATACATATGTACCTAGGTATTCGTTTTGCGCCGGCCCTGTATCTGTATGTGGCGTACGATAAGGGCTGTTAGATATGTGACTTATTTCTTTAAAAAAAAAACCCTATTGCTCAAGTGCAATAGGTACTTTATTCCAAAATATAATGTCAGCTTCTTATTCCGAAACCTACTTCCTACCACATAGAATTTTGTAAATTTTTTCTATAAAATCAATTTTATTTTGAACAACAACCCACAGTAGTAAAAATTAAAATTAAAAGTTTAAGTTTACTTCCGGTGGTTGGCGGCCAATACGAAAATAACAATAAATTATCGAAAGCAATACAAATTCGATCAGTAATCTTCTAGACTAGAATAGAATCAAGGCAGTGCAGTGCAGTGTGACTAGATATCTCAAATATAAAATACAAAATCAAGATTTAACATGATGTAGTTGTTGTTGTTACCTACATAATAATAACCTGCTTTGAATTTCATTCACAAAATGCATTCATGGGTCATGACTCATCGTCCGTGTCGGTCGTTATAATTCGAAGAAGCAAGTATTCTAGGTCGGATTGAAAACCAATAAACAACTCAAATCAGGAATGTGTCTACCACTACCTAGCTGGTAAATTTCAATTAAGGGAACATCATGTGTTATTTATTATAGGGTACTATTACGTTTGTTATGCCTACCTATAATTTTTACATTATATTTCAACCAGGGGCGTAGCTACCGCTGTATCAGCTGTATCAATTATACAGGGCCCCCGAGATAGAGGCCCCTGAAGATATAGAGCACCCGACAGGAAAGTAAAACAAAATTTCATTGAGGTCGATTTTTAGATGTACTTATAAATATTTTGTTTGCATGTGTCTTTTCGATAGTTAATGTTTATTATGGGAGGGGGTCACAATTAGGCTTTCGAAGTTTTGCTTTTCATAATTCTGCCTTGCCTTGCAAAAATTCTGTTTTTCAAATTCTGTTTTTTTTTCTCGGTTTTACAAAATTCTGTTTTTCAAAATTCTGCTTTTAATAGAATAAAATTCTGCTCAATCTGCTTTTCCAAAGAAAAATTTATTACCAATATTTATGCAAACTTAAAATTTTGAAGTTTACAAAAAAAATTTCAGTATTTAACAATTAAAAATAAAAAATAATAGCTAATCTGAGCAAAGTTAGAGTATATTTTTAGCTATTTTCTATTAAAAAATCTTATTTGACTTTTATATTTTCAATTTTTTTTTTTATTTTTTGATTTTATATTCTCCCCATTTTGTGGTTCTATCTGCTTCAGCTTTTGACAAAAAATAAGTTTTTTTTTCTTATTGAGATTGTAAAAACCTTATCATATGACTCGACCGAGCAACCAATACTTTTAAGAGCGACAATTTATACTTCCTCAATTCTTTTTCGTTCCAAGAAATGATTCCATTTCTGATTTTGAGCTTTTTAACAGAATAAATAAATATAAAATTATAAAAATAAAATAAAAAATAATATTATTTCTATAAATAAATACATACAGTCGTGTTTTTTTAGTATTTCCAAATAGTCGTATTTATTAAAACCAATCTTAGGTACATTTACCAAGGTAAAAGGTAAAGATAATCTATTCAGTTGTCTAAAGTTATATAAAAAATTAGATCACTTAAGTAACAATTAAAATTTGTTATTTATAACTTGAATGGCTGCAAGTTAAAAAACGTTTATAAATACGCTATATAATGTTTATTTTTAAAATTATAAAACAAAACTCAAATTTCAAACTAACACAGTTTTACATAATTCTGCAAATAGCGCGAGCCTTTTCATTTTTTTGAAACTTTTTTATTAATTGCATAATTTTGTAAAACAGAATTTTGAAAAGCAGAATTTTGAAAGCAGAATTTTAAAAAGCAGAAATTTGAATCAGAATTTTAACAAAAGTATTTTGACCCAGGTAAAATTTTAACCCCAATCCGTGTATTATTGCTGCTTAGATGTTTTGATTACTCAAACTAAATAAAGATTCCAAAGCTTCTATAATCAGAGTAGTATGTTCGAAGTCTTAGAACCAGATAAATTGTTATCGTTTTCAAACGACATAATAAAAAAATGTGCGGGAAGACTGGTTGAAAAATATATAAAAAAATACTTGTTAAATGATTTCCGCGAACTGATTTAAAAAATTGTTTAAAATCCGAAATTCGAAAAATTCTTCCATAAAAGAACTTGCTAAAATTATTGGTGATTGAATTGAATAGTCTTGCTTCTAGTTTTCTCGAAGTTGTCACTACACGATTTCTTTTTTTTTGACGCTTTCGGTTACAACAAACAGTAACCGCTGAAAGAAGCTTTTCCAGCTTCTATGGGACAGGAACGGTTATGTTATAGGATTTATCAATTCCATAGAAGCCGAAAAACTTGAAAAATTAAAATCTTGTTCAGCTATGGAAGATTTAATCAATAAATTTGCAGAAAAAAAAGTCAAGAAAAGTGTTAATTTGAGGAGTTTTAGTCCAAAGACAATTTTTTTTAAGTTCAATAAAATATAATGTTAAATTAAACTTATCTTATATGTTGACGCAAGTGTTTTAGTTAATTAAAAATTTTTTTGATACAGGGCCCCCAAAGGGCTAGCTACGCCACTGATTTCAACAGATTAAACCGTTCAAGGGTGGTTACATTGTAAATGATAAAGTTTTTTGATTTATTCATAGCAGCAAAGGCTATTTTAGAAAATTCAACTACAAGCGCATTCAAAATTGTAGACCCTTAAATAAACCAGTAAAGGCCAGTTCTTAAATGGTGGTACAAATATTTATCTGTGTTTCAGGAATTTAAACTCTCCGATTTTGGCGGATTAACTGAGATTTAGCGATGGTTTTAAGGTTCAATATTATGTGATGATATCCATTAAAATGCTTGAACCACCGAAATCGAGGAGTTAAAGTTGCTGAGCAGCAACAGTTGCTGGAATTATATTTGAACCAAGAGTAACGAGTTTGTACAACGGAACGACGATTTATTAAATCTCATGGTAAAAGAAAATCTGTTTGTATATTTTGAGTTACATGGATTTTTCTATATAGAAAGCTATGTATATGAAAAGATTTACTGAATTAATTCAAAAAATTCATAGTGACAATGCCGCATTATAGTCAACTAGCTATTCTTAAGTAAATGAATGATGTTGTGTTAATATCAATGTTCGTAGATAAACTCCTTTTGAGCTCTTCAAAGTTTCTAGTGTAAGCACGAGGAATTCACCAGTACCTAAATATACTCAATCTTCCTAATGTAAGCAGGGTCTAATATATGTTTGTACATAAATAAAACCCTGTTTAGATTGGAAAGTTTGAGGTCGATATAACGGTGGCAGTTTGTGCGTAAGAGAAGTTCAGGGTAAAGGCTGCCGTAATACCGGCCTCAATTTTTTCAATCTAAACAGGGTTTAAGGTAATATGCTAAACGCAATTGACCGAACTGTGCTACACGGAACGTGTAACCATAACATTAGTACGGGAGCTAGCAACGTTTTTGAGAAAGAATTTTAACAGTCCTAGTTTTTTAATATTTTGTCCCTCTTACTACCTCGGTACGAAAACTACTTTTTTCAGTGACAAAACTTTTCCACTCAAGGTTACCTCAAAATATTTCTTTTTAACAGTCCTAATTTTTATCTTATCCGGTTCTACATACAAACTACTTGCAATATTTATTAACCCGTCTGACTGGTGTCTGAAGTCTGACGTTGCTAAAACCTTGCCAGACACTATTTTTTAACTTAAAAAAGAACATATTATGATATTTTTCAGCTATAATGGTATAAAATAAATTCGGTCGGATAAGAAAATTAGAGTCATTTCTCAATATAAATAAGTATTAGAATAAAAGAATAGAACACAAGTAAGACTAATTTTTTTTTAAGAAAAATTAAGTAAATAAAAGATCCTAGATAATTTTGTATGGACTTTGGGTACACTTTCAAAATTTGCTCAATAATGATGAAACTTGTATCAAATGAAAGGAAATATTTTGCGTGAAAAAACTTTTGTCACTGAAAAAAGTAGCTATAGTTTTCGTAATTTTCAATTTTTTTCAAAAATTGAAAGACATAGAACCATCAAGTTTTAACGCATCACTTAAAATTGATAAGATTATTGAATACTGAAAGCCAAACTGGTAGGTACTTTATTACGTACATTCTTTAAGAAAAAAAATAGTAAGTGTAGTATTTTTGTTTTTTTCATTTTTTTAAATTTTGAGTTTGAAATTGAATATTTAAAAAACCATTCACTTTAATTTAATAATTTAAAAGCAAAATTAAACAATACATTGTACAGTATTCAAAAAGTTACATAACAGGACTGTAAGTGTTGCCCTTGTTCTTTAAAAAAAAATTTCCTAGTGCGAATGTTCATTTAAATTTCTTTTCTTCAATATAAAATTGCGTCTGTCGAGGATTTTGCAATTTCAGACACTTGCCAGATCTCAAAAACGTTGCTAGCTCCAGTACTACATGCTATAGGTATGTAAGACGCACATTTTTAGTTTACCCTTCTGCCCCCGCACCGGCATAAATATTTATGCATTAAGAATCCTTTTCATTTATTTTCTATATTTTAGATGAACCAAAGTTATAAATTTAAAACCAGTAATTAGACTGCTTTTAAACGATGTTGGCTAGGTAGACAAAATTGCTGTGGATGAAAAAATTGCAGATTTATCGTCCTTTCTTCTCTGTGTTTTTCCTTATTGTTGAATATGTTTTATTTAAATTCGTCTTTTACTCACGTGAATTTCTCTTAATCAAGTGGAGTGAAGAGTGCGTTGAAATGTTCTTTGCAATCAGAAGGAAACTAAAAAAAGGAAAACAAAGATTAAAAATCGCTGTCGTGTAGAAGCAGGCTGAGTTCCAAAATGCATCACATGCGCATTTACTGCGCAAACAGTGCATACAAATTTTTTTAGCTGCTTCGATTTAAGATATTGTTTTTTGCGTTCCGATACGTCAAACTTATGCAGTGTAATATTTCTACAAAGCATCAAGGCTGGGTTGCTGATGCGTATGAAAAATGTAGGTATTACTTCCGCATCAAAACATTTTTTACATTCTGCCGCAGTCTTAGGATCGAAAATGTCGTCGATTCAAGTCAAATGTCATGACATTAATACCTACCTATTTGAAAAATATTTTGCTATATAAATAGGGTGTCCTATAACATAAATATTCTAAAAGCAACGAACAAAATGTGTGACTTTTTTGAAAAGGTAGATTATAGACGGAAAGGAATTCCAGCATTTACAGATTTATATTTTTAGATTAGAAGTCAATCCCTTATTATGAAACAGGAATACCCAAGAACGAAATAATAGTGCAATTAAAACTCAATTAACTCATTTTTGTACTTTTTGAGTAGGTACCTATATACCTGAATAGAGACATAGAAAACTATACCTACTTGTTTGATTTTGATTTCACTGTCAACAAAATAAAACAACAGCCCTTAGTCCTATGAACTTATGCTTCTCCGACTCACAGGTCAACCAAATTCCAAAATAAAAATAAGTAAGAGAAAGTTGGTATAAGTCATAGTTAAGTGTGAGATTTATGACATATAGACTCCAAACTTGTTATAAATTAAGTGGTAACAAACATGTGTGATGTCACAATTATAACAAAAAATTGATCTAATTTTTTTCATAACCAAAATGTCATCTGGGAGTTTATGAAAAAAAACAACCTATTTTGCTTTTCAAATAAATTATTCCAGCCAGTTACATTTCTCAGATTTCTTATAACACAGGTGTTCAAAATGTAACCGGCATTACATTGCAATAATTTTAATTACATACTTTTAGGATTATATATTTTTCTCAAGAAATAACGAATTTGTTGTTTAAATTTTTAAATTTGATTGTGTACAAAAATTAAGAGATTTTAAATCAAAACTATTATTCACATTACAATGATAGAGAATTCCCAAAGAGTGGTGTTTGTCATATGTTCCGTTGTTGTCGTGCGTCTGCTATAGCCTTTGAGTCTTTTAGGTGTTGTAGATCAAGCTAACGGGCGAACCGATTTGCATACAATTTAGTAGAGGGAATTTCTATATGAATCCCTAGAAGAGTTATTCGAGTTTTTGCTTTAGCTCATCTGGAACCGGAAGCTGCCATCCTGCCATTCTGGTTTTCTCAAATTTCCTGCAAAACGGCTCTAACGATTTTAATTAAACTTGGTTCACTTGCGTTCAAGGGCATGATATACATACATATGTACATATACAGGGTGATTCACCTAAGGTATGACAAAAACTCAAAATTAAAAAAAAAAAATTAAAAAAGAATTCAAACTGATTTTTTTTTCAAAATTTTACGTTATTAAGTACTAACTTTGTTTTCAAAATCCAATCCTTTTATTAGTTTTTAGTCAAAAACAGAAAACCGGATGCTAAAAATAACGGGAGGGGAAATTTTCTAAAAGAATTGACTTAATACAAAAAAAAATTATTAATAAAAACAAAAATTTAAGTACCCTAAAACAATTTAAAAACAAAATAAAAACAAAGATTTATAGCTTTACAAAAAAGTAAAGCATGTCATTGTAACCGTTACTGTTGTTTTTTAATAATTTTGTTTCTGTATTAACTCAATTCTTTTAGAAAATTTCCTCTCCCGTTATTTTTATATTCCCAAAAGCTAAAAGACATTTAAGCATTCGGTTTTCTATTTTTAACTTAAAATTAATAAAAGCATTGGATTTTGAAAACAAAACTAGTACTTAAATACGTAAAATTTTGACAAAAATCAGTTTGATTTTTTTGTTTCATTTTTTTTTTCAAAATTTTGAGTTTGAAAATTACTATTTAAAAAAACAATTCTCTAAAACAGATTTATTTAAAAATGAAATAAAATAAGAGAAAACTGGCTTTAATAAAAGGTGTATCATGGCATTGTAAGTGTAACCGTTGTTTTTTAATATTTTTTTTCTGTTCTAAGTCAATGTTTTTTAGAAAATTGCCCCTCCCGCCTCCCGGCTAAACGGGGGGAAATAGACCCCTCTCCCATACGATTTTTTTTTAATCGACTCAATCTACACACTCCAGCTTTGTCACACCCTAAGTGAATCACCCTGTATATTGGGAGAAATATGGGGATCCATTTTAAAACTAACATTATTTTAATGTCTACCTGAATGATTTTCCTCATAAAGCTTTGAAGTAATAAATTATTTCACAGCTTCACACGAAATTCGATTCTGGATGCCTGAAAAATTGAAACCAAAATTCATAATCTCTTCACGTGATAAAATTTTTATCACAGACTATACTTTACTTCGAGACGAGAGCGCACGAAAGGAAACGAGAGCACACGAAATAAATTCTAAGGTGGGCGGTAGAAGGAGTATAACACTGGCTGAACAGAATGGTGACGCAGACGGAGACGGACCCGGAGCTGGAATAGCTGTCAAAATGTTGAATACACGCAAATTCAATATTGCGAACACAACGGAACGTAGACGCATACGGAGCTGCAGACGCAGACGGAAGAATTCAGCAACTTTTAACTTTTCACGTACGGCACTTTTGACGTTTTGGGTCGGAAAAAAATATTGTGGTTATTTGTATCGCGAAAAAATGTATTTATTAAAAGGAAAATTATTGGAAACAAAAAATGTGAATTCTGAGCTTGTACACAAGATTATTCTTTTGTTTTTCTTCAAAATACTTTCAAAGCTGTACATCTCCATTGTGGGCATGTAAAAAAATAACGTACGACACTTTTTGATAGCTCTTCCAGTTCCGTCTGCGGCTCCAGTTCCGTCATTCTATTCTGTTCAGCCAGTCATGCGTCATGCGATGCCTCATCCCTCATCCCTCATGTCGATTGAAACAATACAAATTTGTATGTGTATTAGTTTTCAGTTCCGTTTGAGGAGAGAAATTGCGAGAGGAGTTTTTCATTTAGTACATTTTAGAACACACATTTATCACAATGAGTTCCAGAATCACATAAGACAAATTTATGAAGTGATAAAATGAAAAATTGCTGTGAAAACCGAAATGATATTTTTTTTATCACTTCACAGCTTCACAGAACGAGAATTGACCCCCAGGACACCCATTTTTTCACAAAACAACAGAGCAATTAATTTTTTTAGCGTAACTTATTAGCAATTAAGTAGCAACTAATTACTATATATACTTTTTAATCTGCAATGGAAAAAGTTACCTGCTTAGTTGATACACATCAATAAATGCGTTTTTTACTCTTTAAAAAAATCGAACTCGAGAATATAAATCAAACTTGACATTATGATGATAGAGGACACGAAAAAAGTGGGTCCCGTAGTTCCGTTTGTCTGTCTGGCTGTCTGTATGTATGTATGTCTGTCTGTACTTGGACCTACGCAGCCTAATCCATTTAAGCGATTTTCTTCAAGTTTGTAACTTAAGAGTTTTAAGTGATTCCCGACAGGAGAAATCAAGTTTTTGTTTTAGCCCCAAAAATAACGGATCCTGCCATAGAACCGTTTTTTTTTTGTTTTTATTTTCCAATTTTAATGAAATTTACTTAGAAGGTCCTTTTAAGCTTGAATGTTATTACATATAAAGATTTTCGAAAAAATTATTTATGAATTTTTTAAAATAGGTATAGATTAGATTTTTTAGATTAGATTAGATTTTTATTCAACTAAATATAATTATTTTACATTTTACAATGATTAAGTTTATATTTTGAATAAATAAAGACTTAGCAAAATATGCCGTCAGCCTGAGTGGTTTCAAAAATGATATGCAATACATTTATTAAAAGCAATTATTATTAAAGGTGTTACAAAATTAAATAAAATTAAATAAGTTACTTGCAGTTTAAGATACTTAAGATTTTCTGAAGCAGAATTAAATTAAGACAATGTTTCAAACTGTACCATGGTAAGACTTTGAGTTTAGTTAAAACGAAATTTTAAAAGGACTTTGAGTTTAATTAATACAGAATTAATAAAAGACTTTGAGTTTAGTTAAAACGGAATAATTAAAAGACTTTCAGCCGTATCTATAATACAATCTTAAAGGCTTCTTAACTTAAAAATGCCTTTTAACAACACTTAAGCGTGAAATCGGTATCTATAATCAATTTTCACATTTAGGCAACGTTGCTTAAAGGTCTCTTAACTTAAACGCCATCCATCGCGTTTAGAGGTTGCTTAAACCTATCTTAAGTTTAGTTTGACTTAAATGTAATAAATACGTTGGAATATTTTAATTCACATAATATATGATATATTTGGGAATATTTTACGTTACCTTGTCGGCAGAGTCCTAATTTACTGAATTTTGTCTCTTATTGGCGAGCATGGCGAAGTTGTTTATTGTTTTCCAATTTTTTTTTTTATTTATTAAATCTGTCACGAAATAGCTGTTAAAAAAAAAATGTAGTAATATTTTGTTTTGTTTGTAATAGATTCGTAAATTCCTTTACGTTACGTGACACAAACATTGATTAGTTAAGTACCCATGCATAATTGATTATAGATGAGAATTTAAGCAACGTTGCTTAAATTCAAATTAAATATTTAAGCGAACTTAACTAATTTGCCTTTAAGGAACGTTTTAAGAAAATCTAATAAATATGGCTGTTTGAGTTTAGTTAAAACGGAAATATAAAATTCTAAAAGCATTCAAGAATTATTTTGGATCGATATAACGAAGCATTTTTGCAGAATCCATACAGCTGCAACCAATTGGACCCATTCAGTAGGTAGAATATCTCATTCTCTTCTAAATTTTTTTTTTTCCAAAGTACGTTCTTCTTATTTCCTTTAAAACAGGGCATACCCCCAGAAAGTGGCCAATGTCTTCTCTAGCTCGTAGATTGCAAAGGCTGCAAATATTGATTAAGTTATTTCTATGCGGCATACATTTAAGATGTAACATATCCCCTCGTACTTTAAAAATGGTACCTATAGCTGCACTTGACAGATTAGAGTTGAAATAATTGAGATCATTAAGATTGTAATTGACTTTGGCGTAGTAGTTTCTCTCCGTTGAGGATCTGGCTTTCTCTATAAAGGTATACCTTTCGTTTTCGTCAGTGAGCTGGATTATTTCATATAACAATTTTCGTAATTCTAAAGCCGTTTTATCTTCAACGTTAAACGTTAATCCACAGTCAGCTGCTAATCTTGACCAGTCCTCATAGCAGATTTTCTTGAACTGAGCTGCATATCGCCAGATAATTTTTGGCAGCCTCGAGTTATGCATTTCTGCAATTCTGCAAACATAGTCCGCATTTAGTTTTAACGTCGAGACGAAAAGTGTTGAGAGCCCTGTTTCTAGATAGTACATGTATTTCGGTGAATTGCAAGGTAGATAAAATATTTTCCTTAAAAAGAAGAGCAGCAGATTTTCCACAGTATCAAATTTTTTCAAACCCCAGACTTGAACTCCATAGAAAAGTATCGATCTTGCAGTAGCGTTCAAAACCTTGTACTTCGTTTGAATTGAAACTAGTTTATTGCTAAACACTTTTTTTCAATTGGTACATATGGCAGATCTAGCCTTGTTTGCTTTTAGTTTGAGGTGTTTATCCAAATTAAGATTGTATGTGAAAACTATTCCCAAATACGTGTACTCTTTAACTATCGCCAAAGGATTTCCTTCAAATTTTCAGCTTTCTTCTCTCGAAACTCTTCCACTCCCATTTTGCAATATCATTATTTTAGATTTCTGAAGATTTACTTCTAAGCTTCACATCTTGCAATAATCTACCAGCCTATTAATCATCAGTTGTAGAGACGCAGGATTTTCTGATAAAATGACAATATCGTCAGCATACATAATGACTTTAATATTCGTATTGCCAATCCATACACCACAAGGCAGAAAGTCAACTAGATCATCAAGGAACAGGGCAAATAGTAGAGGACTAAGATTGCAGCCCTGCCTTACTCTCCGATTGATTTCAAACTTTAGAGAGACTCCTTTAGTGTTATAGGTATATATATGTACATTGTACATGTATAAGACATACCTACTACTTTTTTAAGGCCCAAGTTTCACAGTAAAAAAAGTGGGATTTAAGTGAAAAATATATGGGATATAAAAGCTCAGGAGTGATGCTATTTTAAGTTTCACTTACGCAGACTATGAAACTGAGCCTTAAGTCTTTATGTGGGAAACTTAATTATTATCACTAATTCCGGTATGCACTTTGAAACAGGCCCTAAATGTTGAATTCTATAACAACAAGTTGTCCTTGCTCCAATAGTAGTTATTTTATTAGATTGTAAATAGAAATACTATTTCACTTATAATATCGAGGGTTATTTTAGTATCCAATCCAAAATGTGCCACAATATTTTAGTGTACAAATTCTAACTACCTTATTTATCTACATTATTTAAATTTGTATATTTTAAAGATGTGCTATAAATTGTTTAATGGATTTTTTTTTGTATAAAACTTAATTAAATTCAATTCTTCTTCTTTAAATCAATCTTATTAAAATTCGAAAATTTCAAATTAAATTAGTTGCGGCACTGATGGGGATCAACACAAACAACTTCTTTGTATACCAATTAATGTTAGCTAAAATGTCTTCGTGTGATGAATTTAAGTAATAACATGTTAAATGGCTCGTATATTAAGCGCCCCTGAGCACTATGTTGACTTGCAATTTCATGAGCTCGACGGGTAGGTGATGTGCTTATAAAATGTTAGTTAAAGCAAATTAATTTCCAATTTCTAGCTAAATCTATTTATCTAAAAATAAAACAACCAATAAACAAAAAAAAAAAAACAAATGAACTTGTAAATTTTATGTCTAGTAAAATACTTCCTCGAATACTAGCTTACGTATAGTATCTCCAATCTACATATAAAAAGTTGTAAGTGTGAAACTTTAAGTTGGCTCTCATGGGAGTCAATAAACTTCATGTATACCTTAACTATCCGAAACAAATTGATTGGGTTCATAGCAGGGGATGTCGGTTTTGAGATAATTAGTCTTGCGACTATTGGATGTGTAATTTAGCAGTTCTGTATCTTGACCTTAGCCAAAGCATTGTGGTTAAATATGCCAATGTCATTTAAAAGGAAAACGAAAGCTTTTTTCTTAAATTTTTTAAATTGAATCTTGCTTGATGAATTGGCTTGGTGATCCTTTTAAAATCAAATTGGTTAAAATGTTAGAGGTCATTTGGCTTTAAGAATTACACGAGACACGACCGCTCAACTTTTCTCCGAAATAATGTTGAATTGATCCCTTTTGGCAACTAGAAAGTGCATAAGGTCCGTCAAGCTGGGTCCACCACAACGGAAATTAAAAAATCTAACTATGCAGGAATTAGGGGCTAATTTAGTAATCCAATCCCGAAAGAGCTCCAAATTCCCTTTACCCTAAAACTTGTGGTGGACTCATACCGTTATTAAATAACGACATGAACGAAAGAAAGCAAAACTGTCCGTTTTTGTACAACCAATAGTAATTTAGGTGCCTGTTTTTATTTCTGATTTTATTTTATGAAGATAAGGCATAGCGTTCAAAAAATTTGCCATTTTTTTGTCATTTCTTCTTTGATAAGACCTTAAAATATGCAAACAATCATTAATAGATATAAACGATTAAATGCAGAAAACTAATTAAGCCAGCTTAAGCATTCCGAAATACATAATATTTATTTATTTGTTTGACATTTTATATAAATTTTATTAAAATTCACTTAAAATAATTTAAAAAGATAAATACCATGACAGTATAAATTATGTAATATGTCGGCATAGTTTTGTAAAACCATAACTTTGTTTAATCTCTCTTCTATTGCTTCATTCAAATTAAAATATTTCTTTTTATAAATTAAGAAAATAATCTAGCAATTTTATTATGAAGCGTATAATTTAATGTTATGCATTGGATTAACCCACCAGCAATCAGTTTAACTCGATCAAGAGAAAGCCGCGGGAAGCATCAAAAGATTATAGTTTTTGAATAATGCCGATTAAATAAAAGTTATTTGTTGTATTTGATGCATGACAAAAGATTCCCTTGCGAATTGATTAAAAATCTGCATAAAATAAAAATAAATAACTTGCGCCCTTACCTACTTTTTTAGCTAAGCAAAGGTTATAAAGAAATCAATACATACAATTTTGTTGGTAGCGAGTTTGAAATTTTGGAAATTCATGACAATTCTCGACGGTAAATGCGCTCCTCAAATTTTCACAACTGCCCAGCACTCTCGCAACTAAGAAATAAACACCTAGGAAACTTTACTTCTTCAATAACCTAGAAGAGCTTTCCAACCTATGTGGTGTGCAACTGTCGAAATTAATCAATGCCTCTAGAGGGCTAGATGGTTCATGAAAACTTATAGGTTAACTGCCTGAACAGAATAGAATGCTGGAACTGGAGCCGCAGACGGAACTGGAAGAGTTGTCAAAAAGTGTCGTACGTTATTTTTTTTACCTGGCCCACAATGCAGCTGTCCAGCTTTGAATGTATTTTGAAGAAAAACAAAAGAATATTCTTGTGTACAAGCTCAGAATTCACATTTTTTGTTTCCAATAATTTTCCTTTTAATAAATAATTTTTTTCGCGATACAAATAACCACAATATTTTTTTCCGACCCAAAAAGTTGTTTTTTTTCTTCATACAAATTGAAACGTCAAAAGTGCCGTACGTGAAAAGTTAAAAGTTGGTGAACTCTTCCGTCTGCGTCTGCAGCTCCGTATGCGTCTACGTTCCGTTGTGTTCGCAACATTGAATTTGCGTGTATTTAATATTTTGACAGCTATTCCAGCTTCGTCTCCGGTTCCGTCTGCGTCACCATTCTGTTCGGCCAGTAAATTATTATTATTTGAAGCGTCCAATCCTCCAGGGTATTACAGGGGATCTAAATTGATCTAAGTGTGATAGGAACAAGATCCTCTATCAGCCCAACAACCTAACCTAACCGAAACGTTAAAAAAGCTGTAAAATTCTGCAGTTTCCCCGCCGTATACAAAAAAACTCGAGAGTAATAAGGCCACTCATGGCTTACCTTCTAAAATAAATAAATAAATTTGGTGGCACAACAGCGCTGGAAGAACTAGGGCCTATAGTGACATACAACAACTCTCAACCATTCCTGTGTGCGTGTCTGCAGGAATGGAGGGGACCTACAGTTTATTGCCGAACACGAACGACTAATGTTGAGCGAACTGAAGCCTAATGCCCAAAACAGATGTGCAGCTTTTTCCAATGCAGCGAAAATAAATTTACACAGGTTCTTATGAGGGCTGCCATCTTCCAGGCTCTGCATGCGGCCTTCGCTGCACGATATCTCTATTTCTAATTTCGCTGCATGGGAAAAAGCTGCACATCCGTTTTCGGCATAATTGTCTTATCCCTCTCCACTTAATTACATTTAACGAGTATAATTATTCAATCCTTTGACATTGTTATTAATTTGACTCTTTTAAATTTAGCCAAAATTAATTCAGTCTCCTTGAATTTTTTCAAGATCTGAATTTTTGTGTTTCTCAATATGAAACTTTGAAATTTGGACCGTATTCAAAATCGGAGTAATTATCTGCATATTATTTGTTATTAAAGTGTAAAAAGTACAAATAATATTATATTCCCTATATTCAAGGCTTGTGCTGAAAGCCATGAAACTCATCAAAACCGCTATATCGTTTTTCACATTCCAAATCTATATTTTTGCAGAATTAACAACACAAAAAAAAAATATTGTGTAGGCACTTGTTAAAAGTTCACACTAATTACACCAACATTCGAATATAACACCATTCAAAGAAAAATTCCTCACCTGCATCTACGAGTAATTGCTTTACAAGCTCACAAAAAAAGATATACAATCTAATGTCACGAACTATTTGAACTACAAGAGAATGTAAACTATAAAGAAATCAAAGGTCAAATTTTGCAACGGTCCACGAGTGATTTGAAAATTAATTGATGACCGGATACGGAAATTATCTTTTCTCAAATCTCTTGTTTTTTTGCTGTATATTTTTTTTATAAAAAAAAAAAAAAAAAAACTGTATACAAAATTCACAGCACAAAAATGCTGCACTCACATAAAAGGCGTTAAAGTCATCATCACTTTGATCATTAAAATAAAAAACATTCACTTTAATCCAAAGTATCAATAAATCGACACCAATCATATTATAGCCCCCAAAATGATCATTTTTTCGGATTGAACTTCACAGTTGAAATTAACGCCTTAAGCCAGTAATTAAATTCAACAGTTTCAGAATTAATGATAGAGATTCCCTTAAATCAAAGTTTCTTGACGACAAGAACTATTCGTTATTTTTAGACTGATTTAATTGATCGGATCGAGATGATATTTTTCGTACACTGAGGAAAAACATTAGCGTCAAATAAAGCCTAGTGTACTGCCTGATCCCATGCAAAAATGACTACGAAATCACAAACGAAAAGTTTCGCTCTGCTTTTCATTCTGCAGTACGCTGTTCGATGAGCAAAATCGATAATTGTAGCAGATTATTTCGAGAGATCTCCCCTCTTTTTTTCGCACAGAATTAATTGCCTGTACCTTTAAGCCTAGTACGTTGCTGATACGAAACGAAATTTTTAATTGGTCTCCAACAGGACAACGAAATGCTTACGAAATCCACAACAAAAAATTACTTGAAAGTGTCACCGTTTGCAAAAACAAACACAAACACATGAAAATCACAGAAAACCATGTAGTGATGAAAGAAACAACAAATACAAACACGAAAAGAGACCAAATGTCACTTTTCCGCACACAATTAATGGTACATGCAATTAATTATGTGCGAAAACAGAGGGGAGATCTCTCCAAATAATCTGCTACAATTATCGATTTCGCTCATCGAACAGCGTACCCCAGAACGAAAAGCAGAACGAAATTTTTCGTTTGCGATTTTGTTGTGTCTTGTTTGTATGGAATTTTCGTTTCGCATCAGCAGCATACTAGGCTTAAAAGAGAAATAAATTATTTGTTCCAGTTAATGTTAACTGAAAATGAAATATCCAACATTTTTGTCGATTTTTTGAGTTAAAGGCCAAGTTTGAAATCTTTGGGTTGGTGGTTCAATATTTAACCCGTGGTTCAGGAAATTTAATTCACCTATTTCGGAGGATTAACTGAGTTTTTGCTATGGTTCAGGTATGTCCCCTTTCACACGAAGATACTAGTTGCTGGTGATTTTTTTGACGTTTTCTTTAAATCTCCTTAACAATCTCTTGTACCTTTCACACGAAGATACAAAGTTGGAGGAGACTTGCTGTATTTTCCTTTTAAACTACCTTGGTTGAACGCACACAAACGTAGTGTGAAGAGAAACGTCAAAAAAGTCTCCTGAATATGTTGACCGGGGAGATTTCGTTTACCCCTCTTTCTTCCTGCCCTTCTCGCCTATGAACTAATTGTTGCCGGCAACTCAGTTGCCTTGTGTGAAAGGGGACTATGTACTTGCCTACTTGTCTATTATCGCATACTTGAACCTAGACCCATCGTTGAACCACAGTTAATCCGCCGAAATCGGCGAACTAAATTTCCTGAACCACGGGTTAAATATTGAACCACATTAATGTAAAATTGACACTAAGTGCCAGTTGTACAATCGTGGTTTAAATTTTGATCCGTGGTTCAGGAATTTTAACTCGCCGATTTCGGCGGGTTAACTCAGGTTCAACGATGGTTCAAGGTTCTAATATGCACTAAAAGCCAATTACATGCCTGAACCATCGTTGAACCACAGTTAATCTGCCGAAATTGGTCAGTTAAAATTCCTGAACCACGGATCAAGTATTTGTACAACTGGCCCTAAGGGCCAGTTGTACAAATATTTTATCCGTGGTTCAGGAATTTTAACTCACCAATTTAATTAATTAATTAACGATTAACTGTGGTTCAACGATGGTTCAGGCATGTAATTGGCTTTTAGTGCATATTAGAACCTTGAACCATCGTTGAACCTCAGTTAACCCGCCGAAATCGGCGAGTTAAAATTCCTGAACCACGGATCAAAATTTAAACCACGATTGTACAACTGGCACTAAGGCCCAGTTTTTAAATCAGAGTTAGTTGACTCATGAAACAGTTTTACAAATAAAAAAAATTATGCGAATCGGCCTAAAAAAACTCTTAAAAGCTCGGATGATAAAATATCACAAGCATCTGTTTAGTTAATCCCGAGTTAGGCCACCAAATTTGATGAGTTAACTCGCGTTTAACTTTAATCTCGTCCTAAATTAGCTAACATAGGTACGTGTTAAAAATTGATCGAAATCGAGGTATACGTCACATTGGATATAGGGTGAGTAGTAGCGCCATCTCCATTTTGACTAACAAAACGTCGATTTCTATAGCGTCCCACATCGCTTTTGACAGGAGAGATTTTTGACAGGAGTTAAAGGTAACACTCCATAATGAAGAACTTCTTCTTAGTTAACTCGGATTTAATTTATTTACGGACAGTTGTACAATCGTGGTTTAATATTTAACCCATGGTTCAGGAAATTTAATTCACCGATTTCGGTGGATTAACTGAAGTTTAACGATGGCTCAAGGTTCAAGTATGTGAAAATAGCTAAGTACATCCGCCATTATCGGTGAATTAACATTTAACCAACGATTGTACAACTGGCATTTAAAATCTGTTTCTCAATTTTATTGAAAATTATATCTGCACTCAGAAAAAATACAAGAGATAGGTAACTCTTGTTTAACTCAGATTTAACTCAGTTAGATAATATCTTTATTTTATTTTAACGCTGTATTTTTTCTAAGTGCAGACATAATTTTAATAAAATTGATAAACAGATTTTAATCGATGCCAAATCTTTGTAGATTTTATGTGTGATGCCTATAAAGAACGTGCTACCAACTTAGCACATTACCTGTTCCCATGAAAAGAAAATTAAAAATTCAATGAATAGGCAAATGGTTTTTAAAATCGAAAGTAATCCACATTTTATAAAAAACAAAACAAAACAAAACATAAAACCAAAAACAAAAGACACACGTAAATGAGGCGAACGATGAAGTTAAACAACAAATAACAATAAATGTAGGCATTTTTATTAGATTTAGTGTTAAGATTCTACCTTGACTGTGTCGTGATTAAATCTTTAATCCCATTTGACTGGCACACAGTCGCTCGAAAAATATATATATAGTCTCATCTACTATAATAATTGATGATTTTGGTATTTCGATCTGATTTGACCATGATCTCAAATAAATTACATCATGGAATTAGTTTGGATTTTATAAGAAAATCATAAATGAATTCTTTGGATTATAATTTTCTTATGTGACTGCGGCTTTAGAATTGATTAGTTAATCTATCATTTAAAATTAAATTGAGCTTTATGAATAAAAACTAAATAAATCCTGCATGATTGATGGATTCAGTTCGTCTTCCGCTTCATGGGTTCAAAAGAAAATTTATTTATTGGGTCAAACCAGAAGTAAATTTTTGCAAAAACAAAGTTAAACAATCTTAATGTTGTTGTTGATGTGATATCACTATAACCATGCGGATAAGAAATAAAATGAAAATTAGCAAATTCTTAAAAACGATAAGTCGTGCATTATTTTGTATTTATAAAAATGTAAAGTTTGAACAAGACTTTGATATATTAGTTATGAGGTAATAGAATCAATACACAGTAAAATTCGGATAAATTTTTGAGGTGGTCTTGATCAATCGCTTTATCTATATACTCTGTCCAACAAAGATTGTCACTACAGTGTACAGGGAAGATAGGACATGTGCATCACAGTTTTGTTGCAGTGTAGTGCAATCTATCTCATATAAAAGCTCATCGCGTTGCCGTAGTATGCATAACAAATACTTTTTTTTATAGCTTTAAAAAAAATTGATAATTCTGTAAGCTTTTGCACACTTGATGTGGGTACTCTTAGCAATGGTAACTGTAATTTTGTGTGAATTAAACACAACAACAAGAGATCGTGATTGGTTACTCATTGTGTCCACGGCTGTGGGCGAGATAGCTCGTGAATGATGTACGTCGCTTAAAAAAGAAATTATGAAAACAATGCCGTGAAAAGTCTGTAGTTAATGAATGTGTATATGTATTTAAAGTGGTCTCTAGACGCTCAATATAATTGGGCAATATTTGATATTGCACAATATTATTGTCAGTCTATGGATAATATTTGGTTGGGCAATATATTGAAAAAAATCAAAACCCTTTTTATATTTCAGGCCCTCAGAATCATAATGGCTTACCTCACTTTTTATCGAAATCCGGTTTTTGAAAAAAATTGAATCCTTATGCCTTTGTCTTTATGTTTGCATCAACATTTTTGGAGAAAACGGTTAAGCAATATAAATTAAGCACATTTTTAACTTACTGGCTGGACAGAATATAATGACGGAACTGGAGACGCACACGGAACTGGAAGAGCTGTCAAAAAGTGTCGTACGCTATTTTTTTTACATGTCCACAATGGAGCTGTACAGCTTTGAAAGTATTTTGAAGAAAAACAAAAGAATATTCTCGTGTACAAGCTCAGAATTCACATTTTTTGTTTCCAATAATTTTCCTTTTAATAAATAATTTCTTTCGCGATACAAATAACCACAATATTTTTTCCGACCCAAAAAGTTGTTTTTTTTCTTCATATAATTTGAAACGTCAAAAGTGCCGTACGAGAAAAGTTAAAAGTTAGTGAACTCTTCCGTCTGCGTCTGCAGTTCCGTATGCGTCTACGTTCCGTTGTGTTCGCAACATTGAATTTGCGTGTATTCAATATTTTGACAGCTTTTCCAGCTCCGGCTCCGGTTCCGTCTCCGTCACCATTCTGTTCAGCCGGTTAGGACAAACACAAAAAATTCAAAATGTTGAGTACCAGAGTGGCCTATCTTTCTTAGGCCCTGTTTGCGCTCACATTTTTCTCTTTTTTTTTTTTAAATATTCGATGAGGCGAAGTTTTCTATAAGCTAACAGATGGCAGAGTAATGCTATATGAGTCCAGTTTTAATGATTAGACAGATAGATACTTTGGAAATCCTTCAAAAATTTGCAGAACAATCTGAACAACAGGGGTCAAAATATAATTGTTTACTATATAAAATAGACAAGTTTGGAAATGGGGTTTCGTCCTTTGTATGATAATCATACGTATACCTATATTTCCTGAAGAACGTTTTGCGCCATTAAAAACCTATACCTACTTAGTCTAATATTAATTTTAAAGTGGAATACTTTTTCATTCACTAGTTTCACTTGAACCTAGACCAAGAACCCGCGATTATCTACCGAAGCTTTCAGATCATTAAACTTATTAAAATGACTAGCATTTTCACTACTAGCCCACATTAATATTCTGCTGTTCATATGGTTTCTTTATTTTTTTACCATACGCAATTTATAACAGAATATGTTGAAAAGATAAGTTTAAAAAGAATGGATTGCCTTCTCTTAAAATATCTGCAAATATCTGATTTGAAAAAAAAAACTTTCCCATAAGGCTTTTGCTGACAACCTTTGCTGGACAGAGTGTAGGGCTATTTTAATTTTCCTCCAAATAAAAATCGGACAGTCCTCTCTGTCGCCATAGCCGCTGTATTTAGCGCAGATTTCCAAATTTTTTTAACCTGCTTCGATTTAAAATATTATTTTTTGCATTCCGAACCGTAAAACTTATGCAATGTATAATATTTCTACAAAGCAGGAAGTTTGCGTTGCTGACTCGTATGAAAAATGTAGGTATTAATTCCGCAACAAAACATTTTTTACATTTCGAAACTCAGCCAATCTGTCAAAATGAATAGTCCACTTTGAGTACTTTGACTAACCCATCACGATAAAAGGTTAAAACTTTGTGTACATTGCCCCTCTAGCCAGCTCGGCCCCTAGCTAGCTGCCTCCAGTTACGCACTCCAACTCCAAGTTAGTCGAGGTCGTACTCCGCTTGTGTGCGCCACATAAGGAGGGGTCTTCCTCTGCTGCGCAGACCGTCAGGGGTAGACTCGAAGACTCGTCGTCGGGCTGGTTCGTCGGTGTCCATACGCTCCACGTGTCCCAGTCATCTCAGCCGCTGTATTTTCAGCTTTTTGAGCAGGTCGGCGCTGTAAAGCTCGTTGTTGAATATATTCCTTCTCCTCCATCGATGCAGACTGGACCAAAAATCACACAAAGAATCTTCCTTTCAAAGCACAATTTTTCGGAATTTTCTACTTTAAATTATTTTTTTTTTTATTAAAGCGCACATTATTGAACCGTTGATATCATTACTATTATATAAAGACGAAACAAATATTTTGTTTGTCCGCGTTTTCCTCAGAAATTATTCAACCGATTTACTTGAAACAAATTTTATAATTTTCCTTATTCTTTGAAGCATGTAAATAGATATTTTTTATTTGTTAAATATATTTGTTGTATTAGATTATTAACTTTTAAGAAAATTTCGTACACTTTTTTGTCGTAGTTGACCAACATATTTAATTATGCTTTTAAACCTGCTTGATATTTTACAAAAATGGGATTTTTTGTAAAAAGTCAATGCAAATTTTAAGCCCTAAATCATTTCTTAACTATACTTACAAGCTGAGAAATAAATTTATTTACAAATTAAAAATTTATCAAATTTTTGTATTTTTGCATCTATGAATTCGATTCAATCGCAATGACTGGGTTGCTGCTTTGTTCCATTTCATTATCGTTTCGTGTTTTGTGCATTTTCTTTTGTGTATTTGCTTCTGAATCTCTGTCCACGCAATTGTTCACTCATCCACTCATTTACATTTTTATTCCTCCTTTCATTCATTTCACTTAATTGTTTAGAGAACCGACTCGTACCCCTCTTGCCTAAAACACCCGCAAAATTTATTTGAGATGAGTAAGAGAAAATTCTCTTACTTTACTGACTGAACAGAATAGAATGACGGAACTGAAGACGCAGACGGAACTGGAAGAGCTGTCAAAAAGTGTCGTACGTTATTTTTTTTACATGTCCACAATGGAGCTGTACAGCTTTGAAAGTATTTTGAAGAAAAAAAAAAGAATATTCTTGTGTACAAGCTCAGAATTTACATTTTTTGTTTCCAATAATTTTCCTTTTAATAAATAATTTTTTTCGCGATACAAATAACCACAATATTTTTTTCCGACCCAAAAAGTTGTTTTTTTTCTTCATACAAATTGAAACGTCAAAAGTGCCGTACGTCAAAAGTTAAAAGTTGGTGAACTCTTCCGTCTGCGTCTGCGTCTACGTTCCGTTGTGTTCGCAACATTGAATTTCAATATTTTGACAGCTATTCCGGCTCCGTCTCCGTTTCCGTCTGCGTCACCATTCTGTTCAGCCAGTTATTCTTTTTTTCCTATTCGTGAATCAGTGGGAATCGTGGATTCAAACACAAAATGGCGCCATTAGCTCAGTTATTTTTGTATAGAGTCGCGTTTTCAACATAAATATACATGAATATTACTAGATTTGAATGCTAAAAGCAAGACAACACTAAACAAATTTGTTTCAGTCCATTAAAAAGTTATTTAGAGTAATTTAATTGAAATTTTGTTTTTAAATTTCAATTTTTGAATTTAACGTATTCTTATTTTAATAACTGAGCGCAGGAACCCATCATAATTGAGCAAAAACGTGTATACTATTTGTTACAGCAGTGGTGGATGGGGTTCCATTTAAAATGCACGGGATCACTAATACATGCTCAACGAATAGTCGACAAAATGGTCCCATTCTCTCACTACAGCTTGTAGGGTGAAAGAGAACGAACACCTTAAGTCGGTTTTCTAGATAATATAGGTACTATATGGCAATTAGTAGAAAGCAGCATGAAAAAAAAGGTTTACTGAAAGCTGCTAAAGATTATGATTTCAACTGAGTGGAGTAAGGAATAAAATACAGTGCAAGCTCCCTTAGCCGGACAGTGACGGTCGCAACACTGTTGTCCGTCTAAGGGAGTTTCCGTCCAAGGGAAAAAATAGTTATAAAAGGAAATGTATAGTTGGCATCATGAAACTGTTTCAGTGAGAGAAAATAAAATTCTTTATGTGGTTACAGAAAGCATATTGAAGTATGTATATAAAATTTTTGTTAATAATTTAGTAGAAATTGCGGTTAGTCTCATGAAGCATTTTACCTACTCATAGTAATAAGTATATTTAAAGCCTGCGAAGCAACGCGAGCATGGGTCGGCTAGTTTAACATAAGACTTCAATTTGTAGCTGCATTAAAGACTTTAAGTAAGTCACAGAATGTGCTTTGACCCGATCAATACGAAACAACAACCTATCAGAAGTATAAAATATTAATTGTGTTCCCACACGCATGACTCATTCCTTAAAAAGCGAAAATTAATTGAATGTTTCTCCTTTCCATTTTTGTCCACAGCCATGTTTTTACGAAAAACGTTACCAATTTTATGGGTTAGATCATTTTGCTTTTTTTTTGGCTTGTGTTCTAAAGCGGATTTTCAGACATTAAAAGTTCTGGATGAATATCCCGCATCTCCTAAAACAATTGACGAATGTTCACCATTTTCACTATTTGTATTCCAAGTCCTTCAGAATATCCCCCACCCCCTCTCGCATAAATCCCCCAATGATACAAATCTTTGTATAATTAAACAAAAGTTGGCACTTGGGTATAAGTTTTAAGCTCATACGCCAGTTTTTTTTGACTTTTTACAAATAAACCGGAGCCGATAAATTTTATAAAACATTAGATTTATTATATCATTCAATCTTTAATAATTTTACATGTCACAATATCATAAGATTTGTGATGATCCATAACTACCTATATAAACAACAAAACTAATTTGTACCTTAAGGCGATTAGTTGACTTTGAAAGTGTTGAGATAAAATAATAAAGAAGAATGCGAGTTTCGTCTTCCTTCTGATGGGTAACTTATAATCGAGTTGAAATTAAGAGTGTTAACTATGGAAAATCATCGCGGTTTTCCAAAAACAAAAAAAAGTTATTGCTTTAATTAATCATTTAATTTTATTAAGCAATATATAATTCTTGAATAGTGTATCATCATTAATTGATTAATTTTTAATTTGTAAAAGAAATCTAACTATACTAAGAGATTATACATTATATTTATAGTTGCAAAATAAATGTACAAACACTGCGAGTCACTTGCTTGAGGCCGCATTCTTTTTCATTTTTTTTTCCAAAATCTAAACTGCAAAAAATGTAACTATGACGAGAGTACATATTTGTTTACTTAATGCTTGTGGAATTACAAAGAAAAATGAGATAATTTCGATGAAAGTTTTCAAATTCGATTCCAAGTCATCTTATTTCTCATACAAATTCCAATTTCAAATCAACAATATTTGGAAAAAATTTAAGTTGGAAATTATGTGGAAAGCCTCATTTCACTTCAAAAGCCAAACAAAATTTAAAATGAAAATAGCTGCCAACCGAAATTAAAAAAAAATTGAGATAAAAACAACTTTTTTTTGTAGTTTGCAATATTACCTCATGAAAATGTAGTATTAATTGCTTTTATAAAAGAAATATTATTTCGATTGAATTTGATAAAATTTATGAAACGTAGAATGTCTTCCTGTATTTTCAGTCGGGTTTTTCAAAATCTTTTTTTTCGAATTTAAGAAATTAAAAAAAAAAATTATTTTAAATAAAAAAGTAGCTTCAAACAACTGTCTCGTAATGTACCTACAGTCGTAAAATAAAACCTAGTTTTTAATGATAATAATCTCTTAATGTGAGCTGAGCACCAATGTGTTTTTACTAAAATGATACCTCTTCCATTCACTAGTTTAGTTTACCCGAAAGGCTTTCAAGACATCATGATCTGACCTTGAAGTAAATCGAATATTTTTGGTATCAAAGGACCATTATATGATTAAATGATGATGATAAAAATTAATACTTCAAATTTACGATTTTATTAATTGCTCATAGTTAAGCTCATGTTAAGCTGTAAACTACGTATGTGGACATTTAGATTAAATAAAATGCCCAATTGAGTTGCAAGAATTTGCTCTTTTAAATCAAAATGGCTACAAAGAATTCGAAAAAAATTTACAGCTTTTTTGATTAAAAGAAAGTTTTGACTGCCTAAGAAATTGCCAAATAATTGTTATTGTAAATTTGCCGCAAAAACAAAAGAATTTCTGATAATATTTTAATCGGCTACCAAAGATCTGTGCCATTATTTCCCAAAACTGCGATTTTCTAAAAATTTTATTACAACTATAGTATCGCACAGTGACCGAAATTCGGCCAACAAAAATTGACGCACTCTACCAACGAAAATGAAAAATTAAATTGTAAGAGAAAACTAATTCTTTTAGGGGTTTTACTCGATAGAGTACAGTTGCTGACACCCACTTATTTCAAAACAAAAACCATATATTTTTGATCTGCATTTTCAATATTTGCTAACATATAAACTTATATATTTTAAATATCTATTGCATCGACTCATAAAAAACAGTTATCTATACAGTTATCATCACCGTTAGAACACATTTTTGTCGACCTTTATTCAGTTAAATCCCAATATCTACCTACCCCAAAAGGAAAGAAATTAATTTTCTGCAAATTTTAAAGCTGTCAGCTTCATTGAAATCGCTCAAGGAACAGCAAAGATAACATTTTTTAAATCCGAACCGGTAATTGTGTAAACATATCCCGCATACCACCTATTCTCTTTAAACTCTCTTCAACAAAGATTGTTAGTACATCCCTTATGGGAAATCTATTTAAAATCAGTGGGACCTACCGAATTTTCAAGACACTCCACGAAAGAAATTGCCACATTATTTTACCTAATTGTTGCCAGTTTCAAAGCCCTGCGATTTAGAGTTGCGCGATTTAGTTCACTTGAGTGATTGATCAATTTAGTTCGAATTGTATAAATGAACTAGTTCGTTCATTTTAGTTCAATTAAGTTCACTTTACAGAAAATTTAAAAACTGCAAGCAAATCTAACCTTTTCAATCATTCCTAAAAGTAGCTGTGTCATTACTTCAGAGATCTCGGAGGATTCCGTAGTCTCAGAAATATAAACACAATCACAAAAATTTCTCAGTTTTGCTGTCAAAAACTGGGGAAGGGTTTTTTTGGATTCGTTGCTTAATTATTTTCTGTCGCAGTAAATCAAATAGAAATAAAGGCATAGCAAGTGTTTTTGAGGAATCTTGTTTACATTTAATGCTCCTGTTATTCTAAAGTAACGGAGAAAAACTTATAAACTGACCAAATTAGTTGTAAGGTAGTTTCGCGAACTGTCACTGTGCTTTTTAGTAGAGGACAGAGATCAGCTAAATCGTGTATCTCTAACATTCCAGTGATTACAAGATTCTTTTTTCGGTTGTTTCGTCTTAAGGTAAAGGTAAAGAGGTAAAGAAATGTAAGGGGAATTCATCTACGTTTCTACACCCCTCACCCTATCTATCTAAATGACCAAAGAAGAAACTAATGAAAAAATGATTCGTGTAATCAGCCTCTAACTCCTTTCATCCAAAGAAAATATAAGTAGAGATAAACTAGTGAAAAAGTCAAATGTGCTGACAACTAATTGAACTAGTGAATTATTCAACTAGAAACGTGAACTTAGTTCAGTAGTTCACTTAAGTGAACTAGTTCACCAAGAAGAGTATGAGTGCTCTGAAAAAACTGCGAATTTTTATCTTTTTACAAAAAATCCACCTAATTTTATTTTATTCTTTACATATATATTTTTGATTTCTGGCACATCTTTAAGATAAAACCTTTCTAATGATATATCACTTATGCATTTTTTTTTTGGTAGGGGTCATCTGGCGGATTATGTTTGGCTGTTTTTCATTTCGCAATTTCTTGATTTACAATTAAGTCATTTACCCATTTAATTGTTTGGCAATTTTTGTTTGGCAAGTTTTTATAACGCTATGTTATTGTTTCGCAAAATCATCTTTTTGCAAATTGCACATAGCAATTTTTTATCTCGCATTTCATTATTTCGCAACAAATTAATTCGCTAATTATTATATAGCATTCCTGTAACTCGCATTTCATTAAGTATTCGCTAAGTATTCTATTGCATTTCATTATTTCGCTTTTTATTATTTCGCATTTTAATATTTTGCATAATAATAAAATGCGTATTTTTAACATTTGGCACAAAAATCCATGTTTTTAATTTAAATTAGTTTCAAACTAAATTAGTTGAAAAAAGAACAAATTCTATAATATTTTCTTTGGTCTGCAATTAAATTGTCCATTTCATCCATGTCCAAAGCACCAAGCGTAGTTTTTTGTCTTGTTCAAACACTCATGTAATAGTACGAAAAACCATCAACACAAAGTTTATCTTTGTTTCCGATTAAACAAAACACATGCTTTCTCTGAAAAAAAAGGAAAAAAACAGACACCTTAAACATTAAAAAAAACCTACATTTAAATATAAAAAAAATCAGTGCTATTTTCTGTAAATATCGGTAAGATAATCAAACGGCCAGATAACTAAATGGCGGGATAAATAAACGGCGAGTTAACAGAACGAAAATTAATAGTTAGCGTAATTAGATCTTGCAAAACAACAAATTGCCACTTAATAAATATGCGATATAAAAAACTGCGAAAGAACTTTTGCGAAATAATCGTTTTACTGGTTGATCTAAATACAAAACGAAAATTCGCGAAACAATTATTGCAAATCGATCAAAATTTATTTTGATAATTGCGAAGTAAGATTTGCGAAACGATTTTCGTCCAAACGGCCGGCACCCATTTCTTTTATATGAACTTTGACAGAACTTTGAAATGAAATTTATAGAAATTAGCATTTTGGGAAGAAAAAGAACGAAAATGTAATATTACAAATTATGTTGTCATACGATTGTTAGAAAAATATTGTTAGATGCTCGCTACACATTTGTAAGACCTTTGGAACAATTATTTTTAATGACAGATTATCAGATCTGAGAGTCAACGCTGCACTAAACCTTAGCATAAAAATAAATAAATAAATTTGGTAACACAACTGCTCATGAAGAACTAGAGCCTAGTGACTTACAACTCTCAACCATTACTGTGTGCGTGTCTGAAGGAATGGAAGCGCCGAAGGGACCTACAGTTTATTGCCAAATCCGAACGGCTAAGGTGAGTGGCACTTTTCTATAACACGAGATACTCTTGGACGATTTGTCACTTCTTCGCAAGAGGCAGTAGCCCCGAAAAGGATTTTTGTTAGGTGGCAGAGGTTGGAAATAGAACCCAGACCTCTGGGCTCTGGCATGACATTCCAACGCACTTATCATTACGCCACGGGCTAGATACTACATTAACATTAACTGTATGTGTTTTATTTCATTTTTAAGTTGTATTAATATGCCTTGAAATTTAGTGAAAAATTATCGATAGAAACTCTTGCGAAAATTATAAAACTTCAATAGTTGCGGAATCATGGCTGAGTTCCAAAATTTATCAGAAGCGTCCGACTTATGCAATGTAATATTTCTACAAAGCATCAAGTTGGCGTTACTGATGCGTATGAAAAATTAAGGCATTACTTCCGCAACAAAACATTTTCTAAATTTTGGAACTCAGCCCATCTTAAACATACTTCTCAAGCTAATACAATTTTACTAAAAAGGTTAGGTGCATCAGTAACGCCTGTTATATTAGTTGAACGGTTGTTAATCAGTTAACCTGTAAATGATACACTACCCATTGATTTTTAAAAAATTAAAATCATAAAACATAACAATGATTCATTAGGAAACATTGAATTGCAATGTTACCCGAAAAACCTTTTATACAACTGGTAAAGTAGGTATATGAACCTGAAGTAATTCATCAAATGTATTATATTAAAGAAAAAAGTGAAAACCTACTCCCATTCCAGAAAAAAAATATATAGCTATGTACCTAAAACACATAATCACTGTGGAATTTTAACATTTTCCCCATTACATAGTGGCGTCCTACATTTTGGATTGAGTGTGTTTTCACTTTCGTTTGTCCCCAAGAAGCAAGAAATCAACATAATAAATAAGACTTCCTTATGTGATGTGATTAAATCGATGATAAATTAAATTCCCTATAGCGATGCCCTTAAGTTATTGAAAATTAAAGCATGCAACGAAATATATACAATACAGGACTGTGTAAAAAAAAATTAAAACCAAAAAAAAAAGTTTGTTGTTTAGTTCGGATGTTAAACTAACTTATTTAGGGTGGCGCTATATATAGTCTTTCAGCCAGTTCAGTCTAGTTTCGCACTCCAAGTTGTTTGAGTGTCTTTTCCATTTACGTCCGCCACCTGAGTATTTCTGTACTGCAGCGTTTTTGTATCGGCCCGGAACTTCAGTCTATGGTAACAATTACAATTACAATTACAATTACAATTACAATTACAATTACAATTACAATTACAATTACAATTACAATTACAATTACAATTACAATTACAATTACAATTACAATTACAATTACAATTACAATTACAATTACAATTACAATTACAATTACAATTACAATTACAATTACAATTACAATTACAATTACAATTACAATTACAATTACAATTACAATTACAATTACAATTACAATTACAATTACAATTACAATTACAATTACAATTACAATTACAATTACAATTACAATTACAATTACAATTACAATTACAATTACAATTACAATTACAATTACAATTACAATTACAATTACAATTACAATTACAATTACAATTACAATTACAATTACAATTACAATTACAATTACAATTACAATTACAATTACAATTACAATTACAATTACAATTACAATTGCAAATACTCAAGTTGAAAAGTAAAAAAAATTGAGAAACTAAATTTCTCACACAGCATTGTATGTTATGTATGTTGCATCAAACAATGAAAACAAAAACAAGGTCCATACTGCCGGCTATCAATTGATTATAATTTTTATATCCAAAAAGAAAACATTAACAACAAAATAAAGCTGAATACAATAAAAAAAAAAATAAATAAAAAACAAAATCTTCACAATCCGGTAACTGTGTATGTTGTGATCGGGCAAGGGACCCAATCTCCCAAGAGGTGTGTGAACTGATGAATATTAAAATTATATTAAATAATTATGATAAATGGAGAAAGTTGCTTGCTGTTGCTCGGATTCCGAGTATCTTATTCGATTATAACATTTTCCCAAAGAAACTATTCATTAATTTCATATATCAAGTGGTGTTATGCAATTTGTCAACCGAAAAAGGAGAAGGTGGAGTGATAATTGATTTTATTGTCTAATCAATTTTTTATTTGATATAATTTTTTGTTTTTGTTTGCAAATTAAAATAATCCACAAAGTTATTGATTTACATTTTGAATGCGCATTTTGACGGGCGACTGCTTTTAAGTTTTTGATGATGAACTCTTTTAATAAGATGTTTAAATGATAATATCGATAATATGTATCGGTTATCAGCGCTCTTATTTATTTATTTTTTTTATTTTTCAAATGGAATATGTTAATGGGATGAAATTCGGTTAACTAAATTATATATTTGATAATCTTTGATTTGCAATGGAGGTCAGATTTTGAATCCTCTGATGAAGAGTGATAATTTACTGTCGTTGGATAATATTAAAGGTTGTGGGTGTAGGTAAAGCACGACGCCTTCTGATGGATTCATCACGCAATCCCGAATGCCAAAATCGTTGTGCTAGCGCAAAATCTCAAAAAAAAAACATTGGTTTCAATGATAATTAGAGACAATGCTTAAGATTTTGTAAATTTCAAGATCTATCATATGCGATAGTGAGAAGACCGCACTTAAAGAAGGCCTTTGAAAGCTCCGTGAAATAATTTTTGAATCGCACTTAGCTAATGACTCATGAGGTAAGAGATTTTAATGCCAATCCATCGGTAGATCTTTTTCCAAGATAAAAACAATTCATATGGGTTGCCTAGCAAATTCTGTTCGCATGGGTTTTAAAACGGGTAATTTCTGGTGCGCATTTTTTTCGAATTTAATTTAGTTCATGGTCAAGACCTAATTCAAACTGAAGGTGTAGAGCTTCCTCTCTGTATCTAAGAGTATATAGCTATTGTCTAATTTAAAATGGTCCCAATGGTTTAAAACGCAATATTTTTCGAGCCATAACTAAGTACTTATACGTTTTTTGGAACAGCTATATCTTCCTAACGGTAAGTCGGAGGAAGAAAAATTGTATATGCGAAAAATCAATGTTTTATTCAAAAACTTTTTATCGAAGCCAGTTTCAGCAATTACATTTTTGAATTTAAAAATCTTCAAAATAAAATCTTTATCTATAAAAACTTTGGGCATTTTGTTTGGTGACAGCAACTTTAAAGCTTTCTAATAATTAATTTATTGTAACAACATATACTTACGAGTAATCTACGAATCAAAATCAATATCGATTCCCTCCTAAATTACATATGTAAATAAAATATAATATTACAAACGCAAGACAAAAATTTCGAATATACTTTTTTATTGATCTATGGGTCAATTTTTTCATAAATCCAAAAATTTTGCCTTTTACTTTTAATGTTTAAATATATTTTGCAGATTGAAGGTGAATGAGGCCTTAAAAAAGCAAAAAAAAAAAAATATTTTTTGTAGTTCCAAAGAGGTCATCAAACGGTATAAAAGAGTGAAAGGGTTAACATGTGTTAAATGGATAAAACGTTGACTTTGGTGACCAGCACACTTTTTCACATAATCTTACAGAGCCCAAAGGGCAATTTTTTTTTTTAAATATATAGCAAAAAATATTAGTATACCTATGAATGAATTATGAGTGAATTATTAAGTAGGTACAAGGTACATATGTATGTATATATGTACCTTGTACCTACTTAATAATTCACTCTCAACAAATCTATTTAGACTAGAAGATGTGGGCAGTATTTTTTTAGTTTGTGGATTTGTATTGAAGATTTTTTAAACGAAAATGTCATAAGTTAAAGGAACTGAAAAGAGTTGAAATTAAGTGTCTAAAAAGTTTTTTTTCTTAATTGCAAACACAATGCTTCTATATCCGACCAAAAATCTTAAACTTACACTATGCTTAAATTTTCGGCAAAAGATAATCACTAAACTACCATCGATATATATAAAAATCGTTCGTACGCCCATAACTCGGCTAAACATCAACCGTTTTGGTTAGAGATTTTTTTGTTAGATTTGTATTAAACCTATTAACACACAACGGACTCGAAAATTTAAAAAGTTGGACCGAAAAATAGAAAACTGGACAGAAAAAGTCAGAAAATCGTGAAAACATCTTGAAACTTCCAAATTTCTGTATTAGTTTTTTGTTCGTACGCACATAACTCGCCTAAAAATCATCCAAACTGGATGGGAATTTTTTTGTTGGATTTGTATTGGACCAGGTAAACACACTACGGAGATAAAAATTGAAAAATTAGTTGGGAAAAGTCGGAAAGTAGTGATAACAATAAATTGCATATTTTTTGAATTATTTTTTTTTTGTTCGAACGGTCTTTCTATATCGATTAATACGAATTGGTAGTGCATCCATACAAAAGCTTATTGCAAAACGATTATTCAAAATAGCATAGTCAAGTCGACTTAATTTTTACACTGCTGTTATTTTAAAAATTTTATCGTTAATATTTTTCTATTTGATTATTTCAAATTTGTATTAGTTGTTTTATTCCAAATAGACTCTCACACAGCGTTGCCAACCACTTTGGACAAAATAATGCCTCACTTGAGAAAAAAAAATTGCCTTTTTCAATAAAAAAAAGCCTCACCTAATTTTTTTTTAATTAAAGAAAACAAAATCTTTTAAATAACAAAACAATCCCTTTAAAAAAATAAAAAGTAAATAAATCACAATTAACATCTTATTAGGGAACTTCTTATGAAATCTTTAATCGAAATCGTCCTGTTCCTTAAAATCATACATATTTTTTATATTAAATAATAACTTTAGGAAAATGCAGTGTTAGCGGTATTATCGACTGCTTCTTAACGAGTTCTGAAGGCTCTAAAATCGCCATTTCTTTCAGCATCCACAGTGACTCACTTAAAAGGAAATCGCAATAAAATTTGTCTTGCACTTCCGATGAAAAAATTTAGACAGTTTTCGCGAAATAACTTTAAATCGCATGCATTTAACGTTGAAAAGTTAACAGCAATGTATGCAGTCACTTTTCTTCCCAAGTATATCTAACAGCAAAAAATTTTCTTTAATATCATTGGAAAATTGTGAATAGTTTGAAGGTGGATGCACATTCTTTTAGAAAATAGTAATTATAGATAAGAATTTTTTTTTGGCCTAGATTTTTTTAGAATGTTTAACAATAAATTATAAGAAGAAAAAATAAATTTAAAAAGAATTTAGTTTATATGAAATGAAAAAAGAAGCCTTTTTGAAAAAAATAAACCTCAAAGCCTCAGGCAAGTGAAATAATGCCTAAAAGGCATAAAAAAGCCTCAGTTGGCATCGCTGCTCTCGCACTTAACGCCAATAGTTCCCAAATTATCGCTGTTTTTCAATTTTAATACGAAGAAAGTACATATTTCAAAATTGAATAATAATTTTTTTTTTAGATCCGATTTAAATGAGGATCTTTGTGTTGGATTCGAATTGAAACAGGTAAATACACTACGGAAGGAGCCGAAATTTGGAAAAAGGAATAAATAAATTATATAAATCGTGAAATTCCTACTTTCTGAATTCGGTTTTTGTTTGTCCCTGCAAAGTTAAAGCTAAACATTAACGGATTTGCATAGGAAGGGACATTTATAATTTATTTATTCCTTTTTAAAAATGAATAACTTATTTCTATTGATGTAGAATTTCGGGTAGTT
The DNA here is from genome assembly GCA_947049315.1 of Epistrophella euchroma. NCBI lineage: Eukaryota > Metazoa > Arthropoda > Insecta > Diptera > Syrphidae > Epistrophella > Epistrophella euchroma. The sequence goes on along the minus strand of OX346245.1, from coordinate 115,045,168 downwards.
CTTCATATATAGGTATTTGTGGTAATAAGAAAAGCTTTATAGAAATTATGCAACGAATTTGACCTCTTTGTCATAGATTAAAAGAGAAAAAAATTGTAGTGTGATAAAATTCGCAATCAATTTCAATTTTTTTTTAAACAACAAACTCTGACCTAACTCACATTAAGACTTATTTTGGCTTAAGAGGGGTTCGTTATTCAAAATATAGGTATCTCATTATATAAAATGAGAATAAGAAATTACGTATACGCCATAGTGACTCCGCTAATGCTTATTTTGTGTTATTTATTTGAGAGGGTCTGTAATATTATACATATTTAGGTACTAAAAACAGCCAAATATTAATAAAGAGGATTTTTTCATCTCTCTTCTAATATAGTAAATAGGTTAAGCCTGATTTATACTTAGTTCGAATCGAAGTGAAATTTTCATACAAAAAAAAAATAGCTCTTTTCCCAGGCGTGAATAATATAATAAAATTTAATGCAATTATTTAAGCAACAAGGAGGAAGAAATTTGTTTCGAAGTAAATATAATACAATGAAAATATGAAACAAAAATTATTTTGTTTATAAACCTTTCGTAGCGAAAATTATTAATGTTTCATTTCGATTTCGATTTCGATTTCACTTCGCATTTCTGTATAAACTAGGCTTTACAAGGTAAAACAAAGAAATGGAAATATAAAAATTTATCAGTGTTTAATACGTTTGGGTAGAATATTTCATAACATAAAATGTCATAACATTTGGTTATTTCCTTCTTCACCTGATTGTAAATTCTCTAAAAGTAGGTAAACATGTTTTTAATATTATTCCACTTCGAATTGAATATTCATAGCTAAGACCAGAACAACGTATGTCGGGTCAGCTAGTAATACAAATAAATTAAGAAGAAAGTAAAGAAGAATGCCTCTCACTCTAACTCATTTTGTTAAATATTATGTTTCATTTTAGTAGGTACCTACAAATGTAATTATCTTAGTAATTGTAATTTTAAAGAATATACATATATGTATTAAAATCAAAAGAAAATGTAGAACAACAAAAAGAGAAAAGAATGCGTATATACAGAGTTAAAATTTAAAGCAAAAGGTCATTGAACTTCTCTGATCAGCTGATTTAAAGAATATCGAATGGAAGACTTCTTTGTAGACAAAGGTGAAATTTTTTGGAGCTTACAATTTAAGATCATAACTATTATCAATAAAAATAAATATTAATTAAAATTTCTTTAGAGACCTGGGGCCAAATCATGGCATCAGTGAGCTGTTTATAGGTCACTGAATTATTTCAATTGGCACTACTCTTTTCAATGTAATTTAAATGCAGCAGTGATGCCAATGTAAAATATTTCAGTGACGTCAGTTCACTCGCCAATGCGGGAATTCGGCCCTTGAACTGAAGAAGTACGTAATCACGTACGAAACGTCGCACACAGGTAAATTTTCCCAAAGACATGGCCAAAATTATTTTTTGTGTTTTTTCAATTTATTATTGCATGAAAACATTAAAAAAAAGTTAGTTTTAAAGGAAAAATCAATTTTCAACTAAATATAGAACCAAATTCGACAAAAAAAATAAAAAGCAAAAAGGATAAAAATGGTATTTTTTTTAATTTGTTGCTTTCTCATAAGACTAAAAGGCATAGGATTTCTTGCATTGAACAATTTTTAATACAATATTTATACAAAAAATTTGTTTAAAAAGAGATAACGAAATAAAATAAATAAATAAACATATAAGATATATGTAAATAAACAAATTATACATATAACCAACATGCAATGACTTTGGAAACTCAAACCAATTCTGCTATAGCTCAACCTGTGGTTCTATTAAAAACTGAAGTACTTCAGATGGAAGGCCCGTTTTTGTTTTTGGGATTAGTTTCCTTAAATTGTTAATTAAAGGATCAGAAGAAACTAAAAGATTATGAAAAACATCTTCCATATTTTGCTGTCTTAAAATCTTTCTTGCGAAGCTTTCTTTCTTTCTTGCGCTTCTTCGCCGAGCTGCCCAATTAGAAGAATAACCTCTGATATAATTTCAGGACTGTAAATTAAAATTTTATGCACAGTTGTGGGCATATTATATGCATATATTAGCAAAATAACTTAAAATTGTACTTGTTTCCTCCGAATTCTCAATATTGGTTTCATTTTTCACCTTTTCTTCCAAAAAAATTGATTTTGTCTGCCATATCAACTTCTGTGCAACTTCTTAAATATCTCTGATTTTTTGAAAGAAAAATGAAACTTGATCGCGATCCTGTAAGTAAAAAGCTCTAAATAAAAAAAAAAATGCCCTTGCTTATCATCTTTAACAGCCAATATTAAAAAAAGTCGCAAAAAGTCGCAATACATTTTAACTGTTTCTGATTGAGGGAAAAAATACCTAAATTTTAAGACTATTTTCATTACAAAGTGACTCAAATTAACATTACTTTTACATTACTAAAGATATTTTTTTTGTTTTTTTTTGTACTGATCAAATATATTACATTTACTGGCTTCAAAATTAACTATACACTTAAAATGTTGCAAAAAAAAAAACAATCATTGTCGATATTACATTTGTACCACTAGCAACAGAATTCATGTTTTTTTTATTTTACAAAGCACACAAAAAATGAAAAGAAAAGCAACCTCTTATCACAGACCAAACTTGCTACTGCACTCGCTTATTTAAAGTTTGCACTTTCAAAGCATCGACTGATTAAACCGTTATAATCTGCATCGTATGATCAATGAGGTTTGAAGCTCACACTATTTGTAAACAACTTTGTATTAAAAAAAACCCCAAATCCGAAATTTTTTTTTCATAGTTTGGTCATGTTTTTGGGAAAATTATTTTACAAGAAATAAATTCAAAAAAGACCTAAAGCCCACTTAGGATTAAAAGATTTTAATCTTAAAAGTTCACGAAAAAAGGAATAATAATGATATCTTTCTTGAATAGAAGCTTTTTAATTTAAACTTTAAATAAAATCAATCTCAATATAATTTCAAAATTAAGTTTTTAATTTGAATTCTTTTTACTTGCTTTCTTCTATTGGTTTCGTGTAAAAAAACTGTTGCAATCAAAACTAGCGTCCGTGTCGTTTTGTGCATCTACTGTAATTGGTGCTATAACTAGTGCTTAGAGGGTTGGGCCAATTTGCTCAGAATTCGGTTCATAAATAGCATTTTTATATGATTCCTTAAAGGGGAAATTGAAATTTTTGATTTATCTCATTAACAGGTAGCTGCCATACAATATTGTTTCAATTTTTTCAAACTTATTCAAATATGGCTCTAACGATTTTGATTTAATTTTGTACATATTTTTTGATAAAACAAAAGTGTTGCAAGATTTTGTTCAGCATACTTTGTTGTTGGAGTGTAAGAAAAGTTGTACCGGATCGTGAATACCCCTATAATGACTTATTAACAACATATTTCTTTTATAAACCCTTTCAAAACAATGTATTAGCCCACATTACATTATGCTCTTAATGCTGCGCCACTCTTGAACCTATTTGACTTTTTTCATTAAAACCTTAGTACCTGTTCATATACTCCTTGTGCCAAAAAATACCCTTTTAAAGTTGATACTTAAATTGCTAATCTGACGGATGTTATTGTATCACTTAAGCTCACATTTGTTGGTATTCCTGCAAGATGTCTATCTTAAAAGCAAATTGTATAAATATTATTGTATGATTCAATAAACCAAAGGCAATTATTCGAATATTATTAAAAAATATCTTAATAAAAATAATAATCCGAGATAACTTCTTACCACCGCATGACTATCCTCTCAAAATGCTGTTTTGTTATTCTTTTTTTTTGAGAACCTCTTGGTTCTTGCCAAATCTATATAATATCTTGATAATATTTTTGCAAACTTGTTAATTCCATTGATACCACTACTTCAAATGTTCTTAATTTAGAAAGAAGTGTTCTGTCAAAAGTCAAGTGCCTCTATGTACCATCTATTTACCCATCTCAGATTTTTTGATTTTGTTAATAAAAAGAAAACACTCAAATATTTCATAGTTTGACTCTAGGAATTAGAATTCACTCAAAGGTTTATTTTTTTTTAACTTTGAACCATGAAACTCAAAGTCTTTTTAAAGCCTCAATGAAAATTTAAAAAAATTAGGTTTACATACTTATTAAAGGACCATGGGCACTTTTAGGCCCACTTTAAACATTGCTTAACAGTGATGAAACTTATATCATATGAAAGCTAATAGAGAGTACTTTATTTTATTATATGGCGGCATAATAATTGAAATCGAGCGCGAAAATGGTGTTTTTCTTCATTTTATAAAAAAAAAAGTATTTAAAATAGAAAATTTTTGTTAAAAAAAATGGCAGCACTTTTTAAAAAGTGTTACATATCTTTTTTGAAATCCAGAAGTCTCTTCTTTTATTCCTCTTCTCAATCAACTTATTTCTGTTTATAGTTTTTGAAAAAATTACTTCCAACTTAAAAACGTTGAAAAGCAAAAAATTGAACATTGATGTTTTTTCACAATTCGAAATGTTTGTTTTAAATATTTGTATGCAGGCTTGAAAGGGCCTCCAGAGTAAAAATGTAAAAAAAAAAAAAAACGGTTCTATGGGAGGTATCGTTAGTAACAGTTTTTGGTAGATTTTTTTTTTCACCAAAATGCAGACAAGTACAAACAAAAATTTTAATCAAAATCCTTAGAGCCGTTTTTGAGATAAATAAAATAAAACGGTTGTATGGCAGGTACCGTTATTTTTTGAGCTAAGAAAAAAATCAGACAGACAGACAGACGGAATTGCGGGACCCAATTTGTTCGTTTTCTTTATCATTTTAATGTCTAATTTGATTTCGATTTGAACTCGAGATTTCAATCTTTTTTACGAATCCAAACATTTTTTTTTTTTTGGATTTTATGTTATTTTTATTAAAAAAAAAAAACGGTTGAAAACTTGGAAAGAGGGAGCGAGAGAGAATATTTGTAAAAACATAAAATGAGGTGGTTGTTCATCGTCCACGGATGAGCTTCAGCGGAGAATCATCACCAAATACTTACACAAAAGAGACAAAAAAAACAACCACGAAACAATGAGCGAGATAGAATACAGTCATAGTGGGGTTTGCAGCTTGTACCGTCACATTCGTATAAAAACCTTCGGTCGTGTATAACAGAAACAAAAATACATTTGGTTGGGTATTGTAGGTTCGGTCAAGATCTTATTAATAATAGGCGTAAATTCACGAAAAATGATGTAAATTTATACAAGGCAGGTAGGTACTTTGTAGACTTTTAACTTGAGTCAAATTTTCTGTCAATTAGAAGATAATGTAATTGGCACTCGAATTTCGAGGGCTGGACGTACTAGTTAAATTAATTGGACAATTATCAAGATGATATGCTAATAAAAAAGTCTTAAAAGTTATTTTTTTATAAAATAATTCATGAAATAATTGCATTTGCGAGAATTTTGCCAGTAAAATGACAAATTGCAAAATCCAATTCGAGACTCGAAAAAACATAAAAAATCTATCCCCAGTAGGATTTTGCTTTGACTTTTTATCGGCCGTAATCATACTGGCGATGTTATATTTGTATTGCATGTTAATTCGTACTGTACTATGGATAGCTTTTTCAATAAAACACGCCTATAATCTTGTTTCTTAAACTAGTACTCTGTCATCTTACTTCCTTGAATGTCAACGAAAAGGTTCAAAATACTGTGAAATATGTGGAATATAAAATTAGCTATACGGACGCAGTCTTAAGGAAAAGCAAATGACAAAAAAGTACTTCTGTCAACGACATCTTATAACTCTAACCTTGATCAATGGTCACACAAGAAACCTTTTTATTTCATATAGCACAATATCTTAGTGAATTTATAAATATGATTACCTTCATTATCTATTATTGATCTTTTGAGAGAAATACTTTGAGCAAAAACACAAGCTTTTTACGATTTTTTAACAGCCAATTATGTTCTGAATATTAAATTAAGAGCCTTGTTAAAAATAAATTTCCTACGGGCTTAACACACAAATAATTACTATCACCCAGCATAAAAATGACACCTTTTCTTATTCCAAAGCACTATAAGATGGTACTTCATAATACAAGATCGAATATTATTACTCCTCTGTCCTTAGTTTGTCTCGTAGCATAACATTCAATATACCTTACCTTTAAAATATTATTATGCTTTGTTTAACGACTACTCTTAATCAAACTTCTTAACTGCCGCCGCCGCGGGTGTAAAAGTGGACCAAAAATTACAATCTCTATATCATCAAATATTAAACCTCGTCGCAGAGAAGTCAGAAGACTGCATCTTACAGATACAAAACCTACAACTCATCAATAAAACACCATCTAGAGAGCCGATGAAGCTAAAATAAAATTAATAAAATCATGTTTGAGTAGCGGACATGGTCCAAAAGAACTAAAAAAGTTGAGGGTATTAAATAACTTTGGCCAAACGAAAGTGAATGTTTTCATTTTTTTTTTTTTATGTTGGTGGGTCTTTTTGGAATTCGACGGACTGAAGTGATGCTAATGTAGAGGTTTCTGCTCTTGGGCGTGCGTATCTTCTTCGATGGCTAAGAAATAGTTTGGTAATCTTATGGTTTTGGAATCAGTTCATACTCGCGATTTGGCCGGGAAACAGCGTTTAGCTTAACCGTCAAAAGAAAATATTAATTTATCCTTTTTGGTAATAAACTCATAAGGATCTGAGTGTTTAACGAAATTATTTATTTAATTTAACGGACAAATTTCATTTGAATTCATGAAAACTGTTGAAACTTAAATAAGTGTTAAATAAAATTAGAAGTTAAATTTTTATTGTGTTATTTCAATTAAGTCAAAGTGATATTATACATTTTCTATTGTGAATGATCATGTGCTAGAATAGATAACACATTTAACGTTAAAAGTTCAAATTAATTTTGAATTTCAGTTTTTGGATTAATTTTGATGATTGTAAAAGGTACGTGCCAATTGTTTTAATTTAATTGAAGCTAAAGATCGCTGCATTGAAAATAAATCAAATCCTTTGGATGAGGATCTGTGGATATATATTGTGATGATTTTTCAGAACCTTAAAAACCGTTATGTCGGGCGGGAATTTTTCTAAACGTGATGTTTTCTAGTTTTTTTTATTTCGTTTTTTAATATTTTTTTTTAATGAAAAATGGTTGAATTTAATAAACTTTTTTATTGGCAGAGGATCCCTGCCACAAAAATTATTTTTTTAACAAAAAAAATTGTTTTAAGTGGAATGGCTCAAACAAGCGACTTGATTTTTTTCCTTTTTTTGAATTGTTTACCCTTAAGATTTTGTACTATGATAGCTGTAAAATTTGGGACAAAACTTTAGATCCCCAAAACTGGAAGATGAGAAATGGTAGGCTAAAAATAAAAACAGCAATTTATCGAGATTTTAGAACACTCAACGTTTCGTTACACTTATGAGTTAAAAAATGAAGAACAGAAACCAATTTTTTAATGAAAATAGAATTACGATTTTAGAATATTTTAATAAGGTTTTTGTTATAATTTTTTTTTATTTAAGGGTTAAGAACGTTTATTAAAAAAAAAAATAAAATCGATTACGGTATTCTAAAATCTCGATTGATTTGTATTTTTATGTTTAGCCTACCATTTCTCGTCTCCGAGTTTTGGGGATCTAAAGTTTTGTTTCAAATTTTACAGATATCATAATACAAAACCTTGACGGTAAAAAATAAAAAAAAGTAAAAAACATCACGTCGTTGCTGGTTTGAGCCATTCTACTTAAAACATATTTTTTTTTTGCTCAAAAAATAATTTTTGTGGCGGGGATCCTCTGCCAAAAAAAAAATGTTAATTAAATTCAACAATTTTTCGTAAAAAAAAAATTAAAAAAACGACATAACGGTTTTAAAGGTTTTGAAAAATCATCACAATATATCAACAGATCCTCACCTAAAGGATTTTTTTGTTTTCAATGCAACAATCTTCAGGTTTATTAATTTCATTTGCTTAAAATGAGGTCCTAGGGATGAGATGAGATCCTTGGAATGAGAATCTCCCTCCGAAAGTAATTCAGTCACAAGTTAAACTTAGCCCTTCCCTCATACACCTAAGTACAAGTAGTTCTGCAAGAAGTACAATTAATATAACAATTAATTTGAGAATTTAAAATTCAGTTGTGAGCAGAAATTAATTTAAATTTACTTAAAAATTATAACGGACAAATTTTTCTCTTTTTTTCAAAAACTGAAAAAAAATTCCGAAATTATACAAACTTTGAGTCTCTCTTACAGTGTCCAGGGCACCTGAAACAACTTGATTCAATAAAAATTCATGTATACGTTTTCTACACAATTTTTGAGGCTGCACCAAAAAAAAACACTTTATTTTCCAATAGTACGGAAGCTTTCTGACAGCATTAACTCCTTATTTACATATAAATAATTAAAGCTATCTGACTGATTTTAATCAAATCATGTTGTAGCCAAATATTTTTTCTCTATCTAAGTTTAAAAAGTTATCTACTCCTCGTTCCCTGGATAAATATTTAAACTCTGAATAGCTCCCAAGTAAAATTTTAGAATTACTCAGATTTGTAATACCTAGATTTTTGACTGTTTACTTTACACAGTGTCTTAGTATATTGAAACGGTCGGAAATATTTATTATATTTATAAAAAAAATATTACATTTTTTTATTATTTATTTATTTTCCGTTATCAAATATTAATACGTTTTTCAAGTCGATATTTAATATCTTCCTCCTGCCCCAGGAGGAAGTTCTTGGTGCTAGAATTGGTGTTTGTATATCACACTGCCCGAGGTGCCCCAATTAGTGATTTATTAACTACCTATTAGCTTATTGACTTTCAATCTTCTATAAACATAAGAACAGAATGCTGTTTTTTAGTAAGACCATCACGAGAATGGATGGATCGATTGTTTTCTTTTTCATGGAATTTTTGCATGAACTCGCGACCAAAATACAAGTTTTGATTGAAGAATTGGTGTAACTCTTTTTTTTTGTAATATCCGCACATTGCTATGTCCACTTTTATTATAGTTCAGTGTGTTAAAAAAATAATAATAAATTTGATGGCACAACAGCCCATGAATGAAGAACTAGGGCCAAGTGACTTACAACTCTCAACCATTCCTGTGTACGTGTCTGCAGGAATGTAGGAAACCTACAGTTTATTGCCCAATCCGAATGGTTTGGCTAAGGTGAGCGGCCCTTATCTGTGACAGGGCATACTCTTGAAGGATTTGTCACTTCCTCGCAAGAGACAGTAACCCTGAAAAAAACTTTTGTGTCTTAGGTGGCAATGGCTGGGAATCGAACCCAGTCTTCTCGTTATAAGGATATACAAAGATTATTTGTTTTGAAATCCACCCCCAGCCCCGCCTAATCTTCTTCAATGCAGTATTGATTTTGTAATTGGGTTCTCTTAAATATTAAACATAATATTTAAATTTGTTTGCCTTTCGGAAAGCCGCCCTTTATCACGCCTACTTTTCTTATATTTGAGCTTTCTCAGTAACGGCACTAGTATAACCTAAGATTTTGTAATTTAGGTCTATAGAACCTTCGAAAAATAGCATTAATTCATTTTCCCACCCACTACCGTAACCATCTATGCATAAAAGATAAATGCTTGGACATGCTAAAATTAATAGCGGTATTTTTATTTATTACTCAGTAGCAAATTTAACTATTAAACGTTTACAAGCATTGATTTTGTGTATAAGAACATTTTGAGATCTTAATCAAATCTTAAATTAAAATTAGAAAATTAAGAAAATTAAATTAAGAAAATTAAACATTTTCTATCATAGGCGTTTGTCGGAGTGTGCGATCAGGCGGTGTTAATCCAGCTACAGAAATTATTTTTGCGCTAAAAGTAAAATAAAGGGATGAGTTGATTTTATAAATATGAACTCAACCATGCGGATTTTTATAATATCGATAAAAAAAAGTTCATTTTGTTAAAAGGCGAATGCGACTGATCAAAAAATTTGTCTAATGAGTTTAAGAAAAATGAATAGTTTATAAAGGCTTATGTTACCTTCAATATTTCTTAAAAAAAACTTGAACGATTTTTATTAAATTTGGCACAAAGTGGTATCTTAACATTATCTAGCAGATTTTAAACAAAATTTATTTTTATAGCCATTTATTTTGAACAGTACATTCCGTACATTTTTTTAAATACTGTTAAGGAAAACATTATTTTACGTGATTTAAAAAAAATATGAGCTAATACCTATTAATACGATCTATTGAAATAAAGCAATATGTTTTGCACTTCACCACTACTAATAGAACCATTTTTTGATTCAAAAAAAGCTGCTAACGACCTTAATGGCCATATTATTCACTCAGCACATCTAGATTAAAACTTAAATCTGGATGTAAATCATACAAATTTAATGTAAATTCATCTGGATTTAAGTTTAAATCTGGATGTATCGAGTGAATAATATGGCGGTAAGTCAGCTAAAATTGGCGTTTCATTCCGGTGATCTCACTTTAAACTCATCAGTTGACTAGTGAGAATCTTATTTTTTTAAATGGTCAGTTTAAAGCTCAGCACGCTTATTTCATGTTTACAATACTCCATAAAATACCACACGAGACATGTGTAATTATGGCATCAAGTTGCCTTGTAAACATAGCCAATACATTGAAAGCTCCCTTAGCCGGACAGCCCGAGTGACGGTCGCAACACTTTTTTCCCTTCAGTAAATTTATTGACAAAGAAAAGTTTGGCCGAGGTCATTAACCCATGCCTCTAAATTCATACTTTTCCATACAAATTTTGACGGGATATGTGCATTTTTTACGCATTCTTTTTTTTTCTCGCGACAACTGCACGTATTTTAAATTTTCTTGTTTATGTTTATTATATTATCAGTCCTTTAAAAAACCTCATTCAAAGTTCAAAGGCACGGGTTAATGACAAAATTATTTTGTCAATACATTTTTAGCAGGGAATACACTTTGTCAAACTGCAACCGATTCTTGAATTTTTGAATTACACAAAAGCATTTAGTCTAGGGAAAAAAGAACTAAATGCTCTTGTGTAAATACAAAAAAATACAGAATCGGAAATATAGAATCGATTGCTGCTTGGTAGTGTTTGAGCTACTCAAAGAAACGAGACGAAAAATCATAAAAACCAAAAATCAAGTTCGTGTGTCAGCTCTTTTGTTTTGGGTAAAAATTAATTAAAACTGTTTTATTTTATAGATTTCCTGTATATTTTATCAAAATCCTACCAAATTATTTGAAATTAATTCAAAAATGCATGCGCCTAGTTTGCAGAATGCTAGACCAATTTTTACTTAAAATACACTTAAGATATTCTTGAATAAAAAAAAAAAATATAAACTTGTTTTCTGAAATGCCTGCGATGCTGCATTGTTGGCAAACTCCTAGACAAATTTTAGCCAATAACATACAGGAACACTATTTCAATTTCCAATAAAAATTTTGTCAAATTTACAAATTATACCGAAAATGAATACATTGGTACACTTTTTTTTTTGGCAAACTGATATACTGACATTTACCAAACACGCACAGTAATACTCTTGAACTTCCAAGTAATATGTATATCCTAAAATTTAAATCAAAATCGGACGGTGTTTTTTGAAATTATCCGGAAAACGCGTGCGCTGCTGCAGTTTGTTGGTAAACTGCCAGGCCGATTTTAACCAAATACACACAGAAACGTGCTCAGACTTTCACCTTAAGCTTTGAACAAAATCTGACCGTGTTTTCTGAAATTAGTATGAAAATGCATGCGCTGCTGCAGTGTTGGTATACTCTTTTATTATCACCTAATATTTTGTGGAATTTTGAACAGAATTGTCGCCTATATTCTGAAATTATTCCGAAAATGCATGCGCTGCTGCATCTTGCTAGCATACTGCTAGACCGGACGTGCGTTGACCAAACATGCACAGTGACACTTTTGGACTATCAAGTAAGATTTTCTGAAATTTTGAATCCAATCGGTATGGTGGTTTCGGAGTCCATAAAAAACATTTAAAAGACAATCACAATATGAGCCATCATTGCTCAAGTGTTGCACAGTAATATTGGTCGGAAAAGTGGTCTGTGTTGTGAAATTATCAAATTACGAACTATTTTCACGCATTATGTTTTACTATATTTAAAACATAAAAAAAAACATATTAAGTGTGTTTTTAAATCCCGCTTTTTGTAAGCGGCGATAAGTTTTTAAGCGGATATAAAACAAAATTGCATGTAATAAACGGTGATTGTTTCCTCCCTTGCGCTTTTATTTTTAGCAATGAAGTGCTTACAATAATACACCCCTATTGTCTGTTGTAAGACTCACACAAAGGAAGTTCCATTCTACACAATGAATACCTAAATATTTCAAATGAAATCCAAAGTGGCTAACTGATATATTTTCAAGTGTATCACATAAGACCGGAATGAAATTCCTAAAGTTTTTTTCTAATCGATTTTATCGGTTGAATTGGATAAAAAATAATACAATTCCTTAATAATGAAGAGTCGGGTATTAAATACATATTTTTTCAAGTTCTCATTAAAAATAAAAAAAACAAATTTACAAAAGAAGCTTCGAAACAAAACACAATTATTGCCCTATCAAAAATAACAAATCAATCAATCATTTGATTTATAAATAAAATGTATATTCTGATGATAATATGACTTCTGATTGATGTCTGATATTTGTTTAACTGTTAAATAGATACTCTTCCGACAGATACAATTGAATCTAGAAAATTAATTTGATATAAATCTACAAGAATATGGATTATACAACAATTCTGTATTTATTTAAAAAATGTTTAATGGCAAGTTTTACTTCATACATCACACATACATATATTAATTTGAATAGATAAGCATAATTAATACATTAAAAGAATTGGTAATTTAATTTTTTATATGTCAGAGAGTCACATGCCTCATAATGCTAATTTACATAGAATTCTTTAAACATATATAAAAAAAAAAAACAGGTATTCACAAAAATAAAACGCTCCAATTTTAGAAAGGCACTAACTCTTGAAAAAATTTATAGGTACTTGTTTTTGGTTGATTTAATCTCAATAAAACAGGAAACAAAATATTTAAAATATATGTTTTTTAATTTCCTTATAAGAAAAATTATTCGCTTAGTATGAATAAAAGTTTAATGAACTAAATCTTAATTTGAAAAAAAAAATTTCAGATTCTAATTAAAATTCAAATTGCTTGTGGTTTGAAAAAAAAAAAATTATAATAATAATAAATCAGAATCTCAAAGGATGAACCATAAATTTGGACTCGATATGGTGGTCTATTGAATTTTTTTTAATGTGGTCCCTTTATGCTCAAATAAAATTGTGTTTACAAAAATCTTTCACAAATAAAATTTGGCACAAAAGTTTAATTTTCTTATAGAATAAAAAATCAAAAAAGTCCAAATAATATGTAAGATGAAATAGTGTTTTGTACGGAAGAGCAATTTTTGGTCTAGTTTGTCTGTATACTACTAAAAAAACAGACGAGACTAGAGAAATGCAAATTTTTAATAGTTGGTTTGCCTTTGCATTAGCGAGTTTCACGCGAATTGGAAAAAAATATGCACGACTGGATCGCACGAAATTGCTTTTTTTTAGTGAAGGAAAAATTATAATAAAGCAGCTATTCAGAAGTATATATTTTGATGTTAAAAACAAGTCAAAAGTAATAAAAAAAATGATTTCAGATATGTTTGAGTTTTTTTTGTCAAAGTAAAAGTGCGAAGTGTTTCACAAAATTTGCAAAATAAAAAGACTTTTCACATTATTAAGCTGAAGATCACTGCATTTTAGTTTTTGTTTTCCTTTTATCGTTATCGAAAAAATTGAAATTTTTTCAGCGATGATGTCTTTTACTTTTTTCAAATTGTACCTCGTGATATTTTTTTTTAGCGAGTCTTTAAAATTTGAAATTTATTTTTTTTAGATGAGAAGATATACCAAACTATTTGTTTTATAATCAAAATAATAATAACCCTAGGTAGATCATTCCCACCTCTAGGGGCGATGTTCCTTATTTTTATTTTTTTTTAGTTTTTAAATTAAGCGTTTTTAACCATCAAACTTAAAAAGAAATACAAAAAAGTTTATAAGCTTATAACTTCGGATCAACGAATGGTAGGTAAAAAAATAGTACATGTATAAATCAGATTTTTCAAACTCAGGGGCGATGTTTTTTATTTTTTTTATTTCATCTTTTTAAGTCATTTATTTTTAAAGAGAATCAAATCATAACAAAAATGTCATAAAACAAAGCAGATAAGCAAAAATACGTTAAAGTTAATATGCCAAGAATGCTTTTTTAAATATTGGCCGGTGTGAGTCATTTAATACTAAACATCACATCACAAAATATGACAAAAAAAAACCATATGCTTAGCATAATTACTCGCACGTATTTTTGCTTATCTGCTTTGTTTTATGTCTTTTTTGTTATAATTTGATTCTATTTAAAAATAAATGACTTAAAAAGTTGAAATAAAAAAAATTAAAAAACATCGCCCCTAGAGTTTCGAAAATCTGATTTTTAAATGTACTATTTTTTTACCTACCATTCGTTGATCCGAAGTTATAAGCTTATAAACTTTTTTGTTTTTAAGTTTTATGGTTAAAAACGCTTAATGAAAAAAAAATAAAAAAAAAAAAAATAAGAAGTATCGCCGCCCCTAGAATTGGGAATGCTCTTCCTAGGGTAATTATTATTTTGATTATAAAAAAATATATAACGAGGTAAAATTTGAAAAAAGTAAAAGACATCGTCCCTGGAAAATTTTGTCCGCAACATTTTAGTGTTTCAATTTTTTCGATATCTTTTATACTTATCGATATATCCTACTTTAAAGGAAAACAAAAATTAAAATGCAGCGATCTTCAGATTCATTTCACATTTCAATTTTCCAGACTATTTTTGAAAAGCGAAAAGTAAAAGTGTTTCACCAATTCAAAAAAAAAAATATTGGGCTTCATTACCGGCCCATAATAATTCTTAACTTAACTATACTCTTTGTTCTACTATTATTAACTTCTTCGTTCTCAAAATGGTTATTTTTTTTTTATTTTTATTCATTTTTCTTTATTTTTTTTCGACAACTTTTCATAAAAAAACGCTAATTTGCAAATTAAAATTCCTCTTTGCATATTACTTTTCAAAATTCTAAATATAATTTGCAAAGTTTATTTGTTTGGTGAAACGAAAAATACAATATTTTTTCAAATTAACAAAACTTTTTACTTTGCAGAAAAGAATTTTTCACTTGCAAATTTGTGTTTGGTGAAAGGAAATTTGCAAAGTAAAAGCGAAAAGTTTTAAAGTGAAAAGTGTTTGGTGAAATAGGCCCCGATCAAATAATTAAAACTAAACCAGTCTGTCCATTAAGAAAGCTAGACGTGAATAACTCGAAAGTAAGGTAATTTTATCAAAAAAAAACATCAAACCCTTATATCCGAAATGGGAGTTTTTAGGCAAAAACCTGAAATGCAGTTTTTTTTACAACCACGATGAGCATTACAAGTACGAAGTTTTATCAAAATCGTTGGAGCCGTTCCTAAGAAATTTTGAAAAAAAAAAAAGAAATATTTCTATATGGCAGATACAAAAATATTTCTATGGCAGATACAAATATTTCTAGATGGTCTAAATCAAATCGGATTTCATAAAAAAATGTCTTGTAACAAATAACAGTACCAAAAGTGCGCACAGACTGATGGACGGCAGGGCGACCTACTACTTTTAAGGACACCTCCTTCATAATAGTGTCAATTTTGATTACAACAACGAAGCGAACAATGAGCAAGTAAAAAACTCTGAGTATCCGAAGTATGTCCTATCCACCGATGGAGGGTCTTGGCATTTCTATATACTCACTTCCTAAAAATACATCCATACTCAGTTTGAATTAGATCCATCTCCATCATAAAAAATATTTTTAAATCAATTGTCATACACAAATAGTAAATCTAAGCTTCAAAAACCCACATATTCCCTATCCCTTGAAAAATAGTCTTGTATCTTTGAAAAATATCTATACCTATTTATGGAAACATTTGAGGAGGTTTTTTATTATTAATATGTACTATTTAACCAGTTCACTTGTTTTAATAATTAAATATTCTAATTTCAGTGTCATAAATATGTTTAAATTATGTCACTTTTTGTCTACCCATTCCATTGATGGTTATGCATATAAAAGTTATCAAGTTTATCTGGAACTATAAAAGGGATTGTTTACTTTCCAATAAACTGAGGTTAACCAGATGTAATCATCATAGCCATTAAAAAAAATTAAGAATATAAATTGTATAAATTTCCATAAATATAAGATGTATACATGCATTAATTTTGTCTTATTTCAATGTACCGAATATATGATATAGATACAGATAGCGATAAAAACAAGAACTATAAATGTTTATTTGAGATGCGAAAAAATGAAAAACGTGTTGGATTTTAATTTATTACAATTTTAAATTAGTTTTTTCTCACAAGAACGCTGACCTACGGTTATATGAAATATCACGTTTTGAAATAAAGCCACACATCAAAGAGAGTATAATGAACTAAATATACCAGCGCCTTTAGTTTAATAATTGCTCTTCAATTATTATTAAAGCATTACTCCAAACCACTGATCTCTATAATATACTGAATAGCGTATCCATACAAGAAAGCTGACCCCATTTGAAGAACTGTTATAGTGGAGCTGCCTACTTTTTTGTATAACAGTATAACTTTATAGTTCTGAATTTACTAAATCTTTGTTAAAAAAATAAACTCCAATAGCCAAGAAATTGATTCACCAATGATGGTGGATCGTAAATGCATTTGTTTAGGAATATTTGGCGATGAAAAATCAACGCATTCTCGCTTTTTAATGCATTGCGGTTGCTGGACTCCGTTTTTGAACAAAACTCCAATTACTTTAACTGCATGTATTCTGAAATAATAATTTCAAATTGCATAAAATGAATGTATTTAAAACGATCGATATAAAATAAACTTTTATAAGATTACAAAATGCATTTTAAACACAATTACCGCACAAATAAATTGGAAACAAGAATTTTACTCAGTGTTTACTAGTGTTGCTTAAACATCGATAGTATCGATAGTAAAAAACTATCACGTACATCGATAGTTTTAAAAAACTCGAAAACTATCGATAGTTTCAATAATTTCAAATTCGAGAGGGCCGATTTGCTTTAAATTTGGTCCAGAGCATTTTTATGTGATTTTTTAGGGGGTAAATTCGAATTTTTTATTTAACTCATCCTGTATGTATATGTGAAAAACAGAAACCAAAGATAGGCACTTGGAAATGCTCACAGCCACAAAAAAAAACATTAATCGAAACTCGTTTGCAATGGGCTATGGTTAAATACTTACAGCCTAATTCATAATCGCATTATAACGAGTGCATAATGTTATACACTCTTTATAATGCCTCTGAACGCCAAAATGTTATTCAGATAACCTATGCAACGTTGCATAGAGGCATATTTTTTTATTTCTTTTTTTTTTTAGTCTAAAAGTGAGCAAGTTACATAATTATTTATTTGAATAAAACAAAAAATTGGGTAATTTATTTCAAATTCGACTATCGTTTTATCGATAGTTTTTTTTTCCAAAACAATCGAAAATGGAAACCATCGATGTTTAAGCATCACTAGTTTTTACGTCAAAATGATTTTTTTTTGTGCTCAGAAGATGTCAGAGAGTGGAGCTGCCTTCCCAAATATCATCTTCAATTGGAGTCAAAAAAACTGTTATACTTTGTAGGGAATACACTATCCAGTGTATTATAGAGATCAGTGTTCCAAACTGATCGCATTATATTGTTGAATCTTTGTATAACAGTTAAGAAAAAAAAAATGTAATACTATTTTGACAACTATACTTATGGCATTTTCTGTTTGACATTATTGATTTTTGTGAATTTTTTCCATGAATCTGTGTTACCCTGTTTCGTTCTAACTTTTTTCATCGCAAAAAGAATGCCCTTGACATTATGTCCACGAACATTAATTCTGCACAAATAAAGTTCAGGTCAAGAGTTAAAAGCTTGGGGCTGCTTATTACAAACAGATCAGAAATATATAACATAAAAATATAAATTGTCAAATTTCAAAATAGGAAAAAAAAAGAAAAATATAAAATGAAAAAATGAAAATGGAAAAAGATTACGTATAGCATGCTAAGGCAATTGTTAGTTTTGTAGAGTATGTAGTTTCAGTTTCTCTGTAGAAACAGGATTTTAGTTATTACTAGCTTCGTTTGTGTATTTTCTGCACTAAAATTCACAGTCTAAGGTCCATCCAACATAAATTGGCAGTACACGTCTTATGGGAGAGCTTTTTCAAAATCAGTAGCGCACCATATTTTAGCACCATACTAAATTGAAAGAACTCCTTCATAAAAAGTGTTTGCCCGCCCGTAAATTTTTGAAAGCATCTAACGCAGATCCAACGTCCTATCGAGCGCACATCTGAGTGCGCACTGAATTGCTGTGGCCTATGGCTGCTGCTGCTATTCAACTTCAACCCCCATAAAATATTGATGTGCATTCAGGGTTACCCATGTCCATTTGGCAACTCGTTCAGATTTTTTTCCTTGGGTTTCTGTTGAGGTGCTTTTGGTTTTAGAGCTTTAAAAAAAGTTTTTAATGATGAGGGTTATCGTAGAGTGTTTTCATCTTTTGCATTTTGTTTAATGTGTGGAAAATACGTTAAAATGCAGTTACAAAATTTTAAGCTGTTTTCTTTGAAAGAATATTATTTGCGTAGATTTTCGTAGCGGTCAATTAATGTGAAGTAAAGTATTTTTATGTAATTTATTTTTTTAAAAAGTGTATTTTTTTTTAAATGCAATTTATGTTTTTAAGACGGTTAGTTTTTTAAGAATCGTTTGTAAAGTTTTTTTTTAAATGTGTGTGCAATAAATTATAATTCAAGTAATATTTACAAAGGTTAAATAAAAGAATAAACATTTAACCAAAGTGTATAGTAAAAATAAATTTAAGAATATTTCAAGTGTCGACTGTTTCTTTTGGGCCTTCGTCAGTACCAGACTTCTTTTCTTCATCGTCCTTTAACTTGTGCAATTTGTATTTTAACTCGTGTATTTTTCTAGAGTTTTGTGCAATTTGTATTTTTAAGTCGTGTATTATCTTACCTCATGGTGGTATAGAAAAAGATAAATGTGTTTTAATTTGTATCCATAAAACAATTAAATGAAAATTTCTATCAAAAAAAAAGGCGGTAACCCTGCATACCATTCTTTCATATTTGAGTCTATTCAAAATAAACAATACGACAACCCTGTGAGAGCTTTAATAAAGGACAGATTTATGCAATCCACTATAGCCAAAATGAGAGGCAAACGTCCTATCTTGCCTACACTGCCTTTTTTATTTGGACAAGGTATAGCCGTGGCGTGATGGTTAGTGCGATGGACTGTCATGCCGGAGGTCTAAGGTTCGATCCCTAGCCTCGCCACCTATTTATTTAAAAGAAAAAACGGCTACTGCCTCTTGCGAGGAATTGACAAATCCTCTAAGAGTATCTCCTGTCACAGAAAAGTGCCGCTCGTTAGCCGTTCGGATTCGGCAATAAACTGTAGGTCCCCTCCATTCCTGGAGACACGCACACAGGAATGGTTGAGAGTTGTAAGTCACTAGGCCCTAGTTCTTCATGAGCTGTTGTGCCATCAAATTTATTTATTTATTTTTTTCACAGTCTATCAAATATTGAGGAGTGGGGATGAAATTCTCTCAGAGAGAAGTAAAACTGCGAAATAGTACACAAACGCTTTGAACAAATAATTTTTACCGGTTTTTTAACGTCAAATATTTGAAAGCAAAAAAAAATAAATACCGTCATTATTTCTTTGAAAAGATTTTCAAATTAAATAAAAAAGTAAGAAAAAGTTAATTTATTACATTAAATTAAATAAAACAGAGGAGTATAAGAAAAGAGATGTTCTGGCAAATATCAAAGTGACTTTTGACTGCCGAAGAATTTCTTTGGGCTGAAATTAGCAGAAAGGGGAAATAATTTACTCTCTCGAGAGCGCTCTCTTCTGCGAAAAACTACACATTTTTTGAGTAAACGAACACAATTTGCGTTAAATTTGTAGAAATTCGTATCTATCTACTACCTAGGTAAGTTAAGAGATAAACTAAGATTTCGTTGTGTGGTCTTGCTATGATTATTGTTAAAAATATTACCATAACTGGCTGAACAGAATGGTGACGCAGACGGAGACGGACCCGGAGCTGGAATAGCTGTCAAAATATTGAATACACGCAAATTCAATGTTGCGAACACAACGGAACGTAGACGCATACGGAACTGCAGACGCAGACGGAAGAGTTCACCAACTTTTAACTTTTCACGTACGGCACTTTTGACGTTTCAAATTGTATGAAGAAAAAAAACAACTTTTTGGGTCGGAAAAAAATATTGTGGTTATTTGTATCGCGAAAAAAATTATTTATTAAAAGGAAAATTATTGGAAACAAAAAATGTGAATTCTGAGCTTGTACACAAGAATATTCTTTTGTTTTTCTTCAAATTACTTTCAAAGCTGTACAGCTCCATTGTGGTTATGTAAAAAAAATAACGTACGACACTTTTTGACAGCTCTTCCAGTTCCGTCTGCGGCTTCAGTTCCGTCATTCTATTCTGTTCAGCCAGTAAGCATTTGCTTCCATCAACATTCTTGTGATTGGCTCATTTCTACCATAGTCAGTTCTATGAGGAGCTAGATTGAATTGGGGTAATGATCTAAGGGAATATAAGTTGATATTTAAGCTCATTGCCTCAAGGAGGACAGAATAATCAGTTACACTCGATAAGATTTGATGAACAAAAATAATATCAGCTACTTCGCGAATTTTTTCGAGTGGTTGCAGGCCAATGAGCTGCAACCGATCTTGATACGGGGGCAAGTTGTAATTATCAACCCATGGAAGTTCCCTTAGAGCAAATCGGAGAAATCTACTCTGTATTGTTTCGATTCTTTTAATGTGAATAAGGTGATAAAGGGACCAAACTTGGCTAGAAAGGACGAACAAAGGTGGTATAAAGAGATTTTGTAACGTAAGGATCTGAAAACTCCTTAGACCAACGCTTAACAAAACCAAGAGCAGAGTTAGCTCTAACTATTATGTTTTCATAATGGGTTCTAAACTTGAGCTCACTATCACATAATAACCCCTAAGTCCCAAATAGTCGTTACTCTAGAAACTAAGCCATTGTTTATAAAGTAGTTTCGTAGTGGTGGATGGAAACGTTTACGGGAATATGTGATTGATTGGCATTTACTAACGTTAACTTCTAAGTTAGTCTTTTGACACCAAACAGAAAAATTATTTAAGTCGTTTTGCAGAAGTAAAGCATAGTCAGGTGAGGTAATAGATCTAAAAATGTTCATGTCATCAGCATACGTGGATAGTTCCGAATGGTCGATAACGAATTCCACGTCGTTGATTGACAGGATAAAAATAATAGGGCCTAGGTGACTGCCTTGTGGGACGCCAGATTTTGCAACGAAAGGATCTGATACCGAAGATCTAAAGTCCATATATAGACCATAGTATATCGAGAAATATAACGTCCAATCTAAAACGTTCATTTGGTCCCTGGACATTATGACATCAGGACCCATGTTCTGTAACTTCTCACATGCATAAATTAGGTCGAAAAACGATGGAAACTGAAACAAAATACATGAGTTTTGTTCCATTTTTCAGCGTTTCTCGACTGATTTTTTCGATGTGAGAGTTACAGAACATTGCACCCATGTTCACCCGAGTTCAGTTGGACCTTGTCCATTCACAGAATAAAAAAATGTTCATTTTGACTATTTGAGATTATTGGATAATGTAAATCGGACGGTATTTTTCAAACTTCTTTGATTATTTTTACAAAATAATGTTGACTTACTCGAAATGAACCTCAAAAAAAAAAAAATAATTTCCCCCTAAACGTATACGGAAAAACATGTTACTGTTACTTGTCAATCAATCATATGTTTGTTACAAATTAAGAAGAAGACATGTTGTAGAAGTTGGTACATAACATAAAGAAGCGGAAACCAGAGTCTCTATATAACAATCATCACTTTTGACATGAATTAAGTTAAATTGAAACGTCTCTGGACGATGACATGATAATTAGTTGTTTTGGTGAGTAGGTAGAGTTGTATATTGAGGGTTAAAAACTTAATTGTTGGTTAGCGCATCAGATGTTATAAAATTATTTTTTTTTGTAACTCTACCTCAAGACTTATATCAATTATAAGATGAGTATTTGGTAGCTAAATGAATTTAAAATCAATTTTTAAAAATTAATTACATTTATGTTAAAAAGCATTTTTGCCCGCATATTTTATTTATATTAATTTAAATTTTTTCCTTTCAGGTTTTGGGCGACAACCCAATACGATGATGTATCTATTAAAACTATTATGTAAGTACTTTGTTTTTTTTTTGTTTTTTATGTTTTTGTTTGTATTACCAATTTGTATTTAAACATTAGTTAATTATTAATGAATACCATATCATCAGGTGTATAATAATGATTCTATGTCATTTTATTTAAATAACAAGATAAAATAATTTAACAGGATTTAATTATTTCAAAAATAGGAGTTTTGTGAGATTTTACATTTTTTTGGTATAAGAACCTAAAATTTAATTAAATTTTTTTTTTTTATAAAATAAAGAAGATTTTGTCAAGATTGTCTTGAAATAATACATATACATAATTATAAATACGGCGTATGACACTCTGTTTCTTAGAATTTGACACATGTACTTAATAACGTACAAATTTGTATCAAAATTTTGAGTCCGAAACTATTCATAGTTTAAGAATTTAAATTCAAGAAAAGAATTCTCACTGTAGCTCACTGTTGTGCCTGTTTTCGTAGCTTTTTAGTATTTTTGTTTGCTTTAAGTCAATTTTTTAGTTATTGCTCTTTTCGGTTATATACAAAGTGAAGCAGACATATAAAAATATATAACATCTTTTAGCCTGATCGTCCTAGACAAATTTTCACTATATAAAGAAAAAAAAAAGAAATACAGAATATTTTGAAGCAGTTAGGCTCCAATGATGGAGTAGAATATTATATCACAGTTTTACACCAAAATTTGATATGGGGCGTGTGTCCGTGTGTCTTTTTTACCTAGACAATTTTGTTGTACAATAACTATTTATTGCTAATAATAGGCAAAAAGTGTGAAAAATTATAAGATTGGCCCAGTTTTTTTTTTTTTTTTTAATTTTGGACCATTTTTTAAATTATATTATGGTCTTTGCTTATCTATATATAAATAGGCTAAAATAAATTTTGTGGTACCATTTTCTCAAAAAGTATTTGACCGATTTCGATAAATTTTATATGGTTGGAAAGCCACAATTGCGGAGATGTACAGATTATACTTGAGACACGCATTTACACACTGTGTGTCATTTTTGTTTTGTACTGTCGAACACTGCATATTTAAAAAAATTAAATTAAAAAACAAAAAAGTTTTTTTCCTTCAATATTTTCAAACGATCGAAACTGGACTGTCGCCGCTCTTTATTACAACTTTAAAACTCCAGATAGACTACATCCTTAAAGCATTAAATATGGCAGATAACGCGTCTTCCAAAAAAGCAGCTTTGCAAACGATTAGAAGTAAATTAAGTTGGTACGTGATGGAATGGTTGGAACTAGCACAACGTTGCAATATTGATGAAGACTTGAGCATTGAAAACGCAGCCAACTGGAAACCGATTCTGTACAAACTGATTGCTAAAGTTGACGAATATTATGTAGCCAAGTACAGAGAAGATGCGGCAGGATCAATATACAGGGGAATTTATAGCCGCTTGAACCACAATCTTCTGCTAAAGAATTACTTTAGGGATGAAAATAGTGTGCATTTAATATCTACAATGGTGAAACTACGAGGAGAAATGTTGTGTTTAAATTATATTCCACACAGGGTTGGTTTACCATGCGTGTGTCAACTTTGTAACTTGGAAGAAAGAGAGGATATTCTGCATTTTATGGGTAAATGCCCGGTCCTTCGTGAAACAAGAAGGAGTATTTTTGGAAAATGCTACATGAGTGATACTGAATGTATAGAGCTTTTAAATAATTTAAATGTTCAACAACTATACAGCTTGTCCAAAATTGCTTTAGCTTACAGAGATAAAATTATGAGGGAAAGTTTTTATTTATGCTAAACAAAAGTTTTAATATAAAATTTTTTTAACTTCAAAGAAATACAATGTAAAACAAAATTGTCAATCTGGCAGACGGCAAAGTCACGTTAAATTGTTTTTGTACTTAAATATTTGTTATGTCTCAAGAAACTAAACCTAACCTAAACCTAATCTAAGTAAAGGAACAGAGACCTATAATGTGAAGCAGTTGCTCCCGGACTTAGTGCGATTATGTTTTTCTTTTGATTCACATCAGAGTAGTCCTTCAAGCTTTTTTTTTTTTTTAAATTTATGGGTTTTTTTTTCACTTTCTCAATCAAATTTACAATTGAGTTGGTGAGTGAAAGAACAGTGCAAGCGACTTCAGTTTATTGCCGATCCGAGCGGCTAATATGACAAGAGATTCTCTTGGAGGATTTGTCACTTCCGGTTGGTATTGATCCCAGGTCATTGGCATGACAGTCCAACGCACTAACCATCACGCCATGTCTACTATACAACAAGGATATTATAGAAAGTTATAATTTTTCTGTAAAATAGTAATTTGTGTTTTTCTTAAAACTAACTTTTTGTACTTACATATATACTGTTCTTTCAACCACACTGATCTAATGTCAATAACGTAAGAATATATCGACAAAGTCAGCACATACCAAATCGTTGCAGTATGCGCTGAGCTTTGATACATTTTCACACTGATTAAGAACACGGCCAAACTATCGGCTGCATTGGCTTAAGCATTGCGCAAACCTAAGCGATGGCGGGGCGGTGGCGATCGCGATAACAATGTGGATGCCGCACATGTAAATCAATAGAAAGGCTCACATCTACGCGATATGTGGATTGCGATTAGATTCCACAGCTGCGTTCAACCAAGCGACTTTTACTGAACGCAGCACGCACCATTTGATCGCAGAATGCCACGATATTTGAAAATATTAACAAAATTCAAATGAACAATAATTTAGAACATTATACAGCAGATTAATAAAATTAAAAAAAAAAAAAAACAAATTTTGTAAAAATTTTTGCACAAAGAATACAAAACATAAAAAAGAATACAATTTACGGATAAAATTGCTGCCCGGGTCGATTTATTGAGCCAGATTTACCTGCTACTGATTGTTTCTAACTTTTTGTATGTTCTTTTGACAACTTGCCCGTCACAAAATGTATCGCAATATCGTGTTGATGTGAGCTGGTTTTTGATCGCGCGATAAAGGCTATCGTGATCGCCATCGCTTAGGTTTGCGCATAGCTTTAGTCAGGCATTTTCCCTAGGGCGGGCAGCCAATTTATTATACCAAATTAAAGTCAAGAAATTAATTATTTTCACAAATAAATTGTTTCTTTAACTCTTCGTTTGAATACTTCTCCATTCTCAAGAAAACCAAAAAAAAAATACTTAAGGTGTTGCTGCTGCATAAAAAAGTAAATACTTTTAACGAAATAAAAAGAGGGCCCAGATTTTTGAAAATGCACATTTAAGGGTGTTTTTTACCCTCATCGATATCACTCTTGTGTTTAAGCAGATATTTTATTTAATGTTCCGTTGAAAGACAGTTAAAAACATTACTTTTCTTAAAATGTTTCGTATTTTTTAAACAGTGGGTTGGGGGGTAGTTGAACGTATTTTGTTTTTTTTAATTCTTTGAGGGTCAGTTCAGTTGTACAAACGTAGTTGAATATATTATTACCCGTGGTTTAGGAAATTTAACTTGCCGATTTTGGCGTGTATTAACCTTTGTAAGTATATAACTGAGTGTCAACGATGGTTCAAGGTTCAAGTATGTGATGATATCCAAGTACATGCTTGAACCATTTAATTAATTAAATCGGTAAATTAAAAATCCTGAATAACGGGTCAATAATCCACGTCTCGGCTGGTACAACTGATGGCAGTAAATGAACTTTGACATAACTTCGGACTAAAATTGGCAGTTTTGAGAAGCAAATAAACAGATATTAAGTTTTTTTTCGATTTTTCTAGCATGGGAATTTAGTTTTTAGGGTGTTTTTGCTGTAAGTAAGAATACTACTTTCTTTATCAAAGTGAACTTCCCTCATAGGTGTTAAAGCGAACCAGAACATAAGTTTAGTTCTGTCGATTTTTCTAGGATGGGAATAATTTTTTTTGGGTAGGCATTGCCTACTCGAATGACAACTTTTTATTGTTGAAGGCAAAAATACTGAATATGAAGATATGAATCCTCGGCTGTCAGTTCAGTTTGCCTACAAGCTCTATCAGATAAAAAATGAGAAAGTATGTGTAAAAATGGCGGTATAAAACTCACACATTCACAGTACTTATGTTCACAACTCACACTTTCACAGTATTTATCTTCACATCACTCTGCTATATTGTTGTTGGATTTCACATCTATTCATCGACACAAAATTAAATTACAAATACAACAATGTAAACAAATGGGTTTTGGATGGTGAAACGTACGAAGGATTCATTTCTTTATATTCAGTTTCTTTGGTTGAAGGTTTGAATGAATGCTTCGCAGCCTTTACTGCGAGTGTTTTATCACATAAAAATCTTTACAATTTCTTATAATTATGTAAAATCATGCTGTTGCCCGCTTTATAGAATATATGTATACTTTCGTTTTTTTTCGTTTGCTTGTTTACCAAAAAATTGTTTTAAATAAAATATCTAGTTTAATTTAAAGCAATTAACCTAGAAATAATAGTAACAAAAAAAAATCATTCATAAATTAATTTAATTTAAATTTAAAAGTTTCAAGGTTTTTAATTTCAAAATTATCATAACTACCAACTCTTGAAATATAAAGAGGGAATTTTAAGAAAGATTTTTCTGTTAACAAACTCTTGAAGACTTGCGCAATGATCCTAAAGTGTTTTTGAATCAATCAACAACAAATTGCAATGACATTCAGTTAAATATGAATTAATATGCACCAAATGCGATAAGTTGACATTGTAGAAGGTACAGAAAATAAGCAAACAAGGTTAACCAATGTCAAGATGAGGTACTCAAATTAACAGTATATATGAACTTGTTATGGAGTTCGAGCATATCGTACCAAAAAGTGTTAAGATGAACTTTTACAGATTTAAAGGTCACTCGGAAAGAATGTTTATAAGAGAACAATATTGCCACAATTTTTTTTTTTTAACTTTTCAAAAATAATATATGTCCATATATTGGTTTGATATATAAGGTTTGATAAAGACGTAAACAAATACATAATACTTGCCTTGTTAAGCGAAAATAACAAAGGCATAAGCCAACGCCAACGATGAAAATCCATTAAAATCAATCGAAATCTTTTCAAGAATTATGCGTGAGAGATATAGAATAACGATAAGGACATGCGAAATATTATTCCATGTTCATTTTTCTGTATACTTTTACACTTTCTGTATTGTCCGTCATTTTAGAAACAAAATTTACCATGTTCCGAGTTGTTTTAGTTATGGTCTTCGAGGATCACCATGATATTCTATTTTTATCTATTTATAGGGAAATATTGGAATAACACAAAAAATATTTTGAAAAATGAAGTAAACAAAAAAAAAATGTTTTTCTTTATGGAAAAAACTTTTAACTTCTGAAATAAATATTTATGAAATTAATAAATATTTTTTTATTGAAAAAAAATATTATTTTTATTCTATGATTTTTTAACTTGGTTTTTTTTTTTTTAGTTAAACAAAAATTTTATTTTATGCTGTGTAGGTAAAAAAAAAACATTTTTTCATATATAACCACACAACCGGAGACGAAAATCCAAACATGAAATATATTCCATCTACACTTGTCAAAAAAATTAAGGAAAAAAATTCAAGTTTTTTTTAGTGTTTTGTGAAGAGCTGTAACTCTGTGGAAATTGATCGTATTGAGATGAAACAAAAAGCATTCTAAAGCTTTATATAATTTGTATTGAAACATTTTAGCAAAAAATTTTTTTAAGTAACCGTTTTTCCACAACTCTGAGGAACAGAACGAGCAAAAAATTAAATTTTTTTTTTTTTTAAGAGTGTAATTTTCTTTAAAAATTGATTTTGAGCCAGATAAATGTATTGATTCGATAACTTGTTTATTTATCTCTAATGTCATCTGTTTTTCGGCGCTCTAAATTCTTTTTCAGAAGAATATCTGGCTTTGAATGAAAAAAGAGATTTTTGACTTTGGTTACCAATATCTCAGCAAGAAATGCCGACACGGAAAATTCAAGGGCAGTTTTGAAAACTGGATTTAATTTTGTACCAATGGTTTTTTTAAACCTTGTAACGATTATTTTTTTTGGCCCCTCACCGTAAGATTAAGAAAAGGTTAAAACAACGATTTTTTAAAGAGATTTTAGTAAATCTTTCACTTCTTTACAAATATTGGTTGCAGGACTTAATTTGGGAAGACATTTTAAAGAGCTATAGATCATTCGTATATCTGCAAATTTTCAAATCGGTCTATTGAACCGTTTTCCTGTACCGTATGATCAAAGCCATACAAACCAATTAAAGGAACAAATTGTATGGTTCATAAATCGTCATCAAAATGGAAAAGAAAAGAACAATTTCTGTTCGCTTTTTTCACAGTTTTGCATTAGTTATAATACTGATAAGATTTAAGAGGGAAACAAACAATCTTTTTAACAAAAACAAATCACAACAAAAATTTTGAAAAAATTATTCATTTTTTTTTCGAAAAAATGTTTTTTTTTCTTTTAAACTTTTATCAGAATTGTAACTAATGCAAAACTTTGAAAAAAGTGGAAAGACCAGCAGTTTCTTTCACTTTTAATTTGAATTAATTAACAAAAAAGTCGTTGTTCTACAAAATATTAAATTTAATGTGAAAGTATGTTTATTTAGATTTTTGTCCATCAATCCAATCGAAGAGCTGGATGGATTAGATTATAGAAATCCTTTTATAATGCAGGTGGTTGCGGGGTTAGGAAGGCTCAATGAAGAGGGTGGGTATAAATACTTCAATAAAGGAGTATGCTTACCTAAGAAATAGGTTTAACTGTTATATTTATTTATATTTTTTTTTTTTGTTAATTTTTTACTTATGATCAACCCGTGCGATGACGGGCCGGGTGAGTAAGTTATAAATATACATGTATATAAATAAATTTTAATTTCAGTCTAATAAAAAAACTATATTTATTTGTATTTTTTTTTCTCTTTTTAGTATATTGCTTTTTCCTTACGACACTCAATGTCAGAGCGCTAAAGGCTGACGGAAGTTTTGAAGATGCTGATCAGGTCAATGAGTTCATTACTATGAGGTATAATTTTTTCAAATCAAATGTTAAACAACCTTTACTTCTATTTCTCACTTAGTTTTAGCTCAAGCCATCCATATGATTTAAGGCAGACAATCCCAGGTGAACCCGAAATCGATTATCCAATTTACAGCGCAGTTCCAAGAACAAATTTCGATTGTAATGGTCGTCATGAAGGTTTGAATCTTAACTAAACAGTCAATTTTGTGTACAAAAAAAATCTAACTATATATTTCATTATAGGCTATTATGCTGATACAGAGGCTAGATGTCAAGTGTTCCGAATCTGTGCCAATACTGACCTCGTAGGAAGAGGTAAAGATTGCAAATGCATGAATTTTTAAAAAGATCCTTGAAGAAAATTCTAAATTTTTTTTAGGTTTTGCATTCCTATGTCCAAATGGAACACTCTTCAGTCAAAAAAATTTTGTCTGCGACTGGTATAGAAATGTTGATTGTAACGAAAGTGAGCGATTTTATAGTAAAAACGATAATAATCGAATTGGTAGTAAAACCGATCTGATGAAAACCGTCCGACAGATGATGGAACATCCTATGAAAACAATAAGTATAGCTTTAAGTCGCGGTAAATCTACGACACAGCGGCCTAAAGCACAAGCCATCCTCGCAACGATTCCAACAACAACAAAGCCATCTAGAAACTTCCAAACAAGTTCTCTTCTAACCAACCAAACTCCAATTCAAGAGAATTTTAACATAGAAAACCCAGCATTAAATCTAAACCCAGATGAACCTCCTTCTAGATTCTCTTCACCTTTGCAGGAAACGCCTACTACTGGCCAAGCCCAAACATCAGCAACACCGTCCAAGGAAGCATTCAAACCTATCAATATTGCCACTTTAACCATAACCCCTCCCTCACCAACATTTACCCCACCTTTTGAAACACCTTTAACATTCGACCCTTATGAGAGTCCTTTGTCTTCGGAGAATATTTCATTCGATGAGTATTCTTCTGCGACACAAGCTGGATCACCATTATCGACCAGTGAACACAATGGCATCAGCGAAAAAAAAGTCTACGTTTCGAGCCTTGGAGAACTTTCAACTGATCCCGGAGCAAATTTTGATCGACAAACTTCCCGTGTAATTGCTGATTCACCTTCGAACACCCTCGAAACTGAAATAAAACCTTTGAAAGCAAGTGGAATGAACTTCGCCGAGAAAGTAAATGCCGGCTTAAATGGACTACAAGTTGTTAATAGTGATGAGGTAATAGCTCCGGAATATGTGAAGAATATTATGCAAAATAGTGCAGCTCTTCCGGATGAGAACATTCAACCAGTATCATTTGATTTTGCTTCAAACATCAATAGTTTATTGGACGAAGTTAATTACGATGCACAATTGGATGCACAAAATTCAGTACAATTTCAACAACCAATTGGTCAAAAAGAAACCAGTCTAGCCACAAAGAAGCCATTTAGATTTTTAAGTCGTGGTTTCTCTCATGATAAATCAAAAGATGATGGAGCTTATGTTTATGGAGCCACATCATCTCCCATCAGAAGTACATTCCGTACAACTCAGGTTTGTAAATTATTTAAATTAAAATGCTGATTTTATTGCAATTTTTTATTGATTTTAAATACATAAATATTTTTATTCAAACTTTCTCAGTTTATTTTTTCCAATTTTTCTTATGTTAATATCTTCTTTTTTTCCTTTTCTAACTGTTTCTTGAACAATATTCATTTTTTAAACGCTCTGAAAATCATACATAAATGTTGCCGCTAAAATAAAATCGTGGATTTAATTTTTTTTTGAGTTAAAAGCATCACATTTTTATATAAATTTGTGTGATTGTGAAATAAGAAAATAAGTTGAACGCAGGTGGTTTAATATAGCCTCGGTTTAATTCCTGAATTCAAGCCTTCATAGGTATCTTTCTGTTTGGGAAAAAAACATGCTACAGCAATTGCAATTTTAGGTATTCATGGTAAAATATTGGAACGTTTTACCAAGGTTCGATATAGAACTTATTTTTTTTTAACTATCAACCTTCAATTATTTCCTTTACAAATTAAATACACTTAACACCGCTTCAAATTGTTTTTATTAGTCGCATCAATCTCAAAAGTATGCAACTTAAATTCACTTTCAAAATTAAACTAAGGGGCCAGTTATATCTATCATTGAAATTCATCATTGAAAATTTTTAATTAAAGATTTAAGGCACCTTAAAAGCTGACGACTCAATTAATATTTATTGCGAAAAAAAATTCGATTAGGGTCCAACTTTCCACATATGTAATTTGAATTTCATTATTTCAATGATTGAACTACCTTATCTATAATAATCATTGAAATAAGAAAAGTTATTTCATAAGAAAGGTTGGGCCGGATTAAATTTTTTTTTTGGATATATTGATACAGCCATAAGCTTAATTTTGACATCAAAATAATCATAGATTTTGCACCCTAAACGCCGAAAAATGAATCATTAAAATTTTAAATGATAGCTATAACTGGCGCCTAAGTGTATTCGCTCAAAATTTCGCCTTTTTTAGTGAGCTGAATGTTTCGAGACTCTTCTTGAAAGTTCTGGTACAAAAGCTTTCTAGAAAGTTCTATTCGAGTTGTCAACCAATTTCCCCTTCATAGGTATTTATTCTTAGAGAGAGAGAGAGAGAGAGATGGCGTTCTCTCCACTCGGGAATTCGTTCTAGGTGGTTGTTATCTTCGTTAATTAATAAGGGTAGGTTTACAATTGGCTCTTGGTTAATTCCGAAAGTAGTTAAGTACTGATTTAGTGACTTCATTGTTACAATATTAATTTTGTTGATTCAAAGGTCAATGTTTGCGTCTTCATCACAACCCACAGCAAGAAAGAGTAAAAAAAAGAGATATAAATCATATTCCAGATATGATAGATATCACATATCACATAATACCTGTTCATGTCGTGCCAATTTCTACCAATTTTACTCCAAAGTTCTGTCAAAATTAATATAAAAAATAAAATTGTACAGTTTTGGTCTTTGGAGCGTAAACGCGAAGAGGGAATATTATTTGGTTTTCTGTTTCCTTTTAAATCCTTTTTTCAATTTTAGATTTCATTTTATATAATTTTTTTTTGTTAATTTTTAACCTATGCTAGCAACCTACTATGTATATGTCATTCAAAATCTAGTCAAAAAAAGGTGTTTGAACTGTTATGCGAGCGAAACCAATATTTACTCATGATTTTATAAATTACCAACTGAATCCTGCCATGATTTCTAATTTCCACATTTCTTTAACTGTCCATTAATCTGTATAGAACATAACGCATACACTTTTGCTTAATCCATCAAGTGGTATTTCAGTCTTTAAGTTAGACTACAGCTTAATTTATATTCCCCTTGTACGACGAAGTAATGTATGTATGCTTTAATAATACAAATTTGCTGCATACCCTTTATTTAAATTTTACAGTGAAAAAACTCAAAAAAATATACTTTTCGTTGAGGTGCATTATTTTTGAAATTATAATAAATCACATAAAAAAAAATATTGTAAGCACAAAGAAATATAAATTAATTTTATTGAATTTTTTAACAACAACAGCAACACAAATTGTTTACAAATTAATTTTTAGGTATTTTAATTGGTTTTGTTTTGTTTGACTGGAGATATAGCTATTTCAAGGGATGCCGAGCCCTATTATCAGTCTCCTTTTCAGTGGTGCTGAGCTTTAATACAATTTTATTGTAAAAAACTTTTTACATGCACACCATTAGATTCGAACCCACGCATATCAGATTTGCTCAGTCTTCGAGGTTGTATAAACTACGCATTCCACCGCTTATGACCACTGATTAATTTCCTATTTTAAAAACATCCCTGCAATTTTTTTGTGCAATGAGTCTTCTTTGAGATTTGATTAAAATACGATTTTCAAAATGGCGATTGAAGACTTACAGGTGCGCCATGTTTTTTTTTTTTTTTTTTTGAATACTCAAAGACGACCCGACCCACCTACGAACTACCCAATTCCAATCATAAAAATTTTATTAATTTTTAAGGTTTTGACCTCAGTTCTTTTGTTTGAAGATGTTACTTCTTTAAATATACTAATCCAAAAATTTGCAAAGGGAAGTATGGTGAAATATTTTAAGCAGAATTAAATAAAAATTATTCTCAAATCTATTGTTAAATGATTTATAAAAATTTAGAGATAAAGAGAATTGTAGAATCTGAATTGTATAGAAGCTTTTAATAGAGTAGGTAAGGGAAAGCTATAACTTTGATGGGAGTTAGCAATTTCGCTATCCGTTAACTTTTTAAAAATAATCTTAACCTACTCAAAGTAACCGAAAAACACCAAAAAATTCTTCTTTAAGTAAGTAGGAGAACTTTAAAAAGCTGTCAGAAGAGATGAGTTCTTCAACCTCAAATTATCATGAACATAACAATACGGCTCCTAAATTACAAAATTTCAAATACTTTCAATATTGAAAATGAAATTACAAGTTGGTATTGTCTTTCTGATTTTATTGTAATTTAGAGGCATGGTAGCGAATATTTGAATCATAGAGGTATTCACGATCCAGTGCAACTGATGGTCTAGTATCGTTGTAAAAGTGCAAAAGTGTAACATTTTCTTACACTCCAACACAAAAAATATACTGAAGACAATATCTTACAACACTCTTGCAATTTTACTATACCTCAACCCCAATATGCAACAGAAAAATACAACAGTGTACAGTTTGCAAGCTTGTAATTGATAGCAAGCTAAATGTCACTCTTGCTGTCAGCTCTTGTTCGTGTTTGTATTTTCTGCAGAATAGACAAAGTGCGTTCACGATCCACTAAAAAAAGTACAATTTTGCAATTTTACTAGACTTCTTCCACCGAATCGTGAATACCCCTTATATGTTATAGAGTTTGAGGAAGTAAAAAGCGAGCCCTTCATTAACTTAGAATGCTATGAGTGTTAGCACTTGACCAACAACGATGCCCTTAAGTTCGATATGTATTTTGCAAACATTTCCAGCTAACATAATGGTAAAAAAAATTATCTTCTTTCTTAGTTTAGTACATATTACATGATTTTAAGATATTTTTTTTGTAGGAAAAACAAAACTGTTTTAAATTTGTTTGTTTAGCAAAAAAAAAAAAAAAAATCACAAAGTATTAGTTTAAAATAAAAAACATCTATCTCACAACATACATTACATTTCTTCACTATCTACTCTTCTCTATCTACATATACTTTTTAGCATTCTACATCCACTCAATCATACAGTAATTCATTGATCACAACATTATTAACCACTACTCCTCAACCGCCAGTAACATCGACAGAAACAACAGAAATTTTTAAACTAGAAAATGCTTCAGAAAATGTAGAAATTGAATCAACGACAAAATTGAATACAAACTCAGTAACCCCATCATTGGAATCAAATCAATACTTAACTGATGATGTTGATAAATTCAGTGTTTTGGATACTTTACAACAAGAAAAATCAACCGAATCTCAAAATTTTCTTGAGCTTGAGCCTGAATTAGAGATAAAATTAGACTCAAAACCAGCAATTAAAAGAGAACCAAAAGAATTGAAGCAATTGGATTCAGTTGGCGCTTTAAAAGAGCTTTCTGAAGAACTTAATGATGAGGACAAGGTCAATGCAAATAAGAGAGCTGAAAATTTACTTTTAGCCGGGGTTAAACAAATCACTGTGAATGAGTCTGATGAAAGAAGTGAAACAACAATAGAGGAAGAAAATGCATCCATTGTTCCAATTTATAATCGGGTAACAGCACCTCAAACGTCAACTCCACATATTACTTCATCATCTACTACACCTGTAATATCGACAACTACTATTTCAAGTTCAATGCCAACAACAATGTATACTTCAACAACTGATAATCCAAGTACTTCTTCATCAACAACTTCTGCATCTTCCATTGATTTGTCCACAACTTCTGAATCTACAACTACCCCAGCAGTTTCAATTCGAAGATTTACCGTGGGAAGTAGCAAGCGACGACAAACCTCAAGACCTATTTCATATTTAAGAAGGAATAATTTGCAAAGTAGATCTGGCACAAGAACCACTTCAACCACAAAATCGCCCAGTAGTACAACTGCACCCGCATACAGAGGGAGATCAGGTGTAAGATCGACTTCAACAACTACTGCATCGCCGAGAATAACAAAGATCACAACCTCTCCCCGGAAACGTCTCAATGTCAATCGATCCCCTTATGGATCTCGACGACGAACTACTGAATCATCAAGTTCTACTTTTTCAACAACAACTACAGTCACTCCGCCCAGCAAGACATTAAATGTTAGAAGCTACGACTCTACATTGTCAGATCTAACTGGTGCTGCAAGTACATACAATGCCGTCCCGAATCGTTCATACAACTCCATTCGACAGAATTCTAATAAATACACGCAAATTAAAAGTCGGCTCCCAAGTCATAAAAATAGAGCTTCCGCAACCACAACCACAAAACCATCATCATTAAATAATTCTACCACTCAACAACAGCCAAGAAGTTCATCTTCATACCCAATACCTACTTTAGCTCCATTTTCACATCATGAAGCTCTCTCTCCCATGCCTACTTCATCAATTACGCCGGAACCTTTACCGGCTACATTCCTTTCATTTAATGACCTTACCAAATCTATAACTGACGATTCAATTTTACAGACTTTAAGAAAGAATCAAGCGATCAACAGACAGGTGATTGACACGGCAGCACCGAAAAGCCAACAGCTAGGTAAGAAAATTAATTTTATACTCAATATAATGAACATAGTGTAATTTCACATTGCCTCTTTTACAGCTTTACCAAGACAACAAATTCCGTTTTCGACTCAACCGAGAATTCAACAAGTAGATTATTCAACACCAAGACCCCAACTACCAGCAGCAACTAGTTTACCATTTATTCCACTGAAAGATTTTATTGCTAGCAAATTTGGAGCTCAATATAGTCCGGAACCTCCGAAACTATCAACAGGCAGACCATCCTTGGTATCAAAACCCCAAAATAAACCTGTTGATCAGCAATATGTAAAGCCACAATACGGTGGGGTGCGACAGGAATTTTTACCACAAACTAATCAAGCAGCAAAACTATCTACTCCTGTACAGTACACAATGCGCACTCCAGTAAATCAAAATGTTATTCAACAACAATCCCAATTGGGTGTTCAACAACAGACACAACATCAACAACTGCAACAACAACAGTATCAAGAGCAACTACTCAGACTTCAGCAGCAGCAACAAAAACTTCAACAACAAAAACAACAACAAAACCACCTACAGCAGCAATATCAGCTTCAACAACAACAAAAGCTTCAGCAGCAAAAGCAACAACAAATTCAACAACAGCAAAATCTTCAGCAACATCAAGTTTCACCACATCAGTACTTTGCACCTAACCATCAGCAACAAATATTCCCAGGCCAACAATACAGTCAGCTCCAACAGAATGTTCCCGTACTTGAACAACAACAAAAAATACCGGTTCAGCAACAAAGGAATTCAATGCATCTAGTTTCAACTAAAATAGTTCCTTCTGTTGAACAACAATTCCAAATTCATCGAAGCCAACAAATCCAGCAACCAATATCTCTACCACCACAACAACAACAACAACGGCAACAATCA
Organism: Epistrophella euchroma; assembly: GCA_947049315.1. Taxonomy (NCBI): domain Eukaryota; kingdom Metazoa; phylum Arthropoda; class Insecta; order Diptera; family Syrphidae; genus Epistrophella; species Epistrophella euchroma. The sequence continues at coordinate 115,007,964 of OX346245.1, read as the reverse complement.
CAATTCCAGATTATTCCCTCTCAGATGACAGTTGCTCAAACAATTCCCCCACAACAACCAAACATTCAAAACATAAATTTAAGCTCGAATCTTAAGCCTGAAATTGGATCTATAAATGTCCGTTTGCCAAGTAATCTTGCTGGATTGATTCCAAATACAAATATCTTCGATTTGAGTAAAGACAGCAACTCACTTGATAGCGCCCAGAGACGAAGTGATCAGACATTTGAAGATTCGTATGGCTCCCGGGAAAGAAAGTCTTTCTTTACCGGTGTTAGTTCATATGATGTGCCATTAAGTAGTGTTGGTCGACTGACCAATGATATAACTCATTTCCTACGAAGACTTTAAAATAAAAAAATTATATAAAAAAAGAAAATCTTAAAATTAATTAATTTAAAACGAAATATAATTTAAATTAAATTTAAGTAAAATTTTGTGTGTAAAATAATTAATCGAGTGTTTATAATGTCATGTCAAATTGTTATTCCTATTCACTTGTGAATTTTTATATTTTTAAGAACTAAATTATGTTTGCGTTAGGAAACACTATTTAACGTTATTTATTAAATAAATATTATTTAATTTAAAAATGAGTTGTTTTTATAACCGAATAAATTTAAATTCACCTTTTATAAAATATGTAGCTTAGCTAATGATGAGCCACCCAGTCAGGTAAGGCAGCTCTTCAAGAAAACTAGTTGAACTACGTAGTAATATTAAAAAATAGTTTTGTTTTCAAGTTTGCACATGTCAAAAATTAAAGAAAAAATAGCGGTGTTTTTTTAATTTTTTTTTTTATCTCGGGTCGAAATTGCACATAACTTATGAGGCCCTACTAACTAGTTTGTATAATAACCTTTCTTTTGTCAGCCAACAAGAAATTGTTGTAAATTCCATTTGCGGTCCTTTCTCGACTGCATTGGTTATTTTATGGCCGGAAGTAAAAGGCATCATTAAAGCTACTACTTCTGGGCGTGGGCCACAGATCTATTTAGGTCTACCTATCCCAAATTATTTCTGGATTTCTGGCTTGATGACTTACGTGGTTGGGAAGACGAGCCACCATCTGTGGAAAATGGTGAAAACTGGCATGATCATTATGATTTGAAATAAAGGTTTGGAAAAAAGCTTTGAGAATTAATACATTAAGGTCCAACAGCAAAACTTTGGATTTAGTACTTTGAAGTGATGATAATAGCAAAGGAGTTTATCAGAGCCTAAAGAATGGGGAAGTTATAAGTAACTTTTAATTTTATTATACAAATTAAGAATAAAAAAAAAAAATAAAAAATATGGGCAAGACTAGAGAAATGCCAATTTATAACAGTTATATAACAGTTTGTCGCTATTAAAACAAGATGTGCCCGAAGTATGCCTACCGGCATTTTATTGTCTTTGGTAAGTCGAATTCCTAAACACAGGGTTTGCAAAGCAAATGCAATAAGCAAGTTGATATGTCAAAAGCATAGGCCAAATTCCTAAACGCAAAACTTGGGCAAATTATGCTAAGCAAACACTTCCAAAATGCAAACGTAAACATCCCTGCTAAGCAGATTGCCAATAAACACGATATACAGATACAAGGTATGCTCATTGAATACACCCAAGTCACCATCTTGGCATTTTTATGACGTCACAATCATCTTTGAGTATTATTTTCTTTTTTAAATGAAGACTATAATTAAGAATTTAGCATTCAAACAAATTCTTTTTAAGTGATAGTAATTGTGAAAATAAAAAGACGAATAAAAACAATCCAATGAAATAGGAATATCTTTTTGCCCCCTGCAGAAAACCAGATGATTGTGACGTCATAAAGCTAATGAGCATACCTTGTTTCTGTTTATCGTGGTCCATAAACGTACAAGATTTTATTTGTATGCGCAAATGCAAATGTATTTGTGCAAATGTTAAAAATATCTTGCGCACTTCACTTGCATTTCAATTTGTTTTTGTTTCAGCTTGCTTTGCATGTGTTTTGCTTTGCAAATGTTGCGTTTAGGAATTTGCCCATAGGTTTGCATTGCATGCATTAAGACGTTTTGGAAAGCAATTTGCTTTAATTGCTGATTCATTGTTGCTGTAATAAATAATAATTGACCAAGAAATAAAAATTATACTCATAAAAACTTCTCTGAATCTTCGCACCACAACACAAATTCTTTATAAGAAAAAAATGCAAATATAAAAAAAAAAAACTTGTTTAAGAATTTCTGTTCCAAAAACTTTTAAATTGCAAAGAATAAATAATTTTTTAGTATGATCAAAAGATTTCCAGATGATATTTTTAAAAGTCACTTCAGGATTAATAAAATCAAGTCCATGGTAAGAAAAGTTGATAATATCAGCCCTATTATCGTATCCGTTCTGAGAAATGTACGATCGGAGAAAACTTCCTATCGGACGATTTTTTCTATTCATGGTATACGAATCGTATCGTATGGTTACGGGAAATTTTCCACTTCTTATTTTCTGCCGGGGAAATCGGAAAGCAAATATCTTCACACATCGCATGCACTCGTGATGCGTTGCTGCCATTTTGACATTTCAACGCACGAATTTGACATTTTCAACGCACATGAAATTCGTTTTCGTAGATCTGTCCGATTGAACTATCGGAACGGCTACAATGATACAAAATTCGTACATTTCGTAGAAATCGGAAAAAATTTCGTTCCGATCGGGTACGATGGTACTGTATATAACAATTCCATTTAACTCTACAAGAAATTCTAGAAGCTATTCAAAAAATTAAGACCTTTCTGGAAATGCACCAATCGAATTGTTAAGAACATCCAAAAAGCCAAACAAATTCAAATGCAAGTGAAGTTCGCAAGAAATTTTTGACATGGATTACATGTCTTTCTCGGACGGTTGAAATGAGGACCGTCACGAAAACATGTACCGCTCGCGCCCTACTGCTAAGTGACTGTTTGCACTACAGACATCCTAAATATACCAATCGATAGATAAAGATTGCGCAAAGATTATAGAGGAATTGTTTTATAGCTATCGCCTCATAGTTTCATGTGATGAGTCATCGCGTTTGGGGTAAATTGCAGCAAAATTAGGAGTACTCAAATTAATTTGAGCTCAATTTCTTCGGATACATAAGTGCCACTGACGTCATTGATATCTCTTTCGAAAGGGTTTGAAAAAAGGCATCCCTTCGCGTATTTCCCATATCGTTAATTCACGTTATAGCACATAAGACATGTAATCCATGTTCGGTAGGTGCCACAAGGGCAATTTACCAAGGGTATTTTTTAGTTTTGCCCAAATGCGTTTACATTTACACAAGAAAAAAGATATACATACTACTTCTTGGCTTTGCAGGAATTTTTAGGTTTGCATTATGGAACAGTTTGCTTAGCATAATTTGAGCAAGTTTTGCGTTTGTTAATTTGCCCATAGAGCGCCACAAAGTCTTCAAACATCGATTTCTTCACTTTTTGACTAGCTTTTTGGAAACTTTAAATCCAAATCTTTGTTTGTTGTGCCTATGTACATATATGAGTAGCAACATGTAATTGAATTGATCACGAAGATCTCTTAACAAATTTTCATCCCAAAATAAATACATTATAATTTCTTGCCATTTTTTTTATTAATCTGATTATATAGTAAATTATATTCTTACAATAACATGTTTTGTTGGTTTTATTTTAATTTTAAGATTTCCAATCAAATATGTATATTATACTGGTACAGCTACCATACACAATTTATACAGTTTTTAATCCGTTTACTATCTTTTTTCTGTTTGAAGTTTTTCTTGTTCACTCAGTTTTAAAACTTAAGAATTATGTCTTACTTTTCTACTTGAATATACGCACGCGTGTCGATAAACTTAAGTAGTTGAGAATCGACTGATCGTACGCGATTCTTAATTAGTGCCTCACTGATAATAATACAAATCATTAATATAAAAGAAATCTAAAATAAAATAGATATAATATGTATTTACAGAATTAACTTTAATAAATAAATATCTAATAACTTTTGTGAGTGGAAGGATATTAGGATGGAAAAAATGATAAAATATTTATAACGATGAATAAAACAAGAATAGCTGACACATTTTTTGATTATAATACAAAATAACATAAAGTTTCGTATTCCGGAAAGGGTTATGTACAATTTTTACTATTTAATTTGATTTCTTTTGTTTGTTTTTGTGTTTTTTTTTTCGTTAAGATAAAATTTAAGAATCAACTACCTAGAAAAATTATTTGTATTCAATTTAAATGTAATTTTCTTGTCTTTCGATTGAAATTAGAAACTGTACATAAAATAATAATAAATATCGTTTTCGATAAATCTTGTTATTTTTTCTCTTTTTTTTTTGAAAAATACTTTAACTTTACTTTAGAAATAAGAAAAATTTATATTTACAGTCTTATAATATAAAAAAAATGATTCTTTTTTATGTGTGATTAACAAGTAGTGTTTTGATAATTTTTGTTTAAATTTTTATATTAAGGGAACTTAAAGCATTGTTTTGACGAAGCGACCACTGGGCTAGGCGGGCATTCGATTAATTTTATTCTTATCTTTCATTATTACTTCATTTTTTTTTATGAATGATTAACACATTTTTTTTCAAAACATTTTGTGAGAGTGGAAAGATAAGGGACATAGATTTTAAAAAACTTAGAATGATTTATTTTTTTTTTAAAGGGAACACTAAGATTCACGATGATGTAGATGTTTCAATTTCAATTTGCGCATGCTTCTCGCAGTATGTCTTGAAGTCTTTTTCGTTGAGGTCCCAGGAGAATAGTCTAGCACAAGGTATATGTGCCTTTTCACTACATCCGCGTTGCAGACAACAAATCATTGCACCTTTTTGTGTGCACACGGTGCATGTATAGTTCGTGCTGCTCCATACAGAACTTTCTAGACCGACTATTCGAGCACCAATAAGAAAAACACCGGGTGCCCAAATTGAACAATCTTCATGCATCCACACCTCGTAGCTGGTGTCAGATACTTTGGACATTCCAAAGAATCTTTCTTCACGTGATTTTTCTGTTGATGTAGAAGTCTGTAATTCAAAAAGTTTCTTTTTCTTTTTGTTCTGAAAATAATTTTAAAGAAAATATCAATAGATTAATAAAAAAAAAAAGAGTACATAATTGTAATAAAAGGAACTGGCGCCCAATGTGGGGCTTATTCTGAACAATATTTAAATTATAATATATACAGCGTGATTCACCTAAGGTGAGACAAAAAGCTAGAGCGTGTAGGTTGACTCAAGACCAGAAAAAAATCGTCTATTTCCCCCTTTTAGGCGGGAGGGGCAATTTTCTAAAAAATTGACTTAAAATGGAAAAAAAAATCATTAAAAAACAACGACAACAGTAATATTGTTATGTTATACTGTTTTTTAAAAGCAAGAAGTCTTTTCTTTCATTATGGCTGAGTTCCAAAATTCTGCGCAAACTGCGCATCTTTTTTTTTGCATTCCGAAACGTCAGACTTATGCAATGTAATATTTCTACAAAGCATCAAGTTTGCGTCGCTGATGCGTATGAAAAATGTAGGCATTACTTTCGGATCAAAACATTTTCTACATTTTGGAATTCAGCCTATGTTTTGAATTCAAAATATTTGAGAACTCAAAATTTTGACAAAAAAAAATTGAAAAAATTTTGTTCAAAATATAGTTTTTTTTTCAAAATTTTACGTAATTAAGTAGTATTTTTTTTTTTAATATTCGATGCTCCTATCAATTTCTAGTCAAGCACTGAAGAGTAGATGCTAAAGTGTTTTTTTTTATTTTTGCGAAAATAGACCCCCCCCCCCCCCCCCCCTCTCCAATACGATTTGTTTCTTGTATCGACTCAACCTAAACGCTCTAGCTTTTTGTCACACCTTAGGTGAATTACCCTCTATAGTATTCTATTACTCACATTTACATTCGATTCATTTGAATGCGACGATGGCACAACTGGCAATGAATATGGCGTCTTCTGAAACATTTCACATTTCTTCCTCCGACTAACGAATTCATTCGCGCACTCGCCTTTTTCCGCTGTTTCGAAATCTTCACATTTTGTCGTTATAATATAGGGTCCGAATAAATCACCCAGACCAAATTTATGCGGTCCCTTCTTACAGAACACACACATCCAAGTGGCATCGGCGGTTTCTGCATCGTACTTATTTCCTAACGTACTCATATGAATGCCACGAATTTTACTTCTATCAGCATGAGTATTTGGACCTTTCTTTACTTTGCTAATCTTCTCCGAATCATCTTCGGCAATGGGTGCGTTTATTACATTTATGGAACCATCAGGTTTTACTAAAATGTATGGACCTTTGAGTTTTGGTTCGGCTGACATCGAAACGGGCTGTGATTCTTCAACTTTTGTTGTTATCGCTTTTGAACTACTGGCTCCGCCTACGCTATTTTTAGACTTACTTCCTTGAAGAGTTGATGCCTTACTCGTTGTAGCTGACGAGGTATTTGCCCTTCCTTTGTTCTTTTTATTCGAAGATTTCTTTGTCAAGCGTACTCTCTTTTTGGCGGGTCCTGGTTCATTTTTTGGGGTGGAATGTTGGCGTTTTTGTGGGGCATTCGAAGTGGAAGCAATCGAGCTAAGTGGTTTATGTTCAGAGTCTTCATCGTCATCTTCGTCGTCTTTAACTGTAGTTTTTGTTGTTGGCAACGCTAAAGCAAGACTCAAATCGGTAGCTACTTCACTATTTGCCGTATCATCAGCAGGTGGAGCACTAACAATTAGTGGTTCATCTTCGATCCCTGCAAACATCTCTTCCAGCTTGTATTCAACCTTGATAAAAACAATGAAGTCAGTTAAAGCATAGATAAATTAATATGTACATATTTTTTTTATAGGAATGAAAACAAGTAGAAACAAAATTGATTGAATTCGGAACTAATAAATTTACCTCTTCAAAAGTGCTCTTTGCATTGTCAACTTTAGTTTTGGGCGACAATGGTTTTTCCGTAACGACTGCCACTTCTTCTGGATCTCCTTTTTCTTTTTCTATAATTGGTGGCGGTGAGGGTGGCCGCGGTGAAGTTGGCCGCGGAGAGATTGGTAGTGGTGGCGGCTGTGGAATTATGGCTAATGGTGGGGGGAGTGGAGGTGGTGTCGTAGGGTTTTCCATTATTTCCACTGGTGAAGAAGGTGATGAGGTTTCGAATATGCTTTTCAAGTCGCTTGCTTTACAAGAAGTGGTATCGGCGGATAACGGATCAGCTATGGCATCTGGAGTGCGAGGACCCTGCCGAACATACAGAGGAGATTTTTCTGCTTCATCTTCCTCATCATTTATCACAACAGGGCTTGAAGGAGTGTCTTTTTTGTTGCTGCCATTACTGCAGCTGCTAATGGGATCTTCAAAATTTATCGTTCGACTAGCAGCATTACTACTCTTAGCAATCATTTCCGCAATTTTATCTATTGTCTCAACATCATCCGAGTCACTTCTATGCATGAGGCTGTTGTTGGCTATTTCGCATGGCGGATGCAAGGCCTCATCGCTTTCAGTACTGGAACGCAAATCAATTGTTTCAGTTATTTCTGGTTGTTGTTTTTCTGCTGGCGGCGGTGGTGAAGGAGATTGAGGAGCATCAGGTACCTGAGCCGGTCCCTCTAGGATTCGATTATCACTGAAGCATGTATCCTCTTTCTGATGTTGCTGAGTTTGAGCTGTTTCTGGCTTTAACGAAAGTGATCCATTGCTATTTGAAATTTCAGCAATAGTTGGCAAAGGTGGAGGAGTTTTTTGGTCTTGTTTGGCAATTTGTTCCCCCAGTGAAATATTTTCATCAGTCTCACTATCATGCGAGACACGAATAGTTTTGTTAGGCTTTCGCTTTCGACGCGTTCGTGATCCACTTGAATCGACTGAGTCTTCATTGGAAGTTACATTGGCCGGTGAGTCATTAGTTGAGACACTATTGCAGGAATTTTCTGTAGCTGTGGCCGTTGTCAGATCTGTACCACATTTTGGTGGTAAACAAGTGCCAATAGTATTTGTTGATTCGGCTGCGGTGAGCATATGATTAAGAGGAGCATTAAAATTGGTTAAGTGGGTAAGACGATTGCTGTCAGGAGAAGCTGGTCCATTGGTTAAACATGCATACTGCTGCTGCAACTGAAGTTGCAATTGTTGTTGTTGCTGATGTTGTTGTTGATGTTGCTGTTGTTGATGCTGCTGTTGTTGATGCTGCTGTTGTTGATGATGCTGTTGTTGTTGTTGATGCTGCTGTTGTTGTTGTTGTTGTTGCTGCTGCTGTTGTTGTTGCTGCTGCTGCTGTTGCTGCTGCTGTTGTTGGTGTAGATGAAGCTGTTGTTGATGACTCGATGGTGGAGATACTGGAAATCAAGCAATAATTATACATTTTTTTATGTAAAACCAGTAAGATGGACTTACGTTTTTTAGGTGAACTTTGAATTAATTTATTTGATAAATTTGTGTAAGTAGGTTCCTTAACCAGTTCTACTGGCTTTGTCAAATTTGTTTGAATCTGAAATTGAAAAATTTATAATAATTATTAAATTATGTATTTCTTTTCTGTACATATTTTAAAGAAGGAGTCACCAAAGACATGCCAATTTATAAAAGTACTGTTTATACAGCTAGTACTTATGGGGCCATACATGACAGCAAACCACTCCGCCGCGCCAAAGGGTACCCAGAGTCGAAGCGCTTTGAATTTTCATACTTTCAATACCGAAAAACTATTATTATAACTTTTATAAATTGGCTTCAGCAATACCAAATTCGTATAACAGTTATTGGTTATGTCAAATTATAAAAGCTATAACAGTTTGTCGTATTTCGAGACAAGAGAAATGCTAATTTATAACAGTTATAACAGTTTTTCGCAATTAAAAAAACCATTACAGTTCATAAACAACAAACAATGAAACAAATTGGTGGTTGTTGTAATACGTGTTAGGAGTCACCAAAGACATGCCAATTTATAAAAGTACTGTTTATACAGCTAGTACTTATGGGGCCATACATGACAGCAAACCACTCCGCCGCGCCAAAGGGTACCCAGAGTCGAAGCGCTTTGAATTTTCATACTTTCAATACCGAAAAACTATTATTATAACTTTTATAAATTGGCTTCAGCAATACCAAATTCGTATAACAGTTATTGGTTATGTCAAATTATAAAAGCTATAACAGTTTGTCGTATTTCGAGACAAGAGAAATGCTAATTTATAACAGTTATAACAGTTTTTCGCAATTAAAAAAACCATTACAGTTCATAAACAACAAACAATGAAACAAATTGGTGGTTGTTGTAATACGTGTTAGAATTCAACTATTAAAGGGGGTCTTCCAAGTTCGGTATTATTTTTAAAATTATGCTATTGAAGACAGACACTACACATGAGAAAAAGAAACGGTTTTTATTTATTCATATTTCAAAAATAACGGTTGAAAAAAATTATTTTGCCACTCGCCACATTTAAAAAAAAATCTTGTCCTGACCCAACGATATAAGGCATTTTGCTTTTTTAGTTCAGAGCAGAGCACTGAGCAGAGCCTGAGCGAACGGATTAAACTCTGTGCAGAGTATGTTCAGAGCATCCCGATTTAATTATGAAACACACCTGAGCACTGAATTGTCATATCTGTCAAATTGCATGAAAACTTATGAAGTTGGCTTCGCTCACTGATCTCTATAATACACTGGATAGTGTATTACCTACAATGTATAACAGTTTCTGTGGTTCCAATTGAAGATTATAATATGTGGTCAGCCGCATAATTTGACGTTTGTCTGACACAAAATAAATATTATTTGTGGTTAATAATCTACTCTCTACTCTCTCTACTCATATTTTAGTATTCGGTGTATCTCCAGAAGAATAAAATATGAAACAGATTTTTTTTTTTCACATTCTTTGCTTTTGGAGGGTGAAACGTACGAAGGATTCATGTCTTTATATTCAGTATCTTTAATTCATATATTTATATTCAGAATTTTTGCCGTCATTTTTGGTATTTTATATGTTATATACATGTATACTGTTATACAAAGAATGGTCAGGCGCATAATATAACAATTGTTCAAATGGAGCCACCATTTTTGTATGAATACGCTATCCAGTTTATTATAGAGATCAGTGGCTTCGCTCAGCTTTTTACTCCGTTCGCTCAGTTATTTAATCCTGAGCTCATGGAGCACGCTGTAAGCTAGCTCTGAACGAAAAAACAAACACAATTTCCGAGCACTGAGCGCTCTGAATTGAAATAGAAACACAAAATTTTTGTTTGACAGTTCGGGCTCAGCACTGAACTGCTCTGAACTAATCTGGTGGACAAAATTAAAGTCCTGCCATAAGATTATGAAAACCACAAGCTGGCCAAGAACGCTCCAAGGTCACGGGTATAAAAAAATTTTTTTTTTTTAACTGATGTTTTCAAAGTCAAAGGATGTATGAATGAAGTGCAAAAAGCCTTTTCTAATTATCTTGTTCAGTTTTATCGTTTTTATTTTACGTAATTAGAGCCCTTGTTAATCAGAGACTATAACAAACGATGTTGTTTCTCGTATATTGTCCAATTTGAAAAAAAAAAAAAAATACGACTTAAAGACCAAGTTAATTTTAATTATGCAAGTATGTAAAAGAATTCTAAGCGGTTTATATTATTATTTTGACATTCATGTTACTCGAATAAAATAGTTTATAAGATATTAGAACAGTTAGTTAAACTTACATCACTTTCACAACTCCTATTAGTCATCTTTGCGTATTCATCATTTATTCTTTCAGTATCTCTAATATAAAGACCGCATGCTTGTTGCTGCATATCCACATCATTTCCATTTGTGTTCATATACTTCGGCAGAGGTGGTGGCGGTGGAGCCGAACTCATCGATTGCGAATGATGAGCATTGGAGTTAGTTGATAAATTATGACTGTAAATAAAACAAAATTAATGTACCCAGTGTTAAAAAAAAAATACTAATAATATTAACGATTTATCTAGCACTAAATGAACTTACATAGGAAAATTATTTTGTGAATGGGAAGGTAGTGGCGGCGGTTTATGACCAAACTCTGGTGGCACCGAAGCTGATAAGCCTTTTGTTAGCGGGGAACTACTATTGCGGTTCGATTGTAATGATAAATCCATTGAATCGAATGGGGAAGGACCTCTGACGAACGACGGCAGCAAAGGATTCAACTGTTCTAGCTTAAATTTTTTAAAAAAGAAATATAGGTTTTTGGTGGTGAATTTATTGTTGTTTTCTTTTTTTTTTTACAATACTACAATCTACTTAAACTTAATTTAAGTAAAATTTAACGTTAACGAAGATTGGCTTACATGCTTTTTAAAAAAAATATAAGCTATAATTTTGACAAATTGGCGCCAAAAATGTATTTAAAATATGAAAAAAGCTTAATCGAAAATAAAACCGAGCTTTTTGGGTTTGTTCAAAATTCTGATAAAAACTACATGCAAAATTCAAAATAATCATAAAATAACAGCAGCAAACAACATCTATGGGACTCAAATTTCTACAAAATTAATAAGAAATTAGATTGGGTGCAGGCGAGGGGCAATGCAATTATAACATACAAATATTATTTTTTTTTGTTTTTACGTTTTTATGGTTAGCCGATATGAAATTGTAAAGGGATTCCGGTGGCGTTGGATTATGCCAAGCTAATGGTGAACGAACCATCGGCCTTTCATTGGACATGTGTGCCAATTGCGGTTGCCTTGGAATGTAAGACGGTATCTATAAACGGATATTTATTTTTGTTTGGTTTTAATTTTTTACAAAAGTATTGTATTTTTTTGTTTATTAATAAAATCTTTTTTTAAAACAATCGGACAACAAATATTAAGGTTTTGTTATCTTTTTTGTTAACCAAAAATTGTTAATTTGAAAGTCGGTTGATTATTTGTTTATACCTGGAGTGGATTCCATGCATTTTGGGGTTGACTTAGGTGACCATGAGGGTTATTTCCAGACATGATTGATCTTTGTTTTGATGATCTTCGATATATGGAATGCAGAATATCCTGCACAGGTTATACACAATGGTTGTATTAATTGTAGATTATTTCAATACGTTTAGGATCTGAAAATAGAATAAAATACAATAGGGTCATACATAACAACTTTGGATAAGGAAAGTTCGTGTAATTTTAACATCAAAATTCACAGCCAGTTAAATGCTGTAGTATGGGAGGCAAATAACGATAATGCTGCTGGTGCAGATGGTCTACTGGCTGGACTATAAGAAAAATACACCAGCTTTGTTCTCAGTGGGTTTCGAGTCATACAAATCAAATTTTCACACTCAAGACAGACAAAGGTTTTAGGCAAGACGACACGTATCAAGCTAACACTAGTATGTTTCTGTAAGTACTTGTACCCATCTCAACAACAGAATTACAATCTCTAAAATGCCCGTTTAACTACGTACTTATGCTGATGATATTGGCATTATCAAAAAAAAAAAAACGAAGCGATCTGTGACTGATGCAATTGCAAGCAAGGATTAAATGGCTTAGATCTTAGTAAGGACAAGACCAAGTATGTGAGACATAATCGCTACATTGGACATTCGTCTTTCTTGAATATAAACGATGGAATGATATGAATTCGAAATAGTCAATGACTTTGTCTACCTTGGCCCCCTACCATACGATTTTTTTTCTTATCTGGACCCAACCTACACGCTCTAGCTTTTTGTCACACCTTAGGTGAATTACTCTGTATAAAGACGAAACAAATATTTAGTTTGTCCGCAGTAATCTAAGATTGTGCTCAACCGACTTTCTACTTTTCCTTATTCTTTAAGAATGTTATTGAACATTTTTATTTGTAAGGATTATTAACTTTTAAAAAATATTTCGTACACTTTTTTGTCGAGGTTGACCTGAATATTCAATAATGCTTGATAGTTTAGAAAAATTACATTTTTTGTATAAAGCATATAATTTTATGCAAATTTTAAGCCCTAAATCATTTCTTAACTGTACTTACGAGCTGAGAAATAAATGTATGAACAAATTATAAATTCAATAAAAATTGAATCATTACTAAGAGAAAACGAAAAAGGAATGCTCAGATTGTGTTTGTCTGCTAACTTTAAACATACCTAATTGAAATTTAAAAAAAATGCAAAGCTTTCCATTTTTAAGGAGATCGTATTGATCTTTGCTCAAAAACGTAAGCATTTAGTAAAATGTTTGTCAATAATATGGTAGAAATTACAATTAGCCCTATTGAGCACTGTTTTAATACATTATTCAGTAAAATAAATAATATTTTGCGAAGCAAGGCGAGCGCGGATCTGCTAGTATGATATATGAAAGATGTTATTTTATGGGGTTTTCCTTTGGTAAATGCAGATTTCTGCCTAAAATTTGTATTTTTTCGTTGCGAATGGATTACTTTTTCAGATTTTTTTGTCATAGTATTAGGCCGGCCGCACATTGGATGCGTCGTCATACGAATTCGTATCATGCATAAACGTGTGAATACTGGCCGTACGAATCGAGTGCGTACACTGAATACAATATTCTCCGTCAAATAAGCAGTGTCCTGTTCTGGTGACTCATCGGTTTCGCGAAGTCCTCTTCCACACATTTCAATGTTTCAACGTACGAAAGTGTTTAAAAATCCCAACAAGTTCGGATTCATTTCGTAGGTCGAAAGTAAACGTACGTATACGTATGATTCACTCGCGTGTGCGCACTCCCATAGTACTTAGAGGGTTGGGATTGTTCGACCGTGTTTGTACGTATTAGTACGAGTGAAACCCGTAAGATTACGCATCCAATGTGAGGCCGGCCTTAGTGTAGTGTATATTCTTGTCTGTGGACCTTATGTTGTTAAACTGGTAGCTGTCAGTTGCAATGGTGCATATTGGTGTTAGTAAAGAGGGGTAGATCTGCCGCAAAATCCAGATCTGTTATTGAGTTTTCCAATGGTAAAAAAAAATTAATTTAATCTGAAATCGTACTTCATTCGTCACGAAAAAATCAAATTTTAGGGTGGAAATGTACATGATTTCTACTCGGGATATACCTACATAGGTACTATAGGGCCACTTTTTGATTCGTAAACAAAATCAAACTCGTGATTTCAATCAAACTTGACATTACGATGATAGAGAACACCAAAAAAGTAGGACCTACAGCCTAAACAACTGAAGCGATTTTCTTCAAAACTTGAATCTTAAGATTTTTGGGTGATTCCCTAGAGGGGAAACTGAATTTTTTTTAGCTTAACAAATAACGGTACCTGCCATACAACCGTTTTAAAAAGAGTTATTTATCTCAAACCCGGCTCTAACGATTTTGATTACTAATGCTGTGTGTACTAAGGCTCCCTTGGGCTGCATTTTGGTAAAAAAAAAAACAAAACTGTAATTAACGGCACTTGCCATACAACCATTTTTTTATTTTCGATTTTCTCGTCAACGGCTCAATCGATGTTGATCAAAATTTTTCAAAAAAATTATTTTTATTTTGTGAAAATGGATTGACGAAGTTTTTTGAAATTTTGCATACAGTTTGTATATTATTACACTCTTAAAAATGGCATACAATTTTTTTTTTTCTAAAAAAATTTCAAGAAATTGTAGGGTAGTGGCACCAGTTCTCGAACAGTTTACCGAGTTCAAAAAGTAAGAGAGCTGTAAAAAATACTTTCTTTGACCCTAGAAATTTAATGTAAATTTATTCAGATAGCTAAACTCAAAAAGTTGCATGCCCAATACCATTTTTGTCCATTATTATGATCGGTTACTCACAAATAAATTAAAATTGAAAAACAACTACTTTTGCCTATTCTCAAACACTTGGTTCGCAAACCCGAACAAAGAGTTTCCTTATTTCGAACACTAGCATTTAGGTACGTTTTATTGGTAATTCAAAGCTATCACAGCAATACAAAACGCTTCATCAAGTTTTATTTCAACTCTTTATTTCTGAGGCTGTCTACACATCCTTTTGTGTGTGAAAAACAATCTACGTTACCGACATTTAAGGTTCAAGTCCCCACCTCTTTGTCGTATTTACTAATTTACTTACTGGCTTACTTATCGGCACTTTTTGTTTTGTTATTGTTCACCAAGAGAAAATATACTGTGCTAGCTATAAAATTGACAATAAAACGCAGCTATGAGCTCTTCTGGAATGGAAAGTAATTTAAAACACTTTCGTGTAATAATTGGGTGGTTTGCACTTTTTAATCCAATTGTAATAAAATAAAAGTAACTTATTTATAATGTTAATCTTTATTAAGAAAACAATTATGGCAATTTGCCATTTGTTTTATATAAAAAAATAAATAAAAAGGTTAAAATTAATTATAGGTACATCAGATGACGGATATAAGAAAGTCTAATATGATCAAAAAATCCAAAGAATTCCCATCTTAATTCAATAAATTTAAATTAAATTTAATTCATTAAATTTAAAGCCACCATTAAAAAGAGATTTTTTGTTTATGTAATTCCATGCAAAAAATGTGAATTTTCTACTCTTAATAAAGCTTTACAAACTAATAGAGATTGAATAATTTGGACCTTAAAGCAGCTTCTAACTCATTAATCAACTCAATAATCAAATTAAGTCATGACTTTAATATTTCAGTAAAATAGACCATAATAAAATGAACATCAGTAACAACGACCATACAATAACAAAAACTTCAAGTGCTGATAAATAATAAGACAGTAAATTATTGAATATAAAAGCGGATTAAGAGTGCGGACTTTACCTTTTTCGGTTACGTAGAGTGTCTTTCACTCACAAAAGGGTTTGAAAGCAACCACAGAAATCAAGAGTGGATCAATATAGCGGTTTATTGAATTTGCATTGCTGTGCTAGCTATGAATTATCAATAAAAGACACCTAATATTATGTTGTTCGAAAAAAGGAAACCCTTAAAACTGCTGTTTCCCATTTCCGAACACTAAAAATTAAAAAATATAAAAAAAAAAACAAAACACTAAAAATAAGGCGTTCGAAAATAGGAGTACCAATTCTTGCATAGTTTTGGGTACACAAAATTGAAGACAATATTATTTTCCCACAAATTCCTATACAAAACTTTAAAAATAAAAAAATAAAGCAGTTGCCTATTCTCGAACAATGTTCGGAATAAGGAAACTCGACAAAAATTGGTTTCCTATTCTTGAACAGGCAAAAAATCAAATTAACGCTACATTTATTTTGCAAGTTTTCTTCAGATATTATAAACAAAGGTATATATTTGATAAATAACATATTTGCAAGTACTTTTCTTAACAATTTCCTTACTAAATTTGTAGTTTCCCGAGCGCCTTCACCAAGTTTTTTTTAAATGAAAATTCAACGAATCTAACTTTTGAAAAACCTTTTGAGAATTGACAATTTTTTAACAGACACAATATAAATGAATCCGTGGGGAACTTTGTGGAATCAAAGAGGGAATGTGCCACAATGTATTTGTACTGGTTTGAAAGAGAAAAATGAAAAAGTAACGAAATTATAACGTTTTTAGCCAAAAGTGTTCGGTAACTGGAGCTGTTCGAGAATAGGTGCCACTACCCTATATATGTAGGTAGGTATACAAAATTATTTAAAAAAAAAACCACTCTACGATTTTTTAATTTTTTTTCTGCATGGATTCATAATTTTTCAAGAATTTAGATGATGTTCTTCATTTTGAGATTAAAATATTTTAAGTAGGTATACCTAACAACTTGTTTTATCGATTTTAAGATAGTTTCATGTTTTTTAATATCCCTGGAATTTTGTATATCTTTAACCATAAAGATCCGACCATTTGGACTGCATAATTAATATTATATTCGGATTAGCCGATATTATATTAGATTTAGCCCACTAAATTGCACTCTCATTAATTTACTTACACGGCTAGTCCGAAAATAATAATAATTATGCAGTGTTAATGGTCGGATCTTCAAGGTTAATTTTTTTTAATAAAGGTAGGCACATAAAATTTGATGAAACACAAGGGCGTATGCAAGGAGAGAAAACACAAACGGGTAGGGAGGGCGTTGAATAAAAAATGTTTAATAAACCGAAAAAAAATGTTTCGAGGCTGGACGTAGGTACTAGTAAAATATAAATAAGAAACGTAACATACCTATACCTACTACGGTTCTGTGTGGTATTTAAGCGAGCTTGAAGCTCGCTTCGACCCTTGAATTGAAATGAGGTTGAACCGCTTCTGAAGCGGAGTCGAGTCGGAATTTGTGCTAAAAACATGGGTTGAGGATTTAACATTAGAGAGACCATATTTCATCTCATCAACACCAATTCATTTTCAATCTATATCGTGCTCTTAAATCTATGAATGAAAAACCTGGGTCAAAAATCCGACCCTAATCCAACTAGAGCTCTTGATCCTGTATATAAACGTAGTAATATTTAAACCACTACAACCTATCATCCTTTACCCTATAGCTTAACATTGCCTATTTAAATATGACGGAATGCCCGAATACCTATATTTATATTTTCCTGAATTGGTTAAGGTTTTTGTCGTAGTCTGGAATCTTACACTTGTTCAGAAAAAAAAATAACTCAACAAATAACAGATTCCATAAGCCAGCGAAATATAGGTAAAGCCCTACTTGCGGCCAGTTCCGATAAGCTACCAATTCAGTTAAGCAGACACAAACTTTTTTTTCTAATTTCTCATACAAATTACGTTCATATACCTAAGTGGAAATTCTTATAACCGGAAGCGGACACTTTTTTTCTTGCATATTTAAAAAAAAAAACTTCTCAAAGCTACACATCATTTTGTTAAGGGGTTATTTTGTATCAAAAATGTAACAGAAAAGAGCTGAGTGTCCGTTTTCAATATTATGTAGTTTTAGTTTAAATTTTGAATACGCTAATCAATTAAAAATCTCCAGTAAGCGGACGCGACTGCGTTCCAAAATTGTAGGTGTTCTTTTGCTCTTAATTTTCGCAATGATTTCATTTTGTTATTCGAA
This sequence comes from Epistrophella euchroma, assembly GCA_947049315.1. NCBI lineage: Eukaryota > Metazoa > Arthropoda > Insecta > Diptera > Syrphidae > Epistrophella > Epistrophella euchroma. The sequence goes on along the minus strand of OX346245.1, from coordinate 114,989,977 downwards.
GAGAACCAAGTTGTAGGATCCCTCTTAATTGGACCCTTCTCATGAACGGACAAATATTAAGGGACAATGAGTTTCCGCCTAAAGGAGCATTCACTGTATATTGTATTCACAGTTTTTCAAAAACGTAGTGGTCTTGGGAACCATTAATTTTAGTGAAAGCGTTCAAATTCACTTAGGAATGATTTTTATGTTTGAGTTCCTTGTTCGAGATTAGTGTATTTTAAAAAAGTCTTATCCTCATAATATACTCATACAAAGTGCCAGAATCTTATTCAAACTTATTTTCCCATTAATCATCATTGAACAACATAAAAAAATGCTTAAACAAAATCCCGCCATACAATAAAGGAAAACAAGAAAAAACGTGTAGGTAATTCCTTTCAGCAAAAAAAAAAAAAGACAAATTTGAAAATCTTATTCAAGAGTACACACGAACTATACAACTCATCCCCATCGTCATCTCCTGCTACGCCTGCTCTTCACCACAATCCTAATAAGTCTTTTTATAGTTTTCAAACGCACAATCTTTACAACAAAAATCACTTTCCACAGATTAATTGTCGAAGTGTGATTAAGGACAGTGGGGTGGTTGTTCAGTACCAATAAACTGCCAGTTGATTTAATAAATCAAATCACCGTGCACAATATTGGAAAGAGGACAAAATCGGGGGTGCTTATGGCTTAGCCCTACCGCCAACACCCCCCAGCTATGCGGTCATTGTGCTTTCCAACTGAAAATTAAGAGAAATAAAATTTAAATACATTCGATGAGAACAACGCGGGATATTTAAACAAAACAAATCAAATGAGAATCACCCCAATGGACTGAGAAACGAAAAAAATAACAAAAAAAAAAAAAAAACGATAATCCCAGGTTCCCAGGTGCGTGCTTCACAGCAAAACATTTTCTCACACAAAAAAAAAAAAACAGAAAACTTGAAATTTTATCGACCGAACCATCCTTTTGCTTTTGGTGGGAAAAGGGAGGTGATCGGCGGATTTTATCCAAACACAGCTTATAATTACTGATTTTATATTCATCTACCTATATATAAGACAATTAGCTTCGACGAGGCTGGAGGAGCGCCTGGAATTGGATTTTAACGTCGAGAGCATGAGTTGGACACCGACAGCGACAAAATAATTTCCTACAACCACGACGAGATGGACAGCGACGACAACGACGATCACAAAAACCGACGAAAATACACAAAATCTTTCAACTTTTGCAAGTTTCACAGTGGTTTAGGCTTTTTATTTATGGTGGCTGTCCACATGTTATTGAAAATCATGATTTTAATTAATTTTTTGTCATAAGAAAAACCGATAAATTGAAAAAATCTCAAAAATTCCCGACGGATTTTTGATGGAATCCTTTTTAATTTTGTGAGTAGCAAGAAACACCACGGCGAAATATTTTTTTTGTTGTATCTTGCTTTTCACTTTAGCGCTAGGAACATTTTCAATAGTGCCACTATGGTTATGCTCCTCTTTTATTGTTCCATTTTGGGACACAAGAAATTGGCAAAAATGTGGATAACGAGCGAGTGGGAAAGAAAAAAAAAACACTGTGCACCGTCGTCAGATTTTCAATTCATTTTCTTTTCTTCTATCGAGTTTAAATTTCTGTTTCTATTATATTATGTAATGATTTTTCACTTTGTTTGGTCGATTAATCACTTTTTAGAGGATTACAGCACATAAATGTATCTTTTTAAATAAAAAAAATTATGATGGGAAAACTGGAATTTTGTTTCAGTACAAATAATTCCGCAATGGATTTTTTAACATTTGGCGTAGTGTTTGGGACAGAGTTAAGGGATAAGGTAGTTCGAATGAGATTTTTTGTATGTTTAGGACTTTTAGGATTTGCTTAGACCAACTTCTGTTTTCCATTGCTATTGTGAATTCACAATCAAGACAGTAGTGTTTGATTTTTGCACTCAAAACAAAAGAGATTCATACATAGGATATAAAAATAAAAAACTATAGTTCAAAATTAAGAATAATAGGAAAATAAAAAATGTATTAGAGTGAATAATATGGATATGGGTTTAAATTTTGGAATTGAATAAATCCGGTTGGATTTAAAATTCATTTAAATCCAATGTGAATAATATGGCTGTATAGATATTAGGCATTTTTTTCGCAAGCAACGAAAAGATTGGTCACCTAAAGAAAATAAATACGGCTGATATTAGGTACGTTTTATTGACAGTTTCATAGTTTTTCGCTTGATGAACAATAACAAAACCAAAAGAGCGCGTTAAATAAAAAAAGTAAATTAGTGAATATAAAAGTGAACAAAGAGTGAGGACTTGAACCTTGAATGTCAGTAACGTAGTTTGGTTTTTCACTCACAAAGGGTTATGAACCCAGCCAAAGTGCCTGCTTAAAGTCTTAACTACATTGGCCACTTTTTGCAAAATTACAAAAGTAAAAATATTTTTTTTCCCGCTTTCGCAATTGTTTTGTGAAAAAGAATGTATACAATTCTTTTTAAACCAAAATTTAAGCTTCCTGCATCATTTTTATAAGTTTTCCAGTGAGAAAAACTATCCCAAAATGAGTTTGAAAATTTTTACTTTTGTACTTTTTCACTTTTTTGGCCTATGTAGTTAAGGCTTAAGGCTTAACTACATCAAAGACTTTTTGCAAAAAGTGGGGCAAAAAGTGAAAAATGTCATGAGCATATGCCTTGAGATGCTTGTGTGCGAAAAAATTGTGTTTTATCTGTAGTATCAGTCTGAAATTATATATCAAACACTATTTTCGCCGGCTTTTTCGCACACAGGCATTTCTAGCGCATGTTTTAGTTTTTCACTTTTGTACTTTTTCCAGAAAGTTTTCAATGTATAGTTAAGCCTTAAGCCTTAACTAAATAAGCCGAAAAAGTGAAAAAGTACAAAAGTTAAAATTTTCAAACTCATTTTCGGATAGTTTTTCTCACAGGAAAACTTATAGAAATGATGCAAAAAGCTTAAATTTTGGTTTAAAAATAAAATGTGTATATTCTTTTTCACAAAACAACTACACTAGCTTGAAAAAAATATTTTTACTTTTGTAATTTTGCAAAAAGTGGCCAAAATGTAGTTAAGGCTTAACTTTGAATTGGCGCATGAGTAAGGAATGGGTAGATTGAAATGAAAGGATTTTGTATTTATAATGTAAACCCGAGGAACATTTTAATGAACGAAATGGTAAAGCATTGTTTCGAAACTTCCGTTTTTAGGCTCCACTACATTCAAAAGTTTTTGCAGAATGTGCAAAAGTGAAACACTAACGGCCATATTATTCACTCAATACATCCAGATTAAAGACTTAACTACATTCAAGACTTTTTGCAAAAAGTACAAAAGTGAAAAACTTAAAACATGCGCTCTAGAAATGCCTGTGTGCAAAAAAGCCTGCAAAAATAGTTTTTGATATGTCATTTCAGATTAATACTACAGGCAAAACATACTTTTTTCGCTAACAGGCATCTTTAAGCACATTTTTGTTCATCATATTTTCACTTTTTGCCCTACTTTTTGCAAAAAGTCTTGAATTTGGTAAACCCTAAAAACTTAAATCTGGATGTAAATCATACAAATTCAATGTAAATTCATCTGGATTTCCCAACTAACAATTTTTATCCTATATTCATCCAAAGAAAATACTTATCATCTATTATCTCACCCATATACGCTTTGAATAATACTCCAAAGAGTAAAAAAGGCGACCTTTTTTGAATCCTATTGCACCTTTATGGAGTAAGTTCAAGTTACTCCGAAGAATGTGTTATGAGTAGTTTGATGAAAGTGCTATAGGAGTATTCCGACATATTAAAAAAAAATATTTATTATTGATTTCTTTTTCTTATTTTATTTTTGTTCTGATATTTCTTAAAGTTATTTTACTTAATGGTTATCTGAAATGAGATCTCAAATTTGATTAGAAATTATTTTTATTATAAAAATTACTTACTTGTCTAGGAGTTGAACTCGTGTCCCATCGCACCGAAAACCTTGCTCGCAATACTTTCTGCATCAATTTTGACTTGTTTTATAGGGCACCTTACCTATGTATATTTTTTGAGGAAAAAAGAAAACTAATGGAATCAAAATTGACACGAAGATGATGTAGAAGCCCAAAAAAGTGTTTTTTTTTATACCGTCCTTTGGTGGGTGCGTTTGGGCATTACTTTAAATTTGTTATTGTGTTGCTTTTTAATGGCACAACCGATTTTGATAAAGCCTTCAATATATTGCTACCTAATATTTTAAACAATATTGCATTTAAAAATATAAAAAATAATTTTTTATCCAAAAAAAAAAAAAAACAATAAACAAAAATTCAAAATATTTTATAGGACTTCTTGCTTTTTTGATATTTTTCCTTAAAATGTAGCTACATTATATTTGATAATCACAAGAAACAAATAAAAGCCTGTTATATCATATACATATACATGTGTGCATTAGTATACTCGAGAGTAAGTATAAATGATGTAAAATGGCGGCGTCATGGTGCACTTCATTTGCGGAGCACAAAAATATCTACAGATATAAAATAGAAACATTCCGCTCTATAAATAAAACACAAATGGTGTTATAGCAGATACATGCAGTTTAACTTACTATTAACATATTTACTGTATCACTATTGGAGTAAGAACTCTCCCCGTCATTTTAAGGAATCAATATAGTACGATTATAGACGCATTGGCGCAGTACACCTGTAAAACTAACAAAAAGTGCAACAGATGATATGTTTATGATGAGTTTGACTTCTATAACGTATTTACTTTCTGTCAGAGGTCTTAAATGGGTGTTAAAGGTACGAATAACTCTAAAATATCTGAAATCGGAAGTAATTTTGTTAGTTGGGTTAAGTTTAAATCTGGATGTATGGAGTGAATAATATATCGGTAAAAATAAACTTCATAAATTGGAGATTTGTAAAAAAAAAAAAAAACAAAAAATAAAAAGGGAAAGTAACAAAAAATAAAAGATTTTCGATTAATTCCAATTCAAAATGTACAGAAAAATTAGGATAATATGAAATCATTTCCATATTATTAATTTATTTTAGGTAGAATATAACGAAAATTATTAAAAGCAATGCTCATATAAGAAATAGAATAGTTTATACATTGCCAATAAAATTTAACGCAACCCCTCAGGATGGCATACATATAACCTCCGATATAACTTCTAAGAGAAAGATTTAAGATTCCATTAAAGGAAAGAAAACGTACCAAATTGCATTCGTTCTTAAAAACTGAAATTTGTTGGAGCCTCAGTTTCCTAGTGTGAAAGGGGCTTTGGACTAATCAAATTCATAGAACCGGAACAGACCCAATTATAAATGTCGACAATGTAGTTCGGCAGTTCTTCCGTTTTCGTTAACCTGTCAACGACCATTTTCGCTAAGTTTTTTTTTGACAACAATAGATGTTCAATTTTTAAATGTTTTTGCGGGATATCCCTCGCAAAGTTCATCAAATTTTTTTCTTAAAAATTAGAATAAATTCAGTTAAAAAAAATATGTCGCTATTAAATAGTTCACAAAATCGTGGAGCTTTAATAATCTTTGAAGGATGTGATCGATGTGGAAAAACTACACAAAGTTCTTTACTTGGTTTGTCAAATCATTCGCCGGCTGAGTATATGTGCCAGCGTTGCCGATCAACAAAAAAAATATTGTGCCACATTTTCTGAAATACCGTGTCGTGTCATTTTGGCGCCATTTATGAAGAAAAACGTTTGTTTTTGTTTTCAAAAGTAAACTAATTCAATGCTATGAGGGATTGTAAAATTGTAATATGTACATCAAAACAATGTACATACTTTGCTTTATTCGTGTGTTGTCGAATTTTAACTTGAACTGTAATAAGTTGCTTAAACCACCCAGAGCACATACGATTGGAATGATTGTGTACCATGATGTAAACATTTTGGATGTACAGCAACCAAGGACCAGAAAGATCCAAAAGTGTATGGTCGTAGTTTCTGTATCTTTAATTATGGGGATTAGAAAGGGAAACCAACAACCGACATACAAAATTAGATTCATATACTCAGTTTTCCGAAAAATGCAGTCTATGTAGCACTTAAGTACCTACTCGGCCGGCGAAATGATAACAAATTTTTGAAGTTCCAAATTAATTTATATTTCTTTTCTTTAGTTGAATATTTAAAAGCGCGAAACATTCCAGTTCATCACATGGCATTTCCTGACAGGCAGTCCCCAAGTGGAAAATTGATAGATGACTACTTAAAAAACAAAAAGGACATGCCCGATGAGAGCATTCACCTCCTGTTTTCAATCAATCGCTGGGAAGTCCAAAACGAGATGAAGCAATTTCTGAATGGTGGGACAACTTTAGTTGTTGATAGGTATTCCTATTCCGGAGTTGCATACAGTACTGCTAAGGGTAATTAAACGATGGATTTGCACTGCCTTTTAAAAAGAAGATGGTTTCGTGTTTGTGTTTTCCAATAGAGTCAACCGAAAGTCTCCAGAATTTCTTAGAGCATAATGTATCCATAATCTCTGATTTGTAATGTACTCTACGTTGTTCTGTAAGTAAACAGGATATACAATTTTGTTTTATTTTAAAAATCATAATTATATTTAAAACACCTGACCATCTCAAGGAACCTTAAATGTCAGCTCACCATCTATGTACATCATTCGTATATAATAATTAATTTTTTTCAAGTTTTAAAATTTCTAAATTGTGATCGTGTAGGTATACCACTCTTCACATTAATTTTGTACTGCCACTGAAAAATTATGACAACACACAGTAATTTGATTAGTCATTTATAGCGACATATTTGAAATATATTAAAAAACATGAAATTCATAAAATTCTTTTAGGATTAAGTTTCGATTGGTGTCAAGCTCCAGAGCGTGGACTTATTCGACCGGATAAAGTTTTTTACTTAAAAACTGATATTGAAACTATTTCTAATAGAAGCAAATTTGGAGAGGAAAGGTAAGCCTTTATCATTCCACAGAATGCTTTGTGTATTTTTGAGAAATCTCTTTTTTTTTTTTAGATACGAACAGAAGGAATTCCAGAATAATGTAATGAAAGTATTCAATAAAATCTGTGAATCAGAAAAAAGTTACTGGACTGAAGTCAATGCAAAAGAGGATAAGAATAGTATACATGAAATAGTATCCAGAGAGGCTATGAAGCTGATAACTGAAATCGGCAATACTCCTTTGAATCTGTTGTGGAAGTAATGTTTTAACTTATTCCTTTTAATTTGAATAAAACACTAGCGGGGTTTGGCGAAATTTGTATCGCCGTACTTCATAAATTAGGTCTAAAAAATAAATTTGATGGCACAACAGCTCATGAAGAACCAGTGCCTTTTGACTTACAACTTTCTGTGCGTTTCTGCAGGAATGCAGGGGACCTACAGCTTATTGGCGAATCCGAATCTTGGTCCAGTCAACGAAGGAAAAAATAAGCCTTCACCTGGAAATAAATCTAACAGATTTGAAACTTGGCACACGTATTAAGAGGGGCCTGATGATGAATTTTTTAAAAGTCCCCATGAATCCGGTGCTAGCTCTAGCGACAGAAAGGTGTAACATGTCGTCTTTTTCGGTTTTTCGTGTTTAACTCAGAAGTTGTTTGTTCTTTCAAAAAACAACCTGAGACAAACAAATAGGTTATAAAATTCACTACAAAAATGATTATGACCAAATGTTTCATATCTGTCATAGTTATGAAGTTATTTGGCGCCTAAAATTGTTATTTTTTAAATTTCCTAAAAACAGCTAAATTTTATATAGTCTAAAGCCGGTAGCAAATTTTGGGAGTGGAGGTATAACCCAAATTCATATACTAACATATATGTTACCGAATTCAACCGTCTGGCAGGTTATGTTTTTCAGCCGGAGGTGGTGATGGGCGTTCGAAAACGTCTGGTATTTTTAATCAGTGCACAATCCTTATTTTTTATATACAGGGCGATTCGCATAAGGTGTGACAAAACACGAGCTTAAATACAGGTTGGGTCCAGATAAAAAAAAAATCGTATAGGAGGGGGTCTATTCCCCTCCGTTTACCCAGGAGGGGCAGTTTTTTAAAAAATTGACTCATAACAGAAAAAAATTATAAAAAACAACGGTAACTCTTACAATGTCATGCTATTCCTTTTTGTAGAGCCCAAAATTTCTTCGTTTAGATTATTTATGAACAAAGTTGTTTAAGTGGAAATAGGATCTAGGTTTCGTTTTCTCTGCATGCCGTTCGTTTCGTATCTCATAATAAGGGCTCAGAGAAAATGAGAGTTGTCGAAAAAACGACACGACATCGTGTTTTTATTTTCGACTTCCTCGTTAACCGCTGAACCGAGTTTGATCAAAATTTTTTACTTAGGAGGTCCTATCAAGTCTGAATAATACTGCATACAATTATTTTCAAAAAATTTTTTTTGGATTTTTAAAAAAAAGTTCAAAATTTTTTTTTTTGAAAACGGGTTGATGGATATTTTTTAAATTATGGTTTTTAGCTGTATATTATTATATTCTTAAAAATGGCTTACCAAATTTTTTTTTCATAAAAATATCAAAAAATTTTATATATAAAAAATAATTTTTTATGCAAAAATTCAGAATTTTTCAAGAATTTAGATGGCGCTCTTCATTCTGAGATTAAAACATTTTAAGTACTTATTTTATCAATTTAAAGAACGTATTTCATGTTTTTTTTTCCATATTCAAATTTCCGTTCTTCAATTTATTAAATGGATAAATACATATATGTACATATAATTATTAATTATGTGTTTTATATTGCACTCAATCTTTAAAATTCAAAGAAACTTTTACTACAAGAGCAAGTTCGTGCGACCCAGTCGTGCATTTTATTTTGACTAAATTCACTACACCATAACGTTTGTGCAGTGGCGTAGTTAGTTCTTTGGAGCCCTGTATAAACAATTGGGGTTATCACGAGCAAAAATTTCCCAGGAAATGATTCCCTCGTTCATTGGAAACGTGAATGATGCCTAAAAGTTTCCCTTGGAATTTAATGGTATCGGGAATAAATTTTCCAGGGGACTTCGGCTGTCATTGCATTGGATTTTTGTTCTAGGGAAATTTATTCCGTAGGAGATTCACGATAGCAGAACATTTTTCGTGGGAATAAAATATTCCGTGGGAACTAAAATTCCCCGGGAGATTCCCGATAGGACCCAATATCTTTGTTCCAAAACTTCTCAAATTAACACTTTTCTTCACTTTTTTTCTGTAAATTTATTGATTAAACTGTAGCTGAACAAGATTTTAATTTTTCAAGATTTTCGACTTCTATGGACAAAATTGATAAATCCGATAACAGTAGTTCCTGTCCCATAGAAGTTCGGAGGTAATTTTTAATTATTTTTAGCATGGAAAAGCATCTTGCTGCAACCGAAAGCGTCAAAAAAAGGAAGCATGCAGTGATAATTTCCAAAAAATTGAAGCAAGACTATTATACAGCCCTATTCTGCTAAATATTCACGTGAAAGTTTGTATTCTGCTATCCGTCGGAAGGAAATAATTGCTCCATATTTTGTATAAATTTCTATAAAAACAGGATTTAAACAATTAGATTCCTTTAAGAATTTTAAAACTAAATAATATCAGTTAAACTTGCACTCTGAAGATTGAAGATTTTAAAAAATAATTTAAGGCAATTTGAATGAAACATTCACGTGAATCGAAAGTTTCGATCGGATCGAATAGCAGAATAGGGCTGGTAGTCTTAAAATAAAAAATGTATTCAAGTTTTTTTTATGGAATTTTCTGAATTCTGAATTTCGGATTTTAAACAGTTTTTTTTTTTTTTTTTTTAAGCAATTAGTTGCTTGTAGAAATCAACTGACAAGTCTTTTTTATATTTTTCAAACAGTCTTCTTTTTTAATTATGTTGTTTGAAAACGATAACAATTTATCTGGTTCTAAGTCATCGAACATGCAACGATGCAACTCAGATCTTTGTTTAGCTTGAGTAAGCAAAATATCTAAGCAGCAATAATACATATTGTGAAAGCCACATGCAAAAAAATTGGTTATAAGTACACTTTAAATTACCGACCTTGTTTCTTATTCAACTCAATAAACATTAGTTTGGACTTTCTTGTCTTGTCTCTATCTTGGTGGCCCTGTATCATTTGATACAGCTGATACAACGGTTAGCTACGCCCTGCATTTGTGCACGTTTTTTTTTCAAAATCTATTAATTGTAGGTACAAGAGCGTGTAAGTTACACGTGTATCAGAGTTGTATAGACTGCATTCAATTAAAGACTGCAGTCAGTTAAGTCAGAGTTAATTGACTTAAATATTTGAAAATAAGTCAAAACTTTGATTTTTGACTGTGGCTTATGTCGTTTTCCGTTGGTCACTCCTAGCACTCTTTTTTCACTCCATCCACACTCCCAACACTCCAAAAACCTTCCATTGGCTGTTCGGAGTGATGATTTAGGAGTGTTTTTTCACTCCGGATTTCATTAAAGAGTGCTAGGAGTGCACTCTGAAAACACACATATTTTTAAAAGTATGTGTTGGATTAATTGTTAAAATAGTAAATGCTTCTTCTTGAGATGTTCTGGAATTGAAATTATTGAAGAATTCATTTTAGTTTTAACTTCTACATAGATACACATATTACGGAAGAGAGTTTTTTATATTCCATTGGAATCAAAAAAGAGTGAAACACTCTGAAAATCCAATCGAAAACGACATAAGAAACAAAGAGTTAGTAGTCATGTACAATGTTCTGACTTATAAGTCAATTAGGGCAGTCAATTGTTTTACAGTTAATTGACTGCATTACTTTTTGACTGGTTGCAGTCTTTAAGTCACTTAAAAGTCAGTAAGTCATTTGACTGCAGTCAACTGGCCCGTAATGAAATAATTGTAACTACTACACTACACAAAAATATGTACATAAATATTTTTTTTAACGCTCAAAGAATAAAAAGAAATAAATTGACTTAAGTTAAAAGAATTCAGTCAAATGACTTACTGACTTTAAAGTGACTTAAAGACTGCAACCAGTCAAAAAGTAATGCAGTCAATTAACTGTAAAACAATTGACTGCGGTCTGCGCAGTTTTCGCTGGAATCAGCGTTGAACTTTATAGTCGAAATCGCCTATTTCAAACTGCTGAACCATGGATAAATATTTGATTGAGTCAGGATTGTTCAACTGGCCCACATATTGGCGCTGCGCGGCGACTGAACGCTAGTGGAGAAACGGACCGTGACAGAGAAGGCCCATGAAAAAGCAGCTAAAGTCCTTAGAATCCGCGAAGCTGACCATTTAAGGTATAGTTATCCAAGAAAATTGTCGACAAAAGCCCAAAATAAATTATATTATGAAAATAGAGAGAAAACTTTATCAGTAGTATGGAACCAAGGAAAGACCATAGTTGGCATATTTGCCTTAAATATAGGAGACGCGAAAAAAAAAATTTTTTAAATAATTTTTAGCAAGCAGTTTCTTTTAGAGTTTTTGTTTGGCTTGGAAAAAAACCGTCAATCGATTTTTTTACAAACCTTATCAACTACTTAATATAGTAGTAGCCCGTGGCGTAATGGTTAGTGCGGTGGGCTGTCATGCCAGAGGACTGGGTTCAATACCAGCCTCTTCCACCTTAAGTTTTTTTTTCGGGCTACTGCCTCTTGCGTGGCAGTCACAGAAAAGTGCCGCTCACCTTAGCCGTTCGGATTCGGCAATAAACTGTAGGTCCCCTCCATTCCTGCAGATACGCACACAGGAATTGTTGAAAGTTGTAAGTCACTAGGCCCTGGTTCTTCATGAGCCGTTGTGCCACCAAATTAATTTTTTTTTATCAACTACGAATTATGGCATTGTGTGTAGACTAAAATTATCCTGGAGTCGATATAATTATTGTTTGTTCTAGAGATATTTGAGCCGAAAAAAATTTTTCAACAATTTTTAGTAGTTGCTTCTCGGTTTTTTGTTTTATTAAACTGTCAATTGAATTTTTTTACAAACTCTACCAATTATCAACTATGGCATTATATATAGAATACAATTGGCGCAAAGTTAATATCTTTATGTGTTTGAGCCGAACAATTTAAACAATTTTTAGCAGTTCTTTTTTATTTAAAAAAAATGCGTTCCAGTTCTTCACTACGTTATTATGTATAGAATCAAATTAGGTTGAATTATCTTTTCTCGAGATTCTTTTTCTAGAAATAAGCCATTTTACAACTTTTTTTTTTTAATTACTGTAATAATAAAACCGCTAGTCGAATTTTTCTGAAAATCCTTTCTGCACATTATGGCCTTATTATCTGTAAAATAAAATTTTTTCGAAGTCAATATCTCTATTGTTTCGCGAGATATCGTCGACGAAAAAAACCTCGCACGAGTTAGAGAACGTACGAACGTACAAACAACATACGTACACACACTACACAGACATCTCTCAACGATGGATTCGGATTCCAGAGACCTCCAAACCTGGAGAAATGTCAACATTTTCGATTCGACAAATCGAAACGATTACAATAACTTCCAATGGAAAGTTAGTAAAACACATCTGCAAAATCCCTAAAGTTTTACCGGTGAAATCTGTAATTTCTACATTGCCAAGTTTAATAGTAAGACATCAGGTTAAGAATTTTTTTTCGTACCCAAATATAAAAACTAAAAAACAAACTGAAATTTTAACTGAGCTTGATAGAAATTGCGTATTGACAAGGCCCTCACTAGTCAACTGATGAGTCCAAGAGAGATCGCCATGACGAAACGCCAAAAGTTTTATGGACTAAAGGCCGTTAAAAGTTTAAAAGTTTTATTGATGGCTATTTTGAATCAATAATTCAACAAGTGCTAAGTCTTCTACTTGGCTTATTTATTTCAGTAGTACATATGTAAATAGAATTTGTATTATTAAAAAATCTTCGTACTGAAGTTTTGTACATTTTGAAATGTGCTCATCGGGTTCCTGTGGCGTATACTTAACATTTTTTATTCCTCAATGAGTGAATTTGGCGCATGCTTGCTCCATTCATACAGCATCCACACTATATTTTATTTCTTATCCCGACAACGAAATTCGTACACATTCTGCAGATTCATCACAAACATTCAACTCCCAGGTGAATAAAGATTTTCGCACATAGGACATAAAATCAACTTGTAGCCAGCAGTTGATATTTTACCGTTGTTGAAGTTGCTTCTGTTTCGGTCGTCAAGAAAAAAAGAAAAAAAAAAAAAAACGAATAAAAATCGAAATCATTTGAATCGACTCGACTAGTCCTTTTGGGACACATATCGTTGCTATCGGGAATATTGACAATCGTTATTCGCCGTCGAGCATTAAACTTGAGAGCTGTAAATACTTGCATCCGCTCGGTATTTTTGACTTTTACGCTGACGTTTTCGACAAAGGACACAAATCATCATCGGTTGATTTAAGTGCGTTCGGTCTCTATGGATTTTTCGCTCGAAAGTATTCAATACAGCCTAAGTTCAAGTTTCACAAAAACGATTCCGGCATACTCTGACCATTGAATTAATTTGGAGTGGCCGACGACGATTTTAATCAAATTCAGTACCTGACCGGTTTACATAAAGCTCTGGCGAAACACTTGTTGTTTTTTGTCCTAGTTGTCAATATTGTATAGAGGGCTCTCTGCCCGTCAATCAAAGTGAAATTGAATAAAATTGATTAATTTTTTGTTCGATTATTCGTTCAAGTGAATAATGTTGTGTGAGTACAGTTATAGTACTAACAGTATGTGATGTTGTTTTGTTTGTGTGTACTGCTGTTATCTCGTGCAAAGGCTTTAGCCCTGTCGTGAAACTAGACAGTTTTTCAATATAGCATCAATCTACCAACCAAAGCCGTATAAATATTTTCGTTCCTATTCTCTCTCTCTCTTTTGATTCGGAATTGAAGAGGGACGATTTTTTTTATTCAATGAAACAACAAGCAAGCAAGGATTCATCGTCGTAAAACCGTAATCCCCTCATGTTGGTGTAAAAGTATTTGTGTAGACTATTTCCCTTCCTCTGTGATGCCAGAGGCACCTACCCCAAGGTGTATGTTTTTTTTAATTTAAAAAAAAAATCATTCATTTGGAATAACACAGTCTGTGGTGTAAGATTGTTACATTTTGTTTGTTGTATTTTTCTTTTTTAAATTGAATTTAATCGCATCAATAAGTTTATATAATGTAACAAGATAAATTGTTACTGATACAAGAAATAACAAAACAAAAAAGAGTATAAATTCTGATTTGTGATCACTATAAAAATTGTTTAATAGCGCGCTTAGTGTGGTTCAGACCATACGTCAAAAAAGTCTTCGTGATAGGTTAAGTGAAAAACCTTTAAAAAAGCTGAGCCAAACATAAAATGTTTGTAAATCACACAAAAAAAAAATAATGTTTTTATTCATTACCTACCGTTAAATCATCCTTAACTACTACTAAATAAAATATAAATAAATTTGGTGGCACAACGACTCATGAAAAACCAGGGCCTAGTGACTTACATCTCTCAACCATTCCTGTGTGCGTGTCTGCAGGAATGAAGAGGACCTACAGTTTATTGCCGAATCCGACCGGCTAAGGTGAGCGGCACTTTTCTATGACAAGAGATACTCTTGGAAGATTTGTCACTTCCTCGCAAGAGGCAGTAGCCCGGAAAAAAATTTAACTATACTTTATTTTACTTTGAATGGCGCTAATAGTCAAGGATGGACCATGACCACAACCAACAAGTTCCTATGTAACACACATCCAGTCCTTGATAGCTGCCTTTAATTACGCACACCAAGTCGGTTGATATCATTCTCCATTTGTACTCCAACAGTAAATACTACTTCATCTTGTTCTCATTTGTCCGTTTTTACTTGCGATATGCAGGAAAGCACAATGAAGCAGGTTATTGATTCAAACTCAAGATTTTGACCAAACGATAATAGGAAAGACGACAATTTTTTTCAAACTTTTTTCCTAGCGTTTTTTAGACATTACTCTTTTTTGTACGCATTTTTGCGAAATCTTATTTGTGGCTCCGAATTTTAGTTATAGTACAGAGGATCATAGATTCCATACAACCATTTTTTTTGTTGGAGTTTGATTTTTTCGAAAACGGTATATCTGATTTTAATGAACTTTTTGTTTAGAGATTGTTTTGAAAAGTTTTAATAGTAATTTTTACCAAAATATTTTTTTTGGATACCTTTTTAAAGTTTTATTATTTTGCTTACAAATGGCTCTTAAGTATTTAATTAAACTTCTTACCTATAATAACTGCATTGGTTTTAAGATGACCATCAGCCCGCTCAAATTAGCTATAATTTTGTTGTAAGAAAACCGCACTTCGAGATTTTGCCACAAAATTCGCATAGCGGAAATATGGTTTTGATGTTTTCTGATAAAATTGCCTTTTTTCTGAGTTATTTACGTACAGCTTCTTAATGGCTTGACAAATTTTGTTATAATTTTATAATCTGGTGCTTATGAGTAGGTAGTTTGTTTAAATATTTTGAAAATAATTTTTTTTTAGAACCAAAAAAAAAATCAAACATAAAATTAGTTTTTTCAGTATTATCTATTGATTATTAACATTTTGGCTTATGGTTTTGGTTTGGTTCTGGCGTTGTGCATATACATATACCACGTTGTGGAATTTGCATGTTCTCTTATGGGACAATACACATACACTGATGACGAGGCGAGGGTATGGTGCGACATGTCATCGCCACGCCATATTGAAAACTCCAGCGGCCTACGTGAACCGGCGTCACGCCATATTCAAATCACTTGAAGATTGAACATGAGACCACTACTTTATTTATTTTGAAGTATTTTTATCACTTTATTTGTGTTAAACACAAATCTAAAAAAATCACAACGATAAGGAAAATTTTCCAAATACTAAAAAAAGCATTCCTTTGCATCAATTCTCATTAATTCACTCTGCGTTTTCAATTCACTTTGACAAATGACGGTTCATTGTCACTCCTGTGTAAATTGAGTACATCACATCCACTCCACTCCCGAAGCATGTCAATGACACACCAGAACCATGAGCCACTTCTGTGTTAATCGGGCCTTAGACTGATTCAAAAAAATTAAAATGTCTCCGATTTTTGATGCCACTAGCTTTTAGTTAGAGTTTAGTAAAATAATAAGCCTGGAAAAATTTCAGCCGTTTATATTAATATTTAGAGGTCGCTCATCGCTAATTTCTTTTTCCATACAAATTGTATGGGAAGTTCTCTCTTGTTTGCTTCTTTTTTTTATAATTTTACAACCGAATATCGTTCGGAAATGATTGAGACGTATTCTTAAAGGGAATTAAAATTTCCTCAAAAATGTATTTAGGTAACTAATTTTTTAATTACATTGAACCTTCCAAAATTAATTAAAGGTTAAAGCGAATGAATAATTTCAGTTTTTTGGATTTCCTGTTGAAAATATCAGAAAAATAAAATATTTAACGCAAAGAAAAAAGACAAAAAATAAACAATTAAAATGGCGCATTTTTATTGTTATTTTCGGTTTAAATGAATTTTTTTCATAAAAATTGATTCGAAAAGTGGTGGTATTGTGTTTTTTTAAATATTTTTATCTCATGAAGATAATATTATAGACGATATTTTCAACAGGGGATCCAAAAAACTATGGAATTACTGGCTGAACAGAATGGTGACGGTGACGGAGACGGAACTGGAGCCTGAGCTGGAATAGCTGTCAAAATATTGAATACACGCAAATTCAATGTTGCGAACACAACGGAACGTAGCCGGATACGGAGCTGCAGCCGCAGACGGAAGAGTTCACCAACTTTTAACTTTTCACGTACACGAACGGCACTTTTGACGTTTCAATTTGTATGAAGAAAAACAAACAACTTTTTGGGTCGGAAAAGAATATTGTGGTTATTTTGTATCGCGAAAAAAAAATTATTTATTAAAAGGAAAATTATTAGAAACAAAAAATGTGAATTCTGAGCTTGTACACAAGAATATTCTTTTGTTTTTCTTCAAAATACTTTCAAAGCTGTGCAGCTGCATTGTGGGCACGTAAAAAAAATACCGTACGACAATTTTTGAAAGCTCTTTCAGTTCCGTCTGCGGCTCCAGTTCCAGCATTCTATTCTGTTCAGGCAGTTAACCATACACTTTAACTTAACTTTGAAAGGAGTACTGTAATTAAAAATTATTTAGGTAAAGACATTTTTAAGGAAAATGTAATTTCCTTTAAGAATACATCTCAATCATTTCCGTAAGATATTCGGTTGTAAAGTTATAAAAAAAGAAGCAAACAAAAGAGAACTTCCCATTTGTATGGAAAAAAGAAATTAACTTAATTTTTGCCTAACTAAAAAGCTAGTGGCATCGAAAATCGGAGACTTTTAATTTTTTTTTTTGAATCAGTCTAATATACATACGTATACTACATACCTATGTATTTCTGCTAAATTATAGTTTTGAAATACAAGAGCAAGTTCGTGCGATCCACCCTTGCCACCCTTGCATATTTTTTAGTTTTAACTGTAAATCTCATGTAGGTTTATGTGCAACACGTTGCTATATTATTCAGTCTGTTTACTCACATAATAAGTGCTGCCTTTAAATTAACTACGTCTTTGATAGGTGGCATAAAATAAAGGCTCCCTCCAAAACTTATGTTTAAAATCAGATGAAAAGGTTTACAATATTCAGATAGTGTGACCGTAAATAAGAGCGAGTTCGTGCAATTTCAGTCGAATATTTTTTTTTTAAATTACACAAAATTTCCCTACAAAACTTGGTCTTTTTCTTTTAAAACCCATTGCGGCTAAAACTGAACTTTATTGTATTTGTTTTTTTTTTCTATCATCAAAATAGAAGAGGCTATATGTGTATTAAAATGTCACATCGCTTTTCCGCCTTATTGACTCCACTAATAAAGTAATTCAATGAAGATCGTGAAATTGATAGGTACTTGTTCATTTTTCTTTTGAAAGTTATGTTGAAATAAGTTTTTGAATAACAAATTTTACAAATTTAACAAATTGTAATCAATTAGGCATAAAAATTCATAAATCAAATTTTCCTTAATATCCCCAAAGCAAAATTTTACAGAATACCTACCTTAATTTTTCTGTCAAAACTCTCAAGCAAAACGGAAGATGAAAAATGAAAAATGTGTAGATGTGTAGGTACTCCTAGTCAGTAACCTTTTTGAAAAGCAAAGGGGGGTTTTATACCTTCATTGAAATTTCTTTTTATTGACGTGTTGAATTTGTGTTTTTCTTTTTTATTTTCTGAATTTTTGCTTTCTCATTATAATTTATTCTTTTACAAACTTCCTAAATTTATTTATTTCAGGTTTTCTTTTCCCTTGACAATACCATCGGCAAAAAAAAGGTAAAGTCTCTTGATTCTTAGACCTTTTTTTTTTTTTTTTTAAAAAAAGAGATGACCAAATGTAAAGATATAAGTAACACCTAAGAAACATGGAGAGCTATTTCATGTTAAGTCCTCAATCATATCCGGCCTATGAGTTTTTCTTTGGCTCCTGTCTTGCAGAAGAATTTCCGTCTTCTTTCTTCTGTTGAAAATGTGTTAACTTTTTTTTTTATAAGGATATACATTTCTAACGGGAGTCTGTGTTTTTTTTTTTTTAGAAGAAATTAACTTATAGTCAGCTTCCCACACAAGAGAAAACTTTATTATAAGAAACTTAACAAAGAACTTAATCATATGTTATAAGAATATAAACACGGGTGTGCGGTTGAATGATTTTTTTATTAGAAAAGAACATGGCGAAAACTAAGGCCAGATTGAAAGTCCATAAGAACTTTAAAAGTTTTAAAACTTTAGGGATCTATATAATCTTTTAGGACGAGACTAGAGAAATGGCAACTCATGACAGTTATAACAGTTTGTTGCCATTAACAGTGTATGCGGATCAGGGTTGTTGTTTCATTTTTTGAGAAAACAGTACCTACTTCAAGGAAAAAAAAAAGCAGTACACAGCAGTACGGCAGTGAAATACAAACTTTGTTCATATACCTACACTCCTGCACAAAATTTTAGGAACAAGGGCTAAGTTCCAAAATGCATCAGATGCGCTTTTACTGTGCAAACTGCGCATCAAATTTTTGTTTAAGGGCTTCGATTTAATTTTTTTTTTTGCATTCCGAAACGTCAAACGTATGCAATGTAATATTTCTAGGTACAAAGCATCAAGCTTGCGTTGTTGATGGGTATAAAAAATTTAGCTAATACTTCCGCATCAAAACATTTTTTACATTTCGGAACTCAGCCAAGGTTTTTATAATGTTTTTTTTTTTTTTTTTTGTATTTTTGAAGGCACCTACTAATTTTTGGTCCTCCTGAGTCAAGATGTCAGCCAGATATGTATCTGACTTTGATTGAGAAAGAATCTCTTTGCAGTGAACATTTTTAGGACAAATTGTTGTTTTTATTTAAAAAAAATATATACAAAATTCGCTTCGCCTGAGCTACACATTCAAATGGCATGCGAAAAATAATTTTTTAACGAACGAAACTTTGCTTATCAATATTTACTTCATTCTTGAATTAAAAAACTGAGCTATTCCGAAACTTTTTTTGGGGCTCTTTAGTAAAAAGTCGCACTTGTTGGTGAATAAGATTACTGCGAAAATTGATACGTTTGTGTCTTTTTTCTCCAACAAAAAATAACAATTAAAACAGTGAGAGTTCCACACCATTTTTAGATTTGTAACTGTCAAAGTGACATTTGGAGCTAGTAAGATACTAAAAAAATATAAAATAGGAATTTTGTGATTGTAACTTTAGTAAAATGTTAACAAGATAATTCGATTCTATATGTACATTTTGTGCAAAATTTGATAATTGCTAAGAGCTTAAAATAACGCTTCTAATGTAGTAAACAAAATTTCAACCTGTCAGTAATGGGACTCGAATGTGGCAGTGTTGCTGAACTTTTACTTTTACGAACTTGACCTTGTTGATGGTCAAAACATCAAAAGTAAAAGTCAGATATCTGACTAAAATCTTGACTCAGAAAGGCCAGCAAAAAAACATTTTTCCATTTTTCAGCACTGTATTTAGTTTTATTTTAAA
Organism: Epistrophella euchroma; assembly: GCA_947049315.1. Taxonomy (NCBI): domain Eukaryota; kingdom Metazoa; phylum Arthropoda; class Insecta; order Diptera; family Syrphidae; genus Epistrophella; species Epistrophella euchroma. The sequence goes on along the minus strand of OX346245.1, from coordinate 114,969,874 downwards.
TGAAGTGAAAAAAAAAGACAGTCATAAATATGTGAAAAGAAATCGCTTTAAATCGTTGATCAAATCGATTTTGTAAAGTTTTCCTGCTATGATTTTGATTTTCAAAAAAAGCAGTACTTTGGTCGTCTGAGCAGCACGGCAGTACGGAGTTTCCGAAAGTAGTACAAATACTGCAATTGCAGTACTTCGATAGCCCTGATGCGGACTAGCGCGCTTCGTGCTAATTGGATACAAAAACTCTGTGTGGCCAAAGTATGCTCACGCGGCGGAGGGCATAAGGCATAAACAAATAAATTAAAAAATAAATTTGATGGCACAACAGCTCATGAAGAACTAGGGCCTAGTGACTTACAACTCTCAACCATTCCTGTGTGCGTGTCTGCAGGAATGGAGGGGACCTACAGTTTATTGCCGAATCCGAACGGCTAACGAGCGGCACTTTTCTGTGACAGAAGATACTCTTGGAGGATTTGTCAATTCCTCGCAAGAGGCAGTAGCCGTTTTTTCTTTTAAATAAATAGGGTGGCGAGGCTGGGGATCGAACCTTAGACCTCCGGCATGACAGTCCATCGCACTAACCATCACGCCACGGCTACTACATAAGCATGTACGGCATAAGGCATAAGCATGTACTTTTATAACAAAAACTGTTATAAATTAGTACTTGTCTCGAGTCTATTCCAAGCTATTACGTGCATCCACTGCAAATTTGATCTAGGGCCTAAAACCGCAAATTTGATATAGGGCCTAACACGGGAGGGCAGTTTCGCTTTAAATTTAGTATGTACAGGCATTTTTAATAATTCCCAAGAGGAGAAACTTGATTTAGAATATCTGAACCAGCTGCATATCTATAACTATCTGCAATGCAAATTATTTTGTTTCTTTTTTTTTCAAATTTTCTGCAAAACGATTTCAATGATTTTGATTAAACTTCGTAATGTTAAAAGTCGTTTTATGTTTTTGCCAACAATTAGTATTACCTTATACGGACATTGGGTTTTGACGTTTTTTTTTAATTCGAGTTATTGAAGTTATTCAGTTTTTGAATGGCTTACCAATTTTTTTTATAATTCTACAAACTGGTGCTTCTGAGAAGTGCAGTACCATTTAATAGAATTGGAAAATAATTAAAAAAAAAATGTATTTATTTGTTCAGCTTTTTATAAAATACCTATATAATATAAATGAGGCTTTGAAGAAATTATTATACTGATTAATTTTTAATTTGATACTTTGATACATTCAGGTCTGTGACTTTACGGATTACTTAAAGTGCCTTCATTGCCATCATCGTCTCCATCATGCTAATTGTTTTTTCTATGACGATGTTGATGGAAACGTTGTTTTTTGTTCAACTACAGGGTGCCTTTTTTTTAGCCGTTGTATAGGTATAGTTTTTATAATATCTTACATTATGAAATATAAAGCTCTAAAATTATTTTTTTTAATTGGACTGTTTATTGAGTTAAAATTAATGGTAAAAATTATTTTTTATGCTAACTAAGGGTAAGTTTAATTGAATTTATTTGAAAAAGGCACACAAATTGAAATAAAGCTGACTACATGACAGTCCATTTCGGCTCCTACCAACAAGCTCCAAGTTCCTTTATGTCGCAGACAATCAGAGTAGATTCGAAAACGAAGGGCTGATGCGTATATAGGTTATTTAAACGCTTTATCACGCGTCCCAGCCGTCTGAGCCGCTGCTTTTTCAGCTTTTTGACCAGGTCGATTTGACTGTAGCCCGTAAATATGGTTGTCCAATCTTCTCCTCGGCAAAATCGATATATCTATGTATTCACTCGACCAAAATTCATCCGCTCTTGACGAGGTCCATGCTGCTGATGTTATTTACAGAAGGGTCAGGATTATCAAGACCTTGTATAAGGTCTCCTTGGTTCTCTGAGGGCTTTACTATCACAAATACGACATGGCTGGTGTTTGAATATGAAATTCCTATGTTTTTTCTAAAATCTGCCGGAGTGTGAAAAAATGTTGAGACAGGTTACTTTTTTAGCAAGTCATTTCCCACTGCTTTAAATAATTCACTTGGGAGGCCACCCGCCTCCAGGGCATTGCATTCTACAACGTGAATTTGGAATTTGGTAACTGCACTTAATATTATTTCGGTTGGATCGTTTGTTCTGCCTAACAGTGGATTAGGAGTCTAGAAAAGTGTTCTTTATTCTAGATTCTACGCACCGACTCAATATTTTCATTCTCATCTCAGCATATAGGCTTTTGTCATGATGGCTTTGTAGTTTTGGGTTAATCGTTACACCTTTTCATATAGAACTTCCATCTCTATGCCCTATCGCTACAATCTTCTATCGATTCGATCTCTCTTCTTTTCCTTCTGAGAACTCGGAGCACTCCTCCCGGAATGTTGCTCGAGGCCTCCCGGGCAGCTGTTTTAGAAATTCGTTTTTACTTGCTGATGGACGACGTTAAATCTTTTCACAGCATTCGCTTGGAGTTGTGCTGTCATGGATATCTGCATAATTATTTGAGCTTTACCCCCTATGGCCCCCTGGAACGTTCGGACATCCAGGATACCTACTGGAAGTATGCCTCAAGTCTACTGCAACATATTCAATTTGTAGGACGGTTCATTGATCTGAAGACCGTCAGGTCTTGTGGTGTATTGCGCAGACACAGATTATTGAACCAAAGATGCCTTCTTTTTCGACTTTTGGGTTGAAGTCGCCAAGAATAATCTTATACTTTGGGCACATATCCATACCTGTTCTCGAGAATATTATGTGTAGAATGCTTCTAGTTGAGTCATCTATTTCTTCCGTGAGGACATACGAGTACGTTCAGATCAACGTGATTTTTTTTTTTTAATATGACTTGCGATCAGATGCTAGCTCATATTTCGAAATTCCATAAAGCTATGCGCAAACCTAAGCGATGGCGGTGGCGATCATGATAGCCTTTATCGCGCGATCAAGGTGCGATCAAAAACCAGCTCACATCAACACGATATTGCGATACATTTTGTGACGGGCAAGTTGTCAAAAAAAACATACAAAAAGTGAGAAAAATCAGTAGCAGATAAATCTGGCTCAATAAATCGACCCGGACAGCAATTTTATCCGTAAATTGTATGCTTTATATGTTTTTTATTCTTTGTGCAAAAAATTGTACAAAATTTGGATTTTTTTAATTTTATTAATCTGCTGTATAATGTTTTAAGTCGTTGTTCATTTGAATTTTGTTAATATTTTCACAAAAAAAATTAATATTTCGTGGCATACTGCGATCAAATGGTGCGTGCTGCGTTCAGTAAAAGTCCCTTGGTTGAACGCAGCAGTGGAACCTAATCCACATGCAATCCACATATCGCATAGATGTGAGCCTTCCTATTAATTTACATGTGCGGCATCCACATTGTTATCGACTTATCGCGATCGCCATCGCTTAGGTTTGCGCAATGCTTAAGACTTCTTTGCCTTAGACTTTCCTTTTTCATAAAACCACTATCGAAGAGCCCCCAGCCCTGCTTCTGACAGCATAACAAAACAAAGATTCGGTGTTTTTTTAATGCTCTCTAATTTGAATGAATATTTTATTAGCTGTAGTAGCCGTGGCGTGATGGTTCGTGCGATGGACTGTCATGCCGGAGGTGTAAGGTTCGATCCCCAGCCTCGCCACCTATTTATTTAAAAAGAAAAAACGGCTACTGCCTCTTGCGAGGAATTGACAAATCCTCCAAGAGTATCTCCTGCCGCTCGTTAGCCGTTCGGATTCGGCAATAAACTGTAGTTCCCCTCCATTCCTGCAGACACGCACACAGGAATGGTTGAGAGTTGTAAGTCACTAGGCCCTAGTTCTTCATGAGCTGTTGTGCCATCAATTTTATTTTGTTTTTTTATTTTATTAGCTTTTTAAACATTCTTCTTTTTATAACAATCTTAAAAAAAAAATGAAACACCCTTTATATCTGTGACAAGAAATTTCCGCTTTATGAAACAAATATAAACAACATGAACATAAAATTCGTCCAACTCTTCTTCTTTGATTTGATTGTTTTAGTGGATTGCACCATGGCTATAGGAAGTTTTCGTCTCGTTTCAAAGAAGTTTCCTCCCTTTTATTTGATCTTTTTTGATAGCTTTCAGTCTAATTCATTTCTCGTTCTTGTCTCCAAAGCCCTTCATCATCGCCATACAGTCACAGTGGCATCATTGTGTGGAAGAATAATAATAGATTGTATTCATTTTCTGCCAGTCCTTGCTGACTTTTCTGTATAATAATCAATTGAAACTAACGAACAAAATGGTAAAGTTTTTGCACGTTCTAATGGTATTGTTGTGTTGAAATACAAAAATAAAAACAAAAACAACAACAAAACAACCACAACTGCATCATTCGCCCTGCTATAGAAATTATGTTTGTGTTTTATTCCAGTGAATCTATCTTTAGCTCGAAACAAGTGAATCCAAAAATAACAAATGTCTAATTAAAATTCAAGTTATAAATTAATTCAACAAAAAAGGATACGCTTTAGCAAATTCATAAAGGAGTACGAAAAATGTTGAAATTGTTAAGGAATATCTGCATTTGGATGTGTTCCACATCATGTCTTTTTGGATATGTCACTCATGCTGGTACGTACTTATTATTTTTTATTTTCTTTAAACAAAATATTTATTGTTAATTCTATAAATAAATTAATTTAAAATACGTTTTCATTTATTAATATACTAGTATGCGTAATTAGGTAGGTACTCGGTTTAAGATAGATAAGGTTTACAGGGTGATTCACCGAAGGTGTGACGAGAAGCTAGAGCATGTAGGCTAAGTCGAAACAAAAAAAGAAAAATAGTAAGAGAGGGGGAGGGGGGGCTATTTCCCCCTGTTTAGGTAGGAGGGGCAATTCGACTTGAAATAGAAAAAAAAATCATTTAAAAATAATAGCAAGAGAGGGAGGGAGGCTATTTCCCCCCGTTTAGGTAGGAGGGGCAATTCCACTTGAAATAGAAAAAAAATCATTTAAAAACAAAAAACACCTGATGTCATGATGTACCTTTTTTAAAAGCTATATAGGAGTCAGTTTTTTTTTCTGTTTTTAAATAAAATTATTTGAGAAAATAGTTTTTGAAAAATTAATTTTCAAATTTAAAATTTTGAAAAAATAATGAAAAAATAATGTTAAAACTAATTTTGTTCAAAATTTTATGTTATTAAGTAGTACCTACTTTTGTTTTAAATATTCGATGCTCATATCAAGTTTTAGTCAAAAACTGAAAAGTCGATGCTCAGGTTTAAAGAAAATTAAAAATAACGGGCGGTTAATTTTCCAAGAAAATTAATGTAAAAAAGAAAACAAATTATTTAAAAACAAAGGCCACAGCTACAATGGCATCTCCTCTTTATAAAGCAAAAAATGTCTTCTTTCATTTTCTTTTTAAATTAATTTGTTTTATAGAACAATTTTTCAAAAATTAATTTTTTAATTTTTAGAAAAAAAAAAAAAAAAAATTGTGTTCAATTAGATTTCGTTCAAAATTTTATGTTATTAAGTATTACTTTTGTATTTAATATTCAATGCTCCCATCAATTTTAAGTCAAAGACTAAAAACCAGATGTCAAAATATATTCTAGGTTTTGAGGAAATTGAAAATAACAAAAGTAAGTTTTCTTTAAATTCGACTTTCATTCGTTATTTTGTTGCTTGAAGCCTATTCCTAGTAAAGTAGTACATTTAGGCATCCAGGTCGGTTTTTAGTATTTGACTAGAATGTGATAGGAGAGTTAAATATTAGAAACAAATATACTACTTAGGGCCACTTGCACGAAACGAACGGATAAATACATAAAACTGAGGATAACTATCCCATTATAAATAAATAAATAAAGACTTATCGTTTTTTAACTGCACGAACGGAAAATAAATAGCAAGCGGATAAGAATATTTTTTCAGAATCACCATAACAACAAACACAAAACACATACAAAATAAACAAACTCTAACGCTTTGACTTGCTTTCTCGTAAGAAATTCAAAAATTTGATGTGGGAGAAATTCCGAGTTTAAATATTTATCCAGATAACGGGGCAAAAATAACTTTTTAAATTTAAATAGAGAAAAAAATATTTTGCTACAACGTAATTTGAATCAAATCAGTCAGATAGCTCTCAATTTATTTATAAACCAGCGAGGTTACTGCTGTCAGAAAACTTTTGTGCAAGTGGCCTTTAATAACGTAAAATTTTGAACAAAATTCGTTTGAATACAATTTTTTTCATTATTTTTTTAAAATTTTGAGTTTGAAAATTAATTTTCCAAAAACTATTCTCTCAAATAATTTTCATTAAAAACATAACAAAAGAAGGGATTTCTGGCTCTTAAAAAAAGTAAAGCATGACATTTTAGGTGTTGCTGTTGTTTTTTAATGATGTGTTTCTATTTCAAGTCGATTTTGTATAAAATCGCCCCTATCACCTAAACGGGGGGAAATAAAGCTCCTTCTATACGATTTTTTTCTTGTCTCGACTCAACCTACACGCTCTGCATTATATCCCTGTATATATGCATTTCGGTATAAATCAATGGTTAGTGCTTGTTATAACTTCTATAATAGTAAGATCAGTGCAGGAAATTTATTCTACGGAAATCTGCTCCACATGGGAATATATTCCACTTTAAGTGGAAAATCTGAGAGAAACATTTAGATTTTTTGAGCATAGCGTAAAAATAAACATATTACGGCCTGAACAGAATGTTGACGAAGACGAAACCGGAGCAGCAGCTGGAATAGCTGTCGAAATATTGAATACACACAAATTCAATGTTGCGAACACAATATGGAACGTAGCCGCATCTGGAGCTGTAGCCGCAGACGGAAGAGTTCCCTAACTTTTGAGGTACGGCACTTTTGACGTTTCAAACTGTATGAAGAAAAAAAAAACAACTTTTAGGTTCGGAAAAAAATATTGTGGTTATTTGCATCGCGAACAAAATTATTTATTAAAAGGGAAAGTATTGGAAAGAAAAAATGGGAAATCTGAACTTGTACACAAGAATATTGTTTTGTTTTTCTTCAAAATACTTTCAAAGCTGTACAGCTGCATTGTGGACACGTAAAAAAAATAACGTACCACACTTTTTGACAGCTCTTCCAGTTCCATCTGCGGCTCCAGTTCCAGCATTCTGTTCAGGCAGTTAAAAGTTGCGAAAAAGAGGTGAAATTAATTCCTACATAAAGTGGGAAAAGACTCCACTTTTTAAAGTGAAGTTCTTAAAAGTTTAACAAATTCTTTTTCTCGCTGGGAATCAACTCTGCTTTATAAAGTTGAACAGATTCTCAACAAAATTATAAAAATAAACTCCTATGTATTCCTTGATTTCCGAGGAACAAACTCCCTGCATCATTTATTCAATTGTTAAACCCACTTTTAATTTACCTACAATACACTAAAATGAAATATAATATTCATTCCCATCAAAGGCTAAAGTATACATTATACTGAATCCTTTAATAAAAAAAAATAATAATAATATTTATGTAAATCTCTATAAGATCCTTGCCAATATTCAATATAACATTTCATTAAAAGATTTATTTAAACTTTTCGTCGGTCGTCGTCAGTCGTCGACGTGCTGAGCTCATGTATTTCTATTTTCATATATTTCTACTAGCAAATAAAATTTACCATGCCATTTCTATTATGGGTTACTGTTTTATATTCAAAAATGTTTTAGTCAACAAATTGTGAAAGGCTATAGGGCGGCTAGCCAATACACACACACATACAACACAACGAGGGGGTTCCCAAATTATGTGTTCAAATATATGCGCCCAAGGAATCGAAACTGAATCAATAAAAAACCGGTACCTATTCGTTAGGAAACCAAATAAAAGACAATAACACTCTGAACGTCTCGTCGTAGTTGTACTGCCGTTTTTAAGCATTCCTTTACAGGGACAACGTTGAAACAAAGGATACATCCGGATTCCGGAATGATTAAAGTTAAACATTGATGTGAGCCCTTCAGCTAATAGGAGGTTACGATTTGTGTCCTTTTGAGGCACCAGTAGGATGCGACGTTCTATAGTCAATTCTGAATTTGAATAACTAGATGTATGTATGTAGGTATATTTTCTTTAACATTTTAAAAGACAGCAAAGAGTTTGTTTTAAATATTAGACTGGCGTTGCTAGAGCAGTAAACTGTTAGTCAAAATTCAAAAACTCCATCTAATAGGGTAGAGGTAGATAGATACCGATATGCTTGCTTAAAAAAGGTTTTAAAATGGGAATGCTGGTGAAAGTAGAGCAGGATAGTGATATTATCTCGCAAAAAAAAATTTTTGTCTCGAATTAAAAGTCTGAAATATGTACAAAAGTATCGAAAAAAAAACACGAAAGATTTAACAATGGGGATACGAGCAAGGTATCTTTCTACTTTTTTTTTTTTAAATAAAACAAAATTAATCATAAATATGCAGATCATCGCATGGAGAATAAAACAATACGGATCACAGTGATAATAGCGTTATCCTTTTTGTTTTTGGTTAATGATATACCGTACTAATATTAGTACGTATAGGAGTCGTTTTCGAGAAAATTTAGATTTTCTGTAAAGGTTTTTAAACATTTGTATAGAAGGCACCGTTAATTTTTGACTATAAGAAAAAATGTGATTCAAAATATTCTATCGATAAAGTGAAAAACGCATAAAAATAAATCCAGTCGTTTTCGAAATATTTGGTTTTGAGGAAAAATTTTTGTATACAGGGTGATTCATCTAAGGTGTGACAAAAAGTTAGAGCGTATAGGTTGGGTCGAGATAAGAAAAATATCGTATGGGTCTATTTCCCCCCCCCCCCCCCCCCCCCTTAAGCCGGGCGGAGCAATTTTCTAAAAAATTATCTTGAAATAGGAAAAAAATATTATTAAATAACAACGCGCACACCAACAATGCCATGACATGTATACCCTTTTGTAAAACCAGAAAAATTTTCTTTTATTGTATTTTTTAATAAATCTGTCTTATAGAACAGTTTTTGAAATATTAATTTTTAAACTCAAAACTTTTGAAAAAATAATTAAAAAAAAAAAAATTTTAAACTGATTTTTTTCAAAATTTTACATAATTAAGTATTAATTTTGTTTTCAAAATTCAATGCTTCTATTAGTTCTTAGTAAAAAAACAGAAATCAAGTTGTTTTAGTGAATAGTTTTTCAAAAAATAATTTTTAAACTTAAATTTTTGAAGAAAAACTATAAAAAAAATTTCTGTTCAAACTAAAATTTCGTCAACATTTTACTTTTAATTTTACGATGCTCCTATGAATTTCTAGTCAAAAAATAAAACTGGATGCCTAAATGTCTTTTAGTTTTTGAAAAATTTGAAATTAATGAAATCTACTTTACTTCTTAGTTCGTAGAAATAGGATCCTTATAGAACAACAAAATAACGGATGGAAGTCGAATTTAAAGAAAACTTATTTATGTTAAAAATTGATGGGAGTATTCAATATTAAAAACAAAAAATAGTACTTAATACCGTAAAATTTTGAAAAAAAAAATAAGTTTGAACACATTTTGTTTCATAGTTTTTCTTCAAAAATTTTTTGTTTTTTAATAATTTTTCTTCTGTATTAAGCCAATTCCTTTAGAAAATTGCTCTTTTCGTTATATTTAACTATCTCAAAAACTAAGACATTTTAGCATCCGGTTCTCTGATTTGACTAAAAACTAATAAGAGAACTTTGAAAACAAAATTAGTGCAAAATCCGTTTGAAATTTTTTTTTTCAAAATTTTGAGTTTGAAAGTTAATATAGTATAAAAACTTTTCCCTAAAACAGATTTATTTAAAAATAAAATAAAGGAAGAGATTTTTGGCTTTACAAAAAGGTCATGGCATTGTAGGTGTAACCGTTATTTTTAAATATTTTTTTCTGTTTTAAGTCAATAGACCTCCCTCCGATACTTTTTCTTCTTTCTACACGCTCTAGCTTTTTGTCACACCTCAGGTGAATCATCCTGTATGTTTACTTTTAAATTGAATTAAAAATTATTTTTTTTATAAATGAATTGCTACCTATTCCAGTTTTATTAATTATAAAACCTTAAAACCCATTTTCAAAGTAAATAGTAGAGGTAAAGAGTTTGTAACACGCTCTTCATACAACCGGGGCCCAGTGTACGAAGAATATAACTAAGTTGTTTGGGACTTTTTGAACCAAATTGAAATTATTGTTTTTGAACTTCTCACTAAAAGTTATTGTAATCGGTACGATTTTTTGAATTGAACATTTTAACATTTCTCCACGTTTCAAGGTCTCGGTGTCTGTGTACCATGAGTGTACGTAAGTATACATACGTACGTTCGTACGTTCGGAAGCTTTTTTTTCGCAGACGATATCTCGGGAACGAACAGAGATATCGACTTCAAATAAATTTTATTTTACAAATAATAAGGCCATAATGTGCAGAAAGGATTTTCAGAAAAATTCAATTAGCGGTTTTCTTATCACAGTAATTCAAAAAAAAAAGTTTTAAAATGGCTTGTTTATCGAATATCTCTAGAACAAATAATCCTGTGAAAAATTGGTAAGACTTAAAAAAAATCAACCCACAGTTTTAGTTTTTATTTTAAAAAACCACTAAAAACTTTGAAAAAATATCGATTATCTTGAAAACACACAAAGATATTAACTTCGGGTTAATTTTATTTAATACACAAAGTTAATAGTTGATAATGGGTAGAGTTTTTAAAAAAATTCATGGAACGGATTTTGTTTTCTAGGCTAAAAAAACTGCAAATAAGGATGCGTTTTAAAACTCGTGACTTTGTAAACATTTTCTTTTTAGACTTTCGGAACTCATGACTTTACATCAAAAAAGCATATATTAAAATTGGGTTATCGAAAAATACCCCTGAACTTTTTTTTTTTTGGAAAAAAGGCCTGGAAAATTCTAGGAAACTTTCATCAGACTTTTCTGAATTTTTTAATTTCTAAAATGCGAAAGAAAAAAAGCTCCTGAAAAGGGGATAAAAGCATTTAAGGTCATTGGTCAGAAAATAGAAAAAATCCGAATAATGAATTTCAATATGATTCCAATTGTCTTTAGAAAGAATTTGAACAACAAAAATTGAACATAAGATTATGAAGATGCGTGAACATAGTCCCGGAGTCCAACGAGGTCCGCTGCCCTTTGCTGCAATAATATTTCTTTTTCAAATAAATTATTCACATAAACAAATAAAAATACTAATTAAATTTAATAAATTTAACATTGATGGAAATGACTTTCATTTGTTATTTACAATTTTTATAATATTTTTTGAACTGTGAAATATTTTTTTTTTGTTATAATTTTAGTTCCAATGGAGTATTTTGACGATCATGAATTTTCATACGACATGGATACAGCACAATCAGAAGTTAAATATGATCCAAGACTCCTTTCACAACAATTAAATAATCAACATAATCATCCACAGGAGCGAGCCGCACCATGTTATTCAGCCACCAACAAATACACTCACGGTCAAAGGGTAAGTATTGACTCAATCGAAGTACCTCTTACATACATAATACCACTTAAAAAAAAGGATTGAAAGAAAGTACTTTTCACAGTAGTGTGAGAAAATGAATCGAACAAACCTTCACTTTAAAAATTCGAAGTATGATATTTCAAAACGGAATAAGAAAACAACAACAATAAAGCAGGCTCAACTGTCAAAGCAAATGCTATCAGTATTTGTCAACTTTATTGTTGTATATTATAAAGCTATAAATTAATTAGATAAAACAAAATTTGGTGTGAATTTCCAGCATAAGCTAATTTATTTAATATGTAGATGAACATTTGAAAAAGAAGTTTTAGTCTAAGATCGTGCTGCTGGTGCTCCATAGTACATCCTACCCTCATCGATATTCTTGTCGTTTTTCATTGGTTTCACTCACGAATACACTCATTCTTCTGATATCTAATGGAACAGTGAGTTGCTTCCACTCAATTTAAGATTTGTTTTTGTATAAATGTGAATCATGAAATAGAAATTATTTGCCGGCATCTACACAAAAAGTGAGATGTAAAATAAAATTGTATTTGCTCCAGCGTTGCCAACCACTTTGGGCAAAATAATGCCTCACTTGAGAAAAAAAGATGCCTTTTTCAATAAAAAAAAAGGCTCACCTAATTTTTTTTTAAACTAAACAAACAAAATCTTTTAAATAACAAAAATATCCTTAAAAAAAAAACTTAAATTAATCACGATAAACATCTTTTTAGGGAACATTAGTTAATTCAGTCATTTAAAGTACAAAGGTACTTATGAAATTCTTAATCGAAATCGTCCTGTTCCTTTAAATCATACATAGTTTTTATAATCAATAATAATAACATGAGGAAAATGCAGTGTAAGCGGTATTATCGACTGCTTCTTAACGAGTTCTGAAGGCTCTAAAATCGACATTTCCTTCAGCATCAACAGTGACTTACTCAAAGGGAAATCGCAAAAAAAATTTAGACAGTTATTACGAAATAACTTTAAATCGCATGCATTTAACGTTGAAGAGTTAACAGCAATGTATGCAGGCACTTTATCTTCCCAAGTATATCTCTTCCAAACGCAAAAAATTTTCTTTACTATCATTGGAAAATTGTGAATAGTTTAAAGGTGTATGCACATTCTTTTCGAAAATAGTAGATAATTATAGATAAGAATCTTTTTTGGCCAATATTTGTTTACAATGTTTTAAAAAATAAATTAATAAATAAATTATAAGAACAAATAAATAAAAAAAAAAATGTAGTTTGTATGAAATGAAAAAAAAAAGCCTTTTTGAAAAAAAAAAAACCTTAAAGCCTCAGGCAGTGAAATAATGCCTAAAAGGCATAAAAAAGCCTCAGTTGGCATCGCTGATTTGCTCCCATTTAACAAATATTAATATTTATTTGATTTGTTCGTGAATAAAATACATGACACGTACTTTTTTGTTGCACGCAAAATTATTGCAAATGGAAAGCAAACAAAAAATCACACCGGTCGATAAAATTAAATTATTTGTTTGTTACAAAAACCAAAGTTTACTTATCCAAAGGTTTTTGGTGTGCTGAATTCGAATCTGAAGTCAGAAATATTCTATCACATCACGTTTTTGAGAAATTCCCGTTTGAAAAAAAAAAACGGTTTTTAGCTGTTTTCGAGGTTACGTTATATCGTGAGGTAATTTGTTTCAACATAACGGCTTCTGAAAGCACTAGTTTTCTTTTTTTAAATTCAATTTAAATCTCTTCGATATCTCTTCCCTTCCCTGAGAAATCCTGATTTATTTGTAAGCCTTCATCAGTTCATCCTATAAAATTTGAAAAGTAAATAGAGGAAGGTCACGTCATAGAACGACCTGCCCTCATTGAGGTACCAGGTGAGAAGTATATACAGTTCTGTAGGTAGTGTCTAACCAAACATTTTGCGCAAGGGTTGCCTAGCGTAAAGTTGTCAAGGCATAATGTTTGCCACGCATAAAGGTAATTTTCGGGTTTTTACCTTTGGAAAAGTATATTTTGGTTTCTTTAACAAAAACCTTGCGACCAGTGCATTAAAGGAACACTGCAATTTGTTTGACATTTCAGTTTGAATTGAATGAATTAGTGCTTCAGACCTTCAGAGTGGATTCTGAATTTAGATCGAAATGCGAAATTCTCTTCGCAGAATCGTCGGTTAACCGTTTTTTGTATCCTATTCAAAAAACAAGAGACATTCTTTTAGTCCGATTCGGATGATGAGGTTTTTATTTATTTACAAAAAATAACGATAAACACAGTTCTAACCGACCGAATCGGAAATGCGAAGTGTTGGCTTTGAATTCGATTTTTAATACAATTTGATGGAAGACTTCAAACTTAATAAGATTTTTTAATGTAATTTAATGGAGGAAGGAATTTTAATTTTAAAAGACTTCAGATCGCTTTTCTAAAGCACCATCGAGCGAAGATAACGACAATATTATAGTGTTAATCCTTACCTTATCAGTTCATAGCTCACGAGCATAGCGGTTGCATGTATTATAGTAATTTTCATAAATTATAGTAATGCCTCATTTATTATTGTTCGTGCTATACAAGCGTCACAATTAAATAAAAAAATTGCGTCAAGATTGCTCGCTTGGTTCATTGCCAACCATCGATCATTTAGCATAGAGAAAAAAAAATCTAGCTAAGAATTTCACTATGCTCTTACTTTCATACTTTACTTTGGATGGCGCCTACAGCTCAGGATGGACTACGGCCTCAACTAATAAGCCCCTCCAGCCAGCTCGGTCCCTGGCTAGCTGCCTCCAGTTACGCACTAAAAGTTGGTTGAGATCATTTTCCACTTGTTTGCGCCACCTAAGGTGGGGTCTTCCTCTGCTGCGCAGACCATGAGGTGTACATTCGAAAACTCGTCGGGCTGGTGCGTCGGTGTCCATACGCTCCTCGTGTACCAGCCATCTCCACCGCTGTATTTTCAGCTTTTTGACCAGGTCGACGTCGCTGTAAAGCCCGTAAAGCTAGTTGTTAAATCTTCTCCTCCATACTCCATCGATACAGACCGGACCGAAAATCAAGCAGATTCTCATCCGATTTTGACAAGGTCCATGCTTCTGCCCCACATAGCAGGACCGGGATGATTAGGGTCTTATAAGGTCTCCTTGGTTCTTTGAGAGAGGGCTTTATTACTCAAATGCCTTCTTAGCCCGAAGAAACAGCGATTGGCAAGTGTAATTCTTCGTTTGATCTCTGCACTGATGTCATTTTGCGAAGTTAGTGCAGCCCAGGTAGACAAAGTTCTTGACGACTTCAAAATTGTATCTATCCATCGATCGTGATCAATATCATCGACTCGGGCAAAACGAGTCCATGATATTGAGCTTCCTTTCTCGATGATAAAAACAGAAAACAGAAAAACCCATTTTCGCCGCCTCCGTTTCAATGCTTACAAACGGTAACAGCTCGCTTCGTTCTCCCAATTATGTCAATATCATCTGCATAAGCAAGTAGTTGAACAGAATTTTGAAAAATTTTACCTCTGTTGTTGTCATGCGAGTTGCGTACAATAACAATTTCTTCAAGAACGATGTTAAGCAGGTTACATGATAACGCGTCGCCTTGCCTCAAACCTTTCTCGACATCAAAGGGTTCGGTGGTGTTTTTACTTACTTTGATGGAGCAGCGAGATTTCTCCATCGTCATCCTGCACAAGCGGACGAGTTTGGCAGGGATGCCGAGATGCGACATGGCCAAAAACCACACTGATAGGGGCCAATCAGATCGTTTATAAATGGTTTTAAGCGATCACAGAGTACAGATGACAAGATTTTGTATGTGACGTTGAGGAGACTTTTACTTCTGTAGTTGGCACAGGTAAGAGCATCTACTTTCTTTTGGATCGGGCATACCATACCAAGGTTCCATTCATCGGGCATACTTTCCTCCGACCAAATTTCGGAGATAAGCTGGTGTATACTCCCTACCAAGTCATCTCCCCCTGCTTTGAATAGCTCGGCTGGCAGGCCATCTGCACTAGCAGCCTTGTACGCTTTAAGCTTGGCTATCGCTAACAGTACTTCGTTTAGGTCGGCTGGACAGAAATTGCGACCATAATCGTCCAGGTTGAAAGGAGTGTTCTGTGCTGTCTAACAGAACTATTACTATATGCTCATTGTCGAAAAATATGTTTCCCTTAAAAACATAAATTTGGCTCTATGGTTTAAGAAAATTCTAGAAAAGGTAGTTGCCACTCGGTTTTTTTTTTTAATTTTCTCAAAAATGGCTTTTACGATTTGGATTAAACTTCGTAGTACCAAAGTTGTTATAACGCTGGTGGCTTCATTGGTAATATTTGTGGTAATGGCAATTTCAATGGCAATTCATTGCCAGGCAGTTTCAGTTGTCAAAATATGTCAGTATAGAAATAGCAAGAGAAAATGCTTAAACATACTCAGTCTTATTAATAAGCCCATTTCAAAGTATGTCCAACTTTAGACAGCTGTTCAACTCTAAAATCGTATTAATAAACATTTCCATCGGTTGTCCAACTTAAGCTAAGAGCAGACGGCATATAAAAGCCGCAAATGTTTGCGACTGTGACGTCATTTTTACGTCATCATTTGCTACTTTTGGCCGCACATCGTCTGAACACCCATTTGGGACAGTCCCCACATGCTCGCGAACAATTTGCGGAGCATGTGCGACACCTAGATCGCACATTAGTTTGCGGCTTTTTTCCATATCGTGTGAACACCCTCGCATATTATTTGTGACAGTTTGCGAGAATGTGCGACCATTTGCGATAGTCCACAGGCATTTGCGTTGGCCTGAAAAAATAACATTGCATATCTGACGCATTTGCGAGCATTTATGTGAAATTTTAAATGCCGGGCGACAGTAGTAGGTATAGTTTTGTTTTGATTTCAAAAAGGAAATAAAAATAATAAAAAAAAAAACAGTTAATACACCGTGATGGTATACATTTACACAAAATGAGTCATAGTGAGCCTGAGGGAACAACATCCACTGATCACGTACATAATAGAACCCTCACAACCAAAGCCAAGTCGCAAGAGAAAATTTGTATCGGGAACGAGAAGAGTGCATCAAGGCTGGACGCACGATCAAATTATTTTATTCATGTCGAATATGGAATCCGCATTAGTCGATCCGCAGTGATTCGCAGTACTTTGTTGTCTTTTTTCACGGCAAATAGATGAAGAGAAAAGAGAGCAATACCTTGCGGATGAGGTTTTACGGATTCCATAATCGATATGATTAATTGCTGCGGTGGAGAAGCGTCCCAGACTCTGGAATGCTGGTGCTCCAGACTACAAACTGTTCAAAATTGATGGTTGGCGTGAGGTGGTGGATGACCTCGGCTTTGAAATAAGCAATAACAAAGCGAAATTCAAGTGGGATTGTTTGAGATTGACTCTTTTAAGTCCAATTTAACAAAGATGCGTACGAAGAAGTCTGGGCAGGGCACAGAACCACCTATAGTGTCATGGCAATTCTTTACCCAGATTATTTTTTTGGAGACCAACGTACTGCAGCGCTCCACTTCATCAGTATCTTTTAAACCACTGACAGCGACTCACAAGGCAATATGCAAACCAAAGAAAATATGTGTTCGCAAACCTGCATATGATTGGAATTGGGTCATATGCGGATTTTGTAGCACACCGTCTGAACACCCCGCATATAGACCAAAACATTTGCGATCATATTTGCGGACATATGATGTGCAAGCACCTATATCGCAAATGCATTTGCAACTTTTGGGACAGTTTTTGCACATCGTGTGAACACCCTATGTGTAAGTGTGCGGACACTGCTATGGAAACAGAATTTGCGACATATTTACGACTTTTTACGTGACGTCAGAGTCGCAAACGTTTGCGGCTTTTTATATGCCGTCTGCTCTTAGCTTTAGACACCGAAATTGGCTGTCCAAACCGATTCTAAAGTCGGCACGTTCAATTAACAACGTAAGACAATTTTTTTGTTGCGAAACGAAAATTTGTGTAAAAATGAAAGAAATGTCCTTTGAAACGTAGGCAAAAAGTCGGATAAATTCATTAATTCACTCTAGAATGAATCATTGCAGGTATGTCACGGGCAATATGAGGTCGTATTTAGACAGCTACTGGAATGTTATTATTAAAAATGAGTTGTCCAAATATTTAGACAGTGGCTAGCTGGTCAACTGTCCAAGAGTGTTCTAAGGAAATCTAATTAATTAGACTAACTGTTTTTGATAATAAAATATTTTAATTCACTTCGTAGTGAGAAATTATTTAAAATCGTTGAGAAATCATTTTGTAAAAGGCGAAACGTCGAAATCGTTTATGGTAAGAATTTTCGTCTTTCAGACAATATTGTCATATTGGCATTGCTAAAGCGTTTCCATTGGCAATACTTAAGACAATGGCAATAAGTGCGCCATAATGTATTGCCTCAAATATTTCTAATTGAGCCACCGGGTAAGAAACCTAGGCTTTTAAGGTTTTTGTCAAGAAATTCATATTACAGAAATAAGTTTTTGAGGTTTTTTTTTATGATTGTCTTATTTTCGAGTTATTTACGTATTGATCTTTATTGACACAACAATTTTGTTATAATAGTGTAATCTAGTACAACTGAGTAACTTAAACAAAACTTTATTTTTTGAAAATATTTCTTTATTAACAACAAAATAACTAACTCATTTCATTAAAAATTTAAAAATAAATTCTCATTTTTATTTGTTCACGTGAAAACATTTTGCGACTTTTTTTTTTGTTGTGTATACCTATATGAAGCCAAAATAAAAAAAAAAAAAAAAATCAACAGCACACTCCTCTCAAAGTTATTTTCACACAATCTTTCACTGCAATTTATTGCCGAAATTACACAAAAAATTCGCTATAACAAAAGGCTGCATCATACACTCCTTAACACTTTATGTTTGTTTCTTTGATGACAAAAATCGAGACCATTATTCTTTACATCCTTTTGGTGAATTAAATTGGATAACCAAGAAGAGCTTTTGAAAACCAACACACAATATGAATTTTATTATTCCTCCATGCTGCTCCAAGAGTCGTAATATAGCATTGGCGTAATCTCTGCTCCTATTTTCATTCCAAAAGGACTTGACATAAAAAGATATAAATATATACATATACATACATATATGTACATACGTGTATGTACATTTATTTTTAAAATCTAAAAAGAAAAAACAGAAAAAAAATGTATGGAATTCAAAACAAATAAATTGAAAACACAAAACAAAAAGTCCTTTTTTATTCCCTTTTATCCGCTTGATAAATTGCGCAAGTAAAAAATAAACATAGCCAGCAACATAGAGGGGACTTCACATCCACACCAGCTGGGTGGTATACTATACTCAAATGGAAGCCTGAAGATCCCTTGCTGCTGTATGTGGTCGGGAACTGCAAGAAAACTCTTGCGGCACTGAAAAGGATTAAATATCGAAGTGCAGGGCGAAAGATAAATTAATGATAACTACACGAGACACGACCCCATCAAGCACCCCTTTTAGTTCTCTAAACTCCTACTTTACGACTGTTTGTTCATACCTGCTACTCCTACTACGGCGGGTCTGCTGTGACACCTTGTCAATGCCAGATCCTTACGAATAGAATTGGAAAAAGTTAAGGAAATTGGAAATAACTCAGGTACGTAGAGTGTACGTACACAAAGAGAAAATCAAATATTGGGGAAAGTAAACAATGGACCAAGAGATGTGAGGAGCGAAGGCAATATTCTACCGTCTCGTACTCAATGAAAAGGATATTCCTGTCTGGGCCCCACATCTATATCCGTATCCGCTATTAGCGGTTAATTTAATATGCTATTTTTGATTATAATATATACATATATTTTAAAAGTTCTTATAAGCTAAGAAAAAAATGGTACGAGAGGGGTTATTTTCAACTGCCTAAGCCAGGAGCATCAATTTTTTTTAAAAATGTATGAGCAAATAGAAAAAAAAATTATTGAAGAATAACGGCAACAATTACAATAATATTTCAAAGGATTTTTTTTTAATCAGGAATTTAATCTTTTATTAAAATCGGGATTTCGGTTTCGGGATATCGGGATTTTCGGGATTTTGGGTTTTTGGGATTTTGGATTTTTGGTTTTCGAGAATCTGGGTTTTTGGGATTTAGGGTTTTCGGGATTCTGGGTTTTCGGGATTTTGGGTTTTTGGGATTTTGGGTTTTCGGGAATCTGTGTTTTTGGGATTTTGGGTTTTCGGGAATCTGGGTTTTCGGGATTCTGGGTTTTTGGAATTTGGGGTTTTCGAAATTTTGGGTTTTCGGGATTTCGGTTTTCGGGATTCTGACCACAACCCTACCCCTACCACCACGAATTTTTTTTTATTATGAGGAATTGACAAAACCTCCAAGAGTATCTCTTGTCATAGAAAAGTGCCACTTACATTTAGCCGTTCGGATCCGGCAATAAACTGTAGGTCCCATCCAAACCTGCTGACCATACGCACCGCACACAGGAATGGTTGAGAGTTATAAGTCATTAGGACCTAGTTTTTCATGAGCTGTTGTGCCATCACATTTTTTTATTTATTTAGTACACTATAAAGTGTGTGGTCTTTTTTCTCAAAACCTCAAAAAAAGTCATATTAGAACATTTTTAATGTAAAATTACATAAGCTACAACTATTGCCTTCATATTTTTTTGAAAACACGGATAGTTTTTTGAGAAATTTGCAAAAAACTGAAATTCAACCCCTTTTTACCCCCCGTAAAAATCTTAGACTCGGTCCAAATTTTGGGTACTTTTTGGAAAATGCTTAAGATACAAAAATAAATATCGTCACAAAAATTCAGAAAATTTTTCGTAATTTGTCAATTTTTTGTCTAATTTTTTCTGGGCTATGAAAACAGCGATAGAAGTCGCGGAGGCAAGTTCAGGAAAATGAGATCTAATTAGAGAGCCCGTCAGCAATCTCAGTTATATAGGAAAAGGATCCCATTTATCAGTTGTTCTGTCAAAATATTGAGGAACAAAATTATTGGGTTCGCTTGTTTCACCATTTGAAAAAGAGAAATCTCTGAGATCTCATTTTCCTGAACACGCTTGATTTAGTTATAATCTTATCAATTAAATATTTGAAATTTAATTTCAAATCTGCAATCGAGAGCTTCCACTTATGTGCGCCACCTGAATAGCGGTCTTTTTATGCAGTGTCTCTCTGGGTTTGATTTAAAATATAATCTTTGCCGGAAAATTGGTATGAATTGTTTCCAAATAACCCAACCTTAAGTCGCATGGAAGTAGTCTTTGGCTTTTTTAATTTTTTAACCAGGTCGGTAAGTATTACTGTGCATGGTGCGACACGTGTGAGTGTGTGTGTACCTCTTGATTACCCATCTCATTGCAGCTTTTGAAAAAATGGCAGTCGGAAAAGATTTTTCAGTTTACAAAATGGCCACTTCCGGTTGAGTTTTCAACTGAGTAGAAACCCGAATCTCTTCGTAGAGGATTTCTAAATGAGTTATAAAATGAAAGCTGAAACTGTCCTCTTTACGAAACCAGATTGACAGATGGACTTTTGTTGGTTGTTACTATGAGTACGATCTCTATTTTAAAAACAAGTGTTTTTTTTTACCTTGGGCTTACAATGTTGAAAACTATCTGAAAAGTATCTAAAAAAAAATTATATTGGATTGCATTCCAGAGACATTTCTTCAATGGCTTTCGAAAAAGGTGAAGCATGGATTGTAAGATTAACCGTTGTTTTTAAATAGTTTTTTTTTCTGTTTTAAGTCAATTTTTTAGAAAATTGCCCCTCCCACCTAAAAGGGGGGAAATATACCCCCCCCCTCCGATACGATTTTTTTTTTGTCTTAACCCAACCTACTGGCCCTAGCTCTTTGATGCACCTTATACGGAACACCCTGTATAAATTAGTAATGATATAAATTTCGTCCTAGTAATCGGATCTTCAAGGTTGGAATTTTTAAAATAAGACAAAATATCAGTCTATATTCTTGAACACAAATTTTTTGAGGAGGGATAACAAATTTCGCACGAGAGGGGTGTTTGAAACCGCCATCAATGTGATTTTCGATTTTTAAAATGCAAAAGTTGATGCAAAATTTTATAATTTTTTAGAAATTATCTTCGACAAAGATATTTCACCAACCCTCCTCTACAAAGTTGTCATAGGTTTTGATGGAGTAAGTGCCACAGGACAAGCAGGAGGGGTGTCTTAAAGCTAAACACACTATTGAACCCCATTACATGCAGGTGAACTTTGACAAGCTATAACTTAAAGATGAAAAAAGTCCCAGACATCGTTAATACCTAATTTTGTAGGATTTTTGATTCTCTAAAAGTTTTCCATTGGCCATTTTGTTACAGAAAAAAATCCAGGCGAGTTATTTAACGAAAACAAAATGGCGAGCTGTTTCAATATGGCCGCTTTTTCCTAGCCCCTACCACCCGACAATTTTTTTTTTTTACGAAAAAAAGTGTCATAACATTTTTAATGTAAAATTACATAAGCTACAACTTTTGCCTTCACATTTTTTTAAAAAGACTGATAGTTTTTGAGAAATTACCATAAAACTGAAATTCAACCCCTTTCATCCCCCGTACAAATTTTAGCCCCGGTCCAAATTCAGGGTACTTTTTGGAAAATGCTTAAGGTACAAAAATAAACATCTCCACCAACATTCAGCTTTTTCGGAAGTTTTTCGTAGTTTTGCCATTTGTTTGTCTAATTTTCCTTGGCTTAAATCAGTCTTTCAGCTAAAGGTATGAGGAAAAAAAAAATATATGTATGTACATACGTATACACATGTACATAATTCAACAGAACGCATGTTTCTGAAATTAATTCGATCGATGAACTTTCACTTCATTTACGCACAGCATCATCACTCTCGCTAAATTAGTTTGCCAAATACAATTTTTCCGCCCAACTATAAGGGACATTGTCAGCCTCATAAAATCCTTTCAAAATTGAACACATAAACATTTCCGAGTGTTTATCTTCAATCAGTTGTAAATAGAATTGTCTTTTTTCATTGGAAATAATTATATTGTTTCTATATGTATACTTTCACCATATTTACGAGTTTACTTTGTATTAATAATCTGGGAGATAATGTTGCAAATAATGTAATGATTAAATATGAAGGGTCCAGGGGAAAAACGGCACAAGTTCATTTTTTTTTTTTTTTCAAAATTAAACTAATGATGGCATTTTGTAGCTTTTTATACGTACTGAATGATGTCTTAATAACTTTTTGAGAAAAAAAAAATGGTTATTCTACAAGAAAAACCGTTTAAAAGAAATGCGGTGCTGCGGAAGAACGACACAAGTCCAAAATATTGTATGTAGTCCAGTCGGAATGTCATTTAAAATGGTTTTCGTTGAATAACTCGTTTATTTTCAACTTTTGACTAAAAATGCACTCAACAAAAGTTGTTCACAATTTAATTATCTACATTAATTTAAAAACTTATTGCTAAACTTCAAAACAGACATGAAAAAACGATGGTTTGAATTTAAGTTGGCGGCCAAAGTTAAAGAGGAAATTGGTCTAAAATTTCAATATATACCCTGTTATTACCAGATTGTTGTTGATAATTAAATTTTGAACAACTTTTGTTAAGTGCATTTTTATTCAAAAGTTGAAAATAAACGCAATGGAGCTAGGCGGTCGAAAACTTAAATGTTGACTCCTAATAAGCCCTCCCAACGATTAAAATTAAAAAACAAAAACCTATCTAATTTTTTCCATTTCACGCCTATTTTTTGTCTATTCCGCCTGGACTAATTACACAAGTCCATAGACTTTTTTTAAAATTAAGAATACAAAAAAAGATTTTTAAGCATCTGGTTTTTAGTATTTGACTAAAAAAGAGCATTGAATAATAGACACAAAAATAATACATAATAACGTAAAATTTTGAAAAATAATTATAGTCTGAACACAATTTTTGAATTTTTTTCTAAAATTTTTAGTTTGAAATCAATTTTTCAAAAAAGTTCACTCAAATTTTTTAATTCGAATAAAAACAAAACACAGGAATGGATTTTTGGCTTTGAAATATGACACATCATGACATTGTAGGTGATACCATTCTTTTTCAATGAATTTTTTTTCTATTTTAAGTCGATTTTTTAGAAAATAAGATTAACCCTTAATAATAGGGTATCCAATTAAAATTTCGAATCAGTATTTTGCTCATGACACTGTTCTTTAATTGACAGGTGGTGAAATTTTATGTGAACATTGCAGATGATGGCATATTGCGATGGTATATCCACAAATTTGTATATCCAACCAAAAATATTTTATCTAAAATAGGTTGCCAAGACTTTTAGTGCCAGTTGTACAATCGTGGTTTAAATTTTGATCCGTGGTTCAGGAATTTTAACTCGCCGATTTCGGCGGGTTAACTGAGGTTCAACGATGGTTCAAGGTTCTAATATGCACTAAAAGCCAATTACATGCCTGAACCATTGTTGAACAACAGTTAATCCGCCGAAATTGGTGAGCTAAAATTCCTGAACCACGGATCAAATATTTGTACAACTAGCCCTTACTTTTAAAAAATTACCAGATTTCGAGAAAAGTCAAGCCCCTAACTGTACGATGTTTGACTCTACAAACCTTAATTCTATAAAACTTCATTGTAGTAAAAAGCAAGATTATTATCCATAAGAAATACGGGGGGGGGGGGGGGGGTAAAGTTACAGATTTCTTTATTTTGACTGTTGTTGTCTGCAGGGATGGAGTGAACCTACAGTTTATTGCCGAATCCGATGACAAGAGATTGACTTTGAGTTTTTTTCAATTCCTCGCAAGCCGGCCTACCTGTCTAGATTTTGGAAAAGAGGCAATAAAACTCGGTGATTTGCTGTGCATGCAAATCGATATTATTTTGATGCAAAATAAAGCTTAAGTCGAATTTTTATTCTAGTAAAAAAAAAAAAAAAAATAATGCAATTCCAGCACAAACTTCATCATTCAACCATTTTTAATTTTTTAAGGACAGTGGTTATTTTATGTGGGAGGTTTGGCCTGTGGGAGGTTTGGCCAAATTCAATTTTTGTTTGCCTGTAAATAAAAACTATGTCCTAACTTTCATTTTGGCATACAAATTAATACTGACTTTGACAATTAAAAATTTCAATGACAGATATAACTGACGCATAAATATTTTAGTTTTTAGGGGGGTTCACATTCAACGACATGTCGACCGACCCGAGTCGTTTTGCTAGCGTTCACATTCTACGACCGTTTCGCCGACATCATTTGAAAACAAAATTTCAATGAGCAAACATTACGCGTATTTAATTTTTTACACCAATATTACCGCACTATTTTTGATTTTTTGCGTTTCTATTTGTTGTTTTACTTCGATTTCAACGCGTGCTATTTATTTCTTACATAAAAAATAGAAGAAGAACTGAAAAATTAAAATCATCGGTCGTTCGACTAGTGTTCACATTTACTACAACGGTCGACCGACCGAGCAAAATATTAAAAAATTTGAACTACACAACAAGTCGGTCGACGGTCGTTCGACTGCTGTTCACATTACAAAATACTGCCGACTAGATACATGTTGATCAACTTGTCGTTGAATGTGAACCCCCCTTTTGAGAAATTTTAAAATATGAAGAAATTCTGAAAAGAGGAAAAAGTGTCCCTCTTTAAAAAAAAGCCATTTTTGGATAATTTGTGAAAAGTAAAAGCAAAGAGGCGGAGCTGAAAAAAAGACCCAAAATGACTCTTTAGAGTCAC
This sequence comes from Epistrophella euchroma, assembly GCA_947049315.1. NCBI lineage: Eukaryota > Metazoa > Arthropoda > Insecta > Diptera > Syrphidae > Epistrophella > Epistrophella euchroma. Next base: position 114,944,574 of record OX346245.1, on the reverse strand, counting down.
AAAGGTACCCTTAATCGCAAGAGGCAGTAGCAGTTTTCTTTTTATTATTATTATAGTTGGACGAGGCTGGGGATTGAACCTAAACCTCTGGCATGACAGTTCATCGCACTAACCATCGTGCAACAGCTACTTCAAGTTCAGAGCCTTTACGTACCAAAATTTCAGCTTTCTGGAACTTTGGGAAATGTCCTAAAGGTTTTAATGAATGAGTGGTCGTATTTTACATAGTTATTAATAAAATCTAAAGTATAAAAGCTAGACAAAAGAATCTCAATGTGTTCTTATTTTAATCGGCTAATTACATTTTTTTGAGCACTCTAGAATTATCCAGGCTGAAGCTATATGATATGGTTTGAAAATGTGATGAAACGCTTTAAAAAAAGGTAGATTCCTGCTTTTTGTTAATGGGTTCATCTTGGTTCGGCTTTAGTTTACGGCACTGGCTGGCGCATTTGTTAATAATTTATATAATTAAGGAAAACCACGTACCTATGCGTTGTGTGTACGATAACCTTAAATGAAAGAAAATTTCAAAACTATAACGATTCCGTGTCGATAAGCCTGGAATTTCCTTAAATAACCCTCGTAACTTATGTGTAATGTCTTTAATAAAAAATCCTGAGATTTAACTGGACTTATCAACAACCCAATACTTTTTTAACAATTCCTAAGGATTTCAATAGTATTGGGATTTATTCCCCACACTCTTTTCAGAAAAAATTGAATTCAAGATGGCAGCCAAAGTCAACGCACCTTTAGCACATCTCAATCAACTTTACCTGACAGCCTATGAATTCAATATGGGCAATGCATACATCTAATGCATGCATCAAAGGGCAAATAAAAAGGATAATAAAACCGTCGTTAAAGTTTTATGACAACTCACCCTTTCATCTAGCTCAGCTTTTTCATACAATCTCAACGAATGGACATTTTATGCCACCACCAGTAAGCTGATAATAATGAATGAACCAGAAGAAACTGATTCCTATATAGAGTACCTTTCATTATACCAAGAAGTACTTTGTTTCATCTGTCTGGGTGTGTTTGTTGGTGCTGTCTTTCTTTCTTTCAGTTTGTCCTAAAGTTGTCTGTTTCAAGATGAATTCTGACCTGCTGGCTACACCAGATCTTTCAAGGTCTCACCAAGACACGAAATGACAGTTGTTAAGATGATTGGAAGCAGTTAAAAAAGTACCAGCAGCATTTAGGTGTGAAAGCATTTATGATGATTTATTTCTAGGTCCAGTCAATTTAATGGAATGCCCTTATTACTGATTTCTGATAAAATGCCAATCTTGTTAACACTTTTTCTTTGTGGCAAGAAATGCTAACAACACATTCATCCAATGAACATTAATTACATCGAAGACCTGCGCTAGGCATTATTTGAAATGTGTTTCATTCTCGTAAAAGCTTTCTATTTATAATCTAAAAAAAAAAATCCTTTAAAATTTCTGCTGTCACTGCCTTTGTCGTAAGCTCTCGAGATCCTTACAGGAACAATGCGTAATGATTTACAAGCTGACAATTTAAGCAGCATTCAAGTGTGAGTAATTTAAGTGAATGGGTTATTTTATGAAGTTTATATGCTTGTGGAAGTGCAAGTGGTAGAAATGAATCGTCCTTAACTATTGTGTGGCACTTTGTACACAAAGTAAGCTGAAAATGGATTTCCTCTTAAGGAAAGTGGACTTTCTGCTTTGCAAATAAAATAGGACATTGCAGTAAATGATATTCAAGCTTAAGAGAGGAAAAATGCACACTTCTCGGAATAAATTTATATATTTTATATAGATTCGATTACTTATATTTTCTTGATTTTTCAAAAAATTTCATTTTGGTCCATAGTTTAAAAGTAAAACATTCTGAGTTGCCTTAGTTTTTTAATTAAAAAAACTTCCCAAGAATTTTTCTAAAGTATTTTAAAGTATTCTAAAGTATTTTCGCGCTTTTTTCAGTTATTGGCAATTTTAACCCCAACTGATTAGTTTTTCGACTACAACTTTGCTCTACGATTTCAAAGTAATTAAATTTTCTTCAATTTGAGTCCAGAACCATCTATGTAGGCCTAACAGTTTCGAAAATATAGATATTCAAAATTTAGCAAAAATAAATTTATAACAACAATAGTAGTATAATTTTGAGTGTAATAAAAAAAAATGGTTCTTGGTACAAGATGCATTAAAATACTAGAGCGTATAAGTTAGGTCAAAAGAAGAAAAAAATCCTTTGGAGGGGGTAGTCTATATCCACCCGTTTAATTGGGAGGGGTAATTTTTCAAAAAAAACTTGACTTGAAATAGAAAACGACTCATAAAAATCCAACAAAAATTTTTAAGATAAAATTCTGTACCTTTTGTTGAACCCAGGAATCCATTTTTCAATTTTCTTTTTAAATAAAATTTTTTGAAGTGACAGTTTTTGAAATATTTATTTCTAAACTCAAAATTTTGAAAAAAAAGTACCATTTTTTACAAAAACTATTGATTTTTTTTTCTAAATTTTACGTTATTGAGCACTTGTTTTGTTTTCAAAATTCAATGCTATTTAATCAATTCTAAGTCAAACACCAAAAACAAGATGCCCAAATGACTCATAGTTTTTGAGAAAATTGAAAATAACATAAAATACTTTACTACTTATAAAAAAATGATCTTAAATAACTTATTGAGAAACTATGAGTCATTTGGGCATCTTTTTTTTGGTGTTTGACTTAGAATTGATTAAATAGCATTGAATTTTGAAAACAAAACAAGTGCTCAATAACGTAAACAGAAAAGGCTGTTTTAATCAGTCCAATAAAATGTATAACACTTTTAAAAAAGTAGAATATTTTTTTTCAAAATTAAAAATTTTTATCAACTTTTGAATATAAGAATTTCTTTTTTTTTTTACTGAAAAATTGATTAAATTACCTCTATTGTGCTCTCCTGTTATATTTATTCCTATATACAATTACCAATATTATTTTAGAGAAGGGTTTGGGAAAATAACTTTGCATAATTTTTTTTTTTTTTATTTCTGAAATTTTACGCAAACTTTTCAATTTAGAATTCCAGCTACTTATTTAGTCCAGTATAAGAATAGAAGAAAAATGCCGAAGAAAGGAAAAATTAGTTAGTGGCTATTTTTAGATATATAAAAATAATTAACACAAAAGATTCAAGGCTGATTTCCAATGGCGCGTTCGCGTTAGAGACGCTTACGTATACGTTTACAAGCTTTACGAACGCGTCGACATGACAGGCGACTTGAAGAGAACCTGAAAATCAAAATGAACCTACATAACTGTAATTTCGAATTCCTTTCAACAAACTATTCCATTATTTTTTAAACAAAATCGATTTTTTTCTTTCAATAAAAGGAATTTGTCCAGAAAAAACGATTTTTTCTTCTAAATAAATCGATTTTTTTGTTGAAAGGAATTCGAACATTAGTTTAACTGTCAAAACGCACGCTGAAGTTGATTTTTTCAACTTTAACGTTGGGGTAGCTTATGGTTACGTTGGTTTGTGCACATGCTAATAGGTGCCAAATCGTAACATAATAACCAACGCGTCATTGTAAACAATTTGCTTGAATTGCTATGTGTGAGCTTTCGCGTTGAAAGACAAATCTGTCAAAGCGACGCCCAACGCGGCATTGGAAATCAGCCTTCACACATACAATAACAAATTTTCTGAACTGAGTGGAAGCAACTAGCACTGGTCCATTGGACTTCAGAGTGTATTCCTGAGTGAAACCAAATCAAAACGAAAAAAAAAACTGCCTGCTTTCGAACGATTCGACTATAAATTTATCCCTCGTAACTTTAATTTATTTCACTCTCTTCTTCTTTCCATTCTATTAAAATTTCCATTTGTTGCTTTTTTCGTAGATGAGAAAACCCATACACAGGTGCACTGTATAGTGCGAAATAGAAAACCTGCACGCTTTGACATATTTTCCCATGAACTGAGTGTGTATGAAATAAAACTTGCACATATGAATGAGGTGGCGTGGAAATTTTTTTGTGTTGAGATTTTTGAATTTTTTTCTTTTGTACGAACAGGGTGGAATATTTTGAGGTTAGGTAGGTAAAATTAAACTTGCATAGGTCTAGTAGGATCTTTAATTTTATTGTATTTTGAGTTAAATTCTCCTTGAATGCAACAATGAAATTAATGTTATTAAGTGTGCAAGAAATAACTTAGCACAGTTGTGATGGATGTTATTTTGGGATTATTTGAACAAGTTTTGCAGTTAAAATGCAAATGGCAGTACATATTTGTTTGTGTGAGATCAGATTACATTTTCTCGCGCCCTCAGAACTTTGTGCATTTGCACATCTTGCAAATATGTTTGATCCGGCCCTGGATAATTTCAAATTTGTATTGATTGTCTTATTCCGAACTTATGTTTGCCAACCCATGTATACCTGTATGTAACTCATTTTAAATAACACTCTTAACTAAAATCTATAGCAACTCTAATTTATTAATTTAATCAATTACAGGTGAAAGGAAGTTCGCCGGGTCAGCTATTTACGTATAATAATTTCATCTTATTAATTAATGTACTTAAACCAAAGCTGTAGAACCGATTAGAAAACATTACTCAATTACAAAGTTTATTTTTTTACCTACCATCCACGGTTGCCACTTGAAAATAAAGTTTGTGTCCAAAATTAAAAATAAAAATGACCAACTGTAGCTAAAAATGACCAAAATAATTTGAGTCCGCATTTATTTTAACATATTCTTCATATTACACAAATGACATATTATTTTTGTATGTATTAAGTCTAGTTTATATATATCAATGCGAAGTAAAACTCAAACCGAAATAATATATCAATAAATCTTACGTCGAGAGGTGTTCAAAGAAAAATTAATTTAGTTTTATATTTGGTTTAGATAAGTCCGTTGAATTGTATTTACTTCAGAACAATTTTTTTCCCCCTTTTCGCTTAAATAAATTCATTTAATTTTATTGTATTTTTCACGCCTGTGAAAAAAGCTATTTTTTTGTATGAAAACTTCGCTTCGCTTCGATCTATAAACTAGGCTTTGATAATAAACAAAAACAATAAAAAACAGAAACCAACAATTTCACAAAGTAGGTACCTAATGAACTTAATTAAATTATTAGACTAACATAAATAAATAAAAGTAACGAATCATAAATAAAAAAAACATAAAAATAATAACTTTTCAGAGCATTTTTAAATTAGATCAAAGTAGAAGCTTAATAAAAACAAATATACATTATGTGCATAAAATCGATATTTAAAAAAAAAAATTACCAAATGGACTAAAAAATGACCATGTGACCATGTGAAAAAATAATGACCAAATTTGGTCACAAATGACCAAAGTGGCAACCGTGCTACCATCAAGGAATTACTTTTTTTTTTTATTTTCTCAAGCACTATTTTTTGTGCACTAAATTATTGTGCAACAATGTGTAGGAGTATCTTTTTGACTTTTGATTTGTTGCATTTAAACTTTGCACTTTGTGCCTTCAGGAGATTGTTTCTGCAAAACATGCCAACAGAATGCGTTGTCTTATTAAACAAAATAGATGTTATGTAGTAACAAAGCTAAATACCTATACAACCATGAATTTCCCGCTCTCACAACCCACTCATTCAGAAGAAGAGGAGACTTTTAATCCCGTTCACTTCTCATAATATAAAACCCACACTCAGCCATTATTGTACCCTACATAATAATAGATAAATATAGGAGGTCGAGGCTATGCATATATGCAGTCAATGTCACAACTATTCGGACCCCGCATGAAAAAACTTTAGATGAGAAAATATTTTACTCATATGTACATACCTTTTACCTACCTCAGTAAGGAATGAATGTTTTCACTCTTATTATTGGAAGTATTTCATTTGTTTTCCTATATATTTGTATGCAAAAATATATTACTTCTGAAATGCCCTTGATATAATAGTTATTATGTTGGACTGCAATCCTGGAGGTCAGGAGTTAAGCGTGTAATAAATGTTACTAGCTTGCCCTCTTCAGCTTCGGTCTGGTAGACATATCTTGATTGCATACAAGATGTACAAAGGAAAATATACAACCTTATTATGGTTAGGTGCCGTCCTCGCGTTCAAGAACATATCCAAGGCGGTGTCAACCTATCCGAAAATTTTCAAATACGTTTAGTTGTTGTTGCATCAGCAATTTTTTCAAAAGGGATTACAACAACATAAAGCTATCCCAGATCGCTTTGTATGGATACAATCCTGAACGAGGCCAGTAATAGCTAACATTGAAACATAAACGTTTCTTTTAAAACAAATAATAATATACAGAAAATATTAACACCAAAAACAATAAAAGACACTAAAATATGCTCTGGCGTGTACAAAATAAAATGCAACGATTGTGATCAATTTTACATAGGACAGATAGGGCGAACTTTTTATGAAAGTTTCTCCGAACACAAACCAAAACAAAATATATAATCCACATATGCTTTACACATGATAGACAAGAACCACAATTGCACAGACTTTGACAACAACTTAAAACAGTGATGCCAGATGTTTTTTTGCCTTAATTTTACGTAAATGTTTATTGTCAACAATTGCTTACTTCTATATTTTTTGTCTCAACTGGAGTAAAAGTTTACGTACTGAAAATGATTTTAAAGCGAAGAAAAAAAAAATACATTAAAAAAAATCGTGCAAAATTTTAAACGGCCTGATATTAAGGTATTAGCACGATATTACTGAACAATTTTCTAAATTTGAGGCTCTTTACTAAAATTTTATTAGTTTTAAACATTTTTTAAATAGTATCATACTACCTTATTCCTAACAAACTCTAACTGAACACACCTAAAATAGTGACAGCTAACACCATTTTTTTACATTTTTAATTGTCAAATTGACATTTCGAGTTAGTATGATACTAACAAGATAAAAAAAGATAAAACAGGCATTTGGCGATTTTAACTTAAGTAAAATTTTAAAAATATAAAACGATTCTAATGCATTTAAAATTTAGAAAATCCTGTTTTTAACCCAGAATCATACTAAAAATGCTTAAACATCATATCAAATCAACTGAAATTTCGCGCCAATCTTTTTAAAATAAATCATAATTCACCTCTTATAATAAATTAATTTTAAACATTCTTTAAATTCGTTCAGGATGTTAAGTAAAATATTAATAAATAAATTTATACCTTCGGTACATTTTAATTTTGTCGCGATTTGTCCATTACCGAGCTGTAATTTGTTGCGGGAATGTGTAAATAAATATAAAAATATTACGAGAGGGAAAAACAGAGTAAAGTAAAGCATTCCGCATTCGTGTAGTACGGTTAAAAAAGAATTTCTGAATTTTGATAAAAGCCCGAAAATGGAGTAGACTCCGCGTCGCTTTTTTATTTATTTATTTAAAATTTAATACTGTTCAATTAATAAAATTAATGTTTGTTTTCTAAATATAAAACATAATTTTTATTTTTACTCTTTAAATTGAAATTATTATTGAAAATTTTAATAACTTATTTTAAGACGAATAAAATGATTTCAACTAACTAATTTAAAAAAAATCGCTACGACGCTAGTTTTTAAAATAAATATTTTACACGTCATACTTCAGGTCAATGAAAATAAATCCAAATTTCAGTTTTGTAGTAGAAAATAAGAAAATTCTCATATGTATACAAACAAAATAGATTTTGAAAAAAATGTTTGTTTAATAGTTTAAATCCAAGATATTTTCAGTATTTGAGAAAAGTTAGAGTGGCAGAGGGCCAAAAAATTTAAAAAATTTTCTTTAAGGTAAAAAAGAAAGCCTAACTACAAATATTCAGCTTTCTATATTGTTAATTGAGGAATTAACTCAAATATTGTAATAGTGGGCGTGGCAGTAAGCGAGTTTTAATAAAACCACTTTAAATACCATGTAAATAAATCTTCAAAAAATAGAAAATATGCAAATCATACAAAAATTCCATGAAAAAAAGCATTTTGACTTTTTCCTGAATTTTCCAATTTTCCGAAAATATTTTTTATTTTGTTTTTCGTAATAGTCTTATTCGTATTATAAGCATTTGAAAAATAACTTAATTGTCTCAGCCATTCTCAGGTAAACGTCATTTAAAAATGCAATAAATTAAAAAAAAGTGCGTATACGCCCGTGTGAACCACTATTCTATCGTGGTTTTAGAGAAATAAAACTAAAAGATATTCACGGTATAATATTAAGCTCATCAAAGGTGAAATATAAAAAAGAGTTTGACTTAATATAAAGTCACAATCAATAGATTTCAGATTTTGTGATTTAATTTTTTTGACACTATACAGGGTTATCGGTATTAGATGCACCAAACTGCTGGAGCGAGTAGTTTAGTTATGACAAGAAAAAAATCGTATTTCCCCCCGTTTAGGAAGGAGGGGCAATTTTCTAAAAATTTGACTTAAAACAGAAAAAAAAATATTTAAAAACAAAGGTACAATCTAAAATGCCATGCTATACCCTTTTGGAAAACCAGAAATCCCTTCTTTGATTTTCATTTTAAATTAAGTTGTGTTAGTGAATAGTTTTTGAAAAAATAATTTCCAAACTCGAAATTTTGAAAAAAAAAAAGTTTCAAACTAATTTTTTTCATAATTTTATGTAATTAAGTACAATTTTTGTTTTCAAAATTCAATGCTCTTATTAGTTTTCAGTCAAAAACAGAAAACCGGATGCTAAAATGTCTTTTAGTTTTTGAGAAAATTGAAAATAACAAAAGTAAGTTTTTTTGTTGTTCAAATGATCCTATTTCTACAAAATATGTAGTAAAGTAGATTTCGTTATTTTCAATTTTCTCAAAAACTAAAAGACATTTTAGCATCCGGTTTTCTGTTTTTGACTGAAAACTAATAAGAGCATTGAATTTTGAAAACAAAAATTGTACTTAATTACATAAAATTATGAAAAAAATTAGTTTGAAACTTTTATTCATCTTTTTTTTCTTCAAAATTTCGAGTTTCAAAAACTATTCACTAACACAACTAAATTTAAAATGAAAATCAAAGAAGAGATTTCTGGCTTTCCTAAAAGCTATAGCATTACATTTTAAATTGTACCGTTGTTTTAAAATATTTTTTTTTCTGTTTTAAGTAATTTTTTTAGAAAATTGCCCCTCCTGCCTAAATGGGGAGAAATAGACCCCTCCCTCCATACGATTTTTTTCTTCTCTTAACCCAACCTACTTGCTCCAGCATTTTGGTGCATCTTATACCGATCACCCTGTATTAACATGAATATGCGAATTTTTGTACTTTAAATAAAGATTTTTTTTAATTCGTTAACTCCAGCCCCATTAGAAATATATGCACATACATACCTACTACACATATCGCCAGCTTTCGTGGTGATCGATCAAACGCTGTTGGAATGAATTAAGCTTCATTGTGCCTTTTGTATGAATTATTCTAGCATCACTGTACATTTTCTTTGGGAACGTATATTTTATCTAACCTTTACCTAGTAATTCTTCCATAATAATTACTTCTGTTGCAACGGACTATCACCCGGATACCGTACCGGCATTCATTTTCAGTACCTACTTTTTGCAACCTTCTTTTTTAAATACAGTTGAAAACAAAAAAATTATAAAACTGTACGTAATAACATACATAACGGTTCTTCTCAAAACTTGGCTGGCTCTGGATGTTTTGTGATAAAAAAAAGAGCATTTTCTCCCCCTTTTTTGTTCTTTATACTTTTTACTTTTACTCTAGGTATACAGCTGTTTTGAGTACTATGGTTTTACTGTCTGTACGTTAATAGGAATTCTTTATTTGTACGTGTTTGTTGGCAGCCCTTGTTATTTAGATCTATGTATTTTTGCTGTCGTTGTTGAGAGTCCTTAACTGGAAAAAAATTGAAAACAAAAGATTCCCCATATTTAACCAACTCCAACCACCAACACAGTATACCTATACCGTCTGTCGTCATCATCACTGTCATTGCTACCATATCATCTCCATATTGTCGCATCCTGTTTCGTCAGCTTTTTGTAAAAATGCATCTTAAGTCAAAAGAAAAAAAAAATAAATGAGTAAAAACGAAATGGAGTATCTATATCCTGTTTTTATTTTATCTTTGTGTTGCAGGAGCATATGGTATGATGTCACCACTTCCTGTTTGTCATAGTTAAGGGAAATGGCTTGTTTTTCATTTTTTGTTTTTTATTTTATAATGTGTCTTTAGGGAACAATTTAAATTCATATTTTATAGAAATAAATAACCTTTTATAATACTGTTTAACTTGAAGAGGGAGACATTTGAAAAGGGAGTGTGACTGAAGAGCAGACTGTTTTTTTTTCAAGACTGTTGAATAATTAAGCATTTGAATTAATTTCCACATCAAAATAAATACGACGAGATATAACGACTAAGATGCAGTTTTTCAGTGTTGGAGTTATGTAACTCAAAGTTAAATCAGAGCTACTAAATCGTGCAAATAAATTGAGCCCGAGTTAAAGCAGAAGCAGTTTTTCAGTGTTGCCCGAGGTGACATCTCTGATGGCTTCTGGCTCACAAAATACAATACTTAAGCTAGGTTAGGTTAAGTTGAAGTGGCTAACTTTTGGCCCATTCTGATATTACGTAGATCTTGGAGAAACTTCCCCTACTCGTTGAACCATTTGGAGCCGTTAATGAAGCGTGCAAGCGCAAGGTTACTTGTTTCAGTATTAACCAGATCACTTGGATCATTATAGTAGAAGTCACCCAAATAGAATCTACGTCTTTGGGATCGAGCAGGACATGTACAGAGAAAGTGAGGAACAGTTTCCTCCTCCTCCTCATCAATGCAGCTTCTACAATAATCGTTGCCAAAAAGGCCAAGTCGCGTAGCGTGCCTGCCTATAAGACAGGTTCCAGTTAGGACGCCTATAACGGAGCTCATGTGCGATCTGTTAAAAGAAATCAGACACTTGGTGCGCTTCAGATCCAGCTTTGGCTAGATTTGATTAGTAAGTGGTGATGTGGTTCCACTTTAGTGCTGCAATCTGACCACCAACTTCCTCATAGTATTTCATTTTTTTTTGTCAGTCTTGCAAGCAAGAAATCAACTGCTGCACTGAAAAAAAAATCGATCATTGTAACAATGAACGGCTTTCATTGACCACTTTTTCATTGCGACAATATAAAAAACATTGCGACAATGAAAAAAATTAATGATTTCTTTTTGTGCTTAACACACTTTTCATTGTGTCAATGAAACTACGTTCATTGATTGACTTTCATACAAAAGTTGAAGAAAAAATTTAATGAAACAATTTCAATGACATTTTTCATAGCTCAATGATCTTTTTCATTGAGTTTTTCAATGACTTATTCAATGAAAGAAGGACATTGAGCTATGAAAATTTGTTCATTGAAGTTGCTCTTTCAATTTTGAATGATAAATATACATAAATATACATATATTATGTATTTATTTGTATTAATATAAATATGACGCACATTAATAATTTCGACTCACCGAAATTATTATTAAATCTAAGTAACAACTTGAAACATTTATATATTATTTATATATGAAAAATTTTAATGAAGTTTTTTCATTGGTTCAACGAAATTCTTATTAAATGTATGTAACAACGTGGTATATTTATATATGGTATATTTACATTCATATACATATATATATTTGAATGAATATAAATATGACACACTTTGTTGCATAGATTTAATAATAATTTCGTTGAGCCAATGAAAAAAGTTCATTAAATTTTGTCCATATTTATGAAAAATTTTAATGAACTTTTTTCATTGATTCAACGAAATGATTATTAAATCTAAGTAATAACGAGGTATATTTATATATTATATGTATATAGGTATGTGAAAAATTTTAATGAACTTTTTTCATTGGCTCAACGAAATTATTATTAAATCTTGTTACATGAACTTAATAATAATTTCGTTGGGCCAATGAAAAAAGTTCATTAAAATTTATTCATATTTATGACTAATTTTAATGAACTTTTTTCATTGACTCAACGAAATTATTATAATATTTATGACAAATTTTAATGAACTTTTTTCATTGGTCCAACGAAATTATTTTTAAATGTATGTAACAACGTGGTATATTTATATATGGTATATTTACATTCATATACATATATATATTTGAATGAATATAAATATGACACACTTTGTTGCATAGATTTAATAATAATTTCGTTGAGCCAATGAAAAAAAGTTCATTAAATTTTGTTCATATTTATGAAAAATTTTAATGAACTTTTTTCATTGATTCAACGAAATTATTATTAAATCTAAGTAATAACGAGGTATATTTATATATTATATGTATATAGGTATGTGAAAAATTTTAATGAACTTTTTTCATTGGCTCAACGAAATTATTATTAAATCTTGTTACATGAACTTAATAATAATTTCGTTGGGCCAATGAAAAAAGTTCATTAAAATTTATTCATATTTATGACAAATTTTAATGAACTTTTTTCATTGACTCAACGAAATTATTATCATATTTATGACAAATTTTAATGAACTTTTTTCATTGGTCCAACGAAATTATTTTTAAATGTATGTAACAACGTGGTATATTTATATATGGTATATTTACATTCATATACATATATATATTTGAATGAATATAAATATGACATACTTTGTTGCATAGATTTAATAATAATTTCGTTGAGCCAATGAAAAAAGTTCATTAAATTTTGTTCATATTTATGAAAAATTTTAATGAACTTTTTTCATTGATTCAACGAAATGATTATTAAATCTAAGTAATAACGAGGTATATTTATATATTATATGTATAGGTATGTGAAAAATTTTAATGAACTTTTTTCATTGGCTCAACGAAATTATTATTAAATCTTGTTACATGAACTTAATAATAATTTCGTTGGGCCAATGAAAAAAGTTCATTAAAATTTATTCATATTTATGACAAATTTTAATGAACTTTTTTCATTGGTCCAACGAAATTATTTTTAAATGTATGTAACAACGTGGTATATTTATATATGGTATATTTACATTCATATACATATATATATTTGAATGAATATAAATATGACACACTTTGTTGCATAGATTTAATAATAATTTCGTTGAGCCAATGAAAAAAGTTCATTAAATTTTGTTCATATTTATGAAAAATTTTAATGAACTATTTTCATTGATTCAACGAAATTATTATTAAATCTTGTTACATGGATTTAATAATAATTTCGTTGGGCCAGTGAAAAAAGTTCATTAAATTTGTCATAAATATGAGAATAATTTCGTTCAGTCAATGAAAAAAGTTCATTAAAATATGTCATAAATATGAATAAATTTTAATGAACTTTTTTCATTGGCCCAACGAAATTATTATTAAGTTCATGTAACAAGATTTAATAATAATTTCGTTGAGCCAATGAAAAAAGTTCATTAAAATTTATTCATATTTATGACAAATTTTAATGAACTTTTTTCATTGACTCAACGAAATTATTATCATATTTATGACAAATTTTAATGAACTTTTTTCATTGACTCAACGAAATTATTATCAAATCTAAGTAACAACATGGTATAATTACATATTATATATATGTACAAAATTTTATTGAAATTTTTACATTGGCTCTACGAATTTATTTATAAAATTTGTTAGATAGATTTAATAATACTTTCGTTGAGCCAATTAAAAAAATTCATTAAATTTTTTTCATATTTATGACAAATTTTAATGAACATTTTTCATTGACTCAACGAATTGATTATTAAAGCTAAGTAACAACGTGGTGTATTTACATATTATAAGTTTATATGTGAAAAATTTTAATGAACCTTTTTTCATTGAATCAACGAAATTATTATTAAATTTGCTACAAGAATTTAATAATTATTTCGTTGAGCCAATGAAAAAAGTTCATTAAATTTTATTCATATTTATGAAAAACTTTAATGATTTTTTTTCATTGACACAACGAAATTACTATTGAATCTAAGTAATAACGTGGAATATTTAAATTTATATTATATAGAAACTTAAAGAACTTTTTTCCTGGCTCAACAAATATATTATTAAATCTAATTAACAACATGGTATATTTATATCCATTAAGAAATATAGTATACAAATTATCTGTGCATACACGCAATATAAATTTGCATTGAGACAACGCAAAGCATCATTGACATGACGTAATAATTTACATTGATGTCATAGGATGCCGTGCCGTCCCATTCTCACTACCAACCTAAAAGCACGCGCCTAATTTTGCATTGAGGCAATGTATGTCTGCATTGAGACAATGTACGTCTGCATTATCGTAATGCAATCATTTACATTGGTTGCATATGAATAGAATGCGGCTTTGTTCCAATCTCACTGATTATAAAATGCTAAGATTACATTAGCTCTGATTTTGCTTTTTAAGTTTTTTCCAGAAAATTAAGCTTGCTGAGCAAAATATTAAGGAAACTAATACGTCCTCCACGATAAAATTTGACGTTTCGTCTTTTACCAAATGGTTTCTCCACGATTTTGAATAATTTCTGCTTCATTTTGAAACAAAAAATGAAAATATGAATAGGAGTGACCACAAATTAGTGAATAAAAAATTTATATTATCAAAAACCGTAAATGTAAGCTGTTGCTGTCACCATTTCTATACGTAAAGTTTTTGACAATTGGAATTGCCTGGCCATGAAATACCCCACCCGAGCAATAAATTGCCATTGATATTAAAATTGCCATCGCCTCAAATATTGCCAATGGAGCTACAGCGTTCCAGCGTCTCCATTAGCAATCTTCGAGGCAATAAATTGCTTTCCTTATTGCCATTGCCTTGAATATTGACAATGGAGACGCTTTGGCAATGGCAATGGCAATATTGCCTGAAAGATTAAAGTCAATTATTGATGTCCATCAACCAGGCAATAAATTTTGACATTTCGTCTTTTACCAAATGGTTTCTCCACGATTTTGAATAATTTCTCCTTCATTTTGAAACAAAAAATGAAAATATGAATAGGAGTGACCACAAATTAGTGAATAAAAAATTTATATTATCAAAAACCGTAAATGTAAGCTGTTGCTGTCACCATTTCTATACGTAAAGTTTTTGACAATTGGAATTGCCTGGCCATGAAATACCCCACCCGAGCAATAAATTGCCATTGATATTAAAATTGCCATCGCCTCAAATATTGCCAATGGAGCTACAGCGTTCCAGCGTCTCCATTAGCAATCTTCGAGGCAATAAATTGCTTTCCTTATTGCCATTGCCTTGAATATTGACAATGGAGACGCTTTGGCAATGGCAATGGCAATATTGCCTGAAAGATTAAAGTCAATTATTGATGTCCATCAACCAGGCAATAAATTTTGACATTTCGTCTTTTACCAAATGGTTTCTCCACGATTTTGAATAATTTCTCCTTCATTTTGAAACAAAAAATGAAAATATGAATAGGAGTGACCACAAATTAGTGAATAAAAAATTTATATTATCAAAAACCGTAAATGTAAGCTGTTGCTGTCACCATTTCTATACGTAAAGTTTTTGACAATTGGAATTGCCTGGCCATGAAATACCCCACCCGAGCAATAAATTGCCATTGATATTAAAATTGCCATCGCCTCAAATATTGCCAATGGAGCTACAGCGAAATTTTTCGTTCAATGGGTGGTTCAAGGTTCAAGAATGTGATCATAACCATATTACATGTCTAAAACATCTTTCAATCTCTGTTGATTCGCCAAAATCGGCGAGTTAAAATTTCTAAACTACGGATCACTTTTTGAACCACGACGTTTTACACACTCGAAAATATTTACAAAGTAGTTCGTGTTTTCTTATGCCTTTCCTATATACAGCTACCGTCGGCTTTTCCTATAAAAAGTGGCGAAAAAACATCATGCAAAACAAACAATTGTATGTGAGAATGTATTTAAAATTTTTTCGCTAATTATTAACAATATCACGGACAGAAAAATTGGAAAACGCATAAAAGAATAATTCAGAGTTGCTGAACCAGTGTAAACATAGCTTTATATTGCATACTTCATAATCTCAAAACGTTTCTATTCAATGAATATTCTTGATCGGCGCCATTTTGAAATATAGCATACAAGTTATCTATGCATTGACGCAATGTCAATTTGCATTGAGACAACGCAAAGCATCATTGGCATGACGTAATAATTTACATTGATGTCATAGGACGCCGTTTCGTTCCATTCTCACTACCAACCTAAAAGCACGCGCCTAATTTTGCATTGAGACAATGTATGTCTGCATTGTCGTAATGCAATCATTTACATTGGTTGCATAGGAATATAATGGGGCTTTGTTCCAATCTCACTGATTATAAAATGCTAAGATTACATTAGCTCTGATTTAGCTTTTTAAGTTTTTTCCAGAAAATTAAGCTTGCTGAGCAAAATATTAAGGAAACTAATACGTCCTCCACGATAAAATTTGACGTTTCGTCTTTTACCAAATGGTTTCTCCACGATTTTGAATAATTTCTCCTTCATTTTGAAACAAAAAATGAAAATATGAATAGGAGTGACCACAAATTAGTGAATAAAAAATTTATATTATCAAAAACCGTAAATTTAAGCTGTTGCTGTCACCATTTCTATACGTAAAGTTTTTGACAATTGGAATTGCCTGGCCATGAAATACCCCACCCGAGCAATAAATTGCCATTGATATTAAAATTGCCATCGCCTCAAATATTTCCAATGGAGCTACAGCGTTCCAGCGTCTCCATTAGCAATCTTCGAGGCAATAAATTGCTTTCCTTATTGCCATTGCCTTGAATATTGACAATGGAGACGCTTTGGCAATGGCAATGGCAATATTGCCTGAAAGATTAAAGTCAATTATTGATGTCCATCAACCAGGCAATAAATTTTGACATTTCGTCTTTTACCAAATGGTTTCTCCACGATTTTGAATAATTTCTCCTTCATTTTGAAACAAAAAATTAAAATATGAATAGGAGTGACCACAAATTAGTGAATAAAAAATTTATATTATCAAAAACCGTAAATGTAAGCTGTTGCTGTCACCATTTCTATACGTAAAGTTTTTGACAATTGGAATTGCCTGGCCATGAAATACCCCACCCGAGCAATAAATTGCCATTGATATTAAAATTGCCATCGCCTCAAATATTGCCAATGGAGCTACAGCGAAATTTTTCGTTCAATGGGTGGTTCAAGGTTCAAGAATGTGATCATAACCATATTACATGTCTAAAACATCTTTCAATCTCTGTTGATTCGCCAAAATCGGCGAGTTAAAATTTCTAAACTACGGATCACTTTTTGAACCACGACGTTTTACACACTCGAAAATATTTACAAAGTAGTTCGTGTTTTCTTATGCCTTTCCTATATACAGCTACCGTCGGCTTTTCCTATAAAAAGTGGCGAAAAAACATCATGCAAAACAAACAATTGTATGTGAGAATATATTTAAAATTTTTTCGCTAATTATTAACAATATCACGGACAGAAAAATTGGAAAACGCATAAAAGAATAATTCAGAGTTGCTGAACCAGTGTAAACATAGCTTTATATTGCATACTTCATAATCTCAAAACGTTTCTATTCAATGAATATTCTTGATCGGCGCCATTTTGAAATATAGCATACAAGTTATCTATGCATTGACGCAATGTCAATTTGCATTGAGACAACGCAAAGCATCATTGGCATGACGTAATAATTTACATTGATGTTATAGGACGCCGTTTTGTTCCATTCCCACTACCAACCTAAAAGCACGCGCCTAATTTTGCATTGAGACAATGTATGTCTGCATTGTCGTAATGCAATCATTTACATTGGTTGCATAAGAATAGAATGCGGCTTTGTTCCAATCTCACTGATTATAAAATGCTAAGATTACATTAGCTCTGATTTTACTTTTTAAGTTTTTTCCAGAAAATTAAGCTTGCTGAGCAAAATATTAAGGAAACTAATACGTCCAGCCCTCGAAATTCGAGTGCCAGTTACATTGTCTTCTAATTGATAGAAACTAAAACTGAAGTTAAAAACCTACAAAGTATGTACCTTCCTTGTATGAAATTACATTTGTCGTGAATTCACGCCTATTAAAACCTATAATAATACCCTTACCGAACCTATAATACACAACCAATTGTATTTTTGTTTTTGTTAAACACGACTATTTTTATACCAATGCGACTGTGCAAGCTACCAACTCCACTAAGACTTTGTAGGTATTCTATCTCGCTCCCACTTTTACCAATCGAAACCAAACACATGCACAATAATTGTGTTGCATTGTTTCATGTTTGTTTGTTTTTTTTTTGTCTTTTTTGCAGCTGATTATTCTCCGCTGAAGTTCATCCGTGGACTATGAACAACCACTCCATTGTGTTTTTTTTACAAATATTTTCTCTCGGTCACTTCTCACTCCCTCTTAATTTTCTTTTGTTAATTTAACTTATTTGCGGTTTGTAATTTATATATGCCTTTTGGTTTTTCTATACCGCGTAAATTGTACTAAAAAAATCGTGTTTGCCATTTTATCATAATGATGACTAACTTTTCGTTCAATGGGTGACTCAAGGTTCAAGAATGTGATCATAACCATATTACATGTCTGAAATATCTTTAAATCTCTGTTGATTCGCCAAAATCGGCGAGTTTAAATTCCTTAGTGCCTGTTTACATTGTATTTTTGATGAAGCATGTTTTCGCTCATCAAAATGTTCCTCGTGTTTACATTATAAAGAAAAAATCCTTTCATTTCTATCTACCCATCCCTATCTCACACCCTTAAAATCCGTGTATCTCTCACTCACACAAAAAAAATCTTCATGCTGAATATGAAAACATTTATTGAAACTGGCGCATCGGCGTACCTAATTTGGGTGGAATCTGGGTGGAATCTAGCTTTCTCTTTCTTACTCACAGAAAATCAACCCATCTCACTGGATGCGCCGTTCGTCAAAAATACAATGTAAACAGGCACTTACGGGTTCTTTTTTTGAACCACGACGCGTGACGTTTTTACAACTGCTTTTATTCAATACTAACCCGTATTTTATTTATGCCGTAACATATCTTCAACCATGTCGTTCCATTACATTTTTAACACACTCTGCTAAAAAACTTAATGTCAACCAAAACCAAACTATAAACAACCACCCACAGACGTACACCCAAAGAAAACCAACAATAATTTACACATTTCATCTCTCCCGAATTCGCTATGTGTTTTATAGAAGTTTCACATTCACATTACACAGACATTTATCATCATTCAACAATCAACATCACTTGTTTCTTTTTCTCTGCAAGTTTGTTATCTGTTCGGTTCAGTTTGTGTAAAGTGAATTTCTACTTGGTCGATTTGTTCCGCGATCGTGTTTTGAAAATATTTATTTTCAATAAAAGTTTTCAATATTTCGGTGTAAAAATATGAAAACTTTCAGTTCGTGACGATAATTTTCTAAAAATAAATCATTGGTTTTCGTTACTTAAGTGTTTTTTTTTGCAAATTTAATTAATTAGGTTTTTATTTTCAATAAAGGTGTTGTTTTTATTGTTCGTGCTCATCAAATATTCTCTCTCGCTCTAGTTCTTCAAAAATCCACTGAAAATGGTGTTCTTTTCTACAATCTTTTCGTACAAATTACAATCTAGTGAAATGTTAATTTCATTTGAACTCTATACCGACCTTTAAAGAATATCAGAACTAGTTTAAACATGGCCTTACTTTGTGTCTCACAATCTCAGAATGTTCCTCGGCATTGAAATGAAACATTTTCGCGCCTCGTGGTTTCCTGTTAACGATTCATATTTCATTCAAGTTTGTGATCTAATAAGTAAAAGAACTCGTGAAATTTTTTAAGCCTTAAACCTACGCAATTGAAAATTAAAATTACAATTTTAAAAGAAAGTTATCTGCGTTTGTGCGTTCTTCATCAATTAATAAAAGGTAAGAGTTTAGTTATTTTTATTATTTTTTATAAAAATATATATATAACATATATACATATTAGAGGTATGGCGTACCTAAAAATATAAATCCAAACTTTTTTCTAATGCGCAAATTATAAAAAAATCCAACCATAGCGTTTTTTTATATAAAATTCATATGAATTTCCAACCAACCATGCTGTATCTTTTGACTAACATTTTTATAATTCGTATGGATTTTATGATTTATATATATAAACCAAGCTGTAGTTTCGAAACTACTTGCTTCTTCGCATTCATTTAAAGGGTTCCTAGTCTTGAATTAGGTCCTCTTCGTGGTTTAAAAACTCTTTTCTCAAATTAACAAAATTTAAAAAAAATTTCAATCCATAGGTCTTTTGATATAACATTCATATGGATTTTATGATTTTCATAGATAAACCAAGCTGTAGTTTCGAAACTACTTGCTTCTTTGCATTCATTTAAAGGGTTCCTAGTCTTGAATTAGGTCCTCTTCGTGGTTTAAAAACCCTTTTTTCAAATTAACAAAATTTAAAAAAAATTTCAATCCATAGGTCTTTTGATATAACAACATTCATATGGATTTTATGATTTTCATAGATAAACCAAGCTGTAGTTTCGAAACTACTTGCTTCTTTGCATTCATTTAAAGGGTTCCTAGTCTTGAATTAGGTCCTCTTCGTGGTTTAAAAACTCTTTTTTCAAATTAACAAAATTTAAAAAAAATTTCAATCCTTAGGTCTTTTGATATAACATTCATATGGATTTTATGATTTTCATAGATAAACCAAGCTGTAGTTTCGAAACTACTTGCTTCTTTGCATTCATTTAAAGGGTTCCTAGTCTTGAATTAGTTCCTCTTCGTGGTTTAAAAACTCTTTTCTCAAATTAACAAAATTTAAAAAAAATTTCAATCCATAGGTCTTTTGATATAACATTCATATGGATTTTATGATTTTCATAGATAAACCAAGCTGTAGTTTCGAAACTACTTGCTTCTTCGCATTCATTTAAAGGGTTCCTAGTCTTGAATTAGGTCCTCTTCGTGGTTTAAAAACTCTTTTTTCAAATTAACAAAATTTAAAAAAAATTTCAATCCATAGGTCTTTTGATATAACATTCATATGGATTTTATGATTTTCATAGATAAACCAAGCTGTAGTTTCGAAACTACTTGCTTCTTCGCATTCATTTAAAGGGTTCCTAGTCTTGAATTAGTTCCTCTTCGTGGTTTAAAAACTCTTTTCTCAAATTAACAAAATTTAAAAAAAATTTCAATCCATAGGTCTTTTGATATAACATTCATATGGATTTTATGATTTTCATAGATAAACCAAGCTGTAGTTTCGAAACTACTTGCTTCTTCGCATTCATTTAAAGGGTTCCTAGTCTTGAATTAGGTCCTCTTCGTGGTTTAAAAACTCTTTTTTCAAATTAACAAAATTTAAAAAAAATTTCAATCCATAGGTCTTTTGATATAACATTCATATGGATTTTATGATTTTCATAGATAAACCAAGCTGTAGTTTCGAAACTACTTGCTTCTTCGCATTCATTTAAAGGGTTCCTAGTCTTGAATTAGGTCCTCTTCGTGGTTTAAAAACTCTTTTTTCAAATTAACAAAATTTAAAAAAAATTTCAATCCTTAGGTCTTTTGATATAACATTCATATGGATTTTATGATTTTCATAGATAAACCAAGCTGTAGTTTCGAAACTACTTGCTTGTTCGCATTCATTTAAAGGGTTCCTAGTCTTGAATTAGGTCCTCTTCGTGGTTTAAAAACTCTTTTTTCAAATTAACAAAATTTAAAAAAAATTTCAATCCATAGGTCTTTTGATATAACATTCATATGAATTTTATGATTTTCATAGATAAACCAAGCTGTAGTTTCGAAACTACTTGCTTCTTTGCATTCATTTAAAGGGTTCCTAGTCTTGAATTAGGTCCTCTTCGTAGTTTAAAAACCCTTTTTTCAAATTAACAAAATTTAAAAAAAATTTCAATCCATAGGTCTTTTGATATAACAACATTCATATGGATTTTATGATTTTCATAGATAAACCAAGCTGTAGTTTCGAAACTACTTGCTTCTTTGCATTCATTCAAAGGGTTCCTAGTCTTGAATTAGGTCCTCTTCGTGGTTTAAAAACCCTTTTTTCAAATTAACAAAATTTAAAAAAAATTTCAATCCATATGTCTTTTGATATAACAACATTCATATGGATTTTATGATTTTCATAGATAAACCAAGCTGTAGTTTCGAAACTACTTGCTTCTTTGCATTCATTTAAAGGGTTCCTAGTCTTGAATTAGTTCCTCTTCGTGGTTTAAAAACTCTTTTCTCAAATTAACAAAATTTAAAAAAAATTTCAATCCATAGGTCTTTTGATATAACATTCATATGGATTTTATGATTTTCATAGATAAACCAAGCTGTAGTTTCGAAACTACTTGCTTCTTCGCATTCATTTAAAGGGTTCCTAGTCTTGAATTAGGTCCTCTTCGTGGTTTAAAAACTCTTTTTTCAAATTAACAAAATTTAAAAAAAATTTCAATCCTTAGGTCTTTTGATATAACATTCATATGGATTTTATGATTTTCATAGATAAACCAAGCTGTAGTTTCGAAACTACTTGCTTCTTCGCATTCATTTAAAGGGTTCCTAGTCTTGAATTAGTTCCTCTTCGTGGTTTAAAAACTCTTTTCTCAAATTAACAAAATTTAAAAAAAATTTCAATCCATAGGTCTTTTGATATAACATTCATATGGATTTTATGATTTTCATAGATAAACCAAGCTGTAGTTTCGAAACTACTTGCTTCTTCGCATTCATTTAAAGGGTTCCTAGTCTTGAATTAGTTCCTCTTCGTGGTTTAAAAACTCTTTTCTCAAATTAACAAAATTTAAAAAAAATTTCAATCCATAGGTCTTTTGATATAACATTCATATGGATTTTATGATTTTCATAGATAAACCAAGCTGTAGTTTCGAAACTACTTGCTTCTTTGCATTCATTCAAAGGGTTCCTAGTCTTGAATTAGGTCCTCTTCGTGGTTTAAAAACCCTTTTTTCAAATTAACAAAATTTAAAAAAAATTTCAATCCATATGTCTTTTGATATAACAACATTCATATGGATTTTATGATTTTCATAGATAAACCAAGCTGTAGTTTCGAAACTACTTGCTTCTTTGCATTCATTTAAAGGGTTCCTAGTCTTGAATTAGTTCCTCTTCGTGGTTTAAAAACTCTTTTCTCAAATTAACAAAATTTAAAAAAAATTTCAATCCATAGGTCTTTTGATATAACATTCATATGGATTTTATGATTTTCATAGATAAACCAAGCTGTAGTTTCGAAACTACTTGCTTCTTCGCATTCATTTAAAGGGTTCCTAGTCTTGAATTAGTTCCTCTTCGTGGTTTAAAAACTCTTTTCTCAAATTAACAAAATTTAAAAAAAATTTCAATCCATAGGTCTTTTGATATAACATTCATATGGATTTTATGATTTTCATAGATAAACCAAGCTGTAGTTTCGAAACTACTTGCTTCTTCGCATTCATTTAAAGGGTTCCTAGTCTTGAATTAGGTCCTCTTCGTGGTTTAAAAACTCTTTTTTCAAATTAACAAAATTTAAAAAAAATTTCAATCCTTAGGTCTTTTGATATAACATTCATATGGATTTTATGATTTTCATAGATAAACCAAGCTGTAGTTTCGAAACTACTTGCTTCTTCGCATTCATTTAAAGGGTTCCTAGTCTTGAATTAGGTCCTCTTCGTGGTTTAAAAACTCTTTTTTCAAATTAACAAAATTTAAAAAAAATTTCAATCCATAGGTCTTTTGATATAACATTCATATGGATTTTATGATTTTCATAGATAAACCAAGCTGTAGTTTCGAAACTACTTGCTTCTTTGCATTCATTTAAAGGGTTTCTAGTCTTGAATTAGGTCCTCTTCGTGGTTTAAAAACTCTTTTCTCAAATTAACAAAATTTAAAAAAAATTTCAATCCATAGGTCTTTTGATATAACATTCATATGGATTTTATGATTTTCATAGATAAACCAAGCTGTAGTTTCGAAACTACTTGCTTCTTTGCATTCATTTAAAGGGTTCCTAGTCTTGAATTAGGTCCTCTTCGTGGTTTAAAAACCCTTTTTTCAAATTAACAAAATTTAAAAAAAATTTCAATCCATAGGTCTTTTGATATAACAACATTCATATGGATTTTATGATTTTCATAGATAAACCAAGCTGTAGTTTCGAAACTACTTGCTTCTTTGCATTCATTCAAAGGGTTCCTAGTCTTGAATTAGGTCCTCTTCGTGGTTTAAAAACCCTTTTTTCAAATTAACAAAATTTAAAAAAAATTTCAATCCATAGGTCTTTTGATATAACAACATTCATATGGATTTTATGATTTTCATAGATAAACCAAGCTGTAGTTTCGAAACTACTTGCTTCTTTGCATTCATTTAAAGGGTTCCTAGTCTTGAATTAGTTCCTCTTCGTGGTTTAAAAACTCTTTTCTCAAATTAACAAAATTTAAAAAAAATTTCAATCCATAGGTCTTTTGATATAACATTCATATGGATTTTATGATTTTCATAGATAAACCAAGCTGTAGTTTCGAAACTACTTGCTTCTTCGCATTCATTTAAAGGGTTCCTAGTCTTGAATTAGGTCCTCTTCGTGGTTTAAAAACTCTTTTTTTCAAATTAACAAAATTTAAAAAAAATTTCAATCCATAGGTCTTTTGATATAACATTCATATGAATTTTATGATTTTCATAGATAAACCAAGCTGTAGTTTCGAAACTACTTGCTTCTTTGCATTCATTTAAAGGGTTCCTAGTCTTGAATTACGTCCTCTTCGTAGTTTAAAAACCCTTTTTTCAAATTAACAAAATTTAAAAAAAATTTCAATCCATAGGTCTTTTGATATAACAACATTCATATGGATTTTATGATTTTCATAGATAAACGAAGCTGTAGTTTCGAAACTACTTGCTTCTTTGCATTCATTCAAAGGGTTCCTAGTCTTGAATTAGGTCCTCTTCGTGGTTTAAAAACCCTTTTTTCAAATTAACAAAATTTAAAAAAAATTTCAATCCATAGGTCTTTTGATATAACATTCATATGGATTTTATGATTTTCATAGATAAACCAAGCTGTAGTTTCGAAACTACTTGCTTCTTCGCATTCATTTAAAGGGTTCCTAGTCTTGAATTAGGTCCTCTTCGTGGTTTAAAAACTCTTTTTTCAAATTAACAAAATTTAAAAAAAATTTCAATCCATAGGTCTTTTGATATAACATTTATATGGATTTTATGATTTTTATAGATAAACCAAGCTGTAGTTTCGAAACTACTTGCTTCTTCGCATTCATTTAAAGGGTTCCTAGTCTTGAATTAGGTCCTCTTCGTGGTTTAAAAACTCTTTTTTCAAATTAACAAAATTTAAAAAAAATTTCAATCCATAGGTCTTTTGATATAACATTCATATGAATTTTATGATTTTCATAGATAAACCAAGCTGTAGTTTCGAAACTACTTGCTTCTTTGCATTCATTTAAAGGGTTCCTAGTCTTGAATTAGGT
This sequence comes from Epistrophella euchroma, assembly GCA_947049315.1. Classification (NCBI taxonomy): domain Eukaryota; kingdom Metazoa; phylum Arthropoda; class Insecta; order Diptera; family Syrphidae; genus Epistrophella; species Epistrophella euchroma. The sequence goes on along the minus strand of OX346245.1, from coordinate 114,918,977 downwards.
CCTCTTCGTAGTTTAAAAACCCTTTTTTCAAATTAACAAAATTTAAAAAAAATTTCAATCCATAGGTCTTTTGATATAACAACATTCATATGGATTTTATGATTTTCATAGATAAACCAAGCTGTAGTTTCGAAACTACTTGCTTCTTTGCATTCATTCAAAGGGTTCCTAGTCTTGAATTAGGTCCTCTTCGTGGTTTAAAAACCCTTTTTTCAAATTAACAAAATTTAAAAAAAATTTCAATCCATAGGTCTTTTGATATAACAACATTCATATGGATTTTATGATTTTCATAGATAAACCAAGCTGTAGTTTCGAAACTACTTGCTTCTTTGCATTCATTTAAAGGGTTCCTAGTCTTGAATTAGTTCCTCTTCGTGGTTTAAAAACTCTTTTCTCAAATTAACAAAATTTAAAAAAAATTTCAATCCATAGGTCTTTTGATATAACATTCATATGGATTTTATGATTTTCATAGATAAACCAAGCTGTAGTTTCGAAACTACTTGCTTCTTCGCATTCATTTAAAGGGTTCCTAGTCTTGAATTAGGTCCTCTTCGTGGTTTAAAAACTCTTTTTTCAAATTAACAAAATTTAAAAAAAATTTCAATCCTTAGGTCTTTTGATATAACAACATTCATATGGATTTTATGATTTTCATAGATAAACCAAGCTGTAGTTTCGAAACTACTTGCTTCTTCGCATTCATTTAAAGGGTTCCTAGTCTTGAATTAGGTCCTCTTCGTGGTTTAAAAACTCTTTTTTCAAATTAACAAAATTTAAAAAAAATTTCAATCCATAGGTCTTTTGATATAACATTCATATGGATTTTATGATTTTCATAGATAAACCAAGCTGTAGTTTCGAAACTACTTGCTTCTTCGCATTCATTTAAAGGGTTCCTAGTCTTGAATTAGGTCCTCTTCGTAGTTTAAAAACCCTTTTTTCAAATTAACAAAATTTAAAAAAAATTTCAATCCATAGGTCTTTTGATATAACATTCATATGGATTTTATGATTTTCATAGATAAACCAAGCTGTAGTTTCGAAACTACTTGCTTCTTCGCATTCATTTAAAGGGTTCCTAGTCTTGAATTAGGTCCTCTTCGTAGTTTAAAAACCCTTTTTTCAAATTAACAAAATTTAAAAAAAATTTCAATCCATAGGTCTTTTGATATAACAACATTCATATGGATTTTATGATTTTCATAGATAAACCAAGCTGTAGTTTCGAAACTACTTGCTTCTTCGCATTCATTTAAAGGGTTCCTAGTCTTGAATTAGGTCCTCTTCGTAGTTTAAAAACCCTTTTTTCAAATTAACAAAATTTAAAAAAAATTTCAATCCATAGGTCTTTTGATATAACAACATTCATATGGATTTTATGATTTTCATAGATAAACCAAGCTGTAGTTTCGAAACTACTTGCTTCTTTGCATTCATTTAGAGGGTTCCTAGTCTTGAATTAGGTCCTCTTCGTGGTTTAAAAACTATTTTTTCAAATTAACAAAATTTAAAAAAAATTTCAATCCTTAGGTCTTTTGATATAACATTCATATGGATTTTATGATTTTCATAGATAAACCAAGCTGTAGTTTCGAAACTACTTGCTTCTTTGCATTCATTTAAAGGGTTCCTAGTCTTGAATTAGGTCCTCTTCGTGGTTTAAAAACTCTTTTTTCAAATTAACAAAATTTAAAAAAAATTTCAATCCTTAGGTCTTTTGATATAACATTCATATGGATTTTAGGATTTTCATATATAAACCAAGCTGCAGTTTCGAAACTACTTGCTTCAACGCATTCATTTAAAGGGTTTTTAGTCTTGAATTGGGTCCTCTTCTCGGTTTAAAAACTCTTTTTCCAGATTAACAAAATATTAAACAAAAATCGTCTTTTGATATAACATTCATTTGAATTTTATAATTTTTATAGAATAGCGAACTTTTTATCAGTTTTCATCAAAACTACCAAACTAGACTGCAGCCAGCTGTTAAATACATTAGTTTACATTGGAATTGGAAGACATGTTCGTTGGATTTCAACCTTTCTGATTTTTATAAATACGAAACGTAAGTTTATACACTTTAAAAACATTTTTTTTTTATCAGAAATATGTTTCAAAACCCCCTTACAGGTTTTATTTACCAAGTCTACCAAATTGCTATTTTTCTTTTTTTTAGGGTATTTATGTAAAAATAAATTTCTTTCGAAATTGTTTCAAAGAAGTAAATTATAAAGTAAAAATATCTCATAATTTCTAGGTTCTTATTTGAATTAGTTTCAAACTTAGGTCACTATTTGGAACGTTGCGTTAAAACCGTTGAAATTATTTAAATGGTTCTTAGTCTTGAATTAGGTCCTCTTCATGGTTAAAAAACTCTTATTTCAAATTAACAAAATTTAAAAAAATAATTCTTTTGATAAAACTCATATGGACTTTATGATTTTCATAGATAAATCATGCTGTAGTCTCGAAACTACTTGCTTCTTCGCATTCATTTAAAGGGTTCCTAGTCTTGAATTAGGTCCTCTTCGTGGTTTAAAACTCTTTTTTCAAATTAACAAAATTTAAAAAAATAATTCTTTTGATAAAACTCATATGGACTTTATGATTTTCATAGATAAACCAAGCTGTAGTTTCGAAACTACTTGCTTCTTTGCATTCATTTAAAAAGTTCCTAGTCTTGAATTAGGTCCTCTTCGTGGTTTAAAAACCCATTTTTCAAATTAACAAAATTTAAAAAAAAATTTCAATCCATAGGTCTTTTGATATAACATTCATATGGATTTTATGATTTTCATAGATAAACCAAGCTGTAGTTTCGAAACTACTTGCTTCCTTGCATTCATTTAAAGGGTTCCTAGTCTTGAATTAGGTCCTCTTCGTGGTTTAAAACTCTTTTTTCAAATTAACAAAATTTAAAAAAAATTTCAATCCATAGGTCTTTTGATATAACAACATTCATATGGATTTTATGATTTTCATAGATAAACCAAGCTGTAGTTTCGAAACTACTTGCTTCTTTGCATTCATTTAAAGGGTTCTAGTCTTGAATTAGGTTCAAGTTTGTGATCTAATAAGTAAAAGAACTCGTGATATTTTTTAAGCCTTAAACCTACGCAATTGAAAATTAAAATTACAATTTTAAAAGAAAGTGTTATCTGCGCTTCATCAATTAATAAAAGGTAATTGTTTAGTTATTTTTATTATTTTTTATAAAAATATATATATAACATATATACATATTAGAGGTATGGCGTACCTAAAAATATAAATCCAAACTTTTTTCTAATTCGCAAAATATAAAAAAATCCAACCACAGCGTCTTTTTATATAAAATTCATATGAATTTCCAACCAACCATGCTGTATCTTTTGACTAACATTTTTATAATTCGTATGGATTTTATGATTTATATATATAAACCAAGCTGAAGTTTCGAAACTACTTGCTTCTTCGCATTCATTTAAAGGGTTCCTAGTCTTGAATTAGGTCCTCTTCGTGGTTTAAAAACTCTTTTCTCAAATTAACAAAATTTAAAAAAAATTTCAATCCATAGGTCTTTTGATATAACATTCATATGGATTTTATGATTTTCATAGATAAACCAAGCTGTAGTTTCGAAACTACTTGCTTCTTTGCATTCATTTTAAGGGTTCCTAGTGTTGAATTAGGTCCTCTTTGTGGTTTAAAAACTCTTTTTTCAAATTAACAAAATTTAAAAAAAATTTCAATCTTTTGATATAACATTCATATGGATTTTATGATTTTCATAGATAAACCAAGCTGTAGTTTCGAAACTACTTGCTTCTTTGCATTCATTTAAAGGGTTTCTAGTCTTGAATTAGGTCCTCTTCGTGGTTTAAAAACTCTTTTCTCAAATTAACAAAATTTAAAAAAAATTTCAATCCATAGGTCTTTTGATATAACATTCATATGGATTTTATGATTTTCATAGATAAACCAAGCTGTAGTTTCGAAACTACTTGCTTCTTTGCATTCATTTAAAGGGTTCCTAGTCTTGAATTAGGTCCTCTTCGTGGTTTAAAAACCCTTTTTTCAAATTAACAAAATTTAAAAAAAATTTCAATCCATAGGTCTTTTGATATAACAACATTCATATGGATTTTATGATTTTCATAGATAAACCAAGCTGTAGTTTCGAAACTACTTGCTTCTTTGCATTCATTTAAAGGGTTCCTAGTCTTGAATTAGGTCCTCTTCGTGGTTTAAAAACTCTTTTTTCAAATTAACAAAATTTAAAAAAAATTTCAATCCTTAGGTCTTTTGATATAACATTCATATGGATTTTATGATTTTCATAGATAAACCAAGCTGTAGTTTCGAAACTACTTGCTTCTTTGCATTCATTTAAAGGGTTCCTAGTCTTGAATTAGGTCCTCTTCGTGGTTTAAAAACCCTTTTTTCAAATTAACAAAATTTAAAAAAAATTTCAATCCATAGGTCTTTTGATATAACAACATTCATATGGATTTTATGATTTTCATAGATAAACCAAGCTGTAGTTTCGAAACTACTTGCTTCTTTGCATTCATTTAAAGGGTTCCTAGTCTTGAATTAGGTCCTCTTCGTGGTTTAAAAACCCTTTTTTCAAATTAACAAAATTTAAAAAAAATTTCAATCCATAGGTCTTTTGATATAACAACATTCATATGGATTTTATGATTTTCATAGATAAACCAAGCTGTAGTTTCGAAACTACTTGCTTCTTTGCATTCATTCAAAGGGTTCCTAGTCTTGAATTAGGCCCTCTTCGTGGTTTAAAAACTCTTTTTTCAAATTAACAAAATTTTAAAAAAATTTCAATCCATAGGTGTTTTGATATAACATTCATATGGATTTTATGATTTTCATAGATAAACCAAGCTGTAATTTCGAAACTACTTGCTTCTTCGCATTCATTTAAAGGATTCTTAGTCTTGAATTAGGTCCTCTTCGTGGTTACAAAACTCTTTTTTCAAATAACCGAAATATAAAAAAAAAATCGTCTTTTGATATAACATTCATTTGGTTTTTATGATTTTTAACAGAACAGTTTTCATCAAAACTACCATACTAGACTGCCGCAAGCTGTTGAGTACATTGATTTGCATTGGAATTGGAAGGCATATGCGTTGGATTTCAACTTTTATGATTAAAACGTAAGTTTAAAAACATTAACAACATTTTTTTTATCAAAAATATATTTCATAACCCTCTGTTACAGGTTTTGGTATCTACCAAATTGTTATTTTTCTTTTTTGTGGAGGGTATTTCTGTTATAATTCGAAATTGTTTCAAAGAAGTAAATTATAAAATAAAAATATCTCTTAATTTTTAGGTTCTTATTTTAACTAGTTTCAAACTTAGGTCACTATTCAGAACGTTCCGTTGATACTGTTGAAATTATTATTTAAAGAAAATTAAAAAATGATCTGTTTCATATGTAAAAAGAAATTTGATTCAATTAATATACTCATAAATCATTTTAAAAAGACTCATGATCTAAAAACTAATAGCTTAACAAGATGCGTCGAACAATCTTGCTATCAAGCTTTTCAGGACTTAGGAAGCTTTAAAAGGCATTTCATCAGAAAACATAAGCAGAAAAATAAGACATTTAGTCAATCTTATTTACAAGTTGAACCCTCTCACGTTGAAAATAACTTTGAAGATAATGTAGCAAAGAAATTATTATTGTCGGTAGAAAATCAAACACCTATGATAGAATACAGTATGAAAAGTTATCTTGATGAATTTTTTAAATCTGCTTCAATATTAGCATTAAAGTTGCACAGCAACCACAATTTTAATCGAAAAGATGTTTATGATGTACAAAAAAATGTACAGCAGTACGTCATAGATCCACTTTTAAAAATTATCAAATGTTTTTCTAGCAACAAAATCAATGACGTAAATCCTAAAATACACAACGAATTAGAAGATTTGATATATGAATGCAAAAATCCATTCAAACTTTCAAACACTGATTATCGCTTCTTTCAATGGCTAAAAGAAGAACAATTAATAGAAGATCCTAAAGAGTTCGTAATAGACCAGTCTATTGAAAAAGTATTTCGTAATGGTAGCCTTGAATATGACGAACACAAAGTTAAAGGTATAATTATGCCATTACGTTTTCAGTTTAAGAAGGTATTTGAAAAGAAAGGTATGTTAGCTAATGTTCTCAAAAATATAGAGAGTCATTCGTTGAATACGAATAGCATTAACAATTTTATTCAAGCTGAGGTTTGGAAAAATAAATGTAAAATGTACCCAGGAAAACAACTTATTCCATACTTTTTATATAATGATGAATTTGAGGTCAATAACCCTTTAGGTTCGCATAGTGGTCAACATTCAGTTAGCAATATCTATTACTCGTTTCCCTGCTTACCAGAAAAAGAGTCAAAGCTTGAAAACATTTTTTTAGGAGCAGTAATTAAGTCTAAAGATATAAAATCATTTGGAAATGAGAAGTGCTGGAAAACGTTAATCGATGACTTAATAGATCTTGAAGTAAATGGAATTGACATAACAACGGAAAATGGCGTGGTAAAAGTACATTTTATTCTAGGATTACTTTTAGGAGATAATTTGGGAATGAATTCATTTCTTAATTTTAATAGATCTTTTGTAAGTACGAGCTTTTGCAGGTTCTGTAAAATGAGTAAGTTACAAACTCATACAGCCAGTTCCGAAAATGCAACACTTATGAGAAATGAAACAAATTATGCACAAGATGTTGCAGAAAATTGTTCTTCTGAAAGTGGAATCCGACAAATTTCTCTTCTTAACCAAATACCATCATTTCACGTCACACAAAATTATAGTGTTGATGTGATGCACGATGTGTTCGAAGGCGTCTGCCACTATGATATTTGTCATGCTATAAATTATTTTATGGAAACAGCCAACTATTTTAATTTGGAAACATTAAATTCTAGAAAACGTAACTTTAATTACGGTCCAATAGAAATTGATAACATTTCGGGTGATATAACCACGTTACATATATCTAAAAAACATTTGAAAATGTCGGCCCGAGAAATGATGACATTTGTTTATTACTTTCCACTCATGATTGGTGATTTAGTACATCATGACGATGAGGTTTGGAAGTTTCTTGTAAACTTTTTCGAAATAATTGATATGATACTTTGTTATGAAATTAATACAACTTTTATAGATATTTTAAGTCATAAAATAACAACTCATAACACAGATTATGTTCGCCTTTTCAATGACACACTAAAACCTAAACATCATAATCTCATTCATTACCCAACGGTTCTTCAAAAATCAGGTCCTCTTAAAACGTTCTGGTGTTTCAAATATGAAGCAAAACATAGACAATTTAAAGTATACTCTCATGCTACAACATCACGTAAAAATATTTGCCTGAGTTTAGCCAAGAAATATCAGCTTCAGTTCGCATATTGTATAGTAGAACCTTTCATTAATACTGACTGTTATTCATTTAATGAATCTAATCGTGCGAAAAGTTCCTATGAAAGCATTATATCGAGCATTTTAAAGGTTCCAGATGAAGCAATTAAATCATTTTCAAAAATTAAATACAATGGATATGTGTTTAAACCTGGATTTTATGTATCACTTTATAAAGGGGGTGATATTGTACTTTATGTTATCTTAAATATTTTTGAAATGGAATTTCCATGTATTTCACTTTTTTGTCAAAAATTAAACATGATTCAATACAATCCCCATTTTTTAGCTTATGATATAGAACCAGAACAATTGGGAGAGTTTTCAATCGTACATATTAAAGATCTAGTTGGACCTCCTTTAACTAAAGTCAAAACCTCAAGAGGTAAAACAATGATTAGAGTAAAGGAATACTATTTGGCAAGCATATAAAAACAATTGTTGTTGGGAGAAGCTCGCATATTCTACCCATCGCCCAATTGGCTGGTGGAAAGTTTTCACTCTTTTGAGAACTACCAGTTGACCAACCTTGAGATATCAATTGTACCCCGTTGATACCAACTGCCCTTCTACTTGTGGTCAGCATTTTAAGTCCGTACTTCTGTACCAATTTATAAGATATAATATTAGGCTGTGGGCACTAGACTCCGTGGATGGGCTGTACATATCCTTATGTGCAGTCCATCTTTACACCCAACCCTTTTGCACTCCTGCGCCACCTCCTGGTCCGAACTATTATTACAAAATTTCACTTGTAACACTCCGAATTTTTTTTTATAATCCGCGGCTCGAAGGACCATAATGTTCGAATCCATTATAAATAAAAACACTGAACGAATTTTATTGTGGGAAAAATTATGTATAAAAAACCCACATTTATTATCTCCGGTTTTAAATGTTTCCAAACATGACATGAAAGACCGAACAAGACTGACGTTCCTTCTTATAGCTACATTTTTATCTGTATAACAATTTTCAAATACATAAGTTTTGTATACCAATTCTCAAAACATGAATGGCCAGTGTTGCCATTCTTAACAATTTTATTTACTTGCGATTATAGGCACCTACCATATTATAAACATTAACGATAATCCTATTTTTCTTGAAAACGGCTCCTATTATTGTATTAAAACTTAAAAAACAGTTTTTTTTACTAATCGAATTTTTTTTTCGCAAACCGTTCAACAGATTATATTTTTAATGTGAGATTAAATTTTCAATGTGAGATGGCTTCATGGTTAATAGATTGTGTTTCAAAATTTTCGAAAAAAGTTTTTTTTTTGTAATTTTTTAAAACATCATTTCTTTCTTTTGAAAATAAATTGATTGATTTTTATTTCTGGAGAAGACTTATGGATTATTTTTAAATAATATAAAGAAAAACATTTCAAAATATATGTATTTTTGAAAAATATAAAAAAAAACTGGTCTCGCGTTTTTGAAATTACTTTTTTCCTAGTACACAAAACAGTAAATAAAATCAGATGACATACTTTTTGAATAGTGATTTTTGAGTGATAAAACAAAATTTCTACGTTTTTCCTTTTGGTTTTTTTATAATTTATGGTCATAAAAGCAATTTCGTTAGACCCAGTCATGCCCTTTATTTAATATTTACCTAGTTGAAAACAAACCAACGCCAGTTTTAAAAGAAAATAAATGGAGTCTATATCGGAAGAAGACAATAAACTTGATAACTCTCAAAATGTGGATCCAATCGATATGCCAATCACATATGAGGAATTATCAGACATTAACATTGAAGATCAGGGAGAAAAAGATTATTCAGTTGACGCCAACCCAAGATATATTTTTATAAACCTACCAAGCAGCGACACTCCTCTAGACCGCAATATTACATACACAGATGTAGATTTTGATGAAACTGAAGAAAAAAAAGAAGCAGAGCTAAAGTCACTCCTTAAAAGCTGGCAGTTATGTGAACTAGAAGATTATTTTGTTGGTAATAATTACATTTACTATACATATTATTATTATATTACATATTTACTAAAAAAAGGCAGAAAGATAAAAGCTCGGAAAGTTTAGAATCATTTTTAAATATTATATTGCTTTTGTTTTTAATCAACTCTCTAAAAATCATTAATTTTTATTTTTAAATAGAGCAAAAGCTTTTCGTTCCCATCTTAAAAATAATAAAAGCATGTGACGTCGATAGAGCAGTAAAAGCTTTTCCTCTTGGTTCTCAAATTCTGTTCAAAGACTGTCTAGAAAAGTGGCGAGAGTCCATAGGATGTTCTCTTACGGTTTCTAAATCATCAACAGAATCTGCCGTGAAAAATAACATCGTCTTATTTGACAATTTTACAAGATGTTCAACTCCAAGCAATTCAGCACTCAGCGACACTTCTTTTAGCTCCGATACTGATGAAGATGTTTCACTTAACAAAATATTAGACAGCTCGAGTAAAGGCCAGTTGATTATTGATTTTTACAAAATCAACAAAAAATTTGAAGAAGAACAGCGGATTTCGTTAATTAACATTGTTGCTAATTATTTCGTAGAAAATAAGAAGCATTTGAGTCTAACAGCAAGTCAAAAAATTGAAAACCAAATTATTGAACGTTTTCAAACAGAAAAATGTGTAAGTTATCATAAAAAAGGCAACTCAAGCTGAATTTGAATTGCTTTCAAGGTATCCGTTTCGGATGAAAATGATTAAGTAAAAAAATGCGTTTATTTGACAAATGGATTTGCTGTTTTGGTTGCAATACACAACACAAATCTTTCAAATTAATATTAATATTTATACAGTACATTTTATGAATTTCGTATAAAATTATCCGTGTAGCTGTCAAAAATAATTTCACTTGAACGCTTTACGCATGCGGTGATGTATATTACATTTCATCGGAAGATAAGTTCCATTTGTGAATCGGAACGGATACCTTGATTCGGCTGATTAATTAATAGCATATTAAAAAATTTTAGGCCGCACGCACATTGGATGCGTCATCGTACGAATTCGTACCGTACGTAAACGTTGAATACTGGTCGTGCGAATCGAGTGCGCACACTGAATACATTTTCTCCCTCAAATACACAGTGTTCATGCGACTCATCGCTTTCGCGAAGTCCTCTTTCCACACATTTTAATGTTTCAACGTAAGAAAATGTTTTGAAAATCCCAACAAGATGCTTTTAATATACGTCGGAATTAAACGTACGTATATATACGACTTACTCGCACCTAGTATGCGCACTCTCATAGCACCTAGAAGGTTGGTATTGTTCGTGCGTGTTTGTACGTATTCGCACGAGTCAATTCCGTACGATAACGCATGCAATGTGCGGCCGGCCTAATGACTTTTTAAATATAATGGCTTTTTAAATGTTTTAGGCATACTACAGAAATGCTAGGAGGGGAAGAATTTACATCAAATATATGAATCTTAAATCAGGCATCAATAAATCTTTTAATTTAACTCCAACTAGTTCAAGAAAATCAGGAAAAGATACATTTACAACCAAGAAAAGAAAATTATTTGGTAAATGTAAGAGTATAAATTAAAGTTATTTTAATTAAATCGTTACCTTAGTTCCCGAAATGAATGCCGAAGATTGCATTAAATCACTTAAATTTGACAATTTAACACCTACGGAAACTGATAGCTATTGGATGGCATGCACAAAGTATAGACTCAACCAAATGCAAAGTTCAGAATCCACATCAGATATTTTAAAGGAATGGGCACATTATAAGGAACCACTCGGTCACAGAATGGTAATATTCTTTACATATGTACAATGTGCAATTTTGAACTTAGAAAAATTTTAAATATTTTTCCCATAGAAAAAGAAATTGTGTTTGCATAATTTTGGACTTAGAAAATTTTTTTTGAAATTTTCCCATGGAAAAAAGAAATTTTCATAGTTTTGGACTTAGAAAGTTTTTTTAAATTTTTCCCATAGAAAAAAGAAATTTTTGCAGTTTTGGACTTAGAAAATTTTTTTGAATTTTTCCCATAGAAAAAAGAAATTTTTATAGTTTTGGACTTAGAAAGTTTTTTTAAATTTTTCCCATAGAAAAAAGACTTAGAAATTTTCGCATAATTTTGGACTTAGAAAATTTTTTTGAGTTTCTCCCATAGAAAAAAGAAATTTTCATAGTTTTGTACTTAGAAAGTTTTTTTAAATTTTTCCCATAGAAAAAAGAAATTTTTGCAGTTTTGGACTTAGAAAATTTTTTTGAATTTTTCCCATAGAAAAAAGAAATTTTTATAGTTTTGGACTTAGAAAGTTTTTTTAAATTTTTCCCATAGAAAAAAGACTTAGAAATTTTCGCATAATTTTGGACTTAGAAAATTTTTTTGAGTTTCTCCCATAGAAAAAAGAAATTTTCATAGTTTTGTACTTAGAAAGTTTTTTTAAATTTTTCCCATAGAAAAAAGAAATTTTTGCAGTTTTGGACTTAGAAAATTTTTTTGAATTTTTCCCATAGAAAAAAGAAATTTTTATAGTTTTGGACTTAGAAAGTTTTTTTAAATTTTTCCCATAGAAAAAAGACTTAGAAATTTTCGCATAATTTTGGACTTAGAAAATTTTTTTGAGTTTCTCCCATAGAAAAAAGAAATTTTCATAGTTTTGTACTTAGAAAGTTTTTTTAAATTTTTCCCATAGAAAAAAGAAATTTTTGCAGTTTTGGACTTAGAAATTTTTTTTGAATTTTTCCCATAGAAAAAAGAAATTTTTATAGTTTTGGACTTAGAAAGTTTTTTTAAATTTTTTCCATAGAAAAAAGACTTAGAAATTTTCGCATAATTTTGGACTTAGAAAATTTTTTTGAGTTTCTCCCATAGAAAAAAGAAATTTTCATAGTTTTGTACTTAGAAAGTTTTTTTAAATTTTTCCCATAGAAAAAAGAAATTTTTGCAGTTTTGGACTTAGAAAATTTTTTTGAATTTTTCCCATAGAAAAAAGAAATTTTTATAGTTTTGGACTTAGAAAGTTTTTTTAAATTTTTCCCATAGAAAAAAGAAATTTTTATAGTTTTGGACTTAGAAAGTTTTTTTAAATTTTTTCCATAGAAAAAAGACTTAGAAATTTTCGCATAATTTTGGACTTAGAAAATTTTTTTTGAATTCCTCCCATAGAAAAAGGAAATTTTCATAGTTTTGTACTTAAAAAGTTTTTTTTTAAATTTTTCCCATAGAAAAAAGAAATTTTCATAGTTTTGGACTTAGAAAGTTTTTTTTTAATTTTTTCCATAGAAAAAAGACTTAGAAATTTTTGCATAATTTTGGACTTAGAAAAATTTTTTGAATTTTTCCCATAGAAAAAAGAAATTTTCATAGTTTTGAACTTAGAAAGTTTTTTTAAATTTTTCCCATAGAAAAAAGACTTAGAAATTTTCGCATAATTTTGGACTTAGAAAAATTTTTTGAATTTTTCCCATAGAAAAAAGAAATTTTCATAGTTTTGTACTTAGAAAGTTTTTTTAAATTTTTCCCATAGAAAAAAGAAATTTTTGCAGTTTTGGACTTAGAAAATTTTTTTGAATTTTTCCCATAGAAAAAAGAAATTTTTATAATTTTGGACTTAGAAAGTTTTTTTAAATTTTTCCCATAGAAAAAAGACTTAGAAATTTTCGCATAATTTGGGACTTAGAAAATTTTTTTGAATTTTTCCCATAGAAAAAAGAAATTTTCATAGTTTTGGACTTAGAAAGTTTTTTTAAATTTTTTCCATAGAAAAAAGACTTAGAAACTTTTGCATAATTTTGGACTTCGAAAAATTTTTTAAATTTTTCCCATAGAAATTTTCAATATTTTTAGATATTTTTAATAAAAAAGACTTATTTTCAATATAAAAGACTTATTAAGAAAAAGACTTAAGGAAAATTATTACTATTTTAAATTTCTTAGATCAACATGGACTTCCAAGCTTTGTGCGGAACAACCTATTCTTTGATGGACAACTTTGACCAACATTTTCAACAAATCTTGGAGTTCCTGCGACTGGAAAACAATGTTAAAGACAAGGAAACGAAAAATTTGTTGAATTCTCTAAGTTCAGAGAATGATTTTGGTGTAGGTAAGCTTTCACTTCATATTTGTATATTCAAACTAAAATAAAAAAAATATTACTTAGCCAAAAATGTAAATTTAAAATGTAAATTAAAAACCACATGAAACATTAATAAGTTTGTCTTTTCTTCTTTAGAGTCAAAAAATGTCATGCTTTTAAGAAGCATGCACGGATATTTCGTGCCCACTCAGAGAGCTATTGTTAAAGACAACACGGGCAAAAGAAGCACTCTTAAATTTACCATTAAAGACTCACAGGAAGCATTCGTGTACATAGGAAAATGTATTCAAGAGGTTGAGGACCATTTACTCCATCTGGCAAAGAGGTCGGGGGCAATACAGCCTTTTGTTATCGCTATCGGGGATACAATTTCAGATTTAAACGAATTTTTCGTTTTTTTCGACGGCGTAAAATACAAATTTAAAAATTTTATCAGAGCGGTTGATGTTTGCTTTAAAATTTTTCATGTCTTTAATTTAGAATACCCAACCGCCTGCTCAACCTTTTGGAACTTTATTCAAAATTATTTTTATCAAATTTCTGTAAAATCGCCTTGTTCTAAACATCAAATTTTATCCGATTATCTCTTCTCTAAAAAAATGTAAATTTCAATTTCAAAACAAAATAAAACAAACAATTCCGAGTAAACTTCTAAATAGATGATCTTTTTTTGTATTCAAGATGAATACATCTACTTTGTTTAAAGACTTTTCAGCTGACTGGGATGAAAGCCTATGGAATCTACATCGAATAGTACGAAAGTACTAAATGAAACGTAAGTCATTCATTCAATGAAAAAAGTTCACTAGATCAATGAACAATAGACTTAATGGCAATGAATTGAGAGGATTGAGACAATGATAACAATTCATTGAATCAACGAAAAAACTTCATTGGTTCAACGTAAGAAATACATAACCCTGATGAAAATAGTTCATTCAATCAATGAACAGAGGACATTGACCCAACGATTAGATGCATTAGGTCAATGAATTAAAACAATTGAGACAATGAAAATAATTCATTGAATCAAAGAAAAAGTTAAATTGGCCCAATGAAATGCTTTCATTAAATCAATGTAATTAATTCCTTAATTCAATGCACAAAATTCATTGAAACAATGAAAATAATTCATTGAATCAAAGAAAAAGTTACATTGACCCAATGAAACAATTTCATTAAATCAATGTAATTAAGTTTTGGCTGAAAGAACTGAATTCATTGAACCAATGAATAAATTTCATTGGCCCAACGATTAGATACATTAGGTCAATGAAATAAAATAATTCAGACAATGAAAATAGTTCATTGAATTAAAGAAAAAGTTACATTGACCGAATGAAACAATTTCATTAAATCAATGTAATTAAGTTTTGGCTGAAAGAACTAAATTCATTGAACCAATGAAAAAATTTCATTGGCCCAACGATTAGATACATTAGGTCAATGAATTAAAATAATTCAGACAATGAAAATAATTCATTGAATCAAAGAAAAAGTTACATTGACCCAATGAAATAATTTCATTAAATCAATGTAATTAATTTTTGGCTGAAAGAACTGAATTCATTGAACCAATGAAAAAATTTCATTGGCCCAACGATTAGATACATTAGGTCAATGAATTAAAATAATTCAGACAATGAAAATAATTCATTAAATCAAAGAAAAAGTAACACTGGCGCAATGAAATGTTTTCATTAAATCAATGTAACTAATTCCTTAAATCAATGAACAACATTCGTTGAAACAATGAAAAAGTTCATTCAAATTACGAAAAACTACAAAAAAAAAATGTGAATTTAAGAAATTAATCATTGATTCAATGAAAAAAAATCATTAACTCAATGAAAATTCATTGATTCAATGAATCATATTCATTGGCTCAACTCCGTATGGATGACAAAACATTTAAATCAATGAAAGTAATTCATTGTTTCAATGTACGTGATTATTTGTCTCAATGATTGGTGCATTGTTTGAATAGAATTTTTCAAAAAATATTCAATGAAGTTTTTTCATTGCCATGATGAAAATTCATTGGACAATGAATTCTTTCATTGAGCAATGAACAGGCCTGCATCGGAACAATGAAACAATTCATCGGCTGAATTTTAATGTAAAATACATTGTCAGAATGCAAAAATGCATTGATATAATGTACATTTTTGGTTCAGTGTGGTAACTTGGCTACAACGTTATACAGTAGTCCCAGACTTCTAGTCCCAGTTAATGCTAGCTGTCTATGGGTAGAATACTTACTTCATATGACTCCCTCTGCCGCACTTGCGACATTCTGTTCTATCTAACACCCCTCAATATTTTTGGGAAACAAACGGCTGCAAGCACATCCATTCGTCTTAAAGCTTTCTTGAAGTGGACCAATAATGGTATTGGCTACTTTACAATTCTGAATTCATTCGGATCGATACCAAGCAGCACAGACTACACTATTCCATAACTATAGTTCCTTCCTATGTTCTGTAACTTCACGCATGCATAAAATCGGCCGAGAAACGATGAAAACTGAAACAAAATGCATGAGTTTTGTTCCATTTTTCAGCGTTTCTCGACTGATTTTTTCGATGTGAGAATTACAGAACATGGGTCCAGGATACAATTCCTACCAGACCCATCTGGGAGGACTTTCATTCCTAGAAGACGAATCGATCCATTTTAACACTTATGGATCAAAAACTGATGGTGGGGTTGCTGTAGACTTAATTTAAGTCTCTTGTTTCGTCTTCATAACCATTTTAGCGTGGTCTAGGTGGAACTTTTGGCGATAAAAGAGTCCTGTATTGACGCAAAGTCAGACCAATATTAAACCCAAGGATTCTGTCTTTATAAACTCAAATAATGGAACCTAAGTTGGGTGCCGGGCTATAAGAAACATTCCAGGAAAAGCAATAACACTACCTATTTTGCGATATGAGTAAGTATTATACCCATCGCATGCAAACTTAAGTTGAAGCAAGATGCTATTGTGAGAACAACCTTAGATAGAAAAACATCACCATATAACAAATCTGGCCACAGTAACATCTGAAGTGTTCTAAGTGTTTGTTATTTCTAAGCAGATTACACATCGGCTCCGTAATCGTAGAAGTTATAATAACCGGACATCTCCGTCTAATATGCAAACATGCAACGAGGCTCGGGGTATTCTCAAACGATATCTGCAGAAGCTGTATGGACGAGAAAGAGGAAGCATCGATTCCCCATCTTTCTTAAATATATAGGCTCTATCTAGAAGACTTCTGCAATGATTCTAGCGATCTGGAAAATATAGAAATTACTAGTCTCGCATGATTCGTAAGGACCTCTAAGTAGTTCAACGAGTAGAAGAAAGTCTACTTGATTTATATGTGGTATATCACAATTGACCATACCATGGTCTAAGTATGTCAAGCATCAGTCGTGCTGACAGCCATGCTAACCTAACCCTAACCTAATCCTCTTCAGATTTTCCTTTACCGGAAGATGTAGGTACTAACGCGAATAATCCGATAATGTAATAAGCAAAGCTGCATCTGCAGTGTATCGAAGTGTAGTGCTCCTTTTTCTCTTCATCGATTTTAGGTGGAATCTGTTGTAGAAATCGCAGTGATTTGCAGAACATTGTTCCCTTTCAATGTTCTGCAAATCACTGCAATTTCTACAGCAGATTCCATAATCGACATGATTAATTTTTATATGTTATTGATAGTTTTTATGGAAACGTTAATTTTTTGTTGTGATGGCGTTGTTTAACCATGATGTTGTTAAAATTTTAAATTAAATTACAAAAGTAAAAATTAAATTAAATTAAATTAAATTAAATTACAAAAGTAAAAATATTTTTTTCCAGCTAGCGTAGTTGTTTTGTAAAAAATAATATACACATTTTATTTTTAAACCAAAATTTAAGCTTTATGCATCATTCTTATAAGTTTTCCTGTGAGAAACACTATCCCAAAATGAGTTTTTCACTTTTTTGGCTTATGTAGTTAAGGCTTAATTTAAAATATGTAAGTAATTTTCTGTCCACATGAGTTATTTTTCTAAGTATATACTTTTCTCTTTCTAACAAATAGTCAAATGTCATTTTAGACATTTGGGTATTTGTTTCACTTCACATACTCCACATCGTGGTATGGCGCAATCGAAACAGAAGCGATTTCGCCACAACACACCACACCACACGAGACAAATATGTTTCTAAGCATATGAAATACATAGGAGCGATAGCGACACAACACTACACAACACACCACACGAGATATGTGTGGCTCCGGCTTTATTCGGCAACAGAAAAACGTTTCAGGCATTTTGGATCTGCGTGTCGTTGAAGAAACATTTCAGAAATATTACAGACCAAGTTATCTATTTTTGAAATGTTGCATTTTCGTTTGAACATACTTTAACGTTCAATTATATTTTAAGTGATGAATTTTAAGTAACAGTAAAATAATAACAGTTGGGTTAATTGACATTAAAGCTTCATCAGTTTACATTCTGAGGGCTGTCACATCATAATCTCACCAAAATCCTATTTTTAGTTAGCTCACTAAGGAAATCTCAGAGACCTTAGCAATCTCAGAAATCTGAACGTATGTAATTCCTCAGTGAGATTCCTCACTTTTGCTGTCAAAAAACTGAGACTGAACTGATATTTTTTGGATTCGCTTTGCTCAATTATTTTTTATTCGCAGTTGATTAATGTCGAATTCCTTTTACCAAAAATATTCGATTTTTTTCTAAACAGAATCGAATTTTTTCTTTTAATACAAGCGATTTGTCCAGAAAAGTCGATTTTTTCTTCTAAACAAATCGATTTTTTTCTTAAAAGGAATTCGACATAATTAATAAAAAAGAGATGGAAATTGGTTTTGTTTGACTTCTAGCGAAGAAATTTTGTTCAGGTTTCTCCTTCTGCTCAGTGGAGCTGACCCTGACAGAGCTTGCTCAGTGAGATCTCAGAAACGTGAACTGGCTAAATGTAAAGCTAAGTACAGACGATTGTCAGATCTTACAATATTGTCAGATCTGTCAGTGAAAATACTGTCCCAAATGTATTACAATCGTCTGTACACACAATTTTGTCTGACAATATTGTCAGAAACGTCATTGTCAGGTAATTGTCAGATGACAATCTGACAAAAAATTGTCAGGTATCTTACAATCGTCTGAACGCACAATTTGTGTCATTGTCAGACGATTAGGACATTGTCAGACTCATTGGTCATTGTCAGATGTTTTCATTGAAAACATCTTACAATCGCTGACAATTTTTTCATTGTTCGAAATGTCAAACGGTTGGAGCCGAGTTGAGAGATAAAAAAAAAACATTTTTGTAGGAAATTTGTAGTTTTTCCACAACTGAATAAAAGAAATCTATAAAGCAACTGGACTCACTTTTATATTATATTAAATTCCTTGTGCTGTATATTTTGTTCGGAATAAATAAAACAATTGAAAGATATCTACTCAAATGAAGATTAAATACGATGAAAATAAAGTGAACAGCAAATTCCAACAAGTTAAAAAAAATTGGACTTCAAAATGGCCAAGAAACTATACGAGCAATTAAATAAATTTGAAGAATGCCAAAACGAGGGTGGACAGGGACACTACCTGCAAAAAAAAAACAGCTCAAGCAATTGGTAACAATAGGCAGCTTGCCGACAACTCGCTCAGACCTAACATAGTCTCAAGGTCACTTTCTAAATCAGCCGAACTCTCTAGAGTAAGCCTGCTGAATTTTTTTTACCACTATGACACTAGATTTTGAAATCACTTTGAAAGTATCTTCTTCTTGATAGTGGCTACATACATTAAAAAGTGAAATTCTATAAAAGTTTGTTTGATCTTGAAATCCTCAATTGAATTGAATTTTTATTGTGACTTGAATTTTTATTGGTCTGCCAACCGTGTGAACAGAAAATTTTCAAGCTGACATTATTGTCAGATATATAATTGTCCGAAAATTGTCAGACAAGAGCTGACAATTAAATTGTCAGACTTTGGCACAAAATCTACCAATCGTGTGAACGGACAATTTTACATTGTAAGAAATTTGTCAATTGTCAGCTAATTGTCCGCTATTGTTAGACCTTTGACAGATCTGACAATATTGTAAGATCTGACAATCGTCTATACTAAGCTTAATATACAAAAAATCCCAACAAAGCCAGACAAATACTTGTTCCATTTCTGTCGTCAAACATTCACCTTAAAACTTAAAACTGATTAGGGAATGGTGAATACATGAAAAAATAAATCAGTAGGGAACGTCACGCTCTAAGGACTATCAGAGAACTTTATCTGTTCCTATGTGGCTATAGATATAATACATATATATTTTGATTTTGCTATTGGATAACTAAATTTGCTTAAATTTATTTTTTCTTCTTTCAGGTCGCTCGAGAGGATCCGTGTGAAGTGTGTTTATGTGTGGATGGGGAAATATTCTGTTGGTGGAAAAAATGCGGTAAGAGTCAATAAATATTTAAGAATTTAATTTTTACATACGAGTTAGTATAGAGTAAAGGCTGGGTTCAAAATGCATCAGATGCGTATTCACTGCGCAAACGGCGCGTCCAAAATTTTTTAGGCTGCTTCGATTTAAAATATTTTTTTTTTTTTTGCGTGTCGAAACGTCAAACTTATGGAATGTTATATTTCTACAAAGCATCAAGTTTGCGTTGCTGATGTGTATGAAAAATGTAGGTATTACTTTCGCATCAAAACATTTTATACATTTCGGAACTCAGCCTAAATATACATACATTTGCACACCCAGAACAAAAAAAAAACATACCTACACATGTTTGACATTCCTGTTCTTGAAGTTTGTTTTGCATAGATGAAGCGTAATTTAAGCTCCGTATTGATAAATTAGTTCTGAGTTGTTATTTGATGCAAGTTAAAAACTTTGAAAACAATTTCTTAAGTTGAAATTATTTCGTTATTGAAACTTAATTAAAAGTTGAAAGAAGCGGGGTGTTGAAAGTCATACATAATTACTTAGAGTAGACAGCATACAGCAAGGTATACACTACCAGGTTAAGTATTGATTTTTTGATTTGATAAATTAAGCAAAACATTCAGCTATAGACAAATGGGGGAAAACTTTATGAAAAGTTGTATTAAATATCTGAAATGTTTTTCACTACGTTTTGGGATTTCCAGAGAAATCGCTTCCTTTCGTTAATTCTTAAGCCTAGTACGCAGATCGGGAAAAATTTTTTGGTAAAAATGTTGTCTTCAGTTTTTTTTCCAGGCAGTACGCAGTTCACGCGCAAAATTGTTACATTTGTACCCGCTGTAGGGTGAAGTCTCCACTAAATTTTGCCAGGAAAAATAATGTTCGAAGCATTATTTTGCGGGAAAAATTTTGACAGGTCAATAATTTTGCACGATAAACACGATCAACTATTATTTATCGATAATTTTACAAAAAAAAAAAAAAGAAAAACATTAATTTTGCGCAATTTTTCCATCGTTTTTGTAGAGATTAGAATTGTAGAGATAAAATTTGTCTTTTCCCGATCTGCGTACTAGGCTTTACCTCTTATGCATTCAAATAAAAAAGGACTGGGTGTGACCCACACACACTGATAACTTCTCACTGGTGCCCTTTGAAACAGAATTGCCAATTCAAGATCTTCAAAAATCTGTCGGGCAATCAAGTTAAGAACAAAGCTGGGCTGTTTGCCCTTAATACATATATGCGATACGAAAAGCGCAGCGCATGACAAAATAAGGAGTGTTGTTACTTTTCTGGCGAGCTTATCAGCATTAAAATTTCCTTGAATGTCCCTATGGCCTGGCACCCAACATAGGTGCTGTTCTATCTTCACGAGAAATGATCGGCAGTTAAGGTCTATTATAGAGTTTGTGAAGACAGAGTTAAGAGATTTTTAGCGGGTATGGCTGTCTGAGAAGATCAAAATTTGATATCACGTTTTCTTAAAACCAAGACAAGACCTCTTTTATCATCAAAAGTTTCGCCTGGAAGACGTTTCAATGGTTATGAAGACAAAATGAAATGAGATATTTAAATTAAGCCTTTCGGAGTACCCCACCATCAGTTTTTGATGATTGGGTGTAAAAATGGGATCGATTCGTCCTCCAGGAATGTGGAAGTCCTCTCAGATGGATCGGGATCGGGATTGTAGTTTTTATCGATTTGTAACTGTGGAATGGTGTAGTATTTTTTTAATTGGTATTGATCCGAATGAATTCAGAGTGGTGGAGTGGGCAATATCGTTATTGGTACCCTACAAGGAAGCTTTAAAACGAATGGCTGTGATTGCAGCTGCTTTTTGCCAAAGATATCGAACGGTTGTTAGATGGAACAGAATATCAAGTGCGACAGAGAGAGTCGTAGAAAGTACTCCACCCATACACCTGAGCGTTGGATCTTGTTTAGTTTTTCGCTGTATATTGTTTTAATCAAAGCGGTCACACCGCCGTGCGTATGTGGGGGGTGGCTCCGGCGCAGTGGAAGTAGTGCTTGACTGCTAACCTGGATGTGTATGGGTTCGAGCCCCAGTCTAGGCAGCATTCTTTTCTATATTCCCTTAACTGAACGCCACCCCTGGGATTTAATGAGATAATCAAAACCTTATTTCTCAGTCCACTGTGCCAACAAAAAACTATCCTATCCTTCTATTCCTTCTAACATTGCCTAGTTTATAAGACCCTTACTGGCAAATATATGTTTGTGTTGTTTTTTTTTTTTATGTTTGAATCGGTCTGATTACCGAAGTGAATTAGCCAATGGGTAATACGGGGTTGCAAACCCCATTTATTTCCAAGAGTCTTTTTGCATGAAAATTAGGTTTCTAGCTTAACTTCTTATCTAAAATAAGACCATAGCATCCAAGTATTTCACTTCGTCTAAAAAAGTTAGTAGTATACTTTTGATAGAAGAAAATCTATAGGTGTGGAATGGGGTTGACCCCCAGTCCAGTTTATCCCAGTTTATTCACAGATTTAAATAATTTTTTTAGAGTTTTGTCAACGGCTATGCTAAAGAAATGTCGTCTAAATAGACAATCACCCTTAGCTCTCCACTTCCAAGCAGGTCAGCAGCTCATAGTTCATTCACTGCCAAATTCCAAAGGAGCGGAGAAAGAACACCGCTTTGCGGCTTACCTCTTCTGACACATCTTCTTGCAGAAAAGCCGCCAAATTTTATAGTTAATAATCCTGCTGGTCAGCATTCGATTAATCAACTCCCCAAGCCAGCTATAATAAAGGCGCTTTTCCTATATCTATGAAGGCAATATCATAATATTTCCTCTATGGTGAAGGGAGTATTCGATGGTTCGAGACGTAAGACATTTTATAACTTTTTTCTTAAATTATTGTAATAAGAAAACCGATAAATGAATTTTTTTTAAAACACTTTTTGCAGGTAATGACTTTGTAATCTGTAAAACAAAATTTATTTGAAGTCGATATCTTTATTCGTTCTCGAGATAAAGACGAAAAAGACGAAAAAACGACAAACGTACGAATACACATTACCTACATTTTCGATTCGAAATATCGGACCAATAACTATAAATTCAAATAAGAAGTTCATATTTCATGTTTAACAAAGTTTTAGCCGCAACTGGCACATGGCCAAAATGTAAATGTTATAAGTTTTATTTGGAAAATTTGTATAAATGTTGTCAAAGGCTGCTGTTATTTCATTTAAATAAGGTTTACCCACTTGATGTTTTGTTGAATTAATTTTTTTTAGCTTATAAACATCATAACTTCCATATACTCTGTGGCTTTTAAAGGGACTTTTAAAGTTGATTGTTTAAGTTATTTTCTCTAGTAACATAATTACAGACTCCTTGTCACACCCAATTAATTTAAAGTTGTGAAACTTTTTTCTATGTGGACTTAACTATAATAAAAACAAAAATAGAATTCAATTCAATTTAAAAAGGTAACAGCATTCGAAACTTTAGTCAAAAACCATTATAGCCTAAATGTCCTTTTGACATTTTTCTACTTGCTTTTATTTTTATTAAATTTTATTTTACTTACTTTAAGTACATATATTTCATTCTCTTTTTTTTTTTGCACATCTACTTTCAGGTAATCTGAAAAGAAGAAAATTCAAATTGGAAAAAAGTGCCAAACTTGGAAAAGCAAAAAAGAGCAAAACAATCGAAAGGATACACAAAGACCAACAGCAACAGCAGCAACAACTTCATTTGAAACAAAAACAAAAACTCGATTACAAACTCAAGCAACAACAGCATCAGCACTGGCGAGAGCAACACAACCACCAGCAGCAGCAGCAGCAGCAACTACAACATCCGAAAGTAAGAAATAAAATCCTTTCCTTCCCGGAGAATCTGCCTTCGGTGTTGTATTACGATTATAAGACCGAAGATCAACATCGGCACGAAGTCCACCATGGAAATCACGTGAAACTACCAACGTCGTCGTCCTTTGTCCCGACGCCGACGCCAATGACGGCGGCGGCGGGTGGTAGCCACACTTCTGCTAATGCATTTGCTGTGGCCAAAAGCAATAGCATCAGGGATGAAAATGATGGTGAGGACGACGAAGCTGATGATGATGCATCATTATTAGGAGTTGGAGTGGCAGAACCTATATCATCAACCGAAATGAAATTCGCAGCAAAAAGCCATTCAACGGGACTAGAGTTAAGCAACAAAAACAATTCACTACAACTACAGACAGAGGCCAAAATTTCAACAATAACAACAACAACAACAACAATGGCGGCTGCATCAACAGAACCATTTTTAAACGTAAGTATCTAAAATATCCTGAAAGCTTGAATGTATTATGTATGCCCTGATGATTTGAGAAAATATATTATACCGCTGTTCCATATTCATCATTGGTACGCCCGCCGCTGCCGCCGTTATGTAGTGTTAGTCTACTTTTCCTACCTAGTTTTAAGCTTTCTACACAAGTACTAGTTTTAAAAGTTTAGGAAAGCTGCTTGGGGAAAAGTCTGTCCGCAACTGTTTTCTATCAGACCCATGTGAATACCTGAGCATTATATAGCAGGGTTGCTACTTTGCTGCAATTGCAGTAGATCTACTGCATTTTTTTCTCAAAATAAATCTACTGCCTTTAAATCAAATCTACTGCATTTTTGGTTTTACAAAAAAATGTCCATAAACAAATAACCCACAAATAATATTTTCATTTTTATCATTGATTGCAATCATTCTAATTCTTCAGGAAATACTCACATCCTACTTAACTTATTAATATCTACGGCTTTCGAATGAAAGCTGATAGAATTCTTGTTTTTGTTAATTTGCGTTTTTTTTTAAATGTTGCAAATTGTGATAATATTGGCAAGTTTTTAATAAAATCTGCACATAGAGGTTAAAATTCTTATTAAGTAAATGCAATTGTACTTTATATGCATTTCTTAAGTAGTGATGCATAGTGTTGGTAAAGGCCAAAGTCATGAAAGACTTAGTAGCGACAGGAAATTTAAAATTAAAAAATAGTTATAGGTACCTAACTAATACGACACCTTTTATTTTTGTTTGAAATAACTTATAGCCTGATATGTATTGACAATAGATATGTATTTTTAACAACTCTTTTTATTTGTGATGAAAAATATGTTAATTTTTTTTAATTACCTGTAATATGTTTTTTTTTTAAATTTTAATATTCATTTTTTTTTTGAAAAAAATAATAATAAAACAGATCTACAGCAAAAAAGTTCAATCTACTGCATTATTTTTGTGAATCTACTGCGGCAAGTTTGCCAAAAAGTGGCAACCCTGTTAAATAGACTTTTTTGTAACAAATGAACAGTATTAACCACAGATAATGATCTTATAGTTCCATTAAGGTTTGAGAATTAAAATCCCTAATGAATGCTAATTTTTAGCATGGTTTTCCATTCCAACAATTTTAGCTCACAGATTTCGGTGGATTAACTAAGGTTCAACAATGGTTCAGACATGTAATTAGTTTATTATTACATATCTACATTAACCTTGAACAATCGTTGAACGTCAGTCAATCTGCCGAAATCATTGAGTTAAAATTGCTGAATTAAAGACTGTTGAACCATGTTTGTACATCTGGCCCTAAGTAAACCTACTTAAATCTCGGTTTGGTGTGGTTAGTTGAAATCTACTTTTGGTCAACAGTTGCATTTGAATTTATTCTTCAAATTCAAAGTGACATTTTTTGCAGAATTCAAATTTGCCGATTTCTGTCTGGAGAAACTTCTTGGGCAATTTTTTCCCAGGAAAGGGAAAATGTTTAACTGTCTCGTGAGAGCCCTTCTGTACAAAAAACTTATCAATTTATGAAGTGTGGAATAGAATTACGTAGAAATTGGTGATAGTGTTGGGAGTTGAAGCTTGAAACCTAATATATTTGCAACAGTTTAAGGCATTTAATTTAATAATTTCGTTATTATGATTCCATAAATGTTCGTTCATTTAAATTGAAACTCTGTGATTATCAGTGCAGTTGTGTGAATTCCATTCCAATGTTGTTCCCGTACGTAAAAAAATCTTAGTTTTTTCACTGAAGAGAAAGTTCTCGACAGAATGAAACATTTTCCCTACTTATATGTGATTTTATGTCCAAGAAATTTGTTTGGGCAGAATTGTCTAAATCTGCGTTCTCGTACTTCTGCACATTTTTTTTTTGAGAACTTCATCTGATCTCTTCAAAATTTTATTGTCTGGAGTTTCTGCACAAAGTAACGGATCAGACTCAGACCTAAAGCTAGCTTCGACAGGTTCCTTATCAACTTATTCAGAATTGTTGAAGCATACTTGAACTATACGCTTCCACTCTTTGGAAATCTTCGAGTTGATTTGATAAGGGTTTGGTTCCAATTTAGTCAGATTTAAAAATAATAATACCTCTGTTCCTTAACTTAATAAAACTGCCAATTTGAATAAAATTTTAGTACAAACAGTTCAGTCAAAGTTCATGTAAAAAACAATAAAATTGGTAGTTTTTGCGATGCAACGAAGACACGAAATTATAACTTCAATTAAGAAAAAATTAAAAAAAAAAAAAAAAACATAAATAGAGGTGTAAAGATGCTTACCTTAGCAGAATTTGATAGCCTTCCGGTCAAAGAAAAAATCATTGCACATCGTTCGAATGTGTTGTTTGTTTTTACAACGTCTCTATTACTCGCAACAAGTTAAACATTCTATTAAAACTTTGACACTCCATAGTGTATAAAACGTGAATGGAATAAAGTCATACTTACGTTGGTATATGTACATATATGTATGTGTCGGTGTTTTATCTTTTTTTTAAATCATCAAAAAGCAAATGGTCTTGCCATTGGAATCAAAGAGAAGCTGAAAAATAATTGGATTTCACCTTGGAGTTGGGGTACATTTCCTATATAGCTACTGACAGTGTTCTGTCTAGTTGGATGAGCTAAATCTGGCTGTGTGATGTTCGAATGAAAAGCTTCCTTCAATTACGGACAACTTTAAATGACTTGGACTTGGACGTGAGAAGGAATCCTGCTTCATCCGGATGTACCCTTAAGGCAGTGACCGGTGCGGCGTCGCGTCGGCGGCGGTGGGTAGCTCACGCGGTGCTGTAGATGAATTTCTTTATTTCTTTATGATTGCTTTTTTTTTTTTAGAAATTTGGCCCTTGATTTATGGGTCTGGTCAAAATAGGCTGAATGCTAAAATACCAACGGAAAATCCGTGTTGAAGAAAAGAGATGGGAAAACTGTTGAATTCTCAAGATATTCGTTGTCGAGAATTATTTTTTTTGCGCTGCGGGAAATTGTTGCTCTTAGCTGAGGAGAGACATAATTTTTTATTTTTTTTTGTCTTTTAGATATAAAATCAAAAGCACGTTCATCAGGAAAACTATGATTTTCGGGAGGCACTTTTGTTTTTCATGAACATTTGTCTGCGGGCTTGATAAGATTTATGGCGGCAGAGTTTCCTTAATGTTTTTTTCTTTCTGTTCACTGTAGGTACCTTCTTTTGATGATAGATGCCTCATTTCTTTTTTCATTGGTCGCATTAGTTAAATAAAAAAAGAAATTCAAATGTGTAGATAAGTTCAAAAAAAAATTTACAGATTTCACTCATAGAGTAACCATTTGACTTTATTTCCCTAGATAAACAAAAAACATGACTAATCTTTACAATCTTTACAAATTAATTAAAACGTATTATAATAAGCTGTTTCAAACACCATTATAAGTTTTGAAGTTTCTAGGTGTAGGTATTTAATGTCAATTTCCATTTGGCAAAAAATAAATCTTGTTAGTTTTTTTTTAACTAACCCCATCATACTTCTAACCAAAAAAATCGTTTTTTTTTAAATCTAACATCAAAACTTACATACCTAATAGGAAAAACAAAAATATGCCCTAAAAATAGTTTCAAGCGCTTATAATTATGCCCTTAAAAATCAATTACATATATATGCCCTTAACAAGTAATTATATGCTCAATATTGCTTGTAGAAATATATTCTATGTAGGTATGTTTACCTATGTAATGTATTTTTAAAAACTGCACTAAAAAGAACGACATAAATCTAAACGTCTACAAAGCTAGCATATACACATTAGCATAATCAATTGAAATAATAACTAGAATTTTGTGCTCTTTTTGTGCTATTTTGTGTGAAAGTCTCGATTTTTGTGCTAGAATAGTTTTTGTTTTCTCATTTTTTATCTGATAGAGCTTGTAGGCAAACTGAACTAACAGCCGAGGATTCATATCTTTATATTCAGTATTTTTGGTGATGCCCCTATTTATTGCATTTAATCATTTTGGTAACACCACAACCCTGTCAAAACGATCCTTTAAACATTTTCAATGTTAAAAAAGTTTTGTCTCAATTAACGTATACGCCCATAAGTGAACCTCTCAGTACAAAAAGATAAAGCCGAGCAAAAATACGCACTATTTATGGGTCGCATATGAAAATGTTGCCAGTTCATAAGGCTAAAATGTGGTTAGGCGTTCAATATTAAGGCTAGGTATGCATCTGCAATTCTGTTCTTATTTTCATTTTAATTGCCTGCACGTCAAATCAGACAAAGCCAAAAATCTCAATTCGAAGGAACAATTTCCAATTTTTTATATGAATATTTTTGCGACCTTTAGTCCAATGCGTTTCGCCCAGGCACGACAGTTGGGCATAGTCAAATCAACTACGTTTGCATAGTCAAAATCAACTACGTTTGCATAGTCAAAATCAACTACGTTTGCATAGTCAAAATCAACTACGTTTGCATAGTTAAAATCAACTACGTTTGCATAGTCAAAATCAACTACGTTTGCATAGTTAAAATCAACTACGTTTGCATAGTTAAAATCAACTACGTTTGCATAGTCAAAATCAACTACGTTTGCATAGTTAAAATCAACTACGTTTGTATAGTAAAAATCAACTACGTTTGCATAGTTAAAATCAACTACGTTTGCACAGTTAAAATCAACTACGTTTGCATAGTTAAAATCAACTACGTTTGCATAGTCAAAATCAACTACGTTTGCATAGTTAAAATCAACTACGTTTGCATAGTCAAAATCAACTACGTTTGCATAGTCAAAATCAACTACGTTTGCATAGTCAAAATCAACTACGTTTGCATAGTCAAAATCAACTACGTTTGCATAGTCAAAATCAACTACGTTTGCATAGTCAAAATCAACTACGTTTGCATAGTTAAAATCAACTACGTTTGCATAGTCAAAATCAACTACGTTTGCATAGTCAAAATCAACTACGTTTGCATAGTTAAAATCAACTACCTTTGCATAGTTAAAATCAACTACGTTTGCATAGTCAAAATCAACTACGTTTGCATAGTCAAAATCAACTACGTTTGCATAGTCAAAATCAACTACGTTTGCATAGTCAAAATCAACTACGTTTGCATAGTCAAAATCAACTACGTTTGCATAGTCAAAATCAACTACGTTTGCATAGTTAAAATCAACTACGTTTGCATAGTCAAAATCAACTACGTTTGCATAGTCAAAATCAACTACGTTTGCATAGTTAAAATCAACTACCTTTGCATAGTTAAAATCAACTACGTTTGCATAGTCAAAATCAACTACGTTTGCATAGTTAAAATCAACTACGTTTGCATAGTTAAAATCAACTACGTTTGCATAGTCAAAATCAACTACGTTTGCATAGTTAAAATCAACTACGTTTGCATAGTTAAAATCAACTACGTTTGCATAGTTAAAATCCACTACGTTTGCATAGTCAAAATCAACTACGTTTGCATAGTTAAAATCAACTACGTTTGCATAGTAAAAATCAACTACGTTTGCATAGTCAAAATCAACTACGTTTGCATAGTCAAAATCAACTACGTTTGCATAGTCAAAATCAACTACGTTTGCATAGTCAAAATCAACTACGTTTGCATAGTTAAAATCAACTACGTTTGCATAGTCAAAATCAACTACGTTTGCATAGTTAAAATCAACTACGTTTGCATAGTCAAAATCAACTACGTTTGCATAGTTAAAATCAACTACGTTTGCATAGTTAAAATCAACTACGTTTGCATAGTCAAAATCAACTACGTTTGCATAGTTAAAATCAACTACGTTTGCATAGTCAAAATCAACTACGTTTGCATAGTTAAAATCAACTACGTTTGCATAGTTAAAATCAACTACGTTTGCATAGTCAAAATCAACTACGTTTGCATAGTCAAAATCAACTACGTTTGCATAGTTAAAATCAACTACGTTTGCATAGTAAAATCAACTACGTTTGCATAGTCAAAATCAACTACGTTTGCATAGTCAAGATCAACTACGTTTGCATAGTTAAAATCAACTACGTTTGCATAGTCAAAATCAACTACGTTTGCATAGTTAAAATCAACTACGTTTGCATAGTTAAAACCAACTACGTGGTGAATCTGTAGAAACTTCAAAATTTTATTTCGAATAAAATTTAATCGAAATTTTAATTCAATTCACACACGGCGTTTAAATATTTAGAAGCACTAGATTACAAAATTGAAATAAAATCGTGAGTCGATTTAACCAACTCAAAAACAAGTCAATTTTCTCAAAAAAAAACTCCAACCCAAATTTCCGTAAGCACATCTCGACCAGTGACGTCAGTGGTCATAAGAAGTGGAATGCGTAGTGCATACGACTTCGAAGACTGAGCAAATCTATAATGCGTGGGTTCAAACCTCATGGTGTGCATATAGAAAGTTTTTCACAAAGCTCATCAACACCACTAAAAAGGAGACTGATGATAGGGATCGGCACCCCTTGAAATAGCTATATCTCCAGCCAAACAAAAATAAAACGAATTACCTAATATACCTACGTAAAATTAATTCGTAAACAATTGGTGGTTGCGCCTTTAAGTTGTTGATGTTGTTCAAAAATTCAATGAAATTGACGGAATAAAGAATGGTCAAGTCTAATAAACTGACATTCTTGTATGAATAATAGGTACAATAAATAATGATAATAACTGAACAAATTATGTTTTTTATGAAAAAATATACTTACCTACAAAAATAGATATGTCAATATATGCAATCGTAAATATACAAAAATATGCATTTACTTATAAAGCGGATTTCTAAACTTGTCTCGTCTTAATAGTGATAGGTACTAGAAAAAAATATTCTGCGGCATATTTTTGGTTGTCCTACATATTACATACCTATGTACATAAATCGATTTCAAGCAAGCTTTACTACGGCTTGCACACTCAACTGCATTACTTGCCTTTCTAAAGCTTCGTATTCATTATGCGCGGCATCCGCGCGCACTATGTTCGTCCGCGGCAAATCATGATACTTGCCACGCATATTATTTTTTGAGAAAAATTTGATGAACCGCGGCAGACGCTCGCGGCAGTCGATCCAATTGACAGCTAGTAGCTAGTGCGCAAATCACAAAAAAAACTACCGTCTCAACTGCGCGCGAGCAAAACCATGTTCGACCATTGCCGCGCTTCAAAAATCCATCACGAATGGATCGATGCGCGGCATGTTCGAGCGCACAAAGGTTCGAGATGCCGCGCGCAGAAACCCGGTATTCATATTGCACAGCTGATGCGCATAGCAATGTTCGGTGGTTTGCCGCGCATAATGAATACGAAGCTTTATAAGACCGCACTGCATTAGCTTTAAGCTAAGTACAGACGATTGTCAGATCTTACAATATTGTCAGATCTGTCAATGGTCTGACAATAGCGGACAATTAGCTGACAATTGACAAATTTGTTAAAATGTAAAATTGTCCGTTCACACGATTGGTAGATTTTGTGCCAAAGTCTGACAATTTATTTGTCAGCTCTTGTCTGACAATTTTCGGACAATTATATATCTGACAATATTGTCAGCTTGAAAATTTTCTGTTCACACGGTTGGCAGATCAATAAAAATTAAATTCGCAATAAAAATTCAATTGAGGATTTCAAGATCAAACATCTTTTATAGAATTTCACTTTTTGATGTACATATGTAGCCACTATCAAGAAGAGGATACTTTCAAAGTGATTTGAAAATCTAGTTTCATAGTGGTAATTCCAAAACAATTGGACGAGCATTCGAAACAATTTAACTACAACTGGACATCGAGGGCAACGGACGACTTTACTCACTACGAAGGAGAAATATGCCAGAGGTCGTCAAGACGCGCTAGGAAGAACAAAAGTCCATATTCTCTATGGATTTATTAAACAAAAAAAAAAAAAGAATTTAAATTTTAAATCATTTATTTTTTGAAAGACGCAAGAATGAGAAGATCTTGCAATAATTGAACTATATTGCTTAGAAGAAAAAATAAACCTTTGCGTACAAAAAATTCAGCAGGCTTACTCTAGAGAGTTCGACTGATTTAGAAAGTGACCTTAAGACTATGTTAGATCTGTGCGAATTGGCGGCTGCCTATTGTTACCAATAGCTTGAGCTGGTTTTTTTTCAGGTAGTGTCCCTGTCCACCCTCGTTTTGGCATTCTTCAAATTTATTTGATTGCTCGTATAGTTTCTTGGCCATTTTGAAGTCCAATTTTTTTAACTTGTTGGAATTTGATGTTCACTTTATTTTCATCGTATTTAATCTTCGTTTGAGTAGATATGAAGAAATTCGTTTGAGTAGAATGAAGAAATTGTCAGCAATTGTAAGATGTTTTCAATGAAAACATCTGACAATGACCAATGAGTCTGACAATGTCCTAATCGTCTGACAATGACACAAATTGTGCGTTCAGACGATTGTAAGATACCTGAGAATTTTTTGTCAGATTGTCATCTGACAATTACCTGACAATGACGTTTCTGACAATATTGTCATACAAAATTGTGTGTACAGACGATTGTAAGACATTTGGGACAGTATTTTCACTGACAGATCTGACAATATTGTAAGATCTGACAATCGTCTGTACTTAGCTTAATAATCATTCAAATCCTATCCCCATAATTATGTAGCTGCATAGCATTTATACATATACCTACACTACACTACATACAAAAATCTGGCAGAGTACCTATAGATAGATAAACATTTTTGTTGGTTGCTGTTTTTCTTCTCTTTTTGAATATTCTTCATCATGACCATTCTCCACTGAAGCTTGTCTGTTGACGACGACCTTTCTTCGTTTTTTCCCCGCATACCTATTACCAACGCCTGCTGTAGTTCATCGCTTGTGTTCGTTTGTTTATTTTTATCATTCTAGTAATGTTTTATTAACGCCAACCAAAAATTTGATAGTTGTCCGACGCTGGAATCCATTTTTCATATTCTAAATTCATGTGTTCATTTCAATCATTCAGGTCATTTCTTTAGTAACAGCAACCAAAAATTTCGTTGTGATACCCTATACGCTGGAGTTCATTTCTGATTTATTGAATTTATTTCATTTAATCATTTTAGTAACACCACAACTCTGTCAAAACGATCCTATATAAACATTTTCAATGTTAAAAAAACGACCCTTAAAACGACGCGCTTAGGGATGGAATGTTTAGGATTGCGACCTCTTATACAGTAATTTGTCTATGTCGTTTTTTGTTTATATATGTTGTTGCCATGTCAGGGAACGGAACAAATGTCGGTCGGTAAAAGAAGTCCTAGTGTAAATAAAATAATAGTGAAAAATTACAATTAAGATTGTGCTTTACTCAACAAAAAAAATGTAGGAAAGTAATGTTGCATCCACCCCCCCCCCCCCTATTTACGAAATAGAAAAATATATGTATGTACATATGTATGTATATGGTCGTATTTATTAGATTTTTGACTGTTTAAACTATGTCTAAGTATTTCGAAAAAAAATCCAAAAACACGGTGAGTCACGTGGTTATTTCTTGCCAAAATACCAAAAATTCGATGCTTATCAAACCACGCCATTGAGCCTGCTGAGGCTGACCCATGTAAACACTCCTCATACAGAAATCCACAATTCGAATTTTAGTCTTGGTATTTCAAATAGACCCTCGCATAATAAATCCCTAAGTTTTATAATATCAGTTTGAAAGGATTAGTCTTTAAAATAAATTGTGATTTATTTTTTTCAATAAAGGGGGAAGGGAGGGGGGTATTAGGGGCTTATATAGATATATTTAGATTTTTTTTTTTAAAGAAGTGCCATCAAGAGAAAATAGAATCCATTTTAAATCCAGAAGAGAGACAGTTTAACAATAACAACGAAAAACAAAATAAAATTCTTTTTCAATACAAACAAAAATATAACATTTAATTTATGAGCGACACAATCTTAAAATTGAATTTATTTTTTAAACAAAATTTCAATGAATTCCGTTAACTGTCATCCTTTGTCATAAAGTTTGCGAAGGCCAATATTTTATAATTGCGCCTTTTGAAATTAAATTTATTGTGTTATTTTTTTTTAGAGAAAGATAATAAAAGAGAACTGTCATTTCTAATAGATTGTGTTTTTGATAGGATTACAAAATAAATTGAATGATAGGATTACAAAATAAATTGAATGATTGTGAATTGTGATAAAATCAAATTGTACATAAAATGTACGCATTTAAAAATTAATTGAGAAAAACATTGATGTTCATAATAAAGATTGCATACAGTCTAGGAAAAATAGACAGAATAGGCTGAAATTTGGCATGGAAGTTGGTAATAAAACTCTTTAAAAACTGGGAGAGTTCCTCATCGATCCGATGACCGCTAGGTCAGTTATAAGGGGTCCAAGTGTCTAAAAATTAGTTTTTTTTTGCAAATATCTCAAAAATGGCTTGCGCTAAAGAAAAATTTTGTTTCCCAATCTTGTAGCTAAAATTTCCTATGAAAATGGTCTTCTTGGTTTTTTCGTTGCATTAACCGTTAAAAAGTTTTTGGCAAATATCTCAAAAACGGGTCGTCATAGAAAAATTGTATGCCTCTATCTTGTAGCTCATATAATTTCCAACAAAAATAGCTCTTTTCTTTGTTCGTAGCATTAACCGTTAAAAAGTTACAGCAGATCGAAAATTCCAAAAATCTATAAAAAAGGGACAAAAAGTCATGAAAATGGGAGTTTTTGGAAAATATCTCAAAAACGGTATGTGCTAGAGAAAAATGTTATTCTCCAATCTTTTTAGACCCTTGGACCCCTTATAACTGACCTAGCGGTCATCGGATCGATGAGGAACTCTCTCAGTTTTTAAAGAGTGCCATTACCTACGTCCATTACAAATTTCTGCATCTAACTAATTATTTCCTTTCTTTGGCACTTTTTCGTTTATTTCTACTGGACTAATATCTATTACATGAGATTTAAGATTAATACTTCGATTAATTAATAAAAGCGACTTCATCTGACTATCCAAGAATTTTAATTTTCCTTTTTCGTAAAAACACAAATCTGAGAAAATGAAAACTGCTTAAATTTTCAATCTTGTAATTAAATATACCTCAAACTTGTTCAAGACTTTTACTTTGTCTATACGTTTAACAATAGGGACAACTTCTGTATCCTGCCAAAACTTTTCCAAACCCCATAGAAAGTAATCATGATATTATCAAAGTTAAAGTTTAATCTACTTATTGCCTATTAGGGGGCGAATTTCAATTATGAATATAATACACTTTCAAAATGTATCTCAATATCGATGTTAAATCTTTAAGAGCTTATGAAACACCTTTAATATTGCATGTATTGTGTATATGTATGTAAAAGCAGAAACTAATTTTACCTTAATTCCCCAAAAAATGGATTATCTTGACCAAGATTCAGTCAAATAAGCAACATCGTTATGGCGTAAGCTTTTAAAAAGGAGGTCATTTAGTGAAATTTCGATTGAGTGTCACACACACGGAACCTATCCAACGTTTTGTTTCATTTTTACTAATCCTCTTAGGTCCTTAGTGGTTTTGGTTAGAAGGGAATAAAAATTCATACCACACAAAATTTTCTTTAATATTCTTTTTGATTTTCTTGCAGTTATAACCATGAGATCCAGGAAAATATAAAGTAAAAATATTAAAGAAGACGTTTCAAAAAGTTAGTTCTTAGTTTAGAATGTTCTCTATCCCCATTGTATTTATTTTGTTTTTGGTTTACGAGTGGTTTTGGGGAATATATTTTTTTTTTCTTTTGGAAACACAGATAAAGATGCTAACCACAGCAAAATAAAACCAACCGCACCCCTAGAAGAAAATTCCATAAAAAATAAATTGAATATTCAAAGTTTTTTTTTTTCTATACCGAGAGAAAACCGTGGCATACTTTTGGTTTTGTTTTTAGTTAAAGGGGTGAAAGGGGAGGATAATATATACCTACTGCCGCAGGCAATGAACTAAAATAAATAGAAAGGCTAAAAAGCTAAGAAAGACTTTATCGTTTTCTTCTTTTTTGTTGTCATATAAAAAAATATTAATTATGTTTTCTCTTAACTTGAGCCTTCGTTGAAACCACAGTTAATTCACCCAAATCGGCGAGTTAAAATTGCTTAGCCACGTTTGTTCAACTGGCCCTAAGTGATTTTTAATTGCTAAGGATCAGTTGTACAAACATTCAAACCGTAGTTCTGCAAATTTTAATCTACCAATTTCAGCTAATTAATTGAGGTTCAATAGTGGCTCAGGTTTCAATGTTATAAATGCTTGAACCATAGTTGAACCTCAGTTAATCCTTCGCAATCGGTGGTTTAAAATCTTGAACCAAGGCCGAACCCTGCTAATACAATTAATCCTTAGGAATATTAAAGAGAAAACTATAAAGAGTTAGGAGTAACACAATCTTTAAAATATTTTTAATTTGAAAACAATGTCTCCTGAAAGCTAATTTCACATAACAAGATAACTTAACTTGATAGCCAAAAGTCAATTTATTAACATAAATCCTGTAAAGAAATAGTTGGTGCATATTTTATTTCCGGTAAAACTTATAGTTGGAGTGTTCAGTGTTCAGAGTAAGACATTTGACAAATCTTGAGACACAAGAGTTTAAAGTCCTTTAAATAGAACTTCTGTGTTACATTTCCTTAACTTGTACAATTTTTTGTCAAGTGCAATTGAAAACCAATGACCGTAGAAGGCCGCCAATCACATAAGATAAGAATTAAAGTTTTCTTTTAGCCTTTACATTGGTAAAAAATTTGAAAAAAATGTACAATGTCACCTACCCCCTTTTTAATCTAAACGCTTCAGTTAATCTGTAAATAGATGTACAGATCTAGTAGTTGAAGTACAGGGTGCGGCAGAGAAACTTGCTGATTTGAATTGGGCGCCAACGTGCGAGGGATGGTCAGAAAAGGGCGGGGGGGGGATCTCATTTGAAAGAGGGGTTCCTGAAGTTTTGTTCTCCCATAAGCATGTTGCCATCATGGGTTGGACAAAGGAACAGCGCTTATTCGCCGTAGAGGCTAACTTTTCTAACGGTCGGTCCGTAGTGCGCACTCAACGGGCCTTCTGAACTCGCTTCGATATTCATGCCGCAGGTCCCGTTCCTGGCCGACAATCGATCGTTTCTTGGGTGAGGACATTTCGGGAAAGTGGAAGCGTCGTAAGAAAAAGTCCGGGAGCTCAACAGACCATCAGAACTCCAGAAAACGTCGAGAGGGTGATGGAATACTTTTTGCGCTCTCCCCGTCGTTCTGCACGTAAACACGCTGCCGCTCTGGGGATGTCTGATCGTTTAGTGAGACGAATTCTTCACGCCGAACTAAAGTTTCATCCTTACAAGCTTGCTGTGGTCCAACAGTTAAATAAACGCGATTTCGCTTCTCGTCTAACCTCTCGTCTTGAGGGGTTACGTCCCGTGGCCCCAGATTTGGTGCCCTGCGATTTTTTTTTATGCGGGGTTATCTGAAATCCATCGTTTACAACGACAAACCCTGGACCCTGCAACACCCCAAGAACAACATCCGCCAAGCCATCGCCAACATTCCCGTCGATATGTTGTAAAGAGTGGAGCGAAATTTCAAAACTAGGGTAGAGCAGTGCGTCGCTTGTGAGGGCCGCCATTTTCCCAACGTAATTATTAAAACCACTTGAGACAAAAATTCAGAATGTGTTCTTTACAATAAAAAAAAAAATTAAATCGATATGTGAAGTACTTTTTGTTTTATTGACTTTTCAAATAAGCTGCAAGTTTCTCTGCCGCACCCTGTATTTGTTTCACTGACGGGATCAGAAGAGTAGAGCAAGTGGAAGTTTACCTACCTATTACCTAATCTTGTGTTCTAGACATTTAATTGCTGTCTCTAAGATTCGGTGGAATTGTTCGATCGTGCCATTTGCCTGAAGATGATAGGGTGCTAGTTATCTGTGTGTCTTCATACGGATACCCAGAAGTTTTGAGCCTTCATTGAAAAGAGAGAGTCAAAATTGTCTCCTTTAGTCCGTCACAATTCCAAACCTTTAAAATCTTCGCGATTCCAAACCTTTAAAATCTATTCAGAAATAAAGGCTGATCTATTGCAACTGTTTCGGCGGGGATATTAACTATTGGAATAACTTCAGGCCATCTTGTAAAACGTTATATGCGAGTATTTGAAACCATCAGAAAATGACAGAGGCCCAAAGAAGGCAAAATAAACATTTTTATCTATTGAAGAAAGATTTCCGGTTGGAGATTTGATGTGTTTTTGAATCTTACTTTTTGACAGTTGACACATTTCTGTGACCATTTGTAACAATCGTTTTTCATATCCGGTGTTCATCGTATCGAAAGCTAGGTGCCGCAAAGATGCTGAAACATACGGACGTGCCAGTAGAATTATCACAAAAGATTTGATGATCAAAGTTAAGCATACTGATTCGTTTAAGCTGCCATGATGTCGCTATAAGCTGAGTAGTTTATTGAGTTCGATATTGGTCTACTGTTGTTTTCGAAATAAAAAACCCAAAGATTGTCGATTACTTAAAACAAGATGCATCTACCATGATTAAATACGTTGTGCTTTCAGCTGAATGCGCGAGGAAAACTGAATTGGCAAGAGCTGGCCTTTACAGGCTATCATTTAGTTCTCGAGTTCAGGCGTACATTGGATGACAATTTTTGTCCTTTTTTTCTGTTGCCGGATGGATATG
Source organism: Epistrophella euchroma (assembly GCA_947049315.1). NCBI lineage: Eukaryota > Metazoa > Arthropoda > Insecta > Diptera > Syrphidae > Epistrophella > Epistrophella euchroma. The sequence continues at coordinate 114,879,962 of OX346245.1, read as the reverse complement.
CATTAAGTGGAGCTTGAATCTGAGCAGCTTTGGGAATAAAAAAGCTTAACATAACCAAAAATATTCGCAGCTCCTGAATGGTTGATGATTTCTTGAAGGGTGGAATGGAGTCAACCTTGAATAGCAAGAGCTTAGTTTCCTCTTCTGTGGCAAGGTAACCCAAGAAACAGATGACGCTTCAAATGTGCATTTGGAAAAGGATTGATAGGTAATTCATGTTCTATAAAACGCTGAAGAAGCTGTCTTAGCTAATGTTCTCGATATCTTTTTGCTGACTTCAATGCAATGAGTAAGTCATTAATATAAGTTAAGCAGAAATAGTCCAAAAGCCATAACCCTGAACCCAAACAGTCCAAAAGGCGTGATGATAGCTGTTTTTGATAGCTGTTTCTGGCACCACAAGGATTTGATGGTAAGCCCGAGTCACATCCATGGCACTGAAAACTTTCTTGCCCTTGAGATGGTGAGCAATGTCTCCCAAGAGGAGGCATGGTGTATAGCTCTCTGAGATGGTGTTTGAGTTAAATTTTCTGTATGCAAGTAAGGTTGCCATTAATTATTTTCCTGCTTCGTCATATCATCTGCTTTTTGACGGTTTACATTTTTACAGATTTCTTGGCTCATCATGTATTTTGCAATCTTGAGGTGCTCAGGAGAAAGTCATCCAGCCTTTAATTTACAGGAGCAGGAAGTCCCTTGGTTTGAATATGGTACATCACATTGTGCTTCATTTTAGCCAAAAGGTTTGTTTCCGTGATTTCTTCATCATATACTCTTTTAGCAATTCAAAGAAGAAAGAAAACCGGCTTATTGTTCCAATATTTGCAGCACTTGATGGTAAAGATGTAGCAAAATTTTCAATTATTTTCTTATTTCTGACATCAATTTAAAGATCAAAACACGACAAGAAATCATATCCAATTATTATAGGCTCAGTTACTTGGTCGATGACATAGCACATACGCTTTGTTTGATTACGATTTTTTCTATGGATGACGACAAATTGACTGAAATTGTGGCTCGAAACCTTTTTGAAGATTTCTTCTTGTTAATATAAAGATAACTTATTGTGTTTATTGACTAGCTAGCCGCCGCCGTTTGCTGTCCACGTTCTTGTTTCCCCTGTGAAAGTGGCATGGTTTTTTGCACTTTACTGCATCTTTGCCTAAAATTCGATGATAGAAACACAGGTTTTGGCTTTTTTTTAGAACTGGATATCTTCCTCATCCAAGATAAATTTCGAATTGTACCAACGTTTGAGGTCTTTCAGTTGGTTATGGCAGAAATACTCGAGAGGGGGTTGAGACAGAGGCAACATCTAAATTTGTATAGACATCAGATATTCTGTCTGCCATATCTGTCAAGGTCTTGAGGTTTTGTTTGGAATTGCATGAAAGAATTGATGGCATGTTGTTTGACAGTTGCTGCTTCCACAGATTTTTGAGGAAAGCTCCCTCATCTTCCTAAATACTAAATAGCTTTTTTGGCCTTCTTTTGTCAAGTGTGATCCCATTGAGAAGGGTTTTGCGACTCTTTTGGAGCATTTTATGAATTATAACTTCTGTATTCTGTTATAGTTAGAATTTTCGTCAACGATTCTACATACCTAAATTAGCAATGGATATTAATATTAAATACCGAGGATATTTCAGTAACCTTAGTGTAAGTTATCAATCCAAACTATTTACAAATATGTTAAAGCAAGAAATGTAAATTAAAATATAGTACATATGTATATCATGGTAAGTCAACATAATTTCCCAAATTAATATTCGTATCAGGTTACAACCCCACCTTTTGACACAATTCTTATTTTTCCCATTACATTTGTTAAAAATATTTTTCCAGTAGGTTTAATGTGCTAAAATTTCAATTATTTTTTTTTGTTGTTTTTTTTTTTGCAAAAGTCAAATACATTTAATTAACAACTCACCTTAATATCCTATGCCTCCTCCATGAGAATGAAGCCTTGCTTCAGGATTAAATTACAGAATTTTATTTCTGGACACAAAAAACAAAAAAAAAACGAACCCATACCTACACTCTTGCTTTCATTATGAAAAACTGTTGAGTTTTCTCTTTGCTTCGGAAATCTCCGTCATCCCATAAATAAATAAATAAATAAATAAAACTGAAATTAAAACAAACAAAATATGAAGTGAACTTCCTAAAAAAAATGATGAAGGTTTCTCCTTCATTTGAATCAGAAGTAGGTTATCCTTTGACGTGTCTTTGATATACCAAAAGCAGAAGGATGAAGCAAAAAAAAAAATTAATGGAAAAATCCATATTTCAATTAGAAAAGCAAAGCAACAAGAAATATTTCCGCTTCAACTCACTTAACTATGAGCAGACTTGTGTTAGTAATTTTTTTAAAAGAAAAATCTCTTTTTTTTATATTTTTACTTTCGATATAGGTAGGTACCCAAACTAGGTATACCAACTTTATGTCAATTTATTGCTTTGTAAAAAATATTGAGCTCGAGATTTTGATTGATCGGTTCCGGGAATTCTAACTGTTCGATTTGATTTACTTATCTCTGGGGACTGGGGTGTCCTAGTTATGTAAAAATTAAGTTGAACATAGGAGGAGCTTATGTGATAGTTTACGCTGGTGAAAAAGTGGAACATAAGCGTTTAAGTTGAACATAAATATTTAAGTTTCGTTTCAGCAAATGCCTCACCGTTTTGAATTTTTCCTCTAATATCTGTTTTCCGACAGATAGTCAAGAGAGAAATTACAGCTGAGAAAACACCCAACAATTTATGGAATACACTTTAAAAATACCAGCAGTACGGTGATTCGTTGTAAGGAAAAACCGTTATCTTATATATAAAAATGAATGTTTCTGTGTTCGTCTTTCATAGGCAAGCAAACCGTCCAACCAATTTAGTTGAAATTTACAGAATTTGTTCTTATTAGTAGTGGGAGGGTTTATGAATTGGTTTTAGTAAAATACGTCAACTACACACCAAGATAATAATAAAATTTAACACTACAATGTGTATAAAAAACAATCAAAAAATTAAGAAATAGAAAAATATGTATGACAATAGTAAAAAAAATAATACAAAAATTTAAATTTATCAATCAAAATAAAAATAGAATTAGTTCAGGTTTCTCCAAGATCTCTGAGATCTCAGAGTTCAGAGACCTCAGGCAACCTCAGAAATCTAAACGTACCTAATTTTTCAGTGAGATTCCTTACTGTCAAAAAGCTGGGCTGTGACTAAATTTTTTTGGATTCGCTCAGTTATTTTTTTTGCAGTTTATTTAATTAATAAAAAAGAGATAGAAATTGGTTTTGAATATTAGCGGAGAAATTTTGTTCAGGTTTCTCCTCCTGCTCAGTGGAGCTGATGGATCTTGCTTAGTGAGATCTCAGAAACGTGAACTAGCTAAATGCCTCCCAAAGGATCATCAATTGGAAGATCTACCAGCGCCCGCGGAGTGAAAAGAAGAAATAATTATGAGCTTATCGAACAAGCGAGGAACAACAAGATAGGAGTGAAGCAGATTGTTTACGAGTTGCTAAATTGCGTGCATCAGAAACAGAAGAGTCCCTCTTTTGGATTTTTTGTTATGAAATAAAAAAAATTTAGCAGGCGAAGCAAGGCGAGCACGGGTCTTCTAGTAGATCAATAAAATGTGTATCTAATTTTTTTACTTCGCAGGACCTATTGGAACGCACATATTTTTGTTGAACGTATTCACGCTCAATCATTTCACTGAACGTGTTCACTCATCTGTCTTTTATGGGCAAAACAGATTAGAACAGCAACAGCACCCCACCAGCATTGTCAACAGCTGACCAGCGAAAATTTCTCAAACACATTGCCAACAGCAACAGCACCTACATTTTTTTTTTTTTTGTTCGGTCCCACACCAGCAACAGGCCTAACTGCTGGCGTCGCTCTTAGGATAATGTCTCACACGAGCGTTATTTTCTGCGCGTCCCTTTGGAAGTACGTCCTGAAAACGGAGAAAACTTTTAGGAATGGGCGCACGACCGTCCACCTGGTAATTTCGTCCGCGAGTCCAACTTTTTCGATTGTCTAACTTTCATGCCGCGCAGATTGTAGAATGGCTTCGGAATGAGGGGTTGGGTTACTGTCGTTAATTAGTATATGAACATACGACATACGAGCGTTTCTTACCGATCCGATAACCGTTAGGTCAGGTAGAAGGGGTCAAAGGTTATAAAATGAGTTGTTTTTTTTTTTGCAAATACATATCTCAAAAACTGTTTGTTTTAAGGAAATATTGTTTTGTACAAATTTTCAGCTGAAGTAATTTGCCATCAAAATAGTTCCATGATCTAAAAAAATTTTCATGACTTTTGACCCCTTAAAACAGATTGTTCGATTTTTTGGATTGTTGTAACTTTTTAACGGTTAATGCTACAAAGGCTAGTTTTGTGGTACATTTTCAGAGCTATAAAATTGCTTAGCAAAATTTTTCTCTAAACTCAACCGTTTGTGAGATATAAGCAACAAAAAAAAAAACTATTTTCATGACCTTTGACCCTTGTTACTGACCTATCGGATCGGCGAGGAACCCACTCGTCTCATGTTTATTAACCCTAAAATGCATGATTTTTCCCTTAAAAAAAAATATTATGGGATGGCGAAGCAATCCAAATAAAGGAAAAAAATATTTAAAAAATCCTGTGCAAATAATAACGGTGTTTTAGGAAAAAAACTAACTGTATCAATTTTGTTACAATATGCATTTAGACCTGATGTAAAAAAAACTTTACTATGATGAGAAGCTTACAGCCCGGCATCATAAGGGCATACGATGGTCCTGTCTCGTTTGGTTGTGAATTGTGATATCTGAATTATGTCACTTGAAGGGGTAGTCTGCAGATCCTTCCTGATGCGCTTGGGAGCTGGTTCCTATGCAAAAATGCTGTTGACTTCTGCTTGGTCGACCTCTTGCAGGTTGAACGTGGTGTTTGCAAAGAGTTTCAGCAAGCTCAGTTCTGAAATCAGCTAAATTCATTATATATCATTTGCTGCTTTATCCCATTTTTAGTACAAACTTGCTTATATAAAACTTCACGAATTTATTATCGCCGCCCAACTTTTCATGTGGAATCTGTACCTGCCCAAATACGAGTCCATAAGATCCACCCCGCCCATATGGGCATTGTATTCTCTCACAACTTTGGGACACTGTATAAGATTCTTCCTCTTTTCAGCCTTGTCGTATCTTTCAATTGAAGAAACAGGTTCTGCACTCACATAAGTTGACCGCAAAGTCAACTGTTTGTTGTCCTTCCAACTTACTGATGGATGACATTTCAATGCCATCATAACTGGTCACGTATATTCATCAAAGGATCCTCTCTCCACAGACCTGGCCATTACTCTTTGCTTTGTCGGCAATTTGTTACCCAGATTTACATACCTCTGACAAGTTACCATTTTCTAACAGCCTTAGATACTCTACGATATCCCTATCAGCAATGTTTTAACGAGCCATTCTATATAATTAAAAAATGCAAAAAGTTCAAACCTATAACCAAGCAAAATTGAGTCCAAAACTATAGCACAACATGTTGTATAATTTTTGATACAAACAAAAAGTGAGTTTTTTTTAAATGCATAAATGCAATTTTTTATAAAAATAATAATGGGACTATATAAACAAAGTACTAACCTTTGCTAATCTTATTTTTTGAACTCAATCCGCCTCCGAATTTCTTCGATAATAAAAAATGAAAACTATCAATTTTACTAAATAATAAAACTGCCGACTGTCAGTGAACAATATCATACAATTTACAAATAACGGTTCCGTCATGAAAAATTTCTTTTTATTTTAGTCAAGACAATACTGTTCGTTCAATTTCTATGTTCTTTTAGTTTGTAAAAAAAGTAAAAACTGTTTTGAAGTGAGTAAAAGTAGTTGTTTCATTTTTGATAGGTACAACATATGCATTTCCCAATATCCACACTACTAAATTTCTGCCTCTAAATAAAAAAAATCCTTGATTTAGTTTTATACCCTGTCCTATATCTACGAGTTTTTTCTTGTCGCTGCAACGCATCGCATACACGTTCTATAGCCTTTTGTCGAATTTATCCAAAACAACCTGTATCTTTTGAACTTTATTAATAAAACTTTGTATTTGGTGTTAAAATTATTTTCACAATAAAAATGCTTGAAAATCTTCTGAGAGAATTCAAAAATGTTTAAACCATATACAGTAGTGAAATAGTATACTTATATGAATGTTTATGAAAAGCTTCTCCAAAGTAATAATGTTATGTATAGTTTTTTTTTTTTTTATTAATGAAATTGTTTTGAAAGAATAGTTCCACTTCTTCAAAGTTTATTTCAAAGTTTCGAAACTAAAAAACATACTGTTGACTAACAGTTTTCTGAAATATTTCTAAAAGTTATTCAATTTTTCGTTCCATTATGCTGTAAGAACATAACTGAAGTTATAAGTTAGTAAGTTATTCATTTTGAGTTCTAAACATCAAATGAAATTCTTTTCCTGTGCCACATGTCGCTATATGGTTATTTAATGGTCGTTTTAGTTTAAAATTTAAATTAAATATTCTGAATCATAAGTTTTGTAATTTATTTACTTGTTTGAGTATGTTTTGATGTACACAAAAGAAACATTGAAAAAACTATTATGTAGTTAAAGTTTCTGCTATGACTTTTTGAATTAACTCATGTGAAAAATAACTCGCATACATCGACACTTAATACCTACCATTCATCTATCCATGGGCGTTTATATAGACTTCAAAGTATTCTCTGGTGTTATGCAATGAATAATTTATACAGCCTCTCGGGATTTAAAATAAACGATGATAAATGTTTGTATATGTATATGCACTTCCTTTCAATACACATCAATCAATTTAAAAACTTCCCACCGCCGCTGCCACCATCTACACCACCCACTTTATGGGCTATACGAGTTATTAACATAGCAACAGCCATCTGATGATGGGTAACGAGCGAATTTGGTTTCCATACATAGAGAGGACAATCCATTAAAAAACAAAGCAGAAAGTTCATGCTGCTGTAAATCGATTTCAATGGTATAAGTACAGATACCCTACTAACACTTTAGAGCTCTTTACGACCTTCGCTTCTCACAAATCGTCCTCTTGGTCACAAAACTGCCGGATAAATTGTTTTCCAACTGTCAGCATCGCTCTCATATGCATATCCTCTCCTTTTAAAAACAGAAGTCTCATCCTTCATCACAACAGAACTAACATCACCAACATCATTATTCACCTGCAAGGCTCTTTTGGCACCTTCACCCTTAAACAAGGGCGGGGAGGACTTATTCCGAATAAAAAAAAAAAACAAATACTTCATTGTTAGGCGTATGCAAGAGCACCTCTTTTGCAATCATCAGGAGTGTGCCGGTGCCCGAAACCAGATGCCACTCTCGAGCTATTCATGACCTTTGCGAAAACCATCAGAAGCCTTGTGGCATGAATGGTTTTGAAATAATATTCTAGGTTAGGTAAGGTAAAGGTATAACCTGCTTTAAATTCTTCAAAAATGCATACATGTAATTTACAATGCTGTGGCAACAAATTCTAGTTGTATTTATAAAAGGTGCTTGAATTTTTTATCGAGAGATAAAAAGAGGAAAAGGCTGTGGGATCTTAGCACCTCATATATGGGATATTCGCAAAAAAAAAAGTATGCAGTCTAAAAGGTCAGTAATTGGTCATAAAAGATCAGGTAGATTAAGAAATTGGATAGGCTTAGAAAATTTTTAATCCAGGGTTGAAGTTTTTTAACGCGACTTTTGGCACCTCTTTTATGGGACATTCGCAAAAAAAGTGTACAACTTGAAGGGTCGCACTTAATAGTGATAAAAGGTCAGGTAGTTTCAGTAATTGGTCAGGCATAAATTTTTTTAAATTTTTTCAAGGTCATTACAAGGTCAAATGAACTTTTAGCACCTCATTTATGGGATATTCAAACAAAAAAAAATGTATACCATCCTTAATTTTTCTATGACAAGACAACCCTTCTATCAATTAGCAATTAGTGGATCTGTGGAACCAGAATTTTAGTTGCTGCAGTCAGGGACGGATTAAAACATGTAGGGGCCCCTAGGGAATTCTAGCCTCGGGGCCCCTCCCCTCCAAAAAAAAGCAAATTATATCTATTTAAAATTGTCAACACCTTTTTTCCTTTTTTTAATTATTTCTTCCGTCGTTTTATTTTTTCCGGTTCGAACGCTTTTATGTATATTTATGTCTCTTTCATTTATTTATTTTCTTAGTCATTTAACTTGTTTTATTTTTATTTATTCTCTTCCTATGATTTGTAATTTTCATTGTTTCTTAAAGAAAACGCATTTTAATTCGACAATTGCGATTTTAAATTTAAAAATTGTTTTAAACAAATTGGCAATCGTGGTTTTCAATGATAAACCCAATTTTCAAATTTACAATCGTATGGGTTTTTGATATGGCATCTGTAGTTATCAACATTTCAAATTTATTGACGTTGGTCTTGGAAAAAGAACTTTTCATTAATTTTAAAAATGAAAATTGTCATTGTAACACCATTTTTTTGTTTTGGGCGTAAAGACATAGAGGTAGGAAATATTTAGATATATCTATGTATATTGTATACAGCAAGACAAAATTCAAATATCTTGGCATTATAAGGTCCGCTCCTTTCCTTTAAAACTCTGTGCATTCAGTTCTGACAAAGTTAATATAATAAAAATAAAATGGTAAAAAAAAATAAAATGCGAGCATATGCAGATTATCCCAAAAGGGTATTCAGACGATATGCGATATACGTAAAAATGACGTCAGAGTCGCAAACGTATGCGACTTTTATATGCCGTCTGCTCGTAGCTTAAGATAGTAACGAATAGGTTTCGAACAAAATCAGCAACTGATTATTAGGTGTGTTTGATATCTTTTTCCAGTAAAATGTGTAAAACCTGTCAAATTTTAAAATAAGGGAAAATTCTCCCAGAAAGGGGAAAACTTTTCAAAATGTTATAACAAACGCACAGAACCACTTTTTGTACAAAACCTCACTTTTGTGTGCATGGCGCCACACGTCTACATGAATCATTTTTATTTGTGACTTTAAACTTTTGACTACATTATTATTTCATATGTTCTCAAAAATTTCTAAAAAAAAAAAAAACAGCGAAATAATGCCGTTATAGTCAGAAAGCGAAGACCAAAATACATTTGTTTACATTTCCTAGTCGCTGTCAAGTGGCATCCACTGACGGTTAGGGTTTTGACAGTATAGTTACACTACTTGCACGCAGGAGTTGCAACTTTTTCGAGTTAACAAACAGGAATATTTGTGATACCTAATTAATGAACATTTTTGCTAATTTTTAAGAAATTTCAAGTTACCAAACACAGCAATTCGTTGGTAACTGCTATAAGCGTTTACTCGATGTCATAAACCTTTTTTATCCTGGCCAGACAGAGCGCGGGCCGACGGGACGGTCAATACTTTACTATAGAGAGAAAGAACTCGGCGGTCAAATTTTGTTTGTAAGTTTATACAAAGACCGCCGGACGGCGTTCTGTCTGACCAGGCCTTTAGAAAACCAATTGCCGGAGATTTTTTTGACATTTTCTTTGGATTTTTTTTTAAAATCTCTTGTTCATTTAGCACAAGAAATCTGAATCGGAAAAGCTGAGGTGAACGCCCACAGAACAACAGGTCAAGTTTTAGATAATAGAAGACGAATTTAAATAAAACATAAACAATAAGAAAACACACAAAAAAAAAAGGGGAGATAACTCTGCATTTTTTTCAACCTCATAAATTTCGTCTACCCCCGCCACCACTCGCCAATGTACCTAAAAATCGCTAGGAAATATTGCATCGTTTAAAAGCAGTCTAACGTGGAAATAAAACAATCCAATTTTAACTTTCACAAAGGTAAATGGGAAGAAGCGTAGTTCAAACGCTTTAACATTTAACTAAGCATTGTAACGAGAAATTTTTCAAAGTTGTTTGTGATCTGTGTTAGTTCACAATAACGAAATTTTTAAAATTGAGTAACAATAGCCTAGTTTCTCTTCTTTGGAACTCTGTGATTTTCTGTGCATTTGTGTGAATTTCAGTCTCACGTTTAGTTCAGTCAAAGTTCATATAAAAAAATAAAACTGCATTTAAATGCACAGAAAATCACAGAGTTTCAAAGTAAAAGAACGGCTCAATTATTCACAAATTCAATTTATAGTTTATGACGAATTCCTTTTAACAAAAAAAAATCGATTTGTTTAGAAGAAAAAAATGGATTTTTCTGCATAAAAATCGATTCTGTTTAGAAAAATAATCGAATTTTTTGTTGAAAGGAATTCGACATAAAAACAAATAAGAAGCATTACACCTATGAATTTATTTTTTTTTTTCAAAACGCGCAGGGCCCCAAGGAACGGCCGGGGCCCCTAAGCATTTGCCTTTCTTGCCTTAGGCTCAATCCGCCCCTGGCTGCAGTTGACGTCAACTTAGCAGGACACCCATTTTTTTCACAAACCAACAGAGTAATACATTTTTTTTTGCCTAACTAATTAGCAATTAAGTAGCAACTAATTAATATATACTTTTTAATCTGCAACGGAAAAAGTGACCTGCTAAGTTGATACACATCTATTTTTCTGGTTTCATTACAAAGCTATCTTTAATTTGATACTAGGTAGAGAGGGTTGCCAAGACCACGCACTTATTTTAAATTAGGCAACCCTATTTTATTTTTTGCGCTATCTCGTCAAGCCCTATCGTTTGAGTGTAGTTTGGGCCTTTTACTCGATGAGCTAAGTTGGGGTCAATCAAATGCATCGGAAGTGGCCATGCCAACCTTTAAGTAAAATAATTACAAAAAATTTAAATATTTAATTAAAATTTTATTTGTATTTGTGTTTGTAAAAATTCGATTTCAAATTTTAAACACCTAAGGGGGCGTTATAAAAAAATAAGTGCTATTCTTTCTTCTAACGAGTAACTCGCAATATTGAAAAATATAAATACAGTTACAACTGGTGATATAAACACTAAACTCCCTGATGGAAGAAGTAAGAAGTCAACAATATTGGACCTTAAACATAGACACCACTGAATTCTTTCGACTCGTATCGAATTTTTAAAATCTTTTTACTTGAACATTGTTTTTTTTTTATAATTATGTATTATTTCGTTAATTTTCTTAATAAAGTTATAAATGCTGTTTTTTTGATTTTTTTGGATTTTTAAATTCCTCAAAATCCAATCTCTGATAAATAAGTAATTAATAAATTGTTGATTAGTTTGCTTATTGTTTTGAATTATGCATAGTTCAGATATTCCTTGAAAAATTTAATTCTCAAAATTTTTAATAAAATCAATAATTACGGTCGTTAAAACAAATTTCGAAGAAAATCTTTCTTAATTTAAACTAATCTCAGAAACCAGACCACATAATTAATTTTGCGGTTAATGTATTAATAAAAGTTGCAACCACACAGTAAATATTTTGTCCTTGATTAAATGTTCTTAACTCTTCTTAAAATATAAAAGCAAACACTGCGGTAGGCAACAAATGCCAATAATTGCCACCCATTCAAAGCTAAACAATCAGAAAATATTTAATTTAAACAAAACCCTCTGTACTGTACTCCCACCCCCACCAGATTCAAATGCAGCCAGCCGCAATTTAATTAACAAAATCTACATTTCTGAATTTTCTGATATATTTTTTAAATTTTCTTTAAAGGCACACCCCAAGGAGGACCAATCAAATACCGAAATTCAATATATTAGTGGCCATCCTGCTGGGGATGTGGGGCAAATGTTGAACATGGTCGACACAAGGCATCCAACACAACTTGTCCACCACAACCGCACAACAACTATGGCATCGCAATCCCAAGAAGTCGACCATGATGGCATCCTTCGTGATGGCCCCAATGATGATAGCAGCCACACAATCTACCCATCATCTTTTAATTCAGATGGCAGCAGCATTAAGCAGAACAACGAACAGCAAAAAGGCGTTGGGGCAACATCTTTTCGCAGCTCATTTAACGACTTTAGCTCGGAGTTCAATGCTAGCGCAGCAATGGACCTGGCTCTAATCATCAGCCATCACAGTGCACACAATGCTCCAATTATCCTGGAAGCTGATTCAATTGCAAATGCATCATCGTCGTCGTTGCCGAAACCGAAACACGAGGTGGGCGGTCCCCAAAGCACAACAAACACCAACAATTCGGTCTTGAGCACAACACTGGCGCCCAGCACGACTGTCAATCCAGCACAGGAGTGCATTGTCATGGGTAAGTTGTTCTTAGCCATCAGGGGGGGCGGGTGCGTTTTTGTGGCGAGAAAAAAGGGTTGTTTTGGTAAAAGCATAAATAATTTCACAAACTATGTGATTGTTTGTGCACTCCGGGTTGTGTTTTGCATGTATTTGGGTAGAACAGGCGGATCTACATTATACCACATCCATAGCATAGCCCAGTGCCAGTGTTTGGACGGCTTAATGATCTAGTTAAACGTTTGGCCTAATTGAAAGAACCCTGCCCGAGAGTGGCGAAGCAGTTAATCACACTGTTTACTATTGGGACATTGTTATGGGTGTGATGGAAAATGAATTATTTTAAAGTGCTTTCCACTTCCAGGGTGCCATTTTAGATTTTAAAATTGAGATTAAAAGATTGACTAAGCTTTACTGATGTCCTCTGCTATCCAGAATAAATCTTATTTACTATGGCAATTACGCTAAAGTGCGCGTGAGACTAATTGGTATTAAGCTAGCAGAAAAAAAAAGTTGTTAAAAGGAAAGATTTATTAAATCAATTTTTGAAGAAAAAAGGCAGAAGTCTCTGTAACAACTTTAAGACAATTAATTATAATTTAATTGTTTTACTTCCACTTCCAATTAGTGAAAAGATAAATTGTATTTATTATTAAAGACCAATATTTCTTAAAACGTAATAGTCCGTGCCTTAATGGTTACTGCGTGGGTCTGTCACGCTGCCGACGACGGCCTGGGGATCGAATCCCAGTCACGCGCCCATTCTTCTTTTCTCTTTATTCTCCTTCTCTCCTATTATATTTCAAAAATTTAAATAAAATAACCTAAACCTAACCTGAATCTAACCTTCTCTCCTGTGGGGTAATACAAATGGACCAAAAAAATGCCGATTGGAAACTCCATCCTCAAATATTTGTTTGTGTCAATGGTATCATGTATCATCCAGTTGTTGTGAAAGCTTTGTATATAAATGTGAAAGTTCAAAGTGCTTGGCCAAATTCTCCAAGAATTAAACATTAATATTTTCTTTCAAATAATTATAAGGCGTTGCTATATTTTTTCGGTAATCGACTGCATTTTAAGTTGAAATTAGTAATAGGGAAAGCCGCGATTCCAGCAAAAGAAAGTGGTTAGGCATACTTATTACTTTTTAGCTTCAAGGTTCACTAAAAAATATATCCCAGTAGCTCTTCCAGTTCCCCGAACTGTTTTTTGCACAAAACTTGAGATGGAAATGCTGGCACAATGATGTCTTCTACGAACATAAATAAAATAAATTTGGTGGCACAAACGGCTCATGAAGAACCAGGGCCTGGCGACTTACAACTCTCAACCATTCCTGTGTGCGTGCTTGCAGGAATGGAGGGGACCTACAGTTTATTGCTGAGTCCGAACGGCTAATGTGAGCAGCACTTTTCTATGACAAGAGATACTCTTGGATGATTTATCACTTCCTCGCAAGAGGTAGTAGCTCCGAAAAAAACTTAATGTGGAAGCGGCTGGTATTGAACCCCAGACCTCTGGCATAATAGTCCAACGCACTATCCATTACGCCACGGGCTACTACGAACGTGAACCTTATAATTAGGAGGTCAGCTGAAACTCCTCCTCTACCCCGCCATGCTCTTCGATTTCATCTAGGTACAGGATAAAAAGTAGAGGACTTAAAAAGCAACCTTGTCTCAGCTCTTTTTCACGTGGAAACTTTTAGGAGATTACTGTTGAAGTTATTTGGCTGTCGCACACTAGAGCAATTCAACTTGGGGGAAATCGAAGTTTGTAGGCATAATAGTTGGAAGTATGTACAAACTAGCGCTAACTAGAGCACTTGCTTACTAGCGTTGCATGTAACCGGCCGATGTAACGTCCAAAGCTTGTAAGTGAGTGCGCTGATTTGCGCTAGTTCTAGTGCGCTAGATTATATTATCTCATCGATAGATGGTATAGACATTTGAAACACATTTTAAAATGGACTCAAATGTATCATATTATTATTATCCTTCCTAAAATATGAAAACCAGAGGTTTTATTAAGATAGGGACTCGAAACGTGAAGAATATTTTTATTTTATTTATTGAAATAATTTACAAAATAAATTTATAAATTATTTATTTAAGGCATTAGGATAGCCAGACCATATGATGCCGTTTTATAACTTTACAAGAATTTAAGAAAATATTTACATTAAATTACATAATTATATGTACATTAAAATCAAGTTATTATGGCAAGATAAACTGAATTAAAACTTCTGGTCGGCAGATAAGGCGGCTTTAATTCGACGGATGGTGTTAACACTTGATGGATTTAGGATGTTGGCGAGAATCTCTGGTACATTGTCTGCGAATGCATCTATTTGTCGAGAAACAGGACACTCAATCAAAATATGCCAAACTGTAAGAGTTATTCCACAGTTGGAGTATTCGTCTGGAGCCTCACGAGTATAGAAGTGTTTGCTTGTAAACAGGGTTTTTCCTACTCTGATTCTTAATATTTTTATGCAATCTTCCCTACTTAAGGATATATTGTACGGGATACGGGTGATAACGGGTTGATGTTTTCGAAGAAAAGTATCTGAATTTCGCCAGTTTTCTGTAAGCTGTTTTTTGTTGAAGATAAGCAAAAGTTTTTCGCAGAAGTTGGTGTAATTTAGGATACTCAACTATAAGCGGGCAGCGAATAGAGTTTTTTGCTGCAAAATCAGCGGCATCATTACCTTTAATTTCGAAGTGTCCGGGTATCCAAGCTAGTATGATGTTTCTTCCTTATAGTTTCGAGAGATGGACATTTATTTGTGGCATTGCTTTAGTCCCTTGAGTATACCAAGGTTATCCGTTAGGATTAAGGAACGTTCAGAAATTTGTTGGGCGACAGAAATGGCTTTATAAATTGAAGCCAGCTCGGCAATGTAACTGTCGGCATATTCTGGAAGTTGAGCCTGGTGAACAATAGAGAATTGTGCGTTAGATTTGTATTCTATTACCGCATAGAAGCACCATTGATTTTCTTTTTGTGAACAGTGTTGCTGTAAAAGATTCTATCTGCTCTCATACTAGCGATTAGTTCTTCATGTAGCATTTTGTACATAGCGTCGGAAGTGTTTGCCTTTTTGTATTCAGCGAGATTGCTGTTAATTTGAAGTGAATTTCATTTCCATGGAGGTGGGCTATCAGCTGCTATTTGTAAATCCATTCCGAAAGCAATTTGGGGCTCTAGAGATATAGAGACCATGTTAGTCAGCGCAGATACAGCGTTTTTCCTTGATTTTTTGGTTGAAGAAATAGCTTTTTCAACAGTTTCGAACAACGGATGTGTTAAATTAAATAAAGCCTTACTAATGAGGTTGTTTGCCCTTCTTTTGGCTAGGTGTTCAAAGGATACGTATCCTCCTTCGACTCTTAGGGCTTCAACGTTTGTCGATCTAAGGGCACCTGTTGCAGTTCTAAAGCATTCTTTTATAGCTGCGTCAATATTTGAAAGGTTTTTTTTTGTAGTCCACATAAAAATGGTTAAGCTGTGTTGAAGTGTACCTTCTACAAGGGCCTTTGCTATTCGAAGAGATGTTTCCATGTGTGGTCCTTTTTGTTTTGAACAGATAATTTTTAACGCGTTGTTTCGGGATTTTAAATAATTCACAATTTTTTTAGCATGTTTATCCCATTTCAAGTTTCCCGTAAAAATAACTCCAAGAATCTTTGTTTCTCTCTTTAATGGAATGTGAGTGTTACGTAGAACGAGTGGGCTGCAGCTACATTTTCTTTTCCTGCAAAGATGAAGCATCTCAATTTTCGATGGAGGGACCCATTTTTTCAGCCCAATTAAACATTGACAAAGTCCACTTGTTCAGGAGTATCCTTAACCTGATATGGGCTAACAGAAGCGACAACATAGATGTTATCGGTGTATACTCCAATAATAAAGTCGAGATCGTAAGTCGAACCCTATGAGCCTCTGATGAGAGCATACAAATAAGGACCACCCTATGAAGTACAGGCAATTACTTGTATCTTGTTCCATTTTCCATTAACTACATATATAACAGCATTCAAATAAGCAAAGCAAATAAAATAAACCCATTATGCAACTTAATACTGCGATGTGATCGAACATCCTCATCTCGTAATTCCATTCGTAATTCCACTTAATTAAATCCCAAACCCCAATAACCATTAAGTGGTGTTCGTGTTAGCATCTACTATTTAAGTGCAAATAACAAAGCTAATCCTTTTTCCACCGAAAACTAAATGGCAACTTATACAGAATCAGGATGATAGAATAAAAAGCAAATCACAAATCCGTCATTATCTAAACGGTGTTGATGATGATTTTATATAATCAAAATAATCTTGTATAACAGCGCGTAGATATAGACTTTACCAAATAAATTCTTTCAACTGTTTAACAGGAAAAAAAAAACATTTTAATAGGTTGGAGGCCTAAATCAAATCATCACCTTCTCGAAAAGGATGAATAACTACAGTGGCTCTTTTTGGTTTTTTTTTTTTTGACAGTAAAAATGTTTTATAATTTTATAGGCATTTAAATTTTATGTTTTTGTACTCTTATTTTAAGTAGTTAGGTATAGGTAGGTATACATATTTTAATGATAAGTTATAAGAATTAGATTTTGAAAAAATTATCCACCCGTTTTTTAAATATCTACATACATACATATGATGTAGATTGTAGGTACCTAATATCTTAATTATTATTTCACTTGAGTGGGTTTTTCAATTGAACGAACCTCGGATAACAAAAAAAAAATTCACTTAAGAGATCTCGGATAACCAAAGAAATACGAGTTTTGTCCTAAATTGATGGAAAAAGTCTTTATGGGACGAAGAAATGGTCTCGTTCAAGTCTGCTCAATACTTTTTTTTTGTTTGATTTTTGTCCTTGTTTTTTCACTTAGTTCATTGAGTTTTTTACTATAAAAAATATATAAAATTTTAAAGGATTATTTTTTTCCAGATATCCGGGAAATTTGTTGAAAAATGCACGGGGCTTAGCTAATTTTCAATGATAAAAGTGTGGCTTCTAGAATGAAAAAATCATGTCTTCTAAAATAATGTAGTTCGTTGAGGACGTCAAAAAGTTGCAGTTCTTTTATTTTTTCTCTTAACACATTTTCGTTCCTGTCAAATGTAAGTTGTGGTACATATTAGGTGTTTTTTTTGTGAAAGTGTATTTGCTTAAAATAAAAATGCACTAAAAAAACGCACATCGCCGTTTAAGAAGAAACATTAAAAAAACTTGGAAGCACTGATATTTGATTGACATTTTAAGTGTCAATTGTTGCTAAGTGGCGTCATTCATTTTCATTTAATCGTTTTTGTTTGTTGTTTTATTTTCATAATTCTTATCACTTAAAAAATGCTGAATTCTAAATTTGTCTTCATATAAAAAATAATATGGTATCAAAAAAGATCATTTAGACTATTCAAAAATGACAGATGGACATTTAGGTGTATCTAAAAGCAAACCTTTTATGTCAAACTGATGATTTATTGAATGAGTGGATAAAAATTCATCCAAAATAAGATTTTGGAAGTACAGTTTTATATTCGCTTATTTTATAAGCGGAGATGATTGTCTCCAATAACTAATCGGAATTGTTGTTGTGTTTTGCATAGCAATTATTTTTAAAGTGAATACTTCGTATATATGCACCAAAAAAATATACCTAATAAGTAAAATAATTAAAAAAAAAAAATATCTTTTAAAATTTTATTTAAAATATCCGAGATGGCTATCATTTTAATACATGTGCAAAACAGGGATCCTCATTGAAACACAAATTCGTGAAACTGTGGAATTAATTTTTAAAAGTCGGTTATAGCAATCATTGAAACTTTGTTGTCATTGAAAACATCTCTGGTGCACTGCCCACAAGAAAAATTAATTTTGAGGTTAGAGTTGATCATTGGATGAAATAAACACAGATGAGATATAACAGAAAGAAAATCGAACAGATATATCATTGGAACGATTGTGTTCCATTTTTCTGAAACGAAAATGAGCAGTTCATTGGAAACCATTTTGATCATTGAAATAATAAAATTAATTTTGAAAGAAAGTTTTAAAATATGTTAAATATTTTTTAACGAAAAAAATTATGGTGAATAATTTAATTCCCTTCATTTTGATACCAAAATGCTATCAATTTTATTTCTATAAGTGCCTCAAAATGGAGAGAAAAAATTTTCAATGATGGTTTTCAATAAAAAAAAAAAAAAAACTATAACTGGCGCCTTATGATGGATTTACATGTATCTTCATCTGCAAACATCAAGAAAAGTAGAGCGGGATAGAGTGATACCAAAAAACCGAATGTGTGAAAGAGCACCACCATATGAAGATGAACATGTTCGTCTTCGCTATAATCTTCATCTGCGTTCTCTCTCTATCCAACAAACATACATTTTATATTTTGTATCCCATATTTTTTGCAGAACTCGCATGAAGATACATGTAAAGCCACCCTTAGTCAGGCAAGATTTTTTTCAGTGGGATATCGTTTGTTTGTTTCGGGCCAAACATATTGGTTTTCTTTGTTTGTTAGAAGTGATGAAAGTTTTTTTTTTTTAATTATTTATTAATAACTTAAACAACTTAAATGAATTAAAAGACTTCCGTTTTTGCCCCGTTTTACCCTTTTTCTTCCTGGAATGGAACTAGTTGTTACTTTTCCGAAAGTTTGTGATGACCTGAATTCAAATCTGACTTCCGAATTGCTCCAAAAAATCGAGATATTCTCGTTACAAAAATTGTTTTGTCACTTTTTTTTTTTTTTGGAAGAATGTTCACCAATTTCTGATATTTCCAAAGTGGGGTAAAAACTAACAGAAATTAACATTTCATGCGTCGCATAGACCTAAAACGAAACAGCAAATATATTATTTTATGTAACCTGAGTACCTGAGTTTATGCATGTCGCTTACGATAATTTGGTGAAAAGGGGTAGGTTTCCGCCAAATTATCGTAAGCGACATTTTCAAATTGCCATATAAAGTTAATTATTTCATTTTTTCCTGTGCATCAAAAGCAATCGGACCTTTTGTCATCGTTCAATAACATTATTTTTAATAATGTTCAATGCTGAAATTTGGCCAAATTGATTTTCTTGCTGGAGCAAACAAAAGACAAAATGTGGCTTACGATACTTTTTATTTTTGTCACTTACGATAATTTGGTGAAAGGGCTATGTATAGAATCTTAAAATAGCGTTGGATCAATAGCGTTGGTCTCAAAAATTGGGATTGAGCTGAACGAAGCTAACTTCATGATTGAAACAGAAGAAAATTTGTCTGCCTCTTTCTATTAAATTTTGAATTGCGTTAAATGAGATAATTTTCTAGTACTTAGATATCGTTATATAGATATATGTATTTTATCCATTATCATATATTTTGAGAAAATTCATCGGTTTTGTTGGTTTTTGGCTTAAAATATCTCTATATTAAGTTTTCGTCGGTTCGGAAGAAAAGCGACACAACTCAACAAATCTCATTTTTCAAAACGAATTATCTATTTAAACACGTTTTGAAGGCAAAATCTATGATTATTTTGATGCCAAAATAAAACCTATAAATGACTTAATAAATATATGTATATCTGGCGTCATGGCCAAAAAAATATTATTGCTGATTTGCTTTTTAAGTGCCTCAAAACTTAAATTAAATATCTTCAATGATGAGTTGCAATGAAAGCTATAACTGGCGCCCAAGTTCCAAATATTGTATTTGGTATTTTTAAAATTGATAGTTTTCTTTTATTGGCAAAAATGAAATGTTTACTGAAAAATTTCATTATTGTTTAGTTGTGTTTTTTTTTTTCTTCCAAACCGACACGACGATTGATTTAAACATTACAAATATTTTTGAAGAAAAAAGTCCACTGTCAAAGCCCAGAGATATCTCTCGAAAACCACAGTTTTATTTTTATGCAAATACACTTGAATTATTGTTTCTTAAATTCATGGGAAAAGAACAAACAATGGCTAACAGTGATGCGCATGAAATAAAAGTAGTATAGCGTAAAAGTGTATCCTTATCCCAATGCCAAGAGGGCATTTATTTAAATGAAGCATAACATAAACACAAACCCCTGTTTAAACATTGCGTGTGTAAATGTGCGTTACGAAAATAAACACAACATTTTTTTAAATAGAAACTGTGTTTTTTTTCTTTTGTTTTATTGCTTCGCACAAACAACTCGACTCCATTTATACTTATACGCTTAAACCTACGTATACGTACAGTACATACCTAGATATACTTAAATTCACTTGGCGCTTGGGGATAATATCACATGGACTCCTTACAGTAAAGCGGATTTTGTTTGCGGTACAAGAAGGCTTATAGTGTATCGTTTCGTTCGTTTGACATAGAAAAGAAAATAGCGAAGAAACAAGCGAACGTTTAAATTTAGCTGCCAAATGAACGAAATAATTAACTGAAGAACATAACGGGAGTACCTACTTAATTAAAATTGCCCTGAGGGTGGCATAGCTATATTCTATGTACAAATTGGGAGCAGTGAGTGGGTTAAATAATGCTATCAATTATAAATGGTGAAATTAAACGTGTTGGCTTTGAATTGATTTTAACTTAAGTAGGTACTGGTGCTACCTATAGATACAGATGTGATTTTGTTAATCAAGGGAGTGTTAATTTATTTATAAAGGTAGGCAATAGGTCTGTGACAGCTCTAATAGGCTACATTTAGAAACAATGTAAAGCTAAATTTATTTCAATTATAAATGTCAACTGTATAGGTACGCAGTAAATTATTTGTATGATAAATTCAGAGAATAGGTAGGTAAGTATTATTGAATAATTCAATCTCTTTGGTTAATTAACATTTACGAAAAACCGTATAAAAGATAAAAAGATATATGTAGATAACTCTAATGAAAGGGAAAGTCAATTTTTGTACCTACGAAGATTTTTGCAATTTGCTTACGAAGGGTGTGAGAGGGGAGAGGGAGGGAGAGGGAGGGAGGGGTGGGGTGGTAAGACCGTTTCTTTTTTGTATTTCGGGCGATTTGCATATTTCCTGCAGATTTTTTGCAGATACAAAATTGTTTAAATTTAGAAATAGATCAAGATAAGAGAATCACACCAAAAACATGCATTTAAAAAAAAAAAGTTCCGGGTTCTCCTATAATGAAAAAAAACGGTGTGTAACCAGTCAGCCGTTAAAAGTAATGAGATATAAAACTAGGCCAAGTTCTAAGTTTATGAAGGTTGAATATCAAATATTTTAGGTATATAGTAATATCGAAATAAATTATGGGAGAAATTTCTTATTTAATAATTACTGACTAAATATTGGAAAGTTTACTGATCAAGTTTTCCAGATGGAAAAAAAGAAAACTAAAAGGGTTGTATGTGATATCACACGCGCAGTGTAAGCTGCAAAACTTTCGCAACATCATACCTTCATAATATTGGAAAGTTTGAACGAAACAAAACGAAAACAACTTGACTGCAGCTACCACCAAATTCTATAGAAAGAAAATTTGCAAACTAAAATCACCAAATTTTAGTCTGTAATTATAACATACGAAATTTCTCTCATAATTTGAAGATGTTTCGATATTCTCTACTTAAAATATTCAATATTAGGCCTTCCTAAAATTAGAACTTGGCGTAGGTACTTTAAGATCTCATTACTTTTCACGGCTTGGCTTTTTTTTTAAACATTTTTATGTTTTTGGTGTGATTTCACTTCTTTTTGCAAAGTATTTTTTGTTTTTTGAACACAAAATCTTAAATTTGAAATTTGTGCATGCACCTGAGCCCTAACACTCTACCAAATTTCATCATTCTACAACAAACAGAAACAGTTCAGACAAAGTAGTGGATGCCACGTCTCTTGACTTCCGAATCTCCAATTTTGTTCTAACATGCATTTTTAGCCTTCAGTTCTACAAAATTTCATCATTCTACAACAATCAGAAGTGCTCTCTACCTAATTGATCACAATTTTGAGGAAGTGGGCGGATACCTTGCCCCCTATGAGGAAAAACTAAAATTTGATTTTTCCATTGTATGCATCAAAAGGCCTACCGTTGTGCGAAATTACAAGACTCTAAGTGCTCCATAATTTTGATGATTTGTCAATCAGTGAATTAGTGAGTAAGTCAGCAACGGTTTTCGCGATTTTTGACGTCCTATATCTCAGGAACCACTAGATCTAAGGAGTTAAGGAAATTTGGTAAGGCACCCCTTGCGCTTGCCCACCTCAGTAAATAAAGGCTGATTTCCAATGGTGCGTTGGGCGTCGGTGGTCGCTGTGATAGATTTTTCTGTCAACACGTAAGTTCATACATAGCGATTTATGCAAAGTGTTTACAATGACGCGTTAGGCATTATTATTACGATTTGGCACCTATTATAGCATGTACACACACAAACCAACGTAACATAAGCTACCTCAACGTTGAAGTTGACAAAATTCAACTTCAATGCGCGTTTTGACAATTCAACTTATGTCAAATTCCTTTCAACGAAAAAATCGATTTATTTAGAAGAAAAAAAAAATCGATTTTTCTAGACAAATTCCTCCTATTAAAAGAAAACAAAATCGATTTTGTTTAGAAAAAAAATCGAATTGTTTTTTGAAATGAATTCGATATTACAGTTATGTAGGTTCATTTTGATTTTCAGAATGACACTTCAATTGTTTTTAATCAGCCGATTCTCTAAAGATCGTCTGTCATGTCGACGTAAGGGTCTCTAACGCAAACGCGCCATTGGAAATCAGCCTCAAGGAGAGTTTGAAGTTTCTAGACATTATGGTATTGGTTGTGAAGTTAGATATGGTGGTCGAAAATCGCAAATTGTTCCTGAAAAAAGGGGTAGTACCGAGATCTTGGGTGGGATCGTGCCCTTTGATTTTTTAGAACACATAGATTTTCATATTTCTCTTATTTTTCTTATTTTTTTGGCTTAGTTAATTTGTGTTGGCTTTTATTATTTATTTTATCTGTCTGCATTGGATTCAAATGAGTTTTTTTTATATTTTTAAATTTAAAGCGAACTCTTAGTTTCATGGGCCATGGCTTGCGGATGGCGATGGATACAATTTTATTGTCTTGGTTCTGTTTGCTCCTGGGAGTTGGCTTTAATTGGTTTCCATCCAGTTTTTTTTATATGTTACAAAAATACCTGTGGCATAATGGTTAGTGCGTGTAAAACTCTCACACCGAAGGGCCTGGGATCGAATCCCAGCCACTGCTATGCTACCAAAAAACAGAAATGTTGTTTTTTTCACGGGAGCTGCCTGTTGCAAAGATTGACAAATTACCAATGCATCTCCTTATGTCATAAAAAAGTACCGCTCACCTTAAAACCGTTCGGATTTGGCCATAAACTGTAGGTCCCTTCATTCCTGCAGACAAGCAAACACAGTTGAAAATTGTAAGTCACTGATGGGCTCTGATGGTTCTTAACGAGATGTCGCGTTATTTATTTTGGGCACTAGCAAGAATCAAATTTAGTTATGACTTAAATAGTTCTGTAAAATGGACCCATAATGGAATGGGCTCGAAAAAATAAACCCTGCATGGTATTACCTAAATATTTACGTGGACTATAATATCGAATTGACTCCAAAAAATTTAGAATATAATATAAGGTTATGGGTAATTTCACTGCAATAATTAAGTCATAACTAAATTTAATTATTGGTAAGGCCCTTAAAGTTAATACATTCCCAATATGACCATCAGGCAATTTTCGCACTTCTTTCAATTTTTTCTTTCACTATTGTTCTTTCTGAACTGCTTAATTCATTTTAAGCACCTAGTTTTATACTCTTAATAAACGAACTGCTGGGTCTTTCTTGTGAAAAAGACAGCTTGAGTCTTAAGTCCCACCCAGCATTAGGGGCCAGTTATAGCTATCATTGAAAATTTTTAATTTAAGATTTAGGGCACTTAAAAAGCAAAATCAGTAATTATTTTGATGCCAATGTGAAGCTGATGACTCAATTAATATTTATTGCGAAAAAAAAAAAATCGTTTGGGTCCACCCTTCCACATAAATTGACTTTAATCACTGAAATAATAAAAGTCATTTCATGAGAAAGGTTGGGCCGAAATGAAAATTTTTTTTGGCCAGATATATTAATTAAGTTAAAAGCTATATTTTGACATCGAAATAATCATAGATTTTGCATCCTAAACGTCTTAAAATGAATCATTAAATTTTTCAATGATGAATTTCAATGATAGCTATAACTGGCACCTAAATTTTAATTTTTCAATCATTGAAGTATGTTTGCACAATATTTAGCGCAGATTGCGAATTGGTTTCAATGTTAAAACCAACTGAATCCGATGAATACAAACACGTATCATCTGCGAAAATGGCTGATTTGCAGTCTGAAATGTGGGAAATCATATGTATATGTATATTGTGTATAAGATAGGACCTAGAACTGATCCCTGTGGTACACCTGCAACAATTTCATATAATTCTGAGAACCAATTATTAACTGAGACTTTAAAAAAAACCTATCAGATAAAAATGAGTTAATGATTTTTACAATGAGTAGTGGAAAGTCAAGGATAATAAGTTTGTGTATCAGGCTTTCATACCATACCGTGTCAAATGCTTTCTCAAAATCTAATAAAACCGTTCCGGTGCTTTTTCCTAATGCGAGATTGGTTTTAATATCATTTGTTGTTCCGCTGGGAGGACATCATGCGTGTTCAAATGCATCAGAATTTTGTTTTTAATAAGTTTCTCAAGACACTTGCTCAGAGAACTATAAGCAAACTTATGGGCCTATAACTGCTAGATTCGCATGGACTTTTTCCAGGTTTTTGAATTGGGATTATTTTTGTTATTTTCCATTGAAGATTCATGCTCCTGCTATAAAATTATATTCTACTTTAAATTCAATTTCAAGATTTTCAACACACACAAAAAAAAAAAGAAAACATAAAATCTTCAAGAAATAATCTTGATAATAACATTGTATAACCCTTATCTTAGAATCCCTTTCAGTTTTATTGCCTTTTCAACATTAAATTACTTTTAGGTAATAGTTTTATATTCGTACGATAATAGGGCTTTCGTGTATAAAAGGTTAAGACCCAAACCATCACACAAACAAAGATGAATTCCATTCGGCCGTGGATGGAAAGTAGATGATCCTTTCAGAATTTGATTCTTTTGTCTACTTTAACTTTTATATTAAGAAAATAAAAAGCAAACATCAAAGAGAAGATTTAAAGGGATGCTAGAAAAACTTAAACAACGATATAAAAACCAAAATAATCATGAAGGTACTTATTCAAAATTAGAATGTACGTACATACAAAATACATAAATTAACGAATTGAGGATACAATTTCACAAAGTTTCCTCATCAAAGGTATTTTTAAGAGTTATCAGAGTTTTAAAATAATTTGCATATTTTTGTACAAGTTGAACAAATTAGCTAGATACTTTTACTTTGTAGTAAAAATACGAAACAAACGCTAATCAACCCTTCTTCATGAAAATATAAACTTAAGTCACATTAACCCAGGAAAATTAGACTTTCAGTTCGAAAAGCTGACAAAGCTGAATTGTTAAGGAATGTAGCCTGATATTCTGGCTTTATTTATTTCTGAAGTAAAAATAAAAAAAAATCGAGCGATATTATTAGCTATAACTTTCGTTCTAGTAATTGGATCTTCAAGGTTGGAGTTTTAAAATTAAGTCAGAATATCAGGCTACATTTTTACATAAAATTTTTGAGGAGGGGTGAAAAATTTCATACTAGAGGGGTGATTGAATCTGCCATCAATGTTATTTTCGATTTTTCAAATGCAAAAGTTGATGAAAAATTTTACAATTTAAAAAAAACAATATTTAACAAAGATATTTCACAAATCTTCCTCTACAAAGTTGTCGTAGATTTTTGTGGAGCTGTTTTAATATGGCGGCTTTTTCCTAACCCCTACCACCCCGAGTTTTTTTTTTTTTATAATGTTGAGAGTGGCGTAATGGTTAGTGCGTTGGACTGTCACCCGAGAGGTCTGGGCTCGATTCCCAGCCTCTGCCACCTAAACACTTAAAATATTTTTCAGGGCAATAGGCAATATTGCGAGGAAATGACAAATCATCCAAGAGTATCTCTTATCATAGAACAGTGCCGCTCTATTTATAGCCGTTCGGACTCTGCAATAAACTGTAGGTCCCCTCCATTCCTGCAAACACGCAGACAGGAATGGTTGAGAGTTGTAAATCACTAGGGCCTAGTTATCATGTGCTGTTGTGCCACCAAATTTATTTTATTTTAATGTGGAAATGTATCCAAACACATACGATACAAATATTTATATTTTCCCGTCGAAACATGGAACTTCAATAATTTTTTTTGATGAATCCTTTCGCCCCCCGTAAAGTTTCTAGCACCGGTCCAAATTTAGGGTACTTTTTGGAAAATGCTTAGGTTACAAAAATAAACATCTCCACCAAAATACAGCTTTGTGCGAATTTTTTCGTAATTTGGCCATTGTTTTGTCTAATTTTCCTGGGCTACATAGGAAACTAACTATTCTGCGTGTAAGCTGCTGCCGCAAGATTAACTAGAAATTTACATAAACTTTGTCGTTTTGTCAATTTGTCACTTTGTTGCTACCTGTTTGTTGCTTTGTCAATTTGTCGCTACCGCTTTGACTTTGTCGCTTTGTTGTTTTGTTTTTAATTTTTCGCTTTGTCCGGTTGTAAAGTTTAATTAACACAGTAACGCCCAATTTCTTCACATAGGTACTAAGCTTGCTTAGAACCCGGTCTAGCTGAACCAGGTACTAGTTTTGGTACTGGGTCCTAACTAAAAGTTAGTACCTGAGCATTTCTTCACATCCCTAGTACCCGATCTAAGTTCACACAGCAGAACTAGGAATACTCAATACGTCTAAAATTGGTATCATACTGATTTTGACAACATTTTGGCATTTTAAAAATTATTTTGATATTTATTTAACATTTACGTCAGTTTTTGTGAAATTCTTAAATAATTTTCGACAGAATTTGCTTGTCTTTGATTTGTTTATTACCTGTATTTTCTGTTTGTTTAGAAGATGAATATAGGGGCTTATTGCGGATGAAATAGAATCTTGTCGAATAGAATTAAAGTCTACTATCGTTATTTCAAAATTCTATTCGTTAATATTTTTCTATTTGACTTTTAATATTTGTACTGAATATTTTATATTTTTTTCTATTTGAAAGAAATTTCAATTCTATCAAGAATTTTGATCGACTTTTGTCGAATAGACTTTTTTCGAATAGACTCTCGCAATAAGCCCCATAATAATTATAATACTGTCGTTTGTGGCATTGAATTTCTTCTTATTAAAAATATCTATTGAATATCTATTTTGTGTTTGTGGTTATGATTTGGCGGAATTTGTGACTTTTCGTAGTATTTTGAGTTAAGTTTTGCGTGTTCCCGTTTGACCGCGGACCTACAACTGTGCGCCTAATTCAAATATTGGTGAAATATTTGACCGAGAATCCATTCCGGTCCATTTTTTAAAAACGTTTAATCCGCCAATGATTTTTTCCGGTTACTTCAAGGGTCAAGGAATCGGTAAAATGCATAAGCAGACACTTCAAATTCTAAAAATGTTGCTGGCTTTTATCCAAAGTTGAAAATCTAAAAACCAATAAAGGCTCTCCCAAACCAACGCGATTAATCGCCGCGACAATAGAAAACAATAACAACAACGTGTTGCTTTGTTTGACAACCACTTGAGCCCTAAAATTACAAAAAAAAACGCTCTTATCTTACATTTATTTAAAAAAAAAAGCAATGGTCAAGAAATTATCAAAACTGAGCAATATCTCTCGGAGCGAACAAATTATCATCACCAAAAACTAAATCCATTTTCTACAAAAGAACATCACCGATTACACAAAATTGAAAAAAAAAAAAACTAGAATCAAAATTAACAATGTTAACAAAAAAAAACGCACTTATTACTTATTTTTTCAGAAAAAAACAGGCAAGAAAAGGTCAAACCAAAAAAAATTAATTGCTCTGATTTGAGTATTAACCTGCTAGACTGTCGATTCCGAGGTCCCAGCTTGAACCAAGTCCTTATTGGAACTCGGTGCCAATTTGACAGGACTATGCCTTATTACTTGTGTGAAGAAATATGTTGATACCGATTTGAGTACTAACTTTAGAGCTAGTACCGGTACTAGCGTTAGGACTCTGTGAAGAAATTGGCTCTAAGGTTAATTCAAAGGAAATGTGAGTTTGAATTTTTGTATTTTAGGTAAACCGGCACCTAACAAAAGATCTCAGAATTCTCAGCAATCTCAGAAATCTGAACTAATTCCTCAAAGAGATTCCTCACTTTTGCCGTAAAAAGCTGAAACTGATATTTTTTGGATTCGCTTGCCCAATTATTTTTTGTCGCAGTTAATCAGTTTATACAAAAGGGAAAGAGATTGCTTTTGACTTTTATCGAAGAAATTTTGTTCAGGATTCCCCTCCTTGTCAGTGAATCTGATGGATTTTGCTTAGTGCTGAGATCTCTGAACTGGCTGAATAATACCAAACGTAATAAATTTATTAAGTAGGTACCGAACGAGTATATTTTCCAAAAAAAAAAAATTAAAATGAGATCTCTTAGACTTCGGTCCATCAAATTGTCACCAAGCGAATCCAAAAATTTTTTTACCTCAGTGTTCTGACAGAAAAAGTGAGAAAATAGCAAAAGTTAGATGGCAGAACTGGATGATTCAAACCAGTGCTGTCTACTTTGTATAAATGTTTAACTGATTATATAGGTAAGTAATAAAAAGGTACATATTTAATATGTTTTAATCGTAGAAAAATGGTTTGAGAGAGAAAAAGAGGACATTGGGAGGAAATTTTAGTAAAAGGAGGACAAAGTACTGTCCTCTATAAGAAAAAGAAACATAGAGGACACGATATCAAAAAGAGGACTGCCCTCTCAAAAAGAGGACGGAGGGTCACCGTACCTATAAAGCAAGTAAATCTGTGGGTTCGTAAGAAGTATTATAGAAATTATTTTTGTGCAAAAGAAAATAATACTGAGCTTCCTAAACTGGCTAGGTATCTTTTCTCTTAGTGTATATTGTAAATGAACCATAAATCTTGAAAATTAATATCAATTCAAATATAGAGAGACCGTAATAAATTTATTTTAAAAGGAAAGCCCTAAAGAATTTATAAACTCCTTAAACAAAGCCCCCCCAAAAAAAAAAAAAAATGTCGTACATTACTTCTACAAGAGAACCAACAACTTAATGTTTAGAAGGAAACATAAGCTCTAATTATCCCTTTCCTCGCAGGCCTTATATTTTTCTTCTCCTTAGAAAAGGATATTCTTGTACTTTTCTTTTTCGAAAAATAATGTTAAGATAAATACTTTCAGAGAGTAAGTATTTCATTCATTTATTTGGATTTGCTTCCAGCTGCATGAGTTGAGTGGATTAATTTCATAGTGCTTTTAGTGATTTGATTAAATTGTATGGCTTATATGTGGAGCTTTGTAAATTAAGTTTCTATATCCTTGAAGTTCGTTTATGATAATATTCTTACATTTTAGGAATGTAATTATTGTCATTTTATTTGAGAAACATCATGACATGGGTCGTCTATTTTGTTTTTTTTTCTCATTGTTGTTGAGTCAAGCATTGTTATGGTTTACAAAACTACCTTTCTTAGGCGAAATACTTCGAATGTAAATTCAATAATATCCACAGTTAGTTTTAATTAAAAATTTAAAATATTTTCACTACATTTAAATAAAGTAGGTATACAAAATGTATGTAGGTTTTCCAAAATCAGCTATATTTTTGATAAAGTATGTGGGAACTCTGCTTCAGATTTTCATAACATGCATTCAATCAAATAATTATAATTGATCATATTTAATGCAAAGTAATCAGAGTAGTTACTGCACCTTTATCTCCTCATAATCCCTTCTCAAAAATTGACCTAAAATGAAAAAAAAAATATATTAAAAATCAACGGAAGTACATACAAATACTTAATGTAAGTACTCTTACTTTTTTAAAAGTGAATACTCTATTCTTTTATTTGTTTAATAAGTGAAAAAATGTTATTAATAAATTAAATTTTAAATACAAAAAAAGTTTTTAAAAAAATTGTGATTTTTCTTTCAAATTGTTTTTTGTTCAAAATTTTGCGTCTTTAATTTTTGATATTTTCATAGTTAGATTTAAAAATCTTTCTTAGTTTTTGGGAAATTTAATTTGATTTGAAAAATAAATAAAAGAATGGGATATAATAGGGATATAATAGCTATGCACATCATTGTGCGTGCTTTTTTTGATTTTGAATAATTTTTCTCCATTGTATGTCAATGTCTTAGAAATTTGCCAGTCTCAGGGGGGAAGATAGAATTTTTCCCCCATACAGTTTTTTTTTCTTAGAATGATCCCAAGTATTACCCCCCTAGGTATAGTGCACGAATTAGGAGACACCCTATAAACAGTCGAGACAAGAATAAGATTTTATGGGAGGGGTTCTATTTCCCCCCGTTTAGTCGGGAGAGGGGCAATTTTCTAAAAAATAGACTTAAAATAAAAAAAATCATTAGTAAACAACGGCAACACTTACAATTTCATGCTATACTTTTTTTAAAGCCAGAAGTCCGTTCTTTTATTACGTTTTTGATTAAAATTATTCGACTTTTTGAAAAATTAATTTTGAAAAAACATAATGAAAAAAATTGTGTCCAAACTGGTTTTTTTTTTTTTCAAAATTGTACGTTATTAATAAGCATTTTTGTTTTTAATATTCGTTATATTGAAAACTTATTGCGAGAAAAAATTCGGATGCCATTTTAACTTGCGACGCGAGGCACGTTTTGGATTCGTAATAAAATCGAACTCGAGATTTCAATCAAACATGACATTACGACGATATGGAACACGCACAAATTTATAAATAAAAAAGAGATCCCGCAGTCCCGTCTGTCTGTCTGTCTGTCTCGAACTACAGCCTGAACTAAGCGATTATCTTCAAAAACGGTACTTAAGATTTTTAGGCGATTTTAAGGGAAAATCGATTTTTTTTACTACAAAAATAACGTTACCTGACATACAACCGTTATTTATTTTCCGAATTTACGACTTAATAAAAAAAATTTTTTTTTGATCTGGAGGTTTCATTAAGCTTGAATAAAATTGCATATAAAAATTTAATTTTTTTTATATTCAATATCTTGTAAACAGATTAATGATTTTTGTTTGAAATTACAATTTTAGGTGTATGTTATTTATTACAGTATTTTCCGTTTAATTGCACCTCGGTTAGATGATCTCCCGATTATAAAGCGTTCGAAATTTTCGTGCATGTAGGTATTCCTAAGTAGAACAGTTTTTATAAGGTTAGTTGAGCCACCCGGATAATTGATCGACAAATCTGAAAAAATGGTCAGTGCAATTAGTTTTTATTCATAAAGAAGATTCCGGGATTATTCTAAGAACAATTGTGGAGGGGGGAAATTTTAGTGCCCCTTGTGGCTGGGGAAGGGGAAATTTCTGAAAAATAGACTTAAAGTAGAAAACAAATATTTAAATATTTTAACGGCCATATTCTTGACTTTCTTCAAAGCTAGTTTCACCGAAAAACTAGATCTATAGTGGTTTCGAGTTTTAAGTTTTTCAGAAATTTTTATTACTTTGACATCTTAATCAAAATATTCATACATAATTTGACATCTAAATCAAATCAATAATTTTTATTGAGAAACTTAAAACTCGAAATCCCTATAGAACTAGTTTTTCAGTAAAACTTGCTTTAAAGAAAGACAATAATATAGATCCAATCGTATTCAAAATTAAACATCAAATAAAGCCCAAAATCAAAAATATTAAGAATATTTAAAATCGACGAAAGCACGTATATGTACATTGATCCGCCCCAGGACTCCGATGAATAGGGGCCTCCATATCCAATTCAACCTCCATAAAAATCTTTCACAACTTTTCATTGAATAATGAAACAAAATATGTTTAGAATGAATGTGTATGTGTAATTTTTGTCATATTATTTCTTCTAGTATCGTCCCGTGGCCGAAACTCGACCAACAAAAACTGACACACTCTAGGAAAGAGGAAAATTTTTAAAACTTTCAATTTCGCAAACAATTTTTTTTGAAAATATAGAAAAAAAAAATTTTTGTTTTAATTTAATTTTTTTAAATATGCAAAGTGTTCGACAGTACAAATGCGTGTCTCAAGTATAGTTAGCACATCTCCGGAATTGTGGCTTTCCAACCATACAAAATTTATCGAAATCGGTCAAATACTTTTTGAGAAAATGGTACCACAAAATTTATTTAAGGCTATTTATATATAGATACATCACACACGAGGCGAAATTGTTTGGGTGGGGCCCCCAAACAATTTTCTAAGATTTTTTTCAACAAAAATATATGTGTTTAAAAACAGCCCCAGAGCATCTACAAAGTCATGCTTACTTATTAGTTTTAAATAATTAAGAAAAAATGACAAATGCTCAGTCCGGAATTTATATATCTACCCATTTGTTAATTTTCTGTTTTAATAATATTGTTATATTGTAGATACATAGTTTTTAAAAAAATTATTCTTGAACTCAAAATTTAGAACAATTATTTACGAATTTTTTCGAACTAATTTTTCTTAAAAATTTACATCATTAAGAACTAGTTTTGTTTAAACATTCAATGCTCTATTTAATTTTAAATTAAGTGCTAAAAACTTATAAAAAATTACCTTCGAACTACTATGAGCCAAGAATGTCTAGTCCGGGGCTCGACAATAGGCGGCCCAAGTAGGGTTCCCAACCATTCGCCATTTGGGAAGATAGTCCTCCTTTTCAATTATTTGTCCTCCTGCCCTTCTTTACTTGAAAATGTACTTCTTTTCAAAAATCCCAGGGATTTAATTTAATTACAAATTTCGAATGCTACTTTTATGTGACCAAATGACATTATTTCTGTCATTTAATACTTTATTTTAAGCATTCCTACTTCATCTGCATTTTACGAAATAGTTATTTTGTTAGTATAAAATAGCAAATCGAGTAGACATAAAATTGAAAGTAAAATTACTTTCAAAAGTCAAAAGAAGTAAATATTTTAGAAGCAGGGATAGAAAAAAACTTATTTTTTTTCCAAAAATATGTAGATTTCAAATGTAATTTTAAAAGTGATGAATACAAAGAAAAGCTTTTGAATTGTTTGATTTTATGTTTTTTTTTTATTATTACTGAGGCAACACATGCCAATTTTTTATTATTTTTATAATATATGTATTCATTTTTATTTTTTAATAGCTCTAGGGCAAATATTGGTTCCGTATAAAAAGGAATTTGACACTACTATGATGTAGAAATCCGAAGAAGAAGTATGTTCTATCATATCGTCCGTCAGGCAGTCTGTCTGTGCATCCGTGTGTTCACTGTAATTTGAGCTAGAACCAAAACGGGTAGACCGATTTGTCTCAATTTTTTGGGTAATTCTCTGGACAGAATAAATTTCAATTTTAGTTTTAGTTCATCAAGAAAAAGAGGGTTACGATTTTAATTGGTACCTGTAATGACTAAAGTGATAGCAACAAACATCGTCTCAGGTTTGAGCGCCAGGTAATTTGCATAATTTGTCTAATTTTCGGGTTATACACATAAAGCCATTAAGACTTTAGTGATTTTATTATAATTTTGCAGTCTAAAGCTTCTGATTAGTTTTGAACTCACAATAAAACCAGAAGAGTAGGATCGTGCAAAAGCAGCTTTCTCTAAGTTTTGCATTTTATGTACACTCAGCTACGCCCTTGCAGTTGACGAATTTCAAGTTCAAATGGAAATAATTGGAGCTGCAAGAGGTTAGTTTTTGGCAAATGTATATTTAAGGGGCCTCATTCAGCATTGTCGCCCCGGGCCTCTAACAAGCTGAGTCCGCCACTGGACTGTCCTATACTTTCTCGTTAAGTGTGACACACTGGATCCGTGGCTGTTATCATATTGACAATTTTGATCAATTTTGAATGCAAAACTTTGGGTTAACTACTTTAAATTTCAAAATAGAAATTTTTAATTTAAAAGTCCAGTTTTTCGTTGTCACTTTCATCTGACTCGCATTGCTAAAAAAAAAAAACTGGTGAGGTATGTGATCTTTCTATTTATCCAATCAGATAAAGCTTAATCATCTACCTTTACTGAGGTATAGTGTGTAAATATTGCTCCAATGCCACTCGTTTTTCCGACGACAAGATAGAATTCACTTTTCAGATTTTTTGTTTAACCATTTTACTTTATGATCTATAAAACTATAAAATTAAACAGACAATTTAAAAAATGTTTATATAATCGTGATATATAGAAACAACGTCCTGTTGAATTTGTATATTTTTGCTTTACAAATTCATGTCCTTTGTGTTCTTCTGCCCCATCAATGAAGTCTATTTTGTTGAATTTAAAATCACCAACAGAGATTCACTTGAATGGTAAATTTATTTTTTTGTTTGTTGAATCACAAGGCTAAGGCTTGAAAGAAGTTTTGCATAAACATGGAATTATTATTTCATGCGTTTGCAAATAATAGGGTTTTGCATGATGCGATACTGTGGCTTAAGAGATTTCAGGTGTGACAATTTTAGGAAGATGTAACCGCGAATTTAGGACGAATTTGAATTTGTAAAATTAAACTTGAAGTGAACATGGATGAAGGACAAAATTTATTGCATATATGAGATCGACCTTAACCCATGTTCTTAATCTAGGATAATTTGCTTCAGTCACTGAATATCCTCGCACACTGACCGTTGTCACGAAATAAAGGTAACTATCGCATCTGGTTCATGAAATGAGAACGAGCTCGTTTTAATTAAAACGGACGTTACCAAAATTCAGCATTACATGAGCACGGAACATCAACGACAAGGACAACAGCCTATATAAGCACAAGCACATATGTATGTCCTTTACCTTAGACAAAAACACTGCCTACCGTATGTTGGTGCTGATGGTAGTGTTTTGCGCTCCTGTTTTTGAAAATCCCATTTTGAGATGAGGCTTTTGTTATGACATAGCCAGGAGTCCACAAAATACGTGCTTATTTCTTCAGGCCGTATAGAGCCATTGATTTCGCCATGGAACTTAAGGTAGGTTATGAAATGCAACATTGATGATGTTTCCCTGTAGATCGACACACACATATTCATACTGAAGGAAAGTATTTTAATTTTCTATTTAAAAGGACTTCAAGTACATAGTTGTTAAGATGAGAAGATTTTGTAGAGACTATAATATGAAAGATTGTAGTAGCAAGTATATAATTGTATCATCTTTGCTAATATCTTCTTTAATGTATACAATGACGACATTGGTCATCATAACATTTAACATTCATACAAAATTTACATCAGAATTGAATAAAGTATCTGGTGTACGAACTTTGGTATTTTGTATTTCGAAAAGTTCATAAAGGTCTTTTGTGCGTAAATATACATGTGGCGTAATGGTTAGTGCGTTGGACTGTCACGCCAGAGGTCTGGATTCCATTCCCATTCTCTGCCACCTAAAAATGTTTTTCATGGCTGCTGCCTCTTGCGAGGAATTGACAGTTCTTTCAAGATTATTCCCTGTCATAGAAAAGGGGTTCGAATCCGGCAAATAAATTGTAGGTTCCCTACATTCCTGCAGACACGCACACAGGAACGGTTGAGGGTTGTAAGTCACTAGGCCCTAGTTCTCCATGAGCTGTTGTGTCACTTAATCTATATATAAATAGGCTTAGAGCCACTTGCACTAAACGAACGGATAAATACATAAAACTGAGGATAACTATCCCAGTTTAAATAAATAAATAAAAACTTCTCGTTTTTAATTGCACGAACGACAAATAAATAACAACGGGATAAGAAAATTATTTCAGAATCACCAACACAACAAACACAAAACACATTGAAAAATAAACAAACTCTAACGCTTTGACTTGCTTTCACGTAAGAAAATTCTATAATTTGACGTGAGAGCACTGAGAGCTATTAAGAGTTTAAATATTTATCCAGAGAACGAGGAGAAGATAACTTTTTAAACTGAGATAGAGAAAAAAATATTTTGCTGCAACATGATTTGATTCAAATCAGTCAGATAGCTTTAATTATTTATAAAAGGAGTTACTGGTGTCAAAAAACTTCTGTGCAAGTCGCCCTTATAAAAATTTTGTGGTAGCATTTTCTCAAAAAGTATTTGACCGATTTCGATAAATTTTATATGGTTGGAAAGCCACAATTGCGGAGATGTGCAGAATATACTTGAGATACGCATAACACACTGTGGGTCATTTTTGTTTTTGTACTGTCGAACACTGTGCATATTTAAAAAAAAATAAAAATAAAAATAAAATAAAATAAAATAAAATAAAATAAAATAAAATAAAATAAAATAAAATAAAATAAAATAAAATAAAATAAAATAAAATAAAATAAAATAAAATAAAATAAAATAAAATAAAATAAAATAAAATAAAATAAAATAAAATAAAATAAAATAAAATAAAATAAAATAAAATAAAATAAAATAAAATAAAATAAAATAAAATAAAATAAAATAAAATAAAATAAAATAAAATAAAATAAAATAAAATAAAATAAAATAAAATAAAATAAAATAAAATAAAATAAAATAAAATAAAATAAAATAAAATAAAATAAAATAAAATAAAATAAAATGTTTTTTCCTTCAATATTTTCAAAAAAATTGTTTGCGAAATTCAAAGTGTCGAATTTCGACACAGAACGATACTAGTTTATTTAATTTATTTATTTAGCACCAATTTGAGTGGTTGGTCGTTTAAGTCAACAACCAAATAAAAATAAATAGGTACTTACATAAATTACCTTCTTGAATTGATTAAAAAAGAAAACTTGTTATAGAGTAGTTCGTAAAATATTCGTAAGATAACATAATTATGTATTAAATTGTTCTTTTTTCGATGTGGGTCACTGTGGCGTATGTGGAATATTTTTTTTCTTCAAAATCTGTATTTTTTTAACACTTAAAAACTTTCAAATATAATTTCTATGAAATTATTTTTCCACGCAAAATATTTAATATTTAATTAATAGGAAGTAGCTAAGTAAGTTGGAGTTACTTTGAGCCAGCGTGTGTAATTTAGCGCCCCTGCCCTATAGCTCATCAACAAGTAACTTTCACTTTAAATTGCATTTCTGATGTCTAATGTCTGTAATATGGCTGGCCATTTTATATAGAATTACCAAATTTTTTGATTCCTTAATCTTGGTAGATACTTCTGACAACACTTTTATGTAAACCAAAAATGTGTAAAATTAAAGCATCACTGTGTGGCGAACGACTGAAAAATAATTTCTTTGATCTAACAATATTACATATAAGAAATACGTCTCAATCGTAAGGAAAGAATTCCGACAATAGTTTTAAAAAATAATAATTATACCTCGTTCAAATAATTTCATACTTCTTTTATAAGGCGTTTTTTTCTTCTTAAATTATTAGCAAAATAATTCCACCGAGTCTTTAGAAAATTTTATTTAACTATCCAGGAGCTCATTCTCCATGCAAGTTTATTAAAATATATTTAAAAAATAATTGTAAGATAATTTTTCATATATACAGGCACACATAAAATTCAAAGCGTATGGTTTTAATGCTTAATTGTTTATTTACAGTAATACAAAAAACTGCTCATTCGCTAATTTTGATGGGAAAACATTTTAAGATCTAAATCTAGACTTAAATTAGAATTGTATGCTTTAAATTTTATTTCCTAATAAAAACATTGAAAAACTTAAATTTATTATATTCTTATTCCTAGACATCATCATAGATGAAACTTTATCAAAAAAAAAAAGAAAGAAAAAAAAAAACAAACTTCAAAAACAGAAATCATTTGTCAGTTGTCACCATAATGAAAAGCATTTGGTGTGTGTGTGTGCTTTTGAAAGCCCTTCAAACTTTTGATCCACTTGTAACTCCCATTTCAGTCGTGACTTTCAAACATATTCCCTTTTGCTTTATGGGCATTTTAACCAACAGATGGGTCTTTTTGAATTTCTATCCTTTTAAACTCACCCTTGTTCAACGTAGGCAAATATATACAATTATTTTTTTTAATACTTCAACTCGCAAGGCATCAGTTATTTTAAAATGTTGTCGAGGACTTGTGAAATTTTGCACTCTAATTGTTGTGAAAACGACGACGTAGGGAACATTATTTTTTTTTTTAATTCCTATTTTCCATTAAATCCTCAAACTGGTTGTATATGTTTACTCATATAAATACAAATTTCTATAAAAAGTGCCAAAAAACAGAAGCAAACAAAAATCTGATTGTGAAATCTAATTGAGAGTAAATAAATACAAACGACATATTTAACTTCCGTTTGGGCTTAAAATCTCTTTTAAAATGTGTATTTTGTAGTTTCAGCTAAAAATCAAATGTATCTGTAGTATAATTGCAAATAGTGCAGTAAACTTGCCGTCTCATAGAAGGGAGACCTTGCGTTAAATCCATTAATTCTGATTTTTAACTAAGTTGATTATGATAGCCTAATGAAAAACCTGATTTGTCGAACTTAACAGTGTCAAAAATTCAAAAAAAAAAAAAAAACGCGAAATGTTTAACAGTTTCTAAAATACAGCTTTTTAAAATAAGCAATGATAAATTTATAACAAAATAATTAGTAAAAACACAAGATGCGTAAAAATACGTATAAGTTGGGTCAAAAGAAGAAAAAATCATATGGGAAGGGTGGTCTACATCCCCCCCTTTAATCGAGAGGGGCAATTTTCCAAAAAATTGACTTGAAATAGAAAAAGACCCTTTAAAATTCAACCACAACATCTGCAACAAAGTCATATAACATTTCTTAAAGCCAGAACGCTATTCTTGAATTTTCTTTTTAAATATAAAATTGTTTTTAAGAAAATTAAAAAAAAAAAAACTGAAACATTTGTATGGCAATTATACTTGTCCTGGCAAAATTAAAAATTAGAATTTCCCTCAAGGGAATCACATAAAAATGAAATATATTCTAAATTTGATGCAAATCGACCCAACCCTTTAGGCTCTGTCTCAAATTGCAGTGGGCGCTCACGAACTTTCTCTTATAGGCACTATCACATAGCAGTTTTCTAGGATGAATAATAATGTCATGATTATTTTGACACCAACACGATGTAGGTAGGAAAACCATTATGATTTCTTTAGAACAAAATTCTAAAAATCGCTGAAGCGGGTTTATAAAAATGAATTAAAAATTATATTAAATTTTATAAACCCATTAATAATAATTTACAAAGAATTTTCAAAAAAAATATTTTTTAACATCGAAATACATACATACATACATACCTATGTAGTTTTTTTTTTTTTGAAAATTTGTATTCCGAATACCATTAAATATTTTTCGTTTTTTAGGTTGCAGAGGCTGGAAGTCGAACCCAGACCCCAGACCCCAGACCCAGCGTGACAGTCTAACGCACTAACAAATATACGCCAGGGGCTACTACAGTTTTATTTTAATCTATCTTGAAAAATTCTTTTAACATATTTTCGATTTACCACTTAAGATATTAATGGAAAATCAGAAAATTTGCTGTCTGCTTGGCTCATTGCCAACCGCATCATCTACCAGCGAAGGAAGTCCTGTAAACCAGCCCTATTCTGCTAAGCGGATGATCGAACGTTTGATTCACTTTCTGTTAAACGTCGTCGGGGAAACTACTTTACCAACCCTTATTTCGAATCTTTCGAAAATTCAGTTTTAAATGAAATGTCAAATTTATAAACATTTATTTGAAAAATGATAATTATTTTTTACAATGAAACCAAATCGATGGACGTTATGGATATTGGATTTACCCGACCGACGACGATAAATTACGGCCATATTATTCACTCAATACATCTAGATTAAAACTTAAATCTGGATGTAAATCATACAAATTCAATGTAAATTCATCTGGATTTAAGTTTAAATCTGGATGTATCGAGTGAATAATATGGCGGTTAGTATTGAAGAAATTTGTCGACTTACATAACTTTTCATTTTCTTCCCGCTACAAGCTACAATAGAGAAGACATTCATATGGGATTGCTGAACAATTTTTCGCTTTTTGACGCATTCTGTTCTTTGGGAAGGGGAACCCCCATTGTAGACATTTTTTGATACATGAGTGATTTGATTTGAGTACCTAATGACATCTTGAGCTACAGGTACAGCGATTCTTTAAGCTTAATTATTTTTTTTTTTGCAGAAGTCAATTATCATCACGGTTCTGGTAAAGACTTGGGCGTCTAAAATAGGTTCACGATAGCTTGCAAAAATAGTTGTGTTCAAAGTTTATTAAAAAAATACATTTTTTTTCGTCAAAAACTGTGTTTCTTTTAATATGACAAACGCAATAAATTAATTGCGCATATAAATGCTTTTGTATATGTGGAGCTGATCGATTCGCTCGTTAATAAAAATGGCAAACTAAGTTACCGACGGCGAATGTTTCCCTTCAAAACCCACTTAGAAAAACAATCCAGTTTTCAATAAGGCGCTGGCAAGTTTTTCATAGTTACTAACAAGGGTCTAACAAGGGTTACTATAGGGTCTAGCGAATCCTCACCAGTTATTAACCCTTTTGCCTCGTCAGTTAAGTTCTGCCTAAGCCCTGACTAGTAAAGACTAGATTTGTTCCACATATTTCGTTTTACATGGTATTCCATTCAACCATTTCAGATATGGGGACCAAAGCTAGAAGCTGTCAGTCGCTTTATTAATCTAGATAGATATCTAGTTCCTCGAATCCTACTACCCTGGTTATACACTATATGATCGTTGTCGTGTCCATGTCCATGGAAGAATAGCTCCTTGCGGAATATCATCGACCGACGTTGTATACTTGTCCTAGATGATAAAATTCAGCTAGATCCCAATCGATGAGGAGCAACTTGCAGTTCTTTTGGGGCTTAACATTAACATCGACAAGCATGATTTCCATGCTGTGATAATAATCGTAGATAATCGTAGTCGGTCAATGTCTGGTACAGTTGGTTGTAGTTTGTATTATTGACGCGAGACGTTTTCTTGACGACGACGACGGCCAGCAGGATCATATACTGTTCGTGCCTCCGAAAATTCTCCATGGTTTTTATTTCAAAAGACTCTTCTTGTTCTTTGTTGTATTGTCTGAAGACTTCAGTGTACTTTTTATTTTATTTTATTTTATTTTTTTATTATAAAGCACTGACCACAAAAAAATTCTTGCGCATGCAAAATTGAATATTTAAACTGATGTTTAGTTTAATGTCATTTTACTTTGGTGTGTGTGCCAAGTATGTGTGTATGCTCAGTGAGGCTGTTCGATACAGTTTAGAACAGAAAAAAAAAAAGTTCAATGAGAAATTTTATGTTCTAAACTGTTCTGGATTGCTGTTCAGTGAGTCTGTTTCCAATTGCTTTTAAGGTATAGAACTGAGAACAGAGTTCTGAGAAATGTCAAATTCAGTTGTGGTTATGTCTTACTCTGTTTTGTCTGCAGTTGCGATTATACCATTTTACACATCGATTCACAATCATTATTTGAAATTTGTACAGTTAATTAACATACAAAGATTTTTATTACGATATACATAATATAAGATCCTGCTTTTATTAATTTTCGTAGAATGATTTCACTATACTTAGTTATAGTTACCATCAAGAGCATCGCCGGTACTTTATTATATAAATGTTCTCAGCGAGGCACTAATAGGGGTCTGTCTTGTTTTTCTCGTCCATGTTTTCCTTGCCGAAAACTTGCTAGGGCCTCGCCTAAACTTGCCAAAAATTTGCCATTTTTCCAGGCGGGAAGTCTAGTAGAATACAAACTGACGATTTTCGAATAATCATTGCCCCTCTGCGTTTAGTAGAATAGAGCTGAACATCTTCATAATCTCTATATTCAACCGACACGCTTCTCTTAAAATAAATGAGGCCGTGAGAAGCAGAGTGGCCTAACTGACTTTTTCTCTTTTTTCAGTAGAGCGAAAACAAAAAACAGCTCTTTTTAAAACAGTAATAACTGTTAATTAAAGTAAGATATGAATGATTTTCTTTTTGTGATATGTCTAGAAATAAGTACAGAATTCTTTGCAATTCATATTTTCCCTCAAAATACCGTTTAAACTTATTTTTAAGTCAGTTAGGCCAATTTGGCACTGAGGAAAAAAACAATTTAATTCAATGAAGCAGAAAGATAGGCCAAAAGCGTTAATTTAAAAATGCGATTTTTATTTAAATTGTGAAGTTTTTATTTTTAAATGAAGAAATTAAAGTAAATTATTCACTTCCTCATGTTTCAGAACATCAAATAGCTTCTATTTCAGTTAAAATTCCTGAATTGTCCCTCAGAACGGTATAAAATTGTGTTTTATTGGAGTTTTGAATGCAAGGACCTCTGTTAAACCTTTTTTTTCCCGGATTTAATAAGTCTTGCATCAGGATATAAAACAGTGTTTTCGTTTGAAATATTTTAGATCATTTTTTTACGCTGAAATAATTAAAATATATTTTTTATAAGGGTAAGAGGGACAGTGGCAAAACTGAAGTTATGAGACCTTCCAGGACTTGCACTCGTATGGCATCAAATACAGAAACCGTATGAACAACAGAATATTTATGTGGGCTAGTGAAAATGCTATAGTCATTTTAATAAATCTAATTTAGGGGGGCTTATCTCAAAGCTTCGGGTTCTGAGCCGCTTGGTCTAGGTTCAAGTTAATGAATGAAAAAATATTTCAATTTAAAATGAATATTAGACTAAGAAGGTACAGGTTTGTGATGGCGCGAAGCGTTTTTCAGGAAATATATGATATGATATATATGATTATCATACAAAGGACAAAACCCCATTTCCATGATTTTCTATTTCATATAATAAAAAATTATATTTTGAGCCCTGTTGAAGTACATATAGTATTTATAGCTATTTTGCATTATTCAGTTATGATCTGCAAATTTTTGAAGGATTTTCGAGGTAGCTATCGGTCTAATCAATAAAATTGGACTCACATAGCATTACTATTCCATCTGTTAGCTTATAGAAAACTCGGCCTAATCTAATATTTTGAGAAAAACGACAAAAATGTTAGCGCAAAAAGGGCCTGAGAAAGTTAGGCCACTCTGGCACTAAACACATTGAATTTTTTGTGTTTGGCCTAAGTTAAAAATGCGCTTAATTTATATTGTTAAACCGTTTAATCCAAAAATGTTGATGCAGGCATAAAGATAAATACAAAAGGATTCAATTTTTGTGAAAAACCGGATTTCGGTAAAAAGTCAGTTAGGCCACTATGCTTCTGACGGCCTGAAATAACAATGCTTTTTCACTTTCTTTTATAAATCAATAAAATAATCTCTAACTGAATTTTCTTTCCCGAATCTATAACTTGC
The DNA here is from genome assembly GCA_947049315.1 of Epistrophella euchroma. Classification (NCBI taxonomy): domain Eukaryota; kingdom Metazoa; phylum Arthropoda; class Insecta; order Diptera; family Syrphidae; genus Epistrophella; species Epistrophella euchroma. The sequence goes on along the minus strand of OX346245.1, from coordinate 114,836,215 downwards.
CATAATATTTTATTTACATTAGAAGTAAAAAGTTTAAACAAAAACAAATTACAAATGTGTTTTAATCAACCATCCAACTGAAAATAACAAAAAAAAAAAAAAAAAACCAAAAGGACTCACAAAGTTAAAAACGCGGCTACAGAATTTGTAATTTCTCATTTCTATTCAATCCAGAGTTACATTTTTTTGTTAGAGAACAAAAAGTCATTAAAGCTTTATTTCACAAAGCTCATGTTTTTGTATCAAATCTGCAAAGCAACGTTTATTGCAGCTCGGTACCAAGCTATATTACATATATGTATGTATAGAAAACAAATATCTCTCCAGTTAGTTACGATATTTTGAAAACTTGAAAGTTATGAATTCCTTTTTGTGACTATTTGAACTTGTGAACTATATATTGAAATTGGTCATAACACTTCTGTTGAATTTTACGATTTAATTTCTGTTCGGTATTTTTTGTTTCTTAATTTTACTTAGTGATTTTAAAACGGTCCTACATTTCATTGATGTTATTAATTTCGTCAAGCTGGTTCCATAATTAGTTTAAGTTGACAGAAGAAATTTTAAATGATTAATTAATAATTTTCCATATGAATGAATATAGGTACCTCTATAGAAATATCAAGTATTTTCCTATTTCTAAAAAAAAAAAAACAAAATTTTATGTTATAATTGCTTATGGTTCAGCGGACAAGCTTTTAATTACCCAAACATTTTGGCAGAAAATGACAGGAATTCAGTTGAGGAAAATGTGTTTTCATGATTGTGCGGAGGACTTAACATTTATGCCTTTCCATATATGGGAAACATATTAGGAATGTGTGTGTATAGTTAAACGAGATGTCTTGAATTCGTAAAATTGTATGCAAAATGAGTGTTTTACGGCCCAAAGCATGATTGTTTAGATATTCTATCTAAAGAGATACATTTTGATGTTTGTGGTTTTTGTTCTTGTTCCTTGGAACATCTGTTCAATTAAGGAATAAGCATTTTGAGTTTGAATAGGTATGTGAAAGTGAATGTCACACATATTAACCACAATTTAATGGGCACATCATCATCAAAAGTAATGTTGTTAGTTGGCAGATGTTACTAAGGTAAAAACAGTAAAAACAAGTATAAATGCAATAAAAAAATATAAATATGAAGTTTTTAAATATCTACCATTTGCTATAAATTTAATTGTGAAAATATAAAATATTCTTCTCTAACCGCCATATTATTTACTCGATACATCCAGATTTAAACTTAAATCCAGATTTACATTGAATTTGTATGATTTACATCCAGATTTAAGTTTTAATCTGGATGTATTGAGTGAATAATATGGCCGTAAAAATGTTGTTTTTACTTGTTTTTACTTAAACTTAAACTAAACATTTGATGTGCAGAAAGACGGCTCTTTTTTCAAAAATATTCTTTAATTTTTATTTAAGCTTTGTTTCTCCAATATTGAAGGTGCTGGTAAGAAAACTATATCTTTAAGAATTTTGGTTAGAAGAAAACGAATTTTGGTGTCGAAGATTTTTGCAAAAACTGACTTATTTTTATTTGAGAATTAGGTACAGGGTGTAGTTGCATAAAATGCGAAAAACAGGCTAGAGTTAGAGCGTATTATGTTAAAATAATTTTTAATAAAATAGAAAAAAACTATGCCAACATTTGCAATTTCTTATTTAAGAACATTAATTTTCAAAATAAAAATTCTGAAAAAAAAAATGCAAATGGATTTCTTGCAAAATTTTAAGCATACATACATTTGTGTGGTATAGTTTTACAATTTTTGTTTTTAGTATTTAATATTAACTCGATACGTTTTTTTTTTGTTCATTTTTTTTAGGATCAAAAATTCTTGTAGGTACCTTTCATATATTTTTTCTCATCGATTTGTTTTTCTCTCAAAATCGGCTCCACAAATTTATTCTTTGAAAAAGTCAAGTATATTTAAAAAGGTATTGGCTATCTTTAGTTGATAAAAATAGATAAATAGAAACAATACTTTGGTTTTCACTTTTCTCTAAAACGTCTGTTATTTTAATTTATTGTAATCAAATTTTGTGAGGAGAATAATTTGAAAAATTTAATAGTCCAGTCAACGAAGACCCAAAATCATAAATCGTGTAGTCTGGATTATTATTTTAAGTGGTAGGGGTGTACCCCTGGTACAACATACTAAAAGTAGGGGGGGGGGGGGGCGGCTAATGTAAGTAGGTATGTTAGTATGTTATACCTGGGGGTCACTCCTACCACTTAAAAAATAATCCAGACTACATGATTTTTTTCATTTATTTTTCCTTCGTTGACTAGACTATTACTGTGTATAATAAAATTTAAAAAAAAATTGTTTGGCTTTAAAAAAAAGTTTCAAAATTTTTGGTTGAAAACTCAATGCTATTTCGAAATGCCTGGGAGATTCTTATTAAACTTGGCACCAATTGGTTTTTACTGTTAACTAGACTATTTTGAACCAGTTCAAATAAATTTTTTCAAGTAGAAAATTCTAAAAACTTTTAATAATATTGCATATTAAAATTTTTGAAAGAAACTACTTTTAGATTTTAAAAATCATTAAGATTTTTTTTAATTCGAAATTTTTCGAAACTGTGAAATTGAGTATCTAGATTATATTTTTCAAAATTGATACCATAATTCTGCATTAATAACTAATACAAAAATTACGTTTCAATTTTGTTTTCTTAAAAATGTTTATTTTTGATTGTGTAATTTTAAAGCCCGTGGCGTATTGGTTAGTGCGTTGGACTGTCACGCCAGAGGTCTACGCTCGATACCCAGCCTCTGCCACATAAAAATGCCGCTGCCTCTTGCGAGAAATTGACAAATCCTCCAAGAGAGAGTGAGTGCCGCTCCATTAGCCGTTCGGATGCTGCAATAAACTGTAGGTCCCCTCCATTCCTGGAATGGTTAAGAGTTGTAAGTCACTATAGGTCTTAGTTTTTGATGAGCTGTTGTGCCAACAAAGTTTAACTAAATAAGGCTCGAAGAAATGTGTTCTAACCGGCGGTGGTATGAATTGGTTTTTTTTTTTTAGTCGATTCGATGGAAACTTATTCAAAATATATACATAAGTTTTGCAAATCAAAGATTTCGGAAAATAATTCACAAATTCGGGGTGGTGTTTGCTTGAGATGAATTTTATAACGTTAAAAAGGTGGATGAATATATGGTTTTACTTTTGATATACAGAAGTGGGGGTCAGCAACTGTACTTTCTAAAATTTACAACAAAAAACCCAAATTATTATTTAATTTTTTATTTTCCTTGCTAGAGTGCCAGTTTTTGCTGGCCAAATTTCGGCCACTGTGTGAAAAATTTATAATGTTAATTTTTAACAATTTTTCATGCATATATATACATACATATGAACATGTGCAAAATGTTTATATTGATCATTTTTGTGTATTCATATGTATGTATATAATTCTTTTTTTAAATTAATAAGCTTGTTTTTTGTAGGTCCACGGTATCACTGCCAGACGAATGAAATTCAGTGTTGACAGATACAAATTATTTGTGAACAAAATTTGGAGCGTTTTGAAAAACTTTTATTTTTTGTTGCATTAAAAGTGCATTAAAGAGGTGTTTAGGGCCGCGGCACGGCACTGCTGCCAGGTTGATAGAAGTTAGTTTGGTAACATATAAACATCATGCTTACAAAATTTGGAGCGGTATAAAACACTTTGAACAAAACATCTTCATCTATAAATCTATTTTGGCGATTTTTCAAATTCTGGAAATAAAAATGTTCGATTTTCTCACTTTTTTAGATTTTGGCAGCTCAATTTGAAGCTATGAGCTTACTTTAGCGGATTCTTGAACAATTACAAAACAAAACAATCCGAGTTATAAAATCGGGGATTGTCCAACAAAGGAGAATTTATTACATAAATTACAAATTAAGATAGCAAAAAAATGTTTGGAAAACCACTTTTTCGGTCTTTTTCGATCATCAAAATGTTAAGTTTTTTTGAAATATTGTATAAACAAAACCAATACTTGGCTTATGGTTAGACCTAGTAAAAAATAATAATGGGCCAATAAGTATCACTCTGGTAGGGATAATGGTAAGTTCGTTAAATTTTCAAGCTGGACGTCTGAGATCAAATCCAAAAAGAGGCTGGGTTTGACCCACTCTGATGACTTTCCATTGGTTCCCTTTGATACTCGACTACCATTGTTATTTTTTATAAGAAAATTACCTATTAAAAATTTTCGAAAAACTTATCAGTTGTGCAATCAAAGGAAGGCTGTTGGATCTAAATATATGCGACACGAAAAATTTCAACAATTATTAGCAGTTTTTTTGGCTTAAGAAAAAAAAACCGTTAATTGAATTTTTTTTATAAATTCTACCGATTATCAACTATGACTTTGTATCATATGAAATTAACGCGAAGTTAATATCTTAGTGCGTGTTCTCAAGATATTCGATATTTTTTTAACAATTTTCAATGGTTTTTTTAATTAAAAAAAAACTGTGGGTTGATTTTTTTGTAAGTATCACTACGTCCTTATGCATAGAATAAAACCAGGCCGAATTCGATAGCATTATTTGTTCTAGAGATATTCGAGAAACAAGCCATTTTACAACTTTTTTTTTTAAATTACTGTAATAAAAAAACCGCTAATTCAATTTTTCTGAAAATCCTTTAAGCACGTTATGGCCTTATTATCTGTAAAATAAAATTTATTTGAATTCGATATCTCTATTAAATCTCGAGATATCGTCGGCCAAAAGCTTCCAAACGAACGTACAAAGACATCTCTCTAAAAACAATGTAATCCGACTCAATTTCACAAATCGGACTTCCAATGGGAAATTAAAAAGGGTGCCTTTTTGAAAAAATGGCAAATTCTTCAAGAATACCTACACCTTATGTTCATCTAAACTTTTTCGATTCGGTAGAAAATTGTACGATCCCCTTATTTCTGTTCAAAAGAAGTGTGTATGTTTTCAATTGAAACCAATTTTTCCAAAAAAATATTCTCAATTTTATTTCAAAGGACAATGCTTCGCTTTATAGGTCAAAATATTTGAGTATAAAATCAAATTATGAGAAATAAATTTACAATAACAAGTTAAATCCATCTTTGACTTTTTATTGCAAATGCTCGATTTCCCAAATCGTAAAATTATTTTGCTACAAAATTTTTTTTATTGAATAATATAGCTTGTTAGTATTATTCCCTAAAGTACGGTATATACTTACCCATTGATAGCTAACATTTGTTAAACCCAGGTGGGATACATCATCAAACGAATCATAAAAATGTCCATAAAATTATTCTCACCAAATTGATTTTAACACGAAAGGGGTGGACATTTTGTGATCTATGTATGTGATTTTATGAAGTTTAAATGTCTTAAATTAAGGATACTGTTTAACATTTTGGAAATATGTGAATCATCGTGCTTTTTTTCTAAATCTTGAGAAGAAAACAACTGAAGTAGGTATTTCCCCTGAAATGGAAACAGATTGTTATCATATCATTCTAGCTATAAAAAAATAAATAAATGAAAGCAATTATTCATCGACGGAACTAACTGCTTAAGGCCTCACAGTGATATGTTTATGTTTGCCCTCTATGGGTAACATGTCAAGTTGTTCAACCCCTAAATTAATTCGATTTCACTTCAATATATTCTTTGTTTAAACGACGCAATTTATAAAACACCATTTAACAAAAATGTACTAGCAGATTTGTAAATTTGTGTGAAAGCATGAAATAAAGTCATTTTCCGTATTTGAATTCGACACAAGAGTGATTTTGTTGTTGTTGTTGTTGTTTTTCTTTTAAAAGACTCGTGAAACTTTTAACTCTAAATACCTAACATATTGTTATGAGGTGTACCATGACAAAAGGAATAAAAATCGTTGTTTGAACACATACACTTCCGCCACATATGCTTTTCAAATTTCGGAAACAAAAATGAAACAAACTTTTCATTTTCATATTCTTTTTATTTATGTATACATTCATATATGTATGTAAATCCATAACCCCACAAGGCATGTTTCACACAAGCACATACAAATTGTGGTTTCACCATTATTTTTATTTCCTTTTGAACAAAAGCCATATAAATTGACTTTTTATTTGACTTTAATATTGAAGCCAATTTAAGGGAAAAGAGATGTTTTGGCAAAGGATTAAAATATTATTTTCGAGGATATTTCTTTGGGGAATTCTTAAAATTATAAAAAAATTAATCAATTCTTTTTTGGGTAAAATTAATATCCTGTGATATTTTTGTGTTTTCCTGAAGTGGAAAGGTTTCAGTTGAATATTAGAACTTGGTCGAGTTCGTAAAAGTAAAACAGCGGCAACATTCAAGTCGAATTTCTGCAGGCAAATTGTGTTCACTGTTTTAGAAGCGTAGAAGCGCTGATGTTTGCTCTCAGTATTGAAATCAATTTTTGCCCAAAATGTACATAACTACTACCATTTTTTTGCAATTGTTCTTAGCAGTCATTGAGCATGTTTACTTTTACGAACTCGGAGCTTATCCCTCCAAATTATTTATAGCACGCATGTTTTTTTTTTTTTTTTTTTTTTTTTAATTTAAAAAATAGTGCCTGATCTACGAATTGAAATATAGATTTAAATATTTTGAATTAATTTAAGATTAAATTTTATTAAATATTAAATTAAAAAAAAAAACTACAGCGTTACTTTAATAATTTATTTACACAATATGGAGCTTAACAATTCTTTAAAAATAATATGGTCTTTCTGCAACACATTGTTGCACTTGGACTCTTACTGGCTGAACAGAATAGAATGACGGAACCGAAGCCGCAGACGGAACTGGAAGAGCTGTCAAAAAGTGTCGTACGTTATTTTTTTTTACATGTCCACAATATGGAGCTGTACAGCTTTGAAAGTATTTTGAAGAAAAACAAAAGAATATTCTTGTGTATACAAGTTCAGAATTCACATTTTTTGTTTCCAATAATTTTCCTTTTAATTAATAATTTTTTTCGCGAATCAAATAACCACAATATTTTTTCCGACCCAAAAAGTTGTTTTTTTTCTTCATACAATTTGAAACGTCAAAAGTGCCGTACGTGAAAAGTTAAAAGTTGGTGAACTCTTCCGTCTGCGTCTGCAGTTCCGTATGCGTCTACGTTCCGTTGTGCTCGCAACATTGAATTTGCGTGTATTCCATATTTTGACAGCTATTCCAGCTCCGGCTCCGTCTCCGTCTGCGTCAGAATGGTGAATGGTTCAGCCAGTTAAGTTTATGAAAATGCGAGAGAAAGAAAAGCGGATATGGGGGATATTTTCGTGTAGAGTAGTGCTGAATAAGTGTGCGAGAAGCGTTGCTATAAATTCTCGACTTCACCTATACCCTATCCGAGCAATGACAACTTACCCTACACCAGCGAGGGAGGTTATCTTTCATATGTAGGTCCCCTTTACACAAGGTCATTGAAAGTGCTGGTAAGGAGTATAAGCGTCAGGGAAAAATGCATTCTAAAGACAATAGTTACAATAATTCTTAATGACATTCCAAGAGGTGGCATGATTACATAATAAACTTTGAGAAAAATTTAAAAAAAAGTAGGTTAGACAGTAAATTACGCACTCAAAGTTCATGCCATTAAGTAGTAGGTAAGTACATTTATGAATCGAGAACAACTGAAGGGACTGGTATTTCTGGGCCCAGAACCAAATTTTCAATACCGACACGGCGGCGGCGGGACAGTTATGTGCAGATCGTAATCTCGAAAGAAAATACCGCAATTTAAGCGTTATAATTAAATAATTAAATAAAAATTAAATTAAAATAAAATAAATCAAAAATATTGCCATTAAGCCAGAAAGTCAAGGCGCACTCAAATTCCTTAGCTTCCTATCGTTGTCGAGGGAAATGGGGAGGCAGACTAATTATCCTATAAACATTCGCTATGACTCCCTTAATGGGTCCAGAGCTCTACTCTACTTTAAGAAAACGTGCAGTTTAAAAACGGAATCAAAAGAGAAGAGGAGGCGAAAAGATCCAAAAACTGGAAAGGACTCTCCCCAAGCTAAGGGGCCACTTATAGCGATCAGGAAAACGCATCAGGAAAAAATTTTGTTTTGTATAGTTCAATGTTTTATCATACGATTTAAAGTATAAAAAGGATACGAATCGATGGTAAATCAATTGAATTATTTTTTTCATGAAAAAAATTTAAATTGGAGGAAATACTTTGCCTAAAACAAGTACTTATTCATTTTCCTGATGGGAATTCCGTACAGAAAACAAGTTTCCATCAGGAAATGCATTTTATAGAAAAATATTTCTTTTAAAGAAATTTTTTTTAATGAAATAAATATTTCAAATGATTTATCATCGATTTGTATCCTTTTTATATTTCAAATCGTATGGTAAAACATTAGATTATCAAAAAGAAAATTTTTCCTGATGCGTTTTCCTGATCGCTATAATCGGCCCCTAAATCAGACTAAACTTTCTGGGAACGATAACCAAGATCGTTTCATGAACTGTCTCAGCCTTAGTAGGAACAACCTAAGAATAGTAACGGGACTTCTCATGGGCAACTGTAAACTAAGAAGACACCTTAGTATTCTTGGCCTAGAAAGCAGTCCCATGTGTTGATCCTGTAAAACTTATGAGAAAACGCCGGATCACATACTAGGCAGATGAGAATGCGAACCATGGAGTGTCAAAGAAATAGGCCCTACGAACTAAGTTCCAAAAGAACTAACTCCCACTAGCTGAAATGAACTAACTCCCACCAAAAGAACTAAGTCCCAAAATAGATATGAACTAAGACCCGCTCTGCGACCCCCAGCCCACCAGCCGCCGCCGCCACTGTCACTTTCGATATTGGGACTTAGTTTATTTCTGTTTTGGGACTTAGTTCAATCAGCGTTGGGTTTTAGTTCCTAAAATTGATGGGAGTTAGTTCATAGTGAACCAGGTCCCAATTTTGGTGGGAGTTAGTTCGTAGGGCCAAAGAAATAAGTACCTGCGACGACGACGCACAATGGTTCAGGGGCGGACAACAATCATTTTATCGACTTTTAAATATTTAGATTTTTGGCATTGTAGTTTGGTTAAGTAATAGTTAAAGCATTAGGATCAAGATTTTTTTTTTATGAAATCAGTTTGTCAATATAAAGTTGATAAACGAAACTTCAGTGGTTTTGAAGCAAAAAACGAGCTTTTATCAAAGACGATTATTTTTATTTATATGATTCTTTTGACTTTTTTTGTTATTTTTTTTCTATTGGGTATATAAAAACAAATTAAATTTTGGAAAACAAAAATTAATTTAGTTGTAAACATTTTTTTTACGAATTTTTAAAATGTTAAATTTTTTTTAAGTTAAATTCAAAATTCAACTAAGAAAAAGATAATATTTCCTGGTCCTGGTCCCGGTCGGACACATAGTACATAATATACTCGAAACCGTTAAGTGTCGAATACAAAAAAAATTAGCTGCTAATACCTGCGAACCTTCAAATGCACCCAATTTATGTCTCAAGACCTCCAAAAACTAAACAATTCCTTGAATTAAGTTTTTTTTATTGATTTATTCAAATTACTTTAAAACCTTCCCGTAAACCATAAAAAAAAATATACATTTATTATTTCTAGAGGAAGACCTTACCATTTTAAGTCCACTTTTAAAAAAAAAAATTTTTTGGGAAAAAACATGGATAAATTAATATTAAAATCGTATCTTCAATATCTTTGATTTTTACTTTATCGGCACATTAAATGCCATCAGACCCGAATCTGTTAAACTTCGATTCGTCACTCCACAGGACAAATTTCCAAAATTGTAGCGGCTTTTGAAGATGTTCCTTTGCGTGTAGTCCTGCTTCTGTTTGGCGATATCAAATAAGTTTATATGTATGTTATTTGTACGCCATATTCTTGTTCAATCTGATGTTTTATTTCTGCAGAGGTCTTGAATGGATCCTTTCTACTTGCGGTTACCTTTGCTCTATCCATGGCTGTTGTTTTTGTTTTGGCCCGTTTTTTGAGGTGGTTCTCAAATGTCTTTTGTTTGTAGAACATGTTTGACGCATTATAGACCATCTTTTTGGAACAGCCCAAATTATTTGCTGTTTACGTCTTCCATTTTCAAACATGTTAAAAATGACATTTCTCTTTTCTTTTGAACAATGAAAACCTCTTCCCATTATTAAATCCAATACGAAATTATTAAAAAATCGTTTAAAATTAGTTTATTTGAAAAAAATTCAACAGTTATTTATCCATGTGATTTCACAGGTTGGACAATGGTGAATGGACAACTAAAAAGACGCCATATTGATTTGTGCTTCACTTTAATGAGAAAAAAAGGTACCGTTATGCGTTCAGCGATGTCACATGTGGTCGAAGACAAATAAAATTTAAATCAGTTTTAATTTATGGGATTATCCATTGTTGGTAAAATAAATCAATTTATTTTTGATTTGGATCTGTCAAAAAGACAATTTCCCCTCTTTTTGCGTTCAATTGGACAAAATAAATTAATTTTTTTTTTTGATTTTAAATCAAATTTGCAAATCTAAATTTTTTTTTTGGCAGATTTACCCCTGCTTTTACAAATACCAACATAAATCTAGCTGTCAGTTTGCAAATGTTTTTCGTTCATATTTCGGTTGTGAAAATTATGTTAAAAAATGTGGAAAATAATTGCTAATAATTCATATTTCTCTTCTAAAAGTAAATTCGTGGGATGAAGATTTTTTTTTGAAATATTGCACAAATACAGTGACAAAAATAAATCAATTTGAAATTTTGTTCCTTCGCCACAAAATAAATCAATTTTTTCATTGAAATCTAATTTTACCAATGGAAAACCCCATCAGTGGAAAATATGTATGAGTTATATGGAAGCATGAAATAGTGCTATTTAGTTTTCCGCCACTGTAGCTATGTATGTATGTATGTCAGATTTGCATCCAAGTGTTTTGCTATGGGGAGCAAGTCCTTGATGATTTATTATTTGGTTTTACATCATCAAACTGAAGATAAATGGTTATACCATACGCTTCCTTGTGAACGACATAATTAATGTTATTACGAAAAAAAGACCAATTAGCTCATGGCTCAACAGGCAATTTTTAAATCGTTCATGCATCCATTTTGTGGAATGAAAAAGAAGTTGTCTCAGTATATTTAGTCTTCTGTACATATGTTTGTACATAGTACCAACCAGAATTTGTGTATAGGTTTGAGCTTAACTTGAGTATACATTATGTATATATGGAAATTACGTTGAATATAATATAAAGCTTGTAATTAAGTAGATAGATTCATTTTTGGTTGTGCCGGAAACATCTGTTAAATTAAGCAATTAATCTTTGTTGGTCGAGTCGAGTGTGAAATGTGAATGTATAACAAAGTAACATGAACATGTGTTAGCCACAATTTTATGGGCGTATTATTTCAATAAAGGAGATGTTATAATGGCAAATGGAGAATTTATTTAATTGAAATTCTACGAAGAAAGAAATGCGTAGTATACCTATACATATGAATATTCGAAAAAAAAGGTCATCAAGCAAACCTATGCTCCTTAACATTATTTGTGAACAATTTACAAGTTATTTGGCAAATGATCCGTGTTTTTCGCTAATAGGACAAATTCTTTTGGTGGACGTAGTGCGGGGGTTGCAAATGGATTTCAGTTATATGACCAACGAAAGCTATTTAAATAAATACTTATAGGTCACAAACCTTAGTATTAACAAAATTTTATTGAAATAATTCTATTTGCTTTTCTTTCGACCTTCGTTTTTGAACTTTTGATAACATTTGATCTAATGTGTGATATGAGAAAAAGTAATAATGAGCATCGAATTCGGATGTGGATGAACCTTACGTTTAGGAATGCAGCAAATAGAACTATAGAGCAACGAACTTCGGGTGTACGTGAATGGAATTTTATATTCCTTATATATGACCTTGTTTAGCTGAACCATTAATGGGAAGAAGGCTGAGTTAAAAGCCACCTTATGAAAAAAAAAAAATTAATGGAGAAATCACGAGCGAGTAGCCAGATTACTGGCTGAACAGAATAGAATGACGGAACTGAAGCCGCAGACGGAACTGGAAGAGCTGTCAAAAAGTGTCGTACGTTATTTTTTTTACATGCCCACAATGCAGCTGTACAGCTTTGAAAGTATTTTCTGTTTCCAATAATTTTCCTTTTAATAAATAATTTTTTTCGCGATACAAATAAACATAATATTTTTTTCCGACCCAAAAAGTTGTTTTTTTTTCTTCATACAATTTGAAACGTCAAAAGTGACGTACGTGAAAAGTTAAAAGTTGGTGAACTTCTCCGTCTGCGTCTGCAGCTCCGTATGCGTCTACGTTCCGTTGTGTTCGCAACATTGAATTTGCGTGTATTCAATATTTTGACAGCTATTCCAGCTCTGGGTCCGTCTCCGTCTGCGTCACCATTCTGTTCAGCCAGTTAGGGTGTTCGTATAATTGGATGGGGTTTTTCGAACTTGCAGGAGAACATAGAGAAGAAAAATTGCGTAGTGTATGAAAGAGCCTTTAGCAGTACTACCACTTTACTTCAATTGAAGTAGATCTACTTCTTTTTTTGAAAAATTTTAAAAATCTACTTCCTACTTCCCACCATCACCAAAATATTGAAATCTACTTCATTTTAAAAATCGCTGTTTCAATCTACTTCAATTTTACAAAAAAAGGCCAAATCTACTTCTTTTTTCTATTTCATTCTGGTAATTCAAAAATAAAGAGTGAAAATGCCAAACACTAATGATGAAGATAACAAAAATGTGCGTTACTGGATTTGAAGTTCATGGAAGGAGCTGAATATCCTCAAAGTTGCATATTTTTATCTCGCCCCAGACATATTGATATTGTAGTCTAATGTTGTTTTCGTTTGAATATGATCAGTTCTGAAAACAATTTAAACACAAAATATATATTATGATGGGTATCTGAAACTTATGAGTACTTTTTGTGCGTTTGAACTTTAAAAAAATATTTTTATGAGTTCCTGGGTATCAAGAAAATTTTTTTTGGCAATTATTCAAAGACAAAATCCTTTAATAGTCCCAAGAAATACAATTTTTTTTTGCCACAGATTGAGGCAAATTTGAAAAAGAATGCAAAAAACCCACATTTTAATTTATTCATCCTCGATTCGGTATGAAATTAGTGTAATTATTTTAGGCTACATCAAAAAAATGTTTTTTTTTATTTAACTTATATGAGCTTAGCACTTTCAGGAATAATTTTAAAAATTCGCTAACTCGTTTTCTCCACTCTCTACCAAAATCCAATCGAAAACAAAATGAAAATATTAAGTAGATAGTGAATTTTTTGATAAAGAGTGGGCCGAATATGTCAGTTGTAGGTTTCATGAACTTAAATCTAAAAATATAAGCTAGTTACCTATACATTCTATAGTCAGTTAAAAATCGCAAAAAATCAAAAATTCAGCTTGAAATAACTAACGTAGGCGCAGATATCTTTAATAGAGCCAAAAACTGTTTTTTTAAGAGCGAAAAATATACAAGCATAAAAATAACGATTTTCAAATGTTTGCAGGGTGCAGGGACCTTGGATTTTCATATTTGAAACCCTAAAGAAAATTTTTGAGCAAAATTTAAAATGAGCTGGCTTTTCCATTAGACGATTTCATATATGTATATTTTAATATCTGGCTATTGAATGTGTAAATATGAAGTCTGAAAGAATTCCAGTATTTGGTTTTAATTTTTTCGTTTAATTAAATTTAATTTAATAATTTATATAAAAAAAATTCATTTTAAAATCTACTTCCATTTTTCTCAATCTACTTCCCTTTTTTCTTCAAATCTACTTCGACTTTTTTTTCGGAAGTGGTAACGCTGGCCTTTAGTACAGGCAATGAGAAAACATCTGAAAAAGGTTTTGAAGTGGTCCAAGCTTGAATGCAGTATTGTAGAAAGGTATTATTGTCTTTGGTGGAAGCATGATAACTTTATTTGTTCAGAAAATGCATTCGAATATTTTATTAAGATGTTTGACTTTCAGATATAATTGAATAATATATTACATTAAAATATATTCTTATCTATGTGTTATACATGTAAAAAATTTGAAGGAAATTGGTCACTCCGTTTAGCTCAATCTAATTTAGGGTTCGGAGTTATCCATGTTTCTTTAAAACAACATAGATATAGGTACATATGTATATGCTATAATTTAACAAATGATTTTATGGGATTTTTTGTTTCGCATGAGCAGCTTAATAGTAATGAAACGAAATATGTATTAAATTTTGTGGCGCGACAGTTTGTGAACTGAGTCTCTCATTCAGTCCTGTGTGCGTTTTGGCAGGAATGGAAATAACTTAGAATTTATTTGCCGAAACCGAATAGGGAAGGTGATACGAAATTTTTAATGCCGAAGAAATACTGTCGTTACATAAATTGTAGAGAATTCAATTCTCTACACAAATGTGCTAAAATGTTCTTTGTGAGAAATATGGTTCTCAAGATATCGCAAAAAATCTTTTTTACACCCCCTTTTCCATAATGGCGGCCAAATTGGGTGGAATTCGACCCCAAAAACTCAATTTCACACTCGCACTGATCCGTCCTACAGATCCATAAAAAAAAAATCCTGTACAAAATTCAAGGTTCGGACAAAACTTTGTAACATTTCAATGGACTATTGGAGGATTTTTTAGTTCTTCGCAAAGGATTTCTAGATGGCAGTTGCTGAGTAGACATGGGTATTGCAGCAGAAAACGTACACTAATTCAAGCGCAGTTTAGTGTATCAGCGTAACTCGTAACGCATAGCCATGGCGCAGTTTTTTTTTAGCTTAGACAGGAAAAATTTTCCCTTGGATAGTTTTATCATACGATTTAAAATATCAAAATGATAAGAATCCATGATAAATCACTTGAAATATTTTTCCCATTAGTAAAATTTTCTTTGGAGGAAATATTCATTGTAAAAAAAAAAACATTTATTAATTTTACTGATAAAAACTCGGTTTCCGTACAGAATTTTTATCAGTAAAAATAGAAAATGCTTTTTTTATTTGGCGTGTTCAGGAAAATAAGATATCTGAGATTTCTCTACTTCAAAAAGTGAGCAAGCGAATCCTAATTGTATTCGTTCAGAGTTTTGACAGCAAAACTGAGAAATTTTGCTGAGTAATCCTGTTCACTTAACTGAGGGCCATTTTTTTCACTATTGCTCAACTTGAGGCAAACTCTCAAGTTGATCAACTCGAGAGTTTACTACAACTCAAGAGTTGAAACACAAGTTTGAAATTTTTTTTATTCGCTCATTTTTTTTCAACTCCCCAGTTGAATAATATCCCTGGGATATTTGTGAAAACAAAACAGAACTGTCATTTTTAATTTTAGTTTTGATTTATTGTGTTATTTAATTTGAAGTTTTTCAATATTTAGGTATGCGTGTTATTTTGTGTTAAATTGTGTATTATGACATCATACCACGAAACGCAACAATGACAAAGCGTCGGAGAAAATCGCGAATGCATTTACAGCCCAAAGGAATTTTTGGCCAATTTACCAAAAAAGAATTGCTTCGGAGCATTACCTGAGGTGCGTTCTTTTATGTTACTGTGGTTAACTATGGTTAATGTGTCTAAAATAAAAGTTGATGTGCCATAGTTAAGAAAGTTACTCTTGGCAACTTTTTCATTTAGGAACGACCAGAGTTAACAATAGTTAATCTGTCAAACGAAAGGGGTTGAAAAAAAAATTGAATTGTATTTGGAATGAATAACCAAGAAAAAATATGATTGCATTAAATTTATTGCAAAAATAATTATTAGGAATTCAAAATAACATGTGTAATATTTCCAAATTAAATTTCTTTACACTCAGTTTTGTATAAATCGAACAGAAATAAGTGCAATTTTCTTAATTGCTTATGGCACGGAATTTTTTGATAAAAAATTAACCAAATATAAAGAAGAAAATGCCGACAGAAAGAAAATGCATCAGAAAATAAAAGAAAACTATTCCAAAAATCAAATTCGACAAAAAAAATCGATTAAATTGATAAAAACATATTTTAAATATTAAAAACAATTCAAAATCAAAAGGGCAAAAAGTAAACAAAACATCCACCATTGCATTTCAGCTGTGTTTGACAGATCAACTATTTCAATTCATATCGAGGAGATGAGTTGGAAAAAGTTACAAAAAGTTACTTTTTGACACTTTTACTTTGGAATTTAGGAACGATTTTATGACGTCATAAAGTTACTCGAAGTAGCTTTTCTGAATTAAAGGAACGACCGAAGTTAACTATAGTTAACCACAGTAACATAAAAGAACGCACCACTGATGTATTTTGTACCTTTTATTGTCCGTAATCTGCTTTGGTAACAAATTTTAAATGACAAAACAACATTTTTATGTAAACTCTCAAGTTTGCTCGGTCAACTTCTACATTTTCCGGGAGTTGACAAAATCTAAAGTTGATCAACTCTAGAGTTGAAAATCGAAAGTTTAATACGTCAACTTTGTGTGAATAAAAACAAATTCACAAGTTGAGAATAAAAATCCTCAAGTTATGTTCAACTTTGAGTGAATAAAATCGGCCTGAGTTTGCTGAGGGCTCTAAAGCCTAGTACGCAGTTCACGCGCAAAATTTTGAAGTTTGTACCCGCTTTAGGGTGAAGTCTCCACTTAATTTTGCCAGGAAAAATAATGTTCGAAGCATTATTTTGCGGGAAAAATGTTTACAGGTCAATAATTTTGCACGATAAACACGATGAACTTTTACTTATCGATAATTTTATAAAAAGAAAAAAAGAACTTTTTGTAGAGATTAGAATTGTAGAGATAAAATTTGTCTTTTCCCGATCTGCTTGCCTGTTATAGACATTTCCTCCAAGGAAAATTTTGTTGATAAAAAAAAATATTTCAAATGATTTCTAAGCCTAGAGCTACTACGAGTTGGTAATCGTAAACAGTATAAATTTTAGTTCGGATAAAAGCTAATGTAACCTAACCACATGGAATAAAGATATTTTTAGATGACTTTGTTGAGACATTATTAGTTCCCTAAATGTCACTTGTAAAATTCTTGGTTCAACTGTCAAGCGTATAACAATAATAAATCAAACATAAATTTGTAAAACTATAAATATCCTTACAAGTTTCAACTGCCTTCCTTAAAGACAAGAAAAGAAAAAAATATTCACAAACATGTCAACATACACAACTAAAGTACCCTTTTTAAATATTAAAGTCAACTCGAAAAGAAGTAGACTGAAATGGAAAAAGGCCAACAAAAACAACAACAACAACAAAGAAACAAGAAAGTCGTCGGCATGTTCTCATGATTTCATTAATAAGTCAAGATGTGAGCCAACATAGGTCAACAAGTTGTTATAGTGCTTTTTTTCCCCACGCGTCTCACATCACACATGTGCAACTTTTTTTTTTTTTTCTGCCGTATATTTATAAAAAGAAAATCAAGACGTAATCCAATGAATAGTTTCATGTGTCACCTACCGAAGGAGGTAAAGCAAATAAGTCTTATTCCTTAAGAGAAAAAATGTCATTCGGAATGTCAAAGGATCATAATCATTTATTTGCACATCTTGTGTGCAACATGCAGATTAAATATCGTAAAGCCGCATTTTTTTTTTTGCAGTTCTTAAAATATAAAGAGCGTTGCTACTTTGATGGGCAATAAATACCTGATGAGCACCTAGAGTGCTTTTTTCTGAAGGTGATGGTTGACCTAGTTTTTTGAATGCATGTCATTTACAAACATATATAAGAGATTAACAGATTCTGATGTGAATGTAAAAAAAAATAAACTCGACAACTTTAATGTCTGACTTTTCGATTTTAAATTAAGTTGATTGGAAGACTTGTATAGGTGTTTATTATAAATATCTATAAAAATAAAAAAATACATACTTGATTTTTTTTTCTATTTAGCATGCATTAAAATGTATTTTTTAAATATCTTTTAGTATTCGCGAAATATCTTCAAGGCTGTTTCACAATGCGGCGAGAAAACGAGACGTCAGCGTGACGAGATCTCTTCGCAGTTTCTCTCTCTTAAAAAAGAATTTTAAATTGTGAAATAATACATAACCAAGCATTTCTCGTCGTCTCGTCACGTCACAAAGTTCGAAAAATTGAAAAAAAGACGCAACGTGACGACGAGAAATACTTTATTATGTATTAATTCATTGTTTGAAACTCGTTTTAAAGAGAGAACAACTGTGAAGAGATCTCGTCACGCTGACGTCTCGTTTTCTCGTCGCATTGTGAAACAGCCTTCAGTGGTATGAAGTGCTTTATTCTTAGGGTTGGCCATGAGACACCTTATTTCTTGGACTGAACTTCACCGAGAGTCTTGAAGATCTATGTTTTCTCGGCAACAAATTGCAAATATAAAAAAATTACATTTTTAAGTAATAAAGTCTAGACAATACCGAGGGTAGACTAAAACGAGACTTTTATTTTTATGAGACCGAGACCTATTCAAAGAGGATAGGGACATTTTGCAATTTTAACGATGCCTAGACGAGACTCAGAAAAGTCTCGTGTCGTGGTCAACCTTAGGTACATACTTTGTGTATACCAAAAGATCGAACGATAAATCCAGAGTTATGACTTCTTTTCAGTGAACACATTAAACAACTAAATTGAATGAAGAGTTATGTCCTTAACTAGAAAAAACTACATTAAATTGCTTAGATATTATTTAGAACCCGCATATAAAATAACTGGAAAATTTGAACTTTGAAAATGATTGTAACTTATATGATAAATACAAATTTTTTTTGATTTTATTTAACTTTGGCATTTATAAAAACTAAAATTATGGTTTAGGAATACGTTCACATTATGTTTTAAAAATAATATCTCTGGAATAGTGCCCATTGTTTGCTTCGATTTGACTTTTTAGCTTTTCTTAGAATTTCAGGTCCCAGGGCCCTCACTTCCTCTCGGATATTGGCTGTGGCTTTAAGCTGTTGCACTGTTCTTCGGCTTATTGTCGGAGAAAAGTGTTACAAATTGGCGCCCCACGTTAGGTTTCACAAGACCACAAGTGATGAAGGAAATTACAAACCTTCTGAAGCGGACCTGATGGTGTGAAAGCAATTTGAGGACAAAAAACATAGATGAATTTTTAATTGAAAATTTCAATTAAATTAAGTTTGCTTGGGAAACCTTGCAAGCAGGATAAAAACCCAAGATCTTTTTACGTTTTAAACAAAGAAGACAAAGAACATCGACAAAAATATGGACCGTTGCGCTTGGTCCCGAAAGAATAAAGCTTTTATGAAACGGGTCTTGAGTTCCGTTATATCGGAAATTTTACGAAACAAAAGGTCAACGACTTAATAATTTTGAGTATTAACAACTCTTTAAACAAAAGCGTGAAAAAGATAATTGTGGTAAATTTTCCACCAAATTTATCAAACAAGAAAAACACTATACTTAGCTTTTTTTTTTAATTCCCACTTTCAATTTCTCTTTCCTCCAAGTTAATTGTCCCAAATTTTGTCCTCCAATTTTCCACAATACTTTTCTACAATTCTTCTTCTCTTTCAAAATTAAGAATTCGCGAAAAGCGTAATTAAATTAGCTTTTTCTAAATCTCTTAATTTTTCTCTTCTAGCTTTTCAAAATCCTCTGTTCGGTCTAAAAGACGGGTAAGAAGTGTCCCTGCCCTCAAGACTTTCAGCATGCCTGGACGACCTATTTAGATTAACTGTACGACCCTCTGCCGGTTATAGTGGATCACCCATCCACCTCTCGTGTCAAAATGACAGCATCGATTTTTATTTTCTCAAATCTCAATATATCGAGACAGTTAAACAATGGCTGATGGAATGGTTGCCCTTCTTTCTCTCAGCCTGAGAGAGGTCTCATCACATTGAAAAGAACACCTGTATGTGGACGATTAACTGGCTGAACAGAATGGTGACGCAGACGGAACCGGAGACGGAGCTGGAACAGCTGTCAAAATATTGAATACACGCAAATTCAATGTTGCGAACACAACGGAACGTAGACGCATACGGAGACGCAGACGCAGACGGAAGAGTTCACCAACTTTTAACTTTTGACGTACGGCACTTTTGACGTTTCAATTTGTATGAAGAAAAAAAACAACTTTTTGGGTCGGAAAAAAATATTGTGGTTATTTGTATCGCGAAAAAAATTATTTATTAAAAGGAAAATTGGAGGAAACAAAAAATGTGAATTCTGAGCTTGTACACAATAATATTCTTTTGTTTTTCTTCAAAATACTTTCAAAGCTGTACAGCTCCATTGTGGACATGTAAAAAAAATAACGTACGACACTTTTTGACAGCTCTTCCAGTTCCGTCTGCGGCTTCAGTTCCGTCATTCTATTCTGTTCAGCCAGTAAAGAGCTATTTTCGTTGCGGTAATTTTTATCGTGACAACCTTATACTCGTTAGGGGTTCTGGCCGTTTGGACAAAAATTGCTTCGCAAATCTTACTTCGCAATTATCAAAATAAACTTTGATCGACTCGGAATTATAGCTGTTTCGCGAATTTTTTTTTTGTCTTTGGATCAACCTTCAAAACGATCATTTCGCAAAAGTCCTTTCGCGGTTTTTTTAAATTATGTGGCAATTTTTGGTTTTAATTTTAATCTTGTTCCGCTTTGTTATCTGGCCGTTTTGTTGTCTGGCTTTTCGATATTTGGCTGTTCTTTATCTCGCTATTACGTTGCCTGGCTGTTTCCGTATCTGGCCGTTTGATTAATGTATCGTTATGTACAGAAATTGCACTGGGATTTATTTTATATAGAAATGGAAACATAGGTATTTTAATGTTTAAGGTGTCTTTTTTTTTCAGAGAAATAATGTGTTTTCTTTGGTTAGAAACAAAGATAAACTTTATGTTGACGGTTTTTCGTATGATTTTGATGATGAGTGTTTGAACAAAGACAAAAAAACTACGCTTGGCGCCTTGAACATGGAACAAATTATCATTTTAATTGCAGACCAAAGAAAACAGTATAGTATTCGTTCTTTTTTCATTTAATTTAGTTGAGAGAAGGGAATTGAAAATATGGATTTTAGTGCAAATGCAGGATATTGAAATTCAATTTAATAATAAGCCAATTAATTTATTGCGAAATAATAAAATGCGAGATAAAAATTCCTATGTGAAGTTTGTAACAAGGTGATATTGCGAAACAATAACATAGCAAAATAAGAACTTGCCAAACAATTAAATGCGAAATGACTGAATTGCAAAAGAAGAAATGGCGAAATGATCATTGTGAATTTAAAAAAAAATAGCGAGATGACCCCTACCCACTTTTTAGCAATCCCCAAAGAAAAAAATCTGCAGCCGTTGAATCGGGCGAACGCGCGGTGACCAGTTTAAATCAGCAAAACGTGAAATTTCCCTCAGGAAAGCCATAGCTGGACGAGATTTGTGAGTTGTGACTCCATCTTGTTGGAACCACAATTCTGAATTATTCTTCTTTACTCGCCTTAAAAAAATTTCGCCTAGACATAACTAACTGCTGAGAACGTCGCTTGTTGGAAGTTCACATCATTTTTAACTGCATGAGGAAGATCACGACATCTCCTTGCTGCAGAAAACGCTATGGGAATCGGTAAATTGTTGAAGCAGTGGGCGCATTTCAAACACGAAAGAAATTTCAATATGTGATCTTTGTGTGAAAAAAAATCAACTTTGTTTTTTTGTTCTGTATTGAGTCTTTCTAAGTGAGCGAAGGAAAATTCGCCGATCGAAAAATTATTAGATGGAATTGGTACATTAAATATTCCTTAATAAGTTCTGATAATTTAAAATTTACTGCTCGCTAAGATGATATCGATTTAGCGAAGCACCCACTAAAAAAATTTATATCTTAGGGCCAGTTGTACAAATATTTGATCCGTGGTTCAGGAATTTTAACTCACCAATTTCGGCGGATTAACTGTGGTTCAACGATGGTTCAGGCATGTAATTGGCTTTTAGTGCATATTGGAACCTTGAACCATCGTTGAACCTCAGTTAACCCGCCGAAATCGGCGAGTTAAAATTCCTGAACCACGGATCAAAATTTAAACCACGATTGTACAACTGGCACTTATTCTTATATTGAATGGTTAATTGCTTGAAATTTCCTGCTCATTACTTCAATTGGTCGTGCAATGTTTTCTGTTTTTTTTTTTTTTTTTTTTTTTTTTGGTTGATTTGCTAATTTGGTGTCAACTCAGCGAAGCAGCTTCTGGAAAAAGTACAACAACTTCTTATTGATAATGTTTTACTGTTCGCAACTTGTGCCAGTTGTGCCGTAAATTTAGGGCGATTTTGTTCACTCAAAGTTGAACATAACTTGAGGATTTTTATTATCAACTTGTGAATTTGTTTTTATTCACACAAAGTTGACGTTTTTAACTTTCGATTCTCAACTTATGAGTTGATCAACTTTAGAATTTCTCAACTCCTCGAAATTCTAGGC
This sequence comes from Epistrophella euchroma, assembly GCA_947049315.1. Classification (NCBI taxonomy): domain Eukaryota; kingdom Metazoa; phylum Arthropoda; class Insecta; order Diptera; family Syrphidae; genus Epistrophella; species Epistrophella euchroma. The sequence goes on along the minus strand of OX346245.1, from coordinate 114,813,718 downwards.
GTTACGGGTGTAAACTTGAGAATTTGTTTGATTTTTGTTTATTCACTCTAGTTATCGCCTGTTTTATCTTGACATTAGTTGTCGCAAATATATAAAAAATACAAAAGTGAACGTAAATAAAAATGTTCCGTCACAATTATGTCTGGGAAGATTGGCCAACATCTTCGAGCAGCGAAGATGAAGACAACTTGTATCTTGAAAGACGACAATACAAGATGCTTCAACGTGTTGAATTCGAAAAATGGGATGATCACGACTTCATATATCGTTTTCGTCTCTCAAAGCGTACGACAATGATGGTGCTCGAACTGCCATCGACGAAAATGAATCGGAGCCACCACCGGAGATTGCAGGAATCGCTAATATGCTATCTATGGCAGATGTTCCTACAGTTCATCAGATGGAAGCATCATCAACTGGCACGGAAAACGTCCGCTCTCGATTAATACGCACGTATTTTCAGCCAATGTTAGATGCTAACTAAATACAGCTGAAATGAATTCATCCATAACCACATAAAATATAATAAAAAAACAGTTTACATTATGAATTATTATAGGAGGTTTATTAAATATGTATGTAGGTATGTTTATAAATAACTTATTTACATAATGTAAATATATACATTATATGTTATTGTTATTAGTATTCATTTTTTGCCGCTGTTGATAACGTTGGTTGAAAGTGATCGGATTCAGGCTGTAAGGTAACCAAACGCAAGCAATGAAGCTCTTTATAATTGGCTAGTTGATTTGTTGTCCTCTCTAACTCAATGGCCGAACGCTCCCTATCCAATTCTGCTCGTTCACACTCAATTGCAGCCCGTTTACAATCTAATGCGGCTCGTTCCCGTTCAAATTTGTAGCGTTCTCTCTCGCTTTCTAAAATCTCGATTTCAATTTTATGTTTGCTCATAGAATGTTGCTGCTTTTCCTCAGACAATTTTAGAATTTTATTCGGGATTTCCTCCGTTTCCAATTTACGTCGACGGCTATGCAATAAAGCGTTTAAAGGCTTTCGCAATTTTGCAGGATTCACCCTCTCCCAGGTACGGTCAACAACTGCTCCTTCGTTTGTGTTGTGGTGTTTTGTCGTTTTCAATTCCTGAAATTGACTTCCGATATTCTGCATTTGGATGGTTCCTTCACTGCTTACATTAAGCTTATCGGTCATATTTTCCAAAGCACTGCTGTGAGCCTCATCGAAGACTGTGACATTTACGTCCCCATCATTTAAACAAAATGTGACATCATCGACGATGACCTCATCAATTGAAATTGCTTGCATCTGATCTAAAGAGGAAGCAATTTTCCTACTAGCGCATTGGAGTGCAAATTTGTTTGCTGTTGAATGGTCGCTATCGCCAGATATCGCAGCAAGACCCAAGGTAGAAGGTGTCAAAAGCACCGCTAATTGTTGCATGGGTTCGCTTAGTGCTGGTAGTTCCTTCTTGGGTGGACCACCACCGGTCTTTTTGGCATCTCGTGAAAAGTATAATGCACGATCCCTCAACGTCTGTTTAATTTTTGTATATTTTTCGCGCAGAGACTTTAAAGCTCGTTCCTGTAGAGCAGAGACAAAAAGAATGAAGTACAAGAACACAAATTGTATAAAGCGAATATGTACTTACTTTGCCAGGCGGTGCAACATTGAATGCATTTGCAATTTTCTTCCATGCTTTGTCCTTGTCACGATTGGTAGCACCGTCTGTCTTTTTGTTTTCAATAATGAAACTATACTGTAATGCATTTTTTACCAACCAATCTTCCTCTTCGGGTGTGTACACTATTTTTGCAACTTTTTTTTTTTGATTCTGTTGCCCTTTCCATTTTTGCTATTAAATTTTTTTTAAAAGATAACAGTTTTTCAATATACCGGCAAAAGAAAAATAACACGTAATTTCAAAACTAGAAGTTGAAACTGACAAATTATTTTATAATCTGTCATATATATCCAAGGGAAATTTTCAAAACTGAAAGTTGGCAAACTTTTGAATTTCAAATTCTGAATGGGGAGTTGAAGTAGTGAAAAAAATAAATTTTCAACTTGCGGATCAAATCTCGAGTTTAAACCAACTCCGAAGTTGGCCAACTTGGGATTTTCTGGCAAGTTGAACAACAGTGAACAAAATCGCCCTTAGTTTTTTAAATTCGTTAATTTGCAAATTTTAAGGATGAATTTTTTTCAAAATTACGATTTTCAAGAAAATTTAAACTTGTGCTGTTGTGTGCCCAGTTTGTACCGAAAAGCTGCAAATATGCGATTTTTTGTTGTTTATCTCCTTGGTACTTGGCAGCACAAACTGAACACAAAATAGCAAAAGTTTAATTAAAAATAAAATCGACCAATGCAGGCGAATGGGCAGACAGACAGACAGATAGGCGGACGGAATTGTGAGACCCAATTTTTTCCTCTTCCTAATATACGCACAATTAGGGCACATCAGCTGCTGTGAGATCTTAGCACCTCATATAGATGGGATGTTTACAAAAAAGTATGTCATCTAAGAGGTCGTAGTAATTGGTCATAAAATGTCAGATGGTTTCAGAAATTGGTCAGCCATAGATATTTTTTTAAGAATTTTTAAAAATTTATTTTTTTTCAAGGTCGTAGGGATTTTTAGCACCTCATTTGTGGAATTAAAAAAAAAATAATTATGCCACCTGAAAGTTTACTGAATTGTAATAAAAAGTCAGGTAGTTGCAGAATGGTAAGAAAATAGATTGTTTTTTTATAATTTTTATAAAAAAAAATTACAAGGTTAAGGTCAATGACCTTTCATTTTTTTTAACTCATAACTAAAAATCTACAGCTGAACAATTTCTGAAACTGCCTGACCTTTTATAAAGATTAAGCAACCTTTCAAATGGTGTATAATTTTCCGAATATCCCATAAATGAGGTGCTAAAAATTCATGTGACCATGTAATAACTTTAAAAAAAAAACATAAAAAAATTATTTAAAAAAAATCTTTGTGCCTACCAATTACTTAAAATACCTGACCATTTATGACCTTCTACTGACCTTTTAAATTCCATACTTGTTTTTCTTAAATTCCACTAACGAGGTGCTAAAAGTCTTGTACTTGTGACCTTGAAAAAAAAACTTTAAAAATTAATTAAAAAATACCTTTGCTACTGAAATTAACAAGCCTTTTATCACTATACAGTGACACTGCAAATGGTAAACTTTTTTTGTGAATATCCCTTAAATGAGGTGCTAAAAATTGCGGGTGACCTTGAAAAACTTTGGGGCGACTTTCCATTACGACATCCCGATTTCGAAGTTGATTTTTTTTTTAGGGGTAGGTAGGCATCTCAATAGAATATTTTTCAAATATTAAGGTGAGGAAACCCCCCTAAATGCAATTAAAAAATGTTTAAAATTTTCAAAATCGGGCATTTTTTTTTTACCGATTTGCACTTTTTATACACGGAATTTGGAAACGCGGATAGTCTCATTTGAAAGATGAACACCTAAAAACACTAAATATCACAATTTTAAAGTGAGGAAACATTTATACATTGTATTTTTAATTAATTTTTAGAAGTTTTTGTTTTGAAAACAATACAAATTTAAGAAATGTCATACGGTCTGTTTAGTATTGCCAGACATGTATTTTTTCACTTGGGTTTTTATTTTGGGAATTTTTTTCGGGAAATTTAAAACTGTTTAACCTCATTTAAAATGTATTTCAAAATGAGTTTAAATAATAGTTTAAAATTTCGCGCGAAATTTAAAACTATTATTTAAACTCATTTTGAAATACATTTTAGTGAGGTTAAATAATAGTTTAAAATTTCGCGCGAAATTTAAAACTATTATTTAAGCTCACTAAAATGTATTTCAAAATGAGTTTAAATAATAGTTTAAAATTTCGCGCGAAATTTAAAACTATTATTTAAACTCATTTTGAAATACATTTTAGTGAGGTTAAATAATAGTTTTAAATTTCGCGCGAAATTTAAAACTATTATTTAACCTCACTAAAATGTATTTCAAAATGAGTTTAAATAATAGTTTTAAATTTCGCGCGAAATTTTAAACTATTATTTAAACTCATTTTGAAATACATTTTAGTGAGGTTAAATAATAGTTTTAAATCTCAATATTTCTCAAATAAAATGCAAATAACATTGCAACTGTTACTCGTTTCCCGCATATTTTACCGTTAAAATGTTACTCTTTAATAACTGATCATATAAGTAATTTCCCTAAAAATCGGGCTAAAATCTGAAAATTCCGAATAAAAATCCCAGAAATCGCAAAAATAAAAAATATCCCAAAACCATTGTGTACGTCTGGCAATACTAAGCATACACTGTCACGACAAGGGAAGTTCTTTCATCCCCATCTTGGTGTTTTTTATTTATTTCCATGCATTTTGTATGGAAAAAGTGTAACTTTGAAAATTAATTAAAAATACTTACAAATATTTCCTCACCCTAAAATTGTGATATTTGGTGTTTTTTAGTGAATATCTATCGAATGAGACCATCCGCGTATCCAAATTCGGGATGTCGTAAAGGAAAGTTGAGCCAAAACTTTATCCCTGGATTAAAAATTTTCTAGGCCTGAGCAAATTTTTAAACTACCTGACCTTTTATGACCAATTACTGACCTTTGAGATTGCATACTTTTTCTTGCGAATATCCCATATATGGGGTGCTAAGATCCCACAGCCCATCGCATCAGCATAACCATTTTTTAGCGAAAATCAAAAATAGTGCTGCTAGCTTCACCCACATCAAATTTTTTTGTAAAAATTGATGAGTACAGTTTAGAACTGTAATTTTCATATCCATACATCCCAGAATTAAGCCGCTAGGTACATTTGGTATAACCGCTGTATATCAACAAGCAAAAGCATACCAATTTAATGTGAGTAATTTTTTCCAAAAATTCTAACGTTCACTCAACAAATTATAATATTATGTATACCTACTATAAAAAAAAAAAATAATAACGGAAACAATCTGTTTTATTTCTGCCACCATCCCTTATATTTCTAAGATATTTGCAATTTTATCAACTTGTGTTTTTTGTTTTTATTTTGTTTGCAGGCGCATCCTATAAGATTGGTGCTGTTCTACCGCAGGATACCGGAAATTGTCTTCAATGTGTTTGCATAGAAGGTACCACCACAGACGATACACCTCGTATTACGTGCAGTCCGCATAATTGCCCACCCTTAGTCCTTCCTGATTTATTTGACGCAACAGGATATTAAGGTACGTAAACAAATAATGATATAGTTTTTCTTCTTTATTTAAACGTCACTGCTTCGTGCTCTGGTAGAATAAGTAGGTATCCATGCCAGCAGTATACAAAACTGCTGGGTACCAGTCACAGCAACTCCTGAAGTCCTGACAACTTAAGTTTTGCATACAAATAAAATGCATTTATTTGAATGAATAAATCACAAAAGGATTAGTGGGGAATATATTTTGCAAATGCCTGTGCAATGTACTGTGCATGCATCTGAAATGATGTGTTAATATTTTCGGTTGCCTGGTGTAGATCCTAAATTTTGTTTAGAATTCATTTTCGAATTCATAATCATGGAAAGTTCAAAATATGCGAAGTTTTTTTTTTTTTTATGCATGACAGAGAATTAACATGTTATCCTATATTGTATAGACTTGGGGACTATTAGGAATTTATCCCCAACAGTTTAGTGTTGCGGTGAGTTTCCAATCATCAAAAAAGCAATCCTTATGGAGTCTTAAATAATCAGAGAAACCATTTAAGTAACTTTGTCCATGGGATTTGTGTCCTTTGCGTATTCTTTTATTCTTCTTCTTTTTTTTTTTTTTGCAAATTTTAATATGCCCATGAATATGAAATAAGAAGCCCCAGCGAGACTTTTAATGGATAGAACCAAATCCGATTTACATGATATCGTGGAATTTCAAAAAGAAGATTATGATGATGAAACGAAATATTTTTTTATTTTTCTTTAATATTTTTTTTCCCTTTGTTCTTTGTAATTGATCTCTTTTGTTATCTTTTCGACTTTAATAGTATAATATTACGTGGAATATTTTTATCTAAAGACATTTTACTAACAAATTTAATTATTTATAACTCTTCAAATTATTTTAAAGTAACAATCATTATTTTTTTTTTAATCTATAGGTTTTCCGAAAAAGGTATGAATGGATTGTTTAAATAAAAGCTTTTATAATGATGATGATGAGCTTCGGAAAAAAATGTTTCATTCTTTTATATTTAAAAAAAAAAATACGTACTTATAAAAGCCTAAGAAACAAGCGTTAATCCCAGCCGAAGTCATTTTAATTATTTCTACGAACGCCAATGAAATACCCTTCAAGATGCTTCAAATTAATGAATGTTTATTTAATTCAAATTTATTACCTCTTCCAGACACCGCCTTGATTATTAAAATCTGGATGAATTTATGAAATAAAATTGCTTTCTTCATTAATTCTTCGTATTTTTGAGATTCAGTATTAAATTTGTATTCAATGGATTTGTGGATGATTGTTTTTGTTAAGTTATTGTTATTTCATTAATTCAAAAAATTGATTTTTTGTTGTGAAAAGGTGCAAACAATGTGGAGACAATACGTAATTATTTCAATTCTCAAAATCTTATATTATACTCAGATCAGACCCTCCAAACGGTACTATAGCAATAATTTTTTGTACGTCCCTTATTATGACAGATACTTTTAGCAGAAATGTGCAAAATGCAAATGCTTTTGCCAACTGAGTTTATGGCTTTTATTAAACTACCTGCCCCCAGCAGGCGTTGTTTTGTCCTTGTCGGTTAATGAATTAAATACATTTTTTAGCTTTGTTTCATGGTTCAATCCGTGTGTGTAATCCATTATTTTGTACACTATAATACAGGGTGATCGGTATAAGATGCACCAGACTGCTGGAGCGAGTAGGTTGGGTTAAAACAAGAAAGGGTTAAACAAGAAAAGTTGCATGAAAGTTTTCCATGCAAGTTGCATGCAGGTTTTTCATGCAAGTTGCATGCAAGTTTTTCATGCAAGTTGCATGCAAGTTTTTCATGCAAGTCGCATGCAAGTTTTTCATGCAAGTTGCATGCAAGTCTTTCATGCAAGTTTTTCGTGCAAGTTGCGTGCAAGTTTTTCATGCAAGTTGCATGCACATTTTTCATGCAAGTTGCATGCAAGTTTTCCATGCAAGTTGCATGCAAGTTTTTCATGCAAGTTGCATGAAAGTTGCATGCAAGTTTTTCATGCAAGTTGCATGCAAGTTTTCCATGCTAATTGCATGCAAGTTTTTCATGCAAGTTGCATGCAAGTTTTCCATGCAAGTTGCATGCAAGTTTTCATGCAAGTTTTTCGTGAAAGTTGCATGCAAGTTTTTCGTGCAAGTTGCATGCAAGTTTTTCGTGCAAGTTGCGTGCAAGTTTTTCATGCAAGTTGCATGCAAGTTTTTCATGCAAGTTGCATGCAAGTTTTCCATGCAAGTTGCATGCAAGTTTTTCATGCAAGTTTTCCATGCAAGTTGCATGCAAGTTTTTCATGCAAGTTTTTCGTGCAAGTTGCATGCAAGTTTTTCGTGCAAGTTGCATGCAAGTTTTTAATGCAAGTTGCATGCAAGTTTTTCATGCAAGTTGCATGCAAGTTTTCCATGCAAGTTGCATGCAAGTTTTTCATGCAAGTTGCATGCAAGTTTTTCATGCAAGTTGCATGCAAGTTTTTCGTGCAAGTTGCATGCAAGTTTTTCATGCAAGTTGCATGCAAGTTTTCCATGCAAGTTGCATGCAAGTTTTCCATGCAAGTTTTTCATGCAATTTGCATGCAAGTTTTTCATGCAAGTTGCATGCAAGTTTTTCCTGCAAGTTGCATGCAAGTTTTTCATACAAGTTGCATGCAAGTTTTTCATGCAAGTTGCATGCAAGTTTTTCGTGCAAGTTGCATGCAAGTTTTTCGTGCAAGTTGCATGCAAGTTTTTCATGCAAGTTGCATGCAAGTTTTTCATGCAAGTTTTTCGTGCAAGTTGCATGCAAGTTTTTCGTGCAAGTTGCATGCAAGTTTTTCATGCAAGTTGCATGCAAGTTTTTCATGCAAGTTTTTCATGCAAGTTTTTCGTGCAAGTTGCATGCAAGTTTTTCGTGCAAGTTGCATGCAAGTTTTTCATGCAAGTTGCATGCAAGTTTTTCATGCAAGTTGCATGCAAGTTTTTCATGCAAGTTGCATGCAAGTTTTTCATGCAAGTCGCATGCAAGTTTTTCGTGCAAGTTGCATGCAAGTTTTTCATGCAAGTCGCATGCAAGTTTTTCATGCAAGTTTTTCGTGCAAGTTGCATGCAAGTTTTTCGTGCAAATTGCATGCAAGTTTTTCATGCAAGTTGCATGCAAGTTTTTCATGCAAGTTGCATGCAAGTTTTTCATGCAAGTTGCATGCAAGTTTTCCATGCAAGTTGCATGCAAGTTTTCCATGCAAGTTGCATGCAAGTTTTTCATGCAAGTTGCATGCAAGTTTTCCATGCAAGTTGCATGCAAGTTTTCCATGCAAATTGCATGCAAGTTTTTCATGCAAGTTGCATGCAAGTTTTCCATGCAAGTTGCATGCAAGTTTTTCATGCAAGTTGCATGCAAGTTTTCCATGCAAATTGCATGCAAGTTTTTCATGCAAGTTGCATGCAAGTTTTCCATGAAAGTTGCATGCAAGTTTTTCATGCAAGTTGCATGCAAGTTTTTCATGCAAGTTGCATGCAAGTTTTTCGTGCAAGTTGCATGCAAGTTTTTCGTGCAAGTTGCATGCAAGTTTTTCATGCAAGTTGCATGCAAGTTTTTCATGCAAGGTGCATGCAAGTTTTTCATGCAAGTTTTTCGTGCAAGTTGCATGCAAGTTTTTCGTGCAAGTTGCATGCAAGTTTTTCATGCAAGTTGCATGCAAGTTTTTCATGCAAGTTTTCCATGCAAGTTGCATGCAAGTTTTTCATGCCAGTTGCATGCAAGTTTTTCATACAAGTCGCATGCAAGTTTTTCATGCAAGTTGCATGCAAGTTTTTCATGCAAGTTGCATGCAAGTTTTTCATGCAAGTTGCATGCAAGTTTTTCGTGCAAGTTGCATGCAAGTTTTTCGTGCAAGTTGCATGCAAGTTTTTTGTGCAAGTTGCATGCAAGTTTTTCGTGCAAGTTGCATGCAAGTTTTTCATGCAAGTTGAATGCAAGTTTTTCATGCAAGTTTTCCATGCAAGTTGCATGCAAGTTTTTCATGCAAGTTGCATGCAAGTTTTTCGTGCAAGTTGCATGCAAGTTGCATGCAAGTTTTTCATGCAAGTTGCATGCAAGTTTTTCATGCAAGTTTTTCATGCAAGTTGAATGCAAGTTTTTCGTGCAAGTTGCATGCAAGTTTTTCATGCAAGTTGCATGCAAGTTTTTCATGCAAGTTGCATGCAAGTTTTTCGTGCAAGTTGCATGCAAGTTTTTCGTGCAAGTTGCATGCAAGTTTTTCATGCAAGTTGCATGCAAGTTTTTCATGCAAGTTTTTCGTGCAAGTTGCATGCAAGTTTTTCGTGCAAGTTGCATGCAAGTTGCATGCAAGTTTTTCATGCAAGTTTTTCATGCAAGTTGCATGCAAGTTTTTCGTGCAAGTTGCATGCAAGTTTTTCATGCAAGTTGCATGCAAGTTTTTCATGCAAGTTGCATGCAAGTTTTTCATGCAAGTTTTTCGTGCAAGTTGCATGCAAGTTTTTCGTGCAAGTTGCATGCAAGTTTTTCATGCAAGTTGCATGCAAGTTTTTCATGCAAGTTGCATGCAAGTTTTTCGTGCAAGTTGCATGCAAGTTTTTCGTGCAAGTTGCATGCAAGTTTTTCATGCAAGTTGCATGCAAGTTTTTCATGCAAGTTTCCCATGCAAATTGCATGCAAGTTTTCCATGCAAGTTGCATGAAAGTTTTTCATGCAAGTTGCATGCAAGTTTTCCATGAAAGTTGCATGCAAGTTTTTCATGCAAGTTGCATGCAAGTTTTTCATGCAAGTTGCATGCAAGTTTTTCATGCAAGTTTTCCATGCAAGTGGCATGCAAGTTTTTCATGCCAGTTGCATGCAAGTTTTTCATACAAGTCGCATGCAAGTTTTTCATGCAAGTTGCATGCAAGTTTTTCATGCAAGTTTTTCGTGCAAGTTGCATGCAAGTTTTTCGTGCAAGTTGCATGCAAGTTTTTCATGCAAGTTGCATGCAAGTTTTTCATGCAAGTTGCATGCAAGTTTTTCATGCAAGTTGCATGCAAGTTTTTCATGCAAGTTTTTCGTGCAAGTTGCATGCAAGTTTTTCGTGCAAGTTGCATGCAAGTTTTTCATGCAAGTTGCATGCAAGTTTTTCATGCAAGTTTTTCATGCAAGTTGCATGCAAGTTTTTCGTGCAAGTTGCATGCAAGTTTTTCATGCAAGTTGCATGCAAGTTTTTCATGCAAGTTGCATGCAAGTTTTTCATGCAAGTTGCATGCAAGTTTTTCATGAAAGTTGCATGCAAGTTTTTCATGCAAGTTGCATGCAAGTTTTTCATGCAAGTTGCATGCAAGTTTTTCGTGCAAGTTGCATGCAAGTTTTTCGTGCAAGTTGCATGCAAGTTTTTCATGCAAGTTGCATGCAAGTTTTTCATGCAAGTTTTTCGTGCAAGTTGCATGCAAGTTTTTCGTGCAAGTTGCATGCAAGTTTTTCATGCAAGTTGCATGCAAGTTTTTCATGCAAGTTTTCCATGCAAGTTGCATGCAAGTTTTTCATGCAAGTTGCATGCAAGTTTTTCGTGCAAGTTGCATGCAAGTTTTTCGTGCAAGTTGCATGCAAGTTTTTGATGCAAGTTTTTCGTGCAAGTTGCATGCAAGTTTTCCATGAAAGTTGCATGCAAGTTTTTCATGCAAGTTGCATGCAAGTTTTTCATGCAAGTTTCCCATGCAAGTTGCATGCAAGTTTTCCATGCAAGTTGCATGCAAGTTTTTCATGCAAGTTGCATGCAAGTTTTCCATGAAAGTTGCATGCAAGTTTTTCATGCAAGTTGCATGCAAGTTTTTCATGCAAGTTGCATGCAAGTTTTTCGTGCAAGTTGCATGCAAGTTTTTCGTGCAAGTTGCATGCAAGTTTTTCATGCAAGTTGCATGCAAGTTTTTCATGCAAGTTGCATGCAAGTTTTTCATGAGGGTTTTTCGTGCAAGTTGCATGCAAGTTTTTCGTGCAAGTTGCATGCAAGTTTTTCATGCAAGTTGCATGCAAGTTTTTCATGCAAGTTGCATGCAAGTTTTTCATGCAAGTTGCATGCAAGTTTTTCATGCAAGTTTTTCATGCAAGTTGCATGCAAGTTTTTCGTGCAAGTCGCATGCAAGTTGCATGCAAGTTTTTCATGCAAGTTGCATGCAAGTTTTTCATGCAAGTTGCATGCAAGTTTTTCATGCAAGTTGCATGCAAGTTTTCCATGGAAGTTGCATGCAAGTTTTTCATGCAAGTTGCATGCAAGTTTTTCATGCAAGTTGCATGCAAGTTTTTCGTGCAAGTTGCATGCAAGTTTTTCGTGCAAGTTGCATGCAAGTTTTTCATGCAAGTTGCGTGCAAGTTTTTCATGCAAGTTGCATGCAAGTTTTTCATGCAAGTTTTTCGTGCAAGTTGCATGCAAGTTTTTCGTGCAAGTTGCATGCAAGTTTTTCATGCAAGTTGCATGCAAGTTTTTCATGCAAGTTGCATGCATGTTTTTCATGCAAGTTTTTCGTGCAAGTTGCATGCAAGTTTTTCGTGCAAGTTGCATGCAAGTTTTTCATGCAAGTTTCATGCAAGTTTTTCATGCAAGTTGCATGCAAGTTTTTCATGCAAGTTGCATGCAAGTTTTTCGTGCAAGTTGCATGCAAGTTTTTCGTGCAAGTTGCATGCAAGTTTTTCATGCAAGTTGCATGCAAGTTTTTCATGCAAGTTGCATGCAAGTTTTTCATGCAAGTTGCATGCAAGTTTTTCATGCAAGTTTTTCGTGCAAGTTGCATGCAAGTTGCATGCAAGTTTTTCATGCAAGTCGCATGCAAGTTGCATGCAAGTTTTTCATGCAAGTTGCATGCAAGTTTTTCATGCAAGTTGCATGCAAGTTTTCCATGGAAGTTGCATGCAAGTTTTTCATGCAAGTTGCATGCAAGTTTTTCATGCAAGTTTTTCGTGCAAGTTGCATGCAAGTTGCATGCAAGTTTTTCATGCTAGTTTCATGCAAGTTTTTCATGCAAGTTGCATGCAAGTTTTTCATGCAAGTTGCATGCAAGTTTTTCGTGCAAGTTGCATGCAAGTTTTTCATGCAAGTTGCATGCAAGTTTTTCATGCAAGTTGCATGCAAGTTTTTCATGCAAGTTGCATGCAAGTTTTTCATGCAAGTTTTTCGTGCAAGTTGCATGCAAGTTGCATGCAAGTTTTTCATGCAAGTCGCATGCAAGTTGCATGCAAGTTTTTCATGCAAGTTGCATGCAAGTTTTTCATGCAAGTTGCATGCAAGTTTTCCATGGAAGTTGCATGCAAGTTTTTCATGCAAGTTGCATGCAAGTTTTTCATGCAAGTTTCATGCAAGTTTTTCATGCAAGTTGCATGCAAGTTTTTCATGCAAGTTGCATGCAAGTTTTTCATGCAAGTTTTTCGTGCAAGTTGCATGCAAGTTTTTCGTGCAAGTTGCATGCAAGTCGCATGCAAGTTTTTCATGCAAGTTGCATGCAAGTTTTTCATGCAAGTTGCATGCATGTTTTTCATGCAAGTTGCATGCAAGTTTTTCATGCAAGTTTCATGCAAGTTTTTCATGCAAGTTGCATGCAAGTTTTTCGTGCAAGTTGCATGCAAGTTTTTCATGCAAGTTGCATGCAAGTTTTTCATGCAAGTTTTCCATGCAAGTTGCATGCAAGTTTTTCATGCAAGTTGCATGCAAGTTTTTCATGCAAGTTGCATGCAAGTTTTCCATGGAAGTTGCATGCAAGTTTTTCATGCAAGTTGCATGCAAGTTTTTCATGCAAGTTTCATGCAAGTTTTTCATGCAAGTTGCATGCAAGTTTTTCATGCAAGTTGCATGCAAGTTTTTCATGCAAGTTTTTCGTGCAAGTTGCATGCAAGTTTTTCGTGCAAGTTGCATGCAAGTCGCATGCAAGTTTTTCATGCAAGTTGCATGCAAGTTTTTCATGCAAGTTGCATGCATGTTTTTCATGCAAGTTGCATGCAAGTTTTTCATGCAAGTTTCATGCAAGTTTTTCATGCAAGTTGCATGCAAGTTTTTCGTGCAAGTTGCATGCAAGTTTTTCATGCAAGTTGCATGCAAGTTTTCCATGCAAGTTGCATGCAAGTTTTTCATGCAAGTTGCATGCAAGTTTTTCGTGCAAGTTGCATGTAAGTTTTTCATGCAAGTTGCATGCAAGTTTTTCATGCAAGTTGCATGCAAGTTTTTCATGCAAGTTGCATGCAAGTTTTTCGTGCAAGTTGCATGCAAGTTTTTCATGCAAGTTGCATGCAAGTTTTTCATGCAAGTTGCATGCAAGTTTTTCATGCAAGTTTTTCGTGCAAGTTGCATGCAAGTTTTTCGTGCAAGTTGCATGCAAGTTTTTCATGCAAGTTGCATGCAAGTTTTCCATGCAAGTTGCATGCAATTTTTTCATGCAAGTTTTTCGTGCAAGTTGCATGCAATTTTTTCGTGCAAGTTGCATGCAAGTTTTTCATGCAAGTCGCATGCAAGTTTTTCATGCAAGTTGCATGCAAGTTTTTCATGCAAGTTGCATGCAAATTTTTCATGCAAGTTTTTCGTGCAAGTTGCATGCAAGTTTTTCGTGCAAGTTGCATGCAAGTTTTTCATGCAAGTCGCATGCAAGTTTTTCATGCAAGTTGCATGCAAGTTTTTCATGCAAGTTGCATGCAAGTTTTTCATGCAAGTTTTTCGTGCAAGTTGCATGCAAGTTTTTCGTGCAAGTTGCATGCAAGTTTTTCATGCAAGTCGCATGCAAGTTTTTCATGCAAGTTGCATGCAAGTTTTTCATGCAAGTTGCATGCAAGTTTTTCATAAATTATAATATAATATAATATAATGAATATCTTGTGTATAAGTTGCTACAAAAGACTATAACAATTTTTTTCACAGAGAAAAATAAAAGAGAAAAGAATTAAGTTGAAAAGTGTTTTTTATAATTTATTAGTATCCGTTGTACATTTATCTCTGACTAGATTATTGATACCAATTATAGATTTAGAACTTTTGTGTAAGTGATAAAATATCTTATTTATATCAGCCAAATTGCCTCTTCTAATTATTTTAAATGAGAAAACAAAAAGGTTCTGCAATTTTTTTAAAAGAGAACACAAATAAAATAAATAGAAAAGTATTTCTCGAATCTTTAAATATATGTCTTAAAATATTTACCTTAAACAATAATATTTATTATGATTGTAGATAAAGGATTTTTGGATAAATATAAAAGTATTTGAAATCTAGTGGTTAAAGCGTATTTTCTAATCTAAAAACCATTTTGCTACAAAATACTGTAACAACTATTTTCAAAAAGAACACAAATACGTGGAAAAGTGTTTTGAAAATGTTTGTGTATCTGTTTGAACATTTATATAAAACTTTATTATTGATAATAACTATGTTCAAACAGATACTCATAAATTATAAAAAAAAACTTTTCCACGGATTTTTCTTCTCTTTGAACATAATTTTTTTGTAGAAAAAGGTGTTTAGCTTTAGTAAGACCCTTAGTTCCCCACCCCTATCTTAAAATTCTAAACCTATAAAATTCATCAATTTTATGGTTTGAAGCTAGTGTTTAAAGAGTTTTTCAAAAATTATCCACACGCAATTCCATTGATTAATTTTCGATTTAACAATGATTTGTCTTTTTTAGCAAACGACATTAATCTTAGAAAATATTATTTTCTCGGTCGAAATCAAATGTCTCTCATGCTTTTCTAAAAGTCCCTAATCTAGAATAGAAATCAATTTTATCGTTTGAATTAAATGCTTTAAGCCATCTTCATGATTCATATAACACATTCCACAAATAATTGGTCATGCAAGTATGTTCAATGCTTGTATATGCGAGTATATTTGCTCGAACTCCTCTTGCTTAAATATGTAAAAAGAGAAGTTGTGACATGGAAGTGTATTGTGCTTTTTTGATTTAAACTTTGGTTATATTCGAAAGTAGGTATCATAGTTTTTCATGCAAGTTGCATGCAAGTTTTTCATGCAAGTTGCATGCAAGTTTTTCATGCAAGTTTTTCGTGCAAGTTGCATGCAAGTTTTTCGTGCAAGTTGCATGCAAGTTTTTCATGCAAGTTGCATGCAAGTTTTCCATGCAAGTTGCATGCAATTTTTTCATGCAAGTTTTTCGTGCAAGTTGCATGCAATTTTTTCGTGCAAGTTGCATGCAAGTTTTTCATGCAAGTCGCATGCAAGTTTTTCATGCAAGTTGCATGCAAGTTTTTCATGCAAGTTGCATGCAAATTTTTCATGCAAGTTTTTCGTGCAAGTTGCATGCAAGTTTTTCGTGCAAGTTGCATGCAAGTTTTTCATGCAAGTCGCATGCAAGTTTTTCATGCAAGTTGCATGCAAGTTTTTCATGCAAGTTGCATGCAAGTTTTTCATGCAAGTTTTTCGTGCAAGTTGCATGCAAGTTTTTCGTGCAAGTTGCATGCAAGTTTTTCATGCAAGTCGCATGCAAGTTTTTCATGCAAGTTGCATGCAAGTTTTTCATGCAAGTTGCATGCAAGTTTTTCATAAATTATAATATAATATAATATAATGAATATCTTGTGTATAAGTTGCTACAAAAGACTATAACAATTTTTTTCACAGAGAAAAATAAAAGAGAAAAGAATTAAGTTGAAAAGTGTTTTTTATAATTTATTAGTATCCGTTGTACATTTATCTCTGACTAGATTATTGATACCAATTATAGATTTAGAACTTTTGTGTAAGTGATAAAATATCTTATTTATATCAGCCAAATTGCCTCTTCTAATTATTTTAAAAGAGAAAACAAAAAGGTTCTGCAATTTTTTTAAAAGAGAACACAAATAAAATAAATAGAAAAGTATTTCTCGAATCTTTAAATATATGTCTTAAAATATTTACCTTAAACAATAATATTTATTATGATTGTAGATAAAGGATTTTTGGATAAATATAAAAGTATTTGAAATCTAGTGGTTAAAGCGTATTTTCTAATCTAAAAACCATTTTGCTACAAAATACTGTAACAACTATTTTCAAAAAGAACACAAATACGTGGAAAAGTGTTTTGAAAATGTTTGTGTATCTGTTTGAACATTTATATAAAACTTTATTATTGATAATAACTATGTTCAAACAGATACTCATAAATTATAAAAAAAAACTTTTCCACGGATTTTTCTTCTCTTTGAACATAATTTTTTTGTAGAAAAAGGTGTTTAGCTTTAGTAAGACCCTTAGTTCCCCACCCCTATCTTAAAATTCTAAACCTATAAAATTCATCAATTTTATGGTTTGAAGCTAGTGTTTAAAGAGTTTTTCAAAAATTATCCACACGCAATTCCATTGATTAATTTTCGATTTAACAATGATTTGTCTTTTTTAGCAAACGACATTAATCTTAGAAAATATTATTTTCTCGGTCGAAATCAAATGTCTCTCATGCTTTTCTAAAAGTCCCTAATCTAGAATAGAAATCAATTTTATCGTTTGAATTAAATGCTTTAAGCCATCTTCATGATTCATATAACACATTCCACAAATAATTGGTCATGCAAGTATGTTCAATGCTTGTATATGCGAGTATATTTGCTCGAACTCCTCTTGCTTAAATATGTAAAAAGAGAAGTTGTGACATGGAAGTGTATTGTGCTTTTTTGATTTAAACTTTGGTTATATTCGAAAGTAGGTATCATAAGGCGTGTTCCTTTGGGGGTGGCGAACTACTCATGAGAACTTTGCTGGAAATTTTCAATGGAACGCACAAATTTCACTTCCCTAGTAGCAATCTACTACAATTTTAAGTGATTGAAAATTATTTATAATCTGTGGAATCCGTACCGTACCATCAAAAAGCTTGCGAGGTTGTACACATACTTTCTCAGTTTATATGATTTTTCGACATATGTATATAATAACTCATACAAAATGAGAAAGTGTGTGTACAATTATCTATGAAAAGTCGTCTTGTAGAACTCTCACCTCCTTATTAATTGCTTTATATTGTTTATTTTTGTTTTTGGTGAATGGTGAACGTAAAAACGGTAAACAAATTGAAATAAAATTTCATACACATGAAAATCTCTTAACCTAGCCAGATGCCCTCTGGGGGATTTTAGATGCATAACCACTCTGCTCATCTACTCGCGCATTAGAGCTTAGGTAGATGAGAGTACTAGATTATAGTTTTCATCTACTCATGAGTAGTTCGCCACCCCCAAAGGAACACGGCTATTTATACTCTTGATAGTCTCTTAAGCTTGATTCACACTATAGCGCCGGATACCGATACAGTCTCGATACGTTCTTACTCCGATAAAATATTCTTACACAAAAAACACTGAGTATATTCACACCATCGTTACCACTCCGATACCGATATACTCTCGCTCCAGTTTCGATTCGTTGGAAAGAATATTTTATCGGAGCGAGAATGTTATTGATATAGTTTCTATGGAAAAAAATATATATATATATATCTTAAATTAATAAAAGGGAGAATATTATGAATACAAATAATTTTGAATCGGTATCGGTATTGGAGCGGCAATGTGAACAGAAGGGGATTTTATCGGAGCGAGAACGTGTCGAGTACTAGGATAGCCGCGCAGTTTGTTGCAGTTTCTTATTTCAAATTAAACTAAACCACGACACGTCACTCATCACTGATATATAGATTTATGTGCGAATAACTGAAAGCTCCTAAAATATTATACATAGGTACATATCTCTTATATAATGAACGTTACAAGTGTACATATATGAACATTTAACATGTTGCTCTTCATTTTTGTATCTTACCAAAACAATTTCCTTTTTTTTTTCAGATGTGGGAAAAGAACGTGCTATTCGCGTATTTCATTGCACAAGGAATTCAATATAGCTATATGAAGAAAATCAATAACCCAGCCCTAAAGCTAAAATCTCAAATATTTAGGTTATTTATAAAAATCATATTTAGGATATACAAAAAATATATAACAAATTTAAGTAATATAAAAAAATACTTGACAAATAAAAAAATGTACGCTCAAATTTAAAAATTTGTATCTTATATGATTGTATATACATAATTATGTAGGTACTACATACAAAACTGGTGAATTATTTTTTTTTTAATCGAATAAAATTTAAAAATTTATTTAATTAGTTAATTGGTATGAATAATGTTTGCATTTAAAAAAATAAAAAGGATTGTCCAACAGAATGCAAAATAAAGTCACAGCTAAATTACAAAAAAAAAAAATCAAAAACAATTGATTGACAAGTGACCGGAATTTTAATTTAATATAAATCAATTATAATTTAACAATAAATGAATTCACATACAATCGATGCATTATCACTCGAGGTAAAAAATTAATTAAAAATGATTAAAAAAAAAAAAAGAAATAAATTTAAACTTAAAAATATATAGAAATTATATCAGAGAGAAATCACGTTATACGGATACGGACAATTCCCCTGGATGAAAGTTTATCAAAACCTATATCGACAAGGATGGAGGATACGCATGATGGATGCATTGAGATTGAAAGCAACAGCCAGAAGTCGAAGTGGCAGATATAATTTTAATTATACACATTATAAAAAATCTGCTGTTGTATATCAAAACGGGCAAAATAAAAAGAGAAAAAAAGGAGGCATTATATAACTTTTATAAAGTAATTAAATATGAAACAATGTCATGTGCAATAAATTGTGTTTTACATATTTTTTGATGGAAAAACAATGTTAGCATTATATTATACACACACTACACACAACACATCACATACCCTATATTTAAGGATCTATTATTATATTATTATTGTATTCGTTAGTTTAATGCATAGTTAAGTTTAATGTATAGAAACAATAAATAAAAAATCACGTACCAATAAGTTCGTTTGACGCATTATTAAGATCGTGTTTTAATTTAATTAAGAACAGTTTTGTGTTGTATGCGTTGCTTGTGGCTGTGGCATTGAAATAATTGTCAACTACCACAGAATGAGCATGGTCAATGTTTTATTAATTTAAAATGAGTAATATAAATAATGGATGAACTTATAATCATTTACTATATAGGTGCGTTTTATTGGTAATTCAAAGCTAGCGCAGCAATACAAGTTGAATAAAACGCTATATCCACTTTTATGTCCACTTTATTTATTTGGCTGTGTTCATATCCCTTTGTGAGTGAAAAAAAAACTACGGTACCGACAACCAAGGTTCGAGTCCTCACTCTTTATTCACTTTTATATTCACTAATTTACTGGCTTATTTATCGGCAATTTTGGTTTTGTTATTGTTCACCAAGGGAAATTTTACTATGCTAGCTATAAAATTTGCCAATAAAACGCACCTTATGTACTCAAAGTATGTATTAACGTGAAAAGTATTGAAAAGTTACAATTTCTTATTGTATAATTAAAGAAGACAATACAAACCAGGAAGGGTGCGTAAAAAGGTCTTCGCGATATCTTGAGAACCATACATCATACAAACAAAATTTTACCACATTTGTGTAGAAAATTAAATTCTCTACAAATTATGTTAATACACTTTTATCGCTAAATTGAAAACAAAAAAGTTATAATCAAAAAAAGATGACAATTGTCCAGAAAAGTATCATTATCTTCTTCTTTTATTTATTTTATATCCATCTTTTTTTGGCTATAACTTTTTTGTTTTCAATTTTACGATAAAAGTGTGTTAACCCCAAAACAGATGTGCAGCTTTTTTCCATGCAGCGAAATTAGAAATAGAGATATCGTGCAGCAAAAGCTGCATGCAGAGCCTGGAATATGTCAGCTCTCATAAGAACCTGTGTAAATTTATTTTCGCTGCATTGGAAAAAGCTGCACATCTGTTTTCGGCTTTAACATAAATTGCAGAGAATTGAATTCTCTACATAAATGTGGTAAAATTTTGTTTGTCCGATGAATAGTTCTCAAGATATCACCAAGACCTTTTTGGGCCCCCTTTTCCAAAATGGCGGCCAAATGGGGGGGGGAGTTCAACCCCGAAAATTCGTTTTTACAATTACACTGATCCTCCTACAGATCCATCAAACAAAATTTTGTCCTGTATGAAATGCAAGGTTAATGTAACATTTCAATGGACTAAGAGGCTTGATGATGAAGTGTATAAAAGTCACAATAAATCCGGGGCGACCTCTAGCGGCAGGATGGTGTAACATGTCTTCTTTTTCGGTTTTTCGTGTTTTTCTCAGGAATTGTTTGTTCTTGCAAAAAATAACCTGAGACGAAAAAATATCTTATGAAATTCTTTACAAAATTGATTATGACCAAATTTTTCATATCTGTCATATTTATAAAGTTATTTGGCGCCTAAAATTGGTATTTTTCAAATTTCCAAAAAATAGCTACATTTTGTATAGTCTAAAGCCAGCAGCAAATTTTAGGAGTGCAGGTATAACCAAAACTCATATACTTAAATGTATGTTTCGGTAAACGCGTTATTATACCAAATTTAACGGTCTGACAGGTTTTTTTTTCAGCCGGAAGTGGTGGTGGGCATTCGAAAATGTCTGGGACCTAAGTATTTTTAATCCTTTAGGGCCAGATATTTTAGGGACAAATATTAACTGTGGTTCAACGATGGTTCAGGCATGTAATTGGCTTTTAGTGAATATTAGAACCTTGAACCATCGTTGAACCTCAGTTAACCCGCCGAAATCGGCAAGTTAAAATTCTTGAACCACGGATCAAAATTTAAACCACGATTGTACAACTGGCACTTAGTTTTTATATTCGCATAGAGATAGAATTTTTCCACCATAAAATGTTTGTCTAGGAATGATCCCAGGAATCATTCCCTTAAATATAGTGCACAAATTAGGGGAGACCCTGTATAAGGCTAGGCGCATATTGATACGCGATCGGCGGCGCGTGTGACGTGACCTGACGCGTGCGACATTTTTTCATTTTTCAACTTTATCCGACAGTTTGTATTTTTTCTCGCAAGGAAAATTATGTTTCAATCACTGTGTGACGCGTGTTTTGTAAAACGAGCGTCAGGTCATGTCGCGTCGCTTCATAATATGCGGTGTTCAATTGATTATTATATTATTCACAAAAATTCGTGCTGTGCTGTTTCACGTCACACGCGCCGCCGGTCGTGTCTCAATATGCGCCTAGCCTAAATGACTCGTTTTTATGTTTACAAAAATTAGTTTACATCAATTTTTAAACTAAAACTTTATACTAAATTAAGAATACAATTAACATAGGTATACAAAGGAAACTTATTACTACCGACCTAGTTTGAATTGCTCATTTTCAATTTATTACTCTAACATAACCTTACTTTTATTCTTTACGTAAAACTAACCAAAGTCAACAAAAAAAAAATTATAATTTTTCTTTCAAATAAAACAGAAACAAAATAAATTGTGATCCACTCTGGTTGTTTCCACAAGCTTTGATGCGTTTTAATCATAAAATGCATTATTCAACTGACCCTTTTCCATTTCGCAACGATTTAACCTATTTTTATTCAAACGACCTCTGGCGGAGTTGTTCTTTCTTCTACTCTTGCCCTTATATTACAGCCAGCGAACGAAGGATCAAAAAATAAAAGAAAATTTGAAAAGAAACGTTTTTAAAGCTAAAAATAAGTTAGCAGCAGGATTTGTATATTTTGAAAGAGGAAAAGGGAAATTGTATAATTTTATGTTTTAATTAAAAAAAAAAAAACTATTTCAACGTAAGAATCAGCAGTTTACGTATAAGGATTAAGGACGAGACGACTATTCAGTAATTTGTCCTGTCACTTTTTGAAATTGAAACGGTCTTTTTGATGAGAAAACTTCTAATTGGATTAAATGCATTTTATCAACAACAATTAGAAAAGAAGAGAAAAATTGGACAGAAAAAACAAAAATTAAATACTTTTTAAAGAATCTCGTTCAATTTTTATTTTCAATCAAACAAATTATTTTTTTTTTTTTTGTTGTTGAAATTCTTTTTCCTGATAGTTTGTACGAAAATCCAATATCTACTCCATTCGGTGCTAATGGATTTCGAATGGAGAAAGGTTTTATGTGGAGTATAGTAGGTATATAATGTACATATACGTATTTCGTAGTTATGTGTAGAGCATCTGCAACCAAATGGATATGTGCAGTTTGGTGTATTTGGAAAATAATACAACCGGGGACTTCCTGTTTCCTGCTGAACGTGAACCACATGGTAGGTACACAACACAAACACATCTATATTATATTAGGTATACATGTTTATAAATTTTTTGACTGACGAAGGTATTTGAAATAGGTAGTGACAAAAGCAGAATTAGTTGTTAGAAATAGGGAACTGTTTTGTGATTAATCTATCGATTTCTATGCTATGTATAAGTATGTTTATGAAGAATGGAATTTCGCAGACCTAAAGTATGTTTCTCCAAGGATGGGGATCTGATTAAACCGTTCTCATTTTTTTTAAATTTAGACCGCATTCAGACTTGTTTGTGAACTCTCGCCACTTTTTTGGTGTTTTAAAAAACTTGATTTTGGTGTACTTGATTCAGTGACAAAAAAAAACCGCTCCCACTGTTTCCGTCTGCATATTTAAAATTATTAAACAAAAAAAAAACATGGATCCCACGAACTTTCTCTTGTTGTCAAAACTTGAATGCAGCTTGTATACAGGGTGATTTGCATAAGGTGTGGCAAAAAGGAAGAGGAGGGGGGGGGGCTATTTCCCTCCGTGTAGGCCGGAGGGGCAGTTTTCAAAAAAAAAAAAAATCACTTAAAACAGAAAGAAATTATTAAAAAAATAACGGTAATACCTACAGAGTCATGCTATAGCATTTTGAAAAGCCAGAGATCCATTCTTTAATTTTATTCTTAAATAAGTTGCTCGAGTGAATAGTTTTTGAAAAATTAATTTTCAAATTCAAAATTTAAAAAAAAAACGTGTTTTTTTTTAAGTATGATTTTTTTTTCTTAGTATTCAATGCTCTTAGTAATTTTTGATCAAACCCAGAAAATCCGGATGGCGAAATATTTTGTAGTTTTTGAGAAAATCAAAAACAACAAAAACTACTTTTTTTCTAAGAAAAAAAAAAAAAAAAATCGTTAGAGCTTTTGAGCTAATTTAAAAAAAAAAAACAAAAAATTACCTATTCTAGATGAGCTAAATCAAAAATTCGAAGTTCCCTTCTAGCTCAAATTACAGTGGACACGCAGACGCCGACGCACTGTGGGATGAAATGGTATTTGAACGCGCCAAAACTCTGGAATGTGGAAATTTGTGTTGGTTATGTCAAGACAAAAAAAATATATGGGAGGGAAGGGGTGTCTATTTTCCCCCGTATAGAAAGGAGGGGTGATTTTCTGGAGAAAAAAAAATTGACTTCATATGAAAAAAAATATATTTAAAAAAAAAAACGGCTACACTTAGAAATTTGCGTCGCACCTTTTTTTAAAGCCAGAAATCCCATATATTTTATATTGTTTTTAAATTAAATTGATTAAATGAACAATAGAATAAAAAATAATTTTCAGACTCAAAATTAAAAAAAAAAAAAAAATAAAATATGTTTTTATTTAAAAATAAAGTAAACGTGTTTAAGTACTTATTTGGATTTTAATATTTAATATGCATCGATATTTATAGAACATAGCTAGAAAGATGGTTGTACATCTTTTAGTTTTTTTAAAAAATTTAAAATTACAAAACGAAAATTTTCTTTTAAATTTACTTAATTTTTTATGAATGATCACAGGACATTGGATTCAAAGTTCTTTTGTATCTGGAAGTCTAAAAGGCATAAAATATACTTAATTAACTGTGACTTTGAAATATAATTAGCACTTTTTTACCTTTTTTTTCATATTAAAAAAAAAATTGACAAAAAAAAAAAACAATTTTTATATATGAATCCATTATTATTCATAAAAATTTTTACTACCTATCGCGGAATAATGTCCAAACTATAGTAAATTAGGCACTAGAAAAACTCTTGCGTAGACAAATCATATCCAACAGGATTCTTAAATCACCTTTGATATTGCATTTTCATGTTTGCGGCTAACACAGAAAAATTCGATTATCTTTTGATTCTGTCAAGTTTTGTCGACGAAATTCATAATTTTCATAATGATAATATAGGGATTGATGAACTTAATAGAGGAAGAGATTTGAGATTGCAAGAGATTGCAGGTTTGTAGCGAGCTTTAAAAAAAATTTTATTGTGAAAAATTTGTTTCAGTAAAATTAGAAATATTTTACACAACCAGTAAATAAATATTACTGATTTTGATCACTGTCAATAATTAATATACCAGTGGACGAGAAAAAAGTGTTCTTCTTATTTTCTTTTATTTATAGGATTAAATCACGGCAGGTTGAAAAAGAGGCAAATTAGTCTTTTTAATTCAGTTTATTCATACACGTCCAAAAAGAGATAAATAACAAGAATTTGGATGAACTTTTACAAAAACCATTAATGGGTTTATTGACAGTCAAGTATTGAGAGTGATTTTTGAAAATTTCATGCAAATATGATACCATTTTGTTAACCACTTTTGGCGCGCTAAAATTCCATTTCATCCCACAGTGCGACCGACGGACGGATGGTATGATGAAACGAAACCCACTTTTTCGGCTTCTCTATCATCAACTTTAATTAGTATCAATTTTTATTACAGTCCCGAAAATTTGTTTTTACATGGACCAATATG
Organism: Epistrophella euchroma; assembly: GCA_947049315.1. NCBI lineage: Eukaryota > Metazoa > Arthropoda > Insecta > Diptera > Syrphidae > Epistrophella > Epistrophella euchroma. The sequence goes on along the minus strand of OX346245.1, from coordinate 114,788,849 downwards.
TAACGAAATAATTAACTTCACTCCTTAAAATTCAAAATGCCTAAAAAATGCACCAGCATCATTTGACTTGACTACATTATTAAAAGTATTGATTTGAAATGTCCTTGTCACTGTTTCAATGTTTCAATTTAATATTTGTGAATAATATTCAAAAGTTAATTGGACTCTGAATTAATTATGAATAATTGTTAGGAATATAATTTTCCATGTAAATCATTTCATGATTCCTTCAATTTGTTTTTTTTTTTTTGGATGGAGGAACAGATTGCTTCTCTGTGTTGTCTTTTTATTTTGTAAAATAATAATGGAAAAAGTAATTTTTTATAAAATGTTTCCTTTGGTGTAATTGCGTAATTAAATTATTTCAGAGTTCATTGGTCTGTGTGCTGAGTATTCCTTTTTGTATCAAAAAAAACATTCCACAGTGACGTGAATATTAAAGAACTGAACTTGTCGACAGCAGATAGTGGGGCAGTGACAGCATTTTCCTAGGAGCAGAACAAATTTTAATGGTGTCTGTGTATTTCAGTTATGAAAATTATATAGGTATAGGGTAAAGTCGGGTGATATGGCACCGTTTCTATATCTCCCACTTAATGACTTCTTTTCGAAACAAAGAGAACAAAATATCATTCAGAATTACGTAAGCTCTTATTGTGCCCAATTAGAATCGCAATAGCCCTTAAAAATATTTATTTAAAACCGAATGAAAAAAAAATTGAGTATATTTGCAGCAAAAAGTTTTTTTGTGCGTTACTCAAATACTTGTAGCGATGAGAGTATTCCACGTTAAGTGTTCATATGAACAAAAAAAAAGAACATTTAACCGTAATTTCTTTTAACTGTTTATTGAAATAACTAAGCAGTAGCAATGTCAAAAGAGGGATGGGATATGGCACCCCGCAATTTCGGGATATAAAGCACCGGTGCCAATTCTCCCGGTCCTACTTTTGTACCAAATTTTCTTTAGAATGCTGCTTAAAAAACCAAAATATCTCAAAAAGAGTACCAATGCTGGCGATGACGTCAGTAACTCATAGGAATCAAACATCTCATTCCATGACGAATCAGATGGACCTGAAGATTTCAGGGAGGAAATTTATGTAGGCTATGTCGAGGATAATGCTGTGACATAATAGTCACTTTTGGTGCCACGATTCATGTTCATCTTACTGGCTGAACAGAATAGAATGACGGAACTGAAGCCGCAGACGGAACTGGAAGAGCTGTCAAAAAGTGTCGTACGTTATTTTTTTTACATGTCCACAATGGAGCTGTACAGCTTTGAAAGTATTTTGAAGAAAAATAAAAAAATAATCTTGTGTACAAGCTCAGAATTCACATTTTTTGTTTCCAATAATTTTCCTTTTAATAAATAATTTTTTTCGCGATACAATTAACCACAATATTTTTTTCCGACCCAAAAAGTTGTTTTTTTTTTATACAATTTGAAACGTCAAAAGTGCCGTACGTGAAAAGTTAAAAGTTGGTGAACTCTTCCGTCTGCATCTGCAGCTCCGTATGCGTCTACGTTCCGTTGTGTTCGTAACATTGAATTTGCGTGTATTCAATATTTTGACAGCTATTCCAGCTCCGGCTCCAATTCCGTCTGCGTCGCCATTCTGTTCAGCCAGTTATTCAACAAAACATACAACAAATATGCCCAAAACAACTATAAAAAAGTGGCATATCACCCTGCCTGCAGCAGGTGCCATATCACCCTCTATTTTTTTGCATGGTTTTTTTTTGTCAATGCTTTTTGGTTTCGAAAAAAAAATATGAAATAACCCCTAGTTTAGACAGGCGAGTAGAACTAGTAGCCTTTATGTGTGTTAGTGTATCTGTATACGAGATACCCGACTAGTAGCTTAAATAGCATAATATTTTTACTTGCGAGTTGGTTGCTAGTTAGCCTGCTAGTGATTTGACGTTTGTGTATTATTTTCCCTTTTACACTTGTGCAATATTTGTTTTCTGTTTCAATCGTAGGAATGTCTTCGTTTGAAATATATTTTTGGCAGATTTACGGTTTTAATTTGTCGTTTCGAAATTAATACATTCAATAAACAAAATGGTGAAAAAATTCAACCGCCAAGAGACTCTAAAAATTATAAATTTATGTCGCGAAAACGAGTGTTTGTGGAATATAACATCGCCTATTTATAAAAGGTTGGACTTAAAAAAAAGTGCATATGAAAAGATCGGAAATGAATTCGGAATCCCTGCAGAAGAGGCCAAATCAAAAATTAAATATAAATATCGTACTAGTTGATCGAACGCGCAATGAACTACTAGTTACACATACATTTACACAACTAGCACTACGATACAAATCCTACTAGTTCACCTCGCTTGTCTAAACTGGGGGTTAGCTATGAATTTTAATTATGTTCCTGCTTTTTGTTTAAGAATAATATTATTTTTTTTAAATATAAAAATCTTTTTTTTTCAAATAATAAAGAAAAAAAAAATGGGTGCCATATTTCCCCCGACTTTACCCCATGTATAATGCTGTTATGGAAAAATTCCTTGGAATGTTACAGATATTGATTTAAATTGTTTTTGAAATTGTTGCAATGGCTTTTTAAATACTTTTAAGGGGACTCGACAGAGCTCATAGAAGGAGCACAAATATTTGAGGAGAGAATAAGAATATTATTCAGATACCCTGAGTTAACCTAGAGCCAGTTGGCACATTGCCAATAAGATTATTGAATCAGAAAAGGCAAAACTGACGATAAAATAGACGTCCTGGAGATCTTAGAGCTATTTATTGCACCCATATTACGATCTCCCAAACATCTAAAATTTGCTGATGATTATTGGAAAGGCTTCCACTTATCACTCATAGGTCATATCCGTAATGTAATGTACAAGAGACAACCCGTATGCAGCAGAAGAATTCACAAAGTGTGGAAGTCCATAGTGGCCACGACTCACGGACATCAATTTCTTGTTCATAATTGAAGAAAAATGCTAACACACAAATCTGAATTCACCTTTAAGAGAATCACGTACAAATAATCTCTACCAAATTTGAAGCAAATGGGCCCACCTGTTTAGGCTATAAATTGACGTACTTACAGTTAACGTCCAGACACACCCACTAACTGATAAAAAAAAAAATGTTCGGACTTATCCATCTCAAAAATACAGTTTTAGCTAAAGCTACTTATGCCGTCAGCCATGTGAATAAATAAACAAAAGCTAAAAATATGAAACTTAAACTAAAATTTTCTAGCTCAAGCAAAAAAAAAATGTAATCTTTTTCTAGTTCGCATAAAATATAGCTTAAGCTAGAAGTTTTAGCTTTGGCTACTAGTAAAAGCTTTGACTCGCTAGCCTTAGCTTCTTTCAAAATCAGCTTTTATTTATTTTATTTACAAAAGAGCTTTAAGGCTCTTTTTATTTTGTTCAGGTTAAAAAAAAAAATTATAATGACCAAATTTTGTATTCCAATTTTTAAACATTTTGTGCTACTGTGTTGTAAATTTTTTATTTTTCTGTTCATACATATTTAATTGAAAGAGCGAAAGTTTGAAATTTATTAGATTTTATCAACTTGTTCAAAGAGGACAAAGTTGCATTGAAATAATGTTCTATTTGACGAGATTTCATCATTTAACTTTGAGAATGATGAAAATACTTAATTAAATATTGACAATGTCTTTGCTAATGGAAAATCTTCTAAGTTAATATACTGTTTCATTTATCAAACATAACAGAGACAAAAAAAGACAAAAGAACAGGTAGAAATATAGATAATGTAAAGATATGTATATATTTATATGTTATCTTCTCGAATAGAAATCAACCATTTATCATAATAAGAAATATGAATGTAGCCATTGTATCTTTAATACATTGACAGAAATACAAATTTGGATAACTCAATCAATATACTAATGGATTTCTAATGGATAAGTTTCTTCTACATTATATTTGTACTTTTCGATGTTTTTTTTTTTGTATTCAATAATAATGTAACCGGGCACTTTCAAAGCTTTTTGCCAGAAGGGAAGAAGCATGGCTTCAATTGTACATGATACTTAATATTTTGGTATTTTTCTTTTTGTAATAGGTTGCCAAATTATGTTTGTAAATTTTCTTCAATTTGAGCCCAGAATCATCTGTGTAGACCCAACAGTTTCGAAAATACAGGGCTCTAATCGTGTAAGACGATGATCGTCTGACGACGTCATTTCGACGATTGGATAAAAGCTTCATATAACTTATCGAACTGTCACCTACAATCGTTTATACGATTGCGATTAAACGATTGATATTTTACAACCGTCTAGATGGTTAGGTTAGGTTGACGTGGTAACCAGCAAGAGCCGACTCACTTAGACCATAATTTGGTCCATTGTGATACCACATTGAATCTAGGGGACGGTGTAGTCGATGTTACTGGGAATGGATCCGAATGAGTTCAGAATAATGGAGTGACCAATTGCGTTATTGATCCACTGCGACGAGGCCGTTAGACGAATGTCTGTTTGCAGCTGTCTGTTTGCCAAAAATGTCGAGAGGTGAGAGATGGAAAAGAATGTCTAGTGCAGCTGAAGGAGTCGTACGAAGTGCTCCGCTCATTCACAGACATGCTGAACCGTCTAGATATGTTTTGTGCATATTTTCAAAACTTCTTATGCTCATTTCTTGTTGAAACCAAGATCATATTCGATTATGTGGATGATGTAAAGGACTTACCCCCAAACTCATCTTCTCAAAGTTGGTTTTGAGAAGTGGACCCTTCGATTTGCTTATACCACTACCACCGTGTCGGAACACTTTTGCAACAAAAACATAGATTTCGCGCTCTTCGACGTGTGTGCTAACTTTTGCACTCTAAAGAAAACAGCCGGCCGACACGCAAACTTATTTTTCGTTATCGAGTGGGTTTCAACTATCCACGTCCACCGATAATAGACCCTCCTTTATAATTATTGAACAAACGCTGATTATGAGACTAATAATATATTATGAACTTCAATATATGAACATATCAACTAAAATGACAACTAATTTCGTTTTTGACATCACAAATTTAATTTGATTTTTGACTTTTTAGTTGTTCTCAAACTGTTCATGATTTAAACGATGAACGACACGATTGAACGATAGGATTGTGATGTTATACGAAGGATGGGTTTGACGACATCGTTTACTACAATCGTTTAAACGACGATTGTTTTCAAAATTACGCGCTGAAAGCCCAGATATTCAAAATTTAGCAAAAAAAAAAAAAAAATAACAACAAGTGGTATAATTTTCAGTATAATAAGAAAAAGGAAATACTATAGCGTATAGGTTGGTTAAAAAGAAATAAAAAATCCTTTGGAGGAGGTAGTCTATACCCCCCCCCCCCCCTTTGATTGGGAGGGGAAATTTTTCAAAAAATTGACTTGAAATAGAAAACGACTCATACATATTTTTTTTAGAATAAAATCCTATACCTTTTATCAAACCCAGGAATCCATTCTTAAATTTTCTTTTTAAATAAAGTTGTTTTAATCAACAGTTATTGAACAATTCCATTTCAAACTCAAAAATTAAAAAAAGAGACATAGTTTTTTGGGTTTAAATATTTTTGTTTTTAAATTAACGTTGATAAGTATTATATCCAATTTGGATGCTGATCAGCCGAAATATGCGCGTACAAACAAAAAACTATTTCAGAAAGTTTTAAATTTCAAGATGTTTTCCCGATTTTCTGAATGTGTTGGTAAAATATTCTAATTTTTGTTTTAATTTTTCAATTTTCGGCTCCGTTGTGCATTTATCTGATTAAATACAAATCTAAAAAAAAAAAAATTCCCATGCAAATCGAATGATTTTAAGCCGAGTTATGCGCGTACGAACACAAATAGGGATCCATTTTTTATATAATATATCGATGATTTTGAAGATTTGTTTTCCCAGTAGAAAAAATCTTACAACAGCATAAAATTTATTCAGTCTTCATAAATATTGAAAAGTACACCTATATACCTTACATAATACATATTAATTTCATTCTATTTAGCTAAGCTTATCACATGCATAATATTAAGTGAGATTGGCTGGTACAATTAAGTGTACATTGATAGGAGCTGTACTTTTAATTAAAGTAAATCATTACTTTACTTATTATATAAAGACGAAACAAATATTATGTTTGTCCGCGTTTTTCTCAGAAAGTATTCAACCGATTTACTTGAAACAAATTTTATAATTTTCCTTATTCTTTGAAGCATGTAAATAGATATTTTTTAATTGTTAAATATATTTGTTGAATTAGATTATTAACTTTTAAGAAAATTTCGTACACTTTTTTGTTGAAGTTGACCAACATATTCAATTATGCTTTTAAACCTGCTTGATATTTTACAAAAGTGTGCAAATTTTAAGTCCTAAGTCATTTCCTACTGTACTTACAAGCTGAGAAAAAAATTTATTTACAAATTATAAATTTATTTGTTTCTGAATTTCTATCCACTCAATCGTTCGCTCATACACTCATTTACATTTTTATTCCTCCTTTGATTCCACTCAATTGTTGACTTTTTGTAACGACGACGCACGGCCAGTGCGTAGTGTGTTTGTTTTTTCCTTCTTCTGCAGTGAACCGAGTGTTACAAACATATTTTGAGAGGAAAATGGGCAGGGCATCCAGTAGAAGGCAGCATGAAAAAAAGGTTTACTGAAAGCTGCTAAAGATTATGAAAATGAAACATTACTGATTTCAACTGAGTGGAGTAAGGAATAAAATGCAGTGCAAGCTCCCTTAACCGGACAGTGACGGTCGCAACACTGTTGTCCGTCTAAGGGGGTTTCCGTCCAAGGGAAAAAATAAAAAATAGTTTTAAAAGGAAACGTATAGTTGGCATCATGAAACTGTTTCAGTGGGACAAAATAAAATTCTTTATTTGGTTACGGAAAGCATATGGAAGTGTGTATAAAAAATTTTTGTTAATAATATAGTAGAAATTGCGGTTAGTCTCATGAAGCAGTTGATATACTTTTACCTACTCATATAAATAAGTATATTTAAAGATTGCGAAACAACGTGAGCACGGGTCGGCTAGTCGTCTATATGTGCCAATTGCAGAAAATGATGAAATAAATTTCAAAAATTTTTAAATTGGAATTTACTCAAGTAGAAATAGAAATCATAAGATAATAATAATAATTGAAAAATAAATATTTGAGGAACATGTGAATGGGGATGTAAAAAATGAAAAATAAAAAAATATTTAGTATTAAAGGTTGTAGGATGTTATATAAATCAATCATTATAACATACAGGTAGATAAGGCGTACTTTATCAAAAAGCCATTTTCTGCTGTTAAGAAATTCTAAACTTGAAGCTTATTTTTATGTTACATATACTCTTATTACGCAATTTCAAAGCATAGCTTTTTTTTATTTTCTAAACCTACTTTAACTAATTCTTCTTAACCTAAAATACGAAACATAAATCAGAAAAATTGCAAATGAAATTTATGTCTCCTTAAACAATTAGTTTTCACGTCGTTTAACAAATACAATCAAATAAATTTATATAGAAAATGAATAAGAAGATTATAACTCAAGCTGAATAAGGAGAAAGATAACGCGCCCCAACGCATTTATGACCCCTTTTGTTCCAACGAACTGTCTTTTTAATGTCAAGGACAATGTTTCAATGAGGCACATCTTGAAAACATGGTTGCCAACGAAATAAATTCAGGGCGTATTTATAATTCGTTGATACATAAATTCATGCTTTACTTAACTACAAATAATAATTGAAGATCAAAGAAATCATAGAATACTTGAGCAATTTCTAACCAAAAATCCTTGTATTTAAAAAAAAGTGAGGTTCAAATTATTGCGCTTTGTTCTTCGTGTTTTTCCTTAGGGCCAGTTGTACAAATATTTGATCCGTGGTTCAGGAATTTTAAATCATCAATTTCGGCGGATTAACTGTGGTTCAACGATGGTTCAGGCATGTAATTGGCTTTTAGTGAATATTAGAACCTTGAACCATCGTTGAACCTCAGTTAACCCGCCGAAATCGGCGAGTTAAAATTCCTGAACCACAGATCAAAATTTAAACCACGATTGTACAACTGGCACTTAGTGTTCGAGTATGTTTTATTTCAATTCATCTTTATTAATTAGTGGAAGATATATTTTACGTACAAAATTCGAGGTTGAATTAAATTGTATTACTTCAGCATTTTATGCAGTTCGATAAAATTTCCCATACGAAGGAATAGAAAAAACTAGATTAGATGAGTCTTTGTTTTTGATGCTCTTTTTTATCTTAATAACATTTCCATGGACATAATTTAAAAAATTAAATATATTCAATAATTTCTTGGGCCTTAGAAATCTGCCATCAAAAGTGGTAACCATCATTCTTTTAAAGCAACGCATCAGCAAAAAACCAAAGCAAAAGCACATAAGAAAAACTGTGAGCCTTCCCTCTGTGCCTTGTTTGTCTACGAAGACCACGACAGACATTTTCTAGATGAATTTCCGTTCTTCGGAAGTGGTTTAGTGTTTTGTTTTTGTTTGCTTCTTTTATTCTTTTATAAGTTTTTTACGGAAAAGTGACATTTGTTCGGGTATAAAATCAGCTAGGTATACGAAAGGACTTTCAAGGACGAACATTAAAGAATGAATGCAAAAGAAAAATATTTTGAAACAACCCGCAGATGATTGCTGGTTTAGGATAAGAAAATGATCTGATATGGGTTGACAGAATTTATAGGGATTGGTGTATCGGTTGGTCGATTATATGGTGTGATAGATTACTGAACCCTTTTTTAAATAATTTCAAACTCTCTTCGTCGACGACGACCGAGCGACGTGTTATAGGCAGTCACCATAATTTGTTGCCATGTTAGGTTAAAATTTGACAACAATCGTAACTCGAATAAAATTAATTATAAAATGTTAACCGAAATCATTTAAAAATGTTTATCTTGTTTTATTGTTAGAAAGTTAAAATTTATTATTTTAAAAATGGGTTTATTCATTACAGGAAAGGCTTTTGAGTGGAATTGATATGTATTTTTATGAGATAACAATAAAAACATAATGGGGTATCAAAACTGTCAATACTTTTACTTTAAGGTTATATAGGTAGGGTAGGTTAGGGTATACGCTGCTTTTTGTGCGGCATTGATGAACATCAATTGCAGTATGGCTGCCATTTTTCTTGGTCGACCCATTTATACTGACATAATGTTATTAGTTTTCGGGTACTTTATTCTTATGTTACCCTTTAATTAATTACTTTCCGTATCATACTGTTAAGAATAATAATTTGAATGAAAATGACATTTTAAAGTTTCTTCTTGACTGTTTTGGATTTCTTCTTTATACATACATCAATAAAGGTGCTGTTTAAATCTTCTACTGAAACATAAATAACAGCTCATGCAGCTTTATGAAAACTATATAACTGAGTTATTATAAAAAATAAATCACAATTATCATCAAACAACCAAAACGACCAAAGTCATTATACATAATTTGAGTTTGGGTCATAAAAGTTAAGAGGTCAGGAGTAAATTCTAATAAAAATTATGTGATTTTATTACATATTCTGTTTATTGTATTTTTATTGATGTAATTTGTGCAAAAGCGTTAAGTGTTTATTGGTGTCATCACTCGGTCCATATAATGGTTTAAGATTGTTGCAGAATGACAGACCTTTTATACCTTTTTAATGTTTGGCGACATATTATATTCAGAAGCAATATAAAATTTGATTTAATATTTACAAGAAGAATATCAGAAAAAAAAAAATATTATTTCGTGTTTATTGCTTTATTTTAAAATATTCAAGATTCCTATACACAAAATTAATGTTTTACAAAATTGCAAACCTTATCTTTATGGGGACAGTATCTTAGTTTTTTGTCTGAATTGAAATAAAAAAAATTATTTAGGCATAATGTTTAGAAGATAAAATATAAATTAGAACATTTGAAAGGATTTAAAATATTTGTTAAATAAAACTATTGCTGCTCAAAAATAAAATAAATAGTAAGGCGCCAGTTAAAGCTATGATTGAAAACTATCATTGAAAATTTTAAAAATACCTTTTGGGACATTTATAAATCCAAATCGGTAGTTATTCTGATGCCAAAATAAAGGCCATGACTTGAATTATTATTCCAGTCAACCAAAAAAAAAAACTAATTCCGGTTCAAACTTCAACGGTAAATGAAATTTATTTATAATTTTAGTAAAGTAGTTCAATCATTCAAATAATAAAAGTCATTGTATGTGAAATAGGTTTAGTCAAAATCAGTTTTTTTGGCTAGAAATAATAACTACCTAAGTCATAAGATAACCTTTATTTGGGCTTCCAAAAAACACAAATTTAGCTTTCCAAATGGCTCAAAATTAAGAACTACAATTTTCAATGATCGTTTTCAATGATAGCTATAACTATCGCCTGAACCATAATCGTACACTCGGGCGTATGCGTACTATTTTTTTTAAACAGTAAATGGTTCTATTTCAGTTTTCTTACAATATTATGTTGGACAAGTTTTCAAGTCTTTGAAATTAGGTATTTAAAATGAAATTTTTTATAGTTTTTACCATTTTTGAAAGTCAGAAGTCTGTTCTTTCATTCCTTTTTTAAATCAACGTATTTCTTTTTATAGATTTTGAAAAAATTGCTTCCAACATAAAAATGTTGAAAAACAAAAAATATAATATTGATTTTTTTCACAATTTTAAATAGGTTCTAAATTGGCTTTTATAATTAACAACCTCTTAGAATTTTGTATTTTATTGTGAAAAAATTAGTATACTGGATCGTTTTTCAACATTTTTTTGTTTGAAGAAAAAAAAATTTTCATTTTAAATATTTTTTTTTATAAAATGCGCAAAAACACCATTTAAACGCTCAATTTCAATTAAATTAACTTAAAATAAAATAAAGTACTCTCCATTAGCGTTCATATTACATAAGTTTTATCACTGTTGAGCAATGTTAAAAGTGGACCCAATATGCCCATGGTCCTTTGTATGGGATGACTATGGCTTTGGAGGCACGGGTCAATGAGCTTGGCCATTTTTTTTTTGCCTATAAATTTATTGTAGGACATAAACTTTTTATACAGGGGGTGTCTGATTTAAACAAAAAGTGAGTTTGGGAAACAACGGACACCCTCATGCACAAGCTGTTAAAATTTACCTTTTTAGTCAAAATAATAAAACGGAGTTTTTTTTATAAACACTGAATATTATATCAACAACGTTACGAGGGCTGTCTGGGTCAAAATTCTTTTGTAAAAATTCTGCTTACAAAATTTTGCTTTTCAAAACTTTGCTTTCAAAATTCTGCTTTTAAAAATTCTTTTAACAAAATGCTGCGAATATAAAAAAAAAAAAATTTTGAAAAATTAAAAAAAGTTTTTAAACTTTTCTTAATAAAATAGCAAAAAATATCACTTAGTTTTTTTTTTCACTAATTGTACTAATTTGTACCAACCGATATCTTGTTTAAAAAAATTAAATCAAATGTGAGTTTGAAGTTAAAACCACGATTTTGTTTTTCATCCCACGAATCTGTCACTCCCCTAACCAGTGTTTGTTTTTTATTAAATAGTGTGGATTAAAAATTAAAAAAGTTTACTCCTCCGTGTCATTTTGAAGTACCTATATATCAAATTCTATTTGACATTCAATTTTCTAATAACTTCGATTTAATTCCCATAAAACACCTTTCGGACAGTCACGGACCCTAATGTGGTTTTTGTGGGAATGACACGTTAGGGTCCATGACTGTCCGAAAGGACAGTTTTGATGGAATTAGCCAAATTTTGTATCGCTAATTTTTCATACGGGTCGTCCCATTAAAATAAAACGACACGGACCATAGGGGCATGAGTTTCAAACCTATCTATTTTTTTTTTATTTTTTATACTAACAATGGCTGTAAACCGCAAGTATTGGATTCGTAAAAAAGACCTTTAAAGCCCGTTAGATTTGATCAAATCTGGTGACCGCTTCATGGAAAGTTATTATTATAGAATTATACATATAAGAAATAGATTATATAGCAAAACTAGCTGACCCAACAGACGTTGTCCTGTCTTAGCTATGAATTCGAACTGGAAAATATAATAAAATAAAAATATAATAAAATCTAAAAAATCCTCTTTTTTATTCTTTGTCTGTTTTAAATTTACATACATTTGTTGTGTTAAAATTGAAAAAAAAAAAAAAAAACAGCCATAATTTGTGCACTATTGGCCTTATTGTGAGAGTCTATTCGGAGTAAAACAATTAATACACATTTGAAATAGCCAAATAGAAAAATATTAACGATAAGATTTTTAATAGAACAACAGTATAATTTAAGTCTATTTAAATAATCTATTTTTAATAGACTCTCGTAATAAGCTTCTGTATTGATGCACTACGTATCAATATCGCCAATGTAGAAACACCGTTCGAACAAAAAAAAAAAAAAAAAAAAAAACAATTCAGAAAGTATGTAATTTATTGTTATCACGACTTTCCGACTTTTCTGGCACAAATCCAAGAAAAAAATTACCATCCAATTTGGATGATCTTTAGCCAAGTTATGCGCGTACGAAAAAAAAAACTAATTAAGAAAGTTTAAAATTTCAAGATGTTCTTACGATTTTCTGATTTTTCCGTTTGAATTTTTTAATTTTCGATCAAATTTTCAAATTTTCGGCTCCCAAACAAATCGGATAATATTAAAGCCGTATGATGTTATGCGCGTACAAACACAATTTCATTTCAAGGTGTTTTCACGATTTTCCGAATTTTTTGTTCTAATTTTTAAGATTTCTGGTCAAATTTTGGACTTTTTTGCTCCTCTGGTTCAATACAAATACAACAATTCGCGTACGAACACAAAAAGGGATTCATTTTTATATATATAGAATAAGTTGTTTTCAGCGAGGGTTAATTTTTGAGTGCAAAATATAAATGTTTGGTAATATTGACCTATATATGTATGTTTTTAATATTCAGGCCTAAAGATAACTATAATGTGATTGTATACATATATGTACCTACATAAGTGCATGTTCGTCGGACACCTTCTTTAAAACATTAATTTATTGGAGTTGTAAAGAGTTTATTAGTTTCGATCGCTCATTGGACTTGAATCGAAATCCTGATGTCCCTCTTGTTGTGTATAAGATTCATATTTGGGGCTCTGGTACAAATAGCTTTATTATACGTACAGAGAATTCGAAGACAAATTATGTACTTATAATTTTTCACCGCAGTTTATTTTATTTATTTATTTATTTTAAATGATTCATTCAAAAAATGCTAAAATATAATAAAACAGTCTACGCTGCCTGGGGGTCAAAACCCCACACAAACCCACAGCCTAATGTTAACCTAATACTATTATATTAAATCATATTAACTTTTTATACCACAATTACTTATGCATCAGGATAAATTGAATTTAAAACTTTGAATAAACTAATTAATTTCAATTCATTACATCATATAAACTTGCAACTCTTTAAAACTAGTTTCATGCTGTTACAATTACTGCCAAAAAAAAAAAAAACAAGCATTAAATTAATGTTTTTACATTAAAAGAGGTAAAATCATAAAATAATATTCCATCATAATAAGTGAACGTATCCCTATGTAATTAAATCAAAATTATTTCCACCCACGAAACTATAACTTCACTGACGAAATTTAAATTTTCCATACAAAGTTCTCCCCCATTTTCACGAACGGTGTATGTAAGCTATTCCTTATGTATTTAAAATTTTACTAAAAACAATATGCCATAACATTCTTCCCTTTCGCTTTGGGAAAGGATGCTCTGAAGTACCTTATCTACCGAGTATAGTTCATCTCTATTATACAGTAAAAAGTGCAGCTAAACTATTTCAAAACTTCTACTATAACAGGAGTTTAAACTTTTACCACCACAAGTATTGCAATTTATGTGAGTTTTTTTTGTCCCAATCTTTTTTTTTTGTTCTGCGGCAATATGACCTACATTGTCTTTTTAATGTGTATCTTTTTAACTTGCACTTAAACTTTCTGGCTTTTACTATTAGCTTGGGGTAGTCGGTTGTTCTGTGCAGAAATTAAATCGGTAGTAGTGAAACGAAGTTACTTAAATGAGCACATTATATTCCCAGAATCACCCTAAAAGGAGAAAAAATAATATCGTATTTTTAACAAGTAAGCTTTTTTACATATTATTTAACGAATATGATATTCGAGACCGAAGCTTTTATCTTCAGGCGTTCATATACTTCTTAATCCATCCACCCACCCTTAACCAGTGTAATTGCATCTTCTTTAATGGAATATAACCAAAAAAGGTTTTTGTATTTCCTTCTGAAATCCCAAATAAGAAAATTAGTTGGGAGAAAATCCTATAAAGGACCTCATTTTGGTAAGCTTTGTATTGGCATAACCATAAGAGTGTGTTCATTATCTTCTTTTTTTGAGTAATTTATTTTGGTTTCTGTTTTTTACTGAGCCAGCTTGAGATTTTTGAATGTTAATATAAAACCTAAGAAAGATTGATTTGAAGTTTCTTTTCAATTTTTAAATGCCATCAATATCCCCAAAGGTCAGCTATGAAAAAAAAAAATAAAAAACAAAAAACTTTTCCAAGGCTAAAACAAGACTGTCAACCTATGCTGAACGAAAAACCCTTGTGGAAACAATATCCTTTTTTAGTTCAACTAAATACTTACATCGTTATTTACATAGTTTCGACTTAAAGTTGTCAACATCTGTTTTTTATATCTAGAAGCTTCATGATATCCCTCTTAGAATTTTCCTCCAGCCATCAAACTAATATTAACTTGCATTGCAATTTGTGATTCATACCCATGTTTAAAAGTTTTACTAAAAAATACACAAAAAAGAAAGTACAACAAAAATACTCAGCAACAGAAGATTCCTTGAAATTTATTTCCGACGAAAAGTTCATCGAACGCTTTATAGAACTCATATGTATCCATACTCAGGTGCATATTTAACTGTCAAGGTTTAAATATTTTCTCAAAATTTTGTTCATAATAATTCCACAATTAAAAAAAGAAAAAATAAATAAATTGAATACCGCATTAGCTCGTTAATTTACCAAGGCCAAGTGACTTAAAACTCTCTAAGGGACCAACAATTTTCTGCACACAATAAAGTTATTTATGCAAGTTGCATGCAAGTTTTCTTGCATGATAGTTTAGTTGCAAAAAAAGAAGTAACCCCATAAGAAATTATAGAAGATACCTATCCCAACTAACAATTTTAGTCCTATAGTCATCCAAAGAAGTTTCTTATTACTCCTTAACCTACTTCTATAAGTTTTGTATTATACTCCAAAGAGTTATAAAGGCGACATTTTTTACCCTCCTATTTCACCTTTATGGAGTAAAATCGTTTTACTCCGAAGAATGCTCTCATAAGATTTGTAAGAAGTGCTATAGAATGAATGTATTTCTATAAAAAAAAATTTGTATTTATTTTTTATTTTAATTTTATATTTGTACTGCATATTGTGTATATTTTTCCGTATGATCACCTGAGAGGCTCTTTAGAGATAATAATTATTATTTAGTATTGTAAATAATTATATTTAAATTAAAAATTACTTGCACGTCCTTGGAATCGAACCGGAGACCCCTTGCACCAAGAGTCTAGCACGCTAACCGCTCCACCAATCTGGATTTTGCGGTGTATTGCATTAAATCGGGTTCTCTTCCATACAAAATTGTAACCTATAAGCTTCATATTGTCATTCATCAAAGACGCTGCACAATAATGTAAAAACGTATGCATACTTATATCATCGCTATAGAAAACAGAATACTCCTATAGTTTTTCTATAGCGATGATCTAAAATCGTTTGAGTTTGTTGTTTACCATTCCTCTCTTTCTGTCATATTTTTTTTAGATTTTTGGCGGTCTTTGTTTATATTTTTATAGTAGTTGCTAGACTTTTTAATTTTTGGCAACGATTTCATTATTATCTATTTTTAAATTTAGATATGAATAGGTTTTGAGATAAATATAAATCATTTAAAATGGCTGCGTAGAAGCCATTTTAAATCTTCCTCAATTAAAGATTTACAATATGTTCTTATAAAATTGATATCGGAACGAAGGTTCTTTAACTTTTTTATAGGATAATTTTGGGAGCAAAAACTTTTTAGTCATTTTATAGTATGGCCTGTAAGGCTGATATAATGTACTCCAGAGAATACTTAGGCGATGAATTATACCAACATTAACTCCTATAACGACTTAACTCTGCTCCGGAAGGGCTATAAAAGCGCTATAGTAGCGAATAATGCTTATGTTGCCAAAATCGGAAGCAATTTTGCTAGTTGGGATGCCTACTACTTAAATACAATTAACTTAATTAAAAAACAATGGTAAAAATGTAAATGTTAAAAAAAAAAGTTTAAAAAAAATTTAAAAAAGCATACGCAGAGTAAATTTGTCACCCAACCTTGGCAATTTCAAAAAAAAAATGGAAAAAAATTGGCCCAGTAAAATTAGACTTTCACTTCGAAAAAATTCCAATGAATCTCGAATTTCTGAGAATAAAGTGGAAAAATGTCAAATTTAGCCATCAATATTACAAAAAATAAAGTATTAAATATTCGAGAATTGAAGAGGCTTGGCAGTTTTTTTTTGCACTAGACTGTAAATATACTTTTTCATGTTCTTATATGCGCCATTTACCATTAAAAACAAACCAGCTCTTAAAAAACTTTGCCAAGTGCTTACTGATGTGAGAGTTTAGAAAACTCTTGTTAAAGTGAAGAAAATAAATCATTAGGGAATGTCGCATCTTAAGTTTGAACATAACTGTCTCAGTTCGTGGTTAAATTTTCCTCGTTCGTACTAATGGAAAATTTTAATTTTTCCGTCCTTTTTTTTCCAGCACATATTTCCACAGGATCCAAGTATGGATATGGGCATGGGTTGAATGTGGGTGGTTCTGTGTTAGTAATGGTAATTGAAGAAAAAAGCTAATAAATATAAATGTATAAGACAAGTAAACATACACACAAGGGAACGAAGCAATTAGAGAGAAGTTTTGTTAAATACTCGTACATGAAAAATTATTATTTTACTTGACATATAAAATGGCAAAAATTCGTCAAAATTTTTAATGGAAAAGACGAAGAGCCCATCATTAAAATTTAGTTTTGGTCTTAAATCGAATTGTCAAACCGAAAATACAATTTTTGTAACGAATGGTAGGCGAGGTTTTAACAAATTTAAATGTAAACTATGTCTTGAACATGGAGAGTAATGATTTAAGATTTTGTTTAGCTTCAAGCAACTTGTACATACTTTTTATAAATAAAATTCTTAAATTGCTAGCACGTACTTGTTTTTTTTTTCGTTTTTAAAATTTTAAAGATTTAACATATAAAAACTTGTTTATAAATTACTAGCAGACCCGCACTTGCGTTGTTTTAGTTTTAAATACAATAAACTGAAAATTACACACAATTTTGAAAATTTCAAGTTGCCAAACATCAGGCATAAGGTTATGCGTTTCCTTTCTAAAAATAACCAAACTCATCTAAAAGCATTAAGTGATGAAATACGAGCAAATCTAATTAGAATTTAGCCTGCGAGGGCGTATATTGCGTCATACTAAGCAAATCTTTGTTAAAATGCTGATCTTGAATGTATAGAGCGTGTGCACGCTTCAACGTAAAAACATGGTTCAAGTTCAACCTTAGTTCAAAATTTGAACCCACCGATTTGAGTGGATTAAATATGGTTCAACACTGCACTTTCTGTTTTTTTTTTTTTAATTTTATAATTGAACCTTGTTAAGATTGGGAAGCTTGAGTCTGGAGCAGAGAGTCTCATCGTGTTTATATTGTAAATTTTAAGGCACCTCAAAATGCACTAATTAAGGGATCAAAATTTTGTTCTTATTCTATGCTATTTCTGCCAAAGATTTGTATTTTTTTATATTGAGAAATTTTAACAGATGATTTTTTTTAGATACTGTTATTGAGCAACTTTATCAGCATGGGACAAACATTTTTATTTTTTTAATTTTTTTTTTTTAAACTGCAATTTTCTTGAACAAATTTTCTCAAGTTAAATAGATATATATTGGTTAGATAAAATGTTTCTTTGAGATCACTTTTACCTTTCTGCATCGTTACCGAAGAATATAAATATAGCTCTGAATAAAAAAGAGGTTTTTGACTTTGGTTACCAATATCTCAGCAACAATTCGGATCTTTTCAAAAGTGTCAAAAGTGTACAACGATTATTTTGTTGGCTCCTCGCCAAAGAGAAGACTTTTTATAGACTGTTTTACAAATATTGATTGCAGGACTTGCTTTGTTTAGAAATTTCAAAGACCAATAGACCACCAATATTTTTGTAACATTTGAAACTGATCTATCGAACCGTTTTCCCGTCCGAATAATTAAATTCGTATAAACCAAATAATGGAACAAATGGTACCTATTTTGTTCATAATGTAAGCTATACGAGTATCATCAAAATGAAAAAGAAAAAAATAATAATTTTTGTCCCCTTTTTGCCACAGTTTTGTAAAAAAGAAAAAAATAAATTAAAAGAAATAATCAAAGAAAAAAATTGAATAGGTTTTTAAAATTTGAAAATTTGTTTATTTTTTGTTCTAACGCCTCCTCCATTTGGAGCATAACTTAGCCAGGCACATTTTCAAATTAGGACTCGAAATTGCATAAATAGTAAAACACGGAGCAATTAAAAATTTAAAGATTAGTGACGAAAAGTCAAAAAAGTCACTTTACGTATTATAATGCCAAACACATATTCGGCCTTATATGTCAGGATACTATTCTTTCCAACCTTTTACGACGAGCTTAATTATTGGGTCACCATTGTTTGGCAAAATTCATTTGGCATTTCTTGTTTCGCCTTAGTCGTTAAATATTTTGTTTAATTCGCAATTCTTAATTGGCAATTTACATTTTATTTTTTATTCATTACGTTTTTCAATCATTCTGCAATTAACATTCGGCGGTTTTTTCGCAAAATATTGTTTCGCCGTTTCATTATTTTGCGAAATAACGTTTCGCCGTTTAATCATTTCGATAAATATCGTCAAGCCGTTTTATTATTTCGCTAATAGATCATTTCGCCGTTTAGTTGTTTTGATCGTTTGACCAATCATTACCATCGTTTCTTTTCAAGATTAACAGTTTTTCTGAACCGTTGCTTAGTCGTGCTTGCGTTGGTAATATTTTTTTTAGTTGTTTTGCAATTTTTGCCGTAATCACTTTCGCGAAATAGGATTTCAGTTTGTTTGCTTAGTTTAGGTAAGTACATAACAGAAAGAGGATTTTCACATTTTACTCCAAGGAAGGGTTTTAAGCAATTGGGCAGTTATTTTCGTAGGTGCATTATATTTTTTATATTCTCTATTCAGTTTTTTTTCGCTTTTTTTTATTTGGCAATTTGATGTTCAGCTTTTTTTTATTTGGCATTCGATTGTTTGGCACTGTTTTGGCTTTCATTAAATTACATGCCTTAAAATTTTGCAAAATAATAAAATGCCAAATAAGAAAAAGCGAAATAACAAAATGCCAAATAAAAAATTGCCAAACCTAAATATGCCAATCAAACAAAATATTAAGTGAAAATTGCGAAATGAAAATTGCGAAATGATGGTTTGTCATATCATATAAAAAACCAAACGTAATTTGCAAAACGAAAATTGCGAAATAACAAAATGCTAAATTAAAAAATGCGAAACGAGAAATGGCGAAATGTACCACCGCGAAACGTTAATTTGACAAATAATTCTGGCGAAACACACCATACCCTTAATTATTATATGTAACTGCATAAATGCTACACAAAAAATTTTATAATAGGGATATTAACGATCCAGTTCAACAAGCTTATTTTTTCTGTTGAAATTAGGGTTGAGGTGTAGTAAAAGTGAAAAAACAAAAATAATTCTTTTATTTGTGTTTTTCTTCTTCTTAAAAGTGAAATAGTGTTGCAAGATTGACTTCAGTATTATATGTTGTTGGAGTGTACATTTGCACATTTACAATGATACTAGACTAGTACCAGATGATGAATACCGTTAATATTTTTTAAGCAAATTGTATCACTTACAAATTTTAACACCTTTAAACCGGGGGAACCCATATTCACAACCTTTAACACCTTATTACATTTTCCGGTCATTGGAACGATAAAAAACTTACTATTTTAAGAAGAATCACAAACACAATACCAGCAATGAGCATCTGAGAATTCAGCGTTCTATGTAGTCCACATAGAAAAATTGCTTACATGTGGGATACCTGTGAACCTTTAAAGTACTATATCTTCTCAACGGTCATTGTCACGAACAAATTTCTCGTTCCTGTTATTTGTGGAAAATTTTGTTTTCTAAATCTTAAACATCCTTCCCGGTTGAGCCAATATGCTCATAGGCGCCCGCAGGGGAGGGCAAGAGAGGCCAGTTGCCCCCCCCTTGGCTCTGGGGCATAACAACTTATTTTTTATTGTTTACTAGGGACGTAGGACAAATACGACTGTTTTTTGTCGGAACCCAGATTTTGCCCCTCCCCCCCCCTGGGCTATGGGCCACTCATTACTTAACTGATGAGTCCAAGTGAGATCGCCACACCACCACCGAGACAAAACGCTACAGGCTATTAAATAATTCAACAACAATAATTCAATAATTAATGCCCAATTATTAGATTTATTTCAGTAAAATATAAAATTTATATTTTAAAAAACCTTCTTCAAAAAATATGTTCTTGTTTCGATATTATTGAAAAATAGAACTATTTTTTTATGGCATTTTACTTTTATTTTAATTAAATAAATGTAGTTTGAAATAAATCTATTTTTTTTTTTTTTTCGCTGCTGACTGAGAAGAAAAGGAAAAAACATTCTTTAAACTATGGTTTTTTCAGAAATGTAATAAGAGCGCGCACTTCTTTCTTATTGGATAAAATGAAATTCATTGTTGCAAGACTTGAATTTTTAAGGGTACTTGCTTATAAATGTTACTCTGGAAAAGAGAATGAAGAAAATTTGATTTAACTCAATATTAAACTTTCTGTATTTTGAAGAGCAGAATTTTGTAAAACCGAATTGAAAAAAAAAAAGAATTTTGAAACCCAGATTTTTTAAAAGCTAAATCTGAATTTTGAAAAACAGATTCTCGAAAGCAAAGTTTCGATCTGAATTTTCATGAAGGATAAATGTAAAGCTAGTAATAAAAATGCCAAAGAACTGAATTAATATTCTTTGAATAAGTATGTTTGACTTTTTCAACTAATAAAAAAAAATATATATATTTATTTAAATAAGAACACATATTTATTTATGGTTTTAATCGCTATCTATTGTATTGTATATTGTGATCAATAGGATAGCCTTTCTAAAATGTTAGCTTTTTATTTCAAAAATAACATTCAACATAGGTAGGTGCTATATGGAAAGGAATAGGTAGGTGTTAAAAAAGGAAGATGCTCCTCAAAGCTAGAGCCTAAACGAGTGGTCAGACTTGCAGAAAAATTTGATTTTTTGTTTTAGCAACCTCACAACAATTTTGTATTTCTTTTCAAATCTATTCGTATTGCTGAGAATTATCATAAACAGCTTTAACGGCCACTCATCTTTTTTAATCCTTGGTTTCATGTAGTCATGTAGGTCATTATGAACTATTATAAAGACGTCGGAAAAAACTATACGTATAACTGACCTAATACCTAAAAAATAAATAAACGATAAAGAATTTTAGTTTAATTTTTGTTTGCCCCCCCCCTGCGAAAAATTCTGCGGGCGCCTATGATGTGCTCAATAGAATCCATTGTATAATGTATACCTCTATTAGTGGACGTGACTGCTTTATTATCTTTTTTCTGTTTTGATTGTTGCATTTCGTATTAATCTATGACTGTCCTGGTGGACCTCAATGAGGCAAAAATCCAATTTTGTCAACATTGACCCCTAAGCATGGACCTAGCGGTCATTGGATAGTTGACTTTCCTAAGATTATATTAAAGGATTATGCAATACCAGCGTGGGTATACCAAAAATCAGCCTGTTTTTTCTTGAAAAACTTTATTCTTACTGGGTCTTATGAACCTACCTTAGTGGTGATTTGATGACAAGTTTCTTCTTCACTTCAGTTTAGAATTGCGTTTTGTTCACTATAATTTTTCATTTCTCGTTTTCAATTCTTAAAGACGTAAATTATGAAGTAGACACGTTATTTTCCTTTTCCTGTAGTCTGTATCCTGATTCTTGATGGCATAAAAAGAGCATTTTACCCCCGCCTTTGCCAGACTTCTTTATCCTTTTATATTTACCGATTCTTCTATTCTGTCACTGTGTGTTTTTTACAACCACTCTAATATTATCTTTCTTTGTGTACTATACTCACTCACTATAATATTCACATGTTAGACTCTTGGCAGCTCTTGTAATCCAGTTGTTCTGATCCAATTTCTCGTTATTTTTCAATATTGTTTTTTTTTTACTAAAAACTTGCCAAAAGGATATTACAAAGAGACCTCTTAACAGAAGCACTATATACGCTTTGCAACGAAAGTCGCATCTGCTTTGTGAAAATGAATCTCAAACTTTACAAAAAAAAAAGAGTAGTTGCAGTTGAAGTATATGTAGGTATCTGTGTGATTCTAGTTTTATTTTCCTTTTTTTTGAGCATTTGGCATGATGTCCTCATTTCCTGGATGTCCTGAAAAAGGATACGCTTTCTTAGTACAGTTTTTTGTGATTATATTGTACTACGAGTAAGAAGTTTGCATTTTTGTACTTATTATGGCTTTTGACTTTTTCTTGTTTTTTTTTTTATTTTTTTATTTTAATTCATGTATTTAGAAGCTCTGAGTTTATTTTTGTATCATGTTCTTGAAATAAAACGTCTTTTATAAATTATCTGAATACATAACAAAAATCTCATACTTAGGTATTACAATCATGACCTAGACTGCCACTTTAAAGAATTCACATACACAACAATTTATGTATTATGAGTGACTTTAAAATATTGTCTAAAGGGCAATTTAAATTTAAATCTCATTGAAGCAGGGGCGGGCTGGCTCACCGGGCACTCTGGATTTTTCCCGGTAGGCCGTCGTGCAAGCCAAATTTTCTAAAAGCACTTGAAATTCCATTTTGTCAAAGAAAACTTTTTCATAAAGTTCACGAGAGGCCTTGTAGTAGTAAATATAAATATAGTGTTTTTTTATGAATTCTTGATCAATAATTCGAAACCCACTAAGGTATGGTGCCACACAACTGTGTTGCAGGCCCCTTTAGTCAATATAAATCTGTTGTGATGGCCCCGAAGTATTTTTCGAGCCCCTCAGAATTATGTTTGTGCCCCTTTTAGTCAATACCTATATTATGTACATCTCTTTTGGCCCCTTAAAGTAAATAAATAATAAATAAATGCAGTCAATTAACTGTAAAACAATTGACTGCGGTCTGCGCAGTTTACGCTGGAATCAGCGTTGAACTTTATAGTCGAAATCGCCTATTTCAAACTGCTGAACCATGGATAAATATTTGATTGAGTCAGGATTGTTCAACTGGCCCACATATTGGCGCTGCGCGGCGACTGAACGCTAGTGGAGAAACGGACCGTGACAGAGAAGGCCCATGAAAAAGCAGCTAAAGTCCTTAGAATCCGCGAAGCTGACCATTTAAGGTATAGTTATCCAAGAAAATTGTCGACAAAAGCCCAAAATAAATTATATTATGAAAATAGAGAGAAAACTTTATCAGTAGTATGGAACCAAGGAAAGACCATAGTTGGCATATTTGCCTTAAATATAGGAGACGCGAAAAAAATTTTTTTTTAAATAATTTTTAGCAAGCAGTTTCTTTTAGAGTTTTTGTTTGGCTTGGAAAAAAACCGTCAATCGATTTTTTTACAAACCTTATCAACTACTTAATATAGTAGTAGCCCGTGGCGTAATGGTTAGTGCGGTGGGCTGTCATGCCAGAGGACTGGGTTCAATACCAGCCTCTTCCACCTTAAGTTTTTTTTTCGGGCTACTGCGAGTGGCAGTCACAGAAAAGTGCCGCTCACCTTAGCCGTTCGGATTCGGCAATAAACTGTAGGTCCCCTCCATTCCTGCAGATACGCACACAGGAATTGTTGAAAGTTGTAAGTCACTAGGCCCTGGTTCTTCATGAGCCGTTGTGCCACCAAATTAATTTTTTTTTATCAATTACGAATTATGGCATTGTGTGTAGACTAAAATTATCCTGGAGTCGATATAATTATTGTTTGTTCTAGAGATATTTGAGCCGAAAAAAATTTTTCAACAATTTTTAGTAGTTGCTTCTCGGTTTTTTGTTTTATTAAACTGTCAATTGAATTTTTTTACAAACTCTACCAATTATCAACTATGGCATTATATATAGAATACAATTGGCGCAAAGTTAATATCTTTATGTGTTTGAGCCGAACAATTTAAACAATTTTTAGCAGTTCTTTTTTATTTAAAAAAAAATGCGTTCCAGTTCTTCACTACGTTATTATGTATAGAATCAAATTAGGTTGAATTATCTTTTCTCGAGATTCTTTTTCTAGAAATAAGCCATTTTACAACTTTTTTTTTTAATTACTGTAATAATAAAACCGCTAGTCGAATTTTTCTGAAAATCCTTTCTGCACATTATGGCCTTATTATCTGTAAAATAACCTTTTCTTTTTTTTTTACCAATTTAAATTCTTTATGAAGTAAATTCACAAATAATTATTACTTTTATTAATATTTAACAGGCATTTAAATTTTTAAATGACGTAATTTGTATGGATGATAAAAAAAAAAGAAAAAACATAGTAAAAAAAAAACCTTAAACCAGTAGGTATGCCATTTGTACCTAGGTACCAATTTTCCTTGTTTTCCTGCCTAAAATAAAATAAAAAAATTTGATGGCACAACAGCTCATGAAGAACTAGGGCCTAGTGACTTACAACTCTCAACCATTCCTGTGTGCGTGTCTGCAGCAATGGAGGGGACCTACAGTTTATTGCCGAATCCGAACGGCTAAGGTGAGCGGCACTTTTCTGTGACAGGAGATACTCTTGGAGGATTTGTCACTTCCTCGCAAGAGGCAGTAGCCCTGAAAAAACTTTTATGTTTTTTTTAAGTGGCAATGGCCGGGAATCGAACCCAGACCTCTGGCGTGACAGTCCAACGCCTGCTATCTTTAAAAAAATAAAAAAAAAAATTCCATTAGTTTTTTTTGACTAGTGTAATTTTGTTTTTATTAAACTGAAAGTCACGCCCCCTTTTAACGTCGTAAAATTAATGTCAAATAACTAAGCCCTGTAAAACTTTTTTTGCTATTTATATTTATGTTCAAAAACTCAAGTAAATTAATCTGCCAGTCGAAACTGCTAAAAACTAAAAAATAATTACGATTACCTACAATCAATGTATTGAACATGGATATTAATGAATTTTTGTACATTTAAACATTAATAAATAGGAAAAAATGAAATATCAAAATATTATTTTTAACCATTTTGAGAGTAATTATGTATTTTGGGGCCCTTTTCCTAAAAGTTCAGGTAGGCCCTTTGACTCCCAGTCTGCCCCTGCATTGAAGAGTGCATTATTTTCTTAGTTCTTGATAACGACTCAATTGATTCTGCTTAAATTTCGTATGTACAAACTTATGCATTTAAATAAAGAGTTTTCCAAGAAAGTCAGGTAGATGTTGACACCTCATGCATGTCAGCTATATGTTATTGTTTTATCCGTTTTCTATATATTCATGGCAATTCAGAAAATTCATCATGTTAAATTACAGCTTTGAGCAACACGCTGGCTGTGTGGTAACTGATTGACTTCTGGAGCTATTGGAAGCAGACTCCAGTTTTGCCTGTGAAAAATAAAAATGCTCCAACGACATCTATCAAATGTTTTGAGTTGTTGAATAGGACTTATCTGAGAAGAGTGGATCTTTATATAAAACAACGAAAATGGGGGTTGATTGGCATTATTGGATGAAACAAAACGACAGCATATAGTAAGCAGTCTTTCGTATGGAATTGTCAGGAGTAAAGCAAGTTAGAAGGCCAATAACAACATGGAAGTCAACTGTACCTAACCAAGTTCGTTCGCTTAACATTTTTCAAACACAGAGCTAAGGCACCATGCCCAAAACCTGGATGGATTTTAAGAAATATGTATGTAATGTCCCTTACTTTGGCGGACAATTTTTGGCGGAATAAAAAAAAAATGTTGATACCTGAATTTGTAGCTAATTAAATTCTATGCTTTATTTTGCAAACCAAAAATTTGTAGATCGCACAATTTTGGTGTTACTCAAGTTTCCGCTTAAATAAGTCTAAGGTTAGCGGATTGAAACTATGAAAATAATGATTCTTTTGGTGTCAAAAATCATTACATTACAATAATTTGTTGCGCAAAAATTAATTGGATATCTTTTCTGGTTCATTTTTTATTTGAGTCTAAAATATTATTTATTTATTTGCCTCATGCTTGTATGTATATCTATTATGAAAACCTGACCTATTTACTTCTCGAATAATAATTACTTACAAAAATGGGTGCTTTTTTGGCACGTTTAATAACCGTCATAAAATGCAGAGTTCTATTAAAATAGAAGAAAATGCAAATCTTTGATCAAAAACAAAAAAAAAATCTTTTGCTGCACCTGATATCGAAATAATTTTATATTATAGGTTTCTATCCCACTCAAAAGCCAGAAGCCCTACATTCCCCAACGCTGCTCTACCTGCATCACTATGTATCTTTTACACAGACGATCTAAGGTATGGTGCAAATTTAAATTGGAAAAAGCAAAGTTGGCAAACAAAAAAATGCCACAACAATCGGCAGTAACTTTATTCTTGCCACGTTGCAATGCACAGTAGTTAATATGGTAGGTGTTGTAGGAATAAATTCAACGATAAATCAATTGATGAGTCTAGGATAATTTTTTTACTTTATGGACCTACAAATTTTAAAATTTTGGACGATACTAGTACGTCCTGTGTCTAAGTTTGACACTTTCAATTTCTCAAACAATTTTTTTGAAAATATTGAAGGAGAAAAACTTTTTTTTAAATTTTATTTTTTTTTTAAATATGCACAGTGTTCGACAGTACAAAAACAAAAATTACCCATGTGTTTAAATGCGTGTCTCAAATATATTCTGCACAACTCCGCAATTGTGGCTTTCCAAATATATAAATTTTATCAAAATCGGTCAAATACTTTTTGAGAAAATGGTACGACAAAATTTATTTAAGCCTATTTATATATAGACTAGCCGACCCGTGCTCGCGTTGCTTCGCAAGCTTTAAATATACTTATTAATATGAGTAGGTAAAATGCTTCATGAGACTAACCGCAATTTCTACTATATTATTAACAAAAATTTTACATACATACTTCCATATGCTTTCCGTAACCAAATAAAGAATTTTATTTTCTCTCACTGAAACAGTGTCATGATGCCAACTATACATTTTCTTTTATAACTATTTTTTATTTTTTCCCTTGGACGGAAATTCTCTTAGACGGACAACAGTGTTGCGACCGTCACTGTCTGGCTAAGGTAGCTTGCACTGTATTTTATTCCTTACTCCACTCAGTTGAAATCACTAAAGTTTCATTTTCATAATCTTTAGCAGCTTTCAGTAAACCTTTTTTTCATGCTGCTTTCTACTAATTGCCCGGCCCATTTTCCTCTCAAAATATGTACATTTATGTAACACTTCGGTTCACTGCAGAAGAAGCAAAAAATAAACACACTGCGCATAGGCCGTCGTCGTTACAAAAAGTCAACAATTGAGTGGAATGAAAGGAGAAATAAAAATGTAAATGAGTGGATGAGCGAACAATTGAGTGGACAGAGATTCAGAAACAAATACACAAAAGAAAATGCACAAAACACTGAACGATAATGAAATGGAACAAAGCAGCAACCCAGTCATTGCGATTGAATCGAATTCATAGATGCAAAAATACAAAAAGTTGATAAATTTATAATTGGTAAATAAATTTATTTCTCAGCTTAGAAGTGCAGTTAAGAAATGATTTAAGGCTTAAAACTTGCATAAAACTATTGATTTTATACAAAAAATCCCATTTTTGTAAAATATCAAGCAGGTTTAAAAGCATAATTGAATATGTTGGTCAACTTCGACAAAAAAGTGAACGAAATTTTCTTAAAAGTTAATAATTTAATTCAAAAAATATATTTAACAAATAAAAAATATCTATTTACCAGCTTCAAAGAATAAGGAAAATTATAAAATTTGTTGTAAGTAAATCGGTTGAATACTTTCTGAGAAAAACGGGGACAAACAAAATATTTGTTTCGTCTTTATATAATAGTAATGAAGTAATGATTTGCAAGCTTTAATTTAAATTTTACTGGATGATTCGCATAAAATTTAACAAAATGCTAGACTTTGAAGATTGTGATCAGACAAGTGAAAAGGCGCTGAGAGAGGTATTACGGTAAAATATTTGGTATTTTTGTCTTATGACCATTTTGTAGTAGCCGTAACATGATGGTTAGCGTATAGAACTAAGGCCAGGCGCGCACATGCAACTAAACAGTTTGGTTTCGATTTTGAGTACTATAGGATTATATGAGAGCCCGCGCACATAAACCGGCGCGCACTCCCATATAAGCCCATTGTGCTCAAAATCGAAACCAAACTGTTTAGTTGCATGTGCGCGCCTGGTCTAATAGGACCATCATGCCAGAGGTCTGGGTCCGATTCCCAGCCGCGTCCACCTTAAAAGTGACAAATCCTCCTAGCGCAACTCGCTTGTCATGAATAAGTGTCTCTCGCCTTAGCCGTTCGGAATCGGCAGAAAACTGTATAGGTCCCCTCCATTCATGCCAACAACACGCACACAGGAATTGTTGAGATAGTTGTAAGTCACTAGGCCCTGGTTCTACACAAGTTATTGCGCCACCAAATTTAATTTAATTTAAATTTTTATTAATTGAATTCATTGTTTTTGGAAGTTCTGTCCCACTGTACGATGATTCTAATCGAAGCTATATGAAAGTGCTTCAGAAAGCAAAACATCGGCCAACGGAAAAAGCTCCTGCAACCATCAGCAACAACTACAGGTTATATAGGAAATCGTTGCCTTCCGGAAAATTCTGTGTCTTCAATAGTGCACTATCTACCTACTGTTACAAAAGAAG
This sequence comes from Epistrophella euchroma, assembly GCA_947049315.1. Taxonomy (NCBI): domain Eukaryota; kingdom Metazoa; phylum Arthropoda; class Insecta; order Diptera; family Syrphidae; genus Epistrophella; species Epistrophella euchroma. The sequence goes on along the minus strand of OX346245.1, from coordinate 114,759,632 downwards.
CGAAGATCAACATCACGAGTTTCGTCACGAAAAACCACCAACATCCTCAAAGAGAACGAGGTCGGGAAGCATCAGGAGCTGTAGCAGAAGCCCAATGCTAATGGAAGTGGAACGTTTAAAAGCACATCAAAGGGAACAGCTACGGAGCTAGTGGCAACTGGCATAATGGCGATTAAGTTGACTTGTTTCTGATTGAGATCTTAGAAAAGCAGTGCCTTCTGAGAATATTAAAAAATAACCGCTATAGTTACTGAACCATCATACAAGGGAAATTTCCATTTTTGTCAAAGTTTTTGTTTAATTTTGATTTATTTCCCAAAAAAGTCTTGAAGAAATTTCGATAGGTAGGTTTATTTGAAAATACTGAGGAAAAATTGTTTCAGATTCGCTTGCTCACTGTTTGACAGAACGACCTCTCTGAGATATCGGCTGAGTTCCAAAATGTAAAAAAAAGTTTTGATGCGGAAGTTATGCCTACATTTTTCATACACATCAGCAACGCAAACTTGATGCTTTGTAGAAATATTATATGTAGCACAAGTCTGACGTTTCGGAATGCAAAAAAAAAAATATTTGAAGCGAAGCAGCTACAAAATTTTTGGATGTGCAGTTTGCACAGTAAATGCGCATCTGATGAATTTTGGAACTCAGCCATCATTCTCCTGAATATGCCTTTTTTTTTCTGATAGCTCAGCGAATTTTTTAAAACTAAAAAACTTCTAGGTGGATCTAATAATTTGAAAAATACAAATTCTTAAAAATACTTGTACCTTTATTTCCACCAGCTCTCTAGCTCAACCTGCCATATAGGGTTGGAGAACAGGACCTGCGACAATGCATCATCAGCACTTTGGAGTGGCCAAGCCAGCATAAGGAGGCAATATTAAACTCGCAGAACAAAAAAAGAAAACAATTTGGCGGCTAAAGGCGAGTGCAGCGCAAAAAAAAATCCATTACAACAGACATCAACAGCAAGGATAACAACAAAACCCGTGGTTGCCGTTGCAGTACACGAAGGCTATTTCGAATCTAAGAGCCTTAAGTCCTGGGTACTTGAATATGTATCCTCTAATGCTTCAGCGCTCATTTTTTATATACATAGATGCTGCACATTCATGCTGGTCCTGGTATCTTTTTGCAACTGTACACTGTACAGAGGTTATTTTATACGCATCAGGTTTTTAGAGCTGCTGGGGATAAACTTTTTGCCATTTGAATAAAAAAAAAAGAAGATTTTAATGGCCCCAGGGAGATGAAACAATTGTATTGTACGCTCAAGTAATGGACAATTAAACAGCATGTACACCAAGAAGGGTACTATACACACTGATACCAAAACGCAATTCATAAGATTTTTTAAAACCTAATCGAATACCTTCATGCTGAAGGCGTTGAAATCTGACAAAAGCGGAATTTGTTTTTCTTTCCAGATTTTGACGTAAATCATGCTGACTAAAAAAGTAAAAACAATGTTTGTGTTGCAATGCTGTTTTATGTCGTTAGGGGTTGTTTATGTGAATTTATTCTTATTCATAGCGTAATACTACGTTTTCACTGCAAGTTAATCTCGTTTAGATTTCATAAATCCCGAATAGTTTTTTCACTAGAAAAAAAGATTAAAAAATAGATTAATTTTGACAGAACCTTTCAAAATGCAGATGGTGTGTCATTTTTCTTATGAAGTGAAAGTGAGATGGCAAGTTTGCTTTAGCAGCTTGTATTGCGCTGAATAGGGTAATAGGTCTGTTCGAATTGTACCTATGAAGATTTAAATGAGATTTATTTTAATCTTGATTTGAGGAGATTAAAATTATTTGTATGGTAAATCACGGGATTTGTGAAGAGATTTGTGGTAAATCTACCTAAATCTCGGTTAAGTGGTCGGTGAAAACCTAGTATAACGAAAGGTTCAAAACTTTGATACGAGGGAGCTTTTGGAAATATTTTCTTAACAACGACTGCATGATTTATCTCGAGTTGTTCAAATCCCTTTTTTTTGTGGTGGAATGTTGGGTTAGGGTGGCTTGTTTTACATTTATCTTTAAGCTGGCCATTCACGATCGATCCGCCAGTTGGACTCGTGAATTTATAACTTGCTCAAAGTCCAAATAGCCAAACTCAATCATACACGATACAATTTGGCTCAGCCGAGCCATTTGGCACGATCGTCTGTCCCTGATCGTGTATGGCCAGCCTAAGAGAGAAAAACTACGAAGGGATCTCGTTTTCTAGTCGCATTGTAAAACAGGCTCTAGACTCTAGAGAACCCACAGCACACATATTAAAGGTAATTATATTGCGCATCTTTGAGAAGCACAGTGACCTACGTCAGGGTTGCCAGTTTGAGGGATTTCCCAAGATTTCGGGGGGAAACCTGGGGAGACGAGATGTTTGGGGGGGAAATCTGGGAGGAATAATTTGAAAGTTAAATTATTCCAATACTTGCATTTTCCTCTCAAATTGAATCTACTATCAAAGAACATCCAATAATTACTATACTCAATTAAATTTGGAATAAAAACAATTTTTTTAAATGTTATTTGAATACCAAAGTACTTGTAAGTATAAGTATAGTATGTACATGTATAAACTGTGAATACAAAACAAGAATAAATAAGTTGAAAAAAATTTGGGTTTTTTTTCGTTAAAATGTGGTAATCTGGGGAGTTTTTAAATTTTTCTAGGGGGAGATTTTTTTTTTCGTCTGGCAACACACCTGCCTGTCAGAATTTACAAAAACAAAACACAAGTTTTTACGAATCTCACTGACCCTATCGTTTCAAAAGAGACATGCGCAGAACTGAACAAAAATGAAAACTTGAAAGATATTACCTTTAGTATTTGTAGAGATCCGACTGGTGGTTGTTCTCTTCTACCCTACAAGCTGTACTCGTACTGAGAGAATATGCCCATTAAATGTTGCACGGTATAACATTTTAAATGGAACCCGAACCACATACAGTGTGTTCTATATTTTAAGCATTTATTAGTAGTCTCGTGGATTTGAAAAACTAGAGATATTATACTGCCGATAATTTCCTAATCGACCTAACTAAAAAATTTCCGATTTTGAGTTTATGGCAATTTTGAAGTTAGGGCATTGTCTTCGATTTGTAGGTATATCTGTATATCTGAACGCTAGATCATTAAATAAGGAAGTAGTCCCGATTTCTAGAAGCCCAAATACAATTTATGTGGATTAAAATTTAAAAAAACCCTAACTGGCCATAATTTTTGTATTCATAATTAAAAAAAAGCCCTATCTTCTCTCTGCGTCTTTTTAAATTTTTTCAGTAACGTTTAATCCGGTTCAAGATTTTAAGAAGAATTTATTTTAATGAAGGCCAATAACAATTGTTGTTCAAATTTTTTTATGAAAAGCAACAAAAACAAAAAAAATTGATGAAAATTTGTGAATTGGGGTAATTTTTTATTTTTTTGAGGCCTCTTTTCATTTCCCATTTTGGGCTTGAATTTCAAATGACCCCAATTTTATCTGTTGTTGTTGTTTTATGTATATATTTTTGGGCCCATTTTTTGCTTTTGGTTTAAGCTTTTCTTTTTTTTATGGGGCTATTTTTCATTAACTTTGGAGTCATTTTTTCATTTTGAAAAAATGGGTAATTTTTCTTTATGAAAAAAGCCCCAGCTTTGGGGCTATTTTTCATTATTTGTCTGGGGCCAAATTTCATGTCGCCAAAAAATGTTTTGATGCGGAAATAATACCTAAATTTTTCATACGCATCAGCAACCCAAACTTGATGCTTTGTAGAAATATTATATTGAATAAGTTTGACGTTTCGGAACGCAAAAAAAAATATTTTAAATCGAAGCATCTAAAAAATTTTGGAAGCGCCGCTGTTTGCGCAGTAAATGCGCATCTGATGCATTTTGAAACTCAGCCATTCAGGTTGCGATAAGCAATTTAGTGTTTTCCCCTTTAAATATCGAAGATGTGAAAATGTTAATTAGGGCATTTACCTACAAAATAAGCGGCAGTATAGGTACCTACTCTAAGGGTATGTCTGCTGCAGTTGCTAGCTATTTTTGATTCTACTTCTTCTTCTTATAATTCGAGAAATGGAGGAATCGTTGGATGGGTTTAACACAAGATTTGCTTCAAAATATTTAGCTACCTCCGTTATACCTGAGCAGTCGTGATTTACTTTTGTTTGGAGCTGATTTTTTAAAACAAATAGTTTTTTTAAACTGTTTGTTTTTGTAATTTTAAAGAAGATTTCTTAACATATTCGCTCTTTAGTTTAATATAAAGGTTTGGCCTGATAATACTAAATTTCGTTTGGCGAATGAGAGTTTGACAAATTTAAAAAGTATTGAATAAATAACATATATTAAATTTGCATTAAATCATTTCAAATCATTCTTGTCAGACATACTGACGTATCCTACTACATTGAGCTAAGAATTTTTCAAATGATAAACTTACTTTCTTCCACCCAATTCTCACAAAAGTGCATTTTTTCTTTGTTGCTTTTTCTCCAATTTTATGTCACTTAGCTTTGTTAACAAGTTTCAGTATATAGAAAGAGATACATCCACATTTCCTCTTAGCCAAATGCTTTATCGTTTGAAAAGAAAAAAAAAAAAAACTATTCAATATTAGGCACTCGCACTCTATACAGTGGCGTTTGGGGGCAACAACCATATAAATGACTTGAAATGCTTTCAAAAAGAACAAGAACAAAAAAGGATACGAAGTGCCTTTGGCAATATATACCATAAAGTAACTATCGACACGTTCAACTAACTTAAAGATGAATCAAACAAAAGGGATACAAAAATATCTAAGCATAGATATACTTGTCCTAACGTAAGATACAAAACAAGATAATCCTCTTTAAATTTATCGACCTCAATGTCTATTAAATAAATACATAAAGTTAAAGAGACGACAAAGGAAAACTTGATATCGAAATCCAAAGTGAAATAGCGAGGGGGAAGGGAATTACTTTTCTTGCGTGATTCTTGTACGAATTATCTTCCAAACTCAAAAATATCCTTGTCTGTGGCCTTTATTTTTCTGTCTCAAAATCAGTGAAAGGTGCTTTTCGTTTAAAACCTTAGCTTTATCGGCAAAAACCAAACGTATCCGCAACAAGTTGTTACGAAAGAAGGAGATGAGTTTTCCATCGCCTCCCAGCGGTGCATGTAAGATGTAACGTGAATTGAATTAGTTTAGTCTTCTTGTTTTTTTTTTTTTTTTTTGTTTTATTTTTATTTCTTTGGCACATACTTAAGTTTGATGTAGTACAACAAAGCTAAGCACCATGGGAAAGGAGAAGGAAAATCCGCTGGCAATGAACGCTGGAAAATAATTGGATTTTAAGATGAAGTTGTGCTGAAAGTTTCTTTTCTGTCAGCAGTTCCTTCCTTAATCTAGAAATAGTACTGCTGACAGACTCTCTCAAAGAAAACAAAATGCCAGTGGCATGACCGAACACACCATATACTCGTCGAGTTTGAAAAGCTTTCTTCAATTATTATATCAAACTTCAAATCGTTATCGAACGTGAGGGAAACTCATTGAATTTTTGTTGCATTTCGATGTAGGTTATTATCTTTGGGCCATTAAGACATTCTCTATAAATACATAAAAGTCATTTGGCGAAAGATTTTTATTCACTTTCACAGTTGGAAAGGAAGATACTCGTGAGCAGAATTATTTCTTTTATTTCATCTGAACTTTAAACATGATTAAGATCTTAATTAGACTTAAGAGAGAACCCTGAAGGCTGTTAACTTTTTTCTTGTAAATTTCCTTCCAATTTGTATTCATTTTTTTTTCGCAATTGTCAAAACCTCCCACACGCTCTAAATAGATGATATTTTTTAAGCCCTTTAGTTTTTCCAACGGCTTATGAGGAATTTCTCCCGGACTTTTGTTTATTTCCTGGGTATTTTATTTAAGAAATATTTCCTCTGCTGTTGATGGAGAAGATGTTTGCATCGAGAAAATTCTATACGGATATTAAACTACGACAAGTTAAACTGTAAATTAATTTAAGGTGGTGTGGTGAAAGTTTCTTTGTCGTTCCGAATGTTTTGCGATGGACAAAAATTAAAAACTCACCGAAAACTAGTTAATTCTCTAATCCAATATGGCGGCAATCCTCAAAGAGCATAAAAGAGGTTTTTGGTCGAGAATTTGAAAAAAATGTTCTCACCCAATGATCTGCGCACTTATTCGAATAACAATCTAAATTATTTATACTGGGCAAATTGCAATTAAGTTTGATTTACATTAAGTGAATCACTTCCCTGCCATTTACCTATAGTCTAAGATCCCGCCATAACGAAATACCCTCATCGAGGTAGCAGATAAGAAGTATGCTGTTTTTTTAGGTAGTGTTTAAACAAACATTTTTCGCAAGGGTTGCCTAGCGTAAAGTGGTCAAGACATAGGGTTGCCACATTTTAAAGGTCATTTTTCGGGTTTTTAAAATTATCTGACTCAGTTCAGATGGCATATCTAAAGGTTAAAAACAAAATACAATATAAAATCAAATTTTATTTAAAAAATTTGAAATACGTGGTTTTTTAAAAATCGCAATTTCAAAAGGGTAAATTAGGGTAAACAAAAATAAAAGTCCAGCTAGAATCTATTTTCTAAACGAAAAATGATAGACAGTTAGTTTTTTTTTGTAATCGATAGATTCTTTTACTATAAAAAAAACATGTACATATGCAAAAAATGTGGAAAATCTACAACTCAAGATTATGACAGTTTTGAAGCAAAAATGTGAAAAATAGACGTTTGAGGAAAAAATTACCATAAATCAGGGTTATCTTTCTGGTAATAAGTTTTATATTTTTAAAAAGAAGATAAGAAATAAAGTGACTTGTATTTGTCAAATTTTCGATTTAACTTCAATTTTTTTTCTAAGTGAATTTCTGAATAATATACATTTTTTCATAAATTTTTGACAGCTTTTGATTTATCTCAATTTTACGCGCATGAAGTTTTCATTAAAAATAGTACCAGCGTATAGACACATGAATTACGAGTACAATATTACCCATACTGTTTCCAAAAACGTTGTCAAGAACTCATAATTGCCGAACTTTTAACTATCGATATTTTGATATTTCGTAATGTTTTGGGTAAAAAACTTTGATAGTATCAAAGAGTTAACGGTAAATTTAGGCAGATAAAGTATAATCAAAATGTAAGTACGTTGGTTAATAGGTACAAGTACAATCTGCTACTTTTTTTTGAAGCTTGTGGTAGATATGGGAAGTTGAAAATTGCGGTTTTTCCAATTATTTTTTCAGAAGTATAACCACATATATTTATTAAAAATATGTACATTGATTTATAAAAAAAAAAAACATAAAATTGTGCTCTGTCAATTTTCCTATGTCTCAAGACCTCAACCTTGACTACCCAATCAATAAAACAGAAGATATAAGCTTTCCAAGCGAACGATGTGGACTGAAAAAATAAAATCTACAAAAAGGAGCCCATATACACTTGTCAAAACAATTAAGGGAACAAAAAAAAATCACTTTTTTTTTTAGTGTTTTCGAAGAGCTGTATCTCTGTGAAAAGTGGTCGTATTGAGATGAAACAAAAAGCATTCTGAAGCTTAATCCTTTTTGTATTGAGAAATTTTCGCAAATGATTTTTTTAAGGTACTGTTATTGCGCAATCATAAGAAGCAGCACGACTCAAAAATTTTAAATTTTTTTCTTTTTTTTGAATATTGTCATTTTGTTTGAAAATTTTTTTGAGCCAATTTAATGTTTTGTTTCGATAACTTGTTTATTCAGCTTTAAGGTCATATTTTTTCGTCATTGTACAAATTTTTTTTCAAAAGAATATCTGGCTTTGAATGAAAAAACATACTTTTGACTTTGACTACCAATATTATCACAAGAAATGAGGACACCGAACATTTATGGATAGTTTTAAAAACTGAAATTAATATTCTACAAGATTTTTTCAAAACTTTATAACGATTATTTTTGTTGGGCTCCTCATCGTTACATTCAGAAAAGGTCTAAAAAACGACTTTTTAAAGACTTTTTGTAAATCTTTTACTGATTTAAAAATATTGACTGTAGGACTTAATTTGGTAAGACATTTTAAAGAACTATAGACCACCAATATTTCTGTTAAATTTCAAATAAATCCATTGAACCGTTTTCATGTACCGAATGATCAAAGTCGTAAAAACCAATTAAGGGAACAAATTGGGTGGTTCATAAATATTGTGAAATTGTCATGAAAATGGAAACGAAAACAACAATTTCTGCCCACTTTTTTCACAGTTTTGCGTTAGTTACAATACTGATGAGATTTTAAGGGGAGGCAAAACATCTTTTCGTTCCCTTAATTGTTTTGACAAGTGTAGTTCACTTAAAATGCTTATATCTTGGGTTTTATTGATATTGGGTGGTCAAGGTTGAGGTCTTGAGACTTAAGAAAATTGACAGAGAACCATCTTGAGTTTTAAATGTATAAGTGGTTATACGCCTGACAAAATAATTAGAAAAATTGCCATTTTCAACTCCTCATATCCACCACAAGCTTAAAAAAAAAACTTCCGGATTGTTGTTTTAGACATCATGACACTTGTACCTAGTAACCCACGTACTTACATTTTGTTTATACTGTGCCTATCCAAATTTGTCGTCAACTCTCTGAGACTATCAAGTTTTTTCCTCTATTTCAAAATATCGATTTGAGTTTTTGACAACATTTTTTGAAACAATATAGTACCATCGTAGTCGTAATTTATGTGTCCTTGCACTGATACTGTTTTTAATGAAAATACCTATGCACGTAAGATTGAAAAAAAAAAATTAATCAAAAACTGCTGAAAATTGATGAAAAAACTGTATATTAAAAAATTCATTTAACAAAAAATTAAGATTAAATCGAAAATCGTGCAAATACTGGTCAATTTATTTCTTATCTTCTTTTTAAAACTGTAAAATTTATTTCCAGAAAATATAACCCTGATTTATAGTAATTTTTTCTTCCACGTCTATTTCTAATATTTTTTCTTTCAAACGCTCATATCTCGAGTAGTAGATTTTCCATATTTTTTGCATATGTAAATGAACTATTTATATTAAAATAATCTATCGACTGCAAAAACAACCATTTCTCTATCATTTTTCGTTTAGAAAATAGATTCTAGACTTTTATTTTTGTTTACCCTAATTTACCCTTTTGAAATTACGATTTTTTAAAAACTACGTAATTAAAATTTTTTAAATAAAATTTGATTTTATATGGTATTTTGTTTTTAACCTTAAGATATGCCATCTGAACTGAGTCAGATAATTTTAAAAACCCAAAAAATTACCTTTAAAACGTGGCAACCCTATGCCTTGACCACTTTCCGTTAGGCAACCCTTGCGAAAAATGTTTGTTTAGACACTACCTACAAAACTGCAGACTTCTTATCTGGTACCTCGATGAGGGTAGGTCGTTCTATGGCGAGATATTAGAAAGAATTTATTTAAACTTTAAATCAATAAAGATAAGGTGCATGCTTTTTTTTCAGTAATTTTTTGTAAATTTAGGTTGTGAAGAGAATTTTCAGTCTTCTTGTATTAAATGCTCCCAACCATTTTTCACACATCAGGAGGTTACATCTTTACATGTGTACCATAATTAAATAATTTTCTAAATCATTATAAGGGTAGCAATAATTGAGACTTGCCTTTTCTTACGATAAAGATGCCAAGTTTGAAAGACTTAAGGAAAACACTTTCTTTGATAATACGAAAAAATAGCTTTTGAAACTCAATTTCCAACCCTCAATTGTAAATGAGAACACAAAGTGTATATGTATAAGATATCCTTGACAAAGGATCAAAAATGTTAATTAGTGTAAGACTTCGTAATGGCTATTCCAACCTCAAATTGTTTTTATGACCTAAATACATTAATTCCAACATCCTATGTAAAAAGCAAGGGTTATTCAAAAGGCCGAGAAGCAATTCTTCGCATCATAAGATTTGTTTTTTTTTTTTAGTGACGAAAGTTTATCTTACATTACGAGCAAAAGAGTTGCCTATCTCAGAAAGACTAAGGGCTAGTTGTACAAATATTTGATCCGTGGTTCAGGAATTTTAACTCACCAATTTCGGCGGATTAACTGTGGTTCAACGATGGTTCAGACATGTAATTGGCTTTTAGTGCATATTGGAACCTTGAACCATCGTTGAACCTCAGTTAACCCGCCGAAATCGGCGAGTTAAAATTCCTGAACCACGGATCAAGATTTAAACCATGATTGTACAACTGGCACTAAGTGTTAAATGAAATTACTTTGACACATTCAACTTTGTGAAAGGTTAAAGAAGGGGTGGTGTTTTTCTTAATTTTTTTTTCTTACTCCATCTTTATCTGCAATGTCAGTATATTCAACAAAAAAACAATGCTATAGGAAACGGGAAACTAACTTCGTTAACTCGGCTGCCTCCACCGGCTGCCCGCCGCCGCCGCGGCAAAATGAACCATTCAAGGGACTCTTAGGAAATGATATTATAGTTCCTCGAACAACTTTTAGTTAAATTAGTAAAGTAGTTCGAAGAGTGATTTTGATGACCTTTTACTTTTTGGGCCTTTGAGTTGTAATGTTCTATACACAACACTTCTGTGACTTCTGTCCTCTTTCCCTTTTGAATGACTGAAAGATATTTTAGTTGAAATCTCTTCATGGCTCAGGTGATTGATTGATATATACAGTAGTGCCTCGATAATGTGAACTAATTAAAACAAGGCGATATCGGATTTTAGAGGGATTCACATTACTGGGGAATGTTTTTTCAGTGCTTATAAACAACAAAATCTACCTACAAAACTGGCAGGACACACTCACTTGACCGCAGCTGCATTCAAAACTTTGAAATATGTCTAGACAAATAATAGGTAATAAACTATCTAATATCGCACGCAAAACTAACGAGAGAAAAAAGAAAAATATAAAAAAAAAAATTACAAAAGAAGTTCACATTTTAGAGTCCGAAAATTTCGAAAGTTCACATTATAGAGATGATAATGTAGAGTTTTGGCGGTTCACATTTTAGAGAAATTCACATTATCGAGGGACTACTGTATTACTATGAAAAACGCACCGTTTGAGTTTCTATCTTTAATGATGTTTCAGAGAAAATATAAAGTATATGGAAAAACTTGTTTTCGCACTTATTAAAAGCTCATTAAAGGCGATTAACGTGAGTAAGCACGAAAGAAAAAGATCTGTGAAGGTTTAAAAAAAAAATAAAATAAAGCTGGACTAACTGAAAATTTATTTGATTTCTACTTGCTTTGTAGTGCAAGTACCTAAATACTATGTATTGGTTTCGTGTCAAAAAAAAAATTTCGAGACTGTAATCAAAGCTGACACTACGATGACGGAAAATTCCGAAAAAGTAGTTTTTGCTATAACGCCCGTCCGCCTGTGCATCGCGTAGTGGAGCGTTTCATATAAGCTCAGGGCCGGACCAACCATATGTGCAAGATGTGCAAATGCACAGGGCGAACATTTCTGGGGGCACATTACCAGGAGGAAGAAAATGTAATCTGATCTTGCGCAAACAAATATGTACTGTCATTTGCATTTTAAAATAAATTGTATCTTATTGTGTTTCCGTTTTTGCGATATGGACAAAAAAAAAGTCTACATCTTGAGTAATGTGGAAAGGGCTTATGCATGTGTGTATATATGTATGTATATGAAAAGGGGCGCTTTATACAAATCTTGCACATGGCGCTAGTTTGGCTTGGGCCGGCCCTGTATAAGTTAGACGTAAAAAATTCAAACAGTGTTTCAAATGTTTTTTTAAATTTTATCATAGCATTAAATATAAAATAAAATTTAATTTTTTAGAAAACAACTAGCGAACTCGATAGACGTTGCCCTGTTTTAGCTAATAATATTCAATTTGATTTGGACTAGATAATAAAAAAATATTTAAATACTTTTATAGGATTTACCATCTAGTGAAGACGGAAATAATCAAATGTTATGACCCATAAAAAAAAATCTAGCGCTACACACTGATAAATTTTAATTTTTCCATTTTTTTTTCTCTCTTTCTATCTCTGAAAAATTCTCTTTCTCTTAATCCTTGTCTATTTTTAGTACCTATGTATAACATTAAAGGCCCTTTAACATAAATAATACAAAATAAGCATTAGCGGGGTCACTGTGGCGTATGCATATGTTAGTTAGATTTAACAATCTGTACCTTACAGTTCATATTATATAATTGGATATATTTTGAATAACAAACGCCTTTTAAGCCAAAATAAGTCGGGATGGTTTTTATTGCAGAAACGAAAATATGCTTTTTCAAAGGTTTTTGGTGTGCTGAATTTTAATCTGAGGTCAAAAATATTCTGTCACGTCAGGTTTTTGAGATATTCCCGTTTGAAAATAAATATAATCGTATTTTCATTTTTTTCGAGGTAACGTGTTATAACGTGAGGTAATTTGTTTTAACATAGTTTTTAGCAGATTCTGAAAGCACTAATTTTCTTGTTTTTAATTCTGTTTAAATTTCTTTGACATCTCTTTTTTTTGAAGGTTTTGAATGAAAGAACAACAACTTGAGTGAGCTACCACCAAGTTTTATAGGCTGGAGTTATAGCTATTTCACGGTGTCCAAGCCGATCATCAGACTCCTTTAGTGGTGTTTACTCTATTTTTGTTCAATTTTATTCGAAAAACCATTTGCCCTACTGAGACTCGAACCTAGACCAAGCATCTCCGAGGAATCCTGATTTAGTTGGAGGCCATCATCCTATAAAATTTTCAAAAGTCGATCAACATGATTCTTGCTTCTCATAAGCTGTTTTGTGATTTATGCTAACGTAAATTCCATCCGTCAAAACCGTAAAAATGTTTTTTTCAAGAAACGGCCCTGGTGTTTCTGAGCAGTTCAAGCAATATTGCACTTAACTTTTTAACTACATGAGCAAGTTTGTGCAATCTATAGTAGTTCATTTTATTATACTTAAATTTGATTTATTTGCCAAATTTTTTTCAATTTACTTTAAATCTTTTTAAATAATGATATTTTACGTAAATTTTTCATTAAGTTTTCTTGGTGCTTAAGAGGACATGAGTAGGTATATGTATATGCATCCATTAAGTAAGTTTATAAAGAAACCGCATCAATTCCATGCAGAATCTTACCTTCTTTATATCCATGTGCGATGGATGAGCACGTTCATGGTCTAAACATGTCAAAAAAAAGTTCATAAAATGTTTTTTTTTTTTTGTTATTTTAGTTTTATTTCCAACCTGTTGGCTTAAAAAAAAAAGTATTTTATTGTCAATTACGAAATAAGCTACCGCATCTCCCAGAAAATTTATCGTAATATGACGTGATATAAAAAAAAAAAACTCCAAGGGATTCTTTATCCCTCATGTCCTTGGGATTCTGAGACATGCATTTCGGAAGAAGAAGGAAATAATTCAAGGAGGAAGAAAAAAAAAATGTCCGTGTTCATTTTCATCTCTCTCGTCGTACGACAACCGACGACAACGATGACGACGGCAACGGCACCATTGCTAACGTGAAAGAAAGAAGAATTGAAGCCATCACTCTTCGGCGCGGCGTTTCCATTAGGTTATTAAATAACCCAACCACGCCAACCTTATTTTTATTTTTCATATAAACAGTAAAGGTGTGTTATGGGCTATGCATTTATTTGTTTATAGTTTGCTACTTTAAAGGAATCGTAATGTTTGAAAAAATGAAACACGAGGAGTTTGTAAACAGGCTTCTAATTTTTGGGAACAGTGATAAAGAATATCATAGATTTTTGGAGAAATAAAAATAAAATACAATACGCCGCTGAACTAAGTCATTCATTATTTCATTAATTGCCAACTTTATTTTTAATTCAATTCCCCTCCTCATCCACCTAAAATAATAAACAAGAAAAAACAAAAACGGGTACTGCCTCTTGCGCCAAATCCTCTAAGAGTAACAAGAGTAACTCTTGTTATGAATAGGTAAATGCCTCTCACCTCAGCCGTTCGGATCGGATTCGGCAGGTCCTCCATCCATTTCTGTCAAGAACACACACACAGGAAAATGGTAGAGAGTTGTAGAGAAGTCACTATACCTTGTCCAAATAAAAAAGGCAGTGTAGGCAAGATAGGACGTTTGCCTCTCATTCTGGCAATAGTGGATTGCATAAATCTGTCCTTTATTAAAGCTCTCACAGGGTTGTCGTATTGTTTATTTTGAATGGACTCAAATATGAAAGAATGTTATGTAGGGTTACCGCCTTTTTTTTGGATAGAAATTTTCATTTAATTGTTTTATGGATACAAATTAAAACACATTTATCTTTTTCTATACCACCAAATTGGACAAAACTCTAGAAAAAACACACCTCTTGAAAAATACACGAGTTAAAATACAAATTGCACAAGTTAAAAGACTATGAAGAAAAGAAGTCTGGTACTGACGAAGGCCCAAAAGAAACAGTCGACACTTGAAATATTCTTAAATTTATTTCTACTATACACTTTGGTTAAATGTTTATTCTTTTATTTAACCTTTGTAAATATTACTTGAATTATAATTTATTGCACACACATTTTAAAAAAAAACTTTACAAACAATTCTTAAAAAACTACCCGTCTTAAAAACATAAATTGCACAAAACTTAAAAAAAAATACACTTTTAAAAAAAATAAATTACATAAAAATACTTTACTTCACATTAATTGATCGCTACGAAAATCTACGCAAATAATACTCTTTCAAAGAAAACAGCTTAAAATTTTGTAACTGCATTTCAACGTATTTTCCACACATTAAACGAAATGCAAAAGATGAAAACACTCTACGATAACCCTCATCATTAAAAACTTTTTTTAAAGCTCTAAAACCAAAAGCACCTCAACAGAAACCCAAGGAAAAAAATCTGAACGAGTTGCCAAATGGACATGGGTAACCCTGAATGCACATCAATATTTTATGGGGGTTGAAGTTGAATAGCAGCAGCAGCCATATGCCACAGCAATTCAGTGCGCACTCAGATGTGCGCTCGATAGGACGTTGGATCTGCGTTAGATGCTTTCAGAAATTTACGGGCGGGCAAACACTTTTTATGAAGGAGTTCTTTCAATTTAGTATGGTGCTAAAATATGGTGCGCTACTGATTTTGAAAAAGCTCTCCCATAAGACGTGTACTGCCAATTTATGTTGGATGGACCTTAGACCCTGGTTCTACACGCGCTGTCACGCAACCAAATTTAATTGAATTTAACCTGTGTTTGGTTTCGCTTTTTGAAATATGACACAATGGCCAATCCAATGGACTTGGCACTCCGATGCACAGTGGGGCTACTCCAAATACAGCTGCCGTTAATTTACTCTCATACTCTCTGTACATTGTTCAACATTGTGAACCGTATATGAGTGCGGTGTAGAGCCTTCCTTTCAGCTTAGGGGGCATTTTTCGGTCACAGAAGATAGCAGAATTTTCTCGTCATTTCATCTACCCTTCGCTTACGCGATGATTAACATCGTCATCACAAGTAGCTTCGCTATTGATCATAGATCCCAAATACTTAAACTTTTCACACTTGGAAAGCAAAGCACTACTCCATTCAAATAAATGTCAGAAATAGGCCTGTGTAGATCAGAAAATGGACAGCATTAGTATTTTGTCTTTTTCGCGCTTATTCGGTTCCCACTTTCTACCAGAACATCAATCCATACGTCAAGCGCTCATTGCGGGGATGTAGGATCTTCACTTAAGATGGCTCAATCGTCAGCAAAGAATAACTGATGCACTTTTGGGTCCGTCACTTTACCTTCAAGCAGGTAATCAAGGATTGTAATAAAGAGCAGAGGACTCAATACGCTTCCCTGGTGTACTCCTACTGTGATTTCGAATTCTTCAGTGATTCCAGCTAGACATCTTACTTTAGTAACCGCTCCATCATACGTATCCATAATTATGCGCACAAAGGTTTCTGAAACACCTCGTTGCCTGAGGGCCACCCATATCAGATCGCGTGGTTGTCGATCGAATGCTTTTTCAAAATCAACCAAAACGATATGCAAATTCTCCAAGGAATCGCAATGTTTTTCCCGAATGACTCTATTACCTTGGATAGCATCTGTGGTTGACTTATCCGCGACAAACCCGCACTGGTCATCAGACAGCTTTATTATTTTTCGCAGTCGGCTACCCAAGACTCCTGAACGATCTTCATAAAATAACATTTATAAAATAACATTATGGGCAGCAAAATTAAATTACTATCATTTTTTGACAGAATCTGGATTTTATATTTTGGAAACTTTTTGGTGTATCGAATTCTAATCCAGATTTTTTTAAATATTCCCCTTTAAAAATAAGAAAAAACTTTTTTTTTTTATGTAAAATTGCAAAGTATTTATAAGTACAAAAAAAATGTAACAGTTCCGCTTGGTATAATCTTGAAAAGATTTAAATTGAAGCTTGAAGAAAAATATTTGTACCTTCTTTTAAAAAACGCTACAATTTTTTTTGAAAAAATAAATTAATCACTCTGTAACATAACTTCAAAATGGCGGAAAAAATACTTTTTCTGATTAATTAACGCGAATATATGTACCCTAAAAACCTGATAGAAATTTAGCATACCAAAAACCAATATACCTACATAGTCTGGGTTCTGCTGCAAAAATAATAATTAATGTCATAAAAGGACCTGTTTTACCCCACTGTTAAAAACTCCTGTATATTAAAGTCATCTCTTAACGCATCATTAATAAATAAAAGAATGGTCCTAACTAAAAATCTGCAAATAGATATACAATACATACATAAGTCCAAAATTATATAATTTTTAAAAATCATTAAAAATACCGATGTAAAATTGATTGAGCAATTGAGTTCACAAGTTAGTTCTTTTTTTGTTGACTTAAACAAAAAATAATTAAATTATAGTTTTCAAATCAGATAAAACAACAAATCATTGCATCGATAAAGTTTTCACTTATCAAATTAATAAGACTTCCACCAGCTTACATCGTGTTCTCATTCGCATGGCACTTACCACCCACTTAGAAATATGCCCCACTATTCCTCAATCTGATTCAATTCAAAGTGTATTCCAACTGAGTGATGCAATAAATTATTTATACCCACAGCCTCTTGGGGTTTTTACTTAACGATGATAAATGATTGTGTTGCCTTTCAATACGTGTCAATCAAATTACCTACAAATTCCCCATCGCCTCATCTTCTACACTTTATTCTTTTTCCAGGAATTCTGTTATTTTCCTGCACACCGCGCCGCCGCCGCCAACCGTTCGAAGTCATTGACATAACGTGCAAGTGTGTAAATGTCAGAGGGACAATCCATTAAAATAAGAAGAGGAAGAAAAAAATAAGGAAAGCAAGGACAACAAAACAACACTATACTCATATAGGCACTTGATGTACATGAATCGATTTGATGGAAGTACAAGAGAGATATATGACCTACCTTCCAGCAGGACCACAATACTGACGGTTAAATTGTTTCCCAGCTGTCAACATCTCTCACAATCGGATGGAGAGGAGCCTTTTTTTCAAACCATTGCCATATAGCTACAAAATCAACATCAATAACATTACCTGTAAGGCTTTGTTGGCATTGGCACCCTCCTCCTTTGGCATTATAGAAGAACTCAACTCAATCAGAAAAATTAGACAGAATCCTGTGGAAGTTGGGCTAGCTTAGCAATTTGCAATTTCCTCTCCACAAACAAACCCCATAAAGAATGACTAAAGCAGATGCCACTCTGAAACTATTCATAACCTTTAAAGAAAGAACTTTTAGTGCCTGATGCTCCGAGTGCATTTTTTTTTGAAATATATTTTATATAACGTTGACAAAGTTCTCATGTTAACGCATATCCGGATCTATGCGAAGTGGTTTATGTTTTGTTTTAATTTTAAATTGTCATATAAGAGGAATCTCTTTATAACGTATAAGTTGGCAGATGCATTTTTGAAGAGTTTCTTCTTCATAAAATATGTTTGTGGGAACTTTTACTAAGTACTTCATTTGTTTTAGTATCTATACCCAAAGAAAAACTAGTGTAAAATTAACCAGAAACGCGTGTTAGATTACGTATGCTCTTAGGTCAGTTTGATCTTACTTAGTTTTAAGGTAATCCAACTTAAATTGCTTACGTAAATTCAAAAATAAACTGAATGTGTAAAAATTAATTAAAAATATGTTATTTTGTGTAATATTGCATTAGGTAATTTTAGCTTTAACTAGGGTAGTTTTTACCAATCGATTAACCTTATAACAGCGTAAAATTACCTTAGTGTGTGGTGTGGTAGAATTATGTTTGACTTAAACAAAAATTAATTTGTGTCAGATACTTAAGGTAATTTTACCCTACACTAGGGCAGTTTTTACCCTAGGAAGGTGTAAAGCTACCTGAGTATTTTAGGTATCCTACCTTCAAGCAAGCTGCTTCTTTTTATTCTGAAATGTATACAATTTTATTTTATTTGAAAAAGAACTTTTGCTTACCTGGAAATTTGAACCTGGGGCCTTCCACATGACAGCCGAATGCGCTTCCATTGTGCCAATTCGCAATACGGAGAGGCAATGTTGAAACTTCATCACTTTATACTTTACAATTTTGCCTGTCTGATACCTAAATCTGTAATTATTATGAAAAAAGTAAAGTTCGTGAAGTGATCCCGAGAAATTTGTAATCGGTGATTTTCTAATTTTCTCCCTGTACGCAACAGATACAGATACCATTGGAGGAAAAATCACGTAATCTTTAAGGCAGATTTAACTTAGTTCTGAGGTAAAGTTACAGAGCTTTTGACAATTCTAAGGAAAATAAAACACCTATGAATTTTAAGGTAAATTTACCTAAATTGCACTACCTAAGCCGTACATAAACTGTCTTAGTTCTTAGGTAGAATTATGCTTGTCAAACAAATTTCATAGAAAAAATATTTACCTAAGACGTTTAAAGTAATATTACACAGTATTTTTCTCTGCTTGTACCTAATATAGTTATTTTTATCTCGCAACTTTATACTAGGTTCTACGATACGACCATGCTATAAGTCCAAGAATAAAGCTTACATCGATTTTGTATCTGTTGCTTCGTCAAAATATTCAGCCTTGTATTTATAAACCGATTTGAGAGATTGTAAAAAGTTTTTCACTCCAAGTTATTCAAATGGCTTTCTCTAGTGGTTCAGACTATATTCAAATCCATTTGCGGATATCCGGATAAGATTTGGGACGGTTAAGATCAGGGTGGGGTGACTGTTGACTTTTACACTGTTCCGAGTTTAGCGACACAAAATCTTTCTATGTCCTTAAATTAATTCACGCAGGTGTGAATACAAGGAGGGGGGAGGGGGCAATGGGAGTAAAATTGTTTAAAAAAAAAACAGTTACAGAAAATCTAAATTTTCTCGAATACAACTCCTACGATTTTAAATAAAATTATTCTGAATACTAAATTATCAGAAACGGTATATCATTGATCAAAAACAAAATTTACGGTTAGATATTATTAACAGTATCTCTCATAGAACCATTTTTCTTATTTTGGACTATCTCATTATCCGTATAACCGATATAAATTAAATTTTTTATGTATGCCTATCAACATTTTTTAACTTTTTTTTTTTTGAAATCCGATATTTCAAAACGGATAGTTGTTTTTTTTCGAAATTTAATTTTTAATTTAACACTAATAAATTCTAAAACATTGTTTATCAATTTTTTTTTTCTTAAAAATGTTTACAAAATTTTATCTATAAAAATTAATTTTTAAAACAACAGCTCCTACGATTTTGAATTTTTTTTTCTCAAAAACTAAGATTTTTGTTAATAAAATCAGTTGTGCAGTGTAATAAAGTGTTCATTTTTGTAAACTCACAAAATACTACACGGACCTGCTAGTAATACACAATTTTATTAAAATTTGAAATAAATTAGAGAATATGAAAAAGAAGCATTTTTTTTTTATTTTCTAAAACAACTCCTTAAAATATTTTAATCTCAAAATGAAGAATAATACTGTCTGAATTCTTAAAAAATATGAATTTATGCAGACAAAATTCAAAAATCGAATCAGTATTAATAGTTTTTGGTACAAACACTTTTTCAAAAAAAAAAAAAATGCAGACAATGCGCCTTAAATATTTGTTACAATTTTTTTTTTTATCAAAATCGTTAAAGTCATTTTCGAAAAAAATAACCTGTTTCATTAACGGTTATATGACAATTGTTTGACTGAAATCTCTATAGTTCGATTTTTTGTACTAATCCAAAACTTATAAGGTCCGTGTAAGGTGTGCCAAAGAGCTAGGGCGAGTAGGATGGGTTAAGACAAGAAAAAAATCTTAAAGGAGGAGGTCTTTTTTTTTCTGTTTTAAGTCAATTTTTTTTGTTTTAATTGCCACTCCCGCCTAAATGGTGGGAAATAGACCCCCCCATCCAATACGATTTTTTTCTTGTCTTAACCCACCCTCGCACTGTAATATATCTAGAAAGATGTGGCCCACATATAGTAGATCCCGAACAAAAGATCTAATTTGCAGATCAAGGCAGGACATTGCCAGGATCGTTGCAACTTGCACTGGGCACTGAGCACTGGCCAATAGGAGAGCATTCAGCAAAACTGGGTATACGTTACAATAATCACTGTCAAAGTTGTGCAGACCAGCAGAAAAAGGAAACAATAGTTCACTTCCTCTGTAAATGCCCTGCTTTAGCCCGGTATAGAGTACAATCCTTTGGACATGCTTTTTATGACGACCTTAACGAACTTTCCGAAATGAAGATCAAAGATTTTATCTCTTTTCTTAACGCAACGAAATGGCTTTGAGACGATGAGACGGTAGCCTTTTGCAACGCGACCCCATTCTGATTCGCTAGACTGCTAATGTGCGGACTTCGAGTTTTGAGGGGACACGGGATGCAGGGTAACAGAAGGATCGCAAGGTTTTTTCAGCTTCCGCCAACGCCAACCCTCCGATGCGGAGGGTGATTCTTCTGAGTCATTGTCTGAGTCATCTTCAATTGTTACTCAATATTACATAACTTTAACAAAATCCACAACCTTTATAAAATAAAATCCAAAAGGCCAAACCACGGAGCCCCATCTGAGTCTGGCAATGTAGTGACTAGTTTGACACTTAAGTGTCTGACTCGAAGCGATTGTGAATGGCCTCCCGCCAGCTTCTACTCCACTCTTCTATAAATAGGTTCCAATGAGTTTATGATATCAAAACGGCGCTTTTTTGCGCTAATTGGGTCAGCGAGTTAGCTTTTTCATTGGCCGCCATTTCTACCTACCTAACCCAAACCTACTCGCCCTAGCACTTTGGTGCACCTTATACGGAACACCCTGTATAGTACCTACTTAGTAAAAATGTTACTTAAATTCTTAGCCTCTAATTAAAAAATAGCATTAAGGTTTGTTTAGCTTAAATGTAACAAGAATTTATTTTTAAAAGAACATGTGCAAGGATAAAATTTAATGAATAATTTACGTAGGTAGAAACAAGGTACATGCTTTAAATTTACAAAGCTTAATTCGGTAAATCCCATTTTACAAAGTAATTTGCACTTGTGTTAATCCGCAATAAGAAAATTGCTTTGAACAAAAAAAAAGTGTGTAGGTATTAATCTCACGTGCAATCTAATTTACCCAAAGAAAAAAAAAATAAAACAAATCTAAACGAACTCATAATACCACCTAAAGTTATCATTATTATCTTCAAAGGACTTTCATTTCGTATAATAATTGTTTAGAAAAATCCCCAAAATTCGAAATCCCTCAGTCGGCCAGACCCTGGGTGTATCTAATCTATGTGATAATTCTTTGAAACACACACACACACACAAACAGCAAATGAAGATATACGATTATTTTGCTTTTAATTAAAGGTAAATTTCCTCTCACGTAATTTTAAACAAAAAAACACAAAATCCCAGCCCAACACCCCCCACATCATTAAGTTTAAAGCTTTACGGTGAAAAAACATCAAATTAACATGTTTTCACCTTCAATATGGATGGTATTTAAAAATAAAAAAAAAAAACTTATCCCACTTCAAACCAGAACTTACTTTAGGTTCTTTATTCTTATGTTGAAAAATTACGGACCATTTCGGCACGAACATCATAGACACGTGGAAGTTGGTATAGGTTGGCAGAGTCATACCGTACCCGTAAGCCGTAAGGGCTGAAAAAAGAAACCCTCTTTTTAACTGAAATTCAAAATTGAAGCTTAAAATTAAAAAAAAAAAAAAAAAAAACATTCCATTATGTAGGACGAATTCGTAAAGGTTCAAGTTTATTAAGAATACGCTGTCATTATTCACGTGTACTGCATTCTGTGTAACGACAATTTTAATTAAAACCAGCTCGCAGAGCTTTAACTTAAATTTAATGACAGCGCATTTTTACTCATGTGAATTATCTGCAATTAACTACAAGAACGAGGTTGTCCCTGTCTGTTAAAAAAAAAAAATGCAGGCCTTAATGTTTGTGCCCTAAATACGATTTACAATTCAAACTAACGCATTTTAATTGCTAACATTTAAGCCTTTGAAAAACACTCCAATTCACAATCTGAATTATTCTTTTAGTACACACTTCAAGTGAGCAGTATGAGCAGTGAGATAACAAGCTAAAAGTCAAGGTAAATTATTGTCCCCAGCCATCAGAGCTTTCCCAAAAATACAATACATGACGGTGTTCACATTGGACTCAGATTTACGATTTTTTTTGGCATAAGTCAGTCAGCTCGTGTTCAGACACACACAACCGATTCATTTTGACGTTCGGTAGTTATTAAAATAAAACACAAATTTTTATTCGCCGGAGAATTTAACTATACATTTTTCAATCACAAAATTAATATTTCACTAAATAAATATTTTTCCAATTGAAAAAACTTCGATTCTGTAGTATTTAAGTGCCAAACAAAAACTAAATACTAACAAAACACATGTCACAAAAGGAAACGTCAAAAAAAATCCACAAATTTTTAAAAAATTTAAAAAATCCTGCCTCACTTGCCTGTCTCTTTCTCACCACAGAGTGGGAACGAGAAAAAGTATATAGACGTCAAAAAAAATCCAAGGGGTAAGTCCAATGTGAACACCGTCCATAAGGCGTTTTTCTTTTTAGTTCAGAGCTTAGTCTGAACTGTCAAACTAAAAGCTTGTGTTTCTTTTTGAGTTCAGAGCGCTCAGAGCTTGGAATTTGTTTTTCTTTTTGAGTTCAGAGTACGTTCAGAGCGTGCTCCATGAGCTCAGAATAAAATAACCGAGACCGAGTAAAATACTGAGCCAGAGCCAGGCCAACTTCATACAGAGTGTGTTTCTTTATTCATTCCGATATGTCCAGAATATTCGGAATACCAGTTTTGCGTTTCTTTATTCCACGGAACATTCCGGATAAACTATTTTGTTGTTTCTTTATTCATTCCGGAACGTTTGGAATGCATTTTTTTTATTCCATGTGAAGTGTGGAATAAAAAGAATAGAAAAAGAATACTGGGCGCGTTCAGTATAATTGACGTTCTTAAACTCAATTATGGCAGATTCACATTGGTGTTAATTATTTAAAAACAGCATAATACCGCGAATTAATGTACCAGAGTATAATTTTATGCATTTAATGTAAAATTTACTAAACTTTTGACTTTGAGAATACATAAATATCCTAAATAAAAACATTTATTTCTTCAATTGTTTTGACATTTCACCGAACAACTGGATTGCCATTCTTTTTGTTCTAGTTTTGTTTCTTTATTCATTCCATTCTGGATATTCTGGATAAACATTTCGTCTATTCCATCCATTCTATTCCTTATCCGGAATAAATAAAGAAACACACTCACAGTTTACTTGACAGATATGACAATAATTGAGTTCTCGGGTCGGGTGTGTTTCATAACTAAATTGGAGTGCTCTGAACATACTCTGCTCAGAGTTTACTCCGTTCGCTCAGGGCCTACTCCGTGCTCTGTTCTGAACGCCAAAAAATTCTTTCTGTGCCTTTTACATAAAGAGGCACAGGTTAATGGCAGAATTTTTTTTGTAATTAAATATTTTATAGGGCATAAACCTTTGATTTAAGGGGTGTCTGATCAAAAAAATTAGTTTGGGAAATAACGGACACCCTATAGTGTATATAATAGTAGCTAGTTAGTACAGAAATCTACCAAAAAATTGTATTCTTTGTTAATTTTGAGAAAGTATTGAAACGTTTTGTTTGTAATGATGAAGGACATGTTTAAAGAAAAATTTCAACATGGAAGATTGTTTTTAAAATTAATATTGCGGACTACTCAACAAAAAAATGTAGGAAAGTAATATTTATCAACACTTCGAACCGATTGATTTCAAAACTTCAGAGAATCTTGAGAATACCAAAGTCTGAGAGTGTTTCTGTGAAGCTGGATAAAAATCGGTCTTACAGTTTGCCAACAAGACGCAGAAATGGACACTGGATTTAGAAAATTTGCTTTTTTATCAGTTTGATTTTTGGTATGTCCGGGATAATCTCGTAAAACAACGATCCGATCCTAAAAATTCCTTTTGTGTTTAGAAGGCTATACTTAGAGAATGGTCTATAAGTTAATGCTTTTTCCAAATTTTGCTATTTTTAATCGTATTATTTAAATGAAAACGGTATTTTAGTGAGTGAAAAGTTTTTCATCCAAATATACATATTTTTGAGCAAAAAAAAATGTAAAATGATGAAAAAAAATTAAATTAATCTTAAATAAACAATTGACTCAAACAAACTTTCAAAGAAAATGATGCTCTTAAAAAAAACAGAAACATTAAAATTAAAATTGCAGTATAGCACGCTCTAAAATTTCCTGTTTAATTGATTTTTTTTTATTTTTTTTTCATTTATTTAACTATCCCTATGGCTCGTTGATTTGTCTTTAAAAAAAAAAACTGACACGATGATGAGATTGAGATATCTCTTCTTGAAATAACGGGTTATAACGATATTTGGTACTGTGTTATTCAAAATGAATTTTTGTTTCATGGATGGATTGCGTTCATTATACAGCAACAGTAGATGTATATATTGTACGTCATATTACATATCAGACATGAAAATATGAATGCATTCGTCACTTTGATTGATGGAAATTTGTTTCTCTTTATTTTTTTTAATAACGTTTACCAAAATTTAAATGGCCATCATTTTACATGCAGGCAGATTCAGGAAGTATATTTTCGATTAAATGATAACTGTATAAAAAAAATCCCTCTTTTTCATATTATTTTTTGTGATTGGCTTGTTTAATATGTCCATTTAAAGAGTGACCTTTCGGTTTTGCATTTCCAAATGAGACAGGCAAACTCATAACCAAATTACAATTATAATTGAATTACTATCGAATTAATATTGATCAAAAATCGTTGTCCTTAATCCTACGCTACGTCTGGCTACAGAAAATCTGTTTGTGTTTGCCCAAATCCTTCCTTTACCATTCTCACTTCAAAAAAAAAAAAATAATAAATAAATAATAAAAAAAAACTCCCACGCCTCTGATGCTTTTTCATGTCAAATACATTCTAAAATATTAAACTTAACACAAAAAAACAAAAATAAAAAAAAAAAAATCACAAAAATCATCCTCTATGTCTATACTTATGAATTTATGAAGTCAAGAAGTGAGTCAACACAGGTCAATATAAGCTGTTATCCTAGTCCTCTTTTTGACACACAGGCAGGCATAATCCCACCTCATATAGACGCTGTCGTTCTCGTTTTGCTATTTTTTCTGCTCCTATATACAAAGTGTACACATTTCCTCTTCAAAAACGTGACACTTGATGAATATTATGTAGTTTCGTCAAGGAAACAGAGCAAATAAGTCTTTCCTTGAGCCATATTGTATAACGAAAGCCAGCGTGTTCCTGCTTTCATCCGTCAAAGGATAATAAGTAATTATTTGAGAATCTCAAATGTATGACTTAAAGATTAAGGTTCGCAAAAGACGCTTTTTTGCTGGTTGTTCAAGTCAAGTTTCTTTAGCTCTTGGCTAGGTGGCTGAGTGAAGATGTCAATAAATGCATATCAATGAGTTCAGTATGTGAAGGATATAAAGTCGACCTCTTTACGTTTTGAGTATGCATATCTTTCATGGCGACATTAATCTCTTTCTGATGATCATGAAGATGCTAAACAAAAGCCCTGATGATGTCTGCCATTTTTTTTGTCGTCGAACGAATAAATAGCTAAGGAGGACAAGTTTCGATTAGTTTTTCATCCTGAATGATTGAAGAAGTCAGGAGATAGAAAAAAAAAAGTTAAAAAAGCTGCAAGACATAAATTGAGTGGGTCTATTTTTCTTTCTTATAAAGATTTTGAAGGAAGATAAATAGATAAGTGAAACGTTATATCAGGCGTTCAGAATAATATTGGATCAAGTTCACCGGAAAATGGGTCAAGATAAATGATTAATTGGTAAAAATGATTTATTGTAATGAAAAAAACTGTTTATGTCAATTATGGAATCCGCAAAACTGCATCTGCAGTACTGCAGTGATATTCCTACAGTGTAGTGCTCTCTTTTCTTTTCATTGATTTAACGTGTAAAGAAAAGAGAACAATGTACTGCGAATCACTGTGGATCCACTATCGCGGATTCCATTAAAAAAAATCAATAAAAAAATTTACTAATTTTTCCAAATTTTAGAATTCTAGTGCTGAAAATTTTGTTTTGGATTTTTTTTTTTTTCAAATCTTAACTAATTGTTATTAATGCAAAAATGTCAAAAAGTTGCTCCTCAATGTTTATAGGAACTATACAATTTGTTTCTTTTAATTGGTTTGTACGACCTTTGATCATTCGATACGGAAAAATCTTTCGTTGGATCATATATATTGGTGTTCTATTGCTTTTCAAAACGTTTTACCATCTTAAGTTCTTTAATCAATGTTTGCAAAGCAGTGAAGTATTAGACTAGTTTTTTTACTTTGAAACTCTGTGATTTTCTGTGCATTTGTGTTTCAGTCCAAAGTTCTGTCATATAAAAAAAAATAAAATTGCAGTAAAATGCACAGGAAATTACAGAGTTTCAAAGTAAAGAAACAGACCTATTCGCTTAAAGCCTATAGTCGCATTTTTTTCTAAAGCAAAGATACGACGCAACGACGCAATGACGAAAATTCTGAAACACCTACGCAGGCTAGAGAGCCTTGGAAATTCCCTTTAAAATAAAACAAACAAAAATGCGATATCTTCATTTACTTAATAGTTATGATTTTAGCAACCAAAAAAGTCAAAACGGGCCACTGTGCGACGTGGAAAATGTGAAAATTCGAAAAGAGCACCTTATAAAATCTAAAATAATGCCAAGTTTTGAAACTCTTCTAAAACATTTCGGGCAATGCCCCTGTTTTGTCCAATCGACGGGCAGCCGTATAAATATTTTCCCAAAAATTTCACCAAATCATCGCCAAAAAATAACATCACAAAAAAGTTGTTTTTTTTTACCAAATTTCAATTCCCCAAGATAAATGCATATAAAGTGCTTCGAATGCAAACTGCAATTAGACTATTTAGTTTTAATTATTTAAATAATTTCTGGCTTCAATTTTATCTACATATATCAAATTAAAATATTACGCACTTTTTATATTCAATGATCCGTTAAACAGATAAAAATAAAACATTGAAATACAGTCCGGTGCTGACAGAGAAACCGATACATTTCAGAAGCATAAAGTTATTTATCAGAATTCATTGATGCATTTATCGATATCATACCACATTATATGTATATAAAAAAAAAAAAAAACAAACCAATATATATTATTTTTTGTAGAATTTTATCCGCTGAAAATTCATATAACGAAGCACTGAACTGATTTTTAAGTTCATCAGAAATATTATTTACCAGCATTAAGGATGCATATATTAATAGTCTTGATTGTCAATGTTGTTGACAATTTATAAAAAAGAC
Source organism: Epistrophella euchroma (assembly GCA_947049315.1). Lineage (NCBI taxonomy): Eukaryota > Metazoa > Arthropoda > Insecta > Diptera > Syrphidae > Epistrophella > Epistrophella euchroma. The sequence goes on along the minus strand of OX346245.1, from coordinate 114,731,644 downwards.
AAATAAAATTGAATTAAAGTCATATAAATAATTAAATTAAGCATGTTATTTAATATGCAACAATGGTTTGCATTGCTGAATGTTTAACTTTTTAATTTTTAAATACACATTAATTTGCATTGCACTCGTTAAGATAAGATTCATGAATGTGAATGGAATTTGATGTGTGGAGTTGACAATTTCAGGAGTTTTTTGATGAGGAGAAATCAATTTCAAAATAATGCCTTTATTGTTTGCATTTTAAATAATAGTTTGGTGTGTATAAAATGATAACTGAATATTGATTGATTGAGCAATTTCATTGCATAATGATTAATATTTTTGCATTTACTATTCTATTTTCAGTCCGGCAACAACATTTTAAAATTTAATTAAGCTAGAAAACATTTTGCTTAAAATAGTTCTAGAAATTCAAAATGTTCAATGTTTAATTTAGGTATTTTAAAAGTTATTCCTTTTTATTTTTTTTTATTATAATTTATCACTGTAAAATCCCGAAATGTATAAATTCTAGAATTAGCGGTAAAACTTAGAATTGCGGACTTAACAACTGTGCATTTGCCGGTAAGAAGGCCTACAATGTAACCGCAGGAACAGAATTTTTCAATCAAGGATCAGAAATCTAGCTGCCAGAATAAAGCTCTTAGAATCTATAGCCACTAGTATTTGAAAGAATTTATTCGTTTGTATCTAGAACCACGTCCCTTACTTTAGCGGACACTTTTTGGCGAAATCAAAAATTTTGATATCTGAATTTTTAGCTAACTAAATGCTAATTTGTTGCGCAAACCAAAAATTTGTATCTCGCATAATTTCCGAGTTATTAAAGTTTCCGCTAAAATAAGTCTGAAGTTACCGAACGAAAGTACGAAAATAATAATTCTCTGGGTGTCAAAAATTGTAACTTTTTAAATGCTAATTTGTTGCACAAACAAAAAATTTGTAGCTCTAACGGTTTTTTGTATGTATATTCAAGTTAAAAACTTTAAAAGTTAGCTCAAAAATGAGCTTCCAAAATCTAAAATAATGCGAAAATTCAAAATTTGTTTTAAATTTTGACCGTTACAGTGGGTATAATGTGTTATTTTAGCCGAATTTTTTATAATAAGAAAACTATGCGAGCTACAAAATCGGGGTTTACAGATTTCATTAAGTTTAGGGTGACTACAAATTCGTGCAAAAAAATTTTTGATTTTCTCATTATTTTAGATTTTGGTAGCTCACTTTTGAGCTTACTTTAAAAGCTCTTAGCTTGAATATACAAAAAACCGTTCTAGCTACAAATTTCGTGATTATGCAATTAATTAGCATTTTAAAAACTACAATTTCTGGCAAAAAGAAAAAGTTTTACCACCTTCCGGTTTATTTTAACGGACTTGAAATGCACTTTCTAAACTTTGAATTCGAATAAAAAATGAACCAAAAAAGCTAGCGAATTAATTTTTACGCAACAAATTAGCATTTAAAAAGCTACAATTACACTAAGAGAATTATTATTTTCGTACTTTCGTCCGCTATAACTTCAGACTTATTTTGGCAGAGACTTGAATATTTTTTAAACTATTTGAGCTACAAATTCGCGGTTTTCGCGACTCAAGAGCATTTAAAAGGCTACAATTTTGAGTGTCAATCATTATTTAAAATTCATATTATTTTAGATTCCTTATCCGCTAACTTCAGACTAATTTAAGCGGAACCTTTAATTTTAGCGGAAACTTTAATCTTAGCGGAAACTTTAATGCGCAACAAATTATATAGCCATTAGCTACAAATTCAGATATCAAAATTTTTTGATTCTACCAAAAAGTGTCCGCCAAAGTAAGGGGCATTCTAGAACCTATTAACTCGAATCTATTAGCTATAAAATCGAGTTGCTAGGATTTAGTCGTTAGAATCTAGAAAACACAACTGGATAGTTTTTAAGACGTTAAGGATTATCGTTTCTCGATAACAGTTACCTGGGGGTGATCCGCTTCGCGGGTGAGTTGGTAGATTAATTCAGGTTCACTGAAAAACTAGGCCTTATTGTTAACTCTATTTGCGTTTGGGTTGAAATTATTTGCTTTTCGGTTAATTCAATGTGCGAATGCTAGGTATATGTATGTAACATACATACGTCGTGTATCAGACCAACTGAAAATGTCAAAACGAATTTCGATTTGATCACACTTTGGACCACTATTCAACCACATGATTAAAATAGTTCGGCTTAATTGGCAATCAAGTAAATTCCCATAAAATATTGATTAACACGAACTTCAGTAACGAGCTTTTATAAAATAAAAAATAAAATCATAATGAACATTCTACAATGTATGTATGTATATGTACATTGTACATTCATAGTGATGGCTACCCTAGCCAGTCTTTTGGTTTAACAGTTTAATTTCATTTCTCACCCACTGGGTGTGGGCGATGTTCGAATAGCTGGCGTATTGCATAAATAAGTGCACATGCATCACTTGCACTTCACAGTTCACATATCGACACGATACCGTGTGTGTGGTGATTGTGTTTTCGCTTGACCAGGTCACATACATTTACTAATATATACCGGGTGTTCGGTATAAGGTGCACTCAAAAACTAGAGCAAGTAGGTTGGGTTAAGACAAGAAAAAAATCGTAAAGGAAAGGCGTATATTTCCCCTCGTTTAGGCGGGAGGGGCAATTCTCTAAAAAATTGGCTTAAAACAGAAAAAAATTATTTAAAAACAACGCCAAATGCAACAACAAATGCCATGATTTACCTTTTTTGGAAAGTAAGAAATATCTAATTTAATTTTCATTTTAAACTAAGTTGTGTTAGTGAATAGTTTTTGAAAAATTAATTTTCAAACTCAAAATTTTGAAACAAAATTAAAAAAAAAAAATCAAACTATTTTTTTTTTTTTCAAAATTTTATGTGATTAAGTATAATTTTTGTTTTTAAAATTCAATGCTCTTATTTATTTTCAATAAAAGACAGAAAACATCTTAGTTTAAAAAAAAAATTGAAATTAACAAAATCTACTTTACTACTTAATTAGCAGTAACAGGATCTTTGGAACAACAAAATAACGGATGGAAGTCGAATTTAGGAGAACTTACTTTTGTTATTTTCAAATTTTCTCAAAAACTAGAATACAGTTTGACATCTGATATTTAGTGTTCGACTAAAAATTAAAGAAAGCACTAAATATTAAAAACTAAAATAATAGTTAATAACACGTAAAATTTTGAACAAAATTAGTTTGAACCCAATTTTTTAACTTTTTTTTTTTTTTAATTTAAGTCTGAAAAACATAAATTTAATTTAACAAAATAGAAGCACATATTTTTGGATCTACAAAAAAGTATAGCATGCCCTTGTAACCATTATTGTTGTTTTTAATAATTTCTTTTTTGTATTAAGACAACTCTTTTAGAAAATTGCCCCTCCCGTTATTTTTAATTTTCTCAAAAACTAAAAGACATTTTAGAATCCCGTATTCTCTTTTTGACTAAAATCTAAAAAGAACATTGAATTTTGAAAACAAAAATTATACTTAATCACATAAAATTTTTAAAAAAATTAGTTTAAAATTTTTGTTTATTTTTTTTTTTTCAAAATTTTGAGTTTGAAAATTATCTTTTTAAAAAATATTCACTAACACAACTTAATTTAAAATGGAAATGCTATACCAAAAAAGGTATAACATGGCATTGTAAGTTTTTCTGTTTTAAGTCAATTGGAAAGTTACCCCTCCCGCCTAAACGGGGGGAAATAGAGCCCCCTCCCATACGATTATTTTCTTTTCTTAGCCCAACCTTCTCGTTCTAGGTTTTTGGTGCACCTTATACCGAACACCCTGTATAAATTAACGCAAGGATAACAAACACTACCTACCAGAAATTAATATGTATAATTGTATATAGATTGTAGGTATGTAAGAATCTAATAATTAATCCCAGGCATTGGTGTTGCCACTCATGACGCTGACGTGCACGTTCGACAGGTTCAGGATATGGTCTGTGGAATACCAGTACATGTATGTATGTTCGTTTAAGGTTCTGAGAAATGAAAAGAAAACATTTCGGATTTAATAAATGGATTTAGTTGTGCTTCCGGACGAGGCACATTTAAATTAATATATATACATACCTACCTAGTTGTCATATATTACATAATGTACATATGTATGTACATATATTTAGAATTAATTAAACTGTCAATATCGAACAAACAGACTAATTCTATTCTGTCAAGTCCGAACATTTAAACAAAATATTTTTTTTATACAAATAAATTTTCCAATAAATTCACATTACTTTCAAAGTATGCTGTAGTTTTTGACAGTTCTTTTGACATTTTAAGTTGAGTATTCTTTGATATCATAAGCAGACTTACCATCAGAGCAGAAAATTAAATTTGGAAATATGATTTTGTTCCGCATACACATGAAGCAATTTTGAGAACCTTCAGCAAAATTTGAAATAATTTTTATTGAAAAATGAAGGTTGCTTTTTATAAACTGTCACAGCTATGCATAAAATTGTCAATATGGCAACTGACTTCAAACGGTTTCTAATATCGAAATTATGATGCTTCTTTTTGTCTATAGCTGAAGTATAGTTCAGAGGGTCCGAGTCAGGCCGAAGGAACTCGTTTTTTTTTTTTAATTGATCGTCAATTTTACTTGACCTTTCAATCTTACAAACTAATTTTACTTAAAAAAATAGGTATAGATAACACAAACTGATATTTTCTCTATTCTCTCCACTTTCAATCTATAAAGAGAGAAGAAAACTCTCCACTGCGAATCACTGTGGAGTGGATACAGTTTTGCGAATTGATTCCATAATCGGCAAGATATATTTTACAATAAGTTCGCCTAACATGGTAATTCATATAATTGGGATAGAGTCTCTGGCTCCAGTCGAAATTTAAAGCACGAAATAAATTCACAATTCCAAAGCCAAAAACCTTAAAACTTTTCTTTATAATGCACCACGCGCCGCTCGTCAGTGCATGGGACGAGTTAAGTAAGAAAATCAAAGTCTGGCAAGGTCGCCGAGGATGCATTATTGCCATCCAGATTTTTTAGAACGGAAAAAAGTGGTCAAATTTAACCTTCTAAATGCATGGATGTTGTAGCTTAGTAACCTCGCTTATTAAAAAATACAAACCGTCCATTGCGTCCATCGCTATCTAATATTTAAATTTAAATGTCTGTCACTATAAGAAATAAAACGCAAGGTTTTAGGTGGAAAAATATTTTTAAAAAACCCTATTTATTTCCATCTCAAAACATTCTCCGTCGAGCTTTTTTACAAGACCTAACTTCGTTATACATTTTGTTATAGCAAATTATCTTTTGTTAAGTTTTATATAAGCTTTTAATACTATCTCAAAATACATCTACTACAGAGTTGCCAGACTCATGCAGTTCGATACAGAGATGTATTTTATTTTATGCCGAACTAATGGTCTGGCAGTATTTCCACAGTTCCAGGGTAACTACAAAATTTTACTGATATGTGCGTTAATTTAAGAAACGTAAAGTAAGTTATTTAGTAGTAGCCGTGGCGTGATGGTTAGTGCGATGGACTGTCAAGCCGGAGGTCTAAGGTTCGATCCCCAGCCTCGCCACCCATTTATTTAAAAGAAAAAAACGGCTACTGCCTCTTGCGAGGAATTGACAAATCCTCCAAGAGTGTCTCCTGTCACAGAAAAGTGCCGCTCGTTAGCCGTTTGGATTCGGCAATAAACTGTAGGTCCCCTCCATCCCTGCAGACACGCACACAGGAATGGTTGGGAGTTGTAAGTCACTAGGCCCTAGTTCTTCATGAGCTGTTGTGCCATAAAATTTATTTTTTAAAGTAAGTTATTTATATTTCTTTCAGTAATGTATAAAATGTATTCGGAAATGGTTTGGGTCCTTGCCTTCCAAAAAATTACAAACAGATAAATACATACAAGGACCTTCGGTTGCTCTCTTAAAAAAAAAAATGTATTTTGAGAAATATTGTTACATGCGGAAAAAGTTTAACCAAAAACCTGAAATGTTAAGTGGAAATAAAATGCAGTTAGTATTTTAAACCGGCTTATACAAAATTTGTCAGGAAGAAAGTTGTGTTGCATCCATCCGAAACTTAAAGTCCTTAAACTTGATATTTTGCGTTTCTGAAAATCGGCTATTAGTTTTGAGGGTATAAGTACACTGCAAACGTTCCTCTTTCTGTTCTGATAACAACGACCGACCGAAACGAAGCCACCGTAATCAACAAGGAGGGAATTATTTTTGTGCTACGTGATCCTTTTGCAAATAGTCCTTAGCCCACAGAGGACTCGTTTTGTTTGCTACGTTTTCATTCCGCATCCGCAAAATAACCTATACTCGAAGTAAGAACAAAAATCGTCAAATTCAGCTTTTTTGGTAGACAAAAATAAAACAGAACATACTTCAGCAACAAGTTGCCATGAAGAGGAAAAGAGGAGTTCTTTGTTGGCTCCTCTCTTGGTGCATGTAACATGAATTGAATTAGTTGAGTTCTGGTTTATGTTTGTCCTGGGATTTATTTTTTTTTTGGTTAAAAGAAAAAAAATGGTAAGAAGACGAAGAATCTGTTGGCAATGGAAATTGAAATATAATTGGACTTAAAGTTACAATAAATTGTAGAAAATTTTTTTTTTTTTTTTGTCCAACAAAGCTCAGTGGGAAAGGGGCAAGAATAGGACTAAAAGAAAGTTATGGCCGAGAAGGTTTCTATAATTTTGGCAAACATCAAATGGTTGGAACGTGAGAAGTTTTCAATAAAATTCAACTGAACAGAATGTGTCTGGAAAAAAAACTTGGTTAAAAATAGTTTTTTCATGATTCGGTCAGTAATTTATGGGTTTGGGAATATCGAATAATATAGGTAGTGGCAGAGTAGAGCATAATATTGGTATTATTCGACCGGAAGCTTTTTATTTTCCTTCCAAAAAGGTATTGTATATTTATAGTTGGAATCTTGCTATGTAGATACCTCTATGTATACAAATATACGCAAAGAATACAATTTATGAGAATCGGAGTTCTTCTGTTCATTGTGGCATATCAAAAGAAAATGCATTTGGAATAACAATATAAATGTGTATTGTAACATTTTTTTTTTTATGCTCAAACTACTTTATACCGCTACAGTTAACTGAATCCATAGATTCCGTAAGATTTTTTTTATGAATAAATTTTATTATCAATAATATCTTACATAAACGCTATTTTATGTTTTTTTTTTTTAAATTTAAGTTTCTTTTCAGAAAATTCGCGTTCAACTCATTTTTAACTTAGCTACAGTATACAAATTGGAAGTGAAATATGGGGATACTCTGAGAACACAGATTTTTTTTCAAGCCGCAAAAAGCGCGTTGATAAACGAGTCTCAACCAAAAAGCTTCTTCCAGCCAACTTGGCCCCTAGCTTGATCTCTCCAGCTTCAAAAGCCTTACATTGGGCGCCAATTTGTTGCCATATTTTTGTGTATGAAGATTTATAGGACTTGATTTGTTTACGCCTTCTGACTATTATTGCTATACTTTTTCCATTTGTTAAAGGATTATTTTGTTTTTATTCAATAAAAGTTTGACAGACAATTTTGTATTGTTTGTTTTTTATTAAAAAAAAATTAAGAAAATATACATTTTTTCAATTTTAGTTACGGGATTTAGGGTTTTCAGGATTTTGGGTCTTCGGGATCTTGGGTTTTCGGCATTTTGTGTTTTCGGGACTCTGGCTTTTTTGGATTTTGGGTGTTCGGTATTTGGGTTCTCTGTTTCTTGGGTTTTCGGGATTATTGGTCTTCTGAATTAAGGGTTTTATGGATTTTGGAAAAAAAAACTTTACTTAAAAAAAAAAATTAAATAATTTTTTTTTTAATTTTAGCTTTAATTACATTTTTTACAATGCAATGGATCGATTTGAAAATTCATAGATATATAGATATAAGTCCTTCAATCAATTCATTTGCTAAAATTTCTCAATAGAAAAAACCTGGTGATTGCAGCTGTTCGACACAGCCGTCTACTTTGTCTACAACGAGGTAGTGGCCCGGTCAATATGATGGCCTTTCGGAACGTTCGGACATCCATGATACCGAAGAAGTGTCTTGTGTCGATCGCAATGTGGTCAATCTGGGTTGATGGTTGATTGATCTGGAGATCTCCAATTCCTCTTGTGAGCTTCGAAATTTAGCTAGCACAATTGTTTACCCCGCAGCAAAGTCAAAGAACCTATAAATCCGTTAACTGGGTTGGTCTTTTTTTCCTACCTTGCCGTTAAAATAACCATTTAGTGTCATAATAACTGTGTGGGACATGTACATGCGCACATATCAGGCTTACATTATGTTAAAAAAATTGCCTCCCAGACATATTATTACCATATACATATCAGCGTTGCCGCCTGAAATAAAATTAAAGTGCCATATTTTCTGAAAAAACGTGCCAGTTTTCGTGACACATGAAAAAACCACAGATTCTTGTATTTTCTTTTGAAAAAATCTGTAATTAATTGTATATAATATCAAAAATCAATGGAAAATCATTTGCTCTATTTGTGCATTGTTAAAAACTATGTGTTTCTACTCACTTCTTACGGAATTGGGACTAATTTTCATTAAATTTTGTTGAAATTTGCTTCATTTTAAGTAAAATAATGGAAATAAAAAAACGTGCCACAATCGTGCCACTTCGGCAACACTGATTCATAAATGTATTTTCAGATTGGTTAATTATATTTTCGTCATAAAAAAAAAAAAAAAAATTGTCAATATCAATATCAAAACGTAATTTGATTATAATACAGATTCCACGTGGGTACACTGCTCGTACGTGTGTTGTTGGCAGTTATTTTTTTTTTTTTTTTCAATAATTTATACTTTCATCAAATTCTTTATTTTTCACAATATAGATATCAATTATTATATACGGCTTATTACGCTGCCATATTTATTAATTTAACGAAAAACGTGTAGCCGTAAATCTTACTCAAGGACCCAGAACTCCGGTAGTCTATATACTTACTTGTTTTCACCCTCGAAGATATGAGTTTCTTGGTGAGAAAAGCGCCAATATTTTCCAATTATTTTCAACCTCATATGATTTCGTTATATTTTTTTTTTAAAGGATGAAAAAAAAAAACTCTCCAAATCGATCACCGTCAGGCATATTCATTTTTTTCCTTTTGTGAAGGCACTGGCACTAAACCGAAAAATAATTTGAAAATTTCGTGTTTATAACCAAAATCACTTTTAGGCGACGACGACACGGTGACGACGTTCAAAGAAGAATAATTGAAGCCATCACTTGATTTCAAACATCATACATAGGTATGTAATGTACCTGCGTATGTATGTACTAATAACGGTACCCATATAAGCATATTAAATAAACGACGTGTTCTTTTTATTGGATACGTTAATGCCTCTTATAAAGGTACATCCTGCCGCAGCTCTGCACAAATTGCTCATAAAGGATTCATAATAGAGTACAAGCATGTTTGGCTTTAATCGTCTAATCGCCTGTTAGCTTTGGCAGTTTATTTTACTTAATAACATCATGCTTTCTAACACATCCAATGCTACACACGAAACGAAGGAAGGTACTTCCAGATAAAAGTTTTGGTTTACCCAAATAATAAGTTTGTATTAGCGATGGAAACCAATTTCTGTGCTCAACTCCCGAATAAAGCTTCTGTTGTCGACATCACACACAAACTTGAGGACTATATCGTCAGCAAATATGAGCACTGATACGGAATAATAAGATTTTGTCCTATCAAACCGCAAAAAAAAAAAAAAAAGAGTTTCAATATCTTTTTTTTTTTTTTGCTTTTCTCATTTTTACATTGAACAAACGAGTACAATGTGAATAAATCCTGAATATCCGTTTACATACCGCAAATACGGAGGACAAGTTCCCTTGACATTCACACTCAATAGATCCTGCTTCAGCTACATACTTCCATAACGTCCCCAATCCAGATATCCACTTACATATAAGAGCACGACAGAAGACAGGACCATTTCTACATATTCCTGAATTTTGCTTTATACTTGTAAAATTTCTGATGTTAAACGGAATGCATTCAAAAGTTTAAATTCAGTTTTTCGTTACCACACAGACACCACTAGATACTTGATGCCATTTTGTCTCATTTTAAGAATGTTTAGGTATTGGATTATATTTTGTTTTCTTTCTTCGAGACAATAGATTCAAATGATACCTAGATACTTTTTGTATAAAAAAAGATTTTTTGAGGTTTTGCTTTTTATTAAAAATTCGTTCGATTCGGTAGGATGAAATTTTAATGTGTACAAACAGTGCTGCGCAAAAAAACGTTTTTCGAAAAAAAAAATTGCATTTTGTAGATGAATTATTTTTACAAAAAATGTATTATGTAATTTTAATTATATCTTATTTAAACTGTGATAATTAAGGTGTAATCTGCTTATCAGGAACAATATTATTTTGAAACAGTTTTAGTTGCATTTCAAGTTCTTAGGTAACAATTTCAATAAAGATTGCTTCCCCTTTTGAAGGAGTAAGTATTTTCACTGCGTCAGCTATTTTGACCCTTTAAATATTGATAACCTTTTCCATTATTAACTTCCCAATGGAAGTTATTTTAATCGGTCCGATTTGTGGAATTAAAAATTTTGACATTTCTCGACGGTTCGAGGTCTTTGGAGTCGGATTACATTGTTTTTAGAGAGATGTCTGTCTACGTACGTTCGGAAGCTTTTTTTCGTTCACGATATCTCGAGAACGCATAGACATATCGACTTCAAATAAATATCATATAGTACAGATAATAAGCTCATCATAACGTGCAGAAAGGACTTTCAGAAAAATTCAATTAGCGGTTTTTTTATTACAGTAATTTTAAAAAAGGTTGTAAAATGGCTTGTTTCTCGAATATCTCTAGAACAAACAATGCTATCGACTTCGGCCTGGTTTCATTCTATGCATAATGACGTAGTGAAAAATTCGTACCTAATATACTTAAAAAAATTCAACCCACAGTTTTTTTTTTTTTTAATTAAAGAAACCATTAAAAATTGTTAGAAAATATCGAATATCTTCGGGTTAATTTTATTTAATACACAAAGTTATAGTTAATAATCGGTAGAGTTTGTAAAATTATTCAAGTAACGTTTTTAATCTAGGCCAAAAAAAAAAAACTGCAAAAAAAAAAATGCTAATAATTGTTGAAATTTTTCGTGTCACATATATTTAGAGCAAACTTCCTTGCCTTGATTGTGCAACTGATAATTTCTTCGAAGATTTTTAATTGGTAATTTTCTTATGAAAAAATAACATGGGAACCAACGGGAAGTTATCAGTGTGAGTCGAACCCAGCCTCTTTTTTACATTTCTGTGAACCGAGCCCCTTAACATTGTGTTGTGATTAACCTATAAATGATCTCTGCGAACAGCAATCAACTTCTTCTTGAAGACTCTGGTAAAATGTATCTTTTTTTGTTTATAATTCACGCGTACTCAGAGACACAGTGCCAGCATTAGGTAAGGGGGATGGGATTTTAAAAAAGATGTCGGTGTGTACATTGGTCTTGAATTTTTGAATATCACAATGAGAGGAAAAGGCAGAGCTTGGAAGAGCATTCCACATTCGCGTAGTAGGCTAAAGAACGAATCCCTGTATTTGACAGTACGCCCGAAATTGGGCTCAAGGGTAAACTCACTGATGGGCATTCCTAGAGGCGCGAGTATTATGGTTGAATTGTTTAAGGGGGCGAATGCAACTGGCTATTTCACTAGAGAACTGACCATAAAAATAAGGATAAAAGAGAAAGAGACAGGAAACGTTACGAAAGTGTTCGAGGGATGTAAATGAATCTATAATAATGTTCCTATCTCCAATCAAAATGAAGGCTCGTCTTTAAATACCGTCCAAGAGGCTTAAATAAGTTGCTGGAGCACCAGCCCAAAGATGGGAGTTATACTCAAGCTTTGGACGTATATAACTTTTATAGATAATAGCCAGATCAGAAGGGGAAAAACAATTTCTTGCATCTCCGAAGGAAACCGAGACATCCTGCGGAATTTTTGGCAACGTCGAGTATGTGCTCGTTCCACAAGAGGTGGTTTGTGATACACATCCCAAGTTTCGCAAATTGTTTGGTTTTTTCGATGCAAGTGCCACTCATAGACATCAGTGGCAAGGGGTTTTTTTATTCCCCATTGTACAATGCTGTATAAATCAGAATTTAACGAACTAATCATATTTTGCCGTTGCAGTTCCACATCCGAAGAACAGGGATGTGAGTCTGGAAACGAATATGAAAAGCTAAGGGTACTATCATCAGCGAAAAAATTTATTGGATTAGAAGTTACAGACTCGCCACCTATTTATTTAAAAGAAAAAACGGCTACTACCTTGGACAAATCCTCCAAGAGTATCTCCTGTCACAGAAAAGTGCGGCTCGTTAGCCGTTCGGATTCGGCAATAAACTGTAGGTCCCCTCCATTCCTGCAGACACGCACACAGGAATGGTTGAGAGTTGTAAGTCACTAGGCCCTAGTTCTTCATGAGTTATTGTGCCATCAAATTTATTTATTTATTTTAGAAGTTACAGACAGCAGATCATTAATAAAAATGAAAAAGAGGTTCGGTGACAAAACGGAGCCCTGGGGCACACCCTTATGGTGTGGGTTTCAGGCTTGCATCCGTCCAATACAACATGTATAGAACGGTTTGAAAGAAAGTTTCTAATCCAAAAGAAGTGATTCATCAATACCAAAAGCACGCATTTTCGATAAGAGAGCAAGATGCCGGACTTTATCAAGTACAATAATCTTACTTTCTCCGAAACGATGTAAAGATTTGTTCCACTGTTCGGTGATCTAAACCATCAGATCACCAGTGGACCTTTTGCTGCGAAAGCCGTCCTGCGGGTCATTAAGAAGCTTTTGGTCTTCGAGATATTTCTTAAGCTGATAATTTATCAGCGTTTCCATGACCTTGGAAAGAAGGGACGTAAGTGCAATCGGTAGGTAATTAGAGGGTGAAGAAGATTCTCCTTCTTTGGGGATTGGCTGGACAAATGCTGTTTTCCAACTGCTCGAAACAAGCCCAGAAGAATAGGATAGATGGAAAAGCTTACGCAGAGGTTTTGCTTTGTTTGTTGCTTTTAAACGGCGAAAGAGAGTGATTCCTTTTTTTTTGCTCGCAAGTAGTGTATAAAAGACTTATTTGTACGCCGTCATAAATAAATCAAATTGTATTTAATTGAATTGAATACAATTATATACCTTTTACTATTTTTAACTATATATTTACAAATATAAAAAAAAAGTTTTAAATTCCGTTTTTAACATCTGTGAATATATCCACTTTACTTTATAACCCAGAGTGACAAAAATATAAAAAAAATCGCACAGCACTGTTTTTTTTTTTTTTTCATTTTATCTATAAACTAAAACAAAATAATTCCTAACAAGGCCAAGAGGAAAAGCTTTATTCTTTTTTTGAATGACTCCAGCTTGTATTTTCCTGATGGAGATAACTTTTTGTCAGGTATAGGTATTGAGATGAATTTGCTAACATTATTATATTGGAAACAAGAAGTCAATGAAAAGAACGAAAAAAATACTTTGCTTTCGAGGAACGTTTTTGTATATATGATTAAGAAAAACTCTGACGCATGAAAAGTTTTGCCCGACAACCTCTGAATATAAACATATTTTTTTGAAATAAGAGATATAAAATCATGTCATATGTTTCCAAGAGAAACCAATAAATTTCGAATATTTTAGCCAAAATTGTTCCTTGGGGTATCATTTAGTTTTTCTTTTCATTCCCACAAAACTTATAATATAATATGTTGCTTGCGAAGGGCACAAGTTTGATCTACAAAGTTTTTATTCGGTGATTTTCGTATAGCTATTTATAGGTCTTAGACAGGAAGCATCGTTACTTTTACTGAAAAGTACTCCTCTTTTGAAGAGTAGACGCTTATTTCGCCGTTGGGCTTATGTCTCCGCCGCGGCCGTTGGGCAATTTTTAGGTTAAGGTATAAAATAATAATTTTAAATGCTTAGAAAAGCAACATAAATCAGAATAGAAATATTAAAACTTTGATGTGAAACTGCTGTCTGTAATGATGTAATCTTTCGGAACATTTAATAAGGCCGTGTGAGTACAGCAAAGCTACTCTGGTTCCGCATCTGCAGCACTGCAGCCCAAATCTAATTTGGGGGATTTTCGTCGGATTTGTTTGGAATGCAACTGGCCATTTCATAAGAGCACTGTCCGTAGAAATAACGATAAAAAAAGAAAGAGACAGGAAACGTAACGACGGTGTTCGAGGGACGTAAAATATATAATGTTCCGATCCCAAATCATTTTGAAGGCTCGTCTTTGAATACTGTCCGAGATGCTTTAGTAAGTTGCTGGAGCACCAGCCTCAGAGATGGGAGTTATACTCAAGCTTTGGATGTATACAATTTTTTAGATAATAGCCAGATCAGAAGGGGAAAAAATGTCTGCATCTCCCAAGGAAATCGAGACATCTTGCGGAATTTTTGGCAACGTCGATTATGTGCTCGTTCCACAAGAGGTGGTTTGTGATACACATCCTAAGGATCGCAAGCTGTCTTAGTCCAATTAAATATTACATTAATTCATAACTTTAACAATTTTGTACCGATTTTTAAAAACGTTAGCTTGTTTGACTCACTATAAAAAGCACATGAAATATAAGTACTAAAGAAAAAAAAAATGCAAACTGATGCCAAAAACGGTCTTAAAACTTTGAAAAAGTAAAAAATTAGTGTTAGTTTCAGATAACCTTTAAGAAAACTACAGATATTATTGTCTATACTAATTATGTATATATGTACTCCTTTGGAAATGGATATTACTTCTCTTTTGGCCGAGTTTAAATTCGTTGAGTGCGGGAGATCACTCGAAAACGGCTTTTTAATAATAAATTGGGATTTTGAGGGTATAGGAAAATTTTCAAGTATTGGTTCGTGATGTACTCGAATGGGCCTACAACCTCTACTAGGTAAGTTCAGAAATTCAAAATCACTGTAGCACAGTGTTACTATTTCACTTTTTATTATTTCACATTTTATTATTTTGCTTAATATTACTTATGGCCGATTGCACTAATATTTAACAGGGCTTTTAAATCTTTAAATGACGTTTGTTTCATACAAAATAAGTAATTTAAAAATTTAAAAGCTCTATTGAATATTGGTGCAATCGGCCATTAGTTTTTAAATTGCTTTGCCTTTAGATATTTTAGGTACTATATGTTAATGAATTTTGCGCCGAAAAAAATTCGTAATTTATCAAATTCCGAACCTAATAAATATGCCACCTAATAAATATGCGATACAAAAAACTGCGAAATGAATTTTGCGAAATTATCGTTTTGCGGGTTGATCCAGAGACAAAACAAAAATTTGCGAAACAACTATTGCGAGTTGATCAAAATTTATTTGCGAAATCAATTTTCGTCCAAACTGCCGGCACCCCAAAATAACATTTGAACAACTGGCCCTTAAGATTGTAGAGCAAATAAAGCCAGTGCCGTAGCAACGTAGCGGCTAGGGGGGACTTAGCCTCCCAAATGAGGTCTTTGTTTCCCAAGCGTTTTTCCAATACATATATGAAATCGATACTAGAAAAAGAAGGAAGAAATGAAAAGGCAATCGAAAACATAAGTAAAAAGAGGCTGTGTTTGAACAATACTGATAACTTCCCATTGGTTCCCTTTGAAACTTGACACTCGATGTTATTTTTTATAAGAAAATTACCAATTAAAAATATTCGAAAAACTTATCAGTTGTGCAATCAAGGGAAGGCTGTTTGTTCTAAATATATGCGACACGAAAAATTTCAACAATTATTAGCAGTTTCTTTTGGCCTAGAAAAAAACCGTCAATTAAATTTTTTTTTACAAACTCTAGCGATTATTAATTATAACTTTGTGTATTAAATTAACCCGAAGTTAATATCTTTGTGTGTTCTCAAGATATTCGATATTTTTTAAAAATTCGTAATGTTTTTTTTTAATTAAAAAAAAAACAAAACTGTGGGTTGATTTTTATTTAAGTACTATTCGTTATGCATAGAATGAAACCAGGCCAAAGTCGATAGCATTATTTGTTCTAGAGATATTCGAGAAACAAACCATTTTGCAACTTTTTTAAAAATGACTGTAATAAAAAAACCGCCAATTGAATTTTTCTGAAAATCTTTTCTGCACGTCATGGCCTTATTATATATAAAAAACATTTATTTGAAGTCTATATTTTTATGTGTTGTCGAGATATCGTCGGTTAAAAAAAGCTTTCGAACGTACGTACACAGACATCTCTCTAAAAACAATGTAATCCGACTCCAGAGACTTCGAAACGTCGAGATTTGTCAAAATCGCGGTCAAATCGGACCGATCAAATTTTCATTAAGTCAGACAAACAGAAATTAAATTTTCCAAAGCTTTTTTGGACTGCTAATCATTGACCCACTTAATTCGGGGCTTTTGGCCCATCGGGGTAATTTAAAAGTTCACATTCGATTTGTGGACTTGTAACCCACCAAAGTGAATCAAAAGTTCGTTGTGGACTTCCCTGTTCTCTCTGCGTCAAGCAGATGTTGTCTGTGAGTGTGTATAATTATTCTATTCTAATTTTATCTGTATTATCGACTGCCCTGGTGAATGGCAAAATGTTCATAAATAGATGGTAAATTTAGAAAAAAATTCTTTGCCCCCAAAACAAAACCGATTAGCTACGGCACCGAATTAAGCCTTCCATGATTTTTTCTACATTTTTGTTTTTATTGCAAAAAAAAACTTTTTTTTTTGAAAATTTTTAAAGGTAATTCATTTGAAAAAGCAAATTAAAGATTTAAAATCTGCCTCTGCTGTACAAGATAAAAATATTTTTTGCTTACGTTTCCAATGCATTTAAGTTAAATACTTTTAAAGACTTTCAAGCCTTAAAGTGGATTATAGAATTACATTTGGGAAGATGAAATTCAACGTTAATTAATAAAGAAAACTAAAAATAAATTTTGTTTATTAACCACAGATTTAAAAACTTCACTTATACAAAAATTCTAAAGTAATTCAACCGCACCTTAATCTGCATATCTACATATTTTTGAGCGAGTTCGTTTTTAGTGCAGTTTTTATTTTATTTTTTAATACAGAAGTATATACCTTATATATTTTATATCTGCAGGGTTAAACTCTTGAGTTTCTGCTTTAACATTCAGATAAATATTTGGAAAAATCATAGTTATTCCACAAGGATACAACAGGATTTTCTCATAATACCTTTGCACATTGTGAATTATTCCTTTTTGCCTTGTAATGCAATTTTATAAATCACATTTCCACGTCGCCGTCGTAACGAAATGAAAACTTTACTTCCTGTGTCATACCCTTGCGATTTAAGGCTTTGTATAATGTAATAGCCCTTCCCTCAGCCCGATATCCCTATTCGCCTTCGCTCTATTTTACCTAGTTTAGCAGCGTTTGCAGTTTTGCATTGGAGTTGTGGGTAGTAATGTTATAGGAGCTTATTCTAACTAGGTATACTCTCTCACTCTACTCTGTTGACTGTGTTTGCAAAAATACTTCGAATTGGAACTGCAATCCTTTTTTCCTTTAATGATGATCAGCAGATGATAAAGAGATGTAATCCTTGGAAAATGGATAAGCCCAGTAATGTGTCAGAGGCTAGACTGACATACTTGACATATATCATAATTGTATGATGTATCAGCTGCTGAATCGCTGATTCAATCGATAAATCTTTAAAGAAGAACCTATTTTAAAGAAACTAACTATTGAAATGGAAGTTGTTCAACACAGAAAGGTGTATAACACGAAAGACCTACACTGAAATCGAAATTGATAAATTGAAATACGGACGTGTGTTTGTTTGTCTGGGAATATTGTACAAATTGTTCCAACACTGTTTTTTTTTTGCTTTTATCAAGTTTGAACCTTAAGGGCATGTATATCTGTCTTAATATTATTTGAAATTTAATAACGATTTTTCTAAGATCCATCATAGCGGACCAAAAGCTTAAAATTAAGAAACTAAAAACATTTACAACTATTTTATACAATCATGGTCAAAAATAATTATAAAGCGCCAGTTATAGATTTCCATTGTAACTCATATACACTCCGCTCCACTTGAATAGAAACAAGCTTTTTGTTTACTATCAGAGCGCGTAGCACTTTGGTAAATATATAAATCCACCTTTTTGTTTTAGTTCTTTTAAAAGGGATCTATTGAGAATAAAACTGCATGGGCAGAATAATTCAGAAAAAATACCATTCGGTTATTTTTTAACACTTTTCTAATTTCTTAATTTACCAAAGCGCAACACGCTCTGATAGTAAAAAATAGTTTGTTTCTATTCAAGTGGAGCGGAGTGTAATTAAAGATTTCTAATTTAAGTTTTGGGCCAACTAAAAAGTAAAACCGTAGTAGCCCGTAGCGTAATGGTTAGTGCGTTGAACTGTCATGGCATCAGAGGTCTGGGGTTCAATACCAGCCGCTTCCACCTTAAGTTTTTTCTGGAACTACTACCTCTTGTCTTGCGAGGAAGTGACAAATCCTCCAAGAGTATCTCTTGTCATAGAAGAGTGCCGCTCACCTTAGCCGTTCCACAATAAACAGTAGGTCCCCTCCATTCCTGAAGACACGCACACAAGAATGGTTGAGAGTTGTAAGTCACTAAGCCCTGGTTCTTCATGAGCCCTTGTGCCACCAAATTTATTTATATTTTTTATGACGAAAGCAAACGATACGGTTAGAAGAATCCGTTCAGAAAATGAAAAACAACAAATGATTCTTCTGCTTACATAAAAGTTCATACACATTTCTTTATGAAAAATATTATCAAACAAAACAATAAGATATAGGTCGAGTTCGTAAAAGTAAATGTTCGGCAACATTGTCACATTCAAGTCGCATTTCTGCAGAAAAATTAAGTCCGTTTCAAATTGTGTTCACTGTTTTAGAAGCGCTGATGTTTGCTCTCAGCATTATAATCAAATTTTGCACAAAATTTTCATAACTACTACCAGTTTTTTGAAATTGTTTTTAGCAGTGATTGAGCATGTTTACTTTTACGAACTCGGGGATACCTACATGATAACTCTTAAAACCTGTAAAGAAAACCTAACCTTAACCTAAAAATGAAAACGTTCATGTTATACGGCACGGCGGCGGCGGCGTAAATGAAAATAAAAATACCCACATAAAAATGAAACAATAATTATATTAAATAACAATATCAACATTTAGAAGAAAAATAAAAATATAAACAAAAGGAAACATTTTAGAATACAGTAGACGCTCGATATAGTGAATTAATTAAAACCAAGCCTGTTCACTATATCGAGATTGTTCCCTATTTCGAGAGAGAAGCTATAGAGGTTTTGCAGAGTAAAATTTGATACAAAATTAACATTTTGTCTGGTGTCAAGTTTCAACTAGGTCAAACATTCATATACAAATTAAACATATTGTAGCTGGAATATTCTTGTTGAGTACTGAAAAAAAAAGTTCAAGTAAAAATAAATCTCGATATAGTGATTTTTTTGTTCACTTTTTAGAGTAGTGTGTATAAAGTTTTGTGTTCACTATATTGGAGATTCACTATATCGAGCGTCTACTGTAATATGTATTTAAGATGCGTATATGCCCTAGTAAACTTATTAAACAAAAGAAAATTATTTATACTTTTTGACAAATTTAGTCATCGAAAATAAAATTATTTATACATAATATGTACATATTTTCATTTCTGTTGAATTGCATCTAATAAATGTTATCGTGATTCACGACCAAAGGTCTTTACTGTAAAGGCTAAACAACGAAGAAAAAATAAATAAATCTTAAACTTCTAAGAAAGAAACAGCTGAATACATTTTTTTAAAAATTGTTTCTTATGACGTGAATGAAATTGAAACACAAGAAAGCATCACTTACCGTTACCGGTAGCTTTAAAACAGTTGTTTATTAGAGATGCTTCCAACGTTGTGCCCAAGGCAAGGTTCGGACTTGAGAAATCGCAAATCGCAGCAAACTGAAAAAATAATCGCAGTGAATCCAACATTTTCGCAGTAGAAAATGCAGTGATGCAGTATGTTTGAAAATTTAGAAAAAAAGCACAGTAGATCTACTGCTTTCGCAGTGAAGTCCGAATTCCGAATGCTGGCCAAGGTAAAGAGCTGGTAAAGAGAATGGAAAAACATAAGGGAGTTCACCACGCCTATTTCTTCTCTTAAATTATATTTGGCGTATACAAATTATAAAATGCCGTTGTTCTCTTACTCGATTTATTGAATTTTTACAAATTATTTTTTTTTTTTAATGATTAATCATTTTTTTTCCTATGCCCAGCCTTTTTCAATAGAAAAACACACGTTAAATATGTAAATATATATTTTTATTTTTATAGACCGCTTGAAATTTTTGTTCAGTAGACTTTTAGGAAATTATGTTTGAATAAGATATTGGAGATACATATACAGTGAAATCTCCCTTTGCGGGCAGTGAAATCTCCCTTTGCGGACACATCCCTTAGGCGGACACCTCCCTTAGGCGGACACATTTTTTTGTACGGAAATTGCTCCATATAAGTTTCATTGTTTTCAGATTCTGTTGGACGGACACTCCCTTGGACGGACACGGACAGGAATTTCACATATGAATGACAAAATATTTTCTCTTAGACGGACACCAGAGCAGAATTGAACGTCATCACCCTGATAATTTTGGCAACGGTATTTTTTTTTAGGTTGTAGACTGCAACTTAAAAAAAAAATACCGTTGCCAGAATTATCAGCGTGTAGACTGCAACTTAAAAAAAAAATACCGTTGCCAAAATTATCAGGGTGATTGTAGTAGCCGTGGCGTGATGGTTAGTGCGATGGACTGTCATGCCGGAGGTCTAAGGTTCAATCCCCAGCCTCGCCACCTATTTATTTAAAAGAAAAAAACGGCTACTGCCTCTTGCGAGGAATTGACAAATCCTTCAAGAGTATCTACTGTCACAGAAAAGTGCCGCTCGTTAGCCGTTCGGATTCGGCAATAAACTGTAGGTCCCCTCCATTCCTGCAGACACGCACACAGGAATGGTTGACAGTTGTTAGTCACTAGGCCCTAGTTCTTCATGAGCTGTTCTGCCATCAAATTTATTTTTTTTATTTTAGATGACGTTCAATTCTGCTCTGGTGTCCGTCTAAGAGAAAATATTTTGTCATTCATATGTGAAATTCCTGTCCGTGTCCGTTCAAGGAAGTGTCAAATTCTTTTCATGTAATGGAAAAATACATGCGTGCCAGCTGCCAGCCCAAAAACTTTATTAGGCGTTTTTCTTTTTTAGCTCTGAGCGATCCGAGTAAGCTCTGAGCAGAGTATGAAGATTTAATTATGAAACACGTCTGAGCACTGAATTGCCATATCTGTCAAATCACATGGAAATTGTATGAAGTTGGCTGCGTGCAGCTATTTGCTCCGTTTGCTCGGTCAATTTATTCTGAGCTAATGGAGCAAGATCCGAGCTTGCTCTGATTGAAAAAAGAAACACAAGTTGAGCGCTCTGATATCTCTGAGCTAAAAAAACAAACACAGATTTTTTTTGACAGCTCAGTTCTTTGCTCTGAGTTAAAAAAGAAAAACACCTATTATGTATGTGCGAAATCTGTGTATCTAAAAACACATAAATACGAATCTTCTTATACTATTGCAAAGTTTTTAGAGGCTGATTTTTATATGTATGTTAAATCTAATCATTTCATTCCACGTCATGTCATAAAAAAGAACTGAAGTTTATTTATTTTATTTTTTTGCTGTTAAAAAACTAATGTAGCCATTATTAGTTATTTTTATTTTCTGTTAATAAATGAATATAATGTACTCTTAATTTTGAAAATAAGTGTTTTTGTTTGATTTCCCTTAAACGGAAAACTCCCTTGGGCGGACAAAAATTTCTGCACCATGGCTGTCCGTCCAAAGGAGATTTCACTGTATATGTATGTATGACCGTAGAAGGCTTGTACCTACCTATGAATGACATGTGGAAGACTGGCCAAAATAAAATGTTTTTTTTTTTAAATAATTTATTAAATATTTATCAGTTTTCCGTCTTAAATCCATAGTGCAATATACATGTTAAATTATTTATTTATTATCAAAAATACAATGTAACTTGACGACAAAAGTAAGTAAATAGTGAAATTAACACAACCCTGTTCAAAAAAAATGTAATTTGTAAAATGTATTGAAGATCTAACGAAACGTCGGGAAAATTAATGAATTAGTCTTTTAATTGCTTTAAAACTTCAATGATTAAAAAAAGCCCAAATAAAATACAACAAAATTATTTAATGTAATTATTGATCAATAAAAATAATATCAAAATGTTTTTTGGCTAAACAAATATAATATGTATGTACCTATGGATTATACTCTGTTTTTGCTTTCAAAATGACTCAAAATTAACAATTGAAAATTTGAATGATAATTTTCAATGAAAGCTATATAACATGGCACCTTACATTCAGTTCACAGTTTTTATTGAAAACCGACTTTTAAAATGTTAATTTTTGTATGTTTAATATTTAATTATTTCAATGATCATTGACAAGGTAGTTCAATTACTAAAAAAAAAAATAAAAATCATTTTTTTAGAAATATTGCACAATTTTTGTGGGTTAGATAATAATTTAGTCAAAAACTTTACTTTGGCATAAAAAATTCAAACCAACTGACGCTTAAAAAACATTTAAGGAGTAAGTTCATGCAACCCACTTGGAGTCAGTTTTTCTTTTCTTTAGCCACATGAGGGTGAAATATTATATATCTTTTGCCGTTTTGCGTGTGAAATGGATTGTGCCTGCAGAGTAGATAGATGAATGGATGGATATACAACACCCGTACTTTCCATCAGTAACCAACATAATGAGGTTCCAAGTTATTGAAAAATATAAATGAGTTTACGATTGGAGGGTTTGATTGATTGCAAAAGTTAAACCAGACATTTTTGTATTGTTATTTCCTTTTAATATTTCCATTTGAGAGATAAAGAGAGAGAAAAGGAAGTTTTAAACCTCAACACATTGGTCATGGTCACGCAGTTATAATACATAATAAAATCGATAATACATTATTGTTCAATCAAGTGATGTGTGAATGAATTTAAATTATTTATTTGATGATTTGATAGATCAATGTTTTACTCTGTGAAGAATAGGTTTCTATCAATTGTAATGAGAAAATTACATTACACATGTTTAGCAAGCCACATCATCATACTACCAATTTTGTAAGGGTCATCTTGGCTGTTGTATACATTGTTTGTAATTTATTTTGTCTGGCTTTTTTGTCTATTGGCAATTCTTTTGCAAGTTTTTTTTTTTTGGAAAATGACAAGTCATTCGTCGTTGTCGTTTCAACATTCAACTATTTCGCGTGTAGCTACTCCGTAATGCATATTGGTAAGGGGGTTGGGCATAGGCTTAGGGATCGAATCTAAACTTACATACCTTAAAAGAAGAGAATGTCTCTTGAGAGGAAGTGATAAAAGTACACCTCTTATCCATGCCAGACAATTTTTTTTTTTATTTTAGAATTTCTTAAGAATCGATTCAACTGATTGTCATCATATTTTTATTTTACAGTATTTAAAAATCTAAAACTAAATTGCAGTTGATTTTTTTTTTTGTTTAATCAAAAAATTTCAATTTTTTAGATGTTAAAAAAAAACTAAGGTTATCTTTTTCTTATAAAAGTTGAAATTTTCCGATTTTAAGAAATTCAATAGAAAATTTATGAATTTCTTTTTCACATTCGGCGGTGGCTCAGGACGACTAACCGAAGAGTTTTTTTTTTAGGCGCTGATTTGGGACCGAACCCTTATGACAAATCTATTTATTATCAAATTTAAAAAAAAAATTATTAATTCTTCCCAAAAACAACTATGTATGTCCATTGAAATGCAAGATACAAAATTTTGGCTGAACATTGCATTTATACAAAGGACAGGACAACATTTTTGTATTATGTAACGGGTTCAGTTTGAATTAAAAATAGACGAAAATTTTCAAGAAAAATATTATTAAAATTTTAATTTTATGTTCTTTAATTACTCCTCCCTTTTTTTCGAAAAACTCCATTTAGTTGTATTTATTGCCTTGCAACTGGCTTTGAGTCTAAGGGCCAGTTTTTCAGTGGTATGAGCTAAACTAGAGTTAGTTAACTTCAGTAGTATAGTCATATGGCATGATGGTTAGATGCGATGGACTGTCATGCCGGAGGTCTAGGTTCGATCCCTAGCCTCGCACAACTTATAATAATAAAAAAAATGGCTAAATTTGCGAGGAATGGACAAAACCTCCAAGTCCAAGCGTATCTCTTGTCATAGAAAAAGTGCCGCTCACATTTGCCGTTTGGATTCGGCAATAAACTGTAGGTCCCCGCTCTATTCCTGCAGACACGCATACAGGAATGGTTGAGAGTTGTAATTCACTAGGCCCTAGTTCTCCATGAGCAATTATTTCGAATCCAATATTATTATGTTTGTTCTCGAGATATATTTGTTTAAAAAATTATAAACCGCGAGTTAACATCTTTATTATAACAAGGTAAATATATGTAAGTATATTTAATTTTTTTTCTTAGCCTACGCTTTTATACAATTTTCTTGACATAATTATTTTAGGATGATTATACTAACATAAAGGATAACTCACACATAAATACAAGCTCAGATATAACCCAGCAGGAAATTTCGTCTTCAATGAAAAATTAAGCTGAATTCATCATTGAATTCAAGTACCACTTCATAGGCGAAACAGTGTGCACTGATTACATCAGTAAAAAGTAATGCATTGTTTCAGCAGTTCATGATTTTCATCACATTATCTGCTTTGCACTTGGAAACCATTTCCAAACAACCCCTTCTTTTACTTGTTTCAAAAAATCCCACTGATTTCAATACGGAATTAAAAGTTGCTAAAGAGGAAAGAAAAATTAAGCGATGATTCAATTGACGAAAAGTCATGCATCGCAGTGTCCCCAGATTGAGGGGAAAAGCACCACTTTCGACGATTTTATAATGCGAAAGGGGAAAAAAGGGGAGAACCTAAAAAAAGGGGAAAAATAAATGTTCTATTCTTTCTAGTGAATAGACTTTTAGGTTTTAATAAATGCAAGTCATATGCAAATACAACCGTACAACACCTTCACTCATTTTTTTTTTTACTACATAAGGTCTAGTTGGAAACATGAAATTTCTTACATTTTTTCATAAATTTTCAAATTTTGATGTGAAAACCTATAAAAGAATCTATTAGTGAAAATTTCGTGTGCAAATTAAATTAAAATTTCGCCAAATTTTATCAGAATGTTCAGTTTTGACACTAGTTAGGTGAATCTCGTATAGATTGTAGAAGCGTCAAAATTCAATGGACATTTTAAACCAATTCCAACACGGCCTTCCTTAACCTTTTCCTGCATGCAGTTACAATTTTTTTGTGAGAAGAAAGAAAACAAATGCAAAGAATTTTTATCTTGAATAGTTTTCAGTGAAAAGGAAACCGACAAAGATTTTAAGAAAAAGGCTGTTAGCATTATGAAACAGAAAAAGCTTAGTCTTTTAGTTTTTGTCTTTCTCATAGCGGAACAAAGGACAGAATGACTAAATTGATAAAATATTTTGATTGACACACTATTGTATAAGTTAGGTACACAATGTACAATACAAAAATGTTACAAGATAAATTCAAAACAATATATTTTCAATGTTTTCTTCATAAATTTAAATAACGTAATTTACTTAGGGGAAAAAAAAGGGGTTTTTATTAGAAAATTAGGGGAAAAAATACCATTCTGGTGTCAAAAAAAGGGGAAAAATGTTTTGGGGACCTGGGAACCCTGTAGCATAAGTGCATCAGTTCATTCTCTAAATCCACTCGTCTGCTTTGTAAAGGATACTCTGCGAGAGAGAAAGAGTTCTGAAAACTCTCCTTGGCTTACTTTGGCCACAAATATGAAATTGATGCTAAATTAAATACGACGTTTTCAAATGAAAAGTAGTCAGTTCTCATTCTCTCTCAGTTTTAATTCTTAATCGCGTCGTCTGCTTTATATAACCTTCTTCTCGAGAAAAAGTAACGATAATCTAAAAATTGCCCTTTCTTTTTCCTGGTACGAACAATGTGATGATTTCTGTAGTGCAAAAATATGTACCCTTTCAATTCAACATGACATGATCACGTGATGGTTTAAATTTTTTTTCCTTTATTCTGTATTTCTTTTGTGGCGCGTGCTTTATTTGTTGGCTTGTTGAACATTTTGGAAATCTTCTTTTATTTTATATTTTCATTTCAAGTTAGTTGTTCTTTTTCTATGGAAGCGGGTGTTACATTTATGTGGAAAATAATGCCAAGGTTAGTAAATCTTTATAGTTATATATGTATGAATTATTGTAAACTTAACATTTTTTCTATTCCTAGGTTACTCGAGGAGCCACAATAGATAATTTTATAATAATTAATAATTTGTTGTAACTATTTTAATTTATATAATGTAAACAATAATGCAATAAAAAGAAAATAATTAAGTAGGTACCACATAAATTAAATCAGTTTTTATTTTAATAAGGGAAGTACATTCTACTTTTGAAAAAGGTGGTGAAAAACCAATTCGCTTGTAATTGGTGATTTCACTACTGAATATTCCTCACATTTTTCCTCGGGCAATAATAAGTCCGTGAATAAGAAACTCTCAGTTACCTAATGATTTCACAATTGAATTTTCAACACATTATTCATTGTTGAAAATAAGCAGATGAATCAGCATGTTACATTTATGCAGTGATTTCACTGTTTAATATTCATCATATTTTTCATCATATTCCAAGCTGGTGAAAAAGCAACTTCCAACGAACCAGTGATTTCATTGTGGAATTTTCTTCGAGAAAGTGGCATGTGCCTACCGCCAATGACATTCCCATGTTAAATTCATCAGAGAAAAGAGCACAAAAGTGGCGGGTGCAGCTTCTTTTCCTCAAGGAAGAAGCAGCTTATTCAGCACTGAATTTTTAGAAATTTCCTACTGGGAATCGCTTGTTTGCTATTGTATTTTGTGTGAGCTCGCAATTGTTGCGTGTTTGTTAACGTTTTACTATCCTAAACAACAGATAATAAATTCGCTCTTTTAATGTATTTTAAACAATATTTCGAGCCGAAAAACTATTTTTGAACATTTTTTAGTAGTTTCTTTTACTTTTATTTTGCTTTAAAAGAAAGTATAGGTAAATAAAGTTTTCTTATAAACTCGTAGCTGTTTTTAAAGACTAAATTTCATAAATAAATCCGCATGTTAAGATCAATATATTCGAGACGAGAAACATTTTTTAACAACTTTTATCACATTTTTTATTTACAAAAAATGCAAGCTGATATTTTTACCAACAATGAAATTGAATTGAAATCGATAGCATATTTATCTGTCCCGAGATAAACGAGAGCAATGACAATTTACTTAAAATTAATTTTACTTAAATAAACTAGGTAATAGGAAAATCGATATAGTAGAATCTTTTTAAAAGCCTTTGTGCACCAAGTTCCAATTTTTTCATTCTCTACTAAATTTTAAATCGAATTAAAAATAAGAAATTTAGAATTTTTTCATGAATTAAAAAAAAAAATACATTTTAATGGTAACTTTAAATTTAATGGAAAGTGAATTAATTGGGGCTTAAATACGTTATTATCTGTAAAATAAATTTTTACGAAATCGGTAGGTATCTATTATATTCGTGTGAACGTAGTACGTTCACAACACACACACGCCACAAACATTTTTTTTTAACAATAGTGCATTCAGAACCTAGGAAATTCGAAACTTGAAGATATACCTATGTAACAAAAAGTCTACGTCCAATACTTAAAAATACTCTCCTGCTGCAGAACAATAAATCATAATAGAATTGAATATCCTTTACCCTCTTTAAAGAGAATAATTAGTGGCATAACTCCCTAAAGCTGGCTATATACACAAACAACAACTACTATTAAAATATTATGTTTCCAATTGTACATTAGGTATAGCTTTTAAAACCTTACTATACCTATAACAAAAGAAAAATCCGATGAAGGAAATCTTTGATTACACTTTTTAAGCATCGTTTACGGTTATTTATTTTCTTAGAAACAGAAACATATACAAAGATTCAAGGATATTTGCATAAAAATTATCAAGATTCAGAAGTGATGTCTACCCGTTTATGATAATGGGTTTCTCGCTTGTGCTATATTATAGGAGCTCTTTACCATATTATCGTGATGATTTGATGAACGTTTTCACGGGCAATTACCCTACGGGATTATTATATGTATTCAGTATGATATCGGTGTCATCAAAAACAACATTTACATAATGACAAAGCTTTATAGTGGTTAAGGCCCTTTAATATCCTAATTTGAAACTGGTGTAGGCTTGGCAAAAAGGATTAGGTATGTATGTGCGTTTTGTTATATTCACAATTAAATGTTTAACGATTGTGGTTTTTGAAGTTTGAGATTTAATGACAAGAAATTATAAATAGTTAAAAGTCATTAAGAAGATTTCTTGATTTATTGAACAATCAGAAGCCAGACGCTTACACAATAAAATATTTTTGATACCAAAAAGGATGCAAACGAATTAAAAGCTATTATTCTCTTTAAGTATTTTGCTTGTTCTTTTCCGTAATGCTTTTTCAACGATTACTTAGTTAGCTAAAGTAATAAAGTTAGTTATAATGAGGAAGTTTAGAAATTTGGCTTACCTGTTTAAAACGGTTTTTTTTGCAAGCAAAACAGGTATGGGATTTAAACCGACCTAAAGTGAACAAAATCAGTTCTGACTAGCTAGTTACCAATTGAAAATAATACTATAATAATCCAATTAACTTTTTCAGGATTTATATTGAATTTTTTGCATTTAGGTAGGTAGGTAGAAATGGCGGCCCCGAGCAGCCTAAGCTCGGTGACCCAATTAGCGCTGAGGAGCGCCGTTTTGATACCATGACCACGGTTGCCACTTTGGTCATTTGTGACCAAATTTGGTCATTATTTTTTCACTTGGTCGCATGGTCATTTTTTATTCCATTTGGTCATTTTTTTTAAATATTGATTTTATGAAAATATATTTGTTTTTATTAAGTTCTACTTTGATCTCATTTTAAAATGCTCTGAGAAATTATTTATTTATTTATGTTAGTCTAATTTAATTAAGTTCATTAGGTACCTACTTTGTGAATGAATTTTATTAAAGCCTCGTTTATAGATCGAAATTGCTTTTTTCCCAGGCGTGAAAAATACAATAAAATTAAATGCAATTATTTAAGCGAAAAGGGGAAGAAATTTCTTTCGAAATAAATATAATTCAACGGACTTATCTAAACTAAATATAAAACTAAATTAATTTTTCTTTGTACACCTTTCGACGCGAGATTTATTGATACATATTTCATTTCGGTTTGAATTTCACTTCGCATTTTGATGTATAAACTAGACTTAATACATACAAAAATAATATGTCATCTATGTAATATGAAGAATATGTTAAAATAAATGTGATGAATTCATTGTTTTCTGTGTTTAGAGGTTCAAATATTTCGGACTCAAATTATTTTGGTCATTTTTAGCTACAGTTGGTCATTTTTATTTTTAATTTTGGACACAAACTTTATTTTCAAGTGGCAACCGTGACCATGACTCGTGTGACCTATATAAAGAACCGGTGTTATAAGAGGGATTCACGGATCAAAATGCCAGGCTAGGCAGATTGTTGGTTTCAGAAGTCCAGGCCACCTGCTTGTAATCTATGGATTCTGACGGGGGAAATGGTGTAGTAGTAGTAGCTACTTAAAGAATCATCTTAGAGCCATTTCGACCCGTTGAGAAAGGAGATCAAGTCTTTGATCTTTAGTTCGGAAAGTTCATTGAGATCGCCAAAGAAGGCCTTTCCCAATGATTGTGTTCTGATTTTGCATTTAAGTTGCAATATTTTTATACACACACAACCGTTGTTTTTAAATATTTCTTTTTCTGTTTTAAGTAAATTTTTTAGAAAATTGCCCCTCCTGCCTAAACGGGGGGAAATAGACCCCCCCACTCATACGATTTTTTTCTTGTCTTAACCCAACCTACTCGCTCCAGCAGTTTGGTGCATCTTATACCGATCACCCTGTATAAAGCTCATTAGAAGTGGAACTTAGTCTTTTGTCACTTTTCTGCTCTCTCTCTATACCGCCTTGTTACTTTCCCGCTTTGTCTCTGAGCCACTTTGTCACATTGCCTTTTTCTCACTTTACCACTTTGTCGCTTTGTATTTTTGCTTCTGTATCGCTTTCTTACTTTTCTGATTTGTATCTGTGCCGCTTTGCAGATTGGTCACTTTCTAACTTTCTGGTTTTTCGCTTTCTCGCGTTGTCCCTTTGTTGCTTTGTGACTTTATTACTTTGCCGCCTTGTTACTTTGTCAATTTACCACTTTGTCGCTTTTTCGGTCGGTACGGGTCTCGCATAGTTACTGCTGCAGATGCAACCCATATGTTCTTTATTAAAGTCGTTTTAATTCGATTAAAATTATTTAACTAACTGAAAAGTTTATTTACTACTTAGCAAAAATATCGATTTTCAAGACCATTTATTACGAAAACCAAATAAATTTATTCCGACTCTATCATATAATCGGCCCCACAGTGGATTCGGTCTATATACATACATAAGAAACCACACAAAAGCCTTGTTAAAGTTTCAATGTCTTGACATTTAATTTTTCTTTGAATTGATTTTTTTTTCAATCGTGATGTCGTGATGCCTTTGAAATCCCTTGGATGTTAAATACAGATTTGAAGCTCCCTATATACAACATTTCTTACCCTTTTATATACTCTTTCATTACTTTCAAGGCTTAGGCATAAAAAAAAAAATTATTCTTTCAATAAGAACGATATAATAGTGTTGACATGAAAAGGTCATGACCCAAAAAACCGATAACGCATTAACAGATGGGAAGATGCTTAAGCCTTAATGTTTTTTTATACATGCTATATCTTGTTTCGAGGCTACTCTTTCTTAAGGTATCCTTATACAAATGAGGCGTAATAGAAACCGTTGTGGGTAAGTATACGTTATAGGCAAAAAAGGATTCCACAAACCCAACATTTTGAGTTGGGTTCAAAATAAAGTTGTTTTTTCTTTGTTTCAAGTTATATCTAGAATCTTCTAAAGACTTTGGTTATTTTTTTTTACAGTTGTATTAAAGTGACTGTTAATCAATGAGTTCTTCCGAAACTAATACACTATAGTTCCTAATAATCCTTATTGTTCTCAACCCATAAGTACCTATCAACAAATAACCTCAAACAATCTTGTTCCAAGGGATTGATATAAAAATACCTATAAGAAGATTTTTTTTTCTCCATTCTTAGATACATAATAATACTCGTATTAGATATTCAGTTTGCTTTCCGTTTGCATAAGTAGATTAGTTTCTGAATGGTATTACTGATTTGATTAAATTGAATACGGCTTTTATGGAAGATATTAAGACTATATAGCAGACTTCTTTCGTCCTCTTGACATCTGCTTTAGTATAATTCGCCTCAGGAGATTTTATTATCAATGGTTGTTATTATTAATAGTATTCTATTTTCATATCTTTGTTCAAATGTATATTCTCCATTTTTTAGATAAGCTCGATCATCGATAGACATAATCATCAGTATAACTGCTCTAAATAAAGGCAATAGTCCCTGAGAGAGTTTTTTCCATGAAAGGTTGGTTTACTATTGCAATAACAAATTATGAGGAGGTGTGAGAAAAGTACAAAATAAAATTGATTTCTTACGCTCCAGAATCTAGTAGGGCAATTTTAATTCATTAAAGCTATACAAGACCAACAAAATAGAAACAATATATCAAACTCAAAAGTTCCTCGTTTATTTGTATGTCCTACTTTTTAAATGAAAATAATTAATTATGTTTAAGAAATGGAAATGAAAACGATTTAGTTACACGACAGTTAGTATAATTTTGACACGTTTTAGTTTTCATGAAGGAATTTCACAAAAAAATATAAATTAAAAAGGAAGCAGAACAAAAAAATGTTGTAATTTTTTTCTTGTTTAAATGAAAATAAAAAACGTAAAAAAAAATCTTGAAAAAACGTATCTTCCACTTTCCTAACTCGTTCGGTTTCATTTATTTTTAGGAAAGACTCTGTTTTTTAAATTGTAATTATTTAAATGTCAAGGGTTTCTTTATCCATACAGGAAGGTGTGTATGCAATATGTAGGAAAAGGCATAAAAAGTCATTAGAAAGCTCTATTGATAGAACAAAACGTAAATAGTCGATAGTAAACTTTTTCTGGGAAAACACTTTTTACTTGCGATATATAGGTACTATATGGCAAGTTTTGGATTCGTAAAAAAAATTGAACTCGAGATAACAATCAAACTTAACATTACGATGATAGGGAAAACGAAAAAAGTGGGTCTCGCAATTTTGCCCGTCTGTCTGTCTGTGGGCTCGCCTACAGACTAAATCCGTGGACCGATTTTATTAAAACTTGGTATAAAGTATTTTCGGGACACTACCCTGACACGTTTTTTTCCTTTTATTTTTAGGACCAAAAATAACGGTACCTGCCATATAATTTTTTTAGCATTTTTAGAAAATCTTATTTTTCTCAAAAATGGCTCGACAGATTTTTCTAAAAAAAAATCAATAAATTTTATTAAGTATATGCTTCCTTTTTGTAAAAATTAAATTTCCAAAAAATGGTTTTAAATGGTACCTCCCATAGAACCATTTTTTTTAATTTTCGTTTTTCTAGAAAAGGAATAAACTGGTTTTGATAATTTTTTTTTTTTGGAGAATCTTCTGAAAAATTTTAATAGTTTGGTGTACCAGAATTTTCCAAAAACTTATTTTTGGATTTTCAAAAAAAGTTTCAAATTTTTTTTTTGAAAACCAAATATTTCGAAAACGACTTGGTTGATTTTTATGAAACTTGGTAACAAGGGGTTTTTTAACATTATCTAAAATATTTTGAAAAAAAAACTTTTTCTTATATTCAAAATGAACGGTAACTTTCCATATAAATGTTAAAAAACCGTTACAGAAAACATAAATTTTCTCGAAAACGACTCATACGATTTTGATTAAAGTTGTTCTAAATACTAATATTAGTATGGTCTACGATATACCAAAAACAAAATTTACAGTTAACCATTATTAACAATACCTCTCATAGAACCATTTTCTTTATTTTGGATTTATATTAAATTTTTTATACAAAAGCTTCTCAAAAGTTGAAATAATACTGCATATTAAAATTTTCAAACAAAAAAAAACAAATTTTGGATTTTTAAAAAAAATTTCAAATTTTTTTTTGAAAATTCGATATTTCCAAAACGGGTAGATAATTTTTTCCAAATTTAATTTTTAAGTCGACATAAATAAATACCAAGAAAATTGTGTACCAATTTTTTGTCTTAAAAATGTTTACAAAATTTTATATATAAAAAACTAATTTAAAAAAAAATCGCTCCTACGATTTTAATTTTTTTTTTCTCCAAAACTAAGGTAAGTTAAAGAAATCAGATGGTGTACTTTTTTTAGCTCTCAACAATTGAAGAAGACTTTTTTAATAAATTTTTTTAAATGAGGGATATTTTTGTTAGGTAGGTAGTTACTTTTCTTCGCTATAGGTATAAGATGTGCATAAATAAAAACAAAATCCCTACCCGAAACCCATCATTATCTTTAAGCCCTTTCGAATTAACATGTTGTTTTACCATTTCGTCAGGATCGTCGTAGATATTAAGTTTCCAATTAAATTTCCCTATATTATGTTAGTGGTAGGACCTACAACCGATTCTGGGGTGGGTGTTAAATATATATACGGACTCTTTGGCCCAGATTGGCGAAGCTTAAAATGAAATCGTACGAAAACATAATACCAGCACCATGAGGTGGTGTTAATGTAGACAAAGGGCATAAACGCTTGGCCTCACAGTGACGTATAGTATAATGTGGAATTATTTTACCGTACGCGTGTTGCATCACGTTGAGAGAGCCGTTTTAATTAAAAAACTTCATGTCTTTTGCGGGTGGTGGACTCAATTTCAGGACAATAAAATGCGATTATATTCAGTCGCTCAACCGGTAAATGTGAAATTAATCGCTTTGACTGGGTCTGGGTCAGGCTTATAATTATTATTATAACCTTGGAGGCTTGGAGATTATTTGTTTGGAAATGTTTTTTATTTTTTTCAAGTTTTATTCACAAACAAGTAGATTTCATCTTCATGGAAAATTTGTGTAATTTTTTGGGTTTAGTCTATTTAAAAGAACTAAGCATTTCTTTTCAAGAACAATGAACTGTTTTTTTTTCATAAATATTGCAAAGTCAACTTTTCCGTAGCTTAGCTCTACTATTGATAAGGTACGAGAAGTCCGCATGAAACTTATGTGAAAATAATCTTCTGCACATTTTTGCCACTTTTATACCAAAATTCTGTCAAAGTTCATATAAACAAAATACTTACAATTAGACTTATGTATGTTCGATTTCACAATTATTTATCAGGCTTTGAATTTTTAAATGACGTGTTTTATATGGAAAAAACATCTTTTGAAGATTTGGTGCTTCGCACGATAGCATGCAGATCCGACAGGTCCAAATTTCAATGACACTGCCGGTCGCCGCCGGAGATCCACCTGAATTTTAGCGATGATCTGGGTTATGTTGACTTTTAAGGCATCGCGTCAATTTCGACTTGTTCTTTTTCGACTGCCTATCGGCTTCGGTTGACTGTTGATGTTTTTGAATAAATACCTAATACCAATGCGAACATGTTATAAAATTAAGTAAATTATTATTATTCTTTTTGTTCTAAATTTCTAGAAAAAATTAATGTCGAATTCCTATTAACAAAAATAATCGATTTTTTTTTCTAAACAGACTCCATTTTTTCTTTCAATACAAGGAATTTGTCCAGAAAAATCGATTTTTTCTTCTAAACAAATCCATTTTTTTATTAAAAGGAATTCGACATAAGAATTCTAAACCATTTTCTTCCGAAAAAAATAAAAATCAAAAAACAAATATAAGCATAACTGCCTGAACAGAATGTTGACGGAGACGGAGCCAGAGCTGGAATAGCTGTCAAAATATTGAATACACACAAATTTAATATTGCGAACACAACGGAAAGTAGCCGCATACGGAGCTGCAGCCGCAGCGACGGAAGAGTTCACCAACTTTTAACTTTTCACATACGACACTTTTGACGTTTCAATTGTATGAAGAAAAAAAAACTACTTTTTGGGTCGGAAAAAAATATTGTGGTTATTTGTATCCCGAAAAAAATTATTTATTGAAAGGAAAAGTATTGGAAACAAAAAATGTGAATTCTGAGCTGTTGCCAAAGCTAGTAGCACTTAAGTTGCAAACCCTCACACATCGGCGGCAGCAAACTCTTAAGGGCGGAAATCAGCCATCTTAAAAATGACTTGACTTACCTTATTCATTTAAACTCATTTTCATTTATAACTTTCGAGCAACCAAAAGGGTTAAAATTTGTATCAAATAAAAGTGAAATTGAAATCATATTAAAACAAAGAAAGGAATTATAAATTATCAGAAAAAAACTAAAACGTAAGGTACACTATTAATTCATAAAGTAATAAGCTAATAAAAATTGAACTTTAGGAATTAAAGTCCTCAGCCAAGAAAAAGTTGTATCTTTTATTTGCGAGGGTTGTAACCGCCGAATCCGATAATTAACAAGAATATTGATTTGTTTTCCTTCAAAATACTTTCAAAGCTGTAGGTATCAGCTGCATTGTGGGCACGTACAAAAATAACGGACGACACTTTTTGATAGCTCTTCCAGTTCCGTCTGCAGCTTCGGTTCCAGCATTGTATTCTGTTCAGGCAGTAAACCGTCCTGTTCATTCAACAGAACCACTAAAATACAAATTAGGTTGAGGTTGAGTGACAGTTTAAATTTTTAAAACGAACAATGCCCCACTATTTAGAAACAACAGATGCTCTCAAACTGTTATAAATCCATGACACGAACCAAAGCTGAAAGATTTTATTTGAATTATTTTTTTTTTTCGGAATAAAAAAAGATGACATGAAAACAATATTTTCTGTAGTGGGTAGAGGGCAGCATAGTGTCATTTGTGAAGCTTTAGCAAGTTTGCAATGCAGTTGCTTTTCAATAAAAATGAATTCACCTTCCTCAAAACAAAAAACATCAACAAGTAAATAAAGTAAAATAAATTATTTTCAATACAAACTAATGAAAATGAAACCTTGGCCATGATAATTCATAGCCTCGGTGGCGCAGTAGGCAGCGCGTAAGTCTCATAATCTTAAGGTCGTGAGTTCGATCCTCACCCGGGGCATTTTTTTTTTTTTGCAAATATAATTTTTAAGCAAAATTCATTTTTAATTCATAACAGAATAAATTGTTTGCGGTGAAATAATAATAAAATTGCTTCATAACAGAATAATATGTTTGCGGTGAAATAATAATAAAATTGCTCACCAGTCACCACCAAATTTATTTTCATTTAAAAAATAAGTTATTTTGTTTTAAATTCTTTTCCCCGGATCGGATGTATAAATTCCTCCGCCCGCATATACAGGGTGATTCGCATTAGGTATCTATGTTAAAACAAGAAAAAAATCGTATGGGAGGGGGTTGTATTTCCCCCGTTTAGGCTGGAGGGGCTTTTTTCTAAAAAAAAAAAAAAATCGACTTGAAATAGAAAAAAAGGAATCATTTGGCCAGTTTATATTTCAAAGATCTCAGAGGAATCCGTATTCTCAGAAATATCAACACAAAACTGAGGAAGGTTATTTTTGGATTCGTTGCTCAATTATTTCTTGTCGCAGTAATTAAATAAGAAAGAAAGGAAAAGAAAGTGTTTTTGAGGAATTTCGGTAATATTCAATGCCCCTGCTCGCTCTAAATTATAAACTGACCAATTAAAAAACAAAGGCAACAATTACAATGTCATGCTGTATTTTTTTTTAAGATAAACATGTTTGGCGGTCTAACAGATAAATAAAAATTGGCTCAGCAGTTAGAGCATTTTTGAAAATACAAATAAAAATAAAATAGCGTAAAATCTGCTCTAAATCAGCTTTTCTTAAATGTATCTGAGTTTTCTCTTATAATTACATAGTTGAAAAAAGTAAATAAATTCTGTTTAAAATAAAGCATAACATTTTCAATTTTTCAAAACTTACATACATTTAAGAATATTTGTAGTATGTATACATATTAAAACAGTCATATATTTTCTATGTATGGTAGGGCGATACAATTTTTTTGCTTCTATTGATGTAGAATCTCGTTAAGTAGGTTCTTCATTTACGAGTGCTTCATCATATCGCCACCTGAATCAAGAACTAGGTAACTACATTTTTGTCATTTTTGAGATATTTACTATCATTTTAAGGTACCTTAGGGCAATTACCATTTAAATAAATTTATATTTGAGTCTTATTCCCTCTCTGCTAACTGGCTGAACAGAATAGAATGACGGAACTGAAGCCGCAGACGGAACTGGAAGAGCTGTCAAAAAGTGTCGTACGTTATTTTTTTTACATGTCCACAATGGAGCTGTACAGCTTTGAAAGTATTTTGAAGAAAAACAAAAGAATATTATTGTGTACAAGCTCAGAATTCACATTTTTTGTTTCCTCTAATTTTCCTTTTAATAAATAATTTTTTTCGCGATACAAATAACCACAATATTTTTTTCCGACCCAAAAAGTTGTTTTTTTTCTTCATACAAATTGAAACGTCAAAAGTGCCGTACGTCAAAAGTTAAAAGTTGGTGAACTCTTCCGTCTGCGTCTGCGTCTCCGTATGCGTCTACGTTTCGTTGTGTTCGCAACATTGAATTTGCGTGTATTCAATATTTTGACAGCTGTTCCAGCTCCGTCTCCGGTTCCGTCTGCGTCACCATTCTGTTCAGCCAGTAATACCATTGAATAAATACAAATAGAAGTGGACACTGAGAATCTACAAGCGCCTTCAATTTTGTGGTCATTATCGGCAACATAATAAAATGTTGTTTGGTTTTAAAATGCGCTAAACTCATTCACATAGGGATATTTTTATTTCTTTAGGGAAATTCACAATTGTACACAATGCACATACATACGGTATAAGTAGGAACAAAAAGTATTAAAATGTTTTGTATTTGACATCAACAACAACGAGAATGCCAATCAAGGTCAACTGAAAGCGTTCGGTAATATAAGTAGGTAGGTAGCTACATCAATGATTGGTTTTGCAATTTTTGTGGTTTCTCGCAAGTAAGGAAGGTGACGGTGAAGATATATACATAAGATGTTTGTTTGCTTTTGTTTTTGTATTATTATCTTCAGTTTAATAAGTAAAGCCTAGTTTATAGATCGAAGCGAAGTGGAATTTTCATACAAAAAATTCGCTTTTCCCAGGCGTGAAAAATTCAATAAAATTAAATGCAATTATTTAAGCGACAAGGAGAAAGAAATTTGGTTCGAAGTGAGTATAATTCAACGGAATTACCTAAACCAAATATAAACAAAATTTATTTTCTTTATAAACCCTTCGAGGCAAGATTTATTGATGTTTCATTTCGATTTGGATTTCACTTCGCTTAAAAAAGAAGTTTCTACATACATAATGTAGGTACGTATATATGTATGTTTTTTAAAGATATTTTATATTTTTGCTTTGAGTTTTGTAGACATAAATCTCATCCAGGCACAGATGCCTATCTAATACTACGTTTTCACTGCAAGTTAATCTCGTTTAGATTTCTTAAATCCCAAATAGTGTTTTCACCAGAAAAAAAGATTAGAAAATAGATTAATTTTGACAGAACCTTTCAAAATGCAGATGGTGGGTCATTTTTCTTATGAAGTGGAAGTGAGATGGCAAGTTTGCATTAGCAGCTTGTATTGCGCTGAATGGGGGAATAGGTCTGTTCGAATTTTACCTATGAAGATTTAAATGAGATTTATTTTAAATCTTGATTTGAGGAGATTAAAATTTGTATGGTAAATCACGGGATTTGTGAAGAGATTTGTGGTAAATCTACCTAAATCTCGGTTTAGTGGTCGGTGAAAACGTAGTATAAAGTTACGTATCTAAACGTTTCTTTCACGGTTGCTCAAAGGTTTATTATACGATTGTTAAAAATTAATGTTTTTTAATATCGTCGGAATAGGTACTAATTTCTTAGTTTTGTTATTGAATCATGTATAAATGTTGAATGGAATCTCGAACGGAGATTTACAGGATGTTTTGCGTAAGATGCGACAAAACGCTAGGGCATGTAAGCAGGTTGGATCGAGGCAAGAAAATAATCGTATGGAGGAGGGATCTAATTCACCCTGTTTAGCCGAGACGGTAGGTCATTTCACAAAAAATCCACTTGAAATAAAAAAAAAAAACAAATCATGACACTTACAGTGTCATGCTGTACCTACTTCCTTTTTTAAAGCCAATCAATTCCTTAAGAATGTATTAAAATTAAGGTATTCTAATGAATAATTAAAAAAAAGTAATTTTCAAGCTCAAAATTAGGTAAATTAAATTAGATAGGTACTTTTTTTTTTCAAAATTTTGATTGTAAAAAGCAAAAGCATTAGAATGAATTTACTACTACAATCATTGAAATGCGCATTAAATAGTTTCACATTGAAGCATATAAAAAAAATATGGAAACTAACATTTTTAAAAGAAAAACAAAAATTAAAACAGCAGGCATACCTGTACCTTATACCTACTTAATTTTTAAGAATTTGTAAAGACAAATTTTTAATAAAATATCAATGCATAAGATAAGCCTTATTTTTGCATCAACATGCCTACCTGTTTTTTTGTTTTACTTTTTATACGTCACAGAATGTCAGTATGAAAATAAATCAAGAATTTTTGGATTTACGCACGGTGTTGTATACCTGGGAAAATTGAAGTTTTTTCGGTAAACTTTTTTTAAAGTAATTAATTCCAAGACAAGGTGTTTGAAGAAACGAAGGGAATCAAGTAATCTTTCCTATAATGCATTGAATAAGTAGGTACCTACCTACATATTTATTCAATATGACATATCATTTAGAATAAAGAAAACTGAATAAGGTAATGCTAAAAACTGCATTTTTATTACATTTTATAAAAGCTCATTTCTGTTAGCCTGATTATGCCTTAGTACCTACTTTTCTAAAAAAATACTTTTTGATTTGACGGCTTTCATACCTTGCAATATTCTCTTGCAAATACGATAAAACGTAGGCGAGGGACTTTTGTATGATGGCCGGGGAATCCCTTTCTAAGGTATTTTAAAAATGTTTTACAAGACGTCATCGTTTACTTCATGTAGGTTCTTTTTATGTTCTGAACCTAAGAGATTTCAAGCAAAATTAAAAAGTTCAGTCGTGTTCTATTTTGATTTTTGTTCTAATTTAATTTGCAACATAATATGCGAAGTCAGCATTCTGAATTTCTGTAGTAGCCGTGGCGTGATGGTTAGTGCAATGGACTATCATGCCGGAGATCTAGGTTCGATCCCCAGCCTCTCCACCTACCTAAGAATTAAAAAAAAAAATAAAACGGCTACTGCCTAAAACTAAACCTTCAATTATCTCTTCTCATAGAAAAGTGCCGCTCACATTAGCCGTTCGGATTCGGCAGTAGACTGTAGGTCCCATCCATTCCTGCAGACATGCACACAGGAATGGTTAAGAGTTGTAAGTCACTACGCTCTAATTCTTCATGAGCTGTTGTGCCATCAATTTTTTATTTTTCTGAATTTCTATCGATTTAAGTCTCAGTTTCAACGATCTACTGAATATCGGATGCCAAAAAGTCTTTTAGTTCTTAAGAAAATTGACAATAATCAAATCTACTTTACTACTTTGTTAGTAGAAACAGGATCTTTGGAGCAACAAATGGATGGAAGTCGAATTTAAGGAAAACTTACTTTTGTTATTTTCGATTTTCTCAAAAACTAGAATACGTTTTGACATCTGGTTTTTAGTGTTTGACTAAAAATTGAAAAGAGCATTGAATACTAAGCACAAAATGAATATTATACACCTGTATAATATTTGCAATGAAAAGAAAAGTATCCCTGTTCGTCCATAATGAACATAAATTTTTTTTTAACCAATAGTAGTAAGAACAAAAATCAAAATTGTAAACGCTAGAGCTAAATGATCAATGAAAACATTGGAAATACTAGATATAATGAGGCACATTTAAAAAACATTTATTTTCCTGTTTTTGTGAAGTTTCCTTTAATCGATAAATCTAAGAAGTTACTTATTATTACTTTATCTATTTAATTAATATTGGAGTTATTTCCTCAAAATAATTATTTAATTTCAAAACCTAAAAAACTTATTTTTAAAACCTTTGCTGACCAATCTTTTTATATTTTTCGAATAG
The DNA here is from genome assembly GCA_947049315.1 of Epistrophella euchroma. Lineage (NCBI taxonomy): Eukaryota > Metazoa > Arthropoda > Insecta > Diptera > Syrphidae > Epistrophella > Epistrophella euchroma. Next base: position 114,690,113 of record OX346245.1, on the reverse strand, counting down.
GTATATGAATTTCTCAAACAAAATGCAATTAAAAAAACGCAATAATATTATGTATCATTTATCCTTTTTTATTGTGAAAGACCAATTTTTTCTCCTGAAAAAATATATATTTATTTATAATTATTTATTAACAAAATAAAAAATTTTGTAAAAAATTTTCCGTTATTAAGTAATATTTTTGATTTTAATATTCAATGCTCCCATCAATTTTTAGTCAAACACTTAAAACTTTAGATTTTAAGAAAATTGAAAAAAACGAAATCTAGATTACAACTTAATTAGTAGAAATAGGATCCTTGTAGCAACAAAATAACGGATGGAAGTCGAAGAAAAATTACTTTTGCTAGTTTTAATTTTCTCAAAAACTAGAAAACATTTTGACATCTGGTTTTTAGTGTTTGACTAAAAATTGATGGGGGCATTGAATATTTAACACAAAAATACTACTTAACAACATAAACGCTCTAGCTTTTTTCACAACTTAGGTGAATCACCCTGTAAATGTATTGTATTGTATCGTTGAAAAACAATAAAATCAAAAATATATGTAGGTACCTATCTAACTATCGGTTTTTAAAAACTAAAAAAATTAGTATTAAAAGTTTCTCTTCTTTGATCTTTTTAAAAAAAATGAGCTTACAAAAAAGTATTTATTAAACTTTTTCAATGGGTAAGGTTTTTTTCTACTTAAATAACCTATCCACATATAGGGACCTACCTATCTACACAATTACAAAACTTTAAAATTAGGAGTAATAAAAGTTCATATAAAACTCATGAAGGCCAAAAAACGCAACAAATTAAAACATAATCGTCATCATCCCAAATTGCATGAAAGCACTAACAACATCAACACAAGTAAAAAAAAAACAACCCTTGAAAATACATTTCGTCCAACAAACGTACTTTGACCTTGTCTGGCATGGCAGACAACGATTCAACTGCAAAATCAAAGTGGATGTTTTTGTCGTTGTCTCCCTTTCATTCAAATGGAAATATCTCTCATAATTTCCTCAATCATATTCATCAGCTTTCAAAACCCTCAACATTGAATTTTGATTTTCGTCCATCTAGCGGCGGCAGAATCCGGTGGCGCTTCTATTTGTATTTATTCAATGGTAGAAGTAGGAAAAGAAGGTATTAAAACGTTTTTTATTTGACATGAACAACAAACAACTACGAGAATGCCAGTCAAGGTCAACTGAAAGCGTTCGGTAGTATAGGTAGGTAGCTTCATCAAGGATTGTTTTTTGCATTTTTTGTGGTATCTCGCAAGTAAGGAAGGTGACGGTGAAGATATAATGATGTTTGTTTGTTTTTGTTTTTGTATTATTATCTTAAGTTTAATAAGTAAGAAAGAAGTTTCAACATTATGTAGGTATGTACTTATGTATGTATGTTTTTTGAAAGATATTTTATATTTTGCTTTGAGATTTGTAGACATAAATCTTATTCAGGTATAAGGGTAGGCACAGGTACCTACCTATCTAAAGTTACTTATCTAAAGGTTTCTTTTTACGGTTGCTCAAAGGTTGATTATTCGATTGTTAAAAATTAAAGTTTTTAAATATCGTCGGAACACTAATTTCGGAGTTTTAGGTTTTTATTACTGAATCATGTGTTGAATGGAATCTCGAACGGAGATTTAAACGGGTTGTTTTATGTAAGATGCGACAAAAGGCTAGGGCATGTAAGCAGGTTGTTTTAAAATCAAGTTATTCTAATGAATAATTTAATAAAAGTAATTTTCAAGCTTAGAATTAAATTAAATTAGATACTTTTTGTTCAAAATTTTGATTGTACAAAGCAAAAACATTAGAATGAATGATGAATATACTATTACAATCATTGAAATGCGCATTTAATAGTTTAACATTGAAGCCAATCAAAAAAATATGGAAACTAACATTTTCAGAAGAAAAACTAAAATTATAACAACAGGTATGTATGTACAGTGGCGGATTTAGGTTTGCTGCCGCCCTAGGCCCGTTTGAGTTCGCCGCCCCCCTTGTTGTTTTTTATTACCTTATCGTTCTTGCCGAGCCTTTTTTCTGTACATTTTGAACACGCTTTTATTTAGGTTGACCTACAATATGATAGATATGTACAAATGTATGTAATGGAATCTGTGAACTTAATTTTCAACAACTTCTAAGATATTCGTGTTGTGTAGGGTCTCCAAGTTGTGGTATATGTTCATGTAAAATGAATAAAATAAAAGGTATTAAAATTATTTATATATTTAATGCTTTATTATTTATAAATAAAACTAACAAACATTTTGAAATTGAACGAAAAAAATAACGAGGTCTGAGTTTTTTGTTTCTCCTAAAAATTTTCAAAACATTGCCTATATTTTTACATCAAAATATCTACCGATTTGACTTTCTAAATGTCCCTAAATAAACAATTAAAATTTTCAATAATAGTTTTCAATGATCGCTATAACTGGCCACTTAATTCGAATTTTTTCCAAATCCGTAGTACTGGACAGCTTGATAAATGGCGCAACCACAAAATGTGAACTTGTGACTACTATCCTTTTTATACACAAAATTTATTTACGTGCTTTATCGTTTATTTCATAAATTCTCAAACTTAAATCATTTATTGTTCGCTTTGAAAATTAATTATTTTTCAGCGAACCCAAAGAAAGAGATAAAATAAAAAATATTATTTTGTAATTTTTTCAATAAAATTTAACTTACTCAACAAATTATTCATCGTCACCATAAACTACTTTTTAACCAGTAAATATTCTCAGGTCTGTTGCCTATCCCCTGTGGCCCACTAGCGCCCACAGGGCACTTTTAGAATACCTAAATTATTTTGCAGCACCCCAGAAGAAACAAAACTACAAAAATTATTTTGTCATTGTTTTTTTTTATTCAATAAAATCACCTCTCACCACCCGCCTGTGGGTCTCTAGCGTCAACTTTGAGGAACGCCCGTTTATATTATGAATTCTTATTTAACTTTTGCCCGAAAATTTTGCCGCCCTAGGCCCGGGCCTAAGCCTAAATTCAGCACTGGGTATGTATACTTATAAAAAATATTGTAAAATGTTTTGAAGAGAATTTTGATGAAGCATGCTTCCAACAAAATGTTCTAAAATGCTTATATGAGATTTGTAATCAAAAAGAAAATTATCCTTGCTCGTTAAATGAACACAAAACAAAAATTTTCAACATGTCTTACTTATATTATTAAGAACAAAAATCAAACTTATAAACTCTAGAGCTACATAAGTGTTCAAAGAAAAAATTGAAAAAACTGGACATAATAAGACATATTTGAAAAACAATTATTTTTATTTTTTATAAAGTTTCATTGAATCGATAAATCTAGCCTTTAAGAAGTTACTTATTATTACTTTATTTATTTAATTTATATCTATTGAATTTGAAGTTACTTACTTACTTTACTTTACTTTAGATGGCGCTCACAGCCCAGGATGGACTACGGCCTCAACCAACAAGCCCCTCCAGCCAGCTCGGTCCCTAGCTAGCTGCCTCCAGTTACGCACTCCAAGTTGGTTGAGGTCGTTTTCCACTTGTGTGCGCCACCTAAGGTGGGGTCTTCCTCTGCTGCGCAGACCGTCAGGGGTAGATTCGAAGACTCGTCGGGCTGGTGCGTTGGTGTCCATACGCTCCACGTGTCCCAGCCATCTCAGCCGCTGAATTTTCAGCTTCTTGACCAGGTCGACGTCGCTGTAAAGCCCGTAAAGCTCGTTATTAAATCTTCTCCTCCATACTCCATCGATACAGACTGGACCGAAAATCACCCGAAGAATCTTCCTTTCAAAGCACCCAAGCAGATTCTCATCCGTTTTTGACAGGGTCCATGCTTCTGCCCCATATAGCAGGACCGGGATGATTAGGGTCTTATATAAGGTCTCCTTGGTTCTCTGAGAGAGGGCTTTATTACTTAGATGCCTTCTTAGCCCGAAGAAACAGCGATTGACGACTTCGAAGTTGTATCTATCCATCGTGACGTTTTGCCCGAGCCGACGATGTTGAGATTCCTTTCTCGATGATAGCATATACTTCGTCTTGTCCTCATTAACAGCCAAACCCATTTTCGGCGCCTCCGATTCAATACTTGCAAACGCGCCGGTAACAGCTCGCTTCGTTCTCCCAATGATGTCAATATCATCTGCATAAGCAAGTAGTTGAACAGACTTTTGAAAAATTGTACCTCTGTTGTTGACTTGCGAGTTGCGTACAATTGCTTCAAGAACGATGTTAAACAGGTTGCATGATAACGCGTCGCATTGCCTCAAACCTTTCTCGACATCAAAGGGTTCGGTGGTGTTCTTGCCGACTTTGACGGAGCAGCGAGATTTCTCCATCGTCATCCTGCACAAGCGGACGAGTTTGGCAGGGATGCCGAGATGCGCCATGGCTCTGAATAGCTCGTCTCTGTCTACGCTATCATATGCGACTTTAAAATCGATAAAGAGGTGGTGTGTATCGATTTGAAACTCCTGGGTTTTTTCCAAAATCTGTCGGAGTGTGAACATTTGATCGACGGTTGATTTGCCGGGCCTAAAACCACACTGATAGGGGCCGATCAGATCGTTGACAAACGGTTTTAAGCGATCACACAGTACAGATGACAAGATTTTGTATGCGACGTTGAGGAGACTTATACCTCTGTAGTTGGAACAGGTCAGAGCATCTCCTTTCTTGTGGATGGGGCACACTATACCGAGGTTCCATTCATCGGGCATACTTTCCTCCGACCAAATTTTGGAGATAAGCTGGTGTATACTCCCTACCAAGTCATCTCCCCCTGCTTTGAATAGCTCGGCTGGCAGGCCATCCGCACCAGCAGCCTTGTACGTTTTAAGCTTGGCTATCGCTAACCGCACTTCATTTGGGTCGGGTGGACGGAAATTTTGACCATCATCGTCCCAGGTTGAATGGAGTGTTCTGTCTTACAGCGGAATTTTGGCCATCTTCGCCGTTTAGCAGTCTAGAAAAGTGTTGTTTCCAGATCCTCAGCACCGACTGTGTGTCTACCACCATATTCCCACTCTCGTCTCGGCAGGCTTCCGTTCTGGCCTTGTAACCCTGGGTAGTTTGCCTCACCCTTCGGTAGAACTTTCGAACATCCCCCCTGCCGCTACAGTCCTCAATAGACTCGACCGCCCGCTTCGCATGCTCTCTCTTTTTCCTCCTGAGAAGTCGGCGTTCCTCCCTTCGCTTTTGCCCGTAGAGCTCCCGGGCTGCTCTCTCAGCAGCTCTGGTTCTAGTCTGCAGCATTGCTTGGTAGGCCTCGTTCTTTGCTTCATGTGCCAGTCTGCATTCTTCATCGAACCAGGGGTTTCGTTGTGGTGGCCTAGTGAAACCCAGCACATCAGTAGCGGCACTTTTGATGGCATTTTGGCAGTGTTTCCATTGGTCCTCTACAGATGATGCTTGTGGCGGGCTTGTTGAGAGTTTAAGAGAGACGTGGTCTGCAAAAGTCCTGGCTATCTCTTGCGATTTTAGCTTCGCGACGTTAAATCGTTTTACAGCATCCGCTCGTCGTTGTGGCGCCATAGATATCCGCATACGTACTTGCGCTACCACCAGGTAGTGATCCGAGTCTATGTTGGCACCTCGGAACGTTCGGACATCCAGGATACTGGAAGCATGTCTGGCGTCTATCGCAACATGATCAATCTGGTTGACGGTTCGTTGATCCGGAGACCGCCTGGTCCCTTTGTGTATATTGAGGTGTGGGAATTGAGTGCTTGCTATGATGACATTTCGCCCCGCCGCGAAATCAATGAGCCTGAGTCCGTTACCGGAAGTGTTGTCGTGCAGGCTGTGTCCTCCGACTATCGAACCAAAGATGCCCTCCTTTCCAATCTTGGCGTTGAAGTCGCCAAGAATAATCTTGACGTCGTACTTGGGGCACCTATCATACGTATCCTCGAGGAGATCGTAGAATTCTTCTTTGGTTGAGTCATCCTTTTCTTCTGTTGGGGCATGGGCACAGATCAACGTGATGTTTTTGAACTTTGCTTTGATGCGGATTGTGACCAGGCGCTCGCTTACATTTCTGAAGCCCAAGACTTCTTGCCTAAGTCTTCCCCTTACCACAAAACCACAACCAAAGAGCCGCTGGCCTTGCTCCTTGCAGCACTCGCCGAAGTAGATGTCACACGTTTTCATCCTTCGGATGCCCTCTCCATCCCATCGCACTTCCTGGATGGCTGTTACATCAGCCCTTAGCCTATCCAGGTTCTCCACTAGTTGTTCGGCTGCACGTGGCCTGTTTAGGGTCCGTACATTCCACGTGCAGATCCGAAATTCATTGTCCTTGTTTCGTTTGCTGGGGTCGTCAACATTAAAATCATCCATATCCGAGGCTTGTTGTTGTTTCGGAACCGATAAATTTTGTACGTGGTAGGGAAGTCACCCCGACGCACAACCCCCTAGCCTGGAGGACCAGATCCTTATTATAACTCCAAGGACGGGGAGCCGGATAGACCGCTCCTTATAGGCCTGAGCTACGAATACGTCGTAGTAGCCCATATAAGGTGTTCACTAAGTAGTTCAAACTGACTAGAACTGTAGACGCCACCGTTGATTCCATCTGGGGAATTCCTCCGCTGCCGCCTGAAAAAAGGAGAAGTGCCTTAGTGGAAACACTCCTCCCCCCCTCTCTCGTCTGCTGCCACCTTAAACCGTCCACAGGGATTGGATCCCCATCTTCAGTCAAAGGTACTAGGCACCCGATGTTCACCACGGGGAGGTGAGAGTAGGAGTTGATAGACAGAGGTTGATTGGGGACTCTTGTGTCCTCTTGAATGCACCGCGTTGTCTACCCTTTGAACATCGAATTTGAAGTTAATTCCCAAAATTATTATTTAATTTCAAAGCCTAAGAAACTAATTTTTGAAACTTTCACTGGCCTATATCTTTTTATGTTTTTTTCGAACACCTATATGTCTTAAAACTTTTTTCTCAAACAAAACGCAATTAAAAAAACGCATTCATTGTTTGTATCATTTATCCTTTTTTATTGTGAAAGACAAATTTTTTCTCCTGAAAAAAATTGAAAAATATAAAGTTTTTTATAATTATTTATTAACAAAATTATAAATTTTGTTCAAAATTTTACGTTAATAACCCATTTGCTGAAACGAAACTTCAATGTTTATGTTCAACTTAAACGCTTATGTTTTTCCTTTTTCCTCAGCGTAAACTGTCACATAAGCTCTTATTTTAAACTTAAATATTTAAGTTTCGTTTCAGCAAATGGGTAGTAGCCGTGGCGTGATGGTTAGTGCGATGGACTGTCATGCCGGAGGTCTAAGGTTCGATCCCCAGCCTCGCCACCTATTTATTTAAAAAAAAAACGGCTACTGCCTCTTGCGAGGAATTGACAAATCCTCCAAGAGTATCTCCTGTCACAGAAAAGTGCCGCTCGTTAGCCGTTCGGATTCGGCAATAAACTGTAGGTCCCCTCCATTCCTGCAGACACGCACACAGGGATGGTTGAGAGTTGTAAGTCACTAGGCCTTAGTTCTTCATGAGCTGTTGTGCCATCAAATTTATTTATTTTTTATTTATATTCAGCAAATGGCACTAAGTAATATTTTTGTTTTAAATATTCAATGCTCCTATGAATTTCTAGTTAAGCACTTAAAACTGGAAATCCAAATGTCTTTTAATTTTTAAGAAAATTGAAAATAACGAAATTTGCTTTACAATTACAACTTAATTAAAAGAAATAGAATCCTTGAAGCAACAAAATAACGGATGGAAGTCGAAGAAAACTTACTTTTGCAATTTCAATTTTCTCAAAAACTAGAAAACATTTTGACATCTGGTTTTTAGCGTTTGACTAAAAATTGATGGGAGCATTAAATATTTTACACACAATTACTACTTAATAACATAAACGCTCTAGCTTTTTTTCACAACTTACATAGGTGAATCACCCTGTATATGTTACAATACAGTATCGTATCGTTTAAATACAATAAAATTAAAAATATATAACAAAAATACCGGTAGGTAGGTACCTGTCTCTATCGGTTTTTAAAAACTAAATTGTGAAAAGTTACTCTTCTTTGATCATCTTTAAAATTAGGAGCTTACAAAAAAATATTTATTAAACTTTTTCAATTGGTAAGGTACATTCCTTCCTACCTACATAATCTATCCACATATAGGTGCCTACCTATCTACACAATTGCAAAACTTTAAAATTAGGAGTAAGAAAAGTTCATACCAAACTCATAAAGGCCAAAAAACGCAGAAAATTATAACATAATTGTCATTATCCCAAATTGCATGAAAGCACCAACAACAATATCAACACAAGTAAAAAAAAAAAAAACAACCCTTGAATGTACATTTCGTCCAACAAACGTACTTTGACCTTGTCTGGCATGGCAGACAACAATTCAACTGCAAAACCAAAGTGGGAGTTTTTGTTGTTGTCTCCATTTCATTGGAATAAAAATATCCCTCATAATTTCCTCAATCATATTCATCAATTTTCCAAACCCTCAACATTGAATTTTGATTTCCGTCCATCTAGCGGCGGAAGAATCCGGTGGCGCTTCTATTTGTATTTATTCAATGGTAATACTATAGATGGATCAATGAAAACACTACAGAAAACTAAAATAAAATAACACAAGAATTTTCAGTGCCAAGAAGTAGATATCTGATATTAATTTTTTGGGTGAGCTCCCTTAGGTAATCTAATTTATTTAATTTGAGCACTTGACCCGACCAATCAGCTGTGACTGCCACTCAAGTAAAATAAAAAATTCGAAAACTGAACCAAAGCGAAAGAGTAATAAACAAATGAAAAGTATAAACATGTATCGGTTTTTTTTACACCCATACCCATTAACCAGCGATGGAAATCGACTTTTGTCGATAGTACTGAACGCTGAAAAAAAAAAATAGTACTGAAAATGACCAAATAGTACCGAAATGTTTCCAATCGAGAATTCTACAAAGAATTTAATATTTTGTTAGATGTTGCCATTGCTATCGTTTCGCGCCAGTTATAGCTATCATTGAATGTTTCAATGATGGATAGGTTCAAAAATCTATGATTATTTTGATGCCAAAATAAAAGCTTATGACTTAATTGAGATATCATTTCGGCCCAACCTTTCTAATGAAATGACTTTTATTGTTCCAATGATCATTGATAAGGCACCTAGTGCAATCATTGAGATAATGAAAGTCAATGTATGTAGAAAGTTGGGCCCAATGAAATTTTGTTTTGGCAATAATAATGTTAATTGAGTCGTCAACTTTATATACAATAAAATAATCACTGATTTTGATTTTTATTTTAAGTACCTCAAAACTTAAATTTAAAAATTTCAATGATGAGTTTCAATGAAAACTATACCTGTCACCTTAGAGGAATATTTGGTTCGAGTATTCTGCCATCGATCCCTTGCAGCCATATTGATTTAGAGATAAAATACTGTTCACTATTTTTTGGAACGATACATATGTAAATGATATATCGGAACCATAGTAGGTATGTTGTTGAATTATGTATTTTCGGAATTATAATAAACTATTTGAACCATGTTCGAGGAATATTTGATTTACTTTTTCACGGAGAGAATTTTTAGAAAACTTTTTTTTTTTGAGAAAAAATTTTAATAGTTTTTTCTTTAAATTACATTTTTATTCAATTTTTGGTGTCAAATTTTTTTCAAAAAACGGAAAATCCATAGTATTTTTATATTTTTTCATATTTGGAATTATTAAGTGAAAACCGAATTTTCAAAAACCGTTGACATTTTTTTGGACAAATATATACTTTTGTTTATTTACGAGTATACAATAAGGTGTCCCCTAATTCGTGGACTATGTTTTAAGGGATGATTCCTGCCCGCCTGGAAAAATGGCAAGTTTTTGGCTAGTTTAGGCAAGGCCCTGGCACGATTTCGGCAAGGGAAACCTAGACGAGGAAAACATGACAGGCCCCTTTGAGTACTTCGCTGAGAACATTTATTTAATAAAATACCGATGAGGCTCTTGATAGTTACTAACTATGTAAGTAATAGTGAAGTCATTTTATGAAAATTAAAAAAAGCGGGATCTTATTATATCGTTATAAAAATGTGTTTTGAATACCTCCCAATAAGCAAAAAAAGTGCACCCCTGCAGGAGCACAAACGATGATACCACCGGGCGCTGCATGCGTTTATACTGACGTGACGTAAATGCACACAAACGGCACAAATATTGGGAAGAGAACTTTGTAGTGCACATGACCAACCATCAGTTTATCGGCAAGCTGGAACGTGGTAAGTACACTGAAGTTTTCGAAGAAATCAACATAACAAACAACGAGAAGTGCCTGTTGAAATTAAAACCATGGAGAATTTTCGTGGAGGCACCAACTGTATCATCCTGCTGGCCGTTGCCATGGGTCGCCAAGGAAATGTCTTCCGTCAACAATGCATACTAGAAGCAACTGTAGCTATCAGACACTAGTTGAAATATGTGGAATAAATCTGGTTTTTCTAGTCAGGGCTTAGGCAGAATTTAACTGACAAGGCAAAAAGGTACATAACTGGCGGGGGCCTAGCGAATGCCTATAGTAGCCCTTGCTAAACCCTTGTTAGTAACTATGAAAAACTTGCCAGGGCCTTATTGAAAACTAGATTCTTTTTCCAGGCGGGTGGAATCATTTAAAAAAAATTGTATGGCGGCAAAATTCTATCTTCCCTTTCTACTTTAGATTTTAGAGAAATTCAAAACAAACATTTTATATTGGTTGTTTTATTTTGTTAAGTTTATGACGCCAAAAATTTCACTTTGAAATTTAATTTCTAAAAAAACTATTCATTTAAAAAACAAGAAATATTAGATTTCAAAAAAGGTATATAGCACATTATTTGTTTTTAAAAATTTTTTTTTTCCATTTGTATACAATTTTTCAGAAATTGCCCGAAGGTGGAAGACGAATGTTTTCCCTATACAATTTGTTTTCTTGGAATGATCCGCAAGAATCACGAACTAGGAGACACCCTATATAAGTAGTTTGCATTAATTAAAATTGATAATAAATTATCTACGCAAAATATGAAAAATAACTTCGATCTACACATAATTTACAGCACGTTTAAAAAAAAAGTTTTAAAAAATTGATTATTTTCCCTAATTTTTTTGTTGTGTAAAACTATTATTTATATAATTTATTAATTTTTATAATTTATCAAACATCTAAATTCGAAAGGTAGATTTTTGAACTGTTCGATCATCTCAATTGAAATTTATATGAAAATCTCAATTTTTTTGCACGAAACAGATTGAATTTCGTCAGACTTAAACCCAAAAAGTGATTGAGTGATGAGTTGATGAAAATTTCTTTATTGGTCTTTTGCCAACAATTAAAATAGTACTGAAAGTTGAAAAGTCGTACTTACGTACTGGGAAAATAAAATAGTACAAAATTCAGTACAATAGTACCTATAAGCCTCTTTCCAACCGTGCCATCCACATTAAAACTTATGTTTCCTTAAGAGGGGTTTGCTATTCAAAATATATCCCATACTATACATATAAAATGAACTGTAAAGCTGTAATGTACAGATTTTAAAATCCAACTAATATTATGCTGATAAAAAAAAGTACGTATACGCCACAGTGAATCTACTTATGCTTATTTTGTGTTATTTATTTTATTGGGTGTGTAATGTTTTCATTATACTAAAAATAGGCAGTTTTTTTTTTTGTTTTTGTCAATTCTCTATACGTGAACGTGTTCTATAAGATCATGATATAATGATAAAAAAATATTCATATCACGATTTCCTTCAATTAATTTAAAGAAAATCGCGAAATGACAAACTGTCTGAGTTGGTACTCGAAGATGCCGAAAATCGGAAAATTTGACTCGGTTAGTAATAAAAATCATCAATCAATGACTTAAATTTTTTATTTATGCATATTTTTGTAGCTAAGTATACATATACAGGGTGATTGGTATAAGGTGCACCAAAAAGCTGAAGCGAGTAGGTCGGGTTAAGACAAGAAAAAGACGTATATACCCCCCTCTATCGAGGATTCGATTCTCCGCCTTGTCCACCTAAAACAAAAAGTGTTTTTCTTCACGGCTAATACCTCTTTCGTGGAACTGACAAGTCCTCCAAGTGTAACTCTTGTCATAAGTAAGTGCTTCTCACCTTAGCTGTTGGGACTCAGCATCGGCAGTAAACTGTAGGTCCCCTCCATTCGTGCCAATAACACGCACTCAGAAATGGTTGAGAGTTGTAAGTCACTAGTCCCTAAATCTACACGAGCTGTCACGCTATACCAAATTTATTTATTTATTTCTTTATAAATATTTGTGTTCTCTCAACAGTTTGTTCTACAATATCTTCGGTTTTGGATGAACCGCTTGCCAAATGCATGACTGACTTTTTTATAGATATTAAATTAATGTACCAAAATTTTGCTGAAAAAATTTAAGTTTAAATTCTAGAATTTCCACATTTCGGTGGATTTTGATCAAACATGAAATAACGGCGATTCCGGTTATAAGAATGATACGAAAATAAAAAGTTGTTAAAGAAAATTTATGTTTCAGTTAAGCTAATTATTATTTTAGATTTTAAATTTTTAAATGACATTTTTTGAATAGAATGGAAAGAACTACATTTAAAGATTTAAAAGCCTGTTGAATAGTTAAAAGACCTTTATGAAATCAGTCGTTAGATATTGGGTTTTTTTAATTTTTATTTTCATTTTTTTTTTGTCGAAAATGGTTGAATTCTTCATGTTTTTTACTGCGGCTGCAGCTCCGTATATGACTATGTTGCGTTGTGTTCGCAACATTGAATTTGTGTGTATTCAATATTTTGACAGCTATTCCAGCTGCGGCTCCAGTTGTAGCTTCGTCTTCATTTTGTTCAGGCAGTAAGACGCTTTAGCTGTGCTGATTTTTTTTACATTTTGAAATCACGTGATAAAAAGAAAAAAAAAACACTTTCACTCCTCCTACAAATGTTTTAATCGCAAAACAAAAAGAGGACATGAAATTTTTAGGTAATAAATTTCTTTAAAAAAGATTCATTATGAAGATTTCTGCCTCAAAATCAGTCGTTTAGACACCGAAAATTTCACGAATTACGAAATTTTACCTTATTTGGAAGGTCATAGCTTCATTGGCATTAGTTATACAAAAAAAAACAATATTTTTCATGTTCAGGAAGATCTTGGAGATTTCTCAACGTCAAAAATTTAGCAAGCGAATCCAAATTTTTTTTCCTTAGATTTTTGACAGCAAAGCTGAGAAATTTTTCTGATGAATCCCGTTCATGTAACTGAGATTCTGAGGGTAGGGCTCTGACATCTCATTTTCCTAAACATGCCTATTGATCACATTTGTAGGAAATTTTGTTTTCCGCAAGTTTCCAGTGTAGGTTAGGTACCTAGCTTTTTTGCGTTAAATCACACCCATTCGAAAGAAGTTATAGACACAAAACTGGAAGAAGTCAAATCTTGGAGTGGTTTTATCAGGAATGTGAAGGAGTTGGAGGAGGTGTGGTGTGGTCGTAATCTTCATATATACCCTATCAAAAATTTAGAACTGCCTGATAGATAGAGTTGGACCCAACCCAACAAAACAAATACACATATAGGTACTCGAAATTGCAAGTTGAATATTCATCGTCACACTTTTTCTTTGTTGAGACAAATTTTCCTTTAGTTTTGTAAACATTTTTGATGCAAGCAAAAAAAATTTTAATATAAAAATTTTGGCACCAAGACATATATTTTCTATGTCCACAATGGACTTTTATAATTGATACCGACTTTGATGCAGTATTGCAGGGGGAAACATTGCACTTGACTTACAGAAAAACGTTGCAAAAAATCCATTTCCATGTAATAAAGGGATATAGTGGACAAAAAATTCATGTCTCCATGTTCTCAATCTAATAAAAAATGAATCAGTAAATCATACATCGCGATAGCATTAATATATTCTGTTTAAACCTAACCCGCATATGTTTTGCAATTACCGAAAAGTTAAAACTTACAAAAGAATCTCTTAAGGGCGGTTTCTCTTTCATGTCATTATCTTAATTTATTGCATCGCTGCTAACCCCTACTTATATTCAAAATAAACTGACCATTCTTCTGTGTTTGCACTTCACTTTTTGACTTGATTCCGTGGTCTTTTGTCGCCGAATTTTTGATTTATCTTAAACTCATCTAGGTAAGGTATACCTATTATAGGTTGTTGAAATACACACCCAATAGTCGAGTGCATTAACGCCTATTAAACGCATTTTAAAGGGTTGAGGGTGCTTTTACTTTGTGCAAAACACAATCAACCCTATTTATTGATGGAATGTCTGGCCTAAGCCTAACAAAAACAACAAAGTGCAATTGTAAAATGTGAATATTAAAGAAACATTGCCCAACGAAATACCTAAAATACAAAAGGGTTAGACATTTTGTTTTGAATTTTATAATGAAATGGTGATACAGAACATTTTGTCCAATCTTTCACTGTTGAAGTTTTTTTTTTTTTCTTTAATTTAGTAAGAGTCAGGACAGGGGGTAACAACATGCATTTTGATTTTCTATTTTTGTGGCAGTGCAATTAAACAATGCACTTATATTCAACATGGGATATGAAAGTAGGGGTTGAAACAAACACTTCTTAAAATAGTCGAGTTTTTCTATGATGATGTTGATGTTTTTTTTTTTTTTTTTTCTAACGGTTTACGAACACAAGAGGCAGATGTTTTTATTGCATTTTATTTTTTGTGTCAGGTATGTGTGTTGTACCAACGCGGTGAATGCTTGTTTCTATGTCAAAAAGATGTCAATGAGGGAATTATTGTGTGCTTCATCTTTCATATTTGATTGATGAACGATCATTGGTTTGTACCTACCCCTTGTGCAAGAATGATTTTTGGTGGTTGTTTCTTAAAAGGGTAAATTCCAGCATAGTAATAAAAGGTTCAGTGGCAGAGGAGTTATTTTATTGTTTGTTAGATGATCTTAACACGGTATCTGATTGATTGACATTTTCCACTGAATTAACGCGTAATCCTTATTTTTTGTGTTTTTTTTTTTTTTGCATTTAATCGGGAGTGATGATTTTTGTGTGCATTATTTCACGCTAATAAAAAGGATTTTAATTTTTTCTGAGTTCATTTAAATGATATAATCACTTAATTTTCATGGAATTAATTACATACTTACATTTCTGGTCAACCCCTCACATTTCTGATCAACCCCCCCCCCCCCCCCCCATATTTTCAGTACAATTTTCTCTACTTAAATATCAACAAAATAGTGTTAGTGTTAAGGTTAACACAAAAAGAGGTAAATCTGCCGAAAAATTTAAATTTGCAAATTTGATTTATGGTGTTTTCCAATGCTAAAAAAAAGAATCAATTTTTTTTAATCCAGATCTGTCAAAATACCGATTTCAACAATTATCGTTTTTCAATGGGCAAACAAAATTGATTTTTCTCAAAGAAAAAATCATATATCAGATCTGGATTTTGCGACAGATTTACCCCCCCATTTCACTAACACTACTATACACCAGGTACAATTTACAGCTACCAGTTTGACATCATAAGGTTCACAGACAACGAATATACACTAGTGCCATGACAAAAAAAAAATTAAAACTCCATTCGCCACGAAAAAAAATCGAATTTTAAGAAGAAATCTGAATTATCCAAAGAAAATTATGGAGTGCCAAACGCATCATGGTCAAAAATCAAAAAAACTGCGAAATGTTCGCGCTTTTTTCAGTTATTGGCAATTTTAACCCCAAAGGATTAGTTTTTCGACTATAACTTTGCTCTACGATTTCAAAGTAATTAAATTTTCTTTAATTTGAGCCCAGAACCATCTGTGTAGATCCAACAATTTCGAAAATACAGATATTCAAAATTTAGCAATAATAAATTTGTAACAAAAAGTAGTACAATTTTCAGTATAATAAGAAAAAGATAGTTCTTGGCACAAGATGCATAAAAATACTAGAGCATAAGTTGGGTCAAAAGAAGAAAAAGATCCTTTAAAGGGGGTAGTCTATATCCCCCCGTTTATTTGGGAGGGACAATTTTTCAAGAAACTGACTTGAAATAGAAAACGACTCATAAAAATCCAACGAAATTTTTTAGACCAAATCCTATACCTTTTGTCAAATCCCGGAATTCATTCTTAAATTTTCTTTTTAAATGAAGTTATTTTAGTCAACAGCTTTTAAACAATTCAATTTCAAACCCAGAAATTAGGAAAAAAACATAGTTTTTTTGGATTTAACTATTTTTTTTTTTAATTTACTTTGATAAGTACCATTTTTATTTTAAATATTCAATGCTCTTATTAATTTTGAGTCAAACACTAAAAACCAAATGTCTAAATGTCTTCTAGTTTTGAAAATAATTAAAAATAACAAAATTCTACTTACTTTCGCGTTTTTTTTTTTTTTTTTGATTTTTGACCATAATGCGTTTGGCGCTCGAGTTCGAAAACTTGGGTTTTTCATGAGGGTAATATCATAAACGACTCAGCAAAAAATCAGAACTACCGGATCTAACGCACACGCTGGTTTATAAAGTCACTGGACTATAACTTGCCTAAAACACCCGCAAAATTTATTTGAGTTAAGTAAGAGAAAATTCTCTTATTTTACTCTTTTTTTCATATTCGTGAATCAGTGTGAATCGTGGATTCAAATTTTTTATAGAGATGCGTTTTCAACATAAATATACATGAATATTACTAGATTTTAATGCTAAAAGCAAGACAACACTAAAAAAAATTTGTTTCGGTCCATTAAGCAGTTGTTTAAAGTAATTTTACTGATTTTTTTTTTTTTTAATTTCAATTTTTGAATTTTACATTTTCTTATTTTAAATATCTGAGCGCGGTAATCCATCATAATTGCGCAAAACGTGTATAGTATTTGTTACAGCAATGGTGGCTGGGCGCCCATTTAAAATGCACGTGACCACTCAACGAATAGTCGACAAAATGGTCCCATTCTCTCACTATAGCTTTTAGGGTGAAAGAGAACGAACCACTTAAGTCGTTCTCTAGATAATACATATAGGTACTCTATGCCTACGCCCAGGGTTCCCAGGTCCCCAAAACATTTTTCCCCTTTTTTTGACACCAGAATGGTATTTTTTCTCCTAATTTTCTAATAAAAATCCCTTTTTTTTCCCCTAAGTAAATAACGTTTAAATTTTTGAAGAAAACATTGAAAATATATTGTTTTGAATTTATCTTGTAACATTTTTGTATTGTACATTGTGTACCTAACTTATATAATAGTGTGTCAATCAAAATATTTTATGAATTTAGTCATTCTGTCCTTTGTTCCGCTATGAGAAAGACAAAAACTAAAAGACTTAGCTTTTTCTGTTTCATTACGAAATATAATGCTAACAGCCTTTTTTTTTAAATCTTTGTCGGTTTCCTTTTCACTGAAAACTATTCAAGATAAAAATTCTTTGCATTTGTTTTCTTTCTTCTCACAAAAAAATTGTAACTGCATGCAGGAAAAGGTTAAGTAAGGCCGTGTTGGAATTGGTTTAAAATGTCCATTGAATTTTGACGCTTCTACAATCTATACGAGATTCACCTAACTAGTGTCAAAACTGAACATTCTGATAAAATTTGGCGAAATTTTAATTTAATTTGCACACGAAATTTTCACTAATAGATTCTTTTATAGGTTTTCACAATAAAATTTGAAAATTTATGAAAAAAATGTAAGAAATTTCATGTTTCCAACTAGACCTTATGTAGTAAAAAAAAATGAGTGAAGGTGTTGCACGGTTTTATTTGCATATGATTTGCATTTAATAAAATGCAAAGAATAGAACATTTATTTTTCCCCTTTTCGGATTTTGTTCCCCTTTTTTTAGGCTCTCCCCTTTTTTTCCCCTTTCGTATTATAAAATCGGCAAAAGTGGTGCTTTTCCCCTCAATCTGGGGGCACTGCCTACGCCAATAATTATTTTAGATGGTAGATTCTTTTCTGAGTGGATCTTAACTGAACTCGCTCGACGGCTCGACTATCCACCTATAATAATCTACCTATACTTGTTGGAGAATAACGTTCAGTGACGATTATAGCCAGTCCACCTGCTAACATTTTCAATACACATTTTTCTGCCACTTGACGTCGGAAATTTTTAAATCTTAGGCCAGGCGCGCATATGCAACTAAACAGTTTGGTTTCGATTTTGAGTACTATAGAATTATATGAGAGTCCGCGCACATAAACCGACGCGCACTCCCATATAATCCCATTGTGCTCAAAATCGAAACCAAACTGTTTAGTTGCATGTGCGCGCCTGGCCTTAAGCTCTTATTATAGTTCTCAAGTCGCCTTTAGGGCAACTACTCGTATTCGTATGTACAAAACGCTGAGATAATATTCCTTATCTACCTGTTACTGTTTCAAATCTTAGTTCTGTCAATTTAAAATATTTCATAAATTTTGGCAATGGAAAAAATTAAAAGCAGATGCACCTAAAAATACCTACCTACTTGAAATACTCAAATAAATTATATCATAATTACATATCTGACCACTCTAATGTGCACCTCCTTAGCACTTCAGATCGTTCGGTTCCCTACATCTCTAGCCAAACATAATTTGCATTTATTTCAAGTGTACAGTTTCGAAAAATAAAAATATCCTGATAGCAGAATCCCGCAGGGCATACAAAAAAAAAACCAGGGGAATTATGGGGAACAAAAAAAAATCACTCAATTTATTGTCATTTTCAAAAGTATACAAAAGAATTTTCTGTAAGGGAAGGGAAAGAAATTTGCTCCTGATGAAAATCAATGAACCGATACACATCAGACAATGACGTTTGGTGCATCCCGGCGGCGCGGCTGGGTGCTCGCAGCATCCCTTTTGACGATGTTGATGATGATGAGTCCTTTCATCTGAGTAATTCAATTGTAATTTCGTTACATTTTTATATCAGTCACCGATCATTTGCTGTCAGTTTCGTTTTATGTTTTAATAGGGCAAGCGTGCTATTGACAAATGACATCAAACTGAGCCTTAACATTTTTTTTTTGTATGAGGTTCGATTGGTAAGGTATCTACATTTAAAAAAAATTCATAAAAAATTGTCTTTTGATAGAAGAAAAATGCATTCATCATTCATAGAGTTCTTATACTATACGTACCTATACATTGTCCCAAATCTGTTAATTATGAGATTTTCAAGTGGGCTGGGAACAAAATTGTGATGAATTAAAACAAATTTCTATTCAATTATTTAATCGCCCACACTGACTGCATCCATGCAAATAAGATATAATAGGGTATAAAGGAGTTAGAGGCATATAAAGTAAAAAATGTCGTAATGTGTCGTGGAAAGTCAATCAAATTTTATACTCAGTATGATGAGATTTGCGATATCGTGTTGTATCAGACGAATCATTCAAGAAAGACCCGATATCTAGTGGATTTTCACAAATCTATACTTCGGCTGTATGTCTCAAACCGCAAGCTGTATCTATACTGCCTATAGCTGCTGCTGGAGGATGAAGATTGACGCCAACGCGCTGTGTGAGACCTGACAAATTGTCACACACTACCCTGAATCAGAACTGTGACAATCAATGGAATTTCAAGTGGCTTGCATTGTGTCGTCGTCGTTGTCATTAGGCGGTTGTCTATATAACTAAAGGAATAAAGGCATGCCTCTTGACTTTATTCACTTTTGCAGCTACATAATTATATTCCTTTGTTATAAACATATTTATTTATAGATTTTTGCCTAGTTAGACGGTGTCGAAATAGTTCGAAATAGTCGGAAATATGCTTTATTTAGGTCTTCTGCACACGAATCGTCGTGTCATAGACGCGTACAAGATTCGTAATAGCGACGGCGACGATTCCACTAGTCACTATGGCTATTCTGGCGTGTTAACTGAAAATGATGTATCTGATATTTGTCGATATTTTTAGTTAAGGTACGCCCGGCAATTTTCAGTTTCTGTGCTGCGACGAATACCTGCAGCTTACGCCTCGTGAGCAGTTGTCTATGCCTCTATGGAAACAAACGCGAATTACACATACGCTACACACATATATAGGTACTATATGGAAAGTTTTGGATTCGTAAAAAAAATTGAACTCGAGATAACAATCAAACTTGACATTACGATGATAGGGAAGACGAAAAAAGTGGGTCTCGCAATTCTGTCCGTCTGTCAGTCTGTCTGTGGACTCGCCTACAGCCTAAACCCTTAGACCGATTTTAATTAAACTTGGTATAAAGTGTTTTCGGGACTTTACCCCGACACGTTTTTTTCCTTTAATTTTTAGGACCAAAAATAACGGTACCTGTCATATAAATTTTTTTATCATTTTTGGAAAATCTTTTTCTCAAAAATGGCTCGACAGATTTTTCAAAAAAAAAACAATAAATTTTATTTGGTATATGCTACCTTTTTGTAAAAATTAAATTTCCAAAAAATGGTTTTAAATGGTATCTTCCATAGAATCATTTTTTTTATATTCGTTTTTCTAGAAAATGAATAAACTGATTTTGATAATTTTTTTTTATGGAGAATCTTCTGAAAAATTTCAATAGTATTGTAAAAAAAAAATTTTCGATTTTTAAAAAAAGTTTCAAAGTTTTTTTTTGAAAACCAAATATTTCGAAAACGACTTAGTTGATTTTTATAAAACATGGTAACAAGCGGTTTTTTAACATTGTCTAAAATATTTTGAACAAAAAGTTTTCTTATAGTCAAAATTAACGGTACCTTCCATATAAATGTTAAAAAACCGTTACAGGAAATATAAATTTTCTCGAAAACGACTTCTACGATTTTGATTAAAATTCTTCTAGATACTAATATTAGTATGGTCTACGATCTGCCAAAAAAAAATTTACAGTTAGCCATTATATTAACAGTACCTCTCATAGAACCATTTTCTTTATTTTGGACTATCTCATTATGTGTGTTACCGATTTAAATTAAATTTTTTATACAAAAGCTTCTTAAAAGTTTAAATAATACTGCATATCAAAATTTTGAAAAAAAAAAAAACAAATTTTTAGTTATTAAAAAAAATTTATAAATTTTTTTTTGAAAATTCGATATTTTAAAAACGGGTGGATAATTTTTTTCGAAATTTAATTTTTAATTCAACATAAATAAATACTAAGAAAATTGTGTACCAATTTTTTTTCTTAAAAATGTTTATAAAATATTATATATACAAAATTAATTTAAAAAAAAAAATCACTTCTACGATTTTAAATTTTTTTTTTAGCTCTCAAAAATTTAAGAAGATTTTTTTAATAAATTAATTTTGAATTATTTTGAATTTGAAGAGTTTTTGAATTTAAGCTCTTAATGTATAATAGGTACTAGTTTAAAATTAAAAAATTGTTTACTTTTATCACACTCAATCTTTAAAATTCGAAGAAACTTACTACAAGAGCAAGTTTGTGCGATCCAGTCGAGCGATTTATTTCTTGCTGAAAAAATAACTGTCGATACCTGCCATACAACCGTTTAGAAAAAAATTAAATTTTTGTTTTTTTTTCGACTTTCTTGTTAACGGTTTAACCGATTTTGATCAAAACTCATACTCTGGAGATCCTTTTTAGCTTAAATATAATATTGCTAAAAAATTTCAAAAAAAAAAAATATATTTTTTTTTAATTTTTTGGAATAAATATTAAAAATCGACGAAAGCACATAGAATGATATGCTGTACCTAACATTTTTGAAAATTAAGTCAAGAGCAATTTCGTGCTATCCTATACTATGTTCTGTAGGAGTAGGTGCACAGCTACACCCACTATACCTATTAATAAGATTTTGTGTGCCTGTGCGTCAATCGACGTGTACCAGTGTCGTAATTGCTTTAGAAAAAACCTACTACGAACCCTTTTTGTCATATGAGAGTTAGGTATATGGGTATTTTATCATTTGATTCAGCCAACCGTGCCGTCGCGTTAGAAAAATAATGATTAATCAAATCAGATATAGGTACTAGGTTATGCGACGAGATGGTTTCATTAATAAATAATATTTTTTTTTTAGGAACCTCGCACTCACTTCGTCATAAAAGTGTCGTCAATCTTTAGGGAAGTGGAGCGGTTCATATGCGTAGCAGTATGGCAGCAAAGTTTGAAGCAAAAGGAGGTTGCTTAATTAACTTACATTTATTGTGTTTCAATGTAGATTATGTATGGACTGCTAGTTAATTGTCACTTCCGTACATTTAACCAAGAAATCGCAGAGCTCTTGGGACTGAGCGCCCACATTCATTATACAACTCTTAAAAATACGTTTAAATTTAAATATTTAACAAGAACTGACAATAGATGGCATCTGAAAAATTGAATAATATTGTAATATTGTTTTATGTTTTTCGGGTTATAAAGGTAACATTGCATCCATCTAATTTGAAAAATCGAAAAAAGTTAGAACGAAAGAACAACAACTTGAGTGAGCTACCACCAAATTTTATAGCCTGGAGTTATTAGCTATTTCACGGTCGGCAGGCCGATCATCAGACTATTTTAGTGGAGCTTAGTCTATTAATGTTCAATTTCAATTCGAAAAACCATTTGCCCCACTGAGGCTCGAACCTAGACCAAGCGTCTCTGGGCCAAGTGCACTACGCACTGCGCTACCGAAGGTCACGTGATCATGTCGATCGAATGCAGGTCTTATTGTTTGACGAATGCATTTGAATCAACTAGCATTTTTACTAGCCACCACAAGCTTGTTGTCGTTCATTCTGGTTCTTTCTTTTTTTCTCCATACTCTTATACCCGGAGACGCTTGGTCTGGTTTCGAAACTCAGTGGGGCAAATGGTTTTTCGAATAAAATTGAACATTAATAGACTAAGCCATTAAAAACAATATACTGGAGCAAATTTTGGAGCAAACCATTCTAACGGAAAAGTATGGAAATTGAATTTCCTATTTTTATGTCGAAACATATTTCCGATATTGTGAATATTAAAAAAGGTAAACACCAACAAAGTTAGAAAAAAAATCTTTCAAGTACTTATATATTTTTAAAAATTTAGCACATCAAATATCAAAATTAAAAAAAAAAAAAACATATATACCTACTAAAAATTTGTAGTGTTTCAAATTCTCTGCAAATTAGCTTCTCATATTATTTTTGTGATTAAACAGAAAAGAAATGAACATCGTAGGTACCTATAATTTTTCTAAACCAAAAAATTAAAAGATCAATCTTTTTTCTTATTGCGAAATACTATTTTTAAGCTTAAAAGATGCTAAAAAAGGTTTTCTAGCCTTTTCGTATAGTCCATCGCTGAACATTAAATTTTGTACAAGAAATTTTTTTTGATGGATCTGTAGGAGCAATCAGTGTGAGTGTAAAAACGATAGTTTTCGGGGTTGAAATTGAATTCAGGTTTCACACTAAACTAAAGCCACACACACTTACGTCAAATAATAAATCCTCGTTATGAAATAGAAAATTATTTTTTACAATTGATTTTATTGCAAAAAAAAATAATTAAACTTTGTCCGCGGCATTTCTAATCAGTCCCCTGGAACATTGAAACAATCGAAAAAATCGATAACTAGAATATCGGTTGAATGTCCAGCGCTAGCAATGTCAAGTATCGAGTCTCCTTAAAATAAAATCGTGTGACCAACTCGCTTCTGTTTGTTGTGTGAGTTGTGAAGAAAGCATTCGTACGAGAGGTCGTCGATTGACCCTTCAGTTTATCAGTTCTTTGGTAAGTATTTACAAAACAAATTTGTATAATAGTAGGCATTATTGTTAGCAGTATAGTATAGGCTGAATGAAACTGTAATATTATTATATTACATTATTATATTATTATATATTAATTTTTTTTTTTAAATTACAACCTTAGCATGTTTTTTGCGCAAAAACTTAGTCCCCTGGCCTAAGTCCCCTGATGGCTTTTCAATGAAGAAAAGTACTGAAATATCCCAGGAGCCTGAGAAATTTTGCATTTTCGTACATATTCATTGCGAATGTTTCCAAAAAGACTACAATTCATTTAAAATTGATTCTAAATAAAAAAAAATTTTAATTAATATTTCATATCGTAAGTTTTCTCTGTCAGAAAAGAAAATGGAAGAAAGTAGAATCATGCTGAATTCGTTTCTGTAATTTGAATCAATTTGAATGCGAGCATTACCTTTGTGGATAATAGAATATCCTGCAAGATTAACTGGAAATAATGATGATCTTTATGGAAATTCGGGTTCACATACTTCAAAAGCTATTAAGTGCAACCGACTTTGATACCATATTTTTTTTTTTTTACTAAAATGCTATGTTGTACCATTTTTATGTTTTTAAAGCCTGAATAAATTTAATTTTTATATTTCAATACATGAGTCGTATCTCAGAGAAAATTAGAGGAATACAATTGACTAGGACAATTTTTCTCGACTTTTAGCTTCCAAAATGTCGTGCCGAAATATTTACCATTTTATTCCATATGTTTTGTATAGCACAAACAAAACTTAACACGTTTGTATAGAAAACTGAATTTCCTAAAATGTATGTTAAGGCAATTTTTTTCGTAAAGTTTAAACCAAAAAAGTTATAATCAGAAAAGGATGACTATTGTCAAGAAAAATATCAGTACCATTTTGTGCATTCATATTTTACATCCTTTTAAAGATGATTTTCTTAAAACGGTCATCTTTTTTTGAATATAACTTTTCTGTTTTCAATTTAACGATAAAAAGTGCCTGATATGAACATAAATGCACCTGCATTCCGAAGAAGAAAGAATTCCTATAGTAAAAAGAAAAAAAAACTAAATAAAATTTATAAACCACACAAACCATTTAGCATCGAGCATGTTTTGTTATGTTCGAATGCAACCAATTAATATTTCGTTTCAATTCCATCATTCTCATAAATAAAACTTCCAGGTTGAGGTTCTTCAGGGTTGAATTATTTCTTTCATCAAACTAAAAAAAAAACTATCCAACAAACACGTAAAGCCGGTAGATTAGAAATACATCTGTGTAGCGCGGTTAATGCATTTTCTGTTGTGTTTTGAATTTGTTTTTATTCAATTCTCGACTTTCTTTCAGTTTTTTTTTTCGTCTTTTGTTGACTGTGAGGTGAGCTCATTTTATATTCTGCATTTGATTCTGTTGGGAAAAGTAAGCGAAGCGCTACAAAACAACAGAACATCAAAACCAAGAAAACTTGGCTTGGTTTGAATAATAAATTGCACTTCAGCTCAGTTCCATTCGAACTTCTGTGCCGTCGAGTATCGAGTTTTGTGGTGTGCGCTCACATTGAATATTTTACGAACGACTTTATCGAATTCAATACGAAATAGTGGATGTTTTTTTTTGTTAGTTCTTGTGGTGGTAGAAATTCCCACAACATTTTTGGTCGATTTCTTCTAATTGTTTGTTTTGTCATAAATTTTTATTTTCTCGTTGAGTGTGCATATCCTGTTTGTTTGTTAGATAAATATCCTTTTTACTGTTTTTTTTCGAGACATACCTATAAAAAAATATCCTGAGCAATCAGGGTCTAAAATATTTTGTCAGTGTCACAATACAGATGTTTAATATCGAATTACTGAAATTGTGAAGAAGTTATACATTTTCTTTGAGATCCTTTTACTTAAAGGATTGTTGTGGTGGCTTTGCGGGAGAGTGATCGATCAGTATTGTTCGGATATCGAATTTCATATTTCTGTGAGTGGATTATATTTATAAATTGATAGAGATTCAAGTGGATGCAATTAAAAAAAAAAAAAAAAAAACGAAAAAAGGATTTAATATTACATTTCAACCAAAAACAAGGATTAACATAAATATTTATTTTTCTCGTCACAGTGGTAAGTTTTTTTTTTTTTTTTTAAATTAATGACTTGTATTGTTTTGTATATTTATTTATAAAACTTTCAATTGATTTACGCTAGCAAAAGAATTCCGATTCTATTTTAACGCAGGCAGGTATTTTGCTGAAGAATTAAAATTCTTATCACGCACATTTTAGTTGTAGTATTACACTTATGGTAACAACTTTATTGAGACACCCTCGTGTACACTTATTATGTAAGATTTCTGATCACGTTTATCATGAAACTAACATCAATTTTTGACATTTTCTGCCTGTAAGGATTTGTGTATTCTTGAGATAATTCTAGTTAATCTAGAAAGGAAACAATATGAAGTAGATAACTGTGAGCATACCTAATTGTGCGACAAAAGATTATAGGTACCTTTGCGATCGGACTGCCCATGTTTGGTCTGGAAAGGATATCTTTAAGGAATACAAATGAAGGCGGCAAACTTAAAGAGGGTTGTTTAAATTCAATGAGTGTTCCAGTGGTGTATGAACAGAACATTGATCGACGGAATCTAATAGATGAATGAATCAGTGCGATGAGCATTAATAATTAGGGAGTACCTATATTTCACAAACTATAAATGCCTTAGCCAATGAAACCTATAGTTATGACTTGGTGTAGTAAGTAGTAGACTGAAAACAGGGCAAGATCCTTCAGTTAATTTAAAAAGGGGTATGCATACTTATTTAAGCATTGAAATAATTAAAATATTTTTTGAAAGTCAATTTAATTTATATCTCAATTTATTTTTATACGGTTGTGTAGTGTAGCCTATATTTAACCAATCATTTAATGACCTTAAACTTGAAGATTGGACAATTAGAAGTTAAGTTATAAGCTTCGTAAATTGTAAGCCAACTATGATTATCGGTTAGTTTTGGAGATTTTGGATAAAATAACGCTATTATTTGGTAGATGACGGTTGCAAACGGATGTTTTGATTAATTTGATTTTTCATGCCAATTTATAACAGTTTTTGTTTAGTTTAGGTACATATACTTTTAATGTGACACTGCCGGACCAGGACCTTTGACCGGTAGGCATATTTCGGGCACCCAGAGTTCTTTTTTCCAATTTGCAAATAAACTGTTATAATTGTTATAAACTGGTATTTTTTTTAATATCTCCTTTTAAGATAACACGTTTAGGAACTGCGTGTGACTCTCCGGCACGGTAGGCACAGCTTTTACTCCCTGAAAGGCCGTGTGCAACGCCGAGGGCGGCTATAAAAGCTATCCCATTTTGTATGAATTTTTTTCTACGTGGCCTGTAATTAAAATACTAATTTTCCTTAATTGACACCTAGATAAAATCATTTTTGCTAAATTTTGTCCAATTTTTTTGGTGGTTGTTTTTATTGAAAAAAAAAAAAACAAACAAAAGATATTATTTATATATTATTATGTTTTCTTTGCTTTTTTTCAATAAAATCAAGCCCCAAAATAAATGGACGAAATTTGACAAAATTTGTTTATTTATATTTATATACACTTGTCAAAAAAATTAAGGGAACAAAAACAAATAAATTTTTTTTAGTGTATTTTGAAGAGCTGTATCTCTATGAAAAGTGGTGATATTGAGATGAAACAAAAAGCATTCTAAAGCTTTATATTTTTCGTCTTAAGAAATTTTAGAAAATGATTTTAACGGTACCTAACATTGCGCAATCATAAAAAGCAGCACGAACAAAAATTTTTAATTTTTTTTTTATTTTTTGAACATTGTCATTTTCTTTGAATTTTTTTTTTGAGCCAATTTAATGTTTCGCTTCGATAACATGTTTATTCAGCTTTAAGGTCGTCTTTTTTCATCATTCTACATTTTTTTTCAGAAGAATATAAAAAAAAAACAGACTTTTGACGTTGACTACCAATATCTGCAAAAGGAAAATTTAAGGGTAGTTTTAAAAACTGGAAATAATTTTCTTCAAGATTTTTTCAAAAGTTTATAACGGTTATTTTTTTTTTGGCTCCTTACCGTTACATTCAGAAAAGGTCAAAAAAACAACTTTTAAAGACTTTTTGTAAATCTTTTACTGCTTTACAAGTATTGACTGCAGGACTCAATTTGGTAGAATATTTTAAAGAACTGTAGACAACCAATATTTTTGTAAAATTTCAAATTGATCAATTGAACCGTTTTCCCGTACCGAATGACCAAATTCGTACAAACCAATTAAAGGAACACATTGTATGTTTCATAAAAATTTTGAAATCGTCATCAAAATGGAAACGAAAAGAAAAAATTCTGCCACTTTTTTCTCAATTTTATGTTAGTTACATCTCTTGGATTGCCTTGTCTGTTGCCGCGAAGAATTCCAATTAAGTGGCCCGCCATGGCGTTTGACGAGCAAGGAGGTTTTTGGCTAAGGAAACAGAGGTATACAAATTATCGGTTGTGCGGCCGTCAATGCCACCAAAAAACCATTTTTATTTCTCCTCGCACTTCTCCCCGCCCCCGGGGCGGCACCACCCCTTCTCCCATCTTTTCTTCCCCGCCCCTTTCCCACCCCTTTTCCTATCCCTGTCTAAATATTTTTCGGCCAATAACACAGTTTTATTCAAATGTGAAGTAGTTTGGGTAGAATTTGCTCTTTGGTTATTGGAATAAATTTAGCCTGCATATACGGCACTGGTGTAAGTAAACCCGGCTGGATCACAAAGATTATAGACTTGTATACCATACTTATGTGATTTCCCTGGGTTGTACTGCCGAAATTACAGCCTACCGCGCCAAGGGACCATTGATTCATCTACTGTCAAAATTTATTTCGGGCTTCTGGCGTTGACGATGTTTTGTTCAAGTAGGTCTAAAGTTCCACTTTCTTTTCCCAAACGGTTACCGCACTAATAGTTGAGTTCTTCGCAAAGTAAATGAATTTCAATATCAACTGGAATCTATTCCGCGACAATGAATTTTTGAAAAACTTGTCAGTACTCCCGTAGTGAGCAATAGCCCTGCCCATATACATACATAACGACTTCAAAAAATTTTGTATCTCCTGCAAGTTAGTGTCTACCCATTCCCTTGCGCGAGAAGTACGCGCTGTAGTACAATTACCTGATAAACCTTTTCGGTAACCATAAGTCCAAAAATATCAATAGGTTTTGCTGAATATTTATAAAACCATTCTGTTCGAAAGTGAACATTTTTAGGGATTGTTCAATAAATGCTGTCCACTCGGTTAGAGGTCCATCAGAGACACTTGACATCACAACTTGATGCGAAAGCTCAATTCTAACTGTGACCACCGGCCGGCGGCGCGGCTCACTTGGCACCTTATGCATTTCAGTTTTATCAGGTGCTGTGTGACCCGCCGGTAGTCACTCCCATAAAACACTCAAAAATTGACGAAACACTTAACATACACTTTTTTGCAAAAAAAAAAAAACACTATTGGCACCCGGGTGAAAAAACGAAAGTTATAGGTATGTGCGGCACGGTAGCGAACGTGTTCGATATATCAAAATTATCGCCATTTAATTTTAATAAATCCATTCATGCAAATATCTGACTGAGAAAAAGGAAATTGTACCGATTTTTCTTTCTCCTTCGGCATCACATACATCAGGCTATATTTTTTGTTCATGATATCAATTAGAAAAGCTACTGTCCTAATAAAAACACCTTTATTTTATTAATTTTTGAAGCTAACACAATCAAACAAGACCTATCCGAACCCTTTTCAAGGCCATCTGGTAAAACAAATTAATTCATTTTTAACACTTTAATAATGGATTTTAATTTAATACTGATACATTCACATAAATATCTAGAAGTGGCGTTTAAAGTGCAAATAACAAACACTACACATGTCGATATACCAAAAAAAAAAAAAAACACCAGACGCTTTCTGCATAATTCCGCCGACAAAAATTCCTCAGCAAAAAATTGGCCCACTTTTTGATAATATAATTTAAATAAATTTCAAGTAAAATTATCGTTTTGATATTGAAAGAAATCTGGATAATAAAAATGAAACGGTTTCGCAGATTTTTAAAATTATGTCGATTAATAGATGTACCTTTGTGATGACATTTGAATATTTTGCATCTGCCCGTATAATAAAATATAAAAATATGCAATATTTGTATCATACAAAAAAAAATGTTAAAATACTTTTACTTTAATTTCATTAGAAATCAATATCAAGGTCTTTCGCACCTTATTTGTGATTTGATTATTCATATGATATAAATGAGTCTCGTAAAGAAAGACAATGGTGATATTTAAACAAAAAAAAAAACTATTTTAATACAGTTACTAATTTCTCTGATGAACAAATAATTACGTACATGCATACAAAAAAAAAAAAAACATAAACAAACTAAACGATAATTGATTTGGCATCATTTTGTGTGGGATGGTAACATCACTACATCCAATTGGCTTAATGTCAGGTATCACAAATTCTGAAAAAAGTAATTTCTGTTAATTTTTGATGACATTCGATTACGAGTGGGATTAATATTATTTTATATTTTTTTTTAAATTTTACTTTATATGTACCTACATTGTACATCTATCTAATACAACAAGGATTCATGAAGCGCATCATTTAAGTTTATTTTAATTTTTGAAGCTATTGTGGTCCTGTTATAACAAAGCAAAGAACAAGGTAATTAATTTCTTGTTTTTATTTGTTATAGTATAGTTGATAAGGCCCCCTTAAACGGGTCATTAATAAAAAGGAACATTGTAAAAAGGAACTATCCATTTGTTATCAACAAAATCTTTCCCATGCCTGGCGCTGGCGTGCGAAAGTTTTTATCTTCGATTCTGAAATCAAATTCAAAAGCATTTTCTCTTTTTTTCGGTGTTCAGTTAAAAAAGGCCATATTTCAAAATCCAATTAAAATAAATTAAATTTTGTAAATATGGTCCAGTATATGTACAGTGAAAGCTCCTACTGCGGACAACTCCCTTAAACGGACAATCCCTTTAGGCGGACAAATTCTCACGACCGTGATGGATCTTGGATGTGAATTCCATACATTTTGTGATCCCTTAGGCGGACACTCCCTTACCCGGACGCGGACAAGAATATTAGCCGTGATTTGTTAAATTAAATTCCTTTAGGCGGACAAAAATTTTTTTTAGTATGTAAATTTCAACCATTTTTTTAGAAATACTTTAACATATATTTATTTTGCATTAAAAACGGTTCCCCTGGTTCACAGCGACAATAGATGCAATGTCATTAAATTATTGTCGTAATCAAATGTATAATGGATTTTACTTCTGCAGCTGTAGTCTGTTTTTGTATCTTGTTTTTTGTATCTTCATGTAAGTTTTTAGTTTGAATGGATTTCATGGCTTGTAGGTGCAAAAATTTTGCATGATGCCACCTAGATACTATACATTTCCTTATGTAAATATTTTTTATTTTTTCCCTTGGACGGACAACTCCCTTAGACGGACAAAAGTGTTCCGACCGTCGCTGTCCGGCTAAGGGAGCTTTCACTGTATTTAGGTTTTTTAATATTTTATAAGGTATGACATTCTTTGTTCGATTTCATTAAGATACCATAAGAAGCTTGAATCTGAATTTTTGACTGTCAACCCTTTCCAGGGTTGCCGCTGTCTTGAAATAAATTTGAAGTAGTTTTTCTCCAATAACATCCTGTTTTTTTGATTTAATTGATATAATAGCTTTAACCATTTTTGACAAGAAGAATGTGCCCTACAAAATTTTCTATATGAGGACAAAATTCTTTTTGATGGATCTGTAGTGTGTGTGTGAGTGTAAAACCGAGTTTTCAGGGTTGAACTCACTCCCCCCCCCCCCCCCCCCCATTTGCCCACCATTTTGGAAAAGGGGGCGTAAAAAGGTCTTCGCAATATCTTGAGAACCATACATACCACAAACAAAATTTTACCATATTTGTGTAGAGAATTAAAATTTATGTTAACACACTTTTTTTCGTGAAATTGAAAACAAAAAAAATTATAATCAAAAAAAAATAATTCGTATTGCGGAAACAGGGATTTGAAGTTTTTTTTTGAAAAAAATTCCTTATTTTCGAGTTATTCGCTTATATCTTCTTATATTATTTGGCAATCTGGTGCTCATAAGTATTTCAAAAATTGTTCAATTCAAACATTTTGGAAAATATTTTTAATACAAAAAACAATCAAAAATAAAATTAAAGCTGATTTACAATGGCGCGTTCGCGTTAGAGACGCTTACATATACGTTTACAAGCTTTACGAACGCGTCAAAATGACAGACGACTTGAAGAGAATCTGAAAATCAAAATGAACCTACATAACTGTAATCTCGAATTCCTTTCAACAAACAATTCCATTATTTTTTAAACAAAATCGATTTTTTTCTTTCAATAAAAGGAATTTGTCTAGAAAACCCGATTTTTTCTTCTAAATAAATCGATTTTTTTGTTGAAAGGAATTCGGACATTAGTTTAACTGTCAAAACGCACGCTAAAGTTGATTTTTTTTCAACTTTAACGTCGAGGTAGCTTATGTTACGTTGGTTTGTGTACATGCTAATAGGTGCCCAATCGTAACATAATACCCAAGGCGTCATTGTAAGCACTTTGCTTAAATTGCTATGTGTGAGCTTTCGCGTTGAAAGAAAAATTTGTCAAAGCGACGCCCAACGACGGCATTGGAAATCAGCCTTTAGTCTTTTTAGTTCATTATAGCTTTTAACTAAAAGAGCAAGTTCGGGAGATCCAGTCGAGTGTATATTTTCTATTAACTCTAGAAAAACTGATGATTTTTTTTAAAACGATATTATGAACATTTAAAACTCGAAAATTGGAAAGTTTTAAATGTTTATAGATTTTTAAAGTTAGGCCTCGTAGGGTTAGAGCCTTGGTTCTTAGTGAGATTTCTAATAACATTTAAACAGTGAAATTTTGGCAACCTGTTTTAAATTAAGCAGTTTTGGTGGGATTGATTTCAACCCAAAATGATATAAAGTAAATGAGGTAAGCTTAATTTTATTACCAACAAAACGCTATCAGTTTTTAATTATGGTCTTCAATGACATTTAAAATTGGTGCCTTCATTAGGAGCCAGTTAAAGCGATCAAGAAAACGAAACAGTAAACAAGCCCCTTGGCCGTATACCTACAATACAAACATAAACTTTGAGGAACAATAAAATGTAAATGGAAAATCCAATCCGTTATAAATTATTTTGTTTTAGATACCTCCCACTTTGTATTTTGTTCTTTACTATAATTGGTACAGTAATTTTAAAATATTTTATAATATTTAATTTATAAGTAACTTTTTATTTAAATTTTGTTTTCTTGTTAACCAATATATGTACATTTAGCACTATCTGTGATGAAGGAATACAAATACATGCAGCCCGTGTAATTTATTTAACAAATAAATTTTAATTGTGCTTGAGATCATCATCTACAGCATGTGCATGATATAATTGTAAACCAATTTATAATGTTTCTGACTTTCATTTAATTCAATCGAATCGGATTAAAAGTTTTCACTTTTTTTTTTTGTATTATTTGTATTTAACGAATGTACTTTGCAACAAAAATTCGTTCATTTCTTCAGTTTCATTTTGTTGAGATGCATGTATCGTTTTATTTTGTTTTATTTAAGTTTGATTGCACATTTATTTGCAATTGCAATAAATTGCTGACATCCTCAATGACGCGGTTCAGGTTGCAGGCAAATAATGCAACGTTATAATAATTGAAGTTGTTTAATTGCTTACCGTTATGTGTAGCTTTTATTACATATATGTTTATTGACTTTGAACAGAGGTATTTGATACCAAAAACAATTTATTAGGTAATTATTGTGAAATCGTTAATAAGAGATTATGATTTCTTTAGATGTTGTTTTTGTGATGAAAGAACAAAGTTTAAAATGTGGCACAATAGAAATCTAAGATCGCAGTGCATTGTATAAACTCCAGATATTTAATTGAGTTATGTAAAGAAATAGCAAAGGTCAAGAAGTTAGACGAAAAGAGTTGGTATTATAGACTAAAGAATCCGTAACTCGATTATTATTCTGTGAATGTATTTTTTTATTAATTTCTTGCTACTTGCACATAAAAATTAAGATAGAATTGGGTTAAAAGGTCCCTTTTTCGCGAATATTTAAAAAATCAAGCTTTGAAGCAGAAAAGTGTATCTACACAAAAAAAAATTAAATTTCCTAAAAAAATATGCTCTTCATATTTTCATTAGAAGCCAAACTTAGGCTACGGTTTCGATGCCAGCGATTTTTACTCAAGCGAGTAACTGGCTGAACAGAATGGTGACGCAGACGGAAACGGAGACGGAGCCGGAATAGCTGTCAAAATATTGAATACACGCAAATTCAATGTTGCGAACACAACGGAACGTAGACGCATACGGAGACGCAGACGCAGACGGAAGAGTTCACCAACTTTTAACTTTTGACGTACGGCACTTTTGACGTTTCAATTTGTATGAAGAAAAAAAACAACTTTTTGGGTCGGAAAAAAATATTGTGGTTATTTGTATCGCGAAAAAAATTATTTATTAAAAGGAAAATTAGAGGAAACAAAAAATGTGAATTCTGAGCTTGTACACAAAAATATTTTTTTGTTTTTCTTCAAAATACTTTCAAAGCTGTACAGCTCCATTGTGGACATGTAAAAAAAATAACGTACGACACTTTTTGACAGCTCTTCCAGTTCCGTCTGCGTCTTCAGTTCCGTCATTCTATTCTGTTCAGCCAGTAAACGAACAAAGCGATTGAAATTTCGAGTTGTGTACAAAATGAGCGATGACAGCGATTTTAAGAAAAGAGAACACAAAAAACTATAAAACTATGTCTTCGCTACTCCACTTGCAAAAATTAGCTAAACATAAACAAAGGTGTGGGGAAAAATGCCTGTAAATACAAAGAATTTTTGTAGGTGTGCGTCAAACAGTCGGTTTAGCAAGGATCTATGAAGAAAGACCGAGAAAGTTGGGTCAGTGAATTTTCTTGAAGGGGCAGCCGAAACATGTGTCAAAAAATTAAATACACACAAAATCAATGCTACGAGCACAAGGAACGCAACTGCAGGCGGAGCTGCAGACGGAATCGCAAGGGTTCGCGAACTTTTAATTTTTGCTGTGCAGCTATTTTGACGTATCAAATGGTATGAAGGAAAAAAACAACTGCGCCGGAAAAAAAATATTGTGGTTATTTGCATCGCAAAAAAACCCCTTCACGAGGTCATGGAAAGATGACCTCGTGACAAGAGACTTCGACACAACTATCTCCACTTCCACTGATGGGTCAAAGATAGAGAGCGGAGTTGGTTCGGGTGTCTTTTCCGAATCTCTGAATATTTCCAAATCTTATCGGCTTCCCAACTTCGCTAGTGTTTTCCAGGCGGAATTGCTGGCAATTAGGGAAGCATGCGTAAGACACTCAAACAAGACCCTAACAAGAACCGTAATACTGCCATCCTGACAGATAGTCAGGCAGCCGTTAAAGCAATTGTTTCGCCACTATCGTCTTCCAAATTGGTTCGACAATGTCGTGATGAGCTCGCAAGCCTAGATGGGAACTTCAGGGTTCCAGGTCATTGTGGAATTCAGGGAAACGAGCGAGCAGACGAATTGGCCAGGCAAGGATCAGCCCTTCATGGCTCTCTTGCGGCTTGGGGTTATGAAGGGCAATATATTCTCAATTTTTCTATAAGTGAATCCAACCGTAGGTGGCGCAGTTTAGCTAACTGCGTCATATCTAGAAAGACGTGGCCCACCTATAGCAAAACCCGAACAACTGACCTGTTATGCAGACCCAGACGAGACATAGCCAGGGTCGTTGCGACCTTTTCCGGTCACTAGCCGATCGGAGAGCATGCGGCGAAGCTGGGGCATCCCTCACAACACTCACTGTCGCAGCTGTGGGGACCAGCAGGAAAGGGAAACCTTCTTTTATTTCCTCTGTAAATGTCCCGCTCTGGCCAGAATCAGAGCACAATCATTTGGAAATGCCTTTTTCAACGACCTCAATGAACTCTCCGAACTGAGGATCAAAGACGTGATCTCTTTTCTCAACGGGTCGAAGTGGCTCTAAGATGAACATAGTAGCTATACTGCACCATTTCTCCGTCAGAATCCTTAGAGCTTAGAGCACAAGCAGGTGGAAAACGGACTTCTGACACTCATAACACCGTTTTATAAATACATAAATCACACGAGTCATGGTATCAAAACGGCGCTCAGCGCTAATTGGGTCACCGAGCTTGGGTTGCTCGGGGCCGCCATTTATTGCAAATAAAAAATGTAAATTCTGAGAACAAGAATAGTGTTTTGTTTTTCTTCAAAATACTTTAAAAGCTGTATAGTTGCATTGTGGGCGCTTAAAAAATACGACGTACGACACTTTTTGCAGCTCTGTCTCCAGTTCCAGTTGCAGCATTCTATTCTATTCAGGCAGTTAAAGCTGTGCAACGAAAACCCCATTCGCGCGAATTGAGCAATCAATCGCTTGAACTTGCTTACTCACACGATTAGAAATCCCTGCCAACGAAACCGTGCCTAAGTGAGATGCGGGCTATAGAAATGTCAACAAATCTACAAAATTCGGTTATATGCACACAAAATTTAGTTGGCAATGGAAATAAGGCAATTTACGCAGAAATAACACACAGTAAGTATATTATATTGGTTCATGATTATTCTATTGACGTACCCTAAAGGGAGACCTTAGACATAAATAATGCAGCCCTTCTTATGTTCACTGATTCTTAATATTTAAGAAGATCAGTAGGCATACAGACAGATACCTAACAAATGAGCCTTGCAAAATATGAAACATAATAAACGCGTGCATTAAAAAGTAGTGTCTAAGAGTAGGTTCACACTCGAAATTATATATTGCCTACATAAGATTGAATACCTTTCCTACATCTTTTTGTTAATTCCATATGCAAACTCTTAATAGATAGTTTTGTTAGATCTTGACTGGAATTTCGGGCAGCATGCCATAAAGAAATCGTATTATCAACATTGATTGAAAGAAAATAGGCGTATTGGAGCGAATATCAATTTTAAACGGAAATGTTGGCCCTGACACCCGATACCACGCACATTGTCGCCTCGCTCACGATCGATTGCAAGTTGGCAATGGAAATTGTTATTTTATTAACTTGATTTTAACTTGGCTTGCATTAGACAGTATGTTTGCTTTAGTTAATTTTATTGATACGATCTATTATTTCTTGGTTGGAAATTTAAGGTTGATTTGTTGAATTATTATTAATTAATTTAATTTTTTGTTGATTGTTTTATGTTATTGAAAATATGTAATAATCAGTTGACTAATTTATTTATGCTTAATTAAAATAGAATTCGGAACACTTTCATGGATTCATAGATTTGCGTTAATAGAAGAAATTGGAAATTTATTAAGGTATGACTCCACTTTATTAAAACGACATTAATTTTGTTTTCACTCAAGCGAACTTTGAATTCTTAATTAAAATAATTTACCTAATCTTATACAAAATCAGCAAATTTATGATATTAAGGGCCAGTTGTATAAACTTGGTTCAATATTTAATCCGTTGTTTAGGTCAGCGATTTCGACGGATTAACTTAGTTTCAACGTTGATGGTTCAAGGTTCAAGTATGTTGTAAATGTAATGAGCTATCGTTGAAGCTTAATTAATCCGCCAAAAACTGTGAGTTAAAATTGCTGAACCCGCAGATTAAATATTGAACCAAGTTTGTAAGCCTGACTTTAAAAGCTCATAAGATTAATTTCAAACCCGTACTTTAACCCTATTACTGATGGAAATATTTCTGCTAAATCAATGTCAAGTTTGTTGAATGGATTCATTTAAAATGAATGACTGGGTCGCACAACCCTACTTTAATGTGCGATTAAGGCTAAAATACTTACACTAACTCACACTTTTTGTAAAAAAAAAGAATAAAGTTGCAAAATTCTAAAAAGTGAAAAATATGTGCTCTAGAGATTGCCTGTGTGCGTAATGATAATTGTGTTTGATCTGCGAAATTAATTTGAAAATGAAAGATCACTCAAACAGGCATTTCTAGCCCATGTTTTTGCTTTTCAGTTTTCCACTTTTTACAAAAAGTCTTAAATGTAGTTAAGGCTTTATACTGTGGTTTTGTAAACATTTTTAAGAAAAATTAAATTTATTTATTTGAATCAAGCTAATTAATATCTAGCGTACAAAATATTTCTTAGAATTAAGAATTAAGAATTAATAAATTATAAAATATTATAAATTATTTTTTTAAAACCAGTATTTGATACATCAGAAAAATTTATTAATAAGTTATGATAAACATTATACAAATTAAACATGTTATTTAATGGTGAATTTTGCTCATAGTTGGTTCGACAGTGTTTTATATGAATTGGGTCAGGACAACCTCTTAGATTACGATTTGGAACATTAAAATTAACGCGAGACAAAAGGTTCAAGGCATCGATATTACCATCAATAAGATTAACAATAAAAACAAAACATAAATAAGAACGTCTGCGCTCCAGACTGGGTAAATCTATGAGTTTTAGACGGCTACTATATGAAGGAAGAGTCAATGGATTCTGCCAGCCCAGGCCTCTTAGAGCAAATTTTAGGAACCTTTTTTGAATTTGTTCAATTCTTATTTTGTGGCAACTGTAATAGGGGGTCCATACCTGGAAAGCATACTCTATAATGGGTCTGACAAATGTGGTAAATAGTTGTTTGATAACATAAGGATCAGAAAACTGACGTGATTCCCGTTTAATCCAACCTAATATTGAATTGGCTTTATTACATGTCATATTGATATGCTGTGTGAATTCAAGTTTTTTATCAAACAATACACCAAGGATAGATACATCATTTACATTTAACAGATTTACGCCATTGAAACTATAGTCAAAAGATAAAACGGACAATTTTCTTGTAAAATTTATAATCTTACACTTGTCGATATTTAACAACAAATAATTACGTGCACACCAATTGTAGAAAGCATTTAGATCAATTTGAAGCTTTTCACAGTCAAGATTGCTAGAAATGCTTTTAAATATATTAACATCGTCAGCATACATAAGACAATTAGAGTACTTTAAAACTGACGGAAGATCATTTACAAACAATATAAAAAGAACTGGACCCAAATGGCTTCCCTGGGGAACACCAGAATTTACGACAAAACTATTTGAATGGTAGCCGTTAAAATTCACTGAATAGGATCTGTCAAGTAAATAAGATTTTAGCCAAGCAACGAAGTTTACGCTGAACCCCAGCCTACTCATTTTATTAAGAAAAACTCTGTGCGACAATTTGTCAAATGCCTTACTAAAATCTGTAAGAACACAATCCGTTTGTTTTTTATTTTTAAAAGAATCGATACAAAATTCCGCTAACTCCATGAGTAGGGTGACAGTCGAACGGCCCTTCGAGAAACCATGTTGGTTATGAACAATAAACGATTTCGTATAAAAGCTTAATGTTTTGCAAATAATTGCTTCAAAAAGTTTGGGAATAGCCGACAGTTTAGCAATTGGACGGTAATTAATAATTTGATCCTTTTTACCTTTTTTATGTAGAGGAATTATGAAAGATTGTTTCCATACATGAGGAAACTTACAAGTAGACAATGAACAGTTAAAAAGAACAGAAATTGGCATAGAGAAATGATTCACACATTTTTTCAGAACTGAAGCTGGTACTCCATCAGTAC
The DNA here is from genome assembly GCA_947049315.1 of Epistrophella euchroma. Lineage (NCBI taxonomy): Eukaryota > Metazoa > Arthropoda > Insecta > Diptera > Syrphidae > Epistrophella > Epistrophella euchroma. The sequence goes on along the minus strand of OX346245.1, from coordinate 114,650,547 downwards.
CAGACGCGTCATTATCTTCTAAATTAGATATAAATTTCATAATATCTTCAATAGTTATATGAAAATTTATATCAGTCAAGTGAGAATATGATTTCAAATGACCAAATAATTGATCATTTTCGTCAAGATTATCACAGTTTAGTTTATCACAGTTCGAATAGTTATCACAGTTAGAAGAATCACCAGATGTATGCACTTTGAAAAAAGTCCGAAAAAAGTTGTGTTATGATACGTGGGTCAATGGTTTGAGATACTGTTGTGCTTAAGAACAGACGGATATTGACTAGATTTACGTTTGCTGTTGATAAAGTTCCAAAAGGATTTAGGATCCATTTTTAAATTACTTTGAACCTTTTGTATGTAAGAAAGATACTTAATACTTGATTCTCTGTTGAAAATATTTCTGGCCTCACAGTAAATATTAAAATCGGTAACTAATCCCGTTTGTTTGTACTTAAACCATAGTTTATTTCTGCGGTTTTTCAATTTTCGCACTTCACTATCGTACCAGCTAGGAGGTACGACGACTAGCTTACACGAACTTGCTCTTGATGGTTCAATTATTCCCTAGACCTACATTTTTTGTTGAATGGAATATATTTTCAAGCATCTTTTAACACTGATCTGGAAGGAAATAGCAATTTTTATCCATGATCAGAATTTAAGAAGCAATTCGTGTTAAAACTACTTATGTATATACTATCACACTTTTACTTTTTTTTTTATTAAATAAAAAGACTATTTCTATTCTTCCATTAGTGATCATTATCAAATTAAGTGAGGTTCATTCAACACGTTGCGTTGCTTTGGTTGTAGATTGATGATCTTTCTTGAAGAGTAACCCATCAGAACAGGCAAATTATGCGCACATTCCAAGTAGAACAAAAGTGATTGCTTATCGCTTATAATGTAGGTATATAGTTTGCCGAAAATTGCTTTAAAGTAATTTGGTCTCTATACTTCGTCAGCGTCACGCTTAATGACGATGAACAATAAAATTAGCTGACGAAAACAATGAATGTGGAAAATAAAAAAGAAAAAACACTTGAAAATTTGTCATTGCCAACATTAAGAGGGTTCATTCTTCTATACACCATATACCTAACATTAAGGTCAAGTTATACTACTTCATGGAAATTAAAAAAAAAAAAAAAATAAATACTAGTTTATCTACCTTTTTCATGTTGACATGACCAACTTCTGTCATTAGTTAAGCAAAAATTGACTTATCATTGGATGCATTGCATAGCATATGCGCATAGTTTTTCTGATCACGTTTGGGTCTAAGTTATCGTAAAAAATGTATAATCTATACTTTACTGTAATCAGAAACGTCAACTAAATTTCACGTACAAAGAAGTGAATTTGAAATAAGACATGAAATAAAGCATCAAGCACAAAGAGGTATTTGATAAAATAATTAAGCATTTTTGTTGTGAGAGCGTTAACACTTTACATAACTGAGGTGTTAAAATGATAAGCTCTTAAAAGATAATTTTTGCAGGAAAAGAATTTTTTTTGATTCAAGTCTAACAGATCCAGAATAACAGATCAAATCTAAATTGTAAAAAAAAAAACTTTATACAATTATTGTGAACTGGTAAATGTGAAATTTGAAAAAAAAAAAAATTAAACCTTCCTAAATAGCTAAGATCTTATTCGGAAATATAAGAAAATATGCATAGATCGCAACGAATGTGCTCTTCTCCAAGTTCCAATAAAATGGATGTATCCACTTTTATGTACACTCTTTTTTTCTGTGGCTGTGTTCACTGAGTATTCTTGTTTTCAGTCTCCCCTGTACATAATCCAATTTCCTATGTCCTGATTGTCGATTCAAAGTAGAACGTTTACTGCAAAACCCTTGCTGATATTTTTTCGTGTTGAACTTTCTTAAAAATTTTAAACTACAAAAACTATACGTTCTTATGAGTGGTATTAAATAATATAAATTTTTCTTATTAACTCCGTTAACCCTAGATTAGATATTCCTATGTTAATATTGTAGACTTAATTGTAAAGCTGATTTTATAAGCACAGCAAACAAAATATTCAAGAATTCATATCTCGTAAAAATAACCATTCAAAAAATTTTCATAGTGATTTTCAAGTTCATAGTATGGGGTCAAAAATGTACGAAAATCAAAAAACATATTTTTTTTTTTGTAAACTTAAAAATTTCAGGCAGGAGGTCCTAAACGGGTTATTGATATTGATCGATACTATACACGTTTATTTCAAAGTCGGTTAGTTACGCAAAAAAAAAATTAATTTGTCTGTTGGTTTGCGAGAAAATGGGTGTCCTGCTAAGTTGACGCCAACTTAGCAGGTCAAATTTCTGAAAACTGTAAATAAACGGTCCAGGAGTGGCTATACCTATATTGAGCACTACTTAATTACTTATTAGTTATGCAAAAAAAAAAAACATTAATCGCTGTTTTGGTTTGCGAGAAAATGGGTGTCCTTATATGATGACGTCATCCCTATTAATTCGAAAACGAAAAAAGTGATTCAAATTTTTTTTTTGCGTAACTAACTAGAAATTAAGAAGTTTTCAATATAGGTATATATCCACTTTCGGACCGTTTATCAATATTTTTGAGAAAGTTGACCTGCTAAGGTGACGTCAACTTAGCAGGACACCAATTTTCTCGCAAGCCAATAGAGCAATTAAATTTTTATTTTTGCGTAACTAATAACCAATTAAGTAGCAGCTAATTACTATAGGTATATCCCGAGTTTTTAAAAGTAAACATGCTCAATCACTGCCAAGAACATTTGCAAAAAAAATGGTAGTATTTCGGTACATTTTGGGCAAAATTTGATTGCAATACTGAGTATAAACATCAGCGCTTCTAAAACAGTGAACATAATTTAAAACAAACTGCATTTTCCTGCAAAAATGCGACTTGAATGTGGCAGTGTTGCCGAAGTTTTTCTTTTACGAACTCGACCATACTTTTTAATCTACAACGGAAAAAGTGACCTGCTAAGTTGATACACATAAATTTTGAAAATCCCAAGTACCTTCAACTACAAGAGCAAGTTCTCGATGTCCAGTCGCGCATAAATATAGTTGATTATTTCATGTAGTCGACTAACTGATGGCTGAACAGAATAGAATGACGGAACTGAAGCCGCAGACGGAACTGGAAGAGCTGTCAAAAAGTGTCGTACGTTATTTTTTTTTAAATGTCCCCAATGGAACTGTACAGCTTTGAAAGTATTTTGAAGAAAAACAAAAGAATATTATTGTGTACAAGCTCAGAATTCACATTTTTTGTTTCCAATAATTTTCCTTTTAATAAATAATTTTTTTCGCGATACAAATGACCACAATATTTTTTTCCGACCCAAAAAGTTGTTTTTTTTCTTCATACAAATTGAGACGTCAAAAGTGCCGTACGTCAAAAGTTAAAAGTTGGCGAACTCTTCCGTCTGCGTCTGCAGCTCCGTATGCGTCTACGTTCCGTTGTGTTCGCAACATTGAATTTGCGTGTATTTAATATTTTGACAGCTATTCCGGCTCCGTCTCCGGTTCCGTCTGCGTCACCATTCTGTTCAGCCAGTAAGGTACAGTACAGATCAAGAATCCACAAAAGCAGATTCTAGTTCTAAGTAAGAAAATGCAACAACAAGAATAAGCGTTAAAAGACTGATTTCTTTTTTTTTTTTTTCTTATTTCTCTTTAAAAAAAAATGGGGGTATTGTTAATAGTCATTTCATTCGTTCATTCACCAGAAATATGGAAATAAACAAAAAAAAATCGTCATCCGTTATGTCAATCGTTATAAAAAAAAAACCTGAAAAGCAATCTTATTGCAATAATTTGATCTTCCAGGTAAATAAAAAATCTTTAAAGGCGTGTTGTCAAGAACATTTGAATTGAAGTTATATTGGAAGTACGCATTCCAGATAAGCTGATGATCTGTACCAAATTTGAAGCAAATTTGACTTCTTTTATATGCTCGTAAATTCATGTTTTTGTTTGCTAGAAATCGACGAAAGTATCTGTTAATAAAATAAAACCGGCTTTAGGTTAAATAATTTTGTTTATACTTTTTTACAAAAAAAAAATGGACTCAATATTTCGGCTATACCATTCTTGCACAGTAAAAGAAAATGCTATTTTTTTTTAAATGATGTTCTACTACGAAGACTAAAATGATTAATACGCACATTACTCATAAAAAGAGAACATCAATTAAAAATAAAAAAGCGTAAGCTATTAGACCAAATAATATAGTTCAAGGATTACACAATTGTTGGTATATAGCTACACATTTGTAATGAGTGAATAAACAATTAAAAAAAAAACGTCTATAACATTAAGTAAAATTATGCTTGTTTTAATAAATTTAAATATACAATGTACAAGGTGTTCAACTTAACCACAATTATTGCGATGATGTTTTGATTTGGATAATTACCTATTTCATAATTTTGTTATACTACTTATAACTTGTAGACTTGTACTTCAACCTCGACCGTTACGCTTAGCTTAATTCTGTGGTGACTAATTTGGGTTAGATGTTACCAAATTTTTGTATGGTTGTGTACACATTGAGTTATGTATATAGTATTTTAGCGTTTATTATGGTACTTTACTTGTTTTATAAGTTGACTTCATTAGGTCACAGCTTAATTTGTTTTCAGAGTACAGAACTTTTTTGAAATAATTAATTATTGTTTACCTTCATTTTAAATTACCTTAAATTTAATAACACATGAATCATCCAAAAATCAGGTATGTAAAAATTTATCAACATTAAAAAGTGATATCACTGGAAAACTGTAGTAGCCGTGGCCTGATGGTTAGTGCGATGGACTGTCATGCCGGAGGTCTAAGGTTCGAGCCCCAGCCTCCGCCACCTATTTATTTAAAAAGAAAAAACGGCTACTGCCTCTTGCGAGGAATTGACAAATCCTCCAAGAGTATCTCCTGTCACAGAAAAGTGCCGCTCATTAGCCGTTCGGATTCGGCAATAAACTGTAGGTCCCCTCCATTCCTGCAGACACGCACACAGGAATGGTTGAGAGTTGTAAGTCACTAGGCCCAAGTTCTTCATGAGCTGTTGTGCCATAAAATTTATTTTTTTTATCACTGGAAAACTACAGAGGTAAAAGTGTCCTCAATGTCGCATACAAAATCTTGTCATCTGTACTGTGTGATCGCTTAAAACCGTTTGTCAACAATCTAATCGGCCCCTTTCAGTGTGGTTTTAGGCCCGGCAAATCAACCGTCGTCGATCAAATGTTCACACTCCGACAGATTTTAGAAAAAAACCAGGAGTTTCAAATCAATTCCTGCCAAACTCGTCCGCAGGATGACGATGGAGAAATCTCGCTGCTCCGTCAAAGTCGGTAAAAACACCACCAAACCCTTTGATGTCGAGAAAGGTTTGAGGCAAAGCGACGCGTTATCATATGCAACCTGTTTAACATCGTTCTTGGAAGCAATTGTACGCAACTCGCAAGTCAACAACAGAGGTACAATTTTTCAAAAATGTATAAAGTTCTATACTCTGTCCAACAAAGATTGTCAGTAGGTATTGGGAAGATAGAACGTTTGCATCTAAGTTTGGTTGCAGCGTATAGTGCATAAGTCTATATCATATAAAAGCTCTTATCGCGATACCGTATGCTAATATATACTGTTTTCGACCCTTAAAGATTTACTAAAAAGCATTTATTCTGTTCTGTAAGCTCCTGCACACAAACTATAGAAAAAGGAGTGGTTGATGCACATAGGTAATCTTAGCAATGGTAACTCTAATTTTGTGTTGATACTTAATAAACACAACAACAGGAGATCGTGATTGGTTATACCCATTATACCTACGCTACAGCTGTGGGCGGATAGGAATGTACGTCGCTTAATAAAAGAAATTACAAAAACTAAAAACATTTTGTTTCGTGGAGTGCCTTGGGAAATCAGAAGGTCCCACTGATTTGAAAAAAAAAAACCTTTCCCATAAGGCCTGTACTGACAATCTTTGTTGGACAGAGTATAGGTACGCACTAACCATTATGCCATCACGGCTACTATACTACTATCAAAGGTACGAAGTTGGAGCTGTTGTTTGGCGCATACCTGTTTTAGTATAATAAAAATTATTCAATTTTAACTTCTAGGAAATCACATTAAAATAATGGCACGAGTAGGTACGATAACTTTGGCGCAAAAAGTTGGTAAAAGTTTTTTGAAGAGGAGTTAAAAACAAGCATTTTTGCTATGGAAGAAGGGGGTTTATCTCACCCCGTTTAGGATGGGGATAATTTTAGAAAAAAATGACTTAAAATGAAAAACATGTATTAAAAAATAACAGCAACACTTACAATAAAGTACTAAACAAGTTTTCAAAGCCAGAAATCATTCCCTTAATCCTAAATATAAATCAAATTATTTATATCAGTAGTTTTTACAAAAATTCGCATGCAAACTGAAAATTTTGATTAAAAAATGAAAAAAAAGTTTAGACCATTTTTTTTTCGAAATTGTGAAATGAAGTGTTAAAATAATTTTAAGAGGTCACTGCATAAGTATATCAATTTTGAATCGAACACAAAAAAACTATTGACATATGTATGTATGTAAATAATTTAATTAAAATTATTAATTTAAATTAAAATATAATTTCGAAACATGTATAGACCTTAAATGTAAGTAATGCCGTTGTTTTTTAATTTTTTTTTTTATTTGAAGTCATTTTTTTTTCTAAAATTGTCACTACCTCCTTCACGGGCGAGATAGACCCCCAGTGACGTTTATTCGAAGGTGCGTAGGTGTTCACCGCACACCCTACCCACATCTTAATTTCCATACGTATAGCCAAAGTTCTCCAAAATACGCATTTGTCTTTCTTTTCTTTAATAACGTATCAATACATGCGTCAATAATAATAATAAAGATCTGTGTACGAACTCAAATAATCCTCAAACAAAAATCAGAACAAATAATTCACTACCATTCAAAGTAACGAAAAAATTTCTTTTAACTTCAGCGCACCGCAAGCTAACCCAAATCCACATACAACATATAATTCAAATAACCTACCTACCAGTTAAAGAAGTGCCGAATAACAAAAATTTCCTCGTAAGGTGTTCTCCTTACTTCAGCGCACCCAGCTAGCCGAAATCCACATACAAAAAAAATCAAAAAAAAAGCACAACAAATCGTTTTCCCTTATTTATCTTTTAGCCCAGGAAAATTAGACAAAAAAAATGGCAAATTTACGAAAAAATTCCGACAAAGCTGAATTTTGGTGGAGATGTTTGTTTTTGTACCTTAAGCATTTTCCAGAAAGTACCCTAAATTTGGACCGAGGCTAAAATTTTTACGGGGGGTGAAAGGGGTTGAATTTCAGTTTTTCGCTAATTTCTCAAAAACTATCAGTGTTTTTAAAAAAATGTGAAGGCAAAAGTTGTACCTTATGTAATTTTACACTAAAAATGTTATGACATTTTTTTTCGTACAGTTAATAGGTTTTGAGAAAAACGTGCACAAACTTTATAGTGTACTGGATTTATTGAAAATTTTTTTTTTGAAGTTGCTTGTTTTAACGGGCAAATATTTTTTTATGGTATGTGTTTGGGAATATCTCCACATAGTAAAAAAAAATTCTTTTTTTGACCCCTCTACAAAAAACCGTTAGCAAGTTTTAGCGCCGAAGTTATCGTACTCTTCCCAAAATAATCTACCAAATTTCAATTAAATATGTCAATCCGTTTAGCTCAAATTACAGTGGACATACGGATGCACAGATGCACTGCACAGTGCACATCCTTACATTACACTTCTCTTCTATCATTCTCAAAAAATAAAATTCTTTTCTTTATCATAAGGTATAACGTCAATTTATTATTTGACATCAATAAAACATTATTTTATTGCGTAGGTAGCATCAAAAACCATCTATCGAAGTTAGAAGCATATGGAATGTAAAAATTTACTATGTAGCTTCAAAAGTATTTAAACTTTCCCACCTATAATCATAAATTTAAAAAAATGGTCATTGGTGTTATTAGTATGATTGAATCAATATTACCTAGGTTAGGTTAGGTTGACGTGGTAGCCAGCAAGAGCCGACTCACTTAGACCATACTTTGGTCCATTGTGATACCACATTGAATCTAGGGGACTTCCTCACTAGTCGTTGAACCACTTGGAGCTTCTTACGAAGCGAACGAGATTATTTATATCTATATTTGCCAGATCACTAGGATCATTGTAGTAGAAGTCTCCAATATTACCTACAAATGATAATAAATTATTTAATTACTTTCTGTTATAATCTTATAGCATTTTTATTCATTATTGAAGCTTCTAAGAAACTTCACCTCCAACTTGCCTACACGTATTTCAAAATAATATCTAACAAAAGTCAAGACACAGGTGTGTTTTTTGGTATGCATGTATGTGTATTGCGTATACCTGAACTGCAAATAATAAACAGGTGCCGCCAGCAGCATTGTTCTCACACCACATCACAACTTCAAACTACATTTTGAAATTAAAATGACACTCCTAATGTAGGTAAATTATTTATAGCTAAAATTAAGAATTAAAAAACATATGTATGTGTTTTATTTTTAAAAAATCCATCATAATTAGGTATACTTTTTCTAACCGTTTCATCAAAATTGAATCACAACACATTGCGATGACGATTGCTTCTAATGGCATAGAATTATTAATCGTTTGGCTTCCAGAGAACACACATTCCAAAACAATATTTATTTATTATAAGCTCTCTACGGAGTATTGGCATCATCACTTACAAAATGAGTATTTATTGATTTTTTTTTGTATAAAATAAAAATTGAGAATTTATTAAACCTAAATAATATAATCGAAGTAAAAAGTATAGCTGCCTCCTGTGAGGATTGAACTCACGACCCCTGGTTTACAAGACCAGTGCTCTGCCACTGAGCTAAAGAGGCTCTTTGTACTTTAAACTTCTAGATAAAAATTGACACCTTTACTCTACCGGCCGGTGTGGCATTAACTATCGATACACATATTTTTTATTTTTTTTTAAATTCTTTGAAACGAAGTATGTAATAAGTACCTATGTATTGATAATATACCTATAAATAATGCTGAATTTCTTTCAAAACCTCCCAATTCCAAAAATGATATTAAAACGTATTTTTTTAAATAAAAATATAATTACATACTCAGTTGAAATATCAATACTTCGGAACTGTGTCATGATTAATTTTTCCTCTATTAACCTTTAACCAGTTGCCTCTTATAGGTTCTATAAATTTCATTCAACTAGTTTTTAAATGGACAAGAAATACCTACTATAATAACCTATTATCTGTCTATGTAAATACCTATACCTTTACCTAGATAACATATACTTATACATATGTAGCAGGTAGGTATGTGAAAAGATTTTTCAATAGACGTAATTAAGGAGTTTATAAACGGTTGCAGATACCTTTTTGTGAATTTCATATATGCGTACCTACCTACCTAACTAAAATGTTAAAATAAAGAAGTCACCATTATGTTTGCAATAATTAACAAAGAATTTTGCGGGGTCAGACATTTCAAAATGTTACCTTGAACTTTAATAATAAATTAGGTCTATAACCCAGGGTATTTTATTATCTGCACGAAAGAATATTCATTTCCAAATAGTATTTTTTAATTGGTTCTGATAGGTTGATTTTATTTATAAGTTTTTAATTGTATATTGTTTGTTAAAATCTACACTCCACGTCTCTTGATAAGACCATTTAAAAAAAAAGTTATTTATCTCAAAAACGGCTCAAACGATTTTTTTTTTAATTTTTGTGTGTACTAGTGGTAGCATGGTCTACATTTAGGTGAACATTTTTTTTCCAAAAACCGCTATCAACGGTTTAACGGTACCTGTTATAGAACCGTTTTTTAATTTTCGACTTACTCGTTAACCGCTTAACCGATTTTGATCAAAATTTTTACTTAGGAGGTCCTATAAAATATAAATAATACTGCATACAAATATTTTAAAAAAAATATTTTTTGGATTTAAAAAAAAAAGTTGAATTTTTTTTTTTTTGAAAAATTATTTTTTTGAAAACGTGTTGAAGAATTTTTTTTGAAATTATGGAAATAGCTATATATTGTTAAATTCTTAAAAATGGCATACCAAATTTTTTTTTTCTAAAAAATTTCAAGAAATTTTATATATGTATAAAAAATTATTATTTAAGAAAACCGCTCCAATGATTTTTAAAATTTGTCTACATAAATTTAAATTTTTTCAAGAATCGACAAGTTAAGCCTCATTCTAAGATTAAAACATTTTAAGTACTTTTTTAAACGATTTTAAAAATGTTTTTCATTCTTTTTTTTTATATTCAAATTTCCATTCTTCAATTTATTAAATGGATAAATACACATTTACATATAATTATTAATTATGTGTTTTATATTACACTCAATCTTTAAACTTCGAAGAAACTTTTACTACAAGAGAAAGTTTGTGCGACCCAGACGTGCATTTTATTTTATTTTCTCTTAGTAGCCGATTTAAAAACAACTAGAAAGTCAAAAATCGGCGAGAATATGAAAATTGGAGCAAATGTGTCAAAATTCTTTATTAAATATTTTGTCACCTCAAAACTTTTCAAATTTTCAGATAGATCAACCAAAACTTTTTTAAAAACCCACGGACTCTCGAAAATGAATTGCGGTTTTTATACGTAAATGGTCTAATTTTTTAGTTATTTAAGCTGAAAATATCAAGCCATTTTAAGCTGACCTCTTATCAAGTTATTTGTCTCGGCAATTTTTTTTGCTCTGACGAACTATTTGGCTCGCTCATTTATATGTAGGCAGCTTTGTTAAACTCGACCGAATTTTGTTATTGTTTTTCTACCCGGTGATTTTAAATAGGTGATTTTAATAGGTACCTAGGTATTTTAAAAAATTTCGAAAAAGTTAAAGTTGAAAATAAATGTTTTTTTTTTTACTTTTTTAAAACTTTTTTGTAAAAATGTGCCTAGTCATTTATATTTTTTTGTTTCAGATTTATTTCTTGAGCAAAAAAACTTAAAAACAAATCCTAAACAATTTTAATTATGTCGATAACTAAGTATAAAACGGCGGTTAGAAATCATTCCAACAAGGAAACTTTATTTCCAGCTACTTTATGTACATATTTCCTTTTTTTGGGCGAGAATAGTAGGTATCTTCTTTATTCATATACGAATTGAGGAATGAACAAAACTCTCAAATATTTGAAGAGTTTTTCTTGACATTCTTTAAAACATTCTTAGCTTTTGTTTTTTTTTTCTAGAATTAACCGGAAAAACTTCGAATTTTTCAGAAACATTGATAAAAGTCCGAAATGTTTTGTTTTTATAATTTTTTCCGGGCTTTTACCACCATGGATTTTTTTCACCTCTTTACCCAAAAACAATGTTAAAAAAATCGTAAATGAATTTTATCAGAATAAGAATATTCAGCTGTTACCAATTTACACAATATGTATACCCAACTAACATTTCAGTTTTTATTAGCTTTCTATATGACTTTCCTAGACTTTCTTATAGAAGTTATTATTTCAATAACTGCTTCTTTAAAACTGTTTAAAAGTTAGATAAATAAGCTTAATCAAGGCTAGTACCTGTTTTCGAATAGACCTCTATAAATGAAGTTACAGAAGCTAAATAAAGCTATATTTTTATAAGGATTGTACACTGAGTTACAAAAAAAGTGGCGCAGCTAGAAATTTAGCAATAATTTGGAGTAGGTTGAAAAAAAAAGTTTTTTTGTAATAAATTTTTTTTTTATTAACATAAAAATATGTAATTCATAACAAAAACAAAAAAAGGAAAAGGTGAAACTTAGAAATAAAACAAAAATCAAATAAAATGGGCAAAAACTTCTTAAAAAAAGGTTTTACTTTTTTTTTAATTATTTTATTTTAAACGAGTGCATGTGTTTTCAATAGTGAGTATTACCTCCCCGAACATCTAAAAGGGCAGTAGTTCGCCGGGGCATACCTTGGGTAAGGTTTGTTACGACTGTGTCGTCCAGGTTAACCCATTCTTCAATCAGAGCAGATTTCAGGCCACTGAGTGTCTCAGGAAGAGCAGGTCGCATTCTAATCCTTTTCCCCAGAAGGTCCCAAACGTGTTCAATGGGATTCATGTCTGGCCTCATCGCAGGCCAAGCCATTACGTCGATTCCCACTTCTTGTTAATAATCGGTAACGCACCTGGCGACGTGTGGTCTAGCATTGTCCTGCATTAGCAAAAAGTTTTCCCCGATAAACGTTGCGAATGGAACCACATTCCTCCAGGATGTTGGTGATATAAAAACTAGTACTAGAGTTCACCGATCCTTCTACGATGCACAACTCAGTTTTTCCGCGCATCGAAATTCCTGCCCATACCATGATGGAATCTCCCCAAAAATTTTCACGTGAAAGCGCGCAAATTCCATCCGACGCCGCTTATGCTGTACCGTGAGTCTAGGTACACGAGCAGGTCTTCTTGCTCTCAGACCATTTTCCACTAGTTGCCGCCTTACCGTTTGAGCATTCACAGCTGTCCCTCTAACGGTTCGAAGTCTGTGAGACAGCTCAACCGCAGTTTGGTGACCATCCCGAAGGCTTTGAAGCACCAAATATCGATCATCCCTCGCAGAAGTTGCTCTAGGGCGACCTGAGCCTTGACGCCTCGTGTAGGAATTGGTTTCCCTGTACCTTTTAATGGCTGTTCTTAGCGTCATCTCTGGTTTCCTGATCATAATTGCGGCATACCGCACACTTCGACCATCCTCAACTAAAGCCAACGCCCTGACAACTTCTTCTGCCGTTATTTGCATTTTTTTTTCACAAAAATAACTAAAAACTAATAAATTATCAAATTAAAACAAATCAATTTCAATAAATTTATTAAAACATTTACGGGATAATGGAAGCCAACATTGCATTGGTACATTTCACGTCTAGTATGAAGAATCGATAAAAATTCGGTTTCTCTGATGTATCACGAGGAAAATGGAAAGAGATTATGCAAAGAGACACATAAATAAACCGTTAATTCAATAAACAACAAAAAAAAATCAAGGTCTGCATTAAAATAGCGGCATATTACCAAAATGATAACAACACATGAAAAAGTATGACTGCGCCACTTTTTTTTAACTCAGTGTATAAGGTTTATTATATAGGTTACTATATGTCATTCAGTATTTCTGAATGACAGTAACTTATCTATCTGTTACAATTTTCTGGAAGCTTTATCGAATACGTCGCTGAACCATCATGTCAGATTTTATGTGGTCTTCCATTCAACCATTTGAGATGGGGGAATCCTACCGTGGTAAATGGAACTTAAAACCAGATTGACGTTTTTTTTTGTAGTTATGTATGCTACTTTATATGATATTTACCGACGTTAAAATTGATATCTAAATAATAGATTCCAGCACAAGTCCTGGTACTGGTATTTGGAAATTTGAAGTAGATACAATACCATAAAATTGTATTTGTATTTAAAATATTAAAGTATTGAGGTAATTTTACTTAAGTCACAATATGTTTCATTATTTTACAGCTCTGTCTCGTAAACTAAAACCATCTTGACTCGAGCATTTAGATACTTAAAAAATCATTAGGTTCGTCATAAGGTACCTTCACACTTATTTGTCAAACATATATTTGAGGTCTAATTAAAGTGCATGGAGTGTGCTTTGCCTATATATATGCGCACAGGCGCAAGTAATGACAGCTTTTAGATTTTAAATAAGAATAGATCTTTTAATTATACAAATCCAAAGCCCTAACGACATTCTTTTGTGGGATTAAAATGTGAATAAGAAACAATGAATCAACAGTTAATTGGAAATGATATGGTAACATTCAAACTGACTTTCAAACCCGATCTAAGATAAGATGATTCAAATCAGAGGCAACAAATATATGAGACAAAAAAAAAAAACAAAAGAAATATCAAATACATTAGGTACATTATGTATTTATTAATAAATTATGTATGCGCTGCTGTCATAGTCGAAATACATATGAATAAATACAAAACAATTAAAAAGCCCTTTTAACCTAATCTACTAGATTTTACAGTTAATATGTGTCTAATAATCTATTAACGAGCATCATAGACTTTTTTTTTTAAATAGATTTCATTTTCTTAAGTTATTTGTTGTTGCATGATAGTTTCCCCATCATCCAAATATTAATATGTATTATGATTTCTATATCAACGTCAAACGTGTATCTTTAAATTTGCAGCTATGATGGAGAAATTGAGATACTTTTGATGTGCGTGAAGTTAGCAACGCCATTTTAGATTTTCAAAAAAAAGAAAAAATATTGTGCTGTATTATGCTCATCTTGTGCTGCGTTGTGCCGTAAATATTTTTTTCAATTTCGCAAGTTTGCAAATTTTACGGATGAAATTTTTTGCAAACGTGAGAAATTGAGAAAAATATTTGCAGCACAGTTCAGCACATCTATTTTTTTTTTTGAAAATCGGAAATGGTGGTGCTCATTTCATGCTTCGCAAAATGAAATTTTGGCTCTAAAATTTGCAAATTTGCGAATTTAAAAAAACAAATTCACGGTGCAAATAGCACAAGTTAGCCACAATACAGCACAACCTTTATTTTTTTGAAAATCGAAAATGGCAGTGCTAACTTAACGCTAAGGTGCTTCGTAAAATTTGCGTTTGCTTGTAAAAGTTGCAAATACTTGAATTTATTTTTTTATCTCTTCGGTTCTTTGTATAATTTTTTGAGCACAAAACAGCAGAACTTTAAGTTTTTAGAAAAATTGAATTTTGAAAAAAATTTCAGTTGGGCCTAGTGACTTACAACTCTCAACCATTCCTGTGTGCGTGTCTGCAGTAATGGAGGGGACCTACAATTTACTGCCGAATTCGAACGGCTAAGGTAAGCGGCATTTTTCTATGACAGGAGATACTCTTGGAGGATTTGTCACTTCCTCGCAAAAGGCAATAAGTCCGGAAGAAAAACTTAAAGTGAAAGCGGTTGGTATTGAACCCAAACCTCTGGCATGACAGTCCATCGCACTAACCATTATACCACGGGCTACTCATGGATTAACTGAAAGTAAATTTATGTCTGGATTTATAACTAACTCTGGTTTAATTCATGACCTTAAAACTGGGCCTAAATATTAAGTATCCGGTCTTTATCACGTTTTCTTTAAAATTCAATTTCATGCACACTGCTCACGCAAAAAACAATAAAAAGGGGGCTCCCTAGCTCCCTCAATATTTTAGTCGATGATATATTTTAATTAAAAAAAAAATAAAACAGCGCAAAATTTATTAGATAGGTTTAAGTACATACACACCTACATATAACGCTAAACAAAAGAAATATTAAAGTTAAGATAAAGAAAAATAATTCTACCTTCACCTTATCACCCTTCGTTTTGCTTGAGTAAATTTCCAACATGTTGCACTTGAATTTATTATTATTTGTTTTTTTTTTTGCTTCTTTTATTCTTTCATCATTTTCGATGGGAAATTCACTTCCCTTGGGAATTGTGCATATATATAAACTGCAAACGTTTTCTAGACCACACCTATTCTTCTTCTGGTTTTGGCTCCCACAGACATTATAATACCTGTGTGCATCATCCAGGAAACCGTTCAGTTCGTTCCACAGGTGCACATTGCACATTAAACCTATTACGCGACAGGCGACCACTCTCATAACTGAAAATTTCCCTGAGAAATTCTCGCAATTTGCCAATTAATTCGAAGCAATAGTATATGGTGTGTGTTGTCATGCCGATGTTAGTAATGCCAACAACGCAGTTCTTACATTCATAATCTTGGTGACAGTTAAGGAAATTCTATTAGCTATGTAACTCTCTCGGTGAATGAACATTTCAAGAAGAATCGTAATCCAAGTTTTATAGAGGAAGATTTAAGTAGAACACTTGCCACTACACACATTGGGTGGGCAGAGTAGCGTACACCGCAACGGAATTGGAATTAATCAAGATTAACACGTTTAAAGTCGCACCGCAGACCTAGAGAACACTGTCGGAGATACACAAACCACATAATATTTTCTGGGAACATGTCCAAATGATATTCAATTCAGATGCCAAATGAAGGCCATGAGATTCATAATACGGAATCCAAGCTAATCACTGGATCATCTGGTGGAACGATATAATTCCATCTAAGGCTTCCGTGCCGCTATGCTGCCGCAGTCATTTCTGATGACGATGAGGCATGTCCCTGATGAGGCCTATATGAACCTGATTAACCAGCTATCAATGTTTCTCCAAATGTGCATTTTACTATTAAAGTTATCTGCGTGCGGCAGCTTTTTCCTCCACTTGGCAGATCATTGGTTGCAGATTCCCATCAGTGCGTACGTAATATAAAGATAGGCAAAATATGATGAGCACTGAGAGCAGGCATGATCACTCTTCCCACTTTGATAATTTTTGTTGCGATATGATAATATATTGTTTAGTTTGGCTTTGGTAGGAAATTATCGATTTAATAGATTTCTTAGAAATTTTGATTTTAATAAAGAATTTTAGGAACTTATATCGATCCAAAAATTGTTTCATATATTTAAGTGCATAGGTATGCAGATTTTCTATCAAAAGAAATTGATTATTTTTTTATTTATATAATATTTATAACAGGTATACAAAACGGGACTATTTTTGAAATTGTTTAGTCATTCCTAGCGCTCCTTTTTCACTTCTAAATAAGAAGTGACCTATAGGTACGGTGACCAAATTTCTAGTAGGGAAACCCGGGACAAGAAGTGAAAAACTTAAAAAGTGTGAACGAAAAATATTAATCTTTTCATTAAATAATATTTAGATATTAAAGAGAAAGAACTATAATAGAAAAACAAAGAACAAGAAATTCTTAAAAAGAAATAAACAATAAAATAAATTAATTACTTCACAACATAACAAACTTAAAACTGAAAAAAAACTTAAATAATTTAAGGCTCTCCCAAACCAACGCGATTAATCGCCGCGACAATAGAAAACAATAACAACAACGTGTTGTTTTGTTTGACAACCACGTGTTGTTATTGTTGTTTTCTCTTGTCGCGGTGAATAATCGCGTTGGTTTGGGAGAGCATTTAATCTTCTGTTAAAATGTAGTTCGCTGCTGATGCGAAACGAAATTTGTCTGTAGTCTCCAACACGGCAACGAAATGCTACCGAAAACCACAACGAAGCGAAAAAATACCTATTGAAAGTGTCAACAATTGCAAAAACAAACTCAAACGCTCAAAAGCTTAACGCCATATTGTAATGTAAATAAGACACCGACGCTATTAAAATGAACGACGACGACGAAAGTACACCGAATATTTCGTTGTTGACAACGTTTTTATCGTCGGTCGTCGAACTCATTTTTTCTTCTTCTGTCTGTCAAATGTAATTTTTGTTTTGAAAATTTTTAAAAATTTTCATAAAAAATTATACGATTTTATGATTTTATCTCATGTTGAGTATAAAAATATTAGAAAAAAAGACAAATTTTGACAAGGTGAGGGGCGAAAACTGTCTCTTAATTGTAAGTAGCCTCGCGAATTTTACTTTCAGTTTGCCAACAATGCTTTCGTCGTGTTTTCGCACCGAATATTTCGCGTAGAATTGAAACAGCCTTAAAACTCAAATGTCACTTTTTCGTACACAATGGTCCAGGTAGTGCATTCTGTTCGAAAAAAAGAGTGAGGTCCCCAAAATAATCTCCAAACAACTTCGCTTATCAAACAGCGTACTGCAAAACGAAAAGCAAAATGAAAACTTTCGTTTATGATTTTGTTGTGTCATTTTTGTATGCAGTTTTTTCGTTTCGCATCAGAAGCGTACTAGGCTTAACAAAGCAATAAGTTTTTAAACCATACAAGTTAAATGTGTTTTTATTTTTTCATGCTTACGGAATTGGACCCTAGCTTCTGGTATTTATACAAATCGATATATACACGACAAAACTGCCAAAATTTTATTATCTGCAAAATTTTAGCCATTTATAAATCTGCAACAATAAAGAAAAATACAAAGAAGAAAGGGCGATAACTCTGCAATTTTTTAAACTATTACAAAATACAAGCAAAAATGAGCTTTCTCATTATTTTCTTGATTTTGCCCATTATTTTGCTGGTTTTTGTAACGTTAATTCTAACAATTTTTCTGTCTTATTAAATCCAGCATATACGCATACAAAATATTAAAAAAAAAAAAAACTTTTAACAGTTCTATGAAATATGCGCTGACTTTCCTCAATGCGCACATTGCGATCGAAAATCGAACGCTATATAGTAATTTGAATAAAGCTATCAAAACAATGCAACGTCTATCCGTTTCATAATTCAATATCAACGGATCTGTTGCCGCAACGCATGCGACGGCCTCTATAGTTCGGGCCCTTAGCACCCCAAAAACCTTTCATTAGCTGTTCGGATTGATGATTAAAGAGTATTTTTCGCTCCGTATTTAATTAAGGATTGCTAGAAGTCCACTCTGCTGAATACACACATCACACATACTTTTAAAAGACGTTCCTTGGTAGTAAATTCTTCTTGTTGGCCCGTTCTGGAAATAAAAATATTGAATATTTAATTTAAGTTTTAGTACCACATACGTACATACATACACCTACACACATAACGGAAGACAACTTTTCATATTCCATTGAAATCAAAAAAGAAGTGAAACACTCTAAAAATCCAATCGAAAGCGGCATATCTTCTTTAAATCGATTTTTTTTCCAGTTCGTTTATAACCTACCCTATCAGCCAGTACCCGCTTGACGTTGAGTTTCGGGACACCCTGTATATTATGTATGTAGGCATAGGCATTTCAATAAACTTAGCTCTTAATACTTTTGAGCAAAAGTGGCAACCCTGTTTGTGCATTAGTATTTTGTGCAAATAAGCAGTTGTCTTCCTTTTACGATCTATGAATCCATGTATGTAGATTTTCCTGTGATCATCATTATATGTATTAGGTTTTGTAGGTATCTTGTTGTGGTGCACCACCAGTAATTGAAAAAGTGGGACAGAAAACCACCGTTTTGCCATTCCGAAAATGAGATGTCGTGTATCTATTTTTTTTTTACTTCCTTCATATGTAGCTTCATAGAACAACATTTAAGAGAACATAAGAATCTTCGCACTAAACTATTTTTTCCAAAGTTAGACTTGGACAAGTTGTGCAACAACATTAACATGCTAACATACATTTATATTCTTACGAGAAAATATAAAATAGGTCAATTGAAAACTAGTTATGTGTGACATATCAATGTTGGTATGTACTACAAATAACATCATAGTGTCATTTAATTTTTTTTTTTTGTAAGAATAAAGAATTTGAGATTTTTTGTATTTGATTTTTTTAACGGATAAATTATTGCAACACGCTTACTTTCATACGAAATGTCTCTTAGGGAAATAACAATAAAATGCACGACTGATAGATCGCACGGAATCTTGTAGGTTTGTGTAAAATTGCATAAGCTACAATATTTACCTTCAACTATCTCCTAAAAACTTTAACCAAGGTTCAAATTTATGTAGGTATATGTATGAAAGCCAAAATATTAAAAGGGATAATGAAATCAAAAAACACAAATTCGATGTATCAAATTTGAAACAAATTGTTTTACCACGTGTAGGCATTAAAAAGTAAAATCGTTTTTCGAATAGAAAGTTAAATGTTGAAAATATACTTTATTTCTCATATACGCCTTTAAGAGGTTTATTCCATCAACAAAAACATGTAGATAAGATTATCTAAAAACAGATATTTTTTGTACGACTGATGATTTTAAAAATAAATAGTATAGAGAAAATCCAATTTATAACAGTTATATTAGTTTTTTCGCCTTTCACCCATTTCCCGCTAGCGTTGCGAAAACGCAACGTCATACCTGAGAACTTCTGGAACTTAACTGATGATAAATTTAGATAAACTTAGTTATGAATTTGAGAGTTTATTAAATTATCTAATCGACCTGTTTTTCGATTTTTTTAAATATTTTTTTTTCGTGTTGATTTCGCACCTTCAAAATATGAAATTTTATAAATTTTGGGGTAGCATTTTTGAAATATTTAAAAATTTCATCAGAATTAAAAATTTTCAAAATAATTTTAACTACAAGTGAATAAAGGGTCAAATTATATTCTGAAATAATGTTGACGCAATTTATATGAGTTGCCTGTCTGATAGGTGAGATGAAAGCACTACGTTGCGTTTTCCAACGCTCGCCTAATCCAGTAGCATTTGAACCTCAAATAATATTTCCTTTCGTTGCGTTTTCAAATAAGATTGAACGGCTTTTTCTCAAAATTTTGTGTGTTTATGTTTATAATATAACAATTTTTTAAGAAACATAATTTTTGTTTGCATCCTATCCAACAAAAGGATGGGTATTTTTTTTAGGTCAATTGTTTTTTCAATTTTTGTAAGGTTTTTAATTATTATCTTTTTAAGGGTTGGTTTGGGAAACTTTAAATTTATAAGCGTAATTTTGGTCTAGATTAAAAAAAAAAAAAAATTAAAAAAAAAATAGTTTTTTGATTTTTTTTTTAATTTTTGAAAAAAAAATAATTTTTTTATGTCAATTTTTGTTTGCAGTTTTTGATTTTTATCTTTTTAAGGGTTAACTTCAGAAACTTCAAATTTATATAGAGTATCAAGTGTATCGAGGTATATTTAATTATTTTTTCATAAAAGTATTAATATAAAGTTCATTTATTCCATGTAAGAAGAAAATTTTATTTCAATAATTTTGATACTCCTTCCGGCGAGCGTTGCCGAATTTTCTGGGAAACCAAAAGCTTTTCCAAAATTTGTTTTGTATATTTCCTCTAATTACACAAAAAATATCGATTATGTGAAAAGCCGCCGCCGGAAAAAGGTTTTAAAAGTGTAAGTCTACTTCGCGCTAATTGACAAAAAAAATCTCTGATGGGTGCCCCCCAGCGGCGCATGGAGGACCGTGGCCCTTGTTTAAACATAATTGTTTTAAATTGGCATGAGAGTCACTAACCTAAAGAAAATGCCATTTAAAAAATAAACGTACCTAATTAACAAATTGTCGGTTATTCTCTTAGGTATAACACCTAGTTCCCTTAAAACCTACTATAGTCGTATTTTTCGTAGCATTAACCGTTGAAAAGTAACATCAATTCGAAAAGTCAAAAATCTGTTACTAGGGGCCAAAGGTCATGAAAATATTTGTAGGCAATGAAACTTTTTTTATGCCAATTTTGAGATATTTGCAAAAAACTCCTATTTTCATGAACTTTTGTCTCTTTTGTAACAGATTTTTTGACTTTTTGAATAGCTTTAATTTTTAAACAGTTTTGATTCTCAGCCTCTGCCTCAACGCAAGTCTTTTTCAGGACTACTGCCTCTTGCAAGGAAATGACAAATACTCCAAGGGTGTCTCCTGTCATAGACAAGTGTCAATATTCAATTGTGCGAAGAGTGGCAATAAACTGTAGCCCCCCCCCCCCCCATTCCTGCAGACATGCATACAGGAATGGTTGAGAGTTAAGTCACTAGGCCCTAGTTCCTCATAAGCTGTTGTGCTGTCAAATTT
Source organism: Epistrophella euchroma (assembly GCA_947049315.1). Classification (NCBI taxonomy): domain Eukaryota; kingdom Metazoa; phylum Arthropoda; class Insecta; order Diptera; family Syrphidae; genus Epistrophella; species Epistrophella euchroma. The sequence continues at coordinate 114,628,950 of OX346245.1, read as the reverse complement.
ATTTTTTTATTTAATAAACCTACAAGAATTTAATAAGTGTTTTTTGCTATCATTAGCACAATTTAATTTGAATAAGAAACACAAAATCTTTGGTAATTGATCGAGCTCAAGGCGTTCAAAGCTAAATTCAATCAAGTGTATATAATTTTGTTGTTTTATTATTTCAATTATAACTTTAAAATTATCTGACTTTTTTCATTGTAATTAAATGCTGATTTAATTCAAACTCACGCATGAAATATTTTATATGATGTACGGTTGCTATTTCAAAAAACTTAGACAGTTTTATTTATTGTTTAACGCAGAACTTTCTGTATCATCGTAGGCCTATGAATAAGGTGTAAAACGGTTGTGTGTACGGTCATGGTTAGTTGGTTTGATTAAGTGAAGTGGGTTAATAAGTATTGCTTGGATAAATTAAATCAAAGGGGATGTTGGGTAATAATTTAATACTGAACACCTTTTTATTATACATATAGAAAACGCACTTACTGGGTTGAACAGAATAGAATGACGGAACTGAAGCCGCAGACGGAACTGGAAGAGCTGTCAAAAAGTGTCGTACGTTATTTTTTTTGCATGTCCACAATGGAGCTGTACAGCTTTGAAAGTATTTTGAAGAAAAACAAAAGAATATTATTGTGTACAAGCTCAGAATTCACATTTTTTGTTTCCTCTAATTTTCCTTTTAATAAATAACTTTTTTCGCGATACAAATAACCACAATATTTTTTTCCGACCCAAAAAGTTGTTTTTTTTCTTCATACAAATTGAAACGTCAAAAGTGCCGTACGTCAAAAGTTGGTGAACTCTTCCGTCTGCGTCTGCGTCTCCGTATGCGTCTACGTTCCGTTGTGTTCGCAACATTGAATTTGCGTGTATTCAATATTTTGACAGCCGTTCCAGCTCCGTCTCCGGTTCCGTCTGCGTCACCATTCTGTTCAGCCAGTTAGGGTCAATGCGCTTGTTAGGTTTATTCAAACTCTCCATCGCATACCTGCTAAGGTAAATGTTTAAGATCAGCTGCTTCACTCAACAGTGCCGGCGCTCGTTTTATTTTTTCTAAAAAAAAGGATTTTTAAATGTTTTTTTTTTCAATTTAAATGAAAGCTTTCGATAGAGTCCACCACGGACTACTTTATAAAAAGGTTTAAGAAAATAGGCTTTAAAATTGGCTTCCTGAAATGGTTGGAATCATATTTGTCGAATCGAAAACAGATTCTTAAAATCGAAGACGCTCAATCTTTTTGTATTGAAGTCTTGTCAGGTCTGCCTCAGGGTAGTTATTTGATGCCTCTTCTTTTCAACCCATTTGTCAATGAAATTCCAGATTTCTTACAATTCGCAAATTTTCAAATGCAATATTTTCAAATATATTTAATTGATGAATGTGTTAGGTTCCTAAATGACATATACGCATTTTTTCAGTGGTATATGAATATAATCACCTTGAGCTGAATATCTCAAAGTGTAAGATATTTAGAGCTTTCCGTTCAAGACCTAAGGTGCTTTTTAGTTACATCAGTCTCGGTAATGAAACTCTTTCAATTTTAAGTGCAATAAAAGAGCTTGGTGTTATTATCGACACAAAGCTGTCTTTTTCAGAACATGTCAATTTTAACTGGAACTGGAAGAGCTGTCAAAAAGTGTCGTACGTTATTTTTTTTACGTGCCCACAATGCAGCTGTACAGCTTTAAAAGTATTTTGAAAAAAAACCAAAGAATATTCTCGTGTACAAGCTCAGAACTCACATTTTTTGTTTCCAATAATTTTCCTTTTAATAAATAATTTTTTTAGCGAACACAATATTTTTTTCCGACCCAAAAAGTTGTTTTTTTTCTTCATACAATTTGAAACGTCAAAAGTGCTGTACGTGAAAAGTTAAAAGTGTTCGCAACATTGAATTTGCGTGTATTCAATATTTTGACAGCTATTCCAGCTCCGACTCGAGTTCCGTCTCCGTTACTATTCTGTTCAGCCAACTAAGTCCGCCCATCGGCAGAGTATTCGGGCCGCATTAGCTGTTCTAAACTTACCTATTTTAACCTATAAAGTTAATATTTCTTAAAATCCAGTCTTTTTTTTAAGTTTTTAAGTTCGCCTAACTCAAAATAACTAAGTGGTTCAAAATAAATAAAACAAGAGGGATAATGTCCTTAGTTAAAAATCAGAAATGCAAGCCAGGGTCATCCTGCTCATTTATTTAAAATTTAGAAGTTGTCTATAAATAAATCAAGTTTTGTTATCTGATCTAATCTGAAGTGGCTAGTTCTTTCAATTATTCTTAACACTGTGAACAACCTTACCTATAGGAAAAAAAAAAATATTCAAATAAGTTTACATTGGTATACCTACTCAAATCATTATTCTTCTGCATCAAAACCAGGGCATGGAACATATACAAAAGAGTGAAAGCCTTCTGATTTTTAACAAGCATATTTTATAAATAAAAATATCAAACTTTTCACTTTTAATTCTGTTCGAATGGAACCGCACATTAATTAAAAATGTCTAACTTCTGATTTTTATTGTTTGTTTGTTTAAGAAATCTTCTAATACATTAATTTCAATGTCGGATAAGCGTGATTTTAGCTAACGCTTTCGTAAATAATACCAACGGATTTGAATGTAATAGTCAAGGAATTATCGTTGATTCTTTTTTAGATTTTACAACGATTATGTACCGGTACGTTACCATAATAAATAACTATAAATCTGACTCATTGATACTAGCTTAAATATCTTAACGAGTATGTACCTCGATTTTTTTCCATTTTTTGTTTGCTAACTTTATGAAAATCACGAATTTTTTATTGGAAGTTTTCCACTTCTTGCTGGCTTTTCTTATGTGTATATGTTACCGTAAAATGCCGAAATACTGAATTTCTAGAATTTGCCGGTAAATCATAGAATTTCTCAGCACCATTGGTAAGAATTGTTCTAGAATATACCGGTAAATTTTAGAATTTCATTATTTCGGCTATTTACAGTAACATATATATACTTATGGTTGACAAATCTTTTCATACAAAATTTTTCCCAGGACAAATTTAGTCTTCAGTTTTTTTCCAGGCAGTACGCAGTTCACGCGCAAAATTGTGACATTTGTACCCGCTGTAGGGTGAAGTCTCCACTAAATTTTGCCAGGAAAAATAATGTTCGAAGCATTATTTTGCGGGAAAAATTTTGACAGGTCAATAATTTTGCACGATAAACACGATCAACTATTATTTATCGATAATTTTACAAAAAGAAAAAAAAAGAAGAAAACATTAACTTTGCGCGATTTTTCCATCGTTTTTGTAGAGATTAGAGTTGTAGAGATAAAATGTGTCTTTTCCCGATCTGCGTACTAGGCTGGAGTTGAGTTGTCTCTACATTATTTTGATGAAATAAGCCTCTTTTTAACTCAACTGATGAAATTTCCTGCCTTCCATGTGGTTTACTGTAATCTGAGCAGCTTTTGTAGAAAAAATAAAATAGAGTTCGAATTTTTGCAGAGACAACTCATCTCAGTTGAGTTGTCATCATCTATTATAGGCAGGTGATGCCGGATGATATTTTTAAAATCCCAACGAATTTGACAAAAAATTCCAACATTTTTGTACTGGAAGGAAAAAAAAAACACCATTATTTTGTCTGCCTTATTTTAACATAAATGTTTAATTGAACAATTACTTACTTCAATTTTTTTCATTTCAATTTAAATAAATCATAATTCACCTCTCATAACATTCTTTGACTTCATTTTAAAATTCAGGATGTTACATTTTAATTCCCCGCGATTTGTCCATTACCGATCTGTTATTTGTTATGGTAACGTTATTAGTGTACTTTTTTTATAATTCGCGCACATTCAAGGGATTATGAATACCCTACCCTTTACACTCTAAAAGACAGTGAGCGTAAGGAAAATAGTATAGGGTTTAAAAGGAGGTATCGAATGATATTGGTATTGAATTTTCAGAATATGACAATGAGAAGAAAAAAAAAAAGAGTAAAATTTTGTAAGTTGTGGTTATGGTAAAAATAATATTTCCGTCTATAAAAAAATATTTCCAATATCTACCGTCCGTCCCACCATGAATTTTTTCTCACCAATATTCCCACCAAGCTCATATTTTCCCCATCATTTTGGTGGGAAAAACCACCAATCTGGGAACACTGATGGCAGATTAATGTTTTTTTTTTTTTTAAATAAAATACCAATTTGTCATTACAATCCAGAAAAATATTTTATATACGAGTTAGAAATCAGAAATAAGTATTAATAAAGTAATAAAGAAGCATTTCTCAACATTAGTTCTCAGACTATAAGGTCAATAGCATATTTTTTTATTCCAAATTAATTATTTAGTAGGTGAACAACTTGTAGTAGGTATTGCTGATTAACAAAAAAAAAACAAAGAATAGATAGCTAAGTTTTTGAATTAAAAACAGATTTTTTTAGTTGATTCGAGCTATTTAAATACATATAAACATATAAATAGTAGATATCGTATCTAACACAAAAGCTGTATGTAATCGTAGAAAAACCAAATTTCCCTTTAAAAAAATAGATTTTTACAGCAATTTAAATAACACCAAAATCATAGCATAGAATATATTTTTATATTTACATATTTAATTGATATACAAACATTGGTTGTAATATGACAAAAAGAATGGATATACTTCGAAGATAGAAGATCTTAATTTGTGAAGGCTTCTTTTTATTCAGTATCAGTATATTATTTTCATATAAAAAAAAAACGATCGGCTTGATATAAATTATCATAAACAAACAATAAATATAGTGAAACAAAATAGTTTTAATGATAATTAATGTGAGTGTATTTTATACCCGTTGGAACTATTTTAGTGAAATTTTATTCAAGACAACGAAATCGAGAATAAGAAATCAGTTTTAACTGTTTACACTTGAAATTTTACTTTTTGACAGAATTCAGAACTAAGCTTTTAATAAAATCTAAAGCCATAGAGCTAGTGCTGTTAGTTTTTAAGATTAATCTGTACATTTATGTTTTGGATTAATAAATAATAATAATAATAATAAATCTTAACATTACGGAGAAGTAGAATAACAAAAATTAAAGAAAAATATGTTTGTTGTGGTTTTAGTGGACTGTATTACGATAATAGGGAAGTTCAAAAAATTGTTTTTCGTATATCACCGTTCAGTCATTTTATGCAACGGACGTCCGGCGTCAATCTATAAATTGACATTCGATCTAAATAAAGAAAACATTTTTCACAGAACATTTTCATTTATTTTATTACACGGTTAGCTATAACGATTTTGATTAAACATTAATGTAGTTCTTTTTAGGAAAATGAGTTTCAGGTTCTTGGTTAGATATCAAAGAGCACGGTAGTGCCCAGCCTGCCATTAACCCTTTTTTAACAGGAACAAACTCAGATGATTTTTGACCCAACTCGGCAAGCACAGGAGCCCGATCAAATTTCAACTTTTAAGCGATTATTTTCTCAGTCAGATATAGGACATCAAAAATCGCGAAAACCATAACTGACTCACTGACATCAAAATTATGGAGAACTTCCCGACCCCTTACAATATTGTAGTTTCGCACAACGTTACCTTTTGGTTCATGCACAGGAAAAAATCAAAATATGAGGTTTTCCATATTTTCTAACAATGTTATTAATTGTATGAAGCACTTCTGGTTCTGATTCTTGTAGAAATTTGATGAATTTTGGTAGAGCGGTAGGGCTTACAGTATATGATAGAAAATCACCTCCAGCCCGGATAGTGCGAATCCTACAATCCTACCAATTAATTTCTTTGAGGCCTATCGCCCACTAGGAAACTTTTTGTTGCTCGCCCCAGCAACTTTTTGTTACTTCGATCAAATTATACATTAGGTTATATGGAAGAGGGCCCACTAGACAACTTTTAGTTACGCTACTTTTAGTTGCTCGCCCACTAGACAATTTCCGAGCAACTTTTCCAACAACTTTTGCGAATTTTTCAAGATTTTGGGCAAATGAGACGCATTTAACCCGAAAAAAAAAGTTCTATTTTCACACTGAACGAGTTTTGTATCATTGCTGATCCAAAATACAATTCAACATTTCAATTAAAAATGATCAACACAAAAGTTTCTCGGAAATTGCCTAATGAGCGAGGGCAAGCAACTCCGAGCAACTTTTAGTTGCGCAACTAAAAGTTGCCTAGTGGGCGATGGGCCTAACCGATGGTTAATGGAAATGCTTCATATTTTTTTTTATAATCTAGCTTAGGCCTAGTTTTTCAGTGCAAAATTAAAATTAAAACCAAGTTATCTCACCAAATTTGGTGAGTTTACTCTGAATTCAATGAGCAGATGCTTTTGATGTTATACATATATTCCGAGTCGATCCGCATGATTTTTTTTTTCATACAATTTCTTGTTGAGTTAGCTGGGGCTTAGAAACACGTCTCGTTTGTTAATTCGAAACATAAATATTTAAATTCAATTAAAGCAAGGTACGCAGCTCAAGCTAAACTAAATTGTATCTCTTAAATTCTTATCTCTACAACCGTTTGCTAAAAGGAGAAATGTCAAAATTTATCTGTGAAAGAATGCGTTGAGCATTATTTCGCTTGCTAAATCAAGTGGAGACTTTTAAATTTAGCGCGTGAACTGCGTACTGCCTTGCTAAAAATTCTCGCTAAAATTGCGTACTAGGCTTAAGGGCCAGTTGTACAAATGTGGTTCAATATTTAACCCATTGTTCAGCAATTTTAACTCGCCGATTTCGGGGGTATGGTTCAGGCTCAGGAAAAGTAATTGGTTATCATCATAAAGTTCCTGAACCACGGATTAAATATTGAACCACGTTTGTACAACTGGCCCTAAAACGCTTATGTGCTATTTTTTTTTGAAAACTTAAACAATAAAATGCTTAACTGTAGGTGTATTCAGGGCCGGATTTACGGTGGGGCAACCAGGACAGAACCCTGGGGGCCCCTACACTTTGAGGGCATCCACAATCACAAACTGTGGATTTTATTGTTTTAAAATTTCCTATTTTTAAGGAATTGATGAGCAATTAAGTAATCCTAACCACGGACGTTTTCATTTTATACAAAATGTATGTTCCGTGAAGGAGCCAAAAATGTAAACTTAAATATTCACACGGTTGTGTTGTCTCAGAGTTTAATTTATTTCCCGAAATTGACTTCGGAGAATTCTATGATTTTGCCGCTAAGAAAGCACGCAGGTCATTCATGCAAATTGTATTCGAATAGTGTTGTAAATGAGTTTTTCAAATATAATAATAAAATTATTATCTATCAACAAATATTTATTATTTGAAAGGGCTGTCACTTTTTTCTTTGCCCCGCACAAAAAAAAAAAAACCTGAATTCGGCCTTGGGTACATTAAATTATACTTTTTGCAAGAAGTGGAAAAGTTATAAACTAAAACATGCGCTATAGAGGTGCCTGCATACGAAAAAGCCTTGACAGATCAATGTTTTTGTTTATCACTTTTTGCCAATTTTCGAAAAAAAAGTCTAGAATATAAACAATATTCAAAATTTCAATAATTTTAATCAAACTGCAGTAAAAAAAATGCGTATACCTACACATTCTTCCAGTTAGGTAACCAGTGCCTACGTTCTGTAACTCTCACATTCTCACATGGATAAAATTGGTCGAAAAACGATAAGAACTGAAACAAATTACATGAGTTTTGTTCCATTTTTCACAGTTTTTTCGACTGATTTTTGCGATGTGAGAGTTACAGAACGTATAGGCACAGGATACCAAGTAAAATTAAAATTAAAATCATACATCTGACCTTATTGTGTAGGTACAAAAAAGTATCCAGTGTATATAACTATACTCTGTGGAAGAAAAAAACCTAAAAAGAGCGGACTATTTTCATTCATTGATCATAATAGATAATCCCTAGCCGATTACCACTCGAAAAGGTCTTTTATGATGTTTAACCTTGAACATTTTGGCCTAAATTTATGCATATACTTTGTATTAGAGTGTGTCAATTTTTCGCCTATTTAAGTACTAACTACTACTAATTGCCATGAAACCGACAAAATAATTGTATGTAGGTATAGGTAGGTAAGTTTACATTATACCACCTCTTCAAAATTACTTTCTATGAAAAAATCTGGTATTGTTTGGTATAATAAAAACAGCTTAGTGTAGGATTTAAAATTTTAATAATTTATATGATAAATAAAAAACTAATGAAAATATGTACACAGTTCAGCGCTCCTCATCTATAGTTACAAACACCACGCAGTTCCACGCATCCCCCGAAAACATTTTAATTCGTTCATTTGCATGATTTATTAATTTTACAGCCCAAGACGGTCTACCTTTAGTTTCCGTAATTTACACACGACCTAACTGAAGGTGGTGGATGAAACATAAAACATAGTCGTCGTCGTCGGTGGCGTCGTCGATACCATGCAAATATAGAAGTACATACCAGTACTGTTGTAGTAACTTTATCCGAGGTGTAGGAAGAGTTTAGGCGCAGTTCAGTTTCCTGTTGTATGTTTGTTGTAAGCTTGGGGGTTTTTAACCTCATCGTTGTGAATTTCTTCTTCCTCCAAAACCATTACCATTTCAGAAATAATTATCTTTAGGCTAGGCACATCAGGTGGGGAATCCGAATAATGTGATATGTGTGTGATGATTAAGACGACGACGACAACGGACGGCTAACGCCGCTGACTGACGTTTCTCCAGTGGATTTTAGTATTGTGATGGACTTCCATGTATCTCAACTTTACCGATGCACTACCTATTGTTGCTCTGTTTTTTATTTTTTTTTTCTTGAAACTATTCTAGAAACCTAAGCCAGAAAGAACCAAACGCTCATATGTTCAGCTATTTATGGTCTGATGGATTAGAACAATAATTAAACTTTGAATGCTCGTGTTGCAAAGTTGGTAGGTATTGTGCCATGGTGTTGTCGTGCTCAACGATGGCTTTTGTGAGTCAACTGAGCAGACACAAAAACCGTGTAGCGCGCTACTTTGATGTTATTTGCATAAAACTCTTTCCAGGCAATTACAGAAATTAATTCGCTTTAATGCACATTTTTTCTATCGTGGATAAAGTTGCATTAGGTTTTTTATATACTATGGCAGCACTGCCACTGTCAAGTCAGTGCTGTAGTCGGTCGGTCTACTTACTTTTTCGCATTCAAGCTTTTGATGTTCATACATTATATTCAGAGATTGTGTAGGAGAATTGTCGGGAAGTAGGAAATAGTTAATTATTTAGACTTGCCCTGAATACGAAGGGATTTCGGTTTGTCTATAGATAATACATTGTATGTGAATGAATGTTAAGGAAGTTCAAGAAAACTTTTACGGTCATGGAATTGTTTTATAGAAAAATATGTGTGAAAAAGTAGAGTCAGGTAGGTACGTAAATTGTTGAACTTATTTTCATTATAACTCAACTGTGATCTCTTTATGGGGTTGGTAACAAAAAAAAATTCCAAAGTAGGTACCTACAGGTGCGGGTATAGCAATTTTGATTTCCTAAAGACACGAGAATGTGCAAGTACCACCTATACGTTAAATCGAATATCTATTCCTTAGCGCTGGTTGGGATTTTTTTTTTATTTGTATTGAACCATATTAACACACAACGAAGCCGAAAATTTAAAAAATCGAACGAAAATTAGAAAATTCGACCAATAAAGTCAGAAAATCATGAAAAAAAATTAAAATTTCAAACTTTATGAATTACATACTTTTTTGTTCGTATACGCACATAACTTAGCTGAACATCATCCAAATTAGATGGATATTTTTTCGTTGGATTTGTATTGAACCAATTAAACACACTACGGAGTTAAAAATTGGAAAATTAGGCCGGAAAAGTCGAAATTCGTGATAAAAATTGGATTTTGCTCGACCTTCGAAAGGAACATTAATAATTTTATCAATTATAGGTGGAATGAATGGCAGAAGATCAAGCATATCTTTTATCTTTGCAGCAGTCACAGGTCTTCTTGATGGATAGAGTAGGTCCTGTTAAATGTAGCATAAGTTAATAAATCGTCCTTGCTTTTTTTTTTACTCAGATCAACATTAAAACTGTGTGTCTGGCTTAAAGGTTTCATTGAATTTAAAACTGCAGAGGATAATCTTCTTCAAATCTGAGCCAACTACATTCATAGCCACATTTTGTCTTTTTTCTGTTTGTGATGTATGCTTCTAATGCAGCAGTGCTTAAAAATTCTGTATCTATAATTTCACTGACTATAAAATGAGGTGTTTTGCGTTTGGCATTTCTTATGATATCGACCCATTGATCTTGGGCCTAGGCTATAAATTCGAACATAACGCCGACTGGCGCTTTCAATTATACCAAACTCTCCTTCATTGGGAAGATATGAATGCCCTGATACCAGGAACTTTTAGTCTATAGTCTTAATTTTGTTTTTAGCGTCCTTTGCAAGCTTCGAAAAAGAAAGCGCAGTTTTAATGCTTCGATTTTTCCTACGCAAGCAGCCGGTAAATCGTAAAAAACATACTTTCTGAATTGGGTTTTTATTTACTTGTGCATAATTCGGTTGAACATCAACCGATTTTTATAGGTAGGGACATTTATAATTTAATTAGTCTTTTAAAAAAGTATAACTTATTTGTTTTTATTTTGATGTAGAATTTAGGGTAGTTCTTTATGTAGGTATTTGTGGTACTAAGAAAAGCTTAATATATAAAAACTGTTCGACGAATTTGACCTGTCCGTCAGTGAAAAATAAAAATAAAATTATGTGCCAAAGGAATTAATATTTTACTGGAATAAATTTCGCAATCGATTTCAATTTTTTTAAACAACACACTCTGACTTAACTCACCTAACGACTTATATGTATAGATATTTGGCTTAAGAGTGATTTATAAAATAAAATAAATTTGGTGGCACAAACGGCTCATGAAGAACCAGGGCCTAGCGGCTTACAACTCTAAACCATTTCTGTGTGCGTGTCTGGAGGAATGGAGGGGACCTACAGTTTATTGCCGAATTCGAATGGCTAAAGTGAGCGACACTTTTCTATGACAAGAGATACTCTTGGAAGATTTGTCACTTCCTCGCAAGAGGTAGTAGCTCCGAAAAAAATTTAAAGTGGAAGCGGCTGGTATTGAACTCCAGACCTCTGACATGAAAGTCCAACGCACTAACCATTACTCCACGGGCTACTACTTAAGAGTGGTTTGTTATTCAAAATTCATATATCTTCTTATTATATAAAATGAACTGTAAAGCTGTGATGCACAGATTTTTATATCTAACTAATATATGCTGATAAAAAAGTACGTATACGCCACAGTGACTCCACTAATGCTTATTTTGTAATATTTATTTTAAAGGGTCTATAATTTTATACATAGGTAGTTATGTATATCCTCTTTTATCCACATGTAATAGATTTACAAGGTCCGAACAAAAATGGATATAATATAAAAATTTATCAGTGTGTAACATGTTTGGCTTGATACTTTTTAAGGGTCATGACATTTGGTTTTTTCCTTCTTTACCTGATGGTAAATCCTCAAAAAGCAGGTAAACATTTTTTTTTATTAATCTATTCCATTTAGAATTGAATATTCATAGCTTAGCTTAGCTTAGGGTCTTTGGAATTCACTACGACTGAAGTTCAATAATCTGAATATTAGCTTGGAGGTGCTATCTTTGTACCTACATATATCAGCAATTTGTAACTGCAACGGTGATTGTGCGAAACAAATTTAAGTTTTCTTAGGCCCATTTGCTGAAACGAAACTTAAATATTTATGTTCAACTTAAACGCTTATGTTCTACTTTTTCCTCAGCGTAAACTGTCATATAAGCTCTTATGTTGAACTTAAATATTTAAGTTTCGTTTCAGCAAATGGCCCTTAATTCTTTAGATACATAGATACATATTCAAGAAATAAAAAAGATCCGTTTTTTTTCTAGGAATCAATCAATTAAACAAAAAATATTAATCATTAGTGGAAAAGTATACTTAAATTAAATTTTTTTTTCTATATGCTCGTTTCCTTTCAAAACAATATTTGCTTTTTAATGTTGTTTACAGTATCGAGGGTATTTATGTTTCAATATAACTGGTCCAGTATTATTAAAAAAGTGCAAAAAAGACGAAATATACAGCCGGGCGGGCGACATACAGAAATGTCAAACGCCCAGACGTATACAGTTTGAAGTATTTATTGAAAATTTTGGTGAAATAACAGATGCATACTAAAATTATGTGAATTTGATTGAACATGTCTAGTAATGACACGAAGATTCGTGCTCAGAAGACCTAAGAATGGTTTGGACCGTTTTCAGTGGTATATTTTTTTTTAATTTTTTGTTCCCAAACCTACCAGGTCGGTATATTTATATTTATTGGGAAAACTTAAAGAAAATTTTTTATTATTTTGTATTCAAATACAAACACAAAGCTCAACAAATAAAGTGCACACATCGGATAAGACGATTCCTCATGATTTAATAGTTTTTTAAAGAGACAAAAATTCCTTTCCTTGTATTTACGGAAGTAAACATTTTCAACAAATAAAGTGCAGGACTGCAGCAGTGCTAGATACATATGAAAATTTATAACAATTTAATAGATTTAATATTTTTGCATGCAACTATACCTATACACTTTTTCTATGAAATTAAGCAGAATAAATATTTAACTGGAAATGGCCAAGGGGATCGGGGGCATATGGGTCATGTATCTGCCCTTGAAGTAAGTATATTTTTCTCTTTTCTTTCTACGTGAAATCGATAAAGAGAAAAGATAGCACTACACCTACACTGCGATTCATTGGCGGATGCAGTTTTGCGGATTCCGTAATCGGCACGAATGTCTATTAAAATTTTGGTGGAATGATATAAGATATGCATCTGTATCACCTGTCAAATTTACTATCTCTATAGAAATAGTGTTGCTATTTTAAAAACGACTACATAAATATATTCATGCCAATCCTTGTGTTCGGTTACCTCTCCCCGATATCTAAAAATGTTCAAATACCTTTTGAGTTCTTATTGGATCAGATGTTATTTCAAGGGATTTTAACAACACAACCTATCCGGATAGTTTCCCGAACGCAGGCAATGTAATATATGTACATACATTTTAATTTTTGACAATCTTATACGCCCAAAAAATGAATTTGTGGGCTTTTGGTTTATTATTTTCACAACATCTAAGTAAGCGGTTACAAGAAGTGTAAACAATGAAGTTCATAAACGCATACATAATGTCCATCTGTCACATGCATGTCAATCAAAATAATATTCAGGAATACATATTGGTTGGTATAAATGTTTTTTTTTTTTTTTGTAATGCAAATGCATCCATACTTTTGCAGAACCGTTTCCGCCTTCCTGTCATTTTAACTGTCACTCCATTCACTCCCTCTGACGTCAGTTTTATGCTAATCAAAGAAAACATGTTAAACTAGAATATTTTTCATGTAACATAAAATTCAATTCACTATAGGCACATAGGATAGATCTATACAAAAATAAATCCTTTCCTTGCTTCATTTCCTAATCCATCAGAGTACCTATGAAGTCCATGAAGCAAAGGGTAGGCTACACCAGACGTAGGTATATCATTACAAGACCCGGGGTGCCTTTTTATAATTTACATTAAAATATACCTATACCTACTCTCGCCTAAAGGTTTACATAATTCTTCACCTTTTCATGAAAGTATAATGCAACCAACATCAATGATTATACATCTAAGTGCATTCAACCCCCATTTTTTTTAATCATTTGCATTTGATTTTAAGAAAGAATATAACAGAAAAAAAAATTAATAATAATCCTGCTTAGTTGGATATAAAATGTAGATCCCTTGTGTTGGACCTTAATTTGTCAGATCGGTCCGACCCGGCGCAACACACCGGTGCCATTCAAAGAGAAAATGTATTGAATTACTCAACCAAACAATAGATTTCAGGTTTTTCATTTAAAATTTGTCAATTTTACCCAGAAAATGTGACCGGATTAGGGTTTAGAATTCTGTTTTTGTTCCCAAATATAAATTACAGTTTTCTTCAAAAGAATATTTTCCGATATCCTTTGAATCCATCCAATCTAGTTTTATTTAAGACAAACACGTGGAGTTTTGATAAAAGTAGGGAATTAAGGAAAGGTTGTAACATGGGAAAAACCTTTAACTTTATATCTTAACTATTTATCTTAATTTATGAGATAACGATGTTTCTTGGAAAATATCTAAATGTTATATTGTGTAGACAGGTTTTTTTTTTTACTGATTTCATGCTTTTTCTTTCTTTTTTTCTGATCATGCTTTGACTTGAGCTAAGGGGTCGCAATTCAACACTATTAACTTTAAAAAGAAAGGAATATTTTTCTTGGCTTTTGCTTCGTACCTAAGCACCTTTATCTCTTCTGCCCAGAGAGGATTAAGGTATTATTTTTACGAAAAGAAGCCGTTGACAGAATGAGATCAGAGATTTATTTTTTACGCCTTGGCGAAATTTTTTTCTATTATTATTTCTATTGGCTTTTCTAACGGGCATTTGCGGAATAAATGAGCAGTAAATGTCGAATTCTACTACGTAGTAGTAGCCCGTGGCGTAATGGTTAGTGCGTTGGACTGTCATGCCAGAGGTCTGGGGTTCAATACCAGCCGCTTCCACGTTGAGTTTTTTTCGGAGCTACTACCTCTTGCGAGGAAGTGACAAATCCTCCAAGAGTATCTCTTGTCATAGAAAAGTGCCGCTCACCTTAGTCGTTCGGATTCGGCAATAAACTGTAGGTCCCCTCCATTCCTGCACACCAGCACACAGGAATGGTTGAGAGTCGTAAGTCGCTAGGCCCTGGTTCTTCATGAGCCGTTTGTGCCACCAAATTTATTTATTTATTTAATTTATATAAATGTCGGATTCCTTCCAACAATTTCAAATCGATTCTTTTTTTGTTGCAAGGAATCTGTAATTTTTTTTTTTTGTTGAAAAGTGTGTGTGCCATTTGACAGCAGTTTTGAAGCAAAAAGCTAAACAATTATTGCGCGCACAAACTTTTTAACAATTATTTAAAAGTGCATTCAGTTTAACGAAACGTGTGGTTTTGCACGATTAAAAACAAATATATTTGAGAGATTGGTTGCAAAATAAAACGAAAATAGTTGCGCTCATACAAGTAGGAAAAAAAAACAAATTCCAACACGAAAGCCATCAATCAAGGAAAGCACCGGCAAGCAGGGATGAATGGACTTTGCGCACTTGGAATCACATTTATTAAATCTGTTGATCACTTACGGCCATATTAGGCGTTTTTCTTTTTTATTTCAGAGTTTGTTTGGAGCAGAGTAGACTCTGAGCGAATGGAGTAAACTCTGAGCAGAGTATGTTCAGAGCACTCCGATTTAATTATCAAACACACCTGAACACTCAATTGGGCTTTTCCAGAATCTGACTCTGTCTTTTCTCTTTCTAATTTTAACAGTTCTTTCATCGAAAAGAAGCTCTAGATGGGGGGAAAACAACAATACAAACAAATAGAAATACACACCGATACTGTATCGGTGTATATTTCTATTTGTTTGTATTGTTGTTTTCCCCCCATCTAGAACTTCTTTTCGATTAAAGAACTGTCAAAATTAGAAAGAGAAAAGACAGAGTCAGATTCTGGAAAAGCCCAATTGTCATATCTGTCCAATTACATGGAAACTGTATGAAGTTGGCCGCACTCAGTTTTTTACTCTGTCTGCTCGGTTATTTTATTCTGAGCTCATAGAGCAAGCTCTGATCGCACTCTGAACGAAAAATGAAACACAAATTCCAAGCTCTGAGCGTTTTGAACTCAAAAAGAAACACAGCATTTTTTTTGACAGTTCGGGCTTAGCTTAGAACTGCTCTAAACTAAAAAAGAAAAACACCTATTATTGACTTTATTCAAAGCTAATTTTACTGATAAACTATGTAGTTCTATAGGGGTTTCGAGTTTTAAGTTTTTTAAAATCAAATTTTTCAATATCAAAGTAATATAAGAATTTGTGAAAAACTTAAAACTCGAAACCCCTATAGAACTTGATTTTTCGTAAAACTAGCTTTTAAGAAAGTCAATAATATGGCCGTTATAATTCATTATCCACCGTTATTTGATGAATAAACACATTTTTATAGATATATTTCTTTTAAATATATTTTAACACGAAGAACACTTTGGAATATTTGTTAAACACAGCGGCAAAAAAAAATTTCAACTCCTTAGAAATATCAAATCTTTGCAGTGTGTGTACAAGTTCTTTCAAATCTTTCTAAAAACGAAAGATTTTATTTGTCTAAAAAATTCAATTTTTTCCTCTAAAACGAATCGATTTTTTCTAAATACATAGAACCGATTTTTTTGTTACATGGAATTCTTTAAAAATCGAAAACTGATTTAAATAAGATTGCAGATTTTTAATTATTATTGTTATTGGAATTATTTTCTTTTTTTCTCTTTAAATTGTCTTTTTCTTTCGTGAATAAGTGTAAAATCAGAAATTACTTGACATTCAAATGGATAAGGCTTACCCATTAGTTGCAGAAGAGTTTATCCCCTTTTACAAGAGGAAACTGGAAACTCAGATACTTTCAGCTCATGTGAGAAGGAAAGGACGAAAGAGGGGGAAAAAAATATCCCCAGTCAACGATTTGGGAAAACAACCAAAATATTTTTTAAGGAATGTACAAAAAATCTCCTACGGTTTGTTTCTTCTTGTGAAAAATTTAAGATTTTAACTGACCGATTTCGGCGGATTAACTGAGGTTCAACACCTAAACCACCTGCAAAACCAAAAATTTTTAACTTTAACGTTAACTTCAATACTTAATTTTTACTTATTCCATTATTGACTTTCTTCTTCTATTTCTATTTTTTTACAGATATTCAAATGATTTGAAATGGACTCTGGCAGTGTTATGAGTGAACCCATAGCTACTCATCATCGATCATATAGCAAACAAAAATCGTCATCAATGGTAAGTTATTTTTTCAAGAATGTAGAATATTCCAAGTCATCTTATCGTATCTTTTCGTCAATAACATGTGGTATTTTTACCATAAATAAATTAGGTCCTTTTTGAACATAACTGGCAACCAGCAAGGAATACTGTTCGACATCACTCGGTGTCGTTGTTCATTGCAGTTTGTGTCACTGCTTTTGTTTTATGACAATAGCATAAGATGTTAAGATGTGAAAATAGCATATGTTGTTACCATTACAATAAATTGATTTTTCACCTTTGACTATATTAGGATATAATACCTATCCAAGCCATTAAAAGGGATAACCCGACATATGACAACAAAGACACATTGAGATGCCATGTGGCTATTTGATTTTAAATGGATTTCCTAATAGTACCATTTACTCAAATGATAATAATATCTTCTTCTTTTAAACAGAAAAAGGAAGCCCAAAAGTATAGGTATAGGTAGACAGATTTTAATCTGTAGACAAAGGTCAAATTTAAAAGGGCCTCAAATGCAAGACAACATAAAGAATCCCTTGAATTTGTATGGTGGTTGCTATAAGCGCCACAGCTCTTAACAGTTAATGAATAATAAACGTTCTTTGTTCACCTAGGTACCTAACGTACGCACATACATATCTTGCAATAAGACAAAGAATCAGTGTCAAAAAAATTTAGATTTGGTACCTATTTAGCGGTGAGGTGTAATAACGCCCGAGCCCGTTGTAATAAGGCCACGTGTGGCTTTAATTCTATGTACATATATGTATGTATTTCTAACTGGAAATAAGGCCGCATGAGCACGGTTGCCACTTTGGTCATTTGTGACCAAATTTGGTCATTATTTTTTCACTTGGTCGCATGGTCATTTTTTATTCCATATGGTCATTTTTTTTAAATATTGATTTTATGAAAATATATTTGTTTTTATTAACGGCCATATTATTGGCTTTCTTCAAATCTAGTTCTACGGAAAAACTAGTTCTATACGCGTTTCTAGTTTTAAGTTTTTCACAAATTTTTATTACTTTGACATCTAAATCAAAATATTCATGCATATTTTGACATCTAAATCAAATCAATAATTGTTTTTGAAAAACTTAAAACTCGAAAACCCTATAAAACTAGTTTTTCAGTAAAACTAGCTTTGAAGAAACTCAACAATATGGCCGTAAGTTCTACTTTGATTATTAAAGCCTCGTTTATAGATCGAAGCGAAGCGAAGTTTTCATACAAAAAAAAATTGCTTTTTTCCCAGGCATGAAAAATACAATAAAATTAAATGCAATTATTTAAGCGAAAAGGGGAAGAAATTTCTTTCGAAATAAATATAATTCAACGGACTTATCTAAACCAAATATAAAACTAAATTAATTTTTCTTTGTACACCTTTCGACGCGAGATTTATTGATACATATTTCATTTCGGTTTGAATTTCACTTCGCTTTGATGTATAAACTAGACTTAATACATACAAAAATAATATGTCATCTATGTAATATGAAGAATATGTTAAAATAAATGTGATGAATTCATTGTTTTCTGTGTTTAGAGGTTCAAATATTTCGGACTCAAATTATTTTGGTCATTTTTAGCTACAGTTGGTCATTTTTATTTTTGAAATTTAGCTAGGTATGAAAATTACGCAAAATAATCAAAAAACTACTATGATTACTTTCTGAGTTTCATAAATAATATTTTCAAAACGTGAATAAGTCAGGTTTATTCAACATTTTCAAAAACAATTTAAAAGCATTTTTCTTCTTTTAGTACAGAGTTGGTTCAGAGCACTGAGTAGAGTCCGAGCGAGTGGAGTAAACTCTGTGCAGAGTGTGCTCAGAGCCCTCCAATTTAATCATGAAATACACCTGAGCAGATCACTGGATTGTCACATTGCATGATAACTGACTCCGTTTGCTCGGTTATTTTATCTTGATAGAGATCTCTACCGAATTGTCAGTTTCAAATGACAGTTAAAAACTTGGCACACTGATGTTGAAATTGGAAAGAAATAATAGGTGCGTTTTATTATCCCCAATAACCCATATGGTTCACCCCGAAAAAAATAAAATGATATAAATCCATTTGACCCACTTGTGTTGTGTACCCACATCTTTTTTCCTTATGCTTGTTTATTTTTCATGAATTTACCTGTCTCTTTTCTTTACACTGAATTTTAAACTACCTTATTTGCAAAAGGCACAACGCCATCTACCCGCCACATTAGAACTATTTTTTGGGTCTTTGAATGAAACCCCGATTGAAACCTCGATTTTGTGTTGTTTTTGTTCTACGTGTTAAAAGATAACTCCGACCCAGACCCGTAGATAATAAAACGCAGCTAATGTCATTGTGCCAAGAATTTTATTTTGTCAGAGATACATTAGCCGCGTTTTGTCTTCTACGGATCTGTATCAGGAACATTTTTTAACACGTAATACAAAAACAATTCGGGATCCTGCTCTCTATCTGGATCTATTTCAATGATCCAAAAATTACTTCTTACTCTGGCGGCTAGATGGCTTTGATGGTGAGGTAGCGTTAATTGCAGAGTGAAGAAAAAAGACAGGAAATAAATAAAAAATAACAAAACGTAAGTAAAAAAGAGATGCTCATATGGGCGATTCCCTAGAGGGTAAATCGAGAGTTTTTTTTTAGCTCAAAAAATAACGGTACTTTCCATAGGACCATTTAAAAAAAAAATTATTTATCTCAAAAACAGCTCCAACGATTTTTTTTTTAATTTTTTGTGGGTACTAGTAGTAACATGGTCTATGTTTTTGTGAAAATAAATTTACCAAAACCCGTTGTTAACCGCTTAACCGATATTGATAAAAAAAATTTTACTTAGGAGGTCCTTAAGTGTGAATAATACTGTATACAAATATTTATAAAAAAAAAATAATTTTTGGATTTTTAAAAAAAAAGTTCAAATTTTTTGTTTTTGAGAAATCATTTTTTTGAAAACGGATTGATGAATATTGTTGAAATTATGGTTTTAGCTGTATATTATTATATTTTTGAAAATGGCATACCAATTTTTTTTTCTACGGAATTTTAAAGAAATTTTATATATAAAATTTATTTTAATAAAACCGCTCCAACGATTTTGAAAAATTTTTCTACAACAATTCACATTTTTTCAAGAATTTAGATGGCATTCTTCATTCTGAGATTAAAACATTTTAAGTACTTATTTTATCAATTTAAAGTACGTGTTTGATGCTTTTTTTTCCATATTCAAATTTCCATTCTTCAATTTATTAAATGGATAAATACATATACATATAATTATTAATTATGTGTTTTATATTACACTCAATCTTTAAAATTCGATGAAACTTTTACTAGAAGAGCAAGTTCGTGCGACCGTGGATTTAATTTTTTTTTATATTTGGTAAGTTTTTTCTTAAATGTGGCTCTATTTTCATACTTGAAAGCGGTCCTTTTTCCGAGATTCAAAAGTAACTTTACCTACTAAAAAAAACTGCTGTACCTATAATGAAATGATGACTCCTTCATGCATCTCCATATGGAAGTATGCATGAAAAGTGATTCCGATATGTCAACTAAATTCCAAATAAAAAGAAATAAACCAGCAGAAGACTACCTATAAACCAAAAAGCATTCTGCCATGCTTGTCTTATGCCGGATTTACACGAGTGACAAAATGTCATTAAATTTGTCATTTTATACCAATAAATTGTTATAATCCGGTTTTATGACATTTAATTGGTATAAAATGACCAATTTAATGACATTTTATCACTCGTGTAAATCAGGCATTAAGTTTTTAAAATTTTTATGCTTGACGATTCTAATATAGATAGATACCAGCTCTTCTTTTAAGAAATACAACTTCGTAAATTTGACCACATGCGCATCTCTATATTTTCTTCTAATATAACTAAATGTCCTCTCAGGCACCATAGGTAGAATTTAGAACTCTTCGAATGAAAATCACTTTATTTATATGTGTTGGTGCGACAGCTCGTGTAGAATCAGGTAGGTACTAGTGACATACAACTCTCAACCGTTCCTTATCCGTCATTGTGCGCTTTATAGGCAGGAACTTAGGGGGCCTACAGTTTTCTGCCGATTTCGAATGGCTAAGGTGGAGAAGCACTTAGGTATTCATGATAAGAATTACACTTGAAAGATTTGCCTCTTCCTCGCATAGTCGTGAGAAATCATTCAAATACTTGAACCCTGGTTGAACATCAGTTAATCAGCCGAAATCTGTGGAATAAAATCTTAATCCGAGGATGAATTACTTTTTTTGGGCATAAAGCTAACTCGAGTTTAACCCCAAAACATAAATTATCTCGCACTGAAATTTCTTTCAGTTTGGTGTGCAGACAGGTATGTCGGAATGTTCATTCATACATTGCAAAAAACGAGGAAGTTTTTTTTTCTATTTTTTTTTAATTATTTCCATCGAATAGTGAAAGTAAGTTAGAGTTCTCATATTATATTAATATGATGCGGCGTAAAAGTGTTTTTAGTCTGTTTATTTTCAGCGAAGTAGCGGGTGAACAAGCTTATGAATAAAAATATATTTAAATTTTAACATGAAAGTATTTCATATAGGCACGATAAATATCACATAATGGAAAAGTGAATTTATATTTTCTTCAATTAATAAAGTAAAAACTTCTTGGTTCAGTGATGCGTATGCGTATAAGGCGTGAATATAAAGAAAAAAAGAAAAGAATAATGTACTTGATTTAAAACTTTTTTAGTCGTGTTATATGGCGATTAAGAATAAAATTGTGAACATTAAAGTAAATTATTTTAAAATTATTTATTTTATACAAAAATCTTTATCATAAATTAACTACATACATAATGCGCACGTATGTACATATATATGTATTTACTGCTAAACGGCAACACTTACAATGAAGTACTGTGTCGAGTTTGAATGAAAGAAATCTGTTCTTTAATCCTAAATTTCAATTAAAATATTTAAGTCAATAGTTTTTAAAAAATTCGCGTGTAAACTCAAAATTTTGATAAAAAAAAATTAAAAAAAAGTTTAGACAATATTTTTCAAAATTGTGGAATGAAGTGCTAAATTGGCTTTTTGTGGTCAATGCGTATATATCAATTCTAAATCGAACACAATAAACCGAATGGTTTTATGTCTTCTAGTTTTTGAGAAAATATAAAATTACTAAAACTACTTTTCTATGAGATTTTTGTTTTTGGTATTTACGGTGATCTAACTTTGAGAATTAATGTTGATAATAGGTTCATCTTTGTAATACTACGTTTTCACTGCAAGTTAATCTCGTTTAGATTTCATAAATCCCAAACAGTGTTTTCACCAGAAAAAAATATTAAAAAATAGATTAATTTTGACAGAACCTTGCAAAATGCAGATGGTGGGTCATTTTTCTTATGAAGTGGAAGTGAGATGGCAAGTTTGCTTTAGCAGCTTGTATCGCGCTGAATAGGGGAATAGGTCTGTTCGAATTTTACCTATGAAGATTTAAATGAGATTTATTTTAAATCTTGATTTGAGGAGATTAAAATTTGTATGGTAAATCACGGGATTTGTGAAGAGATTTGTGGTAAATCTACCTAAATCTCGGTTTAGTGGTCGGTGAAAACGTAGTATAAGTAAAGTACAGCAATTCATTAAGCGTTAAGCCTTAACTACATTGACCACTTTTTACCGCCATTGCGGAAATACGGTATATAATAAAATATTGCAGTGTTTAAAAGGGTCTTTGTACCAAAAGATAAACAATGATTAAAAATCGTTTAAGTGTAAAAGCAGTCTTTTAACACCATTATCCCCTACTACAGGTTAAGTTTTTGTTGTGCTTTTTTCTATGTTTCGTTAAGTTTATTGAAAAAACAACGAAAAGCTTAAAAAGCTCTATAGAAATGTCATCACCAGCTGACGCATTTGCCATTTTTTTTCGTACTTTTCCTGCTGTTTTTGTTTTGTTATAAACAAAAAATGTTTGCCTAAAAAGACAACATAAACTTTTTAAAACAACGCGAACAACGCCATTAATTTTGATCGAAGTCTATTTAGTGCGCAGTGTAAAGTGCAAATGCAAAATAAGATATTCCGAATCAAATTCAACTCATATGTGTTATTATCATCATTTTTAGGAACCGGTTATTACTTATCTCTAAACACAAACAAATAATCTGGGAAATCGGTGATAAGTAGAGGCTACACATACACACATAAGTAAGTAAAACAAAGCACTTATTTATTATTAAATAATCCAAATTATGACGAAATTGAATTTAATCGTTTATCTCTAACTCATTTTTCCACTAGTACGAACGTAGAGCAGTACAGTACCTTCATAGTTTATGTTTCTAAATCCAACAGTAGATAGAACAAAAATAACAATAAATTCAGTGCCTGAACACCAGATCAGGTTTACCGATGGGACTGATGCGGCAAGTTGTTAGTTTACATTCAGTGCTGAGAGCGTTTACAAGTCTCTCACGACCGTGTGATAATAATTTCATGAAACACGCAACTGTTGCAGTAGCAAATAAAGTAAACTTTTGTCGGTTGCATCATTGCAAAGAGGGAGCCATGGCAATACCACTGCGAATCCCTTTTTCCTCGGACTTCTTCTTCCGTCAGGTAAGATATGCCATCCATAGAAAAAAATGTCATCTATTTTTTATGATACATTTATCTACCTACTTTTCATTCAATTTAGTTATTCGATTCGGTTAGCAGTACTTATACATATTTGTTGGCCGATTTAAACACTCACGAAGCAGTGATCATTGATCCAGTCTTGGAGCATGCAAAACGGGACGCTCAATTAGTAAATGAGCTAGGTTTCACGCTCAAGTATGCAAGTAAGTTTAAATAGCTCGATGAGATTTCCTTTTTGGTCCGTATCTGTGGATTTCTATAGTTTCTAATTAAAGAGTTTTATAATGAATTATAATTATTTGTCGGTATATATATTTAATTTAACATCAAATTATGCATTAAGCTGAAGTTATTGAAGTGAGGACCTACATATTTGTTTTCTTCATTTAAGCTCTATCATCGATCACATACTTTTTGTTTATTGTCTTCTTTTTCTTCGCCTGTTAAGGGCTAACAAAACTTGTCGCGCAGTTCCCAAACTGACGATGTCATTCCATTGGAAAGTTGGAAATAGTCATTAAAGGTGGACACAAAAATTATGCGTTTAAACAAGTTTTGACAAAGGCCAACAAATGCAAGTTTCTTATAAACGTTCAAACTCGGAGCGAAATTTAAAAAAAAAAAAGACACGGTGTTTTCAATTGCGTTTCTTATACGCGAGTTTTTCTTACATGAGTGTTTCCTATATTCACAAAATAGGTATAGGCATGTTCCATTGGGCCTGCAAAATTACTTTTTTGGTAATTCCCAGTTGATGATGAATGGAAGGCTTTAATTCTACCAATAACATAAATTTTTATTGATGGTGTCTTTTGAACATTTCTGACTACACTAATAAACTAATTTGAACTACTTTGACAACAGAGTAGAAGTATGTAGTTGACTGCAGTCAGAAGCACTTGTGCAAAAGATTTTGGATCCCAAAGGAACACACCTACTGTAAGAACTTATGAAAAATAATTGATGAAATTCGCGGACATCTTTGAATAAAGTCAAACATTATTTCCTCGTGAGTGTATATAACAACAAGTTCGATTCTGGAACATTCATTTGTAGAATTCCAAATTCTACTACCTTAAACTCAAAATATCTTATTACTTGTTTAACTCAGTTAATTTAATTTCAATACTTTCTTTTTTGTTTACTGTTAGAAGTTAAATGCTTCTCCTTATTTTTTTTTAAATTTGGTCATCTACTTAAGCTATAAAGAATTTATCGAGTTCTAGCTTTTATGAATTGACGGTTAACCAGCCACTTATCAAACTAAGTTTTTCCGAATTTCAGTGAACACTCATATGCATGCCGATCACATTACTGGTAGTGGTTGGTTAAAACAGCTCCTTCCCAATGTTAAGAGTGTCATTTCAGTCAATAGTGGTGCAAAGGCTGATAGACTTCTCGAAGATGGTGAAAAAGTTCATTTTGGAAGACACGAAATCGAAACAATATCAACTCCAGGTCACACAAATGGTTGTATGTCATTTATAATTCACGAACAAGGTACTGTTTTTACTGGAGATGCTGTACTTATTCGTGGATGTGGTCGCACAGATTTTCAAGAAGGTGATCCAACGAAATTATACGAAAATGTTCATTCGAAAATTCTTTCTTTACCCGATAACTTTCGTATTTATCCAGCTCATGATTATAAGTGAGTACAAGAGAAGTTTTTAATTATAGCCTTTTTTGTCAATGGGTTTCTTTCTTCAGGGGTCAACTAGAGAGCACTGTGTTGGAAGAAAAAACTTGGAATCCACGTTTGACGAAAAGTCTTGAAGAATTTGTTATTATAATGAACAATTTAAACCTGCCAAAGCCAAAACAAATTGGTAGGGCTATTTATATGAAAGTGACTGTAGATATACCAATTTATAACAGTTTTTTGTCTGTAAATTACATTTATACTTCGGGCATCAAGATTTTTTATTTCAAGTCGCCAGAAACTCGTTCATGCACAAGCACTTTTAATAACGAAAAACTATTATAACAGTTA
Source organism: Epistrophella euchroma (assembly GCA_947049315.1). Taxonomy (NCBI): domain Eukaryota; kingdom Metazoa; phylum Arthropoda; class Insecta; order Diptera; family Syrphidae; genus Epistrophella; species Epistrophella euchroma. The sequence goes on along the minus strand of OX346245.1, from coordinate 114,603,317 downwards.
TAAATTGGCATTTCTCTAGTCTCGTCTATTTGTAAAATGTATTTTAATACATTCTGATACATTTTTTTTTTCTTTTTCAGACAAAGCTGTCCCAGCAAACCGGGAGTGTGGAGTTTACGACATTCCAAAATAATTCCTTGGGCTGCAAAGAAACTTTTTTTTTATAATAAGCGTTGTTTGTATTTTATCAAATGTACCTACGAACGCGAATAATATATTTTTGTATAATATTTATAAATCTGTTATGATTAACTATTATTTGTTCAATTAACGCTTGAGAAATAAATGTATTCCATTAATATTAAAAGACTTTAACTTAACAATAAACATAATACGTCTTATAGGACAAGACAATAATTTATGGCAAGTATATGTGGAGAAAAGTACTAAGCTGTCTTTGACAGTGACGAATCTGTTCCAGCCCGGCCTATTCCTTACATTTAACTGAATGTAAGAGTAGACGACCAATCTTTCAAAATGCAAAAAAATCAACCATTTAAGGTTTCGGAGACCTTAGCATTCATAAAAATCCGAACAAAATTTCTTAATAAAACTGCTCGGTAAAAGAAACTATAGATTTCGATGAGTAGAAAGTTAAATTTTTTTTTTTATGAGGACTAATTTTCAATTTCCATTCGGCAACGAAAATCAATCACTCGATCATTGTATAAAAATAAATTGATTACGCGACAGCTCGTGGATAATAAGGGCTTAGAGACTTACAACTCTCAAACCATTCCCGTTTGTGTAAGATTAGAGAGGGACTATTACAACTTCCTGCTGAATCACTATAAAACCCCGATATGTGGCGATCAGGAGCAAAATTTCACCAAACACTTTTCACTTTGCAAACAAAATATTTCCTCCAAAGTAAAAGTGCGAAGTGTTTCCCAAAATTTGCAAGATTAAAAGACTTCACTCTTCAATTTTTCAGACTATTTTTGAAAAGTAAAAAGTATAACAGCCCAATTCTAAATCGAAATTGCCGAGGAAATGTTTCCCCGGGAATAAATTATTTTTCTTCTACAAATTGATTTACATATATGTCAAGTATTGAAAAAAAGCTGTTTTGAACATTCAGAACCTATTGCAACTATCAAAGGTAAAAATATGATCCGGGGAATTCGGAATAGGAGTGTTGTAGCCTCGAAAGAATTTGTCTTCCCGAGAGTCTTTTTCCCGGGGAATATTTAGATTTGCGTTGTATTTCACTAATTTAAAATAAAACTTTGCAATTGTAATTTGCATAGTTGCCAGCTTACACAGCATAGAAGGACTTATCTGGGATCCAAACCATAATTTTATTTTAAACATGCTTTCTATATAATTGTTGACAAAATGTTCTTCATTTTCATTAGTTTAATCGATATTGAATTGTAGTTTATTTCCAATTTTAGACAAAACAAATTCGATGGTTGTTTTTGTGAATCAAAAATTCTTTATATTCGAATAAATATTTCCTATATCATAGTTGATTATTAACTCCACTCCTTTTTGATCACACTTTTTTACTTTTTCGTTTTCAAACAATTCCTTAAAACGTATTTTGCAAAGAGAATAATATTCAAGTTATTATTTTAATATTTTCCTCTTTGCAAATTTGCTTTTGGTAAAATTTGTAAATTTGTTAAGTAAAAGTGAAAAGATGCAAAATGAAAAGTGTTTAGTAAAATAGCTTCCATGTGTTAAAAAAAAAAAATTAACGCAATAAAAAAAAATAAATGTAACAAATCAGAAATCACATTTTCCAAACCTATATTGCAGGCGAAAAGTGTTTTCGTATCAGTACAAGGAGGAATAAATCTAAAAATTTAGATCTTCAAAACTGATAAAAAAAAGACAATTTTTTACCTTCGTTGGGTAAATTCTTTAAATAAGATTTTTATAGGATCAATTAAATATAATAAAAGAACTAGAAAGTAAAATTTTTATATAAACTAATCTCGATACTTACATATATTGTTTAAGACAAAAAATGTGAACAGAAATGAGGAGACTTGAAACTTTGAACTCTTCTTGTCTCATGGACAGAAAATTTTTAAAAATAAGTTAAGTACTATTAAAAAATAGGGTTCGTAATCCTAATGATTGCATAGGAAGCGTATTTGATACTTATACAGCAATTTTTTTTTAGATGTTGGATCTGCTTGCATTCAAGTAATTCCAAACTTTTTTATAAACTATCGCACTTATAAAACACTTTCTCCTTCCTGAATGGTATAAGTACAAAATATAATTAATTTTTTTTTTAATTTTTATTGCAGACTATTCTTTCACAAAAAAACTACAATAACTATTCCAAGCATGCAGGACAGGACAAAGACAGCCTAGAAGCAAAAGTAAGTAAAAACTTAACTTAAATACTTTAATATTATGGAACATCTAGGCTTAAACCATCAAATGTGGTTGAATCTTAAATGTACAAATATATTTTATGTAGAATGTTTTTTTTTTAACTCTTGACTGATTTCCTGGTAATTTGCAGCATTTTTTTAATTCGAACTCAGAAATCCTATCTAACGGTTCTTCTTGCTGTAACGATGGTTCTTGTGTTAACTTAGAATTGTCTCTGGCAGTTCGAGAATCCAGACAATACCGATACCGAAACTCGTCATAAATTTGCATATTTGTTCCAGTAAACCGGTTGGATTTTTATGTTGCAACTCTTGGGTGTAGCTTGAGAGATCTGGTCACGTCGACGACGTCTCATTTTCTTGTCCAATGGTGATGCTATTAGAAATAAACCGTTTAAACGTCCTTTTTAGTTTTCGCAGTCATTCCAAATTCTAAAAATATAAAAGAGATAATTGGAAAATTGGAATTTGTAGTGTAGGTAAGCCGTCTCTGATTATTAAAAAAAGAAAAGTGGCGCATCTGTAAACTGTGTACTTCAGTCGACATTTTGATAACTTGAGAACGACACTCATCGTCCAAAAAATAAGGGTTTTTTTTGATAGTTTTTTTTTATGTGCTAAGAATTTTTACTTGCGATTGCGATATACTATACGTAATGAACATAGGACCTACAGGGCGCACGTTTTGGGGGTCTATCCCCCTACCCTCCTTAAGCTGGGGGGGGGGGGGGGGCAATTTTCTAAAAAAAAATTGACAACACAGCAAAAAAATTATTAAAGACAATGGTTACACTTACAATGCCATGATATACCTTTTCGTAGAGCTAGAAATCTCTTCTTTTATTTTATTTTAAAGTAAATTAAAAAAAAAAAAAATGAAAAGGAAAAATTCAAATTGATTTTTTCCAAAATTTTACGTATTTAAGTAATAATTTTGTTTCCAAAATTCAATGCTCTTATTAGTTTTTAGGTGTAAACAGAAAACTGGGTGCTTAAATGTCTTTTAGTTTTTGAGAAAATTAAAAATAACGGGAGGGGCAATTTTCTAAAAGAATTGACTTAATACCGAAAAAATTATTAAAAAAACAACTGTAATTATCGCAACGGCATGCTATACTTTTTTTTTAGAGCCAGAAATCTCTGCTTTTATTTTAATTTTAAATTTAGTTGTCTTAGTGAACAGTTTTTCAAAAATTAATTTTCAAACTTAAATTTTTGAAGAAAAAAATTCAAAAATTGTATTCAAACTAATTTTGTTTAAAATTTTACTTTATTAAGTAGTATTTTTGTTTTTAATATTTAATGCTTAGGTATTAATTTTTAGTCAAACCCTAAAAACTAAATGTCAAAAGGTATTCTATTTTTTGAGAAAATTGAAAATAACGATAGTAAATTTTCCTTAAATTTGACTTCAACCATCCGTTATTTTGTTGCTTCAAAGATCTTATTTCTTTTAAAAAGTAGTAGAGTACATTTCATATTATTTTATTTTCTAAAAAACGTTATTAGTCAAACACTAAAAATTGGATGCCCAAATGATCCAATTTTTAGTGTTTGACTAATAACGTAAAATTTTGAACGAAATCAGTTTGAACAAAATTTTTTAACTTTATTTCTTTAAAAGTTCATGTTTGAAAATTAATTTTTGAAAAACTATTCACTAAAACAACTTAACTTAAAAACAAAGTAAAAGCCGAGATTTCCTCCCTCTCCATCGTGCGATTTGTTTTCTATCTCAACCCAACCTACACGCTCTAGCTTTTTGTTATACCATAAGTGAATCACCCTAAAAAGTAGGCATATCTACATAAAAGCAGTTTATTCAATTTACCTTAAAATTAAACTTTTTTTTTTTTTTTTGAATTCATTATAGATGTCTAATCTTGAGATTTCGTTAAGTTCATCAAACCAATTGAATGGCCGAAGAAGAAAAAGTTCATCACTAGGCGGAGCACTATCGTCTCGATCTGCCCGAACTGAAGCGAAAGAGCTACGCTCTGCTTTACAAGATCGCGAAGCTGTAATACAAAATTTAAGAATACAATTGTGTTTGGGAAAGCTACCACGTCCTTCAGGACCACCACTAGAAGATTCAGAAAAGCCTGCAGCAGAGCAAAAATTATTACGCCTCAAAGCTGACGCTGAAAACAAACGAATTGCAATTCGAAATCTAAAGACTGCTCTTGATAAACTTGATATAACAGAGTAAATTAAAAAAAAAAAAAAACTCGAATTTCTTATGAATCTTTTAACTTATTTTGAACTTTTTTACAGTAATATTGACATCCGAATAAGGCAAGCTGAGCTTGAGTATGCATTGGGGCGAGAAGAACTTCAATTATTGTCTATAGTCGAAGAAGCAAGGGCCTTACAAACGCGTTTAGACAAATCCAAACCCGAGTTAAACTCGTTGTACAGGTAAATTTTTCATTTTTGTTCATTCAAGGTTAAAAACTAAGTCTTTTATATTATAGCCTCGTAACATCAGGAGTTAACCTCTGTCTGCATGCTATTCAAGCGACAGTCGGTCGATGGGATGCCCAAGTGAAACCTGAAGCTCCAGGGCTCTATGTTGACTGGGCACTCGAAGGCGAAGGTCTTTACAAAGGTGACCGCCTTCTTGAAGTCAATGGAAAACTTGTAACTTGCAGGACTAAAGAAGAGTTGCAAAAACTCATTGGAATTTCTGGTGAATGCCAACTAGTTGTTTTGCGTAAGAAAGCAACGACTATTCCACAGAAACAACTCGATCAGCAAAAGGAAGATAATCTACGTCTCCAACATAGAATCTCATATCTTGAAGAACAGGTTAAAGAATTGCAACAAACAAAAGAGCATCCGACGAATGGTACAACATCCGGACATGTCACCAGTATCAGCATATCTTCACCGCCATCAACGCCTCCTGAAAAACCTTTGGTATTCCAAAGAGGCAACTATATAACCACTTTGGTTGGTGGAAAGCCTATCGAAATCATAGGAACACCACAAAATGGTTCAACTCATGTTACGAAGACCATGATTAAGGATGCCAAACATGAGAGAGATCGCAGCAGTGTCGGTTATCTGCCATCGAAATCATTGTCTGCATCAAAAATATCAATCAATAGTGACTCAAATGCCTATTCAATGCAAAAGAAGGAAAAGGAACGAAGGGATCGGTATGCAGGCGACAGATCTCTACAGCGCCCAAGTAGACTTAGTGAACAGCATCGAACTAACTTACATGCCAGAAGTGTGGAACATTTGAATCATTATAGTGGGTAGGTCTAGATGTTTCTTTTTTGTTTACTCCCTTTTTTACACAAAACTTGCAGAAAATTGAGTCAATTTTAAGTCAAAGTCAATCATATAACTAGACCATAACTCATCTACACATTTTTGATGAATTGGCAAACAATTTTAATTTTTTTTTTTTTTTTATTTTATTGTAGACACGAAAGACGCCGAGAAATGAATAAATCAGAAAGCACACGCAAGCATTCCAATGATTCGCGAAGCGTTAAAAGCCTGGATTTCGATGGTGAACATGAAACAAAAAAATCCCACAAAGGAGATAGTTCTTCCGATAATCGAATTCGTCCGACACCACCAAAAAAACCATTAAGGCTATCGCTACAACGAGCCCAGAGCCTTCAAACTGTTGAATTAAATCAAAACAGTGATGCGGATAAGAAACGATCTCTAAAACGAGCTCATTTTACAGAAAAATCGCAGGAGGCAATTCTCATTGAGAATTGCAATCCCTTGCACACGTCATCGTTAGGGCGTCAAAAGCAGAACATTTGAAAATTACTGAATATTCTTTTCAAGAAAAACGATGACAAACCAAACTGATTATTACAATGATAAAAGGACATAGAAGTTGAGAACCATTGAAATGATCCTTAAAATTAAGTTTTGCCGAATTTAATTGTCCTGCAATATCAGAAAAGCCCACCATGGATTTGTAAATAGACTTTAAGTTAAGCAATAAATTTATCTTATATTCGTGGTTTTATAAGCGAATTTAAATGTACATACAGATATGTACATACATACATATTTTATACGGGAGGATATGTGCAAATTTTGGGAGCTAGTTAGTTTAAACTAAGATATCAGCTTTCTACATTATGTTATTTGTAAGCTAAATTGTAATAATTTTTAATTAAAATGTATCAAAGAATTTGTAAATCAATATATTCTTTTAAGATTATCCTAAAAAGGTTATTTTCCTTGTAAGTGGCCATTCTGATAGAAATTGAAGGTTAAGTATACTATACTATCTAATTCCTATGTAAAAATATGTTTTTTTAGGCAGAATACATATCGCAATTCACAAAACCGCTCATTTTGTGCACTTGCGTTATATAAATTTTGGAGAGAGTTTTAACTTTCTTCTCATCTACTGAATAGGTACCAACAAAAATATTCATAGGGTAGAGTCGCCAGTGGCCTACAAAATATCACATACAATCTGCAATTATAAACCTTTAATTCATTCTTAAAGTAAATTAATCTTAATATTATTCCAAATTGATCTGAATATATAAAATTCGACGATGTTTGTTTATAATAAAATGTTTTATTTAGTTTTTATTAAAAAAAAGTATTTTTTTCCAGTGGGCGGCCCCTAGTGTCTTTTGGTCCACCACTAATGCTCCAGTCGTTGGCCACCCAAATCAAAAAAAATAAATATGTATTCTTTAAAATATTTTATTATGTTTTATAAAAAAAAATAAAGCAATTAAGGCTAAAATAATTTAAATTAATTTATACCAATCTTTGGTGGTGGTTTCAACCACTTGTTTAACAAAAAAAAATAACTTTGGTAGATCGCCCTTGTGGCACGTCACGAACATTTCTTATGTGCTACAACGTGAATTAACGGTATGGGAAATACGCATAGGGATGCCCTTTTTCAAACCCTTTCGAATGAGATATAAATGACGTCAGTGGCTCTTTTATATCCGAAGAAATGGGTGATATGAATAAAAAGGAGCACCTGCTCAAAACTCAACTTTTTCGAGCACGTGCTCCATTTGGTATGAATAAAATACTTGAGGAGGTGCTCAACGATTGAGCATCCACATGTTTGATGAGCACCTTCTCAAAGGTAAGTACCTACTCAATTGTTAGATATGAATAAACCGAAGCACGTTCTCCTTCGAGAGGAGCACCTGCTTCGCATTTGCGAGCAAGCTCAGTTGGTTGCTCAACAATGAAAGAAATAGCGTTTTATCACTAAAATACATCTTTTTTAAATAGAAATGACGATATTTAATTATGCCTATGCTCAAACACATTAAACTTGATAATCTGTTTAATAGGACTCGAGACATACCAACAGAATAGACCGAGAGCCCACAGCAATTTTTGGATGTTAATGATAGCAAAAAAAATTGCATTTAATAAAAAAACTGAATACCATAGAAACGAATATAAGGGTCCAAGACCTCTTAGGTTCATGTATGCAAGACGCACTTAAAAATTCATTTGTATAGTGCATCTTGCATACAGAAGGCTCACCTAAAAGGTCTTAGACCCCCATATTCATGTCTGTGGTATTCAGCTCTTTAATTAAACATAGTTTTTTTTTTTTTTAATGGTATACCTTTTATCTGGGCTTTCAGAAAAAAAATGCATTTTTAATGCAACAACGCACCAACCATAGCTTGCAAGACTTCCATATTTGCGAACAGAAAGTAAAGACCTATCTTATTGCATCATTGAATTTTTGCTATCATTCACACCCAAAAATTGCTATGGGCTCTTATTGTTAGTTTAGAAGTGATATTTAATGGCAGTGAAACAAATTTAAAAAATCTTTTTATCTACCACTAACAACATGCCAGACATTTGTGTTCTACTATAATGATGCAAATGTATACCGAAAAACCCTCATATATGCACCAACTCCCAGAATTTCGGTTGTTTTACTATATTAGTTTTAATTTCTTTATTATTTGAAGCCAGACTAATTGACATATTTTTCAAATAATATGAAACTTAAAAAAATATTTCGAGAGAAAATGACAAAAAAGTATAGAAGCTATGGAAACGAAAATAAAAATAATAAAATAATACATTTCAGGCAGAAAATCGGTTTGAGGTATGAGAGCACCTACTCTGTATAAAGGAGGAGGTTCTCACTAGTTGGTGTAAAATTTTATTCATACGAAACGGGAGCAGGTGCTTCTTTATTGAGCACCTCCTCTGATTCTTATGGAGCACCTTCTCAGAGTACCTACTCCATTTTATTTATATCACCCATTGAGCTCAAATTAATTTGAGTACCTACTCCTAAATAAAATATTTTCGTAAGAACTTATTATAACAGTTAGTACAAATAAACTCCTCTATCTCTGCATCTTCAAAAGCCATTGCTGAAAGACATGTACCTACATTTTAAATGAAACCAACTATCACATTAATCACAACCGACGGTTTTCTTGCGAATCGCTGGTTTTTTCTTTTCTGTCTTTTTTTCTTGAGCCGATCGAGCTTTCTTTTTTCGATTTCTGCCGCTTTTAAAGTTTTTGCATTATCTTTATCTTTTTTGAAATTTTTCCAAGCTGCAGAAGATATTGACATTGGCGGCTTGTCAACTTTTAAGACTGCTCTTTTAGTTTTGTGTACGGGCTTTGGATATACCAGATGTTTCTCAAAAGCTTTTGCAATGCCTGTCTAAATTTTGTAAGATGTTTCAGACTCTGTAAAAATAAAGAAAAATATGATAAAATAGCATATAGTTTAGTTTTGTGTTACAAGATAGGGGAATATAATTTTTGTATTATAAACAGTTTTTGAGATATTTGCCAAAAACTTCGACTTTCATGACTGTTTGCCCCTTTTTTTTTTTAGAGATTTTTTGACTTTTCGATTTACTGTAACTGTTTAACAGTAATTGCTACGAAAAAAATTGGTTGAAAATTACATTGGCTACAAGATTGCAGAATGAATTTTTTCTCTTACACAAACTGTTTTTGAGATATTTGCAAAAAACTTCCATTATCATGACATTTGGCCCCTTTTGAGAGATTTTTTAACCTTTCATTTGCTGTAACTTTTTAACAGTTAATGCTACGAAAAAACCGTGAAGACCATTTTTATGCGAAATTGCCTCAGCTACAAGATTGGTTAACAAAATTTTTCTCTAGCACAAACTGTCTTTGAGATTTATGCAAAAAACACATTTTTATACCCTTGGACCTTGGGCTTGCCTAGCTTAAGGTGATTTTACATTGTCATATATATATGGCAAGTTTGCCAAATAAATATGGCTCAAAAATGTCATATAAGTGTGATAGTCATATTTATATGACAAAATATATATGACTCCATATATATGACAACTATGAATTATTTTGAATTTAAAAAAATAATGATTTAATGAAACGTGATTGGTCAAATACAAATACAGGATTTTTTAAATATTTTATTTTTCGTAGCAACTGTGTCATATTTGTAAACAAAAATTGACAGAAAAAGCTTGTGATCATTATATGGCATACTTATATGGCATAGACTATTAATATTTGTCATATATACAAATATTGCGCCATATTTTATATGACTCGCATTGGTCATATATATATGACAATGTAATATCACCTTTAGCAAATATGGCGAGTCTGATGTTTCTGAAATTTTTGGTTCCGAAGTTAGAGGGGGGTCGAAAATCGCTTGAATTTGTTCGAAGAGGAATAGTGCCGAGAACTTATCTGTGTCCACTACTGTGTCCTTTGATCTTTGAAGCAAAAAATAATTAAATGAAGTTGAATTTAAGGAAAACTTACTTTCGTTATTTTCATAATTTCCTCCAAAAATGTAAGCATCCGATTTTGAGTAATTGACTAGAAATTTATATATTTAATGCCAATTTAAAATTTAATGGAGAGGAAATAAACTGGTGCTTAAAATGTTCACAACATTTTCTATACAAAAAATTGATCAAAATCAAGCTAAAATAAGAAAACTGGTGCTATGGTTGAACCAAAAGCTTACTGTTAGAGTCACGAAAATCCGTTATTTATTTGATTAATTGTATTTCAACTTTTTTAAATCGTATTAACTTCAAAAAAAATGTTTAGTAGTGTGAGAAAATTCAGGCAGGTTATTTATTGAGTTTAAATTTTGAATACTGTGTTGTTTTCTAAAAAAAAAACTCACATCAAATTTGAATGATCATGTTTAAGACATTATGCTCTTTCTTTTTCTGAATCGGCAAACATAATATATTTCGATGAAACGTGTCGTGTCGCTGATTGTATTTTGTTTAAATTTTCCTATGCACTTTTTACTGCTCCTCAATCTCGAAGGTAAAAATCCCTAAGGGCGAGTTGTACAAAAAATTTATCCGTGGTTTAGGAATTTTAACTCACCAATTTTGACGGATTAACTGAAGTTTAACGATGGTTCAGTCCTTAGAACTGACATAGCGTTCATCGGATCGATGAGGAACTCTCTCAGTTTTTAAAGACCCCCATTACCAACGTCCATGCCAAATTTCAGCTTCTCACTAATTATTTCCTTTCTTTGGCATTTTTTCGTCTATTCTTACTGGACTATACAAAATATTTATTTAGCACTATCTTAAAAACTGCATCAGGTACCTCGATAAGGGTAGGTATAGATAGTTTTATTGTGGGATTTTAAGGCCACCTTACACGATAGGTAACAGAAGTCACATGACCCGTCACCATATTTTCTGTATAATTTCTCAAAAGATTAGTCATTATTTGTAAAATCATACCGTTTTCAATTTAGTACGTTCACAGAGATTACACGTATGTAGATGACTTTCTATTCTATTTTTGTCATTATTAGCTTCATATTTTCACTTCCCCTTTTTTAACAAAGAAATTTAGACATTAAGTACAAAAACTACAAAATTCCATTGTTTTCGACACTGAATAGAATACATTCTACCAGAAACAAAAAAATTGCATATAACTTCTCAAATGGAATTAGATGCAATCCTGATGTCATATAAGTCATATGCTTTTTCTTTTGAGATGACATACATATGTATGAGATTTATGAGCGACTTTCAGACGATTTGATATGATTTTTTTGATAGATCACACATTAGATCGCCTTCTATTATCGTGTAAAGTGGCTCTTAGACTCATTCTGATATCACAAATGCATTTTAGCTAATAAATAAATTCAAGTGTGCTGTTAAAAATGTCGTTATGATAAACGAAAAGCCCTTAAAAGTTTAAGGACAAATAGTAAATTATTTAGTTGTTTAAAATAAAGTGACTGGTTAAGGTGTTTTAAATCGACTACAAAGCGACGACATAGGTACATACAAAATAGTTCAGCAAAAAAGTTTTTTTTTTTTTAATAAACTTATCTTCATTATGTATATCTATGTCTAGTTAATTATGGTGTTATTGAATATTGCCGGCTATTATTGTCAGTTCGCGGAAAAAAGTTATGAATAATTTTTTTAATTGAAATTGTAAAATTACTCATGTTTGTAAAATATAAAAATGAGTGATTCCCATTAAACTGATACTTTAAGCATTAAACATTTTTTTCTTAAAAAAAAAAAAAAAAAAAAAAAAAAACTATCTAACCCCAAATTTTTTCAGTGCGAGATTAAAGTTAAACCGCGAATTAACTCACATAACTTGGTGTGTTGGTTAGATCGGGATTTACTGATCAGATGCTTTGGTATTTTATTCTCCTAGTTTTCTTAGGTCAATTCCAAATTTAGTTAGGAGCATCGAATATTAAAAACAAAACAAAACTAACGTAAAATTTTAAAAAAAAATTAGTTTGAGTTAAAATTTTTTTTTTTTTTCATTATTTTTTTTTCAAAATTTAAAGTTTTAAAATTAATTTTTCAAAAACTGTTCTCTAAAATAGTTGAAATTAGAAACAAAATAAAAGAATGGACTTCTGGCTTTAAAAAAAAAAGTAAAGTATAGCATGACATTGTAAGTGTTGCCGTTGTTTTTTAATTCTTATTTTTTTTTTTATTTCAAGTCGATTTTTTTAGAAAATTGCCTCTCCCGCCTAAACGGGGGAGATAGACCCCCGCCTAAACGGGGGAGATAGACCCCCGCCTCCAATACGATTTTTTTACTGCCCTACACCCCTAGCTGTTTTTTACACCTTATGCGAATCACCCTATACATATTGTAATATATTAGAAAAAATTAACGAATATTTTTTTTTTTATTTAACAGCAACAAGAAATAACTAGCTTGAAAAGTATTTTTTATAACATTTTTAGCCAAATTCATCACATTGAAATTAAGTGTAATTAAAAATTTATTGAGTAGGTAACTAAGAACGTATGTACATACATATAGAAACACGATTCATTCAACTTAATCACTTAATTCGTATTGCCTTAGTTCAACGATGGCCAAAAGTTAGGCTTTTTAATAACTTTATTTTTTATTTGCTCATTTGGAATTAAAACATGCTATAACACAAAATCCTTGTCTAATATATATGTTCATGTGTATAAATCTATTCCGTATCCTACCTATATTCTGCCGTGTTAACTGAAAATGACGTATCTGCATTTTTGGAGTTTTTGAGTTAAGACCACTTTTGATATCTCTGATACAGTTATTATTTTATTCTATTATAATATTAACAATATCTTGCTTCATTTCGGCTTAAAACGCTAAAGAAAAATGACGTATGTGCAAAGAACCATCCTATTTTTAAGAGAAATTGACGTATCTGCACATTTTAAAACAAAAAGACGTAAAGCTGATGAAAATCGGCATTTTAATTTCCTCAAATCATTTTTCTCTTTTTATTATAATATTTTGAAACGTTTAATTTTTTATTTATTTTATTATTTGAATTTATGAAAATATTATTTTTGTTAAAAAAAAAAAAACTTTTAAAAGCAACTGGGATAAAAGTGTTTCTCTTTTTATTATTATTATTGTACTATTCATTCTAGAATGTCAGTTTATTAGACTTGACCATTCTTTATTCCGTCAATTTCATTGAATTTGTGTTTCTCTTTTATTATTATAGACAATAATTAAACTTAAATGCCGTAACTACACGAAAAGCTTAAGACAAAATGACGTAACTACCAAAACCTACGTTTGTATTCAATACAAGCAAATACATTTTTGGTCAAAAAATAATAACTTCTCTACTTATTATTTTGTCAAAATATGAAAGACATTCATCCAAAAACAAAAAAGTTACAGATAAAAACAGGAAAACGCATTTATCTCAAAATGCCAAAAATGTAGATACGTCATTTTCAGTTAACACGGCAGTATTGATTATAAAAAAAAAAGAATAACAATCTCTCAAAGTAACTGTACAGTGTACGCTGACCATTTGGTCTCTTCCTTTTTTAGAACTTAATATTTATTTAATATTTACTTAATATTTTATTAATCTGTGACAAATTACAAACATAATGGTGAAAAAATCATAAAAATCCGTCTATTAATTCAAAAGTTACAGCACAATGTGTTTTCTACTTTTCGTTCCACTTTGCGACACACCGGCCGCCAACACCTCTGTGTTTTATCTTTCAAGTTCAATAATTGTGAAGTTGTAAGAAATAAAATATTGTAAACACGATTATTATTTTTTTTTGAATTTTAAGAAATATAAGTAGTACTATCTATTATTATAAAAGGCGCCGAAAGAGGCGCAAGAGGGAGCACTTGCCCCCTGGCTCTGGGACATGACAACTTTCCAATATATTTTTTATATTTTTACTAGGAACTTACGACAAATATGACTATTTTCAGTGGGAGACCTTCGTACTATTTCCTTGCTTTTAATATTGTTGCAATATATAACTTTTTTCGTGACAATTTTTTTTCGAAATAATATTGTGGTCAAAATTCTGGCTGGGTCAAAATTATTTTTTCAAAATTCCGCTTAGCAAAAGTTCTGCTTGAAAAACTATACTTTTCAAAAATCTGTTTTCAAAATTCTGATTTTCAATATTTTGTTTTTCAAAATTCAGTTTTACAAAATTCTGCAAGTAATGAAAAAAAAGTACTTTTATTATATTATAATATGATATCCTCTGTCTGTTGTAAAGCTTGAAATTGTTTAAATTTACATAAATATTTTTAATATAAAATGTTACTTTGGAAAAGCAAAATGACCATTTTATTTAACTTAAGTAATATTAATTGTGAGAATCTGTTTTAAAAAGCAGAATTTTGAAAACTAAATTTTTTGCAAGGGAATAAGGCCGAATTTTGAATTCAGACACACTCCCAAAAAGTTAAAAACTTAACATTTTTATTTTAAAAACATTATTTGGCGGAGTTTTTGCAAAGGAAATTTTCAAATTTCAAGTGGAAAAAGCAAAATATTTCTGGTGGAACCTAGACTCTACCAAAGGGATGGTTGGTCGGATTTAGGGAAAAATTTGATTTTTTTTGTTTTAGCAACCACACTTTTTCAAATTTACTCTTATTGCTTTGAATTGTTTTTAATTGCAACTTTAAATAAAAAAATAAATTTGGTGACACAACGGCTTATAAAGAACCAGGGCCTAGTGACTTACAACTCTCAATCATTCTTGTATGCGTGTCTGCAGGAATGGAGGGCCCTACAGTTTATTGCCGAATCCGAACGGCTTAGGTGAGCGGCACTTTTCTGTGACAGGAGGTACTCTGGGAGTATTTGTCACTTCCTCGCAAGAGGCAGTAGCCCGGAAAAAATCTTAAGGTGGAATCGGCTGTTATTGAACCCAGACCTCTGGCATGACAGTCCAGCGCACTAACCATTACGCCACGGGCTATACTACTTCAATTGCAACTTGGTACAACTAAAACGATCACCCACCATTTTTAAATGATTAATTACTCGAAGCTAAAAAAATAAATCAGCTTTTGGTGAAAAAATAAAAAATAATGGTTTAATTTTGAGTTTGTCCCCCACCCTCCCTTGAATAAATTCTGCAGTCGCCTATGATTATTATTACATTCTTCCTGATAAATTAATTCAAGTGTGTTGTTTGTAATGTCATTGACAAATTAATCACACACGAATTGGCTTGAACATATTTAACAAAATTCTTTAAGTAGGTACGTTATGGCCTTTTATGTGCTCGACGTCATTTGTTCAAATAGAACACAATTTATAGTTCCTAAACGGTTACTTTATTAGGTAGGTTGTAGGTACCTTACCTACCTACTTATCTATTTTAATATGCTCAAGAAATTAATTTCTTAACACAAACTGTATCATAAAAAATCAAGAACTATTGCTAATTTATTAAATATGCAATTTATTGCAACAAAAGTAAAAATAATTACGATTTTTCGGAGTTTTCCTTTTCATCTCCGATACATCATACTGCTAATTGATATAAATTGTTATGGTTCTCATTATTTGTAAGAACTATTTTTTTTCCAAATTTATGTCGGAGGGAGGGGTTGACTTCAAAAAATTTAAATTCATATTTTTGTTTCCAACAAATTTGGATTTTTTTGGAATTGGAATTGAAACCATATGACTGTTACCCAATTAAGTGAGTTTATTCTTAGGCTAGGCACACAATTGTGATTTTAAGTCGTTGCGACTGAAAAGTCGCTCTAAAAATGGAACCTGTTTCATTTTTTTAAGCGCTGCGATTTTTCAGTCGCCATGTGCGTGCACTCGAATTCAAAACCATGTGTTTTATTTCATGCCACTGAAAAATCGCGGTTCCCGGGGAATCTTTTCCTTTATAATTGGGCTGATTATATCACAAAATGTAGGGCATTGAAGTTGTGCTTTCTCTAATAATTTAAGAAGGGGCATAATGTAGGTAGACTGACCAGATGTCCACTTTTGAGAGGACATGTCCTTTTTTTTTGTCTTAAAAGAAATGTCCGGTATCTTTTTTGGAAAACAGGCGATTTGTCCTCTTTTTGAGTATTCTCAGTTAAGTAAATTTTTCGACATAACAAAACTATAAACAAAAACTTTTCTTCAACACTTAAATTCAGAAATTGCCTGTTAATTTGTGGTGTGAACATTTAGCAATCGTCTGAACAGACCCACTTACCTCCTTATTTCTGTTTAAAGCAAATACAACGGTTTGTTTGTCGTGTTTATGTGTGTTTTTTAATGTGAAAAAAGTGAATTAAGAAATAAAATACCAAAGCGTAAATGCACGCCAACGAAGATCTGCAGAAGATCATTTTTTCGATGTGAGAGTTACAGAACATGGGTCCTGTGGTCACCCTAGACATAGGGAATTAGCCTTTTTTGCAATTTTATAGTACTTCTGGATTTCTGTTGGACGTAGGACGTGTGTGAATATGAAAGTAGGTACTGTTCTTCTAAGGCTTACGGAAATAACGCAAAATGGAATATATCCCCAAATTAGGGTATTATTTCCCAGTGAAAAATCTTCCCAAAATTGAATATGATATAAGTCCCCAAATAGATGTGCGTGAAGTAGGTAAGCAGCGCCTTTTAATTTTCGTAAAAAAATGGTTGTGCTGCAATGTGCCCAACTAGTGCTGCCATGTGTAGTTTAATAAAAAAAAATTAGTACCGGCATTTTCGATTTTCAAAAAAATAAAGGTTATTGTGCTGTATATTTTTGTCAAATTCGCAAGTTTTACGGATGAACATTTTTTCTAAAAACTTAAACTTTTGTGCTCAAAAAAATAATACCTACTACGAAGAGATAAAAAAAAACATTAGCATATTTGCAACTTTTACGACCAAATGTTGTGAAGCACTTTAGCGTGAAGTCAGCACCGCAATTTTCTATTTGCAAAAAAATAAATGTCGCGCTGTAATAATGTGCCCAACTTGTGCTTTTGTGCCACGGATTTTTTTTTTTTCAAATTCGCAAATTTTCAAATTTTAAAGACTAAATTTATTAATAATAGAAAAGAGACAGACGACAACAGATATTCTGCTGTAAGAAAAATAGATAATTTTTTTTTGAGAAATTAGCAGAATTCGTATAAATATCGTTATTTTCAATTTTCTCAAAAACTAAAAAACATTTAGGCATCCGGTTCTAAGTGTTCGAATGGAAATTAATAGGAGCATCGAGTATCAAAAACAAAAATACTACTTAATAAAGTAACATTTTGAAAAAAAAATTATTAGTTTGAACACAATTATTTTCATTTTTTTGTTCAAAATTTTGAGTTTGAAAATTAATTTTTCAAAAATCATTCTCTCAAATAATTTGAATAAAAAAGAAAATAAAAGAACAAGCTTCCGGCTTTAAGAAAAGTAGGACTAACATGACATTGTAAGTGTTGCCTTTGTGTTTAACAATTTTTTTCTATTTCAAGTCGATTTTTTAGAAAATTGCTCCTCCTGCCTAAACGGTAGGAAATAGACCCCTCCCATCTGCTATATGATTTTTTTCTTGTCTTAACCCAACCTACTCGCTCTAGCTTTTTGGTGCACCTTATACCGAACACCCTGTATAGTGTAGTGAACCAAGTCAGAAAAGGTTAAATTCGAAGATATTAACAGAACCCAAGACTGCGTACAATTACCCCTACCTGGGAACAAGTGTACGTGCTTTGGTTTTTTTTTTTTTTTTTTATAAAAAAAGCCCAATAAATTTGTTGATATTGATTATTTTCTAATTGTTAATTAAGTAAAGGAAATACTTTGAATCCTACTTCAAAGTCAAAGGTCCGCAGTTCTGTTGTTGAGAGATTTACCACTTTTCTTGTATGAGGAAATTTTGGTGGCAAAACTTGGATTCGGATTTAGCTTCCCAAAAAACATAACTACCTCACAACTTTTCTGCTAGACGCCCGCCCTTTCGACTGCAAATCGACTGAAATATTTAGGTTTATTTCTTATTATTATTATTATTTTTTTTTTCTTTTTCAGAATAATAAAATAATCAAAAGATGCCTGAACATGGTACTTTTAGTCCTGGAGACATGGTAAAAAATAATTTAATTTATCTTCCATCTGAAAAAACATCTACAATATTTTATTTTTGGTTTATGTTTCAGACACTTTCATTTGGAGACAAAAATGATAAAAAATGGAAATCCTCAAGCAATAATGACTTCCAAAGATTATATGCTAAATTAAAAAACTGCGACGAAAAAGGATTTCTGACCCAATACAAATCATCGATACTTCTTAGCGAAGTTCAAACAGGTTTACTCATAAAAGCAATAGAATTAAAAAAAAGTAATGAAGTCATTGACGCCATTTTATCCAACGTTACGGACATCAATTGTTCCTTAGTTTTAGAAAATGCAGTATTTCAAAAGTTTCCGATTGTAATTCAGTCCGTTTGTCGCTTAAACAACCTTGGGGTTTTCGAAAAGCTATTGTCTATGTCTAATAATAAAGACTTGGAATTCAAATTTCCCCCAAATGTGCAAATTCTTGCCACCTTTATACATGATCTATATGAAAGCTCATTCAACAAATGGTTTGATATTCTTTATAATTCCAAGAAATTCAATGTGAATGAAGTTGATAACAAAAACAGAACACTGTTATGGCATGCTATTTGGAAAGGAAATAACACAGCGGTTAAAAAACTTCTGAAAGAAGGAGCATACATAGGAGTTGCATCACTTTTTGATATTAATGTTTTTCATTTTCGTCAGCCATTGAACCCGGATTATATTAAAGAATGCTTTGATTCCTGTATCGAACGAGAGGACAATGAATTAAATGAAATAAAATTCAGTTATTATTATAGAAATCTTGTTCCACAAAAAAAAAACGATATGAACGAAATGGAGGCAATTATGCTTATTCAAAATTCAAAAGAACACTCACATCTTCTGAAACATCCACTAATCAAAAGCTATATGGCTCTTAAATGGCAACGCTTGGCAAGATGGTTATACATAAATTTGGTTTGTCATATCGCTTATATTGTCTCTTTTGTAACATACATATTTTTGTGTCAAAAGAGATCAGAAATAATGTTTGTGATAAAATGTTTGACCTGGTGTTTGACGATACTTAGAATTGTGTATCTTGTATCTCGAGAACTAATACAGCTACTAATACTAAAACATCGGTCTTTATTTACTTGGAAAGAGTACTTAAAAAATTGCAACAAATACTTGGAATTTTTTCTCATAGGCCTATCCATATGTGCCATCACAATGGGTTTTGAAAGTTCCTATGGGAAGCGATTTATTGTATTCGCAATAATACTAATGACCATCCAGTTATTTAATCTTGTTAAACATTTACCAAGTGTATTTGTTTCAACGCATATGCTAATGCTGCAAGAAGTTTTATGGAATTTCTTAAAGAGTTTTTCATTGTATTGGATTTTCGTTGCCATGTTTGCCTTCAGTTTTTATATCCTTTTCGGAGTTGAATCAAATCAAATTTCTAAGCCAGAACATAATCTTGGAAATGTGTCCACATCTTTTAACAAAACGGAACAATCAGAAAATAGCTTTGAAAATGTGTTCACATCTTTTATCAAAACTATGGCTATGCTAAATGGGGAACTGGATTTACAAAATATGAAATTAAAAACAGACATATGTCGCAACATTGTATTTTTTTTGTTTGTCATCTGCATGCCAATTGTGATGATGAACCTTCTTAATGGATTAGCTGTTACTGATATTAAGGTAGGTACATATATGTCAGATTATTTTAGTTAAATAAACATTCTTTACTTAAACAAAAATTTACCATGATGAAATTTTAGTATTATCTATGTACCTACATATATGTAAGTAGTTTTTTATTTTGTTAGATCTTAAGGTTTAATTTCATTTAAAACTTTTTGCAAAAAGTAGAAGGATCCTTTTTTTTTTTGACTTTTTGCAAAAACACTTGAATGTAGTTAAGCCTTTAAATTTCTATTTATTTAATAATAGTTATTCTAATTACAGTTAGTCGAGATATTATATGTACCCCAGAGATGTAAAAAAAATCAATTATTTTAGAACTTACTACCGTTTAAAATATTACCTAATGGCCGATTTCATCAATATTTAACAGGCTTTTAAATTTTTAAATGACGTATTTTGTATGGAACAAACGTCATTTAAAGATTTAAAAGCCTTTTAAATGTATAAAAGGGCTTTATGAAATGAGTGGCTTTTACTTCGCCTCAGTATGTACTTCAACTTCAGAAAATAATTTTCAGTAAATTATAAAGCCTTTAAAAATGATATCATTGAACAGCCACTAGACTTTAAATCATTAAAATGATTTCAAAAAGTACTATTAATGTTCCAAACAGTTAAAAGACTCCAAGAAGTGAAAAGACTTCAAGCAGATAAAAGACTTCAAGCAGTTAAAATACTTCAAACATTTAAAAAGGATTTAAGCAGTTAAAAGACTTCAAGAATGGCAGTTAATGTAAAAGACTTTTAAAAGACTACAAAGATTTCTAGCAGTCTTTTGTAATGAATTTTTTTAACTTTTAGTCTTTTAACTGCTTAAAATGATTGCATTATTAATGACTTTACGATTGACTGGGAATTAAAGGCTTGGAGTTAAAATACTTCATTGCAATCTTATAAGGTGTAGTAAAATGACTGGGGTTTCTCAAGAATGAAATATCAAAATACTGCATTCTTTTACAAAAAACTCTGAAGTAGATTCAATAACGCCAATCTGTTCAAAAAGCTGAAAATATAGAAGGGGAGATGGCTGGGACACGTAGAGCGTATGGACACTGACTCACCAGCCCAAAAAAGTCTTCGAATCTACCCCTGATGGACTGCGCAGCAGACAACTTTGGTGTACTTTGGCTTTCCTGGTTGGATCTGCTTGGATGATTTGTCGTTTGTGATAAGTAAGACCCTGTTTAGATTGGAAAGATTGAGGCCGTGATAAGTTTTTGGGTAAAAAAAAAAAAAGGGTAGCCTTTAACCAGCACTTGTGTAACCCAAAAACTGTTGTGATAACAGCCTCAATCTTCACAATCTAAACAGGGTCTTAGAGTCATAGTCATAACCAAGGGTGATATTACATTTGATACCTCGCTAGCTTATTTAATACCGAGGAATTAAAACATAAATGATTTCAACTTCCCAACGAATTTGACGTAAATTTAACCAGAAACAATTCATTATTTGCACATTATTCCCTTCATATTTTTGTTCTGTATACTTTTGTATGGGTACATTATTTTAATTAGGAAACCCATTCTTTTAAGTTCAACTAATTGCCTCATGCAAATACAATTTTTATTAATAGTGTCCAAAATTCGATTACACTGATCGATAATACAAAATTAGTTTTTTGTTAGAAAACTGTACTTACTATACTTTTCCATAGCTTTTTCGTATGCACTCGAATGAACTCGAATCAAGTCAGAAATATTCCTTGACGTCACGTTGTTAAGATATTCCGGTTTGAAAATTAAATAACGTTTTTTTTGCTGTTTTCAAGGTCATGCGTTATAAGACGAGGAAATTTGTTTCAGCATAATTTGTAACGGTTTATAAAATTTCTTATTTTCTTCTTTAAAATTCTGTTAAAATTTTTTTGATAGCTCTTTTTATCTCCAGGAAATCTTTTGGTTGTAAGCCTGCATCCTATAAATGTAATAAAGTCTGTCGATAATAAGTTTAGCTACTCATATCGCAAGGAGTTTTTTGATTGATCCTAACTTATATTCCATCCCCAAAAACCGAAAAAGTTTTTTTTTCTATTACCCTTAGTGTTTTTGTAGCAGTAAACGTAACATGACGATGGATCTTAGATTTTCTCCCATTTTAAGATTTAGTACATTAAATCCTTAATTTTACTTTTATATTATTATTTCTTTTTTATACCCTATATATATTTTACGAATTATTGATTTATTTTGGCGCATTAACTGAAATTTTTTAACATACTAACTGCCGATTTTATAAAGCCCTTTTAACCGTTTAATAGGCTTTTAAATTCTTAAATGACGTTTGTTCAATTTAAAAACTTAAAAGCCTTTTAAATCTTTATGAAATCGACCATAAGAACATTAACTTCAACGTAAGATTTCTCAGAGAAGAAAAGAGATAGCTATCGGAGAGATTTAAATTAAATTAAAAAAAAATTAGTGCTTTGAGAAACCGGTACAAATTATGTTGAAACAAATTAATTCACGTTATAATGTAACCTCGAAAACAGCGAAGTCAAGCGGAAATAACTCAAAAACGTGACGTGATAGAATATTTCTTCCTTCGAAATAGTACTAGATATATTTTGGTTGACCAGTGTTATTTAAAAAAACAGTGTCCGAGTGCCAAACAAGTGTCCAGTTGACACTAAAATGTCACCAAGAGTAACCCTTATGATGTAATTTACATGAAAATGGTAAAGAGAAAGAATAATTTTTAATAAGAGGGAAAGAGCGCTTTTAAAATAAAATTGTTGACACTTCTTCGAAGAGGTTTTCTTCCAGACATTGACGAAAACTGCAAACTGTCACTATCTGTCAACAACTGATGGCAAATCCTGTTCCAGATTTCATAAATTTGGCAGCTTTGGCCAAAATAGAGCGCTCACGAAAGAAAAAAACACGGCGCGCTCAAACCGGACATTGTAATTTACATGAAAATGTTAAAGAGAAAGAATAATTTTTAATAAGAGGGAAAGAGCGCTTTTAAAATAAAATTGTTGACACTACTTCGAAGAGGTTTTCTTCCAGACATTGACGAAAACTGCAAACTGTCACTATCTGTCAACAACTGATGGCAAATCCTGTTCCAGATTTCATAAATTTGGCAGCTTTGGCCAAAATAGAGCGCTCACGAAAGAAAAAAACACGGCGCGCTCAAACCGGACTTCTTTTGAGAATAAACTACGCTCAGGACGGACTAGATCTACAATTAAACACAAGGATCTGCTAAAAGTAATAACAATAAGCTAACGAAACAGGTAAAAAACAGCACCTGAAATACGTGCCGAAATAAATACAACACGTGATAAGCCGCTGTTCTTGACAACGTTCAAACGTAGGCTAAGATATGCTGGAGGACTATTTCGACGAGTTGCTGTTCGACAACCACTTCTTCGACCACAAAAGAATTTGAAACGGTTAGAGTGGAGACGGAAGAAGATTTTAACACAGTTTTATGGAGCAATGAATCTAAGTTCGAGGTATTTGGCAAAAATCAGAGGGTTTTCGTTCGACGCAGCGCTGAACAAAAGATGCTTCCCGACTGTATGGTTCCTACCGTCAAGCATGGAGGTGGTTCTGTGATGGTCTGATGGGGATGTTTCTCTTCAAGTGCAGTCGGATATTTGCGAGTTATTGGAAAAATGAACAAGGAGACGTACAAGAAGATATTGGAAGAAAAACTCTTTGATCTCTGGATTAAGATTGATTGGCGAAGGATTGGTATTTCAACAGGACAATGACCCATAACACGAAGGATTGGTATTTCAACAGGACAATGACCCATAATACACGTCCAGACTTTGCCAGGATTACCTCAAAGTTAGAGAAGTCGAAAAAATCTTACAAGTCATGACATAGCCACCGAAATCACCGGATATTAACCCTATAGAGTTATTGTGGAAGGAGCTTGATAGCAGGATCCGGGCGGGATCGATGCTATTCATCTGAATCTGCATTTTGGAATACATTACTGGATTGTTTGAACAATATACCACATGAAATAATAAAAAAAAAACTTATATCTAGAATGCCCAGAATTGTAAAAAAGTAATCGAATGTAAAGGAGGCTTTTTCGACGAAATATCGGTTTTAGGCATTTTTCTTTTTCTTAAATAAATTCCGATGTGTTAAGAACAAAATAAAAATATTTGTCTCTTAATTTTGCTTTTATTATATTCCTCTTAATTTTACATACATACTTATTTTTTCACTTAAAAGTTTTTTTTCAATGCTAGAATTAGGTTTTCCCTCTTAAAATGAGAGTGGACTCAAAATTTTAGCCTGCAGCTAGTTAGAGTTATGCCGGATTTACACGAGTGACAAAATGTCATTAAATTTGTAGTTTTATACCAATAAATTGTCATAATCCGGCTGTATGACAGTTAATTGGTATAATACAACCAATTTAATGACATTTTGTCACTCGTGTAAGTCCGGCATTAGCCACCAAGTGTGCAGTGCAGTGATTGAGGCATTGCGATCTTCCGTCAATATATCCAAAAACTAAATTTATATTTTCTTCACTCATACTCGTAACTTGTTTCAATAATTAAGAACAAGAAATTCAATTTAATTTCTATGCAAAACAAAGAGAGTTTAATGAATATTTTTTTTAATTTATGAATGAAAATGATAAACGAAAAAAATAAAAATTGTTAAAATTACATAATGTCTATGATGTATGAAAATTTATGCATGCGTTTTTAATATAAAAAGATTTTATTTTATTTATTGCAGGTCCTAAGAAATCACGCGGATCTTAACGGTTTAATTTATCAAGCAGAATTTCTGAAAAATCATGATTATATAGGTAAATTATTTACCTATGATGATGAAGACGAAGAAATTTGCTCTTGCAAATATTCCTGTTTCGTTCAAAAACATTATGTAAAACTGTCATATCCGGTCATTATACCCAATAGATGCGCGTTATGTACTATAAAATGTTCGGGAAGGAGGGAAAGTCAACCAAATACCAACCAATTAAAATCATCAACCAACCAATCGATTTTTTCAAGATTTGTACATGTCATCCTTGATTTATTGATCAAAAATCCTACTGTTATGGAAAAATCTATTGTAAAAGAATCAATAAATGTTATAATAAATAACGAAAATCGCCAAGCTAAAATTAAAAATACATACAATTGAGTTAAATCAAAAGCTTAAAATATTGAGCAGAAAATTGAAAATTTAGACAGGCACGTGGAAAGTACTGGAAAAATGTTGAGGAAATTTTAAGACATTTCATATAGCACTAGTTTAGGTACTTACTGTAAAAATATAAATGCTTACCTTTAATTAATGGTCATTTTTTTTTGTTTTTTGCATTAATTGCATTTTTTATTTGTTATATGTATATTAATTTAATTTTCTTTCTTTTTTTGTTTGCATAATTTATTATTAGGTATTAATATTATTTATTAATTACGAACGAGTAAGCTATTAATTTTTTATTTCTTCTTTCTTTTCTTTTAATTTTCACATATTTTGTTTTTTGGTTCACATAATAAATCCAAATTTATATTACGTTGTTAGACATACGTCTTTTGTTTAGTTTTTGAATAGTGAGTGTCAATGGCCTCGTTCAGGATTGTATCCAAAGCGATCTGGATAGATTTGTGTTGTTGTAATCCCTTGTGAAAAAACAGCTGATGCAACAACAACTAAGGCTGTGTGCGAATTCGTTTAAAATTTCGATTAAATTTTATCCGAGATTAAATTTTGACATTTCTACGTACAGATTCACCTCAGTGTCAAAAATTAATTTTTGGATAAAATTTAACGCGATTTTAACTGAATTCGCACACGGCCTAAACGTATCTGAAAATTTTTGGATAGGTTGACATCGCCTTGGATAGGTTCTTGAACGTGAGGAATGTAGTATGCAATGAATTTGAGTTAAGAATGATTATGAGTATGATGGACAATAGTTCATCTAGTTTGGATGGAACCTAGTGTGCATGCAATCCTTGTGAGTGAAACATGAAGTGTGTTTCTTTATTAATTCCGGATAAGGAAAAGAATGGATGGAATAGACGAAATGTTTATCCTGAATATCCAGAATGGAATGAATAAAGAAACAAAACTAGAACAAAAAGAATGGCAATCCAGTTGTTCGGTGAAATGTCAAAACAATTAAAGAAATAAATGTTTTTATTTTGGATATTTATGTATTCTCAAAGTCAAAAGTTTAGTAAATTTTACATTAAATGCATAAAATTATACTCTGGTACATTAATTCGCGGTATTATGTTGTTTTTAAATAATTAACACCAATGTGAATCTGCCATAATTGTGGTTAAGAACGTCAATTATACTGAACGCGCCCAGTATTCTTTTTCTATTCTTTTTATTCCACACTTCACATGGAATAAAAAGAATGCATTCCAAACGTTCCGGAATGAATAAAGAAACAACAAAATAGTTTATTCGGAATGTTCCGTGGAATAAAGAAACGCAAAACTGGTATTCCGAATATTCTGGACATACCGAAATGAATAAAGAAACACACGCATGGTTGGCGGATCATGTTCCTTCGCCTTATGTTACGACATTCCTGGATATAAGCAAAGACCATAATTGTCTTTGGTATAAGTTATACAGAAATGATCGTATAAATCGCCCTGGTGGAGGAGTTACGTAATACATTAGACATTAGGGATTCTGATCTGAACTATATCCGATATGAACTTTATTTACCTT
Organism: Epistrophella euchroma; assembly: GCA_947049315.1. NCBI lineage: Eukaryota > Metazoa > Arthropoda > Insecta > Diptera > Syrphidae > Epistrophella > Epistrophella euchroma. The sequence goes on along the minus strand of OX346245.1, from coordinate 114,576,725 downwards.
AAATTGATCGGCTCTCGAAGAATCGTTGGGCTGGTGCGTCGGTGTACATACGCAAAACGTTTCCCAGCCATTTCACCCGCTATATTTTGAGCTTTTTTCGCAGGTTGTCGTCACTATCAGGAACGTTGTTAAATCATTTCTTCCATATGCCATCGATACAGACTGGACCGAAAAGCACCTAAAGAATTTTCCTCTCAAAGTATCCATGCAGATTCTCATCCGTTTTTGACAGCTCAATTAATACCTCAATCATTGTGAGTTTTTCTCCGCACAATATCCTTAAGGAATAAAAACTTCTTTAAATCCGTTATTTAACCAGTAAGCGAAAGTTCTTTTCCTGTTTTATTAAAATAGTAAAAATGTGCAATGAACTTCCACTTAACATTCAGGCGATACGAGACACCTACTGCATAATTATTCAAAAGATGTGTGTAGTCTCATATAAAAACATGTAATTTTCGATATAACGGCTTATTAATTATTTTAATTTGTAAATAAACTATTAGTTGACAAAATAATCTATATTTATTATGTATAAATAAAAATGAGTCCGTTTTTTTGTTCGTAGGTACGCGCAAACCACAGTTGAACATTATCCGATTTACTTGGGAATTTTCTACTGGATTTATATTGTACCAGATAAGCTTAAAACGAAATCGAATCGCAATCGAGAGTGAAATTCTGATGTTTAAAATCATTGTTACGGTAAGATTTATCGAAACAAAAACCATTCTTAAACTTGGTTCTTAAAACTTTCTCGTTATCTGTTTTCCCCTGCATCCCAACCATTCCCACTTTTCGACCCACATTTTGAGTCCGTTGTCCTCATGGAGCTTGAAATTAGCTCGGAGAGGATGAAAAAATAGATACCCACATGATTCGATCGTGTTGAGCCAGCGGATTGGCTGCAGACTCACACGCCATCTATATAGAGAGCGTGAAAGCTCGTTGTCATAATACACTGTAACAGCATTCAGAGACAACAACAGAACGAAACACACGCCTACACTTAAAGTGGATATCAGAACAGCACAACATAAATCTAACTAAATTAATTTAACTTCCTTTTAAACATGGCTTAAAATTCATAACTTTTAATTTAACTTAAATAACACAGACCGACGTAAAAGAATGGAACGCTAACCGCTATCCCTTTAATTCCCCAAATCTGCACAAAGGCCCATCCAATGGTAGATTGCGCGTTTTTTTTTTTTTTTTTTTTTAATGTTTGCTCCTCTTTGGAATAATTTTCAGAAAAGTTAAATTTAGTAAAGTAGCTGAGAAAATGCTCAGAATAGTATTTTCAACTTTTTAAGGTTTCTTTTTATTTTTCTCAAAAATAGTTATTATTGTAAATATGTCTAGATACGGCCTTGGATTTTTCAATTTTTGGGACGGCACCAACAACTTGGGGAATTCAGTGTTTGTGTGGGTAAGAGAGAGTTTCGTTGGAATTCAACCTCGGAGTGATACCGTCATACCGTAGCCGAGTTCCAAGAAAGCTTATGATTGAGAGTGTGAATGTGTGAGTGATAGTGGAGGCCAAGAACAAAGGCTAACTGGCTGAACAGAATGGTGACGCAGACGGAGCCGGAGCTGGAATAGCTGTCAAAATATTGAATACACGCAAATTCAATGTACCGAACACAACGGAACGTAGACGCATACGGAGCTGCAGACGCAGACGGAAGAGTTCACCAACTTTTAACTTTTCACGTACGGCACTTTTGACGTTTCAATTTGTATATCCCCTTTCACACGTAGATACTAGTTGCTGGTGATTTTTTTGACGTTTTCTTTAAATCTCCTTAACAATCTCTTCTACCTTTCACAGCAACAAAAACCCGGAGATTTTCTTTATTTTCCTTTTAAACTACCTTGGTGGAACGCACACAAACGTAGTGTGAAGAGAAACGTCAAAAAAATCTCCTGAACTTGTTGACCGGGGAGATTTCATTTTCCCCTCTTTCTTCCTGCCCTTCTCGCCTATGAACTAATTGTTGCCGGCAACTCAGTTGCCCTGTGTGAAAGGGGACTATGAAGAAAAAAACAACTTTTTGGGTCGGAAAAAAATATTGTGGTTATTTGTATCGCGAAAAAAATTATTTATTAAAAGGAAAACTATTGGAAACAAAAAATGTGAATTCTGAGCTTGTACACAATAACAATAATGAGACGCGCGACCCCATTTCTAAAGTAGTCTTTTTATCCGTTTTGTTTCGGGACCGAGTGATAGCGGTCCATTCTTGCGGTCTTGGTTTTAAGTTTTCTTTGTTTAATTTTTTATTATATAATAATTGTTCTTTGTTTTAAGCCTTGTGAGAATTGAGTTAAAATCGCGTTAAATCTCATCCGAAGATTAATTTTCGACACTATTGAGGTGAATCTGTACGTAGAAATGTTAAATTTTAATCTCGGATAAAATTTAATCGAAATATTAAACCAATTCGCACACAGCATTAATTTAGGTATATCTTTTCTTAAATCTCATTTATTAAATAGTGTAGTTATCAAAAAATCCACCACGTTCTTATTATACACGGTCACACAATAGGTATACCTCTGAAATTTGAATGGATATTATCGCATGATTTTTTTAGATAGAAAAGGAAAAAGGCCATCGACAATCCCATGGCTCCAGCAATATATGGTTTTGTTTTCATCAACATAAATCGTGGATTAGCGTTTTACCTTGCTGGTCGCATTATTTGATATTGGATTGCATATTCGACAACTCAATGCTATAAAGTCATCGTAACACATTGGGAAACTTAAGTTATTTAGTCTCGCATTTACACGAGTGAGAATCTGCCATAAGTTTTTCATTAAATCGGAATTATTGACAAAATATTGTAAATGTTCCAAATTTGTATTACAAATTTTTTTCATAAAAACTCGTGGTCAAAACAAACAAATATTGTCCAACAATTAGCACTGGTTTCATAAAGACGCACGCAGCCTTAGCTTAACTTCGTGAAATGTATAGGTATGTGTACCTAATGTAAATATTCCCAAAAATGCAACTGAAAGTATAAATTTTCTGACCAGAGCAACCTGGTCCAACTAGCGCCAGCGACCCAGCGCAGTGGTTTCGTAAGTGGTAAACCTTAATCTATTATCGACTACCTACTATTTGCTATTTCCTTATTAATAAGCCGTAATGAGAGAGGTAGGTGTAGCTAAGATTGCCTACTATTACAAAATGGTATGTGCGAAAAAGCGCTGAACTAAATAAAGTTTGTACAGTAACCACATTGTGCTTTTTTGTTTACCTTAGTCTTAACTCGAAAAACCTTTTAGTCCTACAACTTTTTTATAAAGATATAAAATATAAAACATAAACAACACCACTAACCACCATGTAAAAAGAATATTCTTTTTCAGATGCTAACCACAAGCAAACAAAACAGTATTCACTTTCGATCAAATTCCCCATGATGAATTACGTCATTAAGCATTTCATTACCATTCCATTTCATTACCCCTACTTAGTGATGATTAAGCTTGTATTGTATTTTGTGCACTCAGGGCAGGGTACGGATTTTAAAAAATGTATCAACAACAAAATAAAATAAAAGTTTTTCTGAATTCTAATTTATTTCAGAAAAGTGTTTTTTAGCAATCCATTCGTTAGTCCTTTTAAATGCTGATATCTTTTCATAGTTTTAACAAGGCAGTTATATTTCCAATCCATATAAAAGGTGCATTAGATAACGTAGAAAATTATAGAGAAGAAAAGGCTTGAGAAAAGGGTGGAAGAAAAATATACTTATGGATCTTCAAGCTGGATTCATAGCAGAAAAAATTTCTGCTACTGATCAAATATTCACACTATCTTCAGAATTTTAGGCCAGAAACTAGAAAATCTATGTTTTTTTTTTGTAGAATTAAAGCAGAACCTTTGACTTTGTTGACTTTGTCAACCGAAGTGCACTTTTTTATAAATTAACAAAGCTAGGTTTTTCTACATAAAGTTAAGGGAGGATTTTACGTTGGACATAGTTCCTATGCGGTGAGTGTTTGAGAGAAAGTGAGGTGTCCAAAATTGGCTGGCATATTCAAGAAGGGGCCTGGGTCAAAGCTTGTATACAGGGATTATTTGATCAGAGAAGTCTTAGGACCAACGTTTGAGAAATCCGTGAGTAGAGTTTGGTATCTCGATAGAGGTATCTACGTACGTACATATATGGCAACAAAAGTTTAGCTCTTTATCAGAGCACTCCAAGATAACGTATTAGTGGACTGGTGGTAATAATCTTCGAGGAGGATAGATTCATCAAAGGAGGATATGAGTGCCGATGGATTTTTTTGTCATCAGCATAAATGAAAGAATCTTAATGACACATTCAACGACGTTGATGGTTAGAATAAAAATCAGTGAGCCGAAATGACTACCCTGCGGAACATCAACCGCGGCAAGAAAATGGTTTGATACAGAGGATCTGAAAACGACCTTATAAGAGTTATTTATCAAATAAGATTCAAGATAAGATTCAGAGATTGGTTGCAATTACATCATCAAGTTCGTAACTATTCTCATGTCATAAATGCATGCATAAGGTTCAAGAGACGAATTCAACTAAATTGATTGTTGTTGATCTGCCTTTGAGTAAACCGTGTTGGTTAAAGGAGATCATTTCTTTACAATAGAAAATCATTGCTTAGGAATAAGGGAGTGCTCAGCGATAGGGTGGTTATTTAGTAAGACTGTTAGAGATGTTTTTTTTTTCCGTTTTTAGGGATGATGAAAGAAATTTCCCAGAAAAAAGGAAAAACAACTTAAAAATTGAAAGTTCAAAAAGAACTGACAAAGGTTTGATAAATTGAACGAAGTAGTTTTTCAGTATTATACCTGGCATAACAACCCATCAAGAACTTTAAGTAACTAAGTTTTTGTTTGAGCAGGAGAGGATAAAGAAGTTTGGGCGTAAGTTTTTAAGTTAGAGAATAAAAATCAGATTGAAAAGTTTTAATAGAAAACGAATGACTAAAGAATTGAGCAAATGAGATGGTTATCTTTTGTTGATTATTCAGATAGGTCAAAGTTGAAGGATAGTTGTCAGATTTCCTTTAAGCATTAATGAAGTGAAACAAGGTTTTTTAGGGGAACATAATTTAAGATCGCATTAGATTAAGGTATTAGTCGAAATTACGAAGATCTGATTCATACAAGAGCGCCCGTTATTTTTCTGTCTCAGGCCCAAAATTTCTCTTGATAGCCCTGGATTTAAAAATAAAAAGTCCAATTCTTAAAAGTGAGATCAACATCAGTTATTTTAAATACTTTTTGGTTCATATTAAAATTCTTAAAATTGTAAATACATTTATTTATTTATTTAGCTAAGCACATTATTCTTAAAACTCGTCTTGTATATTTCTACGATGATAGTGGAATGAATTAAAGTACGATTCCGATCCCTAAAGATTAACTACTTTTAAACAAGTGAGAGTTAAATCTCAATATGATATGATTGTCTTCTCGTAAGCACGGTTGCCGTTTTGGTAGGATCCTACCAAATTTGGTAGGTTTTTTTATCTTTGGTAGGTTGGTAGGTTTTAATTCGATTTGGTAGGTTTTTTTAACAAAACGATCTCACAAATGAGTTACCAGATTACCACTCTTTAAAAAATAAAAAATTATTGCAATACAGCCGACACGAGTTATTTAAACTTATGTTGGCTTTTATTTTAGTTATGAACAAATTATAAAGTGAAATTGAATTTTAAGTTTTAACATACCTCAGGATTCCTCATTTTTTATTCTTATCTACGGATCTGAATCGGGATAATTTTTTAACACTTAATACAAAATAATTTTAGATCCTGCTCTCTATATGGATGGGTGGCTTTGCTTGCATGATAAGGTAGTGTTAATTGCAGTGTATGGAAAAAAGACAAAAAATGAGTAAAAAAGAGATATGCATATAACACTGCTATCACTATCGTTGCCGAAGTGGCACATTCGTGTTTTTGACACGATAATTTTCCCGTGGAACGGTGGCATGAAAAAGTTCAATATGGCACGTTTTTATTTTTAAAGCTTACTTAAAATGGAGCAAATTTCTACAAAATTTAATAAAAGTTTATCCAAATTCTGTAAAAAAATTGACAGAAACTCATATATTTTGACAATTAGCAAATAGAGCAAAAGTTTATTTTTTATTTTGTAAAATAATTAATTACAGTTTTTTCAACAAAATAGAATAATTTGTATTTTTTTCATGTGGCATGAAAATGGCACATTTTTTAGAAAATACGGCACGTTAATTTTTTTTCGAGCGGCAACGCTGGCTTTCATTATGATCCGTATCCTTTTATATGATTCTGATCAGATCCATAGATAATAAAACAAGACTAACATGAACTAGCAAAAGTAAATACACATGTAGGTATAAGTTACTATGCTTTTTCTCAACAACAAAGTTTAAGTTTTGCGTTTATTAAAAAGAACCTCAAAATTTGCTTTGGTAGGTTTTTCTTCGGTTTGGTAGGTTATTTTGAAAAATTTGGTAGGATTTTGTTTTTGGGAGTGGCAACCGTGCTCGTAAGTCGTAACGTCAGTCTAACTTTGTTTCTCCTAGTGAATAGTTCATCGTTTATTATCAGAAATTAAGTGCATATTTTAAATTTAAACAAAAATCAACTAAAGTGAGTAACAAACTACATGCGATCATTATGTTAATTATTTGTTGTTTTATAAATATCACGTAAATATTCGATATGTGAAATAAATATTCGAAGCAGTGTTTAGGGTACTATCGGCTACTTTTTTCTAATTGAAATTTTTGTCTCCATCGTTAAATTATAAAATATTAATTTATCAGCAATTATTTTGTCGGCATAAACAATTTTTGGTAACTGTTGTTTATCCAGTTCCGTGCTTCGGCGATAAAATACACGAATGGATCGCACGTAATTATCTGCTTTTATAGCTCGATTTTATTAAAATTGAGAGAAATAATTTATTTAGCAAAATTTTGCGCTATACTTATCTCTTTATTTGAAGAAATTCGCAATAACTTTGTGGTTAAAAATAAATAATAATGTTTCAACAGTTAAGCCTGCAGCACTGTTAATTTAATACAAAGTTATTTGCTTAAGAAGCTAGAAAAATCTAGAGCATTTACTGGTTGGATATTTACAAGAAAGGGTGTACTTATTCTACTATTTGACCTCTTTAGATGGGAGGGGCTTTAGCTCAGGACAATTAGACAAAAAAAAGGCCAAATTAGAAAAATGTAAATGTTAGGAAAAGGCTGCCATGGTGAAAAATATTGTGATTTCGTTTCAGATTTATCTGAAAAGAAATCCAAAAAACGTTTAAATATCTGAAAATTATTTTTGCTTCTTTGTTTTATTTGCGTATTGGTTACCACCGCGGTTTTAAGTTTAAAATGGAAATTGATTATACTTACCTAATGTTAATAATGGAAAAGATCTCTAAGGCCTATTTGCTGAATGAAAGTATTTATGTTCAACTTAAACGCTTATGTTCTACTTTTCCTCAGCGCAAACTGTCACATAAGCTCTTATGTCGAACGAAAATATTTATGTTATAAAAAAAAAAAAAAAATAAATAAATTTGATGGCACAACAGCTCATGAAGAACTAGGGCCTAGTGACTTACAACTCTCAACCATTCCTGTGTGCGTGTCTGCAGGAATGGAGGGGACCTACAGTTTATTGCCGAATCCGAACGGCTAACGAGCGGCACTTTTCTGTGACAGGAGATACTCTTGGAGGATTTGTCAATTCCTCGCAAGAGGCAGTAGCCGTTTTTTCTTTTTTAAATAAATAGGTGGCGAGGCTTGGGATTGAACTTTAGACCTCCGGCATGACAGTCCATCGCACTAACCATCACGCCACGGCTACGACAGCAACTGGGCATAAGTGACGTAAAATTTTGAAAAAAAAAAATTATTTTTTTGTTAAAAATTTTGACACCTATCACAGAAATTTGTAACAAGCTGGACCTAAAGTCTAGATCTAGAGCATACAAATAAATTCTGACGTATCCCAATCTCTTTTATTTTTTAAAGTAATTTATAAAAGAAAACGTGTATAGATACCAAATGTTCAACTTGCCTAAGGTGACCAGATCTATGCCACGAAGAGGAGGACACCTCCAAAATTGGTAACAGTCGCTTCTGTTTTTGTTCTCACACTGGAAATGTGCGGAGAAATTTTCGAATCTGGCAAAATGCATCTCAAGAACTTATAACTGCAGTCAACGGATCTAAATCCAAAGTGATAGGCTAGTGCACCTTCCGCTGCAGACACCTGGGGCCTGTAACACAACGTGACAAGTACTTGTAGGACAAGTGAAAAGCGACAAACTTGTCCTAAATCCTGTAACACAAAGCGTCAAGTCTATATCAAAGATCGTATCCTTCGGACAAGTATAGTTGGACAAGTGGATTAAGACTTGTCACGTTGTGTTATAGGCCCCTGGTCCTACAATTATGAATGTTTTGGAATGAGAAACTTTGTAATACTCTCATGATTGTATATTATATTTGCGTTTTTCAGTTTGTAAATGCTGGTTACAGAAAATTTTTGAATTAGTGTTAAAAAAAAGTTTTGTTATAGTTTTTTGATGTCGAAAAATGTACTTAACTGAGAAAACCCAAAAAGAGGACAAATTTTCCGTTTTCCAAAAAAAATACCGGACATTTTTTTTAAGACAAAAAGAGGACATGTCCTCTCAATAGAGGACGTCTGGTCAGCCTAAGCTTGTCAGTTTGAACATTTGTTGTTTTGGGTCCGACTCTTTGCAGTTCTTGCCTAGAAGAAAGTTGAAAAGAAGCAAATGTACCTTCCTGTTATAATTTCTTTATGCTTTGACCTGAGTGATTATTGGAAATTTTTCATTTCCTTAACAGAGAGACGGACCTTACAAAAAAACAAAAAAATGTTCAAAACTGTAACGTATTTTTTGCTTACGGACAATTCTTTCAACAAATAGGAATATCGTAAATGTACATAAATTGATTTAAAAAATAAAAAGTGGCAGAATGTTGAGAAAGCGTTGGGAGGGGAAATTTGCTAGAAATTGTTTGCATGATTTTAGACTTTGAGGAAGTCCAGCCCATTATAAATTTTTGCAAATTCCCCTTTATTTTTTGTCTACTGTACTACGTATCATTTTGAGCGTAACAACTTTATTTGCAAACAAAATATGAGAGCAGGTAAATTGATAGCTTAAGATAATTTTAAAGTATTGTAACAGGGTTGCCACTTTTCGGAAAACTTTCCGCAGTAGATTCACAAAAAAAAATGCAGTAGATTGAACTTTTTTGCAGTAGATTTGTTTTATTATTAAAATATCAGACTAAAAGTTAACTCAACCCTGATTGTAAGTGCTGCTGCCGTTATTAAAAAAAATCCACTTTTGTATAAAATTGAACTCCAACTTCCAGCTAAACAGGACTTTAATAGCCTCTTCTCTCCTCCCAAACAATTTTGATTTATATACTTGAACGTTATAGCCTTTTGTTGCATTTTATGCGAATCACACTGTATTATGTCATATGTACTTATGTGCTATGCATTCAGGCAGGCAGGCAGACAGAAAAAATTGCAAAAACCAGTTTTTTCGTCTTCTCTATAATGTCTTATATTTTTTTATGGATTTGATTGAAAAATTAATATTTTTTTAAGAAAACAATATTAACAAGTCGCAGTTAAAAGGATATAAAAGTACACACGAGTATTCACAAAAAAAAATCCAAAACCAGTTCACATTTACTTTGCAAATAAATAATACGATTAAACTGAAATCGTAAACACATTCTGATACAGATTAATATCTTCATAAAAAAACACAAGATCATCTTTAAGTGAAGTGGCGGACTATAACTTTTAAAGGCCTAAGGTACAAAAAAACCTTCTCGCAAGTTATTTTTTTAAACAGCATTTTATATAGATTTGCAAGCAATTCAATTTTCTTCAGTTATTTTATATATAAAATTTCGAATTCTGGCATGGAAGGGTTAATTGGACATTGAAAGTTAGAATTACATATGGAGCGGGCTCGCTGCTGATCCGACCCAAATCAGAAAAAGGGAATTCAAACATATTAAGAGGTTAAGGTATGTAACAGAGTTGGGAAATAATGATTACTTTTTGTATTTTATTTCATCTTTCATTTCAATTACACGTAATTAGTAATTGAACTATTCCCATTACAATTAAGTATACACATGACTGTTATTGAAAAAAAACATACATTTCCGTTATTTGTAATTTTGAGAAAATTAAATTACAAATTACATGTAATTGAAAAAAGTAATGGGTGTTTGCAAGTTATTGAAGGAAAGCACATTACATTTTATGCATTTAATTAATTCGATTGTAATTCATTACATAATCAAAATGAAAGTAAATTAAAGGTATTTTAATAATAAACTAATTTACCTAATATTCATTTTGAACTTCTAACGGCCAATTTCTTGACAAAGTTCTAACCCCTAAAACTCGGTTTATCGAAAAATTAGAACTTGATTGAGTTCTAACTCATTTCTTCACCGAGTTCTAACGCGTTAGAACTTCGATTTGGATCTCAGTTTGAGATAGAACTTTGATAAATTTGGACCCTCGAATTCGGGGGTCTAGAGACTTAGAACTCGGTTTAACAACATTTTTATTTCTTCAAAAAACTTATTTGGTAATAAATTTTGATTCGGCTTTAAAAAAAAGGTAATTCAAATCAATTTGGGATAAATCTAGTTTAAGGTTGATAGATTGTCAGAAATTTGTGTCAGAAAATGATACTGGGTGCTACAAAAGTATTAAAATATTCACTAGAACTTCGTTTCCTTAAACCGAGATCTAAAGTACTTAAAACTCAATATTGATCTTAGACCGAGTTCTAAGGAAATGATTAGAAGTGAAGAAATGATCAAGTTCTAAATGTTTTTAAAACTAAGTTCCAAAGATAAACCGAGAGTTACTGGATCGAGTTTTAAATTAATTTTAGAACTTTGTGAAGAAATTGGCCGTAAATAAAACAAAAATTAAACCTTGTTCATGATTTTTGTGCTAAAAACATAATTTGATTGTACTAATGGCAGAATAGTTGGTCAGCCTTCAACAGCACTAACATTTCAAAATTACTTTCTTTGAGGTTTTGTCGTCGAGTAAAAAGAAAAAGTCTCTCAACGAGTGCCGAAGATGTGAACGTCAACTGAGTATTTGACCTTTTAAACACTTGTGATGTGACACCAATGGGTTTTTTTTTCAAATTGTTGAGAGACTTTTCTTCATCTAGCAAATAGCTCTGAAACTCCCAATCCGATGCGCTAAAAGATTAACTAGTGATGTCAGAAGAGTATGAAAACAACACAAGTACAAAGAATTAACACTACAGGAAACCTTTCGTGCTATATCACGTTAAATGTTATTGACAAAAAACGATAACTTAATTACATTTTTGTGTAATGACTACTGAAACAAAACGCACGACTGGATCGCACAAACTTGCTCTTGTATCTAGTAAGAGTTTCTTCGAATTTTATAGATTGACTGCCTTATTCATAAACAAAAAATAGTTATTTCAGCTCTTGTGTTCAGGGAAACTACACCATGGAAAAAGAATTTTCCGGACTCAAATTGTGCAGTAAGCAATTGCCTATATTTTAAGTCCGGAAAATTCTTAATCCATGGTGTAGTTTCCCTGAACAAAAGTTATATGGCAGGTTATTTTTGGTCCTAAAAAGAAAAAGAAAGAAACGTGTCGGGGGAATGTTCCAAAAACACTTTTTACCAAGTTTAACTAAAATTGGCCCATGAGTTTAGGCTGTAGGCGACATATTGATTATAACTTATTTGTTTTCAATTTTACGAAAAAAGTGCGTTAACATAATTTGTAGAGAATTTAAATTTCTACACAAATATGGTAAAATTTTTTTTGTGCGATGTATGGTTCTCAATATATAGCGAGGACCTTTTTACGCCCCCTTTACCAAAATGGCGGCCAAATGGGGGGGAGTTTAACCCCGAAAAATCGTTTTTACACTCACACTAATACCTCCTACAGATCCATCAAAAAAAATTTGTCCTGTACAAAATGCAAGGTTCGGCCAAAATTTTGTAACATTTTCAATGGACTAAATAGTTTTTGAGTTAATAAGCGAGTTGAGTAGTGTAAAAACGATTCATCAGAATTTTTTTTTATTTTCAGTTTTAATATCAAATTATGAGCAAATCAATTTTGGATTCGTTTGATACTTTCATAAATAAAACTGTCGTAAATTTGCATAATCTATGTTCACTTCCTTTTTTTACATCACCCAGTAAATTAAAAAGTACATATGTATGTAATTTGTTCTTAAAAATAAAAAAAAAAACCTACTACTTGGTCAAAATCAAAACAAATTATCTTAAACTTTTGGAGATATTGCCCCGGACGTCGTTATGGTGCTCTCCTGTGAATCCACCACTGTCCATATTGTATGCTTATACATACATGGTATTGAACTTGATAATAAAAAACCACGTTGAATAAATAATTTACAGTCACTTCGATGTTTATAATCATCACCTATAGAAATTATATTAAATTGTTATTATTTCTGTAAGTATAGATACTTATCGATGCCGGCGTGACTTTTCATTTAGCAATCACAGTTTATCTTGATATGGTTGTACGTGCCCTATAAACTAAAGATTGATATGAACAATGAACATGGTTTAATTGTTTTATAATAGGAATTAATTAACTGCATATTTTTGTATATTTACCATATCTAGAATGACTTAACTTTAGATATTATGTATAAGGAATATTATGTTTACCTAACTTTTTTTGACAAGTTTTACAAGTTTTGTTCCCAAAAAAACTTGATGACTAAAATAGAATTATTTTTAAAGGTTATTCTGTCAATTAATTTCGATTTCACAATTTGGTGTTAATAGTTTAGTTTATCTGTTAAAAATGTCTGATTAAGAAATAAGCTTTGTGCTAATTACTGTGGCGATTTTCACAATCTTTGATGAAAGATATCTTAAAGTTCCAATGAAAATTGAAATTGGAACAATTATCTATCCCGTTAATTTTTGTTTTTGGTTTCTGGGGGATAATTTGAATGTGCCTACTTAACTACATATGTTATAAATTATGTAAATATAAATTAATATACTAAAGTTCGATTTCGTGCGGGGGGATGATTCCTGGGATCCATTCTATAAGAAAAACTTATGGAGAAACATTCTGTCAAATGGAAAAAAATTATTAAAAATTAACGAAAGATATAAAATCATCAGCTATAGATTTTGTTTAATTAATTTAAAAAAAAAAAATTCAAGGTTAAGGCCACTGACCTTAAATATTTTTTTAATTCGAAAATAATGCATAACCATCGCTGTATCTGTCAAATAAGACCTGTTACAATTGGTCAGTTTATATTTCAGAGCGCTCAGTAATTTTCACCCGTCACTTTGAAAGAGCAGGAGCATTAAATATAAACAAGATTTCTCAAAACCACTTGCTTTTCCTTTCATTCTTATTTGATTTCTGCGACAGAAAATAATTGAGCAACGAATCAAAAAAAAAAAACCTTCCTCAGTTTTCTGACAGTAAAACGGAAAAATTTTTGTGAGGAATTATGTTTATATTTCTGAGAATACGGATTCCTCCGAGATCACAAATCAAATGATATTTATATCTGTACACAACGCTCACTGAGATTCGTCTTATCTTTCATATTCAAAAATGTCTTACTTTGATACAAAAGTAGGTGTTTAGTAATATTTTGGGCTTATATTAGCTATTGAAATAAATCCCCTGAAAGGTATAAAGGAACTTGTTTGATAACCACTATCTGGAGAGGCCATAGAAACCAATCCGTAGTATTAATGAATGTGATAACAAATTGTCAAGAAATATTGATTAAATATTGTAAGTTTTATAATTTTCGCAAAGCTTAGTACCACAAAAGTTCAAAAAAAAATCAATTTGAGTTGTGAAAATTGAATATTTTCACAAGTTTAAGCTGAAAAACCAAATGGCTTGCGTGATGTGATTTGGCTCGGCTGAGAAATTTGGATTTTCAGCAAGTTCTACATAAATACACGAGCCAAGTTGCATCTGAACAAATTGGCTCGATCGTGTATGATTGCCAGCTTTATTAATTTATAGTATAAAAATAAAAAATCTTGGCTCCTTAAAGACCAGTTTTTCAGTGCTCGAGTTAGCTCTGAGTTAAATCAGAGTTAGTTAATCCTACAAATAAATTGAATTCGATTAAAATCAGGATATAAAGATTAATTTTAAATTTCGGTTTTCAGGAATCAATAAAAATCAAAGTGCGACATATTGAATGCGCTTTTACTATAGAAATCGAAACAGAAATGTTGACACTATGTGTGATACTATTGAAATAGCGATTTCTATACAGTGATCGGTATAAGATGCACCAAACTGCTGGAGCCAGTAGGTTGGGTTAAGACAAGAAAAAAAAATCGTATTTAGGCAGAAGGTGAAATTTTCTAAAAAAATCGACTTAAAACAGAAAAAAAATTATTAAAAAACAACGGTAACGGTTAAAACGACGTGTTATACTTTTTTGTTTAGCCAGAAATATGTGCTTCTATTTTGTTTATAAATTAAGTTTTTTTAGTGAACAGTTTTTTAAAAATTAATTTTCAAACTTAAATTTTTGAAAAAAAAAATTAAAAAATTGTGTTTAAACTGATTTTGTTCAAAATTTTACGTTTTAGTAGTATTTTTATTTTTAATATTCAATACTCCCATCAATTTTATAGTCAAACACTGAAAATCAGATGTCAAAATGTAGTCTAGTTTTTGAGAAAATTGAAAATAATAAAAGTAAGTATTCCTTAAATTCGACTTCAACCGTTATTTTGTTGTTCAAAAGATCCTATTTCTACAAATTAAGTATAGTAAAGTAGATTTCGTCATTTTCAATTTTCTCAAAAACTATAAGACATTTTGGCATACAGTTTTCAGTTTTTCATTGAAAATTAATAAGAGCATTAAATTTTGAAAACAAAAATTATACTCAATTACATAAAATTTTGAAAAAAATTAGTTTGAAACTTTTTTTTTTATTTTTTATTTTTTAAATTTCGAGTTTGGAAATTAATTTTTCAAAAACTATTCACTAACACAACTTTATTTAAAATGAAAATCAAATAAGAGATTTCTGGCTTTCCAAAAAGGTATAGCATGGCATTTTAGATTGTACCGTTGTTTTTAAATATTTTTTTTTTTCTGTTTTAAGTCAATTTTTTAGAAAATTGCCCCTCCTGCCTAAACGGGAGGAAATAGACCTCATCCTTCCATACAATTTTTTACTTGTCTTAACCCAACTTACTCGCTCCAGCAGTTTGGTGCATCTTATACCGATCACCCTGTATAATGTCACCCTGAATTTTTTGAAAATTATTTTACCATCATTTGTCAGAAACATCGTTTCAGCGAATCTCGCTAAGCTGTGCATTGCGCTACTTTTATTTTACACATTATTAGTAACCTTGAAATTGTTTTTGACAGCAGTGGCACAATTCTTTTCAGCTTATGTGAGTATAAAGTACGTCGTACAATAGAGAACTTTACGAATCTGTCAACGACATAAGTGACAGCCATCATTGTGTGGGAACTGACAGATGCGAAATTGTAAACGCGGTTTATCATGTTTAAATAAGTTTTTGCTTTTTATAGACTAATATTAATAATCGCACACAACGCTAAGAATGTGCTTTCAAAAAACAAAAATGTCAGTTCCCACAAAGTCATGACTTTGCAGTTTGTAAATGAACAAGAGAGGAATATATTCCTATTTGCAATTATTGCTTGCTTGCTAGATTTATGTATCAGTCAAACCTAGATTTTAAAACTGATTCGCGCATTCCCTCCGTTTAGGCAGGAGGGGCAATTTTCTAAAAAAAATCGACTTAAAATACAATAGAAAAAATCATTAAAAAACAACGCCAACACTTATAATGCCATACTATACTTACTTTTTTTGAAAGCCAGAAGGCCGTTCTTTTATTTTGTGCCACACATTCATTAGCCGTTCGGATTCGGCAATACTCTCTATAGGTCCCATCCATTCTTGCAGCCACGCACACTGGAATGGTTGAGAGTTGTAAGTCCCTGGTCCGAGTGCGTTCTTTATGAGCTGTTGTGCTACCAAGTTTATTTTTTGTTGACTCAACCTACACGCTCTAGCATTTTGTCACACCGTATGCGAATCATCCTGTATATCACTTAAAACTTCATCAAAAAAGTGAAAATGTTCAAATAAAATAAAACGTACCTACAAGAAAAGTATAAATTATTTTTCATATACAATCCTATAGCCAATATTTTTTTGTTTATAAAACAATATTTATATCTATAGTTTCTTGATTCAAAGTAGTTAGGTAGGTACTTAAGCACTTAATTTAAGATCTTTCATAGCCTACACCAGGGGCATCATTCCTACCATGACCCATTTTATGTAACTTAATTTTTCAGTTATGATTCAATTCAATTGCCGACCCATTCACTTAGGCCCGCACATTCAACATACAAAAAAAATGACAAAGAGATTTCAATGATATCTGTCCGTCCATTAAATATTCGCATGTGATGAATCGAGAACACGGTTGCCAACTTGCGATTTCACTTTTTACCTGTGTTGTTGATGTTGGTAAATAACACCAACATTATAGATTTTGGTTGTAAAAATTGATTAATAAGAAGAGGAATTTTATTTAGGAATCAGTTTTTATAAAATTCTAAAATATATATTTTTTTAAAACTTAATAGTTGCAATAGGTACCTACACATGTTTTTAAACAAAGCGAGCTAAATATCAAAATGGCAAGCTGTCAGAAAAACAACGAAATTGGATTCCGCACACGGGAACCGACCCATTCAACCTCGGGAACACGAAGTTTCTATTTAGGCGATAAAATTGAACGAAATGAAATTGAGATAGATAGACGTTTTTTTTTACGTGTGAAAGATACAAAAGATTTTAGAAGAAATTATAATAAATTGTCAACATTTCCCCATCAGCATGAAAGGGCTTAGCGTAAGCGCAGACCAAGAATAGGTCTATTTGTTAATGCAAAATTTCTTGAGAATTTGCCAGCTTAAAAAATTGTCAAAAATTCATGTTTCCTTAAACAAAAAAATTTTCAAAAAGAGAACACAAAGAGAAAAAAAAATGACCCTTTATTACCTGATTTATGTCACCAATTGGCGTCTTATACACAGAAGTGACGTTTTATACAAAAAGTGGTTCAGTACGTTGACTAACATTAAGGAAAACTTTTTCATCTATGATATACCTAATTGTCCTCTTCTTTTGAAATTTAATAAAAAAAAGATAACAGACCTGACCTAATGCGTCCTGCACACACACACAAACCAAAACACCAGTTACTACTGAGATATTACCAGCCCTATTCTGCTAAACGTTCGCGTGAAAGTTTGTATTTTGCTATCCGTCGCGTCGGAGGGAAACGAATGTTCCAAATTTCGTACAATGTCGATCAAATATATAAATCTGTTATGGGGTTTTCCATTGGTAAATTTAGATTCCAATGAAAAAATTGATTTATTTTGCGGCGAATGGAAAAAAGGAACACAATTTCAAATTGATTGATTTTTGTTACTGTGTTTGTGCATTAAAGCTTCTATGTCAATATTTTAAAAAAAATCTTCATCCATCGATTTACTTTAAGAAGAGAAATATGAACTTGATAAAATTGCCGGTTCATTTTAAACTGCTACCATTTACTTATAAGCAATTATTTTCCATATTTTTCAACATGATTTTCACAACTGAAATATCAACGAAAAACATTTGCAAACTGACAGCTGGATTTATGTTGGTATTAGTACAAGGAGGGGTAAATCTGCCGAAAAATTTAGATTTGCAAATTTGATTTAAAATCAAAAATAAATCAATTTATTTTTCCCAATGTAAAGCAAAAAGAGGGGAAATTGTGTTTTCGACAGATCCAAATTTATTTGGATTATTTTACCAATGGAAAACCCCATAGGATTTTCTTTGAGAACTTCTGAAATAAATTAACTTAGTTTCAACGATGGTTCAAGGGTCAAGTATGTGATGATAACCAATTACTTTGCCTGAACCATCGATAAGCCTCGATTAAACCACTGAAATAGATGAATTCAAAATCCTAAACTACGGATCAATATTTAACCCACGATTGTACAACTGGCACTTAGCAATTTCCGTATTTTATTGCAGTTTATTTGAATTAAATCCAGTTGTACAAACGGGTGGAAATATTTAACCCGTGCGTGGTTTAGCAATTATAACTCACCGATTTTGGCGGATCAACTGATGTTCAATTACATGCCTAAGTGCCAGTTGTACAATCGTGGTTTAAATTTTGATCCGTGGTTCAGGAATTTTAACTCGCCGATTTCGGCGGGTTAACTGAGGTTCAAAGATGGTTCAAGGTTCTAATATGCACTAAAAGCCAATTACATGCCTGAACCATCGTTGGACCACAGTTAATCCACCGAAATTGGTGAGTTAAAATTCCTGAACCACGGATCAAATATTTGTACAACTGGCCCTAAGGCATCTATCAAGTGCATGCACATGCGACTGAAAAACCGCAGCGCTTAAAAAAATGTAACATTTTTTAGAGCGACTTTTTAGTCTCAACAACTTTAAATTTATTTCGCAAGAAGTTTATTTAAACAATTTAAAAGTAAGGAAAGGAATGCAATTCCATAATCAGCATGAATATTTGTAAATTTTTCGTTACCATCATTTAATTACAAATAAAATAACCAACTAGTGTTTTTTTTTAATAAATAATCATTGAATTATTCAAATTCTTAGGTGGCAACATTGATTGCGATACTCACCTTTGATATCAAGCTGAGTTTGGTTATTAAATGAGGAGAAATAGACTGACTGTCTGATGCTCCCCCTTGGGGCTTGGGGGATAACTTTGATGACGTTAGTTGTGCTTAAGTGGTGCCGACACGATCTCTGGTTTAATCAAGAAATCATGTTGCTTATTTAAGTGAGACTCGTTTTCATTGAGGGTCTGAGTGGCTGTTGTGATCTTACATTTTTAAACATCGAAATAATTTTTCGCAAACGTGATTTTTGATTTTGATTTTATTTTTTTTCCTCAGCTAATATGGTATCTGTACAATTTGTGGTGGCAGTTTTAGTCTTTGGTGCTGTTGCAGCATTAGCCGAGGTAATTTCCTACAAATAAATTACATATTATCATTAATTTATTATGTCTAGATATTATTGGTTTTTTTTTTTACAATTTAACAGAAACAAACACCAATAGTTGCTGTCGCTAGTATTCAAGGAAGCCAAGGCAAAGTTAGAGGCAATGTTACATTTACACAAAACGCTTGTGGCGAAAATGTTTACATTCGAGTTTTTATAACCGGATTGGAACATGGAAAGCACGGATTCCATGTTCATGAGAAAGGAGACTTGACAAATGGATGCGCTAGTACTGGAGGACATTACAATCCCGACAAGGTAAGTGGAATAGTTTACAGAAATGGTGCTAAAACTCAATAGTCTGGTTTGTCATGATTTTGGGGTTTTCCTTGAGAATTATGGGATTTATTTGGCCAGAAACACAGGTGGAAAAAGTATTGCATAATGATTTGATTGTGTAATATAATTAAGTACACCGTGGTGGAAGAAAACCCAACTTTTGCCTAATTTCTTTCACCGACAGTAATTCGTTTTCTGTTGATTTGTTTGCAATTCTTGGAGCCTGAATTCGTTTCTCCGGGCTATGCTATAATCTTATTGGAACTCATACAGTAGACAATTTGAAGTTAAAAAAAACAACAAAACGGTTACAAAAGCTACAACGTTCGAAAACGTGAATTGCTATCCTTCAAAACTTTTGACTTTAAGCCTTGTAGCAGCGCCAGCCAGCGTATCAAATGTTTTGGGCATTGAAATAACATTTTTTATTTTTATTAAACATTCTTCTTCTGTGTGAGTGATATATGCGTTTTTTGTTACATAATCAAGTAGAGGTATACAAAAATCAGACAGCATGTTTTCCATATATGTATGTATTGTATACATACATATATACAAGATGATTCACATAAGATGTGGCAAAAAGCCAGAGCGTAGAGACAAGAAAAAATCGTATGGGAGGGGCGGTCTATCCCCCCCCCCCGTCGTCGTTTTAGCCGAATGGAGGGGCCAATTAAAAAAAAAAAAAAAAAAAGTAAAAAACACCAGAAATCTCTTCTTTTAGCTTCTTTTTAAATAAAGTTGATTTAGGGCCAATTTTTCAATAGTCGCAGTTAAAAATCATTTAGTATATTTATTCATTAGATAAAGCAAAAATTTGTTCCAATTTATTCCTCTGATAGCTAACTGAATGTTTAACTAATTATTGAAAAATTGGCTCTTAGTGAACAGTTTTTGAAAAATTTGTTTTTAAACTAAAATTTTGCCTTGGGGGAAATAGACCCCCCCCCCCATACAATTTTCTTCTTTCGACTCAACTAACACGCTGTAGCTTTTTGTCACACCCTAGGTGAAATAACCTGTGTAATTATAGAACTTTATATCAGTAATATTTCGAGGGGGTAACAGGGCTGTAGCTAGGCAGAGGCATTTCGGGGCAATACACTACCTTCAAAATCACCATCAACTAGGTATTTGTATGATTTTTTTTTTGGTCGTCATTCCGCTGTCAAGTTTTTTTGTTTTATTAACAAAAGTACTGATTTGAAGATGGATATCCGCAATTTCTTCGGTAAAAAAAGGAAACTTTAAGAGAAAAGGGAAACAACAAATGCTACTCCTCCTTGTGCTGAAGAATCAGGCACGGTGATTCAGGTTGGTTATTTATTTTTGTAAATTTATTCAATTTATCATAAATCCGTATATAAATCGCCCGAATAAAATTCAAATTGTTTCAAGGTACGTACTCATAAATTCTTATTCAATTGCCAAGAAACAGCAGGTTATTGCCATAATGATGACGTTGCTTTGCAGTGGAGGTGTTTAAGTTCTTAAAATTATTTTTTAGAGACTTTTATATAGGTACTACAAGAATAATAACGCAGCCCACCGGGACATTAAGTTTTTCCCGCAAATTTAGATTAATTCCAAAGATATACAGGGTGATCGGTATAAGATGCACCAAACTGCTGGAGCGAGTAGGTTGGGTTAAGACAAGAATCATATGCGAGGGGGGTCTATTTTTCCCCGTTTAGGCAGAAGGGGCAATTTTCTAAAAAAATTACTTAAAACAGAAAAAAAAATATTTAAAAACAACGGTACAATCTAAAATGCCATGCTATACTTTTTTTGAAAGCCCGAAATAGGATCTTTTGAACAACAAAATAACGGATGGAAGTCGAATTTAAGGAAAACTTACTTTTGTTATTTTCAATTTTCTCAAAAACTAGACCACATTTTGACACCTGGTTTTCAGTTTTTGATTAAAAATTGATGGGAGTATTGAATATTAAAAATAAAAATACTACTAAAAACGTAAAATATTGAACAAAATCAGTTCGAACACAATTTTTTAATTTTTTTTGCAAAAATTAAAGTTTGAAAATTAATTTTTAAAAAACTGTTCACTAAAAGAACTTAATTTATAAACAAAATGGAAGCACATATTTATGGCTGAACAAAAAAGTATAGCACATCGTTTTTACCGTTACCGTTGTTTTTAAATATTTTTTTTCGGTATTAAGTCAATTATTTTAGAAAATTGCTCCTCCTGTTATTTTCAAATTTCTCAAAAACTAAAAAACATTTTAGCATCAGGTTTTTTGTTTTTGATTAAAAATTAATAAGAACATTGAATTTTGAAACAAAAATTATACTTAATTACAAACAAAATTAAAAAAAATTAGTTTGAAACTTTTTTCTTCATTTTTTTTTTCAAAATTTCGAGTTTGGAAATTAATTTTTTAAAAACTATTCACTAACACAACTTAATTTAAAATGAAAATCAAAGAAGAGATTTTTGGCTTTCCAAAAAGGTATAGCATGACATTTTAAATTGTATCGTTGGTTTTAAATATTTTTTTTTTCTGTTTTAAGTAATTTTTTTAGAAAATTGCCCCTCCTGCCTAAACGGGGGGAAATAGACCCCCCTCCAATACGATTTTTTTCTTGTCTTAACCCAACCTACTCGCTCCAGCAGTTTGGTGCATCTTATACCGATCACCCTGTATTTGCATGTAGATTTGTAAAATCTGAATGATAAATCGAAATTGTTTTACCACGTCAGAATTTCGGAATATTTGAGGTTAAAACCGCAAAAACTGGCATTTGAGTGGATTTTTTTTAAACGTTCAAATTTTTGTGGGTCTTTTAGCTATGCGCAATATGCCTTTTAAACTACTTTTTCTCTTTATAAAGAATAGAATATAGTATATATCGCACAATTTTATGAGATTCGTTTCCTATTAGCGATTTTTGTTCATGGATAAAATTTCTGTGGTATAAAATATAAAAATAAAAAATGCCCATAAACTACAGAAAAAAAGTCAAAGAAAAGTTTTGCGGAGTTTTGCAAAGCTTAAAAGTCTTCAAAAACGCCATATTTTGAGTTCTTAAACTCTATTATCTCAAAACACTAAAATTATACAAAATTTTCAATTTTAGATTTGAATTCTACATTGAATGATTACATAATATAATTCTACGTAAAAATCTATCATAGAAATTAAACTTATTTGCCGGAAAGTTTTAAATTATTTGACCTGTGTTATATTGTTTTGGAAAAATTCAAAATGTTTCATCTGATTTTTCAAGTCTTACAATTCCATCAAAAGAGAAAGAGGAAGCTACAGTAGTTGTCAAAGCTTTTTTGAGTCATCAAGAAAATAATGAGAACATAATGCATGTTTTGTACAGGTATCAAGAAGCGTTTAAAGACACATATGGACCTTTTTGCCTCTGAGGCTACCATAGGATAGGCCGCAGCACTGCAGTTTGTGAGTCAACATTTTCTACATTAAATTCAGTGAATATACCTTAAAGGCTTTCAATGAATCATGAAAGAATGGCAGGCTTGGTTTTTCTTCCATTCGAAAAAAAAAATAAACAAACGGTGACACTTTTAAGGGGTTATTTTTCGTTGTAGTTTTCGAAAGCATTTCTTTAAAAATGGAGGATGGAGACCGACAAAAAATTCGTTTTGTATAAGCAGCGTACTCTAGGTTTTAAGAAAGAAAAATTTTGAATTTTTTAAAATCAATGAAACTTTACTTCCGCCCTACCTGTTAACACCGCTGCCCTACCTTAAATTCAACTCTAGCTACGGCCCTGGGGGGTAAACTTATGAATTTTAAAAGTTGGCCTTATTTTTCGTTGACAAAGATAAATAAAATCAATTTGGTCTTATTTGATTTAACGCCTTGCATAAAAGCTTCTGTTGTTAATTGCCGAATTCCTCTATACCTCCTAAATAAATCAAAATGCCAACCAAAACAACAAGTTCGAGTAGTTCAGAGGAACATTTATTATTTACGATTCCATTACTGGCTCATTATTATGTATGTATGTACAGTAAAATAAATAACACTATATGTATATATATATGTCCATGATGTACTACGTTCGTAGAGAAAGAAAATTGCTAAACATCCATCAGAATACAAAATAAAAAGGTTCAATTCTTTATTTTTGTTGACAAAATGTCAAACCAACCGCTATTTGTCAACAATTCAAATAAGTCCCCCCGTTGTCATTCTCTACTGACCAAAGCACGAAGCACCCCTTAGAGTCCCTAATTAATTATAAGTTTGAATTCATAATTTAGTATTGACCCCTAACAAATCCTCATTAACTAAAATGAATCAGAGGAGAAAAATGCCAACAAAAATTAGTCAAACAAATTTGTTAATGAGATATTTGATTAATTATTTCTATTTCCGCAGATGGACCATGGTGCGCCCGAAGACGAAATACGTCACGTTGGAGATTTGGGAAATGTTATGGCCAATGAATCAGGCATTGTCGATACAACCCTTACGGACCACGTTATCACATTGACCGGCAAACAATCGATTATCGGACGTGGTCTAGTAATCCACGATGGAGTCGATGACTTGGGCAAGACTAAACACCCTGACTCAAAGAAAACTGGAAATGCTGGTGGCCGTGCTGGCTGTGGTGTAATCGGAGTCATGTAAAAAGCTACTCTCTACTTTTTCCTGTGTACTTCTTATTAATGTTTAATAATGTCCTTGTCAAATAATTTTTGTGTAATCTTACTTCTTATGTGTTAATGTTTAAGTTTGTGTTGTATGTTCTTATATGGTAATCATATCTATACCTATGGGTTGTGTAATATTGTGTCCTATATCATTCGATAGCTTTTTTTTGTTTCTAGCGCTGCACACATTCAATCCATTTCGATCAATATGAGGTGTGTTTTATTGGGAAATGTATAGCAATGGCTGACAAATTTCCCTTGGTAATCAATAACAAATCCAAAACATTAATGCTCATTTATTCATCGACACTCTGTTTTGTTCTCAATGTTAACACAAGGAAATTTTACTGCACTTGCTATAATTCTTTCCAATAAAACACGCCCACTTATAATTCAAATTTGAAATAACGCATAAACTAATTTATACTGATTTTGGCAAAACAAAAAAACAACAAGATTTTTCTCATTACCTTCCTTTATTGTTTATTTCTTGGGAACTAATAAATTTTTCGGGTCTTAACGTTACAATCAACACTTGGATTTTTGATTTTGTATTTAATTTATTGTTTGTTTAGGTCGGGCTTTGATGAACATCAATGCAGTGCATCTGAGACAATACATGGATTGAGGAATACATTCTTTGTACTTATAATTGCCTCGGTACTTAAGGCTTTACTTTAGAGTTAATGCAGTAAAGAAGAGCTAGACGTACCATTGTATTTTTGATAAATCTCTTTATGATATGCAGCGCGGAAAAGGCACTGCATTATTGGAAGTGATTTTACTCGGATCGATTGATTTTTTTTTTGTAAATATAACTCTTTTTTGTCAATCGTAAAAAAAAACTATGTATATATGAAGAACAAAACCATTATTTTAAGTATTATTGTTTTGAATTTTTCTTTCTCTATTTTGTACATACAAGCAAAATTACATAAAACAGAGCTTACTTATACTACTATTAAAACAATTATTTACTTACAAAAAGACTTATCAATTTATAACAATCCTGATTGTATAAAAGGACTTTTAAGCGGCTCCACAAGTATGTAATATACATAAACCTCCACCGATCATGCGTCATGCCTCTAGTCTTTGTCTTATCCTAAACTTAGAAAATATTTTAAAAACCCTGGCGCAAAATTTTAAGCTTACTAATTTTTTCTTAATTTCCAACACTTTTACTTAATAAATACTCCTTAGCGGGTTTTTGCTAATTGGCGGACTGCGGTCTAGATCTGGACCACCAAAAATCTGGACCGTTAATTTTTTAGTCTTATAATACGAAAAAGTACTTCATTTAAAATACATTTAGGCCCATTTGCTGAAACGAAACTTAAATATTTATGTTCAACTTAAGCGCTTTATGTTCTACTTTTTCCTGAGCGTAAACTGTCACATAAGCGTTTAAGTTGAACATAAATATTTAAGTTTCGTTTCAGCAAATGGCCCTTAATCAGCTACAAAAAAACTTGTAATGTAATTTTACTTGAAAGTACATACTTCTCATCTGTTTTTTTTTTTACATCTTAATCTTAATTTCTAAACTTTAAAATCAATTGGTCTTATTAATTAGATTTTTAGCTGTTTAAACTATGTCTAAGTATTTTGAAACAGTCGGAAATATGCTTTTTTAATAAAAAAAAATATTGCATTTCTCTAGGTTTAGACAATAGATTACGTTGTCTATAAAGCAAGATAAAAAGATAGATTACTTTAGCAAAAATTAGAAAGGTTTTTTAAAAACTTGGACGGCTGTCTAAAGTTAGACAATGTTTATTAATAAGACCAAATATGGATAAGAACTTTTTTTTCAAAAAGTCGAAAAGTAAAAAACAAAAAAGCGTATGAAAATTGTGTTTGATCCACGTCTATAAAGCTAGCACATACACATTAGCATAATCAATTGAAAACCATAACTAGAATTTTGTGCTCTTTTTGTGCTATTTTTGTGTGAAAGTCACGATTTTTGTGCTTGCATAGTTTTCGTTTTATGCAAATCTATGCTACCTTAATATTAAGCTAGCAAAACTTCTAAACCACTCAGCATAATCAATTGAAATAAAAACTAGAAAAATAGCACAGAATAGTAGCACAAAAATAGTACATAATTCTAGTTTTTATTTCAAATAATTATGCTGGGCGGTTTAGAAGTTTTGCTAGCTTAATATAAAGGTAGCATAGATTTGCATACAACGAAAACTATGCTAGCACAAAAATCGGGACTTCCACACAAAAATAGCTAGCACAAAAAGAGCACAAAATTCTAGTTATGGTTTTCAATTGATTATGCTAATGTGTATGTGCTAGCTTTATAGACGTGTTTGATCCGACATTTTAGATTTCACAAATCAAAAACAATTTTTTCGCACATATTTAGAATTTTTTGTTTTTAACTGTTTTACTTTTTGCCATTGTTTTTACAAAAAGTTTTGAATTTAGTTAAGCCTTCAAAAAATAAAATGAACGACTGGATTGCACCAACTTGCTCTTGTAGTAAAAGTTTCTTCGAATTTCAAAGATTGAGTGTATTTATAAGCCTTCAGTTAAGTGTAGTATTTTGTTAATATACAAAAATTAACAATATAGCACACTGCACACATACAGCCATGGCCAAAATAATAGCAACACTTCTTACTTTTAAGAAATACTGTATATTGCCCTTTAGATAGGTGGATATGTGAAAAAATTTGTGCATTATACTAACGCTAACTATCATCTATTCTACGTATAACCTTTCGAGTAAACAAAAGGCATTAGTCATATTTTGCATTAAGTTCTTTGCAACTACAAAATGAACTGGTCAAAAAATAGCAAAATATTAAAAAAAGCGTAAAAAAGTTAACTTGTTGATTGAAAAAGTAAAAATTTTTGTGAGATTCTAAAGTAAGAATAGTTTTGAAATTTTTAGTAATTTTTTTTTTAATGGCACTTCCAAATGGGTAGAGCTAAACACTGCACTGAAAATCAACGTGAAGCCATTTTACCCATGCATAACAGGAGGGAATCTATTAGAAAAATAGCAAACAGTCATTGGAAGCTCTGCAAGATTTGTGTTTAATGCTATAAACTCCAGAAAACCAAAGAAACCAGATGGCGCACATCTAAAATGACTGCAAGAGATTTACTTTGGTAAGAAGAGCTAAGGCAAATCCTTTCATGTCCTCAAAAGATCTGCAGCAAGAAATAGAAACGCAATTCAGTACCAGAACTGTTCGTCATATCCGCCTAAAGGATGCTGATCGCTTTATATCCAAGGAAGGTGGCATTGGTAAAAAAAATACATACCCAGAAGCGGATTTGTTTTGCAAAAATTTACCATATAAAAACAGATCCCCTTAAGGCCACAGTGGAAGAATGTACTTGGAGTGACGAAACTAAAAAAAAATTTATTAGGAATGAATGGTAAACAGTTCGCCTACCGCCGAGGTACAATCCGAGGTACTCAAAACCAACCGTAAGGCATTGAGAGGGCAGCATAATGCTATGGGGTTGTTTTTATTGGTGGGGCGGCGGGCGTTAGTCCAATATTTGTTATTGTCCTTCGTCATTAGTAACAAAACGTTTTAATACTTTTTTCAAAATTAACAAAGAGTACAATTTTTTGGTAGATTTCTGTACTAACTGGCTACTATTATATACATTAGGGTGTCCGTTATTTCCCAAACTAATATTTATGATCAGACAGCCCCTAAATCAAAAGTGACATTAATCCATAAATTTACTGTAGGGCATAAAGTTTTTAAACAGGGGGTGTTTGATCCAAACGAAAAGTTAGATTAGAAAATAACGAACACCCTATATGCATGCACAAGCTGTTAAAATTTACCTTTTCAGTCAAAATAATGAAACGGAATTTTTTTTATAAACACTGCATATTATATCTACGTTACGAGGATTGTCTGGGTCTAAATTCTGCCTTTCAACATTTTTGCTTTCAAAATTTAGCATTTTAATATTCTGCTTTTTAAAATTCTTTTCAACAAAATTCTACGAATAATACATAAAAAGTTTTGAAACATTAAAAAAAAAAATTAAACTTTTTGTTTAAAAATTTGCAGAATTTGTAAAACAGTGTTTTAGGATTTTTTAAAAATTATATTATGTATTTGTTAATAGAAATAAATATAAAATAAATTTGGTGGCACAAATGGCTTATGAAGAAACAGGACCTAGTGACTTACAACTCTCAACAATTCCTGTGTGCGTGTCTGCAGGAATTTTAATAGATATAATTTTATTAATTATTATTAGTAATGTGTCGCTTAAAAGTGCTGGTTGCTCGGAGTCATGTAATTAAGTTTTTCAATCTCAATAAAAAGCCCTAATTTACTTTCAAAGCTGAATAGCAGATAGAGTCATAAAATGGAGATAACATAAAAAAAAAAAAAAAGAAAATTGGTCCAACGCACTAACCATTACGCCACGGGCTACTGCAATTTTTTTCACTAATTATTATAATTTGTACCGACCGATATCTTGTTAAAAAAAATATAAAATGAAATGTGTGTCAACCCTGGACTGTGAGCGATATCTAAAGTAAATAAGTAAGCACAATTTTATCATAATTTCGTAAAAACGCAAAACTACAAATTATTTAATTTTCCACAACAATTGACATTTCGAAATGCGATGATTACAGCCAAATTTTCAAAATATTTGAATGGAAATTATGTGAATCAAATTAAACACACCTTAGATTTATATAATAATTGACACTTTTTGAATTGAAATGTCAAAAATTTAGGAAGGTATACAAAATAAAAATGAAAACAGAAGAACAAACCCATATAATCGTCAATATAAAAACAAATACTGTAATGCTGAAAATATTGACTTAAACTGAGTGATTTTTATTCAAGTGAAAACTCAGTAGGTATATAAACAGTTTTTCTGTACTCCCACATTCTGTATTTTCTTACGTACAAACATACATACATAATTTCTTTAAAAGCATGTAGGTTAGGCACGGTTATTTCCATTGTTACTTTTGTTATTTTTACGGCTTTGAAGAACTACTAAGTAAATCAAATACCTACCTACCTTTCTTTAACAAAATCTTCTTGAAAAATGTTTTGCACATATATTTTCTGAGTTTATAGAAAATTATCACACAGGGTAACAACTGTTTCATATTGTTTAAAAGTTTTCTTTTAATAAATATTTTAACAACTATGATTTACTCCATGATGGATTCATCTTGAATGCAATTAAGGTTTATATAAAACCTTCCCTAGTTTCTTCTTTTATTGTTGTAAATGTTGCTTTTTCTAGGATATATTCATCTCCATTTTTCTGTTTAAAATTTTCATCGTTCCATGGTTGAGCATTAGTTTTCCCAAGTAAAATGTATTGCAAATTACCTACAAATAATACCACAGCAGCGATAGCAAATACAATTTGCCACTCCGACCGATCCGACTTAAACAGAAACTCATTAAAATTGTTCAATTCCATGGCTAAAAGATTTTTAATCTTACCCCATTAGTAACAAATGCTGCAACAAACAGCGGTGTGACCATAAAAATTATATTGCATGCAGTTCTGGAGATTCCAATAAGGGTGGCAGCATGATTGGGTGATAGATCGATAACATTAAGTCCACTTCCCACAGCTTTACCGCCAGTTATACCAACAGTTACTATGACGAGCACTATTGCCAGTGTCTTTTGTTTCTCATCCAAGAATCCAATTAAAGCAAGACCCAGCGCTGAAATCCACGCTGAAATTGTACTAACCGTCCTTCGAAGGGTTGTCAAGCTCATAATGTTCTTCTTCGTAACTAAATCTCCTAGAACTAGAAAAAAATTGGCCACGATAAACATGACCAAATATGGAAGTGCGGAGAACAAGGAATTAGATTTAATGTCCATGTGAAAAATTCCATATAAATAGGATGGTATTTCGTTTTGAATAGTCTTGAAGCCCATGGCTTGCGCACTTTCGATGATTACGAAAGATATAAATGGAACGGAAGTGAATATCGCCTTCCATGGAACTGGAATTTTCTTATGTTCTTCATCACTTTTTTTCTGTGAAGTGAGTATGAAATGTTTTTCTTCCGGGCTTATGAATCTAGAAACGATTGGGCTATTATCGGCGAAAATAGCCCAAAAGAAGCACCAAGTAAAGCTTAGTCCTCCAGACACATACGATATACCTGGCCAGCCCCAGCTTGATTGTGCAATTAAACCTGGCACACCCATTGCAAGAATGGTTCCCATTTCAATACCAGAATGGGCAAAAGCTCCCAAACGTATTCGTTCTTCAATTGGTGCCCATCTGGCTATGTGTTCATGAATACATGGCGTAAATAAGCCTTGAAACATTCCTTGAATAACTGATATAGCCATGTACATTCGCCATCCGCCCAAAGTTACCAGAAAGGGGGTAAGTGTAGTCAAGAACGCAGAGCCAAAAGTCGCGATGAAAATTGTGAGCTTTGCACCAAATTTACGACACATAAAACTACCCAGAAACTGTGTTATTATCATTCCCCAATAGAAACTGCTTACAATATATCCTTTTTTTGTCTTGTCCCATTTGAATTCCTGGAAAAAAACAGGTCTCCTTAAGGAAGTTTTTTTTCAATGTATAAAAATATTAAACAAAACTTACTTTAAATGATGGATTTGATGCAGCTGAATTAGTCATAGCAAAAACTGCAACTGGAACTTTGAGTCGATCAACAACGTTCACTAAAAAGCAAAAGAATAGAAGTAAAGTCTGAACATGCCGAGCACCCAAGAATGGACCTGAAAAGAAATGCAAAATTTAATTTTTCAATACTTAATCAATCATGGCTCTTCTACATATTCCACTCCGATTATGGAACTTTGTGTTGGTATACCAAATACGGAAGCAGTGTTTTTTTAGTGTTTTTTTTTTTTTTGGAGAGCTGTATCTCTGTTAAAAGTTGCCGTATTGAGATGAAACAAAAAAAAAGCTGAAACTTTATGTTTTTTGTTTTGAACAAAATTTTGCAAATGATTTTTTTTAAGGTACCGTTATTGCGCAACCATAAAAAAACAGAACGAATCAAAAATTTTATTTTATTTTTTGAAGAGTGTCATTTTCTTTGAAAATCAATTTTTGAAATGTTAAATGGGTTTTACCATACCGTTCGTGTCGGTCTGTGTGTACGTGCGTTCGCTATAATTTGAGCTAGTGCCTAAGTTTTGTTCTTCAAATTTCGTACAGATCATTTGTATATGTGATTCCCTCGAGCGGAAATTCGAATTTTTGATTTAAGTCATCTTCAACTGGTAGCTGCCATACACACTACGCATATATTGTTTTTTTTTTTCAAATTCTCTCGAAAACAGCTATATAGCTGTAAGAACAAAAATATATGTAAGAAAACTGCGTTTCAGGTTTTTGCCGAAAAAAAATCGCATTGCGGATATACGGTTTTGATATGTTTTTTGAGAAATCTGCCTTATATTCGGGTTATTCACGTATACCTATAGCTTCTGAATGGGTAGAAAACATTTTGTGATTATTTTCGAATTTGGTGCTTCTGAGTAATTCAAACAATATTGCATTTAAAAAGTTTGGAAATAATTTTTGTTTTGAAAACTTTTTAACATTTTTTCCTTCAAAAATATCATAATCAACAGCATATACATCAAACATAATGCTGATATCTTTTTTTTTTTTCTGAAAAAAAGGACAAACCTGCCAAATTTGGAGATTTTGCGGGATATCGGAATCAGAAAAAAAGGATAAAAAAAGGATACAGAAATATGAAATTTCCACCACAATTTTAAGATTTTATATTTCAAAAATATTTGTTGTGAAAATGTTGTGCATTTAGCAGAAAGAAATTCAGCTTTCAAAAACATTTTGATAATTAATCGAACAATATTTGTTCCAGCGTCGTCGTCGTCAATGTCATTGTCACTCGCATCGGCACCACTTTGTTGGGTCTCATATTTCTCTTTTTTAGAGATTTGGTTGAGTAAATCTGGCTTCGATTTTAAAAAGTGGTAGAATTCTATGCATATGTATGGCAAATTGCAGTTTACAAAAAATATAGCATTCAAAACACATTTCCCTTTAGTTGGTTTCGGCATTTTTTCAATTCGAAATTATTCAAAATAATAACACTAAACTAAGCCGAAGGAATTTACATACAGTGTCGCGCAGATAAAAACAATTAAGACAATGACAACTAGGCTAATCTAACTGTGTAATGTACATGTAGGTATAATCGCCGCATTTTTTGATCGTTTCAGCGTTTTCAACTTAATTCAAAACATTTTTCGGTTTAAAT
Organism: Epistrophella euchroma; assembly: GCA_947049315.1. NCBI lineage: Eukaryota > Metazoa > Arthropoda > Insecta > Diptera > Syrphidae > Epistrophella > Epistrophella euchroma. The sequence goes on along the minus strand of OX346245.1, from coordinate 114,544,267 downwards.
TTTCTGAGACTGGAAAAGGGATATTAAAAGGATAACGCGGGGTTTTAGAAGCGTTCACGGGATAGTTTTTTCAGAGTCAGAAAAAGGGATAATCCCGCGAAAAAAAGGATATAGATATCAGCATTAATCATACATCATTCCTCAACATACATCTGCAAAGCTGCTTTATATGCATTATATAATTTTTTTTTTAATTAAAGAGCAAGTTTGTGCTTTTCTTTTCTGCATTTTCTTGCAGAAAAGATTTACTTGTTGGCCTTACCAATAATTAAATTTAGTTATGACTTAAATATTGCAGTGAAATTAACCAAAATGTTGTGGGTTCTAAATAATTAACCATACATTATATTCTCAATTTTTTTGAAGTAAATTCGATATATGGTTTATTATTTATAGTCCACCTAAATATTTAGGTGATACCCTGCACGGTTTATTATTTAGAGCCCATTCCATTATGGTCCATTTTACTAAAATATTTAAGTCGTAACTAAATTTGATTATTGGTTGATTTTTCGCCTATTGTGAGTTTCACCCGAAGAATATTTCGTATTCCGAAAATTAACATTATTGTGAACAATCATTTCAGGAAGAATGTAATGCCATTGACGGCCTATCAATGAAACTCAAAATACCGTTAACAAAATTTTAAGGAAAAATATTTTTCGGTTGAAAGTTACAATAAGGCTTAAGAGTTAATAAAATACCTTATTCTAAATTAACTAATGTCGTTTTCGATTGGATTTTGGGAGTGTTCCATATTCCTATCGAATAAGTAAAATTTGGAGTGAATGGAGTGAAAAAAATTTCCATATTCGATAGGAACAAAACACTCCCAAAAACCAAACGAAAACGACATAACTATGCAAGCAAATAATAACGCCTGAAAAAATGGCAAGTTTTTGGCAAGTTTAGGCAAGGGTCTAAAGGAAAACATGACAATCTTCTGAAGTAATATTTCTTTTAAATATAATTACTATATAAAATAAATAAACGAAATACGAATTTAAAACGAAAGGTGTAGGTACATATGTATAAAAATTTTTGGGGGTTACGTTGATCTTTATTTCACTTTCCATTCAACCAAAAATGTTGACAGATTCACTAAACAGTCAGAACATTTTAGAACAGAACATTTTGCACCGAACAGCAAAAACTTGTTCTTTTCCGTTCTAAACTGTTCCGAACAGCCTCACTGAAGAACATGACATACAGTGCTTCACACATACTTGTACACACATCAAAGTAAATGGCATTTAACTATATTGTTTATATAGTTTTATATATTTGAATATTTATTTTGAATGCACAATCATTTTTTAATTGGAAGATTTTTTGCGACCTTTAGTCCAAATGCGTTTCGCCCAGGCACGACAGTTGGGCTCATCAGTTAGATGCTGTCGTACCTTTCTAAGACGCAATATTTTGGTCGATGGCTACCGACTCTTAATAAAATCTACAGCGCATACACACTGCAAATTGTATTATTCTAGGGGAACATGGTTACATTCTTGCACCTAGAAAATATGTTGTTGTTGTATACCCGTGGTCTGGCTAATGTATTAAGAAGAGGAATAACAAAAATAAAAGAAAAATATTTTTGTTGTTGTTTAGTGGACTATATTGAATTAAATTCAATTGGAAGATTTTTTGCGACCTTTAGTCCAAATGCGTTTCGCCCAGGCACGACAGTTGGGCTCATCAGTTAGAATCTTCCAATTGAATTTAATTCAATATAGTCCACTAAACAACAACAAAAATATTTTTCTTTTATTTTTGTTATTCCTCTTCTTAATACATTAGCCAGACCACGGGTATACAACAACAACATATTTTCTAGGTGCAAGAATGTAACCATGTTCCCCTAGAATAATACAATTTGCAGTGTGTATGCGCTGTAGATTTTATTAAGAGTCGGTAGCCATCGACCAAAATATTGCGTCTTAGAAAGGTACGACAGCATCTAACTGATGAGCCCAACTGTCGTGCCTGGGCGAAACGCATTTGGACTAAAGGTCGCAAAAAATCTTCCAATTGAATTTAATTCAATATAGTCCACTAAACAACAACAAAAATATTTTTCTTTTATTTTTGTTATTCCTCTTCTTAATACATTAGCCAGACCACGGGTATACAACAACAACATATTTTCTAGGTGCAAGAATGTAACCATGTTCCCCTAGAATAATACAATTTGCAGTGTGTATGCGCTGTAGATTTTATTAAGAGTCGGTAGCCATCGACCAAAATATTGCGTCTTAGAAAGGTACGACAGCATCTAACTGATGAGCCCAACTGTCGTGCCTGGGCGAAACGCATTTGGACTAAAGGTCGCAAAAAATCTTCCAATTGAATTTAATTCAATATAGTCCACTAAACAACAACAAAAATATTTTTCTTTTATTTTTGTTATTCCTCTTCTTAATCATTTTTTAGTGGTTCGTGTTTTATAAAGTAAAATAAAAGTAAAAAATTAAATAAAATGAATTCGCGGTGTATTATAGTAAACATAGTGAACTTTTGCTATTTTTATCAAGAAAAAAATTGTTTTAAATACCTCCCAATCTCCCAATAAGCGACAGAAATAGCACCCCTGCAGAAGCACAAACAATGACACTACCTCTGTTTGTGTACTGCCCAAAACTGACCATTTTAGTCCGAAGTTCTGTCAAAGTTCATATAAAAAAAATAAATTTGGACCAAATCTGGTTGTTTTGGGAAGTAAACGAATAGAGCCACTACCGGGCGCTGCACGCGTTTAAACTGACGACGCGACGTGAAGTAAATGCACACAAACGGCATGAATATTGGGACTATGAGTACTATGTAGTAGACAGGACCAACCAGGACGACCATCAGTTTATCCGCAAGCTAGAATTTGGTATGTACACTTGAGTCTTCGAAGCAGTCAACATAAACAACAAGAAGTGCCTCTTAAAATAGAAACCATGGAGAATTTTCGTGGAATATGTTGGTTATTGGGAGGTGTTCAAAACACGTTTTTTTCTTGATATAAATAGCAAAAGTTTATTTCCAACTGTATCATCCTGCTGGCCGTTGTCAAGGAATTGTCTCCCGTCAACAATATATTTGGAACAAATCTAGTTTTTACTAGTCAGGAGCCAGGGATAAGGCAGAACTTAACTGACGAGGCAAAAAGGTACATCACTGGCGAGGGCCTAGCGAATGCCTATAGTAACCCTTGTTAGTAACTATAAAAAACTTGCCACGGCCTTATTGGAAACTAGATTCTTTTTCTAGGCGGGTCAATACTTTTTTTTTTCTAATTATTGCCGACTGCTTTGAAATGACCTTTTATTAACCTTAGGTGTTACAATTTACAGGCATATATACATAAATAGTAAAAATTATTATTACGAAGAAGAGAATTAACAAAAACAAAAGAAAATTATTTGTGTTGTTGTTTTAGTGGACTGTATTGAATTAAATTCAAATGGAAGATTTTTTGTGACCTTTCTTTAGTCCAATGCGTTTCGCCCAGGCACGACAGTTGGGCTCATCAGTTAGATGCTGTCGTACCTTTCTAAGACGCAATTTTTTGGTCGATGAATACCGACTCTTAATAAAATCTACAGCGCATATGCATTGTAAATTATATTCTTCTAGGGCAGTGTCTCCCAAACTTTTGACATTGCCGTACCCCTTTTATAATGTTCGTAGCCCTGAGTACCCCCCGTTATAGAAATATATTTATTTTTTACTTTTGTATTTCATAAACGAAATTAAAAATTAGTACTTTTTTTTCAAGCGCATTTGACGTTTTCGAACAAAAGCTAATTCAAAACATCACCTCTTCCATGGGGTCGCTACCTGCAAGACGCTTTCATAGGATGCCGATGTTACTAGTAATTGTGATAATACAAAGCATATATGAAAACTAATTAAAAACAATTTAATATATTTTACTTTTTTTTTGCTTTTTTCTGATTAAAAAAAAATGCTTGCTAACTTCACACACTTCTATGCGTATGCGTACCACCGAAAAACTAGTTGCGTACCCCCAGGGGTACGCGTACCACACTTTGGGAAACACTGTTCTAGGGGAACATGGTTACATTCTTGCACCTAGAAATATATTATGTTGATGTTGTAAGCCCGTGGTCTAGTTAATGTACAAAGAAGAGAATTTAGTGCACTATATTGAATTAAACCATGTTCCCCTAGAAGAATATAATTTACAGTGCATATGCGCTGTAGATTTTATTATTATTATTTATTAAAAAAAACAAAACTAACTCTAAAAGTCTGACATTTTAACAAATGACAGTGGCGTGAGTGCTTCTGATGGTAGGATTGATTTTGAATTAAATCCAAGAAGAAAAACTACCTTTTGTGTTGTTAAGTAGGCTTTTGGGGGACCAATTGAAGACAAAGGCGCAAAATTTTAAACAGCCTGATGTTAAATTATTAGCATGATGCTACTTAACAATTTTCTAACTTTAAAACTCTGCTAAAAGTTTTAAGCATTTTCTAACTATTTTCATACTAAACCTATTTTCTTAAGAAACTCTAGCTGAACACGCGTAAACAGTGACAGTTCAACCCATTTTTGGTATTGTAGCTGCCAAAGTGGCACTTGGATTTAGTATGAATTATGATACTAAAAATAATAAAAAAGCATTTGGCGATTTTAACTTCAGTAAAATGCTAAAAAGATAATACGATGCTAACTCGTTTAAAATTTGGAAAAGCCTGTTTTTAACCTAGCATCATACTAAATATGCTTTAACATCATACTAAATCGTCTACAATTTTGCATCAAAGTATTTAATTTAGTGTGCAGTTAAAAAAGAAAGAAACCCAATAAACAACTGCATATTTTGTGTGAGATGAAGATGTTTCCACAATTTAAAATAAAATTTCAACACATGTATGGCTAGGGTTCCCAACTGTCCTCCATTTCGGAGAACAGTCCTCCTTTTCAACTATTTGTCCTCCCGTCCGTCTTCACTTTGAAATGTCCTCCATTTCAAAAATTTAAAGGATCTATAATTCATTTTATTAGTATGTACCTTTGTTTTTATGCGTCATATTGTCATTATTTCTGCAATTTTATTAAAATGTTGGTCATAATTCTGCTTCATGACAAACTACCAAATGACATTTTATCACTCATGTAAATGAGACATTGTAGTATTAACTTTCACTCAATTATAAATGGAGTTCTGATGTACTACTACTACCTTCTTGAAGGGTCTTTTGGAGGGAATGAAAATTTTTTTGCTGCACACGACTGACAAAATATCAATAATTTTTTTCTCAGTTGTGATGATTAAGAAGAGTTGAACCAAAATACCTTTAACTTTCTTCAGAAGATTTTGAATTTCTTGAGTTTAATTTTTTTTTTGTTATTATGGCAACAAAATACCTATTTTTTATGATTTTGTTTATAAATTTTTGTATAAGGAATAACATAATAAAATTTGCATTTATATTTCGTTATTATTTTTTTTTTTTTAATAATTTATGCCAAAAACCCGCTTGGAAATATGGTAAAATTTGCCAAGTTTACGGAAGGCCCTGAAAATTTTCATTAAGGAAAATTCTGTAGAGGAAGAAAACTCGGCAAATACTCGTTAGGCCCTTGCTTAAAAAATTGTTAGGTAAGTTTTGCTATTCCACCAGAATTAACTCTTTTAAGTTTAAAGTTATTCATTTTTATCATTGCACGTCTGTACTTCAAAGTAGCCAGTGCAATGGTAATAACTGGCGAGGGCCTGGTTGACTTTGAAAGTACCTGCTTTGCTGGTGCCTTGTAAGAAAAGTAAATTGATTTTCCAGGCGGCAAGGATTTTATTTCTAATGAGCTTTCGAATTTCAAAAATATGTTCGTGAACCGTATTTTATTTTTATGTTCATATTCATATTTAGAAAATTTATGTCCTCTTTTAGTTTCGAAGAAAGTTGGGAACCCTATGTATGGCAGCTCTTTTTATATTTTGTTAAAATAACTTATAACATGTTGAAAGCCAAACTAGCTTCTTTTCGGTCAACAAAATAATCAACAATTTTTTTTTCAAAACAAAAAAAAAAAAAAAGTTAAATTTTAAAAGAACATTTGCATTTCTGGCAAAAAAAATTGACTCGTCTGAGATTAAACTTGTTATAACAATTTAGCTTATTTCTTTAACTAGGTACAATCGATGAAAAACAACTCCCGGGTACCTTTCACCAACACATTTTATGTCGAAACAACTCTTATTGTTCTAAAAATGTTTTCACATTACCTTTGTTTTGTATTTTTGTATTTTCCTCCATCTAATATTTAGGTATATTCCTTAATTATTCCATAGATATTATTTCTTATCAATCGGTCTTCACTTTTTGTTACTTTCGTTTGTTCTTACCAACTGATCAGATCATTGTTTACTGTATTCATTTCAAAATGCATAAAGTGAATTTTATTTTTTTTCTATACCTCTCTCTTAATTTGTTTTTTATTTGACTGTTAAACTAAAAAGTAATATTATTTTTAAACAAATTAGCATAGTACAATTTTGTCGATTAATAAAGTTGAATTATTTTAATTTGATTTTTAATAAAAACAAAGAAAAAACGAAAAATGTTATGAATAAAACTGAAGATAACTATCCATGTTTAGATAAATAAATGAATACATACTTCTCATTTTTAAATTGTATTAACTTATTCCAATTGGCTTGCACTGTAAATACTTATCAATGAGGAGAAGACAAAATGTTTTGCTTCAACGTGATTTGATTCAAATTAGTCAGATAGCGCGCCCAATCATTTATAAATCAGAAATACTGGAATACTGCTGTCAGAAAACTTTTGTCCAAGTGCTTTCATATTTGACAGGAGGAATAATAAATAAATCAGCCCAGAGAACTATGCTATACTTTATCTAACTAATATAGGCAGTGTAGGCAAGATAGGACGTTTGCCTCTCATTCTGGCTACAGTGGATTGCATAAATCTGTCTTTGATTAAAGATCTCTCAGGGTTGTCGTAGTGTTTTTTTTTTAGATAGAAATTTTGATTGAATTGTTTTTATTTATAAAATTAAAACACATTTATCTTTTTCCACACCACCATGAGGTAGGATAAAAGGCGCCTCTTCAAATATACACGAGTTAAAAATACATATTGCCCAAAACTTTAAAATAAATACCCCTTTTAAAAATACAATTTACATAAAAATACTTTACTTCACATTAAAGGCTGATTTTTCTGTCAACGAGAAATTTCTGTCAACATAGCAATTTATGTTAAATGTTTACAATGACGCGAATTGTAAAGTCTATCAAAATAAGGTACGAAGAAAAATAAAGCCGGAACAAGACAGCATACTTAAACGAGCTTACAAAAATCCTGATGCTCCAAATGCATTTGATAAACAAACAGCACATCTCGACTTGTGACGTCAGTGGTCATTAGTAGTGGAATGCGTAGTGCATGCGACTTCGAATACTGAGCAAATCTGATGCTTGGGTTCAAATCTCGCATGATGTAGAAAGTTTTTCATAATAAAATCAGATTAAAGCTCAGCACTACTAAAAAGGAGACTGATGATAGGGCTAGGTAGTAGCCGTGGCGTGATGGTTAGTGCGATGGACTGTCATGTCGGAGTACTAAGGTTCGATCCCCAGCCTCGCCACCTATTTATTTAAAAGAAAAAACGGCTACTGCCTCTTGCGAGGAATTGACAAATCCTCCAAGAGTATCTCATGTCACAGAAAAGTGCCGCTCGTTAGCCGTTCGGATTCGGCAATAAACTGTAGGTCCCCTCCATTCTTGCAGACACGCACACAGGAATGGTTGAGAGTTGAAAGTCACTAGGCCCTAGTTCTTCATGAGCTGTTGTGCCATCAAATTTAATTTATTTATGATGATAGGGCTTGGCACCCCTTGAAATAGCCAAACAAAAATACAACGAATTTAAATACCCAACATTAGTTCGTAAAAAATTATATGTATTTTATGAGCTATAACAAAAGTAGCAGGGACAGTAGGATACAATTTCGTTGAATTTACATATGTTAAGAGTTTTATCATAATAGTTTTTACAATAATTACAATTTAGTCCATACGAAACTCGGTTCAAACCTACTTCTTTAAAACCATCTCAGATTTATTGGTGTTGTTGTTGTTTATTTGAATACGTTAAATAACATTAATTAATTAAAAAATAAATATAATAAATACACGAAATATATTATATAAATACAAAAATATGAATTAATATATTGTAAAAATAATTTATTTTTAAGACTAGCAGATTGTCTTGAATTCAACAGGTTTATTTATAATTTCCCTTAGGTAACTTCTTTTGTTGCTGTATATTTTCCCTGTTCTGGGATATATCCTTCTCTCGTTTTCTGCTTAATTTTTGATATACTACTTGTCAGTCCAAAATTTGCATCGTCCCATGGTTGAGCATTGGTTTTTCCAAGAATAATGTATTGCAAGTTACCGACAAATAATACCAAAGCAACGATAGCAAATACAATTTGCCATTCTAAACGATCCGACTAAATCAGAAACTTATTAAAAATTTATAATGGATGCGTAATAAGTTATTTAATCTTACCCCATCAGTTACAATCGCTGCAACAAACATTGGTGTCACCATGAAAATTACACTGCATGCTGTTTTGGTGATACCAATAAGGGTGCCGGCATGATTGGGTGAAAGATCGATAACATTTAATACACTTCCTACAGCTTCAGCGCCAGTTATTCCAACATTAGCTGTCATGATCACTATGGCAAGTGTCTTTTGTTTCTCATCCAAGAATCCGAGTAAAACAAGTCCCACTGCTGGAATCCACATTGAAATTGTGTTTACCGTCATTCGAACTGTTGTCAAACTCATGATGTTCCTCTTTATAACTAAATCTCCTAGAACCAGAAATATATTGGTCACGATAAACATGACCAAATATGGAAGTGCGGAGAACAAGGAATTAGATTTTATTTCCATGTGCAAAATTCCATTTAAATATGACGATATCTCGTTTTGAATTGTTTTAAAGCCCAGGGCTTGAGCACTATCGACTATTATGAGCGATATAAACGGAACGGAGGTGAATATCGCCCTCCAGGGAACTGGAATTATTGTATGTTCTTCATCAGTTTTTTGCTGTGAGGTAAGTATAAAGTGTTTTTCTTCCGGGCTTATGAATCTAGAAACGATTGGGCTATTGTCTGCAAATATAGCCCAAAAAAAACACCAAGTAATGCTAAGTCCTCCAGACAAATACGATATACCTGGCCAGCCCCAGCTTGATTGTGCAATTAAACCTGGCACACCCATTGCAAGAATGGTTCCCATTTCAATTCCAGAATGAGCAAAAGCTCCCAAACGTATTCGTTCCTTAATTGGTGCCCATTTGGCAATGAGGTCATAAATGGCCGGTGTAGCCAAACCTTGAAACATTCCTTGAAGAACACATATAGCCATGTACATTCGCCATCCTCCCAAGGTCACGAGAAAGGGAGTCAGTGTAGTCAAAACAGCAGAACCAAAAGTCGAGATGAAAACTGTGAGCTTCGCACCAATCTTACGACACATAAAACTACCAATAAACTGGGTAAGTACCAATCCCCAATAGAAACTACTTAAAATATATCCTTTCTGTGTCTTATCCCAATCGAATTTCTTAAAAAAATGTTTAATTATAAGAAATTGCTTTATGAGAGATGTGAAAGTTTTATCACTTACTTGAAATGACGAGTTTGTCGTAACACAACCTGTCATGGTAAAAATTGCAGTTAAAGTTTTAAGCCGATCAAGAATGGTCACTACAAAGCAAAAGAACAGCAGCAAAGTCTGAACATGACGAACACCCAAAACTGGACCTGAAAATATGTAGAATTGTTTATTTTTTTTTTTAATTGATTCTATTAGTGCAGCTTTATTAAAATTTGCAATACCCGCTGTATTTTACTTCATCATTTCATGTGTTTTTTTTTTGGGATAATTGATGAAATATAAAATATAAAATATAAAATATAAAATATAAAATATAAAATATAAAATATAAAATATAAAATATAAAATATAAAATATAAAATATAAAATATAAAATATAAAATATAAAATATAAAATATAAAATATAAAATATAAAATATAAAATATAAAATATAAAATATAAAATATAAAATATAAAATATAAAATATAAAATATAAAATATAAAATATAAAATATAAAATATAAAATATAAAATATAAAATATAAAATATAAAATATAAAATATAAAATATAAAATATAAAATATAAAATATAAAATATAAAATATAAAATATAAAATATAAAATATAAAATATAAAATATAAAATATAAAATATAAAATATAAAATATAAAATATAAAATATAAAATATAAAATATAAAATATAAAATATAAAATATAAAATATAAAATATAAAATATAAAATATAAATATAAAAACCCCGTAGAAAATGTATGTGTCTGATTCTAGGAAATCAGATAAAAGTCCTCTGTACCGAATTTAAAGCATAAGGTATATTAAAAAAGTGACAGCATCAAAAACATAAATGTAAAAAAAAATAAATCAAATAGAGGCTGGGTTTGACCCACACTGATAACTTCCCACTGGTTTTTAAATGGGAAGACATTTTTAATTCGACAAATCGGACCGATTACAATAACTTCTAATGGGAAGTTCATAAAAAGGAAGAAAACCAATAAACAACAACATTATTTTGTGTGAGATGAAGATGCTTGCTTTTGCACTATCCTTCAACAATTTTAAATCAAATTTCAACACAAACATGTCAATTGTTAGTTGTAAATTGTTGAAAGCCATATCTACTTCACTTTCGAGCAAAAAAAAAAATGGAATCATCCTCTAGCTTCATGCAAAGACAATAATAGCTCTCAATGTAATTGATATGCATGAATGTTTATGGTTAGTTAAAAAGACATCTGTGAAGTTTGCAAGACAATTTTCCCAGAGTAATGGGACCAAGACGCAAGAATTTGCAGTTTTGTTTGCATTATTATTCCGGATATTGCAGTTCAACAAATAGTGGGTGTAATCGCGTGACCGTACTAATTTCACAGTAAAGTTAGTAGTACAGTAAGAGGACTTCAAAATTTTGTTTAAAGCTTTTCTTGAACTGCAAAAAAAAAAAATAAAAATTTGAAGCCTTTTTTCAATGTGATGGCTTTTCTGGGTTGTTGAGAAAAGGGTATAACCTGCTAACTTCACAGTTAAGGTCGGGGCTAAAATATGATTTTTTTTTATTTTTCTTTAAATGAGGACTTTAAAATTAGGCTTGAACTTTTTATTGAGCTGCAAATTAATTTGGAGCCTTTTTTCGATGTGATAGTTTTCCAGGTTTCCAGGAAAAACCACTATTTTTTGATTTGCAAAATCCGAAATAGAAATGCAAAAATACTGTCTTGTTCCCATTGCTCTAAGTGAAAATTGTCTTGCCAACTTCACAGACGTGTTAAAAAGCTGGAACTATAAGCTTTACAGGGTTAAAAAAAACCATTTCTTTATTTAAGGAGGTAATCTTAATAGTTGAAGCATGTAAGGCCAGGCGCGCACATGCAACTAAACAGTTTGGTTTCGATTTTGAGTACTATATGAGAGTCCGCGCACATAAACCGACCGGCGCGCACTCCCATATAAGCCCATTGTGATCAAAATCGAAACCAAACTGTTTAGTTGCATGTGCGCGCTTGGCCTAAGGAAAAATACTATACCCGAAGAGTTTCTTGACTGTCTTATGCGTGAAACAGATTAAACCAGCAACAGCACCAGCACCGTTAACAGCAAACAGCACGCTGGCCAGCAAAAATTTCTCAAACACATTAGGCCAGTCCCACGAAGAAAAAATCTCTGAGCGCTCAGGGATTTTTTTTCGTGGGACAAAAAATCTCACCTGAGCACTGAGATATTTTGCTGAGATATGTGAGATGAAAATTTTTTGGACTCATTTCTCAGTTTTCTTTCTCAGCCAAAACAGCTGTTCTTTTGACAATCAAATTTAAATTTTTTTGTGGTGCGCAAGTGCAAAAGTGGTAAATAAATACAAAATAAAGACGGAATGTTAATAAAAACTAAAATAAATTGATCTTTTTATTATTTCTCATTCATTTCAATAAGTTTTCTGCTTCAAAAATTAAACATTTTAAGCAAAAGTTGAAAGTGATTTTTTAGAATTTCAGAACGAGAATTATAACACCTGAGTTTTTTACAATTGAGCGGAGAATGTTGTCCCACAAAATGATTTCGCCTCCGTCAAATTGACATTGAGCGCTCACTGATGGCGATTTCCATGCAACAATTTCAAATCGATTATTTTTTTTAGCTGCAAGGAATCTGTAAAAAATTCGATTTTTTTTTTGTGATTGTGTGTGTACCGTTTGACAGCAGTTTTGAAGCAAAAAGGTAAACAATTATTGCACGCACAAAGTGTTTAACAATTATTTAAAGTGCACTCAATTTTACGTGTGGTTTTGTACGATTTAAAGCAAATATATATCAGGAATTGATTGCAAAATAAAACGAAACTAGTTGTGCGTTCATACAAGTAGAAAAAACAAACAAATTCCAACACGAAAATCATCAATCAAGGAACGCATCGGCAAGCTGGGATAAATGGACTTTGGGCACTTAATTTCACAGTTAATTAAACCTGTTGATCACTTTTAATTCATTATCCACACTTATTTGATAAATAAAACACATTTTTATAGATATATTTGTTTTAAATCTATTTAAACACACGACGAACACTGTGAATATTTGTTAAACACTGCAGCAAAAAACTTTTAACTCCTGAGAAATGTCAAATCTTCGTAGTGTGTGTGCAAATCCGTGTAAATCTTGCTAAAAACGAAAGATTTCATTTGTCCCGAAAATTCGATTTTTTCTTCTAAACAAACTGATTTTTTTCTAAGCAGAACCGATTTTTTTGTTGCATGGAAATCGCCATGAGATTTTTTACATTTGTATCTGTTTGACGTTTCAAATCAAAGCATTTTCTTCGCGGTACCACACCAGCAACAGCAAATTTAGAACTTAAGCCAGGTACGCAGTTCAAGCTAAACTAAATTTTATCTCTACAATCGTTTGCTAAAAGCACAAATGTCAAAATTTATCTGTGAAAGAATGCGTTGAACATTATTTCGCACGCTAAATTGAATGGAGAGTTAGAATTTTTTTAGAATTTAGCGCGTGAACTGCGTACCACCTAGTTAAATATTCTCGCTAAAATTTATCTTTGGAGGAAATTTGTATGGAAAATACATTTTAGCGTGATCTGCGTACTAGGCTTTAGGCCTAACGGCGCCGTTGACGTTGCTGTTGCTGTTCTTATATGTGTTTCATAATTGAAATACATTGGTTCTAAATTAATGGCGGCCGCTGTTGCTGTTCGCTTTAGGCTTACCATCCGTTAGGATTTCGCCTGACACGTCAGGCTTAACTTCCAATTAGGCTTAAGCGTTTAAAAGAAAAACCCTTACTGAATGCATTAAAATCGAAATGCTTGTAAATCGCAGTGAACACATTCATTTTTTTCTATTTTACTTGATAAACGCACAATGTACGAAAGAGGAATAAATTAAGTTTAAATTCAATTAAAGCTATCAATCATTGTGATAAAAGAAAATATTAAGAATATTTCTTGTGAACAGTATAATCGGTATAATTATGAATTATTTAATGTCGTTTTCGATTGAATTTTCAAAGTGTTTCACTCATTTTTGATTCCAATGGAATATGTAGAAGTAAAAACTAAAATGAATTCTTCAATAATTTCAATTCCAAAAAATCCCAACAAGAAGCATTTTTACTATTTTGAAAATTAATCCAACACATACTTTTAAAAGTATGAACACATACCTACTTTTAAAAGTATGTGTATTTTCAGAGCGCACTCCTTACTGGCTGAACAGAATGGTGACGCAGACGGAAACGGAGCCGGAATAGCTGTCAAAATATTAAATACACGCAAATTCAAGGTTGCGAACACAACGGAACGTAGACGCATACGGAGCTGCAGACGCAGACGGAAGAGTTCACCAACTTTTAACTTTTGACGTACGGCACTTTTGACGTTTCAATTTGTATGAAGAAAAAAACAACTTTTTGGGTCGGAAAAAAATATTGTGGTTATTTGTATCGCGAAAAAAATTATTTATTAAAAGGAAAATTATTGGAAACAAAAAATGTGAATTCTGAGCTTGTACACAATAATATTCTTTTGTTTTTCTTCAAAATACCTTTAAAGCTGTACAGCTCCATTGTGGACATGTAAAAAAAATAACGTACGACACTTTTTGACAGCTCTTCCAGTTCCGTCTGCGGCTTCAGTTCCGTCATTCTATTCTGTTCAGCCAGTAAAATGAAATCCGAAGTAAAAACACACTCCGAACAGCAAATGGAAGGTTTTTGGAGTGTCGGGAGTGCGAATGGAGTGAAAAAAGAGTGCTAGGAGTGACCAACGGAAAACGACATAAGTTTATTAGTAGAAGTAATCTAATAATATAATTTCATCCATCGTTAGCATAGCCAACTGGAATAGTTTTAAGTGTTTCATTAATTATTTTTGCATTTCCATTTTCAGAAAACAAAACACATTTAAATAGAGATGAGCTAAACTGTGATTTTCTAAACACAGCTATAACTGTGACGGTGATTTATGAATCACCAATGTCTTTTTCATTTTGGAAAAGATTTGATCTTTTTGCGGAAAGGCTTGTCTTTTTCCATTTTTTTATGTTTCATTAAAAAAAATGCATTCTGGATGAGTTCTTAAGACGTCAGATCCGATCTTTTTAAATTGGGAGACTTGCCCTTCCTTCACCCATAGGTATACCTACATGTAAAACATGTGAACAACAATCAAAAATATACTACTGAAATATAGGCTGTAATTTCCCTGTTTTGTGATTTTCTTCAGCTTACTCAATTTTGACACTTATCTTTGGTCGTGATTTTATTCACTGTTCATAAAGTAATCACGACCACATTGTCCGATTGTCATGATTTGTGAATCTTTTCTGTTTGTTGTGATTTTGAAAAGCCAGAAAAAAAAACAATAAAATCACATTTAAGGCACTCACAGATAGTGATTTTTGCTCATCTCTACATTTAATTAACGGAAAATTACATTTGTGTTTTGTTGACAAGACGATCGGATGCGGCACTGAATTTGTATTAAGGGTTACTTGTGCACTTGCCGTCTAGAGAAAATCGTAATCGAGTCGAGCTTGTCGGTGATTTGCAGTCAATTTCGATTCCGTGGTAGGTCGTTTTGGGGTAAGGTGTGCTTCTTTAAGTCTTCACTAGCAATTTTTCCTCGTACCTGTTTGAGCACAAACTCTCCAGTTTCTCCGAATGTTTTGTAGATCTTTGATATACAGGATTAGCTTAAGCGGCCCATACACACGACAGTATTAGAAGGCCTATTAAATCGAGATTACATCATATGTAACAATTAACTTTTAACAGCACACCGATAAACAAAAACCAATAATGGACGCGTATATTGAGTACCTATCAATGTTTCCTACTTTTGCTTCCTTTTTGTTTTTAGTATAATTTGTTATTTTCGTTATTAAGGTGAATAACTTGGAAAGTATCCAAGGATTTTTATGATTTTACCTTTAATTTAAAGTTTGAAATTCATGATATAAAACGTGACGATTAACATTTAAGCATAAATATTGCTGTTTTTAAAAGACAAAAGGGATAGTGATTCCATTTTTCTGCTCGCAAGTGTATATAAGCTTCTTCTCTGGTCGACAAAACGATCAACGATCCTGACATTTTTTCAAAAAAAAAAAATTAAAAAAAAAAACAAGTTCAAATTCTAAAGAATGTTTCCTAATCTCCATAAATAACTTGTTTAATATTAAACTTGTTAGGAATAAAACTAGTTTTTTTTTTATTACAATCGATCTCGAAAAACACTACCCGGGTACGTTCCACTAACACATTTATGTCGACAAAATAAACTTTTATTATCTTAAAAGGGTTTTTCCTTCACAAGTACCTACCTTTGTTTTGAATTTCTGTATTTTCCTCCATCTTATATTTAGTTATTTCTTAACTATTCTAAAGAAATAATTATTTGAATAAATTAATGATTCCCGGTTTCTTTATCAATCGCGGTTGTTATACTTTTTGTTACTTTCATGTGCTCGTATCAACTGATCTGTTTACGGCATTTATTTCAAAATGTAATCAATGAATTTTTATTTTTATACGTTTTCTGTTGATCTAATTTTTTTTTTATTTTGTCTGTAAAAGATAAAGGTACCTAATATTATTTCTAACAAAACAAGCATAGTACAATTTTTTAAAGTTGATCTATAAAAATCTGTTTTTTTTAATAAATAAAGTGGACTTATTTTAATTTGATTTTTAGTTAATTTAAAAGTAACAAAACAAGGACTTTTATATTTGACAGAAGGAATAATAAATAAATCACACTAAAAACTTAAATGATTAAAAAAAAGCGCATAGTCTCCTTTTCTTTTGTACAAGATACCTGTGAAGCTGAGCTGGGTCCGCCACAATCGGAACTTGAAATTTTAATGCTGCAGGAACTTAGTGCTAGATTTCCATTTTTTACCGCAATCCCAATCTGGAACTAAAAACCCCTCAAACCTGTGGCGGACCCAGCTTGACGTTAAGCTAGGACCGCCACACCTCCAAACACAGATAACCGATCATCCTTTGCTCATACATTAAATTTTGTTTTATTTATTTTTTTTAATCTTCAAACTGCAGACTCCGACGTTGACTAAACAGCTAATTGGTTTACCACATCTTTTAGCAAATTTTTAAGGACGTTCATGAAATGTCTATCGTGAACTTTACGATTTTAAGACGTCGCCGTCGTAAAGTTTCCGACGTTGCATGAATATTATTTAATTATTTTTTAGTAGGTACTCATGTTCAATTTTAATAATATTCACAAGTTTTTTTTGCGAAATATAAAATATTCTATGCGCTTTAAAATATCGAACCACACATGTACATAGTTTTATACTGAGGTGCACTGCGAAAATCCAGAGAAAAATACGTATGCATGTCATTGGAATAGAAATCGTTCATTTTTCAGACTTTTGTTTTCCCCGCCGGAAAAAGGTTTTCCAATTTTATTTTTTGCTCCGGAAAAAGTTGATTTTAGACCTTTTGGGTGACATTTAATGTGCCGATAAAGTAAAAATCGAAGATACGAGTTTAATATTAATTTCTCCATGTTGGTCTCCGCCATTTAAAACTCACGAGTCTGTTTTATACATTTTCTTCGTGATTCACAAAGTCTCCACACGCCGCATTTTTCTTCCCAACAAACTGCCGAGCTATCGTACTCTTTCTTTTCAATCTAAACAGGCGTCTTGTCTTACATCTTTTTACCACCAAAAAAGACGAAAGAAACCAAGGCTAAGGATGAGACCAAGACCGAGACCGAGACGGAGACCGAGACCGAGACCGAGACCGAGACCGAGACCGAGACCGAGACCGAGACCGAGACCGAGACCGAGACCGAAACCGAGACCGAGACCGAGATCAAGACCGAGACCGAGATCAAGACCGAGACCGAGATCAAGACGAGACTTGGTTAGGCGAGACCAAGCCCGAGACGAGACTGAAATTTTTCGATTTTGACGAGACCGTGACGAGACTAACAAAAGTCTCGCCTGGTCTTGTCTCGTTGCCAGCCCTAGTTTTTTTTGTAGAGGGGTGAAAAACGAGCATTTTTTTTACTATAAAAGGGGGGAGGTCTATCTCCCCCCCTTTAGGAAGTAGGGGCAATTTTAGAAAAAAATTACTTAAAATGAAAAAAAAAATTATCAAAAAAACAACGGCAACACTAACAATGAAGTACTATGTCGGAAATCTGTTCTTTAATCCTATATTTAAATTAAATTATTTAAGTCAATAGTTTTTTTTAAAAATACGTCTGCAAGCTCAAAATTTTGATTAAAAAAAAAGTTTAGGCCCAATTCACATAGAACTGCCTTATGGTTTTGGTATGGTTCTGCCGTGGTGCATACATATGCCACGTTGTGGAATTTGCATGTTCTCTTATGAGACAATACACACACAGATGACGAGGCGAGGGTATGGTGCGCTGCGACATGTCATCGCCACGCCATATCGAAAACTCCAGTGGCCTACGTGAACCCGCACGCCATATTGAAATCACTTGAAGATTGAACATGAGACCACTACTTTCTTTATTTTAAAGTATTTTTATCACTTTATTTGTGTTAAACAAATCTAAAAAAAATCACAACGATTAGGAAAATTTTCCAAATACTAAAAAAAGCATTCCTTTGCAACAATTCTTATTAATTCACTCTGCGTTTTCAATTCGTTTTGACAAATGTCGGTTCATTGTCACTTGTGTGTAAATTGAGTACATCACACCCATTCCACTCCCGAAGCATGCAAATGACACACCAGAACCATGAGCCACTTCTGTGTGAATCGGGCCTTAGATCAATTTTTTCAAAATTGTGAAATGAACAGCTGAACTGGCTTTTTGTGGTCAATACGTATATCATGGTTTTATGTTTACTAGTTTTCGAGAAAATTGGAAATTACTAAAACTACTTTTTTATGAGATTTTTGTTTTTTTGTTGTTGCTTACATATTATACAGTGCTAGGCGTCCGGCATTACGGCGACGGACGGATTGGCGAAAACCACTTTTTCCAACTTCTCCCATCGTAGTGTCAATTTTTTTGCATTTTCTTATTCCCGAAAGCGATTCGCTTTATAGTTTTTAGAAAATAAAATTTACAATACCATAACAAATCTGTCAAATTTTCAGAATTATACTACGTTTTCACCGACCACTAAACCGAGATTTAGGTAGATTTACCAAAAATCTCTTCACAAATCCCGTAATTTACCATAGAAATTTTAATCTCCTCAAATCAGCGCAATACAAGCTGCTAAAGCAAACTTGCCATCTCACTTCCACTTCATAAGAAAAATGGCCCACCATCTGCATTTTGAAAGGTTCTGTCAAAATTAATCTATTTTGTAATCTTTTTTTCTGGTGAAAACACTATTTGGGATTTATGAAATCTAAACGAGATTAACTTGCAGTGAAAACGTAGTATTACACATGAAAAACAGGAAGGCCAAGGCAGAACCGAAAACATATTAATGAAATGGAATATGTATTCATTTTTGTCGTTCGCATTTGAAAATAACCAAAAGCGAACACGATCGGAAGTGAGCTTTTGCTTTTAAAGCGATCGCTCATTCGAGAAAAACCCTCCAGAACTCTGCCATGACAGTGTCCTTAAAGCACTTACTATGAGGCGTGCGTATGCCACGAGTTTCTATAAAATTTTTAATAGAAATTTTAATTTATTTTTTGGAGAAAAGATGTCACAAAACCTTAATTTCTTTATGCGTTATTATTCCTAACAGGTTTGAGTATATGCAATAGCCTTTGCCGTAATCTTTAGCCACAAGCCAACCACAGGAAGAAGTAGGTACCTACCTACATGCGTCCCAGTTGGTTATTTTATTTATTTGCTATGGAAAATTTAGCAATCAATCTCACTCCATATTAAAAGAAAACAACTGAGTGACACAACAAAAAAATATAATGCCCTGTTGTTTTTATCAGCATTATAAAGGATTTGATCTTAACTAGTTTCGATTCAATCATTCGAAACCAAGTGGCACAACACAACCTACCAATGGTTGTGAAGGAAATTATCGATTCATGTACCTACTTAGAGTCACGCAGTAGAAAACTTACAATAACACGGTTAACTTATCCAGCTCACTTGGAATTGGAAGTCGATAACCTCTAGAATAGAAAGTCTGACCTGCCTGACATCGAACTAGACCTGCTATAACCAATAACAGCGCAGTTTCAAATAGAACATTTTGGAGCAAGGGATATCACAATAAATAAAATAGTGTCGTAAATTTGGTGACTATAGAATATACGAATTTTTATTTCAGGTGTTACGAAAATGTATTCTAGAATCCGGTCATAGAATATTTCTTTAGTAACAAACAACAATCATTAGTTCTGAAAATTAAGGTTAGAAGTGTTGGTTGAGGTGTTTGTTATCGTGTTGCCCTAACGTCTGACCTTTAAAAAATAAGTAAAGACGCGTGGCCGGGTCTATTATACCTACCAAATGCTTATTAATTGCGTGATTTTAAGTTGCTTAACATTATAATTGTGGTTAGTATAAGGTAGAGTGCAGTGGGCGTTTCTATTATTTTTTTTTTTTAGGAAAACAACCACTGTGACCTCATTGTGTTTCCGTTCAACACAGTTTGAAGAATATTAACCCAGTCAAATGCGATTTCATAAAATAGGTATAACCTACAGATGTGGTGTCTAAGGCAAGTACAAATTATGTTCAAACTGATTTTCGAAATATTGTAGGTTGTCGATTAAAATTTTTGTTCTTTATACATTCGAAGCTCTGATCAATTTTTAGTCAAATACTAAAAGCCTGATGCTTAACTATGTTCTAGGTTCTAAGAAAATTGAAAATACATAATTAAATCGACTACCTACTAACTTTTTTTTTAGTTTGAAAAGTAATTTTTCAAAAATTGTTTACTAAAACAACTTGACTCGAAAAGAAAGTTAAATAATGCGGATTAGTCCATTGAAATGGTACATCAAAAAATTTTTTTTTGATGGATCTGTAGGTTGGATCAGTGAGAGTGTAAAACCGAATTTTCGGGGTTGAACCCCCCCCCCCCCCATTCGGCCGTCATTTTGGAAAAGGGGGCGAAAAAAGTTCTTCCCGATATCTTGAGAGCCATGCATCACACAAGCAAAATTTTTGCGCATTTGTGAAGAGCATTTAATTTTCTTCAATTTACGTTAACGCACTTTTTATCGTAAAATTTCTAACAAAAAAGTTATAACCAAAAAAAGATGACCATTGCCAAGAAAAATATCATTTTTTTCTTGTTTATATATTTAATATCCTTTTTAAGATAAATTTCTGAAAACCCTCATTTTTTTTTTGGTTATAACTTTTTTGTTTTCAATTTTACGATAAAAAGTGCGTTAATATAAATTGTAGAGAAATAAATTCTCTTCATAAATTCGCTGAAATTTTGTTTGTGTGATGTATGTTTCTCAAGATATTGCGAAGGGCGTTTAACGCCCCCTTTTCTAAAATGGCGGCCGAATGGGGGGCTTTAAACCCCGAAAACTCGGTCTTAAACTCACACTGATCCCACCTACAGATCCATCAAAAAAAATTTTGTCCTGTACCAAATGCAAGGTTCGGCAAAAATTTCGTAACATTTCAATGGACTAGATCTCTTTCTCTGGTTTTGTTGAAAGTTGTTGACATTCTACGTCTTCTCGTTTTTTTTTTTAATAATTTTTTTCCATATTAAGTTACTTTTGTTACAACATTGCCCCTCCCAACTAAAGGGGGAGGGGAATTGACCTTCCTTTAGATAAAATTCTTTATTGTCGTCCATAAACAGTTTTAACAGCTTTCGATTTCGATTCATATGCTTATTTTTACTTTGCGGTATATAGGTAGATAGGTACTATAAGGCAAGTTTTGGATTCGAAAAAAAATTGAACTCGAGATTTTGATCAAACCGGGATGGCCCCGCCGGCGCAGTGGAAGTAGTGCTTGACTGCTAACCTGGATGTGTGGGTTCGAGCCCCAGTCTAGGCAGCATTCTTTTCTATATTCCCTCAACTGAACGCCACCCCGTGGATTTTATGAGATAATCAAAACCTTATTTCTCAGTCCACTGTGCCAACAAAAATCTATCCTATCCTTCTATTCCTTCTAACATTGCCTAATTTATAAGACCCTAGGTCTTACTGGCAAATATATGTTTGTGTGGTTTTTTTTTTTTTTTTAATTTTTTTTGAAAATTCGATATTTCAAAAACAGGTAGATAATTTTTTTCGAAATTTAATTTTTAATTCAAAATTTATGTTAAAAATTTGTGTAACAAATTGTGAAACAATTTTTTTTCTTAATTTTTTTTTCAAAATTTTATATATAAAATACGATTTCAAATTTAAAACGGTTAAAGAAATCAGATGGTGTACTTTTTTTTACCTCTCAAATCAATTTAGGAAGATTTTTTTAATAAATTTATTTCGAATTATTTTGATTTTTAATAATTTTTCAATTTAAGCTCTAAGTTACATGTTTAAAACTGGTTTAAACTTAAGGCTCCCATAAAAGAATTATTTTCTTATAATCTTTAAAATTCGAAGAAACTTTTATTACAAGACCAAGTTTGTGCGATCCAGCCGTGCGTTTTTCATTTTACAAGCCCAAATTATGTTCTTAAAATACTTGGCATTTATTTACCTTTTTTTGGTAAAGTTATTAATAAAATAAAAAACAAAAAATTCAAGAACATTTTAATATTTTAATACAAACCAATAAAAAACCGTTAAGAACACGAAATTGATTCAAATATTCAAATTTTCTTTTTTTTTTGTTTTAATTTTGTTATTAATTACAAATGTATGTGTATTGTTAAGCATTTTTAAGGCCTGTCGCCCATTAGGCAACTTTTAGTTGCTCGGAGTTGCTGGCAACCCAGAGGAACTAAATATGCTTGCCCTCGCTCACTAGGCAATTTCCGACCAACTTTTGTTTGAGTATTTTCAATTGAAATGTTAAATTTACCTTGTATTTTGGATGAGCTACAGTAAAAAACTTGTTCCGTGTAGGAATAAAACTTGGTTAAAGCCCCTCGTTTGGCCAAAATCTTGGAAAATTCACAAAAATAGCTGGAAGTTGCTCGGGAGTTGCCTATAGTGGGCGAGGGTAAGTCCCCTTCACACTAGGAAATGGAGTTTCCAGCAACATTCAGTTCATAGGCGAGAAGGGCAGGAAGAAAAAGGGGTAAATAAAATCTCCCCGGTCAACAAATTCAGAAGATTTTTTTAACGTTCCTCTTCACACTACCATTGTGTGCGTTCAACCAAGGTAGTTTAAAAGGAAAATCACTCCCAATTTTGTTTCTTCGTGTGAAAGGTACAAGAGATTGTTAAGGAGATTAAAAGAAAACGTCAAAAAAAAATCTCCAGCAACTTTTTTCTTCGTGTGAAATGGGACTAAGGAACTTAAAGTAGCCCAAAGTTGCCGGCGCTAAGTTTCACGAGTAACTAAAAGTTGCCTAGTGGGCGCTCTTACATATACGCTCGCTTACGTAAATGGACTTGGAGCAAGAAAGTTTATGGTTTGAGCAACTTAAAGTTGTCTAGCGGGCGATAGGCCCAAGAGAATAAATTGAGCTTTTAAAATAAAAAAGTAAAAATAGTAGGAAATTATATTTTCCTTACTTTTTCCCTGACAAACTTTTTGTAGGACTAACAAAAACCGAGATATTCAATAAAAACTTAGATCCACCATGGCGGCCAAGAGGTAAATTTCACGAGTGCGAAATAGGTATATGTTTTTTGATCCCTCTTTGGAGTATTTTCATAGTGTAGCAAATAAATTAAATTAGGAAATTCTAACCCTCGCCACCTATTTTAACCCCATAAACTCTCTTCCAAATCATCAATGGAATAATTATGAATACATTGACATACTTACTTTTTCTGTTATTTCTGGGTAAAATTGATCAATAAACACTAAATTTTGTAGGCTAATGACCGATTTCTTGATATTTCTTCACCCCGCATCTTCCTTTACTTTAAGTGCAGACTTTTTCACTTAAGCCCTTGGTTTTCGAAATATTCACGAAAAACTGAAAAAGGGGACTTTTAACCCCCTCTCCTGGCTTAAGCTCGCGGCCCTGGGCTTGGGATTTTTAGTATGATGGACCTGAGGGTCACCCCTACCACTTAAAAAAATAACCCAGACTACACGATTTTTTTCATTTATTTTTCCTTCGTTGACTGGACTTAATCTTTGGAGTTGAATAAAAAAAACCGGGGATGTTACGAACTGCTAGGTTCATATTATAAATGCACTGAAATATTTTCGGAAAATAATCGCTCTCAAATTCCATAGTAATCAAGTACTGTAGTTTGGGGTGAATAAGCCAAGTACCACATCATTAACAAATAAAAGTGCTTTGATGATTCTCGAAATTTCTATTCCACGAGGAAGGCATTCCACCAAGGACCATTTTTTTCACGCTTCATTAAAAACTGGACCGAAAATGACAGATTTCGCCATGGTTTTGCAAAAATCTGGGCACTTATTACGTACGAACGTAACGAAACGAAAGGCAAAACAATCATAGACCGATTTTGATTTACGAAAATGAAATATTGCAAGAAAAAATAAAAAAAATCTATTCCTTAAAAAAACATGCGACTGATACATGATAAACCAAAGTCAGAAGTGTCAAATCTACAAAACACGACTGCCATAAGCAAAAGAAAAAGAATATCGTTAAAAAAAAAACCAAAATCGTAAAATATAATCACAACCGATAACGACGGATTTTGAACTATAATCGTAATTCGTAATACGAACCCTGGTCTAGAGCTCTTTAGGTAGGAATAAATCATCTTTCTTATAAAATATCGTCAGAATTATGTGTTCTAGTTTGTTTAAATTTTTTTGTTCGTAAGTTTTCGACGTCTTCAAAATAACACCATTCTCTATGTCATGAATCAATTATTAAAGATCGATTGGTTCAAATGCCATCAAACTGACCCAATAAAATAAATACATAATTTCTTTTAAGATTGAGTGATTGCCAGCCGAGCAAACATTCGTTAAATAAATTATGAAGCTTCTGGCTACTGAATGAACACATATTTTTGTGTATTGAACTCCCATTTACCATAATGCATTTTATTTAAATTACTTTTGTAGGTGTAGTAGTTCACCTGGTGTACTATTTGTGTTGGTACTAGAAATCTCCATGAGTCGAAAGAACTACCCTACTTAACCTCGAATTCCGTACGAACAAAATTTCCATTCATTGAATAAAATAAAACTCTCCACTGCCACCCTTAACAGCTTTTCTTTCGTAAATCGTTTGGTTTAACCCCTTAACTGACCAATATTGGAGTTTAGTGGTGGACTTTCCATACAATTTTCTTCTTTTTTTTTTTTAACTTTCATTTGGGGTCATTAGAGCGCTTATGTTGTGCCGAATGAAGCCCAAACAATTTACAAAGAATTTAAAAGTGCCCAGTCGAATTAGAACCGCGGTTTCGAATGGACTGCTAGAAGTTTTGGTCAAAGAGCAGATTTTTAAAGAATTTTTTAAACCTGTTGTTAAGTGAAATATAAAAATGGAATTAACAATGAGAAATTGTGGGATGAACACAGTGAAATATATTCTCTTTGGATTTAATATTATATTTGCCGTGAGTTCCTAAAATTTTGCTCTTTTTGTCTACGAGATGAAAACATTTGTTATTAAGATTTTTAATAAATTAAATGCCTGGGTTGGGTATGAAGCTAAGAATTAATAGAAGTGTTTCGTGATATCAAGTTTTGTTTAAAAAAAAACAGTAAGAAATCGTCTTGAAACCTTTTCTTCAGCTTCACTTTTGGGCCATATAAACCAAAAAAATGTCAAAACTTTAAATACTAAAAAGGATCCTTAATTTGGACTAGGACCTTTAACTTTGCGGGATGAAAGTGGCCAAATTTAATTTTTGAAAGCTGTTCAAAACGAAAAGTTTTCTGAAATAAATAATAATTATATATTATGTACATATTTATCTATATACATAATTCATGGAAGAATGTATGGAAATAAATTGAAAAATCAACATAATTCGAAATTAATTTAGTAAAAAACATTTCTTAAATTGTTTTTAGAACTAAAAAAAGTACAATATCTGATTTCTTTAACATATTTTAGTTTTTGAGAAAAAAAAGTTCAAAATCGTAGGAGTGGTTTTTTTTTTAATTTTTTTATTATATTAAATTGTGATAACATTTTTAAGAAAAAAAATTAGAACACAATTTTTTATGTAGTATTTATTAATGTTGAATTAAAAATTAAGTTTCGAAAAAAATCATCAATCCGTCTTTAAAATATCGAATTTTCAAAAAAAAAATTGAAATTTTTTTTAAAAATCTAAAATTTGTATTGAAGTTTTGAATGAAAAAAAAAATTTGAGTGAGCTACCACTAAGTTTTTATATGCCGATCATCAGACTCCTTTTAGTGGTGCTTAGTCTATGTATGTTTAATTTTATTTGAAAAACTGTTTGCCTCACCTCGAGCATTGAACCACAGACCAAGCGCCTCCGGGCCAAGTGGCATTCCGAACTGCGCTTCCGAAGGTCACGTGATCATGTCGATCGAGTGTAGGTTTTATTGTTTGACAAATGCATTTGAATCTACTAGCATTCAAATTTGTTTTTTTTTTTTTTTTTTTTTGAAAATTTTGATATGCAGTGTGATTTGAATTTTTTAGAAGCTTTTGTATAAAATTTTTTATTTTAATCGGTTATGTATACAGATAATGAGATAGTAAAAAATAAAAAAAAAATGATTCTATGAGAGGTACTGTTTAATGGCTACCCGTAAATTTTATTTTTGATTGATGATAGACCGTACTAATATTAATGGCTAGAACAACTTTAAGCAAATTTATAGATGTAATTTTCGAGAAAATTAAGATTTTATGTATCGGTTTTCTAAAATTTTTATGGAAGGTACCGCTAGTATTGACTTAAAGAAAAATGTTTGTTCAAAATATTCTACAAATTGTTGAAAAATCACTGAGTGCCAAGTCTCGTAAAAATCAACCGAGTCGTTTTCTAAATACATATGTATTTATTTTTCAAAAAAAAAAAAATTGAACCTTTTTTAAAAAACCAAAAAAAAAAAGATTTGAATATTTTGGTATGCAATACTATTTGAATTTTTCCAGGAAAACGAAAATCAAAAAAATGGTTCCATTAAAAACCATTTTTTTTTGCAAATTTTATTTTAACCAAAAGGTATTTTGATTTTCACCAAATTTTATTTTCACCAAAATTTATTGAATTTTTATTTGGAAAAATCTGTGGAGCCATTTTTGAGAAAAAAATTCTATGGCAGGTACCGTAATTTCGGTTCTAAAAAAAATTTAAAAAAGAATTGGGGAATGTCCTAAAAACACTATATAGCATGCGCTTAGGCTGTAGGCGACAAACAGACAGACGGGCGGATGGAATTGCGAGACCCACCTTTTTCGTCTTCCCTATTATCGTAATGTCAAGTTTGATCAAAATCTCGAGTTCGATTTTTTTTACGAATCCAAAACTATTCATACCTACATATGTATGTAAGTATGTATTAATCGCAAGTAATAACTAATATTTATTATTATTATTTATTGTATTATTCATAATAGAATGTCAGTTTATTAGACTTGACCATTCTTTGTGCGGTTAATTTTAATTTCATTGAATTTTTGAAGACCAACTTAAAGCCGCTACCACCAATTGTTTACAAATTAATTTTAGGTATTTTAATTCGTTTTATTTTGTTTGGCTAAAGATATAGCTATTTCAAGGGGTGCCGAGCCCTATCATCAGTCTCCTTTTTAGTGGTGCTGAGCTTTAATCCAATTTTATTGTGAAAAACTTTCTACACAGTTTGAATAAAGATTATTCATTATGTTGAACGGCGTGTGATCCGTGAATAATTATTAGAGTTAAAAATCAAAACACTTTAATGATCACACAATGAGTCGGTTTCAATTATTAATTTTAACGCGAAAACAACAACGAATTAAAAAATAATTAAAAGCTTACTTGGATGCATTTCGAGACGACCGGCGTCACATCATCAGTCGTGAATGCTGATGATGTGACGCCGGTCGTCTCGAAATGCATCCAAGTAAGCTTTTAATTATTTTTTAATTCGTTGTTGTTTTCGCGTTAAAATTAATAATTGAAACCAACTCATTGTGTGATCATTAAAGTGTTTTGATTTTTAACTCTAATAACTTTCTACATGTACACCATATGAGATTCGAACCCACGCATATCAGATTTGCTCAGTCTTCGAGGTCGTATGTACTACGCATTTCACCGCTTATGACCACTCACGTGACAGGGTTGTAATACATATTTCTCTAAATTTATTGCTCTTGAGAAAAAGAAAATTGAACAAGATTAAAGGAATGAACATTTTTTTACTCTTATTTTAAGTGGTTTTTAGTGAGATTTTACTGTCAATTTTTAAACTTAAGTAACGATATTTTGCAATCATAAAAATAGTGCGAAGAGAAAATTTTCCATCATCCGTTTTTTTTTTTTTTTAGTCCACGGGGTCAGTAAAAATGTTCTCAGTTGACCCAAACCCAATATATTAATAGGTTTACTTGTTTTGTAAACTTTAATTTTGTAAAAACTTTGGTACGTCAGATACATATATGTATGTTCATAGTTATAATTTTATATAAAAAAAGAGACAAAGGGAATGCCCATTTTACTATGGAGCTTGGGCCAAGAGTGTACACGATCGAGTTTGATGTCCAATAAAAGGTGAAATATTTTAAAAATCGTCCATGGGAAAGTCGAGACATTTGAGCTTGAAGTTGCCGATTGCAAATAAAGATTTTAGCTGTTTTCCGAATAAATGTCTATAACGTGAGAAATACATAAATGACGTAGACAAATTATTTTGGTAAAAATTGTTGCTTCTCATGAAGTAAAAGCTTTACATCTCAGAATGTATTTAAAATATTAAAATATTTTTAGTCATTTTTTTTAAGACCTTTGATTTGATACCAATATCATTTTTCTACGTAATTTACTTCTCACGTTATAAACAATTATTCGGAAAAAAGCTAAAATCTTTATTTTGCAATCGGCAACTTTAAGCTCAAAAATCTCGACTTTCCCATTGATGATTCTGAAAATATTTCACTCACATAACATGCTCAACGTCACCTTTCATTGGACATCAAACTCGTTCGAGTACACTCTTGACCAAAAATGGATAATTCCCTTTCCTAAAGAAAAAAAAATAGAAAATTTTAATATTTTTTACATATGGCGGGTCAAAAGTTTAATTTTTCGAGTACGAAAAATGAGAATTATTATCTCCGATGTATGTAGGTATCTACCTCCTTTTGAATGAATAAAAAAATTGGGTTTGTTAGATTTTCAAATACCGTAGATTATATAAGGGAGGGATAATTTTCTAAAATTTAGCTTTAAGTGTATAAAACAATTATTTATAATTTAAAAACAACGAATCGCGATTGAGAGAGAATCCAAAAAAAGAAGGTCCCGCTATTTCCATCTGTTTCTCTGTACGTACATTATGAACGTTTGTCTGTGCTTAGAGCTTAAACCACACAAGCGATTTTCTCCAAACTTGAAACTATATAGATTTTTAGGTGATTAACTTAATTTATTGGGGGATATCGTGAATAAAATTTCCCTGGGAATGTTTCCCTTCTTCCCTTCTTCTATTTGTAAGCTGGTTTATTAAAGTCACAGTCAAATTCCCCTATAGAAACTTTATACCCGCCTGATACCAATAAATTCTGAGGGAAATTTATGATGACCATTAGCTATCATTGAAACTCATGATTGAAAATTTCAATGATGTATTTTAAGACGTTTAGGATGCAAAATCTATGATTATTTTGATGTCAAAATAAAACTTATATAACTTAATTAATCGGCCTTATCGAGGTAACCGTCGTCGGAGCGGAATTCTCTCCGATTTCCTACGAATCGGAGACATTTTTCTTCGAGGTAGTTCTCCGACCAGCAAAATGTCTCCGATTTGTAGGAATTCGGAGAGAGTTCCGCTCAGGGTTCCCAGGTCCCCAAAACATTTTTCCCCTTTTTTTGACACCAGAATGGTATTTTTTCCCCTAATTTTCTAAAAAAAATCCCTTTTTTTTCCTTAAGTAAATTACGTTTAAATTTTTGAAGAAAACATTTAAAATATATTTTTTTTTAATTTATCTTATAACAGTTTTGTACATAGTGTACCTAACTTATATAATAGTTTGTCAATTAAATTACATAACTGATTAAACATTAAAAAAAAAATATTTTATGAATTTAGTCATTCTGTCCTTTCTTCAGCTATGAGAAAGACAAAAAATAAAAGATTAAGCTTTTTCTGTTTCACCACGAAATATAATGCTTAAAACCTTTTTCTTAAAATATTTGTCGGTTTCCTTTTCACTGAACTATTCAAAATAAAGTTTCTTTGTATTTGTTTTCTTTTTTCTCACCGAAAAACTGTAATTTCATGTGGGAAAAAGGTTAAGTAAGGCCGTGTTCGAATTGGTTTAAAATGTCCATTGAAATTGAACGCGGAAATTCCGCTCCGACGGTTACCTAGGGCCGAATATATCTGTCCAAAAAAAATTAAATTCGGCAAAACCGTTCTCATGAAATGTTTTTTTTTTATTTTTTCAATGATTATTGGTAAGGTAGTGCAATCATTGAAATAATTAAAGTCAATTTATAGGAAAGGTTGAGCTCAAATGAAAATTTGTTTGGCAATAAATATTAATATAGTCGTCAGCTTCATATTGGGATCAAAATAATTACTGATTTTGCTTTTAAAGTGCCCTCAATTAATATTTATTGCGAAAAAAAAATTCGATTGGATCCAACCTTCCAAATAAATTGACTTTCATTTTTTCAATGATTGCACTACCTTATCAATGATCACTGAAAAAATAAAAGACATTTCATGTGAAATCTTGGGCTGAAATTGATTTTTTTTTTTGCCAGATATATTAATTATGTCATAATCTTTGTTTTGGCATCAAAATAACCATAGATTTTGCATCCGAAATATCTTAAAATACATCATTAAAATTTTCAATGATGAATTTTAAAACTATACTGACGCCTTATTGATGTTCCCAATTTTCGATGTAGAGAAACATTCCCAATGAAAGTTCATTCGCGATATCCCCCTAAAAACGTATTTTTTGATTTTTGACCTTCGCGTTAACGGCTTAACCGAATTTGATAAAACTTTTTACTCAGGAGGTCCTAATAAGCTTGAATAATAGCCGTGTTTTTTAGTGCATTTTTATCTGCGCTTAAGAAAAAGTCAATTTCAAATACAATAACACTACGGAATACCAAATTGTTGTTTTGTTTAAGATGGAGTTTTTTTTAAGCAAAGTCTAAAATGCACAAAAAACGGAGATTCTCAACAAAAAAAATTAGATGTCAATCAATTTTTTTTTTGAAAAATAAACCAAATGATTTTTTTGAAACGGTATTTTTTATATTGCATGTTTGTTTTGTAATGTTTATGACGCAAGCATATTACCATTCAATTCATAATTAAAACCTTTTTTTTCGGTTTTTTCGAAGGAAGTACATTTCCTTTTTTTTTTTTAATTTATCAAAAAGCATTAAATATTAAAAAAAATGGACACACTTAATTATGCAATATTTTTAAATATTTTGAATTTAAAATTCAATGTCTTAAAAACTATTCACTTAAACAACTTGATTAAAAAAAAAAGCAATTAAAAGAATGGAATATTAACATTCAAAAAAGCTGTAACACATTATTTGTTTGTGCTCTCGTTGGTTTATTAGATATTAAATATCTAATGTTTTTTCCATTTCAAAAATTGACCCCCCAGTCTACGGAGAAGAAAATTTTTTTCTTAGAATGATCCCATAAATATCCCCTGTATAAAAAAAAAAATATTTTTTTTAAAAAAAACCACTCCAACGGATTTCAAAATTTTGTCTGCATAATTCATATTTTTTTTTTTTTTTCAAGAATTCAATCGGCGGCATTCTTAGTTTTGAAATTTAAACGTAAGAGGTTAGAGAAGAAGAGAAGACTTCTGAAAACAAATATGTTCAAAGTTACGGCTGAATATTTTGCTTTTCTCTTTAAGTCATAACTAAATTTGATTATTGGTAAGGCCCTTTGAGTTTAAATAAATTGATTTAAAAAGGGATTAAATTCGGGGAATAAAGGGAGAATACGCAAAAATTTTATGCTCTTTGAGTAAAAATAAAAATTAAATCAATCATTACCTACTTAACATTAGGGGCCAGTTATAGCTTTCATTGAAATTCATCATTGAAAAGTTTTAATTTAAGATTTAGGGCACTTAAAAAGCAAAATTAGAAATTTTTTTGATGCCAATGTGAAGTTGACGACTCAATTAATGTTTATTGCGAAAAAAAAAATCGTTTGGGTCCAATCTTCCACATAATTTGACTTTCATTATTTCAATGATTGAACTACCTTATCAATGATCATTGAAATAAGAAAAGTTATTTCATGAGAAAGTTTGGGCCGAATTAAAATTTTTTTTTTGGCCAGATATATTGATTGATACATAAGCTTTATTTCGACATCAAAATAATCATAGATTTTGTACCCTAGACGTCTAAAAATGAATCATTAAAATTTTCAATGATGAATTTCAATGATAGCTATCATTGAAAACCGTCATTGAAAATTTTAATTGTTTATTTTGGGACATTTAGAAAGTCAAATTGGTAGATATTTTAATGCCAAAATATAGGCAATGACTTATTGAATTATTATTCTAGTCAAAAAAAAATTAATTTCGGCCCAAACTTAGAAGTAATATGTTTTTGAATTTTTCAATGATCATTGAAATAATAAAAGTCATTTTACGTGGAAGGTTTGGCCAAAATTAAAATTTTTTTCGACTAGAATAATAAATCAAGTCTATATTTTGGCATCAAAATATTTACCGATTTGACTTTCTAAATGTCCCAAAATTAACAATTAAAATTTTCAATTATGGTTTCAATGATAGCTATAACTGGCCCCTTACTCTATAAAATTTATTTGTGCCTTCAATTTTGACAGTGCTATACAAACTCCAACTAAACTTTAATTTGAAACTCTGTGATTTTCTGTGCATTTTAGTACAATTTAATTTCTTTATATGAAATTTGACAGAACTTTGGACTGGTTCACACAAATGGATGGAAAATCACAGAGTTTCAAAGCAAAGGAACGAAATTATTAAAATATATAAGTTAAATATACGTAAGTTCAACTTCTTTCCATCATTCCTTCTCTGGCTTGAATAAAGTCGAATAAATTAAATCAGATTTATGATTATAAAACACGAGAACTTACAGTAATATGCTGACCTTTTCAAAGAATAACACGCAATTATTTGTCTTAAAGTATACTTGCAAAAATTTACGACTCTTTCTTAAAAATGAAAAAAATAAGTGAAGCTACTTAAAACCAGGGTTAACTGTTTTTTTAGTTAAAATAAAGTTCTTGGGAAATAGCTTTATTGCACCAAGATCTGTCCTTCAAATCAATACCTAAATTTTAAAAATAACCTAAAAAAGTTTAGTCATAGACTAGTTATTAATAATTAAGAACGTAAAAAAACTGACTGGTAATTAACCAACAATTTTTTATCAATATTCATTTTGTATAGCAATAAAATTTTTCTTACCTCTCAATTTATAATAATTTTCATTCTATAGCTATCGGGTCTAGGCATCTTAATAGCTGGTGCTTTAGTTCTAGCTGACGTCAATGAGTTCAACCATTTCATTGAAGGACAAATAACAGCTCCCCCAATAGTCCTTATTGTTACTGGAGCAATTATTTTCCTTATCGCATCACTTGGCTGTTTCGGTGCCATTAAGGAATCACCGTCACTTCTGATATTGGTAACTATAAAAATCCATCAATCATCCATTTCTTCCACCTATAGTACTTATTAGTTTTTAAAGAGGAGGGCATTCTTTAATAATCTATTCTTTTATAGTACGCCTTCCTGCTTGGTATTGTCTTCATCGTGGAACTAGCTGTTGGCATTGCAGCAATAGTCTACAAATCGGACCTAGAAATGATTCTCAAAAACTCACTGATGGATACAATAAAGCGTTCCAACGATGACGATCTGAAAGCTTGGGACAACATCCAGAGGAAACTCATGTGTTGCGGTGTGGATAATCCGTCGGACTGGCGTGGTATCAGCAGGGATAAGACCCTTCGAGCTAGTTGCTGTAGACCGGAATACATTGATGCAACTGTTGGTAACTGTGCTGAGGCCTTGCCTCTGGGGAAAGATAAGTACTTCCAGGTAAGGAATTTCTTTGCGGGAATTTCAATGGAAATGAAAGTTAAATTTCGGTCTTCTTTATTGGCAGGATGGATGTGTGGGAAAACTTAAGGAACGCATCGACAAGAATGAAGTTGTCCTTATTGGCGTAGGACTTGGTATTGCATTTATACAAATTCTTGGAATTGTATTGGCGTTATATTTGGCTTCCAGAATACGTGACGAAAGAATGAAATAGTAAGCTGGTAAGTGTTGTTGGTCTATTAAACTCCTTTTATAATGAAAATACATAGAAGGTGATATATAAATTCTACTAAAGTCAACTACGACCTACATTTAGAAGGAACAAATGCTCGTTATCGGTGGCGGCGTCGCGTCGTGTTATCGTCAACTCTACAACGGCCCACGCTTCACCCCACACCAAATGTTGCTCGAAAGAAACAATAGAGGAAGACTTTAGGCTTTCGAGTTTGTATGTTCGACAAGGTGGAAAATTGAGTTCATCTGGGGTAGTTTTTTTTAAAGGTTTTTCCAAGTGATATGACCTACTCCAAATAATTGTTTAAACTACATAATTAAGTAGAGCCAGTTTAATAAATTCAAAATACCTAAGTGACCGTGTAATTGGCTTATAAATCGACGAAAAGGAAAAATGTCTGTATAACTTGTCAGTAACTTATCGCAACATGATGAGGACTTTTTAGTTTGTAGGTTACATATACATTAGGGTGGCGCTTATTTTGGTAATGTTCGAATTTCTTTGGAGTACAAAAAAGCGCGAAGCGCACGTAACAATGATTCACCGCACTTCAAATATTGCTCCACCGCAAACGCGCGGTGCGCTCCCGACCAGTGACTCATAGAGACAAACCCAGTGTTGCCATAAAATATTTTTGAAAATCGGGAGATTAGCACATCGAAAATCGGGGTTAATCGGGGAATTAGTTTAAACAAATTTTGAGCAAATCGCACGAAACAAACAGAAGATAAAAATTCAAGTTTAGATAAATAAATTTTTAATTAGGTTCATAAACGGAAAATACTTAACGAGTGGATAAGAATATTTTTTCACAATTAACAAAACACAACAAACACAAAACACAGGTGGCGAGGATAACTTAAAAAATATTTGGCTACAACGTGATTTGATTCTACATAAGCCTAGTCCTAGTATGCTGCTGATGCGAAACGAAAAATCCCATTCAAAAATCACACAACGAAATCATAAACGAAAAATTCGTTCTGCTTTTCGTTCTTCGGTACGCTGTTCGATGAGCGAAATCGATAATTGTAGCCGATTATTTGGAGAGATTTGTATTTGTTGTTTCTTTCATCACAACACGGCTTTCTGTGATTTTTATGCGTTTGTGTTTGCTTTTTGTTTTTGCAAACGGTGACACTAACAAAGGGTAATTTTTCGTTGTGGTTTTCGTAAGCATTTCGTTGTCATGTTGAAGACCAACTAAAAATTTCATTCCGCATCAGCAGCTTACTAGGTTTAATCAGTGAAAAAACTCTCAATTATTTATTAAATCAGAGGTAAGTGCTGTAAGAAAACTTTCGTGCTAGTAGCCCTAAAAATCTACCTGTAATTTGTATGGGAAATTTCAAGTGCTCGGTGGCACATGTTAACGTCAACCGATTTCAATGAAATTTTGCACAGAATTTTTTTAAGTCTACCTCATCACTTTAAGGGTGGGGGACGAAAGAAATTCGAACGTTGGCAAAATAAGCGCCACCTTAGTATACATAGGTTACTTACTTTGGGAAACGTTTCTTTCTGCAATATAAAAACGACGCAACCCCAAGTTAATAGCCGCAGTCCTTGTCGTTGAATCTAAAGCGGCCCATACAAACAACACTTGTGTCGACACTGGTGTCGGTGTACTCAAATGTGGTGTGTGTATCTGATTTCGGTGTCGAACACGGTGTAAAGAAAATCAAAATCTTTTGATTTCTTGTGTCGGTGTTGCTAAATGTCATGACACCGGTGCACACACTTGTGTTGTTATACTTCGAAGTTATACCTATACATCAGCTTTGCCAAAGTACCACGATCGTGCTTTTTTGACACAATAATTTCCTCGTGATACGGTGGCACAAAAAAGTTCAATATTTCCATTATTTTACTTAAAATTAAGCAAATTTCAAAATTTAATGAAAATTGATCCCAATTCCGTAAAAAGTGAATAGAAACACAAAATTTTTGACAATGCAGGTTTTTCAAGAAAATGCAAAAATTCGTGTTTTTTTTCATGTGGCACGAAAATTGGAACGCTTTTTTTCAGAAAATATAACACGTTAATTTTTTTTCGGTCGGCAACGCTACTATAACATTGTGACGTTTTGCCTGAGTCGATAATTTTGTTTTTTTTTCTCGATGGCCCACCTCCATATCAATTCTTCTCCCGAAGAATTGCAGCACTCAATATGAAATAAACACTTTTAATAAAATAACATTATAAGATCTAAGCTGTATTGAAACAAAGCCGCCATTTTATCGTAACCGACAAAATGCTAATTTTACAGAAAACTAATTATCTAATTTTTTTTTTCTGAGCATTTAAACCAATCATACCTTTTGTCAGATTTCAGTTGAAGTATTTGAAATAATGTAAGACTGTGACATTTACCAATAAGGTTTGGTTGTTAACCAAAAAATAAAAACAAAACAAATAATGTGCTTTCTGTTCAACCTTTTTTTTCGGTTACAATAAATTTGCGGTATGTGCTCGATACCTATAGTGTACTTAGATATTTAATTAATAAAGATAAGTTTTTGGAAAAATAAAATTTTTTTATAATTTTTCTTTGCAGATATTAAAAAAAAACTTATTATTCACAAACTCGATGTACGAACAATAATGTCATCCAGCATTAATATTTTGATTAATTCTCTTCGAAAATATATCAATAATAAATAAATTAAGCAACAACATTCAGGGAAAGAAAGAACAGCACCATCTTTATTTCGTCATCAAACATGATACGTGTTATAGACGATACCTTACCTCCACATAAAGAAGATACCTACTTACTGTTTTTGATACTAATTAAATGTTTTTGAATAACATGCATTTTAAACAATTTGAACATAAAATGTTTAAGTTAAAATAAATGTTAAAGCACTTTAAATTAATTTATTAAAAAAAAATTTTAAAAAAATATATAATTAAGTGTTTTCATTAAAATAAATTTGTATACGATTGTTTTATTTTAGGATTTTCTTAAAAATCAACTGTTTATTTAAATTTTTTTTTACATAATATATATGTATATCATTTATCTAAATAAATTTAATATTTTGTTTTATAAAACATTAACTTAACATAAATCGCAAGAATAAACTTGTTAAAAAATTGCCGGGGTTTATTTATTTTCAAAAATAACTTTCTTCATGTTTTTAATACGTGTTTTTATCGAAATTTATACAAAATGTGAAGCAATTATTTCCCTCCGACGGATAGCAGAATACAAACTTTCACGTGAATTTTTAGCAGAATAGGGCTGATAGTTAACAACACTTATGAGAAAGTGGGTTGATGCCACGCCCCTGAACGTCAAATCTCAAATTTTCAATTTTTTTCTTTGCATGCATTGCAAGCCATATCGCTTTAACAAATTTCATCATTCTACAACTGTCAAAAGCAGTTCTGAGAAAGTGGGTGGATACCACGCCTTTTGACTTCAAAATCTCAATTTTGTTTGCATGTATTGCACACCCTACCGTTTACCAAATTTTATTATTATTCTGGTCGTAATAAGTAATAACTATTTTGAGAATAGTGGGTGGATGCTACGCCTTCTGAATGATAAATCTCAAATTTTACTTTATTTTCCTTTGCACTCATTGTCAGGCCTACCGCTCTACCAAATTTTATTATTCTACAACAATCAGAAATGCTTCATATAATTGATAGCAATTTTAGGAAAGTGGGCGGATAGCACTCCCCCTATATAGAAAACCCAACATTTTCGTTTTTTTCCTTTGTATACACCACAAGGCCTATCGTTGTGCGAAATTACAAGATTCTAGGGTGTCGGGGGGAAGTGCTCCATAATATTGATGATCTGTCAGTCAATGAGTTAGTGAATAATTGACTCAGTCAATTACGGTTTTCGCGATTTTTGACGTCCTATATCTCAGGAACCACTAATGGTTAAGAGTTGGAATTCGGAAAGGCGCCTGCCTTAGCAAATATGGCGAGTTTTAATTTTCTGACATTATGGGATCCCAAGTTAGAGGGGGATCGAAAATCGTTTGAGTTTGTTCCTGTAAAAAGGGGTAGTGCCAAGAACTTGGCAAATAAAGTTTATTTTTTAACTTACCTTGAGTCCTTTCATTTCTTTTCTTCTAAATCACCAATTTATTTCAAAGAAGGTACAAAAATGCTCATAAATACAATTTTTTTTTCTTTTGTTTAATATTGGTATAATATGTTTATTTATATTTTTAAATCACAGCAGTCTTTTTAATTTTTTTTTTTACATTTGTTGTTTAATTTTGTTTACTTAAAACATAAGTGATATTAATTGTGTATTTTTGTTATAATTGAATTTTTAAAAATTACTTTATAAAATTTCATTTAAGATTTAACAATAGAACTGAAAATAAAATAACATTAGACTTAGTGAAATCTAACAAAATGTATTTAAAATTTACACTCGTTGATAGTTTTATTGCAATGAAATAGTTTGTTTTAATGTTTTTTCTTTTATTTTTTAAATATTTTCTTACACTACTGCGCCATTATAAAATGTTTTTTTTTTTTTTTTTGAGTTTATAATGAATAACTTAAGGAAAAATATTTAAAAAAAAATACAACATCATTGAAGTGTATAATACGCTTAGCTCTTCGTTATATTTTTCCCTCCTTTGGCGCCATCTTCAATTTATTTTGTTAATAAAAGTTTATTCGGAAATTACTTCCTATATCTTAGCAAATACTCGAAGAAGTAAATTTTCTCTATTTGGAATGATAAAATGATTAAATTTATGAATACAATCAGATTTACAAATGAGTTTTGTAAATGTTCTTAATTTTAAAGACTATTTTTTTTTAAATATTAATATTTTTTTATAAATAGCCGGAATGAGAAAAAGAATTAAATTAAATTCGACTTTAATCGAATTGCATCTCTGAATCGCTTATAATTTGATTCAACTAAAATTTTCATTTACCATCTATCACAAGATTAAAAAAGGACATTAATACATTTATAATAAAGACAATAATTTTATAGGAAATTGAAAACTCTTAACTTTATTGATCAGAAATATTAATTAGTTTTTTTTTTTGTTTATGTTCGTAGAAACACAATCATAAAGCGGGAAGATAAATTGCGTTTTTTTTTAGCAATTAGAGAGGGAATTTCTAAAACTAATCTACATTAAAATATTTGATCTAAAAATAAAATATTGTTATCGAGTGTTTGTTGTTTTTACGTTTGCTTTGTCTTTTTATGTAATTTTTTTTAATAATAAAAGAAACAAAAAATATTTATTCGTCTTACTTCTTATATTTTCTATTTAGTTTTCCAAATTCATAAGCCCTCCAACCTTAATTCAAATTTTGTGAATCATTATTGCTTGATTTTATCGAACATATTACGAAAACCAAGAATTTACAAAAGGAAATAATGATAGTTTTAGTTCACTTAAGCTCAATCGAATTTAATATTGTTGTATTGTGTTCTTCGGAATTAATAAAAAAAAATTATTTTTACTGAAGACAGAGAGTTTTTATTTTATTATAAATTTTTATTTAAATCTACTAAATATACAAAATGTTCAGTCAGTATATAATTTAATTGTGTGATAGTTTAATTCGTTATTATATTCATTTAAAATATACGTAATATTATTGAAGCTACGGAAATACGACGACAACGATGACAAAAATATGATTGATTGGTTAGTTCTAATTATTAAGACATCATAACTGAATTTTATTAAACCCCTTGACCTGATCTGGATTTTAAATCAGTTTTTATTTGAACGGTTAGGACTTCCTACTTATACACATGAAGGAGTTTGTTTTGTTAACCACTTTTACCTTTTAAATACTAATTAATTAATTAATTTATTTTGAATTAAAATTTAAAACTACTAATTCGTTTATCAAAATGTTCGACTTGTATTGCTTTTCATAGAACTCAATATTTTTTCGTGCTTAATATGAACACTTCTATGAATGTTTTGAATAAAATCAGGCCTTTTCATTAACTTTCTACTGTAATAAATTTAATGGAAGAAGGGAGTAGCTACAAGTGCGGTTGTAATGGAGGCTCTGGTTTCCAAAAGGTTTGAACGAAAACAAAAAAATATTATAAAACTGGAAAACAACAATAATTTGGTGATTTGTTATTAAAATATAAATGTGAAAATAAATATGGTGAGTTTTTTTTAACTCTTGTCAAAGAAAAAACGTTGCAATTAAAAAAGAGAGAATATCAAATACACGAATTTACCAGTATGTACAGTTTAGTATAGGCCATAAACACTTGCAGTTTCATGGAAGTTGTTATTTATACGGTTGGGTTGAAAAGTTGAATATAATAATACAGTTTCCAATATAATAAAGTATTAAATTTTTGGCGCGGCAGCACACTAATTTCAAATCTAAACCTTTCCTGAGTGTGTGTTGTTGATTGGCGCAGGAATAAAGGGGTTTTAGGAGATTCTGCGGCTAAGGTTTCCATTAGACACATGTTTCCATTAGGCAAATGTGTTTTAGATGCCATATCTGGCCCACAAAACACGAAAATATTTATTATTTTACACGGAAATTATTATTAACAAAGTTATAAACAATTTAAGTTTGCACTGCCTTCCTATAGAACTATTTACTTTCACGAGAAAAAATATATGACATATGGGTACAGAGCTGTTCTCCTAAAGGTATGCATCACTTTTATTATCATTAATTTCAAAATAATCGTTAAACATTTGAAAATATGAGTTCAGAACTATTCTCTAAAGGTATGCTTTATATATATAAAAATGTCAAAAAAACCGTTGGGAAAAAAATTTATAAGTGAGCTTAAATTCATTGAAGTGGGTAGTTGAGAAATTTGCAATTTAAATTTTAAAGATGTTCAAGAATAATAGTTTTCACAGCTCTGAACCTATTTATTCAAGTGAGAGTAATCAATGACTCTGTGTCAAGTTATAATATTCAAGATTCTGTGCCAAGTGGTAATATTCAAAACTCTGATGAGCCTGGTTGTTCAACTACATCAGATTATAAAAGAAGGATGAATCCCACCCAAGTTAAAGCTCGATGGAGAATATCGAAATTAGTGGAAGAATTTGGTAGGTTTTTTTTCTTGTTTGCTGATTTATTTTCCAACATTTAAGTTGAATTCAAAGCTGTGGCATTTGGTAATGCGATGGGACTACACTCTACGTCGGAAAACTGTTGGCATCATAAATGTCCAATGCGTAGGTATTTAAACTTCAAAAAATGCCATAGGGTTTTTTTTTTTTATTGTTATAAGAGTGGCTGCAAATTTAAGCAAATGAGCAGAGACACAGGGACTTTTTTTTAGAGCAGGCTTGAATTTCCGTACAAAAAATTGTATACTTGCTGTATATGTAAACATATGTGCAAACTATGGTAGAGGACTTCACGTCAGAAGAGAGTACTCTTTCTCAAAGAACACTGGTTTAATTATTGCCGTAAGAACTTAGTAGTTTACTAATTTGAAAACTTTGATTCAAAAGGTCAGATAGGAGGCCCAGGGCAAACAGTTCAGATTGATGAAAGCTAATTTGGAAGAAGGAAGTACAATAATACAAGGTAGACGTGTGGATGGGCATTGGGTCCTAGGAATGATTGAGGATGGGTCTAAAAAAACTCCGTCTGGAAATAAGTCCAGATAAAATAAGGAGTGCTGAAGTTTTAATACCCAGCATACGAAAACATGTGAAGCCGGGAACAAATATTCGCACAGATTTTTTGCTTAGATAAAAAAAGTTAATCACTGCGACCCAGGCAATCCAAACCTCGCCCCTACCCAAAATCCTATAGTGGGCCGAGCATGGGGGCAGCATGTCCTTTCATACATTACTACGCGTAGTAAATTCAAGAAACTACACATCTAATTTACTACAATTTGTTACATGTTACAATTTTTTCATTAACTACATTTAGGCCCATTTGCTGAAACGAAACTCAAGTATTTAAGTTAAACACAAGAGCTTATGTGACAGTTTACGCTGAGGAAAAAGTAGAAGATAAGCGTTTAGGTTGAACATAAATTTTTAAGTTTCGTTTCAGCAAATGTCCATTAACTACTTTTACCTACATTAACTACGTAGCAGACGTAACAATAATGTAGTTTTTTTTTTTTTCGGAAAATTGACAGTTCGGCCAACCCTGCTCATAATTATTTTACAGTTTTATTTTTATTTTACAGTCTTTATATTCAGTAAATTAAGCACTTTTCATTAACTTTGTTAATAACAATTTCCGGCCTATTTTACAACAATTAAATTTTTTTTACCTACATATATGTGCCTTAAGAAAACCTGAACCCATTAAAAGTAGGTTTTTTCCATTGCAATGGTTTTAAAAAGTTGTTTACAGCTAATCACCTAATGAATCTATAATGTTCTTAATTTTTAAAACAATCACCTCATCACGATCCTAAAACACTCGACCTCAAATGTATTCTTCAAAGGTTCAAACAATTTAAAATCGCACAGATTAAGTCAATATTCAGAAAATGTAAACAGATTTTAGTGTCATTAGCTTGGGTAATCATTTCGGACACACGTTTCGGCACATAGACCTGACTAATGATATTCTTTTCGATCAATTAATTTAATGGTAAGATTTTTGATATTGTTTTTATTCCATAGTCATTTAATTTCAGTTCAGATCAGATGGGTAAATAAAATACAGCTAATTAATGAAAGTTAGAGTGATGGCTACCAAGTCTTGACAAAAAATGTTCTTAATATTTAAAGTTGCATTCATCCTAAAGCAAACTTCTGTAGTTTAGATTATATGTACTACATAATTCAGTTTTCGTTTAAGCCAATTCATTCCATAAGCTGGAAATGTCATGGCTACAGTTTTCTTGAATAAAAATTCTTGCCAAGGTTAAGTTCTTTATCACTCTAAACTATATTATTTCGAGGAATGCATGAGAAGTCTCTTGTGGCGGAGCTTTCGAATATTTTTGGTTTGCGAACTTTGAAAATGAGTTAAATAGCTGTTAAGCTTAGTTTTTTTTTTACAAATTGGTAACTTGGCAAAATGTATTTAATTCTTCTGAGTTCAACGGAATATAACTGAGTAGATTCCTTTTTTGTAACACATCCAAGATAATCTTTAGACTAACAACAGTGCATAAAAACTCAAACAAGAATTGGTTGGAACTCAAGTGTCCATAAATACTGGAGAGCTTTATGTCAATGAAAGCTTCTGTTATTTGGTCAATTGAAATCCTACGCATTGATCTAATGCATTTTTACTAATGCAAACGACTGGATTGTTAAAGAGGAAGCATTGCCAGTCTTGAAACCAATGGAAATCAGCTAAGAAGAAATGTTACCATTCAAAGAATTTTAAAACAGATTAATTTTGACCTGAATTTAGCACTAAGTAGATTTTCTTGCTTTCATTAATAAAATTTAATTGCTTATAATGTATTTCAAATCTTCTAAAAGAGGGAAATTTGAGCTTTTTATCATCTATAACTGCAATTATAGGTATTCCTCTCTAGGTTGATAGGAGAATGCTTACATTAGCAGAGTTCAAATAGATACTAGTTCTTAAACTTACATATAAGCTTTTTACGAGTTATATATACACATTTTTTACAAAAGTTATTCAAAAGAATTCCCTTTGATTGCTTCATTTTCAATTACCAGCAGTTTCGAAAACTCCAAAGCTCACAAAATTTAAATAAATTTACTTATTTAAAGCCGAATTATATCGAACTTAATATAAGACATACAAAAATTTACACATTTAAAGTGCTTATGAGCTGCTGACACAATTTACCATATTCAAACTGATCACCCGATATTCTTCTAAGCTTGATACCTTTGTTATCTTTATTTCTACCCTCGCAAACTTGTAGTTCAATTTGCAAACCTCCAGAATATTCTAAACTTAAATTTGAAATGTCAACTGGCAAATCTG
This sequence comes from Epistrophella euchroma, assembly GCA_947049315.1. NCBI lineage: Eukaryota > Metazoa > Arthropoda > Insecta > Diptera > Syrphidae > Epistrophella > Epistrophella euchroma. Next base: position 114,500,136 of record OX346245.1, on the reverse strand, counting down.
AATCCCCAGATCCGGACGAACTCAAACTCATACCTGTTCCAGATGAAGAAGTACTTGATTTTGCACTCACCCCTTCGTATCCATCAGTTACGTTTGATTTGTTTAGAATGAAACCTTTGGGTGGCATGGTTGAGTCTATTGTTTGTTTAACCAGTTGCAGGATGCGTGTGGAGTCTAGATTGGAACATTCGTGTGGCAGTGGAACTTCATAGCACTCGTCTGACATTCGAGAATCACAAATTGAATCGGGACTCATGCGACCCTCAGTTTGATCACCTATTTCCGAATGAGAATCACTTTTGAAACCAGAACTTGCAGATGGTTCTTGGCATGGTGACAGGTTGTTGGAATCATTACTTAGGCTGTCGTCACTAAACCCTAGTGACTTGTCACTTCCTCGACGATTTGAACCACTTGTAGCACCGCAAGCTGACGATGAGGGTTCCGTGTCTAGCCTGGAGTTGTTCTCACTCTCAAGGCTTGCCTTGCGACCAACTCCCCGTGTGATCGAAGGCATATCAACTGAAGGCTCGGTGATGATGAGACCTTGCAGAGCCAGCGATGGCATATTTGGTTCCAATGAGTCACAGTCGCTGTCTCGACTGTTCTCAGAAGAGAGTGCAACAAGGGTTATTTCACTGCCCTGGACATCAGTCAGGCAGATTTGTGGATGTGATGGCTGACACGCTGAGAGTTCCTCATTAGCAAAACCCATAGCACCGTATGGCAAACCAGCAGAAATGGTGTGGCTTATGTGCCCGTTCGCATTCTCCTCTTGGATTATACAAAGATTTGGCGAAGCGGGTGGCGTTGGAACAATGCGAACAGGTTGTGCGGGTGACAAATTTAGTGGCTTTAAATCAAAATAGGTTACAGGCATGCACCAGCTTGCGCCTGGCTGCTGTTGAGATGGGCAAGCAAACATATCTGAAGGCATCACCTCCGAGGAGCACACATCCATTGATAAGTCGAGAGGCTGGTTGGAGGCATTTTCAATAGCCGCGGAAGTTCCTCTTGTTATAGAACCACCGCCCCCACTTGTGGTCAGCCCACTAAATCCTTTTGTGATTTGATGCATTGGTGAAACTGCGACGGGTCCATTAAACATGTATGGATTAGGAGATGAGCAACCACTGAAGCTGTTATGCACTGGAGATTGACAACCAGAATTTTGGCCAGTCAAATTAATGTTACTGAACTGTCCAATCAAACTGGGATTGTATTGTGATAAAGTGCAGAAATTCGACGCTGGAGTTAGCGTCCCCGTCATATACTTTGAAAATTGCATGCCTGATCCAAGTTGACCTGCATTGGCACAACTAGTATTGCTTGTTGAAGGTGCAGATAATGGATTAACACTATAGCTGTACATTTGTTGTTGCATATTAGATTGCTGACCGGAATGTGCTTTAAGACCTAAATATTGTGCCAATTCCAATGGAACTAAGCCCGTTGAAACGATGTTCTTAGCCATTTCACCACTGATGCGATGCTCTTTGACAAGACGATTTAGAGCGGGAATTAGATTCATCATGGCATCTTGAGGTACTTCGATGTTTTGCCCTCGATTCTGTGTAACATTGATAAGTGGTCTGCCATGAATAGGTGAGCCTAAAAGCAAAAAAAATTATATGTAAGTAAATGATGATCAATAAAGGGATGAGGGGTTTGTTTGAAATTTTGTTTTTATTGAAAGAACTCAATTCGAAAACCTACTCCTACTTCTATTTGTTTTTTAATACAGATAGCATTTACATTTATAAATTATTAGAAATTGGTTTACTCGAGTGTCTATTCGCAAATGGTTGAAAATATTTTTCCGGGAATGGGATTCCCATGCTGGACTAGAGACGACAACTTGATCCATTTTTCCATGAATTTGGTGTTTTTTTTTTTTTTTTGATGAAATCATAGGCAGAAATATTTCAAAAGAAATATACCGCTCAATGGGTTGTCAAAATTCTTTTTCCACTTTTGAACGAATCCGAGTTTTTTTTTTTTTTACTGAGTGTAGTTTTGAGCTGCAAAAACCTGTAAGCTCCATGGTAAAACGGTTACGATTCATTTGCTTTTATGTAAAATTTAAATATTTTCAAAAAGCCAAGGGCCAGGATAGCATATGGGCAGCCATAAATTGACATATAAGTCAGGCAAAGAACATAAATATCTAGGTAATTCATTTGAATGTGTGCTTTTTGAAATAATAAGTGTGCAAATACGTTTTTACTAATTTTGAAAAAGTGCATTTCTATAAAAGAAAAATAATATATATAATAAATATACTTCAGCTAAACTTAACTTAAGCATTGTTTTATTAAATTAAATTCATGCATTTTCTAATGCATACAAAAAATAAAATAATACAACCGATTTTGTATGCAAATCTTACCAGGCAAGCTAATTGAGTTCTCTAAAAGCGGTGGACTTGGAGCAACTAAAAAGTTGCGCTGTGCTATACCTTTTTGTAGATACTGACACTCTTGTAATGGTCCTTGGAATTGTGCTTTCGATCCTTCAGATGCTCGACGTACTGGACTATAGCGACCTGTAAATAGAAAAAGAAAAAAAAAAACATACCAAAAATTATTTTAATTTATTGGTTAGAATCAAATGGAAATTGATTTTCTTTGTCTACATTTAGTGAAATATGCTAAAACGTTTTAAACATCGACACATTGGATAACTAATTTTTTACATAAGCAGGACGTACATAACTGAATTTTCGGTACAAAATTACTTCATAAGCGTAAAGCATACAAAATGTGGAGTCTTAGCCAAGTTTCATAATCAGTTAAAGTGGCACTTCAGTGGCTCAAATAGAAGATTTCATTGACAATTATTGTTCAATTAAGTTCGCACTATGAAACTAGTTTTAAACTGTTATTTAAAACATGAAGATTTCCTCGATAACCAGGTTTACTTGTGGTGCTTTATGGCTATTGCTGTTTGCTATTTAACAATGGGTACGTTCATGAAAAATTAAGGACTTCAGTTGCAGTCAAATGCACATTCATTGAATATGCATTTGTTTTATTTTTTCAGACAAAATTAAAAATTTAAAAAAAAATGATTACAGCACTAACCTACTTGTTTCAAAAAATGTAAAGTTATGACAGGTCTTCTAAATTTATATTTCTTTTTGGTGCCGAAGGTTTAATATTACCTACAAATTGCTGTAGTTCGTATGAATTTCAGAATATTCCAATCTTAAAATAATAAACAAAAAGTTTTTTTTTTTCTTATAGCAACATTTGCGGTAGTATGTCGGTAATCACAAATTAATAACAACGACCAACAAAATCAATTTTTAATAATTGCTCTAAGGCAAGTATTGGTTTCGTGTAAATAAGGTTGTGGACTTCGTCAAAAAGTCCGTCAGTCTGTGTGTCTGTGCGTCATCGCGTCGACTGTAATTTAAGGTAGAGCCTAGAAGGTTGAACCGATTTGTTTGAAATTTGGTACTTATCAATTTAAAATAAAGATTTTACTGAATGAAATAAAGAGATACCTGTTGTGCAAAATATTCAGCTTGAAATTTTAAATATTTGTTATTGATTCGAATCTCTGTAGTTGTTACCCACAAAGATAGAGGACATCAAAGTTTTCAATCGTTCTAGTATACGAGCTGTCGCTAGATAAATAAAATTCTGTTAGTAATCTAATTTATTCATGTTTTAATCATTGAGAATGGTGCAGAGAATTGTGAATTAGAAGAAAATTGATATTTCAGTTTTTAAACAAACTGAGTTTAATAACACCAAATTCTCTCAATACTAGCATAATTCAGGGTGGGGCAAAAGATATGAACCGGTTTTAAGAGGATGTAAAACAAAAACAATTCAACTTACAGAAATTTATGATTATATATTGTTTAATTCAGTACAGAATCTGGTTTTTTACATTAAGTTTTAAAGATGATATCATTTAGGTGGTGGCCGTCAGCCGCGATGCACTCTTGCAGGCGAATTCTGAAGTTTTCATACGCTCTTCTGCACATTTCGATTGGTATTGCCGTAACTTCCTCTCTGATTCTGTCCTTAAGTTCTTCAAGGGTATTTGGACGAAAAATGTGGACGAAAATTCTGTTTGTTAACAGTTCCACACAGGTAGAAGTGGGCCTCGTCACGGCTGAAAAATGTTGAATTTACTGGAATTCTGTCAAACATTTGTTGGCAGCGGTTTCGTCGATGTTCAAAGTCACGGGGCAACAGCTCTTGAACCATCATTATTTTGTATGGGTGAAACTGTAAATCTTCGTGCAAAATTCTCCTTAAAGATCTGCTAGACACGCCCAAAGCAACTGCATGTCTACGGGCTGAGCTCCTGGGAGACTGTTCGATAGCATTTCTTGCCAAGATGACATTTTCAGGAGTTCTTACAGTTCTGGGTCTTTCAATTGCCGAAGGAGTTGCTGTTGAACCAGTGTTTTCCAATGTCCTAGCCCAACGTCTAAGTGCATTACCGCCAGGGACGTTTCCCCCAACAGGGATATTGAAGTGCTGTCGGAAGGCTCTCTGCGTGGCGATATCAGAACGGCCATTTTCAAAAAAAAGTCCTAACAGCAAACCCACGATGCTCTCCCGCCCAAACCATGGTTGCTACTGAAAACTAGACTCTTTCACTGCCACAACGAGACCCCTCCCTTTTTCCCACCACAACCACAGGCCAAGCGCCAGCCAGTCAAAACCGGTTCATACCTTTTGCCCCACCCTGTACTATCTTTCCACCAAAGGTTTATCTCAGTTTAGATTAAATAAATCTATTTGATGTTTCCACTGCACAAAAAGTTTAAAGAGTAGAGTAGTTTCATATATGTCCACTTTACAATGAATGCATTCAGTGTACGAAAATATTGGCCAGTTCGAGTTTTCAAACTATTGGAAGTAAGAAGATTCAACAAGATTTATTTCAAATCTTCGAGATTTAGGAAATAGATTTGTATGGTAAATCTTCAGGATCTAAATCTGCCTTAATCTCGGTTTTGTGGTAGGTGGAAACGTAGTATAAGTCTAATTAACGGTTAATATAAATAAAATGTTCGGTGTATCTTTTAAAACATAAGAGTCTCTTTCTTTCGGTATACAATTTGTGTTAATCGGATTATAATTCGTTAGGATATAGGCAATCAAAAAAAAAATAGAGAAACATTCTCAAAACTATTTCTAACAAAAGAAAAAAAAAAACAAGCATAGAACGAAAAAGTTCAACCTGCTGAAGGGTAGGTTCAGAAGACATAGCGGATTTGAAAGCTAGGAAAGTTTCTAGTTAATGATTGATCAGCTGTCAAAAATATGCATTCCAATCAAGGCAAATTTTATTGGAAAATGACGGGAAAGCTAGCAATAATGACATCTCTACTCATCAAATAGTTTCCCAGTCAAATTTGCGTTCAACGAACGTAGTTGACTACATTTATGAAGTTCCCTACGTCTTCTGAACGTGCCCATTGTGACTTAAAAGAAAGGAAGCTTTTTCTTAAATTACTTTCCAGTCAACTTCATACCTTATAGGAGGGCAATTGTCTGACAGTTTATCAATCAAGGGCAATTGTCTGACAGTTTATCAATCAGAGACCTGAAAGAAGGTTTTACGAAAAGTCTCATCCTTTCATTGAACACACCCATACCCAACATCTAGACCTGGTATAATGTAAAACATGAAAAACTTCCAATTTATTTACCTACTGTAAATGAATTACTTTAAATTTGCTTATAAGAAATACTAAAAAACAACTTGAAACTAACACTACTATTTAATTAAACTATTTAATTAAATAAAAGAACAACTTATCAAACAGAATAATAAATGAGTAAACGAAACAAATGTTAAACAAAATAATAATAACAAAAAACAAAATCATAATAAAATAATAAGAAAACTTACCAACTTCTTGTACTGTGGGTAGTAATTTGCAAGCTCTAGCAAAGCGTCTATTGCTTAGGCTTGCCCCTGCAGCTGATGACGTAGTTGTTATTGCAGAGGAGCAAGGCGGACTTGGGCTGCATTGAGTACCCGCTGGAGGACTTTGACTAAGTCCACCACTCGAGCATTGCATTTTTAGAGCCGGCGGAAGATAATTGCGATTCATGCGCGATTCAACTTCTCTAATCAGTTCCGGACTTATCACTGAGTGATTTCAAATGGTATTTGGATTATGGATAAGGATAATGTAAAGGCATTGATAACGCCGATACGAAAGAGGAACATTCAAAAATGACACAATTATAAGGAATAGGAAAATAGGATCAAGTTAATCGCAAGTGATATTTTATTTTTAAACAAGGATACAGGTGAGTAGGATTAAGTTTGGTTTTCAGTTTTCGTTTTGTTACCAGCAAGGCACACATCCAAGCACAAAATCAAATGTAATAAAAAACCGAAAAGAAAAAATAAATAAAAATAAAAAATAAAACTTTTAAGAACACAGGAATAAATTAAAAGAATTAAGATAATAATATTATATGTGAGAAAAAAATCGAAATATATACATATGTACATAACATCTAGATGCAATTAATCTAATTTTTGTTCATAGGTAATTTGTTTTAAAAAAAAATCGTGCAAAATCATGCTTAATTTATTAGGTATTTTTGCTAGCAAAAATTAGAAATTATAAGTCATACCTGGGGGACGGTCCATAACAGTAAGAAGTCCTGTACGTCTTGTGCGCCCACCACCGGATTGAGGCGCTGGTGAATGTGATAGATTTGGCTGATCCATTCCAATTGCTTCTGAATGATGAGACGCTGATATGTCATCTGTACATCCCACTGTGTGCCGCTTTGAGCAACCTCGAACTTGCATGTACCTAAATAAAATATGTATTTATATTTAAAATACCCGATAAATTAAAGAAGATGAAAGGTCACAAGGACATTACAAGTTTTACCTTTGAATTTCATCGCTAGTTTCCTCATTGACTTCAGGTGTATTCGAATGACTCATCATGGCTTCTCCCATCATATTCAAATGAGCTTGTTGCTGTTGCATTTGTTGTTGCTGTTGTTGTTGTTGCTGCTGTTGCAGCTGCTGTTGCTCACACACAATTTGATTTCCAGTTACATGGTCGACACCTGAGCCACAAACTCCTAGGCCAATACTTGTATTTGTATAATATCCATCCATTTGTGGCTGCGTTTGTGTTTGCTGGACATTATTCATTGAAGATGGATAATATATTCGAAGATTAGCTCCTCCATCTGAAGCTCTTCTCCCAAATGCACCAGCTATGCAATGGAAATGCTCTCGTTACACAAAACAGAAACTCATATTTTAATAATAGACTTACTTGCACCCATGACTGTAGGTGGCTTTAATAAATGCTGATCCTTAATCGTAAGATTGTGCAGGGGCTGATTTTGAAGCATTGGTAAATTCATTGGCAGATAGGGGCCACCATCGTTTTCCTGAAACTTGAAATTAATTGGATTGATGGGATTTGGATTGGCTAGAGCTTGTTCGTGGGCCACATCACCCGGCCCAACTGTATGTCGCCTTGTATTACCACCATTTGCTGCAGAATTGCTAGCGTTCAAATGGTTTTGATTGTTCACTTGTTGCTACAAGAAATAAATATACAATTTTTAGAAAACAATATTTTGGAAAAAAAATTAAAAATACCTCATTAGGACGTGCTAAACACTCCAATTCCAAATCATCGAACTTTTCCAAGTCCACCGAGACATCAGTCCATCCCAGCAATCCCGAACCTGGACATGAGGCATTTGTAAGCGGACTCAGTCGATCTGCTGATTCTTGTTTCATGGGCTCTGATCTGTCCACAACGCCCGTTGTTATGCTTGTTTTTCGCGACCTATAGAATGGGGGGGGACACATTGTTTCCGGTAAATACAACGTTTAAGTAATTCCACACAAAAGTGAAGGACTGTGAATAATTAATTTTGCAAAGTTCATTTAAAATTATGCGCGTGACCATTCATTGCCAACACAAAATGCCAGTTCATCTGCAGCAATACTCAAAGCTGAATATTGTAAACCCCTTTTCAAAGTTATTCCAATGACAGATGACCTTTGGCTTATTACAATATTATTCTTCTGTCACACACCATTTGCACATATGGTTCCTTCATTGTTGGGGCAAAACAATAGTTTTGTCACCGGAAGAGATAGTGTCAAACCGGTCAGCGGCGGCGATGGAAACAGGCAAAACTAGAAATAGCCAACAGCGGTACACAATTAGTTATTGCTGTTCATTGGACTATATTTTCGTGGACAATTGTAGTTGTTGTTGGCAAAGACAAACTCATTTTATTGATTGCAAGCAGAACATGACGGTACACACATAACATTCTAATATCTGAATGATGTGCTGTGCTGTGACCCAGTAACACAACAAAAACAAACAAAAAACTCACCTAGAGTAGGCCAAGTTGGCATGATGTTGCAGTCTTTGCTGTTCTCTTCTTTTCTCTTGGAGTTTATCGCTTAGGAGGTTGTATATGGCATAGATTTTATCAAAACGATTCTCATGCACCGATTGTGCAATCATGTCAGCTGTTAGGCCGGGCAATTGCAACATGTGTGTCATTACCACCGAATCGAGATTTGTCGGTTCGATGACTGATTGATTGCGGGTGGCGGTGGAGATTGTCTCAACGTCGCCAGACCATTCACTGAGCCAGCGGTGTTTGATAATTTGCTTGAGAGTGTAGCGTCGATCTGGTTCAACGACAAGCATGTTACGTATAAGATTTTCGCAATCTAAAAACAATAAGAAAAAAAAAATTGTTTTTAATTTTGTTTTTTATTAAAAAAAAAAAAAAAAAAACTAAAAAAAGTAGATCAAAACAATTAAAGCATACAAAATAAGAAAGTAGTAGAGGTTATTGTTAACTATACATGGGTTAACAGTTGAATATACAGAGCTTAAACAAAGAAAAAAAATCATTATTTATTTTTTTTTATCATTACTATTCTCTTAAAACTTATTATTTTAAGTAGAAAGGTTACAAGTTATTACTTAAAAGAGAAAGCAAATTTGTGTTTGTGTCTTATCATTGAAATATTTCAACTGAAGATGAGATTCTACAATCACTTATGAATGACATTTCCGGTGCATTTGGTTGCCATCCACTTTTCTTAGTTTTTCAAACTTAATGGAGAACGTGACATTCATCGATATCCACATCCCGAAGGATATGTGCCAAAAAAAGGTAAACATTTTTTTGAATATCATAACCCAGATTATCTACATTTTGGTAGGCCACAGGTCTCTCATAAATGGTTGGTTATGTCGACTGTGTCATTCATTAGTGATCATAAAATGAATGAACAGCTTTAAGTAGAACTAATATGCTAAGGCAGGTTTATATGTTACCACTTCATTAAATGTCTATGAAGGAAGAACTTTTTTATATAATTTCTAATTTAACCCATTTCCGGTTAGCGTTGCGAAAACGCAATGTCATACCTGAGAACTTCTGGAACCTAACTGATAATAAATTTAGATAAACTTAGTAATAAATTTGAGAGTTAATTGAATTATCTAATTGAGCTGTTTTTGGATTTTTTTTTAAATATTTTCTTTTCGTGTTGATTTTGCACCTTCAAAATATGAAATTTTTGAAATTTTGAGGTAGAACTTTTGGAATATTTAAAAATTTTATCAGAATTAAAATTTTTTAAAATAATTTTAACTACAGTTAAATTAAGGTACAAATTATATTCTGAAATAATGTTGAAGCAATTTGTATCAGTTGTCTGTCTGACAGGTAAGATGAAAGCACTAAGTTAAATAGATATAATTTTGGTCGTCATATTTGAAAATGAGCTTTTTGATTTTTTTTTTCACTTTTGAAAAAAAATTAATTTGGAAGAAACGATTTTTTACAATTTTTGATTTTTATCTTCTTGAGGGTTAACTTAAGAAACTTTAAATTTTTTTCTTAGGTCAATTTTTATTTTTATTTTTAATAATTTTATTACGGCCATATTATTCACTCAATACATCCAGATTAAAACTTAAAACTGGATGTAAATCATACAAATTCAATGTAAATTCATCTGGATTTAAGTTTACATCTGGATGTATCGAGTGAATAATATGGCGGTTAATCTTCAATAATTTTTTCATTACCAAGTGTATCTAGATATATTTAATTATTTATTCATAAAAGTTTGCATATAAAGCTCATGTATTCGATGTAAGAAGAAAATTTTATTTTAATAATTTTAATACTGCATTCGGCGAGCGTTGCGAAAACGCAACACGAATTTTCTGGGAAACCAAAAGCTTCTCCAACTGATTTGTAATGAGAATTGATAGAGGGAGAGCTTGGAACATGTGGATGGACAAAGGCTAACTTTTTTTAAATCTTAAAAAAAAAATAACTAAAAAAAGAAGTGTTTTAAATGAAAAGCACGGGTTTGCTAGTAATTTAATAATAATCTGCTTATGATTTCATTGCATTCGTCAATATTTCAAAGAAAATAAAAATATATTTTCGAATAAAAACTAGCCTAAATCACACGCTGAAAAGCCCTCGAGCATGCTGAAAAATACCGTTAAAACCAGTTGAGTCGTTTTGAAGATTAGCTTCTGATAGCATAAGTTATGGTTAAGAAAATAATAAGAAGTTTGAAATCAAATCGGCAAATATTTTATCAATCTTGATTAAAAAAAATTGTATCAAGCAAAAAGAAAAAGTTGCGGCGGTAATGGTACAGTAAGTCGCATCATCTCACTTAAATATTTCTTTAGTATTATATGATTTGTGATTGTAACGAAAGAAAAGAAGGAGTAAAAATATTAAGCTTAAATTTATTTCCATTGAATTATTTTAAGACCTTTTTAAACCTTGATTCATATAAAGTAGCTACATATAATTTCTCTGCTATTTATTTTCACTTTCATTTATGTCACATGTACACATAGAGTTCAAGAAACAAGCGAACTGTGACTGATTTTCTTCAATTTTTAAGTTAATATCTGGCTATGTACATAATAGACCAACGAAAAAGTTTAGACTTTGTTCCAGTCATGTGTTTAGCTCTAGCGAACAAGACATGGATGAGATTTTTTCAAGTAGTTATGAAGACTTTTAAAATTTAAAATATGAAAAAATTTCGAGTGTGCGGGGCTGCACATAAAGGACTTGTAAGAAAAAATTAATTAATTTTTCATTCGTTTCATAAAAAGTGAATACTAGTAACTCACCATCCCCATCGTATAAAATCGTACTACGAACACAGAATAATAGCTGTCGTCGTCGCAGTAAAAATATTTCCACGAAATTCGGATTTTGTGAAAAGTGGTATCACTAGCCCCAGATTTCAATATTTCTATTACGACGTAGATAAATTTTTTTTTTTTTTCGAGATTCTTAGTTCTAATCTATTTCGACGGGACCTGTGATAAGGTCGAATATGTATTTGTCAATTATATATCACTACCTGAAAAATAAAATAAGCAACAGCAACAGATTTTTCACATTGCAATGAAAAACGCTATAATCTTAACTTTATTTGATATGGCTGTAGAAAACTTTCTGTTTGAAAAATGAGTTAGAAAAATACAGAGGATGAGAGAAAAGTAGCACAAAAGTGTGAAAATTTTACAAATTAAGTTAGAAGAGAAAGAAAATTAGATAAAAGAAAACGATGTTATTGGCTAAACAGTTTACAACAACTAATTCTTTGGCAGAGAACTTTCAGGCTTTACTGAAACGAGGCGAAAATCTGTGGTACCGGCGGCGTGAATAACATACTTGACAGTTTCTAACGATCTGGGGACTCATTCCGTAAAACGATTATCAACCGACGATAACGTTTCGACGATAATCCTGCTTCATGTAACCCAAAAAATGACTATCGTCTGGACGATCACGTTTTGACGATCAAATATTTGCTTTACGTAAGTCGATTATCATTAAAACGCTATCTTCAAAACGATGGCTTTTGGACGATACCTAAATAGGTATCATTTCGCATTTGTTTTCATAATTGTATATAAGTTTGTACGCGACTATAGTTAATTTACTTCTTTTACAAAAATGACAACAAAAATTCGAGAAAAGTACAAATTATACGAAAAATTAAAAAAAAAAAACTTTTTGCCAAGCAGGGATCGAACGCCGAACCTTTCGATTAAGAAGCAAGTAACTGCGCCACGATCTAATTAAAATTTCTGCCGATTTCTTGGGTTTACAAACAAACCGTGCACTAAAGAATTTCGTTGTAATAACGCAAATTGTTATTAGGACATTTCAATGATGGTTTAACAATTTCTCGAAAAACGATAGACGAGGAGATAGTGTTTGAATTACGTGAAGCAAATTATTGACGATCACGTCAGCGATAATCGATTTGAAAATTACGGAATGACCCCCCTGGTAATTTGAAATTACCAGGATCGGATCTCAAATAAACACTTTTTTTAATTTTTGTCTGGTGGCTTTGTTTTTACATTTTCAGATTTAATAGAAGTTCAAAAATAAATGCCATTTCAAAATTTAAAGATTCAAAAACATTCAACATTCAACAAAGATAGTAAATTCTAGTGGAGACACAAACCAACTCCTATGAAAAGAGGTCGTTATATTGAATGAGAAGTGTTCAAAGTAACTTCTTACTCAATCCGTTAAATATGTTTCACGGAGGTTAGGTTAGGTTACAATTCACCTAAAATGAAAGAAAAAAAAATGCATTTATCTCTAAATGAATTCCGGTTACCCCGGTTACCCGGTGGAATTTTCACTTGTATTTTAATTTTCATCATTCTCAATTGATGAGTCAAGAATCGTCTAAATGTTTGGTCAAATATGAATAAGAAACGTCAAATTTATAATTGAAGGACTAAAAGCCCTTTCACACTATCCCACTGAGTATTAACACATGTCAAAAAAGTGGGAAGTAAATTTATTAAATTTTATTCCACACGATTTGACAGCTCATGTCACACAATTTGACAATATGTACATCAAAACATCAAAAGTAAGTATTTAAAAGTTAAACGGACACAATGGTGTATAAATAGTTTTTTTTTTTAAATACTTAATACACATGTACGCGATACTTGAATAAGAAGTGGTATTATATACGCGTCTGTAACCGAGGGCTCTAGATCAGTGATTCCCAAACTTTTGACATTGTCGTACCCCTTTTAAAAGACATACAAATCTTTAAGAAAGTATTTTCTGGTTTCATTTTATTTACCAGAATAATCTTAAATTTAAAAGTTTTCTATTGGTAAGTCAATATCATGGATTGATATTACATGTGTACATAATTATGTACATGTGTACATATGGGTTTTAATAGTTTTTCTTACAACTCACCCAAAGCTTATGGCAGCTCTAAAAGAGTACAATATCTGTAAACCTAGTGTATTTAAGTTATTAGGTACGTCAATATTTAATCTTACCTTGCGACATAAAGTATGGAATCCTGAACTTTCCTAGAACTACTCTGCTTTTCAAGTCTAGAAGTGTTTTGCCATCGAAAGGCAATGCCCCACAAACCAGAGCATAGAGCACCACTCCCATACTCCATATGTCTGCCTTAGGACCATCATATGCAAGACCCTGGAATACTTCTGGCGCTGCATACGGAGGTGAACCACACCAAGTTTTCAGTGGTTTTCCTTCATCGTATTTATTACTGAATCCAAAATCAGCAAGCTGCTCAGAAAAAAAGAATTTTCATTAAAAAAAAAAAAACTAGCGAAATTTTATGTAAAAGATATTACCTTTATGTTCATGTCTTTATCTAGCAGGACATTCTCTGCTTTGAGATCACGATGCACCACTCCTTTGGAGTGGCAATATTGCACAGCGGACACTAATTGGGTGAATACCCTTGCCGCTTCCGGTTCCTTCATTCGACCTTTATCCACTAAATGATCAAAAATCTCACCTCCCGGCGCATGTTCTAATACCAGATAGATCATGGTCTGAGATTCCATAACTTCGTACAAACGTGTGATGTTCGGATGATGCATTTCTTTGAGTATTGCAATTTCTCGAAATGTTTTTCCCAAATATTCCTCGTTCAGGCATGTCTTGTCGATAATTTTTATTGCCACCTGAAAAATAAAATCAAATAAACAATTTACAATTCTGATTTTGAAATATTATCACGTGCAATATCAATTAAAAATGAGGTAGATTGACCGTTTTGTTTTTGTGAATTTATTTTTCAAAAAAAAAAATCATTTGATTACTTTTTGATTCACGTCTTTTCGAGCAAGCGAAAAACCGGCTTGAGCTGGTTTAAAGGTTTTAAGAACTCTGATGACGGTACTGATGCTGTAATGATGATATAAAATTGCCAGTGACCTTAGGGGAAGATGGAATGGATTCGTATGAATTTTCGTTTCAGAATTGGTTCAATTAATTGTTATCGGGAAGACAGAAAGTGTCGTAGTAGTTTATTGGAGGTCAAAGACATTAACGAAAATGTTTGTCAAGGCTGTAAGAAGAAATTAGTGACGACAACGAAAATATTAAGATGTTTTTTTATTTTTATTTTTTGTAGGTATTATTTAAGATTTGCATATTGACTCACTTTGATACGTCAGTCTGTGGCTAATTTCAGGTATTATTTGCGTACTTCATTTAAAACAGAATTGCATGTATTTTAAAATAAATTTTAGTCAGTTTTACGAGTTTAAGGTTAATAATAGTTAGACACTGTTATTTTATTTTTTTTTTTTTTGTTTTTTAAAAACGCTTTCGACCATAAATTTACTACGTTAAGTCTATAGTTTATAGATCAAAGCGAAATGAAATTTTCATACAAAAAATATCTTTTTTCCCAGGCGTGAAAAATAAAATAAAATTAAATGCAATTATTTAAGCGACAAGGAGGAATAAATTTGTTTCGAAGTAAATATAATTCAACGGACTTGTCTAAACCAAATATAAAACAAATTTTATTTTCTTTGCAAACCTTTCGACAGGAGATTTATTGATGTTTCACTTCGATTTGGATTTCACTTCGCATTGATGTATAAACTAGGCTTTAATGTAAAAAAGTTATTCGTATTTTAAGATTTCCCAGCATATTACAATACTTTTTTAAGTCTTGCTGAGCTATTTTATTCATATTGATGTGGTAATTGGGTACGTTCAGAAGACATAGGGAACTTTATATGAAGTCAACTACGTACGTGTGAACCCAAATTTGACTTAGGAACCTAGAAACGTCATTAATGCCAAACTACAAACTTTACTTCAATCAGTTAGGAATTTTGTAATATTATTTGTAAAATTTTCTTACTAAAGTCTTAACTACATAAGCCAAAAAAGTGAAAAAGTACAAAATTGAAAATTTTCAAACTCATTTTGGGATAGTTTTTCTCACAGGAAAACTTATAGAAATGATGCAGAAAGCTTAAATTTTGGTTTAAAAATAAAATGTGTGTATTCTTTTTCACACAACAACTGCGCTAGCTGGAAAAAAATATTTTTACTTTTGTAATTTTGCTAAAAGTGGCCAATGTAGTTAAGGCTTAATGATACATTTTTTAAATTGTTTCTTTATTAATTTATTTCAAACTATTAAGATAAAAAAAAAAACAAAGTCACGAAAGAATAAAGTTTAGCTTGCTGTTTAATGACAAAATATAATCAGCTGATATTCTGACAGAAATGCACTTTACTAGGAATGTAGGGAGATATTTCTCACATAGCTTTCCAGTCATTTTCCAAAAAAAATTTGCCTAGATTGGAATGCATACTTTTGACAGCTGACCAATCAGAAACTATAAACTTGCCTAGCTTCCTAAAGTTCGTCCAAATATTCTTGTCAGTACAGGGAAGATAGGACGTTTGCATCTCAGTTTGGTTGCAGCGTATTGCATAAGTCTTTCGCATGTAGTAGTATGCATAATAAATCATTTCAAGTTTAATTGAAATTGATCAGCGTTGCCATCTAGTAGGTAAAATTGCACAATTATGAAAACTAAAAAAAAAAATTAAATTAAAATAGGTGCGTTTTTGTAAGGGTTTCCCCAGTAGGCCTAATCCATAAAAAAAAGAAGAAACAAATAACAAAAAATACCACTTCATTTATTTATTTATAAATAGTTCAGTGAGCAATTAAAAAACAGAATCATTTTAACAATAAAAAATAATATTTACATTGAGTTATAAACTGACCAAAAAGCCTACCTAATTGAATAATTAAAAATATAAAATAACAAAACATTTAATACCAGGTAGGTACCATGAGCCGTTCTCAAGATATTGGTTTCGTCTTTTTTTTAAGTGATAGCCGACGCACAACTCCTGCAGCCTCGCCATTTTATTTTTATACTAAAAAATAACACACACACTAATTTTAATCATAAAATTTGACCATTATATTTTTGCAAAAAAAACTTCTGCCGGCTGACTAGCCTAAGCAGTTTAAAACAACGACGAACGACCACACTTAGTATTTTTTTGATCCTAAGAGCTTTAAAAAAAAAGCTTTAATTCTGTAAGCTCTTGCACATAAGCAATAGGAAAAGGAGTCTTTTATGTGAGTTAGCTTACCAAGGGTCACACTATATTGTGTGAATACTTTTAATAAACACAAACAGCAAGAGATCATGTTTGGTTATTCATTGTGCCTACGGCTGTGGGCGATATAGGTCGTGAGGGATGTATGTCGCTTGAAAAAGAAATTACAAAAACAATGCCGTGGGAAGTCAGTGGCTATTGTGTATATTTAAGTGGCATTTTGTTTCGTGGAGAGCCTTGGGATATCAGTAGGTCCCACTGATTTGAAAAAAGCTTTCCCGTAAGGCCTGTACTGACAAGAATAGTTGGACGAACTATAATCACCTAGGTCACGTTCAGAAGAGCAATCAGAAACCAAAAAAAAAAAAAAAAATTGTCAAAAAAGTGATTGACAGAAATGTTTTTCGAGAGCCCAGATTAAAGTATTGCATTTACATACATATATTTGATAAAAGATCTAAGAACATGAACATGGGGTCCAAAACCGATCCTAAAGAAGAGTATTAAACCAATTTCTAAATAAATTGTGATAGCAATTAGAAATATGTAGATATTTATTTATTTAGCTTATTGCAAGCGTAGTACTAATTATAATAATTATAATATACAAACTTAACTTATCCATATATACTTAATGCTAGTAAAAAATTAATAAAGTAGAATGAGGTTAAGGAGAGGTGTATAGAATTCTTCTAAGGGAAGGGGAACTAAGTGAGAAATCGAAAATATCTTGTGCTGTATTGGCTAATCGAAGCATTCTGCTCATTGGATTAAAATGGCCGTAGTTGGTGCGGTGAATGGGGAGGTGGAAGAAGGGGACAGCTCTTAGGCTACGTGGATTAGTATTAATTTTAATCCATTCAAGCAACGCCGGAGAATCTATGGCTCCAATGATAAGCTGATGGACGAATATTATGTCAGCTATACGGCGACGTTGAGAAAGGGTGTACATGCTAATTAGTTGCAAACGGTCTTCATAAGGGGGTAGAAGAAAGGGATCAGACCAAGGTAGACTTCGCAAAGCGAACCTGAGAAATCTCCTCTGAACAGCTTCAATTCTAAGAGATTGAGTGATTTGGAAGGGAGACCAAACTTGACTAGCATATTCAAGGATAGGCCTGACGTATGTGGTGTATAGAGATTTGGTAACATGGGGGTTGGAAAATTCTTTAGACCATCGTTTGACAAACCCGAGGGAAGAATTCGCTTTCGCGATGATATGATCAATGTGAGAGCGAAAATTTAACTCTTTATCACATATTACCCCGAGATCACGAATATATGAAACGATAGGGACAGGTATGTTACAGAAGTGATAAATTCGAGGATTTGAAGGTAAGCGTTTACGGGAAAAAGTCATAGATTGGCATTTACTAACATTAAGCTCAAGAAAGTTTTTGTTACACCAGGTTAGAAAAGTATTTAGATCAAGTTGGAGTAGTGAAGAATCATGAGATGACGAGATTACTTTTATTATTTTAATGTCGTCAGCATAAATAGAAAGGTCTGAGAAGGAGATGATTCTACCGACATCATTTATAGCAAGCACAAATAGAAGTGGACCGAGATGGCTACCCTGAGGAACACCAGAGGAGGCGAGGATGGGATCGGACACTTCATCTCTAAAAACAACCCTGTATAAACGGTTCTCGAGGTAAGATTTGACCCACTTGATGAACGATGGAGGAAAGCCAAAGGCTTGTAGCTTTAAGTAGATAATTTGGTGACTGATTTTGTCAAACGCCTTACTGAAATCAGTAGTAATAACATCAACATCGTAGCGGTAGCCTTTTTCCATTGCCAAGAGTGTCATGGAGACAAACTGGGTAAGGTTAGTCGTAGTGGATCTTCCCTTTAAAAATCCGTGTTGAAGTGGGGAAACAATTGATTTGCAATGGAAATAAAGGGAATCATACACTATAGATTCAAAGAGCTTGGGGATAACGGAAAGTTTAGCAATCGGTCGATAGTTTGAGATTTCATTCTTACAACCCTTTTTGAAAATTGGAAAAATAAAGGATTCTTTCCAAAAAGAGGGAAAAACTGACTGTGAGAGCGAGAGTTGAAAAAGATTAGTAAGGGGTTCACAGAGTGCGATAGCGCAATTTTTAAGAAAAATTGCTGGGATACAATCGGTACCGGGAGAAAATTCGTCATTCAGCGATTTTAACTTTTCACGGACGGTATGGGAAAAAATGTTAAGCGAAGACAGAGACGTGTGCGGGGTATTTGAAAGAAATTTGTGGTATTCAAGGTCAGGTTGATTTGAATTATTGCTATAGGATTGAGAAAAAAAGGTAGCAAACAGGTTAACAATTACTTTAGCTTCGGAGGAAGATGTGCCGTGGAAATTGAATGTTGAAGGAAGACCGTCGGATTTTCTTTTCACGTTTATGAATTGGTAGAAGCGTTTAGGCTCAGTGATGAGACAGGTTTGCATTTTATTGAGATAGGTTTGGTAGAGAGATTGGCAAAGAACTGAAAACTCAGAAGATGCTTGTTGGTAGTAAAAATAGTTTAAAGGTGTTTGGGATTTCAGGTAAGTTTTCCATAACTTATTTCTATAATTACGGATGTTTCGCAACTCTTTTGTGTACCAGGGAGGAGATGATACGTAAGTTTTTTTTTAACTGTATAAGGGACACATTGAATGAGACAAGCAAAGATAGAGGTGTAAAAGAAAGAAAGCGCTTCCGAAAGTTGAAACTGGAAGAGTTCTCAGATTCATTAGTTGGCGAGCTATCTTGTAGCCCGAATATAAAAGAAAGAGGAGGGTGATAGTGATCTAGAGTGGAAAGAAGATGGGGGCTTTTAGAGACAGCTGAGTTAAATGGATCTGAGGAGAAGGCGAGATCAAGTTGTCTCCCTAAATTGTTGCAGATACCGCTTATTTGGAAAAGTCCAAACTCGAGTAAATTATCTGTGAAAATAAATTCCTTATCAGAAGAAGGATTAGAGGGCACAAAGCATGATTCATCCTCTGATGGTATCCATTTCAAATCAGGAAGGTTAAAGTCGCCTAGGATAATAAAGTCGTCATTGGAAGCTGCCCCCTCGACCAAAGAACTAAGTGAATCGACAAATTGCTGATAGATAGGGCTAGGTTGAGAAGGACGAATGTAACAACAAATAAGATAAAAACAACGTTTTGATACAGATAACTTTATGCATACGAATTCAAATAGGGGTGATCTGGAAGTTTCGACAAGTGATGCGTTGAGACGATTGTGGACAGCAAACAAAACACCACGCCCAGTAGGAGCAGTGTCACTAGTTAGGCCATCCGCACGAAAGACAGCAAAATCTGATGAAAATAATTCGCTGTCCAGAAAATCAGAGCATAGATTTGTTTCTGTTAGAGCGAAGATGTCAAAAGGAAGGTTTTGGGAATTAAGATAAACGTTTGAAGTTTTGGTACGAAGACCTCTTACGTTCTGATAATAGAGAGATAAGGTAATTGTAGACACAGTCTTTAAAGCAGCATTACAGTTAAATATATTGTTTATTATCACGACGAGCGAAAGGTAAACATTTTGAGTGTATGTGCGAAGCGTATGTAACAAGGTCTTTAGATACTGTAGAAGGAGAGATATTTAAGGTTTCGTGGAAGCGAACATATATTTTTTTGAGAGCGGCTGGGTCAATAGGAAGGCCTTCTTTTTGTATAGATACCAAAACATTCATTTTGGTTTTGCCGTTAATACAAACATTATCAGACTTGTTATAAAGATAGGAAAGGTATAGACGAACATTTTCATAAAGTTTACTGTCGCGTAATCTAGCCATCAAATATCGACCATCAAACTCATCACCGTTAGTAATAGGGGCGGCAAGTTTAGTGGTGAGCTTCGCAACGGGAGAAAACATTGGATCGAAAATTGGAGGGGGTGAATGGTCAAACGTAGCGTTAGGAGGAATAGGAGTCCTGGAAAAAGGACGGGGAGAAAGAGATAAAGGTGTGGGGTTAATGGTGTGAGAATGGAGAAAGTTGGAATAAAGACCAGTATCAGTGTTAAAAGAGATCCGTTTTTGATGCGGAATTGTGGATTTTTTAGATATATTGGAAGTTGAAGTATTTGGGAGTGCGGAAGAAGAAGAGTTATTCTTAGATCTAGTTACAATTTTTTTCTTATTACTTATTACATTCGGCAAGGAAATTTTAGGGGAAACTTTAGTTTTTGTATTTGACCATTTATGAATTTTTATATTATTTTGTATATATATGGGTTTATTATTAGTAGAACAAAACAACCATTGATATTTGGCTGGTATATAAATTTTAAAGCTTGAAGAGCTGATCTTGCGGCATTCACCAATTGTAATTTTGAATTTGCGAATAAAAAGATTCTGGATCCAGGGGCTTCCGACATTGATCGGCGTATTATTTAAAAAGTAAGGGTCGAATTCATTGAGGTTTTTCAATTTGTTAAGCCTATTGTTCCACTCGTCAACAGTCCACGTGTTGTTAAGGCGAATGATGGTAGGCACGGGCGAAGTAGGACATTCAGTCTGGGTAGAAGTAGTAGCTTTTGAAGCAACGTTGATTAAAGGAGGACTGAGTGAGAGAGGTGGATTGAGGGAAGACTCAGTTATTTCGGCAAGTATCGATGTATTATAATTGACTTCAATTGGTTGAATGTTCATTGGAATCTCATCAATTTTTCTTATAGTAATTTTTAATTCGTCGATTATATCTTCAAAAGAAGTGCGTGTTACGGTTATTTCACTATTAATGTCATTTATCTTTGATATTAGATCGAGGAGGATTGAGTTTAGTTGACAGGAAGCTGAAGATGCAGAGTTCGATGTTGATTGAAGTGATGTTTCGAGGGTGGACCGGATATTTACAATATGATCAAATAATTTGTCAAGAGGATATGAGTTTAGGATGGAAGAGAGAGTAGAACGAATTTCATCTTTAATATTGTCAAAGCGGCAGTGAGAGTGCTCCACTCGCGAATTAAGAGACTTCTCTATAGATGATAATTGTTTTCCCAAAGTAGATTGGCTAGAGAAAAAACGTTTAACGAGGGTCTCGATAGAACACTCCAAGGTTTCAATGCTCTTAGAGAAGTCGTCAAAGTGATGAAATTGCGCTAGTACGTTCTTATGAAACCGATTATTATCAGTTAAAATTGTATTTGTTGAGTCACTGACACATTTGACGGCGAGAAGAACGTGAGAGAGTGATATTTCGGAACATTCTTTGCACAGATAAACGAAATAGTTCAAGTATTCTTTGAGATATGGACATGATTTTTTACTGAGCCCGAGACAGAGAGGATGATAAGATTTACCGCAGAGACCCCGACACGAAATTCTTTGAGTATATTTGCTGTCTAAATAAAAATATATTTGCTGTCTAAATAGAAATAAAATGCTCGTGTCGACAGGAAGGTTAAATTAGGATTGAACAAAACCGCAATATATAGATTTATTATTTTTAATTAGAGTTTTTGATTTTTAATTAAAAATTCTAATTTTAAATTTAGAAGCCGGAAAGTTTTTTTTCACCGCAGTGTACTTGTTAATATTTTTTATTATGAAAATTTTTTTTTTTTCACTGGAATGTACTTGTTATTATTATTTTACAGAAGTATTATTTCTCTCTATTGAGAATAGTGCGTGGGTAGTTGTTTGTGTTGATAACGATGAAAGATGATGTATCAGTAGTTAAATCATGCAAAGAGAACAAGACCAATTTTTTTTTTTTTATATTAGAGTAGAGCCTGAGTAAGCTTGGCAGAACTATACTAAAATGAACTCACCTATAGAGGTAAGACAAAAAAAAAAAAGAAAAAAAAACTTTGTTATAGTTTTTTTTTTTTTTTTTTTTTTTTTTTTTTTTTTTCTTTCAATTCTGTATAACGATCACAGTCAGCTTGATGTGGAAAGCAAGTGAGAGAAGTGAGCCAAAGATTTTTTTTCAATTCCGATGAAGGCTTGTGCGTAATTTAATTGTCACTCTGGATACAGGTACTCGCGGGTCGCGGGTTGTGGACATGCAAAGTAGAAATACGTTTGTTTGATTGTGTGTAGCACCAATCTGCTTCAGAGGCAGAACATATACAACAAATGTTTCACTCACCGGCAGAAAAAAAATAGACAACTTAACGGGAGCAACTTAGGATGTTGATATGCAAAAATAATGATTAACACTCAATAATAAAATTATTATAAAAAAAATTAATTCAGGGGTTTAGGCAAAAAAATAAACACAGAGTAAGGCGGCAGATTTTAAGCCAATGTAATTACTGATTAATTAATGAAAAAAGTATGAATATATTATGAAAATTTTACTGATATTCAATGAAAACACTGGAGCTGAATTCAAAAGCAGGCGGAGGGCGTGACGTGTATGCTATGTTCTTGCTGATAAAAACTTCTCTTCTTTTAACGAATGTGGGGATCCAAGACCTTTTCTGCCTATTGCAGATAAAAGAAAACGTGAATAAAATAGAAAAAAAAACAGAAGAGGAGACTTAAACACAATTTCGGATAGGACACTCGGTCCAGAAGCTGAAGTAGCAGAAACTTTTACCTAAACGTTTTGAATGTTGATTGAAGACCTCACAGCATGCTTGGCTTAATGAGCACGAGTAGATAGTACGAAGTGAGTGACAGGTTGACTAATGGGGAATTCCATCGTAACGTACCCGACTTTACGCACGTAGTTTTCATTATATAGAATAAATTAAAAAGAACATAGCTTAACAATTTGACTTAATATTTTACGTCTTCACATAATTGGAAGTCATTGCTTTAATGTGACGAAGAGTTTATAATTCAAAGTTCCAAAATCTATCAAATATAAAAAGATTCATTTGAGTCAAGTGCCCGACAGTAAAACAACCAAAGTTTAGAACTGCATTTGTTCTTGGGTTATTTTAGCTAAGTTTTGAATAATTATAACAAATTAGCATCTTCCACAAAATTATAATTGACTAAGGACTTCCTGAACACAAAAAAAAAGATAGAATCAGAATAGTTTTTCTGATTTTTTGCATAATAGGTGCCGTCACGTGCCCGATATGTACATAATTAGAAGCTAAAAATCGAAGACACCTGTTGAAAAATGTTGTCTTCTGGGTGTAAATTGTGTATTTTAGCATGTATTATATATTTTTACAACATTTCAGCATATAAATCGCGAAATGCCTATAAAATAGGACCGACTTTCTCGAATAGCGTTTTCAATACAATTTGAGCATTGATTTTGGTTTTGAAGTCAGTACCAATTTGCAATTTGCAGCAATGCCCCAAAATCTTCAGCACTTTGAATTGCAACACTTTGCCTTGAGATATAGGTTTTTGCCTCTCGAGGCGTTTTATATTGCCCATCTTTTAATTCTTTTCTATGCATTTTCTAGACAGTTTTTGAACCCTTATCCTCAGTCCTTCTTCTGTTTTTCTTCCCATTTCTTAATTTTCAACTTTTGACGCTCCTTTTTTACCAAAATTACTCCTTAGTAAATTTGATCTTTCATTTTCCTTATTTTAATACCCAGGGTCTTGCGGTTTTTTCCGCGATATTTTTTAATTTTTCAAAACCATACGAAATCAACAGCTTTTTCGTTTTTTTTTTTTTTTCAGAGGTCTTCATCAAAAGTGTCACGTGCCCGACAAACTGTTAAGCCTTGTGTTTTACCTGTTATTAATGCAATTTATTTAATCAAAAGTTGACTTGGTGTGCTGTTTACACAGCATGGTTTTAATAAACAACTAACATGAATTTAGTAATAAACATATTAAAAAGTTGAACTGTCACGTGCCCGACATTATGATATGTGGATTTATGAAACGGTAAATTAAAAAAAAGTTTTGGAATGATAAAAGGAAAAACAGAAGAAGATATCAATGCAAAAAAATTGATGGTAAGATGCAAAAACCAAGTTTATCTTTGAACAAATGTGAGGCTAATTTAATAGTTTGCCAAAGGACTCTTTGCGTTATAAAGTTCTGATTAATTTAGCCTGTGAGTCAGAGTTTTTTGAGATGCAACTACCTATAAAAGTAAGGTTAGAGATAGTACTTTATATGAGTCACATTTACTTTTGGTTCCCGCACAAAATGTTTTTACACAAAATTGACCGTTTTTCATGGAATGCCCCTAATACTTAAAACTGACTTTGGCCAGATAATCCTCTTTGTATACATGTCTATGCTGCAAATTTTATTTGAATACAAATCATTCATTTTATGCTTTTTATTTCAAATTGCTGAACAAGAATTCCTGATATGCAATTCAATTCTATAGGAATTTGGCATTCTGGAAGTGAAAATTTGATAAACTTTTTCCGGCACCTAAAGCCGTATAGTAGCAAGAGTTATTACTGCCATTCGAATGTTATCTTTCTTGCAAGTTGTCGAATATTGCAGGTTTATCGGCGAAAATAATCCACGGGGGTGAAGGCTGTTTCACAATGCGACGAAAAAGCGAGACGTCAGCGTGACGGGATCTCTTCACAGTTGTTCCCTCTTTAAAACGAATTTCAAACAGCGAAATAATACATAATAAAGTATTTCTCGTCATCACGTTGCGTTTTTTTTGTTCAATTTTTTGAACTTTATGACGTGACGAGACGACGAGAAATGCTTTATTATGTATTATTTCACTGTTTAAAGTTCTTTTTTAAGAGAGATAAACTGCGAAGAGATCTCGTCACGCTGACGTCTAGTTTTCTCGTCGCATTGTGAAACAGCCTTGATATCAGACGATCTTATAGAGGCCAATTCACAGGACCATAACGCGACTGTTTCTTTCAAAATTTTGATTTGCTCGCTTGATGTATGGCACGTAGCGCCATCCTGTTTAAACCACATCACTTATCCACATTCATGTCATTTAATCGAGGAACAAAAAATTTATTAATCATGGTTCTATAGCGCATGTAGTTGACCGCAACACAATGATTAGCCTACTTTTTGAAGAAAGAAAATAAAAAAAATATGTTTCGATGTGTTAAGACGACTGTAAAAAACTACATAAATAGTTCCTGATGTGACGTTCGGATATCGGAAAGTGTACTTCAAAAGAGAATGCCCAAAAAAAAACCAGCGTGTCGATTAAAAAATTACATACATAATATGTGGCTTGAAAGAGCATATATGTATGTTTATTGTTGATTTGATAGCAACTATGAAATTATAGGCGTGTTTTTCAATCCCGCAGTGATTTGTGTTAAAAAAAAAAAAACGACTTCGGGGGTTACCGACGCAATGTCACAGAAAAAACATGGAGTTTCCATACAATCTATCGATAGCAATAGGTCTGTTATTTATGACGGTAGCACAGTTTGTCTCCGTGCTAGAGTCAGGCGCTGAAATTTCTCCGTGCTTAGCTACGCCCGAAGGGGGTTGTTATTTAGTGTTGCATTTAACACATAAACTGTTTAGCCCCGACATCGTTCTTTTCATCCGATACCCCTCGGGTTTGCAAAAAAAAAAACGCGTTTTATTTTATTTAAAATTCCTGAGACTAAAAAAAAAAAATTATGGCACAACAGCTCAGAACTAGGGCCTAGTGACTCACAACTCTCAACCATTCCTGTATGAGAGTTTGCAGGAATAAAGGGGACCTACAGTTTATTGCCGAATCCGAACGGATAATGTGAGCGGCACTTTTTGTATGACGAGAGATACTCTTGGAGGTTTTATCTGTTCCTCGCATGAGGCAGTAGGCCGTTATTTCGAACCTACACCTCCAGCATGACAGTCCTACGCACTAACAATCATGCCACGGCTACTACAATCCCTGACACTGGCTATGACGATTTTTTATTTCTAATAAACAAAGTGTTTTTGCATGCAAAAAAAGTTGGTTAGGGTGATGTAGAAAAAAAAAATGGACAATGACGCGCACGCGAGGGCTCTCGTTGGATCCAACATACTACAAAACGTAGAACCACGTCATTAATGCACTCTGTGCCGTAACTGTACGTACCTAAAGCGGAAAACGGTCTTGTCGAAAGTTAAAAAATAATAGTAAAAATAATATATTTAAAAAATCTTAAGATTGGTCTTGACGCAAATTTTCACATTTTATAGTAATCCGAAGTCCACTAAAGCCCCCGCATTGGTTCTTTTGTATAATCACTTTCAAAGAGGGGGATGGAGGGTTAGTGGAAGTTTATTAAAATTAAATATTTGTCTTGGTATAATATAAGCATGGGATACTATTTAACTCCCGATCTTATAAAGCCGAGTTGAGCACCATAAAATAAGTCTTAAAATAGTTATAGTCCTTTTTATAAAAAGGCTAGCTGACCCGGCGAACTTCGTTCCACCCATTTTTTTTAAAATCGAGCAAGCTCCAATTGTTATCACGACTTTTCCGGCCTAATTTTCCATTTTGTATGTCCATATTCAGTTTATCTTTTCGGCTCCTTTGTATGTTAATCTGGCTCAATACAAATCCAAGAAAAAAATCCCCAACCAAATCGGATGATGTTTAGCCGAGTTATGCGCCTACGAACACAATTTTATTAAAGAAATTTAAAAATTTCAAGGTGTTTTCGTGATTTTTCTACTTTTAAGGTCGAATTTTCTAATTTTCGGTCAAATTTTGAAATTTTCAGCTCCGTTGGGTGTTAATCTGGTTCAATACAAATCCAACAAAAAAACACCCAACCAAGTCGGATGATGTTTAGCTGAGTTATGCGCTTACGACCACAAAAAGGGATTCATTTTAATATATAGAAGATATTGAATTTTCTTTCATACAAGGGAAATGTTGCGAAATAATAACGGTATGGTGATGAAACTTGGAACAAACGCTCAATTTGTCATTTGAAATAAGAGTCAAAAGAGTTCATAAAAATATCTGCCGTGAAAGGGTGTTTTTTTTCGAAGGGAGGGGAAATTACCAAAAAAAAACCTTCTTAAACTGGTACGTTGATGAAATTTTTAACGGATTCTTTTAATTTTTGGTTTTGATGAAAAATAAAACAGTTTTCTTTACCACCTTTTCTCTACGTTCCAGTTTTGGGAGGGGTTTATTCAGACGTGCTTCACTTTTGAAAAAGTTAAGGGATGTGTTGGAAATATATTGTTTTAGAGTTGGCATTAATTTGTATAAGGTTTCGATAAGCGTTTAGTTAAGAAAGTATATTGTTGTTTTTCTAACGCTTTATGTTCATGTTTTAAGATTAAGGCCTTCTGCACACGAAGCGTCTCGTCATAGACGCGTACAATGAATGTTTGCGGCTTGTGTGGAGCTTGTATGTATCTCACGTTTGTTTCAATAGACAACTGCACACACGAGGCGTAAGCTCCATGTTTTCGTCGAAGCACAGAACATGCAAATCGCTGAGCGTACAACAATGTCAGTCGAAGCACAGAACCTGCAAATCGCTGAGCGTACAACAATGTCAGTCGCCAGGCGTATACAGCTTGAAGTATAACGTCGAATACATACCAAAATTGTGAAATTAGTTGAAAATATGTAGTGATTTATGTATGACGTGACGTTTCGTGTGCAGAAGACTAGCCGTAGTTGAATCGTCGTCGCTACATTAAGAATCTTGTACGCGTCTATGATACGACGATTCGTGTGCAGAAGGCCTAACTAACATTAACTGTCAGAAGAATAAGTAGGAATAAATTGTTTTGTTAACTAAAGAATAATTGAATCTTTTATTTACAGTAAAAAATATACATATATACATTATATATAAAACATTTTTGTAAACTACAAAAATTTACTCATTTCAAAAGTAATTTCGTATCTTTTTCGATTTCTGTAATCTTTCGTTGAGCTTCTTTCAAATTCTGCTCATTATTTTCCGTCATCTTCCCCAGCATCGAGTTTATTGAAAGAATTCTATCTCTAATCGATTGCACAGAATATTGTTTCAAACGTTGTCCATCCAGAATATCGTCTCGTATTGCATTGACAAAAATCCACATGTTTTCAACCTCACGTTTGGCAGACATCTTTTGGTCGTCTAACTCTCTGGCCAACGTGATCTTTAAGTCTTCAATCTCACGAATAATGGACCGAACTTCATTTTCATCATCATCACCATTACAATAATTATTTTCATCGAAACCAAAATTATCAGGATTCAATTTGATTTGGCTGCATTCGAGATATTTTTGTTGGGATTTCAAACGTGTCAACTCACACAGTATGGTTGTGCAGGATTTCTTTTTTGTAACTTTTTGCTCGTCCATTTTTGTTTTATTGTTTTTATTTATTTAAGGTTATGGCTGCTTCTGTTTCGGGTGGTGTGTCCTTTGTTTTCAGTTTATTATATCGTCGTAGTTGTCGTATCGTTGTCGTCGCTCACCAGGGAATCACGAAGTCCTTCGAGTTTCAAGGAGAATGTGACTTATTTTACGACTTGCCCCTTGTTTACTATACGTAATCAAACGTGTTACTAAGTCGAACTGACGTCGTCGTCCTCGCAGGAGTCGTTTAATCAATACTCCTTGGAATGTGTTGTATATAGCTAGGAGCTATGTTGCAAAAGGTATGGTTACTGTAACACCACCGGCACCGCACAGTGGTGCTTCTTGGTGTCCTCTTGATTTTATTTTTTGGTTTTCGCTTTATATAGGTATCCACTTTTAGCTTTTATACTGACAAACAAATAACTACCCAAGAGATGCAAATGAGAATTTGTAATAAGTAGAACTGCAAAAGTCGAACAAGCCATTAAGAGGAAGAGGGTGCGAGTGCGAGGGCATACGTAGGATAGGCATTTTCGTGGTTAGGCACTATTTTTTTCTTCTTATTTTTATTGTTTTTTTTTTTTTAGTGGAGGACACGGTTTTATGATTGTCCTTCTTTGTCTGCAAAAGCTATTTCAATATGTATCTACATTTATGCATTTATTTTAAGGACAGCACAAGAAGGAAACGAGGACACTGAAAATGATATTTTCATTTATGAGTACTGAAATGGATTTTTGATGTCTATCCAGTCGAAGAAGGAAATAGTTTTGTGAATTGGATTTTTTTTGATGGGGATAAGAAGTATTCGATAAACATACAAATAAATATACGTGTAAAGGGGGTCATTATTTTCGGGCATTTCATAGTGATTTGAAATCTCTTTTTTACTGTCGAGGAAGTCATTACCTCGAGAGTTCCGCTCCATAGTCTTCTTCTTAATTAAGTTAAGGTTTGGAGTAATAGATTACACAGTAAAACCCGGATAAGTGCTTTTGAGAGGTATACTTATGCGGGTTAGGTAGTTATAAAAAAAAAACTCGCTTAAGTGCGCATAAGCACTTATCTCTATATTTACAAAAATTTAAAAACAAAAAAACCGTTTGATGTTATTTAAAAAATTAAGAAATAATATTTCATCAACTGACTAGTATCGGTAACCTTTTAAAAAGGAAGCGCTAGATAAAAAAAAGCTTTTGTTTTTTTCTGCTGATTTCAATTATTTACCTAAGAGAATTTTTTTCCGGCAAATTTCAATAAAAGTATACAAAATAAAAGGCAATTAAGCGGGGAAGGTAGTTAAGCGAAAGGTACTTATTAGATAAGTTTTAAGACTCTCACAAACCAACGCGATTAATCGCTGCGACAATAGAAAACAATAACAACAACGTGTTATTTTGTTTGACAACCTAGTGTTGTTATTGTTCTTTTCTTTTGTCGCAGCGATTAATGGCGTTGTTTTGGGAGAGCCTTTATATGAAAAAACCCTCAAAATTTTGGTTCTAAAAAATAAAAAGTACTTATGCGGGTTACTCACTTATCGATAGGCACTGTATAGGGGTTTTACTGTACTTATGATTTTGGTATAATCGGTATTTGACTACCTAAAGAAAACCCTTAGTAACGAAAATGATTTGTAAAATTGTTTGGAAAGCAAACAAGAGTATATATTACTTTTACAAAAATATAGCGACATTTGAACAAAAATCGAGCATTTTATAACTGAAAGAAATGTGTATATTCTGTCTATCGGCCGAAACTGAGTAGCACATATGCTCTCACACTGAAAAATAAATATACATGACTGAATTACTTGAACTTTGCTAATTGCATTAACAACAATGTAGCTACATTTAATGAAAGATGTTAAAAAAACAAAAAAAAACAAAAAAAAACCGCTTAAAAGCTTATTTAAACAAGTTAGCCTACCCAAGTGAATTTTTCAACAAAGGTGAATCCCCAAATACCTACCTCGATTAAAAAATGAAAAATATGAATTTTTTTTTTCTTTAAAAGTTATCCCCAAGAATGGCTATGAAGATTTTTTTTAAATAACCAAAGTGTTTTTGCATGTAAACAAAGTTGCCTAGGGTGATGCAGAAAAAAGAACGATGACAGCAGGGCTTTCGTTGGATCCAACACGCATATACTAGAAAACATATGACCACGTCATAAATGCCTAGTACCCGTGGGATCATGGTTAGTACGATGGGCTCTGTCATGCCGGAGGAAGAGGTTCGATCCCCAGCCTCGTCCAACTAATAACACTGTGCTATAAAATGAAAACAATTGCACGAACTTTTGAAGTGATCTAGTAGAGTTTGTAGGCCTATTCGAGTACATCACGAACCTATGCTTGAAAACTTTCCTATACCCTTAAAATCTCAATTTATTGTTTAAAAAAACCGTTTTCAAGTGATTTCCCGCACTCAACAATTTTTAACTCGGCCATATTTTATCCGATTTATAATTTATTTACGGTTTTAAAAAGAGGATTAATAGCCCATTCCAACGATGTATTATATTACATGTGTAGTACGGATAATAATATCTGTAGATTTCTTAAAGGTTATCTGAAACTAACACTAATTTTTTACGTTTTTTTTTAAGTTTAAAGACCGTTTTTGGCAACAGTTTGCTTTACTTTTTTTTTCTTTGGAACATATATTTGAAGTGCTTTTTAAAATGAGTCAAACAAGCTATCGTCCCTAAAAATCGGTACACAATTGCCGAAGATATGAATTTTGCAAGATCACCTCGATCATACAATTTAGTACGAAGTATTTAGATTCCATTATATGATGCTATGGGAAATAGTTCGAAGACATATTTTTTTTTTTGATATTTTAAAAAGTATCAGTTCACAAGCCGAAAACCACAATTTTCACAATTGAGCCTGCTGTTGTTTTGGCGCCATTTTGTTTTTAAAGATTATTTTGATTTTCGCAAGTAACTGCAGTATTTTTGATCTCAGAAAAAAGATTTGTAGGTACTACAAACTGGCAGCAAATTTGATTTCCTACAAAATATTTTAAGTAACTTTTTTCGATAATCGTTTGTGTTCATAAGCTACAGTGGATTTATTCCTGCAGACATGCACACAGGAATGGTTGAGAGTTGTAAGTCATTAGGCCCTAGTTCTTCATGAGCGTTTGTACTATAAAATTTATTTTTTTTTATTTTTACGTCATACATGCACCCGTGCCCTACTACCTATAAGTACTAAGTACTACTACTACCCTAAGTGAGATCCGCTTAGCTAACAGTTTTTTTTTTGGTTATCCGACGCCCTTTAAAGTGAAACTTTTTTCAGTTATTCGAGTTTCACTTAAGTGAAAAAACCGCTTAAGCGAAATATTAATTCACTTAATTTGGTAATATTTTTAAAAAAATGTAAAAATGTACTATGTATCCAGATCCAAGCTACGTTAGAAAATACAAGTTCGATTAAGCACGTTAGTGCTTATCCCCTCTTCTTATGGCTTTAAGTCATGAATAAAATTCTCGTAAAGTTGGAGGGATGTGGAGGTAGCTTATACGGGTTATTTAGTTGTATTGGTGTCAGGAAAGTTCATGCCCGTGATCAGTGAGATCAAAGAGATGGCCCTGAGTAAGGTTAGTAACTGGGCCACGAGTTGTGGACTAGGTGTTAACTGAAGTAAGACTGAACTGATGCTCTTTACTACCAAAACTAAAATACCCCCCTTCACTCTACCCCGACTCAATGATCAAACTCTGTCTTCAAGTGCGAAATATTTAGGCGTTGTTCTCGACCCTAAATTAAACTGGAAGCTGAATATTGAAGAACGGGTAAAGAAGGCCTGCATTTCCTGCATAGCTTATTATGCCTGTAGTAAGACATTCGGTAAAAAGTGAGGTCTCCAGTCGAAGATGATACTGTGGACGTACACAGCCGTGGTACGACCAATCCTCACGTATGGCTCGATTGTATGGTGGCCCGCACTTAACAAAGCGTACAACATTGATAAACTTAAGAAGGTTCAAAGAACAGCTGTTGGTACCACAGGGGCCTTGCGATCATGCCCAACGGATGCCTTAAGCGTTTTTCTGCACCTTTTACCACTTGATTTACATATCAAATACCTAGTATCTTACAGCGCGATAAGATTAAAAGAATCGAATTGTTGGTTTACCAAACCATACGGTCACAGCAATATCACGAATTTGATCCCTGCCGATATGTTTTCAACACCTACAGACTACTGCACTCCTGCTCTGGACCTCAGTGGGGATTTTAATGTTATTTTTCCAAACAGGCAGGATTGGAAGGAGGACATCGTGCTGAGAGACTTCGACACTATTTTCACTGATGGTTCAAAGATGGAGTGCGGTGTGTTGGTTCAGGAATCTTCTCCGAATCTGTGAATATCTCTAGATCTTATCGGCTACCCAACGTTGCCAGTGTTTTTCAGGCGGAATAACTTGCAATTAGGGAAGCATGCAAATTACTCAAATAAGACCCTAACAAAAACCGTAATACTGCCATCCTGACAGGCAGCCGTTAAAGCAATTGTCTCGCCTTTATCATCTTCTAAATTAGTTCGTCAATGCCGAGATGAGCTTTCAAACCTAAATCCTAACCTCAAGGTCACTCTGTTCTGGGTTCTGGGTCTTAGTGGCATTGAGGGAAACGAGCGGGCAGATGATCTGGCCAGGCAAGGATGAGCCCTTCATAGCTCACTTGCGGAAAGAGTGAGCATTCCTCTTGGAGTTATGAAGGGCAATATTTTCTCAATTTTCCTCAGTGAATCAAATCGTAGGTGGCACAGTCTTACAAACTGCGTCATATCTAGAAAAATTTGGCCCACCTATACAATAAAGCTCGTACAAACGACTTGATAGATAGACCAAGGCGAGACATAGCCAGGGTCGTTGCAACTTTTTCCGATCACCGGCCAATCGGAGAACGTGCGGCGAGGCTGGGCATTCCTAACAAAACTCTGTCGTAGCTGTGGGGACCAGCAGGAAAAGGAAAAAGTCATTCATTTCCTTTGCAAATGTCCCGCTTTGGCCAAAACGAGATCACAATCATTGGGAAAAATGCTTTCAATGACCTCGACGAACTTTCTGAACCGAAGATCAGAGACCTGATCTCCTTTCTCAACGCAACGAAGTGGCTCTGAGCCAAGCTCGGTCGCGTCTTCCAAGTTTTCTTAGTCAGGTTGCTGAGATCACGATCAAGTGACTATAGAATACCGAAGCCTACAAATTGCCTAGTCTGGCCTGGCATTTTGTCTGGCAAGTTACACTTACAAATTCGTTTTCTTTACAGGTCACGCGAGTAATGGTATCAAAATGGCGCACTTCAGCGCTAGTTGGGTCTCTGAGCTAGGTTTGCTCAGGGCCGCTATTTCTACCTACCTATATTCTTTTGAAGTGCTTAGGAGCATTATATTGTAAAATTATAAAAAAAAATCGGTCAACCTTTTAAAAATCTGTACGGGAATAACTCAAAAATAAGGTAATTTTGTCAAAAAACGCCAAAACCTTATTATTGAAATGAGAATTTTTAAGCAAAAGTTTGAAACATAGTTTTTCTACGATCCTTTTAGACTTTAGCTCAACGGACGGACGGTATGACGTAAACTCATTTTTTTTTTTGCACTTCTAAATTATTCTAAAGTCAATTTTGATTACAAATTTTAATTACACACGAAAGACGAAACTCACCTATTAGAGCAAGTAAAAAAATAATCCCAACAATTTGTTCACAAAATTCGTCAACATAGGGCAAGCAATTTCTTCCACTAAATCCCGACAACACTCGATCGTTTTTATAAAAGTTACAAACGCATGGAAACTTTACTATCAGTGTTACACCGAAGCTAGTGTAACTATATGCAATAAGGCTGACCAGACGTCCTCTTTTAAGAGGAAATGTCCTCTTTTTGTCTTTTAAAAAATGTCCGGTATCTTTTTGGGAAAACGGGCAATTTGTCCTCTTTTTGAATTAATTTTTCGACATCACAAAACTATAACAAAACTTTTTTTTTTTAAAAGGTCTGTATCTTTCTAGTGTGAACATGACCTAAAATATATTTTTACTTGAGCTCATTCACAACGCCATCTAATGCTTTTTTTAACAATCATCTAAACAGACTCACTCATTTGACAGCTCAATTCTTACCTCTTCAATTCTGTTTAATGTAAATACAGGATAGTTTGCCAAAATTGTGTGCTTTTCTAATGTGAAAAGAAGTGAATTAAGAAACAAAATACCAAATGTACGTTAACGAAGATCTGCAGAAAAATTTACCAAATGTTCAAGCAAGAAAATGTAAATAAATGAACGACATAATATCTTTTGCCCGTCTTGTAATTATTTAATCTATATGTGGCAAACAACAAAGGCAAAACATATCTAGACCAACATTTACAAACTGAAAAACACAAATATAGGGAGTTCATGTAAAAATATTACAGAATTTTGCATTCCAAAACATTCAATCAAAATTGGAGGACCAGCTGCATACAATACAATAGTGCACCATTATGCATTTCGATCGGTCGACTGTATAGTCATAAGTTCTTGAGATGCATTTTGCCAGATTCGAAAATTGCTCAGCACATTTCCAGTGCGAGGACAAAAACAGAAGCCATCGTTACCAATTTTTGAGGTGTCCTCTTTTTCGTGGGCATGGATCTGGTCACCGTATGCTGCAATGCATGTCACAATGTGTGTTTGAATATTTTTATATTTTTTTTATCCTTTCCATTTCCCTTTACTTACTTCACCAATCGAATATCCATCCATCAACAACATCAACAACAAAAACAAAAAAACAATAAAAAATCATTAACCACAATGGCAACTAATCATCACTCACTTCCAATTGCTATACAAAATATGTATATTACCTACATATATTTCGGTTTTTTTTTTTTGGTTGAGAACGTCATGTGAAGATTGTATATAGCTGTATTTATGGTTTATCAAATTAAGCACTGTTTTTATCGAATTTTAAACATTTCATTGGAATTCGTTAGGCAAATAATAATAATAATAACAGTTATGATTTTTTTTTTTTTTCATATAAAAAAAATAAATAACAAGTTTTTAAATAAATAAAATTCATATTCAAAGAAAAAAAAAATTCAATCTCCGATTTTACCTGCGGCTTTGTAGTAGGTATTTATGTGCATATATGTATGTATGTACCTACCAGGAAAGTTGGTAAAAAAAATTTTGTGATACAATTTTGTTCATATCTTAACTTTTTCGCATTATTTTCTCTGAGAAGCTAGCATACATAAATTATTGTTACCCTCATGCCTCATATAAAAATATCGTAGAGCGTACAAAATTTCCAAAATTTTGATATCAATTTAAAGATAAATGTAATATTTTAAAAATGTTTAAGTTTTCTGGTTAATGTTTACTTGACTGGAGCTTCGTTAAATTATCAAAAATTATAAAGCCATCGTCGACGGTCGCGTTGAGCTGTACATATGTACATATGTATGTTATTGTTAAAAACCGAAAGTGGAAATTTTAAACTTCGACGTTGATAGTTAGAAATTTTTAGCAACAGGGTTGCGTAAGCGGGAAAGAGGACCCAAAGAGGAAGTTTTCTAACCCCCAGTTTCAAAGTTTAAGTTTAAACTCTGCTTTTGGTTTAAACTTGAGTTCAACTCTTAATTCAATTTCACAGTGTACGTTTAAATCTGAACTTAGTTCAATCTATAGTTTAAATTAAACGTTTGTCGTTTAAATATAAACTCTTCCATCTATAGGCGTTTTTTTATTGGTAAGTGTAGGCAGCGCAGCAAAATGGAATAGAATATTTGACGTTACCGAAAATATCATCGGCACACAAAATTGTCCCGCTAGATGCGTTGACATGTTCTGTATCTGAATCATATGGAGACATGCAGAGGCATATTATATTCCTTTCAGAAGAAGGGCTTCCATTCGAAAAACTATCTGAAACGTCACTAGTAATTTATAGCGATAGTTCGCACTAAATACTGTAGTAAAGGTTAAGTTCATCTGCTATCGGTCAGGAAAAAGTGACGCTTCCACACAGAAGTAACAGATTGTCATACACAACGAAAAAACTTTTGCAGATATAGGCTGCTGATAAGTTTTTACAAATTCTCCAACTTTTTAAGATATCAAAAACTGAAAAATGCAACTGAAGTTTAATCATAACACTCGCATTGTGTCGCGTAAATACTGTGATGACATCTTCATTCTTTTTTAACTTCGGGTAAATAAATGTTGTTAATAAATGATTTTATTCATTTATTTTAAATTTTTTTTGCAGAAGTTTGGACCACCGTGTAAATCCAACTTATGTAAGTATATGTTTCGAGTCTGTAATGGCATTATATTTTTTTGTCAAATTAATAATCTTAAACAAAATTGTCTATTATTTGTATTTATATAGCAAGCAACGTGAAGTTTTTAAAGGTATTATTTTTTACTTCTCGAAGAGCAAAAGTTAGCCTTATAACATGAAAATAAAGTGGTAGAAAACACCGTTTGCTTTCTATTTTGTCATTTCAATCATTCAATTGGTACTCAACGACTATTCGACTAAACCTTGATATAACCATTCATTTCAACTCTCATTCAACTTGACATTAAAACGACAACATTTTTCCAACACACCCCTTAGCTTTTTTAAAAGGGAATTGGTTATTAATAGGTATTTTATTTTTTGGCTTGGAAAAGAATAAACAAAGAAAATGTATTCTTTGTTTACTCTTTTAAAAAATGACAAAAAGATAAATTTATTAAACTTATAGCACAGGCACAGTAATGCAAGTCTGAATAAAAAGCCATTTTAACCCATTTTAATTTCCTATTTTGTTTCTAAATAATTATTCTTTTCGGAGTCAGCTGATTTTCACACAGATACCAACTTTGCGACGATTTAAAAGTGGATATAACGTTTTATTCGGATGTCCATTACTTTGCTAGCTGAAGGTTCCCAATAAAAAACGCCTTGTATAGGAACATTTTTTCTCATGTTCTTCGATCATGTGTTTATCTTTTCTTTTCAAAAAAAATACAAAAATGAGAGAAATGCGCTTCAGAGAAAATGGTAAGGTAGTTCGGTAATATAGTTAGTTTAATTGAACTAAGGTTCAGTTTATGCTATGAAACTCAAGGAGTTGAACTTTAAATTTAAACCTAAGTTCAGGTTTAGCTGATCTTAAGTTTAAAGTTTCACTGTGAAATTGGGGGTAAGTCAAATACCGAAAACCAGATGCAAAAATCTTTCTTAGTTTTTGAGAAATTAAAAAAAAAAACAAAAAACAATACAAAAAAAAACAAAAAAACAAAAAACAAAAAAACAAAAACGAAAAAAGATATCGTTTGATTTATGGATGGAAATTTTGTTGTGTCATAAACATAATCAAAACAAGCAATTTTAGAAAAAAATACTTTTTTTTTGTTTTAATTTCTCAAAATATAAGAAAGATTTTTACATTTGGTTTTAAGAATTTAAATAAGAATTGATAAGAACATTGCATAATAGAAAAAACAGCAGAAAAAATTTGGAAAAAAAACAGCTTGAAACAAAAAAAAATCACAATTTTTTGTGAAAAATTTTGAGAAATCAAATTATCAAAAACTATTCACTCAAGCAACTTTATGTAAAAAGCAGATAAAAGAGTGAAATATTACGTAGTTTTCAAAACATTAACACATCGTCGTCGGTCCTATGTAATTTCGTTGATTTTTATTTTTTTTTTCCATTTTAAGTCCCCTTTCACACAAGGCAACTGAGTTGCCGGCAACAATTAGTTCATAGGCGAGAGGAGCAGGAAGAAAGAGGGGTAAACGAAATCTCCCCGGTCGACAAATTCAGGAGATTTTTTTGACGTTTCTCTTAACACTACGTTTGTGTGCGTTCAACCAAGGTAGTTTAAAAGGAAAATACAGCAAGTCTCCTCCGACTTTGTATCTTCGTGTGAAAGGTACAAGAGATTATTAAGAAGATTTAAAGAAAACGTCAAAAAAATCACCAGGAACTAGTATCTTCGTGTGAAAGGGGACTAAGTCAATTTTTCAGAAATTTTCGCCACCGCCTCAGTGGAAAGATAGAATTTTTCTTCTACAATTTTTTTTTATTTCAGAATGATCCTAGGAATTATCCCCCAAAATATTCTGTACGAATTAGGGGACACCCTGTATAACGAATTGAGGTCGAAGAAAAAACTCACATTTTTATTTTTGGTTTTTTTTTTTTTTTTTAAACTAGAAGACAATTTAAGAATGTTTTTATTGTTTTTTTTTTTTATTTTTTTTTATTCAAAATTTTGTTTGTAAATTCTTTTTTTTAGAAACTAAGTAGTCTATAATTAGAATTAAATACAAAATGAAAGAATGGATTTTGGCTTTAAAAAAGGGTATAGCAATTGTTTTTTTAAGGATTTTTTTCCATTTCAAGTCAAATTTTAAATAATTGTCTCTCCTCCTAAAGAGGGGGAAATATACACCCTTCCGTTCGATTTTTTTTTCTTGTCTCGACCCAACCTACACCCTTAAGTGTTTTTTCGTATCTATATCGAATGCAAAACACCCTGTATATCCAAATAAAAAAGAAGTATTTCACACATTTTCCACATTTTTTGTTTTAATAGTTCGTTAAGTGGTAATTAGCAGAGGGGCTAACCAGCAGAACCATTTAGCTCCCTTATTTATTCCAACCACGTAGTATGTACATAAAATAAACTTACGCATTTCTCATCTCTTACATTAGGTACCTATACTAAACGGTAGTTAAAGATGACTGTGAATACACTTATTAGACCCACTATTTAATCAAGAAGACAGATCAGAACATTTGCAATTTTACTAATAAAGAAAACATCATCTTCTTCTCCATCTCGATACAAAACAATAATTCTTAAAATCAGACAAGAAGTATAAACAAGAGATAAAACACACATATAAACAAAAAAAACAACACTCATACGTATGTAGGTACTAATCATCCGGCTAAATTAGAAAATCTGATTTGTGGGCCTAATTTTCCTTAATCAACGTCCACGGCCAATGTAGTTGCATATGTATTGTATAGACACAAATTTTTGCGAAGAACTAAGTACCATTGTCTCGAAAAATACCGGACATTTATGTACATTTTAATTTTGTCACATAAATAAAGTACATGCTCGTTTGTATACTTCTGCATACACTTACACATTCATCTGGTCTGGTATATGTACATATTTTGTACAATACATACCCAGAAACATTTTTTACTTGTGTCTTTTTGTTAATAAACAAATAATATCTTGTGTCTAACAAATATACCTACAGAAAAATTTAATTCTATTACTCGTATGCACTAGATGACAGTTGCTGTATTCCCTCGATATGGCAGCCTCCAACCATTTCCCTAACCACCATACTCTTTCTAAGTTTCTATTTACGGTAGT
This sequence comes from Epistrophella euchroma, assembly GCA_947049315.1. Classification (NCBI taxonomy): domain Eukaryota; kingdom Metazoa; phylum Arthropoda; class Insecta; order Diptera; family Syrphidae; genus Epistrophella; species Epistrophella euchroma. The sequence continues at coordinate 114,460,081 of OX346245.1, read as the reverse complement.
TATGTGTAGGTACTGGTAAAGATAATATGAGAGGGTAAGTTGTGGATCCGTACAAAAATGAAAATAGGTTTTAGACTTTATGTTAGCGTTGCCATCTGTCTGGGTTTTCCCGGACATGTTTTTTTACCCTATGCAGAGAACATTCAGGATTGTTTTTCTTAATTTTTCGGGATTATAATTGATAAGTCTGACACTTTGAATAAGAAGTAGAGGAACGGGTGTATATCACATATACAGTGTACGTGAGTGAGGCCGCCACTGATCTCTATAATACACTGGATAGTGGATTCCCTACAAAGTATAACAGTTTTTCTACTTCCAATTGAAGATGACAAGTACGTAGGCAACTCAATACTTTAGGTATGTTCAGTGAGGCAACTCAACACTTTAGGTATGTTCAGTTAGGCTGAGAAGGCCAGTTCAAGTCGTTGAGATCTCAAAAATTCTACTACAACCGAAGAGGGGCAAAAACCAAAGTGGAATTTCTAAGAAAAAAAAAGCAAAAGAACCATCACTTGTTTGTAAATTTAATTTTTTGTAATTTAAAATAATTGTAAAAGTGAATTTAAAATATTTTAGTTGCAATTTTGTATAAAATTTTGCATTTCAAAAAAATAGGCAACTCAACATTATAACAATTCTCAAATGGCATCAACTTTCTTGTATGGATGCGCTATCCAGTGTATTATAGAGACCAGTGGAGGCCGCAAGAATTGGAAAAAAAAAAAAAAAAAAAAAAAAAGAAACTGTCAAAACTACAAATTCTCGTCCAGGGTCGTATAAGTTTTTGTTGGTGATGGCAAGGCTCCTTCTTTCCTGACCGCAAAGAAATATAACTAAAAATCATTTGGGCACCCCAGCTGTTAGCCGTCTAACTTCACGCCGACCCTGTGTGAATGCATTTGTGTTTGTGTAACTCACATTAGTTTAAAAAAAAAAAGCCTCAGTTTTTCTTCATCTATGGTCTGACATATATGCGTATCCGCATAGTATCTCCTTCTCTGTTTCGATAGTGGAAGCTCACTTCCATAGTTTACACTTCGATTTCGATACATTTCTGACAACTACGAGTGAAAGTTAAAGTTACTGTGTGATCGTTTAAAACCGTTTATCAACGATCTGATCGGACCCTATCAGTGTGGTTTTAGGCCCGGCAAATCAACCGTCGCCGTCGATCAAATATTCACACTCACACTCCGACAGATTTTGGAAAAAACCCAAGAGTTTCAAATCGATACACACCACCTCTTTATCGATTTTAAAGTCACGTATGATAGCGCCGATAGAGACGAGCTATACAGAGCCATAGCGCATCTGTGAGCGCCATCTAAAGTAGAGTAAGTAAAAGACTTTTGTGTTCGGGGTAGTTGCTATAAAAAAAAAAGCTCAATCAATTTTTTACCTGAGGGTTGACAACAAAAGATTTTTTGCTGGAAAAACGTTGAAAAGAGAGAAACGAGACAAACGAATTCGATATATTTCGTCCGAAAAATTCTAAGGTCAGGGTTCTGGATTCACACAGCTATACATTTGGATCTTCTTCATATTTTCTGCCGAGCGTGTGTCTCGAATCGATGATGAATAGGCTTTTAGACCAAAGCCATAACCAAGGGGGATAACAGCGGGCATAAATTCTATCTCAAAAGGAGTAATTATGCTTTATTGGCCCTTCCAATTAAATTTTTTTCAGTCGAGAAAACGTCAAGTTGATATTCGGGGTTTTCACGACATATGGATTCGTCAGAACTGAAGGCGTGTTTTTTTGCGAGTGGCAATTATTTTTTTGCATTATCATCGTTATTATACAGGGTGTTGGGTATATAAGGTGCACCAAAGATCTAGGGCGAGTAATTTGGGTTAATACAAGAAAAAAACCGTATGGGAGGAGGGGGGTCTATTTATTGCGACTTTTTTTCAAGCAGAGTCGTGAGAATCGGATGTAGATGTAGCTCTGATAAAAATGTTCCGATATCAGCTTTTTTGTGCCTGTGAACTCTTTTATCATACTATTTTGGCTTCTACCGTTATTTGTTACGATTACGTCGTCAATGGTTGAAGCTCAACTCTCGAGAGGGTTTTATTTTGCCTTTTTCTTGCAATCAAGGAAAGGTTGTTTGCTCTAAATATATGCGACACGAAAAATTTCAACAATTATTAGCCAGTTTCTTTTGCAGTTTTTTTTTTTTTTTTGCCTAAAATAAAACCGTTAATTAATTTTTTTTACAAACTCTACCGATTTTAACTATAACTTTGTTTATTCAATAAAATTAACCCGAAGTTAATATCTTTGTGTGTTCTCAAGATGTTCGATATTTTTTAACAATTTTTAATGGTTTTTTTTTAATTAAAAAAAAAACTGTGAGTTGATTTTTTTTAAGTATTAACAATTTTTCACTATGTCATTATGCATAGAATGAAACCAGGCCGAAGTCGATAGCATTATTTGTTCTAGAGATATTCAAGAAACAAGTTATTTTACCATTTTTTTTTTCAATTACTGTAATAAAAAAAACCGCCAATTGCATTTTTCTGAAAATCTTTTCTGCACGTTATGGCTTTATTATCTGTAAAATAAAATTTATTTTAAGTCGACATCTCTATGCGTTCTCGAGATATCGTCAGCGAAAAAAGGCTTTCGAACGTACAAACGTACGTACACAGACATCTCTCTAAAAACAATGTAATCCGACTCCAGAGACCTTGAAACATCGAGAAATGTCAAAATTTTCAATTTCACAAATCGGACCGTTTACAATAACTTCCAATGGGAAGTTAAAAAGTTGTGTTCTTGTATTCAGTATGGAGATACTGCAACAGTACGGTGCCAAAAATGTTGAACCTATTCAGATGTGCGGCAGTGTATATCTACATTTCCTTTTACTAAAGGAGCAAATTCGTGCAATCCAGTCGTGCAATTTAGTTACCAAATAAGTTGATAAAATAAGTTCCACTAAAATAGTATTTTGTATCAAGATTTTCTTTTTTTGATTAAAATGTCGAGATTAAAATTGTTTTTAATGCAAAACTTTGCATTTTGTGTTTGCCGATTTAAGATGTGATTTTCAATTATTTTTTTTTAAAGTTTAAAGATTATTTTTGTTCTTGGCCAAATCCGGGGTAGGTATCTGAAACTGAATAGCCGTGGTCGTCAATTTATGACAAGAACGTGCGACCCAACTGTGTCCACTTATAAGCCTTTCCCCTACTAGTCATCACGACAACAATGTAGCAATATTCTTTTCGCGATAAAAGTATACTAAACTCCAGTATGATGGTTGACTTTTGATTACAAGACCCCTTGCTATCTCAGTGTAGCCCAAGTACACACAACAGTTGCTGCAAGCTCTTCCCTGGTGGCAATCAATTCTATTATCTCTGCCTATTGGTGCATATAGTATTATGTTATCGCAACTTAAAAGATAAGCATATAGCAAGCCGCGCCAGACAAAATAATAGCTAGACAAATAATATTGATACAACTGCTGAAAGCTGAAAAAAAAACAACATAATAATTTTTTTTTCACTCACACAAACACAGTCGATTAAGTTTTTGAAATTTTTTAAGATAATAATTTTGTATTGTTGTTAAACTGTTGAATTTGAAATTGAAAAAAAAAAAATATGGCGAAGAGAATATGAAAATTCTTAGATTACATAAACGTATGTATTTGTGTGTACCTACGATGACGGAATTCCGTCCTTGAAATTTAAAACCTAATCCAATATACATATGTAGGTAGTAGGAAAACACCAGAAAGATATCGAGTTAAATCGAAACCTGCCTTCTACCCATATTTAATAGCTATGTACATATTTACATACATACATATATGAACGTTACAATTTTCTTCTTATCACCGTGACTGTTTGTTGAAATGATTAAGCTTAATTAGCGAAGAATTCTGGGCGCAAAGAGAGCACACAAAACACAATGAGAGCAAAAGCAAAAATCAGAATTCATTGTAGCCAGGGATGTCGTTTTATCTTTTGAAAAATCAAATTTTCAAAAAAAAAAGTAAATGGAAGACGACAGTAAAACATATGATTTTTCATGTATGTACATATTTTATTATTATCGATTTAAAAAAAATATATATATATACACTTGCGAGCAAAAAAACGGAATCACTCTCTTTCTTCATTTAAAGACAATAATTTCTCAATGTAATTGAAACGCATGAATGTTTATGGTATCGTTAAAAAGCTGCAACTATTAGCTTTAAATTAAGTTTAAAAACATATCAATAACGTCGAGATTTTAAAAGTTAATCGTCATAGTTGAAGCATGTAAATAAAGTGAAATGAAAACAAGAAGTAGCTCGAAAAATTTACGTATTAAACGAAACTAAGCGTAATTTATTGTTTAAGTATCTTGAATTGCCCCCTTATTTCTAATTACAGCTTCTAAACGATTTATCATTAACCTGGATGCGATTTTTTGTCTGTCTCTTGCGGTATTCTTTTCCATTCGTCTACCAGTGCCGCTTTCAGTTACTTAATTGTTTCAGGAGCTGGATTTCTGGCTATAAAAGCTTCACTTAAGCTCATCTAACAAATGCTTGTTAAGTTTTAAGTCTGAGCTTAGCGCCACCTAGTGCATCGTGGCATTACCAACTTCCCTAAGGAATCCGACTGTTTCCCGCGCAGTGTTGCGTCGAGCGTTATCATGCATTAGTACGAAATCCCTGGCAATACTCCCAACATAAAAAACGACGTGATGCAGCAGAATATCGGAGATGTGTCAATCCGCAGTAACTCGACCTCGACCACCACAAGTAACAAAAACCAACTCACTTTTCCTACAATTAAAATGCCTGAATGTATCTTACATGACCCTCCCCCATAAGTCACGGTTTCGAAGAAACTGCGTTGTTCAAATCGCTCGCCATTCTGTACATTCTGCCCCTACGATCACTTCCATGCAGACTCATTCTGCACTCATCCGAGAACATAATTAACCTGCATTGATTAGCTTCCCAACCGTAGTTCGCTAGAGAAAATCGAGGTAGAGCTTGTCGGTGATGTGCAGACAACTTCGGTCCCGTGGCAGGTCATTTCGGGATAAGGTCTGCTTCTTAAGGTCGTCTCCTACCTGTTCATTCACTAGAAACTCTTCTTCATACCATTTCAAACTGTTGTTGAACGTCAAGGCCAGTCAAATGACGATTTTGGAGAAAAGTCATTGCGATGAATCTTTGATATCTCTAAGTGGTTTCCCGGTGATATCCAGATTTTGGCGTTCGCACAAAATCTCCAGTTTCCTTGAACCTGAACGTGCTGTAGATCTTTGATGCACATCATTGGCTTATATGGAGCTGACGGGCCACGGGTTGGCTTATTCCTTGTTGCAGTAGTGTAACAACTTGAGCAAGATCTGCAAGTTTGGTATCCATTTATTTCCAAGATAAGAAGGCCTATTAAATCGAGAATGTAAAAATCTAAAAATTCTCTTTTAAGAGCACACTCGATGAACAAAACTAATAATGGGCCCGAATATTGACCATCAGTGTTGCCTACTAATGCTTCCAATTTTAGTAAAATTTGTTATTTTCATTATTATGGCGGATAACGCGAAAACTATGCAATGCATTTTTATGATTTTACCCTCAATTTAAAGTTTGAATTTCAAGCTTTAAAACGTGAACATTAACATTTTAGTATTAATATTGTAACCACAGATATTCTTGCTTTTAAAATGCGAAAGTGAGTGATTCCATTTTTTTGCTCGCAAGTGTAGTTTACACTAAAAATTAGAAAAGTAGGTATAAATAATTATTAATATAAATTAAATTATATAAAAATCAGTCAAGTAGAAAACTTGGCACTATTGAATTGGACTTACTGAATTATTGGTTCAATATAGCTGTTAAAGTATTTGAGTACCCATTGTTCAAATCTTGCTTGGTCAAATATTAATCCGTGGTTCAGGAATTTTAATTCACCGATTTGGGCAGATTAACTGAGTTTTTGCGAAAGTTAAGACAAGTAATTGGCTATGAGCACATCATTTAACCTTAAACCATCGTTGAACCTGTTAATCAGACGAGATCGGTGAGTTTAGATTGCTGAACGGATTAAATATTAAACAAAAGCTGATGCCCTTTAATAGCTAAATTAATACAGTCCACTAAAACAAAAACAAAAATAATTCATTAATTTGTGTTTTTCTTCTTCTTATTCTTCGCTTGCCAGACCACGGGTATGTTTTTTCTATATGCAAGAATTTAACCCCCCCCCCCAGAGAAAAAATACAATTTGCAGTGCATATGCGCTGTAAATTTTATTAAGGGTCGGTAGTCATCGACCAAATTATTGCGTCTTTGAAAGGTACGACAGCATCTAACTGAGGAGCCCAACTGACCTGCCCGGGCGAAACGCATTGCACTAGAGGCCACACAAATCTTACAAAAAAAAAAAACACTTTCATTTTTTTCAAAATTTTGAGTTTGGAAATAAATTTTTCAATTGAAAAAACTTAATTTAAAGTACGCTGTAGTGTTTTTATGCATCTTGTGCCAAACAGCATTTTTTTTTGTTATGCTGCATATTTTACTATACTTGTTGTTATAAATTTATTATTTTGAATAGCTGTATTTTAGAAACTGTTGGGTCTACACAGATGGTTCTGAGCTCAAATTGAAGAAAATTTAATTACTTTAGAGCAAAGTTGTATTGGAAAAATTAATCCTTTAGGATTAAAATCGCAAATAACCGAAAAAAGCGCGAAATTTTCACTGTTTTTTTTTTGATGTTTTACCATGTTGCGTTCGACGTTCGAGTTCGATTACTTGGGTTTTTTTATGAGGCCAAAATCATAAACAACTCAGCAAAAAATCAAAACTACCGGATCTAACGCAAGATCTCCCTCCTATGAGACGACAATAAGGTTACTGGACTACTTGTAAATAGCCATTTTTAAGTTCATGTCAACTTTGATTTTTTTTTTCTTATGTACTAATATTTTTTTATTTAATTTTTACACATATACATGAATTTTTTTTACAAAAAGTTTTTAGTCATTAAGCTGGAAGCCATAATAGATAGTTTTGTATATATTGTAATGTATTCATGTCAAATCATATCTGCGTATTTTATTGTTTTTTTTTTATACTCTTCCTTTTATTTTTCATAGATACCAAGATACAACGTTTTTTCGAGTGAGACAAAAAACTCGAGACTGAGGAGGGATTTAAAATCGTTTAAACCCAGGAAGGGTTCATAATCAAAAAGAAAATTTAGTAATCTGTGGTTGTTTATTAATGTTTTAAAAATTCTTAGCTGAAAATTTTAATTTTTTGAGCATTGTGTTGAAATTTTAAAAAATTGCGAAATTCAAACAAAATTTGTGAAAATTTCCACATTCGAATCCAAATTCAGAATTCGAAATGAAGTTGTTTCAACCAAAGTTTACGAACACACCCAAGTTAAATCCATTCGTTGCGTTCGAGAACCCATCCGAGAAAATGTCAACACTGTCAACCTATCCAAAAATATTCATGTTAGCCGATTTAGATGAATGGTAATATGGAGTTTCAAAAAGTAGTACAAATACTGCAATTGCAGTACTTCGACAGCCCCGATTGTAGCTATATTCGTAACCATTGTGTGGTTGTGTAAAGAGGGAGCGATGCGATGTTTGATTGTGTAGATGAATGATGGTTTATTAAAGTCACGTGCAATTGTTAAATGAACTGAAACTGATAAAAAAAAACATCATATCGATATGTATTGTATACCTATAGATATATAACACCACAAAGTAATATTGTAGAATAAATGGCAAATAAATGATTAAAATGTACAAGTACATACCTACCTATATAAATGCTACAATCAGTGTGAAATGAATCGTATATGAGCGTTAAATATGATCAAAATGGGTGAACATTTTAAAACATCAACACTTATTTAAATTATTTAATTAGAACTGATATTAATTTGCTAGTGATGATAATATCTTAGCAAGCGATATGTTATTCCCCAAGAGGTCGGTTGATAATTTGTTTTTTTGAATACATTACCTAAAGTTGCAATTTTTTAACACTAGTCACTGTTATTTTTCAATCATTAGAGCTCCGGTACCATTTTTTGAAAGCAAAGTACGCGGCTGATGCGAGAATATATTGAAAATGTTAGTATTAAAAATGTCACCAATTGCAAAAACATACTTTAGTCACTTTTTCACGCAAATATTGGAGACTTCTCCAAAGAATCTGATACAAGTATCAATTTCGCTCGTCAAACAGCATACGAAAAGCATGATTTCACTGTAAAGGCTACGCAAAAACTCCAAAGAATCACAGAACCTTCAACAGGGAAAGTGACGAGTATCGATGATGTTTGCACTCAGAACTTCATTGAACAAACACAATGTTCAACCATCAGGCAGTTGGCTTTTACACATTTAAAAAGATCAAATTAATTGTTGGAGGAGCAAACTCAACACCGATACCATCCTTAACGGACAACAAGTTTCAACATCTCCTTCTGAGAAAGATGAAACGTTTGCCAACCATTTTTAGTAAAGTTTCAAAGACCGCCCATCCATACACCTCCTGGGTGGTCATTCCGTAATTTTCAAAACGATAATCATCAAAACGATTATCGCTGACGTGGTCGTCAATTTGCTTCACGTAATTCAAACACTATATCCTCGTCTATCGTTTTTCCAGAGATTGTCAAACCATCATTGAAATGTCATAATAACAATTTGCGTTATTAGAACGAAGTTCTTTAGTACACGGTTTGTTTGTAAGCCCAAGAAATCGGCAGAAATTTACATAAGATGGTGGCGCAATGGAATAGGTACTTGCTTCTTAACCGAAAGGTTCGGCGTTCAATCCCTGCTGGCGACACGTTTTTTTTTTTTTTTTTTTTTTAATTTTCATATAATTTGTATTTTTCTCAAATGTTTGCCATTTTGAAAAATAAGTAAATTATTTCACTCATTTAACTATAGTCACGTACAAACTTACATACTGTCATGAAAACAAACGCGAAACGATACCTATTTAGGTATCGTCCAAAAGCCATCGTTTTGATGATAATCGACTTACGTGAAGCAAATATTTGATCGTCAAAACGTGATCGTCCAGACGATATGCATTTTTAGGGTTACGTGTAGTAGGACTATCGTCGAAACGTTATCGTCGGGTGATAATCGTTTTACGGAATGAGTCCCCTGACTTCATCGTCGAAGTGGAAACCCGCTTTATATATCATCAGCTACCACCGACACCGTGACCTGATTCAATGCGGAAAACCCTTCACCGGAGCCTGATGTTTTCACTTCTCCTGAAGAAGTCACGAGAAATTCCAAAAAATTGGTGAGAAGCGATAATATTTCTAATTACGTACCTACTTAAAAAGTTACCAATTCTTAATGTTCTCCTGTGACTGTAATCTTCAGCAACAGCTATTGTTCGGTAGCCTGGAAAACGGCAAAAGTTATTCCCGTCGCAAGGAAGACAAACCGCGCAAATATGGAAGGATATCGGCCAATTTGGCTGCTCTGCTTTATGAGCAAGGTACTGGAGGCATTAATATTGAAGAAACTTAACTTTATTTTTGCAGAGAAAGAGATGTCATCCCGGAGTTCCAGTACAGCTTTCGGAATAAGTTCATCATACATGCACTGATGGGACTTCACACTGACGATATAAGCGTGCTTGCTGGACATCGAAAAAGCATTCGACAGCTTTTTTTTTTTTTTTTTATAATTTGCGTGCACACAAGATGTTTCTCGGTACCCTTAATATGTCAGAGACACAGTACGAGCATTAGGTATGGAGGAGGAAGGGATTTAAAAGGAGATGTCGGTGTACATTGATCTTGAATTTCTGAATATCACAATGAGAAGGAAAAACAGAGCTTGGAAGAGCATTCCGCATTCGCGTAGTACGGCTAAAGAACGAATCTCTGTATTTGACAGTACGCCCGAAATTGGGCTCAAGGGTAAACTGATGGGAATTCCTCGAAGCGCGAGTATTACGGTTGAATTGTTTAAGGCGGGGGAATGCAACTGGCTATTTCACTAGAGCACTGCCCATAGAAATAACGATAAAAGAGAGAGACAGGAGACGTTACGACCGACGGTGAGGGACGTAAATGCTTTTAGATAAAAGGACTACTATTGTGTCGGAACCTGGACTTTCTTATCACTTTGCATGAATAATCAAAATCTGCCTAACTCTTAGATTCTTTTATGTGCTTAGGTAGCAAAACCTGAATCATTAACCGAAGGAATCAGCGCTGGAGTGCCACAAGCCAACATATCAGGGACATCTTAAATCTTGTTCACTAGAAATCGCTTATATCAACCAAAAGGCTGCACGAGGAAGAAAAATTGATACAACTGGATCAATATTTAATGCAGCTTTCCAGGAGAATAATCAGGAACATAGAAGATTATCTCAACTCAGAAGCACAACAACTCATCCAGCAACAACTAGAGCCTAGTGACAGGTATCTATACGTCCGAGCCATAACTGATGATCGATTCGAAGATTTTATTCACAACGAAGTCAAACAAAAATAATTTGGGTATTTGAATTATAAATCGACAAACGGAGACTTACTGCCTAAACAGAATAAATGCTGGAACTGGAGCCGCAGACAGAACTGGAAGAGCTATCAAAAAGTGTCGTACTTTATTTTTTTTACCTGTCCACAATGCAGCTGTACAGATTTGAATGTATTTTCAAGAAAAACAAAGAATATTCTTGTGTAGAATTCACATTTTTTGTTTCCAATAATTTTCTTTTTAATAAGTAATTTTTTTCGCGATACAAATAACCACAATATTTTTTTTCGACCCAAAAAGTTGTTTTTATTCTCCATACAAATTGAAACGTTAAAAGTGTCGTACGTGAAAAGTTAAAAGTTGGTGAACTCTTCCGTCTGCGGCTGCAGCTCCGTATGCGGCTACGTTCCGTTGTGTTCGCAACATTGAATTTTGTGTGTATTCAATATTTTGACAGCTATTCCAGCTCCGGCTCCAGTTCCGTCTCCGTCATCATTCTGTTCAGCCAGTTAGACTTAGTAAAAGTTGATTAAATTCTCAAAAAGTATTTTGTGGGAAAGCACAGAAGACTTGTCCCAAAGATCAAGTTAAAAACTCGACAAATTTACATCTTTGACTCGATTTTCGAGTCCACGACGACAACAATTTTGTTGTCATGTTGTTTTGAGAATTAGGCGATAGCACGGAGGCAAGAGGAGTATCGATAGTTTTTCTCGTATTTACACTTTTTATCGCCTTATAATTGTATTTCCTATGCCAATCACGTGTACTTAATTGTATATATTTAAAGTTTTAACACCCGTTTCTTATCTATTTTGTTGGCTAGACACTGATGCATGTTTGTTATTCTGAAACATTCTACGATAAGCATTTTTAAATTTCATAAACATTGTATGGTTGCATTGTTTAAACTTTTGCTTTTTTTATATTTAACAAAAATGTTATAAATTTAAAGCAAAGAATAAGTCAGTCATGTGGGAGTAATTATGCTGTAAATTAATTTTGTTTGTATTTGTTCTTAAATAAAACGAATTTTTTATCAACACGTGCCTTTGAAATTTTCATATGAAATTTAAAAAGAAAAATAAACTTGGCACTTATGATCATAAAGCGAGGAAATTGGGGACATATCTTTTGGCTTTTGGATGCACGTAGGCATTGATCTAATAAAAAATTTGATCTGATATTAGGCGTGTTTTATTGGTAAAGCTATCCGTAGTACAGTACGATTTAACATGCATTACAAAAACAAAATCGCCAGTATAATTACGGCCGATAAAAAGCTAAAGTAGAATCCTACTGTGGATAGATTTTTGACGTTTATTCGAGTCCTGAATTGGATTTTATTAGTTTTGTTCGTAGATGTTGGTAAGATTGATAGGTTGAATTGAATCTCAATGGATGTGTTCATGAAGTAGTTATAATTGTTATGCTTTTCGATTTGACAGAAAAATTATCAGAAATTCAACCACATTTCGATCTTTGTTTAATCCAAAGATAAAAAAAATGATTTTTTTTTCTAATGCGTTTCTCTTTTCTCTTCAAAATATAAGAAAAATTGAGAGAATTAAGCCGACTGCACATAGTGTGCATGCGCATGGGCTTCAGGGGAAATGATGAAAGTACTGCCACACCACACTATCCCATTGAGATTGAGTATAACACTAACACATGCCAATAAAAAGTGCGTTGTAAAAATTCTGTTCGAAATAATGTCAAAAGTCATCAACTTATAAGCTAGCTGACATGTTTTCACTTTCGGTTCCTGGATGAGAAGGGCATGCATGAAGTAAGAGTGGTAAATAACATCTTCCCGGTCAACGATTCGAGGAGATTTTTTTGACATTCCTCTTCACACTAAGTACATATTTTTGCGTTCAAGTAAGATAAAGATACTTTTAAAAGAAAATACAGAAAATCTCCTACGATTTTACTTCAACGTGCGAAAGTTACAAGAGATTTTTAATGAAATTAAAAGAAAACGTCAAAAAAAATTCCCGGAAATTTATTTATTCGTGTAAAAGGGGACAAACGTCGAAATTTCATTTGGACTACAGTCTACGAACAAGCCCCCTTGTCTTTTGTTTACTTTTTTTCTGGTGCTTTACTTTTTTCTGCAATTTGTCGCTTGGCTCGCACAATTCACGTAAAACCTGCAATTATTTCATGAATTATTTTATAAAAACTAACTTTTAAGAATTTTGTATTACCATATCATCTTGAAAAATGTCCATTTTAATTTAATTTTTATTTTGGGCACATGTTCAATGGTGCCAAATGTAAAATATAAAAACCAAGCTACTGCCGATGCGTTTTATTGGGAGTTTCTTACTATACTATGTATAGATTCCCAATAAAACACGCCTATTATATCAATATTTTTTCGTTTTTTTTTTAAGTAGTGATAGTAGTGCATTTGCACACACCCTCCTGGATAGATAATGGCGGCGCGGGATGCAGAAACATGGCACGTGCGTCATCGTCAAGCGAGACATAAGTCCTAAATTTCTTATTGAACACGATACTCGTATAAAAAGTTTCAAAATGAATAGATTATAAACCACGGCTTTCATTCAACCAATTTTAGCCATAATATTTTGGGTTTTCTAACATAAGCTCAACTCAAAAAAGTATATCTGAAAAATTTTTTACCTGGAAGTTTCTGAGAATTTAATATTTTTTCTTTTTATTTAGGTTAAGTTTAAGAAAGCAGCTAACTTATATGGAAAATGGTTCCCTTCATAAATGCTAATAATTTAAAGAAAAGAAACAGCTATGCATACCTTGATTATCGATAAGCTAAAAACACAATCATAGAAATACATATGAACAGGACATTGATACCATAACCAAACAAACAAAAAACAAGCAATGCTACATAATATTTGCCTGATATTATTCAAATACAGATAAATAGCATTGATGTGGAACTTTATTCTATAGATACATATTTATATAGTTCACGTCTCATAAGGTCACACGACCATAATATCTTTGGGCAAAATATTTAAGATGAATCATGATATATGTATGTATATGAAAATATGTTTATTGTGTACTCAACAGGTTTGTATGTTAATACAACAACCGTCTGCAAATCAACCATCAAATATTTTTTTTTAATATGTATAACATACAGTTACTGTCACAATTATTCTAACAACATACATGCATATCTCGACATGTCCGTAAAGTTAGCATTACCACCTCAAAATTTTGAAAATCCAATAATGAGATCAGATGTCGTGAATTTGTCGTAAATTTGTCGTGAAAGAAAAAAAATTGTCGAGCTTCTTTTTTTTTTTTTAATTACCCCCTGGTATTGCTAACTTGACAGTCGAGTTAGCATTATCAACCCCAACTCCCCCCCCCCCCCCCTCCAAATTAATTTCAAAAAAAAAATTTGAGTACATTATTAATTGTAGTGAATTTGTAGTAAATTTGACTTTTACTTACTTTAGATGGCGCTCACAGCCCAGGATGGACTACGGCCTTAACTAACAAGCCCCTCCAGCCAGCTCAGTCCCTAGCTAGCTGCCTTCAGTTACGCACTCCAAGTTGGTTGAGGTCGTTCTCCACTTGTGTGCGCCACCTAAGGTGGGGTCTTCTTCCGTCAGGGGTAGATTCAAAGATTCGTCTAGCTGGTGCGTCGGTGTCCATACGCTCCACGTGTCCCAGCCATCTCAGCCGCTGTATTTTCAGCTTCTTGACCAGGTCGACGTAGCTGTAAAGCCCGTAAAGCTCGTTGTTAAGTCTTCTCCTCCATACTCCATCGATACAGACTGGACCGAAAATCACCCGAAGAATCTTCCTTTCAAAACACCCAAGCAGATTCTCATCCGTTTTTGACAGGGTCCATGCTTCTGCCCCATACAGCAGGACCGGGATGATAAGGGTCTTATAAGGTCTCCTTGGTTCTTTGAGAGAGGGTTTTATTACTCAAATGCATTCTTAGCCCGAAGAAACAGCGATTGGCAAGAGTAATTCTTCGTTTGATCTCTGCGCTGATGTCATTTTGCGATGTTACAGTGGAGCCCAGGTAGACAAAGTCTTTGACGACTTCGAAGTTGTACCTATCCATCGTGACGTTCTGCCCGAGTCGACGATGTTGAGATTCCTTTCTCGATGATAGCATATACTTCGTCTTGTCCTTATTAACAGCCAAACCCATTTTCGCCGCCTCCGATTCAATACTTGCAAACGCACCGGAAACAGCTCGCTTCGTTCTTCCAATTATGTCAAGACCTACCGTTATCAGAGTAACGGAACAGAAGACCTAAGAAGAGACTTAAAATACTTTCAATACGCGAAACGACACATCACCCATGACCCAAACTACTGTTGTCCAAGGTGCATTTCTGCCTCTTAAATTGTAGTTAAGTCTAAAGTTTTTCTTTGGACTTAATTTTACGGCCCAAACTGTACAACCTAGTTGACATTATACACATATGCATACAGGGTGTCCCCTAAAATTGTATGAGGGAAATATTCTACCGCCCAACCCTCCCCCCCCTTTCCCACAGGAGCGGAGTGATGGCAATTTTTGAAAATTTAACTTAAAATTTAAAAAAGAATTATTAAAAATTAACGAAAGCATATACAACAATGTGTCATAGCTTTTTTGTTATCTGCTTTTCAAATCAAGTTGTTAGTGAAAGCTGTGTAAACATGGGCCCAAAAAATGTCTTTTTTTTATAAAAGATGACTAATTACATGACACGACTTTTTTTTTGCCCACCCACAGTTATCGACAAAATGACCACCATTTAACTTTTTTTCAAATTCGCTTGCAGCTGATAAATGTATAGATAAAATGCACAACTGGATCGCACAAACTTGTGGTTAAAATTGCTTGTAATTTTAAAGGTTGTATATTATAAGTACATTTATACATAAAATTAGTATGTAATAATAATAATTTTATATTTATTCATCATATAAAAAATTGAAGAATATAGGAAGAAAAGCATAAAACAAAAGCAAAACAAAAAAAAATGAAAATCCTTGTTAACGGTTTTTCAAAAAATATTTTTGTTATTTTTTAAATTTCTTGAAATATGTCATTTTTAAGAATCTAATAATATACACCTAAAACACAATTCAAAAAAAAATATATTAACCCGTTTTTTAAAAATTGATTTACAAAAAAAAAATTATATTTTTTTATTCCAAAGAATTTTTTTTGAAAATCTTTAGGCCAAGCGCGCACATGCAACTAAACAGTTTGGTTTCGATTTTCAGCACAATGGGCTTATATGGGAGTACGCGTCGGTTTATGTGCGCGGACTCTCATATAATTCTATGGTACTCAAAATCGAAACCAAACTGTTTAGTTGGATGTGCGCGCCTGGCCTTATAGGTATACAACATTATCCAGTCTTACTTTTAAGACCTCCGCAGTAAAAACTTTGATCACAATCGGTCGAAAATGAAAAAAAAAAAAAAACGTTCTATGGCAGGTAATTTTTTTTTTTAAGCAAAATGCAGATAAATTACTTTTTTCAAAATTCTTGGTTTTCAAAATATTCACGAAAAACTATAAAAGGGGACCTAGAACCACCCCCTCCCCCCTTCTGTGTAAAGCTCGCGGCCATGGACTTAGGACTTTTAGTTTGTTTGACATGGGGGTCACCCCTACCAATTAAAATAATAACCCAGACCAAAAGAGTTTTTGCATTATGTTTTCCCTTCGTTGACTGGATTTTCTCAGAAACGTGAGCGGGCTAAGTGTTAATTAAAACAGTTGCAGCACAAAGAACATGTGCATGTTGACATATAGCCATTTAACCGAAAAAAAAAACAACAACCTGATCGCTATAAAAGCCGTGGTGCCTACTAAGTTTCCCTAACCCTACCTGATGGAACTGAACTGTCAGCAAGAAATAATGTCAAATACCTGGGAATACAGTTCAACGAATTATACCGATTCAACCCCCACACAGCAGCTGTATTAAGAAAAGCCAACTTCGCCTTCCATCGCATCCATCCGCTAATGCGAAAACAGAACGGACTAAGCCAAAAGACGAAGCTTCTTCTATACAAGCAGCTCATCAGACCATTCATCACCTACTGCTTTCCCATCTGGTACACGACAACAAAATCATACATAACGAAACTGGCAATATTCGAGAGGAAGATCCTGCGGATCTGCACAGGATTGCACTACGACAGGATACGAAGGAAACACGTCAGCAACAAGAGACTCTATGAAGAGGCGAACATCCCACTAGACAGATACCTCATCGAATCCAGCAGAAGATGTCTACTAAATATGATGACCCACCCGAACCCTCTGATAGTAGGGACTGTGAACCAGCCAAGACATCCCCACCAGCGGTACCTCGAAGCGATGGAACTGCTAAATGAGGATATTATATCAACCATTGACGAAGAGAACATTCCCTTCTACGTTGACCCAGGGTCAGCTTACTACCGTGGCTGAAATGACAACGACAATTTAATGTAAAATTAACAAAAACTCACAATGAAAAAAATTAGGCCCCTATTTTGTGCCAACATATATCAAAAAAAAATCACTGTATACTTTAAGATAACTAGCACTAAGCCAATTGTAAAAATTAACTGTTCAATAAAATAATCTTGAATCTTGAAGTTTCCCTAACTGAACCTCGATTTTCGGCAGTTCATCACCTGCCTGACAGCTCATGTTCCAAGTTCCACTCTCGAAATAAAAAGTGCTACTAATTTGAAAAAGTAAATAATATAGCTAAAAAAAATAAGGCACCCTGTTTTTATTTAGAGCGTGGAATTCTTATACGCATACCTAACGATATTAATATTGTACGAAAATTTATGACAATTACTGTATGACCAAATAACATCCACGTGTAAGTTAAATAGAGGAGAACAAATTAATGATATGCAGCCCCGAATAAATTATGGAAAATTTCAATTATTTGGGGTTTTGCGTCAATAATTTCAATAGGTTGGTAGATATACACGAACAAAATAACATCGATTTTACAATTTATCATAAACACTTGTTATTTTTTATTATTATTATCGATTAGGCTTAATCTGTTTTTTTTTTTTTTTATTCCTAACTTCATACTTATTGTTGTTATTTTGTATTCTGCAATTTTTTTTTTATTATTTTTATTTATTGATATTAATTTATAAAGACCAACTTGTTACTGATGGTTCAACGTAATATCATATATTGTATCAGTATCTGGTTAGATCCAGTGTTGCACGGACCTAATAAGATTTTTTTTAAACGATAAAAACAATAATAATGTTTCCAAGGGAAAAAGTATATGCTGATGAAAAAAAAAAGAAATTATTTATCAGGGAAGTACCTATTTGACAAATAATATTCTGCAATGCTTAGCTTGATAAACAAGTATCCGGTGTTAATTTGTTATTGTTTGTCGTTTTTTTTTTTTTTGTTTTTGTTTGTTCTTTTACTATAGTAAATTTTCAAAACAAGTTTGTTTTGTGTTTTGAATGAAAAGGTGTAGATTGTAGAAAAAGGAATAAGAAAAATATCTGCTGTTTCCAATGTTTGGCAAACAAAATTGAATTCCCGGTTTTAATCTAGCTTTATATTAGGGTTATAATGTTGGCGAAGAAACACGCTGAGACATAGAGTTTATTTAAAAATTTAAAATAATAATAATTTTGTTTTAATTTGAATTGTTTGTTTTTTGTTTGCTCTTGCGGCGGAAACACATGTCGTTTTCCATTGGTCACTCCTAGCATTTTTTTTTCACTCCATTCACACTCCCAACACTCCAAAAGCCTTCCATTTGCTATTCGGAGTGATGATTTAGGAGTGTTTTTTCACTCCGGATTTCATTAAGGAGTGCTGGGAGTGCAATCTGAACACATACATACTTTTAAAGTCGTTCATTTGATTAATAATTGTCAAAATAGTTGTTGGGATGTTCTGGAATTGAAATTATTGAAGAATTAATTTTACTTTTTACTACAACATTGATGCACATATTACGGAAGAGAGTTTTTCATATTTCATTGGAATCAAAATTGAGTGAAAAACTCTGAAAATCCAATCGAAAACGACAACGATTTCAATAAATATGCAATTAGAAAAAATTGCTTAGCTAAATTGTTGTTTTTTTATCGTTTAATTTTTCAGCACTTCCTTCCAAGTAGTAAACAAAGTCCAAGAGCAATCGGACGATATTGGAAAAAAATTAGAATTGAGCCCTGTCAATAAAGCGCTTCATCGCACTGCAACTCTCCTTTGATAGCGTTGGACGCAACAGATCAGTCGACGTGTTTCAAGGGTGTTGCAAGGGATGGATTAATTCCATTAATACAAATATACAACAAATAATGTCTATACAATTTAATTTTTGCCAAACAAAATCTCAAAAAAAAAAAAAAAATAACAAAAACCCAAAACTTCAAATTACTATTGACAACTACTGATGTCAACGGATCCACCGGTGACAAAAATTAGGACTTTAGTTCTTTAGTTTCTAAGAATTCGATTAAATCGCAATCATGGGGTAGCTGCTTTCGTCCAATTCACTATTATTCCGGCGTTGCTGCATTTTCTTCTCTTTTTGTTTATTTGCTTTCTTACTTTCTGTTCCACAGTGTTGCGGGTTGGAAATTTCAAATCCAGTCAAAACTGAACTGACTTATTGACTGAATATGTTTCACCTTAATCCAATCATAGGATATATTTTTTTCTAGTCAAAAAAAAAACTGTAAACTTACAAAATACCAATTTTTATGTCATATATTTCTAATTAAAAAAAAACATAATAGGTACTTTAAAGAATTTAAGGTAATTATTGCACCCAATTTCTATTTCGTTGTTACAATTTCTATATTTTACTAGCTGACCCGGCGAACTTCGTTCCACCTATAATTGATTAAATTATTAATGTTCCTTTCGAAAGTCGAGCAAGCTCAAATTGTTATCAAGACTTTCCGACTTTTCCAGCCTAATTTTTACAATTTTTATCTCCGTTGTGTGTTTCTCTGGTTCAATACAAATCCAACTAAAAAATCCCCATGCAAATCGAATGATATTTAGCCGATTTATGCGAGTAACACAATTTAATTTCAGAAATTTTTAAATTTCAAGGCGTTTTCACGATTTTCGTATTTCTTCGGTCTAATTTTCTATAAATAGAGTTGTCGATATTGGTTCAATCGTTGTTAGTCCTTTTGAAGTGGAAGAGATTTTATCCAAAATAGATATAAACAAGAGAGAGGGGTCTGATGGGATCCCTGCCGTTATTTAAAAAAAAATGCGCTATTTTAATGGCAAAACCACTTTCTTGGATTTTTTATCTCTCCCTAGCTACGGGGCTGTTTTTGGACTCCTGCAAAATTTCTTATCGGTCCCCGATTTTCAAATCAGGGTCAAAACAGTATATTACGAATTATAGACCTATTTATGATAGAAACTTAGCTATAATGAGCAATGCTATTATTTAGCTGTGTGACGCCAGAACCCCGACCTCAAAATTTTTTGACGAAACATGTCGCATTCGTTTGTCCATCGTTTGTCCACGTTTGTCCAGGCAAAAAAATCGTTTGTCCACCCTCAGGAAAAAAGTTATTAAGCTTTTCTTTTTTATAGCAAGTACCCCAAAATTAAAAAACGCCTCTACTGCCCACAATTTTGAACTTAGGGGGTCCGGACCAATTGCAATCGTTTGTCCACCGGCTCCTTATCATTGTCCACCCAAAATTTTTGTTTGTCCACCCTTAGTTCAAAAATTATTGAACTTTTCTGTTTTATAGCACAGGGCATAAAAAATTAAAATTTTTTTTGGGGAATGGAACCAATTGCAATCGTTTGTCCACCGATTGTCCATGTTAGTCCAGAAAGAAAAAAATTTTTTCGACCCTTAGTTCAAAAGTTATTCAACATTTCTTTTTTATAGCAACACCCCCAAAAACAAAAAGTCCCCTAAAATCCCCAATTTTTAACTTAGGTGGCCCGGACCAATTGCAATCGTTTGTCCACCGGCTTCTTATCATTGTCCACCCAAAATTTTCGTTTGTCCACCCTTAGTTCAAAAATTATTCAACTTTTCTGTTTTATAGCACAGGACATAAAAAATTAAAATTTTTTTTGCGGAATGGAACCAATTGCAATCGTTTGTCCACCGATTTTCCATGTTAGTCCAGAAAGAAAAAAAATTTTTCGACCCTTAGTTCAAAAGTTATTCAACATTTCTTTTTTATAGCAACACCCCCAAAAACAAAAAGTCCCCTAAAATCCCCAATTTTTAACTTAGGTGGCCCGGACCAATTGCAATCGTTTGTCCACCGGCTTCTTATCATTGTCCACCCAAAATTTTCGTTTGTCCACCCTTAGTTCAAAAATTATTCAACTTTTCTGTTTTATAGCACCCAACATTAAAAATTAAAATTTTACTTAATAGAATGGAACATATTCACAGATATTCCATGTAAGCCCAGAAAAAAAATGTTCGACCCTTATTTTTTTAAGTCAACAGTGCCTTAAAGTTACTAGAAAGATATTTTATTATTACTTTGAAAATAAGGCATTTATCTTCACTCCTTTTTTGTTTTATTTAGCGAAACTAAAATCCCTATATAGCTTCAAATTTGAATCTTTGCTGTTGTTAAGTTAAAAGCTTTGATTACTTAATTACAAAATTTAATTTACTAAGGGCCACTTGCTCCAAACGAACGGATAAATATATAAAACTCAGGATAACTATCCTAGTTTAAATAAATAAATAAGAATTTATCGTTTTTTAATTGCACGAACGGAAAATAAATAACAAGCGGATAAGAATATTTTTTCAGAATCACCAACACAACAAACACAAAACACATTGAAAAATAAACAAACTTTAACGCTTTCACTTGCTTTCTCTTAAGAAATTCTATAATTTGACGTGAGAGCTATTCAGAGTTTAAATATTTATCCAGAGAACGAGGAGAAGATAACTTTTTAAACTTAAAATAGAGAAAAAATATTTAGCTACAACATGATTTGATTCAAATCAGTCAGATAATTTAATTTATTTATAAATCAGGAGTTACTGCTGTCAAAAAAACTTCTGTGCAAGTGGCTCTAAATATATTTATTATTATAATAACTATGTTTTGCAGATTTTCATAGTTGGGAAATGAATATACATATATGTATGTTTTAAAAAGTAATTAACGTTCAAGTTTTTGGTATTTAAAAATCTTTTGCTATTGTTTCTTACAAATTGATTCCAATTTTTCTTTTGTTTTATTTATTATAATTATATAAAATAAGAATTTTTATTTTAATAGATTGTAATGTTAAATTTTGGAAAATTTATTTCGGCAGACGTCATTAGCCACGCTGTTATTCTTTTAATTTATCTTAAATTAAATAAAGAACTGGATTTTAGCATGAATAAACGAGTGAAGCATCATGTTTTCTAATTTATCAAAGATAAAATCATCAGCATAAAATTTTGAAAATTTTTTGTCATTATTTTTTCAAAAATTTGAGTTTGAAAATTAGTCTTAAAAACTGTTCTCTGAAATATTTTGACTTAAACATAATAAACGAAAGGTTTCTTGCTTTAAAAAGAAAGAAAGTCCTCTAACATTGTCAGTGTTGCCGTTGTTTTTTAATGGTTTACTTTTTAAGTAAGGTGATTTTTTGGAAAATTTGACGTATAATCTATGCATTGTACATATCGTATGAAATCTGTCATTTTCTGCAAATTTCTTTTAATTAAATGAAATGGCTAGGAGCCATGCTAATAAAAAAGGTGATTTTTTCTTAATTTTTGTTGGTGGTCGATCATAAATGAGCAAAAGACAAACGAAACCTTTTGGCATCATCATCCCAGGTTTGCCAATGGTTGCCATATGAGGGCAGTAGACGACTTTTGTTTTCTGGGACTGTTGCTATATAAAAGACATTTTGAATATTTTTTTAACAAAGGGGGGACAGACGAAATTTTTCGGTGAACTTTTTTGTTTTTGGGAAAGTTGCTATAAAAAAGGAATGTTGAATAACTTCTGAACTAAGGGTCCAAAATTTTTTTTTCTTTCTGGACTAACATGGACAATCGGTGGACAAACGATTGCAATTGGTTCCATTCCGCAAAAAAAAAATTTAATTTTTTATGCCCTGTGCTATAAAACAGAAAAGTTGAATAATTTTTGAACTAAGGGTGGACAAACGAAAATTTTGGGTGGACAATGATAAGAAGCCGGTGGACAAACGATTGCAATTGGTCCGGGCCACCTAAGTTAAAAATTGGGGATTTTAGGGGACTTTTTGTTTTTGGGGGTGTTGCTATAAAAAAGAAATGTTGAATAACTTTTGAACTAAGGGTCGAAAAAATTTTTTTCTTTCTGGACTAACATGGACAATCGGTGGACAAACGATTGCAATTGGTTCCATTCCGCAAAAAAAAAATTTAATTTTTTATGCCCTGTGCTATAAAACAGAAAAGTTGAATAATTTTTGGGAAAGTTGCTATAAAAAAGGAATGTTGAATAACTTTTGAACTAAGGGTCGAAAATTTTTTTTTCTTTCTGGACTAACATGGACAATCGGTGGACAAACGATTGCAATTGGTTCCATTCCGCAAAAAAAAAATTTAATTTTTTATGCCCTGTGCTATAAAACAGAAAAGTTGAATAATTTTTGAACTAAGGGTGGACAAACGAAAATTTTGGGTGGACAATGATAAGAAGCCGGTGGACAAACGATTGCAATTGGTCCGGGCCACCTAAGTTAAAAATTGGGGATTTTAGGGGACTTTTTGTTTTTGGGGGTGTTGCTATAAAAAAGAAATGTTGAATAACTTTTGAACTAAGGGTCGAAAAAATTTTTTTCTTTCTGGACTAACATGGACAATCGGTGGACAAACGATTGCAATTGGTTCCATTCCGCAAAAAAAAAATTTAATTTTTTATGCCCTGTGCTATAAAACAGAAAAGTTGAATAATTTTTGAACTAAGGGTGGACAAACGAAAATTTTGGGTGGACAATGATAAGAAGCCGGTGGACAAACGATTGCAATTGGTCCGGGCCACCTAAGTTAAAAATTGGGGATTTTAGGGGACTTTTTGTTTTTGGGGGTGTTGCTATAAAAAAGAAATGTTAAATAACTTTTGAACTAAGGGTCGAAAAAAATTTTTTCTTTCTGGACTAACATGGACAATCGGTGGACAAACGATTGCAATTGGTTCCATTCCGCAAAAAAAAAAATTAATTTTGTATGCCCTGTGCTATAAAACAGAAAAGTTGAATAATTTTTGAACTAAGGGTGGACAAACGAAAATTTTGGGTGGACAATGATAAGAAGCCGGTGGACAAACGATTGCAATTGGTCCGGGCCACCTAAGTTAAAAATTGGGGATTTAAGGGGACTTTTTGTTTTTGGGGGTGTTGCTATAAAAAAGAAATGTTGAATAACTTTTGAACTAAGGGTCGAAAAATTTTTTTTCTTTCTGGACTAACATGGACAATCGGTGGACAAACGATTGCAATTGGTTCCATTCCGCAAAAAAAAATTTTAATTTTTTATGTCCTGTGCTATAAAACAGAAAAGTTGAATAATTTTTGAACTAAGGGTGGACAAACGAAAATTTTGGGTGGACAATGATAAGAAGCCGGTGGACAAACGATTGCAATTGGTCCGGGCCACCTAAGTTAAAAATTGGGGATTTTAGGGGACTTTTTGTTTTTGGGGGTGTTGCTATAAAAAAGAAATGTTAAATAACTTTTGAACTAAGGGTCGAAAAAAATTTTTTCTTTCTGGACTAACATGGACAATCGGTGGACAAACGATTGCAATTGGTTCCATTCCGCAAAAAAAATTTTAATTTTTTATGCCCTGTGCTATAAAACAGAAAAGTTCAATAATTTTTGAACTAAGGGTGGACAAACAAAAATTTTGGGTGGACAATGATAAGGAGCCGGTGGACAAACGATTGCAATTGGTCCGGACCCCCTAAGTTCAAAATTGTGGGCAGTAGAGGCGTTTTTTAATTTTGGGGTACTTGCTATAAAAAAGAAAAGCTTAATAACTTTTTTCCTGAGGGTGGACAAACGATTTTTTTGCCTGGACAAACGTGGACAAACGATGGACAAACGAATGCGACATGTTTCGTCAAAAAATTTTGAGGTCGGGGTTCTGGCGTCACACAGCTCTATTATTTCTAATATGGAAAAGGGATGTTATTTTCACCGACTTTTCAAAGGCGTTCAAAACCACCATATTTTACTTCATAAATTGTATTCTTTAGGTATCCACTCTTTCTAATTTAAATGGTTTCAATCATATTTGACTTGTACCGCCATATTATTCACTCGATACATCCAGATTTAAACTTAAATCCAGATGAATTTTCATTGAGTTTGTATGATTTACATCCAGATTTAAGTTTTAAGCTAGATATATTGAGTGAATAATATGGCCGGTAGAGTCCAAATTGTTAGTTCGCTTTCAAAAATAATTTCAGTTCCATCTGGTGTCCCGCATGGAAGCCATTTAGGACCATTATTATTTCTTTTGTAAATGATATACCTGGAATTTTCAATAGCTCGGACTGCCTTCTTTTTGCGGATGACCATAAATTAATTTAATTTTGATCTTTTCTTAGAAAATTTTTTGGTGCAAACAAAATGTTGTCGTTTTATAGAGATATTGTTACATATCATATCAACTGGCCCCCTTTTCTAACCTTAGTTAGAAGTGGAAATGCACCATCGAGGTCTAAACGCTATAGATTTTTTATTTATGAACAAATTCATCGCAGTAATTATGGTCGAAATGAGCCTATCACCCGTTGCATCAGAGAAGTCAATTTAATATGCAATAGGAAATGCTGAAATTCATTCCATGTATACGTACTTAATAGATACTTATTTTTTTTTTAATTAAAAAAACGTGGTCTTTGGAAAATGACATGTGTATGTCATACTTGCATCTCTTAAATAAAAAATTGTTTAAATGTGAAAAAAAACATGCTGTGTTCTTTGGAACTCAAAACCTACAAAAATATAAATCAAATACGGAAGTTACGTAATAGTTTGCCTTATTTTCAGTTAAATTGTCAAATCATATATATTGGTACATTATGTCCTAGTCTGATTATGAAATAACAAATTCATCAAATTTATTTTACATGTATTGCATACATAGATATACAATGTACCTCAGGTAAAGTATTCCAGGAATATTCGCAAACTGATTTACGTCACTAAATGATGTGCTAACATTTCTTTTGTTTTTTTTTTTTTGTTTTAACCTTTAACAACCAACTTAAATACATAATACTACAGTTCTGTGGGTGGAAGATGGGAGTATAAGTATGAAAAAAGATAGAAAAACGCCGGAAGTAGCTTCTAGAAATTAACGGTATCAAGGCTACTGTAGCATAATTTCAATTCTTTCTTATGCGATTTAACGCCGTCATTATGCAGAATATATACTTACATTTGTCTGCGGTCAATATAAAAGCCAGACTTGGTACAATTTTCACGTAAAAATGGTTTACAAACATATTCGTTGCAAAAGGAACTTATATTTAACAGCTTTCCCACAAGGAGACCGTTTAGTGATTAGTTTTTTTTTTTTTTTTTAATAATTTCGTACGTGCACATAAACTATTGAAAAACTTCATAAACAAAATGTTGTAGATTTCAGCTTAATGTCGCCATTACTTTTTGAGTTTTCGTCTGTTTTAAAGAATTTGGTGTTAAGTGCCAGCTTTCAGATAAATTCAAATTTTTTAACTTATGTGAAGTTCACGAGGAATTTATTCAGCTCAGATGGATGGTTAGTTTTTGAGTTTTAGTTGATTTTGATATTTTAGTTTTCAGTGCCATCTATTGTACTAGCTTCATAGCAGATACATATTTTAATTTTCAATTCAATCGAACGGTTATTTTTTTTTTTTTTTTTTTTGATGTTTTGAGCGCCATCTATTATAAAATTTTAAAACTTTTCACGCAAAAACAATTCTCCCTTAGCAACAAATATTATTGGGCCTAATTTTTTACCAAGGTTCGATATAAAACTTATTTTCTTTTAATTATCAACTTCCAACTATTTACATATTGCTGGTTTTCGTCTTCAAAGTGTTTGTTTATTAAAAACAAAATCTCTTAGAGTAAACTCGATAGATGATTGAATGAATAAATAAAAAAATAATAAATAAATTTAAATAAAATAAAAGAAAATTTAATTATTTATTATAAAATGTTATTTACTATAACTTTAATTCACACAACTTTAAAATTATATAAAATCTAGCAACGCGTTTCGGAATTAAATTCCATCTTCGGGATTTTGCAACTGATCTTCTTTGATTTTCTTTTATTTTATTTGTTTTGTTTCCAACTATTTACTTTACAAATTAAATACACTTTATTTCTTTATGTATCAGTCATCAATCTCAATACTATTTCACTTAAATCCACTTTCGAATACTTTTTAACTTCGAACTGTTTACAATCACTTTCGAAATTAAACTGTGTCTATTCGCTCAAAAGCTGCGCCTATTATGAATATTCTGGTATAAAAGCTTTCTAGAAACTTTTATTCCTGTAGTCAACCTTTTTTTGGATTTTCGTTAATTCCGAAAGTAGTTGAGTAGTGATTTCATCGTTCTGTTTAGAAAATTAATTGACATTTGCTTCTCAATTGTTTTGCTCTTATATTGATTTTGATGGCCATTTATCATGAAACTTGAAAATTTTCAATTTGTGTGCATTAATGACTTCGAATGACAATTATGTAGGTACTGTGTAAGTTTCAGCTCAACCAAAATGTTAGTTTTTGATTTTTAGATAAATTCTAGATTTTGTTTCCCAGTACCATCTATCTAAAATCATGAAAACTTGCTATTTTCATTTCTTTTTTTATTTTCAGCGCCAATTTTTGAAAAACTTGAGAACTGCTTTTGACATGCACTCCTAACAATATAACAAATGTATTGTGTATAAGTTTTAGCTAAATCTGATGGTTAGTCTTTGAGTTTTTTTTTATGTTTAATGCTCCTGCACGTGCAGAAAAATTACTGAGCGTTCTGAGATATAAAAACTCACAAAATTGAATTCACTTTTTTAACAGTTCGGTTTTAAGAAGTAATTTGTTCTTAATTCAAAGTTTAACTCGCTGTTTTTATAAAAAAGAATTCTAGTTTTTTGTTTTTATTTAAATAATTGTTTCATTTTAAATAAATAATTTCCGAAAAACACCATACATCACACTTATCATTTATCACTTCGTGTCATGTGCACAGCACATGATTAAATTAAATACAATTAAATAATTGTAATAAAATTTTAAAAAGATCTTGTTGAAAATTAGTTCCACTTTTTAAAACTGCCCTTACATTTTCCATGGCGCCATTCTTTGTTAAGATATTCGTGTCCAAATTCAAAAGTCTCTTTTTTCATTCAAAGACAGATTTTCTTCTGGAAAAAAAGAATTGTACGACGACGCCGACGAAAAAAGACGACATTAAAGTTAAATAAATAAGCTATCGAATAAATTCCTTTAACTGGCCCAAAAAAAATTTCCAATGGAAATGACACTTCAAAAAATTAAAATTGTTTGCTAGTGCTGTTTCTTATCATTGCGCAATAACGGTACTTAAAAAATTATTTTCTAAAATGTCTCAATACAAAATACATAAAGCTTTACAATGTTTTTTTTTTTTTTTCATCTCAATACGACCACTTTTTACGATACAACTCTTCAAAAAAGCACTATAAACAATTTGTCGTCCCCTTAATTTTTTTGACTAGTGTACTATAAATCAAAATTAATAAGTATATGTTTTATATTGCACTAGCTGACCCTTCGAACTTCGCTACGCCAAAAAATTTTCCATTTAGAGATTTCATGATTTTCTTTCCTACTTTTCCGGTATAAATTTAGGAATTTTCGGCTTCCTAATATGTTTACGTATGTTAACATGATTCAATACAAAAAACCAATTCATTTTTATGTGTTTAGATTTTAAACGTAAAGCTTATAATGGAGCCTTTGCCAGTTTTAATTAATTTAAGATACCTAGTGTTCAACATGTAAATTCAAAGTAAAATGGAACCTATTCCCCTAGTTAACACTTCACCACAAGCTGAGATACAAAACTATAGTATTCGATGTGTCACGTCACGATGTTTATATCAATAAGCCCACATACTCACATCGGAAACTTTCCCAATCTCGAAAAAACGTAGGTATCACCGAAAACCGTTCGTAATGGCAATTTGTATGAGATTTTCCACAACGATGGATTCTGTGATTATTTTTTTCGGGATGCGTAACGTCATAGGGCTGAGTAGGTAACTGAATAAGTAAGATACGATGCCATCATTTTCGAGACCTTAATATAATAAAGCAGAGGTATGTTTAATCTTGTAAGCAGATCATTTTTTGTAAATCATTTTTTGTCTTTAATATATCTATGTACATCAACAAAACTATTAGAAAATTGATTTCTGAATCCATTATTCATATCGTAGTTAGCAACTTGCACACAAATATAAATTAATAATAAGTAGGTACGTAACTAGCTAGAGCTAAAGACAGAGGTATGTAATCCATCCTCGCATTTGCCTTGCCAGACACTGAACTCAAATTCATGTGTAGATGTAGATGCCCCATCTGAAGGACAAATTATCGTCCATTACCAATCAATACATTAAGGTCATTTTTTCCTCATGGATCAGATAGGAAAAACAGAACATCAAATGTTTTATTTTAATACAAAATCATAAAGGTAAACTACATATTATGCTCATCGGTTGAAGAATAATAAAATTGAAAAGAAAAAATAAAAACTTACCTTCGTCTTGGTAACAATATTCGAAGCTAATTTAACTACAGCAAAATTTCCTTTGCCAATTGTCTTCTCGAGCTCATAGTATCCAACTCTGAGCAATTTATCCACAGAGATTTTTGACGTAGACGGAACTTTGTAGTTCATTGCATTGGACATGATGATGCTGTGGTTGCTGATCCTGGTGTTTTGAGAGTCGTTGAAGAAGAGGGACGAGTTTTACTCTGGATACTGCTGCTGCCTGGTGCTATTTACGGTTTTAGGCGGCACGCCGAATTGCCTACTCTTTGTAGGTGCGAGTTTGAGATCTGGATCTGGGAGCCTTTTGCAGGGAGGAAGACAAACAGTGTTTTTCTTCTCCCACTTCTCCGCCAAACTGCATTAAGCCAACACACAACTTTTATTCTTAATAAAGTGCAAGGGAATGGAGGGATATCTTTGGATGTAGGGACAACTTTTTTTATTCAGTTTTGTTGGTTTCTTTTTTTGGTTTAACTTCTTAACACATGAAAGGTAAGAAACGCCATCTCAGATTTCACACAAAGGAGGAAGGAGCACCAAAGGGAGACCTTGTTATTTTTGTATGTGGGGGTACTACAGACGATGTAAAAACTTCGACAACGACGACTACGACATCCACTACGACTGCGAGGCCAGAAGCAAAGGCAAAGACGAACCAACAAGAAAAAAAAAAAACAGAATAGCTACTAACTTTTACTTTTTATATGCTTCCTTTTTTAGTGTTTTTTTTCTTTGTACTTGTCTTTTTCGTGCAATCACACCGATTTTGGAAAATTAAATTTTACTATTGGGTGGAGATTTTTAAACTAAAATTCATGTTTTAACAAGACTCCAACTAGGCTATGCAAACGGGGTAGACGGGAAGAATTTTCTCTTTTCACTTTTCCCAATTAGAGACACACGACCAACAATTTGATAAAACTCCCCAACAACAACACACAAGAAAAAACAACTAAAAAATGACAAAACAAGATTTTTTAACACAACCCGCTCGAACAAGCTGCAAGGTGAGTTGTTTGACTTGCGAATATAGTAGAGAGAAAAAATAAACAAGACAGATACAATTATATTTGCCACCAACCAACCGACCGAACGTCCGACTGTTTGTGGGTACACCTCACCGCCCCCGTTTTTACTTTAATTATTTTTCTTTTCTTATTTTTCATTCAATTTTTTAACTTTTTTTCTCGTTTTCAACTGTTTTCTCCATTTTATTTCGTATGTACTGCATGTATTTTATTTTATTTCACATGAATAACTGTATTTTTCGTAAATTTTAGTTAATTTTTTTTTACAATTTCCACCTGTCCTTCAATTTCTTTCTTTTTGTATTATTTACTCAACTAATCAATGAAGGCGAACACTTGACGAGGGTTTTCTTTTTATACTGCTATTTTAATAGGTTTTTCGAATATCATATTTTCCCAAGAAGAAAACTTGTAAGAGCGACTTAATTTCACACACGATACAGGAGGAAATTTCGACATTATCTGAATATCTGATTGGAACTTGGAAGTGGTATATTCGTTTTTTCATTTCTTCTCAACTCGACATCGACTGTTTGTCACTTCACGTTTCCTTGTCAAAAAAAAATAATTAATTTTTCGCTGAGATACTGCGAGTGCGAGTGAGTTAGGGCGATAAAAAACCACTGTGTTCGGAAAATTCGGTGCTCAGTGGCAAATTTAAGACGACCTTAACGAGACAACTACACCAAACTCCTCAAGTCGAAAAGAAAAGAACGATAACGACTAAGCGAATAAAATTCATTATCTCATCACCTCGTTTATCTGCTCGTCCCTTTCTTACCATGCAGTGTGGTTGAATCCAAATGATAGCATTTACCATTTCCAAACAAGTGGTTGTGCTTTTCACTCTGAGCGAATTATTGTCAGTTTTTTTTTGTTTGTTTTATTTTTTTTTTGTTTTATTCTTGACAACTTAGCGAAAAAAGGTACCGTATCGTCATGTTCATGTTGTGCGCAATCTTTCATTCTGTTTGACGTCATGAAAGGGGAAATCGTTAAATTTTGTAATTTTTGAATGATGCTTGGAAGTTTTTTTTTTTGTATTTTTGTGCTGGGAAGAATGGTGTCTGTGCGTAGAACGACGAAAAATGAATGAGACTCTGGGTTCTGGGAAATTGAAAATGGAAACTTAATTGTGATGGGGTAAAAAGTGCGTTTGATATTTTGTGTTTTCGGTAGGGGAATAAAATAGTGGCAGAATAAAGAATATTTTGTTTGTGCAATAAAAATGGTATATATTTAGGAGTTTATTCGATTTTTTTTGTGGAGTATTCAAAGGAGGTGGCAGTTGGAGAGAAGTATGTTATTGCAGTGGAACTGCATAGTTCCAGGAGTTTAGATACGGCTTTGCAATGTGTCCCAATAGGCGTCTACTTGTTTTGAAAATTTAAGCCGGAACCACACATATCTCGTGTGGTGTGTTGTGGAGTGTTGTGTCGCTATCGCTCCTATGTATTTCATATGCTTAGAAACATATTTGTCTCGTGTGGTGTGTTGCTGCGTGGTGTTTTGTGGCGAAATCGCTTCTGTTCCGATTGCGCCATACTACGATGTGGAGTATGTGAAATGAAACAAATACCCAAATGTCTAAAATGACATTTGACTGTTTGTTAGAAAGACAAAAGTATATATTTAGAAAAATAACTCATGTGGACGGAAATTTACTTACATATTTTAAATTAGAACGCAAAAATGGCAGATTAAAAGTTTTTGTCGGCAAAAATATTTGTTGAAAAAAAACAACTGGCCTGTCAAAAATGAAAAATCAAGATGAAACAAACAAAAAAAACATATCCATCTGTACTTTTCTTTTCCACCTTTCAACATCACAACACACAAGTGTGCACATTCAGCGACACGACACACCACTCCACAACACACCACACGAGATATGTGTGGTTCCGGCTTTAGTCTTGTTTTTTATTTTATTTTTAAATTCAGTTATTTTTAATTAAATTAATTTTTTTTATGTTGGATAATGGCCCTAATTTCCGAATATCAGCAATTGGCGAACTTTTTTTTGAAAAAAAAACCGTTATTTTTTTTACTTTTTTCTACCATTCAGAAAAGATTTTCGATAAATGCAGTTAGCTAAAGATTTGTTAAAAAGAAATGAAAAAAATACACACTTCAAAACTTGAAAACTGGTGGGACGTCTCTTCCAAGATTAACAGCCTCTTGTTCACAAAATTTGGCTTTTCGTTCTGGCGATCAAAGCTGGACTCATCAGTTAACTTAGTGAGGGCATAGTTTAAATATTTCTGTTTCCTTGATTGTTGCTTTTTAACTAGCCAAAGAATGTTTTTTTTTTTTTGTTTTGTTTTGTGAAAAAAGTCGGTTTAGGCTTCCGAAAAATTACATATTCACCTCAAAGCGTTATTTGCAAGAAAATATTTTCTGCATCCAAAAATAATTTTTGTGCATAGTTTGATTAAATACCCACCCCACGGGTTCCTTACGCGCTTACGCCAAAGCAAATATTTTTTCGGCTTGAATTTTTTACAATAGATACTATGCAAAGTCGTGCACACTTTTTGGAAGTTTTGCTCTATCGAGAGTGTCCTGAGCGCTACTTATTTTTTTCTCAAATAGAAACGCACCATAACGTTTTCTTATTCCAACAAAAAAATATACTGAAGACAATCTTTAAACACTTTTTCAATAGAAAATACAAAAGAGTCTTAAATTTACGCTCTTTCAAGATAAACTTAATACAATAGTTAAAGATATTTATACTGTCTAAATTTAGACAACGTTTACAAGTACGAATGTAACAGTAGTTTTCTTACTAAGTAGCATTTTTTCGGTTTAAAATTTGATTTTGTGTTATTTTTTTATATTAAATTAACTTGTTTTAGATGAAGAAAATCGTAATTTTAACTGCTTTTAAAAAAATGTCGTTATTTTGATTTTGGTTAATTAAAAAAATAAAAGAAGATGGCTTCACTGTTTTTTTTTTTCCTTTTATTTACTAGATACCTACCAAATATTATATATATAGATACCAAAAATAAAAATTAAATTAACCAAATTGGCAAATATGGGTTAACTTGTTTCGTGTCTGCTTTAAAAAACTGGGTAGGTAGTTTTTTTTTTTATAACTAAGCCAAAAAGTTTTTTGAAATTTTTTTTCTTTCTACTATTTCTATTTAGAACAATTTTAATCAAAATCGTAGAAGTCGTTTTCGAGAAAATTTATGTTTCCTTTAACGGTTTCTTAAATTTATATGGAAGGTACCGTTAATTTTGACTATAAGAAAAATTTTTGTTCAAAATATTTTAGATAATGTTAAAAATCCGCTTGTTACCAAGTTTCATAAAAAAAATTTTTGAAACTTTTTTTTTTTTAAATCAAAAAAAAAAAAAAATTTTGAAAATTTTGGTATACAATACTATTCAAATCTGTCTTTTCCTTTTCGAGAAAAACAAAAATAAAAAAAATGGTTCTATGGGGGGTACCATTTAAAACCATTTTTTGGAAATTTAATTTTTACAAAAAAGTAGCATATACCTAATAAAATTTATTGATTTTTTTTTAGGAAAATCTATCGAGCCATTTTTGAGAAAAATAAGATTTTCCAAAAATGCTAAAAAAAAATTATATGGCAGGTACCGTTATTTTTGGTCCTAAAAATAAAAGGAAAAAACTTCGCGGGGCAATGTCCCAAAAACACTTTATACCAAGTTTAATTAAAATCAGCCCATGGGTTTAGGCTGTAGGCGAGTCCACAGACAGACAGACAGACAGACAGACAGACAGACAGACAGACAGACAGACAGACGGACAGAATTTCGGAACCCACTTTTTTCGTCTTCCCTATCATCGTAATGTCAAGTTTGATTGTTATCTCGAGTTCAATTTTTTTTTTACGAATCCAAAACTTGCCACATAGTACCTATATATCGCAAGTAAAAATCTTCAAATAATAAATAACGTACATACTTTTTTTAATTTTCAAAAGTTTAGTTTAGTTTAGTTTTTTTTTTTTTTTTAGTTTTTATTGACTTCAAAATTTTAATTCTATTCACAACTTTCTTTGTAAGTTTATCTTAAGTCTTAAATTGGTTTGGCCGATGGCCGTCTACCAGTTTAGTGCTAACTTGATATCAAGTTAGCAGGTGCTGTGACATAAGACCAAGTGACATAAGACCAAATTTGGGTGTTTGGCCTTATGTCACTTTACAAAAACGACATAAGACCAAATTTACATATTTGGCCTGATATCGCTTTTTAAAGTGACATAAGCCCAATTTTCTTTGAGACATAAGGCCAAATTTAATTATCTAGCATTCCAAAAAACTCCCTTTACAGTAAAAGATGTTTTGGACATGTAGCCACGTATATGTACATAGGTGTATGTTACTGTAATAAATGGGATTTTAAAACCTTTAATAACCTAAATTCTTCACAAAATCTAAATAAAATGTCTAAAAAGGATAAATTAGATACATGTTTACATAATATCTACTAAAATCTTCATTTTAATTAATAAATACAAAATAAATTTGAGAAAAAACAATTGGTCGTAAGAAATTTCAATCGTTCGCGACGACCAATTTCTTTTGACAAATTTATCTTGTTTTAGTAATAAAAATGAACATTTTAGTATTAAAAAATTAATATAGCTTAAATTTCCATCATTTTATTTTAATTTTTTTTGAAGAAGTGTTGTAAATTGTTTCAAGAGCATTTGCACTTCTGCTTGTTGTAGAATGATAATATTTATTAGAAGCATGCAAAAATTAAAAATTTAAGATTTTTTGTTCAAAAAAAAAAAAAAAAAAAAACATAAATGTTAAAAATAGAGCCAAGTTTTCCTGTTTATAATTATATGTCAGCCGTGAAAATCAAAAAGATCTAAATGTACGCCAAGTTCTAATCCTATTCGGGCTTAGTTAAGCACGGAGAATTTTCGGTAAGCACGTAGAAAAAATGTGTTGCCGGCATGAATTCCATACAAATGTTATCGATATAGTTTATATGGAAACTCCATGGTTTTTCTGTGATGACATCGTCGGTAGTTCCCGATGTCTTTTTTCGGCCAATTTCCTCCGTGCTTGCAAAAAAAAACACGCCTTATGTACCTACCTACTTCCAAAAACATCCAAAATAAACTTCAGCCGCCAACCCATCTAGAGTGCCCATCATACCCACATCCACATTATTATTGATTAAATTCAAGCATTATGTACATGACGTTTACGTAGGACAATATACATACCCAGTAACCGTTAAAGAAATGACAAAAAATTCGTTCAGCATCACCTGTTTGACTCAAACTTTACATATATATTTTATCCAGGTCCAGGAAGACTCCGACGTCATTATTTTCTAAAAATATATTTCGGTAGCTTCACATGAATTTTAAAAATGAAAACATCAATGAACAACATAAAATAAAGTGTACCTATTTGTGGGCCAAAAGACAAAAAGAATCATGAATGGGGCTGCGTTAATGCACCTATTAATAGCTTCTGCTAAAAACGATACACAGAACTTCCTGTTCCTGTCTTGTTTTTTTTTTTTTTTTTGCTCACGGGTGGTGGTAGTCTGTGTCTCCTCCAAAATGCCGGCCGAAACTTTGGCCACGATGAATCCGGTACCTAATACAGCATATCGGCGGCGGCGGGCGGCGGCTGTGTCACCTTTATAAAGTCCAATTCACGCACCAGCTTCGAAAATTCGAAATGCGCATGATTTAGTCTGGAGCATTAGAGCTCTCTTTTCATTCATGAAAAACAGGATTGATTACAAACCCAGGAGCAGGACTA
Organism: Epistrophella euchroma; assembly: GCA_947049315.1. Taxonomy (NCBI): domain Eukaryota; kingdom Metazoa; phylum Arthropoda; class Insecta; order Diptera; family Syrphidae; genus Epistrophella; species Epistrophella euchroma. The sequence continues at coordinate 114,423,958 of OX346245.1, read as the reverse complement.
ATTTTCCCATGGTATGGGAGATGAGAAGCAACTGAGCGAAATCTTGCCGCGTCAGAAGTCAAGAGTTCTTTCAGATCGTTAAGAGTGTCCTCTGTGCTTAAATGTCGAAGAGGACGTCAGCAAAGCACGAACGGAAATATATGTACATAAATGTGTATCGGAATGACGTCACGTTTGGTAAGTGGTAACGAAAGTATAGGTAATATACATACATACCTTTCTTACATGCGTTTCCGGAAATCGTTGCTGATGGAGTGAGTGGAGGCTCCATTGAGAACAATACTGCTCCCCTTAATGTTGTATTAATGGAGCTTGACGTAGGTGAATTTGAAGTAGGCTCCAAGTGGAAGAAACCGAGTGCGTTTGTTTCTGTGAACCATAATGTAATGAGAAAGGTGGTTTTTCAATCTGTTGTTTTCTATGGTGACGGAGAACGTCATAGAAAATTTAAACATTTTAAAGAAACCAACCGAGTGCAAATCTATTAGAGGATATGTATACATATGTATTTTCTACATATAAAATGGACTGCTCGTGCTCGTTTCTGTTAAAATTGTAAAGCTTCCATAGGGGTGCTGTTCTAGTTTCAATAAGTTTCTTGAAGTTATTTCACAGCTGTCAGCCGACCAACATTAGAAGTGTTCAAATTTATTTATTAAATTGGAAAATTTATTTATAGGCGCAATCAGGCGGGTTTTTTTTTAAATTCGAATTATAAATAGGGTAAAATGGGGTTTAATGAGTTGCATTCTAACCAAGAGGTACCTAATAGCAATTTGATTTTTTTTAACTCAAAAGATAGATATTTGAAATATAAGACAAGGAGCGCACTGTAGGTGGGTGACGAAGTGGAATGGTAGTGGAGTCAGGAGCGGATTAAGCCTAAGGCAAGAAAGGCAAATGCCTAGGGGCCCCATCCATGCCTTGGGGCCCCGCGTGTCTTGAACAAAAAATTCGATTATTTTTCTAAACAGAATCGATTTTTTTTTCTATCAGTAGCAGCAATTTATCCAGAAAAATCGAATTTTTTCTTCTAAGCCAATCGATTTTTTTTGTTAAAAGGAATTCGACATAAATTATAAATTGAATTTGTGAATTATTGGGTCTGTTCCTTTACTTTGAAACTCTTTGATTTTCTGTGCATTTAAATGCCGTTTTATTTTTTTATATGAACTTTGACAGAACGTTGGACTGAAATTCACACAAATGCACAGAAAATCCCAGAGTTTCAAAGTAAAGGAACTTGGCTATTGTTACTCAATTTCTAAAAATTCGTTATTGTGAACTGCTTGAGAAATTTTATCGTTACAATGCATAGTTGAAGCGTGTTTGAACTACGCTTTTTCCCCTTTGAATACCTTTGTCGAGTTGAAATTGGATTGTTTCGTTTGCACGTTAGACTGCTTTAAAACGATGCAATATTTCGTAGCGATTTTTAAGCACGTTGGCGAGTGTTGAAAAAAATGCAGAGTTATCCCCATTTTTTTTTTTTTTTGTGTGTCCGTCTATTGTTTATGTTTTATTTAAATTCGTCGTCTATTCTCTAAAACTGGACCTATTATTCTGTGGGCGTTCACCTAGGCTTTTCCGATTCAGATTTCTTGTGCCAAATGAACAAGAGATTTTTAAAAGAATCAAAAGAAAATATAAAAAAAAACTTCTACGTAATTAATTTAAATACGCCTGCATAGTCAATTTAACTACGCCTGCGTTGTCAATTTAACTATGCCTATGTAGTCAATTTAACTATTTCTGCGTAGTCATTTTAACTATGCTTGCGTAGTCAATTCAACTACGACAACATAGTCAACTCAACAATGCCTGCGAATTCAATTTAACTATGCCTACGTAGTACGTAGTCAATTTAACTACGCCTGCATAGTCAATTCAACTAAACCTGCAAAGTCAATTCAACTATGCCTGCGTAGTCAATTTAACTATGCCTACGTAGTCAATTTAACTATGCCTGCGTAGTCAATTCAACTATGCCTGCTTAGTCAATTTAACTATGTCTACGTAGTCCATTTAACTATGCCTGCGTAGTCCATTTAACTATTCCTGCGTAGTCAACTCAACTATGCCTGCGAAGTCAATTTAACTATGCCTACGTAGTCAATTTAACTATGCCTACATAGTCAATTTAACTACGCCTGCGTAGTCAACTCAACTATGCCTGTGAAGTCAATTTAATTTTAACTATGCCTCCGTTGAATACCTTCCAGACTGGAGCATTGATGTTCATTCGTTCAGGATGCCCCAGCCATCTAAACCATTGAACACGAGTTTTTTTGACCAGGGGCACGCGGCGCGTCGCTGTACACCTCGTATATTTCTTGGTTGTATCGTTCTTGCCAGGTATTATTTTGTCTATTGACACAAAGTGAATCATAAATCGTGCGTAATAATTTTCTCAATAGACACCAAAGGAGTTTTTATCCGCTTCTGCTGAAGAGAGCAAGACGGTTCCGATCAGCGTTGCCGAAGTGGTACGATCGTCCTTTTTTAACACGTTTTTGTATTTCCATTATTTTACTCGAAAGTAAGCAAATTTCGACAAAATTATATGAAAAATGGTCCAAATTTCGTAGAAAATCGATAAAACCTCATAAAACCTTTTTCATATGGCACGAATTTGGAACGTTTTTTTTTCGGAAAATATGACACGTGAATTTTTTTTCCGGGCGGCAACGCTGGCTACGATAAGAGTTTTGTACAGCATCTCTTTAGTATTTCTCGATATAGTTTTATTCTTCAACCGCTTACTAAGCCCAAAGAAAAAGCTTGATTTCAGCTCGGATATCATTTGCTGAGTTCACTGCAGAGCCCATCAGGTAGACAAATTCAGTGACCACCTCGTATGTAGTCAATAGTTACATTCTAACCAAGTCTGCGATGGGAATCGACTTTATTTGATAATAGCATATACTTGTTCTTCTCCTAATTCGTTTCAGACTCCATGCTAGAAAAGGCGCCAGTAACTGCGCGTTTGGTTCTTCCCATTATGTCGAAATTATCTGCACATCCAAGATATTGTGTCGGTTTTCGAAGATACAAAATTGAAGCAGCTACATGAAAGCATGTTCGCCTTGTCGAAATTCTCTGGTGGTTTCGAAGATTTAGATTGATTCTCTTTCAATTTTGATGGGGAAGCGAGCTTTCTCCAACGTCAACCTGATAACGTGCATCAGCTCGGCAGGGATGTCAAAACTCGGCATAGCACGATAGAGCTTAGCTTATCCCTGTCAACGCTGTCATAAGCTGCTTTGAAATCGACAAAAAATTGGTGTGTACCGATATTAAATTCTCCCGAGTTTTCTACAAGATTTGTCGTAATGTTAAGAGATTTGATCGATATCAGACCTTTCCAGCCTAAAAACGAATCAGTTCTTCAGTAAATGGCTTCAGATTTTGTGGTCGATGTTTAAAAGACTAAATACCTCTAAAGTTGGTGCATAGAAGGCAATCTCCTTTTTGTAGATCTGACAGATGGTGCTAAGGTTTCACTCGTTAGGCTTATAGTCAGCTATTACACGTTGACTCAAGAATCATGACTCTTTTTTCGAATTCCTCTTTGAAAATCATTCTGTGCGTCGCGTGCTATTCCACGCTGACTCTCGATTCATGACTCAAATTCGACAGTTCATACAAGCATACATGTGCCCTCGACAAGAAACGAACAGAAATGAAACGACATGGTAAAATAACGAACAAGAGAAAAGGAAAACGGCAAAGAGAGTCACCGAAAATTTGGCCCACGACTCTCCGGTTCAAAGATTTTCCATCTCATTCTTTTTCTCTTTCGCACTCATTACTTTTGAAAAGAGTCATGACTCTAGAGTCATCGTGTAATAGTAGACATATTTAAGAGTTGTTGTAGGCTCTTTACCAGATCATCTCTAGCGTAGCTGATACCTGAAGAGCTCCGCCTGTAGACCACCGGCACCGCCTGATTTGTTGGATTTCAGCCCGGTAATGGTTCCCTTGATCTCACTTAGGTCTGGTGGGTGAAACTCAAGATCATCAACTGTATTGTTCTTTGAATTTGACATTCATCACGACTGTCTGTAGAGAGGATCGCAAATATTGAAAATGAATTCTGAAGTTCATTTTGAGTATTCTTTGAAGCCACAGAAGCATTAACTCGAGATAAGTATCATTTATTTGTATTGTCCATCGCTGACAAAACGTCAGATATACGTGTTCATTTTAAAATTTGTTCTACACTTATTGCTAAATGTGTCACTGACACTTCAAAGAATACTGAAAATGAACTTCAAAATTCATTTTCAATATTTGCGATCCTCTCTACAGACAGTCGTCTTCATCGCCATATAGCAGCTGAAGCTGATTGAAGTGATCTCTCTAATATTTTTAATATCGACTGCGTTTCCACTATGTTGTTGTTGGGCGGCTAGTGAATTATTTTGTTTTAGTTTTGACTCTTCTGTAGAAGTGCCAAACCTGTTTTCTGCTAAAGGACCTCTGTATCTTCTCGAGTTCACGCGGCTCGTTTTTCTAATGATCAAGCGATTTTCAACCCTACTCTTGTCATCGTAGAGCTGACGGGAAGCCCTTGTCTGCCTTTGCTTGCTGCCACAATCTGTAAGCCTGATGAAACAATAAGAGGTTATAAGATTTTTGATGTACTGAATTTGACTCTGAGCTAAGATATGCTCCACTATACGTCAGCTTTTACACAAACTCTCTATATCTGTCTGAAAGAGGTAATTCATTACATTAAACAAAGAACTCTTCATCTTCCATTGAACAATATACACACAATGTGATGAAAGAGTACAGATATCATTTGATTAACCCAACAAGACTGTTTATCATACGAAAAAATCGTCACATTGATTTGATGCCTCAAGCTCAAATGCACTTTCAGGTTAAATAAAAAATTAACAAAAAAGAAAATACGATCAACTCCGAATTTAGATATAGAACTGGCATTCTGAGTTGAACAACAAGGATTAGAAAAAAAAAAAACGCCTAAAATGTGACACACGTTGTCGTGTGACATTTAAGTCAATGAACTTCTCCAAAAACCAGGAAGGCAAAGTCAGATGATATGGCGCGATGCTATATGGTGCTGTGTTGCGCATAATGTCATGGTTAGGTATTTCATTGCGTGTGTGTTCAAAAATATTTCCCTTGAAATGTCAGCCCCTAAAAGCGATTCTAACAGGATAAGAGTCGTCATATAGGTCACGTTGAATTCGTCAGAAATAACATCCGGCACACGCCCGTGTTTGTAAAATGTTTCAAATGACGCGACGACGAGCGGCGCAACGCGCACGATTTGTATTTGTAGTAAGCCAATGCAGCAATCTGCCTGTACATAATTTCGTTATGGTTAAACAAACAAGGATACCAAATTTGAAATATTCTGCTACCCTTCCCATATCCTAGGTACACTCATAATGCACCGTCGTTATCGGTTTTAGCTGGCCACCCCCTAAAATTCTTCAAAAATAATCTATTTTTGTTATAAAAATTTAATGTTTATGACTATGAGTTTGGAAAAGGATGCGATACATACTTACCTACAGCACAATGTGAATGCATTCGCTGCGCTGCGCTACCGCTGTGCCGAAAGTGTTTCGTGAAATTCGATACCAAAAGAAGGACAGACGGAGGTGGTGACCTTACTTTAACATACATTATGCACTGTACGTACATATATATCTTTTGTAGTCGTCGAAATTCTTGTAAGGGGTCAGTCAGTTCATAAATTCTGACAAATATTTGTTTTAGGTAAAAATTCATCCGGTTTGGCAAGGTGTTAGCTGTTATCGTCCCTTGAAGCTCGTGTTATAAGTATATTAATAAATTCAAGTACATTTATAGCAGATTTTCATACCAACGGCAACGACGGATGATGATAGGATATGTATTACTAATATCTAGACATTTTTTTTACTACTTATGTATGTATGTATGCCTGTTTGATGGCGCACACAAGTGGAGAACGATCTCAACCAACTTGGATCGCGGCGTAACTGGAGGTAGCTAGCTAGGGATTGAGCTAGTGACGCCGGCCGTAGTCCACCCTGGACTGTGAGCGCCATCTAAAGTAAAAGTAAGTATGTATGTATCTGTTTGACCGACAACTGGGTACTCGTTCTAGTACGTGTAGCGGTTAGGTTAACAAGTACGTTCGTTTGCCAGCACGAAGTGGCAGGTTTATATACTGAGAAAAAGTGCATTAAATGCACAACTTTTCTGAAAACAGAAATATGTAGTGACGGAAACCAATTGAAATGGATGACATTCCCGCGTCCTTGACTCTGATTACAAAAATGGTTATGACAGACGTGTAGTCGGCTGCAAAACTCTCAACAGAATTCACCGAAAATGGGTTTGTTTTGGCGTTTTTTACTTTTTAGGAAACCACTTAAAACTAATTGCATCCGAAAGCTCTCTACTCCCAGAGTGCGAATATGCACATGACATACGTTAAATGGCGGCAAAAGCCCCCCCCCCCCCCCAAACGTCGCCGAAAATGCGCCTTTTTTTATGGCGTTTTCTGACTTTTAGGAAAACTAACTTCAAATAAATCTCAAACGGAAGGTCTTGACCTCCTGAGTCCGCAAATATATACATGACAGAAGTCTAAGAGTGGCCGCGAAACATCGTGTTTTTGTTAACGAATTATAAGATAATTGATGTAACACAATTAAATGCATCGCAATCGGAAGGTCTTGACTTCAGGAGTAGAAATATGTTGACAATAAGCCGTTTTGAGCTTCATCCAACAGCTGGTAAGGCGCGACAAAAATCGCGGATTTTTTAAATTTATTTTTCTTTTATGAGTTTATTGGGGAGGAGGAAGGGGGGGATTAGTGAACATCTTGAAATGTATCTTAATAAAAAGGTCATAGATTCACTAAAAAAAAGTTTAATTGACGCACATTTAAAGTGGTACCAAACTTATGACAGCTGCGACCTTATTGTTTTTAAAATCGAGTTTTAGTGACAACCTCTTGAAAGGTTTTTTTCAAATGTAAAAGGTTTTGACTCGTCCCTTAAGGAGAATATTTGACAAATGTTTTGAAAAATATGCCAATCTACGATAAAATTCACGCATGTTATTGTTACCTATATTTATTCAATTGGATTTTGGTATGATAATTTCTTTAATTTAGGTAAATTCAAAGGTTTTAACACCTTCACTTGGAAAATGTTACTGACAGACATTTTCAGTTTCACCAAACTATTTATGTCCTCGAAATAAGTCACGTATTTTATTTCTGATTTTGTTTTTAATTTAATTTTGATGTTGATTTAAATGTTACCTTCATTTAAAGGTATGGGAGGGGGGTCTAACTTGAGGCAATTTTAGAAAAAAAAATGACTTCAAATTAAAAAAAAAAAAAATTAAAAAACAACGACAACACTTACAATAAAGTACTATACCGGTTTTGAAAACTAGAAATCTGTTCTTCAACCATGAATGTAAATTAAATTATTTACGTCAATAATTTTTAAAAATTCGCATGCAAACTCAAATTTTTGATAAAAAAAAAAATTGCCAATTTTTTTTCAAAACTGTGAAATGAAGTGCTAAATTGGCTTTTTGTGGTCAATGCGGTATAAATCCATTCTATCATACACAAAAAACCGAATGGTATACAACCATCTACTAGTTGGAAATTACTAAAACTACTTTCGCACTTCATTTCACAATTTTGAAAAAAAAATTGGTCTAAACTTTTTTTTTTTAACTTTTTTTTATCAAAATTTTGAGTTTGCATGCGAATTTTTTAAAGACTATTGACTTAAATAATTTAATTTAAATAGAGGATTAAAGAACAGATTTCTGGCTTCAAACCCGGAATAGTACTTCATTGTAAGTGTTGCCGTTGTTTTTTCATTTTTTTTTTATTTTAAGCCAGTTTTTTATAAAATTGCCCCTACCTCCTAAACGACGTGAGATAGACCCCCCCCCCACTCCGATAGTAAAAAAATGCTTGTTTTTGATTCCTCTACGAAAAACCATTATTCATTTTTGGCGCCAAAGTTATCGTAAATTATTCATCGCGAAAAATGTTCCTTAAGTCGTCTAGCAACATTTTTGTTAGATAGTAAATGAAATCACTTTAGTTAGTCACTTTCTACATTGTATATGCACATTCTTATACATCCAAAGAAAAACTGGTGTAAAATTAACCAAAATCGCGTGTTAGATTACCTATGCTCTTAGGCCCGTTTGAGCTTACTTAGTTTTAAGGTAATCTAACCTAAATTGCTTACGTAAATTTAGAGATAGTCTGAATGTGTAAAATTGCCTTAAAAATATGTTATTTTGTGTAATATTGCCTTAGGTAATTTTACCTTTAACTAGGGTAGTTTTAACCAATCCATTTACCTTATAACAGCGTAAAATTACCTTATAGTGTGTGGTGTGGTAGAATTATGTTTGACCTAAACAAAAATTAATTTGTGTCAGATACCTAAGTTAATTTTACCCTACACTAGGGCACTTTTTACCAATTTTTTATCCTAGCAAGTTGTTAGACTGCCCTAGTATCTAAGGTAGTCTACGAAATGTTTGCCTTAACCCTAGGGTAATTTATGTCAGTTCCCTTGGGCAATTTTACCCTACACTAGGGCAGTTTTTACCCTAGGAAGGTGTAAAGCTACCTGAGTATCTAAGGTATCCTACCAAGCGAGCTGCTTCTTTTTATTCTGAAATGTATACAATTTTATTTTATTTGAAAAAGAACTTTTGCTTACCTGGAGGTTTGAACCTGAGACCTTCCACATGCCAGCCGAATGCGCTTCCATTGAGCCAATTCGCAATACGGAGAGGCAATGTTGAAACTTCATCACTTTACCTATACCTTACAATTTTGCCTGTCTGATACCTAAATCTGTTATATAGGTAATTATAACAAAAATAAAGTTCGTGAATTGATCCCGAGAAATTTGTAATCCGTGATTTACTAATTCTCTCCCTGTTCGCACCAGATTTATATAATTGAAGGGAAAATCACGTTATATTTAAGGCAGAATTACCTTAGTTCTGAGGTAAAGTTACAGAGCTTTTGACAATTCTAAGGAAAATGAAACACCTATGAATTTTAAGGTAAATTTACCTTAATTGCACTACCTAAGCCATGCATAAATTGTCATAGTTCTTAGGTAGAACTATGCTTTTCAAACAAAATCCATAGAAAAATAGTTACCTAAGAAATTTAAGGTAAATTAACCTAAACTGCACTACCTAAGTCGTACATAAACTGTCTTAGTTCTTAGGTAGAATTATGCTTGTCAAACAAATTTCATAGAAAAATATTTACCTAAGACGTTTAAGGTAATATTACACAGTATTTTTCTCTGGGTGTACACTTTTACATCAACTTGATAGAAGTAGAGTATTTTATGTTTCACATATCTCCTGCTTTTCCCCTTATAATGCGTATATAATCCATATATTGATAACAGTCATATAAGATAAAGATTGTTTCAAATAAAATTTAATCCATTATGGCTTGGGCTTCTACGACCCATCCCTTGATCAATATTAACGGCATATGTAGTAAAAAAAAATAACCAACCCAAGGTACTACCGTTCTTTAAGAAAATAAATCATTTTCTTCATTATCATGATATATTATATTATTTTTCCATTTCGATAGTTGTTGAAGTTTAATTTCAACATTAATGACAATTTCAACAATTTATTATATATCATAGCCTTTCTCCCTACGGATGTTGCAGTCATTGTTTATATCCTCCAAAAGTATTCCAAATACATACACCGTTTTATACATACTCCAAATTTTCCAGGCGATGACTGTTAAAATTAATGATAATGATGATGTGTTAAAGTCTATAATGTGCTAAGTAAGCAGCGATCGGGGAACATTTAGTTTGATATACGAATTTATTTTCATCACGAAAATGGAAAATTAATTAATGAATGAATGATCATATGGTAAGCATGTTTTGAAAAGGGGTTTATATAGAGAATATTTTGAACGAACGCACAATACCATTATATGAGGGCTGGGTCAAATGTCATCCATACCATCTTGTGAGATATGTAGACAGATATAAGTAAGTATATTTTATTATATTAATAATTCTTTGTACTTTTCAATCATACACTCACTCTTTTAAACGCTTCCTTACTGGCTGAACAGAATACACTTGTCAAAACAATTAAGGGAACAAAAAAAAATCACTTTTTTTCGAAGAGCTGTATCTCTGTGAAAAGTGGTCGTATTGAGATAAAACAAAAAGCATTCTGAAGCTTTATACTTCTTGTATTGAGGAATTTTCACAAATGATTTTTTTAAGGTACCGTTATTGCGCAATCATAAAAAGCAGTACGACCTAAAAATTTTAATTTTTTTGTTGAACATTGTCATTTTCTTTGAAATTTTTTTTTGAGCCAATTTAATGTTTCGTTTCAATAACTTGTTTATTCAGCTTTAAGGTCATCTTTTTTCGTCATTGTACACATTTTTTTCAAAAGAATATCTGGCTTTGAATGAAAAAACAGACTTTTGACTTTGACTACCAATATTATCGCAAGGAATGAGGACAACGCAAATCTATGGGTAGTTTTAAAAACTGGAACTAATATTCTACAAGATTTTTTCAAAACTTTATAACGATTATTTTTTTTGGCTCCTCATCGTTACATTCAGAAAAGGTAAAAAAAACGACTTTTTAAAGACTTTTTTTAAATCTTTTACTGATTTAAAAATATTGACTGTAGGACTTAATTTGGTAAGATATTTTAAAGAACTATAGACCACCAATATTTCTGTAAAATTTCAAATAAATCCATTGAACCGTTTTCATGTACCGAATGATCAAATTCGTAAAAACCAATTAAGGGAACAAATTGGGTGGTTCGTAAACATTGTGAAATTGTCATCAAAATGGAAACGAAAACACCAATTTCTGCTAATTTTTTTCACAGTTTTGCGTTAGTTACAGACGGAACTGGAAGAGCTGTCAAAAAGTGTCGTACGTTATTTTTTTTACATGTCCACAATGGAGCTGTACAGCTTTGAAAGTAATTTGAAGAAAAACAAAAGAATATTATTGTGTACAAGCTCAGAATTCACATTTCTTGTTTCCACTAATTTTCCTTTTAATAAATAATATTTTTCGCGATACAAATAACCACAATATTTTTTTCCGACCCAAAAAGTTGTTTTTTTTTTCTTCATACAAATTGAAACGTCAAAAGTGCCGTACGTGAAAAGTTAAAAGTTTGTCAACTCTTCGGTCTGCGTCTGCAGTTCCGTATGCGTCTACGTTCCGTTGTGTTCGCAACATTGAATTTGTATGTATTTAATATTTTGACAGCTATTCCAGCTCCGGCTCCGTCTCCGTCTGCGTCACCATTCTGTTCAGCCAGTTACGGTCTCGTAGGTACAAGGTACTTCGGTGGACGTTTACTTTATCTGCATTCTGTATAAGACGAAAAGAAATACCTTTACATAATACACTTCACTAACGACACGGAAATAAAACGATCCATTTATGTTCAATTATTTAAATTATAGAAGTAGCCCGTGGCGTAATGGTTAGTGCGTTGGAGTGTCATGTCAGAGGTCTGGGGTTCAATACCAGCCGCTTCCACCCTCCAAGAGTATCTCTTGTCATAGAAAAGTGCCGCTCACTTTAGACGTTCGGATTCGGCAATAAACTGTAGGTCCCCTCCATTCCTGCAGACACGCACAGCTAATGTGAGTAGCACTTTTCTATGACAGTTGATACTGATGATTTTTTAATTCCTCGCATAGCCCTAAAAAACATTTTTGTTAGTTGGCAGAAGCTCGGAATTGACGTGACCTTCAAATGCACTAACCATTACGCGACGTGCTAATACAATAATTATATCCAATTTTTAATTGCGCGAACGGAAAATTTGTACTTAACAAAGCGGATACGAATATTTTAAGAATAAACATCATAACAAACACAAAACACATGAAAAAATAAACAGGAAACCGTCAAAGTTTCGAAAGACAAAGTCTCGAAAGGCAAAGGTTCGAATGACGAATTTTCGAATTTGTGTAAAAGTATTTCCATAAGTACACATTTCTTCACTATGTCGACAGGAGGAGTTCCCTCCGTTAAGCGGAAGGAAAAAAATTATTTAATAATAACAGCAAAGCTTACAATAATAATACTTTTTTGGTCTTAAATCAGACACGATCTGAGTAATGATTAGACCCATTTATTTGATTGAAATGTTTATTTGATTATTAATCGGGCTTTTTTCTTTATGCAAATTAAAATTCTTTTATTTCATAATTTTTCCCTACGTTTCTTCGGAGTTTCTACCTAAGTTGGCGGTACATACCGTTGTGGACCAAAGCCTCAACCATAGAGTACCTATATATTATCTAGAGAACCGACTCGTACCCCTTTTGCCTAAAACACCCGCAAAATTTATTTGAGATGAGTAAGAGAAAATTCTTTTATTTTACTCTTTTTTTCGTATTCGTGAATCAGTGTAAATCGTGGACTCAAACACAAAATGGCGCCATTAGCTCAGTTATTTTTTTTATAGAGTCGCGTTTTCAACATAAATATACATGAAATATTACTAGATTTGAATGCTAAAAGCAAGACAACACTAAACTAATTTGTTTCGGTCCATTAAACAGTTATTTAAAGTAATTTTATTGAAATTTTGTTTATTAAATTTCAATTTTGAATTTAACGTATTCTTATTTTAAATATCTCAGCGCAAGAACCCATCATAATTAAGCAAAAACGTGTATACTATTTTTTGTTACAGCAGTGGTGGATGGGGTTCCATTTAAAATGCACGGGATCACTAATACGTGCTCAACGAATGGTCGACAAAACGGTCCCATTCTCTCAATACAGCTTGTAGGGTGAAAGAGAACGAACACCTTAAGTCGGTTCTCTAGATAATATAGGTACTCTATGGCCTCAACGACGAAGCTTCTTACAGCCAGCTCGGTCCCTAGCCACTTGCCTCCAGTTTCGCACCCCAAATTACGTGTGTCAAGTTAGCACTACATTTTTGGAATTTCAAAAAACTTAGTATGCCATTAATTGTAGCTTTTTTGTTGTAAATTAGTTGTGGAAAGAAAAAAATTCCAAAAATTTTTTTGGCTTAGTTATAAGAAAAAAAAACTGGGTAGGTAGTGCTAAGTTGACACTGTGAGTCCAGGCATTAAAAAATGAAATTCGAAAATGTAAACATGCCATGCCATTAATTGTAGCTTTTTTGTTGTAAATTAAAATGTAAAAAATTTGTAGCTCCCATATTTAAGACAAAACAGGTATGTAGTGCTAACTTGATATCACTACATACAGGCACTACATACCTGTTTTGTCTTAAATATGAGAGATACAAATTTTTTTTTCCACAACTAATTTACAACAAAAAAGCTACAATTAATTGCATACTAAGTTTTTTCAAATTCTAAAAATGTAGTGCTAACTTGACACACGTCCCCAAATTCGCTGAAGTCTTCTTCCACTTGCGGGCGCCAACCGAATTGTCGCATCTTCCTCTATACTTAACCACCCGACGGGGCTGAACTTAAAGATTTTCCGAGTTAACATGTATTTCGGTGCCGCATGATATACCCACCCGAGGTTTTAATAACCTAAGAAGTTTAAGTATTTTAACAGAAAAAAAAAATTGAGAAATCGAAGAAATTCTTAATCGTCCCAAACAGTCACATCAGGATCCATTAAATACCAAGATAATCCAAGCAACACTTAAATATAAAGGAAGTAAATCCACAAAGCTATATAGCTTCCAGTACACAAAAGATAGATTGTCTTGGCAATTTACCAAACCGGACGTTCATCATTGTGTCAAACAACAAATAAAGTTGACGTCGGCATTATACAAAGTCTTATATGTACCTAAGGTTCAAAGTCACACATCATAAATTCACTTTCGATCCTTTTCAAATCCTCTTTTAATTGCCATCATGCTGTGAATGTTTAAGCTGCGTTTGCTATTTGCTTTCTTGTTTCAGAACAAAATGCCCATAGAACATGATTCTGCGAACAAAACAGAAAAAAAATAGAATAAACAAAAAGGAAATGGAATCCTTTCTCTGTTTCTAGTTTCTAAAACCAATATTGAAAACACGTACAATATTATTTTGAAGATTTCTTGACATCGATTTTTTCTTCTCACTTGCTGTGTGGACTTCCTTTTTTCACCGATTTTTCCAATTCAAAGATTCCATTCAGCCTTTTTTTTTGTTTGTTAGAGAATTATTGTTAATGTCATGTGGTGCACATGATGGTGAACAATATGAATACAACTAACATGTTTCGATTGATTGAAAACTGTTTCCCGTGTTTCAGCAATGGCGAACAAAATTAATGGCGAGGAAATGAGAAAATTGTAAAAATGCAAGGACGAACAATTTACTATTGTAATAACCAGAGGGTAGGTTTAAATATTTGCTTTTGCAAACTGATGGAGGCTGGAGACTACGAGACTGTGGATTTCGGATGTGTATTGTACCTACAACCTACGACGACGGACGTGGTTGGTAACTGATGTGATGAATAGAAATTGCCTACCATTGACTCCTTTGTGTAAGTTGACTGACTTCCTTCCTGGCTCTATTGCTAGGTTAAGTGTAAATTATCGTTGTGGAAGAAAAGGGATGTATAGGCAAACATAGGGGTGTTTTACATTATTATATGCACCCAACCCGTTTTATAAAATGTTCGTTGGCAAACGGATGTGGCTTTTGTTTGATCAGCTATCGCATGTGTCGTATTCTGCAGCATGTCCGATTAGTAAGTTATTTAATTAGCTTGGAACTACAATGGCGCTACATTTTTAAGAAGTGAGAAAAGTAAAAAAATAAATCGTCCTACATTTCCCGTTAGCAATAAGGACGGACCATCAGGCACACCAAAAATTTAAATGCAATAATTTAGTTAATTCTTATTTTGAATTATCCAATAACGGGGCAGGCGGCGCGGCGGCGGCGGTGGCATTGTGATATGTACGCATGTGTTAGGAGCAAAAGGGATGTAGTTGACACCTGCTTAGCTTTGTTATAAACACATTTGTTTAGCTATTCAAGTATTATTTTCAACTTTCAGCCAAACATCATCAACCCCAACAAAGCATGTACTTACTCTATAATTTACGAACAGGCGTCTTCCACAGATAAAGTCCATCCAGAAAATAAAACTACTCTAACATAAGCATGACGAGATAACTGTCGATAAAGACAAAAGGGTCCTTATTATGATACCTGCCAGAAGATTGCAGGATAATCATGGGCCCTTTCTCTCTCGCTTTCCACGTTTGCCATCACCCACGCTTTATTGTGTGTCACATTTGTGTCCAGGGAATAAAAGAGGCCGATTTCCACCTGGAATCTAGTTTCGCCAGGGCCTCGCCAGGTATGTACCATTTTGCCTCGTCAGTTCACTTTTACACTGATGGAATGGATCCAAAACCGATGACGGGGTTGGTGCAGGCGTGTACTCCGACAGACTAAATTTACGTCTCGCATTCCGTCTTCCAGATTATTGTAGCGTCTTCCAAGCGGAACTTTTAGCGATCAAAGAAGTTTTGTAGTAGCCGTGGCTTGATGGTTAGTGCGATGGACTGTCATGCCGGAGGTCTAAGGTTTGATCCCCAGCCTCGCCACCTATTTATTTAAAAAGAAAAAACGGCTACTGCCTCTTGCGAGGAATTGACAAATCCTCCAAGAGTATCTCCTGTCACAGAAAAAGTGCCGCTCGTTAGCCGTTCGGATTCGGCAATAAACTGTAGGTCCCCTCCATTCCTGCAGACACGCACACAGGAATGGTTGAGAGTTGTAAGTCACTAGGCCCTAGTTCTTCATGAGCTGTTGTGCCATCAAATTTATTTATTTTTTTTTTAAAGAAGTTTTGTCTTGGCTTATAAAGAAAACGTTATATCAACAACTGATATACGCATCTTCTCCGACAACCAAGCAGCACTGAAATCCCTGGACTCGGTCTCTGCTAATTCTAAAACAGTCCTAAACTGTCGATCATCTCTTATGGAGATGACGCAGCAGTTCAATATTCACCTCTGTTGGGTGCCGGGCCACAGGGACATCCCAGGGAATTGCAGGGCTGATGAGCTCGCTAAAAGTGGAACAATAATACCTCTTTTCTCAGAGAGGAAAGATATTGGTATACCCATTGCTACATTCAAACTTATGATAAATCAAGAAACTATAAGGTGCACAAACCTTAGGTGGAGCAACATCACCACTTGTATGGAACCAGCAGTGTTTTAACTAGTCTCAATTTAGTATCAACTGGAGTTATATTTGAAAATAGCCAGAGCTTACGTAACCCACCGTAGATTCTGCCAATGGTATAATTTACTTGATTTTCAGGTGAAAGAGAAGTGTTGATTCGAAAACCAAGACTGTTCACAGTGTTCATAAATTTGAGCTTTACTTGAGCGAGATAAACCGTTGGTAGAAGCAAGGTATTAATCTGCTTCTTAGAGATCGCAATAAGTTGTGACTTAGATGGATTGAGGTTTAGGCCGTTCTTTAGGGACCAATTGAATATTGCTAAAAGATCCTCATTCGTTCTGCAAATAAGATCTTCTTGTAATCCAATTGGACGAGACAAATAAATTTGCACATCATCAGCATAGAGGTGAATAGAAACATTCGAACAAACATTCGGTAGATCATTAGTAAAGAGACAAAATAAGATAAGACCCAAAATGGGGCCTTGTGGAACCCCCATCCGCAGATTCATAGAATCAGATATCAATTGATCAACCTTGATCCTCTGGCTTCAATTAGATAAATAGTCTTTTAAAAGCCTAATTGTTCTGTCATGAAACCCAAAATATCGTTTCAATTTGATACAAAGTCTTTGATGGTTTACCTTGTCAAAGGCCTTTGAAAAATCTAGCAAACAGAGAGCAGTAACTTTGTCAAGGTCATATTGAATCCTTATATCATCACGGACTTTGACTATAGCAGTTTGACAACTGTGATGAGAACGGAAACCAGATTGAAACGGGGAGAGTAGGTTAAACCTATCAAGGTGACTGGAGATTTGTGTTGCCAGAATTTTTTCAAAGACCTTTGATAGGCATTGCAAAATACTAATCGGTCGGAAATCAGAGCAAGAAATTGGATTTATGTTCTTTGCCACAGGAATAATCTTAGCTAGCTTCCAGCAATTGGGAAATGATGAGGATATTATATACAAAAATTTATAACATGTGTTAAAGTGGTTAATATATGGTTCATAATCATTTTAATAAAACTCACAGGAACCGCATCTTCCCGGACTGCATCAGACTGTTGATGAAACAAAGAGTGCCTATAAACTGTCTTATAGGCAGACACGCTACGCGACTTGGTATCTTTGCCAATGACTACTGCAGAAGCTGCATGGATGAGGAGGAGAAGGAAACCGTTCCTCACCTTCTCTGTTCATGTCCTGCTCTATCCCAAAGACGTAGAACCCATTTGGGAGACTTCTACTATAATGATCCAAGTGATCTGGCTAATACTGATATTAGCAATCTTGCACGCTTCATAAGGAGCTCCAAATGGTCCAACGAGTAGGGGAAGTATCTCCTAGATCCATGTGGTATCTCAACGGGCCACTGATTGGCCTACGTGAGTCGGTTCCCGACAGCTACTTCTACCTAACCTAACCTAACAAGTATGTGTAAAGCATTATGTTCAGTGAGGCTGTTCGGAACAGTTTGGAACATTTTAGAACAAAAAAGAACAAGTTTTTGCTGTTCGATGAGAAATGTTCTGTTCTAAACTGTTCTGACTTGCTGTTTAGTGAATCTGTCAACATTTTTGTTTGAATGGAAAGTAAAATCTGAAAAAATGATCAACGTGTACCCAAAAAACATATGTATAGGGTGAGGGGATGTAATAGACGGTGTTCATTGGACTTACTCCTTGAATTTTTTGTTGACGTATATGTACTTTTCCTCGTTCCCACTTTATGGTAAGAAAGAGATGGACAAGTGAGGCAGGATTTTTTAAATTTTTTAAAAAAATTATGGATTTTTTTTTGACGGTTTCTTTTGTGACTTCTGTTTTCTCAGTATTTAGTTTTTGTTTGGCACCGAAATACTACAGAATCCAAGTTTTTTTTTCAATTGGAAAACTATTCATTTAGTGAAATATTAATTTTGTGATTGAACAAATTCTATTGAAATTCTCCGGCGAGTAAAAATTTGTGTTTTGTTTTGACAACTGCTGAACGTCAAGTGAATCGGTTGTGTGTGTCTAAACACGAGCTGACTGACTTATGCCAAAAAAATCGTAAGTCTGAGTCCAATGTGAACATCGTCATATGCCACACTTAACAATAAACAATTAAAATTAATAAGGAAATGAAAAGTCTAATAAAGTATTTCGAATCCGTCAGTTAATTTAATTTTAGCCTCGTTTACTTTAGATATAGCTTTAGCCAGGCATTCTTCTTTCCATAAGATGCTCTTTGGGTCTTTCTTTGATATTTACGGAGTGTTCTTGTAAGAAACTAACATCAGAGGAAAAAAATGCCACTAAAATGAGTAAAATGCCAGTTCATATAAAACGAACGTGGAATTTTACCTTAAAACGTCAAAATATATAAACACATCCCGGAACGAACAGATCACGACTAGAGACAAACAAAAATTAAAACTCCAGCCTATAAAAAAAACTTGGTGTTAGCTCACTCAAGTTGTTGTTCTTTCATTCAAACCTTCAAAAATCAAGTTTATTATACATGTATTTAAAAACCCGAAAAAAGAATTTTTAATCGATTTTCAATTTTTTTAAATAAAATTTGTTCTTGAGCTATGTACGTGAAATCCAATAAATAGCAAATTAATATTAAGTACGAGACGTAACACCTTAATTGATTTCACAAATAAAGAACGAACTAAAAGGAGTACCTTGAATGCATTTCGGAATGATTCATTCCGTCATCAGCATCACGAATAAATCGAAAAGCTGAAGTGTGTGCTTGAAAATGCTTTGTTGTGGGTTGTGTTATCATAGACGAGAAAACAAGATTGCGACTCTATATTCCCGTTGTCTAAGTTCATAAAGTTTCGGTTTTGTTGGAATATGTAAAAACTCTCGTACGCATCAAGTTTTCGGTCATCTGTAATTTCATTTAAATTATTGATGTCGACACTTAGGTGGTTATTGTTTATTGCATGTGCAGCTAATACCGTTCTGTGTTCTTTCAACCTCGATAGAACGTTTCTTTTTGTTTGGCCATAGTAAACACACTCACATTCACTACACTTAAGTACGTAAATATCCATTTTATTTAATTTATCAGTTTTGTCTTTTGTTGAACCTGCCCTACAAACAAAAACTTTAGTTAAATTAGATAAAGATTCAATAATATAAAAAAGTGCGTATACGCCCGAGTGAACCACCCTTTAAATTGAATACATTTTTTTCTCTTTTTATGGAACATATTATTTAAACTTCTCCCATATTTTTTTATAGCTACATAAAATAGTTAAATCATTTTAAATAATTGTTTTTTATAATCTTTGATTTTTGCCATAAATACATAAGACTCAAGAAGTAGGGCAAGATCTCTATTTGCGTTTGGGTTAAATCTATTTCCTTTTGGGTTAAATCTATTTGCATTTAGGTTAGTTTAATGTGCACACTTAAAAAATTGAAAAGAAAAATTTTTTTAAATTGATGGCGAAAAATTGCTATAACTGTTATAAATTGGCATTTCTCTAGTTTCGTATTTAAAAAAACAAAAAAAAAATTTTAATTTTCTCAGATACTAGATACTAGGCTTAAGCCTCTGGTTTTAAGTGTTGGATTAAAAATTGATAGAAGCATTGAATATTAAAAACAAATACACTGGACGTCTAGCATAGCGAATGGCCTTATATCGAATGTTCAATAACGAATCACCATTTTAGGTCCATTGATATCTCTAAATAACGAAGAATGCAAAATTCTACTACTTTGTATAACGAAAATGCTGTCCAATTTCTATAGGAAAAAAAAAAAACAAAACAAAATTTGAAAATCGTTCCTTTTTCTTCTACAAGGTCTCAATAGATTTTTTTCGCGTTTTATGTTTTCTGCACAATAAAACGGAACGTTGCAGTTTTTTTGCTTACACGTCTTGGCAGTTGTTATTTTTTTTATTGTGTTTTGGTTTTTTTTGGCTATGATAAATCAATGTTTAATATTTTTTTTTTCTTCAAATTTTTGAGTTTATAAAATTAATTTTCAAAAATTATTCGCTAAAACAACTTGAATTAAAAACAGAATTAAAGAATGGATTTATGACTTTAAAAAAGATGGGAGCACGACATTTTAGGTGCTTCCGTTGTTTTTAAACCCTTAACCACCTACCACCGGTCTCAGAACTCAGAGACCGCAACGAATTTAAAAATCGAAATATTTCAATGTGTGTGTGTGTCTTGTGATAGAGTGCATCCATGTAACTTTTCTACTGATCAATAATTATGGTTGCATGAGCTCACACAGTCAAAACGTGCATCCGTTTGACCTACGTTAGTAATAATATTTCTAAGACCGCACGTAGGTGTCAGGTGATTATGTGATTTTTTGAAATTACATATTTAGTATAGTTTTTTTAGTGTCAAAAAAATAACACAAATTTCATCATATAACAAAACGGCAAACAAGATTTTTGTGGTACAATTTACGCGGTCTTCAAAAGTCGAAGATACATAAATTATATATCGTTGGATAGGTTTTTTTGCACAGAAGTGCAGAAGGCAAAAATTTATGAAACAGTTGCAACACAAAAACTAACAAACAATAAAAGAAAATTGCATAATAGGTGCGAGCGAGAGCCAGAGCGAGACCGAGTATTTGTTCATGACACTTTAAAATTCACGACACTATAAAAACACAATACAAATGAATAAAAACGTTTTATTACATGATATAAAATGAATAAAAACAAAAAAAAAAGGTTGAATCAAAGGAATAAAACAACAGAAATATGTAAGTAGATGACGGATATAAGAAAGTCTCATATAAGAAAAACACGCTTTTAAGACAGACATTCTAAAACACCATGTACATTCCCATAAAGATACGTGTTAAATAAACCTTTTATAAGAAAAACGTTTATAAGAAAAACACTGATATAAGAAACTTATTCTGATACAAAATCTCATTCACTATACATAGAAAATTAAACTTTTATAAGAAATTTTCCCGTGTTGACTTCTAAATGATGCGCCGTGTAACTTTAACAAAATTTCTGAACCCACCCTTATTGAATTGCCAAAGAAGTGACAGATTAAAGATCGGCGAGAAAGAAAAAAGCCCATAAATTTGACATTTCTTTAAGGCATTTTTATTTATATAAGAAATTTTCTTTCTTATATACAATTTTTTATATAAGAAAACACGGATATAAGAAAGGAATTCCTTGGATTTTTTGAGTTTCTTATATCCGTCATCTACATTGGTAATTTCAATTTATGTATGTAAATTTAATTTTTATTTGGTGTGACCTAAATGTAACGTTTCGATTTTTCCACCCACCAACCAACCAATTTTCCAGCACTACTGGAACGATTATTGGAATATCAAGTTGGCAGCGTTCAGAAAATAATAATAATGAAATGCAATGAAATTAAGGGTGGGACACAAGTCTGCCGCGGCACGTTGAATTTTCTTGGGATGATCTCTTAGTGCCTGTTTACATTAGATTTTTAATGAATGGCGCAAACAGTGAAATGAGTAGATTTTATATGTGTGAAAAAGAGAAGGATATATTCCACACAAATTATGCCGACGCTTCAGTTTCAATAAATATTATCGGATTCAGCATGAAGATGTTTTTTTTGTGTGAGTGAGAGATGCATTGATTTTAAAGGTGTGAGATAGGGAATGAAAGGATTTTTTCTTTATAATGTAAACACGGGGAACATAGTAATGAATGAAAACGTGCTTGATTAAAAATCCAATGTAAACATTGACTTAAAGTAAAAACTACTGTGGGCACAATGAATTAAAAACAGAATTAAAGAATGGATTTATGACTTTAAAAAAGATGGGAGCACGACATTTTAGGTGCTTCCGTTGTTTTTAAACCCTTAACCACCTACCACCGGTCTCAGAACTCAGAGACCGCAACGAATTTAAAAATCGAAATATTTCAATGTGTGTGTGTGTCTTGTGATAGAGTGCATCCATGTAACTTTTCTACTGATCAATAATTATGGTTGCATGAGCTCACACAGTCAAAACGTGCATCCGTTTGACCTACGTTAGTAATAATATTTCTAAGACCGCACGTAGGTGTCAGGTGATTATGTGATTTTTTGAAATTACATATTTAGTATAGTTTTTTTAGTGTCAAAAAAATAACACAAATTTCATCATATAACAAAACGGCAAACAAGATTTTTGTGGTACAATTTACGCGGTCTTCAAAAGTCGAAGATACATAAATTATATATCGTTGGATAGGTTTTTTTGCACAGAAGTGCAGAAGGCAAAAATTTATGAAACAGTTGCAACACAAAAACTAACAAACAATAAAAGAAAATTGCATAATAGGTGCGAGCGAGAGCCAGAGCGAGACCGAGTATTTGTTCATGACACTTTAAAATTCACGACACTATAAAAACACAATACAAATGAATAAAAACGTTTTATTACATGATATAAAATGAATAAAAACAAAAAAAAAAGGTTGAATCAAAGGAATAAAACAACAGAAATATGTAAGTAGATGACGGATATAAGAAAGTCTCATATAAGAAAAACACGCTTTTAAGACAGACATTCTAAAACACCATGTACATTCCCATAAAGATACGTGTTAAATAAACCTTTTATAAGAAAAA
The DNA here is from genome assembly GCA_947049315.1 of Epistrophella euchroma. Taxonomy (NCBI): domain Eukaryota; kingdom Metazoa; phylum Arthropoda; class Insecta; order Diptera; family Syrphidae; genus Epistrophella; species Epistrophella euchroma. Next base: position 114,401,118 of record OX346245.1, on the reverse strand, counting down.
CGTTTATAAGAAAAACACTGATATAAGAAACTTATTCTGATACAAAATCTCATTCACTACATAGAAAATTAAACTTTTATAAGAAATTTTCCCGTGTTGACTTCTAAATGATGCGCCGTGTAACTTTAACAAAATTTCTGAACCCACCCTTATTGAATTGCCAAAGAAGTGACAGATTAAAGATCGGCGAGAAAGAAAAAAGCCCATAAATTTGACATTTCTTTAAGGCATTTTTATTTATATAAGAAATTTTCTTTCTTATATACAATTTTTTATATAAGAAAACACGGATATAAGAAAGGAATTCCTTGGATTTTTTGAGTTTCTTATATCCGTCATCTACATTGGTAATTTCAATTTATGTATGTAAATTTAATTTTTATTTGGTGTGACCTAAATGTAACGTTTCGATTTTTCCACCCACCAACCAACCAATTTTCCAGCACTACTGGAACGATTATTGGAATATCAAGTTGGCAGCGTTCAGAAAATAATAATAATGAAATGCAATGAAATTAAGGGTGGGACACAAGTCTGCCGCGGCACGTTGAATTTTCTTGGGATGATCTCTTAGTGCCTGTTTACATTAGATTTTTAATGAATGGCGCAAACAGTGAAATGAGTAGATTTTATATGTGTGAAAAAGAGAAGGATATATTCCACACAAATTATGCCGACGCTTCAGTTTCAATAAATATTATCGGATTCAGCATGAAGATGTTTTTTTTGTGTGAGTGAGAGATGCATTGATTTTAAAGGTGTGAGATAGGGAATGAAAGGATTTTTTCTTTATAATGTAAACACGGGGAACATAGTAATGAATGAAAACGTGCTTGATTAAAAATCCAATGTAAACATTGACTTAAAGTAAAAACTACTGTGGGCACAATTTTCGCGAGGAGCAAGAACATAGAAAGTTTTCAAAATATTTTGAAAGCCAAACAATATCGTTGTCAAGCGGTTTGGCGTTTGCGTTTCAACGATCAAGCTATGTTGTCAAATATGCTAATCCATGTGAACCCTGCTAATGATCAAACACCAGTGGTTGTCAAGCCATGCTGTCAGACATGCTTATCCCCCTATTGGAAGGAAGTGAAAGAGAAAGAATATTTGTAAAAGAAAATAGTGTTTTTGTTCATCGTCCACGGATTAGCTTCAGCGGGGAATCGTCACGAAATACCTACAAAAAATACATTTATTGGGTATTGTCGGCTCGGTTCGGTCAAGGTTTTTTGAGTAAAGTTTTAATAGGCGTAAATTAAAATAGAATCAGCAGGGCAATTTTTGTTAACATCGGTCAGGGTAGGTACCGACCGGTACACCAAAGTAAGCGTTTTCTTAAATCCACCAAAAATTATGTCAAAATTGGAGATAGGCCTTTGCTGTACAGTGATTTTTTTCTTAGAATATACCCAAGAACCACACCCTAAAATACTTCCAACCATATGTCCGGGACACCCTATTGAGATTGACTGCATGAATCAGAATGTAAATATATCATTGTTAGTATATATTAAAGTGATGTGCGACCTTGTTCTTACAATAAAAGCCGCCAAAATACACAACAATACACTTTTTATTTGTTTTGAAGTAAATGAAGCTATGAACATCGTTACGTGTAGGTACCTACTCATAATTATCAAAAGTAACTCAATTCCAATCACTTGTGTAACAACACATTATTTCTTATCTTAATGTACTTTCTTACGGTATCTAACGAGAATAAAGATATTTTGATTTATCCCGGTGTCTTCTATGATTTAATTTCCGGTTCATGTAGGTAAGTAGTTTACGTCGAATTTTCATATTAAATGGAATGACTTGTGTTTGTTGTTGTTGTTCGACGTACATTCATCACCACAAGTATCGGAAGTAGTTTCCCCCAAATGCGATTATATTAAAGCGGATGCGGAAGCATACTATTATTATTCCAAATATTACAACTTACAAGTTCATATACATATTGGTTCTGTCCCTAGTTTGCTCTTATATTAATTAATTAAAGAAAACTCCCGATAGGTAACCCACAGTCACTTAATTCGATAGATATGAACGAAGAAGGTACAACAATCGGTTTAGAACGATTATTTATTATGACACATGGTCATACTATTTAATTACAAAGAATTTATGGAGCATTTTGGAAAATTTTTCTCAAAGATCGATCGATAATTTAACACTGGCTGTGCACCTAGGGATTCCCTCTGAAAATAATCCTGGTCTAGCAGTGGCCTTGGCGCAATGCTTCTGCGATAATTCATTGTATACAAAACACCAGAGGTGACATCTGTCAACACAAATGCACCGGTAAAACCATAGCGTTTTGGCTTATGGATTCGTATATCCGTTCGCTACATGTGTTTTTATACAATGAGGTGCGACAGGATATTCCTGTAAATTTTACCAACTACCTGTTGCCAGGAAATGGACTAAGACATGCCTCCTTTTCTCTCGTATCCTACCCACTAAAGATTGTGTGATTTTTAATTTTTTTTTTCTAATTGTTTTGTTGTCTTTTCTTTTGCCGAAGTCATGACTGACAGATATCCTGATCCTGACCCTGTGATTGAGGCGTAAAGAAAAGGAAATTATTCCGTTTAATCGGTTTTGTGTATTGGCTGCGTTTCCGTTTTTGCCTTTATATGATGTGGGCTTAACAATAGAAAAGAGACGTGTGATATTTTTCGGTAGGCGCATATTTCGACAAAATAATAAAGAATCAAACAAACCAAAGGGATTTCCGTACAATTATATTATATTTTATGAGAAGGATCGGAATCGTGTGTTTCAGACGTCAGCTTAGAGCCTGGGAAGAAGTATATACTTTTTTAGGACAGGAAATTAAGTTTTTTGGGTGAGAGATACTTGCAAAATTGATAGGAATCGTTTTTCAAAAGTATTGATTACTTCGCATTAACTTTTTTGTTTTAAGAAGATTTGATAATTATGTGGATTTAATAGATCCCAAGAAAGAATTTAATCCTGGAGACGTAGAACTTTTGAATCGTATCCATGTTTTTATCGATATTTTGCTGAAATCTAGAAACAAAAATCTTTTGATTTAGAAGTCGAAGATGTTTCAATTTATAATTTATGTGTCAAAAATGAAAGTAGAAATGGTATGTCTGAGATTTCTCTACTTCAAAAAGTGAGCAAGTGATAATCCGAAATTTTTTTTCCTCAGAGTTTTGACAGCAAAACTGAGAAATTTTGCTAAGAAACCCTGTTCACGTAACTGAGATTGCTGAGCGCTCTGAGATCTCAATTTCCTGAACTTGCCTAATGTCATAGTTCAAATAAATACATTGGGTTAGTTTATAAACGATTGAAGTTAAAAAATATGGTTAATCTGTCAAAAAAAAAATATATGTGATTGCTTATTTAATTTATAGAAAAAAATTATTAAACGCATTTTAAAAATACATCGGTGCAATTTAATTGAATTTAGGTATATTAAATTAATTTTTTCCCAAAATCGAATCAATGTAAGAGAAATTTTGACAGTTTTTTATTTTACTCATTTTTATTATTACTAATGTTGGTTGAAAAAAAAGAAAAAAAAATCGAATTGCGCCGGTTTAGGCGGGAGGGTCAAATCTGAAAAAATCGACTTAAAACAGAAAAAAAAAATCATTAAAAAACAACGGCAACAATATAACAATGTCATAAATTAACTTTTTATTCACATCAGTCAGGGCCCGATTTCATAAAAATTGACAGGTGATAATTCTACAAATTTGTCACACTTGTCTGAGAATTTTGTATTTCATAAAATATTGACAGGTGACAATTTTGTCAGAAAAATACAATGACAAATTTGTCATGACAATTTTGTTGTTGTCATATTTTGACACATTTGTTGTGACAATTTTAGCATTAGTCCAGTGCGTTTATGAAGATTGTATATGAGTGACCAGCAGTTTGTATAACAACACTAATTTTTTTTTTCATTATTCGAAAGGTACTTCATCGGAGATAATTACCCTGAATTTTTAGAAATTGTGAAATTCACCTTTCGGCCGCCATCTTGGATTTTAGTTTTCATTGAATATCTCGGTTTTGGTAAGTCCTACAAAAAGCTTTGTGAGACAAAAAGTGTGTAGAATTAAATTTCCTATTTTTTATGCTAAGACAATTTTTTTTATATTGTGACCATTGAAAAAGTTACAGGCTAACAAAGTGAAAAAATTCTAAATTTTCAAGTATTTTTCAAAACTTAGCACTTAAAACATGAACATTTAAAAAAAAATATATATATACCACAAACTTGAAGAGCTTTAAGTTCTCTACAATTTTGTCATACATACTTTTTTGTACTGCAATATAAACAAAAAAGATGTGAATATTTGTTTCTTAAAAAGCACCGTTTTAGAATGTAGTGGCTTCTTCATCGATAAATTCGAATTCTCCTTTTGGCAATGTTTTCTTTTCGCGAGTTGTAAAAATGCGTGGATTTTTAATAAACAAATATTCATATATTTTTTGTTTATTGCAGTACAAAAAAATATATATCCTCCAGCCAAACAAAAATAAAACGAATTAAAATACCTAAACATTAATTCGTAAGCAATTGGTGGTAGCACCTTTAAGTTGTTGTTCAAAATTCAATGAAATTTGTCATACATATTTTTAGTAAATTTTCATGTTCTAAATTTTGAATAATGCTTGACAATTTTGAATTTTTTCACTTTGTTGGCCTGTAACTTTTTCGATAGTCACAATATGCAAAAAAAATTTCTTAACATAAAAAATAGGGAATTTAATTTAATTTTACACACTTTTTGTTTGAAACCGAAATATTCAATGAAAACTAAAATCCGAGATGGCGGCCGAAAGGTGAGTTTCACAAGTGCGAGAACTCAGGGTTATGATCTCTGATAAAGTACCTTTCGGATTATAAATGCACTGGACTACATTGTATGATCTTGAAGTTTGTCATGGCCTACATAACTAATGCAGAGCCCACGTCGAAAAACGATGAAAAATTTACTGTAAAATTTAAATAGTACCCGGTGAAATCGAAGTCAAACAATGAAAAAAGTGCAAACCAAAATTAAAGTTATGCGGTTTTATTGGTACAGAAAAATAAATACGCGTAATGTTTTCTCATTGAATTTTTTTTTTCAAAATGAATTCGGGGAAACGGTCGTAAAATGTAAACGTTAGCAAAACGACTCAGGTCGGTCGACAGGTCGTTGGAACGGATTTTGACAATTGTCAAGTTGTAAATTGCAAAATTTTCACCTATCGCAATTTTCAATGTTCATGAAATAGGACCCAATCTAAAGAATAAAATTCTCAAATAAAAATTTATCAGAAAATAGCAGAAACAATTCCAAAAATAAAAACCGACAAAAATAATCACTTTATATGGAAATATGTACTGTATAATCAGGTACAAAAATTTAAGCAATTCTAAATTAAAACAATGAAAGAAAAATAAATAAATGATAAGCAAAAAAAATTAAAACATTGCGATTTCAACAGTGTTTAACAGATTACTCATGAGATGAATTGAAAATATGTACAATATAGTTACTAAAAATTACTTTCTGACATTAAACAATTTATATTTAGGAACTTTATTAGGTCATAAATTTATTTAAAATTACTATTTTGAATTATGTATAAGAAAAAAGTAAAGAGAATCAAGTCAGAAAGAACAAATTAGGTATGTAAGTCACGAAAAAAAAACCTCAACAAACTTGGTACTTTTCCGGAAAGACAAAAATTTGAATTTGCGTTTATCTCTAAAAACATTAAAACTGCACTTAAAGCCTTATAGTAAGTTTATATTTGTCGTGCATTTTCAGGCAGTCAAATTTTGTTTTCCCATAGTGAATTAAGAAGTGTGAAATATTGAAATATTCAGACGTATTGTGAGTTTCACCCGAACAACCTTCCACCTGTAAATTTTTTTTCGACTATTGTGAGTTTCACGTTCCAAAAATTCGTCTTATTGTGAGCATTCAATTGCGGAATATAATACAATTGACAGTTTAAATTTTCACCTATTTTTAGTAGGCGAACGAGAGAGCAATAAGGCGAAAAACGTAAATTTCAATCGGGTGAAACTACCAATAGCTTTTAAAATTCCGGGCGAACAGAAAATTTTAAGGTAAAATGTTGTTCGGGTGAAACTCGTCATAGACGCGTACTACGATTTTTTGTGTCTTGTGTGTATCTCTAGTTTGTTTCAATAAACAACTGCACACGAGGCGTAAGCTGCAAGTATTCGTCGCAGCACAGAAACGGCAAATCGACGGGCGTATAGCAATGTCAGTCGCCAGGCGTATACAGTTTGAAGTATTTACTAAACATTTTGGTAAAATGTTGGTTACATACCAAAATTGTTTGAATTTGATTGAAAATGTATGGTGATTTATCTATGACGTGACGTTTCGTGTGCAGAAGACTTAAATAATAATGTAATAAATAATAAAATAATTTTATTTTCGCGTCTGACCACAAGTTATAATACACTAGGACCTTGGTAATTCGAACACTTGGTAATTCGATCGTTCCATTAATTCGAACAGCTATTTTTTTGCATTGTGTATCTTGTAATTCGAACACTTGCCAGAATTAGTATTCTGTAATTTGATTTGGTAGGTCAACAGCTTCGTGAACAGGACGCTGATAAATTTATATTGGCATGTCTTCTAGACCAAATCATGCCAGAAAAGAAATTTATTGACAATGAAGAAGTTCGACACTGGGTGGAAGATACAGCGAATTAAAACCTAGGCAATGAAAATTTTTCAACTGACACTGATAGCGCAGAAAAAATTCCACATCCCCGAAAAACTATCAGTAGCGGCAAAGCTCTTTGAGATGTTAATCAAAATCAACTGCTGCACTATCTTGTGGAACAAGAATTTCATGCTCGACGTTTAAGAACATGAAATCATAAAAAAAAACCATTAAAAAAATTAAGCAATCCTCCTATAAAAAAGTTAAAGAACCTACCTTGTATAAAAAAATGTTGTAAAGCTTTAATTGAGGATGATTTAAAATGGCTGCGTAGAAGCCATTAATATTAATATTAATCCCAAAACCTATTCATATCTAAATAAATATTAATGAAATTGTGGCAAAAAAATAAAAAGTCTAGCAACTACTCTAAAAATATAAACAAAGACCGCCAACAACCTAAAAAAAGATGACAGAAAGAGAGGAACGGTAAACAACAAACTCAAACGATTTTAGATCATCGCTATAGAAAAACTATAGGCGTATTCTGTTTTCTATAGCGATGATATACATAAGTATGCATACTTTTTCACATTATTGTGCAGCGTCTTTGATGAATGACTTTATTGGTGCAAGGGGTCTCCGGTTCGATTCCAAGGACGTGCAAGTAATTTTTAATTTAAATACAAATATTTACAATACTAAATAATAATTATTTTCTCTAAAGACCCTTTTAGGTGATCAGACGGAAAAATATACACAATATTGCAGTACAAATATGAAATAAAAATAAAAAATAAATACAAATGTTTTTTTTTTTTATAGAAATACATCCCTTCTATAGCACTTCTTACAAATCTTATGAGAGCATTCTTCGGAGTAAAACGATTTTACTCCATAAAGGTGAAATAGGAGTGAAAAAATGTCGCCTTTTTGACTCTTTGGAGTATAATACAAAACTAATAGAAGTAGGTTAAGGAGTAATAAGAAACTTCTTTTGATGAATATAGGACTAAAATTGTTAGTTGGGCCACATTGTCAAATTTCTTTAAATAACCTTGAACTTTACTTCTTCTTTTGTTATGCGAATATACACGAATGAGTGGAAACATAAATAGCGATAGAAAATTTGTCACCTTGCGAGACGACTTTAAAACGTTCTTGGTTCCTCTATGTATATAAACTTAATGGTAACATATAAATGTTTTCTTTCTTATTGATTCAATAAAGCTTTTAACGGCCTTTAGTCCATGAAAATGTTTGGCGTTTCGTCCCGGCGATCTCACTTGGACTCATCAGTTGACTAGTGAGGGCCTTGTCAATACGCAATTTCCATTAAGTTTAGGACGAAACGCCAAACATTTTCATGGACTAAAGGCCGTTAAAAGCTATATTGAATCAATAATTCAACAAGTCCAATAAAATAGTGCTAAGTCTTCTACTTGGCTGATTTATTTCAGTAGTATATAGAATTTGTATTATTAAAAAAAAAAAAAAAAAAAATCTTCGTATGTTTTCTTTCTTGTTTCTCAGCCGAAATTTTTACTACGAAAGACGAGCCAAGTAATTCAAACACCTCCGTGGTTCGAATTGGTTCGGTCTCTAATAGTTCGAATTACCGAGGTCCTACTGTTACTGTCTTACAATAAAGAGACTGACAAAAATTGTCATCAGATATCATAAACTGCGGTATCTGACAATTTCAAATGAGTCTGGACAATGTCCTAAAAGTCTGAAAATAATACAAATTAAGTGCGCAGACATGTTCAGACAATTAGCGTTACATTAGTTCGGGTGTAAATAATAGTAATCTAAGGTATACAATTAGTTTAAGTCGATCTAATTATGTTTCTTCAGGTGTATATTTTATTCTGAATTAACCCACCAGTCATTAACATAAAACATAAAGACCATCATGTCGGATCCTTGCAAAAATGATATCGCATAAGAACGCACATATATTTAAACTAATCCGGAAGCGGAAACAATCTTTTTCAACTTCAATCTAGATAACTAGGACTGTTGGTATTAGCTTAATTATCTAATTTTGTCATTATTTGCTCACTGAATTCTTCATTTTCAAACTGCTAATTATCGTAATTAGTGAAGAAATTGTTAAGGTAAAGAAAATTATCCTTTTAAAACCAAAGGATACCTACTACCTACACTTCAAAATGTAAACCAATTTCAATTATGTACTACAGTTCCAAAAAAAATTCTTGTTCGAAATAAGACTGATTGGCATGTGACCCAAAAAAAACTACTTCAAAACTATGTGTAGCTATATCTATAGGCACATTTAGATTTTATCTAAAATAGGAAATCTAGCTTAAATGAATTAAGAACTAAAGGCAATGAAAAATTGCTAAACTATATCCTCTTGACAGTGTCATACATTTATGTGGATTCTGAAATTTCAGAGAAAAGGAATACCGCATATAGGGAACAAGAGATGCCATCAATAAGACGAGGCTGTGTTATTCTATATTGAGAGCTCTAGCAAATTCAATAATGAGTGCGTGTCTAGATAGTTTTTAGGAAAATCAATATTAATCACTTAACCAGCAACAGCGTTACCATCCTTAGGGATATTTCCGTAAATAAGATTCCTGAAAGAAAATATTGCGATTCAAACTTTGGATCTTCATTGACTTTGGACATTAGTCATTGGCAAACGCAAAACGTTAAAATTCAATACATGTAAATCCATGCTTAAGCTGTGCATCAAACACATAAATGGCATTTCGATATTGTTCATTCAATTTCTTTAGGGGTTAGGAATAACACGAATTTTAATAATATTTCGAATTCTATTGGGTATAAATATAGTTTACCCCCCTATTCTGACATACTTCACTGATGTCTCACAAGTGAAGCCTCAAAAGAACTATCGAAATTGTAATTTCTTTTTGAGTAGCTCACAACTCATAATCGATTCGTTCCTTAACTTTGAAAGTCTGTGAAATAAAATTGTACTAATATGCACAGAAAATCATTTTAGTACATATTTTTTATATGAACTTTGACAGAACTTTGGACTGAAATTCACACAAATGCACAGAAAATTACAGAGTTTCAAAGTAAAGGAACAAACCTAACATCTGTCATTTTAAATATAATAGGCATGTTCAGGAAAATGAGATCTTAGAGCCCTCAGAAATCTCAGTTACATGATTTCTCAGCAAAATTTCTCAGTTTTGCTGTCAAAACTCTGAGGGAAAAAAAAATTTTGGATTCGCTTGCTCACTTTTTGACGTGGAGAAATTTCCGAGATCTCATTCTCCTGAACACGCCAAATAATTCTCAACTGTGAAGGTATCGAACAAATTTTGACAGTTATATAACTCTGCGTTTTTTTATTTGAAAACAACTTTTAAGAAAGTTGTATAGTAGATTCAAGGACAGTGATTTTGTTAACTTGAAGGTTGAATTGTTTATCGGAAGGATTCTCCTTAATCTCTGCACTCTATTTTTACCTTAAATCTCACAAAAAGTCGACATTGTTACTTTTTGTAGTATAGCCCGTGGCGTAATGGTTAGTGCGTCGGACTGTCATGCCAGAGGTCTGGGCTCAATACAAGCCGCTTCCACCTTAAGCTTTTTCCCTGTCTCGTGCGAGGAATTGACAAATCCTCCAAGAGTATCCCTTGTCATAGAAAAGTGCCGCTCACCTTAGCCGTTCGGATTCGGCAATAAACTGTAGGTCCCCTCCATTTCTGCAGACACGCACACAGAAATGGTTGAGAGTTGTAAGTCACTAGGTCCTGGTTCTTCGTGAGCCGTTGTGCCACAAAATTTATTTTTTTTTTTGCGAAATGAATGGAATGACATCTCGCCATTTCTTATTCCTATTAATCTTAACTGTAATTGAACTCCAATTTGATCACTCAACACATGTGCCGAAAAACCTAATGTTTCGAAAAATGTCAAAAGCCTATTCAGTGTTGGGAAATTTTCTGCGTAATCATTCTTTATATTAATCTTCATCATGTTTGCCTCCAAAAACAAAATTAAAAAGAGCGTGTGGAAAAAAACTTTGTACAGCTGATTTTCTTAAGAAATCATTGACAATGCCCTGATTTTGTTCGTAAAAAAAATCAATTTAGCAGATCTGGATTTGCGGCAGATCTTTTTACTAACACCACTATATACACGAGTGTAAGAGATAGCTATTAATCTGACCACTTGCAGCTCCACAGATACGAATACACTTGTACTATGACAACAAAAATTAACCTGAAATCGTAATCCTTCCGCCACGAAAAAAAAAATTAAATATGAGGCAGAAAGCAGAATTTACCAAAGAAAAACCGATCAAAAATATGGAAGAGATAAACAGAAAAATTTTACCATTATGTATGGTTCCACTTGCTGTAACTTGAAATTTTAAAATTAAATTTTTTAAAGTAGAATTTTGTGGAACATATGACTTTTTCTTTGTTTATCAAATTGGACAATGTAAGCCTCTAACTTAAGAAAAGTGAAGCGGCATGTAATAAAAATCAATTGAAGCACTTTCACAAAAATTACCAGAAGCTGGCAACGCTGATTAGGATGCGTCCTGCAGACGGACGGCGCGTTGTTGTCCTTATGTGTGCAGCTGCTGGGCGTTTTCTTTCAAGTTTATAATTTCTTCTTTTATCTATTTGTCCTGCGCTACGTATTGCCTTTATGGCGATGATAAGATATTTAATTATAGGTCCTCGAGGATATGCACTTGACGATGAATTACTTTTCTTTGAAACTGATTATCGTTTTTTTTTTTTCTAATTGATAAAAATAGGAAGAACTATGAATATTTTCCAATTGAACAAGGATACACCTTGCAAGATTGTTAATCTATGGACATTGTGTAGGTACATGATGCGCAGCTGAAGATTCCCGAATTATATTTACACTTAATATCATTTGAAATTCAAATTTTCATTTCTCTAATCCGTTCTTAAATTGCATATAGCAGCTGTATATATTCCTTTTCTTCTTCGTAGATATCCTAAGCCACAAACAGTCGATTTCCTGTTTGCCTCAAAACAACGGTGTGTGGTAATCGAATTCTTCGCCTATAAGCTTCTTAAAAGGATTCACTTTCATTCGTCCATGATGGCCATATCCATATGGAAAATAGCATATTTTTTTTTTGTGTCCTTATTGTTTGATTGTTGAATAGGTGAGTATTTAACATTTTTACAAAAATGGAAATGTGTCCGATAAGCATTATGCACCACAGCTACCTAGTCTTTCTTTACTTACATAGTTTGTGATGGGGATGAAAAAGTCCTGTTTCAAAGGATGTTTGTTTAGGATTAGACATTCTGATTTCGATATATTTTCAGTTTCTGATCCTTTGTAGTCTCATATAGGTATTTCAAATTGATTGACAAATTTTTGCATTCGATCGTGATAGCAACAATAGAATTTTCGTTAGCTCCTTGTTGGTACTGCTGATTGCTATCGCAGAGAGTTGTGTTTATCTTACATCGACTATTTAAGAGAAAGTATGTGTTTTTCTTTGATTATCGAAACTAAAGCCATGCATACCTGGCCAGGACGTATGGGACTGATTGTATTTTTGTGTTTTCTTTAAGAATAAGACCCTCGATAATTCATTTATCGTTAAATAAACTTCCTCGTTTGTGGAAAATGAGAAATCGAAGAAATACACGTTCCGCACGTTTTGGTAATTAAGGCAAGAATTTATATGGCCTCGTTGTGGACATGGGGTGTGTTTGGTATTTGGGTTCTAATTTTGTTAGACGCGGCAGTTAACAATAACTCAGTGAATGTAACGAATGTTTAACGACCATAAGCGATGAGCTATTCAGTGAGCTTATAGAATTCTTAGTCTAGAAAAATAAGTTTACAAAGTTTCAAGGCTTTGTAAAACCAATGTTGTGGACATGTAGGTATTTCGATGATAAATTCTTGATTTTATAAAATATTTAAATTGATGACATATTTTCTTTCGATTCAAGTGATTAACCAAGGTGGCCTGTCACCCATCGAAGGCAATTGCATTTGTTTTGTCAACCGCTTGCAATTCGCTGCGGCAGCGATGAACTTGCTTTGACCTTGTGACGATTGAGGAAATGGCTTTTATTGCCAATACTGCAGTTATGGCTCTCTCTATGAAGATACCGAAATTCCAATTGACGAGTTGAAAGAAAATATGGAAGCTTGGTCTATTAATGGGTAAATAGTAAGGTTATTTTAAAAAATGCCTGACCCTATCTCATAACCCAACTTGGTACCATCCGTAAAACCAAAGATTTGTTGATATTGCAAGTTACTTAAATGCGTACACAAAATCGAATCCAAGTTTTTGGTCAAACTTGACCTACGATGATAGGGAAGACGATAAACGTGGGACTTAGGGCCATTTGCTGAAACGAGACTTAAATATTTATGTTCAACTTAAACGCTTATGTTCTACTTTTTCCTCAGCGTAAACTGTCACATAAGCTCTTATGTTGAACTTAAATATTTAAGTTTCGTTTCAGCAAATGGCCCTTACTCTGTCCGTGGATATATCGATTTTCATTAAACTTGGAAGTGTTTTTTGGACATTCTCCCGACAATTTGTTTTCTTCATTTTTTCAATACCTAAAATTATATTACCTAGTGTTTAAATTGATTCAGTTAATTTTTATAGAGTAGGCTATATTTTGGTGAACATTTTTAACAAAAAAATTATATTAATGATGGCACCTACCATAGAACCATTATTTTTATATTCACTTTTCCTTGAAACCGGTCAAATAATTTAATTATTTTTTCTTTGGAGATTTGTTTAAAGATGTTAAATAATATTGTAGGTATAAGGCATAATTAAAAAAAAAAATTATTGAATTTTTTGAAAAGTTTCAATTTTTTGAAAAGTTTCAATTTTTTGAAAAAAAAAAAACAAAAATCGAAAACGACTTAGGGCCACTCGGACGACACAAACGGATAAACACTTAGAACCAATGATAACTATCCCGATTTAGATAAATAAATACACGCTTCTCGTTATTAGATTGCACGAATGGAAAATACTTAACAAGCTAATAAAAATATTTTTTTCAGAATCAACAACACAACAGACTCTTGCACCCATATTAATAAAAAACGCTTATTTTTTATAAGAAAATTACCACTTAAAAATCTTCGAAAGACTTATCAGTTGTGCAATCAAGGGAAGGCTGTTTGATCTTAATATATGCGACACGACAAATTTCAACAATTATTAGCAGTTTCTTTTTCAATTGAATTTTTTACAAACTCTACCGATTATTATCAACTTTGTGTATTTAATAAAATTAACCAGAAGTTAATATCTCAAGATATTCGATATTTTTTAACAATTTGTAATGTTTTTTTTTTAATTAAAAAAATAAAACTGCGAATTGTTTTATTTTTAAAATATTACCAATTTTTCAATACATAGAATGAAACCAGGCCGAAGTCGATAGCATTATTTGTTCTAGAGATATTCGAGAAACAAACCATTTTACAACTTTTTTTTTTTAATTACTGCAATAACAAAACCGCTAATTGAATTTGTCTGAAAATCGTTTCTGCACGTTATGACTTTATTATCTGTCAAATAAAACTTATTTGAAGTCGATATCTCTATGCGTTCTCGAGATATCGTGAATGAAAAAAAGCTTCCGAACGTACGTAGACGTACAAAGACATCTCTCTAAAAACAATGTAATCCGACTCCAGAGACCTCGAAATGTCGAGAAATGTCAAAATTTTCAATTTCACAAATCGGACCGATTACAATAACTTCCAATGGGAAGTTACATTTCAGTTTAGGTCATCTTCAACAATTTGCTATGAGTTTTCTCATATTTTTCTTGGAAAACCTATATTTTGGATTTATGTAATCTGGTTTTACGTTTTTTTTCCTTATGGCTGATTGTCAAATAGTTGCAAATGATTTAAGAACTCGATAAATATGTATAGTGGACATTATTATTTTTATTCAAAATTAAATTTGAAATCTCAGAATAAATTCACACATATCTTATTCCTTCGCTAAACCACCTTATTCGGTGGTTTAGTTTAGTAAACGTCACTTAGTAGACATTTTGTTTTATTGATAACATTTTATACTTAGTCCACGGAATAAGGTCTAATCCTTCGCTATTCCACATTTATTAATTTGGCTGTAAGGCTTAAGAGAAAGAATAGAAAACAAAATGTTTTGTTACAGCCAGCGTGAGATTCTAGTCAGTCAGATATATCTCAATTATTTATAAATCAGAGATTAGTTCTGTCATAAAACTTTTGTGCAAGTGGCCCTTAGTCGATTTTTATACAATTCAGTAATTATTTTAAAATTAGCAGACTTTAAATAAAAAAATAATTCTTCTATCCAACAGTACTTCCATAGAAGTCTATAAAAACCGTTAAAAAAAGTCTTATTTTTCTCGAAAACAACTCCAACGATTGTGATCAGAGTTTTTCTGTGAGCTGATACATATATAATTGATCTATTGCCTTTTTCAATAAAAAAAAAAGCCTCACATATTTTTTTTTTTTAATTAAACAAACAAAACTTAAAAAAAAAAAAACGAAACAATTCTTTAAAAAAAAAGGTACTTAAATAAAATGACAATAAACATCTCATTAGGGAACATGAGTTAATTCAGTCATTTAAATTACAAAGGTACTTATGAAATACTTATGAAATTTTTAATCGAAATCGCCCCGTTCCTTAAAATTATACATATTTTTTATATTCAATAATAACACGAGGAAAATACAGTGTAAGCGGTATTATCGGCTGCTTCTTAACGAGTTTTGAAGGCTCTAAAATCGCCATTTCCTACAGCATCAACAGTGACTTGCACTTTCGATGAAAAAATTTAGACAGTTTGCAGCCATTTTTCCTCCCAAGTATATAGCTCTTCTAACGGCAAAAAATTTTCTTTACATTGGAAAATTGTGTAGAGTTTGAAGGTGGATAGACATTTCTTTTAGAAAATAGTAATTATATTAGATTTTTTTTAGAATATTTTAAACCATAAATAAGAACAAGAACAAATAAATAAAAAAAAAATTAGTTTGTATGAAATGAAAAAAAAGCCTTTTTGAAAAAAAAATATGCCTCAAAGCCTCAGGCAGTGAAATAATGCCTTAGGCATAAAAAGCCTCAGTTGGCATCGCTGGTGACCACACACGCAATTGAGCACCAAAACAACAGACAACAACAAATATCCTGTTTTTAATTTGAAAAGTTTTTGAAATACATATTAATTTTCAAGCTTAAAATTTTGGTTAGCATATATGGCAATGTAAGTGTTACCGCTGTTTTTTAATATTTTTTTCTGTTTTAAGTCATTTTTTTTAAAAAAATTGTCCCTCCATGGCTAAACGGGAGGGAATAGACCACCCTCACGTTCGATATTTTTCTTGCCTCGACTCAACCTACACGCTCTAGGTTTTTGTCACACCTTATACGAATTACCCTGTATAATAGTGGTTATAATGTTTTGTTCGGGCTTGGATTACTGTATTAGCTGAAGGTTACAAAAAAGAGCCAGGTATTAATTCTAAACCGTGTCGTCGTCACCTTCTTCAGTCGATACGAACCTATATATAGGTAGATATTTTATAAAAATGTGGAAAACAATTCACTAACTTATACGATATTTAATGTCTTTTCTTACAATTTTACACTAAGCTCTCAAACCACTTAATGTGTTTTTTAATATGCCAGAGATCTCCTGATACAAGATGTGACTATAGCTATTTTTTATACGTATATACTTATAATGTTTGCAGAGTTATTATTTTTTTTATCACACTTTGAACTTTTATAAAACCAATGAATAAAACATTAATCATTTGATTTATATCACAAATGGAATGCAATGTCAAGAACAAGTTTTAAGTAATATAACAAGTAATATGTACTTTTTTGTGGGCCTTGTTGGTTGTATTGAAATATGAAACCTGTTTTTTTTGTTTGCATTTTATTCAAAGAAAATTAATATGCTTACATTATTGAAGTTTTAATAGTTAACTAGAAATTGTTATGTAATTATTATTTTCCATTGTATTGGATTTCAGATTTGGTATTTATTATTAGTATAGAATATCTATTAAAGAATATTTGGAACACACCCACTCACCAAACAATAACAAAACATGGCTAGCTAGCTTAGGGTAAGCCATAATAATATCTAAT
This sequence comes from Epistrophella euchroma, assembly GCA_947049315.1. NCBI lineage: Eukaryota > Metazoa > Arthropoda > Insecta > Diptera > Syrphidae > Epistrophella > Epistrophella euchroma. The sequence goes on along the minus strand of OX346245.1, from coordinate 114,384,248 downwards.
AGTTTCAATAATAACACATAATCAAATTATCATAAATGATACAATGAGTTATTCGTTGAAACAAAAACAAAATCGTGTCTAGCATCGCAACAAAGAGAGTGATGCAGTCACTGTCGGTTTTAAACAAAGCGGAAAGATGCATCAGGCAATCTATCTTGTCTTGTAATAAATCGATGAGTAATACAGAGCGCTTGTGTGTAGGTATATACTTAATCCACAAAGCATTCCAGCGACAGAGGAGATTTGTGTTTTATATTCATCATAAAATCAAATCGGTTTAAGCGCCTTTCAAATCCGATAATTCAAGAATTTGATCTAATTTAAGAAGAAAAAATCCACAATTTGTGGATTAAAGATCAATGATGGAAGGTCCAATATGATCGGTTAAAGAAGTTCTTAATACTTTAAGAAAAATTCTCATGAAAAAAATCTTTTTTTTGTTCGGTTTCCTGCTTCGGTTTGAAAGATGAATTATTTAGGTATTTAACTAATCTGAATTGGCTAGGCCATTATGATCTCCTCATTGCGCTCGGTTCCAATGCCTATAACTGTAATTATTGTAATACAAAAAGTTTGCTCAATGCGATTATACCATTATTGTCATTGTTGTGAATGTTCACAAAAAAAAAAAAAAAAAAAGGTTTGTTAACATCCGATCAAAATTTGGTTTCCGGGAAATATAAAATAATAGAAAACAGTAAAACAGTGTGTACCTAAACAGTATCTATCTACGCAATTTCCGCTTGACATGCTACATGCAACATGTGCTCGCATGTGTTGTTCACGTTTGTTTATAATTACTTTAAAACATTAGTCTCGAAATGACCTTGAATTTCTATACAATTAATTTTGTTGTTTTTGTAAGTGCATTTTACGATCTGCGATAATGTGACGAGCTATTTTGGCACTTTTTCTTATTTGTTTGTGTTTTATTTTTTTTTGTAATTCAGTTTACTTTTAATCGAATTTATTTTTACTTGCGATGGCAAGTTTTGGATTCTTGAAAAAAAAGAACTCGAGATTTTGATCAAACTTGACATTACGATGATAGGGAAAACGAAAAAAGGGGGTCTCGCAATTCCGTTTTTGGGACATTCCCCCGAAATGTTTTTTTTGTTCATTTACATGGGGGTGGCCCCGGCGCAGTGGAAGTAGTGCTTGACTGCTAACCTGGATGTGTGGGTTCGAGCCCCAGTCTAGGCAGCTTTCTTTTCTATATTCCCTCAACTGAACGCCACCCCTGGGATTTAATGAGATAATCAAAACCTTATTTCTCAGTCCACTGTGCCAACAAAAATCTATCCTATCCTTCTATTCCTTCTAACATTGCCTAATTTATAAGACCCTAGGTCTTACTGGCAAATATGTATGTATATGTTTGTGTTACATACCTAATAATTATAATTTTTTTTAAGCATTTTTGGAAAATCTTATTTTTCTCAAAAATGGCTCGACAGATTTTTCTAAAAAAAAAATTCAATAAATTTTATTAGGTATATGCTACTTTTTTGTGAAAATTAAATTTCCAAAAAATGGTTTCAAAAGAAATAGGCTGATTTTGATCATTTTTTTTATGGAGAATCTTCTAAAAAATTTAAATAGTATTGTTTATCAAAATTTTCAAAAAGCCTTTTTTTGGATTTTTAAACAAAGTTTAAAATTTTTTTTTTTGAAAACCAAATATTTCGAGAACGAATTGATTGATTTTAACGAAACTTGGTAACGAGCGATTTTTTAACATTATCTAAAATATTTTGAACAAAAAATATAAATTTTCTCGAAAAAGACTCTTACGATTTTGATTAAAATTGTTATAAATACTAATATTAGTATGGCCTATGATTTACCAAAAACAAAATTTACAGTAAACCATTATTAACAGGACCTCTAATAGAACCATTTTCTATATTTTGGGCTATCTGTAATGTGTGTAACCGATTTAAATTAAATTTTTTACACAAAAGCTTCTCAAAAGTTCAAATCATACTGCATATCAAAATCAATATTCAAAAAAAAAACAAATTTCGGATTTTTAAAAAAAATTTCAAATTTTTTTTCCGAAAATACGATGTATAAAAAACGGGTAGATATTTTTTTTTAATTTAACATATATAAATACTAAAAAATTGTGTACCAAGTTTTTTTCTAAAAAATGTTTCAAAAATTTTATATATAAAAAAATAATTTAAAAAAAAACCGCTATTACGATTTTGATTTTTTTTTTCTCCAAAACTAAGATTTGTTAAAGAAATCAGATGTTTTAATTTTTTTTAGCTCGTAAAAAATTTTAAGAAATATGCGTTTTTTTTATTACAGTAATTTAAAAAAAAAGTTGTAAAATGGCTCGTTTCTCGAATGTCTCTAGAACAACTAATGCTATCGATTACGGCCTGTTTTCATACTATGCATATTAATGTAGTAAAAAATTGGTAATACTTAAAAAAAATCAACCCACAGTTTTTTTTTGTAAAAATAAAAAAAAACATTAAAAGTTGTTAAAAAATATCGAACATCTTGAGAACACACAAAGATATTAACTTAGGATTTATTTTATTCAATACACACATTTATATCTAGTTGATAACCGGTAGAGTTTGTAAAAAAATTCAATCAACGGTTTTTTTTTCTAGGCCAAAAAAGCTGCAAAAAAAACTGCTCAAAAATGTTTGTGTTTTGGCTCGAATATCTCAACAACAACCAATGGTATCAACTAAGAAATAATTTTAATTTGCACACAATACCATAGTTAGTAATTGATAAGGTTTGTAAAAAACTTCAATCGACGGTTTTTTTTCTAGGCCAAAAAAACTTAAAAAAAAAAACTGCAAAAAATTGTTAAAAAATGTTTTTCGGCTCGAATATCTCGAGAAAAACCAATGATGTCAACTCCTGGATAAGTTAAGTCTATATACAATACCACAATTAGTAACTGATAAGGTTTTTAAAAGAATTCAATTGACGATTTTTTTATTTCTAGGCAAAAAAAAACTGCAAAAAAATATTTGAACAAAAAGTATAAATAAGTAGTGAGAACGCGTATTTATTCTACAAGGTGTCCCCATATTCGTGCACTATATTTTAGAAGCTGATTTCTATTGTTGATTTTTTTCAAAATTTTGCATAATTAAGTGCCACTGCGAAATTTCTGCGCTTCTTTCTGCTTTTGGCGAATTTTACCCTGAAGGAACAGTTTTTGGTTATAAATTTATTCTTTTGCATTCAAAATAACCCGATTTTCTTCAATTTGAGCCCAGAACCATCTCTGTAGCCTGAATAATTTTCCAAATACGCAGCTTTTTAAAATTTACTAATTTTTTTCGTATTCAAAATTTTGTAGGTATGTATTGTATTTCTGATTGAAAATTAATTTTAAAAAAATGAACAATTAAACAGTTTTACTTAAAAAGAAAACTCAAGAGTTCTGACTTTAAGAAAAGTACTTTGTTCCAGACGTTGAAGTTGGATTTTAAAGGGTATTTTTCTATTTCAAGTCAATGTTTGGATTTAACGAACTCAGAAAAAAATCGGAACTACCGGATCTAACGCAAGGCCTGATATTTATACATAAAGGCTGATTTCCAATGCCGCGTTGGGCGTCGCTTTGACAGATTTTTCTTTCAACGCGAAAGCTCACACATAGTAATTTAAGCAAATTGTTTACAATGACGCGTTGGGTATTATGTTACGATTTGGCACCTATTAGCATGTACACAAATCAACGTAACATAAGCTACCTCGACGTTAAAGTTGAAAAAAATCAACTTTAGCGTGCGTTTTGACAGTTAAACTAATGTTCGAATTCCTTTCAACAAAAAAATCGATTTATTTAGAAGAAAAAATCGGGTTTTCTGGACAAATTCCTTTTATTGAAAGAAAAAAATCGATTTTGTTTAAAAAATAATGGAATAGTTTGTTGAAAGGAATTCGAAATTACAGTTATGTAGGTTCATTTTGATTTTCAGGTTCTCTGCAAGTCGTCTGTCATGTCGACGCGTTCGTAAAGCTTGTAAACGTATACGTAAGCGTCTCTAACGCGAACGCGCCATCGGAAATCAGCCTTAAAGTCACTAGACTACAAAGGTCTTACGGGTATTTAAAAAATTTTCTTCGTTAACCTAAATTTTCCCTACTGAAAACTTTCCAGGCCTGACTAAACTAGGCAACCACTATTTCAGGCAGGTTGTTTTGTTCATAAACAAATCACTCTTTAATGAATCAAAGTACCTATCCGTTTTCTTTAAATTTAAATTAAATATATATTATTTTGGTTTATCACACGTACCTAAAACTAATATTGACTCAACACCTAAGATTCAGAATTGAAGTTTTGTGAAAATTTAGGTGGAAAATTTAATTAGAGTGTCCTAATGATGATGTTTTAAAATATCATTTATTAAGGCACCTACTCCAACTTACCGTTTTTTGGATTTAACTAACATAAAGTTGTGTCCCGTGTCCTTTTATCTTCAAAATAAATCTCCACCCATCTTGACTGCGAGCCGATCTCATCCAGTTTGGCGTCAGTGAGAATTCCAGCTGAAGTCATTACCTTTAAAAAAAAAGTTAAACAATATGTAATCTTGAAAATAAATGTTTATAGAAGGAAAATGATACAAAACTTTTAATCAAATACATATACATAGGTACCTACCTAAATGAATTCCATTCTTTAATAATTTTTGGTTTATGTATGTCTTTTTTTAAACAAAATTATAAAAAATGCATATTTCTTAAGGTTTCTTGTTAAAAAAATGCGTACTTGGAAAATAATTTCCTTATTCCTTAGATATTCTACCTACATATTATCAAACTTGACAAAATAACATTTTTACTTTGTACCTAATCATACCAGTGATGGAAATCGACTTTTGTCGATAGTACTGAAAGTTGAAAAAAAATAGTATTGAAAATGATCAAATAGTACCGAAAATTTTCCAATTGTGAATTCTACGGGAATTTAATATTTTATTGGATTTTGCCATCGTATTCTACCATCGACTCCTTGCAGCCATCTTGATTTGGAGATCAAATATTGTTCACTATTTTTTTAAAACAGAGGATGTAGAAGCCTTTTTTTGTAGACGATATATATTTTAAATGTACATTTTTTACCGCAAAAAGCTGAAATAATGAATTCCAAGAATTTACCGGTAAATCCAACCTCACTGTTTATACAGAGAATTACATTAAAATTTTCTTTAAACCCAAATTCTTTTACCGCAAAAGAAACTTTGCATACACCCAACCACGCACCTACCCAAAATCCTATAATGGGTCAAGCAGGAGGGTTGCAGGGCGGTTGCAGTGGGGCAGAATGTCCCCCCATACATACCTCACTCTTTATACGCCGTTATGCTGGGTGCTCTACCGGTAAACTCTAGAATTTTATTATGTCGGTTTTTTACAGTAACATACATATATGTCAACAAATTCTGAAAAATCTAAACGTTTAATAAAAAAATTGAAATAAATCGTAATCATAGTAGGAATGTTATAGAATTTTGTATTTTTATACACATAATATAATTACCCCTGTTCTGTAAAAAATACTTTCGTTTTAAAAACATAGGTGTTCTTTACTCAATTATTTTTAAGTTTAAAATACGATTTAAATTTTAAATCCGTACGAAAATCAATTTCGATTTTCTGAATTCAATTCGGAACGAAAGTCAGAACAGGGGTGAATATTTGACCCAAGTTTGAGGAGCATTTGGTTTACTTGTTTTTTCGTGGAGAATTTTTAAAAAGCATATTTTTTTCGAGAGAAAGTTTTAATAGTTTTTTTTTATATATTTTTATTTTCATATTTGAAATTATTGTTTTCAAAAAAACGTTGACATATTTTTAGGACAGTTTTTTAAAACAAGGTGTCCCTAATTCGTGGACTACATGTTTTCCGGGATGATACCTGAGTTCATTCTAAGAAAAACAAAATTTAGGGGGGGGGGGGGAATACTATACTATCTTCCCCCTCTTTTTTAGTCATAAACCTAGTTTCTAAGGTTTATGACGCAAAATTTGTTTTCATAATTAAAACCCTTTTTTCCATTTTTTTTTAATAAATGTTGTTTAAAATTTAATTTCTCAAAAAAGTAAGGTCCTATTACATCAAACATCTACATTCGAAAAGTACCTACTACCTAAATTTTTAAACTTTTCGATTATCTTCAATTAAGATTTGTAAGAAAATCTCGATTTTTTGCATGAAATCAACATAATGAATTTCATCAGACTTAAACCAAACTAGCACTTGAATGATGCGTTCAACTCAGGTAGTGAAAACTTCAGTATTGGTCTTTTGCCAATAATTGAAATAGTACTGAAAGTTAAAAAGTGGTACTTACGTACTGGGAAAATTAAATAGTACAAATTTCAGTACAATAGTAAGCGTTTTTCCAACTGTGAATCATACATTTTAAAAAATATATTATTATAATATAATATTTTTATATCCATATCCACATTCCACAAACTGTTCCACTGTACGGCACGGCACGGCCCAACAGCGTTGCCCCCCTACTACAAATGTAGCGTTTTTGCTACATTTTTTTCCAAGAAAAATTCACTCCGTACAATAGTAAAATATTCCAAAAACACTACAATTTCAAAACATAAAATTCTAATTTAAAAGGACAATTTTGATCTTACTTTCCATTTGGCAAAATATTTTTTTTTATTTATCAATAGCTGATTTTTTTTTTGCAATCCCGAAAGGAATTGGATGAAGAAAACGGTTTTCGGGCTAAACAGCTTACGTGTTAAATCTAACAACAACTAATTCGCTTCGGGTTTAGCTAGGCACAGTAGGGAGAATTCTCGGTTCCTAACTTAAGCACGTCGAAAAACTGTTTTACTGGCAATATTTACATTCATACACGTTTTGGATAGTGTGTATGGAAATTCCACGTTTTTCTGTGATGGCGGCGTCGGTAATCTCCGATGCCGTTTTTTTTTTCGACCAATTTTTTTTTAGAAGTCATCAATTTTTCGTTTCTGAAGGTGGATAGTGTGATTCACTTTTTTTTTAAGTAATCACTCGGAAAATATTATAATTACAAAAAAATCAATCAATAAAATCATATTCGACACCAAAAAATCAATTTTAAAAATAAAATATAAATTAACCAATGTAATTGACATAAAAAAATTATAATGCTCTAATAATGTTGTGTGTCCACCTTGATTTTGAAATTTTAGTAGGAAATTTGCAAAAATGTTTTTGTAAGCCAGATATTTTTGCTATGTAAATATGCATGAAATAAAATCCAAATTTAGACCTTTTATTATTTATACAAATAATATTGTCGTTCCGAAAAAATTTACAGTTTAGTATGTTGTGTTTTTGCGCGTTTTAAATTTTACTACATATAAAATTTGCCACACTACATTCTCAACCTGTTAGGGGGGCAACACTGCGGCCCAACCTACTACAAACCCATTCTAACTCAAACATGTTCATGTTCGATTCAGTTAACTTTTTTTTGAATTGAAAACAAAAACAATTGCAACCATCTGCCAACCATCACATCAGTTGCTCCTAACAAATTCACGTGGAACGTTTCTCGCATTCTGTTCAGAAACGGCAAGTCGTCAGCACGTACCACGGAATTTGTATCTGTTTAATAATTTATATTTTAATTTTAACAATTTTGTCCGGTGACGTTTTTATCGGTCGAAAATTCCCGCTGTTATGAAGTAGCTAAAAAAAAGTCTACCTTTTAAGTGTTTGTCGCATCCGCTAGATACCTATGTTTTTTTTTATTCTAAATGTGCAAAAATACATTGCCTTTCAGTGTTGTGTGAACAAAAGAAAATTTCTTTTTTTATTATGATATAATTTTATTTTGAGAAAATTTTGTACGAAAAAAAGTTATACCCAATTAGGTATTATTGTGAATGTTTTTTTTTATGAATAAAGATAAAGTGCAAATTAAAGGGAAAAAATAAACCAAGCGGATTATTTCAATACATTATTAAAGGGATACACAAGAAAACATCTGCATCAACAATAATAATTCACACAGATATAGAGAGAGAGATAAATCCATTTAAACGGAGATACATTGTGAAATCAGAGCACAGATAACCTCTCTATCTCTACACCTACAGTTAACGCCGGAAGTCTGCTGCTGGCTGCAAATTCAAAATAGCAACGCCACCGCCCGCCATCATCACCAACAACGGTATCAACAAACATCGACGAACGCAAACGACAACAATTATATAGCGCGCCAGCCACAAAACGTTCGCCGGAAGTCCTTCAGAAATACAAAAATAATTTCTTTTTGTTATTTTTGTCTGATTTCTTTCGGTTTTTCGTTCTCGTTTTCTACATAAAATAGCAACGGCAAAAGAGTGCAGCAGTTTATTTTTATGAAATTTCATTTTGGAAAAAATACAATTGCCCAACCGGTAAGTAAATTATATTATTGTTCATTTTGTTACCAAATTTTAAAATTATTATAAGTACCTACCTCTATATTTTTTTTTTTATCGATGTTGTTTATTTTTCGTACTTACAACTTTTGTGTGCCCATTTTTAATTAAGTACCTCAATTATTCAAATGAGGCAAGTAGGAAGTTACATTAAAGATAGTTTTTTTTTTTTTATAAAACATAAGATAAAGTACATAGATTACACAGGTTATTTAGCAAAGTTTAATTTCTAAGACTTCCACTGTAATACGCATGTCAGAAAGTCATGCATACGCAGTTATTGCGGGCAAACAATTTACAGATAGTGCGATACATACGTGAACAATAGGATTTTTTAAGGTAGTGAGCGGGTCTGATGTGCAGTGGGAGGTTGAATTGGGGTCGGTGAAAATAATTTTTACTTAACGAAACGTAGGTACTTAGCGTAACTTTCTTTAAGGTAGGTAGCTTGTTCAATGTTCATTTCTTGCTGAGTTCAGTTATCTTTCTTTCATGGTAGGAGGGTTTTATGGAACAATATGCTATTTGACAGGTGAAAATAATGATTGTTGTAATTCAAATTGAAGATATAAACTTAAAATTCTTCATACAAATAAGTCATTAAGGCAAAGAAAACACTAGGTAACTCCAATCTATGCCGGATTGTGTATATTCTTTAAGTATATGAAATGATTTGCATCTTGTTAATTAAAACAGGTTTTGTTGATGATCGGGGATTATTTATGGCCCGTGATGGGACCAGTTTTATTAAAGGGCAAAGACTTGAACGTTAACCTTGGTGCAACATTAATTTATAGTTTTAAAACAACGAAAGCATACAAAATATCATATAGAAATGCCATTTACCTTATAAGCTTAATACATCGAAGAAGAATAGGTATTTACAATAATTAAGATACCTACAAGATACGTATGCATTTTGTAAATATTATTCAATTTACATTCAAAAGTCAAGTCAGATTTTAAACTTTTTGTACCAAAATTTACGAATTTTTCATGATTCATATAATGGGCTTTGAGTAATAAATTTAAAGCTAAAGTTATTGCATATGTCCGAGAACAAAATTGTTATAGAGTGCATGATCTGCATGAACTGCGAGTTTTCTAACCATTACGGTTTCAGTTAATCGTAGTGAAAATGTCTTAAAACTTAGCTAGATTGCGAAACAAAAAAAAAATTCCTCACATTGGGCGCCGTTTTAAATCAATTGGTTTTTAAATCAAACCTTGTAAAGCTACAAGTCTTTCTTGTATCTTCTTTTGTACAATAGAAATTGTCAATGGTTTCCATTATCCACTGATGAAAACAAAATATGCTTGATGTCAACCAATATTCATAGATGTATTTATCTGAACTCTATCATCATCTTCGATTGAAATACTGCCTTCAATCAATATTTTCAATATTTTCTTCACAAATTCAACATAATTTAATTAAATTTCCGCTTTTTAACTTCTATGTGTAGTGTATTTATCACTTTTTCTAATTGATCTTAATGCCACATCATTCTAAATAAACTTCGATAACTCATTTTTTCTGAAAAATCATTCCTTACAGCACAATAAGTTACTGAATTTGTAATTCATATTTAATGAAAATGAGCTTGACACAGGTCATTTTTCTTTTTCATTTTTCTTCGAAAAATTAAGATTTTTAAACTTAACCTCACGTTGGGCGCCATTTTTAAAACTTGTCAAGGCTAAATTTCATTATAATTATAGCTACATAATTGAAAACAATAAATTCATAAATAATCATACTTTTAAATCTTCTGAAACATTTTTTAAGAGGTTTTTCAAAGATATAAAAGAGTTTACACTTTTTGTATACAGATCCTGTCAAAAAATCGATTTTGACAATTTTTGCATTCTTTTTTTTTGATCAGAAATCAATTTAGAATGTGTGGAAAGTCCTACAATACACAATTCAAGCACTTATCAGTCAATAGCAACCAGCCCTACAGACACAAATAATATCGACAAAAAAAAAAATAATAAAATTGTAATCCATTCGCAACGAAGAAAAAAATTAAATAAATAAAAACCCAATAAAATACCGCATGCATTTATATCTTATCAGTTGGAAGAGCTTAAGTATAATATTAAATTTAATTTTTTTCCCAGCAAGTGCACGACTTCATAAACCACACAAATAAGATAGGAACTTTAAGGTAAATGACTTGGGAATTTTATCATATCTAAGGGCCCCTTTGTAAATTATATTCCAAAATTCCCAAGTAAACATGGCCTAATTTTTCGACATAACAAAACAAAACCATTCACTCTGTTATCATAAGTGAAACATTTATTTTCTTCATACCTACCTACATAAATATTATCGGATAAAGTTTACCAATAAGCTTTAAAAATATCAAACACTTGTATTTTCCAAAGCTATATATCGACTTAAATTTTTATTGAAGTGATAATTCCGATTGAAATTGATATTTTTTTTTTATGGGAATAATATTGATAGGCTTACATAGGTGTGACGCACTCAATCCATTATGAGTGATACGGTTTTTCATTACTAGCAACTTCGGAAAATGATTCATATAAAAGTGGTTCGATATCATTTAAATCAAAAAATAATATCCGGTAACATGAGCATATTTTTATAGCTAGGTATGAGTTTTGATTTGTTTTTTTTTTCTTCCATAAAAGATTGCTTTTCTTTTGTACTTAATTTACGTTAGTCATGTTCAAAATTTTTTAATTTAAGAGAGGAAGGAGATATAAAACAAATTTTATTAACAAATAAATTGTGTAACCGAAAATATAATTCAGGTTCAATTATATTATTAATTTTTATACTAAATTTAACAGTACCTATCTAGTTCTCTCAAATCCTTTAGATTTATACTAATTCATAATATCAAGCTCTTTGTTTCCAATTTTGGTTACTACCTTTATGGTATAAAACTACTGACAGCTTGTCCCTGTCACCAACCTTAATTTTGTAAGGAAAAAACCTCAAACTTGAAAATCATAGGCAGGTGCCTCTATTGTCTGTAGTTCCGTGCACTAAGCTTAGTACTGTAATTACCATTAAATGGCGGATACATATTATACAATGTTTTTTTTTTTAGGTAAATGAATCGGAAAAAACTACTTTTTTTGTTCTATCATAACTTAAGTGGTCTGTTTGCACTTTGTAGTTCACATTTTTCTAGTTAATCTGACACAAATAAAGTTTAAACTTGTACCATATAAAAAACAATCACCCAAAGAACTCACTAACGAAGTGCAAAGTGTTTCTTTCCCGACTTAAATTACTGACTAATGTGTGAGCTCATATTATACAAATTAATGTACCTAGCTCTAAGTGCTACTTACAGGATTTCACATTTCCTGTTGCTACAATGATTTCAACACTTAGGTAGGTACCTACCTATATTTCTTTCTTATATAGGTTTATATAGATACTTAAGCTCTTATACTTATATATTTTAGCATAAAATCGTTAATGTCTTTAACAAACATTTAAAATGTGCTCAGCGCATAACTCATAAGTTGGTGTTAAATTGATTAACACTCGTTTATGTCCAAAAATATAATAATAATAAAAAGAAATCTTAAAAGCCCCTCTTTTAACAATGACATGACAGTGGCGGTATACCTAACTACTCTACTACCTATTTATCTTATACCGTGGCAGGAAATGATAATTTAATTAGAAAAGATCAGAGAGAAAAAAAATTTTGTTTTTTTCAAAAAGTGATCAACACAACAGACACAGACAGGATATGACAAACATATCACTTACTTCTCTGGTTTTGGGATGAAATTAGCGCCTTCAATATTTTATTTATAATTTTTTCGGGGCGTTTGTATGACAACAATAAGAAGAATTCAAACAAAAACTTGGCGAAATTATAACGACAGTAAATGCCGCCGATTAAATCGGCATAAAAGTGAGACTCTTTTTTAGCGGTCTTCCTGTTACACCATGACGAACAACGGCATTTTTATTTCTCAAGAGGGGATCTTTTGCTTTCTTGCGTAGATCCATTTATATGTCCCGCATTCAATGAGTTTTTTTTTTATTCACTGGGAAAAAATAAAATATAAAAAACAAAATTCTTCAAAACAAAAATATAAAAAGATTCGTATTTCCTTTCCATCCAGAGAGTGAGGAATATCTTTTTGGTGCGGTGGCGACGACTACGTCGACGACGAATGATGACGCGAAAAAATCCAACGAAAAGAATTTTAAAAAAGAATCTTTGTAGGTAGTACCTATAGAATTATACAAAATAAAAAAAAAAAACTTATTGCGGAAATGCGTAATTTGGTGTATTGTGAATGGAATACACACTCACAGAAGAGCATAGTCTTTATTGTTATTTTGTCGGCTTGTATGAATGGGTTGTAAGGTTGCCCGCGGATTCAACAGAATTAGGTTGATATGTAGGTATTATGAGAACCAGGAGGAATGTAAAAGTACCTACCTTCATAACTTAAAACTATTGTGGGTGGTTGAGAATCTAGCTTATGAGGAAGATATAAGCTGTATATTGCCCCTTCTAAGCATACCTATAGAAGACTTATTTTATTTATTTCACAACTTTTTATACCTATTTATGTATTGTATTTGTCTTATTAAATTTTACCACCAAGAGCTTAGAAGAGCAGTCTTTGTCCTAAACAAAATAGCTGTAACTATAATGAATAAATATGACATTTCTCTCCTTAAGAAAATCCAGCTTTCCCGTCAAACTGACAGTTAAAGGTCAGCCTTTTGATGGTATTAACATTGGATAGATTTTTCGTAATTTTATTGACATTTTTCTCTATATTTGTCTCATTATTCCCACTGACGAAGTGTGAATGAGAAAAAGTATAGATATGTCAAAAAAATCGGATGATTTTGGCAAATGTTTACTTTAGGTTTGTTCGATGTTCACTTAACCAATATGCAATGAAGAACGTTATTGAATTGTCACAAATTAATTCCTATATTTATGTACATTATTGTAAAATTTAATAAAAACTGATATTTACGTATAAAAAAATGTCCCTTACATAAGGAGGGACGGTTTTTCGGTTATTTCGTCTTTTATCATTTTGACAGATAGAGCAGGGGTGACAAAAATAAATACCTGAAATTTTAGGTTAGTTTAACTAACAAGAAAGTCAAGACATGCTACGTTGACGCAACTGAAAATTCTGCCGTGCCAACTTTAAAACACATTCAACGTAACGTGCTGACAAGCAGTCTGGCAACGTTGTCTATATCTATAACCATGTTGACAGAATCTTCAGTCATTACATACTCTCTCGTTGCAACCTTTTCGAGTTAACAAACATGAATTTGTTACAATTTATAAAAATTTGTCCACATTCGCAAGAAATTTCACATTACCAAACACAGCTACTGTATAAAGCGAGAAACAGATTGAAACAGCAACAGAACCGTCAACAGCAACGGCAGCCGCCATTAATTTAGAACCAACGTATTTCAATTGTGCAACACAGCTAAGAACAGCAACGTCAACGGCGCCGTTAGGCCCAAGTCTTAAATTTTCTGGTGCCGGTGTGGTACCACGAAGAAAATGCTTTGATTTGAAACGTCAAACAGATACAAATGTAGGTGCTGTTTCTGGTGGCATTGTGTTTGCGAAATTTTTGCTGGCCAGCGTGCTGTTTGCTGTTGACGGTGCTGGTACTGTTGCTGGTTTAATCTGTTTCACGCATAAAACCTATTCTAAATACGTTGACTGATAGTGGTAAATTTATTCAAAAGCTACACCATTGGCCGCGTTCGGTAAGCAATCCGATTGGCTATCCCACCTATCCCAAAAATTGTCAGATAGCTTGCGTTGTTGTTGCATCAGCTGTTATTTCACATAGGATTACAACAACAGAAACCTATCCGGATAGCTTTGGATTGCCAGCAGAACGCACTGATTGTGTAAAACCAGTTCTGCATTAACATTTGATATAATTAACGCGTTGAGTTACGAAGTCAAACATTTTTCTACCTTGCTCCAGTATCTCAATGGCACCCTTCTCAAGCAGAACTTTCATATAATTTTTATTTCTACATCATTTATGTTTTTGTGGACACATAAAAAAATTTTTGTCATGTAATCACAATTTAATACCTTTTGTTCGTCCTTTTGTAAAAATAATTTAACAAAAACTTATAAACTTTTGTAGCCAGGCCAATTCTAAGCCGGCAATTGTTGTATCATACAGTGTATTAAATTTATTTTAATTAAAACATGTAACCGAAAGTTAAAGAAAATCTCAATAAAGTACTACTACTACTACTACTATGTTTTTGTAGCCACATATGTAGATAAGATAACGTATGTACATAAATCACATCAAGATAAAAAAAAAACTGACGTAACAATAAACCTCCCACATTGCTTTGGCGCACTTTTGTTTATTTATATTTTTTTTTGTTCATTCTTCTTTTTTAATCTCCGTTTTTGTGGTTTCTTTTTTTATTGTTGTTGATGGTCAATGGGGAAACCTTTTACTTCAACCTAATTTAACTTTAAAAACTATATCATATCCATCAATCCCTGGGGGACTCCTTCTGCATGTAATCTGATGCCAAATCAAATCAATACACACTTCAGAAAATTTGAAGAAAACAAAAAAATGTACCTAAAAATACATATATAAATTAAAAACAGGAACCTTTAACCTTAAGTTATGAAGATCTTACATAATATATCTTAAGATACCTTTTTTATATTATAATCAGGTACCTATGTTGTGTTTTTTTTTTTTTTTTTTTTTTTTTTTTAAGGAAATAATGTAGGTATTTGGATTTTGTTAGATTATTACCCTACCACCCGTATCGCATGTGCCGATGGCAAATGCAAAAATTAAAACTAGAGGAAGGTACGTCATCTGTTGTAACTTCTGCTGTCAGATTGCGTGCGTGTTATTTTTGTTGCTGTTGCCGTTGCGTCATCTGCAGCAGCACTCAACAGTAACAACAACACAGGAAGACAACAATTTACAGAATGCGTGTTATAATCGTTACCTACATATTCATGTATATCTTTTGTCCAAAAGGAAAAGAAGGACCAATGCACCAGAACAAAAATAAAAATATAAAAATTCATTTTATTCCAAACAAAAGGACTTTTTGTATCGTTTTCAACGGAAAAAATATCTACTAAAGACTATAACGAACATCCTTTTTGGAGTGCGAGTGCGTTCGACTGATAATCGCTCACGTTTTCGTTTTCGTCGGCAAAGGTAAAAAAAAGTATCTTTATCTACCTTTATAAAATATCTCGCCCGGATAACACAGGAGCAGATGTTTATATGCCACAACCTTTTCACTTAAAATATATCTGTCTGTGTATTACCAAACCAATATAATATAGGTATACAGCTATATCTTGAAGTTTTTGTGTATAATTTGGATGCACATCGATCATTTGAAGGACCACCATCTACATATAGAGAGAGAGATACAATATTATAGGGGCGAACCGT
This sequence comes from Epistrophella euchroma, assembly GCA_947049315.1. Taxonomy (NCBI): domain Eukaryota; kingdom Metazoa; phylum Arthropoda; class Insecta; order Diptera; family Syrphidae; genus Epistrophella; species Epistrophella euchroma. Next base: position 114,368,345 of record OX346245.1, on the reverse strand, counting down.
TTAATGAATGCAAGAGCATGGATTTGTATATTTATTACAAAAAAAAATATATATATTTCACCTGGCTTCCAGGAATGCTGTATTGCTGTGCCTTTGTTTTGTTCTGAATGCGACACAATTTAATTTATCTCTTCGTGAGTGTACTTCCTGGGTTAAAATTGGAATCCACAAAATACACAATGGCCTCTTGAAGAGAAGAATACATATATATGTACCTTCATACCATCTGATAACCAAAGAAGAAATAATTAAGTTTTGGCGTGCTGTAGCTATATAATAAAAAAAAATAACAACAATGCATTTTGAAGATGATCACACTGTATCTACATCTAAATCCCCAGTATCTATCTGGTATCTAATCTATTGCATGTTCGATGTCATGGTTTATCGCATGAATGCATATTATCTCTTTGTCATGTCATTTTTGCTTTAATAATAAGATAAATTCCCTCTTTTCCACTTCAGCAGAATCTTCCTAACCGAAAAGAAAAAATATCTTTATTTAATTTCATCCACCTTCTCCACTACTTCTTCTAACTCCTTTCATCTCAAAAACATTCTTAAATCTCTACTTTTATATATTTAGATACAATTTCGTGCATTTACCTCTTTCGGATTAATTCAATTTTGTTGCTTTTGTTATCAGCTCAAGAATACAGGTATACCTATGTAAGTAGACACAGCACAAATGGTAGATAGGTATACGGTTCTGGTTTCGATGTTCTGACGAGCAGGGACGAACTAGTTCTATGTGTTCCACTAAACTAAGACAAGTTTTTAGTTCTAATATTCTCTTTTAACAGAGATGTAAGAGAATGCTATAATTTTAGAACTATGCATGATGCCGTTGATTGAATAAAAAGACTTATTTTTAAGGTGTTTTTACTTCAACTCAGTACTTTAACTTCAAATAATAATTCTCAGTCAATTATGAATTCAACAAGAAGTTTAAAAGACTCCAAGCAGTTAAAAGACTTCAAGAAGTTAAAAAGACTTAATTAAAATACTTAGATAATTTATTTCATTGCAATCTTAAGGTGCAGTTAAATGACTGGGATTTCAAAAATTGCTTCCATCGAAAAAGATTGCTTACCACTTCCTAAACAGTTAAAAAATCTCCTTAAACGTATTCCAATAAGCTTGTCTCATTAAGGCTGATTTCCAATGCCGCGTTGGGCGTCGCTTTGACAGCTCACACATAGCAATTTAAGCAAATTGTTTACAATGACGCGTTGGGTATTATGTTACGATTTGGCACCTATTAGCATGTACACAAACCAACGTAACATAAGCTACCTCAACGTTAAAGTTGAAAAAAAATTAACTTCAGCGTGCGTTTTGACAGTTAAACTAATGTTCGAATTCCTTTCAACAAAAAAATCGATTTATTTACAAGAAAAAAATCGCTTTTTCTTGACAAATTCCTTTTATTGAAAGAAAAAAAATCGATTTTGTTTAAAAAAAAATGGAATAGTTTGTTTAAAGGAATTCGAAATTACAGTTATGTAGGTTCATATTGATTTTCAGGTTCTCTTCAAGTCGTCTGTCATGTCGACGCGTTCGTAAAGCTTGTAAACGTATACGTAAGCGTCTCTAACGCGAACGCGCCATTGGAAATCAGCCTTTATTATGTCCTCTTATTTACTGATATATTATACCTGTCAATAACCATTTTTTAAATGCAAGATTCATGGTAGTAGCCCGTGGTTAGCGTGGACTGTCATGCCAGAGGTCTGTGGTCAATACCAGCCGCTTCCATCTTAAGTTTTTTTTTCCGGGCTACTGCCTCTTACGAAGAAGTGCCGCTCACCTTAGCCGTTCGGATTCGGCAATAAACTGTAGGTCCCCTCCATTCCTGCAGACACGCACACAGGAATGGTTGAGAGTTGTAAATCACTAGGCCCCGGTTCTTCATGAGCCGTTGTACCATCAAATTTATTTATTTATTTTTTACAAGATTCGAAAAACGTTGATGAATTTTATTAAAAAAAAAAAAGGAATTTAGTTTCTTTTTAAAAATAACTCACTGCCGTTACTTAACAAGTTCTGTATTTGAGGTTTTAAATGAAAATTTCACTCAATTCAAGATAACTTTTAAATTCATAACTAGGAACTAGCTTTACCTTGTTTGTTGGACGCATTCATTTTCGAATAAATTTAAATTTGGCAATCAATAACCGTGTCTAAGTTAAACAGCTGTTTAAGTTTAAGTTAAACAACTGTCTAAACTGGAATAGGTCTATACAAAAATCTTCTAGCATTTACAAGAATGTATGTTGGTTCAATAATCTTATGAGTCTAGTTATAACCTAGTTTTTGAATCTATTCGGTAGTTAAAAGTGCAAATAAATTAAACCCAAATTAACCAGTTTTTCATTGAGGAATTAACTTGTATCACCCGCAGATTTTTTTTCACTATAGTCTATTCAGATAATCCAGAGTTTACTCAGCTAATTCGGTGAATTAACTCGGGATCTAAATTAACTGAAAAACATGTTTCAGGAGTTACCTCGAATTTAACTCCCAAACTAGGATGATCTCGCACTGAAAAACTGGGCCTTAATGGTTAAATCCGGCACTGGTTTTAAGATTCGGAAAACTATACTGAGAATCTTTTAAATGTTGCTCTTGGCACATCCTTATGAAACACGTTGAACATAGTGTGGTTGTGGCTTCTTTTGAAAATATTTCGTGGAATGTGGAAGACATTAAATCTTAATCGGTATATTATTTTTCTTTTTGTTGTTTTTTTGTTTCTAATTCTTATTTTATAATCTTGCTTTTAATGTATCGCAGAATAACAAAAGGATTATATTTGTTTTTGTTGTATGTCCGCCAAACACAAATAATGGCATTGTTATTCGTGCTCAACACAAGCAAAAAAAACTTCTGGGTATAGGCAGGTTTAGGTATATGAAAATTATTTTTATGTGTTTTTCTAGAAAATGTACTCGTACCTTGTTTTATTATTCTTGGGTGTTTATTTTACTGTGGTAACTCAGAAGCAACCTACCTATAGTTAGGCAACAAGCCAACAACCAAGAATGTTCCTATAGTTATAGAAAAGTTTTTGGTGTGAAAAAAAGAACTTCATTGTTCATTGAGCCTGTCGGATGTATGTATGTATGTAGGTAGTAGAGGTGTCTAGTATGTTTTTTTGTTTTTGTTTAGTTCTATGGAAAATATTAAATTATATCTAATCGTTGAAAGTAATAAATTTGGTATGCATGCAGGTATATCTTTTATTTTTGCCCGCATATAAGTTTAAAAGAAATTACATATATCTTAAAATAAAGAACGTGTTAGGTATATAGGTATTCAAGTTTATAATATTGACAGAACACACAAATCAAAGCCTTTAGAGAACTTTTAGTGAATCAGTTTTTAAAATTGTTTACCTATAAATACCTACATGCTATATTTTATATGGCGCTTACAACAGTGTTACATTCCAGGATGGACTACGTCCTCAACCAACAAATAAATTGCATTTAGATGAAAAAAAAACTGCCATTTTCAACAGATATATATGAGCATTATGTACATTAAAAGTGATATAATCTTAATATAGATATAGAGTCTTGCAAAAGAAGTTGAATGGCCCCACATCAAGTACCTACCTATATACTATCTATATCTTCCTACTTATAGGTACTTTTATCATTCAAAAGCCGAGATAATGAATTTTATTTAAACTAGGTACCTACTTGAGTAAAGGTATTTTAACAAGCATCCATAACGTACTTTTTATGTTTAGTTATTGTTTTATTTTATAATTCTTTATAAGTTTTTTGCAGAGATAAAAAAATTCAAACAGTAGATACCGTTTAGGTTTAAGGCATTGATATAATTATCTTGTAAAATTGAAACAAATTTTTTCAACTGATACAAATTTACAATGATAAGGAAGTCAGACAATAAAATTACAAAATTTGATTTAAATTACTTACCTGAAGGTTAATATAAAAAGCAGTAGGTAGGTGTTATTAAAGGTGTCTGTACCTATATATGCGAATTATATTTAAGTTCTATAGCGCATTTCAGGAAAACTAAACATTAAAAAAAATTCGTTAGCAAACTTCACTAATTTGCAAATTTTCGTTTTAATTTCTACAAAAGCAATAAGACAGCATTTAACGCACAAACATAACAACGGAACAACTTTTTTGAAATAATTTATAAATTTACTGTAGTATAGGTAGGTTAGGTACTTATAATAGTAAGGCCGTGTGCGAATTCGTTTAAAATTTCGATTAGATTTGATCCCACATAAAATTTTGACGTTTCTGCAGTTGTGAATACAATTTCATCTTTTTGATGTGTGAATTCAATTAAATGGGATTTTTTTAATTCTCATATTTTTCTTCCGTCCGCGAGTTTTGGAAAAAAGTAGAACACATTTTTTGTAATAAATTTCGCGAGTCAAACGCGCCCATTCTAATGAGGTTCAAAAAGAGTGCTCTTACCCTGAGCCTGTTATAAAGAACGCTTATGGTTCGTATTCTGTTGCAAGCAGCTGCAGAACAAAAACACAAGACGCAAAAAACTCTGGCCGCTTGTGGTGGTCACACTGAGCTGGCAACTTTATTTTTTTAATGTTCGTTATCATTGCTACAATTAGCAAATGTTGTTCTTCAGATGAATAAAGGAGATCAATCCATTCTTCTTTGAGATGTAATGACCTTTTGTATGGAGACTTTTCATTCAGAACGATGTGTTTTTCCAAGAATTTCATTTGAATCACCAGATTCGGGGTTCTATTTTGCGTCAATTCAAACTCGTAGCGCAAAATAAGTTGTAACCAAGAGAACAAACAATGTTCTACTTCTACTTCTAGCTTCTACTTCTTTGCAAGCAAGGATCCAAGAGTCTTCATTTTGGCTCTAGAAACAAGATTATCGAAATTGGCTTTGAACTTTTTCCTAATATTTTTAGAGTGAAATCATTTAATTATATTTTGACTTACCTATTAATGCATCTTCATTAAATATGTTCTTTCTTTGCACATGAAAACAAACAAAACCTTTCGTGGGTGCTGGTAAACGTCAAAATTTAATCTAGCAGCACAAATTTAACGTGCCCCCGGACCATGTTAAATTTTGACGTCTTATATTCACCTCAATAGTGTCAAAATTTAATTTTGGGATCAAATTTAATCCAATTCACACACGGCCTAACTTGACGCTAAGGCCGCTTTCGACTTTTGGGGGGACGTAAAAGTTGCAAATACGTTAATTTATTTTTTTTTTTATCTCATCCACATGTGGCAGCCCAAGTTGAACACAAAACCGATACATCAAAAATTAAAAAAAAAATGTTCGCAAGTTTTCGAACACTTTATTCCACGGCTTTCACAAATTAGCAGTTTTCTATATATTAGAAAATCTAAGATGGCAATGCTAACTTCACGCTTATCAAATATTATTTTCGGCCTTGAAAGTTACAAATATGGGATATTTTGTTTATTTCCTTTGCAGATGGTGGCATAAAACGGTAAAACTTTTGTACCAATGTGCGAACAAAAAAAAAAATAAAATTGTTCAACCGTAGCAACTTGCAAAATTGCGAATTTATTTTAAATTTCTGTGGCAGATGGCAGCAAAGTTGCCCATGGCACTTGAATTCGTTTTTATAGAAAATCAAAATATTGTTGCGAAATTTGCAAATTTGCGAATTTATTATCCCCGTACATTGCAACATAATCTTTTTTTTTAAAAAAAAAAGATTATGTGCCCTTAGCCTCAACTCTAAGCACAAACCTAATTAAATTCTTTTATTTTGGTACGAGTAGTATACTGCCGAGTCAACTAAAGAGACGTACATTTTGTTAAAAATGATTTAATGAGTTAGTTTTGAGATTTCTTTAATAGTTCTAGTACTATCTTGAATAAAAAAAAAAGCATTTCGAATGTTTAACTGACAAACTTATCGTGTCAGTGACGAGGTTATTCATTTGTCAGAAAACCATCTTAAACGTCTTAAACATAGTAAACGTCTGAATTCCCATACAACTTTCCAAAGTTTAAGATGTTTAAGACGTTTACGATGGTTTTCCGACGGAAGTTCCATCATGAATACCCCTGTTATGATTATGATGTCTTAATACTCATTTAATTTGCCACATGCCACAATACACACCTCTCTAAACTTAATAATCCATTTTATCATCGAGGAAATGTTTAATTACACGATATGCTACATTCCACCCACCAGACCAGCATTGCCAATTACCCGAAATGGCAAACAAAATTCCAATCGATATATCTAATTTTACCGCCATAAACAATCACCCAGCACCACTAACCAGGTAAACAATCGAGTGTGGTGCTTCTTCTGTATATACTATAACAATTTCTAATTGTCTCGTCAATTAAACAACAATAACAACAACAAAATACCTACTAAATTTGAAAAATAAAAATAAAATTGTAATAGATAAAGGAAATGACAACAAAGGAAATCGTTGCCACTATCACGACTGTCATTCAAATTGACAAATAAGTACCGCAAACGACCACAATCGCCAGCCACCGCCACGCCGCCATCACTTATTTTTTCTTTTTTTTTTTATAAACAGGAAAAATTGCTTCCTGTGTAAAATGGAAGAACAATAATGATGGTGGGTGTCATTTTAATCGACAATAAATGGATGGCGTTACATCCTGGAAAAAGAATTAAAATATCTACAAACAATAAAAGAAATATGAAAAAAATAAAAAGAAATACAAAAGGAGCACATCCTTGTGTGACCAATGCAACGATGACGATGGCAATGACAACGATCATATAAATGACACCATTCAGTTCGATATGACAATTTAAATTCCACGTCTTGTCAAACGTGACAGGAATACACGATGTCAAACATTTTATATCAATGACATTTTGAGAGGAAAGAATGTGTGGGGCATGATCACATGATCATGATCGGTGTGTGCTTACGAATATGAGTATTGATCGACACAAGTGTTATCTGTTTGGTTTGACTTATTTCGGGATAGAATCTGTCAAAATGCTGTAATTTGTTTTTTTTTTTTGTCGTAAACAGCTAGCGGTTGGTTTGATGTAAAGATTTTACTCATTTTGTTATATTAAAATCTGCTTATACTTACGTTAGGTAGACGATCTGTTGAATTCACAAGTATTTATAATTAAAACGGTGATTTTGGTTAATAAAATGTGGGTGCTCTGCCATTGTTATAAAGGGTAGACGTTGCAAGCACTCTCTATAAACAAAACAGGGTGATTCTGTGTTGATTAGAACTGCAATTGACCAAAATTACAAAAGGATGCATTATTTGTTGTAAACAATAACCAGTTGTGTCGGTCGCTCATAAATCATGAAATTACACCACTCTTTTTCTTAATATGCCAGTGTTAAGTAGGTATATGGCAACACAGCACATCATCAACGAATGAATCTCCATTCAACTCCCACAGTATATTCGATTTGGATTTAGATCGAGCGGAAAGATGAATGTGGGTAACCACAAATAAACACTAAATACATCCTTTTCCGTCGGCTGCGCATAGCAGTGCTATTGCTATGCTATTGTGTTGCTTTATGGTCGATGAAAGGAAGTCGTGGGTTGATGCGTGCAAAATAGTACTCATTTTGGTAACACCATCACATAGGTATCCCGCTGCGTTGTGTTGTGCTTGTGGTCAATTGGAAAAAATTGTTTTGTTTTTCTTTTTATCTTGTTTACAACAAAACAATACAAACAAGATTTTTGTTTGCAAATCGGAAACTGGGGGTTAAAAGGTATTAACCCTGAGTGAGTACATACACATATTGGTTTTTATTGGTTTCTATAGTTTTGGTATTTTGTTCAAAATCTTATTAAAATGGTTTTATTTTTTTTAAGCTTCCTGATGCATTTGCAATTTCTCAAAACTTTTGTTCGTTTACTTGACTCCCAAAAACTGCGACAATTTCTACCAGTTTTGTCCAAAGTTCTGTCAATTTTCGTATTTAAAAAAAAAGTAAAATTGGATTAAATCATGGCAGTTTTGGGAAGTAAACGAACAGACCTAGTAATTCACGAGAACATGCTGCTGTGCCATTTTGATACTTGCTGACAAGTATAGCTGACATCATATTCAGATATGGAGGGGTTATACGTGACTCGGTAGAGGCTTCTTACGCCCTTCGCTTAGATCCCCGTGAAATAGTATATGTAGATAACTGAATCCAGTGCCTACGTTTTGTAACTCTCACATAGCAAAAATCGATCGAAAAACGGTGAAAAATGGAACAAAACTCATATAATTTGTTTCAGTTCTCATCGTTTCTCGACCGATTTTATCGATGTGAGTCGATTAATTGAATCGAACGTTCGAAATTTCGAAATCGAACTATTTTGACAGTCGCTAAGACTGCTTTAACACGACAGCGTTTTTTAATCTTTGTTTTTGGTTTCCTTCTTATTGCAAATACCCTTTTAAACGTTGAAATATTTTAAGAAAATTAACTTCGTGCAATTGTAAAGGGTTCATCTGTCTGCTTTACTCCACTTGATTAAGCGAAATTCACATAATAGAAGACCAATTTAAATAAAACATACTCGAATAATAAGGAAAAACACAGAAAAGAAAGGGCGATAACTCTGCAATTATTTCAACCTCAGCAATTTCGTCTACCTCGGCCACCACATCATACGTCCCTCGCCTACGTGCTTAGAAATCGCAAGAAAATATTGTACCGTCTATAAGCAGTCTAAAAGTAAAGAGTGACATTTCAATTTGACAAATTGTTGACATTTAGTCAATTCGAAAGAGGACAATGTCAAATAATCAGCCCTATTATGGTATCCGTTCGGAAGAATGTACGATCGGAGAAAAATTCCGATCGGGCGATTTTTTCTGTTCATGGTATACAAATCGTATCGTATAGTTACGGGAAATTTTGCACTTCTAATTTTCTGTCGGGGAAATCGGAAAGCAAATATCTTCACACATCGCATGAATTCGTAATGTGTTGCTGCCATTTTGACATTTCATAGGCATGCAACGCACGCATTTGACATTTTCAACGCATATTAAATTTTTTTCGAATGTAGATCTGTCCGATTGGCCTATTGGAAAGGCTACAATGATATAAAATTCGTACTTTCCGTAGAAATCGGAGAAAATTTCGTTCCGATCGGGTACGATGATAAGGCTGAATAACATTAGCCAAATTTTTTTTGCGAGTCATTAGCCTTAACATGATGGAAGAATATTATATGTACTTTTTGTGGTTGTGTCATTCAAAATATTTCAATAATAAATTTATGGTGAGATTGTTTTATGACTTCAACTGCACGTGTGGTTATCATCTTATCATTATCGCGTTCAAACCCCCATCAAATTTATTTAATCAGTTAGTGTTAAACATTTAATTCTATTTATGTTTCATAAAAAAAAAAGCCGAAGAAATGGAATTTTTTGTTTTAAATTTTTATTAATTACAAGGGCAATCAATGGTGAAAAACTTTCATTTCAAAAACTCAACCTCAATTTAATTGAAAGACAAACGAACAACAACAGCAATAAAAAAAAGTAACAATTAAAATTTCTTTCATGAAAAAACCAGAGAATATCTTTTATAGCATATATATTAATTAAAAAGACATCAATGTGAAGATGCAGGCATCGAGGCATTGCCACCGCGTTAAGAGATTACACGTCAGTTGTTACTTCGGCACCCTCTCAGACTTTATAACAAAATGAATGTGTGTATATAGCTCTTGGTGTTCAATTAGTTCTTCTCTCAATTATCTAAATTGAACTTTGCCATTAAATATTTTTACCAATTAAAAAAGGGGTTAAATATTTTTACTCATGGCCAGCTAGTCAGTCGCTTTGCGGTTTTTATTATTATTATTTTTTTTTTTTTGTATTTTAAAATGAGTCTCATAAAATAGCAATGACTAATCACTTTTTAGGCTTCTTCAATTGAAAGAAGATACTTTTTTTTTAAAGTTAATGATACTATCTATCTATCTCTCTAGAAGAGAAAAGAAACTCCTGCGGCCGTTATAATTACTGAGAAAAACTATGAAGATGTGCATTTTCTCGTATACACATATGTAAGCCTCTATAAGCCTCAAGATATTTATCAGGCACGGACACAGAATTAGATCTGAGGAGGGGATTATTTAAATCTGTGAAGGTCGAACTCTTCAGTGTCAAGCTTAAAAATGACACATTTCCCCCTCTTCGACCCTCTTTTTCAGTAAAATTTACCCCTTGTACCTATGTAGGTATAAAAATCGACAAATTCCGAAATTTGTTGGCGAAAAACTGAAAAACTGAAAAACTGGGAACTTCGCTGTCCTCCAATTTTTTTTATAATTTCACAGCCTTTTTTCGAAAACATAAAATAAAAGTTAATTCGACCGGTAAATGATCGCATTCTATAATGGAAAATTAACGATCAAGTCAAGACTTTATTCAAACAAAGATCGTTTTTTTTTTTTTGGTTTGCTTTACTGCACAGCTGCACCACAATGATGTTTTCGAACGTTTGAATTAAACTAACTGTATCATCGAAAACAATGCCTAAAAAGTTAAAATATTAGCCATTTCACGTTTCTAAGATCTCACTGAGATCTCACTGAGCAAGCTCCGTCAGCTCCACTGAGCAGAAGGAGAAACCTGAACAAAATTTCTCCGCTAGAAGTCAAAATCCAATTTCATCTCTTTTTTATTAATTAATCAACTGCGACAAAAAATAATTGAGCAAGCGAATCCAAAAAATATCAGTCTCAGTTTTTTGACAGCAAAAGTGAGGAATTACGTTCAGATTTCTGAGATTGCTCTGAGATCTCAGTGAGCTTGAGAAACCTGAACTGGCTATATGAATTTGCGTTTTTGAACAAGAGGCAAACAATAACAAAGCTTTTAATTTTTGACGTTTTTGAAAATGTCATATACGATTTTTGCGCCAAAAAATGACGAGAATTTTTCGCACAAAATGATTTTGATTTGACTTTTTTGAAAACGTCTAAATAATTGAGTCTAGAAAAGAGTAAAATTAGAACTTGTAGGCATTTGTGCGATGCCCCTTCAGTGATCCGGACTTGATAAAGTTGCAACATGATCATCGTTTTAATTTCCGCAGCCTTTACGGAGTCATCTTTTATGCACAGTAGAATGCTCTGTTGGGCCTGGATTTGCGATTTGCGATTGCGATTGCGATTGCGATCATGATCGCACACATTCCACAGAGTTGTAGTCATACAACATACGAATCTGAAGATACATTTGTATGTACAATTGTACATACATCTTTTTGCTGGATGTTGCACTTCTTTTGCTTCGATTTCTTCGATATTCTTCTAGGTGCTTGCTATATTATATCGATACCCATAGCAACTTGTACATCTTCAACTGAAAAACATCGAGTGTGTGGACTGTTAGTTTGCACACTTGGGTAATTAATTGCCTGGAATGCCATGCCAATGTCTGCATTCTTTCGGTTCATATGGGGTACATCGCTATAAGCTCTCTTTTTTCCATCTTCTGGCTGGAAAAAGTACATACATACTTATCTATAGCTTTGTTGGTAATGAATAAATTCATAAGCAAAGTCTCGAACCAATATGAAGAAAAAATAATTCACAAAAGAAAAAGAAAGAAAAGAAATCCATGGCATTGGTTTTGCTGGTAAAGAGGCACCACTTTGATTGAAGATACGTTTACTTATATACATCTTAATGTATACCTATATATTTTCCATTAAAGCTATTGTGGAGCTCATTTTATGCAACGTTTCACATTTCTAAAGAATTTCACCTTGACGTTGCCCCAAGGCAGCCAAGCCAAGCCAAGCAACTCTACCACTCCACACTCGAAACACCACCGCAACCATATCTCCAGGCAAGGCAAAGGCAAGCAGACCCAAGTAACACGTCTTATGTATCATTCAACGGCACGTCTTACACCTCTTCCACCCCACCAGACTTTCCTTGTAGTGGGTCTTTCTTGGGATCATGTCTGCGTTGCACGCGAAGATCGGTTTTGTGGAGTCATGCTCGAGAGTTCGCGGCATATTATAGAGAAAGGATGGCAGAGAAAATCGAAGCAGATATACTTAGGTATGTAGGTAGGTAGATAGGTACCTTCTCTTACCACCAATAGGCACACATTTTACTACACATATTGGCCATAATACGAGCATACCATAAAACATGTGATGTGTCTGTTTTCACTTGACGTGGTTAAATGGTGTTTCTTTCAATAATTTATAAAATCTTTATCTTTTTGTGGTAAAAATCAAAATAAAAGGAGAAATATAGAAACACAAACGGGACAAATTATATTATAGGCAAGTCAACATATGCATTGCTGTTGGTAAGCTTGGAATTTTAATTGAATTTAAAAGCCAAAACTACCTTAGGCTTGCTATAATAGTTTGGGAGTTAGTGTTGCCAACTTAAAAAAAGAAATTATTTTGTTGATATTTGGCCAGTTTATATTTCAGAGATCTCGGAGGAATCCGTATTCTCAGAAATATAAACACAATTCCTTACAAAAATTCCTCAGTTTTGCTGTCAAAAAACTGAGGAAGGTTTTTTTTTGAATTCGTTGCTCAATTATTTTCTGTCGCAGTAAATCAAATAGAAAGAAAGGAAAAGCAAGAATTTTTGAGGAATCTTGTTTATATTTAATGCTCCTGCGCTTTCAAAGTGACGGAGCAAAATTACTGAGCGCTCTGAAATATAAACTGACCAATTAGGTTTTGCATGCAGTTATAGGCTGCAATTCACTCTTTATTTTTACACTCAACCGAGAGCTTTGAGATAATCCCTATTTGATATCAGTTCGAATGAAAAAAGTACAAATAGCAAATATTCTACTTTGTTCCTAAGATTTTAATAATATTCTGCATTTTTCTAAAATTTACACAATTTTAAAGAACAAATCTGTTTTGTGGCACCACTCAGTCGTGACAACACTTACCCACTCAGTCTAGTGCAATTAATTAAATATTTTGTTAAAAATCACTCTAGAAGATGGAACAACTTTAAAGCTCAGACTATAAGGCCAAGTTTAAAATCAACATCAAATCCGACTACGACAACATAAATTGGTAATGAATAGTCTTGAAGATCGGCAGGTTTTTTTTAACGAGTTTTCATATTCAAAGTTGTTTTTTTTTTTTTAATTTGTGTCTCGAACTTTAAGATAACTATTTACACATTTTTCTCCATACCACATACCTAAGTGGCATTTCAATTTGTCGTAGACTCGGTGTCTCTCTTGTGTGACCTTATTCGTTTTGTTTTTTTGAAATAACAAAATATGTAAATGATTACCTGTTCGTTTGATGACAATTTTTTGAATTAAAGCAATCATCATGATATTGTTTTTTTTTTTTTTTTTTATAAAAGTTAAAGAGTAGGTAGGTAGATTATATTTTATTTCTGAATATGACGCGATTGCAATTTCAATGACCGTCATAAATAATAATGATAATAAAGATCACGGCTAAAATAATGAATTATGAGAATAGGTTTGTAGTTGATCCGGAAGGTATTATGTCGAAACTGTTTATTGATTTGGAGTAGATATGATCAATTTATGGTAAGACTGGGATTAAGTTTTATAATCCGGTTTTGTTTAACATATCGGATAAGTAAAGATTAGTGAACAAGCTTTAATTATTCAAATAAATTTAAGAAAAATCAATCAATAAATTTTGTTTCGTTTAAAATTTTAGGTGTAAAATATTAAAAATAATTTAAACTAGGTATTATGTTAGGTGGCATAAATATTTAACAGGCATTTAAATTTTAAAATTACTTTTTTTGTATGGAATAAACGTTATTTTAAAAAACTTTTTTAATAGTTAAAAAGGATTTATAAAATCAGCTATTAATCAAAATTAAACAAGGATTTAACTCTTAAATTTAAACTTAAAACAAAAAAAATAGTTTTTAATTTAAAAACGTTCCTCAATATTTAATCAGCAATTTTAACTCGCCACATTTGGCGTATTAACTGAGGTTCCACGATAGTTCAGGCATGTAATTGACTATTATCTCATATTTGAACCATTAATCCTTCGATAAACCACAATTATAACACCAAAATCGGTGAAATAAAATTGCTAAACCACGGATTAAATATCTATTGAACCAGGTTAAGTTAACTTCTATACGTAAAGCACCTCGTCTTTAAAAACAGCAAAATGCTTCTTTGTCTTTTAAAAAATTAGATACCTATGGTCGTATTAATAAACAGTCGACAAAAGTTTTGAAAAAAAACCTTTTTTAATTATTGCTAAAGTGATCTAACTTTGTATATTACTTTAGACAACGTAATCGATTGTCTAAACCTTGACAAATGTAAATTTTCTTTTATTAAATAAAGCATATTTCCGACTGTTTCGAAATACTTAAACATAGTTTAACTTTAAACAGTCAAAAATCTAATAAATACGACCAAAACGCTGATTTTATTATTATAAAAAAAAAATTGGTGAAAAAGGCTTTAGGACGATTTTATGCTTCCAAACTAAATGAGTACAGTGCATCCATTTCTTTCTTAAACAATAACAGCCTTATTTATTAACTCGTTTTAGAGACGGAGTAAGGTTACTCCGACTTTATGACACATCTAATCCTGAAAAATGTATTCATAAGAAAATACATGCGGAATAGAGGCGGAGTAAGCTAAAACTGGTACAAAGGAGGAATAAAGCCGGAGTAAAGCCGTTTTAGTATTTATGTCATTTTGACATGACATCAGCATCGTGTGAAATTTACAAAAAGGTGGGCAAACGAAATCCCAGTTTTCAGACCGTTTTCTTTTATTTTGCTTATCATTCAATAGATAGGTACTTGGTTAGATAAAATAAAACCAATAATAATTACTTTAAATTAATAATTTGTGGAAATCAGCCATGTTTATAATAACCAGAGTTTTAGATTTTGTCATTTTTTTATAATATATTTTATAAATAAGAATTTGTTTGACGTGGCGTAAAGACGGAGTAAGTGCTTCGACTCGGTTTAACTATTCCGAGGTTGAAACGAGTATTAGTGAAATCTAATAAATAAGGCTGTAAGTGGTCACTGTTTATCTCACTCTTCGAATCATGAATAAATCAAATTCCTCTCTTTTCTGAGTGACTTTATACGCACATGTATAAGAAACGGGAATCCTTTAAGAAATAAACAAACAAGTACCTACACATATTAACTTTGGCAAATATTATTAAAAATAAATACATATTTTTAAATAGTTTTAACTTCAAAACATATAAGATTTATTTAATAACCAATATGCTCCTTAAAAACAGATGAAATTCAAAATAATTAAAATAGTGGTGCACTAGGGCGTATACGCACTTTTTTTATTAGTTGAGTTTTTAACAAATTTGAGTTGATTTATGTCAATTGACAAACGATTTAAAAAAAAAATAGTTTTTCTCCATTTAAGAAAAAGTAGTACGGAGTTCACAGGGTAAAGCTTATTGAATTTTAAAAAGTTCTCCTGTCAAAGACAAATGTTCAATAACATCATCTGCAGTGCAACTGTGCAGCAAAAAACAATCGAGATGACGATTTTATCTCATTATACTTAACATCCACCACTTGCAACAAAAAAATCTTTAAACGATTGCCACTTCTGCGTCATTAACTTATTATGTAGAGGATTTACCGCTCAAATTGACTTAAGTTTGACGTTGTCGAAATGAGTCCATAATTTTAAACTTAAATAAATAAATATAATTTTAAACATAAATAAATAAAAAAAGAATCAAAACACTGCGAAGTATATCATTTTTATGAAAACGTTATCTGGTTTTACGCAAACTGCAAAAGTTTAGTTATAAAAATCGCAAATTCTAATTTTAACTGTTAATGCATGTTCAATGATACAGTTTGTGCAAGTCACATTCACATATTCAAAAACATTATTTTCAGTGCAGCTGAGCAGTAAAACAATGAAGATGACGATGCAGTTTGAATAAGTCAAATACGCCTAAAAAAAAAATGGTGATTGTATTTTTAACGATTGCAACTTCTGTGTCATAAAGTAATGACTGACCTTGTTTTAAATTGAAAAGATTGAAGCTGGTATCACGGTAGTTTGTGGGAGAGAGAAGTGCGGGTGAAGTGTCTTAATTGAGGCACAATGAAAACATGCAAACCGAAATAATGAGTCTCATTTGGATTTTGAGGCGTCTCATAGTTTTTAATTTAAACACGACTCTCACCAGTCCAGACTCAATTTTCTCAATCTAAACAGGGTCATTATTATTAATTTTTCATCAGTCAAATAAATTGGCACTTATTTGCTGTTTTCGAAAACGGCCATTCACTTTGTTTTCGATCAAAGGATTTTTACAGATGGGATCTAAGTCAAGAGTCATGACTTTTTTCGAAACTTAATAAATAGGAGTGAGAAAAAAGATCGGATTACACATTCGAACTCATTAAATTTCGAAAAGAAATCATGACTTTTGAAGCATAGTGTAACAGCTGACTAAGAAAATTTTTGTTTGGACTTGTACTTTTTCAAAATCCGCAGTGAGATAGATATATTACCTTACCTATAACTTGTCTAAAAATCGCCCACCTTGTACTCATTAATAGATAATAATTCAGTGACTTTAAAAACCCCATTGTGCTTTATGTAAGTACCCTATTTAATAAGTAGGAATGATAAATTAACCTACAGTACACATACAGAAGGTAATATCTTCCGAGTTTTCATTTTTGTTCAGTTATGAGCATGTCTTGTATTTTGTTTTTTGTAAATTGTAGACGAGGGTCACTGCACTGCGATTTTGTTTTTGTAAATTCTGACAGGCAGGTTATTGTAATTTTCGAATATGCGCAATATATTATGCGAGAAACGGGTTGAAACAGCAACAGCACCGTAAATAGCAACAGCGGCCGCCATTAATTTAGAACCAACGTATTTCAATTGTGCCACACAGATAAGAACACCAACAGCAACGTCAACGGCGCCGTTAAGCCTTAGTCCTAAATTTGCTGTTGCTGGTGTGGTACCACGAAGAAAATGCTTTGATTTGAAACGTCAAACAGATACAAATGTAGGTGCTGTTGCTGGTGGCAATGTGTTTGATGGGGTTTTCCATTGGTAAATTTTGCTTTCAATGAAGAAATTGATTTATTTTGTGGCGAATGGAACACAATTTCAAATTAATTTATTTTTGTCACTGTATTTGTGCATTAAAGCTTCTATGTCAATATTTCAAAAAAAAATCTTCATCCCTCGATTTACTTTTAGAAGAGAAATATGGACTTGATAAAGTTACCGGTTCATTTTAAACTGCTACCATTTATTTATTAGCAATTATTTTCCACATTTTTCAACATAATTTTCACACCCGAAATATCAATGAAAAACATTTGCAAACTGACAGCTGGATTTATGTTGGTATTAGTACAAGGAGGGGCAAATCTCTCGAAAAATTTAGATTTGCAAATTTGATTTAAAATCAAAAATAAATTAATTTATTTTGCCCAATGGAACGCAAAAAAAGGGGAAATTGTCTTTTGACACATCCAAATTAAAAATAAATTGATTTATTTTACCAATGAAAAACCCCATGAGAAATGTTTGCTGGCCAGCGTGCTGTTTGCTGTCGACGGTGCTGTGCTGTTGCTGGTTTAATCTGTTTCACGCATAACCTTCAATATGTGTACTGTGAAATTAAACCTACATTTTAATGAACACCTAGTTCGAATTTTCGATTATCCAGATTGTTTCAATTACCCGATAAGCATCGCTCCAAATTAAATGCTTGAAGTATGTAAGTATTTCATTTGTAAATGCTTCAAAAAAGCCTCTATAAGCAGACGAATATGTCTGTGCCACATAAAGATACTTTTTTAAATGTTAACAAGTACCTAGGTACACTACATACCTACTTCAATAATCCATTCAGGCATTCAATTATTTGGAACGTGTAAGCTATTCGATTTGAAACATTTTCTTTTTTTAAGAAAGACAGGCAATAATTTCTTATGGAAAGCAAGTTATTCTGTAAATCACTCCAACCACATTTCTATCAAAGTCTGAAAAAAAATAAATGACCAAAAATAATATTGTAATTTTGGTTTCATTTCTTTTTAAGGAAAAACCTTTTTGAAGTAATTAACATTCAACGAAGTTGATTTCTACCAAAACGATGTGATATTTCACACATAACCTACTTTATTACCCACACCTCTTTCCTAATCTCGTAAAACATCTTAGAAAAAAAAAACATAAACACCAGTCTCTCTTTATATAGAATCGACAGAGTCAGAGACAGAATACGTACCTACATAGGTAAAGTGAGTGGTGGAATTGAAAGATATTTTAAAATGCCAAAGAATCGTCGTGTCGTCGTCGTCGTTGTTGTTGTCGATTTTTCTCAGGAATGTTAATTGGAAATACAAATTCTTGGCCAGTCCGTTTCGAGGTAAAAATGCAAAACTTGTTGACTCAGTTGCACCATATAAATACGGATACTCGTTCTATGGTTTGGTTGGCTATTGGTATAGGTGTATAAGCCACTAAGGCAGCCATTGAAAAACAACAATGAGTGTGCTCTGTTGTTTGCTCAGATATTTTGTATCTGTTGGGTACTTCCACTTCTGGAACTCGCACTCTGAGCTAAGCTAAACTGAGCTGAGACAAAGGCAAATATTTGCCTGCTCCCAAAAAACATAACACAACAAAAACAAAACAAAAAAAATTATTATTATTTTTCCGTTTAAAACAAACTTCATTGGAGTGCTTGACTCTGCAATGCATACACAGGGGCCAACAACTTGGAACAACTTTGAAGTTGCTTGCTCGGAGGTCATTACCCGTTACTGACTGCTGGTGCTGTTACTGCTTCGCGTTGCTGAAGTACCTTTTCCAAACTTGGATCGGTTCGCTTAAGCAGAGTAATTGTGTGCTCTGTAGTTGGCCGGTTCTGGAGAATAATAAAGAAAAACAAAAACAAAAAAAAAAAAACAGAAATCTTAAGTATCTTTAGGTTGCAGATATGCAATCCAGCAGAAGCAACACCAACCAGCAACAGCAGCCAGCAACAACATAGCACACGGAGTGAAGTGACTCTTGGTCTTGGACGTGTAATTTATGGCGCTGCGCTTTTCTCTGTGGCGAGAGATGAAACAATATTTATGTCGCCGAAACGAGTTCTTTCTGTTTTTCGTCAGCCCCCCCTTTGCCATGCTTCTCGTCATGTCGTCGCCATCGCCATTGCCATCACCAACTGCGCCGTTAAAGCATTTTAGGTTAACTTGCCGCGGTTGAACACAAACCAAAAACCAGTGTGGTGCTGGTATATGGTACTTGCAGTTCCTGCTTTGTGGAGATTGGCTTGCTGCTGCGCTTGTTTGTGCTGATTTCGCAAAAATAAAAATGCAAAAAAAAAAAACTGAAATAAAACTAAAGAAATCGCGTTCACGTATCATGTTGCAAGTATGAAAAGCGGCAGCCGCAATAACAACAACAACAACAACAACTGCAAATCAAAGTAATTTCACATTCTTCATAAACCATATTGAAGTCAGGAAACCGAGTAACAAAAGAGCAATCAACACACCGAGTCGTCTCGTCGCAACGTACGTCGGTCATATAGTCATCATTATATACTACTAGTAGTCTTGTCGAAGTTACTGCAACAAAACCGCAATGCGGATCACCACCAGTGCAGTGGGGCCAGCGGAAATGAAAGAGGTTGTCAGTTTAATCGAGTTCTTGCAGTTAATAGCTCTTTTATCATCAGGTCACGTTTTGTTGCTTTTATTTCGTACTTTTGACATTTTGACTTAAACTTTTTGAATTTCTTTAGCGTGTCAGTAAAAATCTTTTCGTGATTTCTTTGTCTCTGAAAACAGTAGATATATGGACTGTGTTCTCTCACCAAAAGTCAAGGGCATCTATACATACTTAAAATAAAGGTTCTTATCGCAGGCTCTGGGATGGAGAGTTAACATAGATATAGAAAAACCGACGGAGACGAAAGTAAATTTACACTATGTTATAGCTGAGGAGGAGTTAAACAAAATTGTCTGCTTAGTCATTTAGGAATGATTATTTTCTGTGAAGAACGCCCGTCATTATTAACGAAAATTATCTAAAGGTATGATTGATTACTTTACCATACCCATTGCCGTTTTCGAAAACATTAAATCAAAGTCAACTTGATGGTCAGATTGTCGTAATTTTGACGCAGCAGCTGCCAAATTGTCAACTATGGAATCGTCAACTGATATTTTGCTGCAAGCGCACTTTAAGTTTTCAAACAAAATCGACATCTCGATTTTTATACTGAAAAGCTGCAACTTGTTTTCGAACTTGAGCATCAAACACAATTCGAAAGCTGATTTAAATTCGTATTTGCGTTTTCGAACGCGAAACCTCTGGAGTTTTCGTTTACGAACATTCTGTTTTCTACAGATGCATTTTTGATGCAAATGATGTTTTCAAAAAGCCCTATAACCTGATATAGGATAAAATCTGAATTTAAAAAATGATATTAAGTTTGAGAATTTTCAAAAAACAATATAATTAGCTTCGTTCGTGTACTTTCTGCACTAAAATTCAAAGTCTATCAAATATTGAGGAGTGGGGATGAAATTCTCTCAGAGAGAAGTAAAACTGCGAAATAGTACACGAACGCTTTGAACAAATAATTTGTACCGGTTTTTTAACGTCAAATATTTGAAAACAAAAAAAGTAAATATCTTCATCATTTCTTTGAAAAGTTTTTCAAAATAAAATAAAAAAGTAAGAAAAAGTTAATTTATTACATTAAATAAAACAGAGAAGTATACAGAAAGAGATGTTCTGGCAAATATCAAAGTGACTTTTGACTGAACTCATATTTCTGCCGGAAGAATTTCTTTGGGCTGAAATTAGCAGAAAGGGGAAATAATTTACTCTCTCGAGAACGCTCTCTTCTGCGAAAAACTACACATTTTTTGAGTAAACGAACACATTTTGCGTTAAATTTGTAGAAATTCGTAAAAATTCGTAGATTTGGGGAGTACGCGAACGAACCTATTATCTACAATTATTGGTTTTATCGTTCTCTAAAATTATTTTAATATTTTTTTTTATTTCGATATCATATTTACTTAGTTCAGGAAGGTAATGGCGTACCTATTCGATTAGATTTTCGGTATGTTTCACTTAAGTTTTTCAATCCAGTTATACAATACAAAATGTCTTTCTAAGCACAACCACACTATCGAATGTTGCCATTTCAAAAAGTGGCTTCTTCAAGTAATTATATTATAACTTTTGACAAGCAATCCAGTGTCAAATTCTTTAGTTTAGTTTAAATTTGAATCAGTTTTTCATAGATAAAACTTTTAATCTAAATAGATGAATCTTATAGCAAAGCGAAATCGACCATAAATACGACATAACTATATGAAAAAAAAAAACAAATTTAGAAATAACTTATCATTCACTATTTATTGGAATTAAAACAAAAATAAATAAATAAATAAAATTATTACATAATACATTTTTTATTTACAAATAAAACTTTGTCTACTTCTTTCCTCATCTGCAAAAAAAAATAAAAAAAAAAAAGAAAATTAATCAAGTCTAGAAGTTCTATGTTGTTATGATTGTTCATTCTATTTATAATGGCACATTTTCCGTCTCGAGGAAAGATTAAAAAAACAGCTATAGGTACATTTATACACATTTAAATTTAAACAACATTCCACACCTTCGTAGTTTTTTTTTTTTTTCAAAAATGAAACAAATAAACAAAAACATAGATGGCGCTAGAGGTGTGTTCATGTTTTTTTTTTTTAAGATTTGTTTATAATTTTCAAAAAAAATTATCATAAGTAGGTAGTAATTACAAAAAATTTCTTGCCTCCTTAGTGAATATATATCTCTTCTAGGAAATTGGTCCTTTAAAATCATTATTTGGTTCCTAGAAGATTAAAACACCGCACATGCAGGCGCAAGCGAGGCGGCACATCATCAACGAGCAAGAGAATCTAGTTCTTTTCCGTAATCCCGAAATAGAACTAATTTCGCTCGAAAAGATAAACATTTTTGTGTTGTGCTACTAGGTATAGGTACTGTACTGACTGTATCGGCTAAATATCTTACAGCTAAAGTATCTAAAATAGAAAACAAGTGGACTAGGTACACGACATGCAAGTATCAGAAGTTTAAAGCATTTTTTTTATTTTCTTTTTTTTTTCAAAAAATGTAATCCACCGGATGCTGTGCAATTCAAAAAAA
This sequence comes from Epistrophella euchroma, assembly GCA_947049315.1. NCBI lineage: Eukaryota > Metazoa > Arthropoda > Insecta > Diptera > Syrphidae > Epistrophella > Epistrophella euchroma. The sequence continues at coordinate 114,346,103 of OX346245.1, read as the reverse complement.
TGTTTTGCATGTTTTTTTTTTTTTTTTGTATTTAAATACAATTTTTGCACTCCCACAAAGGAGATCCCGTGCCATGTTAATTTTGGAATTTCCAATTGCTTTCCGAACTATATGAACTCAAGTGAGACATGATGATGGTCGCGGTGTCGCTGACGGTGTCGTCGTCGTTGTTTGGGGCTGGCTTAGGTGATGCCGATGATGGAGCGGTCGGTGGTGGCGGTGGCGGTGGCGGTGGCGACAACGTGTGGCTACATCCTGTGTGAATTTTTATTTTCTTCGCATGAAAGAAAATTTTAAAAGAAAATACACAAAGTATTTTGCGAAAATTTCACAGTGAAAGCCTTAAAATTAATCACGTGTCAAGTCAGAAGTCACCTTCCATCTGTGTATATCAACCTACACGCACCAAGAGCAAGAAAAGATAGCTCATCGTCATCATATGTAAGATTGTATATTTTTTTTTTAAATCTTGTTCCCGACTTCCTAGTCTGGAGCAAAGGAGAATGTTTATATAAACTGTGTTCAAGTTAATTAAAGGCAGTTTCAAACATTACTCCCGGACTGGCGACATGAAGGATAAACATCAATCAAAGCGAATTTACTTTATGAGACCGCTGCTGTTGTTGATAAAAACTCCCAACAGCCCAACTTCTTGGCGCCAACAATAAAAATAAAAATCATTTTCAAATAAAAGGATGGAAAATGAAATTTTTCAAAGAATGAATAAGATAAACTGTAATCTGTCTGAGTTCTGGTTTTGTGATATACCCTATATGTATCGTTCTTCTTTGGTTTGGAATGTTAATCGTACGATTTTATTGCATTTGCTTTTAGGGACTTTTATTCATCTTTATAAGGCCTTTCGATAGAATACCTGCATGTAGGTTTAATAAAATAGAGTTTTTCAAAAAAAAAAAATTGATGTCGATGTTGATCCTACATTTTTCCTGTATCGAAATATGCCAAATTTAAGAAACTTCTTTCACCTATATGTGCTTAAGTATTTTTAACTGTTAACTAACAAATCGCAAAACCTCAGTTTTCTCCAAATTTTGGCAAAAATAAATTTTCAATAGCTTATTGATGACTTACAGTCTGACCAATTAGATATGTCATGACATACATACATTTGTATCTTCTCATACAATTGTTCAAGACACATTCTATTTAGGTACTGGTCCTTAATTACTTACTTAAGGTGACGCAACAGTCCAGAGTGGAACAGGGCATCAACCAACAGGCTTCTCCCAGCCATCTAGGTCCCTATAGCTATCTGTCTCAAGTTGCGAACGCTTAGTTTGTTAAGGCCTTCTTTCACTTTGCGTGAGCCACCTGCAGTCGGCTGACTGTCAGTCAGTATCAAAAAATTTTGTGAGCATGAGCTTGCCTGGAGATTGCCTGACAAATCATCAAACAGAGTGTACACATTATCAGTCGTGAGCAAAACTGTCATACGTGATCGATAATGTGTGCCCCGCTTAAAGCTAGGTACACATTGTCGATCACGTATGACAGTCGGCTGACTGTCAGTCAATATCAAACATTTTTGGGAGCATGAGTTTGCCGGACAAACCATCAAAGAGAGTTTGTACACTTTCAGTCGTGAGTAAAACTGTCATACGTGATCGTGACCGAAGAAACAGCGATTGATAAAGCAGGGTACTCATTATCGTTCATGTATGACAGTTTTGCTCACGATTGATAGTGTGTACACTCTGTTCGATGGTTTGTCCGGCAAACTTCTGTGGTCCTATTTTTATGTATTTATTTTCTATTTTCTCAAAAAAACGAATCATACCCTATTGCCTATATTTTATATGATCAAACATCAAACCCCTTTCGATCGAAAAGTAAAGAAAGAGAACTGCAACTTCATACCAACATATATGGGCATGCTGCACACATTTTTTAATATTTGACGTCTGTAGTAAATCTACCACAGATACCTATCTGATTTATATCTTTTTCCTTCAAAACCAACCACCCCGGTTATAGACAACCAGACAGACAGATAAATAGCTAGAAGCTATGTAAGCATGTAGACATAAGGAAGAAATCACGGTAAAATAATGCAGAATGAAAAACTAAAAAAAAAGAAAATTATATACTTAACCAACCCAGAGTGTAGATAGAAATACACTATAATGTATCTATGCCATGTACAAAATGTGCACTGTGGTGTTAATCATTGTAATGGCATACGACACCATCAAGAGAAATGCAAACCCTAACGACGACGCACGATGATGAAGAACAGTGGAACAAAACAGCTGCGCTAACGGTATTAATAATTGAACAATACAAATACTTATGAGTACAAACTTATTGAACGCGTTCAGATTTCTATCTGACATATGGAAATACATACGCATGTTCTGTCAATCTCGAATGAATAAAATAATGAATGTAAGTGAATTTTTGGGTGTATTCAATGAACATTTCAAGATAACTAATAAACATAAATATAAGAACTCGCCTTTTTCATGGAACGAATCGCAACTTTCTTTCGGTGGGCATACTTTTGGCACCAAAAGTTTTTGTCATTCGATTCGCACAAAAGCGCGCTAATGTATCCCCATTTTAATGGCGAAAAAAAACTTTTAATTTATAATAGAGCTCTCGATTTTAAGCGTGTATTTAGCTACGTGTATTCGGGTCACGTGTACACGTGTAGTAAAATAAAATGTACACGCGTAGGTTCTAAATCCACGTTTAGATAAAAATACACGTGTAATTACAATTCATTTTCAAAACCGATTGGGGTGTCATGTATTTCATCAAAAAAGTATTTGGGGAAAAAATATAAACGACGGACTTGTAAATTCAAGATTTTCTGATTTATTCAAACTATTATAATTTTAATTATTTTTAAGTTTTCACCAAAAAAAAATTATCTTTTGACAAAACATCATAAAAACGGTTTTCAAGTAATTACACGTGTATTTTTAAGAACACGTGTTACAAAAAAATACACGTGTAAATATAAATACACGTGTTCATACACGAATAATTTAATTAGGTATATGTGTAACACGGGTACAAGTGTACACGTGCAATAAGGGGCTCTAATTTTTAACCTTTACAGGTGGGAACCTTTTGACGTGTACAAATTTAAATGTTTCAAAGGTAAAGTTTTTTGTATAGCTTTGTAAAATGTTGAATTTTTTTTTAAATTTATTCCAAATTTACGTTAATGTTGTACCATAGTTCGATTGACGGACAATGTATGGTTGCATGGTGTGGTGCTATGGCGTCGTCGTCTCTGAATCGACCGGTGGCGGCAGCGGCGACACTGGCTCAGGCCAGTAAACACGTCAGATTAGGTAGAGCAAATTGAAAAATTTCTTTGCTGAGTCACCGATCCGATCCACCAAACCAACAATAGCAATACCACGAAACCAACGATCAAGAACAATCTCTTTTATTGCAAACAACCGTGCTCCAGCATCGTATTGCATCAAAAAGATTGAAATTTGATCTTTGCTTTTTGACATGGTTTAGCCTGGCCTGGACCAGTCGGTGTGGTGCGGTCTTCAGTGCTCGGCATGGCATGGCGGTGCCGCAGACTATAATAATCCCAAGTGATGGAAGCATCATGGATTAGTGCTTCGCACAGTATTTTTTTACTTCGTCATCTTAAAATAAAATTTAAAAAAATACCTATATGTCTATAGTATATCGTTGCTGTCGTTTGGTTTTAGGTTATTTCGAAACGCACAGTTGAACAAAAGATACAAAATTATTTTTCTGTTGTTGTTGTTCCTTATTAAATTCACAAAGTGTTAATCTTAATTTTCTTTGAAGTAGGTAGGTATCTTTTTAATTTTTTTTTTTTTTTTGTAATCCAAAACGAAAGTTCCTGTCTTACAGCATGTTTTCTCATTTGGAGCAAGACAATTTATACATTTATTTCGATATGTTTTGTCTTGAAGTCAAGATGGCGTATTGCTCTCTCTCAAATTGTTTTTCTTTCTTATGCACGTCAAATATTATAATATTTATGTCAAATATTTTTTGTTTTGTCGTTCTGTCTGCTTAATTTAGGTATTTCAAGTTGTCTGCAATAGAACCTGAAGTGGAGGTTAAATATAGATAAATTATTCGTTATTACATTTTAAATTTAAAGTTCCGTACATAAATTGATACGATTTCTTGTTGACGAATCTGAATTAAATTGCATCGTATGGAACTCAGATTATCAGTTTGGATATATAAAATAGCAATGTCATTTGCATTGAAAAAGTATTGCTATTGCCATATTTTCCAGTTTTTCAATCCTAAGTTAACTGAGTTAATAATATCGAAACATAGAGGGTGCCACTTAGCGGCACTATGAAAAGTCCATCATGTCCCCCATTTCAATTTGAATAAGATTTTGAAATAACGCATCTGTCAGAATTATTTAATCCAATTAATCCAGAGGTAACCCAACAACTTTATTGAGTTAACTCAGAGTTAATTTAGGATTTAAATCGACTGAAAAACATGTTTCAAGGGTTAATTCGGGCCTAACTCCAAAACTTATATGATATTGCACTGGGCAAACGACAGTTTTACAAAGCTGATTTAACTCAAATCAGACTAAATTAAACCTGCAAATAAACTAATTCTCACGAAGCAGAGGTAGGATTAATTTTAACTTCCAGCTGTCAAAAAACTATCAAAATCGTATTGGGATACAACGGTAATCGCTTTTTCACTATTTAAACCTATGTGTGTTCTGAAGTCTCCTTTTTCAAAGATTTTTGACACATAAATTGCAGCATCTGTCAAAAATATCAGCAGAATACAATTAATACCAAAACGAGTTACAACTCAGAATCTAAATTGCCCGAAAAACTTTTCACAGAAGTTAACTTGGGATTTTAAACCCCAAGGCCCAAGATAGTTAATCTGATGGCACTGAAAAACTGGGCCTTACTGTCTTAAACTTTTTTTATGATAAAAAAATTTGCATATATGCAAACATTATGGCCATTTGCCCGAAATTTAAATAAAGCATGAGTTTTTCATGTAAATCTGCCGTCAAACTGAGTTCAGTTTTATGTAATCTTTTAATTATTAAAGAAATATTTAGTACTTCTTCACATCGACCAGTAAGTATAGATTTTTTATCTACCCTGACTCTCTGACTAAGTATACATTTATGTGGTGAAAAGTGTTAACAAATCATGAACTTGTATAAAGGGGCATAAATGTAGGATGTATTAAGACTGTAAGTTTATTAATTTCTATAAGACAACTTCCTCAATAAAATCATTGATGTAATCAACAATTATTTTATTATCTGAATCATCTGGATTATTTTTTTTTTTTCCCATATGACACCATATACCGATCAGCAAAATATAAATTTCTTCCCACCCAAAAGTGTTACAAAAAAAAAAAAAAATGGTCTTGTGTGTACATTTTAGGACTTTTAAATAGCTAAATCGTATTTGGATGCTCGTAATGGCTTTCCCACGCACTCGAAATAACACATATGTTTCTAAATTTCAATTATTTTTCTATGGGAACAAAAAAAAACGACCAACACCCCCGCTCCTATATAAGTATCTATAAAAGTCTTTCAAGAAAGTATCTTCTTGTGTATTTTTTTTTTTAATTTTTATTCTCATACGTGATCACTTGTCTTGACAAGCCTTTTACTTGTCGTCTAAATTTGTCTGTTCTCCCCAAAAGCTGTCGAATTCTTTATTTCTCAGGACAAATGTAAAGACTTTAAAAATAAATTAAAGATATTTCGTATAATAGAACAACTATAGGATGACTGATTATACATATAATGCAAGGGTTATGTTGACGGAAAAGAATCTTGTATTTTTTTTTTTTATAAAAATTTGCATATAAATTAGATCAAGAACTTATAAAGAGAAGAGATTCTTGCGGGGACTTTTAGGTGCTATAGCTTGATCGAGCAGAGTTTTTTTTTTTTTTTTTAAATTGTATCTTGTGGATAAAGTTATCATTAGCATTTAATGGAAAAAAAAAACTATAAAGTCGTAAATTTCACAGCCCCCCCTTCTCGATACAGTAATATTAGGCGGTCATAAAAATTCAACGACTTACCATTTGTATCCTACATATCGATAGAGCATTGTAGTTGCGTCAACCCATAAGTGACCGGATACCATAAGCCATCAATATTAAACACGAGGCATATTCATCTTTGTTGTTCATTTTATTATTTTTTTTTTTTTTTCGAGTTGGTTTGCTGTTCGATTTAAGAGTATTTTTGTATCTGTAATCTGTTTTTGTCTCGGTTAAGGCGGTAAAATTTATAAAACCAGACGATCTTCTAGCAACGGAAAAAACAAGACGAAAAGGAGATTCTTTTATAGGTAGGTATAACATATAGGAAAAATATTTAGCTCGGGTGGTCGTCATTGTCGGTTCGGTCGTCTTGATAGTTTTTGTGAGCGATGAGATAGATATTTTGTCTGCCCCACGCTCTTTTTGGATGGTTTTTCGGACATTATAATATGTACTATAGAACCTGGGGGCATATAGTGTCTAGAGATCAACATTCGATGCATCCAGGCACGGAGCTTACTATTATTTCAGGGGGGGGGGGGGTCATTAATTGGTTATTCGTATATTGAATGTGACACTACAAAATAAGGTATAAGATAAGTAAGGAACGATTAAAAAAAAGAAACTTTTTGAAAAAAATATGAGCAAAATAAAAATTTCCACTAGAACTGATATTTTCTTAATCCAGCACTGTTACCTATTTATTTTACTCGTTTAATCAATCTATTACAATTTGACTAAGTGTCTGTTTTTTTTTTCTATTTACAGAAAACCAACAAAATGCAGGTTGAGTCAAGCTTCACAAAGTATGCTGGTCGAGTGCCACCTCTAGATCTATCCAATGTTAATAGCAGTTGTCGCAATGAAAATGACCTCCACTTATGGAATAAATCAACACCAGGTGGTAATTCAGTTAATGGCAAAAAACACCCATCATACCCCATCAGCCATCATCAGCATCATCACCACATTAGCCGACAAGAAGTTCAATTTGGCACCGATGGTCTACCAATAGATCCGCGAGATTGGTCACGAGCGGACGTCTGGAAATGGCTTATCAATATGGCTGTTTCCGAAGGTCTCGAAGTAACCCCTGAATTGGCACAAAAATTCCCCATGAATGGCAAGGCTTTGTGTCTAATGAGTCTGGATATGTATCTGTGTCGAGTTCCTGTTGGTGGTAAAATGTTATACCGTGATTTTAGAGTGCGATTAGCACGAGCGATGGCAGTGCTATCATAATTTAATATTAGGTTTAATATGGTTATACTCGTATGTAGTTAGATAATATATTCACTTGTAGATTTATATGAAAAAATGCAAACAACAACAAAAAAATACCTAATGTAATTAATGTATTTAGAACTTTGTTAGTTTAAAAAAAAATAAAAAAAAAAAATAACTATGTGTATTAATAATAATATATGTATGTATAATATAATATGTATGTATAATTAATAATAATATATGTATGTATAATGTGAGTTTAATTTTTGTATCCATAATAATTATAAAATATTTTTTTTTTATATAATTTTAAATATAGATATTATTATTATTTGTTTTGCTTAAATATTTTTTCCTATTAGTTTTTAAGTGATAATTTAAATATTTTTTTTTGTTATTTATATAAATTTGATGAGAAAAAACAAAAACGGAAAAGAAAATACGAATAAAATAAAATAAATGTGTAAATAATTTTTTAACGAAAACTTTGTTGTCTTTTATTTTGAAATTCTGTTAATGAAGTTTGGATAATTTATCATTGATTGGGAATATAATACTTATTGGGCTTGAGAAGGGATTTACAGTTTCCTTAAAACACAAAATAATACCTTGATAATTTCATAAAATTTTTCTAGGATTGATGAACGAAAAATTATTAAGCTGCTTCGTTAAGTTGACGTCAACTTAGGACAGCAGAAAAAAAAAGACGAAGAAAATATCGAACGACAAATTCGAAATTACCACAGCTAATTAACGATTAAATTAGCGGCAAATTCTCCACTAAACTTTTTTCGATCGGCGAATATCCCTTCGCTAACGGTAGTAGCCCGTGGCGTAATGGTTAGTGCGTTGGACTATCATGCCAGAGGTCTGGAGTTCAATACCAGCCGCTTGCACCTTAAGTTTTTTTCGGAGCTACTACCTCAAAGGACTGGAGGAAGTGACAAATCCTCCATAGAAAAGTGCCGTTCGGATTCGGCAATAAATTGTAGGTCCCCTCCATTCCTGCAGACACGCACACAGGAATGGTTGAGAGTTGTAAGTCGCTAGGCCCTGGTTCTTCATGAGCCGTTTGTGCCACCAAATTTATTTAATTAATCTTGACGGTCATCTTATAAGCCCTTATTTCAAGTTTCGTTCGTTCATCGATAAATGACTTTTGTCGAAAGTCGATCATTGGTATCGATATCTTAAGTTGTTGTTGCTTGAGATGATATTATCTAGTATTTGCACTAAAACATTAAGCTATCATATCCATATATAATTTTCAATGGCATCAAATGTTTATGTTAAACGACGACCTTATGAAGGGCCCTAATTACCGTTATTGCTTAAATTCGTACAACAGATCACCGAAATCGATCCATGCATCAAATCATCTACCAAGGTTAGGTGGAAAGAAACATGTTTTATGACTTGACGATCAGCTCCATGTGTCCCATCATCTTTAAAAACGGCCGGCGATAGTTTGTCTTTAACGAACTAATCAATCGAAATAAAATTCGTGCTAAACGTCCTTTTCATATTGCTGTGTGAGCATTTTAGTCCATTCTGCAACTCTTTAATTACAAAATAGAAGTGTATCGTTTCCGATCCGGAAGATCGACTTTTCGACCAAATCTTCATAGTCAGGAAAAATTTAAAAAAATCAACGAATTTCAAAGCCCACGATGTACCATATCTTAATCGATTTCAAAGCATTCACTGTCAGGAGCTTTATTTTGCGATTGCTGAACTGGATCACGGGAAAAATGATCTAGTTGTGTTTTGTGATTTAGAAAACACACGGTCACGGTGCAATGTACAATTGAAAAATAGCTCTTCCGAACTTTTCCAAACATATGCATATAAAGGTTTCGGCAAAGAGTTGCGCTATCTTCTTACTTATTTAATCTCGTTCTCGAACATATAGTGCATTCGGCAGGCGTTAACAAAGAATTAACTATCTTCAAAAGATCCGTTCAACTACTTGCCTATTCAGACGATATCGGCATCATTGGCTGCACCCAGCGCAGCGCAGTATAGAGCTTTGTCGTTAAAGAGTCTTTCAAGAGCTAAACTTATAGGTCTTGAACGGGGACAAGACCAAGTAATAGCTTCTATTAAAACGCCTAGGACAAAACGTCACTATTGATGGTAGTAGCATTTTCGAAATATAGTTAGAAGGTTCATCTACCTTAGGTTACCGCTGATATTTCGGTTTGGAAAATTTAACGAGAAGACAAACCACAATTCTGAGTGCGTCAAATGAATTGTTTGTATTCGTAAGACCACGTAGGTCAAGTTCCGAATATTTTAATTCCACCCTTAACATGAAATCATGATCATAGTCCTGATAGAGACTGATAAATAAGTAGATAGGCGGCTGTGGCTTTGAAATCGATAAACAGGTGGAAGGTATAGCCGATATGCAGCAAAAAATTTCATCGCTGGTTAACGTTGGGAGGTACAATTTTTCAAAAGTCTGTTCAACTACTTGCTTATGCAGATGATATTGACAACATTGGGAGAACGAAGCGAGCTGTTACCGGCGCGTTTGCAAGTATTGAATCGGAGGCGGCGAAAATGGGTTTGGCTGTTAATGAGGACAAGACGAAGTATAACGCTATCATCGAGAAAGGAATCTCAACAACGTCGGCTCGGGCAAAACGTCACGATGGATAGATACAACTTCGAAGTCGTCAAAGACTTTGTCTACCTGGGCTCCACTATAACATCGCAAAATGACATCAGCGTAGAGATCAAACGAAGAATCACTCTTGCCAATCGCTGTTTCTTCGGGCTAAGAAGGCATTTGTGTAATAAAGCCCTCTCTCAGAGAACCAAGACCCTAATCATTCCGGTCCTGCTATATGGGGCAGAGGCATGGACCCTGTCAAAAACGAATGAGAATCTGCTTGGTTGCTTTGAAAGGAATATTCTTCGGGTGATTTTCGGTCAAATCTGTATCGATGGAGTATGGAGGAGAAGATTCAACAATGAGCTTTACGGGCTTTACAGCGACGTCAACCTGGTCATGAAGCTAAAAATACAACGGCTCAGATGGCTGGGACACGTCGACGCACCAGCCCGACGAGTCTGCGAATCTACCCCTGATGGTCTGCGCAGCAGAGGAAGACCACACCTTAGGAGGCGCACACAAGTAGAGAAGGACCTCAACCAACTTGGAAGGCGTAACTGGAGGCAGCTAGGGACCGAGCTGGCTGGAGGGGCTTGTTGGTTGAGGCCGTAGTCCATCCTATGGGCTGTGAGCGCCATCTAATGTAAAGTAAGTAAGGTTAACGTTGGGATGTTTACATACGATAACATCACATGGATATAAGATGATTTGATAGAAAAATAAATAAATATATTTGGTGGCACAACAGCTCATGAAGGACTATAGGGTCTAGTGACTTAAAACTCTCAACCATTTGTGTGCGTGTCTGCAGGAATAGAGGAATTCTACAGTTTATTGCCGAATCCAAATGACTAATTTGAGCTGTACTTTTCTATGACAGGAGATACTCTTGGAGGATTCGTCACTTCCTCGCAAGAGGCAGTAGCAGTAGCCCTGAAAAACATTTTCGATAGTTGGCTGGCAGAGGCTGCGAAGCGGACCCAGACCTCTGGCGTGATAGTCCAACGAACTAACCATTACCACGGGCTTTTTCTGATGATTTTATAGGAGATGTTTAAAAAGCTAACGCCTCTGTAGTTCGTGCAGAGTAGGCGAATTCTTTTTTGTGGGGTAGAGGGCAATGAGGTTCAAATCGTCCGACATATTTTTGGTTATCATACCTACAGGTCTACTAATACTGCTTGTTAATATTGGAAGGATTTCAACTATCATTTTCATTTGAGCGCCATCTTTGAAATGAAGGGTAAAAGCAACTTAAAGTTACTATGTGTTGTTGAAATTGGATTGGAAGTGACTTAAAGTGGGCGAAAGGCCTTAAAACTGACTCAACTTCTTGTGTAAGGCTGACAGCAAAACAGTATTTAAATAATTGCATCTTTCGATCGAGAAGCGTTAAGCATTGCGCAAACCTAAGCGATGGCGGTGGCGATCGCGATAACAATGTGGATGCCGCTCATGTGAATCAATAGGAAGGCTCACATCCATGCGATATGTGGATCGCGATCACGTTCCACTGCTGCGTTCAACTAAGCGACTTTTACTGAACGCAGCAAGCACCATTTTGATCGCAGTATCACACAATATTTGAATTGTTTTGTGAAAATATTAACAAAATTCAATTGAACAATGACTTAGAACATTACAGCAGATTAATAAAATTTGAAAAAATCCAAATTTTGTAAAATTTTTTGCGCAAAGAATACAAAACACAAAAAAGCAAAAAATTTACGGATAAAATTGCCGTCCCTGCCGATTAATTATGCCTAGATATATCTGCTACTGATTTTTTCTCAGTTTTTTAATGTTTATTTGACAATTTGCGCGTCACTAAATGTATCGCAATATCGGGCTGATGTGAGCTGGTTTTTGATCGCGCCTTTATCGCACGTTAAAGGCTATCGTTTAGGTTTGCGCAATGCTTTAATTTTTTTTAGATCTGAGCAGAGTATCTACTGAGTATAGAGCTTTAGCGAACCGAGCACGCTTCGATCTAGCTCCGAGCAAATGTGTCTGAGCCTCTGAGCTTAAAAAGAAACACAGATTTTTTGACAGTTCAATCCTTTGACCTAAATTAAGAAAGAAAAACGCAATTCTCTGTTTTTTCCCGACCATGTTCAACGTCATCCCATTAAATCTCCTGAAGCCCTTTAAAACTAATGGCAAAGCTCTCAGCGACTCAGCAAGATTGCTCCTACTTCTTCGAGACCTCACTTGGATTGGAAGTGATTATTCAAATTCGCTCCACACTCTGGCCTTTTAGACCTATTTAAAATTGTCTGTGTGCCATACTTTCGTATACTCAATTCGACATTAGTTCATGAATTATATAAATTTAAGTAGAGTAGCCCCTGGCGTAATAGTTAGTGCGTTTTGGACTGTCAAGCCAGAGGTCTGGGTTTAATTCTCAGCCTCTGCCACCTAAAAACAAGAAAATATATATATATATTTATTTCAGGGCTACTGCTTTTTACCAGGAAGTTACAAAAACTCCAAGAGTATCTCCTGTCATAGAAATGTGCCGCTCATTTTAGCGATTAGGATTGGAATGGTTGAGAGTGTTGTAAGCCACTAGAACCTAGTTCTTCTTGAATTGTTGTGCCACCAACTTTTAAAATTTTTAAATATATAATTTCAAACGATTATTTTACTTTTAAAAAATCTTGAAGCCTTGAGAAGGGTAGCCTACCACACCCATTGCCCTTCTCTTATATACGCTCTTTAGTAGCGCAACAACCAAATATTCTATCGCAGATGAATTGTCTAAAAGTTTCGAGAGGCAAGAACCTGATGTGCCACGCACCAGTACGATGATGTTTGTTTGGTTTGAGTTTTTCATCTTTCTTCGATTCGGTCGGGTTATAAATTATTTTTAAATTACAACTTGTAAGCCATATGTCTGTCAATTTTTATCGCCATCGGAATTAAATGAAATTAACAGAACCATAGATCGACATAGAAGAATTGTGTATCTCTTTTTTTTTTTTTTTTTAAGACACAAATATAATACAAAATTGTATTCCGTGATCTATTGATTGGGGCCTCTATAGTTCGTAATTTGTTATTGTTATCCTCGGTTTTTTTTTTAGGTCTGTAAACAAAAAAGCCTTTATTGCATGCAGCCAGAAACACTATCTTCTTCATATAACTCAGGGATGTGATACTTTCTGGATCTCAATTGAGTTTGATTTTTTTTAATGAAACGAAATTGATTGCCGTAAATCAATCGTTTATTAAGCCTTTTCTCTTAACTGAAAGTAAAATATATATTATATTGTTTTAATTGGTTGGGGGCATTTAGGGGTTACACACACGTTTTCAAGCTTGCTTACTTGCTTGGGGCTCTATTATTGTTAAAGAAATATTTTTTTTTTGTTAGGTTATGTGTGACATCATCAACGTTTTATCACCCGCTGTTTTTGATGATATGCTTCATTTTTTTAAGTGATCACAATGATGGAGCAGAAGCGGCAAGATTTGTATCTAAGTAGGTATGCATGTATATATATTTAAATATTGTCGTTTAATATTTAAGTGGGCTCCTTGGTTTCTGACGCACGCAAGTTAATTATCAATCGAAGGGAATGTTTATTAATAATATTCATAGCTCCAAGACAGTGGGGTTGGGATGATTAAAAAAAAAGTCGACAGCCGAGACATGACGTAACGTTTGGCCACTGCCGACACGAACACGATATGTTGTTAAGAACGTAAAAGTTTGAATGAGTGTGATAAACAAGCATTCCAAATGTTTGAAGTTCTACTATGCACAAAAAATTATAATTATTGAATAAATATTAGGTCTGTTTGGTTACTGAAACGTCGTAAGACGTCGCACAACTTTTCACAAATTCCTGTTTGTTAACTCAAAAAAGTTGCAGAAAGTAGCAAGAAGAGAGCACAACGAGAGAGTAAGAAATTTCCCCTCCTTGCAACTTTCTGCTACAGAAATTTCTTGTTGCAAGGAGTTTAACAACTGTCAAAATCCGTAACTGCCCTTTTCTGTTCGTTCCGCTGTTTTTTTTTTATTTAAAATTGCAATATGGCGGACAAAGTTTTTAATTGTCAATATATAAATATTATTTAAAATTATATTTATAATATATATTTGTTGTTTTATTAAAAGAAATTTTATTAAATGCTGAGCTCTAAAAAATACTCTTATTAATAGCCCCCCGATGTACACAAAAGTTTGGATTGGTGTGTTTTAAGGCTTATTCCACTCAGACTCAGAGTACCTAGCATTTAATATAAAAACAAATACCTATATTATATACATATATATATTTTAGTATCTAGATCTTCCCAAAACAAATACCGTATAGGTACCTGCCTATGTACCTACAAAACACCAATTTTTGCTTAAGAATTCTTAAATACCAAACCAAATAGGTATACAAATAAATATTTGCAAAGTAGGTATACACGATTTTGTTGAGATAAGAGAAGGAAGTGAGGCTGACATGAGGTCAAAATTGTTATCACCAGTAAGTAGTAAACTTAAACAATTAGCGCCACATTACGATTAGTTTTGTAGGTCAAACCAACAGAGGGGTTTGTGAAAATATCTATAAATAAAATAAATGTCAAACTAAATAGCTTCCTGTTTGGAAAAAAAATTCAACGTCTCATAAAATTTGTAATCAAATGAGTAAACGTTGATAAGCTATAATTATATTGAAGGTATGGTTTAAACCATGTAGTTTTTCTTTCAATCAAGGTCGATTTCATTTAAAACAGGTAAGGTATACGGCAGTGGTACATCCATTGAGGCGATGGTTTATGTTCTCATTCATAAAAATTCACGAAATAGGGATATAATTTATAAAAATTCTCTTTTCAGTTTTTAAGGACTTCGGGAAGTGCCTGAGGTTTTGATAAGTAAGTGGTATTAATCACTCAATGTGTTTTCTAATTCTAATGATTAAATCTTATCCTGAGAATTTGAGCAGTCTAAGCATTATCCAGACTAAAATTACGAGGGTTAAGACGAAACGACTCAAGAAAAGACAGATATTGCTCAACTGCTTATTTTAGCTCGTCTTTGCAGGGGGCACTTCCGTGCTCGGAGATAAAAAAAAATCACCTGAAGTTTAACCAAAAAATTCACTCTTAATTCTGTGTACATTTTATTTTCAATGTGCAGCTAACTTCATGTTGTCTTTCTGAAAAACTTAACCCATAATTAGAGTAAAATTGTTGATGTACATATATTTTTATTAATTAAATCTGTAAAAAGTTCCGCACTTAGTTTTCCCAAAAACAAAAATTGTATGTGGAACATTTTTTTATAAAAAATATGTCCGGTTGTAGAAATGACACATGAATGGTTGAGAGTTGTAAGTCACTAGGCCCTGGTTCTTCATAAGCTGTTGTTCCGCCAACTGTATTTACTTTTAATTATCTCATACCTAATAAAATGGCAAACGCCAAATTTGTGGTACAATTTAAGCGGTCTAGGTCTTTTTTGCACAAAAGTGCAATTTAAGAATAAGAGGGAGCGAAAGGGAAAGTAAACAAAAGGGAAAACATACAAAATTTACGACAAATTTAGCACTGAATTGAAAGATCATTGGATGGAAGTGAAATGTCATATGACAGCATTCAGTGCTTCCGAAAAAATATTTTAAAATTTAAGGGGCGAACACAATTGCGTTTTTCTTTTTTAGTTCAGAGCTAGCTCGGAGCGTGCTCTATGAGCTCAGGTTTAAATAACTGAGCAAAAGGAGTAAAAAGCTGAGCGCAACCAACTTCATACAGTTTTCATGCAATTTGACAGATATGACAATTCAGTGCTCAGGTGTGTTTCAAAATTAACTCCGAGTGCTCTGAGCACACTCCGCACAGAGTTTACTCCGCTCGCTCAGGTTCTGCTCTAAACAAACTCTGAGAAGGGTAGGTTCCACCCAAAATATGGATTTTAAAGCTCCATTCACATGAGAGCGACCAACGAATGACGAATTTATGTATAAATGTGAATTTAAAACCTTCAATAACCTAAATTCTTCACAAAATCTAAATAAAATGATAGAAAACTAAATTAGATTCGTGTTTACATACTTAAATTTTTAGTTTTAATTACTAATACAAGATAAATTTGAGAAAACAAATTGGTCGTAGCGAATTGCGATCGTTCGCGACGACCAATTTATTTTCTCAAATTTATCTTGTTTTAGTAATCAAAATGAAAATTTTAGTATTAAAAAATTAATCTAACTTACATTTCTATCATTTTATTTAAATTTTGTGAAGAATTTAGGTTATTAAATTTTTTAAAACCTTATTTATTTATTAATTCGTCATTCATTGGTCGCTCTCATGTGAATGGGGCTTAAGGGTGTAAAATAGGTTAGGGTAGATTGAAATTAAAGGATTTTTTCTTTATAATGTGAAAGCTTCAGTAAAAATCTCATGTAAACAGGCACTTACGTGTACAGAACTCCTTAAGCAAAATGTTTGTCTTTTTGTCTGTCAAAAAACTGCGGAAAAGAATTTTGGACTCGTTTGCTTCACTATATTTGATGGAGAGGTCTCTGAAGATTGTTCATAGACCTCATTTTTCTGAAAATACGGAATATAATAAATTAGCAGCCATATTTTAAAAATATGTATGTAATTTCGAGGGCTCGAAGTGCTAGTAATTTTAATATTCGGCACTATCGAGGTATCCGTCGGAGAGGAAAATTCTACGATTTCATACGAATCGGAGGATTTTAGCTTCGAGGTGTTTTCCGAAATTATGGAACGCACACCCGTGTTTTGCGTTGCATTGTGATGAGGTGCGTCTTTGAGTGACATTTTTGACAGATTTATAAGGATTTCTTCCGATATCCTCCGACATCTCGGAGAATTTTCCGCTCCGACGGAATACTGGCAGAACCTGATGGTGATAAAATTTGTATGTACAGTACAGTGTACTATCAGAACTCTTAGAAAAGGCTAAGGTAGACCCTAGGAAGATGGAGCTTTTTTTATACGGGTCTGAAATGCACCCGAAGTCAAGATTTTGTGTTCCGAATTCCATCGTAATCGGAAACTTGTTACGAATTCCGAAAAAAATTATCACAGAATCCATCGTATAGTGGAAAATCTAATATAAATTGTCATTACGAGAGGATTCGGTGATAATTATTTTCAGGATTCGTAAAAGTTTTTCATTACGATGGAATTCATGATAGAGCTGATTATCGCAGTCGGATTACAGTCGGAACTTTTAAATATGTGGTTGGGTTTTTCCAACATCGGCCTATAGCTATGCATCGTTGGTCATTGCATCTCTACGTCTACTTTATTCGAGCTATAAAGCCTAAAGCATTTTTATATATTTCACTAGAGACAAAATTTGAATTATTGTTTTAGCCAGCGTTGCCAAAGTGGTACGATGGTGCTTTTTTGACACGATACTTTCCTCGTGACACTTTGGCATGCAAACGTTCAATATGGAACGTTTATTTTATTTCCATCATTTTACTTTTAAAATGAAGCAAATTTCAAAAAAGTTTAATGAAAATTGGTCTCCATTCCATAAAAAGTGGACGAAACACATATTTTTGACAATGTACGAATAGAGCAAATGATTTCCGTTGTTTTTTTTTGATTTATAACACCCCATAGTAAAATTTATTACAGTTTTTTTTTCCAACAAATAGAAGAATTTATAGTTTTTTCATATGGCTCGAAAATTGGCACTTTTTTTTCGCAAAATATTGCACGTTAATTTTATTTCGGGCGGCAACGCTGGTTTTAGCTCATTTTAAACGTGTAGCAACCGTACAACGATTTGGTTTTTTTTTCGAAAAATGTAACGATTTTAATTAAACTTCTTATAAAAGCAGTTCAATAATACCACACATCAGGTTTTTGGTAAAAAATAAAATTCGCAATTCGGTTTTTTGAGAAAATTGATTTATTTTTTTCAATTAATCATAATTATTTTCTTCCAACTTTAGTTAAGACGATCATTATGTGGCATTGAACTAAAGGATCAAGAACTTTCTTTCGACCTACTTGACAGTTTTATAATTTTATCTCGATGCCCCACATATGGCTGAGATATGCTTTTCTTATAATCGACGGTATATACGCCCCAAAAAAAATTAATCTTATTCGCCACATTCTTATTCTCCGGAATGTGGTTCCCAAACAAACAAACAAAAAAAACAAATCGACTGCACTTCAACGAACTTATAAACTTATTATCTCTCTGAAATAACATTCAATAACTTTTATGTCAATTTATATAAAAGGAAATGTGCATCCGAATGATACTTTCCTACAACCATTTTGCTTATCACTTTTCATAAATTGGAAGCAAATTTCTTGTTAAATGATCTTTTTAATCATTACAGTTCTTCATCATTTAATAAAATTAATTAAAAAAAAAAAAACACAAAACTGTTTTCGTTATAATAACTCATCTTCTCTGTCAACAAAGTGCACAACCACTTTGCATATAGCTTAATGTTATAAACAAAAATCCATTTAATAAATCAATGTTTATCTATTTTTAAGTACAGGAAATTGTGTCTGGTTCATTACTATTTACTTTTTGTTGATTTTAAATTCGAAAAACAAATGAGTATAGTGTCTTTGAACTTCATATGGAAGCGATGCAAATTTTAAAAATTGATTTTTTTTTTGGACAACACGCAGTGAAAAAATAAAAACTGTTGCCAATGGTGCTAGCAAATAAGACTTGAATTTAAAATAATAAGTCACACTATACTTTAACCATAAACCACATAAAAGTCCGCCAATTAAGGTCAAGTGAACATTTAATTAAATTGAACTCCATCACCACCATAATCAGGTTTTGCAAAATGTGTCACAATTATACAAGTACCTGCATAAACTAAACTGTTTTTTTATTTTATTTTTTATTTTTTTCAATTTAATTTAATTACAAAACACCTGACCTTTTGTCATGGAGCAAATTCAGCCATTCAAGCCAAGTTTGTAATTCATATCCGGTTTGACTTTGACGTTTAAAAAAAAAATAATTGAGTTTCCATAATATGTATAGCTTCGTAGCACACACGTTGCGGTATGTATATTTTATTATAAGTGTTGCATCATTGTTTTGAGGTTGTTTCAATGTTTTTAACATCGATAAGTTATTAAAATAACAATTATTAGGAATATATTTTAGTTTATTTTTATTTTGTTTTATATATAATTATTTTTCTACTTATTGAGTTACAGGTTATACATTATCGTATAGCAACACGTTCTCTGTTGATAAATAATATAATAATTACAATCTAGGGTCGAATCGTCTCGTTCGATACGTTCAATTATTTTTTCATATTCACGTAAGGCTTGAGATTTTGATTGCATTTTTAAATATTTAAATTGGCATGTCTAAGGGCCAGTTGTATAAACATGGTTCAATATTTAAATTTTATTAGCCGATTTCGGTGGATAAACTGAGGTTCAATATTCCAAGGTTCAAATATGTGATAATAACTAAACCTTAGTTAGTCTGGCGAAATCGGTGAATTAAAAATCCTTAAATTTCATCCACGATTGTACAACTGGCACTAACTGATGATAATTGACCATAGGTCAAGATCAATACCCGAAAACGCCAATATCTCCATAAAAAACCGACCAGTCGGTATGTACATATATGTAATTATGTTTGTAAGTGCCAGTTGTACAATCGTGGTTTAAATTTTGATCCGTGGTTCAGGAATTTTAACTCGCCGATTTCGGCGGGTTAACTGAGGTTCAACGATGGTTCAAGGTTCTAATATGCACTAAAAGCCAATTACATGCCGGAACCATCGTTGAACCACAGTTAATCCGCCGAAATTGGTGAGTTAAAATTTCTGAACCACGGATCAAATATTTGTACAACTGGCCCTAACTAAACTTTCTTTCAATAACAAATCTTAGATAGGGAACTTATCTTAAGCTGGTGTCATATGAAGTCCAAATCATTCTTGTCGGGGTTGTAGCCGATTTGCGTTGGGCGCCACTTGAATTTTAAACCAATGGTTTTTTTATTAAATGACTAAATAGCTCATTTTCAATGGTAAAATAGTTTTTAGATTAATGCGGATTCACAACTAAAAAATGGGTCGTGAAACGATGAAAACTGCAACGAATTACATAATTTTTGTTCCACTTCTTAACGTTTTTCGACTCATTTTATCGATGTGAGAGTTACAGAACGTAGGCGAGGCACAGTATTTGATCTCCAAATCAAGATGGCTGCAAGGGGTCGATGGCAGAATACTCAAATCAAATCTTCCTCTAACGGTGGTAACATCCAATATAATAATTAATTCCTGTAGATTTCACAATTGGAAAAATGTCGCTACTATTCTGTCATTTTCAGTAGGTACTATTTTTTTTTTTCAGCTTTCAGTACTATTGACAAAAGTCGATTTCCATCATTGATTTAGTTTAATTCTAATTTTTACGCTATGTTTTTTTATGAACATTTTACTTCGCTTATGGACATTTTTGCTGAAACGAAACTTAAGTATTTAAGAGCTTATGTGAAAGTTTACGCTGAGGAAAAAGTAGAACATAAGCGTTTAAGTTGAACATAACTGTTTAAATTTCGTTTCAGCAAATGACACTTAGTTATATTATGCTTTAGACTGAAAATTCACAGAACAATTGGTCGGAAATTTAATTTTTCTCAACTAAAATTTCATTTTAATCCTTACAAAAAAGGCAAATCCAATAAATTTTAAAATTCCTTTTTAGGAATTCAAAACTATCGCCCTCATATACATCAAGTCCAATAATTTATATACATAGTATTTTTTGATTGCATAATAAAACTATAAATATCAATTTTTCATATACCTAAGATCGTCATGGGTTCTGTGCTTATGTCGCCTAACAATTGCCTTCTATAAAGTCGTGTTGTTTAATGGAAGAATCTTAATTGAGGAGGGCGCATAGTCGAGTGTATCATTCTTTGAAAAGGGATACAGAGTGTCATCTTCTTTATAAGACGCGCCGTTTATCTTAGAGGAGGACAGAATTTTCCAATTAAGATTCGAACGAAAAACCGAGCATGGGGCTTTATCTGAATTTAATTAACCCTATGTGACTGTATAGTTGAATTGGATGTGCGAGTCTTTTTCATGCGTGGAAAACGAGGCCGCGAGGGAGGTGTTTTTTTTTTTTTTATTTTGTCAAACAAAGGAATACCGTGGGAGTATCGAACACACTTAATTGACAAGTTTCTTTCCTGTTTTCCTTGTGTTGTTTTTTTTTTTTTTTGTATATATTCCCCAATGTAATATAAAGATCTGATAACACTAATCGGGTCGTTTGAAGTGTGAGGCATAGAAGTGATGGTGATGGGGTGTGTTGTGTAAGTTTCCTGTTCATTTAATCAATTTAATAGTTAGGCTATCAATGAGGATAAAGTATTTGGTACCTATGGGTTTATCGCCCACGGACTGATTTCAAAGGCAAATTAAATAGCTAGTGAGACTGTAAGACAAAAAGTATCTTCTTTCAAACATCTCCTTTTGCAGAAGGCTGGTTATTTTTTAAATAAATAATTATGTATAGAATTTGTTTGCTAAAACAGATGGAGTTGTTTATCTAGATTTTTCAAAAATAGATTCATAAGAAGTTAAAAAAAAAAAATTAGTATAGAGCTGGTGAACGTTTTGCTCAAAGAGTTTTATACCGCTCCAAACTTTGTAAGCATGGTATATTGTAGCGATATCGCGGCCCTAAAACCACCATAATGCACTTTGAAAATGCAAAAAAAGGAGCGAAGTTAAAGTGTTTGATACCGCTTTAGACACTAACGACGACGTACTAATGAAAAAAATTTGGAGCGGTAAAAACGATTTTTTTTTTTTTTTTTTTTTTTTTTTTTTGTTGCATTTTCAAAGTGCATTATACAGGTGTTAGGGCCGCAGTTTCGCAGCCAGACCAATTGAATTTAGTTTGGATACATCTAAGCATTATGCTCACAAAATTGGAAGCGGTATAAAACACTTTAACTTCGCTACTTTTTGTTTGCATTTTCAAAGTGCATTATGCTGGTCTTAGGGCCGCGATGTCGCTGAAAGGTTGATTGCATGTAATTTGCACTGGTACAAATACCATGTTCACAAAGTTTGGAGCGGTATAAAACTCTTTGAGCAAAATATTCACCAGCTCTCGGTCTATTATGTTTAGCATAGGAGCTTATGTGACAGTTTACGCTGAGGAAAAAGTAAAACATAAGCGTTTAAGTTGAACATAAATATTAAAGTTTTGTTTCAGCAAATGGGCCTAAGCTTTTAGTTTTTGAACATTTTTGAAAATTAATGCGTTAATGTTAAATCTCGTTTTAAAAGAATTATATAGAATTTGTTTATTAATTTTGAACATACATATCTTTTATTTATACTAAAAATAAATTGACGCTACTTATAGAAATGTTATTTTTTCCAGATTTTGTTGGGACTTATGTCCTATCTTCACAAAAAAAAAAAAGGGACTTATGTCCCTGCGGTATTATTTTTTAGCTTTTAGAGCCAGAAATTCACAACACTAAACAATTATTTTAAAAATCAACTTTTTTTAAAACTCAAAATAAAAAAAAAAAAAATTTAATCTTTTTCAAAAATCAACGTTGAGTATAATATTTTTGTGTTTAATATTCAATGCTCTTATTAGATTTTAGTTAAACACAAAAACCTGAAGTGGCTATTTATAGTTTTTTAACTACGGTTATTTTATTGAAGGCAAATTAAAATGTCCTTTTTTCTATTTTAAATTTTCTCAAAAACTTGAACGCCTAATTTTCAATCTTTGACTAAAAATTGATAAGAGCTTATAATATCTACTTAAAACAAAAATAGTGGATAAATTTATTAATGACTTAAAATTTGGAAAATACATTTTTCAAAGGCCAATTTTCTAATAACTTTATTTAAAAGGAAAATCTAAAATTGGATTTGTTAAAAAAAAAAAATGGTATGGTAAACGTTAAAATTTGTATTTTTAAATAATTTTTTTTCTATTTTAAGTATCTTTTTTTTGGAAACTGTCACTCCCACCGGAATAATAACAAATTAGACACACATCCTATAAGATTTTACTCTTGTTTCGATTGAACCTACATGCTCTAGTCTTTTGTCGGACCTTATACATTTATTATATGCTTTAAAATTTCAAAACGTACAGCCCTATTCTGCCGCTGTGAGGGCTCACAAGTCAGAAGCTCTTGTAAGTTTAATTCCTTGTAAGGTCTTGTCTCAGAACATATTCTATATTCTGAGACAATCCTCACAAGAAACCTAACAAAAAACTGAATATAAATTTCGCATTTTGTGTTCGTATAGTAAATATTTAATAACAATTTTGTATGCGAAACAAAAAAAAATACGCTAAGGAAGCCAAAGACGAGGATAATTCTTAATACTATGTTTCCACCGAAGGTTTATCTCAGTTTAGATTAAATAAATCTATTTGGTGTTTCCACCGCACAAAACTAGATTTATTTTGACAGTTTGCAGATGTTGTTTCGTTCTTTCTAATGACGTTGAAGTGAGGCAAAAAATTTCATGTATGCCCACTTTCCAATGAATGTATTCAGTGTGAGAAAATATATGCCAGTTCGAGTTTTAAAACTATTGGACCTATGAAGATTTAACGAGATTTTCTTCGAGATTTAGGACATAAAATTTGTATGGTAAATCTTCGGGTTTTGTTGTAGATTTAAGGTTAATCTATTTTGTGGTTGGTGGAAACATAGTATTAGACCACCTTGAACCCGATGAACTAGAACTACTCGATGATAGACGACTATTGTTGTGAACGACTACCTACTTCCTGTTCAATAGTCATCCCACTCCCACTAATCCGTCAACATTAATTTTCTTCATACCTATTCTTTTTCTTTTTGTGGCAAAAAAGAATAAAACTTGTCAAAAATTATATTTCAAATGAGTCAAATGTGATGGTGCTCACATTGGACTCGCTCTGAATTGGGAATTACCTACTCAAAGACAGTGTTCACATTGACCTAGGCGCCTCATTTTGACGTTTCTTTGTTTTATCTCACTCCAACCTCATAGCGAAAAAGATAATCAAGTGAGGCAGAATTTTTTAATTGGTTTTGAAAAATCCTACCTCACCTGGCTATATCTTTCTCACCAAGAGATAGACGTGAAATAAAACAAAGAGACTGCAAAATGAGGCGTCTGAAGTGAGGCACATGTGAACACTGTCAAAAGGAGATCACATAATTTCAAAAGTTGTTGTGAGGGTGATGCCAGAGTACAAAAACCTTACAAAATCAATCTTACTTCAACTTTTAATTGAGGTTCTTGTGACTTGTGAGGCATCATGTGAGGTTTGTCAGAATAGGGCTGTTAAATTCATTACTTGTAAAGCCTTGGATAAATCTCAAAAGAATAAATTAACTTCATAAAAGGGGGGGGTTATTCACATCCTTCGCAATACCTATTGCAACAAAACGACTCGACTAATTCAAATTCAGTTTCTTACGAATTTGTAATTTATATTTTAAGCTTTTATTCAGCATTCTATGAAACTTATTATAATTAAATTACTCAAATAAAAATCAAAACCGCATTATGAATCACTATCGTTGCTTCTATATGAGATTTTAAGTTCAACAGCCACTTCCTCTTTCATTATAATACCTACTGATACATTTAAAAGCTTCCGGATTAATTCCATTATTAACATTTGCACTAAAATACAACTAAAGCGCAAGCTTGTGATGACTAGCGTTGGTCTGCACAAAAATCAAAATAACTGCTCTATCAAACTCCAGTTTTAAAATTAAAAGAGAAACCAACAAGTTGTCAAAATATTAAGACCATACAAGTTGTATTGATTTATCATCAAAAAAAAAAAAAAAAAAGTGAAGGCATTTCCGGATTTGTCATTGCAAAAGACCGATATGACATATATACGCAACTCAACTCCCCCCTTTTTAATATTATTGCATGGCATTGCCTGGCTCTGGCTGTAGAAGTAGATAAAGATAACCTTGAAGCTGAACACCATATCGTTTCGATATTCAAATTTATTGGTGAGTCTGGTGATTGCCCCAATAAAGGGGACAGCGGCGGTGTCGATCGATGGCGCCCGGCCCGGATGAGAGACAGCATTTTGTTTACAAATAGAAAAATAATTCTCCACCGCACATGCGGAAAGAAATAACACACAAAATATAAATAAGCAGCCATCATAAGCTCATCGCTATTGACAAACGACGATTGACACAATTAAACCGGAATTCGTTCTTCTGTTGTTTGCGGTATGATCGTGGCGAGAGTATACTCGCTGTTTTTACACTGCAGTGCAACTAAAGAAGCATAATTTTTTTTAAAGAACGATTAAGGCCGTGTGCGAATTCGTTTAAAATTTCGATTAAATTTTATCCTAGATTAAATTTTGACATTTCTACGTACAGATTTACCTCACTAGTGTCAAAAATTAATCTTCGGATAAAATTTAACGCGATTTTAAGCCAATTCACACACGGCCTAAGTTAAATTTAGGTATGTAGGTACCTAACTTAAAGTGGGTACAATCTTTTTTGAAAAAAAGATTGTTATAATTTTTTTTTTGTTAAATTGGAATACATTTAGTCAGCATCAGTCAGGGCTTACTTCAGAAAATTGAGAACTGTCAAGTTAACTGAACACTTTAAATCTTGTATGTTGTGAGCTAAGAGCAGTTTATAGTGTACTTATTTGAAGGGTTTACAGCTTAAAACAAATTTTAAAAAATGCCCGGTATGAATATAGTTTTATTATCATTTTCGATTAATTACATACATATGATGTTGCTTACTTTCAAAATAGAGTTTTCCTGAAATACTGGCTATTTATCGGTTTCAATTTGATATTGACAGGCGCACACAGTTATGATACAGTCTGTTAATTAATTTAAAGCTTTCTGATAAACTATATTTTTTGTTTTGTTTTGTGGTGCGTAAATAAACAAAGATGACGGTTTTCCGACACGCGAAAACGCAACGTATAATTGTCCATGCGCGAAACAGGGAAACTCCAAGTTGATTCCGCAAACTTCCAACGACTGGCCTTGTGATTTATTTATGGTCATCGCAAAGGCCAGACGTACTGGAAATTGTAAACGTTTAAAATCGAATGGTAAATCCGTTGGAATCATCGGTATACGCGGGATCAAGACATCCGCGCACGTAGCGGTAATCGTCACTCACAAAGATAGACGGATGCACTCTTTGTCTGAGGTATCGATCGACATAGAGGATGGATCGACATATTAGTTGGTTGTCAAATGTCAAATATTATGGTAGCGTTCAGAAATTTAATATGTGACGACATTTAAGATTTATCAATCTATATATAGTTGATTGTCAAATATCAAATATTATGGTTGCGTCAGAAATTTAATTTGCAATAAATTGGATTTACCATTCGATTTTAAACGTTTACAATTTCCAGTACGTCTGGCCTTTGCGATTACCATAAATAATTGAAACCTTATATATAGCCAGTATTTCTGGAAAACTCGGTTTCTTAAGTAAGCAACATCATGTGTAATTAATAGAAAATAATAATAAAACTTCATTCATACCGAGCATTTTTTTTTTATTAATTATGGATTTCCTTTGGTTTGTTTTAAGTTTATTTTATACAAAAGTTTAGGTCTTTTATTTATCGATTGAGGCAGTACGAAGTCTGCCGGGTCAGCTAGTCTACATATAGTTGATTGTCAAATGTCAAATATTATGGTTGCATTCAGAAATTTAATTTGTGACAAAACTTAAGATTTATCAATCTACATAAAAATAATCTGAAAGATAGTTAACAACTTTAATATTTATTAACCTTTTAAACCTTCTCTGGACTTCCACAAATAATTCAAGACCAAAATTAAGCAAATCAGTCCAGCCATTCTCGAGTTTTAGCGAGACTAATGAACAGCAATTCATTTATATATATAGAATATATGAGAAAATAACTTAAGGCTGGCGCCATATGCAGTCGCATAGCATTTTAAGGACCATACGTACCTACCTACATATTTGTAAAAAGATTATGCCATTTTAAAGGTCAAAAGTGGTCAGAAAAGATCAACATAATTTTACGCTAATATGTAAATAGATCGAAAAAAAAAAATTAACTTATTTAGGTACAAAACACCCATAACTATTCAGTTGAAACGCAGTGTATTTACTGTTGTAAATTGCTATATTGATGACGTCGCAAAACAAAAGAAACAATCACACAACCAAGGAAGGAGAACAAAAAAGAGGAAAACGCTTTTCAGTCGCTTTTGTTTTTTTAGATTGAAATTTTTGTTTTGTTTTGTTTTGTTTCGAAAATGCACAACATACCAACTTCCCCAACTTCCCAATTTCTACATACCTAAGCCTATATCTTCGTATATATCCTACTTACTGGAAAATAAAACGAAAAATTTACGTTGAAAAATGAGAATCTAAAGTAGAATATCCGGCTTCGATTTGAAGCGGATATAGAGAGACTACCGGCCGCCCGACAACGAGACGAACGGACAAACAATGCGCACACCAATAATCGTATTCGTAATTTCGTAATTGTTCACCGGCACTGCGGTGCGGAAGCGTATAGTTAACTGATATTTTAATTGCAATTTTATTTGTATTGAAAGAATGTACTTTCGAATTAGAGTGATACAACTGTGGTTGAATACAACTACAACATTATAAAGATAAGATATATAAGTAGCTGCTTGTCCAAAATATTGATAAGCCAAGAGGGTTACCTTTAAGGGCAAAGGGCGAACCATATTGTTTTGTGCAAGGAGTTTTGTGGTGTCATCTATGGTTCTTTATATTAAATTAGCTTTGACCGGATATATTACAGGAACAGCGATAAGATAGATACAAAATTCATATCTCATATTGTGGCATTTTTGTGAAAACCTCGTAAGTCGATAGATAATGAAAAATTATTCCAGACGCAAGAAACTGATAAAATTAAATTTCTAGAACCTAATATGTTTGAAGGCTGTTTCACAATGCAACGAGAAAACGAGACGTCAGCGTGACAAGATCTCTTCGCAGTTGTTCTCTCTTAAAAACGAGTTTCAAATAACGAAATAATACATAATAAAGTATTTCTCGTCGTCACGTTGCGTCTTTTTTTCAATTTTTCGAACTTTACGACGTGACGAGACGACGACAAATACTTTATTATGTGTTATTTCGCTGCTTGAAATTCGTTTTAAAGAGAGAAAAACTGTGAAGAGATCTCGTCACGCTGACGTCTCGCTTTCTCGTCGCATTGTGAAACAGCCTTGAGGGTCTGAAATACTATAAATGTCATTTTTGGATGGACTAACGATGTTTTCAAAGAAAGCCGACAAAGTCTATAGACACATCCAGAGTTATTTTTGACATATGGGAAGAATGGGTTATAGAACCAGGTAATAATAATTGTCCAAAGATGCAAAAATTAAGTAACCACACGCCCACCAGCTCGCCGTAGCCGTTACGATGGCCTTCGCTTTTATAGTTAATCGGAGTAATTCTTGTGGTGCATCAGGATTTCTTCAGTTTTCAAAGCTCTGTCATTGATAACACTTTATTGCAAAAAATTTCTTCTTCACCCATGACAGCAATTGAAGAGAAGAAATTATATCTAAGGTGAGCGGTAGAAGCAGAAGGAGTATAAGTCAAAAATTTAAATTTTTCAGGAAAGGGAATTTTTATTAAAATTAAACTGTGATTTTCTATTTGTATGACCAATTCTAAAATAGAAAACGGATTTTTTAATATTTGGTAGAAGGAAATCGCGTGACTTATACTCTTTTAACCCCTCAGAATTATGTCTCTTATAGAGTTATGGTACTTTGACCACTGCCTTTTAAGTGATTTGTGTGTGCAATAGACTCATAATGCTTTTTCCATGAATGCCACATCAATTTTAGAGTAGAATAGTATACTTATCTCATTTTGACCAAATTTCGACTTATACTCCTCTTTTACCGCCCACCTTAGTTATAATAACTATAAGATATTTGTTGAAGCTAAAAAAAGCTGTTTAAGTATGAAATAAGCGCTGATAAAAACGAAAACTAAGAACTACTCAAAAGGTTTCTAGGTATTAAACTTTATTTAAATGAATTGAATTAAATGATCATAATATAATTAGGTATTATTAAAAACAAAAAAATGAACTGTAAAGGATAAAAATAAAAAAAAAAATTAAATAACAAAATATGAAGTTTTTTCAAAGGAAAAGCCTTCGACTTCTAGAAGGCTGCATCCATCAAGGATTATAACAAATAAATACATTATGTAAATAGTCTTTACTACAAAAATAAATGAGATTTATTTGATAAACAAGATGTTCGATCAATGGATGAAATTCATTAAAATGTGGTACACTGGGGCGTATACGCAATTTTTCTATTTTATTTAATCTTTAACAATTTTTACTACAATTTTTACTTTCGCAATTCAAGTTGCTTTACGTCAGTTGAAAAACCTATTCTAATGGATTATTTTTTTCTATTTAATTAAAAAGGCGCTGTACGGAGTTCGCGGGAAAACGCTCATTCAATTTAAAAAGTTCTCCTTTTAAGATAAGTTTTTTTTTTTAGTTTAAGCGGTAAATAATCCATCTCTATACAGCCGCTGCTGGTGCTGCAAACAGGTTATGATTATGATAATAATTCTAGTTTATCCAGATATACGAAACACGACAACCCTATCCGGGGGAAACTACAATACTCCGATTGTGTGTTGTGTGGCAACCTCAAGTACAAGCTGGACCATTCAAACAGTGAAGTTGATACTGCTGTCTTCTTATTATTTTCTTTGATCAATATTTTATGTCAAAGATTGGAAAGAAATTCTGGAAAGACGAGAGGTGGAAAATATGAAGTAGCCCATGGCGCAAAAAAAAAATAAACACGCCACTGGACACATCTATTCATACATTAAAATATGGTCTAATTGCACTAGACCCGCGAAAATAAAGCCCAAAATAAAAGAAAATAAAACCGGGCTGGATTTTTTGTCTCTTTTAAAAATGAAATAAAAGCAGTGCGGGCTTCAATATCTTTTCCTTCCGAAATTTAATAAATTGGAGCGATTTTTTTAAATTTCACAATCCTAATTCCTTCGCACACACGACGCACGCACATAGCACAGTTTGAACATCTAGCGGAACTTTATTCATGTTGCGCTTAAATACATAGTTTTTTTTTGTATAGTAGTTCTATTTAGTTTTTCAAGTCTGTAAGCGATATGTATTCAGATAAGAGGACATAACTCTAATTCACTCTTTTTCACTTGCGATATACAGCAAAGGCTAGAGTGAGTAGGTCGAGTTAAAACAAGAAAAAATCGTATAGGAGCGGGGTCTATTTCCCCCTGTTAAGGCGGGAGAGGCAATTATCTAAAAAATTGACTTAAAACAGAAAAACAAAATTATTTAAAATCAACGGTAAAACTTACAATGCAATGCTATATATTTTTGCAAAGCCAAAATTCTCTTCTTTAATTTTCATTTGAAATTAAATTGTGTTAGTAAAAAGTTTTCGAAAAATTAATTTTAAATTAATTTAAATTTTGCAAAAAATTTAAAAAAAAAAAAGAACTAATTTTTTTTTTAATTTTATGTAATAAAGTATAATTTTATTTTTCACATTTCAATGCTCTTAATAATTTTCAATAAAAAAAAAAAAACAAAAAAACCGGATGCTAAAATGTACCTATCTTAGTTTTTGAGAAAATAAAGAAAGGTATAGCATGGCATTGTAAGTTTTACCGTTGTTCTTAAATAATTTTTTTTCTGTTTTAAGTATTTTTTTTAGAAAATTCCCCCTCCTGCCTTAACGGAGGGATATAGACCTTCCCCCTCCCATACTTTTTTTTTTCTTGTCTGAACTCTACTTAATCGCTCTAGCTTTTCGGGTGCACCTTATACAGATCACCCTGTATATGTCTAATAAAAAAAAAAACAAGAAAAAAAAACAAGAAATAACACCAAGCCAAAACCTTGTAAATAAATCGAAGATTTTTGCCATATTAGAAGCTCATAGGATTTTATTTATTTCTTTAAAAAATCAGTATATAACACTAAAATTATAAAAAAGAGATATTATTTGAGGACTAGCACTACTTAATTCTTTATACCACTGTCATCAAATCGACCCACGATTTGCAAAGGATTTTTAATATTTTTTGCTCAATTTTAGGGCCTCTTTGTGATGTAACTGTACGGTAAATTACATTTTTATAAATTTTATCATGTCACACCAAAATGAATTTATTCTGACAACTTTCAGATTTTGAATTAAGTTACGCTATAGATTTGCAAAATAACACACTCTGTGTAGGTTGGGTCGAGACAAAAAAAAATCGTGCAGGAGGGGGATTTACAGATTTAACTCATAGAGTAACTATCGAGACATTGAAAATAACTCGTTTTTGCTAGATAAATAAAAACATCACTAATCTTTATAATTTTAATTTTGTCTCCTATTTTCGCATTAAAACTTAATAAGCTGTTTTTAACACCATTCTAGGTTCTGAATACATAATTATAAGTTAATCAAAACCCAGTTAATTAATTTTAAAAAAAATATTTTTGTAACGATGCAGATTGCTCCGACCTTTATTGTTGAAATATAGAATACAAATTGATTGATTTTCGATTGAAATTATTTGAAGCTACTTGCAGAAGTATTTCTTGCAATTCCCAGAACTTCAGAGCAGTTTAGAGCTGAGCTCGAACTGTCAAACAAAAATGTTGTGTTTTTTTTTGAGTTGAGAGCGCCTAGAGCTTTGAATTTGTGTTTCTTTTTTCTTTCAGAGTGCGTTTAGAGCGTGCTCCATGAGCCTAGGTAATACAGTAGATGACGGATATAAGAAAATCTCATATAAGAAAATCACGCTTATAAGACAGACATTCCAAAACACCATGCACATTCCCATAAAGATACGTGTTAAATAAACCTCATATAAGAAAAACGTTTATAAGAAAAACACTGATATAAGAAACTTATTCTGATACAAAATCTCATTCACTACATAGAAAATTAAACTTTTATAAGAAATTTTCCCGAGTAAGCTTCTAAATGATGCGCCGTGTAACTTTCACAAAATTTCTGAACCCACCCTTAATGAATTGCCAAAGATGTGACAGATAGAAGATCGGCGAGAAAGAAAGAAGCCCATACATTTGACATTTCTTATAGACATTTTTATTTATATAAGAAATATCTTTCTTATATACAATTTTTTATATAAGAAAACACAGATATAAGAAAGGAATTCCTTGGATTTTTTGAGTTTCTTATATCCGTCATCTACTGTATAATATTTTTTTTTATTAGTTTTTCCCCATAATCTTAATCCTGCGTACGCCCTCTAGATGGCCATAGTCCCATAGTTTTTGTTTATTTACTCAAAATGTCTTGTTTTGGATTTTATCAAAAATTAAATACTTACACATGTTTAACTTTTTGTGTTTTATAATTTTAGTTAAAACATTCGATCATCTCAAACTATGAATACCTAAATAAATTAACAAAAAATTTTCATAAACATTTTTGATCTGTTTCATTAATAAAGTAATAAACAATTAGCACATTTTTCTTGTTTATAACTTTTCATAATGCCATATCATTTTAATACAAACTTTTGTAAAGGTAACCATTGCGTTTTGTTTACTTAATTCTACATCACGACGTTAAATTGTATTGCATCTGCAAAAATTGTAAATATTCAAACATTTTTAATTAGCTTCAAGACAGACGCGTGGTGTTTGTTATTCTAACACCTCATCGACATTATTGACTCTGATAGACAATACGTTTTGTTTGAAATGTTTTAAAGATTTCTGCCAGCTCTCATGGTCAGTAAAAGATTAGTTATGAATTTTATCATTCATAGTTTGCGTTTCTAGCGTCAAAACATTAATTGTCTGTAGTTTTCACTATGGTCTATACACTCTGAATTGCTTGATTAATGCTTGTGTATTTTTATTGGTTTTTTCTGTGTGATACATGTCCAACCTAGTATTTCATATATAAATTATAAATATAAATATTTGTAAGGGGGAGGGGGGAATTTGTTCGAAAAAGATTTATTTACGATAAATTAAATTTGTATGAGAACTTCTTTTTTTTATTTTAAAACATTAAAAGGTCCATTTGTTGAAATTAATGAGACAAAAGAAACATTTAAGAGCGTGTTGTTTTGACAAACCACTACAACCCACCAAAAACGGCAAAGTAACCGACCCATAAAAAAACAACATTTCTATAAAAGACAATTTTTTTTAAATAATACCATGATAAAATTTATAAAACAGATAAATGGCTAAGTTCGCCAGAGTGTCGTTTGTAATTATAGTCAATTTATTTACGACTGTTTGTCCTAACGAATAAAATTGCATACTATTTCATCAAGACTTTCGTTATTTTCATGTGCGTGTTGGTGATGCTGTCGCTGCGCGTCTTTGCTGTCGCTACTCGTTATATCATGTGAGACGGGGGGGGGGGGGGGGGGGAGAGAAAATTCGTTTATCTCTCAATTTAATTTTATATAATTTGTTGCGTGGCGAATATAAAAACACAGACTACGGAACGTATAAATCAGAGTTTTATGGTGACGTCGTCGTCAGTGCTGAAAGCCGCATTTAGCTCGTAATAAGCGCACTTAGGAAACCCAACTAAAAAGCAACTCCATCCATCCGGGTGGCTCATCTCCTCAGCCTGTCTCATTATTGTGTTTTGTTGCCTCGTGCCCTCTCTCATAGTGATAGTACCTATGAGTCGTATACCTATCCAACCCCATGGATTAAATGTAAAATATTATCCTCGGTTGTATATAGTCACAGTCAGCCAAGAAAATTGACAGCCTTAATGCACTCTGGAACTGGAAGATGTCGTTTTTTTTTTATAGATGGAAAAGAATATTAAGCACTTTGTGTCTGTCATTTGGACTTCGGCTCACAGCATCATTTTTGATTCTGAGTTATCCTGGTTTTTATATTGTCTAGCCTTCGAAAATGGATTTACCAGATTTACAACGGTGCTAATTGTGTTTGCCTGATTCTCAGGGCCGGACGAAATCATGTAAAGGCCCAGGAAAATTACAATTTGTTCCCTTTTATTACGATATGTTTGTTGTTTAATACTTGCAGCACCTGCGAGACCGATTTTCGATTGGATTCGACAAAAAGTTAGGGCGTGTAGGTTGGGCTGAAACAAGAAAAAACTCGTATGAGTGGGGGGTCTATTTTCCCCCGCTTTAGCGCTTTAGCGGGAGGGGCAATTTTCTTAACACTGACTGGAAATAGAATCATTAAAAAGCAAACATTGGGTAAACGCGAGATGTCGCCCAATTCATCAAAAAAGTATTCCCCGAGGGCTGTCTTTCTGGCTCTTGCTAGACTGGGGCATTCACAAAGAAAGTGATAGGAGCCCTCCTCCGCCTCTTCATCCTCTGACACCCTCTGCATAAGTCAGATGTGGTGATACTTATTCTTAAGCACTAATCATTACGCCACGGGCTTCTACTAATTTTAAGTTAAAGTAGTATTATTGGCGCAAAATTTTAACCGATTTATGATGTTAAATCATTTTTTGTATGATGCTAGTTTTAAAATAGGATTTTCTGAATTTTAAACGATTTAGAATCGTATTATCTATTTAACATTTTATTAAAGTTTAAATATCCAAATGGCTGTTTTAGATTTTTAGTATCATACTAGCTCCAAATGTCACTTTGACAATTACAAATGTGTGATCTGTCACTTTTTTAGGCGTGTTCAGCTGGATTTTATTGAGGAAATTGGTTTAGTATGATACCAGTTGAGAAAATGTTCAAAACTAAGAACATTTTAGTAAAGAGCTTTAAAGTTAGAAAATTGTTAAGAAGTATCATGTTAATACCTTAACATCAGCTTGTTTAAAAATTTGCGCCATTGTTTTTAATATTCGATGCTCTTATCAATAGCTGCATTTTATTTTCCCCCAGATCTAATCCGGATCAGATCATGATAATAAAACAAACTGGATCACAAATTTATTTATTTCTCACAGTTGGCTTTATTTGCATAACAAAATTGACAGAAGGAAAATTTTCACAAATATTATTAGAAATAATATTTGGTATTGAATGTTTAAAATGGAACAGTTTTATTTTTTAAGTTTAATTTTCATTAAGTTAATAGTTTTTATGTATTTTTTCCGTGCCTCGCAACGCGTCGGTATTGAATGAAGAAAAACTCATAAAAAAAAATTGGAATGATGGCGGCATTTGTTTGATTTCGAGAATTTTTAATTTTATTGAGTTTTTTCTGTAAATCTCAGCAGTGGTACCAACTAATAAAATTAAAATATTGCTAGGGAAGTGTTCAAAAAATGGATTTCGAAATCCAAATCTAGAAGCAGACCTGGATCTTGTGGTTTTTGTATTACTTGTATTTATGTTTCCAAATCCAATCCGGATCAGATCTGGGGGAAAATGAAATACAGCTAATATTTCTAATCAAACATTAAAAATCGGATGCCTAAATGTCTTTCAAATTTTTGAGAAAATTGAAAATAACAAAACAAAGTTTTCCTTAAATTTGACTTCAATGCGTTATTTTGTTGCTCCATTCAAAGATTATTTTCGATTTTCTGGTTTTAAGTGTTTGACTAGGAGCATCAAAAACTAACAAGTTGAAAAGTAAAATATTATTTGAATACAAAATTTAACCCAAAGCATTCAACAAAAGTTAATGAAAATTGGTCCAAATTCCGTAAAAAAGTGGGCAGGATAATATAATTTTTGACAATTCACGAATAGCAAATGATTTTCATTGATTTTTGTTATTGTGTAACACCCTGTAATAAAATTTATTACAGGCTTTTCAAGAAAATAGAAGCATTTGTGGTTTTTTCACGTGCCACGAAAATTGGCACGTTTTTCCAGCAAATATGGCACGTTAATTTTATTTCTGGCGGCAACACTGGTGGGCATGGCTCTGACTGACTGGATTTTACTAAAAATAGAGCCGTTTCCGAGAAACCAAGAAACAGGAAAATTGGGCGTGGCAGAAAAAACATAAATAAAAGGAAAAATAAATATTTGAAAAATGATTATGGGTGGACAATGGACATTAAGCTCTTTACAGCGCAATTGCATGAATACCCTTATTATAACTTTTTCTGATGAGCGCAATTCTTATTAGCAATGTTGCCGCTGTGCGACTTTAGTCTCATTTTGACCCTTTTTTGAGCCTCATGCGACCATGAGACGACTTTTTGGAAAACTGGCTTTTTTGACCCTTTTTAAAAATCTTGCGACTTTTCTGAACCTTTTTCTAGAAAATTACTTGGACTATAGATTTATTGTTTTCCTTTTTGTAAAAAGAAAAACATTTTTTGTTTCACTTTGGTATTCGTCACAAAGAGATCAATTACCTAGGTATTTCGTCTAAGAGTAATGAATTTTCGGCGAAAAATCAATTCGCTAACCGAAATACGAAATTGCAGGCCATATCGTAAGCGAATTTTCAATTCGCAAACCATAACAAGGCACTTTATTAAAAAAAAAATGTTATAGTAAAATGCAGTAGGACATTATGTATATACGTAATTACGTACATATATCCTACATGTTCCCCAAAAAAATATCAGCGAATTTGTTCGCGATGGGAGTTCGTTTGAATTTTTCTAAGTGATGGATTCTGTGATAGCTTCCTTTTTCTTATTTCGTAACAAAATTTTAATTACGATGGAATGCATTATGTACCAACAGGGCTGACTTTATCTAGGTACCTATATACTCACAATCACAAAGGAAAGACGTTTTTACTTTCCCAAATTTAAAGAAGGTAAAGATAAAATTAAGAAACCTTAAGTTTCACGCCCTATAATGTCAACTGATATAAAACGGATTTTTTAAGCTATATATTTTACGAAATTTTCTGAATGCGACTTTTTTTTCCTCGTGACCCTTTTTTTGCGACCATTTCAATTTTCTCAGCGGCAACACTGCTTATTAGCCATATTACCAAATTTGAAGATTAGGTAAATAAATCTTTTTTAAAAGTGGGCCTATCGGATGTAATGCGGCACTGCTGAAGCTCAGAGTACATTTTACACAGATAGAATGAGCCATAAAAATAGAGTTGAACCAGACCCAGGCAGACATTTTTGGATTGGTTTTTCTTGTTCGTCTGTTAAGAGACTATCAATCAACGCGACGACCCTTGATCGTCTGGGAATAACTTCAATCTGTTAACAATTATGGGTAACAACTTAAATTCGTTATAAGATGTTAGACACGTTTTGTGTTCTATTTTTTTCAAAAAAAAAAAAAAAGTCCAATAAAACACGATGTTATTGATGGTTGTACCGTATCGAAATTGTTGAGCCATAAAATATGGTGATTCAGGAAGAAAGTAGATATATTGTGGGTTCATTTATTGTGGTGAGGTTGATGAACAGGAACACCATCAACATACATCAATGTAAGTGCGTCGAAAGCATAAAGTGCTGTTAATTTTTCAGACACAAACAATTAAAATTTATTAGTTTATTGAACTAAGTTATTTTAGTGTATGGTACGTATTTAAATTGAACTAAGGAAAAGGATCTTCTTAAAATTATTTTCTTTTACTATATTCCATCTATCAAGTTCTTACATAGGTATGTGACCAAAAAAATACTCATCCAGTCACAAATTAACTGGCTGAACAGAATAGAATGACGGAACTGGAGCCGCAGACGGAACTGGAAGAGCTGTCAAAAAGTGTCGTACGTTATTTTTTTTACATGCCCACAATGCAGCTGTACAGCTTTGAAAGTATTTTGAAGAAAAACAAAAGAATATTCTTGTGTACAAGCTCAGAATTCACATTTTTTGTTTCCAATAATTTTCCTATTAATAAATAATTTTTTTTTTCGCGATACAAATAACCACAATATTTTTTTCCGACCCAAAAAGTTTTTTTTTTTCTTCATAAAATTTGAAACGTCAAAAGTGCCGTACGTGAAAAGTTAAAAGTTGGTGAACTGTTCCGTCTGCGGCACATTGTCCCCTTTCACACAGGGCAACTGAGTTGCCGGCAACAATTAGTTCATAGGCGAGAAGGGCAGGAAGAAAGAGGGGGAAATGAAATCTCCCCGGTCAACAAATTCAGGAGATTTTTTTGACGTTTCTCTTCACACTACGTTTGTGTGCGTTCAACCAAGGTAGTTTAAAAGGAAAATAAAGAAAATCTCCGGGTTTTTGTTGCTTGCGTGTGAAAGGTACAAGAGATTGTTAAGGAGATTTAAAGAAAACGTCAAAAAAATCACCAGCAACTAGTATCTTCGTGTGAAAGGGGTCATTGAATTTGCGTGTATTCAATATTTTGACAGCTATTCCAGCTCCGGCTCCAGTTCCGTCTCCGTCACCATTCTGTTCAGCCAGTAAAGAAGATATAGGGTGTCATTTAAGGGTCAAACATTTCCCATCGTATAGGCAACTCAATTGTTTCAAAATTGCATAATTTTTTCAGTTGTTCCCCCTTCATCATTGTATTTATGAATATGTGTATGCATGAATATAGTTCAATATTTTTATCTGTATTTTTGCATTTTTTATTATGCAGCTGGGAATGGTACAGTGAATTGTTTGACTACAAATTAAGAGGTGTGGGTCCAAGCCCCACCCGAGGCAGCATTCTTTCCAGTTTTAACTAAACGCCACTAGTGGAATTTCTTCATCAGGTATAGTAAATAGGTACCTTTTCTCGATCTACTGTACCAACAATAATTCTTTTCTATTCCTAGGCAGTTTGCGTTATTAATTAAGTGCTGGTACTTTATTTTGGAAAGCATCACTACTTACTGTTCGGTTTCTATTTATTTTTTGTTTCTTTCGTTAATTTAAATGCTGTGGCTTTTTTGGAATTCGATTTTATGAGTTCCCTCACCTATACCAGCCTCAGTTTGTGTTATTTATTTGTCATTTTTTTTAAAGGCAATTTCCTGCCGCGTAGCACCGATTCCAGATCCAGACACAGTGCTATATTTAATAAGGTCCACCACACACGTTCCAAAGACGTGTGTTCCCCGTATCAACTTGCCACCCAGCTGACGCTGCCACCGTCGCCACCGCCACCGCCACCACATACAGCAACGATGTTAGGAGTACGTACTTAACACCCCGGATGCTGCTCGAGCAAAGGAAATGGATGCTTCATTTGTGTGTTGCATGATATTTTTTTTACTTAAATTACCTTTCGTATTTTATTCATTTTTTTTTTTTATTGTATGGAGAAACTTTATTTATGATTGGTACTGGTAGATCTTTAGTTGCGGTTCACGTATATTGGAAGGTATACTTTAGAGGGCAAGTTTTGAATTTATTAAAAATAAAATGCACTTAGTTACACGAACTTGCTCTTATATAAATATAACAATCACAATGTGATTTTAAGGCTGAATATTTTAACTTGTTCATCTAATTTTCAAAGAAACAAATTAGTTATAGGAGCCTGTATTTTATGACACTTATAACAAAAAAGTAAGCTTATAAAAATAAAGAAATATAGCACCTTTCTGCACAATGCACATTGCACATACATACATAGCTACATTATGTACAATGTAAATACTTACATACAAAAATTGTTAGAAAATAATTAGAATATGGTTAAAAAACACTAATTTCTTTAAAAAATCTTAATGAATCAATTTTTTTTTTAGTCTACAGCGTTTTTTAAAACAATTTTTAAAAATTTAAAGAAAATGGTACGTCAAAATAAAGCATTTAATAATATTTAGTTATTTATTAGAAGCTTTAGTACAAACTATATGGCAAGTTATGGATTCGTGCAAAAAATCGAACTCGATATAACAATCAAACTTGACATTACGATGATAGAGAACACGAAAAAATTGGGTCCGCAATTCCGTCTGTCTGTCTGTGTGTATGTCTGTCTGTACCTCGGCCCACAGCCTAAACCACTGATGCGATTTTCAACTTTTGGAGCATAATATTTTTGGGTGATTCCCTAGAGGGGAAATCGAGATTTTTTGTTTAGCTCAAAAAATAACGGTACTTGCCATTGGACCATTTTAAATAAAGTTATTTATCTCAAAAACGGCTCTAAAGATTTTTTTTTAAATTTTTTGTGTGTACTACTAGTGCTATATGGTCTATATTTGGGGAAAAGAAATTTACCAAAAACCGTTATTAACGGTACCTGCCATAGAAGCGTTTAACCGCTTAACCCATTTAAATCAAAATTTTGACTTAGGAGGTCCTATTAAGTGTGAATAATGCTGCATACAAATATTTTCATTTTTTCATTTCATTTATTTTAATTATTCAGTGTATATGTACATATGATTCATTAGATACTTAATGCATAGAGATTAGAACATAATAAATTCTTAGCAACTATAAATTTAACAAAATGGAGGAATAATTTGGTCTAGTGGTATTTTGTTTTGAGAAAGGCGTTTTAAAAACTCATTGGACCTTTTATTAAAAACTTAAAACTAACGTTAAAAAAGAAAGAAATATACATACATATATAACATAATTATTCAGCAATGTTTTTTAATATAGGGTTTTCATTTAATAAACATTTGTTAATGAAAGCATTATGAATTTTTGAACATCTATCTTTTATTGTTGAAACGGTAGCAATTTCATGTAGTCCTATCGTTGAGAAATGCCAAGGAAGGTTTAAAATTGTTTTAAGGATCTTGTTTTGACAGATTTGTATTTTTTTGTAGTGGCATTCAGCACAAGTGTACCAACACAGTGATGCATAGAGCATAGCGGGGAGAAACACAACTTTATAAATTAGTAATTTATTTTCAAGACTGAGCTGAGAGTTTTTATTCAACAAGGGGTACAAAATTTTGATTAAAAATTGAGCTTTCTTAATACTTTCTGAAACTTGGTTAGAAAAAGTCAAGCTTTTATCTAGAGTAACACCCAAATATTTAATTGTTTTTTCCCACTGGACTGGTGCATTACATAATAAAAGATTTTGTTGTGGCAGATTACTTTGCTTTCGTTTCTTTGTAAAGAAACAAGCTTGAGACTTTAAAGGGTTTATTTTAATTTTCCAGCAATAAAAATAGAGCTCAATGGTATCTAGTGCCATTTGAAGGTTATATAAAATTTGCTGGCAGTTTTCTGAGATACTGTAGATGCATGTATCGTCTGCAAAAAATGATCTTTTACAAAAATTTAAAGCAGGAAAGTCAGACACGTAGATATTATATAGGAGAGGGGAGAGGATCGACCCTTGGGGGACGCCAGCTTTAATTGCAAACAATGGAGATTTGCTTAGTGAAATTTCAACAAAGAACTTTCTTTCATACAAAAAACTTTTTATAAGTTTAATTAGATACACAGGAAGAACGTTTATTAGGAGCTTATGCACGAGGCCATCATGCCATACGCAATCAAACGCCTTTTCAATATCAAATGACACCATTCCAACTGATTTTTTATTTTTAAGGGCTTTTTTTATATCTTTGGTTAGTCGCATAACCTGATGAGTTGAAGAAAATTCTTTTCTAAAGCCAAATTGCTCTGGCGGAAGAATGTTTTTGGTTGAAAAATCATTTTTTTGAAAACGGGTTGATGATTTTTTTTGAAATTATGGTTTAAGCTGTATATTATTATATATTTTTAAAAATGGCATACCAAATTTGTTTTCTAAAAAATATTAGGAAATTTTATATGTCAAAAATTATTTTTTTAAGAAAACCGCTCCAACGACTTAAAAATTTTGTTTGCATAAATTCAAACTTTTTCAAAAATTGAGATGGCGTTCTTCAATCTGAGATTAAAACATTTTAAGTACCTGTTTTATCAATTTAAAGAAAGTGTTTTATGCTTTTTTTTCATATTCAAATTTCCATTCTTCCATTTATTAAATGGATAAATACATACAAAATTATTAATTATGTGTTTTATATTACACTCAATCATTAAAATTCGAAGAAACTTTTACTACAAGAGCAAGTTCGTGCGACCCAGTCGTGCATTTTATTTTTTTTTTGTTTGGTAGGGCAGATGGCATTAATATCAGCTCAAAGAAAATTTTGATCAAAACCATAGCGGTCGTTTTCGGGAAAAATAAGATTTTTATTGAGGACAAAGCTAGAGCGTGTTGGTTGAGTCGAGACAAGAAAAAAATCGTATGGGTGGGTGTCTATTTAACCCCGTGTAGGCGGGAGGGGCATTTTTTTAAAAATTAGACTTGAAATAGAAAAAAAAAAACATTAAACAACAACGGCAACACTTACAATGTCATGCTATACCATTTTTTTAAATTTATGTCGAATTCCTTTTATCAAAAAAATTCGATTTTTTTTCTAAAAAGCATCCATTTTTTTCTTTCAATACAAGGAATTTGTCCAGAAAAGTCGATTTTTTCTTCTGAACAAATCGATTTTTTTTTTAAAAGGAATTCGACATTAAATTTAAAATTTAAATTTTGTTTCTATTTCAAATGTGAAAAACTAATTTTTGAAAAATTATTTTTCAAACTCAAAATTTGAAAAA
The DNA here is from genome assembly GCA_947049315.1 of Epistrophella euchroma. Lineage (NCBI taxonomy): Eukaryota > Metazoa > Arthropoda > Insecta > Diptera > Syrphidae > Epistrophella > Epistrophella euchroma. Next base: position 114,303,714 of record OX346245.1, on the reverse strand, counting down.
ATAATGAAAACTGATTTTGTTCAAAATTGTACGTTAATAAGTAGTATGTTTGTATTTAATGGTGCCATGAACTAAGTCCTTAGGAAATAAGACAACCGAAGGACTTAGGTCCCAATAGATGCGAGACGGTTTTTATTCCCATATAAGATAGGAAAAAAGATTTTAAAAAAATTGGTGGTTTAAGTTCCCGTCAAATCTATAATCTTTTCCTTTTTAAAAATTAAAAAAGCTTGCTGAAATAAATAAATACAGCGTTAGCACGGTGGCGGCGTATAAACAATGAGGTATGTATGCATGCTGCTCCCCTGCAACCACCCTGCTTGGGCACACTATAGGATTTGAGGTAGGTGCAAGGTTGGGTGTATATGTAAAGTTTCTTTTGCATTTAAAGAATCTGGATTTATTGAAACTTTGAATTTATCCTATATATCCAATGTAAACAGCTGTTTTCTAAATATACATATCTATTAAGTTGGCACTTATTTTGGCAATGTTCGAAAATTGTTTGAAGTTAGCGGACGAAAGTACGAAAATAATAATTCTCCTTGTGTCTCTTTGTAGCTTTGTAAATGCTAATTTGTTGCGCAATAATTAATTTTGTAGTGGTATTTTGTTTTGAGAAAGGCGTTTTAAAAACTCATTGGACCTTTTATTAAAAACTTAAAACTAACGTTAAAAAAGAAAGAAATATACATACATATATAACATAATTATTCAGCAATGTTTTTTAATATAGGGTTTTCATTTAATAAACATTTGTTAATGAAAGCATTATGAATTTTTGAACATCTATCTTTTATTGTTGAAACGGTAGCAATTTCATGTAGTCCTATCGTTGAGAAATGCCAAGGAAGGTTTAAAATTGTTTTAAGGATCTTGTTTTGACAGATTTGTATTTTTTTGTAGTGGCATTCAGCACAAGTGTACCAACACAGTGATGCATAGAGCATAGCGGGGAGAAACACAACTTTATAAATTAGTAATTTATTTTCAAGACTGAGCTGAGAGTTTTTATTCAACAAGGGGTACAAAATTTTGATTAAAAATTGAGCTTTCTTAATACTTTCTGAAACTTGGTTAGAAAAAGTCAAGCTTTTATCTAGAGTAACACCCAAATATTTAATTGTTTTTTCCCACTGGACTGGTGCATTACATAATAAAAGATTTTGTTGTGGCAGATTACTTTGCTTTCGTTTCTTTGTAAAGAAACAAGCTTGAGACTTTAAAGGGTTTATTTTAATTTTCCAGCAATAAAAATAGAGCTCAATGGTATCTAGTGCCATTTGAAGGTTATATAAAATTTGCTGGCAGTTTTCTGAGATACTGTAGATGCATGTATCGTCTGCAAAAAATGATCTTTTACAAAAATTTAAAGCAGGAAAGTCAGACACGTAGATATTATATAGGAGAGGGGAGAGGATCGACCCTTGGGGGACGCCAGCTTTAATTGCAAACAATGGAGATTTGCTTAGTGAAATTTCAACAAAGAACTTTCTTTCATACAAAAAACTTTTTATAAGTTTAATTAGATACACAGGAAGAACGTTTATTAGGAGCTTATGCACGAGGCCATCATGCCATACGCAATCAAACGCCTTTTCAATATCAAATGACACCATTCCAACTGATTTTTTATTTTTAAGGGCTTTTTTTATATCTTTGGTTAGTCGCATAACCTGATGAGTTGAAGAAAATTCTTTTCTAAAGCCAAATTGCTCTGGCGGAAGAATGTTTTTGGTTGAAAAATCATTTTTTTGAAAACGGGTTGATGATTTTTTTTGAAATTATGGTTTAAGCTGTATATTATTATATATTTTTAAAAATGGCATACCAAATTTGTTTTCTAAAAAATATTAGGAAATTTTATATGTCAAAAATTATTTTTTTAAGAAAACCGCTCCAACGACTTAAAAATTTTGTTTGCATAAATTCAAACTTTTTCAAAAATTGAGATGGCGTTCTTCAATCTGAGATTAAAACATTTTAAGTACCTGTTTTATCAATTTAAAGAAAGTGTTTTATGCTTTTTTTTCATATTCAAATTTCCATTCTTCCATTTATTAAATGGATAAATACATACAAAATTATTAATTATGTGTTTTATATTACACTCAATCATTAAAATTCGAAGAAACTTTTACTACAAGAGCAAGTTCGTGCGACCCAGTCGTGCATTTTATTTTTTTTTTGTTTGGTAGGGCAGATGGCATTAATATCAGCTCAAAGAAAATTTTGATCAAAACCATAGCGGTCGTTTTCGGGAAAAATAAGATTTTTATTGAGGACAAAGCTAGAGCGTGTTGGTTGAGTCGAGACAAGAAAAAAATCGTATGGGTGGGTGTCTATTTAACCCCGTGTAGGCGGGAGGGGCATTTTTTTAAAAATTAGACTTGAAATAGAAAAAAAAAAACATTAAACAACAACGGCAACACTTACAATGTCATGCTATACCATTTTTTTAAATTTATGTCGAATTCCTTTTATCAAAAAAATTCGATTTTTTTTCTAAAAAGCATCCATTTTTTTCTTTCAATACAAGGAATTTGTCCAGAAAAGTCGATTTTTTCTTCTGAACAAATCGATTTTTTTTTTAAAAGGAATTCGACATTAAATTTAAAATTTAAATTTTGTTTCTATTTCAAATGTGAAAAACTAATTTTTGAAAAATTATTTTTCAAACTCAAAATTTGAAAAAATAATGAAAACTGATTTTGTTCAAAATTGTACGTTAATAAGTAGTATGTTTGTATTTAATGGTGCCATGAACTAAGTCCTTAGGAAATAAGACAACCGAAGGACTTAGGTCCCAATAGATGCGAGACGGTTTTTATTCCCATATAAGATAGGAAAAAAGATTTTAAAAAAATTGGTGGTTTAAGTTCCCGTCAAATCTATAATCTTTTCCTTTTTAAAAATTAAAAAAGCTTGCTGAAATAAATAAATACAGCGTTAGCACGGTGGCGGCGTATAAACAATGAGGTATGTATGCATGCTGCTCCCCTGCAACCACCCTGCTTGGGCACACTATAGGATTTGAGGTAGGTGCAAGGTTGGGTGTATATGTAAAGTTTCTTTTGCATTTAAAGAATCTGGATTTATTGAAACTTTGAATTTATCCTATATATCAAATGTAAACAGCTGTTTTCTAAATATACATATCTATTAGGGTGGCGCTTATTTTGGCAATGTTCGAAAATTGTTTGAAGTTAGCGGACGAAAGTACGAAAATAATAATTCTCCTTGTGTCTCTTTGTAGCTTTGTAAATGCTAATTTGTTGCGCAATAATTAATTTTGTAGCTTTTACGGATCATTTTTTATTTGAATTTTAAATTTGAAAAAATAAAAAATCTTTTAAGTTGTTTAAATTTTATTTTATAACTTTATTTTAAAAATCATACAACATGGAGACTAAACCACAAATAAATTGATTTTTCTGTTCCGGGCCCCAGATTTCTCTTGACGGCCCTGACTTGATGACGAGTGTTGTCTTGATGACAAGAACATCCGTACACGGTGAGGTTAGCAAAGGTAAAATAAGCATAATTGTTCTGTACCCACCCATTACAGCACTGGACATCGGTATGTTGACGCCACTTATCGATTGCCCTATAACCTAGGTTTAATCAGCATAGACAAATTATTGAACTTTAAAATCCATGTAAAACTTCATGAAGGAACTTTGCTTTAGATTTCAATTATTTTTCACGTTAAAACTATGTTTTATTAATTTCTTTCAAAAATTCAGTTAATAAAATAAAACAATGAATTATCGGTATGACTTTTGCTAGCCTAACTTTAATCATACAAATATTTAATATTTTTTTGTTAAAGATCGAATTCTGCTTATGAGCATATGCATGGACAATCGCAATATTCTTCGTTGGTTACAGACAAGAGTTCTGCAGCAAGTCCTGCTTCACCAAGAAGTAAAATGATTGCAAACTCATCAAATACAAGCGAATTACATACTATTCCCACGGCTATGACGGTATCCCCTAGTGGAGAACGTATAACATGTTCTCTTGAAAGTTTGGAAAATTCCTTAGATGAAACCAATCCGTTTTTGCATTCTATACCTCATGATTCTAAATTTGATGATAATTTCATACCAAAATTACCGTTGAAATCTGAAAAATTTCGTCCTCAAAGTCGTCGAAGGGTTCAAGCTAGAGATCGAAGAAAAGCAGACAAGATTATTTTAACGCAGAAATCAATGGGCACCGCTCGAAGAGCAAAGTGTGCTGCCGCAGTACAAACGGATGCATCAATGGCTTTGATTAATTTTCCGGAAAGCATTGGTGATGGTAGAAGAATTAGTCAAAGTTGTATGGATTTGACATCATCGACAACAATGGAAACAATTAATCCAGATAATCACACGAACATGCAGTATTTGTCAGGTAAATAAGAAATCTATAAATTTTATTAGATACATTGAGAACCGCTAAGGTTTCATCTTGGACGAGAGGGTTTTAAGAATGTTCATGGCAACTCGTTTTGTACCCTACCAAACCTACGAATTTCAAAAACAGAGCCGTTAAATCAAGTCGCTTTAAGCTGATGAAAACGCGATAATCAAACTTCGTCATTACTTTAATCTTGGTCGTAGCTTCTTTTCAATCTACATATTCGCACAAACTAACTTAAAAGTCTTATTTTTATAAAATTTTTGTGCAAAAAGTTGAATTGATGTACATACATATGTACTGTACATGCTTCAGATGTCAATTAGCTATAATGTTTAAAAAATTTCTACTCGAGATCCGAACGCAACTATTGTCAAAATTTCATTATTATTTGTAAAAAAAAACCATCAATAATTCATTAGTGGTCTTAAATATTCAGTTATTTGAGGTAATTTAAACTTTTTTGAAAAAAAAATCCATAGAACCCACATAGAAATATATTTTTTTTAAAGGTTTTAAGGCCTAGGCCTTGCTATTAATGGCTGCAAGATAACACCACTATAATCTAGTTTCAAAATTTTTGTATGAAAGTACATTCTAGTGCGGTGTTAGCCCCAAACATTTATCTAAGTTAATGGAATTCAGTTTGGACAGATAAAAATTTTTTGTGAACAAAATTTTGAGGGGTTTACTAATTTGGTTTTTTTTTTTATTCCATTTTGAAAGTGCATGGGGAGAGTACGACAACTTTGGCGCCAAAAATTGATAACAGTTTTTCGAAGAGGGTTCAAAAACAAACATTTTTTACTATTGGAGGGGGGTCTATCTCGCCCCGTTTAGGAGGTGAGAGCAATTTTAGAAAAAAAATGACTTAAAATGAAAAAAAAAATATTTAAATACAACGGCAACACTTAAAATGAAGTACTATATCTGGTTTGAAAAAAAATCGCATGCAAACTCAAAATTTTGATAAAAAATGAAAAGAAAAAGTTTAGACCAATTTTTTCTCAAAATTGTGAAATAAAGTGCTAAATTGGCTTTTTGTGTTGAATGCGTATATCAATTCTTAATCGAACACAAAAAATCAAATGGTTTTATGTCTTCTAGTTTTTGAGAAAATTAAAAATTACTAAAATTACTTTTCTATGAGATTTTTGCTTTTGGTATTTATGGTTTGAGGATTAATGTTGATGATAGGTTTATTTTTGTAAGCAAAGTACAGCAATTCATTTAGCCTTACCCAGAATGCACAACGAGGAAGTAGACTTATATTGCATTCCATGTCCCAGTTGGTCAGTTAGGACAAGTCAAGACAATGTTCAAAAATTGCCCCTGCCTCCTAAACGGGGCGAGATAGACCCCCCTCCACCTCTCATAGTAAAAAATGTTTGTTTCTGACCCCTCTAAAAAAAACCGTTGTCAATCTTTGGCGCCAAAGTTATCGTACTTGTACCAAGTGTATTAATGGTATAAGGTTGATTTTTTTAACAAAAGTTTATTTTTGTATTCCTATTTAAAACTGACTCAAAATAGTTTTGTTTATGTAGATTAAACATTGGTGTTTTAAAAACTTTTCTGTACATATCTAGTTGTTTGGTAAAATAATAAATTTAATTAAGATGTGAATTCAATGCTTGGAACTATTAAAAATAGGAAAACTAATGATTGTACAGACTTACCTTAATTTAAGCGATTTAAGCTATGTTGACTGAGGGCACCGGTCATTTGCAGCTTATTTGAATAGAAATGCAACTTAAGGAAACCATACAAATTTAAAGGGGTCAAATCACGCGATTCTGGTGTCCAGTTTAATTCGCATCTGCATACCTATAATCGCCTGTGTAGAATGACCATTGTGGCATCAGCTGTGTGACACGTAGCTTCGTCCTGTTGGAACCACATGTCATAAACATCTTTGATCTTTATCATCCAATTTGAGCAATATCATCAGTCGGTAGCGTTCTTCGTTGATGGTAATCGTAATAGTCGTTTTCGAAGTAGGCTTTGCCATTGAAGGTTATTTTTTCGTTTGCTGAAATCAGGGACCACTGCAACGCGTCACCGAGCATATGGGCGCCAGGCAGAGTAACTTTCCATAGTGATTTCTTTTATAGTTTCTGAAAATAAAAAAAAAAAAAACTGGAAAATTTAGGCTCAAAGTGCCAAAATGTACATACAGCCTTAACCCAAAAATAAAAAATAAAAAATAAATAAATTTGGTGGCACAAACGGCTTATGAAGAACCAGGGCCTAGTGACTTACAACTCTCAGTCATTTCTGTGTGCGTGCCTGCAGGAATTGAGGGGACCTACAGTTTATTGCCAAATCCGAACGGCTAAGGTGGGCGGCACTTTTTTATGACAAGGGAGGATTTGTCACTTCCTCACAAGAGGTAGTAGCTCCGAAAAAAACTTAAGGTGGAAGCGGCTGATATTGAACCCCAAGACCTCTGGCATGACAGTCCAACGCACTAACCATAACGCCACGGCCTACTACAGCCTTACCCCAAACGTCCTTCAAATATGAGATGGTTGGTTTTGCCAAGATATTATTCCGCGCCACTTTCATGAACTCTAATTGAATCTTTATAGGAATAATGTGTTGTAACTGTGTGCAATTTTTTTTTTCTTTTTAACGAATTAATGTTTTTTTTTTTTTATTTCAGAAAATCAAAGGAAATTTTTATCATTTCTTCTAATGGTTGTTTTAATATTCTGGCTCACATCAATTATTTTGGAAGTGGAAATTCCTGCTGAATTTTGTCGAATTGCCTTAAATTACCTTTGGTCTTTTAAATCGACCTTTTATTATCAAGAAAAACCACTTACTTTTTTTGAAAAATGTTGGAAATATATCACAAATATGTTAAAATAATAACAATATTATTATATAATATTAAAAATAAATTTCCTTTTGAAGTATGATTTGTTATATAATTCCTAAATATTAGAGTGGTCGTTAAATGGGTGGTTTACAAATTTTAATGAGTGCACCCCCCAAAAAGTCTCTAAATAAATTTTTAAAAAATCGTAAAATATTTTTTTTTCTACCATAAATGATTTTTGAGTACATATATACCTACATTACACGTTAGTTAAAAAAATTAAGCTAAAAGCTGGTACTTCATGGCATAAACTTAATTTTAAGATATCGGACAACTAAGCGCGAGTTATATTATGCAGTTCGCGATTAAAACACAACCGTTTGGTATTGGGTTCCAAATCCTACTCCCTTTATTTCTTAAAATTATTTAAATATATATATACAAATATTACAAATATGCTGACTCAGTTGAGCAGCGTCGAAAGAAAATACAAATTAATCAGTTTTAATCAAAAACAAATTGCATGCTCAAATTACCAGGAAAAAGAAATTTAAAGTTGCTTGTTTTTAGCGACTCATCGGTTGGAGGGTCATTGATGGTAACTCACGTGAACATATTGGACATGAGAGCCTATGTCGCTCGATGGTTGATTTGATTGCCATTTTATGATGTTGGCCTAGTGAAAAATCGTTTTGTTTGATATTTTTTTCTTGCAATGCCACGTACTCAGTATACGATATACCACACAAGAATATTCAAACATGCATTTTATTTATGGGCAGTAAAGAGGGAATGTAAATGAAGTTGCACAGTTCTTTAGTTTGGAGCGGTGAGTCGTTGAGATGGCTACACAAACCTCCATAATCTCCATATTATGTGGATTTTGTTGACCAAAAATATTTTGAATGTAAGAAGTCAAGCCCTACTTTTTACAACAGAATGCACTGTAGCTTTTAAACACACTAGCGCACTTTAGATTACTCCTATTACTAGTTTTCGTATTAATATTACTCCTCTTTTTAAAACCACAAATAAACTATACCTAAATCGGACGAAATATGGTCGAGTTAAAAATCGTTGAGTGCGTGAGATCCCTCAAAATGGTTTTTTAACAATAAATTGAGATTTTGATGGTAGGTATAGGAAAGTTTTCAAGTATAGGTTCGTGGAGTACTCGAATAGACCTACAACGTCTACTACACTTCAAAAAATTAAAATCCCTGTAGCACAGTGTAATTGGTGTCTTTGAATTGCTGGGGAATAAATGTATTTGCAGTTCCTCCAAATAATGACCCACACTTGATGGAAAACGTGCCTGAGAAACTGAAGGAATCCCATTGGTTGTCTGTGCGGGCATGACTGAATATGTATCAGGCACCCAGGCAAATGGATAGGAACTCTGAGACCAATTATGTAGCATCCGGGCTCATTTGACCTAAATCCACTTTATCTTAAAAGAAATCGTATACAGTAAGCCGATAAGGACCTTAAAGAAGCTACGAAGTCTTTTGCAGGCAGCTGCCTTATAGATATGTACTTATACATACATACATTATGTATGGTAGCAAAACCTTATGAGACTATTAGGACAATCGTTATTCATCGGAGGTGCACTTGAGTGGTTGGTAGACATTTTGAGTATTTGCTTTAAATTAAATGAAAAAAAAAAACTTGAAAAAATATCTAATGCTGCTTTTTCTTTTTAAACTTAGTAGTCAGGTACGCCAAATTGAATCGTGTTGCAGAATGTTGCCAATCATATTCTACACTAGATATAGATACTGAGAAAATTATACCCTTTTGAAATTTGAAGATTTCGCCTGGTGCTTTTTTCTATAAAAAACAAAATAAATTTGGTGGCACAACGGCTCATGAAGAAACAGGGCCTAGCATGAATGGAGGGGACCTACAGTTTATTGCCGAATCCGAACGGTTGGTGAGCGGCACTTTTCTATGACAGGAGATACTCTTGGAGGATTTGTCACTTCCTCGCAAGAGGTAGTAGCCCTGAAAAAAACTTAAGGTGGAAGCAGCTGGTATTGAACCCAGACCTCTGGCATGACAGTCCAACGCACTAACCATTACGCCACGGTGCTTTTTTCTGCAAACAATTTTTTTAACTATGCAATTTAATTTTTGATTGGGCTTCGACGATTTGCGCTTTTAATTTTATATTATTATTTTTTTAGTACGTATTTATGTATATTCTAATTGACTTCAGATTAATACGTTGTTGTTTTGTACTTTCAAACTTTATTTATGAAAAGTTCCTTTAGTCAAATTTACTTAAATCTACATTTCCAGCTGAGACACCGCTTACTTGTTGTTGCATAGATGTTTCCTCACTTTGTGGAATAAATTCTTTGAAATCTCTGTCCATATCAGGAACTTCGGGATCAAGTTTTTCATGCAAAGCTGCCATCGCAATTAGAATTGCCTCTTCGGTACGAATAGTCCTCGATCCTTGTGATGGCAGAACATTCAAATAATGATCGAATAGAAGCTTCGGTTCGACATTAAGTTTATCATCATCGGCCAGGGCTGCTTCCAATCCCTTTACACCACCGAATACAATCAGAGCATGATTGTAATGCAGTGATTTGGATTGAATATCATACACATTGCTTCCTTTATCAGAGGTTCCTATCATCAGATCATAACCTTCTTTATAAGGGGACTTCGTGAAGATTTCAGAAAATGAATGTGCCACACGAACAGTGTAACCCCAATAGATACCAGTTTCTCGACGGGGTTCATCTGGGCTCACAACTGTCGCCTTCATCTTTTTTGCTTTGATTTCTATGGAAGATCTTCATAAATCATTGTTAAAATCGAACGAATTTACTTACCATGCAGAGAATCCATTCGCACTGTGACCCGAACGCCAGGAGCGATTGCTTTGTTTACCAGTACATCACTTAAAAGTCCTACATTAACATAGCAATGTCCTTCTTTGGCTTTTTTGTCAGATACTACACCCTCTCGATAGAGGAATACATTTTGCATTCGCATGTGATGCGGAGCATCTAGTGGATTCAAAAGGCCCGAATACTTAAGATCCTTATGCAAAGGAAAGAGAAACTTCCTCAGGTATTGTGGGCACTCCAAGTATTGTAGAATTCTTGCCAATTGAAGAGAACTACCTCTAACCGTCTGTTCTTGACCATCATCACCTGTGGTTTTCTTGGTTTCTTTTGCAGTGGCGATTCCAATATCGTCAAACACTATCACTTCATTAACACGGAATATACAAGCAGCCCTGGCGATTTGTCCAGCAACATATGTGCGCAGTTCTGAAGACTGTGCATTCTCAAGAATCGAACCAGGAACTGCAATACTCACAGTTGACAAAGGCTTCTTAGTTTCAGCAGGCTTTTCTAATTGGGCTAACTTTGCCAACTCTTCCAGTTTGTTTGCCTTTTCCAGCTGCTTGAGGACATTTTCTTGTTTTCTTTGTTTTTTTATAGCTTTCCTTTCTTCATTTATTTTTTTCCATGATTTTGTTTGTTCTGGTTTTAAAGACATTTTAATTAAATAAAACTTAACATTCAAAAATAAAAGAAAATTGTGTAGCAAATTTTTTGTTATGACAGTTCAAAAATCTGTCATAGGTGCGTTCTTTTATGTTACTGTGGTTAACTATGGTTAATGTGTCAAAAATAAAAGTTGATGTGCCATAGTTAAGAAAGTTACTCTTGGTAACTTTTTCATTTAGGAACGACCAGAGTTAACAATAGTTAATCTGTCAAACGAAAGGGGTTGAAAAAAAAAAACGAATTGTATTTGGAATGAATAACAAAGAAAAAAATATGATTGCATTAAACTTATTTGCAAAAATAATTATTAGGAATTCAAAATAGCATGTGTACTATTTCCGAATTAAATTTCTTTGTACTTAAGTTTTGTATAAATCGAACAGAAATAAGTGCAATTTTTTTTATTGCTTATGGGACAGAATTTTCGATGAAAAATTGACGAAATAAAAAAAGAAGATGCCGACAGAAAAAAAATGCATCAGAAAATAAAAGAAAACTATTCCAAAAATCAAATTCGACAAAAAAACATCGATTAAATTGATAAAAACATATTTTAAATATTGAAAACAATTCCAAATCAAAAGGGCAAAAAGTAAACAAAACATCCGCCATTGCATTTCAGCTGTGTTTGACAGATCAACTATTTCAATTCATATCGAGGAGATGAGTTGGAAAAAGTTACAAAAAGTTACTTTTTGACACTTTAACTTTGGAATTTAGGAACGATTTTATGACGTCATAAAGTTACTCGAAGTAACTTTTCTGAATTAAAGGAACGACCGAAGTTAACTATAGTTAACTATAGTTAACCACAGTAACATAAAAGAACGCACCACATTCGAGGAAAATATCCACCATGTGCGAAAAGGCGTTCCAGACTTCAGAAAACTAGAACCTACTAAATTTAGGGAAAGTGCTAAAGGCCACCTTACACGATAATAGAAGTCATATGACTTCACTATAATTTCTGTATGATTTCTCAAAAGAGTTGTCATTATTTGTAAAATCATACCATTTTCAATTTAAAGTGTTTACACGTAGCTATAACTTTCTATTTTATTTTTCTCAAAACTAGCTTTATACTTTCACTTTCCACTTTTTTTTAACAAAGAATAGGTATTAAGCACAAAAAATACGAAGAGTTGCATTGTTTTCAACACTGAATAGAATGCATTCTACTAGAAACACAAAAATTGCATAGTTCCCTTTCACACAAGGCAACTGAGTTTCCAGCAACAATCAGTTCATAGGCGAGAAGGGCAGGAAGAAAGAGGGGTAAACGAAATCTCCTCGGTCAACAAATTCAGGATATTTTTTGACGTTTCTCTTCACACTACGTTTGTGCGCATTCAACCAAGGTTGTTTAAAAGGAAAATACAGCAAGTCTCCTTCGATTTTGTGTCTTCCTGTGGTACAAGAAATTGTTAAGGAGATTTAAAGAAAACGTAAAAAAAATCACCAGCAACTAGTATCTTCGTGTGAAAGGGGACATATGACTTCTCAAATGGAATTAGGTGCAGTCCTAATGTCTTTTTTTCTTTTGAGAAACTGTATGAGTTCTATGAATGCGTTCAGACAATTTGATTTGATTTTTTTGACATGTCATTTGAGAAGTCATATGACTTCTATTATCGTGTAAAGTGGCCTTAACCAATTTTACAGCCCTGCGTGAGGTTGGTGAAATTGCAGTTATCGCCATTTCATCTGTACCTTGTTGTTCGAGTATGTTTTATCACTCTGTGAACTTCGCTCCATCAAGTTGAGGTTTCCTGAACCTACACAACCACAGTACTCAAATTCAAGGTTGTAAGGTTTTCAAAATTGAAACTATCATAAATTAAAAACACCGCAATAATAAATCCACCATTTGTGTATTTAATATGGACCTTTTTTAAGCGGAGATAAAAATCGGCTTAAAAACACGGATGATATTAGCCGCGTTTTATTTTCTACTGATCTGGATCAGAATCATTTTCTAACACGTAATACAAAAACAATTCGAGATCCTTCTCTCTATCTGGATCTATTTCAAAGATCCAAACATTAATTCCAACTCTGGCGTGTAGATGGCTTTTATAGTAAGGTAGTGTTTATTGCAGTGTAAAGAAAAGAGACAGGAAACAACTGAAAATAATTGAAACGTAAGTAAAAAAGAGATGTCCATATAACAGTTCTGTCATTGTGATCCATATCGTTTTATTTTTAAGGGATGATCCTGATCCAGATCTGTAGATAATAAAACGCGGCTATTACATTTGATATGTGTGTACTGTGCTGAGCAACATTCGGAAGAAGGAAGAACGATGAAATGTTTTTCTGCTAATATACACTGACGCGATGCGAAATTAAGGCTCTCCCAAACCAACGCGATTAATCGCCGCGACAAAAAAAAAAAACAACAATAACAACACGTGGTTGTCAAACAAAATAACACGTTGTTGTTATTGTTTGCTATTGTCGCGGCAATTAATCGCGTTGGTTTGGGAGAGCCTTTAGAACATATTTTTGTCGTCGCATATTCGCTCCGAATATTTCGCAACTCTTTCAGTTTTGGGATTGAACACGGCCATCCGGCTTTACGTTACGTCTTAACTGACAGAGACGGTTTTTGTTGCTTGTGGTGTTGATGTTTATACAACCAAATTAATTCAACAAAAGCCACCTAAATCCTTATTTTTAAAGGTTCATAAAAATTTTTAGTTGCAAAAAAAACAAGTTATTACTTAAAATGAGCAGGGACATTTTATCACCGCAAATTGTGGTAATGGGGACACGTCGTTATCGTATTAATGCAATCCACGATGGTTATGGAGGACCTAGCTCGCTTTTCTCAAAGCCTGGATATCAGGAAGAAGGTAAAACCCAAACCGATTTCATTTAAAGCAAAAACGTTATCAGAATTAAATTTTGATTTGTTTTGCAGACATGTTTGACGAGGATGATGAAGATACATATGATGTGGAAGAGCTTGAAAACTCCATGTTTCGAACATCTTTTCATGTTCCTAGGTAAAATATAATAGTACTGAAGGAGTGGAGGCTATCTCATTAGCAAAAACAGTGGTCGGACAAGCTTTTCATGGTTGCTTCGGTTAGAAAAATTCATTTATAAAGTTGCAGTTTTTGCTAAATATATCTACCTATTCATAGGGCTTGCCACCGAAAGTCTGTCGACTCGATAACTGGATTCGTACCTCTGCACGAATTTAGCATTTTAGCTTTCAGTTGATTACAGAATATTTATCCAAAAAATGCAACTGTTAAAGTACATTTTCCAACCAACCAACCATCAAAAGCTTTTTCTGACCAGCCCCAGTTTTGTTGACCTCTTTTTTCCTTTTTCTGAATAGCCGTATGAGATAAGTAATAGGTCTCCTCACGGACTATCAGAACAATTTTTATAAGTCGTACTGGATTGATATTTTAATTTATACCTAGAGTATTTTATGGAGGATTGATTGGACAAAAAGGAATGACTAAAAGGCGAATTGAATCGGAAACAAAAACGGAGATTTTTATCCCAGGTGTTAGAGATACTCGGGATTCTTTAGTGTCAATTAAAGGTAAGTTTCAAAAAATGCTCTTTTTGATTATTTTTAATTAATATAAAACAACTATTTAACATGTATATACTAGGAAAATCCAGAAAAGATGTTTGTGCTGCACGAAGGCGTCTTGAATTAGTTTCAGAATCTTTACGAAAGAAAGCCCAGCCAACGCATTTTACTTGTGTACCTGCCTGCACAGATGTAATCAAAAAAGCGTTCAATAAGTTCAAGGTATATATTTATGTCTAGAAAGAGAATTTGAAGTATTTTAGCGTGACTGTCATACTCTTGGATTCAAAACAAGGCTTCCTAGGCTCGAAAAAAGTACGTTACTCCAGTCTCCGTTGTATCAAAAGTAGGGCGTTAAAATTAGTATCAAAAACAGTATGGGCCCTATTTAAAGCACACAGAAATACTATTTAAAATACATATTCGTTTTTTTTTATTGAATTCAATAAAAAATTTATTGATCCAGGTTATAAAATTGTAAGCCATTTGAACAGCCATTAAGTAATTTTGAATAGAAATTTTAAGGATTGGTGAGTCCATGAATTAGGTATATTGGTTAATTGGTTAATCGCTTTTATCTAATTAACTTATATTTAAACAAAAAAAAAAAAAAAATAAAACATTTACAAACATTTTTTGAAACTATCGACAAAAATTAAATTTAGATTATTAAACTAAAATTTCTCAAATTTATAAGAAAAGAATTAACAAAATAAGAAATAACATAAAAAAGGTGCTTGTTTAAGCTCCATACACTGGGTCACCCTAATCTTTTCTTCATGTTTTTCTTTTCACAAATTCCGACAAAATCTAATGATGCACGAATTAGGGGCTAATTTATTACTCCAATCCCGAAGGAGCCCCAAATTCCATTCACCTTTTAGAGGGCAAAAACTGATTTGATGACGTCAGCATGCCGTCAAGCTGCGTCCACCACAACGGAAATTCAAAAATCTAATTATGCCGGAATTAGGGGATAATTTGGGATTTGAGTACTTAATTAGCCCTTAATTCTTGCATCATTATTTAGAAAAGAAAATTTGATTAATTGTTAACATATCGTCTTTTAATGTTTTAAAAGTGTCTATCTTCCATTGATGGTGCCACAGGGAAATTTTCACGAATGAAACCCCCATCCTTTGCAATAAGTTGGCAAACATTTGACATACTTTTATATACTTTGTTTGACTAATAGCATTTCTATTTTCAGGAATCAATTCTTTACGATGATATTCCTGGTATTGATGAATATCTTTTTTTGAGTGCAGAAAAATTACACATTACTTTTGCTTCGTGTACATTACTTGATGATGAAGAACGTGTAAAAGCCGCACAAATATTTAATGAATGCAAGTAAGTCTTTATAATCGGCCCTATCGAGGTAACCGTCGGAGCGGAATTCTCTCCGATTTCCTACGAATCGGAGACATTTTGCTTCAAGGTAGTTCTCCGATCAGCAAAATGTCTTCGATTCGTAGGAAATCGGAGAGAATTCCGTTCCGACGGTAACCTCGAAAGGGCCGAATGTCAATATAAAAATTGTATTTATTATTCCTTTCTATTCGTTTTTTTCTTATAGAGAATTTTTGGCCAATTTACCTCCGATTAAAGTAAACGTACGTGGTTTGGAAATAATGAACGATGATCCCAGTTCAGTAGCTGTTTTATATGCTCGCATCGATTCTAATGAACTGCAAGTACTTGCTGATAAAATATTACAAAAGTTCAAAGATGCTCATCTTAATAACGATGAATTTCGAAACAATCCAAAGCTGCACATGACCCTAATGAATGTTCGCGGTCGCACTCAAAAGGATCCGGCAAGCTCGGAAACTTTCGATGCAAGGGCAATTTTGAAGAAATATGCTGATTTTGATTTTGGAACATTCACAGTTAAAGAAGTTCATTTATCACAAATGCATACTACCGGAACAAATGGATTTTATATTGCAACGGGAATACTTATGGTATAAGGTTTTTACACTAACGAAGAAAAATTAGCTTTGGAATTAACAGTTTTTGATGAAATTGTAATTGTATTTATATGGCAAGAACTGAGAAAATAGTTCACCTTAATAGTTTTTGTACATAGGCTTTGAAATTAAAATTTTAAATATGATTTGTATGACTGTTTTAATATGTAAAGTTCCACAATATCTTTGTCGAATGAATCGCAATGGAAAAATATTCTTATAATAAATGTGTTGGTTCTAAAAACAAACATTAGTTTGCATTCTTTTGGAAATATGACGATTTGTTACTGGGTTGAAAAACGACAGTAAAAGTAACTAAGCCTTATATTTTTTTGTCCGCTCCGAAGCAAGACTAAATTTACATTTTCCACCTTATTGTTCTCAAAGTTCACAATAAGGCGAGTTGTTGGAATATGAAATATTTTTCGTCTGAAACTCATAATAGGAGCACAAAAAATACATTATATGGCTAAATGTTAAATAAATTGGTTTGTAAAACTTTAAGGCCAGAGAATGTCATGATTTTCAAGAAATTTAAGAGACTTGAAATGAAGCAAGGCATTATTTTTTAATGAATTAATTTAATTGCAAAAATTATTAAATGACTTTGAAATAATCTGGGTTCAGTATTTGCTTAAATTCAATCACTAAAAGAACATCTTGAGTCATGTGGCTTATAATTAAAAGAAGAACAAGAGCATGCCTACATTCATACATACATATACGCAATGCCATTTTATTTCATATTTAATTTTTTTTTTTTATATAGATTTTGACAAAACTGTGGGTTACTTACACTAAGTTTTTACACTCATAACACCTACACTTTCAAATTTTTACGTCTCATTTATACAAAATGCGGTTTTTGTCTTTACTGCTTATTTGTTTTGTCCAAAAGCTTGCGCATTCGGTTAGAATATAAATTTTATTTTGAATTTTTTCGTATTTACAATAATTCAACTAGGATTTTTTTAGCCTATTAAATATATTTTTTATTAATATAATTCTTAAAATATCTACATAATTTTTTTTAAAAACATAATGCAAACAAAAATAGTTTTTTTTTTTTATTAAAAAATCAGTCACACGCAACTGCTAAATTGTTTCAAGCATTAACTTGGTGTATTTTCTTTTTTTCTATGGTAAATATATTTTATTTCTAAAACTAGAACTGCATTTCTAGTTTGTACTTTGCATTATAAATACCTAGGCCTACATTCCATAAATGTATTATTTTGTCTTTTTGTTTTGCAAAGTACATCTTTTTTTTTTCTTTGTTTAATTTAAAAACTAACTTAACTAAATTACGTTATCAATTGCTGCAATCTTTGGAAAATAAATTAAATTCTATTGAATGGTCGTGTCTAGAAAATTGGTATCATTGTAGAGATCTCCTTCGATATCAATTCGTGTTTCACTTCCCAGTAGTGATTCGGCATCTTCATCCAGATGTCGGATTGGATAACTAAATCCATCGCCAAAGCTAAATTATATAGTTGGATGAATGTTTTGGAAATTAAAATGAGCAAAGTTTACTTGGAGTGCAGTATTTAAACTATTTTAATGTTTTCTTCTGTGTGTGTTTGCATATTCAGTTTAATTTTAAACAACATCGAGTGAAACATTAATTTAAATATGTTTCTTTGCCTGCTAACGTTTTTGTATATTAATTGCAGCTCTCGTTATTTTATTCCTAAAGTCCAAATAAGCTATATAATCAGCCAAATCTTGGATCGAAACAATTATAAGAATTTTGAGACCACAGCGAGTTCAAAATAAATTTATTTTAATTAAAAAATGCGAATTTATATTAATATAAGGCCTCACTCGAGGCGCATTCAATGCTATCTCGAATTAAGAAAGTCCCAATGAAACAAAAATTAATGTTTTAAAAAGAACTAAATTCTTATATGAATTATGTATGTACCTTAGATTGGAACATTTCAACAGATTTAGAGCCCTCCTACCCCAGGAAAACCATTTTTTGTTTTGGATCACAAGCCTTGAATGTGGAAAGCAACAAAATTGCAAGATTACATTGGTATTATCATTCTCGTCAATAACATCAGCGATAAGTAGATATTTGTAAGAGAAAAGACCTAAATACATCTACTGAAACAAAAAACTTCAGTGACTGATGTTATGATAACATATTCGGCCCTATCGAGGTAACCGGTCGGAGCGGAATTCTCTCCGATTTCCTACGAATCGGAGACTGATCGGAGAACTACCTCGAAGCAAAATGTTTCCGATTCGTAGGAAATCAGAGAGAATTCCACTCCGACGGTTACCTCGATAGGGCCGATTAGTGCAGGGAATCGCTGTGTAGTATCGCGCAATTTAATCATCCAACATTTGAAAAGTATTACATTTTTAAAAGAAATTTTGATTTACGACTTATTTTGATTTATTACTTATTAATTAAAATAAATTTGTTTCTTAGAATTATGAATATGCAAACACGGAATATTTCTATGTGTATACTATTTGGCAAATTAAAAACATTTCTATTTATTTACTGCTTTCAATTATAACTTTTAACATCAATAACTTATTTAACTAAAAGGAATCCATTGAACACAGCATAGACAAATATGCATCACAAATAAATTGCCGCTACATAAAAACAAATTAGTTAAAATTCAATCGAGACAAAAAAAAACAACATTATTCAAATTATTTATATATTTATTGCTTCATTTGAAAAAACTTGTACATTCGGTATTACAACAAGAAAAAAAATTACAAAATTGTCACTAGTATGTAAGTATGGTAGCAAAACGATTGTAAGCAACAAAGGTTATGATCTTTAAAAAAAATACAGAATATGTGAGCTTTTTATTTAAATATGTAAGTAGTGAACCCCAAGTGAACAAATGAACAAAATCAATCGACATGATGGAAGTAATAAAAAGTTTTAACTTTTTAAGTTGAGCATACGAGTTTTTAAATGATGTTTCAGGCATACATACAAGATCTTAAATGGATATTTGAAAAAGCGCAGACTTCATTCCGAAACAACATAATTCATAAAATCACTCTAAGGGCCACTTGCACGTATGTTTTTTGACATCTGACTGATTTAAATCAAATCACGTTGTAGCAAAATATTTTTTCTCTATTTACGTTCAAAAATGTATCTTCTCTCCGTTCTCTGAATAAATATAGCTGAATAGCTCTGAGGTCAAATTTTAGAATCTCTTACAAGAAAGCAAGTCTAAGTCAAAGAGATATAGAGTATAATTATTTTTCAACTTGTTTTGAGTTTGTTGTATTGGTGATTCTGAAAAAATATTCTTATCCGCTTGTTAATTATTTTCCGTTCGTACAACTAAAAAACGAGAAGCATTTATTTATTTATCTAAAATTGAATAGTTATCCACAGTTTTATGTTCTTATCCGTTTGTTTCGTGCAAATGGCCCTAAATTCTTTCTTTCAGTCATTTTATGTTGAATTGAAGTTTGGCCACAATAATAGACAGTTCATTTTTGTAAGTGGCAAATACGATTGGTTCCAGAATTGATCTCTTACAAAATATGTTGAAGTGAGTTCGTAGTGATTTTAATTTCTAGACATTTTGGTTTGTATCTGAATGCGAAGTCATATGTTGTTGACTACGTGCGCAGATTCGAAAGTATCGCTTGTGAAAATCTTGTGAAGTTTATTATTTTTAAATCATTAAGGTAATTTATTTTTAATAGACCGAGAGCCCAAAGCAATTTTTTCTGAATGATACAAAATTCAATGATACAATAGGATATATCTTTACGTTTTATTTGCAAATATGCAAGTCTTGCAAGACGTAGTTACGGCGTTAGCAGGTAATGCTGCATTGAAAATGCATTTTTTTTCTGAAAGCCCAGAGGTAGGTAAAGCAGTTAAGAAATTATAAGCCCTATTCTGCTAAATATTCGCGTGAAAGCTTGTATTTTGCTATCCGTCGGAGGGAAATAATTGCTCAAAATTTTGTATAAACTTCGATAAAAGCTTGGGGATCGCCCCGGCGCAGTGGAAGTAGTGCTTGACTGCTAACTTGGATGTATTCGAGCCCCAGTCTAGGCAGGATTCTTTTCTATATTACCTCAACTGAACGCCACCCCTGGGATTTAAATGAGATAATCAAAACCTTATTTCTCAATCCACTATGCTAACAAAAATCTATTCTATTTCTTCTAAAATTGCCTAATTTATAAGACCCTAGGTCTTAACGGCATATATATGTTTGTGTTCTTTCATTCTTTTAAGAATTTAAAAACTTAATATCAGTTAAGGTTTGCACTCTAAAGATTGAAGATTTCAAAAAATAATTTAAAGTAAATTGAATGAAATTTTAACGTGAATCGAAAGGTCTGAACGGATCGAATAGCAGAAAAGGGCTGTATATTTAATAAAAGAGCTGAATACCACAGACATGAATATGAGAGTCCAAGACCTCTTATAGTGCTTATTGCATACAGAAGGCCCACCTAAGAGGTCTTGGGCCCCCATACTCATGTCTATGGTATTCAGTTCTTTTATTAGATATAGTTTTTTTTTTTAATGGTATACCTTTTATCTGGGCTTTTAGAAAGAAATGCATTTTTAATGCAGCAACGCCCCAAGCACAGCTTGCAAGACTTGCGTATTTGCGAAAGTAAAGACCTATCTTATTGCATCATTGAATTTGTGCTGTGGGCTCTTATTATAAAATGCTTGTAAAATAAAAGCTATATGGATTCATTTATTTATTTATCTATCGACATCAAAGCTGTGAGTTGGTTCGTCAAATCCAATGCTTATTCTCTCTTTCTAAATTCTACAAATGTTTCTAAAGATTGCATGTTGTGAAGAAATAATGTATGCACTAAGTTGTGTTGCGACACAAAAAGCGAAACAATTTATAGGCAATTCATTGATTCTATTTTTATTTCAGTGAAATTTTTGCTTAATAGGCTTTCTTGTATTGGACAGGGCTACATGAAATTTGGCCCCAGTGAAAAATGGCGCCAAACTAAAAATGGTAATTTTTTCATCTTGAAAATTGGATTATTTTAATTTTTTGTTTGGGATCTTTTTAATTGTGGCCAAATTTTATGAGACGCATTTAATGCTACAAATTTGCTCTGTGTTATTAAAGACTATACCAATTATGCAACATCAAAAGTGGCAGTGTCATTTTATGGAAAAGTATTCGTAAAATATTTATTGCATAATACAGATTGACGACTCAACCGTTCAGAAATATGGGAATGTTTAAAAGTGAATCCGGAAAGAGAAGTTGTCACCTTTAAGGATCGTTCACTGACTCATAAACAAGGGATTCGGGACGATTTCCAAATCACATAAGACAGCAATTAATAAAGAAAAAAAACTTATTTCTAAGGCAATCTAGAACAATTTAAAATAAACAACATAAACAAAAAAAAACAGCGTACTGAATTGAATCGCCATGCCAAAGGTTAGCCAAATCAGTGTAAATGCATTAATTTTTAATGTGAAAAATTACGTAAATATGTATTTTTAAAGTAAGAATTAATGTTCTTTATTCGATTTTTTTGTTTAATAATAAGATGAAGGCACTTTTGTAAGTAATTTAGCATTAATAATGGCTTATATCAAGGGGATAAGAATAATCTTAAAACTACAAAAAAATGTGGCAATATAAAAAATAGAATGTGAAATATAACTCTATTTCTACAACAATCAAATGCATTTTGAACTGTATTTTCAATTTTTACAGACCAACTTAACATTAAAAAAAAAAAAAAGAAAATAAACATACAAAAATACCAAAATATATATTTTAACATATCAAAAATATTTTTTATATATAATATAATACATTATTTATTTGTAAAAAAAAAAAAATATTAAATAATTATATCGTTGTAAAAAAAAAAATAAGTAAACTTATTCCAAAAAAACGTGAACTAATAAACAATCAAACATCAATGATGGTTTGTAAATCAGGTTCAATCAAATATTAATAATGCTAGCACAATTTTGTTCGTCTGCCACATCCTCTGGTGTCATTGTTATTACCGTTACCGGCGCAGCCACTTTTGTTGGCTCACTTTTCTCATCTAAATTTGTCAATTGATTTCTATTCAATGCGCTAGCATCATCAAATCCATTCACAACAAAAACTTGGTTATCAGTGTGATCGCTATGATTACTACTCTTCATGTCTATGATAACATTACCATTAGCGATATTGGCAGCATTTGTTGATGATAAGCTAGCATTGGCATTGGCATTGCCATACGCATTATTTAATGATGGCAAATTGTCTATCGGTTGATTTAAAAATGTATCAGTTGGTTGGTCTAACCTTGTCTGGGTGTCTCCCATGGATTCGTATGAGGAACTCTGATGTTGGCCTGTTGTTGGGTATATTAAACCATCACCCAAACTAGAAACAAAATGTTGGTATTTGTTTTTTTTTTTTTTTGATAATAATGAGTGTAGTAAATAAAACTTGGATGATTGTTAGTTTTAAAAATAAATAAACACGGTTGTTTTTTTTTTATAGGCTTAGTACGTACTTGGGGCTTCAGAGAAAACATAGGAAAAACGTCTTCTAGTAGTATCAAAAAAAAAATTAGTTGAACCCATTAAAAATAAATCAAAGAAAAGTAAATAAAATTTGTGTTATAAAGGAAGAAAAGAGTAATTTTGTAGGCAGGGCAGAGGGTTAAAGAGGAAAAGCCAAAGCCACATGTAAAAGTTTTGTTACGTATTTTAAAATTGATGTTTAAATGTTTTTTGCCGTTGCTTATATACAAAGCTACGAATTACATTACTTACTCATTTTAAATTTAAAACAATTTATACAATATATTAAACGTACAATGTATGTATGTACATTAACTTACACATACACACATACATATACAATCGACTGATTCAAAAAAATTAGAAAGTCTTCGATTTTCAATGTCACTAATTCTTACGAGTTTAGTGAAATAATAAGCCTTATCCTTTAGATAAATTTTAAGAGGTCTTTTAATTCGAACTTGAAAAATCTCATTTTTCAAAAAAGGCAAACAAAAATTGAAGGAAAATTTTAATTAATCTGTTAAAATATCAAGACCACAAAATAGCTCATTAGGCTCTTAATAATGTAGAAAAGTCTAGTATTTTTACAATAAATGAATAGTTTTTCTTTCATTCACAAAAACTTATTGTTATCTCAGAAATTTCATTTGTTGCGTTGTGTCGTTTTTCTTATATAACGGCCATATTATTCACTCAATACATCTAGATTAAAACTTAAATCTGGATGTAAATCATACAAATTCAATGTAAATTCATCTGGATTTAAGTTTAAATCTGGATGTATCGAGTGAATAATATGGCGGTAACATATTATATTACATATAATTTTATTTAATGGATAGAATTTTTTGCATGGTATTTTTTTTTATTATTGTTATTAAGTCAGAGTGTCTCACAGTCACCGACGTAGACAAAAACCTTGGGTTTCTGAGATCATTTTAAGTCGAACAACTTTAGAGTTAGTTTTCTCATTTTAGCTTTTTCGACTCGTTTTATTTTTTAACTTGCCCTAACTTTGCTTAACTCGCCACCTATTTATTTAAAAAAAAAAACGCTACTGCCTCTTGCGAGGAATTGAAAAATCCTCCAAGAGTATCTCCTGTCACAAAAAAGTGCCGCTCGTTAGCCGTTCGGATGCGGCAATAAACTGTAGGCCCCCTCCATTCCTGCAGACACACAGGAATGGTTGAAAGTTGTAAGTCACTAGGCCCTAGTTCTTCATGAGCTGTTGTGCCATCAAATTTATTTTTATTTTATAACTTTGTTTATCTGTAAACCCGGCCTACATCTTTTTTTATGCGGATAACTGTTTTATCGCAATTTAAAATCAAACTAATTTTTTTGCTTATTAAGTTGCTTCTTTGGACTTTAATTTTTTTCACAAAAACACGTTATTAGTATTTTTTTTAAATATATAAAAATTGTTTTACCAAAAAAGTAAACTTAAAATTTTTAACAAAAGAAAAACAAAAAAGAAAATTCAAACAAATTTGAATCAATTTTTTTGTAACGTTTTCTTAACGGTTTTACCAGTTTGTTTACAACTGTTGGCTCTTCATTAATATATAGATCAATATTCAATAGCTTAGATCTAGTTATTCTTTTTTACGGTGCACGGAACTAGTCCAACGAAGGATAAGTTAGTGGGAAAGAAATCCACGTTTGTAATTCCCATAATTTAATTACAAAAAAAACCTTTCATTCGATTAAATAGTACTCATACTAAGTCTTCTACCTGAACAGACTATGCAATACCGAACACTGATTTCAAACCAGTATCCCTAACGGATATCCCTACAGGGTATGTTGGACGAAGAACCGGGTCATAACCGATGCTCATGTCTCGGTTTTTACAGACGGCTCTAAGTCAGATGAGGGAGAAGGGTCAGGCATCTTTTCAAGCGGAAGTGCTGGAAGTCTATGAAGAAGTGTTGCAACGAACGAAAAAGCAAACAAAAATATCGAGTTTTTTTATTGAGTCAGGCGGCGGTCAAAGCTATTTCCTCAATCGTCACAAAGTCTAAACTGGTGAATCGTTTTCGCAACGAAGTAAGATTACTCGGTGCAACAAATGCAGTTAACCTTTGATAGACAACGTGACATACGTGGACATCAAATGGCGGATGAGTTGACCAAATATGGGTCATCTCTTGACCCGAGCCAAACTGATTTCTTTGTATTTCTGCAAAACTCAAGATGAGACACCGGACCACATTTCAGGCAGTTGTGAAGCACTAGTGCACCAAAGACTTAGGCTATTGGGACGTCACCAGATAGCAGAGAGCGAATTACCCTCTCTAAAAATACTCCAAATACGAAAGTTTCTCAAAGAAACAAATTTGGAGGAAGAGATTTATATGAGCAAGCTCATCTGGCTCTAAATGGGAGCACAATAGATATTAAGGTTGCAGTGCAATTAAAAATCCCAAATTTTCATTCATTCATTCATGTCACTAGAATAGAAAATAAGCAGAATCCACCAAAGCTTCTTCAAGGCCGCAAACGACCCTCTTGGTTGGAATCCTAATGGAAACCCACATGAGCAAAATGGGTATAAACACATCTGACTTATGCAGAGGATACCATAATAAATAGGCGGAGGAGGGCTCCTATCACTATCTTTGTGAATGCCCCAGCCTAGCAAGAACTAAAAAAACAGCCCTCGGAGAATACATTTTCGACGATTTGGGCGACATCTCACGTTTGCCACTAAAAAAAAATTGAAATTTGTCCGGAATTCAAAATTTCAAAAGGTATGGTGGGCCTCCCTAAACCCACCATACCCAGCCGCTAAGATCCACTGACTCCTCTTCTTACCCGTCCTTACACCTGCCCTATCTATATCCTGGGGAGCTCAATGGATTAATTGAGATCCGAGGGAGGTGATACGGCTTGCCGTATTATCACCCCTTCAAGCCTGACATAACCTGCCTGATTTATTTCGGTAGTATACGAGTAGTATTACGAGTATATAGAATTTGTATTATAAAAACCTTCATATGATATCAGTATCATTTTTTACTTAATTTTTGTTCGTACTATTATGAATTTGGAAAAATAAACTGAAATCTTTGTTTGGCAATCGGCAACTTCAAACTAAAATTCCTCGACTTTTCCATGAACGATTTTGAAAATATTTTACTTAAATAACAAGCTTAATGTCACCTTTAATTTTAAAACCAAAGTCGATGTTCGAGTTGATTTTACTTGTCAGCGGGCTGGGAGACCAATTTTTTAGGTGCCACCAAATCAAAAATGTAGTTCACTGAAATCAAAATGATTCAGATTTTTATCAAAGTTGAAGGGCGGGTTGGTTGATAAGGCCACCAAAATTTAAAGGACCAATTCAGTTATGTCTTATAAGGTCGTAAGTTTAGTCGCAGAGATTTTCAATGAAAAATTGCCCTATTCTATCGAGAATAGGGTTCTCTATTCTACTTTCTACTATTCTACTTTAGAGAATGGCTTCTCTAAAGAATACATACAAAAGAGAGTTTTTATTTAAAGTTGCAAATAGTAGAAGAATAATAAAGTTCGAGTAGTTTAGTTACAGCTTGGCTGCACTGTATACGGAGTTTACTCGAACCAATTCACTGGCACCATGTTCGCGTTCTTGCAGAGTCTTTAAAAGACTATATTTGTACCAAACTTTAATTATTTTCAGCAATTTTTACGAAAATTATAAGTCAATGTTCAATCGTTAAATGTACATTATGTTTTACCATACAAAATTTCCTTCGTCTTGAAGGTCAGTTTATTATATAAATTAAAAGATAAAATTGTAAAGAATCTTTTTTAATTTTCGAAATACTCCGTTTTCACTGCAAGTTAATCTCGTTTAGATTTCATAAATCCCAAATAGTGTTTTCACCAGAAAAAAAGATTAAAAAATAGATTAATTTTGACAGAACCTTTCAAAATGCAGATGGTGGGTCATTTTTCTTATGAAGTGGAAGTGAGATGGCAAGTTTGCTTTAGCAGCTTGTATTGCACTAATAGGGGAATAGGTCTGTTCGAATTTTACCTATGAAGATTTAAATGAGATTTATTTTAAATCTTGATTTGAGGAGATTAAAATTTGTATGGTAAATCACGATATTTGTGAAGAGATTTGTGGTAAATCTACCTAAATCTCGGTTTAGTGGTCGGTGAAAACGTAGTATAAGGTTGGATCGATCAATTGAACAATGACCTTTTATAAGGACCACCTTAATGTTCGTACATCATCATTACCATTTTTGAGTGTTCCCAGATTGGTGGTTTTTGCCACCAAAATGGCGGGAAATTACAAGCTTGGTGGGAATATTGGTGGGAAAAATTTCATGGTGGGATAATATTGGAAATATTTTTTTATGGGTGGAAATATTATTTTTACCATAAACCACAACTTAAAAAATTCACCACCTCTCTATTTTCCTTCAACTTTTTTTCTTACAGCATATTCATAATTTAACTGCACCCTCGATAAAAAATTATTTAACCTGTTAATCCGATATGTACACAGAGAATATGTCAACAAGGAGAGATACTTTTTAAGAAATAAAAGATAGATGGGATTTTTGTCGTTGTGCTCTTCTTTTCTTATGGCTGTTCTCTGCATTTTATATAGATTAACTCATACCCAGAGCCAAATTTCAAGAACAGAAATTCTTTTTTAACCGTACTACACGAATGCGGAATGCTTTACTATACTCTATTTTTCCCTTTCGTACTATTTTTATATTTATTTACACATTCCCACAACAAATTACAGATCGGTAATGGACAAATCGCGGAGAATGAAGGTATAAATTTATTTATTAATATTTTACTTAACATCCTGAACGAAGTCAAAGAATGTTTAAAATTAATTTATTATAAGAGGTGAATTATGATTTATTTTAAAAAGAATGGCTCAAAATTTCAGTTGATTTGATATGATGTTTAGGCATTTTTAGTATGATTCTAGGTTAAAAACATGATTTTCTAAATTTTAAGCGCATTAGAATCGTTTTATATTTTTAACATTTTACTAAAGTTAAAATTGCCAAATGCCTGTTTTATCTTTTTTTTCATCTTGTTAGTATCATACTAACTCGAAATGTCAATTTGACAATTCAAATGTGAAAATAGCGTTAGCTGTCACTGTTTTAGGTGTGTTCAGTGAGTTTGTTAGGAAATTAGGTAGTATGATACTATTTAAAAAATGTTTAAAACTAATAAAATTTTAGTTAAGAGCCTCAAATTTAGAAAATTGTTCAGTAAAATTGTGCTCATACCTTAATATCAGGCTGTTTAAAATTTTGCGCTATTGTTTTTAATGTATTTTTTTTTTCTTCGCTGAAAAATCATTTTCAGTAGGTAAACTTTTACTCAGTTGAGACAAAAAAATGTAGAAGTAAGTAATTGTTCACAATAATTATTTAGGTAAAATTAAGGCAGAAAAAACATGGTGGTTTTTTTCCTTCCAGTACAAAAATGGTGGGATTTTCAAGATCTCATCTGGCATCACTGCCATTTTTACACAATCATACTTTTCAGTTAAAACAAAAAACTCATAACTTTAGCGATTTTTCCACAGAAATTGAAAAGTGTATGTCGTATGAAATTTTTAAATTGATACCATTTCCTCAAAGCTAATATGAATCATACGGAAAAACAAAATTGATGTTAGTTTTTTTTTTTTTTTTTTTACATTTTTGTGTTGCCACCAAATTCGAGCATTATGAGATCTTCAAACCATTTTTAACAAATATGAAGTAGAAACATCAAACACATTCTTATTTCTATTACACTTTTACAAAAGGTTAATCAAGTTAATGAGTTCAACAATTTTTTTAAATGAAATTAAATAGTTCTCCAAAAAAGTTTGATTAATGCTCAAACACACAATATTGTTAGTAAATTTAAACTTAAATATACATACATAGAATCTGAATGTTTTTAATTTGCCAAATATGCCAAAATATTAGGTTAAGGCACTTTCATTTTTTGTCTTTTATGCCAGATATAAGAAAGGCGTCAAAACACATGTGTTATTGAAAATGAATAGGTGCACAAATACAAAATAAACACTTGAAAAAGCTTACCTTGTATACACTGGAACCAACCAGAGCTTCCAGTTATCACCAAAGACTTCTTGGAAATTCGCATATCTTCCTAAATTAAATCCATTTTTGTCAGGTCCACCTATGCGAAATACGGGTGCCCTAAATGCTTCTAAAAATATTTAAAAAAAAAAATTGTAAGCCAATTTTTTTAAAGAGAGTTCGAGATATAACAACGCGACATTGCTTTACCTAAAGTCGTTCTGTTGACAAGAACTAAATATATATGATAGCCAAACAAACTGACTAAGCTTATCGCAAACATTAGAGATACAAAAAATAGGAATAGTATATGGAATCGTCCCATTCCACCGTCCAGCTCACCCTGAAAAACAAAAATTAAGCATGCAGTGAACATAAGAAGGACTTAAGATGGTTTACGAAAATCATACAGTGCTTACCCGCCAGAACTTTATAAAGTACTCTAGAGATGTTAGCGCTACATATAAACAGTAAAGCAAGGCATATCCCAGGAACAGAACAAAGAATTTGTAGTTCTTAAAGTTCACACAATTGTTAACCCAGGGACAGTGATGGTCCATTTTTAGAACACATGTACCACAAACGCTGCAGTGATGTGCTCGGTCTGGTTTTATAATTTGACATTTTTCACAGAATCTTACTGCGCCGTGAAGAGTCCTTTTGCCACGAATATAAGTGGTTTAAATTAATTTAGTAAAATATACTGAGTACATACCGATTAGAAACTGGCAGGTCCTTGGCAAAAATTTCTAAAACTCTTTTTTGTTGTTCTTGATTTTCTGCCCGAAACAATCGATCAATTTCACTTTCAGGAATACGCCACTGAAATTCAAATGTAATTTTAAAAGTTAATTATAATTATATGAATAACAACGACATAATAGCCCTGTTCCTTTACTTTGAAACTCTGTGAATTTCAGTCCAACGTTCTGTCAAAGTTCATATAAAAAAAATTAAAAGGCAGTTAAATGCACAGAAAATCACAAAGTTTCAAAGTAAAGGAACAGACATAATGAATCAAGCAAAAAAAATTTATATGTTGGTAACTAAATTATTGTTAACCATTTTTCCGTGAAATCATTTGTTTCTGTGCAGATATTAATACAATTAGTTGTACAATATGGGATTTTTTTAAGTACATCTGTACTAGAATTAAAAATATAGTTAAATTTTCTTAAACTAATGTCGTTTTTCATTGTAGAATAGATTTGATCTTTTCACGAAGTTTTTTTTCCCATTTTCATGTGCGGTATACAAACATTAAGGCAAGTTTAGGATTCGTTAAAACAATCAAACTCGGGTGAGTAGACTTATAGATATCCACTATGTGTATATATGTATAAGAATTCTGCTACTCTATTCTGCATACTTTATTTTTTATTAGTCACTTCAACCTAACCTAGTATAAAACGCAAACTTTCAAAAGCATAGTTCGTTTGATAACTTTGTGCCAAGGTAACCATAATGAAAAATTGAAAAAGGCATCATACTGCATTGTAGAGTTAGTTTTTCGTACTTTTTGAAATACGTACAAGAAATCTACGAATTTGTTTTTTTTTGTATCAGTAACGATTAACCTCAACATCAGCTCCTACTCATATTTTGATAAATTTTGTATATTGTTTATTTTCTGGATTGACATAAATGTATATACATATACATATGTATGTACTCATTTACTTGTACACCAATGAACAATTCAACCGCATATGAAGTGTAATTCAATATGAAACAATTTGTTTGTCCTGTACACTCATCCAGCAATAGTGGGATCTCAAATATCATAACGTAATCGGTTTCAATAGAATTAAAATAAAATAAATAAATAAACACGACCCAACGTCAAAATAAAATTTGGATGTTAAAAGACCCTTAATCTTATCGTTGGCATGAAATGAAAACATTATTAATTAGTGATTCATGACCACATTGAAACCAAGTTGATGAAAGATAAGAAAGGCTATCTTTATAGATTAATATTAATTACATATTCTAGTTTGATACTCACTTTATGAGGAACTGTGCCAACAGGAGTGAAAATCGTATTCCAGTAAGACCAGAAGAAGAGCACACAAACAATATGATACACTGCAATGAAAATAATCTTCTGCACAGTGCTATCGATTGAAACTGAAAAAGTAAAAAAAAATCGAGTTAACAAAATGAATGGATAAGGAGGATCTATGAGATAGGTAACATACGTAGGCATAGTTGGACAACATAGGCGTAGTACGACCAAACGATGATCGCCACTATAAATATTACTGGAATCCACTTAAGGCAACGCATGCAATCGGTGCAGGGTGTGCTCTTCTTCCTGTCGTAGTTACCCATTAGGTTTTTGTGTTTTTTTTATGTCTTGGAGGGGATATGTTTTGTTAAGGTTTTTATTTTGGTTTTTGTAAGATTTTTGTTCGAAAAGAAATTGGTTCACTTAATTAATAATAATTAACAAAAAAAGTATCGATGCCTTTTCATATTTACTTCTGGAGGACGTAGTGAAAGTGACACAAGCGACAAAGGCGAATTTTTCCGTCTGCTGAAACCGCTGAAGGTAGTTTGACAGGTGTTTGGCTACGAGCTGAATTTGAATGCTGAATTAAAGTGATGCCAAATTGAATAATCAGTGAATTCTTTTCGTTAAGGTCTGCACGCACTGACAAAAGATACAAAAAAACTGAAAATGCAATAGAGTTTTTCCAAAAATTGTATTTGGCTTTTCTTTTTCTAATTTTGACAGTAAAAACAAAAACACAAAAAAAAAGAAAAGACAAATCCTGAAATGCAGAAAACAAATTATATTTTCAATGCAATAAAGGCTCTCACAAACCAACGGTAATATTCGGCGCGACGAACGAAAACAATAATAACACCGAATTTCCACCTGAAATATTTCATAGATTACCATCTATCACTTTTGATAGAAAGAAAGATCGATAGTATACCATACAATTTTGGTTGGGCATTTTCATAGCTTACGGCCTATTATTCACTCAAAACATTTAGTTTAAAACTTAAATCTGGATGTAAAACATACAAATTCAATGTAAATTCATCTGAATGCTAGTTCAAATCTGGATGTATTGAGTGAATAATATGGCGGTTATACACATTCATCCAGTTTGCAATTATTGCACAATCAACCAACAACGACAAGAAAAAGCAAAGTATACAGAACCATATAAATCCAAAATATAGGTTTTCCAAGGAATATAATATGAGGAAACTCATAGCAATTGTTTTTCACTTTTAAAATAAAAACAAAACAAAAGCAACAGATACCACACACACAATTTATTGAAAAATGATAATAATTTTGACAGATATATACAAGAAAATTGTTAGGTGTGTTTGGTAACTTAGGCCAGGCGCGCACATGCAACTAAACAGTTTGGTTTCGATTTTGAGTACTATAGGATTATATGAGAGTCCGCGCACATAAACCGGCGCGCACTCCCATATAAGCCCATTGGGCTCAAAATTGAAACCAAACTGTTTAGTTACATGTGCGCGCCTGGCCTTAATCTTTATTTTGTTGTTTTTTTTTTTTTTTTTTTTTTACAGATTATCACAATTCGCTGTCAGAACCCGCATACGGAGTTTGCGAAACTTTGTGAAAATTTCAAGTTACCAAACAGGCATCTCACTTATTGTAGTAGATTTTCTTAAGGGATTTTCAGCAAACGTCACATTGCTATTCCACGAACATTTTGTTTTTATTAATGGAAAATTTTAATCCGTAGCTTAACTCTTATTCCATGGTGTAATAAATCCGTGGAATAAGGGCCGAACCAGCCTTTTTTATTAATATGGCTGTTAGGAAATAAATTTGTATGGTAAATCTTTGGGATTTTTGAACAAAAATATTGTACAATTTTGAAAAGTTTTTGATTCATTTTCGGATAAATCGAATCGATTCCTACTGTACTTTATTTTAGCACTCGAAAATCTAGAAAGTTTCAAATTTTTAGGAAAAAATATATAGAATGTGAAATTAAAATGACAAAACACATGTAATTTGTGAGTTGTGACCTGCTTTTAAGGAGATCACAATTTGAATTGTTTTTGTGACTTTCATAAGTTGTGACTTAACTACATCAAAAAGTTTTGCAAAAAGTAGGGAAAAAGTGAAAATGTGATGAGCAAAAATATTCCTATAGAGATGCCTGTCTACGAAAAAATTGTGTTTTATCTGTATTATCAGTCTGAAAAGATACATAAAACACTATTTTCGCCGGATTTTTCGCACACAGGCATTTCTAGCGCATGTTTTAGTTTTTCACTTTTGTACTTTTTGCAAAAAGTCCTGAATGTAGTTAATTCTACGTTTCCACCGACCACTAAACCAAGATTTAAGTAGATTTACCTAAATCTTCTTCAAATCCCGAAGATTTACCATACAAATTTATTTCCTAAATCTCGAAGATTTGAAAGAAATCTTGTTAAATCTTCATAAGTCCAATAGTTTTAAAACTCGAAATGGCCTATATTTTCTCACACTGAATGCATTCATTGGAAAGGGGACATACATGAAACTTTCTGCCTCACTCCAACTCCATTAGAAAGAGTGAAACAGCATCAGCCAACTGTCAAAATAAATCTAGTTTTTAATCTTTTTGTGCGGTGGAAACACCAAATAGATTTATATAATCTAAACTGAGATAAACCTTCGGTGGACAATACGAAAAAGTCACAAAATTAACTTCACCACCTCTTATGACTTGTGAGGTATTAGTGATGGCGGGGAGAATCGGGCTGTAAACGTAACTATAAGTCATCTAACTTTTTATGACAGCTGGCCAATCAGAAGCTTCAAAAATTCAGAAATCTGAAATTTCAGATGTAAAACGTAAGGGACTGAAAGCGGCCATTTTCAGATCTGTCAAAAAAGTGCAGGTGAACCATGAATGAAAGAATACAAGATTACGCCATTTCATTTTTTTCGCTTTGTTGTTGTAATTTTTGACAGCTCGTATTGCGCAATTGGAGACAAAAATATGATTTTTTCCTACTAGAGAAAGCCGGGAAAAGTTTTTAACTTGAATTTTTAATTAATTGTTCTAATTTGAATCAATTAAAAGTGAAGTGTAGTGTAAAAAAAGTGCACAAGTTCTGAATTATCTATTCTACTTTACACATCGCCGCTTCGTTTGCTTTTTGGCGATTTATTTTAAATGAAAAAACCTTTATTTCAAATGAAAAATATTAATTCGGTATTTGTAATCGTATTTTTAAACGAAATCTTTGTTTTTTTAATCTACTAAATACGCACGAAAGGAAAAAACACAACCGAACAATCGATCAACTACAGAAACTACTGGCGGCCATATTTGTTTACATATCATTTGTCTCCAATGAGGTAACAAATGGCGCAATCTTATTATTCTTTCATTCATGCAGGTGAACGCAGCCAGTGTACCCAACCAAATTTCCAACAAAAACAAAATATCCCATTTTCCAATAAGATTTTTTGACATCCCCCTCTTTCCAAAACATATGATTGGAAAAGGGAAAATTATCATCTGGGGCGCCATGTTTTTTTTATTGTAGAGATACCGAGCGAGAGAGCGGCCGCATTTGTACTTCACGTCTGTTCGTTTTTTTGTGAAAGTGAAAAAAAAAATAATTAAATTTCTCAAAGAAAGGCCATAATATCACTTGATCAGTTAATAAAATCAAACTCTTGATTCGAAAATTATCTATTACATTAAATTGTGTCAACAAAAAAACCTAGTCCCACAGATCGCCGTTTCCTGTGAATCGATAAAAAGTTATATCATTTTACTGCTGCTCCTGCCTACTGCAGTCTCATCAGTCTCCAAAAAGTGAAAAAAAATAGAAATTGAATTCGCCCAACCCCCCAAAAAGAAAGCAACTATCACCCTCGTCGCCGCGTGACTCTAACTCCCCCGGATCGAGGTTTTTCAAAATAGGTATTCCTCTTCTTTTGCTTCTCCTGGCTTAATCGATACATGAATTTTCCAGTTATCATCATCATTGCCAACCACGACGACGACAAAACTACTACATCGACGAACGACGGCTCCAACGACGAGGTTTGGAGTTAAATAATAAAAAAAAAAAAAAAAAACGAAGTGAAAAGTGTGTTGGATTTGGTTTTCGCAACGCTCAGCCAGTGCCTGCTGTGTCGCCTCCTTGCGTCTTTTACGTGAGTTTTCCATTTTTGATTTTCCGTGTTGGCAAAGTTGGACGGACGGACAGACTCCCGCTGTCGCGTAAAAGGTGTCCCAGTGCGTGTACATCGTCCATTCTAAGTGTCACACAAAGTAAATTGCATCTATCGAGCTCCGTGCTACGGCTGGGAGCAAGTTTCCTATTTTGGTGCGATTCGGTTCGGGTTTTTATTTTTGATTAGAAATTACACTCCGTTCTCTTCTGGTGCCTGGTGTTGGTGTTTGCTTGCTGTTGATTGATTAGAAGAAACTTCTGTCTCAAAAAATCCTTAAAAGAGAAACAGAAACGGTAAGTTGTTCAAATTATTCCACATTCAGCACAGTCAAATGATTCTTTTTCTAACCCCATTATTTGTACTCTGGATTTCACGCTTTTTTGGTGAATTGTTGAATGTGGGTTGTAGGTACATACATCTGAAATACACACACAAATTATCTACCATCCCCTGGGGCCTTTATCTGCTGCTCGATTTGTATCTGTTTGATGTGAAGGTAACTCGCTTTGCTTCGTATTCACCTGACTGCCTGCCTGATTATCAGCCTTTTTCCATCTTTGCCTCCTCTCAGATTTTTCACAACCTATAAAAAGTCTTGTGCGTCTGAGCAACAACGGGAACAGAAGGACAGATCGAAGACTGTGTTTTTAAGTAGATTTGCACATGACGGGAAGCTTGTTTGAGTTTGGTTTATAAATTCATCACCAGTTATTGAATTTGTGTTATGATTTTTGTTGATCAAATTGACTGCTTTTAACTAGAAATCAAATTTCAAAGTTGTTTTGAGGAAAAGTAAGAGCAATGTGAACAAATACATAATTATGTAGCTTATTCAGTTTTCTTGAAATTAAACCATGTTAAAGTTTGCTTAAAATGGGATCCAATACAAAGCTATGATTTATTTGAATTGTTTTGAATTCAATTCGCGCGCAAATTAGATGCGATTTCAAATTAATCTTCCCCCATAGCATTTTTTTTAATATAATTTAGCCTGTTCATAGTATTGAGATCTCCACAGTGCAAACATCAATGGTATCTGTACCTACCTATTGCGCATAAGTCAAAATCAGATGAGTAAAATTTGAATCGGCTTTTTTTTCTTATTAAAAGTGACAGGTTGATGGAATTATTAGGTATACGCTAGTTGAAAATTAAATCTTTAATTTAATTTCAGTTGAAGATGATGGTGTATAGATTTGACCTTGGGATAACTACCTTAGACCATTTTAATTTTTATTTCACAGCGCACTTAACAAGCTCGTTTAAAATTTTACATACCTACTGAAATAAATTTCAAAGCAGAACCAGACTTAAAAATAAATCAATTTGGCGGCATAACGGCTCATGAAGAACCAGACTTACAATAATTCTCAACCATTTCTGAGTGCATGTTATAGGCAGGAAAGGAGGTTCGACCAGACTTATAAAACAAAAATTTGGGTTCTTTTAGAGTCTAAGTTAGAAAATTTATGAGAAGTTTGACTACTTATAAGGCAGAAAAACCTTAAAAGATGAAAAGAAAACTACAAATTTATATGTAGGTATCTTTGTATATACATTCCTACTTTCCTTCATAACGTAGATACAAAATTGTGTTCAAAAGTACCTAGTTTAACCCATTTCAAAGGACGTTCAGAGCATCTATCTATCTATGGCAGCTATTTATACAAAATTTTTATTCATCAAAGCTAAATTTTCAGTACTACCCATTTTTAAAGGAACAAACACAAGCTATTGTTGATTCCCCTGCCCCTATAACTTCCGAACCAATAAAATCAGACACATCAATCAAATTTGCCCAATTCGCTATGCTGATGTACCTACCTCACCAAATATCAACTCTTTAGCTTTAGTGGTTGCTGAGATATAGGACTACAAAAATCGCAAATATAAAACTGACTGACTGACTCACTTTCAGATTGGTCGGTGTTCTTTGCAAGCTTTCTTTGTGTTAAGGTACTCAATTACGTAGCTCATAATTAAAAGAGTTTTGAAAAGTTCTTGCAATAATTGTCAATGATTTATTCGTGTTAAGCTGGAGTTTATTAGGAAAATTAGAAAACAATATGAGATAGAAAAAAATTTACCCTGGTTTTCTGTATTCAAGATTAAGAAGTGTACAAACTGTCAAAAAATCCTCTCAGTTTCTTTTGGTACTAATTAGATTGGTGTGTGTGACACACTAGTTAATACAAAAAAGTGGTTCAATTCGATAATTTAAGGCCTACTGCAGACGAAGCTTCTTGTCATAGGCGTGTGTGGAGCTTGTGTGTATCTCACGTTTGTAGGGTGTACAACAATGTCTTTCGCCAGACGTATACAGCTTGAAGTATAACGTCGGATACATACCAAAATCGTCATATCTATGACGTGACGTTTCGTGTGCAGAAGATTAGCCGTAGTTGAATTGTCGCTACATTACGAATCTTGTACACGTCTATAACACGACAATTCGTGTGCAGAAGGCCTAATTGATGTTGTTTTCGGTGATTCATTAGACAGTTTTTGATAAAAATTTATTGAAAAAAGATTTTATGCTTGTTTTCTATATTTTCTAATTTAGTATCGAAGGTTTGAATGAAAGAACAACAACAACTTGAGTGAGCTACCACCAAGTTTTATAGACTGGACTTATAGCTATTTGACGGTCGGCAGGCCGATCATAAGACTCCTTTAGTGGTGCTTAGTCAATGTATGCTTATATGATGGTGTGAAAGCTTTGCAGCCTACACTGCACATGTGTTATCACACAAAAACCCCTTTCAACTAATTTATTATCACTAATATTGTCCTGCATCGAAATTCGACATTTTCAAGTTTGCAAACAATTTGTTTGAAAATATTGAAGGAAAAAACATTTTTTTTTACTTTATTTTTTTTTTAATATGCACATTGTTTGACAGTACAAAAACAAAAATGACCCACAGTGTGTAAATGCGTGTCTCAAGTATATTCTGCACATCTTCGCAATTGTGGCTTTCCAACCATATAAAATTTATCCAAATCGGTCAAATGCTTTTTGAAAAAATGGTACGACAAAATTTATTTAAGCCTATTTATATATAGATTTCTTAAATATTTTTACTATACATAATATATAAATTTATCTCTTAAATGATTACAATTATGAATCAGTTTTTTTTTTCTTGAAGCCTAGTTTATAGATCGAAGCTAAGTGAAATTTTCATATAAAAAAAAATTGTTTTTTTCCCAGGCGTGAAAAATACAATAAAATTAAATGCAATTATTTAAGCGACAAGGAGGAAAAAAATTGTTCCGAAGTACATAAATATAATTCAACGGACTTACCTAAACCAAATATAAAACAGAATTTATTTTCTTTGTAAACTTTTCGATGCGAGATTTATTGATGTTTCATTTCGATTTGAATTTCACTTCGCATTGATGTACATATAAACTAGGCTTAAGGGAGAATGACCGGAAAAAAACCCGGCGTCGATTAAAAAATGACTTATATGTAGGTATGTGGATTGAAAGGTTATAAGTTGTAGATAACAAATATGAGATTATTTTCTTTAAAAGTTATCCCCAAGACAGGCTATGACGATTTTGTATTTTAAATAACTAAGTGTTTTTGCATGCAAACAAAAATGACCACGAGGGCTGTCGGTGTATTCAATCTATACTAGAAAAGGTCATAAATGCGCCCCGTGTCCTACCTATGCTATACTGAGCGCGGAAAACCGCCTTGGTGGAGAAGGGTATTTAGTTAAAAAATAAAAGTAAAAATACTATATTCAAAAAAATTTAAGTTTAGTGTCGACGCAGAATTTCTCACTCTATAGCATATCCGAAGTACACTGAAATCTCCGCATTGATTTCTTTTGTGTAATCGCTTTCTAATAGAGCGATAGAGTGGAGGAGGATATGAAATATTTGTCTTGGTATAATATAAAACACGAGTTTGGGCTACTTTTTAATGCCCAATCTTATAAAACCAAATTAAACACGATACTACTTCCCTAAAAATAGTTACCTACAAGCCTTTTTATAAAAAGGTTACTGAATTTTCCGTCTAACAAGAAAAATGTTACAAAAAATAACGGTACATTGATAAAACTTGGAACACACTTAATTTTGTCATAAGAAATAAGAATCAAAAGAGCCCATAAAAATATCTGCAGTGGAGGGGTGTTTTTTTTTTTTTTTTGAGCGGGGGAAATCTGAGGACTTATTACGTAAAAACCCCCTCCCAAAACTGGTACATTGATGAAAGGCGGTAAACAAATTGGTTAATTTTTCATCAGAACCAAAAATTAAAACAGTCCATTAAGAGTGTCATCAACGTACCAGTTTTTTGAGTAGTTTTTCTGGTAATTTTCCTCCCCTCGAAAAAAACACCCTTTCACGGGCAGATATTTTTATGAACTTTTTTGATTCTTATTTCTTATTGAAAATTGAAGTTTTATAACTATGCCGTTATTACTTCGTAATATTTCCATACAAAAACACTTACCGCCATATTATTCACTCGATACATCCAGATTTAAACTTAAGTCCAGATGAATTTACATTAGCCCTGTTCCTTTACTTTGAAACTCTGTGATTTTCTGTGCATTTGTGTGAATTTCAGTCCAACGTTCTGTCAAAGTTCATATAAAAAAAATAAAATGGCAGTAAAATGCACTGAAAATCACAGAGTTTCAAAGTAAAGGAACAGACATATTGAATTTGTATGATTTACATCCAGGATTATGTTTTAATCTGGATGTGTTGAGTGAATAATATGGCCGTTAGTTTTTAAGAATTTAAAATCGTCATAGGCAGTCTATATTTACTATCTACAATGTATACCCTTTCAATTGACGTACGTTTTATTTTAATCGACTCTGGATTTTTTGCCCGTACATTTTTGGACATTCTCCAAAATGTAGAAAATGTTTTGATGCGGAAGAAGTAATGCCTACAATTTTCATACGCATCAGCAACGCAAATTTGATGCTTTGTAGAAATATTACATTGCATAAGTCTGACTTTTCGGAATGCAAAAAAAAACAAATTTAAATCGAAGCAGTCACACCGTGGCTTTGCATTAAACAAAATACAAACAAATAAAATATTTTCGAGTTGTAGTAGCTACATACTTACATACATGGATTCCTCGAAATGTCCGATTTGAATATCTGAAGCACCTCTGCATATCTGAAGGCTTTCTTAAAATTGTACAAATATTTAGAATTGATATTGATACCTATACTAAATCTGCCATTTCGAAAATTCTTCTTGACTTGGCGCTTTCTGTTTTCATTCAGAAAAAAAAATTAAAATTTCTTCGTCGTTATGCTGACGAAAAAAAAAATAAACAAAATATAAACTAACCACTTGTTAGATCAATATTATTTATGACTTTAAATACCTATTTAAATATATTTATTTAAGATGTTTTTATACGCACAGTGGTCAAATTGACAAATATAGTTGACCAAAACTATAAAAAATACATTTGGGTTGCAAATGTAAGTTACTGTATGTTTTATGAGTGTTATAGTCCTTCAATAACCTAGTCCTTAAATAACCTAACATTAAAGAAAAACTGCAAAGAAGTGGTCGAATGGAACCAAAAACAAAAGAGAAAAAATCAATGAGGTTGATTCTCAGAAGATTTAAGGGGAGTCGGATCAGGTAAAAAAAAAAAGAAATGTATGAAAATTACAAATTCTCCAAAAGTACCTATATTATATTGTAATTATAAATTGCCTTCTGTAAGTTGCTTTTAATGTCTTAAAATATGAAACTTAGAACCCTAGAAAGAAAGAAGCTACAGTATTTTGAACATATAAAACTTTATTTTGTCAAACCTGAAAGTAATACCTATTAATTGAAATTAATAAAGTATAAAATGTTACCTCTTTTTTCAACATATTTATGTACATATTTTTTGTGATGATAAGGCAATTTTTTTTTTAATAAGAATCAGTACATACAAACTTCGTAACGTGCCATCTGTATGTGCTGCAAGATAAGAAATTAATTTAAAGGCAAACTAATTAATTATGAATGCAGGTTAATCGGTAGCAATTAATCCCGAACATTATACTGCATCACCCTTGACTTGTTAATCATATGAACATATTATGTATAATAATATCATCATCATTAAAAATAAGTAAGTGATAAGAGTCATCAAAGTAATTGCGTGTGATTTTAAATTGTTCTTCACAAACAAAAAATTGATAAAATTGTCTGGATGTACATATATGTACAATGTACATATTTTTGCAGCAAAAATTTTATATTAAAAATTATTTTAACTGAGCATTGGTAATTTTTTACGTTTTAATTAAAAAATGATTATGGTGATATGGATCAACGAGGTAAACTTGTGAAGTGATGTTTAATATTTTTGGTTTGGTTTATATTTAAAAAAAAAAATACAACTATATATTATATAAATGTATATTGACTTGAGAATAGTAATGAAAGAAATAAAGCGTAGATTTCAGGGATTTCAAAAACTATATGTACATCTGTGGTACCAAGGCTAAATTCTTTATGTACATTTATGTCAAAATTAACAATTTTTCACAAGAAATGATTTTAGAACTTTACGACATTATTGGAGATTGAATTTCTTATCGGCAATACTCATTCTCAAGAAAAAAAAAAAAATCATTACTTTTGGTAATTGCTGAAAAAAAAAACTAAAATTGGTTTTGAAACGAATAAAGCCTTTCGATTTTCCATGCCAGTGATGGAATTGGATGAGAAGAGAGGGGAAGGGGTTGGGGTTGGGGGTGGTATTGTTGCTTGGCCACGTCAGAGCTGCAACTTGACGCTGTTGTTGTGTCCATAGACAATTAAAGCACTTAAGATCAATACTGCCGTGTTAACTGAAAATTACGTATCTGACAATAGTCGAGATTTTTTTAGTTAAAGCCAAGTTTTAAGTCCTTGGGTTGGCTATTATTAACAACTGAAGCTGTATATCGCTTTTTGAGCAGTTAACAAATCGAAACATCCTTTTTTTTATTAAAAATAGTTTTATAATTATTAAAAAAAATGAATGAATTAAATTAGTCACTTGCAGTTTAAGATATACTTAAGATTTTCTGAAGCAGAGTTAAATTAAAACAATTTTTCAAACTGTACTATGGTAAGACGTTGAGTTTAATTAAAGTTTGTTTAAAGTTGAGTTTAATTAAAACAGAATTAATAAAAGACTTTGAGTTTAGTTAAAACGGAATTAATAAAAGACTTTGAGTTTAGTTAAAACGGAATAATTAAAAGACTTTGAGTTTAGTTAAAACGGAAATATAAAATTCTAAAAGCATTCAAGAATTATTTTGGATCGATATAACGAAGCAATTTTGCATTATCCATACAGCCGCAATCAATTGGACCCATTCAGTTGGTAGAAAATCTCATTCTCTTCTAAAAAGTTTTTTCCAAAGTACGTTCTTCTTATTTCCTTTAAAACAGGGCATACCCCCAGAAAGTGGCCAATGTCTTCTCTAGCTCGTAGATTGCAAAGGCTGCACATATTCATTAAGTCATTTTTATGCGGCATAGGTACAGTTAAGATGTAACATTCCCCTCGTACTTTAAAAATGGTACTTATAGCTGCACTTGACAGGATGACAGGTTAGAG
Source organism: Epistrophella euchroma (assembly GCA_947049315.1). NCBI lineage: Eukaryota > Metazoa > Arthropoda > Insecta > Diptera > Syrphidae > Epistrophella > Epistrophella euchroma. The sequence goes on along the minus strand of OX346245.1, from coordinate 114,261,013 downwards.
TTGAAATAATTGAGATCACTGAGATTGTAATTGACTTTGGCGTAGTAGTTTCTCTCCGTTGAGGATTTGGCTTTCTGTATAAAGGTATATCTTTCGTTTTCGTCAGTGAGCTGGATTATTTCATAGAACAATTTTCTTAATTCTAAAACCATTTTATCTTCAACGTTAAACGTTAATCCACAGTCAGCTGCTAATCTTGACCAGTCCTCATAGCAGATTTTCTTGAACTGAGCTGCATATCGCCAAATAATTTTTGGCAGCCTTGAGTTATGCATTTCTGCAATTCTACAATTCTACAAACATAGTGCGAATTTAGTTTTAACGTTGAGAGCCCTGTTTCTAGATAGTACATGTACACTGACAGACAAAATAAAGTGCAAAAGTATTAGATTAATTTTCAAACTACCGCTATTTAAAAGCAAAGAGTGTTTATCATTCCATTTCATGTTCTGACGTCACATATTCTCAGTTGCTAACTCTTAAAAAAAAAAAAACAATCCATTGTTATGTCTAACTACTATTAGTTGCGGTATTTTTGTAGCATATACAATTTAACTCGCGACAAAATAAAGTGCATTTTTATTATTCCCTGCCAAAAAGTTTTAAGTTTTAAAGAAAAATATTTACAATTGATAAAATATAAAAAGGTAGAAGCAAAAGATCCCAATTTATAATAATTTCCGTGTTAAATTTTATTTTTATTACTTAAAGCTTAAGTATGAAACCGTTAACATCTGAAGTGAAGGAATTTCTTTGTTTTGGACCGTCAACGGGGCTTTATATTCCATAAACTGGCAGAAAAATATGGATTATCCATTTCTATGGTAAGAAAAATCTGCCTCAATTTTTTTGAACGAGGAACTGTTGCTAGTTTTAAAAGTTCTTGCGGAAGGAAGCGGAAGACAACTGCAGTTGATGACCGCAGAATTAAAATTCAGGCTAGAAAGAACCCTTTATCTTCCGCCAGAAATATTAAAGAAGAACTGCAGTTAAATATAACAGCAAGGACAGTACAAAGGCGACTCCATGAAAGCGGTTTAAAAAACTTTTTGCAAAGAAAAAGCCGTTACTCCGTTAAGTTAATATTCAAAAACGGTTAGCTTTCGCTAGAAAGTTTTTAGTGAAGCCACAATCGTTCTGGGAAAACATTATTTGGTCTGACGAATCCAAATTTGAATTAAAAAACTGTAAGAGAAGAAAGCGAGTTTGGTGCAAGCAATCCGAAAGACTCAGCCATAGGTGACTCAAAAAACGGTGAAGCATGGAGGTGGGTCACTTATAGTTTGGGGATGTTTTTCTTTTAGTGGCGTTGGAAATACTGTCAAAATTGGAACCAAAATGACGGGTTCTAGTTACGTGAACATTGTTAGGGAAAACTTAGCTTCTTCTGCTTCTAAAATGTCTTTGGAAAGTTATATTTTTCAACAAGATAACGATCCAAAGCATACAAGCAGAGTAGCTAAGCAGTTTTTTTTACCGAAAATAATGTTGAAGTACTAGAATGGCCAACCCAATCTCCCGACTTAAACCCTATTGAGCACCTTTGGTCCATTTTGGATGAAAGGATTCCCTTAGATCAACGTCGCAATTTACAATCTTTTTGGGAAAGCCTCCAAAATGAATGGGAGAGAATTCCAGATCAAATCTTGAAGAACCTGGTTAGCAGCATGCCCAAACGTCTTGCTGCAGTTATTCAAAATAAAGGAGGAGCCACTACCTATTAACATTTTTCTTTTCTGAAACTGAATTCCTATTTTACGTGATGATCTTTCGAATTTGCACTTTATTTTGTCTCTTCTATTTTCTTTGAATATTGCTATTTTATTTAATTTCTAACCTACATTTTGTATATAACTTTAAACGATTACTTCTGTGGACGTAAGATAATCTGAAAAATATGAATAAGTTATTTTTTTTAAGAAAAATAAATCAGAACATATCATACTAAATAAAATATTATTGAAAATAATTTTTGCACTTTTTTTTGTCTGACAGTGTATTTCGGTGAATTGTAAAGTAGATAAAATATTTTCGCTAAAAAGAAGAGCAGCAGATTTTCCACAGTATCAAATTTTTTGAAACCCCAGACTTGAACTCCATAGAAAAGTATCGATCTTGCATTAGCGTTAAAAACTTTGTACTTCGTTTCAATTGAAACTAGTTTATTGCTAAACACTTTTTTCCAATTGGTACATATGGCAGATCTAGCATTGTTTGCTTTTAGTTTGAGGTGTTTATCCAAATTAAGATTATATATGTGAAAACAATTCCCAAATACGTGTACTCTTTAACTATCTCCAAAGGATTTCCGTCAAATTTCCAGCTTTCTTCTCTCTTAACTTTTCCAATCCCATTTTGCAATATCATTATTTTAAAATTTCTGAAGATTTACTTCTAAACTCCACATCTTGCAATAATCTACCAGCCTATTAATCATCAGCTGTAGAGACGCAGGAGATTTTGATAAAATGACAATATCGTCAGCATACATAATGACTTTAATATTTGTGTTGCCAATCCATACTGCACAAGGCAGAAAGTCAACTAGATCATCAAGGAACAGGGCAAATAGTAGAGGACTAAAATTGCAGCCCTGCCTTACTCCCCGATTGATTTCAAACTTTAGAGAGACTCCTTTAGTGTTGTCAACTTGGGCACTCGTTTCTTGGTATAGCTTTTCCAACGCAGATACAAAATTTGAAGACACTACTTAGTTATAAAGTTTATAAAACAATGCTATTGTATCAAATGCAGCCTTAAAATTAACAAAGAAGGCATACAGCTTTTTATTTTGACTCATTTTTATTCTGGCTATACTTGATAGGTCGAATATGTTGTCCACCGTTGAATAAGACTTTCGAAAACCCAACTGAAACTCACTTAGTTTGTCATTTGCATCTACCCACAGAGTTAGCCTGTTGCAGACAATGGCCGTCTATATTTTCAAAGCCGAATTCAAGAACGAAATTCGTCTGTAGTTTTGCGCATCAAAAGGACCGCCCTTCTTCAGCACTGGTCGGATACATTTTAACTATTGAAAACCTAAATTTGGCAACCTGTGGCATAAGTTGTTTTGTACTTGTAATATTGGCAAATTTTGGATTCGTAAAAAAATTTTTTTTTTTTTTTTTTAAATAAAGCATATTTTGGAAAGTTAGTTTGACCCATTCGTCCATATTTATTTTTATGTAAAATTGTCCCAAAATATGCTCAGAGATATCAAATGCAAATTCTATTCATTATGTATATCCTTTTAAATTCTTCAATTTCTATAACCCCCCTCCCACTCTATATCCAATAAAAAGAGGAAGTGTGTTTGTGCCGTAAATAAATAATATTTTATGTCACGCATTTCAATTACCGATCGATAAATACCTAGTTTTATTTGAAAAAAGCCCAGCGATGTTGTGGTAAGATAGATAGCATTTGTTCAAGAGTAAATTGTATTTATAACCAACAAACCTACCACCGCGCGGGCTTTAAATAGCTCATAAAATTGACACGTGAAATTCTATTAATTACCTATGGTTTTTCTTCCAAGCACCAATGAACCGTAGCCTCTAGTTTTTTTTTTTTTTTTAAATATATTTTATAAACACGGTATTGTGTTTTCTCTCTCTGCTTCTGTTATACGATGAATTTATAATAAACAAATACGTAATCTTGCCTTTTTACTAATCTGTCATTAACCTAATCTTTTTACAATCACAATAACATGATGTTTACTCCCCTTAAATATATATTTTTATTTACAACCAAACTGACTGGTTGTTGGCTATATAGTCAAATAAAAAAGATAAAATTAATTTCACAAAATAAAATTGAATGAAAATATTTCCCAAAAACGTGACAAGTTATTCCAAAGAAATCATAATGACAAAAAACTTATTTAGTTATACCCACACGAAGCTGTCGGCCGGCGAAAGTAAAATCAGTATATTACGGGCGGCAATATAACGATCATTTGGGGCATAGGTCTGACACAAAAGGTCTTCGATTTAATTGAGCGACAAGTTATTGTTTGACGACCATAAAAAAAAAAGTGTTTTTTTTTTAAACCGCCATTATAATTATGTATATGTATGTAGATGCGAGTTCGTTAAAACGTGTTCAAGTATACTCATGTAAAATTGATTTGATTGAAACTACATGTTACATTTAAAATTGTATCTATAACTCTTGCAAAAAAAAAATATTGGTAGGTACATCAAATCAGGCAGAGAGGAATAAAGTTATTAATGAGGATTGGTGGAGAAGAAAAAGTTGGAAACATGAATAAAAAACTATCACAAACTTTATGTGGTTTCGTCATAGGATAGGTACAGATTTCTGAAATGAAAGTTTTGCTGGGTTGATTTTTGCTTAAAGCCAAAGATGAAAAATCGATGGAAAACTTGTTCAATTTATCGGGAAATGAAAAAGGTGGGTTTAAGGATTTGTTTCCAAGGGAATTTAATTATGCACTTATAGGTACATAACTTGTTCTCGGCGTAGCTATATAAACCCACATCACTCCAAAACTAATTTTTTTCTGGTTTACAATTTTCCTCTACGTAAATTTTTGCTTGTTAAAAAAAATTAACTTACAAAAAGTTGTGTGGGAATGGGAAAAATAACCATAAATAATACGACGCGACGTAACTTGAAAAAATTCGTAGAAGTAGTGGCTGATGGTGAGTACCTTCATTATTAATAAAAAAACAAATGTTGCCACTAAAGTTATTTTTTTGTTTCAATACCTTAAACTAGCTACCTACTCGTTGAAAAAAAAACAAGTTTTCATTCATAAAAATTCATATCTGAGGAAAAGATAATTCTAATGATACGCATCTGCATGAGGCTTCTAAAATAAATTTCCACAATTTATGCCGGGCTTATTTTGTCATTATTTCTAACCTTCCCGCCTGGAAAAATGGCAAGTTTTTGGCAAGTTTAAAGAAGGCCCTGGCAAGTTGTCGATAAGGAAAGCCTGGACGAGGAAAACTTGACAGACCCCTATTAGTGCCTCGCTGAGAACATTTATTTAATAAAGTACTAGTGAAGCCCTTGATGGTAACTAACTATGAATAGTGAAATCATTTTACGAAAATTAATAAAAGCAGAATCTTATTATATCGTAATAAAAATCTTTGTGTGAACTGTGCAAATTTCAAATAATGATTGTGAATCGGTGTGTCAAATAGTAAAATCGCAACTAGACAAAACAGAACAAGACAGAATCACAACTAATTTTTACATTTCTCAGAAAACCGTTCTCAGTTTTTCTACCTTAAAAGCAAGTATGCAAACAGACTCACTGAACAGCAAGTCAGAACAGTTTAGAACAGAAGATTTCTGATTGAACTTGTTCTTTTATGTTCTAAATTGTTCTAAACAACATCACTGAACATACCTACAGTTTTTCACACATACTTGCCCTCTCACCTAAGTAAATTTGGCTATAATATAGCCCCATATCTGAAATGGTTGAATGAAAAACCATGTTTCGCCTTATGGGCGAACTTATTTAAAAGTATGTATGTACAACATATTTCAAAATAAAAAAAAAATAAAAAAAAATAAAAAAAAAATTAAAAAAAAATAAAAAAAAAATAAAAAAAAAAATAAAAAAAAAAAATAAAAAAAAATATAAAAAAAAGAGAGTTTGGTATGTTTAAAAAAACAGTTCTATTCGCTGAATGTATCATGTCGGCATGATAGGTATCCTTCAAATTTGTTTTGTTTATGGGTCCAACACGGTAGGTATTTAGTGTTAAAAAGGTAAAAAATACACAAATTATGCAATTCACTAACGCTCGTTCCCTTTTATTTTAGACCTGACTACCCTAATGGAAGTATGTATGTAATATCAATTTGAAATCCATTTATCTGTCTTTGTCTATGTCATTTCACCCAGTACATTTGTTCCTAATACATTTTTAAAATGTTGTACCTATCTCTGTCAAAATGACATATGCTATACCTACATAGATATAAAATACATATAAACACAATAATTCTAGGTCGCACATGTTACAAAAGATAAGGTATAATGGCATAATTTTCTTGTTATTTGATATTCATGACGCATGTTACCGCAGGCTTAAAAGGATATTATTTAACTACAATTAGGTACATACCCAGGATTTAATTCTTTTTGAATATTATTTAAACAGTCGTTTGAACCTTCAAAACGTTGGTAACTTAACAACACCACTTAAGAATTTTCAATTACAAAAAAAAGCAATTAAATATTTAAAAGTAACACATACATATTTATTAGTTTCTCTGCCTTACATTATTTGTGTATTCAACATTATAATAGGGTGCATCTCACCCCATCCAATATTATTTTATTAGGTTGAGCGTAACCAATTTCAATCATACGAAATTGATTGATTTTCTTAAGCTGATCAACGTTTGTGGTTGCTTTTTCAATTGCTATTTTCGGACACTACTCTATGTATGTATGTGCATAGGTATGGATGTATACTTTCTGACCGCAATCAAATTATTGAAACTTGAAAATCAAGCTCTTCTCCACACAAAATTATAATACATTTGTGTATTTGCATGTTTAAGTTCCGTTCTGAGCATCAGAAAATAAAAGAAATTCAAGATGTCAATCAACGCAACGGTTTTCAATTCCCCACCAGGTAGATATGTCATTTGTTGATATTCCTTGAAGCCTAAGCTTTGGTATTCAACTAATAAAAAAGTAGAGATGTGTATATCTCTCCAATCTCTAGTCTTCAATTTACAGTGGAACAACATCCGCTTTCATCCTATCGAGTATGTTCAGCCAACCGAACGCATGTCATGGTGATGGGAGTAGATATTGGGGTTGTTATGAGCAGGGCTGAAATAAGCTATGCATTAGAAATTTGATGCGCCTTTTTTTTTTTTTTAATTCAATTTTAGGATTTGATTTTCTGGAATTTTGAGTTTGTTGTGATTTTGGTTTTCATGCTCTGCTTTGTTTTTGTTTCTTATAATTCGCAAGATACTTTTACTCTTTTAACTTCGAAATTCAATTTTTTTTTATTTTTTTTTTATTTTTTAATTTATTTTTTAATTTATTTTTTATTTTATTTTTTTTTATTTTTTTATTTTTTTTTTTATTATTTGTTTGAATTTAAAATTTTTAAAAACTGTTCTCTTAAACAATTTGATTTAATGTTAAATGATGGATTTCTGGCTTTAAAAATCTAAAGTATTACATTTTCAGTGTTGCCATTGTTTTTCTGCTTTAAGTAATTTTTTTTTTCAGACAATTGCTTCTGACGCGGAAACAAGGAAATAGATCGTCCTAATATGTGATTTTTTTTTTCTTGTTTTGATCCAACAAACGCTCCAGCATTTTTGTAGCATCCTATGCAAGATGTATTTTACTGTAAAACTCCAAAATGTGGAAATTCTAGAATTTACCGATAAAACTTACAACCTTATTACATATTAACTTGCTTCAGAACTAGTTACGGTAAAACTATTGTTTTATAAGGGATTCGAGTTTTATAGTTTTTTTCACAAATCCTTGTTTCGTATTTTGACATCTACATGCAAATGTGTTTAAATATTTTGATATCTTAGTTCAAATATGTTTGAATAATATAAAAACAAAAATAAAACCTGGTGGCGCGACAACTCGTGTAGCCTAGTAACTTACAACTCTTAACCATTCTTGTGTGTGTGTTATTGACAAGAATGGAGGGAATCTACAGTTTACTGCCGAATCCGAACGGCTAAGGTGAGAAGCATTTCTTCATGACAGGAGCGACTCTTGGAGGATTTGTCAATTCCTCGCAAGAGGCACTAGGTAGCCGTGAAAAAAAAACATGTTTTGTTTTTAAGTGAAGGAGGCTGGGAATCGAAACCAGACCAGATGCTCCGGCTATACGTTTGAATAATAACGATCTTTGAATAAATCAAATCTCAAAACCCCTATAGATTTAGTTTTGATGTAAAACTAGTTTTAAAGCAAGTCAAGAATATGGCTATTAACAGCCATATGTTTTGTAATACCATAATAGTGCAGTCATATTAGACATAAAAACAGCTAAATTACGGAAAAATCGCCGAAAAACTGGATTTTGGTATACAGCCTTCTGATGGTGTTCTTAAGAAACTGTAAAAAGTCCCCAGGTACCGTTAGGGAGATATTGCTGAAAAACCATTTTGGGGGGCCTTTGCACCCCCTAAAATTGTTAGCGGCGCCCCTATCGATGGGGACTTTTTACAGTTTCTTAATAACACCATCGGAAGGCTCTATGCCAAAATCCAGCTTTCCCGGCGATTTTTCCGAAGTCAAATGTCTAATATGACTGGAATGTCATAATTATGGCAATATGAGATTGACACATAAAACTGTTGAATCTTGAATGTTCTATTGCATTGAACGATCGCCTCGAGTCGTCAAATGTCAAAGAAATCGACCAATGGAATCGCTTCTTCTATCGTCCAATCAAATAGCTCGTTCTATTTTAAAAAAAAAGTAATTTCAAATAAGAATAATGACATTCAAAAAAGTAGAAGCGAAGATAGAAAGTCGACTACCAATTTTGTCCTTATAATTAATTTAAAATAAAAATACTTTTCGTAATAATAAGTAAGTGTCTTTTTTCTGGACTGATTAAAGTTTGAATTTTTCAGCAACAATATTTTGTTTTCATAATTTAATTCGCGGATGAAACTCAAAAGACAAGATCTTGACGATGATAAATATCCATATGTATGTGATAATTTGTGCAGGAAATCACTGAAGACGATTTTCTTAGAACTTTATTTTTAGAAAAATAATTTGCTTGAAAAAAGGCAATAAAATAAAATTAATCATTTTATCTAGCCTTGAGATATTTTGAACTGCGTCATTTTTCGCGAGCAATTTTCCATATGTATAACTATGTATTTTTTTACCTGAAAAAAATAAAAGTTGTACACCTAAAAAAAAATAATAACACACATCCCCAAAGCTTCCCTATCAATGTTATGCCAGCCAAAAATAGTAGGCGTAGTGCCTAGTCTTCTCCTCGTTTAATTTCGCCTGTTCGCTAAGCGTCGCCATGCAGGTTCGCAGCGGCCGATGATGTCAACATCATCCACATACCCTAGTAATTGAACAGATTTGTTGTAGTGTCTTCCATGTCAACGTTTGTCTTACATACTATCTTTTCCAGATTGACATTGAAGAAGTCATATGATAGCAGATCTTCTTGCCTAAACTCTAGTCCGCTAGTTCGGAAGATATATTCAACAGTTGATCATTACATGCGAAACAATAAGGATTTACTTCCGTGGGGACTTGGTCTATGGTTGATCTGCCCGGCTGAAAGTCACACTGGTAGTTGAGACAGAACGCATTAAAAAGCTTAACCAGTAAGCTTTGATATTTCTTCCAAGACATAGTACCGCCACCAACGTTTATATGGAATAAATATGGAGTTCGAGTCTGATAGTTGGTTGATGATGATTTGATGCATGCGCCCCATCAATACATCTTCTGTGTATGTGTATCTTAAGAGCTTCGCTGACAGTCCATCAGACCGCGTGGCTTTGTTGTTCTTAAATTTCTTCTATACTCGCTTGAAGAATTGGGTCTTCATTGACCTCGGGCGAGTTCTCTTCTTGCTCTATGACTCACTCTTCATGATGCCCATTAAGCATCTGTTGGAAATGTGCCATAACAAATTAATGGAAAGAAACATTTCCAAAGTCAAACAACAAGAGATAAATATTGGCGACTGGAATACATTTGGTGGCCCAAGGATGATTCGTAAACCTCACTGGCAAGCACAGTTTACTTTTAAAGCATTGAACCAAACCGAACTTGAACCTTACATTATTGACCTATCTGACAAATAAAAAAAAAAAATTCCTGCTACTCCGGCCTTTTATTATTATATACCCAGCTTGATTAGCCTTGAACCAACACAAACTTTGCTTGCATCACGTATATACTGGAGCCCCTTAGAGACACAAGTTCATAAGCTCACGCAATTGCCTGCTTTTCCTTATGGACAATCCGACACTGTGTATTGGGTGTTTGGGTAAAGGATCTCAATCTCGCTATAAAGTTTAGGTGTACAAACACATAAAGGTACCCTTGATGACTATCTGGAACAGAGAGGAAGTAATTTCGAAGTGCGTAGCGAGAGATGGATGAAAAATTAAGGCCAAGATGGAAGGACGAACGAGAGCATGGAAAGCCAAAAAAAAAAAAAAAAAATGACGTTCGTAAATCTCCAAATCCCAATCTAAGTATAGAACGATTGGCATGATTGGATTAGTAGTAGTGAGTGACACACGTAACGGAAGACAAGGGAGTGGTGCGTGTCAATACACAAACAACGTTTTATTCCTGTGAGGGTGCTGTTGTAGATGAACATAAATTTATGTATGTGCGTGATGATGCGGGGGCTAGCAATTTCAAGCCAAAAAAAAAAAAAAAAACAATCGTGTAATACGGTCGGAAAACATCCCCAAGCATAAGCCCGAGTTTTTGATTCATTTGATGGAAAAGTGATTACCAGACACAACTACGACACACAGCAACAACGTCAAGTGTACCCATCGATATCCAATGCCAGTCTTCATCATTTTTCACTTACGTCTGAGCTACTCGAATCCCATCACCATCGTCATCATCATCATCATCATCAGCATCAACAGAGGCAGAGAAGAGGCGCAGGAAGAAATGGCTTTGCTAAATAAAGGCAATGACAAATCCTGTTGAATTTATTTCAGGGACTCTAAAAAGATTATATAGAAAGCAACAACGAAACAAATATGGACGACGAATGAGAGAAAAATCTAAAAAAAAATATAAAAAATCATTGTTTGCCAACATGTATGTATGTGGGGGAGATAGAAAATAAAAAAAAAAATTACTTCTATTCCAGGCCATTTAAAATGGGAGTTGGTTAAACCTAAATTGGTACTTGGGGGTTCAGGGAATTCAAATAAATAGCATAACTTGCTTTGTTTTTTTTTTTTGTTTTATTTTGTTTTTGTTTTTTTTTTTTTTTTTCAAAGAAGTAGAGTAAAAATAAACGATATGTGTTCAGGAATAAATTGGAATAAATTTTAAAATTTTCAAGGACATTATCTACCAGCCACTTTTGTAGTTTAACATTCCCTTGGGATCAATGGAGTAACTTTTGATCATAGACAGCGTAGTCTTTTTGCCACTTTCTCCACACTATGCTTAACTTATTTATTGCGGTGTAATCATCATCTGTTCCTCGGCGATGGCGCCACGAATGGTGACATACGTATTCTATCTACTACACCTTGATGATAATAATTTATTCAATACAAACATTTTTCCAACTTCCAATCCTTTGAAGAATTCAAATAGCAATTTTCAGTAAAATAATTTATGATTACATACTAAGGTCTATCCAACATAAATTGGCAGTACACGTCTTATGGGAGAGCTTTTTCAAAATCAGTAGCGCACCATATTTTAGCACCATACTAAATTGAAAGAACTCCTTCATAAAAAGTGTTTGCCCGCCCGTAAATTTCTGATAGCATCTGACGCAGATACAACGTCCTATCGAGCGCACATCTGAGTGCGCACTGAATTGCTGTGGCCTATGGCTGCTGCTGCTATTCAACTTCAACCCCCATAAAATATTGATGTGCATTCAGGGTTACCCATGTCCATTTGGCAACTCGTTCAGATTTTTTTCCTTGTGTTTCTGTTGAGGTGCTTTTGGTTTTAGAGCTTTAAAAAAAGTTTTTAATGATGAGGGTTATCGTAGAGTGTTTTCATCTTTTGCATTTCGTTTAATGTGTGGAAAATACGTTGAAATGCAGTTACAAAAGCTGTTTTCTTTGAAAGAGTATTATTTGCGTAGATTTTCGTAGCGGTCAATTAATGTGAAGTAAAGTATTTTTATGTAATTTATTTTTTTAAAAAGTGTATTTTTTTTTAAGTTTTGTGCAATTTATGTTTTTAAGACGGGTAATTTTTTAAGAATCGTTTGTAAAGTTTTTTGAAAATGTGTGTGCAATAAATTATTATTCAAGTAATATTTACAAAGGTTAAATAAAAGAATAAACATTTAACCAAAGTGTATATTAAAAATAAATTTAAGAATATTTCAAGTGTTGACTGTTTCTTTTGGGCCTTCGTCAGTACCAGACTTCTTTTCTTCATCGTCCTTTAACTTGTGCAATTTGTATTTTCACTCGTGTATTTTTCAAGAGGTGTGTTTTTTTTAGAGTTTTGTGCAATTTGTATTTTTAAGTCGTGTATTATCTTACCTCATGGTGGTGGGGAAAAAGATAAATGTGTTTTAATTTATATCAATAAAACAATTAAATGAAAATTTCTATCCAAAAAAAGGCGGTAACCCTGCATACCATTCTTTCATATTTGGGTCCATTCAAAATAAACAATACGACAACCCTGTGAGAGCTTTAATAAAGGACAGATTTATGCAATTCACTATAGCCAGAATGAGAGGCAAACGTCCTATCTTGCCTACACTGCCTTTTTTATTTGGATAAGGTATAGACACATAAATTATTATTAAGGCTGGTTTGGGAAAGCTAAAATTAAAGCTACAAATATCCGTCTATTATATATACTTCAAATTAGGTACCTTCTTGTATTACTGCAATACGTTTTTAATTACTTTTGATATTTTTTCAACAGCATTTTATGTTTAAACCATTTAATACAGATTAAAAATGGACGACCGTCCCTAACGAAAATATTGATAAATTAAAAATGTTTTTTTTTTTTTTTTTTTTTTTTTTTATAAAGAACTTCAAAGCTGTACAAATTAATTAATCTTTAATAACTTAAATGCTTTCTTTTCGCCATCAAAAAAAAAAAATTAAAAATGCACGACTGGATTGTATATGAACTTGTTTTATGGTTAAAATAGCTTTGAGATTAAAACATTGTACATTATGTATATTAATATACTTGTCAAAACAATTCAGAGGGAACAAAAAAAATCACTTTTTTTTTTTTTAGTATTTTTTGAAGAGCAAGAGCTGAATCTCTGTGAAAAGTGGTCATATTGAGATGAATCAAAAAGCATTCTTAAGCTTTATATATTTTGTATTGAGAAATTTTAGAAAATTATTTTCTTTAGGTAACGTTATTACGCAATCAAAAGCAGCACGACCCAAAAATTTTATTATTATTTTTTTTTTTTTTTTTTGAACATTGTCATTTTCTTTGAAAATTTTTTTTTTTTGAACCAATTTAATTGTTATGTTTCGATAACTTCAGCTTTAAGGTCATCTTTTTTCATCATTTTACAATTTTTTTCAGAAGAATATCTGGCTTTGAATGAAAAAAACAGACTTTTGACTTTGACTACCAATATCTTCGCAAGGAATGACGACACGGAAAATTTAAGGGTAGTTTTACAAACTGGAATTAATTTTCTACAAGATTTTTTCAAAACTTTATAACGGTTATTTTTTTTGGCTCCTCACCGTTACATTCAGAAAAGGTCGAAAAAACTACTTTTTAAAGACTTTGTAAATTTTTTACTGCTTTACAAATATTGACTACATGACTTAATTAGGTAAGACAATTTTAAAAACTTTTTAAAGTTCTTTTATTTTATTTACAATTCAAATTATTTGAGAGAATAGTTTTTGAAAAATCAATTTTTAAACTGAAAAAAAAAAACAAAATAATTTAAAAAAAAACAAAAATAGGTAAAAAAAAAACGAAGTAATAAAATAATTTTAAAAAAATTGTTCTTCAAAAAAAAAAATCAATAAAAATAAAACGCACGACTGAATCGCACAAACTTGCTCTTGTAGTAAAAAAAGTTTCTTCGAATTTTAAAGATTGAGTGTATTAAAAGTAAATAATTTTTTTATGGGAGCCTTAAGTTATAAATTATAGAGCTTAAATTGAAAAATTATTAAAAATCAACATAATTCGAAATAAATTTATTAAAAAAGTCTTCTTAAATTGTTTTGAGAGCTTAAAAAAGTACACCATCTGATTTCTTTAAATAATCTTAGTTTCTGAGAAAAAAATTCAAAATCGTAGGAGCGGTTTTTTTTTTTTTAATTAGTTTTGTATACATAAAATTTTGTAAACATTTTTAAGAGAAAAAATTGGTACACATTTTTCTTAGTATTTATTTATGTCGGCTTAAAAAATTAAATTTCAAAAAAAATTATATACCCGTTTTAGAAATATTGAATTTTCAAAAAAAATTTTTGAAATTTTTTTTTTAAATCCAAAATTTGTTTTTTTTTTTTTTTGAAAATTTTGATATGCAGTATGATTTCAACTTTTGAGAAGCTTTTGTATAAAACATTTAATTTAAATCGGTTAGACACATAATGAGATAAACCACAATAAAAGAAAATGGTTCTATGAGAGGTACCATTAATAATGGCTAACTGTAAATTTTGTTTTTGGCAGATCGTAGACCATACTAATATTAGTATTCACAACAATTTTAATCAAAATCGTAGGAGTCGTTTTCGAGAAAATTTATATTTTCTGTAACGGTTTTTTTTACATTTATATGGAAGGTACCGTTAATTTTGAAGATAAGAAAAAGTTTTGTATAAAATATTTTAGATAATGTTAAACAACCGCTTGGTGCCAAGTTTTATAAAAATCAACCAAATGGTTTTCGAAATATTTGGTTTTCAAAAAAAAATATTTTGAAACTTTTTTTGAAAATCCAAAAATTAGTTTTTGGAAAATTTTAATATACAAAACTATTAACATTTTTTTTAGCAGATTCTTCATAAAAAAAATTATCAAAATCAGTTTATTCCTTTTCTAAAAAAAAACGAAAATAAAAAAATGGTTCTCTGGGAGGTACCATTTAAAACCATTTTTTGGAAATTTAATTTTTACAAGAAGATAGCATATACCTAATAAAATTTATTGATTTTTTTTTAGAAAAATCTGTCGAGCCATTTTTGAGAAAAATAAGATTTTTCAAAAATGCGAAAAAAAATTATATAGCAGGTACCGTTATTTTTGGTCCTAAAAATAAAAGGAAAAAAACGTGTCGGGGTAATGTCCCGAAAACACTTTATACCAAGTTTAATTAAAATCGGCCCATGGGTTTAGGCTGTAGCCGAGTCTACAGACAGACAGACAGACGGACGGAATTGCGAGACCCACTTTTTTCGTCTTCCCTATCATCGTAATATAAAGTTTGATTGTTATCTCAAGCTCAATTTTTTGACATGGATTACATGTCTTTCTCGGACGGTTGGGTGTGATGTAGCGAAATGAGGACCGTCACAAAAACATGTACCGCTCGCGCCCTACTGCTAAGTGACTGTTTGCACTACAGACATCCTAAATATACCAATCGATAGATAAAGATTGCGCAAAGAGTATAGAGGAATTGTTTTATAGCTATCGCCTCATAGTTTCAGGTGATGAGTCATCGCGTTTGGGGTAAATTGCAGCAAAATTAGGAGTACTTAAATTAATTTGAGCTCAATTTCTTCGGATATATAAGTGCAACTGACGTCATTGATATCTCATTCGAAAGGTTTTGAAAAAGGGCATCCTTACGCGTATTTCCCTTATCGTAAAGTCACGTTATAGCACATAAGACATGTAATCCATGTTCGGTAGGTGCCACAAGGGCAATCTACCAAGGATATTTTTTTTTTACGAATCCAAAACTTGCCATATAGTACCTATATATCGCATGTAAAAAATGATTAAAAATGTTTTTTAAATGATTTATCAAAAAAAAAAAAAAGGATTTATCAAAAATAATTGCTTTTTCAAAAAAAAAACTTAAAAGATTTTTCATAAAAAAAATATTTAAAAAAAAAATTATATATTCAAACTTAAAACACCTACTGAGTAAAAATTTTGATCAAAATCGGTTAAGCCGTTGAAGAAGTGAAATAAAAAAAACAACAGTTATGTCATGTCCCGTTAATAATACTGCCATCTTAACTTAAAATGACGTACCTAACATTTGTCGATTTTTTAGTTAATGCCAAGTTTGAAATTGATTTTTTTACGAATCCAAATCTTGCCCTCTACTGCCTATACCTAACCTAAATTATGTATATTGCAAGTAAAAATAGATGAGTATTCAAAGAATTATAAGAAAAAACATCAAAGACATGTCATGGTGGAGAATCCTTTTATTAGTGATTCGAAAGGATTTCTTTTATCCCTTTATGTCAATAGCCAACATTTTTATAGTCCTTTGATTTTATTGAATATAAAGCTACCAATACTTGCCTTCATACACAATAAACAAACATATAGGTTATAAAAAAGTCACTTTTTATGTTTAGCTTCTTCTTCTTCTTCTAGATACCTATGTAGCTAATATCTCTAAAAAATGTCTTCACTTTTGTTATTTCTGTTTTTTTTTTTTACGAACTTAACTTGACTATCCAGGATATAATTATTCTGTTTGTCCTTTAAAGTTGAAATTGTTCAGCTAAGGACCTTAATTTCTCAACCTTCATTTTACTTTTAAGCTAAGGACTTTAAGCAGAACCTTAATTTCTCAACCTTCATTTTACTTTTAAGCTAAGGACCTTAAGCAGAACCTTAATTTCTCAACCTTCATTTTATTTTTACTGCGACTTTGGGTTTTATAACTAGCTACATTACATATTTCTTTTTTTATTTGTTAACCGTTAATTTTTATGGGTGAGCATATAAATAAAATATGACCGGGAAATTATTGTTTTTATTTTGCTTTGGGTCCTAATAAAAATTGTTTAAAAAAGATGGCTTTATGACTTTTACATAATAAAACACCTTTTAACTTAATTAAATTTAGATTATTCTTAATCTGTTGTAAATTTTTTTGAAGGTATATTCGTAAATGTTAAGTAAAATAGCTGACAATTCGCTTTTAATAATTTTAAATATTTTTATATATATTCGTACCCAATGTGAACATCCAGTACAATTGAGATATTCAGTCTGATGATGACTTTTTTTTAGGGCTCTTGTTGCCAGAATTTTATGAGAGTTGTGTGGAAGAGTTGATTGAAGACCAGCTATAGAATCTTTATCAAAGGATGAACAACGTTTGTAAAACATAAAAATTACGCACTAAAATAAATAAAATACAACCACACATACTTTAACCCTGGTTGAATTTCAGTTAATCTGCCGAAATCGGTTGGTAAAATATTGATCCGAAAAAATGAACCACATTTTTATAACTGCCCTTTAATACCTTTGATTTAATTCAGCGATAAATCAGCACTGAAGAACCTAGCATAAAACCTGGCATAAAAAAGTCAATTTTGTATTGCTGGGGGCGCGAAGGGAAGGAGTTGGGCAGGCACAACTTTTATTTTATGCTTAAGACTTACAAGACGAACCCAAAAATACTAAATCTAAGCTGTTGCAGATGTTTTTGATGAATTCCTCATAGTTTTGTTTTACTTAACTGTATACCATCAAGAAGATCCCGAACTATTTGCTAGAGTTAGGGCTTGTGAAAATAGTTAAGAATGCCGTTAATTTGGTGAAAGCCGATCAAGATTTTCGAACAAAAAACAAAATTCGTAAGTAAGTTGACCAAGCCAACATTTGGAAAAGACTATGCGATCCTTTCAAATCCTGTGGTTCATGATGGCTGAAATCAATGGAAAATTATATCATGTAGACTTGTAAGAAAGCGATTATACGAGGCTCAACCGTATAGAAGTCTCAAAAAAAGAAATTCAGAGCTCTCTCTTAAACACAGTTTCAAAAACCGTATGAATATTTGCTGAAACTCGATGGGCCTTATACCAATAATCAAATTTTGTTATGACTTAAATATTGCAGTGAAATTAACCATAAAGTTATGGATCCTAACGGCCATATTATTCACTCGTTTAATTCAGATTTAAACTTAATCCAGATGAATTTACATTGAATTTGTATAATTTACATTAAGATTTAAGTTTTAGTATAGATGTATTGAGTGAATAATATGGCCGTAAATAATTAACCATGTATTATTTTGTCAAAATTTTGGAGTTAATTCAATATTATGGTTCATTATTTATAGCCCACGTAAATATTTAGTTAATACCATGCACGGTTTATTATTTAGAGCCTATTCCATTATGGTCCATTTTACTGAAATATTTAAGTCGTATAACTAAATTGCATTGTTCGAAGGGCCCAATGAATAAAAGCTGCACAAATTTCAAAAAGAGTGTTTTGGAACGATAAAATGAAGGTTTAAAACATTGGACCAGGGGAAATCATTTGTCAATCGCCCTCAAAGAGTGCGATAGTCTGTGCCGAGATTTAGCTATTTCAGCCAGTGAAGTGAGATGACTAGCCGACTCATCTCACTTCATTCGAAAAAGTGATTTAGCTATTAAAGTGAAATGAGTAATTTCGAATTTAGTTTCGATCACATGAAATGTCATAACCAAAGACTATCTTTTATTTTGTTGTACTGGTGTTGCGATGCAACATGCATCATTGTCAATTTATACAATAATATCAAATATCTACACGGATATCCGTCGGCATTTGATCTACGGTGCAAAACGCCGACGGCAAAAGAATTAAATATTGATGCATACATTTTTTTTATCGCTGTATATTGCCAAAAATTGGGAGCCCATAAAAGATGACAGAAAATATATGACTATTTGTGGGAGTTAACTATGCAAAAATGGGTTCGATGTTCTTAGTTTTAGCTCCTCCCACTATGCGATGTTTTTGTGTACATAGTCAAGCAGCGGTTGACGATCGATCGACGGTGATGAGAGGTGTGAGGTGATGCTGTGCCTAGCTTTGCACAGATTATAACTTGTGGACATCCAGGTACCTCTATAGGGCAATGATCTATAGCTGGACCAAAATCGGAATCAGCTGATGAACCGAGATGTTGTTAAGGCAACAATAATGCATGAAAATCATTCCCAAGTCGTCAGTTGAATAAAGCGAATTACAAATAAAAAACGTTAACTTTGAATTTAAAATCAATTAAAAAAAAGGAAGTTGTTTCATTTCAAAAGAAAACTTTAATTTTCACTCGTTTGACCACAGTGCGCAATTTAAATTGCAGAACACTTTGTCGGTTGATTTTATGCGATCTCTTTTTTTTGAATTCCGTCGGCAATCTAGTGGTGTTACTCCGCGACAGTTTGACTGCGGAGGATACAATCGTTTTCATTTTTTTTGCTTATGTCCTTGCGGCAAACATTGGTCCTTCGAGCCGGATATAGAATTCTAAAAAGGATTACTACGATTTAAGAACACTAAAATCAAATATTGCATAAAAAAGATACTCGTGCGTGTGCGTAACGGTTTAAAACAAACCTCGAAGACAATTGCGTTTTGTGCGTCGTGTTAAAGACAGTCAAAGGTATTGGGGTCGATTTAAATTATCCTGTGAAGACCAAGATCTTAAGAAGCTGCTGCAGCGAGGGAGCAACGCATAATTACAGGTGTGTGGCATTTAAAAAAAAAAATAAATAAAATATTTATCTTTTAAACCATTGATCATCTGTGATCTAAATTAAAACGTGTGTGGTGTGTTCTCTGGGTAAATAACTACATATTTTTTGCTTCAGTATGAGTAAGAGCAAACTTCTTGGTTATATAGATGGGGTTCAAACTATTTTGCAAGATTTAGGTGCAGATTATAAAGCATATGAAAAATTAGGCGTAACAAAGAAATCGATGCACATGAATGAAGCGCGATTAAATAATTTAGAAACATCGTTTGAGGAGGCTAGAGCCCTTCATCAGAAAATCGTTGAAGCTCCTACTGAAGAAGCCAAAGTTAAATACATGGATGCACTTACTTTTCACAATTTAAAAGAAATTTATTTCAATTACTCATGTGAATTAAAAGAACAACTATCGAAAATCGAAAGCCAAAGTATTCTTAACAAATCACTGAGCGGTTCAAATGTACCATCACCGTCGGTAGAACTTAAATTGCCTCCAATTAAAATACCTACATTTGATGGTTCTCTGAAAATGTGGCCAGAATTCAAGGGTTTGTTCGAGGCGATGGTAAATAAAAATATGTCAATATCCGATGCTCATAAATTACAATATTTAAAGGGTAATTTATCAGGTGAGGCGGCCAGAATACTACGAAACACAGACACAAATTTTGAATCTGCATGGGCGTTGTTGGTGAAAAGATTTCAGAACATTAGATTATTGAAAGATAATCAATTTAAACTTCTTTTCGACCAATCCAAAATATCTCAAGAGTCATCCGAAGATCTCAAACTTTTATTAGACACTACAAATGAAGCGAAACAGTCACTAAAAAATCTTGGAGTACAGGTAGAATCGTGGGAAGACGTTCTTATTTTTCATACCGTCCAGAAACTTCCTTTAATAACTCGTGGGCTTTGGGAATCGCATATTTCGACGCATGTTGACTACCCACAATACAGCGTGTTAGAAGATTTCATTTTAATGAGATCTAGAACATTAGATGTCATAGGACAATCCTCCTCAGGTTCCAATCACCATCAAAAATCTAAAAAAACTTCGTCAAGCACGGTTCGAGTTCACAACTCTAAAATAATCAATAAGTGTTCGCTGTGTCAGGGCTTGCACTCTATTCGAAATTGTTTTAAGTTTAAAGCATTCAATGTAAAAAAAAGGCATGAATTTGTAAAAAAGAACAACTTATGCTTTAACTGCCTTTCGAATGCACATTTCACACAAAATTGCACAAGCACATTTACGTGTTCGAATTGTCATCAAAAACATCATTCGTTGCTTCACATGAATGATGCAGCTAATTTAATGCAAGGTAACGAAAATACTTTGGCTCCACAACAAAAGGGGACAACTTCCTTCTCTATTCCCACTTCCCAAGCGGGATCTTCAGAAAACCCTGCGTCAACAATTGCCTCAGCAAACAACGCGTGTTTAGCCGAAAACGAGCATGTACCCGTTCTTCTGGCTACGGCCCTCATCAAGGTTGCGACACCTACGGGCCAACCGTTGATGCTGCGAGCGTTATTAGACCAAGGGTCAGAATCATCTTTCATTACTGAGTCTGCCGCTCAACTTTTGCATCTGAAAAAGGAAAGGAATTGCGTAAATGTAATTGGGGTCGGAGAAAGCAACGCAAGTATCTCAAATTGGAAGGTTTCTTTCACGGTTTTATCGAACGTGAACAAAAACTTTAGTCTTCAGCTAAATGCTTTGGTCCTACCCAAACTTACAGCTGTTCTTCCCACACGTAAGATACCTTATTCTAATTGGAATCATATCAAGGATATAGAGCTTGCTGATCCAAAGTTTAACAAACCAAGTAAGGTCGATGTTTTACTAGGCAGTGACGTGTACCCATCCATTATCCTTGAAGGATTAATAAAGGGAGAACCAGGTACCCCTATCGCTCAAAAGACTGAACTTGGGTGGGTGCTCTCTGGAGGCGTTTCACCCTGTAGTCAGTTACAAGTAACAGCCTTTCATATCAAGGTTGAGTCTCAAAATTTAGACAGCCTGCTAAGTAAGTTCTGGGAACTTGAAGAGGTTCAAAATCGAAAGTTTTTATCACCGGAGGAAGAAAAATGTGAAACACATTTTTGTAGAACGCATCAACGACAACTGGATGGGAAGTATGTTGTCCAACTTCCTTTCAAAGAAGGAACATATCCCTCGATAGGTTTGTCTCAAAGATCAGCTCTTACACGGTTCCTACATTTAGAAAGAAAATTCCAAACAAACCCGTCATTTAAGGCTGAATACCAAAAGGTATGCAATGAATACAAAGAGCTTGGCCACATGACTGAGGTACCACTTGATGCATTGAAATCTCCACACTATTTTCTTCCTCACCATGCAGTTTTGAAGGAAGCTAGCTCAACCACGAAATTGCGAATTGTATTTGACGCTTCCTGCAAAACATCCGACGGGACGTCGCTCAATGATCATCTTCATGTTGGCCCTAGATTGCAAGACGATATCTTCGATCATATCGCCCGTTTTAGGAGGTTCAAAGTCGCATTTACAGCTGACATAAATAAAATGTACAGACAAATTTGGGTCACTCCAGGTGATTCAATGTACCAACTTGTGTTATGGCGAGATGTAGAAGGAGACGAAATTAAAACGTACCGTCTTAACACCGTTACATTCGGTACAGCTTCTGCACCGTATCTAGCTATCCGAACGCTTCAACAACTGGCAGCTGATGAACGTGATGACTTCCCGCTTGCATCGAAAATAGCTCTGAAGAACTTCTACGTTGATGATTTAATTCATGGAGCAGACTCGGTAAATGAAGCGTTGGAGATGCAGACACAACTCATAAGGATGTTGAAACAAGGAGGTTTTCCGTTACGAAAATGGGCAAGCAACTGCGAGAAACTATTGATATCTGTACCGGAAGAAGACAGGGAGATACAAATACCATTATCATTTGATGAAAAAAATGCAATAAAAGCTCTAGGCATCCAGTGGTATACTGCAAAGGACATTTTCACCTTCAAAATCTCACTTCCAGAACATAAGAGAACGACAAAACGGTCGATATTATCAGATCTTGCGCGCCTTTACGATCCAATGGGCTGGATAGCACCCTGCGTCATCACTGGAAAAATAATAATGCAAGATATCTGGAAAGACAAACAAACTTGGGATTCTGAGCTCCCATTAACAATAATTTCTGCGTGGCAAACTTTAAAAACTGAACTGAGCCTTTTAAGCGGCATCGAGATCCCTCGCTGGATTCATCTGACCAACGAATCACATATTGAAGTCCACGGATTCTGCGATGCATCTGAAAAGGCATATGCGGCAACAATTTACCTTAGGGTTACTACCGAAAATGAAACTTTCGTTAATCTCATCGTGTCAAAGACTAGAGTGGCACCACTCAAAACTAAATCTTTAGCTCGGTTGGAGCTTTGTGGAGCTCTTTTATTAGCACGACTATTGGTCAACACTGTGGATACGATGGAACTGCAATCAGCAAAAATTTTCACTTGGTGCGACTCTCAAATAACCCTAGCTTGGATTAAAAGCGCACCTTATCTGAGAACAACGTTCGTTGCCAATAGAGTGGCTGAAATCCAGGAACTGACTGATTCTGGGTGTTGGAATTACGTTCCATCTAAAGACAATCCAGCTGACATTGCATCTCGAGGACTCTCTCCAAGTAATCTCATTCAGAACCGTCAATGGTGGCATGGACCTGAGTTCTTACAATCGTTTGACGAAACCATTTACCTGTCTACCGAAATCCAACCTACGGAACTTGAAATGAAAGGATCGGATAGCTCCAAAGCCAAAAGTAAGTTGATCGCATCTGGGTACCCCTTAATTAATATTTTTCAGCTCTGCGTTCACTTCACTACATTCGAATCAAATCAAAGTCTTTTCAACCGTTTTTCATCTCTGAATCGTTTATACCGAGCTGTAGCGTACTGGCGTCGATTCCTAACAAATTTTCAATTTAAATCAAAGAAATTGTCAACTCGTGTACGTGGATCACTCTCAGTCGATGAAGTATCTTCAGCTCGATTACGTTTGATTGTTCTTGTACAGCAAGAGTATTTCGCTGAAGATATCTCGAAGCTCAGCAAGGGAGAAACAGTCTCAAAACAAAGCAAACTGTCGAAACTTTCCCCTATAATGGATGAAAAAGGCATCTTACGAGTTGGAGGTCGATTAGAAAATGCTAATCTGCCCTATTCACAAAGGCATCCGATAATACTCCCGTCAAGTAACTTCCTCACGTCACTCATCGTCCACGACACCCACTTAAAAACTCTCCACGGCGGTCAGCAGTTAATGATGGCCACACTTCGGTCGGAGTATTGGATTCTGCATTTAAAATCCACTGTTAAACAATGCATCCATAAATGTTTAAAATGCTATAGATTTAACGCAACAGGGATGCAGCAGAAAATGGGCAATTTGCCAACCCCGCGAGTGAATAAAGCGCGCCCTTTTCGAACATCGGGAGTCGACTATGCTGGCCCTGTGCAGCTTAAAGCTTGGAAGGGTCGATGTAGCAAGGTTACCAAAGCGTATATAGCGATTTTTGTATGTTTTTGTACGAAGGCAGTTCACCTAGAGCTTGTTAGCGACTACACCACATCTGCATTTATCGCAGCTTTTAAGCGTTTCACCGCTCGCCGAGGGATATGTTCCAATTTGTACAGCGATTGTGGCACGAATTTCAAAGGAGCTGCAAATGTTATGGAATCGGAAAAAACTTTTATGCCAAAGCAATGGAAGGACGATATCGCAAGACTTTTGCAAGATAATGGTACTCAATGGCATTTCAATCCTCCTGCAGCTCCGCATTTTGGCGGCCTGTGGGAAGCAGGTGTAAAATCCATGAAGTACCACTTAAAGCGGATAATTGGACATTACACTCTAACCTTTGAGGAATATGCGACTGTACTAGCACAAGTAGAAGCTTGTTTGAATTCTCGCCCACTTTGCCCAGTAAATGAAGATCCTGACGATCTCTCAATTTTGACACCAGGACATTTTTTAATTGGGTCAGCACTCAACACAGCACCAGAAAAGGACTTAACAGGAGTTAAGGAATCTCATTTGGACAGATGGCAGCTTATGCAAAAAATTCATCAAGATATTTGGAAAAGGTGGACTACTGAATACCTGGCTCGCTTACAAAAGCGTCCGAAGTGGCTAACGCCCCATAATGAACTGAAAGTGGGTCAACTCGTACTCTTATCTGAGGAACAAATGCCCCCCACTCTTTGGCGCCTTGGAAAAATCACGGACCTGCACCCCGGAACGGATGGAAAAGTTCGTGTTGTCACAATTAAAACTGCAACTGCCTCATTAAAGCGACCTATAGCCAAACTTTGTTTCCTGCCAATGTTAAATGACTCACGCACACAAACCGACGAACACACACTTTAAACCTAATTCGCATGTTATCTCCTAAACTTAATTAATTTAAACTTAATTTTATTAATACATTAATCTTATAAATAATTTATAATCTATAACCTAGTATTGCCACACACCATTCACCTTACCTACCATTTTTTATTCTTTCATGTACACCATCGGTCACACGTCGAGGATCTATAATCTCACGATCTTTACCTGGAATAAAAGCCGAAAATCAACCCAACATGATTTACACAGCCAAACCATGCTTTTGATGACATCGTTTCCTTTTCCGCGGGCCCGGCAGGATGTTGCGATGCAACATGCATCATTGTCAATTTATACAATAATATCAAATATCTACACGGATATCCGTCGGCATTTGATCTACGGTGCAAAACGCCGACGGCAAAAGAATTAAATATTGATGCATACATTTTTTTTATCGCTGTATATTGCCAAAAATTGGGAGCCCATAAAAGATGACAGAAAATATATGACTATTTGTGGGAGTTAACTATGCAAAAATGGGTTCGATGTTCTTAGTTTTAGCTCCTCCCACTATGCGATGTTTTTGTGTACATAGTCAAGCAGCGGTTGACGATCGATCGACGGTGATGAGAGGTGTGAGGTGATGCTGTGCCTAGCTTTGCACAGATTATAACTTGTGGACATCCAGGTACCTCTATAGGGCAATGATCTATAGCTGGACCAAAATCGGAATCAGCTGATGAACCGAGATGTTGTTAAGGCAACAATAATGCATGAAAATCATTCCCAAGTCGTCAGTTGAATAAAGCGAATTACAAATAAAAAACGTTAACTTTGAATTTAAAATCAATTAAAAAAAAGGAAGTTGTTTCATTTCAAAAGAAAACTTTAATTTTCACTCGTTTGACCACAGTGCGCAATTTAAATTGCAGAACACTTTGTCGGTTGATTTTATGCGATCTCTTTTTTTTGAATTCCGTCGGCAATCTAGTGGTGTTACTCCGCGACAGTTTGACTGCGGAGGATACAATCGTTTTCATTTTTTTTGCTTATGTCCTTGCGGCAAACAACTGGAGTGCATTTTAATGCCTGTGAAAAGCTCCAGTTTTAATAATTGATGCCATGATGGATAATTTTCAAGGTCTAAACATTATTCAACGACCGATGGAACTTTTTTTATTCGATTTTATGTCATTCATTTAAATTTCAATGCATTAAAACGACCAAAACGATACAGCGGTTTGGGTACACAAAATTGATATTTTCTATGCTGGGTGAATACAAAGTTCACATTCTTATTTTACCTATATAATATCTTTGTAATGATTTAAATGTGCATATCGGGTAAAGAAAATAGAAATTAAGGACAAACTTTGGGTTAGAATTAAGAAAGCGTGGATCTCCATCGGACAAAAGATGCAAAAAGTTGGTCAGAAGTTTCCACATAGAAGAAGCAAAGCTAATAAAATCATGGTAAATCTACCAAGTATTAATTTGGTTAATTTAGAAATAGTGCTTCCTTTACCAAAATTTAGTTTTCTTTTACATTTCTTCAAATGTGTGCTACTTCTGTGTCCATCAGAAATCTTGTCATCACTATATTTTTTAAAATGCAATTTGATTGAAATTAATTTTTAATATGCCTTAATATTTCTCAAAGTTCCATATATAGGTATACAAATTACAGTATTTTGTTTAAAAAATTAGAAATAAATTATGCTTTCAAAAAAAATTCATAAGTGAACTATTTCTTTGTCCATAGCTGTACAACGATGTCCTATAGCTCTTTTGAAAGCTTATATTCAATTATTTTAAATGTTTTTTTCAAATCAAATTGTTTGAGGACTACTTTTTGAGAAATAAAATTGCAAAGTGAATATGTTTGAACAAAATTTTTAATTTTAGTTTTCAAAATTTTGTTAAGTGCCTTTACATTTTTTAGATATTAAAAAAAACCGAAAGGTACTGGTTTTTTTCAGTATTTAGCTTAGAATCTATAAGAGCATTGAATATTGAAAAATTAAAAAAAAAAATCACAATTTGTTTCCAAAATTAAATTTCTAAAAAACTTATCACTTAAGCAACTTAATTTAAAAAAATTAATAAATAAAGAAGCTGAAACACATAATTGTGTGTGGTCTTCTTCATTTTTAATAATTTAATTTGTTTGCATTTTGAGTCAATTTTTCGAAATTGGACCCCGGCCTAAGGGAGAGGTGGAGGGGAGATATTCATACATATTTTGAAATCTAAATCAAAACATGTTTCAGTAATAATTATTTTTGAGAATCTTAAAATTCGATAACCCTACAGAACTATAGTTTTATCGTAAAACTAGCTTTGGAGCAAGTCAATAATATGGCCGTTAAAGTTTCAGGTGGGAAAGTATTCCACAAAATTTTAGGTGTAATAAATTCTCACTCTCCGTGGGAATTAGCTCCACTTTGAAAAGTGAAATAGATTCTCACTAAAGCCCCATTCACATGAGAGCGACCAACGAATGACGAATTAATGAATAAATGGGATTTTTAAAACCTTTAATAACCTAAATTCTTCACAAAATCTAAATAAAATGATAGAAAAGTAAATTAGTTTCATGTTTAAATACTAAAATTTTTAGTTTTAATTACTTATACAATTTTTCTTTTATTTCACTAATTTTAGTGGTTTCACAATATTTGTTAATTTATTATAAAAAAGCGACGCGTTTCGGATTTTATATATCCATCTTCGGGCTTAACTTAATGACTTGTGACAAGTCATAAAGTTAAGCAAGATCAATTTGAGAAAAAAAAATTGGTCGTAGCGAATTGCGATCGTTCCCGACGACCAATTTCTTTTCTCAAATTTATCTTGTTTTAGTAATCAAAATGAAAATTATAGTATACAAAAATTAATCTAGCTTACATTTCTATCATTTTGTTTAAATTTTGTGAGAAATTTAGGTCATTAAATGTTTTAAATAAAAGAAGAAGATAATGACAATGGTCATCTTTTTTTGATTATAACTTTTTTGTTTTCAATTTCACGAAAAAAAGTGTGTTAACATAAATTGTAGAGATTTTAATTCTCTACGCAAATGTGGAAAAATTTTGTTTGTGATATGTATGGTTCTCAAGATATTGCAAAGACCTTTTTACGCCCCCTTTTCCAAAATGGCAGACAAATGGGGGGGGGGGAGAGTTCAACCCCGAAAACTCGGTTTTACACACACTGATCCCTCCTACAGATCCATCAAAAAAAATTTGTTCTGTACAAAATGCAAGGTTCGGCCAAAATTTTGTAACATTTCAATGGACTAATAGTTTTTTTTTGGTTAAAAAAAAAAAAAAAAAAAAAATAGACGATGGCTATTTGAATATTTTTAGGGGACTCAGCAGAGCGTATATGAGGGTAAGATTTCTAAGCACAGAATAAGAATATTTTTGAGATACCTGAGTTAACTAACAAAAATGTTTGGCAAGTTTCCAACAACATAATTGAGTCAGAAAAAAAATTGACAGTAAGATAGACGTTTGCTAGAGATTTTAGAGCTAATATCATAGATAATAACATCTTAGATTTGCTGACGATCGGAAAGGCTCCCAAGTTCCACTCAAAGGCCTAATATACAAGAGACAAGTCATGCAGCAGACGAATTTACAAGTGTGGAAGTCCAGTGACTACACGACTCACGGACATCAATGATACTTGTTCAAAATTGAATAAAAACGCTTTCAGAAAAATCTCTATTCACCTTAACGTACAGTTGGTGCGACTGATAAAAAATCATTTTTGGACTTATCCATTTTAAAACTTTGTTTTAGCTAAAGCTACCTATGTATGTATGCCGACACATGTTAAAAAACAAGCGAAAACTAAAAATATGAAGCATAAGTTAAAATTTTCTAGCTTAACCTAAAAAGTGTATTCTTTTTTTTATTCATATAAATCAAAGCTTAAGCTAGGACTGTCTAGCTTTAGCTACTAGTAAAATGTATGACTTAGCCAGCTTTAGCTTCTTTCAAAAACAGCTTTTACTTTTTTTTTTTTTTACTCACAATACCCACAAAGTGCACGAAGAAAAAAAAAAATATCATTCTAAATAAAATTGTGAAAATAATCTATATCTGTATGTTTGTATGTAAGAAAATCAGGCTAACATCAATCACTCGAAAAAATTAAAACCCACAAATGCTAATGAAAGCTGGAAAATAAAATTAACAGATACTCTCTCCAAGGCAGCAAATGAAATTTCCAAAAATTCAATTACGACTTTAGAGTGTGTGAAACCCACATGATGTGTCTATATCTAAATAAAAAAAAATATTCCATATACGCCATACGCTCTTTAATATAGAACACATGTAAATATTCGCATCAGACACGAAAATCATGTGTCGCCTTGAAGAGTTCATTAATTTTGCAAAACAAGAACAAAATTCAAATCTATATATATAAAAAACCTATCTTATCCAATTGCCTGAGTAAGTTTTTCTTCTTTTTTTCTTTTAATAACTTATTATCATCGCAGCCAGTTATCGTAAAACTTTAATATTATTTAAGATTCCAGATAAAAAAATAAAATCGTTTCTAATTGAAAGTATGGAGGTATGTGTCTGTTAAAAATAGATCGTTTTTTTTTTTTTTTAATGAATATAAACAAAACTTTTCAGATGTGTGTGCTTGAAGTAAATAAGTTTTTCTTTCTTTTTTTCTCCTTTAATTAATTATTATTACTATTATACTCAACGAGGTATTATAAGAGAGTGTATTCCATTCGTTTCAAGTGGAGAAAAAACTGAAGAATTTTCCTTACGTAATTTACTGTGGATTCGGTTAAAAGTTCTTCACAGTTTAATTATACTGCAGTATAAAGTAGAAGATGAGTTTCATTTATATTGTATTTGTCTTGAATACATTTTTTTGTTTGTTGTTTGAGAAGATATATGTACCAACATATTCCCGCCTGGAAAAAGAATCTAGTTTTCAATAAGGCCCTGGCAAGTTTTTCATAGTTACTAACAAGGGTCTAGCAAGGGCTACTATAGGCATTCGCTAGGCCCTCGCCAGTTATGTACCTTTTTGCCTTGTCAGTTAAATTCTGCCTAAGCCCTGACTAGAAAAAACCAGATTTATGCCACATATTTCAACTAGTGTCTGGTACCTACAGTTGCTTCTAGTAGGCATTGTTGACGGAAGACATTTCCTTGGCGACCCACGGCGACGGCCAGCAGGATGATACAGTTGGTGCCTCCACGAAAATTCTCCATGGTTTTAATTTCAACAGGCACTTCTCGTTGTTTGTTATGTTGATTTTTTTCGAAAACTTTAGTGTACTTACCACGTTCCAGCTTGCCGATAAACCGATGGTTGGTCATGTCCACTACAAAGTTCTCATAGTCCCAATACTTGTGTTGTTTGTGTGCATTTACGCCACGTCAGCATAAAAGCATGCAGCGCCTGCACAGTTAATTAACAACACACACATTTTTATAACGATATAATAAGATCCCGCTTTTTTAATTTTCATAAAATGACTTCACTATTACTTCAGTATTTTATTAAATAATAAATAAATGTTCTCAGCGAGGTACTCATTGGGGCCTGTCATGTTTTCCTCGCCTAGGTTTCCCTTACCGAAATCTTGCCAGGGCCTTGCCTAAACTAGCCAAAAACTTGCCATTTTTTCAGGCGGGTTGCATTTAAATGAAAACTCAGTTTAATTAAATGAAAAATTATTTCTTCTATTTATTGGGATTTTTATTTTTGACATCAATAATTATGTAAAAATAACAGGTTTAGTTTTTGAAAATTTCGGAGCTTTATATAAAAAAATTGGCTGTGCAACACTAAAACTTTAATTTTAAAGCAAACAAATTCAATAAAATAATAATCCACACAATCTAAAATCATAAAAAAATATTCTGCTTGATATGTTCAATAAAAGTTACCTAAGTAACAATTAGATATTTAAATCTTTATTGTCTTAAACATATCATAAAACGTGCCCTAAATTTGAAGCATTGTTTTTTGAGTTTATGGGCTAAAAAGGCAAATTACATTTTTTTTTTGGAAATGTGTATCTCGACAAATAATACATAATATTGTTTTTTTTTTTTTTTTAAGAAATTTCAAAGCAAACATTGTAGCTCTTAAAATCTACACAAAATCGGTAACTAGGTACATTTTTTCTTTTTTCAGTAAAACTACACAAATATTAAAAATAACCTTACAAAAATAGCTACTTAAAGGCAATGACCCGCCTAAAAAAAGAATTTAATTTTTAATTAGGCCCTGGCAAGTTTTCCATATAGTTATTAACAAGGGACTAGCAAGGGTTACTATCGGCAGTCGCTAGGCCCTCACCAGTTATGTACCTTTTTAACTTACTGCCTAAGCCCTTACTAGTAAAAACTAGATTTGTTCTAAATATTTTTTTTTTTAAGATGAAGGCTGGGTGCAAAACTGTGAAAAAAGTGGACAAAAATTATTCTTTTCTTTTCCATTTTGATGACGAATTCACAATGTTTAAGAACCAAACATTTTATTTATTGTACGACTTTGATCATTCGGTACGGGAAAACGGTTCAATATGGATCGATTTGAAATTTTACAGATATAGTGCTGGTCTATAGTTCATTAAAATGTCTTGCTAAGTTAAGTCCTGCAATCGATATTTGTAAAGCAGTGAAATATTTACTAAAAGTCTTTAAAAAGTCGTTTTTTTCTTAACTTTTCTTAATCTTACGGTTAGGGGGCCAACAAAAATAATCATTATATATTTTTAGAAAGATCTTGTAGAAAATGAATTTCAATTTTCAAAACTGCCCTTAAATTTTCTCACTCGGCATTCCTTGCTGAGATATTCCTAACCAAATTCAAAAGTCTCATTTTCATTCAAAGCCAGATATTCTTCTGAAAAAAAGTTTTAGACCTCCGAATTAAGACAACAATAAGGTAAATAAACAAGTTATCGAATCAATACGTTTATCTGACTAAAAAAAATTCAAACGAAATGACACTCTTCAAAAAAAAAAAAAATTTTAAGAATAAAAATTTTGTGCTCGTGCTGTTTCTTATGATTGTGGAATAACGGTACCTTAAAAAAATTTTGTCCTTAAATTTTTGGACACAAAAAACATAAAATTTTAGAATGCATTTTGGTTCATCTCAATACGATCACTTTTCACAGAGATACAGCTCTTCAAAAAAAAAAAAAACACAAAAAAAGTAAAACTTTTTTTTCCCTTAATTTTTTTGACTAGTGTAGGTCCAAAAACATTCATTGTTATTTTTAGTATTTGATTCTATAAGAACATGTTTATATATCTTCTCGGTTTTTTTTTCTTACCTTATTAAATAAACGTGCTCATCGAGCACGTCATGTTGTCCTCGTCTATGTTTTCCTTACCGGAAACTTGCCCTTGCCTAAACTTTCCAAAAACTTGCCATTTTTCAAGGCGGGAACATTCAACATTAACGTTTTCATTAAGTTCAGTTCAGTTCAGAAGAGGGAAACTTGATCCCTTTTGCAGTTTTTGTATCAAAACTTTTTATTTACGTTTTCTAGAGGACCCGTTCCTATGTTAAAATAGCTTCCTTTTTGCAAAGAAAACACCACTTAGTTGTAAAAAGTTAAGGTGCTGTTTTAAAAAAAAAAATAAAAAGAGTCAAAAGGATCAAGTCTACCAAAACTATGGGAGACTTGTTTGCCCCTTATATCTAGGAGACTTGATCTTTAGGCCTCTCTAGTAGAAACATCGTTCATTTTGAACAAGTAAATAATTTATTAATTCAAAGAAAAAATAAATACAAATAAAAATTAAAAAACTAATGACCATAAAAAAGGATACCGTTGTTTTCATCATTTCCGAAGAACCATTTGACTGTGAGTAAACGCAGTGTTGTTTTGGAAAAACAAAACATCCCACTTGCTGTATGCCCTGAGAGCTGAATTTGGCAATTTTTCAATGACATAAGTTTGAGACACTTTGCAGATATTATCGTTTCCAGGACATTTAACAGCTTTTTATCGCCTCTTTTTTGAGAAAATTTGACCTTAAAATTATTATTATTATTTTTTTTTTTTTAGATAACTTTGGATAGTACAATATATTTGACGATAGCCAAATTATCTCTTATAACACATAATACAATTTCTTTAACTATATCTTCATCCATTGGAGTTTCCACTTTTGTATTTTTTGATGGCTTATGTTTTTGGCATTAGACCTACACATGATATAATTATTTTAAATTACGTGAAAGGGTCGTATAATAAAATTTTGAATTGAATAAAACTTTAAAAATCCTAAATGCAAAAGTTCCAAAACTAAGTTATACTTGGGAGATTTGATCCTCTAGGGGAGACTTGATCCCGGGATCTGTGCGCATTGAATTATGACTGGTATAGACGCATCGATATGAATTTAAGGACACTTTTAAATTCTGCCAAATGAGCTAGTTGAACTTTTTTGCATCAGGAAATTTAGATGGGTGTTGGTGGGGGAGGGGGTGGGGGGGTCAAGTCTCTCTCTCCTCCCCTATATTTCCTTCAAAATACCTATGTTTTCTTATTAAACAAAAAAGTCTAGTCCTCTTATCCATATGTGTTAAGCGTAACGTGTTTCGAAAAGTTTGTAAGTACTTCGTTTTTTTAATAAAGCTGTTATTTATCATCCAACTAAATACGACTTTCTCTCAAACCTCAAAAAATGAAAGCTAAAAACCACCCATCCACTCAATTTGCTAATTTCTAACTTTAACTTTTTGAATTCAAGTAAAATTTTCTGTCAGTAGGTAACTTATCGTTATCATTATTAAAATATATATGTGAAGGTATACATTATACAGTATCAAATTCATACGTCAGAAATTTAATTAACCTCTATAAAATAGATACCTACTTTAATTTAATGCTCAGTTCATCTCTCAAATATAAGATTTTGGAAGAAAATTTCATTACAACCAAAGCGCTTGGAATAACTTAAAAAAAAAAAAATTATAAAATATACACAAACGCACACACACACACCATTTCTGTCTGTCTATTCCATTTCAGGACTTACCCCCTACACAGTATGCTTATGTATGCCTTGAGGAGTAATGTAATTTGCAGATCATCAAAATACCTTCAAGTTGTATAGGGCTTAAGATATTCTTTTAATTGTTATATTTTGTAAGCAGCTTATTTGCCATTTTTCGTTTACTTGGAAAAACATAAGAGTTAATATTCTGATAATCATCCAATCTTACTTTATATGTACAAAATATATTTTAGTTCGATAGGTATGTAGGGTAGGTATACGCTCAATACACTTCACGTTAAGACAAAATAAACAAATAAAAAAGATTTAAAAGAATTTGCAAGGTTATTTTTCAACACACCCTCAATTTTCGAATATTTTAAATCACAGTGTAGGTATAACTCAACCACATTCACAGAAATGTTTTGATTTTTTTGTGTCTCAGAAATTTAAAAAAGATGGCTTGAGTTTTTAAGAAGGATATAAAAACAATAACATGAATTTTTAATCCGGAAACAAAGTTGAGCTATATATGACGGAGTTTTTCCTTTTTGTCTGCTTTACTAAAATGTAAATAAACATATTTTTCTCATCGACTATGTAGGTGTGGTTTATAAAATGTAAACAAGCATAATGTTTTTATACTTAAAAATTCAATTTGCTGAATTTTCACACCTTTTTACTTGCGATATAATATGTATGTAGAGGGCAAGTTTAGGATTCGTGCAAAAAATCGAACTCGGGATAACAATCAAACTTGACATTACGATGATAGAGAACACGAAAAAAGTGGGTCCCGCAATTCCGTCTGTCTGTCTGTATGTCTGTATGTTTGTCCACGGCCTACAGCCTTAATCGATTAAGCGATTTTCTTCAAACTTGAAGCATAAGATCGAAATTTCTATTTGTAGCTCAAAAAATAACGGTACCTACTTGCCATTCAACCGTTTTGAAAAAAATTATTTATCTCAAAAACGGCTCTTAAGATTTTTTTTTTAATTTTTTTGTGTGTACTAGGGTGGTATGGTCTACATTTTGGTAGAAAAAAAAAATTACCAAAAACCGTTATTAACGGTACCTGCCATAGACAAGTTTTTGTTTTTTTTTATTTTCGATTTTCGACTTTCTCGTTAACCGCTTAACCGATTTTGATCGAAATTTTTTACTTAGGAGGTCCTATCAAGTTAGAAGTTAGCATAATACTGCAATTTTTAAATTTACTTTTTACCTTACAGGCAACTTAAAGTTATTGTCTTAACTAATTTTATACCAGCATAAATCATGTTTTTGTAAAATCTTTTTGAAATAAAATTATATATCTATCTATCTATCTATCTAATACTGCATGCATATATGTATTTTCAAAAAAATATTTTTTGGATTTAAAAAATTTTTTTTTTTTTTTGAAAAATATTTTTTTTTTTTTTGAAAATTTTTTTTTTTTTTGAAAAATATTTTTTTTTTTTTTGAAAAATATTTTTTTTTTTTCTAAATATTTTTTTGAAAACGGGTCGATGGATTTTTTTGAAATTATATTTTTTGCTGTATATTATTTTATTTTTAAAAATAGCATACCAAGTTTTTTTCTAAAAAATTTCAAGAAATTTTATATTGTATAAAAAATTATTTCTCAAAAAAATCGCTTCAACAATTTTTAAAATTTTTTCTGCATAAATTCACATTTAATCAAGAATTGAGATGGCGTTCTTCATTCTGAGATTAAAACACTAAGTACTTGTTTTATCAATTTAAAGAACGTGGTTCATGATTTTTTTTTTTCATATTCAAATTTCGGTTCTTCAATTTTTTAAATTGATAAATACATACATCTTTAAAATTCGAAGAAACTTTTACTACAAGAGCAAGTTCATGCGACCCAGTCGTGCATTTTATTTCTCTCGTGAATTCTTCATTTTTTTGCAGAGTAATTTTTTGTGTGTTTGTTGTTTTAAGATTATTTTGATCCTTCAATTTGATAAAAATTTAATATCAATTATTTAGTGTTGGCAAACATTTAAAATGTATTTAAAGTTTAAAATATATCTAGGTAGGTTGTGTGCCTTAGAGCTATATTACGCAAAGGTAAGCGAAAAGAACAATCCTCATGTTATTCTCAAAGAGACTTGAAATCCTTATTCTTTTTTTTTTTTGTATATAACAAAAGGAAATATTCATCCGTAAAGTATTGTATACATATGTATATGAAGCTGTCGGTGTATGGTAGAAAAAAGAAATAAATTTAAATAAAATATTTCAAAAGATAAATCCGGTTATATTGTATATTTCCTTCTATATATGTGGCATGCAATGGACCATGAAGATTTCCTCACCTCGAGCATAGGTAGAACATAAATGAAATTTTTCTTTTATATTATTTTTTTTGCTTCAAGAATTGCATCCTTAAAATCCTTTAAAAGTTCAAGATTTTCTTAAGAGGATATTAAATAAAAAAGACTGTAAGGAAATATGTACCTACAATTGTACATTATAAAATGTAAAAATCAAGATATTGATAAAAAAAAAACGAAAAATCTATAGCCTCGAGTCATAAGGAGTTTCATATTATCCTGTATTACATAATGTTCCAGAAGACAAATGGAATAAGAAGTATTCGGAGCTGTTTTGTATGTGCATTCCTTAAGGCTGATGAGATTTTTAAGACTACACCTTGATAATCCCCAAATATGGATGTACATTATACGTGCCATAAATACTGTTAAACATTTTTTTTTTCAAAATAACGAAGATTAATATGAAATAAGTTATATTTTTTTTGCATTAAATTTATATTATAAATAAAATCATGCAATTGCTACTCAAAGTGGTCACACTTAACCTTAACACAGACTTTAAGTCACTTCGGCAAATTATCTATTTGACAGCACTAACCTTTTTCTCGAGAAAATTTACCATTGCTCGAAGAAGGCTTGATTTGATTTGAATGTCCTCTCGGGCAAGCCATCAGCTCTAGCTTTGTCCAAAAAAAATAATCCAGGGGACTGGATAGTTTTTTTCCAGACACATTTTGGGTCATTTTGGCTTTCTGGGCTGAAGCTGAGTCTTGCTGAAATACGCAATTTCTTTTATTGTATAGAGTTTTGTTGAGTGTTTTTACGTCTTCTTGGTAGCTTCGTGCTCTTATTTTACGCCTTGCTCATAAAAATGTAACGTGGTGGTAGTGGTACTTTTGAAGCTCACTCGCACCAAAACTACGACCGAACTCGGAAAATGACCACTTTTGAATCTGCCAATTTTTTCTTTGCTTCTGGCAAATTACGAGCATGTAACCTTATCATTTGGCGGTTGAGCGTAACTTCTAAGCAATGCTTTTACACTTTTATGTTTATTTTTCTTCATGGCATTATTCAACCTGTGGCCAGTCACTAGGCGAAGAGCACCAGTCCCAGATAATTTTCAATGAGCCGTGATATGCCTCTTTCTGAAATACCCATCCCTCGGGATATGATTTCTGTTTTCCTTAAATGATTTCATCGAATTGGAGGTGTCGCTGGTCTAACGGCATTTCTTGTCCTCAGACCTCGTGGACGACCAGTCCAAGATTTGTCTTTCACTCTTATAGGCTTTTCACACTAAGCCCAAAACCCTGCTGCACCACAACTTTTCGAAAACTACAAGTTTTATATAAAACCACTCCAAAACCAGTTACACATTTTGAAAAATTCAGTCCCAAATCATATGTCAAAACAAAAGCTGTCTGGATGCTGTGAAGAGAAATTAAATCCACTAAATTTGAACACATTAGACAAGGCGTCAGATCGCGCGTCTTTATTGCTACGGAGCCAGTACGCTTTCGAATTAAATTAAATATCCAGAATTTTCACATTCAATTTGCTGCGTTAGGACATGAACTGAAATGAGGTAAAAGGTTGTAAAACGCCTGGGAAATAGACAGATTCGAAAAAAGTGGTATTTTTCCATCCGATTTTTCCATTTGCTTTTAGCTTTTTTTGTTATTTACTGCAATTATTGTTTTATTCAAAGCATCGGCGCCATCGCGCCTGTACGTCGCGTGGTCGTGTCCATTGTGTTTGCCTGAAAGCAATAGCCGCTGACTTCAAAACAATTGAAATGTCAAACGAAAACAAGTAAATGTTCAGTGTGAACGATTTTCGGGTTTTGGTAAACATTTTGGCGAAAACCCCGTTTTGGGTTCAGTGTGAAAAGCCTATTAGAGTAACAATTTACTGTTTAATTTTATACGCAAAATGAACATTCGATTGCCCCTGACAGCTTTTAGAAACTTGCAAATATGAAAATTTTTCCATGTTTCTATGTTATTATTGCTTTGCTTACTTGGTGGAATTTTAGCGAAGCAGCCTCTGGAAAAGGTATACAACTTCATATTGCGAATGTTTTACTTCTTTATAATTATTAACCGTTAGTTAGTCGTGAATTAGTTGTGACAATTTGGAATTTGCCGCTTGATGTTTTCTATGTTTTTTTGCAAAATTGTCTTGTTGGTACAAAAATTGGTAAAAATTTATTATATTGCTTAGGGCCAGTTGTACAAACGTGGTTCAACATTTAATTCGCCGATTTCGTAAATATCTACCTAACGTTGCACGAAAAAATTGAAATTGTCACAACTAATTCAGAAGTTATAATGAAAAATTATTAAGTGCCAGTTGTAATCATGGGTTAAAAGTTTATACGTGGTTCAGCATTTTTAATTCACCGCTCTCGGCGGATTAACTGAGGTTCAACGATGGTTCAAGACTCAAGTATGTGATAATAGCTAAGTACATGCCTGAACCATCGCTTAACCTCAGTAAATCCGCCGAAATCGGTGAATTAAAAATGCGGCGAAAGGTATTCATCATGAAATCTATGTAAGATGAACTGAACTTATTAGAAATTTCGTATTGACAAGGCCCTCACTAGTCAACTGATCAACTGAGTCCAAGTGAAATCGCCGTGACGAAACGAAAAGCTATTTTGAATCAATAACTCTTTTAATTAAAATAACCAAAATATATTAAAAACCTAATTTATTCTTATTCTAATTCTATTTTTATTTTCCTTTTTTTGCAGGTAAGTCGTCTTAAAAAAAAAGTAAAATTGTGAAGTTGGTAAGAATTTAAGTATAAATAAATAAAAATTTCCAATTTCAATTTTTAAATGAAATTAAGAAAAACAGAAAAAGGAAGCAACTATGTAAATCTTGTAATAGAAAAGATATTTTTCTTAAACACGCCTTAAAAGTCCTTTTTTGTGAATTCGCCTTATTAAATAAAATATTGCAAATATTTAAAAATTCTCCAAGTCTTTATGTCGCTCTATTTTAAATTTATAAATTTTAAAATTTTTCACAATAAAAATGCAAATGTCTCAAAATAATAACAAGACAACTTTAAAAATAGTTTTCCATTGAGCGATGACAATGAAATAGAGTTATCCTTAACGCTGGAGCTTGTATATCATAATAATTAGACTCAATTACTCTAAGAATTCAGAACAAGTCATTAGTTAAGGCATGTGTCCTGCTCCTGCATGCAGTTGCGTATTTAGGTCACGGAAGTCCATTTAGCATCGTTGCCGAATAACCTCCATCAAATGATATCCACACTAAAAAAAAAAAGCACACATCACTAACTCAGTGCTTTTACTTGATTCACACTTGCTCGCTCGGCATTGTACAAATGAAAAGTCCTTTGGTGCGTGACAGAAAACCGACAGCAAATTT
This sequence comes from Epistrophella euchroma, assembly GCA_947049315.1. Taxonomy (NCBI): domain Eukaryota; kingdom Metazoa; phylum Arthropoda; class Insecta; order Diptera; family Syrphidae; genus Epistrophella; species Epistrophella euchroma. Next base: position 114,221,520 of record OX346245.1, on the reverse strand, counting down.
GTCAAGCGAGGACAATAGACCCACTGTCAACATCGCCCCGTTCGTCGCCGTCGGCGTTGTCGTACGTCGGTCGTCGTCATTGTCATTCGAGGATATTTGGACTGAGTTTGAGTTGTGTATGTCAGGGACATACAAAGAATAGTATTATTGTAGTTGAAAGAAGTCTTATGTTCCTCTACAGTGGGCTTGGTCAATAATTGCTTTCTTTACAGCTGTGACTTCTGTGAAAAATAACTTCAAAATTAGCAGGCAATTAGAATGTTCCGTAGTGTACGTGCATACAAATCGTATGTGTAATTTTTGGAAATATGTTTATTAGCTTTGACATTGGCGCTTGCATGACGACTCCATATACCTTATAGGCCAGTCGCCAGAGGCAAAAAATGATTTTCCATAATGCAATAACAATATGATCAAATTTTATGATTGGAATTGGTAGGTGGGTTGTTTCTAAGTATACCAAAAAAATAACGGGACTGTAAGTGTTGTGCGTCGGCCGCCATTTTAAAAAAAACGCTTTGTTGCCAATATCTCGAGAACGGCTTATGGTACACAAAATTTGTATTTTTTTGGTATATTTAGAAACAACCCACCTTTCAATTCCAATCATAAAATTTGATTATATTATTTTTGCAGAGCATCCGAGTTGAAAGAGCAGAGGACCAGATCAGGAAGTTAAAATCAGCGCGGAACATAAGTCTATAATAAATAGATTTATGCCCAAACTCGGTGGGACAAGAACCCATAATCCGATTATGGACGTATGTAGGTGATATATCCATAATAAATTTTCGAAATGGTGGGACATAATAACTATTTGATTATTTTTATAAAGTTTTCATAGCATCAATGGGTACTTAAACCTAAGGAGGTTTATTAAGAAAAAACTGGCGATATAGGCGCCTGCCTAACGGCTAAATATACCCTTAGGCTGCGGTTACGTCCATCGCTAGTAAGCGAATAAGTTAGTTTGCGCTAGCACGCTAGTGATAGAGTGCGTGCTAGTAAGCTAACAGATAAAAACTCATTTCATTTTCAAGCTTAGGTAGGTAGGTGGAAATGGCGGCACGAGCGTTGATCGAATCAGCGTTGAATCACGCGCCGCGCCGTTTTGATACCATAACTCGTGTGGACGTTTGTGATTTTATATGAGACATTCGCGGGTCAAAATACGAAGTTGGGCAAAATGTTGGCTTCAGAAATCCGTTTTCTACTTGTTTTGTGGTCTAGGGACTCTAACGAAAGACACGGGGTAGGAGCTACCACGCTAACCTTAACTGGCTGGACAGAATGATGACGGAGACGGAACTGGAGCCGGAACTGGAATAGCTGTCAAAATATTGAATAGACGCAAATTCAATGTTGCGAACACAACGGAACGTAGCCGCATACGGAGCTGCAGACGCAGACGGAAGAGTTCACCAACTTTTAACTTTTCACGTACGACACTTGACGTTTCAATTTATATGAAGAAAAAAAAACAACTTTTTGGGTCGGAAAAAAATATTGTGGTTATTTGTATCGCGATAAAAAAATTATTTATTAAAAGGAAATTATTGGAAACAAAAAATGTGAATTCTGAGCTTGTACACAAGAATATTCTTTTGTTTTTCTTCAAAATACATTCAAAGCTGTACAGCTGCATTGTGGACAGGTAAAAAAAAATAACGTACGACACTTTTTGACAGCTCTTCGAGTTCCGTCTGCGGCTCCAGTTCCGTCATTCTATTCTGTTCAGGCAGTAAAGCCATTTCGTTGCGTTGAGGAAAGAGATCAAGTCTTTGATCTTCAGTTGAGAGAGTTCATTATGAGGTCGTTAAAATATGCTTTTCCAAATGACTGCGCTTTCATTCTGGCCAGAGCGGGACATTTACAGAGGAAATGAAAGACATTTTCCTTTTCCGGCTGGTCCCTACAATTACGACAATTAGTATTTGGATAAATGCCCAGCCTCTCCGCATGTTCGCCGATCGGCCAATATCCAGAAAATCTCCCAACGACCCTGGCTATATCTCGCCCTGGTCTTCAAATTGTAGATGAGTTGTTCGGGTTTTGCTCTAAGTGGACCAAATATTTCTGGATGTAACGTAGCTAGCTAAACTGCGTGATTAATATTGAATGATAAATATTATGTTTTAGGATTTAACTTAGGCTTAACCCAAACCTAAACTAGGACGATTTCGCACTGGAAAAATAAACTTAAGTCCCAGTTTTATCATTGTAATATCATCCAAGTTTCGGAATTAAATCCAACTCAACTCCTGAAACGTGTTTTTCAGTGAATTTAGATCCACTTTAAACTCCTAATTAACACGAATTTAAGGATATGTGTAACCCAGGATTAATTGAATAGATATTTTTGAAAGATTCGTCTAAAATTACTGTCCAAATAGAGAGGGGAATATTATTAAAATCACTATTACAACCGTACCGCCCTCTCTCTTTCGATAGTGAAAACGTATTTCCATGGTGTCGTACTTTAACCCCAGCAATGAAAAATTGTCCCTATGAGTTTCTCTTCTCATGAAGAAGTGCCTCTTACCTCAGCTCTTCCGCTTTGGTAGAATTAGAAAATCGTAGTCTTCACTTCCATTCCTTCCGACTTAACATCCCCAAACAAAAAATGTTTAAGTCACTAGGCCATCAGCTTTCCGCCAAATTTTTCCTTATTTAGTATGCTCTTGTACTTAATTAATAAACCATTTATCACTTTATAACCTATAAAGAGCCATAAGAACAAGTTTGTGCAATCCAATCGTGTTTTATCTTCTTTTATTTTGTTAGTAAAATCTTAAAGCAGTGCCGATAAATGTATAAATCAACAATCATAAATGAATTATTAACACATGGAAAATATTTCGAAAAGCACAGAGCTCTTGGAGTATAGGTGGTCTATTTATTCAGTGCCCCTATCAGTTTACTAGTTACTATATTTTGACATTTGCGTCATACGTCAGTCCAAATATATCAATCATACTTTCGAATCTCTCGCTTACTATCTATCTCTCACTCTTTTTTTTCTCTGAAGTTTCTCTTAAAGATTCAAGGACCACGATTGTTTGTTTGCTTGAAATTAAAGTCAAACAAAAATGTATCTAGAATTAGATACTCTCAATCATATTCCTAGTTTTGTATCTATTTTATATATACATAATGTATACATTATTGTTACCTAACTAATCTGCGGCAATAGGATAATCAAGCCATATAATAAATCAAGATACAATTCGCTGCCAGCAATTTAGTTATTTATTACTATTTTTTTTCTCTCACATCTTTTGCTGTGTTGTGTACGAGAAAAGAGTCTTGAAATTGATACAAAAGCAATGCCGGTCAATGTTATAGTTGTTGTTTTTGTTTTTGTTTAATTTTATAAAGCGTTGTCGTCGGCATGTCTATCTAACTAAATAAATTCAATTCGATGCAATAAATTAAGCGACAACATCGTCGCGTCGTCTTTCGTCTACAACGTACGACGAATAGAAAAAAAAAAATAAAAATTTGCTTGGCGCAAATAGTTTTCACTTTCTGGGAGGTAGCAAGTATTAGATAGCTATAAACCCATGTACTTTTTTAGCTATGTATATGTATATTAAAATAGTCTGGACAGGTGGAGTTGCAAAACTTACTCTGTGGGGTGTGGTTAATTATTTCAAAACTGGTGGCATAAATTTGTTGGTTGAGTTGGCATTGATGACATATGAAAAAAAATCCAACTCTAGAAAAGTCTCTAACCAAACGATTATTGGATTTTACTTTACGATTACAACTTTAGGCCCAGTTTTTAAGTAAGAGATTATTCTAGTTTTGGAGATAAATCCAACTTAGCTTCTGAAACAGGTTTTTCATTTCATTTAGGATCTGTTGTACAAACGTGGTTCAATATATAACCCGTGGTTCAGAATTTTTAATTAGCCAGCGATGGTTCAGCTATTATCACATACTTACATGAACCTTGAACCATCGTTGAACCTCAGTTAATCCGCTGAAATCGGCGAATTAAATTACCTAAACGGCGGATTAAATATTGAAGCACGTTTATGCAACTGGCACTTAGATCTCGAGTTAAATCCGAGTTAACTCCGCGTTAAGTCAAAGAATTTGGTGATATAAATTGGTTATAGTAAGTTAACTTTTAATCACGAAGAGCCAGTTTTACAAACGTTGTTCAATATTTTTAACCCGTAGTTCATCAATTTTAATTCGATGATTTCGGCGGATTAACTAAGGTTCAACAATGGCTTAAGGTTCAAGTATGTGATAAAAGCCAATTACATCCCTGAAGCATCTTTAAATCTTAGTTAATCCACCGAAATCGGTGAATTAAAATGCCTGAACTACGGATCAAAATTTGAACTACGGATGTAAAACTGGCCCTATAAGAGTGACACTAACGGCCATATTATTCACTCAATACATCCAAATTAAAACTTAAATCTGGATTTAAATCATACAAATTCAATGTAAATTCATCTGGATTTAAGTTTAAATCCGGATGGAGTGAATAATATGGCGGTAAGTCACCATTTCAATAGTAGCGCATAAGGGCCGCCTTCTTTCGATAGTAAAAGACCAAAAGTTTCGAAAGTGAAAGCGCATTTCCATTGTGTCACTTTGATTTCGTTTGAAAGATTTTTGACAAATGAAACTTAAAGTTAATCGTACACTGAAAAACTGCTTCTAGATTCAATTTATTCCCACGATTAACTAATTGTACTTTAACTCAGAGTTAACCCAGCACTCTAAAATTGGCCATTAGTGTCTTATTTATACCAAACCTTTTTTAGTATCGACAGGTATATAAAGTATGATTAAATCAAAAGGTAAATTAGATCTAGTCTATATTATTTTATCAGTTTCTTGTGTTCTTGAAAATAGAGTGATTTTCAAAAACTAAGTTTTGCTCGCCCGGCCTATTAGACTTTAAAAGCTACTGCCAAGCACATACATATGTACATGCTTAAATCTACTATTCTACTCTTTGATGGTTGACCGAGTTTCTGATTGTCAGCCCGACTGGCGCTATGATAATAGCATAATTAAGCCTTTGCCATTTAGAAGTACATAGGTATAAATGCAGGTACATACTAATATATGTACGACTTACCTTAGTCCCCTCTATTTATAGATTTTAGTTTAGCAAATCAAGTTGTAAGTGTAATCGAATTTTATATGACATAATTAAAATACTTGCAGGATGCCTTAATGTACTGTGCGCATACGGTTGCAAGGTAAATGCATTTGATAAATAATTTTTCAAGGTGGAGGGAAGAAGGGAATCTATTATAGACAGGAAAATATTAATTATTTTGGCTAAAAGGTTTTGAAACTGATTGATTGTTAATAGTTTAAGATTATTTAATATTGTGTGGCCGAGAGTTACATGTCGAACTGGCTACACACCATTGTTGTGGCTCGTGGTCGTGATTCAATCTCGCTGATATAATTGGAACGCACCATGAACAGAACATGGGCAGAACCTGCCTGTATAATTATACATGATTTTTAACATTCACGATTATCAATAATGACAACTGCTTATAATAGTGTATTGCATCCAAACTCACGATGTTCCTGGTACCTGCTTTTGAGAAAAAGAAAAAAATCAAAATGACATTGATTTCGTTGATAATAATCAAAATCGCCCGACTTGTCAGCATAAGCCAAAAATTGTAGGTCCCCTTTATTCCTGTAATTTGACTGTAAAAATCTGTCCCAAAGTTGTCAAGTCGTGTGACTTTTAATCAACGCATTGTATTTTTCCGGTGCAATTACTAAATAGTTGCCCGTGGCGTAATGGTTAGTGCGTTGGACTGGCATAACAGAGGTCTGGAGTTCAATACCAGCCGCTTCCACCTTAAGTTTTTTTCGGAGCTACTACCTCTTGCGAGTAAGTGACAAATCCTCCAAGAGTATCTCTTGTCATAGAAAAGTGCCGCTCACCTTAGCCGTTCGGATTTGGCAATAAACTGTAGGTCCCATCCATTCCTGCAGACACGCACGCACCGGAATGGTTGAGAGTTGTAAGTCGCTAGACCCTGGTTCTTCATGAGCCGTATTTTGACAATGTTAACATTGTCATTTTACATTTTGACGTTTTAAATGTCGCCGCTAAGCAATAAAACTTCTATTTTTCCGGGTCGAGAAATATAATGTTAATTTTAAGTGTTTTTAAATGGCTTTAATCCATAAACAAATTGAGTTCTCGATTACCAATCGAAAACGGATGTAAACCTCGTGCGTAATCGCTAACGAGAAAAATTGTCTCTTGTCAACGCAGCGCCAACGGTTAACTTGGGTTCGGACATAAAAGGTTAAAAATCGCGTTGACCACATGTTACAAGTCAACGTATTTTGGGACAGCACGTCATGTCATTCGTGCTTATTGTCAATTTTTTACGGTGCGTTGGTCATAATATTTTTTGGCGACATCAGAGTGCCAATGCGAGGACTATTTCCATTGACGGTCTCGTGGCCTTAGGTCTATCAACAAGCTGTTGCACCATTAATTTTTTTTTATTACATACTCGCACCTTCCATGTAATTATTTGAAAGATTTATTTTAGGCGCCAGCTATAGCTATCATTGAAAATTTAAAAATTTAAGATTTAGGGCACTTAAAAAGCAAAATCAGTAATTATCTTGATGCCAATGTAAAGGTGACGACTTAAATAATATTTATTGCGAAAAAAAAAAATCGATTGGGTCTAACCTTCCACATAAATTGACTTTCATTTTTTCAATGATTGCACTACCTTATCAATGACCATTCGAAAAATAAAAGACATTTCATGAGAAAGGTTGGGCCGAAATTAAATTTTTTTTGGCTAGATATATTAATTCAGTCATAATCTTCATTTTGGCTTCAAAATAACCATAGATTTTGCATCCTAAACATCTTAAAAGACATCATTAAAATTTTCAATGATAGCTATAACTGGCCCCTTACTCGAAGATGATTTGCACGACTTTTAGACTAGGCGCATATTGAGCCGTGAACGTTATACAGCACAGCACGAATTTTTGTAAACAATATAAATCAATTAACCAGCGCGCATATTGATGAAGCGACGCGACATGACCTGACGCTTGTTTTACAAAACACGCGTGACAGTGATTGGAAGAGTTTTTCTTGCGAGACTTTGCACGTGCACGTGTTTTATTTATTTTCTGTCAAAAGAAAAATACAAAATATTAAACAAACTGTCAGTTAAATTGAAAATAACTAAGTCGTAAGTTTGCAAGTTTATTTATTGTCATTGACAAAAGAAATATTTATAAAACTTAGAAAAAATCGTTGCGAATTTTGTTCATTATATTATTTGTATGTGAAAAAAAAATTATTCAATAATATTTTGGCACAAGACAAGCGGTGCAATATGCGGATAACAACATGACACATTTACATTAATCGTTTCATGTGACACGCGTCAGGTCACGTCATACGCGTCGCACGCGTCTCAATATGCGCCTAGCCTTTAATAAAAAAATATGTAGCTATTTACTTGTTTAACTTTTTTAAAAACAATTTTTTTCTAAAACCGTTATAAAAAATATATTTATCTACATATTTGTTGATGTTCGATTCGTTAACTTGGTATCAATGGCGCTTATTCATACCTAGTCGTTTGCTAAACTCATGTTTTACTAAACTGCAGTTTAAGAGATATTAGATCAATGAATATCGGTCCTATATTATAACAATATATATATTTTGTAACATGTAAAAACCTCTAGTGGGCTACAGATCAGTTTTTGGTACTTTTTAATAAAAGTTGATTGTGACGTTTCGGGTGTGTTTAAATTATTATTAAAACTGCATATTAAGTTAAATTCAAAAATTTGAATCTGGTTTGTTTTCAAGTGTAAGTTTTTTTTTAATTTAACTTAATATATAGTTTTAATAATAATTTAATTTTAAAAAATATAGGTCTGAAGAAGGATGTAAACACACCCGAAACGTCATAATCAACTATAGCCCACTAGAGGTTTATACATATTATAAAAAGAAAAGATCATAAAGAAAGGATATAATTCATATTTTGTAACTATCAAATATTGGAATATTTACGGCCATATTATTCACTCAATACATCCAGATTAAAATTTAAATCTGGATGTAAATCATACAAATTCAATGTAAATTCATCTGGATTTAAGTTTAAATCTGGATGTATCGAGTGAATAATATGGCGGTTAAGTAGAAAAATTACAATAAATGTCTCAAAATTCAATTAAACCCATTTTAAACTTAGCGACGGTTTAAAAATGACTTTGAATACCGCCAATTATCTGTAGTTACGTAGACTTTGAGCCTGAACGGATATACGAGTTTGCTTCAAATTTGTAAATTGTAAACAGAGGCTTTTGATATTATTCCCTATAGGAAAAAATTCATTTTGTTGCTGCTTTTACAAATAAACACAAAAAATGACAGGGGGGGACAAAGGCGGCTCCAGATATTGAGCCAGGGGGGGGGGGTCAGACACTTCTAAACCTAATCAACGAATCATATGCTACCGTCTTTGCCATGGAGACTTTTTATCTTAGAATCGAGAGCCAACAATCGAATTAAGTCGTAATATTTTGTGATTAAACCACAAATGTCAATTTGTTGACATTTTTTATCTCAAAAAAATAAAGAATTAACTTTTAGGCAATTCTTAAATAAATGCGATATTTATCTAATTTACAAAAACATTTGTGATAGTGGTTATTTCCATGACCCCCCCCCCCCCCCCCTCCCCTCTTGTATCCGCCGTTGGGGGGTTCATCACAAAAATTTGTAGCAGTCTGGACTTTTCATTTTATTGTTCCTCATAATATTAATGATGCAACAAATTAATACTTATACCCATCTATTCTCCCTCCCTAAACAATTGATTAATTTAGAATCCTGTAATTCGGACAGAAAGAGTTGTACGTTTAAGTTTAATAGCGAAAATACCTTAAGGTAGATACCTATACCTATATACTCTCGAAAATAGTAATTTATGGAGATGAATCCATCTCTTAAATTTTGTTTCAATTTTGAACACTTTAAACATCTCAACTAATAAATATCAACTCGCAATTTAGTCCTTACACTTTCTATCTCAATTCGACAATATAGAATTGTTGTTTAAATGTTGATATAATCTAGTGGCTGATGAAATTTGAAGTGATTAATGACTTTTGCTATCATTTATATTTAAAATAAAGGGCGAGTAGTAGCCCGTGGCATTATGGTTAGTGCGTAGCAGTCCCAATTTGACAGAATCACGCCCCTCGGCCGTGTGGGATCGGATTCCAGTCTCTGCCTCGACATTTGCACGGAAAATGGTTTGAGAGTTGTAAGTCATTAAGACCTGGCTCCTCACGAACTATCGTGTAACCAAATTTATTTTTTTTATTTTCGGAGAGAAAGAGACTTAAGCGAACTCATTATTTAAACATTTAAATTCTACCGAATCAGAAGTAATAATTTCATTTTTAAATATGGTGTTCTGATCCTTTAGCAAAGTGAAATAAAGCTATAATCGAATGCATGGCAGTTTGTTGCTTTTGTAAAACGTCTCATGCCATATTTTTTTAGCGACTTAAGGTCATATCTAAATACGGCCTAATGGAACTTTCGATAAGTGACATAATACAATATTTAAACAATTTTTCATCTCACAGAATGATACAATATTTGTTTGGAACAAAGTTATTGTACAAAACCTTCCATAATGCACTTTTAATATGCAAACAAAAAATTAAAAGTTTTTGAAACAGCTCCAAATTTTTTGTTCACATACAGGGTGTTCGATATAAGGTGAACGAAAAAGCTAGAGCGAGGGAGGGTGGGTCGTCTATTTCCCCCCGTTTAGGCGGGAGGGGCAATTTTCTAAAAAAAAAATGATTTCAAACAGAAAAAAAAATTATTAAAAAACAACGATAATGGTAACAACGTCAAGCTATACTTTTTGGTAAGGCCATAAATCTTTGCTTTTATTTTGTTCTTTTAATTAAGTTGTTTAAGTGAACAGTTTTTCAAAAAATAATTTTCTAACTTAAATTTTTGAAAATTGCCTCCCGTTTTTTTTAATTTTCTCAAAAACTAAGACATTTTAGCATCGGGTCTTCTGTTTTTGACTTAAAACTAATAAGAGCATTGAATTTTGAAAAGATTTTACGTATTTAATTACGTAAAATTATGAAAAAAATCAATTTGGAATTTTTTTTTTAATTTTTTTTTTTCAAAATCTCGAGTTAGAAAATCAATTTTTCAAAAACTATTCACAATTTAAAATTCATATCTACTATTTTTGGTGTAAAATTATGAAAAGTTTAAATTCTTCTAGAAAATAAATCCTTCAATAGATTTTCAGTTCTAACCTTAAAACCTTTCATACATTATTTTGATTTCAGCTATATAAATTAAAAATTTCAAGGAATCAAAAACAAAAGTACTAAAAGAGATTCTATCTATTTTTCCACAAAAAAAAATGGAGGAAAATGTTTTCATTGCAATTTGAAGAAAATATTAATAACCCCTTTGCACGCTACCAAATGGTTTACATATTATTATTACCATTCTTCACAAAGGACTTCCCTGTCCGAAATGCATTCGCTTAAATTATCATAACTCTATCCACCTACTTTCAGGGAAATCATGTCATCTCCTTCTTTTGTCCAGGTGTTTTAATTTCGTTGGAAAAACATGAGCAGCAGCAGTTTGCTGTATTCAATATCAATTGAATGAGCTTTCCCACTTATTATGCGCGGTTCAAATACCCCAGAATAACATAACCAACACTGATGATGTTCTGCGACAAACAGGCAGGCGGGCAAACGCCAACGACTTTATTACACATATCATTTATTTTTATTTTCAATTTACTTATGGCGGCTTTGAATGAACAGCATTGCAGGGCTTAAAAAATATACTCAAACCCCAATTCAAAAGGATAACGGGTATTCGTTTCGAACGATGAAGGGCAGGAAAAAGAGGGGGAGGAGGGGGGCATTGGGCGTAAAGATATGTTCGGTGATTCAGAAGTTCTACTCAAAACGACACGCTATATGCGCGTTCAAACATTTTTAACTGGCATTGTGGGTGCTGAGTTTTTGTCATGCAAATATGTGTATGTAAACCTACTTGGGTTTTTTTGAACCATTATTATATTGGTGGACCCGGTGTCGTCGTCGTCGTCATCGTACCACCCACGCTTTTATAGCCCGAAGTCATTTTTTGTTGCTGCTACTGCTGCATGCAAATGCCAGCGAAAAACAAATATAAGCTGACATCGTCGTCGTAGTCTCATAAATTTTACGTATCGTGACGAACAGTTTTCCCTAGATGTATAGAAAGCCGTACAGTAGGGCAGAATTTCTACAAATTTGAGAAAAAAAAATAAATACAAATCAGTCAATTAACTTTTATATTTGCAGTTTTTTTTTGGTAGACAATTCAAAAAAAAAAGTTGTCCATACGAACTCTTAAAAAAAACTCACTTTCTGCAATTATTAAAGCATTTTGCATCTTTATTGGCGTATACAAACCGTTTTGAGTTTGAAAAGACAAAAAAAAAAAAAAAAACTTAAAAAATTACCGTGAAAAATCGGCGATTTGCGAATATGAAAGATATCTAATCTCTCCATGTTCCTTTTCAACTATTTATCTTATACATAGTTGATTTCCAAAACAATATAAAGTGAAAACCTATTCAAAGTTTAAATTTGAATTTGTGACGGGTGTGACAAGAAAATGTTTCGGGAGTGACAAATATAGTTTTTTCGCATGAAAATAATATAATAAACGAAACCGTATCGAACAACGAAATTGTGAACAATTGTTCAAAGTCCTAGCTGGAATATGTTAAGGGTGTGACAAGAAAATTTACCGGTAGTGATATGTAGGTAGGGTTTTTACGCATGAACATAATATAATAAATTAAATTCTAAAGATGAACAAAACTGAGGAACTGTTCAAAGTCATAGTTTATATATGTTACGGGTTAGTCAAGAAAATGTTACGGTAGTGACAAGTACGGTTTTTTCGCATGAACATGATATAATAAATTAATTTTTAAAAATGAACAAAACTGAGGATCTGTTCAAAGTCATAGGTTAAATATGTTACGGGTTTGTCAAGAAAATGTTACGGTAGTGACAAGTACGGTTTTTTCGCATGAACATAATATAATAAATTAAATTCTAAAGATGAACAAAACTGAGGAACTGTTCAAGGTCATAGTTTATATACATATGTTACGGGTTTGTCAAGAAAATGTTACGGTAGTGACAAGTACGGTTTTTTCGCATGAACATGATATAATAAATTAATTTTTAAAAATGAACAAAACTGAGGATCTGTTCAAAGTCATAGTTTAAATATGTTACGGATTTGTCAAGAAAATGTTACGGTAGTGACAAGTACGGTTTTTACGCGTGAACACAATATAATGAATGAAATTCTAAAGATGAACAAAATTGAGTAACAGTTCAAAGTCCTAGTTTAAATATGTTACGGGTGTGACAAGAAAATGTTACGGTAGTGACAAGTATGGTTTTTATACATAAACACATTATAATAAAAGAAACTTTTTTTTTTGTTGTTGCGTTTGTAACACTTACCATTTTATGAATAAACTGATCATGTATGTATACTTAGTTTGTATTTCCTATTCAAATCACACAAAAAAAAAAAAACAGCAAAAAAAAATAATTAAGAACTGCTTAAAACTATGAAATAAATTATAAACAAATTAAATTAATGATTTTACCGCTTTGGAATAATACAGCATTAATTTTTTTTTATTTATTTAAATTTTGACTGACTTTGAAATTATTCATGTCCACTGTGTTAAAGCAACGATTTTGTTTAAAGCTGTGAAATTTGCTTGAAACTTGTGAGACGCGCACCTCATCTACACATATAACTATAATAACATACATACTATGTGTGTGTTATTTATACCCATCTCACATTGTCCTTGTCAAATAAATGTATACACATGTATAAACATAAAGTTGAGGAAACACCATTTTGCCTTTTAATTTTCTCGTCCATGAGATCGAGGACGTGTGTAGTGTGTATAAAGCAATAACGTACCTTTATTTTACATAAAGTGCACAAAAGGACGAAGTCTTACCGTGGCCGGGATAGCAAAATAACTTCTAACAAAGTATTTCTTAAGTGCTGCCTTGCGATATTTATACTATGCATAAATATAGGTACCTATGTTCAAGACAAATTTAACCAACTTTGGTGGTAAGCTTAAAGTAGAGAGTATTTGCCGTAAAACAGTCGAAATCTAGTATATGATTTTTTGTTATTTTTAATAATAAATTTAAAATTCATGACAAAACGTAATGAATTTGAAATTTTGTTTGAGCCCGATTGTATAGTTTAAAACCGATGTAACAATCGCAATGAAAAGTGAGTAGATTCAGTTCATTTTGAAAGGAATTTACAATACCTACAGAGATATAACTCTAGGGGAATATTGTGTTAAAAATTTAGTTTATTGTTTATTTTTTTTTTTTTTAATTTTATTTTAACATTGAAAATGTTTATAGGATCGTTTTGACAGAGTTGTGGTGTTACCAAAATGATTAAATGAAATAAATTTAATAAATCAGAAATTAACTCCAGCGTATAGGGCATCACAACGAAATTTTTGGTTGGTGTTACTAAAGAAATGACCGAAATGATTGAAATGAACACATGAATTTAGAATATGAAAAATGAACTCCAGCGTATAGGAGGACAACTATCAAATTTTTGGTTGGTGTTACTAAAACATTACTAGAATGATAAAAATAAACAAACGAACACAAGCGATGAATTACAGCAGGCGTAGGCAATAGGTATATGGGGAAAAAACGAAGAAAGAAAAGTATTGTTCGTCGTCAACAGACAAGCTTCAGTGGAGAATGGTCATGAAGTATATTTAAAAAGAGAAAAAAAACAACAACAAGGTATTCAGAAGAAGACAAATGAACAAACAAGGCAATCAATAAAAGTGGATAGGTTTCTGCCAGATTTTTGTATGTCGTATATGTGTGTACTGTGTATGCATCTACATAGTTATGGAGGTAGGTAGGTTGTGATTTTGTGAAAATGAAAATGATAGGTATTTATTTTTATTCCATACAGAATACAATGCGGTCTTATAAGAAAGGCCAGTGATGCAGTTGAGTGTGCAAGCAGGAGCTTGCTTGAAATCGATATACCCATGTAATATGTAGGACAACAAAAAATATGCCATAGCATGTTTTTTTCTAGCAACACTATTAAGACGAGATTAGATTAGAAATCAGTTTTATAAGAAATACCTACTGGGCCCTACCAATAATAAAATTAAGTTACGACTTAAATATTTCAGTAAAATGGATCATAATTAAATGGGCTTTAAATAATAAACCGTGCATGGTATTACCTAAATATTTACGTGGACTATAAATAATGAACCATATACCTATTCAACTGACTTCAAAAAATTGAGAATATAGGTAATGTATGGTTAATAATTTAGGATCCATGACGTTAAGGTTAATTTCACTGCAATATTTAAGTCATAACTAAATTTGATTATTGGTAGGGCCCACTGTCTTTTAAGCGCCATGTTTCGTAGAAAATGCATACTTTTTGTATATTTACGTTTAACGTGCATATTTTGCCGTATTTTTGTATATTTTTTATTAAAATCATAACTTGTACAGTGTCTTCTAATGTTTATTCAATAAATAATAAAGGTCTATGGGGTAGGCATTACCAAAAAATTAAAACATAACATCAGGTTATGGCGAAAAAATTGGCATTAAGGAAATTAGGGTTGGAGTTTTTGTTTTTTTTTTAAATTAAACTATTTTTAAGTTGGTTAAATCGACTCTAACGATTTCATTCAATTTTGTAATCTAGTCCTTCTAAATATTTTAAGGCCGTGTGTGAATTGAATTGAAATTTCGAATAAATATTATCCGAAATTAAATTTTGAAGTTTGTACGTACACATACCTACAGATTCATCCACTAGTGTCAAAAATTAAATTAATTTTCGGAAAAATCATGTGCCCAGTAATTCTGAAATTTCTTTCGTTGAAAGGTACTAAAATGTTTGTTGTAAATTTTGTTTTTTAATTTTTTGTATAATTAATGTCTTAAATAAGCCCATGTATATGAATTTAAAAGATTCTCCATTATACAAAAAATGCATGTACCTATTTCAAATACGTTTTAATGGCTCTTAGCCCAAACAACGTTATGTTTAACAATCTGACTTGTACACTACTTACATATTTTTTTTTTTTTAGATTTAACGTTTATAAAGCTAGCATATACACTTTAGCATAATAATCAATTAAAACCATAACTAGAATTTTGTGCTATTTATGTGTGAAAGTCTCGATTTTTGTGGTAGCATAGTATTTGTTTTATGTAAATCTATGCTACCTTAATATTAAGCTAGCAAAACTTCTAAACCGCTCAACATAATCAATTGAAATAAAATTTGGAATTGTGTGCTATTATTGTGTGGCAGTCCCGATTTTTGTAGCAAGACTACTAAACGGCCCAGCATAATCAATTGAAATAAAAACTAAAATTATATAAAAAAATAGCACGAAAGAGCACAAAATTCTAGTTATGGTTTCAATTGATTATGCTAATGTGTATATGCTAGCTTTAAAGACGTTTAGATTTATGTCGTTCTTTTTAGTGCAGTTTTTAAAAATACATTACATAGGTATACATTCCTACATAGAATATATTTTAATAAGCAATATTGAGCATATTTTTAAGGATATAATCATATAATTACTTGTTAAGGGCATATAATTGTTTTTTAAGGGCAAATTATAAGCGCTTAAAACTGTTTTGAGGGCATATTTTTGTTTATCCTAATAGTTATCTGAGTTTTGATATCAGATTTAAAAAAAGAGACGATTTTTTTGGTTCAATTCAATAGTATGATGGGGTTAGTTAAAGTAAAATAAACAAGATTTATTTTTTTGCCAAATGGAAAGTGACATTAAATACTAGAAACTTCAGAACCTGCCTGAAACAGCTTATTACGTTTTGATTAATTTGTAAAAATTGTAAAGATTACCTAGTCATGTGTTTTGTTTATCTAGCAAAATAAAGTCATTTTCAATGTCCCCATGGTTACTTAATGAGTGAAATCTGTAAATTTTTGTTAAAAATTTATTTTTTGTTAAAAATTTTATTTAGCTAAAAATTTAATTTTTTGCTGAAGATAAAAAAAATTTAATTTCTTGTTGAGTTTAATTTTATCTTTCGAGCTTAATTTTTTGTTGAAAATTTAATTTGTTGTTGAAAATTTAATTTTTGTTGAAAATTTAATTTTACGTTATCTAAAAACTTGGTAAAAATTGAAATTTCTGTTCAAAATTAATTTTTTTGTTTTTCAAAATTTAATATTTTTTTCAAAATTAGATTCGAAATTTATTTTTGTTTTTTCAAAATTTAATTTTTTTTTTTTTACAAAATTTAATTTTTTTGTTCATAATTTAATTTTCTCTTAAAAATTTAATTTTCTCTTAAAAATGTAATTTTTATTCATTTTATTTTTTTGTTAAAAAAAACTTAATTTGTTTTCTTAAAAAAAACTTAGTTTTTTGTTGAAAATTTAATTTTTTGTTGAAAATTTAAATTCTTGTTGAAAGTTTAATTTTTTGTTGAAAATTTAATTTTTGTTTTTTTTTTTTTTTTGAAAATTAAGTTTTTGTTGTAAATTAAATTTTTTGTTTTAAATTAAATTTGTTGTTCAATATTAAATTTTTTGTCCAAAATTAGATTTTTTGTTCAAAATTTAAAATTAAATTTTATGTGCAAAATTGTTTGTTTTTTTAATTTAGTATTTTATTCAAAGTTAGTTGTTGTGTCTAAAATTATTTTTTTTTTTCAATTTATTTTATTCAAAATTTATGTAATATTTTTTTCAAAATTTATTTCAAAATTTATTTTCGTAAAAATTTTATTTTTACGTAAAAAAATTATTTTTTAGTTCATTTATTTAGTATTAACTTTTTTTCAAAATCTTGTTTTTGCCAAAATTGTATTTTTTAAATTTGATATTTTTCAAAATTTATTTTCTTTAAAATGTTATAATTTTTGTTTTGTCTTTTATTTTTTCTTTTTTTCAAAATTTGAGTTTGAAATTTTATAAAGAGAGTAAAAGAATCGATTTCTGGCTATTAGCATGGCGTTGCGGTTTTTTTTTCTTAAAGAAATTTTTAGAACACTTTTATTAGTCAAGTGTGCCCCTCCCGCATAAAGGGTGAAAGAGTCAGACCCCTTCTCACAGATTATTTTATTCTTTTTGGGTCATAAAAAAAAAGTCATAAAAATAAAGCTTTCTACCAACATTTAACATTAACCAAATTTTTTTTAAGTTTCACCTTGTCTTATCTAATTTTTCTGCTACATGTTTTATATATGTACTGTACATATAAGATCTTAAAAATTTTAAGCCACTGGAACTAAAAAAGCAAGCTCATGCGTCACATTCGAGCATTTTATGTAATTTACCTCCTTAGAAAAAACTTGCAAACTACATTTATCTGTGGTACCTACTTGGTTTCGACTATTTGCGAATTGATAAAGTTAGTTATTCCTTTTCAACAAATTTACCTGCAAACCTTTGTGTATCCCTCTATCTGTATCTATGCCTCAATCTCCTAGAACCTGCGGTTACATATAATCGCATTTCTAATGAATGACAATAATATATACATTGTCTGAGCGAAAAGAGGAGAACGTTATTAATAGCAACAACCATGGCGGCGTATCCGGCGGCGGTGTAACCTACTTTAAATCAAACGAGTCTGATTTTTTTTTTTTTTTAGTATAAAGTAAGGCACTTAATTTGTAAATGTGGAGCGTTTTTTTTCTTTTTCAATTCGTATCGCGTATCTATGGTTATTTTGGTTGATAACTAAGTCTATTGTTATGGACGGGGCCAACAAAAAAAAAAAAAACACATAGTTTGAGGTGAGCTGAGGTAAAAACATTGACCTATTCTACGTGTTTATGCCTGCTTTTCAAAGCACTACTATCGGGTATTATAAAACATTATGTAAATTTTTATCTTTCAAAATGCGTCACTTGCTATAGGGTAGGTGTACTAATAACTTTTTTTTTCTTTAATTTTGGTTTATTTATTTTTCGTTTGATGTTTCGGAAATGGCCATGGATTACATGCAAAGCACGTAGTTTTTTTTTGTGGATTTTTATTATGATAAAAATTAGTTCCTGCAAAAAGAACGTTAGTAAATAGAAACAGTGATGTTATATGAATAAAATTAGGTAACTTAGCTACAATGTTGTTTGATGCAAATTGTGGATTGCTGAAAGCTGTAAAAACTTGAAAAAATCAATTAAAATTTGTTCACACGTTCTTTTTTGAAGTTTTTACTTTAATAATCATATTTAGTCGAAAGTTGAAAATGAACGTTGTTTTTGGATACAAAAATGCTTATCTTGACTGACATATGGCCCTACCAATAATACAATTTAGTTACGACTTAAAAATTTAATAATTTAATTTAATAATAAACCGTGCATGGTATTACCTAGATATTTACGTGGACTATAAATAATGAACCATATTTCGAATTGACTACAAAAAAAAGAGAATATAATGTATATGTAGTTAATTATTTAGGATCCATAACGTTATGATTAATTTCACTGCAATATTTAAGTCATAACTAAATTCGCTTTAAGAACATTGTCTACAAAGGATAGTTCAGTGGCTAGATGGTCTTTGTCGCATATTCCTGTGAGCGCGCTGAACTAGCGTAGAGACAACCGATCTCAAATTTGCCGGGGGGTGGTGGTTGCGTATAGCCAAAATCGATCATAACATTTTCAAGGCAGTTTCCCGGTGACCACGCTCAATGCAATTTGTAGCGAAACGTTCGGGATGAGTACAGTGCCGAGATTTAGCTATTTCAGCGAGTGAGGTGAGATGACTCGCCTTACTCGCCGACTCATCTCACTTCATTCGCAAAAGTGATTTAGCTATTAAAGTGAAATGAGTAATTTCGAATCAAGTTTCGAACACATGAAATGTCATAAACAAAGGCTATCTTTTAATTCGTTGTCTTTGGTTTTGATTGTTTGAGGTTTAGTTTTTCAATTTTGTATTTTTATTTTTATTAAACTTTATCGAAAAACTTATGAAACTAAAATTTAATTAATGTGTGACTTTATTGTGAAGTTAGTGTGCCCTACCCACTCCTAAACATTCTTCCAAAGTTTTGTATTTGTAGTTAGTCCTCACGAAGTTGATGGGGTCGTCCTTGCGATGCTGAATTATATTTTTCACTTGTGTTAAAAAAATTTATACCTACAAATAAAATGTAATTAACAAATTAATAATGTTCATCAAATATCATTTTTACATAAATGTACATATGTTTGTATAAAACAAAACCAAATCTTTTATGTGCTGCATACTCATTTTTACCTACATACATTGTTGTTTTGCTAGTTCGTTTCACATACGTGAATAGGTATGTTGAAATTCCTTTGAAAAAGAACACATACTTATGCAAAAGTGGAAATTTACCAACACATACACCAAGTCACCGCTGAAACATCCGGCGAGTAAACTGACGTTTCATTTCACTCGCCTACTCACTCACTTTTACTAGCTAAATCGATTTTTAGTGAAAAGTGAGTCATCTCACTCACTCGCCATTAGCTAAATCTCGGCACAGTATTGCACTCGCTAAATATATAATATTTTAACGCGGCTAATCCGAAAAACATAAAATAATAAATTCTATTGCAGTTCAACAAATAGAGGTGTAAAATCGCATGACCTGCTAACTTCATTGTGAACTTAGCAGGTCATGACCTTTTATCAGCAACACAGCAGCACAGTATGATTTTTTCTTTAACTTCACAGTGAAGTTAGCAGTACAGTATGAATTTGCTTTTA
Organism: Epistrophella euchroma; assembly: GCA_947049315.1. Taxonomy (NCBI): domain Eukaryota; kingdom Metazoa; phylum Arthropoda; class Insecta; order Diptera; family Syrphidae; genus Epistrophella; species Epistrophella euchroma. The sequence continues at coordinate 114,201,584 of OX346245.1, read as the reverse complement.
GGCTATTCTGATGGAACTGCAAAAAGAATTGCAAACTTGGAGCCTAATTTCAATGTGATAGTTTTACCGGTTGCTGAGAAAAAGGCATCCTGATAACTTAACACTGAAGTCGGGGCTGTGACTTTTTTTTTTTTTATATTATTTATGATGTAAATAGTTATTAATTTTGGTATTACTAATAATAATCTTCATAATGATAATGGCTTGAAGACCAAACAGTGATTATGGACTCGCTGGACCAATTTGAAATTTTCTTGAAGAGACTATTCGTGAGCTAGCGGTTGTGTGGGGGCTGTGGCATGTGTAACATATAACCTGATAATGCGAAGTGAAGATCAATGGCCCAAAATATCAGTCTCTTTTTATAGTGGTGCTGAGCTTTAATCCAATTTTATTTGAAAAACTTTCTACACATCATGGGGTATTTGAACCCGCGCATCAGATTTGCGCAAAGATTTCGAAGCTGTGTGCACTACGCACTATGCTACTGCTGACCACTGACGTCACAGGTCGAGTTGTGCTGTTTGTTTATCAAATGCCTTTGGAGCATCAGCATTTTTATAAGCGCCTTTAAGTATGCTGTCTTGACAGGACTGATGATAGGGCTTGGTACCCCTTGAAATAGCTATATCTCCAGCCAAGCAATTGGTGGTAGCACCTTTAAGTTGTTGTTGTTGTTGTTGTTGTTCAAAAGTTCAATGAAAAAATCAAAACATTTATTAGATTTTTTATAATATACAAAAAAAAATCATATTTCCAAGCAATTAAAACCAAAAAAGCGAGTTCCTGTGATCCATTCGTGCAGTTAAAATTTTGTATCTCTCTTCGCCAGTGTTTCCCAATCAGTGGTCTGCGTGAGGTAATATATGGTCCGCGAAAGACTTTAAACGTGGTACTGACTTATCGAATAGATATTTTTACACTTAAATAACTTGTACTTACAATTGCAAGGTTATACAGAAACAGATATTTAGAAACAGTTGCAAATATATTTATATTTGACGATAAACTTCGTGCTTTTATTTGTAAACTTGGATTAGTCAAGTTGACAAGAATAATTTTAATGCGTTAACAATGTTAAATACTCTTCTCGATGACAATTAATGATTAGATAAAGCATACAAAAAAACATTAAATGTCATATAGAAATATAGGCTCATGAATTCAATCTATACCTCCCAGAATATGTAGCAATACAGCTGTGTGACGCCAGAACCCCGACCTCAAAATTTGTTGACGAAACATGTCGCATTCGTTTGTCCATCGTTTGTCCACGTTTGTCCAGGCAAAAAAATCGTTTGTCCACCCTCAGGAAAAAAGTTATTAAGGCCGTGTGCGAATTCGTTTAAAATTGCGATTAAATTTTATCCGACATTAAAATTTGACAATTCTACGTACAGATTCACCTCACTAGTGTCAAAAATTAATCTTTGGATAAAATTTAACGCGATTTTAACCGAAATCACACACGGCCTAAGCTTTTCTTTTTTATAGCAAGTACCCCAAAATTAAAAAACGCCTCTACTGCCCACAATTTTGAACTTAGGAGGTCCGGATCAATTGCAATCGTTTGTCCACCGGCTCCTTATCATTGTCCACCAAAATTTTTCGTTTGTCCACCCTTAGTTCAAAAATTATTCAACTTTTCTGTTTTATAGCACAGGGCATAAAAAATAAATTTTTTTTTTTTGCGGAATGGAACCAATTGCAATCGTTTGTCCACCGATTGTCCATGTTAGTCCAGAAAGAAAAAAAATTTTCGACCCTTAGTTCAAAAGTTATTCAACATTTCTTTTTTATAGCAACACCCCCAAAAACAAAAAAGTCATCTAACATCCCCAATTTTTAACTTAAGAGGTCCCGTCCAATTGCAATCGTTTGTCTACCGATTGTCCATGTTAGTCCAAAAAGAAAAAAAATGTTTCGATCCTTAGTTCAAAAGTTATTCAATATTCCTTTTTTATAGCAACATCCCCAATTTTAAAACATAGGAGGCTCGGACACCAAGTGGGTTCGTTTGTCCACCGGCTGCTCGTGATTGTCCACCCAAAAATTTCGTTTGTCGACCACCAACAAAAAATTGATATACTCCTTAAATTAAGAAAAAATCACATTTTAAAATAGCCTGGCTCCTAACCCCTTCATTTAAATAAAAGAAATTTGTAGAAAATGAAAGATTTCATAATATATGTACAGGATGATTCTCTTAGGCATGGGGTCACATTTTCTAAAAAATCAACTTACATACTATTCTTTTTTTAAAGCAGGACACCTTTCATTTACTGTTTTAAAGTCAAATTATTTCAGAGAACAGTTTTTAAAATTTCCTTCCGCAAAAAAAAAAAAAATAATTTTTTATGTTGGGTGCTATAAAAAAAGAAAAATTGAATAATTTTTGAATGAAGGATGGGCAAACGAAAATTTTTAGGGGACAATAATAAAGAGCCGCTGAACAAACGATTGCAATTGGTCCGGGCCACCTAAGTTAAAAATTGGGGATTTTAGAGGACTTTTTGTTTTTGGAGGTGTTGCTATAAAAAAGAAATGTTGAATAACTTTTGAACTAAGGGTCGAAATTTTTTTTTCTTTCTGTACTAACATGAACAATCGGTGGACAAACGATTGCAATTGGTTCCATTCCGCAAAAAAAAAATTTAATTTTGTATGCCCTGTGCTATAAAACAGAAAAGTTCAATAATTTTTGAACTAAGGGTGGACAAACGAAAATTTTTGGTGGACAATGATAAGGAGCCGGTGGACAAACGATTGCAAACGGACCTCCTAAGTTCAAAATTGTGGGCAGTAGAGGCGTTTTTTAATTTTGGGGTACTTGCTATAAAAAAGAAAAGCTTAATAACTTTTTTCCTGAGGGTGGACAAACGATTTTTTTGCCTGGACAAACGTGGACAAACGATGGACAAACGAATGCGACATGTTTCGTCAAAAAATTTTGAGGTCGGGGTTCTGGCGTCACACAGCTCATTTTGATAGATACAAATTTTGTTCTGGAGAACCTTTTTAAGCGTGAATAGTATTGCATATAATTTTTTTCAAATAAATATTTTTTGGATTAAAAAAAATTTTTTTATAACATAAAATTAATTCAATTTCCAAGCAATTTTAATCAAAAGAGCGAGTTAGTTCCTGCGATCCAGTCGTGCAGTTAATATTTTGTATCTCTCTTGGTTATAGTGTTTTCCAATCAGTGGTTCGCACTAGGTAATATATCGACCCCTTTTTGCCAAATTGTCGTAAGCGACATTTTCATATTGTCGCGTAAAGTTAATTTTTTAATTTTTTCCTAGCAATCGGACCTTTTGTTATCTGTCAGTAACAGAATTGTTAATTATGTTCAATGCTGAAATTTGAAGATAACTTTGCTCTATATTATGTTTTTCTCTGCAACTTATTTATGCGGAAAAGGGTTTTCTGTAGTAACCCGTGGCGTAATGATTAGTGTGTTGGACTGTCACGCCAGAGGTCTGGGTTCGATTCCCATCCAAAACACTAAAAATGTTTTTCAGGGCTACTGCCTTCTGCGAGGAAGTGACTAATCCTCCAAGAGTAGTTTCTGTCACAGAAAAGTGCCGCTCGTTAGCCGTTCGGATTTGGCAATAAACTGTAGGTCCCCTCCATTCCTGCAGACACGCACACAGGAATGGTTGAGAGTTGTAAGTTACTAGGCCCTAGTTCTTCATGAGCTGTTGTGCCATCAAACTTATTTATTTATTTAAATGCTTTTTTTCCATTGACAGTCACTTGCGTCCGATTGTTTAATGAGAGGAGGCTATTTGACGACCGAAAATGATCCAAAAACAGCCAACTAAAGCTAGTCTTATTTTACACCGCAGCAATTAAGCCAGCCAACAAGGAAACATCAGGAAGCTGATCATATTGCGTAGCATTGTAAAATACATATTAAGAATTCACGAAATAACATTAATATTGGAGTATTAATGAAGAAAGACCTTTTAGTGTACCTCCTTTAGTTAGACCCTGGATCCGACGAGTATACCTCAGCCTGAAAACCCAAGGTACATCAGAAATGCTTCTCAGAATACTTTTTTAATTGGTATTGGTTTCGCGTAAAAACTAAAATTTCGAGGTGGTAATTTAAATTGATACTAAGATGATGAAGGAGAAGTCCGAAAAAGTGGTTCTCCTATAACGTCCTTCGCGTCGTGTCGGTCGGTCTGTGCTTCTGTGCGTCTGTGTGTTTTTGAGTCCGTGCGTCCACTAAATTTCGGCTAGAGCCTAAAGGGGTGGATCGATTTTTATGTGATTCCCTAGAGGGGAAATTTGAATTTCACGTTCACGTTTATAGCTTTTAAAAGGGTCGAACGATGTTGTTATAATTTTCAAGTGTTGCTTCTGAGAAGTTCAATAAAATAAACCTTTGAAAATTTTGAAAATTTGTAGGTAATGTTTTTAAAAAACAAAAAAACCTGACATAAAATTATTTCATTTTGAAAGTGCATACGGTGGTCTTAGGGCCGCGATATCACAGAAAGGTTGATCGCAAGTAGTTTGCACTGATACAAATGACATGCTCACAAAATTTGGAGCGGTATAAAACACTGAGCAAATCGTTCACCAGCTCTCGGTCTACTACTTTTTATCGCACCTTGGTGAACCGAAAACTAACATGATTTTAAAATATGTCGTTATGCTTTGTTAACAAGCTCTTTAAATACAAAATTTAAAGCTAAAGAAATTACTTATTGAATTATTAACATGCACCTTGGAAAAACCATTGCAAAACTAAAGACTACACTCCAAATACCCCACAACCCAAGATTAAAATGAACTCGTCAAACTGTTTACTTTTGAGAAGAATTTATTTAAAAGAATCAGCATCAGTGGAAGTGCCTTTTCGGATTCTCTATCCTTGTCTAAACAAATCTTGATATGAAGTAAAATAAAAAAAAAATCATATCATGCTCTCTGAAAGTTTCTATATCGAATGTAACGTAAAAGAAGTTGTTGGGTGTAATAAATTACTTTCTATAAAAACTTCAATTCCTATAATCTATACTTCTTTTCAATTTGTTGGCTTTATTTTCTATAAACGCGTTGAACGCTATGATATATAGCTGAAGCTGTTATGGGTAATAGATTTCAGTTTTTAGAATTTATTTTTTTTTCTATTTAAGGAAAAGTAAGAAATCATGTAGGTCTTGACAGATTTTAGTTTTAAGAGGATTTTTTTTTTTTTTTTGTTCAAAAGGATGGAGAGCAAATATGTCACAACATATATACTAGTATAAGAACGATATGGAAATGAGTTTTAAAAAGGTCAAACTCTGTTTTTGTAGATGTATACCTTGAGTCCTTGAAATGTCAGCCAATAAAGAAAATAAATGGGTTATTGGAAAAGCTGTCCATTTAAAAAGAATTTCTCGATTAAGTGTTCACTTAGGGGAGAAAAAAAAATTTTTCTGTGTATATTGTTTTTTTGGTTGTTGCTAAAGTGTTTGTTTGACAGGAATTAAAATTAGACTGGAATATAAAGAGGAACATTTTAAATATGATTGAGAAGTTGACTTTAATCTTTGAATAGGTTAAAGGTATTATTATTTATTTTTTTTTTTAATTCTGAGGGTTTTGAATTTTGCATTGACGTGCATATTATGCAGTCACGTATAGCTAAAAATTATTGAAGACAATCATTAAGAAACAAATAATTCGCATTAGTATTTTGTTTAATTTATTTATTGTTTGTACGTGAAAATTTACTGAGCTAGCTCAACTGTTTTGAAAACTTAAGAAAGCGCACCTCATTCTTTTCTTTTTGCCTTGAAATAATAGCCGTATAAAGTTAGCATGAGTACTTTCGAAAAAGTTACTTTTGACTGTCTCAGAAATTGCCGTATAAATGCCGTAAATATGCCGTGAAGAGAAAAAAATTGCTGCGCCACTAGTTCTCCCAAAAATTGATGTCATGGTAACTTTATATAAAGTTAGCATGACACTTGTTAAATTTTGGTCGAAAATAACTTTGGGATATGCCATATCCTACAAATTAATTGCCGTAAATATGCCGTGAAAACAAAAAAATTGCCGCGAAAGTGGTTCTCCCAAAATGATGGTTTTCATACTAAATCTTCATATAAAGTCAAAATTTGGTCAAAAATTTTTTCTTTTCACGACATAATGGGTGATATGAATAAAACGGAGTAGGTACTCAGAGAAGGTGCTCCATAAGAATCAGAGGAGGTGCTCAATAAAGAAGCACCTGCTCCCGTTTCGTATGAATAAAATTTTACACCAACTAGTGAGAACCTCCTCCTTTATACAGAGTAGGTGCTCTCATACCTCAAACCGATTTTCTGCCTGAAATGTATTATTTTATTATTTTTATTTTCGTTTCCATAGCTTCTATACTTTTTTGTCATTTTCTCTCGAAATATTTTTTTAAGTTTCATATTATTTGACAAAATATGCCAATTATTCTGGCTTCAAATAATAAAGAAATTAAAACTAATATAGTAGAACAACCGAAATTCTGGGAGTTGGTGCATATATAAGGGTTTTTCGGTATACATTTGCATCATTATAGTAGAACACAAATGTCTGGCATGTTGTTAGTGGTAGATAAAAAGATTTTTTAAATTTGTTTTACTGCCATTAAATATCACTTCTAAACTAACAATAAGAGCCCACAGCAATTTTTGGGTATGAATGATATCAAAAATTCAATAATGCAATAAGATAGGTCTTTATTTTCTGTTCGCAAATATGCAAGTCTTGCAAGCTATGGTTGGGGCGTTGTTGCATTAAAAATGCATTTTTTTTTCTGAAAGCCCAGATAAAAGGTTTACCATTACAAAAAAAAACTATGTTTAATTAAAGAGCTAAATGCAATTTTTTAAGTCTTCTATATCATTTATCTGGGGCTTTAAGAAAAAAATGAATTTTCTACAAACGTTCTTACTACGGTTTGCAAGACTTGCATATTTGCAAATAAAAAGTAAAGACCTATCTTATTGCATCATTGCATTTTTGCTATCATTCACATCCAAAAATTGCTGTGGGCTCTCGGTCTATTCTGTTGGTATAGATCATCAAGTTTAATGTGTTTGAGCATATGCATTATTAAATATCGACATTTCTATTAAAAAAAGATGTATTTTAGTGATAAAACGCTATTTCCTTCATTGTTGAGCAACCAACTGAGCTTGCTCGCAAATGAGAAGCAGGTGCTCCTCTCAAAGAGAACGTGCTTCGGTTTATTCATATCTATCGATTGAGTAGGTACTCACCTTTGAGAAGGTGCTCATCAAACATGTGGATGCTCAATCGTTGAGCACCTCCTCAAGTATTTTATTCATACCAAATGGAGCACGTGCTCGAAAAAGTTGAGTTTTGAGCAGGTGCTCCTTTTTATTCATATCACCCAATATCTACGGCAATTATTTTCAATTATCTGGGATATTCAGAAGTTTTTTTGTTTTTGACCCAATTTTGAAAAGTGTCATGCTAATTTTATATGAAGAATTTGTATGAAAACCATTTTTGGCCATTTTTGGGAGAACCACTGTCGCGGCAATTTTTTTCTCTTCACGGCATTTATACGGCAATTTCTAAGACAGTCAAAAGTAACTTTTTCGAAATTAGTCATGCTAACTTTATACGGCTTGGAATAATCCTTACCTTTAACTTGAATTCATATGCGGATTTTGTTTCACATACAAGCATTTGCTAGCTACGCCCCTGCGTATACGCGTACGTTTGTTTAATTTTCTTATTATGTTGGTTAAAAATAATCAAAAAAATAAGGAATACCTAGATAAAAAGTTGAACAAATATCAAACTTGTGTGTTGTACCACCAAGTACCTACGGATGTATGTACATATGTATATGTATGTGATGCACTATAGCTTTTATATCAGAGCCAACCTAATTAACACTTAAATTTAGTGGTGCTATGTTTATTTTCATTTAGATCCCTTATCCCAAATTGAACATTAGCATCTTCATGTAGCTAATGTTCATTGCGAAATAAGCCACTGAAGCCAAGAGTTTTAACTCTTTGTTAAATATATTTATTTCTTTTTTTTAAATATTTATTGACATTTTATTCATTAACATTCTTATTTTAATGTGATAATAATTTTGTAATATTTGTTGTTTTTTAACTGAATACCTAATAATTTTTTTTCTTTTTTTTCAGGTAAGTCTTAGAAGTTTTGTAAGACTCCAATACTTTTTCTGGTATGTGCTCACTCAATATATTTCTTTGAAAGAAAATTGCAAAAAATGTTCTAATTTAAATCTCAAAATCTCTCAAAACCAGACACTGATGGTACCCAAAAATTTGTCAAGTTATGAGGGTGTCCGCTTATAAGGAAAAACAAAATTGAAGTTCTTTTAAACAAACAAGTATTATCCATATTTTAGTTCATGTGCTTTATTGTTCAAAAAATTGGAATGTACTTATAGCTCAAGAAAAATGTACAAAAAAAAAGAGCAGTCTTAAGAATGAATGCAAGTGAAGATTTTTAAACTCAATTGTGTCTATTTTTGCATAAGGAATGCTGCCTAAAATATCAATTGTCATAAGTGGCTTGAATACAAAGTTAATAGGGTTTATTTGTCGAAAATACTGGTTTTTCGGACATAAGTTTTTAACGGCAAATGCTAGGGAAAAGTATTTCATGAAAATCTTGTACACCATTAAATTTTCTATAAAATAGGTTTTGACTTTTTTAAAAGATATTGCCATTTCAAAATATGTAAAATTTCAAAAATATCAGTATGTATTTCGCATATATGTACATAATTTCTAAACAGTGTGTTGTTTTGAAAACATATTCATGTAAGGTTTGTTCATTATATGCTCTGCAAGAAATCATTAGCATTTGTCTCGTACTATTTACTGTTTTTAGAGATAGGTATCATCATTTAAAAAAATGGTTAAAAGTAAAAAAAACTGTTTTTTTGCTTTTAACTCTGAATTGTCGAAGTTTTTCAATAATAATTTATGCTTGTTTTTGTTTTAATAAAAGATTTATAACAAACAAATGTTATGACAATTTTTTTCATATGAGCTATAGTGCAGTCATATTAGACATAAAAACAGCCAAATTCCAGAAAAATCGACGGAAAGCTAGATATTAATATACATCCTCCTGATGGTGCTCATAAGATAAAAAGTCCCCATCGATAGGAGTGCCGAGCCGCTAACAATTTTACGGGGGGTTAAAGGCCCCCCAAAATGGTTTTTCAGGAATATCTCCCAAACGGTGCCTTGTACAGAAAAATTGTTGATGACGAATTTATGGCCTAGAAAATTTCCTACAAAAAAGATTATAAAACTTTTCTTCATAAAAATAACGGTGATTCGAATACGGTGTAATAAAAAGCTAAAGACTGATTGGATTGGATTGGATGTGTTATCGTACGGATTTCACTCGTGCGAACAATCCCAACCTTCTAAGTACTCTGGGAGTGCGCACACTGCGGGTGCGATTGAGTCATACGTATACGTACGTTTACTTCCGACGACGTACGAAATGAATCCGAACTTGTTGGGATTTTTAAACACTTTCAACGTACGAAACATTGAAATGTGTGGAAAGAGGACTTCGCGAAAGCGATGAGTCGGAGAAAAATTTATTTAACGTGCGCACTCGATTCGTACGACCGTTTAGGTACAATAAGAACTCGTATGTTGACAATGTGCGGCCGGCCTAAAGCGTATAGGTTGAGTAGAGACAAGAAAAAAATCGTACAGGAGGGGGTCTATTTCCTCCGTTTAGGCGGGAAAGGAATCGAAATTCGAAACTCGAAAATCGAAAGAATGAAACTCCTTTTAAATTAAATTGAATTCAATACCTACATTTTATTTAAACGTAAAATTGATTTCATACATTTCATTTCACTGCAATGCCTTGTGATACAGAACGTTGTTTGTTTTGTTGTCTGGCGCGTAAAAACAGAAATAATTTCCACACTATTGGCCTTATTACGAGTCCCTTTGGAATAAAACAATCAATACAAATTTGAAAAAATCAAATAGAAAAAAATGAACGATAAGATTTTTAAAATAACAATAGTATAAATTAATGTCGTTTTCGATTGGATTTTCAGAGTGTTTCACTCCTTTTTGATTCCAATGGAATATGAAAAACTCTCTTCCGTAATATGTGTATCTATGTAGAAGTAAAAACTAAAATGAATTCTTCAATAATTTCAATTCCAAAACATGCCAAGAAGAAACATTTACTATTTTGACAATTAATCCAACACATACTTTTAAAATTATGTGTGTTTTCAGAGTGCACTCCTAGCACTCTTTAATGAAATCCGGAGTACAAAAACACTCCTAAATCATTAATCCGAACAGCAAATGGAAGGTTTTTGGAGTGTGAATGGAGTGAAAAAAGAGTGCTAGGAGTGACCAACGGAAAACACCATAAGTCTATTTGACTATTCTGTATCGATACACGACCAATTCGTATCAATCGCCAGTGTAGAAAGACCGTTCGAACAAAAAAACAAAAATTAAGAGAGTATGCAATTTATTGTTATCACGAATTTCCAACTCTTCCGGCATAATTTTACAATTTTTATCTCCGTAGTGTGTTTATCTGGTTCAATATAAATCCAACAAAAGAATCCCCATCCAATTGTGATGATGTATAGCCAAGTTATGCGCGTACAAACAAAAAACTAATTCAGAAAGTTTGATATTTCAAAATTTTTTCACGATTTTCTGACTTTTTCGGTCGAATTTTCAAATTTTCGTTCAAATTTTTCAATTCTCGGTTCCGTTGTATATTAATCTGGTGCAATGGATATCCAACAAAAAATCCCCAACCAAATCGGATGATGTTTAGCCGATAACTCGGATTAATTTTTGTATATGTACTTAAATATCTAAGCTCCATGTCCATATTTAATATTTTTTTTTTCATAATTTTTTCAAAGCTTTCAATTAACTCAATAAAAATGTCGAAAAGTCATAATTTACCTATTTCTTCTTTTTTCTTATCTCAAGTTATTTTCGTCTCAAGCTAAATAATATATACTTAATCATTATTCTGCAAACAAAATAAATAATAACAATATAATGAAGTTGGGGTTTCGGTTAAAGATACTGGTTCTCTATCTCAACTTACTATCTTATCCGTAAACAAATGCTTGATATTAGTTTTTTTTTTTTAACTATCAAGGTGCGATTAATTTATTTATCATTCGATAAAAACACATTTTTTACGTAGGTACCTATGATACAGAGAAAAAAAAAAGTGATAATAGAGTGTCGCTGTCACCATGAAATTATTAATTAATTCTTATCAAAATTCGTATTCAATAAACTGACCTAATTATGTGAAATATAAATAAACTCGATCAACAGGATAAATCTAATTTCTAACATCGCTGTAATTTAGAGCAAAATTATGTAAGGTATATTTTTAATGTCATTCTTTGAAATCTTTTCGTATAGGAGAGCTGCCTCTTAGGAGGGAGTACACTGTATGTCAAAAATATTTTCATGTTTTTCTTAGTACGTGGCATTGAGCTCTTATATGTAGACAAATTTAGTGGTGCGAGAGCTCGGCAAGAATGAAGGGGACCCACAATTTTCTATTGAATAGGAATACGAACTGGTTAAAGGCCTTCCACACTATCCCACTGAGTATTAATACATGTCAAAAAAGTGGGAAGTAAATCGTGTATAATAGTGTGGAAACAAAATATGAAATCACATCCCACACGACTTGACAGCCCATCTCACACAATTTGACATGTGTTAATACATGAAAATTTTTAGGATTGGTTCTAAAACCATCACACATTTTATCCCACTTGGGGGTTTGAGGTTATGGTGAATTGATTTTTTGGATTCAGGTGTGGAAGCAAAATATGAAAATCGTTTTCTTCACACAAATTTGGCAGTCGTAAGTAATTCTATCACACTTTTTTTTTGACATGTATTAATACTTGATGGGATAGTGTGGAACGGCTATTAGGTGAGAGGAACTTTTAGATAAATTCATACAATTTGTTCTTTTAAATTGCGGAAAGCTCTTTATAACGCATTTGCTTTTAAGGGTAAAAAACCTAAACAGCCTGTCGCCCGATGAAAGTAACAACAGTTTTACGTCCATACGAACCACTTAAAAACTACCAGACTGTCTCTATAATCCCTTTCTATGCATAATATTCGGGCTTAAATTTAAAAACAAAAGTTCAATTACTTTAAGTAGTCCAGTCAACGAAGACCTAAAATCATAAAATAAATGAAATAGACCGTGTAGTCTGGGTTTTTTTTTTTAAGTGGTAGGGGTGACCCTCAGGTCCAACATACCAAAAGTCCCCAGCCCAGAGCCGCGAGCTTAAGCCTGGAGAGGGGGTTAAAGGTCCCCTTTTTTAGTTTTTCGCGAATATTTCGAAAACCAAGGGCTTAACTGAAAAAGTCTGGACTCTGGAAGTCTGGAATTAAAGTAAATTAAATTTCCTACAAAAAATGTTATATTTATATTTTCGCTTGGAGCAACACTAAGGAAGATGCGGGGTGGAGAAATCTCAAGAAATCCAAAAAAGCGGTCATTAGCCTACAAAATTTAGTGTTTATAGATCAATTTTATCTAAAAATAACAGAAAAAATAAGTATATGTATTCAAAATTATTTCATTGATGATTTGGAAGGGAGTTTATGGGGTTAAAACAGGTGGCGAGGGTTAGAATTTCCTAATTTAATTTATTTGCTACAGTGTTTGCATTCACTATGAAAAATACTGTTTCTTTAAAAAGTATAATGGATTTTTCCAAGTAACTGACCATGACTTTGTTAAATAATTTTCAGACATGTACTAAGAAAAAAATCGTTTATGATAGGGGGATCTATGTCCCCCTGTTTATAAGTGAGGGACCATTTTCTAAAGCATTGACGTAAAGTGCATTAATCATTATTTAAAATCAATGGAAGTACCTATAATACAACACTATAGGTTTTTGAAAATCCAAAACAAGTTTTTTTTTTTATTAAACAGGTTATAAAAAAATTGAACTTAAATTAAAAGTTTTGAAAAAAAAATTTATAATGATTTTATTTTCAAAAATTTTTGTATCTAAGTGCTAAATTTTAGTTCATTATTTATGGCCGTTGTTAATTCTTAGTCGAACGCTAAAAACAAGATAGCTGTAGGTCTTTCAGTTTTTGAAAAAAATCAAAAATTATGGAAAACCTAAAAAAGGGGACCTTTAACCCCCTCTCCAGGCTTAAGCTCGCGGCCCTGGGCTGGGGACTTTTGGTATGTTGGACCTGAGGGTCACCCCTACCACTTAAAAAAATAACCTAGACTACACGATTTATTTCATTTATTTTTCCTTCGTTGACTGGACTAAAGTCTTTAAGTTTAAATTGTGCATTTTTTATAAGAATGTATTCTTAAAAAAAAACTTTATTAAAAAAAAAAAAAAATAAAAAAAAAACCTGACATATGTACCACTACGTATATTGACGCATTGACGTCTACAATGTTGTTTTTTTTTTTTTTTTGTACAAATATTGCGGTACGTTTAACTCATTTGTATTATATTTACTGACAAAACAATATCGCTGTCAATTGAATAACTTGAATAATGGATTTTAGAAAAATGGTTGTTGATTAAATACACGATGTACCTTTATATCTCATTGACTTGAGTTTAATTAAATGTTTGTTCAAGTGTGTAGACTCAGATGTCATTGGAATGATATACAATAGTAAAAAAAAAAAAAGAACAAAAGTGGAACAAAAATTGTTAATTTAATTTTAAGTCTACTAAAAATTATAACAACACATTTTTTTCTTGAGAATGATTTATTAGTGGTTTTTATAAAGTCTTAATTAAAAAATACAAGTGGATAGGATTTTTAACCAAAATTAAGCCGTTATATGTTGCTATATTAACTTATGAGCTATGTTCACAAATGATATTTCATTGTTTTTTGTATTTGGTTCATTTAAAAGTTATTATTTGACATTCGATCAAGATAAAGAAACAAACAAAGGGTTTTATTTTTTTTTTAGTAAACATGGCAACATTTCAAAATATGTACATATCTTTAATAGCAAACGATGAAGTATTGTGATTCTTCATTTGCAGCTGTCGGCATTGCAGTTAAGTATTCAAATCTTAAGTCTTGTTTTCGTCTGGGTAGAAGTTCCTATTCCTGCATGTTGCGTCTCGATTTGAGATTAAAAATACTGCGACTAGCCCTCAGGAGGTCCCGAGGTCAAACTTGAAAGAAGATAAAACACAGATTAAAGGAGTAGCTCACGGAGATTTGACTTTTTACTCTCGACCTACGACCTTTTTAAGGCACTCCGTACCAATAATTTGTAGTAGGCGTGACATTGGCATGATAGTTAGTACGTTGGACTGTCATGCCGGAGGTCAAGGTTCGACTCCCATTCTCGCCCACCTAATAATAATAAAATAAAACGGCTACAGTCTCTTGCTAAAGACTGGCAAAACCTCCAAATCAAACTGCCGCTTACATTCGTATTAGGCATATAAAACTGTAGGTACCCTCCTCCATTAAAAATCGTTGGAGTGGTTTTTTTTTTTATATATGTAGGGACCTTTAAAATTGCTTGAAATTTTTGAGAAAAAAAATTGGTATGCCATTTTTAAGAATATAAAAATATTAAACTAAAACCATTGTTTCAAAAAAATTCATCAATCCCTTTAAAAAAAAAAAAAAAAAAAGATTTCTCAAAAAAAAAAATTTGAACTTTTTTTTTTAAATCCAAAAAATATTTTTTTGAAAATATATGTATGCAGTACTATTTTAATTTGATAGAACCTCCTAAGTAAAAATCTTGATCAAAATCGGTTAGGCGGTTAATGAGAAAAAAAACTCTGGTAAATGTTACAGTAAATGTTCCAATAGCTCTTTTTTGTGTTCTAATGTACGGGAAACCGTCAGAGTTTCGAGAGACAAAGTCTTGAAAGGCAAAGGTTCGAAAACCAAAAGGTTCGAAATTTCAAATTCTGCAAAATGCTTTAATGTATACAAAAATTTGTTAAATAACATTTTAAGCGTTTTTATGAATTCAAGGAAATGGGCGGGGCCACGGAAAAAATGGGCAGGCGGCATTTCAGTTTTTTTTGATAAAAATACCTATTAACACAAAATTTAATTTCTCTTTACAATATTTTTTAGTCCTTAAAAGAACAATTTAATATCATACATTAATTCGGCTGCCTTTTAAGCTATTATGTACATAATTTCCAAGTATTCACTTTAATCGGCAACAAAACCTTATCTCTTAAAGTAAACTGGACTGTTTTTAGAATAATATTATTTTCTACGTCAGTTAGTCGACCACTAAAAATACCCCACCCCCCTCCCCAAAAAAAAGAATTTCCCCTCACCCTAAAAACTTCGTCTTAAAAAAGACCTCCCCACCCACTCAGCAAAAACCCCATCGAAAAAATACCCCCTTCGACAGTCATACGTCCATTCTGACATTTCGTTAGTCAAGATATTAGCTTCTGGCCTTGTTGTAAGTTCATCATCCTATGACTTGCATTAAACGAAGAAAAAAATAAAATTGCGCTATAGCGCAAAATCGCTATGTAAGTTGTGTTTTTATCTGAGTTTGCTCATCTCTATTTTACGAGTATATAATTAAAACTAAAAGTAATCGTCGCAGCATTCTTAGATACATTTTTTGAAAAATTTGGTATTTCGAACCTTTCTCTTTCGATGATTTGTCTTTCGAAACTTTGTCTTTCGTAAATTTGTCTTTCGAAACTTTGTCTTTTCGAAACTTTGTCCTTTCGAACCTTTCCATACTTTGTCCTTTCGAAACTTTTTTTTTCGAACCTTTGCCTTTCAAACCTTTCTCTTTCGAGATTCTGTTACTATTTCCTAATATACAATATACTGTACAGTTTTTCACACCACCGCTGCTGGCTGGCTGGACTAAATTAGGTATGTGTTTTTTTTCGGTTTTCACAGTGTAGGCCCCTGATTGAAAAATTTTGAAACATAAAACGAAAAAAACAAATTAAATGTGAATAACTGTTTATGATCATAGGAGTGTAATGAGTGATTCACAAAAAAACTGAAATTTTATAAATTGATGGAAAACTTCCTGTTGTTTCGAAAAAATGTCTGCTTTTCCCCCATTTTGAGTAAAATTTCGTAAATTACCTTGTCATTTAAAAAAAAAATATAGTTTTCGAGCCATTTAGTTATTACATGATTAATTGTACGACTTTTATACCACAAAATCAAAAGCCCATTTAGTTATTACATGATTAATTGTACGACTTTTATACCACAAAATCAAAAGCCCATGTCCAAACAAACTTCACTTTTATTGGAATTAGTCTAATTCAACGGGAATCTCTTTTCACTCTTAACTCCAGTTTTTTCAACCTCTTGTTTATTTATCTATACAAATTTTGCGTTTCGACTGAATTGTCTGTTTCTCATTTATTTATCATAATTGTAACAAATAAATAAATTAAAATTTTCAGTAAAAATCTTATTAAACAAAATTATTTAAAAATTAAAATTTAATTCATATTGCTAGACGTGGAATGCATTGCACATATTATATTTCTCTTACATCATACGATCTTAAACAAAATTTTCCCACACAAGAAAATTTTTCTTTTATCGATTTTTAATAAAATAAAATTGAAAAAAAAAAATGGTGTAATAATGTTGTCTGCAATGCCCCATTTCCCAAGAATAATATACTGCATTCTGTTTTTTTTTTTTTTTTTTACTCGACGTGGTTATAGATATTTTTGTAGACAAGTTTCTGAGAAGTTTCTTTATTTTGGACGACATCCAATTTTCGTTTGCTCGGGTACCTTCTGTTTGACATTACATAAATTGATATTTATGTCGCTTTACACGCTCTTTCAATGTATTTATTTTATGTGTGCATTTTGATGAAATAAACTCTTTTTTTTTTAAACAAAACCAGATGGTGGCTATCGAAAAGTATTATTATGACATTTTGAGTCGCAAAAAATCTATTATTGTGGGGAAAAAATAATAACATTTGCCGGCGCGGCGGCGATATTTCTATGAAAAATATAATATAATATTTATTTATTTATTGTTTTTTATACAGTGGGGTAGGCTGTAGGTAAAACATTTTGTGGCCGAGGCAAAGAATAATTCTTGCGCCCAAATTTTTATAGAAACAAAGAGACAACTGCTTTTACGAATTCGAAGAAAACACGCCAAATAATACTTTTTATTTGTCCTGGACTAATCTTTGCCAACACTCTTGTATGGCAATAATGAAGACGTCAAATAAAATTGGAAGTCTACGAGACAATAACCGCTTTAAAAAATTGGAAAGTTTTTGTCAAGTTTAGTCAAGTCTTGGAAAGTTTTCAGTAGGGAAAATCTAGATGAAGAATACTTGTCAAATACTGAAAAAAATTTTTAAGTTTGCAATATACAGGGTGTTCGGTATAAGGTGCACCAAAAATCTAGAGCGAGAGGTTGGGTTAAGACAAGAAAAAAAATCGTATGCGAGGGGGGGGGGTCTATTTCCTCCCGTTTAGGCTGGATGGGCAATTTTCTTAAAAATCGACTTGAATATGTAAAAAAAAAAAGAATATTAAAAAACAACGGCAACACTTAAAACAGAATCTTTGGAACAAAAAAATAACCGATGGAAGTCAATTTCAAGGAAAACTTACTTTAGGTATTTTCAATTTTCTCAAAAACTGGAATACATTTTGATATTTGTTTTTTAGTTTTTGGCTGAGAATTGATGGGAGTATTGAATATTAAACACGAAAATACCCGCCTGGAAAAATGGCAAGTTTTTGGCAAGTTTAGGCGAGGCCCTGGCAGGTTTTCGGCAAAGAAAACATGGACGAGAAAAACAAGACAGACCCCTATTAGTGCCTCGCTGAGAACATTTATTTAATAAAGTACTGGTGAGGTTCTTCATGGTAACTACCTATTTGAAATCATTTTACGCAAATTAATAAAAGCATATGTACATCGTAATAAAAATCTTTGTGTGTTAATTAACTCTGCAAATTTCAAATTATGATTGGAAATCAGTGTGTAAAATAGTAAAATCGCAACTGCAGACAAAACAGAAAAAGACAGAACCACAACTGATTTTGACATTTCTCAGAAATCTGTTCTCAGTTGTTCTACCTAAAAAGCAAGTACAAACAGACTCACTGAACAGCAAGCCATAACAGTTTAGAACAAAAAATTTCTCATTGAACTTGTTCTTTTCTGTTCTAAACTGTTTCGAATAATAAACATACACACACCAAAGTAAAATGTTGCTCCTCATCGATTGGGAAATAACTGAATTTTATCATCTAGGACAAGTACACAAAGTCGATGATATTCCGCAAGGAGCCAACCCTTCATGGACATGGACTGAACTGCACACGACAAACACACGAGGAACTGGATATCTATCTACATTAAAATATTATAGAGCGACTGACAGCTTCTAGCTTTGGCCCCCATATCTGAAATGGTTAAATGGAAAACCATGTAAAACGAAATATGTGGAACAAATCTAGTCTTTACTAGTCAGGGCTTAGGCAGAATTTAACTGACGAGGCAAAAGAGTTCATAACTGGTGGAGGCCTAGCGAATGCCTATATTAACCCTTGTTAGATTCTTGTTAGTAACTATGAAAAACTTGCCAGCGCCTTATTGAAAACTGGATTGTTTTTCCAGGCGGGTATTGCTTAATAACATAAAATTAAAAAAAAATTGTTTGAAAACAATTTTTTGATTTTTTTTTTTCAAAAATTTAAGTATTAATTTAAAATTAATTTCTGAAAAACTGTTTACTAAAATAACTTTTTTTTTAAAAGAAAATAAAAGAAAAGGTCTTTGGCCTTACAAAAAGCTATAACATGCCATTTTAATAGTGACCGTTGTTTTTTAATATTTTTCCCTTCTCGTTATTTTTAATTTTCTCAAAAACAAAAAGACACTTGAGTATTTTCTTTTCGGTATTTGACTAGAAATTTACATGAGCTTATCGAATACTAAAAACAAAACTATTACTTAATTACGTAAAATTTAAAAAAAAATTAGTTTGAATACAATTTTTTTTTTTTTATTATTTTTTCAAAATTTTGAGTTTGAAAATTAATTTTTGAAAAACTTTTCTCTCTAGTAACTCGAATTAAGAAATAAATAAAATAAAATAAAGGAATTGATTTCTGGCTTAAAAAAAAAGATAACATGAAATTGTA
The DNA here is from genome assembly GCA_947049315.1 of Epistrophella euchroma. NCBI lineage: Eukaryota > Metazoa > Arthropoda > Insecta > Diptera > Syrphidae > Epistrophella > Epistrophella euchroma. The sequence continues at coordinate 114,182,365 of OX346245.1, read as the reverse complement.
GGTGTTACCGTTGTTTTTTAATAATATTTTTTTCTATTTCAAGTCGATTTTTTAGAAAAAAATATATATAAATTATTACAACAGCAAGTTTGTGCGATCCAGTCGTGCGTTTTTTTTTTTTTATTATTTGTGTTGCCACCAGATACGTGAAAAAGTGCCAAATACCTACAAATGTATATATGTACAAAATTAAGAGTAATTCACACCTACACCTAGGCTGAAAATCTATCTCAAATAGTCATAAAATCTTCTTGGTTTTTTATTTCTTTTTTATTTTGCCTTTATATTTTTTGTTTGCTTACATACGTGAAAAATAAACAAGACCCGACGACGAAGAAGAAACTTAATATTTCCTGCAATTTTTTTTTAATCTTCGAATTTTTACAGATCTTACGAGAGAATCACATTTTGCTATTTGATACATTTTTCGCTTCTGCAAATTGACGGTAGAATAGAAAAAAAAAATACAAAAACAATTTACTCGCAAAACGAAGTATCTATAAAACATTTATTATGACATCTAATACTCATTGTATGGTATCTTATTTGGGCAATAAGCAATAAAGATTTTTGTTGCTTTTGCGATGTTTTCAATCTAGTCTTTTTTTTCGAGCATATTTAATTCAGGTGCGGATCTAGATTGATTATTCATAGGGAAAAAGTTTTATTTTTTTTTTTGGGGAACTAAATAAGTTTTGAATTTATTATTTTATACCTACTCCATTAGTAGGTGTATTTAATGTAATTAGTTTGTTTTTTATTTCGAAAATAATTATTTTTATATTTCATGCGTACATAAGCTTCTAAGTATTAAATTCTAATTATTAAAAAAATCGCATAAATCGAAGAAAAGAAGGTAAGGTTTTTTGTCATCAACAGACGAGCTTCAATAGAGAATGGTTTGTTCTGTGCAAAATCTTTAAAACAGTCGATTTGAGTGTACTAATAAGCTTATAACTTTGCTTCTAACTGATAGATTATCAATATTAAGGTCTTTCATTAGAGCTGAAATGTTAGGCTATATATTATGATTGACACGGAAAATAAAAGACTATAAAAAAACGAATTTTATAAAAACTGATATCATTATTCTGAAGAGATTTTTTTTTTTTTTTGAGATTTGATAATTTTTCTTTTATTTCATAGGTATTTGTTTTAAATAACATCATAAGATACAATTTTATACAAAATAATAGTAATAATAATAATTTAAATGGGCAATGGCGTTGCCGTCTGCCTGATTATTCTGAGGATAAAGAATATTTTTGATTCCTTTAAAAGTGAAAAACCATGTAATGGGCCAGTTATAGCGATCAGGAAAAAAATTCCTTTTGTGTAATTCAATGTTTTATTAAACGATTTAAAATATAAAAGGATACGAATCGATGATAAACCAATTGAAATATTTTTTCCATTAAAAAAAAATTAATTTGGGAGAAATGCTTTGTCTAAAACAAGTACTTATTCATTTTCCTGATGGACATTTCGTACAGAAAACGAGTTTCCATCAGGAAATGTAGAATAAATATTTCCTCCAAAGGACATTTTGTTAATTCAATTAATATTTCAAATGATTTATCATCGATTTGTGCCATTTGTATATTTCAAATCGTATAACAAAACATTAAATTGTCAAAAAGAACATTTTTCCTGATGCGTTTTCCTGATCGCTATAACTAGCCCCTAAGCAATGTGAAATCAATTTTACTTGCTCTATATAATTGGGCAAGTATTGGTTTCGTCTAAAAAATTCGAGCTTGTAACCAAAACTGACACTACGATGATGGAATAGTCCGAAAAAGTGGTTTTCGCCATACTTTCCGTCGCGTCGGTCTATGTGTCTGTGCGTCTTTGCGTTTGTGTGTCTGTGCGTCTCACAGTACGTCAACTAGTGGACAAAAATAAAAAAAAATAAAAATGCAATTACCATGTTTTAAGCTCTTAACCTGTTTTAGAACATCTTGGAGTATATAAATTTTTTTTTGTTTTGTTTTTTGTTTTATTCTTTTTCGTGGATTAGCGGGACTTTTGTGAGCAATTGAGATAATTTAAGCTGCAGTGTAATTGAAAGTTGGAATTTTGTGCGAATTTGTTTAGCTCGCGTAAGAAAAATATTTTGGCTACATAAATTTTTTTAATTGAATAGATAGATAAATAGAGATAGATAGATAAATAATTTTATTTCCAAAGTAATTTTACAAAAAACATACATAGTTTAATATTTAAATCAATATGACAATAACTTGTGTGAGTTGCCTGTCAGGTTAAAAAAGGATTATCTAGATAATAGGCAAAGTGAGTTTACGTTTATGAAAATTCATTCAATATTTTAAAGCGATATTTAAGTGCGAATTTTAAAAATTGATATAAATTGAAATAGCACTGGCCGTTTAAGACATCGAGGAACTGTGACCTGGTTAACTCAAAGTTTCCAAGAAAATTTCTCCTGTATCCTCTGAATATGGGACAAATACCAATGAAATGATATGTATTCTCTGATGCATCAAGGTTACAAATCGTACATAAGCCATTACCGTGGTTTTGAAAGGCTCTTGCGTTCAAATTAAGTAATCCGCTACGTGCTTTTAAAATAAGTCTTATCATCTCTTGTGGATTTGCATCTTCAAAGTAATTAGGGACATCACAGTATGATAGGTTGCTGTACTCATCATGGAACTGTGATTGTCGTGCGTTGCTCATAAAAGTGCTCCAGTGCTTTTCCTTGAGCTTTGTTAAGAGAATATTTTGTGAGTTACACATCTCAGACCTAGGCGACGTAAAGGACAATGTAACTGAGGCTTCCGAAAAAAGCTCCGTCCATTCATTGGCCCAGTAAATGTTTTTCCGAATTATAATTTCCGATAGGATTCTGGGAAGTCTATAGTTCGGTAGTTCCATAACTCTGGTTATAAATGAAAAGTGCAATTGTAAGGTTAATTGAATAATAATAATCGATACCTTGAGCGCAGGTATGGTTTGTTATTAATTTTTCTTATAAATTTGATTTTTTGTGATTTTTTGAAAAAAATAAACTTTTTTGAGGCTTAAAAATTGTATAAAGTTAAACTTAAAAAAAAAAAAATGTTAGCGATTAGCAGCAAAACCTTGAATGTCATTATGTTCTGTAGTTATTGGCTTTGAGAAAATGTTGACTTTTCTTTGCTACTTTTTGCTAATCTTCAAAATATTTGATATTTTGTAGGGCAAGGTCAACCCATAAAAAATTAAAAGATTTTTACGAAAAATGGATTTTTTTTTATAAAAACACGAAAGTTAAAGTCGTTGTTGAATTCATATTGAATGAATTAAAAACTAAAGGTTTCTCGGTTACAATTAAGTAAGACTTTGACAAAAATCTTGAACGTAGGTTACAAGGCTTGCACACGAATACGCGAGACGCCACTGAGTCTGGTTGAGAACTTCTTTTATTCTTCCAAATAGTATTCTTAATTTCCTGGAAATTGCATCAGCTTGTGAAAAACCAAGTACCAGTTGTGGAAGACCGCAAAAAACATTTTCTGAAGTATCACAGAAAACTAAAAAAGGTAGGGTATGCGAGATTTTAAGCCCTAACTAAACCGAAGAGCTGGAGTTCGCGGCAAACATTTTAAAAATGCTTCTAACTAACAATAATATAACTTTGGGCGTGGCAGTGGGTGAATTTTGGTTCAAATTAATTTTTTTTAATCACACACATCAATTCTGGAAACTTTTTTTTTCAATATCGTATGAGAAGTTTAAAAAAATGACAATTTTATATCAAAAGTGGGCGTGGCAGTGGGCGGACTTCACGATTTTTAATTTTTAAACTGACCGAACATAAATACTTGAAATAGCTATTGTTCGAGAGGTTTTCATGCTACCAAATTTTTATCAACAGTGGGCGTGGCAGGGGGGGTGAAATTTCTTCTTATTTTGTAAAATCCTCTATATTTATTACATTTACCAACCAATTTTTAAGCTAAGTTACGCTACTTTTCGAAAAATAGATTTTTGTCCACTACCTCCATACAATCGACGCACTGTGCGTCCGTGCGTCCACTGAGATTCGACCTAGAGCCTAAACGGATGGGCTGATTTACTCAGCACAGGGTATTTTCATGTCATTCCCTAGAGGGGAAATTCGAATTTTTGAGTTAGGTCATCTAGAACACGTAGCTTTCATATTTTTTTTTTTAGTTTTTTCAATTTTTTCTGAAAAAGGCTCTAATTTTATAGAAATTGTATCTTGCTGTTTTTTAAGAAAATTGCCTTATTTTCGAGCGAATATCTCCTGAATGGATGCACCCATTTTGTTAACATTTTGCAATCTAGGGCTTCTAACCCCTAATTTCACAGTGAAAGTTTAAACTTGAGATCAGCTGAAACTGAATTTAAGTTTAAATTTAAAGTTCAACTTCTTGGGTTTCACAGCGTAAACTGAACCCTTTCAACTAAATGAACTATATAACCGCACTACCTTACCATTTTCTCTGAAGCGCATGCGCAGTCAATTCTCTCATTTTTGTATTTTATTTTTTTTTTTGAAGAGAAAAGAGAAACACATGAGCAAAGAACATGAGAAAAATACTTTCTTTATGGATATTTAAACGGCAGAATATAAGCGTTTAACTTAAACTGCAAATTGAACTAAGTTCAGATTTAAACGTGCACTGTGCAATTAAATTAAGTGCTGAACTCAAGTTTAAACCAGAAGCAGAGTTCAAACTTACATTTGAAAATCATTTTTTTTTATTAAACTTAACTAATTTTTATTTACTTGAACAAGTTTATTTATAATCAAATATTTTGCCATTGAAAATAAATTTCAATTAGATAGATATACACTGGGTTTTAAATGAAGATACATTTTTTCTTAAGAGGTAGGTTTAATATGAAATATGATTATGTAGGTTAAATACATATCTCTTTGATGTAGATTGGGATAGGGTTGATTCCATTATCGCGGGTGCAACATTTAAACAAATTTAAGGTTTCGTAATTAATTAAATAATTTATTCTTTGAATGGCTATAATTTGTTCCTTTTTGTTTTGTCTATTGGAATTTAAATAAAATTTATTAAATTCCTATTAACAACAAGAAGTTAAAAGTTCAAACGCAAAATTTGTCCCACTTTTCTAGATCGTTTGTAAAAAATAAATGAGGCATGTTAATTGTGAAACAGACAACGACCTAGGCCCTATTGCACCAACAACTTATCACTATAGTTTGTCCAATAATTCTTGTCAGTACAGGGAAGATAGGACGTTTGCATCTCAGTTTGGTTGCAGCGTATTGCATAAGTCTATCGCATGTAAAAGCTCTTATCGCGATGCCGTAGTATGCATAATAATTCAATCATAAAATTAGTTCAGTTGATTTTTGGAAAAAAAAAAAAAAACTCTGACGAACGAACACACTTAGAGTTTTTTTGGTCCTAAGAGCTTTAAAAAAAGCTTTAATTCTGTAAGCTCTTGCACACAAGCGATAGGAAAAGAAGTAGTTTATATGCGTTCGTTAGCTTACCAATGGTCAAACTTTAAATAAACAAACTTTAATGACTAAGCAACTTATCATAAATCGTGATACGATTTTGAAGTGTGGGGTGACATTTCTCCGCACATAATGGATATGAACCTTGTGTCCGATTTAAAGTCAATACAAATTATTTCCGCGGAAATTGTCTCATCCCGCCAAAGCAAAATCGTACTACGATTTATTATAATTTGCTAAGTGTTGAGTGGTAAGTTGTTGGTGCAATAGGGCCCTGATTAACAATATTATGCTATAACTTCGCGTAAATTCTACAGGGGTTTTTGTGTGATAACACAATCGCAGTAAAGGTTGCATAGCTTTCACACCTTCATGTTAATATTTGGTTCCACTACGCTCTGAAAATTTTTTAAATCATTTGTATGTTATATCTTTTCTTGTACGACACTCGCCCAATACATTGCAGCATGTTTTAATCAGACCAAAAACATAAACATTATGTATCAAAAAGTTTTGAACATGTGAACAATTTACCAACTTTAAGTCAGTAATCATTATACAAGAATTGCATTTCATAGCATTTAGCAGTTTTTTTCGATATAAGGTGCTCTACTTCAACGCTAGTACCGATACTGGCCCTAAAGTTAGTACTCAAATCGGTATCAACTCATTTCTTCACACAAGTACTAAGGCTTAGTCCTGTCAAATTGGTACCGAGTACTAGTTAGGGCTTAGTTTAAGGTAGGACCTCGAAATCGACAGTCTAGCAGGTTATTACTCAAATCAGAGCAATTATTTTCATTTAGTTTGACCATTTCTTGCCTGTTTTCTCTAAAGAAATAGGTAATAAGTGCGTTTTTTTGTTAACATTGTTAGTTCTAGTTTTTTTTTTTTTTTTCAATTTTGTGTAATCGGTGATGTTCTTGTGAAGAAAATGGATTTAGTTTTTGGTGGTGACAATTTGTTTGTCCGAGAGATATTGCTCAGTTTTGATAACTTCTTGACCATTTTTTTTTTTTTAAACAAATGTAACATAAGAGCTTTGATTTTTAATTTTATTGGTTTTTAGATTTTAAACTTTGGATAAAAGCCAGCAACATTTTCAGAGTTTGAAGTAGCTGCTTATGCATTTTACCGATTCCTTGACCCTTGACGTAACCGGAAAATATTGGCCGACTAAACGTTGTTAAAAAATGGACCGGAATTGATGCTTGGTCAAATATTTCACCAATATTTGAATTAGGCGCACAAATTTTGAAGCCGGCGAATTGGGTTATCCCATTAGTAGGTCCGTGGTCAAACGCGAACACGCAAAACTTCATTCAAAAATTCGGCGAAATCATTACCACAAACACAAAATAGATATTCACATATTTTGAATAAGAAGAAATTCAATGCAGCACACGACAATATTATAATTATTATATTCACCTTCTTAAACAAACAGAAAACAAAATAAATAAATCAAAGACAGATAAATTCTGTCGAAAATTAATTAAAAACTTCACAAAAACTGACGTAAATGTTAAATAAATATCAAAATAATTTTTAAAATGTCAAAATGTTGTCAAAATCAGTATTAGACCAGTTTTAGATGTATTAAGTTCCTAGTACCGCTGTGTGAACTTAGATCGGGTACTAGGGATGTAAAGAAATGCTCAGGTACTAGCCTTTCGTTAGGACCCAGTACCAGTGCTAGTACCTGGTCCAGCTCGACCGGGTTCTAAGCTAGCTTAGTACCTATGTGAAGAAATTGGGCGTTAGAACTTGATCTCATTACTTAACACGGCTTTTTTGTTACACACAGGTTTTTTGATAACTATTTTGAGAAAGTGGGCGGAAACCATGCCCCCTATAAGGAAAACCCAAAAATTTCCATTATTTCCTGTTTACACACCACAAGGCCTATTGTTGTGCGAAGTTACAAGATTCTAAGGTGTCAAGAAGTGCTCCATATTTTTGATTATCTGCGTCAGTTTGTCAGTCAGTTACGGTTTTCAAGATTTTTGACGTCCTAGGTATGTATATCTAAAGGGTCACTAATGCTAAGGAGTTGAAATTTGTTGGGGTTCTTGCCCAGCTTAGCAAATATGGCAAGTTTAAGTTTCTGACTTTATTGGTTTCGAAGTTAGAGTTGGGTCGAAAATCGCTTGAATTTGTTTTTGTTGAACTTGGCTGGGCACTACTGTGCCCTATGATTCTGTAATATTTGTGTAAAAATATTTTCCTCACCCCAAAACTCTTTGCCTTCGAACCTGGAGAAATTATTAAATAGTTATCTGATCCATTAATTTATGACTTTAATGCCCATTAGCCCCCTCCATATCCGCGCCTGCCTCCACTACATTGCAAACTCATAAAAAGAAGAATCAGCTAACATCAAACAACAGGTGGTCCACATGGTTTATAGATCTACCCCTTACTTAGATATTAATTTTCAATAAAGTGTTTTATTATAAAACTTTGATATCTTCTCATAGATAACGGTTCTTTGTCCATTAAAACCATTATTATCTATCAGTGCGTAAAATCATAAAGGAACTTCTCAGAATGTGTTTAATGGAACATGTTTTTTTGGCTACCATACATCCATAGATATACATACGACTAAGTGTTCCTTAAGAGTCTTTATTTCAAAAATGACACCAAACTGAGTAGCGATATGTTCAAACGGAAGAAATTGTTTTCTGTCACACCAACGCATATATACCTACTTATAGCCATTTGTAAAATATCACGTACACACGCAATGTGTTATGATATGAAGACATTATAATGCCGAGAGGGTAAAAATGATCAAAAAGGATGAATTAAATTTGCATTTTTAGGCCCGCGCCGCCGTATACGAAAATGAAAGGCTTTATAAACAATTTTTGTGAAACTTGCCATACGCTATATGGAAATGACGTAAATCTTTTCTTTATGGGAGTGTATTATGAAATATATATGTATGTGTACCTAATCTTTCACTTTGGAAAGGTTTATTTACAGTTATAGCTATAGTTTTATTATGTACGCGGATATAGAATTTATAAGCTTATGACAAAAGATTTTTGCTGTATGAGGTTTGTTCCGCTATACATTCCCGAAGCCATTGCCAGGAATCAGATTCTTCTTTAGGGACAAAAATTTACCGCATCAGTAAGCAGGCAATACGTTATTGAATTATGTGAGCTTAGTATTTGGGAGTTTTAATCTATCATACAATCAAACCCACTTAAATGGATCGAAAAAAAAAATCATTATCTATTATATCTACAATTTAAAGAATGGTTACAAAATTTTGCACAACCTTGTTTTTAGTGATGATTTTTTTATTTTGAAAGCCCTCCATTTTGGAAAAAAAGGTGTACAAAGTTTCTCGAGATATTTTAAGAACCATAATTCACACAAACAAAATTTCAACAGTTTTTTTTGAAGAGATTTGAATTCTTCACAATTTATATACAAAGTACTTTTTAGCGTAAGACTGAAAACTGAAAACAAAAAGTTATAATAAGAAATAGACGAACGTTTTAAGAAACAAATAAAATTAATAGACACAAAGATTTAACCCTTTAATGATATTTTTTCTTAAAAACATTCGCCTATTTTTAATTATAACTTTTGAAGCGTTGAGAAGAAAAAAAAAACATTTTTTTTTCAAAAAAAAAAAAAAAATTGGAGCAAAAATTGGATATTTTTTTTTCAAAATTTTCAAATTTTAGTTGTAATTTTTTTTTTCTCGAAAAGATTTTTTGCTTCCCTTTAAAATCTCATCAATATTATAACTTAGCAAAACTGTGAAAAAAGAGGGCAGAAATTGTTGTTTTCATTTCCATTTTGATGACAATTTCAGAATGTTTATGAACCACCCATTCTTTTCCTTAAATTGTTTTTTACGACTTTGACCATTCGGTACGTGAAAACGGTTCAATGGATTTATTTGAAATTTTACAGAAATATTGGTGGTCTATAGTTCTTTAAAATGTCTTACCAAATTAAGTCCTACAGTCAATATTTATAAAGCAGTAAAAGATTTACAAAAACTCTTTAAAAAGTCTTTTTTTTTTTTACCTTTTCTGAATGTAATGATGAGGAGCCAAAAAAAAAAAAAATAATCGTTATAAAGTTTTGAAAAAATCTTGTAGAATATAAATTTCAGTTTTAATTTTCCGTGTCCTCATTCCTTGCGAAGATATTGGTAGTCAAAGTCAAAAGTCTGTTTTTTCATTCAAAGCCAGATATTCTTTTGAAAAAAAATTGTACAATGACGAAAAAGTAAAAAGTGGCCCAACAAAAATTTTTTAAGAAAATAACAATGTTCAAAAAAAAAGAAAAAAAATTTAAAATTTTTGGGTCGTGCTGCTTCTTATATGATTGCGCAATAACGGTACCTTAAAAAAATCATTTGCGAAAATTTCTCAATACAAAAAGTATAAAGTTTTAGAATGCTTTTTGTTTCATCTCAATACGAACACATTTACAGAGATACTGCTCTTCAAAAAACACTAAAAAAAGTGATTTTTTTTGTTCCCTTAATTATTTTGACAAGTGTACATAGATAAAAAAAACAAAGGAATGAATAGAATGCCAACTGCCAATGTATGAACGATCTTTGTCTTCAGTTGTGTGAGAAGGCGAATATGGAGCGAAAAATGACAATTCTTAAAATATTGAAAAAAAAACAAAATTGAAAAAAAATATTGATCAAAAATTATCAAATAAAATTTTGTCTAATATTCGATGCTCCCTTCAATTTCTAGTCAAACACTAAAAACCGGATGCTTAAATGTCTTTTATTTTTTAAAAAATTGAAAATAACGAAATCGAGTTTTTTAAATACGTAATTAGTGGAAATAGTACCTTTAGAGCAACAAAATAACGGATGGAAGTCGAATTTAAGAAAAACTTATTTTTGTAATTTTTGATTTTCTCAAAAACTAAAAGGCGCATTTAGCAATCCGTTACAACCAAATGTGTTCGCGGTTGTGTCTTCTCATCCATTTGCCCTCCCCGTAATAGTCCGCTGTTTGTCTCCATTTACTCCATATACAGATGATACATTGTGATGTTTTATATGAGCCACATTCCCTTAACCAACCCCAGAGTTTTCTATTTAAACAAATTCACGATTGACAATTTTGATTAATTCTTTATCTGAAATCCGCTCTTATTGCTTGTTATGCCTAGATGAATGTAATTTACACTGAAGCCATATAAAACTAAACCTAAGCCAGAACGCAACATCCCGAGGGCACATTTCGAATTGCACTCTTGCTTGTGCTATATGCCAAAAATCATTCATTCGCCAAAAGCGTTTGTAACAACGATTTGTTTCGTTTTTATTCGCATCAGTGCGGCATGTACTTTATGCGGACTATGTCTACACCGTTGGACTTCACTACTATAATAGCAAAACCCATGGGCGATACAAATTGCAACCGACGACACACAAAACCATAAAACGTATTTTGCTGTTGCTGCATCGCACAAAAGTCGACTTTACCACGGCGAATGATTACAAAAAAAACAAACAGAAGCTAATTAACAGCCCCGAGTCTTTCCAAGCCTTTTTAAGAAAAAAAAAATATTCCTTAATAAGAACAGAAAAGCGACGAACTACGTGGCAAAGCAAAAAAAAAATACAATAACAAAAAAAAAATACTACCATAAGAGAATCATTGAAACAAACGATGCGAATTACAGTTTTTACAGCTCTATCCATATAGTTCGACATTTATAGCGAATTATTAACTTTAAGGTGATTCCAACAGCTAATTGAAATGTACACTTTTTATAGATGATTTAAGATGTGGCAAGATTTATAGAGGCAAGCATTTTATAGAAACCGGCACCATACCAACCAAATATTGAATGAATAAATCAGCAATGTTATTCTTCGCAACAAAAATAAAAGAAGAATACGAAAATAGTAAATAGTTATGGTTGATAGGCATGTTATATGTTTGTATATTTTACTGTAAAACTCCGAAATGTATAAATTTAGAATTTACCAATTAAATTTAGGATTTCTTAGCAACATCGATAAAAAGTAAAATGATTTAAATATAAATAATTCATTGGGGACTTTTTTTTAAAACTGTTTTCTTGGACATCAGTGGCTTGGTTAAAATGATTACAAAATGCATGTTTATCTATCACCATGCAATTAATTATGAAAACAAAAAAATGTTGGGCATTTACAAATGTTGCTGAAAAATTCTACTTAACTGGTAAATTAACTTCCACATTTCGGAGTTTTAGGGTAACAAATACTTCATTATACGTGGGTAAGTGGTATTTTAAAATTGTATATTCCCAAATCTTGTAAATGTAAATTATCAACTCGATAACAATGGCAACCGAAATCGCATAAATAGTGCTAAATATTATGAGTGTCAAGTTAGCGAAACAACATTCACCGATCGAAAAAATTTTAATTGGGTAATTAGCCGTTAATTAGTCGTGAATTAGTTGTGATAATTTAGAATTTGTCGTTCGATGTTTTCTATGTTTTTTTTTGTTGCTTCGCTAACTTGATATCAAGTTAGCGAAGCAGCACCTCAAAAAGGGGTAAAAACGTCTTAGTTTATTGCTTAATAATTTGCCGTTCAGCAGTTCTGAATGATTTGTGACAATTTTAATTTTGTCATGCAATGTTTTCTACGTTTTTTTTGCTGCTTTGCTAACTTCGTGTCAAGTTAGCGAAGCAGCATCTGGAAAACGTATAAAAACTTCTTATTGTGAATGTTTTAATACTCTATAATTTGCTGTTAATTCGCGTGAACTAGTTGTGACAATTTTGAATTTATCGCTCTATGTTTTCTATGTTTTTTTTTTTTACAAAATTGTGAAATTGGCGTCAACTTAGCGAAAAAGCTTCTGGAAAACGTATAAAATCTTCTTTTTGTGAATGTTTTAAAAAATAAATAAATAAATTTGATGGCACAACAGCTCATGAAGAACTAGGGCCTAGTGACTTACAACTCTCAACCATTCCTGTGTGCGTGTCTGCAGGAATGGAGGGGACCTACAGTTTATTGCCGAATCCGAACGGCTAACGAGCGGCACTTTTCTGTGACAGAAGATACTCTTGGAGGATTTGTCAATTCCTCGCAAGAGGCAGTAGCCGTTTTTTCTTTTAAATAAATAGGTGGCGAGGTTGGGGATCGAACCTTAGACCTCCGGCATGACAGTCCAACGCACTAACCATCACGCCACGGCTACTACTGTGAATGTTTTACTACTCTATAATTAGCCGTGAATTAGTTGTGACAATTTTGAATTTGGTCGCGCGATGTTTTCTATGTTTTTTTTTTTGTAAAATTGTGAAATTGGCGTTAAGTTAGCGAAAAAGCCTCTGGAAAACGTATAAAATCTTCTTATTGTGAATGTGTTACTACTCTATAATTACCCGTGAATTAGTTGTAACAATTTTGAATTTGGTCGCTCTATGTTTTCTATGTTTTTTTTTTTACAAAATTGTGAAATTGGCGTCAACTTAGCGAAAAAGCTTCTGGAAAACGTATAAAATCTTCTTTTTGTGAATGTTTTACTACTCTATAATTAGCCGTGAATGAGTTGTGACAATTTTGAATTTGGTCGCGCGATGTTTTCTATGTTTTTATTTTGTAAAATTGTGAAATTGGCGTTAAGTTAGCGAAAAAGCCTCTGGAAAACGTATAAAATCTTCTTATTGTGAATGTTTTACTACTCTATAATTAGCCGTGAATTAGTTGTGACCATTTTGAATTTTTCGCTCCATATTTTCTATATTGTTTTTTTTTTTTTTTTTTTTTTTTTTTTTTTTTTTTTTTTTTTGCAAAATTGTAAAATTTTTATTAAGTTAGCGAAGCAGACTCTGGAAAAGGGGTAAAAACTTCATATATTGAATGGTTTATTGCCATTCAACAGTCCTGAATTAGTTGTGGCAATTACAATTTTGGCGTGTAATGTTTTTTATGTTTAAAAGTTATAGTTTAGTCTCGGTTAAACATCATCCGATTTAGTTGGGGACTTTTTTGTTGGATTTCTATTAAATCAGATTAACAAACAACGGACACAAAAATTAAAAAATTCGAATGAAAAATTCGAACCAATAAAAACGTGAAATCATCTTGAAAATTCGAACTTTTGGGAATTAGTTTTTTGTCTGTACGCACATAACTCGGCTGAACATCATCCAAATTGGATGGAGATTTTTTTGTTGGATTTATAATTGATTCAGATAAACACACTACGGAGATAAAAATTGAAAAAGTAGACAGGAAAAGTCGAAAAGTCGTGATAAAAATTGGAGCTGCTCGACTTTCGAAAGGAAAATTGATAATTTAATCAATTATATGTGGAACGAAGTTCGCCGGGTCAGCTAGTACATTATAAAGTATGTTATAAAAAAATGTTCATTTTAAAATAGCGAGGGTGGTACGGAAATAATTGGGTATTTTATGCTTAAGACTCTAAGGAACAATAACTTCCCAAAATAAAGTGTTTTTGATTAAAAAAAAAATACAGACAAATTTTCAACTTTTGTATTCTTTTTTCCACTAAGCCCCAACTTATTCACTTTCCATTAAAATAAAAGCCACAATTAAAAAAGATTTTTTTTAGATTTCTTACAAAAAATCTGAATTTCCTAATGGAGATTTAAAATTTAATGGACAATGAATAAATTGAAGCTTATAGTAAAGTAGATTTTGTTGTTTTCAATTTTCATAAAAACTAGAAAATATTTAAGCATCTGGTTTTTAGTGTGCTTATGTTAATATTAATATAATTTTAATATTACTTCATAACATATAGTTTTGAACAAAATTAGTTTGAACACAATTTTTAATTTTTTTTGAATTAATTTTTCAAAAAATATTTACTAAACCAAATTGATTTAAAAAAAAAGAATAAAAGAATAGATTTCTTGCTTTAAAAAAAGTTATAGCTTGATATTGCAAGTGTTGCCGTTTTTTTAATGATTTTCGTTGAAATTTTCTTAAATTATTTATTATTTGTGTTAATTTTGTTAGAAGTTAAACAAAGTTAAAGGTTAGAGCGACTTAAAGAAACGAGATCAAAAATCAAAAAACCGCTATAAGTCGAAAGGGAAGCGATAAAAAAGAAAATTACCTCTTAGGTTTTTCGATTTAAAATTACCTCAGGAACCCATTGTTTTCGTCTGCTGCTATCGAGTTTGACTCTGAATCTGAAACCCTTGGCAACTCTATCTAGTTTGACTTTCTGATCAAACTATAAGGCATGAAATACTTTCTTCAAATTGATAAAACCTAAAATGTTTTGTTAGAAGTTAAACAAAGTTAAAGGTTAGAGCGACTTAAAGAAACGAGATCAAAAATCAAAAAACCGCTATAAGTCGAAAGGGAAGCGATAAAAAAGAAAATTACCTCTTAGGTTTTTCGATTTAAAATTACCTCAGGAACCCATTGTTTTCGTCTGCTGCTATCGAGTTTGACTCTGAATCTGAAACCCTTGGCAACTCTATCTAGTTTGACTTTCTGATCAAACTATAAGGCATGAAATACTTTCTTCAAATTGATAAAACCTAAAATGTTTTAATCTCAGAATGAAAAATGCCATCTCGATTCTTGAAAAAATATAAATTTATGCAGAAAAATTTTAAAAATCGTAGGAGCGGTTTTCGTAAAAAATATTTTTTTATAAAATATCTTGAAACTTTTTGGAAAAAAAGTTAGTATGTATCAAATACCAAAAAATATTAAAAAAAAAATCATCAACTCGTTTTCAAAAAAAAAAAAATGATTAAAAACAAAGTTTGAGCTTTTTTTTTTAAATACAAAAATTATTCTTTTTTTGAATATAATTTGTATACAGTATTATTCACACTTGATAGGACCTTCAGAGTAAAAATTTCGATCAAAATCAGTAGAGTGCGGTTAAGAGAACGTCGAAACCGTTATTAACGGTTTTTGTAAATTTTTTTTTTCACCAAAATGCAGACCACAAAAATTAAAAAAAAAATCGTTACAGCTGTTTTTGGGATAAATAACCTTTATCACAAAAGAGTTGTATGGTAAGTACCGTTATTTTATGAGCCGAAAAAATCTCAATTTTTCCCTCTAGGGAATCCAAAAATCTTAGGCTCCAAATTTGACGAAAATCGCTTCATTGATTTAGGCTGTAAGCCGAGGACAGACATGCAGACCGATCGACAGACCGACAGACTGAACACTTTTTTCGTGTTTTCTATTACCGTAATGTCAAGTTGGATTGTTATCTTGAGTTCGATTTTTCGCACGAATCCAAAACTTGCCCTATAGTACCCCTCTACTATGTCGCAAGTAAAAATGAAAACCAGATGCTTAAATGTCTTCTATTATTTGAGAATAGTGAAAATAAAAATGCATACAGCATTTATTTTCATACATCTAACAAATACATAATTTAAAACCTTTGAGTTCTTTTTACTTCTTCTAATAACCACTGCAATTTATTTACATTAACTTGTGCTGAATTTGAAAAGTTTTGCGTTGGTAATAACTTCGAGTGTAAATAAAAAAAAAATAATAGAGACCAAAAAAAAGTTTTCAAAATACTGTTCATAGGTGACTATGCATATAACTAACAAAAGACCCAGAGTAAAGTTTGTGATGATGACTTGTTAGTGGTTGACAATACGAATAAACTGTAGTGCCTCGATATACATATTTATACATTTTATATTGTGCCTTTTTAGTTTGAGTAGGTATTCTTGTGGGTTAAACATTTTCAGGACCTCTTTACCCTTCTCAAAACACATACACACACACACACACACACACTGAAATAATAAAGAACCGAGAAAACTCAATTAGATTTTAGGGTTTTTGGTCGTAAACTGAAAAGAAGCCATTAAAAGTGGTCTCGTCTCGGTTCTATAATTCAAGTTTGCTATAGGTAAAATGAATTCGATTTAAGTATTTGCCAATATGATGTAACAATTTCCTAGATACACAAATACTCAATCCTACATATAAATGAAAGGATTTTTAATGTATCTTCTACATTATAAATGGCTACAATACAATACTACCATGTGGCTTTATGAGAAAGAAATACATATTATTACCATGTCAGTGGGTTCAATATACACACATATAAAGCCATACATACATTCATATGTACGTACACTAAGGCTTGGTATAGTTTTCGATTTTTCTCATATTATTGAGAGGGCTTAGGTATACCCGGCGAAAGCAGTGGCCTAGAAGTTCAATAAAAATTCAATAAAAATAAGCAGCTGTTTGACACCGTTTAAAGCTCTTTAGTACCACTCAACTGCAGTCGCCTTAAATATGCCAATTTTGTCTACCTCCCTCGTTGCCTTATTGTTAAAGGACATGCATGCCAACTGAACATAGGTTTTCTTTAGCACATTTGCCCAAAATTTAAAATGCACAAAAAGGAAATAAAAAGTTAAATTAATAAAGCAATAACAATTGGTTTTTTTCTTAAGCGTATATACACACAGCGCAGCAAATTTTTACGCAGTACACAATAAAGGAATTGACAAATCTTCCAAGAGTTTCTCCTATAAAAATAAAAAAAATAAATTTAATAACACAACAAGGTCCGTCAAGCTGGGTCCACCACAACGTATAAATTCAAAAAATCTAACTATGCAGAAATTGGGGGCTAATTTGGGGCTAATTTAGTTCTCCCATTCCAAAAGAGCCCCAAATTCCCTTCACCCTAAAACTTGTTGTAGACTCAGCTTGATGTCAAGCTGGGTCCACTACAGCTTTCAATACACAATTTCAAAAATCTAATGAAGCAGGAATTAAGGGCTAATTTGGGGCTAATTTAGTACCCCAATCCCGAAGGAGCCCCAAATTCCCTTCACCGTTTAGAGAGCAAAAACCGATTTGATGACGTCATCATGCCGTCAAGCTAGGCCCACTACAACGGAAATTCAAAAATCTAATGATGCAGAAATTAGGGGCTAATTTGGGGCTAATTTTGTACCCAAATCCCAAAGAAGCCCCAAATTCCCTTCACCCTTTAGTTTGCAAAAACTGATTTGATGACTTCATCAAAACAGTTTTTTTAAAAAATTATGGGGTGAAGGCGGTTGCGTATGCGAACCACAAGTTGTGGACTAACTGCCTGAACAGAATGGTGACGGAGGCGGAACCGGAGCCGCAGCTGGAATAGCTGTCAAAATATTGAATACACATAAATTCAATGTTGCGAACGCAACGGAACGTAGCAGCATACGGAGCTGCAGCCGCAGACGGAAGACTTGGCCAATTTTTCATCTTTTCACGTACGTCACTTTTGACGTTTCAAATTGTGTGAAAAAAAAAACAACTTTTTGGGTCGGAAAAAAATATTTTGGTTATTTGTATCGCGAAAAAATAGTTATTTATTAAAAGGAAAAGTATTTGAAACAAAAAATGTGAATTCTGACCTTGTACACAAGAATATTGTTTTTTTTTTCTTCAAAATACTTTCAAAGCTGTACAGCTGCATTGTGGGCACGTAAAAAAAAATATCGTACGACACTTTTTGATAGCTCTTCCAGTTCCGTCTGCGGCTGAAGTTCCAGAATTGTATTCTGTTCAGGCATTAAGAGTTAACCAAAGTAAAACTGCACTGATGCTTTTTACTAACAAAACTAAAATACCACTCTTCACTCTAACCCGACTCAACGACCAAACTTTACGCGAAATATCTGCGCGTAGTTCTCGTCTTCTCGACCCCTAATTAAACTGAACTGAATATTGAAGAACGGGTAAAGAAAGCCTGCATAACATCCTATGCCTGCAGCAAAACATTCGGTAAAAAGTGGGGCCTCCTGTCGAAGATGATGCTGTGGACGTACACAGCCCTGGTACGACCGATCCTCACGTATGGTTCGATTGTATCGTGGCCCGCTCTTATTAAAGCCTATAACATCAATAAACTTAAAAAGGTCAAAAGAACAGCTAGCGTTGTCACCACAGAAGCCCTCAGACTAAAAGAGTCGAATGGTTAGTTTACCAGACTGGCTCCGTGAAATAACTCTCCAATGAAATAACTCCAAAAAAAAAATGGAATAAATCTTCAAAATTTATATGAAAATCGGAAGTTTTTTCATATAAAAAAACTCCCCAAAATTCGGGATTTATTTCATAGATTTTTGGAGACTTATTTCATTATTAAATTGGGGGGTTATTTCATCATGAAATATATCCCCAAATTCAACTACTTGGGTACTTTTTTCTACAAAATTACGGCGTATAAACACTGAAGTATGTATGGGAGACATACTACCCCCCTGCAACCCCCCTGCTTGGCCCACTATAGGATTTGGGTAGATGCGAGGTTGGGTGTATGCAAAGTTTCTTTAAATCCAGATTCTTTAAATGCAAAAGAAACTTTGCGTACACTCAACCTCGCACCTAACCCAAATCCTATAGTGGGGCAAGTAGGGGGGTTGCAGGGGGCAGCATGCCCCCCATACATACTTCACTGTTTATTCGCCGTTTGTTTTGTTATATCTTTAGGGACTTATTTCATTTTTTGTATGGGGACTTATTCCATGCGCTTTTGGGGATTTATTTCATCTTTGAATTTGGAGACTATAGCTGTGGACATGAGAGTTTATCGTTGTTTTTTTTTTGTATTTATTTGTGTGTTTAGAAGGATAGCTTTCCGTTGCCTCGCTTCTCGAACCTCTGTGCGCGTATTCTGATGGGAAGTGTCTTTGATTATTATTATACCACCACCGCACACATCGCTGAATAACTGGCTGTACAGAATGGAGGCACGGTCGATCGCGCGTTTGATTTATTAAAACAAATTTAACTCCCAGAGTCGCGTCAGCGGTTGCAGCTCACATTAACGAGCTTGTATGTATCTTAACTTTGGCAGGTAGGAACGCAGCTTCTATCGCACAGCTATTGTGTTCAGCCAGTTAAGCTTCACGCCAATACGAAACCCATCTACAAGTTAACCAAATTTCAATTTATCGGAATTTTCTTCCACTGTATTCCCACTAAGTGCCAATACCACTTGTCCTGTTTTCTAACAGTATTGCCATACGCAGCAAAAGCTCTTCCTTAATGTTCGAATTCTACCCTAAAATTATCTATCATTATAAAAAATTTTAAATTTAACTTAAATGCAAACCACCAGATAATTTATCTCAAGGTTACTTTTTTTTTTAGGTAAAAAAAAGAAGATTTTTAAACTTTTACCATAACAATAAAATCGACAGTTTTTAACAATAATTGGTCATAAAGATTAACTTAATGAGTCTACAAAAACTCTTATAAAAAAAAAAACAAAACAAAAATTGAAATGTCATTGTTTGCAAACTTTTTACACATAACTTTTTACACATAAGTCTTTGCTGTCTGGAAATAAAATCACTCAACTAACTCGAAGTTTCTTTTTATTCTATCCTTGAATATCAATCAAGTCGTTATCCTAGATCTCTCGTGACTCCGGTGGTAGCGTCCAACAAGTATACAAAAAAAAATACAAACTTACTCTCTACCAGATGTGGGTAGCTACTCACTTAAAATACACAACTCCATTTTAAGCAAAGGATGTGTGACATAATTTATTATATTTTCATTTGCTGCTCATTTCCCTTTTATGGGTAGATGTATATAGTATTCTATACTTACTCCTCAAGGGTTTCGTGGAGAATTCTCATCCTCTTGGATCAAAGAGCGGAGAATGGCTTAATAAACGCCTTTGGTTATGTCCTCCTCATCATTAGTCTTTGAGTTACACTTTGTGTAAAAATGGAAATAGGAGAGTATAAGTAGAATGTCCTGACTGAGGCAGCATATTTTTTTTTTTGTACTTGAAGAAAAAAAGATTATTATTTATGCATGATGGCTGTATTATGTCTTCATTTTCGATGCAAACTAAACGAAAATGGAAACAGAATATTGGGGTCATTAAAAACACTTAAAGGTGGATGTATAGACCAAGTTTAAGTTAGAAGAACTGGAGTATCAAAAACGTTTTGAGAATTAATCGACTTATATAAGGTTGCTCCCAGGATTGTGCTAAATTTCCAAAGAAACATAAGAAAACTGTAAATTTGGAAAGGTTGATAACCTTTGTGTGATAGTTTTTCACGTTTTGTATTCAACTTTACCTGAATCAAGTTTCTGGTCAAGGTATACTCATTACGTTTCTTCCCGTGTCATTTGTGAAGTTAACGTTTACTCCCAGATGATGAACTTCTTAATTACCTCGAAGTTACTGCTATCAATAGTGATGTTTTGCCCTAGGCGGTGGAAAGATGCCTGTTTGTTTGTTGATGTCCAAGTACTTGGTCTTGTCCTCATTCACTTCCATCAGTGCTTTCCGTGTTAACACCCGCTCAACGCAATATCTGCTCCAGAACAAAATTGAAGAAGCCACCATGATAGCGGATCTCCATGTCGAACATGTTTAGAAGAGTTCTGAAGAGCAATTTCCCAATTTTACATTGCACCCTGTGTTTTCTAATGTCACTTGTTGACACCATATACTTGGTATTGTCCTAATTGACGGTTAAACCCATACTCACAAAAGCGCTACTCAAAACACGCTATGTCTTCTTTCTTTCAAAAAAGTTGTTGAAGAAGAAATACCATTAAAGCGTATCACCTTGTCTACATTCTTTTTCGACATAGAATTATTTCCTTAGTGCCAGTTGTACAATCGTGGTTTAAATCTTGATCCGTGGTTCAGCAATTTTAACTCGCCGATTTCGGCGGGTTAACTGAGGTTCAACGATGGTTCAAGGTTCCAATATGCACTGAAAGCCAATTACATGCCTGAACCATCGTTGAACCACAGTTAATACACCGAAATTGGTGAGTTAATATTCCTGAACCACGGATCAAATATTTGTACAACTGGCCCTTAGTTAATAATTATTTAATTCTTCCTATAGCTTCGAATTCTAAAAAGTAATGTCTTCAACTTAAGTCCTGCATACTCTTAACGTACTTTTATTTGATTCTGAGTGTCTTAATGTTAATATCCTTATATCCGTAATCAAGGAAGACAAACATAATATTATAAATAAATATTTTATGACCTCATTGTGAAGAGCCTGATAAGAATAGAATTTATCAAACTAAACCGAAACACCTTTCTCATTTTTCCCAGATCATTGAATATTTTGAAAAATAAAAAAATTGACTGTCCGTAATCAAGTGATGCAGAGTGTATCTCCAATACAATAACACATTAATATTAATACATTATGGAGTATATGCCCCAGGTCTTTAGCTGATCGGAAGGTTAGTTTTAAATCGACTGCGAAGTTTTTATCGTACGGACGTACATAGAAGGAAGCTAATTAATAAAAACGTAAAAAGGGCAAAAAAAACTCTTTCTCACTCTTCGCCGAAATGTTTTAACCTCAAAATAAAATAGTGTACATGAAATTTGTAGGTAATGAAATTCTCTACAAGAATTGAAATGAAGACTTTTTCTCTAAAATCACTAGTTAAGAAGTTATTAGCCTGCGAAGTGGGAAGAAACTGAAAATTTCACAAAATACGAAATTTTAGCCTTTTTTGGTAGCGTCATAGCTATGTTGGTGTTGGTTGTACAAAAAAACTACAGAGACCATATTTGTAGGAAATTTTGTTTTCTACAAGTTGCCATATAACTTTTTTTTGCCAAAAAGTACACCAGAAAGAAGTTATGGGCAAAAAACTGAAAAAAGTGCCAATTTTGAGTGGTTTTTTCAGGATTGTGAAGGGGGCGGAGGGGGCGTGGTTGTGGAAATTTGTATTTTTCATCTACCGACCAATTTAACGATTAAAGTATTGCAGAACGGCTCAAAACGCGCACAAGAAACGTTCGATAGTGTCTTATATACGAAATTAAGAAGCGATATGCCCGATGGTTCTTACAAGACGTAGGTTCGCCTTTTTTTTATAAATAGGGCACATAGAGCTGATCATCCAATCATCCGGCATGCTGCCTTTCATCCATATAGGGTTTGCGCCCTATGAAACATCCCTTCCCGTACTTGATTAGCTCCGCTGGTAGTCCATTACACTAAAGTTGATTAAATCATAATTCATACAACGACTATTAATGTTCGTTCTGGGGGTCATTTCCCGAAATTTTTTGTATCACTTCATAGCTTTAAAGTATGAAGTAGTAAAAAAATATCATTTCGGTTTTCTTTCTCAGCAAGAGAAAATGATAACAGTAAACCCATTTCTAAATGAAAATTCCCGGGGAGATGTTTCCCCATCAATAAATTATTTCTTTTCTATAATTTTATTTATTTTATTTATATGTCAAAAAGGTTAGAAGGGGGATCATTTGCCAATGGGGTAGATCTAGTTAAATATCGAAATATCGATTTTCATTGCACATCTTTAAATGCAATTCTCAGGCAAATACGAACAGAGCTAATCGTGTGTGTTTTTTCTTTGTCTCTTGGATCCAAAAATTGTGAAGTATTTTGTTTTCATTAATTTGAAGTGTTGTTCGTTGGATTACTTTTTTATTTTTTTTTGTCAAAAATATGTTTAATTAATATAATTTATGAAAAAAGTAGAAGTGATTTGAATTTGTTTCTTTTAAAGAAAAAAGTTATAAATAAATAAAAAAAATAAACAGCTTGTGGGGGAACTTTGCCATTTTTGTGTGGGGAGTCTTTGCCTAACAAAGCCAGTTCATGGGGTGCCTTTGCCAATGTCAAACCCACCCAATGGATTACCTTTACCCACTGGTAAACTCACCCCGTGGGTTCGGTTGACCAATGGCAAAGCCACCTTAGGGGTACTTTTACCAGGGTGGCAAATTCACCCCAGGTTTTCACTTGTATACCTAAACCTTGCAAATAAATTCTGTTCTTTAGCTCGAAAGATGCCACGCAATTATATTAAAAAAGAGCAATCGCCTAAAAATAGATACATTGATACTTAGGTACTTGGTAAATCCTCCCCCGCACCCTTGGCAAATCATCCCTACTGGGGAGGCTTTATCATATCAACTTTTTTTTTTTTAATAAAATATTAAAAATAAAAATAATTTAAATATCAAGACGAAATTTACTTTAAAGTGAAGATAATAAAGAAAGGAATATATTAGACATAAAGTATAAATTTAAAACACGGAAAACTATATGCGCAATGTCAAATTTCCTTAATCCCGGCAAATGCTCCACCTTCTAGCCTACTGCAAAAAAGCTGTTCCGAACATTCAGAAGTCTAATTCCAGCTATCGAAGGTAAAAAATATTGTACCGGGGAATTCGGAATGAAAGTATTCTTTTCCCGAAAGAATACGTCTCCCGGGGAGTTATTTTCCCAGGAAATATTTAGAATTTGGCTTCAGATTTAATAAATTAATTATTATTCTTGCCAAAAAATAGTTTTTTTTTTTTCAAAACATTTTTGATGATTTGAATATAATTTTATTTAATACAAACATTTTAAATTTCAAAAGTTCACTTGTTGATATACACAACCGTTGTAAATTTTAAAATTCTAATCAGTTCCTTTAACGTATTTTTTACTGCAACGAGCATCTTCCGGGTAGAAGTAAATGTCATAGGTAAATTAGCAGAATGTAACCTCGGAAGAAACTATAGAAATCAAAATATTGCCATCGTGGCAGATAGCCAAGCCGCTCTCAAAGCATTAAACTCATATACTATCAGCTCAAAACTAGTATGGGAGTGTGTGGGCAGGCTAAACGAACTATGCAAGAACAATAATGTCACACTTCATTGGGTACCAGGCCACGTCGGCGTCCAGGGCAATGAAAAGGCAGACTTCTTAGCAAAACTAGGGGCAACCACACTCCTAACGGGGCCAGAACCCTACTGCGGAATTGGAGAAAACGTGATCAAAAATAAAATCAAAACAGAAGAGAAGGACAAAAGATTAAAAATCTGGAAAGAACTCCCCAAGCTGATACAGCCGAAGCTCCTTATCGGTAACTACAACCAGGAACGATTCCAATCCTGCATCAGCTTAAGTAGAAATAAACTTCGCATTATAACGGGCCTCCTCACTGGTCACTGTAAGCTAAGAAGACACCTTAGTATTCTTGGCCTAGTGAGCAGTGCCACTTGCAGATTCTGCAATGCCCATGAGGAGACCCCATCAGACCACCTATTAGGCAACTAATGCGATGCACTCATGCACCAAAGACATAGATACCTGGGACATCACTAGATAGAAGAGAGCATACTATCCTCTTTTTAAAAATACCCCAAATACTAAAATTCCTCAATGAATCTAATTTGGAGGTTGAGCTGTAAATGAGCAACCTCATCACACAACTCTAGATGGGGGGCACAATAGATCTTAAGGTCGCAGTGTAATAACACCCAAAAATTTTCATTCATTCATACTGCAATGATACCACAACTTTTTGATGACGTCAAACGACAATTATTTATTATTTTTCGCAATTTTTTTTCTTTCACAACAAATTCACTACAATTATTCCAATAATTGGACTTTCTATACGAAAACAATGGTTGGAAAAAAGTGTTTTATTTTACTGTGCCGCCACTAATTTGTTTTCTAAGTTCTTCGTTTGAATCCCTTATATTGAAATATTCAAATAAATAATTGCATATTTTTTCTCTCACAGATAGTTACTTAAAAATTAGTTTTAAAAATGAGTGTTAAATAAATCTTTTTTTTTGCAAATTTATACAAGCAATTTTATTAGCTTACGGGTGATTGAGTTTTATGACTCCGCCTTATACATCAATAAAAATAAATTGCACGTTTCGCAATATAAAGAATAAACCTAACTCAATGTAATAAAAACATATATATAAATGTATGTATATATAGAAGGATAAAAATGGAAGCAGCAGGATCAACCGCAAATTGTCGGTAAAACTTAACACGTGTTTTGTGTCTCCAAAATGTTTCAACTGAATTACACTTTGTCACAAAACCCCATTAAGTACCAACAAAACATATACATTTAAATCACATTGTTGTGTTACCAAACGAATCACATCTATAACAATCTACAGACATAGATAGATGTTATATTTATACATACATACATTATACATACATAAATACCTACCTACACATATCTCTCTCATAGAAAATGTAATTTTGTTAACGAAAGTGGAATCACAAATGTATCTTTATCTTCTTGTATATTCTTTTTGTGAGAAGAGTATGATTTAAACTGTTTCGATAAGACATCACTTGTATTTAATAAACGTTTATAGATTTCTAGTAACATCCTTCGAGTAACAGCACGGAATTGACGACGACGTTTGAGCGCTCCTCGTAACTTTACCTTTGAGCTGGAAGCATTCCGAACGAATGCCTTGATTTCCCTCCGAATTTAGCAAGTACGGTTCCACGCTCAGTACACGCATATACATAGTCCTTTAAGAGGAACACCGAATATGTTATGCAAACAATTTTTAAACTAAAATTGAAAACTTATAACTCTAGTTTTCGTGATGAATTTTTTGTTTTTTTATTTTTCTAAATAATCCAGTAACTTTATACATCAGCGTTTGCGTTAGATCCTTATGCTGAGTGGTTTATCATTTTAACATCATGAAAAACCCATGATTTCGAACTCGAGCACCAGACGCATCATGGTCAAAAATCAAATAAAAAAACATCGAAATTTTCGCACTTTTTTCTTGACAATTTTAGCGCCAAAGAATTAGCTTTTCGACTAGAACTTCGCTCTATTATTTCAAAGTAATTAAATTTTCTTTAATTTAAGTCCAGAACCATCTGTGTAGATCCAACAGTTTCGAAAATACGGATCTATATATAAATTTGGGTCAAAAGAAGAAAAAAATCCTCTGGAGGTGTAGTATATATCCCCCCGTTTAATTGGGAGGGGCAATTTTTCAAAAAATTGACTTGAAATAGAAAACTACTCGTAAAAATCCAACGAAATTTTTTAGAATAAAATCCTGTACCTTTTATCAAACCTAGGAATACATTCTTAAATTTTTTTTAAATAAAGTTGTTTTAGTCAACAGTTTTTGAAGAATTCCATTTCAAACTCAAAAATTAGGAAAAAAAACATAGTTTTTTGGGTTTAACTATTTTTTTTTTTAATTTACGTTGATAAGTATCATTTTTATTTTAAATATTCAATGTCCTTATTAATTTTGAGTCAAACACTGAAAACCAAATGCTTAAATGTCTTCCAGTTTTGGAAATAATCAAAAATAACTAAATCTACTTCACTAATTACAACTCGGTAATCTTGTTCTTTGAAAGAAGGGCCGGGCGCCTCGTTTTAAATCCGGTAGTTCTGATTTTTTGTTTATGGACTTGACAGGCGTCCAGGAAACGGACAAAGATTAAAGTAAAGAGATCGCGTCACATTGGGGTTGAAGAATTATTTGTTATTTCTTGTCGATATCTGCCCTTCTGTTAAGGAAGTAAAAGTTTAGTTTTCAGTCACATAATATGCCAATTGACTCATCGGTGTAAATGGGTTGATTATGGAGAACATAGAAACGGGGAGGAAATTCATGCACTTACGTGAAAAAGCTGAATTTTGGCATTTGGCAGTGTTTAGCTTCAAGCAAAATTTTGAAGCACCACACTGAGGATATTCGGCGTATAGCTGCAGAAAAATCCAAAATAGAAGTACACGGGGAAAACAAGCTTCCCCAACGCAAAATTGCCAAAAAATTAGAAGTGTGAAAATTTTTTGGTCGTTTCTTAAAAATAAAGAAAACTATGGACAAAATGTAAAAGGTAGGCCAGCAAGAGCCTAAACACAACAGCCGCAGACTGAAGAAAGATAATTATAGATACTGCCTTCCAATTCAAGCAACTCTGCTGCTAAAATCAAGGCGAAGAGTGGAATTACAGCTTGTTTTAATACTATTACGTGTCATATGTGGCCACAACATTTAAAGCGCCTAAAATTGAAGAAAAAATCACCGTTGTTTAATCCAATACGAAGACAAAATAGAATAGATTTTTCAAGAAAGAATATGGCGAGAAAGGAAGAGTGGAGAAAAGTGGTATTTTCTGACGAAAAAAAAAATTAAATTTAGATGGTCCGGCCGGACGGATTTAATTACTATTTTCTTGACATAAGGAAGGAATCAAGGTTTTTGGAGCTCTACCATAGCCGAGAAGGTGGAGTTATTGTGTGGGGTGTGATTTCCTGATTTGGAACAATTAATCTGGAGTTTCCCACAATGAAAATGACGGCAAACTCCTACAAGAAAATATTGCAAGAAGCATTCCCTAAGTTTACTGATGTCTTTGGCCCAATACCATGGACATTTCAACAAGACAACTTCCCAGTCCACAATGCATGAATCAGTAAAAGTTGGAAATCCGAGAAAAATGTTACCTTGCAATGTACTCTACGGACCTAAGTATTATCGAAAACGTATGTATAGATGGATGGTTCGTAGAATGTACGATTCTGGACGTCAATATTAAGAGAAGGATTCACTTACTGCTGCAATCAAAGAGGCATGGAGTGCAATTTATTTTTATTAATCGCGAGATTTTTTAAAATAAAACAAATAGTTTTGATTGCAAAAGCGGGATAATAAGAAACGGGATTATAAAAACCGGGATTATAAAAAAGCGGGATTATAAAAAGCAGGGTTATAAAAAGCAAAATACCGTACCCTACCCAAAAAATTCAATTAACGGTTTATTTTCTAGGCCAAAATAATTGCAAAAAAATGGCAAAAATTGTTGAAAATGTTTTTCGGCTCGAATATCTCCAGAACAACCAATGATATCAACTCCCGGATAATTTTAGTCTACACACAATACTATAGTTAGAAACTGATAAGGTTTAAAAAAAAATCAATTGACGGTTTTGTTTCTAGGCCAACAAAAACTAAAAAAAAGAATATGTTAATAATTGTTGTAATTTTTCGTGTCGCATATATTTAGAGCAAACAGCTTTCCCTTGATTGCTATTTAAAGAAGGTTCATTTCAAAAGTTTTTTTTTTTTTATTTATTTCTATTCTTATTATTACTTCCCGGTAATGCCACAGAAAATTATGTTGAGTAATAATTGCCAATTTGAAGGTCATAAATATAATTCCCAAGGAAAACGCCGCCCGACTATCTTCTAGTCGCAGCAGAATAAAAAAATTAAAAAAAATAACATCGGGTGTCGAATTTCAAAGGGAACCAATGGGAAAGTTATCAGTGTGGGTTAAACCTAGCCTCTTCTTTTATATTTTTTTCCTTGTGCGAATGCTCATACCTATAATTTTTTTTCTTCAATATAAAACAGCGTCATGGCGAGGATTTTGCAACGACAGACACCTGCCAGACATATATTCATATTATAAGCAGTTTTTAGAGCTCAATGACAAAAAAAAAAATTAAGACTGTTAAAATGACTTCGAAAATCAATATTTTACCGCTTCCAGGAAAATGCAACACGTCCCACCAGCCAGACTTTCTCCATTCGAACCTATGTAGTGAGTGAGAGGGACAAAATATTCAAAAACCAGGGCTGTTAAAATTCTTTTTTGTTTTCGACGTTGCTACTTTTAAAATGAATGAAATGGCAATAAATGTGCCCTAAAGGTTGTCTATTAAATGGTCTAACTTTTTTTTGCACCAACAAATGTGTACTTAGGTAGTTACCTTTTGTAAATATAAATAATGTCGCTCCAAAAATAAATAATTTGTAAATAACCACAGCGCACAGTGCGCGTCAATTGTATAGAGCTAGTGGACAAAAATCTGTTTTTTTTTTTTTCAAAAGTAGGGTAACTTAGCAAAAAAATTGGTTGGTAAATGTAATTAATATAGGATTTTACACAATAAGAAGAAATTTCACGCCCCCTGCATGAAAACCTCTCGAACGATAGCTATTTCAAGTATGTATATTCGGTCAGTTTAAAAATTATAAATTAAAAATCGTGAAGTCCGCCCACTGCCACGCCCACTTTTGATATAAAATTGTATTTTTTTAAACTTCTCTTACGATATTGAAAAAAAGTTTCAGAATTCATGTGTGATTAAAAAAAAAAATTATTTGAACCAAAATTCACCCACTGCCACGCCCAGAGTTGTTTTATTGTTAGTTAGAAGCATTTTTGAAATTTTTGCCGCGAACTCTAGCTCTTCAGTTTAGTTAGAGCCTAAAAGCTCACATACACTGCCTTTTTTTTATAGTTTTCTGCGATACTTCAGAAAATGTTTTTGCGGTCTTCCACAACTGGTACTGGGTTTTTCACAAGCTGATGCAATTTCCAGGAAACTAAGAATACTATTTGGAAGAATAAAAGAAGTTCTCAACCTGACTCTGTGACGTTTCGTGTGCAAGCTTTCAAGATTTTTGTCAAAGTCTTACTTTTTCCGCCAAATCGTTTTTTGTTGTAACCGAAAACCTTTAATTTTTAATTCATTCAATATGAATTCCAACACCTTCATCTTTCGTGTTTTTAAAAAATAAAAAAATACATTTTTCGAAATTTTTTAAATTTTTTATGGGTTGACCTTGCCCTACAAAAAGTCAAATATTTTGAAGGTTAGCAAAAAGTAGCAAGAAAAGTAAACATTTTTACAAGGCCAATAAATACAGAAAATAATGACATTCAGGGTTTTGCTGCCATTTGCAAATTTTTTTTTTTTTAAATTTAACTTTATACAATTTTTAAGCCTCAAAAATATTATTTTTTCAAAAAAATCACAAAAATTCAAATTTATAAGAAAAATTAACAACAACTCATACCTGCGCTCATTATTATTCAAACAAAAAATGTATGTAGCCAAAATATTTTTCTTACGCGAGCTAAACAAATTCGCACAAAATTCCAACTTTCAATTACACTGCAGCTTAAATTATCTCAATTGCTCACAAAAGTCCCGCTAATCCACGAAGAAGAATAAAACAAAAAAAAAAAACAAAACAAAAACAAATTTATATAATCCAAGATGATGTTCTAAAACAGGTTTAGAGCTTAAAACATAGAAATTGCATTTTTATTTTTTTTGTTTGTCCACTAGTCGACGCACTGTGCAGCGCCACCTATTGGTATGATTTTTTTTTGTTGACACTAAATCAACCTAATATTCCGAATATGAGAGCTTTTGATCTATAAATATAGAATTCGTTAATTAGCTTGACTCCAGCACCACCATAAGATTTAGGAGAAACACAAAAACATTCGGCATGGAAAATGTTCATTTGCCAGTTTTCATGGTTTTCATTCAAACGGTCGGTTCTGGAACTACATATAAAGTCGTGTCCTTTTTCTATATAAATGATTCATGCCATAAATCCATAAATATATTATATCTACATGTACTGTACACAAGTAGATTGTCTGGCATCGTTTTAATAGAAACAAAAATTCATCATAATATTGTCAATACATGGTTTTTTATTAAACAATATTTTTGTCAGTTTTAAAGAATTCTTAGAATAATGCCCTTCACGATATAAAGAGAAGTAAGGTTTTGCCTTTTAAATTTCTCCTTGTGAAAAAATACCTTTCCATGTGCACCTATACAAACATACATATGTATGTATGTCTCTATACCAATGCAAATATATGTTTTATATTTTGTTGTTTAAAAAGAATGTGTCTGCCTCTTATATTTTCCATGTTCACTATATAAAAGGTTGTTTTTAATTAACCTTTCCATTTGAGAGTTTGATTATGAATTCGAACAAACTTTCCAATTTCAATAAAATTCGAACAATGAACAATGGTCTCATGGTTCTGAAAAAAAAAAAAAAAAAAACGTTAAAATATAAAAACAAAAGGAAGAAAGAGAACATTGGCCGAATTCATGTATATTTCTAGTTTTTCAAAACAAACAGAATTCCATAGAAATTCTGCGAATGGATGATACTCCGTATCATGTTTCATGTTTCCATGAATCTGTTTTCAAAATTAAGATGAATGTTACCAATATTATGATTGCCATTGGGAATTACTGATATGGCGCTACAACGCATTTATAACCGAAATCAAACAAGCCAAGAGGTGGTTTCAAAAGACCATGACCTTGAGCAAAAATCTCTTTGTTGGATAACTAAACAGAAATTTACTTAGAAATCGTCAAATAAGCCCTACTACACTACCTTAACTACATGTACTTTGAATGTATATGTACTCCATAATTATAATTTGTTTTTTTAAATTATTAAATTCCATTGATTTAATCAAAATTAAATTTATTTATTTTATTTCTTTTCAGAATTGTATACAAAATGTCTGTGACACAAAAGCAAAGAATTCAAGTTCCAGATGCTTTGAGAGAAGTCCTTTTGGAATTCTCTATAGCATATCTTATAGAACAGCCTGGTGATGTTGTCAACTATGCTGTTGAATATTTCACTAAGTTACAAGAAAGCCGAAATTCAGGAGCAGCTTTATTATTAAAACAATCTGATCTTCCATCACCAGATGAAAGTGTAATGTCCCAAGATGAAGGTAAGTGATAATTATATAAGAATGAAACAAAATATGAAAATATCAAAAGTACCAAAAAATTAAGCTCTAGACTAAAGAAAAAAAAAAGTATTGAATACCAAATTTTTGGAATATTTTTCTATCTAAAAAACGTTATACAAAATGTCAGAAAAGAAAGTGATTACTTAAACCACAGAAGACGGGTTAAAAAAGCTCACTGTTACTTAACCAAATAACACATACTTATGTATATGAGGAAAACTGTTGGGAATGTAATTTTATTTTGTATTAATAAGCGGATGACTCCTTCCACACCGCACTGGACATTCTGCTTCATCTGTTGCTGGTCTAAAATTAAAAAAATATGATTGCTGCAAGCAAAACTTAATACTTCTTCACAAAGGATCAATAATGAGAACCCATCCATGATTTAAGGAAGGTCAATTTTGTTTGAGTTTAGTAACAAATTAAATCTTTAAATTTTATGAATCCAATTCCTTTAGTTCTACTATTCTATTAGTTGGTACTTGTCCTTCCCTGGTTGCTCGTTAATTGGCTGATGGTTCTTTATTTATTCGTATACCTGTTTCTCCCGTTCATATAAGTACCTAAATCAAAATGTTTATTAAAATTTATTTAACAGAGAACAAAAATTGAGAAAACCGGGCTCAGCTAGCCCGCCTTTTTGATGGAGTGTATTGACCCAAATAGACTTCAGTATAGTTATTGTTATATCGATGCATATTAATTTTTATTGATTTAAAACCGTAGACCTACGTTGGGGTCGTTTTCGACCAATTTTTTTTTTTTAAACTTAAATATTTTAAAAATGACTATTAATAATTGGCTGAGTTTTTAAGACTTTGTTAATAGGACCCTAATCAATTGAAATTGAATTGTTTTAATTTTTAATTCTAAGATGACTGTGCTTTTTTTTTAATTTGAGTTTTTTCTGTCAGATTGGGTCGTTTTCGACCCGTTGTATTTTGTATAGAAATTTCATAGTGATTTCACTGCAATCAGAAGTAAAATCGTTATTAGCAAAAAAACAAGTATATTTTAATAAAATGTAAAGTTTTTCGTCAAGTGATGAAGATTTTTTGTCGGGTAGTAACGAAGAATATGTGCCTGAATTCATAACTGATTTGGATAAAGAGTGTTATTCAATATCAATATTTGGTATATTCAACCTTTTCTTGGAAAAGAAATTGGAGCTACAACTGAACGAAATGAAGGTGAGCGCGTGGTGTTAGATTTAGGTGAAGGGTTGAAAGGTTATAACATCACAATGGATAACTTTTTTACCTCGTACGAATTGGGTACAAAAAATAATGCAGAAGAATCAGACTATTGTTGGCACGGTAAGAAAAAATAAAAGAAGTATACTACCAAAGCTTTTAGTGGAGAAAAGGCAACCACTGTTTTAATCAATATATGCATTAACTGACACCAGAACACTAGTCTCGTATATCTGTAAGAAAAATAAATGTACAGTCGTCCAAAGCACAATGCACAATACTTTTGATGAAGATGCCTGAAATCATTCAATATTACAACAAAACCAAAGGTGGAGTTGAAAACGCGGATAAAATGCTTTTCGGATTGTTCAAAACGGAAAACCAATCGCTGGCCAATGTGCGTATTTGCTGATATTGTCGATATTTCTGCATTGAATCCCTTCATCATTTATATGCAAATCGATTCAGCATACCAGACCTCACGCAGTAAACAAAGTCCTAAAAAATGTCTCCATGATCTAGGTGTCGAATTGACCAAAGATTATGTTCAACAGATCAAGAGCACATCGAGGAACATGGTCACTTTCGCTGCAATCAACGCTATCTTGCTCGTCCACAAGGTTCCAACCCACCTGCAAAGCGGCCAAGATTTGTCTCACCACCAACAAAAAAACGTGGTATTTGTTAAGATGAAAAATGAAGAACAAAAGAGAATAAATAAGAGTTGGTGTGCTGCTTGGGCAATAAAAATATTTGAAGAACTAACACAACTGCAATATGTGTGTCAAATGTTTGGAAAACGTTTAGCTAACTGCAACAGCCTCTCACATTCATTTATTTTCAGTTTTCCTTTGAACTATCGCTAAATTTTCAAAAAATGTTAGTTTTCTTATTTATTTTCATATACAAATATATAAGGGTCGAAAACGACCCACCAACGTAAGTTTAGTGTTTTTTTTCTTAACGTAGGTCTACGGTTAAATTTTTTTATGAAACATTGATCCCATACCTACTTATACGTCATTACATTAGCAAACCGAAATTTTTGAAAGAAACTGTGAAAGTTTTTTTTTTCAATCGTTTTTTTTTTTAAATTTAATATTTGAATACGTATCGAGACTGATATCGGTATCGGCACAATAAGGGTATCCTTAATCTTGTGAATTTTGCAAACCAAAATTTAAAGTAGGGAAAATATAAAAAAATACAATTAACGACAATGAAAAAAAATCTTTTAATGTGTTCAATGAATGAAATTTGACAATTTTGACGGTTTAAAGTTAACAGCAAAATTTTAAGGTCACTCAATAACTCAATCTATAAAAATGGATTGTGGTTTGTTCGGATGCTTAAAGGAACTATTCACATGAGAGCGACCAACGACCAACGAATGAACGAATAATCGTCCATTTTGACATTTCTTTCACATGGCTTTTTTTTATTCGTCGCGAATCACCACCAAGAAAGCATATAAACAAAAGTGATTTTGAGGTTAGTAGCGCGCTAGCAATTTGTTCGTTGAAGTGTGGATCGTATGTGGAACGCGAACAGAGTTTGACAATTCGTAACAATCAGATTGGAATTCACGATGATCAATTTGTTTTCTAAAAATTATCTTGTTTTAGCAAATAAAAAGCAGATTTTAGTATCTAAACATTGTAATAAATTATATTCTTACGATTTTGTTCAGCATTTTTGTGAAGAATTTAGGTTTACAAATTGTTTTAAATTACATTTTTTCGTTCATTCGTCGGTCGTTAGTCAATCTCATGTGAATAGTCCTTAAAACTTGAAAATAACTGATTGGATGCTTCCTTCTGCGGGTTTGTTCGTAATTGCTAAATGACTGCCTGAACAAAATAGAATGCTGCAATTGGAGCTGGAAACGGATGTCAAAAAGTGTCGTATACGTTCTATTTTTTGAGAGCCCACAATGGAGCTCTAGTAGCCGTGGCGTGATGGTTAGTGCGATGGACTGTCATGCCGGAGGTTCGATCCCCAGCCTCGCCACCAATTTATTTAAAAGAAAAAACGGCTACTGTAGGTCCTCACCATTCCTGCAGACACGCACACAGGAATTGTTGAGAGTTGTAAGTCACTAGGCCCTAGTTCTTCATGAGCTGTTGTGCCATCAAACTTATTTATTTATTTTTCACAATGGAGCTGTACAGCTTTGAAAGTATTGTCCGAACGGCTAAGATGAGCGGCGTGACAGTCCAACGCACTAACCATTGCGCCACGGGTACGTTCCAGAGGAGCTTACTGCTTGGTGTAAGTTTCTAGACATTTAACCTCGATTTCTTCTTCCGGCCAAACGGATAGCTTTCAAGTATGACAGAAGCCTCTTCTTGGTAAATTGTACTATCGTCGACTTTGTAGGGTTTATATTTTGCCACACTGATAGACACCATTTCCTTGCAATGAATCCCAAGGCTCTTATTACATTGTTATCAGAAAAGCGTACACCTTGAGAAGGAAGGTGTTCTAGTAGTTCATCCACTAAAAGGAACCACAGCAAGGGTGATAGAACTCCTCCCTGCGGGTAGCCTCTTGTCGTGATGACTTTCTGGACATTTTGTCCAGGCGTGTGCTTCCGCCACCATTCTTATGCCTATAGCATTTCACTTATCCATCTAGAAATTGTGGTGATGAGTACGCATTTCCTAACGAGAGGTGTTGTCAAAGGCCCCTTCAATATCTAAGAAGGCACATAAAGCTGTTTTTTTCGATTCCAAAACAAGGTTCTTTTGAGTTAACGTACATATGTACGCTCTGCAAGCATGCTGGCGTGGGTTAACAGGCATATTTATTACTAGCCGACCCGTGCTCGCGACTAGCGAGCGACTATACTTATTAATATGAGTAGGTAAAAGTATATCAAATGCTTCATGAGACTAACCGCAATTTCTACTATACTATATATGCTTTCCGTAACCAAATAAAAAATTTTATTTTCTCTCACTGAAACACTTTCATAATGACAACTATACATTTCCTTTTATAACTATTTTTTATTATTTCCCTTGGACGGAAACTCCCTTAGACGGACAACAGTGTTGCGACCGTCACTGTCCGGCTAAGGGAGCTTGCACTGTATTTTATTCCTTACTCCACTCAGTTGAAATTAGTAATGTTTCATTTTCATAATCCTTAGCAGCTTAAAGTAAACCTTTTTTTCATGCTGCTTTCTACTAAATGCCCTGCCTATTTTCCTCTCAAAATATGTACATTTATGTTACACTTCGGTTCACTGCAGAAGAAGCAAAAATTAAACACACTGCGCACGGCAGTTGTGCCCCTGCCCATACTTAATGTTTAATAAAACATTGAATTGTACAAAAGGAATTTTTTTCCTGATCCGTTTTCCTGATCGCTATAACTGGCCCCTTACAAAAAGACAACAATTGAGTGGAATGAAAGGAGGAATAAAAATGTAAATGAGTGGATGAGCTAATAATTGAGTGGACAGAGATTCAGAAGGAAATACACAAAAGAAAATGCACAAAACACGGAACGATAATGAAATGGAACAAAGCAGCAACCCAGTCATTACGATTAAATCGAATTCATAGAATTCATGCAAAAATACGAAAAGTTAATAAATTTATAATGTGTAAATAAATTTATTTCTCAGCTTGTAAGTACATTTAAGAAATGATTTAGGGCTTAAAACTATTGACTTTATATAAAAAATCCCATTTTTGTTAAATATCAAGCAGGTTTAAAAGCATAATTGAATATGTTAGTCAACTTCGACAAAAAAGTGTACGAAATTTTCTTAAAAGTTAATAATCTAATTCAACAAAAATATTTAACAAATAAAAAATATCTATTTACATGCTTCAAGGAATAAGGAAAATTATAAAATTTGTTTCAAGTAAATTGGTTGAATACTTTCTGAGAAAAACGCGGACAAACAAAATATTTGTTTTGTCTAAAATACTCTTACCAAAATTATTTTTTTTCTATTATCAAGTTGTTGACGAAAACAGCCCCAATCGATAGTTCTTTAACACAAAAAAAAAGCACATATTTTCTGCTCTTAAAATATATGCCAAATTCAAAGCCCCAAATTTAAAGGCGACTATTGCGGCAGCAATATGTTTTTAAATTCCATAATATGCAAATTCGATTTGTCCTCGTACCAAAAATTATTCAAAGGCCTTTGTTATACAAAATATAATGTACATAAGTAGGCCGATAAATAAACAC
The DNA here is from genome assembly GCA_947049315.1 of Epistrophella euchroma. Taxonomy (NCBI): domain Eukaryota; kingdom Metazoa; phylum Arthropoda; class Insecta; order Diptera; family Syrphidae; genus Epistrophella; species Epistrophella euchroma. Next base: position 114,145,110 of record OX346245.1, on the reverse strand, counting down.
TTATTTTGCGTGAATGAATGACAAAGTCTCCAAAACGAAATAAATTCATAATCATCGCATGCAAATGGATGGTAGAAAAAGCTATTATCTCAAGTTCTCAAGATACATATCAATTGGTTGAATGGTTTTGGTCTGGTCAGGTCACCCTTCTGCACGTTGACACTTGTGTACCTACGCATTGAAAACAACGCCTATATACATACGCCCTTCAGACTCCCAGATCAGGGCAACTTATTAGAATTCCTGTTGAATATAAAGTACATTATGTGGTTATTGTCTCGTGACAATGCAAGTTATTTGCATAAATTACGTCTCAACTTATTTAACCTGGGGTGTAAGTGTGTAAATGTATGAATGAGGAGGTGGTATTTGTTGTACCAACAACCATATAAAAGCATTATTGGGAGCACCACAGCCATTACAATTATACCGCGCACAATACCGTAATCTATTTAAAGCACTCAATATAATCATAGTCGAATAAACAAATAACAAGCTTCTAGCTAAATGCAAGAAAAACGGGTTAAGGACACTACGACTATAGTAGGTTAGGTATATGAAATCCCATGCGTCTCTGCGTCTCTCGATAATCTCCTTGGAGCTTGAAACTCTCGGTTCTATGTATCTCGAGAGTTTGATTTCCGAAACGTGTAGCAACATTGAGCATTGGATAATCGAAACAATGCTAATTGTTAGTCCCCTCGTTAGTCGTTAGGTGCCCCTGTCTTGTTGTTGTAGGTATTTTTATGTATACCTATCGTACAATTGATTTTATTTGTTTCGAGGTGTTTTTATTTGTTTTCGTTATTTTTATTGTGTTACGGATGCATAGAAACGTTCTTTTTTATTATCAATTTGTATTCAACAAACACTCCAACTAAAGTGTGACCATACCAAGCGCGAAAATAAATAAAACATCAATTCAACTATAAAACTTTGATTGGAGACACAGAACAGATGCTCTGGTGATAAATAATCATAAATAAAGCTCGAATTTTGGTCGTGTAAACTTGCTCTTCGTTGTCTTTACGATAAAAAAAAAAAAATAGTAGCCTGCATAAAAAAAGGAATGGTTAGCTGGGGGCCGATTCTGGTTGTGTGAAGAAAGTGAATCACATTCGCTCTCACGCATTGCTTTCACTTTTTCGATTCACTCGGTACAGTGCAAAGATAGCAATTCACGTTGTGTAAAACCTTCGAGACGAACTCAAAGTGTAACCCTGAAAAACTTTTTATGCAAAACGGATTCGACAGTTGGCTTCTTAACTTTGGTTTACTATAAAAAGGACACGTAATAGTTTCGTTGCATAAAAGATCGAAGCTTTCATCAAACTTTCTTATGATGATGGAGAAGCCTAGGGCTCTATTTCATAAAAATTGACAGGTGACAATTCTACAAATTTGTCACACTTTTCTGACAATTTCATAAAATATTGACAGGTGACAAATTTGTCAGAAAAATACAATGACAAATTTGTCATGACAATTTTTTCATTGTCATATTTTGACACATTTGTCGTGACAATTTTTGGCATTAGTCCAGTGCAGGACTAACCGAAACCGAGGTATTCAATGAAAACTAAAGTCCAAGATGGCGGCCGAAAGGTGAATTTCACAAGAGCAAAACCTCAGGGTTATGATCTCTGATAAAGTAGGTACCTTTCGAATGATGAAAAAAATATCGAGGTGTTCGAAACTGCTGGGTTTTCATAACTTTATGCATTGCCCATCGTGTAGAAAATGATGAAAAAGGGAACAAAACTGAGAATCAGCATCACTTTCACTAGAAAAAATATGATTTAACATTTTAGCTCAACTTTTGTCTTTTCATTGTCAACACTTGACCGTAACTTAGTTTTTCTGTCACAATTGTCAGTTAAATACCGAAAAATATGTAAATTGTATATATATTTTTTTTGTTTCATAAAAGAACTGTCACTACAAATATGTCAGAAAATTCCTGATAATTGTATAAAAAAATACTTAAAAATTAACCGAAAAGTCGACAACTGTCGGGTATTTTGCGACAATTCTACAAAATTGTCAAATTTTTTATGGAACGGATTTTAACAATTGTAAAGTTGTAAATTACAAAATTGTTACCTGTTGCGCAGTTGTCAATGTTTATGAAATAGGGCCCAGATGTGGTTTTTATCATACTATTCAGTGCGTTATTTGCGCCTAGCCTAGGTATACATCGATCTAAAGCCCAAATTCCCCGGGAAAGATATAGATTCTAAGGTCTGAGAACGCAACGGAACAATTTATCTCAAATTAAAATACTTTTAAATAAATCCCGCATAACGAAATATCGCATTATCGAGGCTCCAAAACGGATAAGGTGGTAGAGTCAAGCATCTTAAATAATTCATAAGTTTCCAGATTTCTGTAGTGTCTTTCAAGTGAAAGTGCTTTAAGCTTAATGATGCCGCAAGGAGTCTTGGAACTAGAAATATCGACTTCTTTATTGACTGTCAGGCGGCAAACATCAACGCCCTCCTCTATCGTCACAAAGTTTAAACAGGAGAATCGTTGGCATAATGAGCTGATATTACCCACCGCAACAAACACAGTTATTCTTCATGGAATGATAATATTCCCCGTTTAATAGATTTTCCCCGCTTAACTGACCGAAAACAAATGCGTTCGAAAATTTCCTGTATACCTATACTTAAGTAAAACAGCTTTTTATGCGGTTATTTGAACCACCTAGATAATTGATCCAAAAATCTGCAATTAAGCGGGGAATACTGTAGTGGATAAATTGGTATGTATAAATTGCGAGTGTCCCAGCCTAGCAAGAACCAAAGAGACAACACTTGGGGGATACTTTTTAGATGAACTGGGCAACATTTCGTGTATGCCACTGACAAATAATCTGCGTCCAGAATTCAGGATGGTGACGGATGTACCCCATATGTAACCCCTATAAGCTCCAATAACTCCTTTCCCTACCCGTCCTTATACCTACCTTACCTATATCCTAGGTAGCCCAATGGATCCACTGAAATCCGAGTGAGATGATACAGCCTGTCGTATTTGTACATATTCGTATGAGAGCTACCAGTACCAGTTCTAGATGACCTAAATTAAAAAAATCGAATTTCCCCTCTAGGAAATGACATAAAAATGTCCTGTACCAAATTTTTACCCAATTGGCCCACCCGTTCAGGCTCTACCTCAAATTGTTCGGACGCAAAGGAACTACGCGAAAACTACTTTTTCAGAAGTCTCTAATCCTCAATTTTTTTTTATACGAAACCAATACTTGCCCTAAAGTGGCTACATGAAATTTGGCCCCAATGAAAAATGGCCCGAAACAAATAATGAAAAATAGCCCCAAATCTGGGGCTTTTTTTCATAATGAAAAATGACCCCAAACTTAATGAAAAATAGCCCCAAAAAAAATGAAGAAAAGCTTAAACCAAAAACGAAAAATGAGCCCAAATATATGCACATAAAACAACAACAACAGATAAAAATGGGGCCATTTTTCATAATGAAATTCAACCCCAAAATGAAAAATGAAAAAAAAAACCCAAAAAAATGAAAAATTACCCAAATTCACAAAATTTAATCAATTTTTTGTTGTTGTTGCTTTTTTTTGGGGGCCATTTTTCATTTTTTGTTTGGGGCCATTTTTCATTGGGGCCAAATTTCTTGTACCCCCCTGAAAGTACCTACAAGTAAAAATGTTAAAAAAATTTCCATGGTTTTTGAGAAAACATTAAATAATTTTTTTTTGAAAATAAATAATTTTTGGAACACTTTTAAATATGTTTTTATTTTTCAGATATAAAATAACACAAAATAAGTCATAAAACCAATCTGCTACCAAACATCGAAATAGTTCTTTTACTTACTTTTTAAGCATCCCTTACTCACCCCAATATAACAGATAGGCAGATTACTCGTTTCATCGAATCGTAAACAAATATAATAAAAGTTGAAAATAAATTTCTTTCCTTCTATTCATTGTGAGATTCATTGGGGGATGGTATTCCCATTAGAATTTTAGTTTAATCTTCTTTTATTCAATTGAAAATGCGGCCTGATATCGAAAAATTCTTCTCTGTTGATGTAGACAAACATACATATTTTATTCAGGCGCAATTTAAACCACCCACATTAATTTATTTTCTTTTTACCCAACACATAGTTCGTTTTTAAAAACAATCGTTGTTTTCATTTTGCTTTACTCAAAATCGAGTAGGCAGGTATCATAATATTTAATAAGATTTTCCACTCAAATGTCTGGTTGCGTCCGTCGTCGTGGAGTTCTTACCACCATTTTTATGACAGACTTGTCTTGTTACTTAACAAAATTAAACCTCAAAAACATTTCTAAAAGCCTCTTTTTTTTAGAACAAAAATAGAAGATGGAAGATAAATATTGAAAAACAATTTTGGCTTTAAAGTTTGTAAAAATACATATTTATTGGAAGAAGAAGAAGAAGGTAGACGTGTTTTTTTCCAACTTAAATACATCTGTATAAGATATACGAGAAAACCACAACGATTGCGCGTGTAGGCTTTTGATGCATACATGTGTAAATATGTACACTTTTAATTTAAAACCGATATACCCAAGTTCGATAAATACATAAGTTGCTTATCTCATATTTATCTATCTATCCCCCTGATGTATTATCATCTTTGTCATCGTATAACAATCGAACCTACCCCAAGAGTATAAGTCTAGTATTCCAAAGAAATTCCTATTGCAAAGAATTTCAGACATTTAGGACAAGACCAAATCGATTAAATATCGATCATAAAGATACAGAGTTAAAACACTACGAATTTCTTGATTAGGTTCATGTATTTCTACAAAAAAAAAAAAAAACTTTGTATTAATTTAATTAACTCAGCATAAGCCACTGATAATATGATAGATTTAAAATGCAATGTGAACATAGCCATAGGTTAAAGGTTTAAATAAAGTTTTGGGTTAGTTTGCAAAAAATCAAAAATGACTTCATTATTTTTTCCAATGAAGCGATTTTGAGATATGCCAAAAAATATTTTGTTTTCAATTACTTTAGAATAAGTCTTATTAACGGTTTTTTTTTCCAGCTAACGTGTTCTTTATATCTTTCAAAAGATACAAGTCTCCTCTTTCTTGTGATATACAATGTATTATAATCGGTTTAAAATTCGTTGAGATATAGGTACTCTCGACAAGCTTTTTACTTTTTTTAAGACGGGAAAATAACGGTACATTTTTTATTAAATTTTTAAAATCTAATTTTCTCCAAAAAAGCTTCATAGAATTTTCTAAAAAACAAAAATCACAGAAGGTACCTTTTGGTGAAAAAAAATTCTAAGGTATGGCACTCCACCATTTTTTTATTTGTGCTATTTTCAAAAACGAGTTAGCTGATTTTCATCAACTTTATTCTAAAATTAAAAAAAAATAATTTGTTTGCATTTTTAAAGAAAGGATATTTGTTTTTTTTTTTTAGAAAACTTGATACCTCTTGATTTTTATTAAACTTGACACCAAACGGCTTTTTAACATATGGGTCTTGTGAATTGGATTTTTAAGTAAAAGCTAGGTCTCTTGTAAATAAAAATAAGCTAAAGCTAGCTCTTAAAATATGTCCCTTCTAGCTAAATCTATTTTAAAATATTTAACACTAGATTCATTAGCTTGATTTGCCAGTTTAAGCTTCAATTCATGTGATTAAAAATAGCTTTAACTAGAATATTATAGTAAAACCCACAATCATTTCAAAGTTCTTTCACCGCTGTCTAGAAACCCCTGAGCTTCTAATAATATTGCATATAAAAAAAAAACAACAAATATGGGATTTTTGAGGAAAATTGTCACATTTTTTTTTTGAAATTCGACATTTTAAAAAAAGGTATCTAGTTGATTTTCTTCCAAATTTTAACAATTTTTTTAGCCAACTTTTTTTCAAAACAATTTTCCACAAAATCTGTGTATATTATATTGTATAAAGTGCAAGGTGAAAAATGTTTTCTTAGGCGTATCGAACCCCTAGGGTTTTTAATTTATCCAGATTTTATTAATCAAACGGCTAAAAATGGAAAATAATTATTTTTGCATGCAAAAAGCATTTTCATGCAAATAACAAAAGGTAGATTTAGTTTAGAATTAGAAAAGCTAATTAAGTCTAATGTGAACTACATACGTGATCAGTATTGCATCCATCATTCGCTGGAATTTCGCTGACCTACCTACACATTTATGTATTTCAATTCATTCATTTGGTATTTAAGAACAATAAAAAAAATGCATAAACTAAAAATAAATAAAAATTAGTCCTCAATCTAACGGCTTGTAGTGTGTATCTCCGTATTTCTCTATCTATACAACCTACGTATAGACACGACCTACGTATAGACATCATAAATTGCAGCTCACAGGTTTTGGTCAAGTAATTGCGGAATATTTGGGTACAGCACTGAATTTTATGCCAAACATTCAAGTTCTATAGTTGGAATTAAGATTGCATTAATTGGAGAGGTGCTTTTGTCTGAATTTGGAATTTGAAGCAGCAAGTTCAATTTTAATGGAAAAATAAGTTATGTCTTTTTGTTTCTGAACTTTGTTGATTATTTTCAACAAGTATAAAAGATTTGGTTTAGATGTGGGTCGAAAGTTAAGCTTTTTTGTTTGTCATTTGCATATTGAGGTTCATGATTTAAATATCCAAATCTATTAAAGAATATGTTTCTTGTATATAATAAATAACAAATGGCTATAAAATGGTAAACATCATCACGCTCGTACCTGTTACAAAAGTTGCACAGGACAGGCAGGTCTGAACGATGCGGAATGAAATTTAAACTAAGGATTTCTACTCTTGCTCTAAAAATAGTGCTAATAGCTTTCACAGGCATATCGATTTTAAAGTAGTTAGCAGATCCAAGGCGGTGGTTTAGATCTCTGTAAGTAATTCTTGTTGTCGATGCCGACGCCCGATTCAAGTGTTGAAGATAGATTTGTTCGTCTACCTTGGCTATGACATTTGCAAATAACTCCTGCCAAAGTTCCACATTATAGATTCTGTAAGATCCAAACGGAGTCCATGAGCTCTCGCAAGCGAATTCCATTCTTTGAACGGTGAAGATTGTGAATGCAGAAGGTTAGTCATAACAGACTTGTGGAGACTTACACCGGATTTTTCATTGTTCTAATCAGAAAATCGGAATTAGCTTTTAGGTTTTTTATGTAAACGGGAGTAATACCTGACTCAACGTGGATCGCGTAGGTAGGAGTAGAGTTAGGTAAACGAAATAGGCGTTTGAAGAAAAACCTTTGAACTAGTTCAAAATCTTCAAAGTACGTATAACCATATGCTTGAACACCATAACACATGCAAGATTTAATTGTGGCTTCAAACACACGATACTTTGAACGTAAATCAACGTTTTGGTTTCCAAAGAAATTTGGCCACATAATGCTATGTGCAATTTTGGCTTCCTTATACTCTTTTCCTGAACATGCCTTGCAAAGCTTGTATTTGCGGACATCAGCACTCCCAGATACTTGAATTCCTGTAGCACTTCTATGCGTTCACCATCCAAAAACCAGCATTCTTCTCTCAACCTCTTGCATTTACGGGCTTCGAACACCATTATTTTGGTCTTTAATGCATTAATCTTCAGATCCCAGGTGTTGCAGTACCTCTGAAGCCTGTTTTCTAAACTGAGTGGGTGAAGAATATGTTTTTAAAATACTGAAAGCTTTTTTCGTACCTATAAACCATCTACATTGCATGTTAAGTTTAGTGCCAAGTAACGTTGCTTTATTTGTTTAAATTTCTTCGACAATAATTTGTCCGAATTCTTTGATTTTAAAAAAATGTTATGCTTTTTTCTGCGATAAGCTCGTCCAAGTCCAGAATGATCCATAAAGTACTTTTTTATTTCAACAAAAAGATTTCAATAAAAAGATTGTAACTAGTCTGATCGAAGTCAAAAGTTTTTCGGAGAAATTAAATTGAACTTGCTCTTATGATTAAAGTTGCCTTTAATGTTTAAGATTTTTTATAACAGAACCTGCATAAAATAAATAAATAAGTGAAAATGTTAACGAAGCCTGAATTTTATAAAATTTACAAAAAAAAAATAAAATAATAATCTCTTAATTGATGCTGAGTGAACTTGGGTATTTAAAAAAAAAAAAAAAAAAAAAAAAAAAAATTTAAACATGGAAACATTGTTTACTTCTATATCACAGCAAAAATATTATCATCTTCCATTATACTTTTCATCTAAATGATGTCATTGCAAATTGCATTTTGTTTCATCATAACATTTTTATTTCCGACGCTCTTTGTATCTGTGTAGCCATATAGAGAGATGACCCTTTTTGCTTTCTCAACTCGTACGCCTAAAGTTATACAAAGAAAACACCAAGCCAACCGGTGTAAAAGCTTTTTTTAATCAAGTCGCCCTATGCATCGTCAAAGTGTGTTATTATTTTTTTTTTTGAATCAGCTCTATAACTGTGGTTATGGTATGAAGACTGAGGTCTTTTCTGTAATATGCTACATTTTGCGTTAGCTATAAATGGATATAGTACATGTAAAGGCAGGTAAAGGATTCCTAAAAATAAATTGAGCTTCAGATTTGAATAAAAAGCTAAAAGTACCTACATAGGTACTAATAAGGCTTATTTATCTTATAAAGTGGATTTCTTATTTTATTAATTTTATAAAAAACAAATGGTTTCCCATAAGCTATACAATACAGAATATTGTATTTTCTAGATAAGGTTACAAATTTTATAGAAATTCTTTCAATATAAGGGGCTTATGGCGAATCAAATAGAATTAAAGTCTGTTGTCCTTATTTCAAAATTCTATTCGTTGATGTTATTCTATTTGACTTTTAATATTTGTATTGATTATTTTAATTTTTTTTTCTATTTGAAAGAAATTTCAAATTCTATCAAGAATTTTGATCGACTTTTTTCGAATAGACTTTCCAAATAGACTCTCACAATAAGCCCCTAAGTCGATTCCGAATCTTCGCCTAATTTTTAGACAGGTCGTCCGAATATCGAAGTATTTGTTCAACAAAATCTTTCAAAACTTTGTTGCATTTTTTGCGATAAAGAGCCTGAATCTGAATTATACATTATACCTAATCAAGCAAAATCCCGACCAAGCTCTCACTGATAACTTCTATTGAGAGGTCTGCCTACTGAATTCATAATACTTTTCGAAATATCCAGATGGCGATGGCAAAAGAATCAAATTTTCTGACTTAATGCTGATTTTACCTACCATGCAAGTGTGAATGAAGGCATTGTGATTGTTGCAAAATCGAAGGTAAAGTTCCAAAAATATTCTTCTTCTTTGAAAATGCCAATACTGGCAGACAATATGTAGCCATTTACGTTCATTTCTGTAATAACAAAATCGACTTACTAGTTCATAGTTTCTCACACACTAACACCTGATCAAGGGTTGCCAATTGTAAACATAAATAAATTCTTTTTTTTTTTTTTTTAACACGAGAAGCAAACCACTGCTTTTTGGTCCAGTAACATTGAACTTAAGTTTCCTTGATTTTTCTGTGCCTGATATACTCCTGCTAGCACAAGTCTATTTCTGCTACCGTCTTAACGTATTTCTAAAATAAAATAAATTTGTTTGACTTTTCTTAAATAAACTTTTGTTTAAAATTAATGTAATATTTTTGGAAAAATGCACCTAATAATTAATAGATAATGTTGCCGAAAATAGACCCACTCTTTTTTGGAGTACTGTGGCGTAATCGCGTAGTGCGTTGGACTGTCAGGCGATGCTGCCGAATATCTGGGTGTAGAAATACAACACTGAAACCAACAAATTTTGTTCTAGTGGTACCGTCTCTTCCGAGAAACTGATTCGGCAGAAAATTCGACCTACCTATCCTTCCTTCTAACAGCATGCACACCAGTATTGGTAACGTTCTAAGTTTTCCGTTTCCTGTTGTGCTGCCATTTTATTTAGTAAATTACAATATAAAACTTTGGAAGAAGATTGACAAATAACGTAAACGTACAAATTTTGTTCGATATTTGATCCGTGGTTCTAGTCCATTAAATTAAAATATATTTGGTTTTTCAAAAAAATGATTCATGTCCACTTTAGAGAATATAAAATTACATATCTACAAAAATTGTTATATGACGAGCGACATTGCTCCCTCAAAAAGACCAACTGTCAAAAATTTAGGTTTTTCGCATACAATTCTCTCGCATACAATTTTTTTTGCTTTCGTCTGTTAAATGGCAAACTTTTTGAAAAATACTTTACACTCACATTATAGACTTTTATATTTTAAATAGAAAATATTTTTACATTTTTTTTGTTCATACCAGCGATCATTTACAAGATATTAGGAGATAGGTACTTCAAAAATGTCAAATTTCGGATATACAGGGTGTTCGGTATAAGGTGCACCAAAAAGCTAGAGCGAGTAGGTTGGGTTAAGACAAGAAAAAAATCGTATGGGAGTGGGGGTCTATTTCCCCTTTAGGCGAGAGGGACAATTTTCTAAAAAAATCGACTTGAAGTAGAAAACAAATTATTAAAAAACAACGGACAATGTCATGCTATATTTTTTTTTAAAGCCAGAATTTTGTTTTTTCATTTTCTTTTTAGTTCAAATTATTTGAGAAAACAGTTTTTGAAGAATTTATTTTCAAACTCAAAATTTTTTTCAAAATTGTACGTAATTAAGTAGTATTTTTGTTTTTAATATTCGATGCTCCTATTAATTTCCAGTCAAACACTAAAAACCGTATGCCTAAATGTTTTTTAGTTTTTGAGAAAATTTAAAATAACGATAACTACTTTACTACTTATTTAGTAGAAACCTATCTTATTGCATCATTGAATTTTTGCTATATTTCACACCCAAAAATTGCTGTGGGCTCTCGGTCTATAACCGATGGAAGTCAAATTCAAGAAAACTTACTTTTGTTATTTTCAATTTTCTCAAAAACTGGAATACATTTTGATATCTGGTTTTTAGTGTTTGGCTGAGAATTGATGGGAGCATTGAATTTAAACACGAAAATATTATTTTATAACATAAAATTTTGAAAAAAATTAGTTTGAACACAATTTTTTGATTTTTTTTTTCAAAAGTTAAAGTTTGAAAATTAATTTTTAAAAAACTGTTCACAAAAATAACTTATTTTAAAAAGAAAATAAAAGAAGAGGTTTCTGGCCTTACAAAGGTATAACATGCTATTGTACCTAATAGTGACCGCTGTTTTTTAATAATGTTTTTTCTGTCTTAAGTCATTTTTTTTTTAGAAAAATTCCCCTCCCGTTATTTTGATTTTATTCAAAAACAAAAAGACACTTGAGTATTTTCTTTTCCGTATTTGACTAGAAATTTAAAGGAGCACCGAACATTAAAAACAGAACTATTACTTAATTACGTAAAATTTTGAAAAAAAAAATAGTTTGAACACAATTTTTTTCATATTTTTTTTCATATTTTTTTCATATTTTTTTTCATATTTTTTTTCATATTTTTTTCATATTTTTTTTCAAAATTTTGAGTTTGAAAATTCATTTTTGAAAAACTGTTCTCTAGTAACTCGAATTAAAAACCAAATAAAAGATTGGATTTCTGGCTTTAAAAAAAGTATAACATGACATTGTTGTTTTTTAATAATTTGTTTTCTATTTCAAGTCGAATTTTTAGAAAATCGCCCCTTCCGCCTAAACGGGAAGAAATAGACCCCCCCCCCTCCTATACGATTTTTTTCTTGTCTCAACCAAACCTACTCGCTCTAGCTTTTTGGTGCACCTTATACCGAACACAAAGTAGGTATCATGCGAAAAAATATCAAAGTGAAAATTTTTAAACCTATGTAATCATCTTTTTTTTTAAATACGAAATACTGACTTATATAAGGATATTACCAAATCTTGCTGGCATGAATAGTTATTCAGGTTAACATGTCGAAAATTTTGATTTTTCACAACAAAAAAAATAAGTTTAGATAGAATGAAACATAGAACGAGAACCATATCTTAAGCAACCAACATCTGAGTAAGTTTGTTCGACTCTGTCATGCACTGTATTTAAAATTGAATTAGTACTTCAGAAAATAAGAGCAAAAAATAAAAATTAGAAAGTAGGTAGGGAAAAAGGTATATATAGAGACATTTAGTACAGAACGGAGCGGGTGTATCTTATCAACCTACGTTAGGTTGTTTGTTGTTTGTTATGGTGCCTCAGTTAATTAGACTTTAGTTGATTATGACCTTTGGCTGGACAAAGTGGATGCACAGAACAGCCATAAAATGTATACATATACAGGCACAAGCACACTTGCTCTCCTTAGCCTTAAAAATAATCATTTTAATGACATTATTTAGAGTGGGTTGAATAATAAGAAGATACTATCTCAGGCGTTCGTCGTCCGTCACATGGATATAAAAATAATAAAAAAACAATATTGCCTCGTTTAAAAAAAAAAAAAAAAAAAAAAAAAAACTTAATAAGAACAAATTACCTCTGAAAGCTTGCTTTTCTATATGTCTGTAGGTATAATCCAGTTGAGGTCTTAACACTCAAAGAGAAATTATAATTACAATGTCAAAGTTCTGATAACAAACGGCCTTGCAATCTGCGAAAGGTATTTTCTAGAAGAAGGTTTGTCTTAAAAGTCCAATAAATTCAAAAATTGCGCTTTGTATTGTATTGCATATTGGACTTTATTTCATGGCACCGAAAAATTGGTATGTGGATTGGTTGACGCGTTTGAAAGTTGGACATTTTAACACATTTGTCATGTTAGCTGACTGAACCAGGAGCAGGGCTGTGGCTGTATATCGCTTGATGAACATTTTTGTATATTTAAAATGAATGAGTCTCTTCGTTGGAATAAGAACGCTTTACGGGTAATTCAAGAGCATCAATCCATTTAAAAACTTCCCAGGGGCTTTATTCCAAAACAACCAGATGTTCTTTAAATTTCTAGACGTACCAGTAATCGGGTAGTGTGTGCACATTAAGGTGGGTCGATTTTTTTTTTTCGTCAAATCCATTTGTAATAGTGAAATTATGTTGTGTTTTAATCTCAATTGCACACGTAAAATATTATTCAATTATTTTTAGTGTAAGAGCCCGCGCATAGAGAGGTAAAATAGCTTTTTAATGCAATGACACCCTAAGCCACTAGAACTAAAAGTTTGGAAGCTAAACGCATATTATTGTGTTGCTTAGGCTTTTATGTCCTTATTGTTAAATGAAATTTCTGTTTTTAAGACTATGGTATGGTAGTTTAAAGCTGTTTTAAGCCTTCCCGAACATATAATATTGCGATTGTTCTACTTTTTCCTCAGTGCGACAAACATTCTTTACATTAATATTTCTATACTCCCAACCCAATATATAATACTAGCTCAAGTTAAATCGAACCTCTTGTACACGAAAACCTAATTTTAACCTCAATGTAAATGAATCTAAAACTCAACAACAGGAGTTCGTGTAATCTTCAAGTGACTGAAGTTACGAGACATTCTCCTAAGAGATTAAACTTGGCTTCCTTCGCCAAAAACACCTTCGCCTCAAAAACTAGACTTAGATACCTTCTACATCACACGCAACAAGAAAACCAATATTAGTTAAAAATTTGCAAAAACATATGACCGTTAGATACGGTATTTCTGACAGAGCGGCTGCAGTAATTTTTTCTTCTGTATTTCATGATATATCTGCCGATAAATCATAATAAATCAAAAATAAGCCGGGAAAGAATGACAAAACCCAACAAGTTATATAAACAACAAAAACAGCTTCACTTATCTATACTCTGTACCAGTGGCGTGGCGTATACAATTTCAAATGGTAAGTCGAAGAAAAATTAGTCACCCAAAAAACGTAGGTAACTAAACAAATGAATGTCTACCTTAAATTGCCGATATCGCTTTCCACGCCATGAACTGAACTGAATTTTTCAGAGAAGAACATGATTGAATGTTGAAAGGTAGAATTTCAAAAGGGAACTCGATAAGAATCGTGTTATATGGACGCCACGCCACTGCTCTGTACTTTGATGATCGAAAAGATAAGACGCTAAATATTGTAAAGCAAGGAGCAAAAAGGTACAGACAAACATTGATTTAGGAACATATATCTGTTCTTGAAGAACCAGATTGAATTTATATCGGTTACGCTACCCCAGTTTTAGGAACTGCCAAAAGTATTGAAGCATCGATTACTGAGCTTCTTTTGTCACACAAAATTAAAGACGATTTGATGACTCTTGGTTGCGATGGTACGATCACAAAGGAAAATTCAACGGCGTGATTAGACTCTTCGAGAAAAAGCTTCAGCTCCCCTTATAATGAATGGATCATTTTGTATGCTTCATTTTAACGAATTGCCTTTGAGACATCTGTTTTAACAAATTAGATGGGGTTACCACTGGTCCATCCTCACATGCTGGTTCAATTGGAAAATTATTAGAAAATTGTGAGAAATTAGGAATAATAAATTGTGAAAAAATAGAAAGTGAACTGCCACAAATTCAGTTTGATGATCTAATAAATGGACAATGTTTTTATGATTTGGCTAACAGGTCCCCAGGAAAGATGTCCCATGCCCAATGGTTGGGAAAAGCTAATAGAATATTGGGGCTTTATATTTCTTCTTTAACTCCATCAAATAACTTAAAACTAATAGCTGAATATTGTGTCAAAGTATACGCTCCAGTATGGTTTAAAATAAAAATAAACCTTACTTGTAAAGATGGATCTAATAATTTGTGGATGTTAATTAAAAGTTCTCGATATCTATATATATATTTTGCTCATCCACAGAATTTGCTTGTGTCGATGTTGTCTATTCAAAGTAAAATAGTCAGGGAACTTGCTGCCAGGAGGTGGAGAATACTAAAAGCACAAAAAAATCACCTCATACAGGAAACCAGCCTCGTGTGTTTGAAGTGCTGCTTGATTGGCAGCATAAAAGTCTTACGATCGACCAATTTTTCAACACTAATCAAGAAATAAAGGAGATTATTAGTTTTTAAAGCTACCATGTCATAAAAAGAAATATGACATCGTACAGAAAACAAAAAATGAAGGAAAAAAGTGTAAATAACACGTTATTGCTCAAAACAAGTTGCAACATACAAAATTGAACATTAATTTTTTTTTCACAATTTTAAATACTAGGTTCTAAATTTTTTGTTGTATTAACAACCTTTAAGACGTTTGTATTTAAAATTGTCAAAAAATAAAAAATCATTCAATTTTTTGCTTTTTTTTTAAACATTTTTAAGTTGGAAGTAATTTTTTCGAAAAATATAAACAGAAATAAGTTGTATTTAAAAAAGGAATGAAAGAATAGACTTCTGGCTTTTAAAAAAGGCATAACACTTCATAATAAGTGTTGCCATTTTTTTTTAAAAAAAAATTTTCCATTTTAATTACTTTTTTTACAAAATGCGCAAAAACACTATTTTCGCGCTCGATTTCAATTAAGCCTATTAGCTTTATTAGCTTACATATGAAATAAGTTTAATCACTGTTGAGCAATGTTGAAAAATGGGGCCAAAATGCCTATGGTCGTTTAAGTTTTGAAAAATATCTTAAAAAGGTTAAAAAAAAAATTATTTTATTACAGACTTTAAAGTTTTCAATAATATTTTTAATAAAAACCAATGACTACTTCTAATGAACTCAACTGAAACCGAGACAATTATATTAAAACTTAATTTGCATTCTATATGAAAGCAGATATTTTGCAGTTGCAGCAACTCTTAAAAGTACGTGGCAACCCTGCTTATTATAATTATACACCGAAATTACTTATATATTTTTTTTTTTGATAAAAGCTAAAACCATAGGTACACCAAATTAAAGCTTAGACTCTAATCTATAATGAAGCGACAAATTTTCCAAGAGTAGCGGAATCCGGGGCAAAATGGGCCCTTTAAGGATTGTGTTCATAAAGAATGCAAAAATGTATTAAGAATTTTTGAAGAAAGAATTAAAATTAGAAAGAAAATTTATTAACAAATAAGTATAAGAAAGCCCGTTTTTAAAAAATAAATTATTAAGTATATTTTGTTTTTGCTTTGAAAAAGTCATTCAATTTGCCCATTATGCCCTGGTACTGAGGCATAATGGGCATATGTAGGATATTATGGGCACGAAGCTATATTAGATTGCAATGCGAGCATGTTTGGTTCCATTCTTCAACATAAGCCTCTCCCAGCACAAAAAAAATTATACCACTTCCAACAAGCTCTGCAGGAAACCCATCAATCTGTTGACTGGAACTGTAAATACCCATAATACAAAAACGTCTCGTCTTCTGAATTTGCGTCCTTCCTGTTTTTCTTAAAGTTTGCTATGTGACGTGATTAAGACTTAAACCTTAGCCAAAGCACATTATTCTTGCTTCTCTTGTCATATGGTTTTCTGTCATAATTGCGAATAAACAACAAAGAAATGTATAACATGCTGATAAAATCTTATGGAAATAGATACTAAAAACATTAACGGGGCAAATTGAGCACCCGTGCCCATTATGCCCCGTCCATTCTGCCCCAAAAACTGTACCTTAATGGAAAAATAAATTTATGTACATATATAAATTTGTTTACATATCTTGGTATCAAATAAAGACAATCCAATATTCAAGTAACCATCAGCTACTCGAAATATGCACTTGAAAAAACGTCAAAATAATAAAAAATCATTTAAAATTTAGTTTCGTTCAAAACGAAAACCAACTGCAATTTTTATCCAAAAAAAGGGTTTCCCCTATTAGCAAGCGATGTATTGAAACTGGTTGATTGCATTTCGGAGCTGACCCTTTATTCGATATAGAAATACAAAGGGGGCTCATTATGGCCCATTATGGCCCAAGTTCCCCTATCTTCTGTTATAGAAAAGTGCATCTCGCCTTAAGGCTAGTGCGCTGCTGATACGAAACGAAATTTTTAGTTGGTCTCCAACATGACAACGAAATGCTTACGAAAACCACAACGAAAAATTACCCCTTGAAAGTGTCACCGTTTGCAAACGGTGTTTGGTACAGGCAATTAATTCTGTGCGAAAAAAAGAGGGGAGATCTCTCCGAATAATCTGCTACAATTATCGATTTCGCTCATCGAACAGCGTACCGCAGAATAAAGACTCTCCCAAGCCAACGCGATTAATCGCCGCGACAATAGAAAACAATAACAACAACGTGTTGTTTTGTTTGACAACCACGTGTTGTTATTGTTGTTTTCTTTTGTCGCGGCGAATAATCGCGTTGGTTTGGGAGAGCCTTTAAAAGCAGAACGAAATTTTTCGTTTGTGATTTCATCATTTTTGTATGGGATTTTTCGTTTCGCATCAGCAGCATACTAGGCTTTAGCCGTCCGGCAATAAATTGTAGGTCCCCTCCATTCCTGCAGACACGCACACAGGAATGGTTGAGATGTGTTAGTCACTAGGGCATGGTTCTTCATGAGCTATTGTGCCACCAAATTTACTTATTTTTAAGTCCCTGTTAGATTTCTACAAATAAATTAATTTGATTTAATTAAGGTATACAAAATGCAACACATACAAAATCTTATCAAAAATCTAAAACATTTTTATAGGATCTTCTTTAACCTTCGTTGCAAGATATCCTTTAAATCTTTGTACTTTTTATCATCTATAAATTCTTTTCTATGTTTTTTATTTTGTATTCGCAAAAAATAAAATCTCTCTCAATCACTTACAAAAAAAATTAACATTCACTCTTTGATTGTGTAGGTTCAATCAGAAAAAAAAATAACTTAACAAGGATGTTTCCTCTATTTGAAATGTTTGTTTTATACACTTCAGTCAAAGTCTTCTCTTCTCAACACAACGATACTCATTCTAGGTCCTGGACTGGCTGGGCAGGGCATACTTTTTTCACTGAAGAATTTCTGTGTTTTTATCTTTAGTTAAAGAAAGTATGTCCTCTTGGAAATGGTATATGTTTTGTGTGTACTTTATACATATTTCCAAAGCACTCACCTTGACAAATTTATCTTGTTTTTTGAGATAACTCATCAACATTTATCCAGGAAATATTCTCAACTAGGTACGAGTACCTTTAGCATTTTCAAATGGAACTGAAGTATATTCTCTATAAAGAGAGAATAACTAAATCAACAAAACTATAAATCAGATTTGCATAAGTTGCATAATTTCAATCCGAATTTACAGAAATAAACTTTAAAAACTAACATTAACTTTTATGAAATGAATTAAAGTAGTTAACTTTTGTTATAGTTTTGTTTTATAATTGAAATAATCCATCAAGTAAATATGTATTAATAATTGAGTTCTGAACTTTAAAGTGTATTTATTTAGTATAAAGTTTGAAAAATACATATTAAATAAATTCATCATTATCTTCCATACCAGGACCGTGTTTTAGGAGGGGTGTAAACTATATTCGAAATGAATGTGTTTTTGGAGGAATACAGTTTGTAATATGTTGATTTTTGGGGGCATAACTTCACAAGAATTTTACTATGGACTTACTATGTCGTAGTTTGGTGATAGTTATCCACAATCTGATTATACACTTGCGAGCAAAAAAAATGGAATCACCCTCTTGCTTCATGTAAAGACAATAATTGCTCTCAATGTTCTTGACACGCATCTATGTTTATGGTATCGTTAAAAAGCTGGAACCATAAGCTTTAAATCAAGGTTAAAAACATAACAATCACTTCGGGATTTCAAGAGATAATCGTCATAATTGAAGCATGTAAGACAAAATATAGTAAAATTAAAACAGGTAGTAGCTCGAAAATTAAACGCATTTTCGACAAAATTAGGCAAAATTTATTGTTTCAGTATTTTGTATTACCCCTTAGCCGTACAGCTTCTAAACAATTTTTCATTGACCTGATGGGTTTCTTGACTGTCTCTTGCGGTATTCTTTCCCATTCGTCTACCAGTGCCGCATTTAGTTTTGAATGGTCTCAGGAGCTGGATGTCTGGCTCTAACCCTCCGTTTAAGCTCGTCTTATACAAATGCTCGATAAGGTTTAATTCTGGGCTTAGTGCCAGCGAGTCGATTGTAGCAATACCAATTTCCCTAAGGAATCCGACTGTTCCCTGCGCAGGGTTGCAACGAGCGTCATCATGCATTAGTACGAAATCTTTAGCAATACATCCAAAATAAGTAACGACGGACGTGATGCAGCAGACTATCCGAAGTTAAACCTCCCCTCGACCACCACCAGTCACAAAAACCAGCTCACTTTTCCTTCAATTCAAATGCCTGCGTGTATCTTACAAAACCCTACCCCGTAAGTCACAGTTTCGACAAAACAGCTTTATTCAAATCACTGACCAGGTCGTCTGTGTATTCTGCCCCTACGATCACTTCCACGCAGTCACATTTTGCATTCATCCGAGAACATAATTCGCCTCCATTGCTCAACTTCCCAATCGTAGTGCACTAGAGAAACCTTTTTCGAAGGCTTGCAGTCAATTTCGCGTCCCTGGCAGGTCGTTTCGGGATAGGGTCTGCTTCATTAAGTCGTCTTCTACCTGTCCATTCAGTAGGAATTCTTCATTGTACCTGTTTGAGCTGTTGTTGGACGTTTAAGGCCAGATCAATGATAGCGCACGGTAGGGTAAACTATAAAAACGTGGGCCAACTTCTTTTTGTGAAGTACTTTACGCGGCACACAAACATATGACGATAAGTTGCTGTATGTAAATTGGGTACAATTAATAACATAAATCCGGCAGTCCGGCGAACTTTGATGTTTACACGTGTATGCTGCCGTGTTAACTGAAATTGACGTATCTGACATTTGTCGATTTTTTCAGTTCATATGCTAAGTTTATTTCCTTGAAATGGTTTTTATTGACAACTAAAGCTTTATATCGCTTTTTGAGCAGTCAACCAATCGAATCAAATCTTGTTTTTTATTAAAAATAGTTTTATAACTATTACAAAATTGGCAAAGAAAACTTCAATAATAATCATAAAAAAATATGTAGATACGTCATTTTCAGTTACAGTATCAAAGTATCACAAATTGTGTTCCTAGTGTCGTTTTCCGTTGGTCACCTCTATCCTAGCATTCTTTTTTTACTCCTTTTGTAAACCCAATACTCCAAAAACCTTCCATTAACTGTTCTTAGTGATGATTTAGGAGTTTTTTTTTCCGTCCGAATTTCATTAAAAAGTGCTAGGAGTGCACTCTGAACACACACATACTTTTAAAAGTCGTTCATTTGTTTAACTGTCAAACACTAAAAGACATTTAGACATTCATTTTTTAATTTTTTACTAGAAATTGATAAGAGCATCGAATATTAAATACAAAAACATAATTTCAGAATGTAAAATTTAAATCTTAAATAGTTTGAATAGAATTTTTCAATATTTTTTTTTTTAATTTTGAGTAGAAATTAATTTTTCAAAAACTATTCCCTAAAATAGATATCGCTTGTAGTCTTTATTCCTTGATTCTTGTGCTTCTTCTGAAAGCTCTCCTATTGGTAAAATTTGATGCTCAATTAGTTCTCCACCATGGTGCAAAATTTTGTGAAGTGTTGGAGTCAAGAGCTTGTGACTGTATTTGGCCTTTTAAGTAGATCGGAAGTGTTTTAGTGTACTCGTTGAATCTATCCACATTAATAGATTCCCTAGATGACAGTTTATTTAAAATTACTTGAAGTTTCATTATAGGTTCTTCATCTACTCCAGTTATAGCTGACGTTACTTCTGGATTTTCAAAGAATCTTCGTGAAGTGTTTCCATAATTTGTATTGTCAAATCCTTGCTTGGCGTATCAATAATCAAGCCGAGTTGCTCCTTAAATTCCTTTCGTAGGTCCGTTTTTCTCCTTTTAGGAGGTATTTATTAAAAAAGTGGCGTGGAAGTGGGTGGATAACAAAACGAGCGGCACTTTTCTATGACAAGAGATACTCTTGGAGGATTTGTCACTTCCTCGCAAGAGGTAGTAGCTCCGAAAAAAACTTAAGGTGGAAGCGGCTGGTATTGAACTCCAGACCTCTGGCATGACAGTCCTACGTCCTAACCATTACGCCACGGGCTACTACCCTTTATATATTCTAATATATTCTTGTAATTTTTTAGCGGACTCAGCGGGCCTTTTTTTGTAGCTCTATTCAAATGTCAAAAACTCATAAAAAAAGTGTTTTTTTTTTTTGTTTTAATTAATAAAAATATTAATTTTTTTTGTTTTTGCTTAAAACTTTAATTAAGTTAGAAACAAAACAACTACGTGAAATTAAATAAAATTAAGATTCTTCATGGAATATGCAATAATTGCAAAAAAGAAAACGAATAAATTCGTTTTTTGTCATTTTTTTTTTTACTCTAGAACAAAATTGCCCTACTTGAAAAGCTTTACAAACAAAACTATTTATCAAAAAATTAGTTTGTGTGCTGTTTTTAAAGCTCTGTTTATATTACTATTAGAAATAAAAAACAAAACAATAAAACAAAAAAAGAGCATCGGATTTTGTATATTTGCCACGACTTTTGGCTTTTTGGACCACAGTGCAATAACTTGAGTGAGCTCCCACAGATTTTTATAGGCTAGAGTTAAAGCTATATCACGGTCGGCAGGCCCAACATCCAGACTCCTTTTAGTGGTGCTTAGTCTATGTAGGTATGTTTAATTTTATTTGAAAAACTTTTGCCGTCACTGAGGCTCGAACCATTGACCTACCGTCTCCGGGCCAATAATTGAACTATGCAATGCGCTACCGAAGGTCACGTGATTGTGTCGATCCAGTTTATAGGTTTTATTGTTTGACAACTGCATTTGAATCAACTAGCATTTTTACTAGCCACACACAAGCTTGTTGTTCATTATAGCTGAATCACAATCACGCGTTCGGTCGTGCCGACTTTGACATATTGAATATAAACAATGGATTCTTATGAGGCAATCTGAAATGTTACCTCAAGCTTCATGCTCGCTTTAGATCGTAAATATCGTAAGCTCGAGCTCAATATAGAATAGATCTATTTTCTATTTTGTCGCGCTTTGACAGCTCACGGTAGGTAATTCCCTTTTTTTTTGTTTCCCTTTTCTTTCAGATGGAAAAGTTCTTCTGCGTTTAACAATGTTCATTAAAAATAAAACATTTAGTTTATAAAAACATGAGAAAATTTGTTTGTGTGACAATAATATGTACATATATTAATTATATAACATGTGAATAATTTTTAGTTTATAAAAGTTATTATATTAATGTACGTTTAGTTTGTGTGTTGTGATTCCACTTTGGGATAAAATTGGAAATTAATTTGGATGTTTTTATAATTCCAGGATATGTTTATACTTTTATCAATTGAATAGAATAAAATGAAATATTGTTTTCTGTGAAATGTATTGTTTGTGTTTTATTTATTTTATTTGAAAATACCTAAAATAAAATTGTTTTGTTGCTCTGTTTTTGAAGTATCTCTCTACCTCACCTCTTTTTAGACGTGTTCGATTTAGGCAATTTTTGTTTGGTTCCGGAGAGTGTATTTACTCCGGTGGCTATACTTTAAGTCAAATTTACATTTGTTTTCTGTTTTTTGTTAATGAGTGATGTGTCTTGTGGCGCTGTTTGTTTTTAATTTGTATTTTATTTTTATGTGAATATTCTTGTTCAAAAATCAATGTTCACATACATACATAAATTACAAGTACAGAAAATCCAGACACAAGAAATGTGTGTCTTCCTTTTTGTAATATCAATTACGATTTGTCTCTTGTTTTTTTTTTTTTGTGGAATTGTGTCTTGTATTAAAAACCAACCTGTTTCTGCGGTAGGTTTAGGTATTTCACGTTCTGTTGAAGAGTGAATACATTTTTTTCTGTATGTGGGAAAGAGAAAATATTGCTCATGGGAAGAAAAGAGTTGAATAGGGAAAAAAAAGTTGACAGTTTGCAACACATCAAACTTGACAAGTGTGTATGCACTAAGTCGGCGGCGTAACATCGCCACATTTAAAATGAGAAAATCTGTTTGCAAGCCTATTTTGCAGTAAAATAATTCCCCCAGCTTAAGATTATTTCGTCTGACGGGATTTATACTTATCATCAGTTATTTTTTACGTATGTGCCTGTTTACATGGGCTTTTTACTGAATGGCACATGCAGAGAGACGCGTAGATTTTATTTGCGTAAAAAAGGGAAGGGTAGATTCTACTCAAAATATGCTGATACGCTAGTTTCAATAAATTAACATTATCGGATTCAGTATGAGAGACTTTTTATTGTGTGAGTGAGAGATAGATAGATTTTAAAAGCGTGTGAAATAGGGAAGGGTAGATTGAAGGGTGAAAGGGTTTTTCTTTATAATGTGAGCACGTCCATCAAATTTTGGTTGGGCATTTTAATAGCTTACTATTTCGTCTTTTTTAAAAATTTCACAGAGCAAAGTTATGAAGTTAAAACAATTAAAAGAATTGATTTATTATTAATTTTGCTTAAATCCACAAGAAAAAGACCAAAAATTCCTTTTGGCACCTACAACTAATTAATAACATTCGAAAAAAAAAACTCAAAACAAAAATAAAATTAAAACAAACCCACAAATGTCAAAAGGAAAATTGCTTCTTCATAGAATACTATTCATAGCTTTCTATGAGCAAAGCAATATGTGGCATGAAATTTTTTTATAGAATTTTATAAATTTAGTTGCGCAACTTTAATAAAACCATAAAATACGGAAACATTTTTGATTCTCTATTATCTGCGAAGAATTTCAGAAATGCCATTTTAAGGAAACAGAACTTTTATTTGTCATTTCTCAACGCCCGAGGTTTGAAGCCACATTTCGTTTTGCAATTTTAAAGGTCGCGCTAATTGACACATGGTATCGTAAAGTCGATCAAAAGCCCTTCAAAGCCCGACCGACCGAACGCGTGATTGTGATTTGGCCATTAGAATTACATTAGAATTAATTGAAAGTGTTTTGTGTGATAACACAGGCGCAGTATAGGCTGCCTATAAATCCAGCCTATTAAATTTTGTGGGAGCTCACTCAAGTTGTTGTTGTTTCGCCATCGTTCAAACCTTCAAGCCTATAATTTAATTTTGTTAAGAAAAATCTGTGGAGCCATTTTTGAGCAGAATACGATTTAATTTACCGTTGTAAAAAAAACGTGCTAGGGGAATTCCTAAGTACCAATTTAAAAAAAATCGGCTTAGGGTATAGTCGAACAGGCAGACAGATGGATAGATAGTATTAAATAACCAACTTTTTCGTCTTCCCTATCATCGCATTGTCAAGTTTTTTACTGCCTACAACTTTGGTCTTCTCAACTTTTCTGCTTTAAAGATGTACATAAGATCAATTTGAGTGTTTTAAAAAGTTGCGATTTCGCTAGAGTTCGAAATCCCAGATTTAAACTTTTCAAATAGTCATAGCTTTAAAAATCAGCCTTTCCTTTATTTCGTTCCGAAAAAAAAGTCTTATCATTCCTGTACTATCAAGTATAAAAATAAATTACAGTTTGATTGCCAGTTTCAATGATTTTTGTCAAACAAAATGTCAGCTAGTGCAACGAATTTAGTCTTATAATACCAAAGCTAGAAAATCATTTTAAGAAATAACATTTTATAAATGCACATAATATTTAAGTTCAGCATTGAGAGTAATTATCCATAAATATTCCCCTCAGAATATTTTATTCCTCTTAAAATTGTTCGTAAAAATTCTCCCTAAACAAAATTCCAATGAAAAGAAATTCAAATGCGTCTGAAATGTGTATTCCCAATAGCAAATAAATTCCAAGGGAAACTTCGAGCACCATTCCCGTTGCCTATTTTTGAAATTTTATTCGCGATACACCCCGAATATTTGAGAATTTGTTATTAAGTATGATTGAAAATAATCCCAAATATCTTCACGTTCGTGTTTAAAATGGTTTTCTTGATTTGTCACCCCTCCACATGTTTTTTTTTTTTTAATTTTTATACACGTCCCTTGCAAAAAAAAGGAAATATTCAAATGAACTTAATTTCCATATTAAAAAAAAAAAAACAATAGAAAATCATACAAAATCGACAGACCATAAAGAAAAAAGTTTGTCCTACACAAGTACATAATTTGTAAGAGGATAAAATAATCCATGTTCGATGCAAAATCATTTCCTTAACTTGCTCCAATCATCGTTTTCTATTTATTTAAATCTCTAAAATTCCCACTCCGTACCTTTACCCGCACCCAACTCAACTCGATTAGGTCAACATGTTGAAAAGCTAATAAGACAAAAGGCTCTTTCCGGAATTTTGATCCAAAACCCAGATATCCTGTAAACTGCACTAAACCTATTCACCAAATTTCTATTTTCAATAAATAAAGGATTCACCTATTCAAACAAGTCTGCCACTGCCGACACCGCCGCTGCCATAACTGCTCTGCTGTTGTGGATAGATACTTAACACTCAACAACCAACCCATCGAACCGAACCCGGGGTTTTGATTTTTTGCCAACTTCCTACCAAAATTGAAAAAGGTGGTGGTGGCGGCCCTCTGTTGTCATGTTGAAAGGATGTCATATTATTTTTTTTTTTTTTTTTTTTTATAAAATAGCCTCTACTGTCCATCCCCAGCCCCACACGTGTCTGTGTGGATTATTGGGCACAGAAAAAAAAAACCCTTTCTCTCCTTTGAATCCATCAAGGATATGAGCCGTAGGTATATGGCCTTTGTTCCAATATTATCCTACATCTCTATATACCTCCGTTAGGTCCCTCAATTCTCAGGCTTCATTGTGCCGGTTATGTGTTTTAGTGTATTTGTTGGCAGAAGCATTCTTTATATTGGATTATAAAGGTTCAATAATAATCAAGTCAGTCCAAGAGCGCTGTGTTGGCAGGCATCTCTGTATGGAACAGGTTCGGATGCAACAAATTGTTTAGTATGAAATTGTCGGTATAAATCTCTCCAAAAGCTATTATTGCCTATAAGCTTGTTTGCGAAAAAGAAGTTGAACAATTTTTTTTTATCATGAACTTTGAGCATATCTTATACAATTTAATGTCAAAAGTTGGAGACAGTCTTGAGTTATTTATGTGTTTAGGAAAATAAGGCCTAGAATAGGGTATTGCCAAGTGACATAAATTAGTGCGGCCCTGGATGTGTACCTCTATCCTTGATGTTCAGCGATGAGAGAAAGAAAGTGGTCCATCAATATAATATGTTATGTATGTATGTATGTAGAACTAGAGATCTTTGTCGGTGTTGTCGTTGTCAATTTTGTCGCTGACTACGACCCTTGGGGATGTGTTGTGTATTGTCAATATGGATGAGTGGATGCTAGATAGATTCTGATGCTGATGATAAAAGCTATAGCCACGAGAAAAGGAGGACGAATATTTATACAAATACCTACTACAAAGTGGTGACTGACTGGCTCCTGGCTGCTGTGTCATACCCAAGTAGTATAAGTGATTTTTTTGTAATTAAAAAGAGCCACACTAACAAGGTGTGTCAGTCAGTCAAGATCTTCTCTCCCGAATAGATTTGACTTCGTGTGTTGTCTTCTTCGCCGGTAATTAA
The DNA here is from genome assembly GCA_947049315.1 of Epistrophella euchroma. NCBI lineage: Eukaryota > Metazoa > Arthropoda > Insecta > Diptera > Syrphidae > Epistrophella > Epistrophella euchroma. Next base: position 114,118,576 of record OX346245.1, on the reverse strand, counting down.
TATTTGACTTAGTCGAGTTATGTCAACAATTAAAATTTGACAATTTTCTAATATCCAACTTCTGACGTGTATTGTTTTTTTTTTTTTTTTTTTTTTTATATTATGTATTTTTGCATAATTAATTTGTGAGTTGAGAAATTTGTTTTTTTTTTTTTTTGCAATTGGTTTGTAGTAAACTAAGTTCACACTCAGTGTCACTTGATTGAGGTCAAAAAATTTTTATCAATTGTATTTCGCGTTGTATAACTCATTGATTTTTTTTAAAATTCGTCGAAAAAATCAAAAAATTCTATTGATGCAATATAATTTGAAGTTGTGACAATTTCTACAAATTTCATTAATTTTTTTCTGTTCTTGTAAATGTTAGTGTTAAATTTATGAAAAATATAAAACACATTTTGTATATTAAAATTAATTGTATATTTGACGAAATTTTCTAACAAAGTTTATTTAAGATCCACTTTAAAGAATTATTGCGTAGTTTAAAAAAAATGTACATATGTAAATTAAATATACTTAATAAAAGGAATATATATGTAATATTTTGTGGCGGGACAGCTCGTGTATACCCAAAGGTCTAGTGACTTACAATTCTCAATCATTCCTATGTGCGTGTTATCGGCAGGTGTGTGTGTTAATTTTGTTTTATTTGAATTTTAATTTAAAAAAGAAAAATTAGGTGAAATGAAAAAAAAAATTTAAATGAGCAACATAATTAATTTACCCTACGAAAAAAGTCTGAAATTAAAAAAGAAAAATTTAAAAAAAAAATCAGTAATTGCAAATACTTATTGTTTGAAATCACCTGTTATTTTACTTGCGTTAATGTTTATTGAAAAAAAGCAAAAAGCATATATCACCTATATATATATATATATATATATATATATATATACACCTCTAAAAGCTGAAGTAATTTTCTTCAAACTTAATAACTAAAAGTCGCAAATTATTCTAAAAAAAAATAAATTGGCAATTTGTTTTCTAGTTATAAAAGTGCGGTAAAAAAAATTTATTTTTTAAAAAAGAAAGGTGATATAAAATAAACTTGAGCATGTGCTCAGAGCAAATGCTCAATTAAAAAAAGCAGGTGCTATGAAAATGCTAAGTATGTTTTATTTACACCAAATGCTCTGAATACTGGGACTCGAGAGGAAAACCGGGTTCAATGTAGCTCAGGGCCTACGCGCTAAGCCTTTGGTGAATCGAAATAAAATTTATTATTTAGGATCCTTATCCTTATAGAAAAAAAGCGAGCGGTGTTAAATCCTACGAATGAGATGGCCAATTGACTGATCCCATTCCAACTCTGATTTCAATTAGTTGATTCTATATGGTTAACTGTGTGATCTGTGGATTGTGCATTTAGTGCTTAAAATCCTAAAAAGTTTGATCAATACAAACTACCATTAAGTACATTATCGATCAAATGTGAAGGTACAACAAGTGAAATTTTTTATTCAGTCAAAATTAATATTTAATACATTGAAAACTCTATTTGGGAATATAGGCTCCTTTATAGGGGGACAGATTCTTTGAACGAGGTAAATTCTTTGAACGAGAATAAAATTCTTTGAACGAGATTAATTAATCCTAGTATTTATGCTATATAGATAATTTTACGTTCCTCAAGACACACATTTCTGACTCTATTGAATATTGAAAATATTCGTTAAATAGAAAGAAAAAGCTCCAAAAACCGGGGAAAAATTCAATTTGCAAAAAATTTGGTCATGCATCATTTCATTTTTGGATTTTTCCTTAATATTTTAATCAACAATCTCCCAATTTGTATCCAATATAAACACAAAAGAAATTAAACTCAGATATCTCAAAAATATCTGCAAAAATATCTTGCTCAGAGGCTAATGCACCTCCTCTACGCTCTGTTGATTCCCCTAAAAAGTAATTAGAAATCCATTGGACATTTTCTTTGAAAACCGAAAAAGAATGTCATCATCACTGATTTCTGTCTTACGCGTATAAACTCGGTCATATTCGCACTTAAACTGAATAGAATAATGAAAATAAGAACTAGTCAAACCTTTCCAGAAAAGAATGAAATAATCTAGAAATTTATATAGCTTTGACTATATTATTATAGCTTAAACTATTTTTTATTTACACAAATAAAGTTTAAGCTGGAAAAACAAGCTTAAACTGTCTTGAATTTAGCTTTGGCTATTTTAAAATAGCTATTACTAGAAATGATCCTTAACTAGATAGCCAAAACTACATTTTATTCACGCAAAACTCAGCTTTTACTTAAAAATCCAAGTTTCAGCTTTCGCTTTAACTTTAGCTTTTTTTTATTCACAAGATAAATTATCTCGTCACGGTTGGATTAGGGGAAAGTTTCATTCTTATCAAATATGGAAAATTTAGATTAAAAGGCGTTAATAAAAATCTCGTATTCGATAGGAATACTGCCGCGTGTTAAGAGAAAATGACGTATCTGACATTTGTCGATTTTTTGAGTTAAGTCAAAGTTTGAAATATTTGGGATCGTTTTTATTAATAACTAAAGCCGTATCTCGCTTTTTGAGCAGTAAAACAATCGAAATACATCCTCTTTTTATTAAAAATAGTTTTATAACTATTAAAAAAACGACAAAGTAAGCTCCTATAATCATAAAAAAAATTTACAGTTAACACGGCAGAATACCAAAAGCAAATCGAAAAAGAAATTATCTAACCGAAAATCATCTGGTGGCTTGAAAAGAAATCACTTCAGAATTTTAGGCTTTGATTCTAGAAACATCAAAACCCGGAATTGGGACCATGTTTCAACCTAATCTACAAAAACAAAAAATCCAGTGCCTTATTCACACGCAACAAGTGTTGTTCGAAAACAAGACCTTAATCAACCGACGAGCAGTGTATAGGTATTCGCACGCACTGGGTGCTAGAAACGAATCATGTCACAAACTAACTACCTCATCGCGATTATAATAATAATTAATTTCACATTTGAGCTTTAAAAGCATTTTTATTATTTTGACGAAATAATAAACCAACTCCTTCTGTGGCAACTATGTTAGATGTACATACCTACATATATAGGAAGGCGTTAACATTTAAACTTAATTTTTGTACATCGTATATTATGTGGGTGGGTGGTCGTTTTTTTTTTTTTTTTTTGTATTTAGTTTTCACAGGTAACTAACTTAACCTTACTGAATGTTTTTCTTTTTCGGTTTTTTGTTTTAATTGACTTCAAACACACACACATTCGGCAAGTTCAAATTTTCAATTAGATAATGTTAGTTTCCTGATGGCAAAGAAAACATTTTTCAGTTCGACAGTGTTATTTAAGTTGTGTCAGGATGTGGGTGTTATTGGCGAATTATTGAAGTTTTTTTTTTTTTTTTTTTTTTTTTTTTTGGTGAAAAGTGAACTTCTGACAGGTTAATGTTGTTTTTTTTTTTATTTTAAATGTGTTTTCGACATAAAACAAATGTAATTTTCTTGATTTCGAGTGATTTTTTTAATAATCAAAACTGCCAAAGGATTCGCGGTATAGCTATAAGATAATTAGTTTTCCAGGTTTAATTTTCCATGAAATAATTTCAACTCATAAATACTCATTATAGTCTAGAATCATAGAATATCGAACCCCTTCCTTTAAGAGATAATTTGCATTTGATTCAGTCAAAAGTATCGTTTTGATTATCTATATTTCAGTTTTTCTGCTGTGCGGATTTTTTGGAAGTCCTGAAGCTTGATTGTGAATAGATAGTACATATTAGGGCTGACCGTAAGAAGAAGATTGATGTTAGTCTCCTCTCTGTGTTGTTAAAATAAAAAAAAAAAAAATTTCAGTATCGTCTAAAATATCATATCTAGAAGCTTCTTAATATTTTTAAAAATTTGTGTTCTAAGAATTTTCTGTGGAGAGTTCTATGCCCGTCAAGACTCTCGGTAAATGTTTGTCCAAAAAATGCGGTCTTGTCTCGGATGCCTAAGAGGTTGTATCATTAAGGTTTAAGGTTTCCCAAGAAGAAACCGAGGCGAAGCCGAGACTCTTCCGCCTGCAAACTAGAAAGAGGCATACCTTTTATCGATCATTATACGAACCTTATAAGTAAATAGTGATTAGCATAAAATTCTCAAACCTTGAGCGTTTACTTAGGTAAAGGCAAGAGAATGATCGACAGCGTGTCTGTTTCCACCATTCAGAGAAATTCAAAATTAACTACATAAAATGAAAAAAAAAACATTTAAAAACAACAATATTGTGCAATAAGCTCGAAACCCTTGATAAAATTTTTAATTTTAATGAATACTTAAAGACATTTTTTTCAAACTATACATTTTGAATATCTATAGATTTTTTTTTCAAAACTTAAATAAATTTAGTACCTACCAATTTTTCTTTAAGTATTCAATGCTCAAATTTTTAGGCTGAGGTTAGAAGCACATAGTTTAAATGTATAGTTTTTGTTCAAAATTGTTAGTTGTTTTTGAGAAAAAAATATTTTTATTATTTTTTAGTAGGTAGGTAGGTACTGTCAAACTGTCAATTTTTGGGAAAAAAACACTATATTTTGTATAGATAATTTTTATGTGATTCCCTTAAGGGGAAACATAATTTTTGTTTTAGCTCATCTTAAATGGTTAGCTTTCATACAACGTTTTCGGTTCATGTCAAATTTTCTCGAAAACAGCTCTAAAGATTTTGGTTAAACTTCTTAAAGAACATGAGTGAAATTGTTATATTCTTAGAAAAAAATTCTGATCAGTATTTTTTTGGATTTCTTAGTTGAAATTTTGGTCTTTCAAAAGAAAAAGGTTTGGCTAACTTATTTTCAAAATCTTAGGAACAGCATCAATTTTAGTAAAAAGTGTTACTTTTAGCCCCACTCTGTCCTACAAATTTTGTCAGACAATTCATAGCAATTCTCTCAAATTTTATTAGAATTTATTGTCATGACAATTTTTTTATGATCCGAAAACTTAACGATTGTCGCTAATTTTCCGACGATTCTAAAAACTGGCAAACTATTAATGGATTAGAAACTTTTCACCTGTTAAGAAGCTTCACTTCTTCACTTTAGATTCCATTCAAAGTGGAACCCATTTAAAATGACAGAATTCAATGTCAAAAACAACAAAAAAAACCGATTGACAATCTGGGCCTTCAAACAAAATTAGGAAATTTTAAATGTGCACACTTTTTTTTGTAACTTGCCAAATTACCTCATTTCAGCTCTAATGAAAACGCAGTATAAAAGACAATTTTGGTATGTTATTTTTTAGAATATAATAATATACAACTAAAACCATAATTTCAAAAAATTTCACTAACCCATTTTAAAAAAAATGATTTTTCAAAAAAAAAAAAAAAAATTGACTTTTTTAAAAAAAACCAATATTTTTTCGAAAATATTTGTATGCAGTATTATGCAAACTTCAGAGAACCTTTAGAGTAAATTTGCTGATAAAAATCGGTTAAGCGGTTAACGATAAAGTCGAAAATAAAAAAAAATGGTTCTATGGAAGGTACCGTTAATAACGGTTTTTGGTATTTTTTTTAAACCAAAATGCAAATCGTACTACCATTAGTACATATACAAATTTTAATCAAAATCGTTGGAGCCGTTTTAAGCTTTTTCAAAACGGTTGTAGGTATGGCAAGTACCGTTGTTTTTTTTAGCTAAAAAAATCTCAATTCCCCCTTTAGGGAATCACCCAAACATATTATGCTGCAAGTTTGATGAAAAATCGCTTCATTTTAGTTTAGGCTGTAGGCCGATGTACAGACAGACATACAGACATACATACTTTTTTCGTGTTCTCTATTTATCATAATGTCAAGTTTGATTGTAATCCCGAGTAATTGAAAGTGTTTATTTTTTTAAACTATTCCTTCAAAACAACTTAATTTAAAAAAATACGTTGATGTTGTTTTTAATATTTTTTTTTTTAATTTAAAATTTTTACGAAAACTGCTCCTGCAAACTATATCTACGGAGTAAATTAACGTTCTTTGCTGTATATGATTTTTTTTGGCCTGGTCCAACCTAGTCCTTTTTTTAAATCTCAAAAGCATATTTGGTTAATTAATAGAAATGGTGGTACACTAGGGCGTATGTGGAATAAAAAAATATAAAAAATTGGAATAAGTAAAGAAAAAGATCTTGTTCAACTAAACCATAAAATTAAATCATTTTTAAATATCTTCATAAAGTCTCCTTTATTTTATACAATTTTTCCATCTTTTGACAAGTATTTAAATTCAGCTGAAAAAAAAAATTGTTTCATTTTCCCTCGTAATTATCACGACCGGAAGGTGCGGCAGGAATTCTCAGCCCAATACATTTTTAGGTCATTTTATAGCACTGTTTTACGGTGGCATACATAGCTATGATGCATCTACTCTTCGGTGTATAAAATGTATTATTCGATATGTGTTTCTGCAAAAGTGACCTGCCTGTCCGCCAGAATAAACTTTAAAAGTTTGACTACTTCGTGGAGTTAATTTTTTTATTTTAATAAATCTGTACAAGACTTTCATTTGTTATTTGTTAAAACTATTTTTTTGTACATTACAACTCAAATTGTATTTCCTCGAAAAGTACAATATCTGATGCATGTAAGTCCCTATCGCATTTATAATTTAATTTAATTAATATATTTAATTTATTTATTTTTTTGTTTTGCTTAAGGATTAACTGAGAAAAACAACAAATTTTAACTTTGTTGTGCTTAAAACGGGGAAAAAATATTAACATATTTATTTAAATTAATTGCTGTAATCAGTTTCAAGTAGAAAACAATTCGTTTTCATATTTTTGCAGATTTAAAATGAATTGTTGACATGTGAAGTTTTGCAAAATCCCCACATTATTGTAAGTCGTTTTCATAGAAAAAAATCCAATGCATACATATTTTATGAAAACTTTATCCTCTCCCCCATTTGAATTAAACAGAATGGACAAAAAAAAAAAATCAAAAAATCCCTCGTCAAATCATCCCGCATAAACTTTTTAATTCCACGCGCAACTCCCACGCAGTTTAATGGAAATGGATAATATCTCAGTATACCTAAAATTCTACAGAAAGAAAATGCATTTTTTGTGTGGGTTGGTAATATCCATTGCAATTCACACAACTACTGCACTGAAAAAAAATACAACTTTTTTTTTGAAGCATTCATTTCAAATTAATTAAAACCGTGGAAAAACAGTTTTTTAAGAGATAATCATAAAAACTATTTTAACAATTCTTTCGGTTAAATGCAGACTGTTTGCCTTGGTATTTTATTACGTAATATGCTCCATACTGTTTTAATAAAAGCTGTTCCTCTGTGCTCGCTCTGTTATATGATTTTGCTTGTGTTCCAAAATACACCCTGACGTCTACACGTCTTTACATGCTTGAAGCACAAAATATTAAGTACTAAAGGAAAAGTTTAGGATTCGTGCAAAAAATCGAACTCGAGATAACAATCAAACTTGACATTACGATGATAGAGAACACGAAAAAAGTGGGTCCCGCAATTCCGTCTGTCTGTCTGGCTGTACCTCGGCCTACAGCCTAAACCACTGGCGATTTTCTTCAAACTTGGAGCATAAGATTTTTGGGTGATTCCCTAATCGGAAAATCGAAATTATTTTTGTAGCTCAAAAAATAACGGTACTTGCCATACCACTGTTTTGAAAAAAATTATTTATCTCAAAAACGGCTCTAACGATTGTTTTTATACTTTTTGTGTGTACCTACTAATGGTGGCATGGTCTACATTTTGATGAAAAAAAAAAATTACCAAACACCGTTATTAACAGTACCTACCTACCACAGAACCGTTTTTTTTTTTTTTGTTTTCGATTTTCTCCTTAACCGCTTTACCCATTTTGATCAATTTTTTTTATTAAGGAGGTCGTATCAAGTTAGAATAATACTGCATACATATAATTAAAAAAAAATTTTGGATTTTTAAAAAAAGTTCAAAAATTTTTTTTTGAAAAATCATTTTTTTGAAAACGGTTTGATGAATTATTTTTGAAATTATGGTTTTAGTTGTACATTATTATATTCTCAAAAATGGCATATCAATTTTTTTATTTCAATAAATTTTATATATAAAAAATTATTTTTTAAGAAAACCGCTCAACGATTTTAAAAATTTTTTCTGCATACTTCTTAACATTTTTTCAAGAATTAAAGTGGCGTTCTTTATTCTGAGATTAAAACATTTTAGGTACTTGTTTTATCAATTTTAAGAACGTGTTTCATGCTTTTTTTCCATATTCAAATTTCCATTCTTCAATTTATTGGATAAATACATATGTGACATAAAATTTTGAATTATGTGTTTTATATTACACTCAATCTTTAAAATTCGAAGAAACTTTTACTAAAAAAGCAAGTTCGTGCGACCCAGTCGTGCATTTTATTTTTTATGATTTTTTCGTGTGATGCTAGGTTTCCCTAATATTAAAAGAATTAACATCGTCCTTTCTTGTTAAGATTTTACTAAAGTTAAATTCACCAAACCTACTAACTCCAAATGTCACTTTGACTTTTAATTAACTGAAAATAGAAAATGGTGGATCCAGTTTTGTTTTGTTTTATAATTCACGCGCACTCAAGGGGTTTCGGTACCCTTAATATGTCAGAGACACAGTGCAAGCATCATGTAAGGGGGATGGGATTTAAAAGGAGATGTCGGTGTACATTGGTCATGAATTTCTGAATATCACAATGAGAGGGAAAGACAGAGATTGGAAGAGCATTCCACATTCGCGTAGTACGGCTAAAGAACGAAATTGGGCTCAAGGGTAAACTGATGGGCATTGCTAGAAGCGCGAGTATTACAGTTGAATTGCTTAAGGGGGGGAATGCAACTGGCTATTTCACTAGAGCACTGACCATAAAAACAACGATAAAAGAGAGAGAGAGACAGGAAACGTTACGACGACGGTGTTCGAGGGATGTAAATGAATCTATAATGTTCCTATCTCCAATAAATTTGAAGGCTCGTCTTTGAATACTATCCAAGAGGCTTAAATAAGTTGCTGGAGCACCAGCCTAAAGATGGGAGTTATACTCAAGCTTTGGACGTATTTAACTTTTATAAATAATATCCAGATCAGAAGGGGACAAAATTTCTTGCATCTCCGAAGGAAACCTAGACATCTTGCGGAATTTTTGGCAACGTCGAGTATGTGCTCGTTCCACAAGAGGTATTTTGTGATACACATTCCAAGGATAGCAAGTTGTTTGGTTTCTTCGATGCAAGTGCCACTCATAGACAGTGGCAAGGGGGGTTAGTCTCGCTTTAACGATAGAAAACAGCATTAAGTTTTCGAAGCATTAATTTCTACGCGGTTTTTCATTCCCCATTGTAAAAAAAATAAATAAACAATGCTGTATAAATCAGAATTTAACGAACTTATCATGTTTTGCCGTTGCAATTCCACATCCGAAGAGCAGGGATGTGAGTCTGGAAACGAATATGAAAAGCTAAAGCCGAAAATAGATGTGCAGCTTTTTCAAATGCAGCGAAATAAGAAATAGAGATATCGTGCAGAAAAGGCTGCATGCAGAGCCTGAAATATGTCAGCCCTCATAAGAACCTGTGTAAATTTATATTCGCTGCATTGGAAAATGCTGCACATCTCTTTTCGGCTTAAGGGTTTTATCGTCAGCGAAACAATTTATTGGATTAGAAGTTACAGACAGCAGATCATTAATAAGAATTAGAAATATGGTCGGGGATAAAACGGAGCCCTGGGGCACACCAGCATTTATGTTGTAGATTTCAGACTTGATTCCGTCCAATACAACTTGTATAGAACAGTTCGAAAGAAATTTTTTTTTTATCTTCCGATATTTGCCTTACGACACTTTTCTATTCTCTTTAGTTTTTTTTTTAATTGTCCTATTTGGTAAGCGAACCGGGTTCGCTTAAACAAAAAGAATGGACGTCATTGCGTCACGTCTGCTGTGTTCCAGCAGTAAACAAATTTAGCTTGACAGCATTCCGATAGCTTTTTTTTTGACATTTGATTGTGTACTGAATGTTTTAAAAAGTTTGTTTATTTGGATTATCTCTGAATCGCAACTATGTATTGAGAGAATTGATCAGAAACTTGTGGTTAACGTTAAAAATGGCTATAACAAAAAGACAACGAATTGCATACTTAATCATAGAGTAATGAATATTTAAACCTTTGGAAAATAATTGTATTCATTTTTTTCCTGAGTGTAGATTTATTTTTAGTGAAATTTCACTACAAAAAGGAAATAATCCCAGTTTCCCTTTCCCCATTCTCTCAGGCCATATGTGTATCGTTTTGCTGAAATTAATTTTTTAGCATTTAAACAAAATATATTAAACATACACAGTAGTGCATACCTATATACATTTCTACATGTACATACATATATGAGTAAAACATGTACTCTTCACATACCGACCTAGAACATATTTTCTTTTTTTTTAATTTCATCCCTTGTTTTAATATAATCTAATTTTAATTAGGCATTTGCTTGTCATGTAAATGAGTTATAAAAGTCGGTTCTATACCTTTTTTTTTTTGTTGGTTTTGTCATAAGTAAAGTTAAGCTTCGTTGTGGGTGTGCAAGTTAGTCTCTAGGGGTTGGCTGCTTAAAATGCATTGTTTGTCAGGATATAATGGAGTAGGGTAGGATTGGAGTAAGCATTAACAATGTATGCTCTTTTGTATGTTTTTTTTTTGTTTCATTGTTGAATTTTACAAAGTACCTACTTAAAAATTGCAATTAAGGAGTTCGTTTTATTTTAAGATGCCGCTACTTTGTGTACATTAAGCATTATTCAAAATACATACTTTTTTTAACTCGCGAATTTTAAAATAAAATACAAAAAAAAACACAACTTCAATTATTATATTGCTATAGTGTCAATAGAACGTGCGAAGAATTTTTAATAAATTAAAATCATAAATAAAAATTACTTGGATAAGATGACTTTACAACCTTCGATTGCCTTATTGATTGGTAAGTTATTGACTTAAAAAAAAAACTATATTTATTTATTTGCCACCCAAGTTGATGATGATTATTATTTGAGTACATGAATAATATATAAATGTGTTATAAACAAATTAGTGCATTCATTTTCTATAGTATCGTAACGATTTATACTCGAATATGCCTACAACCTCTACTAGGTCACTTCAAAAGTTCGTGTAATTTTTTAAATTTTGTAGCACAGTGTTATTTTTTCATGACTTTAAGTTGATCGTTCTTGCTTGAGTTATCGGAAAGATTTAAACAGAATTTTAAAGAAGAAAATTTGATTTTAGAAACCGTTACAAATTATGTTGAAACAAATTACCTCGTGTTATAACATAACTTCAAAAACAGCGAAAAACGATTTTTTATGATTTTTAATAGAGCTCTCGATTTTAAGCGTGTATTTAGCTACACATGTAGTGTATTCGTGTGACGTGTACACGTGTAATAAAAAAAAATTACACGTGTAGGTTCTAAATACACTACGTGTAAATAAAAATACACGTGTAATTAATTTTGTTCATAATTTTTGATTTTCTCAAAAACTGAAAGACCTACAGCTGTCTAGTTTTAAGCGTTCGGCTAAAAATTAACAACAGCAATAAATACTGAACTAAAATTCAGCAACAAAAAATTTTTAAAATAAAATTATTACAATTTTTTTTTTCAAAACTTTAAATTCAAATTCTATTTTTTCATAAACGGTTAAATAAAAAAAACTTGTTTTAGCAACAAAATAAAAGAATAAGTCTTTGGATTTTCAAAAACCTAGAGTATTGTATTATAGGTACTTTCGTTGATTTTAAATAATTATTAATGCACTTTACGTCAATGCTTTGAAGAAACAGTATTTTTCATAGTGAATGCAAACACGGTAGCAAATAAATCAAATTAGGAAATTCTAACCCTCGCCACCTGTTTTAACCCCATAAAATCTCTTCCAAATCAGTAATGGAATAATTATGAATAAATATTAGGGTGGCGCTTATTTTGGTAGTGTTCGAATTTCTTCCGTCCCCTCCCCTAAAAGTGATGAGGGACTTATAAAAATTCTGTGCAAAATTTCATTGAAATCGGTTAATGTTAACACGTGCCCCCGAGCACTTGAAATTCCCCATAGAAATTGCAGGTAGATTTTTAGTCTTTTACTAAAAAATTCCGCAAAATTGTAATTGTTGATGAATAAAAATGAAACTTAGCAAAAATCTTAAAAATATAGCATAGTATAAAAAACAATATTTTTACATTAAAAAAAATTTTTTTTTACCAACTTAAAAATAGCAATGAAAATCAGTGATTTTTCTTTTTTTTTTTGTTTTACATTTTTCGTTTTATTGTGGCCAATTGAATATGCTGCGGGTGTATTGTTATTTTTTTTTTATTTTTTCGTGAAGTTATCAATATTATACTACTTATATGATCAACAAAATTTAAATAAGATAGAAAACAGGGTTCCACAGTGGAACCCTGTGAACTCCACTATAAAATTCATTAGATTATTTCCTCCAACTGAAATTTTGAAAAAAATTAAAAATGTTTTTTCTTTATTGTTAATTCTTATTTAAATTTTGTTAGTCATTGTGTAAGTAGTATAATATTGATAACTTCAGGAAAAAATAAAAAAAAAATAACAATACACCCGTAGCATCTTAAATTGGCCACAATAAAACGAAAAATGTAAAAAAAAAGAAAAATCACTGTTTTTCATCGCTATTTTTAAGTTGGTAAAAAAAAGAATTATAAAATGTAAAAATATTTTTTTTTATACTATGCTATATTTTTAAGATTTTTGCCAAGTTTCATTTTTATTCATCAGCAATTACAATTTTGCGGAATTTTTTAGTAAAAAATTTTTTTCTGACTAATGACCGATTTTTTAGATTTCTTGACATTTCTCCAGCCGTCATCTTTCTGCAAAAATATAAATATAAAATTTTTTGTATGAAATTTAATTTACTTTAATTCCTTAGTGCAGACTTTTTTACATAAGCCCTTGGTTTTCGAAATATTCGCGAAAAACTGAAAAAGGGGACCTTTAACCCCCTCTCCTTGCTTTAGCTCGCGGCTATGGGCTGGGGACTTTTGGTATGTTGGACTTCAGGGTCACCCCTACCACTTAAAAAAATAACCCAGACTACACGATTTTGTTTCATTTATTTTTCCTTCGTTGACTGGACTATATTAAAATTTTAGGTATGATCCTACAAACTTTTACAGAATTTTGAAAAAAAAAAAACATCAACCACATACTCTACCACATTTGAACTCGAATTCATAATTGCTCAGTTGTCTCAGGTCTTCTTACCTTCTTATACCTTTCCAAGAAATCTTTTATTTAATTTTAACTCATCCCCCTGCCCTTCTTAGTTCCCGAGAACTTCACTATTATGAAAAACTCAAACATTTTCGAATAAGAATATACAAATATGTATGTATGTCTGAAATATTGGACACATTTCAAATGTCAAATGACATAAAGAGTTTTAGGAAAATATTTAATCCGTTTGTAATATGTATAACCTTAAAAAACTGTGTTCCTGATCATTTTTTTTTTCAATTCGGATATCTTGAAAAATAATAAAATTGAGAGGTTTCTGGCATCAAAAAAAGAGATAACTTTTTGTAGACCAGTGTGTTCTATGCTATCTTACCTCTTCAGCCCAGAAACTATGATTAGCCTTGAAACGCAAAAAAACACGTGCGACTCAAAAATTAATTTTATTTTAATGGCTATGGAATATATACATAAATCACAGATGGTAACCATCCTCTCAACTAACAACCCAACTAACAATCTTCTTTTTAACCGCCAATACAAACAAACCAAAAGAGCAAAGTGTGTTTAATTAAATTTACTTGTGCACAAAACTTTGTAGATTTGATTATAGCCCATCACAATCAAAACTTTATTCCTTTTCCATATTAAATTTAATAAACAAACCTATACACCAAAGCATCGGTACCTATGGAATTCCCATATAAATCGAACAATCCCTGTGTTAAATTTTCTTTGGTTCAATATTCATGTCAATAAATAAAAAACAAAACTGAAAATTAAAATAAAAATGAAAAGGAATTCCTCCTCCTGTTTCTATTAATCTCAAAAAAATGTCCAGTATATTAAAAATTTGATTATAGCTTCCGTCGAATATCAATAACTTTCAACCATGACCTCTTGAGGATGCGAAGAATTTCCGTTCGTTTAAGCCCCCCCCCCCAACCAGTAATTTATTCTCCAGTAGCCATGGTTATTTAATTATCATCAGATTCTCTCACATACATATGGTATTCGTATATACTGTGTTGCCTGTAACCGTATTCAGGTAACTGACCCATTTCCGTGGCAACACCAATGTTAAAAAAAAAAATAAATAAATATTTCACAAAATGGAAGGAAGAACTGAAAATCGAATTACAGATCTACTCCTGAGGCGTCTGAATCTTTTTCAAGCATCCCCTCCTTCCTGGCTCGACCTCGAATTTTATTTGTACATATCTGTGATATCCTATGTCCTCAAAAATAAATAAACAAACAATTTTTTTTTTTGTATGAAGAACGAGGCCCGGCCTCAATGGCATTGACGTAGCATAGTTTTTACTTTTACGAATGCAGCACATGTATGGATTTCAACAAGTTTAAAAAATATTTCAGCAGATTTTCAGATGCTCCAAATTTATACCCACGTGAATTTTTGTTGTTTTTGATTTTTTCGTTTAATGACGACATAATGTGCAATGAATTGCGCACAGATATTCATGAAAATAAAGTATAATTCGGCTGATCAAACACATTGAGATTGACTGACAGCATATTCTGGAGGCTATTTGAGTTATTGCAATATTTGATGTTGCCTGTTTTTGACGCCTGAAATTCAGTAATACTCAATTAATATAGACCGGAAGGTAGACTTGCCTTTTGGGTAGTATGGTAGCTGTCGTGGTAGATATTGTCAAAGAAAATACAACGAGTCGGGTAGGGTATAGGGTAAAATTAGCAACTATTTATGTATATATACAGTCGAACTTCCATAAGGCGAACTCTCAAAATGAAAAAAAAAAAAATCCGACTTATAGAAACTTCGATACAACAAATTTTAATCAACACAAGCTTAGAGTGAAAGTCATTCGTTAATATTTTCTTATTGTATTTTGATATGTAAAATATTTCAATTTCATGAATTGCATTGAACAAACTATGTAAAAGGCTTCACACACTTAAGCTTGCCTCGGCTGCCTAATGAGTAAGCCTTCATCTGGATCTGCATCAGCATTATCTTCACCATCACTTATGGTTTCCTTTTCAGAAGCTACCGAAAGCAAAATCTTTTCATCAGAATTCATATGACAAATAAAAATTTCATTGTCCTAGTTAATGTATTCTTGTATAGGCTTCACCTCATGTCTTGAGTGTAAATTGCGTATTAGTAGAAAATTCTTGTATTTCACTGAACTCAGGTGTGGGCACGCCAAAGTCTGCGTGAATTTGATCACGAGATCACTCTCAAATTCACTTATGACCATCACTTCAGTTTTTGATCAAAATGAAGATGCTTTAATTTTCTTCCTGACATTTCTTTTTTCAATAAGAAATTATAAACACAACATCTACGCATAAAAACCGAAGTTTGGCATAAAAATCATATTTACCTACACACCTCCTCAAACAACTTTCAAACTATGAAATCACAATCACAGTAAAGCAAAGAAAATTTCAATAAAAATTGAAACAAAAGAGGGTTCCTTGAGTCAGAGAAAACTATACTGTAAATTTGAAAAAAAAAAAAAAAAAAAAAATGAAAACAAGAAAAAAAGTTCGAGTTAGAGAGACGTTTTGCCACCAAATGCAGTCTTAAAACTTCGAAATAGAGAACAATTTGAGTTTCAGAAGTTCGAATTACGGAAGGAAAAATTCATGAAAATAAAGTTGAAAATTCAAAGTTCCCAATAAAACTTTGAGTTATAGAGAAATAATCGACTTATGGACGTTCGAGTTATGGAAGTTCCACTGTAATATGTACATTGTACATACAATTTCGAATTACCTTTATTTTTGTTTGATATCATCATTGAATAACTAACTAATCAATTTATGTAAGGGTTTCCTTGCTCAAAGCATAAATAAGTCGTTAGTACGCGGACATTTTCATCTAAAATTTGTTAATTTTGTTTGACAGGTTATTATAAATTGAATTGGCCTTTAATCGATTGCTTTTGTGTTCTTTTTTCCATACATCTAGTTTTGACATTTCGATAATAGATGTGTTCCTTAAACTAAAAACTAAGAAGACGATTGTCAGATCTAAAAATAATGCTCTTATCAATTTTTAGTCAAATAATGAAAACCAAATGGAAAAATCTTTCTAAGCTTTATAGGGAAAATAAAAAAAATAAAAGGTAGTTTTTTCCTTGCTTGTTTGTTCTGTTATGTTTATGACGCTAAAAAACAATACCTTGCATAATATTAAATCGTTTTTTGGTTTTTGTTCGTTTTCTTTTTTCTAGGAAAAAGTATTTTTTTTTTTTAGGAAAAGGTATTCTAGTCCAGCAACCTTGTTGTCTCATAGAAGGGAGACCTTGTGTTAGATCCGGCAGTTCTGATTTTTTTTTGCTGAGTTGTTTATGATATTGGCCTCATGAAAAACCCAAGTTTTCGAACGCAACATGGTCAAAAATCCAAAAACCGCGTAATTTTTGAACTTTTTTCAGTTAGATATTTTAAACCTAAAGGATTAGTTTCTCGACTATAATACATTCGATCTACGATTTCAAAATAATTTAATTGCTTTCAATTTATTTTTTTTTGTTAAGATTATTTATTTATTTATTCATTTATTTGCAAGTACGTATTTATTTGTAGTAGCCGTGGCGTGATGGTTAGTGCGCTGGACTGTCATGCCTGAGGTCTAAGGTTCGATCCCCAGCCTCGCCACCTATTTATTTAAAAGAAAAAACGGCTAATGACTCTTGCGAGGAATTGACAAATCCTCCAAGAGTATCTCCTGTCACAGAAAAGTGCCGCTCGTTAGCCGTTCGGATTCGGCAATAAACTGTAGGTCCCCTCCATTCCTGCAGACACGCACACAGGAATGGTTGAGAGTTGTAAGTCACTAGGCCCTAGTTCTTCATGAGCTGTTGTGCCATCAAATTTATTTTTATTTTTATTTTATCCCATAAATCTATACAACCTTGTAGTGACCTTGAAAAAATTTACAAAATATTTAAAAAAAAAAATCTATGCCTGACCAATTACTGAAACTACCTGAGCATTTATCACTTTCCAGTGGCCCTTCAAATATACTTTTTTTTTGCGAATATCCCATAATTGAGGTGCCAAAAATCGCGGGTGACCTTGCAAAACTGTAACCCTGGATTAAAAATTTTCTTAGCCTGACTAATTTCTGAAATTGCTTGACCGTTTATGACTAATTACTGACCTTTTAGATTGCATACTTTTATGCGAATATCCCATAGGTATATGGGGTGGTGAGGTGCCACAGCCGGTGTCTGGCTTTACAAAAAAATACAACATGGCATTGTAAGTGTAAGTGTTTTCGGTCTTAATTCAATTTGTTTTTATAAAATTACTCCTGGCTAAAAGGTGGACCCCCACTCCATACGATTTTTTTATCTTTCTTAAACTACGTGCTCTAGATTTTTGTCACACCCACCGTATGCGGAGCACCCTGTATATGCGTTTGTTGATTTTTAATAATTTGTCTTTTTCCTTTTTAAGTCACTAAGGGCGAGACATACAATTTTTCTCTTAGAATGATCCCAGGAATCATCCTCACAATATCCTGCACAAAGGTGGCGCTGAACAAAGAAATATCTAAATGAATAATAAGAAAAAACTCGAAAAGTTACCATCCGATTGAGCTGGAACAATGACTCATTTATACTGCAATTCGACCCCAACCCATCTAATATAGAGATGCCAAACCTTTCTTATTTTGTTAACCTTCCAAAACCAATTTTGCTTAGATACGTTGTTTGGCAAATTTGTTATTCAATTTCTTGTCCATGAATGTTCATGTGAAAAAGATAACAACAAAAGTAATGATTATAAGAAAGATGTAGAATCCGAAAAATCTCTACTTGTCCATATTTAACACATACTTTCTATTTTGTATTTATTAGCTTTTAGGTTAACCGCAACGATAGGCGAGGTTTCGCATCTTTACATAAAGAATCTTTGGTCAGCAAAAATGTTCAGGGTTTATGAAGTAGCTTTTTCTAAACAGTGGTCTGTATAAGTACACTAACCTTCACTAATTCCAAAAAGCTGCCACCGAAAAAAGTAGAGGGTAGA
Organism: Epistrophella euchroma; assembly: GCA_947049315.1. Taxonomy (NCBI): domain Eukaryota; kingdom Metazoa; phylum Arthropoda; class Insecta; order Diptera; family Syrphidae; genus Epistrophella; species Epistrophella euchroma. Next base: position 114,100,263 of record OX346245.1, on the reverse strand, counting down.
TTGATTAAGTGCTCACTTGTCTGATTTTATTATCCAAAATAAGGTGATTCCATCTGATCGGTCATATTCGTGACAATTTAATTATTTAAAAATCAAGAGACAGATTTTTTACATTCCCAACAGTATCTTACAAATTATAGAATCAGATTTATTAGATTTGTTTTTTACTTGCGATATATTTAGGTACTATAGGTCAAGTTTTGGATTCGTAAAAAAAAATCAAACTCGAGATAACAAACAAACATGACATTACGATGATCTGTATGTCTGTCTGTATCTGGGCCTCAACCACTAAAGCGATTTTCTTCAAACTTGGATCATAAGATTTTTGGGTGATTCCCTAGAGGGGAAATTAAGATTTTTTTATCTTAAAAAATAACGGTACTTACCATAGGACCATTAAAAAAAAAGTTATTTATCTGAAAAAACGGCTCTAACGATTTTTTTTTAATTTTGTATGTGTATACTAATGAAAGTGTCGTCTACACTTTGATAAATTTTTTTTTTTTACCAAAAACCGTTATTAACGGTACATGCCATAAAACCGTTTTTTTTTTAATTTTCGATTTTCTCATAAACGAATAAACCGATTTTGATCAAAATGTTTACTCTAAAGGTTCTTTCAAATGTGAATAATACTGCGTACAAACATTATCAAAAAAAATATATTTTGGATTTTTAAAAAAAAGTTCAAATTTTTTTTTAGAAAAATTATTTTTTTTTTTTTGAAAACGGGTTGATGAATTTTTTTTTGAAATAATGGTTTTAGTTGTGTATTATTATATCCTTGGCAAACCGAATTTTTTTTCTAAAACATTTCAAGAAATTTTATACCTATATATAAAAAGTATTTTTTAAGAAAACCGCTCCAACGATTTTTAAAATTTTTTTCTGCATAAATTTCTATTTTTTTTTTTAAATTAACATGGCATTCTTCATTTTGAGATTAAAACATTTTAAGTACTTGTTTTATTAATTTAAAGAACGTTTTATATGCTTTTTTCATATTCAAGTTTCCATTTTTCAATTTATTAAATGGATAAATACAAATACATATAATTATTAATTATGTCTTTCATATTATAATCAATATTTAAAATTCAAAGAAACTTCTACTACAAGAGCAAGTTCGTGCGACCCAGTCGTCGAGCATTTTATTTCTAAATATCAAGCAGTATTCTTTTATACCCCAGAATAATTTTTAGTAGGTATTCCAATTTCAGCATTCAATCATCATCAATCCGATTATGGCCGAACCAAATAATACAAAATTAAATTGAATTTATGTTTCGCATTGAGGTATCTTGTGCCTTATAGTTTCAATTTCAGATTCTCAGACATTGTGTAATGGAAACGTTTTCCCGAATCCGGTCCGGTCCGGTCCCATTCTATGTTTTATTTTGTTTGTTTTTCTGTACGCAAACAGTCTAATAATATCGCTTAAAATAATTCATTGGATATTTTGCAAACGAGATTTTGTGTTGGATTTATCCTTGCTCGAGTGCAGAATTAGTTTTCTCCGGGTGTGCAGTGCACCTCTCACCTTTGATGCTGCTGTAAACAATAATAATTGTGTGCGCCTTGAGTTTCGGCCTTCACAATTTTACATCACTCGTTATGAGTTAAAATTAAATATAAATACGTCTGCTGAGCTATGATGGCCAGAGAGCATTCTTGATGATGTTGTAAGAAATAATTTGATTTTTAATGGAAAAACACTCGAGTATGCAATAAATATGAATTTAAATTTCTGACGCGCTTTTCCAAAATATGAGTTCATTACATTTCTCTGATTAAAATAAGATTTGATTTTTTTGTTTTCTTCAAAGCAATAATAAGTTGTGCCAATCTGGAACGAACATTAACTTGACGTTTTAAGTTCTGGGGTTTGTTTTTGTTCAAAATAAATAGCTTTTGATCAATATAATTCTTAAAAGGGTAAACAAATTTAAATTGAATGTAATTTATAATAAAAACAACAAATTTGAACGAAATAAAAATGTCTTTGTATTCATAAACTTATTTATTCCAAGCAGTTTTATATTTAAAATATTTTGTATAAATATTTGTTTTAAGGAAAAAATCTAAATACAATCAATTAATAATATTAAATTATTTATTTAATTTTAGAACCCGTTGTACAAAGATTTTCGGGAAGACGCAAATCTGTGTTCGCCGAAGCGTATGATCCTGAAAATGATGCAGATGAAGATGAAGGTGCCACCGCAATTTTCCCAAAAACAGATGAACAGCGATCACGATTGATCGATGCCGTTAAAAATATTCTATTATTTCGTTCGTTAGATAAAGAACAAGTAAGTTTATGAATCTTTTGATAAATCTAAGTATATAGACCGAGAGCCCACAGCAATTTTTGGGTGTGAAGTATAGCAAAAATTCAATGATGCAATAAGAGAGGTCTTTACCTTTTATTTGCAAATATGCAAGTCTTGCAAGCCGTAGTTGGGGCGTTTGCAAATAATGCTGCATTAAAAATGCATTTTTTTTGAATGCCCAGATAATAGATATAGCACTTAAAAAAATTATTTTTAATAAAAGAGCTGAATACCATAGACATAAATATGGGGGTCCAAGACTTCTTAGGTGGGGCCTTCTGTATGCAAGATGCACTTGAAAATTCATTTTTATAGTACGTCTTGCATACAGAAGGCCCACCTAAGAGGTCGTGGACCCCCAACTTCATGATTACTGAAACATTTAAAGTACTTTTTTATCAATTTAAAGAACGTATTTCATGGTTATTTTTTCCATATTCAAATTTCCGTTTATTAAATGGATAAATGCACATACATATAATTATGTGTTTTTACACTCAATCTTTAAAATTCGAAGAAACTTTTACTACAAGAACAAATTCGTTCGACCCAGTCGTGCATTTTATTTATTTTTATTTCTGCCATTCTTATTTATAAAATGTTTCTTTTACAAATTTGAATTTTTTACGACTTTAAACTTGATCTCTGACTAAAGTCTCTTAGTAGTGTACCTTAAACAACTACTAAAAGCAAGCATAAGTAGATGCTATGGAATTTTCAAGTTGGTCCATAGCAAATTGAAAAAGTATGTACTACAAAAATTCATCCAAAAAAAGTTTATACTTTTATTTAAAGTCTTTTAGACATACCACCCTTTATTTTAGAGGTCCCTTAAAGTCTCAGTATATTGGGCATTAAGATTTTCAAAAAAATATTTTTTTAAATAAAAAAAAATCAATAAAAAGCTTTTTACAAAAATTAACTTTTTCATTGACTTTCCCACTTTTTTTGTCTTTTCTTTGCCTCGTGGCGTATTGACAGCTTTGTAATGTTCTCACCTTGTATTCTAAGGCTCTGTTACGTTCGGAAGCTTTTTTTCCCCGATGATATTTCTAGAACAAATAATGCTATCGACTTCGGCCTGGTTTAATTCTATGCATAACGACCTAGTGAAAAATTGGTAGGACTTGAAAAAAAAACTCCACCCACTGTTGATTTTTTAAATAAAAAAACATTAAAAATTGTTAAAAAAAAATATCGAATATCTTGAGAACACACAAAGATATAATAACTTCGGGTAAGTTTTATTTAATACACAAAGTTATAGTTGATAATCGGTATAGTTTGTAAAAAAATTCAACTAACGGTTTTTTTTTATATACCAAAAAAAAACTGCGAAAAATTGTTAAAAAAATATTTTTCAGCTCGAATATCTCGAGAACAACCAATGATATCAATTCCCGAATAATTTTAGTCTATAGGTATACGCACAATACCATAATTAGCAATTAATAAGGTTTTGTAAAAAAATTCACTTGACGGTTTTTTTTAGGCCAAAAAAATGCAAAAGAAACTGCTAAAAATTGTTGAAATTTTTCATGTCGCATAATATCTAGAGCAAACAGCCCAACTTTGGTCTTCCCTTGATTGCACAACTTATAATTTTTTTCAAAGATTTTTAATTGGTAATTTTCTTATGAGAAATAACATCGGGTGTCGTGTTTCAAAGGGAACCTATGGGAAGCTATCATTGTGGATCACACCCAGCCTCTTTTTTTATTTCAGTTCATTACTATTTCAATAAAATACAATAAATGAAATATTGAAGAATTGAATGAAACAACAGCCAACAACAACTCGATATACAGGGTGACCGGTATAAGATGCACCAAACTGCTGGAGCGAGTAGGTTGGGTTAAGACAAGAACAAAATCGTATGGGAGGGGGGAGGTCTATTTCCCCCCTTTTAGGCAGAAGGGGCAATTTTCTAAAAAAATTGACTTAAAACAGAAAAAAAAATATTTAAAAACAAAGCTACAATTAAAAATGCCATGCTATACCTTTTTGATTTTCATTTTAAATTAAGTTGTGTTAGTGAATAGTTTTTGAAAAATTAATTTCCAAACTCGAAATTTTGAAAAAAAAAAAAATGAAAAAAAAATTTTCAAACTAATTTTTTTTCAAAATTTTATGTAATTAAGTATAGTTTTCAAAATTCAATGCCCTTATTAGCTTTCAGACAAAAACAGAAAACCGGATGCTCAAATGTCTTTCAGTTTTTGAGAAAATTGAAAATAACAGGAGGAGCAATTTTCTAAAATAATTGACTTAATACATAAAAAAAATTATTAAAAAACTTCGGTAATGGCTAAAACGACTTGCTATACTTTTTTGTAAAGCCAGAAAAATTTGCTTCCATTTTGTTTAAAAGTAAAGTTCTTTTAGTAAACAGTTTTTTAAAACTTAATTTTCAAACTTAAATTTTTGAAAAAAAAAATTTTAAATTGTGTTCAAACTGTTTTTGTTCAAAATTTTACGTTATTTAGTAGTATTTTTATTTTTAATATTCAATACTTCCATCAATTTTTAGTCAAACATTGAAAACCAGATGTCAAAATGTAGTCTAGTTTTTGAGAAAATTGAAATTAACAAAAGTAAGTTATTTCTTCAAAATATGTAGTAAAGTAGATTTCGTTATTTTCAATTTTCTCAAAAACTAAAAGACATTTTAGCATCCGGTTTTGTTTTTTTTATTGAAAATTAATAAGAGCATTGAATTTTGAAAACAAAAATTATACTTAATTATATAAAATTTTTAAAAAAATTAGTTTGAAACTTTTTTTTCATATTTTTTTTTTTTTTCATTCGAGTTTGGAAATAAATTTTTCAAAAACTATTCACTAACACAACTTAATTTAAAATGAAAATCAAAGAAGAGATTTCTGGCTTTCCAAAAAGGTATAGCATGGTATTTTAAATTGTACCGTTCCCCCCCCCCCCCTTTTTCTTGTCTTAACCCAACCTACTCTCTCCAGCAGTTTGGTGCATCTTATACCGATCACCCTGTATACCACCAATTTTATAGAATGGAGATACCTATATATTTATTTCACAAGAGCCATCCCGACCACAAGGTTTAGTCTAAGTTTTGTCTTTGTTTTTATTTCAAACCTTCATTGCCTTTATTTTGCGAGAATCTTCTTACCACAAAAAAGCCCCCATTTTAAACAAAAAATGCATATTGAAACCCTATTGAAGAATTTTTCTCGTCTTGGCTATGTTCAGAATGAATATATAAATTGGAATTTAAGGATTCTTTAATACTTCAATATACATATACAAACCTCATTAGAAGATAAACAAAGACGAAATTCCTCGGAAAAGGAACTTTTCAATTTGAATAAAACCCACAGTTAAAACCACTTGTCTTTCTTAGAAATCTACCAAAATTAAATAGGTTGTCCAATACCAATTTTGTTCATAATAACGGTAAACCAAAAAAACCGATTATTATTTTAAGAAAATGAGATTTCGAAATGTTTATCGTTTTAATAAATAAATCCATGTAACATTTACCCTAAACAATTAAGAGAAAAAAACAGCTTCCAAAAAGTGTGAGAGCTGTTTTCCTTAACTAAAATAAACAAAACATTCACGATTTAGTTTGAAAGAATTTAATTGTATTTTATTAAAAAGAAATCAACAAAGCAAATACGTTATAGTTGTTGCATATTATTTACTCAATCCTATACACAAAGATAAGGGGGGTACTGAGGTACATCGCACATAAATTTGTAACATACTGAGCTTTTCATTTTTTTTTTTTTTTTTCAAGCCTAAAGCATAAAACATTTATTTATACAATATTTCTCCCACCCCCAGTACTTTCCCTTAGTTTTGCTCCTTTTATTTTTAAAATCGACTTAATTCAATTTCTTTTGTTCGGTGTAGAAAGAGTGTATGAAAATAATATGCAGATTAGAATTTTAAATATTTGTTGTTTTATAGGTCTGACTCTTTGTATAATTATTGCCTAAAAAAGATATGCGGATCACCTATGACAAAAAATGTTCAAAATTTCAAGCTTCGACGCACTGTGCGTCGACTAGCGGAAAAAATAGAAAAAATAAAAATGCAATTTCTGTGTTTAGGAACATCTTGAATTACTTAATTTTCTTTTTTTTTTTTAATTTTTTTCCTCTTCGTTGATTAGCGGAACTTTTGTGAGCAATTGAAGTAATTTAAGCTGCAGTGTAATTGAAAGTTGTACGAATTAGTTTAGCTCGCATAAGAAAAATATATTGGATACATAAATTTTTTTGTATGAGTATGACTTGTTGTTCTGAATTTTTCTCATAAATTTGAATTTTCTGTGATTTTTTGAAAAGATACTCATTTTTAGGCTTAAAAATTAAGCCTAAGCTTTTAAAAAAATGTTAGCAAATGGCAGCAAAATATTTTATGTCATTATGTTCTATTATTGTTGTGCTTTTAGAAAATGTTTTCGCGCTACTTTTTGCTAACCTCCAAAATATTTGACTTTTTGTAAGGCAAGCTCAAACCATACAAAATGAAAAAAATTTCGAAAAATTGATTTCTTTTGACAAAAACATGAAAGTTGAAGGTGTTATTGAATTTATATTGAATGAATTAAAAATTAAAGGCAGCCCGGTTACAACTAAGAACGATTTGTCGGAAAAAGTAAGACTTTTTGACGAAAATCTTGAACGTAAGTAGGTAAAAGGCTTATACATAAAACCGCACTCTTTGTGCGAGACGCCACGGAGACTGGTTGAGAACTTCTTTTAATTTTCCAAATACACCCAAAGAAAAACTGGTGTAAAATTAACCAAAATCGCGTGTTAGATTACCTATGCTCTTAGGCCCGTTTGAGCTTACTTAGTTTTAAGGTAATCCAACCTAAATTGCTTACGTAAATTTAGAGATAGTCTGAATGTGTAAAATTGCCTTAAAAATATGTTATTTTGTGTAATATTGCCTTAGGTAATTTTACCTTTAACTAGGGTAGTTTTAACCAATCCATTTACCTTATAACAGCTTAAAATTACCTTATAGTGTGTGGTGTGGTAGAATTATGTTTGACCTAAACAAAAACTAATTTGTGTCAGATACCTAAGGTAATTTTACCCTACACTGGGGCACTTTTTACCAATTTTTTATCCTAGCAAGTTGTTAAACTGCCCTAGTATCTAAGGTAGTCTACGAAATGTTTGCCTTAACCCTAGGGTAATTTATGTCAGTTCCCTTGGGCAATTTTACCTTACACTAGGGCAGTTTTTACCCTATAGGAAGGTGTAAAGCTACCTGAGTATCTAAGGTATCCTACCAAGCGAGCTGTTTCTTTTTATTCTGAAATGTATACAATTTTATTTTATTTGAAAAAGAACTTTTGCTTACCTGGAGGTTTGAACCTGAGACCTTCCACATGCCAGCCGAATGCGCTTCCATTGGGCCAATTCGCAATACGGAGAGGCAATGTTGAAACTTCATCACTTTACCTATACCTTACAATTTTGCCTGTCTGATACCTAAATATGTTATATAGGTAATTATAAAAAAAAAGTAAAGTTCGCGAATTGATCCCGAGAAGTTTGTAATCGGTGATTTACTAATTCTCTCCCTGTACGCACCAGATTTATATAATTGAAGGGAAAATCACGTTATATTTAAGGCAGAATTACCTTAGTTCTGAGGTAAAGTTACAGAGCTTTTGACAATTCTAAGGAAAATACAACACCTATGAATTTTAAGGTAAATTTACCTTAATTGCACTACCTAAGCCATGCATAAATTGTCATAGTTCTTAGGTAGAACTATGCTTTTCAAACAAAATCCATAGAAAAATAGTTACCTAAGAAATTTAAGGTAAATTAACCTAAACTGCACTACCTAAGTCGTACATAAACTGTCAGTTCTTAGGTAGAATTATGCTTGTCAAACAAATTCCATAGAAAAATATTTACCTAAGACGTTTAAGGTAATATTACACAGTATTTTTCTCTGGGTGTAAGTAGATATTCTTAATTTTATGGATAATGCATCGTCTTGTGAAAAACCAAGTACCAGCCGTGGAAAAAACATTATCTGAGGTATGACAGAAAACTAAAAACGCAGGGTATGTGACCTTTAAGGCTCTAAGCTCAACTGAAAAGCTAGAGTTCGCGGCGAAAATGGCAAAGCGTTTGTCGGGTGGTTAAGCTGAAGAAAAAGAAAACAAAAAATATTAACACCACAAGAGGCATTGGCATTATATTTGGATCTAGACCTTTCTGAAAAAAAAGGCAATGTACTGCGTTCGGTTGTCAATGCTTTACATAACGATTGCTTTCCAAATTTATATAAATTGAGAAAACTCAAAAGAATGATGCTTTCAAGTAAAAGAGAGGTTACCAAAACAAGACCGGGGAAAGTATTGCTTAAATTTCAGAAATACATCAAGTTTGGCTTCTTACTAATAATAATACAATTGTGGGCATGGCAGTGGATGGATTTCGGTTCAAATTATTTTTATTTTTACACTTCTTTTCAATATCGTACGAGAAGTTAAAAAAAAAAAGAAGTTAAAAAAAAATTCTATAGAAAAAGTGGGCGTGGCAGTGGGTGGACTTCGTGCTTTTTTAATTTGTAATTTTTTAACTGGCCAAAATATTAATATTTGAAATTACTATCGTACGAGAGGTTTTCATACAACCAAGTTTTTACCAACAGTAGGCGTGGCAGGTGGCGTGAAAATTCCTTAAATTTAATAATATGCCCTATTTATTACATTTACTAACCAATGTTTGTGCACAGTTACCTTACTTTTAAAAAATAGATTTTTGTCCACTACCTCAATACGCGACGGCTACCAGTTCCAGTTAAGTTATGAAAACATGAAAATTCATATTTTGTTTATTTTTGGGTCTATTTAAGACCCAAGTCAAGTTTCTTAGAAAATTTACTTTAAATTTTTAGTATGTTCCGACTGTACCTAACGCCCTGCTTACTTTTATACCTGCTGTGTGGAAATATTATTATGGCAAACGTTTCTACAGTGACGTCTTTTAGGTAAACACTTGAAATGCTTATTAATCGAAATGTCAAGATAGACGTTAAGGTAGGTTTTAAAGATATACAATCAAATATCGCTTGAAAATAAATTTCATTCAAAATTTATAAATTCGGAATTTTTCAAAAACCAAACATTTTATAGGGTAAATTAAAAAATCATAAAAGTATTAATTATATAATTTTTTTTCTGTTCAGTCATTTTTTTTAAGAAAATTTTTTCTCCCGTTATTTGTAATTTTCCTAAAAACTAAAAGACGCTTGAGAATCTACTTTTCAGTATCTGACTAGAAATTGATGAGTGCATCGAATGTTAAAAACAAAAGTAGGTACATACTACTTAACGTAATATTTAAAAAAAAAAGAAATAAATAGTTTAAACACAATTTTTTTCATTCTTTTTTGTTCAAAATTTTGAGTTTGAAAATTAATTTTGCAAAAACAATTTTTTTTTTAATATATCTCTTAAAACTATTTCACAAAGTATTGGTCAATTACTTGGAAATACATTGCATACTTCTTTCCTATGAAGATACAGTGTTTTTCATATGACAAAAAACACTGTATTAAATAAATTAAATAAGGATATTTTAACTTACCACCTTCTTTAACCCCATACCCTCTCTCCCATCAAGTCAATGGAATTAAAAAGAATCGATAAGTATTTACCTTTGCTATTATTTCAGGGCTAATTCGTCAAAAAACGTAAAATTTTTAACGCATTAACATGGTTTTTCAGTTTTTTTTACTTTTGTACCCCCCATATCTCTCTTAGTATTGCTCCTAGCAAAAATATGAATAAAACCTTTTTTGATGAAAATTTAATTTACTTTTATATTGTAGTGTAAACTTTTCCGCTAATACTCTTGGTTTTCAAAATATTGACGATATAGTACAAAAGGAGACCTTTACCCCCCCCCCCATCTTGTCTAAAGCTCGCGGGTCTGGGCTGGGGACTTTTAGTATGTTGTACCTGGGGTAATTTTTTGTGACCTTTAGTCCAATGCGTTTCGCCCAGGCACGCAGTTGGGGTCATCAGTTAGATGCTGTACCCATATGTATATTGCAAGTAAAAATAGTGATTCATATTGAATGTCGATTTTAGCTGTGGTGTGCCTTTTTATACTTTTTATTCCATTATTTTTTTTATTATTAGTTTCAAAAATTTTATAGTTGGTTACTTCACGAGGTTCTAAATTAATTGAGGAGGTATTAAAGTATTTTCCTTTTATCAGTACAGCAGTGGTACTTAGTTTTGATTTTTGAGTTGTTTTTTTGTCTAATGGCATTCTTTACTTATTAGAATCATCAAATTTCTAAAACTATGTAAAAGCTATGAATCAAGAAACTTGAAATTTTGATTTTTTTTTTGTATCTTTCTGCAAAAAATAAAAAAAAATTAAAATGTGTGTCCTCTTAACTCGTATAAAATTAAGCAAGTTTGAAAGTTAAAATGAAAATTATTATTCTTCCGTACGTAATGTATATCTTTATACATACTGTAAAGAATTGAATACCTGATTATACATTGCGAATAACTCACTCAAAAATTCACAAACAAAATAAACAATATTCCAATCAATTTTGTGGTCAGATGTCCAGGACGTTAACTATTGTTTTCATTCACTTGGACACATAACACCGGAGTTGTAATATCGATTCTAACAGAGGTAACTTACGTTTAAAATAAACTTTATTACACTTCATGTGTACATACATACTAATAAATTATCCATGTCACTCGATTGAGGCTGCATATTTTTTTAAGTTTATTTTTGTTATGTTTCATCAAATAGATATTATTACAAGAAGTTAAATAAATTATTCTTTCTAAGAACAAAATACTTGATCAAAGCCGTGTGTTTTTTTCACGGGATATTTCTTATTCACAAAAATTATTATTAATTTTTTTTTTGTTTTAAGTTAGAACATGCCTTGAAAGTACAGGGTGGGGCAAAAGGTATGAACCGATTTTGACCGGCTGGCGCTCGGCCTGTGGTTGTGGTGGGAAAAGGCAGTGAGAGAGTGAGAGAGTCTAGTTCTCAGAAGCAATAATGGTTTGGACGGGAGACCATCGTGGGTTTGCTGTTAGGACTTTTTTTGAAAATGACCATTCTGTTATCGCCACGCAGAGAGCCTTCCGACAGCACTTCAATATCCCTGTTGGGATAAACGTCCCAGGCGGTAATGCAATTAGACGTTGGGCTAGGACATTGGAAAACACTGGTTCATCAGCAACTCCTTCGGCAGTTGGAAGACCCAGAACTGTAAGAACTCCTGAAAATGTCATCTTGGCAAAAAATGCTATCGAACAGTCTTCCAGGCGCTATGTGGCAATGTTGGAAGAGTTTTTTGAACCCGAGCTGGAAGAATTGAGTGAAGCAACTAAATCTGGTTCCAACAGGACGGAGACGGGGCTACATCCCACACTGCTAGGATTTCAATGGCGAGATTGAGGCAACTGTTCCCCCAGCGCCTTTTCTCTTTGAGGGGTGACGTGGAGTTTAATTTTTTTTCTTTGGGGGTACATAAAGGAAAAAGTTATTAAACTTCGTACACCTCTCCTGGAAGATTTTAAGGACAGAATCAGAGAGGAAGTTACGGCAATAGCCATCGAAATGTGCAGAAGAGCGGTTGAAAACTTCAGAATTCGCCTTCAAGAGTGCATCGCGGCTAACGGCCGCCACCTACGTGATATTATCTTTAAAACTTAATGTAAAAAATTAGATTCTGTACTGAATTAAACAATATACCTAAACATAATTTCTGTAAGTTAAATTGTTTTTGTTTTACATCCCTCTAAATTCGCTTCATACCTTTTGCCCCACCCTGTATTCTTCTAATACATAAACTCCATTCACTACAAAAGGGGTGGTGTTCCCATACATTTGTTTGTTTAATTTTCACGAGTTTCTTAAAAAAAATCTGAAGCTTTTCACCAAATCCCCTTCTTTATCCCATTTTTAGTACAAGTTGAAAAAGATTTGCTTATATCAGGAATTTAGCTATCCCCAAAGTTAAAAAATTCTGCGAGTTTATTCACTAAAAGAATTTTAACCATTTAGGGGCTTATTGCGGATGAAATAGAATCTTGTCGAATAGGATTAAAGTCTACTATCGTTATTTTAAAATTCTATTCGTTAATATTTTTCTATTTGACTTTTAATATTTGTACTGAATATTTAATTTTTTTTTCTATTTGAAAGAAATTTCAATTCTATCAAGAATTTTGATCGACTTTTGTCGAATAGACTTTTTTCGAATAGACTCTCGCAATAAGCCCCTTAATGTCACTTGGCACATACATAATACTTAGTGTGTTGGGCTGTCATTCCGGAGGTTTTAGATCGAATCCCCAGCTCAGACCACCTAAGAAGAGTTTCTTTTTCAGGGGCAGTGCTTCTTATTGCATTCGGCAGAAAATGTGTAGGTTTTTTTCATGCTTTAAATTATCCCACGCCTCTTTCCCCCCCCGATACTGCGCGAGCTGGGGTCCAATTACACCGAGTATGACGGCAAAATTCGGTTGCAAGTCATATCGGCGCTTATTTAAAATAATTAGATGTTATATTAAAGAATAGAAATAGATACTGAAGAGTATCTTGTTATAAAGGACCCGAGTATCATCGGAGTCAAGAGTTTGGGACTGCTTAGTACAAGCAGATCAAAAAAAAAATATATAACATAAGTAATTTAAGGTAAGAACATGAAAATTTTAAAAATTCTAAAAGGAAACAAAGAAAATTTTGTAACATATAAAATGAAATGTAAAATGAAAAAATTGAAAATGGAAAATATTAAGTATAGCATGCTAAGGCAATTGTTAATTTTGTAAAGTATGTAGTTTCAGTTTCTCTTTAGAAATAGGATTTTAGTTATTACTATCTACTACCTAGGTTAGTTAAGAGGCGAACTATATAGAAGATTTCTTTGTGTGGTCTTGCTATGATTATTGTCAAAAATATTACCATAAGCATTAGCTTCCCTCAACATTCTTGTGACGGGCTCATTTCTACCATAGTCAGTTCTATGAGGAGTTAGATGGAATTGTGGTACTGATCTGAGAGAATGTGAGTTGATATTCAAGCTCATTGCCTCAAGGAGGACAGAAGAATCAGTTACACCCGATAAGATTTGATGAACAAAAATAATATCAGCTACTTCGCGACGTTTTTCGAGAGGTTGCAGGCCAATGAGCTTCAACCGATCTTGATACGGTGGCAAGTTGTAATTATCAACCCAAGGAAGTCCCCTTAGGGCAAATCGGAGAAATCTTCGCTGTATTGCTTCGATTCTTCTAATGTGGACAAGGTGATAAGGGGACCAAACCTGACTAGCATATTCAAGTAAAGGGCGAACAAAGGTGGTATAAAGAGATTTAGTAACGTAAGGATCTGAAAACTCCTTAGACCAACGCTTAACAAAACCAAGAGCAGTGTTAGCTCTAGCTATCTAGCTAATGGGATCGAAAGTTGAGCTCACTATCACATATAACCCCTAAGTCTCGAATAGTTGTTACTCTAGAAACTAGCCCATCGTTTATGTAGTAGTTTCGTAGTGGTGGACGGAAACGTTTACGGGAATATGTGATTGATTGGCATTTACTAACATTAAGTTCTAAGTTAATATTATTGTTAATTAACAACACGAAAAAGAACACCAGGCAAGTTTGAGAACTCAAGTGACTTATAACTCTCAACCATTTCAGGCCCTAGTTCTCCAAGAGCTGTCATGCCACCAATTTTAATTTTTAATAAATAAAAATATCAAGTACCTACTTGTTTATTTTTAGCTAATATAATAGGTAAGATATTTAAACATTTTTTTTCTCAATTTATTGTTTATATCTCATTTTTACCTCCAATTTTAGTTTGTTAACTTTTTCAACTATCTCTACTTAAATGAAGATTTAAAGATAAAAAACTATACAATTGAACAAGATCAAAGATTTAATTGGTTTAAAAAGTTAAAGATATTTATTTTAATAAGAATGCCTCAATCAAATGACTCGCAGTGTGCAATGTACATAAAATTCACCGCCAACCTATTTGTTAAAAGTAATATCTATGCCGGATAAACTGACTTCACTATAAGCTAAACCCTGCCCCTACTGCAACTCACAACCACCCCTCCCTACCCTAAGCCGATAAAGTCGATGCAAAATAAGGGACCTTTCCTCTAGTTCCTCTCTTCCCTGATATATTACAACAGACATCATCGCAGTTTTATATTTTGCTGGTTGTTGTTATATTTATGTTGTTGGGTTGAAGTTTTGAAAAGTCAATTAAGACAGACGTGCGTAGTTTACCTATTTTCCGCTATATACGAGTACAGAACATCCCTTTTGAATCAAGTTAGATGTAATGATGTTTACAATTAAAACATCCAACATGGGAGCATAAATAAATCTGGATGAAGATTGAGGAAATTAAATTAATTAGAGAGCTGAACTCCATCACGCTTATATGCAAGAACCTGGTTAAAATAAATTTCAATACCTATTTCTCTGGAGGGACGAGTAGTGACGTCAGAAAAAAAAAACACAGCGGGTCATACATGATTTATGCATGCAAAATTTGTTCCACTCGAGTACACCAACTAGTTTTGCGTATGGAAATTAAAATATATAAGTATGTAGAGATAGTTGTTTGCAATAAAAAAAAATACATAAAATTGCATTATGAACTGAACATTGTCTCATTCATGGTCATTTGACTAAATTAGTTTATATTATAGAGAGTGAACTTGTAATGAGAAAATTGCACATCAATTGACTTTAAAAAAAAAATAAAATAATAAAAAATAAACATATCTGTCTGCCTACTCGTATTTGTTTTGTACCTAATTCAATTATTAAAATGGTCTTGGTTTTTTTTTCACATTAAATACGACATTATACTTAAATTATACCAAAGTAATGTGTTTATTTTTTTGTTTAAATTTCACCCAAAATAAATAAATTTACTGTTCGCGTCTGCTATTGGAGAACCAGGACCTTCACCTCCCTTGCTTTGCCCCAAAAAAACAAACGCATTTCTATCCTAGATATTTTATAGACTCTTTTGATTCTTAATTCTTGTTGAAAATGCAATGTTTTTGCCAAGTTTCATGATGCTAAAAATAACTGCGGGCATTAAATTACTTTTATTATTTCTTCCAAATTTTGAAATTGAATTAAGTATCTCGACACCGCACCATGCTATGCTTTTATGAAAAAAGTTTTCCCCTTAAAATGTAAATGTAGGCAACCGTTAAGGAGATACATAATTCATATAGAAAAATTTTTTTTTTTGGGGGGGGGGGGGGGGGGGGCCTTTGAACCCGTTAAAAATAGCTGTCGGCGTTGTTAGTACAGTGGCCCGTTTTGAGTTTTTTGTTGCAAAATTATAACTCTAAAAACGAATAATGATAACCTAATAATTTTAGCTTGTTCTAAAAGGCAAGTATTGGTTTGGTGTAAAAAAGAAGTTTTGGGGATGTTATCAAAATTGACACTGCGATGATGGAGAATTTCGAAAAAGTGGTTTTCGCCATTACGTCGGTCGGTCTGTGCGTCCGTGTATCCACTGTAATGTGAGCTAGAGCCTGAACGGTTGGCCCGATTCACTTCAAATTTAGTACAAAGCATTTTTATATCATTCCCTAGAGTTGAAATTCGAATTTTGGATTTAGCTCATCTAGAGCAGGTATAGCTGCCAAACAAATGATTCGTTTTTTTCAAATTTTCTCAAAAATAGCTATGACGATTTTGATTAAACTTCGTACCTGTAATGACCATAGTAGTTGTAGGAAAACTGCATTTCAAGTTTCCGTCAAAAAGATTCGCATTGTGTTTATAGGGGTTCGATGTTTTTTTTTTTTGGAAAAATTATCTTATTTTCGTTTAATTCAAGTATAGCCTTTTAATGGGTGGACTGATTCGGTTATAATTTTTGCAATCTGGCGCTTTTGTGTAGGTCAAATAATATTGCATTTAAAAGTTTTTTTTAAATAAAAAAAAATATTTATTTTTTTTTTAGTATACTTTCGACTTTTTCATTTTAAGAGAAAGTAAAAAGACTATACAGGGTGTTTCAGAAGGTCCCGCCATTAGGATGACCTATCCGCATTGATGAACCAGATAAGAAGTATGTAAACAGTTTTTTAGGTATTGTCTAAACAAGGGTTGGCTAGCGTAAAGTAGTCTAGGCATCGATTTTCTACGCTTTTAAGATCAATTTTATGTTTTTTTTTTTTGTAAGTTATCTGTCACAGCTTAGAAGGTAAAGGCAAATTTTATTAAGAATTTTTTAAATACGTGGAGTTGAGACAAGAAAAAAAATCGTACAGGGAGGGGGGGTATTTTTGTGAAAAAAATCAGTTAGAAATAAAATTTTTTGTTTTTCAACATTTTTGATTTGAAATTAATTTTTTTCAAAAAATATTAATACAAATAAGTTGATCCAAAAAAAAGAATGAAAGAACAGGATTCTGGCTTTAAAAAAAATGTCAAACACTTTTTAGTAAGTGTTGCCATTTTTTTAATAATTTTGTTTCTATTTTAAATACTTTTTTATAAAATATTCTAAAACACCGTTTTCGCGCTCGACTTCAAATAAGCTGCCATATAACAAAATAAAGTGCTCTGCATAAGCTTTCTCATGGGTCACCATTGTTTGGCAAAATTCATTTGGCATTTCTTGTTTCGCCTTAGTCGTTAATTATTTTGTTTAATTCGCAATTCTTAATTGGCAATTTACATTTTGTTTTTTATTCATTACGTTTTTCAATCATTCTGCAATTAACATTCAGCGGTTTTATATTTCGCTTTTTGTTAAAAATATTTTCAATCATTTCGCAAAATTCATTTGGCAAATTATTCCTTAGTTTTTCTTTGTTAAATTGTTTATTATTTGGCCAAGTGTTTTTTCGCAAAACATTGTTTCGCCGTTTCATTATTTTGCGAAATAACGCTTCGCCGTTTAATCATTTCGAGAAATATCGTCAAGCCGTTTTATTATTTCGCTAAAAGATCATTTCCCCGTTTAGTTGTTTTGATCGTTTGACCAAGGGTTGGCTATGAAATCCCGCCAAACAAAATCCCGTGTAAGAAAATCCCGCAGTAACGGAATCCCGCCGTTTCACTCCTTTTTTTTAATACAAAGCGACATCCCACTATAGGATTTGGGGTATGTGCGAGTTTGGGTGTAGCAAAGTTTTTTTCGAACAAAATTTCTTTTCAAGCTGAAATTGAATAAGAAATTACCAAAAGGCTGAAAAAAATCTAAAACGCCTGGTTAGTGGTTTTCAAGAGTTTAAAACAAAAAAAAAAATTTTAAAATCTAAATACACCCCAAAAAACAATTTAAAAAAAGATTTCGCGCGAAATCTTAAGGCATGTAATTTAATGGAAGCCAAAACATTGCCAAACAATTGAATGCCAAATAAAAAAAAGCGAAATAACAAAATGCTGATTGAAAATAGCAAAATAATAAAATGCCAAATAAGAAAAAGCCAAATAACAAAATGCCAAATAAAAAATTGTCAAACCTAAAAATGCCAATCAAACAAAATATTAAGTTTGCGAAATGAAAATTGCGAAATGATGGTTTGTCATATCATATAAAAAACCAAACGTTATTTGCAAAACGAAAATTGCGAAATAACAAAATGCTAAATAAAAAAATGCGAAACGAGAAACGGCGAAATGTACCACCGTGAAACGTTAATTTGCCACACAATTCTGGCGAAACATACCATACCCCTTTCTCATATAACATAAGTTTCATTGCTGTTGAGCAATTATAAAAAATGGGCCCAAAATGCTCGTGGTCCTTTTTAGTCAGTAATCTTTAAATAAAAAAATTTCTCTCAAAATTTGGAGTTGTTTCGATATTAATCTACTTAAAATATTTGATATTAAACCTATATAAACTGATAAATTGGCGTTTCTGCTTTAAAATCTCATTATTTCTCAAGGTTGACATGATACATACTTACAGGTTTGTTGTTCATATTGTCTCTTCCTTTAAAAGTTCTGTTCTTGGTGTGATTTCACTCCTTTTTGCAAATTATTTTTTTTTTTTTTAACAAAAAATCTTAAATTTTCAATTTTAACACTAACACTGTACCAATTTTCATCATTCTACAACAATCAGAAACAGTTCTGAGAAAGTGGATGGATGCCATGCCTCTTTGACTTCCAAGTCTCAATTTTTTTCTTCGCATGCATTTGCAAGACCTACCGTTCTACTAAATTTCATCATTCTACAACAATCAGAAGTGCTCCATATAATTGATAACAGTTTTGAGAAAGTGGGCGGATACAACGCCCCCTATATGTAAAACCTCAAATTTTTGATTTTTTCCTTTGTATATACCACAGGGTCTACCTTTGTGCAAAATTACAAGATTTTAAGGTGTCGGGAAGTGCTCCATAATTTTTGATCTTTCAGTCAGTTAGTAAGTCTCGGTTTTCGCGATATTTTACGTTCTATATCTCAAGAACCACTTTGATTTGGTGAGGCGCCTGACCCTGCCGAGTTTAGCAAATATGGCTAATTTGAAGTTTCTGACATTATTGATTCCGAAGTTAGAGGAGGTCGAAAATCGCTGGAGTTTGTTCCTGTAAGACTTGGCTCGGCACTACCATGCCCTTCGATAGTAAATAAATCTACCTGTATATTGTAGTAGCCCGAGGCGTAATGGTTAGTGCGTTGGACTGTCATGCCAGAGGTCGGGAGTTCAATACCAGCCGCTTCTACCTTAAGTTTTTTTCGGAGCTACTACCTCTTGCGAAGAAGTGACAAATCTTCGAAGAGTATCTCTTGTCATAGAAAAGTGCCGCTCACCTTAGGCGTTCGGATTCGGCAATAAACTGTAGGTCCCCTCCATTCCTGCAGACACGCACACAGGAATAGCTGAGAGTTGTAAGTCACTAGGCCCTGGTTCATTAGAGGAAAAAACTGTGATGGCTTATAGAGGCCAAGTCAAATTTGGGGGAGTTAAAGCGTATAACCAAATTGAAAAGGGTGGTCCCAGTAGTACCCGACCTAACAAAGAAAACACTAAAATTCTTTTTTCAAATTATTGTTTATTTCTCTACGTATAGTGTTATTTTAGTACAATTAATTTTTTCTACCGATATGGGCAATAGCTTTAATACCGTCTTAATAGTAAGAAGCGTCGAACTCCTCAAAATAACGATCAACTACATATAGTCTCAACGTCTTTACTTTTGGTGAATCTCTTACCGCCGAGGCATTTTTTTAATGTTCGGAAACAGAAAATAATCCAAGGGGGTTTAATCTGGTGAATAGAGTTCGTGAGGAAGCAATTCAATTTCTAATTCATCGATTTTTGCCTTCGCGATAACACAAGTGTAAACAGGTACTTCGTTTAATAAAACAAAACCCTTTTTTTTTCGTTTGTTCTCTATTTCTTCACATAACCGCTGCAACAAGTTCGCTTAGGTATTATTCTCCATTAATTGTTATTCCTTTATGCAGATAATCGATGAAAACTAACCCACGTGCAAGCACATCCCAAAAAAAAAACTAACGCCATGCATGACCTTCCCTGCAGATGGAACAGTTTTCCCCCTGAGAACAGGTACTCCCCTTCCATAGTCCATTGTTGTGACTTCTGTTTCGTCTCAGGTGTAATATTATGGACCCATGTTTCATTCATGGTAATAAAGCGATGCAAGAATTCTGCTTCATTTTTGCGATATTTCGCCAAATACTCGGTTGAAATATCCTCGTGAATCTGTTTTTGTTCGATTTTGAGAAATCGCCGCGTCCACGTTACGCAAAGCTTTTTCAAGTTAAGACTCTCCGTTAATACGCAACTTACAGCACTTTTTGAATTGCCTGACATGTCTGAAAGCTCACGCACTTTCTTCCGATGACGGTCATCCAATACCATATTTTGTGGACTTCTTCAACTATTACCGGAGTACTGACCTCATTTAGTCGACCACTGCGGTATTGATTTTGACAACTCATACGGCCTAGTTTTAATTCTGCCCACCAATATTTGATAGTAGTAAATGATGGAAAAGAATCCCCCAGAGTAAGAATCCATTTCCGTATTAATGTGGGTTGGGCTAAACTCTTTCAAAAGAAAATATTCATTGACGTAACGATAACCGATTTTTTTTCATGTTTTCGAAACTACCTTCCCAGGAGTGCGTCAACAGTCAACAGTCAACACTACATAATTCAGGTTTTGTATACCAAAGAGCACTATGTCATAACGTTCTTCTAGCTATTTTAAGATTTATGCGTATTTGAACTTCACCTACCCCGGGGGAGAGTCTTGCTCGTAAAAACGTCATTAAAATATATCGAAAATAACCGAAACTCTGTTGCATACTTCTCGCTTTGCGGAAAAGACATAAGGTCAAACACTTACATCTTGAAGTTTCGTAAGGCCAAACACTCATATTTATTGCCATTATTTAAGAGCATTGTGTACCTACATTTCTTTTAAAATGTTTACGCAATCAAAATTGTGGTATTCCTTCTTCTACCATAAGCAATTTCCGCAATAAATTTCTAATTGATATTTGTTTGAAGTTTTTTTTTTTTTTATTTTTTATTCTAAAAATCTGTTTTTAAATCAAAATTGCAGAACTTTATGTTTTATCTTTATAACGCTAGAAATTACCAAGAGAAAACAACCTGTAGCAATAGATAAAAGAAATAAAGATAAAAAAAAGATTTCTCCTTCTCCTTATGGAAGGGATGAAACGCCGCTCTTCCTTCATTAAGTAGAAAAGTTATAAATTTTTGGTCTTTTTTATATGCCTTCTTAAAAAACTCAAAACAAAAATGTTTTTACTCTTAATTCCCAATTAGAGAAACTTTTTTTTTTATTTCTTTTTCCTTTTTTTTTTTTTGTATTTTTGTATTTTTGTTCAAAAGTAGATAGTGTTAAAAATGGGATTTTAATGGATAAAACTTTGCTCACAACATTTACGACTATAAAGATGTTTAAGCAAGAAAAGAATTTACAAAAGTACAAACAGCAAAAATATATATCTACTTAAAGATTAAATAAATTATGATGTTCAGACATTTTTAGATTACTGCGCTATAAAATGTATTAGCTTGTTTATAGTTTCTTAAGAAATCTTTTGGTGTATTGATTTTTTAATTCTATTGTATTTTTTATTTTTTTTTTATTTTTAGATGAACCAAGTGCTGGACGCTATGTTTGAGAAAAGAGTTCAACCTGAAGAATACATTATTCGACAAGGAAATGATGGCGATAACTTTTATGTTATTGAATCGTAAGTATTTCTATTGTTTAAATATATTTTTTTATAATTTATTGTTTAAAGTAATAGCTTAATAGCTGACCCGGCGAACTTCGTTCCATTTAAGATTGATTATTAAAAACCCTTTCGAAAGTCGAGCCTCTCTCTTAAAATAATGAAACTCTTTTAGAATTAAATTAGATACAATACACTTTATTTACATGGAAAATATAATATAGAAATAAATTTTCTTTTTTAATATTACGCTCATAACTTGGCTGAATATAATCCGAATTGCATAAGAATTTTTTTTTTGGATAAGTAGGTAAACACCTACGGAGCCGAAAATTTGAAATTTTGACCGAAAAAAAAAATAAAAATCGTGAAAACCTGAAATTGCATATTTTTAGGTGATTTTCGCCGGATGTAATTATCATGATTTTCTTACTTTTTTGTCCGAATTCTACAATTCTTGCCCCCTTTATGTGCTTACCTGATTCAATACGAATGCAACAAAACAATTTCCATGCAAATCGGATGATTATGCATGCGCGTATGAACAAATAACCAATTTAGAAAATATGCATTTTCGGGTTTTTATTATTTTCCGACTTTTTCCTTCAAAATTTCCAATTTTCGACTTCATAGTGTGTTTACCTCGTTCAATACGAATCTAACATCCGATTTTTCCGATGATATTTAGCTGAGTTATGCACGTACGTACAATTCAGAAAGTATAC
Source organism: Epistrophella euchroma (assembly GCA_947049315.1). Taxonomy (NCBI): domain Eukaryota; kingdom Metazoa; phylum Arthropoda; class Insecta; order Diptera; family Syrphidae; genus Epistrophella; species Epistrophella euchroma. Next base: position 114,077,938 of record OX346245.1, on the reverse strand, counting down.
ATATTTAATTTCAAGGGGTTTTTATGATTTTCCTGCCTTTTTCGTTCGAACTTTCCAATTTTCGGCTCCATATGGTGTTAATCTGGATCAATAAGAACCCAAAAAAAAAAAGAAACAATCCTCATTTAAATCGGATAATGGTCAATCAAGTTATGCGCGTACGAACACAAAAAGGGACTCATTTTTTACTTATATAAAGGGTCTTTCAATTAAGCTCTTCTTTAAATTCTTTAAATTTAAATAAAACAAAGTATGTATATGTGAAATATCGTCGAAATTTTTTATTCGTTTGAAAGGCCTATCGATGCCATCATATACGAAATATTATACATCGTTTGAATGTCCGCCGCGGCTTCTCTAGGTGGCGCGCATCCGAATTTTCCATGACTCTGGCGGATAAATCAGGCTAAATTTGACCGATGGCGTGGGTTATGTTGGCTTTGAGGGCCGCTGTAGTTTGTGGCTTATTCGCATAGAACTGCGACTTCAGAAGACCCCAGAAGTCTAACGGGGTCAAATCGCACGATCTCGGCGGCTAGTTCACATATCACCTCCACGGGAGATGACCTGACCATGCCCGTCGAATCGCTCGTACAGAATTTCCAATGTGGCGTGAGCTGTGTTGCACGTAGCTTCGTCCTGTCGAATCCATATGCCGTTGGTGTCCATATCATCCAATTTAGGCCAAAAGAAGTTGGTAATCATCGACCTATAGCGCTCGCCGTTGACGGTGATGGCCTGGCCAACGTTGGCGTCGGCGGTTCTCAAATAAATATGGACCAATGGCGCGTGCCGCCAGTAGCCCAAAATCTAAACCAAACAGTGACTTTTTCGGAATGCATGGACGCTCTTGGATCTCATCTGAATTGGTATCGTCTCAAATTCGGCAATTTTTTTTTCATCCAGAAATGGGTCTAATCGCTAAAGATGATTTTTCGATGAAAATTAGGGTCAATTTCCGACTGCTCCAGAGCCCATTCAGCGAACACTTGTCGTTGTCTATGGCCGTTCACCTTCAGCTCCTGGGTCAATTCATTTTTTACAGGTGCACGCCCAAGTCACGACGACACAAAAACAGCCAAGTTGTATAACAAGTCTGCGAAACGACGAGTTCTTGTCAGCGACGCGAAATCAACTGCCTCGATTCGACTGCACGCTCTTAAGGCTGTTTCACAATGCGACGAGAAAGCGTGACGAGAAACGCTTTCATCTTTTTCTCGTTATAACATCGTTCCTCAATTCACAATGCAGCGAGTTATTCACAGAGACAGCGCAGAATTATTCGTGTTTGTCAGTGAATTTGGGAAATAAAATACAAAATTTGAAAAAAAAAATAAAATGAAAATGTTAAAAAAAATGCTTTTAGTACTTTTGGGAGTGTTTATTTACAAAAAAGCAAAAGGCAAAAAAAACCAAAAGTGAGCAGAAGAAGACGGTGGGAATGTTAATGAAGACAAAATTAATTAGTCGCAAAATAAAAACACATATTTGCTCGCCATTTTCGGTATTTTATTTATTTATCTACACAATTAATAAATATAATACAAATACAGATACGCTCGTTGTCCTCTTCTCAATTGTCAAAATGAAAATCGTTGTCTCGTCGCGTCTTTTTTTCAATTTTTCGAAATCATGGCGTGACGGGACGACGAGAAACGCTTTATTGTGAATACTTTGGTATATTCTCATTGCTTGAAATTGGTTTGACAGCTACGACGAGCTCTCGTCACGTTCACGTCTCGTTTTCTCGTCGCATTGTGAAACAGCCTTTACAGACAGCGGCGCGGCGATGTTTTTGACAGATGTTGGATTTCGTCGACGTACGGGTGGGTGTTGGTTGACCGTTTACTGAACGAGTGGACTCAAATTTATCTACCACAACCACACTGCGAATAGTCTTCTCCGTAGGACGATTACGGCGACCGTAAAATTGGTGAAGTGCGGGGAACGTTGCTCGAACAGAACACTCGTTTTGATGAAACAATTTTATCATTTGCACGTGTGGTTGATCGCTATTTCCGTCCATCGTGATTTGGCAAAACAGAAGAAATAAATGACAGCCAATTTAAAAGATGCAGCTTCAACAATATGGCCGCTACCAACTGTCAAAGTTCGGTAGTCCCTGTGGGAAGACCCTTCAAATTCTTTAGATTAAGGTGGATAAACTATTTCTACTACTTAACCCAAGTTTTGTTTTCAAAAGTGTTTTTTCAAACGCTAAAACTAACCCAAATAGTTCTATAGACAATGCAACTAGTTGTTAAAGAAATCATTTTACAGTTTATCTAAACTTCGATTGATTTTCAGTTTATTCAATTGTATCATTTCATTTACCTGAATGGCATTTTCTGTTTTAGAATTGTAATTGAACACAAAAGAAAAGGTTATTCCAATTCGATTAACACCGAAATCTACTCAAGTACCAGATATATACCTACTCTGGTCCTGATGTCATAAATATAAAACATCCTTTATTCAATGGTTCCATCATATTAGGGTCGTTAAAACTCTGGTTTAACTCTATCCTATACATATACAGACGTCAATAATATACTCTCTTATTCCATAAAGTTTACCATGTGATATGACCTTTTTGCGTGTGCGGCTCAATCTTAATAAAGACTCACGTACACATTTAACATATATTTTACTCTTAAGTTGTAAACATCTGGGATTTTGTTCATTTTATTTAAGAAAATCAGTTAGTCACGTTTCAGAAAATCTACACCCGATTTATTTATATTATTATAACAAGCATCACCTGATGGTGTTTTGCTTTCCGCATATCAAAGTAAAATAAGCCCTCGATATACAATAATACATACATACTCGATTGGTCAGGATTAAAGTGGATTTCATATACAAAAAGAACCTCTTTCCATGATCAAAATTTTATAGAATTTGGCAAGAAAATTTATATGGTGGGGAGGCTGATTTAGCCCCACATAATCTGAAGACATTCAAAAGCACAGCACATTTATATAATTATAGAAAGCAATTCCTTGAAAACCTCTTTTTAGTTGAATCCGGAGTAAGGGTCAAGGGAACAATAATGTTTTGAAGTTTTATTCAAACCCAATAATTTAATACGATTATGAAGATGCCCAAAATAGTCGGTTTCTTCATACCGCCCGCTCGTTGGTTGCGTCTTCGGAAAGTCTGAACCTACAGATGTACATCTTTGCGTCCAATAAAACATCTATTTACAACCGAAATGGACAGATGGATAGTCGGCTATACTTAAAATGAAAAATTGAACATTTTATGGGAGAGATTCTAATTTTTGTTTTAGCTCATCTACAACAACGGGGAGAATTATCTTTCATTCAACGTTTTTTTTTTTTTAAATGTTATAAAAAAAAAGGCTCTCATGATTCTGGTAAGACTTCTCTCCTATATTTTTTAAATGGTTATTACCCGCATTCTAAACTACTTTTCCAGCTCTATAGATACTGGATACCGGGTCTAATTGTGCTAGCAGGCTCAAAGCGTAGGCTTAAAAATATTTTGCGTTTTTTGTGTCGCATACAGTGTTGATCCTCCTTTCGCTGACAGAACTGTTATTCGTGCTATGTTGGCTCCGACGCTTTACTGGCTGAACAGAATGATGACGGAGACGGAACTGGAGCCGGAGCTGGAATAGCTGTCAAAATATTGAATACACGCAAATTCAATATTGCGAACACAACGGAACGTAGCCGCATACGGAGCTGCAGCCGGAGACGAAAGAGTTCACCAACTTTTAACTTTTCACGTACGACACTTTTGACGTTTCAATTTGTATGAAGAAAAAAAAAAACAACTTTTTGGGTCGGAAAAAAATATTGTGGTTATTTGTATCGCGATAAAAAAAAATATTTATTAAAAGGAAATTATTGGAAACAAAAAATGTGAATTTTGAGCTTGTACACAAGAATATTCTTTTGTTTTTCTTCAAAATACTTTCAAAGCTGGTACAGCTGCATTGTGGGCACGTAAAAAAAATAACGTACGACACTTTTTGACAGCTCTTCCAGTTCCGTCTGCGGTTCCAGTTCCAGCATTCTATCCTGTTCAGGCAGTTAAGCTGCTAAGATTGGCGATGGAGATTTGGTGAATGTAAGAGAAACGTCAGCAAGGTTGTTTTTTTTTTTTTTTGCAAAAATATACTGATCAAATTTTATGATTGGAACTAGTAGGTGGGTTTTTTTTTTTTGGATATAAAAATAATACGGCATCGCTGTAGGTGTCGCGTCGACAGCCATTTTGGAGCAAGCGTTGTAATCAATATCTTGAGAACGGCTCATGGTACCTACACAAAATTTGTAAGCACATTTTCTATAGAAAATTTAATTTTCTCTCTTTTTTCATAAAACATTTTTATAGGATTTTTTCAAACTTAAGTTGCCTTAAAGTATGTTTTTTTTTTTGTTTTTCCCCAATATCTCCTTAACGGTTGATATTATGATAAAAAAAAATCTACAACAAAGCATTCTTTTAGCCGCCTTAACTCCGAAAGTATAAATCGTAAAAAAAATGTACTATGGCAAAAAAAAGAAAGATAATTAAATTTCCTATACAAAAAGTGCTTACACATTTTGCGTTTTCGAGATATTGGCTAAAACGCGTTTTTCCAAATGGCGGCTGACGCACAATATTTACAGCCGCACCATTTTCTTGGTATACTTAGAAACGACCCACCTACCTATTTCAATTATAAAATTTGATCAGTATTTTATGCATTATGCAAAATCTTTTTTTGCCTCTGGCTTCTGGCCTACAAAAGGTTCTGGGCATTCTTAGCTTGACTCTGAAATTGTAAATGTTGAAGAGGAAAGGTCCTAGTTTAGATCTTTGCGAAACTGCTACTCTGACTGTCCTCGATTTTAATTGAGAGTTTCTTATCTGGTGAAGAAACACCGGGAAAGAAGCTATAAATAATTTTTGTAAGTGAATGAGTAATATCTCAGAAACGGTTTGTGCTAGAGAAAAATTTTATTGCACAATTTTGTAGCTGAAACAATTTCCCACAGAAATGGTGTAAACAAATGTTTTCGTAACATTAACCGTTCAAAAGTTACAGCACATTTTCATGACCTTTGGCACCTTCTATGAGATTTTTTGACTTTTCGCTTTGCTGTAACTTTTTAACGGTTAATGCTTCGAAAACAATATTAAGGACCATTTTTGTAGGAAATTGCGTCAGCTACAAATTGTAGTATAAAATTTTTCTCTAGCACAAACCGTTCCTGAGATATTTGCAAAAAACTCATTTTAAGTACATTTGACCACTTATACTGACCAGCCTAATCTTTTCTTTCTTTTGAATTTTTTCTCACTTTACTAGAGATTGATGTTTTAAATCGAGATGTATTGAAATGATTGAGATTAGGTTGGAAAATCGAGAATCATCAAAATGATTGAGATTGAGATCTATTGAAATGAAAATTTGTGATTTCAATCATCAATAATTTTCGATGATCGGATCAATAAAATCGAATCGTTCATGATTGACACAGCCCTAATAAATATGTAATAGTCTGTGACATGGTGACAGCGAGCGAATAACTTTAACTTGCCAAATTTGGCATTCAATGGATAGATGTTTGGGATTTTAATTTTCTCATGGCCAATTGACTTTAAATCAGTAAAAGGATTAAAAAAAAGCCACAAATATACCAAGCAGTTAAAGGATTCTAAGAAATGAAAAGATTTCAAGCAGTTAAAAGAATTCAAGCAGTCAGATGACTTCAAACAGTTAAAAGACTTCTTAAAGTAAAAAAAACTTCATTGCAGAAGAATGCAATCAATGTAAAAGACTTCAAAGAACTCAAGCAGTCCTTGAGTAATGCTTTTAAGTGCCTTAAATAATTGCATTATTAAAGACTTCAAAATTGATTGAGAATTATTTTTTGAAGTTGAAGTACTGAGGTGTAGTAAAAATACTTTAAAATTAGTCTTTTTCTTCAATTAATTGCAGCTCTAAAATGATTGCATTCTTTTACATCTTTTCTAAATTGGAAGGCAAATATTGATGAAAGAGTAAAGAAGGCTACTGTAGCACTCTTTACATGTAAAAAGGCCATGGGCTCAAAGTGGGGCTTTTCCCCAAAAATAACCCACTGGCTATATACCTCGGTAATCAGACCGATACTCACTTATGGAGTTGTCGTATGGTGGACCGCACTGGACAAAATGGTAAATTTGAATAAACTCATTGAAGTCCAGCGGTCAGCAGGTATGTGCATTACGGGAGCACTTCGCTCAACACCAACAGCAGCTTTAGAAGTACTTCTAAACCTAACACCTCTTGAGATCTTCTCCAAAATGGTGGCAGCCAACTCATGCGTGAGGCTTAGAGCCACCTCTCAATGGATCAGTAACAACACTGGCCATACTACTATTTTAGACAATTTCAGATCTATCCCAGATCGCTTAGACTATACCACCCCAAAAATGGTATTCAATAATAACTTCCATATTTCTATCCCCTCAAGATCCTTTTGGGAAGAAGGAGGACCTCAAGAAGAAAACACGATACACTTTTATACAGACGGTTCAAAGACCGACAACGGCGTTGGAAGTGGTATCTATTCAAAACAACTGAATCTCAGTCTATCATATAGACTTCCCAATCAATGTAGTGTGTTCCAAGCAGAAGTAATGGCGATAAAAGAGGCATTATCCTGGCTCAAAGAAAACGTTATATCTTGTAAGGATATACGTATCTTCTCAGACAGCCAAGCCGCTCTCAAATCTCTCGCGTCTGTCTCCACAAACTCTATCATAGTCCACGACTGTCGATCATCTCTGAATGAGATGACAGAACAGTTCAACATTCACCTCATCTGGGTGCCGGGCCACAGGGACATTCCGGGAAATTGTAAAGCTGATGAGCTCGCCAAAAACGGAACACTTCTGCCCACTGTTAGACAAAGACACAACATAGGAACGCCACTTGCTACATGCAAACACCTCTTCAAACAATATGCTCTAGAATCAACAAGTGCTAGATGATCACAGGGTACCACCTGCCTAGTAACTAAACAAATATGGCCATGCATAGACCTGAAGCGGTCAAAAGGCTTGATTTCCCTGAGCAGACAAAGTTTAAGCTCCACAATTGGAGTCATAACATGACACTGCCTCATAGGTAGACATGCTAAGAGGCTGGGGGTCTACACAAATGACTTCTGTAGAAGCTGCATGGACGAGGAAGAAGAGGAATCAATCCAACATCTTCTATGTACATGTCCGGCACTCTCCAATAGAAGGAACACCTACTTTGGTAGCCCCTTCTTTGATAATACCAGTGAACTGGCAACGATAAACACAAAATGTCTCTTAAACTTCATTAAAAGCACAAAATGGTTTGATTAATTTCATAACTCTCCCATGAGTAACTTTCCTTAGTGGTACCACAATGGACCCTTAGGGTCTAAGTGAGTCAACAACATCTAGACGGCCACTCTAACCTAACCTAACCTAACCTTTACATCTCTGGGTTAAATAATAAGCCTGCGGTATACATATATAGATATAATATTTTCTACCAAAAAATTCCAATTGCACTTTTTTCCATATATGAGTTACAAGATATTTACTTCAAAAATGTTAAACACTAATAGCCAAAGAAATTTTATTAAACATTTATAGGTATTTATAGATCAATGAAATCCATTGTTTAAAACATACATACGAGTAGGAAGTAAAGCTATTATTTTGTTCTGCATTAATATAGTTCTTTACAACATTTAAGCTGCTTATAAAGTGTTACTGTCTGTTGATCGAAGTAAGCTGTTAGGAAATTTACCCCAACTGGATGGCCCAACTTGTATTTTTCGGTAAAATTTATAACCGAGAAATTTATACGTCCTTCAACCGTATATTTATCAATTCGTGTCTCATCGAATACAAGTTTTTCTGATTGCCGGTAGAGAAAGTAAAAATAGCGATTCATGCCCATATTTCTTGGTGGACCAGCACTAACGTATTCAACTAAAACTTCTGCTGCACTAATATCTTTTCCAGGAATATTTCCAATCAACCAAGTAAGAACATCTCTCATATTAGGATCCTGTCGGGTTGGTCCATCTGGATCAACAACCATCAGAGTATAATAACCATCCGGATCAGCATTCCAATCTACAATAACGGGCTGGTTCTTTGTTTCGGTTGGTGTGATATTCTTGCCTAGATCCAAAAATGCACCATTATCAAAGACAACCTATAAAATTATATATAAAGTCTTCTTCGAATTTGGAAATCAATTAAAAACTTTTTACAAACCTTTATCACTTCTGGGGAACCTACAACAATTCCTGGGTAGGCCTCATTAATTTCTAAAAGCGCCTTGTTATAATCTGAACTGGCAACAAAACTCAAGACACCAACTAATAATCCTAATATAACAAAGGATTTCATTATTTTTTTAAAATTTGACTATTTATGCAATTTTTTCTAAATAAAATGGATACTTCCTCGATCAACTCCAAATGAGAATTGAAATAAATTCATGGAAAAAATGTTAAATAAAAGGGAAGTGAAATCTATTTTAGGTAAATATTAGTACACTTGTGTGTGCTTGCAGATAAGACAGTTTGACATTGAATTTGTTTAAACACATTTAACGTTGTTTAGTAAATAAAAGATTTAAAGTGATAAATAAAAAAATATAACAATAAACTTGAAAATATATACCTGGGTAAAACCTGCTGCCCAAACAAAAACAACGACTAATTCATAAATCGCGACAGTAACTGTCAGATATTTTTAACTGTTCTAACTCACACGTGCCTTTAAAATAATTAATGAAATTTTATCTTTATAAAAAACGCCATTGCTGAGGAAAAGAAAAAAACGCATTGGAGTTAAGAAAGTTAATAAAGTAGTGTTTACAAAAGGATTAAAAAGCGAGTAGGTACTCTGAAAGTAGTAACCTGTGGCGTAATGGTAAATGTGTTGGACTGTAATGCCAGAGGTCTCAGTCAAATTCCCAGCCGCTACTACCTAAAACAAAAAGTTCCATTCACTTCAGCCGTTCGAATTCTGCAATAAATTGTAGGTCCTCTCCATTCCTGCAGACACGCTTACAGGAATGGTTGAGAGTTGTATTTCACTAGGCCCTGGTTCTTAATGAGCCGTTGTGCCACCAAATTTATTTTTATTTAAGGTACTCTGAAAAATTCAAATTTTGTTCAATTTTCTCAAAAACTAGAAGACATTTAGGCATCTGGCTTCCAGTATTTGACTAAGGGGGCCAGTTATAGCTATCATTGTTAATTTTGGGACATTTAGAAAGTCAAATTTGTAAATATTTTGATGCCAAAATATAGGCCATGACTTGAATTAATATTCTAGTCAAAAAAAATTTCATTTTGGCCAAACCTTTCACTTAAAATGACTTTTATTATTTCAATGATTGAACTACTTTACCAATGATTGAGAAATCCAAAGCCATTTAACGTCGAAATTTGAGCCGGAATTAATTTTTTTTTTTACTAGAATAATAATTCAAGTCATGGCCTATATTTTGGCATACAAATATTTACCGATTTGACTTTCTAAATGTCCCAAAATTAGCAATTCAAATGTACAATGATGGTTTTCAATGATAGCTATAACTGGCCCCTAAGAATCGATAGAAGCATCGAATATTTAAAACAAAAATACTAATAGTCTAGGATCCCGCCATAGAACGACCTACCCTCATCGAGGTACCATCAGATAAGAAGTATGCAGTTTTGTAGGTAGTGTCTAAACAAACATTTTGCGCAAGGGTTGCCTAGCGTGAAGTGGTCAAGGCTTAGGGTTGCCAAATTTTAAAGTTAATTTTTCGGGTTTTTACAATTATCTGATACAGGTCAGATGGTATGTCTTAAATACATATAAATAAAATACCATAAAAAAGTAAATTTTGTTTAAAAAATTTAAAATACGTGCTTTTTTATAAATCGCAATTTGAATAGTGTAAACAAAGATAAAATCCTAGAATCTATTTTCTAAACGAAAAATGGTAAAGAGTTGGTTGATGGATATGGATATATGCATAAAATGTGAAAAATCTACAACTCGAGATATGAACGTTTAAAAGCAACAATGTAAAAAATGGACGTTGGAGAAAAAAATTACCATACATCAGGGCTATAGTTTTTGGATATAATTTTTATATTTTTAGAAATTAGACAAAAAATAAATTGACTCGTATTTGCCAAGTTTTCGACTTAACCTCATTTTTTGGCTAAGTGAATTTTTGAATAATGTAAATTTTGTTCATTAATTTTTGGCGGTTTTTGATTTTTTTAATTTTACGCGCATGTGTATTTTCATAAAAAAAAATAATAATAGCAACGTAAGGACACATTAATTACAAATACGATGTTACCATATTATTTCCAAAAACATTGTTAGGAACTCAAAATTGACGAACTTTTAACTATCGATATCTTGAAAAATTCTTAATGTGTTAAAGGATAAAACTTTGATAGTCTCAGAGAGGTGACAGTAAATTTGGAAAGGTTAAGTATAACCAAAATAAAAGTACGTGGATATGGGGTGTTAAAAATTGTGATTTTTCCAATTATTCTTCAGGAGTATAACCAATTATTTGTATACATTAGAAACACAAAATGGTGCTCTGACATTTTTCCTAAGCCTCAAGACCTCAATCTTAACCGTCCGATTTATAGAACCCAAGAAATAAGCTTTCCAAGAGAACCATATTTTCAGTCTAATAATTTGAATTAAAAAAAAGCCAGGTGCCGTTGTTTTTTAATTATTTTTTTTTCTTTTTTTTTGATTTTAAAAAATTACCCCTCCGCCTAAAGGGGGGGAAATAGTTGCGCGATTTTTTGCAAACTGAAATTGTGCAATTTTTTATTATTTTCTAAAGCGCCGTAAAATATATAGATTCTCAAAACATCAGTTTGCTTTCGCGATCAAAAATTGCACAATTTTAGTTTCCGAAAAAAATCGTGCGAATTTTTCGCAAACTAAAATTGTTCAAAACTGCATTATTTTCTAAAGCGCCGTAAAATTTGGATTTTCAAAACATCAGTTTGCTGCCGCGATTAAAAATTGCTCAATTTTAGTTTGCAAACAAATCGCGCGATTGTTTTGTAAACTTAAATTGCGCATACATTGTATATAAACAGGGTATTTTTTTAATTTTCTCAAAAGCTTAAAAAAGATTTTTACACCTGGTTTTCAGTATTTGCCTAAGAAATCAAAAGCATTGAATATTTAAAAAAAAAAAGTGACGCTTAATTACGAAAAATTTTGAAAAATAAAAATTAACAATATTTTTCAAAAATGTTGACTTTAAAATTTAATTTTTCGAAAACTATTCACCTAAATAACTTTATTAAAAAAAAAAAAAACAAATAAAAAAATGGAATATCTTCAAAAAATAATAGCTTTTTGCAATGCGCAATACATTATTTGCTGTCGTTAATTTTTAATATTTTTTTTTCTTATTTAAGTTAACTTCTCAGGAAAATTACCACCCCAGCCTTAGAGTGGCTAATTCTCATCGCCGTCTTTTTCGTCCAATTTCCTTCGGCCTTGCAAAAAAAAAACAAACCAAATTTACACATAATACAAAATAACACAACACACTCCTATTTTCTTCAATGTACCTAATTCACAAAAATCAATAAAACATTTTTTTTTAACATCAAACCATTTTGTTTACATTTTCAATAAATTTAAATAAGTACACCATATTAAACCCCAAAAACTTAAGGACACAACAAATAACAAACCTTATCACAATAATAACGAGCCAATGAAATCAATAAAATTGAGTTTATCTCGTGAAAGTATTAGGGTATTCTCAGTTTTTTTTTTTTAATTAATGAATTGATCCCTGGTTCGACCTGACCGATATACAAATTAGGTCATGAATCTAGTACTTTATATCTAAAGTTCTCAATGAATCTTCCTAATTAAAAAAGATAGGTGAGTAATAACCCCAATTACGTTAGATAGAGCTGATGAAACCAAACAAATTGACTATCATTTGCTATCCCTTATAAAGAAGTCCTCTCTATCCTATAGTTATTTTACATTCTCTGGGTTGGTTAATTCTACTCCTATATTGGGCGGAGTATATTTATCTCTTATAGCTATTAAGTTCTTTGTCAAAGTGTTTTGTTTATAGTCTGTGAAACAAGCAGAGTAGATATAATTAAAATCAATAAATAATCATTTTTTTTTTTCTTCTATAATTACAGTGGGGTCTATAACGTTTTCGTCAACGATAAACTCATCCATAGCTATAACAGCAATGGAAGCTTTGGCGAATTGGCGCTTTTATACAATATGCCCAGGTAAGAGAATATTTCTATACAATAGAAAAAGAACAAAAGAAAATGTGTTAAGGAGAGGAAAGAGGCTGAAGGCATAAGGAATAAGTTTATATTTTTTTTTTCTTTCGTTCGTGTGAATTCACGCGGAAAACTACATTTTGAATCCTTTGTGTATCCAGTCAGGCAGACACATATCACGGCAACAGTGTGACCGTTTATACTTTTTATAGTATTACATTTGCATTTTTATATGTTTTATGTTCTTTTACTTGCAAGTGACATAGGTTTTCCATAATATGTACCTATTAAGGGATCGTAAAAAATCCTCCCATATCGTTATGATAATAGAAAAAGGTTTTCGAGAAATGTTAGGTTTGTTGTTGACTTGCGAGTTGGGTATAAATTGCTGTTAAATAAGTTTCATGATTACGCGTTGTCTTCTCTTAGACCTTTCACGATATCAAAGGGTTCAGTGTTTTTCTTGTCGACTTTGAAGGGGAAGTTTACAATTGTTTTCCTGTACAGCATCAAATTCGAACAAATTTGGCTGTGTGATTCTTTTTATTTGGTCCCTAGTAATTCTATTATATGCGATTTTAAAGGTATAGATGAAAAAGTGCTGTATTATCGATATAAAACTCTTAGAATTTTTTTCGAAAATTTTACAGGAGTGTGAATATTTTATTGACATACTTTTTTTTATTTTAGATGACGCTTTCAGTATTACGGTCCACGATGGGCCTTTAAGCTAGCTAGAGACCGAGCCTAGCAAAGTGCCTCTAGTTATACACATCAAATTGGTTATAAGGTCAACCTGTCGCGTGAGGTCTTCTTGTGCTATGCAGTACATTATAGAGGCTCTGCCTCTTGCGTGGAATTTATATAAGTTTATATTTATTAAGAAATCATCCCAAAGAAGTGGCTCTCACCTTAGCCGTTTGGATTCGACAGTAAACTGTAGGTCCCATCCATTCCTGCAAACAGACATACAGAAATGGCTGAGAGTTGTAAGTCACTAGGCCCTGGTTGTTCACTAGCTGCCGCGTCATTAAAGTAATAGTAGTGCTTACGTAATAATGGTTATTTGCCGGACGGGCCAATCAGATTCCTAAAAAAGACTTTATGCGTGAAACAGATTAAACCAGCAACAGCACAAGCACAGTCAACAGCAAACACCACGCTTGCCAGCAAAAACTTCTCAAACACATTGCCACCAGCAACAGCACCCTCATTTGTATCTGTTTGAAGTTTCAAATCAAAGCATTTTCTTCGTGGTACCACACCAGCAACAGCAAATTTAGGACTTAGGCCTAACGGCGCCTTTGAAGTTGCTGTTGCTCTTCTTATCTGTGTTGCACAATTGAAATCCGTTGGTTTTAAATTAATGGTGACCGCTGTTGTGGTGGCCGTCCGCACCAGCATCCTAGTAGGATATAGCTTTGATATCGGCATCCGCACTTCTTGTTTGTCGGGTTGACAACATTCGATCTATCAGCAGAATGTTGGCTTCCTTCAGGGTCTACCAGAGTAGAAAAGCGTTCCATTCAAATCGTCAGATCTAATTGTGTCTCGCCAGACTTCTATTTTGGCGTAGCAGCGGATAGAATTTGAGGAATTTTCAAAACTTTACTTCCACCGTATACTCGACCGCCCGCCTGTGTTTCTCGAGTTTTCATTTTTCCACCCACAAAAATCGGTGTTCTTCTCTCTTATTCTCTGCCAGTAGAGCTCCCGAGGTGCTCCCTCAGCACTTCTGATCCTTGTCTGCATGCGCCAGCTTGAATTATTCATCCAACCAGGGCTTTCGTATAACACATGAGAAGGGAATCTTCAGATGGCATGGTTGATGCTAGTGGTGGGCTTGCGAGAGTTCAATGGAGTCGCAGTCAGCTAAAGTTCTTGTACTCGCGATAGTACTTTCGCGCTCGGCATTGCGGTGTTATGGATATCCTCAAACATACCAGGACCCATGTTCTGTAACTCTCACATCGAAAAAATCAGTCGAGAAACGCTGAAAAATGGAACAAAACTCATGTATTTTGTTTCAGTTTCCATCGTTTCTCGGCCGATTTTATGCATGCGAGAAGTTACAGAACATGGGTCCTGGGCCATTGAAAAAAAAAGTGGTCTAAGTATTGTCTTCTCGGATTGTTCGGAAATCCAAGGTACTGAAAACAAAGGCATCAATCCCTCCTAACGTAATCAATTTGATTGATGGTTCCTTGATCGGGAAACTGCCAAGCCTCTGTCTATATATTGCGGTGTAGCAATGGTGTGCTTGCTACGAGAACATTTCGCCCCAAAAGTCTATCACCCTTAGTCCTTTACCGGAGGTGTTATCGTGTATAGGCTGTACCCTTGCAAACTATCGAACAAAAGATCACCTCTTTTCCAATTTTCGCTTTGAAGTCGCTAAGAATAATCTTAACGTTATTTTTTGTGCACTTTTCATACATCTTCTGAAGAAGATCTTAATGGAGTCGTCTTTCTCCTCCTTGGGGCGTGGTCCCAAATCGACGTTATATTTTTTTAATTTTTTCCTAACTACGAATTGTGAACAGGAGCTCTTCTTCGCCCTCAAAAATTAAGCCCTCATCCAAAAAGACGCTGACCCTGCTCCTTGCAGCATTCGCCAAAGCAGATGTAACAGGATTATATCTTCCGTATTCCCTCTACACTTAAATACAAAAATTGAATTTACTGATCGGTTACTGCCTCTTGCTAGGTAGTGAAAAATCTGAAAATAGTAATTCTTGTCATGAAAAAGTGCCTCCCATTTTAGCCGTTTGGATTCAGCGGAAAATTTTAGAAATTGTTGAAAATTACTAAGCCTTGATTCATCATGGAGTTGTTAACCATCAATCGCCATTCCAACGAAGCGAGATTCGTTGTCATTTTTCCTTTAACTGGGGTTATCAATATCCCATTAGGATTATTGGTATTTCGAAACGGCTATGTGAAAAATCGCCCAAAACCTAAAAATCAGAAATCGCCCTTGGGCCGTTCTTCATTTTACACTATTTGGGTGATTTTTCATAATGAAAGATCGCCCAAAAATTGCACAATCGCCCAAAACACATTTTTAATTTTTTTTCCTTGGTATGGAAGCTAGCCCGAAGCGCAACCCCAAACCTAGACAGCCAAGCCTTGCCTTAGAGCAGCAAGTCGAGTATTTCTACTATTTTGTGAGATCTAGCTACTACCAGCACTCTGGTTAATCTTAAAATTCCTTACTGACCTGAACTCTAAGGTCCAGTTTTTCAGTGTGAGATCATCCCAGTTTCGGATTTAAACCCAACCTAACTCCTGAAATATTTGTTATTATTTGAAATAGTGATTTAATTCTGGACTAACTGAATCAATATTTCAGACACATGCTTGTCAATATGGAACTAGCACTTTTCGTAATAGAGTGCCTTAGCTGTTTCGATATAGTGAAAACGCATTCCTATAGTGTCTTTGATTTTAAAAGACTTTTGACACCTGCCTGGAAGTTAAAAACTGTTTCTGAATAAACTCGAGTTCAGAATGAACTGGTTTAACGCGGGTTGGGGTCGAAATACTGTAGGGTCAAAATACTGTTTTTAAAATACTGTATTTCAAAATACTGTAATTCAAAATTCTGGTTACACAAAATTCTGTATTTTAAAACTCTGTACGGTCAAAACTCTGTAT
Organism: Epistrophella euchroma; assembly: GCA_947049315.1. Taxonomy (NCBI): domain Eukaryota; kingdom Metazoa; phylum Arthropoda; class Insecta; order Diptera; family Syrphidae; genus Epistrophella; species Epistrophella euchroma. Next base: position 114,061,976 of record OX346245.1, on the reverse strand, counting down.
GGTCAAAATTCTATATGAGTAAAATTCTGTATTTCAATATTCTGCTTTTCAAAATTCTGTATTTAAAAAAATTGTTTTGATAATGTAAAAAACTGCGCACTTTTTTACATTATCAAAACAATTTTTTTAAATACAGAATTTTGAAAAGCTGAATATTTAAATAAAGAATTTTACTCATACAGATTTACTTAAATACAGAATGAACATTGAAATTTTGAATGAAATGAAATCTTATATTACAACAATTTTTCTTGTATACTTAAGCCTTAACTACATAAGCCACTTTTTGCAAAATTACAAAAGTAAAAATATTTTTTTCCAGCTAGCGCAGTTGTTTTGTGAAAAATAATATATACATTTTATTTTTAACCCAAAATGTAAGCTTTCTGCATCATTTTTATAAGTTTTCCTGTGAGAAACACTATCACAAAATGAGTTTGAAAATTTTCACTTTTGTACTTTTTCACTTTTTTGACTTATGTAGTTAAGGCTTTACTGTCTAAATTTGTATTAAATTGTAAGGAAAACAAAATTCGGAAAATTGCTACACTCAAGCCTCATTATACATATTATCATATATCATAATGAAAAATTACCCTAAACAAAATATAAAAAATATCCCCAAAATTGGAGAAATTACCCCATTTTCAAAATGAAAAAAAAAAAAAACTGGAGAAATTACCCCAACTAAATGAAAAAAATCCATTTTTCATACTGAAATTTAACCGAAAAATTTAAAAAATTAAAAGAAGCCTTAAAACAATGAAAAATGACCTCAATTCATAAAATATTATCAATTTTTTGTTGTTGCTTTTATATACATTTTTGGGGAAAATTTTGTATGTTTTGTTTGGGGCTATTTTTCAATAGGGCCAAATTTCATGTAGCTATTTTGTACCTTTATTTTAAAATTCATAATATTAAGATTTCAATGTAAAACCTCCTTAAAAAACTCAAATTCTATAATGAATTTTGCAAATAAAACATTTCAGACTTGTTCCAATATTGCTGAAGAATTTTAAGTTTCATCGTTAAATTCTACAATTTCCACATATCGAGGTTTAAAAGAAATATATTCACGAAAATAGAATTTATAAAACGTTGGTAACAAATAAGTATTTTACTCGTTTGTAAAGAGATCGTACTTGAATGATTTTTTGTAAATGTAAATGCAAAAAATTCTATTTGTACTTGTACGTGCTTAACAATGATATTGTTAACAATTTTTTCTTCGAAATATAGAACTTGGACATAACCAGCATTTTGGAAAACAGAATTTTGCACTTACAGCATTTTGAACAAACAGATATTTGGATATACAGAATTTTGACATACAGAATTCTGAAAAACAGAATTTTGGTCGTACAGTATTTTCAAAAAAAGAAAAAAACAGAATTTTGGTCATACAGGATTTTGATAGCCAGAATTCTGACCCGCTCCCGTTTAGCGCAGAAATAAATCTAGCAATGAAACAGTAGCCCCAAGTGCCTTGTTTAAATGGTCGTTTTACTGAAGGATTTTTCTAAAAAACTTTGATTCACAGAAAAAAGGAGGTTAGATCTCTCTTTCTTTTATGCGCATGTTAAATCTGAAGAAATTCTTTGAGTAAAACGACCATGTAAACAGGCACTTATTAGAGTCTCTGTCTTTCAGGCTTTTGATGAGATCATTGATTCACTCTTTTTGAATTCCTTCGTTAATGGGCTTGCCTAAGACTTCTTAAAACTCGTTTAGTTCAGTTACCAATTTTCTTAAAGCGAAGTGAAAAATATTTTTGATATTTCTATACTATATGAACAACCTTCAAAAAATAATTTTAACTTTAACGAGAAAAAATGCTGGTCAATAACTTAACCCTACCCTACTGTGCCTTAATATTACACTCTTTAAACTCTCTTTAATATTTTTCAATTTTTCAAAGCCTCAATAGATTTATATATGGCTGTCTTCATAAAGCCGTGGTCGTATCGTGGCTCACAATAACTTTCTTCTTTTTATTAAATTTATTTTCGTTTTTTTTTTTTTTTATTGCACGTTTTGCTTAAAATAGAGCTGCTTCCATACAAGCAGAAACAGAAGGAAGACTATGGGCAATGGACCGTCAAACGTTCCGTCGTATCCTGCTGAAATCTGCATTTAAAAAGCGAAAAATGTATGAAACACTGCTGGACAGTGTTCCTATGTTAAAGGCATTACAGGTAAATATATTTCAATAGATGCTTTATGGTTATGTGTGCGCATTTTCGCATATATAAATACCTTTTCCTTTGTGATAACATGGCACAGATTCATATTACAAATACAATTACATAAAATACCTTTCCTTCACACAGTCAGTAGTCACAGCCATACACACACACAAATTCAAAATCTAAATCTATTCTATTTGTCGTTTTAGAGTTACGAACGAATGAACTTAGCTGACGCTCTTATCACAAAGCATTACAAAAAGGACGAAAGAGTTATTAAGCAGGGTAAGTTGTTATTGTTGTTTTTGTTGTTTATTGTTGTGGAAAGAACAAATGTTACAGATAAATGGAGACTATTAAGAATATATATGGCGACAGGTGGGCGGTGTTAAACTATCTGGGTTCATTTATATTGTCTGTAAGAAACGAACAACTTATGTTGAGATGTAGTATGGGGCTTGGTCAACTTTGTTTAGGATTTATTTTAACTTAAGTAGTCAAAAGAAATTGAGATGAGATGTTGTTGTTTTATGTTAATTATTGTTATCTTGAAGAGTTTTTATTAAAACATTATCGCCCATGTTTTGCATTTCGGACGAAATCGATTTTCAATTTCACGTGAATTCGTTCGTTTTCGAAAATTTCGCAATTACTTCGAACTGTCAAAATATAAGGTGCATCCATTTTTAATTGTTTTATAAAGTAAAAAGAAAATGCAGATACAAATTAATTCAATGTTTCAAAATAGCTTTTAACGGCCTTTAGTCCATGAAAATTTTTGGCGTTTCGTCCTGGCGATCTCACTTGGACTCATCAGTTGACTAGTGAGGGCCTTGTCAATACGCAATTTCCATTAAGTTCAGTTCATCTTACATAGATTTCATGGTGAATACCTAGTGTGAACTATATCTAACCAGATTAGAATTCCTAATCATTAAAGCTAGAAGTTTTTTGTGCCCGTGGCCTGGCAATGTTTATATACGAAGATTTTTTTAATAATACAAATTCTATATACTACTGAAATAAATCAGCTAAGTAGAAGACTTAGCACTATTTTATTGGACTTGTTGAATTATTGATTCAAAATAGCTGAACTTAATGGAAATTGCGTATTGACAAGGCCCTTACTAGTCAACTGATGAGTCCAAGTGAGATCGCCGGGACGAAACGCCAAAAATTTTCATGGACTAAAGACCGTTAAAAGCTATTTTGAATCAATAATTTAACAAGTCCAATAAAATAGTGCTAAGTCTTCTACTTGTCTGATTTATTTCAGTAGTATATAGAATTTGTATTATTAAAAAAATCTTCGTTAATTCAATGTTATTTGCACTTTAAACGAAAAAAAGGAAGCGGAACATAGAAAAACATAGACGAACAAATTTTCGAGAAAGATTTTACTTACATATTAGATTTGACTGACATAGCGTGAGTACTGTCGAGTTCGTTAAAGTAAAACTTCGGCAACACTGCCACATTCAAGTCGCATTTCTGCAGGCAAATGAAGTCCGTTTCAAATTGTATTCACTGTTTTAGAAGCGCTGATGTTTGCTCTCAGCATTTAAATCAGCTTTTTCCCAAAATGAACATACATTACTACTGCCATTTTTTTGCAATTGTTTTTAGCAGTGATTGAGCATGTTTACTTTTAAGAACTCGGGGTACCTAACTATTGTTCTGATAAATTGTTTATTCTTTATTTCCCGCCTGGAAAAAGAATCTAGTTTTCAATGAGGCCCTGAAAAGTTTTTCATAGTTACTAACAAGGGTCTAGCAAGGGTTACAATAGGCATTTGCTAGGCTCTCTCTAGTTATGAACCTTTTTGCCTCGACAGTTAAATCCTGTCTAAGCCCTGACCAGTTCCAATTAATCCCAGAAAATAAATTAAATGATTGGTATGAGAATTGGTAACATGACGATGGACATAGCCTATATTATAAGGTTATAAACTTTGTTGGTTTGTAGGTAGGGGGTATAGTCTTGAACTACTGAACCGACTCTATACATATCTTTGGGGTGTTGTCTCCATGTTGTGTGTATATAATGAAATAAAAATAAAAATTAGATTATTAAAATATAATTTAATTTTATTATTATAAAGTAAACTTTGAAATTATCACAACATTAATTATTAATTATATAAATTATAAAAGCGACGCGTTTCTGATATGTTAATCCATCTTCGGGCTTCAATTTGTTGAACTATGGTGCTAATTAGCCAAGTATATTTGTCTATACATTCCAAAAACATGAAATTCTTAGACTTGATAGAGATAGAGTCCTTTTTATAATAATAAAATAACTATAAAATTATAATGAGAGCTTGTGGAGCGAAAGCTTGGAAAACGACGAAGGACAATAAGGTTAATTTACGAAAAAATGAATATTGTTATTAGAGTTTAAAACGATCCTTTATTTTATTAATTTTCATAAAATGTTTTCACTAGTTAGTTACTAGCTAGAGCTTCATCAGCACTTAACTTAATAAATATTCTCAGCGAGGCACTAAAGGGGGTCTGTCATATTTTCCTCGTCTAGATTTTTCTTACCGAAAACTACCCAGGGCCTTGTCTAAACTAGCCAAAAACTTGCCATTTTTCCAGCCGGGTTGTTGAAAGTTTTTAACGTAAATTTCAGATTCAGAAAACAAATATATAATTTTATTTATATTTTGCACCAATAAATCATGAAACTAACAGCAACTGGGGCAATTCCACAATAATTCACAAAGCATTTAAAAAGTGGATTGAATACGTTCAGAAACCGGAATGAACCGAAATGCAAAACACCAATTTTCACTTTCGAACTTTTAATTCACAATTAGCTTTTCCAACGAATTGTGGAACACCGAATTTCACTTCCGTCATGTGAATTCACAGTAAGTGGAATACAGAACAGGGGCCCATATGTAGATAATTTCAAAGCTTAAATTTCTATAAATATTCGAGTATAGTAGGTAGCATCTCATTTATATGAAAAGGACATGTGCAGATAGCAGATAAAATCAACCACATGCTTCTATTGAATTGTATTGTTGTCGAAATGGACACAGCTCCTATTCATAACAAAATTACTCGCAGGCCTATTAATAAAAAATCACTGTCCATTCCTTAACAAACGTGTTAGCGCTGGCACACGGATAGGGAACTTATGAATACACATCATCATAAGAGAATAGTTCCAGGTTCCAGTCTTTACCGCAGGCAACACTTCATCAAATTCTGGATATACATATATATATTCTAGTACATGTGTCACACACAACACAAGTATACTTACTCTTAGAAGACAAGTATGTTTGTAGTTGAAAGTTGATGTTCTACGTCAGGTTCATAGTTTGCCAGGTTTAGTATGGGCAGTAGTGATGGGAACTATCGAAGGATTTCAACTATCGATAGTTAGTAACTGATTGATTTGAACTATCGAACGAATTCATTCATTCGATTCAAGTAAAGCCTGTATTAATATAATTTTGTTTATAAAAGAATGATTAATTCGTTCTAAACGATAAAAAAAAAGTCCAGGGCCTGTGCGAGCACTTAATGCGCTTTGGGCCGAAGCATAAAATATCTACATAATGTATATAGATTTATTTTTTAATGTGTCAAAATTTTTGTACGGCGGATCGGAAAGACAAGTACGCCAATCGATTTAGAAGGTGGATATTACCTAGTGTCACGGCCGACGCTCTGGAACCACTAGATTATTTTGACAGGTGTCAAATGTGCCAAAATTTTTGTACGGTGGATCGAAAAATGGAGTACGCCAATCGGTTTAGGAGGAGGATATTACCTAGTGTCACGGCTGACGCTAGCAACAGGCGGATTTTACAAAACCGCTTTCTTAATTTTGTTTTACCTGACAAACACTGAAAATTTTATCGAAATCGTTTCCAGCCGTTACCCGTTAGCAAGAAATAATAAAAGTGGGCGTGGCAGTAGGTGGATTTTACCAAAACCGCTTTCTTATTTTCTTCTCGCTTATAGGAACAAACACTGAAAATTTCATTCATATAGTTTGAGCCGTTACTGGGAAACCAATAAACAAAAAAGTGGGCGTGGCAGTGGGCGGATTTTACTAAAACCACTCTCTTAATTTTTTTTTCACCTGACAAACACTTAAAAATTTTATCCAAATCGTTTGAGCCGTTACCGAGAAATAAAGAAATAATAAAAGTAGGTGTGAGCATGAAATGAATGAAAATAGTTACTATTCTTATACGAACAGAGATATTGATGACAAAAGTAATAAAATGCACAGAATCTTTCAGTTCAGCTATCGGTTGAAAGAGTAACTGAATAAAAATCAGTAGAATAAGAACTAGGCACTAGATGTGTCGATTGAAAAGTATACTAAAATCGTTCAAAGCTTATATCGATTGAAATAGTAACTGAACGAAAATTGTTTCAATGAGTGAAACAAATGAATGAATGAATAAATAGGCACTATCGAATGAATGAACACTTGGCAACTATCGAATAAGTCGATAGTTCCCATTACTAGTGGGCAGTCGCTTCAACTTGTTGGAACTATGTATTAGAATGCTGCTCTGGTATTGGCCGAAAAAAGTTGTCGATCATTTATCTGTAAGAAGTCCGGAAATCGTTTCTGACGTTTTATCCTCAATCTCGGAGAAATAATTTCCGATAACTTTTCGACCATAACATCGCCCCAAATAGTGCATCTGGATGGCTGTAACAACCTGCTGATGTGTTGCCCTTGGATTTTCATAGCCCCACAATTTGCAGTCTACAGTTTTGCTTGTTAAAATAATCACTTAAGAAATGCACTTCATCTGACATTAAAATATTATTTCAAAAATCAATTTGTCGAGCTTTTTGTGTAAAAGAAAAGTTTAACGCATTGTTGTGTACTGTATCCCCACCTGGAACGATGATCTAGTTTTTGATGATGTTCTAAAAAGTTTTACATAAATGCTTCCAAGTTGCTAACAAGGGTTACTAACGAAATTAGATAGGCCCTCGCCAGTTAATTTGCTTGAGATCCGATCCTGACACCTTCAACACCTACCAGTCTGATAAGCAAGCTAACCAATGGGCTTATTTCCAATAAAAAAGTACAATCTTGAAAATGAAAAATTGAACTTAACAAAAGTTACGTGTTAGGCTAATGTCACACGAGCGTCTTTTTCTGCGCGTCCATTTGGAAGTACGTCCTGAGAACTAAGAAAACTTTTAGGAATGGACACACGAGCGTCCATTTATTGGTTTCGTCCGCGTGTCCAACTTTGTCGATTGTTTCAATTTTATACCGCGCAGATTGTAAAACGGCATTAGGGGTACTGTCGTAAATTAAAATGGTCACACGAGCGTCCAAATGGTCGCGCTTCCAGATGACTTTTTTTTGTGTTTTTTATTTTTATCTTTGTAGTGGATCAATATAATATATTGCTGAAATTTTCACAGATAATGTAAATAATGTATCCAAAATTAAATTTAAAAAATTGAGTTAAAGTACCGTTGAGCTTAGATAACGGCAATATTAGAACCCTTGTTCTATGAGTTCATATCTTATCAATACATGCATGGTTTAATCTGTTTTTTTCTTATCTTATATCTTTCGTTTTAATGATCCGGTTTTCAAGGTTAAGATCTTAAAAGAAAGATAAAATATCAGGCTATATCTATTTTAAACAAATTTAGAGGAGGGATACCCCCTTCAACCCTAAAAACGTAATAAAGGAGCTGGAATTCCTAGAATTCTAAATTGAAAAGTTGATGTAAAATTTGAGAAACTAATTATGCAAAGTTATTCCCTGAACCCTTGTCTAAAATAATGCTGGCAATTTTATACGCACAAACCTAACAAGCATTGTTATTGGCCCGACTCCTCTCTACAAAAATGTTATACAGTTTTTAGCGCACATTACAACAGGGAAGGCGGTAGGGGCCGTTTTTTTGAATTTTCACCCACTAATTCTATATTAATTTGATTTATCAACCAAAGAAAAGGAACTAACTTAGTAAAATATTCTGTCCGCGCGTACAAGAACTAGTTCTAGTGACATCAAGAAAACTTTATACTGGACGCGCTTCCAAATGGAAGTTCGTCCATTTGGACGCTCGTGTGACATTGGCAGGGTTACCTTTTCTGAAAATGACAAAAGGCTGATTTTAAATTATATTAGGGGAGACAACTGCATCCTAAGGGGGACACAAACTTCAACTTGTCTTAATGTCTTAATTGCAATAAAAAAAAGACATTGGCGCAAAATTTTAAACAGCCTGATGTTAAGTTATTAGCATGATACTACCTAACAATTTTCTAACTTTAAAACTCTTTACTAAAATATTGTTAGTTTTAAACATTTTCTAACTAGTATCATACTAAACCTATTTTTCTAGCTGAACACGCCTAAAACAGTGACAGTTCAACCCATTTTTGCAATTGTAGCTGCCAAAGTGACACTTGGACTTGTATGATACTAAAAAGATAAAATAGGCATTTGGCGATTTCAACTTTAGTAAAATGTTTAAAAGATAATACGATTCTAACTCGTTTAAAATTTGGAAAATCCTGTTTTTAACCTAGCATCATACTAAAAATGCTTTAAAATCATACTAAATCGTCTAAAATTTTGCGCCATTTTTTTACGATTTCATAATGTTTATGAACCTCGCTCCTTTAATTGGTTTGTACGACTGGATCGTTCGGTACGAAAAACGGATTAATGAATCGATTTGAAATTTTACAGATATACTGGTGGTTTATAGTTCTTTAAAATGTCTTACCAAATTAATTCATGTAATCAATATTTGTAAAGCAGTAAAAGATGTACTAAATGTCTTTAAAAAGTCGTTTTTTTAACCTTTTCTTAATTTTACGGTGAGGGGCCCAAAAAATTAATCGTTGTAAAGTTTTAGAAAGATCTTGTAGAAAATTAATTCTAGTTTTAAAAACTGTTCTTATATTTTCCGTGTCGCCAATCCTTGCTGAGATATTGGTAACCAAAGTCAAAAGTCTCTTTGTTCATCCAAAGCATATTATTTTGAAAAAAAAATTATAAAATGACAAAAAAACGACATTGGAGCTATGATTGCGCAGTAACGGTACCTTAAAAAAATCATTTGCTTAAATTTCTCAATACGAATAACATAAATCTTAAGAATGCATTTGTTTCATCTCAATACAACTACTTTCCTCAGAGATACAGCCCATTAAAAAACACTTAAAAAAAATGAAATTGTTTGTGTTCTCTAAATTTTTTCGACTAGTTTATATCTGATGGATGTATCCATTATAAATTTCTAAGAACTCAATTATAACCTGCAAAAAAAAAAAAAACAAAAGAGAACAATTATATTGGAAAATAAAAAAGTTATTTGTGTTTAATATTGGTAGATTTTATTTTGGCCAACAGGTGGTTTATATGAATATTTTAAGCTGTAGTCAAATATTCATATAAACCAACCGAAGAAACAATCTAATTTTACAGCGAGAATAACAAGGCTCTAGAAAAGTTTGCTTTTGAATTTAGCTGGGCCTTCGCAAGTTCTGTACTACTTTTTCGAAAGAGACAAAAAAAACAAAAAAAAGTTGGTTTATTTGAGACCTCCGCCAGTCAAAGTCCGATAACCTTTGTATATTTAACCACTAGGCAAATTTTTATTAAAAATAAATTTTTGAAAATGAATAAATTCACAATTTGGAAAACAATCGAAATTTTTACATAAATACCAACAAAAGTCTAGAAGGTTACTATCGAAATTAGCTTGGCCCTCGACAGTTCTGTACAATTTTAACTCGGGACAAAAAAAGGTTTAAAAAAGTTGGTTCATTTTTGCTTCGATCACGGGACGTTTAGCTTTTCCAGTATTTGACAAGTTTTCCTCGTCTAGATTCTCCCTCCTGAAATCTTTCCAAAGCCTAACCTAAGCTTTATAAAAAATTTCGATTTTTCAAGACTGGCTTATGCATTAATTTTTCATACCATTATTTTGTGGGTTATAAAGTTTTTGTTATTCATATAAGAAAGACAGAAAGACTTTTCCTTCAAGTTTTTACAAGCAAGGCCCTACAAGTTCATCTCGTCTAGATTTTCCCTGCTGAAAACTTTTCAGGACCTTGATTAGACTTTGCAAAAACTTGCAACTTTTCTACGCGGGAAACATATATAAATTTAAATAAATATTATAAAATTCAATTAAACATACCGTTAACTTAGCAATATATTGAATTGAATACGACCAAATATCTTTATGTTTTACAAATGAAGAATAGCTGTTATTTTTTTTTAACTTCTCTATATACGTTAAAGTTGTTTTTTTTTTTGTTTAAGAGCAAATGAATACAATTTTTGTTCATTATAGGTGATGTTGCTGATGGCATGTACTTCATCGAATTGGGCAAAGTTTCTGTTCGAATAGAACAAGATGGCGGTGAAGTTGAGGTATCACAATTAAGCAAAGGTCAATACTTTGGTGAATTAGCTTTGGTAACACATCGACCCAGGGCAGCATCTGTTTATGCTATCGATGACATCAAAGTTGCATGTAAGTAGATAAAAATGAAATTTTCTTGTAATTTATTGGCTTTATCGCTTTAAAAAAAAATTATAGCTTTGTAGTTGTATTGTAATGTGACGTTTTCGCATTTTTTTTTTCTAAAAAATCATTTCGTAATTGATATGGAGTTATTTTGATTGTTTTCTTATTTTGTTTTATACCTTACCTACACATCTAGCGTGTATTGAAATTTTCTAATACTAGCACAATCCTTAACTTTTTAATTTAATTAATTCACCCCAAACACTCCATATCCATTATCCACACAGCTTTTATAATTTTTTTAAGTTGTTTTTCTTTTTTTAATAAGATATTCAAGCTTTTTAGATAACTGAGCCGATTTGATTTACACAAATTTCTTTTATTTTATTTTTATTTTTTTTTATTTTCATTTTTCATTTAATTTGATTTTTATTTTTCAATTCACACCCTCTGTAGTTTTAGAGACTGGATGCTTTGAGCGACTTTTGGGCAAATGTATTAACTTAATTAAACGTGGTATTCGCGATTATCCTTATATGGACGATGAATTACGCTTGGATATTGCGAATAACAGAATATAAGACAAACAAGACAGTCATTTAGAATTAAGATTTTAACAATTTACTGACAATGCTTAATTTTAACATTTTTTTTATTTTAAATTAATAATTTAATTTTCATAGCATAGATTTTAATTTATTTTTCTATCATGACCAATTTAAACCAAAAAAAAAATTAACAAATTTAAATACAAGGAATACAAGCTTTTAATTATTTAAGATTTTTTGTTTGACCTTTTTTTACATAATATTTATAGCTTATTGTATTAGAAAATATTGAATCATACTAGAACTTAAAAGTAAAGGTACTTGACAAATGTTTGTATTTACAAATAAAATTTTTGATTCCCCAGATGGAATCAGAAACATTTTACTTCCTCGTATGGCAATGCCTACAATTATTATTATAGCCATTTTAAAAAAAATCAACACAATCTGGGCAAACAAATAACTTGATAAATAAAAAATTTGAAGAAACTGCCTGTATTTGGGGAGCCGTTTTTGCGCAAACAAAATCCAGTTTGAAATTTTGTATTTGGTGTTTTATATAAAAAAAAAAAAACCGACGACAAATAAAAAATTTTAATTCCACCACCCACAAATGGATTCCCTTTCGTGAAAAATTTGTTTTCATAAAAAAAAAACTTTATGGTTTATTATATCTTTCCAGTCCCTTTATCTTTGGAATCAGGGCAACAATTCATACAATTTTATTATAAACTCTTTTAAAATTCAGTTTTCGAGAAATCTGATAGCCATACTGCCGTCACAAGCAAAAAGGGCGTATCTCAATTTTTGTAGTCTTGAGATAAATGCATTTTACTGTTTTAGGTTTTCGCACCATGATTCTGTGGAAATAACACCCACTGGGCGTTATTTCAGTTTTTTTTTTTTTCATGGGAATAAGGCCACATTTAGAATGTGGTCAAATTTCGTCGGGCCTTATTTTACGTTACCAGTTTTAGCTTCATACTCTTATAGACATTCAGAAATTCATGAAGAGAAGCAAGTTTATGATTACGATTCTAGTGTGTTAGTGTGTAAAAAAGCGCATGAATCAATTAAGTTCTAAGACACCACATACAAAAGGCACACATGCAGATCATTTTGGCGCATATGCCCTTTTTGCTTAGGAAAAGTGCAAAAAATGGATATGTGCCCATTTTCACTAGTGATTTTGAGCATTTTACAGTTGGAAATAGTTTTTTCTTTTTTCACCCAAAAATAAGACACTGTTACGTATCCAAAACTGCTTCAAACTCAATTTTCGGCGCTTACACCCTTTTTGCTTGTGACGGCAGCATCATAGGTCTATGTTCGATCCCCAGCCTCGCCAACTAATAATATTTAAAAATAAAACGGCTACTGCCTCTTGCGATGAATTGACAAAACCTCCAAGATTAATTCTTGTCATAGAAAAGTGTCGCTCACATTAGCCGTTCGGATTCGACAGTAAACAGTAGGTCCCCTCCATTCCTGCAGACACGCACACAGGAATAATTGAGAGTTGTAAGTCACTAGGCCCTAGTTCTTCATGGGCCATCAAATTTATTTATTTTTTTTTTTTATGTTTTTGATCATAGCTTACAAATATGCCTATTAAAAAGTTACGAAAAAAAGTTAAATTAATTTCTAAACTTAGTGGTAAAAGAATCCACTTCTAAAGTGAAATTCTTTCTCACTAAAAAGTGTAACAAATTTTCTTTCTTGGAGGGAATCAACATCACTTTAGAAAGTGGAACAGATTCCCATCAAAAGTGGAATAAATTCCCATGTCTAGCAGATTTTTTTGGAATTAATTCCCTGCAACTTTTTTGGCAGAACTCAACTGGCCGATTTATGCCCAAAGAAATTTCTTGGTAGTTTTGGTTTGTGTCTGGAACAATAGAGTTGAACTTGATGGCCTCTTGCTCTCGCACTGAAAAAATAGGCCTAAATGATGATCTTAATTATTTTTTTTATTTTTTCGTATTTGTATTATGTGATGTGAAACAAATTTCAAATCAAATTTTAACACAAATAGTTAAACAAACAAAATGCCAAAAACGCTTAATAATACATATTAATTGTTATTTTCGTAAATAGCTTGATTAAACCTTTTTAGTTATCGCTTGTTTCAATTTTGATAAAATAAGTTATGTATTTGTTAAAAAAAATGAATTCTAGTTTTAGATAAATATTCCTTTAATCGTTTGCTTGGATTCCTTGTGGATGTAATGAAAAGAAATATTGACGTATATGAAGAGACATTGGAAAATTTAATGATGAGAAATACTTGTTGTTAATTTTAAATTTATTTTAATTTAAATTCTTATCCTTTTGAATTATTTTTGAACTAATAAAATCAAAATTTAAGCATGAATACAAAAAAAAAATACGACTTTTACTTAAAAAAAAGACCAAAAAAAAATCGCGTGATGTTAAAAACAAAAATATTTGAAAAATAATCTATTTCAAAAGTTTTTAAACAAGTATATCAACTGATTTTGAATTTTGGCCAAAATAAAATTAAATTGAAAATTTAATTGGTAAGATTTCGATAATTTCTTCAAGAATTAAAACAATCCGCATGCCAACGCATGGGATATGGGACTATCGGTTTTTGAGAAAATACTGAAGGACAATAATTTTTAAAAGTAAATAACAATCAAAATAGATAAGGGCTTATTTTATAATAATTATTTTTTCTTAATTTAAAATTTATTTCTAACTATCTATTAATGAACAAAATCAACACAATTGCACACAAAAATCATGCACTTTTATAAAAATAAATCACAAAACAAAATCTTAAATATGCACCTTTATTAATATTTATATAAATATGATTTAGACTAATATATTATTTCTTTATGCATGTTCTTATTTATATATTGTAAATATTTAAAATCCTATTAGCATGTGTTTGATAAATGTATTGTGATTGTCTAAATAATTTTAACGCAAAAATGTTCAACTAACATTACCAAGCTTCGATGAAGTAATATTTTGAAAGTAGTCTTAATTTATTTTCAAGGTCTATACAATTAGTTTTTCTTTTAATTAAACCTTATGATTTAAGTTGTATATATTAAAAAAGGGTTGCAGTCATGATATACGTACATACGTACATATGTACTGTACATGGTGCAGGGACATAAAGCCCAAAATTTATTTTTGGGACTTATGTCCCAAATTTTATTTTTGGGCCTTATGTCTCATTTGAGTGGGACATAAAGCCAAAATTGAATTTAGGCGTTAAGTCCCACTCAAGTGAGACATAAGGCCCAAAAAAAAATTTGGACTAAATAAGAATTTCCAAATGATAAAACTTGGAGCATTTCAGGACCAACAATTTTTTTTTTTTATTAATTAAATATAATTACAATTTTGGTTTTATGGAATTTGATAAAATCAAAACCCACAATTTTGATGAATTCAAAGTTTCTTTAAATCCAGATTCTTTGAATGCAAAAGAAACTTTGCATACACCCAACCTCGCACCTACCCCAAATCCTATAGTGAGCCAAGCAGGGGTGTTGCAGGGGGCAGCATGCCCCCCTTACATATCTCACTGTTGTTTATTGTATTGAAATGCGAAATCTTTTAACTCCTCTATGCTTCTTAAAAATTTGGGATTTATGTCCCATTTTTAACAAAAAATATTTGGGGCTTTGGCCAAATTAAATTTCGGCTTTATGTTCCACTCAAGTGAGACATAGGCCCCAAAAATAAAATTTGATATGTCCCTGCACCACTGTACATTACATACATACATATTAAAGTACTTTGTCTTCGCAGAAGAAATTGTTGGAAACTACTTACTTATACTTACTTAGAAATTATAATTCCCGAACATTTACTTGAACGGTCTTACAAACTGAGGTTTTTTATTTTTTTAATATTCTGTTTTCATTTTCAAGAGCATTATGTTTTCTCTTTCCCGCACACTAAAAAATTGTCTGCGCCATAAATGTTGATCGTTTCAGAAATAATATTTTGTCCAATTGTTTATTTAAAATGCAAGATAATCTGGAACCCCAGGAAAATTAGACAAAAAAGTCAAAATTTCCAAAAAAAAAAAAAATTCTGACATCTGAATTTATGTAGGTACTTTGAAAGTTTTATTTTTAGGCCCCCTGAATTTGGATGGGCTAAGACTTGTTTTATTTACTTATTCATTTTTTTTTTGAAAAATTTGTTACATCACTTTCTTTTCGTAAGAACAATTACTGATTTCGAGAAAAACGTGTTCAAACTTTATACAAAAAATGTTTTTTGTGTTTCGATGTACAAGCTTCCACATCACCCCTGGAGCGAAAATTTGGTGTGTTTGTTTTTTTGCGGTTTCCACATTGAAAAATCATGGAAACAACGAAAATTCATTTACTTCAACTCCTTTTCTAAATGTAACCTTGTTTTGGATTAAAAAAAAATTCCGACAGAGATTAATTTTGGTGGAGAGTTTACTTTTACTATTTTGAGCACACTCTTAAAAGTGCTGAAAGTTTGCTTTTGGTTTGGAAAGAATAGTTTTAAAGAATGTCTCGAAAAGTATCGAGTTTTTTTTTTTTTTTGTTAAAAACAGGAAGGCCAGAATATCAAATTGGAATTCTTTTAAAAGTATTTTAGTATTTAAATCAATATTCTTATCATTTTGTAGTTTTACCTGGAAAGTTTTGGAGGAGTTTTGAAAATTGGCATCTCATTTCACTTTGTCACCTGGTAAATAAATTAGAGATAAATTAAAACTGAGAAAATTTCCTACAATTTATGTCTTATTCTTTTTTTTATTAAATAAATATTTAAAAAAAAAAATACGAGCGCAGCGTACAGTGGTTCGCTGTTAGGAAAAATCCTTACTGATTATAAGAGTTGACAAGAGGCACCTTTACAATAAATTTCCGCTCACTGACACGCCCACTTTAAAAAAAAAACTAATATATTCTTAAAAATTGATAAAGAAGAGGGTTGTGTTCTGTGGAAATTTTCTAGTTAACATCATTTTAAACAATTCACAAACAGAAATTTTTTTGTAACGCCCACTTTTTTGGGGCGTTTTTGACCAAATTATTATTTTTTTTTTTTCGCTTGTTTGAAGTAAAACTCAAGTTCAATAGGTTTCCTATGATTGGTTGTTTATATATTAACCGTTAATATTTAATTTTAATTTATTTTTTATATACATAGGTATAAATAAATTTAATAAAAATTTAAAAAAATGGTATCGTGCATATAAAAACAGCAACAAAAAATATTCAAATCATCTTTGTATAAAATATTGTGTGAGCGGAAGTTTATTGTAAAGATGCCGCTTGTCAACTTTTATAACACCTGGTGTAGTGGTTCAGATTTTATCAATCAATAACGGTTTTTTCTAACAACGAACCACTGTACGCTGCGCTCGTTTTTTTTTTTTTTTTTTTAATATTTGTCGTACAAAAAAAAAAGAATTCCTACATAAAATGTAGGAAATTTTCTCAGCTTTAATGTATCTCTTGACTATTTTCGTCGCGTCGTAAAATAATTCGGAAAACAGATATTGGCGAAAAATTCTAACTTCGTCGGAATTTTTTGAAGTGAAACTCTAATTTTTTTTGCGCCACTAACAGCCATATTATTTACTTCAGAATTAATTTAAGTGTAAATGAACTTTATACCCGTCCATTTAATCCGCTTTTTTTAAACCCGACAATTTACACTTCTGTCAATAATATTCACTAAAAAAAAGCATCAAACTTGGTGGAATAAAAATGAGTAAAACGCATATGTTCTATTTGAACGTAATAAATAAAAAATTGGATTCCACTAATTCTTTGACAAAAAGCATGACTGTTGATTATATAAAACAATTAGCATAAAATGACAGAAATAATGACATTTTATTACATAAAGGCCTAACGGCATTCAAAACTTTTTGCAAAGTGGCATAAAATAAAAAAAAATATAGGCTTATGACCCTGTGTGAATATTTATGCAAGTTTCGATGTCGAGTCATCAATCAGAACTTCACTTAGACATTCTAAAACAGATCCCAAGGCCGACTATTTAGAGTCGCAAGAAATAGAACAAATGATTTTCAATGTGAGTGACCGCACTTGCTACCGAGAAATTGCGACTGAAATTCCTTCCATTTTTCGAGCGACGCAATTGTCGCAAATTAAAATGAAACAAATGAATCTCTACGATTTAAAAATCGTAGTCGCGGAAAGAAATAAGCATGCACGCACTTGAGATTGTCAGTCGCGCGATTTTTTAGTCGCTGGAAATGAGACACATGGATTTAAAAGTGGGTGCACGCGCATGCGACGGAAAAATAGCGGCGCTAAAAAAAATGAAACAGAGGTTCGATTTTTAGGCCTAATTTTTAGTCGCAATGCCTTAAAATCGCAAGTGCGTGCCTAGCCTAAAAGTTATAAAATACCATTATCCATTCCTGCAGACATGCACACAGGAAAGGTTGAGAGTTCTAAGTCACTAGGCCCTAGTTCTTCATGAGCTGTTGTGCCATCAGATTTATTTTTTATTTATTTATTTGTTCTATTTAATATTGATAATATTATGTACATAAATTAATTTTTTATAAATTAAAAACAAGAAGCATGTTAATGTTAGTTACCTACATAGTTTTTATGCACGTTTATTATGTAAACTTCTTTAAAAAATGTTTATCTGTCCATAATTTAATGTTATTAAATTAAAATACTTCTACAATAAAAATTAAACTTTAAATAAATACTTAATTAAAAATCTATAAATAATTTCAGTCTTGGATGTCGATGCATTTGAGCGTCTATTAGGACCTTGCATGGAGATCATGAAACGTAGCATTGATGACTATGAAACACAGCTGATTAAAATATTCGGCAGTAAAAATAATATCACTGACACACGATAAATATCTAATTGAAAAAAAAAGAAGAAAAATCATATTTCGATGAAAAGTCTGAAGAAAAAAAAATAAAACAAAACACACACCTATACAACAAAACAGTATGATTCTTAAAAAAAAAAAAGAAAACATTTCACATCTATAATGTATATTTTTATTAAGCGTAAGTTAAAACAAAAGAAGTATTTATTGTAATATCGCGCAAAAAAAAAAAAAAAAAAAAAAAACAAACAACAATTAGGAACCGTTCCGAAGTTTTAGGAAGAATAAAAAAAATTAAAATTATTAACTTATATTCACGCATAAAATAGAAAACAAAAAATATTGACACACAAAACAAGAGGATCAAAAATCATCATTCAATAACTTTTTAGATAAAACAAAAAGATTAAAAAAAAAAAAAGAAAATTTACAACGCTTTTTAGTTATAAATTTCCATTTAACGGGGTGTAAATTCAATTACCATTAAATCACTTTTAAAGCTAATTAAAAAAAGAAAATTAACAAAAAAAAAAATTACATACAAAAATGAGAAGAAACAAATGAAATTGTTCCAAAAATATGCTTAGACATGGGAACAACTTAATTATATCGATTAAAAAAATGGGATTGAATGTAGCAAGATAAAAAAAATGGTTACTTATATCGTGAATTTTTTATTTTAACTAAAATCTAAATAATGTGAATGTAAAATAAAACACAACTAATGCATAATATTTATTCACAATGCAAAAAGGTATCTATATAAAGAATGATATTTGTTTATTATATTGTAGAACAAATAATAGATAAATTAAATTAAAAAAATAATGTTGAACATTTTTTCTGATATTAAATAAAACAAATGAAAATTAAAACAAAAAAAAAAAATACAAAAATATTGACTAATTTATTAAATAAATGTGAATTTCAAGTAGAGTAAACAATAAGTGAATATACACATATTAACTAAAAACAAAAAAAACATTAATTAAATTATATATACATAATTAAATAGATATAAATGAAAAAAAAAAAGAAACATTTTTTTATAAAAATAAAAAATAAATTAGTTTTAGCATTCATTTTACCTGAATATAATAAAATATTTATGAAGATTTTTTGTTTTTTAATTCTATCATCAATATAGTTATAAAAACAAATAAATGTTTTTTATTTTATTATTTTATCAAATTAAATTAAAAACTAACTGCAGAAGATAGTAGTCCTATATTGTTATAAATGTCTAATTGTTATTTAACTGAAATGAAATCCAAACATATTTATATGAAAAAAAAAAGAGAAACAATAATTTTTGTTCTTATAATTAAAAAAAAAAAGCAATGCAAATTAAAAAAAAAAAGTAACAACAAAGAACATATTGTAACTTATGTTAGTTTTTGTTATTTATTAATTTTTTATGTTTAAAACGTTCAAAAAATATATAAGTAGCAAAAAAATAAAACGCAAGATATAAAAGAAAAGAAAAAACAAAGAAAGAGAAAGCAAATAATGTATTTAAGCCATATTTTACATATAAATAGCAAAATTGATTTAAATATTTATTGTAGGTATTTAATACAGAAAGTGAACAGGAATTGTAAATCCTGTAACTTATTATTGTGGATAAAACCATTTTGTCTGATTTTAATACGTGATGTCCGTTAATAATGGTACCAAGACTGCATTCCAACTACATAGCCACATTTCAAATTCTTAAGCGACGACAAGTTGCTTTTATGGCAAGACAGAAGACACCTAATTTGTCAATTCTATTCTATATTTCATAGAAATTATTGACTTTTTTGTTTTGGTCTCCCAGATCACTTTGCACCTTGAGTATTCTATTGCTAGAATTTTTCTCTGATTTTGTAATCGTTAAATGAACACATTTGATTAATCTCATTGCTTCCATCAAATATTCTTTGGTCCGTCTTACATAAATCATTCCATGATCAAAGTAATGGACAAAATATCTTCAAAAGGATATAAGCCAAAGCTCGACAGTGCTTTCTGGATGTCCCACAAATCCGTTTTACACAGAGTAAAATTAACTACAAATCTTGTATCTTGTTAATCAAGAATGGTTCATACACAGAGTGTCCCAAAATCCATACAAATGGAAAAATGATTAATTAATTATTCTTTGCTTACTTCAAACGCAATTATTTGAAAGTCAGATTTTCGATTCTTGCTCGCGAATTGTCTGAACACCTACGGAGCAATCTGCAAATGCCTGAAAACCATTTGTAGATGATTGGCAATAGCCTGCTTGCAGGTGTTGGAATAGTAATTATCAATTTCCAAAGCTAAAATAGCTACATAGATAAAATAACCTAAAATGGACCTCGTTAGGCTAGGCAAGCACTTGCGATTTCAATCGCGCGACAATTTAGTCGCATGAAATAGAACAAATGAGTTTCAATGTGAGTGACCGCACTTGCGACCGAGAAATCGCGACGCCTAAAAGAATGAAATTTCTTCCATTTTTCAAGCGACGTGATTGTTGCATATTAAAATGAAACAAATTCAATCACATGTTTCTAAAAAATCGTAGTCATAAAATGAAATACATGGTTCAAAATGTGACTGCACGCACATACGACTGATAAATCGCAGCGCTTAAAAAAATGAAACACTTTCAATTTTTAGAGCGATTTTTCAGTCGCAACGACTTTAAACCGCAAGGGCGTTCGAAGACTTGTAGGTCACCACCCGTGTTAGTCTATACGCTTGTTCATCTGAACATCTATTAAACCAATAAAGATTGGCCCGAGCCCCAAGTAACTTCACGAAAAAGCTTTTTTTCGTGATCTTAAAGTACATAATATACATAACACATGTATGTATATGAATTTCGCAACCGTGCATTTCGCAATTATTTCACTTTTTCCATTTGGGGTGGTAACTAATATCCTTTAGTGAAGACTTCCTTATTCCACTTTTTAATTTTTTTCTCTAAGAGTTCAGTCTTACAACACGCACCCACAGGTATGGTTAAGAATTTTAGGACCTCATTATGAATAGCGAATCGAACTTAAAGCTTTGCGAATTCGCTAATTTCGTATTATGAATAGCGATTCGCTTAAATTAAGTTCGCTTCAAATGTCAAAACACCATTGCACCATTAGTAATTGAAGCGAATGTCTTAGCTCGCTAACGATAATACCTTCAGAAAAGAAGTTCGCTTAAACATTCGAATTTATTCGAACGTTCGCTTTGCTATTCATAATGAGGGCATTAAGTCACTTGGCCCGGGTTCTTCACGAGGGTTTGTGCTACCAAATTTGTTTATGTTCAACCGAATCACTTTCAGCCCTTTAAAATTTTAATTGGTGAACCATTGATTCTATTGCCACGCCTAGGTAAAATTTTATTAAATAGAAATGTTAATCCTATTAATCTGTTGAAACATCAAGAGCTCTATTAGTTGCAAAAATTTAACAAGACATTGCGTTTTTTTTCCAACGGATGGATTTTTCTGTCTGTGTCTGCTCAAAATACCATTCTGGGCAAACGGTATGTGAATTTTAGTTTCACACCGTATGTTTAAATATAGTTTTTTATTGTGTTAAACCAAAAACAGAGTTTATTCAGTCATCATAAACCTTGCCGAATTTCTATGTTTAAAAAAGTAGACTTTTCTTGGTCATAATAATTGTCTGCGAAATATTTACTGACGGTTTTTTTTTATTAACTTTGACCACTGATCTCTATAATACACTGGATAGCGCATCCATACAAGAAAGTTGAAGCCATTTGAGAATTGTTATAATGTTGAGTTGCCTATTTTTTTGTATAACAGTATAACTGTATAACATAATGAAATGCAAAATTTTTTATAAAATTGCAACTAAAATATTTTAAATTCACTTTTACAATTATTTTAAGTTACAAAAAATCAAATTTACAAACAAGTGATGGTTCTTTTGCTTTTTTTTTTTTTCTTAGAAATTTAACTTTGGTTTTTGCCCCTCTTCGGTTGTAGTAGAATTTTTGAGATCTCAGCAACTTGCCTCACTGAACATACCTAAAGTGTTGAGTTGCCTACGTACTTGTCATCTTCATATTGGAATCAGAAAAACTGTTATAATTTGTAGGGAATCCACTATTCAGTGTATTATAGAGATCAGTGACTTTGACCCATACAAATCATTAAGGTTATAAGTATTTGCAAACAATAAAAAATTCAGAAGAAAGTTGATAATAAAGTAGTATTACTAATCGAAATATTATATAACTCTTAGAGCCAGTTGTACAAACGTGGTTCGATATTAAACCCGTGGTTCAGGAATTTTAACTCGTTGATTTCGGCAGCTCAACAGAAGTTAAACGATGGTTCAAGGTTCAAGTATGTGGTGATAACCATTGTTGAACCTCACTTTATCCGGCGAAATCGGCGAGTTAAAATTGCTGAACCACGGGTTAAATAATGAATCACGTTTGTACAACAGGCCCTTATTGAAATTTTGATCAATCCATAAATAAGGATTTCACCTGGATGTTGGGTTCACTTCATGTACCGAGGGGATAGTAAGTTTATGTTCAGCAAATCTATAGCCAAAATCGTTTTTTTCGAAAAGTCTCTAAGTGCCAGTTGTACAATCGTGGTGTAAATTTTGATCCGTGGTTCAGGAATTTTAACTCGCCGATTTTGGCGGGTTAACTGAAGTCCAACGATGGTTCAAGGTTCTAATATGCACTAAAAGCCAATTGCATGCCTGAACCATCGTTGAACCACAGTTAATCCGCCGAAATTGGTGAGTTAAAATTCCTGAACCACGGATCAAATATTTGTACAATTGGCCCTAATTGAAAAAAATTGAGGAAGATAAATATTTATAAATAAAACAATAATTCTTAAGTGTTTATCTTAGTTTATTCTGTAAAACCTTTAGAATTGTAAAAGTGTTCAGCATTATCTTAGTGTCCATTTTTGCCTTCTCTTTCTTGATTTTTTTTTACTTATAACTTTGCATGATTTTCCTCCTTTAAAAATATATAAAAAAAAAACCTAACAAAAGAACAACAGATAACTTGAAACGAAAACAATCATGGCTCAAAATTTTGCTGTACCAATTTTTTGTAGTATAGATATAGAGTTGCCATAAAAAAATATGGTAAATATATGTGTGTATTTTTGTATTTGTTTAATATTTTTTTAAGTATAGACAAAAAAAAAAACAAAAATATTTAAAACCCCTTGTCTTAATTGTTAATTTATTATGTTATTTTATGTTTTTTGTTTTGTTTTTATAATTTATTAAAAAAGGGTGGATCTATATAGCCTTTGTTCCTTACATTATTTATTTTTTTTTTTTTTAATTAAAAACTCCTAATAATTACTAACTAGAAAAAACAAAAATAATTGCAGTAAATTAAAGCAATATTCATAATAAGTTGTTACAACATACAATTTTAATTATCATATTCCCTAGTGAATTATGTACTTTTTTATTTACTTTACATGTACTGATTCCTGTACATTTTGTAGCAATCAAATTAAAAAAAAAAAAAAGTTGAAAAGAATGCAAGCAAAAAGAGAAAATAAAAATAAATATAAGACACATTTTTCTAGCCTTACGGTATGTGTATAGTTTAAGGAATAGAAATTATGTATGTATGTAAACTCCTCCACCCTTGACAAAAAGAGCTTAACCATTAATTAAAAACAAAATTAAATCTTCTTATTAAAATAAAATACTTATCGGTGCAAGTGTTATTTAAAAATATTATGTTGAATAATGATGTATTATACATAAAAAAGGAATATTTATATAAAATATTTATAAAAAAAAAATAAGAGCAAAAAATAAAATACTATTCTTTGGTGTCTAGTCTTTGTGTGGGACTTTAAAATAAAAAAAAAAAAATCACAACATACCAACAAGAATTATGGAAAGTGCTGGACATTTCTCCAAAATTCAGTAAAAATAATTAAAAAAAAAAAAAAACTGTAATTAAAATTACAAAATCAGATTTGAGCAAAATTATGTTAAAATTATTATATCGGTAAAATTATATTTTATTTTGTAAGAATTAAAAGTAAACTGTATTGTTGTGTTGTGTTAAACAATAAGTAAAATTAATCACAAACAGAAGGGAAAACAAAAACAAAATCAGCAAAATTGTAGAAGCTACAACAACAACAACAAAAAAAATACACAAATATTAAATGTTTATTAAAACAAAAATCATTACATACACAACATAAATTCAGAAAACTATGATGTATTAATTATTATGTAATAATTATTACAATAATGCGTTTTCCATACCATGAATCATTAAAGATTTTGTTTATACATAATACCTTTCATAAAAATGAACATGGTATTGAATATGTTTTTAGATGTATAATGATGATCATGTCCATCTTGCCATTTAGAAATAATTAAAAAAAAAAAGATAAACTAAATTCATTTTTATGAATTAAATAAAAAATAAAGAAAACAAAAAAAAATATCAATTGTTTACTATTAGTGTAATGAAGTATGAAATACATTTTAACAAAAACAAAACTACATGAGGTGCAGAATTATAATATAAAAATGCATACAAATTATATATTATATAACCTTACTGCCAACAAGCAAATTCAATGCACTTTCAACTTCAACACTTAATGACCTATTTTCCAATCGCAATAAAATATTATTTTAATGAAATATGGATGTCTTGTTTTTACTGAAAACAAAAAAAAAATACATAATGGCTATAAGAATATAAATGATGTTTTATTGTTTTACACATGGGTAAAACTGTTCGCTTAAGAAACCTACTTTCACTTGGTAAGACAAAAGATGCAATTTAACTTATGAATCAAAAACTTAATATAAGTCAGGGTGTTGGACAGTTGGGCTTCGAAAATCACAGGGAAGTTGAAGAGTTACAGAGACACTTTCGGTCCTGTCGAGGTAACTGTCGGAGCGGAATTCTCTTCGATTTCCTACGAATCGGAGACATTTTTCTGATCGGAGAACTACCTCGAAGCAAACTATCTCCGATTCGTAGGAAATCGGAGAGAATTCCGCTCCGACGGTTACCTCGATAGGGCCGTTTATAAAGCTTCAGGCTTCTTACTTATACCTTTTACATACTTTATGTCAAAAAGCAAAGGGTCTACCATTAATAATACTACTTACTTTGATGCGTCACTTCTTATTGTTATGTATAACTAGCTGACCCGGCAAACGTTGTCCTGCCATATATGTAAATTATTTCTAGTAAATATTTTTTTTGTATCATTTTTTGTAATAAATTTAAACAAATCTTGGAAAATTTCTCACTGCGTTGTAATACATAATAAATGCAGAATGAAATGTCGAATTGACGCACATTTTTTTCTAAGTTTAACATCTATTTATGAAAATTTTGCCATTCGCCAGGGCAGTCGATAATACAAGGGTCTTACTATGTAACTCAATTTGAAGAGTATTTTATCTCTATGGATTTGACAAAGATGAAAACTTGGTTGGATTTCTTATTACTTGTTTTGTATTGACTATTTTACATTGAAGATACACGAAGATTTCATAGCGTGTAAGGAAATTATACATTTATGAGTTTTTTATGTTTGGTTTCACCTTTTCACAGAACAATCGGAATTGCTGGTGAAAAGTTTTTCGTTTCACTTTTTCACAGAACCAGAATCGGCCCCTTGCTCGCAAACACGATTTAATATAGAATGAATATTTCCGATTTCGGACGACTTTGACATTCACTTTAAAATTAGGGAGTACCAAACTCCCGTCTTCGTCTCGAAGTAGGAAGACGGAGAGAATTCCGCTCCAACTGTTACCTCGATAGGGCCGACTATACCAACTCACAGACAACAGCCGCTTGACACCGAGAGTAGTCCATAATGAACTGGGTTACAATTACAAGTCCACAAATCAAATGTGAACTTTTAAATTATACTGATGGGCCAAAAACCCCGAAATAAGTGGGTCAATCACCTCTATTACGGTTGTCGTTTTACGAAAACGACATTAAAACGACACGCCTCTCGAAGCGATAATAGGCGTTAAAATCAAACTTAAGCTTATCTCCGTTCATCTCCCTTCTAGCCATTAAGACTAGTCGTTTTTCTGAACCCTGAGTCAATTCCAGAGTCGTGTTATGTTCGTAAAACGACAACCGTAAAAGGGGTGAATAATTAGATTATAAGTCCACAACTGCCTTGGCAAATTCTTTAAAAGTTTGTATAAATATTCAAAACTTTAATTGTGAAAAATTAAAATTTCGTTTTTGTTGGTATGAATTAATTTTGAAAATTTTAAAGATTTTTTTTAAAAGTTTTTTTTCCAAAGGTTTTCTAATGGCGTTTTTCATTGTAGAAAAGATTTCATCTTTTTGCGAAAATATTTGCACTTTTTCCAGTTTTTCATTCACAAAAAAGATGCGTTCTGGATCTGTTTAATTTGGGAGATTTGATCTGCGTTTACCCATACATGTAAATAAGCTATCGTATCAAATTGTAAAGTGAATTGAAAGTCTTGCTGATCGGAGAACTACCTCAAAGCAAAATGTCTCCGATTCGTAGGAAATCGGAGAGAATTCCGCTCCGACGGTTACCTCGATAGGGTCGATTTTCTTTCAATCCGCCACCTAGACACCTATCGCTTTTAAACCCAAAATGACCAGCCCTATTCTGCTATTCGATCCGATCGAAACTTTCGATTCACGTGAAAGTTTCATTCAATTTGTCTTAAATTATTTTTGTTTGTATCTTAAATCTTTAGAGTGCAAATCTTAACTGATATTTAGTTTTGAAGTTCTCAAGAGAATCTAATTGTTTAAATCCTGTTTTATCGAAATTTATACAAAATTTGGAGCAATTATTTCCCTCCGACCGATAGCAGAGTGTTTAGCAGAATAGGCCTGGTAGTAAGAACTTTTGTTTTTTTATGAGAGGTGGGAGGAACAGCGAATCGCTTTTGAGAATAGGTAATTGCAAAACCGCCACTAAAAGCGATCCGCCGCGCCTTGTGAAATAGCCCTACTGGAAATAAATCCAATAGTTTTGAAACTTGGCACACGTATTAAGAGAGGCCTAATAATGAAGTGTATGTCCCCGTGAATCCGAGGCGGGCTCTAGCGGCACGGGCCCCAGTTAACGTCTCTGAGATATCAGGATCTCTATTTTGTAAAACGATTATCGTTGACATTACCTCATTATCGTTTAAATGAGATAACGTGTTACGAGAATCGTTTTAGTTTTGACGATACTCGTTTTTCCTTGCGACTGCTATTCGGCTATCATTTTCGTTTTTTTGCAGTGCAGAGTAGGAGTGGAGTTGATTGTGTTTCAAAATACATTTTCTTTTCGATTTCGTTAGGCAAAATCTTTATCAAACTTTTCTCGTTTGCTTTGCTCTCTGTCGTGTCTATCGTTTACAAAATCGCGCCCCAGAAAGCAAACTCGCATCAGCTCCACTGAGCAGGAGGAGAAACCTAACAAAATTTCTCGGCTAGAAGTGAAAAGCAATAGAGGGTTCACATTCAATTACATGTTGATCAACAAAAAGAAAGTTGAACATTTTTAGCAACGGTAAAATTATCAATAGTAAAGGTATTGTCAATCCGAAAGTAGTAGAAATAGAGAGTACAAAATATTCATTTTCAGGAAATTTCACTTTCGGAACGAATTACAGAGTAGGGCTAGGGCCCCAGGGGTCGATTCTCGTTCTGTGAAGCTGCGAAGTGATAAAAAAATTATCATCAGAGATTTTTCATTTTATCACTTCACGAATATGCCTTATGCGATTCTGGAACTCGTTATGATAAATATGTGTACTAAAGTGTACTAAATGAGAAAGCCCTCTCACAATTTCTCTCTTCAAACGAAACTGAAAACTAATAAGCATACAAATTTGTACTTTTTCAACCGACTGGGCGATAAAAATCAAAAAAAAAATACTAACACAAGGAAAAGAGCTTCATGTATACATTTTATGATCTCGTCTCGAAGTAATTCCTTTCGTGTGCTCTCGTCTCGAAATAAATTATACAAAATACAACTTGTTTATTCTCTCGGTTTAATTCTACCCACATGCGCAGGTCAAATAATAATTGTCTTCACAGCAGTTTTACAGAATATTTTTTTTTGTGATAAAAATTTTATCACGTGAAAAGATTATGACTTTTGATTTCAGCTTTTCAGACATCCAGAATCGAATTATTGTGAAGCTGTGAACAAATTTATCACTTCACAGAACGAGAATCGACCCCCAATCGGCCGTTGAAAGTGATCCCTTAGTTACTTTTGGTTTCTGGTGGTCTTATTAATAAACATTGTCTAACTTTAGACAGCCGTCCAAGTTCTTAAAAAACCTTTCTAATTTTTGCTAAAGTACTCTATCTTTTTATCTTGCTTTAGACAACGTAATCTTTTGTCCAAACCTAGAGAAATGCAATATTTTTTTTTATTAAAAAAGCATATTTCCGACTGTTTCAAAATACTTAGACATAGTTTAAACAGCCAAAAATCTAATTAATAAGACCATGGGTATATATCTCGCATTTAATTAAAAAAAAATAAATTTTTTGATTTAATCTTGCAACATGTTCATGCATCCATTTTCGTAAATCATAATCGGGCTGTCATGGCTATCGTTTTCTTAGGTATCGTTTGTTTTGCTTTTCGTTTCGTAATTCGTAATACGGACCCTGACGTCATTTTTACGTCATCATTTGCAGCTTTGATCGCATATTCGTCCCTATCGAGGTAACCGTCGGAGCGGAATTTTCTCCGATTTACTACAAATCAGAGACATTTTGCTGATCAAAGAACTACCTCGAAGCAAAATGTCTCCGATTCGAAGAAAATCGGAGAGAATTCCGCTCCGCCGGTTACCTCGAAAGGGCCGATTGTTTAAACACCCGTTTATGCTCGCAAATAATTTGTTGATTAAGTGCGACACCCGATTACCTATAAGGTCGCGACTTTCTTGCATACCGTGTGAATGCGGATATGATAAGATTTGTGTACTTGCTATTTAAGAGAAGTCAATTTTCGTACAAAAAAAAATATCCCTGTAAGTATTCCCTGAATTTGCAGTTTCCTGTTTTATCTCAGCATTATCGTTGATGCAAGGAATTTTTAGTTCTTCCAGATTAAATTAAAACAATGTTTGTTTTCTCTTTCCATGAATCGCGCACACGGCGTCATTTTCGATTTATTTTCAAATAATATTAAAATTAAAATACTAATTTTAAAATAAAACAGGGCGGGTACTTGTACAACTAACTATCAAGCGATGGGAGATGTGATTTTTGTGAAAACAAAGAAAATAGAACAATAACATCTTACCAAGACACCAATGATTGCTTTTCTCCTCGAATTTAATTAAATAATTTATTTTACCAAAATGTTTTTTTTTTCTTGCTTTATAATAATTATACATATAATTTTTTTTATTTAAAAAATATTTTCCATTTGCAAACGAAATGGCAAATAAGAGAAGGACAATTGAATGTTGTTGGGTTTTAGGCTTGAATGAATGTATGCTTAGTAGAAATGTTTAATATAATATTATTTTTTTAAATTTTGTTTGTCGTTTTTCTAACTATGGTGTTTGTAGAATGTATTTTGTTCCGTTACTTATTTTTATAACAAATATTGTTTTCTAAATGTCCGCCTCACCACACACAAACTCTTAAATATTGTTTTCGTTTTATTCTTGTATTCAATTGGGATTACTTTTACTTGTGTTTTATCAAAAAATTATAAACTAAGAAAAAAATCTAACTGTAGAGATCATCATCTCCATTATCGCCTGGCGGATTCACGGGCGCATTTGGACCAGCTCCTTGAGACGATGGCCCTGAGTTTGATGGGAATCTGTTTCGAAAATTATACATGAGATTATGTTTGGAAAAAAAAAACAGTAAATATTTTCTTCCTACCTAAAGTTTGATCCGAAACCACGAGATTGTTGAAGTGTCTGTGCAAACATTTCATACTTCCTGATGTCGTTGTCGGATACCGACCTGCGGGCGAATTTCATTGCCTCCTCGAAGTGGGCGCGAGTGATTTCTGGGACTGGATCATCTTCGTCCATCTGCTTAACGTAAACAAATTAGTTAAAATAAAATTCAACCATTAAACAAAATCTGGGAACTTACATCCATGGCCGAGCTTTGGTTCTCTGCTCTGTCCTTTTCCCGGCGGATCTCGGCCTCGATCGCTTGACGGATAGCTAGCTTGCAAGCACGTTGGCAAATCTCAGTCAAATCAGCGCCAGAGAATCCTTGTGTGACCTTAGCAATGTAATTGAGATCGACTTCCTTCGCCAGAGGCGACTTTCTCAAGTTTGCCTTGAGAATGGCTTCACGTGACTTATCATCCGGAAGTGGAATATAGATAAGTTGATCCAAACGTCCGGGACGCAAGATTGCTGGATCGATTATATCGGGCCTGTTAGTTGCTCCGATGATAAATACATTCTTCTTGGCTCCCATACCGTCCATTTCAGTGAGGATCTGATTGATAACACGATCAGCAGCACCGCCAGCATCGCCCACATTTCCACCACGAGCCTTTGCGATTGAGTCCAATTCATCAAAGAAAAGGACACATGGTGCAGCTGAACGTGCTTTGTCGAAGATGTCGCGTACATTTGCCTCTGACTCACCGAACCACATTGTCAAAAGTTCTGGACCTTTCACCGAAATGAAATTGGCCTGGCATTCGTTGGCAATGGCCTTGGCCAGCAAAGTCTTACCACAACCAGGTGGGCCATAGAACAACACACCACGACTTGGCTGCATGCCGAATTTCAAAAACTTATCTGGATGCTCGACTGGATATTGTACGAGCTCCTGTAGTTCTTTCTTTACATTTTCTAAACCACCAATATCGGTCCAAGTTGTGTTTGGTACCTCGACAACCGTTTCTCTAAGTGCCGATGGGCTTGATTTTGTCATGGCATAACGGAAGTTATCCATAGTGACGGCCAAAGAAGCCAGCACTTCAGCGTCGATCTTGTCATCTTCCAGATCGATCAGATCCATCTTCTCACGGATTTGTTGCAGAGCTGCTTCCGAACACAGTGAAGCCAAATCAGCTCCGACATGACCGTGTGTCTCGGCAGCAATTTGCTCCAGATCAACATCATCGGCCAAACGCATGTTCTTCGTGTGGATTCTCAGTACCTCTAGACGTCCAGTGGCATCGGGGATACCAATATCGATTTCACGATCGAAGCGTCCGAAACGACGAAGGGCGGGGTCAATTGAGTTCGGCCTGTTAGTAGCGGCCATCACAATCAAATGTGAGCTCTTCTTCATACCGTCCATCAAAGTCAACAACTGCGATACGATACGACGCTCGACTTCACCGTGAGTCTTGTCACGCTTGGGTGCAATAGCATCAATTTCATCGATGAAGATAATTGCCGGCGAGTTCTTTTCAGCCTCCTCAAAAGCCTTACGCAAATTCGATTCAGACTCACCAGCCAATTTAGACATAATCTCCGGGCCGTTGATGAGGAAGAAGAATGCACCAGTTTCGTTGGCTACAGCGCGGGCAATCAAAGTCTTACCAGTACCAGGTGGACCGTACATAAGAATACCACGAGGCGGCTTAACACCGATCGCCTTGAAGAGCGAAGGATGACGAAGTGGAAGTTCAACCATTTCTTTGATTTGAGCCAGTTGCTTTCGGCAACCTCCAATATCATCATAACCAACTGCGTTTAGGGACTCTTCTTCTTCCTAAATCATTATTTTAAATTTAATTTCGATGCTAAGCTAAAGATGTGGCTTTGAAACTTACCTCGCGTTTAATTGGATCTCCATCAGAGAAAATGACAGTCTCCGGTGCGACTATACAATATGGCTCGGGATCAGTTAAGACCACTTTGAACTCAATTGGCCGCATCGCAGTGCGTACAATGAAGTTATCGCCCATGTGAATTGGACGATATGCTTCAAGGAAGTACGGTTTTAAGTATACTTCAAACAAATTTCTGAAAACAAAAACGTATTGGTGAAAAAAATTATGGTTGTAAGTTTAACGGAAGTTTTTTTTTTTTTTTTTTTTTGTAATGCTTACCCAGTAACACCCTCGGTGGTATCATCGAAAGGCAAGATTCGTACACGCTTTCCGTATTTAACATCGGGGCACGATTGAATAGACACGACATCCGAAAGATGAACACACAGATTGTTTCGCACAACACGATTCATCCGGATCTTCTCATTGGGACAGCTATCATCGGATAGGACAATGCAAACAGTTTCCTTGCGACGTTTTCCTTTTAGAAGAACGGTGTCACCACGGAACAGTTGCAATTCATCCATCTTAGTCTAGAAATAATTGATTAAATTTCAATTAATAAGTTAGTAAGAAATTAATTTGACTTTTTATCGAATTAATGCCTGATTCACACTATAATGCCGATACCGATAAAATATTCTTACAAAAGAAACAATGATCTACTTTTTCGATTCTAGATATATTAAAATGGATCGTGGTTTGTTCGGATGCTAAAAACTTAAAAAGGCTGGTCCAAATTGGATACTTCCTTCTGCGGGTTTGTTCGTAATTACTACGCGAAGGTTTAGGAAAAAACAAAAGTCAAAAATTCTCTACAGGTGGCGATGTAGGCGCACATTTCGTAAAGGCGCACATTTGGTTTTTCTGTTCAATATATGCACTCCGAAACCACCATACCCATCGAGCTAAAAATTCAAGAAATCCTACGTACAAGTCCAAGAGTGTTCCTGTGCGTGTTCGGTCAACGTTGGTATAGCAGTTCGCCAACCAACGATGCAGCAATTTTCAAACTATAATTTCAAAAAACTCGGTCAGATTTTGCTAAAAATTTAGATAAATTTCAGCTAGAAGTCGAAGATTGTTCCTATGCGTTGTTGGTTGAAAATAGGTCTTACAGTTTGCCAATAAGTTGCAGGAATGCATATGCATTTTTGGACTAATCTCAGAAACTATGGGAAGATTTTGAAATTTTTTTTTCTTTGAACTGTTATACTTAGATGGCTTAAAAGTTTAGTAATTTACCTATAAGTAAACTATATCCAAGGTGGGAGGATAGATACACATGGAGTATTGCATTGGAGAATATTCTTCAGAAACTAGACGAGAAAATGCTGGATTTCTGGAACAGGCAGCCAGTTCATCGAGTCGCTTGGTTTATAAAGAACTCAATCACAGCCAAGTAGAACGGAACTACTTTCACGAAGGCCCGCGAGAAACCAGCATCATCTTTAAAACCAGAGGCGAACTTCAGACGCTTTGAACCCTCTGTAACCTAAGAGAAAAGGACGATTCTTTCATCTAATAGAAAAAAATGCGCAATTCTGCAGGCGACTCGAAGATATCATTGGTATTAATCCTTTCTAAAAATGGAAGAAGTCATAGAAATACTGAACGGATCAAACTGCAAAAAACTTAGTCAATAGGCGTTTTTCTTTTTTAGTTCAGAGCAGTTCAGAGCTCAGCACGAACTGTCAAACAAAAATATTGTGTTTCTTCTTGAGTTCAGAGCGCTCAGAGCTTGGAATTTGTTTCTTTTTTCGTTTAGAGCTAGCTCAGAGAGTGCTCCATGAGCTCAGGATTAAATAACCGAGCAAACGGAGTAAAAAGCTGAGCGCAGCCAACTTCATGCAGTTTTCATGCAATTTGACAGATATGACAGTTCAGTGCTCAGGTGTGTTTCATAATTAAATCGGGGTGCTTTGAGCACACTCTGCACAGAGTTTACTCCACTCGCCAAGGCTCTGCTCAGTGCTCTGCTCTGAACAAACTCTGAACTAAAAAAGAAAAACGCCGAATATGTCTCTAATGCCATGGCCCTTAGAAACCAGTATATGGAGACTAGAGAAATTTAATTTTATGTTTCAAATCATTAAAATTGACAACCACCATCACTATGTTAAAATACAAAAAAAATCACAACCAGTCCTATCCTGGAACACTAATTATGGGTTCCAAAATTCATCAGATGCGCATTTACTGCGCAGACGGCGCATACCAAAATTTTTAGCTGTTTCGATTTAATTTTTGTTTTGCATTGCGAAACCCCAGATTTATGCGATGTAATATTTCTACAAAGCATCAAGTTTGCGTTGCTGATGCGTATGAAAAATGTAGGCATTACTTCCACATCAAAACATTTTCTACATTTTAGGTACTCAGCCTGCCTATGTATATAAAAAGTTCTTTTTTGTTCCCTACGAACATCGACTGAAATATCTACATACAAGTTTTTATAATAGTACTTTTATTTAGTAAAAATAAAAAAAACTTTTAAAACATGTACCTCGTAGATATACAGTGACGGACGCCTGACCCATCTCTTTCCATCTCATCCCACTAAATTTACTTTACTTTTATCAGACCAGAGAATTTTGCACCATTTTCTGGACCTATCGATGCTAGATGATCTTTGGCAAATTGAATACTGTTTTTCTGGTGTCTTTCAGTAAAAAGTGGTACTTCCCTTTCGAAGAGATGGTATTCTTCGAACTGTTCTAGAAGAGACGTGCTAGTTCAGATCCAATTTAATATCTGCAGATGATTTGGGTCTTTATTTGAAAGTCGTTTGATTTTGGCTACATCTCTAAGTGATGTTTTTCTAAGAGGTTTTTGGGGCTGTAGCGTATGTTTTTGATCCCCCAACAATTCTGGACACCTCCCGCTGGGATTTTCTTCCCAGTGTGAAGTTTTTGAATTTTGTTTTTCAGCATTTTGAGTTTGAAAATCTATTTTCCAAAAACTATTGACTAAAATAATTCGAATTAAAAACAGAACACACAAATTGGTTATTTTGGATTTAAAATATGGTACAGCATAACATTTAACTTGTTTGTTTTGTATAGGTCACCTATACTTACTTATAGTATAGTTTTTATAGTTTTTTTTATTTTAGCGTATATAATAAAGTTAACATATTTTTCATTTTTCTCGGAATAATAATTTTGAATGGACTGGTGCCGTTTTTCCCCTGGACCATTCAAATATGTATGTACATATGTAATGTATGTATGTACATATGTACTATGTATATCCTGTTTTTGCAATTTATTTACAGAGTCCGTAATATTTCGGTGGAATTTTCTAGTAACCCATTAAATTGTTTCTTTATTTTTAAAAAATATTATGTACTTTCTCACAGGTACATGTGAAAAATTTGCAACAGGTGTATATTCCAAGAGGGTTGTGGCTTTAATATTGTGAGAATCTTTTAAAATTTCTGTCAACTTTTACAATCCACACATCGTCGGTTCGAAAAACGACAAAACTCAACAATTGAAATTTTTGAGCTAATATTTCAATTTTGTGAAGAAAAGAAAAACTATTTACTGGAATAATACCAGTCTACTACAATATTTGGAACTTAACGAGCTGTGTGGTCTTCAATATTTGTGGTGTAATCTACCTATTTATAAAAATGAGATTTCTTGAGTTGTGTCGTTTTTCTTCCGAACCGACGATATATAATTCATATGTAACATTTCATTACATAAATGAAATAGACGAGACGAGATTGGCCAATGTATAACAGTATATCGCCAATAAAAGTGATTATTTTTTCACCTAAAAAGAAACTGCACGCTTATTCGCTACTCCAAACAGTATGATCTCTTGCTAAATTCATTGGCAGTTCCTTATGTTCGTCGATTATAACAGATTTCTTTTATATTTTTCTATGTTTAATGTTAAAATTATACTGGTAAAAGTTGTCATTCCGACTATTGTAAAACTGGCTAAAACCTCACCCTTTAATGTAATTTTAGGGGCTGATAAGGGTGGTATTGCGGGTCAAACCGCAGTTTTAACCCCATTTCTCGGTATTTCAAAGGACTCCTAATTATCACAATTATAAACACAATTCCACACTTCTTCTGTCTTTTTTTTTTTTAAATTCGTTGCTAAATTTTCTGCCGCAGTAAATCATTAAATTTTCATGCTCTTTAAAATTGAGTGAGGAATATTTGTGAGCGCTCAGAATTATAGTTTCTTTTAAAATAAAACGATCGCTACGTCATCCTTACGTTGTCATTTGTCAATTCAACTTCTACCAGGGGCCTGTAACACAGCGTGACAAGTAATTGTAGGACAAGTGAAAAGCGAAAAACTTGTCCTAAATCCTGTAACACAAAGCGTCAAGTCTATGAAAGATCTTATCCTTCGGACAAGTATAGTTGGACAAGTGGATTAAGACTTGTCAACTTGTCACATTTTGTTTATAGGCCCCAGTTCATCATCAACTGTAAAAAAATTGCCTCATTATAAAAATTTAGGTCCAAGACGTTTTTTTTTCAGCCTTATGTCCGCCAGACGCCATTTTAGCATTTTTTTTTAATGCATTTGGAGGTTGGCTGAAACAGTTTCGTCTGAGACTTATAGATTTGTAATAAAAAAGATTTGTAGACTGTTTTCATGTTACAAGCGGTTTTATTTGAAAAGAAAAAAGTTTTTGAGGTTTTTAGTTCAAAATGCATTAAAAAATTCTAAAATGGCGTCTGGCAGACATACATAAGCCTGAAAAAAAAAACGTTTTGGACCTAAATTTTTATAATCAGGCGATTTTTTTTCTGAATTTTTGGTGTATCGTTCATTTGGTTATACCTCCAAGGGCAGAAGTTAATTTTCTGCAATCTTTGGAGCCGTCTGGCGGCGCGAAGGCTGAAACCAAAACGTCTGGAACCTACATATTTGTAATCAGGAGAATTAGTCTGATATTTGTATGTATCATCTACATATGTGGTTATTTCTTAAGCTTCCAAAGTTGATTTTTCACCCTCTTGGTGGCGTCTGGCAAGGGGAAAGCTGAAAGTATGACGCCTGGGACCTAACTATTTTTAATCAGTGCACAATCCTATATTGTTTATATATAAATTCAAGTGGTTATAATTCCGACATCCAAATCGAAAAATTACCCTTTTCGAACGCCCACCCCGAACCCCGACTGAAAAAAACCTGCCAGACGGTTGAATTTGATATAATAATGCGTGTACTTCTAAACATACATGAACATGAATTTTAGAGTCCTTTGAAATACCGAGAAATGGGATTAAAACTGCGGTTTGATCCGCAATACCACCCTTATCAGCCCCTAAAATTACATTAAAGGGTGAGGTTTTAGCCAGTTTTACAATAGTCGGAATGACAACTTTTACCAGTATAATTATAACATTAAACATAGAAAAATATAAAAGAAATCTGTTATAATCGACGAACATAAGGAACTGCCAATGAATTTAGCAAGAGATCATATTGTTTGGAGTAGCGAATAAGCGTGCAGTTTCTTTTTAGGTGAAAAAATAATCACTTTTATTGGCGATATACTGTTATACATTGGTCAGTCTCGTCTCGTCTATTTCATTTATGTAATGAGATGTTACATATGAATTATATATCGTCGGTTCGGAAGAAAAACGACACAACTCAAGAAATCTCATTTTTATAAATATTGAAGACCACACCACAAATATTGAAGACCACACAGCTCGTTAAGTTCCAAATATTGTTGACTCTGGTATTATTCCAGTAAACAGTTTTTCTTTTCTTCACAAAATTGGAACGTTAGCTCAAAAATTTCAGTTGTTGAGTTTTGTCGTTTTCCGAACCGACGATGTGTGGATTGTAAAAGTTGACAGAAATTTTCAAAGATTCTCACAATATTAAAGCCACAACGCTCTTCAATATACACCTGTTGCAAGTACATAATATTTTTTAAAATTTTTTAAAATTTTTTAAAAATAAAGAAACAATTTAATGGGTTACTAGAAAATTCCATCGAAATATTACGGACTCTGTAAATAAATTGCAAAAACAGTATATATGTACATACATACATACATACATATGTACATTACACATGAACATACATACATATTTGAATGGTCCAGGCGAAAAACGGCACCAGTCCATTAAATATTATTCAGAGAAAAATGAAAATATATGTTAACATTATATACGCTAAAATAAAAGGGAAATAAGGATATTCAAAAAAATGTTTTAAGAATGTTTTAAGACCTTTAAAATAATTTTATTTTTAGTTCATGAATATTTAGGCCAAATTCCTAGACGCAAAACTTGCGCAAATTATGCTAATAAAACAGTTCCAAAATGCAAACGTAAACATCCCTGCTAAGCAGATTGTCCATAAACGTACAAGATTTGATTTTTATGCGCAAATGCAAATGTATTTGTGCAAATGTCAAAAATATCTTGCGCACTTCACTTGCATTTCAATTTGTTTTTGTTTCAGCTTGCTTTTTTCATTTGCTTTGCAAATGTTGCGTTTAGGAATTTGCCCTTACATTTAACACAATTATTTGAGAGAATATAGTATGTGACTTGTGCCATTTTTCCATTGCAATCAGTATAAGATCAGTATTTTATTACTATACTAAGCAATGTTTTGCATAATATGCGACAAAAGTCTAGGGCGTATAGGCTTAGTCGAGAAAAAAAAATCGTATAAAAAGGAGGGTCTTTTTCCCTCTTTTAGGCTGTAGCTACAATACATATTCTAAAAAATTGGATCTAAAAAGAAAAAAAAATCATTGAAAAAAACGGCAACTTTAATAATGTTATGCTGTACTATATTTTAAATCCAAAATATCCAATTCTTGTGTTCTGTTTTTAATTCGAATTTTTAGTGAATTTTTAAAAAATTGATTTTCAAACTCAAAATGTTGAAAAAAAATTCTAAAATTGTGTTTAGACTAATTTTTACGTTAATTAATTAATTTTACGTTATTAAGTATTATTTTTGTTTCTAATATTCAATGATTTTATTAATTTTTATTAATATTACTATGTATTCTTGAAATGAAGTCTAGGGACTTGTGACATTTTTCCATACCTACAATATTTTGGACTTTTTTTTTCCGCAGTAAGGCATTTCTTCACATTTTTTCAAAAAGTAAATAGAACAGCATGTACTCACAAAAAGCTATAAAATGTCATAATTTGTTTAATTTTGAAAAAAAATTTCAACTTGTGCCGTTTTTCCTCTTGGCCCTTCATTTACAATGTAAATGGTTACACTTAAAAAGTCTGATAAAAATAGGAAAACAGTCAAAAATCCATGTTTGCTTTTTTTCAGCAGTAATGTAGGATGTCTGTTCATGAACAAAGGTTTTGGCCTTCATTTTATGATAATAGCTCTATTAGAGGGCTTCTAACTGTGTTACAATGATTTATTAATTAAAAATCAAGCCGAATCTTGTCTGAGACACAAATTATAGCTTAGATTAAAACGTTATCGTCTTCAAACTGACTACTGGGTATGTTCACTTTATTTTTTATAAAGCCAGGCCAAAATGTTTAGTACCTATTATTTTTAAATCGGGTGACCATTCCAAGTTTAATTTTTTCGGAATAAGTTTGTACCTCAGAGTAGGGATGTGCTGTGCCGTAGTCTTACTGAAGAATTGAAGGTATAGGTTCATAAATGCTCTTCTTCGACATCCAAATCGGAAAAATTACCTTTTCGAACGCCCACCGCCGACTAAAAAAAAAAACCTGCCATACGGTTGAATTTGATATAATAATGCGTGTACCTACACATATGTACATTTGCTTATGCCTCCACTGCCAAAATATGTTAAACATAAAGCCGCTATTGTTATGTATGTATGTTATAGTGTACCTACTACTTTCACGCGTTCAATTAGGTAAAGTTTAGTTAATATATAAAAATATATTTCACAATAAAAGTGCGAACGATATCTCCTTTCTTCTTCGCATCTTTGTTTTCAAAAACAGGTATATCAGATGACTCAAAAGTCTCGCAACATTTGTTTTTACTTTCCATCATATAGGTACATAACAATAATTATTTATAGTATCTGCCTAGTGGCAGGACACTACCTATTTAATTTGTAAAGTATAATACTTATTGCATTTTCCTGAGCCAACTTAAGTGGAGACCTTGACAATTTTTTGTATTTTCCATTAACATTTGTTTTTTTTTAAGTGACAAAAAGCCTGACAAGGAAGGTGGTGTTTTTAAGAAAAAACAAAAAAAAAAACTAAAATAGTTTTTACTGAAAAATATTTTTAAATAAACCTACTTACAATAAAGGTAGTTGCTAACTAATACACCTCTGTTCGTTTATTGCCCATAACTGCTCATTTAAGTCTAAAGTACTTCAAAGTTCATATAAAAAAATAAAATTGGACCAAATCTGGCTGTTTTGGGAAGTAAACGAACACCGATTGTACATATTGAAGTTAGTTGTCAGAGCTCTGTTAAAAAAAAAAAAAAAACTCTCCACAAAGGTTCATGACCTAATTTCTAGCTTCAATTGCACGCAATCATAATATAAATAGGTAATTAACTTATTATATGATAGAATAAAACATCGAAAGATGATTTACATCAAAAATAAGAACATAAAGGAATAATTAAACAACAAATATTACCTGAGACAATGAAACAACAGAATTATCATCATTGATGGCCTCTTCAACAATCAAACGGTTTGGGCGATCCTTCCTCTTCAGGATTGCGGTAGCTAGATCATCACTAGAAATAAATTAAAAAACAAGAACATATTAAACCTAGATTTAATTAAAAACATTTTGCAATAAGAAATAACGAAAAAACATACGACCATCTATTTGCTCGATTTATTTCGTTTTCTAAAAACGCCATTTTAATTCACTACTCTACAGACGACAAGGTATATGCAAAAAAAAATTAATAAAAAACGAGCTAACAGCGGACAAAGTGATAAAAGAAAATTATTTTATGATTTCTTAAAACGATTTTCATGGATCACTTTGTTTAGAGAATGAGAAAGATTTTTCAAAAGCACAGTGATGAAATGTTTTTTATTTTACCAAAAAATTGGTCACGAAACAAAGGCCACAGAAGCTTCTAGTTTATTGCCACCGCCACTCAACATCACAAAAATTAGTAAAAACCCATGTTGAAATAATTTTTTAACAGATTTATACCCATTTATTTAAACATATTCACGAGTTTTAACTATCCGGTTTATATTTTCGAAATTTACATTCTTCCATTAGATTTATTCTTTGTACAAAGCTGGCTGCTGCTGAATACCGAATTGCATGAAGATGACAAGCAAAATTGAAGGTGGTTCTTGGTTGGCTGTGTCGGCTTTGCCACAAAGTGGATTTTCTATGATTTTAGGACTCGAATCGAGTAAATTAGTTGGTTTTACTTACTTTTTCGAATCAGCCATAATTGATAAGTAATTTCTATATAAAATTCAGGTGATTTATCACTTAAAGATTATTTTATTTGTAAGTATAAACGTGATGCACAGAACTTCTGGGTTGCTGAACTTTTTTCTTTCTTCGCCGTCGTCCGTCCACCGCGCTGAGTCAATCGAAGTCTAAACAGAGCTACCAACACAACCACGTTGATGCGGTGTCGTCGGCATTTCGAAATTTATTATTCGTGAATGTTGGTGAACGTGGCAAGAAATAGCAGTGTTCATGTTCGTGTATCATATTTAGCCAGTTAGCTAGTTCTGAGAACTAGGTGATTTTGCGAAAGAGGGCAACCTGGGATTCAACTTCGCAAAGTGTGAAACCGAAACACTCGGAGTGACAACGAAACTAATGCTTTCCTAAATTTATTTACGTGGTGATTAATGAGAGTGTGTGACTGCCACGATTCGGATCTTGGTACAATCCTATAATATCGTCACAATTTCGCACCGAATGTTTCGCGTTGATTTGGGAGAGCCGTTCGTATACATTTTCTATTGTAGAAACTATGTACCAGTGATGGAAATCGACTTTTGCCAATAGTACTGAAAGCAGAAAAAAATAGGACTGAAAATGAACGAATAGTACCGAAATTTTTCCAATCGTGAATTCTACAGGAATTTAATATTTTATTGGACGTTATCATCGTTAGAGGAAGATGTGGTTTGAGTATTCAGCCATCGACCCCTTGCAACCATCTCGATTTGGAGATCAACAATGCAGCATTGCATGCTTTTTCGTATTTATGTCGAAAAACAAGTTTATATTTTGTTAAAAATTCAAGAAAATCTGAAGGGTATCTTTGGTAAAAATTGGTCTAGCATTCTGCAAACGAGGTGCAACAGCGCATGCATGGGCTAGATACATTCCAAATCAAAAAATAAGTTTAATTTCTAATTAATATTTTTGACAACTTTATTTGAGGGCGATACAAAGTTCGCCAGGCTCGCCGCTAGTACATTTTACATGTTTATGTTAACAAATTCTGAAAAATGTAACGTATAATAAATAATTTGAGATACATCGGAATCATAGTAGGTATATTGTTGAATGTTTTTGGAAAGATAATAGAATATTTGACCCATGTTTGAGAAATATTTGGTTTACTTATTTTTTCGAGGACAGAATTTTTCTTAAAACATATTTTTTCGGAAGAAAGTTTTTATAGTTTTTTTTATATATACCTACATATATTTTTTTTTTATATTTGGAATTATTGACTGAAAATTCAAATTTCATAAAACGTTCACATGTTTTTAGGACAGGAATGGTCCCTGGGATCATTTTAAGAAAAAAAATGCATGGAGGAAAGTTCTAACTTCCCTCTTTTTTAGTTCTTAAGAAATTAAAAACAAACTTTTTATTTTATGAAATAAAAGATAAAACATTTTATAAATTACAAATATAAATATTTATTTATTTAAACTATGTCACAACTTTTGCTTTTTATTATTATTTTCGACGCGTTTCGGAAGTCAAAATTCCATTTTCAGGTTCGATTTTATGATATTAAATCGAACCTGAAGATGGAACTTTTTATGATATAAAATCGAACCTGACGATGGAACTTTGACTTCTGAAACGCGTTAAAAATAATCAGCCCTATCGAGGTAACCGTTCGGAAGAAAATTTTCTCCGATTTGTTCGAAATCGGAGAATTTTCAATCGAGGTATCCGTTCCGATTGACACATCAAATCTTCCGAAAAAATTAAACGCACTTGTCACTTCATCGCAGTGCAACACAATGCGTTAAGTAAAGAATATTTGGCAGCTGTGCGTTAAATTTCTTCCGATGGTTTCCGACAAGCAATAGTTGCGGAATAAAAATGGAAACTTTTCAAAATTGTTATTAAAAAATTATTTATAAATTATGTGTTGTCTTTAGTATAATAAGTGTGTATTTAGGGGGGTTCACATTCAACGACGTGTCGACCGACCCGAGTCGTTTTGCTAGCGTTCACATTCTACGACCGTTTCGCCGACACCATTTGAAAACAAAATTTCAACAAGCAAACATTACGCGTATTTAATTTTTTAAACCAATATTACCGCACTATTTCATATTTTTCGCGTTTCTATTTATTGCTTAA
The DNA here is from genome assembly GCA_947049315.1 of Epistrophella euchroma. Taxonomy (NCBI): domain Eukaryota; kingdom Metazoa; phylum Arthropoda; class Insecta; order Diptera; family Syrphidae; genus Epistrophella; species Epistrophella euchroma. The sequence continues at coordinate 114,018,551 of OX346245.1, read as the reverse complement.
CTTCGATTTCAACACGTGCTAATTAAATCTTACATAAAAAAATAGAAAAAAAGCTACAAAATTAAAATCATCGGTCGTTCAACTAGTGTTCACATTTACTACATCGGTCGACCGACCGAGCAAAATATTAAAAAATTTGAACTACACAACAAGTCGATCGACGGTCGTTCGACTGCTGTTCACATTACAAAAATCTGCCGACTAGATACATGTTGATCAACATGTCGTTAAATGTGAACCCCCCTTTTGAGAAAGAAAACAATGGCTAGGGCTAAGCAACAGCGATTGGTGGATATACTGCAATTTTATAGTACCCATTTCTACTTACGCTGCATCTAAAGATTTTTTTTATATTCGAGTGGAACTCGTCTTTCCTCTTTTTGTCTTGTCCTTATGTTTAAGCCTTCGGCTTCCAAAACTACCATTTTATTCATTTATTTGCAAACAAATCTATAAATTTTTCAACAATTTTCAGATAAAAGTTTTTCGCTTATGAAACAAAACAGCTGAAGCTGATCCAATGTCAAAATAATGCGATTGTATGCTTCATTTATGTTGTTCCGAAACGGATACCTCGAACGCTATCTAAGTTGCGATCGGATTTGACTTTCGTAACGGAATTTCTTCCGAACGGATACCTCAGGGCTGAATATTAAAAAACAAAAGTTGTGATATAGTTTGAATAAATAAATATTTATATTTATAGTTTCTAAAAATATTTGTCTTTTATTTCATATATTAACACAACTTGGAGACACCCACAATGATTTTTATTTTAGTTTTTTTTTTTTTTTTTTTTTTTGTTTTGACGTAAAAAAATTTTCATAATTGCATATAACCCTTTTTTCCGTTTTTTTTTTTTTTTTTAACATTTTCTATTTTTTTTAAATTTTGACTTTGAAATTTAATTTCTTAAAAACATTCATTTAAACAACATGAAATATTAGATTTCAAATTTCGTTTTTGAATATTTGTTTTCGATTTTCATACAAACTGACTCAGCTTGTTTAAAAAAGATTTAAAAAATTGATTATTTTCCTTGATTTTCTAGATACGAAAAAATATTTTTTTATTATGTATGCAAAACTGAGGCAAACATCTACACTCGAAAGGTACCTACATTTTTGAATTTGAAATAGTACTGAAAGTTGAAAAGTGGTACTTGCGTACTGGGAAAATTAAATAGTACAAAATTCAGTACAATAGTAAGCCCTTTTCCAACCATGCTATGTACAAATGTATTTCCCTCTCTGTGTATGAATACATATATGGTCGTATTTATTAGATTTTTGACTGTTCAAACACAGTCTAGTAGGTATTTCGAAACAGTCGAATATACGCTTTATTTAACAGTAATCATAGATTACTGTATTGCATGCTATGAAAATTGCTTATGGAGGTTACTCCTAGTCCTAGTTTTTTATAAAAATTTTCTTGCCACATATTGCTTTGCTCATAGAAAGCTATGAATAGCATTTTATGAAGAAGCAATTTTTCCTTTGACATTTGTGGGTTTGTTTCAATTTTTGTTGTGTTTTTTCGAATTTAATTAATTAATTGTAGGTGCCAAAAGGAAGTTTTGGTCTTTTTCTTGTTGATTTAAGCAAAATCAACAATAAATCAATTCTTTTAATTGTTTTAACTTCATAACTTTACCCTGTGAAATTTTTGAGACAAATGAAATAGTAAAGCCTAGTACGCAGATCGCGCAAAAATGTATCTTCCATACAAATTTCCTCCAAAGATAAATTTTATAAAACAACGTTTATAAAATACGATCAAAATATTTTGAGCGTGATTATTTACATATAAACCCTAAACGGAAAGTTAAGTGCCCTATACACGATCAATGTTTATTGACAATATTTATTGAAAGAGTCATTTTTCGCTGAATATTGATCGTTCGTAGGCTCTTCAATGTCATTGCCAATTAACATTGACAACATTGAAGAGAACCAAAATAAATTTGCTTGTCACCAATGTAACTGTCAATTTGTGGCAGAATAAAAGTTTTTTTTTGTCAATGTTGACGTTGTAAATTCAGTAAGAAAAACTACAACGTCACTCAAGAAAAAACGTTAAAAACCTTAATTGGAAACACTGATTGATATACATTTGAACTATAGCCCTGTTCCTTTAATTTGAAACTCTGTGATTTTCTGTGCATTTGTGTGAATTTCAGTCCAACGTTCTGTCAAAGTTCATATAAAAAAAATAAAATGGCAGTAAAATGCACAGAAAATCACAGAGTTTCAAAGTAATGGAACAGACATTATATTTTAGGTGTCAGTTGTGAGTTTTGTTGCTATGTGACTTCACAATCATCTCGTTTTGTTCGGAGAGAAAAAATATATCATAATTTCATTATGTCGAATTCCTTTTAAAAAAAAAATCGATTTGTTCAGAAGAAAAAATCGACTTTTCTGGACAAATTCCTTGTATTGAAAGAAAAAAATGGATGCTGTTTAGAAAAAAAATCGAATTTTTTTGGTAAAAGGAATTCGACATTAGATTGTTTTTCTTTGTAGTTTTGTTTTTGCTTAAAAATAATCCGTTGATATGCTTTAAGGCTCTCCCAAACCAACGCGATTAATCGCCGCTACAAAAGAAAACAACAATAACAACACGTGGTTGTCAAACAAAACAACGCGTTGTTGTTATTGTTTTCTATTGTCGCGGCGATTAATCGCGTTGGTTTGGGAGAGCCTTTATTCTAAATTATAGTAGGTAGGTATTATATTTTTTTTTTTTCAAAGAAAAAAAATCGATTTTTCTTCATTTCTAATGGTTTTTTGTCCGAAATACTTGAGTGCAATATTCACACGAACAATTTACAATAGAAAACTCGATATAACTTTATTGAAAGGAATGACGATTATCGGATTATTAAGGGCCAGTTGCACAATCGTGGTACAAATATATTGATCCGTGGTTCAGGAATTTTAATTCACCGATTTCGGCCGATTAACTGAGGTTCAACGATGGTTCAAGGATGTAATTTGCTGTTATAACATATGTACTTGTACTTGTTGTTTTAATTTTGATTATAATTTTAAATCTATTTTTTTTTGCTAAATAAATGTGAAGTATTTGTAAAGAGAACAAATTGGACTTTTGTAATAAAAAGAAAAGTGATACCTAATTACGTGTTTTTGTGAAAAAATAATACCAAAGTAAAAAACAACAAACATGCCTACAAATGGGTTTTATAATAAATTGAGGGAAAACCGTTAGGCCAGGCGCGCACATTCAACTAAACAGTTTGGTTTCGATTTTGAGTACTATAGGATTATATGAGAGTCCGCGCACATAAACCGGCGCGCACTTCCATATAAGCCCATTTGCACAAAATCGAAACCAAACTGTTTATAGTTGCATGTGCGCGCCTGGCCTTACTCGCATAGAAAAATGATGTATAGGGCGAAAAGTCCTAACTGCTCTTGCGTAAATAAAAAAAATCAAGAATCGGTTTCAGTTTGGCAAAGTTAGAGCCATTTAAAAAAATGAGACCAACAATCATAAAAACCGTTATAAGTCGAAAGTCAAGCGAAAAAGAGACTCAGGATTCAGAAACCCATGGCTTTTTCGTCTGCATTGCCGACCGCGGGACACAATGTATACTAAGCAACAAACACCCAAATAATAAGAAGTGTTGGTCAAAATATTCGTTATTCTAGCATGTCAATAAAAAAGTTTTCTGTAGTAATAATTGTGCATTTCGTCTGGGGTGGGCTAACATATAGTTTTACGCATCTAGACTCCAGTAGGCATGTATGTATATTACGCAAAAACCGGTAACATTACTTCCGCTGGCTGAATTTATTAAAAGGCCAGCCAATAAATTCCTTTGAGATAGTAAACTTTCTTTCGACTGAGCACCCTTCCCCGCGTAACACTAAAACAAAAGAACGACACATAAATTTATCATTTAATTAATAAGAGCTTTAATTAAACGAGTTAGGTACCTAGGTACGAGTATAGACGCTACTGATCCAATTAAAACCAAAAAATATTATACGAGGGCTCACTTAATATATGCATACATATGTATAGATGTGTTTATAGTTTTTTAATTAGATACGGAAAGCAACAACTCTTAATTCAAAGGGCTATTTTTGGTGTTAAAAATGGAGTGTGTTTTAATGACGGATTCCGGTGATTGTCTTAAGATAGACAAATTCACACATTAAGCCAACTCTTTTGGCAAAAGGAATTCTCCCAGAGCAGAAAGACTTAATGAAATAATAAAATTAAATCTGGTTCCTATAGCTTTTCAAAGAAATACAGAATAAATATTGGTTAGAAAAACGAAAAAGAAAGTGAATAGTAAAAACATAAAAATATAAACATTAAAAAAAAAATTAATGTGGTTGTGTTGTGTCATTTATTCAAATGTTATAGGTATTGATTAACATCTACCCAGACTTAAATATTCATGTGCGGTTTTCTAATTATGAAGCTCAAAGATATTTGCCATTATTTGGGTTATATTTTTTTAACCATGGGTCATATGTCATGTTATATAATTAAGTTTAAAGAAAGTGGAAACATTAGTAAATGCATTAATGAAGATTGAAGATAACCAAAAATGTCCAATCAAGCATTTTAGACAGGGGCAACATGACAAGCAATAAATACAATTTTTGTAATGGTAATTTAACTGTTAAAGACATAAAACAATAAACTTGCTCTTCAAATTTTATACGAAGGTTCAAAAGTATAAGAGAGTTGGCCTTTCTGATAAACTGTTAGTGCCTGTTTACATTGTATTTTTTTGACAAACGGCGCATTAAGTGAGATTTTGTGTGAGTAAGAAAGAGAACGATTAATTCCATCTAGATTCCACCCAAATTACGCCGGTGCGCCAGTTTCTATAAATGTTTCAGCATGAAGAATTTTTGTTTGTGTGAGTGAGAGATACATGGTTTTTAAGGCTGTGAGATAGGGATGGGTAGATTGAAATGAAAGGATTTTTTCTCTATAATGAGTGTGTTTCTTTATTTATTCCGGATAAGGAAAAGAATGGATGGAATAGACGAAATGTTTATCCAGAATATCCAGAATGGAATGAATAAAGAAACAAAACTAGAACAAAAAGAATGGCAATCCAGTTGTTCGGTGAAATGTCAAAACAAATAAAGAAATAAATGTTTTTATTTTGGATATTTATGTATTCTCAAAGTCAAAAGTTTATTAAATTTTACATTAAATGCATAAAATTATACTCTGGTACATTAGGCCAGTCCCACGGAGAAAAAATCTCAGTGAGCGCTCAATGTCAATTTGACGGAGGCGAAATCATTTCGTGGGACAACATTCTCCGCTCAATTGTAAAAAACTCAGGTGTTATAATTCTCGTACTGAAATTCTAAAAAATCACTTTCAACTTTTGCTTAAAATGTTTAATTTTTGAAGCAGAAAACTTATTGAAATGAATGAGAAATAAAAAAAAGATCAATTTATTTTAGTTTTTATTAACATTCCGTCTTTATTTTGTATTTATTTACCACTTTTGCACTTGCGCACCACAAAAAAAATTAAATTTGATTGTCAAAAGAACAGCTGTTTTGGCTGAGAAAGAAAACTGAGAAATGAATCCAAAAAATTTTCATCTCACATATCTCAGCAAAATATCTCAGTGCTCAGGTGAGATTTTTTGTCCCACGAAAAAATATCTCTGAGCGCTCAGAGATTTTTTCTTCGTGGGACTGGCCTATTAATTCTCGGTATCATGCTGTTTTTAAATAATTAACACCAATGTGAATCTGTCATAATTGAGGTTAAGAACGTCAATTATACTGAACGCGCCCAGTATTTTTTTCTATTCTTTTTATTCCAAACTTCACATGGAATAAAAAGAATGCATTCCAAACGTTCCGGAATGAATAAAGAAACAACAAAATAGTTTATCCGGAAAGTTCCGTGGAATAAAGAAACGCAAAACTGGTATTCCGAATATTCTGGACATACCGGAATGAATAAAGAAACACACTCAATGTAAACACGAGGAACATTTTGATGAACGAAAACATGCTTCATCAAAAATACATTGTAAACAGGCACTTAAAGCTTTCTTTCATCATAACAAATAGTTTTTAGTACCATTAATTGTGTGCGGAAAAGTGACATTTGCTCTGTATGCTTGTTCGTATTTGTTGTTTCTTTCATCACGACATTGCTTTCTGTGATTTTTATGCGTTTCTGTCTGTTTTTTGTTTTGGCAAAGGGTGATACTTTCCAGGGGTAATTTTTCGTTATGGTTTTCGTAAGCATTTTGCTGCTGATACGAAAACTTCGTTTCGTATCAGCAGCGTACTAGGCTACAGGTACAGGCAATTAACTGGCTGAACAGAATGGTGACGGAGACGGAAGTGGAACCGGAGCTGGAATAGCTGTCAAAATATTGAATACACGCAAATTCAATGTTGCGAACACAACGTAACGTAGCCGCATACTGAGCTGCAGCCGCAGACGAAAGAGTTCTCCAATTGCTACAATTATCGATTTCGTTATTCGAACAGCGTACCGCAGAACGAAAAACAGAACGAAATTCTTCGTTTATGATTTCGTTGTGTCATTTTTGTATGGGATTTTTCGTTTCGCATCAGCAGCATACTAGGCTTAAATTTTGAATATTGAATATCTATGTATTTTCGAAACTCTTGTATCTACACAGATGGTTCTTGGCTCAAATTGAAGCAAATTTAAATACTTTGAAATCGTAGAGCGAAGTTATAGTCGAAAAAATCAGAAGTTTTTTCATATGAAAAAAATTCCCCAAAATTGCGGATTTATTTCATCGGTTTTTTGGGACTTATTTCATTTTTAAATTAAGGGTTATTTAATGATGAAATAAGTCCCCAAATTCAACTATGAAATAAGTTCCCAAATTTAGTTTATGTACATATAATATTTTATATTTCCCAACTCAGATTAAAAAGTACCGTAATTACAAATTCATTCATCTTGATTATACGATGGACCATTATAGATTATTTAAAAAATTGTTAACGTCCTTAAGTTTGTGGTACAAAAAAAATAAGAGACGTAATAAATCAACTATTTTTAAATCCCTATACGTGTGAATAGATCTAGACCACTTTTTCTATCCGGGTTGGTAGGTACATACTTACTTTCCATTCAATAACATAGGAAACATAATATTATTTTTAATAACCTATACGATAAACACTTTTTTGTCTTTCCAATCTGCAGACCAATAATTTCCAACATTTTCATTCAAACCGCCAATTAACTGATCACCGCAATGCTGATGGCCGATAAAAACATGACCAATATAATTAAATAAAATTGTCTATTATCTTCATAGACACGAAGCAACTTTGTTTTATGTTTTATGCAACAAACACACATTAAAATAAGTTAATTATTTAACGATGGTTTGCATGATTGGAAAAAAAGGACTACTTTTACTTGATCTCAAAACTTCCTAGACCGTATTATGTAAGATAAAAAATCAAATTATACTAACCTACTTATGAAGTGTTACTGAAACTGAAACGATCTTGTTGTTGTTAGGTCATCTTACTTTTCTTTTTTTATTAAATCTAAAGCAATTTTTTGTTTGTTTCTCAAAACATAACACCATCCTTAAGACATCAATTTATTATTACGGTTTAGTTCGTGTCAAACTCATTAGCGAAAGTAAGGCCAATTCTATATATGATACGGAATTTCCAAATTAGATGCGAATTTTGGGTGCTTTCCATGCCTCCCTTTGATCTAAGTACACTTCATTATGTTTTTTAATCAAATTATTGCGATGTCAATAGGGAGTCTGTATGCTTGCAGAGGTGATAAAGTGAAAAATCATCAACACTTTTTTGGCAGAGTATCTTTAGGGCAACAACAGACAAAAAGTGGGTCGTCCGTCCATAGCACCTATAAGACAATCGCTATGAATGGTTGTATAACATGCTGTTCGGTCATGGGAAAGATTCACACTCTTGCAGATGTTTCTATTAAAATTAATGGCAAATTGTTTTGTTGAATGTTTATGAGTAAGTAATTAAATGGCTTTTACCTCACTCAGCAAGGAAATCTTTGACTTTGTCAGATGTTCAGATTTCGATGTTATGCTAATTTGATGAAGTTGCGGTTCCCATCAGTATATTTCTTTTTGTTTATCAGTCATTTTTTTTGATGAATTGATCTCTCGCTGGAGCCGTTTTATAATATATTGATTAAAGTGTTACATCCGAATGGTTAATTTACACATAAAACGACTATGACTGATTTTTTGATGTTTTGCTAAACATTTGTTTTTGGTTATGCTTAAAAAAAAAAAAAAACTATAATTATAAAAAACTTTTGTGTGACTTAAGAGCTGCTAGTTTGACAAAAATTGATAGGTACTATTGAAACGAGTTAAATTGTATGTGCTTGGCATAGAAAAAAAATTTATGAAATGAAAAAAAAAATAAAAAAATGTTTGTATATCACTTTGATGCACGATGTTAAGCTTCTATAACTTTTCCTTTTAATGGTTTTTTTTTTCGCTGTAGTTTTTATAAGCATTTCGCTGTCGTGTTGGAGACAAACGAAAAATTTCGTTTCGCATCAACAGCGTACTAGACTCTGGGACAAAAGCTGCAAACCACATGAATAGACCATTTTACATTCTAACGTATTTGGCATTTGTAAGCTCATTGACAGCTATAACATATTAAAAGTAATAATTTTAACTACCCATAGAAGTGCATAAATGTAAATACATATATGCCTGTAACACCTAAGCTCTTTTAAAAGTAACGTTAGTTGTAGGTTGCTAGTTAGAAGGAATACAACAAAACAACAAAGTGCAGTTGTCTTGACCATATATTTAGAGATCATAAAATTTATAACTTGACCAATTATTAAAATCCAACAAAAACCGTCCATGACTAAATCTTTTCATTCATCAAAGTTGTTAAATTGATCTCTGGACTTAATTTGATTGCAAAATTGAAGAAGTCTTACGAAAATTAATCAAATTTTTCAAAAAGCAATTAAAAATTCACTCATTCTTAAACGATATGGTAATTGCTTTTAAGAATAACATGATCGTTAATTAATCAGGAACATAATTAGGAACATAATTTCGCAATTAGTATTTTCATAACAATCTATGTATAAAGAGTGCATAATCATGAAAAAATCATCCAATATCATTAAAAAAAAAATACCCTTGGTAGATCGCCCTTGTGGCACATACCGAACATGCATTACATGTCTTATGTGCTATAACGTGAATTAACGGTATGGAAAATACCATAGGGATGTTTTTTTTCAAACCCTTTCGAATGAGATATCAATGACTTCAGTGGCCCTTATATATCCGAAGAAATTGAGCTCAAATTATTTTGAGTACTCCCTATTTAGCTGCAATTTACCCCAAACGCGATGACTCATCACCTGAAACTATGGGGCGATAGCTATAAAACAATTCTTCTATAATCTTTGCGCAATCTTTATCTATCGATTGGTATATCTAGGATGTCTGTAGTGCAAACAGTCACTTAGAAGTAGGGCGCGAGCGGTACATGTTTTCGTGACGGTCCTCTTTTCGCTACATCACACCCAACCGTCCGAGAAAGACATGAAATCCATGTCAAAAAAAGCACCCTGCTGTATCGTACGCACAAAAGGTACTGTTATCCAGAAAATTGTTGACAAAGTTTGAAGAATTGCACCCTTGAAAATACAAAAAAATCCACAACAGTGTTTCATTTTGAAATCACTTAAATGAAAAATATTTAAAAAAGGATGAATTATTGACACATACGTGTCTTCTCAGAAAGACAATAGCTTCTCCCACAGGTCTTAATGCTTATGCTTCCCTGTGTTAGGTCGAAGTTCCACTTCAAAATAATAATAATAATTAAAACATCGGGCGACCGTGAAACAACTATAACTCCAGCCTAAAAAACCTAGTGGTAGCTCACTCAAGTTGTTGTTCTTTCATTCAAACCTTCAATAATTAAAACATTTTGGTGACTGAAACACAATTCTGTATCTACTTTTCTGATCTTTTTTTTATTCTTTTTCGTGCCGCTTAAAGGCCTTCCACACTATCCCACTGAGTATTAACACATGTCAAAAAAGTGGGAAGTAATCGTAAATTGGAAACAAAATATGAAATCACATCCCACACGACTTGACAGCCCATCTCACACAATTTGACATGTGTTAATACATGAAAATTTTTAGGATTGGTTCTAAAACCATCACACATTCTATCCCACTTGGGGGTTTGAGGTTAGGGTGAATTAATTTTTTGGATTCAGGTGTGGAAGCAAAATATGAAAATCGTTTTCTTCACACAAATTTGGCAGTCGTAAGTAATTCTATCACACTTTTTTTTTGACATGTATTAATACTCGATGGGATAGTGTGGAACGGCTATTACGGTTCTCTATCTAACTGCTTAGCTTAAATTAATTTATACAAAATTAATGACGTCTATTGTCTGAGTCGCATTTTCCATAAAAATCAACTAAACAGCTCTTGGAATGACTCATACACGGATAAAGATCAAAAAGAATTCACATAAAATCCCGCCAGACTGGTGCAATTCGAACGCATCACGAACGCATTTCTCATTCTGAATGACAAATGATATAAAATAAATGCAGCATTTCAAAATGCAAGGCGCTAAAAAGCGTGCGCAGCTACGTCTTCTTCGTCACATCATTCGTTGCACTGTGTAAACTGCATTACATGCATTATTAAACAAACCTAAATGGCTTTTGTCTTGAAAGTTGTTTAGAAAATTCCTACAATAGTAGGTAGGTTAGGTACACAGAAACTTTTTTTTCTCAAAATCCTTAGAGCCTCTTTCGAGAATAACAAGTTTCTCATTAGCTATAAATCTAGAAAGAGCTTATACAATTTAATTTTCCCTCCCCACTATAGAAGCAGAAGGTAGGTAACCAAGTTTGAAAGAAATCACTACAGTAATAGCGGTCTCAGCTGTATGTATACATTATGTCGCAAATCAGAGTCAGAAAATCAGACCAACGACATAATTGAAAAATCCAATTTTCGTCTTCTATATCATCTATATCATCATATTGATCAAGATCTCGATTTAATTTTTTTGTACGACTGCGAAACTTGTCATTTTAATGCAAGTAAAAAAAACTCATATAATTGTAGATAAACATATCTATCTCAAGAGATAATTTGAATAAAAAATTGAATACTTTCTAAAAGTTCAGAGTGGCATTGAAATAATGTAAGTTTGAATTTATAACTTCAACCATCATCTGCAGTTAATTTATATTTCACCATAATTATTTAGCCATCGATTAATTGATTCAAATAAGACGGAAATTAAATATTATAATAGGCCTCTTCGATGTGCATAATTTGAATTTCAAATGCAAGTTATATGTATGTCCATATATGTAGATATGTACTTCACCGAATTTTATCTAGGGCAAATGCTAAGCATCTCAAGCATCATAAACTTGAAAAAGAGTTGTGTGTCAAAACCATCACCATTTTGTCACAGATACCTCATTTTGGATCTAAAAAAAAATAAAAAAAAAACTCAAATTAATTCCAAAATAGCTTTTAATTAGCCTTTAGTCCATAAAAATTGGCAAATAAATGCCACTAAAAGCTATTTTGAATCAATTATTTAATAAGTCCAATTAAATAGTGCTCTACTTCTGCTTGTCGCCTGCTTGGCTAATTTATTTTAGTAGAATAATTAAAACAAAAACAAAAAATAAAACCTTCGTTTTAAAACACAAATTGTTTTTTTTTTTTACCCACGATAACCCACGAATAAACTTAAGTGTGCTTAATGATGTTGGATATGTTCATTTAGTAGGTACCTGATAGTTGTGTTAAAATTCCCATCCATCAATTTGCATTGTGATGTTGAACGCCAATAAGGACATTTAAAGTTATTAATAAAATATACACACAATGACTGTTTCTGTCGAAACAGTACTTAATTTGAGGTAGGTACTCCTTTGTCCTTACTCGAATATACTTACATATTGATTAGTTCATGGCTATGTGTGAATCTAGGACCTCGAAAATAAAGAGGCGGTAAATTAAAGGGGAAGAACCCCTTGGATGAAAAAGAAAATTGTATGAGTACCGAGACCTGCGGTGTAACATCTTTTTTTGTTTAATGTACGTTGACACGTCATGCCGTTGCCGTTGTATAGGGCTCTTTACCAAATAGCAATAAATCTCTCTCTCGTTCACTCATAAACGTCAAAATCATCACATTGTGGGCTTGACATGTTATCACTTCGGAACAACATACTAATGTCGAATTCCTTTTAAATCGATTTGTTTAGAAGAAAAAAATCGATTTTTCTGGACAAATTCCTTGTACCTATTGAAAGAAAAAAATGGATTCTGTTCAGAAAAAAAATCAAATTGTTTTGGTAAAAGGAATGCGACATAAACTTCTAGTATAAAAAACCACCTTTTTTATTTTCGCTTTCGTTCTTCGTCAAGTCCACAAAGTTATGGCTGTCACTTTTGATATTGACAGAATCGGAAAGTTCCCTATTAGACGTTTACACATCATTTTCTGTGAATTAAACTTGAAATTGAATCTTTTGAACTTTATCCATAAAATTAAAATTACCTACCGATGTTTATTTTTTCTTCTTTTGCATAGAATCTTAAATCTTCTATTGTTATTCCCATATTCCCTTATTACATCACTCAGAGCCGGCCCACTATATTGTATTCAATACACACAGTAACTGGCTGAACAGAATGATGACGGAGACGGAACTGGAACCGGAGCTGGAATAGCTGTCAAAATATTGAATACACGCAAATTCAATCTTGCGAACACAACGGAACGTAGCCGCATACGGAGCTGCAGACGCAGACGGAAGAGTTCACCAACTTTTAACTTTCCACGTACGACATTTTCAATTTGTATGAAGAAAAAAAAACAACTTTTTGGGTCGAAAAAAAATATTGTGGTTATTTGTATCGCGAAAAAAATGATTTATTAAAAGGAAAATTATTGGAAAGAAAAAATGTGAATTCTGAGCTTGTACACAAGAATATTCTTTTCTTTTTCTTCAAAATACATTCAAAGCTGTACAGGTGCATTGTGGACAGGTAAAAAAATATAACGTACGACACTTTTTGACAGCTCTTCCAGTTCCGTCTGCGGCTCCAGTTCCGTCATTCTATTCTCTTCAGGCAGTAATACATAACTGCAGCTTTGTGTCAACGGGACAACAACGCCGATTCGAAAACGTTGATAGATCCCTTTTTCCAACGAAAAAAATGTATTCTGTTATAATATATGTATTATCTACGTTGCTTCATTTCTCCTTATTCGGTGCGACTTTGTTTGTTCATCGTACACCCAATGAAACGCTTGGCTTGGATTTCATTCGTAACAAAATAAAATCATCACCATCATTTGACACATAAGTACTAAACGTTTATTTTAAGATTTGTTTATTTTAAATGAATTAAATTTTCTCTAGTTACTTCAGAAGAAGGTACTTACTTCATAAAAAGAAACGCAAAATTAAACAACACTTTACTAAAATTATTTTTGATGAGAATAAATTAAGTAATTTGTGTTTGCTACATCATAACACCAGTTAGGAGTTATGAATGATGTGTAAAAATCAGTAACACGTCTCATCGAATCCTAAAAAGCAACACATTAATGTGTGATTTCACATAAATTGCAATAAATATGACATCGATGTGACAATTTAAACAACCGACCTTAACATGAAACGTCATTCAAATGTCACATCTTTGTAACCGTTATACCTTCCTTGGCTATCGATATCGCATTCATTTTTTTTAAGGGTAGCACTTTTGTATTCATATCAAGATATCGCACATTTTTTGTTGCTTGATGCATATCATCATCATTGTCACATCAATCATATCCAAGTCGTGTCCTCTTTGGAGGTTACGTGAGCGTAAATAATAATAAACGCTTTGTCTATCGCTGGGTATTGACCTGAATTCCGTTAATGTGCAAAAACTAAAACCTCAACACTTCTACACTGAATATTAAAAATGATTCTGTAATTGGCAAAATTGTTGAGCGTATGAGTTTTGTGGTTACTTTTTTTTTTCTTTTTTGCAAATTGATTTCCACACCCAAAGATTTTAAATCGATTAAGTTGTACCTACAACATTCAATGCGTTCATCGAAAATATTTATACAAAGGTATATTGGTCATCGTATTTAAAAATTCGAAAGTTGTGTATTGCGTGATTATGCGTTCCGAATAGAACCAAATTAACTATATGAAGATACGGCTATAGTTAGGGGTTATTAAACTGTTATTAAAATGTGATTCTGTAGATTTAATGATATATAGTGGATATTACGTAATGATAAGATGTGCAGCTTCCTTTCGGATCTGAAATTGGATGGAAATACAAATCTGCGTCCATGGGCAAATTATTAAATTTTACGCAATTTTGCATTCAGCAGATGACTTTTAGTGAGCCAATTACTATTACCCACCATTGCGACAAAGCGGCGCCATTGCTACACAGTGGGGCAAAATCGTTTGAAAATGATAATAATAAATAAGCAAAACTAGATACTCGTAAAAGATTGTTAGACTATCAGGACAAAATCAAAGGGCATACTGTAATGCATGTAATGTAATGTAACCTTTTTTACATTTTTGTACAGCTGCCAGTCAAAAACTTCGTCCTTTAAATATTTGCTAAGCTAATCAAGCATAGGCACCTCATAAAATTTTAACTCCTAGTTTTGTGGTAGCTGAGATATAGGACTTTAAAAATCAATAAAATCGTACTACCCGTAGAATCGTAGAATCTTCCTATTTTCCACAACTAATATTTTTCCACAACTAATAGTTTTTTATTTAAGACGGCCTTCCCATTTCCCATTGAGCTTTTATTGAATATAGTGAGCATTTCCAAATACAAGTGAACCATGAAATTTGGCGGAGTAGTTAGTCTTACAAAAGCATAGAATTGCCAAGTTTTTTTTACTTAAAAACAGAGGGTTGGCCAGTTTTATACAGGATGTTCGGTATAAGGTGCACTAAAAAGCTAGAGCGAGTAGGTTGGGTTAAGGCAACAAAAAAATCTAATTTTAGGGGGCTCTATTTACCCCCGTTTAGACAGGAGGGGCAATTTTCTAAGAAATCGACTTGAAATTAAAAAAAAAAATATTAAAATACAACGCCAACAGTTACAATTTTATGCTATACTTTTTTTTTAAAGCCAGAAGCTTGTTCTTTTATTTTTTTTTACTTCAAATTATTTGAGAGAACAATTTTTGAAAAATTAATTTTCAAACTAAAAATTTTGAAAAAAAATAATAAAAAAAATTGTATTCAAACTAATTTTTTTTTTAAATTTTACTTAATTAAGTAATAGTTTTATTTTTAATATTCGATGCTCCCGTAAATTTCTAGTCAAATACGGAAAATAATATACTCAATAGTGTCTTTTTGCTTTTGAGAAAATTAAAAATAACGGAAAAAAAAATGATTTAAGACAGAATAAAAAAAATTATTAAAAAACAACGATCACTATTACAATGGCATGTTATACCATTTTGTAAGACCAAGACCTCTTCTTTTATTTTCTTTTTAAAATAAATTATTTTAGTAAACAGTTATTATAAAAATTAATTTTTAAACTTAAATTTTTGAAAAATAATCAAAATATTGTGTTCTAAACATTTTTTTTTAAATTGTAAATATTTTCGTGTTTAATATTCCCATCAATTCTCAGCCAAACATTAAACCCCCCCTCCCATACGATTTTTTTCTTGTCATAACCCAGCCTACTCGCCCTAGATACACCACCGAACACCCCGTATAAAATACGACCAAGTTAATGGTGTAAGAACAAAATGTAACATTTATTGTGAGATAGCTTTACAAATAATAATATTTCATTTAAAATAAATCAACAAAAGCTGCACAACAAATATGGAGAACAAATCAGTAAAATAAAAAAAAAGTACGTATGTATACACCCCAGTGTACTAGTGTTATATCGCATTAGAGAAAATAAAACTATGACATATTTACGACATACTTTAATTAAAATCTGAAAACATGATTCAATGTTGAATGAAGCTAGAACGACGACTATTTTTGTAAAAAAAAAATTAAATCACAGCAAATTTTCCCCATACCCTCTTTTGTTTACCTAATGAAACAAAAAATTCGGAATATGAGTAATTTTTTTCCATATGTTTGTACGTCATGTATGTATGATTTGTTAAAAGCTTTTTTTTTGTGTTTTTTATTTTTGTCTTTTTAGTGGGTCAATTTGATGACGTAATCAACTCAGTTTTTGCCCTCTAAAGGGTGAAGGGAATTTAGGGCTCCTTCGGAATTTGGCTACTAAATTAGCCCCAAATTATTCCCTAATTTCTGCATCATTAGATTTTTGAATTTCCGTTGTGGTGGACCGCCAGCTTGACGGACCTCAAAGAAAAGGAACTAACTTAGTAAAATATTCCGTCGGCGCGTACAAAAAGAAGTTCGTGTGACATCAAGAGAGTTTTATACCGGACGCGCTTCCAAATGGAAGTTCGTCCATTTGGACGCTCGTGTGACATTGGCCATATAGTTGCCAAAACTTCCATTAGTATTCCCGTCTCCAAAACCTTGAGATGAAAAATTTCACATTTTTCGGTCTTTGCCACATATATCTGGCCCCACTGTGCCCCACGCAGTTACCATTTGAATCATCTTCTTGGATGCCATGATCACTTGTTATGATGATACTTCAAGCCTTTCGAATTTCAAAGCAGTCACCTGAACTGCACTGCAACTCTTCCGAAATATCAGTAATTGTAAATCTCTTGTGGATTATAAATGTATAACCTTGTAGAGCTTTTTAAGTGCAACTTCACAGACAATCTCCATCGATAAGTGCATCATCGTTTGAACTGAATGTAACATACAGTAAAATGTATATAAATGCAAGACCAGTGCTGAAGTACATTATTTCAACTTCATTATTTATTGCAAAATCGAATCATTTTCCAATCTCGACCTGTATATATGTATTTGAATTAATTGAAGATGAAAGTGACGAAGATCAGATGAATTGAAGACCAAGATAATCACTTGGTACGTAGCCAATCATTTTCAAGCGCAAATTCAAGTGCTATTTGTGAAACTTGTATTATATATCATTTGTTTTAGTACATATTACTTTTTTAATTTGCAATGCGAAAAAGTGGTAAGGTCATCTTGAGTTGATTGAAAAGGTTTCGAAATAATGTTACATATTAAATACTTATTAGCTTCGGTATAAACACAGAGGATATTGTATTATGCCAGCAGTTCTTTGAAACAATCAATCATACCAAAAATGAGTAAAATGTATAATTAAAGATAAAAATATCGCAAACTTCGTGATCTCAAGCTTTTTATTGTTATTTAAAAACAAACTCCTTTTTTTAACTTTTTATTTTTGTTTCAAAGTTACATAGATACCTCGGATTAGCTGACTAATAAAAATTTATTCAATAGATATTAGTCCCGGAGTTGATAAAGATTATACAATGCTGTTTTAACGTAATCGCAATTATTTACTGGTGGCCAAATAAAATTTTATAATTACAGTATTCCCCAGTTAATTGCACTTCGTTTAAATGATTTTTCTGCTACATTAAATGAGAAAAGAAAGTTTGAATATTTCCTTTATAAGTTGATCACGTTTTGTATGGTTATTGAAATAAGCGCGGTTTCAATGAAAGTACCTGCAGAAATTCGACTGTGATTTAAATGTCATTTCATTTGATAGTCAGCCCAATTCTAAATATTCTATTAAAAAAAAAAACACCCAGAAGACATATTCTTTCGGGAGTAAATACTTCTATTCCGAATACCCCGTGTATTTTAAGCTTCGCAAGTCAACAACAGAGGTACAATTTTTTAAAAGTCTGTTCAACTACTTGCTTTTGCAGATGATATTGACATCATTAGGAGAACGAAGCGAGTTGTTACTGGCGCGTTTGCAAGTATTTAATAGGAGGCGGCGAAAATGGGTTTGGCTGTTAACGAGGACAAGACGAAATATATGCTATCTTAGCATCGTGGACTCGGGCACAACGGAACGTCACTCTGGATAGGTACAACTTCGAAGTCGTCAAGGACTTTGTCTACCTGAGCTCCACTATGACATCGCAAAATGACATCAGCGCAGAGATCAATCGAAGAATTACCCTTGCCAATCGCTGTTTCTTCGGGCTATGAAGGCATTTGAGTAATAAATCCCTCTCTCAAAGAACCAAGGAGACCTTATATACGACCCTTATCATCCCAGGCCTGCTATATGGGCCAGAAGCATGAACCCTGACAAAAACGGATGAGAAAATCTTCTTGGGTGCTTTGAAAGGAAGATTCTTCGGGTGATTTTCGGTCCAGTCTGTATCGATGGAGTATGGAAGAGAAGATTCAACAACGAGCTTTAGGACGTCTGTGAAGTTGGCAGGACATTTTTCGCGTAGAGTCTTGGGACCAAGACAGGAATTTGCAGTTTTTTTTGCATTTTTTTTGCATTTCTATTCCGGATTTTGCAGTTCAATAAATAGTGGGTGTAATCGCGTGACCTGCAAACTTCACAGTGAAGTTAGCAGGTCATGCCCTTTTTTCAGCAACCCGTAAAGCTATTACATTGAAATTGGCCTCCAAATTTGCAGTTCATTTTGCAGTTCAAGAAAATCCTAAATCTAAATTTTGAAGTCCTCATTAAAAAAAAAAAAAAACATCAAAAAAACAATATTTCAGCCCCGACTTCACAGTGAAGTTAGCAGGTCAGTATGAATTTTTTTTTTAAATGAGGACTTAAAAATTTGGTTTTAAGATTTTCTTGGACTGCAAAATGAACTGCAAATTTGGAGCCCAATTTCAGCGTGATAGCTTTCCTGGTTGCTGAGAAAAGGGTATGACCTGCTAACTTCACAGTGAAGTCGGGGATGAAATATGTTTTTTTTTGATTTTTTTTTTTAAATAAAGAACTTCAAAATTTGTTTTTTGGCTTTTCTGGAACTGCAAATTAACTGCAAATTTTTGAGCCTGATTTCAATGTGATAGCTTTAGTGGTTGGTAAAAAAAGGGCATGACCTGCTAACTTCACAGTGAAGATGGCAGCCCGACGAGTCTTCGAATCTACCCCTGATGGGTAGGGGTTGAATTTAAGTTTTTTGTTTCAAAAAAAAAAAAAATGTGAAAGCAAAAATTGTGGCTTTCGAAACTGTAACTTTCGTTCGATTGTAGTCATATCTTCAAGGTTGCGGGTATTTAAATGAAGCCAGATTATCAGGCTAAATTTTTGGGGAAGGGTACAAAATTTTATGCTAGAGGGGTGCTTAAATCTGCCATCAATGTTATTTTCGATTGTTAAAATACAAAGTCGTCATAGGTTTTGGTGGAGTTAATGGGTGGGATGACATAATGTCCGCGGACATAATGTCCATGGACATTAATTCTGCACAAACGAACATAAGGTCCATGGACATTATGTCTTTCTTATAATGTCCATGGACTTAAATTCTTTTTAAAATGAAGATAATATGACATAATGTCCACGGACTCTTTGTCCGGGAGGGTTGTCTTACAGCCAAACATTCCATCCAAACACATAATGTCAAGGTGAACTTTGACAAGCCGAAACTTGAAGAAGAAAGAAGTACCAGAGATCGTTTATACCACATTTTTTTTATATTTGTATGCTCTAAAAGTTAAGTTAAAACTTTAATTTAACCCATTTCACCCGTAAAAACTTTAGCCCTTGTCCATATTTAGAGTTCTTTTTGAAATTTCTTTGTCGGAATTTTTTTCGAAGTTAAAGTCTAATTTTTCTGGGCTTTAAGACGGCTTATAACTACTTAAATGTCTTTAGTACTATCTTCAGATTCCTTTATTCATAATACATAGTCTTATTTTCCCAAAAAAAAAAAATTATAAACTTAATTATACGCAAAAGTATGTGAAACCCATGCGGATGAATCCCAATCACCCATAAATCTCTGTTTACTACCACTAAGTACATGTTTTGTGTGTAATAAACTAGCAATAAATCTTCGCTCCAGTAAATATTTTCTTTCCAATTAGCAGATAAAATGTATAAGTTAAGAAACACAAAAGACACAATTTTTTTTACCGTCTAGAAAATTACAATTTAGAGGAAAAAGTCTCGCACTTCTACGTTTGAATCCATAAAAGCATAAAGTGTGAAAGTAGTTAATTGTGTTTTGTTTAAAGTAAATTCAATTAAACTAAATGTTGTAATTTTGCTTCTTCCAAATAGTTGAGAATTTTTTTTTTAAACCACAATTTAGGGCGATTTTCTTCACTCGAAGTTGAACTTAGCTTGAGGATTTTTATTTTAAACTTGTGATTTTGTATTACTTCATTTAAATTTGACACTTACGGCCATATTATTCACTCAATACATCTAGATTAAAACTTAAATTTGGATGTAAATCATACAAATTCAATGTAAATTCATCTGGATTTAAATTTAAATCTGGATGTGTCGAGTGAATAATATGGCAGTTAGTAAACTTGAGGTTTTGAATCTGAATTTCGATTTTTGTCTGTATTTTGCTTTTACCAAAATTTATTTTCGCTTTAAATATCGAGAATAAATAATTCTCATTCCTTTACTTTGAAACTTTGTGATTTTCTGTGCATTTTAGAATCTACAATTTTATATTATGAACTTTGACAGAACTTTGGACTATAACTCACACAAATGCACATAAAACCGGAGAGTTTCAAACCAAAGGAACGAACCTATAAATTCAAAGCTACAATATTTCGGAGAAACTATTGTTGCGCAATTTGGCCATATCGTCTGCTTCGGAAAATGAAGATGAAGTTGACGAAATGGTTTAGAAGACAATAAACGATATGTAAGTAAAACATGAGATTTTTCTTATTTTTTTAGATTTTTCCCACAGACTTTTAACAACGGTTCTTTCCTACAAGATAAACACAAAATAAAACGATTCCAAATTGAATTAAATTTGCCCGATGGTGCGATTTGTAAGTCTTTGCAATTCTCACCCAAGTCTTAGCTATGTATATCACGCTTTGAAACATCACTTGTTATTTTATTTTTTATTGATTCCTTCATATTCCAATGCATTGGAAACCGACAAATCTTTCTCTTCAACCAAATGAACAAATTTTCCACCATTATTTTTTTTTTATTTTGCAATATTAATTGACAAACTTAAATTTCAAAGTCAGCTTTTACACGCTGACTCAAGAGTCATGACTCTTTTCGAAATTTAATGAGTACGAAGGTAAGATCCGATCTTTTTTCTCCTTTGCACTCACCTAATTTCGAAAAGAGTCATGACTCTTGAGTAGGGTTGCCAGATTTTTTTCGCAGCTCGGCGGGACAAAAGACAAAAATATAGAAAAATACCGGGATTTCAATTTTTTTCCCGGGACAAAATAAAAACTCTTTATATTAAAATTAATAAATTATTTTATTTATAAACAAAATGGTTATTTTAGCTCTTGTGTTCAGGGTAACTGTTCCATTTGACTATGGAAAATGTTTCATAGGTACAAATTTGGTTAGTCCTGGTGCGATTCGAATAAAATTTCTATTTAAAATTTTATCCGAGATTTAATTTTGAAGTTCCCGTGTACAACTCATTAGAGTCAAAGATTAAACTTCGGACAAAATTTAGCTCGATTTAAATCCAATTCATACATAGCCTTACTAAATTCGCACTGCGGAACAAATCTTATCTTCCTCACCATAAAATAAGAAGAAAGAAGTAATTTTTGACAGCCGTCAAAGTTATAAAGTAAGCATTTGGACTTATCTGATGAATAAAAACATATTGTTTTAAATCTATTTAAACAAACGACGAATACTTTTTAATATTTGTACCGCGGTAAAAAGCTTTAATCTCCTGAGAAATGTCAAATCTCCCTAGCGTTTGTGCAAGTTCCCGTAGATCATGCTATAAAAACGAAAAATTTACTTTGTCTAGAAAAAGTGAGTTTTTGCTAAACAGAATCGATTTTTTGGTTGCATAGGTATTTCATATTTCCACGACATATTTCCACTGTCTATCTTTTCAAAAATCTAATAAATACGACTGTTTTTGTAGTTTTTAAAAATATCCAAATTAGTTTTTTATATTAATTTTGGACTAAAATTGGAAGAAATTGGCAGTTTTGGGAACCAAGCGAATGTTAAAAATTCTTCCAAATTGAAGTGACAGCTGTCAAGTTTCCAGAATGACATTCTACTTAAAGTTAAATCTATATCACAGCGCAGTTATTCTTTTGAAAAACGAAAAAATGTAAAGATGTTTTTGCAATGAATTCTGGTTTAAACCCGGGAAAAAAGGTGCCCCGCCGGGACAGTTAAACTCATTTGCAAAATCCGGGACGTCCCGGGCAACCGGGCAAACCGAGACGTCTGGCAACGCTACTCTTGGGTCAACATGTAATAGCCGATAAATTCAATAAAAATTAAAAACAATAAATTCAAATTTACAATTGAAACTGCAATATCTGTCACAAATATCCCAGGGATTTTTTAAAAAAACCAAAGTTGGCAAACTTTTAAATTTCAACTCTTGAGTTGAGAATTTGAGTAGTGAAAAAAAGCAATTTTCAACTTGCCTCTTAACTCTCGATTTTGTATCAATTCTAGAGTTGGCCAACTTTGGAGTTTTCGGCAAGTTGAACAATAGTGAAGAAAACCGACCTTAGAGTATTGTAAGATTTAGTATTAGGTATAACTTTAAAAAAAAAATTCTTTTTTTTTAATCTATATATGTAGTATATATAAAAATGGATCGAGGTTTGTTCGGATGCTTAAAACTTGAAAGTTGAAAACGACTGGTTAAAATGGGTTACTTCCTTGTGCGGGTTTGTTCGTAATTGCTACGCGAAGGTTTAGGAAAAAACACCCGTAAAATTCTCAACAGCAGGCGTTGTAGGTGCACATTTCGTTTTTCAGTTCAATAAATAGACTCCTCCGAAACAAGCAAACCTATCGAGCTTATAAGAATTTCAGAAAATCTTAGTCTGGATTTACATT
Source organism: Epistrophella euchroma (assembly GCA_947049315.1). Taxonomy (NCBI): domain Eukaryota; kingdom Metazoa; phylum Arthropoda; class Insecta; order Diptera; family Syrphidae; genus Epistrophella; species Epistrophella euchroma. The sequence continues at coordinate 113,995,496 of OX346245.1, read as the reverse complement.
GTTCAACTTTTCTAATAAGTTTTTTCCAGAAATCGGGGGAAATTTTCATATGATCCGATTTTTCCAATGAGAATTTCTGTCGTTGCACTCTTCATTCTTATTGCTGTCCTCTTATTCATTTGTTATTAAGATTTACTTACACCATCAAATAATAAATGACACATGTATACTTAATGGTGGATTTACATGTATCTTCATGCGAGTTCTGCAAAAAATAAGGGATACAAAATATAAAATGTATGTTTGTTGGATAGAGAGAGAAGAACAAAATGCAGAGATCTTGATTATAGGAACGCAGATGAAGATTATAGCGAAGACGAACATTTTCATCTTCATGGTGGTGCTCTTTCACACATTCGGTTTTTTGGTATCACTCTATCCCGCTCTACTTTTCTTGATGTTTGCAGATGAAGATACATGTAAATCCATCATAACACACACACTACAAAAATAGAAAGGAGGTGAAAGAGAACCAAATTAGGCTGGAAAAATCGTATGAGTATTAAGGAACAACCGATTGGCCTTATGTCACTTTTGAAAAGTGACATAAGGCCAACTCTTAAAATTTGGCCTTATGTCGCTTTTGAAAAGTGACTTAAAGCCAAACACCTAAATTGGGCCTTATGTCACTTGGCCTTAAGCCAAGCACCGCCCTGTAGGTTCAAAAATTTTTCGATGCCACATTTTCTTATGGATAACTATTTTTTTTTTCTCTTGGACGGACAAAAGTCTTACGACCGTCCCTGTCCGGCGAAGGGAGCTTTCACTGTATGAAGAAAAGCACCCCATTTTTTTAATGCTAACTTTTATGTTTAAAGGAAATTAAATTAGCTACAAGTTTTTTCTAGTGGTACCTACTTAATTAAGAACATTAAAACTTTGACATTTTTTAGTCACTATAACAATTTGTTTGAATTCTGGGTTAATTGTTTAGAGATTAAATGGGTTTGAGCAGCTTTTTCATTAAGCTGAAATCTATGCTAACAACTTCTTATTGAATAACCGGAAACAAATAAGTAAGGTGTTTTACCAACAAACATAACGTTTTATTTCTTTCTTTTGATTTGATATTATAATGAACATCTGAAGAGAAGAAACGAAAATATAACAGCACCTGATATAACTTGATAATAATTATGGCCAAAAAGAAGACTCATATGTTGTGGCATACAAAATGAAAAATATTGTACCTTTCATATTTCATTTGAGTCTATGCTCATTTCAAAAAAAAAAATACTTTGTGTACAAAATATTTTCTAAAGCCTTCGAAGTTAAGAATGATTAATTGATGCATATTATGGGGACTTTACACATTTTGTACACAAAAGCTACTTTCGTCTTAACTTTTTAAATACATTTATGAGCTAAATGATGCGAGTAACATTTGAATTTTGGTTTTGGGATAAAAAACAGCATGACAGCATATAATGATAAAGAGTTGCACGAGCGAAACAATGTAATTTGCGGAAGGAAGCATGAGAAGCAAGTAGTGTAGCGTAATGTTATGTGTTACCTGTTACCTGGTAGCGCAAACACAGAAGTACATAATGCACAGGAAAATAAAGCCATCCGGATTAATTGACACCTTGGCAGTAGGTAAGGTAGTTTGTTTGTAAAAAATAAGTATTTAAGTGATGTTCGTTCTTAGTTATGTTTATAAAAAAAATTTATAAGACAAACTATCAAAAAGGTAAATATAGCAAAATTAAATAAAAAATATGTAGATTATTTAGATTCAGAGGTAGGTACAATTCAACGTGAGCACTTATGTACGTGACAGTTTACATTGAGAAAAAATTAAAACCTAGGCCTGTAAGCTGAACTCAAAAAATATTTAAGTTTCGTATCATAAAACGGGTCTTATGACTTTTTTGGCCAATGAATACAGATAATATGGATAGCGTGGGTATACTCGAGATAGAAAGTTTAAGCATCCATGCTCAAAAATTTGTAGGTAGGGTTCTTTTTCAATAAATCACTCAAAATTACAAAAACAAACTTACAAAAATCAAAATAATTATTTTGAAATTTTAACTCTGGTTTTGATTCTGAATTTAATTCTGAAACATAGGTTTCTGGACAATCAGTCAAAAATGCCATCAAATATTTGTGCATAAGACATAAAATGGGAAAACCTAAAAATTTGCTTTGTGCGTGGTGCTTGGCACAAATATGCAAAAAAAAACGTTATTGAGGACGTCCGAGCTCACACAAATTTTTGTGTCACATTCAACGCAACCTAATTCCGATAGATTTTCGGCACACATGAAAAACTTTGCGGCGCACAGGTGTTTAACACCACGAAAACATTTATTTGAAAACAGATTTGAATTTTTCACAAAAATATTTGCGGCGAATAAAAAATTCAAGGCGAAAGCCTTAATTTTTATTGATCTGGACGTGGCTTAAGATTACTGAAAATATTTATTACAAAAGAAAAAAAATACAAAAGTCGGTAACTCTTGTGTTATTACACTCAAAAATTTAGAAGTAAAAGTCAGACACGTCACACGTGTCGGACGCGTCTCATTATACACCTAGCTTTTGTGTCGATAAAATGTTATAACTATTATAAATTGGCACTTCTCTAGTTTCATCAGTGAAGTCAAATTAAGTGTCGAATGTCGGCAGATTTTGACCATTTATGAGTTCCGTTGGGTAAAAACTTGATTTATTTTTTGATTTAAAATGAAAAAAAAAAATACTAAGAATCAAACTATGTGTTATAACTTTTATGAAGGTTAATAGTTCATTATTTTATTTCATTTTTAAATCAAGTTGGTTAAAGCAATAGTTTTTCAAAATTTTTCAAATTTTTTGAAAATTGATTAATTGATTTTTTTTTAAGTTGTTTTTTTTTTTTTAATTATTGCAGTTTTTTTTTATAAATATTCAATGCTCTTAATAATTCTTAGTCAAATACTGAAAACCATATGCAAGAATCTTTGTTAATTTTTGATAAATTAAAAAAAAAAAAAAACCATATCATCAATAGTAGACACACAAATTTTAATCAAAATCGTTAGTGCCGTTTTCGAGATAAATAACCTTTGTATGGCAGGTACCGTTAATTTTTGAGCTAAAAAAAATCCATTTACCCTCTAGGGAATCGCCTAAGAATCTTAGGTTCCACGTTTGAAGAAAATCGCTTCATAGTGGTTTACGCTGCAGATATACAGATAAAGATACAGGCATATACAGATACATATACAGACAGACGAAATTGCGGGACCCATTTTTTTTCGTAAAGTTTGATTCAAATCTCGAGTTCGATTTTTTTACGAATCCAAAACTTGCCCTACAGTACGTATAGGATCGTACCTGACGTTTTTTGGGAAATTACTGACCTTTTAGATTGCCTATACTTATTTTACGAATATCCCATATATGGGGTGCTAAGATCCCACAGCCAAATATTTTCCTTTCAAATATGTATAATTTCCCAATACAAATTTGTATGGAGATTTTGCACTTTTTACTTTTCATTTTTTTTTCTCTCGAACTAATATAGCTATTCTCAATTTTTTCTGATTATTGTTTTTTTTAAACTATTCCTTTAAAAACCCACATTCAAAAATTTATGTAAAAAGAAAAATGTATAATTTGTTTCGAATTTTAAAAAGTTCACATATTTATATTTTAAACCTTTTTCACCATTTATTTATTTTTTCTCTGAAACTAAATAAGCTGTTCTTATTTTGTTTTTTATTTTTATAAAATAATAATGTTCCTAAAAAAAAAATTCAAAAATTCTGAAAAATAAAACCTTATAATTTATTTTAATTTTTTAAATTATTAAATATTTCAATTTCTTACCCGTTTTTTAAGTTTAATATTTTTTTTCTTCAACTACGGCAGTTATTTGAATTTTTTTATTGATTTTTGCATATTATTAGTTCTTTTAAAAACACTTATCCAAGAATCTATGTAATTTTTTTTTTTTATATATTTTGATTTTGTAAAAAATATGATAATTTTACTTTTTACCTGTTTTGATACTTAACGATTTTTAATCTTTTTTTTAGTGTTTCTATACCATCTAAATTCATATTTTATAGATACAAAACTTACTGGTAATACTAATACACGGGTAAATGACCTCGGGCAATTTTTTCTTTTGGTCAATAAATTTTTCGGAGCGCATAAACTTTAGATTTAGTGGGTGGCCGATCCAAAAAAAAAAAAGAGTTTGGGAAATAACGGACACCCTAAATATATATCCACCAGAAGTTACGCGGGCTGCACACAATATTGGAATTTAACATAGAAAAAGAACAGTTAGCGGATGTTAACTGCTTCGCAGGAGAGATTTTTCAATTGTTATATTTAGTATGACAGATCACGCTCTCGTTACAGATAAAAGAGAAATATACTATCTAAGCAACTCTGTTCGATTTCACACATCGGACACTGTGGCGTATGAGTGCTAAAAAAATCCCCTATTCACACATATTGAACAAAACTTTATATTTATCTAGAGCAAGCATGTCTTAATATCAGTATTGTGTCTCTATGGAAAGCTTAAGGCATTTGTCAGGATCCTAATATTTAATATCATATTTAACCCAAGATTTAATTGCTTGATAATATAAAATTTGTTAAAACTTCCCCCATTATCCATATTCGTTTTACTTACTTGAAATTAACTTTCTAGAGAATCTTCGTGTACTAACTACAAATACGAGCATTTCCGTCAGCATTACCATTTACGAATAGGAAAAATATAAAATTTTCCCACATATATTCCATGCATCACACTATGCCTCACATTGTATTATATTTTTGACACGCTCATGATTTTCTCTCGCCAATTAAAGCCAATAACCATCCCACTTTCCATCTGATCTGCTACCGATTCCTATTTCATACTTAATACTCTTGACCACCAATATTGCTTCTTTTAGCCGCCACCGCTACCATTCCGAATCCACTGCCACTGCCACATGAGTATTGTCATTGTGCATTGGAATTTTGAACTTCCGAATATGGTGTAGAAAATAAATTAAAAAAAAAAAAAAAAAACTCTTAAACTGGATCGCTATGTAACACTAGCGAAAGTTGTTGCACGAAGTGCAGTATCTTTATTTCTCTGCCTCCTTCCCCCCGCAAGTGCATCAACATCCAAATTTTTAACGACAATAGCTACATATTTGAATTTTAAATATGAGGCAAGGAATGAAAAATGAACATGCGATTTACGCGCTCTTTCTTATGTACTGTACATTGCTGCATTGCATAGATAGTAGAGGTCAATAATTATACTCATACCTACGAGAAAAACTTTGTTTTGTCCTCGTAAGATAGGAATAAGAAATCATTGCATTTCAAATTTGTATCTTACGGATGGCGATGAATGCGATCGTGACACATTTCCAGCCTCATTTAAGGGCGAGCAACGGGTTTTCCAAAAAAATAGTTGCTCACCTACAGAATTCAAGCTCTCAGATATTTTTTTATCAAGTTTTTTTTCTTTTTTTGTAATTTTGTAAGTCACTGTTAATGCCACTGAAAGATACGTCTTAGATATTACTAAGTTAGGCGCGTTGGGTTTTCGCGTTTCGTTTTCTTACCTTTCTCCGACGCGACGCTCCGCTTAGACGGTGGTAGTAGCGGCAGCGCACGTTTCGACGATGCGGCTCTGCGAGTATAATGGGTGACTCCACAACGGTTTTGTACGTTTCTTTTTGTTTTGTTTACATTGTGTCTGCTTTAGGACCCTTCCAAGTCGGATATGTCTCATTGTACGGCTCCATAAGACAATCATGGAATGCTAAGCGCTTGTGTTTCGTGGAAAGAAAGTAAAATCAGTGCGACTGCCGACCGGAGGCACGGGCTAGGTAATGTAATGCACATCGACTTGGCTGATATGGGCAACTGGCTCAAAGCTTCCGTTGGGATCTCGAGCTCTGCTTCTTCTTCTTCTTCTTCTTCACTTCTCTTCTTAGCCATCAAGCTTATTTTGCTGTCACTCTGCCCAACAACTTTTCACTTAATATTTTTGTATATTTTGTGCGCTGTTGTGGTTTTAGCTGGATGGAAATGGTAAAGTCACTCATGGGATTGGATCTTCTTCGTCGGACTGTTGGCTAGATCGGTTGGTCGTTTGTCTTGCTGCATATTTTCATTTTAATTTTTGTCTGTTGTTGTCAATTTAAGGTGTTGGAAACTTTTTTTCGTTCGAAAAAATATTCAGTATACCACTAGCTATACCGTCGAGCGGTCGGAATTTGGTAGTTTTCGTGATTAAATTTATTATCATAATTATTTGAAGAAAGACAGTGGGTGTGAAGAATATGTGAAGGCATTTATACTTCTTATAACGCGGGTGTTTGAACAAAGTGTAACATACATACATGCAAAAAAAAAATCATTCGCTGAATTTATAATAAATGGATAAAGAAAGTATATTTGCATAGATATTTGAGATAGTTTTTTTTTTTTAATAAAGCTGTGATTTTAAAGAAAAAATATATCTACGTTTAGTTTTTATCTAAACAAATTTATCAATTCAACTCAAAAGGATTATTTTGGATATACAAACATTGTCAAGATGAGGATTTACATCCTATTGGTAAGTTTGGATATTAAAAAAATTAATTCTACGAATTACCTTCCTTAATTTTTTAATATAAAAGTCAACAAATTTAACCAATTCATACCTATATCTGAAAAAGGTGGAATATTTCATGTGAAAGTTTGATATTTACTCACAAACTAACAATATAAGTTATATCCAGAATCAATGAAAGTACCTAATTTTAATTTTGTAACTGTGACTTTTATACTTTTGAAATTGAAAAAAATACTCGTTATTTCGCATCTTTCGAGTTCATTTTGTTCTTATATTTCATTAACTGAATTAAAATTTCTTGGTTAATGTCTTTTAATTTGGAAATTCCATGAAATTAATATTTTTTTTCGTTAAAGAATTAAATTACGGCGGACGCTTATTTTTGGGGGACATATTTTGAAATATTAAAATATTATTTAAAACAAATATTAAAGATTTTTTTGAATATAATAGTATTTTTTTTTTTAATCTAATGATGCTGAGTACCAAATATTTAACTATTGAGTTATAATTTAAAAATAAATAATGCCAAAAAATCATTTGCAGAAATTTAATTCTTAAAAAAAAATTAAACTTACAAAAAACACGTAGAATAAAGCTTATATATACTTCTTGAAAAACGAAATTTTTTATTGAACAATAATAAAAAGTACTATTTTTAAAATAAGAAAAATACCTTTCATTTGATATTAAAATCATTTGTCTACGTCATTTATTTCGCACGTTATAAAAAATTATTTGAAAAAAAAAGTTACATTTTTATTTTCCAATCAGCAACTTCAAATTCAAATAATTAGACTTTCCCATGAACGATTTTAAAAATATTTTACTAGTTTAACAAGCTAAACGTCACCTTTCATTTAATATCAAACTCATTCGTGCATACTCTTGGTCAAAGCTCCATACTGAAATGGGCATTCCTATTAGGTAAATTTTTTTTCGTAATTTTAAAAGTTTTGTTAAAAAGTTACATTAAATTATTTAAAAAAAGGTAAATATTAACAGAGTTTCTAAAAACAAAATTCGAAAAGACAAAATTCAGAAACACAAAGTTCCGAGAAGAAAAAATTCCGGAAACAAGGTTTCTGAAGGAAGAGGTTCGAAACGACGGTTTTATATATCAAAATTCAGCTTTCCCCCAATTTTTTCAATTTTTGGCCTGTAGATTTCAGATCCTGGGTCAAAATATTAGCGTGCATCAGACTTTGGCTTGCTTTGCTATGGCCCCCAAGGGGCAAGTGTATTAAGCTTAATACAATGAAGTGATCTAGCGCACTAGTCTTAGCTAATTTTTGCTCACCCAAAAATAAGCGTCCGCCGAATTGTTAGATACAATAATTTTTTTGAAGCTTTGACTTTTCGATTCTTCCTCTTTTAGGACGTTTATCTTCCGGAAGGACCTTTATTTTTTCGAAGCTTTATTGTTCAAACGTTTGTCCTTCGAACCTTTGTCTTTCGTGTCTTTGTCTTTCGAAACTCTGGCGGATTACGTACAAATCAGTTTAATAATGTAATCTTGGTTTAATTCTAAGAACTAAATCAATCTTATCAAACTCACAGTGCTGGGATATAAGTAGGTACACTTTCTCATGAAAAATGATTAAGTGAATATTAGGAAACTTCGCAATGAAATACCAAAAACTATTTAGAATGTTTTCGTTAAAATAAACATTGGGTGAAATATAACGATTTTTCTTAACTCAAAACTTCAACAGTTTTTTGACAATAACCTTTTGGTGAAAAGATTTGTCGAAAATGTTTGCGAACAAAAGTTAAAAAAAGTAAACGAAAAATAACTTACCTACCTATTACCAATCAGAATCGAGCCATATTTTAAAATGGTGGACGACGCAAAAGTTTTAAATTTAATGGTTTTAAAATCTCCAAACGAACGTTTAAATTCTCCAAAACATTTTTTCGGATAATTTAGCTTTATGTAATGAACTACTATCACAGGACAATTAAAAATATATGTGTATACGTTTAATGTTAACATTATTTATTTGTGCTAAAAATTAATTTTTCCATTTGACAATCTCCTCTCCTCTTACAGAAGAAGTTAGTCCCCATTTAGTGGAACCCCCATACAAGTCGGGAATTTAATTATAAAAAAACACTGTGTGGTCTTAGGTTTTTAATTTGAAAATTAAATAAAAATGCCAAACGAAACCATCCATGGGCCTTAACGTGGTTTAATTTCGATCCGCCCTACGCAGGCGAAATTCCTCCAAAGACATGGCCAACATTATTTTTATATTTGGTTTATTATAGCTTTAATTCGTTGAAAGCAGCTATTTTTAAGTAAATACACTATTTTTTGTTAAATTTTGTTAAAATACAAAAATAAGAAAATAAAGCATTTAATACTTTAAGCCACAATCACAATAGTATCTAGACTTATTATTAAAAACTAGCTGATCCCGCGAACTTCGTTCCACCTATAATTGATTAAATTATTATTATTGTTGCTTTCAAAAGTCGAGCAATCTCAAATTGTTATCACGGCTTTCCGACTTTTCCGGCTTAATTTTCCAATTTATCTGGTTCAATACGAATCCAAAAAAAAAATCTCCATCCAATTTGGATGATGTTCAGCCAAGTTATGTGCGTTCGAACATAAAACTAATTCAGAAAGTTTGAAATTTCAAGATGTTTTCACAATTTTCTGACTTTGTTGGTCGAATTTTCTAAATTTTGTTCGAATTTTTCAATTTTCGGCTCCGTTGTATGTTAATTTCGTTCAATACAAATCCAACAAAAAAAATATCCATGCAAATCGAATGATGCTTAGCCGAGTTATGAGCGTACGAACACAATTTCATTTCAGAAATTTTCAAATTTCAAGGCGTCTTCGCTATTTTTCCTACTTCTTCCGTCAAAATTTTCTAAATTTTGGCTCCGTTGCGTGTTAATCTGTTTCAATAAAAATCCAACCAAAAAATCCGCAGCCGAATCGGATGATGTTTAGTCGAGTTATGCGCGTACGAACACAAAGGGATTCATTTTTATACACACAGGGTAATTCACCTAAGGTGTGACAAAAAGCTAGACCGAGTAGGTTGGATTGCGATAAGAAAAATATTGTGTGTGAGGGGGGTCTATTTTACTCCGTTTACCCAGTCATTTTCTTAGAAAATTGCCCTCCGGCTAAACGGGGCGAAATAGACCCCCCGTCCTATAAAGCCACTTGCTACCGCAAACCAAAAGTGGTAGATACTGCACATGTTCTCTAAAAGGTTCCACTTTAGACGCATCAACTGACGAAATTGTTGCAATTTTTTTAAATAGCGGGATCAAGTAAGAAACCAAACTCATGTACAAAAAATAACCTACCTAATAGATTTTTTTTATAGTTTTGGGCTTTGGTGTTTGGGAAGTTTTAACCTGTGTGCTTCCACAGTAACAATTGAACAACTTGGTCAAAAAACTCATCAATAATCATAAATTATTTCACATAACAGAGTTTCAGGTATATATTAACATTTCCAATTGCTAGTTCCGCTTATTAAATCTTAATAACATAATTTGCAGTCATCGTTTGTAATCCAAAGTTATAAAATGTTTAAATTTTCTTTGAAAAAAAAAATAATAATAAACAACAATAAGGTTAACCTACATTTTTCAAACTTTGTCAAATAAATTCCAGTTATAATGTCTTCACTGGACAAGCTTATCAAGGCAACTCCGATTTTACTCGATAAAATTCATTATTTTTTTTTTATTATATAAACTCAGATGAATCGACCTTATGATTAAATGTCCACTAAATCTGTTTAAATTACCTACATCAGATTTTCTTTGACTCAAGGCCGAAATGCACAACAAATCTTATAGTAAAAAAGATGTCACAAATAAAAACCAATGAAATCATAATACATAGAAAAAAAAACATTTAAAGACGCTTGTAGAAGATAAGATACTTTTTTTCATACTGAAAGAGTATAGGGCGTCTTAAGTTTGTTTGGCAAAGTGTATGAAAGTAAAGCTTACTATGGCTTTTTTGGTTCTTAATCCGGAAGCATTTCTTCAATTGAAGAGACAAGCTCAAATTAATTGATTTTAAATTTAGTGTAGCGAATAAATTAAAATCTAGTTTTTACTTTTACTATTAATTTGCATCAATATTCAATGAATTTTGTAAAATTAAAAATACAAAAAAAATAAAACTTGAACAAAAACCTTGTGATTGATAAATTTATTTTAACTAGGTGAGTTTCTTAGTACTTCTGCTTTGAGACTTAATTGATATCCAGAAACATTTCCCTTTTCTCATTTTAGGAAATAAGCGGTAATATTAAGGGGTTAAAAATAATCCATTAAAAACGCAATCACCTAGTTTTTGACTGCAGATACAGACCATGATTTGAATGATGGTGTTCACATGATACAAACTTCTCCGACTTTTTTTTTACTTTTTTGTTCCTTATCTATTTCCCACTCGGAGTGAGTTAAATATATAGAAATATCAAATAAGGTCGAAGGAGTTAATTTACTTTTCTATCATTTTATTAAGATTTTGTGAAGAATTTAGGTTATTAAAGGTTTTAAAATCCCATTTATTCATAAATTCGTCATTCGTTGGTCGCACTTATGTGAATGGGGCTTTAGGGTCCATGTCCAATGTGAACACGAACACGGTCAATCGATTTCATTTTGCCAGTAGTTTACATTTCTCCAATCTCTGAGTTTTTCTTCCGATAATTTGACGGAGAAGAGTCTCTATCTCTTTTTAATGAATTCATCAATACTGCGTCCAAAAATAATTGAACAAGTGATTTAAGTGCTTTTTGGACAGCAATAGTGAGGAATTTTGCTAAAGAATTGCGTTCAAAATTCTGAGATGGCTGAAATCTTTGAGAAATTTGCCGGAAAATCCGTTTTTCAATTAACAGAATTTTATAATTTGCTTAGGACACTTTTTATATTTTATAAATGAGATGGGTAGAATAGAGAAAGGAGGATTTTTGAGTGTTGGGAGGGTAAGGGGGAGGGAGCAACTGATGCTCTGTATGCGCTGCGGTAGTAGTAAATAAATGTGTTTAATTTTGGTTGGGTGCCGTATAACTCATCAACAAGCATGTTTTTGGCTACCCCAAATTTGGTAGGGAAGCTTTATATCTCCTTACCCCTTCCTGTCAATGATAAAAAGAAGGTTTCAGGTTTGTGTGTTTTAATTAAAAGATAAACCAGAAAAAATTGCTAAAAACATTAATTGAAGCAATACATTTAAAATTTAAAGTTGGGAAATCTCAAACAAAATTTACTTATTTTTATGATACAGGTTGTTTCCTTGCCCCCTCCACACACACACACACAAATACAACACGAATCTACCAGTATCACCAAATACATTGAACACAAAAATTGATGTAGTTATGTAGAGCTTAAAATTAATTAACAAATATGTTTTTTTCGTGTTTTCAATGGTTAAATGGAGGGCGGGGGGAGGGGAGATACCTAGTTTTAAGAAAATAAATTTTGTTGTGTGATTAACGTCTAAGGCCAGGCGCACACAACATGCAACTAAACAGTTTGGTTTCGATTTTGAGTACTATATAATTATATGAGAGTCCGCCCAGCGCGCACTGCCATATAAGCCCATTGTGCTCAAAATCGAAACCAAACTGTTTAGTTGCATTTGCGCGCGCTGGCCTTAAACTTCAAATTTGAAATTCGTTGCTTTTAACAATTTTTTTTTGTACAGAAAGAAAAGTTAAATGGTTTCATCGAATTATAACTTGCATAATCAAAAAATTTAATCGAAATCCAATTTAAAGTTTTTTGTGACCTTTAGTCCAATGCGTTTCGCCCAGGCGCACAGTTGGGCTCATCAGGTAGATGTTGTCGTACCTTTCTAAGACGCAATATTTTGGTCCATGACTACCGACTCTTAATAAAATCTACAGTGCATATGCACTGCAAATTATATTGTTCATGGTTACATTCTTGCACCTAGACAAATTGTTGTTGTATGCCCGGGGTCTGGCAACGAAGTTAAGAAGAAGGAAAACACAAATCGAAATCGTTAGACCCATTTTCAAGAAAACAAAAAAAAAAATACCAAAAATGTTTGTATGGTAGCTACCCGTTCTAGATTACTTAAAACAAAAATTTGAATTTCTCTTCAAAGGAAATATGCCAAAAAATTATCTGCGCTAAATTTGAAGATAATCGGTCCAGATCCAGCCCATAAGACTCTAGCACAAACTGGAGGATAGATGGCGTGGGAAAAACCACTGTTTTTACTTTTCCCGGATGGTAGTTAAAAGTTCGATTGTAAATATTCTTATATACATAATACAAATGCCATAAACAGCAAGGAACAATACAAAAAATGCATATTTTGATGGTTTTGGTAAATTAAAACATTTTTGAAACATACAAAAAAATGTTTTACTCGATCTTTATTTACATAGCTAATATCCCTTATTATTTTGTTAACAGGTTTGATATGCTCTATATAGGGTATAGCTTAAACGTAGCCAACTTAAGTAGCTATATAATGTATGCTTTTGTTTTCTATCGTTTGATGCTAATATTATTAAAAAAAAGTCAAAGTGGAATCTTCTTTCTCACGAGCCACATTTTAACGAGTATAAACAACAAAATATCTTCACCATATTTACCATCATCATCCATAGTTAGTCTTCAGCATCTTCACCAATACTTCATGGCACAGCCGAGTCGTCGCGTCGCCGCCGCCGCCGAAGATACCTTTCACTTTTTGGACATCTGTTAATCGTGGTGTTGGCATGGAAGAAGATGAGCCATGCTCTTTCGATTCGAATGGTCGAAGTAAATTGGCAACGGGTGGCGGTATAGTGGAGGAATTGTTGGCGACTTCGATAGTTCATTCATGATGTTTGTGTTTTGTTATAAAACTACAAGTTTATAAAAGTGGCTTAATTGGCAAGAGTCAGCTATTAATCGAATCCGAATGGATTAAGCAATATTTCTTCGAAAAACCCGTACGTAGTACACAATACACAATTCTTCCATGTATTTTCGGATTTTAAATTGTTTGATAAATCGGATTAGGCCGGTATCTCTATTATTACTTTTGCTGAAGCGAGTGTAGGGGGTTATATTATTTGTGTTTTATTAGTCCCTCAGAGGACTGGTTTTTACAATCCCTCTCGTTGAGAGAAAGTTTACTATACCATCATCATCAACAGTGCGATATTTCCTTGAAGAAGCTGGAATTACTCACATGCATGTTCTACGGACAATAACTTACCTGATGATGGCTTAAAATGTTTGTCGTGACATAACATTCAATGTTTATAAACAAATAATCGTAGAATTAAGTATACACATCCAATGAGTTGACAGCTCCATGTGGAATCAATTCGTGTATATATTGAACAAATCGAAAGACTATTTGTGTTGTCAATCAAAGTAACACCCAAATGAAGGAAAAGTTTTTATGTTGTCACTTTATGGGCTTGTTTGCGTCAAAAAAAAATTTAAAAAATGAAAGTTTAATCGAGGAGAAATTAAACATGAGTCGATTTTTTGAAAAAGTTTTCATAAAAACATTCTTGCACGATCAAGGTTAATTTTAGAAAGAAGTACATAAGCCTGTAGGTACTTTGTACATATGTATCTATTGAAACGGTAAAGTTTCTTTGAAAAATTGCACTTTAAGACAGATTTTATATGGGCTTGAATTCTTTCTTAAACTATGGCCTACAAGCGAGTTTTTAATGCGACATTAACTTTTAAAACGGGCCTATCTACCGGAAATATGCAACTTACATTAATGAAAAAAAACATCTGATTTCTAAACCATAAGTGATAAATATTTACAAAATAAATTCAAATCCTAAATGACTTGTGAAAGCATTTTCTAAAGCTTGAGAAAAAAAAAACAAATACAAGGACATCTCCTTACTTTTTTGAAAAGACTCACTTTGTGTTTTAGGCCCGTTTTGCAAAAAAAAAAAAAAAAAACTAATATATCTCCTTTTGAAGATTAAAAAAAAGCAATTTCAAGTTCTATAGATGATGCTTTTAATTTTATGGAACCCGTTGCTGATTAAGAAAAAAAAATTTTGTGTATTTTTGCAATTTTCGCTTTGCGTTTCTTGAACGGCAACTCTAGAACACTTACATATCTAAATCTTGTTTTATTTTCCTAGACAGCTTGCTTTCTAGATAAAAAAAATTCATTGTTTTGCGGTCTTCACATCTCTAGTCTTTAGGAAAATCGGGCAAATTAGCAGTTTCAATATGATTTTTACTTACAGAGGGTATATTTTTTTTACCATCATCTAATTTTCGCAAAAATTTATTTTGGCATATTGGCCTAAGTCTATTTTTCGATATTCTTATAAAAATCTTGAATAATGACAGGGGCCCTATTTCATAAAAATTGACAATTGCGACGGGTGACAGGTGACAATTTTATAATTTACAACTTGACAATTATGAAAATCCGTTCCATAAACAATTTGACAATTCTGTAGAATTGTCACAAAATACCCATGGTCAACTTTTCGGTTCATAAAAAAATTTTCACGACAGTGAATTGTCATTTATTTTTCTACAATTTTCAAGAATTTTATGACATATTTGTAAGTAGTGACAATTATTTTATGAAACTGGCCAATTGTGACAGGAAACTAAGTTATGGTCAAGTTTTGACAATGAAAAGAAAGAAATGCTAAATATGCCGATTCTCAGTTTTGTTCCATTTTTCATCGTTTTTCGACGTGGACACTGCATAAAGTTAGGTAGGCCATGACAAACCTCAAGATCATACAATGAAAAAACTGTCACGACAAATGTCACTTGTAAATATTTTGTGAAATAAAAAATTGTCAGAAAAGTGTGACAAATTTGTAGAATTTTCACCTGTCAATTTTTACCAAATTAGGGCTTACAAAAAAAGGATGTGGGCCAGAAAATAAGCATTCCTTTCCAATCACGTCTTTCAATCAAAAAAGCTTAGGCAATAAAATAACTTTACATAGAAGAATTTTCGAAGACACTATCTTTTGTCGAACAAGATCGAGTTTTTTGTGCTTTAAATGTTTTTCTAAACAAGCGAATTGTGAAATCAAAAGATTTTAATGACGAAATTAAGAACCTTAGGATCGCTTTTTTTGTTTTTCTTTCTTTTTTTTCTAGTATCCACAAATTGAACTCTTTCTGTTCCATTCCGTCAGAAGCAGAACAGATAATATATTAGAAAAATGGATAATATAATAAAAGAAGTTAATATAAATACTTCAAATCACAATAAAAGCCGCGTTTTATTATCTACGGGTCTGGGTCGAGATTATCTTTTAACACGTAGAACAAAAACAACACAAGGTGAAGTCTTCGCCTTCTGTGTGGTCCCGCTAGAAAATGTTAAAAATAAAAATGTATTTTAAAGTATAAAGTTGATTTTTTTTTGTAAATAATTAGCAGTTTCTAGATTCAAACTTGGTACATATTACCTAAATATTTACGTGGACTATAAATAATAAACCATATAATATATCGAATTGAATCCGAAAAATTGAAAATATAACGAACATTTAGGATCCATAACGTTATGGTTAATTTAATTGCAATATTTAAGTCACGTAGTAGCCGTAGCGTAGCGTGATAGTTAGTACGATGGACTGTCATGCCGGAGTTCTAGGTTCGATTCCCAGCCTCGCCACCTAATAATTTTTAAAAATAAAACGGCTACTGCCTCTTGCGAGGAATTGAGTAAACCTCCAATCCAATAGTATATCTTCTGTTGTTATAGAAAAGTGCCGCTCACATTAGCCGTTCGGACTAGGCAATAAACTGTAGGTCCCCTTCATTCCTGCAGGCACACATACAGAAATGGTCGAGAGTTGTAAGTCACTATAGGTCCTAGTTCTTCTTGAGCTGTTGTGCCATCAAATTTATTTTATTTTTATTTAAGTCCTAACTAAATTAGATTATTGGCAAGGCCCAGTTACTATTAACCTATTAGCCCACTAGAAGACCATTATCTTTTTCTGTTCCTAATTAATCCGCTGAGATTATTCTGGGCCAAAGGGTCTAAATGGGAAGACAAAATCCATGAAAACTCCGTAGCAAACATTATTAATCTCCATGATTTTTATTAATTATTATTACATGCATATATAGATAGATACGTTTAATTGTTAAACAAGCAATTATTTTTTAAAACAAGTAATAATTTATTCTTGTTATGCTGGTTGGCTGGTCTTACATCGTGCTTTGGCTGCTTGGAGAGTTGCGCTGAAACCTTAACAAATTATCCAAGCTTGTTAGATATTGGGGAAACAAAAACCAAATCCATTTAAACGAAAGTAAAAGTTCGTCTTGAGGCAATTTTACCCATTACTCGTACCTTTTCTTCTTCATCTTCTCGTAAAGCATATACAAACAATTTCGATTTTAATTCAGATTTTTACTTTTGTTTATCATCATCAAAAAAAATAAAAATAAGTGGGTCTCTCACGCGGATATCAGCTGACGTCAAAAATGGAAAGCTGAAGGTACCAACTTCAAGGCTGAAAGAAAGTAAAACTGCAAATGCTGATTTACATAACTACCTGGGAGATTATGTACATAGGAATGTTGTACACATAATGTGGTGAGCAATGATTGATTCTTTAAAACAAGTTTTGTGCTACTCCTATATTCTTTCGATGAAAGATGTTGCATCATACTTTCGATTTTAAGATTCGATCATTTTAATTCATACAGGTGTGCTTTGAGTTGAACACTTTTTTTGATCTTCCGAAAACTTTAGTATAGCAAGATATCTTCTATATCTATGTATATAAATAGCCTTAAATAAATTTTGTGGTACCATTTTCTCAGAAAGTATTTGACCGATTTCGATAAATCTTATATGGTTGGAAAGCCACAATTGCGGAGATGTTTAGAATATACTTGGGTTATTTTTACTTTTGTACTGTTGAACACTGTGCATATTTAAAAAAAAAATAAATAAAAAAATATGTTTTTTCCTTCAATATTTCCAAGCTAATTGTTTGCGATATTTAGCCAGTTCAAGCTCACTGAGGTCTCAGAGATCTCAGCAATCTAAGAAATTTGAACGTAATTCCTCAGAGAAATTCCTCACTTTTGCTGTCAAAAAACTGAGACTAATATTTTTTAGATTCGCTTGCTCAATTATTTTTTGTCGCAGTTGATTAATTAATAAAAAAGAGATGGAAATTGGTTTTGACTTTTAGCGGAGAAATTTTGTTCAGGTTTCTCCTTCTGCTCAGTGGACCTGACGGAGCTTGGTCAGTGAGATCTCAGTGAGATCTTAGAATCTACGTGAACTGGCTAATTGAAAGTTTTCTCCATCCTAGAGTGTGTCAGCATTTGCTGGCCGAGTTGCGGCCACAGGACGATACTAGTAGATACAAATTTATAAAAAAAATTGAACTCGAGATTTAAATATCTATCCTTTGATCAAATTTGAACTGCCTAACTTAACTGTGGAAGAAATTTTGGTTGCCTTATGCAAAATTGATGTGTCCAAAAAAGCAGGGTATAATAAAATACCCCCTCTTCTGTTGTTAAGATAAAAATAAATAAATAAATTTGGTGGCACAAACGGCTCATGAAGAACCAGGGCCTAGTGACTTACAACTCTCAACAATTTCTGTGTGCGTGTCTGCAGGAATGGAGGGGACCTACAGTTTATTGCCGAATCCGAACGACTAAGGTGAGTGGGACTTTTCTATGACAAGAGATACGCTTGGATTCTCCAAGCTTCCTCGCAAGAGGTAGTAGCTCCGAAAAAAACTTAAGGTGGAAGCGGCTGGTATTGAATCCCAAACTTCTGGCATGACAGTACAAGGCACTAACCATTACGCCACGGGCTACTACTCTGTTGTCAAGATTCTATTCCTCAATTAGTCTTGCCCTAACTCTAACTGTTCAACAAATCTCTCGCATCGGGTGAGTTTGTAGAAGAATGGAAATCATCATTTATTAATCCGATTCATAAAAGTGCTTCCAAGTATTTAATTAAAAACTAAGTATTGGCCCATTTCGAAGCATTCGGCTATACCAAATTTTTTAGAAATGGTTACAACTGAAAGTTTCTTTACAAACTATTGCTTAAACCAAATGGAAAAAGGCAATTAAATAGACGTCCTCTACACCGACTTTGTCAAAGCATTGAATCGAGTTCATCATGGTTTGCTTTTACAAAAGCTATTGAATTTGGAGTGTAACAGCTCTTTCTTAGTTGGTTAGGGTCTTACCATTCTTACAGGAAGCAAATTGTTGAAATAAGTGGGCATTATTCTAATCCTTTTCATGTGGACTCTGGCCTTCCTCAAGGTAGTCACCTTGGCCCATTGCTCTTCTTACTATTTATAAATGATTATCTACCTCTAGTTTTTAAAAACGCCCTCTGTCTGTGCTCCTTGACTCTAAATTAGACTTTCGTGACCACCTTGCGACTTTATAGTTTCCAAAGGGAACTCAATGCTAGGCTTTCTAAAACGTAACATAGCTGATTTAAAAGATGCTTACACACTTAAAACATTGCTTAATTCATTGGCACTGCCCTATCTTGAATGTAGTTCCATAATCTGGTGCTCATTCTACGCCAATGGAATATTAAGAATTGAGCAAATTCAAAAAAGATTTAAATGTTCGCAAAAAAATTATGCCGCCTATAATTTGTCTGATATGAAGTTGATATTAATAGACCCAAACTGTATCTCAATTAACACTCTTTACCCAGATCCAATTTCATGAAGTGCGGATATATCTGCATACAAGTACAAACTTACTTCGGGGGCAGGCATGAGTTTCAAGTTACCCATTGTTGTGTAGGTATCATTAACTTTTTTTTTTTTGAACTAACGATTTCAGGTATAATAATAATAACCACTATTCGTGATCCAATTAAGTTTGCGTGGGGATCATAGCTGCCCCAGAAAGGAGCAGAGTATTTGTGGTTTTGCTTTAACCATTTCGTAATCATGCTTCTTTCTCCACCCATTGTCAACAAAAGACAGACTTGCAGTTACAGCGTACTGTACCGCAGATGCACCTGTACCTTCTCAGGAGCGCGCGTCTGACAAAGTATAGCGGCGACATCTCGTCGTATGCCACTGCAAAGGTTGCAAGAGATCTCTGCAGGCCAAATAGACGGTTAATTCCGATCTTATTTTTCTTTTGTATCGGAGCTTAGGCCTTATGTAACCCAAGAGGGGGGCGGAGAGGAGTCAAATACATGCTAATGAACCGAACTGCACGCTTGTAACCCAAGCCAATGAAACAGAAGAAAAAGTGACTGGTTTTCACTTTTCATCTGGAAGATGCAACCTGTTGTGGCAGAGGCAGCAAAGATGAGCACTTTACGGGGTGCGCACAGTGCGGTTTAACAGGTTAATCGCCCCTCTGATGCTGGCTGATGCCATCGCTATACGCTACTTCAATACATCACGAGACACTCTATGGTTTTAAATCCTTTTTTCATTGCAATACAACTTATATTTGCTTGGTGATATTTATTAGCAAAAATTGCGGCTTATGTAATCGAATAAGGTGGTCGGTTTTTTTGAACAGGAAGTGTGCCGATGCTGTGAGGTGAGAGATTGTTTGAATACTGTATTATAGTTGCGTCAGAGTACCCGCACGTTGTAAGATATGGCAAGTCGATGAGGTGTATAGTGACTTGTCGATTGTCATAAGTGTGCCTCTAGGGTGTTACAATGTGAGGTTTTATTGTTTTTTTTTTTTTGTTATTGTTACTGTTACTTGTTTATCAATGTTTATGGGGAAAATAAATATACATAGAGTTATCAACCAACATTGTTTCCCGGTGTGCCAGTAATTATTTTTTTAAACATTGCGTTGGGCTGCATTAAGCTGCAAATTATGATGAAAATAATGACCCGGTACACAATATCATTATTTTTCTTTCAATTTTTATAGCATTCGTAAAAAGATTTTCTTCTACTATTAGATTTAATTTTTCGCAAAATCTGACCGTGTGTTTTTTTTAATTAGTTCGAGAATTCATGCACTGCTACATTGTTGGCGAACTGCTCAATAAATTTATGACCAAACACTCTCGGACTTCCACATAAAGTTTTTTTTTGAATTTTGAGAAATTTGAGTTTTGTAAAATTTGTCGGAAAATGTACGCGTTGCTGCACCTAGTTTGCAGACTGCTAGACTGATTTTTATTAAGGATACACAGTAACACTACCGGACTTCCACTTAAGATTTATTTAAATTTTGAACAAAATATGAACATGTTTTCTAAAATTTGTAGGAAAAAGCATGTGCTGCTGCTTCTTCCTTTTTTCTTTCAATTATATTTCTCGCATTCCTGCTTCCACCATACCAAAAAAGTTTTGATAAGCTACTATCTTATACAGCTGAGTTATATCTTCACTACTGAGGATAACAAGCTTAGCTAGAGACTTTGGCAACTTGTTTTTCCCTGACGAACCTGGAACTCTCCCTATATAGCTATTAAAGCATCTTATAGTGTGTTCCAAAAATAATTTTCATTTGACATTATATAACATTGTTATTGTAATTTGTTTGCTTCTTAATTTGCAAATAAAGCAAGTTTAAGTTTGCGTCTCTCCTAACAGAATCCAAAAACCCCCTTTTGCCATTTTCAGTAAATGTAACCCTACTTCCACGTAAAATTTCCTAAAATTTGGAAACCACCAATGGCTATGGTGGTTTCGGTACCCATTTATTGAAATGAAAAATGAATGAGGCGCCCATCGAAATGTGCGTCTACAACGCCACCTGTTGAGAATTTTTCGACCCTTCTTTTTTCCTAAACCTTTGCGTTACAATTACGAACAAATCCGCAGAAAGAAGTAACCAATTCCGAACAAACCACGATTCATTTTTTGTAATCTCGAAAATTACAAACTAGTGCTAGAAGCTACGCAATGCAAGAAAAGTGTTGACATGCTTTTCCTTAAAAAAATCAAAACCAATTAAAACAAAAAACAATGAGAAACTCGCATAAAGCTTGATTCACATTATAGTGCCGATAGCGATACAGTCTCGATACGTTCTTACTCCGATAAAGTATTCTTGCACAAAAAACAATGAGTATATTGACACCATCGATACCGCTCCGATACCGATACACTCTCGCTCCAGTTTCGATTCATTAAAAAGAATATTTTATCGGAACGAGAACGTGATTAATATATAGTTCCTATCAGGTTTACCGCCGAAAATTTTAAAAGGTCGCAAAAAAAGTGGCACTCATAAAAATAAGGTCGCAAAGCAATATAACTTTAAAAAAGTCGCATTTTTGTCCAAAAAGTTGCAATTTTTCAAAATAAAAAGTCGCACAACCTTATGAAAAATATTTTTTTAGTAAAAAGATTTGAAAATACCTTTTTTACTTTTTTTTTTTATTAATAATTACTTTGGCAACTAAAATAATTGCAGCTTAAATTATCGAAAATATAGATCAAAGTTTTAAAATAAAAAAATTCCATTTTTAATTCATAATCAGAATAAAATTGACTGAAGTTTGTAAGTTCCAATATGTACCTATGTACTATTTAACAAAAAAAAAAGGCTTTGAATCTTAAAGTTAATTTCAAATATGTATATTGTATACATGATAGGCCAGTCATATTAGGCAGTTTTTATAACAGCCAAATTCCGGAGAGCAGGTTTTTGGTATACAGCCTCCTGATGGTGTTTTTAAGAAACTGTAAAAAGTCCCCATCGATAGGAGGATAAAAAAAATGTGTTCGAACTAATTTTTTTTTTCATAATTTTACTTTATTTAGTAATAGTTTTGTTTTCAGTATTCGATACTCCCATCAATTTTTAGTCATAAGTATATTAAAACCGGATGCCTAAATACCCGCCAGTTTTTAAAAAAATCGAAAATAACGATTGATTTTTTGTTTCCTTGTTTTTGGTATTTAAAAAAAAAAGTCGCACTGATAAAAAGGTCGCACTAGTCAAAAGGTCATCGCTTAGTCGCACAGACGCAAAAAAAAGTCGCAAAGTGCGACTTAATAAATCAAAACAAGTAACAAGACAAGTGGTCAAAAGAATTTTATATTTTTTGCGAAATCAGTTACATGAACAGGATTCGCTTGCTCACTTTTAGACGTGGAGGAATCTCTGAGATCTCATTTTCTTGAACATGCCAAATATATTTTCTATGGAAAATTAAATCTTTCTGACAGTGAAAAATAAGCTTTACATTATTAATACCTGGTCAAATTTGTTTGTTGGGCTTTAAATGCAAATTAGAAAGTATGTTTTTTTTAGCTTTCAGTTCCAAACGAAGCTGTCAAAAGCATATTAAATTATTTGTAAAATCTGACAGATCTGAAGCATTGATTGATAATAATAATAAATTATTTTTAATATAAAATCTTTTTACGGACTTACCACGATTGTTTTGAATAATAGTCACGGGTTGACCACGACAAGTTTACCGTCGGGAAACTATTATTCAAAACAATCGTGGTAAGTCCGTAAAAAGATTTTATATTAAAAATGTCTCAGAACCGCGATAAAAATAATCTTAAATCAAAAATAATAACTTATTGTTATGTAGATGCTATGCTGACATAATCTTTATTTAGTTGCATATAAATGTTGCTAATGAAAAGGACTTGTTTTACTGATTAATTAGCTAAATTTGCAAAATAAATTTTTATGTATTTTAATTAAAAATTTCACTTTGAAGAAGTTCAAAACTTCATTACTCATTTTTTTGTTTCGTAATATTATTCATAGTTATTCAATATTGTTTTACCGAATTGAACACCACAGCTTTGTATTTAACAATGGTTACAACTTGATTCACGATTAATTATGTCAGTTAAAACATTCCATTAAAAAATAACACATTTGCTATGCATACACATTACACATACACATACACATACACATACACATACATCAATAAAGTATTTAGGTACAATAATGTCCAGACGATGCATGATAGAGCTCATGCGTTTTTGACATGAAGTGAAATTTATTTTTAATTTGGTCAAAGCGAAGGTGCAAAGGAATAGCCTAACACTTGAGCTTTCAATCATATTTTTTGTACAGTCGTCTGCTTGGCCATAATTCATTATTAATGAAATCAATATTTAAAAAAAAAATGTCTCGATATTTTAAGGTGTAACGTTTTTACATAGATAGCCATACAAACCTTATCATTTGCAACCAAATAAGTATAGGTAGCAGCTTAGATATACCATGTTGTCACAGTAAGCACGTAAAAGCCTTTTTTAACCCGTCACGTCCGAAGAAAGTTTACCTTCTCAAATAAACAATGAAAGTAAAGGTGCAGTCTTCAGTTTATATTTATCAACGCAGACAAAACTTAGAACGTGTCAAAAATGTGAATGCAAAATATTGACAGAAATTTAAATTCAATTTGTTTTTTTCCTTTATTTTTATTGGTTTTAACCATCAGCCAAGCATTTCATTTAAAATTCATTAAAAATACAGTGAATTTATGTATTTGATTTGGAAAACAAACTTGTGAAAGAATAAAATAATTACCAATGTTTAAATTGTATTACAATCGAGATATTCATGGTTAAAAGACAAAAAATGCAAAACTGCAAACGATGCCGACAACGCACAGTGCTGATTGTAAAATATTTAAAATTAAATGCACGTCTGGATCGAAATTGCTCATAATGGTTCAAGGCTATAAAGTCGATTAGCAATGAAGAAGTGAGATATTTGACATCTGGACAATGGACATATACATACATAATGTTATTGGAATAGAAAGTTTGAACAAAGTTAAAAGTACGCATTAAGTATCTAAAAATTTAATTCCTCAAAAAATATACATAAGTCGCCAATTTATAGTTCTGAGCAATCACAAATATTTATCTGTCAGTTTAAATTTTTATCTGTCACTATAAACATAATTTCTCCCATACAAGTCAAACATTCCTTCTCTTCTTATTTGAACTATTGGGACAGAAAATAACCAAGTAACAAATCCTAAAAATTTGCATTCTCACGTCTTGAATTTTTTGAGGAACTCTGTGTTTATACATATTTATGAGAATAGGAAGTCATCTAGAGATCTCAGAAATATAAGCTGGGTGAATATCAAGAAACACGAGAGTTAAAAAAAATGAACACTTCTGTCAAAACTGTCAACATTAGGTACAATAACATCATACCTGAAAGAAGGTTATTCACTTAATAGGTTTTTGGGACGCCATGTTCCTGAAAAAAATCCGCCATTTTGGAAAACTTAAATTGATCTTTATATGTGTCTCCAAACTATTTGTCTTTCGAAACTTTGTCTTTCGTAACTTTGTCTTTCGAAACTTTGTCTTTCGTAACTTTGTCTTTCGAAACTTTGTCTTTTCGAAATTTTGTCTTTTCGAACATTTGTCTTTTGATACCTTTTCCTTTCGAAACTTTATTTTTAGAACCTTTGTCTTTCGAACCTTTGTCTTTCGAGATTCTGTTACTTTTTCCATTTTTTGCATTTATTTCGTTCCCCAAGAAGCTGACGTTAAATTTTCATATCGTAGAGAAAACGTTTAACTTCATTGAGTAATTGCTTCAATGTGAATATAATGTATGATAGTTAAAAATTACCAAGAACGAGATTTCATTAGTTTTCAAGAAATAACCATACCAACGGAGTTTATTTTAATTTAAACATTAGAGAAGATCAAGCGAACAGAAAAAGAAGTAATTGTAGTTGATGTTCGATTGTTTAAACCTTTTAGAATTAGTTATAACTCATTTTTTATTTAATTTAGTAAATAATAAATTTCTTATTAGACACCTACCAAATAACTAATAACCTTTATTTGTTTTTTTACAGGTTCTTGTGATTTCCATATCAATTGCAAATGCCAAAAAGGAATCCAGTAAAACCAGTCCTGTCAAAGTGTCAACAAATAAAACATCTAGATCGGCAAAAAGTCTAGGTGAAAATCGAGGAAAACGAACGTTAACCAATTTGGGATATCCTGGTTATTCGTACAGTCTTGACTTTGCCAATCGAAGACAAGGCTATTCAGATGCCAGAGCTTTCTACTCACCAGATGGTGTCTTTAATGGTCAAAGTGCTATTGGTGAGTTTTTCTCCTTGTCACTATTTTCTTAGACTTACTCTTCGTTCTTTCAGGTCAATATTCTCTTCCTGAAACCTCAAATCATCTGCCTGATTATAGTCAATTTTCCCAATACCCACAATATTTTGAAGCTCCTGAGCCAATAATAGAAATCATCATCAAGGACAGCAATGAAACGGTCCCAACACAACCACCTCAACCCATTGTGCAAAAAAAGAAGAAGGAGAAAGTTCACGTTTACTATGTCAAATACAAGAAAGACGAAAACAATAAGCTTCATCTTGACGAACCAATTGCTTCGCTAAGTGAAAATGAAGCTTCTAATGATGAAAGTGAAGAAATAGTGCATTATCCAAGCATTGTTACACCTCTTCCACCATTGAAAACAACCACCCTGCGTACAGTTATTCATCCAGATTCTGAGAAATTCCACAGTAACAGTGGAATACATGTGACTTTCGGATCGGAAGATAAATCACAATCGGGTCATGAATTACAAGAACATAATGCAGAAAGTATTCAAAGATCTGTTGTAGCATTGCCACTTAGTACGGGACCTTCTCCGACAGCAAATGTTCGAGCTGATTTTAGTAGCCCACGTGGAACAGGAGCTGAAACTTATCAATCATTCCAGGGACCATTCTATCAGAATCAAAATCAAAATAGTCAAAGGGAATATAAGCCAGCAATCCAACAGCAACAACTGCCGGAAACACAAACCTTAACGTCTTTCCGACCTCAGTTGCCATTACAACATAAAACCCAACCACAACATCAAAACCAGCAACAGCAACAACAATTACCCCAGATTCATCAGAATTTCCAAAACTTCCAACAAAATCAGCAGAAACAGCAGCAGCATTACGAGCAGCAACAGCAACAGAGGCCTTTCTTTAATCAAGGACCCAAACAGCAGTATCAGCGGCCACCAGGAACAACTCCACCTCCTCCTCCACCACAATATCAAAACTACCAACAGCAAAATGCGTTCCAACAACAGCAAAAACAACAACAACTGCAACAACAACAATACTACCAATTCAACCAACAACCGAAACAGCATCCAGTTCCTTCAGCTCATCCTCAACAATACCATAACCAACAACAACATTATCAACAAAGACCCACAGCTTCACCGCAAAAGCAAAACGTCTTCTTCCCAACACCTCCACCAAAATCTCCAGACCTTCCTGCACGACAAAGTTCAACATCCTACCAACCCGTCAAGTTTCGTCCTACCCCAGTTCCAAGCGTTCAAAAATTGGAAAGTCCAAATCGGGCCCCGACAGCCCAAGTTCAACAGTACAACCGTCCTCCATCATATGTCCAGCAGCCAACTTATTCAACATTACCACAATCGATAGCGCCTCAATATGATACTGTTAATCGGTATCAAAAACCACAAAGTCAAAAGAATCAAAACTATAGACCAGAGCAGAGCTATAACCAACAACAATATCAATTTAACCAGAAGCAACCGCAATCGCAGAGCAATTCCTTTGGCCAAAGTCATCAATCAAATCTGGGTCAATTGCATAGTTTGTTTGACGTTAGACCTTCAAAGGAAACTGAACTTCTGAAGGCTATTCCTAAGTTCGAACAGCACATAACAGAGACTGTCAGCGGAAACCGTTACAACAACTATCAAACCTACTCTGGAGGAAATCAAGCCATTCATGATATTCCGGCACCAAATCTAGGCCCAACAACCCCAACTGCAGGGCATTCCTCTAGTTCCGGTCAATACAATGCTGGATCAAGTAGTCACCATCAGCAGTTCAATAATTTTGTCACATCACCAAACTCCATCCAATACCAGTCTTCAACTCAAGCCCCACAGTACGTGAAGTCTGAGGATGGTCAACAGATTCAGATAGTCACTCCCATGCCTTCGACCAGCTTCTACAACCATCAAGGCCAAGTTCAGTCACAATTTATATCATCGGGATCTGGAACGCAACCGCAAATAATCCCTAACTCGCAACCTCAACAACAGGCTTACTACACTAATCAGCAACCACGTCAATCGGAATCGTCACAATTCAGCGTGTCTACTTTGCATTCGGACGTCTTCAAGGAGCTCGAGCACCGAAAAAATTCTTTGGGCAAAGAAAACGTTAATATACAATCAAAGCAGAATTTTAAAAACATTGCAAGCCAACCAGAGCAAAAGAAGACTACACCGACTTCAACTCCTGCCGCACCAACAACGACGAGTAAAAATGCTGCCAAGGCTTCATTACAACTTCCTGACGAAGTTCCTGATGATCTGCGACAACAATTGCTGAGTTCCGGAATATTGGATAATGCTGACATCAGCGTTCTGGATTACGACAAAGTTGGTGATGTAGCCCTGGAGAATCTCCCAGCTGAACATTTGCAACACTTTTACGGTGCAGGTGGTGGAGCACAAATATCCGAGTCAAATAAAGTTTTGACAGTTGTTAAGCCAAACGGTGATAGTGTTGATTTTTCCCAGAAAAATATCAACCGAGTCAAGGAAACTAATAGTTTACCACGAAAACAGAATGTCGACCTGAAAGTCGTCCATTTCAATGCCAACAATGAGAAAAACATTACCGATAAGCACATAAAGACTGATTCAACAGTTGTTCCACCAATTGATTTGGCCGATAAGCAATACAATAGATATCTACCGCTAAAAATAAACGGTGCTCAATTTCCTATTCCCGATGTGGAGGAATTGCAAGGAAAGAAGATTGCAAGTGTTGTGGTGCTAGCGCCAGTTGATAACTTACAGACTCTTGAGAATGAACGAACTGATGACGAGAGAATCGAACGAGATACAACGGATTCAAAGGAAATCAAGTTTCTGACGGGTGATATTATCAAACAGCTTATTAAGAAACCAACAAAGGAGAACTTCAAGAAATGGCTGGAAAAGGAGTCGAGGACGGATGTTGACAGCCAATCAGTAGTACTATTAGTTGCAAAGTAAGTTAATGAATTTCAATTCTAAAAAATAACACAATGCCTAACAGTGCTTCGAGGCTTAACAGTTCGATATTGTTGTAATGCTGGAAATGTGTTTTTGGGAGTATGAACAAAAGCTGGCAAACGACGTGTTTTAGGTTTGGCGTTGTAGCTTAGCCTTCAATTGTCTTCTTTATACAAACAAGCTCAAATTTCCCTTATAAAATTATTTTTCTTTGAAAGGAGGTTATCGCTCAGTAGAAAGTTTTTATACGATGTGAAAGTCTTCGTCTCCTTTCTTTTACCCTCTTTTTTCGTCTTCTTCCCTCTTTTTACCACTCATTCTTCTTCTTCCCTCTTCTTTCCTATTATTCCTTCTTTTTTCTCTTCTTCACACTTTGCCCAACGTATTTTCTTTCCTTTTGTCTTCATCCAACTTCTTTTCTCTGTTCTTCCCTTTTCTTTGCTTTTCTACCCTCTTATGTCTAATTTTTCCTTTTACTTCCTTCTTCTTCCTAATGCTTCTATCTCTTTCGTCTTAGTTCTTCTTCTTACCCTGTTTTTGTTTTTTCCTCTTCCTTTCTCTCCTTCCCTATTCTTCCCACTGCTTCTTTTTTGTTTTCTCTTCTTTTCATTTCTTCCAACTCTTTCCATCTTCTTTCCTCTGCCTACCTTGTCTCACGGCACCAGAACCGTAAACAGGACACTGGCCAGCAAAAATTTATCAAACACATCGCCACCAGCAAAAGCACCTACATTTATATATGTTTGACATATCAAATCAAAGCATTTTTCCCACACCAGCAACAGAAAATTTAGGACTTATGCCTAACGGCGCTTTTGACGTTACTG
Source organism: Epistrophella euchroma (assembly GCA_947049315.1). Taxonomy (NCBI): domain Eukaryota; kingdom Metazoa; phylum Arthropoda; class Insecta; order Diptera; family Syrphidae; genus Epistrophella; species Epistrophella euchroma. The sequence continues at coordinate 113,966,087 of OX346245.1, read as the reverse complement.
TTGCTGTTCGTATCTGTGTTGAGCAATTGAAATGCATTGATTCAAAATTAATGGCTGCCGCTGTTGCTGTTGACGGTGATGTTGCTAATCTGTTTCTCGCTTTAACCCATTTATTTCGCCAAACCCATTTAGCAGCTGTTTTCTTGGGAAATTTATCACCGGATCTGCATCAGGTGATCTTGGAGCTTAACGTAAAGGAAATTAATTCAAACCTATCAGCACATATATCCCCTTCATTTTTGAGGAGTTCTGCTCGTAGGCCATCAGAACGGCCGGCAGCCATGTTAAGCCGAAAACAAATGTGCAGCTTTTTCCCCATGCAGCGAAATTAGAAATAGAGATATTGTGCAGAAAGGCTGCATGCAGAGCCTGGAATATGTCAGCCCTCATAAGAACCTGTGTACATTTATTTTCGCTGCATTGAAAAAAGCTGCACATCTGTTTTCGGTATTATTCTTATGCCCAAAATAGATGTGCAGCTTTTTCCAATGCAGCGAAAATAAATTTACACAGGTTCTTATGAGAGCTGACATATTCCAGGCTCTGCATGCAGCCTTCGCTGCACGATGTCTCTGTTTCTAATTTCGCAGCATGGGAAAAAGCTGCACATCTGTTTTCGGCATAAGTGTCCCTGTTTTTTCTGATAGGTGCAACTGGGTCTGAAAAAATGCGTGCGTCTAAAATTCCTTCTACTAACTAAATTTTGTATTCAGACCTTTAATCCTTGATCGATCTCTTTTTATTAGCAGTATCATTCTGTCTATCCTGTACCACCTGAGAAATTTCTAGAGTACCACCTATAAAACATAATGCAATGCTTACAAAAATTATTTCCGATAACCTTCAATTTATTTCTTCGCAGATCTTCAGCTGATGATCAAGAAATCTTTATGTACGATATCACAACCGGTGCAGTTAACAAACTCAACGGAGAACTATCTAGTGCATTTGTTGATGTTGCTGAAGAAAATGCAAGCGCGGAAAATCTAGATCATGCATCAACTTTAGATCCTAGTATTCTTGAAAATATGATGGAGAAAATGAAAAAAGTGTGACTGAACTAAGAATAACAAAATAACGAAACACTTTGCTAATAATACACTGCTCATTTAATCAACAAAAATTCGCCATTTAATGTACCATAAACCTTCAGCTAGCTAAATAAATTTTTTAGTCTTTTTATTTTTAATTTAAAAAAATTTGTTTGAATAAGAATTATGTTATTAGTAGGAAAAAAAATAAAATAATTCAATGAAAATATCAATACATGAAATTGTTAACTAATGAAGGTAATGTGATTTACTTTGAAATTCATTTTTAAATTGAAAATTTTTGTTAACCTAGGTATTTAAGAAATTTGAGTAAAATTTACTTGAAAATATAATGTTTTTGTACATAATGAAAAATTTAGCTTAGTATAATATAATATTATAAAATTTTTGTATATTAATTAAAACAATACTGAAAAAAAAAAAAAATACAAGTGCATGTTTTTATTTTATTTTTTTTTACTGTAAAATTGACTGAGGCAAAATCATTCCTAAATCAGTTCTTTTGGTTGACGTTACTTGAATATGTCAAAGAATTAGCTATATGAAATGGTGCTCAACAAGTAGTCTCACCTTACTGAAACTAGTGACGCCACACCGTTGATTCTAAATAGACAACACTCTCTCGTTGCTAGTTAGTACCTAATTAGTTGTGAGTTATGAAATATGCTACTCTGCTTTAACTTGTCGGCCATGGGTAGTTTTTATGCAGAAACGAGTTCCGCGATTGCATAATATCTCTCTGTTTCACCATAAGGGGCTGGTTATACCGATCAGGAAAACGTATCAGGAAAAAATTTCTTCTTCATAAATTTAATGTTTTATCATACGATTTGAAATATTGAAATTATACAAATCCATGATAAATTACTTAAATTATTTTTTTCATAACCAAAATTTTCTTTGGAGGAAATATTTTTGCTAAAAAATAACATTTCCTGGTTAAAGTTCGTTTTCCGTACGGAATTTCGATCAGGAAAACGAATAAGTACATTTTTAGACAAAGTATTTTCTCCAAAGAAAGTTTTGTTTAATATGAAAAAAATATTTCAAATTGAACTATTCAAAAGAAACTTTTTTCCTGATCGCTAAAACCGGCCCTAAGCCTCATCTTCGTGCAACGTCAAGGCTCACCCTGTATAAGGGAAAAAGAAAGTTAATAGTCTTAGTTGAAATTAAATGAGGTAAAAACTGACCAATGGACGAAGCTTGTGAAAAATGTTCCATTTTTGATGAGAATACAAAATCAGATCCAATAGAAAAATCCAAGACATATGGTAGAGTTTTGTTTTTTTTAAGAGTCTAAACTGGTTTACGACTTTCTTCTCAAAAAATCTACAAACATATTCGATCAGATTTATCCATTTTCTCATTTTATTTGGAAAATAATAACAGAATCAAGACTGATAGCTCGATTTGATTTTGTTTAGCGTTAAAAATGAAAAATGAGTAGCAACTAAGGCCGTGTGTGAATTGGATTAAATTTGATCCCAAAATTAAATTTTGACACTATTGAGGTGAATATAAGACGTCAAAATTTAACATGGTTTGGGGGCACGTTAAATGTATGCTGCTAGATTAAATTTTGACGTTTACCAGCTCCCACGAAAAGTTTTTTTTGTTTTCATGTACATAAAAAGAACATATTCAATGAAGATGCATTAAAATATAATTAAATGATTTCAGTCTAAAAATATTAAGAAAAAGTTCAATGCCAATTTGTGTAATCTTGTTTCTAGAGCCACAATGAAGACTACTGGATCCTGCTTGCAGAGAAATAGAAGCTAGAAGTAGAGGTACAACATTGTTTGTTCTCTTGGATACAATTTCTTTTGCGCTACGAGTTTGAATTGACGCAAAATAGAACCCCGGATCTGCTGGTTAAAATTAAATTCTTAGAAAACCACATCGTTCTGAATGAAAAGTCTCCATACAAATGGTCATTACAACTCAAAGATGAATGGATTGGTCCCCTTCATTCATCTGAAGAACAACATTTGCTAATTGCAGCAATAACAAGCATTAAATAATTAAATAAAGTTGCCAGGTCATCGTGACCACCACAAGCGACCCGAGTTTTTTGCGTCTTGTGTTTTTGATCTGCAGCTGCTTGCAACAGAATACGAACCATAAGCGTTCTTTATAACAGGCCCAGGGTAAGAGCACTCTCTTTGAACTCATTAGAATGGGCGTTCAATTTTTTAACTCGCACAGAGTAAAATTACATTTTTTTGTAATAAATTTACAAAAAAATGTGTTTTACTTTTTTCCAAAACTCGCGGACGACGGAAGAAAAATATTAGAATTAAAAAAATCCCATTTAATTGAATTCACACAGCAAAAAGATGAAATTGTATTCACCACGGAAGAAACGTCAAAATTTAATCGAAATTTTAAACGAATTCGCACACGGCCTTAGTACCAAAAAAACACGGCTTATAGAAAGATCAAAGCTATTCGTACTCTCGTACTAACATACATGGTGGCGCAACAAGTCATGCTGAACTAAGGCCTATTGACTTAAAACTCTCAACCAATTCTGTGTGCGTGTCTGCAGGAATAAAGGGGGCCTACAGTTTAGTTCCGCATCCGAGCAGCACTTTTCTGTGACAGAAGAAACTCGTGGAAGATTTGTCACTTCCTGGAAAGAGGCAGTAGCCCTGAAAAACGGTGACGTGAAATAACGCCCGACGAAATGAGATAAAACGGAGATAACGTCGGGCGGGTCTTATTTCCAATGAACCATGGAAACAAGACCGCATTCAAGTATGGAAATAGGGCCACATATATAAAAAGCAAACTAAGGCCATGGGTAGGTAGAACAAAATATATGAATTTAATAAAGCGTCCATTAGGTAATATCAGATTTGTCTAAAACTGAATTTTGAAAATAGTTTTAAAACGTATTTTTAAAAATCTTCTTTTGAAACTTAAAATCTGTTTTTAAACTTATTAAAAACTAATACAGCTATTCTGCTTTATTTGCAGAGCTTTTTAAACTAAATTTACAAAATTGAGTGTAAATGAGCTTTAAAGATTTTGAATAGTTTAGTTTTTTGTAAATTCAGCTTAGAAAGCTCTGAAAATAATAACAAGAATCGCACGACTTTTTTTTTAATTATTCGCAGAGCTTTCTAAGCCGAATATTCAAAAATGTTAGAAATGCACATTTGTCTGCAAATAATCGTAGATTTTCGAAGTTTCAAAAACGAAATAAGACCCGACAGGCGTTATTTCGCAGCATGAGATTAGGCAATACGACTAATGAAGCCTTATTTGCATTTAAAAATCAAAGTACCGCCATATTGTGGTTTTTTTTGTCGGGCGTTATTTCACGTCACCCTGAACAATATTTTTAGGAGGCAGAGGCTGGGAAATAAACAGAACTCGATCTGGTGTGTCAGTCCAGCACACTAACCATTTACGGTACGGCCTAGTACAATTATTGATTTAGTGTACAAAAAATGAAAAAATGTGCACCTGATAGTTAGTTCTCAGGGTTCGGGTAATTTTTTTATGGGACAAAGGAATCATAATCACAATGTAAATTTTTCCCCGGTAATAAATTATTTTTCTTCTGCAAACTGAATAATATGTCAAATACTGTGTTTCGAACATTCAGAACTCTTATTCCCGCCATCGAAGGTAAAAATATTTTACTAGGAAATTCGGAATACGAATATTCTACTCCCGAAGGAATACGTCTCATATACGGGGAGTTTGTTCACGTGGAATATTTACAATTGGGTTGAATATTTATCCATTTTGTTTTAAAGTGTATAAAGAAAGAAAATCAATGAACGGAACTCTAGGGAGGATTTTGAGTGGAATTTCAATTTTTTCAAAGATGGCGATATTTTTTACTTCGTGCAAAAGCGAAATTCATATTTTAGATTGTTCTTATGACCAGCTTAAAATCATAATTCATCGTGGTTCACTTGGGCGTATACGCACTTTTTCTAAAAGGAATACACAGATTTACCTCAAAATGGTCACCAGAGGCATAATGCTCATCTAAAACGGGTAGATGCCATACAAATAGTTTTGGTTTTTTTTTTCAAATTTTCTCAAAAACGGTTATAACAATTTTGATTAAACTTTGTATCTATACCTGTAATGAAAAAATGATTGTAAGAAAATTGCTTCAACTGGGTTTGCCAAAATAGTCACATTGTTTTGAAATGTGATGTTGCTTCCTTCAAAAAAATAATGAATTTCATCTTTGTTTACATTTTCAGTGACCTAAAATTAATCTAAAAAATATATTTGTCTTACGGACTTCCGATGAATAAAAACTTTGCAAACTAGGTGTTGATTGGGTTTTTATACAAGGGCGTACGCAGGATTTCGATTAGGGGGGGGAGGGGGGGGTGCAATTTCAAATTTCATTTTTTTTTTTAATAAAGCCTAGTTTATAGGTCGAAGCGAAGTGAAATTTTCATACAAAAAACTTGCTCTTTTCCCAGGCGTGAAAAATACAATAAAATTAAATGCAATTATTTAAACGACAAGGAGGAAAAAATTTGTTTCGAATTAAATATAATTCAACGGACATATCTAAACCAAATATAAAACAGAATTGATTTTCTTTGTAAACCTTTCGACGCGAGATTTATTGATGTTTCATTTCGATTTGAATTTCACTTCGCATTGATGTATAAACTAGGCTTAAGATATCAGTCGGTACAAATTACCTTTAATAATTAGTGAAAAAAAAACTAAAGCATATAATTAGATATTTTCTTACGGCCATATTATTGACTTTCTTTAAATCTAGTTTTACTAAAAAACTAGTTCTATTGGGGTTTTAAATTTTTAATTTTTCAAAAAAATATATTGATTTCATTTAGATGTCAAAATATGTATGAATATTTTGATTTAGATGTCAAAGTAATAAAAATTAGTGAAAAAATTAAAACTCGAAAGCTGAATAGAACTAGTTTTTGCTTAAAACTAGCTTTGAAGAAAGGCAACATTATGGCCGTTAGGAAATCTTATTTGGCCTTAGCTTAGCGCCTTAGATCTATTTTCTAATTTTTATATTTCTTTTCATGTTCTCTCCATTTTATGGTTCTATCTGCTATCCAGCTTTGAAAGCAAATAAGGGCTTTTCTTATTGTGATTTAAAAAACTTAAGCGACGGTAACAAAAAAAATAAAAAACAACATTATTTCTATTAACAAATACATAATATAATTTTTAAAATTGTAATACAATATTTTACAAAATTCTGCAAATAAAAACACAAAAATTTCACCTTTTTTTTTTAATTTTTCAAAATTAAATTTCGTTAAAAATATTGAAAATAAGCAGAATTTTTTAAGCAAAATTTTGAAGAGCAGTAGATATAATATTCAGTATTTATAAAAAACTCCGTTTTATTTTGCTGACTGAAAAGGTAAATTTGTACAGCTTGTGCATGCATATTAGGGTGTCCGTTATTTCCTAAACTTATTATTTGTTTTGATCAGACACCCCATCTATAAAAAGTATATGGCCTACAATAAATTTATGGACCAAAAACAAAAACTTGGCCAAGCTCATTAATTCGTGCCTCTAAAGTCATAATATTCCCATACACATTTTTACGGAATTTATGAAGTTTTACGTATTTTTCCTCCTGAACAATATTGCAGATATTGCTGATTTTTATTATGAGATCATCCTTTTGAAAAAACATTATTCAAATTTTATGGATGAAAAAATATCTATAGAAAATATTTTCAAAATTATTTATTTTTTTTTTTTTTTATATAAGATGCCCAGGTTAATGACAGAATTTGTTTGTATATAAGTTTTTTGTAGGATATAAATTTTTAATTTAGGTTGTGTCTGATGAAAAAAATTGGTCCCGTAGCGTATATAAAAGTAGCTGGTTAGTACAGAAAAATACAAAAAATTTGTTTCTTAGTTAATTTTGAAGAAAGTATTGAAACGTTTTGTTTGTAATGACGAACGACATGTTTAAAGAAAAATTTTAACATCAAAGATAGTTTTTAGAATTAATATTGCGCATTACTCAACAAAAAAATGTAGGAAAGTAAAATTTATTAGAGGGGCAACCGCCCCGCCTGCCACCCCCTGAGTACGCCCTTGTCCTATATTATCCAAAGTTCCATAGTCTTCAAAGATATTCGTTATCTGTATTATCATCAGACATTTTTTAATTAGGGTTCAAATTATGTGACACTCATATTTATTAATAGGTATTCGTTTATCGGTTGAAACTCTATACCCAAATCAATAGGTTTGCCTGTCTAATTGATTAAACATATACGGCCAGCATTACAAATTTAAATTAACAGCACAAAAGTAACGTTCATTATAACTTTTCTATTAACTTATTTATTCTAGCTACGACTATATTATGTTCATTGTTATAAAAGTACAAAAAGGGTGTCTCTTCACTTGATGAGTTTATTAAAGGTTCAACCGGCATGGTGAATGAAATAATAGAGATAATCATTAAAGTTCTGTGACAACGCGGGATATAGTACCTTTAAGAAAGTGAAGAGGGGCAGTTTAACGTTACTCATCAAATCCTGTCATCGAAAGGCTCCCAGGAATGTAGGGACAACTTTGTTAGTTCGGTAAGTTATAAGTAGAGGTATGATTTAAATTTTGATTGTTGGCTTTAAATAAAGGTATAGCATGACGACATTGTAGGTGTTGTCATTTCTTTTAAATGATTTTTTAAAGTCGATTTTTTAGAAATAAATCTTAATTTTTAGATAGCGGGAGCCGCGCAAGCCCGAATTTCCCAAAAACTTAGATTTATATTCAAAATCAGTCCATCTATAATACTTCATTCAAACTTTCTATTTACCACACTAAAAATCTCCGGAAAGTAGTCGAGGGAGAAAACAAAATTCAATTTTACAGACCAGTCAGTATGTCGTTTTAACCATTTTTATAAGAGTATGCCTGGGTTTAGAAGAAAAACAATTTTTTGTTAGAACAGCAAATTGAGAATAAACACCTTATTATCTCATGCAATCCCGAGAGGTTTATAGTTTGCCGCGAACCCATACGAGTATACACTTTATTACAATCAAACACTGTATCTGTATCCAATGTTCCATAAAATTAAATTTACGAAATATATATATATATATATATTAGGGTGGTGCAAATTTTGACAAAGTTCGAATTTCTTTCGTCCCCCTCTTCCTAAAAATTTCATTGAAATCGGTTAAAGTTAACACGTGCCACCGAGCAGTTGAAATTTCCCATACAAAGACAGGTAGATTTTTAGTCTTTTACTAAAAAATTCCGCAAAATTGTAATTGTTGATGAATAAAAATGCAACTTGGCAAAAATGTTAAAAACATAGGAAAGTATAAAAAAAAATATTTTTACATTTTATAAAATTTTTTTACCCACTTAAAAATAAAAATGAAAAAAAGTGATTTTTCGTTTTTTCATTTGTCGTTTTATTGTGGGCAATTAAAGATGCTGCGGGTATATTTTTTCATAAATTTATCAATATTATATTGCTTATACATATGATCAACAAAATCTAATTAAGAGTTAGATACCTACTACACTAAATATTAATGTTGCGATTCTACACTATTCTTTTATTTATTTTTCGTTATAAAAAAAAATCGCAATAAAATCTGTACATTTGTTGATCCTATAAGTAGCATGAAAAAATAAAAAAAAACATAAAAATATACATCTTTAATTGACTACAATAAAACGAAAAATGTAAAAAAAATTCAAACATTTTCAAAATAAGCGCCACCCTAATATATAATGTAGGTGTTGGTATGTAACAAAAATCTTCTGAAGGCGCCATGCATACTTAAAGATTCGCTTGTTTTTGTTTTGTATCGTTGTTTTATCATTAAAGTTAATATCATTAAAGTTAATATAAACCAAATTTAAAACCAAGTTATTTTATAAAATAAATAATGATAATTTGTTGTTTTTAAATTATATATGAGACCATAAAAATTTACAATTTAACACTTATACTTACGAATATGGATTTTTATTGTATTCTATACCTTAACTAAGATCATTCACAAAAGCAAACCCTTTTTGGCGATAATGACATATTACTATCAATTATGTTTAATAGCAAAATGTGTTTGGAGAGTGAAGAAAACAAAAAGGTGTATTACACGAGTTAAAAAGATGATAAGGTTATTGTGGGACTAACCAACGCAGACGAAAACTATAGGTTCTTAAGGTAATTTGAAATCGAAAACCTTAAGAGGTAATTTTCTTGTTTCCTCTTCGACTTATAAGGGTTTATATGATTTTCGATCTCGTTTCTTTAACTGGTTTTAACTTTGCCAAAATGCAACCGATTCTTGATTTATTTTTTATTTACGTAAAAGCAGTTGGTAGTTAGTTTTCCTGCCTTTTATTATCAAGCTCATTTTTACTTGAAATTTATCTTCGAAAAAAAAAACTCTATTTAAAGTTTAACAAAGTACAATAAAAAAAATTAAGGAGACAAAAAATGACAAAAAGGAAGCAAAAACGAAAAAATTACCTCCTTAGTTTTTCGATTTAAAATTACTTCAAGAACCTATGGTTTTTGTCTGAGCCGATGACTGTTAAATAACCTGTATAATTATGATTTACAGCTGAGGTCAGTGGATCCAGTGTTCGAGTAGAAAAACTTAAGTAAAACCCGGTATTTTTAGAAATTGGGAATTCCAGTTCAAATATACAGCCCAATTCTAAATGAAAATTCCCGGGGAAATGTTTCCCCGGGAGTAAATTATTTTTCTTCTACAATTTGATTTATGTGTCAAATACTGAAAAAAAGCTGTTTGTATCATTCAGAACTCTCATTCCCACTATCGAGGGTAAAAAAATTCAACCGGTGAATTCGGAATCGGAACATTTTACACCCGAAAGAATGCTTCTCCCGGGGAGTTATTTCCCGGGGAATATTTAGAATTGGGTTGATAGTTTTTTGTTCAGTCGTTCTTATGGCAAAACTACATAGTATTTAATAAAGTTTACAAATCCTTATAATTTAAATAATCAATATGTTAATGTTTATAAAATTTAAAGATGTGGGATAAATTATTTTAGGCAAGGTAACATGCTGATATTGTTCAAATATTGCTTTCTCTTTAAGAAAAACATTTTTTATTTCCTTCTGGAAATAAAACAACTTATTCGTTTGAATTTAAAAACAGAATGAACATTTGATTTACTTAATCAGTTAACATATGTAATTTCTAATAACATACAAAGTATGAGGTTGCTGTAAATAAGTTAAAGTTTTTAATACTTTCCAATAGTACGCAGGATATTAAATCCATAACGTTGACCGAAGTTAAAGCTTTTACACAGAGTAGGGTTATGTCTCTATTCTTGACGAAGGCTTATAAACGAAAATAGGTTGTGGTTTGAAATTCTCGTATTAGATCTCTTTGGTAAGGCAATTAACGACAAAATGTAAAAAAAAAAAACGGTTCAGAAACTCAAAACTGGTGCACTACACACCCAGAAACTTGCTTCTTTATGTGCTTAAGAGAATCATAAAGGAGAAAATTCTATTTTGTTGGCATATTTTCACTGTGCCTTTCCGTTATGGTTTGAGCTTGAATTGAGTAAAGTAGAAAATCACACACAATGCACACAATCTAGGCAACGAGGTAATAAACCTTTTTTTCAAAAATGAATTAAGTAAAATGGTAAAATGGTGGGATCTTAGCACCTCATCAGTGACGTGCCGTGGTGCTTTCAGTAGGCTGTTCGCTATGTTTTTTCTGGAGTAAAATTATCCATTCGGGGAGAGTACCTACGTTAGCTTTGGCACCAACATTTGATAACGTTTTTTTGTAGAGTGGTCAAAAATAAGCATTTTAGAAAAAATGACTTAAAATGAAAAAAAAAAATATTAAAAACAACGGCAACACAGTATTATACCGGTTTTGAAAGCCAGAAATTTGTTCTTTAATCTTAAATTTAAGTTAAATTATTTATGTCAATAGTTTTAAAAAATTTCTCATAAAAACTTAAAATTTTCATAAAAAAAAAAATGGAAAAAAAATGTAGACCAATTTTTTCAAAATTGTGAAATGAAGTGCTAAATTAACTTTTTGTGGTCAATGCGTATATTAATTTTCAATTGAACACAAGAAACCGAATGGTATTATAGCTTCTAGTTTTTTGAGAAAATTGAAAATACATTCTTTTTGAAATTTTTAAGAATTTTTATAAATGAGTTGTTGTAATATTGTGACATTAATAAAATGCATAATTCATTGAGGTTTTTTTGATACCCCTTTTATAAGGAAGTGACATTTATTTTTGGGGTAAGAATTTTTTAATAAGTCAAGTCAAGCGATTTTTTCAATGAAATTTAAGAAATCGTTGAAAATCGTAATTTCTCGCTACGCTCTTAAAATTACCGCCATCAAACCTTAAACTTATTTGTTCAACACAGTTAGATGCACAATATTGTAGTACATAATTTTTGAAAATTTTGAAATTTTTTATCAGATTTACCGATAAATGTGATTTAAAAATAATCAATTTTAGGTTTACGGCGCCTCAATTATATTTTTTTTATGAACCTTTATAAATGTATGTACATCAGGAAATGGGTTGATTTCTTACCTTTCTTTAGATACCTCTATGAAATAAATCCTCTCACTTAATCAAAAGTTATAAACAATCTAGTCAGGTTCTATCAACATTTTTGATAATTTTTTAAGTAAAAAGATCATCCCTCACTGCAACCGAGTCGTGGCGACGATCAACAAGCAACAACATAAATTTTGTTTGTTTGGGCTTTGTTGGTGCGCTTGATGAAGGTGAACACCAATGCATAAAGATTTATAAGGGAAAACGATTTCTTGTGTTTTTTTTTGAATTTTTTTGTATGTGGATTTGGGTTAGCTGGGTGCGCTGAAGTAAGAAAAACACCCTACGAGGAAATTTTTTTCGTTACTTTGAATGGAAGTGAATTATTTGTTCTGATTTTTGTTTGAGGATTATTTGAGTTCGTACACAGATCTTAAATTATTGATTGGCGTATATTGTGATAGGTTATTAAAAAAAAGAAAGACAAATGCGTATTTTGGAGAAATTTGGCTAAACGTATGGAAATTAAGATGTTGGCAGGGTGTGCGGTGAACACCTGCGCACCTTCGAATAAACGTCACTGCACCTCATATATGGAATTTTCGCAAAAAAGTATGTCATCTTAAAGGTCATAAATAAATAAATAAATTTGATGGCACAACAGCTCATGAAGAACTAGGGCCTAGTGACTTACAACTCTCAACCATTCCTGTGTGCGTGTCTGCAGGAATGGAGGGGACCTACAGTTTATTGCCGAATCCGAACGGCTAACAAGCGGCACTTTTCTGTGACAGGAAATACTCTTGGAGGATTTGTCAATTCCTCGCAAGAGGCAGTAGCCGTTTTTTCTTTTAAATAAATAGGTGGCGAGGCTGGGGATCGAACCTTAGACCTCCGGCATGACAGTCCATCGCACTAACCATCATGCCACGGCTACTACCATCTTAAAGGTCAGTTGGTCATAAAAGGTCATCTCTTTTCAGAAATTAGTCAGGCTTAGAAAATTTTTAACCCAGGGTCACAGTTCTTCAAGGCCATCAGCGATTTTTGACATCTCATTCATGGAATATTGGAAAAAAGTATATGCCATATGAAAAGTTACCTAATCGTCATAAAAAGTGAGCTAGTTTCAGAAATTGTTCAGGCATAGATTGTTTTTTTTTTATTATTTTTATAAAAAAAAATTGCAACGTAAAGTTTAATGACCTTTCATTTTTTTTAAGCTCGTAATTAAGAATCTACAGTTGAAAGAAACTGCCTGACCTTTTATTATGATTAAGTAACCTTTTATTTATTACAAATTTATTACCCATAAATGAGGTGCAAAAATCTATACGACCTTGCAATAACCTTGAGAAAACTTTAAAAAATTATTAAAAAAAAATCTATGCCTGACTAATTGCTGAAATAACCTTACTTAAGATCCCCAGAGCCAAAGTATGTCCTCCGTTTTTGTTTCTCTGTCATTTACACTATTGACGACAGTGTTAAATAAGTGACATCCGAATAGAATACAAAAAAAGAACACGTAATCTAATTTATTTTATTTATCATATTTTTAAAATCAAAAACTAGTTTCCTGATGAAATTCTGAAAATTGCTGCCACCTGTTATTCGATATGGCTATACTGAAACGTACTGTGGATTGATTATGTCCCCAGAACGCATGTGTAAGAATTCACTAACATTGCCAGAGCATTCACCAAAGTATAGCTTTCTTCACATAGTGCTAAAATGTCCATTGCATTGTTCACACAGTTTAAGATTCCGCTGGAACATTTCCTCGGTCGGTTTGGGGACAGCAATATTTGGTTTGTTGTTTATCCTTTTTTCAAATTATTCAAATACACCGGCTTTTGTCCGGTTGGAGTTTCCAAAGACAGCTATCCTGATGTGAGCTTCCAACGGGATCGGATATCTGTGTTCCTGACAGGTGTTTGTTTCATTGGGTTCAGTGGTCGGTATTATGTAGATTAATTAATCCTAACGACCAATATTCAAGTCGAATTTGAATTTTATAGTTGGTTTCTGTCGTGGAGTTCATGTCCTGAGTCAACTGGAGAGTCTTGGATTGCGCGATGCTAATACAATGATATCTTACATCACAAATTGGGCAGAAGTGTTTTCACTCTTTTTTCTGGGATGTGTGTCTCTGGTGACATCGTGGACAAATTTGCAGAAATTAAGGAACTTCTTTATCAAAATCCGACAAATTGACTTCGCTCTAGAAATGACCGGAGTTGAAATATCCTACCGTGCCATGCGACGTCGACTGTTCATACAAACTGGCTTATCTTTTCTGATACCAACTTGTCTATCGATGGTCAATTGTATAATGATTAACACGACGTTTCGAATAACCTCTCCCTGCTACTGGTTCATCTGTTTCACACCCATGCTCCTGCTGACTTTAAAGGAGCTGCAATTTTACAATATCATGTTCTTGCTAAAGGGAAAGTTCGGAAAGATTAATAAGCAAATCGAGAAGCTTTGTCAAAGAAAAATTTTGCAAAACGAGTCGATGAGTGTAAATATGTCAAAGTGCTGTGATGAGAAAGGTCTGTTAGTGCAAACTGACGCTCAATTAGTCGAACAAATGCGTTTTCTGGCAGAAATTTACTCCGATATTGCCGATTGTGTTGACCAGGTGCTGGATATATTTGCTTACCACCTCCTTATGACAACATGTGCATCCTTTGCAGTCATTACCATCCAGAGTTATAACCTCTTCGCCTTGATCATGCATTCGCTGGCAATGCAGTTGCATGAAATTTTGTTTACTCTGGCATGGATTGTGGTGCAGATAATGGTGATTGGAGTGAATGTAATAGCTTGTAGCCAGACATCGAATGCGGTAAGTGTTGACAATGATAGAAATGTATAAATTTATTTGAAAAAATTGCTTGATTTTTAATAGATTGTGATCTGTCAATAATTATATTAAAATGTACACATTTAGGCCTTGGTTTAATGGTTTACAATTTATTTAATAATTGAGTATTTCAGCAAAAAGTGCTACCATAAGTAATTTATTTCTCTTAAAAACAAATAAATTATTTTAAAATATTCAGCCTTAAAAACCACAGTGTGATCGTATATAAGAGGAAGTTCGTGCTACATGTATTTTAAGTTAGCAGGACACTTTTTCAAATGTATATAGATTAAGAACTATATAAGAATTAGCTGCTAATTAGTTGCTGATTAGTTTCACATACAAAAAAAATTGTCGCTCTTTTGGCCTGCGAGAAAATGGGTGTCCTGCTATTATGACAAACACGAAACTCGTTTTTTCACACATGAAAAGAGTGAGAGGCTGTTTCACGATGGGACGAGAAAATGAGACGTCAGCGTGACGATATCTCTTTGGAGTTGGTGAAAAAGCTGATTATTATAAACTGTTTAACTTTTAAAAAAGTATCCTGCTAACTTTATTATGTACCTTCATTCCTGCGAACCAGTCGTGCATTTTATTTCATAAAAAGAATGAATGTTTTATTAAAATCTTCAGAAAAAGAACGAATTAGTAGAACTTAGCAAAAGATATTATTGGCGCAAAATTTTAAACAGCCTAATATCAAGGTATTAGCATGATACTACTTAACAATTTTCTAACTTTAAAGCTCTTTACTAAAAGGTTCTTAATTTTAAGCATTTTTTAAGGGCTCCGTAAAATAACTCCCCAAATTTAAATAAAAAAATTTATATGAAAATCGGAAGTTTTTTTCATATGAAAAAACTCCCCAAAAGTGGGGATTTATTTCATCAATTTTTGTGGATTTATTTCATTTTTAAATTGGGGGGTTATTTCATGATGGAACAAATCCCCAAATTCAACTATGAAATAAGTTCTTAAATTTGGTTGGGTACTTATTTCTTTGAAGATATAACAAAATTACGGTGTATAAACAGTGAAGTATGTATGGGGTGGCATGCTGCTCCCCTGCGACCCCCCTGCTTGGCCTTTTATAGGATTTGGGGTAGGTGCGAGGTTAGATGTGTGCAAAGTTTCCTTAAATCCAGATTCTTTAATTGCAAAAGAAACTTTGCATACATCCAACCTCGCACCTACTCCAAATTCTATAGTGGGCCAAACAGGGGGGTTGCAGGGGGGTAGCATGCGCCCCCATACGTACTTCACTGTTTTTACGCCGTTTGTGTTATTCCTTTGGGTACTTAATTCATTTTTTGTTTGGTCGCTTATTTCATGCACTTTTAGGGATTTGTTTCATCTTTGAATTTGGGGACTTAAAAAAAGAAACATTTTGGGGAGTTATTTCAGTTTTGGATTTGGGGGTTATTTAATTAGGGAGTTATTTCACGGAGCCTTTTTTAACTAGTATCATACCAAACCTATTTTCTTAAATAAATTCCACCTGAACACGCCTAAAACTGTGACAGTTCATATACCATTTTTAAATTTGTAATTGTCAAAGTGACATCTGCAGTAAGTATGATACTAAAAAGATAAAATAGGCATTTGGTGATTTTAACTTCAGTAAAATGTGAAAAAGATAGTGATAAAAGCCATAATTAGGTTGGCTACGTTTTCCTGCAAAACGTATTCTCACGTAATGTTTTCCAGTGTCACGTTATCCCGCGAAACGATGTCCCAAATAATATTTGCCCGTGTAACGTTAACGTTTGCCTGCCGATTCCTACTTTTCTTGATACAAAGTGACAGCGCAGAATCTATTTACTTTCAAATAGTGTGGTGCGGGCTGTGGTGCTGGTGGTGCTTGTGGCATGGAGTGGTTTGTAGACGGTTGAGTTGTATTGTACGTAGATGGTTGTGGTGATATGTTTCGGTATATTAGCTTCGGTGGTGGATTGTTTGGTTTGATTGACATGATTGCCCCTCCCCCCTGAGGCGGGGAGGCGCAATTTCTAAAAAAATTGACTTAAAATGGAAGACAAATTATTAAAAATTAAAAGTAGTACATACAACAATATACAAGAGCTTTTTTGAAAGTAAATATTTAATTTTTTCATACCTTTTTAAAATCAAGTTCCTTTAAAGAATAGTTTTTGAAAAATTAAATTTCAAAGCCAAAATTTTTGAAATAAATTGTGATTTATTTTTTTTATTTGATATATTTCAAAATTTTGCGTAACTAAGTTCCACTGTTTTTACAAATATTCAATGCCCTTCCTTATCAATTCTTAGTCAAATACTGAAAATCAGATGTAAAAATCTTTTTTTATTTTTTGGTAAATAAAAAAAAAAAAACGAAAAAAAATACCATTCATAAATAAAACCCTTTTTTCATGTTTTTCGAGAAGAAGCACTTCTTGTTTTTTTTTTTTTAATTTCTCAAAAACTAAAAAAGATGTCTACAGTATTTGACTAAGAATAAATAAGGACTAAATAAAAAACAAAATTTGTGATTTTTCTTAAAAAGCATTAATTTAAAAATGCTTTTATCAAAAGTAAGCCATAATTGGGAATGAATAAAAAAATTTAATGGAGTTGTCTTTAATAATGATGTTTACCTTAAATAGTAAAATCAACAAAAAATCTAGTTTTGAATGCAGTGTGAATAAATTGGTCATAATATAACACTATCTTTTGTCATATGTTTAAGTATCTTTTATTTAAGCGTATCGGACTGTAGATCCACTCTATTCCTAAAAACTTACAAGGCACATATAGGAAAATGGTCAAAAGTTAGAAGTGATTATAGTATCCGGTTCTCCACGAGCTATAGCGTCGATTAGTTTTGTCAACCCCATTTTCTTTTAATTATCTCATCCAATTGAAATTATAAAAAAAAACGTTATTAAATTAATTATGATGGTGTATCTCAAAAATCAATTATTATTTTTGTGTTTTGTTTTATGGGAGTTTTTGGTTATTGCATATAATTATTGATATGAGATAAGGTTAACAAATTTCGTCAATTAATTAAATGAATAATAGATAAACATCTTTCAAAGGATAAGACAGACTTATTCATTAAAAATTATATAACTCTTTGACTGACAGATTGGAGTTTGTTAGGTGATTAAGTAAAGGACTTCTTTTACCTTTAATAAACATTTTTTCGAACCTACTATATGGCAAGTTAAAAAAAAATTACGTATACGACACAGTGTACCATATTCTTTTACAAGGAACTTTTTTGTAATCGCGGTGGTTTCACAATGTCTTAAATAAAGTTCTCATTATTGACTCGACATATAAATCTTGCCACAGGGCAAGAGTCATTCATAATGGCACTTCACGTAACTTAGTGCATCAAGATAATTGTCGTTGGACTAAGGGAAAATGACATCAGGACAGCGTATACTGGATTTAAAAAAACTTTGATTGAATTGATTTTATCCCCGACAGAAATCTCCAAAAATCGGTTTTTTCAACCCCCCACCCCCACCAGAGGTAGAGGAAAAAAAAAATCTGCCAGACTTTTGTTTTCAATATCACGATACATGTACCTATAAAACCTCTTAATCCTATATGATATTCGTGGTTACCTTGACATAGGAAATATTTTAGCCACGTTAGTGTAGTGGCAGTCCATTGAAATGTTACAATATTTTCGCAAGGTTCCATTTTGTACAAAACAAAATTTTTTTCCCAGGGACCTATAGGAAGGATCAGTGTGAGTGTAAAAACGAGTTTTCAAGTTGAAAGCCCTCCCATTTGGCCGCCATTTTGGAAAAGGGTATGTAAAAAGTTATTCGCGACATCTTCGGAACCATACATTGCACAAAAATTTTTTACCGTAACATGGAAGACAAAAAAGCTATAATCAAAAAAAGATAACCATTTTAAAGAACTATCTTAAAAAGGATATAAAATAAATAAACAAAAAGATTATGATACTTTTTTTGACAACGGTCATAATTTGATTATAACTTTTTTGTTTTCAATTTTACAAAAGAAAGTGCTTTAACATAAATTGTAGAAATTTTTTTGTGCCATGGTTCTCAAGATATCGCGAAGAGCTTCTTACAATCACTTTTGCAAAATGGCGGCCAAATGGGGGGGGGGGGGCTTTCAAACCCGAAAACTCGTTTTTTTTAATCAATTTGATCCCTCCAACTGATCCATAAAAAAATATTTCTCCTGTACATTTCGATGGACATTTCAATTGACATTTCAATGGATTATTTGTAATTGTGATGTAATGTTCCGCTTTTCTTTTAAAAAAAAAATGAAAAAAGTCATCCTTTTGTACATAAACACAGCCATATATTTTTGTAGGGTTTTATGGTATGGTTTATAAGGTATGGTCTCCACAAAACAGTTACAACATGTAATTCAATAATTAAGGGCCATTTGCTGAAACGAAACTTATGTAAAGTTCAACATAAGATGTTATGTGACAGTTTACGCTGAGGCAAATGTGAAACATAAGCGTTTAAGTTGAACAAAAATATTTAAGTTTCGTTTCAGCAAATGGGCCTAAGCCCATAAACAATATGAAATTTGTTATTATTTGTATTGTATTATTTATACTAGAATGTCAGTTTATTAGACTTGACCATTCTTTATTCCGTCAATTTCATTGAATTTTTGAACAACAACAACAACTTAAAGGTGCTACCACCAATTGCTTACGAATTAATTTTGGAATAAAGAATGGTCAAGTCTAATAAACTGACATTCTAGTATAAATAATACAATACAAATAATAATAACTTAATAGTCTGGTTTGTTACCGATCTTCCAACCTCTCCCCCTTTGATACGTACTACGAATTGTAGTCTATCAAATAAGGTTCGGAGAAAAATGGAGGCGGAACAAGACAGCATACTTAAAGTTAAAGGGGCTTATAAAAATGCTGATGCTCCAAATGCAATTGATAAACAAACAGCACATCTAGACCTGTGACGTCAGTGGTCAACGGTAGCATAGTACGTAGGGTACACAGCTCCGAAGACTGAGCAAATCTGATGCGCTGGTTCAAATACAGCATGATGTGTAGAAAGTTTTTCAAATAAAATTGGATTAAAGCTCAGCACCACTATAAAGGAGACTGATGATAGGGCTTGGCACCCCTTGAAATAGCTATATCTCTAGCCAAACAAAAATAAAACGAATTAAAATACCCAAAATTAATTCGTAAGCAATTGGTGGTAGCACCTTTAAGTTGTTGTTGTTGTTCAAAAATTCAATGAAATTGACGGAATAAAGAATGGTCAAGTCTAATAAACTGACATTCTAGTATAAATAATACAATACAAATAATAATAACTTAATAGTCTGGTTTGTTACCGATCTTCCAACCTCTCCCCCTTTGATACGTACTACGAATTGTAGTCTATCAAATAAGGTTCGGAGAAAAATGGAGGCGGAACAAGACAGCATACTTAAAGTTAAAGGGGCTTATAAAAATGCTGATGCTCCAAATGCAATTGATAAACAAACAGCACATCTAGACCTGTGACGTCAGTGGTCAACGGTAGCATAGTACGTAGGGTACACAGCTCCGAAGACTGAGCAAATCTGATGCGCTGGTTCAAATACAGCATGATGTGTAGAAAGTTTTTCAAATAAAATTGGATTAAAGCTCAGCACCACTATAAAGGAGACTGATGATAGGGCTTGGCACCCCTTGAAATAGCTATATCTCTAGCCAAACAAAAATAAAACGAATTAAAATACCCAAAATTAATTCGTAAGCAATTGGTGGTAGCACCTTTAAGTTGTTGTTGTTGTTCAAAAATTCAATATGAAATTTGGTTTAGTTTAGTTTCTTAAATTTGGTTGAGTTCAGTCAGTCCCTTTCTTATAGATTATCCTCTGCATATGGTGACCACTATAGTGATTTGATTATGATTACTTTACTTTTTATAATAAGAGTATAGATTTATTAATCATTATTGATGGTTTCAGATGGCCGATACGGGGATATTTTTGCACAAGCTGAAGCCAAGAGATGACTATGGATTATTTCTTCAAATGGTATAACTTCTATTGAAAAGCATTTTCCATTTTTATTTTAAGTTTGATTGGATATTGCATTCAAGATACATCTGACAGTTAAATTTTTTTCAAACTCTTGAATTCAATGCTTGAAACATCTTTTAGAACAGACTAAAAATCCAAGTATATTTTTAGGTGCAAGTGTTTTCAATGGAAGTCATGCACAGAAAAAAACCTTTTACAGCCGCCGGATTCTTCGAAATGAATTTCAAATTATTTACATCGGTGAGTACTTAAATAATTTCCGTTATTAATTTTGAAACTATCGAATATTTTTATAATTTGTAGATAGTAGCAGCAGTTACAACTTATCTTATCATAATCATTCAGTTCCATTTGGCAAATTTGGAAGCTAATTCAAATAATAGAAGCCAATACAATCCTAAAGCAGATTAATTTAAATAAAAGTTTAAAAGTTTCAACTTTTGTATTTGGTTCGGGTCTATGGAATGTAATTACGTTTTTTTGGTGAAAGAGCTTTTAATGGAGTTTAATGGACTTCCGGAAATTATTTAAAAAATATTGATTTATTCATTTTTCAAATATATTGTATTTATTAATGGTTATTATGAATTATCCACAGGAAATGTGCAAATGTAAATAAAATAATTTATTTTGATTCTAATATCTTTATCTTTTATATATAGTATGTCACACAGAAGCTGAGGCATTGCCTTCTGCACAGCACATACTGAACGACTCTTGCGATGTAACATAAGATGAGTTTGGCATCGAGTGCCTGGCACCGTTTTTTAGATGTCGATCGATTCGGAGTGTGAAATTGACGTTTTTGTTTTTGAGAGTCATAGTTTTCATAATCAAAATTTTAATCTTGTTGCTATCTCTTAGTCTGTAATCAAAACGTTACTACAAAGGATTGGTCAAAGTCAGTATAACACTTGGGGCGTTGACGTAAAAGACCGCCATTATTGTTAAAATTGAACAAATTATGTTTTTTGAGAATGGTATTATTTCAGGTTATTTTTAAAAGATATGAAAATAATATTTAAATTAGCAAAAAAAAAAACACAATTTTTTAAAAAGCGTTTTATTTTCAATTATTTTCGAGCCATGTCTGATTGAGCTTACATAGTTATAACTATAGATTTAAGGCTACCTTTGATAAGTTTTATACATTTGAAAAACTAGAAGAATACGAAAAATTTTTAAAAATCAAAACTAGTATTGAGTGATACGAATTTGTTCCGAAATGCTCTTTTAAGGATTGAAGCTAAAACTTAGGTTCGATCAAAACATCATAGTTATTACTAATTTTTAGCAAAATGGTTCATTTTTTTAATAAAAACCATTGTTGTAACTATTAACCAATATTTAAGCTTAAAAATTAAAGAAAACAAAACTAAAATCAAAATATCAATAACTATTTTCTTAAATTTTGATATAAAATATAATTAAAATTTATTAAAATCTTTTACATAAAAAATTTAAGTTCAATCTGAAAAAGTCAGAAATAAAAAAATGGTTCTATGAGAGCCGTTAATATTAGTAATGGTTATAATTATTAATAGTGGTTTAGTGGGTACCTACCGTTAACTTTGGCTAAAATAATAATGTTTTTTAAATCTGTTATATGACACCCGAGTCTTTATTTTTAGATATTGGATCTCTGGGAATAAACATTTTTGTTCGGTTCGGACCTTGCGAATTTCTAAAAAGTATAATAGAGTTCAAAGTCTGGCTTCGAATTTCATTAAATTGGAGTTTATTTCATGACACGAAACCATTATTTTTAGAGAGATGTGTGTGTGGTTTTGGTACGTATTTTTATGTTCGTGATAACTTTTTTCGTGTGATTTTTTCTATGTAAAATACCATAATTAGTGATAGAGAAAAAAAAAATTCAGAAGAAACTGCTTAAAATTGTTGCAAAATGTTTTTTAGTCAGAAAATGTCGAGAACAAACACAGATTTCGATTCTGGGCCAATTTTATTCAAATACAAATAATTACAAATTCAACAACTAATAGGCTTTATGTAGAAAAAATTCGACTTATACTGCTTTTTAAAGTTAGAATTAAAAAAAAAGCTTCTAAAAATTGTAGTTGGTTTTCATCTCGCATAATTTTTAGAGCAAACGGTCCAACTTTCACTTGATTGCATATTGAATATCTAGTCAGGTTTGTAAGATCTTTCATTGATAATTTTTTTTTTATAAAAAAATAACATCGGATATTTCTTTTCAAATGACACTAATGGGATGTATCCAGTGTGGGTCGCATCTAGCCTTTTTTTTAAATTTAAATTGTATTTTTGGACACGAACCCAGTATTTTACTGTCATTATTAGCCATGGAATATTAGCCGTGGCATAATGGTAAGTACGTAGGACTGTCATGCCGAAGGTTTGAGTTTGATTCCCAGCATCTTCCAGCTAAAAATAAAAACAAAAACGGCTACTGCCTCTTGCCAGGGAGTGACAAATCCTGTCAAATTTAATTTATTTTAATTTATTAGCCAATTTGACAAATAAATAAAGAATATTTAAATAATTTTACTCTAGACTCGAGCTTTGAAAAAAAAAAAAAACTATAGCTAAATCAGTTCAGCGGTGCTCATGTTATGTGCTTACTAACGAAAATGATTTAATTTTTATTAGATACTTGTAATCACACATTTTTACTTGCGATATAGGTACTATATGGCAAGTTTTGATTCGTAAAAAAAATTAAACTCGAGATAACAATCAAACTTGACATTACGATGATAGGGACGACGAAAAAAGTGGGTCTCGCAATTCTGGCCGTCTGTCTGTCTGTCTGTCTATCTGTCTATCTGTCTGTGGACTCGCCTACAGCCTAAACCCATGGGCCGATTTTAATTAAACTTGGTATAAAGTGTTTTCGGGACATTACCCCGACAAGTTTTGTTCCTTTTATTTTTAGAACCAAAAATAACGGTACCTGCCATACAATTTTTTTTTTAGCAATTTTTGGAAAATCTTATTTTTCTTAAAAATGGCTCGTCTAAAAAAAAATCAAAAAGTTTTATTAGGTATATGCTAACTTTTTTTAAAATTCCGAAAAATTGTTTTAAATGGTACCTCCCATAAAACCATTTTTTTTTTATTTTCGTTTTTCTAGAAAAGGAATGAACTGATTATGATAATTTTTTTTATGGAGAATCTTCTGAAAAATTTAAATACATACATATGTATTCTATACCAAAATTTTCAAAACATTTTTTTTTTTATTTTTAAAAAAAGTTTCAAATTTTTTTTTTGAAAACCAAATATTTCGAAAACGACTTGGTTTATTTTTATGAAACTCGGTAACAAGCGGTTTTTTAACATTATCTAAAATATTTTGAACAAAAATTTTTCTTATAGTCAAAATTAACGATATACCTTCCATATAAATGTTAAAAAAACGACTCCTACGATTTTGATTAAAATCGTTCTAAATACTAATATCAGTATGATCTACGATCTGCCAGAAACAAAATTTACAGTTAGTCATTATTAACAGTACTTCTCATAGAACCATTTTCTTGCTCAGTGCAACATAAATAAATACTAAAAAATTGTGTACCAATTTTTTTTTCTTAAAAATGTTTACAAAATTTTATATATAAAAAAATTAATTTAAAAAAAAAACCGCTCCTACGATTTAATTTTTTTTTTCTCCAAAACTAAGATTAGTTAAAGAAATCAGATTGTGTACTTTTTTTAGCTCTCAAAACATTTTAAGAAGACTTTTTTAATAAATTTTATTCGAATTTTGTTGATTTTTAATAATTTTTCAAATTAAGTTCTATAATGTATAATAGGTACTAGTTTAAACTTAAGGTTCCCATAAAAAAAAAATATCTACTTTTATCACACTCAATCTTTAAAATTCGAAAAAAATTTTACTACAAGAGCAAGTTTGTGCGATCCATGCGTTTTATTTTTATCAGTTTATCAATTTACAGAAATTGAGAAGCAAATCTGTGCGACACATTCATTAGTTTTCTTTTCAGTTTCGATTAATTGAGTGTATGACAAGCCAACATTGCATAAAACGCTTAAGAATATAAAAAGTGTCATCAACTTTAAATTTCATAAAATAGAAGATGTCCAAAATAATTTTGAACAACAATTTGTATCCTAATTATTGTGTATCTTAACAGCAAAAAGAAATTTAAGTTGTAGGTACCTCTTAAGTAGGCTAAGCTTATTTAGTATCCAACAATGTTGTTCTTGATTTGAAAATAAATAATACTGATGAACGTGATCGGGGGCATGTTTACATTATTTCAACTCCAAAATTTAATTCGTATTTATGACAGTTAAGAGCAATATATTTTACTCTTTAGACCGAATCGTTAGTATCTCTTTGCTTGGAATAATGTTGCGTTGGTCGTCGTAACAAAACAACTTTCCACCTAAGTAAACAACCGAGGCAAACCCACAACCCACCTTCAACTGTTCATACATACATATAGCGATAATCTTGTGCAACATCAAAATCGTGGCAGTTGTCTTGTCTGTCTCTCTATTTATAGCCCCCAGTAAACCGGCTGAACGACTTAATATCTACTGATACTGCAATGTTTTGAACTCAGTTTGGTCTTCATGTGTCTTTGGTGTTGATGTTGATGCGTGCTTAAATCGATTGCCTGACTAAATACACCTGGAAATACATAGTAATAGTATGCACAAATAAGTATAAAATATACGTTCAACGTTTTACACTTATATTTAGTATTCTGACATTTATACCTACCTATTTGTTTGTTGTTGAAAAATTTACAAAGAAAACCGCTTATGGATGAAAGGAGCCAGTTCGTGGATTACTTCTGAGCGTGATGTCGTGACAGTCATCTTTGGAGCAAATTACAATAAATTAAATAATTAATAATTATTATTTTAGGTACAAAAATAAAATTCAATAAGTTTGTTTACAAAATAAAGTTACTCAAAAGCTTGCATAAAAATAAAGGATTGATATTATGTACTTATTTTAATAAAAAAAATTGTTTTTATTTGTTATTAGATATTAATTTAGCCACAGCCACTTTTTTCTCGTCTTGAATCTTGATAATAATTAATTGATAAAAATTACAAGACTGACATAACACCCAAGTTAATGGAAGTTTTTTTTTTAAACCTTAGAGCCAGTTGTACAAACTTGGTTTAAAATTTAATCCGTGGTTCAACAATTTTAACTCGTGAATTTCGACGAATTAACGGAGGTTCAACGATGGCTCAAAGTTCAAGTATTCTATAAAAGCAATATTTACATGCCTGAATCATCTTAAAACTTTAGTTAATCCGCCAAAATTGGTGAGAGTTATAAGATTACTTAACCACGGATTAATTTTTTGTACAACTCGCCCTTAGGGATTTTTAACTTCGAGATTGAGGAGCAGTAAAAAGTGCAGAGGAAAATTTAAACAAAATACAATCAGTGACACGACACGTTTCATCTAAATATGTTATGTTTGCCAATTCAGAAAAAGAAACTGCATAATGCCTTAAAAATGATCATTTAAATTTGATGGGGGTTTCTTTTCTTTTAGAAAACAACACAGTATTAAAAATTTAAACTCCATAACTAACCTGGCTGAATATATTCTTCCACTATTAAGAATTTTTTTTGAAGTTAATACGATTTAAAAAAGTTGAAATACAATCAATCAAATCAATAACGGATTTTCGTGACTCTAACTGGTTGAACAAAATGGTGACGCAGACGGAGACGGAGCCGGAGCTGGAATAGCAATGAATTCACGCAAATTCAATGTTGCGAACACAAAGGAACGTAGACGCATACGGAACTGCAGACGCAGACGCAGACGGAAGAGTTCACCAACTTTTAACTTTTCACGTACGGCACTTTTGACGTTTCAAATTGTATGGAGAATAAAAACAACTTTTTGGGTGGGAAAAAAATATTGTGGTTATTTGTATCGCGAAAAAAATTATTTATTAAAAGGAAAATTATTGGAAACAAAAAATGTGAATTCTGAGCTTGTACACAAGAATATTCTTTTGATTTTCTTCAAAATACTTTCAAAGCTGTACAGCTCCATTGTGGACATGTAAAAAAAAAATAATGTACGACACTTTTTGACAGCTCTTCCAGTTCCGTCTGTGGCTTCAGTTCCATCATTCTATTCTGTTCAGCCAGTAAGAGTAAGCATTTGCGGTCCTTCCATGGAACCAGTTTTCTTATTTTCGCTCTTCTCGAAAACTATTGAATTGATTTTGATTAATTTTTTTTATAGAAAATGTTGTAAAAAAATTTAAGCCCCAGTTTATTTCTTCTCCATTAAAGTTTTAAATTGCCATTCAAAATATCAATTTCTAGTCAAACACTAAAAATCGGATGCCTAAATTTTTTGAGGAAATTATGAAAATAACGAAAGTATAAGTTTTCATTAAATTCAACTTCATTTCATTATTTTTTGCTTCAAAGATCAAAGGACACAGTAGTGTTCAGATAAGTTCTCGGCACTATTCCTCTTTACCAGGAACAAATTCAAGCGATTTTCGACCCCCCTCTAACTTCGGAACCAATAATTTCAGAAACTTCAGATTCCCGATATTTGCTAAGCTAGGCGAGCCCAGTCGCTTCACTAAAATTCAACTCCTTAGCATTAGTTGTTCCTGAGATATAGGACGTCAAAAATCGCGAAAACCGTAACTCACTACGACTCACGTATTCACTGACTAACAGATCATCATATTTGTAGAGTACTTCCCGACGCCTTAAAACCTTGCAATTTCTTACAAAGGTAGGCCTTGTGGTGCATACAAAGGAAAAAATCGAAAATTTTGGGTTTTAGTTATAGGGGGCGTGGTATCCGCCCACAGTTTTAGAATTTCTATCTATTATATAAAGCACTTCTGATTGTTGTAGAATGATGAAATTTGGTACAGCGATAGGGTTTACAATGCATGCAAAAAAAATAAAAATTTAAAATTTGACATTCAGGGGCGGGGCACTAACCCATTTTCTCAGAAGTGTTGTCAATTATATGAAGCCACTAAGTTTATAATGCATGCTGAGGAAAAATTTGGGATTTAACAGTCAGGGGGCGTGGCATCCACCAACTCTCTCAGAATTGTTATTGATTACTGCGCAATGAAATCTGTAAGAGTGTTAGGGCATTCAAAAATTGAAAATTTAAGATTTTCTGATTAAAAAAAAAATACTTTGAAAAAAAGGGTGAAATCACACCAAAAACAATAATGGTAAATAAAGAGCCAAGTTCTCCTTTTGTATACAAAAAACCTGTATGTAACAAGTCAGCCGTGAAAAGTAATGAGATCTAAACGTACGCCCAGGGCCCAGCCCAGCTCTTAATTTATGATCCACAGTATTTTTTTTTAAATTAAAAAAACCGTTATAAAGATTGTTAAAAAATATCGAATATCTTAAAAACACACAAAGATATTAACTTCGGGTTAGTTTTATTATATACACAATGCTATGGTTTATAATCGATCCATTAGTTAAAAAAATTTAATTGACTGTTAAAAAAAATTACAAGAAACAACTAAAATTCGTTGAAAAGTGTTTTTCGGCTCGAATATATCGAGAACAGCAAACGATATCAACTCCGGGATAATTTTAGTCTACAAATAATGCCATAGTTAGTAATTGATAAGGTTTGTAAGAAAATTCAATGGAAGTTTTTTTTTTTCTAGGCCAAAAAAAAAAACTGAAATAGAGACAGCTAATATTTGTTGAAATTTTTCCTGTCGCGAATATTTAGAGCAAACGCAAAACTTTTTTCTTCCCTTAAATGCACAACTGATAAAGATTTTCTTATAAAAAATAACAGCGGGTGTCGAGTTTTTAAAGGGAACCATCAGTGAAGTTATCAGTGTGGGTCACACCCAGCAACTTTTTTTTTTTTTTTTAATTTTTTTTTTAAATTTAAAGTTTGAAAAATGCTCAAAAACGAATTTAAACAACAGACTTCTGGCTTTGAAAAAAAAAAAAAATAAAGCATGACATTGTAAGTGTTGCGGTAGTTTTTTTTAACTAAGAAAATATTTCGAAAACGCCTTGGTCAATTTTCCAGCACCAAGCTGGCTTAGAAACAAATTTTCTGTGAGCTAAAATAGGTATAATCTACCTATTGCCAATAACAAGAATACATTTTACACTGAGACATTATTAAAAGTAGCTCTCATGGAACCATTTTTTGATATTTGAATTGGATTTGTATGCACAAGTTTCCAACAGATTTCAAATAAAATTTACAAAAAAAACAGAGTTTGGATATTTCAAAAGTGGGTAGAAAGTTTTCTCAAAATTAAATTTTCAATTCCATAAATACCTAATTAATAAATATAAAAATAAAATAATTATATAAAAATAAAAAATAAACAAATTGATACAAAAAATTTGCGTTCCAATTTTTTTTTATAAAAATATTTAAAAAAATTTATATCTAAAAAATCATCTTTTATACATTTCAATTAAAAAAAAAAATCTGAGAGTATGCATATAGCGTTGGTGTCAACTATGCATCTCAAACTAAATGGCTGAGTTCCAAAATGTAAAAAAAAACATGTTTTGATGTGGCAGTAATAAATTTTTCCATCAACAACTTGATGCTTTGTAAAAATTTTACTTTGCAAGGTTTGACGTTTCAGAACGCAAAATAAACAATATGAATGTTTTGACGACTTCCAGGCGATTTAAAAAAAAATATTTTAAATCAAAGCAACAAAAAATGTTTTGATGTGCAATTTACGCAATTTTTTCCCATAATAGAATTTTCGGAAGCATTTTAGAACTTGCTACATTTTCACAATTTTTTCGTTTGAGTATTTTAACTTATGACTTTGTAGGAAGTGCGCATCTGATGCATTTTGGAACCTAGCCAATATTTTACATAAAAAAATTCTTAACTAGCCTAACTTCCAATTCCTCTACACACATATCTAAATACAAAAATACACAATTAACGGACGCACTAATTCTGCCGTGTTAACTGAAAATGACGTATCTGCATTTTTGGAGTTTTTGAGTTAAGACCACTTTTGATATCTCTGATACAGTTATTATTTTATTCTATTATAATATTAACAATATCTTGCTTCATTTCGGCTTAAAACGCTAAAGAAAAATGACGTATGTGCAAAGAACCATCCTACTTTTAAGAGAAATTGACGTATCTGCACATTTTAAAACAAAACGACGTAAAGCTGATGAAAATCGGCATTTTAATTTCCTCCAATCATTTTTCTCTTTTTATTATAATATTTTGAAACGTTTAATTTTTTATTTATTTTATTATTTGAATTTATGAATATATTATTTTTGTTAAAAAAAAAAACTTTTAAAAGCAACTGGGATAAAAGTGTTTCTCTTTTTATTATTATTATTATTGTACTATTCATTCTAGAATGTCAGTTTATTAGACTTGACCATTCTTTATTCCGTCAATTTCATTGAATTTGTGTTTCTCTTTTATTATTATAGACAATAATTAAACTTAAATGCCGTAACTACACGAAAAGCTTAAGACAAAATGACGTAACTACCAAAACCTACGTTTGTATTCAATACAAGCAAATACATTTTTGGTCAAAAAATAATAATTTCTCTACTTATTATTTTGTCAAAATATGAAAGACATTCATCCAAAAACCAAAAAGTTACAGATAAAAACAGGAAAACGCATTTATCTCAAAATGCCAAAAATGTAGATACGTCATTTTCAGTTAACACGGCAGAATTCACCTTGACCATCAATACAACTATACAGACATTTTGATTCAATTTTTTTTTTTTTTTTTTTTTTCTTGAAAGCATAACTTTGCCTTTATAGCTTCAAAAAATTTATTTAAATATGATATGCGCTATCATAGGTAAGCTAATACTAACACACGTGCTGCGAAAACAATATTGTTGTTTTGTTAGAATAATACCATCAACTCAAAAAAAAAAAAAAAAACAAACAATCAAAACAATATTATGATTCTCATGGCTTCATTATTTAATTAATTTATCAATAACATATATGTACCTAAAGACTCTTCTCAATCAGTAATAATAAGCATGACTCAGATTTCAAATGTTGATATCTCCTTGAGAAAGAGAATTGATCTTACAACAACTTTCTTTTTATTTTTAAGAGAAGCTTAGATTGGAGAACTCTCTAAATATAATTTCAATCCCCTCTTAAACGGCGCAAACAAGTATCCAACTCTGAATGGAGCATGAGTTAAGGCCAGGGTTGGAGTCTGTTTTGTGAAGGCCTGATGTACCTACATATATTATGTATAACTGATAAAATCTCCACGACTTTACTTTTTTTTTTTATTAATTATTTATTACAAATTGAAATAAAGTAAACAAAAAGTTAAGTACAATGAGCTTAAAGGTGGATATAATTAAGATCAAGAGCTGTAGTTTGTAGTTTGTTGGAATGGAATGATACATTTTTACCCAAAGCCCAAGCCCAAGTAGCCAATAAAATTATTTGTGGTTGAAAATTATAATTAAATTCAAGTTGTGTGTAACAACAATAACAAAAATAATTTTCTTTTATTTTTGTTTATTCTCTTCTTCGTACATTAGTCAGACCACGGGCTTACAACAACAACATATATTTCTAGGTGCAAGAATGTAACCATGTTCCCCTAGAAGAATATAATTGACAGTGCCTATGCGCTGTAGATTTTATTAAGAGTAGGTATTCATCGACAAAAAATTGCGTCTTAGAAAGGTACGACAGCATCTAACTGATGAGCCCAACTGTCGTGCCTGGGCGAAACGCATTGGACTAAAGGTCGCAAAAAATCTTTCATTTGAATTTAATTCAATACAGTCCACTAAAACAATAACAAAAATAATTTTCTTTTATTTTTGTTTATTCTCTTCTTAGTTGTGTGTAACGTTCGGAGAGGAATGTTCATAGTTTGAAAGTGTTAACAAACTTTAAATTTTTTTAAAAACTTTACGAAATAATATTTTAATAATTTTTAGCATTTTTGTTTTGATTAAAAAAACATTTCATTTTATAAAAAAAACTGTCAGTAAATTGAGCCCAAGTCGATTTGTTCTCGAGATATCCGAGACATAATAAATCTTAAATTTTTTTTTAAATTATTGCAATTAGAAAAAAAATATTATTTAAAGTTGACATCTTTATTCGTTATAGAGATATCGTCGACGAAAACAAATGCACGAACCTTTCAACGTACCCACACACACTAGGAAGATAGACATCTTTCTAAAAACGATGGATTCGAATTCCAGAGACCTCGAAACGTGGAAAATAATGTCAAAATTTTTGGATCCGAGAAAAATAAATCCAATATGGCTGCTGCTATCCTCATGTATGTATAACTAAATTTACGCCTTACCTATCTACATGTACCTACCTAACACTCAGCAATATCTCTTCTATAGTATCGGTTCTACAATATCCACAGAAACGTTGTGTCTATAAGTTGTTACCTAGTTTTACAAAAGAACCTAATCCCTCACTGGATAGAGCCAGGCCCATAAGATACCATGATCACTCCCAACCTATGCCAATAGAGATCAGTTCAAATTCGAATCGCACGCAAGTGAGAAGTTAGACGACACACGCTTCTTCGGGAGTGACAGATCATTTATAAATTCTATTGTTATTTTTTTTTTAATGTGAATTAATCTAAGTTTTACCAAAAACCTGTTGTCTCGAGTTTTATTTGCTCAAAGTTAATCTAAAAAAAAAAAAAAAAAAGAATTCTGTCCCTGAGCTTTCGAAATTGAAGGTGCTAAAATTCATAATCCCTCAGTTTTCGTCTCCGAAGAAGAGAAAAACAAAAATAGTGATTTCTTTGGGTGCCAGAATGATCAAAAATTTTAGTGCAAGCCAGATCGACGAGCTCTCGATTTGTAGTTTCGCCCACTATAACACCCTGAGTGCGACGAAGTGATAACAGCCCTTCCGGAAGGCATTTCGTGATAAGAAAACAAAAGTTGACAAGTTAGTCTCGAAAAGAATAATAATATAATAATAATTTCTTCGATAGTTTTGGGGAGGTTATTTATACAGATACAATACTCCTAAATCTCTGAGGAAATTATACAACATCACATCACATCACATAATGGATATCCATCATGTTAGGTTAACGATCGCTTGTTGGTCTTTATTGACCTTATGCGTTGCAGTACGTTGTAGCCCGGTTTATCCAAGTAAGTAGTACCGTTTTGTTTTTTTTTCTTTCTTTCGAATTTCGATGTTGTTGTTGTTGTTTGAATATGAAAACCTATACCATCAGTAACAACAACTGTTATCGATAGAAAACCGGAGACAAAAATATCTTCTTTCTTTCCCCTTGTGTCAAATTTATTACGCTGTTTCGAGTCTTCTCTTTACCCAGCTGGATTGTAGCTGATTGTTTTTTTTTTTTTTTTTTGCATTTTGGCCAAAGTCTAGTATATTGTTTTTGCAATATGCCGACAGTGTACATAAGTAGTAAATTTATGCAGTTAAACTGGTTTAGCGCAACCACTTATGCGCATATATGTAAGAGAAAAACAAAAACTATGATGGGAACGCTAACGGAAACGGGGACATAAAGTTAAAAAATTCAATAAAAATAAATGAAATGCTGCCAATTCCGGATTTTAAGCTGTTTTCTATTTGGCTAGAGAGCTATAGGTAAGGTAGAGGTGCCTATACCTGGTTCGTATTATAAATTAGCCAAAATAATAATGGCTGATGCGAAAAATAACCTAACTGCACATAATTTGACGTCTTCTGATCGCGTGGTAACAGTGAATAACTCCATTAGGTATACAATAGCTCATTTCTCGTTCGAAAGAGCATACCATGATAGGCAACAACTGTTGTTTTATTTATAGGTATAATGGTCGGGAGTTCAGGACGGATGTGAATGTACCGTGATATTATGGTGAATGTGCCGGTAGAAAAAAATGATGATGAAAAGCTAAAGATAGATTAATGGGAATTGTTACAGATTATATTTATTTTTTTGCTTGTTTTCGCCGTTTTAACGGTAAGGTTTTATATGAATAAATTAGGAGTACCGTTTGCGAAAAATAAAGATAAACATAAAAGTACAATATTTATGAGATATCACGAGGTAGTAACATATCACTTTATCTATTCAGATTGTCTTTTATTATTCATAGCAGTTAAGCTTAAATCTAGGTAAACTTACAAAAATAGAACAAAATTAAGTCTCAAACAAAAATTCTATTTTTGATATCACCTAAGCTTGAGTTTTAGTTAATTAAACAAGTATTTTATTTACCAAATGAGTTGATCATTGAAGATAAAGATTATAATAATGATTAAAGATTGTTTGTTTAGAAATTTAAATAAGCTTTTGTGTGCTAAATCGCAGCCAAGCGCGGGAACCAAAACAAAAGGTTAAAATCTAATTTAATTGAAAATTAAAACTTTTTAATTGATTAACAACTAAAAACTAGTTGTTTTAATAAGTTGGCCCTATATGCAGTTGACCTAAGTTATAATTTAGAGGTTAAGTCCATGAAAGAAGCTATAATGGTTGAGTTGGTTTTATTTGTTTATACTATAAAATTGTGACTCGATTTCAATGAATTTTTAAATTTTTAATTGGTATAGATGCATATTGTGCTGGTTATTCTCATGGCCGGCACTAAGTCTCATGAAATAAAAGCTTTAACTAAGTATTGCCTAAAATTTTGTTGACCTAGAATATAAATGTTATTTTTACATTACCATTTCTGTTTTTTTCAATGCTTATTCAGTGGAAAAGTTTCTATTAAAGTGTGGCAATGTAGTGTTATTATGGACTTAAAAGAGTCGAGAACGAGGACCGGTGAAGATTAAAAGGACCCTAATTTTGAAATAACGACTTGCAAGAAAGACTGAGGGCTTTAATACGGTATTATAAATACCTATACAAAATATAAAACAAGGTGAAAAATTCCTTTGCCAATAATAATTTTGACGGCAAAACTGTAAAATTTTGTTAATAAATCCTGGATTCAGAGGATTGCCAGTTCTCGAAGCAATAACCCAATTTTGGAATTATTAAAGCCTAAAATCTCTGTGCCCGAAACGGAAACCAAAAACTATTGCCAAATATGTTTGAAAGAAAATATTTATTAATTAAAATTAGTTTTCGTAAATTTCGATAAATACAAAAAAAATAAGATATTTAAATTAGGTACATAAACAGAATTGCAGTAAGCTCTCGGTAAACGTACAAATTTTGGCAGTAGTTGCGTTAATTAAGCCTGTGCAATAAACGAGACACAAAAAACAAACATTAAGCGAAAGATAAAGATAATGGAAAGTTGTGTTTACTGAGTCAAATTTTTGTTGGCAATTATCTACTGAGTCCCTGGTGGTAACAATTTGGGCGTTGCATTAAACAAGGTATTACATTTATTGAGCGTCCTTTTACTCAGGACGTAATGAACACAACATTTAATTCATACAATAAAAAACAATGAAATAAAGTAAAATAAAATAAAATTGTTGAGTATTACCCTCAAACAAACAAATAATTAAAATAAATGTAATACATGATATCAAGTTGGGACATTTTCTTAAATTTTAAGCGTATATTTAGTAAAAAGATATTCCAAATTGGATAAAGGGCATATTGACTAAGTATACAACTGACAGTTTTGTTACAGGCGTTCATGTAAGAGAAGCGAGCCATAGACAATGTATCCGATGGACGCAAATTAAAAGGAGATGAACGTTTAACTTTTATTTTCGGAAGATTCGTTGAAATAAGAGTATGCATTGGCAATAGTAACTTAAGTTTTTGATTTGCTTTTTTTTTGAGGTTTTTGGTTGTTGTTTGCAAATTATTCTTATTCCTATTGTTTTTTTTTTTTATTATTTTATTTTATAATATTTGTTTATATTTTTTTGTCTTTTTTCTCAGAAACTAAGGAACATTTGTGCATATGGTTTTTAGTCCTAGACCAGATAGTGATAATATCATCTATTATTTAAAAAAAAAACAATGGCACTTACCTACGCAAAATTTTGAAAAAAAAAATCGATTTTTTTTTTCAAAACTTTGGCTTTGAAACATAATTTCCCAAAAATTTTTCACTCAAACAAACTCAAACCAAATAAGAGAATGGAATATTGGCATTCAAAAATATTAAAGCACATCATTTATGTCCTTTCTTTGATCTTTAAGAAACTGTTAAAAATAACAAAAGTAATTTTCCTTAAATTCGACTTCAAGCTGTAATTTGTTTCTCCAAAGATCCAGTTTCCTCTCCGTAAGTTAATTTAGATATGGTTATTTTCAATTTTATCAGAAACCAGAATACACTTAGACATCTAAAAAGCCTTATTTATTAACTCGTTTTAGAGACGGAGTAAGGTTACTCCGACTTTACGACACCTCTAATCCTGAAAAATTTATTCATAAAAAACTACACGCGGAATAGAGGCGGAATAAGCTAAAACTGGTACATAGGAGGAATAAAGCCAGAGTAAAGCCGTTATAGTATTTATGTCATCTTGACATGACATTAACATCGTGTGAAATTTACAAAAAGGTGTGCAAACGAAATCCCAGTTTTCAGACCGTTTTCTTTTATTTTGCTTATCCATTCATTAGATAGGTACTTATTTAGATAAAATAAAACCAATAATAATTACTTTAAATTAATAATTTGTGGAAATCAGCCATGTTTATAATAACCAGAGTTTTAGATTTGTCATTTTTTGATAATATATTTTATAAATAAGAATTTCTTTGACGTGGCGTAAAGACGGAGTAAGTGCTTCGACTCGGTTTAACTATTCCGAGGTTGAAACGAGTATTAGTGAAATCTAATAAATAAGGCTGCTAGTTTTTAGTGTTTTAAAAAATTGATATGTGAACATCGAAAATACTAGATTCTTATATGAAATCAAATTTTGAACAAAATTAATTTAAACACAATTCGTTATTTTTCAAAATTTTGAGTCTGAAATTTAATTTTTCCAAAAATTTCCCTAAATAATAAACAAAATAAGATAACGGACTTCTGTATAGAGTATATCCTGTCATGGAAAAGTGCCGCTCACATTAGCCGTTCGGATTCAGCAATAAACTGTAGGTCCCCTCCATTCCTGCAGACATGCACATAGGAATGGTTGAGAGCTGTTGCTGTAAGCCACAAGGCCCTGGTTTTTCATGAGCTGTTGTCCCACCAAATTTATTTATTTTTACAACCTGACCTACACGCTCAACCTTTTTATCACACACCTGATGCAAATCACCCTGTATATCGTCTTCTTAATATATTCCTAGTGTTTTAGTGTTTAGTTTTTTATCACCATAATGTCCGCCTTCCTTTTTTATTGTTATAACACCTAAATCTATCTAGAAACTTTTGTAAAATAGCCTTTCTTAAATTATGCATCCAAAAGTTAACGCACTTTAAGTTTATCCAAAAATCATCATAAAAGTTTTCAAAGTTTTAAGGTTACTTACGGTGTTACGTGGCGTATGTGGAACATTTTTTTTTCTTAAAAATATAAGTGCCAACTTTCATGAATTTTAATTCGATCAATGCAACCATTAAGGTCTAAGTTTTAAGTGGTCAGGTAAAATAGACGTATATAATCTGGACATACATTTATTTAAAGTAACACAAAAAGAATTTTTTCAGTAAAAAATTCATGCGGATCAACCTTAAAAATTGCAAATTTGCAAAAATTGCAAAAAATCAAAAAACACCAAAACCATATTTCGAAATGTAAGTATAGGGGAAGTGGAGGCAAGATCGCACATTTAGTGTTTGACTGCCGTGAAAACCATTAAAAAATGTCTTTTAATAAAAATAAAGTTTTTATTCCCTAAGACTTGCATTATTACTCAAAAAAAGATAATAAACTTTTGGGAAACATTGTCAAAAAAAACGGTCTTATCCCCATATTTTTATTTTATTTTTTTTTCAATCTATTTGCAAAAGTCACAGATATATGTGACTTCTTCATCTGCTCCAACTCCAGCACAAGGTTCCAGAGCTCACCCAGGGCACATGGTGCATGTAATCATACCCATCAGATGGATTCGATTTAAAAAAAAAGCTCCAAGCAGAAGATGCAACTCCAATCTGGGACACTAGTATATATGTATACTCATCTTCACTTTCAGCAAAATTCCTTGGAGCCTGCCATTTACCTTTTTTGCCGGGATTTACGTTCACTTGCTTTAATTTTTCTTTGTCAGCAACTGGAGCTTCAAGCTCAATTGAACGTGCCTTTTCAATGGGTGCTTTAGAAACTTCTTGCAATGAAGAAGGTTTGGTGGGCTCTTCAGAGACTTCTACCAAAGATTTTTCTTCAGATAATGAAAGTGAACACATACTAAAATATAGAGGCAAAACCGCCCATGTGTGGTTTTGCCGCATTCAGATTTTACCCGAAGTTCACGGAGTTTTTATGATTTTTTCTTTTTTCTTTATGTCTCCTTTCTTTCACAATAAATAATTTTCAATATGTACTTTCTAATAACAAAAAAAAAGTTAATAATTTTAAGTATTTTACTGGTAAGAACAGAACCTACATTTCACAAGAACGATAACGTTTTTCCGAAAAATACCGAAAACTACCGTAACTTCTCAAATTCTCAACCGAACTACCTCATACTGGAAGGTATGATCGATCATACCAAAAGCCACGTATTTTTCATTTTAGGTGTTGACATTTCCTTTATTTTTTTTTTTCATACAACATAGTACAAAAACAGTCTTGCCCCCATGTGCGGTCTTGCCCCGATTTGAGCCGATTTTGAGAGAAAAAGTATTTGAAAAAAAACCAAAATCGTTGTAGGTATAGCAGCTAGATGAGATTTTCAAATCAAATAAAAATAGTCTGTTTCTGTAGCAAATTTGAAGCCAATCTTTGCAAATTGCAGACGCACAGATCGACAGACAGTATGATAATACCTATTTTTGCTGAAGTTTCCATCATCGTAATGTGAAAGTTGGATAGTCAAAAAAAAATTACTGATTCTTATGGTTTAACTACATATTTCCTTACAAGATTATGGAGAAAAACTCTCAAAACCTTAAAATTTACAATATGCGATTGATTGATTTCTGTCAGCCTTTGAATCATGATAATGTGTACTGAAAACAAACTTTCCATTATTAAATTCTATTCAACAACAGCTCAAATCCAAATGAAACTACAACAATGATCTTGTTGAATATTGATCTACTACTATTATAAAACAATACTGTGTTTCAGGTTGGCAAAAAATACACATTATGAAGCTAAAATTCAAATAAGACTTTGGGTTATTCCTGTAGTAAATTAACTGATTTCATTAAAACTCTTTAAACCGGTTCAAAGTAATGTGGTGTATTCAAAATTGTACAGGTACTAAAATATCTGAATAATAAAACAAAAATTTAATTAAAAAAAATAGATTTGTTGGTACCTAA
This sequence comes from Epistrophella euchroma, assembly GCA_947049315.1. NCBI lineage: Eukaryota > Metazoa > Arthropoda > Insecta > Diptera > Syrphidae > Epistrophella > Epistrophella euchroma. Next base: position 113,927,161 of record OX346245.1, on the reverse strand, counting down.
CCTACTTCTGAATATTGTCATTGTATTAATAAACCAATTTCTTATGTCTTCAGTCTCTCAATAGACTTAAGAACATGTTTGTGCGATTAACTTGATAATACCAAATTTTAGCTTCACTTCACTTAAGTGATTTACGGTTGGGAGTGCAAAATGAGGAAAAATTACCGAAAATTAGATGCAAAAGTACCAATTCGCAATTATATGCGAGTAATACAGTTTCCTTATTTTCTCTTGGTTTCGTATAACTTTGTAATTAAATAAAGGCACCCTCATTAAATTAGATCCATTACTTAGACTTGCAATAAGTGCCAAACAACCTCAATTTCTGTCAATTGTATAATTATGTCATTTAAAAAAGAATTAAATAAAATAACTTGCAGTTATTGGTAATTGTTACACTCAGAAAAATAAAAATAGTCATAAATAATTATTTTTTGACTATTTCCATAGTCAGAATCGTGACTGCTATTTTTATGGGTTAAAAAATAGCTACTATAGTGACTATTTTTATTGGCAAAGTTAACTTTCTTCTAGTAGAGTAGATATCAATTGTAAAGAAGTAACATAAGTAACAAAAACTATTCTTATTTTCAATAATGTAAATAGTTATATTTTACTATATTAACATAATGCCTTATAACATCATTGACAGTTACTATTAACAACATATAATTAAACTTGACTATGCGCAAAGTTCAGTTTGACTATATGAATAGTTACCTTTAACTATAAATATAGTTAAAATTACTATGCCCATAGTTAAGACTACCGAGGTGTTGTTCATCCTGCAGAATCATTAGAATAGAAATACTTACTCCATACTAACCTTCCGATCACAACAGGGGTGCGTTTAATTTTGCTTCATTCCCCTTTCTGCCATTTTATGTATTTATCGTTTAATACCTCAGGTTTCAATAATATTGCTGATGAGTAGTCTTCGCGTTAGGTTATATTTTTTGGGTGCGAGGGCAAAAGGTATGCATTGGGGTTGTATATCACCCCATGTTGTGTTCCATGTATGTGAAAATTAAAGGAATAAAGGGGTTTGTAGGACACCTCACGGAATCCAATGAAGGTGAGCCCCCTCCGAAACAGCAAAAGCAATCGCGATGTGCAATTTGTCCAAGGAAACAAGACCGGAAAAGCAGTATTGCGTGTCTAAAATGCCAATGTCCTGTCTGCCCTGAGCACAGGAAAGAGATTTGTTTGAATTGTATTTAAGTTTAATTTTTTTTGTAAATATAATTATTTCTTGTGAATTTTTCTGTTTTTGATAAATATATAAAATGTAATGTTTGAATAAAAATTTTATATTGTCCTTGAAGGTATTATTTTTTTTTAATTTATTCCTGGCTGGGGTGTTCTGCCACCCCTGCTGTGGTGTATGTATATTTTAAATGTGTTGTTATCGGGAGGTTAAATCATATTCAGAAAAGTCACAAATAACATTTTTGAATAGTCATTGGGTGTAATAACTTAAATTTAACAATTTCACTGTTACTTCAAAATATTATTAACTATTTCTTTACTATTTTTAAATTATTTTTGATGAAAAATAGTCATTCAATAAATTTCAAGTAAAATTATGAAATGACTAATGCAGTAATTACAAAAGCGACTATTTTTTTCTCTGAGTGTATAATTATTGCAATACACAGAATATCATTTAAATACTCCCAGTTTAAAGTTTCCAAACACACACTCATCAAAATTAGACCACATAGTTTATCTAAACTCCGAGGTCAAAAAATCTTATTCAGCAATAAACATTTGTAATTATTTTATAATCTTACAAGCTTATGATGACAACGGCTATAAACAAACCCAAAAGTGTAAACAACTCTGCCATATCTGCCAGAGTAATTAAGCCGAGAATATCTTTTGGGAGACACAAAGAATAAATGCCAGAACCCAGAAGTCATTATTAAAAGTAGGTGAACATTTTTTGAGTAACGGATGCATTGCTCGAAAAACCAGTGTGGGTCGCAAGTCGGATTTCTTTGTGGGTCAGAGAATGCAGAACCTGCGCGGAAGATGCACATTACCTCAATTAAATTCGAAATGCAGTTAGAGAAGTTCTAACTGGATTCTCTTCATAAAGTGGGTCAATAATATTTTTATGCCAAGAATACTTGGGCAATTTTGTTTGTTGTTGCTGGAATTAAAGATACAAATTTATACCACAAGACAGAAGTAGTCTAGTAAAAATAATCTTGATTTTATTACTCTTTCATATTATTATTTTACTCTAAAGATTTTTATTATGACCGCACACAATATTATCTTTGTTATTCCGGTTTCCAAAAAAAAAAAAAAATACATAAGCAAAAGTTTACACCTGTGTCATTTGATAATATTAATTTTACACACATTTTTAACAAATCATGTTTTGAGCTCCATACCTTTCCAGACGGAATTTTTTTACATTTTGGAGCTGGTTTTTTTAAAGTAAATAGATTTAATAGATTATAATGCCGATTGTAAATTTTTAAGCGCACTTAAAAGTTTATTGGAAATTTGAATTTATTACTTGATTTTTGTGGTATAGTCCAGTAACCTTGTCGTCTCATAGGAGGATGTTTTTACGTTAGCTCTGATAGTTCTGATATTTTGCTGAGCCGATAATGATATTGGCCTCATGATAAACCCAAGTTTTTGAACTCGAGCGCCGAACTCATTGCGTGGTCAAAAATAAAAAACCGCGAAATTTTCGGGATTTTTTAAGGTTATTGGCAATTTTAACCCCAAAGGATTAGTTTTTCCACTATAACTTTGCTCCACGATTTTAAAGTAATTAAATTTTCTTCAACTTAAGAACCATCTGTGGAGGCCCAACAGTTTCGAAAATAATGATATTCAAAATTAAGCAAAAATAAATTTATACAACAAGTAGTATAATTTTCAATATAATAAAAAAAAAATGATTCTTGGTACAAGATGCATAAAAATTCTAAAGCGTATAAGTTGGGTCAAAAGAAGAAAAAATCCTTTGGAGGGGAATTTCTATATCCCCCGTTTAATTGGGAGGGGCAATTTTTCAAAAAATTGATTTGAAATAGAAAAAGGCTTATAAAATTCCAACGACAATATTTGGAATAAAATCCTATACCTTTTGTCAAAGCAGCCAGGAATCCATTCTTCAATTTTCTTTCTAAATAAATTTTTTTCAAGTGATAGTCTTTGAAAAATTTATTTCCAAACTCAAAATTTTGAAAATATCAGCAATATCAATTACTGGTAATTTTTTTCAGCAAAATGCACACCTTATACGAGCAAGATTAAGTTACACACAAATATTTTTAACAAAATCGTTATAGCCGTTTCCAAGATAAATAACCTTCTTCATTGCGGTTGTAGCAGGTAGCTACGGTTATTTTTACAGCTTAAGCTTGAAAACCACAAGAGAAAAAGCAAACACAAATACACAAAAAGCAAAAAAAAAATCTGAAACCTAGGAGAAAGAAGAAAAAAAAAACAAATACAAACAATTGTCACTTTTTTGTACACGAATATTCTGTGAGAAAAAAGCCAAATAATCTAATACAAATATCAATTTCGCTCAGCGAACGGCCGCCCTGTGAGCAGCGTTGCCGACCGAAATAAAATAAACGTGCCATATTTTCTGAAAAAAACGTGCCAATTTTCGTGCCATATGAAAAAACCACACATTCTTCTCTTTTGTTGAAAAAACTGTAACCGATTTTATTACGGAGTGTAATACATATGTAAGAAAAAATGAAAGGAAATCATGTTCTCTATTCGTGCATTGTCAAAAAATATGTGTTCCTACCAACTTTTTACTGAATTTGGAATGATTTTATTAAATTTTGTTGAAATTTGCTTAATTTTCAGTAAAACCATGGAAATAAAAAAAAGTGCCATATTGAACCTTTTTGTGCCACCGTGCCACGAGGAAATTATCGTATCAAAAAAGCACGATCGTGCCACTTCGGCAACGCTGCCTGTGAACCCGCAGAACGAAAAGTAGGATGAAATTTTTCGTTTGTGATTTCGCTGTGTTATTTTTGAATTGGATTTTTATCGTTTTGCATCATCAGCGTACTAGGCTTAAAAAAAAAAAACATTTTGATTTCGCATCTAAGGTTTTATCTAAAAATGGCAAAAATTACAAAACTGTTTGCAAACTAACGTTTCGCGAGACTTTACTTCGCAGTTTTTCGTATCGCATTTCTTTTATCTAGGATTTTTTTTATTTCGTATTTTACGTTTTTGAAATATAGTTTTTTTTTTTAATAACAGGAAATTTCACAATGCTCGTTTAGTTTTTTTTTTATTTGCTTTTTTATTTGCTAGGCTGCAAAGCTTTTGCACCATCATGTTAATTCTGAAGGTTTGAATAAAAGAACAACCAGCTGAAGTGAGCTACCACCAAGTTCTGTAGGTTAAGGCTGGAGTTATAGCTACTTTATGGTCGCCAGGCCGATCATCAGACTCCCTTTTAGTGGTGCTTAGTCTATGTTCAATTTTATTTGAAAAACTGTTTGCATCACTGCGAGCATTGAACCAAAGACCAAGCGAATCCGGGCCAAATTCACTACGCACTCCGCTACCGAAGGTCACTTGATCGAGTGTATTTTTATTGTTTGACAATTGCATTTTAATCAACTAGCACTTTTACTAGCCACACACAAGTTTGTTGTTGCTCATTCGGGTTCTTTCTTTTTTCTCCATAATCTTTTCATAATCCAATAATTCGTTGAACATATAAGGAGGGAGTTTGTATAAAAGATTTGATTTTATTCAAACCTTCAAAAATTACATTCATTTAAACGTTCGATATTCAAAAATTAAAATATCAAAAAAAAACAACAATGTAGATTAAATATGCGTTCGAAAATTTTTTTATGAATTGTTTGTTTCTTGGTTGAAAACGTCGATGTTTTTATCCAATTGTTTAAAAGTCAATTGACTGGCTGTATAACTGAAGATTTATCGTTTCTGAGGACCATTTGCTGAAACGAAACTTAAATATTTATGTAGACATGTTGAACTTAAACGCTTATGTTCTATATTCACATAAGTTTATGTTGAACTGAAATATTTTGTTTGGTTTCTGCAATCGGGCCTTAATAATGCAAACTTATAAATCATTTTATTTTTATAAATAAAATTTTTAGTTGGCAGTGCTAACCACTGCTTCTATTTATTTTTATTAGAGGTATATAAAACTAAAAACCGGAAGCTTAAATATCTTTTTTTTAATTTTTGAGAAACTTTTTTTAAAATAAAAATAAAAATATCTACTTATTTCTTCTTTCTTACAGCCGATTTCTTCACAGAGTCCTAATGCTAGTACCGGTACTATCCCTAAAGTTAGTACTCAAATAGGTATCAACTCATTTCTTCACGCAAGTACTAAGGCTTAGTCCTGTACCGGTACCGAGTACTAGTTAGGATTCGGTACTAAAGACTATGGGAGAGCTTTTTCAAAATCAGTAGCGCGCCATATTTTTGCACCATACTAAGTTGAAATAACTCCTTCATAAAAAGTGTTTGCCCGCCCGTAAATTTCCGATTACATCTGACATAGACCCAACGTCCTCTCAAGCGCACATCTGAGTGCGCACTGAAATGAATTGCTGTGGCCTGTGGCCACGGTTGCCACTTGAAAATAAAGTTTGTGTCCAAAATTAAAAATAAAAATGACCAACTGTAGCTAAAAATGACCAAAATAATTTGAGTCCGAAATATTTGAACCTCTAAACACAGAAAACAATGAATTCATCACATTTATTTTAACATATTCTTCATATTACACAGATGACATATTATTTTTTTATGTATTAAGTCTAGTTTATACATCAGTGCGAAGTGAAATTCAAACCAAAATGAAATATCAATAAATCTCGCGTCGAAAGGTTTACAAGGAAAAGTTAATTTATTTTTATATTTGGTTTAGATAAGTCCGTTGAATTATATTTATTTCGAAAGAAATGTCTTCCCCCTTTTCGCTTAAATAATTGTATTTAATTTTATTGTATTTTTCACGCCTGGGAAAAAAGGCATTTTTTTGTATGGAAACTTCGCTTCACTTCGATCTATAAACGAGGCTTTAATAAAATTCATTCACAAAGTAGGTACCTAATGAACTTTTAACTATAATTAAATTAGACTAACATAAATAAATAAATAATAAATAAATAATTTCTCAGAGCATTTTAAAATGAGATCAAAGTAGAACTTAATAAAAACAAATATATTTTCATAAAATCAATATTAAAAAAAATGACCAAATGGAATAAACAGTGACCATGCGACCAAGTGAAAAAATAATGACCAAATTTGGTCACAAATGACCAAAGTGGCAACCGTGCCTGTGGCTGCTGCTTTTCAACTTCAACCCCTATTATATTAATGTGCATTCAGGGTTGCCCATGTCCATTTGGAAACTCGTTCAGTTTTTTTTCCTTGGATTTCTGTAGAGGTGCTTTTGATTTTAGAGCTTTAAAAAAAGTTTTTAATGATGAGAGTTACCGTAGAGTGTCTTCATCTTTTGCATTTCTTTTAATGTGTGGAAAATACGTTAAAATGCAGTTACAAAATTTTAAGCTGTTTTCTTTTAAGAAGAACACTATTTGCGTAGATTTTCGTAGCGCGCGGTCAGTTAATGTGAAATAATTTATTTTTATGTAAATTGTATGTTTAAAAGGTGTATTTTTTATTTTAAGTTTTGTACAATTTGTGTTTTTTAAATGGGTATTTTTTTAAGAATCGTTTGTAAATTTTTTTAAAAATGGATGTGCAATAAATTTTAATTCAAGTTATGTTTACAAAGGTAAAAAAAAGAATTAAAATTTAACCAAAGTGTATATTTAAAATAAATCTAAGAATATTTCAATTGCTGAATGTTTCTTTTGGGACTTCGTCAGTACCAGACTTCTTTTCTTTAATAATTTTATGATTGAAATTAGTATGTGTGTTGTTTTTGAGTATAAAAATAAAATAGCGCGGATGTAGCTGTTGTGCGTCGGCCACCATTACAAAAAAAAGTGTTGTAACCAATATCTTGAAATAGGAAATTCACAGTACATTTTTTTATATGACTTATTTTTCCAGAGTAGAGGGACCTTAAAGTACACTTTTTTTTTTAATTTTTCCCCAAAATCTCCTTAACGATTTATATTATAAAAAAAAAAATCTAGAACAAAGCATGCTTAAATCTGAAAGTATAAATCCTACAAAAAAATATTCTATGAAAAAGAGAAATATAATCAATAATTTTTAGTATACTTAGAAACGACCCACCAATTCCATTTATAGAATTTGATCAATATTTTTTTGTTTTTTAAAATCGTAATTGTGCAATTTTACCTACTAGGTGGTGACGCTGGTCAATTTCAAATAAACTTGAAATGATTTATTATGCAAACTACGGCATCGCGATAAGAGCTTTTACATGCGATAGACTTATGCAGTACGCTGCAACCAAACTGAGATGCAAACGTCCTATCTTCCCTGTACTGACAAGAATAATTGGATAAACTATAGCTAGCTCCTCAAAATCAGCTAGGACCTTGTTATTATACCAGTTGTTAGTACTCAAATCGGTACCAAATGATTTCTTCACGTAAGTACTAAGCCCTAGTCCTGTCAAATTGGTACCGAGTACTAGTTAGGACTTGGTTTAAGCTAGGACCTCGGAATCGACAGTCTAGCAGGTTAATGCTCAAATCAGAGCAATTAATTTTATTTATAGTTTGACCATTTCTTGCCAGTTCTGTCTGAAGAAATAGGTAATAAGTGCGTTGTTTTTTTGTTAACATTGTTAATTAAATTTTTTTTTTTTTTTTCAATATTTTTTTGTAATCGCTGATGTTCTTGTGTTCTCGTCCGAGAGATATTGCTCAGTTTTGATAACTTCTTGACCATTTCTTTTTTTTTTAAATAAATGTAACATAAGAGCGTTTTTTTTTTAATTTTATTGGCTTTTAGATTTTCAACTTTGAATAAAAGCCAGCAACTACGAAAAGTCACAAATTCGCCGAAATCATTACCATACACACAAAACAGATATTCACATATTTTGAATAAGAAGAAATTCAATGCAACACCCGACAATATTATAATTATTATATTCATCTTCTAAACAAACAGAAAACATAATAAATGAATCAAAGACAGGTAAATTCTGTCGAAAATTAATTAAAAACTACACAAAAACTGACGTAAATGTTAAATAAATATCAAAATAATTTTTAAAATGCCAAAATGTTGTCAAAATCAGTATATTAGACCAGTTTTAAACGTATTAAGTTCCTAGTACCGCTGTGTGAACTTAGATCGGGTACTAGGGATGTGAAGAAATGCTCAGGTTCTAACTTTTCGTTAGGACCCAGTACCAGAGCTAGTACCTGATCCAGCTAGACCGGGTTCTAAGCTAGCTTAGTACCTATGTGAAGAAATTGGGCGTTAAGTGTAAATAGGCTCTTTGGAGCAACAAAATATCGGATTGAAGTCGAATTTAAGAAAGAAATACTATGTATTTTCAATTTTCTGAAAAGTGATTAGTGATAAGTTGTTGGTGCAATAGGGCCCAGATCGAGCATATACGTAATACCGATACCGCAGTCTCGATACATTAAAATATTCTCACAGCTAACATCAGACAAATCTCATTTCATTGTTTTTTTTGTGTAATATTGTAAATATCGTATTTAAATTGGTATTGGTATCGGAAGTATAGTGTGAAATTGGCCTTAGTTTGTTGTTTATTTGTTTTATTATTTTAGCCGCAAAAGTGAAAGTTATTTCAGATGATCTACTACAGTAAAACAAATACAAAACAAATTATAGGTACGAGTATATTGTGTCCCTTTTGTTTTTTAAGCTGATTCACGATAATTTATCAGCACAAATATTGCAAAAATTCATGAAATATTAAATAACCAAAGCTGACCAGGTGAATCACAGCATCTTTGGCATCTCCCAATGGTGAATCATCGTGTTACCATGCCGATTCCATGATGACCACGATTGGGTGTAAATTGCGTTTTTCGTGCTCATATATCTGCATGACATTTTTCTTAGTGCTATTACCTACTCTTTCTTTTCCTTTAATAATTTATAGGTAGGTACATTACATATACATAATCACATATCTACATTAATAAGAAAAATTAAAAAAAGATGAGTCATTTTAGATTTCAAAAATTGTTTTATCATTAAAAGTTAGAAAAAAAAAAATCAAATCATCTACCTATTTACATATATTTTTTGTGATTAAAAAAGTCGGGTTTCAGTTGTTCAGTATATGCGTGTTAATTTATTGGCAAATAAAATTCTATTTCTAGAAAAAAAATAATTTAATTTAACCAGTTTGAAAAACAAAAAAATGGTAGGTGTCACTTTAAATTGTAGATATAAATTGCAGAAAAAACAAAATTTTTTTGCAAGAGAGCTTTAAACTTTGTTGTTAATACTAGTTTGTACATTAGGGTGTTTCAAAAAATATGGATGTATATCCTCTTCTTTGTATTTGATCTTCAAAACTGTCTCAAAAGCTTTGGTTAAGTTAAGTAAGGCATTTATAAATATTTGATTTGATAAATATATATTTTTTAGATTTTTCAAAATGAAATTCCGTAGGGTAAATTTAAAGAATAAGAATTTCCGTTAGGTTAATTAGGTAAACAAAGATTTTATACTTATGTGTATCTAAGTCTTAGACAGCGTTGCCCCCCGAAAAAGAATGAACGTGCCATATTTTCATAAAAAACGTGTCATTTTTCGTGTCATATAAAAAAAAAACACACACAAATTCGTTTATTTTATTAAAAAAAAGTTATTAATTTTATCACTGGGTGTAGTACATCATAAAAAATCAAATTGTCAAAAACTATGAGTTTCTGTCAACTTTTTACGGAATTTGGACCAATTTTAATTAAATTTTGTTGCAATTTGCTTCATTTTAAGTAAAATTATGAAAATATAAAATCATGCCATATTGAACTTTTTCGTGCCACCACCGTGCCACAAAGAAATTATAGTGTCAAAAGAGCACGATCGTGCCATTTCGGCGACGCTGATTTAAGTGCATTCTTTACATAAATTTGAGATTTTATGATTCTTACGATTCATGGGACTCCATTCATTTTTGTTCATAATAGACATAAGTGATTATTTTCTTCAAGGCATATAAATTGATACAAATTGCGTATTGACAAGGCCCTCAATAGTTAACTGATGAGTCCAAGTGAGATCGCCGGGACGAAACGCCAATTTGTATGGACTAAAGGCCGTTAAAAGCTATTTTGAATCATACATTGTTTGTTTCTTTCACACTCGATTTATTTTTTTAGGTTAACAATTTTCTTTTTTCTTTGAAACCCTTTTTAAGAGGCTACATATTTTTTCTTAATTTTTTTTTAATTTCTAAAAATTCAAATCAAATAATTCATAAAATTTCACTTTTTAGATACTTACTCATTATTATTTCCTGGATCATCGGGTCTTTAACCCAAAGTCAATGAAAAATAGATAACATCTGCTCATCACAAACAACTACTGTCTGAGTAATCATACATAATCACATAGTTTAAGAATCTGGCATTGAGAAAAACATTAATTTTGCTTTCAATTTCATTCTTTACAAATTATTCGACTGTGAGAATTATCAAGATATGACCGAAACCACCTATTAGCGACCTCTCTTTATATTTCAATCAGATAAAAATAAAACAATCAACTTAAGCTTAAAATCATTTAAAATTATAATTTTTTTTTTTTATTAAGACAACCTTCGAAACAAATAGTAGGTGTACAAAAATCTTTAGTTGATAATTGTTGTGATTCTGCGTCAATAATTCTGATTCATCCTAATCGAACAAAAAAAAAAAAAAAATTTTATCGTGAGAACTTTATTTGGAAAAAAAAATATGTCATCCAGTTGTGTCTCATCGAATAAAACCCATTGTGAATCCAAAAATTTGGAAATTAAGTTTCTTTGTATTTTTTTTTCTTCTTTTGTTTCTTAAACAAAGATACATAATATTGCTATTGGTTTGGTCTAGAAAAATTACAGCAACTTATACCTTTAAAGCCCTTATAAACCCTAACTGTTGCTCTATTTTTAAACTATTTTACACCTTCCAATGTCAAATTTATAAAAGCACATAGTTATTTAATTAGGTTTGTAGGTATGTACCTATACCTACCTATATTTTTTCCTTGTGTCCCTCCATTAACGGCGCCGTATTATTTTTTATTATCACAATTATTTCGAGGAAAGGCCTAAGATGTCTTAAAAAAAAAATTAAAAATGTGTCATTATTTCTCAATATGACCTTATCATTATTAAAAATAATTTAGTCTTTTATTCTCCGTGACAATTGGACTATTAAAAGCAATGTGTCATTATCTAAAAAATAACAGGAGTCTTCATTGCGTTATCTATAAATTTGTTCATAATTTTAATTTCTGTTGTTTCGTATATTTATGTATGTAGCTTTATTTTGTATATTATATTGATTCTATCACAAGACATTTGTTCTTGACTGCATGCATATATATGTATATGTACATATTTATGAATAAAACTTTTGTTTTTAAAGATCTAAGGTCAGACATTGATCCATATGGCTCTATGATAACACATTCATTAATTATTCACAATGTCATATTTGCATTATTTTCGTGTTTGAACAGCAATTATAATAGAGTGACAGACAACCAATAATTTGCAAATAGACTTTTTTATTTGCAAATTGGCAATGGAGAGTCAATATGCTGACAACAACTGTCTTAACATTACAAAGCTTCATTCAATGACCGGCAACACAATTTCGAATAAAGTAGACAGCAGTGGTCGAATGTATAGATACCTTCAGAAAAAAATCTTGAAAAGCCCTTCCACACTATCCCACACATATGTCAAAAAAGTGGACACAGAATATGAAGTTTCATCCCACACTACTTGACCGCCCATCTCACACAGTCTGACATGGGACTCTTTACAAATTGAGAAAGTTCCTCACCGATCTGATGATCGCTAGGTCAGTTACAAGGGGTCAAAAGGTCATGAAAATAGGTTTTTTTGCAGATATCTTAAAAACGGTTTATTATAGAGAAAAATTTTGTTCTGCAATCTTGGATGGCTAAGCCACCAAAATGGTCTTGGTTTTTATATAGCATTTACCGTTAAAAAGTTACAGCATTTCGAAAAGTCAACAAATCTGTTACAAGGGGTTAAAGGTCATGAAAATATTTGTACGTCATGAAAGAATTTATTTCAGCCAAAAGTTTGTAGAAAACAATAATTCCTCAAAATAAAGAGTTTTTGAGATATTTTTGCAAACAAAAACTAATTTTATTTACCACTGACCCCTTGTTATTGACTTTAAATTGCTGTAACTTTGTAACTGTATATGCTACGAAAAAAATTTTGGCATCATTTCGATGGAAAATTGCCTCAGATATAAGGCTACTGAACAATTTTGTTCTCTAAAATACACCGTTTTTGAGATATTTGCAATAAACTCAGTTTTTTATGACTTTTGGCCCTTTGTTACTGACCTACCGGTCATCGGGTCATCGGAACGGTGCGTGAGGAACTTTCTCAGTTTATAGAGAGTCCAATTACAAATACTCATACCAAATCTCAGCTTCTCCTTTTAACTAGTTTTTTCTTTGAAAAAGTCTATTCAAATTTGTTTTGTATTCGTTGTTTTATCGATTCTGTAAAATATTTGTAAATTTAGATACATACATACATAATTCATATACTTCCTCAATGAATATACATATTATATTTACAACATTACATCCCAGAGTATGTGGTGCTTCATTCATTATCTACAGAGTTAGAGGTGTTACCTTGTAAAAATTAGAGGTTTCGATGTGGGTTTATACACGTATTCAATGTCATTTTGCTAGTGGTAGAATAATCTACTCTTTAACTTAAATTTTTTTATTTTTAAGACAGAATCTTTAAAATACGATTGAGCATAATAATTGTGTTAAATGAAATACAAAAGTATGTCATAAGGGGAAGGGAAAATATGTTAATGGAGCTCTGTAAAATAGCAAAGAAAACGAAATAGATACATATAACTTAATTTTAAAGGATAAGTTCTATTTATTCTTCTCTACCGAATGTAGAAAATCCCCCTTTTCATTTAGTTTATATAAACAAACTCAGCTAATTTTTTGTAGTTTAATTATTCAATAATAATTATCTGCCTATCTACTTGTCTGTTGTCTAAATCATTGTAAGTGTTGCCGTTGTTTTTGTTTTTCTATTTCTAGTCGATTTTCTTTTAAATTTCCCTTCCTGCCTAAACGGGGGAAAAAGTCCACCTCCCGTACGATTTTTTCTTGTCTTAACTCAACCTATACGTTTTAGCTTTTTGTCACACCGTATCCTAAGTATTTTTGTGTATTCTCTATTTGTATGGAAAACTAAAAACCTTAACTCTATACCGATTGAATTATTTTGAAAACCGTTATTTTTATGAAGAAAAGTGTTATAATCTTTTTTGTAAAAAATTTTTTAAGCTACAAATTCGTCATGGAAATTTTCTAAGCTACAAATTCGTCATGTAAATTTTCTGTACAAGGCACTGTTAGGGTGATATTCCTGAAAAACCATTTTAGGGGGCCTTTAACTCCCCGTAAAATTGTTAGCGGCGCTCCCATCGATGGGGAACACCATCAGGAGGCTGTATACCAAAATCCAGATCTCCGGAGATTTTTCCGGAGTCAAAATATGTCTCATATGACTGGACTATTGCCACAAAATTATAATTCAATGTATGTTATAGGTACTACGAATCACTGATCTCTATAATACACTGGATAGCGCATCCATACAAGAAAGTTGATGCCATTTGAGAATTGTTATAATGTTGAGTTGCCCATTTTTTTGTATAACGGTATAACTGTATAACATAATGAAATGCAAATTTTTTTATAAAACTGCAACTAAAATATTTTAAATTCACTTTTACAATTATTTTAAGTTACAAAAAATCAAATTTACAAACAAGTGACGTTTCTTTTGCTTTTTTTTCTTAAAAATTCCACTTTGGTTTTTGCCAAAGCCTCACTGAACATACCTAAAGTGTTGAGTTGCCTCACTGAACATACCTAAAGTGTTGAGTTGCCTTCGTACTTGTCATCTTCAATTGGAAGTAGAAAAGCTGTTATACTTTGTAGGGAATCCACTATCCAGTGTATTATAGAGATCAGTGCTACGAATAAACTGCAATAATTCAGAATTCAAAATTCATTCATTGGTTTGCTTAAGGAAACCAAAGATTTAGTAAAAAATTAGGTAGTTACTGGAAATCTTACTTTAAAGTCAATGGGCCCTACCAATAATCAAATTTAGTTACGACTTAAATATTTCAGTAAAATGAACCATAATAGAATGGGCTACAAAAAATAAACCGTGAATGGTATTACCTAAATAATTAAGTGGACTATAAATAATGAGCCATATGTCGAACTGACTCCAAAAAAATTGAGAATATAATGAATGGCAAATTATTTAGGATCCATAACGTTATGGATAATTTCAAAAATTATGAACACTACTACTTTTTAAAAAAATTATTTCTCTTGTTAAACCGTCACTTTGCCAACGAAGAAAAAATCATGTAGTCTGGATTATTTTTTCTAAGTAAGGGGTGATGTTCAGGTATAATATACTGAAAGTCCCCAGTCCAAGGCCGCGAGCTTTAGAGAGGAGGGGGGTTCTTTCAAAAAAAATTCTAAGAAATTAGTAGTGTTCATAATTTTTGATTTTCTCAAAAACTGAAAGACCTACAGCTATCTAGTTTTAAGCTATCGACTAAGAACTAACAACAGCAATAAATACTGAACTAAAATTTAGCATTTAGCTACGAAAATTTTTTAAAATAAAATCATTATATTTTTATTTTTCAAAACTTTAAATTTAAATTCAATTTTTTTATGAACTGTTTAATAAAAAAACTTATTTTAACAATAATATAAAAGAATAGGTCTTTGGATTTTTAAAAACCTATAGGATTGTATTATAGGTACTTCCGTTGATTTTAAATAATTTATTAATGCACTTTACGTCACTGCTTTAGAAATTGGTCCTTCCCTTATAAACGGGGGGACATAGACCCCTCTATTCTAAACGATTTTTCTTAGTACATGTCTGAAAATTATTTAACAAAGTCATGGTCAGTAACTTGGAAAAATCCAGTATTCTTTTTACCTTTTTCATAATGAATGCAAACACTGTAGCAAATAAATTAAATTAGGAAATTTTATTCCCCGCCACCGGTTAAAACCCATAAATTCTCTTTCAAAACATCAATGAAATAATTATGAATACATATACTTACTTTTTCTGTTATTTCTGGGTAAAATTGATCAATAAACACAAAATTTTGTAGGCTAATGATTGATTTTTTAGATTTCTTGACATTTCTCCACCCCGCATCTTCCTTAGTGTTGCTCAAAGGGAAAATATAAATATAACATTTTTTGTAGGAAATTTAATTTACTTTAATTCCTTAATGCAGACTTTTTCACTTAAGCTCTTGGTTTTCAAAATATTCGCGAAAAACTAATAAAGGGGACTTTAGCCCCGTCTCCTGGCTTAAGCTCGCGGCCCTGGGATAGGGACTTTTGGTATGTTGGACCCCTACCACTTAAAAAAATTATCCAGACTACACGATTTATTTCATTTATTTTATGATTTTAGGTCTTCGTGTAGTAGCCGTGGCGTGATGGTTAGTGCGATGGACTGTCATGCCGGAGGTCTAAGGTTCGATCCCTAGCCTCGCCACCTATTTATTTAAAAGAAAAAACGGCTACTGCCTCTTGCTAGGAACTGACAAATCCTCCAAGAGTATCTCCTGTCACAGAAAAGTGCCGCTCGTAAGCCGTTCGGATTCGGCAATAAACGGTAGGTCCCCTCCATTCCTGCAGACACGCACACAGGAATGGTTGAGAGTTGTAAGTCACTAGGCCCTAGTTCTTCATGAGCTGTTGTGCCATCAAATTTATTTATTTTTTATTTAGGTCTTCGTTGACTGGACTATTTATAACGTAAGATATTTTGAACAAAATTAGCTTGAACTAAATTTTTTAAGTATTTTTTCAAATTTTAGAGTTAGAAAATTAATTATCCTAAAAATAAAAATAAAAATATAAAATAAAAATAAAAATAAAAATAAAAATAAAAATAAAAATGAAAATAAAAATAAAAAAAAAAATAAAATTAAAATTAAAATTAAAATTAAAATTAAAATTAAAATTAAAATTAAAATTAAAATTAAAATTAAAATTAAAATTAAAATTAAAATTAAAATTAAAATTAAAATTAAAATTAAAATTAAAATTAAAATTAAAATTAAAATTAAAATTAAAATTAAAATTAAAATTAAAATTAAAATTAAAATTAAAATTAAAATTAAAATTAAAATTAAAATTAAAATTAAAATTAAAATTAAAATTAAAATTAAAATTAAAATTAAAATTAAAATTAAAATTAAAATTAAAATTAAAATTAAAATTAAAATTAAAATTAAAATTAAAATTAAAATTAAAATTAAAATTAAAATTAAAATTAAAATTAAAATTAAAATTAAAATTAAAATTAAAATTAAAATTAAAATTAAAATTAAAATTAAAATTAAAATTAAAATTAAAATTAAAATTAAAATTAAAATTAAAATTAAAATTAAAATTAAAATTAAAATTAAAATTAAAATTAAAATTAAAATTAAAATTAAAATTAAAATTAAAATTAAAATTAAAATTAAAATTAAAATTAAAATTAAAATTAAAATTAAAATTAAAATTAAAATTAAAATTAAAATTAAAATTAAAATTAAAATTAAAATAAAAAGGATGTACCTTCCCGTTAATGTTGTAAACTGAATCGATCTACATATCGTGCATCGCGTCAGTTCGGAAGAAAAACGACACAATGAAATTGGAATTTTTTGAGCTCACATTTCATTTTTGTGAATAAAAGGAAAACTATCAATTGGAAAAGTTTCAGACCCTACTAAAATATTTGGATCTTAATGGTCTACTATTACGTGATCTTGATATTTTAACAAAAATTAAAATTAAAATTTTCTTTCAATTTCATGTTGACTATTTTGAAAAATGACATTTGTTGAGTTGTGTGTGTGTCGTTTTTCTTCCGAGCCGATGCATGTATGTAAGTATTTATGCAGATACATACATTAAAAAAAATAAATATTTCCTTATTTCAAAACCGCATCAATTTAGAATATTTTCATTTGTAATAAAAATGATACCTTTCTGAATGAAATGGATGTTTGGTAATGCTAATTATTCTTTACAACCTTGGAAATGTTGTCAACAAGTGAACTGTTCATCTGTTCAAATATTGAGAAAATATAAAAGGCAATAATACACACAAAATAGCTATACACAAACTGTTGCAACAAAACTGACTGATTTCTCCGTCCCCGTTAAACTTTAATAAAACCGAGGGGAAAGGCTACTTAGTTTGCTCTTTGATCTAGATAACTTTAAATACATCTTTCTGTATGCATTTGATTTTCTAGTGATCTAGAGTTTACCTAATATTGTTTTAAACCAGGCCACTTTCTGCTTATACAAAGTACCTACCTATAATTGGATGAATTGATAAAGGTGATACAATCATCATACAATAGTTACTGAATGCAATTGCTACAAAAAAAAACAAATTATATATTTATCAGAATACCTACCTATAGCAATTTTTTTAGCTGTAAGTAATACTCGCATGTATAAATAAAAAAAAAATATTATTGACAATATACGCTGTTAATTTGTTTTTCTAGTAGATAGATATTAATTAACTCAAATTACTTATATGTATTACCAATGCTCACCCAGAGTTTTCATTAAACATCATTTAACCTTAACCCTGCCAATTAAATCTTCTCACGTATAGTGACATTATCGTCATTTTTTTTAGTTTAATGAATATTAAAGAACGTGGCCATCAATTCATAAATCGAGTTACACCCACGCACGCCGCCAAAGTATCACCAAATCGAAAATAGATACGAGAAATTACCTCTCGAAATGAATTTCTGCTAAATAAAAATGTCCCCAACTTCACAGATAGGTACAGTAGCTTGCCTAAGCTGCGTGTGCCTCGTTTAGGGTATCTCCTTTCCTTTTGCCATAGAAATGCTCCATTTATCACTCAAAATGTTCGTCGCGGTAATTAAATTTATGCAGATATAGTGACTTGATAGGCTTGAGGTCGCTTGCCAATGACCCTATATATAGGCAGAACCGATAATAATGTATGATGGGACAATTTAATTCAGTTTGTTCGATGTTCACCATCGATAGTAAATTGCTCAGGCCCAACATTATTTTGCCCCCGACAATCTAGGAATATCAGTGAATCAGTTCGACTACACAATTTAACGAATCATAAAAGGTACTTGGACATAGTAGTGGAGGTCTACACGGAACAAAATTTACAAAATTCATATTTATAAATTATTTTATTTTTTATAAACACCTAATGAAATTCTTAAGTCTTTAATGAAATAATAATATGTAGTAATAGTAGGAAATAGTCAGCAAAGTTTTTATTTATTTTGTTTGGGACTAATTAGGTAAGACAATCTAAGTCTAAATGCAATGAAGAAGTAGTACCTATGAATTTTTTTTTTTAATTAAATCTTGGATGCAAAAATATGGAATTAATAACAATTTTTTAGAAAATGGTTACAGTTAACGCGAATTATATCCGAGATTTTTTTTTTGTAGAATTTAGTATTTCGGGAAAATTTGTTTGAAATTTTTGTTTTCGAGATTTTTTTTAATTCTTAATTTTCTAGAGTTTTTCTTTTGATGTCTTTGCTTGCTTTGTAAATTATTAATTTCAAGATATCTTGGTAGACTCAAATAATCTAACGGAAGCCTTTTTTATACATATTGAGGGTGGTCCAAAACACTCGGCTTTTTTATGTTTAAAAATGAAAGGATATAACTCCATAATTATTTTTAAAAAGTTTAAATGTAGATCGCCTTTTTTGGATGACAACTTGGGCTCTTTTTACAACTTTTTCAAAAATTTTAGCGAGAACATAAGGCTACAGTCTTTCGAATAAATTAAAACATTTAGATCCATTTGCTGAAACGAAATTTAAATATTTATGTTCAACTTAAATGCTTATATGTTTTACATTTTCCTCAGTGTAAAGTGTCAAATAAGCTCAAATGTTAAACTTAAATATTTAAGTTTCGTTTCAGTAAAGGGGCCTTAGCTGCCACATTTATGAAAGTAGAGTTATATCGATAGTGATTTTAAACTTTGGAAACAAAAATAAGTGGCAACCCTGGAACTTTGGAAATGCTGCTATACCTTATCTAAATAAAAAAGGCAGTGTAGGCAAGATAGGACGTTTGCCTCTCATTCTGGCTATAGTGGATTGCATAAATCTGTCCTTTATTAAAGCTCTCACAGGGTTGTCGTATTGTTTATTTTGAATGAACCCAAATATGAAAGAATGTTATGCAGGGTTACTGCCTTTTTTTTTGATAGAAATGTTCATTTAATTGTTTTATTGATACAAATTAAAACACATTTATCTTTTTCCACACCACCATGAGGTAAGATAATACACAACTTAAAAATACAAATTGCACAAAACTCTAAAAAAAACACACCTCTTTAAAAATACACGAGTGAAAATACAAATTGCACAAGTTAAAGGATGATGAAGAAAAGAAGTCTGGTACTGACGAAGGCCCAAAAGAAACAGTCGGCACTAGAAATATTCTTAAATTTATTTTTAATATACACTTTGGTTAAATGTTTATTCTTATTTAACCTCTGTAAATATTACTTGAATTTATTGCACACACATTTTCAAAAAACTTTACAAACGATTCTTAAAAAACTACCCGTCTTAAAAACATAAATTGCACAAAACTTAAAAAACAATACACTTTTTAAAAAATAAATTACATAAAAATACCTTTCTTCACATTATTTGACCGCTACGAAAATCTACGCAAATAATACTCTTTCAAAGAAAACAGCTTAAAAATTTGTAACTGCATTTTAACGTATTTTCCACACATTGACATTAAACGAAATGCAAAAAATGAAAACACTCTACGGTAACCTTCATCATTAAAAACTTTTTTTAAAGCTCTAAAACCAAAAGCACCTCAACAGAAACCCAAGAAAAAAAATATGAACGAGTTGCCAAATGGACATGGGTAACCCTGAATGCACATCAGTATTTTATGGGGGTTGAAGTTGAATAGCAGCAGCCATAGGCCACAGCAATTCAGTGCGCAGTCAGATGTGCGCTCGATAGGACGTTGGATCTGCGTCAGATGCTATCAGAAATTTACGGACGGGCAAACACTTTTTATGAAGGAGTTCTTTCAATTTAGTATGGTGCTAAAATATGGTGCGCTACTGATTTTGAAAAAGCTCTTCCATAAGACGTGTACTGCCAATTTATGTTGGATAGACCTTAGTCCACTATTTTGTAACTCATGTAGTCGGTAATGACGTATACACCTTTTAGAAGAAGAAATTGTGTAAAGAATTTTGAGAAAAACTAGGTGGCAGCCCTGCAACTGTGGAAAAACTTTCAGACCGTTATTTTCTAGCTTCTAGTCGGGATTTAAAACACAACACAAAGTTTTCACTTTTTACCGAACTGAGTTGGTTGGTCAAAGTATTTGCTGGCTCTTTATTGGCCGTGCAGTGAACTTAAGGGATGCTTTCAGTCTCTTTTTGACTTTTTTTTGTATCGAAATATCAACCGAAATACTTAATACTCATCTTGAAAACAAAAACATATCGAAAAAGGATTTCCTGGATTTTAATAAATACTTAGGCTAAGCACGCATTTGCGATTTAAAGTCGTTGCGATTAAAAAATTGCGATCGCATCAATTTTTTGCTGTGCAAGCATTTGCGATTTGTAGGCGCGCGACTTTTAATCGCTATCGAATGCAACATACATCTTTTAATGGCTGTGCACGCACTTACGATTTAAAGTCGTTGCGACTGATGCTCTAAAAATAGAACCTGTTTCATTTTTTTTAAGCGCTACGAATTTTCAGTCGCATGTGCGTGCATTCACATTTAAAACCATGTGTTTCACTTGTTGCGACTGAAAAAACGCGCGACTGACAATCGCAAGTGTGTGCATGTTTATTTCTTTCCGCGGCTACGATTTTTAAATCGCATAAATTTAAATCGCTAGTATAGTCACACGCATGTAATTGCATTTGTTTCATTTTATTTTGCGACAATCGGGTCGCTCGAAAAATGGAACAAATTTCAGTCGTGATTTTTCGGTCGTAAGTGCGGTAACTCACATTGAAACTCATGCGTTCTATTTCTTACGACTAAATAGTCACGCTTTCGAAATGGCAAGTGCGTGCGTAGCCTTAGGGCCAGTTTTTCAGTCGTGAGTTAAACCAGAGTTAGTTAACTGCAGATATAAATGTGTGTACAGTTAACTCCGGAAGAACTTCAGTGTTATGCATAAGCATAACATTCAGTAGAGAATGCATGCGGATCTACGTAACAAACTGGCAGGGTAAAATATCAAAAAAATCTTTTCAGTGAATCTAGAGTTAACTTGTAGTTAAATGTAGTGAGTTAACTCGGTTTAATTTTTATCTCGCACTGGAAAACTGGTCCTTATAAATTAAAAAAAAATGAAATCAAATTTCAGAACTTACATTTTGTACATACAATAATATTTAATGCATGTAATTATGTTTATGTCATAATTTAATAACTTTTTTGTCAGTGTAAACCATAATAAACAATATGACAACGAGCGATACGCTTGGCAGTGATTGAGAGCTTATGCATAACAAATTGTTGTTAGATGTTACTAAACGCACAAAATTGATGGATGGGATAGGCATAGGGCATTAGCTTGGTTAATGTGCTATAAGTATGTGAGAAACTTCTATACAAAGCACTTTATACGCCGTATAGTATAGCACCAGATATTAAGCGGTTAAAAAACGGTGCCTTGATTTAGCACTTCCTTAAGTTACGCTGGAGGTTCCTATAGCAATTAAATTCACCTGGATGTATATCTAACTGCATGCAGTCACGGTCGGGGTGTTGCATCGTTGACAGTGTAAGTCTAACGCGTGACACCATTTAATGTTGACCCAATTACGCGAGTGCAACCAAGACAGATTCAATTAAAAGATCAATTGAAGTTATTGCATTTGACCATTTAACACAACTAGATATTCTTTTTGAACAAGTTGTGTATGGAGACATTATGTGGTCGTGGATCTATGAAGTACCTATACGTATAAATATCTATATCTTCAACAAACAACCACGGAACTGTGGATAAATGTGTGTTAAATAATGAACGTGTGGCTTTCAATTAGGAAGTGGTTAGATTTATTGAGTAAATTATGTAGGTACAATCTGTTATTGCATTTGTGGCTCTCTCTCTCTGCTGTGTAGTGTCTCCTTGGTGTAAAATGTATACAAACAAACGGTAATGTTGCCTTAAAGGTTAATTGCTATCAGGTGTGATTTAAATTCAAATGCTTTTAGTTAAGGAATTTAATAAAGATCCCAGTTATTTTGAGGCTATATTGTTATTAAAAAAACATTGTCAATATTGACAATTTAATTAAATAGAGGAAGTCATCGTTTAGAGTATATTAATAAAATTTAAAAGAGTCTAACCTTTAAATATAATCTCCGCGTTGCAAAGTGATAATCACATTTAACGCTGGTTATTATTTGTAATTTTGTAGGTATTAATGTTATTGATTTGTAATAAATTTTGTCTTGAACTGTGGTCGACTCTGAAATTCGATCGAATTATAATAAATTAATAACATTTGGTTTATAGCTACCGAAATAGGTAATTATCAGTTTATTAACATCCGAATCAGTATAACGTATTCAGGTCCAGATTAGGATATGTAGAGGCCCTAAGGAAATGCTAGCCTCGGGTTCCCTCTCCTATCCAAAAATAACAACAACAATTCTTCTCAATTGCATTGATAAAAAGAAATTATTGTTAAGTTAAAATTAAGTTTTTGAGAAAAAAAAATTCACACGAAAAACATAAATGTTAAAAAAGAACCAACCTCTCCATTTATGTATACAAAAAACCTTTATATTATAATAAGTCAGCGCTGAAAAGTAATGAGATCTATATAAAAGAACGCCAAGTTCTAAGTTTACCTAAAATATTTTAGGTAGATTAATATCGAAACAACTCCAAAATATGAGAGAAATTTCTTATCTAATGATTACTAACTAAAATTTACTAAGTTTACTATTCAATTTTTCAAAATTGTTTGTGAGTAATGAGAAGGAAAAAAAAAATTTGACATAATTGGTAACCATTCTCAGAAAATGGGTGGATTCCACACCCCCTAAATAAAAAATCTCAAATATTAAATTTTTTCCTTTTCATGAATCGCAAGACCTATCGCTGAACCAAATTTCAGCATACCAAAACAACCAGAAATTTTAGATATAAATAATAACAATTTTAAGGAAGTGGGCGGATTCTACGCCCCCTATATCGAACACCTCAAATTTACAATTGTTTCCTTTGTACCACGTAGCAATCCCTATCGCCCTACCGAATTTCATTATTCTACAACAATCAGAAGTGTTCCATATAATTGAAAGCAATTTTGAGAAAGTGGGCGAACACCATGCCCCTTATGTGGAAAGCCCAACATTTTCTATTTTTTCCTTTATATGCACTACAAGGCCTACAACGGTAGTTGTGCGAAATTACAAGATTCTACAGTGTCGGGAAGTGCTTCATAATTTTGATGATTTATCAGTCAGTGAGAAAGGCGCCTGTGCTTGTCTAGCTTAGCATCTATGGCGAATTTTAAATTTCTGAAATTATTGGTTTCGAAGTCAGACGAAGGTCGAAAATCGCTTGAGTTTGTTCCTGTAAAGAGGGGTAGTGGGTAGTGCCGAGAACTTGGCTGGGTACTACCGTGTCCTTTGATTAATGGGAACATTTCCAGTTTTCAAACTTTTGTTTTTTATTATTTCTAATTTTGTGCCTTCTGTCATTTTCTTTTTCCGATTCGAACACCTATATTTATGTTTCTTTAATTTGTTTATTTTCTTAGGCCTTGGCCTGATAGTCTTTTTATTCTCTTCCCATGATTCTTTCCATATTTGTAAGTTTCAGTTTTTCTTAAAGAAAACGCAATTTTCAATTCCACAGTTTTGCGATTTTAAATTAAAAAATCGTTGTAATCAGATTGGCAATTATAGTTTTCAAATTTACAGTCATATGGTAATGGCATCTGTCAAAGTTCATATGAAAAAAATGTACTAAAATGCAAAGAAAACCACAGTTTCAAAAAAAAAGGAGCGAACATCTCTCATTCATAAAAAAAAAAAAAAACTACGAGTTAAGTAATAGTTCAGTTCAATGTACATTAACAAGATTGGAATGCAGTCAGAAATAATATTCCTATGATAACATTGCTTAGCGCCCTTGCCCATTCATATGGGGACTTTTCAAAAAATATGCCTTTTTTTATTACTAAATATAAACCGATCATAGGAAAAACATTTTTTTCAAAATTCACTTCGCTGCCTCAGCCTCATATACCTATATAAATTAGGTTTAAGGGCATATTTTTGATGTACTCATAGCCATTTTTTTTGTTGTTGCATTGGCGTTGCATTGACCACATTAATACTTAGCCAATAATATCGAGGCTCATTTGATAGGTACTTAAAAGTACTACAAATGACTTTATGAGTATCATTCCAAAAAAGGTAAGCGCGTTATCTTAAGTAAAGTCGCACCACCCCCAAAACGTGATGCATAGGCGAACTTTGACCCGCTATAAGTTAAAGGTTTGGTTGTTTATATCTTATTTTGTAGATAATTTAATTCCCTATGACATTTTATTGTAAAATAAAATGGGAACGAGTTATTCAATAAAAACCAAACCAATCTCATTTTCAAGATGGCGGCTCTTCCCTAGCACCAAAATTGGGTTTTATACTTAGGAACTTAGGAGGTGTACCCAAACAGATCCCATAAATAAAATTTTGTCCATCAAAAAATATAATTTTAAAACTAAAATAAAAAAAAAAAAATATTACAAAATTTTCTTTTATATTTTCTTTTCAGATTTAAACCTGCTGTCGAAACCAAATTTCGAGCCAATGTGCTCAAATCAACAAGAACGTTTCATTGAGAGTGAAGGCAAGGAATCTAGTCTGATATTGGAATTTAATCCTGAAATCAAGAGAGAATCATGTTTACGTATTCTCAGTGCCCCAGAATCCAATGGTTTTATTGTAAGATTAATTAGACCAAAACTTCGAAAATCATTTCACAATGCCCATGCTGGTCCACCTCCTATGGATGTAATTAAAGTGCCAAAGAAACGAACATGTCCTCTAAAAATTGTAAGTAATTTTCTTGATGATAATAAAAGATAAAAAATATAATATATTACCCACTTTCATAGTTCTTTTTTTTTTTTAAGTCATAAAGCCCATAACCAGAAGTATGAAAAATGGCCCACGTAATTAGCTCAAAATGACATAATCAGTTACTAACCCGAAAGAGAAATAAAATAAAGTTATTTGCGCCAACAATATGGCTATGAATTTCTCTTTGTTGTTTCTGCTGTTTGAATTTTAATTACGATTTTATATTTTCCGTCTGGCTAGACTTGACGCCTCATAACGTTTCCGGGTGGATACCGAAGCCATTATAAAATGAATAACTGCAGAAATGCTTTTGTAACTTTGCGACAGACCATGGCTTTGAATTCTTGACCTTGAGCTTGACTATATGAGATTGATAGAGTTAAGCTATGTAAAACCATACATATGCATGTACTGTCCATAAGCTAAGAAAAATATAACATGTGCTATTATAGATCGAGATAATCATTGTTCATAAACGAAAACGACTTTAAATGAATCATATCTACAGGTGGGCCAATATCTGCTTCCATCATGAGGTCATGCTCTTTTCAAAGGTTTTATCTCTGATTTTTCAAAGAGATTTAAAAAGCGAGGTCGGACATATTAAGTGCATGCCAATAACCTCTTTCAAGGCAGTCTAATTAATATTCGGTTCAAATGAGGTTATTGACTTTGTGAAGTTCCATGGTACGTACATTGGTTTTCCTTAACCGGAAAAAAGTATGTTGGCCATGAGCAAGTTAAGGCAAGCATTAATTTTTTAATGTGTGGGATTATTTTCTGATGTCGGTTTTTCTTTATGATTATGGCGTTTAAATGTTACACTGTTCGAAGAGAGATGTGAGCATGATAAAATGGATTTAGTAGATCTAGATACTTGCTACTGCTTCAAGTTTTATAGTAGAAGATACCGCCATAGGTAACCCTCGAGGTACCAGGATGAGAGTTGTACAAACGTCATACGGTTGTAAGGCTTTATATAACGATTTCGTCCTTCTGCACACGAAGCGTCTCGTCGTCATAAATGCGTGCTACTATTGTTTGCGGCTTGTGTGCGGCTTGTGTATATCTCAGGTTTATTTCTATGTAGACAGCTGCACACGAGGCTTAACTGCCTAAACAGAATACAATGCTGGAACCGGAGCTGCAAACTGAACTGGAAGAGCTATCAAAAAGTGTCGTACGTTATTATTTTTTACGTGTCCACAATGCAGCTGTACAGCCAATACTTTTCTTTTTAACAAATATTAATTTTTTTCGCGATACAAATAACCACAATATTTTTTTCCGACCCATAAAAGTTGTTTTTTTTCTTCATACAATTTTAAACGTCAAAGTGCCGTACGTGAAAAGTTAAAAGTTGGTGAAATCTTCCGTCTGCGGCTGCAGCTCCGTATGCGGCTACGTTCCGTTGTGTTCGCAACATTGAAATTGTGTGTATTCAATATTTTGACAGCTATTCTGTGTTTCTGTGTTTCCAAATATTTCGGACTCAAAATATTTTGGTCACTTTTAGCTGTAGTTGGTCATTTTTATTTTTAATTTTGGACACAAACTTTATTTTTAAGTGGCAACCGTGAGTATGAGTATTCTGTATTTTTACTGAATATTTTGGTAAAATGTCGGATACTTACCTAAATTGAAAATTTTTAGTGGTTATGGTTAATCTATTACATGGACGTGACGTTTCGTGTGCAGAAGGCTAGCCGTAGTGAAAAAGTCGCTACAAAACGAATATTGTACACGTCTATGACAAGAGCATTCGTGCGCCTTATGTTTTAGAAATATAATAAAAATATTAACGCGAAAGGAAATTTTATTCAAAAATGATTTTGTAACCGAAATTTTTTGAAATTCATAGTTTAATTAGACTAAGTGCATATTCAGACGCGTGTGACGTGACCTGACGCATGTTACTTGACACGATTAATGCAAAAGTGTAATGTCGTTATCCGCATCTTGAAGCACGTGTCTCGTGCCAATATATTATGAGCACATAAAAAAATTATGTGAACAAAATTCGGTGTGGTATCTTCCTAACTACATATACATAGGTCGAGTTCGTAAAAGTAAAACTTCGGCAACATTGCCACATTCAAGTTGCATTTCTGCAGGCAAATGAAGTCCGTTTTAAATTGTGTTCACTGCTTTAGAAGCGCTGATGTTCGCTCTCAGCATTAAAATCAAATTTTGTCCAAAATGGACATAACTACTACCATTTTTTTGCAATTTTTTTTAGCAGTGAATGAGGATGTTTACTTTTACGAGCTCGGAGATACATAAACCAATGTTTCTTCTGTCAAACAAAATCAATTTAAATATGTACATACATAAATAAACTTACAAACTAACGATTTTGTTATTATAAATTTAACTGGCAGTTTATTTAACATTTTGTGTATTTTGCGACGTCCACGTGCAACGTGCAGGTCTCGTAAAAAAAACTGTGCTTGAATCTCTGTGTCACTACAAGTATTCGTGCTGTGATGTGTCACGTCACACGCGCGCGCTGGTCGCATCTCAATATGCCTAGATTTAAGATAAAGCGACCGAGAGTCTAATTTCCAAAACTCTCTAAAAAATACGAGGTCTAAAATCAATACTATACGATGATGGAGAAGCCGAAATATTGGGTTTCGTGGTCATACTCTCATACTCCGCATTACGTTGGTATGTGCCCCTGTGCGTCCAATGTATGCAATTTGAGTAACAGCCTTTTTATATGATTCCTTAATAGCCGAGAAAAAATGTAAAAAGATGCATATTTTTATAGCATGATAATTTTCTATACCTATGACAGCTTTCTAGCATGTTCTAGCATTAAAGCTGTCTAGAACGTTAGTTTTCTGGCATAACACTTTCTTAGCAAGATAGTTTTCTAGCATAGTTTTTTTTAGCATGATAGTTTTGAAGAATGATAGCTTTCTAGCACTGTAGTTTTCTAGCACGATTGTTTTCTAGCATGATACCCGCAGTTTTTTTCGAAAAATAGTTTGTTAGCATAATATTTTTATAGCATGAGAATTTTCTAGCACGATAAATAATAGTCATACAAAATTTTTATTTAAAATGTTATAAGTATTCTATAAAATGAACATAAATTATTTTGAAAAAACCTTCGCCATTCAAAAGTTAAAAGTGAAAAACAATGTTTTTGCCTTTTTTTAAAATAACTGTATCTTTTTTTTAAATTTTGCTTTTAAATGGTTTCATAATATCCAATTATTTTTACAAGCCCTTTCGTCATTTTACGATTTTTGAAATGGCTATATTTTCTAAGCGGTGAGTCGGAGAAACAAAAATGTTTTGACTTATTTCGGATAAAATCTTATGATCTACAAACTTTGCATAAAGTACTTTTCTCTAGCGTTTACCATTAAAAAGTTTTATGTATGCAAAAATCTTATGTTTTCGACCTTGAACAACCTTTTTTTTTTAAAAGCCAGTTTTGACAATCGACTTTTTAGACATTCTTCCTTATGTCAAAATAAAGATTATTTATAATCTTCACTTGATTTTTTCCCCAGTAAAAGTAATTTTTTTCTGGGCTATTTAATAAATTAAGAAAGGGATATTTGACATACTTTATCGAATCTTTAATTTTTGAACGCAATTGTTCCTTACTAAAAAAGGATATAAGCATATAAACCAGGCTGTTATATTTTCTTCTTTGACAATAATAAAGAAAATATTTAAAATATTATACGTATATAAATATGCAATTTCGCATTATGTTCACAAAAGAATATTTCACCCATGTCTGAATAATTTGCAATTTCTAAAAAAAATGTACTGATAAAAAAAAAAACTTCCTTAATATAGAAATTGGCATACCTAGGATTAGTATTCAAAACGTTGTTCCAGGAAATAAATTAAAAACGAATAATTTGATTTGACGCATTTACTTGTTCTCAGGGCGCACACTTATGTAGGTACATTTATATACATAATGCGTGTGCTGCAAAAGTGAACACGTTTTCTGGCGCAAGGTTTTCATATACAAATCTTATCGCAATCGACCGACACGACGACGTCATTAGTTAACAATTTTATGGCGCTTAACTTATTCCACACGCTTATATGAAATAGTTGCGTATTTGTTTTTTTTTTTTTTTTATTAATTTTGGATATTTATGCACAAAATCGAATTTAATACTTCTCAAGAATAAGTAACATTTAATTATTCAAAGAGTAAATATCTGATTAAGATTTCCGGCACGAATAATTCAAATTCAAATCACATTTCATATCATTATTTACGAGTTTTAATTAAATGTAGAGAAAAAAAATATAAAATTTTTTCATACATTGTCATAAAATATTTATGAGATATTATTAAATTCATAAAGCAATGAAGTTTAAATATAATTTATATTAATAGAAATTTTGTATAGTCTATCTCCGCTTAAAAATTTTTTTCACATTGGTTTAAATCTGTAATGCTTAAAGGCCTTCCACACTATCCGACTGAGTATTAACACATTTCAAAAAAGTGGGAAGTAAATCATGTATAATAGTGTGGAGTCAAAATATGAAATTTCATCCCACATAACTTGACAGCCCATCTCACACAATTTGACATGTATTAATACATGAAAATTTTTAGGATTGGTTCTAAAACCATCACACATTCTATCCAACTTGGGGGTTTGAGGTTATGGTGATTTGTTTGAACGCAAATGTGAAAGCAAAATATGAAAATATTTTCTTCACACAAATTTGGCAGTCATGATAATTTTTTAACATGTAATACAAAAACAATTCGGGATCCTGCTCTCTATCTGGATCTATTTTAAGGATCCAAAAATTAATTCTTACTCTGGCGGGTAGATGGATTTTATGGTTAGGTAGTAATACAAATAAAATTCGGTGTAAAGAAAAAAGGCAGGAAATAATTGAAAATTAACAAAGTAAGTAATAAAGAATCATATAAAACTGCTGTTCATTGGGATCCGTATCGTTTTATTTTCAAGGGATGGTCCTGATCCAGATCCGTATAATATAATAAAACGCAGCTAATCAAAATAAAATAAATACAAAAATTTAAAATTTTAATTTTGTATTTTAAGTATTTAAAGAATGAATTTATGCTCCTTTAAAATTTTCACTAGTTTTTTACACAAAAAATCTTTTAAATTCTTAGCCACTATAAGAACAAGCTTGTGTTAGGCTAAGCACGCACTTGCGATTTCGATCGCGCGACTATTTGGTCGCCAGAAATAGACCACATGAGCTTCAATGTGAGTGACCGCACTTGTAGTTGCGGAAAGAAATAAACATGCACGCACATGCGATTTTCAGTCGCAAGAAATGAAGCACATGGTTTTAAATGTGAGTGCACTGCACGCACATGCGACTGAAAAATCGCGGCGCTTAAAAAAAATGAAACAGGTTCCATTTTTAGAGCGACTTTTCAGTCGCAACGACTTTAAATCGCAAGAATCCATTACTCATCTTCTCTGTACATGCCCTGTGCCGAGATTTAGCTATTTCAGCGAGTGAGGTGAGATGACTCGCCTTACTCGCCGACTCATCTCACTTCATTCGCAAAAGTGATTTAGCTATTAAAGTGAAATGAGTAATTTCGAATCAAGTTTCGAACACATGAAATGTCATAAACAAAGGCTATCTTTTAATTCGTTGTCTTTGGTTTTGTTTGTTTGAGGTTTAATTTTTCAATTTTGTATTTTTATTTTAATTAAACTTTATCGAAAAACTTAGGAAAATAAAATTTAATTAATGTGTGACTTTACCACTACCCACTCCTAAACATTCTTCCAAAGTTTTGTAGTTAAGTCCTCACGAAGTTTATGGGGTCGTCCTTGCGATGCTGAATTATACTTTTCACTTGTATTAAAAAATTTTATACCTACAAATAAAATGTAAATAACAAATTAATAATGTTCATCAAATATCATTTTTACATAAATGTATGTTTGTATAAAAAAACAACTCATTTAAGTGCTGCATACTCATTTTTACCTACATACATTGTTGTTTTGCTAGTTCGTTTCACATACGTGAATAGGTATGTTGAAATTCCTTTGGAAAAGAACGCATACTTATGCAAAAGTGGAAGTTTACCAACACATACACCAAGTCACCGCTGAAACATCCGGCGAGTAATTTGAAGGCTGTTTCACAATGCGACGAGTAAACGAGACGTCAGCGTGAAGAGATCTCTTCGCAGAATCTCTCTCTTAAAAAAGAATTTTAAACAGTGAAATAATACATAATCAAGCATTTCTCGTCGTCTCGTCACGTCAGAAAGTTCGAAAAATTGAAAAAAAGACGCAACGTGACGACGAGAAATACTTTATTATGTATTATTTCGTTGTTTGAAACTCGTTTTAAAGAGAGAACAACTGTGAAGAGATCTCGTCACGCTGACGTCTCGTTTTCTCGTCGCATTGTGAAACAGCCTTAAATCGATTTTCAATGAAAAGTGAGTCATCTCAAGGCTGTTTCACAATGCGACGATAAAACGAGACGTCAGCGTGATGAGATCTCTTCGTAGTTTCTCTCTCTTAAAAAATAATTTTAAACAGTGAAATAATACATAATCAAGCATTTCGCGTCGTCTCGTCACGTCGTAAAGTTCGAAAAATTGAAAAAAAGACGCAACGTGACGACGAGAAATACTTTTTTATGTATTATTTCGTTGTTTTAAATTCGTTTTAAAGAGAGAACAACTGCGAAGAGATCTCGTCACGATGACGTCTTGTTTTCTCGTCGCATTGTGAAACAGCCTTCACTCACTCGCCATTAGCTAAATCTCGGCACTGCTCTCTCTCTCAAAGACGCAGGCTTCATCTAAGAGAGTTCTATTATAATGATCCTTGCGATTTGGCAAACATGGACATAAAGTCGTCTCGCACGCTTCGTAAGAAGCTCTAAGTGGTTCAATGAGTAGGAAGAACTTTTACTTTTTACGCTAACCTAACCTAACCTACTAATTTTTTTTTTACTTGCGATATAGGTGCAATAGGGCAAGTTATGGATTTATGCAAAATATCGAAGTCGAGATAACAATCAAACTTGACATTACGATGATAGAGAACACGAAAAGAGAGGGTCCCGAAATTCCGTCTGTCTGTCTGTTTGTATGTCTGTCTGTACCTCGGCCTACAGCTTAAATCACTGAAGCGATTTTCTTCAAACTTGGAGCATAAGATTTTTGGGCGATTCAATTGAGGGGAAATCGAGATTTTTTTTTTAGCTCAAAAAATAACGGTACTTGCCATAGGACCATTTTAAAAAAAAGTTATTTATCTCAAAAAACGGCTATAACGATTTTTTTTTAAATGTTTTTGTGTGTACTAGTTGTAATATAGTCTATGTTTTGGTAAAAAAAATTCACCAAAAACCGCTTTTAACGGTACCTGCACATAGAACTGTCTTTTTTTTTATTTTCGATTTTTTCGTTAACCGCTTAACCGATTTGATCAAAATTTTTACTTAGGAGGTCATATCAATTGTGAATAATACTGCATACAAATATTTTCAAAAAAATATTTTTTGGATTTAAAAAAAAAGTTGAAAAATCATTTTTTTGAAAATGGATTTATAAATATTTTTGAAATTATTGGCATACCAATTTTTTTCTTCAAAAAAAAATCAAGAAATTTTATATATAAAAAATTATTTTTTAAGAAAACAGCTCCAACGATTTTAAAAAATTTGTCTGCATAAATTCACATTTTTTTCAAGAATGGCGTTCTTCATTAAAACATTTTAAGTACTTATTTTATCAATTTAAAGAACGTGTTTCATGTTTTTTTTTTCCATATTCAAATCACCATTCTTCAATTTATTAAATGGATAAATACATAATACATATACACATAATTATTAATTATGTGTTTTATATTACACTCAATCTTTAAAATCGGATAAAACTTTTACTACAAGAGCAAGTTCGTGCGACCCCAGTCGTGCATTTTATTTATTTTCAAAAGAGGTATGGCGCTGTTACTTATTGTATTTAAGTGTATCTGAAATAGTTATATTTCTGAAGCAAATTTTTAGTTCAAAAACCAATCAGATACATCTACATAAATGTATAATATACACATAAACATCGAAGCTTTTGTCAAATGAATTTAAACAAAAATACAAGAAGAAAAATTAAATGATGTATTAAAAATGCAAATCTGTTGAAAATTTCGAATAGCACTGTTTAAAATCCTCACTCGTATTCGACATTATTTCTATATATCTCCTCAACTCATCTCAGGAGCTAAAAAAACAAAAAACAAAAAAAAAACATAAAAACGAAATTAATATAAAATATTTGTTGACTTACCTATCAAAGAAAACATAACATAGATACCTATATTTTGTGCCAATTTGATTTGTATTCAACAAAAATATTGTTGAAATTATTTTTTAATTTTATTCTGCAAATCTGCATACATATACGTGCTCTGACTGAATAAAATTTAATTTTATTTTTTATTTGTGTATAAAACTTTATAAGTTAGGAATTTATATTCGGTCTAATTTTGAGCTGTTTTTTTTTTCTATTTAATGCAAATATTTTTTTTTTTATCATACAGGTATTCAGCATGGCTATTAATTTTTATTCATTTCTTTTATTGTTTGATGTTTAATTTCAGTTTACTTCATTGGAACCACAGATACCATCATGGCAGGTTGATCCTTGTTTATTGGAAGACAGCTCAGTGGATATGGAAGATCCAGTTAAATTATTTCAAGGACGACTTCGTGTAGTATGGGAACATGGTGGACATGAATTGTCATCGAAATTGATGATAACAGTTTTGGGAAAAGGTGATGCTTGCCAGGACGATAACAAACATCCTTGTTTGAAAATTGGGTGAGTAACACAAATGCTAGTCTAATAGTCAGTGAATGATTTTGCTCTACAAAAAAATTGGTTATGTACATATGATGGGGATTTTGGTCTTGACTAGTTTGTTAGGAAAGGCCAAACTGCTTAAAAATTTACTGTGAAACGTGATCAGATGAGGTCTATGAAGATGAATTCTATAGAAATACCTTTCAATGTGCATCATTTAGCACGCCATGATTGATAAAAAATAACAATAAAATCAGCCCAAACACTTGCAGCCTTGTAAGTTAGAGTTTTGTTTTATACTCATCCCTCTTAAATATCACATTTAAAAAAAATATAAAAACATTTTTCTGAGAATTTTTAAGTCACCTTGAGAAAGATGTAGGCCTAGTCGAGTGCAAAACGAACTTATAAATACTTAAAATTATTCAAAAATTAATTTCTTATTCGCTCTCTATCTATATATCCCTCTATTTCACTAACTTTATCTCCCTATCTCTCTATCTCTATATCTTTATAATATTTATATCTCTCTATCTCTCTATCCCTCTATATCTCTCTACCTTTCTATTTCTCTATCTCTCTACTTCCCTATAACTCTATCACTCTATCTTTCCATCTCTGCATCTCTATCTATGATTGAAAGATCGACAAATGATTTATTTTTCAAAATTTAAAATTGCATTGGGGGCTTTTTAAAATTATTTTTAACACAAAATTATTAAAAATATTTATTTTATCTTTACAGCCTGGAACCTCTACTTTGCATATCCAAAGCCCTAGTATGCGATGGCATACGGCACTGCCCATACAGCAATGAATACGATAGTGACGAAGACTACGATAAGTGTTGGAATCGTAAGAAGAATGACGACGGTGTCGAAAGTGACATTCTCGAACACTGGGCGATAGAAATTTTTCGAAATCTCTTTGCCTTCGATAGTCCGCTACCAAATGCTACAGCAAACACAACCGACAATCTAACAACAGAGAAATCGGATGGCATTGAGAAAAATAAAACACATGTCGTCGTTGGTGAAAATATGGCCAGTGGAAGTGGTTACACAAGACGCAATTCAACACGCCATCAGGGCCTCAATAGTGACCTCTCGAAATACGGCCCCTGGGGCTATTTAATGTTGGGCATGCTACTATGTGGTGGGGCACTGCTTATATGTGGCCTTTGGGGTAAGATATTAAGTTTTTTTCAATTGCTTTTCGGTATATTCTCTGGCTAAGGGTGCTATTTTGTATTATTTTATATTTTTGTTGGACAACAATAATTAGAATGCTGTTTCCTTAACAAAACCGATCACACAATTACAGCTTCTGCATCGCAGTCAGCCCACAGTGACTCTGACGCCTCCATGCAACAAGGTAATATCACAATCGAGCACCAGTCAACGCCGCCCAACTACGAGGAACTCGATCCTCCACCACCCTACTCAGTCCTCTTTCCCAACCAAAAAGCTGTGACTCCTGAGACAGATGCTACCGCAGTTACTTCAGCATCTGTAATGCCAACAAGTACAAGCACCGAGCCAAACACTAGCTCCACGCCAACGCCAACACTCACACCCACAATCACACCAACGTCCACATCAACGTCAACAACCACCGAAATTACAGTCACCTCCTAGCCTACTGCCTTATTAGTTTATTAAAAAACAAATTATAAAAAAATTGTAATTAAATATTTTATATGACTGACTGTTTATGCTTATTATGCTCATCAGCTATTTAATTAAAGTTTTTTTTTAAGTAATTTTCTGTAAAAAAAAAATGAAACAAAATTTAATACACCATATAAAATAAATGTAGGTAAGGTAGGTTGTAGCTGTGCTGCGCGTAAAGTATGGATGTTGTCTATAAATTGTGAATCTGTGAGTGAATGTTAAGTTTTTTTTTTTTATAATTAAATATTCGAAATTGTTTCTTCTCAGATATTTTTCAAAATTTTAATTTTTTTGTAAAAGTTTTTTGTTTTTGTAAACAAAATGAACAAAAAACATTGTATGTGATATGACTAAAGTGTCTGAGAATGTAAACATCTCGTTTTTATTTTTTTAAAATTAAAATACATTATAAATATTGTGTTCTCTAGTTTTTAGTTACTTTTTCGAAGTTTTGAAGTGACCTGCATTTTTAAGTCGGTCTTTATAATTATTAATTTTATTTTTAAATGGTTTTCGGAGTCGAATTAAATGACTTTTGAAAACACAAATCGAAAGAATTATTGTAAAGATTAGAGTATTAAATGAACTTATTTATGTGAAAATAAATTTATATAAGAAAAATTATTGGTTGTATTGTTTATTCTTTTTGTATTTAAAAATAAAATTTAAATTAAGACGAAGTGGACGCATGACGGATTAAAAAAAAAATGCACGACTAGATCGCACCAACTTGCTTCGAATTTCAAAGGTTTTATAATTTTATATTATAAGTACATTTATACATTTGAACATATTCATATTATTAATAAACACTAATTCATATAATAAACTAGCTGACCTGACAAACTTATTTCCATCTATAATTGATTAAATTATTAATATTTTTTTCGAAAGTCGAGCAAGCTCCAATTGTTATCACGACTTTCCGATTTTTCCGGCCTAATTTTCCAATTTGTATCTTCGTAGTGTGTTTATCTGGTTCAAAAGAAATCCAATTTGGATGATGTTCAGCCGAGTAATGTGTGTACGAATAGAAAACTAGTTCAGAAAGTTTGAAATTTCGAGATGTTTTCACGATTTTCTGATTTTGTTGCTTGAATTTTCTAATTTTCCTTTGAATTTTTTAATTTTCGGCTCCATTCTATGTAAATCTGGTTCAATACAAGTCCAACAAAAAAATCCGCAACCGAATCGGTTAATCTTTAGCCGACTTATGCGCGTTCGAACACAAATAGGGAGTCATTTTTATAAAGATTAGAAAAAATGGAGAAACGCATGAAACTGGGGCCCTTATGACGACTTACGATACGAGCATCGCTTGTTAGGCGTTACATTGTAGTAGCCCGTGGCGTAATGCTTAGTGCAATGGACTGTCAATACCAGCAGCTTCCACCTTAAGGGCTACTAACTCTTGCGAGGAAGTGACAAATCCTCCAAGAGTATCTCCTGTCATAGAAAAGTGCCGCTCACCAGACGTTCGTATTCGGCAATAAACTGTAGGTCCCCTCCATTCCTGCAGACACGCACACAGGAATGGTTGAGAGTTGTAAGTCACTAGGCCCTGGTTCTTCATGAGACGTTGTGCTACCAAATTTATTTATTTTTTATAGAAGTTCTCATTGCATCAGTTGAATTCAGCTGTGTTTTTATAAGTTGGTTATAGAACAACAAAGAAGGATTAGCCGTGGTATGATGGTTAGTGCGGAGGACTGTTATACCGGAGGTCTGGATTCGATTCGCAGCCGGTCATTCTATTCCAGTGGTTCTAGTTTGTAGAGCTTCCTTGGAGCACTCTAGTTGTTATGCCTGCTAAGAGTTTCTTCGACAGACCAAGTCCCTGCAGGAAGTCCGCTTATTTCGAAGACCAGATACCTCTCCATGTTAAGGTCTACAGGTCACGCCGGACGGGCTGACGCCGTGTTCAGCTGAAAGTGCATTCACCAAGTCATTTCTTCTTCCTCTCGTGGGCATCACTGATATGTGGCTCCACTTACTTCTTGTGATTCGATGACACTGACCCTGCCATTCTTCACTAATACGATGTCCGGTTTCCGGAGACTCTCCGTGTTTCGTATGGGGCTCCTCTTTCACTCTGAATCCTTTGTCTTTGAGTCCGGCGACTAGAACCTTACAAAACCGCATTATGTCGTTTCATTCGTCCTCCACGTGTTCGATGGCAGCCCTGGATGACGTGTGCAGCCGTCTCAGTCAAATTACAGCCTCCTCTACATTGGATTTCCTCTCGACGTTCTGATGCAGGTTGGTAAACAGTTGATGCGTAACAGGGCAGTGTTATCCATCTACATCGCGTCGACAAGTTGGACTTATTTGCTTCTGTAGACCCTAGTTCTACACGAGCTGTCACGCCACCAAATTAAATTATTTTGTTGTTTTACAAAAAAATGTCATCCCTCACAAAAAGGACCCGATTCTTTAAAATGCTTAAAAAACTCCTCAAAAGGTTCTATTCTCAAAATGAAGGACGCTGTCTGAATTCTTGAAAAAATATAACTTATGCAGACAAAATTTCAAAAGTGGTTGGAACGGTTTTAATCAAAAAGCAATATTTGTTATATATGTATATAAAATTTCCTTAACATTAAAAAAATAGTACCACATTTTTAAGAATTTAATAGGGTTGAAGTCAAAATTCTGCCTCGGTCAAAAT
Organism: Epistrophella euchroma; assembly: GCA_947049315.1. NCBI lineage: Eukaryota > Metazoa > Arthropoda > Insecta > Diptera > Syrphidae > Epistrophella > Epistrophella euchroma. The sequence goes on along the minus strand of OX346245.1, from coordinate 113,888,562 downwards.
AAAATGGATAGAAAATAATAAAACAAAATATAACTAACTAACTACACATAGTCAACTGGAGATCGCCGGGATGAAATGCCAATGATTGCGTTGACCGGCCAGCCATTAAAAGCAATTTTGAATCAATAATGCAAAAGGCCAAATTAATAGTGTATTACTTTAAGGATTCAGCAAAATTTCTCAGTTTTCTGGAAAAATAAAAGAAATTTGGATTCGCGCTCACTATTTGACGAAGTGATCACTAAGATCTCCGAGATCTCATTTTCCTGAAAATGTATTTTATGTATTTAGAATTTTTTTAAACTCAATGGGAAAAAAAACAATTTTTTGCAATGGCATCAGGATTTTGAAAAGCATCACACCCATCTAATGTAAAATTTTGCCCGCTCTCTTTTTTTTTTTATAAATGTTAAACCGTAATTTAATAACTAAATGAATTAAACCGTTTTCAGACTATGTAGTGATTTTTGAAAAAAAAAAATTAAGGTTTTTTTTTAATCCAAAAATTATTTCGTTAAAAATCTGTACATCCAGTTATTTTTTTGATGAAAAAAACACGGTTCTATGGTAACATAACAGTTTTTTTGTAATTTTTTTTCAACAAAATGGAGACCATTCCTACAATAAGGGAGGTAGTAACCTTTTCTATAGCGGTTATATGACAGATAGCGTTATTTTTGGAGTTAAACAAAAAACTCAATTTTGCCTCTTGACTATAGGGAACTACTTAAATCTATGTTGCAAGTTTGAAGAAAATTACTTCCGTAATTGCGGGATCCACTTTCTATTATCTTCTATTATTTTAGTGTCCAGTTTGATAAATTTCGAGTTCGATTTTTTTTTTACGACATCTTGCACGTGTATCGCAGATAAAATTTTGTATTTTTACATTGTCAAAACTGTTATCTCTTTGTGATTTGTATATTTGTAGAATAAATATATATTGAAAAATTCAACTTTTTAATTTATACCTAGTTCTTTTTCTGGCGAAACCAAAACCACCTAGCCAGACTCTTTATAAATTTTCGACAAAAAATACGGTCTAGTTTCGGGTGCTTTGGATGTAATATCATCTGGTGGTATCTCAATTGACCTTACTCAATTTATCCTTACTCAATGTCAAAGAATTGCATAAAATAACGGGAATCTCCACTTATTATCGTGAACGACATAACCCCAAACACACATTTTTTAAATTTTGATTAAAATGTTTTCAACTTCTCCAATGCTTTATGTTATGATTTAACTATTTATTATTTATGTTTCGTCTCGGTTAGTTTCTGTGTTAACTCCACATCCCATAGATTCAGGTTTAAAAAAAAATCGAGGAAGAACCCTGATCGTACATATTTATGTACTCTAGCTAGAAGATAAATAAAAATTCAATTAATTTTGTTCAAATATTTCTCTAATCAAAGAAACCGTATTTGCCTTAAAGTTCGCTATTGGAAGGTAACTAGAAAATAATTATTAATATTCCATCATTAAACTAGCTGTACAAATAATAGGTTATAGGTCATATGAACTCATATGTTAACATTGACAATTTATTAACTAAACATGTTAAGTCGTTGTTGTTTGTACAATTGATTTTAAATTTGATTTCATATTTTATCTTAATAATAGCACATGATGGTGTTAAGAAGAAATTAAACGAAGGTGATAATTTTTCAATTTACTAAATTCAAAGTCATATTGTGAAGCTTAAATATACACTTACACTGAAAGAATCAATTATTCCAAATCGAGTTGGAAATAAATTCGAAATGATTCAAATTACTGCTGCTAAGAAACTTGTTCTTTGTGCTATTCCGTTATAGTAATAGTAGTTTTAGCTGGAAAATTTTGAGAGAGTTTTAAAAATGGCATTTTTATAGATTTTGAGGTACTTTTTTAAATGTTCACTTTTCCACATCGTCTTTTTTTGTGCCACGCAACACGCACCGTTTAGAAAAAAAATGCGGGCCGCATTTTTCGCTAGTATATGCTGTCCGATTTCTTTTACCTACTATGAAAAGAGTTTTTAGATATTATATTATAGCTGAGAAAATTTCCTACATATATTTTAGTCTTATTCATTTTTGTGTCAGCCAACTAATTAAAAAAAAAAAAAAAAAAAAAATGCAGCGCACGGTGCTTCGTTATGGAAAAAATATTATCTCCAAAATTGATTAGGGATGTGACTAATATATTAGTATTCACTAAGATATTACTAATATATGAAAATATTCAATATCACTAATACTAATATCATAGATATCATAATATTAAGATATTCATTTAAAAACCATAAAAAAGTCATAAAAATGAGTTTTTTTTTGCAAATATCTCAGAAACGGTTTGTGATAGAGAAAAATTTTGTGGGAAATTTTTTCAGCTACAAGATTGTAGAATAAAATTTTTCTCTAGCACAAACCGTTTCTGGAATATTTGCAAAAAACTCATTTTTATGACCTAGCATTCATCTAATTGTTGAAGAACTCTCTTTTATTCTTTTAAGAGTCCCATTAACAACGTCCAACGTCCATGCCAAATTTCAGCCTAATTTTTTCATTTCTTTCTCATTTTTTCGTCTTTTCTTACTGTACTAGAGATCGATACCAAAAATCCAGATTTATTGAAATGATTGAGATTAGGATGGAAAATCGAGAATCATCGAAATGATTGGGATCAATTGAAATGAAAATTTGTGATTTCAATCATCAATACTTTAAGATTATTATTTGTTTCGGGATATAAGAACTGAACACTAACATGTAGGTATGTTTTATTTTACAAAGACTGGAATTTATTTTAAAATTTCACAAAAATGGCTTTAATTTAAGCTATGTACTGTTAATTTGCTTTGAAAAATTGTTGTTTTTGCTTGTTTTGTTCTTTAAGGGCCATTTGCTGAAACGAAACTTAATGTTTATGTTCAACATAAGAGCTTATGTAACAGTTTACGCTGGGAAAAAAGTAGAACATAAGCGTTTAAGTTGAACATAAATATTTAAGTTTCGTTTCAGCAAATGGGCCTAAGTCGTGTTAGTATTACTAAGCAATAGGACAAAATACAAATTATTAATTTGTTGCTCTAATAATATAGAGAGACTGTATTTTTTCTATTCATAGACACCTAAATCGTTTTGGTGGACGCTTTACAATTTTAGGTTCAAAATGTCAAAATCGCAATTTCACTCCGGGAAGCTCTTAAAGCAGAAAAATATTAGTGATATTTTTATATCGGTTTAAATATTATAATATTTGTTAACTAATATATTAGTATTAGGTAATATTACAAAATATTAGTATTAACCCATACGAAACATTTTTAGTACTTACTTAAACATGTTTTCTACAACCAGTGACATTATTGAAGTTTCGAAATATAAGCGTTTAAGGTTTTACGTTTATAACTTTTTTTCTGAAAGTGAGAGACACTTAAAAAAAAGACAAAAAAATGTACAATTTTATGTATATCAACAAATTTTATTTATATTCATTAGAAAGGTGTGCTTTAAAAAAAACTGCACACTAACTTGACACCTTTATGCAAAAATTAGTTTATTGTTTTTTTTCTGAAAAAGGGGTTAAGTGACAGTTGGTTTTTTTAATGTTTGGTTTTAGGCTTTTTTTTGTTGTCAGAAATGGCCTTTTCATAGAACCAACGGTGCTCTTGGGGTGTAAAGTTTAAGGTTAAGTTTGCACTTACCACCTTCATTCAAAAAACAAAAACTATGTAAAAATAAGTTCTCAGCTCAGCCACGGCCTTATTGAAAACTAGATTCTTTAGACTCTTGCAATAAGTCCCACAATAAAAACAAATATCGGACAGTGTTTGCGTAAATGGTTATTAGAACAAGCTAAAAGCACTTCGACAATATCTATCTATTCTATCCCACTTTTTTGACATAAATAGTCAATAGTGTGGAAAGGCTTAATGAGACATTATATTTTCTGACTTGTTGCAGTAGGTATACGCGAAACCGCTTTAGAATGACGCAAGAACTATTACAGGCAAGTTTGCCGGCAACATGTTATTATCTATTGGTAAGTATCAACTTGCGATCGGGAAGCGATGGTGGTCTTAGTGAAGTTAAAATGTCATACTTCTATTTATGTGTATGCATTTTTGGTTCAAATGAGCCTTTTAAGTGTTTTTTCAACACATACCCACGGAATAAAACTGAAAATCATTAAGTCCCATTGACCAAACCTGACTTTTGTGGTCCGTTTGGCATCTCCGTGGCATTTTGAAAAACATCTAGAACCCCACTACATATTTTTTTTTATAATTATGTCGAATTTAATGGTAAATAAAATGGTCTCTGATGTAAATAAAACAATATTAGGAGTTATTATTATTTTTTGATAATTTTTCTTTCATTCCATTTATTACATTTATCTAGCACTTAAACAAATAATGATTTTGTTGAATTTTTGTTATAAGATTCTTATAATATGTATTTGATAATTATTTTCTATTAATCTTTTGCTTTAGTGTATCTGTGTTCTCGTGTGATAATTTGTGATGTGAGTCTTTGTTTTTTTTTTTTTTTGCACAAAGTAAGTTCTCATTAGGAAGAGCATAAACTTATTCAAGTGAATAAAATATTTAAAATTAACAATAAGATGCACATTTTTACATAATATACACAAACACATACCAAAACTCGATAAATTAATGATATTTACATGATTATTTTTATGTTATACTTTAATCGTTCATGTCACGAATATAAGCTATAACACAGTGAAAACTTAACAATTTTATGCAAAAAATTAATAGACGCATTTTTAAAACTGTTTGTACCTAAGTTTTACGACTTAATGCAAACACTTAAAGCCAATAAATCAATGTGCAAGAACAAACAAAAGAATATAAAATATTAGAAAATAAGCCACGATTATGTTTTTGACATATTTCAATTTGAAGTAAAATAATATTCTAATTTACGAGCTACTTGCTGGTTTCAAACAGCCATCAATCCTTAAAAATAAATGATTTCAGCAAAAATCGATATTCATTACAAATGTAATTTAACAATCATTCCAAGAGTGATGATGAACAGGCTTATATATTGCAATAAAAAAAATTATTTTAATTTATAGAAATCATTTTTTTTTATTTTGTAAATACGTGAATGATTGTGGTAACAGTTTTGTTTTTGTTTTTTTGATGTTCTAAATTATCTACTTATCGTAGGTATAATTAACACTAATTCATTTTTTCACAAATACTTTGCAGCAATTTTGTTAAAATCTGTTAATTTTTGTTTCATAAGATTTGGGCATGTTATGTTTATGTATTTCAACATAATTCATTTTTTATTTAAATTTACCTATTTTTTAACAATTACTATTATTATTAATTTTTTTTCTTATTGGAATTAAAAATAAGTTTTAATATTTTGTTTTTACTTTAGATATGCATTCTATACCTAAGCTTATAAAGACACACCTTTTTCTTTTCAATTTACATAGACTGTAAGAACAATAAATCTATAGAATTTGCATCTTTTTTAACTACGTAGGTATCAGCTTGGATTTTAAATTATTAAGTAGGTATTTATTTTTACTATTTGAAAGAAGAATGTCAGTGAGTAAGTTTTGTTATCAAAAGGAATTTTTTTTTTTCAACTAGGTTAGTCAAAATTAAATCATGTAATTGCAGTTTTAATAAACTGGTGTCTTTAATATTATAAAGAAAGTTGCGCGAATGCGTAAGGCATAAGAGGATAAGACTAAACAAAAATAAATAAAAAAATTTGGTGGCACAATAGCTCATGAAAAACTAGGGCCTAGTGACTTACAATTCTTAACCAATCCTGTGTGCGTGTCTGCAGGATTGGAGGCGAAAAATAGTTTATTGCCGAACCCGAAAGGCTAATGGGAGCGGCGCTTTTGTTCTTATTATAAAACATACTGAAATTAGTTAAAGTGGGCGTGGAAGTTGGTGGACTTTACTTAGAATATTTGTGTAATTTTTTCCTTGCTCAAAAAAAAAACACTGATAATTTCAATTAAATCGATTTGGTCGTTTCCGAGAAATTAAAGGAAATCAATAAATAATAAAAGCGAGTGGATTTATTTCTCATTCATAAAAACAAACTCTGAAAATTTCATTAAAATCATTAGCACCGTTTCGGAGACTCTTGAAATTAATAAAAGTTGTCGTGGTAGTAGGCGGCGGATCTTTCTTAAAACATTTTTTAATTTTTTTCTTGTTTAGAAAAAAATATATGAAAATTTCAATCAAATCTATCGGTGCATTTCCGAACAATTTTAGAAAAACATAATGTATATAGTAAATGTGGGCGTGTCAGTTGGCGGATTTTACCATACCAAAATTTAAAATTTTTTTCTAATTTATAAGAACAAACTCTGAAAAATTCATTAAAATCGTTGAACCCGTTTCCGAAGAACAAAAAATTTATAAAAGTGGGCGTGGCATTGGGCGGATTCTACAATTTTTTTTTTATTTTCTGCTTGCGCAAAAGAAAAAAAAACTGAAAATTTCGATTAATTCGATATATTCGTTTCCGAGGAATTGAGAAATTTTCGACAAAAAAAAGAAATAAGAAAACTGGAAAAATTTTAATAACTTTTTCTCACTGATTAGAACAAATTCTAAAATGCATCCAATTCGTTAGAGCCGTTTCCGAGAAACCTATTTTATTTAAATATGTACATATATACACTGCGCTTCAACTGAATAAGCACAACAATTTTCCAGGCTACGTTGTCGAGTTTTTCAGAATTTTGGGCTTTAATGTATCATCTGAAGATGCTTACAGTTGGCTTATAATGCTAATAAAAGAAAAAAGTTATTTCGTTATTTCTATTAGTGGGTACTGCTGCCTTTATTCATAAGGACTTCATAAATTCGATCCGGCAGGGAATCGTACAGCCTCTTTATGTAGTCCAGCGAAATTTCACTCCAGACTAATTTAATGGCTGCAATAAGAGATTTTCTCTCCCAAAACTGACGGCCAGACTCATAAGTTTTTCGTACTAACAATTCCCAAACATTTTCAATAGGGTTCAGGTTGGCTGAGTACGGCGGCCATTGAAGCAATTCCACATTCTGCTCCTGTACCTAATTTTTAACAATGCGTGCCGTGTGGATGGGGGCGTTATCCTACTGAAAAGTCCAGTTAATGGGTCCAAAAATATCCGAAAATTTTGGAAAATTTCTTTCCAAGGTTCCCTAGTAAGTAATTGTAGTCATTTTTGATGATTGGAACTCAACCTCAATGGTGCCATAGAAGCTAACTGCTTCCCATACCATAACATCGCCTTCTCGACTATGATGTCGCTTCAAAAAACGTTCTTCTTTTATTTTTTGACCTACCCATCATTATTTAAATTTTAATTAAACGATTAAATTTCACTTAGAATACTTAACCTGTTGATCTAATCTGCCAAAAACCTCAGAACGCTCATAAATAATGAAGATAACGAGCTTGTGACTATTCAGTTGACGCCAAAAAATCTGCATTTTTCCATATGGAACGCTTTGCCAGAGTGCGAGAGAAAATATAGCGGTACTTTTTGAATTATTCTTTCTGATTTCATAAATAATAAGCCATCATAAGTATCATAAGATGATGCATTAACGCACAAGGTTTGGAAAAAATGGAAAATGAACCTTAGAAAATTATTGTGCTTATTCAGTTGAACCGAAGTGTGCATGTACTGCTGTTGCTGTACACAAGAATTGCTTGTTTTAAGTAATAAGTTATGTTTTGGTTTAAATCAGATATGAACGAAAGTAATTTTTGCTGGTGGAATTAAAGATTAGTTAAACCGTACCTACAGTTGATAGTATTTTTGAAGACAGAGCATCGCTCCACAGTTGCAACTTCTATCTACGATCACATTATCTACTTGAAGGGTTTTAAATTATTAAATCTAATATTTTTTTCGTAGAAGCAGGCTATGAAAATAATTTTATTCACACAAATTTGACAGTCACAGTCACACTTTTTAAATTTTAAAGCTTCAAAATCAAGCCTGAAAAATCTTATCTTCCAAGCAAAATATTGTAATTTGTTATACAGTAAAACCCGCTTAAGAGAAACTGCAAAATGTCACAGTTTTTCTTTCACTTAAGCGGGTTTTTCACTTAAACGAACCCCGCTTAAGTGGAACAAAATTAAGTGAAAAAAATTTCACTTAAGCAATTTATTTCCTAAATCTCGAATTCCATTTAGCGGAGAATTAATGCTAGAAACAATTGTGTTTATCTTTTATTTATCTTTGAATATATGAAAATGTAATTTTATTTTTAATAAATGTCAAAATACGTAGGTACGTATAACTCTTCAGCCATGTGAAATGTTGTTTTGGAGTTTTGTATGAGAGGACAAAGCAATTTGTTTATAAAATATAATACTACGTTTCCACCAACCACAAAACCGAGATTTAGGTAGATTTACCTGAAATCTTCTTCAAATCCCGAAGATTTACCATACAAATTTATTTCCTAAATCTCGAAGATTTTAAATATAACCTGTTAAATCTTCATACGTCCAATAGTTTTAAAACTCGAACTGGCCTATATTTTCTCACACTGAATACATTAATTGGAAAGTGGACACACATGAAATTTTCTGCCTCACGTCTTTAAAAAGAACGAAACAACATCTGCAAACTGTCAAAATAAATCTACTTTTTAATCTTCTTGTGCGGTGGAAACACCAAATAGATTTTTTTAATCTAAACTTAGATAACTTCGGTGGAAACATAGTTGTAAACGTTTGTAAAATAATCAGAAATTCAAATGTTATTTTCGTGGTGAAAATGATGAAGGTGGAAAATAAAGAAGAAATGAAAGCATTCAGCAAATTTTTCGTTCTGTGTAATTCAATTTTTTTTTTCACTTAAGAGTTTTTTTTTTCAATGAAAAATATAAAATTGAACTGAAAATATGTTTCAGGTATGCGGGTTTTCCACTTATGCGAGTTTCGCTTAAGCGGAGTGTCTTAAAGGTAATTGGTCGAAAAACACTCGGGGATGAAAAAATTGTTTCAGATAAGCGGGTTTTTCTCTTAAGCGGGTTTTACTGTATGTACATAAGGTTTCTAATCAAAACTTTGTTAGACTTGGTTGTTTTTGTTTTGTTTCTTGCTTCACCTGTATTTGTCTTCGATAAAAAATATTGATAACTTTCCATGAGAATTAGGCAAAAAAATACGTTTGCATTAGAATTTGTGGTAGACATTAAAATTGTCTGATTCGAAGTAAAATTAAGATACATTTTAATTATTTTAATAATTAACAACAAAAATTATAAATAAAGCCGGAACTACATCTATCTCGTGTGGTGTGTTGTAAAGTCGTGTCGCTATCGCTCCAATGTATTTCATATGCGTAGAGCCATATTTGTCTCGCGTTAAGTGTTGTGTGTAGAGTGGTGTGTTGTGTCGAAATTTATTTCGTTTCTATTGCGCCATACAACGCTATGGCGCAGACATTTTTTTTAGTGTGGGAGATAGAGAAAACATTGCTCTTGAAAACAGAATAGTAAAAAATGAAAAATGTCAGTTTGTAAGACTGTACGCTTGATTAGTGTACTCACAATCAGTCCACACCACTCCAGAAAACACCACACGAGACATATGTGGATCCGGCTTAACTCAAATCGTTCTTGTTTCAAACAGTAATCTTCAAGTGTTACTCAATTCTGCTCCCTCTATGGCTTACTAAAAGCTGTTTTAATACTTCTATATTTTTTTTGTTGTATCCCTCATTATATACTTTGTTTATTTCAAATATTTTGTAAGTCGTCATGTAAATTATCTAAAATCAAAATATTTTGAATAAAGTGGTCTCTGGCATTTCAATATCAATTTATCTATAATATTTATCATTTTCTTTCTTTTTTTTTTTTTTTAAATATATTTTCATCATGTAAACCTATACATATCTTCGTTTAGTTAAATAGTTTTTCAAAGGCTTTTTGTTTTACTAAAATGTATAAGTTCATAAAATTTTATTTTCAATAATTTTATATTTTTATTTATCTATTTATTTTTCTCTGGTATTTCTATTAAAATGTTTGTTTTTTTTTTTCTTCTTCATTTTGTTTTATCTCTGCTAAGTAAATAAATTCTTAGATTTTTTTCTAGTTAAAAATAAAATAAGGCCCGTGGATATACTATATATGTTGTGAAAGCAGTACTTCTGTATCACCCCATGTGATTCGCTTAAACAGTTTTTTTTTTTTTAATTTTTTTATAAATTTTAACTTCTTTTCAATTTTTTTCAGCGGATAAAAATAGTATGTGATTTATGTTTAAATATATTATCTTTAATGAACGGGAAACATTTTAAAATAATTTATATAGTGTTTTTTTTTTTAGTTGAAATGCAATAACAGGTTTTTTTTTATATAAAATTTCTTATAAAATTTTAATTTTATTTAATTTAATTTTACATAATAAATACTTTTGCATTATTTCATACAATTTTGTATCATTTGTTTGGTATAAAAAATAGAAAAAGGGTTTTTAAAAAATTACGAAAGATTTTTTTATGTTTTATTTTATAAATACATACTTCTTTTTGTTACGAATTAATAGAAAAAACTGTTGATATTTAAGTTTTTATAAAATAGTTTATAAATAAAAGAATATACATATTTGAAAGCTAAGGAGGGTGAGTTTTGTTTATAGCTTCGCTCACAGTAAGAAAAAAACATTTTTGTTCTCTTAAATCCTCTCTTTGCGCAACTGACCGTTGGCCAAGTGAATTGGTTCAGGCTATACCAGTAATTTTTCCTATTCTTCCTCCATTCAAGGATAAAACTGGGACTTGTTGAGTTATTGATTCAAATAATTTTTAACGGCCTTTAGTCCATAAGAATTCGTCCCGGCGATCTCACTTGGACTGATCAGTTGGCTTTTGAGGGCTTAAAGCTATTTTGAATCAAATTAATTATCTTTTTTTGTTAAAAGGACGCTTTCCCAAGGTTGAAGAATTATTTCAAAATTATGAGTTGTACATGGTTTTGGAGTTTACCATTGCTTGGGTTTCCAGAACATCTCTTTAAAAGAGCACATGTTCTCTTTTTGGACACCAATCTTTCTTATTCTTTCTTTTTCCGTCAAATTCTTTTTTTGTTCTCTTGTTTTAATGTGTCTTCTTTTTAGTCACTTTTTTGTTTATTTAGGATATGTTGCTAGGTATAATATAATTCAGTAAAAATTATTGACAGTGGAAAGAAATTGTGCTTGGTTAGGGACATAGAGTACCTATATACTTATTATCTAGAGAACCGACTTAAGGTGGTAGTTCTCTTCCACCCTGCTGTACTGAAATCCTCTCATTAGATTTTGTATGGGGCTAGTTGTCCCGTGGATTTTAAATAGAACCCCAACCACAATATGTATACAGTTTGCCCTATATTTTGAGCATGCTTACGGCTCTTCTTGCATGGAATCAATTCTCGCACAATATGCGCGCAGCCTTTGAAAGGTTACCTAATGCGAAACGGTCTTGTTAAAAAAATGCTCATTTGTTAGTTTTGGAGTGACCGCAAGAGCGTTAAGTTTGTTGCAGTAAACATGACAATCATCAAAAATCCTAGGTATACTCAGCCCAATTCTAAATATTCCCCAGGAAAAGACTCCCAGGGAGACGTATTCTTTCGGGAGTAGAATTTCGAATTCCACGGTGGAATATTTTTAGGCTGTGTGCTCTTAGCACCCCATATATGGAATATTTGCAAAAAAAAAGTATACCACTTGAAGGGCCACAGGATAGTGATAAAACGTCAGGTAGTTTCAGTAACTGGTCAGGCAAAGGTTTTTCAAAGTTTTTTCAAAGTCATTACAAGGTCACATGAACTTTTAGCACCTCATTTATGGGATATTCAAAAAGAGTATACACCACCTGAAAGCTTACTTATTCCTTATAAAAGGTCAGGCAGTTTCAGAAATTGGTCAGCTGTAGGTTTTTAGTTATGAATTTAACAAAAAAAAATGAAAGGTCATTGAACTTTACCTTGAACTTTTTTTATAAAAATTAAAAAAAATTATCTATGCCTGACCAATTTCTGAAACCATCTGACCTTTTATTGGGAGTAAGTAACCTTTCAAACGGTATATATTTTTTTCGAATGTCCCATAAATGAGGTGCCAAAAGTTCATAATGGTCTGGTACTGACCTTGAAAAAAACTCTGAAAATTAATTTAAAAAAACCTATGCCTGACCAATTATTGAAATTACCTGACCTTTTATCAATATCCAGTGGCAATTAAGTGAGCTGGCTAAGACGTCCGTCAGAAATGTTGAACCAAGAGGAAGTGCACAATTCGAGGATTCCACATGTTTTATTCGTGAACGAACTAATTCATTAATGGACGAATTTTATTGGCTAAAAAAACAACATTTGTAGATGATTTTGGACGAATGTCCCGAATTTCGTCAGTATTGAAACGGTATCAAAGAAACATGGTGCGACGAATTAAACAATAAAGTCACCCCTAATGACCTACATAACTCAACATACCTTGACTTTATTGGACTTGTAGGTTACGCAACATCCTCCGTACACGGCTGATTCCACCACTTGCGAAACCGTTTCCCTATACGGTAATTCAACACTCTGTTCCTTCTTTTCATACCAATTCAACGCAGCATTCAACCTTTTCTCTTAACAATAATCACCACTAAATCAGAAGAATGAAAAACTTCTCAAGCTTCTCCTCCCCCAAAAACTGATCCAAGTCATCCGCATTATAAATTCCTTCCATTCGTGCATTCTCCCCCCAGTAAAAGCAGCCCCATAAAAGCTTACCCTACCAAGGAAAGGTCCAGCACCATCAGTGCGGAAACATCAGCGGTCTAGCCGTACTGGTTAACTTGTGTTTTCGCTTATCGCCAAAATCAAAACGATATAACGGTGATATTTTCAGACCGGTTTTTTCGGGTATGATCTTAAAATGTGGTTGTTCGGTGCTAACAATTAACGGGCGTTTCATGGAATGCATATACTCGCTATGCGGTGCACCCAAAGGGCGTCTAGTACTGGGGACATTCATTTTCTTGCAAGGCTCGGGCTTGGTCTCATTAAGTTGGCAGTTAAGTGGTGAATATTTATTTGGTTTGTATATCGAGAAGATATTGTTGATAAGGCTCAGTGCACTGTGACTGCCACTGGCTTGGTGATGGCCACCGGAACTGTGTTCTGAGTAAAAGTTGTTGTACTTATAAGTCGGGATCGATTCGGGATAGATTTTTTGGGAAAAACGATGAAGGGGCGAGCCAGCATGTTCAAAAAAATGAAACTCACTATTGTTCTGTTGCGGTGGAGAAGGCATTCCTTCCAAAAGGTTCTTTTTGATCATCATACGTTCCTGTTCACGATCGTGAGAATCTATGGGAGCGCCATTATTATAGCAGCCGACATTGACATTCTTCACTTTCAAATTGCTGTTCATGTTGCGCTGTTGCATGTCCAGGTCGATGGGACTTGGTGGCTTCTCGAGCTCTTCCCAGTACTTTTCTAGGTCGATGTTAAAGTCTTCCAAGTCCATTTCGGTGGAGTCCGAACAAGTGTCGTCGTCATATCGACTGGGGGGCTTCACCTCCAGCATTGACTTGTTGCGTATGGGTCGGTAGTCGTTCGCAAGAAAGTGCTCGTCCTCGTCAAGGAACTTGTCCTGGCACATCAAGCGTTCACGTTCGTCGCGGATAAAGTGATCCAAGTCAGTGTCATACGGATCTGCCCTACAGTGGAAGTGATCTTCGAAGTGCTCAGTATATCCCGGAGCTGAGCCGTAACATGGCCTGTGCCTTGCTTGCTGATGGTGGTGACAGAACTCATCGCAGCTCGGGTAGCGGATTGAAGGTCTTCGATTGCGCTCTTCCCATTCGGCGATCAAGTTGCGTCGGCTAGTACTCGGCCCTCGATCGATATTACGTCGATCCCTGACAGTCCGGCGGTTATAATTGTAGATCTCCTCCAGGAGGCACTTGGAACTTGTGCACCTATCTCTGGCGCAGCAGCGAGTATGCGAATCGCTGCAATTGTAATCCATGGATCTGCGCATCGCCTTCTTGTCCTTCCGCGTCGGCGGAGGTAGTTCATAGTCGATCACATCAAAAGGCATGGTCTTCGAAGTTCCAGCACTAAAAGAAAACGATTTTGGCACTGCGGGAGCCTTAACCGTGGTTTGGTCATAGCCACCGAAGCAACAACTCTTCGACTTGGGATACTTGAATTCCTTGCAACTAGAAGATCGCTGCAGACTATGACCAGCTCCGCCATCTTGACTGTCATAGGTCTCATCCAATTCGCGAATATTTCTCAACTTCCGATACATTCCATACTTCAAACAGTCTGGCACATAGTCATCGTCCAAGTCCTCTGATCTATTCGAATAGATATTATCGGTATACCAGGACGGATCAAGTGACTTCGGCTTGGGTTTGGCATTGAGTAGCTTTTCTTTCTTCGATTGGCGGTAACTTTCGAAACAAATACTTTTCATTCGTTCTAGCTTTTGTTCCCTAATTCGTTCCCAGTTTTCCCAGTTTTTGTCATTTTTGCACTTATTGCTATTACTTAGACTACTATTATTTAAACTATACTCGTGACTAAAATTATTACAGCTACTGCTACTATTATTATTATTAGTTTTACCATTAGTGTTGGTATGATTATAGCTAGTGGTACTGCCACCGCTATCGGTGACAACTATTCTTATTCTACGTTTGGTCTTATCGAGCAATTTCGATGATAGAGATGATTTCGGTTTGTCACGATCACGATCGTAAACCGCTGGCGGCTCTTCTGGCTGTCACACCTCCTGTAAGTATTTGATTGGACAGTAGCCTTGACGATTGTCAGCGGAGCGGACCATAACCATACCATTGACTTCATCACCAGTCTGCCAAAAAAAAAAATTTATGAGATAAGAGCACTTTTGAAATAAAAATGAATCAATTTTACCTGAATAACAATTTGATCCCTTAGTAAAGTCATGTTTTCACCACGTTCCCCATCTGACACTTGAAGATTGTGTGTGACTTGGAGCGGCTTTTCACCAGCATTCAATCGGGCACAATACTTTGAAGGGAAGAATCCTACACGCCCGAGCAGCTTTCCTTTCCACCAATCAGGGTCAGAGGTTTCAATAACGGTTACCTGTTAAAATTACAAATAATTGTTATAATTATTATTTATTTATCGAAAGTCACAAAATTATTTTTATCAGATTCTTATTTCAAATTTCATTTTTAAAAGATAGATTATTTTGTACACAGATTCTTATGCCCAAAACAGATGTGCAGCTTTTTCCAATGCAGCGAAAATAAATTTACACAGGTTCTTATGAAGGCTGACATATTCCAGGCTCTGCATGCAGCCTTTGTTGCATGATATCTCTATTTCTAAATTCGCTGCATGGGGAAAAAGCTGCACATCTGTTTTCGGCTTTATCCTATGTCTATAGTTATAAGAGGTACTTTTTTCAAAAATAAAAATTCAGATTTAAGGCTCTCCCAAACCAACGCGATTAATCGCTGCGACAAAAGAAAACAACAATAACAACACGTGGTTGTAAAACAGAACAACACATTGTTGTTATTGTTTTCTATTGTCGCAGCGAAATACTTTAAAATAAAAATAACCAAAAAAAATTGTTAGAAGCGAGCGATAGAGATAATATTTGATTATGAAATTCACGGAACTGCCATTGAGAAATCAATTTTCCAGTCCTTAGTGCAAAAGAACCATCCATAACCATTCTTTTCATTTTTAAAGATTATTTTTTTGTTTTTAGCTAGAGCTATTAATAACCAAATGATGGGTATGTATCGTTGGCTTCCAATTCCTCAAGCGTAGCCAGTTTATCGTTATTTATCTCGAAAACGGCTCTAACAAATTTGATTAAAATTTTTATATGCATCTAATGGTGATAGGGTTTGCATCCTGGACCCATGTTCTGTAACTGTCACATCGAAAAAATCAGTCGAGAAACACTGAAAAATGGAACAAAACTCATGTATTTTGTTTCAACTTCCATCGTTTCTCGACTGATTTTATGCATGCGAGAAGTTACAGAACATGGGTCCAGGTGAAAAAAAGTAACGGTACCCGCCATAGAACCCTTTTTTTTTTATCTTCGACTTTCTCGTTAACGGGGCCGCCCAACTTATTTCCATAACAAATTTTAATTTGGAGGTCCTTTCAAGTTTGAATAATATTTAAAAAAAATATTTTTTGGATTTTTAAGAAAATCATTTGTTTAAAAAAGAGTTTATGAATTTATTTTGAAATTATTGTTTTAGTTGTAAATTTTAAAATTCATAAAAATAGCATAGGTACCAGATTTTGTTCTTAAAAATGTCAAGAAATACGATTTTTAAAATTTGTTCTGCATAAGTTCATATTTTTTCAAGAATTTACACGGCGTTCTCCATTTTGAGATTACCTATACGTTAATTTGTTTTATCGATTCTGAAAAATTGACTTAAAATGAAAAGAAAATTATATTGTCAAGTTGATTTTTTTTTTCAAAATTTTGCGTGTTTAAGTGCCACTGTTTTTTTTTTTTTGTTTTTTAATATTCAATGCTCTGAATTGATTCTTCTTATTCTTTCAGTATTTCGAAACCAAATATAACAGTCTTTCTTAGTTTTTGAAAAATACATGTATTTTGTATGAAGGCACTTTCTATAATTTTAATAATTTTTTTTTCCCATTTTAAGTCAAATTTTAACAAATTGCCGCACCGCGCATTTGGGAAGGTGGTAGGGGAGACAGAGTTTTCAATTTTTTTCTTAGAATTATCCCAAAAATAATCCCCAAAAATATAAAGCACGAATTGGGGGACATTTTTTCGCTCGATGCTGTTGTTTATTATTTATTTTTATTTTATTTTAAATTTATTTAAATTTAAAATTAAAACTATTTTAATTAAAATCTTAGAAGTCGCTTAAAAAAAATCGCTAACGATTTTTTAAAATATTCTAGATAGTGCTAAAGAGCTGGTTGGTGCCAAGGTAAATAAAAATTGGCCAAGCCGACCAAGCTTTAAAAATATTTCAAAATAAATTTAAAAAATATTTTTTTTTTTTAATTTTTAGTTAATTCTAAAATTATTTAATAACTTGGCTGAGACCCGAACTTATTTTGCTTTAGGTATAGCGAATAATGTAATTGAAAAAGTAAAAGCAAAAACTTTTAAGAACAGGTACATTAGCCTAGGGGCTTATTGCAATAGTCTATTCAAAATAGAATAAATTTAAAGTTCACTGTCGTTCTTTTTATTTCAAAACTCTGTTCGTTAACAATATTTTTCTGTTTGATTTTTATAAATTTGTATTGAGTATTTTTTATGTTTCTATTTGATGGAAATTTCAATTCTATTAACAATTTTTTAACGACTTTTGTCGAATAGACTCTCGTAATGGATACAGATAGAATTTTCTATAATACAGATGTTAAATAAAAAAAAAAACATTAACTTAATACCTATTATATGTTTTGATTTGGGCCGCCATTTCTATCAAATTTCTCTGTTGCTATTTATTTTGCTTATAAATGTCACAGCATCAACAATACCTATAACAGAACAATTTTCACAAAAGATCTGTTCAACCTCTACATCTACACTCTCAGTAGCACTTTTAAACTTTTAACCTAAATTTCTCTTTTATTTGTATTAAAAGGTATAAAGGTTAACTGAAAATATGTGAACATAAAAAATGTGCTACAAAACACAATAATACCACTTCGTCGAGTGATTCGATTCGATAAAAGGTTCACCTTTCTTTTGCATTCGACATTCAAAGTGCCTCCATTGCATCGAATACAAAAAAAAAATATTTTAAATCAAATCCTTCTTGTTTGCAAATAATGTATACTACGCACATAAAAGGGCATGTTATTTATTCGATAAAAAGTTACTTAAAAAGAGCATAATGACTGCGCTAATATTTCTCAGAGGGCAATGACATAAAGAATACTGCCTAAAAAGACAAAGTCAACTGTCGAAACTGGCTTGCATAAAAAGTTATTAAGAGTTACATGTTAAAAAATACTGGTTTTTTTTTAACGTTAAATTCTAGAGAATAGTTCTTCATTAAAAATTAGTAGGTCATGAGAATTTTTACAAAATATATTTTGACATTTTTCCTCTTCCGACTTTAGAAGATATGGTCATTTCAAAAAATATGCGAAAAATCAATATTTTTGACATGTAACCCGCTATAACTTTTTATGGAAGCGAGATTTCGCGATGGATTTTTTAGCCAGTATTTCGTATAAGAAATCAAAAATAAAATCTGAGCAAATCTGATATGCGTGGTTTCGACTCCTATGGTGTGCATGTAGAAAGTTTTTCACAATAAAATTGGATTAAAGGTCAGCACCACTAAAAAGGAGACTAATGATAGCCGGCTTGGCACCCTTTGAAATAGCTATATCTCCAGCTAAACAAAATAAAACGAATTCAAAATAAATTAATTCGTAAACAATTGGTGGTAGCACCTTTAAGTTGTTGTTGTTCGAAATAAAAAAAAATAACAACTTTTAAAAATCTTAACTCGGATTTTTTTCCACATTAGGAACATTTTTTTGTGTTAAAAACCTATATTTCCAAAAATTTGTCACTTTTGACGTGGCAATATCTTTTAAAAAGTGGCTAAATTATTTTTCAAAAATAAAATTTTGAGAGTTAAAAGCAAAAAACCGGTATTTTTTTTTTTTTTTTTTTTTGATAATGATATCAAAATGATATTCAAAAAAAATAAAATTTGTTGATGTTTTTTTTTTCTTTTAATAGAGGGTAACATACATATGAGAAAAACCTGTATTTCAAGCACTTTGTTTTAATGACGGGAGCAATAACTTGTAACTGATGGCTCGTATAGAAAAAAGTGTCAAAACATTTTCTGGTCCGAAATATTATATGCTATAAAATAAGCATACATTTTTTTTAAAATAAAAATCGATATTTCAGAGTTAAAAGAAAAAAAACAGTATTTTCATCATTTTACGTTTTTTGAAATGGCATATCTTCTAAATGGTAAGTCGGAAAAAGAAAAATATCAAAATCTATTTTGTAGTAATTCTTATGGTCTAATAACTTTTAATTAAAAACTTTTCCTAGCGTTTACCGTTAAAGTTATATGCGAGATACCAGTATTTTTGACATGTAATTACTTTTTATGCAAGCCAGTTTCGACAATCGACTTTTTTTTGCAGTATTCCTTATGCAAAATTAAGATAATTGCGTTAAAAATCTTTGAAAATGTTTGTTAAATCTGACAGGTACTATCAATTGTTTGTTATAGAAAACAAAATTAAGAACACATCTGCACTACGTCTTGGTGCCAAAGTTTGAGGGAAATCGAGTCAGACATTTCATGTGTAAAATCATTTCTACCTACCTTAAAACAAAAAATATCAAATAGAGAATTTTCTTCAAATTCTTTGAATGTATCGCAAAAATTCAAATAAAGGTTATATTTACTGCACAATGCACATGTACATTTAAAAAGAAGCTTATACCGGCGCGGCGGCGGCGACGAGTAACTAAAGCAAAAACATACGACGAAGCGGTGTACCTACTTATTTATTATATTTTATTTTTTTTCATAAAAAGACTTAACAACAAAACGTTTAACGACAAAGCCAAATGTTCACCTCCGTATAACCTAACTCTTGATTATAAGGAACAAAGAATTTTACAAAAGCAAACTTTCTGAGACTTTTATTCGATGCGAAATCAACCTTTACTTATGATATATGTATGTATGTGTATGAACATAAAATGAATAAAAAAGGCTTTGAGCAAAAGTGTGTGTGGTGTGTGTGCACATATGGATCAAAAGAACTTTTTACTTTTGTTCTCATTTATGCTAGACTGCATTTTTGTTATTATTTTTTATTTATTATGCTGCGAGTACAATTTAGACATTAAAAATGGTTTCATGAAAAGTTATTGTTTCCGTCATAATGTCTGTCAAAATGATTTAGAAAAATGTATTAGTTTCAAAAGAACTTTTTTTCAATACATACATTTTGTTTGGCAGCATGTAACTCATAGAATAATGCAACTATACCTACCTACTTCAATTGCGATCCAGATGCAAAAGTGAAAAATGTGCACTGAGTCATAAATTATATCGGATTGCATTGTTATCTTAATATACGAAGCTTTAAACATAAAAAGCGTAACCTATTTATAATACCAGAAGACCAGACAAATTGTAGAGAAATTGTTGCTGTTGTGAGCTTCGCTTCACTCAACTGAGGTTGATTTTCGTAAAAACTATTTTTTTTTAAATCCTTTTATATTTATTTCAAAAAGTCAAATTTCTATATGAAGTTTAGATTTCAGAATAGATTTTAACAATATACGCTGTATTATGTCATTTCAATTGAAATATTAATTTTCTATAGACGGTATTCACGTAGTAGCCGTGGCGTGATGGTTAGTGCGATGGACTGTCATGCCGGAGGTCTAAGGTTCGATCCCCAGCCTCGCCACCTATTTATTTAAAAGACAAATCCTCCAAGAGTATCTCCTGTCACAGAAAAGTGCCGCTCGTTAGCCGTTCGGATTCGGCAATAAACTGTAGGTCCCCTCCATTCCTGCAGACACGCACACAGGAATGGTTGAGAGTTGTAAGTCACTAGGCCCTAGTTCTTCATGAGCTGTTGTGCCATCAAATTTATTTTTATTTATTTAGACGGTGTTCACATTGGACTTACTTCTCGGATTTTTTTTTTGCGTCTATGTAGGTAGGTACTTTTTCTCATTCCCACTTTGTAGTGAGAAAGAGACGGGCAAGTGAGGCAGGATTTTTTAATTTTTTTAAAAATTTGTGGATTTTTTTTTTGACGTTTCCTTTTTGTGACATCATGTTTTGTTAGTAAGTATTTATTTTTTGTTTGGCACTTTAATACTACAGAATCCAAGTTTTTTCAATTGGAAAACTATTTTTTTAGTAAAATATTAATTTTTTGATTGAAAAATTTCTAATTAAATTCTTCGGCGAGTAAAAATTTGTGTTTAATTTGAACGACTGCTGAACGTCAGAGTGAATCGGTTTTATGTGTCTGAACACGAGCTGACTGACTTATGTCGAAACAAAATCGTAAATCTGAGTCCAATGTGAACACCGTCATAGGGTTTGAAAAAGAAACTAGAACATTATACTACACTTCTAAAATTTGCTACCGGCTCTTAGACTATGACCCTGAGCCCCAACCTTCTAAAAAATATTTTTTTTTTAATCTTAAAGTTAAAATAAGTCGTTTCTCTGTTATCAGAGGATTTTTAAAATTTCAAATCACGACAGGAAGTTGTTTTGGTCCCATAATAGTCGTAAGGGTAATTGTTTTTTACTTTACTTGCTCTAGACTAGGATAAGTACTGGCTTCGAGTAAGAAAATTAATTTTTCGTCATACCGTCTGTGTCGGTCTGTACGTCTGTGCGTCTGTGAATCCAATGTAATTTGAGCCAGAGTCTAAACGGGTGGATCGATTTACGATTACTTTATTGGATAGAGAGCATTTTCATGTGATCGACAATGCACTTGATGCCAAATTCGAGTTTTTGATTTAGCTTATCTAGAAAAGGCAGCTGCCAAAGAAATATTTCGGTTTTTTTTAATATTTATCAAAAACGGCTCTAAAGATTTTGATTAAACTTCCTACTCATAATGACCGAAAATAGGTTTTTCCAAAAAAATCGTATTGCGGAAATAAGGTTTTGAGTCTGTGCCAGAAAAATGCCCTAGATTTAAAAATTTTTTAAATAATTTTCATTAAGAAAAAAACTGTTAGGTACAAAATAAATAATTTTGAGACTTTTGATTTTTTTTAACCTTTTCGTTAAAGATAACATAAAGATATCATAACATTGTGGTTTTAGCTACAAAATTAAGTTCATGCCATCCAGTCTTGCATAGTTTTTATATTCACTAAGTTATAAAGAAATTTAATTAACTGGAACTCTATCTGGAATTGAAAGTTAGGCCTGGAGCTGGAAATGGCATACAAAAAAAAAGGAGTTCCTTTTAAAATTCATAAGTATAAGTAAAATATAAGTACTATAAGTAGGTACTATACTATGATAACTTCAAGAAAAAATCAAAAAAATTATCTTTAATTGGTCACAGTAAAAGGAAAAAATGTAAAAAAAACGAAAAATCGCTGTTTTTGATGGTTATTAAGTGGGTAAAAAATTTTTATAAAATGTAAAAATATTTTTTTTATACTTTATCATGTTTTAAGATTTTTTGTTAAGTTTCATTTTTATTCATCAATAATTACAATTTTGCGAAATTTTTTAGTAAAGGACTAAAAATCTACCTGCAATTTGTATGGGAAATTTCAAGTGCTCGGGGGCACGTGTTAACGTTAACCGATTTTAATGAAATTTTGCACAGAATTTTTTTAAGCCAGCCTCATCACTTTTAGGGGGGGAGGGGGGACGAAATAAATTCGAAAATTGCCAAAATAAGTGCTACTTTAATGTATGTACATAATAGCCAAACTGAAGAGACAATCTATACATAGATGCCCGATTTTTTTCTTACTCAGCAAGCATATCAATAATTACCTTATATCCAGCTTTCAAATCTAGCTCGTCCGCATGTCTTGCTTTAAAGTTGTAAAGAATAACGTACAGGTTTGTTGGCAATAACCGGTGAGACTTCTGAAATAAAGAATATAATTTTTTTAATTTTTGAACAAAAATATTTTTTTTTTTCGTTCTTTTTTAGCGCTAGCAAAGCCATTAGTAGCAAATGCAATTTGTTTAAATTATTAAAAATGATATAGGATGAGAACAACATTTTTAGGCGCCAGTTATAGCCATCATTGAAATTCATCATTGAAAATTTTAATGATGTACTTTAACGGCTATATTATTGACTTTCTTCAAAGCTAGTTTTACTGAAAAAACTAGTTCTATTGGAGTTTCGAGTTTTTATGTTTTCAAAAAAATTACTGATTTGATTTTGATGTCAAACTATGTATGAATATTTTGAATTAGATGTCAAAGTAATAAAAATTAGTGAAAAAATTAAAACTCGAAACCTCAATAGAACTAGTTTTTGCTCAAAACTAGCTTTGAAGAAAGCAATCAATATGGCCGTAAGACGTTTAGGAAAATCTATGATTATTTTGATTCCAAAATAAAGCTTATGACTTAATTAATATATCTGGCCAAAAAAAAAAAACTGAATTTCGGCCCAACCGTTCTCCTGAAATGTCTTTTATTTTTTCAATGATCCTTGATAAGGCAGTGGAATCATTGAAATAATTAAAGTCGACTTATATGAAAGGTTGGGCTCAAATGAAAAATTTAGTTTGGCAATAAATATTAAAAGGGTCGTCAGCTTCATATTGGGATCATAATAAATACTAATTTTGCTTTTTAAATGCCTCAAAACTTAAATTATAAATTTTCAATGATAAGCTTAAGCTATAACTGGCGCCTTAAAATTTAAAATCTTTAAGACAAAATTAGACAATGTAGATGTATGTATATATATATTTAAGCGAGAATTTTGTGAATTTAATTTAAAAATAAAATTTATTTCAAAAGTTATTTCTTTGAGACGACATTTTGAAGAAAAGGTATTTTATTTTCATATTGAACGTGACAAAAAAAAAATATAAATGCAGGCATAATTGAAAAAGTATTTATATGTAGATACAATAAAAAAAAAAAACGATAATTAGATTAACTGTGCATTTACCTACAAGGTGGCGTAAAAGTCATAACCCTGCCTATGCCATAAATCGGACCCTAATAGCCATATCAATTCTAAGGCGGCCACTTATAGCCGATAAATAAATGATATCGATGATATAAGTGGTTTCTCGACTTAATGGGAAAAAATAAGACATTAAATAAACATAAAGCATCGGGTGACAACTTAATAACAATAAAAAAATTTTTGTATCCAGTTTATAAAAGGTGCAAGATGAGTGGAAGAAGGAAAACATTCACCTTTCTTTTTTAACAACAATCGGGCATATTTTCAAAGATTTTTTAATAAATTATCTGCCACATCTCTTCGTACTACTAGCCTTAGGTAGGTACATACATTTATTTGTGCTTTAGACAATTTTCGAAAGTTACTCAAATTCTTATGAGTGTCAAGTTAGCGAAACAATAGGCGTTTTTCTTTTTTAGTTCAGAGCAGTTCAGAGCTGACCCCGAACTGTCAAACGAAAATATTGTGTTTCTTTTTCGTTCAGAGCGTGCTCCATGTGCTCAGAATAAAATAACAGAGCAGACAGAGTAAAAAAACTGAGCGCGGCCAACTTCATACAGTTTTCATGTAATTTGACAGATATGACAATTGAGTGCTCAGGTGTGTTTCATAATTAAATCGGAGTGCTCTGAACATACTCTGCTCAGAGTTTACTCCGTTCGCTCAGAGTCTACTCAGTGTTCTGCTCTGAACAATCTCTGAACTAAAAAAGAAAAACGCCTAATATTCGCCGATCGAAAAAATATTATGGGGATAATTTCTTGTTAGTTAGTCGTTAATTAGTTGGGAGTATTCCGAATTTGTTATTCTATATTTTCTGTTTTTTTTTACCTTCTTGTTCTATAGGGGAAGTATGTAGGTACACATTGCTTTCGTGTAAAAAAAGGTTCGGGTTGTGATCAAAATTGAAAAACGATGATGGAGAAGTCCGAAAAAGTCGGTCTGTTTTTCCGTGCGTTTGTGCGTCCGTGCGTTCGTGCGTCTATGCATCGGGTGGGCCGATTTGCCTCAAATTTGCTAGGTATAGAACATTTTTATGTAATTCCCTGAGGGGAAATTCGAAATTTGATTAAGCTCATGTAGAACAGGTAGTTGCCATATAAATATTTCGGTTTTTTTTTCTTCAAATTTTCTCGAAAATGGCTCTAAATAGATTTTCGCACATGTTAAGAGCCCAAACCATAGAGTCCGTCGCATGCGTTGCGGCAACATATCCGTTGACTTATGAAACAGATAGGGGTGACCCAATGGAAACGTTGCGTTGTTTTGACAGCTTTATTCAAATTACTAGATGCGTTCGATTTTTCGAAGATAGTGCGCACTAAGGAATGTCAGTGCATTTTATAGAATTGTAAAAAGCTTTATTTGTAGGGAAATAATTTTGGCTTGACCAAAAATTAACGAACTTATTTTTTTCTACCCCAATTCGGTAGGGAAAGAACGTTTAAAGAATTTGATAAAACTTATTTATGGATTCGTAGCCTACTACATAATAAATGAATTTTGTTCATATTAATTCGATGGGAAAAGTAGTTAGGGAAATAATATTCCATGAATATCATTAAACGAGGAATAAGTCGCGTCAAATGTGTAGTCAGCTTAAATAAAGCAAACATGGTTTCATGGCAATGCTATTTTCACAAACAGCTGAGACCACAGTAGGCAGATCGATACTCGATCTTGTCTATCCGGCCTCCCAGCTAGGTAGAACTTCCTCTTTTGGTGTCCAGTTTTCTTTCAGGACAGTCGTCCCCCTTTAACAATTATTTCGGAACTTTGATTGGCTAACATAAGGTTCTAATTAGAAAATATAATACTAATTAGAAATTTTACAACTAAAATATACCAGATATTATTATTAAAAAAAAAATAAAAAATAAAATAAGAATCCAAAATAGTTAAAACCTAAATCAGAGAAAGAATACGAAAATTTAAGTTTTCCATCAAAATAAGAGAAAGAAGGCCTTAAGCCTATTTGTGGAATAGTTATTAATTAGTTGTTGTTGCGAGTGAATACCTATATTTTTTATTGTAACATCATTTTTTTTTGTGTGAATCTGGCCCCCCTGACAACGTATAGAGTGACTTTAAAAAATACAAAAAGAAATAGTGAATATACTTAAATCGAAAGTGATCTTCTCTCTCTCTTAATTAATATTTAACCTCAAGCATCAGTTTCCAGCATCTTCAACATCCTATGCATATACGACATACGACGAGCTGTGCACATCTCATCATATCATTCGGTAAGTTGTTCATTCTTTTTGCTGTTTAATTATATTAATTGGAGAAGGAGAGTTCCGTTGGTTAGTGTCATTGAAGAGATTATATATCGTAAATTACGAGTAAGATCGTAATAGAATTTCTTGGCCCTACCTTAATGAAAGCTTTGCTAGAGTATTTCATGTAAGACGAGATATACTGATAGAATAAATGAAATTAAATTTGATGGCACAACAGCTCATGAAGAACTAGGGCCTAGTGACTTACAACTCTCAACCATTCCTGTGTGCGTGTCTGCAGGAATGGAGGGGACCTACAGTTTATTGCCGAATCCGAACGGCTAACGAGCGGCACTTTTCTGTGACAGGAGATACTCTTGGAGGATTTGTCAATTCCTCGCAAGAGGCAGTAGCCGTTTTATTTTCATTTTTTTTAAATAAATAGGTGGCGAGGCTGGGGATCGAACCTTAGACCTCCGGCATGACAGTCCATCGCACTATCCATCACGCCACGGCTACTACGAAATATACTGATAGACAGTTATACAAAAAAAAAAAAAAAAAAATATACTACTAAAAAAAGATATACTGATAGACAGTTATAAAAAAAAAGAAATTTAAGGTGCCTCCAGTATACATTCATTGTTTATTAAGTCGTTAAAGGGACAAAAGATCTTTTATGTTATTAATTTAAAAAAAAAAAAAAAAAGTTTAAATGCACTGAAAAGAAAAATAATTAAAAAAAAAAAAAAGAAGGAAGTTTCGTACCTATTTTTTTTTGTTTAGAATTGTTTTGAATATAAAAATTTGAATGAAATAAAATTTTAAACGAATAAAGATATTTCATTTTTAAAATTTTAAAAACGAAATGATTGTTTTTGAGTTCGTGAGTGTTATTTGAAGTTGATACCGGCCCTAGATTTCGGTAACTAAAATATCTTTTCTCTATCCTCAAGAACACCCCCATCCGACGAGCTAAAAGTCTGGGAATAAAAGGCCTACAAGAGAGGACAATAGAGAAAAGGTAGACTTGAGTTGTGTCCTTGCAGTTGAAAGGAAGTGAGGTTGTAATCACTTCTTGGCAAAATAAAGGTGTAAGGAAATAAGACCAAGGCAATGGAAATAATATTTATTTGTACTTAATAGAGTTTTTAACGTTACATATTTTATATTTTGTATGCGTATGCTGGATTTAATAAAGTGGGGTACACATTATCGATCACGTATGACAGTCGGCTAGGAGCTTACCTAACGAACCATCAAACAGAATGTACACATTATTAGTCGTGAGCAAAATTGTCATACGTGATCGATATAATGTGTACCCCGCTTAAGACTTATGTCGAATTCCTTTAACCAAAAAATTAGATTTTTTTTTGTAAACGAAATCGATTTTTTTCTTTCTATACAAGAAATTTGTCCAGAAAAATCGATTTTTTCTTCTAAACAAATCGATTTTGCTGTCGGGCCCTTAATGACTATAGTAGTTATAAGAAAACTGCATTTCAGGTTTTCCCAAAACAAAAATCGCGCTGCGGGAATAGGTGTTTGATGAAAAATTGCATTGTTTTTGAGTCATTCACGAATAGCTTCTTAATATGGGTGGACCAATTTTGTTATAATTTTGAAATCTGGTGCTTTTTATTAGGGCAAACAATATTACATTTAAAAATTTTGAAAATATTTTATAGTTTTTATCACTTTTTAAATTGATACCAAGTTAGCAAAGCAGCAAAAAAAAACATAGAAAACATCGATCGAAAAATTCGAAATTATTACAACTAATTAACGACTAATAAATGGCGAATTATTTACCTAATATTTTTTCGATCGGCGAATGTTGCTTCGCTAACTTGAAACTCATCAAGTTTTTAGCAATAGATAATATAATTTTTTTTGATTTACTAAAAGCTTTAATTTTTGAAATGTTTTCCTTTTTTTTCAGTCAAAAAATGAAGCACTTAGCCCTATTCTGCTAAACAGGTGATCGAGCGTTCGATTCACTTCAACAATTCACATTCGCTCGTCGTCTCCATTCTGTTAAACGTCGGGGAAACTAATTTACCTACCCTTGTTTCGAATCTTTTGAAAATTATAGGTTAGTATTGAAGAAAGCGTAATGGGCAAATTTGTATGGAGCCTGGGCGTAAAACCAACAGAAATGAAATGTATACCAAATGAAAGGTTGATTTGTGTACATCATTTTTTACTATAGCTCAAAACTGCCGGAGAACAGAGATAGAGCCAGTTGAATAATGACCGGATGTATAACTGAAATTATGTGCTTATTAATAGGCTTAAACCTGAATTACATGGATATCTTACTTCCTACAAGGCTGAAACTTTTGTCACAGAATATATAAAAACCACAGACTTACACTCCGGTTCAGTCAATTAGGTCGATTAGGCCGGTATGTATAAAAAACTTTAAAATTAAGGAACAATTCTATCTAACCGGAGTGTAAGACTATCTATCTTTCTGTGACGTAAGCTAAGTTTTATCTTTGTAGCAAAAAAGGTATGCATATATGCAAGGATTAAGGGGCTTATTGCGGGAGTCTATTCGAAAAAAGTCTATTCGACAAAAGTCGATCAAAATTCTTGATAGAATTGAAATTTCTTTCAAATAGAAAAAAATAGTAAATATTCAGTACAAATATTAAAAGTCAAATAGAAAAATATTAACGAATAGAATTTTAAAATAACGATAGTAGACTTTAATTCTATTCGACAAGATTCTATTTCATCCGCAATAAGCCCCTAATAATTAAATCAGATGGTAGATCTTGAGTGTATGAGTAAGTATATACGAGTAAGACCAACTGAAATATAACGATGCTATAGAAATGTTTTTATATATCGATAACATTTACACTATTAACCGAATGAGCTTGAAAATCATTTCTCATTTTTTTTTTACAATAAAACATTTTGAAAAAATCTGTATTTTATTTTGATTATTTTGAATCAAAAATAAAACAATATAAATATTAATATGCAGTTGTTGTGTTTTATTCCATCCTTCTAAAAAATGATTTTCAAGTTCATTCTGGGAATTAAATTTAACAAATCACGGCTAATATTCTTGTACGCGTCCGGGTAAGGGAGTGTCCGCTTAAGGGATCGTAAAATGTATAGAATTCAGATCCAAGATCCACGGTCGTGAGAATTTGTCCGCCTAAGGGGATTGTCCGCTTAAGGGAGCTGTCCGCAATAGGAGATTTTACTGTATTTGCAATTATATTGTAAGGAGTATTTTTACTTCAAAAATGTTAAATGAGGTTAATTAATCATTAAAAAAAATGTATAGCGAATTAATAATTAAGAAAAAAAAATGAAAAAAATGAAAGTGATATGCAAAAAAGCCACTAAGCTACCTGTACTTGTCTTACGGGTGATGGACACGGCGAAGTACTAGCTGATGACAATGACTTCTCCATGTCATCTGGCAGATCCACAGATCCAGTTCTCATTCCTCGATTAGCATACAAAAGCTTTCGCTGATGAGATGGACTAGATGGCGCTGTAAAAAAATTTGACAATTTAAATAAAAAAAATCTTATACAAAATAAGTTAATCTTAAGTAGAAAATGTAAAATTAAATAAAGTAAAATTAAATTACCAAACTACTTTCTAGGGAAGGAAAAAAATCTAAGATAATTTTTCTAAGAAAAAAAAAAACTGCTAATTTGCGAATCGTGCAAAAAAAAAAACTATAGTCGTCTTTTTGTAATTGCTACTGTTACGCATTTTAAATTGTTCAAAAATCATGTTTGTTTTTTTAAAGCTTGAAAAATAAATCTACGTTATTTAACTTTTTATATGTACTTGTTTTTTGCTTACAGGATGAATTCATTAAAGTTTTTCTGAGTCTCATTATTATTTACAAAACAAAAAAAAAACTCTACAAGTAAACACAGTGTACTTTATGTAATAAAAAAAAATAGTTGTTTGGATTTTGTAGGTAGTACTGTCCTAAATTTATTCGTCTATGATAGTTGTAAGGGTGGCAGTGGTATTGTGGGTGTTGATGGGGTTTAGCTTGTGAGAGTAGTTTTAAGAGGTTTTGGAAGCGGGTTTGGTGAATAAATGTTAAATTTTTTTTGTTTTTGTTTTTGAAGCTGCGTTTGTTGGAGTTTATGTTTCGCTTGGAAAAATATTCATTTGGTATTTCATATAAATATGTACTCGTATACCATGTATATGTACATGTAGTTCCGTTTCCGTTATGCAATTCAAACAAATCTTAACGGCTCTTGTGGCGAAAAAATGTAAATTATGGTGCTTTAAGTTTACATTTTTACATTTTTTTTTTTTTCAAGTTTACGATATGGAAAGAGCTAGCGGGTGGTTGACCACCAAGACATCTGATATTTCAAGCTTGAAGCATCATCCACCTTTGAGCTCAAAAGTTTTTCTGTGTTAAAATTTATTTTTTTGCTTTGTTATTTATTTTTATATCTCTGCATTCGTTACTTGAAGGACTTACACAGGACACAAGAGGACACAGAGGAATGAAAAAATAAAATACAAAAAAAAAGTATATCTTTTCAGGGTGTACTTACAATGCAATCGACTGTTGTTTGATGGCGGTGTACTATGCTCCAATTGACCTCCAGATCCTCCATGGTAGTACGATGATGCTCCTGCCACTGGTTGCCTACGACGCATCTGACCATGCAACTCTGAAGACTCGGGCGAGTCCAAGCTTAGTGATTTCATGCGAAGATTAAGTTTTTGGCGTCGTGGTGAATGGGGAGCTAGATTTTATTTATGAAGTTGCAATATTATTGAAATGCTTTTTAAGGATTTTTTGTGTGTGATAAAATAATTTGTTAACTTTTATGTTCATGTTTAGTTTAAGATTTATTTAGGATATTTTTGTTAAGTAGTAGTGTGTATAGGTTGTTTTTTTTTTTTTTTTAGTTTTGGTGAAAGATCAAAGTTTAGAAATTGGTCTTGTAAACTAGGTATAGAGATTGTGCAGTGTTTACAGGAGATTTG
The DNA here is from genome assembly GCA_947049315.1 of Epistrophella euchroma. Lineage (NCBI taxonomy): Eukaryota > Metazoa > Arthropoda > Insecta > Diptera > Syrphidae > Epistrophella > Epistrophella euchroma. The sequence continues at coordinate 113,857,599 of OX346245.1, read as the reverse complement.
TGTAGTATTGATTGAATATTAAAAATAATTTGGTCACAATAAAAGAGTACAACAGGCCAAGTGTAGATATTTTTAATGTTAGACATGCATTTATGACAATATATGCATACAAGACATTATAAGCTTTTGTGGGGTAACATTCCATTAATTACAATGTGCTTATATCAGTATACACCAAGTAGAATTGTGTGGTTTCAAAATACAAACAGAAAGAGTTGGCAAATATAAACAACAACATAAACAAAATAAGAACATTTTTTTTAAAGATTTTGTACAATTTAAATTAGTTTAAAATAATTTTTTAGTTTGAATTTTTATAAAGATTATTTTTTATTAATTTCAATTAGGTATTGCTGCACTTTAAATTGTTATTCCTTTGTAGTTTATTTTCGAATTTTATACGAATTTTTATAGACAATTCATTAATAAAAAAAAAACAAATAAATTGCTATACATAACTTGCTTTGAGTTAGAAAAAAAATCATCATTTTTGCAAATAAATCTAACTTTTTACTCACCTCACTGATTTTGACTTTATCACATTACAAATAAACATCCTTATTACATAAATAAATTAGTTCTCAGTGACTTCTAATCCTCTTAATTAACAACAACTGTCATTGGTAGAAATTAACAACTCAGGTCAGAAAAATTAAATCTCATAATATTAACTTCGTCAAAAAGTCCTTGGTATTTTACAGCGAAACTGGGAAATTTAGTTGAATAATTCTTTTACTATCCGAGATCACTGAATCATAATTTTTCTGAACTGCACTAAATGATTAAAACATACAAATTTGTTTGTTTCTCTCGTTGTCGAAGTGTTGATTTTATTATTTTTTTTTTTTTGAAAATTGATTTTGGGAAAAAGTTTTCATGAAAGAAAACCAAACAGCTTCATGAAAAGTTTAATTGAATACAAATTTTGTACACAATATTTATTTTGGGCCGTTTTGACCTTTATAGAAGTGTTATTTACGAACCATACCTTGTAAAAAAACAACTTCTATAAAAACTTGTAGAAAATGGTGTGTTCCACAACTTTGTTCAAAAGTTTTTTTTTTTTTATTAGCTGTTGCGTTGGGTTGATATGAGGCAAACAATAAAATGAACATACTTTTAGGAGACTAGTTTACAAGTCGATTTAATTTTGGGCTTTTTTGATCAAGGCAGTCGACTCTTTGTCAAGTGACGATATTGGCATTTAAATTTTCTAAAAATTTTTAAAGATCTTTAGGTACTAAATTTTATTCTTAAGACTCATGTGAATTAAAGAAGTATACCTTCCCAGGTAATAATATTCTAAAATTACTACGACCGAGGTTAAGAATGAATACCTTCTACCATCCATTTTTCATGAAATCCACTTTTTGATGCAGTTCTGTATGGAATTTTGAGCTGTTTCGCTGAATGTTGCCAAGGCTATGAAAACTGCTGCCAAAATTTAGTTATTATAGTTCAATAATAAAACATCCTATCATTTTAGCGCATAAAATTTCTTTTATCATCCAGGCCCAGCAGAACATCCTCAGTCCGAGTGAATACTGAGTATAAAATATAAAAAAATGTTACCTATTTATTTTTATTTTTAAATAAATAAATAACTGCACTTTCAATTTGGTGAAATGAACCCATATCTAGGTTGTCAGTATGGTCGCTATAAATATCTTATATAGCAATATTATTTAATCGAGCCTGGAAGAATCTTGGGGTGTTTGAAATTTGAAGTTTTAAGATGAACCTGTTTTGAGCTGTTTTGAAATTTGGGCTGACGAAAAATCTGAGGTTCTTCAAGTCCAAGCAGAACTACAGCTTGAGTGCTTTCTTTCCAAGTATTGAAATTGTAATTGAAGCGCCTAGAATGAGAAGGGATCAAGTGACATTTTTTGATTTTTTTTTATCGATAAAGGTGTTAAAACGACAACTTAAATTTTGGTCTAATTGTCGTGTCTCTATTGTTATTACTTACACAGTTAGCTTCAGATAAAGGGGTTAAATACACGTTTGTTTTGATGTTTTTTTTTGCAAAAAGGGGTTAAATAACTTAACACCTTTATGAGCTGAGGACTCATTTTTAAATAATTTGTTTGCATAAAGGTGGGTAAGTGCAAACTTAACCTTTAACTTTATACCCCTAGAGCACCGTTGGTTCTATGAAAAGGCCATATCTAAGAAGGCCATATCTGAGATTTCTGACAGCAAAAAGAAGCCTGCTAAAACCAAACATTAGAAAAGCCAACAGTCACTTAACCCCTTATTAAAATGGAAAGGTATGGTCATGGTGTATTTCATGAGACTATGAAAGGAAAAATTGGAGCATTTTCCTTTAAATATTCGCCAAAATCTTTCCCACAATACCAGGTATTCATAAAATGAATAATTTTAAATATTCAAACTAACAAACAGTATCCATCAAAGTTTTCAGTTCAACTATTCATATACATACTACATTTTGTAGATTTCAAAAAATTAAAAATATTGTATTATATAATAATTATAATATTTAAATTATTGCGATTTTTTATCTTTTCAATTTTTCTTGAACTTGCTGGAAAAATTATTTGTTAATCTCGAGTGGGTACTTTACCCATTTAAAAAATCATATTATCTGCCGGGCCTGCTATCATCACATTTTCCTTAGGCTTACATTTTTTAGGAGCAGATTTCGCTTTCGATAAACATAACATCCTATCACTCCTTTCAACTGATTTTCACTGTATGATATTTGAAGTTCTGGTTCATTTTCACAAAAAAAAATTCTTCTATCAGCCAAAAAAAAATCTTATTTTTCACAATCAGACAATTTATTTTTAAAGAAATATTCATTTTCATAACTTTTTGCCCCTTTTTAGAAATTTTTTGACTTTTCAATTTGCTGTACCTTTTTAACGTTTAATGTTACAAAAAAAGTGAAAAGCTATTTTTGTTGGAAATTATATGAGCTTTAAGATTGACACATTTGATTTTTCTCTAACACAAACTGTTTTTGAGATATTTGCCAAAAACTCCCATTTTCATGACTGTTTGCCTCTTTTTTAGAAATTTTTTTGACTTTTCGATTTGCCGTAATTTTTTAACAATTAAGCTTACGAAAAAGTGAAAATCCATTTTTGTTGAAAATTACATGGGCTATAAGATTGGAGAAAAAAAAATTTTATCTAACACAAACTGTTTCTGAGATATTTGAAAAATACTCCTATTTTCATGACATTTTCGCCCCTTTTGAGATTTTTTAACTTTTGAAATCGCCTCACCTACAAGATTAGGGAACAACATTTTTCTCTCACAAACCGTTTTTGAGATATATGCAAAAAAACTCATTTTTAGACCCTTGGACCACTTATAACTGACCTAGCGGTCATCGGATCGATGAGGAACTCTCTCAGTTTTTAAAGAGTTTCATTACCAACGTTCATGCCAAATTTCAAACTGTAACTAATTATTTTCTTTCTTTGGCATTTTTTTTGTCTATTATTACTGGACTACAGTGGATTCATAAACTGGAAGTGGTAATGTTAAAGTTTCCAAATCGTCACAAAAATAGTCGAATGTTTTTATTAAACTCTTGATTTAGGATACCTAATAAAAATAATATTTTTGATCCACAGTTAGACAAAATTTGTACTGAATGTGAAAATTATACCAAACTTTAATTTTAAATTAAGATGTTGTGTCAAAACCGTAAGAGTAGCAAGAGTATCAACGAATTTTAGGTGGAATAGACTACAGTCGAGCCAAAAACAAACATCTCCGTCATGGTAATTCAACTTCCTTACCATTACGTTAGAAACTTAAATCATTCTGGTTTCTAACTCATTTTGGATTAATTATGGAATTTCTGATAATAAAGCGAACTTAAGATAGTTCCCAATTTTAAAAGAAAGAATTAAGCATTTAACTTTCAAATGAGAAAGACTTAATTTTCAAAGAGGAGGTAACTTGTTTTTTTTTTTTTTTTTTTTTTACATAGAATGAGAAATAAAATTGGTTTTGATGATAGTAATTTCCGAGTAAAATATGTGTAATATATTTATTACATTTTTGATGAAAACCCATACCAATTTTCACTCTGGTAACATTAATTTGTCACATAAGTTACAATTTAAAATAGTATTGATTTTCATTCAAACAAAAGGTGTTGAATATTGACTTTTAGGTAAATAAGACATATCCATCTTTTATGTAATATTTTACACCATATAGATACATAATGTACATAAATACATATGTGGCCCATTTGCTAAATCACCAGATTTCTAATGTCACAAACGTAACACAACTAAAATAGATCCTATAACAAAACTAAATCAAATATTTTCTAAATTCTTATCATCTACTCAGTCGGTGACGCGTGCAAAGTGTGTAACTCCATTGTACTAAATTTTACAGGAGAGCAAAAAAACTTTCTATTTTCAAAGTTAGTGATGTTATTTGCTTGAAATTTTAACCACTTATTTTCCAAAATGTTTATTATTGATCAACATAACTCAAAATTAAAATAATGCAAAATTCTTATTCAGTTTTCTTATAAAGTAAAATATTTGTGGAACAAATAATAATATTAAATAAAACTGTTTAAATTTAGACTTTGAACAATAAATCATTTTATTAAGAAACAAAACAAAAAAACGAGAATAGTTATGTACTTCAAATTTAATTCAAATTGGATCAAATAATTAAATAAAATAAGTATTAAAACTTTAACAAAAGATAATCCATAATAAAGCGATGTTATTTTTTAGTCCAAGAGTATTGTTGAACGTATTTTTGCACACCCGGTATGTCATGCCATTGTTTTTCAACAGATACGTAACACTAAAATTTCGTCTTGAATTTTCAGCCTGACCTCGTTGTCGTGTAACGTTTTTATATTTGTTAAGTTTCTCACGTATTCTCGTTTTTCTAGCCAGCACTTTTGCCAGAATGCGTCAAAAATGGAACGCCTTTGCAGTTCGCTCAACTTTCTGCATTCTAGTCGAGTGTTATTCTCAAATGCGCGGCGGATCGCTTTTGATGGCGGATTTGCATTTTCCTATTCATTTCATGCCAAAGCGAAAGTTCTCACTACATGTCATTTTGAGTTTGAAAGCGATAGGTGTCTAGGTGGCGGATTGAAAGAAAATGTAAATACGTACATAATTTGCAAATAATTATGTATCTTCTTCAATTTCGGCAAATAAAAAAACACACTATTCCATCAAAATGATTTTATTTATTTTTTGTTAAGAGCAACAAACATTGCAAATTATAGGTAAATGCAAATACTTTAAGCACAAAAATAAAAACAACTTTTTTGGACGGCAAACGAAACAGCTGACAATTAAATGAGAAGAGTGGAAGTAAAAATGGGAGTGGCCTGGAAATTTTTGGAATTAAGTGAGAGAAACTGGAAGGTTCATTTGCGTCCTCGATCGAATTTGAAAATAACCAAAAGCTAACACGGTCGAATGTGAGGTTTCGCTTTTAAAGCGATTCGCCGCGCATTTGATAATAAACCCCCAGGTACATGGATTGACGACAAATTTTCCACCTAATTTTTGCTACCTTATATTCCCAATGGCCATTTGATTTTCGTTTGCCATTATAAGGCAGCACCATTTCCCTCTTTTTTTTTTATTTTCTTCAAACTTCAAACTCTTCGTTTAGTCTAGCCTACGTTTTCTTTTTACTGGCAACTTTTCCTAGTTCAAAGATTTTTCCAGTTCCACAGTGTTACTATGAATTTTCTCTTCCTCATAAATACGTATGTCTGGCAGTTCTTCATTTGGATTTTTAGAATTTCCATTTGTTCTATTTTGCTTCAAATCTGTTGTTATGCATGATTCGGTGGTGCTTAACTGGCTGAACAGAATGGTGACGCAGACGGAAACGGAGACGGAGCCGGAATAGCTGTCAAAATTTTAAATACACACAAATTCAATGTTGCGAACACAACGGAACGTAGACGCATACGGAGCTGCAGACGCAGACGGAAGAGTTCGCCAACTTTTAACTTTTGAAGTACGGCACTTTTGATGTTTCAAATTGTATGAAGAAAAAAAACAACTTTTTGGGTCGGGAAAAAATATTGTGGTTATTTGTATCGCGAAAAAAATTATTTATTAAAAGGAAAATTATTGGAAACAAAAAATGTGAATTCTGAGCTTGTACACAATAATATTCTTTTGTTTTTCTTCAAAATACTTTCAAAGCTGTACAGCTCCATTGTGGACATGTAAAAAAAATAACGTACGACACTTTTTGACAGCTCTTCCAGTTCCGTCTGCGGCTTCAGTTCCGTCATTCTATTCTGTTCAGCCAGTAAGGTCGCGTAATCTACTTCTGAAATGTCGTATGCTATTATCATGTCATTATCGAGCGCTTCTTCCAAAATATTGGACTCGTCCACAAAAGTCGTTCTTGATTCGTGTGGAGACTCTTCATCATTGTTGTTTCGTAGTTTGATATTCAACAAATTTAACATTTGTAATCCTCGAGACATGATTAGAAGCTAAAAAAAGGAGAATTTCATATAAAGTCACATTGCAATGGCTATAACAAGAAATGTGTATCTCCTTCTTTCTAAAAAAGTAGAACGAATGCAAATGGTGTAACTCTTTTACCACTTTTCCGAAGATTTTGTAGGAAAAATATTGATTTTCGTTATTAAACAACTTTTGTAGGACACTTACCGTAAATGTATTATTAAATAAATGTTATCAAAATTAATAACAGAAGCTTATGTTCACGAATATTTGTTTTTCTTCGCAACACGATATCAATCACAACCTTTTACAGCTGCAAATTGCGGAGATACACTTTTTCTCCAATAGATTGATACGTTGCGGAGTTACACATTTTTCTAAACTGCCATTCTAACGGTTATTATAAACCAAATGGGGATTCCCAGTTTAAGGGATTGTAGTATATGCTTAAATCTAATAGATGGCATCAAAATCTCATTTCCGAAAAATTTGCAGTTACACACTTTGCACGCGTCACCGACATAACCTGATTCCTTATTCACTCTTATTTTGGAATGGAAAAAAGAAAAGGAAATATGAGAAGAGAAATGTATCCAATTTTTTACCTAAAGTTATAACAAATTATAAATAAATTAACAAATATAACATGTTTTTATTTAGATTCAAATTAATAATACAATAAACTTTTGAAATATGTTACTAACTAAGATTATTACAATAAATATATATTTTATGGCAACAAAAAAACTTTAAGCAAAAATAAATAAAATAAAATAAACAATAACAATAAAAAAAAAGTTGTTAAAAAGTTTTATTATTATTCACTGACTTGGGGCTTTTCGTTCATTAAAATTACTGAGTTAAATTAAAGCTAATTTTAATTATATTTTTAAATTTCGTATAAAATATTGCTTCAGATTCGTTCTTATTGGGACGTTATTTATTAATGGATTTAAAAAAGTGGTTTTAAATTCTAGGTATAGCAATTTCTATATTTATCAATTTTTCGCGTTGGCAGTTAAAAATAAAAGAAAACGTAATTAGGTTAGGTATAGATTTTATAATGTAGTTTGCGGAGTCAATTTTAATTAAAATTTATGGTTGGATAATGTTTTAAGAATTTATTTTGGTCGCTTTTTACGTGCTCCCTTGTTGGTGGACGTTGATTTACTATCCTCTTCGTAATTAGTTTCTGTTGGTAGCAGGAAAAGTGGCTGACCGAATGGTCTACTTCGTTTTGTGTCATCTTCTGAAACTATGAATATAATTCGTATAAAATTTACTGCCACATAAATAATAAATATTATCATCGTTTTCTTAATTAAATTAGGTATGTAGGTATACAGGTTTATGTATTTTTAATTTTAATTGGTTTCTTTCTGTTTTATTTATTTAATTTTTTTTTATTCTTTGAAATGCAAGATAAAAAATTAATACCATGCCAAACCAACTCACCAACATCATTGCATTTATTTTTTTTTTTTTCAGGGAAAAAAATAATTCAGGTTTCTGATTTACAACGAATTGCAATTCAAAAAGTTTTGTTTCAAATTTTAATTAGCTGGGTTTCTGCTTTTTAAAATGCCAAAAATAAAAACAAGCTTTTGGTCCTTTTTTTAGTCCGAGGAAAAGAAAATCATTTCGCATAGCACAGCATCCATTCCATTCCACTCAAAACCGGAAATCACACACACAAAAATAATAAAATTCCCTTGAATGAGAAATCCTTAAAAAATATGGAGGCACATTTTACCTTAAAAAATGTAAATGTAATAAAAGAAAAGGCAAAGGCACCGCACGAGCACAATCTTTACTTTATCGCTAGAATGAAAAGGTACGAAATTAAAGCTTATTTCTCAAATTAAATTGGTTAAGAGCTCTTCATTCGACCAAATACCTTCTATTTTTGTATAGATGACTCAACAAAATCTCCAAATTTAATCTTAATAATACATTTTTACTCAAAGAACAACCAAATTCAAGAGAACGAGGATTGTGTACCTACCTCCTATAGACCTTTTGTTATAAATTGGCCTATTCTTTTGATGGAATCTATAACAACTATTATACAAGGCAACTTGCAACTTTCTGTATTTTTCGCCTTTTGTTGTAGTTGTTTTATTTTCCTATATTGTTCATCTGGACTCGACATCCTGCACAAAAAAAAAGGACAATTGCCTTGATTTCTTCTTGTGTATGTTCGGGTATAGAGAACATGTTGTAACAGCTTGGTATTTTTACACTACATTTAGGCATTTTATACTTTTAGTTTTTTTTTTTTTGGGGAGGGGGATTTGGAATAAATTCTTTTGGTCAACTTAAACAATTGAAGTTGTTGAAAATTGGACTGAAATATTTTTCTGTACACGTCCTCGACAGGATTAAGAAAACAAAAGGGATGGAAAAAAATGAAAATAATGAAACAAGTAAGTATTAAAACAAAGACATGGGGAATTTATTTTTTTTTATGGAATAATTTAATTGTTATCATTATTACATTTGATAATGGTAGTATTGTTATGTTATGAAACATAGGGGTGGCTGGCGGCATTCGAAACCCTTATGCCGGTCACGTTGCCGGCCGTCTGTCATCACAACCAACACAATTTATTTTTTTTTTACGAGTTGGTAGTTGACGGCATAAACTTGTATTATAAAAATAGACCGTTGTTAGACATGTTTGCTGAGATGGAAAGTGCAGTTGAGCAGGGACGTAGCTTAGTGTATTTCCGATGCTTGGCGAAATTACACAGTTGCCTATCAAATTTAACACCTGATTAATAATGATTTCTTATAAATTTTTCAATTTCGGATAGTGCCTACTATGCCTAATTCAAATCGCATACCTACCTTGTGACAACAAGCTAGAGCGTGTAGATAAGAAAACATTCGTATGGCCGAGGGGGTCTATTTTTGTATGAATTTCTAGTCAATTTCTAGTCAAAATAAAAATCGGATACCTAAATGTCTTTTAGTTTTTGAGAAAATTGAAAATAACAAAATCTTATTTACTACTTAATTAGTAGAAATATGGTCCTTGGAGCAACAAAATAACGGATGCGGAAGTCGAATTTAAGGACAACTTGCTTTTGTTATTTTGAATTTTCTTATAAACTAGAATACATTCTGTTACCTGGTTTTTAGTGTTTGACTACAAATTGATGGGAGCATTGAATATTAAACACACAAATACTACTTAATAGGATAAAATTTTGAACAAAATCAAATTGAACACAATTTAATTTTTTTGAACATTAATTTTTGAAAAATTGTTCACTCAAAGAACTTAGAAAAATTATTTGGCTTTTTAAAAAAGTATAGCATGCCATTGTAGCTGTTACCGTTTTTTTTTAATATTTTTTTTTTTCTGTTTAAGTAATTTTTTTTTGAAAATTGTCCCTCCCCTTATTTTTTTAATTTTCTCAAAAACTAAAAATATTTGAGCATCTACTCTGCAGGTCCGTCACGCTGGGTCTACCACAACGGAAATTCAAAAATCTAGCTATGCAGGAATTAGGGGGTGATTTGGGGCTAATTTAGCACCCCAACCTCAAAGGTGCCCCAAATTCTCAGTTCTTTGCTCTCTAAACGGTGAAGGGAACTTGGGGCTTCTTGGGGATTGGGGTACTAAATTAGCCCCAAATCACCCCCTAATTCCTGCATAGCTAGATTTTTGAATTTCCATTGGACCCAGCTTGACGGACCTCTACTCTGCAGTGTTTGGCTAGAAATTAATAGGATCATCGAATCATCGAATATAACACACACAAATACCACTAATTAACGTAAAATTTTGAACAAAATTAGTTTGTACGTAATTTTTTTCAATATTTTTTTTTTAAATTCTTAATTTGAGAATTTTTCAAAAATTGCTTTCTCAAATAATTTGAATAAAAAAGAAAATAAAAGATCTTCCTTCTGGCTTTAAAGAAAACGTACATCATGGTATTGTAGGTATCACCGTTGTTTTGTAATGGTTTTGTTCCTAATTTAAGTCGGTTTCTTTAGAAAATTGCCCCTCCCGCCTAAACGGGGAGAAAATAGACCCCCTTCTAATACGATTTTTTCTTGTCTCAACACAAGCTATTTTTATTTCAATGGTGGAAATCCGACGAAACGAACATCAGAAATTAATTTCTGTTTCGTCTGCTCCTTCGACCCCATAAATAAAATTTAAAAAAAATTATGAGTTTTTAGATAAATTATTTTTCAAGGAAACAGACATAATCTCAAAATCGAGGAAATCAAAAATCCCGAAAACCCAAGATTCAGAAAACCAAAAATCCCGAAAACCCAAATCGACTCAAACAAAAAAGACAAATTCCCGTTAGTTAAAGAAAATTGATTTAAATTGTCTGCAGGGAGTCCGACATAATCCCGAAATCCAAAACCTCAAGAGCTGGAAATCTAGAAAACACAAAATCTAGCAAACCTAAAATCCCAAAATCCAGAAAACTCGGATTCCGGAAACCCGAAATTCAAAAAAACCAAAATCCTGAAAACTCATAATCCCAAATCCAGAAAACGCAATGTCAAGAAAACCGAGAAAAACACAAAACCCAGGAAACATAAAATCTCAAAAAAACTCAGAAAAACCGAAATAATAAAATTATTAAAATTTAAATTTATTATTAAAATTGAAAAAGAAAACAAAATACCTAATAATTTTACAAATAAAAAAGATACAAATTTTAAAATTATTTTCTCATAGGTTTTCGTTTTATGTAATTTTTTTCTAATTTTCGATTTTGGGAAAAAAATCGGAATTTGTGTTTTCTGAATTCTGGTTTTTTGGATGTTGGTTCCTCTGGATTTTGGTTTTATTTCCTTTGAATTTTGCGCTTTCTGGATTTTGGGTTTTAGGGATAATGGGTCTTCTGGAATTTGGGTTTTACAGAATTTGGGTTTTTGTAATTCTGTTTTCGGGATTCTGACCCTAAACCGTATTTAAGCCATCAATATCTAACAAGAACAATTTTTTTACCTTAAATACATTAAGCTGCCTTCTTAAAATATTATTTATCTATGTACAAAATTTTAAAAACTGTGATTTGGAATTTTCAACTATTCATTTTATGAACCATGTATAAATTAATATACATTTATATGAAAGTTGAAATAAATACTAATACAAATATGATCTTCATCAGTTAATAATTAAGAAATTAATGTTAAAGTTTATGTGTTTCAGATTAAAAAAACAAGACTTATTCATACATCGAAGACGAAAAAAAATAAAATTCTAATGCAATTAATTACGTAAACAATCAGATATAAAAAAAAATGAATAAAACACTTATCACACCAACATTCATACTCCATAGTTATTATAAAAACAATCAAAAAAAATATAATTAAAAAAAAAAAACAAAAAAAACTATTAAACTCATTTACACTTTCAAACAAACGCCATCTGCCCACTCAAAGCTCTCTTAGACACTTCAAATTTCACTTCCGGAAGGTCACAGTGTTTATAACTACACAGTGAACGGAAAAAGAAATGAACCAACAAACAGTCCTGCATTACAAAGGATAAAGAGGACATCTTTGTTGCACAATCCGGAAAGTGTAAATGAGCTTTCAAATTACTAAAAAAAAATAATAATCATGGCCGGAAAAATAAAAAAAAAACCAAGTAAACATAAATCCAGGATAATGACACTGCAGACGGATATACTGCAGATACTGAATATAATACAATTCCTATGGTTGCCTTCTTTCTCTACTTTGCGCAAAAAAAAAAAAAAATATAAAATAATTGGAAGCGAGCTTGGTGTGGATTTTATTTGTTTTTTTCATTTAATAATTTTACAGAAATAAAAATAAAACACATATAATTCAGTGAATTAAGAAATAATAAAAAAAAAGTCCATCAAATATTAACAACAAAAATGATTGTTTCATCATGATTTACTATGATTTTTACATGACACCTGCTCGGTTGGTGTAGAGTTTCGTGTAGAGTGTTTGTTTCTTTTGAATATTATCAGATAAATGTTACCATTTTGATGCAAGATATTCACAATTTAATATTAACAAAAACATTTATAATTTCAGTGATATAAAAAAAAAATAAAATAATTTTTAAAAAATACACTTATATCATAAAAAAATGAAGAAAAAATTATTTCATAGAGCTGGCATCAAAATTATGGCAAACAACTGACGACAAGGAGATAATATTTATATATAAATATAGAGAGAGAGAGAGATAGAAAATTATTGATTGCATTATTACAATTATCGTCAGTGGACACGTAATTACTTTCTGGCAATGATATTGATCGATGTTGGGATGATCGGCTGCGCAAGCGTCCAAGGCCAGACAGAGGTCTAAATCCTGCAAACAAGCGACGCCTTAGTCCAGAATCATTTGGATATGCCACAGATTGATTTGATGATAACACTGTTGTTGCAACACCCGCCGTTGATGGGATGCGGCAATCTTAAAGTAATATTATACACAGAGTAAAATGCAATGAATATGATGATGGTTGATGATTTGGCAAAATACTTAATATTTCATTTTGTTTTATTTTTTAATTTTAGCATCATAATTATTAAATACAAAATTTTTAATGATGATTAAAATTATTGTATCTCAAAGAAGAAAGATTAAAGAATTACCGCTGTAACACGAAGCAAGGCCGGTACTGTTAATTAGTACAAGCGACTTAAGAGAACATAGGTGTTTTGGATTGTCTTCTTTAAAGCAAGTTTTTCTCATAATTTAGTTAATCTTAATTTTTAGGTAATAAATACCTGTTATAGTTAACAACATTTTGAAATTAAAAAAAAAATTAATAAAAGTCTTAGTTAATCTCATTTTTTTAAAAATTGTATTTGGGATATTGATTAAATGAATATACAGGGTGTCACCTATAATTCATACACTTTACTTCGGGTGAGGATTCCTAGGATCATTCTAAGAAAAAATAGTTATTGCGAACAAATTCTATTCCCCCCCCCCCCCCCCTGAGCCCACAGGGCGAGCACAGTTTCTAAAAAGTCAACATAAAATGAAACAACAAATTATTTAAAATCAAAGAAAGTGCATAAAGTGATGTGTTATAGTTATTTTTTGATGGCTTAAATGCCATTCTTTTATTTTTTTTTAATCAAGTTGCTTATGAATAATTTTTAGAATAATTTTTGAGAAATTAAATTTCACAGTCAAATATTTTTGAAAAAAATTTGTAATTTTGATTTCAACTTGAATTTTTTCAAAATTTTGCGTATTAATGTGCCACTGTTTTTTTTTTTTACTATTCAATACTCTTATCAATTCAAAGACAAATACTGTCTTTAGGTTTACTTTAATCGGCCTATCAAATTTTAAAAATATTGTTTAAATTTTGTTAATTTGAAACATTTTTTTCAAGACTTAAAAAATTAAATAAACAATAATAAAATAAACTTTAAAAAAAGTATTGAAACACAAATAAAAATCAATTTTAGTTTTAAAGTTTGATAGGCCGATTAAAGAAGACCTGAAGAAGTACGTAATAACTTTCGAAACGTCGTTTGTCTATTTTACAATAAATAAATTCAGGAAAAACCTAAAGCCCATACTTAGAATTAGAAGAGAGGAACTTCTTAAAAAAAAAAAACCCAAAAAGGTTTTTCGTTTATTAATGGTAATTTGTTTGTTTCATCAACATAACAAAACAAACAAGCAACACAAAAAGTATCTTTCGTTTCTTTTTTCTATTTCTCAAAAACTGAAAAAGATTTTTACATCTTATTTTCAGTATTTGACTAAAAATTGATAGCATTAATAAAAAAAAACAGTGACACATAAAATTTTGAATAAAATCAAACAAACAACAATTTTGTTCAAAAAAATTTATTTTAAAATTTGATTTCTCAAAAATTATTCACTTAAAAAATTTGGTTTATTATATTAGCCTTCAAAAAAGCTATAAATTATCGTTGTACCCTATGTAATATTAAAAATAAACGAAGGCACATACGTTTATTTTCAATATTTTTTTCCCATTTTAGGGAGAAATCATCCTAAAAAGTCCTGTGAAGCTAGCAAAATAATTTTTTTAAATTGAATAAAAATGAGCAAACAAAGAGTTCTAGAGTTCCTCATACTTTTTTCAATAGTTTTAGCGAATGAAGTGTTAAATTTCGAAAAAAAAATGTTTTTTTTATGCTAACTTCACACAGCAAGGACTTTTTTGAGAAAAAGAGTTCTGAGCATGTTTTTCAACTTAAAACCAAGAGTTCTAGATGTCCTGATGGGTTTTAGAAAGAGTTCTGCAAAATTGGAAAAGTAAGGGCAAATTAAGGTGCCCCTATTGACTTTATAATTCCTTTTTTTATTGTAATACATTTTTTAGAAAATTGCCCCTCCCGCCTAAAAGGAGGGAGTTAGACACCGCCTCCCATAGTAAAACGTGTTTGTAGTAATCTCCTCTACAAAACTTTGTTATTTTTTTTTTGCGGCGCCCTACTTATCGTATTCTCCCCGGGAACTCTAATCAGAATTTCGGAATTTGAAAATTTTAGTTCTAAGTCAATGGGCACCTTAATTTGCCCTAACTTTTCCAATTTCGCAGAACTCTTTCTAAAACCTATCAGAAACTCTAGAACTCTTGGCTTTAATTTGAAAAACATGCTCAGAACTCTTTTTCTCAAAAAAGTCCTTGCTGCGTGAAGTTAGCATAAAAAAACCTTTTTTCGAATTTTAACACTTCATTCGCCAGTACTATTGAAAAAAAGTATGAGGAAGTCTAGAACTCTTTTTTTCTACCGGGAACTCTTATTTTTTATTCAATTTTAAACAATTATTTTGCTAACTTTACAGGAATTAAATAAACTGCACAAATTAGATTACATGGTGACACCCTGTATATAATAATCTGTTATGACCTTTTGACATTTTAAATATTTAAACTTTAAATTCAAGCTAAATATTCAGATATTAATTAATCATCCAAATAAGAGCAAATAGGTGAGATTTTTCCACCATAAAGCAAACATTTGTATTCGCATTATACTCGTAGGATCCATAGTATTAAAAAAAAAAATTATATTTAACTGGAATATTATTTAATAAATAATGCTTTCAGTAGCTAAAAATAAATTACCAGTTTAAATATATAATGCATATAACGAAAATCATATTAACCCTATTACAAGTCAACCTACAGTATAATAGTAAAGGTAAATATTAATAATATGTAGGTAGGTGTACTTGTTTGCGATTTCAATTTTGTTTTCAGTAAACAAAGGATAAAATTATATAAAGATATTGTATAAATGTATACATTCCTACTTGAGCACAGTATAGATAGATTGAAAGTGGTGAAGCCATAATAATATTTCAGTGCACACAAGCGATTTACTCAAACAAACATTAAAGTGAACCAGGTATTTTAAGGTGAAAGGATATTATAATTAAAATCTGAACCCACATTTTATTTATTATCCTTATATTATATTTTATATTGAGTTAACTGGTATTTAACGAGATTTAAGAATAATAAATTGTTGTTGAATTGTATATGTACAGGTTTAATTTTAATAACTTTTATTATATCATATTAAATGTAAATTTCTATTTTTGGTAATAGTCCAGTAACCTTGTCGTCTCATAGGAGGGCGTGTTTCCGTTAGATCCGGTAGTTCTGATTTTTTGCTTCTACTCTAAAAAATGTCGTTGGATTTTTATGAGTCGTTTTCTATTTCAAGTCAATTTTTTGAAAAATGCCCCTCCCGATTAAACGGGGGATACAGACTACCCCCTCCAGAGGATTTTTTTTCTTCTTTTGAGCCAACTTATACGCTCTAGTATTTTTATGCATCTTGTGCCAAGAACCATCTTTTTTTTTATTATACTGAAAATTCTACTACTTGTTGTTATAAATTTATTATTGCTAAATTTTGAATCTGTATTTTCGAAACTGTTGTATCTACACAGATAGTACTGGGCTCAAATTGAGGAAAATTTAATTACTTTGAAATCGTAGAGTCAAGTTATAGTCGAAAAGCTAATCCTTTGGGATTAAAATTGCCAATAACTGAAAAAAGCGCGGAAAATTACGCGGTTTTTTTGATTTTTGACCATGATGCGTTTGGCGCTCGAGTTCGAAAACTTGGGTTTTTCATGAGGCCAATATCATAAACGACTCAGCAAAAAATCAGAACTACCGGATCTAACGCATACGCTGATGTATAAAGCAGTTGAATATTTTACTGGTTTCATCCTTTTTTCTTGACATAAACATGTTAGTCCATTGAAATTTTACAAAATTTTGGCCGAACTTAGTATTTTGTACAAGACAAAATTTTTTTTGATGAATCTGTAGGAGGGATCAGTGTGAGTGTAAAAACGAGTTTTCGGGGTTGAACTCCCCCCCCCCAGATATATAACCAAAAAAAGATGACCGTTCTATCTTTTTTTGGTTATAACTTTTTTGTTTTCAACTTAACGATAAAAAGTGTAGTAATATAAATTGTAGAAAATTTAAT
Source organism: Epistrophella euchroma (assembly GCA_947049315.1). Taxonomy (NCBI): domain Eukaryota; kingdom Metazoa; phylum Arthropoda; class Insecta; order Diptera; family Syrphidae; genus Epistrophella; species Epistrophella euchroma. Next base: position 113,840,653 of record OX346245.1, on the reverse strand, counting down.
TCTCTACACAAATGTGGTAAAATTTTGATTGTGCGATGTATGGTTCTCAAGATATCGCGAATAACTTTTCACGCCCCCTTTTTCAAGATGGCGGCCAAATGGGGGAAAGTTCAACCCCAAAAACTCGTTTTTACACTCACACTGATCCCTCTTACAGATCAATCAACAAAAATGTTGTCCTATATGAAATGCCAGGTTAATGCAACATTTCAATGGACTTTGTAAATATCGCCATGACCATCAGGAAATTTTAACAAAATTTTATAAAAAATGGTCCAAATTCCGTAAAAAGTGGACAGAAACACATATTTTTTGACAATGCACGAATAGAGCAAATGAATTCCTTTAATTTTTTTTTTTTGTTGTAGACCCCGTTATAAAATTTATTACAATTTTTTCAACAAAACAGAAGTATTTGTGTTTTTTTTCTTATGGCACGAAAATTGGCAGGTTTTTTCATAAAATATGGCACGCTAATTTTATTTTGGGCGGCAACGCTGTTCGTAAGCATTTTGTTGTCATGTTGGAGACCAGCTAAAAATTTTGTTTCGTATGAGAAGCGTACTAGGGTTATTTATGCTTGGAAGTTTCCTGCGGATGTAAGGTTTCTGAATACGAGAGCGATGAATCGCGTCTTGTTGTTCTCATTGTATAAAAATATGCCTTGTGGAACAATGGTTGGCGTGGAGTCTTTGTTTTTTGATCACTGCGTCGACCGCCTCCTTACGAGTCCTCCTAGCATGGTCTGCATCTTTAGTTGTGGCCCTACAATAACCATCGATAAAGATGGTATTCATGCCAAAGTGGGAATAGCGCATCCAAACAAGTCGATGAAGTAGAAAACCTCCGGCAACCGTGAATATAAGATTAGATGGCAAAGCTTCCTCGCATGTTATTTTTTTCCACAATTTAATGTCAAATACTGCATAAAAAAGCTGTTTCGAAAATTCGAAACTCTTATTCCCGCTTTCGGAAGGGCAAATATTATACCGGGGAGTTTGAAATATATTCTACTCCCGAGAGAACAGGTCTATCGGGGAGCTTTTCGCGAGGAATATTTAGAATTGGGCTACATGACTGTTTTACTGCCGAAATCAAGGAAACAATAACCAAATGAGTAATAAATGGCCATTACTCATTAATAATACTGATGCCGAAATCAAGGAAACAATAACTCATTACTATGGTTATTGTTTCCTTGATTTCGGCATCAGTAAAAGTCCTTGAATTTGAAATATAAATGACTTTTATAGGACAATTGGTTACAAAAATACAGCAAAAACCTGAAAAATCCAAGATGGCGGCGGTTTTTTCAAGATGGTGGCCAAACCCCTCGCCGGAATGCTTGGGAACTTTCGGATTTAATTAAAAGGATTTTCTCCTAAACAATATCCACTAAATTTTGACTTGAAAAATTTTCGTCTGGCGGGTTAAGGCCAAGGATCTTTGTAGTCTAATTGCACTAGACTAAAGGTATTTAGAAAGCTTTGGACGATAATTTTTTGATAAAATCAACTTTTGTCCTATTTTCAACGACAAGAAGGACCTTAAAAAAATTTAAGTTTATCTTTTAATGAGTGAAATAGGTGAGAAAGATTTTAGTTTCGTATTAATATTCGAATCATTTGCCGTCAACAATAAATTTTTGAAATATTCAATCAGTTTTACCTTTCTTAAAATCTTTTTTGTTGTATAAAAAAAGCATAATATAAAATCAAAAAAACGTCATGCCTTAAATAAAATCAGACAAAGAAAAGAAATATAAGTACAAAAAAGCTGAATAGATATAGAAGTACAAAACATTAGATACAAAATGTCCAACACTACAAATTGTTTCTTACTAATTTCTTACTGAGGACAGATATTAGAAAATTTAAAGTTTTAACTTTGTGGTTGCATTGTTTCATATATTGTGTGTAATTAAATTTTGTATAACACAAACCAAATTAAGGGAAAGAGATACTTTTTTCGAACAATATACAAAACATAAAGAAAGAAACAGGGAAGAAGACTTTAAAATTTAAAGTAGGTACTAATTTTTGTTTTTTAAAGCGATTTTGATGTCGGACCTGAAGAACTAGAGATATCTTGCGCTGGAGCCACGAGACCCCTCGAACCGCAAGGAGCACTTGGTGCCGTCGCAGTTGTCGCAGTTGGCCGATGCGAACTACCTCCGCGGCGACTCCCAGACAAAGATGGTACCGGAAGCGTAGATCTCTCCGGACATTCGGGAACATTAACAATTGGTATATCATGTTGAGATTGAAGCTGCTGGGCTATACTTGGATCCAATGCCCCAATGGGCTTAAGCTGGACGGATGATTTTTCTGCATTGGATTTACCCGCGTCCCCGGCTTGCTTAAGGACTCGATAGATTTGATCGATGTCCGTTATTTCTATATCGCGCACATATAATATTTTCAAGTTTGTATAGTTAAAAATATTTTTTTTTTGTTTGTTTTTATTTATTTATTAAGAAAGGTATTTTTTCTTTAGATTCCTGGGTAAAAAAAAAATTAAAAAAAAAAATTGTGCTTAAATCATTGGTTTCTATAAAATACTCTATGGACTTGAACATCTTTAACCAAACTCTTGTGTTTTAACTCTAGAAAATGTGTAGTATATATTGTGTATTCTAGGTTTGTAACAAGAGCCTGTCTAAAATGCACATGCACTAAGAGACAGGCTTTGAATTTTATATATTTTTTTTTAATATTTGTTTTAATACATTTATGTAGATGTAAGCTCTGATGTAGAATGTGATTGTATTTTTTTTAATCAATATCTCCAATAAAATTTTTATGTGTACCTAATTTTTCTATCCGGTCGACTCGAGGGAGGTTCTGACGAATAGGAACACTCAATGGACCAGCCTCATCTCCTATAACATATTGAGGGTGTGTAAATATTGTTGTTTTCCAATTTTAAAACGATACAATAGAAGTCAAATAAATTCACTGAATTTTTTATTAAAAATTTAGGTTTTTTTTTTTTTTCAGACAGAAAGATAGAAGATTTGCATTAGGTATGAGATTGTTGTTGGGTACGAGTTGTAAGTTATTGGGATTTGAAAGCTTTTTGTCGTTTAACTCACAATTTTTTTTTTATTCTTATTTATAAAAGTGACTATGATGACAGCAACATTTTTTTTGTCCTTTTTGTCCTCGGTTGCATTTTATGTATTATGATTTTGAGAACATTCTGCCAAACTGTCATACCTTTCCTGCTTCACAAAAAAATTACAAAAGAAAATTGGTCTTAATTAATATAAAAAGCATGATTATTATTTTTAATTTTTTCTAAAGTAATTACCCAACCGCTTAGCTAAGCCCCCGTCTCGGTTATCAAAAATATGCAATAACTGCTACAATAGTCGATAAATGTAGGTAACTTTATTTATTTGATACATCCGACTTTTCTAAAGTACGAACAATAATTTTAAGATGAAAAAGAAAAAGAAATTTTATTTGAATTTCACTAAACATAGAAAAACTCGTTAGTTACATACATAATTTTATATGTCTATATTCTTACTTGCATCATACTGTATAGGTAGGTACTACAGTGAAAGCTCCTATTGCGGTAAACTCCCTTAAGCGGACAAATTCTCACGACCTTGGATCATAGATTTAAGTTCCATACGTTTTATGATCCCTTAAGCGGACAATCCCTTACCCGGACGCGGACACGATTATTATCCGTGATTTGTTAAATTTTATTCTCTTAGGCGGACAAAAACTTTATTTTTAGTTTGTAAATTTCAACCCTTATTTTCAGTAATACTTTTCCGTATCGTTTTTTGCACTTAAAACGTTCCCACTGGTTCACAGCGACAATAAATGCGAGGTCACTAGATCATTTTCTATGATCAAATGTAAAATGGACTTTATTTCTGCTAGTGTGGTCTGTTTTTCTAATCTGTCTCTTGTATCTTCATGTTAGTTTTTAGTTTGAATCAATTTCATGGTCTACAGGTGCAAACATTTTTCATGACGCCCCTAAATACTATACATTTAATTATAGAACTATTTTTATTTGCCTTGGACGGACAACTCTCTTAGGCGGACAAAAGTGTAACGACCGTCGCCGTCCGGCTAAGGGAGCTTTCACTGTATAGGGCAAGTTATGAATTTGTGAAAAAAACCGAACTCGAGATAATAATCAAACTTGACATTACGATAATGGAGAACACGAAAAAAGTGAGTCCCGCAATTATGTCTACTGTATGTCTGCCTGTATCTCAGCCTACAGCCTAAACCACTGAAGCAATTTTCATCAAACTTGGAGCATACGATTTTTAAGTGATTCCCTAGAGGCGGGAAATCGAGATTTTTTTAGCTCAAAAAATAACGGTACTTGCCATAAAACCGTTTTAAAAAATTTTATTTATCTCAAAAACAGCTCTAACGATATTTTTTCTAATTTTTTTGTGTACTAGTGGTCGTATGATCTGCATTTTGGTGAAAAAAAAAAAAATTTACAAAGAACCGTACCGGGACCTGCCATATAATCGTCTTTTTGATTTTCCATTTTCTCGTTAACGACTCAACCGATTTTGATAAATTGAAGCTCCTATCAAGTGTGAATAATATTGCATACAAATATTTTCAAAAAATATATATTTTGAATTTTTTAAAAAAAGGTTAAATTTTTTTTTTCGAAAAATCATTTTTTTTGAAAACGGTTTGATGAGTTCTTTTGAAATTATGATATTAACTGAACATTTTTATACATATATTTTAAGAAAACCGCTCCAACGATTTTTAAAACTTTTTCTGCATTAATTCACATTTTTATCGAGAATTGATATGGCGTTCTTTATTTTGGGATTAAAACATTTAAAGTTTTATCGATTTAAAAACGGTTTTTCATGTTTTTTTTTCCATATTCAAATTTCCATTCTTCAATATTTATTTAAGGGATAAAAAGATATACATATAATTATATTTTATGTGTTTTATATTACACTCAATCTTTAAAATTCGAAAAAAAACTTTTACTACAGGAGCTAGTTTGTGCGACCTAATCGTGGATTTTATTTTAAAGAGTGGATGGCCATTATGAATTTTGAAAAATTCTTCGAAAATAAAAAATTAAATTCAGATATAACTTTTTATGTTTACCTCACTTCACCTTATAAATAGCATTTTTTTTAAATATCAGCCTCTCAAAGTACAGCCACGAAATATCAGTTTTTTGTCTTTATCCTATTTCACCCTAAGAATAGAACATTTTTGTAATGAAAAATTATCCCTTAAAAACACCACTTTTTCGTTTTTACTCCATTTCACCCTAAAAAAAAAAAATTGAAATAAGTCCTGAGAATAACCTTTCAAATACCTAAAAGAGAAGTTTTTACCCCATCGCACCCTATGATTTTGAAATATACCGCTTTTGTTATTTTTACCCCATCGCACCCTATGATTAGCAAAATTAAAAAAAAAAAAAAAAACTATTCTCTAAAGCGTTGTTCGAAATTGTAATAATTTTTTTTTTTACCCCATTTCACTCTATAAATGAAAAACAAAAATTAAACAAGTGATTACTTAAACCGGAATCCGCCAGAGCTTCGAAAAGACAAAGTTTCGAAAAATTAATGTACCTAAGAATGCTGTCTTTCTTTTCGTTTGAATTAGTATAAAAAAAATATGAGTAAACTCAGTTAAAACTAGTGCACTTACTTAAGTGCCAAAGCGCAATTTTTATGTTTTCTAAGTTTAATGCGAGTTAGCCTGATGAGCTTACAAAGCATTAACACTAAAAGCGTTTACAAATCGGTTGTTCAGTTTATTTTAATGAAAAGTTAGGATAACACGCTGTTTTTGTTTTGCAACAACCGGGAAACCCATCAATTTTAAATAAGCCTCCAAATTTGCAAATTTTTTCCGCAGTACGGTAAAAAAAAGTTTTTTTTTTGATTTTTTTTTTTAAATGAAAACTTCAAAACTTAGTCTAATTCTTTTCTTGAGCTGCATAAAAAACTGAAAATTTGGAGCCCTACTGAAAATTTCTAGCTTGCGCGTTTTGCTGAGAAAAGGGCTGTCATGCTAATTTCGCAGTGAAGCGTTTTACACCTACTTTATTTGTTGGACTGATAAATTCGGGATAAAAATGCAAAACAAAATGCAAAAAAAAACTGCAAATTCCAGTCGTGTCCCCGTGAGATTAAATTTGCATGCTAACTTCAAACACTTCAAACAACCTTTCAAATACAAAAAGAATTTTTGAAATCGGTCATGTGGTTTCTGAGATTAGCCCAAACAAACAAAGTAAATTTTCCGATTTATCACTATATTTTTTAGTGACTCTGGCTCGGTTTCATTTAATCTATAACAATGATCCTGAGCCTGACAACATTTTAAAATTAAAGCTTAATCGTTAACGAAACGAAATTAAAACTTATACTTAGAAAAAATCATAAGGACGGTCAAACTATTTACACATTCATGAAAACCTATCATAAAGCCCCTTTGTAAAATAAAACAATCGTAACACCTGCCACTGACGAATATTTTTCATCAAATAACTTTTTACCTCCCCCTACTAAAAAGCTATTTGAGTTTTTTGTCACGAACTGAGGCAATATTGTGCGGTTAGAACAGATAAAAAAAAATAAAAAAAAAAAACAAAAAAATGTTTTACGAATATCAAAATGTTGATTAAAGTTTTATTTGGGCACGTCTCCGGAAAAACGAATATTGCCTTTTTTATTTATCATCCGAAATAACTTATTATCCGTATTAACATTAACTAATCTTGGTTTATCGATTTTTATTTGAATGGAGATTTTCTTTTTGCTTAAAGAAAATACATTTGTATTGCAAATATCCTTCGGTTGTATGTGTCTGTACAGTGTACACCCCAGCCCGTCAGCCGTCACAGATTGAATACAAAAAGGAAAATGTTCTGAATAAATTATGCGGTTTCTAGGAATATAAGCGGGATGTATTTTCGATTAGTATTAAACGTTTATTTCTTTTGTCACGTTCAATAGATCTGCCTTTATAAAATAGCTTTATTGCTAAACATACTTTGATTTGTATACGATGGTAGTTATTTTTTGTCGTTGGCTTAAGATGGAAAAAATAAAAAAAAAAGGGAAAAACGAAGAAAAAAAGCCAATTTATTTCATATCGATAAACATACCAGTCAATTCAAATTCGAATAGTTACACCATTTCTTACCTCCAGAAGTCAGAAAACTGTCAACAAAAAATTTAATACTTAGCGATATATTAGCGATTCAGTGTTTGAATTTTGTTTCTGCTAACAAAAACATTTAAATTTGACCTTTTAAGTTCACATTCACAACACGAAGGGTTAATTGAACCCTACATTGTATACATATATAGAGGGTGAAGGTATATAGGTACTTATAACTTAATAAGATCACGAAAAAAGGAAATAATTTATATACAGGATGTTCCGTATAAGGTGCACCAAAGAACTAGAGCGAGTAGGTTGTGTTAAGACAAGAAAAAAATCGTATGGTAAGGGGGTCTATTTCCCCCGTTTAGGCGAGAGGGGCAGTTTTCTGAAAAAATTGACTTAAAACAGAAAAATATTATTTAATTTTCGTTTTAAAATTTAGTGAATAGTTTTTGAAAAATTAATTTTCAATTGAAAAAAAAATTAAATAAAAATTTCAAACTATTTTTTTTTTTTCAAAATTTTACGTTATTAAGTATAATTTGTGGTTTTAAAAGTATAATTTTTGAAAAACCAGAAATCTCTGCTTTTATGTTTTTTTTTATAAAATTAAGTTGTTTTAGTGAAGTGTTCTTCAAAAATAAATTTTCAAACTTAAATTTTTGAAATAAAAACAAAAAAAAATGAAATGTGTTCAAACTAATTTTGTTCAAAATTTTACGTAAATAAGTAAAATTTTTGATTTTAATATTGAGTGCTCCCATCTATTTTTAAGCAAACGCTTAAAACCAGATGTCAAAATATATTCTAGTTTTCGAGAAAATTAAAAATAACAAAAGTCTTCCATTCGTTTTTTGTTGTTTTAAAGATCCTATATTTTCTACAAAGAAGTAAAGTAGATTTCATTATTTTCAATTTTCTCGAAAACTAAAAGACATTTTAACATACGGTTTTCTGCTTTTGACTAAAAACTATTAAGAGCAATGAATTTTAAAAACAAAAATTTTACTTAATTACGTAAAATTTTGAAAAAAATTAGTTTGAAATTAAAAAATTTTTTTTTTTCAAAATTCCGAGTTTTTCAAAAACTATTCACTATCACAACTTAATTTAAAAAGAAAATTAAAGAAAAGATTTCTGGCTTTCCAAAAATTTATAGCATGGCACTGTAAGTTTAACCGTTGTTTTTAAATAATTTTTTTTTCTGTTTTAAGTCAATTTTTTTAGAAAATTGCCCCTCCCACATAAACGGGGGGAAATAGACCACCCTTCCTATATGATTTTTTTTTTTTGTATTAACCCAACCTACTCGCCCTAGCTCTTTGGTGCACCTTATACGGGACACCCTGTATATTGTATAAAGGTACATTTATTATAGGTATACCATTATGTAGATTTTTTCTTAACACGCGGTGTATTGAGAAATATAAGAGCGTAGGTAAGGTACTTTGTACAGTAATGAATATGGACTTGAACTTGTTGAAGGTAATTGAATTTTTTAAGGATTTAACAAATCGTGACATAAAATTGAAAGGTGTTAATTATAATCAGAATTTTGAAGGTAGAAAATTGGTCTTTAAGGGCTTTTAGTTATTTTTATATATGGTCAATCTTTATGAGGAGAAAAAGAGTGTCACAACTTAAATGAAAGACTCATCTGAACTAACCGTTTAACTTCATTAGAGTTTATAAAATGTAAATGGGTTAAGGGGCCTTTTAGTCCAGTGCATTTATGAAGATTTAGTATGGGTGACCTAGCAGTTTCTCATCATTCGAAAGGTACTTCATCAGAGATCATAACTCTGAGTTTCCGCACTTGTAAAATTCACCTTTCGGCCGCCATCTTGGATTTTAGTTTTCATTGAATATCTCGGTTTCTGTTCGTCCTACATAAAACTTTGTAAGACAAAAAGTGTAGAGAATTAAATTTCCTAGTTTTTATGTTATAAACGTTTTTTCCATATTGTGACCATTGAAAAAGTTATAGGCCAACAAAGTGAAAAAATTCAAATTTTTCAAGTATTTTTCAAAATTTAGCACGTAAAACATGATTTTAAAAAAAATATTAAATTCTCTACAATTTTGCTATACATATTTTTTTTTGTACTGCAATAAACAAAAAAGATATGAATATTTGTTTATTAAAAAACACCGTTTCAGAATGTTCATCGATAATTCAAATTCCCCTTTTGGCAACATTTTCTTTTCGCGAGTTGTAAAAATGCGTTGATATTTAATTAAAAAAATTTTATATCTTTTTTGTTTATTGCAGTACAAAAAAGTATGTACTGCGAAATTGTAGATAATTTAATGCTCTATAAGTTTGTACTACATATTTTTTTTTAAAATAATCATGTTTTATGTCCTAATTTTTGAAAAATACTTGAAAATTTTGAATTTTTTCACTTTGTTGGCCTATAACTTTTTCAATAGTCACAATATGGAAAAAACGTTCATTACATAATAACTAGGAAATTTAATTCTCTACACTTTTTGTCTTACAAAGTTTCCTGTAGGACGAACAGAAACTGAAATATTCAATGAAAACTAAAATCCAAGATGGCGACCGAAAGGTGAATTTCACAAGTGCGAAAATTCAGGGTTATGATCTCCGATGAAGTACCTTTCCAACGATGAAACAAAATTTGGGGGTGTTACGACCTGCTGGGTCGGATTATAAATGCAGTGGACTATTTATTGAATAAAAAAAAGAGGAATTTAATTTCTGAAATTCGGTGTATATTCGCTAGTATATTTAGGTACAACCAAAAATGTTATATAAGTCACATACAAAAGAGATGAGCCGGATTATGTCATCTTCATAAATTTTTTCTGATGGGCAGGCAGAATTATCAGTAGCACGTAAAACATAGTAAAACAGGCTATTGTTTCCGTGGTAGCAATTTTTAAACGCGCGATAAAGCGAGTTCAAGCGTTTGAACTTAAGAAAATCTGCGCGAATGAGATGGCTTTGCGGTTCATAGCTTTCAATCGCTAGATGTAGCGAAAAACATTGCCATAGACAAACAGTTATAAATTTGAGGTTGTTAGATGCTTTGTCTACTTAGCAAAAAAAGGTTTACTGCTGTATGGGTCGTTTAGAGTGAATAGACACAAACACTTCAGTCCGAAGAGCCTTCAAATCTAATCCCGAAGGACGCTGAAGTAGAGGAAGACAGGGACTCAGAACCTCAACCAACTTAAAGTTTGCTACTGGATAGACAGAGTTAGAGACCGAGCTGGCTGGAAAAAACTAGTTGGTTTTGAGGCCCTGGTTTACTTCGGACTGTAGCCCTCCCTTCAGTAAGTATATGTAAATATAAAAATAAAAAGAATTGGAAAAGCGTTAAAAATTACGTTTTAAATAAGGTATTATCCAAAAGTCTTTACAATAATAATAATATTACACTTATTTAAATAACATTATACTAACAGAACACTTAACCTTGCTACATACCTAGTACAAATTAAATAAATAAAAAAAAACAAAAAAAAAACAATTTAATTCCCAATTGTCAGAATATAAATCAACTCGAAGATACATCGTCAACACGAAGGTAATCCCACCATGACAATATAGCAACAAAAAAATAAGCTTAAATCCACACTAAAGCTTCCATTAGAATTTTTTTTTTTTTTTGTCTTTAGTCAGAAATATCCTCTAACAATGTCACAATGATTATCAATTGATCCCTAGACAACACTTTTATCGAAAAATATATCTCTGAAAAAATGTATGTATTTACCTAGTTCCTACCCCAACCAATAATATATCGTCTTTCGTTTCGATGTCGTCTGACATATCAATTTCCAGAATAATACAAAATTCGAATACCTACCTATACTTTTTGTTTTGTATTTTTATTTTGTTTTGTGAATGCTCTCGTTAAATGAGAAATCCGATTTACAACGAAAATACATTTCAAACCCAGCATAACACAGCATATTATACCCGTACCGACAACAATCTCAAAAAGTTTTTCAATTACCTCATATAAATGATTTTTTTTTTTTTGTTTTGGTTTTATTGAATCAAAGACATAGACTTTCAGATAAAGATGTAGGTATTGGTTTATATATTTTTTGTTCGACAGCAAAATAAAAAAATAATAGTAAAACAAAACAAACAATTTGACAATCTGATTTCTTTTCAGTTTTCACAAGGACTCTTAACGAAAAAAAAGACAGGGAAATAAATTTGAAACAAAATAATAAAAAAAAAAACAAAAAAAAACAATCTTCAGCATCTGGTTTGTTGGAGGGGCCAAAAACTTAAAACCGTTAGCAAGCCATAATGCACTTTTGACTTTTTTCGGTAAGTTTGCCAAAAACAAAAGAATACAAGAGACAAAACAAGCAAAAAAACAAATAGAACATAAAATCAAAGTAAAAAACAGAAAGAAATCTTGAAGAATTAAAAAAAATAAATAGGTAGTTTCCTTTTATATAGATGGAAGATATGTAGTATATCCTGTTCTTCAATATAACATATATACAACCCACACAAGCACTCACTCAATTTCAGCGACAAAGGGTGAGGTAATACCTTGTATGCCCTAAAGCAAAAGGTGAATATCGGTGAAGTGCGGAGTGACAAACTTAATATTAATATTGGAGTCCCTCAGGGCTCTGTGCTTGTTCCAATATTATTCCTAATTTATATAAACTCTATTTTTACTTTAAATCTTAAAGGTAAAATTACTGGTTTTGCTGATGACATAGCCTGTGCATATTCCTGCCTATCAGTTTCGGACTTGGTTGCTGATATAAATCATGACTTAGAGTCTTTCAGACATTGGCTTGGAATTCATAAACTTGTCATAAGTGAAAAAACAAAAGTCATGTTTTTCAGTTCACCCACGCTTGAACTAAACCCTCCACAGCTTATTCAACATAGCTTTGTCTGTAAAAATAAATCATTAAGCTCGGTTACATGTTCTTTATCGAATCAACTAAAAACTTTTAATACTGAAATAGGATGTTCTTCAAATTGTTTTCTAATTGAAAATGTTTCTGAAATAAAGTATCTGGGTTTGAACATTGATAGTAAAATGAATTGGAAAGCTCAGACTTTGTCTGTTAAGAAATACTTACAATCTGCTAGTTATATAATGTATCACCTAAGAAAACTCTGCTGTCGTAAACTTCTTGAAACAGTTTACTATGGATTGGTTCAATCTAAGCTTCAATATGGAATAATTTGTTGGGGAGGCACTTTTAAAAATTATCTACAACCTTTGATCGTTTTCCAAAAGCATATCTTAAGAACAATCTGGAATAAAAGAAGAAGGGAACATAGCTTTTCGTTATTTCTTAGCTCCAAAATCCTACCGTTAAAACATCTTTACTTTTACAAAGTTTTAAAAATCTATTTTATAAGAAGTGGGTATCTTACGTATCGTAATTCATCCACTTACTCACTACGCAGTAGTGAGAGAGGTCTTGCATCCATCCCAGTCCACAATACTCAGCACTTTTTTAGATTTTTCACATCAGTAGCACCCAGATTGTATAATAAGCTCCCTTTTGAAATTCGTTCCATTCACTCAGAATTCTTATTTAATAGAAAAATTAAGAAATGGCTCTTAAACTTTAATTTTGTTGAAATCAACAACTTAATAGAAATATTTGTTTAAATTTTTTATGCTCATAGTAAAAGTTTGTTCACTTTTTCCAATTTCTTGATTTGTTACCCCACAACATTTCTATTTGTTAAGCATATTTTAAATTTAATATTTGTTAATTATTTTCTATTTTAAATATAAGGTGCATAAGACAACAGAATGTATCTTTCTTCTTCAAAGTTATATGTATTAAACACAATAATTTTACACTTTTGTATTTTATTTTTGAGAATCATTAACACTTTGGCTAATTATTGTTAATTTTAATTTTAAGATGAATTATGTAAACAAATGTTGTATAAATTGAGGAAGAAAAATAAAATTAAATTGAATTGAATTGAAAAATTGAAAAATCCTACCTTCTGTTTAAATGCCTACCCATATCGTTGCAATTTTACTTATTTCCAAAAAAAAATGGATTATCCAGACAACATGTCGGCATTTAATTAATGACTATATCGAATTTCCGGAAAATAAAAAAAAAAAAAATTAAACATCTCAACATCCAAAATATTCCCTGCGCAGTATGTTCAACTACAAGATTACTTCCTTAAGCCTAGTTTATACATCAATGTGAAGTGAAATCCAAATAAACAAATAAAACATCAATAAATCTCGCATCGAAGGGTTTACAAAGAAAATAAATTTTGTTTTATATTTGGCTTAGATAAGTCCGTTGAATTATATTTACTTCGAAACAAATTTCTTTCTCTTTGTCGCTTAAATAATTGTATTTAATTGTTTTTTTTGTATTTTTCACGCTTGGGAAAAAAACAATTTTTTTGTATGAACATTTCATTTCGCTTCGATCTACAACTTTACTTACAACTGAAAAAAGGGAAATTAAAATTTAATTTACTAATTTCCAAGATTCAAAAAGGAACTAAGTCTATAATTTCGCGAGAAATTTAAGTTCATTTGTTAAAATGTATCCAGGCAAAATTTAATTTATCACTTCAAGATTTAAAAAAAAACTTAAGGCAACCCAAAGCACTGTTGTCCAAGAAGACTGTGCTGACATAGGCGTCTGCCTGACAACAGACCATAACTGAAGTGAAAACTGTGTAAGACCGGGATAGTAAAATTCATTAGATACACTCTTGAAAACAAAAAAAAAAGTGTAAAAAAAAAAAAATGGTACACTAGGGCGTATACGCACTTTTTTTTTTTGATTGAGTTAACTAAAATTTGGGGGTGGCCCCGGCGCAGTGGAAGTAGTGCTTGACTGCTAACCTGGATGTGTGGGTTCGAGCCCCAGTCTAGGGAGCATTCTTTTCTATATTCCCTCAACTGAACGCCACCCCTGGGATTTAATGAGATAATCAAAACCTTATTTCTCAATCCACTGTACCAACAAAAATCTATCCTATCCTTCTATTCCTTCTAACATTGCCTAATTTATAAGACGCTAGGTCTTACTGGCATATATAATGTTTGTGTTGTTTTTTTTTTTTTTTTTTTTTTTTTTTTTTAAATAGTTTTGCAAGTATGAATTAGCTCTTTTTTTTCAATACGGTGAAATACGCAATATTCATGGCATTCTGAAAGCCTGGACTTCAGCAAAATTCTTCCTCTCCTATGAAAGTGGTTTAAAAAAAATTGATTAAATTAATGGTTAAACGATACTCTTCAATTGGAGAAAAAAATTCAACAAAAAGACGTAATTTTTTGTTCATATTCATTCAAAAATGTCATGTTTGGCATAAAAATGGAATTAATCGACATTCTTAATTTATTCAAGAACATTGACTGAGACCCAGTTTTTCAATCTGAAGCCATTCTCGGCTTCTGTCTGGGCCCTTGGGTCTCCCAGATGCATATTCGCATTCTGCCTGCATGTGACGAGATTTGAATGATTATAATTAATTATTTTAATTTGTGAAAAAATAGTGCAATAAAATATAGGTCCCCTACATTCCTGCAGGCACATACCCAGGAATGGTTGAGAGTTGTTAGTCACTAGGCCCCTGTTCTTCATGAGCTGTTGTGCCACCAGTTATTTTTTTTTTGTAAGCCGAGTCCTAAGTCCCTAGACCCCCCAAATTTGAGGGTCCAAATTTATAGAGGTCCTAACTTAAACTAAGATCTAAATCGAATTTTTTGATTAATTTGCATGATTTTTTTTCTAAAAAACTGCTTCTCGCGTTAACTGTACAGACAATTATGTCCAGAGCTAACTGGTTTAACTGACCACTGAAAAACTGGACTTGTGAAATTTTAAAAATCTCAAAATACTAATTTTAGTGCAATTCTATCGCTTAAAGCACTAGTTAATAAGATTTTGATATGTTAAAAGAAATAATGGGTGGAAACGACAGTGCCGTAGCGATGTAGGGGCTATGGGGGGCTTTGTCCTCTAATCTTTTCTAATCATGAAATGAAATTCTTTTGTTGTTCCTCTTGTTGCACGACAATTTGAAATCTCTCTAAACAAAACAGTTTTACCTTGAATTTTGTTCGTCATTCGTTAAAGTCAAAGTTTTCACCCCACCCTGTATCCACATATGTACATTCATACACACATACATACATCCACACAACAACATAAATCTTTCAAGATTTCGAATTTGTACACACTTTTTTGATAAAAAAAACAAAACGGAATTCAACTTACTTTCTTCCTCGACATCAACACGATTCTCCAGTTCTGAAGTGCTCTTTTGGCGTCTTAGGAGTTTCTGCTTAGCTTGGCATCGTGGTAATTGAGGTGCACAATCTCCATGTGTATTCAACTTGCATATCCTGCACCGCAATCCCTGTCTTGTGTGTCCTATTGCAATAAGATACAATACACACACAAACACACACATAGAAATACCAAGAGAGAGAAGAATATAAAACATTTTATCATTATTTAGAAGGAGTTTGCAGTCAGTTGAAACATAAGATAAAAATAAGAAAAAATAAAAAAAAAATGTTTTGCAGAAAGCGAAAGCAAGGACCAAGGCAGGACGATGGCAATGGCAAATGGATAAAAAATGCAATAATACGAGAATAAATTTTCAGTTTTTTTTTTTTTTTTTTTCTTGTTTCTTTTGATTTTCCAACGCTTTTAGGAGGACTTTATGCATGATGCGATGAGCCTTGAGCTAAGACCGAACCATAAATCTGGCCATAATGACGAAACAAATGGAGGAGGTGTTCATGCTATACCTAGCTTGCGTAGACTATTAGCATTTGGCTTTGGTTGATGCATTTTTCAATATTTAATTGCAGGCAGCGTGATATTTAGACGATGATGGCTGTATGCACACTTTTTTTTTATTTGATACCAGAATAAAGTTGGAAGATGTAAAATTTTAACACCGTGATTGTTGAATTTTAAATTATATTATCAAAATGGGCATTTAATTTTTAAAATAATATTTAAACTGGCAACATAAAAGTTTCGATTTTTCTGTTGATTAGCATAGCAAATAGGTAATTTATGTAGAATTGTTCAAAAGTTTTTAAGAGTTATAAGCATTATAGACCAACTTTCCACATTCCTTAAAAAGGATTGGTAAAGTTTAAGTATCTACCCAACTTCAAAATTTAAAATATTTATGAGCTCCTGAATTTTAGATACGGTAAAGGTAAGGTAGATGATGTTTTAGAGGTTTAATATTTTATATTTCTTGTGATAAAAAAAAAAAAAACTAAATAGTGTCGCTAAGCCTAGTTGAAGTTTCGAGAAAAACTTAATTTTTTTCGCTTAATTTAAAGTAAATTTAAGCTAAAAACTGTAAAAATTAAAAAACATAAATTTTGCACCTAAAACAAATTAAAAGTTTTACAAATTCGTATGCAAAATAAAATTACTTGAAAGAGTGAAAAATATTATTACATTTTTTACTTCAATATCCTCAAAAGGACCTTAGATGAAAGTATTTTCTACACTAATTTTGTGTCGTTAAAAAGTGAACCGTTTTCGAAATATCCCTTTCCAAAGGTGAACAAAAAAATAAAATGTTCTTTCACATTGAATGAGGCCTTAATACATTGTGAAATAATTTATTTCCAAATAGGTCGTTATGCAATCTGAAAGAAGTACCAATTTTTCAATCAGATTTTTTTTTAATTGAAATTCCTTTTTTTTTTCACTTCGAAAAATGATTTTTTGAAATAAAAAAAAAATTTTTTTTTTAAATCGTCTCTGAAATCTGAAAGTTCTTATTTTTCTCTCCAAACTGATATAAAATTCTAATGCCAACATATGTATGTATATTCTGGCCTTTTTTTCAAAATTAATTTTGAAATTTCTCGACGTTTCGAGGTCTCTGGAGTCAGATTACATTGTTTTTAGACAGATGTCTTTGTACGTACGCTCGGAAGCTTTTTTTCGCTGACGATATCTCGAGAACGCATACAGATATCGACTTCAAATAAATTTTGTTTTACGTATAAAAAGGCCATAACGTGCAGAAAGGATTTTCAGAAAAATTCAATTGGCGGTTTTTTTATTACAGTAATTTAAAAAAAAAAAAGTTGCAAAATAGCTTGTTTCTCGAATATCTCTAGAACAAATAATGCTATCGACTTCAGCTTGGTTTCATTAATGCATAATGACGTAGTAAAAATTTGGTAATAATTAAAAAACAATCAACCCACAGTTTTGTTTTTAAATTAAAAAAAAAAACCATTAAAAATTATTAAAAAATATCCAATATCTTGAGAACACACAAAGATATTAACATCGGGTTAATTTTATTTAATACACAAGAATTATAGTTAATAATCGGTAGAGTTTGTAAAAAAAATCAATTGACGGTTTTTTTTTAGGCCAACAAGACTGCAAACGAAACTGCTAATACTTGTTGAATTTTTTTCGTGTCACATATATTTAGAGCAAACAGCCTTCCCTTGATTGCACAACTGACAAGTTTTTCAAAGATTTTTAATTGGTAATTTTCTTATAAAAAATAACATCGGATGTCGAGTTTCAAAGGGAACCCAGCCTCTTTTTTTTTTGAAATGGTATTCATGTCACATATTTAGGGGCTTATTGCGAGAGTCTATTCGAAAAAAGTCTATTCGACAAAAGTCGATCAAAATTCTTGATAGAATTGAAATTTCTTTCAAATAGAAAAAAATATAAAATATTCAGTACAAATATTAAAAGTCAAATAGAAAAATATTAACGAATAGAATTTTGAAATAACGAAAGTAGACTTTAATTCTATTCGACAAGATTCTATTTCATCCGCGATAAGCCCCTTAAAAAAATTTATGTATGACCAAAACTAATTTGGACATCTTTCCATTCTCAAGAAGGCAATGAAGTTTAAATCTAAAACGTAAAATCATACAAAAAGTAAAATATAAAGAATTACTTTGTTATAAAAGGATATACAAAAATTAATATTGTTATTTCCTGGTTTTCACTTGATTTTTACAATATTTGAAGCGTTTTCTCAAAATAGTTTATTAAATCATTCGAAAGACGGCATTTAAGTTACTTCTTCCCAAAAGCTAAAGTCTATAATTTTGCACGAAAATTAAGTTTTTTCGTTTTAATGTTTTCGGTAAAAATTGAATTTATTACAAAAAGACTGCGCTGACAAAGGACATTCCCTGAGTGGAGCAACGAAGCTGTGTTAGAGTGAGATAATAAATTTATTTTACTCCTTAGAATGAAAAAAATAAAAAATAATGTTAACTTAAAAAAAAAATAATAATTGGTACACTAGGGCGTATACGCACTTTTTCATTTTATTGAATTTTTCAAAAATAATTCTCCATTTTTGTGTGTGCACGTAACGTTTGCTTGTAGTAGCCCGTGGTGTATTTAATGGTTCGATTCCCAGCCTCTGCCACCTAAACATTAAATATGTTCTTCAATTCTTCAGGGCTACTGGCCTCTTGTGAGGAAGTGACAAATCCTCCAAGAGTATCCCTTGTCATGAAAAGTGCCGCTCTACTTAGCCGTTCGGACTCGGCAATAAACTGTAGGTCCCCTCCATTCCTGCAAATATACGCACACAGGAATGGTTGAAATTTGTAAGTCACTAGGCCCTATTTCTTCATGAACTGTTGTGCCACCAAATTTATTTATTTATTTACGTTACGTTTGCTTATGTCAATTGAAATATAATAATTTACATTAACCTCATGATTGCTTCATTCAGATGTAAAAGATAAATACCTGTCAAACACAAAAAGTGTCTTTATCTAACTGTTTTTATCTATCTGCCTGCCTGTATCTCTTGACTATCTTTCTGTGGCTACGTCTGTCTGTGCCTCGACGAGCAATTGAAACCACAGGAACAATTTACAGATGTTTTTTTTTTTAGTGATTCCCTATTGGTGGCTTAAATGTTTTTGTTTTTTTTTTAACCGGAAACAGTAATGGTGCCTGGAAAATAAAATCTATAAAAGGGACAGTTTGTCTCGAATAGGGCTTATACGATTTTGATACAAAAATGTGTATGTTGTCTGTATTTACAGAAAAAAAAAATCTAAAAATATTATTGATTAATTAAGCCTTCCACAGAATCGTTCTGTTTTTTTGTTTTTTATTTTCAACTTTCTCGTTAAGGGCTCAATTCGATCAAAATTTTTTATACGACAGGTATTCTTAAGTCGAAATAATGTTGCATGTAAAAATTTCAAATGTAAATTTCTCTTTTAGATTATTAAAAACAAATTATAAATAATCGATATTTTGAAATAAGGTTTGCGTATGATTTTTTTAAAAAGTTGAACAAAATATTTGGAACCAAATTAAAGGTTATGTTGAAATATTTTCAAATTATGTTTATGGGAAATTCCAGGAATTTGAGTTTGAAGTGACAAAATAAAGATTTCAGTTTTGTTTCTAATTAATTCTTCATTGCGTGCCAAATATTTAAATAAGATAGAAAAATGATACAGGTAGGTAGTTGTAAACATGCTTTTTAAATCAAACGATTTCCCCATTAGGTGGCGCTGCACTCTATCAAAAAGAGCGGAAAAACGTCGGTCGGGTCAGCAAGTCGAATATTAGTTTTTATTGGGTTTTTTTATTAAAAAAAAAAAGAAATAAATATAAAAACTTTCAAGAGTTTTCAAAGTAACATATAAAAACATTAAAAAGCCGTGCTCCTTAGATTGAACGATCAAAATAATAAACTTAAGTTTCTTTGGAAATATCTTTCTTAGGCAAGGCGCTCACTGAAGTGGTGACAAAGTGGAGTGGTAGTGGGGTGGTTATTAAGTGGCAGGTGGAATTAATAAAACCTATGTAAACAAATGAAGACGCACTCATCAAAGTGGAGTGGCGGTGGCAAGATATTTTGCAAGTGGTGTGGTGCCAGTCTGATGCCACATATATCGAACATGTTTAATTTTCAAGCGGAAAGTGAAACGTGGTGAAATGGATTTTTGTCTTTATATGCTTGTGATAATTGGCTTATATTAAGTAGGTCGTTTCGACTATTTTAAAATGTCAAAATAAATTCAAAGTCTCGACGCGCGCTGGGCTGCTTAAAAATTAAAAACATGCGCGACGATTAGAATTCCAATATTAAATTTGTATTCCTTTTACGTCATATCTCTGTTTATATGATAAATACCCGGGAGGATCATCATAAATATAAGCCATGAGCAAGAGCGGGCTTGGGCCGCAATTGCGAAAGAAATTGGGGGTAATCAGTGGCACCATATACGTAGTTTGCTACCTCAGTGCGCGTTAGATCACTTTCATACCACTTCACCATTCCACTGCCACTCACTACTCCACTACCACTCCACTTCGTCACCACTTCAGTGAGCGCCTTGCCTTAGAGATAAACATAAATCAGTTCCATATAAATTGGGAAATACTTTATTTCTGAGCTGGGTTTTTATTTCATTTTTTTTTTCCAAAAAAATAATATTTTAGCAAATAATAGTAATCTTACTCAAAAATTCTTTAAGCAGGCACTCGAGAAGGGAATGCCGATGATAACTTAAATTTTTGTTTACATTAGAATCAAGGTATACCTAGTTTACAAGTGGTGTCTTTTACTATTTTCATCTTAATTTCTATCTGAATGCTGAAAATGTTGGGTTTTCTCTAAATCACATTCCAAATTATTCTGGACTCAATTTATATTCTTTAAGAAGTTCAAATAATTCTGTCGAAGAAACTTTTCACAACCAACTTTATTCGGGTACCAATTATATTACCATCACGATGTGCAGCCATCACACATTTACCTGCATAACTTTTCATCACTTTATAATTACCTCGAAGTATCTGTGAACAGACGTCACATGCGGTGATTTTCTTGTACGTGTACTCTTGCAGGTGATGACTTCCGTCTTCGTTGGGTCGTAATGGTTGAGAGGGTGCACTTCCTGTGGCACCATTTCGCCTAAACACCAAATAATAAAAACATAGTAAATTTCGTCAATATTAGTAGAATCAATGTATAGGAAAACTAGCTCAATTTTAACATAGCAGATACGGGTACGAGAAATAAAGATAGATTTATATCTCTCAGCAGTCAAGTTGAGAAGGTGTAAATTTATCTTCAAGGCATAAATTGTATATGGGTAGGTGTAGGTGTTGTGATGGAAGGATAGAAGGAGGGTTCTATGGAAAGGTTTCAATAGGAAGGAGAAGGAAATGTCAGACATTTAATTATTGTTGGTTGGCGCGCGTTGGCTGTAAAGTGGTGCTTTTTGTTTTTGGTCTATAATAATAAGCTTGATGTGGAAAAGGCAAAGGAAAGTGCTTAAGCTATTTTAATTGGATTCGATGGAGCTTAAAAAAAGGAAAAAATAAAAATCGATTCCGGCATGAGGATGATAATGACGTTGGTAGCTTGTTTGTCCCGTTGCACTTTCTGGCGCAAATAGTGTGGGAGGACTGGCTTATTTTGTTTACTGTATACACACTTCATACGTATATAGATGTGGGAATATTACCAAACAGTTCGTCTGTTGAAAGGTTTAAATAACCTTCCCGCTGGTTTTTTTTTTTGTTTTTGTTCATATCAAGAAAATTCTCACAGAATTGAGCCTTTTTTTTTGTTGTTGTTGCGATGTCTGATTTTGTATACATGTATGTACCCAGAGTGAGTTGTACCAAAAAAGGATTTGTGTGGACAAACGACATGTTGTCTGCAGATTCATCACCCAGCACAACCTTCACAAACTGGACAAATGGACAATTCTCCTTGGGGGGGACCTCAGTTTTGGTATTCACATCTGGGGATGTCATGTGGTTTGATTTGTGTCATGTCATTGAGTGGCCTCTTAGTGGGTGACATATGTTACTTTAACTGTCACTTTGAGAGATGAATTTGACATTAATTTACAGTGCGACTTGTTGTTTGTCATTTATTTGCTAAGGGAAATGGCGTTTATCCGGTAATGAAATTAAACATACAAAGATTTATCTACATAATACCTAAGTGATTTAAAAAAAGGGTCAAACTTTAGTGCTCTGTACTCTTAGCACCCCATACATGGAAAATTCGAAAAAAAAGGTATGCAGTCTAAAAGGTCAGTAATTGGTCATAAAAGATCAGGTAGTTTAAGAAATTGGTCAGGCTTAGAAAATTTTTAATCCAAGGTTGAAGTTTTTCAAGGTCACCCGCGATTTTTGGCACCTATCATTTAGGGGATATTCGAAAAA
The DNA here is from genome assembly GCA_947049315.1 of Epistrophella euchroma. Classification (NCBI taxonomy): domain Eukaryota; kingdom Metazoa; phylum Arthropoda; class Insecta; order Diptera; family Syrphidae; genus Epistrophella; species Epistrophella euchroma. The sequence continues at coordinate 113,818,298 of OX346245.1, read as the reverse complement.
AAAAGTATACCACTGGATGGTGATAAAAGGTCAGATAATTTCAGTAATAAGTCAGGCATAGGTTTTTTATAATTAATTTTCAAAGTTTTTTTTTCAAGGTCACAGAGTATAAGACTTTTAGCACCTCATTGGTTAAATTTTCGAAAAAAACTGTAAGTCATCTGAAAGTCTACTTAATCCTTGTAAAAGGTCAGCTATTTTCAGAAATTGGTCAGGCATAGTTTTTTTTGATCATTTTTTAAAATTTTTTCAAGGTCAATACAAGGTCACATAAACTTTTAGCATCTCATTTATGGGATATTCGAAAAAATGTATACCATCCGAAAGGCATCTCAATCCTGATAAAACGTCAACTAGTTTGAGAAATTGGTCAGCCTTAGGTTTTTGTTTATAATCGTTTGAAGTTTTTCGAAGTACATGCAAGGTCGTATAGACTGTTAGCACCTCAATTATGGGACATTCGAAAAAATTGTATACCATCCGAAAGGTATCTCAATCCTGATAAAAGGTCAGCTAGTTTCAGAAATTGGTCAGCCATAGTTGTTTTTCTATGAATTTTTAAAGTTTTCTTCAAGGTCATTGCAAGGTCGTATAGACTGTTAGCACCTCATTTATGGGATATTCGAAAAAAATGTATGCCATCCGAAAGGTATCTCAATCCTGACAAAAGGTCAGCTAATTTCAGAAATTGGTCAGCCTTCAATTTTTTTTAATACATTTTTTAATTTAATTTTTTTTCAAGGTCGTTACAAGGTCGTATAGACTGTATGTCATCTGAAAGTTTACTTATTCTTCATAAAAGGTCAGCTATTCTAAGAAATTGGTCAGGCATAGATTTTCTTTTGAAAGTGGCAAATCTTGTGAATGTCGCTGACCTCATTGCAGGCAATGTGTATATGAAACAACATTGCCTGCCAACCGAGCGTTGGCCCGCCGCCATGCATCGGGAGTTCGGCGTAACATTCCCAAACAAATTTACCAGAGAATTACTGGGCGAACAGGAGTGTGACGGATGCCACTGAGCAGATCTGCAAACACTGAAAAACGGTTCTAGCGATCAATGTTCAGCTACGTGCCATCACAAACAAAAGACACACACTTTTTTGTAGTAGCCGTGGCGTGATGGTTAGTGCGATGGACTGTCATGCCGGAGGTCTAAGGTTCGATCCCCAGCCGGGAGTTACTTTTTTTTTTTTCAAAGTTGCAAAGATAAAAGTGTTTGCTGAATTAGGCCTCAAGTTTTTGTTCTGTAATTTTGTTTTTGTCATTACATACAAAACAGTTTTCTTTGATTTTGTTTAATTTTCTGACTAATCTTCTTGTTTACCTATTTTATTGGGGGCTTCCACTGAATAAACGAAGACTTAGCTTCATTCAAAAAATAAATCCTTTCAAATTAATTTCTTTGTTTAAGATTAATGTCTTTATCTTTTCAGTTTGCTTTACCTATTAAGGAAATAGAAGGCTTTTTTTTTTTAAACTAAGATAAATTACAATAATAAAACCAAAAATGAACCCTTTTTTATTACAAAAAAAAAAAAGTTTCACTTCAAATCTTTAATTCCATGTTATTTTTATTTGAATAGCGTTAAGGACTTTCTGGATGTTCCAATTCTATAACAAATCCCTTTTGCTCTTCTATTCATGTTTAATGCATTATTCCACTTTTTACTGAATTATTCATCCCATATACAACCTCCTTACTACTTTGATATAATATAGGTACACTTTTGTATGTATATAATCAAGCAGTGTTCTATATTTTAGTAGGTAGGTATAGGTAGGTTCCTTTTCTATCTTAAGTATTAAGTATATAAACAAAACATATATTCCTATTAAAAATGCACCACTCCAAATTTGTGACGGAAGAACAAATTGAAAAGCAAGTTAACAACATTCAAACAAGACGTCATTGTCGCCGCCGCGCCGCTTGAAGCTATACATGTGCCTACAAAACATAAAATAAAAAAAAAAAAAAAAATTAACACTTAACGCGGATGAAATCCTTGAAGCGAAATCACTCACTCAACACAACCACCGGAAGAAGTGTTCTTTCATTTTGTGTATAATTTCGCACACGCAAATAATGAGTCGCACCCACTTTAAACCATAACACACCAGGCAGCACCCAAGTACCAGTTCGTCTCCATCTCCATGTCGTATAAAGCTCGCCATCCATCGCATCGCCCAGAAACAGGAATAGGTACAACAGCGACATACAACAGGAGTCGTCAGGAGGACAAGGAACAAAAGGACGGAAGGAAATGGGAAAACTAAAAACAAAAACCAATGGTTTCTTTCAAGTTAACGGTGGCAGGTGGTGTCTAATAAAGTGTTGCATACTTTTAAGTTTGGTTGGGTTAATGTAAAGTGATGTTGTGTTATGTGCTGTTTTATTTTGTAATTTATTTTTATTATTTTTTTTTTTTTTTGTGTGTTGAATTAATTGTCCCAAAGGATACAAAAAAAAAGTTTATTATGTGTAATTTTTGTTTTCTATGTAATAAGAAAAATAGAATTACAATAATAATTGCAACACTTATTGTGTTAAATTTTATTTTTTAAACAATTACTCGCTTAGCTAGGGCGACATACATAACGAAATTTACACCGGAAATAACCTGCTAATATAACAAATACAAGGATTATAAATAATTAATGAATGCAAAATGAGAACACACTATAGCTACACAAATTAAATGGGAAAAAGATTTTTTTTACTGTGTTAACACTGTTGTATGTAAATGGCAAGTAAGGGGATTTTTTTTTTAATTGTTGTATTTAGGACTTAATAAATTAAAATGAATCTAGGTCATAACACTTGTTTAATAAATTCTACACATTAAGTATAATGAATAAACTAATTGTTTTGTCTAATAACATACATAATATTTAATCTTTTAATTATATCAATTTAGCTTGGGGGAGGATGGACGTTGGACAGATATGTGTGATGATGATTATCATAGAGGAAAGGAGATTTAATTTTGATTAAAAAACGTATTTTATTTCGTATAATAATAAGTAATTTAGGTAGATCCCTTTTGTATTTTTTCTATTTTATTAAGTTTTTCTTTTAAAGTATGGTATAAGTATTTTTTTTTAATATGTATCAAAATAAAACATACGTATTGAGGCTTATCCTCTTCATCACAACTTATATCCATAAAAAAGGAATATATCCAGACAATGTTATCTTGACAAAGTGATTGAGTTAATTAAATTTACGTGAGCCTTTTAGCTCTACGAGAGGCCTTATCAAAAATTCGTTTAGCAAACTTTGTTTTAAAACACTCTTGAAATCGAGTTATAAAAAAAAGCTTAAAATAACTGCAAATAATCAGTTCCTAAAATTTTAATTTTTTCAAAATTATAATCCAATAGGAAAAATAGACCTCATTTAAAAAAAAAAAAAAAAACTTTCTATGGCCCGATGATATTTCACCAGTTAACAAACACTGGGCCATATGCATAAAACTGATAGTAGTCGAAAGTTAAAGTAAATACTAAGCTCCACCAGGAGAAGCCAAGATTTACAGTACATAAGGCAGTATTACATTGTCATATATATATGGCAAGTTTGCCAAATAAATATGGCTCAAAAATGTCATATAAGTGTGATAGTCATATTTATATGTGACAAAATATATATGACACTCATGAATTATTTTGAGTTTAAAAAAATATTTGATTTTAATGAAACGTGATTGGTCAAATAAATCATATTTTTTTAAATATTTTATTTTTCGTAGCTAGTGTGTCATATTTGTAAACAAAAATTGACATAAAAAGCTTGTGATTATGTATATGGCATACTTATATGGCATAGTCTAATTCTACTCGTCATATATACAAATTTTGTGCCATATTTTATATGACTAGCATTGGTCATATATATATGACAATGTAATATCACCTTTACTTCATAAAATTAAGTTTATACTGATAGCCACATACTTGTAGTATATGCTGGATTTACTGAAGTAGATACTACTACTAATTTATCCGAAATCGGTAGTATATACATATGTACTTACTATATATAAATGTGTTTAAGTGAATTGGATGGTGGTAGTTTCGCTTTCTATCGTAATTTTCTGTGATAATAATTCTAATTGCGAAGCTAGATTCTTTAGTTTTGGACTTTGAATTATGAGTTTGCGAAAGTATCTACTCGAAACTCATATACTAATGAACAAGTCTTAACTTTCTTCCTGGGAAGAGAAGGCAGCTTAACCACAATGATAATTTCAGTTTTATTTAATCAGTTTTTTTTTTTTATAGAAAATACAGGCTTCCTTGATAATAAATGAAATTTTTTACCGACAAAAAAATTTTTTTTTTTCTTTTTCTTTTTCTTTTAAACACGGTAAAGCTTTTTTAAAATTACATCGGACACTCTTCGCTTTTTATTAAATTTTTCACAGGTAATTGCCTTCAAATTGGACATACAGAAGTGTTTACTAGCAAATGTTTAAGTTGTTGGTTTTTACAAACTTTAAAATTTTGAAGTAAATACTAGAAAGAACAAGTTATTACTTATTTTTATGTATGTATATCATTTAAATTATTTACTAATTAAATTCATCAGAAACCAGTAAATACTATTTTCTTGAGTAAAATACTAGTTTTTCAGCATTTAATTTGATTTTATGCATATGATAAATAGTAAACACTATGGAAATTTACCAGTAAAAGCATTTACTACCGTTTATGCATATGGCCCAATGTCTGGAACTGATGGTAGCTCTTGCATTTCTGCGGGTTTCTATTCATCCATCGGTCCAAATATGCCAATTTATCTTATTGATATAGCCATTGTTGATGGAAATGATCCAGAAACAAAAAATCTTCTGGGAGAAAATTGGAACATTTTGACAAAGACCATATGTTTGTATATGCGGTAACAATCAAAATTAGAAATAAAAAAAATCTTTTTATTATTTTTAAGTACCTTATTTTTGCAAACACAAAATATTTATGGAAGCAGAGTGGCCTAACTGACTTTTTCTCTTTTTTCAGTAGAGCGAAAACAAAAATCAGCTTTTTTTGAAACAGTAATAACTGTTAATTGAAGTAAGATATTAATGATTTTCTTTTTGTGATATGTCTAGAAATAAATAAGTACAGAATTCTTTGCAATTCATATTTTCCCTCAAAGTACCGTTTTAACTTATTTTTAAGTAAGTAAGGCCACTTTGGCACTGAGGAAAAAACAATTTAATTCAATGAAGCAGAAAGATAGGCCAAAACCATTAATTTTAAAAATGCGATTTTTATTTAAATTGTGAAGTTTTTATTTTTAAATGAAGAAATTAAAGTAAATTATTTACTTCCTCATCTCTCAGAACATCAAATAGCTTCTATTTCAGTTAAAATTCCTGAATTTTCCCTCAGAGAATGCAAGGACCTCTGTTAAATCTTTTTTTTTTCCCGGACTTAATAAATCTTGCATCAGGATATAAAACAGTGTTTTCGTTTGAAATATTTTAGATCATTTGTTTACGCTGAAATAATTAAAATATATTTTTTATAAGGGTAAGAGGGACAGTGGCAAAACTGAAGCTATGAGACCTTTCATCAGGACTTGCATTCGTATGACAACAAATAAAGAAACCGTATGAACAACAGAATATTTATGTGGGCTAGTGAAAATGCTATAGTCATTTTAATAAATCTAATTTAGGGGGAGCTTATCTCAAAGCTTCGGGTTCTGAGCCGCTTGGTCTAGGTTCAAGTCAATGAATGAAAAAATATTTCAATTTAAAATGAATATTAGACTAAGTATGTACAGGTTTGTGATGGCGCAAAGCGTTTTTCAGGAAATATAGGCTCCTACGTATATGATTATCAACAAAGGACAAAACCCCATTTCCATGATTTTCTATTTCATAAAATAAAGAATTATATTTTGAGCCCTGTTGAAGTACCTATAGTATTTATAGCTGTTTTGCATTATTCAGTTATGATATGCAAATTTTTTAAGAATTTTCGAGGTAGCTATCGGTCTAATAAATAAAATCGGACTCACATAGCATTACTATTCCATCTGTTAGCTTATAGAAAACTCTGCCTAATCTAATATTTTGAGAAAAACGACAAATGTTAGCGCAAAAAGGGCCTGAGAAAGATAGGCTACTCTGGCACTAAACATTTTGAATTTTTTTGTGTTTGGCCCAAGTTAAAAATGCGCTTAATTTATATTGTTAAACCGTTTAATCCAAAAATTTTGATGCAGGCATAAAGATAAATACATAAGGATTCAATTTTTGTGAAAAACCGGATTTCGGTAAAAAGTCAGTTAGGCCACTATGCTTCTGACGGCCTTAAATAACTTTGGTATACCGAAATTTGAAGTCAATTAAATGCTAATAAAAAACCAAAAATTTGTACTTGAAATACCTTTTCTTTAGTTTAAATGTCCACTCAAATAAGTCTGAAGTTAGAAAACAAAATCAAGGGGCGCTATAATGTCCAGCCAAGTTCTTGCCACTATAGCCCTTTTTACAGGAAAAAAAAGCGATTTTCGACCACCCTCTAACTTCTAAACCAATAAATCTAGAAAATCAAAACTCGTTATTTTTACTAAGTTAGACCAGCATAGGGACTCGACCAAATTTAAACTCTTTAGCATTAGTGGTTCCTAAGATATAGAACGTCAAGAATCACGAACAAAAAAAATCACTGATTCGCAGACTGAAGATCATCAAAATTATAGACCACTTAAAATCTTGTTATTTCGCACAACGGTACGTTGGGTCTTGTGGTGCATTCACAGGAAAAGTTTAACATTTAGGATTATCCATATAGGAGGCGTGGTTTCCACAATTTTTGTTTTAAAGAATTATATGGACTACTTCTAATTTCGGTGAAATTATGAACGGCATAGAGCTTACAACACATGCCAAGGAAAACATTCGAAATTAGAGATTTATCCATCAGGGGGCGCCATTACCGCCGCCGCCGCCGTAGTACTACTTTCTTATAATTTTTGTCAACTATATGGAGCTTTTCTGATTGTTGTACAATAATAAAATTTGGCTAAGTTAGGACTGAGGAAATATTAAAATTTAAAAAATGATTAAAAATTGCAAAAGGTGTGAAATCACACTAAAAATATATGTAAATGTAAAAAGGAGCTAGATTCCCCAATAAACAAAAAAATCTGTGCGTAAAAATTCAGCCTTGAAAAGTAATGATATCCTAAGGCCCTACGAAACGAACTATGCCAATGAACTAACTCCCACCAAAATTGGGACTTGGTTCATTATGAACTAACTACCATTAATTTTTGGAACTAGAACCCAACGCCGAATGAACTACGTCCCAAAATAAAAATGAAATAAGTTCAAATCGTGGGTGCGGCGGCGCCTGGGGGGGGGGTGCCCGGACGCGCTCGCGCACCTTTCCGCGTCCGTGCGCCTCCCGCGTTTACGCGCCCACCCGCGTGCAAGAAATGGTCAAACCAAATGAAATTAATTGATGTCATTTGAGTACTAACCTGCTAGGCTGTCGATTTCGAGGCCCTAGCTTAAGCCAAGTCCTTTTTAGTACTCGGTATCAAATTGACAGGACTAATGGTCGATTTCATAAAGATTTAAAAGGCTTTTAAATTTTTAAATGACGTATTTTGTATGGCACAAACGTCATTTAAAAATTTAAAAGCCTGTTAAATGGTTAAAAGGGCTTTATGAAATCGGCCATAAGCCTTGGACCTATGTTCATTGATTAAATGAGTTTAGTAAACGATTCAATTCACAGGATAAGATGTAGATAGTTTTCCAGGCCAAAGATTTTGTCAACTGAAAGTCAAATTTTCGGCCAATTTAGTGAACAGCTGGGGCCGTATATCAGGCGATGACAATTTGCAAGCGTTTTTCTGTCGTATTTAAATGAAAAAATATATTCTGAGAACAAATCATGAGTCTGCGTATAATCCTTATTGCATTTAACTTTAAACTTAAAGATGTTTAAAATATTTGAATATTTATTAAATTTTGTCTAACTATACCTATTTAAACTTATACAATACTTTTTAATTTTTCTTAAATTAGGGGTGCGCTTTGAATAAAAGTGCACTTCGCTTATTTTGATGTTTCAAAAAAGTTGTTTCCAATTTTGCCAATAAATTGCTAAGGGAGTTGGAATGGAAATGATTGTTTTTTTTTCTGCACATGCACTTATACACATGAGACACGCTATCATGAAATGGTTAAAGCATTATGTTTATTTACAAATTGTTTAAATTTTTATATCAACAAATACTCCGTCCGCACACACAACTCTCTCTCTCTCTATATTCAATTTGGGTTATCTTTTTCAAAATTTATGAAAATGCAATAAAATTTTAACAAACGTGTGGCTTGTCGGATTCAAAAGTGACAAATCTACTGGGGAATGAGGCAAATTAAATGGACGAATCTACGCAACATTGCACTTAACAGAATTTAACACAACAAAAGAAGCCAATATTTGTATATTATATATGAAAATTATATAGTAAAATGCAACTACTGGGTATGTGAAAGCGTTATTGTGATAAAATCATTATGCAAATTTATATAGCTTTGATAATAATATTATTATTATAGTACAATTGTAGGTATGTACATAATTATGAACTTTAATCAAAACTTGTTTTATGTTATCTTTTCGATTCCATATATAAAATTAATAACAAAACAAATGCAATGAACAATAATATAGCAATATGAATGAAAAATATATCAATGTATCAATCAATAGGTATTATTTTTTGTTATAAAATTTTTTATTTTATGAAAAAAAAAAGAAGAGAAATTAATTCGATTGTTACCTTAGGGTTAAAACGGTTGAAACGGCGTGATACATTTGGTTTGATCGGGGATGACTTTATAGATTTTATTTTTTGATATTTTTGGTAACGAATTTGATTTGATTTTGATTTTGTGGCAAAATGATGTGGGGTGAGATTGAATAAAATTAATTTAATTTAAATATTTGCATTATCGAATATTGAGTGACTTAAAATATAATTTAATAAAGCGTATAAGGGAATATAATAAAATATTTATATTAATATAAATTTCAATTTTTTTTTTGATACCTAAATACGTATATAAAAGCATTTAACTTATTTCATCTATCAGTGCAATTTAATTGAGGGAGCTTAGGTCTTAATAATTATCTTGTTTGAAGGGTTGATTATTTATTGTTTTAATTTTCTTTAAAAATGTGGTCAATCTTTTACAGAAAATATTCAGGGACTACATCTTGTAAAAGGTTATAAACTCTATTTTAAAATCAAGAACCATAATTTATAATTTTGCTTGGAAATTAATAATAAAATAAAAAAAATATTACTGTACATAATTCTTAGTAATATAAATGAAAATATTAAATATATTAAATAAAGTATTAAATATTAGATATGTTTTGTGCATTTACTTCAGATACTGTAATTAATTTCACAATAAGAACATTAATTGTGAAGTAGAATTAAAAAATTTTAATTTAAAACATAATCCAACAACTGCATTTTTGATAAATTGGAGAAAGTAAAATCTGCGAAGTCGATTCGAATATTTCAATTTAAATGATTAAATGAAAGCTTAAAAGCAGCAAAATAAAATGTGTAACGATTTATGCAACCAAAATAGACATTTCTGTTTCGATTGTACCAAATGTTTATAATATTTCTGTCCTTTAAAATTGTTGAATTTATACCTTATTATATGAAACCCTAAAATTTGTGCAGATCAGTAGTAAATAAACATTCTTTCACTGACGAAAAGCTTGATCAAAAATTAAAAATTAAGATTTTCACTTCGATTAAATTAATTTTGACATACTCGCCTAGATGAATTTTGGTTTACAGCTTCATTTGTATGTGTTTGGCGTTTTCTTAAAATCACCTTTGATTTGCAATAGGGCTTCTTATTTTTTGCCAAAACTAATTAAGTATCGGTACCTTATATGTACGTAATGCTGTGATGTGGAATTATGTATAACTTAAAATCTATATGTTTTGTGTAAAATTTTATAAGCTAAAATTCTCCCTTTGAAATTTCATAAAAAAAAACTATACTTTTTGAAAAATTTACAAAAAAAAAAAAAAAACTAAAGTGAATTTCCCATTTCTGGCCAAGAGTGTACAGTACACAAACGAATTTGGTGTCAAACGAAAGATGACGTTGAGCTTGTTATGTGAGTGAAATATTTTCAAAATCGTCTATGGGAAAGTCGAGATATTTGCAAAATAAAATTTTTAGCTTTTTTTCCAAATAATTGTTTATAACGTGAGAAATAAATGACGTAGAAAAATTATATTGGTATCAAAAGAAAGTATTTCCCTTGTGCTGGAGTCTATACGGTTGGGCCGATTTTGCTTTAAATTCCGTACACAACATTTGTATGTGATTCCCTAAATTGTGAATTCAAATAACTAGTATCGTCCTGTCTCGAAATTCGACACTTTCAATTTCGCAAATAATTTGTTTGAATATAAATATTGAGGAAAAAAAACATTTTTTTTTCATTATTTTTTTTTTTTTTGGAAATATGCAAGTGTTCGACACTACAAAAACAAAAATGACTCACAGTTTGTAGATGCGTGTCTCAAGTATATTCTGCACATCTCCGCAATTGTGGCTTCCCAACCATATAAAATTTATCGAAATCGGTCAAATACTTTTTGAGAAAATGGTACCACAAAATTTATTTAAGCATATTTATATAGATTATTTAAAGTTCACCTAGAACATACCATGCCATTGAAATATTTCAGTTTCTTTTTTTTTAATTTTCTCAAAAACGGCTTTTTCAATTTAGATCAAAATTCAAAAAAAAGTTATTGAAATAAGGGTTACATGTTTTTTTTTTTTTGAGAAAATTGCGTTATTTTCGAGTTATTCAGGTATAACTTCTGGATGGACTGATTTTGTTATAATTTTACAAACTCTGCAGCTACATTTTTTATAGTTTAATTTTTTTTTTAAACCATCAATTAATTTATTTATATGCTACTTTTTGGTGAAATTTGTTGTATACCAAAATTTCCAAAGAAATATTTTTTCTGGATTTTGAAAAAAAGTTTCAATTTGTTAATTTTTTTTTTCTTTTTTCTTTTTTGAAAATTTAATGTATTGCAGTAGACCGTGGCGTAATGGTTAGAACTTTGGACTATCACGCTAGAGGTCTGGGTCCGATTCTCAGCTTCTTTCCCCGAAAAACATAAATGGTTTTTAGAGCTACTGATATGCCTCTTGCGAGAAAATGGCAAATCCGCCAAGAGCATCTGGCCATAGAAAAGTGCCACTCACCTTAGCTGTTTGGATTCGGCAATAAACTGAAGGTCTCTTTTGTTCTATAGAACTTTTTCACTGCATTTTAACGAATAATAAAAATAGATAGTTAAAATGTTAATTACTCTTGTTGGAAGGTCATAAACTGTTTGTTACGAACAATATTGTAAATTATGCCAAACAGATTTGTTTATCACACAGAAGAAAAGTATAATGTGATTAGGTTTTAACATCGTCTTTCCGTATTTCGAGATGGCGTAGTGGTAGCATAGTCGGCTGGCATGTGGAAGGTCCCAGGTTCAATACACAGAAAAATCAAGTAAGTAAAATTTGTCCTTTTTCGTGTATACAGTGGGTTGCCATATTAATAGGAACATAATTATTTTTCATGATTGAATTTTAAGTGAATTCAAGAGTTTAAGATAAAATTTGGATGTCTTTTTCCTTCAGGTATTGAGTCACACTCTTGGCTGGGCGACAAGATAACGATTCACACATAAAAAAATAGGGTTCTCCATTTTGAAAACAAATTTTGAGCCTGGGGTTGAAGCCGACTATTCAGTAATTCCTTGTTGTGGTCCCACCTCAACCACGTTAAGGCGTCTTAAATTCTTGGCAGCAATATGGCAGACAAAACCATTTTAGTTTAAAGATCCGGTAAGCCCTTATATTGTCGAGGGACCATGAGAAATGGCCAGAAAAAGTAAGGTCGACTTCTACCCCAGGCCACAGAATTTTACCGAATGGCGAACCCTATATTTTTATGCGTGAATCGAAAGCCTGGTTACAAAGCCAAGAGTCTGACTGCATTCCTGAAGGATAAATCAAAGTCAATCAAAGTTATCTAAAACTCTTAAATTCATAAACTTTAAAATCATGAAAAATAATGATGTCCCTATTAATTTGGCAACCCACTGTACTTACAAAATTGTAGGTATCATAAGCTGAACTAAAATTTAGACAGGTGGTATAAAATAAAGGCTTCCATAATTAATTATTATTTCTTTTAAAATTAGATTAATATGAATAGTTTTATATAAGAGCAAGTTTATGCGACTCAGTCGTACATATTTTTGGTCTATATTCCAAATATGTAAATACTTGTGGTTAAAATTAATTTTACTTAAATCAAGAACTCTTACCTTCAATCCCATTCAACACCTCCGAAAAAACCATAAAGAATTTTGAGAGATGAAAATTAAAGTTTCAGCCACTTATGCATATCCAAACTTGAAAAAGGTTTAAAAAGTTAACAAAAGTGAGTAGGTATGTATATGCAGGCCCGTAGCTAGCATTTTTTTTCGGAGGGGGCTTGCTTCATAGCTTTAACCAAAACTGGGTTTCATCCTGAATTTTATAGATTAAAGATCATTACAAGCTATTTGAATCAATTAATAAACCAGGGCATTTAAATTTGGCTGATTTTTTCAGTAGCAAACAAATAAAAATATTTTATTTTTTTATAGACCCCCCCCCCCCAAACAATTTTTTTCTTCTCTTCACCTAACCTACTCGCTCCAACAGTTTGGTGCATCTTATACCGATCACCCTGTAGAATCAGATAAATAGAACCAAAAAAAATCTACACGTAAGCTTCTTAGGCGAACCTTATTGGAATTTTTTGAATAAAAAATAAACAAAAAAAAAGTCTTCAAAATAAGTTCTGATAATTTTCCTTTAAAATGCCAATAACTTGTGTTCTATTAATCTTTAGGCTTAAGGAAAATTGCAGAGCATCTTTTCCTGATTTAAAAAAGGCCTCAGTAAATTACGTTTCCGGATTATAACGTGTTGTTTGTTTAACGAAATTCAAATTAAAATAAATCAAGTTGCGATGTGTATTAAAAAACATTTCTGAAAACATCTTCGCAATTTTGTCTTATGTTATTAAGAAAAATAAGGATTTCCTTATATGTATTAAAATCCTTTCGGGAGGGGCTTCATCCCCTCAAGCCCCCTCTCTGGCTACGTGCCTGGGTATATGTATAATGTAGAAATACTACATAAAAAGGAGAAAAATACTACATTAGCATGATGAATGTCTCATGTTACCTTTTATTATAATCCAGGAAAAAGTTATTAAGATAAGTGGTTGTCTTTGTCTACCAAACTAAGTTTTGCTTGAAGAAATTACAAAACAATTCTCCTGCTTCTTATGGGTTTTGTAATTTGAGTTTCGTTTCCTTTTGTAGTTTAATATGATTTAATTTAGTTGCTTAATACTTAACAATCATATAGGCTTCAACTTTTAATCTAATATAATAGATGGAAAAGAGCTATTGAGGGTGACGTTTAAATTTATTTACGAAGGTAAATAACTTCGGCTTTTTCTTTTATGAAATGAAATAAAAACATCAAAATTATAAAACAAGTTTGCCATTGAAATGATTTCATCATATAATTGGAGAAATATTTTCAATGTAATTATAAATGGAAAATTGTGTAAGAAATTCAATAAAAAAAATCCTTTTCTGGCATAGAAATAGTTTCAACCGCAAAACAAGAAGGTCATCCTCATCATCATCATCATCAACAACATCCAGCATCGTTGTATAACATTCATGTAGGGTTCTGACCTGACAGTAAAAGCTCTTAAATGAATTACATTTACCGCGAAAAAAAAAATAAAAAAAAAACTGGAAGATAGTGCGGTTTAGTGGTTTTTATTTCATTTTCAACTGAATACAATTTCATGTGATATGATTTCATACAAAACAGGTCAGGATTTCAGGAATGAGTTGATTTTTTGTTTATGAAAAATGAAGCATTAATTTAAGCCAAGAGTTGGTAATTAATGTTAAATAATAACAGCTTAAGAATTTTCTTCTATTTTGAAACTTACATTTGTTTATTACAAAACGACAAAAGTGCGTTGTTTCAAACAAAACAAACTGAGGTTTTAATCAAAGCGATAACGTTACTATGAATAGAAAGGTAAAAACAGATGATTTTTAGCATTGAGCTAAATCTTATACGGATGGACAAATTTGCTTGAAAATTTTTACAAAGTAGTTAATAAATTATGTTTTCGGTTATCTATATAGAACCGGTAAATCAGCCTCAAAAGTGATTTTAGCCTTTTTCTTTTAAAATATTCTCGAAAACTGTTCAACTTTTTTGTTTTTTTTTATAGAGAAACTAGTTGAAGTAGCATGTACTGCATTTCAGGAGTATATTTTCTTTGGCAGGTATAATATGTAGGTAATAAGAATATAAAATAAAAATTATGTACACTGTTGCGTATACGTTATTTTTTTTTTTTTTTAATTATTTTTATTTTTTTATTTTTGTTCACTTATAGTCTGAGAGGTGATCGTAAAATAACTTATAAAATTGGATATCAACCAATTGCTTCAGGTCACAGATTTAGATAAACGCTAATAGCCGTTGCTATATGATCAGCAAATCACAACGTCAGGTTGTACTTTTGCAGTATTATCTGCTAAGATTATCGTCTTTACAAATCGGTCAACTCATATTGTAGCTTAGCTATATATGTACATATTTATACATGAATGACTCGAAAATAAGGCAGTTTCTTCAATAACATCAAAACTATGACATATATGACATACAATACCAATTTTGTGTAATAACTTAAAACGCATTTTTTTAACAAATTATTTTGTCATTTCAGAAAATTAAAAAAAAAAAAAAAACTAAAATATTTGTAATGGCTCCTACATTAATTTTACAATTAAAAAAATTATTTAAAAAAAACTTAGTTTTGTTTTTGAAAGATTTACTTTTTGAAGCTTAACTAATAGTCCGGTAACTTTATACATCAGCGTTTGCATTAGATCCGGTAGTTCTGATTTTTTGCTGAGTCGTTTATGATATTGGCCTCATGGAAAATCCAAGTTTTCGAGCTCGAGTGCCAAACGCATCATGGTCAACAATTAAAAAAAATGCGAAATTTTCGCGCTTTTTTCAGTTATTGGCAATTTTAGCCCCAAAGGATTAGTTTTTCCTGGGCATTAAAAGCAATCGGGCCTTTTGTTATCTGTCAGTAACAGTATTGTTAATAATGTTCAATGCTGGAATTTTTTTTGTCGCTTACGATAATTTGGCAGAAAGGGCTCTATATTTACTCAAACAATATGAAACCGAAAATCAAAATAGACAAAAAAAATATCACATCGAATATATTTTTCTCTTTATTTTAATATTATTTAATAATTTTAATAAATATTTTAATTTTCATTCAGACGCAAAATTTTAAACAGCCTGATGTTAAGGTATTAACATGATACTACTTAAAAATTTTCTAACTTTAAAGCTCCTTACTAAAATGTTCTTAGTTTTAAACATTTTTTAACTAGTATCATACTAAAACAATTTTCCTTAATATAATCCAGCTGAACAAGCCTAAAACAGTGACATGTCACATCATTTTCACATTTGTAACATTCAAAGTTACATTTTGAGTAAGAAGCCTTAAATAAATTTTGTGGTACCATTTTCTCAAAAAGTATTTGACCGATTTCGATAAATTTTATATGTTTATGTGCAGAATATACTTGAGACACGCATTTACACACTGTGGGTCATTTTTGTTTTTGTATTTTCGAACACTGTGCATATTAAAAAAAAAAAAAAAAAATAATAATGAGAGATGTTATTAGCGATTTTGGATACGCAGGTTGCAGCGGCGGTTGAAGGTTCTGTCCTTCTATACTCTTTCCAACAAAGATTGTCAGTAGAGGGAAAAAGAATTCATTCTGTAAGCTCTTGCACACAAACTATAGAAAATTTTGTGATTAGGTTGGTTACCAATTGTGTCTACGGCTCTGAACGAGATAGGTCGTTAGGTATGTTGTATACGTCGTCGCTTAAAAAAGAAATTACAAAAATAATGCCGTGGGAAGTCTGTGGTTAGTGTAAGTGGCTTTTTTTTATGAAGTGCTTTGGTAATTTGGTAGGTCCTTGAGCGATTTCAATGAAACTGATACAAGTTATAGCTGAGCTAGAGTCATGAAAGAAAAAAATATTTTAAAGTCAGGGTGGTTAATAAAAATGTCATTTGCGTTGTTTCTTGAGCAATTTCAATAAAACTGACGGCTCTAAAGTTTGCAGACTATCAACTTCTTTTCTTTTAAGTATATCCAAGTGAACGATACACCAAAAATTTAGTAAAAAATCTCCTGTGTATAAAGCTCTCAAGATTGGTAAACTTTTTTGTCTTTTATAACCGAATTTTAACCAAAAAAAAAAATCTTGAATTCAAATACCAAATTAGATTTAAAAAAAATTAATTTAAAATAAAATTTTAGGCACTTTCATGGTGGCGAATGACCGTCCATCACAATTGGGTGCTCCAAAATGTAATAAAGAAACAATTTATAAAATAGTATTTGATGGCTTGTGGGTTCACTTATAAACATCTGGTCCGCTCTTACGTCCGTCCACTTCGACGTCTGTTCTACGACTGACTAGTGACTGAATGAACTAAACTCTTCCAGCCAGGGTTGCCATGTCTTCAACTAGTTCCATAGCCCAATTTAAAAATTTTTGTACCCCAAAATCGGAGCCGAAAAAGTAGCCCAAATAGTAGCCCAATACCAATAAAATAAAAACATTTCTGATAACTTCAATCACAATTTATTTTTATTTAAAAAAACAACGAATAAAAAAATAAGTTTTTAACGAAAACTAAAATAAATTTTTTTTTTAAACATACAACGAAAATGAAATAAATTAGTTCAAAAGACAAAGAAGAGTTAGCAATATTATCAGATTAACTGCTGAAAATCAGTCTATAAATGTGATATCCTCATCAAACTTATTGTCACTGTCATCCTCGTGGTCATTGTTATTACAATGGTAAATTGTTTAGTTCTTCAATTTACTTATCATTTCTTTTTTTACAGCAATTTTTTTTTTACATCAGTACGCAAAATGCATATTTGTATCGAGCGATGCTGTATAGTTAATCGATTTCTTGGTTATGCAAAGTTAACAATTGCATTACGAAATACGCCAAATACCCGCAAAATTAATTTATCCGAAATATTTTTGACGTTAAAAGCCAATTCAGTTCAAAATTCTTCCAAAGTTTGCAAATTTGGAGGGAAAAAACGGACTCCAATCAAATTGAGGGAGCTTATTCCATTGTTCCTCCAAATTTGGAATATTTTTCACGGTTTTCTTGCTTTTTTGGATTATCTCCAAGGAAATTATCATTAAGGGTATGTTTAGAGGGAGAAAAGTGTTTTATTTATATGATTTATTTGTACGAAAAAATATCGCTATTGGCTATTAATAGCCCAATTATGATTTGTCTGTCATACTGAAATTGTTGTCGGCAATTTTGGAAAAAGATAGCCCAATTTCCGATAAATAGCCCAATCTGGCAAGCCTGCTTCCAGCGTATACATACCGGAGACAGAGCATATCTAATAATTACCAGATATATACTCCGATAAGACTTCTCTACTTACATGCCAACAACAAGTAACTACACAACCGCACTCTGACATGAGACCTCCGCCAGCAGGTCACCACAATATTGCAATAATCTTATGAATCTGCACATCTTGCACAAATCGTGTGTGTATAAAACCGCTAAGACAAGGAAGACTACCTGTATGCTTTTCTTTAATTTATGTCGTCAAATTTCGTTATAAAAATATCATTAAAATTTTTTAAAATTCAAAATTCCAGGTGAGTAGATAATAGAGTTTAAGAGTGTGTCAGTTTTTGTTGGCCAAATTTCAGCCGCTGGGCGATACTTGTAATACTAAAAAGATAAAACAGCCATTTGGATAGTTTAATTTTAGTAAAATGTTAAGAAGATAATCGGCCCTATCGAGGTAACCGTCGGAGCGGAATTCTCTCCGATTTCCTACGAATCTGAGACTTTTTTCTTCGAGGTAGTTCTCCGACCAGCAAAATGTCTCCGATTCGTAGGAAATCGGAGAGAGTTCCGCTCCGACGGTTACCTCGATAGGGCCGAATACGATTCTTACTTGTTTAAAATTTAGAAAATCCTTTTTTAAACCTAGCATCATGCTAAAAATGCTTTAACATCATACAAAATCATCTAAAATTTTGCGCCACTATAATTAATTAAAGAACTGTTACAATCGGGCACAACTGTAGGTGTTGCTTTTGCCAAAGAACGAAAATTTATTCATTTTTACATGTTTTTTTTTTTTCACAGTAATATACAATTTAGCTTACTCATAGACTAAGGCTTAACTATCATACATAAATACATATACATTTATGTATATATCTGAAGTAAATGCACAAAAAACACTTAAAATAAAGAAATCGATTGAATTTGTTCAACAAAGTTGATTACATTCTCTTGTTTTTTGCTCTTTGCTGTTATATCCTTGATATTTCATTCCTATAAAAGAACTCTGCCATTACGTATCTTAATATTTAATCCAATTTGATAGATTAAAGTGAGTTCGCTAAAACTCTTCTTATATTCCTTTGTAGATACATATACACGTACCTCTAGATAGATTTCATAGTGAAAAGATGAAAAGTGCACTCTATGTACACTTTTAAGGCGATTAAAACAAAAACAAAATTAAATTGAAATAAAATTGAAAACGATAAAATCGATAAACCATGAGGAATAGACAAAAATAAAAAAAAAACATAGTATATACTTGAAAAAAAGGTAGTCCTAGGGTATGTAATATATAAAACTTTTAAGAATATTTCCGATAAAACTATTAAAGTTAGATACATTTATGTTATTTTAAAATAACTTACCTATCTGGCTGTGCTGCGGAACCAGAAGCCGGCTTTAGGCTTCTAAATGCTTTCAGCCACTTTGTTTTCATCGAAGACGCACTTGCAGCAGAAAGTTTACGCTCCCCTCGTGGTGACCCCGGATCTAGTTTGCTCAGGAATAAATCTTTCTGAAAATTAAAATAAAAGATAAAATTATTTCTCATATATGTGGTCTCTTTAGTGTGTGTGTGTGTGTGTGTGTGTGTGTGTGTGTGTGTGTGTGTGTGTGTGTGTGTGTGTGTGTGTGTGTGTGTGTGTGTGTGTGTGTGTGTGTGTGTGTGTGTGTGTGTGTGTGTGTGTGTGTGTGTGTGTGTGTGTGTGTGTAAACTCAAAATACATATATTTGTGTTATAGTTAGGTAACACTAATTATTGAAAACGATTTACGCTCGGGAAACTTTTCAACATCTAAAAATTGTGTTCAACCAAATGACATTTTGAGCAAAAGTTCTTGAATCCAAAAAGGATTAAGTTTCAAGTTAATTGGAAGAGTGCTAATGGTATCGGGTAATGGGAGGGTATAAGTTGTGCATCATGTTGAAATGGTGGTTTTTGTGGGTTGGATGACAGTTTTATTGGTTTTCAAGGAAATTAATTTTGTCCTCGAAGAGGTTGACTGACTTTTGTAAAATTAATGCTGGAAATAAAATTGAATGCTCGATTTGAAAATTTTGGAACCTACATAGGTATTTTAATTTGACTTAAATCGATTGCATTGCTTCACTTTGAGTTAAATTTAATAAAAAGAGTGGAGATATAAAAAATAATTATTTTATTCTAATAATTGAAGCGCCTAGTGAATGAGAAGGGGTCAAGTGATATTTTTGAAGTTTTGAGATAAGCGTTTTAAGTTTTACGTTTATAACTTTTTTTCTGAAAGTGAGAGAAACTTAAAAAGACTATAAAAAACACAAAAAATATACAATTTGTTGTATATCAACAAATTTTATTTAAATTCATGAGAAAGTTGTGTTTTGAAAAAAAAACTCTGCCCTTGACACCTTTATGCAAAAATATATTTAATTTTTTTCTGAAAAAGGGGTTAAGAGACAGTTGGCTTTTTTAATGTTTGCTTTTAGGCTTCTTTTTGTTGTCACGAATCTTAGATATGGCCTTTTGATAGAACCAACTTTCGTCCTAGTAATCGGATCTTCAAGGTTGGAGTCTTTAAATTAAGCCAAAATATCAGGCTACATTTTTGAATACAAGTTTTTGAGAAGGGGTAACAAATTTCGCACGAGAGGGGTGTTTGAAACTGCCATCAATGTAATTTTCGATTTTAAAATGCAAAAGTTATGCAAAATTTTACAATTTTAAGAAATTATCTTCGACAAAGATATTTCACCAATCCTCCTCTACAAAGTTGTCATAGGTTTTGATGGAGTAAGTGCCACAGGAGAGGCAGGAGGGGTGTCTGAAAGCTAAACACACTATTGAACCCCATTAAATGCAGGTGAACTTTGACAAGCTATAACTTAAAGATGAAAAAAGTCCCAGAGATCTTTCATACCTCATTTTGTAGGTATTTTGATTCTATGAAAAATTTTCATTGGCCATTTTATTACAGAAAAACGTCCAGGCGAGTTATCAAATGAAAACAAAATGGCGAGCTGTTTCAATATTGCTGCTTTTTCCTAGCCCCTACCACCCCGTCAATTTTCTGCCTTCCAATTTTATTTTAATATACTGATAGTTTTTGAGAAATAAGCGAAAAACTGAAATCCAACCCCTTTCACCCCCCGTAAAAATTTTAGCCACGGTCCAAATTTAGGGTACTTTTTGGAAAATGCTTAAGGTACAAAAATAAACATCTTTACCAAAATTCAGCTTTGTCGGAATTTTTTCGTAGTGAAAGTCTAATTTTCCTAGGCTATAACACATTTATCAATAAAAAGAAAACCAAAAATAAAAAAAAATCACTTGATCCCTTCTCATGCTAGACGCTTCCATTATTCAAAATTTTTATTGAAGCTGACAAAAATGCCGGTTTCTTTTTCTGGATGTAATATTTCATTTAATTTTAAGTTTTAAACTATTTGTTTTTGTCTTTTTATCAGTAGTATGTTTAAATGTCCTATATATGCATTATGCAGTCTAAAACTTAAATGAAATTTATTATAGATATGGATATAAACTTTATATTCTCCCGAAATATTAAATACTGGCTGACCCTTTCAAGCTTCGCAAGGTAGAAATATGAGTTTCGTTAAAATATTACTTTAAATTCAAAAACTGTTATACTCTTGTGCATGTTATAAAGTTATATAGCAATTCCAGAATAGTTGTTAGGATATAAGAAAAACTTCAATATTAAGATGTAAGATTTCTGAACATTACATAATTATAGTCTACTAATGTAATAAAATCGACTACTAACATTTTTGTATTATTATTTTTAGGTAAAGAAATAACTAAAATGATGGCTTGTCGCATTTAAATCAATTTTTCCTTGCTATTTTTTCATTAAAATCTAGGGAGATGGACAGAATTGAAAATCCACAATCCCGAAAATCCAAAATCCAGAAATCCCAAAATACAGGAAACTCAAAATACCGAAAATCCAAAATCCCGAAAGGCCAAAATCCCGTAATTAAAATTGAAAAAAAAAAAAAAATTTCTTAGTAAATTTTTCATTTTATTGTATAATTTTGGGTTGGGGTCAAAATCCCGAAATCCCGAAAACCCAAAATACCGAAAACCAGAAATCCCGAAAACCCAAAATCCCGAAAACCCAGAATCCCGAAAACCCAGAACCACGAAAACCAAAAATCTCGAAAACCCCAAAAACCCCGAATCCCGAAAACCCAAAATCCCGAAATACCGAACCCGAAAAATAGATAAGTTTAAAGTTAAAAAGTATAATAATTAACAAGAAGATAACTGTACACTCCCGTTAACCTTGGTTGTATTCTAATATTATTAAGTTGCTATTGTGCTTTTAGTGTTGTGATTGCATAGTTGTGATAACATTAAATTTGAAGGAAAAGATTTCATTAAACTAAAATTTAAAAATTTCTTAGTTTTATATTTCTTTTATAATTTTCAAATTATTATTTTATTGTAAATGGTGTTATATTTCAAGTTTTAATTAAGATGAGTATTCAATGTTAAGTATGTTATTAGAAAACGCTACACGATGAAAGAGAAAAAAATTAACAAAATCTACTTGGAACGTAAGGAACGTTCAGAACAAGAGGAATTTTTTACAATATTAATCTAGGTATGTTAAATCTGACTTATGATTTGCTTACACTCCTTGCCTATATATTATTATACTTTCTCTATTTGAAGTTTTATTTTTGTTTTATTTGATTTGTTTTGTATATAATATGGTTATTTTTATTTTATACAAGCTAATCAGACGATTTTGAGGTGTTTTTTTTATTTAAATCAATTTAAAGAAAATATACATTTTTCTCTTTCAGTTACAGGATTTTGCGTTTTCGGGATTCTGGCGTTTCGGGATTTTGGGTTTTTGGGATTTTGGGTTTTCGTGATTTCGGCTTTCGGGATTCTGTCCGTCTCCCTATAATTTTTCGGGCCTTCGATTTCGGGATTTTAAGTTTTCGGGATTCTGGGTTTTGGGATTTTGGGTTTTCACGATTTTGGATTTCGGTATTCTGACCCGAAAATTTATGGTGGCAATTTTCAAAACCTTTTATATCCACTATTTTTTTCTATAAATAAAACAATAAAACCAGATCATAAAATCAGATCAAAATTTCTTCACTTTAACAGTGGTTAATGCCAATCTAATCATTCCTAAGAAAGAAAGATTTAAAAAATTGTTTGGTTTTAGGAGTTACAAGTTTTTCACAATTTACCCAGAATTAGATATAAAGGGATTTATTGAATCGTATTGCTTTCTTTTCAGCAAATATATCAATTACCTTTTAAGTGTTGATTTAAATTTCTTTCAGCCTTTCTTCACTGGTTCACAGTTTCTCAAATAAATTTTTAATAGCTAAATTAAATTGGCCAGGGCCAATTTTTATGGAATGCTTTTGGGTAATGTATATTCTAAGATAAATTCAAAAATAAATTTAGAAATACAAAATTAATTAAATTAATTATTCAAATTTACTTTTGGTTATGTAATTGGTTTCACGTCAATTAAATACTTTTGACTAAGTTGTATTATTTCGGTGAACACAAGAGTAAAAACATTAATTGAACGCAAAATAAAAAGCTTTTTATTATTTAAATAATAAAATTAATTGCAATAACTTTTCAATCTCTATTAAAAGAAATTCAGTTGAAAATTATCAAAATGTAATCGAACAATGTGAGGCATTTTTTTTTTTCAAAACCATACAAGTTCATAGAATTCAATATATTTAACAAAAAAACAAATCCATCATTTAACCGAAATATTCCACATTTGTCCATGCATCACTTTTTCCTGTCGAATGCAAGCTCGGTCATCAGATAGATTTATAATTTCCCTTAGTTTTGATATAAATTCAACCACATTTGTGATGGAAATAATAACAATCGACGTACAAATTAACACGTACCACTTTTCCCACAACTACCACACTTCCCGTTCGGGCACAACGCATGCATCCAGCATCCATCATGTTTCCGATATCCTCATATACTATCGGCATATTCAATCAAACAAATAACGTTAAACCAGCACGCCTTACCTCGCCTTTCATGTCAGACCTAACTGACCAGAGACATGGTTATACCCAGTAATGATTGTATAAAATGGCAAAATGCTTGAAATGCAAAGCGTTTTGGTTAATATCCTGAAACTGTGTTGTGAATTCAATGCTGGGTTGGATTGGGGAGGTCTCTGGACTGTGGGTCGAATCCTTTGGTAAGTGTTATCCGGCGAAAACTATGGCACGGTATACCGTCAGATGTTAATTGAACTGTCAGGGGATAGAAAAAGCCAGTCCGATGCATTATGAAATGGCCATTATAAGATCGGGCGCTGTGGTTTTTTTTTCCTTTATGAAATTATTATTGCTTTAGTTGCAATGAACACAGTTTGCGGTTAGCGACAGCAGTGTTGTGCCGTTTCTAATTATTTATTTAAATTCCATCTATGAGTATGCCCACTGCTCCTGACCTTACTCAATAAGCCGGAACGAAAGTTGCAGAAACCACCTCGTTAACATTAGTTTATGAATACCACCACGTGAATGCGATGTGGTAGTGGCTTTGACCATAAATGCAATGTAATAACAACATATACCCTTTAAATTAATTGAGCCGAACAATCAGCGTCAAGTGTCAATGGGGGACTTTATTTTCAAATATATTGCGCTGCGCAAGGGAGGCGAATGGGCTTATGCCAATTAATGTTGCCAACTAGGGTGTCCCCTTGTTCATGTAGAATATTTTGGAGGATGATTACTGGTATCAGTTTAAGACAAAATTTTGTCAAGGTAAAAATTCGGATAAATTAATTTAAGACAGAAAAAAAATTATTAAAAATCAATGAAATCATATACAATAATGTGCAATACCTTTTTTAAAAGACAACCTGAAAGAAGAATAATATTCGTGAAACCTTCAGTCATGTAAATGAACTATGAATGAACACAAAGATCCTACAAATTCTTACGGGGGAGATGCTAGGAGATTTGTATTTTCTGTGTCACAGAAAAGAAAAAATAAACAACACCCAATTCTCTTCATTTTTTTTCATAAATGTAAATCAAGATTTTCCTTGTTTAAAAAAAAAATAAATTTTGAAAGTTTTTTAAATACCTACATACATAAGAAAATATTTTTTTTTTGTGAAAGTTTTGGTACCATAATTTTAAATCAATATCTTAAAAAGAATCATAAAAAAACTGTTCGAATTGTTTTCGACAAATAGCGAATCAATAAATAATAAATTTAGATAAACTTAGTAATGAATTTGAGAGTTAATTAAATTATTTTTGTTTTTGGATTTTGTACGTGTTGATTTTGCACCTTCAAAATATGAAATTTAAGGTAGCATTTTTGAAATATTGAAAAATTTCATCAGAATTAAAATTTTGCAAAATAATGTTAACTACAGGTAAATAAAGGTTAAAATTATTTATTATTATCATTTTGACGAAATGTATATGAGTTGCCTG
The DNA here is from genome assembly GCA_947049315.1 of Epistrophella euchroma. NCBI lineage: Eukaryota > Metazoa > Arthropoda > Insecta > Diptera > Syrphidae > Epistrophella > Epistrophella euchroma. Next base: position 113,793,182 of record OX346245.1, on the reverse strand, counting down.
TCTGAGAGGTAAGATAAAAGCACTACGTTGTGTTTTCGCAACGCTCGCCTAATCCAGTAGCATTTGAAACTAAAAATATATTTCCTTTCGTTGCGTTTTTTCTCAAAATTTTATGTGTTTATGTTTATAATATACCAATTTTTTAAGAAGCATAGTTTTTGATTGCTCCTTTTCAACAAAAGGATGAGTATTTTTTGTAGGTCAATCGTTTTTTTTTTTTTTTCAATTTTTGTAGAGTTTTTGATTTGTATCTTTTTAAGGGTTGCTTGAGAAACTTCAAATTTATAAAGCGTATAGGAAATTTTAATCTAGATATTTGAAAAACAAAAAAAAAAAAACAAGTTAAAAAATAAACAGTTTTTTGATTTTTTTTTATAATTTTTGAAAAAAAAAATAATTTTTTTTAGGTCAATTTTTGTTTGCAGTTTTTTATTTTTGTCTTTTTAAGGGTTGTTTTCAGAAACTTCAAACTTATACTACAAATAGATAATTTATTCCTCATTTTTATAAAAAAAACAATAAAGTTTGGGAAAAATGAGCTTTTTGGTTTTTTTTTCATATTTGAAAAAAAAAAAAAAAAAATAATTTGGGGAAAATGGTTTTTTTTTACAATTTTTTGATTTTTATCTACTTAAGCACTTAAGGGTTGAAAAAATCAACTCTTAAACTAAGGCTTCAGCTGAACAAACAGATAAGAAACGTGCACCTTCACCTTATTATCGTTATATGTCAAGTTTGATGAATCCAGTTCTAGAGCTGTTGCAATCGTGATTGATTCGGTCTTTGTGACCCGTTCATCAAAATAAACGATTGATTGCAATCACAATAAACTGAAACAATCAATCCCAACATCAATAATTTTAGTTTTTGAATAAATGACCGACGACCGACGCATTCGTTCATTCCACTCGTTCTCAATCACATCACATTGACACCTGTCAAAATAATAGTGGTCCAGTGATCCCAGAGCGTTCGGCCGTGACAACAGGTAATGTCCACCTCCTAAATCGATTGGCGTACGTCGATCCGACGTACAAACATTTTGGCACATTTGACACCTGTCAAAATAATCGTGTTCCAGTTGTCCCAGAGCGTCGGCCGTGACATTAGGTAATATTCACCTCCTAAATCGATGAGCGTACTCCGTTTTTCGATACGACGTGCAAAAATGTTGGCACATTTGACACCTGTCAAAATAATCGTGTTCTAGTGGTCCAAGAGCGTCGGCCGTGACACTAGGTAATATTCACCTCCTAAATCGATAGGCGTACTCCGTTTTTCGATCCGACTTACAAAAATTTTGGCACATTTGTCACCTGCCAAAGAAATCGTGTTCGCTTTGTAAAATGAATTGATTGAGAATGACTAAAACGACCGAAACGTACCTACATATATCGTTCATTTGAACGACTGGAATTGGGTGGAATCTACGGATCACAATCACAAAGACCGAATCAATCTGATTGACATAGTGAACGATTTAATCTTTGATCATAATGATTGATTGAAAAGATCGAATGTTTGAAGCAATCAATCATTGATTAATTCGATCTTTGAAAATGAACGACTAGCACAGCTCTAATAGTTCATTTTTGTACTTGAAAAAAATTTACATTTCCATTCTACGTGAAAAAAAAACCACAAACTCTTTTATTTTATTCAAATTGGTCAAATAAGTTTATTGTTGGAATGACAAGTGAAATTTTCCGAAAATTCCTATCTCAAAACTATTTTTCGAAACATTTCCCATTGCTTTCATAGTGTGACAGTGACATCGTTATTCAAATTTAATATCCATAATGTCTACATTTATGCATATGATCACCAACAGATGTATAGTTTCTTGTTCACAGTGTGTAGGTAACTGATAAAGTGGATCAAATATTTGCAAATCAGCTTATACCTAAACTACCAATCAAAATCTCCCAAAATATTCATAGCAAGAAGTTGGTACCAACTAACTTATTAAATCCTTAAGGTGGGCGCAGTGATGTTTTACCTGAATTGGCATTCTACAAAATGTGTTTACTATCTGCATCTTCCAGAACACTTAAAATAATACACACGTGCACGTCCACATCCACGTTCATCATACAATCTAGAATTGTTTCCAGCCACCTTAGTCTGACAGTGATGTCTGTTGCAACGTCTATATGAACTGTTTTCCACAGAAAATTCTGATCCAGACATCAGGTGCACCCATCAGATGCACTTTACAATAGTTATCCAAGTTTACCTTTCATAAATTTGTAGATAAATAAGTTTGCATTTTCGAGTAATACAACACAATACCCAAGCTTTATGCATATAGATACAATACTTCAACGAAGAGCAAGTGAGACAGAGAAAGTTAAAAAACGATTATTATCCTCTGGATTGATTTAAATCACAGTCCCTATCAAGAAGAGATTGAAGCTGCTTTACATTTTTCGAGCATTAAAATACTGACAATCAGGTTAGCGTTAGAGCTTTGTTGATGGCATTTAGTTTAATTGAATAAAGATGATTTAACTAAATCTGTTAAGGAGATTTCGAACGGAGAACGTAATTTCATTTCCTAATTGAAGGAAAGAGCTTTGTTACTTGTGCCTGCTGGCATGTGATTTATTTATATATTTATCTTTGTATGTATTGATGAAGGATTTACTTCTCCCCTGATGCTAAAAACACACTAAAAGTTAACAACGATGGTGACATAATGAGCTGAGTACAGATAGTCAAGACTTTATCGTCGTCGTCTGTTTCGAAAAGGATAAAATGGGAATTTTGTATCTTTGATTTGACAGGGATTAAAGTTAAATGAATAACAACTTGATGTTTATTTGTTAAGAGAATTTTAAAATTGAACATAATGAGAATATAATTGAATTAGATTTTTAAAGAAACAAGGGTGTAGGATGTAAGATATTTAAATTTCGATTTATTAAGAGGGAAGCCACTTTGGATTAAAAAATTATGTGCTATAATGCAATCAAGCCCTCGTTGGTGTTTTTTTCCCAGAATAAAATGAATTATTTATTTCCTTTTTGAAATCGAAATAAGATCAACCAGGAAAAACATTAGTTCAGGACTATTTGCGACTTGAAACTGAGAAAAAATTAGCCGATAATAACCGGCGTTGCCCGGGTCTTCTTTAGTAAAACTTTATGACAACCAAATATTAACCAAAATGATGATCTTAAATCATCACTCGAAAAATGTTTAGCCTAAAAAGCCCTGCACACCACCCATGTTACTTGTCAGGTAACATTGACGTTTTTTTTTTTGTGAGGGAACATTGATGAAAAAAAGCATCCACCCGTATCAATAAAGATTGACAATGATTTTGCTTAAATTATGTTTGTGCGGGTGGTTGTGTGTGCTTGCATTAGAATAAAAATGTTATGTACCTAACTATGTACCTACCAGAGTTGTAAAAACTGCAGTCTTTTCGGTACTGCAGTTAATTGACTAAAAAGACTAATTTCAATAAGTCTTTTAACTTACAAAAATACTTTAACTAAAATCGAGCAGTCAGCAGTCAGTACTAATATTCTGACTGTGCAGTTAAAAAAAAAAGTTAATTAACTTTTAGTTAATTAACTGCAGTACTTTTTAACTGCTTTTAGTCTTTTTAGTCAGTAAAAAGTCTTTGTACTGCGATGATTTAACTTTTAGTCACCAAGTCTTTTAACTACAGTCAATTAACTGTAAGTTTTTTTTAACTTTTTTTTCTTTTAAATTTCCTTTATTTTTTATAACATCCTGTTTCTTTTAGTTAAAAGACTATAGAAAACGTTAAAAGACTTACAGTTAATTGACTGTAGTTAAAAGACTTGCTGACTAAAAGTTAAATCATTGCAGTACAAAGACTTTTTACTGACTAAAAAGACTAAAAGCAGTTAAAAAGTACTGCAGTTAATTAACTTACAGTTAATTAACTTTTTTTTTTAACTGCACAGTCGGAATGTTAGTACTGACTGCTGACTGCTTGCTTAGCAGTTAAAGTACTTATTTACAGTATTAACTTACATTCAAAAGGTAAGTTAATTAACTGCGACTTTATTAACTGCATTACCAAAGTACTGCAGTCTTTTACAGCTCTGGTACCTACCTCCCATTACCCCCTAACGAACGAACGACCATGACTGGTGTTTGTAACCACTTCACAAAAAAATTTGATGTTATATTATACCCTATTTTTTTACAGGGAAGCATTTTTTCCCAGCAAGCGTAATTGCCGTCGATGAAGAATAATTGGCTTCCAAAAAACCTGCATACATTTTTTTTTACTACCCCATCACTAACTTATCCTCATCAAAAAAATTGTACAAGTTTTATTTTTACTACCTAAATAAAGTACTAAAAAAACAAATTTTTTTTCTGGAAATCAGCCGAATGCGTTGCATATAATTTGCCTTTTGTACCAAAAAGTGCAATCGCCCGTCGGCATCAAAGCAAAGCAACAACCAAAATTAATGATTTGACTAACCAGTCAAATCTGCCGCAAAAGGCAATTTTGCATTTCCAAGGTAAAACCAATCTTCCTTATAAATAATTGAACTTGAAGTAAATGTGAACTGAAAATATATAAAACAGAATTTTGCAAGAAAAATACCTATGTAGTACATGCCATTTCTATACGATTTTTTTTGTTGTGGTAAGTTTTCAAATTGTAAAAATTGCAGCGGCGCGGGCGTGGCGGTGGGGAAACCGAAAAATAGACACTTTTTCTTTTCTTGTGAAGAGTAATAACAATCTTCTTCTTCTATGTATATATAAATGAATTGCTGTTCGTTAGTCTCGCTAAAACTCGAGAACAGCTGGACCGATTTGGCTAGTTTTGGTCTTGAATTATTTGTGGAAGTCCAGAGAAGGTTTAAAGGGTGAATAAATATGAAACTTGTTAACTACCTTTCAGATTATTTTTATGTAGATTGATATATCTTAAGTTTTGTAACAAATTAAATTTCTGAACGCAAACATTATATTTAACATTTGAGTTTTAAGTTTATTTTATAAAAAAGTTTAGATCTTTTATTTATCGATTGAGCAGTACGAGGTCTGCCGGGTCAGCTAGTATTATAATATAATCTAATTCATATGAGATCTATTAAACACAGGATGCATCCACATTCTGCATTGCTTTCCATAAAAGGGACAAATTCACAGGGATTCAATTTTTATTTTAAAAATACAAAAACCATTACAAAATATATATTTTTTTTTTTATCATAGAAATGTATTCAACAATTGACCCTTGGGGTAAGAAATGTACTCAAACTTTAACAAAAGCACAATCATCGTTGTTGCCATATCCAATTATCAGAAAATGATATTTTTGGATAATCCTTTATTATCCTGCCAAAAAAAAATGACACAGTTTGACTTGGGATTGTGAAAGAGCTTATAAGTGTTAATGTTTAACTATGATTGGCGTTGTGGAATACATTATTCTTTATTTCGATGCATGACACAAAAAATAATATTCTTAAAATTTTGAGCTTGTGGGTTGAAAAAGAAAATCAGTAAACAGGTCGTCATGAAATTAACGCATCATTATCGTTTAAACTTAAAAGCGACTACCTCATAATTTTGCAACAATAATATAGGTCGCACACACTTGCGTCTATGAATACATAATATGTATACATGCATAGTCCTAGTTTAGAAAATTTTTAAAATTAATATGCTCTCCCAAAGTGTTAAGGAGTTGAGAGTAAATAAAAATAAATATTTTTAAAGGTTCAAGTCTTAATTTATTAATATTTTTATTAAATTTGATTTTCTTACTGTTATTTATTAAAATATAAAGGAATATATTTTAGTAATCGCATTTCAACATTCATCCCACCTCAAGCATAACTGAGGGTCTTTTGAAGAAGATTTTGTTTTTAATAAGGTATTTATTTAATAAAGACCACTTAATTTTATGTAGCAACCAGTGTTAAGCTTTCCACAAGATTACTTACTATTTGTTTAATATCTTTTGTTTTTGATATATGGGCGTTCCAACGACCGTGCAAAAAAAAAGTAGCTTTTCAGCAAGTTAAACCTTAATATCTCAATTTGTTTGTTTATTTGTTTTTAAAGACAAGAAAAGTATCTTTTATTTAATACCAAAATCATTTTTCTACGTCATTTATTTCGCACGTTAGGAAGGATTATTTGGGAAAGAAATTGAAATCTCTATTTTGCAATTGACAACTTAAAACTCAAATATATCGACTTTCCCATTAAATATTTTTCAAATATTTCCATCATATTACAAGCTCAACGTCACCTTTCATTTGACACTAAACACATTCATGTACAATCTTTGCTCAGAAATGGAAAATTCCCTTTTAAAAATTAAACATCTTCAAACAAAAATAATAATAATACAAAATGGATGGATCCCATGTGGTGGATTTTGTTTTGCTATTTTTTTCATTTCGCAATGATTATTTCGCAATATCTTTTTGAGCAATTCAATTATTTCGCAATTAATTGTTTGGCAAGTTCTTGTTCGCTTTATTATTGTTCATTATCCCTTTTAGTCGACATTATAAGTTTCCTTTTTTTTCAATCGACCTTGGGTTTTTGCCCACAAATTTTTGTGCATTCTCCTTTTACGTCGCAATTTGTATCTCGCATTTCACTAACTCGCAATTATTTAATTATTATCGCATTTCAAAATCTCGCGTTATCTGGCATTCTTAGGATTACTTTGCTTATTATTTTATCGTTTTTCATTATTTCGCTAATTAATTATTATTTCGCTTTTTATTATTTCGTATTTTATTATTATTTAGTATTATTTAAATTAAAAATTGTTTTTTCCTTTCGAAAATGTTAAGGAATTTCATCCGAAATTAACTTAATTTTTTTTCAGAAAATTCATGTAAGAGAGTATCAATAATTTAAAACGTGTTCTTTAAATTGCAAAAAGAATTCCTTAAAATGTTTATATCTCAAAATGAAGAAGGCCGTCTGAATTCTTTAAAAAATATGAATTTATAGCAAAAAAAAATCAAAAATAATTGTTTGAGGGGTTTTTCAATAATAATTTTGTACATACATATTATCACATACCTATGTATATTAAAAAAAAATATCCTATGCCATAATTAGAAAAAAATTATTAACTTCTATTCAAAATGTTGATTTTTCAAAAAGAATTTATATTTTTTTTTTAATAAAAAATACTTTACTTTTTTCTATTTTATATGCAATTTTATTCTGATCGAAACCGATTAAACCGTTTAAGAGAAAGTAAAAAAAAAAACAAACCCTTTTATGGCAGGTACCACTAATAAGGTAATTTTTTTTTCAACAAAATGTATAGAACACAACAGGTAAATCTGCGTTTTCTAGATAAACAACCGTTTTCATATTGATTGTTATGAACTCTTTTTAAGACGGACTAAAAATATATCAATTTCGGATCTAAAAATTCTTAATAAAAAAATTTAAATAAAATCTCTTCAGTAGCCTAATCTAGGCTGTAGGATGAAATAAAGACATATACAGACGAAAATTCGGGACCCATCTTTTTCGTGATCTCTATCATTGTTATTATAAATCAAGTTTGTTCAAAATCCATTACATGGTAGATTGTATCTCGCATTCAGAATCTCGCAACAAAAAAATCCCACATTTTAAATTTTCACAATAAAAAAAAAAAAAAATCGCAAATTAAAATTTCGCATTTAAAAAAAATAATGGTAACTATAGGCGCTTTTTTCTTTTAGCTGTGAGCAGAGCCCTAGGAAGAGCCTGAGCCATCCGAGTATCTGAGCAGAGTATGATCAGAGCTCTCAGATTTAATTTTGAAAAACGGTGTTCACATTGGACTTACTCCTCGGATTTTTTTTTGGCGTCTATATGTACTTCTTCTCGTTCCCACTTTGTAGTGAGAAAGAGACGGACAAGTGAGGCAGGATTTTTTAAATTTTTCAAAAATTTGTAGATTTTTCTTGACGTTTCCTTTTGTGACATCTGTTTTTTAAGCATTTAGTTTTTGTTTGGCACTTAAATACTACAGAATCCAAGTTTTTTTTCAATTCGAAAACTTTTTTTTAAGTGAAATATTAATTTTGTGATTGAAAATTTTCTAATTAAATTCTCCGGCGAGTAAAAATTTCTGTTTTATATTAACGACTGCTGAACGTCAGAGTGAATCGGTTGTGTGTGTCTGAACACGAGCTGACTGACTCATGCAAAAAAAAATCCTAAATCTGAGTCCAATGTGAACACCGTCAACAAACACGTCTGAGCACCGAATTGCCATATCTGTCAAATCACATGGAAATTGTATGATGTTGGCTGCGCTCAGCTATTTGCTTGGTCAATTTATTCTGAGCTAATGGAACAAGCTCCAAGCTAGCTCTGATTGAAAAAAGAAACACAAGTTGAGCGCTCTGATCTGTCTGAGCTAAAAATGAAATACAAATTTTTTTTTTCACAGCTCAGTGCTTTGCTCTGATTTAAAAAAGAAAAACTCCTTATGTCAATTATGTATAAGGTTGTACAATGTGGTCTTATCAAAAAGAATAGAGTCTAAAGCAAAATTTTGGACTTTATTGCAATTTACAGGCTAACGCCCAAGTCAACAGTTTTCTTGAACGACCGCGCATGAGATTTTATATTAATTTTTCGAATTTTTTTTTTAAATGTTGAAATGCCACATTTTTTTAAAAATCTAGAAAACAGAAATTACTCGAATTTGAATTTGATTGGATATCTTAGTGCTCCCACACCTTAGCAAGTACAAAATTGACGAGAAAGAACTGCTCCAGGTAACCTTTACCTGAATTTATAAAGAAGCAATATGTAACGGCATCGATTAAAGATCTGCACTTGGTCTAAAATCATAAGCCCGAAACGAAAAATGCCCCAACGCACGCCCGGGGTTAGGTAACCCCGAAGCTTCACAACCAATAATTTATTTCATAAAATCCAGATCACAAATTCACAAAAATAAATGATTTCATGAATTCGGTTCCAGCAATCGATTAAAAAAAAATCTCTTTTCTCATATTTTGACATTTTCATAAAAAAAGGGATAATTCACTAACTATAGTATCAGGGCTAAATCTCCTAAGCACCAAAAATTATATGGATGTAGCTAAGCACATAAAAGGATTTGCTGTTTTTTTACAGAAAAAAAAAATTAATTGAAATTCTCGTAATTACACATTGGAAAATAGAAAATACAATAAAATTTTAAATGTTTTTCCCTGGATTTGGCATAAAATAATTTCAATTTCCACTCAACTTCTTAAAAGTCGTTGGCCTTTTACTTTTAATTAATTATTTAAATAGGAAAAAAAGTGCTTTTTTCATACCTATTAAAGAAGAATGTTCATACATACATGAGGAGAATATTGTATAAAAGGTATTTAACGACCCACCATCAAACTTAAGAAAAGAGAATATTAATGGTTGGTATAGGTACCATGCAACCACAACAACAAAACATCTAACGCAATGATTTTCCAGCACATTGCTTCAGGACAAACAAAACCAAAATAATACCTCCTCATTATCCTTTTTTTTTTGTTTGTTTGTCTCGGGCACAATCAATGATTAATTAAAGCGCTTAATGTAGTGCATAATGATTGAAAAATTGAGGTTGAATTCGATTTCATTGATTTTGTGTTAGGATTGGTTAACATTGGCCATTGTGAGTTAAGCCAAGTATGAAATGAAAACTGCTATATAGCACTACATTTGATGAAAAATTCTAATTAAAGGAAAAGGATGAAAAGGAACATATACGTACATTATATACTGCAACTGTACGAGGTTTTGTCTTGTGCGATAACCATAAACTGCATATAAAACCACACATTTTTCTATATGCATGTACAGTACATACTTACATAAATGTACTTTTTGCTCAGAACATTCCCACACACACCTATATAAAGTTAAGATTTAATATTGAAATTAAGAAAACTTAGATAAAGTTCACATGAATTTATTCTTAGATTTTATTAGAAAAATGGAAAACTTTCTTCCTGAAATGTTTCATCTGACTTAGGTATATGTAGTCTTTTTTCTTACTTCATGAGCGCCTTAAGGGGACAAGTTGGTGTGAAGTTTTTCTTTTATTTTTCTTTTAGATTTTTCTTCCATTTACCATTTACGGAGAGGAAGAGAGCAGTTTTGGTATTGAAAATAATGATAGTACAAAAGTACATAGTTGCTGACGAAGCAAATCCTACAATTTTCTCCAAAAAAATATAGCAAATGCCATCACACAGTGCCAGTGGCGTAGCTAGGTGAGCAAAGGGCTTGGGGCCCCTAAACTGTTGGGGTTTTATCAATATATCGACCCCTTTCTGCCAAATTATCGTAAGCGACATTTTCATATTGTCACATTAAGTTAATTATTTCATTTATTCCTGTGCATTAAAAAAGCAATCGGACCTTTTATCATCTGTCAGTAATAGTATTGTTAATAATGTTCAATGCTGACATTTTACCTAATTCGTTTTATTGCTGAGTAAAAAAAAATATCGCTTACGATCGGATCGATGTAGATATACATATGAGTCAATATTTTAAAACATTAATATTTTAGATTCCATCACTTTTCGTACCGAAAAAAAAATTTACTGTTTTTGTATAGCAGAATTAATGTCAGCGAGGCTTCATTTTTGAGTGCAAAATATTAATGTTTAAAAATATTGACCGTAACATATTTTAAAAGTGCAAAGTTAATCATAAGGAAATCATAATTAGGTATAATCAGCTCTTTATCGTGTACTGCAGGACACAACAAATCCCCTTAGAGTTTAGGATTGTATACTTGGATTAATATTATTGGTATTAAACAATAAAACGAAGTAAATCCAATCATAAGGTTTATTTATAAACGTATGTTAAAGTACTTTAGTTATAATCTTTTTCAAACTTTAGTTTTCAAAAACAAAAGTATCAATCACTTTGGTTAAATCTTGGCTTGATGTGGCTTTGTTTTCGATCGCTATTAGCGATAAATGTCGAAGTCAAGCTTGGACCATCAAAGGAATCCCTTAACAATTTTGTATTATTTTTAATTTCCTAAACGATCTTTTAGCCCGTGGCGTAAGGGTTAGTGCGTTGGACTGTCACGCAAGAGGTCTGGGTTTAACTACCCGAACATAATACAATGCTGGAACCGGAGCTGCAGACGGAACTGGAAGAGCTATCAAAAAAATGTCGTACGATATTTTTTTTACGTGCCCACAATACTGCTGTTCAACTTTGAAAGTATTTTGAAGAAAAACAAAACAATATCCTTGTTGGCAAGCTCAGAATTCACATTTTTTGTTTCCAATAATTTTCATTTAAATAAATAATTTTTGTCGCGATACAAATAACCACAATATTTTTTTCCGACACAAAAAGCTGTTTCTTTTATTGGGGGCTTGGGGGCCCAAGGAAACTACTCCACCTAGCCCTTCGGTAGCTACGCCAGTGGACAGTGCAATTGGTCATAATCATAGTCATACACAACCAAACTTACTCTATATGGACGAATGGAAGGACACAGATATGACCAGTGGTTTGTCATTAAATTTAATTTAATTGGCTGAGGCTGAGCAGACACAAAGTTCAGTTGTAATTTGTTAGAAATAATAGGTGTAGTGAAAGCTGGGAGCTAATTCTAAAAATAAAAAGAATACCTTTCCGTTATACTTAGGTATATTCCATGGTCCATGGAGTAGTCTTTAAATTACTAGACTTGTTGGTAATAATTGGCAGTTACTGCCTGAACAGAATGGAGACGGAACCAGAGCCGGAGCTGGAATAGCTGTCAAAATATTGAATACACACAAATTTCATGTTGCGAACACAACGGAACGTAGCCGCATATGGAGCTGCAGCTGCAGCCGCAGATGGAAGAGTTTACCAACTTTTAACTTTTTCACGTACGGCACTTTTGACGTCTCAAATTGTATGAACAAAAAAAAAAAACAACTTTTTGGGTCGAAAAAAAAATATTGTAGTTATTTGTATTGAAACAAAAAATGTGAGTTCTGAGCTTGAGGAATATTGTTTTGTTTTTCTTCAAAATACTTTCAAAGCTGTACAGCTGCATTGTGGGCACGTACAAAAATAACGTACGACACTTTTTAATAGCTCTTCCAGTTCCGTCTAAGGTTCCAGCATTGTATTCTGTTCAGGCAGTTACTCGTTGAAAAAATTAATCATTATCACTAAAGAAGTACTTTGCAGGAAATTAAAATTTCTTTCAAATAGAAAAAAAATCAAAAAAAAAATCAATAAAAATTATTAAAATTCAAGTTGAAAAATATTAACGAATAGAATTTTGAAATAACGACTTTAATTCTGTTCGACTTTGATTCTATTGATTTGCAATATGCCCCGAATCTTACTTAAAAACGAAGGAACTTATTGTAACTTAAAACTGAGAAGACGGTGTTTTAGCTGTTAGGCATGATGAATTGAGGTATACGTATACGGCATACGAGTAATAGATTCATTGCAGCCTAAGAGGAAGGTTTTGGCATGTAAGAGCCGAAAGTCTTTAATTACGTGAGTAAGTGCTGCGAAATAGAGAACAATCACGAAGGGTAAATCATAGGAAAAGAAGTTGAATGTTCTCAATTCCTGAGAAGCTTAACTGGAATATTAAAAGAGAAATCGTTGGACTTACGGCCATATTTTTGACTTTCTTCAAATCTCGTTTTATGGAAAAACTAGTTCTATAGGGGTTCTGAGGTTTAAGTTTTTCAAAAACAATTATTGATTTGATTTAGATGTCAAAATATGTATGAATATTTTGATTTAGATGACAAAGTAATAAGAATGAGTGAAAAAATTAAAACTCGAAACCTGAATAGAACTAGTTTTTGCTCAAAACTAGCTTTGAAGAAAGTCAACAGTATGGCCGTTAATGTTTCACAAATCCAAGTGCTGCAGACTTAGAAAATATAACGATCTAGTATAAAAAGAGAACAAAAAAATCATGGTACGTCTACCAGCGGCATAGTGTAAGGTGGGAATATTTGATAAAAATCAATAAATTATCAATGCGGTTAGAAAAGTAACTACATACTAAGTGCCTGCCTTGGAGAACCCCGGAATCAGCTAAGAAGAGAATTGAAAAGGCAAATCCGAAATGAATATTGTAATAACGGTGTTCCAGGCACAAGAAAATCTATTTATAGCACTAGGGAAGATCTCGAGACTAGAAAAGTCCCAACAGAAAATATTAAAAATTAAAAAAAAAAAAAACATTTTCGAAAATCTCAATTTTTCAATGCAAAATATGTAGGTTGAGACAGAGATGGTAGCGAGATGAGACCGAGAGGATACCGAAAGGAGACCGGGTGAATATCAAAACAAAATTTTGCCAAGTTTCACACTGTTTACCTAGTAGCGATACCGATACCGACATCAACTTCGATATGATAAAATATAGCTGCGCTCAGCTTTATTAATTTTGCTCAGTATTTTATTCTGTGCTAATGCAAAACGCTCAAACACAATTTGAAATCTCTGAGCGCTCTGAACTCAATAATATGGTTTTCTTTTCAATTAATTCAGATTTGGGGTTCAGATCTCAAATCTTTACTCGCAAATAGAACCAACTAAAAACACAATTTGATTAGTGTTTACAATAGTGTAACGGCCATAAGGTTCTGGTCAGGCGTCGTCGTATTTCGTAAGCTTTCTCGTATTTTTTACTCTCTTCGAAGCTTTAGGGAAAAACTAGTTCTATAGGGGTTTCGAGTTTTAAGTTTTTCACAAAGTTTTTGTTTTTAAAAAAACTTAAAACTCGAAAGTGAAGATTGCAAATTTATTTTGAATAAAAATAATAATGTCTCTTATAGCTTTATCGAGACCATTTGCAATTGTTGGACAATCAGCCGCATTACCTGTTTTTGATTTGCGTCCAGCATTATTTTTTCTTTTGATTTGTGTTGGTGCCAATGCCAAAAGGGTTTATTTTCTGTTGCGCATATTTGAGTAGGTTCTGAAGAATAAATGGAAAACGCAATCTATAGAAATTTTCGACTTTATTTTTAAGAACTAGTTTTGTCGTTGGTACTTCAGTTCTTACTCGTTTTTCATTTTTTAATTTAAATTTTCCATTTTTAAAATAAAAACAAAACAGAAAACAAGAGAATTCTTAGATGAGAGGTAACGTGAGCTTTTTTTTTTTGTTTTTTTTTTTTATAAATCACAGAATATTTGTAAAAATTTCCAATAACATCGACATCACTGCTGATTTCTCTATAGTGAATGGTTCCAACAATTTGAAAAACTGTGCAAAATCATTAATAAATCTGATCTTCATCTTCAGCGACGATAGTAATTGGTCGAAAGCTTCAAAGCAAAATTTTCTGAAAAAATCTTGGTGTGTATGAAATTGAAAATTTTCGGACGAACATGTATCGAGACGTTTTGAAATTTTACGCTGACTTGGAATCTGAGGTTCTTCAACTTCAAGCTCAACTACAGCTTCAATTATTTGTATCCATTTTTTTTTTTTGGAAATACTAGAAGCGTCAATAACTATTTCCACCTTTTCACGAGAATCAATGACACGGAGATCACACTGTTGAAGTTCTTTGTTTAATATTTTAATGATTAGATTAAATTTGATAAAATATGAACTTGAACGACTCCATATATTCATAAGATCCCAACGCTTCAATACCTTGTTTCAAAATAAAAAAAATAGTGCAGTAACATACATTAACTTTTTCGTTTCTCCAGTTTTTTTTCCAAAAACTATTTGATAATATAGTAGCTCTATTTATAAATAATTTAAAAGACTTTCAAAATAGGTATAGTAAGCTTTAAAAAGAGTGAACAATGAACATATTAAAATTAAAAGGTATGAACATGGTGTATTCCGTTGGAGTATCAAAGGCATAGTTGGAGCATTTTTCTTTGCGTATTCGTCAAGAACTTCCCACAATACCAGGTAGGTATTTTCAAAACAAGAATAAAATTAAATGTTCAAACTCACAAACAGTATCCAAATGCTCCAGTTCATATCCTACATTTTGTATTTACATTGGTTTCAAAAAGTTAAAAATATTGTATTTATTACATTATGATTTATTGGCAATTTTATCTTTTTTAATTTTTCTTGGACTTGCTGAAATTAATTTGTGATACTTTACAAACTCGAAAAATATTCTGTGAGAAGTACTTCCTACATCAACTCTACCCATACCTATTATCTGACGGGCCTGGAGCCAAAACCATTAACTATGTGCGAAAAAATTAAATTTTAGCTCTATCCGTGTTAGTATTTATGTTGCTTTCATTACGATAGGTTTAGATTTCTATGCTTTTTGTGCGTACTTAAAATTATTACAATATTTTATTCGTTTAGGATTTATTAGTTTTGTCACCAAAAAAGTCAAAAATGGGCCACTGTGCATATGAAATACCAGCGAAATCGTGAGAAGTGTTTTGCTATTACAAAAAAATAATAAAGGCAAATCGGGTATTGATTCTTAAGATTAAATGGCTATTTCTTTCTGAAAATGTTAAAAAATGATGGAGTGTGTCAACTAAAACACTTAAATAATTCCATAAAATTAATAGAGATGCACTATAATAACTGTATTGTAAGGACTCATTTATTTCAACTACAAACACTCAAAACCGACAAGAATTCATAATTCCTTAACCTGATCTCTTTCTTACTCCTTATGAGTTCCACCCATTGCTTTCTTTTGTAAAAGACATAATTAAAACAAACCTGTTGTTTTATAGTTTAGCGGAAACTATAGGTTTACCCACCCCTTCCAGCTGTAGAACAACTATAAGTTGAAAAGTTGAAAGAAAATCACTTGATGGTTTTAATGCAACTCTGACCTTTTTTTTTTTTTTTGTTGCACCACCTTCTATGGAAAAATAAAAGTTAAAAGGAAACTTCATCGGAATGAGGCCATTCTTGTTGCTGGCAATTCATGAAACCCCATGTCATGCATCAACCAAACTACCGACCAACTGACTTCCTCTCTGCGCGCCACCATTTCCATAGTATAATAATGTGAGAAATAATGGTGGATATTATAGGAAGAACGATAGGGGAGGTACATATACATACCTATGTATATCTGGGACTACAGAACACAAAATTCATCTTCACTTTTGGTATTGAGTGCTTAACCCATTTTGTTCATAAATTACTAGAAAAAGATGCTTTTTGCCCACTTACATGCGAAGCTTGCAGTCCGGGATATTGCATTAGTGAATCCATCACCAGGCTTTGCAAAGTACGACCCAGACCGTTATAATATGGGAGGGAAGTTTGTAGATAAATGCAGGGTGTTCGGTATAAGGTGCACCAAAAAGCTAGAACGAGTAGGTTGGGTTAAGACAAGCAAAAAATCGTATAGAAAGGGGGGGGGGGGGGGGTCTATTTCCTCCCGTTTAGGTGGTAGGGGCAATTTTCTAAAAAAAATTGACTTAAAATAGAAAAAAAAATTATTTAAAAAAACGCTAAAACTTACAATGCGATGCTATACTTTTTGGAAAGCCAGAAATCTTTAATTAAGTTATTTTAGTGAATAGATTTTGAAAAATTAATTTTCAAACTCGAAACAAAAAAAGAAAACCTGATGCTAAAATGTCTTCTAGTTTTTGAGAAAATTAAAAATAACGGGAGATGCAATCTTCAAGCCAGAAATCTTTGCTTTTACTTTGTTTTTAAATTATGTTGTTTAAGTGAACACTTTTTTAAAAAATAATTTTCAAACTTAAATTTTTGAAAAAAAAAATTAAAAAAACTAATTTTGTTCAAAATTTTACGTTATTAAGTAGTAGTATTTTTGTTTTCAATATTTAATGCTCCCATCTATTTTTAGTCAAACACTAAAAACCAGATGTCAAAATGTTTTCTAGTTTCTGAGAAAATTGAAAATAGCAAAAGTAATTTCTCCTTAAATTCGAATTCCATCCGTTATTTTGTTTTTCCAAAGATCCTATTTCTACTAATTAAGTAGTAAAGTAGATTTCATTGTTTTGAATTTTGTCAAAAACTAAAAGACATTTTAGCATTTTTTAGAAAATTGCCTAACCTGCCGAAACGGGGGAAAATAGACCCCCCCTCCTATACGATTTTTTTCTTGTCTTAACCCAACCTACTCGCTCTCTAGCTTTTTGGTGCACCTTATACCGAACACCCTGTATATGTATGCTTTCTATACCGCTAGTGCATTTTTAACTACAACTACACTATAAAACGTAGAAGAACCCTCTTAAGTGCTTAATGTACTATGTGGGTTGATATTGTTTCTTTAAAGGACAAAACATAAAAAAAAACTGGATTTTAATGGCAATGGCAACGCCATACACTGCTTAAGTAACATCCACTAAAAGAATTCTTTCTCTTGTTTGTATGTAGGTAAATCAAGTCTTGAGAGTATAGTGTGTTAATGAATCCTGACACTGAGACACAATTTCTTTATAAATTTATTAATAAAGCATAAAAAAAAAATGCTTTTACACTGTACGGTAAAATGTAGTAATACAGTTTTTGTAAGGGGAGGACAAGTCTTCTTTGTTATCGAGGGTTGCACTTATTGCAAGTTCTTAATTGAAGTATTTCCAGGGATCAACTTACGGAATCTTTACCGAGTAAGCTTTCTATAGGGTTGGTTTGACTTACTTGGCTATAAATTGTCTATGAGTTGGATGTTAAGGAGGAACATCTTAAAGTAAATTTGTAGTTCTTATAAAAAGCAACTCAAGTGTAAAAGATTATTTAACGTAAGAGCTTTAAACTACATAAATATAGAAATATATAAATTTTCAATATTGTAGGGAAGAAAAAAGTCAAAAAAGAAAATGATTATCTAATGAATGTATAAAAGCCATATCGACCCTTTTCCACCCAATTATCGTAAGCGACATTTTCTATTTCATATTGTAACATAAAATTAGTTATTTCATTTTTATCTGTGCATTAAAAGCAACTAGTACGTCCAGCCTTCGAAATTCGAGTGCCGCCAATTCACAGAAACTTTGACTCAAGTTAAAAACCTACAAAGTAGGTACCTACTTGCCTTGTATGAATTTACATCATTTTTCGTGAATTTACGCCTATTAAAACCTAAAATGAGACCTTGACCGAACCTACAATACCCAACCAAATGTATTTTTGTTTTTGTTATACACGACGGTTTTAATACTAATGCGACGGTGCAAGCTGCCAACCCCAATATGACTTTGTATTCTATCTCGCTCCCACTTTTACCTATCAATCCAAACCAAACAAATGCACAATAATTGTGTTGCATTGTTTCGTGGTTGTTTTTTTTCTCTCTCTCTCTTTTTGGTAGGTATTCGGTGATAATTCTCCGCTGAAGCTCTTCCGTGGACGATGAACAACCACCTCATTGTGTTTTTTTAAAATATTCTCTCTCGCTCCCTCTTAATACGAAATTTTCTTTTGTAAATTTAACTTATTTGCGGTTTAATAATTTAATTAATTTATATTTTGTGCACTTCTGTGGCACAAAACCTTTCCAACGATATATAATTTATATGCCTTCGGCTTTTCTAGACCGCGTAAATTGAACCACAAAATTCGTGTTTGCCGTTTTATAATATGATGATGATGATATGACCAACCTCAAACCATCCAACATCAAACATGCTGCCGGTAGACCCTTCGACATCTGGATCTGGTATCCTGCCATCCAACAATATGGTGGTGGTTGAACCGGTAGTCGAGCCAGTGGAGCCGGTGTTCCAGAACCCCCTAGTTTATACTACTCTTATTTATGATAATTCAGTTTAAAAAATAAATAAATTTGATGGCACAACAGCTCATGAAGAACTAGGGCCTAGAGTGACTTACAGCTCTCAACCATTCCTGTGTGCGTGTCTTCAGGGATGGAGGAGACCTACAGTTTATTGCCGAATCCGAACGGCTAATGTGAGCGGCACTTTTCTATGGCAGGAGGTACTTTTGGAGGTTTTGTCAATGCCTCGCAAGAGGCAGTAGCCGTTTTTTTTTTAAACATTATTAAGTGGCGAGGCTAGGGAGGGAATCGAACCCAGACCTCTGGCATGACTGTCTATCGCACTAACCATAACGTCACGGCTACTACTAATTCAGTTTGTATGAAATTTTTCTTTCGTCGCATGTTCGTTAGAAAATCGAAGAAGTTGGGAAGATTCTGAATTTTTAAGAAGAATAAGCTTGGTACTTTCAAAAATAGTTTTAAACTATGTTCGGAGAATCCTCTTGCGCTGCAAGGTATTTTGTTTTCATTTTGAAACAAGAATATCTAAAAAAAAAAAAAAAAACTTGAAGAACCATATTTTCTGAGCATGGATTCAAATTCAAAGCACACAAACCTTCCTTTTTGTTGCTTTGTCTCTTTACTGCATTGTCGCTTTGGCACATTTTCAACAGTTTTTCTTTGCTTTACGTACATACATACATATATGGGAGCTTTGATTATTCCTGGGTCCGAAATTTCTTTCGATGGCCCTGCCCTGCGTCGGACTGTGATGCTGAAGGTCTGGGGAACGAATATCTTTTGTCATGAAAATGTGCCGTTCTTCAGAGTCAGTAGAAAATTGTACATCATCTCCATTCCTGCGAATAATACCCATGCGTGCACAAGAATAGGGGGGAGTTGTAAGCCACCTTTGGTCTGGGTTCTCCAAGATTTGTCACGCCACAATTTATTTTTAATTTTGGGGGTCCCAGTAGCGGATTTAGGATTTCGCTGGGAGGGAGGGCTGGTACCGATTTAAGTATGTATTTTCCGGTGAAATTTTTCACTAAAGTACTCTATATATTTTGACATTTTCACTTTTGTTTTTTTTTGCAGAAAGTCTTGAAGTTAGTTAAGCCTTAAGTCAAGTGAATGTGTCAAGTCATGTTCACGTAAATGAAATCTCTTAGCCTTCGCACCATGTTTTCGTTAAATAGATAGTAAGCGATATTTTGTTTCCCACTACTTTGAAAAAAAGACTTTTTGCCGAGGAATCCTGTTCCTGGTTTTAATCTTGTAATAAATAGTTTTTTTTAATAAATAAAATATTTTGACGTAATAATAGAAACTAATTTCCTTGGGGATAGAAAAAACAACATGTAAACAGTAACAGTTTAAGCCTAGTATGCAGTTCGAGACAAGTCAAATTTTATCTCTACATTTTTTTTCTCAAGACAAATTTTGAAGGTGTAGAGATAAATAAAAAAATGAAATGCTAAAAAATTTGAGTATGGGAAATAAAACTGCAGTATCTAAAGTCATAGATATTCGTGATGTTTTTTAATAACTTTACTTCCCTGCTACGTTTTTGGTGTTGAATTGAATTTTAGTCAGAAGATGAAATTATCGTGAACTCTCATAAGTCTATTAGGCTGCAGTGTTAAAATAACAATACAAATATAACAAAATAAAATCTAACAAAATGCATTGAGATCCGAGTATTTATGTTATCAAACATAAATCATTTATATAAAATTCAGATTTATTTCATACTTTTTTTTAAAACAATTTACCGCACCATGTTGGTGAGCGCCTTTGAACCCTTTCCAATTAGCTGCGCCACTGACTCAGTGAAAACAGCTGTTTTATTGAACGTGGTTCTTGTTGTTTTTCTTTCATATTTTATTTATAGTTTTTCGGTCATCGTTCACCCAAATGTCTTTTTATTATTGAACAATCGAAACGGGAATATGCTTTTGGTAAATAAAAACCCTGAATTTCACAAAACGTCAACACTTCTCCAGCAAAATAATACTTGGAATATTATTTGTCCTAGAAAAATTAAGTGGAGACTTTTACATGTACAGTTTGAAACAAAACTTTGGATTTTGCGCGTGAACTGCGTTTTGCTCAAGAAAAAATCAGAGACAAAATTTGTCCTGGGAAAAAATTTTTCCCGATCAGCGTATTGGGCTTTAGCTGCGACTTATTTTTTCCGTCAAATTCCCGACCTAGTTTGTCTTTCGTTCAATAGAGCTCTTTACCGAATAATAATATCCATCTCTATCGTTCATCCACAAACTTCAAAATCATCACTTTGTGACAATTGACACTTATTTATATATTTTTAGAATTGAATCTTAATCTTTTGTGCGATAAATTTGTACAAATAGTAAGATTATTGTAGTCATTAATAATGCTCTTTAAATATAAAAATTGAACAAAAACTGATTTAAAAATATACCGCCTTTATTTTCAATTAACAATTTAGCCCCATCTCCCCTTGAACCCGCCACTGGTGGGCCCCAATTGAAGCCTGTATAATTTAATGTGCTTGTTTTCTAAGTGGATCGACACCTTTAAAATAAGTAAAAAAGCTGTTTTTAAAACTTTTTGCTAGGCTCAAGGGGTTAGTTTTCGAGTGATAAAAATTCGTTGGTCTATGTTGAGCTTGTAAGTTTTTCCAGTGCGTGTAGGTACCCTTTTCCATTGTAAGCTAATAATGAATTTCAATATATTGCTTTGTTTATTTTGCCGTAATCAAAGGAGGAACATATCTATTTCCAAGTTCCATTAGGAAAAAAATATACACAAAAACTTATTGTACACGAATTCACACGTAAACTTTATTCAAATAGCCATCGTTAAAATACATCAAAAAGGTTGCACAAAAGAGGTTTTATGACAAAGCTCAATAATGGCCATATGTGCTGAACATTTTAATAAATTCAACTGAAAACAGGACACTCAGAATTCAGAGAGCAACAGCTGCATAAAACTCTAGCATGAGTATTTTATTTTATATTTTTATGAAAAAAGTTCTTCCTTGCAGTCACAAAGTCACAAATGTATCCGTAGAACCATATCTACATGGTATGAACTTTTTTTTTTTAATAAATGTACGTAAAAACCTGCACTTTAACATCAGGAATGGCAATGAATTCATGTAAGCTAATTGGGTCCTTTATGGGGATACTTTTTTCTCTATTAATTAATATTTATATGATGTATAAATACTTGTGTGCATACTTGAAGCAAAGTTTTCTCGCACACATTTTTTTCTGTTAATAATATAATTTGCATCACATATACACATTCATACACCACAACTTCTCCAACCAAACGCATATGCATGCAATCCTTTCAAACCAAAATATTTTATTTCATAGTTTTAGAAATAAAAAAAAAAAAATTGTGAAAAGGGATTTTTCCACGTCCCGACATAATTGCGTACGTAAGCGTGCATGACTATTAAAAGGAAGGAAAAAAATTGCTTTGAAATTATGCAAACTCCATTACGGTCTTATGAGTATTGAGTAAGCGAGTAACCTAGCAAAAAAAATATACTACCTAACTCCTCGTGATGTTCGTTGGATGCTTGGAATACATCACGCTCCTTGTAAATATAGTGTAGCAAAAAGCAAAAGCAATAGAAGAAGCCAGGGCAGATGGTATCTGCAAATATCACTTGACAGTGATTAATGAATTTTTTGGAGCGAAAAGATGAATCCTTGATCTTTTGTAATGTAAAGCTTTAGGTACAGTTATCTACATTCATAGAGGAGTTTAGATACATCATTATATAGATAGCTCATCCACATATCTCTCGAAAACCTTTATTCAGAATTCAGGATGTATGTAAGTCTTCCTTGGGAATCATGTTCATGAATACGAATGCTTCCCTAGGAAGAAGGTCGTCGCGCGGAGCTATCGTTAAGTGCTGATGGATTATTTCTACATATTAGAGGAGTGAGGATATGTGTAGTATCTACCTTCTGTGGCCTCTCCTACACCTTTGTGAGGATGTACATATGATGAGGAATGAGAGGCGGTACACCATCACCTCATCAACACAAAACCATCATCATCAACCTCCTCGTCACTTTATGGAGGTCGACTTTCAAGAAATTGATGTAATTGCCTAGATAATTTTATTCTACACCATCACCTCTAATATTATGGAAGTAGAGATCTAAGTATGTATGTATGTAACTACATGTGAGCTGTTGTTGTTGTTGTTTTAGTTGAAGAAGGAGAAGGAATAGTAGCTTTACTCTTACAATATGCTTGAAAGGACTTAAGATCAAATTGACTGGAATGATTTGTTGTTTTGCGTCTTTACACGCACGTATCTATACGTATGGCTGTATGAATATAAAAATGTTAATATATTGCGAAAAACGCATTAATGAAAGGTGAAGTATGCTTAAACTCAATTGCGCAATGGCATGTGAGATAAAAACAATATGGAACATGGTAAATGTGTGATATGGCGATAAATAGTCTGGGAAGTTGCGCTACAATTTCAGAAGAGACTTTTTTCAAACTAAATTTATGCAAACTTAAGGCCAGGCGCGCACATGCAACTAAACAGTTTGGTTTCGATTTTAAGTACTATAGGATTATATGAGAGTCCGCGCACATAAACCCATAAACCATATAAACCCATTGTGCTCAAAATCGAAACCAAACTGTTTAGTTGCATGTGCGCGCCTGGCCTTAGGGACAATTTCACAGCGAATAATGCTTACCAGAATACCTAATTGGTACTTGAGTTTTCCACATTGGAACTTTAGGTTTAACGTAAAAATCTAAATATGTACATAAATGACACTTTAGTGACCAACATGGACCTAAGCTGGATCCACACATGTACCGTGCGGTGTGCTGTGGAGTGTTGTGGACTGAGTACACTCATCAAGCCTGCTGTCTTACAAACTGAAATTTTTGATTTTTTATTATTCTGTTTTCAAGAGCATTATTGTTTTCTCTATCCCGCACACTAAAAAAATGTCTGCGCCATAATTTATATGAAAACCGACAACAACAAAGAATTAATTAAATTTTGTAAATTAGGGTAATTTTTCATTATTTTGGTACCTCTTTTCATTTTTCATTTTGGGGCTAAGTAAATTTCATTATGAAAGATGCCCCCAATTTTAACTGTTGTTGTTGCTTTGTCTATGTTTTTGGGGCTATTTTTCGCTTTTGGTTTTAGTATTTATTTCATTTTTAATGGGACTTTTTTTCATTAAGTTTAGCATCATTTTTCTATTTTCAAAATGGAGCCATTTTTTCATTATGAAGAAAAGCTCCAATTTCGGGGCTATTTTCATTTTTTGTTTGGAGTCATTTTTCATTGGGGTCAAATTTCATTTAGCCATATACATACATGTGTACCTATGTACATAGATCACCATAAAAAAAATTTCAAAGTATCTAATACCTGATAATATTACCTAACGGCCATATCCTTGACTTCCTTCAAATCTAGTTTTACTGAAAAACGAGTTCTATAGAGGTTTCGAGTTTTAAGTTTTTCAAAAACAATTACGGCCATATTATTGACTTTCTTCAGAGCTCGTTTTAAGGAAAAACTAGTTCTATAGGGGCATCGAGTTTTCAGTTTATCAAAAACAATTATTGTTTTGAGTTAGATGTCAAAATATGTTTGAATATTTTGATTTAGATGTCAAAGTAATAAAAATTTGTTTTAAAAAATCAAAACTCGAAACCCCTATAGGACTAGTTTTTCAGTAAAACTGGCTTACAAGAAACTCAATACCGCATTCTATATCTGCCGCTAATTTCGCAAATTGTATAGTCTGTTAGGGCATTTTTAAATTATTTTGATAGATCCATACAAATTTTACCTTTTTCTAGATATCTGTTTTATTTGATGACTTAGCCACTTAGCGTTTTGAAATGATTAGGTATCTACAAAAAAATCGAAAACAATGCCCCGACTTCCATTATGAAATTAAGAAAAAAAAAATCGAATTCGATTTTTTTTAGCAAAAACCTAAAACACAGTTTTCTTGCAATGACTTTAGTCAATACAGATACCAAGTTTAATCAAAATCGGAAAAGCTTTTCTTAAATAAAAAAAAATTGAAAAAAAAAAAAACGAAATATTTGATGGCCTGTACCATATTGCAAGCGAATCGGCCCACCCACTCCGGCTCAAATTACAAAATACGCTCAGATGCACAGACGCAGAGATGCACAGTACAGACCACGCACGCCGACGGAAGGTATGGCGAAAACCACTATTTCTGTCAAAAATTTATCGAAATCGAGTAAGGAAACTTGGATTTCCATAATAGTGTTGCAGTTCGATTTGGAAAGATTTTTGACAACAGAACAGTTTTTTAAAGTTCAATCCGAGTTAACTCACCAAATGTTGTGAGTTAACTCTGGATTTATATAACGGATGATTTTGATATTTTTCATACTTTTTTTTAGCTCGATTCGTTTGAATTCTCTAATGGAAAACTCCTTGAACCTTGTCCCTGAACCATGGGTTAAATATTGAACCTTATAGAATTATAAGTTAACTCGGCTTTGCAGGATTTAACTTTGTTTTAGCTCGGAAATAAATTCAACATTGTAAAACTGGCCTTTAAAAAGCAAAGTCAATAATTATGTTGATACAAAATTAGTGTTTATACTTAGTGGCTGTGGGGTTTTAGCACCTCATTATGTGGACATTCCCAAAGAAAAAGTATACCACCGGATTATGATAAAAGTTCAGCTAGTTCCATTTAATGTCAAAAATTATTTTTTTATGATTTTTTATGAAAAAAAAAAATTGAAAAATTCATTAAAAGAAATCTATGCCCGACTCAAACTAATTGAAATTTTTTGACAGTTAATGACCCTTTAAATGGCATAGTTTTTTTTTTTTGCGAAAATCCCAAAGCCGCTTATGGCTTTTTTATTATTTTTAGCTAAAAAATTTCATTTAAAATAATTGTATGAACAATTTGGGCCAAAAATATTTTTTTTTGAGCAGAGGTATGTAAAAATAAATCCCTATAGGCTTTATGTTGGTATCAAAATATTTTTTTATTCGATGAAAACTATAATTGGTTTAAGTGAGGTAAAATTACAATATCTAATTGAAAACATAACATCTTATACTATGTCCAAAAGGAGTGAATATTAAGGTGTGTGAATATGAATCCAAGGGGGCGACCGGCGATGAATAAAAACGAATTTATTTCATAGAGTGGAATAATCATGTTCTTAGAATTCAGAAAATTTAAGTATGGGAATGTTATGACCTTGTAATCAAAATAGGAATTTTTATTGTTAAGAGAAGAGCACGTTTTTAAATATGCCTTTTTTTGGGTAAATAAGTAAATAAATTAAATGCATACATTATATATATTAAATACATTAAAATGAAGGTATCCTGAAATCGAGAACCAGGGCCTAGTAAATTTCATCTCTCAACCATTCGTGTGTTATTATTTTGCAGGAGATTAATTTTTTTTCTCGTAAACAATTTTATGAATTTCAATGAAAAATTTTGCTTATGATAAAAAATTAATTTAAAAAAAAAACTCCTCCAGAATCTTCTTGACATAATGTCTAGCCTTATACTTTTACATTTGATTATTGGGGTCCATAAAGTTTTATAGAATAAATGCGCTGACTTTTCATTTTATTTCTAAATTAAAATCATAAATAAATATATCATCTGATCTTATAACTCATAACTGTTGAAAGATTGATTAATATTGATATCCATTTAAGAACAATCATTGATACCAGACTTATGTCTACGGCTCAACATGCCAGTGATGTTCAAATTCATTTAAAAAAAAAAAAACAATTTTTTACATTTTCTACGTATAAGTAGGTAAAAAAAACTCGTATATAAATGTAAAAAACGTAAAAATCGCGTAAAAACTGTAAAAAACTCGTAAAAAAGATAAATAAGAATGAAAAAAAAAAAGTAAATTACTGAGAAAAAAGAGAGAAAATGAGAGGAATTGTCACTATCTGTCAAAATCTTAATAAAGAAAGTTTCATTCAAGTGAGTTCAATTGTTTATAAATTGCCAAAAATTATTATTAGAGCTACTTCCTCTAAGAAAACGATTTTTTTTAAATTTTTGTATGGTTGAACGATTACCTACCTACTTTCAGATTAGGCAAGATCTTTTTATTGAAATCGATAGAACAAAATAATTAATTAAAGAATTTTATATGGTGACAGAAATAGATTAGAGAATCTGTTTTTGTAAACATATCGAAAAAAAAATGAAAACCCAATAGTTTTTTTTTAGATACCGCACAGAATATTCAGCTCCAACCCTCACCTTCAGTTTTGAAACTAACCAATTTTGATTACTTTCCACGTTTTATTTTACTTCTTTACATTTTTTACGCATTTTACATAAACATAGTAAAAATACAACAGGTAAAAAACTTATGTAAAAAACGTAAAAAAAAAAAACTATGTAAAAAACGTAAAGTAAAAAAGTCGAACAACACAACAGATACTGCAAAGGGAAATTGGTGGATACAGCTTTACACACACTAGTACGAATCATCGAATACTCCCTCCACCTTAAAGAATACGCCATGCCCATGGTTGACTTATATCTAGGAAGCGCTTTTAATAACGTCGACATATCCGCAATATCGGCACTGGTATCTCTGAACGTAGAAAGTTCGCTTGGAGAGTTGATTAATCGAATGCTGACAAACAGGATTATTTATTTAAAACTGGGGGGCTTTTCTGCTAAAAGATGTGTCAGTAAAAGTATGCCGCAAGGCGGTGTTCTTTCTCCGCTTCTTTAGAACTTGGTAGTGAAAGAGCTGCTGACCTGCCTGGAAACGGAGAGCTACAGAGTGATTGCCTATGCGGATGACGTCGCTATAGGTGTATCGGGAAAGCACCCAAATACGTTGAAAGAACTCTTACAAAATGCTTTGAATCTGCTGATAAACTGGGCAGATCGGTGTGGACTGGGAGTCAACCCCCATAAGACTGATCTTGTTCTCTTTTCTAGGAAATACAAAATTCCTCATATAGATGCTCCTTCTATTAAAGGTTATACAGAATACAGCTAACTTTTTCAGATGAAACGAAATACTTGGGCCTTATTTTAGATAAGAAGTTAAGCTGGAAACCTAATTTAAACGAAAGAATAAAAAAAAGGCACAGTTGCACTCTTCTCATGCAAAAAGGCCACTGGAAATAAATTAGGTTTACAACGCCGTAATATTGGCTACACAATTCGGTAATCATACCGATTTTAACATACGGTGTGACAGTATGGTAGACGGCTTTAGATAAAGCAGCAAACAGCGACAAACTACACAAGGTACAGCGTTCAGCCTGCAAGTGTATGGGTGGAGTATTTCGCACGACTCCCTCTGCCGCACTTGACATTCTGTTCTATCTAACACCTCTCGATATTTTTGGCAGAGGTCCTGTCTTGGCTCAAAGAAAACGTGATATCAAATAGTGATATCCGCATCTTCTTAGATAGCCAAGCTGCTATCGAAACCCTGGAGTCTGTCTCTACAAGCTCTATAACAACCGTTAATTGCCGATAAACTCTCATGGAGATAACACAGCAGTTCAATATTTACCTATGTACGTTGGGTGCCAGGCCATAGGGACATTCCAGGAAATTGTAAAGCTGATGAACTCGCCAAAAAAGGAAGTCTAATTTGATTCATGTGGTATCAAAATGCACCAACTCATTGTGTGAGTGTGTCAAGCTTTACGCTGACAGCCACGCTAAACTAACTTAACCTATAACTCTAAAGCTAGCATTAGATGATATGTAAAAACCACATATTTATGTACCTCTTACGTCATTTTGACGTCAGGACGATGTTTTTCGGTTGCATATCGTCTAATAGACACAATTGTGAGACTCGCATATGACACATATAATTATGTGCACAATATGTTGAACCAATTACACATACAAATATGTGCAAATTAGCATTTCGTCTAATCGGCGTTTACATATAACTTTTTACATACAATTAGCTTTTTACATAAATATGTGACTCTCAGAATTGTGTAAACTTCTTAAAAATCTACAGCTACATATTTTTGTATATGTGCGATATGTGAATGGTATTTAAGATGTCATTTTGAAGTGTTCTTTGACCTGCACATCGAAACAAAAAATATTTTGAATTTAAAGAAACTATTTCGATCATAGTGACGCGAAAAAAAAATATGTATCTTAATATAATAAAAAAATACATTAATCGGTATTTCGTACGTTACATAAATGATAACCATTCCCACATGAAGGTAATACGAATTTTCAAATTTATTTCGCCCTATGAGAGGGATTAAAAGCTCTGGTGTGAACACACCCGGTGCCCTTTTCACAGCCCACAAAAGTGGAAGTTGCCTGCTAGGCGTCACAGACAAATTATGCATCTGTCGTGTATTGTGTACACATAAAATAATAATGTTAATGCTCGACATATAGTGTAATCAACACAAAAATATGTAATATTTATTATGTGATCATTTTTTACCACACATATGCAAAACCCAAAGGCACACATTTTTATGTAAAATTGTGTAGAATTTTTTCATATCGTGTAATACACATAATTGTGGTATGCACGAATTTGATATACATGTGAGATATGCAACTCATTTGACGATTTTTCTTTGACGTCATGGATACACAATTGTGTAGTTTGTACACGTCGTCTAATCTAAGCTTAAAAGAAAATTAAGCTAGAACTAAAACACATTACATACATTTTCAGCCTTATTTAATAGATTTCACTAATACTCGTTTCAACCTCGGAATAGTTAAACCGAGTCAAAGCACTTACTCCGTCTTTACGCCACGTCAAACAAATTCTTATTTATAAAATATGTTATCAAAAAATGACAAATCTAAAACTCTGGTTATTATAAACATGGCTGATTTCCACAAATTATTAATTTAAAGTAATTATTATTGGTTTTATTTTATCTAACCAAGTACCTATCTATTGATATGATAAGCAAAATAAAAGAAAACGGTCTGAAAACTGTGATTTCGTTTGCACACCTTTTTGTAAATTTCACACGATGCTGATGTCATGTCAAAATGACATAAATACTAAAACGGCTTTACTCCGGCTTTATTCCTCCTATGTACCAGTTTTAGCTTACTCCGCCTCTATTCCGCATGTATTTTTTTATGAATACATTTTTCAGGATTAGAGGTGTCGTAAAGTCGGAGTAACCTTACACCGTCTCTAAAACGAGTTAATAAATAAGGCTGTTTATGTTTAATTAAAATTATTGTTTATTTGGACGCCATCTTGCTTTAAACGTAGATTATCATTAAAAGATCGAATATTTGAGAGTTCCACTTTTTCATAGAATGCTTTTATAGAAGACAGTTACTTTTAAATTAGTTTTATAATCAAGAATATATATCTATCTGCAAGTGCCAGGTCAACTTAACTCATCAGTTATGCCCGTTAACCGTTATATTAAAACTTTTATTGAAAACAAAACGGAATAACTCAGAAAGCTATAACATCAACCTTTTCACTTGAAGCGTTTCCCTTCGATATCCAATATCAATTAATTTTTAAAATTAAAACCGTTTTCCTGTTTTTTTCTCACCAAGATAAAAAAAAAGGTATAAACAAACTACATATTTTGCTGACAGTGTGTCGTTTTCGTTAGAATTTTCAAAATAGTTAAAAATTACTCAAAGAGTGCAAACAGCGTTAATTTTAAATTAATTTTATTTCAGGTAAAATATTCAAAATAATAAAAAAAAAAAAAGATCTAAAGTAAAGTTTAAACTGTCCATTTTAAATATCGAGTGCAAGGATGCGCTGTTCCTTTTCTTTTCACTTTTATAAAATGTATTTCATTCTTGTCTGTAAACAACTGCAACAACTACCACCCACCACCCTTTGCCTTTTACTTCACTTGAGTCGTTTAGTTTACCTCACAGCATTTTATTGAGAAGAGAAATTTACAACACCTCTCTTTTGAAAACTATTTAAGTTATTTCAAAATGGGTGTTAAAGTAGCACATAAAATTGAACACCCAATTTTACTGCTACTTAAAATCTTGATTTATGAATATGACCAACAATGTTTGAAAATATTTAACGTTTAATAATAATAATTTAGTAGGTATTTGCAATTTTGAAGGAAAATCAATCTGAAGCAATTAATAACTGCTACCCACGCACACTAAGCTCAAGGCTTTTATAGGTACAACAGGACTCATAATCCAAATTGTTTTATTTTCTTCACAGATTTTTTTATTAAAGCAGTTGAGGCAATTCAGAAAATCGCTTCAATATAATAAGAGTTGTTCTTTTATGGACAGGGGCGAATTTATTTTCAAATAATGAATCTACGAAAGTTTAAAGGTAATATCATTAATAGGTTACTATATGTATGATGTATTAAAAAAATATATAACACGCATAACTGGATCGGACACCTTGCTTTTTTGGCTCAAGTGGATGAATTTCGAGTTTGAAAATTAATATTATTTCAAAAACTATTCCCTTAAACAGTTTCAATTAAAAATAAAATAAAAAAAAACAGATTTTTGAGCTTACAAAAAGATGGTTAAAGTTGTTTTAAATATTTTTTTTCTGTTTTAAGTCAATTCCTTTAGAAAATTGCCCCTCCCATTATTTTTAATTATCTCCAGACACTAAAAGACATTTAAGAATCTGGTTTTTTGTTTTTGACTGAAAACTAATAAGAGCTTTGAATTTTGAAAACAAAAATTATACTTAAATACGTAAAATTAAAAAAAAAAAATCAATTTGAATTTTTTTTTATTTTTTTCAAAATTTTAAGTTTGAAAATAAATATTTCAAAAACTATTCTTTAAATTAGATTTATTTAAAAATAAAAAAAGATATTTTTGGCTTTACAAAAAGGTATGTATATCATGGCATAGAAAGCGTAACCGTGTTTTTCAATAATTTTTTTTCTAGTTTAAGTCATTTTTTTTTAGAAAATTGACCCCCCCCCCCCTAGATAAACGGGGGGAAATAGACCCCCCTCAATTTATTTATTATCTCAACCCAAACTCGAGGCTCTAGCTTTTAGTCACACACTAGGTGAATCACCCTGTATAATAAACATTTTTCCTTCATTATATCTATTTTAAACAACTTAGACATTAGCCTGCAGTTGGATTTAATAAATACATAAATAAATAAATAAATAAATAAATAAATAAATAAAATATTATTTTGGATTCCAAAAAAAAAAATTAATAGATTTTTAGGAAATCAACAAAAATACACTTGTCAAAAAAATTAAGGGTTTAATTTAAGTGTTTTTTGAAGAGCTGTACTTCTGGGAAAAGTGGTCGAATTGAGATGAAACAAAAAGCATTCTGAAGCTTTATATTTTTTGTATTGAGAAATTTTTAACAAATGATTTTTTAAGGTACCGTTAGTGCGCAATCATAAAAAAATTAAATTTTTTTTCTTTTATTTTTTTGAACATTGTCATTTTTTTGAGCAAATTTTTTTTTTTTTTGATAACTTGTTTATTCAGCTTTACGGTCGTCTTTTTTCGTCATTCTATAATTTTTTTTTCAGAAGAATATTGAAAGCAAAAACAGTCTTTTGACTACCTATACCCGCCTGGAAAAAGAATCTAGTTTTCAATGAGGCCCTGAAAAGTTTTTCATAGTTACTAACAAGGGTCTAGCAAGGGTTACAATAGGCATTTGCTAGGCTCTCTCTAGTTATGAACCTTTTTGCCTCGACAGTTAAATCCTGTCTAAGCCCTGACCAGTTCCAATTAATACCAGAAAATAAATTAAATGATTGGTATGAGAATTGGTAACATGACGATCGACATAGCCTATATTATAAAGTTATAAACTTTGTTGGTTTGTATGTAGGGGGTATAGTCTTGAACTACTGAACCGACTCTATACATATCTTTGGGGTGTTGTCTCCATGTTGTGTGTATATAATGAAATAAAAATAAAAATTAGATTATTAAAATATAATTTAATTTTATTATTATAAAGTAAACTTTGAAATTATCACAACATTAATTATTAATTATATAAATTATAAAAGCGACGCGTTTCTGATATGTTAATCCATCTTCGGGCTTCAATTTGTTGAACTATGGTGTTAATTAGCCAAGTATATTTGTCTATACATTCCAAAAACATGAAATTCTTAGACTTGATAGAGATAGAGTCCTTTTTATAATAATAAAATAACTATAAAATTATAATTAGAGCTTGTGGAGCGAAAGCTTGGAAAACGACGAAGGACAATAAGGTTAATTTACGAAAAAATGAATATTGTTATTAGAGTTTAAAACGATCCTTATTTTATTAATTTTCATAAAATGTTTTCACTAGTTAGTTACTAGCTAGAGCTTCATCAGCACTTAACTTAATAAATATTCTCAGCGAGGCACTAAAGGGGGTCTGTCATATTTTCCTCGTCTAGATTTTTCTTACCGAAAACTACCCAGGGCCTTGTCTAAACTAGCCAAAAACTTGCCATTTTTCCAGCCGGGTATCTTCGCAAGGAATGACGACACGAAAAATTTAAGGGTAGTTTTAAAAACAATAATTAATATTCTACAAGATTTTTTCAAAAATTTTCAAATTTATGAAAGAACTAAAAAGATCGATGTCCACGCTGAGCCGAGTTTCTGATACAGACAAGGACAACTCTAAGATTTTCGTTCACCCTGATCTTCGAAGCTGCAGTCATGTTTTTGCACGATGCGACAAAGTCAAAGGGGGAATCCTGTGGCACGTATCCCTGTGACAGAGCATTAAGTGGTAACACTAATCTATCATTTCCCAACGTCATTTCCAATCAAACGTAAGCCGTGATTTTAGATAAAAACCTGACACGAGCAAATAAAAGAACAAGAAGTATGTAATTTTCGACTACGATGTGCCGCCGCCCCTACGCACCACGGAATTAAAATCTTAAATATTTTAAAGTTTTTTGTATTAATTTAGAAATAATTAAAGATAGTTTTTTACTAAAAGTAATTGAAATCTTTTTATTTTAATAGATCTTCTCTATAAATACAAAAAGTTATGAGTGCGGGCCATTTCTTGATGGCCCGGGGCCAAGGCCCAAAATACAAAACAAATGGCACACTATATGGGCAACGCTGATGGCAAGAAAAACTTCAAAATTTATTTCTCTTTGAAACAAAAATTATAAGTTAAATTTGTTGCGAGGCCTTTTCCAATATACTTAGTGCCGGCAATGGTTTTTAATGTTATTTTCTATTGAGGTCAGGACTTCAAAAGAACTTCCATACATCCAACTCTATATACACAACTATACAGTCAAGCAGTTGTTGTCAGCATGGAGTGCTTGAAATAGAAACATTTTGGCTGGCTAGCTTTTCTTCTTAAATAAATTCCACTTAACCGTTAGAAAGGAAACTTGCCTCGAGGACAACTTTAATGCGAACGTCACGCGGAAAATTTCTTCGGAATTTCTGCACACAGAAGGGATGAATTCTTTTTAGCTATGATTTTCTTTTTGTATCCTCTTTGGATGCAATGTGGATGGATATTTTTGCAAATTTATATCCCATGTCGAGTTAACCTGGGGTGAAATCGCCCCCCCCCCCCCCCCCCTTCAACCCCCCGCGTGTTGTGTTGTTCTATATTGTTAGTAAAGGTTGTGTTTTTTATTTTGCTTCTTCTATTTAGTTTCTGCATTTTCTTGAATTATTGTCCTCAAAGAATATATATGTACTTTGTTCGTCTTGGGGTTGGGAGGTGCACGCTTTGTTTTTGACCCATTTTTGTCTATTATCCTATACTAATACAAAAAAACTAGGATTTTATCGCTTTACGGCAAAATAAATGTCATCATCCAATAAAACTTCTGATGCGGATATATAATCCGCAGGAGATTCGTGTTGTTTGTTTTGTTGCATGTCAGTCGTGTTGTCTCGGAGGATTAATACCTCAAGCTAGAGGCTGTGCTGTCGTATCTTCTTTTCTTTTTTTTTTTAATTTTAAACGAGATATTAGTTTTTTTTTTTATTTTTTAAATGTCTTTAAGGCCATAGACGGTTTATTTATTTTTTTTTTAAATAAGAAAAGAATATTGTTGATGGTGACACGTTTTATCCTTTGCACCACACAATCGTGGTATTTGTAGCAATCTAAGATTGTATACACGTCGTATACTGTACGACAGCTGAATGAAAATTATGCCTTCGTTTCCTCTTCTTGACTTAAGAGGATGTCTTAATGAGTTTATATTCACCTCGTTATTCGTTGTATTTTATCATTATTATTTTTTTTTTGTAGGTATACATTTTTATCTATATAAAAAGATGACATCCTGGGCTAAATGAAAGTTTTATTTCCTCAAGCATAAGGGGGGATGAACTGGTTAAAATATTTAACTGGATCAACGATATTTCGTATACTTTTGCGTATGAAATCGTTCATCATCATCTGTATTGTCATTGTGTGATGTATAAACTTTACAATTTACCCACTCAATAAAACTTTCTTTAAATTTTACTTTTCGTTGTCATTTAAAGGAAATTGTTATAAACTCAAATTCTAATCCTTATATCCAATACATGACAAACAAAAGATGATGTAGATATGCCTTGAAAATGTTTACGACATCAAGTATATTTTCACAACTCGCATTTAAACTGATTAAGGAATCTTGGTGTCTTAAAAGTTAATCCTTACATAAAATAAACAGATCTTTTGGTATTTGGCAGACGTTTTTAGGCATTTAGCTGTTTTGTGTTTTGATAAAAAAAAAAAAAAAACAAAGAGGACTGATTGTCGGAAGTGTTATATTTTGGGGAAGCTTCTGCCCATCATCAGTATAACAGATTAAAATCTTTTAAACTTGTGATGCTTACAAGTTGTGAGATAATATTAGAGCAGTCTATATCTGTAAGCTTCTAAAATGTTTGGAAATCAAAATAATTGTATTGAATTTATTAGAATTATTAAAATATTATAACCGGAGGAGGTGCAGTTCTCCCAATTAAGTGATAAAAAACTTTGTACACATACATAGAAGGTGTTTTTGTTACAAAAAATAGAGGGATTTTGAATTATTGTGTTTAGTTTTAATATAACAGATTATGTCTAATAAATCGAGGCTTAAGAATTAAAGAACAATCATCCACAGTGAATTTTTTAACTATACACGTGAAACTTCAACAAATACAGCCATTTATTTTTGTTCTAAGACTTTTTTCAAGATTTTGTTTGCCATAATGTCGTCAATTACACGAAGAATTTTGGCTCCAATGCGTCCATTGTTGTTTTTTTTTGTATCCTCAAAGAAAATAATCATAAAAGAACAAGAACCCAATGGTGTATTTTTCAGAATATAAAGACGATTCTAATTTAGATTTTTTCTCCGTTTAAAATGCTACAAATGAGCCAAAAATGAGCCCATCGCGCAACTGATTTTTGGGGACCGAACCAACATTTTGAAACGAAATCTCTAAAATTTAGTAACGTTTTTGAAACGCGCATGTAGGTATAGATATGTCATCGCGTTAAAATTGCAAAGACTATTAAATAAAAAAGATAAAGGCTACGTTTTTTATAAAAATAAAAACCACAAGAACAACCGTTATTAATGTCAGTCATCTTCCCCTTGTCCTTTTACAGGATAGGTATTTTTTTTCCTGGTGTAAACAACAATTTCGAGGTTGTAAGTGGGTGTGGCCATTAAGATCGTTCAAAATAAATAAATTATAAATTTGGTGGCACAACAGCTCATGAAGAACTAGGGCCTAGTGACATACAACTATCTCAACCATTCCTGTGTGCTTTTTTGAAGGAATGGAGGGGACCTACGTTTTATTGCCGAGTCCGAACGGCTAAGTAGAGCGGCACTTTTCTATGACAGGAGATAGTCTTGGAGAATTTGTCACTTCCTCGCAAGAGGCAGTAGCCCTGAAAAACATTTTTAATATTTAGGTGGAAGCGGCTGGGAATGGAACCAAGACCTCTGGCGTGACAGTCCAACGCACTTACCATTACGCCACGGGTGTTCGGTCTACTTTAATTTGAGCCAGTTTTTGACACAAGTCAAGTAAATAAAACAAAAACAGTTATCAGCGGCCGTGAAATTTTATAAAACGCCAATCTAATAACAAATAAATAAATTTGGACAGTGTCGCAATATGGTTCAATCCCGAAGAGAATATGGACCGCGTTGAACAAATTCAAAGCGGGAAAATCCAACATAATAGAGCTCAGAAGGCAAGGCTGAGTTCCAAAATTCATCAGATGCGCATTTACTGCGCAAACTGCGAATCCAAAAATTTCTTAGCGTCTTCAATTTAAATATTCTTTTTTTTGCATTCCGAAACGTCAGACTTATGCAATGTAATATTTCTACAAAGCATTAAGTTTGCGTTGCTGATGCGTATGAAACTCAGCCCAAATTTCTGTTCCAAATATAATTGTATATTAAGAATTTAGATGAATTTCTGTGTGGAAAACATATGATGTTAGTATTTTTATGAAATTTATTCAACTAAATATCACCAATTTATAATTTCCGTTTACTTAACATTTTGAAAGACAAATTTCTTTTCGTTTGACCTGCTAGCAAACACATTTGATATAGAATGAATACATAGTTCCGATTTCAGACGACTTTGACATTCACTTCAGAATTAGGGAGTACCAAATTTCCGAATAAAATAAAAAAAAGATGGCAGTACTAGAGCTGTTCGATTTTCGTTTATTAAAACTAGCAAATCGAGTTACTTAGTTCCGATTTTGAGAGTTCGAATATTTTTACTTTAGAATGGAATTATATACATAGTAGGGCCCCAGGCCATTTTTATGTGATTATCAAGAAAATTCGAATTTATGTTGTACCTCATCTAGAAACTAGAACGGGTATAGGTGCAATAGAACGGTTTTGTTTTTTGTTAAATTTTCGCTAAATGTGCTCTAAAAATTTTGATAAAACTTCATATCTGTCAGGTTTAAAAAAAAATCGTATTATGGAAACAGGGTTTTGATGTCTTTAAAAAAATGTCTTGTTTTTGTGCTATTCACATTAGGTATAGCTTTTAAATGGCTCTATCGATTTGTTATAGATTATAAATATTTTAAACAATATTGCATTTAAAATTTTTAAAAATAATTTTTTTTTAAACAATAACTGCCTTATTCATAAACAAAAAATGGTTATTTCAGCTCTCGTGTTCAGGGAAACTACACCATGGAATAACAATTTTCCGGATTCAAATGGAGTAGTAAGCAATTGCCTTTATTTTGAGCCCGGAAAATTCTTATTCCATGGTGTAGTTTCCCTGAACACGAGAGCTGAAATAACCAATTTTTGTTTATGAATACGGCAGTAAAAATTTAACAAAAATATTTTTTTTGAAAATTCGATTTTTCAAAAATGTGTTCATGACTTTGTTAAACTTAGTTTTTAACTGCACACAAAATTATGTTTGTGCAAGACATTTTTCTTCTGAAATTATTTTTTTTAAAATCAATTTTTTGTTTAAATAAATATGTAAGCATTTATTATGAATATTGAGATGATTTTATGTTATTGTTAAACTACGATACGATACGGATAGTCATGTCGGGAATCTGTGTTAAAGTTTTTTTGATTTTGTATATTTAGTTTTTTTGCGAATTTTCGGTTTAAGGTTGTTGGCTATGCGGGAAATTTAGTTTTGTGACTTTATGGTTAGTGAAATTTGATTTGAAGATTTTAGTTTTCCGGCTAGGGTACCTGACCCGTTGATTTGGCTTAGCATAATATATCTTTGGAAAATAGTTTTTAATATACATTTTTGGTTAAAAGGGACTAAAGATACTGCTAACTTTCTGCCCAAAAATTATTTTTTTTAACTTTTATTCATTTTTTTTTTCAATTGAAATAATAATTTATAAACAAGCTTTTTCACTAAGAATCTGCCTAGGTACATATGTATGTATGTACATATATCTGAAAATTAGCTATCAAAATCTTAAAATTAAAATTTAAAATTTTTCGTATGTTTTACTTTGAAGCGTCTTTATAATTGAATTTGAGATACAAATTTAAAAAGTGCGCATTTAGTTTAGTTTTTTTTTTTTATTTGATAAATTATTGTTTTGCCATTGTTTTCAAAAGAATATTTTTTGAATTAAAAAAAAAATGTTTTAATTTTTTTTTGAAAACTAAAGATTTCGAGAGCCTCGACCTCGTTGATTTTTATTAAACTCGGTAGAAAACAGTTTTTCTGCATTATCTCATCTTAAAAAAAAATTATTTGTAAACTAAATTCAGGATGCCTACTCTCACTACAATTATTGTTTTAATACCGTTAGGAAAAGTCTCGAGAAGGACTTTTACGATGAACGAAATTATGTATTTCTTAAAAATTTGATATTTCAAAATTGAATTCCACAGAAATAACTAATAAAAGCTGGTGGCCAAATGTTTTTTTTTTTTTTAAGAATACGTAAAAAGTCTAATTTGTTTCAAATTATTGTAGATATCACTTTTCCTGATCAACTAATAACCTTATGAATGTTAACAAAAGTCTATACTAGTCCAGCCAACGAAGACCTAAAATCATAAAATAAATGAAATATATCGTGTAGCCTGGGTTATTTTTTTTTCAAGTTAGGGGTGATACTCAGGTATAATATACTGAAAGTCCCCAGTCCAAAGCCGCGAGCTTTAGACAAGAGGGGGGTAAAGGTTCTCTAAAAAAAATTTCTAAGAAAGTAGTAGTGTTCAACTGAAGACCTACAGCTATCTAGTTTTTAGCGTTCGACTAAGAATTAACAACAGCAATAAATACTGAACTAAAATTTAGCACTTAGCTACAAAAAAATTTGAAAATAAAATAATAAGAAATTTTTTTTTTCAAACTTTAAATTCAAATTCAAATTCAATTTTTTCATAAACTGTTAAATTAATAAAAAACTTATTTTAGCAAAAAAAATTAAAGAATAGTTCTTTGGATTTTCAAAAACTTATAGTATTGTATTATAAGTACTTCCGTTGATTTAAAATAATTATTAATGCACCTAACGTCAATGCTTTAGAAAATGATCCCTCCCTTGTAAACGGGTGGACATAGACCCGCCTATCCTAACCTATTTTTTTCTTATTACATGTCTGTAAATTATTTTACAAAGTCATGGTAAATAACTTGGAAAAATTCAGTATACTTTTTACCTTTGAAGAAACAGTATCTTTCATAGTGAATGCAAAAACTGTAGCAAATAAATTAAATTAGGAAATTCTAACCCTCGCCATCTGTTTTAATCCCATAAACTCTCTTCCAAAACATCAATGGAATAATTATGAATATATATGTACTTACTTTTTCTGTTATTTCTGGGTAAAATTGATCAATAAACACTAAATTTTGCAGGCTAATGACCGATTTTTTAGATTTCTTGACGCATCTTCCTTAGTGTAGCTCCAAGCGAAAATATAAATATGACATTTTTTGTAGGAAATTAAATTTACTTTAATTCCTTAGTGCAGACTTTTTCACTTAAGCCCTTGGTTTTCGAAATATTCACGAAAAACTAAAAAAGGGGAACTTTAACCCCCTCTCCTGGCTTAAGCTCGCGGCCCTGGGCTGAGGACTTTTAGTATGTTGGACCTGAGGGTCACCCCTACCACTTAAAAAATAACCCATCCTACACGACTTTTTCATTTAATTTTTCTTCGTTGACTGGACTATACCTATAAATAATTAATTTTTTTTAAGATCAATTCAACGATTTTTTAATTTTTTTCTTATAAATTATGATTTTTTAAAGAAATAAAATGTAATAGAACACGTAGTATATCACGTTGGTGTCAAAACAATATCAGAAGTTTTAAATTTATTTTTAAAGTTTGGAACTATTTTTTTAAAATTCTATCCGTTACTTTTGGATGTGAATAATTCTTGTTACTTATATTTTTCCAGGCAAATCCTAATTCGCGCATTATACCTACCTAACCTACACAAATGGAATAAAATGTTTGTTGAAGCCGACACAGACACCGATACACGTTTATAAGGGTTTCATTACGTTTAAACTCGTACTTTGTGAATTTATATAATATAGTTTTTGATCATAAAGAAAACGTTTTGTAAGCTGTCGTATAATTTTTCTAAAACATTCATTCATTATTTTTCTCTATGTTAATAAAGACTAATATCTCAAAATAATTGTATTAATTTGAATTGAAGACCAAGAAAGAAATTAAGACCAAAGAAATCAAAGAGAGAATATTAAACAATGTTAACATTCATGGAATATAAATCTCACTATAACAAATGAGTATGGATTCGATATAAGAATCAATATTAAGTAGGAACCCTTCTCTCTCTCTTCTCTCTCTCTCTCTCTATTTAACACAGTCAGTCCGAGATGACAATATGAAAAATCAATCTTGTTTTCTTAAGCTTAAGCATATAATCTTGAACAAAAGTCAAATCGAATTTTTCTTCTTCCACAACACAATTCGACAGCACTTAATTGATTGAGATGATCAATGTCAGTTTTTTGTTCGTGCTTCCCATTTTGTTGCGATTTTCCTTTCCTTAAAGCAAAG
This sequence comes from Epistrophella euchroma, assembly GCA_947049315.1. Classification (NCBI taxonomy): domain Eukaryota; kingdom Metazoa; phylum Arthropoda; class Insecta; order Diptera; family Syrphidae; genus Epistrophella; species Epistrophella euchroma. Next base: position 113,751,931 of record OX346245.1, on the reverse strand, counting down.
CTCTTCAATAATATATAAAAGTTTATCCGGTGTGTAGAAATTCTAGCAGTCGCATGTCTTAAGATAAATCACCAGTTGTTGTTGTTAAGGCCTGGGTGGACGAGAGAAAAAATGGAAAAAGTAAAAACATCTAAATATAAACATCATGGTCAAAAAGGTTCGCGTCACGAATTCCCATTCGTTCGGCAATTACCACTCTGTGGCAAGGCAACACCTATATTATAACGTCCTACACTCAAATCATACTATACAAATTTATACCAGATTGTATGGGGTTAGTTACCCGGACCCGGACCCGAACCCGAACCCGAACACAAACCCCTATCCAGGCCAATATGATTGATTAATCTCCGAAGAGGTCTTCGTTGAATGCCTTTGAAAGTAAAAGCCTTAATGCCTCGATTTATCTTCGTTGGGGGGAGCTTTTGGCATTTTTATGCGTATAAAAATGTGCCCAAAAGGAAATGACTGACTTTTGTGTGTTCTCTGAGCCTGAAGAAAAATAAAGTGAATCACAAGATAATACGATGATAAATTTCTTAGAATATTGAAAGGGATTTCAAGACAAATTAAACGAGGCTAAGATAGGCCTTTTTTTCAAATAAAGATATTTTAAGCTTGTTTCAGAATTTAGAGCATACGAAAAAAAAAAAATCATAAAAAATGAATAAGGATCAAATTTTAGAAATGAAATATTAGTGGGAGTGGGAGGGAGATTTTAAGGTTAAGTCACTGTCTAAGTTTAAAACTTGATGCGATAAATCCCTCGGAAACTGCGATACATTGAATTTAAAATGTTTTGGGAGAACATCGGAATCTTTCAAAAGTGGGGTTGTTTTTTAACTGTACATTTTATTTTTTTTATATTGTAGGTTTTCCTGTTAATTTAATTTTATGCAGAATACTTTATTTAATTCATTTAATTTTAATGATACAATTTTTCGTCAAAAATTGTTTTCGATATGATGTCCATGAGGTTCCCCGAAAAAAAAAAATATTGGCTTACAAATTGTAAACTTTTATATGAAATTGAAAAATACATATTCCATAGAAGTTTAAATGTTGGAATGAAAACTTTCTAGCATAACATTCTCTTAAAATTTTAACAATACATAGAAGACGTTTAGGGAAAAGTGACATCAATTTTAAAGGCGTTTTTCCCGCCATACGTCAGGGGCCTAATAATTTTGTTATAATTGCCCAATACTCTTCTAAGTCTAAGATGAATATTTTGAACATATTTTGAGTTAAAAGTCAATTAAGCTTTTAGGAACTTAATATCAATTGATATTCGATACTACCTGACCCAACAAACTTCGTTCCACTTAACATTGATTAAATTTTTCGTTTTTTTCCGTCGTGAATAGTCTAAATCCAAAAGTTTTAGTAAAAAAAATATATCTACACGACTGGATTACATGAACTTTGCTTTTTTAGTTAAAAACAATAAAGCTAATACGTGTAATGATCAAAGGACACGGTAATGCCCAGCCAAGTTCTCGGCACAACCCCTTTTTACAGTAACAAACTCAAGGGATTTGGGATTTTCGACCCCCCTCTAACTTCGGGACCATTAATGTCAGAAACTTCAAACTCGCCATATTTGCTAAGAACAGGCTCTTCACCAAATGTCAACTCTATACTATTTATGGTTCCTGAGATATAGGACGTCAAAAATCGTAAAAACCGTAACTGACTGATTCACTGACTCACTGATTTTGACTCACTAACTGATAGTTCATCAAAATTATGGAGCAATTCCCGAGCCCGAGACCGTAAAATGTTGAAATTTTGCAAAACAAATTTTGCAGGTCGATAAGGCTTGCAACGTGTACAAAGCAAATAATCGTTAAGGTGAGGTTTTCCCTATAAGGGGCGTGGTATCCACCCACTTCCTCAAAACTGCTATCAATTATGTACATGTATGGAGCAATTTTGATTGTTGTAAAATGATGAAATTTGGTATAGCGGTAGGCTTTGTAATTTGTGAAAGGAAAAAAAAATTATATTTGAAATTTATCATTTAAGGGCGTGACATCCACCCCCTTTTTATCAGAAAAGTTATTAATTGTATGGATCACTTCTGATTGTTGTAGGATAATGAAATTTGGTAGAACAATATGGCTTAAAATACATGCAAACAAAAAATTCAGATTTGGAATTCAGGAGGCGTGGCATCCACCTACTTTCTTAAAACTGTTTCTGGTTGTTGTAGAATGATGAAATTTGGTAGAGCGATATGGCTTGCAATGCAGGCGAAGGAAAAAATTGAAAATTTGTGATTTGACATTAAGGGGCGTGGCATCAACCTACTTTATCATAAGTGTTGTCAATTATATGAAGCACTTTTGAATGTTGTAGAATTTTGAATTTCGGTAGATCGGTTTATAATGCATGCTGAGGAAAAATTCAAAATTTGAGGTTTATCATTCAGGGGGCGAGTCATCATCCACCCTCTTTCTAAGATTTATCATCAATTTATTGAGCTTTTTTGATCCTTGTAAAAGTTCTCCATGTATATAAAAAAAATGTATAGGTAACAATTCATCCGTGAAAAATAATGAGATCTAAAACCCAAAAGTTCGCGAAGTTGTAAGTTAATTCAGAAATGCAGCTTTGTTACAACCACTTTGACTATTAGAGGTAACAAGTTAAATTAAAATATGTAGTAAGTGCTGGTTTTGATAAAATTTTGAGAAAAAAAAACCTAAATCGATCTATGGCAGCTATACTTACCGATTCTATGGATGAACTAAATCAATAATTTGAATTCCCCTTTAGGAAATTACATAAAACAAAGTTCTATGTGCCAAATTTGCAGAAAATTGGTCCACTTGAGTAGTCTCTATCTCAAATAGTCCAATTACAGTGGACAGATAAACGCACGGAAGCACAGACGCCCGGACGCACAGAACGACGTGACGTGACGTGACGGACGGTATGGCGAAAACCATATTTTTTCAGATTTCTCCATGATCGTAATGTCAATTTTGATTATACTGGGTGATCGGTATTAGATGCACCAAAAACCTGGAGCGAGTATGTTGGGTTAAGAAAGACAAGAAAAAAATCGTATTGGAGGGGGGTCTATTTCCCCCCGTTTAGGCAGGAAGGGCAATTTTCTAAAAAAAAATTGACTTAAAACAGAAATAAAAATATTTAAAAACAACGGTACAATCCAAAATGAGCATCCGGTTTTCTGTTTTTAATTGAAAATTAATAAGAGCATTTAATTTTGAAAACAAAAGTTATACTTAATTACATAAAATTTTGAAAAAAATTAGTTTGAAACTTTTTTTTTCCAATTTTTTTTTTTTTTTCAAAATATCGAGTTTGGAAATTAATTTTTCAAAAACTATTCACTAACACAACTTAATTTAAAATGAAAATCAAAGGAGAGATTTCTGGCTTTAAAGAAAGGTATAGCATGGCATTTGAAATTGTACCGTTGTTTTTAAATATTTTTATTTTCTGTTTTAAGTTAATTTTTTAGAAAGTTTCCCCTTTTGAAAAGGTAAATTAAAACGCAGAAATGCGATTTTCTATTTTTGTCTTTTTGTTTTGTAAGTGATAATATTCTCTTAAGCTTTTTGTTTGGCAAATAATTTTGCAAAATTTTTACATTGAAAAGTACTGTCGAAAAACTATTGAACTTTGGGAAAAATAATATTTTACGTTTGACTCTCCTTCCAAATTAGTCAGGAAGTCTCTGAAATATTTTTGGCTCATGAAATGAAGAACCAGAGGGCAGAGGCTTCGGCTTGTGACTTACAACTCTCAACCATTCCTGAGATGTGCGTGCCTGCAGGAATGGAGGAGACCTACAGTTTATTGCCGAACCCGAACGACTAAGGTGTGCGGCGTAGCCCTGAAAAATATTTTTTGTTTTAGTTTAAAAAGGTTGGTAGAAACGGCTGTGAATGTCTTATTTTCTAGAAAGCTACAATTCATCTTATCTTTATAAAAATCGCGTATCGATAAAATATCAATATTCTTTACGAACAATGGACATAATGTATTTGCTTACTACCATATTTCTCGTTTACACCTTTGTCATAGTTATTTTGAATTCTTTTTATAAATTTTTTTTTTTCAATTTGAACACAAATCCTGAAATTTCCAATTCATACATTCATAAAGTATTCCCGATGAATTTAAATGAATTTCAAATAAAAAAGTCCCATTTTATCCATTCTGAAAAATTTGATTTCAATAAACAAAACTTTATAGAATTTTCAGATATCAATTTGAAATACCTAATGAAAATCTGAGATGAAAAAAAAAAAAAGAAACAAGGTACCATATAAAAAAAATTCCAATACACACGCCCCAACCATGTTAACCACATCCAAAAAATGTGGCAATTGTTTCGCAACATATTTTCCATTTGAATTGGAAAATTCACCACCACTGACTTCATGCCTGGGTTGTTTTATTGCATTTGCGGACAGACACATATACGATATGGCAACAAACCCCGACAAGAAAAATTTAACATTTTTCAGTAAACGTTGATATACACCATGAGTCACTAGATTGAGCTCTTATATTTTTTTTACTTGCTCAAAAGAGGAAATTATATTAGTACCATTTGGTTTTTGTTTAAGCAGATAAACCTTTTTAACCTCAATCAATAGATTCGAAGTGTACATTATCAAAATTCCAAGGTGTGGATATGCAAAGTGTTAGATATTATGCTGCCCCTCCCGTGTTGCTCGAACACACTTTGACATTTTTATTTTTTTTTTATTCTTTTCATAGATTTTTTTTTACTTTTTTTGTGGTGCAGAAAAGTATACAGAAAGACTTCTTTCCACTTGACGCGACGGAGGAGCCATGTTCACATTGGAACAGCTTGGGAATGCACAGAACATAATTCCCATTTGGATGGAAATATAAGGTATACCTTCTTCATCTTGTCAGTTTGTGGGTAACGAGATAAAAGCATCCAATCGTGAATAACGTAAGGTTTATTTTTTGTATGTATAGGTATGTATGTATGTATGTAATGTAAGTATGTACATTTTTTGGTTGGCTCTTTTATAGATACAAAATGCATGGTGATTTGGAGAGAGAGGTTATAATTTTGTGTTGTATGAGTCAGGGGTCAGGTTGTTCAGGTTAAAGTTGGCGATGCCATGGGGTATTCAATCTAAATGTGAAATTCTAGTGGCTAAAGCAAAAATTCTGCATATTATGTGTTATGGCTTTTGCAAGGGTTAAACCGTATGACTTGATGACTTTGATGTGTGCAGACAAAAAAAACTGAAACGATAAAGTGCAATGTGCAAATATCTGCAAGATTTTCTCAGAACTGCTGAACCTTATCTTCTTTTTGTAAAAAAAGACCACACTGTTTATTTGGTTGATTCTTTTTGGAATATAAATCACAAGATTAAAATCATAAATTGTATTTTCTCGAATTTGCGGTGTTTTAAATATTTTTTGGTACATATGTACCTTTAAAGGCTTATTGTTCAGAGAAATCATAGAAGGAATTTATAGTTTTTGGAATTTTGCATAACTTTCTGGCAACGACACGATCTGGATGTTCTTCAAACATATGGATTATTTTCACAAAAATAATATTTAAGTGTGAAAATGGTCACGAATCGCACTGAAAGACATATAGGTCTGCAGGTAATGCATTTTAATGCATTTAGGTGTTGCAATCGTTATCTGCATTATATCGAATCAAAAACTTTACAAATGAAAAAACTTGAATACCTACATATTTTAAATTGCTCATACATACTTAGTTTAAAAAAAAAGTTTCCCAAACTTACCGTAAGATGTTAAACACAAATATTCAAATGGCTTACCTGAAAAGAAAAAAATTAAAACATTATCTTACTGCCAAGTATAAGAATAGAGGTTGTTAAATTTTTAAAAATTATATTTTAATTTTTTTTAAAAGATATAAATCTTAGGGCCTCTTGCACGAAAGTTTTTTTCTTCTTATAAATATGAGAGCTATGTATCTGACTGATTTGATTCAAATCACGTTGTAGCAAAACATTTTTTTCTCTATTCACGTTTAAAAAGCTATATCTTCTCCTCGTTCTCTAGATAAATATTTAAACTCTGAATACCTCTCATGACAAATTTTAGAATTTCTTGCAAGAAGGCGAGTCAAAGCGTTAGAGTTTGTTTATTTTTTTTAATGTGTTTTGTGTTGGAAATTCTGAAAAAAAAATTCTTATCCGATTGTTAAGCATTTTCTGTTCGTGCAATCAAAAACTAGAAAATTCTATTTATTTATCTGAATGAATTTAATGGCATAACGGGAAGAACTAGGGCCTAGTGACTTACAACTCTCAACCATTCCTGTGTGCGTGTCTGCAGGAATGGAGGGGACCTACAGTTTATTGCCGAATCCGAACGGCTAAGGTGAGCGGCACTTTTCTATGACAAGAGGTACTCTTGGAGGATTTGTCACTTCCCCGCAACTTCACTTCCGAAAAAAAAAACTTAAGGTGGAAGCGGCTGGTATTGAACTCCAGACCTCTGGCATGACAGTCCAACGCACTGACCATTACGCCGCACGGGCTACTACATTTATTTATCTAAACTTGGATAGTTATCGTCAGTGTTGTGTATTTATCCGTTTGTTTTGTGCAAGTGGCCCTAAGTACCCAATCCCAAAGAAATAACAAAACTACGGCGTATAAAAAGTGAGGTATGTTTGGGGGATGGGGGCATTCTGCCCCTCTGAAGCCCCCTGCTTGGCCCACTATAGGATTTAGGGTAGATACGAGATTGGGTGTACCTATGCATTTAAGGAATATGGATTTAGAGAAACTATGAATTTATCCTATATATCCAATGTCAACAGCTGTTTTCTTAATATATGTTACCGTAAAAATCCGATATAATGGAATTTTAAAATTAACCGGTTAATCCTACCTAACTGTTTACATTCAAAGTTTCTTTAAATCCAGATTCTTAAAATGCATAAGAAACTTTGATGCACCCAACCTCTCAATTACCCCAAATCCCATAGTGGGCCAAGCAGGGGGGTTGCAGGGGGCAGAACGCCCCCCAAACATACCTCACTTTTTATACGCCATAAATTTGTTATTTTTCAAAGAAATAAGTACCCAAATTTGGGGACTTATTTCATACTTGAATTTGGGGACTTATTTCATCATGAAATAAATCCCTAAAAATCGATGAAATAATTCCTCAATTTTGGGGACTTTTTTCATATAAAAAACTTCCGATTTCTATATACCTAAATTTTGGGGATTTATTTCATTTTTTTTTTTTTTGATTTATTTCATTTGGGAGTTATTTCACGGAGCCGCTTATGGTAACCATATACATACACACATATCTAACCTTAATTAACATTCATCTCCTGTATCATAAGTAGGGTATTATATGCATATATTATGCACATGGTTAAAACTTAGGTCCACAAAAGGATATCGGTCATGCGAAGGCATTTTAACTTCAGTTCAGTCTGTATTCTATCAAACTTTTTAAAAGCAAAAAACTTTGCCTTTATTGATGGCATATATGCAATTTTGAAATGAAATTCAATGGGCTATTGAACTTAACTTTGTTAATCAATTTTTAAAGGATAGAGTTTGTAGGTAGAGAAAAGAGACTTTCTATTCCAAAGGAAAAACAAAAATCGATTCATAAAATTATATCATAAGCTCCCTCTGCTGCCTGTGGAAGATAGCAAATCGCCTTTTGTTTACTGGGTTTCCGAAATGTTGCTTAAAATTTTAACCACCGAAGTCTCAACATCCTCCAAACAAAAACAATGCAACCAGTAAAATGATTTAAATACTGAAGCTCAAAAAAAAACATCTAACCCTCTTTAGAAAACACTGATAGGACATTCACTCTTGAAGCACGTACAACATAGCCACCTGAGATATAATTTGTTGAAGCCATATTGCTTTGTGCAAAGGTATGTGAACAAATTAAGTACTCAATCTGGTCTACGAAACTGGTGGACTCACCTAGGTATGTATGTGGTATGTTAAGCCTTATTTCGCCAACCATACTTCCCGCCATCGCCCTCGAAAAAACCACAAGCCCACTCATGTGAATGCCATCACGATAAGCAAAACCCCCTTTCCATTTAGCAAACATGCCCTTATGACGAGCAATCTGGACCTGGAGCAGCCTAGGCTTGCTGCATTTCGAAAGGATTGTCGCAAAATCCACACAACCCTGCCATGGCAACCGAGAACAGAGAATTTTAATCACGCCTCACCAAACAAAGAAATTCACTAATAGACGATCCATTCGGTCTTCGGTGTCTCTCTGGAGGTCGCTCTGTGTGTATGGAATCTACTGGCAGCGTCCTGTGGCACTTTTTGCTTGGCACAATAAAAGTAATGGTCGCTCCTCGGTCCTGATGGCCTCCATGTGCGAGAGGAGTAGTTATCTTTTTTTTTTTTTTTAATTTTTTTTATTTTCAATTTTAAAATAACAAAAAATAAAAAAGAAATGTTAAGCTAGGAACGAACGCTCCTCATGCTCGAAATCCATTTCGCTGATTGTGTGACCAAGGACCGAATCCGAATTGCTATAAAACAGAGAACTGAAGTAGGCGTATTCTGTGTGTGTACAAATGTGGGTGTGCTCCTGGAAGTACTATAAAGATAACTTTTTTGCATTATTATCCGTACGATTCGGATGGACTTCAATTCTGTTTTTAGATGTTTAATTGTCCCACAGCGTTATCCTGGTGCTTCTTAGTTTTAATATATAGAATATTTTTTTTATTTTTATTTTTTTTTTTTGCAGAATCTAATCTCGAAAAAGATTAAACCACAATTTAGTTAAAAGCCTGATGACAATTTTATTCTTGTTCCAGTTTTTCTTCCCTTTGCTGTGCTGACGCTGCTGAGGGGATTCTTGTATTTCTTAAATGCAACTGAGCATAGATGAGGATATATTTTGTCCTCCTTCGGATGTTTTGATACTCTGGGTGTGAAGTTATCATAAGGAGTAGCACCAGCACTGTGTTTAGTGTGGAGAGTATCTCTGGAGCTGCTGTTGAGGGAGCTTCTTGAAATATCATCAAAAGCAATTCCTCCGATGAGATGAAACATTTTTCGAACAAGTGTGCTTGTTATAAGAAAAGAAAATGTATGTGAGCTGAGTTGGAAAAGTTTTTGAATTTTTTTTTGAAAACGTGGCTTTGGAGTGTTTGTGATTTGTTAAAATGGGGAATAATTGGTGCGTGAAAAAGTCAAATTTATGAAATTTGGAGCATCCAGCAGCATATAATTTTATTTTATTGAGAACAAAAATAAAATAAATTTGATGGCACAACAGCTCATGAAGAACTAGGACCTAGTGACTTACAACTCTCAACCATTCCTGTGTGCATGTCTGCAGGAATGGAGGGGACCTACAGTTTATTGCCGAATCCGAACGGCTAACGAGCGGCACTTTTCTGTGACAGGAGATACTCTTGGAGGATTTGCCAATTCCTCGCAAGAGGCAGTAGCCGTTTTTTCTTTTTTAAATAAATAGGTGGCGAGGCTGGGGATCGAACCTTAGACCTCCGGCATGACAGTCCATCGCACTAACCATCACGCCACGGCTACTACATTTTATTGAGAACAGTGAAGTATATACTTCAAGCCCTCACACCACGCCCACATTTCAAGCAGCTTGAATTCGTAAGATAGGGTGGGAGATGGGGAGGGTTACCCCCTTATAAAATTGAAAAAATTATGCTGGCGAAATTAAGACATGTAGCACGAATATTTAAGTATTTTGTAACTCGTCCTGATACCCTCTTATCCATCACGTCAATGGCATAATCATGAATCAATATTGTGATGCTTTTTTTATTCTCAGCTGAGGTAGCGTAGCGTCAGCGGATCCAAGGTTCGTACCGTAGAAAGCAAAATAAAACTCGCTGTGTTTGAGAGTTCGGAACTCCGGTTACAAAAATTAGTTCTTTATTAAATCTTTCTTACAACTAATTCTAACAATTCATCATAATAAGAATTACAGTGTTATTACATCTTACTTAAAATACATAACAGAGTATTTCATATATGGCAGAAAGTAGGATTAACTCCCTTGGCTGACAGAAGTTAAGTCTGGTTACAGAAGGTGGGATTGACTCCCTTGGCTGACCGAAGACAAGTCTGGTTACAGAAGGTGGGATTGACTCCCTTGGCTGACTGAAGTCAAGTCTGGGTACAGTAGGTGGGATTGACTCCTTTGGCTGACCGAAGTCAAGTCTGGGTACAAAAATTTGGGATTGACTTCCTTGGATGACAGAAGTCAAGTCTGGTTACGAAGGTAGGATTGTTCACTGGACCCTGAAGACTCTAAGACAAAACCAGTAATGTGCCTTAGTACTAGCACAGTGCGGATAGAACTGTTGGGATTGAGTCCCTCGCTTTAAACACAATTCAAAGCAAAACAGGGGAGAGGACCGGAGATTTTACGGCAAAAAGCCAAAAAACGGTTCTTAAACTTCTTAAGGTTCGCGTTCGCGTACACTGCAACCGAATCATCGGCCGATTACGGGTCGGAACTATTCGGGCGACTGTCTCGGATATTCGTCTACATAAACTCCCGCCGCGCCGCCGTTCTCGGACGATACCAGTCCGTACATCTGTAAAGTATCAATTTTTTCGAATGCATAATTGCAAGTAATAAACGACAAACTGACGAAAAATTCAAACATGTTCGGATTCGTCTGATGTCGGTCGGAGTGGCGTACGCGCTCCCTTCCTTTTACATACGTTTGGTTCGATCATCCAAATTCGGCTGACGGCGTTCGAGCATATTTCGGCCGATGACGGATTAGGTGTACTCGAGCCGTTACTGGTGTACTACACACCCAGCAGCCTGCTTCACGGTAGTTACTAAGTGTCACGATAATTGATCTAGAAGTACCAGAGGAGAATATCCTCGAATATCCTGATTTAATGGGTAATTCTTACGGTCCCTTATGAACTCTGCGGTGACAACTGAGTGTGAGCTGTATAAATGCAAAACAACTCATTTCATTGACTTATTGTGTGCAGCCTCGATCATTGCTTCTGTTGTTGTGATGTTGTGTAGTGTTAGTATGTTGCTGTTGTTGTAGAGCCTCGTCACAATCGTCATGGGCGCCTTAAAGCATCTGATGCAATTCTGGTGATGTGTTTCTTGCGGGTATTTCGGTATTCTGTTGATAGTTGTTGGATAGGCGTAGCGAAAATGGTATTTATGTGCTTAGTTTTTCTGTTATTTCTGTGGAAATTGGTCAGTAAACATTAAGCTTGTTATGAAAAAACATGGATTATCGTTGATATTTTTAACAATTCACGGAAAACTTCAAAAGGATACATTAAATCCCTAATCCTGCCTAAAGCTCATATCTGGGGGTACCCCTACGAGGAAAAACAATAACCCACATTACATAAACTGTTGAAACAGGGCTTTAAATATAATGTATATTTAAAATCAGTTTTCAAAGAAGACTCTTTGAGAATGTATGTACGCCGCGATTTCTCAGAATCCTTAAATATGTGAAAAAGATTCTTCAGTAAAACTTCTCTTTTGAAAAATACTGAGGAACAAAATTTAAGATTCCAAAAAGCACTTAATTTCTATAAACCTAAACTATGTTCATGTGGCTTGCCATTATACATAAATATTTGTTTTACTTTAATATTCCAAGAAAGTACTGAAATACTGTATACTCTCAAATCAACAAAATCCTTAAAATCTTTTGAGTAATCAAGTGAATTTGACATTTTCCTTGCTCGCAGGATATATAGCCTTTGAATATAATTTCATGAGCCCAAGCTTTTATTATTATTATTCGCAAACTCATCCAACTAATTTCTTTCCAGAGAGAAAAGATAGTTTAAAATAATGTTATGTATACATTTGTGAAATTAATTTGAAATACATACATATAGATACACTCAACACTCTGGCAGTATAATGACAAGAGGAAGCAGGATCTTGTGTAATTACAGAAATTATATACATACAGACAATTTTTCCAAAAAATCCCTTAACCTCATTTATGTTCCTTCATCACGCAACACTTCCATCGTCTTATTCAAATTCAAAACAGTTAGGTTTTCTCTGTATCCTTTGGATCTTAATATTTACTGCCATAATATTTGAACAGAGTAATTTAACTATTTGGACCAAGTTTTTACACAGAACTAAAACAACTTACTTGACTATCAGTGTTATGTCCCAACTATATGCAGTGTTAATTAAAACTTAAACCAACTTGAGAGTTTTATTTTTGTTTTAAGTTATTTTAAATAAAAAAAAAAAAAAAAAAAAAAAAAAACTTTACCCATTACAACCAATGCCTAATTAGCAGTCAGTCATTTAATAGAAAGCGTTGTTGTCTATTGACAAATTTAAAAAAAAGTAACGATGTGCATAGTTAAAAATTTAACAGTGTGGTGCCCATGAAAATATACATTTAAAAAAAATATCATTTAGTAAATTTTTTACGACACATAATTTGAATAAAAGAAAAAGAAAATCGAAAGGTGGTTTTGTTTTACAACTTTATAAATGCATTCGAACCATCAAATAATGTCTAAAGAGCCTGAAATGGCTTTAGCTGTAATTCCTGGCTTAAATAGTTTTTGGTAATACCCACACAATCGGTTCTGAGGATCTGAAAAAACATTTCTCTATAGACAGCTTAACGGCGAATTTGGCCAAAATTCCGCTGTTAGGAATATCTGACCTAAATAAAGGACGGTTAATGATAACCAAGCTTAAATCGTACAACACTGCTGACGCAGCGGGCCTACCAGTCGAATTAGAGATGACTTGGTAGGGAGCCTATACCAATTTATCTGCAAAATTCGGTCGGAGGAACGTACATGCTACCCTATATCCACAAGGAAGGAGATGCTCTGAAGTGAACTGTAAAAACTACATAAGCATGAGTTTCCTTAACGTGCGTCGCATAAAAATCCTGTCGCATGTATTGTGTTACACCTTTTGTCAATGATCTGATCGGCCCATATCAGCCCGGCAAATCAATCGTCGATAAATGTTCACATTCCGGCAGATTTTGTGACAAAAAAAAAATAAAACAAAAGTTTCAAAACGATACAAAGCACCTCTTAATCGATTTCAAAGAGAACAGAGTCATGTATTATGCAGAATGATGATAGAGAAATTTCTCCGCTCCCTAAAATTCGGAAGAACACCGACGAACACTATGATATCGAGAAAGGTTTGAGGCAAGTTGATGATGTGATATCATGCTCTTTAACATCGTTCTTGAAGCATTTGTACCCAACTCGCAATCGCAAGTCATCACCAGAGGTACAATTTTTCAATAGTCCGCTGAACTATACTTGGGCAGATGATATTGACATGCTTGGAAGAACGAAGCAAGCTGTTACAGGCGCGTTAGCAAGTATTGAATCGGAGGCGGCGAAAATGGGTTTGGCTGTTAATAAGGACAAGGCGAAGTATAGCTATCATCGAGGAAGGAATCTCAACATCGTCGACTCGGGCAAAACGTCAAGATGGATTGAAGTCGTTAAGGACTTTGTCCACCAGGGCTCCACTATTACCTCGCAAAATGACATCAAAACAGAGATAAAACGAAGAACTACTTTTGCCAACAGCTGTTTCTACGGGCTAAGAAGGCATTTGAGTAGTAAAGCCCTCTCTCAAAGAACCAACGAGACCTTATAAAAGAACCGTATCATCCCGGTCCTGCTGTATGGGGCAGAAGCATGGACCAAGGGGCCCTACTATGTAATTCGTTCCGAAAGAGAAATTTCCCAAAAACAAATATTTTGTACTCTCTATTTCTAAAGCGGAATGAAATCTAATACTTTCGGATTGAAAATTCCGAAAGTTGAATTTAATTATTTCTTTAAAAATAATAATTTGTTCTTATTTTGTTATTCGTTTTGATTTCTTAATTTGATAGATCTCAAAAGAAATAATTTGAGACTCGAAAAAGAAATCCGTAAAAATAATACTTAATAGTATTAAGTATTATTTTTTGCATTTCGAAAGTTTTACAGAGTACCAATTCAAAAGCGGAACGAAATACATTTTCGAATAGGAATGGCTTTCGGAACGAAATACAGAGTAGGGCCCCTGGACGGATGCTTGGGATCTTTGAAAGGAAGATTATTCGGGTGGTTTTCGGCCCAACCTGTAGTAGCCCGTGGTATAATGGTAGTGCGTTGGCCTATCACACCAAAAGTCTGGGTTCGATTCGCAGCCGAAGCTACCTAAAAATGGGCTACTACCTTTTGCGAGGAATTCTTCTGTCATTGAAAAGTGCTCACCTTAGCCGTTCGGATTCGGCAATAAACTCTCGGCTCGGTTTGGCTATAAAACACGTTTTTCAACGTTGAAAGTAGAGATGGAAAACAATCGATAGTTCCTCCCTTTGATAGTTATCGATAATTACTAAAAAAAAATTATCAATAATTATCGATATTTTTTTTTCTTTAAATACAAATTAAAATATTTTCACGATCATAAGCTAGAACGAAGGATCTAGAAACTATCGAAAAAAATCGATAATTCATTCGATAGTTCCCCACCTTTAGGCGAAAGACACAATGTGTCCGACATCTTGGAAAATGTGTGTACAAAATTTTTCACGATATCTTGAGAACCCAAAGAGTTAGATACTAAAGATATCACGAAAAATATTGCACAATATTTCATCCAAAATGGCATCTCAGACTTGAGCCACAGTGTGATCGGATCCCACATAAGAGCAAGTGTACATGTCACCCCATCGTTCGTCGTCAATTAATGTGGATGCCCTATTTGGGTTTATTTTGATACCGAAATGTCGGTCAAAAAATGTACAGCAGAGGGTAGGCGATGGTTTTAAAGGGGATACGTCTGTGACAAAGCATTCAAATTTTGTTGTTTTTTTTTTTCATATTGACACCTTTATGACAGTTTTAGTTTGACATAAGGAATTCGGGCCAAGAAAACGTATCTATTTAGATTCCCTACAAAAGAGATTTCTATTGAATAAACATTTCAAAATCCATATATGTACATAATCAAGTGAACCGCGCTGTTTTTTTTTGGAGATACTTACTCCTGAAAAGCAGTTCATAACAAAAACTACAATACTGTCATTCTGCAAAACCCCACTCATTTATCGTAGATATGGATCGATAGATACTCCTATATGAAGCAAACACAGTACAGGATAAATGTAAACACAGTGACACGCCCTCTTAAACAAAACAATTAGCAGGAGCATAAAAAGCATTAAACATTTTGAACAACCGTTAAAATTAATGCTGCATCCAGAGCAAGTGAGATATTGTCACACTCATTCAAATCGGGCCATAGGAGGACCCAGGATATCCCTCATATATCTAACAAAAAGCGAGAGATAGACGTTTGTGCTTCTCCGCGGTTCCTCGCCGCCAACTACTGGCGGCCGGGAAAGTTTCCGTCTGATATACTGGGACAGAAATCTGGAAAGTTTTTTAGCTTATTTGCTATGCATGAGCGCATTTTCGTGTTGAAATTTGACTTTTAAATTGCCATTGCTCCAAGAAATCAGCGAGTAGGCGGGAGGCGTTTGAGGATGATTCATATGCTTTTCCTGCTGCTGGTAGAAGCAGCAAGTTGTGATAGCTATATCTTCTACCAACAGGGTGCTTCGGTTCAGTGCACACGAACTGTTGGAAGCATTTCGTTTCGTATAGAAATATCACTGCCACTATCAGCAGTGTGGAAAGTGTTACCGCTATAGTTCCGTTGCGTTCCATTCTGTTCAATTCCGTTCAACAAAATATTAAACAAAAAAAAAAATAGAAACTTCGTCTCACTCGAATTATTTTTTTCGATCCACACCAACGAATTTAAGTGATTGAAATGCATTTTCGCCAAAGGCGCGAATTGCAAAAGGCTTTCGCAGAATTATATCGCACATTGGATTGACGTTAAAAAAAAAAAAAAAAACTTCGCCTTTTGGACGATAAAATTATATGAGAACGCGTTCAAGTGTAGATAGAACCTTCTTCTGCAACTTCGAGAACGGAATATGTATTTTTTTTTTTGTATTTTCTGCAGAGGATAACTTTTTACTGAAAGTAAATAAAAGTTTTAGTTGTTCAGTACCACCAGAGGATATTTTTCTTCCAATTCCTGTGGCTGATTCATGTGAAATGCTTTTCAATATATTACGATAATCTAAGCGTTAGACTGTATAATATTTAAGAATTTTTAGAAATGTGTGGCATTAATGAATTGACTGGCTTATACTTTGCCACTTAAGTTTTAAATTGAGACGTGACGTGGTGGTTGTTTTAAAAGATGAATAGTTTATTAATTTTAAGAAATGAAAGTAAGTAAATGTGGAGAAAGTGTAGTTGAATAAGGGCAGAACAGTCTTATGGTTTTGAGTGATATGTGGAATCTTTGGTATATTCATACTTTCCGATACTTATAGGGTGTTTTTTTTTTTTAAAGAAACATTTAATGAAGATTTGTATCATAAAAATTCTTTAAAATACTGATTTTTTTTTCACAAAATTCATGCAAGTTGAACTGAACTTAAAAAAAAACCGGGCCCTCACTAGTCAATTGATGAATCACCTGGACGAAGCACCAGTTTTTGTGGGCTAAAAATTTTTTTAGAGTTATACATTACGCAGCTTTAAAATTATAAAAACACGATTTCAAAAATATAATTTTCTTCCATTCGTGCTTAAAAAAATGATTTTTATCGAGCAGCTGGTTTGAATGCCAGCACTTAAAATTTTAAAGTATTTTTCTGGCATGCCTTTTCACGGCGATATGGTATAATACCAAATTGAGCATGATCTCAAAGAGTCGGTCAGCTGTCAAGTTTATTATGACATAAAACAGTATTGCGAATTCTAAAAATAGAAATCCATTAAAAAATCATTTATTTCTAGTTCCAAATATTTTATATGCGCTAAAGAAATTTTTATTTTGTGTAAAAAACTAAGATTTGTTCTGAAAAATTGTGCATTATGCAAAACCAATTAGTACATGAAGAAACAGTCATTTGGCCCGAAGAGCTTTTTGCCAAAAAAAATTCATATTACGGATATCAATTAATTTTAAAAAAAAGTTGCTTTTTTTCTTTGTTATTCAAGTAGGTATATAAAATTTTAATGGATTAATCCATTTTCTAATAGATTAATTTGCAATATGTTTCTTCTAAAAATATATCAAAAAATACTGCATTCAAAAATTTTGAAACACATTCTTTTAAATAAAATAAAATATATACAAATTGAAAACTTTAAACTTTTTTTTTTAATTTTTCTTTAGCTACATTTTTTGTTGTTAACCACAAGAGCAAGTTCGCACGACCAAGTCATGCATGTTTTTTCCCACATATTATTAATTGAAAATCAATTAGATATAAATGATTAAAAATCTTTTAAAATAAAGAGGGGTCTATTTTCTTCCGTTTCGGTAGGAGGGGCAACTTTCTAAAAGCTTGATTTAAAATGAAAAAAAAAACATTTAAAAAAAACGGCAACTATCACAGTGTCTGTTTGTCTGCATGATATACTTTTTTGTAAAAAGCCAGAAACCTTTTATTTTATTTTATTTTATTTTATTTTATTTTATTTTATTTTATTTTATTTTATTTTATTTTATTTTATTTTATTTTATTTTATTTTATTTTATTTTATTTTATTTTATTTTATTTTATTTTATTTTATTTTATTTTATTTTATTTTATTTTATTTTATTTTATTTTATTTTATTTTATTTTATTTTATTTTATTTTATTTTATTTTATTTTATTTTATTTTATTTTATTTTATTTTATTTTATTTTATTTTATTTTATTTTATTTTATTTTATTTTATCTTATTTTATTTTATTTTATTTTATTTTATTTTATTTTATTTTATTTTATTTTATTTTATTTTATTTTATTTTATTTTATTTTATTTTATTTTATTTTATTTTATTTTATTTTATTTTATTTTATTTTATTTTATTTTATTTTATTTTATTTTATTTATAAATTTAGTTGTTTTATGAACATTTTCTTGAGAAAATGTGAATTTTTGCACAAAAAAATTTTAAAAAAGTTGGAGTGGTTTTCTTAAAAAATGAAATTTCTTGACATTTTTTTAGAAAAAATAATTGGTATGCCATTTTTAAGAATATAATAATGTACAGCTAAAACCTTAATTTCAAAAATATTCATCAGCCTGTTTAAAATGATTTAAAAAAACAAAATTTGTTTTTTTTTTTTTTTAAATCCAACAAATATTTTTTTGAAAATATTTTTATGCAGTATTATTCACACTCGATAGGACCTCCTAAGATCAAAATCGGTTAAGCGGTTAACGAGAAAATCGAAAATAAAAAAAAAAAAAAAAAAACGTTCAATGGGAGGTACCGTTAATAACGGTTTTTGGTATTTTTTTTTTACCAAAATATAGACCACACTAGTACACACAAGAAATATAAAAAAAATTCGTTTGAGCCGTTTTTGAGATAAATAACTTTTTTTACAAGTACCGTTATTTTTTGAGGTAAAAAAAATCTCGATTTCCCCTCTAGGGAATCATCCAAAAATCTTATGCTCCAGATTTGAAGAAAATCGCTTCAGTGGTTTAGGCTGTAGGTCGAGGTACAGACAGACATACAGACATACACACAGACAGACAGACGGAATTGCGGGACCCACTTTTTTCGTGTTCTCTATCATCTTAATGTCATATTGTTATATCATGGCATTGAAACCATGGGAAATATTTTTCTGAATGATCTGCTTTAACCGATTACCAATTCTTAATTAAAACATATGATATTGGTTCTGAAACAGTTAGCATTCTAACTTTTTATTAATAACTATTTTTTGACGTCACTATATGCGATAATAAAAATGTTGATAAAGCAAATTACTTAAAATGGATATAGGCGCATTTATTTTATTTTTTTTATATAACTTCGGATCGGGTAGTTTCCCGTTAAAATCAAACGTCATTGAAAAATGAAACATTCTAGTATACAAATTAGATGGACAGACTTACCGGACCCATTTTAAGTCTTCTCCTTTTTATCGAATTGCTATTAGAAATGGAAAACTTATCAAAAGGAAGGAGCCAATGTATGTATCACAATTCACAAGTCAAAATGACCAATTGTTTCTTTGCCAAATTATTGTAAATAAACATTCCAATTAAAATCACGGTTCCTTAAGTCAGCTGTATGTCTTTCTGGAGAATATTTGTACATCATTCAAGATTAAATGAATTCCCAATTTCCCTTTGAAAATAAATGCACCTTGTGTACAAAACTTAAAAAAAAAAAAAAAAAAAAAAAACTATGCAGACAATACTGGGTTTAATTTGCCAACCAATTAAGGTCGGGAACTTTGCCAAACAATATACTCTTCCATACTTTGGACAACATCTGTCCAGAGTGTACAGTGTACACCCTGTTCCATCAGTGATGCCCGTGCTTGGGTGGTATATTTGTATATCCTTTTGAGTTCTGAAGCACCGCATGACCACATTTAGCTCAAGCAGTGGCAGTATAGTAAAATTGAGAGTGGACCGAGTGCGACCAGTTTGGGCGTTTGGGGTGTGATTCCAGAAAATCAGAAACATTCTTTGAAACCCCCCTTCTCCCATGGGAGTAAAATACGTACCATGCTTGACAGAAAACACACATGATGACTTTTGTGTTTTGTCTCACTTGTTTTGATTACATTTTCATTTCGGGTTTTGTTTTTATAACACTCACTCTACGCGAAACCCACTCAGCTCCAATTCAGCACCCCCTTTATGGGCTTATTTGGAGGAGGTGATCGAAAACAGTCAGTGAGGGTATGTCCAATGGTCAATGCATTAATATTCAAATTTCCAAACGAACCGATTTGTGCGGATCTGAATTTATTTTAATGCAAACGCATATCTAAGCGGATGAACTGGGAAATTGTTGCGAATCCAGGGGTGTTAATGGTCGAATTTTCTTTTTTTTTTTTTTTAGTTTATTTTAAATTTCAAATTAAAAAGAGCATTGAATGAGTTTAGAGAAGCAAACTGTAATTTATGTTGTCTAAGCTGTCAGTTCTTTCCGGATATATTTTAAATTGCTAAATTTACGGATGTATAAAATATAGCACGTTCGACTGACATTCAAATACATTTTAAGTATTTTCTAAAAGTTTTCCAATTTTCATTTTGAGGATATTGAGTTTTGTTTTCATACATTTTATTTCATTTATGTGGGCTACTTTTTGATTGAATTAGGGTTAACGTTTATAAAAGTAAGTTAAATTGATAACTTTGGGTTAGATTTTATTGACCATGGGCAGCAGAGGTGAAAATTAAATTTTATCCAAAATAGTGGAGAATTGTTTGATTAAATTATGTGTATTTATTTTTTTTTAATTTAAGCTAAAAAGTTTCAAGACAATTTGAAAATACCAAATTTGCTTTTTGTAATAATTTTTTTAGTACAATTATTGAGATAAAACATGATTTTTTTTAAACCATTGTAAGAATTTTAGAATTCTTTGGATTCTTTTAAAATTACTAAAGTGGGTCGCACGCGCACCGGATTGCAATATATGTAAGTAAGTACCTACTTGCAGAAACATATTAAGGAAGTTAAGAAAAATTTGACCCCAGAGATCTCAGTAATCTTGGATGTACATATATGTAAACTTGATACTTTACCAACATTTCTCAATTTTTCTGTCAAATATGTAGACTTAAATTTTGGAATCCTCTATGGTCTCTTTTTTGAACTGACCAAATAAGCAAGATCAAAAAATATTAAATTTCTGTAACATAAAATTAGGGCAGACGAGACCAGGCGGGACTTTTGTTAGTCTCGTCTCGGTCCCGTCAAAATCGAACTATTTCAGTCTCGTCTTGGTCTCGGTTTCGCCTAACCAAGTCTCTATTTTGGTCTCGCCTTTTTATCGTAAAAATTTTAATGTGCAATCTCGTCTTGTATCGGTCTCGGTCTCGGTCTTGGTCTCATCCTTAGATCTTGGTTTCGCCTTTTTCTCGTAAAAAATTTAATGTGCAATCTCGTCTCGTATCGGTCTCGGTCTCGGTCTTGGTCTCATCCTTAGTCTTGGTTTTTTTCGTGTTTTTTTGTAAAAAGATGTAAGATAAGGCGCGTGTTCAGATTGAAAAGATAGAGTACGATATTTCAGCAGTTTGTTGTTAAGAAAAATGTGGAGTGTGGAGTCTGTGTGAAGCACGAAGAAAATGTATAGAACAGACTCGTAATTCTGTTTCGTCGTTTTTTTTTTTATTATCAGAATTGATCCATTTAAATATGAGCTATCCTTCAATGGATTTTGACAGTTCATGGCTTGATAGGTAAAAGTATAGGCAACAAACTATATTTTGACGTTTCGATAATATTTTTTTCCAAAATGTGAAAAATGAGCGATTTCTATTCCAACGAAATGCATACATAAATCGTACGTTTTCTTCTATAACTACATATGTACATAATGTGGTTTGATATTTTACCGCGCATAGAACATTTCGCAAAAAAAGCTTGTAAGTAATTGAACATGAGTAGGTACTAAAAAATAATTCAATAAAAAAATATTTCTTCTAGCGAAAACCGAAACCAAACCACCGAGACCGCCAAGACCACCGAGACCAGCTGGACTCTCGGTGAATTTCGCTTCCTACCAAAAATACGGTCTTGTTGCCAGCCCTATAAAATAACAAACGAAAATAAATTTTATACCTACAAAAAACATTTTTAAAAATTGGTCTTTTTCTTACAAAATGGGTTCCGCACACAAATAATTATAATATTAAAAAATTCATTCACAGGTAGCATTATTTTTATAGCTGATAATAGTTTCAATTTCGCCTCTAAGGAAGCGCCTAAAATTCTTAAGTTCCGAGTTTGAAGAAAATCACTTCAGTGGTTTAGACTGTAGGTCGAGGTACAGACATCATCAGACAGACGGAATTACGTGACCCATTTCTTTTTCGGTTTCTCTATCATCGTAATGTCAGGTTCAATTGAAAACTCGAGTTTGATCTTTTTACAAATCTAAAACTCTTGCACCAATACTTGAGGCATAAGCTTTCAAAAGTGTGGCTCACTTTTGAGTATTGAGGAGGAACCGGAGGAAAAAGCTTAAAGCATCAAGATTTGTTGACTATAGACTATAACTAGAACCTTTGCTACTTATGCTCACTATTTTTTGGCCGACATACCAATGATAGAGAAGACGAAAAAAAGCTTTCATTGTGGGTGGGAGAGGGGTGTGTGTATTATTATTTTTAGATCTACAACTTTTATTTTTGAGGGCAAAAAAAAAAGACTTTACCGCTCTACCTACATACATATATCTTTGTGGGGTCTAACTTTAGACAGTTGAATCTATGACAAGAAATGTTTAGAATTTTAAGTGCTAAAAATTTTGCCTTCACACTTTTGCGCTCTAACAAATAAGTATCGAAATAAAACGGTTTTTATAAATAAAAACATGGAAAAAAATTTTAAAAAAATACTAAATGCTTTTGGCGCTCTATCTTTTCGCGGGCTGACTTTAGAAGGTTTAATGTAAGACAATAAATGTTCCAAATTTTAGGGGGCACATTTTTTTCCGAAAAATTTTTCATCTCAGAATAGTAGGGATCAAAATAAATCAGTTTTTTTCTTCGAAAAAATTTTCAGCTTTAACGAACAAACTTTAATTTTTCCTTTTTGTATATGTTTTTATATGAGTTGGTGCAATAGCCCCCACTCTCAACTGACTGACCGCGAAAATTTAGTTTTTCACACTAAGTTCAACCTAGTTCAAAAAATCAGCTTTGAAGAACGGACTTGCATTTTTAGATGCTGGGCTCTCCTACTATTTGTTGAGGCCCAAATACACACTTTAATTAAGCATGTTGGTAAATATAAATAATCTTACCCATGGTATCAAACAGCTTTTGAACATTATTTCTTTTTTGCAAATAAAAACCAATTGAAATTTTAAAAAACTATATCTCACAGTTTATTTAAATCAATCAACGATATCAGTTTTTACATAGTGGGTATAAGGTACCTACTTGAATATCTATTAAAACTGAGTAAATAAAAGAGAAAGAAAACCTCAATGTAAAATCTGTCCCAACATTTATTACAAATTCTTCAGATAATCCCTCAACAAAAATAATGCCACATTATAAATTCTTGTTATTATTATCAAACCCTTGTTTTATTCATTTTCGTTCCTAGTTTAAAATTTACAATTCAATTGAAATCCTTCCATAAATCCTTTCACCGTTTTCTCCAGAAACAATATTTAAAATACAAAAATTTCAACAATCCTGCAGATAAAAGAAAAAAAAAATACTGAAACACTTAAAAACTTTTCTTGTGCTGATAGATAGAGATAGTGTGGGAGGGTTTTTTTTTTTTTGTTTTGAAATTGGTTGAAAACGGGAAAGAATATCATTTTCATAGTCTTAAGACATTTGTGTTCCTTGTCATTTATGTAAATTACCATAACTCTGCGCAATAACACCATTCACTTCCTTTAAACTTCATATAGTCATTTCTCTCTGTATATGTATATGTATGTTGTTTCTAGTCTAGATACACATAGATGACATTACCTTCACCACATAACACCACCAAAGAAAAGGGTATATTATCTCGTGAGTCGAGACCCAGAGATACATTGCAGAGTTTTGTATCGTTGAACGAACGAAGGGCCTCAACCGTTCGTATAAGAACTTAATTTGGGATTAGACCAACAAACAATCCCTACTGACTACACCAACGTATCTTGAATAATTAATCTCAAATACAAAACGGTCTTACGAAGTTAACATGTTCCCCGTTCCATTGCGCCCGCTATTCATGCCACGCTATTTGCGCTCTATTCGCAGGATGTCCTTTTGACATCATGGCATCCCATGCTCCAACCTACGCGACTGACATCCTAATGGTGTTGGTCTGCCATGTGCATCTTATCTTTTGGTTGCAAACAAACACACATATCCCCATATCCTCTATCCACCTACACTACATATCAATATTGAGGGCGAAATTTGCAGGGATGGATTTACGAAGTCAGTCGCAATGGGCAATCTTTAAATAATACAGTGCAACTTCTTGAAGTCGAACTCTCAATATGAAAGAAAAACAAATCTAGTTATAGAAAAATTAAAGCTAAAGGTCGTCAAGGTAAAGGTAGAAGTAAAGGACAAGGTAACAGGGTGATTCGCATACGGTATGCCAAAAAGTTAGAGAAAGAACGATTTTCTAAAAAATTGACTTAAAACAGAAAAAAAATTTTCAAACGACGGTAACACTTACAAAATTTTGCTATTTTTTTCTATAAAGCCATAAATCTCTTTAGTTTTATTTTTCAATAAAATTGTTTTAGGTAATAGTTTTTTCAAAAATAAATTTTAACATTCAAATTATTATAAAAAAAAAATTGAGATTAAGCTGATTTGTTCAAAATTGTACGTTGTTAAAGCCCATTTGCTGAAACCTAATATTAAAGTTAGACATAAAAGCTTATGTGACAGTTTAAACTGAGGAAAAAGTAGAACATAAGCTCTTAAGTTGAACATATATATTTAAGTTTCGTTTCGACCTTACATTCCCAGTCAACGAAGACCTAAAATTATAAAATAAATGCAAAAATCCATGTAGTCTGGGCTATTTTTTTTAAGTAGTAGGGGTGACGCTCAGGTCTAACATACGGTCTAACATACTAAAAGTTCCCAGCCCAGGGCCGCGAGCTTGAGCCAGGAGAGGGGGGTTAAGGTCCCCTTTTTTTTAGTTTTTCGCGAATATTTCGAAAACCAAGCGCTTAAGTGGAAAAGTCTGCACTAAAGAATTAAAGTAAATTAAGGCCCATCTACTGCAACAAAACTTAAATATTTGTGTTCATCTTAAAAGCATGTTTCACTTTTTCCTAAGCGTAAACTGTCTTATGTTGAACTTGAACATTTAGGTTTTGTTTCAGCAAATGGCCCTAAATTTCCTACAAAAAATATTTTATTTAGGTATATTTTCGCTGGGAGCAACACTAAGGGAGATGCGGGGTGGAGAAATGTCAAGAAATCTAAAAAATCGGTCATTAGCTTGAAAAATTTAGTGTTTGTTGATTAATTTTACCGAGAAATAACAGAAAAAGTAGATGTTTGGGAAAGGGGGGTCTAGGTGCCCCCGTTTATAGGGGAGGGACCATTTTCTAAAGCATTGGCGTGAAGAGTAAAGTAAATCATTATTTAAAATCAACGGAAGCACCTATAATACAATACTATAGGTTTCTGAAAATCTAATGACCTAATATTTTACATTTTGTTGCTAAAACAAGTTTTTTTATGTAACAGTTTATGAAAAAATTTAATTTTAATTTAAAATTTTGAAAACAAAATTTATAATTTTCAAAAATTTTTGTAGCTTAGTGGTTAGTTTTAGTTCAGTATTTTTTTTACTGTTATTAATTTTTAGTCGAACGCTAAAAACCAGACTTCTGTAGTTTTTGAGAAAATCAAAAATTATGAATACTACTACTTTCTTAGAATTTTTTCTAACGAATACTTACCCCCCTCCTGTCTAAAGCTCGCGGCCTTGGACTGGGGACTTTGAGGATATTATACCTGAGCATCACCCCAGAATACATGATTTTTCTTTTGTGGGCAAAGTTACGGTTTGACAAGAGAAATAACTTTCTAAAAAAGTAGTAGTGTTCATAATTTTTGATTTTTTTCAAAAACTGCGGCAGTCTGGTTTTTAGCGGTCGACTAAAAATTAATAACAGCAAAAAATACTGAACTGAAATTTAGCTCTAAACTACAAAAAATTTTGAAAATAAATCATTACAATTTTTTTTTTCAAAATTTTAAATTCAAATTCAATTTTTTCATAAACTTAAAAAAAAAATTGTTTAAGCTACAAAATAAAAGAATAGGTCTTTGGATTTTCAAAAAAACCTATTTCCTATTTCGACTAATTAATTTCAATTTTGTTATTTTCAATTTTCTCAAAATCTAAAAGAAATTTATGCATCCGATTTTTAGATTTTGACTAAAAATTGATTTAAGCATCGAATACTAAAAACAAATATTATTTGATAACGGAAAATTAAGAACAAAATCAGTTAGTACACAATTTAATTTTTTCTTCAAAATTTTGAATTTGAAAATTAATTTTTCAAAACCTCTTCGGTAAAACAACTTAATTAAAAAAGAAAATAATAGAACAGATTCCTATCTTTACAAAAACTTAAAACACTATTGTTTTTTAGTAATTTTTTTACTGTTTTAAGTCATTTTTTTTTTTAGAAAATTGCCCTTCCCGTTTTATTTAACTTTCTCAAAAACTAAATGATATTTTAGCATCATGTCTTAAGCATTTGACTAAAAATTGATAGGAGCATTGAAAAGCACAATAAAAAATAGTAGCAGTGTTGCCAGATGAACAAAAAATATCCCCCCAGAAAAATTTAAAAACACCCCAGATTACCACATTTTATCAAAAAAAAAAAAACCCTAAGTTTTTTTTCAATTTGGTTCTTTTTATTTTTTATTTATAGCTCATACATTTATACATATACGTACAAGTACTTTGGTATTCAAATAGAATTTAAAAAAATTGTTTTTATTTAAAAATTAAGGAAAATGCAGGTATAGAAATAATTTAACTTTAAAATTAATCCCCCAGATTTCCCCAACAAAAGCCCCTAAATCTGGGGGAAAACCCCCAAACTGGCAACCCTGAATAGTAGGTACTCAATAACGTAAAATTTTGAACACAATTTAATTTTTTTTTTTTTAATTTTGAGTTTGAAAACTGTTTTTGTGAATAAATTTTTCACATACATATGTATTCCTTGGTTTACTAAGTCCTATATAAATAATGTTTGGTATCACTGATTCAACGCCTCGTTTGATAACTTCCTGTTTTTTTTTTTTTTTTTCTTCTGAATGACAAATCCGCTGTTGCATAGTTTGGCAAAGTGCACTAACGCATAACCGAGGCTAACGGTGCCTTTAAGGTGTGTTGGTGAGGCATGGGTGACCGTGGGTGAGGTTGAAAACCACTCACGTATAAGATAGTTACATACATATACAATTAAGTTACATAGATGCATTTTTTTGAATAACACTTGAGAATAATCACTTTGTATCCTCGACGTTTTCATCCGATCTGTCCTCGTCGTCATCATGTATAGCCCCGTGTTGATGATGAGGAAAAAGTTAATTAGGAAGAATGGGGGTTGAAAGAAGGCTGGTTGGGGGCAGCATCTATACAAACCAAGAGCTGCCACTTAATGGGGGATTTTAATATGTTAAGTGGTGACTTTGGATTTAAAATGTTGTCAGTTATAAGTGGAATGCTCACCTTGTTTACATAATTGAATTGCACATCTTCTATAGAATTTAATCTACATAAACCCTTATAAATGCTGGTTGAAAAGCTTTTGACATCACATATTAGATAGTCTAGGTCAATTGGAAAATGCTATAAAATAAAGATAAATTTAATGCTTTTGCAATTATGCAATATTTATAAACCGGTTGACTAAACTGCATGCGATAAATTTAAATTAAAAATTTATAGTATCTGTCTCTTTTTTTTTCTTTCATTCAGTCAGTCAGTTACAGATGAAATCGACCTACTTATTTCGATTTTCCTGAAAGTCGTATAGAAAAGCAAGGAGGGACATTCACTCAGAAAATCTATATCGATGAATAATTAAGATGAGTTGCATGGTGGTGGTGCTTGAGTTTGTATTCCTATAATTATGTACCTATATACCTACCCACATTTTAAGGAAACGAGGAAGTTGATATAACAAAAAGTAAGTGTCGAACGAAGAGATCCTGAACTACTTTTAGTGTGGTACAAGAATGCATTGAATTTATTGCTTCACAAAGTAATTTGAGAAAAATTATGTCTCTTCTAAAGTTCGCCATATAGATACCTGGTATGGCGAACGAGAATACTGCTTTTGTTTGCATTAAGAAAACATACCATTAGCTGTGTCTGCCTTGCAATAAAGTTTATGAAAACTACTATGGCTGCTGTAAATAGTGCAATGTTATGTGTATGCACTTTCTTTGAACTTATAACTATTAAGAGGCTACAAACTTTAAGGAAATTTAGATACCAACTTTTATTATCTTAAAAATTAACTTTATTGGAAGGTAAAAGTTTAAATTTGAGGGAATTTTATGAGATATAACAAAATTAAATAGAATCGATTTCATTCATGGTGGTTAACGAATCCAAAAATGTTCAATATCAGTTATGAAGATTCATGAGGTGAAACTTATGCAGGGTGTTTTGGGCGGGAGCAGGGGCGGACTGGGAGTCAATGGGCCTACCGGGACTTTTAGGAAAAGGGCCCCAAAATACATAATTACTCTGAAAATGGTTAAAAATAAAAGTTGATATGCATAAATTGTTTCTTTATATTTCATTTTTTCATTTTTATTAATGTTTAAGTGATGTACAAAAATTCATTAATATCCATGTTCAATTCATAGAGTGTAGGTAATAGTAATTATTTTTTTAGTTCTTAGCAGTTTCAACTGGCAGATTAATTTACTTGAGTTTTTGAACACAAATATAAAAAGCAAATAAAGTTTTACAGGGCTTAGTTATTTGACATTAATTTTACGACCGACGTTAAGAGGGTGTGACTTTCAGTTTAATAAAAACAAAATTACACTAGTCAAGAAAACTAATGGAATTTTTTTCTTCAATTTTTATTAGGGTTTTTTGAAGAGCTGTATATTTGTAAAAAGTATTCGTATTGAGATGAAACAAAAGCTATTCGAAATATTCATATACATATAAGTTTTCAATTAGTAGAAATAATTTTATATCGCTATATCGAATATGGGGAAGGAATTGAAAGATATGCATTGAATGAAATAAAATAAATGTTTGATATGTAGGTAAGTATAGTTTGGGATGACTAAGTTGAATTTTTAATTTATTTTTTTATAGATAGGAAAATAGTAATTTCAAGGAAAAACAAAGAAAATTGATACCTATAAATTGCATACCTACTGGTTGAAGGTTTTTCTTTACTATGTTTTTCTTTTTTTTTTAGCATCCATACAAAATACGTCATTTAAGAATTTAAAGACCTATTAAATATTTATGAAATATTAATAAAAGTAATAATTATTTGTGAATTCAATTCATAAAGAATTTGAATTGATTAAAAAAGAAAAGGTAGCGACTGAAGCGATTCGTGGTGATAATTTTCGACATAGAAATTGGCATATAGTTTATAGGAGCTACTAGTATATTTATCTACTTTAAGGGGCCAAAAGAGATCTACATAATATAGGTAATGATGACTAAAAGGAACACAAACAGAATTCTCTGGGCATTGAAAATTCCTAAAGATCTACATTGAAAGGGGCACAAACATAATTCTGTGGGCCTCGAAAAATCCATAGGGGGCCCACAAACAGAGTCCGGTGGGCCTCCAAAGATCCATAGGGGGCCTACATTGACTAAAATGGCCACAAATATAATTATTTAGGCCTCAAAAGATCCAGAGGGGGCCCACAAACACAATTTTGTGGGCCGCAAAATATCCATAGGGGGCCCACAAACATAATTCTGAGGGTCTCGAAAAATACATAGAGGGTCTACAATCATAATTCTGGAGGGTCTCGAAAAATACTTAGGGGGCCACAACAGATTTATATTGACTAAAGGGGTCTGCAACCCAGTTGTGGCACTATACCCTAGTGGGTTTCGAATTATTGATCAAGAATTCATAAAAAAAACACTATATATTTACTACAAGGTCTCTCGTGGATGAGTTTTATGAAAAAGTTTTCTTTTAAAAAATGGAATCTCAAGTGCTTTTAAGAAATTTTTTCTTGCCCGAGGGCCTACCGGGAAAAATCCAGAGTGCCCGGTGGGCCAGTCCGCCCCTGGGCGGGAGGGACAGTTTTCTAAACAATCCAAATTAAAACCAAAGAAAATAGTAAAAACAAAAAAAAAATTAAATTTAAACTAATTTTTATTGAAAATTTACGTAGGTAATCGAGTTTTTGTTTTTAATGATACTCCAAAACTGCAAAAATTCAGTTTTAATTTTATTTTTAGTAAGCGTTGCTTACTAATAATTTTAACAATGCCTTAGTTAATTTTGTATCATTTAAGATATTTTGTAAATTTTTAGGATATACCGTCATATATGAATATATATATTCTTTTAATTATTTGAACTTAATTTTTTTTTTAATTCCTTTATAAATTAAATTAAAATTATTTTAAAACCAGCAGCAAGAGAAACTTAAAAAATATTTCAAACAATGCAATTAAATACGGAAAAAATTGTGTTTTTTGTTTTTGTAATATTAACCTCATTATTCCATTGTAATAGTAAATAGTGTAAAAAAAAATTTTATTTTACACTTTTGCAAACTTTAGAATACAAATAGACCAAGTTGACGGTATTATATAAAATAAATGTCTACTAACTTGTAATGAATTCAATTCTACGTCGTTTGAGATATTTTTCAATTTTCTGAAATGTACCGTTATATTTTTTTTCCATATACATTAATTTTATTTTTTTTTTTACGATTTTACTTCAAATAAAATATATTTTTTTCTACAGAAGGGAAAGGACAAGAAGCTTGAAAAATATAGCAAATGACGCAGAATTTAATATTGAATAAGACTGTATTTTTAGTTTTTACTAAAATTAGTTAACTGTTCTATTTTTATAGAAAAATCACCCAACAAATTGTTTAAAAAATCACATTTTCAACTTTTAATAAAAAATTTTCCAACTAGGGTACTATAGACAAAAAAAGTTCAAAATTTTGCATAAAATTAAATTTTTAATTATCTGAGATGTTTCGGAACTTTTTTAAAATGTACCGTAATATTTTTTTTTTTGTCCAACATAATTTTATTTTTTCAAACTCTGATTGCAGGAATTCCTGAACAGTTAGAAGCGGGGATGATTCCTTAAATAATCCTTTAAACTAGCTCTACAACCCTACAAAATTTTAAACTTATTACCAAAATTTAAAAGTTTTGCACAAAAATTCCTGGGCTATAGAGGGCGGGAGCGCTCTTCTATTCAAAAGTTGAACTTATCACTAAAGACGATATTATAAGTGAAAATTTTGGTTAGCTTTCAACTGCTCCAGAAGTCCAGATCCCATTTAGGGAACACAGCGTTTTTCAGTGTTCTCTATGTCTATATATGCAGGTACCTAACCTATTCATTACATCACTAAGTTCCTAATTCAGTTGATTTTTATTTACATTAAATTATTATTTATTTATAAAAATATTTGTTTGTTTTATACTAAAAAGGAGTGTATAAAATTGTATATTGAATTTAAAGCTCTACTAAAACCATACATTAGATATTAAAGTTTGCGATGCGATTTAAGCTTTTCGTTTTTGGTCGTAGAACCAATTAAAAGAGTTATATCCCCGCAGCCCACACATATAAAAAAAAAAACATCGATATTCCATTTTTAAATTCAATGAATATGCAGTATAACTTTTGTAATGGTAGTTGTTTGCTCCAAAATACATATATGCAATATAGTATCACAGAATATCTCATCTATAGTGTCGAACAAAAAAAAAAAAAAAAAAAAAAAAATTAAATAAACAAATAAATGCAGAAACATGAGAAGGCACTTTATTTTAATTGAACTCTTCATCTCGATTGGAAAAGAGCTATCGAGTGGATGGATGGTGTTTAGGCAGTTCAATTATATATGTATATAAAAACTGATATCCTCCTTCAGAACTTCACATCCTCTCTATACCTTAGTCACTCTATTTATCGGATTACAAACATTTTAAATGTGGCCTCAGATATATCAGCCTAAAAACTGACATCATGGCTTAGAATATGCACATCTTGGGCCAGAAATAGAACTCTATACTGGTCCCATATCTTCACACTATCCAAACCGGATTTCTCCCTAAAAGGTTAAAATTTTCCTATATAATAATTTCCCAGGAAAATAAAGTGTGTAGGTTGGTTGGGAGAGTTTCCTGTACACTCCTTATCCTTTGCGTTAAAAGTTTATTTTTAGGACAGAGACAGGCAGGCAGTATGTATTGCAAATTCAACCACCTTCATACATAATTCACACGTATGTATATGGTGTTCTGTATGTAAGTACATATGCATCACGTGCTTGAACTTTAACCTGTAGATAAATAAATACAAATTGATGGTCATGATATTAAAGGGAAATTTAAATGTGTGCTGAATATTGACTTCATCCTTCTTGTTGAGGTAGGTTGGTGTAGGTACTCTCATATTTTATGTTTAAGCGAAAAATAAATTTGGAGAGATTTATAACTGCATCGATTTTAATTATTTAACTAGATATATCAATTAATTTATTTAATGGTTAAATATAACGATATTTATTTTGTACCTAGAAATATTGGTTTTTTATTACATAAATTCAAAATTAAATGGATTCAGACATTGTACAACGATTGTGTATTGGAGGAACCTTTTTTCATGAAACTTTCAGTCCTTAAGAATTATTGAAGTAATAGAGTACTTACTTTTTTAAATTAACGGCTATTCTTTATCTTTTTTAGGGTTAAATTAAAGTGTAACTGCTTGTTAAAAAATAACAATATGATTATAGTACATATTAACCTAAAAAAATATTACAACAAAAAATAAAGTGCACGAATGGATCGCTCGAACTTGCTTGTTAAAAAAAATCTTTGGGGCCGTTTTTGAAAATAAAAAAAAATTAAAAATCCGAAATATTTGTATGCTCTGTCTAGAGGAAATGATAAAAAATGCCCCGTACCAAATTTGAAGCCAATTGGCCCACCAGCAAATTACAACACAGACTCGCAGACAGACGTACGGACGCTAGGATGCAAGGACGTACGAAACCACTTTTTTGGACTTTCCCATTATTGTAGTACGAAATTTGAAGAAATATTGGAATGTTTTTTTAAAAAAAAAAGGACTGCAAAATGACTGCGCCATCAAGCCTTCTCTACAAAAATGTCATCTTTCGTAAAGTGAATAATGCAACTGGTGGAAGGAGCATTTTTATCTGTTTCTTACTTAGTAAATAATATTAAGTAATTAAAAAATTAAAAATCGTAAATAGAATCACAAACAGATTTTTCTATCAGCTTTCTTAGAGTATTGGCGAAAATAGAGAACTCATGCGAGGGTAGAGAACAAAAATAATAAGTCTTATATAATAGTAACGTTTTCCACAATATTACTTTCCTACATTTTTTGTTGAGTAATTCACAATTTTAATTTTAAAAACTATCTTCGATGTTAAATTTTTTTTATTGACATGTCCTTCGTCATTAGAAATAAAACGTTTCAATACTTTCTTCAAAATTAACAAAGAATAAAAATTAAGAATATCTGAATATTGGGAGGAAAAAAAATACGTAAAAAGTTCATAAATTCCGTAAAAAGGACCATGGGCACTATTGTATGGACTTTGGGCCTACTTTTAACATTGCTCAACAATGATAAAACTTATGTCATATGAAAGCTAATGGAGAGTACTTTTTTTTATTATATGATGGTTTAATTGAAATCGAGCATTTAAATGGCGTTTTTGCGCATTTTATAAAAAAAGTATTTAAAATGAAAAATTTATATAGTTTTCTACCATTTTTGAAAGCCAGAAATTTGTTCTTTCATTCCTTTTTTTAAACAAATTATTTCTGTTTATGGTTTTTGAAAAAATTACTTCCAACTAAAAAATGTTGAAGAACGAAAAATTGGATTGGATAATGAGGTTGTTAATATAAAAGCCAATTTAGAACCTAGTATTTAAAATCAGTATTAAAATTTTTGTTTTTCAACATTTTTAAGTTGCAAGCAATTTTTTCGGTAACTATAAACAGAAATAAGTTGATTTAAAAAAGGAATGAAAAAACAGACTTTCAAAAATGGTAAAAAAAATTTTATAAAATGCGTAAAAACACAATTTTCGCGCTCGATTTCAATTAAGCCGCCATATAAAAAATAAAGTACTCTCCATAAGCTTTCATATAACATAAGTTTTATCACTGTTGAGTATAATGTTGAAAAATGGGCACAAAATGTCCATGGTCCTTTGTA
The DNA here is from genome assembly GCA_947049315.1 of Epistrophella euchroma. NCBI lineage: Eukaryota > Metazoa > Arthropoda > Insecta > Diptera > Syrphidae > Epistrophella > Epistrophella euchroma. The sequence continues at coordinate 113,717,871 of OX346245.1, read as the reverse complement.
TGGGATGACTATGGCTTTGGAGGCACGGGTTAATGAGCTCGGCCAATTTTTTTGTTGGTCCATAAATTTACTGTAGGGCATAAACTTTTTGTATAGGGAGTGTCTGATCCAAACAAAAAGTGAGTTTGGGAACCAACGGACACCCTAATATGCAGGCAAAGCTCGTAAAATTTACCTTTTCAGTCAAAATAATGAAACGGAGTTTTTTTTTTTTATAAACACTGAAAATATTATATCTACGTTACGAGAGTTGTCTGGGTCAAAATTTTGGTTTTTAAAATTTTGCTTTCAAAATTCAGCTTTTCAATATTCTTTTTAACAAAATTCTGCGAATAATAAAAAAAATCTGCTTTTCAAATTTTTTTTTAACAAAATTCTGCGAATAATAAAATGAAAAGTTTTGAAAAATTTAAAAAAGTTTTTAAATTTTTGTTAATAAAATAGCAAAAAATGTCACGTATTTTTTCCCCCAAATTGTACTAATTTGTACCGACCTATATCTTTGTTTCCTTGATTCTAAAAAATTACTTGCTTTGTTGATGATTCCAATTTAATTAATCAAATCTTTACTTAGATTTAAATTAATTTATAATTATAATTATTTTAATTTAAAATAACTGAAATTATACCAATTAATAAGTAATGGTAGCATTCAACATAAATTTATATCGATAAATGTAACATTTGCTATCGAACACCCCTTGAATATGTCAAAAACCACGCTAATGCTTAGTTCACTTTAAGGTTAACTTTTTACCTTTTTATTCTTCTTATTCTGTATCTCTTAGAGTAAAGTCATTTTCTTTTCATTAAAGTCTCGAAGCAGAAATTTTGAAATATATTGCTTTATTCTTTTAAATTTAAGAATTATTTAAATAAATAAAATCAAATGTGAGTTTGCTCCCCCCTACTCGAAATCCTGCGTACGCCCCTGGTTTTCCAGTAATTAAATTAATTAACATTACATAAATAAACTTTTTTTATATGTTTTTGTATATGTTTGCACTTACCTACACTTTTTCAAATAATTCTTTTTATTAAATAAATATTATAGGAACATACCTGAAAAAAAAAAATTAAATAAGATTTTAATAAATATTATTTTTAGAAATAAAACAACAATAAATAAGGGGCTTATTGCTTATTGAATGAAATAGAATCTAGTCGAATAGAATTAAATTCTACTATCGTTATTTCAAAAATTCTATTTGACTTTTAATATTTTTACTGAATATTTTCTATTTTTTTGTATTTGAAAGAAATTTCCTTTCTATCAAGATTGTTGATCGACTTTTGTCGAATAGATTTTTTTCGAATAGAATCTCGTAATAAGCCCCTAAGTAAAAATAAATAAATTTTATATTATGGAAAATGCGGACAATTTTTTAAAACTACCTAAAGAAGTGAATGGATTGGAATGCGCCAAGAAAAGGATCATCAATAATTTTTTCGGAAATACATAATCAAGAATCTTTTGAGCTCGACTATGCCGATTGATTTATTTAAATAGGCATAAGAAAAATTTTACAAAAATATTTTTTTTTACCTTATAGTTTTCAAAAAAAAAAATTATTCCAACTTAAAAATGTTGAAAAATTGAATCTTTTAAAATCTTGGTTCTAAATTGGCTTTTGTATTAACAACCTTTTAGAACTTTGTATTTAAAATTGTGAAACATTCAGCATATTCAATTTTTTGTTTTTCCACATTTTTAAGTTGGTAGTACCTAATTATTTCGAAAACTATAACGAAAAAAGAACAGACTTCTGGCTTTCAGAAAAGGCAAAACACTTTTTAGTAAGGGTTTCCATTTTTTTTATAAATGTTTTCCATTTTAAATCCTTTTTTTTTATAAAATGCACATAAACACCATTTTTGCTCTCGATTTCAATTAAACCGCTTTATAATAAAATAAAGTAGGTACACTCCATTACACTTCATATGACAAAAGTTTCATCACTGGTGAGTATTGAGCAATGTTGAAAAATGGGCCCAAAATGGACATGGTCCTTTATATGTTAACGATTTTAAAAATGTATCTTTGTTTTTTTTTTTTTAAGTGGAAACTGTTTCACTCTCTCCATCGATCGGTATCGATAGGAAAAGCATTCATGTTCTGCGTTATTATTTCCGTTAACATGACAAATTTTTCCGTGCAATTTTTCCTCAAAGTTCAATTTGCACCAATTTTCGAAACATTTCCAAACTTGGCTAATTGCCATCATTTATTTCCAACCACTGAACCAAAGAATAATACCTGCAATCCCAATGTCATAATGGGAAAGTATGGTTATGGAGCATCAGGGTAGCGAGTTTAGGAGGTAGTTATATAGACTATTTGGTATCACTATTAAGCAAATGTAGATGTACTCGTTTTCTCGTTTGTACCTATATATAAAGGGTGGTCCAAAAATAAAATAATGCACGATGTTAATTGTGAGTCACATCTTAACGTCAAGTTTTTTGCCCAACTTAATTTGACATTTCTTTGTTTCAGTGTTTGACAAATTCAACCATGGAGAGGTACACAATTGAGCAGCGCGTTAAGATTGTTGAAGCATTTTACGAAAATGGGCGTTCAAATCGAAATGCATTTCGTGCACTTCGCAATTTTTTTGGTCAACATAATCGACCAAATTTGTCCACAATCGGCAGAATTGTGCGCAAATTTGAGCAAACCGGGTCTGTAAGAAATGTGAAAACACATGTGCATGCTCGCCCAGTTCGTTCTGCGGAAAACATTGCTGTTGTTCGTGATAGAGTGGCAGAAGAGCCGTCATCCTCGAATCGTCGTCGTGCCCAACAATCGTTAGTCAATAACGTATTTCTTGTGCCAAGAAATTGAGCATATGGACCGGGACGATATGTGCTTCCAACAGGATGGTGCCACTTGCAACACAGCCAACGAAGGGATAGCCGTGTTTTCTGGCAAGCAAGGAGGAAATTGGTCGAAAAAAACGATATCGGGGATTACCGACGCCATCACAGAAAAAAATGGAGTTTCCATACAAACTATCGATAACATGCATGGAATTCATGTCGGTAACACAGTTTTTTTTCCGTGATTAAGTTAAGCACCAAAAAGCCCGTTAGGGCTTAGTTGTTGTTGCATTTAACACGTAAACTGTTGAGTACCGAGATCGTTTTTTTCATCCAATTCCCTTCCGGCTTGCAAAAAACACAGCTAATGGCTCTTTTGTGCGAGAAATTTGGCGATATTTAAAAGAAAAAGTGTACGTCAATAAGCCAAGAACAATTCAAGAGCTAAAGGATGATATAATTCGGCAAATCAACGACATTGAACCTTAATTATGTCTCAGAGTCATTGAGGATATGGAACATCGGAAAGAGGTATGCCACCGAAGCTGGTATTTTGCTGATTTTTTATTCCACACACATAATTGTCACAGATCCTTCTATCATAATAAAAAAATATTAAGATAATTCTCTAAAAACTTCTTGTTTTGTTTACAATTAACATCGTGCGTTTTCGCTGGAGGACCACCCTTTACATATATTTTTAGTAAACAAAAAGTCACTAAAATATACATCTCTTCTTCGATTCCGATCAATGTGTACAAATACATTTAACTCATTGACTTGCTTTATTTCGCTGACTTTATCCGAGACAACAATCTTTTTTCCTCGACAATGAATACATTTGCTACGATACATATGTATGTATATGTAAGTAGGGCAAATAACCAATGTAAAAAGTGCTGAAGCCTGAGGGACTAATTTGTATGCGGAGCAAAAGAGCATCCTTTAAGCAACAACAACAACAATAACAACCAAAAAAAAAAAAGTTTATTTGCCCCAGCATCATGTATCCCCAATCCCCATACACATATGAAGAGAACCCAGAGATGAATGTTGAAAAAGATGTATCGTACGGATGCTGCTGGCTTGGTAATTTTATTTTTATTCCGGATGATAACGATTGTTGATATTTACAGCTTTACTACAGCAAACGAATTCGCAAATAAAGTATGAACTTATACATATGTACATCTTGAAATCAAGAAACTACTTGAAAAGAAATAACATCGGATGAGTTTTTGTTTGAAGGGATAACGCCAAGGATTTTTTTGTTTTGTTCTTTTTTTTTTTTTTGGATAGGTAGGTACATAGGTAGGGTAGGTTTAACTAAATAGCCATTTTTATTGGGAATTTTATTTGAAGGTAAATCTACAGAAATAATCAGGTAATCAAAAAGATATACACTACGCATATATCCAATATCGAGATTGAATTATAGTAAAAGGTTTCGATTTATATACGATTGGAGAAACGTTTTTTTTATTATAAAAGAAAAGCAGTTGATGATATCCGTATAGCAACAAGAAATCCACTTATACGTTTCTATTTCGGGTCGTAGCATGCAACCCGAAGGATGCGTATCATTTTGTTCGCAGTTTTTGTTTAGCACTTACTTCTGGGAGCAGAAGAGTGTGTTCATGTTGGAGCTGTTATAAAGGAGCGGCGATGTGACCAGCACTGCTAAACCTTGCGTTGATTGTTGCAGTTCGAAGGGAAGGCTTCAACAGTTATAGGAAGAACAACGTAACGATTTCTTAGCTTAGTTTCCTTTGTTGCTTACTGAAAAATGTTAAATGAAGATCCTTAGGCATTAGGCCTTCTGCACACAAAACGTCACGTCATAGATAAATCACTGCATACTTTCAATACAATTCACACAATTTTGGCATGTATCCTAAATTTCACCAAAATGTTTCAGTAAACACTTCAAAGTGTATACGCTTGGTGACTGACGTTGCTGTTGCTGTTACGCCTGGCGATTTGCAGTTTCTGTGCTGCGATGAATACATGCAACTCGAGGTGTAAGTTGCATGTATTCGTGTGTGCAGTTGTCTATTGAAATAAACGAGACATACACACAAACCACACGTGCCTATGATGATACGTTTCGTGTGCAGAAGGCCTTGAGTACACTTCTATCAAACAAATGGAGGTATATTTAAATTTTGAAACAAGACGGCAAGACATGTGTGTCAAGAAGGTTGTTTTTCCGTTCGAATGATCACACATCATTGATTTTCATGCCATGTTGTCGCACATGCTAATCCATGTGAACCCCCCTTCTGTAAATTGAGAACGAGAGTCACCGAGATTCTTAAACTCTTTTCAGTAACCATGAAACACTTGTATTTGGTTCTTGAAAACTCATTCTGACAGCAGGGGCCTATTTCACCAAATACTTTTCACTTCGCAAATTTTCACTTTTACTTTGCAAATTTCGTTTTGTCACGGTAAGATTTACCGCGACAAAAATCGCTCTTTAATTGTCCACATCCTCATCCCTTTCCGTTTTCTTTTTCTAAAGGTGCTTGTTTCAATATACTGAGAGAGAGAAGGGCAGCAATGGTCCATCAGCCATTGTTTCACTCTCTCAGTACCTTGAGAAAGCAAAAATCGATGTTGTCAATTTTGACACGAGAAGTGGATGGGTGATCCACTATATCATAATCGGGCGACAATTGGTCTCCAAAGATAAACACGATACTGACAGACGGGTGGTCTGCTCAATCAAAAAATAACATTACATAAGAGGCGCAGGTGACAGTTGGTCCCTGACGCCGAAGTTACTCGATGCGAGAATGGCTGTTTGCCCAACCTAACATTACTTATTTTATTGTACAAGTTGGAACGTTAACTGCTCGTCCTCATTCCCCAAAATCTGCACAAAAGGCCAACGATCTAGGTTAAATTTGCGTACTAGAAATAGCTGCCAACTTCTCTCCGAAATATAACAAAGGGGTAATTAATTTTTCACCAAGGTTTCACAATATTTGTTTTATTTAGTTTTGAGGGGAAAAATGTACGCGTTGAATTGAGTTTCCTTTTTGGTTTTCTGAATTTTTCTTTTCCAAAAATTATTTGGGGATATTATGTGGCTGAATGCACTCATCGAATTGCCGCCCACTGGAAGTCATGCCAGAGTCCGGCGAATTCGATGATGACTTTGCATAAAGCTGGGGCTTAAAGTGCGAGTAGGAAAGGCGAACGGGTTTGCAACTGCGTTAGCTCACTCACGCCAATGGGCTGAGTGTTGCTGAGTGATGACGCGACCGAAACCCACGTCACTGATTGGCCGAAAGCACTGGGGCATTGGAAAAAAGAAGAGGTCGTCCAGGCATGGTGAAAGCCTGGACGGACACTTCTTACCCGTCTTTTAGATCGAGCAGGAGATTATTTTTTGAAGCGAGAGAAGAACTATTCAAGAGAATTGGAAAAGGAAATTGAATACGATTTTGGCGAGTTTTTTTTAATTTCGAAAGAGCAAAAGAAAATTTGCGAAAATTGTAGAAAAGTATTGTGAAAAATTGGAGGAGAAAATTGGGGAAAACTAATTTGGAGGAAGGAAGATTTGGCAGTGGGATTCAAAAAAAAAGCTAAGTATAGTGTTTTCGATTTGGTAAATTTAGTGGTAAATTTGCCAATCATATTTTTTTTGCGATTTTTTTTTGTAGAGTTATTACAGCTCTAAATTCCTCAAATCGTTGGCTTTTTGTTCCGTGAAATTTCCGATAAAGCGGAACTCACGACCCGTTTCAAAAAAAAAAACCGTTTTTTTATTCTTTCGGGACCTTAGCGTTAACGGTCCAACTTATAAATCTTTAATTCTTTGTCCTCAAATTCTAAAAGATCTTGGGTTTTAATCCTACTGGTAAGGTTTCCCAAGCAATTTCATTTAATTAAAATAATAGTTCAAAAACATAAATATCTTCTTTTCTTTTTCTATCATAATTTGCTTTCACCGTCGGATTCGCTTCAGAAGGTTTGTAATTTCCTTCATCAAAAAAAAAATTGCTGGCGCCCTTTTTCTTTTCAGGTACTACGCCCCCGTGGCAATTAAATCATAACTCTAATTCTTTTTATAGCGATATCATTGATCACTATTTGATAAACGAATCAATTAGTGAACCCACCCCTTAATTGAGCTAGTCGTGGTGGTAGCATCCCAAGTGCTACCTCCTGTTGCAATTCGTTCGAATTCGAACTTGCGTTTCTTTCATATATTCTTTTGGTTGACATTCGTCTAACCAAAAGTCGTGGTCAATTCAGTCGTGCCGGTCGTCTTGTTATTTCGTCGTCGTTTTGCTAATTTATTAACTTTCAATTTAAATTACATTTATTCGGTTTCGGTTCGGAAAAAGTGTAACAGTTTCACCAAATGCAAATTTGCAAAGAGGAAATTATTGAAATGAAAAGTTTTCCTCTTTGTAAATTACGTTTCACCAAACGCAAATTTGCAAAGTGAAAAGTTTTGTTAATATGAAAAAATATTGTACTTTTCATTTCACCATACAAATAAACTTTGCAAATTATATTCAGAATTTTGAAAAGTTTTTCAGTAAAGCCTAGTTTATAGATCGAAGCGAATTGAAATTTTCATAAAAAAAATTAGCTTCTTTCCCAGGCGTGAAAAATTCAATAAAATTAAATGCAATTATTTAAGCGACAAGGAGAAAGAAATTTGGTTCGAAGTGAATAAAATTCAACCAAATATAAAATAAAATTTATTTTATTTATAAACCTTTCGAGGAAAAATTTATTGATGTTTCATTTCGATTTGGGTTTCACTTCGCATTGATTTATAAACTAGGCTTAATATACAAAGAGAAATTTTCATTTTGAGAACGAAGAAGTAAATAATAGTGACCAAAGAGCAGTTAAGTTAAGAATTATCTTTGATATCGGAAATAATTGTTCGAAAAAAAAGTTTTTTTTTTTGTTTAATTTTAAATAAACTACAATAAGACAGTCAAAGAAATATGGGTTTAAGTCACTTCCAACAACTTTTGTGTGCATAACATTTGGCCGGTAATAAAGCCCAATATCACGGCGTCGCATCTGTGACGAAAAGCATTCGTCTGCGGAGTAGTTCATCAAGTGCCGAACGTAATCATTGAAGAATTTCTCCTAAACACAATTTGCTGGATTAAAAATTCTCTTGGAGGATTTCTTTGTATAACGGGATGTATTGACGGTATTGTCAATATGTATTAGCGTACAATGCAGTTTGCTTAAGTCGTATGTTTAAAAATATCATCTGAAGCGCAGCTGGTGCAATAAAAAATCGAGGTTATGAAACAGACAGAAGCGTCTCAAATTTATTCGATGCATGACAATTTTAAACCATCCCCTAATGCAAAGTTAATAACACACTGAGGAAAAATTCTGCAGAACAGAGATTTAACCGGGGTCAATGTCAATGATTTTTTTGTTTTGAATGCATAATTGATACAAATGTATCAATTTGGATCAAGTTTTACTTTGCAACTTTTCAAAATACGAATTTAAATGCAAAGTTCTTTTTTAAATGGGCAAACAATTTTATTTTTAACTTTTCTAAAATAGTCTGAAAAATTGAATTTTTTTTTGAATTGAAATTTATTGAGACTTTAAGGGAAAAATTGAAAGTGAAAAGTTTTTTCACTTTGCAAATTTTGTGAAAAACTTTTAGTTTGACGGAAATTATTTTTTTGCAAAGTTGTAAAGTGAAAAGTGAAGTGTTTGGTGGAATAGGCCCTAGGTCATTGAGATTCTCAGAAATGAGAAATATATTACAGTAGGACCGCGATAGTTCGACCGCATTGTAATTTGAACACTTGCCAAAATTGGTACTCTGCAATTTGAACTTTTTCCGTTTATACTTTGCTGAGTGTTTTTTTTTTCAGTTAAAGAGTTAAATGCATTTTCCTAGAAATTTTAGGGAAAATATTTCTAAGAAAAAGACTCCACTGACTCCAGTTCAGTATGCTGTAAATTTAGTTTTTTTTTTAGGTTAGGTTTGAAGGGGTGATGATACGGCAAACCGCATCATCTCACTCGGATCTCAGTGGATCCATTGTTCTCCCCAAGAAAATGGTAGGGAGGGTATAAGGACGGGTGAGTAAAGGAGTAAGTGGAGCCTGGGGGTTAGGTCTGGGGTGCCTTCCTGAACCATCTTGAATTCTGGATGAATTTTATGATGTTTTTCAGTGGCAAAAACGAGATGTCGCCCAATTCTTCGAAGAAGTATTCTCCGAGGGTTATCTTCCTGGTTCTTGCTAAGCTGGGGCACTCACAAAGGAAGTGATAAGAGCCCTCTTCCGCCTCTTTGTCATGACACCCTCTGCATAAGTCAGATGTGGTAATACCCATTCTGCTCATGTGGGTTCTCATTGAGTTTTGACTTTTTTAACAATAAGTTTATTCCAAACTTTTTTCGGCAGAATTAAAAGACATGGGTCAAACAAAATAACATACAATGTGGATGCAAATAGCTTGTCCTGACAAAAATGCTCGTGGATGGAAAAGTTAGCAAAGAAAGGGTTGGAATAACCGAGGTTCTACTGTACGTTTAATATACTTTTATTTTTATTTATGGCTCTCAGAAGCCTGTGGCGTAATGGGATGTGCATTTGACTGTCACGCCAGAAGTCTGGGTTTGATTACCAGCCTCTTCCACCTAAAAACAAAAAAAAAATGTTTTTCAGGGTTACTGACTCTTGCATGGTTAAGAGTGATAAATTACTACGTCCTAGTTAGAGCTGGCAACGAGACGAGACCAGACAAGACTTTTGTTAGTCTCGTCTCGGTCTCGTCAAAATAGAAAAATTTCAGTCTCGTTTCGGTCTCGGCCTTGGTCTCGCCTTTTTCTCGTGAAAATTTTAATGTTCCAGTCTCATCTCGGTCTCGGTCTTGGTCTCGGTCTTGGTATCATCCTTAGCCTTGGTTTCTTTCGTGTTTTTTGGTGGCAAAAAGATGTAAGATAAGACGCCTGTTTAGATTGAAAAGATAGAGTACGATATCTCGGTAGTTTGTTGGTAAGAAAAATGTGGGGTGTGGACTGTGGAGTCTTGTGTGAAGCACGAAGAAAATGTATAAATTAGACTCGTGAGTTTTCAATGGCGGAGACCAACAAGAAGAAATTAATATTAAACTCGTATCTTCAATATCTTCGATTTTTACTTTATCGACACATTAAATGTCACCCAAAAGGTCTAGGTAGGTAGGTAGGTAGAGATGGCGGCCCCGAGCAGCCTAAGCTCGGTGACCCAATTAGCGCTGAGGAGCGCCGTTTTGATACCATGACTCGTGTGACCTATATAAAAAAGAATCGGTGTTATAAGAGGGATTTACGGATCAAAATGCCAGGCTAGGCAGATTGTTGGTTTCAGAAGTCCATTTACCACCTACTTGTAGTCTATGGATTCTGACGGGGGAAATGGTGTAGTAGTAGTAGCTACTTTAAGAATCATCTTAGAGCCATTTCGACCCGTTGAGAAAGGAGATCAAGTCTTTGATCTTCAGTTCGGAGAGCTCATTGAGATCGTTAAAAAAGGCTTTTCCCAATGATTGTGTTCTGATTCTGGCCAGAGCGGGACATTTACACAGGAAATGGTAAACAGTTTCTCTTTCCTGCTGGTCCCCACAGCTACGACAGTGAGTATTGTGAGGGATGCCCAGCTTCACCGCATGGTCTAAAATCAACTTTTTCCGGAGCAAAACAAATCGGAAAACCTTTTACCGGAGGGGAAAACAACGTCTGAAAAATGAGCGATTTCTATTCCAACGACATGCATACAGCATACGTGTTTTTCTCTGGATTTTCGCAGTGCATCTGAGTATAAAACTATGTACATATGTGGTTCGATATTTTAACGCGCATAGAATATTTTATATTTCGCAAAAAAAAAAAAAAAACTTGTGAATATTATAAAAATTAAATAAAAAAATATTTCTTCTAGCCAAAACCGAAACCAAACCACCGGGACCGGCAAAACCATCGAGGCCAGCGAGACTCTCGGCGAATTTCGGTACCAAAAAAAATACGGTCTCGTCTCGGTCCCGTCTCGGGTGCTTTTAAAATAGTCTCGTCTCGATCTCGTTGCCAGCCCTTGTCCGAGTTCTTCGTGAGATGTTGTGGAACCGGATTTAATTTATTTATTTGTCTCCGATCGCGCTCAATTGTTGATGTTGGACAGTGGCCAGCCCAAAATGGTATGGAAGGAGCATTTCTATGGGATGAAATACCAACAATCTCACTGTTATATCCCATCCCAATCATTTCCCCGACTAATTTACCGATGTACCTATTCTGCCTTTTAATCATGTCCACCTCAGGCATAAATCATATGTTCTGCTGGCTTTTCTGCTCATGAGGGTTCTAGTTTGAGTTCTGACCTATTAGGATTCAATTTTAATAATATACGGCCATAGATTCCTTGAAACCCAAAAAGAAAACAATAATTGTTGATCATCTGTCGTCTGTGTGTTTGAGGATACTCTGGCGAATTCTACACTTTTCATGCTCTAGTGGCATAAGTGCTGGCATGTTGTAGGTTCACTTTGATTCGGATCAAAAGATGACCTGTTTTTGGCCAATTAATCTGCCATTTCCACTGATGCACAAATTGGGAAGCCATTTCAATTGCCGATCTTATCAAGGACTGTTTGTAGCATCTCGCAAAAAATTGAGGCGAATTTCCCAGAGCCCATTATTACGATTAGATTGACATTGTTTAGGCTTAGTTGAACTAAGATCTGGTAAGAATAAAAAGCAGGGGAGATAAGACTCCTCCCTGTGGAATGTCTCATTAACACGTTCTAGCTATTATCTTGCTATATACATAAACCATTTTTACATTTTGAAGTTTGGTTTGAAATATAAAATCAAAATTCGGATCAAAGCCGATGGAATCTATAAGGGCAAGGCGAATTCTTCTACTTTAAGCGATATTCCTCATAAAAACTGGTATCTTTCAAAGAAAACGTAAGTACCAACTTTTTTCTTACATATGTACCTTAAAGTTTTTACTTTCACCTATTTAAGGAACATGTATCCATTTCGCAATCCCAAAGCCCGCAACAGATGTAGAGAAGAATTGGCTATGAATTTTCTATGTTTTTTTTTTCTTTTTTTTATTTCGAAAAGCAATAATAGCATCCAACAAATTGGCTAGAAAATCCCTAACGGCAGTCAAGGCTTGGTTGATACATATATTATACCCACTCAACTCATACACTCCATCGAATGATTTCCAACATTCCCTCACTGTCAACACTGATTGCTATCCCGTAACAATTTTTGCTTCCATATCACAATCGAATGCACTGCATCTGTATGTATATAATGTTGAAGCTTGTTTCCAGAACATTGTGTCAACAGTGAACATCAAGCATCCAGTCATCCACAACTGAGAAACTACAGCACTAATATTATCCATTATATCCTTCGTGTCGTCGCAGATTCGTAAGGATTCTCTATAAATATGTGTTCTGGTGTACGTGTGGAATATTGCTAGCCGTAAGGTTTTCTACAATACTGTTGGATTAACAAAAAAAAAGGAAGAAAAAACTATTACCCACTGACTTTTAAGCATTTTATTCCACTACCAACAAAATACCTACAACATTTTTTTGCGCAGCGAGAAAAATAACAAAACAGAAATATAAAAAAAAAAAAACCGACTGCATCTTCAGTGCCATGTACGGTATACATAATAGATGCTCATAGATGTGGAGACAGGTATGCCACTGCACAGCCCCATAACATCCGACAACCGTATCGGGGTGAACTCATATATAAGCAATCTATTGTGTTTTCTAGGATCCTTAAGTAAAAAAAAAAAAGAAAAAAAAAACTACGACACACAACCCTCGTTTGATATAGAAAATATTAAATTGGAGATAATTTGACGCCTCTGGTTTCATGACAATTTCCCAACACCAAACAATTATACTTTTCTGTATCCTTAAATCCCAATGGAAAATTGTTTTTTTTTTTTTTTTGTGATGTATTTATGTTGATAGATGGTTTGTCTTAATCCTTTCGGTATACTTTTCCATGAAACTAATCTTTGCGAGGGTAAAAATATAGAATGAATTAAACAAAAAAAAAAAAAAAACATAGCAATTGATTAATGAGAGCACCCACGTGTATATTGCATTAGATTCGATTTGAGTTTGTAATCCTTTTTTCTTTGTCACGTGCAGGGTGACCAGGTTTTTAAATATAAGTGTGAATGCAAAGTTTAAAAGTGCATGCAATTTTGTGAGATATCTACATCTCTTATTAAAAAATTAAAATAAAATATAAATTTGACACAATAATTTCCTCGTAACACCTTGGCACGAAAAAGTTTAATATGGCACGCTTTTTTACTTCCATTTACTTAAAATTAAACAAATTCTAACAAAATTTAATTAAAATTGGTCCAAATTCCATAAAAAGCGGACAGAAACACATATTTTTTCACGATGCACAAATAGAGCAAGTGATTTTCTTTGATTTTCTTTTGTTGTATTACGCCCCGTAATAAAATTGATTACAGTTTTTCAAGAAAATAGAAGAATTTGTAGTTTTTTCATATGGCACGTTAATTTTATTTCAAAACTATGATCTAGAAAACCATATAATTAGAATCAGAACATAATACCTTTTACCAAGATACCTGTTAACCAGAACGGGTAGATTATCTGATTGCCGGAAACCATTAGAATACCAGTTATCAGACCCAAGACCGTCCGTTAAATGAAATGTGATTTGTTTAAGGTTTGAGATAGTTTTTGTAACAAAAATTGTTTTACTACAGCCTCTAATTAGTCGTGAATTAGTTGTGAAAATTTTGAATTCGTCGCTCTATGTTTTCTATGTTTTTTTTTTGTGCAAAAAATGTGAAATTGGTGTCAACTTAGAGAAGCAGCCGCTGAACATCGTATAAAAACTTCTTATTGTGAATATTTTATTGCTCTATAATTAGCCGTGATTTAGTTGCGACGATTTTGTATTTGTCGCTCGATGTTTTCTGTTTTTTTTTTTGAAAAATTTTGTGAAATTGGTCTCAACTTAGCGAGGAACCCCTGGAAAAGGAGTCAAAACTTCTGATGGTTTATTGCTTAATAATTTGCCATTCATTAGTCATGAATTAGTTGTACAAATTTTAATTTTTTCATGCGATGTTTTCTATGTTTTTTTTTTATTTTGGAAAAAACAAAACATTGCATGACAACTAATATCAAATTGTTCAGCAATAAACATTTCGATTACATAAGTCTTAACCCCTTTTCAAAGATCGCTTTTCGAACGTTATATGAATTAAAAAAAAAAAAACATAGAAAACATCGCATCAAAAAATTGAAATCGTCACAACTAATTCAAGACTAATGAATGGCAATAAACCATTCAATATAAGAAATTTATACCCCTTTTCACTATTTTGCAAAAAAAAATTAACATAGAAAACATCGAGCTTCATATTCAAAAATGTCACAACTAATTCACGACTACTATAAGGCTAAATAAAGAGTAGAAAAACGTTCATAGCAAAAAGTTTTTATACGTTTTCCAGGGGCTACTTCACAATAATTTAGCAAAAAAAACAACATAGAAAACATAGAGCGATAAAATTCAAAATTGTCGCAACTAATTCACGACTAATTATATAGCAGTTAAACATTCACAATAAGAAGTTTTTATACGTTTTTCAGATGCTGCATCGCTAAGTTGACACCAAGTTAGCAAAGCAGCAAAAAAAAAACGTAGAAATCATTGCACGACAAAATTAAAATTGTCACAACTAGTTCAGAACTGCTGAACGGCTAATTATTAAGCAAACTATTCTCTATAAGACTTTTTACCCCTTTTTGAGGTGCAAAAAAAACATAGAAAACATAGAAAACATCGATTACCTCTAATTAACGGCTAATTACCCAATTCATAATTTTTCGATAAGTTGACACTCATCATATTTTCAGTATCGAGGAGAATTTGGAAGAATTGAAGTGGAGATGGCGAAAATGGGCTCCGCTGCAACATCATTGACTCAGACGGGATTAAACGTTACGATTGATAGATACATCTTCCGCACTCTCACATTTTAACCCATTCTCCAAATCCAGAACAAACATTTTTTAAAAATCATTTCTAGCGTGTTCCTTGAGAAGAAGCTATAAATAATAGAAAATAGAATGAAGAACAACTCGAAATAAAAATCCCATACTGGCCACCCTAGATATGGGTAATACCCATGGGTATACCAGACACAAAGAGAAAATCGATTCAAAAATCCTCCTTTGCACCCAGCAAAGACGAAAGAATTCCAATCCAAACGATTAGAAAACAGATTTTTAATCCTTCAAACAGCGCAATAAATCAGAATCAGAATTATAGAATCACAAATGATTTACACTTTTGAAGGACACAGATCAAAACGTATAGGTACTTATTAATGTTTGTTGTAAAGAAATATTTCAAAGGAAAAAATTCTCATTAAATGTAACGAGCTTTTTAACGTTACGTTACACAATATCGTAGGTAGATACTAAGATGTGTTTGAAAAAAAAAAAAAAGTTAATTCGTTGTTCAAGTAGAAATAATGGCCCGAAATGGTACCTATATCACTTTATCGATGATGGAGGTACACGCATGGAAGCGTAATTGCCTAGTGAAACGGTTTCTTATAAGAATCATTAATTATTCTAAAAAAAATACCATTTGGTGGTGAATTATATGAGCTGAGTATACCTATTTTTTTTTTTTTTTTTCGAAGCAATGACTTGGTATTATTTGTCACGCATGAACTGTTTCTTGATGGTTCAAGGACAGATAAAGTGAAATTATTGAATTTTTTTGTACAACAAAATTTGGATTTATTACAACAGTTTGTGTGTGTTTTTTCATGTCTTTGTAATTTAATTTCGTGAGACGCAGGAAAGCATTAAATCTCAAACATTTATTTTTGTTTTATTGAATTTAAATGAAAATCGATTTTTTTTTTAATTTTACACCTTACCTACATATCAAGAGAAGTGGGATTTTCATAAAAAAAATACTTGTTCTTAGGCTTACCAAATTAAATTAAATGCAATAATTATTATTATGCGAATAAGATCTTTATAATCACGCATTTTGTTTAAAAGATTTTGATGTAAGATGCATATGTATGTGTGTATATAATATGTACAATGTACATATGTATTAAAGTCTTTGTAATGCATGTTAAAAAAAATTTTTTTTTTAAATTGGTGGCATGACAGCTCGTTAGGGTCCTAGTGGTTAGTAGGTATTTTCAGGAATGAAGGAGACATACAATTTCCTGCCTCTTTCTTGGCTCAACAGGAGATACTTTTGGAGAACTTATAATTTCTTCTTAAGAGGCAGCATCCTGAAAAAGAATATTTTACTTGAAAAAAGCAGAATTTAAACCCAGATTTCCGGTTGTGGCCTTGTGGGGTCTTAGCACCCCATACATGGGATATTCGCAAAAAACAGTATGCAGTTTAAAACGTCAGTTATTGGTCATAAATTGGTCAGGCTTAGAAAATTTTTAATCCAGCGGCTGAATTCCCGCATTAGTGAGTGGGCCATAAGTTACTGAAATATTTTACATTGGCATTACTGCTCTATTTAAAATACATTGTAAACAGTAGTGCCAATTGAAAAAATTCAGTGACCTAAAGAGCTCACTGATGAGAGAATTTGGGCCCAGGGTTGAAGTTTTTCAAGGTCACCCGCGATTTTGCTCACCTCATTTATGGGATATTTGCAAAAAAGTATACCACTTGAAGAACCACTGGATAGTGATAAAAGGTCAGTAATTGGTAATTAAAGTAATTGGTCAGCACAAAAATAAATAAAATAAATTTGATGGCACAACAGCTCATGAAGAACTAGGGCCTAGTGACTTACAACTCTCAACCATTCCTGTGTGCGTGTCTGCAGGAATGGAGGGGACCTACAGTTTATTGCCGATTTCGAACGGCTAAGGTGAGCGGCACTTTTCTGTGACAGGAGATACTCTTGGAGGATTTGTCACTTCCTCGCAAGAGGCAGTAACCCTGAAAAAAACTTTTTTATGTTTTAGGTGGCAGTGGCCGGGAATCGAACCCAGACCTCTGGCGTGGCAGTCCAACGCACTAACCATTACGCCACGGGCTACTACTAATTGGTCAGCATAGGTTTTTTTAAATTAATTTTTGTTTTTTTTTTCAAGGTAACATTATAAGACTTTAAGCACCACATTAATGAAATTTAAGAAAAACAAGTATGCAATTTTAAAGGTCAGTAAAAAGTCTTAAAAGGTCAGGTGGTTTCAATAATTGGTCAAGCATAAATTTTTTTTTTAAATAACTTTTTAAAGTTTTTTCAAGGTTATAGCGTTTTTATAGCACCTCATTTATGGGATATTTGAAAAAAGTGTATAAAATCTGAAAGGTTACTTAATCCTTATAAAAGGTCAGAAAGTTTCAGAAATTAGTCAGCTACAGAATTTTGTTCATAAACGTGTAAATTTTTTTTCAATGTCACAAGGTAGTATAGACTGTTAGCAGCTCATTTATGCCATATTAAATATTTTTATTTTTTTCAAAAACTAAAAGACATTTTAGCATTTGGTTTCCTAAACCTTATAAGAACATTCAATTTTGAAAACAAAATTAGTAGGTACTTAATTACGTAAAATTTTGAAAAAAATCAGTTTGAATTTTTTTTTTCAAAAGTTTCAGTTTGAAAATAAATATTTTAAAAATTATTTCCTAAAACAATTTTTATTAAAAATGAAAGAAGCGGTTCCTTAATTTACAAAAAAAGTTTATCATGGCATTGTAAGTACAACCGTCGTTTCTCAGTAATTTTTTTTCTGTTTTAAATCAATTTTTTAGAAAATTGCCCCTCCTGGCTAAACGGGGAGAAATAGACCACCTCCTTTATGATTTTTTTCCTATCTCGACCCAACCTATACGCTCTAGCTTTTTGTTCAATTTTGTTAACGAATCCATAACTTACCAGAAGTAGCTACACAAAGAAAAGTAAAATACTTACAGTTGCATCGCACTTCAAATAAAATTTGTAAATAACAAATACAGGGTGATTTCTTAAGTTTTGACAAAAAGCTGGGGGAGGGGGGACTATTTGCCCCTGTTTAAGTAGGAGGGGCAATTTACTAAAAAATCAACGGCAGCACTCATTATATACTATTTTTTATAGTCAGTTATTTTACTATGTTTTTAATTAAAATTATTTGAGATAATAGTTTTTGAAAAACTAATTTTCAAAATCAAATTTTTGAAAAAACAATAAAATGAATTATGTTCAAACTAATTTTCTTCAAAATGTTTTGTGATTAGGTAGTATTTTTTTTTTAGTAATCGATGCTCCTATTAATTTCTAGTCGAACACTGAAGAGAAGGTGCTCAAGTGTTTTTTAGATTTTGAAAAAATTAAAAATAACAGGAGAGGCAATTTTCTAAAAAATTGACTTAAAACAAAAAAAAAAATTACAAATAACGGTAACTGTTATAACAGCATGCTTAACGTTTTTTAAACCCAAAATGGTCTTCTTTTATTTTTTTTGTTTAAGTAATTTTAGCGACCAATTTTTCAAAAATTAATTTTCAAACTTAAATTATTTTACGTTATTAAGTAGTATTTTTGTGTTAACTATTCAATTCTCCCATCAATTTTAAGTCAAACAGTAAAAACTCTATGTCAAAATTTATTCTAGTTTTTGAGAAAGTTGAAAATAACCAAAGTATGTTTTCCTTAAATTAGACTTCCATCCGTTATTTTGTTGCTCCAAAGATCCTATTTCTATAATAAAGTAGTAAGGTAGATTCCGTTATTTTTAATTTTCTCAAAATCCAAACAAATATTTAGCCATCCAGTTTTTAGTATTGGACTAGAAAGTGGTAGGAGCAATAATAACGTAAAATTTTGAACAAAATTATTTACACATAATTTTTTCAATTATTTTTTCAAAGTTTTGAGTTTGAAAATTAATTAATAATAATTCTTTTAAACAATAATTCTTTTCAACAATTTGAATTAAGAACATAATAAAAGAACGGACTTCTGGCTCTAAAAAAAACATTATAAAAGACATTGTTATTGTTGCCGTTGTTTTTTAATGATTTTTTTTTCTAGTTTAACCCTAAACGGTTTTTTTTTTCTTGACCGACTCAACCTAAACGCTCTAGCTTTTTGTCACACCTTAGATGAATCACCCTACATATATATTTTCCGGCCAACAACCCTGAATCGCACTCCTTGCAAAATCAGCTGGAAAATTTTGAAATATTTGAAGTGAGTCTAAAGCATTTGCGACATACCTACAAACATTCTTGTCTAATTTTTCTTAATATTAATTCCAAACTTTCCTGGCATTCACACAATTACTAATAAATTTCCAGAAAAAGGTTACAAGCTAACATAAACTAATCAATGTAAGGACACTATCTATACATTTGAATCTTTGTAATAAAATAATATATATTCTCTCCCTCAATGCCACCATGATGGAACATAAAAAAAAAACTATAACAAATCACTTCCCATAACTGACATAAGTTGCCAAACAATTTTCCATTCAAAAAGGTCAAACACCATATCGATATGGGAAACGTAGGAATCATTTATTATCCTTCACAATTTTTCTTTGTACCCAGACTTTTGTAACTATAATGAATACCATATCCCTCCCTATTGAATCTTATACACATCAGACTAAGTTAAAATTTAATGAAAGATTTTCCAAAATTATGACAAACTTTCCATTAAAGAAAAATTCTTCAATAAATTCATGTCTTTCGCAGAGAGAACGTTTATAAACTTAGTCCTAATCTCGCTGCTTTCGAACACCCCATTAATAACGATAACCTATCCAAATTTCAGAGTAAATGGATTGTTATAATGGAAGCATACTGGAAGCGCATCTTACCTACCTATTCCTATTTTTTTTCAAACTAAAAATTGAACTTAAAACTCTTGCCATTAATCTTTTTTTGGCAAAAAGAAAAAGAAACATAAGAAAGAATAGGCTTTCATTCATAAGCAGCCTCTGAGAAGTTTAAATCCTCCAAGCTTCAACTCCCAGCCCTTTTTCATGTCACCTTCAGTCTCAAAATTTCTCACAGAATTTTACTTTTTTTTACTCTCTCTCTTCTTCAAGTATCTAAAACGCAAACTTTTCAAACGTATTTTCATAAATTCTACTAAAAAAAAAATAAAGCAGAAAAGGAAAGACCGTTCAAGCTTGAATAGCGGAATAATTCCAAACATAAAGCACACAAAGCCCCCGCATATCCTTGTCTGAATCTTTCCATATTTCCAAGGAAAATGTATAATTTATATATCAAATGAAAAGTGGAGATCTCGTGCATTTGGCATTGCCATTCACATGTCCATATTTGAACGTTCTTAACAAGAATGAATGATTCTTTCTATATTGCATCACACAGGGATCGTTTTCCTCGGCATTTATCTAATCTGCTTAAAAGATATAAAGCAATCTCGTGCAAAAAAAAAAAAACTATACTTCAAATACCATCAGGCAATGAGCATTGAATTTAATAGTAGAACGACTAGATACATTTATCAGATTATGAAGTAGGTCTTTTAAAAAACAAAAAGAACTGTTTGAACAAAAAAAAAAATTAAAAAAAAAAAAGAGAAAAACTTTTTCTTATAAGGACGACCGACGAAATCGAGATAAGCTGTCACCAACGTTGTTCTAATACATTTTACATGTTACAAAGGACAAACGACGACGGCGACAGCGACAGCAATGGCGGTGGCAGTGGCGGTTACAAATTACACGCAGAGTTGCTTTCAAATTCGGATCTCATTAATAAAATCACATAAATATTTTATTGGTGTAAAATTCAAGACAACGTTGTTGCTGAAGGACACGGTGACGGAACACGGAAGGATGGCAATTTTCAAAATTGGATTTTCTTGGCACCTTCGTGCTGGTCTTCGTAACTTGAGGAAACAATATTAGGCAGGTATACCCATTATTTTCTTTTTTATATCAGTATCTGTGTATGGATAGTGTTCATAGACAGACAGGGTGTTATTGTATGGAATATGAACTTCAAAAATGCCAAAAGGTTACTTCAAAGATCAAACTTATTAGACTTTTGGCTCAGTAGAAATTAATAAAAAATGTTTGACCTTTGTGGTCGGAAAAAGTTTGTTCAAAAAAGGCCTCCAGATCTGTCTTTATGCTTGATATGATAAGGATTTTTCTTTCATAGAAATTTTTTGTTACTTTGGAAAACTTTCATCCTGGGCATGATTTTTTTTTCCAAAATTAACCGTGTTTTAAATCTCCATCTCCTCATACAGTATTGATATAGGTACATGAAAACAAAACAATTTGTCTGTTAACTTGTACGCTGCAGAATATATTCAGGCTAAAACTTAGAAATGCTAAAGGTAGAACTATATTACCTGTCGGAGGGCAACTAAAGTGGTCGAAATTCATTTGAAAAGTTCACTTTTCGTTGATTAGGCAGAAAAAATTGTTGGAAAAACATCATTAAAATTATAAGTTATTCTATGTAGATTTCACTGTCTCAATGAAGATTTCATTGTCTTAATGAAACTGCATTTACTTATACATTTTTTGCCTTTAACTTTGGCAAGATTAATGGGTTAGGGTCATAATTCTAAAGGTAGTATTAACATTCGGTTTCCAAAATTCTTTGAATCCATAATTGTGAATTGTAAAATTCTGTTAACCCATAATAATTTTGAATTGCAAAATTCTAAAAAAAAAAAAAAAATATTAAATTAAATTTTTGTTTCGTCCCGGGCGGTCTCACTTGGAGTCATAAGTTGACTATTGAGGGCCTTGTTAATATGCTCAGTTTAATGCCCATCAACTTTGTGACAATAGTTTATTTAATTTGTGTGTGTTAATGGACTTTAAAATCTATTTTTAATTGGTAATTTAACAAGCCCAATTAAAAAAGTGCGAAGTCAACTATTTTATTGATTTATTGCAGTATAAAATCTGTATCTGTACATTTTCAAAAAAAAAAATTTTCATCTCAGATTTAATTATTTTGTTGACAGTTTATTGACAGCTAACTTCCAAGTTCGTTTTGATTGAATTGCTTAGGTAGGTACATATGCAGATTTTTTTTTTACATACGTTCAAAGATTCAAACCTCAGTTTTTGAAATTCACATTAAAAAATTCGGTATCCGCCAACCTTCTCAGAACTGCTATCGATTATATGGAGCAGTTCTGATTGTTGTAGAATTCTGAATTTCGGTAGAGCGGTATAATATAATGAATGCTGGGGAAAAATTAAAAGTGGCATCCACTTATTTTCTCAGAATTATTAGCAATTATGTTATGATTGTTGTACGATGATAAAATTTGGTGAGTGTTAGGGCTTGGTGCATGCAAAAATTGAATATTTAAGATTTTGTGTTAAAAAAAATACTTTGCACAAAGGAGTAAAATTACACCAAAAACATAGATGTTGAAAAAGAGCAAAGGTCTCCTATGTATACAAAAAACCTGTATGTAACAAGTCAGCTGTAAAAAGGAATGAGATCTAAAAGAAGGTATACGCATTGCAAGTTCTAAGTTTATGAAGGTTTAAAAAAAAAAAATTAATTTGATGGCACAACAGCTCACGAAGAACTAGGGCCTAGTGACTTACAACTCTCAACCATTCCTGTGTGCGTGTCTGCAGGAATGGAGGGGACCTACAGTTTATTGCCGAATCCGAACGGCTAACGAGCGGCACTTTTCTGTGACAGGAGATACTCTTGGAGGATTTGTCAATTCCTCGCAAGAGGCAGTAGCCGTTTTTTTCTTTTAAATAAATAGGTGGCGAGGCTGGGGATCGAACCTTAGATCTCCGGCATGACAGTCCATCGCACTAACCATCACGCCACGGCTACTACATGATGAAGGTTTAGTATTAAATATTTTAATTTAGATTATGAGAAATATTTCTTATTTAATGATAACTGACTAAAACTGGTAAGTTTATTTGGCAAGTTTTCTTTTTTTTTCCACCTGATTACTTACAATTCTAAAGGTTTTGAAAACTTTTCTATTCAAACAACAATTTTTTTTAGCTGTAGGTACTCCCATTTGCACAGTCTATTGCATCGCTTATTAAACTTTTTATGTAGTTTGACATTTTACCTTTATTTTAAGACCTCAATCTTAAGAATCTCATAACTATGGTTGAAGGTTTGAATGAAACAACAACAACTTGAGTGAGTCCACCGCCTAAAAATTGGAAAATTTCACCGAAAATTAGGAAATGTAGGAAAATCGTGAAAACGCCTTGAAATTTCAAAATTTCTGAAATGAAATTGTGTTCGTACGTGCATAACTCGGCTAAAAATCATTCGATTTGAATGGAGATTTTTTTTTGAATTGGTAACAGTTAAACACAAAATTGAAAAATTTGAACGAAAATTAGAACATTCGACCAACAAAATCCGAAAATCGTGAAAACAACTTGAAATTTCAAACTTTCTGAATTAGTTTTTTGTTCGTATGCACATAACTCGGCTAAACATCATCCAAATTGGATGGAGATTTTTTTGTTGGATTTGTATTTAACCACATAAACACACTCTGGATATAAAATTTGAAAGATTAGGCCCGAAAAGTCGGAAGGTCTTGATAACAATTAGAGCTTGCTCGACTTTCGAAAGGAACATAAATAAATTTAATCAATTATAGGTGGAACGAAGTTCGCTAGGTCAGCTAGTATTTCCATAAAAATTACTACTCTCTACTCTGCATGCATAACCTTTCAAAACCAAAAAGATTTTGTATGCCGTTTTGTTTGCATCAGATTTTCTTTTTGCTATTTATAGGATCAACTGGGGTAGCAAAGTTTAAACAAATGGTTACCTAAGAGTTAAAGAAAATCTGACTTTTTGCAAAACAAAAATGTATCTTCAGATTTTTATAAATTTTACTCTGCGTGAATATTTTTTTTTTTGTCATATTATGATGGTCTACATGGCATTGTTGTCAATAATTTCAGAAGTTGTTAAATTAGGTATTTTATTTCTTAATAAATTGATTTTTAATAAATTCTCATTTTACGCGTATAAACCGGATGTCACAAAAACAGCTAAGGTTGAACCAAAAAATAAAACCTATTAATTCCCGAAGTTTCAAAAAAAAAAATTCCACCGAAACCGAAAAATTACATATAATTTCGCACGATCATCCTCTTGTGAAACAAAATCGAAATTGCACACCCACCCTGTATATATCTTTGAGATTTCCTCCAAAGTCAATGCATTAAATAATTTAGTTTAGTAAGATTGTCGTCTTTTTTAAGCAGTTGTCTTTCCTCTACATTTACATTATTATAATAATAATTAACAATAATGAAAAGACGCCAGGTTTTCGCGCTGAATTTTCAAAATACACAAAAAAAAATTGGAGGATTGGAAGAATTAAAGCTTTTAATCTACGAACGTCTGCCCCACACGGTTGTTTCATAATCCTGCCACCAAAGGGAGGAGAGAATTAATTTGAGATTTCCGCTTTTTCGTACACAATTAATTACTGGGATTTAATTTTGTCTTAGGCAAGATGTATGTACCACTGTGTGCAAAGAAGGCGTTAAGATACCAAAAATTCGTCATATTGTAGTGTTTGTGTGCATCCACCCGCCTATACCCTCCCGTTGCTGTGCTTCTACGAGACTTGGTTGAGGCAATGTTTTCTTATACAAATTGAGTGTTCTTTGAGCAGTTGCTGCCAAGGCGTCTATTGAACAAGAGGAAGATGAAAAAATGCAGTGCAGAGGCTGCATATTCCTTCCGCCCACTAACAATCCACCACTTTATTATGAAACGCAGGACGAAGAGTGAAATAAAAAATTAAAATAACAGGAGCAATTAAAAAATTTAATTAAACTTTAAATTTTGAAGTTTGGTAGTCGTTCATTCCTGCCAAAAACAAAACCTTTTAGTAGATATTCCCTGTCAATCTATTGTTTCGACTCAATCAGGACTATCTGTAGATAACAACAAGGAACTCCAAATATTTTAATGTTTATTTTTCTTTATTTTTATAGGCAGAAATATCGTCCGTTTTTTTTTTTTTATAGAAAATAAAGATGAACATCGTTTGTGAGTGGTGACTCAACTCTATTGTGTTTGATAGTCTTCAGTATTGTTATTTATGTTGTTTTTGTTTCTTCTATGTTGACTCTATTGTTCCGCATAGAACAATTAAAATTAAATTTTATCATGCTTTTCGCATGACGAAACAAAATAATATATTTTCTCATATTGCTTAGAAATTTTTAATTATGGCCATTATCACTTTTTGGTTTATTTGGAGGTAGGATACTAGGTATAGGATCAAAAATGTTAGCAGCCGAAAAACTAACATAAAACAGCATGGAGGAAGAAATTTAATTAAACTTGGCATTTTTATGTTTTGGGTTATTTGAAAAGGAAACATTTTTGTTATAAGGGGGAATTTTTTTCTAATTTTTTGTTTTTGTTTTGGGGGTTTGTTAAAATTTATAATATAATTAAGAATTTTTTCGTTTGCTTAATGGAACATTTTTTTTTTTTTGTATAGCATTGTTTTTTTTTTTTTATAGTGATACGCGTGCCGAGTAAAGAAAATGGATTCGGTAAAACGCGATTTTCTTGATTATCTTGAAAATTACGAATTGAGATGGCTTGGTTTGGTGATTAGAGCTAAATCGTAAATTTTAGAGTTATTTTTAGATTGTGAATGAAAGTTTATACAAGAGATTTAAGCTGGGTATTTTGGAGAAATGAGTATATAGAAATATTTTGGGCATGCAATTTAATATTGAATTTAATACATGAATTTTGTAGTTAAACTGGAAGTGAATAAATAAATACACATAAATGATGTGGTTATTTTTTTGACTTAAATTAAAGAATAATCTTTAGGATAAATTTCTTATGGGCCCATTTACTGAAACTAAACATAAATATTTATGATCAACTTAAAAGCTTATGTTTCACTTTTTTCTCAGCGTAAAGTGTCACATAAGCGTTTATGTTGAACTTAAATATTTAAGTTTCGTTTCAGCAAATGACCCTTAATGTAGAAGTATAAACAAAACATAAGTCAATCCAGCTTAAAAAGAAGCCCAAATGTACAAAATCCAATTTAAAGCGATACAAATTGAATGAAACTGGAATTGTAGATCTTAGAAACTTAACATTGGGACAACTGAAAACTTAGATGCAAGTTTTAAAAATTTTAAGACTTCGTACTTTCAGATCTCTTGAAAATAATTATGTTGTAGGGAATTGCAATGAAACCACCATGTTTAGCTGATTTTGCATGAGAATTTGAAGTTTTGGCGTAGAATACTTAATTCTATAGCAAGCTCGAATTGTTAACGGGATTACTGCCAAAAAGATTTACAATGAAAGCCTACATTCATGATGATAAAACAATACTCTAAATTTTTATAAGCACAAGATTAATGTTAATTTCAAAAAGTAAAACTAAGCCTACTCGGCGGACGAACTTGTTTTCATGCACGCACGATAACACTGTAATTTTTGAGGCTGAACTATACTCATCTGATTTTATAAAGAAAAATAAACTATAGTTATGGATTTTATGCCACCTTCCAAAACTAAAAAAATATACTGCCTTATTCATAAACAAAAAATGGTTGTTTCAGCTCTTGTGTTCAAGGGAAATTACACCATGGAAAAAGAATTTTCTGGACTCAAATGGAGCAAGGAGCAGTAACCAATTGCCTTTATTTTGACTCCGGAAAATTCTTATTCCATGGTTTAGTTTCCCTAAAAACAAAAGCTGAAATAACCAATTTTTGCTTATGAATAAGACAAATAGTGTTGTCCTGGTATGATGTTTAGTTTAAACTGAAAAATCAACATTAATGTAAATAGATGTAGAATTTACAGTGTCATGTTTGTTCGAGATATTCTTTCGAATGATATTGATTGTATTGTGAGTTTTGGGCGCCAAGTCGACTTTTTAGAATGAGACATTTCATTTTTGAAATTTTTAATTATTAAAACTATGGACAGTGTGAGCCTATTTCTCATTTTTGTAAGTTTTTTAATATGTTTTATAATGATCTCGATGTATGTATATTTATTTATCAAGATACTAATGTAAAGCTTCTTTGTTTTTTAATACTGTAAAACAATCATTCATAAATTATTTGTACACATTTTTAGCATTAAGCAAATCTGTGGTTTTGACACAATAACGTCCAATAACGATGAAATTAAAATTTAAAAATATGGGATATTTTTTTTTTTTAATTTTGCGTAAAAAAATAAATTTGTATCGACTAAACAGATAATTCGTGCATTATATTTTGGGAGACGATACCTGGGATCATTCTAAGAAAAAAATTGTATTGGCAAAAACTTCTATCTCCACCCCCACCTCGCCTCAGGCAATTTCTAAAAAAATCGACTTTAAATATAAACAAAATTATTAAAAATTCCATAAAAGGTTTTATCAGCTTTTTCTTTCAACTTTTCTTAATTATGTATTGTTTTTCAAACATTAAACTATTATTCAGTAGCAAGATATTATTATCATAACTCTGTGTAAATTGTGCGGTTACAACAAAATTTAAAAACTATGCTGTAAATAAAAATTATATATGAAACATAAAATGATGTATGCTATACCTAGTTTTTTTAAAAGCAAATATTCCATTATTTCATATGATTTTTAAATCAATTTCCTATTTCCTTAAATTAATAGTTTTTGAGAAATTCGATTTCAAAGAATTTTTTGTCAAGTTGATTTTTGTCAATATTTTTCGTTATTAAGTGCATTTGAAATGTAATTTACCAAAAACTTGATTTGCTTCAAAACTCGTTTTACGGCAAAACTTAAGTTCTATAGGGGTTCCTATAGTTTTATTTTTTTTTTTTTGGTTCAAAAATTATTAAAATATATATCAAAATGTGTTATTCTAATAAGCATTTTTAAAAAAAACCTTAAAACTCGAAACCTCTATAGAACTAGTTTTGGCGTAAAATTAGTTGTGAAGCAAGTCAATAATATATGTAGGTGCGTCAAGATGGCGCTGCAACAGACCAAATTTTAAAATCCAAAGACGCAAGAATTAGGACCTAATCAAGAATTAGGACCTAATCAAGAATTAGGTGCTAATTATATGCTGCCTTTTTTGGTGAGCACTTATTTTCACTTCCTCTCAAACCTATAGTGGTGCCAACTTGACATCATGTAAGTGTCGCGACGTCAAGATTCTAAAATTTAGCAGGAAATCGGAATCTAATTAGGTGCTGGTCAAGTACCGCAATATTATTTTAAGTGCGCTTTGATTTGACCTTAAAATGCACATCAACAATTAAGAGAAAATTCTCGAAAATTATGTGTTAAAAAATTGCTCCAATTTTAAATAAGGATTTTTGTTCAACTTTCTAAGAAAAGTTTTTATGCAAGGCTTTTATAATAGACTCGTCGCTTGAGTTGAGCAAAGCAAAAATTAATAAATATATTGGCGCAAAATTTTAAACAGCCTGATGCTAAGGTATTAGCATGATACTACTTAACAATTTTCTAACTTTAAAATTCTTTACTAAAATATTTCTAGTTTTAAACATTTTCTATCTAGTATCATACTAAACCTATTTTTCTAGCTGAACATGCCTAAGACATTGACAGCTCCACCCATTTTTGCAATTGTAGCTGCCAAAGTGACACTTGGAATTAGTACGATACTAAAAAGATAAAATAGGCGTTTGGCGATTTTAACTTTAGTAAAATGTTAAAAAGATAATACGATGCTAACTCGTTTAAAATTTGGAAAAGCCTGTTTTTAACCTAGCATCACACCAAAAATGCTTTAACATCATACTAAATCGTCTAAGATTTTGCGCCATTGTTTTCAGGCTGGTTTTAATCTCTCGACCGTGTGGATCACATTTAGGGTTAGGATAGGAACCTTTTCTGGTAGGTATAGGTACTTCTAGGAACCTTCTAGGGGGGTTGCAGGGAGGCAGCATGCCTTCCCATACATACCTCACTTATACGCTGTAATTTTGTTATTTCTTTTGAGGCTTATTTCATTTTTCGTTTGGCGACTTATTTCATGCGCTCTTGGGGATTTATTTCATATTTGAATTTGGGGACTTAAAATGAAACATTTTGGGGAATTCGTTTCATTTTTGGATTGGGGGTTATTTCATTGGGGAGTTATTTCACGGAACCTTTTATTTCCATTCACGCTTTGATAACAAACGATCACAACCAAGACTTAATTCAGGTAACTGTTTTAATAGTTGTTTTGTTAAAGAGCAAAAACCAATCTAGAGTTAATATATTAATTTTTGAAAAATTTTTTAAAATTTCGCGCGCGCGAATTTAATTGATTATATGCTTATTTGGTATTTTTTGCACGCTTACTTTATGGACGTATTACATTATCTAGCCATATAATAGTTTGAAAGGCATAGGAGTCAAATGCATGTGAAGGGTCCAATTTTTTTCAAAACTAAACTAATGACATTTTCTAGCTCTTTGTGAAAAAAAAAAAATGTTGATTCTACAAGAAAAACCAAAAAAAAAGAAATTCCGTGCCGAATAACGACTTAAGTCCAAACCACTGTATATGTGTGAAAGAATGGCACAGGTCCATGTCCAGTCCATAGACTTGTTTTCAATTTTCTCAAAAATAAAAATACATTAAAGCATTTTAAAGAATCTGGTTTATAGTGTTTAACTTAAAATCAACAAGACCGTAGGGCGAGGCGTACGAGTAAGTTAACTTGTATTTTCATTTTTCTCGTTATCGTTTTGAGGGGGGGGGGGGCAAACTCAAATTTCATTTTATTTTTTTTAAATAAGATATCAGTCGGTACAAATAACCTTTAACAATTAGTGAAAAAAAAACTAAAGGATATGTTTAGATATTTTCTTAAGAAATCTTATTTGGCCTTAGCTTAGCGCCTTAGGTCTATTTTTATATTTTTTTTTCATGTTCTCTCCATTTTATGGCTCTATCTGCTATCCAGCTTTGAAAGTAAATAAGGGCTTTTCTTATTGTGATTTAAAAAAAACTTAAGCGACGATAACAAAAAAAAATAAAAAACAACATTATTTCTATTAACAAATATATAATATTAATTTTAAAATTGTAAGACAATATTTTACATATTTCTGCAAATAAAAACAAAAAAATTTAAAATTTTTTTTTAATTTTTCAAAACTTTTTTTTTTTATTATTTGCAGAATTTTATTAAAAATATTGAAAATAAGCTGAATTTTTAAAGCAAAATTTTGAAAAGCAGAATTTTGGCAACCCTCGTAAGGTAGATAATATAATATTCAGTGTTTATAAAAAACTCCGTTTTATTATTCTGACTGAAAAGGTAAATTTTTATATCTTGTGCATGCATATTAGGGTGTCCGTTATTTCCTAAACTCATTATTTGCTTTGATCAGAGACCCCCTCTATAAAAAGTGTATGCCCTACAATAAATTTATGGACTAAAATCAAAAACTTGGCCGAGCTCATTAATTCGTATGGTGCCTCTAAAGTCATAATCTTCCCATACACATTTTTACGGAATTTATGGAGTTTTACGTATTATTCCTCCTGAACAATATTGCAGATATCGGTAATTTTCATCCTTTTGAAAAAACATTATTCAAATTTTATGAATGAAAAAATATCTATAGAAAATATTTTCAAAATTATTTCTTTTTTTTTTTATGTAAGATGCACAGGTTAATGGCAGAGTTTGTTTGTAAATAAATTTTTTGTAGGATATAAACTTTTCATTTAGGTGGTGTCTGATGAAAAAAAATTGGTCCCGTAGTGTATATAATAGTAGCTAGTTAGTACAGAAAACTACAAAAAATTTGTATTTTTTGTTAATTTTGAAGAAAGTATTGAAACGTTTTGTTTGTAATGACGAACGACATGTTTAAAGAAAAATTTTAACATCAAAGATAGTTTTTAAAATTAATATTACTCATTACTCAACAAAAAAATGTAGGAAAGTAAAATTTATTACGGGGGGGAAACCGTATTTGTATTTTATAATCGTAAATGCGTTTTCAAAAATTCATTTGCTTTTCTTTTCACCTCTCTCAAAATAAACTTCTTTTTTTTTTCATTGTTTTTTGTGCGATTTGCAAATATGGATTATAATTTGCTCAATATTGTATGCCTAAATCGGACTATTCTACAATAATTTCAAACGGTATAGGTTAATAATCCGTCAACATTATGATTCAAAAATTCACTCTTTATAAACTCATTTATATTAAGTTAAAAGTGGTTTTAAATGAAAGAGGAAATTATTCAATGGAATCAACATTCAATAAAACCACTAAATGCGGATGAATAAACAAAATTTTCTTAAAGCGAAAAGTTTCCCATTTTTAATACCGATTTTAAATTGAATGCCAGAATAAATTAGTGGTAGATTCGTAATACAGCTTTTAAAATATTGAATATTTATAATTTAAAACCATTGCTTTCTAACGCAGGAAATTCGAAAGAAAAAACGTTTCTACTATGTATCTTTGAGCATTTGTGAGACCTGTACCTGTTGTTAAATAATATTTAATTTCATCAAAGGATAGATCCACTAAAAATAGCAGAATCACACTTTTATATTCAAATCGTTAAATCTGTTACAGTAGGACCTCGATAATTCGAACTATTAGAGACTAACCCAAATCGAACCACGGAGGTGTTCGAATTACTGGATAAGTTTTCGTAGTCAATATTTCGGCTGAGAAAGAAGTGTTGGGTATGGTATGTTTCGCCAGAATTGTTTGGCAAATTAACGTTTCGCGGTAGTACATTTCGCCGTTTCTCGTTTCGCATTTTTTTATTTTCAAACAAAATATTAAGTGAAAATTGCGAAATGAAAATTGCGAAATGAAAATTGCGAAATGATGGTTTGTCATATCATATAAAAAACCAAACGTAATTTGCAAAACGAAAATTGCGAAATAACAAAATATTTCGCAATTTTCGTTTTGCAAATTACGTTTGGTTTTTTATATGATATGACAAACCATCATTTCGCAATTTCACTTAATATTTTGTTTGATTGGCATATTTAGGTTTGGGAATTTTTTATTTGGCATTTTGTTATTTGGCTTTTTCTAATTTGGCATTTTATTTTTTTGCTATTTTTCATTCAGCATTTTGTTATTTCGCTTTTTTTTTATTTGGCAATTTGATGTTCAGCTTTTTTTTATTTGGCATTCGATTGTTTGGCAATGTTTTGGCTTCCATTAAATTACATGCCTTAAAACTTCGCGCGAAAAAAAAAGCTGAACATCAAATTGCCAAATAAAAAAAAGCGAAAAAACACTGAATCTAGGCGCACGGTAGTGCGCCCGCCAAGACGAGCGGTTAGCACTACCTATATATTTTCTCGAAACGTTTCGTCGTATTTTCAAGCCCTCATAGCTTCGGTATAGATAGAGCTAGAGATCTCAAATTTTCAGGATTGGATGTAGTCCGCGGCCTTATAAAACACACCAAATTTCATATTTCTAGCTTTTATAGTTTGGATGTTATTAATAGCCAAAAACGTCGATTTTGTCACTGACCACTCACTCATCAAAACCTAAAGGGTACTTCCCGAAGTGCTAGAAAGCTGAAATTTGGAATGTAGACTAGGATTTGCATACAAACAACAACAAAATTAAGAAATCTGTAACTTTCACCCTCCAACACCCCAAAAGTGGAGGGTTGTTTTTTTTAAATTTTATATTCACGAACACAAAAAACAATGCACAATATGGCTTTGCTTGAAATAAGGGTTGTTTATGTATTGTATGATTTTCACCACGATCGGCGAACTGTCGTCTCGTTCAGTATGAAGTATCCTTGGAATTTTATGTATGTATACCTATGTACTTATATTCAGGGGTGTGCGATAGGAAAAAATAATGAACTTTTCGGCCAGGCGCGCACATGCAACTAAACAGTTTGGTTTCGATTTTGAGCACAATGGGATTATATGGGAGTGCGCGCCGGTTTATGTGTGCGGACTCTCATATAATTCAATTGTACTCAAAATCGAAACCAAACTGTTTAGTTGCATGTGCGCGCCTGGCCTTATTTTTCGCTTCGGTCAAAATAAATAAACAGATTTTACATTGACGGATCATTTTTTTTAAGGTTTAAGTACCTTATTACCTTAAGTTTTGCGAAGATAAAAATATACGCGTTACTTTTACTTATATAGTTTCTAAATAAATGCGTATTAAGGTACATAGGTATATTATTTTCATATTTCTGGTCTTTGCTAAGATACTTAGCTCAATATAAAGGTTAGGTATGTAGGTAGTTACTTTATTCCGAGTTATAAGGCCTATTGCTACAATATTAATTGGGAAGTAGTTTCATTGGAATCAGAATCCCACCGTGAAGTATTTAATGGAGGTTCAGGGGTTTTTCTTATGGATAATAATTGATCCTACAAAAAGAAATGAAATCCCACCAAAAACATTTCATGTAAGAAAAGGTCGCCAAGACTCACATGCACATAACGCTTTCGCTGTGAAAAAGTTATGAGATCTCATGAAGAGCCAAGCCCATAACTCTATAAGGCCTAACTTTACAAGACCTAACTCTACCAACCCTACATCGTGGTCAAAAAGTATGGCTTGGCCGTTTCATAAAACCTTAGCATGACAGACTTAATTTTACCGAAAATCTATGGAAGTGTCTGTGTTTCGGCTGCGAAACGGCCAAGCCATACTTTTTGACCACGATGTAGGGTTGGTAGAGTTAGGTCTTGTAAAGTTAGGCCTTATAGAGTTATGGGCTTGGCTCTTCATAAGATCTCATAACTTTTTCACAGCGAAAGCGTTATGTGCATGTGAGTCTTGGCGACCTTTTCTTACATGAAATGTTTTTGGTGGGATATAGAATATAAAAAATATAATGCACCTACGAAAATAACTGCCCAATTGCTTAAAACCCTATTTTCCTTGGAGTAAAATGTGAAAATCCTCTTTCTGTTATGTACTTACCTAAATACTATGAACGACAAAAGGGATGTCAAAAATATTAAACAGAAATTGCAAAACAACTAAAAAAATATTACCAACACAAGCACGACTAAGCAGCGGCTCAGAAAAAAACTGTTAATCTTGAAAAGAGACGATGGTAATGATTGGTCAAACGATCAAAACAACTAAACGGCGAAATGATCTATTAGCGAAATAATAAAACGGCTTGACGATATTTATCGAAATGATTAAACGGCGAAACGTTATTTCGCAAAATAATGAAACGGCGAAACAATATTTTGCGAAAAAACACTTGGCCAAATAATAAACAATTTAACAAAGAAAAACTAAAGAATAATTTGCCAAATTAATTTTGCGAAATGATTAAAAATATTTTTAACAAAAAGTGAAATATAAAACCGCCGAATGTTAATTGCAGAATGATTGAAAAACGTAATGAATAAAAAAGAAAATGTAAATTACCAATTAAGAATTGCGAATTAAACAAAATATTTAACGAGTAAGGCGAAACAAGAAATGCCAAATGAATTTTGCCAAACAATGGTGACCCAGAAGTGTTAAGTGGTTTAAAGTGTAATAAAATAATTCGTGTTGGTCGAAATAAAAAAGAAAATATTTATTGCTTAAAAAAGTTTGACATAAGACGAAATAAAGTTCACGGTTGTCTAAAGTTCTTTAAAGAAATTTTACGTTGTGGTTTGCTTAAATTTTTTTTAAATAGTTTTTGTTATGATTTCATGTTTTTAAATGTCGAGCTGGTTGATATGAAATGTTGAAAATTCTTGTTCCACAAGATAGTGCAGTAGTTGATGTAGATGTAGAGATGTGAATCATCTCAAAGAGCTTTGCCGCTACTGATAGTTTTTTGTTGAAACATTTTCACTGCCTGGGTTTTCATTCGCTGTATCCTCCACCCAGTCTCGAATTTCTTCATTGTCAATAAATTCATTTCATATCGTGATTTGGACTAGAAGACGTGCCAATACAAATTTATCAGCTTCCTATTGGTCTACCAATTCGAATTACAGAATACCAAATTTGGCAAGTGTTTGAATTACAAGATACTTAATGCAAAAGCTGTTCGAATAAGTGGAGCATTCGAATTACCGAGTGTTCGAACTACCGAGGTCTTACTGTATCGTGAAAAAATAAAAATTCACTTAAAACTGTTGTATCGGCAGTGCCGTCGCTCATTGGTAGATATAATATTCATATTTTCATAAATATATTTTTTAAAAAATACTTCTGGAAAATGTGCAGAAACGATAGTTGCCCACCATTTGCTCAGACTACCTATTCTCCGTAATTAATATTTAAAAAAGCATTATAATTGCTTACCAGTTAAATACTGCGGTTTTCAAAATGTGTTTTCATCAAATTTATTAACTTGAACAGCTGTTCCACATCCAAGGTCTCTTATTTCTTCAATTTAATCAGAAAAATAAAGCTGCACAATTTTTTCTTCACTCACACACTTCTAATAATTATTTTTTTTTTTTAAATTGATTTATTTTGACTAACGAAGTTTATTTACAGAATAACTAGATTAGATATAATTATTTTAATTTCTAACATCAAGTTTGACAAAATTAAAACAATACTCCTAGACTACTTCGAAAAATTGTTATAAGCGACAAAGTTCAATGAATATTTCTACACTCTATAATATTTATTAATATATTTTTTTAATTTATACTATATAACAATTATTTTAGTTAACAATCACGAATGGAAACAATAAAAAGATTTATTGTTTTTGTGCGTATGTGTTGTCTTCTTTTGGTATAATTATCACAATATTTTAAAATTATGATTTTTGTTAATTTTAATTGGGAAAGTTTTTGTTGTTTTTTTTTTTTTTTTGCAGATTTTTTTTTTATACTAACTTGTCGAAGGATGTAAACAAATTTTAAGCGATCTACTAAGTGGATATTGGCACGTGACTTCTGTGACACGCGTTTTAGGGTGGGTTCATGTGGCAGCTTTTCGATGAATTTAGCTCTCTCGCTCTTTCACAAAAATGACAGGAGGTTTTTTTTGTGCGTTTTATAAACGTCGTCGTGGGAAAATTGTATCGTTAATTGGGAATAAAACCAAAAGGACGATAGAAAAATTCAAAAGTGTAGTGTCTGGTTTGATTTCTTTCACAAAAGACACCTCCAAAACTGATAACTAATGGCGACACATTTTAAAGAGGGATTTTTCGTAGTAAAAATAAAAAAAAAAACGATTTTGCCCAGCAAATTTGAACAAATTCAATATTTCGGTTGAGGATTGTATTGTATTGCTTGGCGGCTCTCTCACTCGGCACACTCGCGAAAATTCACATTTAAGGAATTAGAACAATCCCTCCGATTTGTGGATGTTGAAAAAAAAAACCGATGGTAGATAATTAAGGATGATTTTAATTATGTCAAAAAAAATACCCGAATACAGCTGGTATATTTCTGGGAATAAGTTATCGCTTTGCTGAGCCCGCTAGACAAACTGACAGATCCGAGAGTTGGAATTCCTTTGCTGAATGTGAAGAAATATTTTGTTGGCATAGGCGCTGCACTATATGGTATATTTTTTTCGCGTTCAACTCCCAAAGCCTTTAGCTCTTATTTTCTCAATGTCTAACAGAGACAAAAATATATTTTCAAAGGATTTTGCTAACATGCGCATAAAATAAAGACTTTCCAGTTAAAGTTCAGCTGTACTCGAAGACCTACATTGACAGTAATGTCCTTATGAAAGGGTATTTCCAGTATTTTGGTTGCGTGGGGGTGAAAGTGAATCATGGCGAGCCGTTTGCTAAATAGGTCAGTGGAATAATTTGATAACAAGCGAGCGAAAGAAAAGGAAAACAAACAGTTTTTTGCAATCTGTCGGATAGATGTGAGAGTGTGAGGGATAAAATAATAATAAATGGAACTTTAAGCGAATTTGCTATATATGAGGCGAGGTACTTGATTTTTTTTTTTGTTTGATAGAGCTTTTTGTAGCAAGTTTGGATGAATTCAATATTGAATACAATATTGTAAGGAAGCTTTTTCCATTTGAGTTTTGAATATTTTTAAGGCTTTATATGAACTTCACTTCTTAAGCGGTCCCTAGACGCTCAATATTATTGTGTACAATATTAGGCATTTTTCTTTTTTTTTTTTAGTTCAGAGCAGTTCAGAGCTGAGCCCGAAATGTCAAACAAAAATGTTGTGTTTCTTTTTGAGTTCAGAGCGCTCAGAGCTTGGAATTTGTGTTTATTTTTTCGTTTAGAGTGTATTCAGAGCGAGCTCCATGAGCTCAGAATAAAATAATCGAGCAGACGGAGTAAAAAACTGAGGGCGGCCAACGTCATACAGTTTCCATGTTATTTGACAAATATGACAATTGAGTGCTCAGGTAAATTCCATAATTAAATCGGAGTGCTCTGAAAAAACACTGTTCAGAGCTTACTCTATTCGCTCAGAGTCTACTCAGTGCTCTGCTCTGAACAAACTCTGAAATAAAAAAACAAAAACGACTATTATTGGCTAGGCGTCCCAGAGGGTTCAATATTTTATTCAATAATTTAGTAGACAGCTGATTCTAAAATAAATTTTCTCTTATCGTCTTTTCTGGCAAGAGTACAATAACTTAGGCGCCAAGAAAATGATATAGGTTTTTTGTATAACAGTTCAATAAAAGCATTTTTTACTATGGGAGGGGGGGGGGGGGTCTATCTCCCCCCGCTTGGACGGAAGGGGGAATTACTTTAAAAAAAGGACTACAAATTTAAAAAAATATATACAAAAATAACAATAATACATATTAAGTTTTATAACTTTTTTTAAAGCCAATACTTCGTTCTATAAGGTAGTTTTTAAATCAAGTGAAATCTATGCATAGTTTTTGAGAAACGGGTTTTACACTTAAAATTTGGAAAAAAAAACATCAAAAAAATAAATGTTTAAAGTGTATTTTTTGAAAACTATAAAATATTAGGTATATTATTTTTTTTTTTCTCAAATTTCTGAAAACTAGATAGTTTTATGTCTTCTAGTTTTTGAGAACATTGAAAATTACCAATACTACTTTTTTATTTTGTTGGTATTTATGGAAGCTTGCTTACATAAATACAGTGCTAGCACCCAGCCTCACGGCGTATAAACAGTGAGTTATATATGGGCGGCAAGCTGCCCCCCCCCCCCCCCTAAACTCTTGTAAAATTTCATGTATGGATTGATTACATCATATGTATGTATTGTATATGTACATATACCAATAGAAGTACCTACGCATTTTTATATCTCTATTTTGAGTTCTATCTCTATCCAAGAAACTCATGTGAGTTAAAGAAGCACTTGTCCAAAATATGAGCTTTGAATGAATAAGAAATGTTTTAATTTTATAAATTGTTAACCACTTGAATAAAAGAACAAGCTCCTTCGACGGAGTCTTGTATTTTATTTAAATTTAAACGATGCAATTTAAAAGACTTAACACTACTTGTTGATTTTTTAAAATGTGTGCTTTTTTGGTGAAAACTAAATCAATGAAACTAGGTGAGGTGTGGTTTTATAATCTAAAAAGCTTTATTTGTGGTGAAGTTTAAGCAGATTTATCAAAGAAAATAAAGCTCGATGAGAGTACAAAAAATATTATTTACTTGAGGAGTTAAATTAATTTCTTCTACAAACATTGTTTATAGAAAGCTTTTGGTACTTTTTAATAATTGCAAAGCTTTTTTCGATGTAATTTGGTTGGAGTATATGATAATATGTTAATTTTTTTTAAAAGTTAAAATTAATTAAATTCAAAAATCACTTATCTATTTCAATCTAGTACATTTTTTCTAAATATTCAAAAGCTTTTATTCAAAATTATTTAAACAGAACGTAATAATCCGTGTAAGAAGAAAAATGGGTAGCAGTAATTTTTGTTTAAGTGACTTGTAAGAGCTCAATTTGCTCTAAAACTGTTAACAGTTTATCGCTCAAAAATGTCAAACTAAGGAAGTTTATTAGAAGTTGACTTGTACATAAGTATTTCAGGACTTCAGTCCTCAGTACATACAAGTATTATAGGCATACTGGTATTGGAATGAATTATAGGCTGATACTGGTACTTAAAAGAAAGGCAAGTACCAGTATTTTGCAAGTATTTGGGTACAATTACCAAATTAAGTACATAATACTTAAGTGCTTGGCCAGTACCTTAAAGAGCTTTTTAGCCATTGAGTAAGGTTTGTTTCAATCTTACCGTCTATGATCCTACTTTTATTTTTATTGCTTTAAACTAGTGGTCGAGTACTTGGAAGCAATATTTTTTTTTTATTTTGGTACTTAAGTACATGATACTTGGCTCTTGCGAGGAAGTACTTAAGAAATATTGGTACTTTACGTTTTCAAATATGTACCAGTATCAGATAGTACTGTAGTACAAGTACCTACAAGTCCCGGTACTCATATACTGGTAACTGTTCTTGAAATTTTACAGCTCTTCTTAGAAGCCATAAATTTCGATTTAAAGTTTATTCGAGGTAAGAAATTTTATATCATTTACTAGAAAAATGATTCAAAACTTATATTTGAAAAATTGCTGACATTGAGTTATGCACTTTCCTGGGGCCATGTTTCATAAAAATTGATATGTGACGATTTTACAAATTGTTTGCATTTGTTTGAAAAATTTTCAGTTAGTAAAATATTGATAGTTAGTGCGATGGACTGTCATGCCGGAGGTCTAAGGTTCGATCCCCAGCCTCGCCACCTATTTATTTAAAAGAAAAAACGGCTACTGCCTCTTGCGAGGAATTGACAAATCCTCCAAGAGTATCTCCTGTCACAGAAAAGTGCCGCTCGTTAGCCGTTCGGATTCGGCAATAAACTGTAGGTCCCGTCCATTCCTGCAGACACGCACACAGGAATGGTTGAGAGTTGTAAGTAACTAGGCCCTAGTTCTTCATGAGCTGTGTTGTGCCATCAAATGTATTTATTTTTATTTTAAAATATTGACCGCCTGATCAGCATCTTCCTATCACATGTTCCCACGTCTCTTGTTCACGCTCACACATACTTCACATTCTCTCTTCTCCTCGTTTCCAGCAAAGAAACTGAATTCAGTTTCTTTGGTTTCCAGTATCATCTTTCTCTCACCTCATTCCCTAGTCTGACTCTTTTTATTCTCCTTGTTCTTTCTATCTTCCATCCTGCTTCCAAATATTTTGGTATCTCCTCTGTCACTACTTCTTTATACCACCTGTTGTATCGGGATTCCTTTATTATAGTTGCCATCTTCCTTTCTCCTGCTCTCTTCTGACTTCGCTTTCCACTCTATCGTATCCAGTTGCACTGTCCTCTCTTCCCTCCCTTCCCCTCATTTCTGTTCACCCTTGCCCTTATCCTGATCCTCTCTCTCGCCTATCCTTCTCTTCCTCTCTTTCATCACCTCGACCTTTCCTTGCTATTTTGCTTCCTTTTCCACCTATTAATTTCTCTTCATAATTCCATGCCCTTCTCCCTGCTCTTATCGTTATCTTATCTCTTTTTGATTCATATCTCACCATGTATCCTGGAGTTTGCCATTCCACCCCAAGCGTCCATATGTGAGGTACCTCCCTTGCATCCTTTCCATTTCTTGTCTCTCCTCTCATCCCAATATTTCCGCCACATATCGCATCGCCGTCCACCCACAACACCGTTTTTATTTATTTTGAAAGGATTAAACTGAAGGAAACAAACAGACTGAGAAAGGCAAAATATTCGCAGATGTCACTCATCCAAATTCAGTTAAGGTGTTTTGAATTATTGCGTAGATATTGTAAGGGGTGGCATTTTCTTACAGGCCTTTATTTTGTGACATCTAATTTCTTCGCTAGCTTTCAATACTGATCCGCCTGTCATAGTGTCATGCCAATTTTGTTTTCTCATTATTTTGAGGAGTGGGCACTTTCATGCGACAAACCACCACAATTCACGATAATGTGGTTATCATCTTATTATGAATTGTTATGTCTATGAATAAAAACACAAACACTATCCTTTCCTTATCAAATAATAAAAAATATTAATTCTATCTGACATAATAATACCATTTTGGAAAATCAATATTAAAATTATTTTGTAACATTTTTCAGATGGGATGAAGTAATAAAATTTATTTTCCAAGTTTTGCTTAGGTATTTTACTTACACCTATAATCCAGCAAAATTAAGCAAAAAATGACAAGCTTGCTAAAAATATCAATAGAGCTGAACTTTGATGGAAAGTTTTATTCTGATGTATTTTGAATTTGTTTTTAATATGGAGGTGGGTGAAGGAGAACCAAATTTTGTTTTTGGAAAAAGAGTAAAGATAAAAATTTAAGCTTATGCTATGGAATTTTACATTTTATCGTATTTACCTCCGCAAAACTTTAAAGCTGATATTTCTTTGTGTCTGAATGCGTTGAAAAACGATGAAAATAACAGAATTAAAGAATCTATGATTTTCAATATATTACATACTTCGCTTATTATAATATCACATTTCATTATTTCGCATTATTACATTATATTATTATTATTATTTCGCTTTTTGGCTATTTTAAATATTTTTCAACAAATTATACAGATAACTTCAGTAAATAACATATTCATCTACTTTAAATATTACTCAGTTTCACATCAGGTTTAATGGTCACTGTGGCGTATACGTAATATTTTTTTTTATTATGATGAAGATTGAACTGTATTTATTTCCTTCAGAGTAAAAATATAGGTGCATTGGATTTCAATTCAGAATAAACTTTTGTAAATATCAGATAACAGGCATGTCCCCCCCCCCTCCTTTGAGGTGGGAGGGACAATTTTCTAAAAAAAATCAACTTAAACTAGAAAAAAAATCATTAAAAAGCAACGGAAACACTACTATAGTTTTTTTAAAGCCAAAAATTTGTTTTGTTATTATGTTTTTAATCTAAATTATTTGCGAGAATAGTTTTTGAAAAATTAATTTTCAAACGCAAAATTTTGAAAAAAAAAAAAAACAATGAAAACAATTGTTTTCGAACGAATTTTGTTTAAAAGTAGTAGTTTTGCTGCTTATATTCAATGCTCCTTTTAATTGCTAGTCAAACACTAAAAACCGGATGCCTAACTGTCTTTTAGTTTTTGAGAAAATTGAAAATAGCGAAATCTACTTTACTTCTTGTAGTAGCCGTGGCGTGATGGTAAGTGCGATGGACTATGATGCCGAAGGTCTAGGTTCGATCCCCAGCCTCGCCAAAAATAAAAATAAACCGCTCTTGCGAGGAATTGACAAAAACCTCCAAGAGTATCTTTTGTGACAGAAAAGTGCCATTCGGATTCGGCAATAAACTGTAGGTCCCCTCCATTCCTGCAGACACGCACACAGGAATGGCTGAGAGTTGTAAGTCACTAGGCTCTAGTTCTTCATGAGCGGTTGTGCCAACAAATTTATATAACTTATTTATTTTTTACTTTACTACTTAATTAGTATAAATACGATCTTTGGTACATCAAAGCAACGAATAGGGAGTCGAATTTAAGGAATAGGTAGCTAACGGGGAAAAAGTATTATACCTTATCCAAATAAAAAAGGCAGTGTAGACAAGATAGGACGTTTGCCTCTCATTCTGGCTATATTAGATTGCATAAATCTGTCCTTTATTAAAGCTCTCACAGGGTTGTCGTATTGTTTATTTTGAATGGACGCAAATATGAAAGAATAGTATGCAGGGTTACCGCCTTTTTTTCTGGATAGAAATTTTCATTTAATTGTTTTATTGATACAAATTAAAACACATTTATCTTTTTCCACACCACCATGAGGTAAGATAATACACGACCTAAAAATACAAATTGCAAAAAACTCTAAAAAAACACACCTCTTCAAAAATACACGAGTGAAAATACAAATTGTACAAGTTAAAGGACGATGAAGAAAATAAGTTTGGTACTGACGAAGGCCCAAAAGAAATAGTCGACACTTGAAATATTCTTAAATTTATTTTTAATATATACTTTGGTTAAATGTTTATTCTTTTATTTAACCTTTGTAAATATTACTTGAATTATAATTTATTGCACACACATTTTCAAAAAACTTTACAAACGATTCTTAAAAAACTACCCGTCTTAAAAACATAAATTGCACAAAACTTAAAAAAAATACACTTTTTAAAAAAATAAATTACATAAAAATACTTCACATTGATTGACCGCTACGAAAATCTACGCAAATAAAATTCTTTCAAAGAAAACAGCTTAAAATTTTGTAACTGCATTTCAACGTATTTTCCACACATTAAACTTAATGCAAAAGATGAAAACACTCTACGATAACCCTCATCATTAAAAACTTTTTTTAAAGCTCTAAAACCAAAAGCACCTCAACAGAAACCCAAGGAAAAAAATCTGAACGAGTTGCCAAATGGACATGGGTAACCCTGAACGTACATCAATATTTTATGGGGGTTGAAGTTGAATAGCAGCAGCAGCCATAGGCCACACGGACACGCCACAGCAATTCAGTGCGCACTCAGATGTGTGCTCGATAGGACGTTGGATCTGCGTCAGATGCTATCAGAAATTTACGGGCGGGCAAACACTTTTTATGAAGGAGCTCTTTCAATTTAGTATGCTGCTAAAATATGGTGCGCTACTGATTTTGAAAAAGCTCTCTCATAAGACGTGTACTGCCAATTTATGTTGGATAGACTTTAGGTAGTATGGATACCACAAATACATTTCGTACCCCATCATCTATGTACCTTAGAGTGGCGCTTATTTCGGCAATGTTCAAATTCATCTCCCCTCCCCCCCCCCCCCCCCCCCCTCCTCACCCTTCCCAATTTTTAATAAAAATTTTTAACCATTTATAAATAACGATGAAAAACATTGATTTTTCATTGTTTTTTTTTTTACATTTTTCCTTTTATTATGGCCAATTAAGATGCTGGGGTATATTTTAATTTTTTTTTTATTTTTTTGTGCAGTTATCAATATTATACTACATACTTAAAATGATCAAAAAAATTTAAATAAGAGAGAAAACAGGGCTCCACTAAAGATTTCACTGGATTATTTCCTCTAACTGGGATTTTGAACAAAATTAAGAGAATTTTCTCTTTATTGTTTACTCTTATTAAAATTTTGTTGATTATATCTATAAGTAGTATAATATTAAAAACTTCATTAAAAATTAAAAAAAATAAAAATATACCAACAGCATCTTTAATTGGCCACAATTAAAGAAAAAAGGTAAAAAAGCGAAAAATCGCTGATTTTCATCGTTGTTTTTAAAGCTTATAGATCGAAGCGAAGTGAAATTTTCATACAAAAAAATTGCTTTTTTCCCAGGCGTGAAAAATACAATAAAATTAAATTCAATTATTTAAGCGACAAGGAGGAAAAAATTTGTTTCGAAGTAAATATAATTCAACGGACTTATCTAAACCAAATATAAAACAGAATTTATTTTCTTTGTACACCTTTCGACGCGAGATTTATTGATGTTTCATTTCGATTTGAATTTCATTTCGCATTGATGTAAAAACTAGGCTTAAGTGGGTAAAAAAATTTTGTAAAATGTAAAAATATTTTTTTATACTTTACCATGTTTTTAAGACTTTTACAAGGTTTCATTTTTATTTATCAGCAATTACAATTTTGAGGAATTTTTTAGTAAAAGACTTAAAAATCTACCTGTATGTAATTTGTATGGGAAATTTCAAGTGCTCTGTTGGACGTGTTAACAACGTTAACCG
This sequence comes from Epistrophella euchroma, assembly GCA_947049315.1. Taxonomy (NCBI): domain Eukaryota; kingdom Metazoa; phylum Arthropoda; class Insecta; order Diptera; family Syrphidae; genus Epistrophella; species Epistrophella euchroma. The sequence goes on along the minus strand of OX346245.1, from coordinate 113,673,329 downwards.
ATTTCGATGAAATTTTGCACAGAATATTTTTAAGTCAGCCTTACTTTTTTTTAGGGGGGGGGGGGGGGGGGGGGGGGGGGATGAAAGAAATTAAAACATTGCCAAAATAAGCCGCACCCTAATGTACCTACCTACTGTGAAACAGAGACTTTAAAATTTCACAAATAAAAAAACTAGCTGACCAACCCTGGCTTTGCACGGTAGAAATCTAAATTTCGTTAAAAAGAATATATTAAAATAACATGTAAACCACTATTTGTATAGTAGAAAACTATAAGTTTCGTAGAAAATTAACACAAAGTCAATAATGTCAATAATATAGTAATAAAAATCTCCAATGTTGGATTTTATTTTATTTTAAAGATTTTATTTCATTTTAAATGTGGTTTTAGGAAGATATCCCTAATAATGAAGAAATATTTAGAAAATTGTTAGAATACGTTTATATTATATTAGCTATTTTGACAATGGTTGGCTGAACAACCGTCTAAGGATTTTCAAAGAAAATCAAAAAAAAATTGACTGTAAATGTTCATGCTGTCGGAAAATTATGTAGCAGAAACATTACGATATTAACACAGTAAATAACTTAATTTAAGTTTATGTTATTTCTTAGACATATTTAATTTTTTTTTGTATGGTTGGAAATAAAGACATAAATGATAACAACTCTTGTAGTATCCATTAAAATGTTCCCTTGTTTCATAAACATTTGGAATAAAGTCGCACAGGCGCAAGACCACGTTCTTGTTTTCTTCTCTATATTGTATCAAATTTTAATTGTTTTTCCACCTAAACCCCTTCTTCACCCTTTGAAAAGGTTATTCTCAAGTCCAACAACTAAAAAATCAGTTAAGCCTCTCTACTTCTCATATATAGGTACTATGTCTGAACATATTTTTGAAATTTCACATTAAAACAAATATTCACCTGGGAAATAAAAATGCTACTCGACGCAACAATCCAATCAGAAAGCTTATCTTCACGCTAATTCTAAATAATTAATAATACTTTGTTCCACAACGTATAACTTTATTGCAAGCATAAATTCCCCACCCGAACAATTACCGGTGAATAATGAAATCATTCCGGATTAAATCCTCCTTAATGCCCAATAGGATGTAAAAATTCTCTAATACTCCCATGTTCCCAGATAATTCGAATCCAATAATGTCTTTTACATTGGTAATAAATTGAATAGCACAGCGTTTTCTGATCGCATATAAAACAAGTCAACATAACTCCTTCATTTATCTCCTGAAAATTCATTAAACTCATGCAATAAAGAGATACATAGCAATATATAGTGTTGAACAATGTTCACCACATAGCTCTTTTTTAGCCTTATCATAAATTTACTCCATCAAACCGATAGCTCCAAGGTGCCTTTACTCTCTTGCAAGGAAAAACAGAAATGTTGACTTTGTTGAAGCATTTACTCAGTTGAAATAATGTTGGCCTCCAGGTAAATTATTCTAAATTGTATAAATTTTAAACTTCTGTATATATTTTAATTATCGCATCGTTCCATCGATCCTAAATAAATTTGACTTTCAGTGACATGTTGTTTTCATTTTAAGGATCCCTGATGTGTGCTGGTACTGAGAGAGTGAGAGAGAGAGAGACATTGACATTATCATTTGGCTTAATACGCTTATACCTTTGCATAATTGATTCATTCATAATTCAATGCTATTAGACAAAATGAATCCATTAATATAAACCCAATTTCAAAATTGTACCTTTCGTCCTGTGCGATATCTTTCTTACAGCTTAACTCTCTTAAAATCGTATACATATATTTTATACAGGGTAATTCACCTTAGATGTGACAAAAAGTGTGTATTGTGTAGATTGAGTCAAGTCAAGAAAAAAATCTTATTGGAAAGGGGGGTCTATTTCACCCCGTTAAGGCGCGAGGGACAATTTTCTTAAAAATGTATTGAAATATTAAAAAAAACATTAAAAAAACGACAGCTGTTAAAACGTCATGCTATACTTTTTTTTTAAAGCCAGAAGTCCGTTTATTTTACTATATTCTTAATTCAAATTATTTGAGAGAATAGTTTTTGAAAAAATAATTAAAAAAAAATGTTTTTCCAATTTTCTTTTCAAAAATGAGAAAATTAAAAACAGAAATAGGATTTTTGGAATAATAAAATATTTAATTTAAGAAAAACTTACTTTTGTTAGTTTTAATTTTTCCAAAAACTAGAATACATTTTGACATCTGGTTTTTAGCGTTTGACTAAAAATTGACGGGAGCATTGAATATTAAAAAAAAATAAATACTACTTAATAACGTAAAAATTTGAACAAAATCAGTTTTAACACAAACTTTTTATTTTTTTTTCAAAAATAATTAATTTTTGAAAAATTATTAATTAAAAAAAAAACTTTATTTAAAAACAAAATTAAAGCAGGAATTTCTGGTTTACAAAAAGGTACCTATAGCATGCCATTGTGACGGTTAAAGGTGTTTTTTAATATTTTTTTTCCTTTTTTAAGTCAATTCCTTTAGAAAATTGCCTCTCCCGTTATTTTTAATTTTCTCATAAACTAAAAGACATTTCAGCATCAAGTTTTCTGTTTTTGAGTAAAAGTTAATTGGAGCATTGAATTTTGAAAACAAAATTAGTACTTAATTACGTAAAATTTTGAAAAAAATTAGTTTGAAATTTTTGTTTTCATTTTTTTTTTTAATTTTTAATTTGAAAATTAATACATATCTCAAAAACTATTCCCTTAAACACATTTATTTTACAATAAAATGAAAGAAGAGATTTCTGGCTTTACAAAACTGTATATCGTGGCATTGTAAGTGTAACCGTTTTTTTTAAATAATTTTGTTTTCTGTTTTAGTTCAATTTTTTTAGAAAATTGCACCTCCTGGCTGAACGGGGGGATATAGACCCCCTCTTTTAAGATTTTTTTTTTCTTATCTCGGCTCAATCAACATGCTCTTTTTTCGGCATGCCTTAGGTGAATCACCCTGTATTTGTTTGTGATAAGCATTTATGGGGTGCGAGAGGAGATAACCTTGATTTAATCTTCACAACGCAAGCTGTCCTTCCGTTTGTCTTTTTGTGTGATGTTGTGATATTGTTTTTGTGACCACACAACACACACACACAATTTCTGAAACAGACTCTTCTCTGATGATATAAAAGCCACTTCGTGACTTTGGGCTTGGGTTGGGACTTGGGAGAAAGATAAAAAGTCGTAGATGGCTGTCTGTTGTATCTGTTTTGTGGTGGATGGATGGATGGATGGATATGTGGTCCTACCTGACTAGGATTTATTCAGATATAAATTAAATATGAAGGTAAATAAAACATGAGGACGAAAAAATGCTTTGCTGAACTTTTAGAATGCAATATTATTTTTTTATATAATATAAGTGAGAGCTATAAGGGTAGTATGAGGGTATAATTCAAGGCTTCTTTGTGGTCTGGCTATGTGGCTTTGTGTTTTTGTTTATTATTATTTCATTTCGGATTTGAAAATGAAGAAAGGGAGGAAGGAAGGAGTGAAAAAACAAGATTTATAGTGTATTCATTTAACGCTTCACTCCCAAAATATACAAAATACATATTCAACGGAAACGTGATTTGTTTTAAATTTGATGGGAGGCTTATCTACCTATTGAGGAAAGTGGGGATTTGTTGTTTTTTTTAAGCTTCCGCTGTTGCTATGAGATATTTTTTGTTCAATAAACAACTTCAGGAAAATGAGAGTGAGAAGTGAGCAAGCGAATTTAAATTTGTTTTTCTCAGTATTTTGACAACAAAACTGAGAAATGGTTTTGCTGATGAATCCTGTTCATATAACGAAGGTGTCTGAGATCTTATTTCCCTGTACTGTGCCTTATAATAAAATTTTTTCAACAAAATGGGCTTGTTGCCATTTAAAACAAAAATATAGATTAGGTACCTTATAATTATATATTTCTATAATAAATTCGTCCTCTTCAAAGATATCTTGATCGATAATTTAGAGTTAATTTGACATTATTAGACATTTCTATGGACAAACAAAATTCGCTGAATTTCATTTTACGATTTTCAATGTCGAAACGAATTCAAACTCAAATTCTTGTGAAAGAATTATGCAAAATGACTTTAATCTTTTTATGAATCGAGAAACAAAAAAAACACATTTTTCTTACGAGTAGATACTACCTATAAATATATATAGGAAGTTTTGGATTCGTAAAAAAAATTTAACTCGATATTTTGATCAAAACTTTACATAACATGAATTGGGAAGATTAAGAAAGTGGGTCTCGCTATTTCGTCCGTCTGTCTGTTTGTCTGTCCATTCGCCTACAGCCTTAACGAATGGGTGGATTTTATTTAATCTTGGTATCTAGCGTTTTTTTGGACATTCCCCCAACACGTTTCTTTCTTTTTTTAAGGACCAAATATAACGGTATTAGCATTCTTGCAAAATCTTATTTTTTTTTTCAAAAATGGCTCCACAGATTTTTCTCAAAAAAAAAAAAAAAAACATTTAATAAATTTTATTGAGTATGAGCACCTCTGGTGAAAATAAAATTTCTGAAAAATGGTATTTCAAAAATTTTTTGTTTTTCTCGAAAAGGAATTATTTTATTTTGATAATATTTTTATGGAGAATCTTCTAAGAAATTCAATTAGTATTGTACACCAAAATTTTCAAAACTTTTTTTTTTTTTTTTTTGAATTTTTAAAAAAAGTCAGATTATATAGGTTCAAGAATCAACTGGTTCAAGACCTTGGAAAGAAAAGGAAGTATTTTTAGAGATTGGATGAAGTTCCTTGTCAAGTTTTCGGTACTAGTACTGCTCCGTAGTACAGTGTTAAATAGAAATGTGAGACATTTTACAACACCTTGTTGCCCTTAAAAGCATACCCAACGTTTCTTGCATAAAATGTACTAAAATAAGTAAACCCAATAGTTTCGTGTCTTCATGTAAAATAACTGTTCCTCAATCACTTTTTGATCCAATATGTAATAGTTCTTGGCCTCCTAATACACTGGTTAAAGAATTTTCACTCCCGCAAAAACAAAAAAATACTCGTAATAGCTTAGTTAACAATAACAATGCAAAAAACTTGGTAGGCCTCTACTATCAAAATGTAAGAGGGCTGCGAAGTAAAACTTCAACTATTTTTAAGAACTCTTAAGCATTTCCTTGATGATATTATGGTTTTTACTGAAACGTGGCTTAACGCCTCGATCTTTGACACGGAACTTTTTGATCAAGAGTTCTTAGTATTCAGAAAACACACCGTCATATTGACAATGCGAACTTAGTAGGAGGTGGGATCTTAATCGCGGTTCGTAATAATTTTAGTACAACTCTAATTACTTTCCCTTTTAATCTTGCAATAGAACTTATATGCATCAAAATATCTTTGGATTCAAACGATATATTCATCTTGAATGCATACATTCCTCCTAAAAGCTCGGCTATAGCGTTTTCAGAGCTGTCCTTAGCGCTGGACTATATTACTGAAATAGCTAGCTTTAATTCCACTTTTCTTCTGTTGGGTGATTTTAACCTACCACACATTGCCTGGATACCATCAGAAGACGGGTCCTTCTTTGAAGCATCCTTGACTTCATCTCAACAGGAGCTTCAATTATTGGACAATATATTATTTCTACCGACTTACAGAAAGTTAGCTGTATTAAAAATTCTATAAATCGACAACTCGATTTGGTTTTCTCCTCTGACGCTGTTAGTACTGTAGTGGTAGAATCTACCTCTGCAGTTTCTAACATAGACCCATACCATCCTCCTCTAGATATATTTCTTGACTTGGGAGGCCATTTACTTGCAAATAGTAATACTCAAGACGGCTCATATACCTTTGAATTTCGTAGAGCAAATTTTCAGCAACTCTCTGACAGATTAAGTACATCCGGTATTGAAAATATTCCTGCCTCAGGTGATATTGATGTTGCAGTTTCATATTTTTGTATAGTTTTACAAAATTTTATAAATGACACAGTCCCCAAAAAAATATGTAAATATTCAAGCATATGCCATCTATGGTACACTAAAGAGCTTAAAGTGCTTCGCAATAAAAGAAACAGGGCTTGGAAAAATTATATAAAAAGTATGTCCATTGAAAATCATGAAGTTTATAAATCTCTATTTGAAGAATTTAAAAACCTCTCGAATAATTTATACACTGAATTTTTGTATAAAATGGAAAGTTCGCTTAAGCATGATCCAAAAAGTTTTTGGAAATTCGTGAATTCCAAAAAGAAATCTGATGGCTATCCAGCCAATTTTACTTTAAATGATAACATTTTAAGGAGTACTCCGGAAGTATGTGAGGCTTTTGCTAATAACTTTTGCCAATCTTTCATCGCTACTCCAGTTATTATTGACATGGAATACTTCAATTACTTAAATGGTTGTCCTAAAACAACTTTGAATAATATTCAGTTGGATATCGACAAGGTCTTACATTACCTTTCCTTACTTCATGAAGATTATTCATCAGGACCAGACGGTATTCCTCCAATAGTTTTAAAAAGGTGCAAATCTGTTTTAGCTTCTTCTCTTCTTAATATTTTTGCTCTTTCCTTATGCACCATTAAATTTCCAAGTATTTGGAAGAAAGCATATATAACCCCAATTTTTTAAAAAGGAGACAAATCAGACATAAAGAATTACAGGCCAATCTCCAAACTTTCATGTATTCCCAAGCTTTTTGAACAGGTAGTGTGTGATAGTTTGACATTTCATTGTAAAAATATAATCTGTAAGGAACAACATGGTTTCATGCAGAGGCGGTCGACGGTAACGAACTTGCTTGTATTTATGCACAAATGCTCAACGGCGTTAGAACGTGGTCAGGAGCTTGACTGCATCTATACGGACTTTTCAAAGGCTTTCGATCAACTATCTCATGAAATCATTTGGTTTAAATTAAAGTGTTTGGGTTTCCTCCTGGAATTATTACTTGGATCTCATCCTATCTTCAAAACAGATCTTATCAGGTAAAATCCAGAAACTCGTTCTCCAACCCTTTTATTGCCAAATCTGGAGTTCCTCAGGGTTGTCACTTAGGACCCCTTCTTTTTATATTAGCTATCAACGATGTACCTTTATGTACACGTAATAGTGAAATTCTTATTTTTGCAGATGACATGAAAATCTTTAAAATCATTGCGTCTGTCAGTGATCGTTCACTTCTTCAAGCTGATATTAATAATTTTGTTATATGGTGTCATATGAACGGCTTGAATCTAAACCCAATCAAATGCAAGTCGATGATATTTTCTAAAAGACGAATTCCTAGTTTGTTTGATTATAAAATATCACAACGTACTTTAGTTCGTGTTAATAGTTTCGAAGACCTTGGAGTCCTTGTTTCCTCTAGCCTTGATTTCACTGAGCACATCAATTTAATCGTGAAAAAGGCTTATTCTATGTTAGGGTTTGTTAAACGATGGGCTAAAGAATTCAAGGACCCCTATGTTACCCTCGCTCTTTACAACTGCTTAGTTCGTCCCAACCTTGAATATGCTTCCCAGATATGGACTCCTTTTTACGAAGTTCATAAGAATAGGCTAAAATCAGTTCAGCGTAATTTTATTCGTTTCGCTTTAAAAGGATTACAATGGTCCGATCCTTATAATCTTCCACCTTATGAACATCGAATTAAACTTCTTCAAATGCAAACGCTATCACATAGAAGACTTAATAATGATATTGTATTTATTCACCAACTGATAACCGGGGTTATTGATTCACCAGATTTGTTAAGTTGTTTAAATTTCAACTATCGTGGAGAAGGTCACAACCTTCGGAGTTTGAACTTAATGAATTTGTCCCACCATCGTACTAATTATGGATTGCATGAACCTTTAACTCGCATGTGCAAACTATTAAATGTGAACGAAAATTCTTCGATTTTAATATTAAAATGTTTGTCATAGTTTCAATTTGTTGTCTTTATTTGTATTAATTTTTGTTTTGTTTGTATTTTATTTATTTTTTCATTTATTAAATGTTTTTCTTACTGTACGTTTTGTTGTAGTTTGTTGCCTACTAACTACTAACACTGCACTAAGTAATGAGCCAGTGTGCACAATTATTGTGTTGGCAAATCTTTTGGTCGTTAGTTGCAGCTTGATTTAAACTCTCTTCGACAAAGATCTGATAGTGTAAAAAAAAAAATAAAAAATAGACCTAGCGGTAAGCCTAAGTCAAAAATAGCTAAAAATATCCTTTAGTTTTTTTTTTTTTTTACTAACTGTTATAATTTGTACCGACCGATTAAAATGAAATGTGAGTTTTTCCCTGGCTAGCGATCGGCCTGTGGTTGTGGTGGGAAAAGGGGAGGGGACTCGTTGTAGCAGTGAGAGAGTCTAGTTTTCAGTAGCAACCATGGTTTGGACGGGAGTGCATCGTGGGTTTGCTGTTAGGAAATTGAAAATTTTTCAGCAGTGACGAGGCCCACTTCCACCTGTGTGGAACTTTTAACAAACAGAATTTTCGATATTGGGCTAATGAAAACCCAAGGGAAATTCACCAGAGGCCACTTCACTCCCCTAAAGTGACTGTATGGTGCGCAGTATCCCAATTTGGGATTATTGGTCCTTACTTTTTCGAGGATAATGATCGAACCGTCACTGTGACCGCTGAGCGCAATGTGACAATGTTGAAAGAGTTTTCTGAACCCGAGCTGGAAGAATTGAGTGAAGCAACTAATCTGGGAGACGTGGAGTGGCCTGCGCGCTCGCCAGATTTGAGCATTTGTGATTTTTTTCTTTGGGGGTACATAAAGGAAAAAAGTTTTTTAACCTCGTCCACATACCCTTAAGGACAGAATCAGAGATGAAGTTACGGAATACCCATCGAAATGTGCAGAAGAGCGGTTGAAAACTTCAGAATTCGCCTTCAAGAGTGCATCGCGGCTGACGGCCGCCATATCTACGTAATATAATCTTTAAAACTTATAATGTAGAAAACAAGATTCTGTACTGAATTAAACAATATAAAAATAATTTCAGTAAGTTGAATTGTTTTTGTTTTACATCCCTTTAAAACCGGTTCATACCTTTTGCCCCACCCTGTACATTCACTAATTAATCAACTGTTAACTTCTATTCCAAAATATTTGACATATTTTGAAAAAAAAAACGACAAAAACGTGCAACCTTGTTGCGCATTTTACATTCATAAATCTCACTCGCTTTTTTTATTCAACAAAAAAACTAACATACCTTTTTCGTAGGCATGAATCAATTTTGGTCTGGGTGTAAATCCATTGAACCAATTTATTATTTCGAAAATTGAAAAATATTCAATATGAATATTTTTGTTGATGTGAAAAAAAAAAACAATTCGTTTGAATTGAAATTATGTTAAAGTTTGGTAATTTTGTTCAAGAAAAGCTGTTCAATTCATACACACTTCTCCCTGTAAACATATGTGACACACATCTTTTGTATTGTACCTAAAAGTTACTCGTACAATGAGATAAATACGATATCTGAACTTTTGATCTGGCACAGCTGTTGAAGAAAGGATATTTCATTTTTAACAAATTTCAAGCTCATTTTAATATCATACCTACACTTGGAGTTATTTTCATAACTTCATATGCCACTAAAGCCGTTATGATTTGTTATTGTGTATAAATGCAAATGACAGCAAAAAAAAAAAAAAAAAAAAACAACAGTCAGGGTAAAAAGTTAGTATGACAGAAAAAAAAATAAATTTTGTAGAAACCAAATGGAAACATGCGTATACACTATACACATGATTTTATTGTATGTTTATTGTTAAGATATGGATAGGGAAAAAGAATCCTTGATTTTGTTTGACTTGTCAGATCGTACAGGAGTAAAGCCCGCATTCTATGCCACAATGGGTATAGGTGGGTACAAAATATCCATACAAAATTTATTTCTAAGTTATACATTTGTATCTTGTGGCTGTTTGAAAGAATAAAAGATGTAAATACGTGCCACTTGTGATATCTATATATACAGCCTGCATAAAATGACTTTTAAGGACATGTTTGTGTTTACGAAGAATTCTGTATTTTTTTTTTTTTTTTATCTGTTTGCCTTCATTGAATTGGCCTTTTGTTAAAGATAAAAGAATAACATTTTGATTTGAAAGGCAAGAAAAGTTAAAGTGAATTTAATATAACAATTGAAAAATTGAAAATATTTTCACCATTCTATTTTGGTTGTATAAAAAAAGTTTTGAATAAGTATGAAATTAATTTAAGTTATGAACAGAACATGTCAATCAAATTGAAGAAATAAAACTCCCAATTCAATTTAATCAAACCTTTTTTATTTGCAAAAAAAAAGGACATAGCTAATAATCCTAAAAATTAAACTTTATGTTCTGTGAATCAATGGATGTGTAAGGCGGAGAAATTCCGACATAATTTTCAGTTTCAGATGATTATTAGCATTTCTAAAGTGATTGATTGAAGGTTCTCTTGAGTTTGAGTGCCATAATTTGCATCCCAACCTGATTATCCTTTAAAAGATGATTTTATTGAATAGATAATTTGGAATGAATAAGATTGTTGGAAAAGGTAGAAAATATTTCCATCAGCTCCATTGGTAATACAGTAGTTTTTCAAATAAAATGTCTTTTCAAATGAATTTCTTATGTATGAGCTATTTAAAATCAATGAGCTTTAGATCGTAAATTTAAAAAAAAAATTATAATAATCAGGTTGAGAACTCCGAAATCCCGATACATTTGTGTTTTTTCTTTTTAGCCCATCATTTTTCATCTCCGAGCTATAAGAGTCTTAAGTTTTGTTCTTAATTTTTCAGATATAATACATACACTTGTCAAAACAATTAAGGGAACAAACAAGAATAACTTTTTTTTAGTGTTTTTTGAAGAACTGTATCTCTGTGAAAAGTGGTCATATTGAAATGAAACAAAAAGTATTCTAAAGCTTTATATTTTTTGTATTGAGAAATTTTAGAAAATGATTTTTTTAGGTACCGTTATTGCGCAATCATAAGAAGCAGCACGACCCAAAAATTTAATTTTTTTTTTATTTTTTGAACATTGACATTTTCTTTGAATTTTTTTCTTTTTTTTTGGCCAATTTAATGTTTCTTTTCGATGACTTGTTTATTCGGCTTTAAGGTCGTCTTTTTTCATCATTCTACATTTTTTTTTTCAGAAGAATATCTGGCTTTGATTGAAAAAAACAGACTTTTGACTTTGACTACCAATATCGTCGCAAGAAATGACGACACGGAAAATTTAAGGGTAGTTTTACAAACTGGAATTTATTTTTTACAAGATTTTTTCAAAACTTTATAACAGTAGTTTTTTTATTTGGCTCGTCACTGTTACATTCAGAAAAGGTAAAAAAAACGACTTTTTAAAGACAATACTGATACAACACACTAAAAGTCCCCAGCCCTGGCCCGCGAGCTTTAGCCAGGACGGGGGGGGGGGGGGGGGAGGGTAAAGGTCCCCTTTTGTAGTATTTCGTAGATATTTCGAAAACCACGCGTTTGAGAAGAAAATTCCACGTCATGATATATTAAATTTGTCACTACTAAATCCCCCTCTCGCCTTAATACGTTTTCTGTTATTTCTGGGTAAGTTAATCAATAAAAATTTAATTTGTAGAGAGTTATTACCGATTTTTTAGACTTTGAATTTCTAAGCCCCGCATCTCCATTAGTATCACTTCTAGCGAAAATATGAACAAAACCCTATCTGTAGCAAATTTAATTTACTTTCATTTTGTGTAGTAGACTTTTCTTCTTAAACGCTTGGTTTTTAAAATATTAACGAAATATTAAAAAAGGAGACCTTTACCCCCCCCCCCCCCCCCCCCCCCTCCTATCTAAAGCTCGCGGGCCTGGGCTGAGGACTTTTAGTATGTTGTACCTGGGGGTCACCCCTTGCACTTAAAAAAAAACTCCACACTACACGATTTATTTAGGCTCCACTATCAAATCGATCAAAACGATACCAGCGCTGAGATTGCTGCTTCTTCGGACTTAAAAGGCAATTAAGTAGCAAAGACGAAAGCCCTCTCTCGAGCAACTAAACTGTCTTTGTATAAAAGCTCTGGCCCAAAGAGTATTTGAATCTAAACCAGGGGAACGACGAAGTAAACGAAGACCGCGACTAAAGTGGCGCAAGCAAATTGAGGAGGACGTCAACTGAACACAGATAGCTAGGTACCAAACTGGCTGGAAGAATTTAGTTGATTTATGTTGAAGGCATCCACTTCGTACTGTAGCACCTCCTTAAATATAAGAAAGAAATAGAGAAAATTCGAACTGACAAAAAGCAACGGAAAACTATCCGTTTTAGAGCACACCTATCTTAAAAATCCTGAAAAATATCAGAAACTCTCGGCCTTCCAAATCAATGATTTTCGTAGAAAAAATCAAATCTGAAAGTTAAATCAAGCAAAATAAAATTCTGAAAAAAGTGTCAATTTTGAGATGTTTTTTTTTTTCAGGAGTGTGAAGGAGGGGGAGGGTGCGTGGTTGGGGAATTTGGTAATTTTCATCTACCAATCATATTATAGTACAGCCTATCAAAAATCTAGAACCACCCAACATTTTGTGAGTTGTGAGTTTTTTGCTTTTTTATTTGCCAAAGGCCCTCAGTTCACTTTATATCACTTTTACGTAAATAATGCTTTTTTGTGCTCAAAAATCGGTTTTACCGAGGTGTATGTAAGATAAACAGAGGCACTTGAATAAGACACTGTTTTCAGTAAATTAGAGTGAGACAGATCAACATTACATACGATACGCTACGATGTACGATCTGTGGGCTAAGTTCCTGCTTTTACTACCAACTTCTCGTAATTATGCTCCTTTGTGTTACCCTGAACTCGATTAGTGTTGTGAAAATTATGTTAGTTATTACCTGGTAGTTCGTAATATAAACCTTTCGCCAATAGTGTATTTGTTCATGGCTCAAGAATATCAAAACATCCATATTAGTGCATTGAAAGTTACAGTAACCTGGTATTTTATATCCCTTTAATGATAATTTTCTTAAAACTTTCGTCTGTTTTTAATTTTAACCTTTTTTGTTTTAAATTTAACTATAAAAAGTGCCTAAACATTTATTGTACAGAATTCAATTTCATACACAAATGTGCAAAATTTTTTTTTGTAAGACTCATGGTTCTCAAGATTTAGCTAAAAACTTTTAACACCCTATTTTCCAAAATGGCGCCGAAATTTTATTTTTACACTAACACTTATCCCTCCCATAAATAAATAAAAACAAATACATTACTTACATATTTTTGTTTGCTTTAAATGCATTGGTCATTAAAGTTGTACGCCAAAGCACGCAGAAATTTTCCAAGTCGTAATTATTTGAAGCTATTTAGTTCGTTATTGTTCTCAAATAGTACCTATACACGTTTAGGCATGTTAAATTAAACTTAAATTTTTTTCGTTATACGAAATAAGTTTTCAAATTCAATTAAATTTAACCCCTTAACTTGTTTTGTAACTATGTATGTATGTTATTTGTACAACTATTTGACATTGAAATATCTCGTGGCGCGCCGGCATGCAGCCACCGATATTCCCTCAGTCACCGCGCTCATAACTATTATTTTAATCCCAAACACTCCATAAAGAAATTTGATGTTATTCATTAATTAAATCACGACACCGACGACGCACGACGACAAAATGCCTTGACAACCAGCAAAAATAATTAGACAAGGGAAAACCGTGGTAAGCCTAGACTGATGGAGACTCCCAACCAAAATAAATTTGAAACAATATGCTTTTATAGTCAAACAATGCCGAAAATCCCTCAAGTACTTTCAAACTCATTATTTTATAACAGAACTAAAAACTTTATTAATTGTTCTTCTAGATTAGATGTTCCACAGATAATAATGAACTGTTTTTGAAACATAATATTTATAATGATTTCGTTTAGAATAAAATATTTGTTTACCTGTGCACCTAGAGAATTAAATTTTGTAATTTGTAAATTGAGAAAAATAAAAGAACCTTTTTTCCATGTAAGCCTATATAAAACTTTTTGGTTCGCTAATAAACCTATTTTTTTTTTACCAAAAGTTCCATTCCATCAAATCAATTTTGATAATGAAGCAATAAACGGTCTATATTTCGAACAAATAGGAAAATAGAAAGCTGAAGAACATTTTGCAATTACAAACTTTCGCACGTAATTTCTTGAAAACTTTTAGACATTATATGAAATGTAAGATGTAAGGTACTCATTAAAATTGTAATCCTCCCTTTCTTTCGATACTCGAGAAGAACACTGGGGTAGTATACGAGTGTAGAGTTGTACAAAATTAAAAAAATGGTTTCTCTGGACTTTATACCTTAGGTAGGGTCTTATGAACACAACTTTTCGAAACGTACGTATGAGAGAGGGAAATAAGGTCCACTTCTGCTTTCCAAATGACTGTTCCTAGGTAGATAAAAATTGAACTCTATTATGTATTATACATAGTTCCAAGGTCCATGTAGTTTAAGTATAGGATATATATTACCTACATATTTAAAGCCCTATTAATAAAAAATCATTGACCGCGTGTTAGCTGGCAAACGGATAGAGAACTTGTCTGTTAGGTCACTTTACTTATTAATAAAGATATCATAATTGTAGTTCTAGTCTTTAACACTGAAAGTGTGTCATAACTTTATCAAATACATGTGTCACACACGCAGGTATTGTTTGATGACAAGTTTGCTTGTAGGTTGAGTCGGTTATTATGAAATTAATGCATGTAAATGTTATGAAGTTAATCCATCCCTTAAACGTCAAAATTCGTGAGATAAACAATTACAAATAAAAAAGAAGGGAACGGATTCTGTTGAAAATGCCTTTTTTTTTTGCGAAAGTCTTCAATATTCTAATTTGAATCAAATACGATTGACAACTTTTTGCAATTTTCGCAAACTTGCGAAATTGAAAAAAATATTTACGGCACAACACAAAACAAATTGAGCACAATACAGCACTTATACATTATTTTTTTGAAAATCGAAATCGGCGGTGCTAACTTCACGTTTAGAAAAATGTATTTTTGGCTCTAAGAGCTGCAAATATGCGAATATTTTTTGTATCTCTTCGCCACTTGGCAGTACAAACTGATCTCAAAACAGCACAAGTTTAATTTGTTTGAAAATCGTTGTTTTGCAAATAATTTCATTCGCAAAATTTGAAAACTTGTGAATTAAAAAAAAATATTTACGGCACAAAGTAGCACAAGATGAGTACAATACAGCACATCCATTGATTTTTTGAAAATCGAAAATTACGGTGTTAACTTCAGGCTTCGCAAAATTAATTTTTGGCTCTAAAATGTGCAAATTTGCGAATTTAAAAAAACAAATTCACGGCACGAATAGCACAAGTTGGGCGCAATACAGCACAACCTTTATTTTTTTGAAATTCGAAAATGGGGTGCTAAGGTGCTTCGCACCATTTGCGTTTGTTTGTAAAAGTTGCAAATATGCGAATTTTTTTGTTCATTATTTTTTTTTTAATGGAAAATGACGGTGCTTCGAAAAATTAATTTTTGGCTCTAAAATTTGCAAATCTGCGAATTTTAAAAAAGCAAATTCAGGGCACAAATAGCACAAGTTGGGCGAAATACAGCACATTATTTATTTTCTTGAAATTCAAAAATGGCGGTGCTAACTTCACGCTAAGGTGCTTCGCATCATTTGCGTTTGCTTATAAAAGTTGCAAATATGCGAATTTTTTTTTATCTCTTCGGTTCTTTATACAATTTTTTGAGCACAAAACAGCACAACTTTAAGTTTTTAGAAAAAACTTAATTAAAAAAAAAAAAAATTCATTCGTAAACTTTGCGAACTTGCGAATTTGAAAAAAATATTTACGGCACATGGCAGCACAAGTTGGGCACATCGCAGCACAGCCATTTTTTTTTTTTACGAAAATCACGCACATGAAAAAGCTTTATTCCAAATTTAAAACAGCCAAGGGAATGGTTGGAAAAGAAGCTTATTTTTTCTTCCAACGAGGAACTCGCAATATTGAAAAATGTACATACCTAAATGCAATTGCAATTACAACTGGTGATATAAGTTAAGAACTGAATTCCCTGAAAGCATAAAAGCAAGAAGTCAACACATAGGCACCACTGGTTTCAAATTATATCGAAATTTTAAAATCTTTTTAGCTGTAGGTATATTGTTTTTTATAATTACGTATTAAGAAAATTTCGTCAATTTTCTTAATAAAGTTATAAATGCCTTTTTTAAATTTGTAAATGCCTCAAAATCCGATCCTTGGTCATAAGAGATTTAAGGTTCCTCATTTATGAGATATTCGTAAAAAAGTACCTACAATTAAAAGGCAACTGCTTTTTGATAAAAGGTCAACTTGTTTTAGTAATTGGTCAGCACTACATTTTGAAAAATATTTTTTTTTTGTACAATTTTTTCTAGACAAAAATACAAAAAAATTTTCAAACAAATTTAAAACTTCGAAAAGCAACGCGAGAACGGGCTTGCTAGTATATGTATACAAGGTATGGTGCGCAATATTTTGGGGGATGATGGAAAAAAAAAGAACCTTTCATTTTTTTTTTTTTGTATTCAATCTGTCGAAGATTGCTTTAAGCTTCAACAGGATCTTAACAATTTATCTCAATGGTGTAATTTGAACTGACTAAAAAAAACTTCCATTTGAATTTAATTAAATACAGTCCACTAAACAAACAACAAAAAATAATTTTCGAAGGTTTTGAATAACAAAAAAACAACAACTTGAGTGAGCTACCACCATGTCTAATAGGCTGGAGGCTATTTCACGGTCGCCAGGCCGATCATCAGAGTCTTTTAGTGGTGCTTAGTCTATGTAATGTTAATGTATGTATTTGAAAAACTGTTCTGCCATCACTGGGGATCGAACTATAGACCAATTGTCTCCGGACCAAGTTCACTACGCACTGCTCTACCGAAAATCACGTGGGCATGTCGATTAATTCGTGGTAGCTTACTCAAGTTGTTATTTTTTTCATTTAACACCTTCAATAGTTTAACCAAGGGTTCGATAATAAAACTTATTTATTTTAATAATTAACCGTCAACTTATTTCCTTTACAAATCGAACACACTTTACTTCACTTCAAATTTAGTCCTAAATCTCAATAGTATTCAACTTAAATTCACTTCTGGATACTTTTAACTTCGAACTTTACACTTCCGCTTTCAAAAATAAACTGTGTCGTGTGCTCAAAAAGTTTCTCCTTATATAGTGAGCTGAGAGGTTCGAAACTCTACTCGAAAGCTCTAGAACAAAAGCCTTCTAGAAGGTTCCAGAGAGATGGCCTTGCATTCTATTCAGCGCATATCCCTCTTTCTCAAAAGCTCCACAAAATTACACAAGATGGCGCTGTTGTCACATGAGACCATATTAGGCGGTGATTAGACCGTGGCAGTTGTAAGGCAGTGACTACTACGCTGCAGCTAGTCAAGTAGTGCTTATATCGTTACAATATGATGGTACGAAAGTTTTGCAGCCTACACTGCCCGTGTGTTATTACATACAAAACTAATTCAAAAGTAATTTTCTATTGTTTTTGTTATTCCTCTCCTTGGTACTTGTAATTAAATTTCCCCCGTTTTTTTCAATATTTTATAAGTCTGCCCCAATGTGCCTGTGCTGTGTGCACCTCAATACCACATCAGAAAATCACACGAATAAAATCCTAATTTGAATGTCATTTCACGAGTAAGTGCTTCCGCTCTTATAAATATATGTATGTACCTTTGTCCGCATTTTCAAGTTAAAAAAAAAAAATTTTAAAGTACTTACCTGTGCTCTTACAGCCGCAAAGTGAATTTGTTTCGCTCTCAAATCGAACTTTTTCATCGAAAGGTCTTCCTGCAGTTCATTAACTTTATTATAAAGTTGGCCTTCAATACCTCTCAACTGAGTGCGACTCAGTGAGTCCACAGAATCCTTTAAGACATAAAAAAATACGATAAAATATATCAAAGATTTCCCCCCTCCCCTCCCCCTGCAACAACATTTCAAAAAAATATATAAAAAGAAAATCCTTATAGCATTCTTTAAAAGATTTTCCTTTTATTTTGATTAACAAACCTGTAGTTGCCGTATTTGCATTTCTAAGTCGGTGGCTTCTCGTTTAAGGGAATCCAGCGCTGGACGCAATTGCAGGGAAGAGTAGCGCTCAAAAACAAGTTCATTTCGTAGTACTGGCGTTATGTCCTGGTGATGGTAAGCAAATATTTATTTATTATCATTTTTTTTTCCTTGTAATTTTATTTAGCTTGTCAACAATGGATTATTATAGAAAAAAGCTTGAAAGATTTTTTTTTCTTTTTTTATATGTATTTTTTTTTTTTTTATTGTGCTTACATTATACTCGTTAACGTCTTCTACCTCGCCTGGAGGCTGAGGTGGAGCGAATGGTCGTTTAGGAACTTTTTGTGCATTCGCTGGTAATGGTAGTATTCGAACAAAGTTTATAAGATCCTGTTGTGGTGCAACGACATTGCATTGTTGTGTTAGGCTTGAGTACCGTTTTGATTGTTCTGTTGCCTGAAAGAAAACAAAAATTTATGAAAATTGATCAAAAGGAAAATTTGCGTAGGTAAATATTTTTTTTTTTTTTTTATAAAATTTAAAAGAAGAAATAAAGTACAATATGGTTATTTTGAAGGCAAAAAGAATGATTGCGGTTACATTCGTGTTGGCTTAATGCAGACACCATTTAAAAGGTCACAAATAGCCGTTAAGGTCCTACTTGTTTAGATAACAGGTCAGCGACAAAATTTGTAACAAAGTGAAATTTAATATTCTACCAATTAGGTCGTTTCATTCTCTAATGGCCTTGAAGAAAAACTTTTTAAATATCATTAAAATTTTTTTACGAGAGAAAAAGTACCTGTAAGCCTAGTTGACCTTTTTATAACCATTTTGTGACCTTAAAGAAGGTATAATTTTCCACTTCTTAAATCCCACAAATGTGGTGCTAAGATCCCGGAGCTTTATTTCATTCTTTCCTTCGTGTTAGCTATCGACTTCATTCGTCCTCATCATGACTTCAATCGTCATCATCATCATCAGACAATCTTTTAGTGAAATTATTCTAATGCGAGTATTATGGGAGAAAATCTTTACGAAGATATTGTATTTTCAGACTTATTTAAAATCCACTTTTTTCATAATTTTCCCTGCACAGCTCAAATAAAAATGAAATTCGTTAAATTTAAGTGAAATTGATGGTGTCAGAAGACTCCAATAATTAAAAAAAAAAAAAAAAAATAAAATAACGGCGCAGAACGGTAAGTTAGAAGGTCTTGATGCGTTGATTTATTACAAAGAAGTTTGACGTATACCATCTCTCACCCATCATGGTGCATAAACTTATGTAGTATGCAAATTTCTTTATTTAACGCTATATACTGAAAAAAAAATTATGCGTAAAAGTTTTTATGCTGATGAAACGGTTGCAGACAAATTGGAACTGAAATACCGTCTCCTCTCTCACCTGGAAAGAATGTGTTTTTTTTTTTTTTTTTTTTTTTCTTCTGGGATATATGATTCTGTTTTTCATCCATTAAGCTTCTGTGTATAGTCAGTAAGATGATGGAGGATAAGAAGATGTAGGTACATTTATTTAAGTCCCCTGAAATGGATGGGATTACCTATAAAATGTCCTTGTTGTTTCATGGATATATGCAAAAGAATCCTTGACATAGGGACACTCAACTTACATACCTATACTTGCATACCTGGATCAAGGTAAATATAAGGTATTTACAAAAATAGCTGTATGAGGTCGTAGGTCAGGAGTGTGATTGAGAGTGAGACAAGATTTATGGGCGTATGGTGTCTGGGTTGATCGTAAACAAGCTTTTCTTCGTAAAAATAACGAGCTATATTTCTTACATAGTTACGAAAAGAGAGACGTGTGTCATTGTTTTTTTTTTTTTATTTTATAATTGATACAAGGAGAAGATACCTCTTTTATAAGAGAAAGAATGTATTGTGAACCGCTTATAGGTAAGGAAGGGTTGAAGTAAAAGTACTAAGAAAGTTTTTGTTAAAGGGACAGAATTCTCATGAGTAGGTATGAAAATTAAAAATTTGTTAAATTATTATTATTCTGCTTGAATTATTTTAACATCAAATTTTGAAAGCATAATTTCAAAAGTTTGAATAAAACAGCATTGTTCCCAGTTCTTTTTTTTTTCTTTTGATTGAACTTTCTAATTAAGACTATCCAAGGGGAATTCCCTAAACAATACCCAAACTCTAGGCTTTTTTTTTGTAGCTATTTTCATTAATTTTTGTTTAATAATAATTTCATCAAAACAAATAAGGCAAAAAGTAAAGTTTGACAAGCTGTAACTCGATAAACCAACCCACAAGGCTACACAATTAATAGGTCATTTTTTATATACGTTATATTTTCGTTCTTTAAAAGTTTTTTACTGGCCATTTTGGATTAAAAAGAAATCCAAACGGGTTATTAAATATAAAGAAAATCACAACCTTTATCAGATGGCCGGCAGCTTCTTAATAACCACCTCTCATTTTTACTTGCGATATAGGTACTATAGGGCAAGTTATGGATTCGTGCAAAAAATCGAACTCGAGATAACAATCAAACTTGACATTACGATGATAGACAAGCAAAAAGTGGGTGTCGAAATTCCGTCTGTCTGTCTGTCTGTGTATATGTCTGTCTGTACCTCGGCCTACAACCTAAGCCGCTGAAGCGATTTTCTTTAAACTTGGAGCATAAGATTTTTTGTTGATTCCCTAGAGGGGAAATCGAGATTTTTTTTTAGCTCAAAAAATAACTAAAAATAGCTCTAACGATTTTTTTTTAAATTTTTTATGTGTACTAGTAGTGCTATGATTTACATTTTGATGAAAAAAATTATCAAAAACCGTTACTAACAGTACCTGCCATAGAACCGTTTTTGTTTTTTTGTTTTCGATTTTCTCGTTAACCGCATAACCGATTTTGATCAAAATTTTTAATTGGGTGGTCTTATTTAATTAGAATAATACTGCATACATATATTTAAAAAAAAAATACTTTTTAAAAAATAAAAAAAAAAAGTTCAAAATTTTTTTTTGAAAAATCATTTTCATGAAAACGGGTTTGTGAATTTTTTTTGGAAATTTGGGTTTTAGTTGCATATTATTATATTCCTAAAAATGGCATACCAAATTGTTTTTCTAAAAAAGTTCAAGAAATTTTATATGTACACTCCGCTTCACTTGCATAGAAACAAACTTTTTTTTTTAACTCTCAGAGCATGTTGCGCTTTGGTTAATTTAGAAATCTACCTGTTTGGTTTAGTTCTTTTAAGAGGTATCTATGGCGAATAAACCTGCATGAATAATTCAGAAAAATACGATTCGGTTATTTTTTACCAATTTTCTAATTACTTCATTAAAAACACTGTTTTTTTTTTTTTGCGTCACTTGAATATAAACAGTATGCGATTTTTATCTATAGGTTACGGTTAGAAGAAAAAATATTTTTATAATAATGGAAGTGTAGATTAAGAATAATAATTATTTAATCAAGGAAAAAATGGTCCGCGGAAAACCATTAAACGCGCGGAAAATAAGCTTCTCCTACGCACAATTGCCAACAAAATAAGAAGAAGTGTGAAAATTGTTTGGTTGTTTCTCAGAAATAAAGAAAACTATGGAAAAAATATGAAAGGTAGGCAAGCAAGAGCCATCACAACAAATCCAGACCGTACAAAGTTAAATCGACTCACCTCCAATTCAAGCGACCCTGCTGCTAAAATCAAGGCGAAGAGTGGTTTTACAGTTAGTTTTAATACTATCAGACGTGTCATTTGTAGATCACAACATTTAAAGCGCCTAAAATTGAAGAAAAAACCACCGTTAAATCCAATACGAAGACAAAATCGAAAAGATTTTTGCTGGAAGAATATGACGTGGAGGGAAGAGTGGAGAAAGTAGTATTTTCTGACGAAAACAAATCAATTTAGATGGTTTGGACGGATATATGTAATTACTATTTTCATGACATGAGGAAGGAACCAATGTTTTTGGAGCACCACCATAGCCGAGAAGGCGGTCCTATTGTGTGGGGTGCGATTTTCGGGTTTGGAATAATTAATCTGGAGTTTCCCACAATGAAAATGACTCTTACAAGAAAATATTGCAAGAAACTTTCCCTAAGTTTACCGATGTCTTTGAACAAATACCATGGATATTTCAACAAGACAACGCACCAATCCACAACGCAAGAATCGTTAAAAGTTGGATATCCTAGAAATAAGTTACCTTGCTTCAATGGCCACCGAACTGTCCGAACCTAAATATTATCGAAAACATGTGGGGATGGGGATGGTTCGTAGGGTGTACGATTGTGGACTTCAATATGAGGACAAAAAATCACTTACTGATGCAATCAAAGAAGCAATTTCTTTAAATTATATAAAAAAAACTGTATGATTCACTTCCCAACAGGGTTTTTGAAGTTATTTCAAGTAAAGGTGGTAGCACATATTATTAAAATATGAGTATAAATAAAAAAACTACACTATTTTACTGCATTTTACGCTACAACTTTTGCCTTTACATTATTTTCAGAAAAAAATTAAATTTTTCGATAAATTTCGAAGAAAACTGAACTTCAACTTTTTTACCATCGTTAAAACTTTAGCCCGGGTCGAAACTTAGGGTAGGTACTTTTTCGAAAATGCTTGAAATATTAAAAACAAAAAAAAAGCTCTTCATCAAAATTCAGCTTTGTGGGAAGTTTTTCGTGACAAATTTTTTTTCTAATTTGCCTGGACTACCACTAATAAACACTTGTGAACAAAATCACGCTCTTGCTTATTGTAAAGACAACAAATGCTCAAAATTTAATTGACATGTATGAATTTTTATGGTAGATATCAATAAAAAGCTGAAACTAACCATAAGCTTTAAATCAAGGTATAAAAAAAAAACATAACAATCAATTTTATATTTCAAGAGATATTCGTCATAGTTGAAGCATACAAAGAAAAATAAAGTAAAATTGAAACAGGAAGCAGCTTGAATATTAAACATTTACAAAAAAATAAAGCGTAATTTATTGTTTCAGTATCTTGTATTGTCCCGCCATAGCTCTAATTACAGGTTCTAAATGATTTTTCATTGACGTGGATGAGTTTCTTGACTTTTAACTTACATACCCCCGCAATCACCCAATTTTTTAAAAATGTTAAGATCATCAACCATTGTTTCCTTTTTAAAAAATTCTGATTATAATTTCTATTCCTATATTTTATCGGTGATAAATTCATTTTGAAATTCTGAACATTTATTTTTATAATAAAATATTTTTTTTTTATATGGTTTTGACCTCAAAAAATTTATGGAAGCAACGAACTTCAAAAGCAAAAGTTGTAAATCTAAAATAAAAATTTTTTTGTAGGTAGCACAGGTATATGAATGCGTTTGAAGTAATTGCAAAAAAAATCGTAAAAATAAAAATAATAATCCATAAATCAGTTTTATGTTTGATCCAAATGTCTGATTTCCAAAAGTTGGAAATAAAATAAAATATAAATTATATCAAAAATTACGAATTACGGAAATAATGTCTATAAAGTCTATTTTGTTTTTTATGTTGCAGATACACACTCACTTTTTTGTTGTCTTAAGACTTTGGAGAACGATCAAATTTAATATTGTTCAATCTGTTATTATTGTGATGTACACGAATGAATCTTTGTGTCAGTTTCAATAATTTTAATACTGTAATATTTGCTATATTTATTTTATAGTTGAAACCACAAGCGGTCCACTTTGTTTTATATAAATTAAAAAAATTAAAAATCGTATAAGGGTTTTTTTTAAAATTAATTTTGTAGGTACATAAAATTTTGTAAACTTTTTTAAGAAAAAAAAAACTGGTTAAATTTCAATTTACATATCAATAAATACAGAATTTTTTAAAAATTAATTTTGTAGGTACATAAAATTTTGTAAACATTTTTAAGTGAAAAAAACTGGTTAATTTCATTGAATTTTTGAACAACAACAACAACTTAAAGGTGCTACCACCAATTGCTTACGAATTAATTTTGGGTATTTTAATTCGTTTTATTTTTGTTTGGCTAGAGATATAGCTATTTCAAGGGGTGCCAAGCCCTATCATCAGTCTCCTTTATAGTGGTGCTGAGCTTTAATCCAATTTTATTTGAAAAACTTTCTACACATCATGCTGTATTTGAACCAGCGCATCAGATTTGCTCAGTCTTCGGAGCTGTGTACCCTACGTACTATGCTACCGTTGACCACTGACGTCACAGGTCTAGATGTGCTGTTTGTTTATCAATTGCATTTGGAGCATCAGCATTTTTATAAGCCCCTTTAAGTATGCTGTCTTGTTCCGCCTCCATTTTTCTCCGAACCTTATTTGATAGACTACAATTCGTAGTACGTATCAAAGGGGGAGAGGTTGGAAGATCGGTAACAAACCAGACTATTAAGTTATTATTATTTGTATTGTATTATTTATACTAGAATGTCAGTTTATTAGACTTGACCATTCTTTATTCCGTCAATTTCATTGAATTTTTGAACAACAACAACAACTTAAAGGTGCTACCACCAATTGCTTACGAATTAATTTTGGGTATTTTAATTCGTTTTATTTTTGTTTGGCTAGAGATATAGCTATTTCAAGGGGTGCCAAGCCCTATCATCAGTCTCCTTTATAGTGGTGCTGAGCTTTAATCCAATTGTAGTCTATCAAATAAGGTTCGGAGAAAAATGGAGGCGGAACAAGACAGCATACTTAAAGGGGCTTATAAAAATGCTGATGCTCCAAATGCAATTGATAAACAAACAGCACATCTAGACCTGTGACGTCAGTGGTCAACGGTAGCATAGTACGTAGGGTACACAGCTCCGAAGACTGAGCAAATCTGATGCGCTGGTTCAAATACAGCATGATGTGTAGAAAGTTTTTCAAATAAAATTGGATTAAAGCTCAGCACCACTATAAAGGAGACTGATGATAGGGCTTGGCACCCCTTGAAATAGCTATATCTCTAGCCAAACAAAAATAAAACGAATTAAAATACCCAAAATTAATTCGTAAGCAATTGGTGGTAGCACCTTTAAGTTGTTGTTGTTGTTCAAAAATTCAATGAAATTGACGGAATAAAGAATGGTCAAGTCTAATAAACTGACATTCTAGTATAAATAATACAATACAAATAATAAAAACTGGTTAAATTTCAATTTACATATCAATAAATACAGAATTAAATTTCGAAAAACTTATCTACCCGTTTTTGAAATGTCGAAATTTCAAAACAAAACTTTCAATTTTTTTTTTAAATCCAAAATTTGTATGTTTGAAAATTTTGATAAGCAATATGATTTAAACTTTTTCAACAATTTTTTTTTTTTGAAATTTTATTTTAACCAAAAGGAGTCTATACTTGATAAAATTTATAATTTTTTTTTAGAAAAATCTGGGGAGCCATTTTTGAGAAAAATAGTATTTTCCAAAAATGTAAAAAAAACTAAATATGGCAAAATATGGATTATCGCAATTATCGGATTCTAAGAGTAGGTTTTTTAATAATGGGGACTTTGTATAGTCAACTACATTCATTTAACGCAAAGTTAGCTATGGAAACAAGTCAATTATAGGACATGTCAATAGTGTCAAATTTTAAACTTTATACTTCGAAGCTTTTGCTTTCTATTAATTGTGCAGAAAGTTTACCTATTAAAAAGGATACGCTCTATGTATTGTGTTGAAAATTCTGGGTCTGTGAGCAAAATAAGTGCGCGGAATTCAAGTGCCTTTTTTGTTACGTTAAGTTATACAAGTTACTTAGCAGTTGACACACGCTCGAAGATTTCTTCAGAATCCTCGACATTATACAAAATTCCGGCTTTATTTATGGAAAATATTATTGTTCACTAACTTGACCGCATAAACATTATATAAAGTTAAGCTCATAAGTAATTCAATGCTGATATTTGTTAATAAATAACCCTTTTACCCAAAACGTTAAGATAAACTTGAAAAAACAAGTCAAGGAAGAATAAAGTTCAGTTTGCTGTTTAATAACAAAATATAATTAGCTGATATTCTGACAGAAAGGGACTTGACTTGAAATGTAGGGAGATATTTCTCGACTAGACCAGTAATTTTCCAATAAAATTTGGCTTGATTGGAATGCATATTTTTGACAGCTGACCAATCAGAAACTAGAAGCTTACTTAGCTTTCAAGTCCCCTATGTCTTTGGAACGTATTCAATTTCTCCTATTTTTTTTAAGATGTCTTAAGCGAGAAACAGATTACAACAGCAACCTCGCCGTCAACAGCAACAGCTGCCGCCATTAATATAGAACCAATGTATTTCAATTGTTCAACACAGATAAGAACAGCAACAGCAACGTCAACAGCGCCGCCGTTAGACCTAAGTCCTAAATTTGCTGTTGCTGGTGTGGTACCACGAAGAAAATGCTTTGATTTGATAATATGTTGCTGTTGCTTTTGGCAATGTGTTTCAGAAATTTTTGCTGGCCAGCGTACTGTTTGCTGTTGACAGTGCTGGTGTTGTTGCTGGTTTAATCTGTTTCTAGGTAACACTCGCATCGCGTCGCGTAAATATTGCGATGACAATAAAATTTTCTTCCTCCCCAGGCGGTTGATACCTACACTACGCCACTTGCAACGCAAGAACAACTGATCCACCAACTACCACTCTCAAAGTTTTTCCTTGCTTTCTAAGACAAGTATTAATTGTTTTCGTGAAAACAAAAAATTGACGGTTGCATTTTAAATTAACTAAACGCGATGATGAAGAAGCCTTTGAGACTGTGTCTCCGTGCGTTCACTGAAATTTGAGCTGAGGCCTAAAAGTGCGAAACAACTTTTTTTTTTTTAATTTGGCACATATATGTACAAATAATACAACTAATAATGTTGTATAATCAAACGCATTAAAATAAAAATATTTAATAAGTGGTATCCAAGCGGTAGCCTCGTGGCATGATGGTGAGTGCGTAGGACTATCATATGGGAGGTCTAAGTTCGATTCCCAGCCTCGCCTACCTTAAAATAAACAATAAAAACGTCTA
This sequence comes from Epistrophella euchroma, assembly GCA_947049315.1. Lineage (NCBI taxonomy): Eukaryota > Metazoa > Arthropoda > Insecta > Diptera > Syrphidae > Epistrophella > Epistrophella euchroma. The sequence goes on along the minus strand of OX346245.1, from coordinate 113,646,194 downwards.
CTGCCTCTTGCGAGGAAATGACAAATATTCCAAGATTAACTCTTGTCATAAATAAGTGCCTCTCACCTTAGCCGTTCGGATTCGACAGAAAACTGTAGGTCCCCTCCATTCCTGCCAATAACACGCACATATGAATCGTTGATAGTTTTAAATCAATAGGCCCTGATTCTTAACGAGCTGTCGCGCCACCAAATTTATTTTAAATTTAAAAAAAAGTGGTACACTAGGGCGTATACTCACTTTTTTTTATTGAATTTTAAGAAATTTAACTACAATTTTTGTTTGTAGACGTTATGTTGGTTTCTGTGATTTGAAATATTGTGCCTCGTGGCTTTAAAAAAATAATACGAGAAAAACCTATTTTTTTTTTCTTATTATCAAAAAAAAACACACACATTTAAATAGGTTGTATCTCATTTTGATTTTTTAAGGATTCTGTAATTGATGTTTTAAATAAGTAGCTCATCAATCTGATTGATCTTGATTCTTGTTCAGAAGCCCCGAAGTGATTACGGCACCGAATGCAAATGTCTTCTGCGTTTACCTTCTTCTAACACCCTACTACTACTCACAGTTTCAACTTAAAACTGCATAAAATGTTTCTACACATATGAATGCAGGTGACTTGAAATCCTTTAAGCACGAACAAAAAAAAAAAAAAACGATACAAAAGGCTACGGTACATGTCACTGTCAAAAGACCGATTCTCACCCCAGAATGAATTTCAGAAAATGTCTTTGAACTTAAAGAAAACAAAAAAAAAAAAGAAAGAAAAAACTCCCAATGATTGCTCTCAACAGCATCCTTTAAACTCTGTTTTGTTGTATGCGGATGAGGGTGGGTGGGCGTTGGTATATACAGGCATAAAAGTTCTTTCAACTTCATTGTTGTTTAAAATTGATCAACGATTCACTCACAGGTCTCTTAAGGCGTTTCTTTTTTTTTTCTATCTTTCTTTTTTTATGTTTTTAAACTCACTTACCTTGTTTGCAATTACTTCTGCACCCTGCAGAATGGACTCGGCAATAATACTGCTAAGGTCATTGTGTATCTCCTCCAACTCCTGCATCAATTGTGGAACTGTCTCGCAATGATACGTTTCTAGCATGGCATTTGTAGCATGCAATTGCTGCACGTATGCATTGTGAGCATCGATGTACTCAGTTAAGGACAACTGAGTTGGACTTTGTCGATGCGCCACATAGCACTGCTTGTAATCCTGGCGACACTGCAATTGGAAAATAGAAACATGAAAAAAAGAAAAAGAAATATGCTAAATGGACAAGGATATTCAAATCGGTTTATCGATTGAACACAAAAATACAACAACCACAAATTTGCATGTACCTGTATTCGCATTGAAAAGGACATTCAACGTTGAATGTCCTTTATAGGGTGCGGGGGCAGGATTAATTTGTTGAAGAAAACGACTTACCTTTGATAATTTCTCTTCAGTCTTTGCTATAATAGTTTCAAAAGACTCCCTGTGGGTGAAAATTTTCCTACTTTGAACTTTACGATGAAAGGATTTATCGAGCATTGGCCTTGACACCTGAAATGATGTTTAAAGGAACTAAATTAAATTTTATGTTTATAGATTATTTTGTAGAAATGTTAAATAATGCATAAAAGGATAAAAGGTAATGTCTGAAATTGAGTGCAATAGATATTGGATTGTAAATAACAACTAGAGCTTTAATTGAACGTCTGTTAGGGACACAGACAAACGAAGAATATATACAATTAAATTGGTACTTACTTATAGAGAAAAGCAAAACAGTAGGTGTATTGGTAGATTTACATAAATGGATTACAAATTTTTGCCATTTATCTTCATTTAAGCAAGTCGATGTTTTTTTGGTCATGTTGAAATACAAAACAATAAGTTCGTTCCTTTATTTTTAAACTCTGTAATTTCTTGTGTTCAAAGGGTAGATATGTGGATTCAAGAGGACACAAGCGTTCACAAGTTTTTTTCAAAGCGCACCTCTCTCTGTCTATCAACTCCTACTCTCACCTCCAAGTGGTGAACATCGGGTGCCTAGTACCTTTAACTAGAGATGGGGTTCCAATCCCTTTGGACGGTTTTTAGGCGGCAGCAAATGAGACAGGGGGGGAGGAGTGTTCCCACTAAGGCACTTCTCCTTTATCCAGGCGGCAGCGGAAGAATTCCCCAGATTGAATCAACGGTGGCGTCTACAGTTCCAGTCAGGTTGAACAACTTAGTGAACACCTTCTATGGGCTACTACGACATATTCATAGCTCAGGCCTATAAGCAGCGGTTTATCCGGCTCCCCGTCCTTGGAGTTATATTAAGGGTCTGGTCCTCCAGGTCGGAGGTTGTGCGTAGGGGTAATTTCCCTACCACCGAAAAACTAACCGGTTCCGAAACAACTACAAGGTTCGGATATGGATGATTTTAATGTGGGCGAACTCAGCAAACGAAACAAGGACAATGAATTTCGGATCTGCACGTGGAGTGTCCGGACCTTAAACAGGCCACGTGCAGCCGAACAATTAGTGGAGAGTCTGGATAGGCTAAAGGCTGATGTAACAGCCATCCAGGAAGTGCGATGGGATGGAGAGGGCATACGAAGGATGCAATCGTGTGGCACCTACTTCGGCGAGTGCTGAAAGGAGCAGATTTAGGCAAGAAGTCTTGGGCTTCATAAATTTAAGCGAGCGCCTGGTCACAATCCGCATCAAAGCAAAATTCAAAAACATCACGTTTATTTGTGCTCATCGCCTTAAAGGAGTCATCGAAAAATGACTCAACCAAGGAAGAATTCTACAATCTCCTCGAGAATACGTATGATAGGTGCCCCAAGTACGACGTCAAGATTATTCTTGGCGACTTCAACGCCAAAATCGGAAAGGAGGGCATCTTTGGTTCGATAGTCGGAGAACACAGCCTGCAAGACAACACTTCCGGTAACGGACTCGGGCTGATTGACTTTGCGGCGGCGGGGCGAAATGTCATCATAGCCATCACTCGATTCCCACACAGCAATACGTATATACACAAAGGGACCTGGCGGTCTCCGGATCAACGAACCGTCAACCAGATTGAGCAAACCAAGGCGACTGCCAATAAGCCACCCCACCCAGTCGGGTCACTATAGCGTTAGATGTCTCCAGCAGTTATGAACACCATCAGTGTGTTTATATTGTTTTGTTCTCTACATGTTGTGAACATGTTCCTTTCTTGCAAAGTTCATTAGGCATACAGACTCGAATAGTCATGGAATTTGTTTGCTGTCATTGATATACCCTTCACGTGGTCCCAGCCATCTCAGCAGATATATTTTTCGTTGATTTACCAGGTCAACGTCAGTCATTGTATTGTGTACTGTACATAGCCGCGTGAAGCTCATTGTGGAATCTTCTCCTGCACGCTTCATCAACAAATACCGGACCGAACACAATACAACACGAAGAACAATTTCCATGAAAGCAACTCAAAACGGTTTCATTCGATATTGACAAGGTATCTAAATGATTCTGACTTATACAACGTGAAATAATTAATATCTTGTATCTATATGGTATCCTTGCTTAAAGATATCTTTGCAGTTTATTTTATATCTGGTAATATTGTATTCATTTTGCAAGGTGGTAGTTTATAGTAGAGCTGGTAGAACCTAAGGTAGACAAATGCTTCAAATTAGGTGGAAGAACTTCCGATGTTGTGTTATATGATAGCTGAAAGAATTTACTTGATTTAATAATATCAAATAATTTTTCCTGCTTCGGCATCAACTAACCAACTTATTTTGTTTTCCGAAAGTATCAATATCATCAGTGTAGGCAAGTAACTAACCCAGTTGAAGGAAGTTTTGAATTTTTGTTTGACTATTTGTACGAGTATGTTGTTAGAGATGCAAGAATTGCAATCATTTGGGGACAATGTAGTCAATTACTGTCAAACAATAGTTAAAAATCTTTTAATTGACTAAGGGCGACTTGCACAGAAGTTTTTTTGATAGCAGTAACTCCTGATTTATAAATAAATAAAGCTATCTGACTGATTTAAATCAAATCATATTGCAGCAAAATATTTTTTTCTCTATCTCAGTTTAAAAATGTATCTTCTCCTCGTTCTCTGGATAAATATTTAAGCTCTGAATAGCTCTCGTGTCAAATTATAGAATTTCTTACGTGAAAGTAAGTCAAAGCGTTAGAGTTTGTTTATTTTTCAATGTGTTTTGTGTTTGTTGTGTTGGTGATTCTGAGAAAATACTCTTATCCGCTTATTATTTATTTTCCGTTCGTGCAGTTAAAAAACGATAAGTTTTTATTTATTTATTTAAACTGGGATAGTTATTCTGAGTTTTATGTATTTATCCGTTCGTTTGGTGCAAGTGGCTCTAAAGGATTATTGTGCCTACTTTGAAATTACAGACAACTTCTTATCGGTAGTTTTAAATACATTAGGTACACAACATGGATACTACATCACAAATACATATTGTAATTGGTCTAATTTGTCGAATCGAATAATTTTGCCATTTCACCTCATTTCCGAATCCATCGCTCTTAGAGAGAACTAAGCACCACCATTTTTGATTTTCATAAAAAAAAAGGTTGTGCTGTGATGTGCCCAACTTGTGCTGCCATGGCCGTATTTAAAAAAAAAAATCGTACTAAGCATATGGTTTTTAGAGGCTACCGCTACCCATTTTTTAGCGTGAAGTTAGCACCACATTTTCGATTTTCAAAGAAAAATATTGTGCTGTATTTAGGTCAACTTGTGCTGCGATGTGCCGTAATATTTTTTTTCAAATTCGCAAATTCGCAAATTTTACGAATGATATTTTTTTTTAAATTAAGTTTTCCTAAAAACTTAAAGTTGTGCTGTTTTGTGCTCAAAAAATTATACTAAGAAGCGAAGAGATAAAAAAAAAATTCGCATATTTGTAACTTTTACAAGCAAACGCAAATGTTGCGAAGCACCTTACCGTGAAGTTAGCACCGCTGTATTGTGCCCAACTTGTGCTATTTGTGCTGTGAATTTTTTGTTTTTAATTTTCCAAGCGTGAAGCTATCACCAAGGATGTGCTGTATTGTGCTCATCTTGTGCTGCGTTGTGCCGTAAATAGTTTTTTTTTTTAATTCGCAAAATTTGCAAACTTGTGAATTAAAAAAAAAAAATGTTTACGGCACAACGCAGCACAAGATGAGCATAATACATCACATCCTCTATTTTTTGGAAAATCGAAAATGGCAGTCCTAACTTCACGCACATCTTAGAGAGATGGATGAAGAATATTTTTCGTGTCGCTTACATATTTATATTTAGAGCAAACAACTTGACTTTAGTTTTTCCTTGATTGCACAACTGATTAGAATATTTTGAATTGGTAATTTTCATATAAAAAATAACATCGGGTATCGAGTTTCAGATGGGAAGTTATCAGTGTAGGTCACACTCAGAGGCGGACTGGCCCACCGGGCACTCTGGATTTTTCCCGGTAGACCCTCGAGTAAGAAAAAAATTCTTAAAAGAACTTGAAATTCCATTTTCTAAAAGAAAACTTTTGTTTTTTTATGAATTCTTGATCAATAATTCGAAACCCACTAGGGTATGGTAACACAATTCGGTTGCAGGCCCCTTTAGTCAATATAAATCTTTTGTAGCCTCCTATGTATTAAAATTAGACATTTTAAAAACTGTTACAAATTATGTTAAAACAAATTAATTCGAAAACAGTGAAAAAAAACGATTTTTTATGATTTTCAAATGGAAATATTTTTAAAAAACGTGATGTGATAGAATATTTATGACTTTATATTTGAGTTCAGTACACAAAAAAAACATCGCAAAAATTTACTTTGGTTCTCTGGGAAAAAAATGTGTTGTCCAGTGCAATTAGAATAAAATAATTATACCCACTCACAGAAAATTAAAGCACTGGATATGGCAATTTTTTTCGTTTTTTTTTTATTGCTCAGAATCAAAAAAATATTTTTACAAATGGGTTTCAGAAACTGACAAGAAATTGACAAGAGAATTGAATATTACAAAAACAGTGGTATTTAGGCGCCAGCTATAGCTAATTAAAATTCTTCATTGCACATTTTAATGATTTATTTGAAGACGTTTAGGAGTCAAAATCTAATATGATTATTTTGATTTCAAAATAAAGCTTAGGTCTTAATAAATATATTTGGCCAAAAAATTTCATTTCAGTCCACCCTTTCTCCTGGTATTATTTTTAATCGTTTCAATGATCATTGATAAGGTAGTGCAATCATTGAAATAATGAAAGGTAATTTATTTGGACAATTGGGCTGAAACGATTTGAGTCATTAGCTTTATATTGACATCGAAATAATCTCTAATTTTGCTTTTTAAGTGCTTTAAAACATAATTTAAAAATTGTCAATGATAAGGTTCAATGAACACTATAACTGGTACTTTAAAAGCATCAGATTCGGTTAACCCTTTATGAAGCTAAATCTACTTACCTACGTAAAATAAGGACATTTTCTCGAAAAACATCAAACAATGCGATTTTTTTTTTTTTTGAAAAATACCTGACATGCAGTTTTCCTACAATCACTTTTGTCATAACAGATTCGAAGAAAATAAAAAAAAAAAAAAATGGCAGGTATACCCCTGTTCTAGATAAGCCAAATTGAAAATTCGAATTTTACAAAATTTTCCCACCTGCTGTGCTTCTTCTGGAATGACCATATTAATTGAATAATTGCAATTAATATGCGGATACGTACTAGCCGTGGCGTGATGGTTAGTGCGATGGACTGTCATGCCGGAGGTCTAAGGTTCGATCCCCAGCCTCGCCACCTATTTATATAAAAGAAAAAACGGCAATAAACTGTAGGTCCCCTCCATTCCTGCGGACACGCACACAGGAATGGTTGAGAGTTGTAAGTCACTAGGCCCTAGTTCTTCATGAGCTGTTGTGCCATCAAATTTTTTTATTTATTTTATGCGGATACAGTATTTCAATGCAAATAAATAAAATGGCCACAACATCACAACAAAACCATTACTTGACGAATATGTCAAAATTAAAGGATCAAAGGTTTTGATTAAATTAGCGTTTTTATTTACGAATCCATAACTTTCCCAAACATAAGATAATCCTACAAATCTCAATTAATTAAGTGCGCGGTTTCGTAAACTCTGGTCTATCTTTCTGCCACCATCGTACTCCCCACCGCGAAGTCTTTTACCGAGTTCAAATTCCGTAGTGAAGATAAAAGTTCAAGGCCATATTGCGCGTTCGCGATACAACTCGAGTAGAATAAAAGCAAGGTGGTGACAAATCACGTTTATATATTTTGAAAATTTCTTGTTGGAGTTATAAATAAAGATGAAGGATGTAGATAAAGATATCCTTAATTTCAATTCCGCTCATCTGAAAATATCCAGTCGTGCGAATAATGTCACGTTTTGGAAATGTTTAGCGATTAACTGGGTGGAAACCCTCCCAAACTGTAGTAAATAAATTTCATTAACTGCGTTCCGTTAGATTTCTTTATGCAATAAGTTTTGTTTGTTGGTTACTTTATTAAAGGTTAAGAGATGTTTTTATATCAAAATATTAAAGTTAAGCACCTTCCCACATGCAGTTAATATATTTATATTTTGTATTTAATTAAACAAAAAAAAAAAATAGTTAAATAAACTAAAAACATAGGTTTCGGGTCAAAATTTCCCGTACGCAAGTTTTTTTAAGTTCTGCTTTCAAAACAAAAGTCTTGAAAATGTAAAAAGCGCAGGTTTTTGACAATTTCCTTTGTTGATAGCAGAATTTAGTAAAATTGAAATTATAACTTCCAGAATAAAATTTTAAAATACATTATACAGGGTGTCACCTAATTCGTGCACTATATTTTGGGGCTGATTAATGGGATTATTCTAAGAAAAAAATTGTATTGAGAAGAATTCTATCTCGGAAAAAAGTGGGTCCCACAATTCCATCTGTCTGTATGTATGTTTGTGTGTACCTTGACCTACAGCCTATAAACTGCTAAAGTGGTTTTCTTCGAACTTGGAACTATAAGATTCTTAATGAGAAACCTAATTTTTTTAAGCTCCAAAAATAACGATACCTGCCATACAACCATTTTGAAAAAGTTTAATTATTTCGGAAACGGCACTAACAATTTCCATTAAAATTTTTGTATGCACTATTTCAGGTATGGTCTGCATTTTGGTGAAAAAAATTACAAAAAAAAATATTACAAAAAAAAAAGTTATTAACGGTATCCGCCATAGAACCGTATTTTTTTTTTATGTTCGACTTTCTCCTTCATGGCTTAACCGATTTTGACTAATTTTTTTCTCAGAAGCTTGCGTAAATTAAAATAACTAGTATCGTTCTGTGTCGAAATTCGACACTTTTAATTTCGCAAACAAATTTGTTTGAAAATATTGAAGGAAAAAAACATTTTTTTTTTATTTAATTTTTTTTTTAAATATGCACAGTGTTCGACAGTACAAACTCACAGTGCGTAAATGAAATGCGTGTCTCAAGTATATTCTGCACATCTCCGCAATCGTGGCTTTCCAACCATATAAAATTTATCGAAATCGGTCAAAAAGTTTTTGAGAAAATGGTACCACAAAAATTATTTAAGCCTATTTATATATAGATATTGTATTTTATAAATACATATTAAAAACCGAAATATTTTTTGGATTAAAAAAAAACAAAAATCTAAACGTTTGAAGTATTCAATTCAATTTTCAATTCTGATAAGAGTTGAAAAGTAAAAAAAAAAACATTTTTTCAAAAAAAAAATTATACACTTGCGAGCAAAAAAATGGAATTACCCACTTTTCGCATTTAAAAAGCAAGAATATCTGTGGTTACATTATTAACACTTAAATGTTAATGTTCACGTTTTAAAGCTTAAACTTCAAACTTTAAACTGGAGGTAAAATCATAAGAATCCATTGTATAGTTTTCACGTTATCAGCCATAATAATTAAAATAACAAATTTTACTAAAATTGAAAGCACGAGTAGGCAACATTGATATTCAATATTCGGGCCCATTGTTCGTCTTTGTTCATCGGTATGCTCTTGAAAGAGAATTGCTACATATTCTCGATTTAATAGGCCTTCTAATCTTGGAATTAAATGGATACCACACTTGCAGATGTTGCTCAAGTTGTTACAACACTAAGACAAGAAATAAGCCAACGTACTGTGGCCCGTCAGCTCCATCTACAGATCTACAGCACGTAAGGTGTACCACTTAGATATAATGAAAGATTCATCGCAATGACTCGTCATTTTAATGGCCTTGACGTTCAACAATAGCTTGAAATGGTATGTAGAAGAATTTCTAGTGAATGGATAGGTAGGAGACGACTTCAAGAAGTAGACCTTATCCCGAAATAGCCTGCCACGGGACCAAGTTGACTGCAAATCACCGACAAGCTCGACCTCAATTTTCTCTAGCAAACTACGATTGGGAAGTTAAGCAATGCAGGTGAATTATGTTCTCGGATGAGGGCAGAATGAGTCTGCCTGGAAGTGATCGTAGGGGCAGAATGCACAGACAACCTGCCGAGCGATTTGAACAATGCATTTTTTTCGAAACCGTGACTTATGGGGGAGGGTCTTGTAAGATAAATTCCGTCATTTCAATTGTAGGAAAAGTTGAGCTGGTTTTTCTTACTTGTGGTGGTCGAGGGGAGGTTAAACTGCGGATTAACACATCTCCGATATTCTGCTGCATCAAGTCGTTCCTTATGTTGGATATATTGCCAGGGATTTCGTAACAATGCATGTTAACGTTCGATGCAACACTGCGCTAGGATAATTCGGATTCCTTGGGGAAGTTGGTAAATCCAACGATGGAATAGCTGGCGCTAATCCCAGACTTAAAACTTAACAAGCATTTGTTAGATTAGCTTAAGTGAAGAGTTAGAGCCAGAAATCCAGCTACTGAAACAATTTATTAACTGGGAAAGAATACCGCAAAAGACAGACAAGAAACGCATCCAGGTTAATGATAAATCGTTTAGAAGCTGTATTTAGAGATAAGGTGGGCAGGCAGTTCAAGATACTTAAACAATAAATTAATTACGCTTAATTTTGTTTAAAATGTAAAATTTTCGAGCTACTAACTGTTTTAATTTCTCTGTATTTTTCCTTACATGCTTCAACTATGACAATTACCTCTTAAAATCCCGAAGTGATTGTTATGTTTTTAGCCTTGATTTAAAGCTATTGGTTGCAGCTTTTTAACGATACTATGAACATTCATGCGTGCCAATTACATTGAGAGCAATTACTGTTTTTACATGAAGAAAGAGAGTGATTCCGTTTCTTTGCTCGCAATTGTAGACAAAATTGAATAATTTTTTTTTTCAACTTTTAACATTTTAGTTGTAATTTTTTTTTTTTTTCGAAAAGATTGTTTGTTTCCCACTAAAATCTTATCAGTATTATAACAAATACAAAACTGTGAAAAAGTTGACAGAATTGTTCTTTTCTTTTCCATTTTGATGGCGATTTCACAATGTTTATGTTTTGTTCCTGTAATTGGTTTGTATGACTTTGATCATTTGGTACAGAAAAACGGTTCAATAGACCGATTTGAAATTTTGCAAATATATTGGTAGTCTATCTCTATAGCTCTTTAAAATGTTTTACCAAATGAAGTCCTGCAACTAATATATTTGTAAGGCAGTGAAAGATTTACTAAAAGTCTCTAAAAAGTCGTTTTTTTTTTAACTTTTCTTAATCTTTTGGTGAGGGGCAAAAAAAAATTATCGTTGTAAAGGTTTAGGTTTAGGTTTATCAAATCAAAACATTTATCTGGCTCAAAAAAAAAAAAAAAAAAAAAAAAAAAAAAAAAAAAAAAAATGACATTCTTCAAAACAAAAAAAAATTAAAATTTTTTTCTCGTGCTGTTTCTTATGATTGTGGAATAACGATAACTTAAAAAAATCACGTGCTAAAATTTTTCAACACAAAAAGCATAACGCTTAAGAATGCCATTTTTTTTCATCTAAATGCGATCACTGTCCACAGAGATACACTCTTCAAAAAATCCTAAAAAAACTTAAATTTTTTTATTGTTCCCTTAATTTTTTTGACAATTGTACATATGTATATATTTTTTTTTTTAAACATAACGGACATATTTTACGAATTTTATCAAAAAGGTACGAATTATTGTATCCAAGATGCTTTCCATGGTACCCAGTTATGGATTTAATTTTGTTTCTTGTATAAATTGACCATAAGTGTCAGTAAACAGCTAAATACGTGTATGAATGTGAACCTACTTATTCTATAGACTGCAAACAATTATTACTTTCTTCGCTGACAAATAACTACAAATTTGAATGTGATTTTGATTTTCTTTTGATCTTTCATTGTGAATAGAACTTTTTATCTATATTTTGCATTTTTCTTCTTTTCCAATTCCATCAGGCCCCTACTACATACCTTAGTAATTTTCTATATTGCCTACGGATATGTTTTCTTTTCTTTTCCCTTTTCCTTTTTGTTTTAAATTTTTCCTTTTAGTGAAAAAAAAAAAAAACAATTTCCGGTGTCAAGTCGTTTACATTAACAATAAATGGGGGAGCAAAAACTCGGTTAAATCAGATTTATAATTTAATTTGTTTTTTGTTAAGGATACAAAAACACAAGTTCTCACTCGCATCTCATCTCTTGTAAATACCTTGCTAATGGAGAACCTTGCTGGTAGGCATATTAAATTTCCCCCTAACGTCATATTATGTTGGTATGTATGTATGTACATATTAGCATGCCGTCTGTAACGATGATTATGGCAGCTCACATGATATTATTATATTTTATAGATACCTCGCATTCAAATGTTGTGAGTTGTGCTACACTTTTCACTTCCATTAGTGACTTGTGACTTTCAGGGGTGGATTGTCTTAGAGAACAATCTAGGGCCCGGTGGAGATAATACTTCATTTAGTTTTGTAAACTTAATTTTTATTGCCAAATGCTACAATGTTTAATTTAGAATAAATTTGAATTTTTAAAAAACCATTTTATAGATGATGCTTGAAAAGCTTTTTATTGCAAGATTCGAATTTTTTTCCAAATAATTATTAGTAAACCAACAATGCCACTTACAATCCAGGCAAAGCGATTAGTAGTGTCTCACTCATACATATCTAATAAATTTCAATTTAAATTTTTAAAATATGCTTTCATCATTTTAAGTTTAAGTATATCGATCCATTATAGCAATGAACAAATGCACGTTTTACATGAAACCATGACTACCTTCGTGACTCTAAAGAGACATTTTGGCTCTTTTTTCAGCTCCGCATATTTGCCACCACTTTTCATAAATTAACTAAAAATAGCCCTTTGAAATATGCGTGACTCTTTTTCCTCTTTTTAGAACTTTATCATAATTTTGTAGTCAGTGTTGTCGAATTTTTAATGCCGATTTTTTCCTCTCTATACTCCCTTTGAAATTCGACATGTTATTGATACAAAAAATACAGGAATAGACTAAACTTGATAAAATAGTACTTTGTCCGCTTAAGAAAGACCCAAACTTTATTGTGGTTATTATTATTGGCGTCTAGCCGGTTTTGGCTTTTTATTTTCATTTTAGGGACATTTTCAGCTGTGGCTCTTTTTTTCTAGAAATCCTATTTTTATTGCGTCGTTTTCAAAATTTAGAAAGGTAGCCCTGCATGAAACAAATTACTTAACTTTTACTGAGCTTTAAAAGCTATCGGATCTTCTTTCAGATTTCAGTAACATTAATTTTAATAGTTCAATGCAAATCTTCAATGGCCTAATTGTTTTCGCTGCTGAAATGCTAAGCAAACAACAAAACAGTGTTGCTTATGCGAATGTTTTTGTCAGGCTTACCTAAGGCAGGGAGCTCACTGAAGTGGTGACGAAGTGGAGTGGTAGTAGAATGGTGACTAAGTGGCATGTGGAATTAATAAAACCTATGTAAACAAATGAAGACGCGCTCATCAAAATGGAGTGGCAGTGGCAAGATATTTTGAAGGTGGTGTGGTGCCAGTCTGGTGCCACTTATTTTGAATATGTTTAATCCGAATCCGAACGGCTAACGAGCGGCACTTTTCTGTGACAGGAGATACTCTTGGAGGATTTGTCAATTCCTCGCAGGAAGCAGTAGCCGTTTTTTCTTTTAAATAAATAGGTGGCGAGGCTGGGGATCGAACCATAGACCTCCGACATGATAGTCCATCGCACTAACCATCACGCCACGGCTACTACAGTGGTGACGAAGTAGATTTCTTTAATTCTAGAAGATGCTTGTGATTATTGACTTAAGTATGAGTGGCACCATAAATGTAGTTTGCTACCTCAGTGCGCGTTATTCCACTGCCACTCGCTACTCCACTACCACTCCACTTCGTCTCCACTTCAAAGAGCGCCCTGCCTAATGCGTCTTGGAGAAAATCAAAAACTATATCTAACAATATTTAATGAACAAAGTGCTTCCTATTTTGGCTGTTCAAATTCGGCAGAAAGTTGTTGAAGGTTCGCTCTCCTGCAAACTAACAACTGACGCACATATGAATGGTTAAGAATTGAGATTGACCCAGACCCTGTCACGACATCAATTTTTTTTTGTTAAGATATAATAGCCTACAAAAAAAAAATAGCCATCTATCTGTATCGATGGCGCCTGAAAACACCTGTATACCAAAATGCGGCACTGGTTTCTCCCTTAGATTTTCACATTTTTGACAAATAACATTAAAATTCCCCAAAGAAAAAAGGACAAAAACAAAAAAAAAAAAAAAAAAAGGAAAACGTTAACAAGCACTTAGCTTCCTCAATTTTGTGTTGTGTTGCAAAGAAGGAATTTTAAGGTGGTCTGGTAATGCAGATGGGATTTGATTTTGAGGATAATTTTATTTTTGGGATAAAAACACCTCACTTGAAAAGTCTTATATATAAGGACGAAATAAGTGCGGTGTGTTTTGTATATTATGTAAATATGTTTGTGTATACTTTTCAAGATGACTTACCTGTCTAGAGAGCACACTGGCCACATCATTTGATGCTTGAACGTCACTTTCAACCTCCTGAAGGAATTGTTCCCATGCTTGGAATATGCTCGAATGGCACGCAGGTCTATAAATAAATGCAGATGCGGGGGAAAAAAATCACACATAGAAAAAAATATATGAATTTTATATACAATTGAACAATCCGCGTCTTTTGATTGAGATAGCTTTTTTTTTTAAATTTTTTTTTTTATGAAAAAGTTGAATTATTGCGAAAAAATTCGGAACAAAAGAAATATTTGTATTTTTAACTAGCAATAAAATTTTAACTGTATAAAAAATCGGTTGGGAGTTAAAGCGTTTGCAATTAACGGCATACCGTCATAACACGATTTTTTAAAATAAGCTCACGAACATAATGTATGAATTGAATAATACCAAATAAAGTTAATTACTTTGCGATTGACAAAAACAGGCCTACTTAAGAGCATTTGCTCAAGAAAGTTGAGTATAATCTTTAGGAATATCAAGCATAAACTTAAAAATCTGAAGCAATATTTTTGGACAAAAATAATTGTAGATATACATAATGTAGCTATAAGTTAAAAATTGGGATGAGTAAGAGCTTATAGCTCAGTCCAAAAATCCTAAAAATTGGGTTCATTCTCCGATCAAGATATTAACCCACCGTTTTTTGCATAATGAGAATGACAGAGATTCAAGTAAGTATGTGATTAACTTTTAATGGATTTTAAAACTTTGAACCTTGGTTAAACCTCAGATATTCCGCCGAAATCGGATGGTTTAAACCTTGAGCAGAGGATAAAACACCTTTACCCACTTGGTACTTTGACAAAATTAGTAAGGAAAACTGTTTTAAGTTTGATTTTTTTATAGTTCCAATTATCTAATATTATGACGTATTTAAAAAAAAAAAAAAAAAAAATATTATGAATAACGCAAACTCAACCAAATATGGCAGATTGTATGTAGATTTGTTCATGATTGGGATAAAGGAGGGATTTTCAATAAAATCAAAGAAAAATTCTCTTCTTTCTGTAATGATTTTTTGTTCTTCTATTATTTTAATATTTCAGTCTTTTACTTGCTGGAGGTATAACATGGTGAAAGACATTCACAATAATGTAACACACTTTTATATATACAAATATGTAGCTTACCTTTCTTTTCTTAGCTCTCCGTTTTTCTTTCTGTAGTTGGTAACCAACGTTTGAAGTGCGGTTGCATGCTCTTCGTATAAATGGGAAAGGGTTTCGTTGAAATCAGATACTGAAAAGAGAAAGGATAAAAGGATATTTTTGAGTTCGTTCTTTTTTTTTTTTTTATTTTCACGTCATAATGTTAATATAATCGACATAGCTATACATAAACCTATTATAGAAAATGTTACCTTTGTTGGATGTTTTATTCAATTTAATTGGAAAGAACACTTTCATGAAACAAAACAAACAAAAAAAAAAAAAAAAACGATTGATCGAAATTCATGAATCAATATTTACGGAGCGTGGAATATTTTTGTGACTGAATTAATGAAATTTTTGGTTCTTATGGAAATCATATTTGATAGGATCAAATTCTTTTTTCAGTCATATATAATATTCATATGTATACATGTGCATGTATGTTTGTATTTATCTGACATCAACAATTCCTTTGTTATTCATGCTCTCGTGGAGTCATGGATATCCAAAAATAAAAAGATTGGAATCAATGCAAAAATAATCCCTTGACCGAAGAAAAAACAACAAATAATAATCTTAAAGCCGGTTTGACTTTGTCAAAAGCTTATTCAAATATTAGTTTTTGAAGCCTTTTTCTTTTAATTAATCTATCCTATAAAAAATGTGAAATAATTGAAAATTCAATTACAAAAAAAAAAAAATCATCTACCCGCCTTTGATATATCGAATTTTCAAAAACAAATATTGAAATTTTTTTTTTAAATCCAAAAATTGGTTAATTGAAAATTTTTGATATGAAATATTATTTTAACTTATTAGAAGATCTTGTGATAAACAAAATTTAATACAGATAATGAGATAGTCCGGAATAAGAACAAAAAATGGTTCTTTTGTTTTGGAAGGTCGTACAAAATTTTGAATTTGAATTTGAATTAAAATTATAGTAGCCTTTTCTGTAATGCTTTTTAAATATTTGGATGGAAAGTAGGTACAGTTAATTTTGATTATAAGAATAATTAATACGAATTAAAATATTCAATCCATCAATACAATTATAATTGTAACTAACGCAAAACTGTGGAAAAAGTGGGCAGAAATTGTTGTTTTTGTTTCCATGTTGATGACAATTTCACAATGTTTATTAAACCACCCAATTTGTTCCCTTAATTGGTTCTTACGACTTTGATCATTCGGTACATGAAAACGGTTCAATGGATTTATTTGAAATTTTACAGAAATGGTCTATAGTTCTTTAAAATGTCTTACCAAATTAAGTCCTACAGTCAATATTTTTAAATCAGTAAAAGATTTACAAAAAGTCTTTAAAAAGTTGTTTTTTAGACCTTTTCGGAATGTAACGATGAGGAGCCAAAAAAAATAAACGTTATAAAATTTTGAAAAAATCTTGTAGAATATTAATTGCAGTTTTTAAAACTATCCATACATTTTCGGTGTCCTCATTTTTTGCGATAATATTGGTAGTCAAAGTCAAAAGTCTGTTTTTTCATTCAAAGCCAGATATTCTTTTGAAAAAAATTTGTACAATGACGAAAAAAGATGACCTTAAAGCTGAATAAACAAGTTATTGAAACAAAACATTTAATTGGCTCAAAAAAAATTTTCAAAGAAAATGACAATAGCTGTATTTTATTTTCCCCCAGATCTGTTTCGGATTGGATTTGGAAACATAAATACAAGTAATACAAAAACAACACAAGATCCAGGTCTGCTTCTAGATTTGGATTTCGAAATCCATTTTTTGAACACTTCCCTAGCAATATTTTAATTTTATAGGTTGGTACCACTGCTGAGATTTACAGAAAAAACTCAATAAAATTAAAAATTCTCGAAATCAAACAAATGC
Organism: Epistrophella euchroma; assembly: GCA_947049315.1. Classification (NCBI taxonomy): domain Eukaryota; kingdom Metazoa; phylum Arthropoda; class Insecta; order Diptera; family Syrphidae; genus Epistrophella; species Epistrophella euchroma. The sequence goes on along the minus strand of OX346245.1, from coordinate 113,629,147 downwards.
CGCCATCATTTCAATTTTTTTTATGAGTTTTTCTTCATTCAATAGAGACGACGCGTCGCGAGGCATGGAAAAAATACATAAAAACTATTATCTTAATGAAATTAAACTAAAAAAATAAAACTGTTTCATTTTAAACATTCAATACCAAATATTATTTCAAATAATATTTGTGAAAATTTTCCTTCTGTCAATTTTATTGTGCAAATAAAGCCAACTATGAGAAATAAATAAATTTGTGATCCAGTTTGTTTTTTTATCATGATCTGATCCGGATTAGATCTGGGGGAAAATAAAATGCAGCTAATGTTAAAAAAAAAGAACAAAAGTTAAAATTTTTGGGTCGTGCTGCTTCTTATGATTGCGCAATAACGGTACCTTAAAAAAAGCATTTGCGAAAATTTCTCAATACAAAAAGGATTAAGCTTCAGAATGCTTTTTGTTTCATCTCAATATGACCACTTTTCACAGAGATACAGCTCTTCGAAAAACACTAAAAAAAAGTGATTTTTTTTTGTTCCCTTAATTGTTTTGACAAGTGTATACTGCAATTTCATTAGAGCAAATGAGGTAATTTCGTGCAAAATTTCCAATTCAATTCAAAATCATCTCATTTCCAAATGAGGTAATTTCAATCAAATTTGCACGAAATTCGGTCGGAAATTACGTAAAACTTCTATACACATCCATTCAAAGTGGAACCCATTTAAAATGACAGAATTCAATGTAAAAACAACAAAAACAAGCGATTAAAAATCTGGACCGTCAAACACAATTAGAAAAATTTGAAATGTGAACACTTTTTTTGTTATTTTGCCAAATAACCTCATTTCAGCTTTAAAGAAAACGCAGTATTAGGCTGTAGTCGAGTAGAGAGACGGTCAGAATTGCAAGACCCACTTTTTTTGTCTTCCTAATGTTAAGTTCGATTAAAATCTCAAGATGCATTTTTTTTACGAATGCAAAACTTGCCATATACATATGTACATACAGTACACCTATATACATGTATACTCCGAGTTCAATTGTACGCCAATTGTTTGAATGTATTAGCCGCCTTTTATTATCAACGAATTTGGATCAGGATCATTTTAATTAATTCTTTCTCTGGTGGGCAGATGGCTTTTATGGTAAGGTAGTGTTAATTGCAGTTTAACGAAAAGAGGAAGGAAATAATTGAAAATTAACAAAACGTAAATAAAAAAGAGATGTTTATATAACAAAATGCTGTCATTTATGATCCGTATCGTTTTATTTACCAGGTCCCTAGATAAAAAAAAACGCGGCTATTAATGTGGAGTTAAATAAAAAATTTAAAAACAAAACATCTTCCAGTTTTTACATTTAACGGCTATATTATTGACTTTCTTCAAGCTAGTTTTACTGAGAAACTAGTTCTATGGGAGTTTCAAAATTTAAGTTTCTCAAAAAAAATTATTAATTTGATTTAGATGTCAAACTATGTATGAATATTTTTAATTTGGACGTCAAAGTAATAAAAATTTGTGACAAAATCAAAACTCGAAACCGCTATAAATCTAGTTTTTCGGTGAAACTAGTTTTGAAGAAAGTCAAGAATATGGCCGTTACAAACAAAAATCAATAAAAATACAAAAAATGACGTTTTTTTTGTTTTTTTAAATCAGTTTGTTTAAATTAACAGTTTTTGAGAAATTAAATTTTAACCTCAACATTTTTGAACAAAATTGGGAATTTTTTTTTAAAGCTTATTTTATTCAAAATTTTGTGCATAATTGAGTGCTACATCATAGTATAGGTATTCTATTGTTCTTATGTGCCTCTATATACGATAGGATAGGATAGGATAATCCCAAGACCAGGAATCATCCCCTAAAAAATAGTGCGTAAATTATGGGACCCTGTATAAATAAACTGCTTTTTAAACTTTTTTAGCCATTTAAAAAAAATTACAAAAAGAGGCTGGGCGTGACCCACACTGATAACTTCCCATTGGTTCCTTTGAAACTCGACAATCGATGTTATTTTTTATTAGAAAATTACCAATTAAAAATCTTCGATAAACTTATGAAGGGAAGACCATCTATATGTGTGTTCTCAAAATTTAAAATTTTTGGGTTTCTCCCTGGGCTCATCACTTGGATCTCGTCCTATCTCCGAAATAGATCTTACCAGGTTAAATTCCGAAATTGTTTCTCTATCACATTCATTGCTAAATCAAGAGTTCCTCAGCGTAGCCACTTAGGGCCTCTTCGTTTTATTTTAGCTATTAATAATATACCCCTCTGTATACGTTATAGTGAAATTTAAATTTTTGTGGACGACACATGAAGATTTTTAAAACCATTAAAACTGCTAATGATCGTTTAATTCTTTTAACAAGACGATATAAACAGTTTTGTGATCTGGTTTAGTAAAAACGGTTTGAATCTAAATCCTATTAAATATCAAGCAATGAATTTTTCTTAAAAACAAAATCCTTTAATCCGTTGATTATAAATTATCGCAGCACAATTTACGCCGCGTTCATAATTTTAAAGACCTTGGAGTTTACTTTACCTCTAATCTCGATTTTACAGAGCATATCAATTTAATAGTCAACAAGGCCAATTCTATGTTGGGGTTCATTAAAAGATGGTCTAAAGAATTTCAGGATCCCTATGTTACACTCGCTCTCTACAAAAGCTTAGTCAACCCTCATCTTGAGTACGCTTTCCAGGTATGGACTCCTATTAACGAAACCCATAAAAATAGGTTAGAAGCCGTATAACGTAACTTTATTCGTTTTGCCCTGAAAGGATTACCATGGTCCGATCCTTATAACCTTCCTCCTTATATGAACATCGGATTAAACTTCCTCAGATCCAACCTTTGACTCAGAGGAGAATCAATAATGATCTTATTTTTATTCATCAACTTATAACTGGCTAATTGATTTTTTTTGAAAATCATTTCTGCACGTTATGGCCTTATTATATGTAAAATAAAATTTATTTCAAGTCGTTAGATATCTCTATTCGTTCTCGAGATATCGTCGACGAAAAGAAGTTTCCATGTGTACACAGACATCTCTCTAAACGATGACCTTGAAACGTGGAGAAATGTCAAAATTTTTTCAAACCATTAGAAACACTGCTAAAAAGTCTATTGTCGAAACTGGTTTGCATAAAACCCGTTTAGAAGATATGGTCGTTTGAAAAAACCTAAAATGACCAAAATGTCGGTTTTTTGCATATGACGTCATAGCATAACATATCTATACATAACTTTTATGGCAGTATTCCTAATGCCAAAATAGGATAATTGCGATTAAAAATCTTCATTTGCATTTTTTTCCGCAGTAATAGTATAGGTACATTTTGCCTGGGCTATAGGCTGCCGCCATACATATATGTTGACACTGTTTATGCTAACTCCGCACTCTGGGCCTTCGGAATCATCATCATTACTTTCAACTACTAGTACTTATTAAATTAATTTATTTATGGGTGCATTATCTCTTCTAATAAAAGAGCTGTAGCTACTGCACACAATTTATTATCTACTTTAAGAGATAAATTCATTCTTCTCAAACATATCAACTTCTTACCGCAAAATCCCTGAAAATATTTTGTACACTTTTGATCTGGATCAACTTCCATATCCCATATACACTTAACTTAACTCATAGAAAAGCTTTATAAACCAAGAGATAAGTCATATAAAAAACGACAAAACCTGCAAAACCTCATCCAATTGTCATCAAGACTTATAAGCGAATCAATGTTTGATAAACCTAATTTCCTTTTTATCCTTACATGAATTCCTGGGGGTCTTATAATCTAACCAAGGCAGAAACGGTCCCATTGCTATAATTTGATTTCATACGAATAAAATGAGCTTTTCAAATAACCATTCCATAAGATAAACTAAAGTGAGTAAAAATCTCAAGGGATTTTTTTTTTTTTGGTTTTTGTATTTAGAACATTTTTACTAGAAAAGTTGTTAGTAGGACTTAAGCTGCCTGAAAAGATGATAAGAAATACGGAGTCGATATACCATGAAGTTTAGTTGTCCAAACGAAAAAAAAAAAACGATACCTACACAATCTATACGATACCATAATATCTGACATAACATTGCGTTAATGATATAAAGAACGTGAATACGATTCTTAGAAAATAGGTAATTTTTGTCACAATAACTTAGCAACGCCCCGAACGTATAGGCTAAATATTTTTCTTAGCAAATGTATTCATTTCGGAGAACTTTTTGATTAAGCATAAATAAATTATTTTGACAAAAGAAGCCGTTGTATAGCGATATCCTAGGAGATTGAAAGAATGTATTTATGTTTGTCTTTTGTAATTCCAAAGAATAACATAATGGCTTTATTAAAAATAAAACTTCTAAGGTTGTAAACCTGACTTCTTAATAACAACGTGATAAAAAGAAACAACAACAAAACGAGTTAATGTCGAACTTTATACTGGGCAAATGCAAAGCAATTATTGTTTAAACAAATAAGTACCTAGAACTGGGGCATTACATGGTAGCTACTCCAAATACTCAAATTTCTTAAATAGATTAATTTGGAGGAAGGGCTATGCAGGACAAGGATCCTAGCTAGCTTAAATTGGCGGTACAGTAGATATTTAAACCTGATTCATTCATCACAAGGTTTTGCTGCAATGTGAGCCACCAGTGCTGCCATCACCGGTGAATACTTTTAAACAAAATTAACAAATTTGCAAATTTTACGGAAGAAATTTTTTTTCGAAATGACGACTTTTTTGAAAGTCAAAGTTGTGCTGTTTTGTGCTCAGATCCGAAGAGATAAAAGAATAATTTGTATACGTTTATGCAACGTTTACGGTCAAAATTTTGTGCAGCGTGAAGTTAGAACCGCTATTTTCGATTTTGAAAAAAAAAAAAAAAGAAAGTTATATTGTTATGGGCATAAACTAAAGCTACGAGCAGGCGATTTGCGAAAGACACAAATATTTGCGAGTTTCTACTGACGATGACGTCACGAAAAAGTCGCATACATTTCCCAAAATGTATTCGTTTGACAACATTCGCGAACTTGCAAATAAACATGTTCAGATGATTTGCGAATTTTGTGCCGAAAAACATGCAAATATGTAGATTTGCGATCAAGGGGCTCGCAAATAGTATCGCAAATTGTGTGGCTTATTTGCGAGTTGTTCACATGGTCTGCTAAAGCAATTGTACAAAATGAATCAAAATGCACACAAAAATCTGAGCTCTGAGCCAATTTATTGAAGAGATTCGCTTGCAAATGTACCCATTTGCAGTGTAGTCTCAAATGGTTAGGACGATCGCAAACGCTCGCAAAATGTCACAAATTGTTTGCGTGAGTGTTCAGATGATTTGCGAAGTCGCTATTTGCGATATGAGTATTGCAAATCATCCGCAAATTAATTTTGCGAGTATTGGCGGACTATACCAAAGCGATATTCACACGATTTGCGAGTAAAAATGACGTCAGACTCGCAAATATTTGCAACTTTCGCAAACCGTGTGTTCCTATAGCTGAAGAATTAAACATTAATTTGGTGGCACAAACGGCTCATGAAAAACCAGGGCCTAGTGACTTACAACTCTCAACCATGATTCCTGTGTGCGTATCTGCAGGAATGGAGGGGACCTACAATTTATTGCCGAATCCGAACGGCTAAGGTGAGCGGCACTTTTCTATGACAAGAGGTACTCTTAGAGGATTTGTCACTTCCTCGCAACTTCACTTCCGAAAAAAAACATAAGGTGGAAGCGGCTGGTATTGAACCCCAGACCTCTGGCATGACAGTCCAACGCACTTACCGTTACGCCACGGGCTACTACAAGGAAATCGTGATTTAAAAAATTCACATACAGCACAACTTGTGTTTTTGAACAAATTTAATTTAAAATAAATGTTTTTTTTTTTACGAAATATCTGTGCTTACTTCACGTACATTAAGGGCCACTTGCACAGAAGTTTTTTTGACAGCTAACTCCTGAATTATAAATAATTAAAACTATCTGACTGATTTGAATCAAATCATGTTGTAGCAAAATATTTTTTCTCTATCTAAGTTTAAAAATTTATCTTCTCCTCGTTCTCTGTATAAATATTTAAACTCTGAATCAGGGTTGCCACTTTTCGGCAAACTTTCCGCAGTAGATTCACAAAAAAAAATGCAGTAGATTGAGCTTTTTTGCAGTAGATTTATTTTATTATTTTTTTTTTCTAAAAACAAGGAAGATTAAAATTTAAAAAAAAAATATTACCGGTAATTAAAAAAAAAAATAATTAACATATTTTTCATCAAAAATAAAAAGTGTTGTTAAAAATACAATACCAGCACTGTGTATCACTACTAAAGAAATGCATATAAAGTACAATTGCATTTACAAAATAAGAACTTTAACCTTTTTGTGCAGATTTTATTAAAAACTTGTAATAATTTGCAACATTTAAAAAAAAACACACAAATTAACAAAAACAAGATTTCCGTCAGCTTTCTATATTCATCAAGTTCATCAGTTTTATACATTTATCCGTTCGTTCTGTGCAAGTGGCCCTAATTGTTAATATTTTATTTTACTATTCAAAAATTTAGAAGAAAAATAATTATTTAACTTATAGAAAGCTTATAGAAAAATAATAATTGTTTTTTTTTTATTTTTTTTTATTCGAATCATTTTAATAACTGTTTAAATAATAAGTGTTTAAGTCTTCAAATATATGTAAAATTCCTCATAAAAAAAAAAAAAAACAGATTCTACAGATTAGTCAAGTTTGTAGGTACCTTAGTTATATATTAATTAATTTGAACACAAATCTTAATTCATTTTGCCTATTAATCTTAAAATAATACTTATCAGATCATTTAAGCTTCCTTAAATGATTAGAAAGAACAGGAGATTCCATTTAATTGAATTTTCCATTCATACATATAAAATGATTTTATCCTAATGTATACCAACTTTACATAAACGTTAACCTATCTTGTTGACTTCCTTTTTATAAAGTTTAATGAAAGGAGGGCTTAAAAGATAGATTTTCTCAGGCAAAGTGAACTTGAAATTCTATATGCTAATCGTGTTATTTTAATTGATTGCTCAAGCAGATAGGAAAACCCAGAGATTTGTGAATTATTTAAAGGGGAAGTATATAAAAAGCCTATAATATTCTTAAGCAGAAAATGTTTTCATGAAAATGTATATTAAAAAAATATGTATATATATCTTGTAATGACAAGACAAGTTAAGAAGTAGGTACCTTCCCAGGCAAGGCAGAAAAAATTAATAAATTGATTTAATTTGATTAATATAATAAACATGAAACATGAATAAAATGTTGGCTAAGCTAACCTTTAGAAATAATATCTAATATGAGGGTTTAGATTAAATCTATGTACTTCAATAATAATAAAAATGGGATTAACAAAAAAGTAAAAATGTATAGAAAAACTTCAAGGGCTCTTATCTTTAGGTACCTATGCTTCGATTTTCAATAACGCTAATTGTCGTAATTCTTTTGTACCTAAATAAATTTAGGTACAATTAAACCTGCTTAAGAGAAAAACCCGCTTATGTGAAATACTTTTTTCATCCCCGAGTATTTTTCGACCAATTTACCTTTAAAACACGCCGCTTAAGCGAAACTCGTTTAAGTGAAAAACCCGGATACCCGAAACATATTTTCAGTTCAATTTAATATTTTTCATAAAAAAAAAAACTGTCTTAAGTGAAAAAAAAAATAGAATCGCAGAGAACGAAAAATTTGCTGAATGCTTTCCTTCCTTCTTTATTTTTCACTTTCACTATTTTCACCACGAAAATGACATTTGAATTTCTGATTATTTCACAAACGTTTACATTTACATTTTATAAACGAATTGCTTTGTCCTCTCAAACAAAAATCCAAAGCAACATTTCAACTGGCTCAAGAGGTATATGTACGTATTTTGACATTTATTAAAAAGAAAATTACATTTTCATAATTCAAAGATAAATAAAAGATAAATACAAATATAAATATAAATATAGTTAACACTAGGTATTAATGAAGAAATCTATGTAAGATGAAATGAACTTAATAGAAATTGCGTATTGACAAGGCCCTCACTAGTCAACTGATGAGTCTAAAGTGAGATCGCCGGGACGAAACGCCATAATTTGTATGGACTAAAGACCGTTAAAAGCTATTTTGAATCAAAAGATACATAAAATTGTTTCTAGCCTTAATTCTCCGCTTAATGGAATTTGTAGAACCGCTTAGGTGAAATTTTTTTCACTTATACGGAATCCGCTTAAGTGAAATTTTTGTTCACTTAAGCGAGGTTCGTTTAAGTGAAAAGGATACAAAAAAAATGTAATTGGTGGGTCTCGCAGTTATGCATATCCGCCTGTCTGCGTGTCTGTCTGTTTATTAGACGATACTGAAGTACTGATACTCAATATTCTTCGACATTTTTTTTTCATTTTTCTAGGATCGAAGATATGAACTTGCCATTTTTTTTCTAGCTCTCACGATTTTTAGATTCAATTTGTTTCAATAGATATAGGTTATCTTTGTGAAAAAAATCCGAAAAAGGGTTTTTCTCAAAAATGAATCGGAACCTTAAATAGTATTGTTAATCTAAATTTAAAAAAATATATATATGTAAGGGTTTTTTGGGTGATAACAAGGTCCCGGATTGTTATGTGCTAAAAAACACAAAATATGCGCATAAAATATGCACATAAAATAAGAGAACAGGCGCTAAAAAATTAATATGCCTTTAAAAAGTTATTTAAAAAGATGAAAAAAACATACAAATATAAAAATAAATCAGTCTTCTATTCAAAAGTCAAAAAAATTAATTAACAAAAATTGGTCTATCATTAACAAGTTGCTGGAGATTTGTTGACATTTATTGTTAATTTCTTTAAAATCTCTTGTACCTTTTACTCAAAGAAACAAAATATGTAGTTAAAAAATGTTCTATGGTTTAAGAGTATCTTGGTTGAACACAACTTACGTAGTGTGAAGAGGAATATCAAAAAAACCTCCTCAAATTGCCGAACGAGGAGATTTTGTCCACCCACTTCGTGCCTTTCTCACAATAGAACTGTAAGTTTCTGAAAACTCGATTTCTTCGTGTGAAAGGTAAAAAAAAACCTTTCCATGTTCTTAAGTTTGAATTTAATTTGTATGCACTTTCGTCAAAGTAAGAAGTTTAATTTTTAAAATTTGTTTAATATTTTAAAAACATGCACGAAAAATATGCCCGAACATCAAAAAAAAAATGTATATGTATTTATTTTAAAAATATGCGAAAATATGCTCTAGTAATTGAATGCCATTTTTAATGAATTTTCCTGATTCAAAAAACTAACTTAACTAACTAACGTTTACCAACAGAAAATATGTATTACCATAGAAATCCTAGCCCTGGCTGATAACACACGCGCTGTGTAGGCTGCAAAGCTTTCGAACCATCATATTGATATTGAAGGTTTGAATGAAAGAACAACAACTTGAATGAGCTACCATCAAGTTTTTTAGGCTGGAGTAATTAGCTATGTATAACACGGTCACCAGGCCGATCATCAGACTCCTTTAGTGGTGCTTAGTCTATGTAATGTTTGTTCAATTTTCATTTGAAAAAACAATTTGCCTCACTGGGGATCGAACCATAGTCTAAGCGTCTCTGGGCCAAGTGCACTAAACGCACTGCGTTACCGAAGGGCACTGTAGGTTTGTATTGTTTGACAACTGCATTTCAATTAATTCCAATTTAATTCTTGACCAGCGTCAAATCTTTTATATCTACGTACAATCTCCCTCTTTTTATGTGTTTAACGAATTAACGAATTGTTGGCTTAAAAAAAGAGTATGGAGAAAAAAGATAAAATCCGAATAAACAACAACTTGCTATTGTTGTTAGCAACTATATTGTAGTTACATACATATATAAATAATAAGTTTCAATAATGTAATATATGTTTAAGAAAAAATGATAAGAGTCGAAAGTAAGTACTAACATAAACAATTAAAAAAATATATTAATGACTTTGAGTTTGAAGAACCAATGACCAGAACAATAAATCCCCGTTGCAACCAACATTTTACACTTAGTTCATAAAAAGTTATTGAAAATGGCAGCTTACACCTTGAAGAAAACAATAAAAAGAAATACAAAAAAAAACAAGATATTTTACCTTAAATTTTTAAAATAAAAATTCTCGAAGCATAAAAATGTTCTTAAATGTAACCACAGCCTTGTTTTTAGTTGATCTAAGTTATTAAAAAAGCTAAGAGGTTTTCTCACAAGTATAATTTTTTTTTTTTTTGTTGTGATTCCTTTTTTTTCAACAAAAGTCCAACCAATGTCCAAGGAATCGAATTAAATATCATCGCATATATAATTTTATGTTTTAATTCTTTTTCTGTTTATTTAATTTTGATATAAAATTCTTAGAAAAATAATTTCAATAACCCTATTAAATATTTTTTAACCCAAACAACGTTGCATAACATTGATTCCTCAAAAAGGACAACATGCTTTTATATTGAAAATATTAACAAGTAGGTATGTCTATATTATGTAGGTAGTTATCTATATATTTTGTTCAATTTCAATATCATCTACATATTTGCACATTGTATACGGGAAAAATGTTTGCTGATGTATTTTATTTTAATTCATAATAATATTGATTTGGTATTGGTTTAATATGCACACATATACCTACATATGTATATACATATGTATAAAGCCCTCAGGGAATTCGGAATATGTTTAACAACCAATATATTAGATACACTTGTTAAGTTGGTGTCGAATTAAATTTAAATAGAGTTGTGGCTGGTAATTTTATTGGGTTAACCACATTGATTGAGGAGGTATAGGTATAATCTATAGCATACTATAATCAATTGATTTATGAAAATATTTAATTCCAAGTTGTGTCATTTCCAAATGGTTTTTGTGGGAAATTATTTAATGACATATTAAGGCTGTATACAAATTTTTAACCGCCAAATTAAATAGGTCTCGTATTTTTGGAATAATTTGAATTTTGAGGATGATCAAGGTATGCAGCAAAAAAGGATTCTATTTGGTTTGTTGGGTAGGATTGGTGAATTCTGCTTCATTCAAAGATAATTTAATTACTATTAATTATACCAACTATTTTAAAATATTTTTTTATAAATAAATTTTTATTTTTATTACGACTAGATTTACGAGTCCACAAATTTGGAATTTAATGAAAACAAAACGTGTAGCAATATATACTTTCTACATTTAATATACATATTATATATAGGTAGGCTACATTATATCTGGTTAATTTTGAATTCATAAAAAATCTGATTTCGATAATCGACTACAAAAACGTGAGTCTCGCAAATTTATCCGTATGTCTAGTGTCTGTTGGACTATAGCCTTAAAAGATGGGTCATAGTTTTCTTTGAACTCGGTACCTAACTATCGTTTTTTGAACATTTCCCCGACAATTTTTTTATTTTGTCAGGAGAAAAAATAGCTTATGGCCTTCCATTTTTTTAGCATTTTTAGGAAATCTAATTTTTCTGATTTTTGGAAAATAAACTCAATTAATTTTTTATTAATTCATTATTCTCATATTGCTATTCAGTACAAATTATATATATACATACCTAAGAGTATCGTACATTGATATATATAAAGATTAAATTTAATTTGATATATATAAAGAATACAGATACTTATACAAATTTTACAATAGTAGTTCAGAGAGAATAGTAGTTAGTGACATTGGTATTTTATAAAAATAGAGGTAATGCCACTTCAAAGTAAAAAATTCATTGTGGGGTGTACAATTTTAAGAAAAGATACTTTTAAAAATGCAAGTTAAAAAAAAGATTGAAAATTGATATGTGAAAGAAAATCAAAGTTACTTTTACAAATTCATATTCATTTCTATTATAAAAATAAACTAAACAATGTAGCTCAACAAAACTTCAATTTCATCATGGTTGAAATCAAGAAGCCAGAGTTTTACTTTTTTCAAAAACGAGAATAGAGTTTTTATGGCTCGTATGCTAGCAGGGAGGCGATTAAACAGTTTGCGGGATACAATATGATAAGAATTTCTAAAACTTGTAGTACGAAAGGTAGGAACTGCAACTAAGGATTGGTAATTACTGCGTAAATTATATGCTTCAGATATTGGACTCTGCAAGTACCCACCTCTCATAAAAAAATCTTGAGAACCTTGTAATAAAATAGCTGTCTCACAGGAAGAATCTTTGTGCTTCTAAAAAGCTCCATGGAATGAGAAAGACGGGAAGAGTTACAAACCTTTCTTATAGCGCATTATTGCAGCACAATTAGGTGCTTTAGTTTGTTCCGGTATGTACCCCCAACTCATACCATATTGCAATCTGGAATGAAAAATTCCATAGTAAAATGTTTTTAAAGTACAAAACATTCTAAGACGATAAAAACAACGGATTGTCGAAAGAAAATACTGTTTGAGACCTGAAATATGCTCCGACCAAGTATTTAACACAGTTAACGTTTTCAATTTTGAAGCATTTGTCGTCGCAAGTAATATTAGAATTAAAACAAACATATGTATTTTGAATAGAACTCATATAAAGATTAAACCTTGCACAGCTAGATGAATGAAACATAACATCAATATTTGTAGTCTCATTAGAATTGAGGGAAAAAAAACATAAGTTTTGTCTTACTGCTTACTATAAGTTTATGTTCATGAAACCAAACTCTCAAAAGGTGCACATCATGATTTAAATCAGCCACTAAGTTCAATAAGTTTTCAGAACTGTACGCGATTCCCAAATCATCTGCAAAAGCCCTTACTTCTCCAAAAAGTGGTTGTTCAAAAACAGAATTAATATAAATTAAAAAAAGGATCGGCCCAAGAACCGACCCCTGAGGAACTCCTAGATTGATTATCCTGGAGTTACTCAAATTGCTGCCGATTTTGACCTTTTGCTACCTGTTTTTCAGATAGGATACAAACCAGTCATATATAAACCCACCGGAAGCCCGCATAATATAGTTTATTTAACAGAATATTGTGATCTATCATATCAAAGGCTTTCGTTATATCTACAAAAAGTCCGCTACAAAACCTTTGATCATCCAATCCTTTATAAACAAAAGAGCAAAAGTCCAATAGAGCATCTTCAGTTGAGAGCCCAGTCCTAAACCCAAACTGTTTCGAACTTAAAAAATTGATTTTTTTGAGAAACTTTAAAACCCTGCATTTAATTATTTTTTCAAATATTTTGGATAAAGAAGGCAACAACGAAATTGGTCTATAATTATTTCTGTCTTTTTTGCTCCTTTTTTTAAAAAGAGGTATTACAATGGCACGTTTAAGTTCATCTGGAAAGATACCAGAGAAAATACTCAAATTAAAAAGATATGCCAAAATATCGACAATGTTAAATGCAATTTTTTTTTAAATACAATGTTAGAAATACCATCATTACCGTAAGAGCTAGAGCTGTTCAGACCATTAATGGTTTTTAATATCTCAAAGCCAGTGATTGATTCAAAACAAAAACTATTTATTTGAAAAGTAGAGCTAACTATAGAACTGGACCCATTGAAAGAATAACATTGATGTGAATTGTGACTCGAAAATGACTCCTGTCCAACTGAAACAAAGAATTCATTGAATGCGTTAGCTACTGCTGTAGGTTCAGAAATAATTTCGTCACCGTTGTTCAATGTTATCGAATGTTTTTGATCGCTTACATTTCGATTAATAATACTATTTACCACTTTCCATTCTTTTTTTAAGTTTGAGACATTCTTATCTGATTATGATAATAATTTACCCTACATATTCGGATTTCCTTGTTAATTTTAAGACTAATTTGACTACAGCGATTTTTTAAACTCGAATTTTGTGGGTGTCTAGTACATTTAATTTGAAGTCTATGTTTCTGTTTAATTTTTTTGAGAAGAAAACGGTTCTTCCAAGGCTTAATCCGTTTTTTAGACTTACTGAGCACAATGGTGTAACTAGAAGCGGCAATGGAATTCTTTAAAATTTCAAGAAATATCGGGAATCGGGGATAGGCTGCATTTTGCTGGAAAACATTTCTTTTCTTTTTTTTTTAAACGCGCAGTGGTAAAAAAACGATCTACATAGGTGGACAAAATTAAAAAAAAAAAATGTATTTCAAAATTAACTGAAAACATCATACATTTCTTCTTTATTTTCAGAGCTTTTTGTGTTAAATTTACAAAACTGAGCTTTAAATGAGCTTTACAAATTTTGAATAGTTCAGTTTTTGTAAATTAAGCGCGATTTATTTGATTATTTGAAGAGCTTTATAAGCTGAATCTACAAAAACTGAGTTTTAAATGAACTTTTGAAATTTTGATTAGTTCAGTTTGTTTTTTAAATTCAGTTTAGAAAGATCTGACAAAAAAAATTAACAAAAATTGCAGAGCTTTCTAAGTCGAATATTCAAAAATGTGTTTTGCTTACATAAATACATAAAAAGTTTCTACACAACACTCTGTATTTCTAAAACGCATATATGAAAATTCCGCGTTTAAAAATTCTGTTTGTCTACAAACAATCATGAAATCCTATTCTTTAGTTTTAAACTGAATAGAAAATAGATTTCAGAAGTTCTAAAAACGAAATAAGACCCGAAGGGCGTTTTTTCGCAGCAATACGTCGCCCGAGAATAGTTTTGTCGTCTACGCCATTTAAGCATTTTTGGGAAATCGCATTTTAAGTTTCACGTTTGAATAAAAAAGAAACAAACCGATAGAATTTTCTGTATTTTTAATAGAATATTATGTGAAAGTATTCTAAGTTGTTGAGTCTGTTTTGGCTTTCAAATTATAGAGGTTTTTTCCTAAAATCATTTTGTCGTATACGCCTCAAAAATGAGTACTTTGTTAGCACCCCATACACGTACGACAAAGTAAACGCGTGGAATCAAGTGTGAAGTAGAATTAAATGCAATAATTTTAAATTTAATACAAAGAGAATTTTCAAAAGGTTTAGATATTATTTTATAAAAAAAAATTAAAATACACACATTCTTAAAAAATAGTGAAAATTTTGATGAATTGATAACTAATATACAAGGGTATATGGTGATTCGCATGAGGTGTGACAAAAAGCTAGAGCGTGCAGGTTGGGTTGAGGTAAGGAAAAAAATTAATGGGAAGGGGGGTCTATTTCCCCCGTTTAGCCGGAAGAGGCAATTTTCTAAAAAAAATCGACTTGTAATGGAAAAAATAAAAATGAACAAAAATACCTAAAATATCATAAATAATAAAATAAATTTGATGGCACAACAGCTCATGAAGAACTAGGGCCTAGTGACTTACACAACTCTCAACCATTCCTGTGTGCGTGTCTGCAGGAATGGAGGGGACCTACAGTTTATTGCCGAATCCGAACGGCTAACGAGCGGCACTTTTCTGTGACAGGAGATACTCTTGGAGGATTTGTCAATTCCTCGCAAGAATTGCTCTCCTTTTTTGTAAAGCCCCCATTTCCATTAAGAGAGTATAGTAAAATAGATAGATATCGTTATTTTCAAGTTTCCCAAAAACTAAAAGAATGCAAGTTGCATGCAAGTTTTTCATGCAAGTTGCATGCAAGTTTTTCATGCAAGCTAAGTTTCAAAAGCAGTTTTTTAAAAATCTGTTTTAAATTCATAATCTTTTCAAAATTCAGTTTTTTTGCAAATCTGATAGTAAAGCATTGCAAATAATGAAAATACATAATAGACACTTTATCATCTTCATATACATATTTTATTCTGCATATGGCCTTAGTTTTCTTTTCATAAATGCGGCCATATTTCCATACTTGAATGCGGTCTTATTTCTATGATTCGTTGGAAATAAGACCAACTTGGCGATATTTCAGTTTTTTTTTAATGGAAATAAGTCCACATTTTGAATGTGGTCTAATTTTGTCGGGCGTTATTTCACGTCACCGCTTGAATTATCGTCGAAACTCAGTCAATCTGCAAAAATCGTTGATTTAAAGTTCCTGAACCAATCATCAATATTTGAATCAGGTTTGAACAACTGGCCCTAAAAGTACTAAACAAAGTTTTAATTTAGTTTAATAATATTAATTTAAGCTTGCTATTGATTTCTATGACCACATGATTTACATATATAAAAGTGCAACCTTGTAGTACTACGCTATATATTTTGTTTTTATCAATTTAATTTTTTGAGAAATGCAAAAACGCATTTTTGTTTGCAATTTTAAATTGAATGCCAAGATTTATTTATATATGTATATTCATTGCGATCAAAATAATTACTTGAAAATTAATGCGTTTATTGGTTTTTGTGTTTTCTGATGATGATCTAAAATATAAACTAGCAACGGAAATAGGCTATCTCTGATGCATGAAATTAAATGTGCAATGTTTTAAATTGAATTCTTCAGATATAAACCGTGTATTTGGATGTTGTAGGTATAATGTGTTATATATGTATGTGTGTGTAGGTTATGTGCAGTGCATTCCATAAACAAAACGAGGACCGAAGCAGCATCGAAATCTCGCACAGACTATATATATACAAAGCATTATACACTTTACTTGTTATTTTTATCGGCAATATCAAAATGACTTATCATAAAGATTATCGGCCAAAATATTTATACAATCGAATGCGTTTAACGAGTCGATTGTAAAAATAATTTGGAACTACGCCAAAAACAACACCTCACATCAGCAAAACTGATATACCACATGGGATGTCTTACAAAAATGTTCGCTTTTTTGATGTGGTGTTTGAGGATTTATGATATTCCAAACTACTATATGAATTTTCTTTGGGATAATAAACAAAATATTCCTATTTCAAATACATAACATGGCAAAGAGTTGAGGAGATAGGTGATGTGTTGTGTGAGGGGTGTTTTGTGTTTGTTTGTACAAAGCCCCATGATCGATGAAATTCAATTGGAATTTCAAAGAAAATTACGGGTAATAAAGCAAGTGATAAACCACGAAATTATTTTTCCAAATGATTCATTAAAAGTTAAAAGTTTTTGAGTGAGTGGATTATTGTTTTTGGTTTTTTGTTGGTTAAAAGATTTTATTGTTATGGTTACCTATATAGAAGCATAAAAAAGTTTAAACTTTGATGTACTCGCACATTCAAATACCTAGCTGCAGGAAGTTATCGTTTTTTTTTTTTTGAACAAGAAAAAATGTATCGATGGACTATAAGAAAGAGGTAAGTATGTAATACAGTCCGAGATTTTTATAGTTTCACCTCATTTGAACTAAAAAAAAAAACAGTTATTTTTTTTTATGAAAAATCGCAAAAAAAATGTAAATGAAGAATCACCCAAAACATTTGGGCGAACTTGAAAAATGCAAGAAAGCCCAAAAACATATTTTCAAAAACACACAAAAAATAATGAAAAATCGCCCAAAAATGAAAACAGAAAAAAACGTTTTTTTGATGTATAAATAAAAAAGTCTATTTTTTTTAGAACAGTCATGGTGACGCGATTTGTAATGATAATGATTTTACTAATTTTATAAAACAAAGTTTTGACCGCACCGGCGGCGGCGCGGCGCGGGCGTGTGCGGGTGTTTTTGGGCGATTTTTCGCATAGCCAAATGATACTGTCAGTTTTACTGTGATATTTGAGAATTAAGTAAGGTCAAGGCTACGAACTAGCATATATTTCGAAGTAGAAAATGGAAATTAATTTATTTCTATTGAGGAGAGTAATAACTACAACAGTAAAGTAAGAGTTAAATAGTTATTTCTCCCAGTAAAAAAAAAGATAATGCATTACCTACTAGGTCGCACGAACTTGCTCTTATTTAGGTACGATCACACTGGGTCTTAAAGCCTGAATAAATAAATCTATTTCTGAAATTTAAAAAAAAATTGTTTATGCCTTAATTGTATGCCACCTAAAAACGAACCATAAATGTGGTGCTAAAAGTTCATGTGGCCTTTGACTTTGAAAAAAACTTAAAAAAAAACTATTTAAAAAAAAACTATTTAAAAAAAAACTATTTAAAAAAAAACTATTTAAAAAAAAACTATGCCTGACCAATTATTGAAACTATCTGAACTTTTATGACATTTTACTGACCTTTTAAATTACATATGTATGTATGTACTTGTTTTGTCTTTTACTGTGACCTTGAAAAAAACTTTAAAAATTAATTTAAAAAAAACCTATGCCTGACTGTCCAGTGCCCCTTCAAGTGGTATACTTTTTTGCAACTATCCCATACATGAGGTGTCAAAAATCGCGGGTGACCTTGAAAAACTTCAACCCTAGATTAAAAATTTTCTAGGCCTGACCAATTTCTGAAACTATCTGACCTTTTATGACCAATTACTGACCTTTTAGACTGCATACTTTTTTGCGAAAATCCCATATATGGGGTGCTAAGATCCCACAGCCATACTGAAGAATTGTTAAAAATCAGCATACTATTTAATTTGAAATTAATTTATTAAACAAAAAAAAAACATATTAAATTGTTTTGAAAGCTCAAAAAAGTACATTATCTAATTTTTTTTAACAGATTTTAATTTGTGAGAAAAAAAAAATAAAAATCGTATAGCGGTTTTAAAATTACATATTTTGATTTTTCGAAAATTTTGATATGCAATATCATTTGAACTTATTTATTAGAAGCTCTTGTGTAAAAAATGATATTTAAACCGATAAACAGAATAAGTAAAATAGTTACATGATGGCTTACTGTAAATTTAGTATATCTACAAATTAATCAATTTTAATCAAAATCGTAGGAGTCGTTTTCGATAAAACTAAGATGTTCAGCCCTATCATAGTATCCGATCGGAACGGAATTTTCTCCGAATTTTAAGAAATATTAGAAAAATAAGAAATATCACTTTAATTTTTCCTTTTCAACTGCACATTGAAATAATTTTCCGGAGGTGTAACCGCTTTATGAGAAATTTGTATCATTTAAATGAAAAATAAAAAAATATTTTGTATGAGTCGGAGAAATTTCCGTTCCGATCGGATACTATGATAGGGCTGATTATCTAATGGTTTTTAAACATTTGTGTCGGTGGTACCTAACGTAAATTTTGACAATAAGAATTATTTTTGTTTAAAACATAGATAAAAAATCTTTTGTTGCCAAGTTTCATAAAAAGTTGACCAAGTTGTTTTTGAATTATTAAGTTTCCAAAAAAAATATTGAATTTTTTTTTTTAAATCCATACAAAAATTTTGAAAATTTTGCTATGCTTTTAAATTTTTAGAATATTCTCCATAAAAAAAAAATTATCAAAAGCAGCTGATTTGTTTTCGAGAAAAGCGGAAATAAAAAAAAGGTCCAATTTTCGGAACTTCTATTTTCACTAAAAGGTAGCAAGCCTTATACCCATTCAAAAATATTGATTTTTTTTTAGAGAAATCTGTGGAGCAATTTTTTGAGAGACGTACCTAATATTTTACAAAAATGCTAAAAAATTAAAATTGTATGGCACCTACCGTTATACAGACAGACAGGCGGACAGAATTGTGAGAAAGACTTTTTTCGTCTTCCCTAACATTGTAATGTCAAGTTTGATCAAAATCTCGAGTTCGATTTTTTTTAAGAATCCAAAACTTGCCATATGTATGTAGTACTTTCCTATATACCGCATGTACATTAATATGGTAGCTAAGTACTATTATTACATACATAATTAGGAATAAATTGACTAAAAAACCTCTGAAATAGTTTCGTCATGTAAACCATATCTCTATTAGGTAGGTAACAAAATTTTAAGGGTTTGTTTCAGAATGTCTGATTAGTTTCCCATAACTATCCGACAATTAAATTATCCGCAGCTTAAATCCTCTCATTAAAAAACTTTGAGTTTCACAATCATAAATTATTAATGTGTCGATTAGTTAGTTGTCAGTTAAATTTCAGTTTTCCAAAACAATTGACTGATTGAAAACATTCAATCAAATAATTATTATTAAATTAATTCTTAAATGTGAATTTTGAAGTGTGTTAGCTAAACTTTTTAGACCGTGAAGTGGACCGAGGCCCTTGGTATCGCTGCCAATTGATAAAATTCAGTTTGAACAATTAGAAAATGTACGTGGATAAGTGTATTTGAGCGGTTTAAAATACTTTTTATAATTTAATGCTAAAAGGATAAGATTTTAATATAAGACACATTATAATTTAGTACGAAAAGGTTTGATTTTAATCTAAGAGAAATTATAATTTAACGCAAAAAGGGTTAGATTTTGTTCTAAGAGATTAGAACATAATTCCAAAGATTAAAGCATAATCCCAGGGATTAAAATTTAAATCCAAAGGGCTAAAATTAATCATTTAATTTTAGAAAAGATTTCGTGCGCAACAAAGTAAATACCTATTCATGTCGATTATGGAATCCACAATAGTGGATCCGCAGTGATTCGCAATACATTTTTCTCATTTCTTTCCACGTGAAATGAATCAAAAGAAAAGAGAGCACTATACTGCGATTCACTGCGGATGCAGTTTTGCGGATTTAATAATCGGCATAATTACTTTCTTACATTTAAATAGTTTTTGTATTAGTTGTAATACGAAAAGTATTAGATTTTAATATTTAAAAAAATATATGTACATAATTTAATACGAAAAGTGTTAGGTTTTAATCTAAAAGATTAGAAGTAATCCAACACAACACAAAATTACGTTCTCAAAGTATTAAATTAAAACTGTTATTGGTAATAAGAAAAGAGTTTGATTTTGATCTAAGAGTTTTTAGAATATAATTCTAAAAATTATAATCTAACTTCCGTCCGTTATATTTTAATATACAAAGAAGTATTTAATTTAAATTATTTTAATTTGATTGAAAAAGAGAGCGTCATTTTTTAATTCAAACAAATTAACCCCAAGGAAGCAGCATCAGCCATATTTAAATATGAACACAATGTTTTCGTCATACTTTTAGGGTAACCATAACTTGGAAAATATGATTTAATGAAATAACTATCTTGTTTTGTTTTGAGACCGCGACTTTTAATATTTTTTATATGTAATCAATATTAAATTCGTATTTTGATTCGTTCATTTTTGGCGAGATCATATTGTTTTTAGTTGTAAAAAGCACTCTTTTTTATAGGGGACATAAAAAGTTATTCGTGATATTTTTAGAACAATACAAAATTTTAGCATATTTGTGTAAAGAATTGAATTCTCTACAATTTAATCACACTTAAATCAATGCGACCACGTACTTATGCAGTACGCAAAGATATGCTTTATTCAGTCTACAGATTTGCGTTTAATGCTTTGTTAAAAAAAATTTTGAGTGCTTACTTTGTTATACATTACACACCGACTCCACAGGACATAGAGATGTTCAACATCCCAGCCACAATCAAATGTACAATCAGGTGGTTTTTTTTCTGCTGGGAAAATTATGTCATGTCATTTGGTAAATTCCACTAATGAGTTTGAGCTTTGAAACTGTGATTTTCGGTGCATTTGTGTGAATTTCAGTCCAAAGTTCTGTCAAGGTTCAATCAAAAAAAATAAAATTGTACTAAAATGAACAAAAAATTAGAGTTTCAAAGTAAAGGAACGAACCTATAAAGTTCTTGCGGTCATTGAGATTCCACAATAGAGCCTTGGCGTCCTTACCACCGGATGTGCAAAAAGAACCGTCAGGGGCGACAGTCACGGTGTTCAAGTAGCCGCTGTGTCCGTCGTGGTTGTTCAAACTTGCAGTTGGCCAGTTTGACGAGAAACGCACACAAGATACACAGTCGGTACGCCCCTCTTCTTGAATGGTGTACTTGCACTCGGCCAATACATTCCACAGCTTGATGGTTTTGTCCAGAGATCCCGAGACAATTTGACGGCAGTGCGAATGTCCGTAGACGCCGCTTTTGGGAGCAACCGTAGTTGTTTTCATCGCGTCTCAATTTCCACACAATCAAGGTCTTATCACGATATGCAGATATGATGGTATCGGGATCCATTGGGTTGGTGGCGATTTGGGTAATCCAGCCCTTGTATCCCAAAATATTAACTCGTAAATTGTCTCAGACAAATTTAATAAATTTTACCGGAGCGATAGCGACGTACGTCAAGTCAAGCCGACGCGCCGAAATCCGAAAAACTTTAACGAAAAAAAAAGAGACGCCATTAAAGAAGAGTATTTTTATGGCGTTTCTTTTGTTTGTGCATTCGTGTACAGCGGCACTATTTCTCGACAGACCGAGATTTTCAATCCATGGGTTGAACGATCAATTTAAGAGTTGAGTTGAACTTAAAGCCTAAGTGCCTGTTTACATTGTATTTTTGACGAACGGCGAATCCAGTGAGATGGGTAGATTTTGTGTGAGTAAGAAAGAGAAGGGTTAATTCCACCCAAATTACGCCGATGCGCCAATTTCAATAAATGTTTTCGGATTGAGCACGAAGAATTTTTTTTGTGTGAGTGAGAGATACATGGTTGTTAAAGATGTGAAATAGGGATGGGTAGATTGAAATGAAAGGATTTTTTCTCTATAATGTAAACACGAGGAACATTTTGATGAACGAAAATATGCTTCATCAAAAATACAATGTAAGCAGGCACTAATATACAGGGGCCCAACTATGTAACTCAATTCTACTTTCGAATGATGTTTGCGATTCTACTATCAAATGGGACTATGTATGATAGTAGAATCGAATGCAAGTACTGCCAACCATTAGTCAAAAAATTTGCGAATTTCAATACATATTTATCATTTATAATTAATAATATTGACAATCGATACTTACATTTTGTTTTATTACTCTCGATGCTTCTTTTGCTCGCAAACACATTTGAATTATGTCGTTTTTCTTTCAGCCAAAAAAAATTGATCCCTGTGAGGGATTTTGATCCCGGACAAGTTTTATTTGCATTACATTCAACCAAAAAAAAATCAATCCCTGACAATTCGGGATCAAAATCTCTGATCCCGAATTAAAGAGAGATTTACACCTACATGAAACACGCACTTGCACACTTTGATTCTGTGATTTTCTATTTCATTTGCATTCCGTTTTTGATTCTTTGCCTATCAAAATTATTTTTTGCTTTATTAAATTAAAATTATTTTTGACAAAATTAAATTTGACATCCCACACATACATTTGCAAACAAAAAACAAATCCAATCTGCATTTCTTTTGCCAAGAAAGTTCGTGATCCGGGATCAAAATCCCTATTTGCAAAAGAAAAACGACATTAGAACACAAATTTGCGAATTCGGCTGACTTTGACATTGACTTTCGATTTACATACTACCAACTTCGCGAACCAAAACAAAAATCAATTGGCACCACTAGACCAGGTTTGATTATCATTTACTATAGAATTACAGAGTTGTGATTTTGCGAATTCGGTCAATCGATTTACATAGTTGGGCCCCAGTTCTTTTGACTAAAAAAAACTATTGTGGTAAATAAAAAATCTTTTTTTCCGGTAAAAAAAAAATATCTGTGGTGAAACAAATTTGTTTTTAGTCGAATATTACATGGTGCCGGCAATTGGCGGAGTCATGACTATCCGATATTTTGTCTCTTTCACACTCATTTAGGCTTATAAAGAGTTATAACTCTTGAGGCACCGTGTAAGTACAAACGAGGCTTAAGCCTAGTATACAGTTCCTCCTCGAAAAAAAAATACATGTACTTCTTATGGGAGTGATTTTATCGCAAAAGTTTTATGCTGAAAAGTTTTTTTTATTGAACTGTGAACTAACCCCATAAATAAAAAATTATACTCACCACGATTCTTTTTCGCGCAAAACAATGTCAGCGACATTGTTTTGTGCAACAAAATCTAGTTTGTTCCTACACGGTGCCTCAAGAGTAATGACTTTTTATGAACCTAAAGTTGTAGCGTTTCATTTGGAATCAGGGATGTACGGGTGGATCTTTGCGTAATACTCTAAAGATATCTTGAAGCTACTGGTGGCATAATGAGAGCAAATGACTATAAATACACTGGAAGGGTAATTGGGTTTTTTTTGATCTTTGCGACGACTAAATTCTTTCAAAAATGTTCTAACATTTAAATTTTCCCAGAAAGGTAAATGTCAATTTGTTCCAGAATTAGCTGTAGTTAATGTCACGTCATGGGCAATATTGCCGACAAAAGATGAGAAGGCAATTCAAGCAGCCGTTGCTCATATTGGACCAGTTGCTGTTTCAATCAATGCTGCGCCAAGAACATTTCAACTTTACAGGTAAATAATTTATTTTTAATATTCCCATTAAACAGTTTTATTACTTTCAATTGGGTAAGTGAAAGAAAACCGTAAGTGGGAATAAGAGCTCTTGATATTAATGTTTAGACTTGTCTCGGTTCGACATAAAATTTCTTTGGGAAAAAGCAACGATTTGTATTTTATTTTACAAGTTTATAATCAAAATCACATCATTATTTTTCCTGTTTTTTTTTTTTTTTTTTTTGCCAACCCAAACCCCCGAGCATAAGCATGCCGAAATTTCGCAAGTGCGAATAGTTTTCCTTTTTATTCACACTCAAAATATGCGTTAATAAATTTGCCTATCGAGTACAAATTATCTGTCAAAAAATTTGCACTTCACTCTTTCCGAAACGCAAAATTTGATGTGTACACGGATTAGAGTGTAAGTACACTGAAAAAACTAACGCTTGCGGGATTGGGGTCCTGTCCATGGGCGAAACATGATGAATATTTTTTTTAATTCTATTCAACTTTGTAGGTTTTTTCTGTGCCATATATATCAGTAATTTTGAAAAAAAAATTTAATCAGATGGTTAGTATTTTTATTTATTGGCTTTGAGTGCCATCTATCGGAAAACTTGAAATTTTTTTAATCACGTGCACTTTTTACTCAAAAAAAAAATATATTGCATACGTTTCAGCTCAATCTGATGGTTAATTTTTCAGTTGTTAGTCACCGGCATCTCACACTCAATTCAACAGCAATTTGTAGCGAAACGTTAGGAGTGATTTCTGTATTGAACTCGCTTAGTAACTATTTATAAACGAAAACGTGGCTAATCCGAAAAAATTTCCATGCTCAGGTCTCAGGGGTATTTCATAATTTTCTGGCTTAAAACAATGCAATGGAGCCGAAGCCGGAGTCGCAGTTAAAACATCCGTCAAATTATTAAATACACACAAAGAGGCTGATTAAACGATTCTTTTCTTCGGTTGTTTTGTGTTTCGTCTTTTTGACAGATTGGGCGAGAGGTGTAGAAATGTAAGGGGAATTCTACACCCCTCAACTTGTCTGTCGAAATGACTAAAGACGAAACGAACGAAAAAAAGAATCGTGCAATAAGCCTAAAAATCATTGCTACGAGCACAATGGAACGCAACTGCAGACGGAGTTGCAGTCGGAGCCGCAAGGGTTCGCGAACTTTTGCTGTGCAGCAATTTTCATATTTCATAATCGATCGAATCAATTCTGCTTTACATAGGGGTTAAAATGCAACAACAACTAAGCCCATTCGTGCTTAGCTAAGCACGAAGAATTTTCAGTGCTTAATGCTGGATTTACATGTATCTTCATGCAAGTTCTGCAAAAAATAAGGGATACAAAATATAAAATGCGTGTTTGTTGGATAGAGAGGGAAGAACAAAATGCAGAGATCTTGATTATAGGAACGCAGACGAAGATTATAACGAAGACGAACATGTTCATCTTCATGGTGGTGCTCTTTCACACATTCGATTTTTTGGTATCACTCTATCCCGCTCTACTTTTCTTGATGTTTGCAGATGAAGATACATGTAAATCCATCATAACTTAAGCACGAAGAAAAACTATGTTACCGGCATGAATTCCATGCATGTTATCGATAGTTTGTATGAAAAATCCATGTTTTTTCTGTGATGGCGTCGGTAGTCCCCAATGTCGTTTTTCTCGATCAATTTCTGCCGTGCTTGCAAAAAAAACACGCCTAATAGGGCTTTTTAACAAACAGCAATATAGTCATTTCTAAACGTCAAAATGGTAAACTTGACAAAATGACATTTATTCTTGTGCAAGCACATGTTTTTAAAGTTTAAAATTTACTTTTTTAAATTGTTTAAGTACAGATAGCTAAATCATTACAATTTAAATTGCACTTTCAACACTTTATTAGCCTTTTTTTGTCTTTCAAGTCCCATCTGTCAGTGTGCCAAGTTTATAGCTGTCAATTTTGTGTTGGCAATTTGGTAGACATCGCTATTGCTCGATTCGATGCCTCAGATATTAATCTACAATAGAGGCGTGTTTTTTTTGCTACTTTTATTCAAAGTCATTTTTAGTCCGAAGTCGTTCCGCAAGTGAAAAAATTGGGCTGTTTCTTGCTAGAGCGCACTCGAGAGAAAAAAAAATTTCCCCACCCTGCCAGATTTGGTCCGAGGAATTTCTTCTGGCTAATTCGTACTAGTTAGCAAATGTCAGGTTGACTTATGTCAGATGACAAAAAACAAACAAAAACCAAGTTGAATAAGGGGGGCCCAAGTGTTAATTTTATTTTTGTTTTAGTTTTGATACATGGGCATATTTTTTATTATATTGTTAATCTTTTAATTAATGTAATAATTCTTGTAAAATATGTGTAACTCAGCAAAACTATTTCTGAAGAAAAAAATATAGAATTATCAATTTGGTTCTTCTTATATATCGTACCGTTTTTTTTGGAGAAAAACACATACTTGGGCTTCATGATTAAATGTACATCTAAAGATCTTTTAGTTTTTATATTTGTTTATATTAATATACGCAGGTAAGTTTTTTTTTGTTAAAATTTATTTTTTTGGCTTGTGATTCTTCACAATATTGATAAATTTTCATCGTTGTTCTAAGGCAACTCTATTCAAGTATATATTTTTGACGTTTAAAAATTGGCAAGAATTGGTACAAAACAGTGCGCAAGCCGTTCCCGACATTATGACAGTTTTCTTTCTGTGAGAGCATTTCATCCCCACTCCTCAAAATTTGACATTTAGCCAGATTTAGTCCGCAAAATCTCGGGAACGGAACTCATATGTCATCTCAACACCATTTCAATTCAACTCAATATCGAGCTCTCAAATCTATGAACGAAAAACCTGGGTCGAAAATTCAAATAAACAATGACTTAGAACATATTACAGCAGATTAATAAAATTTAAAAAAATCCAAACTTTGTAAAATTTTTTGCGCAAAGAATACAAAACACAAAAAAGCAAAAAATTTACGGATAAAATTGCAGTCCCTGCCGATTAAAGGCTCTCTCAAACCAACGCGATTAATCGCCGCGACCATAGAAAACAATAACAACAACGTGTTGTTTTGTTTGACAACCACGTGTTGTTATTGTTGTTTTCTTTTGTCGCAGCGATTAATCGCGTTGGTTTGGGAGAGCCTTAATTATGCCTAGATTTATCTGATACTAATTTTTTCTCAGTTTTTAATTTTTATTTGACAATTTGCGTGGCACTAAATGTATCGCAATGTGAGCTGGTTTTTGATCGCGCCTTTATCGCGCGATAAAGGCTATCGTGATCGCCACCGCCATCGCTTAGGTTTGCGCAATGCTTAAAGGCGAAGATAAATTTGCGCACAAAAAACGACGATAACTGTTTCTTTTTAGGCTTGACTACATTCATTACTTTTTGCATAAAGTCTTAACTACATTGGCCACTTTTTGCAAAATTACAAAAGTAAAAATATTTTTTTTCCGCTAGCGCAGTTGTTTTCTAAAAAAGAATGTATACAATTCTTTTTAAACCAAAATTTAAGCTTTCTGCATCATTTTTATAAGTTTTCCAATGAGAAAAACTATCCCAAAATGAGTTTGAAAATTTTCACTTTTGTACTTTTTCACTTTTTTGGCTTATGTAGTTAAGGCTTAAGTAAATTGTTTTTGTCGCTATTTTTGCAAAAAGTTTTAATTTAGTAAAGCCTTAACTACATTGGCCACTTTTTCCAAAATTACAAAAGTAAAAATATTTTTTTTCCCGCCAGCGCAGTTTTTTTGTGAAAAAGAATATACACAATTATTTTTAAACCAAAATTTAAGCTTCCTGCATCTTTTTTATAAGTTTTCCAGTGAGAAAAACTATCCTAAAATGAGTTTGAAAATTTTTACTTTTGTACTTTTTCACTTTTTTGGCTTATGTAGTTAAGCCTTTACTCATGATTTACCATTTCGTTTTTTTTTTTTAAATTCACATATGTATGTAAGTATATGTATAGATATCGATTTTGGCGGAGAAAAAAATATAAGAGATCGTTCATGTCGTTTACCAAAGCGTTAATTTCGTAAGTAGGTATAGTTTAATTTTTTTTTTCATTTTCGTAATTTACCCTTTCTCTTTTTTTTCTTTTTTTTTTAATTCGCATAACCTACGCAAAGAAACTGAATATGAAGAAATGAATCCTTCGTACGTTTCACCCTCCAAAACCCATTTATTTACATTGTTGTATTTGTAATTTAATTTTGTGTCGATGAATAGATGTGAAATCCAACAACAATATAGCAGGGTGGTGTGAAGAGATAAGTACTGTGAATGTGTAAGTTGGGAAGATAAATACTGTGAATGTATGAGTTTTATACCGCCATTTTTACACATACCTTCTCATTTCTTATCTGATTGAAGGCTGTTTCACAATGCGACGAGAAAGCGAGACGTCAGCGTGACGAGATCTCTTCACAGTTTTTCTCTCTTTAAAACGAATTTCAAACAGCGAAATAACACATAATAAAGTAATTCTCGTCGTCTCGTCACGTCGTAAAGTTCGAAAAATTGAAAAACAGACGCCACGTGACGACGAGAAATACTTCATTATGTATTATTTTGTTGTTCGAAACTCGTTTTAAAGAGAGAACTACTGTGAAGAGATCTCGTCACGCTGACGTCTCGTTTTCTCGTCGCATTGTGAAACAGCCTAGAGCTTGTAGGCAAACTCAAATGACAGCCGAGGATTCATTTCTTCATATTCAGTTTCTTTGAACCTACGTATGGATGATGTACAGTGAATTCTCTCAAAACCAGACACTGGCGGTACCCAAAAATGTGTCCGGTTACGAGAGGTGTCCGGTTCCGGTATGAACTCAGCCATGGAGTCCGGACTGGTGAGGGCCGTTGTGTCTACATTATAAACTTTGAGGGGCCTCAAAATACATTGATACACCAACAATTTCGCACAGTGAAACAACAATAAATGAGTCTCATTAGTCCGGTTTTAATGTTTTCTTTGCGCCGCACGAGATACTTCCCCCCTCATGCTCTTACCCACAAACTGTCATGATACCGGCTTCAATCTACCCAATCTAAACAGGGTCCAATAGATATACTCGCACAAGCGTTTAGCAGAATATGGCTGATTATATTTATCAATTTTTGCTAATTTTTATACAATTTTCTACCCGTGCGGAGCCGAGTCGGGGCAGCTAGTTGAACATATGGATATATATATCTTATAACCCTTTTTTGCAGAACTCGCGTGAAGATATTCGTAAATACACTATTAAGTTGACAAAAAAGAGTTAGTTTGACAAATTAGTGTTATTTTTTTTATCACACCATGTTGTCAAACATAATGGTCCATTTGAGCCGCTGTATGGTTCTTCGTGTAAAATTACCGTGTAAACCAACACTTATTTGTGAACAGGCCCGTTCCAAGAAAATAATAAGAAAGAGAAACGTCAAACATTTAATTGGAAATAGTTTTCGAAAGTTTCCATACGATTTTTTTTGTGGTAAGTTTTAAATTTGTTTATTATTCTGTATTTAACAAACATTTTCTTTTTCAGGAGCATCCCATAACATACCAGGCAAGTGGGATTTTTATAATATCTATTATTTAAAAGGGTTTTTTGTTTGTTTGTGAGTTAAGCTGAAATATACAACCAAACTGACAAACAAAATAGTTACTATATAATAGCATAGAAGTATAGAATAGATAAGATTTTCTTCGAATCAAAATAAAAATTGTATAATATGGGGGGATAAGTTGGTATCTAAGGTACCCACCTACCCTTCGTACATTACATATTTCTTCAAAGTAACAACATAAGGACAATTTGTATAGGCACATTTCGTTTAAAGTCTCGACATTTTTCTTTCACGAATCCTTCCCTATTATTTCCTCTTTTGTCTGTTCGAGTTGTTTTATTTAACTTTTTCTTTACTTAGTTTCATTTACAGTTACAAGAAGACAGAACCATCCTTTTGTTTCTGCCTATGTGGTACATGCCACTTGTTCGTTATTTACCAGTAGGTACCTATTTTAGTGGCGTCTCGAAGCTTTAAATCTTCAAAGAATAATTTGCCCAAGCCTTTAAGAAACTATACATCCAGTCCTTGCCCTTGCATAAAGATTTTCTTAAATTATACTTAAAATTTCATTAAAAATATATTCAAATCACTTGAAGCACTCTTAATACCCATCACACTTATTCTTACTTACAGCAATTTCCGTCATAAAATGATTGGCTCATTGATTAAAATTCATAAAACAGTAGATAGGTAGTCAATTAATAATTCCTTATTAAATTTTCATTCCGCACAGTATTATTCAAAGATGCAGACGATTCCAGCACATTGTTCGACAGAAAAATCGCTTTTTATCTTCATATCTTTTCTTTCCCCCACCGATGTGATGGCAGAAAAAATAAATAAAAGAATTTCAACGCTCAATCAATAACACAGTTCTGGGGATTTATTCATTCTTCAGTGTATAGTGTAGGTACTAGATTATTAATGGCCTGCGAGCTCTATGGAAGCTCAACTGTAATTGACAGGCAAGTACCATTACCGTCAAATGTTTAAAATTAGTGCCCATACGTTCAGATCGTCTAACAATAACTGACAGTCAGAACACACACTTTCCGTTCAGGAAAACCCACTGAATCTATTATTCACGATAATGGTGTTGTGATTTGAGGCTGACTTGACATATAGACTGGCTACTCTAGATGGGCTGGATATCGTTTGGGTGGCAGAAAAGGTTTATTGTGTAATGAATTGGATAAATTGGAGTACTTATTTTGTCAAACATACGTGTATAGAGCTCTATCCTTGCTTTTTATTTGTATGTGAGGCTGTATCTTTACTTTTTTACTGTTTAACTATTTTTAATTAAGAGGATGAAAAGTTTTCAATCCCATGAATGGTTTTAAATAAATAGCTTTTAACGGGCCGAAGTTGAACTAAAAGTGGACTAAATATAGTGAAAATGATAACATTTGCTCCATGCGTGTCGGAGTTCGGGCATATGCACGCCTGTAAGTCAAGTCTATTTGAATAATAGATCCTTATTGATATAGAGACGATGAAAAATATGGATCTCGCAATTATGTCTGTCTGTCCGAAAACAGCCTATAAGCGGATAGGTCGAGTTTTTTTTTTTAAACTTAGTAGTTTTTTGACGTTTTTGAAAACTGAAATCAATTGATTAAAAGGATTATTTAAATCATAGTTTGATCTACTGAATATAAGAAGGCAGCTGAATTTCAATCGATCCGGAGCAGATGTTGATGCTATCGAACCATTGATTATTCCAACAACAAGTCCTTTTTTGAGTTAAGAGATTTGTTAAATTGGAACTTTTTTGAACGATTGGTTTTGACTTAATAATAATAATAAAAAAAAAGGTTCCTGCCTCCTGCCAGGAACTGACAAAACCTCCAAGAGCATATCTTGTCATAGAAAAGTGCCACTAACATAAGTTTTTCGGATTTGGCAATTCTAGGTCCCCTCAATCCCTGCAGACACGCGCACAGGAATGGTTGAGAATTGTAAATCACTAGGTTCTCGATTCTTCATGAGCTGTTGTGCTACCGAATTTCTTTATTTTACTTTAGTTAAATTATTCTTTTTTATTCTCCGAAATGTATATCCTTATGAAAAAGATTTTTATTTTATTTATGCTTTGTGACGTGAAAGTTCTCTTTTCTAAGGTTCCAAGATGGACTTTGTACTTACCTACATATAAAATGCAAATAAAAATAACGATTTTGATCAAAGAAAAACAATATATGTATGTATGTATACATACAATTAAAAAAACTTTACTTCATGTTCCTACTTTTATAGCAAAATTTGCCCAAAGCAAAAGAAATGTTCATTTCTCTTCAGGTTCAAGCCTTCTGAATTATGATAAAAGAACATGTCACAAGCAGATGAAAATATACACAGGTACGGGAGAAGCCCTCTGGGTTTTCCATAGAAAATCTATATTCTATGCACCATTTTCCTACTTATTATCGATTCAATTATCTATCTATTTGGCAGATTTTCCGCATGAATTTAATGTCGCTTAAAAGCTTCAAAGTATCTATAATATTTTATGAAAGCCAAACTAGTATACCTGGGTAGGGATATGTTTCTGTCATGTTTTAATGTTGCACAAGACGTAGAACCTCTTATCATCAATGGTTTTATAACATAACTGCAGGCAAAAGAGCATTTTGTAGTTAATTCATACCTATGTATGTAAATAATATTATATCCTGGGAAAGTTATATGCAGGCATAACAAGAAGCACACAAATACAAATACACTTGACCCAGAAAAAAATAGAATGAAAGGCATACCGGAAGTCTAACCAAAGCTTATTCAAGAAAAAAAAGAAAATAGAAAATTTGTCCACATTCATTCACGAAGTCACGAGTGGTATTTTTATGTTTATTAATAGAAAAAACACACGACACAAAACAATAATGCTTATATTGTGCCAAACAATATACAAAAGACCCTTATCCTTATGACTGCAGTCCTCGAAAAAGTAACAGTAATTGCATGCCTACTCGCTACTCCTTTATTTTAAAGTATCAAGACCAATTAGCTGCTGAAACTCGGCGCAATAATAATAAAAAATAATTGTGAATCATTATTTTAGGCCACATCACATACTCTTTATGTGTATGCGTGTGGGAGTAATATTGTTTGTACTAGCAAAAAGTTTTTATTGTTTGGAAAATGGTGCGTAGGTCGTATTCTTAATTGGCACTTCAGTCAAAGCTATAACAGTAAAGGATAAACGGGATTCTATTTTTATATGGTTAACTAGGCCTGCTTAGACTGTATTAAATATAATAGGAAATATCTGTGTACTTACTTACCCGTGTTTTAATTTATTACACCGGTATTAAACCTGGTCTAATGGCTTAAAGCTGCTCCTTATCGTATTAAATAATAGGCACAGTTTTATTTTAAATATTTCAAAGTTTCTTGCATTTTTTTTTTGCAACACTTTTGTCAATTTTTATTCCAATAGATGACAATGGAACAATCAAACCGGCTTAAACTAAATGATAGAAAATCTTAAATAAAATTTCAATTATGCTGGGTTTTCTCTTAAGCGATAACCAAACTAAAATTCAGCTAAGCTGATATCAAATAACTGAACAATAAATCAGTTAAGCAGACCAATGGGAAAATATTAAACTTCAAAGAAATCAATGTTCGTTCAGATATCTGGATCATTTATTTTAGTGAGTTCAATAAATTTTTCAAATTCTTTATTTAAGGAAATGTAAAAAACGAGGGGACAAGCAAAGTTTTTTTATAAATTAAGCACGTTTTTTCAGCTAAAGGGTTTCAGTTAAGTGAGTTTGACTGTATTTAAATTTAATTTGATTCCACACAATTTATTATACATACAAGGTGATCGGTATAAGATGCACCAAACTGCTGGAGCGAGTAGGTTGGGTTAAGACAAGAAAAAAATCGTATGGGAGGGGGGGGATCTATTTCCCCCCGCTTAGGCAGGAGGGGCAATTTTCTAAAAAAATTTACTTAAAACAGAAAAAAATATTTAAAAACAACGGCAACGGTCAAAACGACGTGCTATACTTTTTTGTTAAGCCAGAAATATGTGCTTCCATTTTGTTTATAAATTAAGTTCTTTTAGTGAACAGTTTTTTAAAAATTAATTTTCAAACTTAAATTTTTGAAACAAAAAATTAAAAAATTGTGTTCAAACTGATTTTGTTCAAAATTTTACTTTATTTAGTAGTATTTTTATTTTTAATATTCAATACTTCTATCAATTTTTAGTCAAACACTGAAAACCAGATGTCAAAATATAGTCTAGTTTTTGCGAAAATTGAAAATAACAAAAGTAATTTTTCCTTTAATTTGACTTCCAACCGTTATTTTGTTGTTCAAAAGATCCTATTTCTATAAATTAAGTAGTAAAGTAGATTTCGTTCTTTTCAATTTTCTCAAAAACTAAAAGACATTTTAGCATCCAGTTTTCTGTTTTTTATTAAAGATTAATAAGGGCATTGAAATTTGAAAATAAAAATTATACTTAATTACATAAAATTTTGAAAAAAATTAATATGAAAGTTTTTTTTTATTTTTTTTTTTTCAAAATTTCGAGTTTGGAAATTAATTTTTCAAAAACTATTCAATAACACAACTTAATTTAAAATTAAATTCAAAGAAGAGATTTCTGGCTTTCCAAAAAGCTATAGCATGGCATTGTAAATTGTACCGCTGTTTTTAAATATTTTTTTTTCTGTTTTAAGTCATTTTTTTAGAAAATTGCCCCTCCTGCCTAAACGGGGGAAATATACCTCCCCCTCCCATATAATTTTTTTCTTGTCTTAACCCAACCTACTCGCTCCAGCAGTTTGGTGCATCTTATAGCGATCACCCTGCATACCTATTTTTTTTTTTTCATTTTCTGTTGTTTTTTTTTGTATAGCTGTCTTTATTTTTTTTTTACTTCATTACTATATTAAAAATATACTTAGTTATATATTAAAAAAAGATGTTAATCATTAGTTTATAAATTTTAGCTTTAAAAATATATTTTTTCCACTCACCTGTTTTTATCAATTTGAAGGTAACATTATTTTGGGATTTAAAAGCCTCAGTCATATTAGGATGTCCGTAATCCTTTAGCACCCCATTATAGGAAGCCATACTGGCCTGGGGGCTAAGGGAACCACCACGTGGTCCCCTCCACCCAAAAAAGCTACGTCCTTTTTGCCCACCTGAAGATTTTCCCAAGAAACCTAAAAAAAACACACACACAAATATTGTTTGTTGTGTTTCGTCGAAAAAAAAAACGAGAAAAAGAAAAAAAAACATCAATATAATTAAAGATATAAAAAAATATCGATCAAAATCGAACTCTTAAAACAAAACTCAAAAAAAAAAAAAAAAATCAAACCAAAACAAAACAAAATAAAACCAAAAATAAAAAAAAATAATAATTATTTCCTGCAGTTGAAAAACTTCATTCCTCTAAATCGTCATATTATTTGTATGCAATGAAATGGTGGGATTAAGTTCTTTTTTGTGTTTTTTTTTTGTTTATGTGAGCAGCTGAACGAGAAAATCACATTCTGTGTAGTTATGATTGGGTGAAGTTTTAAATTGGACAGAACAGTTATTATTAGGGATTATTGTGTTGGCAATAACAATAACATACCATTATTTGCAAACATTTTTGCTGGAGGTAATAGAACCTTTGCTTTTTAAATTCAAAAAAAAAGAGAAAAATAATTTCGTAATAAAGTGAAAAGGTTTCAACAAAAATATATGAATTCCGTAATATTTACACATTCGACAAAATATATACATATATTCAAAACGTATACATACACATCTTATATTTTGTTCAACTCTCTATCCATACTATACAGGGTGTTCGGTATAAGATGCACCAAAAAGCTACAGCGAGTTCGTTGGGTTCAGATAAGAAAAAAATCGTAAGGGAGGTGGTGGGTATATTTCCACCCGTTTAGGCGGGAGGGGCAATTTTCCTAAAAAAAAATGACGAAATAGAAAAATAAAAATTCAAAAAACAACGGCAACTTTGTTACGATTTCATTTTATACTTTCTCTTAAGCCAGAAATCCATTGTTTTATTTTTTTTTACATTCAAGTTACTAGAGAGAATAGTTTTTTAAAAATTTATGAAAATAATGAAAAAAATTGTATTCAAACTAATTTTTTTTCAAAATTTTACATAATTAAGTATTATGTAGTTTTGTTCTTAATATTCGATGCTTTTGTCAATTTCTAGTCAAATACGGAAAAGAAAATACTCAAGTGTCTTTTAATTTTTGACAAAAATTAAAAATAACGGGAAGGGAAATTTTCTAAAAAAAATACTTAAGACAGAAAAAAAAAATTTTTTAAAACAACGCTCACTATTACAGTGGCATGTTCTACCTTTTTGCAAGGCCAGAAAGCTCTAATTTTATTTTTTTTTTAAATAAGTTTTTTTAGTAAACAGTTTTTCAAGAATTAATTTTTAAACTTAAATTTTTGAAAAAAAAAAAAATCAAAAAATTGTGTTCAATTTAATATTTAATGCTTTAATCAATTTTCAGTCAAACACTAAAAACCAGATGTTAAAATGTATTCCAGTTTTTGGGAAAATTGGAAGTTACAAAAGTAAGTTTTCCTTGAATTTGACTTTCATCGATCACTTTGTTGCTCCAAAGATTCTGTTTCTACTAATTAAGTAGTAAAGTAGATATCGTTATTTTCAATTTTCTCAAAAACTAAAAAACATTTATGCTTCCGGTTTTTAGTGTTCGACTGAAAATTAATAGGAGCATCGAATATTAAAAACAAAAATACAACTTAATAACGTAAAATTTTGAAAAAAAATTGTTTACACAGTTTTTTTTTTTTTTTAATTTTCAAAATTTTGAGTTTGAAAATTAATTTTTCAAAAACTGTTTTCTCTAGTAACTTGAGTTAAAAAGAAAATAAAAGAATGTATTGCTTTTTTTAAAAGAAGTATAACATGACATTGAAGGGGTGTTGCCGTTGTTTTTTAATAATTTTTTTCTACTTCAAGTCGATTTTTTAGAAAATCGGCCTTCCCGCCCAAACGGGAGGGAAATAGACCCCCGTCCCATACGATTTATTTCTTGTCTTAATCCAGCCTACTCGCTCTAGCTTTTTGGTACAATTGCCTTGAAAAAAATTAGTTTGAACATTTTTTTCTTTAGAATTTTGAGTTTGAAAATTAGTATTTCAAGCAGCAGCGTTGCCCCTTTGCTACAATTGAAGCATTTGAACATTTTTTTCC
Organism: Epistrophella euchroma; assembly: GCA_947049315.1. Classification (NCBI taxonomy): domain Eukaryota; kingdom Metazoa; phylum Arthropoda; class Insecta; order Diptera; family Syrphidae; genus Epistrophella; species Epistrophella euchroma. The sequence goes on along the minus strand of OX346245.1, from coordinate 113,592,148 downwards.
ACAAAAAATTCACTACGTACAATCGTAAGATATTTCGAAAAATCTACGATTTCATAAATTTAAATATTAATTTAGAAAGACGAGTTTGGTCATTTTTACTTTTTATTCAGCTAAATATTCTTTTTATTTATCAATTTTACAGATACATACATATATGTATGTACATACATACATATATATTTTTCGTAGTACCACACAAATACAATTTTCAGTTGTAAGTTTGCAGTTTTTTTAAAGTTATTTTTAATTTTGAAAAGTAAAAAAAAAAAATAAAAATCATATTCGACACGAAAAATCAATTTTAAAATTAAAATCTAAATTTTCTAATGCTCTAATTATATTGGGTGTTTAATTTGAATTTAGAAGTTTAGCAGGAAATTCGCAAATGTTTTTGTAAGCCAGTTATGATTTTTAATTATGTAAATATGCATATACATACATACCTACTGAACTATAAAATTCAGATTCAGACTTTTTACGATAGTGACAAAATCGCCAATGTGGTGTGATTTTTCGGGTTTTCAACCTGTTAGGGGGCAACACTGATTTTAAGTCGAATTTTTAGAAAATTGCCCCTTCCGACGAAACGAAGGAATAGAGCCCCTCCCATATGATTTGTTTCTTTTCTTGACCCAACCTACATGCTCTAGCTTTTTGTCACACCTAATGCTACACCCCGTAGTAGCCGTGGCGTGATGGTTAGTGCGATGGACTGTCATGCCAGAGGTCTAAGGTTCGATCCCCAGCCTCGCCATCTATTTATTTAAAAGAAAAACGGCTACTGCCTCTTGCGAGGAATTGACAAATCCTCCAAGAGTATCTCCTGTCACAGAAAAGTGCCGCTCGTTAGCCGTTCGGATTCGGCAATAAACTGTAGGTCCCCTCCATTCCTGCAGACACGCACACAGGAATGGTTGAGAGTTGTAAGTCACTAGGCCGTAGTTCTTCATGAGCTGTTGTGCCATCAAATTTATTTTTATTTTTTAATGCGAATCACCCTGCTTTTTTTTATTTTTGGACATATTTTAATAATATATAGGTACATATTATTATTTAAAAAATGCTAAAATATCTTTGAGAATAAGCTAGAGCTAGAAGCATCTTTATTAATTTTAATAATTTTTATTTTTTTATTACTGTTTAAAAGATTGATTTATTTTTAAATTTGCGATGGTTTTTTCATTAGTTTTTAATAACTTTTTCAGGGCATATTTATTTTCATTTTATTTTCTCTAATTTTATGTGCAAATTTTTGTTTTCAGCACATACAAATCCGAGCCCTGCTTATAAGATATTTAGGTCTGTTTTTATCACCTCCTCATATTATAGCTTATACGCTAAGCCTGAGCAATTTTTTCTTTATATTTTATGTATCTACATAATATGTACTATTTTACTGCAGTGCCATTTGGCACAAAATTAATACATCTAAACTTCACAAATTTTAACAATGTTCTTACACAAAATTTTTAAAATTTTATTTTTTTTATTTTTAATTGTAAAGTTATCATTCTTAACGTAGAAACTATGTAATATTAAACTTAAAATTTCAAAGTTTACAAATTTTCCTTTTCTTAACACCTACTTTTTCATAGAGATATCGGCAAACAAAAATAAATATTTTTTTTTTTTAAGTGAAGAAAGATGGCAAATAATGCCTATAAACCACTTTCTTCTCATTATTAATTATTATCTCAGCAAAATCTCAAACAAATAGGTAGGTGTGAAAAGAATTAAATGTTTCTGCAATGTGTTATTAAAGTTTCTCATTCAAGACGAAATTTGTTTTTGTTTTAAGATTTTCTGTTGATTTAAATATATGATTGATTAGTTGAAAAAGACATTTAAAAATATGAGGAAATAATGAAATGTTTATTTAATTGGACTGAATTCGAGTTAATAGAAATTATTTAAGATGTTTATTATTTAATTTTTTCTGGCTATCTTAAACAAATAAAAACATTTTTCTCATATTAATTAGTTATATAGCTGAGTCAAAATATTTATTCCTAGACGAAATTCGTATATTTTTTTTAGACATTCTAAGTGCATTCGGAAGTGCTTGGAGATGAATGTATATACCAACAATTTTGGGGTCAGCTAGGGTAAATTATGCCGGGCTCAGGGGTTAGGGCACAGCAAAATATTTTCGTTTTTAAGTTTAAGCCAAATAATTGGTGGGCTCCAGATAAAATACAATTAAAAAGTTCAACTCAATCGACTCCATAATGTGTTTCGCCCAGGTACGACAGTCATAGTGGACTCATAAGTTAAATGCTGTTGTACACTTCCTAAGACGCAAATTTAGGTCGATGTTTTCCACACCATGGATAAACTATGAATTTTATCATTTTAGGAGAATTTGTTTAAAATAAGACATATAGAAAATAAATGCCCGTATGGTCAGGCTTTTTAAATTAATCAAGATGAAAAAATTTAGAAAGAATAACTTTTGTTTAAGTGGGACAATTTAATAAAATTCAATTGTACATAAGGGACGACAAAGTTAACTGATGAGCCAACCTGGTAACCTGGGCCAAACGCATTTTTTAGTTGAGCTTTTAAATTTAATTTTATTAAATCGCCTCACCTAAAGAGAAGTAATTCTTACAAAATTTCTTCATCTTCGTTATACAAAATAAAATATGTGTTTTTATTTATTTAAAGTTTTATTTTTTTTTTTTGAGCTTAAAATTTTCAGCAATTTTTATTTTTTTTGCATGAATCCTTGTAAAAAATTTAAAAAGGACAAGTTTAATATATTTTGAAATTTGGCCTGATTTGTTTTAGAGAGCAGGATTTTGAAGCGGTTTAGATTACCTACTGCTAACAAAATCAGAATCTATTTTTAAATTTTTGAAATTTTGAAAAGGGGGCGAAAAAGTGCTTCATATAATAGTTTTTGTTGGGTTTTATATAGCCCTTAGTTTTTTTTTATAGTTTTGGATAAATGTTTGGTATATTTCACACAAAGTAAGAATTGACTTGGAATATCTCTTGGATTTTGGATTTTTGAAAAAGGAGGGCTTAAGGTTTTTTTTTTTTACAAAGTTAAAGAACTTGAAGATGTTTTTTTTTAAGTTTTATTTTTTTCAGGTTGATAGTATGCACATACCTATGCATTTAGGGGTACAATATTTTCTCAACACATATATTTATTTCCAAATATTCCGAATTAAAGATTTTTAAAACAAAAAAAAACTAGGAGAGCCATTTTTTGCACTTTTCAAAAAAATACTTTTATTTTTTATTTTTAATAATTCATCTAAAATTTTAATTATTTTTATTTTTTTTCTTTAAAAAAATACGCTCTATATTTTCAATTTTTTGGAACAATGGGCACAATAATTTTTAGAACCAGAAAAAAATTCTAAAAATGAGAATGAAAAGAATCAAAATTTTGAAATTAGAGGTCCAAAAAGATGAAACAATGTTCTAAACAACTAGAATAGTCTAGAACAACTTACAAAATTTTGAGTTTGCTCAAAAAACGTTTTTTTGTGGTCTAAAACCCATATTTTCGGATATTTTTCAAAAACAAATTGGAACAATGCAAAACAACTTGAGATTTATAAAACGAGGGCACTCGCTACTGGAACAATTTCAGAAACTTTTGTGCCCAGCTTTATTAGGTAAAAAATTTAGAAATTTCCCAATTAGATAGGTAAAAAGGTATACAGTAATTAGCTGCTACTTAATTGCTAATTAATTACGCAAACAAAATTTAATCGCTGTTGTGGTTTGCAAAGAAATGGGTGTCGTGCTTGTCGTCGTGCTTAGCAGGTCAATTTCTCAAAAATAGAGATAAACGGCCCGGGAGTAGGTATATATTGAAAACTACTTAATTTCTAATTGGTTACGGAAAAAAATTTGAATCACTTTTTTCGTTTCCGAATAATTAATAAGGATGACGTCATTATATTAGGTCACTCATTTTCTCGCAAACCAAAACTGCGATTAATTTTTTTTTGCGTAACTAATTAGCAATTAAGTAGCAGCTAATTACTACATACTTTTTAATCTGCATACCAAAAAGTGACCTGCTAAGTTTATGCACATAAAAATCCAATGTCTACAGCAGCGCCTCAGCTGAGACCTGAGAGAACCAAATAATGATAAAGAAAATTCAATTCTTATTTAAGAAAACGATTACCTATGTGAATCTAAATTTTACGTAGATAACAATTATTCATTTTATATTTTGCTATTTGTTTTTTTTTTTTATTTCAAAAATAAAAAAAAATGTAAAATAAATTTTTGTTAAAACAATTTTTTTTAATGTTTTTTTTTTTTAATTAATTTCTAAACTTCGAAAATTTTGGATTTACTTCGCTTTTTTCACATTTTCTTCAAAATTTTGAATTTAATGTCCGAACCCTGGCTTCTTTTTGACAAAATGGATTAGAATAGACCGTTAATATTAATTTCTTAAACAAAGCAATAGCAATATTAGAAAAATTGGGAAAAAAGTATTTATTTTTAAATATTTTTAATCCTTTAACAATTAATACTTTTTTTGCAGAAAAGTGCTGATAATTATAGAATTTTTTTAAAACTGGATATTTCCTTTGCATTTTTTTTTTATCTCCAAAGAAATATAAAAGCTAAACTGCCACAGCTACTAATTATGTCATTACTCAAATAAAAAAAAATTGGAAAGTGACCACGATTACACTGCTCTCATGCTAACATAATACGGCTTATAATAACAGCTATTAAAATGAATTAAATGTTGAATAATAATTTCATAACATTGACTTATGTATAATATTATGTAGGTACTATTATTATGTTCTCTGAAAAAAAAAAAAAAATGTTCTTGTCAAAAAAAGGATGCACAAAGGGCAATCACACTTTGATTTATTTTAAAATTTCAAATGCACTGCAAGCCACAAATTCAAACCAAACCAAAATTCGCTTGCTTCATAAAGTTGTTAAGCAAAAACCATTTTCCACGCGAAATAAGTTGTAACAATTATTTCAAAATATTACAATTTTACTCCGCTTTTCAGTTAATCTTTAATCTTTAATTTTTTTTTTTTTTTGTGTTTAATTTTAGTTGAACCAAGCTCATGAAAAAGCTGAAAAAAAATTTCCAAACTAAGTTTTGTAAAGTAATCTTTTGGGGGCACCTGTCACCTTTCTGGGGCACACCAGACGTCTTTTTCTCACTATCGTAGTCGGCGCTTTTGGACCGTGAACTCAGGGGTTCTTTGGAACGTCCAAAACCACCCGACGAACTACCAGCCTTTGGCGATGCCATTGTTTCGAATCCGCCACTAGCTCCATCAAAACTGGCCGAAGGGGAAAGTGAGTCAGCCGTAAGGTTATTAGACGACGCCGGCTTCGGGTGTAGCTTGTAAACTGGCTCGCCGGATTCAAAGAAAGCATCGAAGTTTCTCTGGCTAAGGTTTTCGCGGGTGAAAGTGGGATTCTCGACGTGTAAATGGAGGTCTTCACGCAATCTCGCCGACTCGTTTGTTTCACGCTGCTGTCGGCCTAAACGACCCAGGGAAATGTTGAGTTTCGGACGAAGCTTGCTTTTTGCCTGTGAGGACTTAGATTTTGAAGACGGCGTTGTCGGACGACTGGTCGACAAATCAGGGCTCGGGGGTTCCAAATATATACTGGGGCTGCGTTCGCGGGATATTCCATAGTCATCTAGGTAGGGATCATCGACGGGCGTTTCGGGGGGTTCGCTTAGGCCATACGGTTCGATGGCTGAGCTAGATTCGTTTGGATTGAATCGGCTGGATGAGGGACGGGTGCGTGATGACTCATCATGTGCAGAGGTGTGCATGAGTGGCTGCTGTTTAGTGCTTCGCGGCGACGGCGGAGGTTTGTGCACCGGCACGGAATTAACTTGCTTCGAGGTAATTGTCTGCTGATGCTGTTGGGGAATATCGTTCGGGGACAAGGTTCTGCCGTAGTTCAATACAAGAGGATCGTGGAGGCAGTCCAAGGTTGGTCGTGGTTTTATTCTTGGCAATGCTGGACCGTATGTCATTAAAATGAGTTCATCAGCTGGAAATATTACATACATTCCTGGCCTCCATGTGACATGGCGACTTTTGATTGCAGCCTTGTATATTTCTTATATTGAAAAATTATACGTATGTCAATTTCAGCTTAATAACTTAGTATAAATATAGATCGTAGTTAAAGAGAATAAAATATCCAAAATGTCTTTTTTTTTTGTTCTTTTCGAGCTTACATTAACTAAGTTTGTATGGATTTACGTAAATAATAAATTAAACTTTAACTTTAAATTAAACTTATTTTGATGCAAGATATTGTTTTTTGTAAATTAAAATAAATTAAATAAATTTAACTTAATATTTTGTCTTTTTAAGTTCTTACACGTACTTTATTGTAAAATATCACAATCTCGATAGATCTCTATGTTGGTGCTCTAAGGGTCAGAAATATGCTGATATCATCGTGAGAACTGAAAGAGAAGAAAAAAAAAAGAAAATTGAATAACTATGACATTTAGAAATAAGAAAATGCGATTTTTTCGAGCCTTTTATTCTTTAATGTAATTAAAATCGAATAGGTGGTTGGTTGGCCCAAAAAAAAATGTTATTATTGGGACTTTTCGTCATAGAGTCACTTGTCTGATTTTCGATTTTCTCTTAAAAATATTACCCGATTTGAATTGAAATTTCATAGCAAAATTTTGCAAAAAAAAAATACCACTGTTTTTATTTAATACTCTTGTCAACACTTCGTCTGTGTTAAAATCATTTTTAGTTTTTGAGAAACTAAAAAAAAATGAAATATATTGCATGCTTATTGGTTTGTTTATAACACGCAAAAAAAAAATACCATTCATGATTAAATAATTAAAACCTTTTTTCGTTTTTTTTTTGCAAAAAATAGTGGGTAGGTAGGAAATTAAATTGATAAGAGCATTGAATATTAAATAAAAATGGCACTGAATAACGCAAAATTTTGAAAAAAAAAACAACATGGGAAAAAATTCATAATTTTTTTCAAAACAAAAACAAAATGCACGAGCAAGTTCGTGTTTTCTCGAATTTTAAAGATTGAGTGTAATATAAAACGCAAAATTAATAATTGTATTTATTTATTTAACAAATTATGAAGCTGAAGATCGCTGCATTTTAATTTTTGTTTTCCTTTAAAGTAGGATATATCGATAAGTATTCTGCCGTGTTAACTGAAAATGACGTATCTACATTTTTGGCATTTTGAGATAAATGCGTTTTCCTGTTTTTATCTGTAACTTTTTTGTTTTTGGATGAATGTCTTTCATATTTTGACAAAATAATAAGTAGAGAAGTTATTATTTTTTTACCAAAAATGTATTTGCTTATATTGAATACAAACGTAGGTTTTGGTAGTTACGTCATTTTGTCTTAAGCTTTTCGTGTAGTTACGGCATTTTAGTTTAATTATTGTCTATGGGCCCTACCAATAATCAAATTTAGTTAGGACTTAAATATTTCAGTAAAATGGACCATAAAGGAATGGGCTCTAAATAATAAACCAAGCATGATATTACCTAAATATTTACGTGGACTATAAATAATGAACCATACATCGAATCGACTCCAAAAAATTGAGAATATAATGAATGGTTGATAATTTAGGACACATAACGTTTTGGTTTAATTGAGTGCAATATTTAAGTCATAACGAAATTTGATTATTGGTAGGGCCCAATAATAATAAAAGAGAAACACTTTTATCCCAGTTGCTTCTAAAAGTTTTTTTTTAATAAAAATAATATATTCATAACTTCAAATGATAAAATAAATAAAAAAGTAAACATTTCAAAATATTATAATAAAAGAGAAAAATTATTGGAGGAAATTAAAATGCCGATTTTCATCAGCTGTATAGTTTTTCACAGCATATTATAAGTAAGTAACAAATTTATTCGTCGTCATCTCCGAAATCGTCAGCGAGCTGTTCAGTTGCGTTATTTACTGGTAAATCCTTCCAAAATTTAATTCGATTTTGAGGAAAAAGATGTCCTAAGATTTTTAAAATTGTGTTTTTCCTTTCCTTTGCAATCCCTCTTGGCATAGTTTTTTTCTCATATGGAGGCCGATGTTTTTTAAATGAAGATTTTAAAAAATTATCTCAATAAGTTCGGCATCGAAACTGTTTTTATAAAATAAATTTAAAGATCCCCTTTGGAACTCGACGTGTACCATTGCTTTTAAGTACGGTCTTTGGGTTATTTTTTTCAGATTCAGCTGACTTGAAAAATCTTTCCAAACGACGTATGTGACATTCATGTGTTAAGATTATTTGCCGTATCTACAACAGATATGGTTTATGGTAGTTACGCCGTTTTGTTTTAAAAATGTGCAGATACGTCAATTTCTCTTAAAAATATGATGGTTCTTTGCACATACGTCATTTTTCTTAAGCGTTTTAAGCCGAAATGAAGCAAGATATTGTTAATATTATAATAGAATAAAATAATAACTGTATCAGAGATATCAAAAGTGGTCTTAACTCAAAAACTCCAAAAATGCAGACACGCGTCATTTTCAGTTAACACGGCCGTATTAGGGTCCAGTTATAGCTATCATTAAAAACCATCATTGAAAATTTTAATTGTTAATTTTGGGACATTTAGAAAGTCAAATCGGTAAATATTTTGATGCCAAAATAGGCCATGACTTGAATTATTATTCTAGTCGAAAAAAATTTTCATTTTGGCCAAACCTTCCACTTAAAATGACTTTTATTATTTCAATGATTGAACTACTCATTGAAAAATTCAAAGCCATTTTACTTCGAAGCTTGGGCAGGAATTAATTTTTTTTTTTTTTAACAAGAATAATAATTCAAGTCATGGCCTATGTTTTGGCATCAAAATATTTACCGATTTGACTTTCTAAATGTCACAAAACTAACAATTAAAATTTTCAATGATGGTTTTCAATGATAGCTATAACTGGCCCCTTAAAGATATCGAAAAATTGCAACACCAAAATGTTGGAGAAAAATTTTTCCAGGGACCATGTCTTTTACTTTTTTCAAATTGTACCTTATGATATTTTTTTAGTGAGTCTTTAAAATTTGAAATGTGTTTTTTTTAGATGAGGAAATCTACCAAAATAACTGTTTTATAATCAAAATATTAATTACCCTAGGTAGAGCTTTGGTGTACGATATCTCGGCAGTTTGTTGGTAAGAAAAATGCGGGGTGTGGAGTTTTGTGTGAACTAAAATCAGAAAAATTTCAAATTTTTTAAGGTAAAATTTGAATTTTGTAGAGGTTTCTTAATCCATTTAAATCGGAGTCATTCCTTCAATGGATTTTAAAGTTCATGGCTTGACAGGTTAGCGATGAACTATTGACCTTTTCGATTGGCTATCCGGAGTATAAAACTATGTATGTACATACATACATATGTGGTTCGATATTTTAACGCGCATAGAATATTTTATATTTCGCAAAAAAAAACTTGTGAATATTATAAAAATTGAATAGTCTCGGTCTCGTTGTCAGCCCTATACAATAATAATAATAATAATAAAAAATTATTAATATAATAATATAATTTATAGTCATCACCTAAACCTTGGACAACATTTTTTTGATACATTCATTTAAATAAAAGAATGTTTTTTAGATTTTCAACTAAACTAGTGCGATACAACTTTCGCAGGGGTCAGTTAGTTTTTAAATAAATCTTCTGCAGCTTATTATGTATTTTAAGTATTTTAAAAAAGAGCAACGAAAAAAGGTGAATATATTTGCTAACATACCTACATTTTCCGCTCAATTAACTAGGAAAAAGCAAACATGTATGTGTATTTGAGGCAGGTGCCTTTTCTTGCCTTAAAAAAGGACCATTTTATGTTTATGACAATGACACGGGTCTTAAGTTTTCCAATGTGAATTAAGAAATTCAAGCAGACCTAAGTAACAAGGCTTATATGAAATTCAAATTCAATTATATATACAAAAAATTTTACATCAAATGGATTTATGTATTAACAATATTCAAAACCTTTTTTTCCTAGGGATTTTTTTTTTCTTCTTTGAAAGTAAATCATCTGGAAAATACACACACCCTTTTCATAATTCTTAAAAAGTAAAAAAAAAAATGGTAATGATGATATCGAACATGGAAATGCACTTATGTAAGCACTTTTATACACCTCAAAGTAAAACGAAACATATTTTTGAAAAATAATTACTGCCATAAGCATTAAAATTTTTTTATGCTCTAGCACCTGTACTGTACGTTTATCGCATGTGACGTGTTGACATATAAAAGCTAAACGACCTTCCTTTTAACCGGTGATGGATTGTCTATGACAACAAAAAAAACAGTAAATCGACCATGAGCGTATCACAGTACCAAAAGGGCGCAGGGTTTAAAACAATTTTTTTACAATTGCACAAATCTGTAAAACTTATAGTAATTAATTTCTTAATAAATCGTGACAGTAATTTTTATCGCACATCTGGCAGCACTATCAAAAAAGACATTTTCTTTCAGATTCCATTAGAATTTAGTTACATATAACAAATGAAATCAATAATTACTCTAGTTATTTTTATTATATGAAATTACACTTTCAGGACCTTTTATCGAAAATAATAAATCCGCCACTGTTCACTATAATACGTGTCCTGACGACGATATTTATATTTCTCCTTTACCCATCAGTAAGTTAATTATTGTGTTGTGCTGTGCTGTGCCCTGCACATCAAACAAAAATGACAAAAGAGATTATACTGCATTAAGTAATTATTTAATATTATGTCAGAGTCAGAGTATTTTCACTACACTTCAGCTAAGAGGTTTAAAATCCATCAACAATAAAGCGTGTTGCTATTAGAAATAAATTAAGATCTTTTAGTGTGATAAGCACTTAAGAGGACATAAAATGTACAAAAATATAAAAAGTTTTAATAACAAATAATAAATCAAAGCTAAATATAAATGATTTGTCAGTAAAATGTATGTTAAATTTAATAATAATACGATTTATTGCATTCTTCAGTTCGGGGTTTACGATCGAATTAGCTTCAATGTATTTTTGTAGACGTCTTTAGAAGGAAGTAATAAATCCTCCAAGAGTATCTAGGGGTAGATATCTCTTGTTATGAAAAAGTGCCTCCAATTTTAACCATTCGGATTTGACAGAAAATTATGGGATTTATCCATTCCTGCAAACTAAAAATATGTACGCACAAAAGAATGTATGAGAGTTGTAACTCTCTTCTAGGCCATGGCTTTCCACTTTTTTTTTTCTTTTGCATTTGTAAATTGACAGTAAATTTCATCGTCCAAAGTTAGTTATAGTCAGTTAGAAAGGTTTATTTTTTAACTTGGACGGCTGTCTAAAGTTAGACAACGTTTAAAAATATGTCAGAGGGTGTACCGCGGTCAGCTATGCAAACGGATTCCTGTGCCGAGATTTAGCTATTTCAGCGAGTGAAGTGAGATGACTCGCCTTACTCGCCGACTCATCTCACTTCACTCGCAAAAGTGATTTAGCTATTAAAGTGAAATGAGTAATTTCGAATTTAGTTTCGAACACATGAAATGTCATAACCAAAGACTATATTTTATTTTGTTGTCTTTGGTTTGTTTTCTTTTTGTTATTTGAGGTTTCAATTTTATTAAATTTAACAAAAATAGTGTATCATAGCAATTAAATAGACAACAAAATTGAAAAATAAAATAAAATAGGAAAACTAAACTAAATAAATGTGTGATTTTAGTGTAAAGTGTCTTCTAAATCTTTTTCCAATGTTTTGTAATTGGTACTTCCTAGTATGTCGATGAGGTTCTCATTTCGATGGCGATACTTAATTTTTTTTTAATTGAAATAAACAAAAATATAAACAACAAATTAAAAAAATGTTCTTGAAGTATTTTGTACTAAATGTGTATATTTATATAAAAATAAATCTAGTGCATACATATATGTACATTTTTAACTATACATTGTTGTCTTGCAATTTCATTTCACAAACGTGCGTAGGATGTGTAACAATTCCTTTAGAAAAGAACAAATACTAATGCAAAAGTATAAATTTACCAACACATACATCAAGTCACCGCTGAAATATCCGGCGAGTAATCTGACATTCCATTTCACTCGCTCACTCACTCACTTTTGCTAGCTAAATCGATTTTCAGTGAAAAGTGACTCATCTCACTCACTCGCTGCGGTTTCGAATTAGCTAAATCTCGGCACTGAGCTCATTTTAAGTCGAAAATGTTAGTTAGATAATAGTAATTTTATTGTTTTTGCTTCATTCTCGACTTATAACGGTTTTTATGATTTCGGTTTCATTTTTTTTTTAACTGACTATAATTTTTTACACAAGAGCACTTAGGACTTTACATAATCCACAACTTTTTTTCTATGCGGGTAACGAAATTTATTACAAAACCCATTTTTTGGCATTTTAAGGTTGTTTTTTGCTTTGATATCTAATATTTTTTTCCCAAAAAAACGTAATAAAGTATCATTTTGTCTTCTTTATTTCAAAAGCCCACTTTGTTTTCTTAAAAACACTTCACAATTTCTCAACAAAAAAATATATTTAAAATTATTATTAACAAAATAAAAACAAAAACATTGTTAAGCTCTAAAAATAATTTCAGAAGTTTTTTTTTTTTTAATTAATTTCTAAATCTGTTGATTTATAACAATTTTTCATATCCATGCATACACTTTAGCAAAATAGTCGCACCGTACTGCACCATAGTTGTGAAGTATCATTTTTTAAAATCAGAAGACTATAATTTTTCTTAAGTCTTGTTACACACATTTAAAACGTGGTTCAGCAATTTGAACCCACCGATTTCTGCAGATTAACTAAAGGGTCAAAGGTGGTTCAGGCTTAAAGTGTGTGATAAAAACCAATTTCATCATGTTTGAACCTTCGCTAAGCCAAGTTCCCCATGTATACAAAAAAAACCTTTATGTAACAAGTCAGCCGTGAAAAGTAATGAGATCTAAAAGTACGCTAAGTTCTAAGTTTATGAAGGGTTTATTATCAAATATTTTAAGTAGAGTAATGTCGTAATAACTCCAAATTATAAGAGAAATTACTTATTTAATGATAACTGACTTAAATTTAGTATGTTTACTTGGCAAGTTTTCAAAACATTTTGAATGTTGAGTAATCAGATGGAAAAAAAGAAAACTTGCCAAGTAAACATACAAAATTTTTTCTTTGCTTGCATTGGAAGCCCTATCACTCTACCGAATTTCATCATCCTCTAACAATCAGACATAGTTCTAAGAAAGTGGCTGGATGCCACGCCCCTAAATGAAAAATCTCAAATTTAATTTTTGTTTTCCTTACACACATTGCAAGCTCTACCTCTATACAAAATTTCATCATTCTGCAACAATCAGAAAACAATTTGAGGAAGTGGGTGGATACCACGCCCCTTATATGGAAAATCCAAAATTTTCGATTTTTTTCTTTGTATATACCACAAGGCCTACCGTTGTGCGAAATTACAAGAATCTATGGTGTCGGGAAGTGCTCCATGCAATTGATAACTATTTTTAGAAACGTGGTTGGATGGCACGCCCCCTCTGAAAGATAAATTTTAAATTTTAATTTTTTTCCTCTGTACAAATTGTAAGGCCTTCCGCTCTACCAAATTTTATCATTCTACAACAATTAGAAGTGCTCCATATAATTGATAGCAATTCTGTGAAAGTGGGCGGATACCACGCCCCCTATATGGAAAATCCAAAATTTTTGATTTTTTCCTTTGTATATACCACAAGGCGTACCGATGTGCGAAATTACAAGATTCTACGGTGTCTAGAAGTGCTCCATAATTTTGATGATCTTTCAGTCAGTGAGTCAGTCAGTTACGGTTTTCGCGATTTTTGACGTCCTATATCTCAGGAACCACTAATGCTAGGGAGTTGAAATTATATGGCGAAAAATATGGCGAGTTTGAAGTTTCTGACATTATTAGTTCCGAAGTAAGAGGGGGGTCGAAAAGCGCTTGAGTTTGTTCCTGTAAAAAAGGTAGTAGTGCCGAGAACTTGGCTGGGCACTACCGTGTCCTTTGATACTTTTTCAAATTTGTTGCTTTCCAGAATTCTCTCAAAAAATTTATAACTTTTCAGCAGCATTCTTAAAAGTCTGATTTTTTTTTTCTTATTCGTTCCGGACTTTTGTGAATAGTTAAATTAGTGGAAAGTTCTCAATGAATTTTAAATTAAACATTTTGGAAATTTTTCTGGTTAATTATAGAATGTTTCCCTTTCGTAGTTTAACGGTAACATAAGCCCCAAAAGAACATTATACTGTAGGTATGGGTTTAGATATACAGTGTTGAGTTTTTTTCTTTAAATATTAGATGAAATTGGATAAAAAAACGAGTTCGGAAACAAGCGATGCCATCACAGAAAGAAATTGACGTTTCCATATACAAATAATCGATCACAAGAAGGACTTTTCTGAAAAGGAGGATTTTTTTTTTGTAATTTGCAACTAACTAGAAGTAAATTAATTTATACTTTTTAATCTACATTCGAAAAAGTATCGTACTTACTTTATGTACAAAACTTTTGCAAGACCGATCTGAGGAATAAAACAGAGCTTTTATAGAACTTAGACATTCGCTTGAATTTGATGGGCGATAAATGATAGGTTTCTTTGTTTCGAGAAATACGAACTATAGAGGATAACACATTGATTGAACGACGAACATAATATTATGTAAATACTTTTGTAGGTACTGCATACACACAATAGGTAACATTCGTGGTCAAAATTAGTGAAAAGATGTTAAATATTCGACTGAAAAATAGTTGTTCTGTTGTCATAACTTAACGTCAATCTTTTGTTCCAAGCTAGCTGCTAATTAACCTCAACATTTGATTGTAAAAAAAAATCAAGTAAAACAAAAAAACAGGTATTCATGATCAAACACAAAGGCAGCTCCTCTGCTTAAGGTTAAACTTTGTGTAGGTACCATTTATTCATGTTCTGAAGGGGTTTTTCGTCGCCTGTATGTTTTTATCCTTACTTGGCGTTGGCGTTAAAAAAAAAGAAAGTTTTGTTCAGAATATAGCACACAAGTTGTTGCACTTGTGCTTTGAGTGGGAACTGCATTCATTAGTTTCTGTTTTTCAACGGTGGAAAATCTATTCAACTGTCGCATATAAAGCTTATAGTAAAAAAAAAAAAACAAATAGTTTTGCATTGCTACGTTGTATTGCGTTAGATTTTCATAACTCTTTGTTGTTTCCATGACTTTATGGGACAAACAAAACATGTTGTAACTTTAGAAAGTTTTATACAATTACATACCAACTTGTTGGCGTTATTTCCTTATTTTAATTTCCCGAGAGAAACATGTAATGCAATTGCAATTGAGCCTCACTAATAAATTGGGAATTGTTAATTCAAAACACATGCATAAATTGCGTCCCAAAAATGTTGGATTAATTTATTTCAAAATTTTATTTAAGAAAGGAAAAATTCCTCTGAGAAGCCAGAAAATATATTGTATTCCTTATTTTTGTTATAACTTTATGTTATAATAGTATGGGTAATGCTGTTGTATTTCAGTTTCTTAGTTACGTCCCTTAGTTTGGCGGACACTTTTTGGCGGAATTAAAAAATTTTGATATCTGAATTTGTAGCTAATTAAATGCTTATTTGTTGCGCAAACCAAAAATTTGTAGCTCGCATAATTTCCGAGTTATTAAAGTTTCCCCTAAAGTAAGTTAGCGGAAGAAAGTACGAAAATAATAATTCTCTTGGTGTCAAAAATTGCAACTTCCGAAATGCTAATTTGTTGCGCTTTTATAGAACTTATCACATTTGATACCTTTTTTGGTTAATTTTTAATTCGAATTTAAAGTTTAAAAAGTGCATTTCCGGTCCGTTAAAAAAAAGACGGAAGTTGGTAAAAAAAAGTAGAATTTTCCACTTTTTCTTTCATTAACAAATTGTAGCTTTTTAAATGCTAATTTGTTGCGCAAAAATTTATTTTGTAGCTTTCACGGACAATATTTTATTTTAATTTTGAGTTTGAAAAATCTTTTCCGCCGGAAAAACATTTTTTTAAACTTAAAATTGAAATAAAAACATTTTTCGAAAATTTGACGGTTACAATGGGTATGTCTTATTTTAGCGGAATTTTTTTTAAGAAAAAAACTATGCGAGCTATAAAATTGGGGTTTGCGGGTTTCATTAAGTTTAGGGAGACTTCAAATTTTTTTTTAGATCTTGGAAGCTCACTTTTGAGCTAACTTTTAAACGCTAAATGTTAAAGTTGTTAACTTTAACATACAAAAAAACGTTAAAGAGCTACAAATTGTTGGTTTGCGCAACATTAAACTTATGTCCAAGTAAAATGTGTGCGAAGCATCAGATTTGCGTTGGTGAATGCAAATGTAAGCGAAGCATTCCCCATCGAAAAGTTGTAAGGTGGATAATTTGCCATTGATTAGTTATAAAACTGCGAATTTTGTCGTGCAAATTTCTATGTTTTTTGGTTGCTTTGTTTACATCATAAGAATTTAGCAAAAAAAAAACCAAAAACAGAAAATGGTAAAATATCCAATTTGAATAAGATATTGAAATGGCCATATTCTCTAAACGGTAAGTTAGACGAAGAAAAAGGTCAAATTATATTTTTAAGAAAATCTCATTACCTTAAAGTTTTGAATAAAATACTTTCGCTAACGAAAAACAGGTATTTTAAACATACGTACATTACAAATAGACTTATGCCAAACTAATGAAAATTGCGTTTAAAAATCTTCACTTACATTTTTTGTGAATTAAAAGTACCTATACATTTTGCCTGGACTAGGGAATCGAACCCAGACCTCTGGCATAATCCATTAAGTCACAGACTACACCTTGTGCGTTCAGCCATTTTTATTTCAGAAAATTCCATCATTCCGTTCGGAAAAATTAGTTAAGAGTAGCTGTAAATTCAGCTTAGTTTCGCTTGAGGTAGTTTCATATCATAATTCCATTTCGTTTAATTGTCTAACATACATATCTGTATAGGATATGACCTAGACATACAAAATTTAGCTTAAAGAAATTATTGTCGTTTGTCCTAATTATTACAAAATTAAAAGTTGTTTTAATTATGCTGAAAACAAAAGCATTTCTAAGGTCATTAGCAATGTTTTCATTCTGTTTTATCATTGAAGATGCTAAATTTATTTGGCAACCACAGCATATGTACAAACCTATACGAGGAAGAATATTTTTACATGCATGCATTAGAAGTAGAAACACAACATTCGGATTCCCCGATGCTTTTATTTATTTTTAGATAAAATATAATTTTATTTCTGTGTCATTCTTAGTAGTACCTTGACAATGCTCTTCACTATTGAGAGCATCATCCTAGCTGATGCTCATGTAGAACAACATCAAAATGAGGAAGGTATTACCATGAGATGAGATACAAGTTTCAGTCGAGTCATCAGCATATGGCCTTACCCTTCAGACGTTAAGCTTTTATATCACAGAGCAATTAATTTAATTTAAATATTGATTCAAAAGCAAATGTGGCATGGGACCATGTGCAGTAAGATATTGAGGCAAGGCTGACTTTCTTCACTTTTTTCGATTTTTCGTGTGATGCATATTTATTCAAATTGATATTTTTATTCAATGACAAACGTCTTTGGTGACATTTTAAATCTGTGAGGAATTATTTATACTTATAAATGAGTTTTGATGATATAAAATACACAACATAAAATCGTATACAATGAGCTTTCAAAGTGAGTTCTCACGCAAATATTGTTTTTTTTTTTTTTTTTCATTTCTTTAAGTTTTTCATTTAATTTTTGTTTTTTTATTTGTTTATTACAAGTCGTGTTTTTTTGGGAAAAGCTATTCATAGTACAGTAGGATCTTACACGAATCAGAAATACAACATCCACAGTAGAATTACTGCCTATAAAAGCAGGAGTAGAATACTATTGCGGATGGTGTATTTGTATTCGTTAAATGTCGTACACCCCGCTTCACTTGAATAGAAACAAACATTTTTTTTTTACTCTCAGAGTGTATTGCGCCTTGGAAAATTTAGAAATCCACCTTTTGTTTTAGTTCTTTTAAGAGGGATCTATTGCGAATTAAACTGCATTAGGGGATTAATTCAGAAAAATACCATTGAAAACACTGTTTTTATATTTTACCATTTTTCTAATTACTTCATTGAAAACACTGTTTTTTTTTCTGCGGGAATAGAAACAGAATGTGATTTTTATCTACAGGTTGCGGTTAGAAGAAAAAATAATGTTATAATAATGGAAGTATAGATTAAAAATAATAATTTTTTGATCAAAGAAAAATTGATCCACGGAAAACCATTAAACGCTGAAGAAAAAGCCGCGGAAAACAAGCTTCCCATAGGCACAATCGCCAAAAATTAAGAAGAAGTGTGAAAATTGTTTGGTTGTTTCTCAGAAATAAAGAAATCTATGGGAAAAATATGAAAGGTAGGCATGCAAGAGCCAGAACAAATGCAGACCGAAGAAAGTTAAATAGACTGACCTCCGATTCAAGCGACATTGCGCTAAAATCAAGGCAAAAAGTGGAATAACAGCTAGTTTTAATACTATTAGACGTGTCATTTGTGGGTCACAACATTTAAAGCGCCTAAAATTGAAGAAAAAACCACCGTTAAATCCAATACAAAGACAACATCGAACAGATTTTTGCTGGAAGAATATGTCGTGGAGGGAAGAGTGGAGAAAGGTGGTATTTTCTGACGACAAAAAATCAATTTAGATGGTCCGGACGGATACAATTACTATTTTCATGACACGAGGAAGGAACTTAGGTTTTCGGAGCGCTACCATAGCCGAGAAGGTGGTGTTATTGTGTGGGGTGCGATTTCCTGCTTTGGAACAATTAATATGGAGTTTCCCACAATGAAAATGACGGCAAAATCTTACAAGAAAATATTGCAAGAAGCTTTCCCTAAGTTTACCGATGTCTTTGGACCAATACCATGTACATTTCGACAAGACAACGCACCAATCCACAACGCAAGAATCGTTAAAAGTTGGATATCCTAGAAAAATGTTACCTTGCTTCAATGGCCACCGTACTGTCCGAACCTAAATATTATTGAAAACATGTGGGGATGGGGATAGTTCGTAGGGTGTACGATTGTGGACGTCAATATGAGGACAAAAAAGCACAGAGTGCAATTTCTTTAAATTACATAAAACAACTGTACGATTCACTTTCCAACAAGGCTTTTGAAGTTATTTCAAATGAAGGTGGGGTAGCACACATTATTAGAATATGATTATAAATAAAAAACTACCCTCTTTCATTGCATTTTTTTTCAATTTGTTTCCTTATTTAAGAGAGTGTTTCTATTCAAGTGGCGCAAAATTTTAAACAGTCTGATGTTAAGGTATTAGTACGATACTACTTAACAATTTTCTAACTTTAAAACTCTTTACTAAAATATTCTTAGTTTTAAACATTTTCTAACTAGTATCATACTAAACCTATTTTTCTAGCTGAACACGCCTAAAACAGTGACAGTTCAACCCATTTTTGCAATTGTAGCTGCCAAAGTGACACTTGGATTTAGTATGATACTAAAAAGATAAAATAGGCATTTGGCGATTTTAACTTTAGTAAAATGGGGAGCGGGTCAGAATTCTGGCTATCAAAATCCTGTATGACCAAAATTCTGTTTTTTCTTTTTTTGAAAATACTGTACGACCAAAATTCTGTTTTTCAGAATTCTGTATTTCTTAATTCTGTATATCCAAATATCTGTATATTCAAAATGCTGCAAGTGTAAAATTGTATTTAAAAAAATTGTTTTGGTAATGTAAAAAAGTGCGCACTTTTTTACATTACCAAAACAATTTTTTTTAAATACAGAATTTTGAAAAGCAGAATATTGAAATACAGAATTTTACTCATACAGAATTTTGACCGTACAGAATTTTAAAATACAGAATTTTGTGTAACCAGAATTTTGAAATACAGTATTTTAAAAACAGTATTTTGACCCTCAAGTACTTCGACTCCAACCCAGTAAAATGTTAAAAGATAATACGATGCTAACTCGTTTAAAATTTGGAAAAGCCCGTTTTTAACGTAGCATCATACTAAAAATGCTCTAACATCATACTAAATCGTCTAAAATTTTGCGCCAGTATTTTTAATGAAGTAATTAGAAAAGTGGTAAAAAAAAAACCGAATGGTATTTTTCTGAATTATTCTGCCTATGAAGTCTTACTCGCAATAGATACCTCTTAAAAGAACTTAAACTGAAAGGTGGATTTTTAAATTCATCATCAAAGCGCAACACGCTCTGATAATAAAAAAAAAGTTTGTTTCTATTCAAGTGAAGCGGAGTGTATATACATAAAACTAAATCAAAGGTAATAAAAATGGGTTTTTGAAAATATCTAAAAAACGATTTATTTTAGAGAAAACATTATTTCTACAATCTTGTAGCTGAGCCAATTTTCTACAAAAATGGTCTCATTGGTTTTTTTCCAAGCATTAACCGTTGAAAAGTTACAGCAATTCGAAACGTCAAAAAATTTGTTACAAGAGTAAAAGGTCATGAAGAAGACTATTCTTTTTTTTTTTAATTTCTTTGTATGTGGATTTGGATTTTACCCTACTCAAAAAAATTTTCGTTACTTTGTATGAAAGTTGGAATTATTTGTTCCGATTTTCGTTTGATTTTTATTTGAGCTCGTACGCATACATATCTTAACTATTCATCGATGACTATTGATTAGTTAATTATAATGAAAAGAAAGAAAAATGCGTATTTTAAAGAACTTAAGCTACGTATTGGCAATTAAGATTTTGGTACGGTGTACTGTAAACACTTAAGCACCTTAGAATAATCGTCATTGGTCAATTTTGATTATTGTACAACTTCGATTTTTTTTTTAAACCAAACCAGTAGATACTTGCCCTATAGACAACAAATTTGAAATCTTTACAAGAGTTTTTGTAGTTATTTTTTTTTTTTCTATTTCAATAAAAAATTCAGTCCCATGACATTGAGGTATTGAATATGTATTAAAAAAATATCGATTTATTTTACCAGAAACCAAAAAACTTCTACAAGGAAACATATCAAGTAGGTTCCTATAGTTTAGTTTATGCAATATTATTTGAAAAAAATGTGAACGAGCTCCTCTAGGTATATTTAAATCGGTGAAAAGAAGTTAATGAGAAAGTCTAGTCGTGACGTAAATAAAAAAAAGAAGCAGAACCTGCAATTTTCTGCCGAACAAGAACGTGTGCGTGTCGTCGCAGATAGAAAACAATTATTTCTAATTACAAAAGATTACCTACTCCTGGAGGATTTGTCATTTTCTCAAAAGAAGCAGTAGCAGTGAAGAAATATTTTTGTTTTTACTAAGAAGAGGCTGGAATTCGATCTACGGACTTCTAACATGACAGCCCTACCTAACCTACATCCCTGTTACTCACTATACTTGAGACTTATAACTTTGTGAATTTTAAATGACTGTACTTTGTTTTGGATTAAATCAAAAATTCCAGATTTATTCCTTACGCATATTTTTCTTTACTAGATATATACGCTGAAAGGGAGATGAGACCCTGTTTCACTTTTTTTTTTGGCATGAAAATAAATCAAAAGATGTTAATGGTAAAGTAGAAGTGGTCAAGGTTATGCCGTTATGGGGAATGAGTTTGTCTGGCTGCACGTATCTATACGAAGAACGTCATGCTACATTTCCACTTGCCTTTAATTGACGTTTGTAGGTACTTCGATAAGTCAGGGTTGCTAGTACCATCTATGTAATAAAACGGCAAAGAGAATAGTATAGTAGATAAATAGTATCCCCATCAACTTATCCTTGTCTTGCTTCAAAGTCAAATGGACACCTAGAATTACTTAGAAATTAAATGTAGACTACTTACAAACCAATATTTTGAAAAATAAATAAGTGACTATAATTGAAGAGGGTTTGACATGATAATAAAATATGTAGCAAATGTTGGGAAGCATTAGGTACATCAATACCCGATTAACATTAAATATTTATGAATTAAACAACAACAATAGCTTTAGTTTGATACATATACCTTTAAATTAAGGTTGAAAACAATTATTTCACGTGGTAAGTTATTGATTCGTTTTTAATTGAAAATACATATTGTGTCCATCATTAAAGGCGACAACATTCAAAGTCCATAAATTCCCAAAACTCTTGACTGCCATAATTATAAACAATATGGACCCTACCAATAATCAAATTTAGTTACGACTTAAATATTTCTGTAAAATGGACGATAATGGAATGGGCTCTAAATAATAAACCGTGCATTATTGTATTATCTAAATATTAACGTGGACTATAAATAACGAACCATATATCGAATTGACCCAGTGGCGGACTAAGCTTGTTAGAGGCCCGGGGCGGAAATGCTGAATGTTGCCCCTTCAATTTTCCTGCCTTCATTAATAATGTGAAAAATGACAATTACTGGAATTAATGCGCCACGCAGGTCTTTGAACAAAAGATAATTATTCTTGAAAATGAACTTTCACATTATTAAATTGATGGCCAGTTTTCAACAGTTTGGATACTTTTGGCTGAAAAAAATTTGTAGATTTGCCAAAAACTATCGTCTTGCAGCTCCAATTATTTCCATTTATATAATGCAAAACTTAGAGAAAGCTGCTTTTATTATGTGTTGGTAAAATGTCTACTCACTCAAGTATTGTTTTTTTGCCGTTATAATGGAATACCTTGAAAAGCAGCAGCAATATTTACCCGAGGCCACTTGCTGAATTTTTTTTTGCTGGATCATGCAACGAGCTAGCATATCCGAGCATTTTTATTTGGCAAAAAATGTTCCCATAATTTAACACTACGGGCAAGAAGAAAATTGTCAGTAAATTCTTGATTTGCTATATGATCCGTAATGGCGGTTTAAATAGCCATTTTAACGACAATTAGGTAGGGCCAGTTATACAATCGTGCATAGTTAAAATATTTATCCGTTGTTCAGGGATTTTAATTCACTAATTTCAGCGGATTAAGTGGAGCTTCAGTGATGGTTAAGGCATCTTTTTGGCTTTTATCAAATACCTCTTAGAACTTTGAACCATCGTTGAACCCTATGAAGCGGCGAGTTAAATTTGTTGATTCACGGGTTAAATATTCAACTACAAGTACAACTGGCCCTAAGTGCTTTGTAGCAAATGAGGCAAATAGAACCGCTGCAGCCCATTGAAGTAGCGTTAAAAAAAAAGAAAAAAAGAAACTTCTATATTTTCACTGTCAACTTTTCGCATCTTACCATTCACTTTCAGTTCAAAAGTTCAAATAAGACTTCAGATTGTGATGTTAAATGTACAGTCACAGGTCATATTATAAAATATTTATACATACATATCTACCTACTTAAAATACATAGCATTAGCAGGAAAATAATAAATTATCACAACGTAATAGATTGAAGAAAACTAAATTTTAAAATTTTATAAGCGAGATGATTTTTTTGTAACTGATTAAATGTATTTTAAATGCATTACTTCTTCGTAATAATACTGACAAATCTACAGTCTAGATTTTTAGACTTAGGCCTAGGGTTCCCAACTTTCTGCAAAACTAATTTTTTAAAATAAAAAATTAAAAAAAGGTTTTAAAAATAAATAAAATCCTTTTTTTGGCGTAAATAATTAAAAAAGGTTAGAAAATACAAAAACAAATTTTATTAATTCCTTTGTGTTTTATAATTGGAAAATAAAACATGACTGGATTGCACGATCTTACTTTTCTATTGTGAGTTTTAAACAAATCAGAAGCAGCAGACTGGAAAATTATAACAAAATTACTAAAGCCTTAATGGTTTTATGTGTATAGCCCGAAAATTAGACAATTTTTTCAAAACGTACAAAACTAATTTTCTACATCATAGTAGTGTCAAATTCTTTTTTACATGGAACAAATATTTGGCCTATAGAGCAATTAAAAAATAAAAATGAATACATAAAATAATAAAAAATTTGTATTTGTTGCCTTAATAATAATAAAAAAAGACACATAGAAATCAAAACCTTTTCTTTTAATGCATCATTATTAAAATTACATTTGAAATCTACATATTTTTGGAAAACAAAAATAATTTTTTTTATCCCTGCTTCTAAAATTTTATACTTATCTTGACTTTTGAAAGTACTTTTTCTTTCCATTTTTTCTTTATTTCTTCGATGAAATGCGGATGAAGTAGGAATGCTTGAAATAAAGTATTAGATGACAGAAATAATGACATTGTCACAATGAAAGTAGCATTGGAAATTTATAATTAAAATACATAAAATTTTTGAAAAGAAGGACATTTTTAAATAAAGAAGAAAATTAACAAATGGGTACCTATCTAAATTTCGGACTGAGCATTTTTCTTTTTATCTAAATGATTTAAAACCCAATAAGTAAGCACGACTTTGTAGATGCTCTGCCGCTGTTTTTAAAACTTATATATTTTTGCTAAAAAAAATTCTTAGAAAATTTCGCTTCATGCGTGATGTAGATACATATTATGACAAAAATTATCTTGAGTACCTACATATTTTTCTGAAAATACATTGATTCTACACATATTTTGTTTCATTATTCAATTAAAAGTTACAAAAGAATTTTATGGAGGCTAAATTGGATTTGGGGGCCCTATAATCGGAGGTCCGGGGCAGACCGCCCCCCCACGCCCCTACCTTAGCCAGCCAGTGAATTGACCCCAAAATATTGAGAATATAATGTATGGTTAATTATTTAGGATCCATAAGGTTATGGTTAATTTCACTGCAATATTTAAGTTAAAACTAAATTTGATTATTGCTAAGACCCTATGTCTTTACAGATATTAAAGACGAAATGAGCCCTCGAAAGACGATGAATAAGAAATTATGTTCATAGGTAAGGTACATATGTATCTACACGTACATACATACATATATGATGTACGAGATTACCATTTGAAATATGTATGTATGTACCTAACCGACATACATATTTCAACAAAATAAAATGTCTTGGTTTTGGCTCCCGGCGGCGCGCGTATGAAATAGGTCCATGCATATGTATATTTGTGTATGTGACAAATGTTATTTTAAGTGACAGTCTGACAGTAAACTTCTGACAGATTCGATTAAATTTGCGGTGTGCCTTCGTTTGAATAGGGTTTTTAGGTAACCACTAAAAGTGAGTTTATTGAAGGATGTAGGTGTAATTTAAGCGGTAGTCATATAGTCACTTTGAGCTGTATCATTGCCACATACTTTTGTTAAAACAAAAACTAAACTGAAATGTGGTAAGGGCTGGTGACAAGTTGTTGAATCCAATTCGGCTTGAAGGCGAAAGCGTAAAATTTTTAACGGCTATATTATTGACTTTCTTCAAATCTAGTTTTACTGAAAAAACTAGTTCTATTGGAGTTTCGAGTTTTTATGTTCTCAAAAAAAATTACTGATTTGATTTAGATGTCAAACTATGTATGAATATTTTGAATTAGATGTCAAAGTAATAAAAATTAGTGAACAAATTAAAACTCGAAACCTCAATAGAACTAGTTTTTGCTCAAAACTAGCTTTGAAGAAAGCCAATAATATGGCCGTAAGAGTCTGCTGTATAGGTATTTGCGTCATGAATAATTTTATATCAAACTTTGAACGAAAGAACAAATCAAACTACGCAGCCGATGCTCGTCAAAAACTGCCCCCTTCCGCACCTGTGTTTTCTTCTGCTACTTTTCGATTTTTTTTTGTAGCATTTCGTCGTAAAAACGTTCTTAGAAATTTTAAATATTTCTTAAATAAGAAACTATAAAGATAAGATAAAAAACAATGAACATAAACAAAATAACTTAAACAAAAAAGATCTAAAGGGTTATTTTAAATTAAGAGCGGTTTCTTAAAATTTTACTTTAACTTTATTATACTTGAAAAAAAATATTTCTGTCGTTAAAATAGCTGGATGGCAGCATTGCGGAATTGCTTTTTTGACACGATAATTTTCAATTGTGGCACGTTTTTTTATTTCCATTATTTTACAAATTTTAACAAAATTTAATGAAAATTGGTCCAAATTCCGTAAAAAGTGAGCAGAAACACATAATTTTGACAATTTACGAATAGAGCAAATAATTTCCATTAATTTTTGTCATTGTATTATACACTTCGGTAGTAAAAATGATTACAGGTTTTTTTTTTCAAGAAAATAGAAGAATTTGTGGTTTTTTTCATGTGGCAAGAAAATTTGCACGTTTTTTTCAGAAAATATGGCACGTTAATTTTATTTCTGGCGGCAACGCTGCTGGACGGTAGGTATGTATATATTTTTTTTAAAAATTCACAAATAAGGTACTAAAATTCTAACAAGCCTCTGTATGGCCTTTTCAATGAAATTATATTTTTTGAGAAACTTCAACACTAAATTTTGTTAATTTAATTTCATTTCAAAAAGTCAAAAAGTATAAGAAATCCCTAGAAAATTAAAGATTGTTAAACTGAAGAAACTTGCTATGAACATATTTAATTTATCATAACTATAAGAACGAAGAATCAATAGATTCAACAATTTTCTTTTTGTCGTTATACGTTGTGTTTTTAAGAGGTATAGAGCAGTGGGGATTCGTGAATAAAATTTCTAGTCGTTCAGTTTATTTAATTTTTTTATATAAGAAGTCGACATTGATGTGCCTTCATGTACTTATGATACGTAACAAAAATTTAAGTAAGTTCCAGACTAATAGATTAGGGGGGAAAAAAGCATAAACAAAATTAGACTTCTTTTTTTAATTTTTAAGATACTAATTTTAATTTTATTATTAAATAAACACGAACTAACATATCGTTAAATTTTCGAATTCCAATAACTAAGCACCAAAGCATTATGCTAACTTATTATACGCGATCGAAG
Source organism: Epistrophella euchroma (assembly GCA_947049315.1). NCBI lineage: Eukaryota > Metazoa > Arthropoda > Insecta > Diptera > Syrphidae > Epistrophella > Epistrophella euchroma. The sequence goes on along the minus strand of OX346245.1, from coordinate 113,565,223 downwards.
GATTCCAAAATTATATTTCAGTCTTCTATAAAAAGTGTCCAAGCAAAAGTGTGTGTACACTGTAAAGTACACTCACTTTTCATACTCACTGTATATGTCAAAAAAAATTTTGATTACTATAAATAATATAATATTATTCATGTATCATGTGCCATATGTATGTCTTTGGGGACAGAGAAAAAGCCAGTCGGCGGGGGCAGTCATCAAAAACGTATATTTTATAAAAAGAAAATGGTGACGCAGAAATATTGAACACTGACCTTCCTATGCAAATGCGATATCGTGGCATTGTGAACAAAATAAATCTGTTTATTATAATGAGTTGTATAGGTTTATTTGTTGCTATCGTATAAATTTATGATCAACAATTTTATTTCTTGAAAAGGGTTCTGTTTCTGTCCTAGATTCTATCTATGCGGGTTCCAATAAGATTTATTATATTATACTCAGGCAAGGGTATAGCAACAATATTTATGCCAATAAAAGAGTACACAAATACATATTTGAAATATGTACCGCACTCTTGGAATTGATTGTAAGGTTTTTGTTTATTGATTGTATTTTGCAGTTGTTGTAAGGAAATGTTCAATATTATTTCTTGGCACCCATAGAAAGTATTTTGGAAATGGTTTATTAAATTGAATGCAGATAATGTCACAGAAGCATGCATTACAGTGGGTAGATAAATTGAAATAAATATAGTAAATTTGTGTGATACAATTTGACATGAGTTTCTTTTATGGATTCACTGACTGCAGCAGTATAATTTAAAGTGTAGAAAATAAATCGGATGTAGATGTATTTTCCATTTACCTAAAGTTCTTCATAATGGCTGTTTAAAATACATCTGAGGTGTGCTTGGCCGTGACATCGTCTGTGATGTCTATATAATATTTGAGTGCTTTTAATAGTTCTGCTATAACTGTCTACAAAGGGTGGATAATGATTAATTGAAGCCGAATTATACCAAGTTCGATCCCCAGCCTCGCCACCTACTTATTTAAAAAGAAAAAACGGCTACTGCCTCTTGCGAGGAATTGACAAATCCTCCAAGAGTATCTCCTGTCACAGAAAAGTGCCGCTCGTTAGCCGTTCGGATTCGGCAATAAACTGTGGGTCCCCTCCATTCCTGCAGACACGCACACAGGAATGGTTGAGAATTGTAAGTCACTAGGCCCTAGTTCTTCATGAGCTGTTAAGCCATCAAATTTATTTATTTATTTTTTTTTTGAATTATACGAAGCTCTGACTTTAACCCGATCATCCTAGACAAAATACATTTATATAAAATTAAAATCACGGTTTTAGACCAAAATTTGATACTGCGGTGTGCCGGAAATTTTGAATTTTGTGTTTTGTCGATTTGCAGGCGAACGTTCTGAAGTTTTGTATTACGGTTGGCGAATGAGTTCATTTGCCAAAAAATCATCGAAAATTCATCGAAATGGTTCAAAAGTTGAAAAAACCCGGGCCAATGTCCTATAAGGGTCCTATTATAGTTTGCGAAGCGAATAAAAGAGCTGGAAATTGAAAAAACTTGAATTCCATCAAATTATATTTATCACAATTATTTTTTTTGTCACTTCATTTAAAAATTTATTATGATTCATCTATGCCATTTAAAAGTCATATGCGAAAAAAGGCCCTACGAACTAACTCCCAAAAGAAGTAACTCCCACTCCGCGGACGCGGACAAGCGCGTGAGCACATCTGCGGACACTTGTTCGGACGCGGGGTGCCACGCGTTTCATTTTTGGATTGGGGGGTTATTTCATTGGGCAGTTATTTCACGGAGCCGCAATAAAAGTTGTATACATTGATATAGTTGTAATTTTGTTACAGAGTCTTAAATTATTGATTATTTTGGGACTTAGTTCCTGTCGTGAACTTTATTTTAGTTCTTATAAAAAAAAAATGGGATATGAACTAAATCATATGGAACTTTGTCCCACTATTGGGACTTAGTTCATTTTTATTTTGGGACTTCAGTTCATTCGGCGTTGGGTTTTAGTTCCAAGAATTAATGGGAGTTAGTTAAGAATGAAACAAGTCCCAATTTAGCTGGGAGTTAGTTCGTAGGGCTGCGAAAAAACTATACTTTTGACTGTTTGCTGATTTTTGAAATCGTAGTACATATATACCTTGTATAAATGATCGCTCGCACAGAAAAAAGTAACAAGGCTATTTGTGTGGAAAATTTTTAGTTCTACAAACTGAAAGTGAGATATTTAACATCAATACCAACCATTTAAAAGCCAAACATGTAGAACCATAATATTTCAGATTTTTGACCAAACTTTTATAATGATGAATTGTATCACTTTTGGGAAAAAAGCTTGAATGTAGTCTACAAAACTGTATACTTCTTATCTGGTACCTCGATGAGGGTAGGTCGTTCCATGGCGGGATCTTAGACTAATATATGGTACCTACTTTAGGGCATTTTATGATGAATTCGTGCAAAAAATCGAACTCGAGATAACAATCAAACTTTGCATTACGATGATGGAGAAAAATAAAAAAGTGGGTCCCGCATAAGATTTTAAGGGGATTCCCCTAAAGGAAAATTGAGATTTTTATTAGCTCAAAAAATAACGGTACTTGCCATACAACCGTTTTGAAAATAAGTTATTTATCTCAAAAACGGCTCGAACGAAGATTTTCTTAAATATTTGTGTGTACAAAAAAAAAAATTAACAAAAACTGTTATTAACGGTACAAGCCATAGAATCGTTTTTTTTTTAGTTACGACATTCTCGTTAGCCGCTCAACCGATTTTATTCTGAAAACTCTATCAAACTTAAGTAATACTGCAAACCTATATTTTCAAAAACTATTTTTTGGATTTAAAAAAAAAAAGTTCAAATTTTTTTTTTTTGAAAACGGGTCGATGATTTTTGTTTTTAATTATGGTTTTAGTTGCATGTTATTATATTCTTAAAAATGGCGCACTGAACTTTTTTTCTGAAAAATTTCAAGAAATTTTATATATGTACATGCATAGGTACATATACATATCTACACTTTTTCAGAAAAAAAAAAAAAACAGCGACCATAACACAAATTTAAAATAAGAAAATTATTTAAGTGATAAAACATAGAATAGGATTTATTTAATAGTTTAATTTTGGAACTGATTTCAGAATAAAATAATACTCCAATTTAAATGTGAATTAAGACAAAACAATTTTTTTTAAATGAATACCCAATTTTGGGAAATATTTTCATATGAAACAACTTCCCAATTCCATACAAATTTCGCGGGACTATTTTTTTTTTTTTTTTTTTTGTGGTTATTTCATTGATATAGCACGGCTATAAGCCAGGCTTTACTAAAAAGCAATTATCATTGCAAAAATCCTCATTACAACCACACAAATGATGTAAACAACAATTGCCAAAATGCAATCAATTCGAATTGAAGAGTTTCTGTTGTCACAAGAAAAGAAAATAAACAGCACAAAAAAAAAGTCACCAAGGCAAATTGAATTATTTTTTCTGTGTACATACAGGTTATGTTTATTTTCAATGCTACTCAAGTGCTTTTCAAGCACTATATAACACACTTCTTCAGAAGTGCACAACATACTACCCTCAGACAAAAAAAATACAAAAATCAACCTTCAAGTTTCTGCAAATAGTTTGTTGCTTTTCTTGTATGCTTCTTCCGCTACCGGAAGGCTCTCTAAATACAGAGTTGAACAAAAAATAAAAAAAAAATTATTTTTGATTTCCCTTCAGAAAAGCATTCAAATTAAGCTTTGATGTTTTAACCCTCTACAGACAAACACTCACACGAGTCAGACAAATACATAACAGATTTTGAGATTTTGACTCATTCAGGAATGAGAAGTTAAACCAAAATAAGTTTTTAAATTTAATTTCGTATATTCCGAATGAATACAAAAAAAAAAAAAACATACATAAGGCTCGACTTAAATCTAGTGGGACATTTTTATATTTTTTACTCACTTTGTTCAAAATGCATAGATATGTACGTATTTTTGTTATATTATGATTTATGCAAATGCTAAAATTGAAATCATCCCAAAAGCATGCCACACAGCGTTGAATGTGTTGTGACCTTTAAAATATCAGCAGCTGCAGAACGGAAGCGAAGAAGCACTTTTTATATTCAGTGTTGTTATCCTCTTCAAATATATGGCTTTAGCTTTTGCACTTTTCGAATAATTAAGATTTTATTTATTTTATTTTAACAATTTGCTAATTTTTTTTAGGGGAAAAATAACAGAACTATCGATGGCACTTTGATTTAGAATTTTTATAATTTAATTGAGACAGAGAAACTTTTTTTTTTACTTTAATTTTTCAGCACAGTGTTTCACAATTTTAATTTTATTTTTTTTTATTAATTAACATTGATTAATATTATTTTCTCACTTTTTTGTATATCATCAGATCAACAGGCAAGAGAATGTCGGTAACAAAACTACACTTTGCGTCAACAAATTCAAATTTTTCGAATCACTTGCGACCGACCAGTATAGATAGTGTCATCCGGCTGACCGTTCGTGCGTCGTTTGAGTCCAAGCTGCAAACTGTATGCAAACTACATAGCTATGTTTTATTTCAGGGGGCCCCAAGAACACTCGGGCGTATACGTAATTAAAGCTTCTATATGATGGGGTGGAACTTTTGTGTCGAAAGCAAAAACACTACCACGAATGTTGACCATGCTATATTATGTGCGTCGATTCGTGCTGCTGTGTTGTGAATATGCAACAGGGTGCTGCATCAATGTCTTTTGAGCATCCGATGAAGCAACCTGCAAAGAAGACGAAAACATTTGTCAAAAAAATTTATTTTAAATTTTTGTGTTTTTGTTATAACGAAAATAAATTTCTATTGGTCAAGAATGCATTCAAAGGGAAAAATTTTCTTTTTGTTTTAATTGCAACAGCAGTTTGTAATAAGGTCTAAAAAGTACTTTCGATTATTACGAGCTTTATTGATTAAAATCATTTGAATTTTTAATGGAATTAGTAATAAGATAATTATAAAGGAAGTGTGTATGTGTTTGTAAGGTACTTATTTAATAATAAAATATGACATTCCTTTCCCTATTTAACCTTTGAATAGACACTTACATTTTTGGGACGATAATTTGTGACGTGTTCTTATAGAAATTATAGTAGATAAAGCCTTATAGGGTACTATTACTTCACCCATAGTAATCAATAACCCATATTGTCCCACTTAAGCTAGGCTCCTTGCCTTTTTCTTCATAAACCCAAATTCAAGTGGCGATGGCGCTTGGTGAAATAATTATCACCTTACTCACTTAGCATTAAATTATAATAATTGACCCTTAAGCACCGTATAGAATTAGTATAAATTAGCTGTAAATTATGATAAGTATGTTCGTTTTTTGATATAAATTAAAAATAAGGATGAATACCTTTAGTTTATCTCATTCCATAATCCCTAATGCAAACACACTACTTGTATTTAAAAAAATTAATTTAATTTTTAATTTTTTTAAGTTAGATGTCGGTCTGTACAAATCATAATAATAATTAGTAAAAAAAAGCTGGAAGATATTTTTAGCTATTTTAAGAAATCTTATTTGGCTTTAGGCTTAGCACTTAGGTCTATTTTTTTTTTATTTTCCATTTTCTTTTTGATTTATGTTCTTTCCATTGGCTTTACTGCTTTCCAGCTTTCGCAGTAAATACCGGCTTTTCTTATTCAGATTATAAAAACTTCATTACATGACTTCGAGCAACCAACCCTTTTAAGGGCTCCGGGAAATAACTCCCCAATGAAATAACTCAAAAAAAAATTTATATGAAATCGGAGGTTTTTTATCAAATGAAAAATCTCCCCAAAACTGGGTATTTATTTCATCGATTTTTGGGGACTTATTTCATTTTTAAATTGGGGGGGTCATTTCATGGTGAAATAAATCCCCAAATTCAACTATGAAATAAGTCCCCAAATTTGGGTACTTATTTCTTTGAAGAAATAACAAAATTACGACGTTCCCAAAAGCGCATGAAATAAGTCCCCAAACAAAACATAAAATAAGTCCCAACAAAACTACGGCGTATAAACAGTGAAGTATGTATGGTGGGGCATGCTGCCCCCCTGCAACCCCCCTGCTTAGCCCACTATAGGATTTGGAGTAGGTGCGAGGTTGGGTGTATCCAAAGTTTCCTTAAATCTAGATTCTTTAAATGCAAAAGAAACTTTGCATACCCTCAAAATCGCACCTACCCCAAATCCTATAGTGGACCAAGCAGCATGCCCCCCATACATACTTCACTGTTTATACGCCGTAGTTTTGTTATTTCTTTGGGGATTTATTTTATTTTTTGTTTGGGGACTTATTTCATGCGCTTTTGGGGATTTATTTAATCTTTGAATTTGGGAACTTAAAAAAAACATTTTGGGGGGTTATTTCATTTTTTGATTGGGGGGTTATTTCATTGGGGAGTTATTTCACGGAGCCACTTTTAAGCGGTGAGGTGACGATAACATATGTATGTCTTCAATTCTTTTGCTTTCCAGGAAATGATTCTGTTTTTAATTTTGAGTTTCTAACAGAATAAATATAAAATTACGAAAAAAAAAAAATTGTAAAACGCTGCTCAAATTTCAAAAAACACTCTTTTTCAGAATTCTGCAAATAATAAAAAATAGTTTCAAAATTTTGAAAAGTAGAATTTTGTGAAATAGAATTTTGAAAAAATGAATTTTGTTAGCAGAATTCTGAAAAAAGAATTTTGACCCAGGCAGTATTTTGACCCCAACCCTCGTAATGTAAATAATATTCAATGTTTATAAACAAATCCGTTTTAGTATTTTGACTGAAAAGGTAAATTTTAACAGCTTGTACATGCATATTAGGGTATCTGTTATTTCCAAAACTCATTTTATATTTGGATCAGACACCTTCTATATAAAAAGTTTAGACCGTACACCCTACATTTATGGACCAAAAAAAAAAAACTTGACTGAGGTCATTTGCTCATTCGGATCAAAAAATTAGTTTATGAAATAATGGACACCCTAGTGTATGTAATAGTAGCTAGTTTTTACACAAATCTACCCCAAAAATTTGTATTTTTTGTTAAGAAAGTCTTAAAAATTTTGTGTTAAAATCTTTTTCAATTTTTGAGAAACTAAAAAAAAGCCAAAATTTTCAGTTGGAAATAATTTCTTTTTTTTTTTTTTAACTATTTTAAACAACGTTGTTATTAATTTACGTGAACTTTTTAAATAACTTGATTTAAAAAATAACTAAAAGAATGAAATATTAGCCTTCAAGAAATCTATTGATTTTTAATAACTTTTTTTCCATTTTATGTCAACTTTTCAGAAAATACCACCCCAACCTTAGGTGCAGGGGGGGTGGGGGAGGGGGGTAAAATGTTTCCCCCATATATTTTTTTCCTAGAATGATCCCAGGAATATGTGGCATGAATTAAGTGACAATCTGTAACTTATTAAGTGCATACAAGTACCAAATTTAAAGCAAATCGGTCCAAGCGTTTATGCTCCATGTGGAAGTGAAGAATTTTTTTTTGACTATCGTGTTTCTTCTAAAGAAATAATTCTTATATTTCTTTAACTTTATTTTGCTTGTTTCGAATTATTCTAAAAAAATTGATTATAACTTTGTTGATGTTCTCTTTTCCGTTTAGAATTTCAAAAATTAAAGAATTCCCACAAATTGGGTCAGTTTTTTCTTTGTCCCTTTCGAGTCAGAAAAAGGGATTTTTCCCACGATCCCCCAGCACTGGGACAAAAATTCAAAAGCAAATAAACAAAAGAAAATGCACAAACACCGGAACGATAATGAAATGGAACAAAGTAGCAACCCAGTAATTGCGGTTGAATCGAATTCATGAATGCAAAAATACAAAAATTTGATAAATTTATAATTTGTAACATAAATTAATTTTTCAGCTTAAGAAATGATTTAGGGCCAGTTGTACAAATATTTGATCCGTGGTTCAGGAATTTTAACTCGCCAATTTCGGTGGATTAACTGTGGTTCAACGATGGTTCAGGCATGTAATTGGCTTTTAGTGTATATTGGAACCTTGAACCATCGTTGAACCTCAGTTAACCCGCCGAAATCGGCGAGTTAAAATTTCCTGAACCACAGATCAAAATTTAAACCACGATTGTACAACTGGCACTTAAAGCTTAAAATGTGCTTAAACTTATTGACTTTACACAAAAAAACTAATTTTTCTAAAATATCAAGCAGGTTTAAAAGCGAATTGAGTATATTGGTCACCTTCGACGAAAAAGTGTATGAATTTTTTTTTAAAGTTTATAATTTAATCCAACAAATATATTTAACAAACAAAAAATACCCTGTCACATTCTTAAAAGAATGAGGAAAATTATAAAATTTGTTTCAAGTAAATCGGTTGAATAATTTCTTAGATTACCGCGGACAAACTAAATATTTGTTTCGTCTCTTTATAGTAAGTAACGAAATAACAATTCTAGGAGCTGTCTAAATATGACCTCATATTGCCAATGGCGTAGCTGGAATAACTCATTTTTTAATTGAACTAATGAATTTGAGGGAGTTTTTGGATACGTTCATAGGACATTTCTTTCTTTTAAATTTAACTTTTCATTGTGCAACAAGAAAATTGCCTTACCTTGTTCATTGAACGTATCGACTTAAGAATAGGTTTGGGCGTGACCAACTGCGGTATGGTTTTGTTACCTCTGGTGACTGTGGGGCACCATCTTTAAATGTCCTTAGGTTCTACTTTGAGCTGTCGCACCCTAATGTTTTATTTCATTAAACAAAGAAGCTACAGCTGCCAAGATAACAGCTGAAATTCAATAATTTATTAATTTTATTAATTCTAGACTTATTGCTTAATATTATGCATCAGACACGTTTTGACATTGCGTCAGCCGGTCCGTATAAAACTAATATGTGTTATTTGTTATTCGTTTACAGAAAACCTAAGACTTTCCTTCCGTCACCACCCAGTGGTCAGTTGCTGACACACATTTTTTGTTATTTTATATGCTTTATTAACTTGACCTTTATTCCATAATAAAATAAATAACATTCACAGCATCGAAATAATATTAACTAGTTGAACGGATTATTTATCATAGCCTATATATACGATCTAACTGAATAAAAATAATCCTTTCTTATCACGTTTTCGGTTAAGTATTTAAGATGAAATAAATAATAAATTAGGAAATTAAAGTGTTCGGGAGTCTACTATATAAAGTGGTTTTTCTAAGTGATTTTACTTAAACTTACGTTTATGACCCATGATAAAAATGGTCCAAAAGGATTCTTATAAATATAATTTGTACTTACACTTAGTCAACATAACATACTCTTCTAATTGAAAATGTATTTATTTTTTTTTTATTTGGGCACGTAAGCTTTTTGTAGAAATACAATTTTTTTGCTTGTTATATCTCCGAGGCATTATTACTTCCAATTTCGAATTGAAATTAAGCCATATACTATACCATAAAGAATAAATTTATTTTATTTTCGATGGTTTTCATTGTCATATGTTGATGCTGATTTTGTCTATAGCTGAGTTAGTTCAGCGGTTCGAGTCAGTTCGGAAGGAAGAAAGCATGAAAACTCGGTTTGGTTTTTTTTAAATAATTCAGAACTCCAATTGATTGTTAATTGTATTTGACCTTCTAATTTTACAAACTTATTTTATATAAAATAATACATATAACACGATTTCATATAATAAAACAATAGGGCTGCTTAAATATCTAAAAAATAAAGTTAGAGTCCGCCCTTGTTAAAATTAAATGCAGAAAAGTAGAATGGGATAAAGCCCCCTCCCTAGCCTCACAATCAGTTAAAATTGCCAGCCGGCGCAAACACTACAATGGGATTGAAACCTCGGGCTCCAGTCAAAACAAAATATTTTCACAGCTCGAAAGCCAAAAACTGCAAAACTCAACTCCTATCAAGTGCACCACGCACTCAGCAGTATTTCTTGCTATAGGTACTTCTCGTTTTGAACTTAATAATGGTACGCACAACAATGGTAAAGGTAGTAGAGGATGAATTCCCCCTATACAAATTTAAAATTAACTTATCATATTGGTGGGATGGAGTAAGTGTGAATTATAAAAGTGCAGAAAAGCTCGTCCAACATTTTTCATCATATTGATATTTTCTTATATCTGGCTTATGACGATGAACCGTATCCGGTGGCTGGCGGATGTTATTTATTTGAATTTGAAAATTCAATAATAGTTGAAGTGACAGGTGGGCGGTCGTCGTTGAGGGGGCGATGTGTGGTGGTAAGTAGAATTTAGATATGAGGGAAAAATGTGTAAATTCGTTACAATGTATTATGTACTTCCTGACCCTGACCCATTTAACGCCCTATACATATTTTATTTTAAAATCACCATCCCCAGAGAGTAACGGTATTTAAGTTTATAGTTAAAGCACACAATATTGTCTTAGCACTGCTTTCTCGTAAAGTTAAACGTTTACTCAAAAAGTTATCTTCATTATTCCTCCGTTTAAATTAATATACTCTTTGGCGGAATAAGACATTAAATCTGGCACTTTTCTTTACAGCTTGAAAGCGAATGATATTAAAGAACGCCAAGTATTCAATAAAATGAACATAACAATCGAAACGAATAGCTTTAAGACTCCAGCGATAAAGATGTCTTTCATTGTTAATTCCAATCCATTCACAATCACACATTCTATTATTTTTATTCACATAATAAGATTCCAGCCTTTTTGACTGAGTCTAAGGAGTCCTTCCTCGGATATGCCGGGCATCATTCCTGCTAAAATCATTGTAGATAAAAGCACAGCAAAGCTTTAAATATAAAGGTTGTTTTAGGGTAGGGGCTTGGGGGTAGCTGTGATGTTACGGGTGACGGAAAAATAACCATTTGAAGCTGTTGTAGCGGCAATTTCCTCTATCGCAACGCAAAGTGTACTTATTTTCGGTTTTAAAGCAATACAAATGAAGGCAATGTATGTACAGAAAGCAGCAAGGGTAAATATATTGTCTCTATAGGGTAGCGTGAGAGACAAACTTCTAAATAAAGAGTTTTAAAAATTTAAACACCCACACCGTTTATTTTATTGCGTGACTATCACAAGCTACCTATAAGTATAAGGGCTTTTCCAGGTCACGAACCATCAATTCAATGCAAAAACATACAAAGGCCGAACTCAGAAAACTCCTTTCCTCTGAGATCTCACGGCTTATAGTTTATGGGGCGGTATAAGCTCCTCTGGGATCAGACATATGAATTGTGCACTCAATAATTTAGGAGTCACGAAAACACTATACACCTATCATCATCATAATAAGAGTTTCACTATAAAACAATTCAATGTGAATATGGTTCTATATCAATATGTATACATGACATATTTCCATTAGCAGTTGGGGATGCATAAATAAGTAAGCATTGCAGCATTTAGTTATAACTACCTGTTTGTCATTGTCACTTTAGAGTTGAAATGAAAGAGGGGAAAATCAATTTCTACTTCTGTTTTACTTAATTTTAATTTTATATAACTTTTCAAGCACAGTCTTTATAAAATGCACACCTATTCTGAAATGATATAAAATTATGTCACGAAAATATTAGAAAAATCACCAGACGATACAAGTAGTAGGAGTACGAAAAAATTTTTTTAGGTTTTGCTTGGGGAATAATAAAAATGCTAAGTTCAGTCTTTTACAAATTAATCTGATATACCCCCTGTCTAGATTAATTATAGCTATGTACTGTACAATGTACCTACTTACTAATGTTACCGGCAGGTTTCGGTTCAAACAAAACACCAAAAAGTTATTGTTTATTGTATATTGAAATGCGAAATCTTTTTACTCTTCTATGCCTCTAAAAAAAATATTTGGGGCTGGGGTCTCGTTTGGGTGGGACTTAAAGCCTAAATTTATTTTCGGCTTTATTTCCCACTCAAGTGAGACATAAGATAAAAAAATAAAATAAAATCTTTTTTGTCCCTGCGCCGGTGTTTTCAACTTTTTCATTTTGGAAATAAGCTAAGAATTTTTGTTTCTTTTCGGATTTTTAAATTTCCATTGGAAGTTATTTTAATTGAAAATTTTGACATTTCTCGAAGTTTCGAGGTCTCTGGAGTCGGATTACATTTTCTTTTTTTTAGAGAGATGTCTGTGTACCAGGTACGTTCGTACGTTCGGAAGCTTTTAAGGCTGATTTCCAATGCCACGTTGGGCGTAGCTTTTACAGATTTTTCTTTCAATGCGAAAGCTCACACATAGCAATTTAAGCAAATTGTTTACAATGACGCGTTGGGTATTATGTTACGATTTGGCACCTATTAGCATGTACACAAACCAACGTAACATAAGCTACCTCAACGTTAAAGTTAAAAAAAAAAACAACTTCAGCGTGCGTTTTGACAGTTAAACTAATGTTCGAATTCCTTTCAATAAAAAAATCGATTTATTTAGAAGAAAAAATCGGGTTTTCTGGACAAATTCCTTTTATTGATAGAAAAAAATCGATTTTGTTTTAAAAAAAATGGAATAGTTTGTTGAAAGGAATTCGAAATTACAGTTATGTAGGTTCATTTTGATTTTCAGGTTCTCTTCAAGTCGTCTGTCATGTCGATGCGTTCGTAAAGCTTGTGAACGTATATGTAAGCGTCTCTAACGCGAACGCGCCATTGGAAATCAGCCTGCGTCTCTAACGCGAACGCGCCATAGAGACGCTTACGTTACGTTTACAAGCTTAACGAACGCGTCGACATGACAGAAGACATGACGACATGACAGAACAATTGAAGTGTCATTCTGAACTGTATTGTCGAATTTCTTTCAACAAACAATTCGATTTTTTTTTAAAACAAAATCGATTTTTTCAAAATAGCTTTCAACGGCCTTTAGTCCATGAAAATTGGCGTTTCGTCCCGGCCATCTCACTTTGACTCATCAGTTGACTAGTGAGGGCCTTGTCAATACACAATTTCCATTAAGTTCAGTTCATCTTACTAAAGGCCGTTGAAAGCTATTTTGAATCAATAATTCAACAAGTCCAATTAAATAGTGCTAAGTCTTCTATACTTGGCTGATTAATTTCAGTAGTATATAGAATGTGTATTATTAAAAAATCGATTTTTGTCCTTATATAGGAGGAATTTGTCCAGAAAAATCGATTTTTTCTTCTAAACAAATCAATTTTTTTGTTGAAAGGAATTTTACATGAGTTGTCAAAACGCGAGTTGAAGTTGAATTTGTTCAACCTTAACGTTGAGGTAGCCTATGTTACATTGGTTTGTGTACATGCTAATAGGTGCCAAATCGTAACATTACTGTCAAACGCGTTATTGTAAACACTTTGCATAAATTGCTATGTGTGAACAGAAAAATCTGTCAAAGCGACGCACGCCCAACGCGCCCTTGGAAAACAGCCTTTATTTCGCCGACGATATCTCAAGAAAGAATAATGATATTGACTTCGAATAAATTTTATTTTACAGATAATAAGGCCATAACCTGCATAAAAAACTGCTAAAAATTGTTGAAATTTTATGTGTCGCATATATTTAGAGCAAATAGCCTTCCCTTCGTTGCACAACTGATAAGTTTTTCGAAGATTTTTAATTCGTAATTTTCTTTAAAAAAATAACATCGGGTGTCGAGTTTCAAATGGAACCAAAGGGATGTTATCATGTGTGGGTCAAACCCAGCCTCTTTTTTCCTTTTTATTTGGAGTTAAAAAAAAAAGAAATAAGAAAACTCTGAAATTTAAAACACACAATTATGTATTTTTCTCAAAAAATGAAAGTCGAAAATCATTTTATGGGAGTGGGTCTGTTTTCCGCTTCCCCGTTCGCGTTCAGTCAAGAAATTCCTCTTTTTATTGGAAAAGAAATATCGTAAACAATGCCAGCAATTCTAATAAAGGCGTGGAATAATTATTTTGTTTTCTTTTTAAACTATAGTACATCTACTTACATAATATGTGCTATAAAAGTCGAGATCTTAACAATAAAAACAATTAAAAATCTCTTGTTTAATTTTATTTTCCTCAACCTGGTGTTTATGTCACAAAAAAAGTAAAAGCTGTTCTTGTAAGAAGCTAAAGCCAGCTAGTCATAGCTATCACTAGAAGCTAAAGCTAGACAGTCCTTGAGCTAGAAAATTTTAGTTTATTTAAATGTGTTGGCATAGAGCTTTAGCTTATACTTATATACTTAAGCTTTTTTATCAGTTGCACCAACAACTGTACGTTAACTGTACATCAAGTTAAAGCCTAAACAAGTAGGCACATATGCTTCAAACTTGAGACTTATTGTATGTCCTTCCCTAAAGGGTGAATTCAGACTTTTCTGTAAGGATTTCTTGTTCAATTTTTAACAAGTAATTGATGTCCGTGAGTCGTGTAGCCACTGGACTTCAACACTTTTAAATTCGTCTGCTGCATGGCTTGTCTTTTGTATATTAGGGCTTTGAGTGGAATGTAGGAGCCTTTCCGATCATCAGCAAATCTAAGATGTTTGGAGATCGAAGTATGGGTGTAAATTTCTAGGAAATGTCTATTTCAACGCCATTTTGCCTTTTCTGATTCAATTAGCTTGTTGGAAACGTGCCTACATTTTTGTTAATTAACTGTATGTTTACTCAGGTACCTGCAATCCTGCACAATATTCTTAATTTCTGCTTAGAAATCTGTACCTTCTTTTACGCTCTGCTGAGTCTCCTTAAAAATATTCTAAAACCACTGCCGATTTTTTTTTTTTTTTGAAAACCCAAATTACTAATTCCTTTATTAATTTACTAGTTTCCTATAAAATGTTGGTTATCATACACGTGTAAAACCATTCATATTTGCATTATTACCAAGGAGAATTCTTATAATGAGAACTATTCAAATTAAGGTTTCTAGACAAGAGTGAAAGAATCTTGAATTTTTTGTAGTTTTTACTATAATATTCTACTTAAAGTTATTTTTAATCACACGAATTGAAGCTTAGGCTGGAAAAACAAGCTAAAGCTAATGGAATATAGTGTATATCTATTTTAAAATAGCTATTACTAAAAAACATCTTTCACTAGCTAGCTTAGCCTTAGTTTAATTCACGAAAAACCTAGCTTTTACTAAAAAACCCCAGTTTTAGCTTTAGCTGTTTTTTTTTTATTTTCAAGACCCATTGACTGTCTAACTAGATTTCGTTTCTTAAATAATGTTTCGGTCAAAAAATAAGCTTCCATGGATTTTTTTTTCGAAACCTTGACACATACATAAAGAAAACATATCCTCACAAAGTAAACAGAAAAGGGATAAAACTATCTCTATAACCCTTTGATGTAATTTTACTTAACGTAACGTTAGCCCACTTCTGTAAAAATGATATCCATTTTAAAAGTTTAAGTTTCTATTTCGTTTTTCAATTTCTCAGGAAATCCAACAGTCAAGTGCTTGAAATATATAATATAAACACTTAGTGCCACGCAACATTAAACACCTCTGAAATCCATCCTGACATATATGAACATGCCAACAACCTTCCCTTTTTGATTAATATAAGGAATAAAGGAGTCCTTGTCGTTTTCCTTTTTAGTTTTCTCTAATAGAAAAATGAAACCGATTTTCTTGCAGCACTAACAAGTTTAATAAAAATGTAAGCAACTATAAGCCACCTTTCAAGATGCATTATCTCACACTTGATTTCCTTAGCAATTTCAATCGAGCTTATGTATGGGTACGAAAATAAGCTACGACGAAGTAGCAGTAAGAACTCAAGAACATGCACAAGCACATATCGCATATACATAAGTACATAAGTGCACAAGTGCACGATAATAGTCTAGGATATTAAGTTGAACGCGAGTAGTTTATCGAGAAGCTGTATCATATCAACACTTCATTTAATATGAATGAAACATTTTCAAGCTTTAACATGACAAAGGGCTAGGTTATCTATATAAGGCCCACTTAATTTGTTTTATTTTCCTTTTTTGTTGATGATTACATATTGCTGAGCAAAAATGAAATTTGGTCCTTTCTGAGATGGGTTGGGGTCGAAATGCTGTAGGGTCAAAATAGATACTATTTAAAAAAAAAAACTGTATCTCAAAATACAGTAATTTAAACTTCTGTATATTCAAAATGATGTACTTAGAAAAATCGTTGTGAAAATTTAAAAAAGTGCGCACTTTTTATTTATTTAATAATTTTAAATGTATACTTTTTTGCTAAAAAATTATCAAGTATTTTTTAATAAAACAAATTAAGCTTTCACAATAAAAATAAAATGCAAGACTGGATCGCAGGAATTTGCTCTTGTAGAAAATGTTTCTTGTCATTTCTTTAAAAAATATTATTGTTTGAGATTAAAAAAAAATTAAAAATCGTATACATCAGATAGCAGTTTAAAAAGAAAAAAATATTTTTTTATATGTATAAAGTTTTGTAAACATTTTTAAGAATGTTGAATTAAAAATTGAATTTCGAAAAAAATCATTTAACCCGTTTATAAAATATCAAAATTTCAAAAACAAAATTTGAAATTTTTTAAAAAAATTCAAAAATTTGTTATTTTTTGAAAGTTTTGGTCTGCAGTATGATTTCAACTTTTTAGAAGCTTTTGTATACGAAATTTATTTAAAATCTGTTTGACAGATAATGAGATAGTCCAAAATAAAAAAAAAAAAAAAATGGTTCTATGAAAGGTGCTGATAATAATGGCTAACTTTAAATTAAGTTTTGGTAAATGATAGGCTGTACTAATACTAGTATTCATAACAATTTTAATCAAAATCGTAGGAGTCATTTTTGAGAAAACTTAGATTTTCTGTATCGGTTTTTTAACATTTATATAGAATATTCCGTTAATTTTGACTATAAAAAAATGTTTCTTCAAAATATTCTAGATAATGTTAAAAATATTTTGGTTTTCAAAAAAAAAAAATTTAAAAATTCTCCTTAAAAAAAAATTGTCAAAATTAGAAAAACGAAAAAAAAAAAAAAAAAATGGTTCTAAAGTAGGTGACATTTTAAGCCATTTCTCGGAAATTTTATTTTTACCAAAAGGGCTACCTTTTTAGAAAATGTATACATTTTTTTAGGAAACCTGTGGAGCAATTAAAAATTAAACAAAAATGTATGGCAGGTACCGTTCTTTTGGTCTTTAAAAAAATTTAAAAAAATGCTTGATACCAAGCTTAAATAAAATCGACCCATGCATTTAGGCTGTAGGTGAGTGAGGTTGTAAATCTTTTTAAACATCTATTCTATTTAATATTGAAGAGAATGAATCAACAACCACTTGAGTATGGGCTACCTTCAAGTTTTTATAGGCTGAAGTTATAGTTATTTCATGGCTTCTAGGTCTCAGGTTGATCATGAGACTACTTTACTATGTTGCTTTGCTAAGTCAATTATAATCATTTTAAATGGAATAAAAACTCATTGCTCGCGTGAGTAATGATGATGAACATAGACGAAGTGTTGAAGTGTTCATAGACTAAGTGCTCATTTTGAAAATATGTTTGTTTTTTAAAGACAGAAAAAAAAATTCAAAATAAAAAAAAATTTTTTTGGTACTTTTGATTTTTTATATTTTTCGGAAAAATGTAGTTCAATTATACATAGTAACCCAGGAAAATTTGACTTTCAATACGAAAAAATTGTAAAATTACATAAGCTACAACTTTTGCCTTAACATTTTTTTAAAAACACTGAAGGTTTTTGAGAAATTAGCGAAAAACTGAAATTCAACCCCTTTTATCCCCCGTAAAAATTTTAGCCCCGGTCCAAATTTAGGGTACTTTTTGGAAAATGCTTAAGGTACAAAAATAAACATCTCCACCAAAATTCAGCTTTGTCGCAATTTTTTCGCAATTTTGCCTTTTTTTTGTCTAATTTTCTTGGGCTAATAGTTTTTGTTAAAACAAGAGCATGTACCAACGTGAAATCCAATCGTACTTTTACTCTGACATTTTTAAATTTTTAACTGCTTGAGTTGCACCACATTTCAGAGCTTAAATCCATAGAATATGGTTTTAGTTGTCGTGAATCTTAAATTTTAAGTTTTTTTCCGGCCTACTGCCTCTTGCGAGGAATTGACAAATCCTCCAAGAGTATCTCTTGTCATAGAAAAATACCGCTCACCTTATTCGTTTGGATTCGGCAATAAACCATAAGGTCCCCTCCATTCCTGCAGACACGCACACAGGAGTGGTTGAGAGTCTAAGTCACTATAGGCTTAAAATTTATATTTATTTATAAGGTAAAATTTTGAACAAAGTCAGTTTGAACACAATTTTGTAATTTAATTAATTTAGGCCATGTGTGAATTGAGTTAAAATCGCGTTAAATTTTATCCGAAAATTAACTTTTGACACTAGCGTGGTGAATCTATACGTAGAAATGTCAAAATTTAATCTCGGATAAAATTTAGTCGAAATTTTAAACGAATTCGCACACGGCCATAGTTTTTTAATAGACCCCCCCTCATCCGTTTTTTTCCTCGTCTCGGCCCAACTTACACGCTCTAGCTTTTTCTTTTTGGTACATCTAATGCGAATCACCCTGTACCTATAAAAGTTTAAAAAAAAAAAAAATCAAAAAAAAAAAAAAAAAAAACGACTCTCGAGCTCATGAAATGCAACTCAACTTTTTAGATTATAAATTAAAAACAATACCACCAACTGACTTTTCCGTAAAACAAAAAAAATAAAACACATTTCAATTCATGTCAAATTTTGTTATTAAATCCACTTTAAAGTAGGTATATCCTCAGTAGTTATTGGCTGAGTGTGTGAAAATGTCAGTTAGCCACCACAACATTTTCAAACACAATTTATTTAATTAAAACATAAAACGAAGAAACAATGTCCTTTAACGTTATACCACATAGTGCGGCCTTCCAGTTAAATCCAATTTCATAAACTCCATTAGGTATAGGCACTTTCACTTCCCACACCTAACCTTTATCATTCTAATTTGATTACGGTAATAGAGCAAAATAAGTCTGAAGATAATTTGATAAATCATATTTTTATAAATTTCTTTTTCGCTACTCAATGATGCGGAAGATGACACAAATTTAAAGCTTCCAACATTTAGTTACATCAAAGTAAGACGAACAATATTTCAAGGCACATTAAGAGATTTATGGTGGCGATAATGATGATGGTGTCCTTTTTTTAATTGAACCTACATAATTGCTTAGTAGAAAAAAGAAAATATTTCTCAAGAGATTAACATAAATTAGTCGTTTTAAAACCACAAGACAAAATTACTCAAAATTAATACGCTGTCTTGCTTTCACATAAGAACGAACAAAACTGTCCATTTATCTGCATAGAACGTTTAATAAAAGTTTATAGTCAAGCATTAATGTGTCTGGTCTCTTTTGAATTTTTAATCAGAACAGAACCTTTTTTGTAGGGTGCATTTAACTCGAACATATTTAGTTTTAAAGAAAAATAAAGGATACAATTTTTAAAACCTTTATTTTTTTTTGACAAATAACCTGCCATTGGGTATGGTATGTTTCGCCAGAATTGTTTGGCAAATTAACGTTTCGCGGTGGTACATTTCGCGGTTTCTCGTTTCGCATTTTTTTATTTAGCATTTTGTTATTTCGCAATTTTCGTTTTGCAAATTACGTTTGGTTTTTTATATGTTATGACAAACCATCATTTCGCAATTTTCATTTCGCAATTTTCACTTAGTATTTTGTTTGATTGGCATATTTAGGTTTGGCAATTTTTTATTTGGCATTTTGTTACTTGGCTTTTTCTTATTTGGCATTTTATTATTTTGCTATTTTTCATTCAGCATTTTGTTATTTCGCTTTTTTTTTTATTTGGCATTCGATTGTTTGGCAATGTTTTGGCTTCCATTAAATTACATGCCTTAAAATTTCGCGCGAAAAAAAAGCTGAACATCAAATTGCCAAATAAAAAAAAGCGAAAAAACACTGAATGGAGAATATAAAAAATATAATGCACCTACGAAAATAACTGCCCAATTGCTTAAAACCCTATTTTCCTTCGAGTAAAATGTGAAAATCCTCTTTCTGTTATGTACTTACCTAAATACTATGAACGACAAAAGGGATGTCAAAAATATTAAACAAAAATTGCAAAACAACTAAAAAAATATTACCAACGCAAGCACGACTAAGCAGCGGCTCAGAAAAAAACTGTTAATCTTGAAAAGAGACGATGGTAATGATTGGTCAAACGATCAAAACAACTAAACGGCGAAATGATCTATTAGCGAAATAATAAAACGGCTTGGCGATATTTATCGAAATGATTAAACGGCGAAACGTTATTTCGCAAAATAATGAAACGGCGAAACAATATTTTGCGAAAAAACACTTGGCCAAATAATAAACAATTTAACAAAGAAAAACTAAAGAATAATTTGCCAAATGAATTTTGCGAAATGATTGAAAATATTTTTAACAAAAAGCGAAATATAAAACCGCCGAATGTTAATTGCAGAATGATTGAAAAACGTAATGAATAAAAAACAAAATGTAAATTGCCAATTAAGAATTGCGAATTAAACAAAATATTTAACGACTAAGGCGAAACAAGAAATGCCAAATGAATTTTGCCAAACAATGGTGACCCCCTGCCATTAAGTTTTGAATTTTTAAACGGCATTATTTTAAATTATCTTTTATAGAAAGTAGGTGAATCGAAAAATTATATTTGGTGATAAAACAGAATATAACTGAACGCGAACAGATACTCCATTGTAGTGATAAGTGGAGGGAGGTATCGACCAGTGGCATTGTCTTTAAATTACGAAATCAAAAACTTAAGACATACATAAACAACTTCCATTTAATTTTATTGATCCAACACTTGTCGTCACATTTGATGAAAATAGTCATCAAATAACCTAACGAACATTAATCCATTGTTTTTTTTTTTTATTGATCATAAAAAATCGGTAATTTTCTGAAATTAATTTTTTGGGAAAAACGTAATTTTTGATGACCATACTTTATGAAACATCATTTTTCATTTATAATCAAATTTGTTTTTTGCCACTTTTTATCGGTGTCCCCAGTGCCACCATACTTTGAAATTATTATTAGTTTCGGTTATCTATATTTTGTGTAGGAATACAAAAAAAAAAAAATAATCGATATAGATATACACTATTTACAGAGAACTTCCCTTGCTTTGTCATTACAAAGCTATATTGGCTATTGATTACTTTTTTTTTTTTTTTTGTCTTTGTGTCCCTTTATAACTTTGTTGAAAGAAGATAGGAATGTGATTAAGGCCATATGCTGTTTTATAGCTACTTACATGATACTTTGATACCTACTCGTAAATCAGCTTTATATAGATTAGTAAACGCACATCGAAACAAATCTAATGGGTTTTAAAAGCAAAACAGTTAGCAAAATTTATTATAAAGTCTGCATGTATTTGTATTGGTTCAGACATCTCTGAGTTGCTAATTAATTACAAGAACTCATAAATGAGGAATAATGACTTAGCTGGTAATTTCTATGGTATTAGGTCTTATTGGATCTAAAAAGTGTACATTAATGTAAAATTAAACGTTAAGTCACTTATAACTATATAAATAGAACAAAGGTAAGCGAAAGATTACACAGCATATTCGAATAAATTCTAAAGACATTTCTCTCAAAACATAATTATTATGTTGCAATAAAAACCACAATCAATTTAGAAAGCCTTGAAACGCACATGCGGTTTTATGTCGCTGCGATTAATTCAAGTGATGGTTATCCAATACCTAATAATTTCTTAGCCGTATAAAGTTAACATGACAACTTTCGAAAAAGTTACTTTTGACTGTCTTAGAATTTGCCGTATAAATGCCGAAAATATGCCGTGAAGAGAAAAAAGTTAGCATGATACTTTTTAAATTAATTGCCGTAAATATGCCGTGAAAAGAAAAAAATTGCCGCGACAGTGGTTCTCCAAAAATGGTTTTCATACTAAATCTTCATATAAAGTTAGCATGACGGTCTTTCTACACTGGTGACTAATACAAATTGGTAGTGTATCGATACAGAAGCTTTTTGCGAGAGTCTATTAAAAAAAAAATTGGGTTTATTTATACTGTTGTTATTTTGAAAATCTTATCCTTACTATTTTTCTTATTAACTATTTCAAATTTGTACTAATTGGGTGATATGAATAAAATGGAGTAGGTACTCAGAGAAGGTGCTCCATGAGAATCAGAGGAGGTGCTCAATAAAGAAGCACCTGCTCCCGTTTCGTATGAATACAATTTTACAACAACTAGTGAGAACCTCCTCCTTAATGAAGAGTAGGTGCTCTCATACCTCAAACCGATTTCTTGCCTGAAATGTATTATTTTATTATTTTTGTTTTCGTTTCCATAGTTTTTATACTTTTTTGTCATTTTCTATCGAAATATTTTTTTAAGTTTCATATTAGTTGACAAAATATGTCAAAAATGCTTCAAATAATAATAAATTAAAACTAATATAGTAGAGCAACCGAAATTTTGGGAGTTGGTGCATATACAAAATATAAGTGTCAGGGTTTTTCGGCATCATTATAGTAGAACACAAATATCTGGCGTTGTTGCATTTCTTTCTGAAAGTCCAGATAAAAGGTATATATCATTTTAAAAAAAAACTATGTACATATTTATATTTAATAAAAGAGCTGAATATCCATAGACATGAATATGGGGGTATAAGACCTTTTGGGTGGGCCCTGTATGCAAGACGCACTATAAAAATTAATTTTTAAGTGCTTCTTGCATACAGAAGGCCCCACTTAAGAGGTCTTGGACCCTTATAATAATTTCTATGGCATTCAGCTGTTTTAATAAATACAATTTTTTAAGTCCTCTATCATTTATCTGGGGCTTTCAGAAAAAAATGCATTTTAATGCAGCATCATCTGCAACACCACAACAACGGCTTGCAAGACTTGCATATTTACAAATAAAAAGTAAAGACCTATTTTATTGCATCATTAAATTTTTGCTATCATTCACACCCAAAAATTGTTGTGGGCTCTCGGTCTATTCTGTTGGTATGTCTCGAGTCCTATTAAACAAATAATTAAGTTTAATGTGTTTGAGAAAAGGTATAATTAAATATCATCATTTTTTTTTTTTAAATATGTATTTTAGTGATGAAACGCTATTTCTTTCATCGTTGAGCAACCAACTGAGCTTGCTCGCAAATGAGAAGCAGGTGCTCCTCTCGAAAGAGAACGTGTTTCGGTTTATTCATATCTAACAATTGAGTAGGTACTTACTTTTGAGAAGGTGCTCATCAAACATGTAGATGCTCAATCGTTGAGCACCTCCTCAAGTATTTTATTCATACCAAATCGAGCACGTGCTCGAAAAAGTTGAGTTTTGAGCAGGTGCTCTTTTTTATTCATATCACCCATTGTTTTATTCCGAATAGACTCTCGAAATAAGGCCAATATTGCGCAAAATATCTTTTTTTTTTCAATTTTAATGCGACGTAAAGCTGTGATGTACAGATTTTTTAATCTAACTAAAATATGCTGATAAAAAAGTAAGTATACGCCATAGTGACTCCGCTTCTAATACTTATTTTGTATTATTATTTTAAAGGGTCTGTAAAGTTATACAGAGGTACTAAAAACAGGCAAAGATCTATAAAGAGGATTTTTTCACCTTTCTCTCTTCTTATATCCGCATGTAATAGTTTACAAATGTCCAAAAAAAAATGGAAATATAAAAAATGATCAGTTTGTAACACCATTGGCTACATAACATTTAGATATTTCCTTCTTTATTTAATGGTTAATCCTCTAGAAGTAGGTACACATTTTTTTTTTTTTATTATTATCTACTTATTCTACCTAAGACAGGTCAGCTAGTTTTCGCGGCAATTTTTTTCTTTTCACGGCAATTAATTTGAAGGATAATCGTGAAAAAGGCTTATTCAATGTTAGGGTTTGTTAATCGATGGGCTAAAGAATTCAAGGACCCCTATGTTACCCTCGCTCTTTACAACTGCTTAGTTCGTCCCCACCTTGAATATGCTTCCCAGATATGGACTCCTTTTTACGAAGACCTTATGAAGACCTATCGAAGACCGAATTAAACTTCTTCAAATGCAAACGCTATCACATAGAAGACTTAATAATGATATTGTATTTATTCACCAACTGATAACCGGGGTTATTGATTCACCAGATTTGTTAAGTTGTTTAAATTTCAACTATCGTGGAGGAGGTCACTACCTTCGGAGTTTGAACTTAATGAATTTGTCCCACCATCGTACTAATTATGGATTGCATGAACCTTTAACTCGCATGTGCAAACTATTAAATGTGAACGAAAATTCTTCGATTTTAATATTAAAATGTTTGTCATAGTTTTAATTTGTTGTCTTTATTTGTATTAATTTTTGTTTTGTTTGTATTTTATTTATTTTTTCATTTATTAAATGTTTTTCTTAGTGTACGTTTTGTTGTAGTTTGTTGCCTACTAACTACTAACACTGCACTAAGTGATGAGCCAGTGTGCACAATTATTGTGTTGGCAAATCTTTTGGTCGTTAGTTGCAGCTTGATTTAAGCTCTCTTCGACAAAGATCTGATAGTGTAACAAAAAAAAAGGATATGGCATATCCCAAAGTTATTTTTGACCAAAATTTAAAAAGTGTCATGCTAACTTTTTTCTCTTCACGGAATATTTACGGAATTTATACAGCAATTTCTGAGACAGTCAAACGTAACTTTTTCGAAAGTTGCCATGCTAACTTTATATGGCTTAATTTCTTCTTAATTTTCAAAGTTCAGCTATAAATGTTGATAATTCTGTTTTGCGGATTTCTGCAAATAAATTTTGTAAAAAAGTATTTTTTTTTTTCAAATTTGAATTCTGTTATAAAGTTTTTTTAAAAATAAACTTAAGGTATTTGTTAATACAAATAAGTATATTTTTATTTATTTTTTTTCAAAAACAATGCATTCCTTGCATTTTGTTGCATTCATCAAAATCTTTTTAGTCCACGTGTATTTGTAATTAGACTGAGCAGTTTGAACACCCCTAAACTGTTTTATTTTTTTGAAAGATAATTCATCGGAGATCTTAACCCTGGATTTTTCCTCCTCGTTGAATTTCAACGCCGAATTTGGTCGCCATTTTGGATTTTAGTTTTTGTTGAATATTTCAGTTTCTTATAGTTCTATAAAAAGTTTACAAGGACAAAAATATAAGTAAAAAATTAACTTTCCTATTTTTTGTGTTAATAACATTTTTTCGATATTGTGAATATTAAAACAAAGTTAGAAAAATCTAAATTTGTAAGTATTTTCGAAAACTTAGCACATAAAACACATAAGTAATAATATACAGTATAGATAAATTGGATTAACTGCTTTGTTATTTTTTTTTTTTAATTCATTTTTATTTTTCATTAATCTTATAATTAACTTAAAGCTAGACAAAAATTCATAAAAACAAGCCTTTCGGC
Organism: Epistrophella euchroma; assembly: GCA_947049315.1. Lineage (NCBI taxonomy): Eukaryota > Metazoa > Arthropoda > Insecta > Diptera > Syrphidae > Epistrophella > Epistrophella euchroma. The sequence continues at coordinate 113,539,749 of OX346245.1, read as the reverse complement.
CTATGAAATAAATTAAGGCTAAAATCCTTATTGGTTTTATTTTTCACCAAGAAGATTTGGAAAAAAACTTGCTTTCGTATCATTTTTGTATTTTATATAAAACTTACAAACTAAATAAAACTAGAATAAAGCTAATTATGACTAGGAACTTAAACTACTTAAAACTAATTAAAACTACCTAAAACTACTTAAAACTAGAACAGCCACAGCAGTATTTTTATTTGTTTTTTTTGGTGCCACACCGATTGTCCCTACTTAAAACTAATACACCTTAACCTATGTAAGTCGGCCAAGACAGAACGACTTAGTCAACTTTTAAATATCTGTAAAATTTTCAGTTAACCACCAAAACTGGTTCTCCTGCCTTATCCTATCTCTTTAGTCCCGATCGGACACAGCCCTACTGAACCGAAGGCGCTCAGCGCCGCCTTGGAAAAAATAATATATGTAACTTTGGTTTGCAGTGTTTTTTTAGGACATTTCCCGACAGGTTTTTTATTTAGTCATTTTTTTAGGACCAAAAATAACGATACCTGCAATATTTTTTGTTGAGTATTTGTATAACCTTATTTTTCTCAAGAATGGCTGCATATATTCTTCTTAAACAAAATTTCAGATAATGGGGTTTAAATGGCACCTCAGATTTTTTGCTTGCGATAAATCAATGTACAATATGGCAAGTTTTGTATTCGTAAAAAAATCGAACTCGAGTTTTTGATCAAAATTCACGTTATACGATGATAGGAAAGACGAAAAAAGTGGGTCTCGAAATTCCGTCCGTCTGTCTGCCTGTCTTTCTGTCCATTCACCTACAGCCTAAACGCCATGGGTCGATTTTATTCAAACTTGGTATCAAGCGTTTTCTGAACATTACGTCGACAGGTTTTTTTTTTTTTTTCATTTTTTTAAGACTTAAAATAACGGCCATGTAATTACAAAAAAAAAGAGTTTTTAATAATAATGTCAAATTTTCAAAATATGTAAATGATTTTTTTCGAAATTTAATTTTTAAATAAAAAACTACTAAATATTAAAATATGGTGTACCATTTTTTTTTTTTAAATGTTTACAAAAATTATTTTTTTTTTAAATCGCTATCTTTATATACATACATATTTAAGATTTTTAATTTTTTTTTATCTGTAACACTAAGGCCCATTTACTGAAACGAAACTTAAATGTTTAAGTTCAGCATAAGAGCATATGTGACAAGTTATGCTGAGGAAAAAGTAGAACATAAGCGTTTAAGTTGAACATAAATACATAGTTAAGTTTCTTTTCAGAAAACGGGCCTAATATTTGTTAGAGAAATGGGTGTATTTATTTAAGCTCTATAAAAACAATTCAAGGAGATTTATTTACTAAATTAATGTCTAAATATGCTGATTTTTAAGTCTCTATTTATGGTATAATGTTATGTGTATGTGCAGTGTGCTATATACTAACAAATAACTACCTCAAAATTAAGGCTCTCATAGAAAAATTGTATTTCTTTTAAATTCAAATGAATAGGTTTATGTATTCAGACTTCAAAACCACAAAGTGATCGTTCATAAGAGCAAGTTAGTGCGACTTAGTCGTGCATTTTATTTTTCTTCCAAATCTGCATTGAATATCCTTTTAGACTTTGTTAACATGGCATTTGTGACCTCCTATATGTAAAAATAATCGAAAAAGATTTGAGTAGTAATAAGTTCATTTGACAATATTGACACGATGGCCGGAAACTTTAAATAAATCTTTCGTAATTCTATTTGAAGTGCTAAAATAAAACTACATAAAATTATTTCGTCCATTATGATGCAAAAACAAAAAGCTAGTATAACACATAAATCATTTAATTTTTGAAATGAAGAGCTTCAAGTAATCAAGTTGTTCAGAGTCCCAGTTGTTCCTGTTAACGTATGTATGTAGCTATTTTGTGCTTCATTACAAAATTTGAATTTCCGATGTCAACAATAATCTAATTTATGTGTTTGCCCCTGACAAAGGGTTGAAGCTGGTAAAGCATTGTTTCCATTATTTTTGATCTCTCTAGAAGTAGAAGAGCAACTTTTTGTCTTCAAAATTTATAAGAACATATCTATAGCACTACCGACAGCTCATCAGCACAAATTGGAAACATCGGAGGTAGGAGAGAAAAACTTGTTGGGTAAAATGAAGTGTAACTTCTTAAAAATTTTAAACGAATACTTTTCCAAGGGTTAAAGGTTATATTTTATAACTAAGAGGGGTATAAAGTATAAAAACACTTTTAAACGTTTTTTTTGATAAAAGAGGGTTACCTATTATGTACATTTAAAATGGAAATTTCAATTATTAAAGTGCTTTTCACTGAAAAGAAATGTGCAAAGAAAAAAATGCAGAGGCAATTGAAATAGATCTTCTTTATTTTTATGGAATTGACTGGGTAGGGTAGATTAGTTTTTTTTTTTGTTTAGAAAGAAAAAACCAAAAGGGTATAGTTAGGTATACTGCAATGTGTATCAACCTTTTCAGTCCCTTTTCAACAGAGAATTTTTATAATAAAATATTAATAACCTTTTCCGTTACCCTTCGATTTTTGTCTTCGAAAAAACAGCAATTTCTTATTAAAACCGAAAGATACCTCCTATCTACTTTTTGAAGACTTCTGTTGAATATAAAAGGTATACAAACAAAAATTCCAACACAAAAAGTCGCGCATACGACCGTCAAATAAGGCGAAATAAGGAATTAAATATTTAAAAATACCTTGAGGTTCAAGTAAATACCAAAACCTGATTATAATTTTCCTCGAAAAAAGGTTTTGTTCGTTTAGAAAATAAATAAATAAAAAAATAAATGGAAAAAAGGTTAACTTGAGCATTTAATATACAAAGTCGTTACACCTCATAACTTAGTTAGGTTCTGTCTCGAAAGAGAATAAGTAATGAAAGAAATTATTTAAAAGTCGGTATATTAATTATATTATTTTTGAATAATCCAGGAAACAAAAACATGGTTAAAATTTGGTTAGTCTTCATACTTACCTACATAAATGTTGTATACCTACCTAATATTTAACAATTCCGTTTTCCATACAAAATTCTATTCTGGCAATTTTTTCCAAAATTTCTGCCCTTTTTTTACTGAAAATTTTCTGGCGTTATTTCCATTTTTATATGGAAAAAGATCCAGAAATAGTTGTTTGGACATAAAGCCAGATAAAAACATTTTTGACGTTTTTTTTTTTTTTCTTTCTGGGATTTGAAAAAGTGCAAGAAAACTGTTGGTATATATCAATTGTAATAAATTAACAGTAATGTTATACTTTTTGATGTAATCTTCTATTGAAAGCGTTTTCATTTAAATTTAGTGTAACGATTTAACAAAAAAGAGCGGAAGCGAAGAGAGTTCCGAAAAACACAACCGAAGCGGATGAAATATTATATTTTAGATATCTGTAAGGCTCTGCAACCAAAACTTAGGCGTTTTTCTTTTTTAGTTCAGAGTTGGTTCAGAGCAGAGCATTGAGTAGAGCCTGAGCGAACAGAGTAAAGCCTGAGTTGAGGATGTTCAGAGCACTCTGATTTAGTTATGAAACACACCAGAACTCTGAATTGTCATATCTGTCAAATTACATGGAAACTGTACGAATTTGGCGCGCTCAGTTATTTACTACGTCTGGTCGGTTATTTTATTCTGAGCTAATGGAGCACGCTCTGAACGCTCTCTAAACGAAAAAAGAAATATAAATTCCAAGCTCTGAGCTCTGAACTTAAAAAAAACACAACTTTTTTTCGTTGACAGTTCGGGCTCAGCTCGGAACTGCTCTGAACTAAAAAAGAAAAACGCCTATTGTAATGTTACTTTGTTGCCATGCAAACACATGGAGACATTAGCCTAGTTCCTTTACTTTGAAACTCTGTGATTTTCAGTCCAACTTTCTGTTAAAGTTCATATAAAAAGAAATAAAATGGCAGTTAAATGCACAGAAAATCACCAGTTTCAAAGTAAAGGAACAGACCTATTTTGATAACTGTCTTATTTGAAAACAAAAAATGAAATTACTTTTGAAAATTCCAACCCAATTTATTCTGGTATTTTTTCCAGTTAAATATTGAAAATTACGCCACATTCTGGCATAATCTCCATTTTGCTTTCTGATGGCTTTTTTTATATCCGTCTGGCATAATTTCCAAAAATATTTCATTATTTCAATTTTAGGCATCAGAAAAATATTTCTAGAGTTTTCTCCAACAAAAATTTTGGCGCATAACATCCGGGAGCCAATATTTTTTGATTTATTGGTTCAATTTACTGCAGTTATATAATATTATACAGGGTGATTCGCAAAATGTGTGACAAAAAGTTAGAGCATTTTGGTTGAGTTGAGACAAGAAAAAAATCGTAAAGCAGGGGTGGTCAATTTCCCCCCGTTTTATACGGAAGTGGCATTTTTTTTTAAATCGACTTGGAATAGAAAAAAGAAATTATTTAAGAACTTAAAATATCATGCTATAATTTTCTTTTAAGCCAGAAGTCCGTTCTTTTATCTAAATAAAATTATTTGAGAGAATAATTTTTGAAAATTTAATTTTTAAACCCAACATTTTTAAAAAATAATGAAAAAAAAATTTTCCAAAAATATTTCATTATTTCAATTTTAGGCATCAGAAAAATATTTCTAGAGTTTTCTCCAACAAAAATTTTGGCGCATAACATCCGGGAGCCAATATTTTTTGATTTATTGGTTCAATTTACTGCAGTTATATAATATTATACAGGGTGATTCGCAAAATGTGTGACAAAAAGTTAGAGCATTTTGGTTGAGTTGAGACAAGAAAAAAATCGTAAAGCAGGGGTGGTCAATTTCCCCCCGTTTTATACGGAAGTGGCATTTTTTTTTAAATCGACTTGGAATAGAAAAAAGAAATTATTTAAGAACTTAAAATATCATGCTATAATTTTCTTTTAAGCCAGAAGTCCGTTCTTTTATCTAAATAAAATTATTTGAGAGAATAATTTTTGAAAATTTAATTTTTAAACCCAACATTTTTAAAAAATAATGAAAAAAAAATTGAAGCGTCTAGAATGAGAAGGGGTCAATTGACAATTTTAACTTTTGAGTTATAAGCTTTTAAAGTTTTACGTTTATAACTTTTTTTCTGAAAGTGAGAGAAACTTATAAAAAGACCATAAAAAAGACAAAAAATATACAATTTTTTGTATATCAACAAATTTTATTTAAATTCATGAGAAACGTGTTTAAAAAAAAACTCTGCACTTAAATTTTTATGCAAAAAGGAGTTTAATTTTTTCTATAAAAAAGGGGTTAAATGACAGTTGGCTTTTGTTTGGTTTTAGGCTTCTTTTTGCTGTCAGTATCGCAGATATGGCCTTTTCAGAACTAACGGTTCTCATGGAGTATTTAAGTTAAAGGTTAAGTTTGCACTTACCATCTAAAAAACAAAATTATTTAAAAATGAGTTTTCAGCTCCAACATCAGGTGTTAAATGATCCTAACCCTTTTTTGCAAAAGAAAACATCAAATCAAAACAATGCTTCCATCAATTTTAATTCAAAGGCAAAAAACCTGATGTCAAAATGTATTCTAGTTTTTGAGAAAATTGATAATAACACAAGTATCTTTAAGTTGTTGTTCAAAAATTCAATCAAATTGACGGAATAAAGAATGGTCAAGTCTAATAAACTGACATTCTAGTATGAATAGTACAATAAATAATAACTAGTATAGTAGAACCCGCTTAAGCGAAAACCCCACTTATCTGAAACAAGCAAAAAGAAAATTACATTTTCAAAATTCAAAGATAAATACTATATTGTTTCTAGCATTAATTCTCCGCTTAATGAAATTTTTAGATCCGCTTAAGTGAAATTTTTTTTCACCTTAGCGGGGTTCGTCCAACAAAAATTGACACTAGGAAAGAGAAAACCTTTTAAAACTTTCAATTTCGCAAACAATTTGTTTGAAAATATTGAAGGAAAAACTTTGTTTTTTAATTTTTTTTAAATATGCACAGTGTTCGACAGTACAAAAACAAAAATGACCCACAGTGTATAAATGTGTGTCTGAAGTATATTCTGCACATCTTAGCAATTGTGGATTTCTAAACATAAAAATTTTATTTAAATTGGTCAAATACTTTTTGAGAAAATGGTACCACAAAATTTATTTGAGGCTAATTTATACACTTGTCAAAAAAATTAAGGGAACAAAAAAAATCTCTTTTTTTTTTAGTGTGTTTTAAAGAGCTGTATCTCTGTGAAAAGTGGTCGCATTGAGATGAAACAAAAAGCATTCTGAAGCTTGATGTTTTTTGTATTGAAAAATTTAGAAAATGATTTTTTTTAAGAACCGTTATGGCGCAATCATACGAAGCAGCACGACCCAAAAATTTTAATTTTTTTTTTTATTTTTTGAACATTGACACTTTCTTTGAAAATTTTTTTTGACCCAATTTAATGTTTAGTTACGATAACTTCTTTATTCAGCTCTTTTTTCATCATTCTACATTTTTTTTTCAGAAGAATAGCTATCTGGCTTTGAATGAAAAAACAGACTTTTGACTTTGACTACCAATATCTTCGAAAGGAATAACGACACGGAAAATTTAATTGTAGTTTAAAAAACTGGAAATAATTGTCTACAAGATTTTTTCAAAATTTAACGACGGTTATTTTTTTTGGTAAGATATTTTAAAGAACTATAGACTACCAATATTTATGTAAAATTTCAAATTGATCCATTGAACCGTTTTCCCGTACCGAATGATCAAATTCGTACAAACCAATTAAAGGAACAAATTGTATGGTTCATAAACATTGTGAAGTCGTCAACAAAATGGAAACGAAAAGAACAAATCCTGCCCACTTTTTCTCAGTTTTGTGTTAGTTTTTCATAATTTTTTGAAAATAAATTTTTCAAAAACTATCCTCTTTAAAAATTTGAATTAAAAACAAAATAACGGCTGTAAGCTGTTTTGAAAGAAAGATGCTATAGGTGTGAATTAAGGTCACGTTATACTGATGATGGACCTAAGCAGAATAGTGAAAGAGCCAAAAAGTAAGGGTTCTAGGTCATTTAGACTTAAAGTATCAATCATCTGCCCGGGAAAATCTTTGAATCCACTTCTAGGAGAAGGCGCAGTAGAGTAAGACCACACTATTCATAAGACGAACTCACTAACTCAAGCGAAAAAGAACCTCAGGCGGATTAGTTTGCGAAACAAGAGAAAACTTGGCGATCTGGCTGGAAGAGTCTTGTTGGTGGTTGAGGTGCTGGTCCACTCTGTATCGCAACTTTTAAAGCGCAAACTTAAGTAAGTAAGCAGTAATTAAATTTTTATTTTATTTAAAATTAACTTGTTAGAAGTTTAATTTAATTTTTTTTTGGAATGGCCAAAAAATAATAAATCACTAGTCAATTTTTTATTTTAATTTCTTGAAAAAAAAACTAATTATAAATCATTATTTAACGACCGCTCTAATGAACACATTTAAACAAAAAAAAAACAATATTTATTCTCAAAAAATATAAAAAAATAAATAAGTTCCATGGAATAAACCGCTGATGATAGCATTTGGTAAAAGTAATGAAATACTTTAAAGAGGCATTTCCCCCAAAAATTAGTAAATCAATTTATGAGAATTTTTGTTTCTAAAAGAAATTCTAAATACATAATACAATGCTATCAATAATATTCTCATTTAAACTATGACGTCAATTTCCTTTTAGTTTTCGTATAGCTAAATATTATTATTTAAATCGAAAAAAAAAAATTAACTAAGAACAAACAGAAATGAGGCATTAATAATCCCACGATTTGTTGAAAACATTTTGTCTAACCAAGACAACCAATATTTTTTTTTTTAATAGACATAAATTAAAAAAGAAAACAAAAAATTAAAGAAAAAAGCCTTTAAATCGCCATCAACATAAAACATTAAAAAGTCCATCAGTTCAATAAAAATAAAGTTTTAAATCTATTAACGTAAATAATGTAAAAAAAAAAACATTGAATTTTATCTTTAGGTTATTTTTATAAATCTATGGATGTGACGTGACATTAAGTTATATTTACACCCAGGGGATTAAACTGATGAGCAAAATTAAATTCTGAAAATAAAAAAAAATTGTCGACTCTTTGCTGCGTGTGTAAGAGAATTTCTTCAAACTTTTGCTCCGAGATTTTATCGTGATATTGGTGGATTGGATGACTTAGTCTTATTTAATGTGACTGAAGAACATGAAACATTAATCAACCTCATTTTGGTAATTTACCACGAATACGACTGAGATAGGTTAAAATGATATTCGCGTTTTGTATAGGAAGATACCGAATTCCGGATATCACATTAAGAAGTGGCTGTATAGGATTAATTTACTGCACTTAATCTTCAAACAGTCTTATTCTTTGTCCCGCCAGTATTGACAAATTTTCTAGCAGTGTTCTTGTTTTTTTTCCTCAAAAAAAAACAAATGGAATGAGTTTTGTAGATTTAATTGCTAATATACACAGTAATACAGATTCCAGGAAACCCCCAAAGCTTAAATGATTTATTTTTATAGCGTGACTCTTCCATTTAAACTATAAGCACCAAGGTGTCTTTGTAACGTAGACTCACGCACTGCTCTGGCCCAAATTGAGGATAAATGAATAAAGTTAGTAAAGTTAATACTTAAAACATTAAGACATAATAATTATTGTGCTTTTTATCGATTCTGAAATTTAATTTAAGGCTCCGATTGCCAGATAAGTGGCTGGCGCCAATCACATCTTGTCAACAAATATTTTCTTTACAATTTTACTAATAAACTAAGTTTTAGTGTTATAAAAGTAATTTCCACTATCTTTTGACACAACTATCAGTTAATCGGCCCTATATGGAGATGTTCCGTCGGAGCGGAAAATTCTCCGCGATGTCGGAGAATATCGGAAGAAATCCTTATGAATCTGTCAAAAATTCCACTCAAAGACGCACCTCATCACAATGCAACGCAAAACACCGGTATGCGTTCCATAAATAGAAAAAAAAAATCATGAAAAAAAATCAACTACAATGTCAATTCAGAAGCCCGTTCTTTAACTCTATTTTTAATTCAAATTATTTTAAGGAATGTTTCTTGAAAAATTAATTTTCAAACTCAAAATTTCGAAAAAAAAAAAATGTGTTCAAACTGATTGTGTTCAAAATGCTACGTTATTGAGAAGCATTTTTGTTATTAAAATTCAGTGCTCTTATATATATTTATAGTCAAACACTGAAACTAGCTTTTGAGAAAAATTGAAAACAACAATATTTCTCGACTGACGGTAAAGAATCTTCAGTCCATTTTCAACATTTTTCAGGAGAGCAAAAAAACTGTCGAAAGAAGCTTTCCTAAAAACCTTTTAAACATATACTTCTTAGAATAAACTTTTTAGAGGTCATAGAAGTCAAATTTTATGAACTTTTTTTTTAAATTTATTGTAACAAAATATTTATTGAGTTATAGGGCAAATTACGACAAGATAGTTTGGCTTTTTTTTAAATTTGTTTTAAATTATTGATTTCAAAAATCTTTAGTTGAGATAAGATACTTTGCTAGTTTTTTCGGAAATCATTCCCTGGTCTTAATTCGACTTAAGATGAATTGAAAATGCTATAGTGAACATAAATTGGTCATAAGATGAAATTTAATTGCTTTTATTTAAAGCTAAATGTTTCAAAAACAAACTTTAAAATCACATTTGAGTTATTATAAATAATGTAGTTGAGACGTTGAGGTTGAGAGTAACACAAATAAAATAAAAAAAAAAACCTATAGAGATCAATTTTCTATTTTATGTTATTTTTAAAGTTATAACTTTAAAATTGAATGTTATATTATTTAAAAATCAATTTTCTTCTTCAGAGTCTGCTGGATGAATATCCGGTTGATCATCGGATGGCATATTTATGGCAAACGTTTGGAATTTATCAAATCTAGGTACTTTTTCCTAACAGCACTTATTTGAATAGGTCCTAATTATTCATATCACTTCCTTTTCTTCTCCTAAGCTAGTATTATACTTTACTATTCCAAATACTTCTTTGTACCGTAGCCATCTAACTGTGCCCCATTTGAAAAGTTTTCCGTTAATAATTAAATTACTTTTCGCGACAATTTTTTTTCCTTTAAGGCTGCCGAAAAGATTTTCTGTTATAGGTTTGGGTGAAAGAACAATAACTTGAGTGAGCCACCAAGTTTTATAGGCTTAGTTTATGTATGTTCAATTTAATTTGAAATACTTTTTGCCGTCACTGGGGCTCGAACCATAGATCTAGCGTGGCCAAGTGCACCACACACTGTGCTAACGAAGGTCACGTGATCATGCCGATCGAGTGTAGGTTTTATTGTTTGATAACTGCATTTACTAACCACACACAAGTTTGTTGTTGTTCATTCGGGTTCTTTGTTTTTCTCCACACTCGTTTCATAAGCCAACAACTCGTTGAGCATATAAGGAGGGAGATTGTATGACACTGGTTAAGAATTAAAAAGTATCTTAAGTCCACTTAACATGTTTTACCTTTTCACAATTATTACAAATTCTTAAGATGAACAAATCTTAAGTATACATAAAAATTTTTAATTCGCTTCAACACAACATCTTATGTGGACTTAAGATATTTTACCTTGTGTCACCATGCTATTTTTCAATATAAGATGATTTTTTTTTCCTTTATAAAAAGAAAACGGAGTGAGATAGAAGAATTGGGATGAGACAGAACTGTGCACTTCTGTGGTGGTAATAGGGTTAATTAAAAAAGGCAAATCATCTTAAATCGACTTAAGATACTTTACCTTTTCAGTCGAGATTTAGGTACTTCCTACTTAGCGAAAATACCGGGTAATTTGTGATCAAAATACCTAGTTTCATGAATTACAAATATTTTCATGACCTTGGGCCCCTTACAACAGATTTTTTGACTTTTCGAATCGATGTAACTTTTTAACGGTTAAGCTATGAAAAACTAACAAAAAAAAACATTTTTGTGGAAAATTGGCTCAGTTGCAAGATTGTAGAAAAAATGTTTCTCTAAAATAAATCGTTTTTGAGATATTTGCAGTTTGTAAAGAGTTACATTGCCAGTATTTATGCCAAATTTTAGCCACTAACTAATTTTTTCCGTCTATTCTTCCTGGACTGGTGATAACATCAGTTTCTGAGAAAATTTGAAAAAAAAATACCATAGTTGAATGATGGCAGCTGTTACTTGTTCTAGATGAGTTAAATTAAAAATTCAAACTTTCCCCTAGGTAATCACATGAAACTGCTCCTTACTAAATTCGAAGCTCATCTGTTTTTTAGACTCTAGCTCAAATTACAGTGGAAGCTCGGACACACAAATCGACAGGCGGTATGTGAAAGAAACTTACTTTTTCGGACTTCTCTATTATCGCAGAGTCAATTTTGATTACAACCTCAAAACTTTTTTTTCTATAGAGCACATAGAGCAAGCAAGTAAAAAAAACACAATTAAATGATGAAACTCAAAATTGCTCTATTTTTTGCAACATTGTTTTTATATAATTTCTTTTTTTTAATTTACGAGCATAAAAACAATAAATCGAGGTAATTACATATTTTAAATGGCAGCCCATGGAATTTAAGATTATTTTTTTTTTGTTATGATAAACGAATTGTTCTCTCTCTTTTATATTGTTTACATTGAAGTCCACATAAAAGCTTTCAGATTTTTAATATTCCCCTAAATAATTAAATTTTCGTAATTGCCTTTCTGTTGCGGTAGTCCATCCAATCAGTTAATATAAGCCACATTGTGTTTTCAATTAAATAAAACCTCAACATCCAAAACTCATCAATAAATTATTAAAAAGATCTAATAATAACCATTTTTGAGAGTCTCTATATTTCTGATCTATAAAAGTATACTTTAAGTATTGAATTTTGGGTATGCTTTGCGTTTAGTAATTAATTGTTTTTTTTTTTTTTTAATTGTATTTTTATGGAGCTTTTTTTAAAATAAAAAATTCGGAGACTTAAATGATGTAGGTAGATTGCAATTAAGGAAACATTTAATCTGAATCATTTCAATAAATTTTTCTCATAGGAACATATTAATGAAGAAGAAAATTAACAAAAAAATAAAAGAAAATTATTTTTGTTGTTGTTTTAGTGGATTGTATTGAACATATTAATATTCAATCTAAGATATAAATAAGGATTAATTTTTTTTATTTCCCGCAACCTCGTGGAATAATTTTGTAATTAAATTTGCTAAAAAGAATTTTTACTTACAATACATGTATATAATTATTAAATGTTGAAGAAACAATTTTAGAAAAGAATATGGAGACTTCGGTGAAAGAAATAAGATTCCAGTTACAGTTTTTTCCTTTGCTAGTAGACGAGTGTTTGGTTTTGCATATGATGGTTAGACTACCCATGCAGAAAGAAAACAGATACTAAAGGAACATACATGAAAATTTGCCAAGGATAAAAGATATCGGTACATATATCACCATGAATGAAAGAATACAAGATCACGCCATTTCAGTTTTTTCACTTTGTTGTTGTAATTTTTGACAACTCGTATGGCGCAATTAGAGACAAAAAAATGATTTTTTCCTACTTAGATAAAGCCGGGAAAAGTTTTTAACTTGAATATTTATTTAATTGTTCTAATTTGAACTAATTAAAAGTGAATTATAGTGTAGAAAAAGTGCACAAGTTCTGAATTAAATTATCTATTCTACTTTACACATTGCCGCTTAATTTGCTTTTTGGCGATTTATTTTAAATGAAAAAACCTTTATTTCAAATGAAAAATATTTATTCGTATTTATATTTGTATTTTTAAACGAAAACTTTGTTTTTTGAATCTACTAAACGCGCTCGAAATAAAAAAAACACAACCGAAAAGACCATTGACTAAACAAACTACTGGCGGCCATATTTGTTAACATATCATTTGTCTCCGCAATGAGGTAACAAATGGCGCAATCTTGTATTCTTTCATTCATGATATATCACTGTCCTCACTCTGATCCGCACAAGCGTTGCCGAAGTGGCTTTTTTGACACGATATTTTCCTCGTGGCACGCGGTGGCACGAAAAAGTTCAATATGGCACGTTTTTTTATTTAAAATGAAGCAAATTTCAACAAAATTTTATGAAAATTGGTCCAAATTCCGTAAAAAGTGAGCAGAAACACATAATTCCAGGCGGAAATACTGATCCGCACTGTTTTATTTTCATACAATTCATTATTGAAAATAAAAAATGGACAGTAACAGTTAAAAAGTTTAAACAAATTATTTATCCATACTTAATATTTTAAGTGTTGGAGAAATTTAAAACGAGTTAAATTGAAGGGAAGAAGCGTTCAACTGCAGCAAAATTTAAAATTATTATTTGTAGAACCGGGCTATAATTTTTAATTGAAACAAAAATTCCATATTTCCCGTTATCAAAGGGCACGGTATAGTGCCCAGCCCAGTCAAGTTCTCGGCACTACTCCCTTTTTACAGGCGCTTTTCGACCCCGCTCTAACTTTGGAACCAATAATGTCAGAAACTTGAAACTCGCCATATTTAAGCTATAGGCGAGCACAGGCGCCTCACCAAATTTCAACTCCCTAGCATTAGTGGTTCCTGAGATATAAAATTAAATAAATAAATTTGGTGGAACAATGGCTCATGAAGAACCATGGCCTAGTGACTTACAACTCTCAATCATTCCTGTGTGCTGTCTGCAGGAATGTAGGGGACCTACAGTTTATTGCCGAATCCGACTTATCATTCAGGGGCGTGACATCCACCCACTTTCTCAGAAATGTTGTCAATTATATGAAGCACTTCTTTTTGCTGTAGAATTATAAATTTCAGTAGATCGGTAGGGTTTATAATGCATGCTAAGAAAAACTAAAAAAATTGGGGTTTATCATTCAGGGGGCGTAGCATCCACTCTTTTTTGTACAATGATGATTTGTTAGAGTGTTAGAGCAGGTGCATCAACATAAATGTTAAAAAGAGCCGAGTTTTCCATGTATACAAAAAAAAACTCTATGTAACTTTATGTGAAAAGTAATGATATCTAAAAGTTCGCAAGTTCTGAGTTTATGAAGGTTTATTATGAAATATTTTAAGTAGAATACTTAATATCGAAACAACTCCAAATTATGAGAGAAATTTCTTATTTAATGATTACTAACTAAAATTTTGTAAGTTTACTTGGAAAGTTTTAAAACATTTTCAATTTTGAGTAATCAGATGGAAAAAAAGAAAAAAAGTTAGTAATGATTAAATAAGAAATTTCTCTCATAATATGGAGTTGTTTCGGTGTTACTCTACCTAAAACATTTGATAATAAACCTTAAAAAACTTGGAACTTGGCAAACTTCTAGACCTAATTACTTTTCACGGCCGACTTACTACATAAAGTTTTTTTTTTGTATGCATGGAGAACTTGGCTCTTTTTTAACATTTATGTTTTTGGTGTTAGGTATTAACAAAAACATGTTCTGCACCAAATTTTGAAGCAACTCTAACTCTATTTTCAATCAGTTTACAGCCTTTAGCTCGATGCACATTGTACGATTGTATCAAACCTACACCTTAGAGAAAATACTTTTTTGAGCTTTTCCATCATCGTAATTCTGTTATGCAAGAAAAAAAATCTTTAAAAAAAATTATACGAAGAAAGAGAGTAAAATAAAAACATTCCTACGATATATATCTAAGATAAAATAAATATAAAATGCTTTTTATTTTTAATATCATTAATGTTGTATATACTTTTAACCGTCTATCAACCAGCTAACCAGCTTTAAGGGTTTAAATTTTCAACATTTACATTTAGTGTAGGTAACTTAACCTATGTGCTATTCCTTTGTACATACATATACCTACCTATATATAGAAAAAGAATTTGATTACCATAATTTAAATGCTGAAGTTTATTCATTAAAAAGTTATGTTTTGTACCTAACCTATCTACACGTTTAAAGTTATGGGTAAAACCCATAACGTTCATCGTTCATGATAGCAAAAATATCTGTTGAGTGTACCTATGAGAAGCTCTGCAGCAAATTAAAAGTTTTCATTATTACAGTGTTTCCTTGAAATAAAAAAAATAACAATTATCCGAGGAAACTCACAGAAGTAAA
The DNA here is from genome assembly GCA_947049315.1 of Epistrophella euchroma. Classification (NCBI taxonomy): domain Eukaryota; kingdom Metazoa; phylum Arthropoda; class Insecta; order Diptera; family Syrphidae; genus Epistrophella; species Epistrophella euchroma. The sequence goes on along the minus strand of OX346245.1, from coordinate 113,524,608 downwards.
CTGAAACGAACCAACTAGCTACGCAATTTAATTTAATTTAAAAATTTTATTTTAACGAAATCAAAATTGAATGTCAAATGTCAATCAAAATAATTATATGCATAACAACCACTTCACAACTTTATATCTAAGGTTTCTACATTTCTGTGGTTGAAGAATAATCTAACCATAATCTGAAGTCTGAACATAATGAATAAAATAATTGAACTCTTATTACAATGTTGCCAGATTGATTGTTTTTCAGCAAAAATAAAAAAAAATGGCTTCTAATTTTCAAAACTTTAACATGCCGCCTACACTGGACATGAACAATGTCAGGATTATGAACATTTTTACAAAATGTCCAGTCCATTTCATCAACATGTTGAAGAAAACTACTTTTTGAACAAGACATGAGCGCAGTTCAAAGCTTGGCCATGAGGTTTGACGTTTCATATGTCCTTTCAGCACTAATTCTACCTCCCTCAAGGTAGAATTAGTGCTGAAAAGAATTTTTGTACGTTTCTTTTGCTGTGACTGATTTGTGGAATTTAGCTATACTGAATTAAACGACATGACATAATATGACCAGTGCGAAAAATTAAGCTGATTGTTGATTGGATTGTTGTTTGGATGTATGCCCTGTGGAGTCGGCGTGTAATAGTCAAGATTTGACGTTCTCACAACATTTGAACTTAAGAAATTTCCATAATTTGCCAAAAACAAACCACGTAATAGGTATGTCTGCTCGTGTTCCGTCCAAAACTACGATATTCTTCAAATTTTCGGCGAAAATACTTTAAAGGTCATATGAAAAAATTAAAACATGGAGAATACGCGAACAGACATAATATTACGATATTTCCAATATGGCTGTCTATCGCAGACGACAATATGTATTTCCGTTATAAAGCAGACTCATATATCTACTTATATTTATTTTTCACACTGATTCCAACATTGATACGACTGTCTGTATAAAGGATCGCAAATATTGAAAATGAATTCTGAAGTTCATTTTCAGTATTTTTTTAAGGGTCAGTGACGCATTTAGCAATAAGTGTAGAACTAATTTTAAAATGAACACGTCTATCTGACGTTTTGTCAGCGACGTTTGTCAGCGATAGACAATACAAATAAATGATACTTATCTCGAATTAATGCTTCTGTGGCTTCAAAGAACACTGAAAATGAACTTCAGAATTTATTTTCAATATTTGCGATCCTCTCTACAGACAGTCGTACATTGATATCTATTTTTCTACAAAAATGAATCTTCAGGCCGCCATTTTTTATCTTAATACATTCCGAGTTCATTTGATTTGTTTTATTTCTACTTTTTTATTTAAACACTGCAGTTATTTTTCTAAGAGTCTTGCTTCTTTAGTTTTTGTAAATGAACACTTTATTTTGCATAAGACACAAAGGTGAGTTCTGATGGTTCCCCTGTTTATTCGGGAAGGGAAATTTCTTAAAGAAATTGAAATTTAGCAAAATTTACCTAAAATGTCATGCTATATCATTATCTAAAGCCCAAAATTCAGGCTGTGGGATCTTAGCAACCCAAATATAGAAATTTCGCAAAAAAAAAGTATGCAATCTAAAAGGTCAGTAATTGGTCATAAAATGTCAGGTAGTTCCAGAAATTGGTCAGGCTTAGAAGATTTTTAATCTAGGTTTAAAGTTCTTCAAAGTAACCCGAGATTTTTAGCCAGTTTTGTTCCTCTACGTGTCGACTTTAACTATCTACGTTTCAATGTAGACAATGCGTCAACAATGTCGAAAATGTAAACAATGTCAACAATGTGTCGACAATGTCAACAATAGCTTCTAGATCTTTTAATTTGCCAACAAAATTTCCGAGTCGTCACGGTATTGGTCCAGTCTTGTATAACTGAGTCGTCCCGATATCATTTCGTTACAGAAATGTCTTGTTTTTTTGGATGAAGTATCGAATAAAGTTAAAATCTAGAAGTACTAAATTATTTTTAATTTTTTTTTTTTTTTTGCGAAGATCACCTAGAGCGCTGGAACTCTCTGTAAATTTTCTGTTAAAAAAAGTCTCATTTCAGTCTCGTGCCTGGTAGATATAGACTCTTGGGTAAATTTTAAAAGAAAAAGGTAATAAGAAAATCTTATGTTATGAATTTTCTACATTGTGGACCAGCTAATGTCGACAATGGTTAATTGTCTACTTTTGATTCTTTACACGTAGAAAATCGTATAGTCTACATTTATAGTTTACATGGCACAACACTGTTTTTAGCACTTCATTTATGGAATTTAGGAAAAACAAGCATAGGTATGCAAATTAAACGTTCAGAAAAAGTTCATAAAAAGTCAGGTAGTTTCAGTAATTGGTCAGCTGTAGATTTTTATTTAAAAAAGTGCCATTTTTTTATAAAACTTTTAAAAAACAATCTATGCCTGACCAATTTCTAAAACTAGCTGACCTTTTATGAGGATTCAGTAAACTTTCAGATGGCATAGTAAATTTTTGTGAATTCCACAAATGAGGTGCTAAAATCTCTACGACCTTGTAATAACCTTGAAAAAAAAAACTTTTAAAATTCTTTAAAAAAAATCTAAGGCTGACCAATTTCTGAAACTAGCAATTTTTTCATAAAAACAGAGAGCTTCAAAACTTAAATGAAATCCTGAAAAGTTTAAACAATCTTTAAATACTGCAAAGTCTAACACAACATATTTGAGCCATATGCAATAGGAGGTAACTCTAACCCTTTAGGATTGTTTAACCCACAAAAACTTTATCTGGTATTAATCTTCTCTTTTAAACATTTCCATTTTTTTTTCATCTTCTATTTTTAAAAATAAATGAATGCATAGGGCCTAGTGACTTACATAGCTAAATTATTCCAATTTTCTGCCACCTTGGTGGCTAACTCAAACGCCTAATAGGGCAGGGACTTTTTCATGACATAGAGGTGCTCTTAAGGCTGATTTCCAATGGCGCGTTCGCGTTAGAGACGCTTACGTATACGTTTACAAGCTTTACGAACCCGTCGACATGACAGACGACTTGAAGAGAACCTGAAAATCAAAATGAACCTACGTAACTGTAATTTCGAATTCCTTTCAACAAACTATTCCATTTTTTTTTTAAACAAAATCGATTTTTTTCTTTCAATTAAAGGAGATTGTTCAGAAAAACCGATTTTTTCTTTTAAATAAATCGATTTTTTTGTTGAAAGGAATTCGAACACTAATTTAACTGTCAAAACGCACGCTGAAGTTGATTTTTTTCAACTTTAACGTTGAGGTAGCTTATGTAACCTTGGTTTGTGTACATGCTAATAGGTGCCAAATCGTAACATAATACCCAACGCGTCATTGTAAACAATTTGCTTAAATTGCTATGTGTGAGCTTTCGCGTTGAAAGAAAAATCTGTCAAAGCGACGCCCAACGCGGCATTGGAAATCAGCCTTTAGAGGTTTTGTCATATCCTTTCAAGAGGCAGTGTTCTAGAAAGGAAAAAGAAATTTGTATTAGTTGGCATAGGCTGTGGAATACGATTACAGACTTCTGGCCTGACAATCCTACGCCCCTATGAACCTTTATACCAAGGGACCTAAAACAAACTGTTCGGTTAATTTTCTTTTTTCTTCCAGAGAGATAAGTTTAACTTGATTACTTATCAAATTGCATTTCCAAAACCTCATTTCTGGCAATACTATGCCTACCTGACATCAGACTTAGACGTACCTACATAGATAAAACAATTTGCTTCTTGATTTTCAACCTCCAACCACATCTTTTACATGCGTCATTTATTTTTCTTGCGAAAATGCCAAAACTTTACGAAATGTCTGACATTTGAGGCTCATACTCCTTAATATTAACTTAATTAAATGTAAAGGCCGAGGTGGACTATTATATTACAGGTGGGTAGACATAATGTTTTCGATTGAAATTTCTTCGGGTTTTTTTTTTTTCATTAAATATACCCACGGTATATGTAACCAGTTGTGTAATTGGTGATGAGGAAGTAAAGCAGTATTCTTTTTTAGCCATCAGTTAATTATATGACCCAAGTACCCAGGCTATATGTAGGTATAGAACATGAACATTTATTTAACGAGTATAGGTAGAGAGGTATAAAATTATCAGAAAAACCAAAAGTTCTAACGTTCTAAGTAACTATATACTCCATAGGCATATTAAACTGATACATCTTGGGGTATGCTCATGGACCTTAATGCTTTCCTGATGTGGAAAATTTCTGACATTGTTCTGTATACAGTATAAGTGACATTATCCCTTTTTATTCCCCAACAAAAATGTATTCACATAAAATCTAATGCTACTCGTAAGGATATGAACAAAATAATCTTATTAAGACAGGTGATATAAAAAATATCGTCATATACATAAACCCGTTTTTATTGTGTTATAAGGAATTCCCTTATTGCTCGTAATTATAACTGCTTTGAGGTTTATTTAGAATTTTCACCAAAATTGCTGGATTTATATGTGACTGTCAAATTGCTATTTGTGTATTTTTCCATTTTATATACATTCTGTTTGTAATAAAACAGGAATATGTCAATAAATATAAGAAAATACGACAGAAATAATAGCGTTTTGTCAGCCGTGTAAAACCAAATTTACTTAACCTTAAATTTATAAAGTCTTTCATAAAATATGGTCAATGTTTGATCCGTTAATATTAATGAGCCAAAATCAGAAAGGCTGTCCCTCGGAGAATACTTCTTCGATGAACTGGGTGACATCTCAATTTTGCCTTTGAGAAACAGCATGAAATTTATTCTTACTTCAGGATACTTCAAGAAAACGTCTCACACCTAAACTCACACCGACACCTCCCTTACTTATGTATCCCTTACCTTGGGATCCGAGTGAGTTGGCGCGGCTTACAATATCATCCTTCTTCTAGCCTAACTTAACTCAAAGGTTAGGGAAATGCCAGTTTGCTTTTAGACGAAGTATTTACGTAGTGAGTGACCGATAATTCCACCAGATTAAAATTAAATCCGCCATAACAAACAGCGACTTTTTAAGGATGTATTTGGTGCTGGTGTAGGGTCAATTTTCTAAAAAATTGACTTGAAATAGAAAAAACAACGGCAACACTTACAATGTCATGCTATATTTTTTCTTTAAAGTCTGAAGCTCGGTATTCAATTTCATTTTTAATTCAAATTATTTGAGAGAATACTTTTTGAAAAATTAATTTTTAAACCCCTGACATCTGGTTTTTAGTGTTTGGCTAAAATTTGATTGATGCATTGAATATTAAACACGAAAATATTACTTTATAACATAAAATTAAAAAAAAACACAATTTTTTGATTTTTTTTTTTCAAAAATTTAAGTTTTAAATTTTATTTTTGAAAAACTGTTCACTAAAATAACTTATTATCAAAATAAAATAAAAGAAGATATTTCTGGCCTTACAAAAAGGTATAGCATGCCATTGTAGTAATGACAGTTGTTTTTTAAGAATTTTTTTTCTGTCATTTTTTTTTAGAAAATTTTCCCTACCGTTATTTTAAATTTTCTCAAAAACAAAAAGACACTTAAATATTTTCTTTTTCGTATTTGACTAGAATTTACAGGAGCATCGAATATTTAAAACAAAACTATGTATTACCAATTACATAAAATCTTGAAAAAAAAAACTATTTTTTTCATTATTTTTCAAAAACTGTTCTCTAACACAACTTTATTTAAAATGAAAATTAAGAAAGAGATTTCTGGTATGCTATTTTTCAAAAAAGTATAGTATGGCGTTGCAGGTTTTACCGTTGTTTTTAAATAATTTTTTTTCTGTTTTAAGTAAATTTTTGAGAAAATTGCCCCTCCCGCCTAAACGGGGGAAACAGACCTCTCCTGCCATACGATTTTTTTCTTGTCTTAACGCGACCTACTCGCTCTAGCTTTTTGGTGCACCTTTTTCCCGAACACCCTGTATAAAAAATGAAAAAGTTCATATGATTTGTGAATTATTGCAAGAAGTATGAAATATCTTCCGTTCCTTGATCAAATGCAGGGGTCTTAATTTTTAATAAACCTTTCATAGTCGTATGAACAAATTCATACAAGTACGATAAGGATATCATTATCTTAATGAACTTGATTCTTCGACCGATTTTAATTAACAATATGCAATTTTTTCTTGATATCATGTATACCTTTTTAGTTCAGTATGGAGGTCACATGGGAAATATTTTTTGGTATGCTATTTTCTGAAAGGCCTGCTATGACTGGTTGCAAAGTTATCCATTATTTACTGGACATCTTGTATATGCAAATAGACTATCAAAGAGGTTCTATATTAGTCTACTTTGGTTCCTCAGATTCCCGGATTTAAATTTAAAGGAAATAAATCGCTATCTAATTATTTTTGTTTGTAATTTTTTTTTTTATTGAAATTACAATATGAATTATAAAATTTTACTATAATTTTATAAACTAATTCTTAAGTCAATAAAATTTGATAAATAATAATGTCCGCTTAAAATCGATAAATACGCCTATGTACGCCCAAGAATTCAGAGAACGTTTCTTCAATCCAAATTTAATGGACGCTTCTGTTTCATATATTCTCCAATTTTTTTTTACAAGAATATTCTTATTTTTAAATTAATGTATTTATAAATTTACAATTTTTAAAATTCAAAGCAATCTTAAAAATAATCGCAATTTATATTATCACACTTTAATTCCACAGTGGATCGTACATGATAGAGTAAGCAAGTAGGTACGTTCGACTTGGGCGTGCTCTTAATTTATTATTTTTATAAAAAAATAATTTTTTCATTTTGTATACGTAACGTATTGCTGTTGAGCCACTTAGTCTTTATGAGCATAATTTAGACTGTAATTTGCAATGTGTCCCATATTTAAATTTAGTCACACATGAACAACTTTGATGAGCATTCCTAATGTGAGAACAAGTACATCTGCTACTTTTATCTTATCCCTTTTATGCTTGTATAAATTGTAGGTTTATAAATATTGTTGTAAAGGCTTCTTTAAAATAATATTCAAATGCGATGTGAAGAGTAAAAAGAACTCTCGAACTTTAACAAAAAGTTCATTTGAAAGAAAATTATGGTATAGAACCTAATGACAAAAAGTGAATTTTCTGATGAAGTTAACATAAATCTACCACAGAAAAAGTTTTTGGGCTTATTTCAAGAGTATAGTCCTAGTTGAAGTTTGCCTTCCAATTTGTTCACCATATCAGCACTGGAATTCTATATAAAGTTGGATAGAAGTACTCGAGCTTGAGGGATTTCAATTTTCTTTCATATATGAAGCAATCAAAGTTGATTCAGTTCAGCAATCAGCTCTTCGCCCGGAGTGTTATATTACAAATGAAATTAGGTCAAAAGTGCATGTTCCGTATATGATATATTCAAAAGGGCAAAGGTGAATGCGTTTTTTGTACACGTCACAATATCGACACACAACCATCACCATCAGCATCACTATCGTCAGCACTGGCATATACATAGGTACTTGTAATTTTATCTGAAAGCACGTATAACACACACTGTGCTGTACATAGTGCATTGCATAAAATATGAACAGAATATGCAATATGCATAGCATTAAGAGGAAACTTCATTAAATTATTCAATACACCAGCCAGTGTGGAAGAATTGTTGTTCCATTTGGCCAGACAAATACGTGTTTACTACAAAATAAGGATAATATGCAAGTTCATTTGCAAAGTAGACGATAATCTACCTTGTTCTTACTAGACAAATCATCACCCTCTGTTTTTGATTAAACGGGATGCATTAAGTACATCATAATAATGTGTATGTGTGCTGCAGCAGAATAGATAAAAGTATTTAAAGCAGGACTTGAACCCTTTGAAATGTTAACATGCCTGCATACATGAAATCAATTATAAGGTAAAATAGGTGGATCGTTATTATCATTATATGTATATTTATGTAAAATTAATTAAAATTAGTACGTCCAGCGCTCGAAATTCGAGTGCCACATACAAATTCTACAAAGTACTTTGTATGAATTTACATACAGTAAAAGCCGGATAAGTGCCTATCGCTTAAGTGCCTAATCCGCATAAGTACCTTTTATTTTTTTGAACCAAAATTTTGAGGATTTTTTCATATAAAGCTTATCTAATAAGTACCTTTCGCTTAACTACCTTCCCCCGTCTAATTGCCTTTTATTTTGTATACTTTTCTTGAAATTTACCTTAAAAAAATTCTTTTAAGTACACAATTGAAATCAGCAGAAAAAGAAAAAATCTTCTTTTTATCTAGCGCTTCCTTGACGAAATGTAATTTCCTATTTTTTAAATAACATTAAATTTTGTTTTATTGTCAATTTTTTTTTTGTGTAAATTTAGAGGTAAGTGCTTATGCGCACTTGCGGGTTTTTTTTATAACTGCCCAACCCGCAAAAGTACCTTTTAAAACGAGGAATTTATGGTGAGACACTTATCCGAGTTTTACTATACATCATTTTTCGTGAATTTACGCCTATTGAAACCTAAAAAGACCTTGACCGAACCGACAATACCCAAATAAATTTATTTTTTTGTTATACACGACGATTTTACCAATGCGAGCGATGGTGCAAACATCCAACTCAAGTCCACTGTCTTTGTGTACTGTTACTGTCTCGCTCGTACTTGTACCTATTCAATCACATGCACAAAAATATTGAATTGTTTTATGGTTGTTTTTTTTTTTTTTTTTTTTTTAGTTATTTCGTGACAATACTACGCTAAAGCTCATCCGTTGACGATGAACAACCACTTTCTCTTTCACTTCCTTCCAATAGAGGGGTTCACCCCGAAAGCAGTCAAGCCTCTTGACTTATTTGTACAAGTGATAGAAACAAGATCCTCTATCAGCCCGATAACCTAACATAATAGGGGGGTTCACATGGATTAGCATGTTTGATAACATGGTTTGATCATTGAAATTGAAAGGCAAAAACAACCGCTTGACAACGATTTTGTTTGTTTTTTAAAATATTTTGAAAACTTTCCATGTTCTTGCTTCTCGCGAAAATTGTGCTTACAGGAGTTCTTTACTTCCAAACTTGCATTCAAACAATTCAATTTTACCATAACTTCAAAGGCCCAAATGGGACAAAATGTATCATGGTTTTAAAACGAATCCTAACATATTAAGTATTAACACCATCATGTCAAAGATGGGTTGTCAAGTCATGTGGGGTGAAATTTTATATTTCATACATGATTTTCTTTCCACTTTATGAAAGCACTTACTATTAATTTAAGTGCCTGTTTACATTGGATTATTAATGAAGCATGTTTTTATTCATTACTATGTTCTCCGTGTTTACATTAAAAGAAAAAAATTCTTTCATTTCAATCTACCCTTCCCTATCTCACACCCTTAAAATCCATGTATCTCACACTCACAAAAAAAAAAAAAAAAATTCATACTAAAGCCGAGAATATTTATTGAAACTGGTGCATCGGTATAATTTAGATGGAATCTAACCTTCTCTTTTTTACACATATAAAATCTACCCGTCTCACTTGATGTGCCAATCATTAAAAATCCAATATAAACAGGCATTAACAGAACATCCCAAGAAAATTCAATTTGCCGCGGCAGGCTTGTGTCCCACTTAATATTATTTTCTGAACGCTGTCAACTGATATTCCAATAATCTTCCCAGCCAGAGCTGGAAAATTTGTTGGTTGGTGGGTAGAAAAATTAAAAGTCCCCTATCACACGAAGAGATTTTTTTGACGTTTTCTTTAAATCTTCTTAACAATCTCTTGTACCTTTCACACGCAAACAACGAAACCCGAAGAGATTTGCTTATTTTTCTTTTAAACTACTTGGTTGAACGCAGTAGCCGTGGCGTGATGGTTAGTGCGATGGACTGTCATGCCGGAGGTCTAAGGTTCGATCCCCAGCCTCGCCACCTATTTATTTAAAAAGAAAAAACGGCTACTGCCTCTTGCGAGGAATTGACAAATCCTCCAAGAGTATCTCCTGTCACAGAAAAGTGCCGCTCGTTAGCCGTTCGGATTCGGCAATAAACTGTAGGTCCCCTCCATTCCTGCAGACACGCACACAGGAATGGTTGAGAGTTGTAAGTCACTAGGCCCTAGTTCTTCATGAGCTGTTGTGCCATCAAATTTATTTTATTTATTTTGGTTGAACGCACACAAACGTAGTGTGAAGAGAAACGTCAAAATAATCTCATAAATTTGTTGACCGTGGAGATTTTGTTTACCCCTCTTTCTTCCTGCCCTTATCGTCAATGAACTGATTGTTGCTGGAAACTTAGTTACCTTGTGGCAAACGTCACATTAAGGTACAAACGTCACATTTAGGTACAACAAATACAAAATTATCTTGAATGTACTTATATTTTTCTTTTGTTTTATTCCTTTGTTTCAACTATCATTTGTATTATATAATAAAACGTTTTTATTCATTTGTGTTTTTTAAGTGTCGTGAATATTGAAGTCTTGTGAACAAATACTCGGTCTACCTCTGGCTCTCGCTTGCACTTATTATAAAATTTTCTTTTATTGTTTTTTAGTTTTTGTGGTGCAATTAATTAATAAATTTTTGCATTCTGCACTTCTGGTGCAGAAAAACCTTTCTAATGATATATAATTTATATGCCTTCGGCTTTTGCAGACCGCGTAAATTGTACCACAAAAATCGTGTTTGCCGTCTTATTACATAATGATGATGATGATGATGACTGCAAAACAGCTAAGGGAGTTTTTGGTTTGATTATAAAGAGAATAGGTACCATTAGTACCTTTTTACTTTAATTGAAGTAGATCTACTTCACTTTTTTTCAAAAAATTTTAATCTACTTCCTACTTCGAACCATGCATTGTTAAAAATATTGAAATCTATTTCATTTTTAAAAACTCTGTTTTAACCTATTTAAATTTTTCAAAACTTCTTTTTTCACTCCAGCTATTTTTATTTATCTGAGATCTACAAATATTATTTTTTGAGTTCATTGCTTTGATACATTTTTTGAGGTTAAAAGAAATTAAAATAATCAATTTTGGAGAATTTTGACACCCTTTAAATTTTCGGGCAATATGATTCAAATAATCGCACTATACGAATTTTTTGTCATTTTTCGCAAAAACTTCTTTCAGCTTTAAAATGACATAGGTAGGTAATTAAACTAAAGATATCTTTAATAGAAACGTCATAAGTGCTTGCTAAAACATCATAAAAATAAATATAGATTTGTATAAAAACAGTTGAAATCTACTATTTTCAATATTTTGAAAATATTTGTCGTCGTTCAACATGTTTTCGTTAAAATGTTAATTGTTGTTTACAACAAAGAGCAAGTTCGTGCGATCTAGTAGTGCATATTGCTTTTTGCACCATTTTGTTTTTAAATCACTTTTTTTTTTAAGGTTATTTAAGTTTTTGAAAAATTAATTTAAATATAGGGTCTTTAGTAGGGGCACGATCCTTAAATTTTTGTTAATGCATACAAAATATCGATAGGTGACCGATTTCTGAAACTAGCTGACCTTTTATGAAGATTTGATAGACTTTAAGAAGGTGTTATTTTTTTTTGAAAATTCCGGAAATAAGTTGCAAAAATCTTTACGAACTTTAAATAAACATTCATACAAAATCTATAGGCCCTTTTATGACCTTTAATTAAATAAATTGCATGTACTTGTTTCTTTTAAATTTCAGAAATGGAATGCCAAAAATCTACTGTGACCTTGAAATAAATTTAAAAATTCATAAAATAAAACCCATGGCTAATGACTGAAACTATTTGACCTTTAATCACGATCCAGCGGCCTTTGAAATGTTGGACCTACTTTCTTAGCGAAACATCCCATAAAAATGAGGTGCTAAGATAACACAGTCTAAAAACTTGATTATTTAAAAGAAACAAATTTAGGGTAGGTGTAATGGCTTTAAATGCTCTCATTTTTAGGAGATGTATATTTCCAATTTCTTAGTTTTTTTTTAAATTTTTTTTAAAGTCAAATTTTTGCAATTCGGCATTTTGAATACATATGTGATAAAATATGAATATGTTTTTAATGACTTTTTTCTATTGCAAGTTGACGTTTTTTTTTTTAGAAATTTGCCACTCCAACCTATACGGGGAAAAACCACCCTCCCATACGATTGTTTTCTTGTTTCAACCCATCATTAACGCCTTAGCCTTTTGTCGCATCTTGTTGAAAACACACTGTATATTCAATATCTTAAGAACGTTTTTTTATGCATTTCAATTTAATTTAATTTAACAAAACAAAAAACTCACAAATTCTCAAATATTTGCATATTATTTTGTTTAAAAAAATCATAAAGCCTATACCTTTTTATTAAATATCTTTATTTCGTTTTAAACTCAAAACTTCTGTCCTCTGATTTTTAAGGGTAGTATTATTAATTATAGTCTTAAGAGTTCTCAGTCAATTGTGCAAAAGAAAAAGTGAGTCCTCCCCACTGGTGTATTATGTCTAAATTAACTGCGTGCCAATATGCATCTATCTCATACAAGATAAGAATACTTAAAAAAAAAGCTGCATATAAAGCTGAAACCTGACAGACAGCAAACTTATAAATCATCTGGAAACTCATTAATCAAACACATTTTTTCTCTTAGAACTGTATGATAGAGTTTGGTTTATTTCCTCATTTAAATATGTAGATAACAACAAACTCCAAGTACCAACTATACATACAATGTAATCAAAGTACCTCCTATACAACTCTGAAGACAAAAAAAAAAGCGTCAGAAAATCTTCTTCTTTTTGATTTTTTGATTTATGAGGTACCTAATAGAAAAATAAAAACATAAAATGAGCTCTTCAAAGGAGACATCTTCAAAGCTCTAAAAATCTTAGGAATAAAATATGAACATTTTCTATAACTCTAACCTACATTCCTTCATTCTTCATTATTATTACACCTTTGGTGTGATGATTTTTCATTAAAATAAATCAATTAACACTTAAAATAGTTTTTATAATTTTTCATTTTGTAAAAGAAAGCGAGATCTCTTGAGATTCCAGTCAAAAAAATATAAAAAAATATATATGTACCCACATATCTTATAATTTACTCATCTTCTTGAAGATTCCATACAAAAAAGAAAAACTAATAAAAAAAAATCTATTAAATCATTCATAATTATGATTTCTTGAGAACCGAACGCAACGACAAAAAAAAAATACAATTCCAATCTTCAAGTTATATTAGTGAGAGACATAATTTCCACCATGCACCCAAACAATGTCAACAGGTTGATTGATCCCATTTCCCATCCAAACTCAGCTGAAACAGAACAATCCACAATTTAAAGTCCACATACCGTTGCACGAAATCGCCTTGCCTTGCCTTGCCTCGCCGCGCCGCCAACAGCTGAAATAATCCTTGGGAAGTTGATTGGTGCGATAAGTAGTGGTGTCACGGAGCGGTGCGGCGACAATAATTTTCGTTCCCAGCCTCAGATTTCTATTTTTATATGCCTTGAACAAGATTCAAAATTTTCGCTTGACACATAAATTATAAATTCCCCCCACCACACACACTACAAATGCGAATATGCTTATACACATATATTTAAGTATATTAAATATTATATATTTATATTTATATTTAATTTTTTTTTTTTTTGCTTCAACTTTTCAAAAATCACATAAAAATTTTATAAATTTGCTTTAATTTTTCTTCAGACACCACAATCATGAGACGCTTTCCGAGAATATCTCAATAACGAGAGACCGTTTTCAACATCATCGCAATCACACTCATTCTTTGTGCCATCAAGCACTATCGAATAAAAAAAAATCAGAATTATTTATTAGGTATTTTCAAAAAATAGCTTTTAGCTTTTTTTTTCTCTCGATTTTGTATTTTATTTTCTGAATTGGTTGTTATCAGTTTACTGATTTTATACTTTGTCTGAGACGGAAACCGTTTTTGACATTGATTTGGACAACACAATTATTAAGAGACACTCACTTCAGGTGACAGAAACAGGGAATTCTATAATTTCAATAGCACGCAACGCAATCAATCCGAATTCGAAATACAAAACAAAAACTAGTGGGGTGAAGGAGAACAATTGAATTATTGGTTTTGACAAAGTGTCTCACTCTTTCCGAGCACTGAATTGAATTGACAATGACAACTACTATCACAATTTAGAATGAGACTCGGATGGATAGAAGATCCGTTTGCGTGACCGCTTTCGAGTAAAATATAATTCACAACAAAACAAGAAGAACTGAACGAAATGATTGTTCCGCTAGGAGAACGAAAAACGACTTGTCCCGGCGCCAGAGCCAAACAGACTGAGGGACATTCAGAAACTGGATGAATGAGCTTTATACTAAACAGCTTCTTCGGATATAATTTGAAATTGAAAATATCAACCTTCCGGTAGACGAGAGGTGGAAAACTTGGCGAAAATTTTCTCACCAAAAACTTACCATCATGGATAATATTTGGATGGAGAAATGGAAAATTGTGTTGAATTGTATTCTGTCCACCACGTTTGTTTATGATTTTGGGAATTGTTTACATGCAAATGCGCAGGTCGTGGTGTGAGCTTTTTCTAAATGGAATGCACCAGCTGGTGGAAATTTCAGAATTGCCATTGTTAACACAAACTGAGCTAAAACACATTGAAGTTATTCATTTTGTTTAGTTTTTCTAATTTAATCTTTTTCTTTGCAAAAAAAATATACTATGGGTAATGTAGAGTGTCCCCTTATTCGTGCAGGATATTTTGGGAATGATTCCTGGGAAATTAAAAAAAAAATGGAAAACAAAAAAAGGCCCGTAAAGAATGAAGTTAGCCCCCCCCCCTTTTGTTCGATTTTGTTGTTTTTGAAAATAGCTTTGATTTGTTCCCAATTTGTTCCATGCACCTTGTTCAGAAAATATTCAAAAATGGTGGTCTTAGGCCCAAAAAAACTGTTTTTGACCTACACCTACCCCCCAACCCCCTTTATCGAAAATTGAAATTTCGAAAGATGTTCCAAGTTGTTCTGTAGTTGTTCTGAACATTGCTCCACCTTTTTCAAACTCTATGTTCAAAATTTCAAAAGTTAAGGGCAAAATTCGAAAATGTTTGGTTCCAAAAAGTGCTCTGAGCATTGTTCCAAAAAAAAAATTAAAATGGTGCATGTGTATTTTTTAGATAGATGCATTTGAAAGTTTTTTGTTTTGAAAAATGCAAAAAACGGCTCTCCAACGTATTTTTTTTATTTGCGATATATGTACTTGTACATATGTAGGTATAACCTATATGGCAAGTTTTGAATTCGTAAAAAAATTTAATTCTAGATTTTGATCAAACTTGACATTACGATGATAGGGAGGGAATACGAACAAATTGTGGTCTCGCAATTCCGTCCGTCTGTCTATCTGTCTGTCGGTGTGTTCGTTTTATGGACATTCCTCCGACACGTTT
Source organism: Epistrophella euchroma (assembly GCA_947049315.1). Taxonomy (NCBI): domain Eukaryota; kingdom Metazoa; phylum Arthropoda; class Insecta; order Diptera; family Syrphidae; genus Epistrophella; species Epistrophella euchroma. The sequence goes on along the minus strand of OX346245.1, from coordinate 113,509,175 downwards.
TTTAAATTTTTTTTTAGGACCAAAACTAATGGTATCTGTCATGTAATTTCTTTATAATTTTTGGTAAATTTAATTTTTTTTCAAAAACAACAAGAGATCTTAATATCAAAAAAAAATAAGAGGTATTATATGCTACCTTTTGGTGAAAATTAAATTTCCAAAAAATGGTTTTAAACGGTACCTCTCATAGAACAATTTTTTTTATTTTCGTTTTTCTCGAAAAGAAATAAGCTGATTTTGATTACTTTTTGAAAAATAAAAAATAACATTTTCCAAAGCAATCCTTATTTTGGATAAAATATCCCAAAATTGCATTTAAAAATATAAATAACAAAGGACTAAAACCCAACAAAGCCTACTATAGCACTTTTTTCGCTCCCCCGAACCCCGTTTTCCGAATTTCAAAAAATAAAAACTTGATCCTGATTTTGTTACTTATCAATCATCTAAGTGGCTTCAAAAGTGTGACTCTTTAATAAACATCTCAACTAGACAAACATTCAAAATACCCTCCCCCTCCCCATTCAAAGAAAACAGTAATAAAAAAAATAAATTTGATGGCACAACAGCTCATGAAGAACTAGGGCCTAGTGACTTACAACTCTCAACCATTCCTGTGTGCGTGTCTGCAGGAATGGAGGGGACCTACAGTTTATTGCCGAATCCGAACGGCTAACGAGCGGCACTTTTCTGTGACAGGAGATACTCTTGGAGGATTTGTCAATTCCTCGCAAGAGGCAGTAGCCGTTTTTTCTTTTTTAAATAAATAGGTGGCGAGGCTGGGGATCGAACCTTAGACCTCCGGCATGACAGTCCATCGCACTAACCATCACGCCACGGCTACTACAAAACAGTAATAAGAAGTGCTTTAAATATGGTAATCTAACTAAGTCTTATTGTTCAAAGATTTTATAAAAAAATATCAATATTCAAAGATTTTACTGCGAAAAAATTTGTATGATAAAAAAAAAATAAAAAATAAAAGATTCTAAAAAAAATTACATATATTTGTTACGAAATTTAAAGAAATTGTTGTTCGCGCCCCCGTCAAAAACTGTTTTCGTGCTTTTTTTTTTCAATTATTAAGTCTAAAATTCAAAATGAAAGTTTTTAACGAATTTTTTTTAACAATCCCCCCCTTTTGTTTTTTTTTCAAAAATCAAAATCACAGAATAAAATTTCAAAGACCATTTTTAACACATTTCCAGCTAGCGTTGCGATAACGCAACGTCATAACTGAGAACTTCTGGACCCTACAACTGATGATAAACTTATCATGATGAACTTAGTAATGCATTTGAGAGTTAATTGAATTGGGTCACCATTGTTTGGCAAAATTCATTTGGCATTTCTTGTTTCGCCTTAGTCGTTAAATATTTTGTTTAATTCGCAATTCTTAATTGGCAATTTACATTTTGTTTTTTATTCATTACGTTTTTCAATCATTCTGCAATTAACATTCGGCGGTTTTATATTTCGCTTTTTGTTAAAAATATTTTCAATCATTTCGCAAAATTCATTTGGCAAATTATTCTTCTAGTTTTTCTTTGTTAAATTGTTTATTATTTGGCCAAGTGTTTTTTCGCAAAATATTGTTTCGCCGTTTCATTATTTTGCGAAATAACGTTTCGCCGTTTAATCATTTCGATTAATATCGCCAAGCCGTTTTATTATTTCGCTAATAGATCATTTCGCCGTTTAGTTGTTTTGATCGTTTGACCAATCATTACCATCGTCTCTTTTCAAGATTAACAGTTTTTTTTCTGAACCGTTGCTTATTCGTGCTTGCGTTGGTAATATTTTTTTTAGTTGTTTTGCAATTTTTGCCGTAATCACTTTCGCGATTTAAGATTTCAGTTTGTTTGCTTTGTTTAGGTAAGTACATAACAGAAAGAGGATTTTCACATTTTACTCCAAGGAAAAAAGGGTTTTAAGCAATTGGGCAGTTATTTTCGTATGTGCATTATATTTTTTATATTCTCTATTCAGTGTTTTCTCGCTTTTTTTTATTTCGCTCGAAATTTTAAGGCATGTAATTTAATGGAAACCAAAACATTGCCAAACAATCGAATGCCATATAAAAAAAAGCTGAACATCAAATTGCCAAATAAAAAAAAAGCGAAATAACAAAATGCTGAATGAAAAATAGCAAAATAGTAAAATGCCAAATAAGAAAAAGGCAAATAACAAAATGCCAAATAAAAAATTGCCAAACCTAAATATGCCAATCAAACAAAATATTAAGTGAAAATTGCGAAATGAAAATTGCGAAATGATGGTTTGTCATATCATATAAAAAAAATCAAACGTAATTTGCAAAACGAAAATTGCGAAATAACAAAATCCTAAATAAAAAAATGCGAAACGAGAAACGGCGAAATGTTCCACCGCGAAACGTTAATTTGCCAAGCAATTCTGGCGAAACATACCATACCCAATTGAATTATCTAATCGACCTGTTTTTAGATTGCACCTTCAAAATATGAAATTTTGAGGTAGAATTTTTGAAATATTTAAAAATTTCATCAGAATTAAAATTTTTCAAAAAAAATCACGTTAACTACAGGTGAATAAAGGTTCAAATTATATTCTGAAACAATGTCGATGTAATTTATATGAGTTGCCTATCTGATAGGTGAGAGTAAAGCATTACGTTGCGTTTTCGCAACGCTCGCCTAATCCAATAGCGCTTGGCCTAAGAAAATATTTCCTTTCATCGCGTTTTCAAATCAGAATGAACGGTTTTTTTCTCAAAATATTGTGTGTCTATGTTTATAATATACAAATTTTTAAGAAACATAAGTTTTGATTGCATCCTATCCAATAAAAGGATGAGTATTTTTTTTAGGTCAATTGTTTTTTCATTTTTGGTAAAGTGTTTGATTTTCACCTTTTTAAGGTTTGGTTTGAAAAACTAACGTTCGGAGAAAAATGGAGGCGGATTGATTAACAAACAGCACATCTAGACCTGTGCGTCAGTGGTCAACGGTGGCAGCAAGTCTGATGCGCGGGTTCAAATACCGCATGATGTGTAGAAAGTTTTTCAAATAAAATTGGATTAAAAGCTCAGCACCACTATAAAGGAGACTGATGATAGGGCTTGGCACCCCTTGAAATAGCTATATCTCTAGCCAAACAAAAATAAAACGAATTAAAATACCCAAAATTAATTCGTAAGCAATTGGTGGTAGCACCTTTAAGTTGTTGTTGTTGTTCAAAAATTCAATAATAAAAACATTTTTTTTTGATTTTTTCAGAAATTGCTCCTCTCCGCCTAAGATGTGGGGAGATAGAGTTTTTTGCTATACAATTTTTTCTTAGATAAGAGTAAAAAATTATTTCTACATAATTTCAGAACCAAGTATTTTTACCAGGGTTTATTCATTTTTTAAATGTTATTATTTACCTACTAACTTTCTTATCAAACTTTAAACATAACTTTTAAACATAATTAAAATTTGTTAAAAGAAAGCTCTTCTCCCTGGGGTACGGAGTTTGATAAAAAAAAAATTTATGGAACTTTTCCAAACATGGAGACATATTTTTTGTTGTATTGAATCTATTTGGAGAAATTATGTGGAAGTATGCATAAAAAAATACTTAAAAGCTAAAGTTTAAATTAGTCAATTTTGATAAGGTACCTATGTATGTATACCTACCTTGACATTGACGAATGTGATTTTTCTTTTAAGAGATAAAAAATCAAAAACTTGTTCCATCTTAAAAAGTTTAGAGGGATGGCAATTGATGTAACCTCTAACAAACATTAACTTGTCCCATTAAGCCAATATTTTGCAATCAGAAGTTTATCCTTATTTTGTTTAGATTGAAGCAGAAAAAGGGACGATATACTCTTATGTACCTAAAAAGTTTCCCCAAAACTTAAAAACTTATTTGGAAAACTCAATAACAAGGAAACTTTTCAGACCAGACGTTAAGATAAGTTCAACCACCTGCGTGTATTGAAAACAAAGTTTGTTTATTACTTAAACCACATAAACTTCTTGACATATTTTATCGATTTGATAAATCATAAAACTTCCTAGGAAGTGAAGTAGAAACATAAATCTTCATCAACAACTAATAATCGTAAAATGGAATAATTGAAATGTCAAGACAAGACAGCATCAGCTAAATTATAATTAAAAAAAAAAAAATTTATATACCTAATATTATTCAAGTTAAAGGAAATACCTATCTTTCTCAAACTCAAAAGCTTGTTTTTTACAAAGAGAATAGTAAGAACAAAAAAGTGCACTGCATATTATAATTAATTCAAATTTAATTCCGTCAACTGAATGAGAAATTCATTGCGGACTATTGTATTCAAATTTTTTTTCAAATTTCAGTAGGCTTAAGTCAGCATTTGGAATTATGAATAACTTAAGACTAAGCCTAAGGAGGCTCCACAAACAGTTTTGTAAATCAATTAGGTTGCTTTAGTGCCTTTCCCTTCGGTATAGAATAATATTAACACGGCTAAAGGTAAAAAGTCGGACGAGAAAGAATGCCAAACAATGTTTCCTTCATGCACCCTTGCCCATTCTCATTTTTACGGAAAACACAAAGTGTCGTTTCGGTATGCCATATCCTCCCATCCCCATGATAGATACCACCACCACCACCACATCTGGAAATAAATTTGAATTTACAACTTCAGACAGTATGAAATTGCGTTAATAGCTATGCGTTAATAGAAATATAAAGAGCTACCAGAAGCTTATATTATGCTTTTTGGAATTTACATTTTACGACTTTCCAATATTACTTTCCTTTTTTTTATTCAGACAATAATGATGAAAATTGTAATGTCAGAATTATTCATCTCTACATCTTTAAATATGTTCTTTGTGATGTTTTGAATGAATGATTTAAGAGCAAAGTTTTCGAAAAGAATTGATTTTATTTAATGTAGATGTAGATACTAAGAAATAAAATTGTATCTTGGTCCTTTTAATAAAACAGGGCTGTGAAAAAAATGTTCAATTTGTGTTATTTTCTTTCATAGTTATTAACAGCCTTATTAATAAAAAGTCACTGTCCACTCCTTAACACACGTGTTAGCTAGCACACGCATAGAGAACTTGTCCCTTGGTTAACTTTTATTATTAATAAACATTATCATAATAGTTCCAGTCTTTACCACTGAAAGTACGGCAACCCTTCATAAGATCGTGGAAGTATTCTTATACATGTGTCACACGCATGTATCACTGCTTGATGAAAAATATGCTTGTAGTTAAAACGTGGTTATTAAGAAATGTAAGCATGTGTGTGCTATTAAATTATCCATTCTTAAACGCCAAATTTGGCGAGTTAAAGTTATCCGCTCACTGTCACCATGGAAATTAACAAATTTTTAATTTTGACCTCTGTAAGCATTGCACGCCCTTCTCCTCACCCGAATTTTATCATTGTATACAATAATCAGGTAGTAGTAGTCCAGCTTAGCTTAGAAGTTTCTAACATTAGTGGTTCTGAAGTTAGATAGGTGTCAAAAATCGCTTGAGTGTGTTCCTGTAAAAAGGAGTAGTGCCGGAAAATTCGCTGGGCACTACCGTGTCCTTTGATATTTAAGGAAAATCAGTACGGTTAAAAATTTTGAAGTTGATAAAGCAAGCAGACACAGAAACGCACTTTTATGCGATATCACACCTGCGTTGTCATTGCGCCTATTTGTGCTAGTGAGTCTGCCTCCATTTCCTTGTGCACCGATATGTCCATGTTTAAAGTTCGTCCAATTATTCTTGTCAGTACAGGGAAGATAGGACGTTTGCATCTCAGTTTGGTTGCAGCGTACTGCATAAGTCTATCGCATGTAAAAGCTCTTCTCGCGATGCCGTAGTTTGCATAATAAATCATTTCAAGTTTATTTGAAATTGACCAGCGTTACCACCTAATAGGTAAAATTGCACAATTACGATTTTGAAAAACAAAAAAAATGATATATCTTTTTCCACACCACCATGAGGTAAGATAATAGGTGCGTTTTTGTAACGGTATCCCCAGTAGTGTACTTTAAGGTTCCTCGACTCTGAAAAAATAAGTCTTATAAAAAAATGTACTGTGAAGAAAACAAAGATAATTAAATTTTCTATTTCAAGATATTGGTTACAACACTACATCCGCGCTATTTTATTTTTATACTCAAAAACAACACATATACTAATTTCAAACATAAAATTATTAAAGAAAAGTAGTCTGGTACTGACGAAGGCCCAAAAGAAACATTCGACAATTGAAATATTCTTAGATTTATTTTAAATATACACTTTGGTTAAATTTTAATTCTTTTTTTTACCTTCGTAAATAGCTATAACTTGAATTAAAATTTATTGCACACATATTTTTAAAAAAATTTACCAACGATTCTTAAAAAACTACACATTTAAAAAACACAAATTGTACAAAACTTAAAATAAAAAATACACCTTTTAAACATACAATTTACATATAAAATAATTTATTACACATTAACTGACCGCGCGCTACGAAAATCTACGAAAATAGTGTTCTTCTTAAAAGAAAACAGCTTAAAATTTTGTAACTGCATTTTAACGTATTTTCCACACATTAAAAGAAATGCAAAAGATGAAAACACCCTACGGTAACTCTCATCATTAAAAACTTTTTTTAAAGCTCTAAAATCAAAAGCACCTCTACAGAAATCCAAGGAAAAAAAACTGAACGAGTTACCAAATGGACATGGGTAACCCTGAATGCACATTAATATAATAGGGGTTGACGTTGAAGTTGAAAAGCAGCAGCAGCAAGGCTGTTTCACAATGCGACGAGGAAACGAGACGTGAACGTGACGAGAGCTCGTCGTAGCTGTCAAACCAATTTCAAGCAATGAGAATATACGAGAGTATTCACACAAAAGCGTTTCTCGTCGTCCCGTCACGCCATGATTTCGAAAAATTGAAAAAAAGACGTGACGAGACGACGATTTTCATTTTGGCAATTGAGAAGAGGACACCGAGCGTATCTGTATTTGTATTTATATTTATTAATTGTATAGATAAATAAATAAAATACCGAAAATGGCGAGCAAATATGTGTTTTTATTTTGCGACTAATTAATTTTGTCTTCATTAACATTCCCACCGTCTTCTTCTGCTCACTTTTGGTCTTTTTTTGCCTTTTGCTTTTTTGTAAATAAACACTCCCAAAAGTACTAAAAGCATTTTTTTTACATTTTCATTTTCCTTTTTTTCAAATTTTGTATTTTAATTCCCAAATTCACTGATAAACACGAATAATTCTACTCTGTCTCTGTGAATAACTCGCTGCATTGTGAATTGAGGAACGATTTTATAACGAGAAAAAGGTGAAAGCGTTCCTCGTCACGCTGACTTCTCGTTTTCTCGTCGCATTGTGAAACAGCCTGCAGCCACAGCACAGGCCACATCAATTCATTTCAGTGCGCACTCAGATGTGCGCTCGAGAGGAAGTTAGGTCTATGTCAGATGTAATCGGAAATTTACGGGCGGGTAAACACTTTTTATGAAGGAGTTCTTTCAATTTAGTATGGTGCAAAAATATGGCGCGCTACTGATTTTGAAAAAGCTCTCCCATAAGACGTGTACTGCCAATTAATACTGGATAGACTTTAGGTAACCAATGAAGTAAGACTTTATTATACCTACTAACCAAGTTCTTTTAGCCTGCCTACACATTCCCATACCAGTTTTTTGAGCGTGGAACTTAGGGTTTTGGGTGCGACTTGACTATTTGACAAAATGAAAGTGTTATGGTTGCGTTTTTTTCTTTTTAGACTACGATCTGGACATTTTTCTATGTCATAGACTTCCGGTTGTCTCCTTGGTATGGAAAATTTTGTTCTAGGCTAGTTCCTTAAGATGTTCTAGATCCAACAGTGTGCCACTTAATTGGCATTGGCTGTGTGTAGTACCGAGGTATAACAGGTAGCGCCTTTGTAGAAGAAAAAAATATAAAAGCTTATTTAACAAAACCAAATAACTACAGAAAAAACAAATTATGTAAACAAAAAAAAGTAGGTATGCCCAATATGTTAATCGGCTATGAAATTTTAACTTCGAGGTTTTCTAAGACAATAACAATTCAGTCGAAAATAACCAACTTAACGAACACAAACAAAAATAGTAGTAAAAATGATCAAAGATTCAATAAAATAAAAAAAGGTGCATATACGCCCCAGTGCACAACTATTTATATTGAATGAATTTCATTTCTTTTTATTATGCGTCCTGTTTATTTAAAAAAAATTTATATTTATGTATAGCAGGATAATTATCTTTATTTTTTTTTTAAATTGTTTGATGGCTGCAGGCGCAGCTCTCTTGAAGTGGAATGGTATTCTCTTGAAATTATTGCATCCGCTTTTTTTTTTTATTTTGTCGAAAAAAATTCTTCAGAATTATATTGAAAAACTTGTAAAACTTTACTTAGCTCTTAATTTAAAATATTTTACAGGAAACAAAATTAACAGCAGTTAAACGGTGTACATACATACATATATCTTCGCCTTTAAATAAATGCAAAATGATAATAATAATGAAAATTAAAATGGAGCATTCCATGAAAAATGAGAACTGTCAAATTTTCGATTTTTTTATGTTAAAATGCACGTTTAAAGCAAGATGGCGGCATATAAACAGTAATTTTAATTAAACATAAAATTAATGTGATGAGTTTGATTTTCACGCATATTTATTTTGGGAGTAATAACATTAAATGACTTTTAACTATGATTTCTCTTTCAGCCTTATGAATATCTGACAAAAATAGACACTAAAAAGGACATTTTTTCAATCGGAAAATGCCAAACTTGAAATTTTGACTTTCCAATACATTAAAATTGACAAAATAAGGGAAGAGTACCGAATTCATAGCCTATCAGAAGACAAAACGGATGTTAACTATTATATAACTTCTCTAACTAAGTCTTTTAATAATTCCGTTTTAACTAAACTCAAAGTCTTACCATGGTACAGTTTGAAAAATTGTCTTAATTTAATTCTGCTTCAGAAAATCTTAAGTATCTTAAACTGCCAAGTAACTTATTTAATTTTGTAACGCCTTTAATAATTTGTCTGTACGTGACAACCCATTAAAAAATTTCTAAAAATATAAGGATGAGCTTTTTAAGTATTTTTTTCTTATAAATACTAACTTTGATTCGTCCTTATTATTCGGTTCTTACAAATTTTCGATCGATGTCTAATAGTTTCGTTGAAATCTGAATATTAAGACAATAATATATTTATTTTTTTTATTTTTATTTCGCTTAGTGCAAGCACATATTAATAATAATAATAATAATAATAATATCTTAAAAACTAAATAACAATAGACATCTTAAAGCTAAATAGAAGAAAAAGATTATATTATGAAGGGTAAGAGAAGGATTATGATAGGAGAGCATGTTTGAGAGAGGTTTTAGAGAGATTTAAATCAAAGTTATTACAGTTATTAACTTTTCGAATCATTCTGGTAATAGGTTCATTTTGGCCATATTCGGTACGATGGAAGGGAGTACAGAAGAGGGGAGTATTCCTCAGTTGACGATTGCGAGTGTTCGGTTTGAATTTATCTAGTAAACCTTCGTTATCCACGACTCCATTAAGAAGCTGGTGTACAAAAAGTATATAGGCATTATCGCGACGTCTACTAAGAGTTTGTAAATTTATCAATTTTAGACGGTTTTCATAAGGTGGTAGATTATATGGGTCGTCCCAACAAAGGCCGCGTAAGGAAAAACGAATGAATCTACGTTGAACGGCTTCAATCCGTAGATTATGGACATGGTGATATGGAGACCAAACTACGGAGGCGTACTCAAGGAGAGGTCTAACAAACGTGACATACAGAGACTTAGTAACATAGGGATTAGAGAATTCTTTGGACCAGCGTTTGACGAAACCTAGAGTAGAGTTAGCTCTATTAATAATATTATCATAGTGAGCCCGAAAATTGAGTTGGTTATCACATATAACACCTAGGTCGCGAATGGAAGTAACAATCGCAATAGGTTCATTATTAAAAAAATATTGACGTTGTGGTAAGGGAGGGCGTTTACGGGAGTAGGTAATAGCTTGACATTTATTAACATTCAGTTCAAGGAAGTTGTGTTGGCACCAGCTAAAGAAAGTGTTTAGATCAGCCTGTAGTACTTGGGAGTCGGCCATGCATTTGATATGTTTAGAAATACGCATGTCATCAGCGTAGATCTGAAGGTCAGATCCTTCGAGGACAAGATCAACATCATTAATGGTCAATAAGAAAATCAAGGGACCTAGATGGCTTCCTTGAGGGACACCTGATGTCGGGCAAATAGGTTTGGAGCTGCATGATCTGAAAAGGACTGTGTATCGACGGTCATTTAGGTACGATTGAATCCAAGATATTAGTAAGGGCGGAAAGCCATAGGTTTTAAGTTTAAAGAATATAATGTTGTGAGAAACTTTATCAAATGCTTTACTGAAATCTGTTGCAATCGCATCAACTTCATTTCCAGCTTCCAAGGAGCAGATGGAATTAGATACAAACTCAGTAAGATTGGTGGTTGTAGATCTACCACTAAGAAAGCCGTGCTGTTTAGGAGAGAAAAGCGGCTTACAGTGAAGGAGTAAAATATCGTAAATTATGCTCTCAAACATTTTAGGTATGCAGGAAAGTTTGCAATGGGCCTATAATTAGAAATATCTCCTTTGAATCCTTTTTTATGAATTGGGATAATGATAGAGTCTTTCCATACATTTGGGAACAAACCAAGAGAAACAGAAAGTTGGAAGAGATCAGTGAGTGGTTTAGCTAAATTGGAGACACAGTTTTTAAGAACAACAGCAGGAATCCCATCAGGACCCGATGAAAAATTATTCTTCAGCAGGCGGATTTTATTAATTACAGAGGACACACATATGTTAATGGAAGTAAGGGTGGTTTGGGTGCAGCTGTTCATATGAATGAAGTAGTTAGTATCTACCTCTGTATCGTTAGGGGAGAATGCTTGACCAAAGAAATCTGCAAAGAGATTAGAAATATGTTTAGGATCGGATGATGAAGAATTATTGTATTTTAGTGTTGAAGGATACCCATCAGACTTTCTTTTTGAATTAATGAATTTAAAAAAGTGTTTAGGATTCGAAATTAAATCTGTTTGGGTTTGATTAAGATAACTGGCGTATACGGACTCACTCAAGTTGGAAAAGTTGTTATAAGCCGAGACATAATTGTTGAAGTCAAGATTTGACTTCGAACTGAGATATTTTTTCCACAATTTATTCCTTCTATTCCTGAGAGAACGAAGTTTCTTGGTATACCACGAAGGAGAAGAAGTAAAATTCTTCTGAGGGAGCAGAGGGATAGATAAAGAAAAATGAGTTTGGATATGTTCATAAAAGGAGGCAATCTTAACGTCAATGTCAGAGTCGTTGGAGATGAAATCAAAGTTAATGTTCCGAATAAGGTTATTTAGTTTATCAAAGTTTGCTTTACGAAAGTTAAAAGATTGCGAAGTGAGGGAGTAGGGTTGGATATAATCACATTCAAAAGCAAAGGTAAGGGAGATAGAGGGATGATAATTGTCAATCTTTGAGAGGATATGGTGACTTAGGACAACTTCAGTGTTATGAACATCAGAAGAGAAGATCAGATCTAATTGCCTTTGTAGACAGTTTTTAACACCACTCATTTGGGCAAGATTAGAAGAAAGGAGGCGGTCAGTAAAAAGAATTTCTTTTTCAGAGCTGGCGTTGGATGCAATGTAGTAAATCTCATCGTCTGATAATTCCCAAATTAATCGTGGGAGATTGAAGTCACCAACAATTAGTATGTCATCTTCTGGGTTGGAAAGATCGACAACATGATCAATTGCATTCGCTAAAAGCTGATATTCTGTTGTTGGCTGTGCGGGTGGTATGTAACAGCATAAAATGAAAAGGGAGCGTTTGGATAGACAGATTTTTACACAAATAAGTTCAAGGCTAACTATGATGGGAATATTAACCAGAGAAGAATCGAGATTAGAATGAAGTGCCAACAAAACACCACGTCCGGAAGAAGGGCTTCCAAACGGATCACAAATAGGGCTGTCATTAGAAACTAAAACATCCTTACGGAATACGTTGAAGTCAGAATTAAAGAATTCGTTGTTGTGAAAATCAGGAGTAAGGTTTGTTTCGGTAAGGGCAAAAATGTCATAAGGAAGTTTTTGTGAGTTTAAGTAAACATCTGAGCTTTTAGTGCGGAGTCCCCTAACATTTTGGTAATAGATAGATATAAATTGGGGTTTCGGCAGGTCTGAAATACGATTGTTAGGAACGAAAGGGGTTATTATTACGTTTGGTCGTAAATTGCGAGAGCCGAATAGAATTTACATATGAAGCATAAGCGGATAGATCATTTTCAACTTCAGAAGGAGTGAGATTAGATATAATTTTATGATATAAGGTGAATATTCTAAGCAAATCATTAGTATTAGTTGGAAGACCTTCTTGATGTAAAGATACCATTACGTTGGTTCTTGTAACACCATCAACACAGATAGAGTCGTGTTTATCGTGAAGGTATGCCAGATACAAACGCACGTTCGCATAGATACGGGGATTTCTAAGGCGAGATATAACATAGCGCCCATCATCGTTTAGGTTAGCGAATTTTTGTGTAATTTTCACCCTTGGTGGGAAAAGAGGATCAAGGAAATTATGTGAGAGTTTATATATAGAACATTGGTCGTCTGTACGTTACACCTTTTCTTATTTTTTTTTCTAAGAAATTTAAAGGAATACCTTTAAATGTTAAATAATCGAAGACTAATGTACAAAATTTTGAAAAAAATTAATATATATCTAATCAATGCTTTGAAAATAACAGCCTTATAATAACAGAAAAATAGTTGAAATGTCGTAAATTATATTCATGCCATTATTTATTTGATTTTTAGTTTGTGGATATGTGTTTATGCCAGCTTTACAAACTTTTTGCACTCAAAAAATATGCAAACAAAATATTTAAATATACTGACACGAAACTTACCTAACCTTAAAGTTTACGCTGAGGGAAAAGTATAACTTCACAAGCGTTCAAAATGAACATAAATATATAAGTTTCGTTTCAGCAATTGACCTTGAACTTAGATTTTATTTCGTTTGTGTGTACACCAATATTGTATTGTTTGGAGAATATATGTAAATATTTTAAGGCTGCCATGCAAATGTGTACGCCAAATCGATCGAACCGGAGTGTAAGACTGGTGATTTTGTATTTTATAGTCATAGTTCTTCGCCGTTCGCCAAAGTTTAATCATATACGTTGAATTGAAATTGATATTTAAAAAAAATATTTTTGAACCATGTTTAATTTGGTAAAATTGGTTATTATATTACTTTCTATCTAAGCCTAGCTTCGATAGGTTTAATACATTTTGAGAAACTAAAAGAACATAGGAAATTTTTAAAAGTTTAGGCCAGTTTTGAGCCAAATAAATAAGGTATTATATTAATTTTTTAAAGAATGGTTCATAAAGTCAAAAAAATTTTAATGAAAACAAATATTTAAGCTTCAAATTGGAAAAAAATTATTATTGCGGATGGCGGTGGCGCACAGTGGAACGAAGAGCAGAAAAAGTGGACATCGCGCTATAACTTCTGAATTAATGGATGGATTTTGATAATTTTTTCGCAATTTTTTAAAAATATATTCCAGATTAATAAAATACTTAGTACCGTTTTACAAAGTGTCTCCGATCTTGGATCCTATATTTAATAAAAACTAAAATTACATATAGCTTGATCATTTCGCTTTCCTTTTTGTTTAATGTCTCTTACCTTATGTGCTTTTTTTTATATATATTTTTCTGTTCTCTTATATTCCTCTTTATTCCAAATTTGGGCAAAAATTCTACAATTTAGTGGATGGGTTTAGGCGGTATTAGTGCTATGAGTTTAATTTTAAGTTTCTTTGGGCTGTTTCGTCTACTGATGGCTTTGATAAATGTGGATTTATAAATCGCTCACGTTTATGAGGATTTATCGACCTTCTTAAAAGAAAATTTACGGATCCTGAATAGGATTTTTAAAATTGAAATTAAACTGGATTTTGTTTAAAAGAAATTCCATACCTTTTTTTTTTAATAATATTATCTGATATATTTTAGTTGTAAGATTTCTTTTTAGTCTTATATTTTCTAATTAGGACCTTATGTTAGCCAATCAGAGTTCTAAAATAATTGTTAAAGGGGGACGACTGTCCTAAAAGAAGACTGAACACCAAAAGAGGAAGTTCTATCTAGCTGGGAGGCCGGATAGACAAGATCGAGTATCGATCTGCCTACTTTGGTCTAAACCAATCAGCTGTTTGTGAAAATAGCGTTGCTATGAAACCATGTTTGCTTTATTTAAGCTGACTACACATTTAACGCGACTTATTCCTCGTTTAATGATATTCATGGAATATTATTTCCCTATTTATTTTTCCCATCGAATTAATATGAACCAAATTCATTAATTATGTAAGTAGTAGGCTACGAATCCATAAATAAGTTTTATTAAATTCTTTCAACGTTCTTCCCCTACCGAATTGGGGTAAAAAAATAAGTTCGTTAATTTTTGATCAAGTCAAAATTATTTCCCTACAATATATATAGACAAGGGTTTGAAATTATGACATATTTTAACTCCAAACAGACAAATTAAAAATAAAGTCATTGAAAATAATAATTTTGCTATCCTTGAATTAAAGCGGAACGACCATAACATTTTTTGATTTTAAGAGATATCTTGAAAATTGATCACATTTTTTTCAGTTACGATACGAATAAAAAGACTAGACCTGAGCCGTTTTTTCTCAAAAACCGTTAAGTTTACAGAATTTTTTTTATTGCTTATGAAAGAGAGGACAGCTTTCAAAACATCACAGAAGAAAATATTTTTCATGTCAAAACAAACAAAAAAGTAACCACATGAGCAGAATTTTGAACTAGTCGTTCCACTGTCCACTGTGATCAAAAAAGTTTTGCAAAGTAGAGTTTTTTCGAAATTTTAAAATTATTATTATTTATTAAATTATTACATTATTATTTTTTTTTTATTAAATTAATTTTAACCTTGATTTCTTTACTTATCTTTTTTGCTGCTTTAACAATAGCTATCTGCATTTACTTGTTTGATATAATTAAAGGCCACTTGCATGAAACAAACGGATAAATATATAAAACTTGGACTAACTATCCAAGTTTAGATAAATAAATAATCGCTTCTCGTTTTTTTAATTGCAGGAGCAGAAAATACTTAACAAGCGAGTAAGAATTTTTTTTTTCAGAATCAACAACACAACAAACACAAAAAAACATTAAGAAACATAACCAAACTCTAACGCTTCGACTTACTTTCTCGTAAGGAATTTTTAAATTTGACGTGAAAACGAGGAGAGATTAACTTTTTCAATGTAAATAGAGAAAAAAAATATTTAGCTACAACCTTTTTCGATTCAAATCTCTCAAGCTCTCAATTATTTATAAATTAGAGGTTACTGCTGTCAGAAAACTTTTGTGCAAGTGGCCCTTAAGCTACATAATCATCTTGAGCGTGTAATTAAAACAAATAAAAATAAAACTTTTGAGTGCAAAAAGAAAATATGTATATGTAAGTATGTGTTTATCTTTCCACAAGTGAGGAATATAATTATTCTCATTGCCTTTTTTTTTCTTTGTTAGGCCTTTCTTTCATGGTCAAAAAGAAAAAGTTTTGCTTTCATTTTAAACTTCAGTAAAAAAGAGATATTTTCACGAGACTCAATATTTTAGTCTTCAATATAGAAATGTACCTTTGTTAAGTAATTTGATTTTAAAGATTTATTGAAACTTGTCATCATTTACCTTTATTTTATGTCCAAAATTTAACTGAAGGTTCCTAAATTAAAGGAAAAAAATTGACTCGACCGTAAATATTTCATGATTTGGTTAATTTCTTAGAGACGATGATGGGAACGGAGGGAGATTCATTAAATTAATTATCCTTATTTTGATTCCCCTAACTGAAAAGGGGACCCAAAAATGTTAATGTTTGAACACGAGAATTTACTAATTGGATGAATGGGCCACATGCGAGTTATTTTTTTTTTTTTTGTTATTGGTCTTGATTACGTTAATGTAATGCTTCGACCTTGAATTATTTTTTTTTTCTAGATGCGTCGTCGTACCGTTAAAAGATTATATTTAATTGAAAATAAATATTTGATAATGAGTTGAATCATTTTTATAAATAGCTTCATTATTAGAACACAAAACAAAAGGATACTAAAAAGAACA
The DNA here is from genome assembly GCA_947049315.1 of Epistrophella euchroma. NCBI lineage: Eukaryota > Metazoa > Arthropoda > Insecta > Diptera > Syrphidae > Epistrophella > Epistrophella euchroma. The sequence continues at coordinate 113,492,884 of OX346245.1, read as the reverse complement.
TAAGTTATAATTATAATTTGAAACTGGAAAAAGGTCTTGAAAACTGATAAATGCAAACTCATTCCTAGCCTATTCAATGGTTCATATAGTACATTTTTGATATAGTGGCCCTTTAAAAATGTAGAGGTCTGAGAATTAAAAGCTTAGAAGTAGGTTTGAGAAAGTTAAAAATAAACTTCTTCCCAAAAGGTTTTTTGAACTAATTTAAATATCCTGCATTATGATTTATAATGCTCTTATAGCCTGGTTTTGCATCAATACACTATGTATTCCAAACTGTTTTTGGAAGTTCATAAATAGTAAAAGAAAGTCTTCTCCTTAACCGTCTGTTCTCAAGTCAAATGGCATTTCAAGTCATGAACCACGGGTTATAACGCAACTTTTCTCGGACTTCTTTCAAATTGCCTTCAACTGTGATATTTACAACTGTGATACTTTAAACTGTGATACTTTTAACTGTGATATTTTGAACTGTGATAACCATGACGTAAAAGCCATAAGCTTTGACCTTTTAAAATCTTTTAATTACTTGACTGATATAAACTTTAATATTAATACTGACAAAATCAAAGATTTTATATCTAATCTTGACAAGAGTTGCATAACAGGCCCTGATGGTATACCCTCTATTATCTTGAAGAACTGTGTAAGTCACTTGTTGTTGCCTTTGCCCATCCTTTTTAAATTCTCAATGTCCTCTTGTGTATTCCCTACTATTCGGAAAGATTTTTTCAGAATCTCTCTACACAAAAAAGACGAAATTAAAAATTACAGACCTATTGCAAGATTATTGGTTATTCCTAAACTATTCGAAGATATTATTTTTGAATCGCTATCTTTTAATGTTAAATCATTTATTGTTTAAAATCAACATGGTTTTACAAAAAACCGTTCTACTGTTACCTTTTTAAGGGAATTTGTAGAAAACTGCATTGATTCATTTAAATATATAGAAAACTAGTAGATTGTGTCTTCACAGACTTCAGCAAAGCGTTTGACAAACCCAGTGTTGACGAAGTTTTACTTTTACGAAGTCGACCACACTCTTACATCGAGTGAAAAATTTGTATTGTGGCTCCAATCTTGTTTACTTAACAGATCTTACCCGGTACTAATTAATTCTGGAATACCGCAGGGTAGTCACTTAGGACCTGTACTTTTTATTTTATTTATAAATAACTTACCGTCAGTGTTGAAGTTTTCAAACTGCCTCATTTATGCGGATGATGTTACAATATTTAAAACTACCAATACTACTTCAAACAATTGCAGTGTGACCTCAATTCGTTTTTTTAATGGTGTGTTCGTAAATGTTTGGTTTTCAACATTGATTAATGTAAAACTATTAGTTTTACGAGAAAATTATCTGTTACTTCTGTCAATTATTTGCTTAATGGTAAACGTTTATCTCGAGGAAACGATTTGTCTGTCCTTGGTGTTTTAACTATTAATACCTTAAATAATTTTAAATCAACATCTCAAAGTATAGCAATATTTTCCCCCTTTTTTATCGCATGATAATTTCCTCACATGATACTTTTCTCGGATGATGACACATATTTCTCGCATGATACTTTTCTCGTATGACCTTTGCCGCATGGTAATTTTTTTGCATGACACCTTTTTCGCATGATACTTTTGTCACATGACACTTTCATCGCTTTATACTTTTCTCGGATGACACTTTCCTTTCATAGTCAATGAATATGGTTAAACTGCGTTACTAAGTTCAAAAGGAGGTTTAATTAAATTTTATAAAATTAGTTATACAGTTTTTCATTCAAATATTTGGAGTCAAATAATTTTATAAAATTTTATTTTGCTAAAATCAGAATGAAATTTAGTTATGCAGGGGACCATGGGACCTATATTCATTGATCCAAAAGCTTAAGCTGTAGTTGAGTTAAGGAAACGGCCAAAAACACGCTTCAGTGTATTCAATTTTTCTATTTTCTCAATTCGAAAGTAATCAGCAGACAAGAGATGAGTAAATATAGGGATGGATTGTTAAGATTTTTTAAGCTTTGAAGAATCTTTTGTCTTCAACAATGAATAGCAATAAACAATTCTTTTAGCATGAATATATCGATTTAAGAAATAAAATTAGCTTATAAATCAAAAAAAGCGTACAAAACTTCTCCTCCCTTAATTCCATTTCAATGCATCTACACAATCCCTTAGGTATCAGTATCTAGAAGTAGTTGGCATTGTCACTATTTTTATTGCACGATATTAACTTGGGGAGCAGTCATGAATCAAGCTGTCACTCAATTGACTTTATACAATGGTAAGTAATTTCGCAAAGATTGTTATCGACCGGATATAGCTAGCAGAAGCACAAGTTTTTCGAGCAACCAACTTTTGCATATAATATGTAATGGAATTGAAAATAAATGGATAAATAATGTGAAATGACTTTCTTTTTACTTTCATACTTTCTTAACGTAACGTATGAAAGTCTTTTTTTATGCATGATTTTGGAAGACATAAAACGTAAAAGTAAATATTTTTGAAGTGTTTTTGGGAAGGGTGTATGTAAGTAAGGACATAATATGTTTTGTTTGTGTTCTGTCAACTAAGATCTATTGTTGAACTGGTAAGCAATTGAAATTGTTTAGCTATGGATTTTGATTATTTTAAGATACTTAGTCACTTTTTTCTGAAGGGTTCATCAATCATCCATATAACCCTTCGTTAATTTTTGTTTCAAAATTCTTAAAAAAAAAGTTTTAAGTAATTGAGTTAAAAGATCAAAATTAGTATTCAGTTTTTCATTTTATAAATTGATCTCTTAGTCAAAGAACCGACCGAAAATTTTTTACACACCCTTCTATATTCTGTAACTAAATAAAATGCACTACTGGATCTCACGAACTTGCTTTTGTAGTAAAAGATTCTTCGAAGTTTTAGGATTAAGTGTAATATAAGTACATATAATCAATAAATATATATGTACATATTTATCCAATTAATAAATTTAAGAATGGAAATTTGAATATGGAAGAAAAGCATGAAACACGTTCTTTAAATATGTATGTATAAAACAAGTACTTAAAATGTTTAAATCTTAAAATCAAGAACGCCATCTCAATTCTTTAAAAAAATATAAATTTATACATTAAAGATTTTAAAAATCGTTGGAGCGGTTTTTTTTAAATAATTTTTTATATATAAAATGACTTGAAACTTTTTAGGAAAATAAAAAATGGTATGTAATTTTTAAGAATTATTAACATGCATGTAAAATCATAATTTAAAAAAAAAAACATCATCAAACCGTTTTCAAGAAAATGATTTTTAAAACTTTTTTTTAAAAAATCAAAAATAAATTTTTTTTAAATATATGTAATGTATGCAGTATTATTTAAACTTGATAGAACCTTCAGAGTGATAATTTTGATCAAAATCGCTTGACTGGTTAACTAGAAAGTCGAAAAGAAAAAAAGAAAAAAACGGTTCTAATGCATGTACCGTTAATAACGTTTTTTTAAAATTTTTTTCACCAAATGTAGATTTAAAAAAAAAATCGCTAGAGCTGTTTTTGATATAAATAACTTTTTTCAAAACTTCATATTGAGTTATTTCATTGGCTTAGGCTGTAGGCCTAATGTAAAGGTTGGGGTTACTTTCCATTTTTACGACATCCCGATTTCGAAGTTGATTTTTTTTCAGGGGTAGGTAGGCATCTCAATAGAATATTTTTCAAATATTAAGGTGAGGAAACCCCCCTAAATGCAATTAAAAAATGTTTAAAATTTTCAAAATCGGGCATTTTTTTTTTACCGATTTGCACTTTTTATACGCGGAATTTGGAAACGCGGATAGTCTCATTGGAAAGATGAACACCTATAAAAACACTAAATATCCCAATTTTAAAGTGAGAAAACATTTATACATAATGTATTTTTAATTAATTTTTAGAAGTTTTTGTTTTGAAAACAATACAAATTAAAGAAATGTCATACGGTCTGTTTAGTATTGCCAGGCATGTATTTTTTCACTTGGGTTTTTATTTTGGGAATTTTTTTCGGGAAATTTAAAACTGTTCAACCTCATTTAAAATGTATTTCAAAATGAGTTTAAATAATGGTTTAAAATTTCGCGCGAAATTTAAAACTATTATTTAAACTCATTTTGAAATACATTTTAGTGAGGTTAAATAATAGTTTTAAATCTCAATATTTCTCAAATAAAATGCAAATAACATTGCAATTGTGACTTGTTTCCCGCATATTTTACCGTTAAAATTTTACTCTTTCATAACTGATCATATAAGTAATTTCCCTAAAAATCGGGCTAAAATCTGAAAATTCCGAATAAAAATCCCAGAAATTGCAAAAATAAAAAATATCCTAAAACCATTGTGTACGTCTGGCAATACTAAACATACACTGTCACGACAAGGGAAGTTCTTTCATCCCCATCTTGGTGTTTTTTATGTATTTCCATGCATTTTGTATGGAAAAAGTGTAACTTTGAAAATTAACAAATATTTCCTCACCCTAAAATTGTGATATTTGGTGTTTTTTAGTGAATATCTATCGAATGAGACCATCCGCGTATCCAAATTCGGGATGTCGTAAAGGAAAGTTGAGCCTAAAGGTTTTTTAACAATTATATATAAGGTACCGTTATTAATGACTAATAGAAAAATTTGTTTTCAAAATATTCTACATAGTGTAAAAAAAAAACCGCTCAGTACGATGTTTCGTTGAAATCAACTGAGTGCGTGTGTAGTTAGCATATCATATCATATGCTGCCATATCAATTTTTTTTTTTTTTTGAAGTTTTAGTTGATTCACTATAGTTGTATAGTTCCTGATATAGTTTTCCAAAATAGTTCTGTTCGATTTCACCGTAAAAAGGGACTTTAAAAAATGATATGCTAACTTCGCGTAGCATATCAATTGTTGAAGTCTCAAATGAATTTTGTTTAGATATAAGAAACATCCCTTAAGAGTTCCCCATACCTAAAAAAATAGTTCCGTTACAATATGGCCTAAAAAAAAAAATTAATTAAAAATAAAAAAAAATCCAACTAAATTTCATAGATTACGGAAAATCAGTCCGCTTCATCAATGCAAAAACATAGGTAGGTATAATATGTCTAGGTCTAGAGTATAATTCAACAAATTGTCCACTCTAATTTCTAATTGTTTAAATCCAACTTTCGAGAATTTTTCTTACTACATTGATATGCTGGCACTTTTTTACGAGTTCCAGCTCATTAATCAATTTTATCAAATAGATCTAATGTTCTTACAATATAATCCGAGCAGTTCCCGTTTCTTACGCTTTTCTAACAAAAAATATGTTTTTTTTTTTGATTAGATCGTTTTTTATCGTTTACCAAAATACGTGAAAAAAAAAAACGATCTAATTAAAAAACATTCCAATCCAATTAAATATTGCTAAGTCTTCTACTTGGCTGATTTATTTCAGTAGTATATAGAATTTGTATTATTAAAAAATCTTCATAAAAAAAAATCTTTTCAATCTAGTGGCTGAATTTTCCGTAGTACGTTTAGTAGATTCTACCTGCTGTTTAATTTCTGCTATATTTTATAATTTTGTGACTATAGTCTTAATGCAGAAATACATAAAACATAAACCGTATAGTAACACAAAGCTTAAATACTGTGATTTTAAAATATCTGTAACATCAATTTATTTTTATGAATGTCATTTAAAATTTTTACGTGTGCCAATAGAAATTTGCCAAGTCTGCACGGTTTGAAATCCGAACGTATGACTCATTTCACACATCATAAATAACAAAACCAAATTATTTTCTACCTACACTATTATATCAGTGTTGCAAAAATGCAAAAAAATGCAAGCGTAGCGAATACATTTTTCAGTGCACTTAGATGTAGTTTATAATATCTCCCTTCACTTCATTTATTGGTCCATTGTATGACTGTATCAACCATTTACATAATGTAGATTAGATAACACTTTAGTCATAATAAGAGAACTTGAAAAGAGAAACGTATCTTCTACAATCGTTCTCTGATTTACACTAGCGCAAACATTTTAAAATCAATAAGTTTCGGTACGGTATCAGTGAAATAAATTTATGATAACGGTTCTGGGATCTGGGGTCGTAATCGTAAGTATATGATGCAAAATTGTCGAGGTATTATATGCATAGAAAAGAATATTAGAAGCTTATTTAGAGAGTTTGGCCAATTTCTGTACTGAATTTATGGTATTGGTGATATGAAATAAACGCCTAGTAAAACAAAATTAAGTATAAAAATGGCTTCCCGTTTGAAAATTAAAAAAAATCGGTTTTCGATGTTTTCAAAGTTATGTTAAACCGTGAGGTTTAAAAATAATTTGAAACGTTTTCTGAAAGCCCTAGTTTTCTTGTTTTAAATTCTATTTAAATCTTTCCGATATCTCTTCCCTTCCACGAGAAATCCTAATTTAGTTGTAAGCCTTCATCCTATAAAATTTGAAAAGTCGATAGAAGAAGATCACGCCATAGAACGACTTACCCTCATTGAGGTACCAGATAATAAGTATACAGTTTTGTTGGTAGTGTCTAACCAAATATTTTGCGCAAGGGTTGCCTTGCGTAAATTGGTCACAACTAGGGCTGCCAAGCTTATATAGGTCATTTTCGGGTTTTTGCAACTATCTAACACAGCTCAGAAAAATTTATAAAAATCGAAATTTCAGCAGGGTAAATTAGGGTAGGCAAAGATAAAAGTCTAGAATCTATTTTCTGAACGAAAAATGGTAGAGAACTGGTTCTTTTTGCAATCGATAGATGCTATCAATATAAAAAAGTTAAGGACATATACAAAAAATGTGAAAAATCTACAACTCGAGATATGAAAATTTAAAGGTAAAATTATAAAGAAGAGACTTTTTGAAATAAATTTTATGTTTTTGAAAAGCAGATAAGAATTAAATTGACGCGTATTTGCGAAATTTTTGATTAAAGTTCTGTTTCTATTTAAGTAAATTTTCGAATAATATACATATTTTTCATTAATTTTTTGGGGGTTTTTGATTTTTCCCATTTTATCCGTATCGATATTTTCATTAAAAACGGTATCAGCTACAGAAAATTATAAAAACACGAAAATTACCTTTAAACCCTATGCCATGACCACTTAATGCTAGGCAGCCCTTGCGCAAAATGCTTAGATAGACACTACCTACAAAACTGCATACTTCTTATCTATGGTACCTTGATGAGGATAGGTCGTGATCTTCCTCTATCGACTTTCCATAAATTTTATAGGATGAAGGCTTGTAATCGTTTCGCATTATTCATTTCGCAATTTTCATTTAGTTTTTTGTTTGAGGTCTTTTTTATTTTGCATTTTGTTATTTTGCCTTTTTTTTTACTTGTCGCATTTTATTATTTCGCTTTTTTTGGCTTCCATTAAATTGCGAAACCATTGAATGTCAGATAAAAAAAAAGCTGAACAACAAACTTTGCTATTTTTATTAAAAAATATCTAAATAATGCTCTCAAGGATGTATTTTTAAAAAGATTATTTTTAAAAAACACATATTTTTTTAATGAATTTAAGTGAAATCTTATAAAACGCCAAACAGTAACAAAAATAAGCGAAACAGCAAACGGCCAAATAAATTTTCCGAAATGATTGAAAATATTTTTAACAAAAAGCGATATATAGAACCGCCGAATGTTGATTGCATAACGATGCATAATGATTGGAAAACATATTCAGTCCAATTCTAAATAAAAATTACCGGGGAAATGTTTCTCCGGGAATATCTTAATTATTTTTCTTCTACAATTCGATTCGTCAAATACTGAAAAAAGCTGATTCGAATATTCAGAACTCTCATTACCGCTATCGAAGGTAAAAATATTCTAACGGGTAATTCGGAATAAGAGTATTCTGCTCTCGAAAGAATACGCCTGCCGGGGAGTTTTTTCCCGGGGAATGTTTAGAATTAGGTTGAATCTTGAATGACTAAAAAAGAGAACGTAAATTGCAAATTAAGGATTGAGAATTAAACGAAATATTTAACGACTAAGGCGAAACAAAGAAATAAATACCTAATGTATTTTGCTAAACAATGGTGACCCTTTCCTTAAACTTGGCGAAGAGCAGTTTTTTGACATTATCTGATTAAATTTTGAACAAAACTTATTCTTATAATCGAAATTGAGCTAACCTTTCATAAAATTTTGATTCTAAAAACGAATCATACGATTTTTATCAAAATAAATAATAACTAATAACTATTAGTAACTAATAACTATTAATAAATATTAGTAACTACGATTTACTAATTTAAAAAAAAAAATTTGCACTTAGTCTCTACTAACAGTAGGCACATACATATGTACGTACGTACCTCTCATAGAACCAGAATTTTCGGCTTTTTTTAGATTTTGGCCTAAAACTTTTAAAATAGTTATCCTTCAAAAAATCATCTTCTACTTTTTTAAAACAGGAAAAACTTCATATTATTTAAGCCTAACTGAAATTCTAGATTACGAAACACAGCACTTCAAACAATGGAATTTTTGCTCGAAAAGTTCGAAAATAGAGTTTTAGATGTTTCGATGTTGCTACCCATCTCTTGCATAGCGTATAGGTATTGTCTGTAGCTTTCTGTAGGAAGCTTCTTTCTTTTTTGCATCGCAGCATGGACTTCAGCAGTAGATTTTTGCCCCCTGAACTCCTCCATCAAGCGAATTTTGAGTATTGTCCAGGAACGTATACCATGTAACGAGCTCGCAAAATCTTTTGCAGAACCTTTAAGCAACCTTTTTGCGTACACCAACATTTGTAACTGGCTCCACTCTAAAATACCTGCCATCTGCTCGAACTCATTGCACCATCTGGAAATATTCAAATTATTATCGCCTGAAAATGATTGCACAGTCTGCTCAATTTCATGAAAGGAAAAATTATTTCCACGTGTTTTTGGTGTGCTTAGCAATGAAGCCTCATCGCTTCCTTTCTGCGTTGCCTCCGCTCCCGTCTGGTGACCAGTTTAATCTGAGATTTCAGCCCCTTGCCCCCAGCCAGCGCTCCGCTCTTAGCATCACCCTTCGGATCTGATTTGATTTCAGTATCAGATTCTGAATTATCATCTTCATTGTCCGCTTTTTCACCAAGCAAATGTTTCTTCAGCTTCATCATCAAAACTGGCCATATTCCCTGTGAACTGAGGCTATAACTCTCTAAAAGACTTCGAAGATCTTCAAGTGTAAGCTTTTCAGCCTTGCTTAAAATATTATTTGCGGCTTCCATATTTAACATTCAATTTCGCAGCAACCAATGCACCAAAATTCCCCAATGTATAAAATATGATATTAACCAAACCGCAACAACAGCAACTCTTGCAATAGCCAACAACAACTCTGATTCTTCTACTCAGCCACAAATAGTAATAATTTTTTTAATTAATTTTCTTGATGTGCATCGCCACCTTCAAATTTATTGCTTTTTTGATAGGTTGAGCCCCCAATTATGTTGGAAAATAAAACTCTGATGTTATAATTTTAAAGTTTTAATTCAAAGTAATTTAATTATTGTATAAAAAAGAAATGTAAGTTTAGTTAAAGAGTTTAAGTGATGTGAATTTAAGAAGAAGCGACTGGCTCATTCGATTTCAGTTAGTCAGAAGCAATGTTAAATCATTCGATGTGTATTTTGAAAGGGATTAACTGGATTAGCATTCTTCATCTGTAGTCAGAGCTGCCCAACCTATGTGTCGCGCCCAACATATCTTTGGAGCTGAATGTCGGCTAAAGTACTCAGCCTACGAGGTAAGTCAAGGGGTGATAACAGGGTTACCTTTGGGGACACTTTAGTTTCAATTTGACACTTTTTTGGCACCCGGACACCAGGACACCTCTATTTAAAAATAATGGAATTTTTGACACTTTTTAGAAATCTAGAAATTTTTCGGACATTATTTGAAATAAGGAAATAATTTGTTCGAAAAATTGTATTTTGAAGAGCCAATGAAATGAGATGCACTTAGAAAAATGGGTTTCTAATAGTGTACCTAGGTACCTATACTCATACAAAACAGAGAACAAAATTGTGAAAAAAGTATAATGTGATCGTTACCTACTTATAAAGGTTTTTTTTAATAAACATTGAGTGGTATGCAAAAGATTTTTTTATTGTATGGAAAATCTACAAAAATAATATTTTAGATTAAGATAATGGTTTTTGGATACTAATTCTCAAACCTAAGTCATAATTAAACAATAAAACTGTTTTTTATTGCATTTTTACCTACGCTGAGTAAAAAATTCCATGTATATCTACCTAACTACCTATGTAGGTATATGGAATATGGAATTATACCAAATTGTTGTGTCTTTAACATAGGTAGACTTTTTTAAAACACGGCTAATGTTACCTGAATTTATGTAGGTAAGCAAAATTTCTTTGATTTAATTTTCTTTTTTAACTGTGTACAGGTATGTAGCTATAACAAATATTGGAATTCAATGTCGCGATGTAATTGAAATTTAGTATAGGACACTTTTTTTGACACCTTTTAATAATTTTTGGAGGTAACCCTGGGTGATAACTATAGAGCGATTACACTACTTTGAATTGCAAATAAGAGGAATCCTATTAAACTAGAAATAATTCTGTTGTTATTAGGAAGAAACAAAATACCTACATACCACTGTACGTGTACCTACAATAAAATTAAGATTTGTTTTTGTAAACCAAAGTTAATTTTTCCGAAGGCTTTTAGTGTGCTGAACACGAATCCGAAGTCAAAAATTTTCTACCATGCCACGTTTTTGAGATATTCCCGTTTGAAAATCATAAAAAATATTTTTTTGTGAGGTCATGTTATAACACGAGGTAATTTGCTTCAACATGATTTGTAAAGGTTTCTGAAATTTCTAATCTTTTTCTTCAATTCGTGTTTGACAGAAAATATGATTAAAATGCTTTTTATCGCTTGTGTAAATTTCGCAAAAGTTTTGAAATGCCAACAAATTACGGGTGTAACCTTTGAAATTATAAATTCACCTTTAGCATAATTTTCAAATTCTTCACTGGCAACATTTCAAGATATGCTATGAAAACCACTCATGTAGCCCATTTTTATTTTATTGCATACATTATGTTGCTTGTGAAACTACTACCCCCAAAATTTTTAGATATTGAATCGAAGGAAAAGTTTTGAGGAAGTTGTTGTGAATGTCTTCTGCGAGTTTTTTGCACTCTCTTTGAAGTAGTAAACCTTAGGCCATGCGCGAATTATACGTAGAAATGTCAAATTTTAATCTCGGATAAAATTTAATCGAAATTTTAAACCGATTCGCACACCGGCACACGGCCTTAAACTAAGAAATGCCCAATCCCAATATTGCATACTTTCAAATCTTTTATTCTATGAAAGCGGCCGATGGTCATTGCCCATGGAAGGAAACATCGTGTCAGTAAACTAAATCAAAGAGTCTTCAAATAGAAATTCATCCTAACATATGTAGATGTACACTATATGCAGCGTTGCCAACCATTTTGGTAAAAATAATGCCTCAATTGAAAAAAAAACATGCTTTGTTTAATGAAAAAAAGCCTTACTTATTTTTTGTTTGTTTTGAAGTTAATCTTAAATATAAAAAATTAACTGCCTTATTCATACACTAAAATTGGTTATTTCAGCTCTTGTGTTTAGGAAAACCACACCATGGAATAAGAATTTTCCGGACTCAAAATAAAGGCAATTGCTTACTACTCCATTTGAGTCCGGAAAATTCTTATTCCATTCTGTAGTTTCCCATGAACACAAGAGCTGAAATAACCATTTTTTGTTAATGAATAAAGCAAAAATGTATAATAACAAAAGATCACGAAAAATGGATATAATTTATAAAAAATTAAACACCAGTTTGATTTAAATAAGCAAAAACAATCCTTCGTTTAAAAAAAACTTCACAGGAAAATATCGAGTTTAGAAACTCTAATTCAGTTATGTAGGTATGTCTATGATCATATAGATACGTATGAATACAAAATATAGTACAAAAATAAGTACAGTTTAAATTGAGATCGTCATTAAAATCATACATCATTTTTGAAATAAAATATTAAGATTGTTGCAGATTATAGCAATTTTTATCTTTTAAAATCATTTTTGTGTGCAGATTTCCACTTAAAGATTCTGTTTTTAGTCCATTCCTGAACTTTGTTAAATTTAAATTAATACAAGAGAAAATCTCTTCAACTGACTGCAAGAAATGTTTAATTTTTAATTTAACAAGGAAAATAAACATTTTTTCACTATCTAATTTTGTATCCAAATTCAGAAATATTTTTTAATTCGTTGGAAATATTTAAATTTTCTTAAGATCTGAATTCAATAAAATAAAATAAAAAAAAAGCATTTTTGGTAAAAAATAATCCTCACAGCCTTAGATGTTGAAATAATGCCTAAAAGGCATAAAAAAGCCTCAATTGGCATCGCTGACAATATGCTGTTTCTCTTTTCTTCTCTTTTTTTGTGTAAAAAATGCCGGCCGTCTGTTTTCTGTTATTCTATGAATCTGAAAAAAAAACTCAATTATACAGATAATGCATGTGTATTTTATATTCTATATAATAAAATGTATCTTGAGGAAAACTGGAACCGGTGCGTGTTGGTGTTATGTGACATCCAAAGAGTATTACTGTATACCTACTCTTTGTTGTGAAGTTTCCCAAGCAGTATACTAGGGGGATATATCTGAGAAATTTCCCAAATCTATTTGAAAATTACCTTTTTATTCCCACAAACCATTTATTTTTTTCTTATTATTTTTCTCGCACAAAAAAAAAGATTTTTATAATTCCGAAAGTCAGCAGTAATTTTTTTATTTCTGTCAATAATTTTTGAAATTTTTATTTATTTTTAATATCAAAATTATAACTCATGTAAATCACTGATATAAAACATAAAATATTACTATTACTATGACTAAACACAAACATTTTATTAAAAGAGAAATATCAAAGCCAAACGTGGCCCTTATTTTCGACAAACTTCCTTCCTTCTTGGCACTTTAACCTTGTTTATCGACGCACGGTCCAGCTTTTAGTTCGCTATAAATTCATTATCTATATATTAATAAGTACCACATAATCAATATTTAATTATAATATTATATTAAAAATAAACGTGAAGTATAAAAGCAATTGTTCAATACTACAATTTTACAAAGTTAAAGACTTGTAGCACATCACGTAGGTACTGTTGATTAGAAAAATTCTTGCCATAGCTGAATATTAGACTAATTAACAAAAGGGTAATTCCATGGTAATTCACGTTGCATTTGGGAGAGCTTTATAAGGCTATTTTGTTAAAATTTTAATACTTATGCAAATAAAAGTAATACTTACAAAGTATATTTTCTGTACATTATAAGCATTCCACCCGACAAAATAAAATTTAATATTTGGGAAAAATAGTTTCTTACTTATTAAAAGAATAAAAGAAATAAAATATAAATATTAGTTACTCACGATACAATTTTCGGTTTATGGGTGTTGTTTGCAAATTTTTTTTTTAATTCAATTAATTTATAAATTTTCGACATTATTCCGAATTACAATTGAGGAAATATCGACCTATTAATCTTAATATTTATCAAATTACTATACTTATAATTCATAAAACACTCACGTTAAACAAATTTTTATACGTTTTAAAATTAAATAATAAGAACAAAGCCCTCCTTAATTTTATTTTATTTTCAACCATAAATCTGACGTAAACTATTTTTCATTTCTAATTAAAAAAATTAAGGAAAAGTAGACAGTAGGGAAGAGATAAATTTTGGATTTTTGGATCTTCAAGTCCACTTTTTCATGGAATTACCCCAAATTCCCTTAGCAGAATAACAAATTAAAAAAAAAATTATAATTTTTCTGAATTTTCAATTGATTGAACGTGAATTATGTACTTACAATGTTACATTTTTTAAATAAACTTCAAAATAAGACCTTGTATATAACTACTATTTTTAATAATTTTCAATTGGAAGACATAAAGCTAGAAATTCGATTTTAAGTTTTTACTTATTAAATTACCTAGAAACAAACGAATTTACCAACTAAAATTAACAATTATAAAAAAAATCTGTAACATAGGTAGGTAGGTACTATTTTTTTAAATTTTTGTTTCCAAAAATATTAAATTTGAATGTACCTATGTGTATATTTTAAAACTATTTATAGAAAAAAGAATAATAATGTATAGAAAAAGCTTGGTTTGAATATTTTTATAGTACTCATTTCCTTTTTTTGAATTTTTTTTCTCAACACTCTTTCGTTATTAAGTCCGTCTTTCCACAAAAATTCCAAACATCTCTCAGCACTGCTACAAAAAGTAAAAAACCCAAATACATACAATTCACATTCACATCACAATTCAAGACTCAGACATAAGGCTCACAAAATAAATAATTAGTTGACTACAAACAATCAAGTAAGCAAGACGAGTTAGTTGACTACAAACAATCAAGTAAGCAAGACGAGTTCTTCAAACGATCAGACAGAACCTTCTCTGCCTCACTTAAAGATTTCTTGATTATGCTATGTCATAAATAGTTTAATTTATCATTTATTCGACTTTTTTAACATACACATAATTCATTTAAATAAATAAACATAATTTATTAAACAATCATTGAAGGTAAGTGAGTTAAAATAAAACCGAAAAACTCAAACGATAGTTGTCTCATTTTAGTTTTGTTTTTTTGTTATTTTTTTTTACACTAAAATGCGTGCGTATTCATTTTTCAATAACTATAGCAAAATATCATAAGGTGCATTGAAATTCATACTTATTTTTATCTTGAGTAAAAGAAAAAAAAAAAAAAAAAACAATGAAACCACAATGAAAATTTTGCAATTTAAATATTTTTGATAAGACAATACAATTCATTACATTTTTATCTTTTGGTTTAAAGTGTTCCTAAAGTAAATCAAAAATAAATACAAAAAATGCAACATTTCTCCTCTCACCAACAAGAGTAGCTATAAATTATTATCTAAATAAACGACAGCCACGCAGGGCCGCATTTACGGTCCCCACATGTTAAAGGATTCGTGGATTCAAAAATTATATAGCTAGCTATATACATTTGTGTGTTTAAGTAATTGATGAGAAATTAATTATAGATCCAAACCAAGAATATTTTCTTCTATATAAAATGTATATTTCGTGATGGAATCTAAAATGTATGCCTACTTTAATCTTCACACGTTTGTTTGACTGACTTAATTCTATGTTCTATTTAAATGCGATCTAATGTGATTTACTTCACAATAAATATATTTATTATATAGAAAGGCGTTCACTTTTTTCGTTTTCCTGGGCCCCCACAACCCTAAATCTGGTCCTGCCGCCACGGCACTCCATTCCCTTGCCTGTTGCCTGAAAGAAACACCGGCAGCAAAACTAAATAAAAACTCTCTTAATTTTACTCATTTTACTATGAATTAATACATGTGAAAGTGCAAAAGAGAAGTTAGAGTAGGGAAAGAAATGAATTATTTTTGTTTTTAAATAAAAGTGGAAGTGAATTTCTAAAAGTATGATGGTGATGGTGGTGATTCGATTGCCCATTTAAAATGCACTGGCCAACTAAACGACTGCATGTTTATTAAACTGGATCGGATCTCTGGAGGTATAATCCTATAAGTACAAGTGTACGAGGATGAGCTGGTGTTGGTGTTCATAAGAAAGTTATCATTCTATTAATCGTTATTATGAATCAATCCATAACCATTCGTACAAAAAAATAAGTAAAGTAAATAGAAATTTATTCATAGAGAGAGCAAGAATGAACTGAAAATGAAAAGTAAATTGTATGTACTCAGCGATGCCAACCGAGGCTTTTTTATGCCTTTTAGGCATTATTTCACTGCCTGAGGCTTTGAGGCTTATTTTTTTTTTTTCAAAAAAGCGTTTTTTTAAAATTCATACAAACTAAATTTTTTTAAATTTATTTTTTCTTCTTATAATTTATTTATTAATTTATTGTTTAAAACTTTCCAAAAAAATCATGGCCAAAAAATAATTTGTATCTATAATTACTATTTTCTAAAAGAATGTGTATCCACCTTCAAATTCAAACTATTCACAATTTTCCAATGAAAGTAAAGAAATTTTTTTACCGTTAGAAGATATGTATATACTTGGGAGGAAAAGTGGCTGCATAAATTGCTGTTAACTCTTTAACGTTAAATGCATGCGATTTAAAGTTATTTCGCGAAAACTGCCTAAATTTGTTCACCGAAAGTGCAAGACAAATTTTATTGCAATTTCCTTTTGAGTGAGTGAGTCACTGTTGATGCTGAAGGAAATGGCGATTTTAGAGCTTTCAGAACTCATTAAGAAGCAGTCGATAATACCTCTTACACTGCATTTTCCTCATATTTTAATTTAAATTTAAATGACTTGAATTAACTAATGTTCCTTAATAATAAGATGTTTATTGTGATTTATTTAATTTGTTTTTAATAAAGGATTTGTTTTGTTATTCAAAAGATTTTGTTTGTTTAGTTAAAAAAAAATTAGGTGAGGCTTTTTTTTTTATTGAAAAAGGCATCTTTTTTCCTCAAGTGAGGAATTATTTTGGCCAAGGTGGTAGGCAACGCTGCTATACCGAGAAAAGCATTGTTCAAAAGAGCACCACAAAAGAGTTTTGGGAAAATCCCAAATTGAAGTACCTATATAATTTGGCATATGAGATCACGGTTGAAAAATTCGCTACAATTGTAGTGTTTTCGAATCATTCTACAATTCCTTATTACAAAGATTTTTTACCTGCCTTTTGCATGGCATGGTTTAACTATTTTCGTATGTTAAATTAGACTACTTTTGGAAAACGCCCAATTAAAGTTAAGAAATTTTTTTACAAAAACACTGCCTAGATTTTTTTCTAAATTATTTATATGTACCTATGTATGTATGTACATGATATTTGCAAAAAATAATAAATTGTTGAATTGTATTTTAAAGTCAAGAAAAAAAAGGAATGCCTAAGTCAACCAAATACATTCAACAAATAAAAATTTATAATAATTTTGATCAAAATTAATAGGAGAAATTGAATTCAAAGTTTGTTCTTACGAAGTGAACATACCTACTTATTATGTACATATATTTAAGTTTCTAGTCGCTCACAATTAGAAAAACGTAGGTATGTATCTAGATATTAGGGAGGCACTTATTTTCGAAATGATTTAATTTTGTTGTCCAACCTAAAAGTTAGAAATGTAATGAATTTTAATAAAAAAAACAAAATATTGACAGTTTATTTTGAAATCAGTTAACGTAAACGTATATCTAATATGTGTTGTAATTGTAATTTTCGTTCATTGGGCTTTTTTTGTTGTGTGATTAAAAACAATTAGGTTATTCAATTTTTTTATGATGCTTATTACGCAAAAAAAAAATTATCATTTATAAATTAAAACATTTTTCGGGTTTTATATATGGGAAAAGTACCATTCGTTTTTTTTTTTTTGTCAATTTGTCAAAAAAACTAAGAAAGATCTTATACCTTTATATATATTTATAATAGTAAATATACATACATACATATACATATATATTTATTTTATAATATTATTAGAAAAAACAATGTCACATAATTACATAAAATTTTGAAAAAAAAAAATTCACAATTATTTTTTCAAAAATTTTGACTTTGAAATCTGTTTTCTTCTTTTTATTAATTTGTTTGAGTAACCAAAAAAAACTTATTTTTCAGAAAAATGGAGGAATTCTACCATTCAATAAGCAAGGCCATTAATATTGACCAGGACCGGGAGGAGTACACCAAACTGTATGATTTCGTTCGAGGGTCCTTTGTTAATGGTCTTAAAGAAAACGAAGTTTTCAAAGCACTTTTTGCTGATTTAAATCTTTGCGGTAAGTAAAAAAAAATAAATTAAGGAGTAATCATCAAATTATATGAAAGTGCCTACTAGCGGAGCCTGGCAAACGTTGTATCAGAAAATAAAGTTGTTAACGTAATTAATCCTGTAGTAGCCGTGGCGTGATGGTTAGTGCGATGGACTGTCATGCCGGTGGTCTAAGGTTCAATCCCCAGCCTCGCCACCTATTTATTTAAAAGAAAAAACGGATACTGCCTCTTGCGAGGAATTGACAAATCCTCCAAGAGTATCTCCTGTCACAGAAAAGTGCCGCTCGTTAGCCGTTCGGATTCGGCAATAAACTGTAGGTCCCCTCCATTCCTGCATACACGCACACAGGAATGGTTGAGAGTTGTAAGTCACTAGGCCCTAGTTCTTCATGAGCTGTTGTGCCATCAAATTTATTTTTATTTTTTTAACGTAATTAATCCAGGTGTTATTCATGCTTGCATGGTGTTCTTCGTTTACTCCATTACCTAACTATAAATATAACAAATCGGGCCACAGGTTATGAGATTAGTCTGAAATTGCATATATGCTTTCTTGAAATTTATTTGAAATTAGTTCCAAAACGCATTGCGCTGCTGCATTGTTGGCGAACTATTAAACTAATTTTTACTAAACACATTCAGGAGTACTCTCGGAACTCCACGTAAGATTTCCTGAATTTCTGAACTCAAGCGGTATGGTGATTTCGGAGTCTATTTATTGAACTGAAAAACGAAATGTGCCTCTAACGAAATGTGCATATGCAACGCTACCTGTTGAAAATTTCCCGACTTTGCTTATTTCCTAAACCTTTGCCTAGCAATTACGAACAAACCCGCAAAAGGAAGTATCCAATTTGGTTCAGCCGTTTTCAAGTTCAAGTATCCAAACCAACCAGGATCCATCTTTATATATAGAAGATGTATGTTGAACATCAGGTAATCATGAGTGTCACCTATATCAACTCAGCAGGTCAATTTTTCCGTTGCAGATTAAAAACTATATAGGAATTAGTTGCTATACTTAGTTGCTGATTAGTTACGCAAAAAAAAATTTAATCACTTTTTTCGTTTCCGAATAATTAATAAAGATGACGTCATCATATAAGGACACCAATTTTCTCGCAAACCAAAACAGCAATTAATTTTTTTTTTGCGTAAATAATTAGCAACTAATTACTATATAGTTTTCAATATGCAACGGAAAAAGTGACCTGCTAAGTTGATGCACATATCAACTTAGCGAAACAACATTATTAATTAGGTAATTGGCCGTTAATAAGTCGTGAATTGATTGTGATAATTTCGAATTTGTCGTTCGATGTTTTGTTTCTTTTTTTTGATATCAAATTAGCGAAGCAGCACCTCAAAAAGAGACAAAAGCGTCTTATAGCGAATAGTTAATTGCTTAATAATTAGCCGTTCAGCAGTTCTGAATTAGTAGTTTCAATTTAAATTTTTTCGTGCAATGTTTTCGACGTTTTTTTTTTTGCTGCTTTACTAACTTAGTGTCAACTTCGTGAAGCAGAATCTGAAAAACTTATAAAAACTTCTTATGTGAATGTTTTACTGCTCTATAATTAGCCGGTAAATATTCGTGAATCAGTTGTGACAATTTTGCATTTGTCACTCGATATTTTCTATGTTTTTTTTTGCAGAATTGTGAAATTGGCGATAACTTATTGGTTGGAATGGTTTATTGCTTAATAATTAGCCATTCCTCAGTCCGAAATTAGTTGTGACAATTTCAATTTTGTTTTCTATGTTTTTTTTTTGCGAAATTGTCAAATTGATATCAAGTCAGCGCGGAACCCTGAAGAACCAGGGCGTAGTGACTTACAGCTCTCAACCATTCCTGTGTTCGTGTCTGCAGGAATGGAACTTCGCAAACTTTATTAAATTTAGGAAATCAGCAAAAAAAAAAAACAAACATAGAAAACATTGACGAACTGCAAATTATTAAATAAAAAACCATTCAATATAAGAAGTTTTTACCCCTTTTCCAGGGGTTCCGCGATAACTTGATACAAATTTGACGATTTCGCAAAAACAAAACATAGAAAACATTGCACGACAAAATTGAAATTGTCACAACTAATTAATTGACAATTTTGCACAAAAAAAAAACATAGAAAAGATTGCACGACGAAATTGAAATGTCACAACTAATTCAGGACTGATGAATGGCAATGAACCATTCAATATAAGAACTTGTTACCCTTTTTCCAGGGGCTGCTTCCCTAAATTAATACCAATTTCACAATTTTGTAAAAAAAAAAAAAAAACAATGAAAACATCGAGCGAAAAAATCCAAAATTGTCACTAATAACTCACGACTAATACACGGCTTATTATAGAGCAGTAAAACATTCATAATAAAAAGTTTTTATACGTTTTTTTAAAATTTCTATCTATTTTCTTTACAGGAAGTTATGCTGATAATTTAAAAGTATCTAAACCTGATGAGTTCGATCTCGTATTCAGACTTGTGTTTCCATTTCACGACGAAGTTTACATAGAAGAAGACATGGTATATGGCGGAAATGTCTACATAAACTTGACCAACGTAATTTATAAAACATCAAAAATGAATCCAAAAAAGGAATACCTTTTAAAATTTTTAAAAGAAATTACAAACGACAGTGGATATCTCTTGCAAGACAAATTTCAAAGTTGGTTCGAAGGAACTTTAACTAGATATTTAACCAAAATCCAAAATAAATTAATTTATAATGAGGAAATAGTTATTCTGAGGTATATTAAACAAGGACCAGCACATACAATTAAAGTTCGCAGCAGCTATAGTGAAATTTCAATTGATCTTGTTCCTGGATTTCGATTCTCTAAATCACAATCTATATCCCCAGTGAGTCATCTTATTCACGAAGATGATAAATGGGAAGCTATTCCAAAGCCAATTAACGGAAAATCGAGTAATCCCTCATTTCAATGTTCATATACAGAATCTGAGAAAAGACTTTTAAGTGACAGAAATCAGTTTAAGAATACGTTGCGTATGATGAAGAAATTTCGCGACATGAATCCAGCATTGGTCAATTTGAAAAGCTATTTTATTAAAACTTTGTTTTTGTGGCATAATCAAAAAACAGGACAAAATTACTGGAATAAATCCAATGATGCAATTATGGTTGAGGTAAGTATCGACAAATTTTTTTTTTTTTTTTTGCTTACATGTTTACTGAATCTTTTTTTTTTTTTCAAAATGGTCATGAACATTAGGGTGATTAAAAAAACCTTTGTTCAATTTTTGGATGCAGCCATGAAATATCTAAACTTACTTTAAAAATGATATCTAGGTCTGTTTCGTCCACAATTCGAATTTTTTTGGCAAAAACCTGAAATCCAGTTTTCTTACATTCACTTTGGTTTCGTCAGTACAAATACGAAATTTGATCAAAATCATTTGAGTCCTTTTTGAGAAAAATTGAAAAATTCGGAATATGTATGGCAGCTACCTATTTTAGATTATCTAAATCGAAAATTTAAATTGTTTTTTTATAATTTACGCGCACTCAAGGGGTTTTTGGTACCCTTAATATGTCAGCGACACGTGCAAGCATTAAGTAAGGAGGAGGGGATTTAAAGAGATTTCGGTCTAAATTGGTCTTGAATTTCTGAATATCACAATAAAAGGAAAAGACAGAGCTTGGAAGAGCATTCCACATTCGCGTAGTATAGTTAAAGAACGAATCACTGCATTTGACAGTACAGTAAAACCCGCTTAACACATTGACTGCCATGGCTATCACATTTGATAGCCAGTTATGTTTCCAATAGTGCCGTGGCTGTTAAATATGATAGCCAGGTATGTATTCATATAATGCTTTGGCTATTAAAATTGATAGCTACTAGGAAGAAAATTCAATACGAATCAGAAACTCTGGCACCTAGTGATGTGCTAGGTGAACTTGGTTTGAGCAATTTTGTGAATGTTAAGATTTTAGAGCTGATTTCTTTGGAAATCGTTGAAAAACACACATTTTTTTGAAAGAAAAATTAAAAATTTAAATGAATAAGGAGTACAAAATAATTAAAAAATTCAATTTTTTTGCAAAACAAAAAACTAAAAAATAAATAGTCTTTTCAGTAACTCAATTTTTATTTTTTTTCAATGCAATTTGTGCAATAGTTCTTCGGCGCATTATAAATTAATTTTTACTTGAATTCTGTAAACCAAAAAATTAAAAACAAAAATCGAAAAAACTAAATAAAATGGTTATCATATTTGATAGCCATGGTCTCTAACAGAGAAGTAGATGTCTATCTGCTTGTGCTGTGCCATGGCTATCAAATTTGATATCCAAGAGAAAAAAAAACTCTCTTAGGTGAAAAAAAAAAAATTATTGCACAGAACGGAAAATTTTCTGAATGGGTTAGTTTCTTCTTTATTTTTCACCTTCACCATTTTTCACCACGAAAATGACATATGAATTTCTGATTATTTCACAAACCTCTACATTTATTACATTTTATAAACAAATTATTACTTTGTCCTCTCAAACAAAAATCCAAAACAACATTTCAAATGGCTCAAGAGGTATACGTATTTTGACAATTATTAAAATGAAAATTACATTCTCATAATTCAAAGATAAATAAAAGACAAATACAATTCTTTCTAGCATTAATTATCTGCTTAATGGAATTTTTAGATCCGCTTATTTGAAATATTTTTTCACTTAAGCGGGGTTCGTTTAAGTGAAAAACCCGCTTAAGTGAAAGAAAGACTGTGACATTTTGCAGTTTCTCTTAAGCGGGTTTTACTGTACGACCAAAATTGGGCTCAAGGGAAAACTGATGAGAGTTCCTTGAAGCGCGAAGGAGAGAAATGCAACTGGCTATTTCACTAGAGCACTGACCGTAGAAATAACGATAAAGGAGAGAGAGAGACAGGAAACGTTTCGATGGTGTTCAAGGGACGTAAATGATTCTATAATGTTCCAATTTCCAATCATTTTGAAGGCTCGTCTTTGAATACTATCCAAGGGGCTTAAGTAAGTTGCTGGAAAACCAGCCCAGAGTTGGGAGTTATACTCAAACTTTGGTCGTATATAACTTTTATAGATAATAGCCAGATCAGAAGGAGAAAAAAAATTCCTTGCATCTCCGAAGGAAACCTATACTTCTCTCGGAATTTTTGGCAACGTTGAGTATGCGCTCGTTCCAAAAGAGGTGGTCCTGTTGATACACATACCAAGAATCGCAAGCTGCTTGGTTTCTTCGATGCAAGTGCCACTCATGGACTTTGGCAAGGGGGGTAAGCCCCACTTTAACGACAAAAGAGAGCATTGAGTTTTCGAAGCATTAAATTCTACGCGGTTTTTTATTCCCCATTGTACAATGTTATCTAAATCAGAATTTAATGAACTAATCATATTTTGCCGTTGCTGTTCCACATCCGAAGAGCAGGGATGTGAATCTGGAAACGAATATTAAAAGCTAAAGTTACTGTTGTCAGCGAAACAGTTTATTGGATTAGAATTTACAGATAGAGCGGTTCGAAAGAAAGTTTCTAATCCAACGAAGAAGGGATTCATCAATACCGAAAGCACGCATTTTCGATAAGAGAGCAAGATGCCAAACTTTATCGAATGTCTTTGAAATGTCAACGGCAATAATTTTTCTTTCTCCAAAACGATATAAAGATTTGTTTCACTATTCGGTGAGATAAGCCATCAGATCACCAGTGCACCATTTGCTACGAAAGCCGTACTGCCGGTTATTAAGAAGCTTTCTGTTTTCGAGATATTTCTTAAGCTAATAATTTATCAGCATTTCCATGACCTTCGAAAAAAAAAGTGCAATTGGTCGGTAATTTTAGGGTGAAGAAGATTCCCCTTTTTTTAGGATTGGCTGGACAAATGTTATTTTCCAAATGCTCGGAACAAGCACAGAAGAATAGGATAGATGGAAAAGCTAACGCAGAGATTTTGCCAGCGTGGAAGCTGGAAGAACATACTCCTCAGAACAATGGCGGGGATATCATCAGGACCAGTGGATTTATGTGTGTTGAGATCTTTCAAGAGTCGCCACAGCATGAGTGTGAAAGTAGATTTGTCCCATTGAATCGTTTACGCGCTTAAGAACAGGGCGAGTCATGAAACTATCTAGTAGCTTAGAATTGGCGGCGAACTGTCTAACAATTACGTTAACTTTCTCCAGAGAGCTAACGAAAGGAGTGTCATTGACAACGAGCATTGGAACCGAGGAAGATGATGTATTCCGAATAATTTTTACAAATTACCAACAATTTTTACTACTTTTGGGACAATGTAGTATTGTTTGCCTTAATTTTTGGTCATGTAAAAATTTGGGCCGTCGAATATGAGCGTTGCATGTGTTCCTGGTTTTCCTCACTTGGGATGGCTCTAAACACCGGAAGCTTTTCTCTTTTACCCTAATAACCTTTTTACAACTTGAATTAAACTATGGCTTTTCTTTGAGTCTAATGCTCTTAGCCCTCCCTATTAGGGATAAAAGTTCTCATTCCCAACATCGGAATCATATTAATATAATATCTATGCTGGAGTCTACGTCACTATACTGACTAAGCATAGTGACCAGTTCTTAAAAAATTATTGAGGCCGCCCCAGTTGGCCTTCTCGTACTGCCACACGGTTGTTACTCATTTAGGAAATTACATAAAAACAAATCGGTCCACTTGTGCACAGACCTACTCTGAGTACATGCTCCATTTTATTCATATCACCCTGTTCTGTTCACTACAGGCAGGAAGTTGGTTTGATTTATGAGAGTGGTGCTGGCTTGTTGGTGTAAAATTTTATTCATACGAAATACCATGTGTTTTTTTACTGAACGCCTCCTCTTATGGAGCACCTGCTCTGAGCACATACTCCATTTTATTCATAGATATCACCCATAATATTGCGAACAAAAATTATTAAATTTTTAATTTTCTTAAATTATTAGATGTTCGAAGTTCTTGAAACAGCATTGGAAAAAGGAGAGATACTATTTTTTTGGGATAAAAGAGTTAACCTCTTAAAGCTCAGAGCATCAGACCATCAAATCAACCGCATGTACCATGAAGTAAAAAATGCGAGGAAAATTATATCAAAACGCACGGAACTGGAAAGCAGAGATTTACAAAAGATAAAAGATCTATTCTGTAAGTATAATACATTCAAATATTTGAAAAAAAAAACATTTGGTTTTATTTGTTTATTTATAGTAACCCAAGAAGAGCAAGATGATATACCACCACAACTTGAACAAGAAATTGAGAGAAACTTTTGGGAAATTGCAAAGGATACAGTCGAAGCTGCGGCTGCTTATATGCCATGGGTTGTAGGTATTACAGCTGGAGCAGTTGTACTTGGTGCAATGTTTAATAGCTGGAGGAATAGCCGACAAAATAATAACTGAGAATAAAGTTATTTCAGATGAAAAATTCCATCTTCCATACGTTTGATATGTAAATTTAATTTTTATTTTAAAATTATTGTATGTCTGGAGATGACGTAATTTTATATATGTATATGTATATGTTTTACACTAAAATGACGCTAAATGTTAAACACAGTTTGGCACAAAAAATATAATTTTATTCTTTATTGTTAATATTTAGGTGATTTTTATAATCTTAATAAATTTACCTTGTTTTTTTTTTTACACTATCTGGTCCGCCCTGGCATGACACGGGTAGACAAATAAAGGCTTCGCAAAAAAGTTCAAAATGAAATGAAAATATGTATTTTTTGATTTATTTAGATAATATTTATCTATATGTATATTTTAGTTCTTATGTTTTATATATCGACTATACTTTTTGCCAAAGACGGCTTTGCTGCGCCCCACAAGCCCCTTGCTTTATGTTATCTGCTGCATAAGTTGATGTAGATATGATCATTACTTTATTTTTTTTTTTTTAATAAAGTCGTTTTAAATTTTTTTAATTTTAAAAACTTGGAAATTTTTACACCGAATAATCACTGACTTTGAATCAAAATGTTAAATTTTAAAACGTATGCGCGCCGCCGTTGCGTTGGTTCAAAAAGTTAATCTCAGAAAAAAAGTTTTTTTTTTTTTTAATTATGCACGACTAGATCATGCGAACTTGCTCTTGTAGTTAAAAACTATAATTTAGCAATTACGTACTTGCAGTGGGTTGCCATATTAATAGGGACATAATTATTTTTGACATGGATTACATGTCTTTCTCGGACGGTTGGGGGTGATGTAGCGAAATGAGGACCGTCACGAAAACATGTACCGCTCGCGCCCTACTGCTAAGTGACTGTTTGCACTACAGAGACAGACATCGTAAATATACCAATCGATAGATAAAGATTGCGCAAAGATTATAGAGGAATTGTTTTATAGCTATCGCCTCATAGTTTCATGTGATGAGTCATCGCGTTTGGGGTAAATTGCAGCAAAATTAGGGAGTACTCAAATTAATTTGACTCAATTTCTTCGGATATATAAGTGCCACTGACGTCATTGATATCTCTTTCGAAAGGGTTTGAAAAAGGGCATCCCTACGCGTATATCCCATATCGTTAATTCACGTTATAGCACATAAGATATGTAATCCATGTTCGGTAGGTGCCACAAGGGCAATCTACCAAGGGTATTTTTTATGATTTTGAATTTTAAGTGAATTCAAAAGTTTAAGATAAAATTTGGATGTCTTTTTCCTTCAGAAATGGAGTCACACTCTTTGCTTTGCGACAAGATGCCGATCCACACATAAAAATATAGGGTTCTCCATTCTGAAAAAATTGTTGAGCCTTGTTCTAGTCCACCTCAACCACGTAAAGGCGTCTTAAATTCTTGGCAGCAATATGGCGGAATACACCATTAGATATAGGTTAAAGATCTGGTAAGCCCTTATATTGTCGAGGGACCATGAAAAAAGGCCAAAAAAAGCAAGAACTTTAAAGTCGACTTCTACCCTAGGCCACAGAATTTTTCCGAATGGCGAACCCTATATTTTTATGCGTGAATCA
Organism: Epistrophella euchroma; assembly: GCA_947049315.1. Lineage (NCBI taxonomy): Eukaryota > Metazoa > Arthropoda > Insecta > Diptera > Syrphidae > Epistrophella > Epistrophella euchroma. Next base: position 113,465,991 of record OX346245.1, on the reverse strand, counting down.
GAAGCCTTTTACAAAGCAAGCCAAGAGTCTGACTACATTCCTGAAGGATTTGATCAGAGTTATCTAAAAGTCTTAAATCCATATACTTTAAAATCATGAAAAATAATGATGTCCCTATTAAATTGGACACCAATTGCAAGTTAAAAAAAAAAAGTCAAAAGTAATAAAAAGTCAGTGTTTGATTAACTTTTTTGTTTAAAAAAAAAAAAAAATATTTTCAAAATGTTTAAATGCAATATTTTCATGACTACCTACTCAGAAGGGCCAGAACGAAAAATTGTGATAAAATTGGTTAACCCCATTTAGAAAATGTATACAAATAACTCGAAAATAAGTCAATTTTGTTCAAAATACATGGGGTTTAATTGCACTGCGAACAGGCACGTAGCCAAAGGGGGAGGCTTGAGGTACTGAAGCCCCTCCCGAAATGATGTTAATATAAGAAAATCCTTATATCTCTTAATGGCATCAGACACAATTCCGAAGATGTTTTCAGAAATGTTTTTTAATCCGTATCGAAACTTGACTTTTTTTAATTGAATTTCGTAAAAACAAACAGCCCATTATAATTCAGAAACGCAATCTACTGAGGCATTTTTTTAAATTAGAAAACGATGCTCTGTAAATTTCTCTAAGCTTAAAGACTTTAATATTCACCATCAGATTAATAAAGCCCAAGGTATTAGCATTTTAATCGAACAATATTAACATTTTTTGGTAACCTTTTTCGTTGATTATTTCGTTGTATTAAATTTAAAAAAAAAATCATCCGATAATGTTCACTTGAAGCTTACGTATAGATATTAGTTTTATTTATCTGATGGTGAATATTAAATTTTTTCCTATTTTCGTGACCTTTTGTTGAAGAAAATTAATGTTTTATATTTTTATAAATATGAAGAGCCTTTTTAATACAAATTCTTTAGGTGCTAATTAAAAAATCAGCCAAATTTAAATGGTCTTGTTAAATAATTGACTCAAAATAGCTTTTAATGGTCTTTAGTCCACAAAATTCAGGATGAAATGCCAAGTTTTGAGTAAAGCTATAAAGCAAGCCCCTCCAAAGGAAAATCCTGGCTACGGGTCTGACTGCGACTTTATCTATTGTGCCCAATTTAGAGCCACATGAACTTGCTCATTACAGCTATTCCTCCAAATTTTGTTGCACTGAGGAATTTTAGTATTTGGGGTATTTTAAAACCTGGTGACGTTCCAGATATCTGTGTCTTTGATGGAAAAGTGCTTTATAAGTACCTTAAATGTGGTCTGGTCTCTCCTCCTGACTGTTACAGAATCTCACTGCCCACCAAGCCAAGAATACTGAAGTGTCTTCTAAACTGGCAGTGCCCAGTGAGAATACCCATAATCAAGTGGTCAACGGGTCAATGCCGAAAGGCCTTCTTATAAAGCAAGGGGCAAAGAGATTTTTTTTTAAATCTATCACCTATTTATGAAAAATTTGCCATTCACCAGGCCAGTCAATAATACAAATAAAAATAATAAAAAATAGAGTAATTGTGCTGTTCAAAATCAAAAGCCATTATATCCACTTTTGAAAAAAAAAAATACTTGGATATGAGGTTTTGTTGCTATTGTTCAAACAAATACGTAGAGCTGAAGTTTGAATCTGACATCCCATTTTATTTCATTGAAATAAGACCCCAAAAAGTGTAGTTAGTTTCAAAAACTCTTTTATCCACCTGAGTTTTTGTTTCAAAATCCATTATAATCCATATCTACACATTTTTTCGCATCAAAATCCATCATATCCATTAAAAAAATGTCTTCAATTTAATACTTTTAATTCAAAATCCCTTTATATTCTTTAAAGTTATAAAATTATATGGGAATTTTGGAATGTGGTCATTTCTCCAATAGTTGAACACTTTAGTATCTACAGTTGTTAAAGCTTTAAGAACAACTTCAATTTTGGAAAAAAAGGAAAAGCCTTTCTTATAAAAAAAGCGTCAGCCAGTAGGTCAACAATCCACAATCGATGGGGTATAAGTCCGCAAGAATAACATGTGGACTTTTGGCCGATTAAGGTTGATTAAAGGTCCACGATTGATTTGTGTCCCTGTGACCCACCCATAGTGGGCCAAAAGACTATTATGGACTTTTGACCTATAAATGTATGACCCTGCATGATAAACGCTCAACAAAATAATTAAAACTAGTATCGTCCTGTGTCGAAATTCGATACTTTTAATTTCGCAAACAATAGGCAAGTTCATGAAAATGAGATTCCAGAGCCCTCAGCAATCTCAGTTACGTGAATAGGAATTTATCAGTTTTACTGCCAAGACTCTGAGGAAAAAAAGTGTTTGATTTGCGTCCTCACTTTTTGAAGTTAGGAAATCTCAGAGATCTCTTTTTTTCCTGAACACGACAATTTTTTTTTGAAAATATTGAAGGAAAAAAAAAACATTTTTTTTAATATGCACAGCACAGTGTTCGACAGTACAAAAACAAAAATGACCCACAGTGCTTAGGTCCGTGTCTCAAGTATATTCTGCACATCTCCGCAATTTTGGCTTTCCAACCATACAAAATTTATCGAAATCGGTCAAATACTTTTTGAGAAAATGGTACCACAAAATTTATTTAAGGCTTTTTATATATATGTAGATGATACTTTGACCCATTAAAATCAATTTTTTCTGTTTTATTGCTTACTTTAGCTTGAAATCTAGATGTAATTGTCCATTTTATCCTTTTTTATTTTTGCTATAACTCGAAAATTAAAACCGTCAGATCATGATTTCTGACTCACTTTGTTAGGTTACAAGTCCACAAATCAAATATGGACTTCTAAATTACACTGATGGGCCAAAAGTTCCGAATTAAGTGGGTCAATAATTAGATTATAAGTCCACAACTTCTTTGCCAAATTCGTTAAAATTAGTTTGTATTAATATTCAAAAATATATCGTGAAAAATTCAAATTTCGTTTTTGTTTGTATGAATTAATTTTGAAAATTTGAATGATTTTTTTTAATAACCATACTAAAATATTTGAAAAGTTTTATTTTCAGAGGTTTTCTTAAGTAAAATGCGAACAAACAAATTTTCATTATTATTTCTGTTTTCGATTGCCTTTTAATTTCTTCCTTCTATGTCTAGTAGCGCTTGCATATACTGCAAAAACCCATGGGGGCAAAGCTCTTGTTAGGGAGGGCTAAGCCCCCCTAGCCCCTACCTTGCTACGGCACTGCACGCATCGATGCTTTTAGTGCTTCATTTAAAACACATGTGCATAGCTAAACTCTTGGATGTTGTAATTCCTCTCAAAACAAAAATAACAACAGTCAACATTGTTTTAATATTAACAGAAAACAAAATGTATTTATACATTAAATTGGCTTAATGTAATTCAATTTTATAAACAGTACCTATAATCTTTAACTTTTAAATATTTGTATTTACAAAATGCTTAAGTGTACAAAGCATTCGCCTACTTCATCACTAAAACAGTATTTTCCGGTTCCGTAATATATTTAGCTTTGTGTGCTTCGAACAGTGCTGCTAGATCATCCATAAATTGATGATGAAACTTTTCAACAATTTCTTCATCCGGATCATCAGATTTCGGAACATCAATTGGTGCTCCAACTTTAAAAAAGAAAAAAACATAAAATCTATGTTCACCTTGCAGGTTATCAAAGTTAAAACGAGGACAAAAACTCACCAACTTGAACTATACGCCTGCGCTGTGGTAGCATACCAATGTTGTACTGGAAAAATCCTCGTCCCATTATAATTATCGGCGAAATACCGGTGATCTTTTTTACTAGCAATTGCCATTTCCTCACAAATGAATTTGGTGGATTATCGAGTTGGTCGAAGACATCGACTTCACCAAATGAAAATACTGGCACGATGGCAGCACTAAAAAGTCTCAATTTAATTTATTGCTTTTGGAAATTGAACTGACTTGGAATTTACCCAGATTTCATTGCTAATTTTATGAAACCCTTTCGATTTTTGATGGTTATTATGTATTTTCCGGGCTTCGAATCAAGCGCCTCACTTGCACCTCCTACGACAACTGCAATAGCTGAAGCAGTATATCCATCTGAAACATTCATAGGATCTTGAGGATCATGTGAAGTAGTTAGATTGTTGTAAAGAGATTTCCTTGTCACTGATATTAAGCCCCATGACTTGACAATATGGCGCCAAAATGGTGTGCTAAACTGAAAGGCTAAAGTTGCTGCTTTCGGACGAACTTTTGGGAAGAGTTCATCCCATTTTGAAATGTCTACGCCCATGTTTGTGAAGACACCAATGCTACATGAATAAATTAATTTTGATTTAAATCATAATTAATAGAATTCAATTTTATGAGAGATAAATTACCCTGCTACTCCATGTGGATAGCATGCTAGCAGGTAGTTTCTATTGGGTGGTAATTCTGCTGTTTTAACAAGTTCCACTGGAAAATAATCCCGAAAGTGTTTCCAAAAGAAATTGTCACGCATCCATCTTAATCTAAAAAGAAAAATGCATTTTAAGAACAAAAGTTGGTTTGTTCGATAGAAATTAAGCCTACCCTGAGCCTCTGGCTTCATTCTCAGACTTTTCTTTGTCCAAATAAATCCAGATTCCGTATGCAATCAGAAAGGCTTTTAAATAATAATTTCCAAATATCTAGAAAAGAAAAAAAATTATATATATTTAATTTAACACAAAGGAAGCAACCCGCCATCCCCTAATAGAACGAATCGTTAAAATTTTAAAGTGTCATGTTGTAGATTTCAGTTAATCTACTTACACTGTTCAATAGTTCAAATACACCTTACGCCATAAGAGATCTATAAATAACCCTGGAAGCTGAGGCAATTTGCCACCGAAATGATACCTAAAATTTTGTTCATAGCATTTATCGTTCAGAAGTTACAGAAATTCAAAAAAGTCAGTTACAAGGGGTCATTGTTAATGAAAATCAGCTTTTTTGCAAATATTTCAAAAACTATTTGTTTTAGGGAAACATTGTTTTCTACAAACTTGCAGCTGAAATAATTCGGCTACAAAAGGTTTCCCATCTTTGGGCCCTTGTAACCTGTTTTTTGACTTTTCAAATTGCTGTAACTTTTCAACGAAACCGAAAAAATCATTTTTTTCGAGAATTGCATCAGCTACTACAAGATTGCCAAACAAAATTTTTCTCTAAAACAAACCGTATTTGACATACAGTACATATTTGAAAAAATAATTTTCATGATTTTTGACCCCTTGTAATTGAAATTGACCTATTGGTCATCGGATCGATGCAGAACTCTATATCCATTACCAATTTCCAAGCCAAATTTTATCCTTTAAATAATTTTGTCCTTTCTTTGGCATTTTTTTCGTCTATTCTTACTGCACTGGATGTATGTCCATAATATGTAATTGATAAATGATAAATTTCAATTCATATGACCATTCAGTGCTCAAGGGTGTTTCATATTAATGTAAGACCTGCTCATACTCTGCTCAGAGCTTACTCTGTTAGGGAAAATTTACGGTGCTAGTTCCAAAATTTCCAATAAAACAGTCCTATCGGTATTGAAAAATCGATATGCATATGAATGCAAGCAAACATTTTTCATTGTTGTTAGCTCTAATTTCTAATTACATGGTGGAATGAACGGCTCAGGCACTTATTCATGACAAGAGCTACTGATTCGTCAATTCCTCGTAAGAAGCAGTAGCCGTGAAGAAAACATTTTTTATTTTTAGGTGGAAGAGGCTTGGAATAAAACTCAGACCTCTGGCATTATTACAGTCCTAGGTATGCACTAGCCATTTTGCAACGCGCCACGGCTACTTCTTATTAAATTATTGTTCTGACTAAAATTTGCTAGATTAACTTTGCATATTGGAGAACTTGGTTCTTTTTTTTTTTGTTTCTGGTTATGATTAGGTACATATGACTGCGGTTGCGGAAGGTAACAAAGCAGTTGGGTTACTTCTTCTAAAATAACATTCATCCATATTCCACAACTCGTATATCTCGTACATACTCGTAGTGGAACTCGAACTCGTTTCGTATCAAAATTGTTAGTCCCCTTTCACACGAAGATACTAGTTGCTGGTGATTTTTGTTGACGTTTTCTTTAAATCTCCTTAACAATCTCTTGTACCTTTCACACGAAGATACAAAATCGGAGGAGACTTGCTGTATTTTCCTTTTAAACTACCTTGGTTGAACGCACACAAACGTAGTGTGAAGAGAAACGTCAAAAAAATCTCCTGAATTTGTTGACCGGGGAGATTTCGTTTACTCCTCTTTCTTCCTGCCCTTCTCGCCTATGAACTGATTGTTGCTGGCAACTTTGTTGTCTGGCTTTCATTCAAATACACGGGTGCAAATTTTACACTCTGGTATTTTTCTGCTGCGATGGGGCTTAGGTAGAGTAGAAGTGCAAACATTTTGCAAGTTTGGCTGAGTTCCAAAATGTAGAAAATGTTTTGATGCGGAAGTAATTCCTTCATTTTATATATGCATCAGCAACGCAGACTTGATGCTTTGTAGAAATATTCAGCCCTATCATAGTATCCGATCGGAACGGAATTTTCTCCGAATTTTAAGAAATATTAGAAATATAAGAAGTATCACTTTAATTTTTCCTTTTCAACCGCACGTTGAAATAATTTTCCGGATGTGACCGACTTATGAGAAATTTGTATCATTAAAATGAAAAATAAAAAAACATTTTGTATGAGTCAGAGAAATTTCCGTTCCGATCGGATACTATGATAGGGCTGATTACATTGCATAAGTCTGACGTTTCGGAATTAAAAAAAAAAATTTAAATCGAAGCAGCTACAAAATTTTGAGATGCGCAGTAAATGCGCATCTGATGAATTTTGGAACTCAGCCTTTTCCTTTATATTTTGTTGTTGCAGTGTAAGAAAATGTTACCTCATTTGCGCTCCTAGAACGACACTAGACCAGTTTCAATGGATTGTTAATAACTTTACTGTCTAAAATCTTACAATACTTGCACTTTTACTACAATATAATAGATGTAAAATTTGAACTCGTTAATTTGATAACACACTAAATGTCAGCTGTTATTTTTGCTGCAGCTATGCAGTGTTACTAAAAAGTAAAAAAATATGTTTAGTATTTTGGATAGAGCTACAAACACAATTCCAATTATCACTCACTCACTTTCTTTATTTTAGTCCGTGGACTTGGCTTTCATCATTCCACATTTTTTGTTTTTTTTTTCAAAACTAGATAATATAAAATAAATTAATTTGGTGACACGAACGCCTCATGAAGGACCAGGGCGTAGCGAATTACAACTCCCAACCATTCCTGTGTGCGTGTCTGCAGGAATGGAGGGGACCTACAGATTATTGCCGAATCCGAACGGCTAAGGTGAGCGGCTGTTTTCTATGACAAGAGATACTTTGCGAGGATTTGTCACTTCTTCGCAAGAAGTATAGTAGCTCCGAAAAAAACTTAACGTGGAAGCCGGCTGGTATTGAACCCAGACCTTTGGCATGACAGTCCAACGCACTAACCATTATGCCACGGGCTACTACTAGATAAGTGAAAAAATGTACAAAGGATGTTATTGAACTTTTGAGAATGCAAAAAAGTATAAAATCACTTAGGACTTTATTGCATTATTGCACTCTTAAAAATGTAATGTTTGTACATATACAATTATAGACCTTTGTGATATGTGCATTATTATTTTTCCCATTTTTTTGGAGGCAAATTAAATCTCGTTTGAACAATTTCATACGAGGAATATACGACACAAATACGAATTGAATTCAAATAAATACTAGTTTCGGAATAATGAAAAATATGAACAGTCGTATGCGATGTTTTGCGTTTCCCAATATTAGTACAAGTGATGTCGGATATTCGACTCCTGGAATACCAACATACGACTGTAGTCGAATACGAGTTGCAAAATATAGGTGACTAATTGCAATTCATAGTTATCAATATAGTATACCTAGATATTTTGTTATCAGTAAAATAATCTTCCAAATTCAAAACTTTTATTCGGCGCAATCAAAAATAATATAAGAAGCCTTGCTGGGAAAGAACTGTTTTATCAGAAATTTATAGCTGTTGTCATATCGCATAATTCTAAAATTGAATCAATACAATTTAGAATATTTAGATATTTCAAACTGTTGTTTAATTTTATTTTTACAAAGATTCTTTAAAAAACCTCTTATAAATTGTAAACCCATATTATAGTGGTCAAATTCGACAATTTTAATGATATCTAGTTAACTTCTTAAAAGGTTTTATATGTTCTTAAAAAAACAATAGTTGTGTCTTAAAGAATAATTTTGAAATACACACACAACAAAAAAAAACTATTATTTCAACAACAACGTTTTGGCTCACCAGTAATAGAATAAATATCAGATTAGAACACAGACCAATACCTATCATAAGAAATGTGTAAAAGCCAGCGGTAAAAGTTTGTATTCGCCTTTTTGGTGGAATATTCACCGGTGCCCATTCAATTGCAACCATTTTAAAACTATTGACTTATTTAGTCCACAAATGATTTAAATTCTTTCGCTGTCAGAATAAAACTGCTTTTATTATCTGTGATGACCAATTTGTAAGAATTAAGTAAGAAACTTTTACGTATTGCTATTTCCGATAAAGGCAGTTTAGGGGTTAGGTAAGTATATAAAAAAAAAGATTATTTCTTTAATATCTTAATTGATTTAAAAAAAAAAGCTTCCATTATACGCTAGGAAGCAATTACACTAGTTTACGGTCAGAGGCGGCGCAAGGGGTGTGTCGTTTAGGCCACTGCATACGGCCCCGCGCTTCGAGGGGTCCCCCACCACTGCTGGGAAAAATTAAAGAAACAACAATTTATTTTCAGCATGGGATAAAATTTTTCCAGTTTTTGATTTTGAGAGTTTTCATCAATTTTTTAAGTACCGTTACTTGGCAATCATGAAAAATAGCACTAGAACAAAATTTAAAGTTTTTATTGGGAAGCGCAAGCTTTTAGTTTGACAGTTTTATAAAATAGTTTTTACTTGAACTTGACCAGCACTGTATTTCACGTCCAAAAGGCACTTTCCTTCAACATGCAAAGTTTTTGCATCGTATATCACATTTACTACATTCTTTGTGTAGAGCTAAGGGGACCTTGAACCTACATTCAAATTAGGCCGAGGTCACATGAGCAAATATTCGCCAGCGAATTTAAATGAACTTAAGTTTTTTTTTAGCAATGAACAGAACCTTTAGTAACTCGCTCGCCAACTGACTTCTTTTAAACGAAAAAGGAATTTGACAAGGAATGTAGGAATATAGCCAACTCGCTAGTGAGGAGGAGCTTAAAACTTAAAAAACAAAAGTTCTAAGTTTGAAATTAAATAACGGAAATTTGTTGAATTTTACTAGTTAAAAAGTTGACTTTGGAAGATTTTATCGAATAAAGTTTCTGTAAGTTGTAAATTATGTATGCATATTTCTTTTTAAAAAAATATATGCGGCTTAAAATTTAAAAGACACCTTGTTTCTTCAGGGGCCCAGTGATCTTGCACATGCCTCATTTTGGTCTAGCGCCGCCTCTGTTTGCGGTCGATCGCACTAGTTTGTGTTAGTATGCTAGTAAAAAAAATCTTAAATTATTATGCTCAAGTTAGTTCGATTCACACTTCTTGGCAAGCACCCCCGCTGCCACCCCTTCCGTACGCCCTTGTCTGTGATGCCTAAAAGTTTGGGAATCGGTTGTATAAGATCTCATCGCATTTTTACCATAAACAACCTGCAAAAAGCTTGTCCGACTAAACATTTTTTTAACTCTTGGCAATAGGATGGCACAGAGCCGTAGCCAGCTAGGTGCCAAAAGGGCGACCCTTGAAATTTCTTGATAACTTTTTCATATGTGTTTTTTTTTTTAAACTTCTACGAAAACTAAGACGGAAATTGTCAGTATATAACGAATTTGTGTGAGTATAAAAATAAAAAATAACAGTTGCGTCAAGAGTATGTATGGTTGATGTTAAATGAATCCTAAAAGAAATAGGCCGTTAAAAATATATTACAATTTGTATTTGCTTTCAGTTTTAATAATAAAAGTTTTTTTTTTTGTTAGTTTAAATTACGTACATATTAATAAAATCATTCGAAATATAAAGTTATTTTCTTATAGCAAAATTATTGAAAATTAAGATTTTGTATTTTGTTCTTAAAATGTCCTAAAATGTATTTATTTTTTTTTTTTTTTGTGAAAATAAATTCACTTCATTTCAAATTCTTTAAACATCAAAAATATCATCGGGTCTAAATATTAAAAGGGCATTAGCCTCTTTTTTATTTTCATATCAAATAAAAAAAAAACTATATTTTACAAATAAAAAAAATGATTGTGAAATTCTTTAGACTTTTTGTAGTTACGATGTTATAATAATTGTATAAGTAACCCCATAAGATCCCCGTGCTTGCTACGGCCTTCGCTTGCCACACTCTAGTTCAACAGCTACGATAAGATACATAGGTAGATAATCTTTAGTATTATGCGATTTTTTTTTTATTTTATACATGGACGCGGATATCTATTTCTAATATTTTTTTATAAACAAAAAAAAAATATGTTTAGTGCGTTAATGACATTTTTCAAAAATTACGTATTTTAAAACATGTGTATGTACATTGTATAATATGTAAAGCAGCGCTTGTTAAAATCGGTTGATGTTTAGCTAAATTATGCACGTACAAGCAAAAACCCAGTTCAAAAAGTATGACTTTCACGATTTACCGGCTTCTCCGGGCAAATTTTCCAACTTTCAGCTCCTTAGGCCAGCCGCACATTGGATGCGTCAACATACGAATTCATATCGTACTTAAACGTGTGAATACTGGTCGCACGAATCGAGTGCGCACACTGAATACCATTTTCTCCGTCAAATACGCAGTGTCCTGGTGACTCATCACTTTCGCGAAGTCCTCTTTCCATACATTTCAATGTTTCAACGTACGAACGTGTATAAAAATCCCAACAAGTTCGGATTCATTTCGTACGTCGGAAGTAAACGTACGTATACGTATGACTCACTCGCACCCAGTGTGCGCACTCCCATAGTACTTAGAAGGTTGGGATTGTTTGAGCGTGTTTGTACGTATTCGCACGAGTGAAATCCGTACGATAACGCATCCAATGTGCGGCCGGCCAGTGTATTTTCTGTATTTAAATACGAATCTAACAAAAAGATCCTCATGTAAATCGGATTTATATAAATAAATATTCAATTCAAAATACTTTCGTCGTGTTCAAATTGAAAAAAAAAAACAGCAATAATTTGCGCACTATTGACCTTATTGCAAGAGTCTATTTGGAATAAAACAATAAATACAAATTTAAAATAATCAAATAAAAACATTTTGTCGGTAAGATTTTTAAAATAACATAATAACAACGGTATAAATTAAGTCTAAGCTTCTGTATCGGTACACTACCAATTCGTATCAATCGCCAATGTAGAGAGACCGTTCGAACGAAAAAACTATTTAGAAAGTATGCAATATATTTTTATCATGACTTTCCGACGTTTTGGGCTTAAATTTTCAATTTTTAAATCCGTAGTGTGTTTATCTGGTTCAATACGAATACAACAAAAAAAATCCCCATCCAATTCGGATTGTGTTCATTGTTCAACCTAGTTATTCGCGTACGAACAAAAAACTAATTCAGAAATTTTGAAATTTCAAGATGTTTGCAAGGCTTTTCGGTCCTATTTTCTAATTTTTGACCGAATTTTCTAATTATCGGCTTTATTGTGTATTAATCTGGTTCAATACAAATCCAACAAAAGGATGATGTTTAGACGAGTTAAGCCGGAACCACATCTATCTCGTGTGGTGTGTTGTGGAGTCGTGTGTCGCTATCGCTGCAATATATTTCATATGCGTAGACGTAGAGCCATGATTGCCTCGCGTGATGTGTTGTGGAGTGGTGTGTTGTGTCGAAATCTATTTTGTTAAGCTAGCCACGCACGATAGAGCCCGGCCGAGCCAAATTGCATCATGTGAATGGGTTCGGCCGAGCCATTTGGACTTTCAGCACGTTATAAATCCACCAGTCCAATTCGCACCGAGCCATTTGGCTCGATCGTGAATGGCCGGGCTTACGATTGCGCCATACCACGCTATGACGCAGACATTTTTTTTTTTTAGTGTGCGTGATAGAGAAAACAATGCTCTTGAAAACAGAATAATAAAAAATGTCAGTTTGTAAAACAGCACACTTCATTTCACTGAGTAGCACAACACTTTACACGAGACATGTGTGGATCCGGATTTATGCGCGTACGAACACAAAAAGGGATTCATTTTTATATATTGTATAGAAGATTGGAGGATACGAAAAAAAAGCATGAAACATGTTTTTAAAGTTCTAAGACTATACTACTTAAAATGTTTTAATGCTGCCTAAATTCTTAAAGAAATATGAACGGCATTCTAGAAAAATATTATTTATAAAATTTAAAAAAAAAATCGGTATGCAATTTTTAAGAATTTAATAATATACACTAAAACCATATTTTTTTTTTGAAAATCTTTATATGCAATAAATTTGAATTTTAAAAGCACCTCCAGAGTAAAAAAATTTGATCAAAATCAGTTAAGTCGTTAACAAGAAATTCGAAAATATTGAACTCTTCTAAGGAATCACAGTTTGAAGAAAATTTAAAATTTGATTGAAATCTCGAGTTCGATTTTCTTACGAATCTAAAACTTGCCGTATAGATCGCAAGTAACAGGAAAAACTTCCAAACTCTTATACACGTAACGGTAATTAAAATTATAGTAACAAAATCTTTATTCTTTGTTTTGTTTATAATTCAAGTTTACCTTTATAAAACATTACGTATATGTATATAGGTAACATTAGGACGGTTTTGTTAAGAAAGTATTTATTTTGTCAATTAACAGCGTACCAAAAATGCTAAAAGCTAGAGAAAGTTCTTGATACCCAGTCGATGAAATTTAAATTCAAGCAACCAACAATTTTTTTGTCGAAAATCTGATATACATATGTATGTAGGTACGGGTAGACTTAACGATTTAATTATTCTTTCATAGATGATAATAAAAACCGGCAAAATTACGAAGCACGAGGAATGAGTATGAGTATGCCTACAATCTACAAACAATCTAAGTAGACTGAAGAACATTACGAAGTAACTTAGAAAAATGATTACACACTTTTGGCGTCGGTCAATGTCCAAAGTGTTTGACATTTCTTATCAATTCCATCTGGACTAGGGAAATGTGCCTTCTTTTTCATTAAATAACAATTTACAAAATATTACTACCTACTGTTCAAAATACCTCTACTTTTAAAGATAACAAATAGATTTCTTGATTTCAAACAGTTTTGTTAACGTAGTTCCATTATTATCTTCAATTTTGTTGTCATAAAAAGTAAAAATGTCTGACTTTTTCCAAAGCACTTAATTGTTTAGGTATATTGGCAGACAACAAAGCAATAAATAAGAATGTAAAACGACAATAAACAATATATGTACTTATGTATGTTAAGATCAATACATATTCAAAAGTATTTATCGATTTGGTATTAAAAATTTAATCAAAATTCTGTAAATGGTTAGAAAAGAGCGCATTTTTTTTATAATTAAATCAATTTTTCTCTTATTATTTTCAGAATTTGGGAACATATAGAACTATGGATTTACAGATTTTTTTTATTTGGATACCGAATTTGGGATACATTTTCAAAACCAAATTTTAAAACATAGAATTAAGTATTATTCGTTAACTGGTCATAAATAAGTCTTAGAGACGATTTTTAAATAAAAATTTAAACAGTTACATGTTCGAAAAATAAATAGAAACAAACGTTTTGCTTATCTGAAGAATAAGTACCCATAACTGATGATTAACTAACCAACTGGGTCCACTACAAACGAAATTCAAAATTCTAATGATGCAGGAATTTAGTTCTAATTAAATGGAAATTTAGAACCAAGATCCCCCTCAAACCTGTGACGGACCCAGCTCCAAACCCTCCAAACCCAAAAATTCAAAAAAACCAATACAATTTAGTTCCGATTTTGGTGCTAATAATATCCGAAACTCCGGACTGAATACTCCACAATCTTATCCTGAAATTAAGTAGGTACCAACAAGCGACACTTAAGCGAAAGCGACCCTTAAAAAGTACAAATTAGATGAATAATGGGTTCATTAGAAAATTTAGCCTTCCTACATCCTACTCCCACTGGCTTGTTTTTAAGTTACCTTTTCCTAAATTTACCCATATAAGCCCCCACAATGAGAGGGGGTATAGTGTAGGAGTCCTAAAAACATCTGAAATTTCAATTATTTTAATTTACCTTCGAAATCAATTTGGGATTTTTTAAATAATTTTATTCTTATTAATGGGATATACCGGAATGACAGGATTAGCCAAAGACTAACACAGAATTGGAAAGATTCCAAAAGAATTTGAAGGAAAATATATTAGAACCTTTAGGTGCCAATAATTATAGATTTCAATGAAACTCATCATTGAAAATTTTAACTTTGATTTTAACAAACTAAAAATGTAAAATAGTTGATTATTTTGATGACAATATGAAGCTGACGACTGAACTAATATTTATTGCCAAAAATTTAGCCATTATATTAATTTGTATTTTGGCATCAACATAATAATAGATTTTGCTTTCTAAACGTCTTCAAATAAATCAATAAAATTATCAATAATGAGTTTCAATAACTGGCGCCTTAAAGGTATTAAAATCTGCAACGAATTTTGCATTAAAAAAAAAAAAACATAATTCGTGATACAACAATCACCACGTTTGACGAAGATGGCGAGCGAGTGGCGAAGAAGACTCGCATTTGCTTTATTCATGTTTGCCGAATCCATAAATCAGCAGCCACACCATCGATCAAATATTTTCCTATCATATCCGCACTTTTGCAGTCCATTGCAAAATTCTTGTGGATCGAAAGCAATAAATTATATTTTGTGTACGCTAAACAAATCCGAAAAGTTAACGACTTTCCGGTAGTCAATTTCACCGGTTTCCATAATCGGCATGAATGATTAACTCAACTCAAAAAGTATGGACTTAATTTGAGATCGGGTTCAAATTCAGGTCATAATATTCGGAAAAGTATAATCTACATAATTGTTGACAAAAGGGAAGCAAATTAAATTAAATTTTCAATTTTTGTTTTAAAAATAAAATAAGAGGGTTACGAAGATACTACTTTCAATATTGTTGACTTTTCATACAGGGTGTTCGGTATAAGATGCACAAAAGAGCTGGAGCAAGTAGATTGGGTTAAGACAAGAAAAAAATCGTATAGGAGGGGGGTCTATTTCCCCCCGTATATCGGGGGGGACAATTTTCCAAAAAATCGACTTGAAATAGAAAAAAAAGTCATGTTATACTTTTTTTTAAAGCCAGAAATCCATTTTTTATTTTGTTTTTAATTCGAGTTTCTAGAGAGAATTAACATAAACTTAAATATTTGAAAAAAAAAATCAAAAAATTGTGTTTAAACTATTTTTTTTCAAAATTTTATGTTATTAAGTAATATTTTCGTGTTTAATATTCAATGCTCCGATTGATTCCCAGCCAAACACTTAGAACCAGATGTCAAAATGTATTTCAGTTTTTGAAAAAATTGAAAATAACAAAACTAAGTTTTCCTTGGATTTGACTTCCACCGGTTATTTTGTTGATCCAAAGATTCTGTTTCTACTAATTAAGTAGTAAAGTAGATATTGTTATTTTCAGTTTTCTCAAAAACTAAAAAACATTTAGGGACCCAATTTTTAGATTTTGACTGGAAATTAATAGAAGCATCGAATATGAAAAACAAAAATGCTACTTAATAACGTAAAAAAAAATAGTTTGAACACAATTTTTTTTAATTATTTTTTTCAAAATTTTGAGTTTGAAAATTAATTTTTCAAGAACTGTTCTCTCAAATTAAAATCAAAATAAAAGAATGTATTTGTGGCTAGTCTGAAATTGGGTGTTACCGTTGTTTTGTATTTCAAGTCGATTTCTTAGAAAATTGCCCCTCCCGCCTAAACGACCCCCCTCCCATACGAATTTTTTTCTTGTCTTAACCCAACCTACTTGCTCCAGCTCTTTGGTGCACCTTATACCGAACAGCCTGTATATATATGAATCAAAACAGACCACTAAAAATTATCCAACTAAAGTATTAACTGTATTTGTTTATGTTTTTTAAGCTTAAGTGGTTTTACCGAAACAACAACTGCAGTTTTTCGTGTATTAAGTCACCTAAGATGTTCTGCCAATTCAAAATTTTAATTGACTTTAATTTCAATTCAATTTAAGTTGTTTTACTTTTTTAAGAAATGAAAATGCAAGAAAGTTTTGATGGTAAAACCTCTTAAGTAGACATAAGTGATTTTACTTAATTGTATAACATCTAAAATAAAAACAACGTAAGATGTTTTGCTAAAATTATTCTGTTCTATTCTTATGAAAATCTAAATTAATTGA
This sequence comes from Epistrophella euchroma, assembly GCA_947049315.1. Taxonomy (NCBI): domain Eukaryota; kingdom Metazoa; phylum Arthropoda; class Insecta; order Diptera; family Syrphidae; genus Epistrophella; species Epistrophella euchroma. The sequence continues at coordinate 113,449,476 of OX346245.1, read as the reverse complement.
TACATAAGATGTATCAACAGGTAGGTACCTACTTAAGTTAATTTACCGTTTTCAAAACCATACAAGTTCAACCTAAGCTATTTTACAGCTATTAATAACTTTTTTGTTATTAAAGATTTGTCAACGGGGGTAAGAGAGAAAAATAGATTGTAGAGAGGATATACATATTTGACATGGATAAAAAGCTAAAACTACTTAAGTCGACTTAATATCTTTTACGTTTTGGGCACACTAAATTACTTAATTTTCAATTTAAGCTAATATTTTTTTATTATTTTAAACAAAGTTTTTACATTGTAGTTTTAAGGCAATCAATGAAAATCTATTGAACAAAGGAATCATGCTTTAATTTGCACTTTCAATTTCCTACTTTATTTATAAAACAAACAAAAACAATCGGTCTGCTTCTCGTCACTATACCTAAAATTTTACTTCTTCACCGGCCCTGTTCGTCACTTATAAATAACATAATACATATAATTGTAATTTAAGTACAATATAGGTGCTTAAGCTAAATGTAACTTATGAAATTTTCAAAATCTGATAAAAACGCGTATATGTATTTATCACTATTCTTCCAGGCCGACATCGACACAATAAAATCACCTGTACTATAGATAGAATAGAGAATATATTTCTCTCACCAGCAATAAAATGTAGTAGAAATGTGAAGCTAACGCAACGCCAAACGCGAGAAATGAATAAAAGCCGGCTGTAAAAGTTTGCATTCGCCTTCGAAGGGGTATATTTATTGGTGCCCACTCGATCTTCACCATTTTTTTGTTATTAAAATAAGAAACGAATAATATTAATTAAATTATTTTAAACTATTTTTTTTTTTTTCAAGATTATAATCTACACCGAATTTGAACTTCCTTTCGTTGCGAATGTTAAATACAGACAGACAAAACATTCCATTCGAATGTCCATTTTTTTTTCTCCCGCACCATCGACAGACAGGGTTATCTCTTAAATTATGTCGACAACACTCATTCCTGAAACAAAAATTTGTAATGGTGATAAATATAGAAATAAATACATAATATATTCCTACAAGCATGTATATTTATTTCTTATAGAGCAGTACGATGGGGTGTATTCAACAAGTGTGATTACGAAAATTCACGCATCAGGAAAATGCTAAACGGCCGGCGGCGGCGGCTGAACTAGACTTTATCAGTTCTGTGTATTTTTCTTTTTGTATATAAATGATATGGAAGTATGGAATTCTGCCGTTGTCGGCTTTACATCAAAAAAGTTTTTTTTTAAAGTTATTTGAGATATTTTAAAAAATAGCTTTTATGTTTTTAGATTAGTGTTGCCGCTGAGGAATTTGAAACCATTTTATGCACGAAAAGGGCCCTGCTTGAACTGTAAGAGCTAATAATTGTAAAAATTATATAAAAAGTCAAGATTTGTCGGTATGTACATAATGAAATCATTTATGTAGGTATGGAATGTAGGTATGTATGCCCTGTCACCACGACTGAATCGCATGAACTTGTTCTTGTATAGTTAATAAATTTTTACTTTTTAAAAGAACATATCAATGGCTCAATAATGACGTAATTATATAGGGGGGTCTATTTCCTCCGTTTAGGAGGTGAGGGTAATTTTCTAAAAAATTCGATTTAAAACTACAAAAAAAAAGACGAACGGTAACACCTACAGTGACATGCTATAGGTACTTTTGGTTAAAGCCAGACTATCCATTATTTTATCCTGTTTTTAATTGAATTTTGAAGTTTTTGAAAACTTGTTCGAATTAATTTTCTTCAAAATTTTACGTTAATAAGTAGTGTTTTGTTTTTAATATTCAATGCTGCTATCAAGTTTTATTCAAACACTGAAAACCATATGCTAAAATGTCTTCTATACTCCGCGCAAGATAGATTGTCAGTACAGGCCTTATGGGAAAGCTTTTCTCAAATCAATGGGACCTACCGATTTCCCAAGGCATTGCACGAAACAAAATGCCACTTAAATATACATAATAGCCACAGAATTTCCACGGCATTGTTTTTGTAATTACTGTTTCAAGCAACGCACGTACATACCTCACGAGTCACGACCTATCTCGCCCACAGCCGTGGGCACAATGGATAACCAATCACGATCTCTTTCTTTTACGAAAAAAATTAACGTGCCATATTTTCTGAAAAAAAACGTGCCACTTTTCATACCATATGAAAAAAACCACCCATTCTTTGGGGTGGTAATACAACAAAAAAAAAAGGAATCAAAGGAAGTCATTTGCTCAATACGTACATTGTCAAAAAACATGTGTTTCTGTCCACTTTTTACGGAATTTTAACCGCTTTTCCTTTGCTTCATTTTCAGTAAAATAATGGAAATAAAAAAACGTGCCACCGTGCCACGAGGAAATTATCTTGTCAAAAAATCAAAATTATGCTGCTTTTATGCATGCCTTGGCATCGCGATAAGAGCTTTTATGTGCGATAGACTTATGCCATATAACTTAAATGCAAACGTCCTATCTTCCCTGTACTGACAATCTTTCTTGGACGGAGTTTAGTTGTTCACATAAACTTTAATTGTTTTAGACATGTCATCTTGAGATTATTAAGAAAATAGGTAAAGTATGATACTAAAGATTACAGATATGAAAAGAGTTTAAAAAAAAAAAATTCAAAGTTTTAAAATTTGTTAAGAATGAGGCTAACACCTTCAATTCAGCAGTAATGGTCGTATTTATTAGATTTTTGACTGTTTAAACAGTATCTAAGTATTTCTAAATACCTAGTCGAAAATATACTTTATTTAAAAATATTAAATTTTGTCAAGGTTTAGACCATCGATTACGCTGTCTAAAGTAAGAAAAAAGTGAGATCACTTTAGCGAGAATTAAAAACGTTTATTTAAAACTTGGAAGGCTGTCTAAAGTTAGACAACGTTCATAAATATGACCATAAACCTTTTTAAGCTGAGAAATAAGGTTATACAATTTTTAGTTAACATCTTATATATACAAATTAATGTTTGTGTGTTCGTCTTCTATAGGTTCGCGTACCGTCAACCCAAATCAGTGGAAATTTACAGAATATGTTCCTATAAACAGTGGGAGGTGAATTGGTTTTAATACAATCCGCCTACTAACCACCCCGATATTTACAAAATTCAAAATTTAACACTTTACCGTGAATAATTATATACCAAAGCTTGAAGAAATAGAAAAATATGACAAAAATAAAAATAAAATAAAAAAGAGGCTGCGTTTGACCCAAACTGATATCTTCTTGTTGGTTCCCTTTGAAACTCGACACCCGATGTTATTTTGTATCAGAAAATTACCAATTTAAAATCTTCGAAAAACTTATTAGTTGTGCAATCAAGGGAATGCTGTTTGCTCTTAATATATGCGACACGAAAAATTTCAACAATTATTAGGAGTTTCCTTTGCAGTTTTTTTTTGGCCTAGTCAATTGAATTTTTTTACAAGCCTTATCAATTACTAATTATGGCATTTTGTATAGAATAAAATTATCCCGGAGTTGATATCATTGGTTGTTTTTGAGATATTCAATTTAAAGTCATCAAATCAGTTTTTACCTTCGGGATTGGGTTAATAAATTAGCTCCTAATTCCTGCATCATTAGATTTTAAAAATTGTGTATTGGGAGGTGTAGTGGACCCAATTTGACGTCAAGCTGAGTCCACCACAAGTTTTACGGCGAAGGGAATTTGGGGCTCTTTCGAGATTGGAGTACTAAATTAGCTCCAAATTATCCCCTAATTCCTGCATAGTTAGATTTTTGAATTTCCGTTGTGGTGGACCCAGCTTGACGGACCTAAAACTATCCCGGAGTTGATATATTTTTTTAACAACTTTAAACATTTTTTTGTTGTAGTTTTTTTAGCCTAGAAAAAACCCGTTAAATAATTTTTTTACAAACTCTACCGATTATTTACTATAACTTTGTGTATTAAATAAAATCAACCCGAAATTAATATCTTTGTGAGTAATCAAGATTATCAATATTTTTAATGTTCTTTTTAATAATAAAAAAACTGAGGATTGATATTTTTTAAAGTATTTTTACGAAATTCTGCATAGAATGAAACCAGAACGAAGTTGATAGCATTATTTGTTCTAGAGATATTCGAGAAACAAGCCATTTTAAAACTTTTATTTTTTAAATTACTGTAATAAAAAAATCGCCAATTAAATTTTTCTGAAAATCCTTACTGCACTTTATGGCCCTATTATCTGTAAAATAAAATTTATTTTTAGTCGATATCTCTATGCGTTCTCGAGATATCGTCGGCGAAAAAAAGCTTCCGATCGTACGTATACAGACATCTCTCTAAAAACAATGTAATTCAACTCCAGAGACCTCGAAACGTCGAGAAATGTCAAAATTTTCAATTTCACAAATCGGACCGATTGCAATGACTTCCAATGGGAAGTTAAAAATTTATATGTCAAATATTCATGCCTTCTGAAATATTATCAATTGGAAAATAGCTACATATTATGTATATGCCAGCGAAGCAAGAAAGAAAATTAAAATAAAAAAAGATCTTAAAAAAGATCGATTGCTGTGTGATTACAAACAGTATGTTTCACAACACGGACAATGTGGTGCAATGCACCCAAAATTACTATATGAATGGACCGAAACAGTAAATATGTATGCGTCTTAAAAATGCGAAGCAAAGCGAGCATGGGTCTTCTAGTACATTATAAAATATTTGTGTTTTTTGTATCTATTCAGGAATTCAATGGATTCGCAATCACTTGGTCGCATGCTTTGTTTTATTTCATAAAATATAATTTCGGTGTTCTTCAATTTTTCCTCCCTCCTACTCAATTGATTACTTTTTACTTGCTCTATTGGACAAGTATGGGTTTCCTTAAAAAAAACTTGATTTTCTGATTTGTCCAGTAAGAATAGTTGAAATTTGGCATGGATATTGGTAATAGGACTGTTTACAAAACTGAAAAAGTTCCTAACCGTTCTGAATACCGTTAGGTCAGTTACAAGCTGTCAAAGGCGATGAATCATTTCGATGGAAAATTGAATAAGATACAAAATAGCAAAACTTTTTTTTCTTTAAAATAAATTGTTTTTGATATGTTTGCAATAAAATCAAATTTTCTTGACCTTTGGCTCTTTGTAACAGATTATTTGACTTTTCGAGGCGCTGGCTGTAACTTTTCAACGGTTAGTGCAATGAAAAAACCAATATGACAATTTCGGTGGAAAATCGGCTCAGCAACAAAATTGCACAACAAAAATTTTCTCTAAAATAGACCGTTTTTTTAGGACATTTGCAAAAAACCCATTTTTATTACCTTTAACCCTTGGTAACTGACATAGCGGTCCTCGGATCGGTAAGGAACTTTTCAGTTTAAATTTTAATGTTTAAATGTTTTTAATCGAAGAAAAATGGTTTGAAAGAGAAAAAGAGGACATCGGAAGGACAATTTAGTAAAACGAGGACAATGTACTGTCCTCTTTAAGAAAAATATAAAGGACTGATGGTCACCGTATTTATAGAGCAAGTATTGGTTTCGTGTATAAAAAAATTTCGTAATTGACATTACGATTGTGGCGAAATCCGAAAAAATGGGTTTCGTCATATCGTCCATGGGTCTCTGCGTCTATGCGTCCGCTATAATTTGAGCTGGAGCCTAAACGGGTGGGCCGATTTGATTCAAATTTGGTACAATGTATAAAGTAGGTACATATTTTTATGAGATACCGCGGAAAAATTGGAATTTTTGATCTAGCTCATCTAGGTAGCTGCCACCATTAAAACATTTATATATTATGCTTAAAACTACAATTTAAGTTGTTAACTATAAGAGCAAGTTTCTGCTATCCATCAGTCATGCATATTTTGTATACTTATTAACTTTTACATAACGTTGGCCTAAAATTGACACAAAATAGCAGTTCTGAGAAGCAAACGAATGTAAATATATATATTGCCGAATTGAAGGTCAGGTTGCAAAAAAGAATTAATAATAAATTTACATCAAAACGCTATTATTTTTGTTTGCAAATATTTAAAAATGCGTTTACTCTGTGAATTCTGGTCGAAACTCGGGAAAAAAGCTGACCCGATGGGACAGTTAAATTTATGCCTAAAAACCTGGATTCTCCGGATAAATTGAGACGTCTGATGACAATGCTTAGTTGTAATGTTTATTTACTGCAGTTAGTAGCCGGCTGCCTAAAAAATCAATCTAGTTCTTAATGAGGCCCTATAAACTACATAGACCGAGAGCCCACAGCAATTTTTGGGTGTGAAGTATAGCAAAAATTCAATAATGCAATAAGATAGGTCTTTACTTTTTTTTGGCAAATATGCAAGTCTTGCAAGCCGTAGTTAGGGCGTTTGCAAATAATGCTGCATTGAAAATGCATTTTTTTCTGAAAGTCCAGATAAAAGATATAGCACTTAAAAAAATTATATTTAATAAAAGAGCTGAATACCATAGACATGAATATACGGGTCCAAGACTTCTTGGATGGGGCCTTCTGTATGCAAGACGCACTTTAAAATTCATTTTTCTAGTGCGTCTTGCATACAGAAGGCCCAGCTAGAAGGTCTTGGACCCCCATATTTATGTCTATGGTTATCAGCTCTTTTATTAAATATGAGTTTTTTAATGATATACCTTTTATTTGGGCTTTCAGAAAGAAATGCATTTTTATTGCAGCAACGCCCCAACCACAGCTTGTAAGACTTGCATATTTCCAAATAAAAAGTAAGGACCTATCTTAGTGCATCATTGAATTTTTGCTATACTTCACTTTATAACGATTATTTTTTTTTGGCTCCTCATCGTTACATTCTGTAGTGCCTAATATGGTAAGACATTTTAAAGAACTATAGACCACCAATATTTCTGTAAAATTTTGAATAAATCCATTGAAAGCAAAACAACATATTTAATTTTTGCTCCAATTTTTTTTTTCTTTTAAAAAAATGTTTTTTTTTCTTCTCCACGCTTATCAGTATTGTAACTAACGCAAAACTGTGGAAAAAGTGGGCAGAAATTGTTGTTTTCGTTTCCATTTTGATGACAATTTCACAATGTTTATGAACCACCCAATTTGATCCCATAATTTGTTTTTACGACTTTGATCATTCGGTACATGAAAACGGTTCAATGTAGTTATTTGAAATTTTACAGAAATATTGGTGGTCTATAGTTCTTTAAAATTTCTTACCAAATTAAGTCCTAAAGTCAATATTTTTAAATCACTAAAAGATTTACAAAAAGTCTTTAAAAAGTCGTTTTTTAGACCTTTTCTGAATGTAACGATGAGGAGCCAAAAAAAATAATCGTTAAAAAAATCTTGTAGAATATTAATTCCAGTTTTTAAAACTATCCATAAATTTTCGGTGTCCTCATTCCTTGCGATATTGGTTGTCAAAGTCAAAAGTCTGTTTTTTCATTCAAAGCCAGATATTCTTTTGAAAAAAATTTGTACAATGACGAAAAAAGATGACCTTAAAGCTGGATAAACAAGTTATTGAAACGAAACATTAAATTGGCTCAAAAAAAAATTTTCAAAGAAAATGACTATGTTCAAAAAAAAGAAAAAAAATTAAAATTTTTGGGTCGTGCTGCTTCTTATGATTGCGCAATAACGGTTCCTAAAAAAATCATTTGCGAAAATTTCTCAATACAAAAAGGATTAAGCTTCAGAATGCTTTTTGTTTTATCTCAATACGACCATTTTTCACAGAGATACAGCTCTTCGAAAAACACTAAAAAAAAGTGATTTTTTTTTTGTTCCCTTAATTGTTTTGACAAGTGTATGTACTTACAAAAAGTTCTATAATTTTTAAAGAAACCTCACATAAACAGGCTAAAGAGAGTTTTATTTGTAATCTTATACCCAATCACAAATCAGACATAAAGCAAAAAACGAAACAATTGAAACTGGTTTAAATAAAGTTTATGCTAAATATGGCTTGTAGACAACCTGTATTGAAATCTAAGGTATTATTTATTATATAGGTAACGAGTTTACTACCTTGATTTGCAAACAAATCATGATGATAAATGTTTGTATAGTCAATTACAAGAATTACATACAAAAACTTAAACTTAAAACAAACTTAAATCAATAATAAATGACACTGAACAAGGTTATATTATTTTTTTTTTGTTCATTTAATGTATGTTTATATAATATATTTATACAGAAATTTGTATCTTTTCATAGCCGTTAATCTAAAAACAAAGCAAGATGCAAGAACCTTCACATATTGTCTTGTCTTAAATATATTATTATTATGATTCGACAAAGTTAGTTTAATGTTTACTATAATTCATACATTTTTTTTTTTTTTATTCAGTTACAAAGGTTATTTCATGTTCTTACCATTAAGAGAATGAAGTACATATGACAAGAGAGTATAACTCCGTAAATTACAAATATATAAACTGCTGTTGTAAGGGTTTGTATTCTCCTTCGAGGCGGAATATTAGTTGGCGCCCACTCGATTTTCACCATTTTTCTTCTTTTTTGTTTGTACTCAATATTAAAAATAATATATTTCAATTGAAAACAACACTTATTCACTTGATGAATTTATAATTAATACTAACATTATTATACCTTAAACAAAAAAAAATGTTCTCTTTCAAATAAATAAAAAAGCGTAAATTCTTTGAAATTCATATCGCAGTTTTCATAATCTTAGCTGATAAACTTTGGAAATCTATTAAATTCATATCAGATTGTGTTTTGTGGAAAGAAAGACTTGATAATTTTTTTTCGCACCCTTTGGCCTCAAAAAAAATTAGCAGTTAAATAAATGAGATACCTACGTGCGAAGTGCACCACTCCTATGTGATGGTACAATTCAGTACGGAAATAATTTCTTTGAATTTCTTTGGTATTAGTTGTTGCTTTGGAATGAATATGTATTTACATTTGAAAAAAATTAAACAGAAGAATTCAATGAAGTTCTTTGACCAAAAGAACCAAAGAAGTGTTGTGCTGTCGGTATAGGTAGGTATGTAGGTACAAATGGCGGCCCCGAAAAAGACATAGCTCGGAGACCCTATATTAGTGCTGAAATGCGCCATTTAGATGCACCATGTCCATAACTCGCGTGACCTGTAAATGAAAAATAATTTTTAAGAGTAATATGAGAGTCAAAATGCCAGGCTAAGCTATTTTTAGCTATTTTTCACTTGCTCGTATGGTCTGAAGAGTCTGACTAAAAACAGTATTAAGTAAGGAGATCATGACTCTAATCTTCACCTGGGAAAATTCGTTGAGGTCTTCATGTTTCCTTTTCCTGCTGGTCCCCACAGCTATGACAGTAAGTGTCACGGTTGGAAAAGGGCTTACTATTGTACTGATTTTTGTACTATTTAATTTTCCCAGTACGCAAGTACCACTTTTCAACTTTCAGTACTATTTCAATTACTGGCAAAAGACCAATTCTGAAATTTTCATTAACTGGGTTTAAGGCAATACTCAAGTGCTAGTTTGGCATAAGCCCGATGAAATTCATTCAAAATTTAATACAAATTTTTAATTTCAATTAGGATAATCGAAAAATTCAAAAATGTAGGTACCTTTCGAATGTAGATGTTTGGTGCGGTAGGAACTTGCCTAACTTTTGCATACATAATAAAAAAATATTTTTTCGTATCTAAAAAATTAAGGAAAATAATCAATTTTTTAAAACTTTTTTTAAACAAGCTCAGTCAGTTTGTATGAACATCGAAAACAAATATTTAAAAACCAAATGTTGTGCTATATACATACCTTGTGTGAAATCTAATATTTCATGTTGTTTAAATGAATGTTTTTAAGAAATTAAATTTTAAAGTCAAAATAAAAAATAAATAGTAAATGGTAAAAAAAAACGGAAAAAAGGTTTTTAATTACGAAATTTTTTTTGCGTCATAAACCAAACAAAACAAACAACTAAAATAAAAATCATTGTAGGTATTGGTATTCTCCAAGTTGTGTAATTATGTGAAATAAAAGCTAAAAACGTTTATAAATTATAACTATAAATATTTATTTATTTAAACTATATCATATTTTTAATATTCAGACCTATCGAGTTATCCGTTCGGAAAAAATTCCGATACGAAAGTCAAATCCGATCATAACTTAGATAACATCAGAGAAAATTTTCTTCCGAACGGATACCTCAATAGGGCTGATTATTTTTGACGCGTTTTGGAAGTCAAAGTTCCATCGTCAGTTTCGATTTTATATCATAAAATCGAACCTGAAAATGGACCTTTGACTTCCGAAACGCTTCGAAAATAATATTAAAAAACAAAAAATGTGACATATTTTGAATAAATTAATATTTATATTTAAAAGTTTTTATCTTTTGTTTCATAAAATAAAAAGCTTGTTTTTAATTTCTTAAACTAAAAAAAAAGAGAAGACAGAACTTTTCTCCATGCATTTTTTTTCCTGTCCTAAAAACATGTGAACGTTTTATGAAATTTGAATTTTCACTTAATAATTCCAAATATGAAAAAAATATGTAGGTATGTATATATATATATAAAAAACTGTAAAAATTTTCTTCCGAAAAAATATGTTTTAAAAAAAATTCTCTCCGCGAAAAAATAAGTAAACCAAATATACCTGAAACATAGGTCAAATATTCTATTATCTTTCCAAAAATATTCAACAACATACCTACTATGATTCCGATTTATCTCAAATTATTTATTAAACGTTAGATTTTTCAGAATTTGTTGACATATATATTTAAAATGTACTAGCGGCGAGCCTGGCGAACTTTGTATCACCCTCAAATAAAGTTTTCAAAAATATTAGTTAGAAATTAAACTTATTTTTTGATTTGGAATGTATCTGGCCCATGCATGCGCTGTTGCACCTCGTTTGTAGAATGCTAGACCAATTTTTACCAAAGATGCACTTCAGATTTTCTTGAATTTTTAACAAAATATAAACTTGTATTCGGACATAGGTACGAAAATGCATGCGATGCTGCATTGTTGATCTCCAAATCGAGATGGTTGCAAGGGGTCGATGGCTGAATACTTAAACCACATCTTCCTCTAACGATGATAACGTCCAATAAAATATTAAATTCCTGTAGAAATCACGATTGAAAAAATTTCAGTACTATTTGTTCATTTTCAGTACTATTTTTTTTCTGCTTTCAGTACTATTGGCAAAAGTCGATTTCCATCACTGGTAAGTGTTTTAACTGCACGTTCTGCGGCTAACCAGTGTACAGAGAAGGTTGCAAGGACTTTGGCTGTGTCTCGTAAAACTCGAACAGCCGACTTGGATAGGCAGACCCGGATCCAAGTCGGCTGTTCGAGTTTTATTATAGATGGGCCAAATATATCTTAATAAAACAGTTTGTTAAACTTTTCCACCTATAATTTGATTTAGTAAGAAAATATATAACTATATAGTGCCCTGGAACCCAAATAAGACTGCTTTTGAGGTTAACATTTAAGGCTTGCAAGCTCAACCCGGCACATTGCTGACCGAATTTAGAGGATTTTATTGACAAAGCAATTGCTTTAACAGCTGCCTGACTGTATTCCGTCAGTATATGACAAACTCGCCTCTTGTGTTTTTGTCGAGTGCAATTCAAGTTAGCCCAAAACCTGAACGGGCTTATGACCCACTTGGGTGGGGAATACATACGTCATTGTGAACTTATGTTCAACTAAGATATGACCTAAATGAATGAGTAGAAACTTGTATGCCCTGTGAAGTTATATCCATGCGCCTCCTCAAATAATTTAAGGGCCAGTTTCACAGTGCATATTGACCGAAATAAGTTGCATTTAAGTCTCTGATTTTTGGTTTTTTGGCTCACTTCCATATTTTAATTGGCACATAAATGACCATCATATTGAAGCTGAATCAGATCTGTTAGATAGCCTTATTTTAATGTCCCCAAAAGAGTAACAACTTTTTTTTAAAAACGTGTAAGGAATGAAGATACCCAAAACAACAACAGACATTATGGTGCAGGGGCATTATAACCCCAATTAGAAAACTGTCTTTTTCTTGATCGCGTTGTCGGTTTTTTTTTTTTTTTGGTACTAGTGATACAGAAAATTTGTGTTTTGAAGTTTACATTTTAATAGCCTGGTTCGTTTACTTTAAAACTCTGTGATTTTCTGTGCATTTGTGTAAATTTTAGTCCAACGTTCTGTCAAAGTTCATATACAAAAATAAAATGGCACTATAATGCACAGAAAATCACAGAGTTTCAAAGTAAAGGAACAGACCTAATATTTGCTTCTTTTAAACATTGAGAGAATATTATTCATATTGCCCGATTTTTCCACGAAGATTTTTCTAAAAATCGTGTGAAATTTTGTAGATTTCGTTTGCTCTGATTTGACGGCGATAGTAACTCGAAAAATCGTTAAAATACAATAAAAAATTGCGTATACGCCTGAGTGTACCTACTTAAAAAAAATTTAACAATAGGGTTTTTTTTTTTGTGGTCTTAATTTTGGTGGACATTTTTTTGTAAGAATAATTACTAAAACTATAACAAAAATAAAACATTTTTTGTTATTGACCACGTTATAAACAAGAAGTAAAATTTTAATAAGAAAACGACAAAAAATGAAATGAATTTATTTCATTTTTTTTCTTTGTAAAAATCTTTCTTAAACATTTTTTTTTTTTATTTCTTAGTTTGAAATTTAGGTAACAGAATTTGATGAAAAAAAATTAAATCCATTCTCCTTTTTTTATTACTTGCAAATTAACTAACACATTTTCAGCGACTACGTTGATTTCTTTGTGAATATTCAACAAAGTTAATACGTTAAGCCTGTCATTAGTTTGGGCCCTCAGCCACTTAAATACATATTAAGATAACGTTCACTGAGGTCGAAGATACAGTAGCCACGGAAAGCGATGGCCAGCTTTTTTCTCTGAACTTGCTAACCACACATAATTGGGGCTCATAGGTGAATTTTAAGATTGGGGGGCGGGGGCTCCAGCCCTCTTAGCCCTCTTGGGTGTTCCAAACAGCTTTTTTGCAGTATTTGACATATAAATACAATTGTAGAAAAAAGAATAATTTATTCCCGGGGAAACATTTCCCCTATGATAAAAGTTTTTCTCAATGAATCACCCATCACACACACAAACATATATTGGCATAAGATGTATAATTTTCAAACTGCTGTGTCTCGAAACCAAACTAAATTTTTCCTATAAACGTTACAAAATACGGATAATCGATTGCTGCATAAGCAAATTATCCAGCGAGAACCCTCCCATTAAATCGAGAGTTGAGTGAATCGAATACTAAATTATCTGAAGTATAGTCTGCTATTTTTCTATTTTTATTTTTTTTTTTCAGAGAAAATTCCAAACTTATTTATTTTTAAATAAATTGAATATCTTTTTCAATTTAAAATTAAGTTAATTTTTGGTGCCATAGATTTTTTTTTCTTTTTTATTTCATATCATTAAAAAAAAGTACCCTGTTACCTATTCCAATATATAACCGTTTTCTATCCAAAATTTCAGTTAAATCTGTTAAGCCGTTCCACATTTATAATATTAGTAAGATGTAAAATTATTTAGGTTGGCCATTGTTTTCTGTCATTTCACCAGAATAAACTTCCTTTAAAAAATACATAGCAAAAGTATTTAATAAATTTAATTTAAAGAAAATTTATTTAAATAGTTATATTAAATACTATCGATGGTTTTTCAAAAATTAGTTAAGTCCCTAATTAATTAGGTCATAATAAGAACAGCTTCTTCGGGGTTTTCAATGTATTTAGTTTTGTATGTATCGAATATGTTTTTTAAATCGTCCATAAATTGTTGATGCAATTTATCGACTTCTTCTTCATTAGGCTCATCACATTGCGGCACATCAATTGGGGCACCAACTTGAAAAAAAAAAAAAAAAACAGTAAACGAAATATAATTTAGCCTTTTGATTTTAGCAAGAAATATCAAGATTTTGTAATTTCTTAAAAGTATAACCCGACCGGTATTCATTTGCTAACTTACCAACTTGAACAATACGCTTGCGCTGTGGCAGCATTCCAACATTATATTGAAAGAATCCTCTTCCCAAAATAAGTAAAGGAGCAATACCTGTTATTTTCTTTACGAGATTTTGAATTTTTCTAATCAGCGAATTTGGTGGATTATCGTATTGATCGAAGACATCAACTTCACCGAATGAAAATACTGGAACAATGGCAGCACTGAAAAATCAATTCAAAAAATCAATCAATGTTTTAAAGAATGCTCATCATCTTACCCAGATTTCATGGCCAATTTGATGAATCCTTTGCGGCTTTTGATGGTCAGTATATATTTACCAGGTTTCGAATCCAGTGCTTCCCGAGCACCACCAACAACTACAGCTACAGCAGTAGCAGTACAACCATCGGCTCTATTAAGAGGATCCTCTGGATCGTGTGAGGTTGTTAGATTATTGAAGAGTGAAGTTCGCGTCACTGAGATCAGGCCCCACGATTCAATAAGATGACGGAAAAATGGAGTGTTGAAGTGTAGCGCAAGAGTTCCTACATTTGGGCGAACTTTTGGAAACAGCTCTTTCCATTTTGTAATGTCAACTCCCATATTTGTGAATACTCCAATTCTATATGAATGTACATATGTTATTTTGTTTGAGAAATTTTATACAAAAATAAATTCTTATGTATATTTACCCTAAGGCACCGTGAGGATAACATGCTAAAAGGTAGTTTCTATTTGGGGGCAATTCAGCTGTTTTGACCAATTCTATGGGGAAATAGTCACGGAAGTGTTTCCAAAAGAAATTTTCTCTCATGCATTTAAGCCTTTTGCGATCAAAAATAAATTAAAATATTTATTTGTAGTGTATACCAGTTACTTTATTTTTTCTTACCCAGTACCTCTTACTGCTTCTTGTGCTCTATGACGATCATAGTAAATCCAAAATCCATATGCAAGCAGGAGGGCTTTTATATATATATTTCCACAAAGCTTAAAATAAAACACAATAAGTATTTTATATCTGGTATTTTTTAAATATTTCATCTAATAGGCAATAAGAAATTAATTAACTTATAAGATTAATGTGGGATCGTGAACTGTTCAGCGAGATATGAGCAGCTTTTAACACAGCGAGAGAAGCTAGATAGATTACTCTCATCATAATTTATAGCTAGCACAGCAATACAAGTTCAATAAAAAGCAATATTCAATATTTAATATTCAAAGTTGTAACGAGGAAAATAATACCGAAATACCCGCAAGAAACACATCACCAGAATTGCATCACATACTTTAAGACCCCCATGAAGGCAATGCGACGAGAAAGCTAGACGTCAGCGTGACGAGATCTCTTTACAGTTGTTCTCTCTTTAAAACGTAACGTAAAAAGTATTTTTCGTCGTCACGTTGCGTCTTTTTTTCAATTTTTAGAACTTTACGACGCGACGTGACGAGACGACGAGAAATGCTTGATTATGTATTATTTCACTGTTTAAGATTCTTTTTTAAGAGATAGAAACTACTAAGAGATCTCGTCACGCTGACGTCTCGTTTTCTCGTCTCATTGTGAAATAGCCTTGACGGTTGTGACTAGGTTCTACAACAATAACATACGAACACTACACAAAAATTACAACAACAGAAGAAGCAATCGAGACTGCATACAAGAAGTCAATGAAATGAGTTGTTCTGCATTTGTACAGCTCACACTCAGTTTTTACCGCAGAGTGCATAAGGGACCGTAGGAATTGCCCATTAAATCAGAATATTGAATATTCGAGGATATTCTCCTCTCCCATTTTGTTGCTTTAAATTGTATTTAAAGCAAAGGAAAGGACTCAATCCAAACAACTCGATTCGTACCCTGCTACTGCTACCTGCTACTAAGTTCCAATACTGGTTTTGTATTAGAGTCTGGTCCAGTGAACAATCTCACCTTCTGTACCCAGACTTTACTTCGGTAAGCCAAGAGAGCCAATCCCACTTTCTGTACCGAGACTTGAGTTCGGTCAGACAAGGTAGTCAATCCCACCTTCTGCCGTATATGGGAGTATCTTGTTATAAAAATTGTAAAACTTTTTATGAAGAATTGTTAAAGATAGTTTTAAGAAAGGTTAAATAAAGAATTAATTATTGTAACCGGAGTTCCGAACTTTTAAACACACCGAGTTTTATTTTGCTTTCTACGGTACGAACCTTGGATCTGCTGACGCTACCTCAGCTGAGAAAAACAAAAGGAAAGTCTAAATTTTTTTTTTTTTTTTTTTTTGCTAATATTTTCCGTAAAAAAATATTTATCGGACAGCTTCAGACTCATGTTTAGAGACTAAAAATAGATGCATTAAAATAAAAATTTCGAACATTAACCTTTTGGGAATAAAAATAAAAAAATTCTGCATACAAATTTGTATTTCTTTTTGATTTTTTTTTTTGTCTCAGGCCCAAATTATTCTGGGAAATACGATCTACCCGTCAGCCTAGTAAACTGCTGATGCAAACACCAAATTTTTCGTTGGTCTCCACCAACACGATAGCTAGCAAATGCATACAAATTACAGACAGCCATACTGTATTGAATAAAACATAAAGCATACAAAAATGAATAAAACCTTAATGCCGAAAACAGATGTGCAGGTTTTTCCAATGCAGCGAAAATAAATTTACACAGGTTCTTATGAGATCTGACATATTCCAGGCTCTGCATGCAGCCTTTGCTGCACGATATCTCTATTTCTAATTTCGCTGCATTGTAAAAAGCTGCACATCTGTTTCGGGCTTAAATGTCACTTTTGCGCACTGAATTAATAGAACGGTCCGGTTAAATAATTCTGTGCAAAAAAAATTGCGAAAACTTTTCCAAATAATTTGCTAAAATTATCAATTTCGCTTGCCGGTCGAACTTGTCAGAATTACTGCAAAACGAGAAGCGAGAACGTTTGTGCAGCGTAGGTAGGCTTTTTTGAGTTTTGAAATAAATTTTTCAAAGAATATAACTCGAAAAAACTTTATTTAAATAGAAAATTGAAGAATGAATTCCTGGATTTGACAAAAGGTATAGAATTTTATTTCAAATATTGTCGTTGGATTTTTATGAGTTTCTATTTCAAGCCAATTTTTTGAAAAATTGCCCCTCCAAATTAATCGGGGGGATATAGACTACCCCCTCTGAAGGATTGATTCCTTCTTTTGACTCCACTTATACACTCTAGTATTTTTATGCATCTTGTGCCAAGAACCATATACTTAAAATTATACTACTTGTTTTAAATTTATTATTACTAAATTTTGAATATCTGTATTTTCGAAACTGTTGGGTCTACATAGATGGTTCTGGGTTCAAATTGAAGAAAATTTAATTACTTTGAAATCGTACAGCTAAGTTATAAACGAAAAACTAATCCTTTGGGGTTATAATTGCCAATAACTGAAAAAAGTGTAAAAATTTCGCGTATTTTTTTATTTTTTGACCATGATGCTTTCGGCGCTCGAGTTCAAAAACTTGGGTTTTTAATGAGGCTAATATCATAAATTAGAACTACCGGAGCTAACGCAAGCTTTGATGTATAAAGTTACTGGACTAATATTTACCGATAATGGTAAATAAAAAAAATAAATTGAGTGGCACAAACGGCTCACCAAGAACCAGGGCCTAGCAGCTTACAACTCTCAACCATTCCTGTGTGCGTGTCTGTAGGAATGGAGGGGACCTACAGTTTATTGCAGAATCCGAACGGCTGGGGGTGGCCCCGGCGCAGTGGAAGTAGTGCTTGACTGCTAACCTGGAAGTGTGGGTTCAAGCCCCAGTCAAGGCAGCATTCTTTTCTATATTCCCTCAACTGCCCCTGGGATTAAATGAGATAATCAAAACCTTATTTCTCAGTCCACTGTGCCAACAAAAATCTATCCTATCCTTCTATTCCTTCGAACATTGCCTAATTTATAAGACCCTAGGTCTTACTGGCATATATGTTTGTGTTGTTTTTTTTTTTTTTTTAAGGTGAGTGGCACTTTTCTATAACAAGAGATACTCTTGGATGATTTGTCACTTCCTCGCAAGAGGCAGTAGCTCCGAAAAAAACTTAAGGTGGAAGCGGCTGGTATTGAACCCAGACCTCTGGCATGACAGTCCAACGCACTAACCATTACGCCACGGGCTAATACAAATATACTTGTTTAAAATATTGAAAATTACAGATGGTTATTTTCAAAACTCAGAGTTCGTCAAGTCATGAAAGTCTTAATGCAATTGATTTCTTTTAAGATATCGCTTTACATACATATATATCTTAAAGATAATTTCTATTGGACAATATACATAGATAAACACATTTCTATTAGCTGATAAGGTTTTAAAAAAATTTAACAACGACAAGAAAAATATATTCATAAACTTTAATAATTTAATTTCTGATAGAAAAAAATTTTATGATCGTCAATGAAAAAGTTCTACTATGAGGCGCTTTCAATAATAATCTCAAACTGGTTGATTGTGGATTGGAATGCAACTCTCAAACACCAGATAGCCTTTCTTCACCGTATTTACACTTTTGTTGATAACCCTTTTTTTATGATACTTGTATTAAATTCCTAAAACCTCAGTATGAAAATAGTTCAAGGTCATATTCAATTAATTTTTTTTTTGTGCCTCCAAGTTTTAGTAATTTTAAGATGCATTTTTAAGGTTTTTATACAGAAAATCTAAAAACAATTTGGAAGTTTTTTTTTTAAATATTTTCATTGTACCAGACCTATTCTGCTAAATATTCACGTAAAAGTTTGTATTTTGCTATCTGTCGGAGGGAAATAATTGCTTCGAATTTTGTATAATTTCGATAAAAACAGGATTTAAACAATTACATTCTTTTAATAATTTCAAAACTAAATATCAGTTAAGATTTGCTCTCCAAAGATTGAAGATTTAAAAAAATAATTTAAAGCAAATTAAATAAAACTTTCACGTTAATCGAATGTTTCGATCGGATCAAATAGCAGAATAGGGCTGTATATTTTTCGTAGACATAATAATATGTACATGCCGATTATGGAATCCGCAATACTGGATCCACAGTAATTCGCTTTGTAGTGCTCTCTTTTATTTTCACCGATTTAATGTGGAATAAAAAGAGAAGAATGTACTCCACTAAATTCCATAATCAACATGATTATTGTTAAACAATTCACTTACGAATAATAAAGCAAATACAATGTTTGAAAACATTCCAACTCCAAACATTAGGAATAAATAAACGCCCACGGTAAATGTTTGAATCCGTCTCCGAGTTGGA
This sequence comes from Epistrophella euchroma, assembly GCA_947049315.1. NCBI lineage: Eukaryota > Metazoa > Arthropoda > Insecta > Diptera > Syrphidae > Epistrophella > Epistrophella euchroma. The sequence continues at coordinate 113,430,200 of OX346245.1, read as the reverse complement.
ATCTTAAGCGGTGCCCAGTCAATTTGAACCATTTTCGATTGCTGGTTTATATTTTTTATGTCAATAAATTGAAATTAATAAAATTTAACTTGATACATTCAAAAAATTTTATAAATTCTGATCGACACAGACGGCGAACTATTTCCGAATAACTTGACGTTTATTTCTTTAAATTTCATAACATCCAATTATTTTACTATCGCAAATTCGGGTATTTTGATAAAAAAAAATATATATGAAACAATTCCAAAAGTAACTGATAAGAAGGTTCTCATATCAATCTTTTGATTAAAGAAATATAATAATTAAACTATGTATGCCCTAAAATAATATTCCACTCGGGAGAAATGCATGTGCCCAAATGTTTTGTTAACAGAATTCCATTTATTGCATGGAATATTTTATAAAGGTAATTTGAAATTAAATATTTTTACTTTATATGACGAATAGATTGAAAATTGTATTATCTAACTAAACCGACTTCACTATCTTGACTGTTTATACAAATATGTAGGTTAGGTATGTACTTTTAAATCAAAAGATAAAATAAGCAGGAAATAAAGAAAAGGTAAAGGTATAACATTAAAAATAAGATAATTTATTTTGCTGAACATATGTTGTATACTTCCTCTAAAAATCAATTTTTGATTTTTTTATCAACCCAAATGTGTCAAGAGTCCACATGAATTTTTTTAATTTCTAGTCCATCGATTATGGATTTCTGGTTCCATTAAACTGACCAAAAGATACTGTTTATTACGTAAACTTGACTTAGGCGCTTACCTCTAACGAAAGAATAAACCCTAAGAAGAGCAATTCGTCTTGTGAGTGCTTATTAATCCTAAAGACTACTTTGGGTAAAAATTAGTTATGAATATATATTTTCGGACATGCTCTTTCGATTGGCGCAATCCAAATTATCCTATCCCTATGATTTTTATGTTTTTATACTACTTACACTTTTTGTATGTCAATTATTTAGAATTTGTGCTTAAAAATGTCCTATATCCAATTAAATACCCAAACTTTAAAAAAAATAATGAAAAAATCCCAATATTAACGCACAAAAAATAAGTGAACATCAACTTTTAATTTTAAAAATGCTTTCCTATGAAAAGTTAAGTTTTTGGTGTATGTATATGACAGAAAAACAGACGAATTGTGTGAACGGGGAAGCTAGGACCCGAAAATAAGTTAAAACTAGTTTTCTTGACCGTCGCGGTCGGGTATTCAAAAGTTATTTCGAAAAATTAAAAATTTAGTTTTTGAAATAAGCCACTCGTGTACTCGATCGATCATTGTGAGCGAAATTTGAGCGATTTAAGGCTTCCATGGTCCTGTGGATTTCAGTTAGCCCTCTATATTACAGGAAAAAATTATTCCTGGTCAAATTAGAAAAGTGTGTGAAGTGAACCAGATTAGATCACTTCTTTAGCGAGGTGAGACGACGACGCGACGAGGAAATCTTTGGGCCAAATATATCCATTGATACCCTCGCTGTGCCGGCTATGGTTCCACATCCTTGGAACTCTGGATTACGGTTTGGTAAAATTATGAAGTTATGATGGCACCATTAAGAGCTGAGGATCTCCAATCAAGAAGATGCTACACTAGACTCTCATATTCTCTTATTTGGATTGTGTTGAGCTTTGCACTTTTCCAACTTTGACGCTGAACCTATACCCCTTTGATGTTTTGTCCCTTTGTGCTTTTATCACTCTGCCCGTTGTTGTCTTGCCGCTTAATTGCTTTGTCACTATTTTGATTTATCAATTTTCCGTGACAAAGCGACAAAGTGGCAGCTTTGCCGATTTTTAGCTTTGTCGCTTTGTCACTATTGTCACTTTCTCACTCTCTTGCTTTGTCTCTTTGCCTGCCATATTACTTTACCGCTTTTGTCGTTCTGCTTCTTTGTCATTTTTTTCGCTTTTTTGCTTTACTGTTCTACCTTTTTGTCATGTAGAACCAATTTAAAACTCTCAACCATTCCTGTGTGCGTGTTATTTAAAGAAATGGAAGGATCTACAATTTTTTCCGAATCCGAACGGCTTTAGTTAGCACTAGCAGCACGTATTCATGTTTAATGAAAAGAGTTACTCATGAATTCACTACCTCATAAGCTAAAGTGGTCACGAATAGTTAGTTTTTGGCTTTTTTAAGTGAAAAAAGGCTGGGAATCAAACCCAGACTTCATGATATGAAGTCTAGTTACAGTCCAAAAAAGCTTTGTGCATACAAATTTTGAAAAAAAGTAAACCCCACGTTCATTTATAACAACAGTACTCACCGTTATTCATTCATTCATATAACAACAGTACTCACCGTTTATATAAGTATATGGAGTGCGTGAATGAGACTGAGGACTCAAGAAGGATTTATAGTCCATTGAGCCCACCTATAAAGCCGTGAGCGAATTGGTTTAAGATTTCGATTATATTTTATCCGCGATTAAAATTTGACATTTCTGTGTACAGATTCACCTCGCTAGTGTCAAAAATTAATCTTCGGATAAAATTTAACGCAATTTTAACCTGATTCGAACACGGCCTAAGATATACCTTAGTGTTCCAAGAAACCTGCTGACATAAAATCATTACTTTTGCTTTGGACTTTAATGCGTTGGACTTAAATTTGTGACACCACATTATATACCCACTTGGTATTGGTATACAATTTTCGAGAATTTAAGTGGCAAAGGTTAGAATTTTAGCTCACGACCTTCGGTGTGACAGTCCTACGCATTAATCTTTACGCCACCGGCATCTACATACGATCAATGAAACTTTTTTTCTGTGTACCTATACATATTTGTAATCAACGCACTTTTAACATCGTAAATTCAGTGACGTTTATTCGAAGGTGCGCAGGTGTTCACCGCACACCCTACAAACATCTAATTTTCCATACGTAGACATGTTCATAATCCTGACATCGTTCATGGCCTGTGGAGGCGGCATGTGATGATGAGAGTTACGATTTTCACTTTGGGTTTCTTTCCGGAATTCTAAATTCTGCTGTCAATTCCAAGAAAAGCAGGCTGTAGGATCTCTATTAACTTGAAACCTGACTGTTTTCATAACCAGACATAAATTGGAGGACCATGAGTGTCCGCTTATTAGAGCTTTTACTGTATTTTGTTCTCCATTTTTTTTTCCATACCGATTCATTGTTTTGTTTTGTTATCTAAAAAAAAATGCTACTCCCTGCAAGTACAATAATTGTAATAAGTAAAATCATGCGATTTGCTTTGAATAGCATTAAGTTCACATGATTCATTCCGCACGCAAGTTAGTTATTTTATTCGTCACATCGATGATGCAATTCAGCACCCAGCTCTCGTTAAAGATACATTATTTGTCTATACAAATAGTCAAGTATCTAGTCGTAGAACGTAATAGTTTATTCACTAAGCTTGAATAATTCCAACACAGCTGAGCGCCAGAGCATGGTGAACCTTACAAATTCAAGTCGTCACAATCTATTTTGCATTGAGATTTTATTTATAAGATGCTTTACAAGTTAACAAGTATATAGCACAATAATAAATTAAAATCGACTATTTGCTTGCGCTTCTAATAATTAAACTTGCTAAATACTGACCCAGATTTTTTTTGATTGTATTTATTTACGATTTTTTAAGCGCGGAAGTTCTCCTAAGGGTTGTGCTGTGATCGTGTTGATATGAAGTAAAAAATAAAAAAAACCCTACAAACATTGTTGTATTTTTATTTCCATAGAAAGTATAAAAAATCCAATGGAGGAATAAAAATACATGTCCATGTCATGAACATGTTCACGAAAACTACTTTTTGAATAAGACATGAGCTCTGTTCAAAGCTTGGCCATGAGATTTGACATTCTATGTTGTGTGTGAGAGAGGTAGAGGTAGTACTGAAAGGAATTTTCGTGTGATTTTCTTGCTCTGACTTATTAGTGGAATTTATTGACATAACTAACGACATGACATAAAGTTCCCAGTGCGAAAAAATAAGCTGATTGTTGGGCATCTGTATGTCCTGTGGAGTCGGCGTGCAACACAAACTCGGGAAATCCTCTACTAAGTGAGGTGAATATAGACGTGGTAGAAATATAAAAATTTACTGTCTTATTCATAAACAAAAATTGTTTATTTCAGCTCTCGTGTTCAGGGAAACTACACCATGGAATAAGAATTTTCCGGACTCAATATAAAGACCATTGCTTACTGCTCCATTTTAGTCCGGAAACTTGTTATTCCATGGTGTAGTTTCCCTGAACACGAGAGCTGAAATAACCATTTTTTGTTTATGAATAAGGCAGTTAATGTCGGATAAAATCTAATCGCAATTTTAAACCAATTCACACACGGCCTTATCTCTTAACGTCACATCTCTCTGTCCGGTTATAACACCTTCGCTTCCGTTTACCTGAGATTTTCCATTGATTTGCAAAATGTACTAAAAAATAAAACAGAAATAGTACCTGCTGAAAACGGTCCGTTTTGCTTTTTTCTGTTTAATTTGTTGATACAAAATAACCCTTGAATAAAATGAAGTCTCCGCTTTTAGTTGATATTCTATTTTAAATGATTAATAAAGAAGTGTTCGCATTCGTTTATAAGAATGTCCTATTATAGGAACGAATTTGTATGAGAAATTAGAGAAAAAGTTGGTTCCAGAAAATTTGCAGGCTTAAGGGAATTTTGCAACTATCAGAGCTGTCCGTAATTAGAGCTTTCACTGTATATCAAAAAAAAAAAATCAAATGACAAACAAAAAAGGAGTGAACAAAGAACAATGGGGGAAAAAGGTAACAAACGATATATACATAACTGATACTGATATAACAGACTCAAGGTCAGACGATTTAATCTGAAAAGTATTGTTTTATTTTTTTTTTTTAATTCACATTTAGAACGCATTTTCCAAGACTATCACTGTTATAAAACAAGCTTAATTTCCTCAAACACGGCTTCTAGTATTTCAATAAAACTTTTCTTTTACTTCTGTGCAATCAACATTATTTTTTTTTAAAAGGGGCATAACAGGGTTGGGGTCGGGATCCCGAACACCGAAATCCCGAAAACCTAAAATCCCGAAAACCCAGAATCCCGAAAACCCAGAATCCCGAAAATTAAAACTTCCGAAAACCCAGAATCCCGAAAACCCACAATCCCGAAAGCCCAGTATCCCGAAAACCCAAAATCCCGAAACCGAAATCCCGAAAAATTATATAAAATGAAAAATTTGCGCAAATTTTTCATTTTATATAATTTTTCGGGATTTCGGTTTCGGATTTTGTTTCCAATGTCACCCAAAAGGTCTTTATTCGCATTTTTTTAAAGCAGACAAAAAGACAAAAATCGGATTTTTTAACTGCAATAATTTGCGGTTTTAACTTTCTGCTCCCGATTTTTCCCGAAAATTCTACCACAGATCTAAAGTAGGTACATTTTGGTACATTTTTCATCATTAACTGCTCTCTTAAGAGTGATTAGATAGCGGCTAATTAAATTAAAGCTGCTCTTTTTGTAAACTACACGCTGCTCATTTGGAATAGCTTTTTAGTACATCTTTGGTTGGCGATGGTTGTATTCGAGTGTAGGTATCTGTGTTCATTGCGTTCAGGTTCTTTGTAGGTATACTAACGAATGTACTGGCGAATTGAAATTGACGTTAAATTTAGTAAAATTTCTCTGCCCCTCCCAAACAAAACAGAGTAGCTACGGCACTCTGTGGAAATAAAAAGAAGAGTGTTATGTTCCATATGCTGAGGAGAATAAAATTTTCAAAAGACTTTTTCCGCAACAATAATATTGATGTTATGTTTTGAATAGCGCAGTTACCGGATTAAAACCCTATACAGAATCCATATGGATGTATATGTTAAGGATCGGTTTGGCAAAGAAAAATTTTAAAATTAAGACAGTATATGGGAAAGAGTCAAAGAAATATAGACAGCAATACCAATCGAAACGTGTTGCAAGCATTGCTGAGTCTATGCCTCGCATGTGTCAAGCTGTTTTAGAAAACGCTTGCAATGCAACTAAGTACTAGGTAAGGTACATATTACAATAAGTTATAAAAATTAAAAACTATGTAGTAATTTTTAAGCTGATTTTCAGAAAACTGAAAAAACGTGAAACATTAAATGTTGGCGAATTCGTACAGCTCCGTTGTGTTCGCATAACATTGAGTTTATGTTGATTATACATTTTTTGACAGCTATTCCAGCTGCAGCTCAGTGTCTATTCTGTGCAAAGTTAACCTTGGGGTAATGGCATTAACTGAGTTGTTTGTTATATTATCAGGATCTTTACCTTTTTGCAATCTTTTTCCATGTTTTCCCTCCGGATTCTTCGTAAGGAATTGATTTTATCTAATCTTCTGTCAGTTATAATCATTTTTTTTATAACGATAACTTGAACCTATAGAAACAGCTAAACTGGGATCAAATATTTCGAGACGATAACGCATACAGTCATAATCTAGAAAAGATTATAATTTTTTTCCGGGGAGACGGAGAGAATCCCAAAAACCGAAAACCCAAAATCCCGAAAACCCACAATCCTGAAAACCCAGAATCCCAAAAACCCAGAATCCCGAAAACCCACAATCCCGAAAACCCAGAATCCCGAAAACCCAGAAAACCCAAAATCCCGAAAGCCAAAATCCCGTAACTAAAATAGAAAAATGTATATTTTTTTTAAATTTTTTAAAATAAAAAAAACACTTCGAAATCGTTTGTTTAACTTTTATTGAACATAAACAAAATAATCCTTTTATAAAATAATAAAAGGCGTAATAAAATAATTACGCCACGGGCTACTACAAACAAATGAAATACATATAACAAAAACTTCACACAGAGAAAGTATAACAAAAAATAGTCAAGAACTGTAAACAAAAGTCATATGTATTTATATATCATAAATTTAATATGAATTAATATTGTAACGGCCATATTATTCACTCAATACATCTAGATTAAAAATTAAATCTGGATGTAAATCATACAAATTCGATGTAAATTCATCTGGATTTAAGTTTAAATCTGAATTAAAATTTGAATCTAAATTTGCGCAAATTTTTCATTTTTTATAATTTTTCGGGATTTCGGTTTCGAAAAATAGATTTAAAGTGTAGAGTATAATTATTGTTAAAAATAAGATTACTGTACACCCCCGTTACTATCTCTGGCGAAAAACAAGTTATTAGAAAACGCTACAAAATGAAAGAAAAAAAATTAAAAAAATCAATTTGGAACGTTCACAAATAAACTTTTTGAAAGGAATTTCTTACTGCCATATTATTCACTCGTTTAATTCAGATTTAAACTTAAATCCAGATGAATTTACATCGAATTTGTATGATTTACATCCAGATTTAATTTTTAATCTAGATGTATTGAGTGAATAATATGGCCGTTACAATATTAATTCATATTAAATTTATGATATATAAATACATATGACTTTTGTTTACAGTTCTTGACTATTTTTTGTTATACTTTCTCTGTGTGAAGTTTTTGTTATATGTATTTCATTTGTTTGTAGTAGCCCGTGGCGTAATTATTTTATTACGCCTTTTATTATTTTATAAAAGGATTATTTTGTTTATGTTCAATAAAAGTTAAACAAACGATTTCGAAGTGTTTTTTTTATTTTAAAAAATTTAAAAAAAATATACATTTTTCTATTTTAGTTACGGGATTTTGGCTTTCGGGATTTTGGGTTTTCTGGGTTTTCGGGATTCTGGGTTTTCGGGATTGTGGGTTTTCGGGATTCTGGGTTTTTGGGATTCTGGGTTTTCAGGATTGTGGGTTTTCGGGATTTTGGGTTTTCGGTTTTCGGGATTCTCTCCGTCTCCCCGGAAAAAAATTATAATCTTTTCTAGATTATGACTGTATGCGTTATCGTCTCGAAATATTTGATCCCAGTTTAGCTGTTTCTATAGGTTCAAGTTATCGTTATAAAAAAAATGATTATAACTGACAGAAGATTAGATAAAATCAATTCCTTACGAAGAATCCGGAGGGAAAACATGGAAAAAGATTGCAAAAAGGTAAAGATCCTGATAATATAACAAACAACTCAGTTAATGCCATTACCCCAAGGTTAACTTTGCACAGAATAGACACTGAGCTGCAGCTGGAATAGCTGTCAAAAAATGTATAATCAACATAAACTCAATGTTATGCGAACACAACGGAGCTGTACGAATTCGCCAACATTTAATGTTTCACGTTTTTTCAGTTTTCTGAAAATCAGCTTAAAAATTACTACATAGTTTTTAATTTTTATAACTTATTGTAATATGTACCTTACCTAGTACTTAGTTGCATTGCAAGCGTTTTCTAAAACAGCTTGACACATGCGAGGCATAGACTCAGCAATGCTTGCAACACGTTTCGATTGGTATTGCTGTCTATATTTCTTTGACTCTTTCCCATATACTGTCTTAATTTTAAAATTTTTCTTTGCCAAACCGATCCTTAACATATACATCCATATGGATTCTGTATAGGGTTTTAATCCGGTAACTGCGCTATTCAAAACATAACATCAATATTATTGTTGCGGAAAAAGTCTTTTGAAAATTTTATTCTCCTCAGCATATGGAACATAACACTCTTCTTTTTATTTCCACAGAGTGCCGTAGCTACTCTGTTTTGTTTGGGAGGGGCAGAGAAATTTTACTAAATTTAACGTCAATTTCAATTCGCCAGTACATTCGTTAGTATACCTACAAAGAACCTGAACGCAATGAACACAGATACCTACACTCGAATACAACCATCGCCAACCAAAGATGTACTAAAAAGCTATTCCAAATGAGCAGCGTGTAGTTTACAAAAAGAGCAGCTTTAATTTAATTAGCCGCTATCTAATCACTCTTAAGAGAGCAGTTAATGATGAAAAATGTACCAAAATGTACCTACTTTAGATCTGTGGTAGAATTTTCGGGAAAAATCGGGAGCAGAAAGTTAAAACCGCAAATTATTGCAGTTAAAAAATCAGATTTTTGTCTTTTTGTCTGCTTTGACAAAATGCGAATAAAGACCTTTTGGGTGACATTGGAAACAAAATATTTTATCAGACGATAAAATATAGTTTGTTGCATATCTGTCAAGCCATAAACTGTCAAATTTCATTGAAGGATGGCTACGATTTGGTTGGATTATAAAAACCTCTGAAAAATCAGAATTTTTTCTATGAAAATCCGAAATTTTTCAAAACGGGCGATTTGAGGGCTTTAGATGCCATTCTCACGGCTATCAATACAGCAGATGAGATGGATTTGGAAAACCTGCATCCTTTGACCGAGTTAGGCATCGGATTGCCAAATAAAATCGAGATTCGTGCAAAGAATGAAAAATCGAACGATTTGAAAAGGCCAGGAGATAAAAAAAACCAAGACAGTGATACATACAAAACTGTATAAGGTGCGCCAAGGAATGTAAAACGTGTACAGTACAACCTTTTTGCAGCAATCAAAACTTTCCCGTCCGGAACGATGCCAATCATCGTTTTCGGCCTTGACACGAAGCATGCGGCCTCAACGTTTTAGCATTTCAACTGAGAGACCTTTCTGGCATTCGAGAACAAGCGACTTTATTTGTTAGACCTGGACATGGTTCTTTTTAGATTTGGTCCACTAAAAAATCGCAAAGTGCAATTATTAAAAAAAAAAAAAAAATGTATTGTTAAAAAAAAATCATACAAAATTGTGAGCGCAGTTCACATTATCTTAATTTTTTATTGTCTTTTAATTTGTGTCCTTTTTCTCTAATACCTATAGGTTTCATATTTAAGAAAAACTCGTGGGGCAAAATGCAAACACCTAAGTGGGGGGGAGGGGAGTTGGAGGGTAATGCAAACGCCTGGAGGGGCGATGCAAACGCCTAAGCGTTCACGAACTGTGCGTGATGTGCTGAAACATCAACACTAATTTCATTTTGAATGTCCCGAGATAAATTAAATGGATCTTTCTTGGAAAGATTAACGATTAGGCGGTCAGCTTGGAGAGCTTGTTTTCCTCTAAGGTCCACTTTCATCGATATTACGATGATAGAGAACACGTAAAAGAGTTGTCCGGCAATTCCGTCTGTCTGTCTGTCTGTACCTCGACTCACAGCCTGAACCACTGAAGGGATTTTCTTCTAAAAAAGATTTTTAGGTGATTCCCTAGGGGGAATCGATATTTTATTTCCAGCTCATAAAATAACGGCATACCTACCTGCCATATAACCGTTTTGAAAAAGTTTATTGATTTCGAAAACGGCTCTAAAGATTTTGATTCAAATTTTTATTTGTACTTATGCTGATATGGTCTACATATAACTGTCAGGGTAATTACGGGAGAGATGCCGCGTCAGGAGAGATGCCGCATGCGGTGCGGCATCTTTCCCTTACTCCGGGGAGAGATGCCGCACTTTTTGTAAGATGTCGCAAATGAGATTGTGAAGATCCCAGATCTACACCCTCAAATCGCAAGCACATACAGTACATTTCTTGACGATATCAGGATGGATAAATTGACTTTACTCCATCTTTAAATCAACAGGCTTCACATCCTGATATTAATCTACCTACAGTCCAAGTTGTTCCAATCAGCACAGTCACCAGCTAATTGTAACCATGCAGAAAATGTAACCCATTATTTCTTGCTTCAAGACATAAACACACCCACCAAACTGCAGCACCAAATTATTCCTTTAAGGAAAATTGCGGTGTCCTTTAGCACTAGAAGAAAAAAAAAAGAAAAAAAAAGTAGGAAAACACCGCAGAGTCTAATAAACCCCCAACCCAATAAAAAAAAATCCTACAAGGAAGATTAAAAAATTTACTAATCACAATAAAAAAAAATATTTTTCCAAAAAAAAAAAAAGATTGAGTACAATGTACAAGATAATGCAAATGGATTCACAAAAATTGCACAATTTACAAAAAAGAACTGCTTTGTCATTTATACTGACTCTGGATGTGAAAAAAAGGTAAAAAGTATGCCTTTTTACATGAAATAAATATTTTTTTTATTACTCTTACGGCTTATTTTTTGTTAATAGTTGTTATTTAAACAAACAGTTTTTTTTTTAATATTTTTATTATTTACAAACCGTAAAATTGAGTTTTCAAAAAGCGCGGCATCTCTCCCGCAATGACCCTACTAACGGTACCTGCCACATAACCGTTTTTTATTTCCGACTTTCTCGTTAACAGGTCAACCAACGGTGATAAAAAATGTTACTCTTGAAGTCCTTTCATAAATAACTATAACTACTTACCCAAAAAAATTATTTTTAAAGTATTATACTAAAACATTGAGCATTCAAATAAAAAAAATAATTTTTTAGAAAAAAACTCACAAAAAGTTTATAGCACGCAAGCAATAGTACAACTAATAAGATCGGCACAGAATATATGCAACAGATACACCCTCCAACGATAATTGTTTGAATTATTCTTTTAAGTCGATAAGTAGCCGGTTCAATGTTAACCATGTTTTACTTTTTCAGACACTCGCACTTCACTGAACTTTATGTGCTATAATGACGAGTATTTGGCCAAAGCTCCATGTTTTTTGGAATTGTTTTCTAGCTCAAGAGATCTCAAAACCCTCAGTCGATACTTTCTATGTTAATAGAAACACAACAATGTTTGCAAGGTTCCTAACCCTTAGGAGAACTTCCATGCTTTAAAAATCGTAAATAAATACAAAAGAAAAATGTAGGTCAGTTTAGCAAGTCTAATTATTAGGAGCGCAATTTATTAAAGTGGTATGTACTTGTTTACTTGTTCTGTTTTTAAATCAAGTTGTTTTAGTACTTACATAAATACACTTGTCAAAAAAATTAAGGGAACAAAAAAAATCACTTTTTTTTAGTGTTTTTTGAAAAGCTGTATCTCTGTGAAAAGTGGTCGTATTGAGACAAAACAAAAAGCATTCTAAAGCTTTATATTTTTTGTATTGAGAAATTTCAGCAAATAAATTTTTTAAGGTACCGTTATTGCACAATCATAACAAGGAGCATGAGCCAAAAATTTTAATTTTTTTTTTTGAACATTGGTCAAGAAAGAACAATTTTTTCTGAAAAATTTTTTTGAAAAAAAATTAATTTTTTTTTGGAAATTAAAAATGTTTTTACTGAAAAATATGCTTTTTTTTAATGTTAGGAGATTTTTAATAATGTAACTAATAAAAAACTGTGAAAAAAGTTGACAAAAATTGTTCTTTTCTTTCCCATTTTGATGACAATTTCACAATGCTTATGAAGCACCCAATTTGTTCCTTAAATTGTTTTTTACGATTTTGATTATTCGGTACTGGAAAACGGTTCAATGGATTAATTTAAAATTTTACAGAAATATTGGTTGTTTATAGCTCTTTAAAATGTTTTATCAAACTGAGTCCTGCAGTCAATATTTGTAAAGCAGTAAAAGATTTACAAAAAGTCTTTAAACAGTCCTTTGTTTGACCTTTTTTTAATTAAACGGTGAGGAGCTAAAAAAAACAAGTGTTATAATGTTTTAAAAAAATCTTGTAAAAAATTAATTCCCGTTTTTAAAACTACCCTTAAATTTTTTCCGTGCCGTTATTCCTTGCGAAGATATTGGTAGTCAAAGTCAAAAGTCTGTTTTTTCATTCAAAGCCAGATATTCTTCTGAAAAAAATTTGTAGAATGACGAAAAAAGACGACCTTAAAACTGATTAAGCTAGTTATCGAAAAAAAGTATTGATTTGGCTCAAAAAAAAAAAATTTCAAAGAAAATGCCAATGTTCAAAAAAAAAAATTAAAATTTTTGGCTCGTGCTTCTTCTTATGATTGGGAAAGAACGGTACCATAAAAAATTCATTCAATTCACTTCTCAAGACAAAAAATATAAAGCTTTAGATTGCTTTGTGTTTTATCTCAATGCGACCAATTTTCACAGAGATACAGCTTTTCAAAAAACACTAAAAAAATAGTGATTTTTTTTTGTTCCCTTAATTTTTTTGACAAGTGTATATTCTACACTTTGTGGCATAAAACCTTTCCAACGATACGATCGTTTACGGCGTTAGTTGTACCACAAATTTTGTGTTTGTCATAATATGATGATGGTTATACCGTAAAAATCAATGAAAATAAATTTGAATAGCTGCTGTAGTTTGAGAGGAAAAAAAAATATAAAAAGTGCAAACATCCAATAAAAGGCTGGTATTGGAAAAAGGGTCTTGGCGGAACACTGACCCGTACCCTATTCCAATCATAATGGTAAGATCGAAAAAATATTTTGAAACCAGAATTTTCAGGTTCACTCGGGCGTATACGTGCTTTTTTATTTTATTGAATTTTAACACTCTTCTTGGATTTTGCTTATGAACCTTAGTTATTATATATTATATTTATCTATGCAAATTGTATTGATTTATTACACTCTACTGTTCTTTGATATGATCATGTTTTGACAAAATGTATTTAATATAATTAAACCATTATGCACGCCTCGATTTAAATTACATACAAAAAAAAAACTTTCGGTATTGTGTACGCCGACTTTAATAAAATAGTTTTGTTTTTCAATTTAACTTACAGCGCCAATACTGCACTCTTCAATACTTTTATCTTATCTAAAACTTAGCCTAACTTCCTCCGCATTTTGAATATATTTCGACTTGTGTGTCTCGAAAAGGTTATTCAAACTTTCTTTAAAAATATTGTGAAATTTCTCCACATCTTCCTCCTTCGGATCATTACATTGTGGAACATCTATAGGAGCGCCAACTAAAAGTAAATTCATTTATTTTTAAAAATTCTATTGAGGGTGCGCATAGAATTGCCCTACCAACTTGAACTATACGTCTGCGATGTGGTAAGACGCCAAAAGTATATTGAAATAGTCCTCTGCCCCAAACCATTATGAGGGGTATACCGGTTTTTTGTTTCATAAATGATTGAAACATTCTTAATTTAGATTCTGGAGGATTATCGAGTTGATAGTATAGATCATTTTCTCCAAATGAAAAAACTGGCACAATAGCAGCACTATAATATAAATATATTGTATAGAATCAAGTTGATATAATGTGTATACCTACCCTGATTGCATGGCAATTCTAATGAAGCCTTTTCGGTTTTCGAGAGTCAAAATATAACTGCCAGGTCTAGCATCAAAAGCTTCTTCTGCGCCACCAATTAAGACACCGACAGCACTGGCAGAATACCCATCTCTATTTACTGGATCATCAGGTTCATTTGAAGTTGTGAGATTTTGCAGAAGAGAATATTTTGCGACCGAAACCATTCCCCAGGATTGAATAATTTCGCGCCAAAATGGTGAATTAAAAAACACTGCAAGAGTTGCCAAGTGGACGCGAACTTTTGGAAATAATTCATTCCATTTGGTAATTTCGCAGCACATGTTAGTAAAAAGGCCAAAACTGAAAAAAATATATAAACAAAATTACTGACGAATTATTTTTTTTTTTTATTTTATAATATTTTCTATCACCTCATGACTCCATGTGGAAAGCATGCTAGAAGATAGTTTCTGTCCGGTGGGAGATCTGCTGTTTTTACTAATTCAACGGGGAAATAATCCCGAAAATGCCTCCAGAAGAAATTATCTCTCATCCATCTTAAACTGAAATTTCAAATTGGATTGGAATTTATTTTTTAAATAAGTTTACCCTGGACCTCGAACATGGTTATGGACTCGATCTCTATCACAATAAATCCATGTGAAGTATGCTAAAACAAGTGCTTTCATATAAATGTTTCCAAAATACTATGGAGAAAGAGAAAAAACAAAATTTAAGATAATTTTTTAATAAACCAAACAAAATGTAGAGCCGTGAGAAACTTCTACTATTCCTACAAACAAAAAAGTCAATAATTTGCAAAAATAAGCCTATCTTGAATTGGGCTTTAAACAATTCAACAATTTCAAAATTCTTGCAATTGATGTTAACTGCATACCTATTTGTTGGTGCAACATTAAATAAAAAAACAAAAACAGCAATATTTTAAAGTTTATCAACAAATAATAAATAATTTCAATTATTCCTATTTTAGGCGTATAATCTATTGTTTATTTTAGACATCTTTGTTGTTTTTTGAGAAATACGAAAACAAATAAAGACTTCATGATGGTTTTCAATGAAAGCTATATAGCCAGCCCCGTATCTATAGGGGGGAAGGGCGCCAAATTCGAGAAGATACTCTTTTCAACAGACCATCAACACGCACCAAATGTTGGGTCTATTTTGCCCAGTTTAGGCGCGAGGGTAAATTTTCTAAAAAAAAAATCTACTTAAAAAAAAAAAAATTATTGAAAAAACAACTTTTAAAGCCAAAATACTTTTAAATTTTTAAATTTTGTTTTTTATTTTCAAATGTACCTTACAATTTTAGTCAAACACTTTAATCCGATTCAATTCAATTTATTTAAATTTCAATTCCAATTATTTAATTTAATTTATTTAAGTCTACAGGTGAGTTTAAATAGGAAGTATTCTTTTATGCTTAAAACTCTTCTAGTTTTTAAGAAAATTGAAAAAAAAAAATTAATTAAGTAAGTTTTCCTTAAATTCGATTTAAATCTGTTATTTTTTTTCTCCAAAGATCCAATTTCCATAAAGCAAATAGAGAGATAGAGAGATGACATTGTAAGTTTTGCCATTGTTTTTTAACGACTTTTTGATTTCAAGACGATTTTAATAAAAAAATTTTCCATCCCGCCTAAACAGGGGAAAATAATCCCACCTCCCATACGAGTTTTTTCTTTTCACCACCCAAACTACAAGCCTTAAAATTTTGGCGTATTTTATGCAGAACAACCTGTATACACGTTTACTTAATCGAAAGAATTTTTGAGGACGACGATTTACAATGACTTACTCTTACAGTAAGTAGGTTTTCATCCTTAGGCTAATTTTCATTATTTTATTTAAACACATTAAACCTCTTAATAATTTATCTTAGATATGAAATTGATTTTTTTTTAAATGAACAATAGGAAACTGTAAGAAAATTATAACACTCACAAGGATAAGACCACAAATCAAATGCGGGTACATTCCCAATGCTAATAAAAAAAATACGTAAGTTCCGACAGCAAACGTCTGCATTCGCCTTCGAGGCGGTATGCGAAGTGGAGCCCATTCAATTTTAACCATGTCAATTGTAATTATAACGAATTAATTCATTGAAACTTTATTGACTTGAGTAATGTCTTATAAGATTGTTCTCTGGAGTTTGAACCGATATGTATTTTGATTTGAATAACGAGAGCCGCTTAGGTCTGACACCGATGGAGTATTATTTTCAAATCATCATTTGCCAGAATGCTACAATATTTTTATTCTTAGTGCACCACATCAAAAATCGTTTGGTCTTTTTGACCCCTGTTTCGTATCTCTATCGATAATGATACCAAAGTGAACAAACATTTTCGATTAGAAAAAAAAAAGAGACATGAATAATTTTTTTTTTTTTTTTAAGTTATTAACATTAACCGCCGCCGCGTCGGAATATTAAGTACGGTACGTCGGTCTAATATGCCAGTGTGGGTATGCCCACTGTTCAATATTTGGCACTTCTAACTTGATATTGGCAACGCTGACTATGTAATTCGCTCAGTTAAGCTAAGTTGTCCCGGCTCACGAAGGTGCAAATTATTAGGCAATTTATTTTGTGAAAATGTTCGGTAAAGTATAAATTCAAGTGTTTTTAAAATCAGTTCAATCAAAACCTTATTTTTTTCGGGGTCTTAAATTTAATAAAAGGTTAGTCTCGTTTGATAAACCTAATTTTTGTTTGTCTCTAGACCTGATGATGATGATCTGTTCCATTCAGTGGCGGATCCAGGGGGGAGGGTATTCATGGGGGTCATGACCCCCCGCAGAATCCCAGAAAAAAGGATGAACACCAACACTTATAGACTTAAAATTGAGGAGAGAAAGAAATTAATTGTTATATTTTGTCATGCTTGCAAAAATTGTGTTCCTTTATTTCGATTATTGGAATTATAAGAAGTTCATTAACCCCCAGTTTCACAGTCAATGTTAAAACTTAAGATCAGCTGAACCTAAGTTTAAATTTAAAGTTCAATTCCTTGGGTTTCACAGAATAAACTGATTAAATTCAATTAATCGAACTACCTAAAACCTTACTACCTTAACCATTTTCTCTCAAGCGCATGCGCAGTCAGCGCAATTCTCTAATTTTTGTATTTTTTTTTTTTTTGAAGAGTAAAGAGAAACATGAGCGAAGAACATCGGAAACATTTTTGCTGTATGGATGGGAGACTTTATGTTTAAACGGCAGAATACAAGCGTTTAACTTAGACTGCAGATTGAACTCAGTTCAGATTTAAACGTTCGCTGTGAAATGGAATTAAGTGTTGAATTCAAGTTTAAACCAAAAGCAGCATTACATAAAATATTTTTCGGACTTTCTAATTCCTTCTTGAAATTGGACTCAAAACACTAACCTGATGATGTATTTTGTTCTAAAACTTAAAGATTTTTTTGCGATGTAAGTAAACGGTAAATAATTGAAATATTGGACACTTCTTGTTGTTTAGAGTCTATTGCCCATAGAGTTCTGTTTATCAATTTATATCAAAATATTTTCATTCCGAACGTTTTTAAATTTTATTTTTGCAAAGAACCAGATCAAAAATTGGGCTACATGAAATTTGGCCCCAATCAATAAATGAAAAATGGCCCCAAAAATTTATATGAAAAGCAACAACAATAAAAAATTGATAACATTTTCCGAACTGGGGTCATTTCTCATTATTTTGGGGCCTCATTTTCCATTTTGGGGTAAATTTTCATTATGAAAAATGGCCCCACTTTTATATGTTGTCTTTGCTTTACGTTTTTATTTTTAGGGTCATTTTTCAATTTGGTTTGAGTATTTCTCACTTTTTTGGGGCTTTTTTTCATTAAGTCTGGGGTAATTTTTCCATTTTTAAAATGGGGCCATTTTTCATTTTTTGTTTGAGGCCATTTTTCATTGGGGCCAAATTTCATGTAGCCCAAAAATTGCTTCGAATTTGCTAAAAAATAGTTTTTATGTAGAGAAGAACTTTGTTTTTTTTTTGTTTTTTTTTAGTTTATCGGAAACAAAAATTTGTTTGTGGGGTTTTATTTCGCCGTTTTTTCATTTTTTAATTTAACATGTTTTTTTTTTTATTTTGCATTTAACGTTTTGCAATTACTGACGTTTTGTCTTTTAATAATATGACAGATAAACATTTCGCATTTTTCATTTTGCAATTTCCATTTAGTTTTTTGTTTGATTGACTTTTTGAATTTCGGCAATACCTACACAATAACGTTTTTAAAATTTCTCTCGTAATAATTTTAAGGCATGTGATTTAATGGAAGTCAAACAATGCTAGCGATATTTTGCAAAATAAAGGAATACAAATATATTGTAACTTTTTACCAAGGTTTTATAATACAACTTATTTCTTTTAACTATCAACCGTCAATTTTAAATTGAAAAAACAATTAAACACACTTTACTTTTCATAAATTATTTTTATAGGTTATCAGTCTCATTAGTATACAACTTCACTTCCGGATACTTTTACTTCAAACTTTAAACAATCGCTTTTAAAAATAAACTGTGCATATTCGCTCAAAAGCTTCACCTATTATAGCGAGCTGAATGCTTCGAGTTCGAAACGCCTCTTGAAAGTTCTGGTACAAAAGCTTTCTATACCTTATCCAAATAAAAAAGGCAGTGTAGGCAAGATAGGACGTTTGCCTCTCATTCTGGCTATAGTGAATTGCATAAATCTGTCCTTTATTAAAGCTCTCACAGGGTTGTCGTATTGTTTATTTTGAATGGACCCAAATATGAAAGAATGGTATGCAGGGTTACCGCCTTTTTTTGGATAGAAATTTTCATTTAATTGTTTTATTGATATAAATTAAAACACATTTATCTTTTTCCCCACCACCATGAGGTAAGATAATACACGACTTAAAAATACAAATTGCACAAAACTCTAAAAAAAAACACACCTCTTGAAAAATACACGAGTGAAAATACAAATTGCACAAGTTAAAGGACGATGAAGAAAAGAAGTCTGGTACTGACGAAGGCCCAAAAGAAACAGTCAACACTTGAAATATTCTTAAATTTATTTTTAATAAACACTTTGGTTAAATGTTTATTCTTTTATTTAACCTTTGTAAATATTACTTGAATTATAATTTATTGCACACACATTTTCAAAAAACTTTACAAACGATTCTAAAAAAACTACCCGTCTTAAAAACATAAATTGCACAAAACTTAAAAAAAAAATACACTTTTTAAAAAAATAAATTACATAAAAATACTTTACTTCACATTAATTGACCGCTACGAAAATCTACGCAAATAATACTCTTTCAAAGAAAACAGCTTAAAATTTTGTAACTGCATTTCAACGTATTTTCCACACATTAAACGAAATGCAAAAGATGAAAACACTCTACGATAACCCTCATCATTAAAAACTTTTTTTAAAGCTCTAAAACCAAAAGCACATCAACAGAAACACAAGGAAAAAAATCTGAACGAGTTGCCAAATGGACATGGGTAACCCTGAATGCACATCAATATTTTATGGGGGTTGAAGTTGAATAGCAGCAGCAGCCATAGGCCACAGCAATTCAGTGCGCACTCAGATGTGCGCTCGATAGGACGTTGTATCTGCGTCAGATGCTATCAGAAATTTACGGGCGGGCAAACACTTTTTATGAAGGAGTTCTTTCAATTTAGTATGGTGCTAAAATATGGTGCGCTACTGATTTTGAAAAAGCTCTCCCATAAGACGTGTACAGTGTACTGCCAATTTATGTTGGATAGACCTTAGAAAGTTCTATACCAGTTGTCAAACCATTTCCCTTACATACTCTACTTAGAGAGGGATGGCGTTCTCTGGCGAATGAATCAAATCCGTATTACAATTAGCGAACATTCGTCAAATGACTCGCCTCAGACTTTAAAACTAGGCGAATGAAAATTGTTAGTGACTGGCCGGCGAACACAAATAAAACACGGATTTATTAGGTAAAAGCATTATATTTTCAGACAAAATATGTATTAAAATATGTTTAATCAATACACAAATTTATCAATTTACAATTGAAAACCGCTGTTTTTAAGCAACTTACCGATACACGAAATTAACAATCTGACAGTTCGCAATTCCAGATGTTGATTTTTTTTTTATTTCTTACAAGCAATTTGGTTGATTTATTACCATAATGTTGTTGTGCTATAATTTTACTTTTGCAAAATGTATAAAACTAAATTCTGCACACCAAATTATATTTATGAAAATATTTTTTTTTTTTTGACATCTATAGCAAATAATGGACAGAACCTAAATGAATTTTGCGATAATTATACTTTATATATCTCTAGCTAAGTAGGTATTTAAAAAGGTTATTGTCTTAAAAGTGTTTGGGTTTGTGATCCTCCTAAGTTTTATGGACAATGAGTTGCACTGGCGAGAGACATGGACACAAAATTTACGTTCAGATTGCAGACAGTCAAATCCTGGGCCCTATTTCATCAACATTGATAATTGCGACAGGTGACAATTTTGTAATTTACAACATGACAATTGTCAAAATCCGTTCCATAAACAATTTAACAATTTTGTAGAATTGTCGCAAAATACCCGACAATTGTCAACTTTTCGGTTCATAAAAAAAAATTGTCATGACAATGAATTATCAAGTGTTTTTCTAGAATTCTTTTATGTAGTAGCCGTGGCGTGATGGTTAGTGCGATAGACTGTCATGCCGGAGGTCTAAGGTTCGATCCCCAACCTCGCCACCTATTTATTTAAAAGAAAAAAAGGCTACTGCCTCTTGCGAGGAATTGACAAATCCTCCAAGAGTATCTCCTGTCACAGAAAAGTGCCGCTCGTTAGCCGTTCGGATTCGGCAATAAACTGTAGGTCCCCTCCATTCCTGCAGACATGCACACAGGAATGGTTGAGAGTTGTAAGTCACTAGGCCCTAGTTCTTCATGAGCTGTTGTGCCATCAAATTTAATTTAATTTAATTCTTTTATGAAACAAAAAAAAATATAAAATATATTTAACTGACAATTGTGACAGGAAACTAAGTTACGGTCAAGTAAGTGTTGACAATGAAAAGACAGAAGTTGAGCCAAAATGTTAAATAATATTTTTTCAAGTGAAAGTGATGCCGATTCTCAGTTTTGTTCCATTTTTCATCGTTTTTCAACGTGGGCACTGCATAAAGCTATGTATACCCAACAGTTTGTTATACCCCAATTTTTTTTTCATCATTCAAAAGGTACTATATCAGAGATCATAACCCTGTGTTTTCGCACTTGTGAAATTCACCTTTCGGCCGCCATCTTGATTTTTTTTAATTTTAATTATGCACGATTAAAATAAATAAATAAAAAACTTACAGTATCGTGTATGCCGACTTTAATAAAATAATTTTGTTTTTCAATTTGACTTACAACGTCAATACTGCTCTCTTCAATCTTCTACTCTTATCTATAACTTAATTTAACTTCCTCCGCATTTTGAATGTATTTCGACTTGTGTGTCTCGAAGAGGTTATTCAAGCTTTCTTTAAAAATATTGTGAAATTTCTCCACATCTTCCTCCTTCGGATCATTACATTGTGGAACATCTATAGGAGCGCCAACTAAAAGTAAATTTATTTATTTTGAAAAATTCTATTGAAGGTGCGCATAAAATTGACCTACCAACTTGAACTATGCGTCTGCGATGTGGTAGGACACCAAAAGTATATTGAAACAATCCCCTGCCCCAAACCATTATGGGAGGTACACCGGTTTTTTGTTTCATAAATGATTGAAACATTCTTAATTTCGATTCTGGAGGATTATCAAGTTGATAGTATAGGTCATTTTCTCCAAATGAAAAAACTGGCACAATAGCAGCACTATAATTTAAATAGAATAATTTATCTGTTTTTAATCATAAAAATATATCTTAGGGGCCGGTTATAGCGATCAGGAAAAATTTTTTTTTGATAATTTAATGTTTTACCACACGATTTGAAATAAAAAAGGATACAAATCGATGATAAATCATTTGAAATATTTGTTTCATAAAAAAAAATTCTTTAGAATAAATATTTATTCTATAAAATGCATTTCCTGATGGAAACTCGTTGTCTGTACGGAATTTTCATCAGGAAAATGAATAAGTACTTGTTTTAGGCAAAGTATTTCCTTCAATTTGAATTTATTTCATGAAAAAAATATTTCAATTGATTTGCCATCGATTCGTATCCTTTTTATACTTCTAATCGTATGATAAAACATTGAACAATACAAAACAAATTTTTTCCTGATGCGTTTTCCTGATCGCTATATAACTGGCCCCTTACCTATAGAATGGAGCTGATATAAAATGTACCTACCCTGATTGCATGGCAACTCTAATGAAGCCCTTTCGATTTTCGAGAGTCAAAATATAACTGCCAGGTCTAGCATCTAAAGCTTCTTCTGAGCCACCAATTAAAACACCGACAGCACTGGCAGAATACCCATCTCTATTTACTGGATCATCAGGATCATTTGAAGTTGTGAGATTTTGCAGAAGAGAATATTTTGCGACCGAAACCATTCCCCAGGTTTGAATAATTTCGCGCCAAAATGGTGAATTAAAATGCATTGCAAGAGTTGCCAGATGAACTCGAACTTTTGGAAATAATTCATTCCATTTGGTAATTTCGCAGCACATGTTAGTAAAAAGGCCAAAACTAAAAAAAAAATATATAAACAAAATTACTGACGAATTAGTTTTTATTTTTAATTTTATAATATTTTCTATCACCTCATGACTCCATGGGGAAAACATGCCAGAAGATAGTTTCTGTCCGGTGGGAGATCTGCTGTTTTTACTAATTCAACGGGAAAATAATCCCGAAAATGCCTCCAGAAGAAATTATCTCTCATCCATCTTAAACTGAAATTTCAAATTGGATTGAAAAACATCATCACCTTTTTTTATTATTTTACCCTGGACCTCGAACATGGTTATGGACTCGATCTCTATCACAATAAATCCATATGAAATAGGTTAAAACAAGCGCTTTCAGATAAATGTTTCCAAAATACTATGGGGAAAGAGAAAAAACAAAATTGAGTATTATGTATGTATAAGTGGCGTGGCGTCCATATAACACGATTCCTATCGAGTTTCCATTTGAAAATCTCAATCATGTTTATTAAAAAACGCGCAACATTAATCTAAATTACTAGAAAATTCCCTAAATATGTCGAAGAAAACCGTGTTATTTTTTTTTCCATAAGAAAGCAAAAAAATAACTCGGTCTACTGCGTCTTATTTCGGGAGTTTTAATACAAATAAATGAGCAAGAGCAAACAGCACAAGCTTGTTCTATCCAGCGTTTTTTTTGTGGGGTATGGAGTTGTAGAAGAGAGAATTCAGTATGTCTTACTGTTGTATGAAGTTCATTGAGCATGGTAGGCGTAGTTTTCTGTACAAAAAATTAATTTTAATTCGAAAAAATAACACGCTTTTTTTCGTCTTACTTCAATAACTTTGTATTTGTCTCGCTGCGTTGCTGTGTGAAGTTTGCTGTGGAGGTCATGTAGGTTTTTCTTTAAAAAATACAGTTCATACACCTTTTTATTTTATTGTAAAATTAAACTTTTATGACTCTTTCTATACAAAATTTTTAAATCAAAACTTATATCATGGCGTGGAAAGCGATATAGACAATTTAAGGCAGACATTCATAATTTAGTTACCTATACGTTTTCGGGTGTCTAATTTTTCTTCGACTTACCATTTGAAATCATCCACGCCACGCTACAGAGTATATACATATTTATGTAAGAAGATTGGTGATAAAGTTAAAGCCGTACGAAACTTCCACTTTTCCTACAAACAAAAGAGTATTAATTTGCAAAAATAAGCCTATCTTGTATTGGGTTTTGAACAATTCAATAATTTCAAAATTCTTGCAATTGGTCTTAATTGCATACCTATTTGTTGGTGCAACATTAAATTAAATAACAAAAATAAAAATATTTTAAAGTTTATCAACAAATTAATAAATAATTTCAATTATTCCTATTTAAGGCGTATAATCTATTGTTTATTTTGGACTTCTTTGTGGTTTTTTCATACTTATATAATAGAAGTACCTTACTTAATCAATTAATTAAATTTTTTAATTAAACGAGATAATATTAGCAAAAATAAACGTATTTTCGCAAAACTTTATTATTACAAAATTTACACATTTCACACATAGAGTAACTATGGGGACATTGAGAATTTCTTGTTATTGTTATAGATAAAGCAGAAACATGACTAATCTTTATATAATTTTAATTTGAACCCCTATTTTCGCATTCAAACTTAATAAGTTGCCTAAGATACCATTCTAGCTTCTGAAGTAGTAGCTCTTTCCAAATCTTTTATCCGTTTGGCTCTATCTCCTTCCGTTGAAGATATACAGAATGGTTTTGACGTATATCTACCAAATTCATCAAGTTAATGTAAACGCCAAAATTTGGCATATACCGCCTAATTTTGGATGAATCCCTTTTTTTAGTAAGAGTTTATGGGCTATTACATAAACATAGGTATAAGTTTTGATTCAACGTTTCTACTCTTTTGTTAAATAGAATATCTTGTTGTCGTAAATGAAGCGGAGATCAGGGAAGAAACAAATTGTGCTTTCTTAAGTTTATCCGAATTAGACTTTGGTAAAACATTATCAAATCACCCAGACTTTTTTTTTTTTTTTAATTGTTTCATGTTTTTAGGATCCGATGATATTGTAAAGGGGCTTAATTACGTTTATAAACCACACAACCCTGCTATAACCTTTAACAGAAAGTGTAAGAAGTACGCCGGAAGATACTCCTCTAGTATTCTGAATGTCCGTACATTCCGAGGAGCAAACATCGACTCGGATCACTGTCTAGTTGGTGCCAAACTTCGAGTGCGGATATCCAGGAAAGCTCTTAAGCCTCGTATTCATTATGCGCGGCATCCGCGCGCACCATGTTCGTCCGCGCTAAATCATGATATTTGCCACGCATATCATTTTTTGAGAAAAAGTTGATGAACCGCGGCAGCCGCTAGCGGCAGTCGATCCAATTGACAGCTAGTAGCTTGTGCCCAAATCACAAAACAAATCAACTGCGCGCGAGCAAAACCATGTTCGACCATTGCCGCGCTTCAAAAATCCATCACGAATGGATCGATGCGCGGCATGTTCGGGCGCACAAATGTTCGAGCTGCCGCGCGTAGAAACCCGGTATTCATATTGCGCGGCTGATGCGCATAACAATGTTCGTTGGTTTGCCGCGCATAATGAATACGAAGCTTTAGGCGAACAAAAACCACGCAGAGGAAATTCAATGTTGGACGACTTCAATGGGAAGAGACCGCTAGAGAGCTTATGTTAACCGTGTATCCCTCGAACTTGCAAGATATCCCACGGCTAGTGATATGAACCGGGAAGACCAATGGCAACTATATGTCAACAAGCCAAAAGAAACGCAGCGTCAGAAATGTTGGGCTTCTTACAACCACGTCTGAGCAACCCCTGGTTTGACTCCGAATGTGCTCAAGCAAACAAAGCTAAAACGGAAGCATTCAGGTAGTGGCTCCGGAAGAGAACTAGAGCATTCCATAATATCTAGTTGAGCGAAGGAAGGATGGGAAACTCTTGCTCAGGAGGAAGAAGAAAGGTCACCAACAACTATTGTTCGAGAAGATGCAGAGATGCTTTAACCGGAAGGAGGTGCGAAACTTCTATTTTTATTTTTATTTATTTTTTCCAAATTTTTTGCTTGAAAATTTAATTTTCAAAAACTATTCTCTCAAATAACTGTAATTAGTAATAAATAAATGGATTTTCAGCTTTAAAAAAATATAACATGATATTGCAAGTATGGCCGTTGTTTTTCAATGTTTTTTTTTTTTTTTTTTTATTCAAGTCGATCTTTTGTAAAACTGCCCCTCCCGCCTAAACGCGGAGAAACAGAACCCCCTTCCATAGTTTTGTTCTTGTCTCGACTCAAGCTATACCACACTCTTCTCATACCTTATGCGAATCACCCTGTAGAACACATGGAATGTAAGGATTTAAAAAGATACAGCATGAAATTATGGTCTTAAACATTTGAACATTTTAAAATGATTAAAAGACTTGAAATAAAAAAAGAATTTACTCGAATTCATGTACCTACCTACATAATATGTTTATATTACATATCTTTAAAACAGCATCGTTTACAACTCTACGAACTTCTGCACAGTTGAACGGACTTCATTAGAGATGATATGAAAAAGTTTTCACATCCTCAATTCTAACCAACAATTATGTGTTTAGAGTTTATGAAGGAATCGGGAATATTTTGTTCTAAAATTTCGCAACGTTACGCACTGCTGGGCGAGATATATCGAAGATCTAAAAACTACCGACCGAAACTGCTAGTTGCAACCGTACAGCACAATAATGATATTGACCGTTTTATTCAAAATAGTTATTGAGGACGCAGACTATCATAACTCCAAGAGTTACACGACTTATAGTAGGTAGATATACCGAATTAATTTGTGTGGAGCTTTCATCCTTAAGCCTAGAGTTTCATTTTTTTGTATTTAAACACCAAATTTCTTAAAACACGAAATCGAGTTTTTTGTTTCAAAAAATATTACATTTAGGTAGCCTGTTAAAATAATATTCTGAAAGAAGTTCCTAATACTCACAAGGATAAGACCACAAATCACATGCGGGTACATTCCCAAAGCTAATAAAAAAAATACGTATGTTCCGACAGTAAACGTCTGCATTCGCCTTCGAGGCGGTATGCGAAGTGGAGCCCATTCAATTTTAACCATGTCACTTGTAATTATAATGAATTAATTAATTGTAACTTAATTGACTTGAGTAATGTCTTCTTATAATTAAGAAGATTATTTTCGGGAGTTTGAACCGATATATGTATTTTGATTTGAATAACGAGCGCCGCTTATAGGTCTGACACCGATGGAGTATTATTTTCAAATCATTATTGGCCAGAATGCTACAATATTTTTATTCTTAGTCCAACACATCAAAAATCGTTTGGTCTTTTTGACCCCTGTTTCGTATCGCTATCGATAATGATACCAAAGTGAACAAACATTTTCGATTAGGAAAAAAAAGAGACATGAAACATTTATTTTTATTTCAAAGTACATTAACCGCCACCGCTTCGGATTATTAACATCTATATGAACCTACATAAAATATCAGCCAGCAGTAAAATTAATTTGTTGTAAGAATATTTGTAAGATCAGTAATTTCGGAATCATAATAGCCCATTAAATTAATAAAACAATTTGATGATAGTTTTAGGTGTGGTCAAAGACTTATACAAAAAATGTTGACTTGTTTACCAACTGATAAAGCTTTAAGAACAAAGTCATATAAATATTGACTTTCGAAGACTTTGCGCCGTGTTTTTTTTTAATAAGGTTTTTGTTTTTAGCAAATAGTCAAAAATAAAAAAAAATTCTACGTATCCAGTTTAAAATTTTTTTGTAAATTTCCTTTTTTTTTTTACAAAAACGTAAACCATTTCGTCTACCATAGATACAAATTTATTCAAATATTTGAAGAATTATTTTTTATAGAAAAGTATTTTTTGAAGTCGTTTACAAAATCGGTAATATGCGGGTGAATTGAATATTTTTCCTTCAAAGTAGAAAACAAAGTCATATGTCTTATTTCTTTCACTAAAATTTAATAGGTTTGGCTATCGGATTGCTTTATTTACTTTTCAACATACTCGTGGTCTCCTTGGACCACGAAACGACTTTATAATTTTGGCAAATTGTCTGAAAAGAAAGAATTCAGAGATTGATCGAAAAAAAGCCCACTAACTCAGTGATAACCTCCTAATTTTAGGCTGGCCATACACGAGCGAGCCGAAGTGCATTGTGTGATTGCCAATTTTTTATAAATGAATCTAAAGCCGGATCCACACATGTCTCGTGTGGTGTGTTGTTGTTGTGGACTGATTACACTAATCAAGCGTGCTGTATTAAAAACAGACATTTTTTATTTTTTATTATTTTGTTTTCATGAGCGTGGTATAACGCAATCGCTAAAAAATAGATTTCGACACAACACACCACTCCACAACACATCACATCACACGAGACAAATATAGATCCACGCATATGAAATGCATTGGAGCGATAGCATAACATGACTCCACAACACACCACACGAGACATGTGTGGATCCGGCTTAAGTCAAACACCAAAAACAAGATGCCCAAATGACTCATAGTTTTTTAGAAATTTGAAAACAAAATAAAACAGTAAGCCCCATTTGCTGAAATGAAACTTAAATATTTATGTTTAAAGTTCAACTTAAACGCTTATGTTTTACTTTTTCCTCAGCGTAAACTGTCAGATAAGCTCTTATGTTGAACCAAAATATTTAAGTTTCGTTTCAGCAAATGGCCCTTAGATCTTTGAATAACGTATTGAAGGCGAATTAAAGGAAAATATATCTTAGTTATTTTTGACTTTTTTTATAGACACTATGAGTTATTTAGGCATCTCGTTTTTGGTGTTTGACTATAAGAACTGATAATAGCATTCAATTTTGAAAACAAAACAAGTGCTCAAAAACGTAAAATTTTATTTAAAAAATAGTTTTTATAAAAAACATTGATTTTTTTTCAAAATTTTGAGTTTAAAAATAAATTTTTCAAAGTCTATCACTTGAAAAAACTTTATTTAAAAATAAAATTGAAGAATCGATTCCTGGCTTTGACAAAAGGTATTGGATTTTATTCCAAAAATTGTTGTTGGATTTCTATGAGCCTTATTCTATTTCAAGTCAAAGTTCCCCTCCCAATTTAACGAGGGGATATAGGCCACCCCCTCTAAAAGACTTCTTTCTTCTTTTGACCCAGCGATGTTATAGTCGAAAAACTAGTCGTTTGTGGTCAAAATTGCCAATAACTGAAAAAAGTGCGAAAATTACGCGGTCGATTTCGAAAACTTGGGTTTTTTATGAGGCCAATATCATTCAGAAACGACTCAGCAAAAAATAAGAACTACCGGATCTAACGCAAGTACGTCCTCCTATTACACGACAAGGTTTTTGGACTACATATAGCTCAGTAGAATTTAATAAATACAAACCAATATTTAATGTGGAAAATAAAGGGTTTTTCCAATAAGAGGTGTTATTTTGATATTTAAAGAAAAATGCCATTTTTTTTTAATAAATGATCGGTCGGATGTTCATTTTAATGTAAAGAATAAAGTATGCCATTAATAATGAAAAACAATATCAGCGCAATGGCCGCCACGGCTACGCTTACACAAAAATATCCTTTTCATGAAATTTTCCATCACCAAATCGCAAAGTGGCTGCTGTATAACCTCAATAGCTTCACGAATTCCATCTTTGAGGTCTTGAATCGAGGCTGGGCTGTTGGCGTAGACCTTATCTTTCACCTGGCCCCAAAGGAAGAAGTCGCAAAGTGTTAAATCTCAAGATCTCGGTGGCCAATTGTGATCACTTCTTCGAGAGATAACACGGTCCGGAAACTTTTCCCGTAAAAGGACCCAATAAGCAAAGACACGACGTTGTTGATGATCGTCCGGCGCGCTCTTACGCACAAAAGGACTGCGCGATCTTACCCGTAAAGCTACTTTTTTTTCATTTTATAAAATTTAATAGAAAATTAAACAAAAACTATAAAAATTTTACTTAAATGGAACATAAATATACACTTTTGACAAATAAATGCTACTTACGATATATAAAGCTGCCACGCTGGCGCCACACAATTTTCCCTCACAACTTTTTTTTTTTTGTTTTGAACCGGTTTTTTTTCCAACCCTTTTTTCTTTTAAATGCAGCTGCGCACGCACTCGCGAAAGTCTTCACTCGGTGAAGTATTGCAAGGCAAGGCGCTGATTTTCTCATTTTTCGTTTTAATTTATTTTTTACACAGACAGAGAAATTAGCAGTGCGCGCTCTTACCAACTGCGCGGTCTTACCCCAAATGACTCTAAGCCTTAAGACTCAAGTCTTTATGCAAAATACGGTGTAAAGACGTTTGTGGAATGCCCAATTCCAAAGAACGACGAGGAATGGACAAACCTGGGTTTTCTTCAACACTTTGGGCTACACCGGCAATATGATCAGTTGTTCTTGAGCGACGTGCATGGGTTTTATTCTTCACATCAATTTCTGAATTTCGGTCCGACAAGGTGCTTCACGACAACCAAAAAATGTTTTAGTTTTACGAACCGTCTCTGCCAAATTTTCACCATTTTTATAGTGAATTTTAATAATTTCAGTGCGTTGTTGAAGCGTGTATCGTTCCATTTTTATTAATGGCGTAGTTTCTACTTGGCAAATGTCAAAAAATTACAGCTTCAAAAGTGACAACTACCGAAATAGCGGCATATTCAAAATAACACCTCTTATTGGAAAATCCGTTATAAAAAAGAACACTACTTTTCTTCCTTCTCAGTTGAGTTATCATTCGCAACTAACTAACTCTTTCGTTATACATTTCGTTGCAATAAGTTATTTTGTTTCTTAAATTGTATATGTGAACAATACTCATACAGTTATACAATCATCATCTTAAATGGCAGAAAAACAGCGATGTACAAATATTTTCTGTTTACAAATTTACCCCTAAATCCAATATTTATAAAAAAGAACTAGTTACAGTACATACATAAACTCATTAATAAATGTGTGAGTAATATGCTTTCAATAGTTTTTTTTGACGTAACTAGGTACTTTATATAACTTAAGGAAACAGAATTTACTATTAACCATTGGCGCAAAATTTTAGACAGCCTGATGTTAAGGTATTAGCATGATACTACTTAACAATTTTCTAACTTTAAAATTCTTTACTAAAATATTCTTAGTTTTAAACGTTTTCTAACTAATATTATACTAAACTTATTTTCTTAAGAAAATCTAGCTGAACACGCCTAAAAAAGTGACAGTTCAAACCATTTTTACAGTTGAAGCTGCCAAAAATGACACTTGGTTAAAAAAATAATACGATGCTAAAAAAAAAATAAATAAATTTAATGGCACAATAGCTCATGAAG
Organism: Epistrophella euchroma; assembly: GCA_947049315.1. Lineage (NCBI taxonomy): Eukaryota > Metazoa > Arthropoda > Insecta > Diptera > Syrphidae > Epistrophella > Epistrophella euchroma. The sequence goes on along the minus strand of OX346245.1, from coordinate 113,399,065 downwards.
AACTAGGGCCTAGTGACTTACAACTCTCAATCATTCCTGTGTGCGTGTCTGCAGGAATGGAGGGGACCTACAGTTTATTGCCGAATCCGATCGGCTAACGCGCGGCACTTTTCTGTGACAGGAGATACTCTTGGAGGATTTGTCAATTCCTCGCAAGAGGCAGTAGCCGTTTTTTCTTTTAAATAAATATAGGTGGCGAGGCTGGGGATCGAACTTTAGACCTCCGGCATGACAGTCCATCTCATTAACCATCACGCCACGGCTACTACGATGCTAACTCGTTTAAAATTTGGAAAAGCCTGTTTTTAACCTAGCATCATACTAAAAATGCTTTAGCATCATACTAAATCGTCTAAAATTTTGCGCCATTATCTCAATAATTATTTTCTTAACGTGTTCACACTTCAGCATTTGTTAGTATATTAAAAAAATGAGGATTTTTTTAAATTTTGCTGGTATTTTTTTTTTGACTGATGTATACCAACACTGTTTTTATTAAAACTCTGAATGATTTGACACAAAACAACTTATATTTTGAAATTGAGTGTGAGCACCTCTTCTGAATGAGGCAATGCTTTTTTCAATTCCATTCGGACTCTGTGAACACAATTTTTCGTGATTCGTAACGTAACAAAACAATCTGTTCGTAGATTTGTTAAGATGAAATCTGTGATAGGGCTGAAAAACATATCCTTCTCTCGTTTATTAACAAACGTCAAATACATACATCACTTTGTGGGAACTGACAATGGCCAGGCGCCAGGGTGTCCCATACTCTCCAGAACCAGACAAAAACCATGAGTTCCTGAAGGTCATTTAAAGTAAAAAAAAAAACGATAAATCCAGCAAATGGGTTCGATAATAAATTGCGGGAAAACAGTTATCCTCATACAAACAAGTTGCAAGGCGGTTAAAAATAGCTAACTGCTCTTGTGTAAATACAAAAAAAAACAAATTTAAGAACAGGTTGGCAAAGTCAGTTAAAGAAACGATACAAAAAATCATAAAAACCGTTATAAGTTGCAAAAAAAAGCGAAAACGAATAAAATACCTCTGAAGTTTTTCGACTTAAAATTTCCTCAGGATTGAAGAACCTAGGTTTTTGCCTGTGCGCCGCGCCGGTGACTCTGGAACACTCAGTATACCTATTTTTGCGTGCCTATAATCAAGGGTGTCCATGTCCATACTGTGCATGAAAAAAAAGAGAACATTTTCAAAATTCATTGGTAGTGGTGGTGTCCTTTAAAATATTTACATTTTCTTCAAATACGCAAAAATTTTCCACTGTCAGTAACTTTTGCTCAAGTAAGCTTTTAGTCGGTTCTATACAAAAATTGACTTAAAGAAGGAAACATAGAAAAAAGAGAACAACAAAAGATTTTGATGAAAAAAGAAAGAATAAGAAAGATCGGTTTCAAAAAAAAGAGAACATGTGCTCTTTTAAAGAGATGTTCTGGAAACCCTACTATAATCTCGTATTTATTTTGATATCGGTTATTTCTCGGTCTTGGTCACAATAATTTGCGCTTTCTTCGCAAAAGTTTTTTTTTTTTTTTTTTAATTTTGTTTTGTGATAAGAATTGCATGATCTCTTCATCAGAATGTTCTTGTTTCAAATTTTTGTTAAGTAGACTTTGGTTAGTTTCTCTATCTTGTTCTTGATCTATTATTTGTTCGATGTTATTTTGTTTCGCTTTCTTACGTTTGGCGTTTCTATCGCTTTATAATTATTTTTTTTTCTACTTTTTCGTTAGCTTTCATTTGGTTCAAGGTTGTCTCGATAAACAGTTTGTTTTTTCGATAGATCTTTTCAGGCAGGTATTTCTAATTAAAAAAAAAAAAAAACTGTTTACATTGACACTTGCCTTGTAACGAACCAACGCAACGTGCGGTTTGCAACTCCATTGTTCAGGAGTTTTATTATTCACCGATTAAGGCAGATTCACTGAGGTTCAACGATCAACGATGTGATAAAAGACAAATATTACATGCTTGGAACCATCGTTGAACCTCAGTTAATACACCGAAATTGGTCAATTAAAATTGCGTAAATGTACCACGGATCAATATTTGAACGTGGCCCGCGTCGGGTTAAGAACTAGATTGCCAATAAGTCCCAGTTTTAGCCAATCGAATTATGGGGCTAATAGTCCGATTAATCAGTTGATTTATATTTTCAATAAACACCATAATTTAAGAGACTCAGCAAATGATAATACATATTAAATCAAAAGCGTTTAAAATTAGATTTTTTAATAATTTTGTAAATTAGTTAATTTTAGATTTTGTCTTTTTCATATATATGCATACATAATGTACCTACTTTAATTATTTTTATATATTTTTTTTATTATTGTTATTATTTTTAAATTGTACCTTTAAGTCAATGTAACGTTAGGATCTTATAACGTACTGAAATAAATCAAATCAAATCAAACCACATTTTTACAACTGGCCTATAGTGCTGAGAGCATTAAATAATTATAGGTAAATAATGTTCATTAGTTTAAAGTTTAATAAATTATAAAAACAACAATTTTCACTACGAAATATCTTTTAATAAAAATGGTGGTACCTACATCTCAATTGACAGTTATTATAGAAAATTATGTCCATGTCCAAATTGTCCATACTTAAAACTATGTAAACAATGTCACATATCATTTTCAACGATGTCGTGGAAATAAAGGTCAAAATGCTGATAACATTATGTTCGATAGTATATTAATTTATTTTCTCACTTGCAAATAGTTTTTAAATAGAAAAATAAAAAAAAAAAAATAAAACATATCTTCAAGGCCAGTAAGGGTGAAGGAGGAGGTCACCAAATAAATCATCTTCCAGAATCTAGATAAGTATGTACATACTCTTGCTTTATAGAATAGACGAGACTAAAGAGAAATACCAATTTATAACAGTTGTAAATTAGTTTATCGCACCAGTTGAAGGCCCCTTGGCCTGCGGGGCCACTTAATCAGTAGGTATGGGGGATGGTATTAATGAGTTGGTTTGCTTATGTGATAAAGGTGTTTCGTATTAAGCAGAAGACATTGAACCTGAGTGTTCTTATTTCAGCGATTAACAGCGTTGTCGTAGAAAATGTTGTAACAGTTACAAAATTGATAAGGAGGCAGTTGAACTTTTCGATGTAGTCAGCACTTAGGACACTCAAATAGAATAAGCATTGTCAGAACTGAAGCTTCTCTAGAATATTAATGGATATGTTTAAATGTAATAACATGTTTAAAAAAGAAGTGTTAGGCACTTCACAACACATACATTCATTTGCATTTATGCATACAAAATCAATAATAATTATAATAAGTTGTGCTTAAATAAAACGCACGACTGGATCGCACAAACTTGCTCTTGTAGTAAAAGTTTCTTCGAATTTTAGAGATTGAGTGTATTAAAAGTAAATAATTTTTTTATGGGAGCCTGAAGTTTAAACTATCATACATTATGGAGCTTAAATTAAAAATTATTAAAAATCAACATAATTCTTCTTAAATTGTTTTGAGATCTAAAAACAGTAAACCATCTGATTTCCTTAACTAATCTCAGTTTTGGAGAAAAAAAATTTAAAATAGTAGGAGCGGTTTTTTTTTTTAATTAATTTTTTATATGTATATAAAATTTTGTAAATTTTTTTTAAGAAAAAACATTGGTACACAATTTTTTAGTACTTATTTATGTTGCATTAAAAATTAAATTTCGAAAAAAATTATCCAACCGTTTTTTAAATATCGAATTTAAAAAAAAAACATTTTGAAATTTTTTTTAAAAATCCAAAATTTGGTTTTTTGAAAATTTTGATATGCAGTATGACTTCAAAAAATTTAATTTAAATCGGTTACACACATAATGAGGTAGTCTAAAATAAAGAAAATGGTTCTATGAGAGGTACTTTTAATAATGGCTAACTGTAAATTTTGTTTTTGTCAGATCGTAGACCATACTAATGTTAGTATTTAAAACAATTTTAATCGAAGTCGTAGGAGTTGTTTTCGAGAAAATTTATATTTTCTGTAACGGTTTTTTTTAACATTAATATGAAAGGTACCGTTAATTTGACTATAAGAAAAATGTTTGTTCAAAATATTTTAGATAATGCTAAAAAACCGCTTCTTACCAAGTTGCATAAAAATCAACGAAGTAGTTTTCGAAATATTTGCTTTTCAAAAAAAAAAATTGAAACTTTTTTTAAAAATCAAAACAAAATTTTTTTTAATTTTGGTACACAATATTTTTTTTATTTTTCAGATGATTCGCCATAAAAAAAAAATTATCAAAATGAGTCTATTTCTTTTCGAGAAAAACGAAAATAAAAAAAAAATGGAAATTTAATTTTCACAAAAAGGTAGCATATAGTTATTCAAATTTATTGATTTTTTTTAGAAAAATCTGTCGAACCATTTTTGGATCTTTTGCGGCCCACAGAATTATGTTTGTGGGCCCCTCTGGATCTATCGAGGCCCAAAGAATTATATTTGTGGCCCTTTTAGTCAATGTAGGCCCCCTATGGATCTTTTGAGGCCCACCGGATTCTGTTTGTGGGCCCCCTATGGATTTTTCGAGGCCCACAGAATTATATTTGTGGCCCGCTTCTAGTCAATTTAGGCCCCTATGGATCTCTAGAAGCCCACCGAATTTTGTATGTGGGCCCCTATGGATCTTTCGAGGCCCACAGAATTATGTTTGTGCCCCATTTAGTCAATGTAGATCTTTTGGAATTTTCGATGCCCAGAGAATTCTGTTTGTGTACCTTTTAGTCAATACCTATATATATTATGTAGATCTCTTTTGGCCCCTTAAAGTAAATAAAAATACTAGTAGCTCCTAAACTATATGCCAATTTCTATGTAGAAAATTATCACCACGAATCTCTTCAATCGCTACCTGTTCTTTTTTAATCAATTCAAATTCTTTATGAAGTGAATTCAAAAATAATTATTACTTTTATTAATATAAAATTAATGTCAAACAACTAAGTCCTGTAAAACTTTTTTTGGCATCTACATATATTTATGTTCAAAAACTCAAATAAATGAATCTGCCAGTCGACACTGCTAAAAACTAAAAAATAATTACGGTTACCTACACTCAATGAATTGAACATGGATATTAATAAATTTTTGTACATTTAAACATTAATAAACATGAAAAGATGAAATATCAAGAAACAATTTCTGCATAATCAACTTTTATTTTTAACCATTTTGAGAGTAATTATGTATTTTGAGGCCGGTCTAGCAGTGTGAAAATGATGTGTATCAACGCATGCATTTTTAGACTGATTTCAAGAAAATCTTACGTGGAAGTCCGAGACTGCTCCTGAGTGTGTATGGTCGAAATTGGTTAAGCAGTTCGCCAACAATGCAGCAGCGCTGTATTTTCGAACTAATTTAAAAAAACACACACCTACAGATTTTGATAAAAATTAAAGAAAATCTTAGGTAGTACCTAGTCCAGGAGTTTTCCTATGCGTTGTATGTTCAAAATATGTAGGCCTAACAATTTGCCAATAAGCTGAAGGAAATTGCGTACCTATGCATGAACTAGAATCAGGAACCATGAGCCGATTTTTGAAATTCTTTTTTCTTTGAAATATTATACTTAGAGGATGGCTTTAGGTATCTACGCCATGCAAGGATGCAAGCATGAATAGCACCTGGAACAAATACACCGGCAACTTTATTTTGAGGGCAATACAACGTTCGCCGGGCTCCGCTAATTATTTACATTAAATGACACTGATCAGCACAATTTTTTGCCGAAGAAACAAAGTAAACTTTTCCGAAGTTTTTTGGGACGATAGGTATAGTTCGTACTGGAAATTTTCGGATATCTGTCGAAATTACACTTACCCACGATCGATTTAAATTTCTATAAAAAAAAAAAATTAAAACAAAATGAATAACTTCCGCAACCGAATTATAAATTATTTATTATTAAATTGTATATATATACAAAAACAATGATTTTCTTTTATATTTCATTATTATTAATATAATATCGACAACCTACGCTAGAGTAAAAGGGGGAAAAACATAACAATTTTCTTATAGACTTTTGCTTAGTTCTTTCAGCATTTTATCATCATAATATTTTTCGTTTTTAATTTTAATTTTTAATTAATTTTGTTAAACACATTTTATCTAGGTACGCATAATATATGAATGAAAAATGTGCAAAATGGAATAATTTAATTAAAAAAACACTGCGCTAAAGGTTTTCTAGAGAAAAAAATAAAAAATATTATGTATTTTTTACCTACGAAACTTTAATTTTTTAATTTTTTTTTCTTCTTTGTTTACCATTATAGAAATAACAAAACTTAAGTATAACAAAAATATTATCAACAACTACAATTTGTTTTTAATTTTTTTTTGTTAGACGATTAAAAATATTTCATTTAAAATGTTATTTTTAAATGAGAGAAAATATTATACAATATAAGTTTTTGTTTTAGTTTTTGAATGAGAGAACTATAATAGTACAAATTTTTATGTTCAATGCAAATATAGTAACTTTATTTTTTATTCACGATTTTTTGTTTTTTTTTTTATTGTTTTTATTTAATACTTGGTGGAACGATTCATTACTACCATTTAATAGTATGCAACAATAAATTCATTATCGATAAATTAAGGTTATTCTATGTTTTGTTTGCGTTTTACTATTATTTTTATTTTTGTCTATTAACGTTGGGATTTTTGTATTTATTTATTTTTTTTTATTTATTTTATGCTTTCATAATATTTCTATTTAAGGCCAATTTCGTAATAATCATATTTGTTTATTTGCATTGTTTTTTTTTTGTTTTTGTCTTGAATAGATACATTGGCTAAATCGAATGCTAAGTTTAAAAAGTTACTTCTTCTTTCAATATGTTTAACCGAAATTCTATAGAAATATTAGGAATCAAAGGAAATTTGAAATAATTTCTTTTTACTTTTTTATTTTGTATTTTTATTGACTTGGCACGCTAAATTAGTTTTACTTGGTTAAGAATATAACAAGATATATAAAATTTTACATACATTTACGTGCTAAAAAAAAAATAAAATAAAAGTTCCTCAATAAAATATGCTCGAACAATATTGGGTGAGTATAAGTGTTTCCTCATTTTTTGCTGTTGTTGGGCGGTAACACTCAATTTTGGTATGAACTCCTGATTTGGATGTAAATGAAAATGGATTTGTCTGAACACACGAAATATTCTGAACTTGTCTCCTGAACATTTGTTTTGGTTTTTTTCTTGAATATTGTCGAACGCGCTGAATAACAAGAATGTATAGTCATCTTAAAAGCTTCAGGAAGACCGACCAATCAATACAATTGTGTTCTTTGGTCTTATCTGAGCAAAATCTTCTTGACAGTATTCAGAGTTTTCGAATGTAAACAACTTCAGTCAAAGGGCCTGTTTTGATGGAAGTCATATTTCACACCAAATTAAGTGTTTCTTTTAAAATAATCAACTTGTAGTTTTCCCCAGAATGTATAAATACATCTCAATAGCGATTTCAGTAAGTCGAGCAATTGGATTTAACAAAACTTCTGAATGAAGAATATGTTTTTTTGACACTATAATTTTAAAAGTAGTAAAATGGAGGGCGAGTTGTTGCAGTTTAACTGATTGATGAAACTTTGTAACAAAATTTATATGTAATAACTTGAGCGAAAAAACTGACGATATGTGTAAATAAATGTTTAGGTTATTTTGTCTATCTTCTACCGTAGCAAGGTTTTGTATAAAATATAATTTTATTTTATGTTCTATTTTCAGTTTAAGTGTTTTTTTTTTTGTTCAATTGCATTACATATTTGTTTTGTTAAATTTTGTTTATTAATATACGTCGCTTGTAAATATAGGTCAACATATTTTTGTATTATAATCATTTGATTTTAAGCATTTTTATTCATTAAAAACCAATCGCCCTGAGTGTTACTGCGGTAATTGATCATTCAGAGATTGTTGTGATTGCAATGTCATTTGTTTTTTCCTTTTGTTATATTTACATGTAAGCAATTGAAAGGAAGAGCCAAAGTTCTCGTTCCAAATAGATGATGAGCAGTTTGTTTAAGTGGGGATTTTTTTTTTTTTTTTGTTGTTTAGAATCGAACAATGTCACCATTGATTTTTTTTTTTGTTTTTGTTAACTTTTTATTTACGATATAACGTGTGTTTTTAATCTCAATTCGATTGTATGGATCCGTATTTAGCAATAACAATTTTTTTTTACTTTAATATATTTTTTTTAAATTCTTATATAACGATTTTATTTTTTTTTTTAAATTAGTATGTACTCTCTACCATCATAAGAATGATTTATCACCTACATAATCTATTGGTATTCACTGTTTCTAGAAGCATAATATTTTTTATATATTTTTTAAGTATTAAATAAATTTATTTTTATATCCAAATTAGTAGATTAGGTATTTTCTTTTAAGTTATAACAATCATGAAACTAAAATTAAAGTTTAAACAAAAATACAATGATTAAAACATAATAAGTACGAAATAGATTATTGACTTAAAATTTAAATAATAATTTTCATATGTTGATTTTTTCAAGCAAGTAGTCTGGCCTATGTGGGCGTCTGTACAGGAGTAAAATAGTGAAGTCCATTTGTCTATAAAGAAATTAAAAAAAAAAAAAATGATTAGTACAACAATATTATAAGTATTTTTTTTTTTTATTTACAGCCATATCGTATTCGGTAATATATGCGGGAATTTCTAGTTGATCTTTGGTGATGGCAGAATACAAGTGCTCAACACCAGGTAAAGAGTGAACTTTTGCTTTAATTGCAGGAGCCATAAATGTTGTGAACCACCACGTCATCATCTGAAAAAGAAAAGTATTTTTTTTAATTTTATGTAAAATACGAGTAACATAGAATAAAGTTATTATTTTTTTAAGTTAAACTAAGGTAGAATGTTGTTTCACTAACACTAACACAGTCGTCTTTATGAAGGAAGGTGTATGTAGGAACTATAATCTAATTTTCGTCTGACAGTGTTTATTTGTTTGACTAACGACTCAACGTATTTCGATTAAATTTTGTATGCAAAAGCTCCTAAGGATGTACAATAAAATGTATAGTATGTATGTGTATATTTTATTCAATGTTTGCCAGTTTTTAATTTGGTTGGAATCTTTTAAAATGCTAAAATTCCCAGAAGATGCGATCAAAAAAAAAACCAGAGCTTGTAGCTTAGGTTGGGTCGAGATAAATACAAAATCGGTTGTGCTTTGTGTCTACTTAAGGCGCGAGGGGTATTTTTTTTTTTTAAATTGACATACAAGTTAAAAAAAAATCAATATCATGCTATATTTTTTTTTAATTTGCCTTTCTCGATCCATTTGTTTTGCTGAATAGTTTTTAAAAGAATAATTTTCAAAATCAAAATTTCGGATACAAATTTGCAAGTTAAATAATTTTTTCAAAAATTTTCGTTATGAAGAAATATTTTTGTTTTTCATAGCCAATGCTTTTATCTTTGTTTTTCATAGCCAATGCTTTTATCAATTTTTAATCAAACACTGAAAAATTCTTCTTTAAGGAAAATTGAAAGTAACAAGAATTAAGCTTGTGGTGGCTCAATGAGCAATGTAAAAGTGACTACCGTCCTTTTGCTGGCAATCAATACAACCCAATATGAGCTAGGAGATAGTGTATATGCTTATGTATAGAGTATTTATTTTACAAAACAATTTTCGCGATTTTTTTTTTAAATTGAATTCAGTGGGAAACGAGAAAATTTTATTTTTTATTTATTACTTTTTACTAATATCGCCCGATGGTCAAAATTCGTCCTTTTCAAAATATAATTTGCATGCCGATAGGGCCAACGACAACTAACTGAAACGGGCACGAAAAAAAATTATGTATCTGCATAGGTATATTTTTAGAACTTATGGTGTAGCTGCTACGATTAATCAAATTATAAGCGAAATCAACAATTCGTTCTCCCCTGGAGTTCATATTCCACCTCTTAAATTATTTTGCCAAAAAAAAACGGACACTGCACTATATTGCTGTTGCACACACAATACACTATCCAGATCCACCTCCCTTCACACATAGCCACCAACACAGAGAGAAATGAATAAGAAAATCGAAGGGATGAATAGAATGTCCATTGTCATTTTACCAATGCATGCACGATCTTTGTCTAAAGTTGGTTGAGAGGGCGAATATGGAGCGAAAATGACAATTCTTTATTTGAGCCCACTCTCAAACTAAACAGGCCACAGTGGCATGGGGTAAAGCGTTTATTCAATATGGTCAGTTTATTCGCTCTAAATTGTAAAGGGGAAATCATCTGATTTTATTTTATTTATTTATATGCCTAAACGGATACTTATAAATATAAAAACTAAATTGTAATGGAGCGATCGTCAATACCTTTCAAATAAAAAAAAAATTAAGAAAATATGTTTCCATTAAGTTAATTAAAAATTGGTGGAAGAATTCTTGTTCACGTATTATTACTTTTTATTTGACTTGAATTTGAAACTATTAGTTTATCATTTTTGTAAGTACTAACTGTATTTTTTGTTTCCATTCAGGAAGGGCGACAGAAACCTCACATAAAAAAAAAAACGCAATACCTATCAAAATAAAAAAATTACCACAAAACATATTAAATTAATACTTTTAATGTTACGCTAATATTGTTTTTGTTATATTGATATTAAAAGTATTACATTAATAAGATTGATTTTAACATTTTAATATCAATTCTCATTATAAAAACTAGGTTGTTCTTATTAGAATACCATTAAAAAATATTAATCTGATATGTTCTGATATTTTTATGCAAACAATGATGTCCTGAATTTTGAATTGATATATAATTTAATATAAAATTGACACGTGCAAATCATTTTAATATTTTATTAATATCAAATCTATATATAAATAGGCTTAAATAAATTTTGTGGTACCATTTTCTCAAAAAGTATTTTACCGATTTCGATAAATTTTATATGGTTGGAAAGCCACAATTGCGGAGAAATATTTTTTCAGTCAGTTTTTGCTGGCCGAGTTTCGGCCATGGGACGATACTAATATATATCGCCACCTGAATGCAAGAACTAGGTAACTACATTTTTGTGTTTTTGAGATAATATGATTTTAAGGTACCTTACGATAGTTACCATTTAATGAAATATATATTTGAGTCTAATTCCCTCTCTGCTACTATACTATATGGAGCAATGAAAAAACTAGACAACTAAAATAATGCAAGAATTTTCAGTGCAAGAAGTAGGTATCTGCGATATGAATTTTTTGGGTGATCTTAATCAGGTAATTTAAGTTATCTAATTTGAACACTTGACTCGCACAATCAGCTGCAACTCAAGTAAGACCTGTAAAGTCTAATAAAAAATTCAAAAACTGAACCAAAGCGAAAAAGTATTAAAAAAAAATTTAAGTATAAATACCTATGTATGATTTTTTTTACTACTACTGTATTATATCCATCCAAACAGCAGCTAAATAAAATATATCAAACAATATGGATCTACTGACAATGTTGTTTAAGCAAAAATAAGCTTTTCATTAAATCTGAAAAAACTATTGCGTTCGATGTGATCGGATTTAATTTATTTATATTTCTTCGCGAATTTTAAAATTAAAGTGATGTTTTAGTAAAAATAAAATTGATTACCCGAGTTAAGTATCGTACGCAAAAAATTCACAAAAAGGTATTTTCTTAAAACATGCAAGATTTTTTTAGGAATATAGCTAGGTGCTTAACCGCGAAAATAGTTATTTCAGATCTTGAAAAAAGACTTTAGTTAGACGGTAGCTGTCTCCGATGTCTGTGTGGTTTCAGACTTACATACATATGTACATACAATTTTCAATGAAGTTAAGCATTTTTATCTCAGAAAAGTAAAATGATTTTAATTAAGAATCAGCAAAAAAAATTGGTGCAAGAATTGGGTAACTACGTATTGTCTCACTAATTATTTTATATTTCAGGTAAAATAACAAAAATAATAATGATTTATTCGATATCTTATAGATCACGAATATCCTTATCATGTAAAAAAAAATTATGTTGCTGTGTTCGGATTACATTGGAAAAAGAGTCTAGTAAAATATTCTTAATAACGTTTTTGGTGATAACTCGAAATATGAAAAATGCGAGTTACCTAGTTCTTGCACTCATGTGAAGATATTATTATATCAATTTATCAAAAAATTGTTTAAATGTTGTATTAAAAATAATAAAAATATCACACTAACATTTTCAACATCAGCTTGGTACAATTTTCTTGAATTTATCATTTTGAAATATGTATGTTTGGCATTGAACCATAAACCAGGAAGTTAACAATTTTTAACATCTGCTTTCCGTATTGCAACTTAGCCTATTGGAAGTGTATTGGGCTCGTAAGCGGAAGACACAGGTAAGAATCTCATCAGAAAATTTTCAAGTAAGTAAAATATAAGTTTTTTTTTTAATTTAAATAAAATTGTAATTATTTTAGAATAAAAAGGAAAGCAGCTTACAAAACCACTATGGTGAAATATTGTATAGCCCAGTAACTTATACATCAGCGCTTGCGTTAGTTCCGCTATGTCTGATTTTTTGCTGAGTCGTTTATGGTATTGGCCTCATGAAAAATCCAAAATTTCAAACTCGAGCGCCGAACGCATCATGGTCAAAAATAAAAAATTTTTCGCGCTTTTTTTCAGTTATTGCCAATTTTAACTCCAAAGGATTAGTTTTTTGACTATAACTTTGCTCTACGATTTCAAAGTAATTAAATTTTCTTCAATTTGAGCCCAGAACTGAGAAACCCAACAGTTTCGAAAATACAGATATTTAAAATTTAGCAATAATAAATTTATAGCAACAAGTAGTATAATTTTCAGTAAAGTCAAACACTAAAGACAAGATGCCCAAATGACTCATACTTTTTGAAAAAATTGAAAATAACATAAAATACTTTACTACTTATTAAATGAAAAAAAGATCAGAAATAAACGTATTGAAAGCGAATTTAAGGAAAATATATCTTAGTAATTTTTTATTTTTTCGGAAACTATGAGTTATTTAGACATCTCGTTTTTGGTGTTTTGACTTAGAATTGATATTAGCATTGAATTCTGAAAACAAAACAACAACTGCTCAATAACGTAAAATTTTATTTAAAAAAAATTGTTTTTATAAAAAACGGTAATTTTTTCAAAATTTCGAGTTTGGAAATAAATTTTTCAAAGACTATCACTTGAAAAAACTTTATTTAAAAATTAAATTGAAGAATGGATTACTGAAAAAAGGTACAGGATTTTATTCCAAAAATTGTCGTTGGATTTTTATGAGTCTTTTTCTATTTCAAGTAAACTTTTTAAAAAATTGCCCCTCCCAATTAAACGGGGGGATATAGATTACCCCCCAAAGGATTTTTTTTCTTTTTTTGACCCAACTTCTACGCTAAAGTATATTTATGCATCTTTTACCAAGAACCATTTTTGTATCTATACTGAAAATTATACTACTTATTATAAATTTATTATTACTAAATTTTGAATATCTGTATTTTCTAAACTGTTGGGTCTACACTGATGGTTCTGGGTTCAAATTGAAGAAAATTTAATTGTTTTGAAATTGTAGAGCAAAGTTTTAGTCGAATAACTAATCCTTTGGGGTTAAAATTGCCAATATCTAAAAAAAAGCTCGAAAGCGCTGTTTTTTTTTTTATTTTTTTTTTTTTGACCATGATGCTTTCGGGGCTCGAGTTCGAAAAATTGGGTTTTTAATGAGGCCAATATCATAAACGACTCAGAACAAAGAGATACAAAAATCAGAACTACCGGAGCTAGCGGAAACACGCCCTCCAATGAGACGACAAGGTTACTGGACTAGTAATGATATGATGAGCATATCAAAATTGATATTTTAAATGTTGGCCGACTTTTATAACCCAAAAATGATAATTTTACATACGTTCTATTAATTTTTTGTTCGGTGCCCAAAGAAATAAAACTATTTATGAAATAAAATTTGAAAATAAGTGGTTTAATTATTTTAAAAGGTCACCCCCCCCATGGTGGTACGGAATTTGTCACTCAAAACGTTACCAAGAAAACTAAATAAACAACCTTTTTGATCCGATTAACTTCTTTATGAGCTGTTAAATTAACGCCTGAAATAAAACTCTAATGTGCCCTGAAATCAATAAAATGATAACATTTTCAAAAAATATAAACAACTTATTTTTAACTAAAAAAAAAAAAAAAGAAAACAAACAAAAGCAATTCAAATATTAAGAAGGTATAATGTAAATGTATATGTACTACATTTATGTACGTACATTGACGTTTGAGTTCAAATTATTTTTAAGGCAAACTTTTATTTTATATTTATCAATTTATTATTCTACTTCGAGTGACTTTATACGGCCAAAGCGTTGCGTTGTTTGGAAATTTTAATTTGTTTCTATTTTTAGATTAAAGGGAAAGAGTTTATAAATAGAACAACTATTTTTATGAATGAGTTCTTTAATGGAAATTAATAATACTATGGCAAATGACGTACATGAAGAAACACTTTATTAGTAAAGCTTTTTCCGCTACCTTATGTACATCAGACTTTTGACTTATAAATAAACGAAACAGTAAAATTATACTGTCGGTACAAAAATATCAATGGACTTAAGGCCACTACTCCGATTTGTTCTTAGTTGATTTTCCTTAATCAAAAATCATTAAATATGCATTTTATGTTGGTAAGCGTCATTTTATCAAGGATTTTATGGAATTTTGTTTGTTAATGATTGGTTTTGACACTATACGTAATACCAGAGAGAGTATCAACAAGCAGACATCAAATAATCGTCCTTCTTCGCCTCTAAATTATTGTAAAGCATATAATCTGTATGTATTTATGTTTTTATTCACATTTATGATGTGATCTAAAATAACAATTTTACTAGAAGTATATACCAAAAATCTTAATGGAACTCGAAAAAATTTGTCCCGATAGATTCAAAATTTTGAAAACAGGCCTTTAAAGCCCTTTCATACTACCTCACAGAGTATTAAATATAATCAGATTTCAATTTTCTTTGTAAAATTTGACATTTTTTTTTCCAAAATTCCTTCCTTTCGTAAAATTTGACATTTTTTTTTTTCCAAAATTCCTTCCTTTCGGGTTGATTTCAAACCACACATAAACAATTTACATTTTATTTACCATTTCAGTGCTATAATATGTATAACTTACAAAAAGCTACATAGTTGCGATGAGCAGAAGAGGTGGAAGTTTATCAAAATGACATAGGTATTTCTTTCGGGACAATCTAAACAAGATCTTAGGTAAGTTTTCAACTGAAATGTTTTACCTGCCTAAAAAAGGAAAACTGTACGTTTTAAGCCCATGAGTTTATGATGCTAAATCTAACACTATTTGAATGCTTCAAACGGGAATTACATAAATATCGAGTTATAGTTCGCATAAAATAGCCACTGGATCAGGACAAGCAGATATATTTTTTATTTGTCAACTAGAAATTAGATTTGTGGGCTTGTATAGGTCGTATAGTTAGTACGGATATATTAAGATGTTATTAGTAAACAAATAAATAATCATCCCTATTACGAAATCTGTAAAATTCAACGGCGGACAGGGCTGTCGTTTTTTTTTTCAAATCTATTTAAATATAATTGCGTACCAAACCACTGCATTGTTTTTAATCTACAACCATAATGCTTTTGGTGTGAATATAAAATAATTGTGTGCAACGGCCGTGAAAATGGAAAAAAGGAAGTCTATATCGCACGTATCTATACCGTGTTTCCACAAAATTATTAAAAAAAAAAACACCAAAAATGTTTGCAATAAATGTGTTATGAAAAATCCATTGCGCTGAAAAAATCAATTTAATCAAAAATTTAAATCTAGTCAAACCGCAGTTAAAATGGGCTTGACCTTTATTTGAATCAAATATGTAGTGTTAGAGCTCGCAGCGGATTTTTGGTACGCAGTTGCAGTGTTACCGAGAAAAAGTGCATCAAAGTATAAGTAATTTTTGAAAATCGAATTCGTGAGAGAAACCACGTCAAATGCATCACATTTTTCCAATGCCCACCCTAGATTCTGATAATAAATATGGTCGTGATCGTGACCCTAACATTCGTCGCCAAAAATGTTTTATTATTTCTTTTTTCGTTTTTACAATTTTGGATGGATGTACTGACAGTTCTTGGATCTCTTCAGGTTGCTCTACGTCTACAGCATAAATTTGGGATACTTTACTTAGCCAGAAATGAGCTTTGCTGCTAAACAAAATTTAAATTGAAAGCAGAGAATTGTCTTAAAGAAAATTGGAACTTGAGAATGAACCATGTTGCCCGCAGTTATGGTCAGAAATTCTTTGAATTAATGTAAGAACTGATTCTTTTGTTTGATAATAAAGATTACTTATCGTTATCCGTAAAATTGAACTATTTACTTTTTTTTTTTATTTTTTTTTTTTTAGAAACTATCTCCGGTCCAAAGAAAATAGTTACAACTCAACAAATTAAATTTTACAGTTGAATTTATGTAAATTCTAAAACTCAAATTTGAAACTCTAATATTACGTACCACGTTAGGAAATGGCTAATAGGTAAACTAAATAAAATTGATGAAAAAAGGGATTAATGCAGAAAAAGACGAGCGAATTCGCTACCTAAATTGCAAAAAAAAAATTATATGGGAAACTGTTAATCCCCCCTGTCCGTAATATACGAAAATATCGTTGGAAATTTCAGATTTCACGTTGGAAATTTCAGATGTAGTCATGTAGACTTATTCCGTCCATACTAAGCTCAGAAAATGTATAAACATTTTTAAAATGCATGAATTAATCATTATCAGCCGTATCTATTATATATTTGTTTTAAAACGCCTTTTAGAGGTAAATAAGTTAAGTGTGCTTAAATATTTAAATTACCTTTAAATGACGTTACTTAAATTCTTATCTAAACGAAGTTTGTGTCACGTAAAGTAAAAGAATCTGCAAATCTTGTACAAATATAACAAAAACTACTACATTTTATACATCTCGGCTGTTTTTTGAGAGCTTCCAAACGAATACAAACAAGAGTGCGTTTACTTAAAAGAGAGAAAGACAATCAAACCCATTTTGCTTTATGATATTTTTTGTTTGGGTTCGCAAATTTATTTGGTTTATTGTGAGATTTATGTTTTGGCCTTTTTACATACATGAGTATGTAAATAAACAAACGAAATAATTTATTTAGGAAAAACCACCTATCACTTTTTATAATTAATAAAAAAAGTCAAAACTCTACTTCTCTACAGGGTGTTCGGTATAAGGTGCACCAAAAAGCTAGAGCGAGTATGTTGGGTTAAGACAAGAAAAAACAATCGTAAGGGAGGGGGGTCTATTCACCCTGTTTAGGCGGGAGAGGCAATTTTCTAAAAAATTGACTTGAAATATAATTTTTTTTCAAACAACGGTCACGTAATACTTTTTTTTTAAGCCAGAAATCCATTCCATTAATTTGTTTTTAATTTGAGTTACCAGAGAACAGTTTTTGAAAAAATAATTTTCAAGCTCAAAATTTAAAAAAAAAAATAATGAAAAAAATTGTATTCGAACTAATTTTTTTTCAAAATTTTACGTATT
The DNA here is from genome assembly GCA_947049315.1 of Epistrophella euchroma. Taxonomy (NCBI): domain Eukaryota; kingdom Metazoa; phylum Arthropoda; class Insecta; order Diptera; family Syrphidae; genus Epistrophella; species Epistrophella euchroma. The sequence continues at coordinate 113,381,396 of OX346245.1, read as the reverse complement.
TTAGTAAAAGTTTTGTTTTCAATATTCGATGCTCCTGTAAATTTCTAGTCAAATACGAAAAAGAAAATACTTAAGTGTCATTTAATTTTTAAGATAATTTAAAATAATGGGAGGGAAAATTTTCTAAAAAAAAATGACTTAAAAAACAACGGTCACTATTACAATTGTATGACCTTTTTGTAACCCCAGAAACCTCTGTTTTTATATTCTTTTTAAAATAAGTTAGTTTAGTGAACAGTTTTTCAAAAAATAATTTTCAAACTTAAAATTTTGAAAAAAAGAAATGAAAAAATTTTGTTCAAACAATTTTTTTTTTTTAAATTGTATGTTATTAAGTAATATTTTCGTGTTCAATATTCAATGCTCTCGTCAATTCTCAGCCAAACACTAAAAAACCAGATGTCAAAATGTATTCCAGTTTTTGAGAAAATTGAAAATAACAAAAGTAAGTTTCCCTTGAATTTGACTTCCATCGGTTAATTTGTTGCTCCAAAGATTCTGTAGCAAAGTAGATATCGTTATTTTCAATTTTCTCAAAAACTAAAAAACATTTAGGCATCCGGTTTTTTGTGTTTGACTGGAAATTAATAGGTTAAGTACCTACGTAAAATTTTGAATTTTTTTCAAATATTTTTTTTTTTAATTTTGAGTTTGAAAATGAATTATTCAAAAGCTGTTCTCTCAAATAATTTGAATTAAAAAAAAAAGTATGGCATTACATTGTAGGTGTTCCCGTTGTTTTTTAATAATTTCTATTTTCTATTTCTTCTATTTTAAGTCGATTTTTTAGAAAATTGCCCATCCTGCCTAAACGAGGGGGGAAATAGCTCCCCTACCGTACGATTTTTTTCTTGTCTTAACGCAACCTACTCTCTCTAGCCTTTTGGTGCACCTTAGTAAAAACAATTCATCTCAGAGATGTCAAAAAATGTGTATTTAAAATGGCTCTGAGTAATCATTAAACGCGGTTTTTCTTGTTTAAGTTAGGAGGCCTCAAAGTAACGTTGCTTAAATGTGAACAATGATTAGAGATACCGATTTCGCACTTAAGAGCTGTTTAGAGATCATTAAACGTTAAGAATGCTGTAAGAATTCTTTATAGATACGGCTGTATGTTTCAAATGTAACTTGATACGAGACAAAATATACAATTTAATATATTTACTTGATACAAATACTTAATAATTTACAAAAAAGCAATTTTAGTGTTACACTGACCTTAGTCCAAAATGTTGGATGAACAATATAGAATGCTTTCAAATTTTTCTTGTATCTAAAATAAAATAAATAAATAAAATTATGATGATTAATAAATATTTAAAATTGTATAATAAATAAACTAACTTGTATGGCAGTACACTGTAAACCTCACGTAGCCAATGCAATGAGGGATAATTGTTTGTTGAAGTTAATGTGTGGAAGTACGCTATTACATAATCGCTTTTAACAATTGGATCCAGTAGTTTTATCAGGTACAAGAGTGCCTGAAAATTTTAAAATGTTTAATTAATTTTCTTTTATAATGTTTTTTGTTATTTTTAATATTTAAAAATATACCTTTTCTAAGTCAATATCTTGAGCAGGGAACCATTTCCCGCAAAACACAATCACAGGTCGGCCCAGACGATCCACACCACTTTGGTAAAGGCATCCGATTCCAGAAACTTCATTTAAGTCTTCTACTTGCGCACGGCGGAGCAATCTTTCGTATCTGTTAATAAAAAAATGAAATCGATGTAAGCACAAAAGTTTGTAAGCTTGTAATACAGTCGAAAATTTTAATTTAGAATTTTTAATTTGACAAAAGTTAGTGAACCTGTTGATAGGTGTCGCCGCATACACCAAATCGAGATTTTTAAATAATGTGGAACGTATTGATTGTCCAGCAAAAAAAAAAAGTCAAGCAAGACGAATGCCCATCAAGAAAAGTATTACAAAGAGGAGAAGTGTAAGGGGGTGTCAATTTATTTTGTATTTCGTGTAGGTACGATAAGGACGTCTAATCTGTTGTGCTCAGTGTACTTGGTGTTGGTGTGTTTGTGTAGGTACATAGTATGTGGAACCTTGTGGAACCAGACAAGAAAATGACTGCTTTAACAAAATTGGGCTTTTCCAGAATCTGACTCTGTCTTTTCTTTTATTAATTTTGACAGTTCTTTAATCAAGAAGAAGCACTAGATAGGGGGGAAACAACAATACAAACAAACATAAATAAATAAAAAAAAAAATAAATTTGATGGCACAACAGCTCATGAAGAACTAAGGCCTAGTGACTTACAACTCTCAACCATTCCTGTGTGCGTGTCTGCAGGAATGGAGGGGACCTACAGTTTATTGCCGAATCCGAACGGCTAACGAGCGGCACTTTTCTGTGACAGGAGATACTCTTGGAGGATTTGTCAATTCCTCGAAAGAGGCAGTAGCCGTTTTTTCTTTTAAATAAATAGGTGGCGAGGCTGGGGATCGAATCTTAGACCTCCGGCATGACAGTCCATCGCACTAACCATCACGCCACGGCTACTACAATTTCTTTTTTGCTGTTTTTTTTTTTTCTTGGTTGTGACGTTTGGTGAGAGTTCAGAATCTACGTTGCAATTAATAGACTCCACATTTCTACAAACGGTTTAAGTCTTAGGATGAGTTAGGGCGCGGCACCTAGCGGCGGGTTCACGTAAGATTTTCGTTCTATCGAAGTGGTTCCTCTATGTATGTATATAAACTCAATTCTACTATAGTGGTTTTATATAATAGTTTCTTTGTATGTACATATGAATTTATTTTTTGTTTTTAAATGGGTAAATATTAGGTGTGTTCACGAAGCGACGATCACAAAATTAGTAACAGCTGACAATAAGATTTGGTACACGAGTGCGAAATTTACTCTACTGTGTTTTTCTGTTGCATTGGTGTTGGAAGTAAAAGTGTAAGAGTGTTACAAGGTTTGAACTAGTAAGTTGTTGGAGTGTAAGAAAATGTTTTCACACCGCCTCGTGATTAAGTACCCCTTTTGTTTTAATCCATTGAAATTAGAGCCCCCTATAGCACGTTTACCCGTGTTACACGTGTAATTGAATTTTCCGTGTATGAACACGTGTATTTATATTTACACGTGTATTTATTGTTACACGTGTATTTAAAAATATACGTGTAATTAATTAAAAATCTTTTTTATGATTTTCTATCCAAAGATCATTTTTTTTTGGTGAAAACGTAAAAATTTGATCTCGGATAGAATTTAATCGACATTTTAATTCAATTCTCGCATAGCTTTAGTTTTAGTAAATCAGAAAATCGTCTTATGATACATTAACTTGCATTTACAAGTCCATCGCTTATATTTTTTGCGCAAAAACTTTTTTGATGAAATACATACAGTGCTGCCAAAAACATTCCGGATTTTTTCCCATAGTAATGATTTTCTTAATACCAAGTAGAAAACTAACAACTTTCCATAAGTTTTTTAATAATTTGTAAAGAGTATGAGACAAGTTAATAATAACCTTAAAAATTTAATGCTACGATGACAAGAACAATAAAAAAAAATTATTTTATAAATTTACTCAGTAACATGCCTGTGAAAAACTAACCGGATTTCAAGAAGATTGCGAGTCTCGATGTTAAAGTAACGGTTTTTTCGAGTCTTTTGACTCAAGCCGTAGATAAAAACGTTTTTACAAGTTGAGAGCTGTGTAAGTTGAAATTATATAGTGCATAAAATGGCTAAAACACGTTATAGCAACGCGATTCGATACGAAATAATAGAAAAGTTCCAAGCCGGTATAAAACAAAAAGTAATCGCTGAAATCTTAAAAATTCCAACGTCAACGGTTTTGCGACATCATTAAAAAATTTAAAAGTGGAAAATCAGTAGAAGCAGATCATTTTGGTGGACGCCCTCGCAAAACAACAATTAAAACTGATAGGCGCATAAAGAATTTCGTGCTTAAAGACCCTTTTGCGACTTCAAAGACAATTTGTGATGAACTTAATCTACCCATAGGGCCAAGTACTGTCAGGAAGCGTTTAAGAGATTTCGGTCTTTTTGCATTTCGACCAGCTAAAAAACCTCTTCTTACTGCTAAACATCGTAAAAAAAGGTAATCCGTAAAAGGTATTTGGGAAAGACTTAAAATTCCTAATCAAAACATTTAACCCAGGGTTGAATTTACAAAAAATCATCTTAACCGATCTTTGAGCAAATGGAGGAGTGTGCTTTTCAGTGAAGAAAGCAAATTCAACTTATTTTACTCCGATGGTGCAAGGACAGTGAGGCGCTCAAAAGGTACGCGATTAAAGCCTGCAAATGTATCCCCTACAGTAAAGCACGGTGGAGCCTCGGTGTTGGTTTGGGGGTGGTTTTTCAGGAGCAGGCTGCGGTTCTATACACCAAATCACAGGAATTATGGACCGTTTCCAATATAGGGACATTTTGGAGTCAGTAATGCTTCCATACGCAGAGGAAGAAATGCCTCTGCGTTGGGTTTTTCAGCAGGATAATGACCCCAAACATTCTTCGAAGCTACTAAAAGAGTGGTTTGCAACTAAAAATATTCGTGTCTTAAAATGGCCATCTCAATCACCCGATTTAAACCCAATAGAAAACTTGTGGGCCATTTTAAAAAGGCGGGTTGTGAAAAAAAGGACTTCTCTTTTTGCAGCTTTGAAAAATGAATGAGAGAATATTCCTGCTTCTGTTTTCGAGAATTCAATCCAGTCAATGCCTCGTCGATGCCGAGCTGTGATAAAAAACAGGGGTTACTGGACAAAATATTAAATAAATAATAAAAGTAATTGCAAAAAAATAAAATCCGGTTAGTTTATCACATTAAAATTTTGAATTAACTTTAATTTTTTGAATTTTTTTTTTGTTTTGATGGATAAAGTTCCATGGTTTTTGTTTCAAATAATAAAATTGTTCAATAAAAATGGGAAAAATTGCAAACATTTGATTTTTTTCATTTTTATATCACAAACCAACAATCAATGCAGTTTACCAAAAAAATCCGGAATGTTTTTCACACCACTGTACATGGCAACCGGATTGGTCTTAAAAAAGAATCTTAATTACACGTGTATTTAGAACCTGCACTCCTACACGTGTATTTTTTTTACTACACGTGTACACGTGACACGAATACACGTGTAGCTAAATACACGTTTAAAATCGAGAGCTCTAATTGAAATACAATAAAATTTTGGCCGAACCTAAAATTTCGGACAGAACACCATTCTATATTTTATGTTTGATGCGGGGAGTCAGTGTGAGTATAGAACACCATTTTTCGGAGTTAAAAGTCCCCACCACTTGGCCGCCAGGCCGTTTTGGAAAAGGAACGTTTTTTCACAATATCTTGAGGACTGAATTCTTTATAATTATTGTAAGGGTACTTTTTAAGCAAGTTATCTATTATATGAATAGCCCTAAATATATTTTGTGGTACCATTTTCTCAAAAAGTATTTGACCGATTCGAATAAATTTTATATGGTTGAAAAGCCACAATTGATGTGCAAAATATACTTGAGACACGCATTTACACACTGTGGGTCATTTTTGTTTTTGTACTGTCAAACACTGCATATTAAAAGAAAACATTTTTTCCTTCAATATTTTTAAACAAATTGCTTGCGAAATTGAAAGTTTTAAAATGTTTTCTCCCTCCTAGAGTGTGTCAGTTTTTGATGGCCGCGTTTCGGCCACGAGACGATACTAGTAATTAAAATTAGTCGAACATTTTCAGGAAAAAAATGTTATTAAAGGCATTATATTTTGTATATTGCAAGGAAGTGGCAACTCATTTAATGAGTAACTCTTGCTATGAAAAGGTGCATCTCATTTCAACCGTTCGGATTCGGCAGAAAATTATAGGCCCACTCCATTACTGCCAATTTAAAAATTGCGCACAGAAATGATTGAGTCACTAAGGTGAAAATTACACGTTAAATGAATTCACGGTCCCAACTATCAAATTCAATAACTAAGTTGAGGCATCTTGAATTGCTGTTTCTAAAAAAAAAAAAAATATTTGACACTGCTTCGAACTATACATCTACGCCAATGTGTGTTTAGCCAGTTAAGGTCACTTAATTAGCCAAACAAAATATTAGCCGTTTCGGCTCCTGGGATTTACCTCGCACTAATAATGGCGTTTTAATTATCTTTTTTTTTTTTTTATTGAAGAATGAACAATTTCTAAAAACTGCTTGCGCTTTCTTTGGAATTAATAATTAATATCAACGACCGAAAAAGTATGATACAAGTTTAATTAAACCTAACACAATAAAAAAGCACAAAAATGTATTAGACTTATTAATAACTAATAAATTTATTACATCTAGGGCTAAAAGCGCTCATCTATTTATAAAAAATATATTGTCTTGTTGTCTTAGATTCGTGCGATTTGTGATTATCGTTCACTGGGTATGCGTGTTCTTAATTTAAACTCAAATAATGCATATGTCACGTACGAAAGGCATCTGAAGGACTCTTCGAAGCACGAAGGTCTTTTCTTATAGTTGGTGTCCTACATTTTATAAGTTCGAGAGTAAATAAATACAAAAAAAAAAAAAACATGCAAGCAATATTTATGTTTTACATATTTTGCAGATTTTTAAAGGATATTGACAAAGCTTATCTTCTTTATTTAATTAAAAGTGAAAACTTAACAATATGTTTATAAAATACATTATGGAAGCAGTTTCTATAAATTCATTCACAATTCTATATTGGTAGTAATTAAAACAAAAAAAAAAATAAATACAAGTTGTACTTAATTGGAGCAGTGACGTCGAAAACATTATTTAAGAAACAAGCAAACAAGTTACTATTAGACGGTCAACGCATTTCTAATTTCACGAAAAAAATTGTCAACGTGAACAAAATTTGTAATAACACGAATGATGCCAGTAGTCGTAGTAGGTCAAAATGCGTTATTGCCAAATAATTTGGGTGTCAACGAGTTGACAAGTAAAATGTTGACGATAATTAAGGACATGAACGCATCCGACAACGCTAACCGTTGATGCTCCTTTGAAAAAATTAAAAAAACGTAATTTTTCACGTTGACGTACGTTGACCTGTTAAGTCAATGCGATTCGACTTGAGATCAATTGTACATATATGTTAAGTTACAAAGTGTCAAATTCTTCCGATGAATGAATTCAAACACGTTGGAAATAAAGCTACTTGAGGTAATGCACATGGCATTTAGAATAAAATAATCTAATACGTCAAAATATATATCTGTCAATTCATAAACTCAATTAGCTAGTTCAGGTTTCTCAAGCTCACTGAGATCTCACAGATCTCAGCAATCTCAGAAATCTGAACGTAATTCCTCAGTGAGATTCCTTACTTTTGCTGTCAAAAAACTGAGACTGGTATATTTTTTGGATTCGTTTGCTCAACTATTTTTTGTCGCAGTTGATTAATTAATAAAAAAGAGATGGAAATTGGTTTTGACTTCTAGCGGAGAAATTTTGTTCAGGTTTCTCCTTCTGCTCAGTGGAGCTAACGGAGCTTGCTCAGTGGGATCTCAGTGAGATCTTAGAAACGTGAACTGGCTAAATCCCATAGAAATATGTCGATTTTAAAAACCTCTAAGAAACCTGAATTTTTCTGCACACATTAATAATTATAATAATTAAATTAATTCGGAAAAAGGTTGTTAGGAATTAAGATTGAAATTTAGAAATAAGATAATCTGTATGCGTCAATTAGGTACACATATTATTTTATAGGTTGCTAAGGCCCATTTGCTGAAACGAAACTTAAGTATTTAAATTCAATATAAGAGCTTATGCGACAGTTTACGCTGAGGAAAAAGTAAAACATAAGCGTTTAAGTTGAACATAAATATTTAAGTTTTGTTTCAGCAAATGGCCCTAAGTAGTCCAGTAAAAATAGATTTTTTTTCAAGGAACAAATTTTTTGTAACAATCTGATTTTTGGTATATGGAAATCATTTGCTCTATTCTCGTATTGTTTAAAAAAAAATAGGAGTTTCTGGAAATTTTTACGGAATTTTGACCAATTTTTTCATGAAACTTCATCAAAATTCACTTTTTTTTTTTAAGTATAAAAATGGTTATAAAAAAAAGAGTGCCATATTGAACTTTTTCATGCCGCACTTTGCTTGTACTTGTAACAATTTTAGTGTCAAAAAAGCACGATCTGACAAAAAATTCATTTTTTTTGACGGATGTGATGCTAAAATTGTGTGTTCTTATTTCTTCTGACGAACTTATACTCACTGAACAAACTTAAAATGAAACATGTTTATTTCAAAACAACTCGCTGCAGTGAAAAACGACACAATAGTAGCATCTGTGAGTACTATCAAGGCACCATTCTATCTATTTGCCCACTATACGCTGACAAAAAATTAAAATTACATAAAATTTCTAATTTGTTTTTTTTTTTTTTCTTAATTTAAAAATCGAAGCAAAAAAAATATAAATTGAAATAAAAGAATAAAATAAATAAAATAAATAAAATACATAAATTTAGCTTTGCGTAAATATTAACCAATTAAAACAAATATTTAAGGCACCTATTAGGCGTATCTTGCAGAAAAAAATAGCGGACGTGACTCTTTGCATTACCATTTAAATTATATCACAAAGGCCAAAGGCAAAATTCGATTCATTAAAATCGAGTTTTTAATTTTTCTTAGGAAGTTAAGAAGAAGTTTGAGAGCATTCCCTTAAGTAAAAATCTGGTTGATGAATGACAAATTCAATATACTCGTACCTACCTAGACCTTCCACAAATCCGTAGCTTCAAAATTCAATATCAGGTTTTGCCTTGGTAGCATGGTAACATAGATTTCATTAATTTGTGTTATAAAAACAGTTGTTCTTGGCTTGCACTACATATTTTAATTAACACTGCTTTGTGTTTTTTTTTTTATTCAGAATTAAATAGCCCATAAAATTTTGTAATCACTTAAATAAAGCAAATTCTTCGATTAGTATCATAGTTTAAGGTTTCTTAAAAGGTCATTTCATAAACAATTTCTAAGAATATTTTTTTTTTTTTCGTTTTGCGAAATTCAATTGAGTTTCTAAAAATAGATTTTTTGGTATCCTTTCGAATAATTTAGGTATTATTAGAATTCAATTACTTCAGATGTCACTTTTTTATTCTGCCATAACCCAACAATCATGAACTCTTGGGTGGGTGACCCCAGTCTAAATCGAAACATTATAAACCAATGAAGGTTAACTGCAGGAAATGTTAGCAAAATTAAACACATATTGCACAAAGAATTCCATAGAATTATTTATTTTGCTTGTGGGCGGATTGGGTTGGCATGTTTTGATATCATTTTTTGGTTTTAGATTTTTTAATGGCTCACAAGAAGCTTCCTATGTTTATTCTAATAATTATTGTTTGAAACGCTTTTGGAATTTAAAAGAATAAATATTTACTTAACGAGAACTCATAAAATTTAAAATAAAATTACAAGAGAAATATTTTTTTTTAGAATCAACGCATTTTCAAGGAATATTTTTAAATTGTTTTAATGAAACTGCTCGTTTAAATTTAAAAAAAAATAACATTGATCATAAAAGAATCAATAATAAAAAAAGAAGAAAACAATAACATCCCAGATGCACTCATCGAGCACATGGCAAAAAGATTATCTTTGCCTGATGGAAAAATGCAACCCTTTTTACTTCAGGGCCAATATAATGACAATTGTGTAAGTCAGACCTATATTCACTTGCGTGACCTTGGTGATTGAGTGGTGCAGCGGAAGGCATATTATGGCTGTTTATATTTACTTAAATATTTGTTTTGTTTATTCAGCAACTCTATACAATATGTAAAATGGAATAAATCTTAATTTAATTTTCAAGTTAGCATAATATTGTATATTCCAAATACATACCTACATTTGTGGTAAAAGCTTTAAGCCTTAACTAAATTGGCCAAAAAAAGTGAAAAAGTACAAAAGTAAAAACTTCGAAACTCATTTTGGGATAGTGTTTCACACTCGAAAACTTATAAAAATGATGCAGAAAGCTTAAACAAGTTTAAAACAAAAATGTGTATATATTTTTTTAACAAAACAACTGCACTAGCGGGAAAAAAATATTATTACTTTTGTAATTTTGCAAAAAGTGGCCAATGTAGTTAAGGCTTTGCTTTTACAATTTTAATTAGAAATAAAACAATGCGAAAGATTAAACAAATTTTTGGAACTTTTGGAAAGAAATGTTTATATACAGGGTGATTCACCTAAGGCGTGACAAAAAGCTAGAACGTGTAGGTTGAGTCAAGACAAGAAAAAAATCGTACAAAAAGGGTCTATTTCCCCCTCTTTAGGTGGGAGGCTGACTTTTCTCCAAAATTGAGTTTCATAGTAATATACAAAAACAAATAACACCCAGAGAACAGAATCACATTAAAATTAACAAGGCTTTTGTTAAATCACAACCAATTGGGCGTTTACTATGGGTCGGTTCGAGACATGAAAAAAATCGTATGGGAAGGGAGGGGGGGTCTATTTTCTTTCATGTAGACAGGAGGGGTAATTTTCTTAGAAGCTTGAATTAAAAAAACGGCAACATTTAGGTACAATATCATGCTATACATATATTTTCTTAAAGCCAGAAGTCCATTCTTTTAATATGTTTTTAAATCAATTTGTTATAGTGAATAATTTTTGAAAAATTAATTTTCAAACTAAAAATTTTGAAAAAATAAACATAAAAAAGATTGTGTTCAAATTAATTTTGTTGAACTTAAATATCTAGGTAAGTTTCGTTTCAGCAATTGGGAAAAAAGTTTTTTTACTTCACAGTTTATGAAAAAACTGAATTTGAATTTAAAATTCTGAAAAAAAAAAAAAATGTATAATGATTTTATTTTCAAAATTTTTTGTCTTAAGTGGTATTTTGCGACAGGTGACAGGTGAAAATTTTGTAATTTACAACTTGACAATTGTCAAAATCCGTTTCATAAACAATTTGACAATTTTGTAGAATTGTCGCAAAATACCCGACAATTGTCAGCTTTTCGGTTAAAAAAAAAATTGTCATGACAATGAATTGTCTAGTATTTTTCTTGAATTCTCAGGAATTTTCTGACAATGTAGTGGCAATTCTTTTATGAAATGAAAACAAAAAAATATAAAATTTACATATTTGTTGGTATTTAACCGACAATTGTGGACAGAAAACTCAGTAGCGGTCAAGTGTTTACAATGAAAAGACAGAAGTTGAGCTAAAATGTTAAATAAGCTTAAAGTTATGTATAGGCCATGACAAACTTCAAGATCATACAATTCCAAATTGTCATTATTTTTCCTATGACAATGACAAAATTGTCATGACAAATGTGTCATTGTATTTTTTCTGAAACATTTTTTTCTGTCACTATTTTATGAAATACAAATTTGTCAGATAAGAGTGACAAATTTGTCAGATAAGAGTGACAAATTTGTCACCTGTCAATTTTTATAAAACAGGGCCCAGATGCCTAAATGTATTCTACACTTGCGAGCAATTAAATGGAATCACTCCCTTTCGCCTTTTAAAATCAATAATCTCAATGAATACAATATTTATGCTTAAATGTTAATAATCATGTTTTAAAGCTTGAACTTCAAACTTTAAAATGAAAGTAAGATCATAAAAATCCATTGGATAGTTTTCGCGTCATCCGCCATAGGTACTAACTAAAGTAACAAGTTTACTAAAAAATAAAACACGAGTAGGAAACGCTAATATACGCGCCCATTATTGGTTTTTGTTTATCGGTGTGGTATTAATAGTAAATATTGTTAGGTACATAATCTGGATTTAATTGGCCTTCTTTTCTTGGAAATAAATGGATACCACACCTGCAGATGTTGCTCAAGTTGTTACACAGCTGCGACAAGGAATAAGCCAACGTCATGTTGCCAGTCAGCTCCATCTTATCATAGCCAATATGCTGTGTATCAAGGATCTACAAAACGTTCAGGAAAACTGGACAGTTTGTGCGAACGACAAAATGTGGACGTCGCCGATGTACAACTTACAATTAGAGATATGAAAGATTCATCGCAATGGCTTCTCTCCAAAATCGTCATTTGACTGGCTTTAACGTCCAACAAGAGTTCACACTTTTCGTCGACCATATCTCGACAATGAATAAATATTTTTTACGTACATTCATTTAGGTACTTTGTATCGAGTTTGGACAAACTTTATTTTACAGATAATAAAGTGCACAACAGGTTAAAAAATAAAAAAAAAAAAAAAAAACAGTTAGCGGATTTTTTTTTAATTTAAAAGAAAAGTTGTAAAATGACATTCGCCTCGAATATCTCGAGAACTTTATTTGAGGAAAAAAAAAATACAAGAATCTGCGGGTTGTTGAAATTATGTCTTTTGACACGAATATTTTTTGAGATCAAACAATAACTTCGACTCTGGCCAGTTGTACAAATCTTTTTTAGTTTTTGCAAAATTAAAAAAGAAAAAAAAAAAGACGAAAGGTACCTACTCATGTTTGTTTTTTTATGATTATGATGCAAAAAACATTACCATTCATAAATTAAAACCGTTTTTCTGGTTTTTTTGGGACGAAGTACCTTTTGTTTATTTTTTAATTTCTTAAAAACATCCAGTTTTCAGTATTTGACTAAAAAAACTTTAATTTTGAAATTTAATTTCTAAGAAACTGTTTAACTTGATTTAAAAAGTAAATATAGGAATGGAATATTTTCTTTTGAAAAAGCTATATCTCATCATTGTATGTAGTAGGTACTTTCTTTAGTTTTTAATAATTTTTTCCTTTGATAGCACAGCCACGAGACAGTGAAAGAAGGTTACAAATACATTTAAAGTTAGTTTTTCAGAAATTGCCCCTCCCCGGCTCAGAGAGGGGAGATAGAATTTTTAGCCCATACATTTTTTTAAAGAATGATCCCAGGAATCATCCCCCAAAATAGTATGCACTAATTTGGGGGTCACCTTGTATATTTCCACTGAATTTTTAATACTATCCAAAATGTGTATCAACTTAGCAGGTCACTTTTTCCGTTGCAGATTAAAAAATATAAAGTAATTAGTTGCTATTTAATTGCTAATTAGTTACGCAAAAAAAAAAAAAAAAAAAAAATAATTGCTCTGTTGGTTTGCGAGAAAATGGGTGTCCTGCTAAATTGACGTCAACTTAGCAGGTCAACTTTCTCAAAACTATAGATAAACAGTCTGGGTGTGGATATATATTGAAAACTACTTTATTGCTAATTAGTTACGCAAAAAAAATTTTAATCACTTTTCTCATTTTCGAATAAATAGGGATGACGTCATCATATAAGGACATCAATTTTCTCGCAAACCAAAACAGCGATTAATTTTTTTTTTTTTGCGTAACTAATTAGCAATTAAGTAGTTCTTAATATGTATCCACTCCCGGACCGTTTATCTATAGTTTTGAGAAAGTTGACCTGCTAAGTTGACGTCAACTTAGCAGGACACCCACTTTCTCGCAAATTTTTTTTTTGCGTTACTAATTAGCAATTAAGTAGCAACTAATACTTTTTAATCTGCAACAGAAGAAGTGACCTGCTAAGTTGATGCACATCTATCCAAACACATTTTTCATTTTGACCAAGCCTTTCCACATGAAAATCTTTAAATATTTCAATGATCATTTAATTCAAAAGCTTTATTTTGGCAAAAAAAATAATCATAGATTTTGTTTTTTCTTAACGCCTTAAAATTAAAAAAAATTCAATGTTTAAGTTTCAATGAAAGCTATTACTGGCCCTTTAGTCCAGACACGTTTCGCCAAATAACTATATTTGTGTCGGTAACTATCGACTAAAATCTTGTATCTTCGAAGGGTGCGCCACCCAGAACTGTCAATTGATGAGCATTTAATGCCGGCCGGGGCGATAGCATTTGGATTAAATTTCTTTTATTGAATACAACAATAAAAACAATAAATTTTCTATTGTTTTAGTTCTTCTTCTCTTTTCATATTTTGCATACTTCTCATTACCGAGTCATTTAATTCATGTAGGCAGGTAGTTGAATCATAACTTTTGATGATCAATTTTATAAATGTATACATATCTATAAATCTAGAGTTATAACGCAATAGATGCGCAACGCATTATTGTTCATCGAACTATAAAAAAACTAAAAAAATTAAGCCACTTTATTTATTCACGTAAGTAACCTTCATATTAAGTCTGAAATCTAATTAAAAAAAAACCTGTGTTTTTAAAATAAAATAAAAAACAACGGAAAAGCATTTAAAAGTAAACAAACCATGCTTTTTAATGTTTACAAAGAGCTCAAGTGTCTTCAAGTGATTTATCAGATTAGTCAACCAGTGACTTCTTTATGAAAAAAAAGAAGAACAACAAATATTTTACAAACAATAGAAATTATATATTTGCAACACACTTTTTATCTTAAATGAATATGTGTGGCAACTTATTTAGAGTAAAGTATACTTTTAAAGCACAAGTAGTATAATTTGATGAAAAAAAAAAAAAAAACAGTCGTAATCTCTTTTGGAGCAACTGTCAGCAAAATGATTAATCACGGTCCACGGCCCACATCATATTTTTAGCACGTGATGTTATATTATTGCTGAATATTTATAATATTTATTGCTGAGCTTGCTATGACAGCAATGAGGATGAGGAAATTGTGTTAGAAAATTTCTAACAGTTTAGCGTCATTTGATTGAGTGTTGAGGCTGCGACGCGTTGTTGTTACCATTTTAAGAGAAGATTGTGACTAAAAAGGGTCATAAGACTTATATTATTTTTCACAAAACAAAACTATGCTTTTTACTTTAGTATGGTATTTAAAGGGTGTTTTTTTTTTTTTGTATAGAGGTTCGGTTTTGAATTTGCAACACCGTTTTTAGTGTGTATTGGGCATTTGATGGATATTTTTTTCTTGACTAAATACTGATATAAGGGCCACAGCTGCTTGATTAAATAGTCGAAAATTGGACTTCCAGATTTCGCTTACAATCCAGGCAACCATACCACCCATGTCTTAAATATTTTCAAACACTAATGGCAGAAAGTCATCATACGAAAAAAGGCCATCATGACATGACCACTTTGATAGTGTTTTATTTCATTTTTAAGTTTGTACATAATGTATATTACCTAAAAACAAAACACCCTTTTTGTGGACTAAAGACCGTTAAAAGCTATTTTGAAACAATAATTCAACAAGTCCAATTTATTAAGTCTTCTACTCAAAAATATTCTATGTAAAATGATGAGTCCAAATGAGACAGGCACGTAGCCAAAGGGGGCACTTGAGTGGCTGAAGCCCTTCCCAAAATGATTTTAATATGAGGAAATCCTAACTTTTCTTAATAACATAAGACAGAACTCCGAAGATGTTTTCAAAAATGATTTTTAATCCGCATCGCAACTTGACTTATTTTAAATTAAATTTCGTAAAAACAAATAACACGTTATAATCCGGTAAGGTAGACCTTTTTCATAAAAGAAAAAGATTCTCTGTGATTTCCCTTAGCCTAAGGACTTTAATATTCATAAGATTAAAAGAACAGAAGATATTAGCATTTTAAACGAACATTAATTATAAGCATTTTTTTTTGGAAACTTTTTTTTTGTTGATTTTTTATCCAAAAAATTCCGATAAGGTTCGCTTGAAAAGCTTACGTATAGATTTATTTGATTCTATTTATCAGATTTTATATTTCTATTCTTTGTTTGCTAGTAAAAAAATCAGCCAAATTTCAATGGCCTTGTTAAATAAAATTGATTCAAAATAGCTTCTAATGGTCTTTATTCCATAAAACTGAGAATGAAAACTCCAAGTTTTGGGTAAAGCTATGAAGCAAGCCGCCTCCAAAACAAAATTCTGGCTACAGGCCTGCCCTTAGAAGCTATTTTTAAATACCCTTCAAAAAAATTCCATTCATTGCCGTCTTAGCTAATATCGCTTTTGGACTTACCATTCGTTTTAGGCCCACTTTTTCAGTGCAAGTCCGAGTCAGTTAGTTAACTTTAAATAAGTTTAAAAACCGGGCCTTAGTATTTTTAACTATATTAGTCGTTTAGATTTTTGAATGTTTTTTTTTTATAACAAAAAAGTTCACACACAAGATCCCTAAGAAAATAACATAGATAAAGGTATTCTTTAGTACCACTATTGTTAATAGAAATGTTTGTGATAGTAAAAATCTTAAAATTGAAGCAAGAACATTTCTTTAATTCAATTTAATTATTTTCTTTAAGTCATCTGAGGAAAATAATTATTTGTTTTTTTAGATTTAATTATTCAAATAAACTAATATGTAAATATGAATGAATTCATTATTGTTTTGTCTTGGCTAAAATATTTACAGTATAAAAAAAAGATGACCCCAATCAAGTGAAGCAGAGTGTATTTACTTATTTAATGGTAATTGTGTTTAATTTGTTGAAGAAAATATTTTTTTTTTTTAGTTTAATACACATGGTTCTAGACAAAAACATTATCTAACATTCTAACCAGTACTTGGCGAAAGTCAATGGCGCACGACCGACCACCCATTCACACTCAAAAGCAACAAACCATTAACGTGGGTTCAAGGTAATTAGAACAGTCATGCTAATTATAATTAATAATTCCAATTTCAATAATAAAAATTAAAAAAAAAAAAAAACAGCTTTCTCTAGCCTTTGAGTCAGATCGATTCAGAACTAATTTATAAGATTTATTTCTTATGGTGTTTGCATTTGCAATAAATAAAATAAACAATCAAACAAAACTTGATAAAAATATTCCTCTCCTGATGTTTTGTTTGAGGAATGACTTTTTAAAAGTCAGAATGTCCGGTCAGAATCAGTTTAGGGAAAGATGCTCTTCAACCTCAGAACAGCATTCCTCTGAAAAAGTTATAAATTTTTCATACTGAAAAAAATTAAGATTTGGTTGCTGAATTTTAAACATTGAAAAATTTAAGAGATCTCGTTAAAGTTAAGTTAAATTAATAAAATTAGTTTAATTTTTATGAAAAGTCTTGGTTTCATTCAATTTAAACTATGTATTTTGTTTTAAGAATGTTCTTTTTTTTTTTATTTTTTTTTGCATAGTTGTTTTAGACACTTCAAAAATAAAGTACAAAAAAAGGAAGTTTCTGCATTTTTTGCTTAAATAATATTTTGTATACTATTAAAATGAATTTCTTTTTTTTTTTTTTTAATTCAAAGACACAAAAGGAGTTGCTATTGCTATAGTTCTGCACGAAATATTTCTAAATATTAAGGTTAACTTGAATTGCAATCCATCCAAATTAACAACAAATATTTATATCAATCCCAGATAATTCGAATAAAAAAAATTTCAGGAAACATTCATTTTTCTTATCTGTTTCATTTATCATGTCTGTTTTAAGCCAAATACCTCAAAAACTTAAACTTGTTTTAGTAAATCACAATATTGCAATTTTAATGCATTCTATAATAATCGAAGTGACTCCAGACATGGCAATTTATAACAGATGTCATTGTGTTTACTACTTTCTGGAAAGTTGGCTTCAGTTAGTCATACAGAATTTTCAAATCATTTACAGAATTTTGGGCGTACAGAATTTTGGAATACACAGGGTTTCCCTTAATTCATGCACCATATTTTAGGGGGTGATTCCTTTCGTTTTTTTAACGTCTCGAAAACTAAACAAGATTTTTACATCAAGTTTTCAGCATTTGATAAAAGCATTAAATATTAAAAAAAAAAAACACCGTGGCACTTATTTAAGGAAAGCAGAATAAAGTTTCTGAGAAAAATCAACCTCGTAACATTTTTTTTACAGAAATTTTGACTTTAACAGTTAAGTTCTAAAAAATTATTTATTTTAATAATTTGATTTAAAAACAAATAAAAAAATTAGCTTTTAAAAAAGCTATATCGAAGCATTGTATGTGATTTCGTTGGCTTTAAATAATTTAGTTTCTAAGTCAATAAAATAGATAGAATTTTTTCTCCCATGTAATTTTTTTTTTAATGATGATGAACAATTTATGATGAATTGGACAATTTTGGTTGATTGAAATAAATATTTTCGTTTAATTTGTAATGAAATATTAAAAAAAAAAATAGCATCAATCTCGCCTGAAAATCAATCTAGTTTTAAACAAGGCTTCAGAATGTTTTACATAGAAACTTAACCTGGGCTAGCAAGTGTTGCTACCGAAATTAACTAGGCCCTCGCCAGTTATAGCCATTTTGCTCCGAGAGACAGAAAAAAATATTTGAGATTTGTATTAGGGACTTTCCGCTATTTTCAATTAGACCACTGCGGGCTTACAGAAATAGAAAGGTGAAGATGAGTTATAGATTTTTTCTTTTTTTTTTTTTAAAACGAGGCATTTCTGATAGGATAGCAAAACTTGCCCAACAAGTTTTTACTAGCAAGGGTCTTCAAAGTATTTAACAGTTTATTTTCGTATAGATTTACCCTACTGAAAACTTTCCAAGGCCTCGACTAAACTTGGATACAAAATTTCCAGGGCCTTTCGAGTATTTAACAAGTTTTCCTCGTCTAGATTTTCACTACTGAAAACTTTGCAAGGCCTGAGACAGAAATTTCCCGGGCCTTCTTTCGAGTATTTAACAAGTTTTCCTCGTCTAGATTTTTCCTACTGAAAACTTTGCAAGGCCTTGGCTAAACTGAGACAGAAATTTTCAGGGCATTCCGAGTATTTGACAAGTTATCCTCGTCTAGATTTACCCTACTGAAAACTTTCCAAGGCCTCGATTAAACTTGGATACAAAATTTCCAGGGCCTTTCGAGTATTTAACAAGTTTTCCTCGTCTAGATTTTCACTACTGAAAACTTTGCAAGGCCTTGGCTAAACTGAGACAGAAATTTCCCGGGCCTTCTTTCGAGTATTTAACAAGTTTTCCTCGTCTAGATTTTCCCTACTGAAAACTTTGCAAGGCCTTGGCTAAACTGAGACAGAAATTTCCAGGGCCTTCCGAGTATTTGACAAGTTTTCCTCGTCTACATTTACCCTACTGAAAACTTTCCAAGGCCTTGACTAAACTTGGGAAAAAAATTGCTTTTTCAAGGCTGGATATTTTTTGCCCCACTCTATGAACGTGACAGATATCCTTAAAAAAACAGAACTCGTACTGAACACTTTTCAAAAATAAACTTATTTGCAATATTTTCTATCCGAAAACAATCACACTTGCTACCATGAATTGTTTTTCATGTTTAATTTATGTTTTATTCGTAAAAATAAACAAACCATTGGCATCAGTTTATCTTAAAATATTCATTAAAAATTTCATTTACTCTCAACGATTTATTGGGAAAGAAAGGTCACAGGTTCATTGTTTGTTTAATATCATACCAAGATAAATCTGAGCACAATGCACTTGAGAGCTATTTAAACTTTATCGTTTACTTCAAAAACGAAAAAAAAAAAATGATATAAAAATATTTTAAATGAAAATTCACCATTTTTTTAAATAAAAATAAATAAAAAATTGTCGTCTTCAAGACTTGAGAAATGATAACAAATCAGGATATTCTTTTATATGTCTGCATACATTTTGACAGGCTTGATTGTGATCTATTAAATGCGGTGAGTCACAATAGATTGTAAAGAAACAGGTCACAATATAAATAACCTGCTGGTCCATACATAGGTACACATCTTGTGGTACATAAAAATTAATTTACACACGACTTTCTTTGATATAAAATTTAACAATGAACATCAAAATGCAATTCAAAGAATTACAAAAAGCAATGAACTTGTTTTTTTTGAGGCTTATCAATCTACAAAATTCCATTCACTATAAAGCCAACAACAACATCTATGGAAATTTTAAAGAAATTATCACAAAAACTATACCATAATGAGCATGAACAACAATAACAGATAAACATTGTTCACATTGCATTAATGATTAACGCGTAATTTTTTTTTATGAACAATGAATGAATGAAAGAAAATGTTTTAATTTGGTATTCATTAAACACATCTTGAATAATGAATAATTTAATTTACAAGTTTTTTTTTCTAGCAATGAAAATTAAGTCGGCAGAACTAGGAAGACAGATGACAGATGGAACTTCTACAAAAATAGCACTTTTTTTTATACAACTGATTGAAGACAAAATTTAAGCGAAAAAATAATACAATCATGGGCTTTTAAAAAAATTCACAATAATTTATTTAATTTTTTCCTGTTGATTTTTTGATATGAATTAAAAAAATAAAATTATATAAAAGGCGATGACACACCGAGCTAATTTCATCGTACTCTCCCAACTAAAATGTCCTTTTAACTTAATATATGACATCACTATCGAGCTACACACCCGTTTTGACACTGACAAACAAGGATACACAACGGTAGGACGGCGGCGGCGTATCCTTAAATTGATAAAACTCCACACAGAATGACGCATTCTTGAGCACACACATTTTTCTTCTTTTTGTTTTTATAGTAGAAGTTGTCATTCAGGCCATTCGGTGACAAAAAAAAAAAAAAAAAAAAAAAAAACTACACATAATATAAATCGAGTACCTTCGCATTTGTATGAAGAAATAAATCGATGAGAGTTCTTTGTGCAAGCATATAAAATGTCATTCTTAATTTCTTTTTTTAAATTCCATTCCAATCGACTTCCACCACCCACAGTCGCCCACCAGGATCAAGAGGACTCAGTCAAACTCTCTTATTCGTTTTCTTACAACAACGAATAAAGGTTTTTTTTTTTTAAATGTGACAATAATTATATTGTAAATAATATGATGAAAACAAACCTCTCTTCAGGTGTTTCAATGTGCTCTTCCTGTAGACCAGCCTCCGAGCTGCTGACACTGGAGGTTTCTGGTGTTGTCGGTGGGATAGGCCCTAAATCGATAGTCGTCATCCCTTCCACCATAGCCATCCTCGTGATTTTTTTTTTTTAAACTGTGTGAACTATGAACTTACTATTTGCGAGCGCCAATCGAGAAAAAAAAATCTTTTAATTTATCAAAAACTCAAAAAACAATTATTTTTTTTTTTTTGTTTTATTTTTTCGTTAATCGATTACGAGATTGTAACTATGAACGTGACACGGTTATTCGTTGTAATATAGCAAAGAATCTTAAAAAAAAAAAAACTTTTTTTTTCTTCAACACTATTTACGTGTATCAAGGGATGAATTTCGAATACGAAAATATTTTCGAATATTCAACTTTTCAGCTTCGATTCTTTTTTTTTTTTTTAAATTTCTATACGCGCCGCGCTGTTTTTGTCGGATGTTTTATTCTAATTTTAAATTGAATTCGAAGAAGGAAAAAAGTGTATTTTATTTTTTTGTAACAATTTTTTTTACATTTGACCGCTTTAAACTTTCGGTTTTATACAAAGTTTTTCTTGGAACACACGTCGTCGTCGCGCTGAAGTGAACATTTAAACTAAATCGAATTGCCGTCTGGTTGTGGTAGCACCCACATTTATTTTTTTTCTGTAGCAGAAGCATGTGAGACATGCGATGATGATTCTTCTCTTATTTTCTTATGGTATCGTATATTGCGTCGGGTAGGCAGTGAAATGTTTATAAGGGAAATGACATCAGATGAAGGAGGATTTGTTTATTTATATAAATAAAAATAATAAACATTTTTCTTTTCTTCTTTAAATAATTTTATCTTAATGCTTTTGTATACCTATAAATATATTAATTTGAACTAAATATTTTGCAAAATGTATGTACTTTCAAAATTGGAATATAATTTTTTGGAAATGTTTTCACTTTCTCTTCCATCAGCACCATCTTCATAAGAATCAAAGTAAAAATAATTGGAAGAGAGACAAAAGCTTCTGTACGCAAGCTCGGAAAAGAATAAACGACGAATGCTTTTATTTGAATGACAGTGTTGCCGGATGGTTGAAAAAAGTCTCTCCTGGATTTACATAATTTGAGGAAAAAATTGCCCGTACAACTCGGGATTTATTATGTTAGGTTTACGTATTCGTAAAGCTATTAAGATCCTAAGATTTGTTTAAGACTTAAGGAATAATTTTTAAAAAAGATTTTTTTTTTCTAATCCTCTAAAATTAGAATCTCCGAATAATCTGTATAGTATTAGATGCATACTAAGTTTGTTTAATGGCTTGTGTGCAGTTCGCACACCACACACAAGGAGGTGTAAGAGCTTCAAGTATTCGTCGCAGGGCACAAGCTGCAAATCGCCGGGCGTACAACTTCCAACTCTGGTTATAAGTAAATTTTTTGCACATTTTAGTGAGATGTCAGATAGGTACTGTGTGCAACAGTAAGGGGCCAGTTATAGCTATCGTTGAAATGCATAATTGAAAATTTTTAATTTAAGATTTAGGGCACTTTAAAAGCGAAATCAGTAATTATTTTGATGCCAATGTGAAGCTGATGACTCAATTAATATTTATTGCGAAAAAAAAAAATTCGTTTGGGTCCAAACTTCCACATAAATTGACTTTCATTTTTTCAATGATTGCACTACCTTATCCATGATCATTGAAATAATAAAAGTCATTTCATGAGAACGATTAGGCCGAAATGAAATTTTTTTTGGCCAAATATATTAATTAAGTGATAAGCTTTATTTTTTCATCATAATAACCATAGATTTTGCATCCTAAATGTCTTAAAATAAATCATTAAAATTTTCAATGATGAATTTCAGTGATAGCTATAACTGGCCCCTTATTTATCAGTTTTCTATCTTTGACGAGAAATATCGGGTGAAAAAGGCTAAATCAGTAAAAAAAAATATTTTTTCAACGGACGTTTTTTTGTGCAGAAGCCCAAAATATTATTATAACTTGATATTCTTCTGAAGGGTAAGGGAGGGGTTATCTGACGGATTTTTTCTGCAGTTTTTCATTTCGTAAAAATCATTTTGCAATTTCTTATTTTGCAAATTAGTCAGTAAGCATTTAATTGTTTTAGGGGGTATTCATGCAACGTCGGAAAACCATCTTAAACGTGCGTCGTAAACGTCCGAAATTCCCGCATATCTTTACGAAGTTTAAGATATTTAAGACGTTTACGATGGTTTTCCGACGTTGCGTTGTATGAACACCCCTTTTGAAAGTTTTTATTTTACAATGATATTGTTTCGCAAAACTATCATATCGCATCACAATTTTTATCTCGCATTTAATTATTAAGTCATGCTATTTTTATCTCGCATTTAATTATTTCGCATGACTTGTTAATGAGCATTTAAATATAATTTCATTATTTCGCATTATTATACCTCACTAATCACTTTTTTATTTCTTCGCATTTTAAATAAAATCCAAAATTAAAATAAAATGCGAAATTAAAAAAATTAGAGTGATTAGCGGGATGGCGAGATATAACAAATGCGAAATAATGAAATGCTAGCGAAGTAAGAAATAATGAAATGCGAGATAAAAATTGCGAAAATATATGCTTTTGCGAAACAATAACATAGTGAAAAAAGAGGCTGGGTTTTACTCACACTGATAACTTTCCATTGGTTCCCTTTGAAACTCGATTATTTATTTTTTATAAGAAAATTACCAATAAAAAATCTTCGAAATATGTACTTATGAAGGCTGTTTGCTCTAACTATATACGACACGAAAAATTTCAACAACTCTTAACAGTTTCTTTGTAATTTTTTTGGCCTAGAAAAAACCTTCAATTGAATTTCTTTACAAACCGTATAAAATACTAATTATGGCATTGTGTGTAGACTAAAATTATCCGGGAGTTGATATCATTGGTTGTCCTCGAGGTATTCGAGCCGAAAAATATTTTTTTAACAATTTTTAGTTAGCACTTTTTTTGCAATTTTTTTGGCCTAGTAAAAAAAAAAACCGTTAATCGGTAGGGTTTTGAAAAAAAAAATTCATTACAAACCCTACCGTTTATCAAATATAACTTTGTATATTAAACAAAATTAACCCGAAGTTAATATCTGTGTGTTCTCAAGTTATTCGATATTTTTCAAAAGATTTGTAATTTTTTTTTTTATAAAAAAAAAAGCTGTGGGTTGATTTTTTTAAGTATTACCAATTTTTCACTACGTCATTATGCACAGAATGAAAACATGCCGAAGTCGATAGAATTATTTGTTCTAGAGATATTCGAGAAACAAGCCATTTTACAACTATTTTTAAATTATTGTAATAAAAAAAAAAACGCTAATTGATTTTTTCTGAAAATCCTTTCTGCACGTTATGACACCTTATTACCTGTAAAAAAAAAATGTATTTGAAGTCGATATCTCTATTCGTTCTTGAGATGTCGTCGGCGAAAAAAAGCTTCCGAACGTATGAACCCGTACAAAGACTCTAAAAACAATGTAATCCGACTCCAGAGGCCTCAAAACGTCGAGAAATGTCAAAATTTTCAATTTCACAAATCGGACAGATAACTTCCAATGGGAAGTTAATAAAAACTTTCCAATTTTACGTAAATGTAAAGGAACTTTTTCCTTAACATTTACCTAAAATATCAAAAGGAAAAAACAATTTAAAAGGTAAATTTAGCCGCATAAAGTTAGCATGACAACTTTCGAAAAAGTTGCTTTTGATTGTCTCAGAAATTGCCGCATAAATGCTGTAAATATGCCGTGAAGAGATCAAAATTGCTGCGCCACTAGTTCTCCCAAAAATTGATTTCATATAAAGTTAGCATGGACACTTATAAAATTTAGGTCAAAAATAACTGAGATATTATATTAGAACTATAGAATAAAACTTAAAAGAATCTAATAAAACTTAATCGAATTATTAAATAAATATCCTACGTTTTGTTCTAATTTTAAATCAGACATTTTTGTGCGTTGCAAAAATTTCTTTACAAAAATTCTCTTCCGCTTCCTAAGCGCATATTTTTGGTTGACAATTTGTTGTTTCGCAAGATTTTATTTAAATTGGGGTTTTTTTTTTTAATCTCACTATTTATCAGGCTATGTATAGTGTGGGCCTTTTGTTATCTCGCTGGCCGTTTTTAAATAATTGGCAAAATTACTGTGGAACTAATTTTATTTGTAAAATAATTTATATCCAGATATCTGGGTTCAATTCCCAGCTTCTATCACCCAAAAACCAGCCTCTCCCACCCAAAAACAAAAATGTTTTTAGGTCTAATGCCTTTTGCGGGGAAGTTACAAATCCTTCAAGAGTATTTATCACCTTAAGTGTTCAGAATCAAAAAAAATCTGTAGGTCCCCTCTATTCCTGCAGACACGAGTACTGGAATGGTTGAGAGTTGTAAGTCACTAGGGACTAGACCCTGAATCTTCATGAAGTGCATTGTGACTCATTGAAGGCAATGAATGCATAAAATAAGATAACGAGTGCCTCATAAAATGAGTTACTAGTTGTAACTCTCTGAACCATAAAATATAGCAATTTCAAAAGCAATTCAATTGCACTTGTAAATATAGAAATATCGCTTAGTTTTATGAGTTTGAAAGCCTAAGGGATTTGGTTGAAAACGCAGTATACCTGCTTTCATATCTTTACGAATAAACTCAAATTTAATTTAAAAGGCTTATAAAAGGACAAATTCCTAAACGCAAAACTTGCGCAAATTATGCTAAGCAAACAGTTCCAAGATGCAAACGTAAACATCCCTGCTAAGCAGATTGTCCATAAACCTACAAGATTTTATTTTCATGCGCAAATGCAAATGTATTTGTGCAAATGTCAAAAATATCTTACACACTTCACTTGCATTTCAATTTGTTTTTGTGGTGGCGTGTCTGGCGTTGCGTTTTTTGAAAAGAAATTCATAAATAAATTTTCATTTTACATTTGTATTCTTCTTTTTGTAAAATATTGGTGTTGTGGTGCAACAATTGAGAGATCTTTATTAAATTGTTTTTTGGGCGTCCATTTATCGATTTGAGCAACAATCAAAAACTTAAGCAAATATTCGTTCCGAAATGTCATATGCCTGCAATGCAAACATATGCTTCTGACATTTCAGCTTGCTTTTTTCATTTGCTTTGCATGTGTTTTGCTTTGCAAATGTTGCGTTTAGGAATTTGCCCAATGATGCAATTAGATAGGTCTTTACTTTCTATTCGCAAATATGCAAGTCTTGCCAGCTGTGGTTGGGGCATATGCTGCAATAAAAATGCATTTCTTTCTGAAAGCCCAGATAAAAGGTATAGCACTTAAAAAATTATATCTAATAAAAGAGCTGAATACCATAAACATGAATTTGTAAAATATTGGTTCAAGACCCCTTAGGTGGGCCATCTTTATGTAAGAAGTACTATAAAAATGAATTTTCAATTGCGTCTTGCATACAGAAGGCTCCACCTAAGAAGTCTTGGACCCTCATATTCATGTCTATGATATTCAGATCTTTTATTAAATATAATTTTTTAAGTGCTATATCTTTTATCTAGGCTTTCAGAAAAAAATGCATTTTTAATGCAGCATTATTTGCAAACGCCCCAATTACGGCTTGCATATTTGCATATTTGCAATTAAAAAGACCTACCTTATTGCATCATTGAATTTGTGCTATACTTCATACCCAAAAATTGCTGTGGGCTCTCGGTCTATATTTGTTAAAATGATTTCTCCAACTTTGATTGTTTATAATTTGTAAATATATACCTAACAATTTAATCCTGTGATATTAGTTTAGAATTCCTATTTATTCTTGTTTTTTTTAGTTAAATGAAAGTTGTTTGCTAATAGTTTTTCCTTCAAATAAAATTATTAATATTGTTCCTTTGAATTGCAAATGTATTCCCTATAACGATCCCATGCAGCGTTCGGACTTTACTGCAAAAGCAGTAGATCTACCGCGCTTTTTTCTTAATTTTAAAGTCTACTGCACCACTGCGCTTTTCTTACAATCTACTGCGATTTTTGGATTTTTTTTTTTGAATGTTCATAGAAATTAATGTAGGTAGAACAAAATTCCAAAAATTTTTAAATTTTTAAAAATATTCTTATTTGCTATGCAAGTTTTGTCATGTAAATATGTATTTAGTTCAACATTTCTTCAACTATTTCTTTTTTTTTTGTTTTCCTTTACGATCACGCAACACACACACGCAGGCGCATAATTTTAACATTTTTGTTTTCTTAATTAATTAATTTTTCTTTTTAGATTAGCCAGAAAATATTTTTTTGTGTTAAGTTAATAAAAAAAGGTTGAAATTTTATTGAATTAATCGGGAACGGGGGTCGTTCTTCTGTCTTTCAAAATCTTTGCAAATATAACTCTGTATTCCAATATTCTGTAAATTCATTTTTCTGTATTCCAAAATTTTTTAAGTGCAAAATTCTCTAAATCCGAAGTTCTGTTTTAAAATTCTGGATCCTGTATTGCTTTTATGTGCCGTTTCTATTCAAAAAGTAATAGCGTATTTCCTTTATTTTTAAACTCTGTGGTTTTCTGTGCATTTGTGATGTGAATTTGAGTCCACAGTTCTGTTAAAGTTAATATAAAAAAATAAAATTGTACTAAAATGCACAGAAAATCAAATAGTTTCAAAGTAAATAAACATTTTATGGTGAGAATTTTGGAATTTAGGGCATACAGAATTCTGACCCCAACCCCAACACAAATTAATAATTAAAATAACACAATAGTTCTACTGCGAAAATTTTGGTTTCACTGCAATTAATTTTCCAGTTTTCTGCGATTTAAGATTTCTCAAGTCCGAACTCTGATCCCATGAGTCATACCCTAAAATATTTTGCACGAGTTAGAGGACACCCTGTATATTAGATTGTTCCGGCTCCTATTTTTTTGAATTATTTACAAGCACTACTGTAACTGAATAGTTAGTAGTATAGACTGACAGACTGATACACAGATAAAACACAAAGTGGGAAAGTGATAAGAAAAATAAAAATATTTATTTTTTTTTTAATGCAAACCACCCTGTATTTTATTATACGTATTATTTGACGCCAAAGGTACAAGGGTTTATTAAGGGGCCATCCAATATCACAGAGGCTTTTCTTTTGTTTGTATTTTCATTTCAAGACATTAAGATAATGCATACAATGTGTAATATAGTTTGTGGGCGGTATAGAAAGCCCATATAGAAATAGATGCTTCAAATTACTTTGGTAGTCTTCAAGGTTAAAAGTAAACAATTTTCAATGAAATACATATAAAAAGATTTAATTTAATTGTTTTACTTCATATACGTAGTTGTGTATTGTATGTGTTTAGAAAATTGACACGACTGAGTAAATAATAAGACTCTATTAGAACATATAGTCCGGTAAGTAATGTTGTTTGTTTTTTTTTTTTTTTTTTTTTTTTTTTTTTTTTTTATTTTAACACGTATCGTATCGTATCCTACTTTTTTATATAAAAATAAAAATAAATTTGGTGGCACAAACGGCTCATGAAAGCAAGGGCCTAGTAACTTACAACTCTCAACCATTCCTGTGTGCGTGTCTGCAGGAATGGAGGGGACCTACAGTTCATTGCCGAATCCGAACGGCTAAGGTGAGCGGCACTTTTTTATGACAAGAGATACTCCTGGAGGATTTATCAATTCTTTGCAAGAGGTAGTAGCCCGGAAAAAAAACTTAAGGTGGAAGCGGCTGGTATTGAACCCAGAACTCTGGCGTGACAGTCCATCGCACTAACCATTACGCCACAGGCTATGATGTACATATATGATGTATTCGATTCAAAAATGATCATAGTCTTTGAATAGCAAAAATAAAACATTACTTTTTGCTCAAAAAGCGCCCTTGAACAATAGATATTTGAATAAATTTTGAGAGTTTTTTTCTCGTAATAGTTCACGCAGAGATAGGAGAGAGGCTGAATTAATGCTCTCATTTTTGCAATTGCAACCCTACCTACCTGACTATATAAAGAAGCTATAGTAAAAATCGTGGGAGTTGTTAATCCTTTAATGGAATGTTTTCTTGAAGGGATTCTAATTGCAGACAATGAGGGAAGAAATAGTGCTGACACAGGATTTTTTCCTCAGTTACATAATTGCAACAACAGTGTCGGGTATTAAAAACTAATTTTTTTTTTGTTCTTGTGTACGTGACTTAGAATAAAATAGATTTTACTATTTTCGAACATATTGATTTAACACGCAAAACAATTTAAAGTGAATCATTTAACGATATTATGTACAGACATGCTTAGTTCAATGGATTTATCTTTAAGTAGTTAAATGTTATTATTTTTTTTATTTTTCGGTAGAAGTGTATATTAAAAGATGTTGTCAAATGATTACAGTAATAACAATAACTTTCAAATAGCTAATATGATGCGTCATGTTTAGACAGTCAACACTCCTTTTGTACGATTACATCAGCTATCTGCCAATATGAGCTCATAATATTTACACATTTCAGATGATTCATTCGGATTAGCAAATATTTCGATTAAAGGACTAACCCCATGATAGAATGTTAATTTTTCAAAAATAGGGATGAAGGGTGAAAATAGAAAAAATAGTTTACTGTGTCCTGAATCTGGTTCAAATAAATATTATGTATAGGAAAGAATTGGCTAATTTAATATACAAGAGCTGATAAAATATATATTTGAAGATACTTTTTCTCATATTTAACGGGTAAACTTTAAACAAAGAATTCTTTAGATTTATTTTTTGGATGTTATTTCTTTCAAATAACGAGGTTAATTTTAGTCGAAAAATTGGATCTTCTTCAAAATTTCCAAAGTCCATTTATGGTTAAGATTTAAAAGAAATAATCTTAAAAAAATATGTAAAGTTAATCTTCAAAAAAAATGATGACTTTTTCTTGTAATAACTACACAAAAATTTATATGTTATACAGGGTGCCCCGCGTTCAACGACGCACAGTGGATGGACTCCATACATTTAGACGAGAAAAATTCTAATTTTCTTGGAAAATATCTGTTTCCATCTATAATGTTTTAAAATGTAGAAAAGTAACGTAATTTTACAAAAAAATAAGCCTAAGGTAGCCTTTTGCGCGACAAAAAAAATCTTTAAATTAAAATTGGATGATTTTGAACTGATGATTCTTTTATGTTTAGCAGTATTTAAACAGTTTTTTGGTTCTAATGATTTAAACTTGTTCGAAATATATTCTAGAAGTTTTTTTGTCCGAGTCGATTTGGAATTCGAACACCAAACTTTAAAAAATTCCTTCCTTGGGACGCAGACATTTTTTTCTAAAAAGTGGGAAAAAAAAGGGCTTTGCAAATCTTTGCGAAGTTTATCTTATATATTTCTAGAAAGTAGACGTTCAAAGCTATCCAAAACACATAATTTATTTTTAAAGCAACCTTAGGCACATATTTAGATTTTCCAAAACAAACACGGTAAAAACCATTTTTTCTTTTTGTGTTGAATAACACAATTTTTTTATTCAACAAACAAAAATTAAGGCAAGTTTAATACAGATTTATAAAAGTAAATACCTTTACGAACATATACCATTTTTTTTTTTCAATTTCACTTTAAATTGTAATTTTAACAATTATTTTTCTAAAAAGTTTGGGGGATTTAATCCATGATAAACGGGTTTAAACAAAAAAAAAGTGTTTTCAGACTTAACAGTTATCCGTTATAGATAAGAAATATAATTTTTTGCAATTTTAGTCATTGACTTTTTCACGCCTAATTGTATGAAGTCGATTCACTGTGCGACGCGGCCAAAAACCATTGGTTCTTAACGTCGTTTTAAGGCGACAAAATTTAAAGTTAATTTTCTCGTTTTGGCTTCCTTTTCGATTTAAACCACTTTTTTTTATGTTTGGCCTCGTTTTTTTGAGTGGCTCTATAACTTTGCCAAACAGCAACCGATTCTTGAATTTCTGTCTGTATTTACACACTATCAGTTAGGAATTTTTAGCCACTGTACAACTTTTTTCTACTAGGGTAACGGTTTTCCCGCAATTTATTATAAAACTCATTTGTTGGCGTTTTTAACTTAAGTATTATTTTTTTTTCACAAAACATATAATGAAGTATCTTTTTTCCTTTTTTATTTAAAAATCCCAATTTACATATTCTCTTAAAAATACTTGAAATTTTTTTTTACAAAAACTACGTTTAAAAAGAAAAAAAGAAAATTTGAATAAAAACCAATAAACAAACTACATCTTCATTTAGTGTTGGAAAGAGCCAACAGTAGAAAATAAATTAGAAAAATCGTTAACAAAACGTTACACAGAAATCGATTATAATATTTAAATTTTCTTGGATTTTCCTTTTTTGGATTAATAGACATTTAGGCACCCGGTTTTTAGTGTTTGATTAGAAATTAATGAGAGCATCGAATATTAAAAGCAAAAATAACGTAAAATTTTGATCAAAATTAGTTTGAACACATTTTTTTCATTATTATTTTTTTTTTTTTTCAAAATTTTGAGTTTAAAAATATTTTTTTCAAAAATTATTCTCTGGAATTTTAAATTAAAAAAAAAGAACAGACTTCCAGATTTTTAAAAAAAGTATAGGTGATATGGTAAGTGTTGCCGTTGTTTTTTAATATCTCTTTTCTATTTCTAGTCGATTTTTTTTAGAAAATTGCCCCTCTCGCCTAAACGGGGCGAAATAGAGCCCACCCTCCCATACGATTTTTTTCTTTTCTCGACTCAACTTATACGCTTTAGCTTTCTGTCATACTGTATGCGAATTACCCTAAGTATTTTTGTGCTATCTCCATTTGTATAGAAAACTAAAAACCTTAACTGTACCGATTGAATTACATATTTCGAAAACCGTTTTTATGAAGCAAAGTGTCATAAGCTTTTTTGTAGGAAATTTTCTAAGCTACAAATTCGTGATTAATATTTTTTCTGTATAATGGACCGTTAGGGAGATATTCCTGAAAAACCATTTGGGGGGGGGGGGGTTTCCTTTAACCCCCCCGTAAAATTATTAGTGGCGCTCCTATCGATGGGGGACTTTTTACAGTTTCCGCTTTCCGGCGATTTTTCCGTCTGTGTTTAATTTATGTCTCATATGACTGTAATATACTTAAACTTATAATATACTCACTTTCCAAATAAATTTTTTTGCTTTTTATTTTACATAAACAGTAGACATTGGGAGCTTACCTGAAAGAAAAGAAAAAAATATTAAGATAAAAATACAGCATAGACATGTTTTTTTTTTTAATTTGGATTTGCTATAAAATAAGTTAGTTGCAATAATTATCTTTGCAAAATTAAATTAAATCAAGTTTTTAACATGTCTCTACAAAGTTTTTTTATTTTGACACGAAGGTGCCAGCTTTATTTTAAGGCCGAAATAACCCAACCTTTCTCATTAAATGACTTTTATTGTTTCAATGGTTACTGACATAATTAAAGTCAATGAAAGTTTTTTTTTTTTTTTTTGGCTAGATGTATTTATTAAGGGATAGGCTTTATTTTGGCATCAAAGTATTCATGCTTTCTAAACATTATGAGTTTCAATGATAGCTATAACTTGGCCCTTACTAGCGCCTAACAAGGGTCTAGCAAAGGTTACTAGCGAAATTCTCTATAGCGCCTCACTAGTGGTGTAATGTTTAGCCTAGGCAAAAAAGTGAATAAATCCGGGATCCAATTATGAATTTAATACATTAACCCTCATTGGGCAAATGCGCAATGCGGAGGAAGAGCAATGTTGAAAATTAATAACTTTTTACTCTTATTGTATCCTTTCAGAAGCGCGGCAGCTCTTAAAAATATTTAGCAGAAGTAATGTCAAAAGGGTGATATGGCACCTCGCAATCTCGGAATATATGGCAACGGTGCCATTTTCCCCGCCCCTACTTTTGTACCAAATTTTCATTGGAAGGGTGCCTAGAAAACCAATATATCTAAAAAAAAGAGTACCAACGATGGCGATGACGTCTCAGTAACTCATAGGACTAAAACATCTCACTCTATGACGAATCAGATGGACCTGAAGATTTAAGGGACGAAATTTGTGTAGACTATTGCGAGCATAATTCTGTGACAACAAAACAGGATGAGTGGCTTATGAGCATAATATGTAGCCACTTTTGGCGTCAGGATTCATGCACATCTCATTCAACAATACCTACATACAACAAATATGGCCAGAACAACTATAAAAAACAAGAGTACCATATCACCATCCATTTTTTTGCATCGCTTTTTTTCAATGTTTTTTGTTTTTGCCAAAAAAATATATGAAATAACGTATGAATTTAACTTATGTTACTGCTTTTTGTTAAAGAATTAGTTAAAGAATAAAATTATTTTTATTTAATATAAAAATCTGTTTTATTTTTCAAGTAATGAGGAAAAACAAAAATGGGTGCCATATCCCCTGACTTTACCCTATATAAAGGGGGGCGGATTGGTATGACTTCTATCCCCAAAAGAAGAAATTAGGCTCTATTGCCCCTTCCAAATTATTTGTTTTTCATTCGAGAAAATGACAAGTTGACTGCAACACCCGTCTACAAGGGGAAATGGACCCCCCCTCCCACACGATCTTTTCTTATCTCGATCCAACCTACACGCTCTAGCCAAAAAACTTTGTACTTATTTTGGCCTTGTTCGAATTTCTTTTGCCCCCCCCCCCCTAAAAGTTATGAGGTTGACTTAAACAAATTCTGTGCAAAACTTCATTGAAATCGGTTAACGTTAACATGTGCCACCGAGCACTTGAAATTTCCCATACAAAAATTACAGGTAGATTTTTTAGTCTTTTACTAAAAAATTCCGCAAAATTGTAATTGTTGATTAATAAAAATGAGACCTGGCAAAAATCTTAAAAACATGGTAAAGTAGAAAAATAACGATGAAAAGCAGTGATTTTTCTTTTTTTTACATTTTACGTTTTATTGTGGCCAATTAAAGATGCTGCGGGGATATTTTTATTTTTTATTTTTCGTGAAGTTATAAATTGTATAAAATGTATTTTTTTTGTCTTTACCGTCTTTTGGCACGTTTTAACGTTAACCGATTTCAATTAAATTTTACACAGAATTTTTGTAAGTCATGCCTCATCATTTTTAGGGGGGCGAACGAAATTCGAACATTGCCAAAATGAGCGCCAACATAATGTATATGTGAAATTATATATGCATATACATATGTACAGAGTACACATATACAATACCTTGAAATTGTCAGCTAAGGATATTCTAACGAAAATGTAATGAGAAAAAAACGAACTTATTACTCCCAGCAAGTAGTTTTTCTTGAAACTAAATATAAACGAAATTAGCGTAACTAATGGCAGTAAGCATATCGTGGAAAGTTTCGTATTCCTTAAAGTAAAATTGTCCTTCGATAAGGGTGGCATTCGGCCAAATAAAAAAAAATTAATTACACACCCATTAATTTGTCAACACGAAATTGAGTTTCATTCGCTCCATTTTCTATTATATTTACTAAACTGACAGTACATTCAGTCAACTGACCTCACAACACTATAAATTATTATTACTTTGTTAAAGAACACAGTAAATAATAAATTATAATAATACGTACAAAAAAAACATAAACAAATACCAAGCTATGTTTTCCGATTGATTTGTAGAAAATTAGGAGTAACAAATGACATTTGGGAGGGAGAAACAAATGCATTAATAATAAAGGTATATATAAATCGGAAATAGAAATTGTGTTTGGGATTTTAAATGAATGGCTGGCATGTTGCCATTTTTTTTTTTTGTTTACTTAAGTGCATTTGAACTTTTCCTACAGACGAGCTCTACGGGTTAACTAGAGTGTATATTGTATGGGAATTTCTAATTGAATGGTTATTGCCCTACATTCGCAAGGGTCATAAACCATTGAAAATTTATTTCAACAAATATATCTTTTATGGGTCAATGAAAAACCAACAAAAACCGAAATGATTGCAAACAAATTTAATGGTGCAAATGTTGGCCAACAATTAAATGAATTAATACAAGAGTATTGAAAGGACCTTTCAAAATAATTAAAATTGAATTTAATTTAAATCTTTAAATTGAACCACGTTTATTATTTTAACCAAACGATTAGGTCGAAGGATTTTCTAAACCAGCGCTTCAGAACAAATTTGCAATCGCACATTGTAAAAAAGTTTGTGCTTGGCATTAATGTAAAACCATTCCTGAATTATTTAAATTGTAGACTTCCATAACGAAAACTTAGGTAGGTACAGATTTTTCCATCTTGGAATCAAAATCCTTAAAACCAAAATTCTGTCAATCCAAAATCCTGAAAAAAAGTCTCGAAAAAATAAGAAGTTATGAACCTTCCGAAAAAATGTGTCTGGATTTCAATTTCGGAAAGGTATTTATTTAAGTATTTTGAGTGTTAATTCCTGATAAACTTAATACATTTTATACAGTTTTTTGATCATGTGCATTTTTTTCGGATTTAGATGTCAGGATTTTGGATTTTCGGAATTTTGGGTTATCGAGATCTTGGGTTTTCTGGATTTTCGGTTTTCGGGATAATTGGTTAACGGGATTTTAGTATTCTGAATTTCTGGGGCCCTACTCTGTAACTGGTTCCGAAAGTAAAAATTTCCCGAAAACGAATATTTTGTACTCTCTTTTTCTAAAGCGGAATGAAATCTACTACTTTCGGATTGGCAATTCAGAAAGTGGAACTTAAATTATTTCTTTAAAAATTATAATTTGTTCTTATCCGCCTTGTTTGTTCGTGTACGTTTTGATTTCTTAATTTGACAGATCTCAAAAGAAATAATTTGAGACTCGAAAAAACAATCCGTACTATTTTTTGAATTTCGAAAGTTTTAGACAGAACCAATTCAATAGCGGAACGAAAAAAATTTTCGAATAGGAATGGCCCCTGATCCCAACTTTATACAAGCGTGTACGTTGGCCCACAAACTATACAACCGGTCTACCCCACACGACCATTGATGCAGCCTGCTAGTGCCCAGAATCGGTGCAACACTGCATTGTGTCACCATAAATGATGTACTCGTATATTTGTTACAACGCAACGTATGATAAAAGAAATTATAAATGATCAAAATATATTTGTTTTATTTTTATTTAAGGGATTTTGGATTTTTTGCAATAATTTGGGTTTTGTGTTTTCGGGATTTTGGGTTTACTGATCTTCTGGATTTCGGGCTTTTGGTAATTTTGGGTTTTCAGTTGACTGGATTTTCTAGATTTCGGGCTGTTGGGATTTTTGGGTTTCGGGATATCGGATTTTCTAGATGTTGGATAATCAAAAAATACTCTCGGGAATTTGGGTTTTGATTGGTTTTCTAGAATTGGGGTTTTCGGAATTTGTAATTAACTTTAGATTCTGGATCTTCTGGATTTTGGGCTTTCAGGAATTTTAGGTTTTCAGAATTTCAGTTTACTAGATTTTCTGGATTTTGGACTTTTGGAGTTTTTTATTTTCGAAAATTTGGGTTTTCTGGATTTTGAGTTTTCGGGATTTTGAATTTACATTACTTTTTGGGCTTTTGGGAATTTGGTGGTTTTAGGATTTTTAATTGGCTGGATTTTCGATTTTTTTTGTTTTGTTTTCGGGAACTTGGGTTTTTTGAATTTTGGATTTTGCATTTTCGGGATTTTAAAATTACTGAAATTAAGATTTTCGGAAACTTGGGTTTTCTGGATTTTGCATTTTTGGTATTTTGAAATTACTATATTTAGGACTTCAGGAATTTAGATTTTCTGGATTTTGATGGGTTTTCTAGATTTTGCGTTTTCAGGATTTTGAGTTAACAATAGAATCTGGATTTTTCGCTTGTAGAATTTGGCTGTACTAGATTTTAAATTTTGGACTTTCGGAATTTTAAGTACCTATTTGAGAGAGAATAAGCGTTTTTCTGGATTTTGGGTTTTCGGAATTTTGAGTTCACCAAACTACCTTTTACATGTTAAAATACAGTGCAAGGAACGTTTTAAAAGGAGATACCTATGCACACTGGTTTTGAATTTCTGAATATAACAATGAAAGGGAACGTTAGAATAAGGTACAGCATTAGCATTACACATCCATGTACTACGGTTGAAGAAAGAATCTCTGTAATTATGTAACTGTACGTCCGAAATTGGGCTCAAGGGTAAACTGATGAGTATTCTTGGAAGCGCGATTATTCAAGGGACATATGCAACTATCTATTTCATTCGAACATTGCTTAAGCCTAATACGCTATTAAGAAAAAAGTAACACACTTCTGAATTTTTGTTTTCACTCCAAAATTACTGTGACTAAAAAAACACACTTCCTTTTTTGTACCATGTCATTTACTATAATTATCATAAATGCTTTAATGTCAAAGTCAATTTAAGTTTCCTTATTCAAGGACGTATATAAAATAACACTATGTTTTTTTTGTCGAGCACGTACTCGAAATAAATCGATTAAAAGCTACCTAAGCAGTGCACCCTTAACAACTACATTCTCAATAAATATTTAATCATCTTATTAAAATGTCACCCAAGTTGGAAATAAAGTAAAAGTAGTTATAGGTAATTGAGTGTTAAAGTGTAGCTACTATAGGTATACTGTATGTAACACTAATACGTGCTCACATTAACACTGTGATTCACCTAAATAGGTATATTTGTTTTATGGAAACTTTGACAACAATAAGTCAATAACACTTAAGAGTAATACCCATCAAATATTTGTCAGAACGATTTGAATTTGATTTGACACCAATTTCTAGGTATCGAACAAATTGACTTTCAAACTCAAAGTGTCAATTTTGAGACGCTTAGAAAGTAAACCTGTAAATATTATTATGATGCCAAAAAATAACTGACGGGCAGTGGCGTAGCGTAGTGGGGGCGGGGGTGCGGCCTGCCCCGGGCGGAACTTTTAGGGGGTGGCAAAATTTTACAATAAATAGTACGTTTGTTATTATTTAGTGTATAGGCAGCGCAACAAAATTTTACACAGTAAACAACAACAAAGGAATAGTGTCGATAGTTTAGTCAGTAAATGTAGTGAATATAATAGTTGAGATAGGGTTTTGGAATGCCTGGAATAGTTTGACACTCGGTAAAATTTTCTTTGGGGAAGGTTGACAGGCTCCGAATAGTTTAGGATGCGTTCGTTGATATTTTTTTTAAATTTTGTGCTTTGTTTAAACTAGGTGGTTTGGAAAATTAAGGAACATCTAGACAGTTAGTGTAAATTAGCAATGTGTTGAATATTTATGTCACCAAAAATATCATCTGTACACACAATGTTTGCATGTTTTCTGAAGCATATGGAGACATATAAATAAATAAATTTGGTAGCACAAATGGCTCATGAAGAACCAGGGCCTAGCGACTTGCAACTCTCAACCCACACTACGCCACTGCTGACGGGTTAGATTATTATTTTTGTGAAAAAATTAAACTCTAATACAACCTTCTTCACTTTTAATATTTTAATGAAAGAACTTTCTTAAATATAATTGGAAAAATCAAAAGATGATCTCATGAAGCGGCATATTTTAGCATGGTGTTATAAATATTCAGGCCAAAAATCCACAATAGACTTACAAATTTTCAAAATTGATTTCTTAAGAGCCATTTAGTGGGTACAATGCTTTGGAAAATTTGTGGAAAAGTAAATTTTGTTGTTTTTAAAGAATTGGAAATTTTGTGATTTCATTTTTCTAAGGAGTCAAAGTCACCCGAACCGAAGCAGTTTTCCATAAAACCGTGGCGAAGACATCTTTTTTGGTATATTTACATTTTGTCAAGTAAAGTCTATGACGAATTTTCGTTCAAGGGGACAACATTGAAACGGACCATCATCTCTTTGTAGACGAGATACGTCTGTGAATATCTTAACAGGCAAAAAAAGAATATACTGTGAGGAAGTTCGACTTCGGAAAGCTAATATACAGGGTGATCGGTATAAGAAGCACCAAACTGCTGGAGCGAGTAGGTTGGATTAAGAAAAGAAAAAAGTCGTATGGGAGGGGGGGTCTATTCCCCCCGTTTAGGCAGGAGGGGCAATTTTCTAAAAAATTGACTTAAAACAGAAAAAAAAAAATATTTAAAAACAACGGTACAATTTTAATGTTATACTGTTATTTTTTGGAAAGCCAGAAATCTTTTCTTTAATTTTCATTTTAAACTAAGTTGTGTTAGTGAATAGTTTTTGACAAATTAATTTCCAAACTGGAAATTTTGAAAAAAAAAAAAAAATGAAAACAAAAGTTTCAAAACTACTCATTCCAGCAGTTTGGTGCATCTTATGCCGATCACCCTGTATACCGCTTAGACCTTTTTCGAACGAGTTTCTTATAACGTCTGGAGAAGTTCTTTGCCGCCAGCCAAGCCAGCAATATTGCCAAAAAGAAATCACTGGGTCTTGTGAATCAAAAAAAGTAAAAGCTTTTTTTGTAAGTAGCTAAAGCTAACTAGTCATAGCTTTTACTAGTAGCTAAAACTATATAGTTCTAGCTAAAGCTTTATTTCATGTGAATAAAAAAAAAGATTTCGCTAAATAGCTTCAGCTAGAAAACTCTAGCTTTAGCTTTATAATTTCCCCTTTTGTTTGTTTACTAACACATTTTTTAACTTAAGTAGTTTAAGCTTAAACTGTTTTATATA
The DNA here is from genome assembly GCA_947049315.1 of Epistrophella euchroma. Classification (NCBI taxonomy): domain Eukaryota; kingdom Metazoa; phylum Arthropoda; class Insecta; order Diptera; family Syrphidae; genus Epistrophella; species Epistrophella euchroma. Next base: position 113,341,915 of record OX346245.1, on the reverse strand, counting down.
TACTGGAGAGCAATGCAACGTGTTTTTTTTTTTTTTTTTTTAATTTTTTTTTAAATCTGCTCTATAGGATAAATAGTGGTTGCGTGCGAAAAATGTTTTATCATATCGTTTATCGTCCGTCAGTTTGTGTATCTGTATGTCCCCTGTACTGTACATCGAGGTCGAGATTTAAGGGGTTTACCGATTTGGTTAATTTTTTTTGATTTTGACGTGCTATAGTTCATGTAGACTGGCTAGCTCCAATAAAATGGTTTGAGTATTTTTTAGTGTTCGCAAAACGGATCTTATGATTTTGATTAATCTTCGTTTTTTTTATTATTTAATTTTAATAAAACCACGTTACAGCTTTGTGGCAAAAGTTCAGCAATTGGTAAAAGAGTGTTAAATTTTGAAAGAAAATTGTCTCATTTTTGGATTTTTCCCGTACATTTAATCAACAATCTCCCATATTTGCATCCAATATAAACAAAAAAAAAATTAAACTCAGATATCTGAAAAATATCTGCCCCCTCTGCTCAGAGGTTGATGCATCTCCTCTACGCTCTGTTGAATCCCCAAAAAAGTAATTAGACAGCCACTGCACATTTTCTATTGAAAACCGAAACATAATATGAAAGTCATCATCACTGATTTCCGACCATTTCCTATAGAATTTCGGTTGTCTTACGCTTATAAACTTAGCCATATTCGCACTAAAACTGAATAGAATAATGAAAATAAAAACAAGTCAAACCTTTCTAGACAGGAATGAAAGATTCTTGAAATTTGTATAGCTTTTACTACATTATTATAGCTTAAGCTATTTTTATTCATATAAATTGAAGTTTAAGCTGGAAAAACAAGCTAAAACTAAATAAATTTAGCTTTGGCTATTTTTAAATAGCTATTTCAAGAAAGAATCTTTAACTAGATAGTCAAAGCTACTTTTTATTCACGAAAAACTCAGTTTTTACTTAAAAATCCAAGTTTTAGCTTTAGCTTTCTTTTATTCACGAGACTCACTGCGTCTTGCGGGCTGCATTTCATACATATAATGATCTACACAAAGAAACCCCTGGTTTGAAGATTAGATATGCTCGCGGTTTCTCCATGCAGAAGAGGATAAGGGCAAGCGTTTTTTTTTTTTTTTGATTATTTGCAGAACTTTCTAAGCTGAATTTTGAAAATGTTGAATAATTAAGTTTTTGAAATAAAAAATAATGAAAATATAATCGGTGATTTTTCATATTCTTTGTTCTCTTTTCATAAATATGGCCCTATTGCCATAATTAAAAGCAAAAAGAGAGTTAAAATCTTTTAAATATATGAAGCGGGCCATCAAAAAAGGTACTGTTGGCCAAGAAAACGCGTCGGACATATATCAGCTTACCACATCACGATTAAAGAATTGATTTTTGAGCAGATAATAAATTTTCAGAATTTTTCAGAAACAAAATAAGACCCGACGCGGTGGCCTTATTTCGCAGCAATAATTTTAGTAAGGCCACACGACTCATGCGGCTTTATTTCTATTTATAGTAAAAAAAAATATCAATTAAAACAACTAAAAATGGAATTTGAGAATCGATAATTCGTTCAGGTGGGAAAGTATTCCACAAAATTTCAGGTGTAGCAAATTCTCACTCTCGATGGGAATCAGCTCCACTTTGAACATTGGAACAGATTCCCACTAAGAGTAAATTCCTATGTGGAGCAGATTCTCGCGGAATAATTTCCCTTCACCGTCACATGCGTAATAATTTTAAACAAAAATATTTGAAGGCAATCAGATGAAAAGGCAACATATTTTAAGACATTGACTTATTTTTTAATTCAGAATATTAAATTTATTGAAAGCACATTACATCCCTCTATTTTTATTGATTTAAAATATTCTGTAAACTAATTTATAACACCATGAAGTTTATAATAACATCAATTTGTATCACAATATCTAATTTTTAGTACAACATTTTAATAAGGAAGAGAATAAAATATTAAAACTATTATTTAGATCAATTGAATTCGAAAGACTGATATAATAATTGTTTGGAAAACAAATTTCGAACAGTCCTGTATCCACTTCATAGAACCATTGTAAATCCCATACAGTATACTAAATGTTCAAGGATTCTTTGGTAGTTTGGTTTAATAGCACCAATTAAATCAATTTCTTTTATTTGCCTTGATGTATCTTTTCAATCATCTGGCCCCCATAAATTGAAATAAAAACACATGGTATTGAAATGATTCTTTCAGCAAAACAATTTAACGTTTATTATTCTTGAATTAATTGTGGTGTTTTTTTTTATATAATTACAAGAGGCGCAGTATGTTCCAAAAATAGTATAGGCCATGGTTTCAATGTACATAATGTTTATTTGATCTTTTCTTTTCTGGATGTGAGTTTTCAAAATTTTGTAAAACATGGCAAAAAGACTTTCGAATAAATATTTTGCTGTTTTTCATCTTAAGTAGCGAGCGTATTACCTTGTGTTTGTGAAGGGTAAACACTGGAAGTGTGAAATGGATGAATTATAACGAATTTACAATTTTAATATGCGCGAGAAAATAAATACACTCCTCATCGCCTGATTACGACTATACATTTTCTTGTGACAATTCTTCGTGATTTCTTCTTTTGATAATTTTTAAAATTGAACAAATTACTTATCGTTGAAAAAGTTACGTTTAGTTATCCACATGACCCTTATATTTAAGAAACACGTCATTTTTATTTGATTTCAAAAAAGAGACCAGACAAATTTACGATATTGCATAATTTTAGAGTGTAAACGTCAAAAAAAAATGAAATGTCAGTTGTAAAAATGTATTTAGCAATTTTTGAAGGATTCAATTTAGCCACCATAAACTTTTTCTTTTGGAAACAAAAGCAATTTTAGTACTTTCGAATTATAATTCTTTATAAACCAATATATAAATACTCCAAGTCATATTAGCTTAAAACCCATGTATAAAAGCAGAATTTAATAGAATTAGTAGAGGAAGGAGTTATATCATAAAAAGCACTTGAATTTCTATTGCTGATGCTGGTAAGTATATGATAAATTTTTGAGAATCTAAATTTATGATAGGTATAACTCATTTATGTTTTAAGAAACTATTAATTAAATTACTATCCTGATCAAGCGACTCGGAACGTACAATCTAGATAGATGTTCGAATTTCCTTTTGCTTCAATGTGAAACAAAGCACATCGGCAATAATAAATTATAATAATTATTATTTATAGGAGTGAACGACGTCGAGTGAGCTATAAAACGTGCTTAAAATATAAAATAAAATGTGTATTTGTTATTTGCCCCCAAAATAATGCAACCTAAATTAAATAAGCCTATTCCCAGGTACCTACCTCGCCTAAGGTGTGATGTATTTCAAAGTTCAATGATCTAAGCAATATATTTTGAGGTGATGTATTTTAAGGTAGCTCTGGGTGGGTAATGGGTATACTATAAACAACACAATAACCTTATTTTAAATTGTTTTTAAAGGCAAATAAAAATAAGTAATTTATTTAAAAAAAATGTTAAACAATGCGAGCGTTTAAATATAGAAATGAAGATTGGATAGCATTCTGCAGCAACTTAGGATGGATGAATATACAGGGTGATTCACATATGGTGTGACAAAAAGCTAGAGCGTATTACGCTGAGTCGAGATAAGAAAAAAATAATCGTATTAGAGGGGGGCTGTTTCACCCCGTTTAGCAAGGAGGTGCAATTTTCTAAAAAATTTACTTAAAACAGGAAAAAAATTATGTAAAAACAATGGTTATGTACACCTGCAATGCCATGATTAACATTTCTGTAAAGCCAGAAATATCTTCATTTATTTACGGCCACATTCTTGACTTTCTTCAAAACTAGTTTTACCGAAAAACTAGATTTATAGCGGTTTCGAGTTTTGATTTTGTCACAAATTTGTATTACTTTGACGTCTAAATAAAAATATTCATACATAGTTTGACATCTAAATCAAATCAATAATTTTTTTTTGAGAAACTTAAATTTTGAAACCCCTATAGAACTAGTTTCTCAGTAAAACTAGCTTTGAAGAAAGTCAATAATATGGCCGTTAGTTTTTAAATAAATGTGTTTTATGGAATAGTTTTTGAAATATTAATTTTCAAAATTTTGAAAAAAAAAAATTTAACTGAATTTTTTTCAAAATTTTACGTAATTAAGTACTAATTTTGTTTTCAAAATTCAATGCTCCAATTAGTTTTTAGTCAAAAACAGAAATCGCAATGCTTAAATGTCTTTAAGTTTTTGAGAAAATTAAAAATAACGGGAGGGGCAATTTTCTAAAAGAATTAAAATGAAAAAAAGAAAAATAATTAAGTTTCCTATTGAAAAGGTGCTGATAAAATTTAGTGTAGCATGAGCCGTTCTCAAAATATATTGCATAGAACGCGTTTTTTAAAATGGCAGGCGACGGACAACACCTACAGCAGCGCCATTTTATGTTTATACTAAAAAAAAAAACACCTACTAATTTCAATCATAAAATTTGAACAGTATTTTACACCTTTTTTTTTGTAAAGTATTGAATGTAATTAACCCTTTAAAAAAAAAAAAAAAAAAAAAAAAAACTGACTTGATCAAAAAAGTTAATAGATTGATAAATTTACTATTTTCGAAAACTGCGATGCTTTCATTTTTTAATAGCAAATTTTATTTAAATATAAGAAAAATCTTTAGCAGCTACTAAAACACTGTAGGAGAGTTAATCTATGTATATTGAGTACCGCACATAATTTCACTTCAGGCGTTTTTCTTATTTAGCTCAGAGCAGTTCAGAGCTGGGAACCTACTCTGTAATTCGTTCCGCAAGTGAAATTTCCTAAAAACGAATATTTTGTACTCTCTATTTCTAAAGCGGAATGAAGTCTACTACTTTCGGATTGACAATTCCGAAAGTGGAATTTTCGTACTTGGTAACACGTTTCCGAATGTCAAAAGCATTGAAATACGGAAAATTTTTTTTCTACAACAAATGTGGTAACGGAACGAACAAGGAATGTGTTAAAATTTAAGTTTTTTTTAGGTAAGTTGACTGATCATAACAATTTAACCAAATGAATTTTATGTCGAATTCCTTTTATAAAATAAAATAGATTTGTTTAGAAGAAAAAATCGAATTTTCAGGACAAATTCCTTGTATTGAAAGAAAGAATTCGATTCTGTCCACACAAAAAAAAAAAAAAACAATTCGACATGTTGGTCGAATTTAAAAACCCCTGACGCTAAGCAAACATCGAAATAGAGAACAATAAAAATAGAATTGTTCGTTTCTTTTTGGCCTTATCATTTGGATGTGTTTTCCATCCATCTCGCCAATAACTCCCGGACTTCCCGACTTTGAAAAAAAAATATTGTTTGGCTTCTCGTCGTATTTTTTCTATCGCACTGCACACTTCTGCAATAAAACTTGATGTTATTTGTTGTGCCATGCCAATGCAATGGTCATGTCATATATTTGGTGCTGATAGCCTCTTGTCTTAAGATGGCTGGAACTGCAGTTGATCGTAAAGAATTAGAAAGTTCACCTTGTATTGAATTAAGAACATACAAAAAAGTATTTTTCGACAGGTGAAAGCTCTGTACAAAATTAAAATAATAAATAATAGTTAAACAGTGAAATGATTCTTTCCCATCAATGAAATTTTACCTTTTATCACACATTTCCATAATATTTGATTTGTCACATATAATTTTCCGCTCAATTCGTTCTTCATTATTTTCTGCATCCATCCAAACCAAAGTGCAACCGAATCAATTTTCTTTTGTTTTATATTAAATTATTTCTTTAAAAACTATAATTTGTTCTTATCCGTCTTGTTTGTTATTCGTTTTGATTTCTTAATTTGACAGATTTCAAAAGAAATAATTCGAGGCTCGAAAAAAGTAATCCGTAAGTGGAAATAGTAGTAAGTACTATTTGTTTGCATTTCGAAAGTGTTACAGGGTACCAATTCAAAAGCGGAACGAAAAACATTTTTGAATAGGAATGACTTTCGGAACGAAATACAGAGTAGGGCCCTTGAGCCCGAACTGTCAAGCAAAAATGTTGTGTTTTTTTTTAGTTCAGTGAGCTCAGAGCTTGGAATTTATGTTCGTTTTTTTGTTCAGAGTGCGTTCAGAGCGTGCTCCATGAGGTCAGAAACAAATAACCGAACAAACGGAGTAAAAAACTGACCGCGGCCAACTTCATATGGGTATCCATGTAATTTGACAAATGTGACAATTGACTGCTCAGGTGTGTTTCATAATTAAATCGGAGTGCTCTGAACATACTCTGCTCAAAGTTTACTCCGTTTGCTCAGGGTCTGCTCAGTCCTCTGCTCTGATCCAACTCGGAGAAAGAGAAAGAGAAAGAGAAAGAGAAAGAGAAAGAGAAAGAGAAAGAGAAAGAGAAAGAGAAAAACTCTTTTGGAAAATACCAACCCAGGTAAATTTCACTTCAAAGAAATTCCGAATAAATTGAATTTGGTGGACAGAAAAAAATCAAAAAAACTTTTCAGTTTTGGTGTCAAAACTTTGAGGAACAAAAATTTAGATTCGCTAACTCACTTTTTGACGTTGAGAAATCTCTGGGATCGCATTTTTCTGAACATGCCAATTAATTTTCGAATGCGAATTAAATAATTTATACTTAGCTCAACAGAAATTAAGTTTTTATAAATGTTATTTTTCTAAACTGGGAAAAAATTAAATTTTTATATGAAAAATCCACCTTTAGTTTAAATACTATTTTTATTAAAAATCTGTTTGAACTGTGTACCAAAAACGTCATACTTGTATGATAGGGGGATGAAATTGCGTCATAATTTAAATGCAAATAAACAAGTGCATTTATGAGTGACACACAAAGTGTCGCAATTTGTATCACCAACACGTTTTCAAAAAAAGATTTATGAATTGTTTTGTATTTTGAAATAAATAAACAGCAAATACCCCAGTAAGCACATTAGGCAATAAGGGATGGGTGATTCAAGCTTAAAATAAATTTATCGCGATAATAACGATTAAAATAATTTGTAGAAGTGAATGATAAGAAAGGTGACATGAGTGTTAAAATATAAATAATGAACAAAATAAATAACAAATGTAGTGCATATACATATATATCTTGCGGTACATGTTGTTGACAAAAATGTACCTAAATGAAGTGTCAGGGTTCCGAACTGTCATTTACACTGTTCCATTGAAATTCCTGGTTTACACAACAACTGACAAGTTACATAATACAAATAATAATAAGTATACTTACATATGTATGTACCTACATTAAAATACATTTTATCTGATGAAAATTTATGTGGGATAAACGAGGCTGAAAAATGGCCAAAACAAGGTCATTCTTTTTGTACTGCTTTATAAGCAAACAAACAAATATGTAGCTCAAAAAAGTAGGTTTAAATTTAGAGCAGACATGAGTAAAAAGTTAACATCAAATAATTAGGCTCATTGTCAGTCCAAGTCGAAAAATTAAAAATGTATTCAAGAATTTGTAAAGATTTTTGAAAGCCAATACATTTGCGAATAATTGTCGCATTGTGAAAAAAGTAAATATTTACTTTTCCGGACATCGCGTTTTGCGATATTTTAGAAGTTTTTTAATATGTATGTATCTAATTTTTTTTCTCCAAAACATTTTTTTTTTTTTCGTTTCCGAAAAAGTACGCTGGAAAACTTGCAGCAAATGACGGAATTTATATGCAAAGTAAGGTCATTGTAAAAAACGAAACAGAGATGTTCACTTTGTATGGAGCAGCCGGTCATAAGTCTATAAAAACTGAACCACTGAATCTAATTAGATGAAAACTTGCTCTTATGTATGATCATGATCACATGGATTTAAAGTCCGAATATTGTACGCCAATTCATCTGATTTTAAGAGAAATAAACTGTCAAAAATTTAATTTAATATTATGTGTTAGCACACAAAAATGAGAATAAGGGAATTCTTACCCGACTTTCGTACGTAGTTTTGATTATATAGAACAAATTAAAAAGAACATAGCATAACAATTTGACTTAGGTCCATTTGCTGAAATGAAACTTAAGTATTTAAGTTCAACATAAGAGCTTATGTGACAGTTTACTCTGAGGAAAAAGTAGAACATAACCGCCGTAATATTCACGCCGTTTAAAACTTGGTTTAAAAGCCCTTAAACCGACTTCGTTTAACCGAACTAAACCGATAGAATTTGAACGAAAAAATCTCGTTTAAATTGGTAATATTCACTCCGTTTAAGCAAAAAATTCCATTCGGTTTACGTCGGTTTAAATTTGTGATTTAAACCGAACGTCGCATAGCATCGCAAGTATGAAAAAAACTAAAAAAGGCTTTTCTTGACATTTATTTTTTGAATTGTCATTTTATATTTAAATAAAATAAATTAATTATTTCGTGTCAAAGACAAATACGCATTAGAAATGTCTTTCATTCCTCTTTATCGTGTTTTACGTTGCGAAAAAATTTCAACAATAACGTCCACCGCATTGCGTCTTCCAAACATTCCATGAGCGTCGGTCGTGAATTCGGGTCCAATATCTATCATATTATATTAAGCAAGATGGCAACGAAATTTCATCAACCTAACAGCAATACCGCAGCCCAAACACCTTCATAATGCACATATAAATTGCAACAAAAGTTTTTTTAACCGCTCCAAATTTTATATCTGTCCAAACTGAATTTCATTGGTCTGGCAGCGATACCGTGAACATTACACTACCATTATGCACTTTCCTAACAAAAAAATAGTATTAGCATTTTTAAAGTGCATTATAATGGTGCTATGGCTACGGTATTGCTGTCGGGTTGATGGAATTTAGTTTGGACACATAAAATACTATGTAAACAACATTTGGATCGATTCAAAACACCTTTTTTTTTGCATTAATGAATTTTGAAAATGCAATATATGTAGTGGTGCTAGGTATGAGGTATTACTGTCAAGTTGATGAAATTGAGTGTGGACAGTAACCACGAACTATTCTGATTTTTTTGGTTGAATTTTGAAAGTCCATTATGGAGATGTTAGGGCCACGGTATCGCTGCCAGACCGATGGCATTTAATTTGGACACATATAAACATTATGATCACATAATTTGGAGCGGTATAATACACATAATCTTCACTCATTTTTTTGAATTTTGAAAGTGCATTACGTTGGTCTTAGGGCCGCGATATCGCTAAAAGGTCTATGGCATGTAGTTTGCACTGCGGTATACAAATATCATGCTCATGGAGCGATATAAAACACTTTGAGCAAATCGTTTACCAGCTCTCGGTAAGCCCTTTCTGGTTAATTGGTCAACTCTTTCCCAATGTGTGAATAACGTGCACAAATATGATGAGTTTGAATAGCCATCATCGCCGAAAATAACACGATTGAATATTTTGCACTGACTGAATAAACCAATAAAATGTTGAATATTAGCTAAAACCATTTAAACCGTTCCTAAACGACACGAAAATGCCTCGTTTAAGTTGGATTCGGTTTATCGTAGTTAAACCGATCATTCGGTTTAAAATTTTGGTTAACGTCGGTTTAAGGGAGTGAATATTACCAATTAGTCGGTTTAAAAATTTTAAACCGATTTTAAACGGCGTGAATATTATGGGCATAAGAGTTTAAGTTGAACATAAATATTTAAGTTTCGTTTTAGCAAATGGCCCTTAATGCTTTACGTCTTTACATAATTGGAAGCCATTGCTTTTTTTAATGTAACGAAGTTTTTTTGATTCAAAGTTCTAAAATCTACTAAGTATAAAAAGTTTACAACTGCATTTATTATTGGGATATTTTAGCTAAGTTTTGAATAATCATAACAAAATAGCATATCCCACTTTCTGGGCACAAAAAAAGAGGGAATCGGAATGGTTTTTTTGAATTTTTGTATAATAACTGCCGTCACGAGCACGTCAGTATTGTTACTTGCCCGACATGTACGTAATTAGAACTTGCAAATCGAAGAAACCTGTTAAAAAATGTTGTCTTGGTGTAAATCGTGTATTTTAGCATATATTATACAGGGTGATCGGTATAAGATGCACCAAACTGCTGGAGCGAGAAGGTTGGGTTAAGACAAGAAAAAAATTGTATGGGAGGGGGGTCTATTTCCCCCGTTTAGACAGGAGGGCAATTTTCTAAAAAAATTGACTTAAAACAGAAAAAACAATATTAAAAAAGAACGGTACAATTTAATATGCCATGCTATACCTTTTTGGAAAGCCAGAAATCTCTTCATTGATTTTCATTTTAAATTAAGTTGTGTTTTTGAAAAATTAATTTCCAAACTCGAAATTTTTGATTCTGAAAAAATATTATTATCCGCTTGTTATTTATTTCCGTACGTGCAATTTAAAAACGAGAAGTTTTTTATTTATTTATTTAAACCGTTCGTTCTGTGCAAGTGGCCCTTAATTACATAAAATTTAAAAAAAAATTAGTTTGAAACTTTTTTTTTCAAATTTTATGTAATTAAGGGCCACTTGCACAGAACGAACGGTTTAAATAAATAAATAAAAAACTTCTCGTTTTTAAATTGCACGTACGGAAATAAATAACAAGCGGATAAGAATATTTTTTCAGAATCACCAACACAACAAACACAAAACAAATTGAATAATAAACAATCTCTAACGCTTTGACTTGCTTTAAAATTTGACGTGGGAGCTATCCAGAATTTAAATATTTATCCAGAGATCGAGGAAAAGATAACTTTTTAAACTGAGACAGAGAAAAAATATTTTGCCACAACATGATTTGATTCAAATCAGTCAGATAGCTTTAATTAATTATAAATCAGGAGTTACTACTGTCAAAAAAACTTCTGTGAAAATGGCCCTAAGTATAATTTTTGTTTTCAAAATTGAATGCTCTTATTAGTTTTCAATGAAATTCTGATTAATTTAGCCTGTGAGTCAAAAGTTTTTTGAGACGTAACAACTTATACAAGTAAGGTAGTAGGTACCTACTTTATATGAGTCACATTTATTTTTGGTTCCCAGACAAAATATTTTTAAACAAAAGTTACCGGTTTTCATGGAATGCCCTAATATAACACAATGCTTCAAAAACAAATTTCTGAAATTGTTTTGACAGCAACACAATTCATACCATCCGATTTAATACATCTTATAGTTTATGAGAAAACAAATTTTAAAAAGAGGCTGGATTTGATCCACACTGATAACTTCCCATTGGTTCCTTTTGAAACTCGACACCTAACGTTATTTTTTATAAGAAAATTACCAATTAAAAATCTTCGAAAAACTTATCAGTTGTGCAATCAAGGGAAGGCTGTCTGCTCTAAATATATGCGACACGAAAAATTTCAACAATTATTAGCAGTTTTGTTTTGGAGTTTTTATGGCCCAGACATTTTTTTTTTAAAACCTTATCAATTACTAACTATGGCATTGTATGCAGGCATTTTTTTTTTGCAGTTTTTTTGGCCAAGAAAAAAAAAACGTTAATTGAGTTTTTTCACACCGATTATTAACAACTTTGTGTATCTAAAGTTAATATTTTTGTTTGTTCTCAAGATATTCGACATTTTTTAACAATTTTTAATGTTTTTTTTTAATTTAAAAAAAACCGCGAGTTGTTTTTTTTTTTTTGGAAGTATAAACAATTTTTCATTACTTCATTATGCATAGAATGAAACCAGGCCGAATTCGAGAGCATTATTTGTTCTAGAGAACAAAGCCATTTTACAACTTTTTTTTAAATTACTGTAATAAAAAACCGCAAATTGAATTTTTCTGAAAATCCTTTCTGCACGTTATGACCTTATTATCTGTAAAATAAAATTTATTTGAAGTCGATATCTTTATGCGTTCTCGAGATACGAGCGTACGAACGTACGTACACAGACATCTCTCTAAAAACAATGTAATGTGTCCTATTACACGTTGACTTAAGAGTCATGACTCTCTTCAAAATTGAATGAGTGCGAAGGAGAAAAAAGATCGGATTTCACCTTCGCACCCATTGAATTTCGAAAAGAGTCATGACTCTAGAGTCAACGTGTAATAGGGCACTCCGACTCCATAGACTTCGAAACGTCGAGAAATGTCAAAATTTTCAATTTAACAAATCGGACCGATTACGATAACTTCCAATGTGAAGTTAAAAATCGTTGCAGTAGGCTTTTAGACAATTTTTTAGGAAAAAAATGAATATGCAATTTTTTTTTAGATATTATTCCATGTAGAATGAAAAATTGAATTTTTTGAATATATCAATAAAAAAAATCTGAAATAATTTTTAAATCGAAAATTTCTTTTTTTGTAATTTTTGAAATTATTAGCCGTTAACGATAAAATGAAAAATCAAAAAACGGTTCTATGAACGGTTCTTTGTAAATTTTTTTTCACCAAAATGCAGACCATACGACCACTAGTACACACAAAAATTTCAAAAAAGATCGTTAGAGCCGTTTGTTAGATATATAAAAAATTTAAAGACGGTTGTATGCAAGTACCGTTATTCTTTTAGCTTAAAAAAAGTCCCGATTTCCCCTGTAGGAAATCACTTAAAAGTCTTATGCTCCAAGTTTGAAGAAAATCGCTTCAGGAGTTTAGGCTGTAGGCCGAGGTACAGACAGACAAAATTGCGGGACCCACTTTTTTCGTGTTTTCCATTCTCGTAATGTCAAGTTTAATTGACATCTCGAGTTCGATTTTTTGCACGAATTCATAACTTGCCCAATATAACCTTTATCGCAAGTAAAAATCCTTCGAATTGATTGCTATAAGAACCGAAAACAACGATACAAATGTGCCATTTTAATTGTTTATTTTTTGTCTTTTTTCTTTACGTTCGATAATTTTTTTTTGTTAAAAATGGATTTATTTCATTTATTGTTATGGACATTTCGATTTTTTTCTTAAAAAATTTGTTTAAATCTGTCCGACATCTCTTTTCTTCTCCGAAAAATCTTAAGTTGAATCTAAGAGCAATTACTATGCACTTAGCAAACAAAGCTTGCATCTACTTTTGTATTAAATTTCATTTTTTTACGGTGATTCTTGGGTAATTCATAATAAAATATAAATTATTCACTTACCTTTCTTGATGTTCTAGGCCTTCAAGTCCGTCTTCAATTACACTTTCGTAAACACCACTTCTCTGTCGGTCACCAAGCAGGCGTTGTCGATCTAAATCACCTTGCTGGAAGAAAAAAAAAACGAATATAGTTTATATTATTTAAAATACAACATTACAAACTACATAATATAATACTGGTAAATGATTATACGCTTAGCGTAGTTTCAAACACGTCAATATCGGCGATTAATGATACAACTTTTGCCATACTAAAGGGTGTTTTTTTTTAAGTAGATTTGCATGCATATAACCTAAAAACTAAATGCCATGAAATTGGCCTGTTAAAAAGATAATTTCTTCCCCTAGGTGTTTAAAAAAAAAATTAGGCATAAATGGGCAAAGCGTTGCTGCCTAAAATGTAGGGCAATCTGACAGTCCAATGTTCGACCACTTAACCGAGGAGCTAAGCTGTATATCGGCACTTATTATTTTGGAAGCGATTGTCCAGCATAAAGCGTTGTACACATTATCGATCATGTTTTGACTGATGTAAGTCACTTGGCTCATAAGATATTTGTGAGTTTAATTGTCTGACGTACACACTATCAGTCATCAGTCAAAACTTTCAGTCATGATTGATAATGTGTACCATGCTTAAGTTCTATTCATAATGGAATGGCAAACTAATGACTTATGCCCGGTTGCACGAAACGCTTTTAAATATGTATTGTTTCGATAAATTTTAAAATGACATTTAACGGTTGCACCAAACAATTTTAGTTCTGAAAACCAATAAACGAACAAAACTAAAATGCCATTTTCCTTCAGATAAATTTTAATACCCACTGGGTATTAACACTTATACTTATACTTTTTTGACATTGTGTTAATACTCAGTACGATAGTGTGGAAGGGCTTTTCAGTGAAGTTTGACATCTCTCATATTGCTATCTCACTTGCACTGGTTAAACTTTTTCGTTCAGTTTAAAGAAAACAGATGATAAAATCCAGGGATGGTTCGCAAACAGTGAAGGGAATTGGTGCAATTTAGAAAAAAACTGGTTTTAGGGGATTTTGGTGCAACTGGCCATTAGCATACAATTCATTTGTCAGCTGTTAAATTTACTGTCACTATTTTTAAGCCGTCCACGTCAAAATCAAAAATTCTTTGGCAACATTGTATGAACAATAAATGATGATTAAGTACCGCAGTTACCCTCCTTAGATTGGAAAGACATCCGGAATAGTGAGTATCATTCTAACCCACAAACTTTTGTGACACCCAAATCAATCTTAACGAAACAGCGCCTTAAATGAATGCCTACTTTTCATGGCGAGAAACTGCTACTTATACCAGTTTATCGTCATGAAAAATAGTCTCGTTATTTATACTTTCAATTAGGAAAAGACTAAAGAAATGCCAATTTATAACACTTTTGTTTTTATACGGCTCCCAAAGGTAGGACATAGAGTTTTTGTTGCAGGCCACGCAAAGTCCTTGAACTTTTAATATCGATAAACTGTTATAGCTGTTAAAATTTGGCATTTATACAGTCTCGTCCTTTTAAAGGAGATAAACTATTATAACTGTTTTATATTTCAATTTCTCTATTCTCGATCTTAAATTACAGAAATGCCAATATATGCTTTATCACTGCTCATTGTAAGCCTGAATTTAGACTCTATTTTGTCTTCAGTTTATATAGTGTTTTTCTTTTTTTCAAAGTGATAATTCAACTAAGAGATGCGCTAAACTAATTACATCTTTTATACTCTAAACACGCTACTATTTTATTTCAAACATCATACCTAACAATAAGCCTTCGCATTTTTCATTAAAAAAAAACAAGCTATACAATAGTGGTACAGAGTTTATAGGCGGAGAGCCGACCGTCGGATGAGCCATTTCCGATGCATTTTTTTTACTCAAACTTATCTCATGGAGTAAAAGGTTCCAACACTCAAACGATAGAGCTTGACGAAATAGAAACAAAAATATAGGGTTTCCTTATTTAACATGGGTGCGTGATCTTGGCAACCCTATTTCCGTATTACTGTTTTTGGACTATGACTTTTGAAAGATGACATCGTACTTCCTCTATACAAAAATAGGGTTGCCACTTTTAAAATGGTTGCAGGATTGTGACAACCCTATTTGAAGAAAAAAAGTGTAATAAACATTTTTTCATTTGAGACATGTAGGTATTATACACCAAATGACATCTGAGAATCTGTAGAAAAATATGAAAACAAATTTAAGAATTGAAAAATAACTTCAAAAGGTTTAAAAAAAATATTTCATTACAGACTTAAAAGTTTTCAGTAGGATTTTGAATAAAAAAAAATATTTCTTCTATAGACTCAACTGAAACCGGGATAATTATTTTAACGCTTAATTCTCATTCTATCTGAAAGTAGACATTTGGCACTTGAAGTAACTCTTAAAAGTACATGGTAACCCTGTTAATTATAATTATATACCGAAGTTACTAGTTTTTTAGATCAAATGCTTAAAATTTCATAAGGTAAACGCTAAAATCATACACCAAAGTTTAGACTGTAATGATCTTAAATGGTTGCATGACCTTGCCAACCCCGATTTAACACACTCGGTCTATATCTACTCTGCTCGTAGGCTAACTGAAGCTAGTGTTAAAGTTTATGGTCCTTACGGGAATTTCGAGGGGAATTTTGTTTTCTCTCGTAATATTCTACTCCTGCGAAAATTGTTCTGCTATCATTAATCTTCTGTCGGAAAAATTTCCTTAAACATCAGGAAATAAATGACGGTTCCCCTGGAAAATTTAATTCTGATACCAATAAATTCCGAGAGAAGCTTTCAAATATTATTCACGTTTCCAAAGAAAGGTAACATTCCCAGAGAAATTTTTGTTCGATGTAAATTGGCAACCGACATAATCTAACGAAAAGTAGCTTTCCGATTTATCAAAATCCCCTGCAACACCCCTACTTGGCCCACTATAGGATTTGTAGTATATGCAAGGTTGGGTGAATGCAAAGTTTCTTTTGCATTTAAAGAATCTGGAGTTAAAGGAACTTTGAATTCATCCTATAGATATCCAATTAAAATTGTGGGTTTTGATTTTATCAAATTCTCTAAAACTAGAATTGTAATTATATTTAATTAATAATAAAATAAAAAAAACGATGCCTCAATTTTTATCATTTGGAAATTCTTATTTAGTTGGACATAACCCCCAATATTTTTTTTTTTGGGGGCTTGGGTCTCATTTGGGTGGGACTTAAGGCCCAAATTCAATTATGGCTTTATGTCCCAAATTATTTCCAGAAAACATAACCCTGACTTATGGTCATTTTTTTCTCCAACGTCTATTTTTTTTCATTTTTGCTTTCAAACGTTCATATCTTGGGTTGTAAATTTTTCACATTTCTTTGCATATATACATGCCTTTTTGATATTCTTGTAGTCTATCGATTACAAAAACAACCAAATCTCTAGCATTTTTCGTTTAGAAAATAGATTCTAGGGTTTATCTTTGTTTACCCTAATTTACCCCATTAAAAATGCGATTTTTAAAAAAGCTCGTATTTTAAATTTTTTGAATAAAATTTACTTTTTTTGTTGTTTTTTATTTATGTCTTCAAGACATACCATCTGAGCTGTATCAGATAATTGTAAAAACCCGAAAAATCACCTTTAAAGCTTGGCAACTCTATGCCTTGACCACTTCACGCTAGGCAACCCTTGCGCAAAATGTTTGTTTAGAAACTACCTACAATACTGCATACTTCTTTTGTCTGGTACCTCGATGGGGGTACGTCGTTCTATGGTGGGATCTTAGACTAGTAAACTAATTGAATAAAAATAAGTAGGAAAAGAAAATGGAAACGTTTTAAGTTGTCTATATTCAGTTTTAAAACTAGTTTTAAGTTTTAATTATTAGAGTACCTACAGAAATTCTCTCTAGCTTAAATGATAACAACACAATTGAAAGCCTAATAATATTTTTTTTATTTTTTCTCTTTTATTATCTTAGTAAAAATTAATTTAAAAAAAACTAATATTTTTTCACGTTTTTAAATTTTTCACTTTTTGTCCCGGGTTTTTTATGGTCACCGTACCCATAATGCACTTAAGTGACCAATAAACAGTTTCAACTAAATAATGTGCGGTCGGGACCAATTTTACTTAAGCATTATGGGCGTATCATTATGAGAAGAGAACAACTCTTTAATTTTAAGTAGATTCTTTGTAACTGACAGTTAAAAACGTAAAATTTTTTATAAACTGGCTAAATATAATGCAATAAGACAGATAACCTGTCAGGAGCTCCTAAAATCACAGTCCTTATTGTATTTTTTGGAAAAGTAGAACAATATAAACTGGTATAAGTTATCATATCAAGGGCGTATATAATAAAATATCTTTTGTAAGAGAGAGAGAGAGAGAGAGACAAAAAAATAACAAATACAATGAACATAATACATAATATTTATCATTTTTATCTACCAAAAAAAAAACTCACCTGCATCTGGGCAAACGTATTTGGTCCATTGCTATGATAAGAGTTCAAACTTAATCCATTCAAGTCAGATAGTCCGCATTCTACATCTGAATTATTTCCGTCCATTTCATTTGGATTCGAATCTGATTCGTCGTCAGCTATAATTAAATTAAAAAAATGTAAAAGAATAAATAAAAATATTTGAATACCAAAAATCAAGTCAACAAAATAAGATACAAAAACAAAAAGATATTGAAATCGATATTTTAATTACAAGAAAACTCAAACGAATCGTTAATCATTGTTGTGTGATGTTAATGCTTCGGCAATCATCTATAAGAAGGTTATCAAGAAGAACTTGATACCCGTCGTCGCCGCCGCCGCCGCCGCCGCGCCGCCAGTCACGCCAGTGATGTCAATTGAATTAAACCTTTTTTTTTTTGCAAGATGCCTGCACAACTTTTACGAAATTAAATCTTGGACAAAATCACACAACGCACAACCTGACAATCAAGAGGAGTAATAATAACAGTGAGGTGAGATGATGTCCCTGATGGGCCCTGGTTGCAGATGCACTCTTAAAAACCAGAATCAGAGCATCAGAGCACAAAAGTGAGAAAGAATAATTATTAAGCGTGTAAAACTTTTGCCAGTTAAATTCACGTACGTACAACTACATAATTAGAAGTTTATCTTACTCAACTAAAAATACGGACTGGATCACTGGCTAGTAGGTACCTAAGCACAGTGGGACAACATGGTCTGAAATTTTGAAAAAAATTAAAATTTTAAAACTTGATTTTAACTTATAGAATATGAAATCTTACATTCTCGCTTTCAGACAAACGTTAACATATTCGTTTTTTGTTCAAAAAAAAAAAGAGAAATTTTTGCTTTAGTGCGTTTCAATTAAATTTTAGCACATTAAACATAGCATGTGTACAAAAATTGTGTATTGATTAGACTTTCTTAAATCGTTTGATAAATAACTAACAATGAAGAATCAGTCTATAAAGGCATATCATGAGGTTAAAAGATGACAAATCCACAGTGAAAATTTTGACATAAAATATTTCTCGTTCGTTTTAGTCGGTTTTGATTCAAATTATAGTGTTACCTATAGTACAGATAGTGAAATGAAAAGTAACTATAAAAATAAAAAAGATCAATTCACAAGTCGATTTAAAAATTGTATTTTTATCCAACTTTAAGGAAATATTTCCCCAATGTGCATTATGGTGAATCTTATTTTAATACTATACAACCACTGAGTCAGTCATGAAATAAATATACTTGCGAGATGAAATTTGTATCTGGATTTTGTTTCATTTTTAAGGTTGGTGAATGGCGCAGAGTAGAGATAAGAAAAGTTATCTATATTTACATATTTATTCATTGGAGGTAATGTTTAGCAAATAAAGCTTTGAGTTTATTTATTTTTTGCTTTGAAATTAACATAATATAAAATTAAATTGTTGCAGGCTTACTTACTTACTTTTTTACTTAATGAATATTCTTTGGAAAAAATAAATTTTAACTTTTAAATCAATCATTCCACTTGAAGGACAATTTTTTAGGGTTTGAATGGTGGTACAAGCGTGGTTCAATATATATAGCATGTGGTTCAGGAAATCTAATTCGCCGATGTCTACGGATTAAGTGAGGTTCAACGATGGTTCAAGGTTCAAGTATGTGATACTTATCCAATCAAATGCCTGAACCATCGCTAAACCTCAGTAAATACGCCGAAATCGGTGAATTCAAAACACTGAATTCTACAACAGTATACAATTGACACTTAAGCAGCGTTGCCGAAGTTGTACGATCGTGATTTTTTGACACGATAATTTCCTCGTGGCACGAAAAGGTTCAATATGGCACGTTTTTATATTTCTAGTATTTTACTCAAAATGAAGCAAATTTCAACAAAATTTAATGAAAATTGGTCCAAATTTCGTAAAAAGTGGGCTTTCTGCCCACATAATTTTTTACAATACACAAACAGAACAGAGCAAATGATTGATTACAGGTTTTTCAAAAAAAAAAAAAATAGAAGATTTTGTAGTTTTTTCATGTGGCACGAAAATGCACGTTTTTTCAGAAATATGGCACGTTAATTTCATTTCGGGCGGCAACGCTGCACTTAAGTCACTTTGTTGATGCTGAGAACCATCTTATGGAGTTTAATAATACATGCAAGTCATCCCCTTAGCTTCCTAAACATATGAATATAAATATAAAAGGCGTGTTTTTTTTTTTCTAATTTACATCGGCTTAGACAAAAAATTATTTCACAAAATAAGACAGACACAAATGTACAGTGACTTTCAATTAAATACGTCACTAAATTTATTTATTTATTTTTTTCACGTGTTCAGTTCTTTCAAGAATCCAAAAATCTTCGTATTCTTCATCTTCGGTTCCCAAAGCAATGATGACTTACTTTGCCGAAAATAAAAAATAGTTCCCTTGAAATATTGTAGCTCTAAATTAATTTATTCTGGATATTAAAAGCTAAATTAAATTTTGATAAGGGGAAATTATCGCTTCGGAAAAATCGACGGAAAGTAGACTTGGTTATTTGCAATTTTCTCAAAAACTAGAAGGCATTTAGACATCTAGTTTTTAGTGTTTGATTAGAAATTAATAGGAGCATTGAGTATTAGAAACAAAAATAGTAATTAATAACGTAAAATTTTGAAAAAAAAATAGCTTTAACACAATTTTTTCATTATTTTTTCAAAATTTTGAGTTTGAAAATAGGTTTTTCAAAAACTATTCTCTAAAATAATTTGAATTAAAAACAATATTAAAGAACAATATTGTAAGTGTTGCCGTTGTCTCTTAATGATCTCTTTTCTATTTCCAGCCGATTGTTTAGAATATTGCCCCTCCCGCCTAAACGGGGGGGAATGGCCCGCCCCCCTCCATACAATTTTTTTTTGTTTTGACTCAATCTATACGATTTAGGTTTTTTTTTTCACCACACTCAAATCATCCTGTATATTTATGAAAACTAAAAGCCTTAACTCTACCGATTGAAATATTTCCAAAACCGTTACTTTTATGAAAAAAAGTGTCATAATCTTTTTTGTAGGAAATTTTCTAAGCTACAAATTTGTCATCAACATTTTTTTTGTACAAGGTACCGTTAGGGAGATATTTCTGATAAACCATTTTGGGGGGCCTTTAACCCCCCGTTAAATTGTTAGCGGCGCTCCTATCGATGGGGACTTTTTACAGTTTCTTAAGAACACCATCAGGAGGCTGTATTTCAAAATCCAGCTTTCCGGCAATTTTTCCGTAATTTGGCTGTTTTTATGTCTAATATGACTGGACTATGAAGAAAATCGCCCTTAGGGCCATTTTTTTCACTATTGCTCAACTTGAGGCAAACTCTTAAGTTGATCAACTCGCGAGAGTTTACCAAAACTCGAGAGTTAAAACGCAATTTTGAATTTCGTTTTTTTTCACTCTATTTTTCTCAACTCCCCAGTTGAATAATATCCCTGTGATATTTGTGAAAATAGAACATAACTGTCATTTTCAATTTTAATTTTAATTTATTGTGTTATTTAATTTGAAGTTTTTTTTCAATATTTTTGCGTGTTATTTTGTGTTAAATTGTGTATTGTGACATCATACCTCGAAACCCAACAAGGAAAAAGCGTCGGAGAAAATCGCGAATGCATTTACTGCCCAATGAAATAGTTGGCCAATTTACCAAGAAGAATTGTTTCGGAGCATTACCTGATGTATTTTTTTTTACCTTTTGTTGTCTGTAATCTGTTTTTTTGTAACAAAATTTAAATGACAAAACAACATTTTTATGTAAACTCTAAGGTTTGCTTGGTCAACTTCTAGTTTTTCCAGGAGTTGACAAAATCTAAAGTTGATCAACTCTAGAGTTGAAAATCGAAAGTTAAAAACGTCAATTTTGTCTGAATAAAAACAAATTCACAAGTTAAGAATAAAAATCCTCAAGTTATGTTCAACTTTGAGTGAATAAAACCGGCCTAAAGTTAAGCGTTCTTAAAGTAGAAAGCTAGTCCCTTCAGGGTTAAAGGCAATAAGTGAAAAAAGTGCGAAAATTTCGCGGTTTTTTTTAGATTTTTGACAATGTTGCCTTTGGGTGCTCGAGATCGAAAACATGAGTTATTCAAAACACATGCACCATAAACAACTCAGCAAAACATCAGAATTAACGGATTTAAAACAAGGCGCTCCTTTCCAGGCAACAAGATTACTGGGTTGTAATTATTAGTGATGTAGATTTTGTTATTTTTGGTTATTTCCAAAACTAGAAGACATTTAAGCATTTCGTTTTTAGTGTTTGACTAATACGAACAATACAGAAGTCCCAGCTAAGGCTTATAACAAATTGCAGCAACCTTTTATAAGAATTTTATAGATATCAGCTATTACCTGCATACATAGTTAAAAATTATAACTTAAACTAAAAAACTGTGAAAAGCTGTTTATTGAAATAAAAGTTTGTCAGCTCCACAATTTTTTTTCTATTAAGCGGACCAATACCACTAGAAAAAGCCTTAGGGGCAGTTGTACGAACGCATTTCAGTCTTGGTTAAAGTTTTAACACACCGATTTCAGCGGATTGACTGAGGTTCAACGGTGGCCCAAGCATTTAATTGGCTATTACCTAAGGTGACCATGGGCGGGGCAGTCTGACTTTCGAGCTATGTGTCCCGCTATCTTCAAAGAAGGCAAAAATATCCCGCTTTGAAAAAAGTCAATCATTACTTATGATTCAATGTTTCGTTCATTCAATTTAATAACAGTCAAATAATGTTCTAAAAATTGCTCATACAAATATTACAGTAAAGGATCATAACCACCTTATACAAAATATCGTGTTAAATAACATAACCTCGAAAACAGCGAAGAAATGTTCAAACGGGAATATCTCAAAAATGTGATGTGATGAGGGTTACAAGTCCACAAATCAAAATTGGACTTTTAAACTACACTGAAGAGCCATAACTCCCCGTTTAAGTGGGTCAACAGTTATATTATAAATCTACAACTGCTTTCGCCAATTTTTCAAATTTTGTTTTTATAAATTAAAAAAGTTATTGTGAAAAACTCAAATAATTACAAAAAAAAATAAATTAAAATATTTTAAAAGTTTTTTTTTTTTTCAAAGATTTTTTAACGGCCATATTTTTGACTTTCTTCAAAGCTAATTTTACTGAAAATCTAGTTCCAAGGGGTTTCGAGTTTTAATTTTTTCACAAGTTTTCATTACTTTGACATATAAATCAAAATATTCATACATAATTTGACATCTTAATCAAATAAATTATTGTTTTTGAAAAAACTTAAAACTCGAAAACCCTATAGAACTAGTTTTTCCGTAAAAATAGCTTTGTAAGACAGTCAACAATATGGCCGTTAGTAAAATGCGAACAAGTTTAAAGCAGAAATAATAAACTAGACAAATATTTTTCATTATTATTTATGTTTTCGATCGCCTTTTAATATGTCCTTCTTTTTCTAGTATCGATGTCATATACAGGGTGGGGCAAAAGGTATGAACCGGTTTTGACCGGCTGGCGCTCGGCCTGTGGTTGTGGTGGGAAAAGAGGATGGGTCTCGTTGTGGCAGTGTAGTAGGAGTCTAGTTTTCATTCAGTAGCAACCATGGTTTGGACGGGAGAGCATCGTGGGTTTGCTGTTAGGACTTTTTTGAAAATGGCCGTTCTTTCATCACCACGCAGAAAGCCTTCCGACAGCACTTCAATATCTATCCCTGTGGGGGGAAACGTCCCTGGCGGTAATGCAATTAGACGTTGAGCTAGGATATTGGAAAACACTGGTTCAATAGCAACAATTTGGGATTATTGGTCCTTAGTTCTTCGAGGATAGTGGGCGAACCGTCACTGACACCGCTGAGCGCTATGTGACAATGTTGAAAGAGTTTTTTGAACCCGAGCTGGAAGAATTGAGTGAAGCAACTAATCTGTGCGACATCTGGTTCCAACAGGACGGGGCTACATCTCATACTGCTAGGATTTCAATGGCGAGATTGAGGCCAGTGTTCCGCTAGCGCCTCGTCTCTTTGAGAGCTGACGTTGAGTAGCCTGCGCGCTCACCAGATTTGAGCATTTGTGATTTTTTTCTTTGGGGGTACATAAAGAAAAAAGTGTTTAATCTTCGTCCTGGAAGATCTTAAGGACAGAATCAGAGAGGAAGTTACGGCAATACCCTTCGAAATGTGAAGAAGAGCGGTTGAAAACTTCAGGGGGGTCATTCCGTAATTTTCAAAACGATAATCATCAAAACGATTATCGCTGACGTGATCGTCAATAATTTGCTTCACGTAATTCAAACACTATTTCCTCGTCTATCGTTTTTCCAAATTGTCAAACCATCATTGAAATGTCATAATAACAATTTGCGTTATTAGAACGAAGTTCTTTAGTGCACGGTTTGTTTGTAAGCCCAAGAAATCGGCAGGAATTTACATAAGATGGTGGCGCAATGGAGTAGGTACTTGCTTCTTAACCGAAAGGTTCGGAGTTCGATCCCTGCTGGCGACACGTTTTTTTTTTTTTTAATTTTCATATAATTTGTATTTCTTTCAAATGTTTGTTGCCATTTTGCAAAATAAGTAAATTATTTCACTCATTTAACTATAGTCACGTTCACGTACAAACTTACATACAATCATGAAAACAAATGCGAAACGATACCTATTTAGGTATCGTTTAAAAGCCATGGTTTTGACGATAGCGTTTTGATGATAATCGACTTACGTGAAGCAATTATTTGATCGTCAAAACGTGCTCGTCCAGACGATATGCATTTTTAGGGTTACATGTAGTAGGACTATCGTCGAAACGTTATCGTCGGGTGATAACCGTTTTACGGAATGAGTCCCCAGAATTCGCCATCAACAGTGCATCGCGGCTGACGGCCGCCACTTACGTGATATCATCTTTAAAACTTAATGTAAACAACTAGATTCTGTACTGAATTAAACAATATAAACATAATATCTGTATGTTAAATTGTTTTTGTTTTACATCCTTCTAAAACCGGTTCATACCTTTTGCCCCACCCCGTATTAGAAAAACGAGTGAAGGGGCAAAGCCCCTATAGCCACTACGTTGCTACGGCACTACTTTCGATTGGGAACAGTTAAGTATTAGCATTTAGAGAGCGAACGGTTCTGAAGGGAAAAATGTATGGCCACCTTACTACATATTATCGCATATTTGAACCTTCAACCACGGTTAAACCGTAGTTAAACTGCTGAAATCGGTAGGTTAAAATTTCTGACCCACGACGCGACACGGTTGAGTACATAACCAGCCCATGCAAATAACTTTGTTCTTTAATCATAAATAAACATTTAAATAAAATAATACAATCTGTCCGCTCATTTCGTTAAAAAACAAATAGAAATATGAGGAACAAATTATTCATGTCCCTTCGTTATAACCGACTTTAACTGTAAATGCAGCATAAGCTTGAAAAAAATACTTTTTTCATCGTCTGTGACAGGAGCCATATTAAAGCTGGTCGCTTTCACCGATTTCTTCGTATTTTTAATATGTCTTAGGTACCTATCACTCTTCTGAATCAATTACTCTAAATAATTAGCTTTTTTTCGGGGTTGAACCATAAATTAACTTAACTAGGTACTATGTTTACTGTATTTTACGTTTTTCTATTTTTTTTTTTATTTAAAAAAAATATAGCGATACACTTTAAGAGAGCTAAATATTTTTGTTTACTCATTATTGTCAGTGAACAAATTTTCTTTGTTGAAAGATAACAAATTGCAAACAAAATGACATCATTTTAATTTTGTTAGAAAATATCTACATTCACAATAACAGTTATAAATTAAAGGATTGTGTTGCATTCAACTTAAATTTGTTATTTAAATAATTTCTTAAATTATAACTACTTTTACTAACTTTTCATATAAGTGGAGGTTTTAGAAGTACCTGTTTTAAAAGTATACGAAAGAATTTTGTCCAGAAACACACCACAACGAACTGAATTATTGTTTATTTAAAATAAAACTAAGCATTCTTGTACAATTGATAGCGTCTGAGTCAAATTGTTTTCTATACCTTAATGCCAATCGTAAAACGTCAATGTATCTTATCTTATCGAAATAAACTTTGATAAGTGAAAAGGGGGACAACGAAAATACTTATGTAGGTATAATTAAAACAAACTTACTATGTCTCATTTTTACAGTGTGTTGTGGATTACGTATAATACGAATTTGTCGATCCGGATGATGAGGTTCACCAAATTCACCACCAATATCTTTGGGTAATTGCCAAAGTGCACTGCTCTCTTCTAGTTGATCCCTTGGAAAGTATAATGGAGCTAATACTTCATAGATACCACGTTCGTGTGCATCAACACACAATATCACAATTTCCGATTGAAATCTTTCTAAAAATCTACGAATGGTGCCTGAAATGGTAAAAAAAAAAATTGTTTAAAAATTTTGAAAATTCAGTTAATTTTCTGAGTTACTACTAACGTAATGCTATGTGAGCTTCTAAATCCGCTGGAAAGTTCCTTTGAATTGTACTTATATTACATAAAGCGATTGTTTTAAGATTCAGTTCTTTTGCTTTGTATAGAACGTTTCTGAAAAAAAGAAATACAAATTTTTAAAAAATTGAAAAAAAAAAAAAAGTAACTACATACACACAGGGTCCCGGTAGTAATGTTTTGATTATAGGCCAAGAGCTAAAGAGAGAACTATGACTATCAAATACAAAAACGTCAGCTATACACTCCGGTTGTATCGATTAGCCCATTCGTTTTGGTGTTGTCTCTACTTATTTCAAAACCGAAACGAAACGCCTAATCTATCGAACCGGAGTGTAATACTGACTTTTTTTATTTGACTGTCATTATTTCTTCCATTACACAAAAACGTTACTACAAGGATTGGCCGTAATCCATAACAACGTAAAAGACTGCCATTATTTTTAAAATCGAAAAAAAAATGGTGTTATTTTAAGAATGGAATCGGTCATTTAATCGATACAAGATGTCACTAGCAGTAAAGAAAAGAATTTAAATAAAAAAATGAAACACGATTTAAAAAAAAGCATTTTATTTTTTTTTTTTTTGTGTTCGAACCATGTTTGTTTGGATTTGCATGATTATAATTTTTTAAAAGTAAAAACCAATATTGAGTCATACGAATGAGTTTTTTCAGTATGCTCTTTCAAAGATTGAAGTAAAAAATTAATTTAAAAAAAACTTTGAGTTTATCTTATAATTTTAAGAATAAAGGCGTATTAAATCAAAATTATTTTGATGCACAAAAAACATGCCTCTTAATTGGCCAATGATTTGGTGTAAAAATAAAAAATCAATTATGAACGCGGTAAACAAAAAACTCACTCAAAGTAAGGATTTTTACAAATTTCAAACAAACAGCTGTTACTCGAAAAATGTTATGATTGTTTAAGAACAAGTTACTAAATTCTGAGAGGTCATGACCTGGCCTATCACCATAATAAGTTTTGACCATTCTTACCGGGACACCCTGTATATATTTTTCACTAATAAATGCATTGATTATTCTACTATGACAGTACTTTTTTTTAAGTTTAAGTTTACTATCTACGAGTATTAACAAGCAATTCAGCTTTATATAAATCAAGTTTGGCCATGCGACATGGTTCGACTTAAGTCGCAAGGCCTAAAGAAGACCCACAGCCAACATTTGCAGTGCGGCGATGGGAATTTGTGTTGTAAATTTTTATTGTTGTTTTAACTTTTGTCATGCAGTGACGGTAAATGTATTTCTTTTATTTTTGCTTGTTGGAGTAACTGTATTTTTTCAACTTCAGATGCAATTTTAGTCACCAATATTTATATATGTGTAAAAATCATAATATGATTCGAGGTTGCGACTAGCCTCACGGCAAAAAATCAAAAGCGGGCGATAAATTTTGTACTCAAACTCTCATTTTAATGTTGATCGTTATCTTTGCAAAAGATAAAAACTAAATGATCGTTAAGAAAAAGCGCTTTAATATTTCAAATGAAACAATGTTCAGCCAATAAAATTTATAATAATCGCCTCAGGATGACTAACAATCTAAACACTTTAACGTATTCGAAACATTTAATTCACAATGAGAATAGAGACCCAAAGGCACCTTTTTCAGTTAAAATCGTAAAATCGGGATATATCGGTTATTGCGAACAAATTTTGGAGTTCCGGCTTAAGTTCAAACAAAAAAGATTTTGAGAGTTTCATTTCGGTAGCCTACAAGCTTTTTATTTTTATTTGCAACAGGTTGGAATAATTCTTCGCATATTTTATAACTTTTAAAGATTAATGACAAATATTGTTAAAGTTCAGCAAAACAACAATCTTATAATTAATGATGAACGCAGACAATGGCATGAAATTGAAAAAAAAAAAGTTTCAAATTAGATGGCTCAAACCCTAAGATTCGATAAAAGGTTTGGATTTAGAATATTCAGAATTTGATTAAAAAATGAAAAAGTTTTAAAAAAAAAAGTGAATTCTAAGAAAAAAAAAAAAACTTGATTGAATCCAGGTTGACTCAGCTGGTAAAAAGAAGTTAATATGTTCCAGTAAAAAATTAAGGACTAAATACTGCACTGCAGTTGTTATACATTTATTCCATAATTTATATAAAACTCTCCAAATAAATTTGCGCAAAATAAAAGAAAAATCAACAACAGAAAAAGGAATCGCAAATCTATTACATATCCGTAGGAAAACTAACTCAGGAAAATGTGATTTCAGAGATTTCTCTACGTCAAAAAGTCAGCAAGCAACCTTTTTTTTTATTTCATTTTAGTTAAAGGATGACGTCGGATGATAAGTTTTTATAAGCTACTCGCTTATCCGGTTGATTTATATCTTCTTTTCTGAGGCTATTTTGCCTGTTTTCAGACCAAAAGATTTTCTCTTGGACTACAAGCTTAGCTAGAGACTTTGGCAGCTTGTTGTTTTCGTAAGAACTTGGAACTCTTCCTATATGGCATGTAGCAATTTATAGTGCATTTCAAAATAATTTTAATTTGAACTTCGATATAACATTGTTTAAATCATTTTATTTTTTTAAATTAAAAATAAAAAAAAAATCATTTTTTTTTTTAATTGAAAATTAAAAAATATAAATTGTTTTCAGTTTGATTCTTAAATTGAAAATAAAGCAATTTTAAGTTTGTGTCTCCCCTGGGAGGCAGTTGTCTCCCTAATGGAATCCAAAATCCCCCTTTTGTCATTTTCAGAAAAGGCAACCCTAGTTTCAGTGGAATCCAGCACAACTGCATTTAAAGAAAAGGACAAAGCATGCATTCCTATTTCTCAAGCTTTGTGCTGGACTTTAACTTCCCTTTGTGCAGATTTAATTACAATACATATTATAATGCTCTATTACTATTAGAAGGCTGCTAGCCATATTTACTAATTATCTCCATCAAGCTAACAAATATGTAGTTTAAAGGGCGACAGGTATGTAAAATTTGTATCACGTAAACCTATGTAACGAGCTGTTTTGCCTTTTGGTCCATGCTGGCAAATTCTAAACCCCTAGCTCAGCGTCAGGTGTGGTTCTTGGACCTAGCTCGATACAAAAAAAAAATGTTTCATTTGCCAGTCTTTGCATCCAGCTCTTATCGATGCGCGAGAAATCTCCTCTACCCACCCTACCATGGTTGCCTCCCTCGCCAGAGCAACCCCTTACCGTGGCTTCCTCTCCTTTCACCTCATCATTCCTCTCTCCTTATCATCCTCATCCTTTTTTTATAAATAAATTATTCACTCATTCTTTCTTATCTTTCTTTCAAAAATAAAGAAAATCATTTGGTTTCATTATATTTTGAAATTGGTTGAATTTTATTCTTAAAAAAAAACTTTATTTTTACATCTAATTTCCTTTTGACTTAATTTAAAAATAATTAATTAATTCAAAAAGATCAAATTTACCTCTAGCGGTTACGTGAAGCTTTAATTTAAAGTATTATCTAATCGCATAACCACGTCTTCGAAATTATTATCCAAAATTTGGGATTTTCAATCCTCTTTTCTCTGTTCTTTTTTTTTTTTTTTGATTATCGCTTTTTTCCCCTTTTTAAAACCACCCTTTTAACTCGCGTAAGTATATATAGTTTTAGGTATATATATATATATATATGTATAAATTTATTTAATTGAAATTTTGATTAAATATATTATCAGTACAACTCACCCCTGATTTTCCTTCTTGTTGCGGTGGCCACTGCAGCTGGAGATAAATGTGGGTGTACTTTCCTTTTCTTTTTGTAGTACACTTTGTTGTGCACTTTATGTGACTTTAATATTTAGTATATATATACATATACGTTTCACTCCCGCGAATTAAAATTATATGTAGAACCCGGTTCGCGTAGCGATACTTTCAGATAATTAATTTAATTTTCAGCAATCTCGATACCCGGCTTCGAGTTACAATCTACAATATTTAATTTAATAAAATCGCAAAAAAATTGAATTTTAAATAAAAAAAAATAAAACGTAAAAAAAAATTTGATCGGCTGGTGGATTCGAACCCCGGACCCCTGGGACCGGTTAACACAGTGCTTAGCGCTTTTACCCTCCAGGCTATAGTGGCTATGTAAAATTGGGTAGCCTAATGGAATGGTCATGTGACCTGGGTTGCCACTGTAAATTCCTAGTAACTGCTACGCCAAAATCTGGTACCGTCAGCTTGCAATTTCCCTGATGGCCTGGTATAGGCAAATGTTGAAGCCTTATTTTCTCGCCTTTTCAAATAATCTTTATGGGGAGGAAAATTTTGGCCGTCCCAAGATTTTTATCGGGCAGTTGCACCTTGGTACACACTGCCAATTTTCTAACAAAAAAAATAAACTATTAACACAACTACCGCACAGGAAGATCTTTCCGAAAAGCTTACCTAGTTTTTCTATTTAAATTCTTTTTTTCTTTTTGCTAAAGAATAGCTACCACTTTGAATCTCAGTTTGTAAAACAAAATTTAAAAAATTTTTTTTTGCGTGTAAAGAAAATCACTATAAGTATAGATATATATGTTTCTTTTTCTTTAAAATTCAACAAAAAAAAAATAAAAATCTTTTGTTTAAAATAAATTTTATGGAACAGAGGGTCTATGTCGTGCCGCTCTTTAACGATGGTAGCTAATAATTCTTTTGTTCGTGGTTTTCTGCTCTTCCCGTTCAAAACTAATCGACAGTGGAAATTCCTGCAAATTCCCCTCATTCCAGGATCATTGAACCCTCTGAGCGTCAATAAGCCTTTCTCGAGCTAAAGCTCTCTAAATTTCTGTTAGCTCAAATTTTGACTTAAGTCTGCATGTCAGAAATTCAGCAGAAACTTTTCTTGAGTAAAAACTCGGAACGCATTCCATATCCAGAACCGAGGAATCTACTACAATTATCCCTCCAACCTTCGACACATCTTTTGTCTTCCTTTTAGCTAATCGATTGTCCCTTTTCTGTTTTCAGGCTTATGTAATTGTATTTATATAAGCCCGTTTTAGTTTGCTTTTCAATTGACCATCGCGCAGCTTGTTGTTTTTCATTTGTTTATGTTTAGTTCGTCGTCTTCGTCGTCGTCTGTCACCACGTACGGTGGTTTTAAATAAAAAAACGAAATTAAAACCAAATCGGTTACAGGGCTTTGCTTTTTTCAGATATAACGATATCTGAAATATGCAAATGAACCCACGAATAATTATAATCGTTCGTCGCGTCGGTTGTGCAACAAAAAGGTGAAAGTGATTCAATCAGATAGATAAAAAAAATATTCTCACATTAATTATGATTGTGTGATTTGTGCCAAAGGTGTTAGTGCGAGTTTAATAATTTATTATATAATATACAAACTAAATTAATAAACTAATTCAAAAAAAAATCGTGGCAAAAAAAATCCTTGCAAAAAAAAAAAAACGAAATAAATAACTAAAACGGAAAACATAAACAAACAAACACATAATTGAAGTTATAAATTCTGTCCCGTTAAGTGATGGCCGTTTAAAGCGTTTGAGTATGAAATCAAACGGTACGTAAAAAAAATGTAAACAAAATTTAATTTTGTTGATTTACCATACAGTATATGATTTTTACCGTCGGTAAACAAAAGGAAAACAAAAAAAATAAATAAATACATAGCCGCCACTGTGAAACAGTTAAACAAAAATGTATACATAAATATTTTGAATAAATTCTACCGCAGTCGAGTGTTTTGCCGTCGGGAAGCCCCAAAACTATAATTAACTCGTTTTGCCGTCGGGAAAACAATAAAATACATTTGCCGTCGGGAATTGAAAAGAAATATAAACCTTGTTAATGAAACAAAATTATTATTTATATCTCCGATAGAGTCGGTTGCCTTTGTGTATTCGCGTGTTGAAATAAAAATTCGTACCTGTACTCAACCAACGTGGGTCGCGAACCCATTTACCTAGCCGGGCTCTCATCAGCGTCAGATAAGTTAAAAAAACTATTTTTCAACTTGACTCGATACTTTGTGTTTTTCTTTTTATTTTCAGTGAACTTATTGCCGCATGTCTTTAGCATGGAATATGCCCAAAGGTTTTCCTGCTGGTGTTTCAAGTTCGTACATGCAGTTTCCGATGACCTTCCTTACGCGCGATTTTATAAACTTTGGGAGTAGTTTTGCGTTAACTCCTTTAGTGAAACTACTCTGCGCGAAGTTTCTGTGGAACACTTCTTGGCCTACGCGGTAAGTCACTTGTTTTGAACGTGTGTTATAAGTGTTTTTAGACTTAACGTGTGCCCTGAAAAGATTCTCCGACAACTTTCGTCTGGCCAATGCAGTTTTTAGTGCATTAGGCAGGACTAACATTTCCGGGTCTTCAAGAGCATTCAAATCGCGTAGTATACGGTACGTAGAGCCGTGAGATACCATGTTTTGGCCGAAAAGAGCATAGTACGGTTGGCAACCTATCGAATCGTGCCTGTCTGAGCGTAAAGCACATGCGATGCTGGACAGGTGTGCATCCCAATCGTTCTGCTCTTTCGAAATTAAAACCCTAAGTTTGCTCAAAACGCTACGATTGACCCGCTCGGAAATGTTAGCCTGTGGAGAATACACTGCCGTTCGCACATGCCTAACGCCATAGTCCGCCAAAAAGTTTTTAAACTCTTTGGACACGAACTGACGTCCGTTGTCGGAATGAATCAATTCAGGGGTGCCGAAAGTATGGAATATTTCAGTTTCTAGGTAATTAATGACTCTAGAAGAAGTTGCTTTAGGCATAGCTTTTAGGAAGACGAATTTTGTGAAGTGGTCTACCAAAATGAAAACGAACACATTTCCTCGTTTCGTACGTGGATATGGACCCAGGAAGTCAACGTATAAACGTTGCCTAGGCCTTTCCGTCACAATCTGCGTAGTGATAGGTGGACGAAGAACCGCGTTTGGGGCCTTTACCATTTTGCACGTTTCACACTCATTCACGAATGCCTTGATGTCTCCGACCATCTTTGGCCAATAGTATTTGTCTTTGATACGAGCATACGTTTTCGCAAAGCCACTATGACAACTCAGCTTAGTATTGTGGGCCAATTCAATGCATTTGTGAGTGAGTGTGTCAGGCAACCAAAGACGCCACAAAGAATCCTCCTCGTCCACATCACCCTTCCTAAACCTAACTCTTTTGTATATATATTTTCCCGATACAACTAGGTCAGGAAGCGCAGATTGATTTGAAACGATGCTCTCTCTCAATTGGGAATATTGCTCCGAATCGAATTCAACTGAGTCGAGATCAATCTCACCACATAACATTGTCGAAGAAACTTCACATATCTCATTTTCAGTCGCGGTTACTTTCGCAGAAATCTCTTCCATATCCATACGAGATAGAGTATCTGGCACTACGTTGAGGGACCCCTTTCGATGTTCTATTGAAAAATCAAACCCTTGGAGCTCCAAACTCCACCGAGCAAGTCTTCCACTTAACTCTTTCATCGACATTAGCCATTTCAGACTCGAATGGTCTGTTATGACTTTGAAAGGTAACCCATCAACGTAGGGCCTAAATTTTCGTATACTCAGGACTGCTGCAAGACATTCCTGCTCAGTAACCGTATAGTTTTTCTGAGATTTGTTAAGCTTCTTTGACATGTACGCTATCGGTCTCTCGTTGTTGTTCTCATCCAATTGAAAGAGAACACCACCTACTCCTTCCGAAGAAGCATCACACTGGATAATAAACATCTTGTTGAAATCTGGTTGTGACAACACAGGTGCCGAGGAAAGTGCCGCTTTCAGTTTGTTAAACCCCTCCAGTGCTACCGAAGTTAATTCAAACTTACTCTTCTTCTTTAGACAATCGGTAAGCGGAGCGGCTAAATCCGAATAATTCTTAATAAACCGTCGATACCACCCAGTTAAGCCCAAAAATCTCCTAACCTGTCTTAAAGTAGTTGGCACGGGAAAATTTACCATTGCCTCGATTTTATCAGGATTGGTCTTCAAAGTACCTTGGCCGACGATGTATCCGAGATACTTTATCTCCCGCATGCAGAACTTGCTTTTATCGAGGTTAATCGTCAAATTCGCTCTGCGCAGACAGGCAGCCACTTCGTTAAGAATGCGTATATGCGACTCAAAATCTGCCGTACATATCAACAGATCATCTAAATAGACGAACACATTTTCACGGAGGGAACTTGGCACCACCTGGTCGATCACTCTACTCATCGTTTGACCAGCATTACTTAAACCAAATGGCATAACTTTAAACTGGTAGAGCGGTCTACCAGGTACCGCAAATGCTGTCTTTTCGCGAGATTTTTCATCTAATGGTATTTGCCAATACGCGTCTTTTAGGTCGATTCCCGTGATGAAATGTGTGTCTTTTATACGGCTGAGTAAGCCTTCAATGTGAGGCAAAGGATACGCATCCTTAACGGTGACTGCGTTGACTTTTCGGAAGTCTAAACACAGGCGAACCTTACCGGGTTTCCTCACCAAAACTACGGGACAACTCCAAGGCGAATTGCTAACCTCGATAACCCCAAGTCCTAACATACGGTCCAATTCCTTATAAACCTCATCCTGACGAACCGGAGACAATGGATAGTGCCGTGATTTGATCGGGACGGCGTTTCCCGTATCAATTACATGACATCCGAGATTTGTCTTCCCCAGACCTAGCACAACAAAATTGGGGAAAAGCTTTTTTGCGTGCTCCACCTGAAAATTTTGCTCAGGTGAAAGCTTGATCAACTCAGCCTCATCCTTGAAATTCACCTCTTCTTCACCTTGTCCGACGTCGGCTTGTACTTCGCTTACTTCTGGCATTAAATTAAAATCTCGCCAAAAATTCATCCCTAAATACAACTTCTGGGTCAAGTTGGGAATTAAGTAAAAAGTTAGGAGTTTTGTGATTCCATTGTATTGGGTTTTAATTTCACAGTGGCCTACGATGTCATGTGATTTGCCATCTGCAGTACGTACGACGTTTTTATACGGTTTCACGTCCACCCCAATCCTTTTTACCAATTCCCAACAATCGTCACCTAAGACTGATATAGATGCGCCGCTATCCAACAAACCAAAAACTGATTCGTCTTTAAGTTGTACATTTGCGTACATCCTGCCATCTGAATTTGACGTTATTATTGTTTCTACAATTTGTTTGCGAAATTTTTTTCTGTTACGAAACCGACGTCGGCATTTTCGAACGTGAGCGCTAGCTAAACTACTATTAGTTCTGAAAATTCGAGAACGAACTTTATAATAGTTTAGCTTTCGCTCGTGAAGGGATTTTAGCGCGTAGGTGTTAATAGGATGAGACTGAGAGATCTGAGAGCTGAGAGGCTCTGTCCGTTCCAAGATCTTAGTTGGAACGCCTTTTTTGATGGTGTTATTGGGTTTGTCTTTTTCTATTTCTGTGAGTGGTCGGTTTTGTTCCTTGAGGAACGAATCTCCCCACTCTTTTTTTCGTCCCTCGGGGCATTTCCCGAATGTTTACCGCACTCAATAGTATTTACCCCCTTCGCACCACACAGAAAACAGAAAAGATTCCTTACATGCGAAGGACAAAAATGATACGCGTGTCCTTTCTGGTCGCAATTCCAACAAATATAATTAGCCGTTGAAACGGGTTTTCGATTCGTAGCTATGGCCGCGACTTCCTCCCCTTCCTGGTCCAGATCTGAATGGTCTTCTTCGACAGCGATCTCATGAACCGTTCGTTGGGAAGAAGTTCGTTTCGCCAAGAACCTCTCAGCTTCTCGAGCTTTGTTTCGAAGCTGTTCTAAGTTTTTGACCTCAGCTGACAGCAAAATTTCCCCTATTTTGTCTTTGGCATTATTCCGAATGACATCGACGAGTTTCTTATCATCAAAGGGTTCCTTCAACCGGTCGTTAAGACCCACCACGGAAATATAAAAATCGTCGAAAGATTCCTTCACACCCTGTTTCCTAGTGAGTAACCTCATATAGATGTCGACGTCACTTTCCAACCGACCGAATTCCTTTTTCATCGCCATCTTAACTTCCGATAATTTCGCCTTTTGGTTTCTTTTCAAAAAACCCCAAAACCATTTGTTCGCTCTTCCACTCAACAAAATGTGAAAGTTAGCAGTAATCTGCTCATCCGTGTAAGATGACGATGATTGCATCCTGTCTACCTTAAAAAGGAAATCGCTCACGTTGTCTGTTCCATCATATTTAATATTCCATCTGTCAAGTCTACAAGACTCAGATGCACTGAACATAGATGGAGTAGCGGAATTCCTAGGCCTAGCGATCGGTTGAAATTGGTCACTAGATCTACCCTCAGCACCTTGACCCAAAACGTTATCCCTAGCAGAAGTATTCTGTGCAGGTGCTCCTATATTTAAATTTTCTAATTTTTTTATAACGTTTACCATAAAAACGTCCATTTGTTGGAATAATCTAACTTGATTATCTATCATGCTTCTCTCTATTCTTTCAGCCAAAGCTTCTGTTGGGTCTGCCCTTGTTGCATTTGTAGGGTTTTCGTTGCCTTCACCCACCTCGTTTTGTGATGCATTTTGCAACACATCATCGTTGCCGGATGAATTATTTACATTCGACATGTTTGGCGATGAATTGGTAACTATCGAATTTAAGCACTCGGAAAAACTAAAAGATGTGTCGAGGTTAAAACGGTTAATTGTGTCTCGAAACTGTCTATAGAATTCCTCAAATCTAGCCTCAGAATGCGCGTGAATAACACTAATGTCGTCGTGTAGTGAAACTCGACGCCTTCTGTTCATGCCTACTCAAAAAAAAGCCCCCGCAAAACCTCTTCCACACCGACTCAAGACAAAAAAACTTAGCCTTGCAAAAATTCAAAAAAAAAATATAACTCGAGAATAAAAGTTATTGCTAAAAAGCTCAATGTCCTGAAAAGAAGCTTTACTCTCAGGAACTTCCACTGCCAAAAGAATTGCAAACCAAAAAAAAATTTTAGAAAGGCCACACAAAAAAAAACTGGAAAAATAAAAGTTATAAAAGAAAAAAAATATTGCTACTCGCAATCGAAATCGCTGTTCAAAATTGTGTACCAGTTTAAACCTCGAAACCAATAAAAAAAACTTTTGGTCTAAAACCACCAATCGCCAAATATCAAAAAAAAACTAATAAAAATTCAAAATAATTTCCGCAATGCGTGTTTCAAAAATATAAAATAAAAAAATAAAAAAAAATCGCTTTAAAATTGTTTAAAAAAAAACAGGTTTTTAAAAATTTCAAAATTTTCTGTTTTGTTCATAAAAAATGCAAAAAAGGATGAGAATTTAAATTCAAGAAGGATGACACGACTAAGGAGAAGAAGCCGTTGTTCTGCGAGCCAACAAATCAAATATAAGCAAAAGAAAATCTAAAATAAGCTAAGTATGTAATTTACTTTAAACTATTGAAACTAATTTGTATTAATTTAAATTTGAATTTTCCTTGACTTCCAGGACATCAACAGACAAAAACTTTCATCTGTTAAGACTCTGAAAATCCTTGGAAAAATAAAACAGTATTTGTATCAGTCGGACCTGCGAAGACACCTCTCGCATCAACGAGTCTCTTCTGACAATTATTTAGATATGTATGTATGTAAGTGCTAGATTGTCCTGCTATTTGGATACTTTCTACAAAATATCCAAAGACTTGAACTTTCTAGCTCAGACTATATTTATTTAATGTTGTATGGTTGCATCTTCCTTGCGGCAACGCGGTACCAAGGTCATACTCCCAGTCACCGGGACTCACAAGGAAGCTGCAACCAAATTCGATCAATTAAAATCGAAAACAAACTGAAAAAAAAAAATTTATGTAAAAAAAAAAAAATCAAAGAAAAAAAAATTAGAAAAAAAAATAAATTTGTAAAAAAAATTTGATTTGGCTCTAAATTCTAGCCTCACTATCACTAGATAGTGGGCTCCACGTTGGGCGCCATTTTGTAACGAGCTGTTTTGCCTTTTGGTCCATGCTGGCAAATTCTAAACCCCTAGCTCAGCGTCAGGTGTGGTTCTTGGACCTAGCTCGATACAAAAAAAAAATGTTTCATTTGCCAGTCTTTGCATCCAGCTCTTATCGATGCGCGAGAAATCTCCTCTACCCACCCTACCATGGTTGCCTCCCTCGCCAGAGCAACCCCTTACCGTGGCTTCCTCTCCTTTCACCTCATCATTCCTCTCTCCTTATCATCCTCATCCTTTTTTTATAAATAAATTATTCACTCATTCTTTCTTATCTTTCTTTCAAAAATAAAGAAAATCATTTGGTTTCATTATATTTTGAAATTGGTTGAATTTTATTCTTAAAAAAAAACTTTATTTTTACATCTAATTTCCTTTTGACTTAATTTAAAAATAATTAATTAATTCAAAAAGATCAAATTTACCTCTAGCGGTTACGTGAAGCTTTAATTTAAAGTATTATCTAATCGCATAACCACGTCTTCGAAATTATTATCCAAAATTTGGGATTTTCAATCCTCTTTTCTCTGTTCTTTTTTTTTTTTTTTGATTATCGCTTTTTTCCCCTTTTTAAAACCACCCTTTTAACTCGCGTAAGTATATATAGTTTTAGGTATATATATATATATATATGTATAAATTTATTTAATTGAAATTTTGATTAAATATATTATCAGTACAACTCACCCCTGATTTTCCTTCTTGTTGCGGTGGCCACTGCAGCTGGAGATAAATGTGGGTGTACTTTCCTTTTCTTTTTGTAGTACACTTTGTTGTGCACTTTATGTGACTTTAATATTTAGTATATATATACATATACGTTTCACTCCCGCGAATTAAAATTATATGTAGAACCCGGTTCGCGTAGCGATACTTTCAGATAATTAATTTAATTTTCAGCAATCTCGATACCCGGCTTCGAGTTACAATCTACAATATTTAATTTAATAAAATCGCAAAAAAATTGAATTTTAAATAAAAAAAAATAAAACGTAAAAAAAAATTTGATCGGCTGGTGGATTCGAACCCCGGACCCCTGGGACCGGTTAACACAGTGCTTAGCGCTTTTACCCTCCAGGCTATAGTGGCTATGTAAAATTGGGTAGCCTAATGGAATGGTCATGTGACCTGGGTTGCCACTGTAAATTCCTAGTAACTGCTACGCCAAAATCTGGTACCGTCAGCTTGCAATTTCCCTGATGGCCTGGTATAGGCAAATGTTGAAGCCTTATTTTCTCGCCTTTTCAAATAATCTTTATGGGGAGGAAAATTTTGGCCGTCCCAAGATTTTTATCGGGCAGTTGCACCTTGGTACACACTGCCAATTTTCTAACAAAAAAAATAAACTATTAACACAACTACCGCACAGGAAGATCTTTCCGAAAAGCTTACCTAGTTTTTCTATTTAAATTCTTTTTTTCTTTTTGCTAAAGAATAGCTACCACTTTGAATCTCAGTTTGTAAAACAAAATTTAAAAAATTTTTTTTTGCGTGTAAAGAAAATCACTATAAGTATAGATATATATGTTTCTTTTTCTTTAAAATTCAACAAAAAAAAAATAAAAATCTTTTGTTTAAAATAAATTTAATGGAACAGAGGGTCTATGTCGTGCCGCTCTTTAACGATGGTAGCTAATAATTCTTTTGTTCGTGGTTTTCTGCTCTTCCCGTTCAAAACTAATCGACAGTGGAAATTCCTGCAAATTCCCCTCATTCCAGGATCATTGAACCCTCTGAGCGTCAATAAGCCTTTCTCGAGCTAAAGCTCTCTAAATTTCTGTTAGCTCAAATTTTGACTTAAGTCTGCATGTCAGAAATTCAGCAGAAACTTTTCTTGAGTAAAAACTCGGAACGCATTCCATATCCAGAACCGAGGAATCTACTACAATTATCCCTCCAACCTTCGACACATCTTTTGTCTTCCTTTTAGCTAATCGATTGTCCCTTTTCTGTTTTCAGGCTTATGTAATTGTATTTATATAAGCCCGTTTTAGTTTGCTTTTCAATTGACCATCGCGCAGCTTGTTGTTTTTCATTTGTTTATGTTTAGTTCGTCGTCTTCGTCGTCGTCTGTCACCACGTACGGTGGTTTTAAATAAAAAAACGAAATTAAAACCAAATCGGTTACACCTAACAGAACTATTTTATCGTCAAAATATATTTTTTTTATGAAATCTTTTAAAATTTGGTTTTGTTTGGCCAGTGTATTTGAGTACACCAATACTGAAAGGATTTTGGACACTAAGGTGTAAATGGGAGTCCGCAGACGGTATCCCTATATGACGCAGCCAGTGGTACCTGGTACCTATATCCAAGATACAAGGGTTCTATTGGATACATGGAAGAGATGACGTTGAAAAGTGGTCCCAAAAGTATGCTGCTAGCAAGGGACCAAGTAGAAAGGTTCTCCTGAGACCAACTGAGGGAGACAATACATCCTTTTAGTCATGAATAACTTCAGCAAGTGGTCTGAGGTATTTGTGGATCAGATTGTTACAATTGGGTCACAGGTCGGGCATTCCTATGGTAGTACATTCTAACCAAGGAAGAAACTTCGAGTCAACAATCTTTCAAGAGGTTTGCTTGCTCCTTGGTATTAAAAAGACAAGGACAACACAGCCATCTGAAATCGTGTTCGAAACGACAATACGACTACCTAGTGAATTGAAATTTGGATGCCTTCAAATTGAACCGCAAATAACAGAAGAATATGTGGATAACCTCAAAGAGAGAGAGAGAGACTCATTGACATTCATCAAAGAACAAGCCAGTACATACAAATATCTAGTGATCGGATGAAAACATGATATGACGCACGAGCAACAACGACGCAATTTCAAAAAGGACTTTCACCAAAACTTAAACAGAACTGTGAAGGATCTTACACTGTTGTGAAGTGAATTAATTATTTAATCTTATGTATACAGAGAGGGGTAAAAGGCAAGCTAAAAGAAGTTCATTGTGACCGTTTTCATCGTTATATT
Organism: Epistrophella euchroma; assembly: GCA_947049315.1. Taxonomy (NCBI): domain Eukaryota; kingdom Metazoa; phylum Arthropoda; class Insecta; order Diptera; family Syrphidae; genus Epistrophella; species Epistrophella euchroma. Next base: position 113,300,889 of record OX346245.1, on the reverse strand, counting down.
GGCGAAAGAAGTGACGAAATTGTTCGATCAATCCTAAGAGAGGGCAATAAACGATGAAATCACAAATCTATTTGAAATTGATTGCATACAGTACGGTGTTATAAGGTAGTCTGAATTAATTTTAAGTTGCATACTATATGGAGATTGATGACTAATAAAAACGATTTAAAGTGAAATAAAGTGTGTTTAATTTTCAAAGGAAATAATTGGAAGTTGATATTTTAAAGAAAATAAAAAATTATTCTCGAATCATGGTAAAACATTACAAAGTATGTTCAATTAATCATTTTTTCAAAATACTATAAGCTAATACATTCTGCGAATCTTTGAAAAAATACTAGAACATAATTTTCTAGAAGCAAGGAGTTACAAAATACTTCGAATTTGATTTAAAATTGGGCTCTAAAACATGATTTGAGTGTAGCTGTATTAAAAAAATAACTTATACTTCTAAAAGAAAGCCTATCAACTATCGAGTTCGTTACGGATACAAACTAGGGGCCTCATCACGTAAAACGAAAACGATCAGCTAGTTCTCTCATATCAGTAGATAAAAAAAAAAGATAGCTATCTTGAAAACGATATCGTCTTATCGTTTTCGTTTAACGTGATGAGGCCCCAGGCTCTGATGATCTTCGAAAAAAACCTATGACATGAATAAAAGCTCAAGTAATTGAAAACCAACCCATAACATAATATGTATTTTTTTTTTAATTGAGAGATTTTTAAAACAAAAGATTTAAAACTACAAATAGTCCAGTAACTTTATACATTAAAGCTTGCATTAAATCCGGTAGTTCTGATTTTTTGCTGAGTCGTTTATGAAATTGGCCTCATCAAAAACCAAAGTTTTCGAACTCGAGCGACGAAAGCGTCGTCATGGTCAAAAATCCAAAAAAAAAAAACGAGAAATTTTCACGCTTTTTCAGTTATTGGCAATTTTTACCCCAAAGGACTAGTTTTTCGACTATAACATCACTGCACAATTCCAAAATAATTAGATTTTCTTCAAATTGAGGCCAAAATCATCTGTGTAGACCCAACAGTTTCGAAAATAAATATATTCAAAATTTAGCAATAATAAATTTATAGCAACACGTAGTACACTTTTTAGTATAATAACAAAAAAATGGGTGTCAACGCAGCTTATCCCAGGACAACTGAACCCAAGACACTTCATCCCGCGCGATTGGTCCCAAGTCCCAAGTGGTCCCAGGACAACTCATCCCGGAAGTAAAAACTCATCCCCAACGAAAAATAAACTTGGAAACTTAAATCATTGGTTTGTGTATTTGATTACTTCCGGTTTCGTCCAATCGTCCGTTAATTTGAATAATTTTTGAAATCATCCGTGAATTTATGCAAGGGATTTTTCGGGAACAAAAAATGTTGGATTGACGGATATATTGAACATCCGTTAATTTAAATGTGTTTAAAATGGTAGGGACTTCAATTTATGGATTGTATTTTTGGGAAAAGTTTTTTTTTGGGAATTAAAATTTATTACTTGTAATCCATTTACTTCAGATCGAGTTATGAATGAAGAAAATATTATCGAAAGAGTGTGGTTTATAAAAATGTCAACTTTGTTATTCCTTGAACGATTTCATTGAAATTGACACAGGTTATAGCTGAGGCAGAGTTATGAAAGAAAAAAAATGTCAACTTGGTTATTTCTTGAGTGATTTCATTGAAATTGACACAGGTTAAAGCTGAGACTGAATTATGAAAGAAAAAAAATAGTTTCAAAACAGGGTGGTTCAATAAAATGTCAACTTCGTTGTTTCTTGAGCGATTTCAATGAAACTGGCACAGGTTATAGCTGAAACCGAATTATGAAAGAAAAAAATATTTTCAAAACAGGGTTGTTCATAAAAATGTCAACTTCGTTGTTTCTTGAGCGATTTCAATAAAACTGGCACAGGTTATAGCTGAGACCGAATTATGAAAGAAAAAAATATTTTCAAAACAGGGTGGTTCATAAAAATGTCAACTTCGTTGTTTCTTGAGCGATTTCAATGAAACTAGCACAGGTTATAGCTGAAACCGAATTATGAAAGAAAAAAATATTTTCAAAAAAGGGTGGTTCATAAAAATGTCAACTTGGTTATTTTTTGAGCGATTTCATTTAAATTGACACAGGTTATAGCTGAAATCGAAATATGAAAGAAAAAAATATTTTCAAAACAGGGTGGTTCATAAAAATGTCAACTTCGTTGTTTCTTGAGCGATTTCAATGAAACTGGCACAGGTTATAGCTGAGACCGAATTATGAAAGAAAAAAATATTTTCAAAACAGGATGGTGCTCCGTGGTTCAAATCTTAGTGAGGCAAACAGTTTTTCAAATAAAATTCAACATACGTAGACCATCAAGCACCACTAAAGCAGAGTGATTATCGGCCTGTCGACCGTGAAATAGCCGTAACTCCAGCCTATAAAACTTGGTGGTAGCTCACTCAATTTGTTGTTCTTTCATTCAAACTATTAACTTTTTGTTTTGCAAAAATTGTATTTGGCTTCATATGATATTGTTTGGCTTTGCATATTAATTCTGTAATGTAGATTTGTTAATTACTATTATGAAATATCAAATAAAGGTAAAGCGCATTAAAAAAAATTGTCTTTTATTTTAAATAAGGAAATCAAAGAATCAATATAATATATTGAAAATATAAACGCTTCTGTTTTTGGGATTTTCTCCAGGGGATTTTTTTAAGGGATTGTTTTTTTGGGATTTTGTCTTTGCTCGGTTTTCTCTTGGGGATTTTGTCTGTGGAGATTGTTTTTTTGGGATTATGTCATTTTGTTTATCGTCACTAACCCAAATAAAACGTTTCTATGGCGCGTACCGTTAATAACGGCTTTTGATACATTTTTTTTGTGTTATTGATGATTTTTCAAACGACATAACCCCAAAAAACAAATCCCCATAGACAAAATCCCCAAGAGAAGTCCGAGTAAAGACGAATTTCCCAAAAAAATCTTTACAAAAAATCAAGCTGTGCAAGTAGTGAATCAAGCACTAAAATCGTAGCGCGATTCAAAGACTTCTTTTTTAATAAAATTAAAAAAACATTTTTTGGTGCGTTTTTACATTTTTTTTTATATACAAACATAACCCGCCTGGAAAAATGGCAAGTTTTTGGTAAGTTTAGGTAAGGCCCCGGCAAGTTTTCGGTAAGGAAAACATGGAAGAGGAAAACATGACAGGCCCCTATTAGTGCCTCGATGAGACCGTTTATTTAAATAATGACTGTAAATCGGTATGTCAAGTAGTAAAATCGCAACTGCAGAAAAAACAGAATAAGACAGAATCACAACTGATTTTGACATTCATTTATTAGAAATCTGTTCTAGGTTGTTCTACCTAAAAAGCAAGTGCAAGAATTTTTTAGTGTCAGTGTTTTATAATAAAAATAAAATTAAAAAAAAAATGGATTCGCGGTTAATTCGTGAAATTAGTCAACTTTTATTATCTTAAACAAGAAAAAACGTGTTTTGAATACCTCCAAACCTCCCAATATAAGCAACAGAAAGCGCATCACCGCAGAATCACAAACGATGACACTACCGGACGCTGCACGTTTTTAAACCGACACGTAAATGCCACAAACGGCAGGATAGGTACCATGAGAATTATGTTGGAAACAGGTCCAACCAGGATGACCACCAGTTCATCGGCAAGCTGAAACGTGGTGAGTACACTGAAGTCTTCGAAGCTGTTAAGAATTATTCACCACGAGCGCGAGGAGACGAGCCGCCAACGTATTTATGTTTAAACCTTAAATTATTACTTTCCAAACACTTCCTGAAAGGAACTAGTTTAATTTGTCATGTTGTTAACTTGTAATTGTGAACTATTGTTAAGTTGTAAGCCTGAGTCAGAGAGAGTAGGAGGAAAAAATTATAGTAAGTTTTTGTAAGATTATATTTAATTTTTAATGTAATCTTCCTCTTTAAAAGAAATAAATATATGGTAACGAATTCAGTAAAAAAGCCAGAAGCTGAATTTTAATTCGTTTTTTAAAGCTTACAGAAGCAACACAACAACAAGAAGTGTCTCTTGAAATAAAAACCATGGAGAATATATGTGGAACAAATCTTGTTTTTACTTGTCAGGGCTTAGGCAGAATTTATCTGACGAGGCCAAAAGGTTCATAGCTGGTGAGAGCCTAGCGAATGCCTATTGTAACCCTTGCTAGACCCTTGTTAGTAACAATGAAAAACTTGCCAGGGCCTTATTGAAAACTAGATTCTTTTTCCAGGCGGGAACATTTCAATCAGTACCCAACTAACAATTCAGCTTCGGTTAAACCTAACTGATTAGGCCTTCTGATTTCGATAAGACATTTGTAAAATTTCTGTAAGCATACAAAGGAGAACGTTATAGACGCCTCTACAAAATCTTCCTACGGTTTATAAGAAGCCGATTATACAACCCTTATAGAGGTAAAAAAAAAAAATAAAAAAAAAATTATTTCTTATTTTCAATTCCTTTTAATTGATTTTTATTGTATTTATTCCATACCGCCTTTGTTGGATTCCAACAATTCTAATTGTTTAGATTGAAGGAGAAACTATGATCGACTGAGTACATTAATTACAAATTGCAATAACTGCATCAACTTATGAAACACAAACAATATATTGATATTTAGGATTGTGTCCTTTGGGCACCTTTCCCCCTGGGGATTTCGTCGTGTTGAATTACATTTTTTTGGAGAATCCGTCCTATTGCAATTTTGTTTTTTAGAGACAACGTATGTTTCCCTTTTTTTCACCAAAATGCAAACCATATAGACTTGCAGACAGACAGACGGAATTGCGGGACCCACTTTTTTCGTGTCCTCTTTTATAGTAATGCCAAGTTTGACTGTTCGATTTCGATTTTTTTCAAGAATCCAATACTTGTCCTATAGTACCTATGTACATTATCGCAAGTTTCATAACTCTCAGCTATAACCTGTGCCAGTTTCATTGAAATCGCTCAAGAAACAACGAACTTGACATTTTATTGAACCACCCTGTTTTGAAAAAATATTTTTTCTTTCATAATTCGGTTTCAGCTATAACCTGTGTCAATTTAAATGAAATCGCTCAAAAAATAACCAAGTTAACATTTTTATGAACCACCCTGTTTTGAAAATATTTTATTCTTTCATAATTCGGTATCAGCTATAACCTGTGCCAGTTTCATTGAAATCGCTCAAGGAATAAAGAAGTTGACATTTTTATGAACCACCCTGTTTTGAAAATATTTTTTTCTTTCATAATTCGGTTTCAGCTATAACCTGTGTCAATTTAAATGAAATCGCTCAAAAAATAACCAAGTTGACATTTTTATGAACCACCCTGTTTTGAAAATATTTTTTTCTTTCATAATTCAGTCTCAGCTTTAACCTGTGTCAATTTCAATGAAATCACTCAAGAAATAACCAAGTTGACATTTTTTTTTCTTTCATAACTCTGTCTCAGCTATAACCTGTGTCAATTTCAATGAAGTTCAAAAACATACCCAACCCACCAAGCATTTACTAATCACCTGAAATCCTTAATTATGTAGGGAAATTTCAAATATCCCTCGCGATGAATTGGTTCTTGCATTAACTTTCGTTGAATTTAAATTTTTATTAAAAGTTTCGTTATGGGATGAGTTTCATTTCGGGGATGAGTTGTCCCTGGGACCAGTTGTCCTGGGACCAGTTAGGCTTTGGGACCAGTTGCGCGGGATGAGGTGTCTTGGGTTGAGTTGTCTTGGGATAGCCTATACCCAACCCAAAAAATGGTTCTTCGCACAAGATGCATAAAAATACTAAAGCGTTTAAGTTGGGCCAAAAAAAGAATAAAATATTTTGGAAGGGTAGTCTACAACCCCCCGCTTAATTGGGAGGGTCAATTTGTCAAAAAATTGACTTGAAATAGTAAAAGACTCATACAAATCCAATGACAATAATTTTTCAAAGCCAGGTATCCATTCTTCAATTTTTTTTTAAAATAAAGTTTTTTTAACTGATAGTTTTTGAAAAACTTATTTCCAAACTCAAAATTTTGAAAACAATCACTGATTTTTTTTAAACTATTTTTTTTTTTGAAAATTTTACGTTACTGACCACTTGCTTCGTTTTCAAAATTCAATGCTATTATCAATTCTAAGTCAAACACCAAAAAAAAATGCCCAAATGACATAGTTTTTGAGAAAATTGAAAATAACAAAAAATACGTGATGTTTTGTGCGATGGGCTATCATGCCGGAGGCCTAGGTTTGATCTCCAGCCTCGCCACCTAATAATTTTAAAAAATAAAACGGCTACTGCCTCTTGCGAGGGACTGACAAAACCTCCAAGAGTATCGCTTGTCATAGAAAAGTGCCGGCTAATGTAAGCCGTTCGGATTTGGAAATAAACTGTAGGTCCCCTCCATTCCTGCAGACACGCACACAGGAATGGTTGAGAGTTGTAAGTAACTAAGCCCTAGTTCTTCATGAGCTGTTGTGCCATCAAATAAATTTATTTATTTTTACTTATTAAATGAAAATAAAATCATTGAAGCAACTTAAATAACATATTGAAAGCGAATTAAAGGAAAATATAGCTTAGGTATTTTTGATTTTTTCAGAAACTATGAGCTATTTAGGCGTCTCATTTTTGTTGTTTGACTTAGAATTGGTAATAGCATTGAATTTTGGAAACAAAACAAGTGCTCAATAACGTTAAATTTTATTTAAAAAAAAAAAAAAATGTTTTTATAAAAAACGGCAAGTTTTTTTCAAAATTTTGAGTTTGGAAATAAATTTTTCAAAGCTGGAAGATAAGCTGGAAGACAAGTTAACTTTCCTCAATGCAGGAGAAGTTTCGGAAACTTTTGTGCGGTTTATCATAGAAAAACTCGACTTCAAATAAGTCTGTTTTTATAAAAAGCAAATCATGAAAACTTTTATCAAAAATTACAATATCAATGGTTTAAGAATTAAAAAATCAATGATTTAAAGAAATAAGTAAGAGATTAACTTCACTTGCTCAAATAACAGAAAAACATTAATTCAATCCTGATGAAAGTGTTAATTAAACTGAAAAATACGGAAACAGTTCTTTATTGTTGAATTGGAAATTCCGATATTTTGAATGACTTCATTGAGCAACATACATAGGTATTCAAAAGACAACACCTACATAGGTATGTACCTACTGAAAAGCCTGTACTTGTAATACATGATTTAAAGAAAAAAAAAAAAAAAAAAAAAGTGGTATTTGCTGCGGGCATCCGAACGAACATCATTTCAACTGAACCGTAAACTTTTCGTTATGCATCAAAGTTCATGAGTTTCTGATGAACACATTTGCGGGCTCTTCAACGAGGGCATCTAACAAAAGAAAATCTCTTCTACCTCTAGCATTTACGCCCTATTGATATGAATGCCATGCACTGAAATTAAAAAAAAAAAAAAAAAAAATAGGACACCACCGCTTCAGCCTTAATAGACCGTCATTCAAAGTCATGAAATACACGAACAAAAAAATATTTAGACCAAGCCAAATGAGTTTCACGAAGCTGACTACTATGAATAGTTAGTTAAAATCTATATAGTACCTACCTCCAGTTAAAAAAAAAAAAAAAAAACAGCAATTAAAATTAGTGAAAAATGTTGTTCATAGAAATAACCTGAATATTTTAATTTAAAACAAATTTAGTTGTGAAAACCAAAATTGAAGGGATATGTATTTTTGTCTGTACTTTTTTTTTTAAACTCATAGAAAGATTAAATCTCACCTATAACAATAATGCAATGTGTTTTCTGCAGCTGTTTTAAATTTGTTTTTATAAATGGGCCCAACAGTATGAATGATATAAAGCGCTGGCAAGTTGTAACCCTTTGTTACCTGAACTTCCCCAGTGCGGCACTCTGTGAAACAAGCGATAAAGCGCAAAATAAATTTAATTTAGCTTAATGATTATCTAGCTATTGCTATTTCATTTTTTTTTTTCAAACTAAAATAAAAACCTTTAATATGATTTTGAATTTCGTCCTTGAGTTGGTTGCCTGCCGCAGCTAGTACTCTATCTGATATGATATTGCTTTCGGTCAGAGTTTCATCTGTAGTATTTGTGATAGCATCGACTTCCAGAAGTGTTATATCACCGTCCCTGCAAGAATTAAATACAAATATTAGTAAATACGGAAAGAAAATAAAATGAATAAATTAGTAATGATGACGTTATACCAAATTATTAATCGACTATTAATATTATCGGATACAGGAAAAGGACTTGTGCTATGACGTGGTAATACAACACTTGAGTAATTGGTTACGGGTAGTGTTGTTGGATTCTTTTCCAATCCGCCCCACTTTGACAAAGTTTCGATTTTTATTTTCTGAAAAAGAATAAACAAAAAATTGGTTATAATTTGTTTTGGAATAGATATTTATATACTTACATTATTTTTAGCACCTAGGGATTTAAAATCTTCATTTGAGTTAGAATCAAGTCGCATCTCTCTGTAAGTAAAAAAAAAAAATATAAATACAAAAATAATTATTATAAAAAATCTTAGAACTGGAAATTTGTGAGCCACCAAAGGACTTTTTCGACGCGAATGGCTTTGATTAGAATAACTTTGATATTTATTATCAAATATCATCTTCTATGTACATAAAAATGAATCCCTTTTTGTGTTCGTACGCGCCTTACTCGGCTTAACATCATCCGATTCGGTTGCGGATTTTTTGTTGGATTTTTATTGATTTTTATTTAAAATACAACGGAGCCGAAAATTGGGAAAATTCGACCGAAAATTAGAAAATTCGACCGAAGAAGTACAAAAATCATGAAAACGCTTTAAAATTTCAAAATCTCTGAAATCAAATAGTGTTCGTACGCGCATAACTCGGCTGAATATCATTCGAGTTACATGGGAATTTTTTTGTTGGATTTGTATTGAACCAGATTAGCACATAACGAAGCCGAAAATTGAAAAATTCGAACCAAAAATTAAAAAATTCGACCAACAAAGTCAGAAAATCGTAAAAAAATCTTGAAATTTCAAACTTTCTGAATTATTTTTTAGTTCGTACGCACATAACTCGGCTGAACATCATTCAAATTGGATGTAGATTAAAATTGGAAAATTAGACAGGAAAAATCGGAAAGTCGTGATAACAATTGGAGCTTGCTCGACTTTCGAAAGGAACATTAATATAAAATTTAAATAGGCTAAAATAAATTTTGTGGTACCATTTTCTCAAAAAGTATTTGACAGATTTCGATAAATTTTATATGGTTGGAAAATCACAATTGCGGAGATGTGCAGAATATACTTGAGACCCGCATTTACACACCGTGGGTCATTTTTGTTTTTGTACTGTCGAACACTGCGCAAACTAAAAAAAAAAAAATTTAAATAAAATGTTTTATTCCTTCAATTTGCGAAAGTGTCGGATTTCGACACAGGACGATACTAGTAAAATTAAATCAATTATTATAGGTGGAACAAAGTTCGACGGTGCATTACAGACTAAAACCGATTTTCTATGTCTAGAAATTGAGGGTTTAGACTTGGGCGAGTTAAAATTCGAACAATTCGATTTACTAAGGGAAAATTGTACAAACGGGCTTTAATATCTTATCCCTGGTTAAGAAATTTTAACTCACCGATTTATTAGAACCTCCAGTTAATCCGCCAAAATCGGTAAGTTAAAATTGCAAAACTACATATGAATCTGAATTTTAACCACGTGTCCTAAGTTTAATAATAAATTTTAAACAGCCTGATGTTAAGGTATTAGCATGATACTACTTAACAATTTTCTAACTTTAAAACTCTTTACTAAAGTATTCTTAGTTTTAAACATTTTCTAACTAGTATTAAGCTAAGTACAGACGATTGTCAGATCTTACAATATTGTCAGATCTGTCAGTGAAAATACTGTCCCAAATATCTTACAATTGTCGGATGACAATCCTACCAAAAATTTGTCAGGTATCTTACAATCGTCTGAACGCACAATTTGTGTTATTGTCAGACGATTAGGACATTGTCAGACTCATTGGTCATTGTCAGATGTTTTCTTGAAAACATCTTACAATTGCTGACAATGGGTACGTTCAGAAGACATAGGAAACTTCATATGTAGTCAACTACATTCGTTGAACGCAAATTTGACCTAGGAACCTAGTTGATTTACCTTCAGTTTATTGGAAGAAAGTACTTTTAATAATATTTTTATCTGAGAATCACTTCACACAAGGCAGAAATCAGTTAGAATTTTATAATGTTATTTGTAAACTTTTCTTACTAATGATACATTTTTAAAATTGAATCTTTATTTATGTATTTCAAACTGTTAAGATAAACGTGAAAATAAAACAAGTCACGGAAGAATAAAGTTCAGCTTGCTGTTTAATGACAAATTATAATCAGCTGATGTTCTGACACAAATGCACTACTTGACTAGAAAATGTAGGGAGATATTTCTTACCTAGCTTTCCAGTCATTTTCCAATAAAATTTGCCTAGATTGGAAGGCATATTTTTGATAGCTGACCAATCAGAAACTAGAAACTTGCCTAGCTTTCTAGTCACCTACGTCTTCTAAACGTGCCCAATTTTTTCATTGTTCGAAATTTCAAACGGTTGAAGCCGAGTTGAGAGATAAAAAAAAACATTTTTGTAGGAATTTTTTAGTTTTTCCACTACTGAACAAAAGAAATCTATAAAGCAACTGGACTTACTTTTATATTAAATTCCTTGTGCTGTATATTTTGTTCGGAATAAATAAAACCATTGAAAGATATCTACTCAAATGAAGATTAAATACGATGAAAATAAAGTGAACAGCAAATTCCAACAAGTTAAAAAAATTGGACTTCAAAATGGCCAAGAAACTATACGAGCAATCAAATAAATTTGAAGAATGCCGAAACGAGGGTGGACAGGGACACTACCTGGAAACAAAACCAGCTCAAGCAATTGGTAACAATAGGCAGCCTGCCGCCAACTCGCTCAGACCTAACATAGTCTCAAGGTCACTTTCTAAATCAGCCGAGCTTTCTAGAGTAAGCCTGCTGAATTTTTTGTACGCAAAGGTTTATTTCTTCTTCTAAACAATATAGTTCAATTATTGCAAGATCTTCTCATTCTTGCGTCTTTCAAAAAATAAATGATTTAAGATTTAAATTCTTTTTTTTTTTGTTTAATAATTTGATACAGAATATGGACTTTTGTTCTTCGTAGCGCGTCTTGACGACCTCTGGCATATTTCTCCTTCGTAGTTTGTAAGGTCGTCCGTCGCCCTCGATGTCCAGTTATAGTTAAATTGTTTCAAATGCTCGTCCAATTGTTTTGGCATTACCACTATGACAATAGATTTTCAAATCACTTTGAAAGTTTCCTCTTCTTGATAGTGGCTACATAGATTTAAAAGTGAAATTCTATAAAAGTTTGTTTGATCTTGAAACCCTCAATTGAATTGAATTTTTTTTGTGACTTGAATTTTTATTGGTCTGTCAACCGTGTGAACAGAAAATTTTCAAGCTGACAATATTGTCAGATATATAATTGTCCGAAAATTGTCAGACAAGAGCTGACAATTAAATTGTCAGACTTTGGCACAAAATCTACCAATCGTGTGAACGGACAATTTTACATTTGTCAATTGTCAGCTAATTGTCCGCTATTGTCAGACCACTGACAGATCTGACAATATTGTAAGATCTGACAATCGTCTATACTTAGCTTTATACTAAACCTATTTTTCTAGCTGAACACGCCTAAAACAGTGACAGTTCAACCCATTTTTGCAATTGTAGCTGCCAAAGTGACACTTGGATTTAGTATTATACTAAAAAGATAAAAAGGCATTTTGCGATTTTAACTTTAGTAAAATGTTTAAAAGACAATATGATCCTAACTGTTTTTAACCTAGCATCATATTAAAAATGCTTTAACATCATACTAAATCGTCTAAAATTTTGCGCTATTTTTATCAGTCGTTTTGGTGATGTTTCTTGGCCGCAACGTAGCTTTGATTTGTTGTTGTGTTGAGTGTCATTAAAGATCTATGCTAAGTAAATAATCCAAAGATTTAGGCATTTAAGAATAAAATTGGTCAACTTTTTTTGTCAACTTTTTCACAGTTTAGCATTATTAACAATACTTCTAAGACTTTAAATTAAAAAAAAATAAATAAATCAGTAATGTCTGTCAAGTAAGCATTACCACTTCAAAATTTTGAAAAACCAATAATCGAATTGATTGTCGTGAATTTGTCGTAAAAGAAAAAAAAAAAATTGTGGCGCTTGTTTTTCTAAAAATTATCCCCTGGAAGTGGTAACTAGAGATTTAAGTGAGCATTACCATACCCCAAAATTAATTTGCAAAAAAAATAAAAAAAAATTCGAGCATACTTCATTAATATTGTCGTGAATTTGTCGTGACAGAAAGAAAATATCCGACTTGTTTTTTTTTTTAAATACCCCCTGGTAAAGTTAAAAGTTCGGCAATTTTGAATTCTTAACAATGTTTTTGGAAATAATATGTTACCATCGTATTTATAATTGATGTGTCCTTACGCTGATATTATTTTTAATGAAAACGCTCATTCGCTTAAATTAAAAAAAGAAAAAATCAAAAACCGCCAAAAATTGATAAACAAAATTTACATTATTCAAAAATTCACTTCGCCAAAAAATGAGGTTAATTCGAAAACTTGGCAAATACGGGTCAATTTATTTTTTTGTCTTATTTCTTAAAATATAAAAATTATTTCCAAAAACTATAGCCCTGATTTATGGTAATTTTTTTCTCCAACGTCTATTTTATACATTTTTCCTTTCAAACGTTCATATCTCGAGTTGTAGATTTTTCACATTTTTTGCATATATCCATGACTTTTGTATATTAAAAGAATCTATCGATTACAAAAACAACCAACTCTCTACCATTTTTCGTTTAGAAAATAGATTCTAGGGTTTTATCTTTGTTTACCCTAATTTACCCCATTGAAATTGTGATTTTTAAAAAAGCACGTATTTTAAATTTTTTGAATTAAATTTACTTTTTTTTTTTGTTTTTAATTTATGTCTTTAAGACATACCATCTGAGCTGTATCAGATAATTGTAAAAACCCGAAAAATCACCTTTAAAGCTTGGCAACTCTATGCCTTGACCACTTCACGCTAGGCAACTCTTGGGCAAAATGTTTGGTTAGACACTAACTACAAAACTGCATACTTTTTATCTGGTACCTTGATGAGGGTAGGTCGTTCTATGGCGGGGTCTTAGACTAATCGTTTACTTTTTGTGAATGTTCTTGGGAAATCTGTGTTTTTTTTTTTTCTATTCAAAATGATAATAATACTTTTATCGTTAAATCTTTTTGCAATGCTCAGCAAGTATTGTAAGCCCCAAAGCAATGTTTACCTATAATATCTCTATTACCTATGTGTGGTTTGCTTTTTAATTTTTTATAAGAAGAAAATATTTTCATAATTGGATCGCATTGACCTTATTTTGCATTATATTCTGGCCTTTGTTTATTCCATAAAATATATAGAAAACTATATTCAATAGACTGTTGTCTGTGATAAATATAATTATTTATTGATTTATATATTCTTGAATAAGAACAATTTATTAATAATAAAAGTATATAATGACGGAATCAATTAAATTTATTTCGTGATGTGATTATAATTGTGATTTAACCGAAATAAGTTATTAACCTCGACATGCATGACAAATAGAACCAATCAACACTACCTTAGACATTTTGTGATAGAAAATTAGTAATTTGGAAGTTTAATTGATATAATTATGGTTTTAGAAATCGAGATAAACAAATAATATTTGTATAGGCTAAAATTGATGTTTGGAATTTGAAGATTTTATTTATCAAGATACATAAAAAATTGTTTACATGCCCGCCTGGAAAAAGAATCTAGTTTTCAATGAGGCCCTGAAAAGTTTTTCATAGTTACTAACAAGGGTCTAGCAAGGGTTACAATAGGCATTTGCTAGGCTCTCTCTAGTTATGAACCTTTTTGCCTCGACAGTTAAATCCTGTCTAAGCCCTGACCAGTTCAAATTAATCCCAGAAAATAAATTAAATGATTGGTATGAGAATTGGTAACATGACGATGGACATAGCCTATATTATAAAGTTATAAACTTTGTTGGTTTGTATGTAGGGGGTATAGTCTTGAACTACTGAACCGACTCTATACATATCTTTGGGGTGTTGTCTCCATGTTGTGTGTATATAATGAAATAAAAATAAAAACTAGATTATTAAAATATAATTTAATTTTATTATTATAAAGTAAACTTTGAAATTATCACAACATTAATTATTAATTATAAAAAATTATAAAAGCGACGCGTTTCTGATATGTTAATCCCTCTTCGGGCTTCAATTTGTTGAACTATGATGTTAATTAGCCAAGTATATTTGTCTATACATTCCAAAAACATGAAATTCTTAGACTTGATAGAGATAGAGTCCTTTTTATAATAATAAAATAACTATAAAATTATAATGAGAGCTTGTGGAGCGAAAGCTTGGAAAACGACGAAGGACAATAAGGTTAATTTACGAAAAAATGAATATTGTTATTAGAGTTTAAAACGATCCTTATTTTATTAATTTTCATAAAATGTTTTCACTAGTTAGTTACTAGCTAGAGCTTCATCAGCACTTAACTTAATAAATATTCTCAGCGAGGCACTAAAGGGGGTCTGTCATATTTTCCTCGTCTAGAATTTTCTTACCGAAAACTACCCAGGGCCTTGTCTAAACTAGCCAAAAACTTGCCATTTTTCCAGCCGGGTGAATACGTTATATATTTTCAAATTGCATATAAGACAAAATGATTTTACGGAAATACCAAAACACATAATAAATTTGTCTTTAAAATTTTGTTTTTATAATCGAAAAACATCTGTGGGTGATTTGGGGATTTCCAGACTTAAAAATTATAGCATTACGATTGTGTACACAAATGACGTGATATGATTATTTCAAAAGATATGCAGGTACAAAATAACCTGTAGTTGATCCACTAATGAGTTTGTTTCAAACGGATAGTAAACACCAAATGTGTGATTCAATTTACGCGATCTACAAAAGAGGAAGGGCATGAATTATATAAATCGATTGAAAGTTTTAGTTTTATACCACAAAAGTTAATTTATAAAATTTTTTAACCGGAAACTTTTGATAATAACAATTTGTCTATGACAAACAATCATTTGGAAGGATTGTACAATGTCAGACGCGGCATATTGAGTAATTGAGTATACTCACGGCGGCGGCCCGAGGAACCTAATTCGGTAGGCGCTTAAGCGCGCCGTTTTGATATCATAACTCGTGTTACCTTTGTGATTTTATAAGTGGGTTTCGTGGGTCAAACTGCCAAGCTGAGCAAAATGTTGGCTTCATAAATCTGTTGTCTTCTTAGGTACTTGTGGTCTATTAAGTCTCACGAAAGACATGGCGAATGAGCTGCCACGCTAAACTTTAAAGCTATTTGTTTGCGTTGAGAAAAGAGATCAAGTCCTTGATCTTTAGTTGAGACAGTTTATTGACGTCGTCAAGAAAGGCTTTTCCAAGTAATTTTGCTCTCATTTTGGCCAGAGCCGGACATTTACAGAGGAAATTAAAAACAGTTTGCTTTTCTTGCTGGTCCCCAAAACTACGTCAGTGAGTATTGTGAGGGATGCCCGTCCAGGCTCGCCGCATTTTCTCCGATTGGCCAGTGTCTGGAAAAGGTCGCAACGACCCTGGCTATATCTCGCCTACATCTGCAAATTAGGTCAGTTGTTCGGGTTTCGCTCTAGGTGGGCCAAATATTTCTAGATATAACGCAGCTAAATAAACTGCGCCACCTACGGTTGGATTCAGTAAGAACAGAAAACATTGCCCTTCATTACACCATGAGGAATGTTCACTCCTTCCGCAAGCTAGTTATTAAGAGCTGATCTTTGCCTGGTCAGTTCGTCTGCCCGCTCGTTTCCCTCAATAACAAGATGACCTGGAACCCAGATAAGGGAGACCCTATTTAGGCTTGCCAGCTTATCACGAAATTGTTGGACCAATTTAGAAAACGATAGTGGCAAACAATTGCTTTAACGGCTGCCTGGCTGTCTATCAGAATGGCATCAGTATTACTATTTTGGTTAGGGTCTGATGCGGATGGCCTGCCTGCCGAGCTATTCAAAGCAGGGGGAGATGACTTGGTAAGGAATATACACCAGCTTATCTCCAAGAAGAAGTATATGCTATCATCGAGAAATGAATCTCAACATCGTCGACTTGGCCAAAACGTCACGATGAATAGGTATAACATCGAAATCGTCAAGGACTTTGTCTACCTGGGCTCCACTATAACATCGCAAAATGACATCAGCGCAGAGATCAAACGAAAAATTACTCTTGCCAATCGCTGTTTCTTCGGGCTAAAGAGGCATTTGAGTAATAAAGCCCTCTCTCAGAGAACCAAAGAGACCTATAAGACCCTAATCATCCCGGTCCTGCTATATGGGGCAGAGGCATGGACCCTGTCAAAAACGGATGAGAATCTGCTTGGGTGTTTTGAAAGGAAGATTCTTCGGGTGATTTTCGGCGACGTTGACCTGGTCATAAAGCTGAAAATACAGCGGCTGAGATAGCTGGGACACGTGGAGCGTATGGACACCAACGCACCAGCCCGACAAGTCTTCGAATCTACCCCTGAGACCCCACCTTAGGTGGCGCACACAAGTGGAAAACGACCTCAACCAACCTATGGAGTGTGTAACTGAAGGCAGCTAGCTAAGGACCCAGCTGGCTGGGGGGGCTTGTTGGTTGAGGCCGTAGTCCATCAAGGGCTGTGTGAGCGCCATCTAGAGTAAGTAAGTAAGTTAGGGTCTTGTTTGAGTAACTTGCATGCTTTCCTAATTGCCAGTAATTCCGAGATTCGGAAAAAACACCTGATCCAACTCCACATTCAATCTTTGAAAAATCAGTGAAGATAGTTGTGTCAAGCCTTTTATCATGAGGTCATCTTTCCAGTCCTTTCTGGATGGAAAATAACTTGAAAAGCCTGCACTGAGGTCCAGAGTAGGAGTGCAATTGTGAGTGGTTTTTGAGAAAACATGTCCATTGGGATTAAATTTGTAATATTGCTATAACCGCATATGGCCTGGAGATTTTAGATTTGGGGATTTCGGACTTTTATATTTCGGATTTTGGTTTATGAATTTTGTGGTTTGGGATTAAACATCTGTCGATTTTTGAAAATCTATTGATTTTGGGATATTAGTTTTGGATTTTGTCGTTACCCCAACCAGACGTAAACGATCGCACAACGAATGTTATCTTATGAGATGCACAAGACTAAGTTTTTATTTAATTTTACTTCAAGTTTCTATAAAAACAGTTTTTTTTTTTAAATCAATGGCTACAATAATTAAGTATATAAAAATTAACAAAATTCACAATAACGGCTAGTAATATATATGTAAGTAAATGGAAGGATCGTAAAAGATGGTTCAACCCGCCTGGAAAAATGGCAAGTTTTTGGCAAGCTTAGGCAAGGCCCTGGCAAGATTTCGGTAAGGAAAACCTAGACGAGGAAAGCATGACAGACCCCTATTAGTGGCTCGCTTAGAAAATTTATTTAAAAAATTACTGAACAATGAAACATTTAATACAATTAATACGAATTTAATGCTACTACCGGGCACTTCACGCGTTTAAACCGACGTAAATGCACACAAACGGCACGAATATTGAGACTATGAGTACTATGTAGTAGACAGAACCAACCAGGACGACCATAAGATTATCGGCAAGCTGGAACGTGGTAAATACATTGAAGTCTTCGAAGCAATCAAACAAACAACGAGAAGTGCCTCTTGAAATAAAAACCATGGAGAACTTTCGTGGAGGCACCAACTGTATCATCCTGGTGGCCGTCGTCGTCAAAGAATTGTCTCCCGTCAACAATATACAGACTACAACAACTGTAGGTACCAGACACTGACTGAAATGTGTGGAACAAATCTAGTTTTTACTAGTCAGGGCTTAGGCAGAATTCAACTGTCGAGGCAAAAAGATTCATAACTGGCGAGGGCCTAGCGAATGCCTACAGTAACCCTTGCTAGACCCTTGTTAGTAACTATGAAAAACTTGCCAGGGCCTTATTGAAAACTAGATTCTTTTTCCAGGCGGGGAACTAAAAAAAAAGCCTTAAAAAACCATTATTAAAATTTAATCCATAAATGGCTTACCGATAATAATAATTTAAACCTCTTTCATAGTCTTTGTCATTAAATTTTACCTAACCGCATTGCTTGTACTCGTATGCAGTGTACAGTATATGTACATATATGATTGAAAGGTCTTTTCGCTGAAACCTTATTTGCAATTTAACCACACGTGTGCAATGCACTGTACTAAATCGAAATATTTTGTGTCAACATGTTCAATAATTTTTTATATTATGTATAAATATACTCAATATACCTCAAATCTATATATTTTTTTTTTAAACTTCGATAAATCGTAGGTTAGGTAGAAATGCCAAGGCAATATACTTATACATATATGGACATTCTTAAATTGGCCAGCGTCCAAATCCATGTGTATAATTCCAGAGAATTACCCATCTCAAAAAATTGGAAATTTTCTCATTAAAGCATCTCGTCTCCTCCCGCATTCGGAGAGACTGATGGTGCAATTTTATATAATATTGCAGCCTAATTGAAACCCCAGCCTCTTGTAAAATTACATACCTACGATTCAATTGGGCACATTTTTGTACGTGCTTTTGAGACCAATTGCAATACAAATCGACAGACTATGTTTATAAAAAAAAAAATATGGAATTGGAGACAGAAGTGTATATGTACAGTGTTCAGCTGCATTGTGTATTGATTTTAAGTGAGGTGTCCTTGACAGCACCTACTATACCTATAATTTGACCTTCTTATAGACTTTAATATGAAAGTTCTTAGTTTTTTGTCTATAACCTCATGCACATTCAAAGAGTTGCGCTTGGCTTTAATTGAACTGCCTGAACATAAAAAACAAACCCAATGTCAATATAGCAGTTAAGAAGTTAAGAAGCAGAAAAGAAGTTTTATGAGTTCATATAACTTTTACGCTACATTTTCCTTGCGAAGATATTGGTAGTCAAAGTCAAAAGTCTGTTTTTTTAATCAAAGCAAAATATTCTTCTGAAAAAAAATTGTAGAATGATGAAAAAAGACGACCTTAAAGCTGAATAAACAAAGTTATCGAAACGAAACATTAAATTGGCTCAAAAATTTTTTTTCAAATAAAATGACAATGTTCAAAAAATAAAAAAAACAATTAAAATTTTTGGGTCGTACTGCTTATTATGATTGCGCAATAACGGTACCTACAAAAAATCATTTTTTAAAATTTCTCAATACAAAAAATATAAAGCTTTAGAATGCTTTTTGTTTCATCTCAATATGACCACTTTTCACAGAGATAGAGCTCTTCAAAAAAACACTTAAAAAATGTAATTTTTTTTGTTCCCTTAATTGTTTTCACAAAGTGTAGTTTTTGTAGCAAGAAAAGGGAGGTTCTTCAAGTTGCTGTTAAAAAGTTGAAATTTCTTTTTCTTTAACATAATAATAGATAATAAATTGGGTTTTCCTTCTAAAAAATAACCTGAATTCTGGGTACCCACCTGGAAAAATAGAAAGTTTTAGACGACTTTACTCAAGACCATGGAAAGTTGTCGGTAGGGAAAATTTAGACAAAACTTGTCAAATACACACAAGGCCCTTGCAAGTAAAAACTTGCTGGGCAAGTTTCATTATCCCACCAGAAATTCCCACAATATAGCAAAAACTAAAAATGTAAATCTTTAGAAAAAAAAAATATTTACAGGGTGTTTCAGAATCTTAGCACAGAAAATAGAAAAAATATTTTACGTTAAAAAATTCTCAAAAAAGGAAGTAATAAAAAAGGTATCAAAAAGTCAAACAAGGTTATTTCAAGAAACACAGTGGTGAATTAAAGTAAACGAACAACAATTCTTCCTAAAAATGTTTTTTTTTTTTTTATTTTGTGGTACATCTAGAGTGCAGTAAATCATCTAATTCAGTGAAAATTTCAAGCCAATCTGTGAAAAAAGATGCTATACAGCTTGCAGAAAATTCAAATGCAATAAAATTGAGACAATTAAGAAAAAATGCATTGCAAGGTGGTTCAGAATCATCAGCTAATTTAAGCATTTCTATTCAAAGGGTTAAAAAAAAGTGTTTTACTTTAAAAATATCTATCTAACTTAAATGGTGAACTAACAGTAGAGTGTTTTAGAACTAATTCAAGAGAAAAAGTAGATGAAAAATTAAAAAAAAACTATTTTTAAAATGTTTTCTTTTTGGTGTATTAAATATACTTGTTTTTTTTTTTTAATTTTTTGGTATATAGGAGTACAAAATAAATCATTTCAATAATATATTTCAAGTTAAACAGTAGAAACAGACCAAAATTTTTAATATAAAAACTAGTCCGGGGAGCTGTGTGACATGACCGCAGAACCCGATCTCAAAATTTTGTTGACGAAACATATCGCATTCGTTTCCTCATCGTTTGTCCATGTTTTTCCAGACAAAAAAAATCGTTTGTCCACCCTCAGGAAAAAAGTTATAAAACTTTTCATTTTTTATAGCAAGTACCCCAAAAAAAAAAAAGCGTCTACTGCCCACAATTTGTAACTTAGGAGGTTGGGGGCAAGTGGGTTTGATTGTCCAGCGGCTTCTTAACATTGTCCACAAAAAACTTTCGTTTGTCCACCCTCAGTTTAAAAGTTATTCCATATATTTCTTTTTTATAGCAAAACCCTCACAAACTAAAAAGTCGCCTAGCGCTTCCAATTTTTAACTTATATGAGGACGAGATCAAGTGGGTTTGTTTATTCACCGGATTTTTATGATTTTCCGCGCGAATTTTTTTTTTTTCTTAAGTAGTGTACCCGAAATAAATTATGAGTTTATTTTTTTTTTGTCCCACTTCGGCCCCACTGTGTGGCATATCAGTTAAATAAATATTAAGTATAAGTATTGTTTGGTCATGACAGTTGAGTGTTAGAGGGAGGAAGGAGGAAGGGGGGGGGGGGAGAATAAAAACAATATGAAAAAAGTATATACTGTTTTTTATAAACTATCATTGCCGACTCGATGTGTGAAAAGGTTTGTAACAATCAATATCTACTGGAATGTGTGATGAATGGAAGGTTCCCGGCCGGCGCTTATACCCTCTATAGCTTCATATCTAACACCCATCATTGACACCCCATCATAAAACCCAGTCAGGCGACGACGGACGACTGGTGGTAAATTTGATTAAGCACCCTTTGTTGAGTCTGTTTCACCAGGTTGTATAGTTGGTTTTAATTGTTGTGTATAGCTTGTATATGTTGCCACATCAGGTGTTGGACCGATAACTGAAGGCTTGCATAATTGAAAAAGAGGCTTTTATTGTTGCGGTTATTGAGATTTTAATAAACATTAAAAGGTCTTCCCACCAACACCATTTTCCTGACTACCTACATCTTTTTTTTTTTTTTTAAGTTTTGTCTTCACTTTATATTCCCCGCTATCACCGAGTTGCTGGTAAAAAATATATGAGAGGATTCGCCAATAAACATTTTCTGCGCCATTTTGTTAAAAAGGGAATTGCCCATTTTTGGCCAAGAGTGTACACGAACGAATTTGGTATCAAATAAAAGGTGACGTTGAGCTTGTTATATGAGTGAAATATTTTCAAAATCGTTCCTGGGAGAGTCGAGATATTTTAGCTTGAAGCTGCCGACTTCGATGTGCCAAAGACCGCATAAAAATATTTGCTTAACATAAAGTTAAAAATTAATATCACACAATATATTTAAAATAGAAAAACATTTTTAGTACTATTTTAAAGACACGCAAAATACCTTTCATTTGATACATGAATCATTTTTGTACGTCATTTATTTTGCAAGTTATAAACAATTATTTGGGAAAAAAAAGTTAAAATCTTTATTTTGCAATCGGCAACTTCAAGCTTAAATATCTCGACTTTCCCATGAACGATTTTGAAAATATTTCACTCATATAACAAGCGCAACGTCAAAAACTTTCTATGAGCTAGTAAAAAAACAACTGCTTGGAAGCGAAATTAAAGCGTAGGTAAATAATTGAACAAAAAGTCAAATTAGCCCATGTGAGACAAATAATTGAGATCTAACAACTTAAGAATCTAACTTAATTCGATATTTAACAACTTTACAATACCAAATAGCTGTGATTTCATTCAGTCTTTAAGGTAATTATATATGAGACTCATGAGTACAAATATAAAACTTACATTGCCATATCTGACATCATCATACAAGGTATTATTTATTCGTTAATCCTAACTCACAAAAACAAAAACAAAAAAAATAGCAGATGATGCGTCATTTTATTACTGCTTTTGACAAAATGAAAAACAAATATTTGGCCATTTTCGCATACACTGTGACAATCTACCCAATAGATATTTATAGCTATGTATGTAGGTAGCTACGTATGTAATTATAATACTTAAATTAGTATTTTTGCTAATGTAAACAAAACAACGAGGAATTTGTAGGAAATGTGTAATAAATCTCGTAACAATTTGTTGCCGGAAGAAAAATATACTTCTAACAGCTGTGTACGTATAACCTTTTGTAACCAATAATTACCGTTATGAGCATGAAGATCGATGCCTTTAATTAAGCCTTAGTGCAGAGGCGCATGAAAAAAAAAACCTGAGTCATTGAGAAATGTCGAAGTTTACAA
The DNA here is from genome assembly GCA_947049315.1 of Epistrophella euchroma. NCBI lineage: Eukaryota > Metazoa > Arthropoda > Insecta > Diptera > Syrphidae > Epistrophella > Epistrophella euchroma. The sequence continues at coordinate 113,278,070 of OX346245.1, read as the reverse complement.
ATCATGAAAAAGTTCACACTAAAATAGTTTTTTTTTTTTAAGCCCACAAATAAAAAGTCCGAGGGGTTGATAAAAGGCCTTCCACACTATCCCACTGAGTATTAACACATGTCAAAAAAGTGGGAAGTAAATCCTGTATAATAGTGTGGAAACAAAATATGAAATTTCATGCCACACGACTTTGACAGCCCATCTCACACAATTTGACATGTGTTAATACACGAACATTTTTGTAATAATTGTAATAATTAATTTTTTCAAATTTATTTAAATGGGTTTTTGGTTACACACGCAGTGTCTTTCGCACCATCATATTAATATCGAAGGTTTGAATTAAAGAACAACTTGAGTGAGGTGAGCTAACACCAAGTTTTTTTTATGTCCCTCAAGTTAGCAGAGCAAGGTCAGCAGAACAAAGTTTTAATGATGTCATCATTAGGTGCTTAATAAGTGCTAATTAAGTACCCAACAACAAAATTAAGTGCTCCAGTACTTTTGGAAAAAATTAATGTTCTGCTAACTTGATTTCAAGTTAGCAGAGCAATTTTCGAAAACTGGTTAGAACGCATGGAAAAAAAATTGGTTTGCTCTCATAATTAGGTGCTATTTAAGTGCTCTACGAATCAAAAAAAAAAATTTGAAAAAAATTATTTTTTACAAAAAAAAAAAAATATTTTAAAAATGTTGAAAAAAAATAATTTTTTTTTTATTTTTTTCTACTTTTTTCATCATAAATATACTTGAATAATTAAGACTTTATCTAATTAGAGTTAAGTACCCCATTTTCCGAAAGATTTTCCAAGATTTGAAGAAAAAAAAAATAATTCAATTTTCCATACAAAACCCTGCTCTGCTAACTTAAATTCGATTTTTCTCAAACAATTCAAGATTTTTTCACCCAAATCTTTTTGATTTATTAAAAGCTCATCAAACTCGAATTAAGTACCCTATTTTCCGGAAGATTTTCCAAGATTTGAAAAAAAAAAAAAAATAATCCAATTTTCCATACAAAACCCTGCTCTGCTAACTTAAATTCGATTTTTCTCAAACAATTCAACTTTTTTTCACCCAAATCTTTTTGATTTATTAGAAGCTCATCAAACTCGAATTAAGTACCCTATTTTCCGGAAGATTTTCCAAGATTTGAAAAAAAAATAAAATAATTCAATTTTCCATACAAACCCTGCTCTGCTAACTTAAATTCGAGTTTTCTCGAGCAATTCAACTTTTTTTCACCCAAATCTTTTTGATTAATTAGAAGCTCATCAAACTCGAATTAAGTACCCCATTTTCCGAAAGATTTTCCAAGATTTGAAAAAAAAATAAAATAATTCAATTTTCCATACAAACCCTGCTCTGCTAACTTAAATTCGAGTTTTCTCGAGCAATTCAACTTTTTTTCACCCAAATCTTTTTGATTAATTAGAAGCTCATCAAACTCGAATTAAGTACCCCATTTTCCGAAAGATTTTCCAAGCAGGGTTTTGTATGGAAAATTGAATTATTTTATTTTTCTTGGAATCTTGGAAAATCTTTCGGAAAATGGGGTACTTAATTCGAGTTTGATGAGCTTCTAATTAATCAAAAAGATTTGGGTGAAAAAAAGTTGAATTGCTCGAGAAAACTCGAATTTAAGTTAGCAGAGCAGGGTTTGTATGGAAAATTGAATTATTTTATTTTTTTTTCAAATCTTGGAAAATCTTTCGGAAAATGGGGTACTTAATTCGAGTTTGATGAGCTTCTAATAAATCAAAAAGATTTGGGTGAAAAAAAGTTGAATTGTTCGAGAAAAATCGAATTTAAGTTAGCAGAGCAGGGTTTGTATGGAAAATTGAATTATTTTATTTTTTTTTCAAATCTTGGAAAATCTTCCGGAAAATAGGGTACTTAATTCGAGTTTGATGAGCTTTTAATAAATCAAAAAGATTTGGGTGAAAAAATCTTGAATTGTTTGAGAAAAATCGAATTTAAGTTAGCAGAGCAGGGTTTTGTATGGAAAATTGAATTATTTTTTTTTTTCTTCAAATCTTGGAAAATCTTTCGGAAAATGGGGTACTTAACTCTAATTAGATAAAGTCTTAATTATTCAAGTATATTTATGACGAAAAAAGTAGAAAAAAATAAAAAAAAAATTATTTTTTTTTTCAAAATTTTTAAAATATTTTTTTTTTTGTGTAAAAAATAATTTTTTTCAATTTTTTTTTTTTGATTCGTAGAGCACTTAAATAGCACCTAATTATGAGAGCAAACCAATTTTTTTTCCATGCGTTCTAACCAGTTTTCGAAAATTGCTCTGCTAACTTGATTTTTTCCAAAAGTACTGGAGCACTTAATTTTGTTGTTGGGTACTTAATTAGCACTTATTAAGCACCTAATGATGACATCATTAAAACTTTGTTCTGCTGACCTTGCTCTGCTAACTTGAGAGACATGTTTTTTTTTGCTTTACTTTGAAAATTAACTTTTCAAAAACTATTCACTCGAACTTTATTAAAAAATAAAATCAAAGAATGGATCTCTGGCTTTTTAAAATGCTATAGCATAACTCTGTAGGTATTACCGTTATTTTCTAATAATTTTTTTTCTATTTTGTGATTTTTTTTTTAATTTCCCCTCCCGCCTAAACGGGGCAATAGACCCCCCTCCCAAACGATTTTTTTCTTGTCCAAGTCCAACATACACACCCTAGCTTTTTGTCACACCTTAGGTAAATCACCCTGTATATGATAATGTAATACTGCCTTAAGGCAAAACAAATTGATGGGAATTTGAATTTGTTCAACTTTAAGAGGCATCATCATGTTGGGGATGAGGGGCACTTGCCACCACAAAATAAAACGTAGGTAGGTGCAATTTTTTAAAAAAATGATTTAAAATAAAAAAAAAAATTAAATTCAACAGCAATACTTTTGAAATTTTTTTTTAAATCCAAAAATCTGTTCCATAAAAAAGGTAGGTACCTATGTTTATAGAATGTCGTTTTATTTTTTTTAATAATAGTTTTGTTCTAGAAACTTGCCTCTGCCGCATTAAAGGGGGCCTTAGAACCCTTTCATATGATTTTTGTTTATTTCGGCCCTTACCTTTTATCGCATCTTATGTGAAACACCCTGTTTACAAAAAATCAAATTCGTTTGCGAAGTAACGTTAGCAAGGGTCTGCTAGTAAAAAATTGAAAACAAACATTTAATTCACACTAACGTCCAGTACAAATTTCAAATGAAAACGAATACGGTCAAATGTTCACAGTCTTAAAATATTCCCTATAAAAGACAGCGAGGAACTTGGAACAGGTTCAATTTGCATTTTTATTTAGTTTTCTCATTGTATGGATGCCAGATTGAAAAAATGTGATAAAATGAAAATTTAAAAAAAACATATATTTAAAATAGACAAACAATTTATTGCGGTTACGCACGTTTTGTCCATTACCTGATGTGTTTTCCTACGTGGTTAGAATAATAAAATAATTTTTATGCAACACTCTTAATGCTAGCATAGCATCAGCAAGGAAGTGGCAGCAAAAATAAAACGAAATAATTATATTTGAACGAAAAAATAAAAAAAAAAAAAAAAAAAAAAAACTGCATAAAGCCGATTACAATCAATAGATTCTTAGTAAGCTCAGTTTCTTTGCAAGGTCGTAAGCAAGAGAGGGCAGGAAAGGGCACTTGCCTTCCCTAACCAAAAATACTTTCTTACATTTTTACAAAAGATATTTTTGTATATTGCTTCCACCATGCATTCATAACTAAAATTAGTTTTTCGGTTTTTTTGGGAAACCTTTCGTTTTTTTTTATTTCTCAAAAATTAAAAAAGATTTTTACATCTGGTTTTAAGTAAAAGGCCTTTAATTAAGCGCTTCCTACCTTTGAATCATCGACACTTTTAATTTGTTTAAAAGGTCTATCGATGCCATTATGTATGGAATATAACAAAGACGTTCAAATGCCCTCCGCGGCTTTTTTTGGAATAAGCCCTATGTCCGAAATGTCCTATTTTTCTTGGTGCTGGCGCTGAATTTGACCGATGGCATGGGTTATGTTGGCTTTGTCGCTGTGGTTTGTGGCTTTTTCGAATAGACCTGCGACTTCAGAAAACCCCACAAGAAAAAGTCTAAAGGGGGCAAATCGTACGATCTCGGTGCCCATCAGTTCAGATCACCTCCACGTGGGATGACCATGCCCCCGAATCGCTCGTGCAAATTTTGTTTGTTTACGTATCTATACCCATTCATCCAGACCGTAAAATTGGCGAAGTGCGCGGTTGCCCTATTTTGATAAATGGGTATTCTTTTCATTTGCACGTGTTGTTGAACGCTCTATATCTGTCCAAGTTCATGGTGATTTGGCAAAACAGACTGATGTGAGTATATTCCAATTTGACAGATGTATCCTTAACAATATCGCCGCTATTAACTGTCAAAGTTTGGGAGTCCCTATTGGAAGACCTTTTATGTATTTGACTAGAATTGATTAAAACATTGAATATTAAAAAAAAAACAGTGGCACTTAACTACGCAAAATTTTGAAAAAAAAAAAAAACTATTGAAAGGGTTTTGTGTGACAACACACGCGCAGTGTAAGCTGCAAAGCTTTCGCACCATCACATTAATATTGAAGGTTTAAATGAAACAACAACTTTAGTGAGCTACAAGTTTTATAGGCTGGAGTTATAGCTATTTCATGCCAATCATCAGGCTCGCTTTTAGTGGTTCTTAGACTATGTATGTTCAATTTAACTTTTTGCCGTCACTGGGGCTCGAACTATAGATCACGCGTTTCCGGGCCATGCGCAATACGCACGTGATCATGTCGATGCAGTGTAGGTTTTATTGTTTGACAACTGCATTTGAATCAATTAGCATTTTTACTAGCCACACACACTGGATCGACATGATAATTTCAAATTAATTTAGCTCTAAAAATTTGGCCTCATAATAAGGTTTATATTTTATAAAAATCAGCCGCTACACATCTCTGTCGATATGGGTGTTTTTGGAAAGCTTACGAGTTACGACGCACGCCTTAATAACTTTTGATTATAATTTATGGTACGTATAATCTAATAGTGTACAAATTTATTGGTCATTTTCAATAATGTTCCAAATGTTGCTACAAACGAAACCCACCACCAAAAACATTTCATGTAAAATAGGTCGTTAGACAAGGCTCACAAGCTCATAACGCTTTCGGTATGAAAAAGTTACTAGATCTCATGAAGAGTCAAGCCTTTAACTCTACCAGGTCTAACTTTCCAAGCCCTAATTCTACAAACCTTACACCGTAGTCAAAAAGTTGAGCTTGGCCGTTTCATAGAACTTTTGCATGGCAGACTTCACTTTACAATAAGTCTGTAAGGGAGCCTGTATACGAAACGGCCAAGACATACTTTTTGACCATGATGTAGGGTTAGTTCAGTTAGGGCTTAGAGGTTAGGCCTGGTAGAGTTAGAGACTTGGCTCTTCAAGAGATCTAATAACTTTTTCATAGCGAAGCATTACGAGCTTGTGAGTCTTGGCGATCTGTTTTACATGAAATGTTTTTAATGGGATTTCATTTCTTCTTGTAGGATCACCTATTATCCGTAAGAAAAACACCTGAACCTCCCCATTGTTTCTTGTGTTTGTGAATATAAAAAAAAAAAAAAAAAACTACTCTAACATCAAATATAGGCGGGTTTATTGTGAAAATTGTTGTTGTTTTAGAAATTTTATTATGCACCCCAACTTTTGGTGTGTTGGAGGGTGAAAGTTACAGATTTCTTAATTTTGTTGTTGTTTGTGTGCAATTCCTAGCCTACATTCCAAATTTCAGCTTTATAGGACTTGAGGAAATAACTTTTAGGTTTTGGACAAAATCGACGTTTTTCGTGTATTAATAAAATACAAAATATAAAAGCTAGACATATGACATTTAGTGTATTTTACAAGTCCGCGGATAACATCTTTTCCTGAAAATTTGAGCTCTCTAGCGTTATCCAGACCGAAGTTATGAGGGCTTGAAAATATGACAAAACTTTTGGAGAAAATATAGGTAGTGCTCACCGCTGCTCGTTTGGCCCGTCTTGACGGAATATTTCCATTTATTTTAACTGATTTTTTTAAAAATCCCCCCCAGCTCCTCCATCAACCGACAACGACGACAACAATCCTTATGCCCAACCTGTGCAATTTACGTCTAAAAATCAACTCAATTATTCTTAAAGCTATCCAAATAATTTTGTTTGTTTATTCAAATTAGTTGAGTGACACTATATACCAGCAAAATGTGTGCTTTTTATTCGGGGGTCCAAAAATGGCGACCATTATTACTCATGATGTCCATCAACCAAAATAAAAATTCAAGTCATAATGTGTTGTTAGCATTTAATTGAAATAAAACTAAACAAAATAAGAAGAAGAAAAAAAGTAAACAAATAAAAGAACTACATTTTTATTTTTATCACGTTTACTTAGTACCTTTAGTCGTATAATAATTTTAAGCACGATACCTAATAAAAATGTTTTGCATTTCGGAATATAAGCCAACCGAAAAAAAAAAAACATATTCAATGAGAACTTTTATAGCAACACATTTTTTCGAGTGCTTCTTCTTGATAGCGGTGTAATTGGTTACAAAAAAAAAAAAATGCAGCAAATATTATTGTGCGATGAAATGTCGACTATTCATTCTGTAACATATTATAGCTTGTGGACGACAATAAACTTTTGTGTTTTTCAAACGAAACCGCATTTCTTTTCATGGCAATTTCCAGAGGCAAGCCTTATTATGCTCTTTTTTTTTTTTTTTTTTTGTGGGAACAAAATTGTATGAAAAATCTTTTTGAAAATGAATAGAATAGACAGTAAAACCTTGAAAATGGTTGTAAAGCCATAATCTAAATGAGTTGGAAGTCCATGAACTTTATTTTTTTTTTGTTTACATTTAACATGGTAAAGTTGTCCTTAAAACGAACAAAGTTTACACTACACTCACATAAATAACCAATAAATCAACTGTGCGACAACTAAACTTGACTTTGACAGTTTTTGAAAATTCAGAAAATCTGTGTTGCTTATGGAGACTTTTTTTTTTTGAAAAAGTGAAACGAAATTCTTTCAGATAAATTCCAAATTATACTCCAGTATGGGGGAATAACAAAACTCATTCATTTGATAAGTATCCTTAGAAGACTATGCAATCAAAAGGAAAAATATATGGGTTTTAAATATATACCTACCGCCGTTATTCACCACACTTCTAAAGCCAATTTCGGAATATTGAATGAAATCATAGTCATCACGATGATAACACCACAATCGAAAAATTACTGTGGAATCTTTTTTGAGTTCGCTAAACTAATTATAGGTAACCTTGAGCGATGCGACATTGTGTATTCTTTTTTTTTTTTTATTAACAAATTATCTAAAAAACAAGCTCAAAGTGATGTAAATCGGAAATAAATTGAATGCTTGTATACCTACCCATGGTAAACTGTTTTTTCACTTATTTTATTTGTATTTAAGAAAAAGAATCACGATTTTTTATTGTTTAATAAAACAAATAAAATTTGTTGGTTATTTAAAATAGTCGAATAAATGTGAGAACATTTTAAGTAGGTACAGCCAACGAAGACCCAAAATTAGCAATCAAATGCAATAATCGTGTTTGTTTTAAGTGGTAGGGGTGATCTAACTATAGGTCGTTTAATATATGATATTTTTAACAGGGAATCCAAAAATCTGTAGAGAATAAAATAAAAGAAAATTGAATTTCCTTTAAGAATACGTCCTGATCATTTCCGTACGGCAATCGGTTGTGAAGTTATAAAATAATGAAAAAAACACAGGGTGTAACAGTAACGGCCATATTATTCACTCGTTTAATCCCTCAATTCCGATGTAAATTAATTTAAATTAAAAATTAAATCCTCTTGCGAGGAAGTGACAAATCCTCCAAGAGTATCTCTTGTCATAGAAAAGTGCCGCTCACTTTAGCCGTTCGGATTCGGCAATAAACTGTAGGCCCCCTCCATTCCTGCAGACAGGCACACAGGAATGGTTGAGAGTTGTAAGTCACTAGGCCTTGGTTCTTCATGAGTCGTTTGTGCTACCAAATTTATTTTTATTTTTAAAAAATTAAATCCATATTAGTCACTCATTAAATCCGCAGTTAAATCCAAATTTTTAAATCCAGATTTAATAAATTCAATTGAATTTAAACTGCTCTCCGGGGGACAGTTTAAGCACTTACATCCAGATTAAAACTCAGTTTATATTCGTCACAAGTGTTTGATTTTTGTGTTCCAAAAAAAAAAAAAAAGTTATTCATACATAAGATATAAAAATTAATAAATTCTAGTTAAAAAGTAAAAAAAGTGGAGATTTAAAAATAAAATAAAAAATGGATTAGAGTGAATAATATAGACATGGATTTAAATTTTTGGATTAAAGAAATCCGGTTGGATTTAAAATTAACTTAAATCCAATTTAAATCCAATGTGAATAATATGGCCGTAAATGATTCAGAAGAAAACCATCATGGGTTCAAGGTAATTTTCTCGTTTTCGCTTCTTTTTCGATTTATGTCGGTTTTTATAATTTTTTGTCTCGTTTCTTTATACCTGTCGTAGTAGCCGTGGCGTGATGGTTAAAAGCGATGGACTGTCATTCCGGAGGTCTAGGTTCGATCCCCAACCTAGCCAGTATAATAAATTAGAAACACTGTTAAGAAAACGTTACAACGAGATTGATTCAAATGTTCCAATATTCTTGAATTTTCTCTTTTTTTTTCTTTGTTTTGTATATTTTGATTCATTTAAATTTTAAATGCAGTATTTTTTTGCTTAAAATCATATTTTGTAATATTTTCGCTTGGAGAAATATTTAGTGCCAGTTGTACAATCGTGAGTTTAAATGTTGATCCGTGGTTCATAATTTTTAATTCACCAATTTCGGCAGATTAACTGAGATGGTTCAGGCGTTTACTTAACTATTATCACATACTTGAACCTTGAACCATAGTTGGAACTCAGTTAATCCGCCGAAATCGGTGAATTAAAATTTCTGAACCACGGATCACAATTTGAACCGCGATTGTACAACTGGCCCTTAGGGTGGTGATGGGGGTAAAAATGCAAAAAAAAAAAGAAAATTAATGCTGTTCTGTGCCTACGTTCTGTAACTCTCACATCGATAAAATTGGTCGAGAAACGATGAGAACTGAAACAAATTTTATAAGTTTTGTTCCATTTTTCACCGTTTCTCGACTGATGTTTGCTATGTCAGAGTTACAGAACGCAGGCACAAACTTAATTGACAACACTTAACCTTCTTTGTTGTTCTCAAAAGCTTTAAGACAGAAAGCTCTTTGATAAATTCTATTGAAAAAAGCTCTTTGGTACTGCTTTCAATGGGCAATGGGAACTCTGTTGGAATTCATTTTGTATTCATCTCACACAGCGAGATATAGAAACGAGCAAGCAATCAGTTTGCTCTAGCTTTGAGCATGCGAGCAGAAAGGAATTAAGCACAAGTCAGCGGCGGCGGCGTGCTTGGTTTTTTGTGGGGCAATTTTTCTCAATTCTATGCATCAGGCGCCACTGCTCTAAAAAAGCTTCCCCCATACTTACAACTCTCAACCATTCCTGTGTGGGTGTCTTCAAGAATGGAGGGGACCTACAATTTATTGCCTAAGGTAAGTGGCACTTTTCTATGACAAGAGATACTCTTAAGCAGGGCGATCACTGAAGTGGAGACGAAGTGGAGTGGTAGTGGAGTAGCGAGTGGCAGTGCAACATTTGTATTGTTGATGGAGTGGTGGCGAAGTGATATGAAAGTGATCTAACGCGCACTGAGGTAGCAAACTACATATGGTGCCATTCATACTTAAGTTAATAATCACAAACATCTTCTAGAATTAAAAAAAAAATCTACTTCGTCACCACTCGCTTGCCACTTAAAAATTAAACATGTTCGAGATAAGTGGCACCAGACTGGCACCACACCACCTCTAAAATATCTTGCCACCGCCGTTCCACTTTGATGAGCGCGTCTTCATTCGTTTACATAGGTTTTATTAATTCCACATGCCACTTAGTCACCACTCTACTACCACTCCACTTCGTCACCACTTCAGTGAGTGTCCTGCCTTAGAGGATTTGTCATATTTTATCATTTCCTCGCAAGAGACAGTAGCCGGTTTTTTTTTTTTTAATTATATAGTATGGCTGAGACTGGGAATCGAACCTAGTGCTCCTACCATAAAACATGTTTTGTACAAAATTTATTTTGCTTTCATTTGTTAGTTTCGACTTTTCCGCTTAAGCTCGCTGTTTTTGAAATATTCACATAAAACTACAAAACGGGATTATTAACCCACCCCTCCTCCTGTCTAAAGCTCGCGGCCCTGGACTGGAGAATTTAATTATGTTGCAAATGGGAGTCACCACTAGCACTTAAAATAATAAGCCACACTACATGATTTTTTGCATTTATTATATGATTTTCAGTTGAACAGTTAAACTTCATTTTTTAATATAATTTAAAAAAAAAAATAAGCAAATTATATCGTTAAGAACATTTTTAGTTCTTTTTTTAAGTGAATAAGAATCTATTTTTCTCAAATATTTGATTGTATCTTTAATAAAAGAATAATTACAATGAATAATACAATCATACATCACATGTATGAATTAATTTTTTGTATCATTTACGTTTAACTACACCAATGCAATGGTGGATTAAATCAATCTTAAATATTTATAAACCCGCATTGATTGCTCATGCAATTTAATTATTACTTTTCAGATAATTTATTTATTTAAATTCGTTAAATAATAAAAAAAAACAAACCTTTTTGGTCTTACTGACACCTAAACATAAAAATTATTAACAAAGTTGTTAAACATGTTTTTTGAAATAAAAAAAAAATAACACAAATTTATAACGTTGTACTTTATCAAAAATGTTGTGCTCATTTCGCATATGCAATTCAATGTGCAACAAATAAAGTTTACACAAACCTGAACTGGTGTGGCAATGTTGTGATGTAATTTAATTTAAGTGGCGCCTATTAAGAGTTGCAGAAGTGGCTAAAAAGTGTAAACACTATACTTGGTGAAACTACTTAGCCACTATCCACCGACATTATACCTATACATTCATTGTGTGAGTTTTTTTTTTTTTTAAACAAAGAAAAGTCCTTCTATAGCTCAACTTAATCACTCTTGGCGCAATGTCCCTACATTGACTTTGAAAGTAGGGTAATTATAAAATAAGTTGTAATGTTATAGAATGAAATATGTATAATACAGTACAACCTCTTTAATCAGAAATATATCAAAAAATGGAATTTTAATTGTTCATTTTGTCTTTAAAAGGGCCCCAATTTGTTGGCGGTCTTTTGTTTTAATCTCAGATCCTATCAATTTCTTTCAAATAATCAACAACCCCTTTGGAAAGTGCCATCATAGATTTGACAAATAACTTTGACTGTCAATTCGGTTTTAATATTTGTATACCTAAAATAATTAGAATTTGTGTGAATATGCAACAGAACGATACACCTGAAGAACACGTAATCCAGTTCGTCAGAAATTTTTCAAGATAAAATCTCACCATTCCAACTAAGCTAATACAATTTTTTGATTAAAACAAGGATTATTGCAGGTCCCGGGTCGAAAATAGTGAAGCTTTACTGTATGTTGTATATATGTAGATCACATAAGCTGATATCAACTGATGTATATTTTGTGCTTTTTATTTAATCAATAACATTATAGTAACAGTAATTTAAGTGATTGGCTGCACAAACACTTACCCAAGGTCGGTCAATGATATTAAATGAATTGTTTTGGCCAAGGTACGCATTAAAATGGTTATTGATTTCAAGGACAATGAGAAAATTGAATTCAGGTTGTACCATCGTAAGATATGCATCAAATGTCTACTAGATAAGACAAGAAATTATTCGAGTAATTTAGTCAACACAGAGAAGTAATTACGTATCAACAAAAAAAAACCTACAAAAGTAAATAAAAAGTTAATTTTTGCTTAGTTTTGGAACTTAAATTCAATTACCGAATTGAGAATAATTTTAAGTTTGTTTATTATGAAATAATTTTGAATTCAAAATGCTTAGAAATATTGAAATTGCTTCGAGATAAATAACAACAAAGTTAAATTCTGAGTCTAAGTGAAGATAGCCGGGCTAAAGCCAATTTGGATATTAAAATTGTATACAGTAAGTAAGTAAGTAAGTAATCCATTTATTGAGATACAATTTTTCATTACATAACGTAGTATTAGTTACAAATTATGAGTTTTTAGCGCTTTGGCTAGGCCGTCAGCTCGAGTGGAAAAATATTTATTTTATACAAAATTAATTTAAAAATACTCAGTAATAATAAGATTTCTGAAATTTTGGATGGATTTTACATAACAACAGAAGGATTTCCAATTTGTTTCATTTAAAATATCGATGGTTTCGGTCATTGTAAGTATTTTTTTCCCAAGATATGATAGCCTTTGGAATTTTAAAACTGGACAAATGCTTATAAAGTGAAATACGTCTTACTTTGCGTTCATATTACAGAGAGTGCAGAATTGATTGAAACTGCCGTTGTATGGGATGCCATTTAAGTGGAGTAGGTCACATCTTGTTTTGAATAGGATCGAGATTTCCTGATAGCTTAAATCATTACGAAAGTAATTTCTACTCAAAAGGTTATGGTTGAGCTGTGAGTAGATTATTCTGCTTTGAGATTTACGGGCTTCAACAACTAAGTTATTTCGAGCTGTATCCTCTTGTAGTTGTATCACGGTATATAGATTCGCTTTAAGTTGTTCGACGTTCTGAAAATTCAATTTTAATGGCAAGGTTCTGCCATTTCCATCCAATCTCGGTTTCTTTCTTCATACAGCAGCATTTTTTTCGTCAGTCGATCATTTGAATGTGAGGCGATTTTTAATATAAAACCAGCTTGTAGCTTTAGGGTGTACGTGTGCATTTTTGGTAAACCAGTTTCCAGATAGATAGCGTAGTTTGGCGTATTTCTTGGTAAATTAAAAAGTTTCTTGAGAAAGTTTCGTTGAAGTTTCTCTACTTCTTCAAATTCATCTATTCCCCATATTTGGGCAGCATAGCACAAAGTTGACCTCACGACGCTATCAAAAATTTTGTATTTGGTTGATAGTAATACCTTTTTATTGGTATTTTCCAAAAATCTTTTGAGTTTTTGGTAAGTCCTAAAGAGCGAGCTTGATTGTTCTGAAACTCAACTTTCTTACGGAGACATATTTTTTTATATTCAGAGTTTGACTCTAAGTACCATCGTTTTAATACATCGCAATTGTATACAAAATTTTAGTAGATACGTCTATGTAGGGGAACCCGGGGCGCGATGGGCCCCCTAAGTAATATTGTTAATAAAAACTGCAAAAATTTATAAAGAATTTTTGAAAAACTTTTATTAGAAAGAAAATTTGTTAAGGAAGACTATCTTCTTTGTATACATATTTGTTTTGCTTTTAATAATTAATTAAAATTGCTTAATTGGACTGCAACGCTGGTTTCATTATTAGCCTTTCCAAGCCCTGCAGAAACCCATTCTTTGTGAATTGGGAATGTAAATACTCATAAAACAAGCAATCCTCGTCTTCTGAATTTGCTCCCATCCTGTTTTTCTCAACTTTTGCTATGCGAGGTGATTCAGCCTTAAAACCTATAGCCTAAGCATATTATTTTTTCTTCATTCTTGTCACTTGGTGTTCCTGTCACAATTGCGAACCACCAAAGAAAATGGTAAAAACATATAGAAATATGTACTTAGTAGCCCAGGAAAATTAGACTTTCACTACGAAAAAATTCCGACAAAGCTGAATTTTGGTGGAGATGTTTATTTTTGTACCTTAAGCATTTTCCAAAAAGTACCCTAAATTTGGACCGGGGCTAAAATTTTTACGGGGGTTGAAAGGGGTTGAATTTCAGTTCATCGCGAATTTCTCAAAAACTATCAGTGTTTTTAAAAAAAATGTGAAGACAAAAGTTGTAGCTTATGTAATTTTACATTAAAAATGTTATGACACTTTTTTTCGTACAATCAATAGGTTTTGAGAAAAACATGCACAAACTTTATAGTGTACTGGATTTATTGAAAAAAATTTATTGAAGTAATCGGATCTTCAAGGTTGGAGTCTTTAAATTAAGCCAAAATATCAGGCAACATTCTTGAGTACAAATTTTTGAGGAGGGGTAACAAATTTCGCACGAGAGGGGTGTTTGAAACTGCCATCAATGTAATTTTCGATTTTAAAATGCAAAAGTTGATGCAAAATTTTACAATTTTAAGAAACTATATTCGACAAAGATATTTCACCAACCCTCCTCTACAAAGTTGTCATAGGTTTTGATGGAGTAAGTGCCACAGGAGAGGCAAGAGGGGTGTATCTTAAAGCTAAACACACTATTGAACCCCATTACATGCAGGTGAACTTTGACAAGATATAACTTAAAGATGGAAAAAGTCCCAGAGATCGTTAATATCTCATTTTAAAGGTATTTTGATTATCTAAAAGTTTTTCATTGGTCATTTTGTTACAGAAAAAAATCCAGACGAGTTATCATATGAAAACAAAATAACGAGCTGTTTCAATATTGCTGCTTTCTCTTAGCCCCTATTTCTCCGTCAATTTTTTTTTGTAATGTGGAGATGTTCCCAAACGCATACCAAAAAAAATATTTGACTCGTGTTTCAATAGAGTGAAGATTTAAGGGCCCATTCATTAAATACCTGAGGTTTATCGCTCTAAATATCACATCACTGTGCGCACAACCTTACAATTTATTATGTAATACATATCCAATTTATTTCAAAAAGCAATAAAAAATGGTATTCTACTACTACTACAATTTTCAACATAAAAACATACCTTTACAAAAATGTAACTACTTTTTTTCATCGTTATCGAAAAATAGAAATCAACATTTTAAGTGATTGTGAATAGAATTTTAAAAATACTATAACTATGAGGCAATCACTGACGTTTTGTTACACACAATAAATGCATCAAAACTATAAAACAGCGACAAAAAAAAAGAAAACAAATGGGCCACATCCGCCCAACACAATTTCCACGTTAGTATAAAAAATAAATATTCACAGTAAAGAACCCCATCAGTATGGGTAAGGTAATCGATTGTAATTAAAAGTTTGACAATGCACCTTTATACGCAATATTGCTTCTACCTCCTACACCGGCCTATGAATAATTAATTTATCGAGACTACTTACTTACTATAGTATCTATATGTATGTGTGTGCAAACAGACACAAACACAGACCCATGCACTTACATACATACACAATAGAGTATATGTAGGTAAACGGGAAGAATTGACGAACACAAATTGTTTATTGATCAGAAATTAGTTGCGAATCATTTACAATGTAACGTTATAACAACCATAACGCCATAACAAACATACCTACATATGTATATGTATGTGTGCTTGATTTAATTTGAAGGAAAATAAATATTATCCAAGAACTTAAGGTTTCATATGAAAAAAAAAATAATTCATTGAACTGCGGCTACACTATCAGAAGATAATCACGAAATCATGACTATGTGTACATATAATTAGTTGCAGGAGCGGATGGAGTCAATTTATGTAACTGCCCTCAGTGTAGTGGTGTTGTGGTGGTGGTCAGTCTCACAGTGGTGAAAAGTAAATCGTCCAGTAGGGTCACCATTGTTTTGCAAAATTCATTTGGCATTTCTTGTTTCGCCTTAGTCGTTAAATATTTTGTTTAATTCGCAATTCTTAATTGGCAATTTACATTTTCTTTTTTATTCATTACGTTTTTCAATCATTCTGCAATTAACATTCGGCGGTTTTATATTTCGCTTTTTGTTAAAAATATTTTCAATCATTTCGCAAAATTCATTTGGCAAATTATTCTTTAGTTTTTCTTTGTTAAATTGTTTATTATTTGGCCAAGTGTTTTTTCGCAAAATATTGTTTCGCCGTTTCATTATTTTGCGAAATAACGTTTCGCCGTTTAATCATTTCGATAAATATCGTCAAGCCGTTTTATTATTTCGCTAATAGATCATTTCGCTGTTTAGTTGTTTTGATCGTTTGCCTAATCATTACCATCGTCTCTTTTCCAGATTAACAGTTTTTTTCTGAGCCGTTGCTTAGTCGTGTTTGCGTTGGTAATATTTTTTTAGTTGTTTTGCAGTTTTTGCCGTGATCACTTTCGCGATTTAAGATTTCAGTTTGTTTGCTTAGTTAAGGTAAGTGCATAACAGAAAGAGGGTTTTCACATTTTACTCCAAGGAAAAAAGGGTTTTAAGCAATTGGGCAGTTATTTTCGTAGGTGCATTATATTTTTTATATTCTCTATTCAGTGTTTTTTCGCTTTTTTTTATTTGGCAATTTGATGTTCAGCTTTTTTTTATTTGGCATTCGACTGTTTGGCAATGTTTTGGCTTCCATTAAATTACATGCCTTAAAATTTCGCGCGAAAATAGGGTACTTAATTCGAGTTTGATGAGCTTCTAATAAATCAAAAAGATTTGGGTGAAAAAATCTTGAATTGTTCGAGAAAACTCGAATTTAAGTTAGCAGAGCAGGGTTTTGTATGGAAAATTGGATTATTTTTTTTTTCTTCAAATCTTGGAAAATCTTTCGGAAAACGGGGTACTTAACTCTAATTAGATAAAGTCTTAATTATTCAAGTATATTTATGACGAAAAAAGTAGAAAAAAATAAAAAAAAAATTATTTTTTTTCAAAATTTTTAAAATATTTTTTTTTTTTTGTAAAAAATAATTTTTTTCAAATTTTTTTTTTTGATTCGTAGAGCACTTAAATAGCACCTAATTATGAGAGCAAACCAATTTTTTTTCAATGCGTTCTAACCGGTTTTCGAAAATTGCTCTGCTAACTTGATATCAAGTTAGCAGAACATTAATTTTTTCCAAAAGTACTGGAGCACTTAATTTTGTTGTTGGGTACTTAATTAGCACTTATTAAGCACCTAATGATGACATCATTAAAACTTTGTTCTGCTGACCTTGCTCTGCTAACTTGAGGGACATGTCAAAACATCGTATCCATCATTTGTCGATTTTTTTTAGTTAAAGCTAATTTTGAAATCCTTGCGATGGTTTTTATTAATAATTAAACCTGTACCTACTTCGCTTTTTAAACAGTTAAACATTCAGAACACTTTTTTTTCTAAGAAAACTTTTATAACTATTTAAAAAAAATGGCAAAACAAACTCCTAAAATGATTTTCAAAAAATGTAGATACATCATGTTTAACTATCACGGCAGAATAACAAATGTTTCTTGTAGTAGGTAGGTACATAGCTATATATATAATATTTTCTACAAAAATTTTATGTAACTTTTCTTCATACACAAAATCGCAGAATATAAAAGAATTATTGAAATACCATATTCAGGAAAATAATAATTACAACGCCTACTCATATATTTAAATAAATATATTTTGCGACTTTTTGTCATTAATAAAATAATTTAGGTAGATTTTATACCTATGAGCAATCGATTATTTAAAAAAAAAAACTGAAGAAGTGCCCAAAAAAATATATATATGAAAGTAGTTGTTAACAGCATTATAAATAATTCGTTTTTTTTTTTACCTATAATCTTTCCGTTTTTGTTTTGAATGCAATTTTTAAATTAACAAACCAAAAAGCTGATTCACGAATTTACTTCCTACATTATTATCCGGTTGGTAAATTATTGTTTTTTTTTTTGTTTTTTTTTGTTAAATAAACAATGGCATTAAGCGACCAAACAAAGAGCTTTCTGCTTAAATCAACGCCCATTAGAAGTAACCTGCGATTTTTTGATTTTTTTGTTCAACGTTGGTTGTGTCATTTTGACATTCAACTGCGGCGTCATCAACAGAAGACTTACAGTTGTTGTAGTTATCGGATTTCATATGGTGATACAGTGAAAGCTCTAGTGAATGGACATTATGCCAGGAAAAGTAATGTTCGAAGCATTATTTTGCGGGAAAAATTTTGACATGTTAATAATTTTGCACCATAAGCTCGATCAACAATTTGTTGGTTGATAATTTTACAAAAAGAAAACAAAAGAAGAAAAACATTAATTTTGCGTGCCTTTTCCAACGTTTTTGTAGAGATTAGATTTGTAGAGATAAAATTGGTCTTTTCCCGATCTGTGTACTTGGCTTTAAATGTTTAAAAAAGAACCAAGTTCTTCTATGTATACAAAAAACCGTGAAAAGTATTGAGATCTAAAAGTACGCCAAGTTCTATGTTTATGAAGGTTTAATATCAAATATTTTAAATAGAGTAATATCGAAACAACTCCTAATTATGAGAGAAATTTCTTATTGAATTATTACCTTCTTGCCAAGTAAACTTACATAATTTTAGTCAGTAATCATTCAATAAGGAATTTCTTTCATAATTTGGAGTTGTTTCGTTATTGCTCTACTTAAAATAATTGATAATAAGCCTTGTAAAGCAATCGGAAAAGCCCTCTTGAATGTCAAATCTCAAATTCTCAATTTTTTCCTATGCGTGCATTGCAATTGCAAGCCCTATCGCTCTACCAAATTTTATCATTCTACAACAATCAGACACAGTTGTGAGAAAGTGGGTGGATGCCACGCCTTCTGACTTGCAGATCTCAAATTTTCAAATATTTTTCAAAAATTCAGATTTTTTTTTCTGAAAATTTTGAAATTCTTGGAAGATATTTTATTTATCAGTTCAGCCGGTAGCAAAAAGTCAAATAACAAAAAATAATTCTATAACAGGTGCCATTCTTAGCAGATTCTGGTTATTCAACCAAAGTTTCATTTTCTTCTGCAGGGAATATGAAATGATTGCCAACACTTAATTAATTATTCAAAACAATTATTAATTTACAACATATACAGAATTTTACACCGGGGTGATAATGATATTGCTCACAGTCAATAAGCAGGCCCGTAGCTAGAATTTTGTTTGGGAGGGGGCTTGGTTCAGAGCTCATAACTAAAACTTGGCGTTTCATTCTGACTGTTGTAGACTAAAGAGTAAAGTAAAGACCATTAAATTACATTTTTAATCAATTATTTAACGAGGAATTTTTGTATTTTAAAAGGCTCCTACATAAAAAAATTTAAAAATTATTGCTTTTTTTCAATTTCTATTTTTTTTTTTTAATTAATGAATATAAATGCGTATGTAACAAATAATTACCTTTTTATATTTTTTTCACAACAGAAGTACCTAGACACCATTAGATAAATGGAACCCAATATATACCTTCTCAGCTTCTTTAGCGAACCTTATTGCCATTTTTTTGGTTATTTCATAGTATGCAACGCAAAAATCAACGAAAAAGGTTTCCAAGAAAAACACTAAGGTTCGTTTAAAATGCTAATATCTTGGATTCTATTAATCTGATAATGATTATTAAAGTTTTAAGGCTTAGGGAAATTACAGAGCACCTTTTCCTAATATAAAAAAGCCTCAGTATAGATTACATTTCTGGTTTATAACGTGTTGTTTGTTTTTACGAACTTAAATTTAAACCCAGTTCTTTTCATCTTGCGTGGCGGATTAAAAAAATTTCTGAAAACATCTCCGGAATTTCGGGAGGAACTTGACATTCAAGTTAGCATTAAACCCCAAATTAATTTTTAAAAAAATGTAAGTACGTCATTAATTTTCGTTAATTTGTCGTGAAAGAAAAAAAAATTATAAATTTTTTTTGAAAAAAGAACTGTCAAGTTAGCATTACCAGATGGTAATTTTTTATAAACAAGTCCGATATTTTTTTTTTCTTCACGGCAAATTCACGACATTTAATGACGTAGTCAAAAAAAAGGCGCGACAATTTTTTTTCTTTCACCACAAATTTACGACAAATTCACGTCAATTAATCCCATTATTTGTTTTTCTAAATTTTCAAGTGGTAATGATAACTTGACGGAAATTAAATATAGACAAGTGCTTATGCGCAATTAAGCGGTTTTTTTTTATAACTGCCCAACCCTCTCAAAACGAGGCATTTATGGTGAGGCACTTATTCGGGTTTTACTGTATTCGTAAATAAGTGATGAATTGGGTAAACGCCCAATTTCAAAGGACTTCTAGCATCGAAGTATTCTTTATGACTACGTTTATATTCAGGTTCGAGAGCTCGATTTGGATTAGGGTCGAATTTTTGACCCAGGTTTTTGTTCATAGAGTTGAAAGCTCGATATTGAGTTGAAATGGTGTTGAGTTGAAATGGTGGTGTGTTGACGTAATGGTGTTTCTCAAGTTAACTCATCAACCGAGGTTTATTAGCATAAAGCTTCTAAGGTGGAGTAGAGTCGGTTTAAGCTCAATTCAATTCGATGCAGGTACACAAAGGGTCGAGGCGAGCTTCAAGCTTGCTTAAATTACTTACTTACTTACTTACTTTAGATGGCGCTCACAGCCCAGGATGGACTACGGCCTCAACCAACAAGCCCCTCCAGCCAGCTCGGTCCCTAGCTAACTGCCTCCAGTTACGCACTCCAAGTTGGTTGAGGTCGTTTTCCACTTGTGTGCGCCACCTAAGGTGGGGTCTTCCTCTGCTGCGCAGACCGTCAGGGGTAGATTCGAAGACTCGTCGGGCTGGTGCGTTGGTGTCCATACGCTCCACGTGTCCCAGCCATCTCAGCCGCTGAATTTTCAGCTTCTTGACCAGGTCGACGTCGCTGTAAAGCCCGTAAAGCTCGTTATTAAATCTTCTCCTCCATACTCCATCGATACAGACTGGACCGAAAATACCTAATGAAAATGTAGTAATTGTGCAATCTATGCATATGAACAGATTCAATGAGATTTATGCATTTGATTTTTTCGCTAAATAATCAGATTTTCTATTTCAGTAAGCCACACCATGAACTAGCAGACTATTGTTGAAAAGTTTTAATGTATTCTGTAATAGCCAACGGAAGTAGAACGAAAAGCATCAGCAGTCGAACCTGGATGTGTTGAGTACAAAAAACCTATCCAAAATTACAAGAACTAAAATCACAAAAAATCTTCAGTACCGAGTTTGAAGACAATCAATCCAGCATATCAGGTTCCATTTGTACCTACATTTCCCAAGTAATATTGAGATTATTGGGTCATCGGACACTATAGAGCAATTCAACCTAGAGAAATCAAAGTTTGCAGACAAAGAAGTCGGAATGTGCGGTATAAAACGGCCAAAATGTTCACCTAGTGTGAGATGGCCTACAACTAACTGGAGCTTTTACTGTATGTGAATCTTAGTGTAGATACAATTTTATTAATTTCTGTGGGCGATGAGCTAATATAAACACTATTAACAGCAAATAAAGATGTCAAAGTCGTTTTTGAACAAAATTTGTTTGCCTTTTTCATCGGAATTAACATAGAAATGAGCTTATAATCGTCTACAAACAAAATGTGAAAAATCTTTTAGAATCAGTCGCAAAATATTTTTTTCATTTTTGTGTACACAATTCTATAAGAAGTCAATATTGCAAGTTTTTCTTTGCTTAACATATGTATATTCAAGTATGATGTTCTATGTATTTACACACAAACATACATGTAGTAGGTATGTATGAATGAAATAAAAGTATCAACACTGCTCCATAGAATTCTTTGTCAGGGTGTTTTAAGTTTTTGTAAGATGTTAGACGATTTGTTTAAACAAAACAAAACAGAAAAAGAAAAAAAACTCTTAATGCTTTCGTAGCTTTAGAAAAAATAAAATATATTTGTTGGAATTAAAAAAAAAATATCCACGACTGGATCGCACGAACTTGCTTTTGTTCATTTCTTTAATTTTGCTAGACCATGTTAATGGTTCAATAATGTAAAAAATGATATATCGTTAGTGAGAGTGTTAAAAGAATCAAAATTACCAACAAACAAAAAATTATGGTCTTTAATATGTTTTGTAAAAAATTATTTAAATATATACGGAAATAAATAAACAAAGAAATAATTAAATTTTCACAAAAAAACGTCAAACGTCATTACAGGTATGAAGTTTAATCGAGATCATAATAGCCATTTTCGAAAAAATTACAAAAATCCAAAATTATTGCTACCCATTCTAGATGACAAATTAAATCCTCTGCAAGTTTGAGGCCAATCTGATGCACGCTCGGGCTCATACAAGCAGATAGACGCACTGACCGACGCTGACGGACAGTATGGTGAAGCCCAATTTTCCAACTTCTCGATTAAATTACGATCTTATTTTTTTTCCAATCGAAACCAATGTGTATAATAGTAAAAATTAATAAACAAACTGCCTTGTTCATAAAAAAAAAATGGTTATTTTAGCTCTTGTGTTTAGGGTAACTACACCATGGAATAGGAATTTTCCGGACTTAAGCTAAATGCAATTGCTAACAACTCCATTTGAGTCTGGAAAATTCTCATTCCATGGTGAAGTTTCCCTAAACAAGTAAGTAAGTATGTATAGGGCACTGTTTCCCAAACTTTTGGCATTGCCGTACCCCTTTTAAAATTTTTGTAGCCCTGAGCCCCTCAAAAACGTCAAATGAAACCCAATTTGAACGGAAAATGATCGTCATTTATGATGCAGAAATTGCAATCGTCAAATATGCAATCGCCCTGCTTGCAAACAAACCTTTTGATCAACACCAAATGATTTTTTGACGCATATGACGTTGTCGAAAACGGCCTTTACTTTGGTGGGAGCATACTTGCTGGCTGTGGAAACTAATTTGCGAGTCGTTACCCCGTCGTGTACATGTACGTGTACCTATAGTTACTAAAGTTTTATGCGTTTATTTCTAAAGCCCAAATAAAGGTTTAAAAAGGTAAAAGATAAAAGAGCTAAGCGCCCTAGATAAGAATATGGGGATCCAAGAGCTTTTCCATGGGGCCGCTATCTGCAAGACGCTTTCACAGAATGCAAAAAGCCAATTTTACTAATAATTGTGATGATACAAAGCATATGAGAACTAATTAAAAATATTGTAAAAATTTTTCTTGTTTTTATTTGCTTTTTTCTAATTAAAAAAATGTAACCTATGCTTGCTAACTTCACACAGATAAAGGACAAATCTGTCTGTACCCTCAAAAAACTGTTTGCGTACCCCCAGGGGTACGCGTACCACACTTTGGGAAACACTGGTATAGGGCAATACAGACTGTAAAGACGTAAAAATAGGCCCAATAGCTTTTAAGCCTATTTCATTACTTCTAAGTAATATTTTGATTAGTAAAAGCCCTTCCACAATATCTCAGCACATTTAAAAAAAAGGGATAATTAGATTACGACTGCCGAATTTGTGTAAAGAAAATGATTTTCATATTTTGCTTCCACACTTGCATCCAAGCAAATTAATTCACCATAACCTCAAATCCTCAAGTGGGATAGAATGTGTGATGGTTTTAGAACCAATTCTAAAAATGTTCGTGTATTAACAAATGCCGATAGAAGAAGAAAGAAAACTTCTTATTCAAAGCACATGTCAAATTGTGTGAGATGGGCTGTCAAGTCGTGTGGGATGAAATTTCATATTTTATTTTCTTTTTTGACATGTGTGTTAACACTCTGTGGGATAGTGTGGAAGGACTTAAAGTATTTCGACACATAAATATTGAAACAGGATCATAAGTCCACAAAATAAAAAAAAATTACGGATGTCTTTTGGGTCACCTTATGACCCTGTGCGAAAATGTTTGCTTTGAGAACTTAACGCAGGCCCCTGATTTCGGCAAAATAAAACGAGACAACAATATTTTTAACTGATTGCCAGTCTTCCAACAAATAAGCGATTTGATGTTAACTTATATTTTCTACATATACTTATGCGAGCACACCTGAAGCTGATTTAAATTGCCTAAGTTTTCCTACTTAAAAGTGCACACAAGATTAATACATATAAATTGTATTAGTTTATTGTTCGTGCCTCACGAAGCAGTGAAACCTGTCAAATGAAAACAATTTATTTTTGACTTGTTATAATAAGTCATTGGTATGAAAAGTACAAGTAGTATAAGTCATTATAAATATGTATTGAAGAGTACAGTGTAATAATATAATAGATACTAGATAGTCGTATTTAAAATCTCAGGGCAATAGAGAGTACTTTAACTCAGTACTGTAACTTAAAATTGCAATTATTCAATATTACGACTATTTTATTTTAAGACCATAAAATTAAAGAATGGATCTCTGGCTTTTCAAAATGCTATAGCATGACTACTCTGTAGGTATTACCGTTATTTTTTAATAACTTTTTTCTGTTTTAAGTGTTTTTTTCCTAAACTAGGGAAATAGAACCCCCCTCTAATACGATTTTTTTCTTGTCTAAGTCCAACCTACAGACCCTAGCTTTTTGTCACAATCTTATGCAAAATACCCTGTATATTACAACTTTAGTAATACCTCACAGCATTCAAATGGTTCAAATGGTTCAAATTATTGTTAACATTGAGAATAAGGTTTAATATCTTTTTTAAATAAAAAAATAAAATGCTGGCCTAGAGTGTGACTTGAAGCCACTCTTCCAATTTAACATTCAATCACTGTATCCAAGGTCCCATTGTTAACCGCACAGAATTTTGCCAAAATGAACAGCCAAAAAAAAATATATAACCGGTGCTAACATTTACGACGTAATTTAAACAAGAAAACAAAGCCCACATACAGAATAATCTTATTTGGAATTTGATATTGTATTTATGTATCTCTTCACCTATAAAAACCAGATAAAAGAAGAATTTAGCAAATCTTCTATTTTTAAATGTAAATGCAACTGACTCATATTTAGCCAAATCCTTCACACAAAACTTTCTAAATTAGTTCCTTCAAATATGAGGCTTCTTATTACATCTCTCTTCTGTAAGAGCAATATTACGAGAAATCTGCAAAACATAACACAACATGGAAGCTAACAAAAAAAATTTGGTTATGACCTTCTTATTCTATATAAGGTAGGTAGCAGCTCTGTTGTAAGTTTCGAATTTAGGTCATTAAATATTAAATGCATATGTTTATGATGTCCATTGAATGCGAGCTAAAAAAAAAAATAATGAACAACAAAAAACAAGACATATTTCCATTGGGTCTTATGTTATTTTTCAATGCAATGTGTACACTGATAAAGGAGGAATAAAGCCCTGGATACCTTGGAGGAATAAACCTGGATACCTTGCTACTAACTGCTACTTATCTACTTATATCAAGCGGATTTTCGATTCTATGAGTTCAAGAGCCACCGCTAAATTTAAGAGTGGATGTATTTCAAAAAATATGGATACATAATTGCAGTACCAATTATTTAAGGTGGGGGTTCTTAGCCAACTAAAACTGTAAAAGGGATTATCAGTTTAAAAAGACCATTTCGGATATTCGGTCTGCAAATTTATGACCATGTGACCAAAAATTAGCTTCTGGCCTTTTTATAAGTTCATTCCAAAGACAAAGGTTCGAAAAACAAAAGAGTTCCATTTTGTACCTTTGTCTTTCGAATCTTTGTCTTCTGGAACTTTGTCTTTTGTAACCTTTGTCTTCCGTACGTTTGCCCTTCGAGGCTTTGTTTTTCGAATTTCTGGCGGATTCCCGGTTTTTATTTGTCTTTATACTAGAGTTAGGGTCAACATAAATTTTTTTAATTTTTTCTAGAGAAAAGTTGATAAAGTAAGGACAGAACAAGATCGCGCGTTGTACCTTTAAACTCTACTGGCTAATTTATAAACAAAAAAATGGTAATTTCAGGTCTTGTTTTCAGGGAAACTACACCATTGAATAAAAATTTTCTGGACTCAAATGGAGCAGTAAGAAATTGCCTCTAGTTTGAGTCCGGAAAATTCTTATTACGTGGTGGTATTAACCTGAACACAAAAGCTGAAATATTAGTCCAGTAAGAATAGACGAAAAAATGCCAAAGAAAGGAAAAAATTAGTTAGTGATTAAAATCTGGCATCAAAATTGGTAATGGGCATAATGGACTCTTTACAAACTGAGAAAGTTCCTCACCGATCCGATGACAGCTAGGTCAGTTACAACGTACCTATCAAAGGGTATTAAAATAGATTTTCTGCAAACATCTCAAAAATGGTTTATTTTAGAGAAAAAATTCGTTCCACAATCTTGTAGCTAAGCCAATTTTCACAGAAATAGTCTTTTCGGTTTTTACGTAGCATTAACCGTCAAAAAGTTACAACAATTTGAAAAAATTGTGACAAGAGGTTAATGGTCATGAAAATATTATTTTTTTTGGTCATGAAGCTATTTATTACTATCGCAAATAATTTCTGATAAAAGTTTGTAGAAAACAATATTTCCCTAAAGCAAACCTATTTTTATGACCTTTGGACCTTTGCAACTGACCTAGCGGTCATATTTCTCTTTTCTTTATATGGTCCTCATATTGGTTGCCTTATTTAAGGGTGGCCATCAAAACAAACACACATGCGACTAGGCTGGATATTTGACCTAACAAATTTAAGAAAGAAAAGAAATAAGATGCACGTCGTATTTGTCGAAATCACCAAGCTGTAAATCGTCGGCTTTACAGCAGTCTCATTCGTAGGGCGGAGTGTTTCAAGTGCTTATCGAAGATTTTAGTGAAATGTCTGATACTGCAAAAATTTAAGCAAATGATTGGAAATTACTTGTGTTTTGTCTGTGACCAGACTCCAGAATAGGTACCTATTTACACGTTGTTCGTTCGATTGACGTACAACGTCAGTGATTCATTTGCTCCATAAACGACCTTTTGCCAAAATTTCCAGAAAATCGAAGTTAACCACAAGTGTGTATTTTTTCTTTCAAAATGTCGTAAGCCCAAACATGATATCTCTCCGTGTGAGAATAATGGGAATTTAGTTACAACTAAATTAGGTGTGAACGGATAAAATAAAAGGTCATTGATTTACGAGCCCCGATTATAACATAGTCAAAAACATTCATATTTTTCAATTAAAATCAAAATGAAGGCTTGTTTTGGAAGTAACACATTCGAGACCGAAACAATTAACAAAGAACATTTCATGCATTCCATATGAATTCTCCTCATATAGTACCTAGCGATAAAAAAAAGTACATACAGTTGGGTACCTACAACTTTGACTTTGAGGCAAAGTAACAAATAACAGTTAGTCACGCCACAAATACATAATAAACAAAAACCGTTCAAAAGAAAACAAAAACCGGCATTTCTGTAAAACGATAAGAAGTGGATACAAAATAAGAAGCATAACAGGGAAAACCTCCCTTTGGGGGTTAAGTATGTCCTCGACAACATAATTCAACGGATTCGGAACTATTCTATGAAGAAATAAAAAAAACTTACACAGAATCCATACGCGCATTACAAAAGAATTCAGTTGTTTTTATGAAAGTTCATACCTACTTGGCCGGTGAATGACAATGCAGACAATCTGAAGTCATTTTTCAAATAGGAAGACCATCCAAATTCTGTCCTAAAAAACTACAAATGTGTGTTCAAACTGCATCTTATGCAATGTCAAGACTAAAAAATAAATAACAAGCTAAATCTTCGGTTCTGACCTTCTTGTTCTGATAACCTACGTTATAAGCTTCAGATTAGGGTCATAGTGTTGGTAGTTAGTAGGCACTTCACCTAGTATACATTATATCCCTTGAAAACTTGCCACAAATATACAGAGCACCTGGCAGAAGCATACCTATAATACAATTAACAGTTATTCTTTGAGTTTTTAGCTTTAAGTTGATTTCAAAATATGTGTAGGTAGGTACTATGATGACTATGACGATCTCTGCGTTGCTATCTCTCCCCATCCCACATACCGGTGAGCTGTGACAGCGAACATTATGAACTAAGACGGATTTGTGCGGTGAGGGGTAAATGGGTGGCGAAGTGCTGTGCTAGGTTTACCTTGAGCAACGCTTTTGTTTTTGTGATTTTTGTTGTGCCTACCACGAATGATGTCGTGACGTTTATTTACTTTATACCTACTTTATTTTTGAAAAATAATTGTAGTCGGAGACAATGTTCGATACAGGCACACGATGACACTGAAAATTGCCTGATACCGACCTAGAACTGAATCCATTTAATGATTCTCATGCCTCTGTCTCCAACTAAGTAGTCAGAACTAGGATTCCCTAACCATTGAACCAGTTCCACCGAAAGGTAATGATCAAAAAATGTACGTAAAAGTTTTATACTCACATTCTAGAAGAAAAAGTTGGTTTTTCCGCAAATTGTGTGGACCTGGATGGAGTAGCAAACTTTATCAGTGATGGGATGTTTTTTTCTTATGCTTCAGTTTCACACAACACACAAACAACAAACCAAAAAGAAACAAGGGAACTTGATTGAAAAATTAATACAAATTATAGAATTTCCGATTGGAAAATTACAGAACTCCAATGGGATTATTTTTATATTCCAATTCTTGTGTAATTTGCATTGAGATCGAGTTGTAAGATTCGGATTGGGATTTTTATGGGATATGTAGAACCGCGCGTAGCACCTCCGTTAATTCGTTACGATCGAACACCTGAAAAATCTCGCTTTCAACTTTTTTTTTTTTATTGGAAAATGCAAATTATAGAACCGCTTCTGCTTTTTTTATGGAAAAAGTAAGGAAATTAACAACAATAATTAATCATATACGAATATTAAACCAAACACTGTCACTGTGGACTACTGAGCAAACGAAACGAACAGAGAAAACTTAACTTTTTCTTTTTTCCCACTTTGCTTTTGCTTTGTGGACATCTGACTTTTTTTTGTGTGAAATCTGAACAAAACAGACTTCATTGGAAATGTATCTGTTGGCTAGCGGCTAGGAAATTGCGTTTTATCTAGAAGCGCTCAAACTGTATTGGAAGTGCTTTCGGATAAAAGCTCTGGAAGTCTATGAAAGTTTATGGCTGAGGTTACACTTTTAAGTTTTTTATTCTTTAAGGCCGTGTGCGAATTCGTTTAAAATTGCGATTAAATTTTATCCGACATTAAAATTTGACAATTCTACGTACAGATTCACCTCACTAGTGTCAAAAATTAATCTTTGGATAAAATTTAACGCGATTTTAACCGAATTCACACACGGCCTAAGCTTATGTCGTTTTCCGTTGGTCACTCCTAGCACTCTTTTTTCACTCCATCCACACTCCCAACACTCCAAAAACCTTCCATTGGCTGTTCGGAGTGATGATTTAGGAGTGTTTTTTCACTCCGGATTTCATTAAAGAGTGCTAGGAGTGCACTCGAAAACATACATATTTTTAAAAGTATGTGTTGGATTAATTGTTAAAATAGTAAATACTTCTTCTTGAGATGTTCTGGAATTGAAATTATTGAAGAATTCATTTTAGTTTTAGCTTCTACATAGATACACATATTACGGAAGAGAGTTTTTTATATTCCATTGGAATCAAAAAAGATTGAAACACTCAGAAAATTCAATCGAAAACGACCTTAGTTTAGAACGTGCACTACGTTTTTATTAGAACCGTGATGAGGAAATTTCGGAAATCGCAACAAAAGTGTTTTGATCTAATATTTTGCTAAATTCTTTTGACACCTCCTTTCGTTTTGAATTTGAATTGACTGTTTGGTAATCACTTGTACTAGTTGTTTTCGCTTTGTTTTTTTTTTTTTTGTAGAGTGTGTTTCTTTATTCATCCCGGTATGTCCAGAATATTCGGAATACCAGTTTTGCTTTTCTTTATTCCACAAAACTTTCCGGATAAACTATTTTGTTGTTTCTTTATTCATTCCGGAACGTTTGGAATGCATTCTTTTAATTTACCAGAGTATACATTTTATGCATTTAATGTAAAATTTACTAAACTTTTGACTTTGAGAATACATAAATATCCAAAATAAAAACATTTATTTCTTCAATTGTTTTGACATTTCACCGAACAACTGGATTGCCATTCTTTTTGTTCTAGTTTTGTTTCTTTATTCATTCCATTCTGGATATTCTGGATAAACATTTCGTCTATTCCATCCATTCTTTTCCTTATCCGGAATAAATAAAGAAACACACTCGAAATGTTTATCCAGAATATCCAGAATGGAATGAATAAAGAAACAAAACTAGAACAAAAAGAATGGCAATCCAGTTGTTTGGTGAAATGTCAAAACAATTGAAGAAATAAATGTTTTTATTTTGGATATTTATGTATTCTTAAAGTCAAAAGTTTAGTAAATTTTACATTAAATGCATAAAATTATACTCTGGTACATTAATTCGCGGTATTATGCTGTTTTTAAATAATTAACACCAATGTGAATCTGCCATAATTGAGGTTAAGAACGCACCCAGTATTCTTTTTCTATTCTTTTTATTCCACACTTCACATGGAATAAAAAGAATGCATTCCAAACGTTCCGGAATGAACAAAGAAACAACAAAATAGTGGTGCCGTGACATAAGGCCATGCGTCATAAGGCCATATTTTGGAATATGGTTTTATGACGCTTTCGTAAAGTGACATTAGGCCATATTCGAACAGATGGCCTTTTGACGCTTTGGTGAAGTGTCATAATGCCATATTTTTTTTCGACTTAATGCCATATCTTAATATGGCATCGTGACACTTTCTTTAAGTGACATAATACCATATTAAAGCAATTTTGATACTCGCGGTACGAAAAAAAAATGACAGTTTTGTTGGACGTAGCTTTTCCTTGCAGTTTGCAGTATTTTTAACACCAACGGTTCAAATTATAATAATAGGAATACTTAGAACTTATAAGAGTAAATACGATTCAAGCAAAAATCTATCGATTTTTTTTACCTTCCATTGGCCAAGTATTTTTTCTTTAAATAGCGTATTTTAAGAAATTTAAAACACTATTCATAATCCTTGAGACTTTTCCACGTGAACATCTCACATCAAATTGGGTGTTCCAATTTTAATTCACTCAAAGCGTAGCGGAAAAAAATTTTGCCGAAGAGAATATCAATTTGGGGTGTGAAAATTAAAAATTCGCGCGAATTTTTAATTTTCACACCCCAAATTGATATTCTCTTCGGCAAAATTTTTTTCCGCTATATAGGTTGCATTTGAATTTTACTTCATTCAAAGAATAGCGGAAACAAAAATTTGCCGAAGAGAAGATCAGTTTGGGGTGTCAAAATTAAAAATTTGCACGGATTTTTAATTTTCTCACCCTAATTTTTTTCCGTTATATTGTATTCGAATTTAATTTCACTAAAAGGCGTAGCGGAAAAAAAACTTGCCGATGAAGAGATCAATTTGGTGGACAAAATTTTGCCGAAGAGAAGAAAATGAAAATTCATGCGATGTTTTAATTTGTACACCCAAAATTCATCATTCATTTTTGAGGACAAATGCTGCTATCAACATAATTATCTAAAGTTTTAACTTTCTTTACATTGATTTTTTTTAATGCAAGAATTTTCATTTGAAATCAGTTAATAGCATAAAATAAAGGATTTAAAGTTCTAAAATCTAAATGAACCCTCGTTGCCCTTACAGATTTTATTTTAGGGTAAATAAGAAATATATGCATCTGAAAGTGACACAAGGCCATAATGGCCTTACGTCACTTAAGGTAAGCGTCACAAGGCCATTTGTTCGAATATGCCCTTATGTCACATTATGAAAGCGTCATACAGCCATATTTTAAAATATGGCCTTATGTCGCATGGCCTTATGTCACGGCACCCAAAATAGTTTATCCGGAATGTTCCGTGGAATAAAGAAACGCAAAACTGGTATTCCGAATATTCTGGACATACCGGAATGAATAAAGAAACACACTCTTCGTCTATTCCCTCCATTCTTTTCCTTATCTGGAATAAATAAAGAAACACACTCTTCGTCTTACCCCTAACCCACGCCACGAACTACTTCACCGAAGCATATTGTCGGTAAGGTTTTTGGTCGTGTGAAATGAAAATTGTGTCGACACAGCAGTGCGATCTCTGGCAGTCGAAGTAGTATGCCGATATGGCGTGTGAAAAGGAGCGAACTAGTTCGTCGACACAGTTTTTTATGTTGTTATTCGGTTTTTGTTGTCAACTAGTGTTTTTGGTCCCGTTAATCTTAGATTCTTTTTTTTATTTATTTATTTGTACGGCTCGCAAGACTTGCATATTTGCAAATAAAAAAAAAGACCTATGTATCTTATTGCATCATTGAATATTTGCCATACTTCACATCCAAAAATTGCTGTGGGCTCTCGGTCTATGATCCGTATCGTTTTATTTTCAAGGGAAAAACTTATGTTTGTTACAACCAGCGTTGTTCTTGGGGAAACAAATGTTGGGGCCATTTTTGGGGCCATTCTAACTTTTTTGGGGCCACTTACTTTTTCCATGTTTAATAATATAATAATCGAATAAAAAATTGAATTATATTTCGTATTTCTGTATTTTTATTTAGTATTTTTTCATTCAATCGATTTTTTTTTTATAAAAAGCAACATTAATATCTAATTTACATAAGTAGGTTAGGTACATTAAATATCTATCTTAAACATTTTTTAATCAATTCTGGAGGTGGAATAAAATTGCCACAAGTAACATTTTTCAGAAAACCTTTAAAGCTCATAAGTGAGTGTATAACTTCATAGCTGAGTCTATTGCGATTTTCGGTTTTAATATTATTAAGAGCCGAAAAAACACGTTCTGTACACGCACTGCTATGGGGTAAACTTGAAATATTAATCGCGAAAGAACAAATGTTATTATATAAAAAATTTCTATTAAAATTTGTCTTGCCTTTAAGACTGGCCCAGAATTTAACCGAATCTAATTGTTCCTCGGAGAAATCTATTTCTTCTATGATATTCTGAAGCTCAAAGACCAAGACATCTTAAGAACATTCAAATAAATTAGGAAATTTTTTTAAAAGAATCTCGTTAAATTGAATTGATATAGTTTTAAAATCATTTATATTTTTTTTCAAATAATTTGGATCAAAAATTTGAAAAGCATTTAATACATTATTGTCTATTTTAAACCTTATTGTGAATTGAGTAATAAGTTCAATATAATAATTTTGAACTGATTTTAAAAATGTATTCTTTTCTGCATCCGAAAGTGTATTAAATATGTCATCAGATCAAAATTATTTCTGTAAAAAATATCATTCAATGGTTTTAAATTTTTTTTTCAAAGCTCACATCATTTATGCTTGTCAAACCTTGCAAATAATCACTTTTTATAAAATTTCGCAGTATAATACTTGATTTCTTTTTTATATCATTAGACAATGTGTGAATTCTTGGACATTCACTTTGGAAATGCAAATTCAAATCTGTTACAATCTTTAGTATATATTTTTAAAAAATCAAATACATTTTATAAAGCGGATTATTTAAATTATTTAAATGCGATAGTAAACATCGGTTACATGTAAATTATCGATTTCTAAAATTTTTAAATTACTATGTTTTTTAACGCTGTGCAAAATTAGTTACTTTAGTTTGTGAATTTTGCGATTTTGGGGCCATTTCGTGATGGCCCGGGGCACGGGGCCAAAATAAGGATCTTGGGGCCAAATGGCCCAATTGGGCACTTTAGCACAACGCTGGTTACAACTGCGACTCTGAGTATTCCGAAAACTAAAAATTTTTGATGACTAATCAAAACTGAAGTACCAATATTTATTTTTAAATTATTTAATGAAGGAAGTTTTTTTGTTTTTTGTATTAATTTTGTCGTTTTTAGAAAATCTTTATTTTTTATTAATGCAAAACATTTAAGTAATTAATATTGTCAAAGAGAATGAATAATATTTTGTGTTATTTCCACGTGTTTAATTGACCCCAATCACAGTTTCAACCGCCCCTGGTATGGGGACGGTTGAAACAAATTAACTTTTTTTTTAAAGAAAATTGATGAAACAATTAAAATAACACACGGGTCACTCAAAAAACACTTCCTATTTATTGTTGGAAAATCAGGATCTTTCATTTCACATAACTCTATCAAAGCTATATTCTTATAAATAGCAATGCCCTGGACGATGCAAGACAAATTGTTTCAACCGTACCCAGTCTCCCCTATTCACCTATGCTCTCGGCGACGCACAGTGGTTAAAATCAAGAATCTAGGTGGACAAAATTATTATTTTTTATATTTTTTTTTTTGTTTTGTTTCTGTTTTTCCATAGAAATAATATTGAAGTGCAAATTCGCAAAATATTAGCTGCGTTTTATTTTCTACGGATCTGGATCAGGATCATGTTTTAACACGTAATACAAAAACAATTCGGGATCCTGCTCTCTATCTGGATCTATTTCAAAGATCCAAACACTAAATCTTACTCTGGCGTGTAGATGACTTTTATGGTAAGGTAGTGTTGTTTTCAGTGTAAAGAAAAGAGACAGGAAACAACTGAAAATAAAAAAAACGTTAGTAAAAAGGAGATGTTCATATAACACTGCTGTCATTGTGATCCATATCGTTTTATTTTCAATTGATGATCCTGATCCAGATCCGTAGATAATAAAACGCGGCTATTAAAGCCATCCCGGTTTAATTAAAGGTGCTAGGTCAGCCCAAAGTGTAAGCATAGTCTGGTTGATTTGGAGAAGGCTTTCGACACCGTATGTCTAGAAGGTCTATATCTAAAGCTGACCAGACTTGGCATAAGAATACCGCTATTCGAATGCAATCGATTCAAATCAGCTGTTTGATTGTCAAACTTAAAGATCGTGCTGAACAAAGTAAAGTGTCTTTTTCTTAAAAAAAAATGGAATTTTTTTTGGGAGTATATAAAAATGTGTTCACATATATTTTTGGTAATTTTTTTTTTTAATACACTAACAATTGTATGAAATGTAAAATTAGATCGTTTTTTGGCTGAGCTTTTTAAACTGTCGAGAGCTGATATGGCCAGATAAAATTTGGGTCATATTTGTTAATTGTGTATATGTGTCAGTCCGTAGTGTACCAAGTTTTGTGTGCCTTTCTTTGCCTATTACAAAGTTATGACATATTTTTCTAGACCAACCCCGCATATTAAAAATGGGTTTATTTGAATTGTGGAAGAAATGTTTATATTTTTTTTTTCGCTTTTATGTAGGTACTCGTAAATCAATCTATGTCGAAAATAAAAAACATTGAACGTAAACGATTTTGTTAGGTTTTTCTTCTTTCAAGGTTAAATTAAGTGATATCTCAACTAAATTTCCTTAAATCGATTTAATATTCGAAAAATGTATAAACAAATAATGAAATTTTAATAATAACAATAAAAGCTCTCATTTCAAAACAAAAAATTTGTTTTGTCCACTTAGATTCTTGATTTTGACCACTATGCGACGGCGGTGGCGCTGTAGCTACCTACGTGTTTTTTTTAAATCAGGTACATATCATTTTTGTTAATTAATTTCGAACTTAGTTAGTAGGTACCTACTTTATACTTACACACATTAAAAAATAGTAAAAAATAGTAAAAAAAAAAAACTAAAAACCTGCTGAGAATAATATGGAAACAAACATTTTTTAATTTTTATAAGAAAAATTTATTTGTTTTATTTTTTTTTATTTGACAAAATTACCTATCACTACGAACATTTTAAAATATTCATTGATTTATAGTAAATTGTCCTACCAAATTAATAAGATTCTGCATGATCTTGATAAATTTCTTAATGCCTATACTTTAGTTTCTAATAGCTCCATAATCATAATAGACAATGACGTATTTCAGTTTAAATAATAATTAAAAAAATGAAGAGTCAAGCTAAATTTATGCTACAAATTAAGAATAAAAGATCAAAACAAAAAACCAGCTCTGATTTGCATTTTCGTAATACAAGTTATGCTTTTTAAGTTCTGATTAACATTATTTAAAGAGAGGACATTAAATGATCACGTTTATCTATTGTTTCCACGAAAAAAAAAAAAACATCACGTTTAGAGACTAGTTTGAAAATAGTCTGATTAACCTTCTAAATGAGCCTTTTTCTAATCGCGATCCAATCAAAAAGAATATATGTAAATACATTTTAAAATTAAACCTAAACTTATTCCGTTCGGGGTTGAATAATTTTGGTATAAATCTGTATAGTCCATAATTATATTTAGAAATTCATAGAAAAATAGAAAACTGCGTAAAAATTCCCAGAAAGCTTGATTTTGGAGGAAGGTAATCATATGTAGCTCTTTAATGATGTTATAAATAAGCAGTAGTTATAAATCTAATATAAATGAGAG
The DNA here is from genome assembly GCA_947049315.1 of Epistrophella euchroma. NCBI lineage: Eukaryota > Metazoa > Arthropoda > Insecta > Diptera > Syrphidae > Epistrophella > Epistrophella euchroma. The sequence goes on along the minus strand of OX346245.1, from coordinate 113,241,890 downwards.
CACTGTTAACAATTTTTGAGCAGTCAAAAACCCAAAAACCCAATGGTCCTAATTATATATACTTGTCAAAATAGAACAAAAAAAATCACTTATTTAAGTGTTTTTTTTTTTTTTGAAGAGCTGTATCTCTGTGAAAAGTGGCCGTATTGAGATGAAACAAAAAGCATTCTGAAGCTTTATTTTGTATTGATAAATTTTAGCAAATGATTTTTTTTAGGTAAGTACTGTTTTTGCGCAATCATAAGAAGCAGCACGACCCAAACATTAAATTTTTTTTATTTTGTGAACATTGTCATTTTCTTTTGAGCCAATTTAATGTTTTTTTTTCGATAACTTGTTTATTCAGCTTTAAGGTCATCTTTTTTCAACATTCTACAATTTTTTTGTAAAGGAATATCTCGCTTTGAATGAAAAAAAAAAACAGACTTTTGACTTTGACTACCAATATCTTCGTAAGGAATGACGAGACGGAAAATTAAAGGGTATTTTTAAAAACTGGAATTAATTTTCTACAAGATTTTTTCAAAACTTTATAACGATTATTTTTTTTTGGCTCCTCACCGTTACATTCGGATAAGATAAAAAAAAACGACTTTTTAAAGACTTTTTGTAAATATTTAACTGCCTTACAAATATTTACTCCGTTCCCATGTGGTATTTAAGCGAGCTAGAAGCTCACTTAGACCCTTTGTATACCTGCATCGAGTTGAAATGAGCTTGAACCGACTCGACTGCATTTCAGGAGTGGAGTCGAGTCGAAATTTGTGCTAAAAAACCTGAGAAACACCATATGTCATCTCGACACCATTTCAATTCAACTCAATATCGAGCTCTCAAATCTGTGAACGCAGACCTTTATTTGGTAAAACATTATACAAATTTCAAATTGATCCATTTAACAGTTTTCCCGTACCGAATGATCAAAGTCGTACAAACTAATTAAAGGAACAAATTGTATGTTTCATAAACATTGTGAAATCGTCAACAAAAAGAACAATTTCTGTCCAATTTTTTCACAGCTATAACAATAACCTGATTATAAAAAAGAAAATAGATTTCTGCCTCTAAAAAACGATACGTATAGCATAAACTTAGTCCTCGATTGGTGAGCTGTCTTATTTTTAAAACATATCGATACTATCTAGACACTAGATACGTGCAGTGAAGTTTCCTGTTCATTGTGCGTTACCAATGGCTATGGGATGTGGGATCTTACAATTAGCTCAGAATACTGCTTTTTACGTTGTGGAAAAGTGAGTTTCAATTAAATAAATAATATGAGATGGAAGGTACTTTGGTAGGCATGTACTAGGGCTGTGTCAACTGATTCGGTCTTTGTGACCCGTTCATCAAAATGAACAATAATTGATTGCAATTACAGTAAACCGAAACAATCAATCCCAACATCAATCATTTAAGTTTTTGGCGTAGGTACTTTATTTTCCTATCCGCCGCCGTACAAACGTTTTGGCACATTTGACACCTGCCAAAATAATCGTGTTCACCTTGTAAAATTATTTGATCAAGAATGACTACAACGACCGAAGCGTACCTATATCGTTCATTTGAACGATTGGAATTGGGATCCATTGGTGGCAGCTATACGGATCACAATCACAAAGACCGAATCAATCTGATTGACACAGTGAACTATTTAATCTTTGACCATAATTACTGAAATATTGATTAATTGAAAAGATCAAACCTTTGAAGCAATCAATCATTGATTGATTCGATCTTTGAAAATGAACGATTGGCACAGCTCTAGTATGTTCCTTCTTAAAAGCACCCCACACTGACAATATTACCTGTCTAATAAATTAATTACATTAGATCACCTCTTTTATATGAAAATATTAAAACATTTTTGCTTCTTTTACACATCATGTAATTTTAAAATGCCTTCAAATGTATGTAATGGCATACGTAATATTTTTAAGTTAAGCTATTAAAATAATATATAATAGACATTACCCAGTGTTGACATGGTATAACAGTTTCTGTGGGCTTCCGATAGTCTCTTTATACTTTTTAACCAAAAAATCTATGGCAACTGGGTTCTTAGCTATATAGTACCTATATTCGAATGCTGAATACCTTGAACAAGGTAACTAGTTTCCTTCCCCAAGCGCCATCCATCGCCATCACCATAGACACCGCACCAAACCGACCTAAACGATCACATTAGACATTACTTTGATTATGGCTTTTGGGTCTCTCTAGTTAATTTGTTTAAGTGGAATTTTTTCGTTTATAACGCTTATTTTAATGTAATTACCTTTGATTTATTTTTTGTTTTTAAGAGTTTTTTTTTTTAAACCAAAACAACTTCAGGAGATCAACTCTATGGCTATATTGACAGGCGGTAGGTTTATGCACATTTCTATTGCTTTAATGTATATCACACTTTGATTCTTGGTAAAACCTTTTCTGCATAGTGTTGTTCCAATCATATTCGGGAAGGTGTGGCTAGGTCGAGTATAAGTTATTTTTACAGTTGGAAAGGCATAACTTTGGTTATGTTGTTCAATTCAATAATACCTATAATCAACATTGAAATGGATAGCTAATTTATAATTTAATTTATTTTAGTTATTGTTTTTTAAGAAGGACTGATTGTTGCTGTAAGGTTTATGGCTATAATTTAGAAGCTAATTCTTCCAGTCTTAATTGATTATTTTTTAGATTTGGCATATTTTCTTATACCATGTATATCATACAAATTCAAATTTAATTTGAAATTATAATTAGGTGATCTTAAAAGAATACCTATCAAACCTCCTGTTTTGTTAAGTTAACCAACAATTTTCTTTCAGCCAGCTTGGTTCCTAGCTAAGCTAGCTGTTTCCAGTTTCAAACGACAAGCTGATTGAGGCCCTTTTCTACTTGCTGCGGCACATACTTAATATGAGTAGAAAAATTCGCTTACTGCCCCACCTCTCAGGGTTGGATTCAAAGAGTTTGCAGGCCGAATAATAAAGCCGATTTCAAAAAGCCCTTTTATATATTTAAAAAAACAGGCTTTTAAACCTTAAAATGAAGTTTGTTCCATACAAAATACGTCATTTAAAAATCTCTTAAATATAAGTCACATTGGTCATTCGGATTTTACTGTTTTGTTAACTAGATTGGTGTCGCTGTGCCTTCTTCCCCCTTCGAGCCTTATAGGGGCCGTAAAATCACCCTTAAAATCTTCTTCTCAACCTTAAAGTTTAAATACATCATACAAGCTCTTTCAAGTGAATACAATGAAGAAGAGTTAAATAAGTTTTAAAAATTACGCGCAATTAAATGCGCGTTCTAGTGCGCGTCTTTTGTATTCAGCTAGTTTAGTTAACTTGAAAAAAAAACAGCAATTGGCAAGAGTTAGGCCACTTTAAGTTGCGCAACTAAAAGTTGCTCGGAGTTGTTCGCCCTAGTTGGCGATGGGCCGTTTGATTTAAGCGCTGGTATCGTTTTTTAGGTTGACAGTGGAACCTACGTAGACAAAGTTTTTAACTACCTAACTCAAAGTTAAAGCTGTCTATAGTAATGATCTGTTCAAGTCGTCGGTATTGGGTGTCCTTTCTGGTTGACAGCATGTATTAACTTGGACTTGCTCTTATTGACTATTGAACCAACCCACCATTTTCGCCCCCTTAAATATTTACTGTTATCATAAATGACGGTTTGTTTTTCCGATTATGTCAATATCGTTGCATATATGCGAGTTTTCAAAGATTGTGTCTGTAGTGTTGACAGAACAGTTTTGCAGCATTCTTTAAAGATGTTGAAGAAGTCGCATGAAAGCGCATCGCCTTTTCTAAAAAGTTTCTTGACAGAACAGGTATCGGTGAGATTTATGCCGACCTTGATGGAGCAAAGAGCAGCGTGCGTTCTTCATCGTCATCCGGCACAGACGACCAAGTTTGGCATGGATGGCAAAACTATAGACACTACCCTTTATAGCTCGACACTATAAATTCAGCCGTAATGCAAATTTGAAATTGATGGATTGGATATGGGTATCGATTTGAATTTCCTGGGTTTTTTCCAAGATCTGCCATAATATGAATATTTTTTGTCATACTCGTTGGTGGCCTGAAACCCCACCAATATGAACCTGTCAAATTGTTGACGAATGGTCTCGGGCGTTCACATAATATGACAGAAATGATCTTTAAGGCGATATTAAGGAGACTGACGCTTCTGTAATTGGAGTAGTTCAGAGGGTCTCCCTTCATGAGGTCTTGAGGATCGTGCCGACAATGCTCTCCTCCTTGACTTAATTTTGCAGATGAGCAGGTGCATATTCTTGTCCTAACCCGGCCATCGCCTGTCGCTTTGAACAGCTCGGCAGCAGGCAAGGTCATAGTCAGATCTAGTTAAGATATGCCTCGTCAACATCGGGCGGGTGTGGTGTGTGGACGGCAATGTTGGTCTACGTCGTCATCTAGGTTTTATGGATTAATTTGTCTATGACCGCGAAATTCGATTCATAATGGCCATTATACACTTTGCAGAGATCGTTTTTATAAATCCTTAGTATCGACTGCGATTCTGCTACGATGTTTAATAATCGTCCTTGTAGGCTCCGGTTCGGGGATTCTGAACTTCCGACCTCATTCCTCCTAAAGGAAGCATCTCTCTATTTCCTTTATTGTGCGCTTCCCTTCTTCTTTCTTCTTTTTCCTTCTATCGATATTCCTTTCCCCTATTTGACAGCTAGAAGTCCCGAACAGCTCTGGTCCTAGTCCTTCTACACAGTGCCGCTTTAACATGGGTGGATGTGCTTGCAAGCACTCATTGTCAATACTTCATACTGGTGGCATAGGACTTCTCAAAAGGTTATTAGAGGCTCAAAAGGAAAAAGACTAACTGCCTGAACAGAATAGAATGCTGGAACTGGAGCCGCAGACGGAACTGGAAGAGCTGTCAAAAAGTGTCACGTTATTTTTTTTACCTGCCCATAATGCAACTGTACAGCTTTGAATGTATTATTAAGAAAAAACAAAGAAATATTCTTGTGTACAAGCTCAGAATTCACATTTTTTTAATAAATAATTTTTTTTCGCGATACAAATAACCACAATATTTTTTTCCGACCCAAAAAGTTGTTTTTTTTCTTCATACGAATTGAAACGTCAAAAGTGTCGTACGTGAAAAGTTAAAAGTTGGTGAACTCTTCCGTCTGCGGCTGCAGCTCTGTATGCGGCTACGTTACGTTGTGTTCCCAACATTGAATTTGCGTGTATTCAATATTTTGACAGCTATTCCAGCTCCGGCTCCAGTTCCGTCACCGCATTTCAGCCAGTAAGGAATTTCGTACGATTTAAGCCGTCCGACATCGAACTTTCTCACAGTACTTTCCTGTTTTTGATGAGGCCAGGATATTTAAAGCCGTAGCTTGGCTACAACGAGCTAGCATGCGAATTCAATGTCGGCTATCGGAACGGCCGGAATTCCATGATAAGGATACTGAATTATTGTCTTGCTTGCATATCGGTCGATGTCGTTGATCCGAAGATCTCTAAGTTCCTAGCTATACTAGCTTACTAGCTTAGTAGATTATTTTTAATTCGAACAGTTTGACTATTACAATTTCTAAAAAAAAAAATTTCTCATGAAAGTTTTCTTTCGCTCATTGTATTGTGTGTTGTCTAAACTGCAACAAAGTATATCGAAAGTTCCTTTGGTAATCATAAGCATTCCCATTCAGTTCAGTCCAAGCAAGTGTGAACATGAAGACATTTTTTACATGCTCTGTCTGAGTCTACTTATCGCTCTGTCCTGGCAAAAATAATAATAAAAGTTCAAACTGTTCGTAAAGTCTTCTTCGAATATAAGTTAAGACATTTGAATAGGCACAATCGAACAAGAGTGGCTTTTCCCCGCATGCTGCAGGCCGTGAAGAGTCTTAAAACACAAATTTCTTCGAGAAAAACAATAAATCAATATGACAAGTTTTTGCACCCTGATGCATGAAATAAACGGCACTTTGGCGTAATGTACCTCTGCCTGCTAGGATACCCGTGTTGACCTGGCTTTTACACTCCAACCAACCACATTTGCTTACTGAAACTTGCATCTTGCATGAGTTATCGGATGGTAGACATTTAAACGACAACATTGTTTTCATTTCCGCACCTTATCATCTCTATAGAAATGGCGACGCGACGCGACGACGAAGACAACATCGACAATCGAAAAACGCCATTCCATAGTTATGTCGCAATACCGAATGTCCCGAGGAAAACTCCTTTCCCAATTTTATTTTTGTATGATTACAAACTTACAACAATAAATAACCTGTATTACATTACTATATATTCGCAGAAATGCCTAATTTATGACCGGAGAACCCGCAATGCTCGTAAACCGAGATAAACCGCCAGATAGGTAATGGCTATCTAATTCCATTGACTGTAACGCTAAACGGTTGTCCATGTCATTACTATCTTCTGTGGCACAAGGAACCCTATTAAATTAAATGAAAGTGATGAGTTAATTATGATGTCGAGTTTTAGTGTCTTTTAGAGGTTTTTTTTTCATAGAAATAGCACACGAATGGCGTCCTTGTTGTTTGCTGTGATGGCAAATGAATGCAACAGAATCATTGTGCCTGCTGTCCAAGTGCATCTCCGCATTAGAGTTGGTGGATTTAACTTTTTTTTTACAAATGGCTGTTTGAGATTTAACTGTAGAGATAATTTTGCAGAAGCTTTATCGTAAAAATGATGTAACAACGTTTGTCAAATGAATTTTCGTTAGAAAAGCCGGTACAAATTTTTGAGAGGAAACACAATTATGTGTGACTGTTAAAAGATTAAAAATTTTCTTGTTTTTTTTACTGCTAAGCTTGGACACTATAGATACCTGATTGGTTATATGAGATGACAAATGTTTGCAAAAAGCAATAGAATATAATTGCTGTATTTAACTCTTCACCAGACATAGATAAAATTGCGATAAGCAAACATATAGGTATTTTTCAGCAAATAATCCTAACAACTTTCTAACTATGTACCCAGGGACGGATTAAGATATCTATTTTTATTTAAAATTGTCAATTTAATTTAAGTTTTTAAAAAAAAATCAACACTTTTTTTTTTTTTATGTGTTTCTTCCGTCATTTTATTTTTTCCATTTCAAACGCTATATGTATTTATGTTTCTTTCATTTATTTATTTTCTAGTCATTGAACTAATTTTCTTTTTATTCTCTTTGTGTGATTTGTAATTTTCAGTGTTTCTTAAGGAAAACGCATTATAATTTGACAATTGCGATTTTAATTTTAAAAATTGTTTTAATCGAATTGACAATCGTGGTTTTCAATGATAAAATCAATTTCCAAATGTACAATCGCATGGTTTTTAATATGGCATCTCAAATTATCAACATGTAAAATTTATTGACGTTGGTCTTGGAAAAAGAACCTTTTCATTAATTTTAATAATGAAAATTGTCATTGTAACACCATTTTTTGGATTTGGGCGTATAGACATAGAGGTAGGAAATATTTAGATATATGTATCTATGTATATTATATGTACCAAGATAAAATTCAAATATCTTGGCATTATTAGGTTCGCTTCTTTTCTTTAAAACTCGAGTCGCAAACGTATGCGACTTTTATATGCCGTCTGATGGTAGCTTAAATTAGTTTAGCGAATAGGTTTTTTAACAAATAATCAGCAACCGATTATTAGGTGTGTTGATATCTTTTTCCAATAAAATGTGTAAAACCGGTGAAATTTTAAAATAAAAGAAAATTCTCTCAGAAAGGGGAAAACTTCCCAAAATGTTATAATAAACGCACAGAACCACGTTTTGTACAAAACCTAACTTTTGTGGGTATGGCGCCAAACAGTTACACCAAACAGTTACATAAATCATTTTCATTTGTGACTTTAAATTTTTGACTACTTACATTATTATTTCATATGTTCTCAAAAATTTCAAACAAAAATATGGCGAAATAATGCCGTTATAGTCAGAAAGCGAAGACCAAAATACATTTCTTAGGCCGTGTGCGAATTCGTTTAAAATTACGATTAAATTTGATCCGAGATTAAATTTTGACACTTCTACGTACAGATTCACCTCACTAGTGTCAAAAATTAATCTCCGGATAAAATTTAACGCGATTTTAAGCCAATTCACACACGGCCTTAGTCGCGTTTACTCGATCTCATAAAACTTTTTCTCGTTAGGAAACCAATTGCTGGAGACTTTTTTTGATATTTTCTTTTGATTCTTTAAAAAATCTCTTGTTCATTTCGTACAAGAAATCTGAATCGGAAAAACTTAGGAGAACGCCCACAGAACAATATGTAGGTCAACTTTTAGAGAATAGAAGCCGAATTTAAATAAAACATAAACACTAGGAGAATACACAAAGAAAAAAGGGGGATAACTCTGCATTTTTTCCAATCTCAGAAATTTTGTCTACCCCTGCCACCAATCGCCGTCGTGCTTAAAACTCGCTCGGAAATATTGCATCGTTTAAAAGCAGTCTAAACAAACAAAACAATCCAATTTCAACTAGACAAAAGTTTTCAAATGGAAAGAAGCGTAGTTCAAACGCGCTTCAATTATGCATTGTAACGAAAATTAATTTCTCAAGTTATTTGTTATCTGTGTTAGTTCACAATAGGCGTTTTTCCTTTTTTTAGTTCAGAGTTTGTTCAGAGCAGAGCACTGAGTAGACTCTGAACGGAGTAAACTCTGATCAGAGCACTACGATTTAATTATGAAACACACCTGAGCACTTAATTGTCATATTTGTCAAATTACATGGAAACTGTATGAAGTTGGCCGCGCTCATATTTTTACTCCGTCTGCTCGGTTATTTTATTCTCAGCTCATGGAGCATGCTCTGAACGAAAAAAGAAACACAAACTCTAAGCTCTGAGCGCTCTGAACTCAAAAAGAAACACAACATTTTTGTTCGACAGTTCGGGCTCAGCTCTGAATTACTCTGAACTAAAAAAAAAACGCCTAATAACGCATTTTTTGAAATTGAGTAACAATAGCCTAGTTTCTTCACTTTGAAACTCTGGGATTTTCTGTGCATTTGTGTAAATTTCAGTCCAACGCATTTAAATGCACAAAAAATCAGAGTTTTAAAGTAAAGGAATAGACCCAATAATTCACAAATTCAGTTTATTTATAATTTATGTCGAATTCCTTTTAGATAACAAAAAAAAACGATTTTTTTAGAAGAGAAAAATCGATTTTTCTGAATAAATTCCTCCTACTGATAGAAAAATAATCGAATTTTTTGTTGAATTAAAAAAAAAAAGAAGCAATACACCAGATACATGCGTGGCCCCAAGGAACGGATGGGGACCCTAGACATTTGCCCTTCTTGCCGAAGGCTTAATCCGCCCCTGTATGTACCCATTAAGAGGCTTTTTTGATTATAAAACTACATTATATATATTAATTTATAGGTACATGCATCGTACACAAAAACAATTACATCAATCAAAATCGGTTATAACGGTTATAACGACATCAATAATTAGGTGCCGTGACATAAGGCCATGCGTCATAAGGCTATATTTCTGAATATGGTTTTATGACGCCCTCGTATAGTGAAGTGTCATAATTGCATATTTTTTTGCGACTTAAAACCATGTTTTATTTTTCACACCCTATAAATTCATCATTCATTTTTGAGGATAAATGCTGCTATCAGCATAATTATCTGAAGTTTTAACTTCCTTTACACTAATTTTTTTTCAATGCAAACATTTCCATTATCAATTAATAGCATAAAATGAAGGATTTTAAGTTCTAAAATCTAAATGAACCCTCTGTTGCCCTTAAAGATTTTATTATAGGGTAAATAAGAAATATGTACATCTGAAAGTCCCGACTTCATACAAAAATATATTTCCGCTTGTAACGTTATCGTTTATTATGAATTATCGCGTATATAAGTACATACCTATAGCAAACATTTTGAAATCGAAAATTTAACAATTAATCGCTTATAATGTAATTAAATTAAACATTTCTGGGGAATTCCCTTTTGAAAATCCATTGCTCGTTTTTACCCGAATTTCAAATTTTGTTTTTCACTGGAATAATATTCATTTGGGATTTCATATCAGCCAGGGCCCAGGCGAGACATGTAAGGGCGGTTCTTCTTTTTTACCCAAATAAATCAGTTATGGGAAAACCGCATTCATTACGGGAAACTTTACGGTTTTGTTTATAATTATGTACTTATAAATACATACATAGGTACTTTTATTACACACAAAAATAAACAATTTCATAAAATTATGAAATATGTCCGCTCTTTTTACTGAAGAACAATAAATACAAAAATCGGTTAACGTAATACCGGATATACTGAATGACTATAGGTAGCTATTAAAAAAAAAAAAAGTGTTATGGTATATAAGTACACAGTTGATTGGTGTGGTGTGGTATGGTGTGGGTATCTGATTATGATTAATTACATTTCGTACAGTACATTTTTGGGATTCTTTGACGTAAAGTGAATTTCATCCAAATTATAGCCCTTAATTCTCGGAAGTGAGCGCAGACCTTATCCGTCAAGTTGCTTTCCTGTTTATTAAAGTAAATGCTGAAATGTACAAAAAAACATTTTTTTAGTTCAACCTAACATTCTTGGGAATTTTGAAAAAAAATCGTAGCTTAGTTTTCTGAAATTATGTATTTTATCAGCCTCAAAAACGCCGATCGAAAAATTATTAATTGGATAATTAGCCGTTAATAAGTCGTAAATTTGTTGTGATAATTTCGAATTTGTCGTTCGATTTTTTCTATGTTTTTTTTGCTGCTTTACTATCTTTATCTTGGTGTCAACTTAGCGAAGCAGCCTCTGGAAAAGGTATACAAACTTCTTATTGTGCATGTTTTACTGCTTATTAATTAGCCGTTAATTAGTCTTGAATTAGTTGTAATAATTTTGAATTTGTAGCTCTAATTAGTTTTTTTTTTTTTTTAATTCTCAAAGCGGTATCATGTTAACGAAGCAGTCGCTATAAAAGGAGTAAAAGCTTCTTATATTGGTTGAATGGTTAATTGCTTAATAATACGCCGTTCGTCAGCACTCAATTAGTTGTGACAATTATAATTTTGTCGTTCGGCAAATTTTAACGAAATAAATATTTCAATATCTTAAGTTTTAATACCTTTTCGAGGGATGCTTTGAGAACTTTTTATATAAATTTAATAAAAAAAAAATAAAATATCTCGGGTGCTTTGCCGACTTGACATCGCAAATTGACAATTTTGCACAAAGAACATTAGAAAACATTGAGCGACAAATTTAAAATTGTCACAAATAATTGACGACTAATTATAAGGCAGTAAAACATTCACACTAAGAATGCGGCTTGACTACGTTGACCCCAATTTCACAATTTTACAAAAAAAAAAAACATAGAAAACATTGAGCGAAAAATTCTAAATTTTTACAACTAGTTCACGTCCAATAAACGGCTAATTAGAAAGCAGTAAAAAAATCACAATAAGGATTTTTTATACCTTTTCCAGAGGGTGCTTCGCTAAGTTGACACCAAATTAGCAAAGCAACAAAACAAAAAACACAGAAAACATCGAACGATTAATTCGAAATAATCACAAAGAATTCACGACTTATTAACGGCTAATTAGCCAATTAGTAATTTTTCGATCGGCGATACTCATTCAAAAACTTAGATATGAGTGCTCGATAACTAGGTACTGTTCTTTCCTCATAGTGTAGCCCTTCAAAATTGTTTGTATACCTAATATTTTCGTGTCTGTAAGTCTAGGGTTTGAACATCATACACATAAAATATACAAAAATAGTTTTCGAACAATGAAAAATAAATAAGATAACTAGAGTTCAATTCAGCTGACGAGACTGCACCTCTTATAAGGCATTCAGTTTTTTTCCAGTAAAACAAACCATTCAAAACCCATAGCTATTAAAGCCTTGCCTAATAAATTCATAATTCAATTTCAACAAGACGAGTGAAAAAAAGAAACAAGTATTTTTGATCGCTTTTAATCTACAGCAACATCGACTAAAAGTTGAAAGTATACTTTGATATTTCGTCGCAATTATTCCTCTTGCCTTGCTTGTACAGTATTGTGCAAAAAAGTTTCCAACTTATATTAACTCGTTTTTTGAGTAAATTATTAATTATTAAAAAATAAACCTTTTCAAAAATACTGATTTCGATACAAAAAATTATCTCTTTTCTTCGATTTGTTTACAGTAGGTATGTTGAATCTGCACCATGACTTTTACAGGTTCTAATTAAGTGGCGCTAATAAAGCGTTATCATGTTTATTCAAAGATTTATCAGTTGCAATAATCCTTGATTTATGATGATAAGCTGTGAACAAACTAAGTTTAAGCATTCAATTTTCAATGTGTATTTCTTTGTATTTTTGATAAACTCTTTTTAGGCAGCTTTTGAATATACGAAATTAAACGTACATACATTATGTCTTACCCTCAGTTTCACAGTGACTCTGCTTTTGGTTTAAACTTGAGCTTAACACCTAATTCAAGTTTTTTTTTAAACTCTCCCATCCACGTGTTTCACTCATGTGTTTCTCTTTTCTCTTCAAAAAAAATATAAAAATTAGAGAATTAAGCTGACTGCACATGCGCTTCAGAGAAAATGGTAAGGTAGGTCGGTAATATAGTTCGTTTAATTGAACTAAGGTTCAGTTTATGCTGTTAAAACCAAGGAGTTGAACTTTAAGTTTAAACTTAAGTTCAGGTTCCGTTCAGCTGATCTTAAGTTTAAACTTTCACTGTGAAATTGGGGGTTAGGGCCAGTTAAACCTTTGCAGTTTAGCCCCGGTTTAAGAATTTAACACACCACCGGGGGAATAATTGAGGTACAACACAATATTTGGCTCTTATTAAATACTTTAACCCACCTATGAATTCTAAGTCCATCGACCAAAATCGGTGGTTTGAAATTGTTGAACTACGGTTTAAATATTTTTACAACTGGCCCTAATAAGCATACCTACACAACTGTCACCCGAAAAAGTAAGTGATTCTTTTGACGTTTTCTTTAAATCTCCTTAACAATCTCTTGTACCTTTCACACGCAAGCAACAAAAACCCGGAGATTTTCATTTCCCCCTCTTTCTTCCTGCCCTTCTCGCCTATGAACTAATTGTTGCCGGCAACTCAGTTGCCCTGTGTGAAAGGGGATTAAAGAGAAGATTTGAAAAAAGATATCCCACAGCACTGTAACTGGTCCTGGTGCGCATTCATATCCAGTAATTTGATGAACGTGCATCCCACTGACCATCATCATCATCATACAGATAGACCATCATAAGCTACCACCAAAACCAGTCGGCCAAAACATCGAAAACAGCCAATTTACCTGCTGCTGAGGTTGATTTCTTTGGTGTGTTCAAACTAATCGGTGGAGGCCAATAATCATCTTCTAGAGAAGAAATAGCAATCGAGTATCATCAGCCGGGCTTAGTCCAACAACAAAACTCGGCAGATGATTGTGTCATAACGGCTGCTTGGAATCTTGTATATTTCATTCGAAAGGAGGAAGCTATACTACTAGGAAAAAAATAAACACTCTTGATTGCCCATACGGACCAGGGACCAGGGACCACAGACACCAGACCTATGATTGGACATTTGGTAACCTGCTGGCTGGTTGCCTCCAAGCTTGAGACGAACCAGTATCCGTAATCAATTTCTATGCTAAGAAAAGTGAAAGACTTCGGTGGCACTTTAACTCTGATACTAAACAATTTCACACAAAGAAGGAAGGGAATTCTTCAATATGCCTTGGAAACCGTATCATTACTGAATAATCAAAACAATTACATGGGTGCAGCTTATAATGATGAAATAAAAGAACACAATTACAATTAGATAAATAGTGAATACCGCTCTAAATGGAGGAAAGGCTGAAGGTTTTTGTTGTTTTCAATATAAAAAAAAGTAGCAAAGTATATTAACATTTTGAATGATGATCACCCTCGGGTGATAATAAAATAGCTGATTGCATAAGGTATTACAGGTTGCAGTGAACCCGTTTACTTTTAGGTTTGCTGTTTGATATTGCGATAAATTGGTTCAGGAAATGCCCTTTGCCATTCCACAAAACATTATATGTGCTAAAATATATTTGTATTTATTTTATGTCGAATTCCTTTTACCAAAAAAATTCGATTTTTTTTTATAAACATAATCGATTTTTTTCTTTCAGTATAAGGGATTTGTCCAGAAAATTCGATTTTTTCTTCTAAACAAATCGATTTTTTTCTTAAAAGGAATTCGACATTAGTATACCAACAGTTAAAAATGTACTGTAAGATCTTATTTTTTAAGGGCCGTTACTGAATTGAACTTTTTTTTTTTTACTAAATATTAGGTGCGTTTTATTGGTAATTCAAATCTAGCGCAGCAATACTAATTCAATAAAACGCTATATCCACTTTTATGTCTATTCCATTTGTTTGGCTGTGTTTATATCATTTTGTGAGTGAAAAACAAACTACGTTACCGACATTAAAGGTTCAAGCCCACAATCTTTGTCCACTTTAATATGCACTAATTTACTGGCTTATTTATCGGCACTTTTGGTTTTGTTATTGTTTACCAGGGGAAATTTTACTGGGCTAGCTTAAAAATTGGCAATAAAACGCACCTGTTATGATTGAAATTACGAAATGCGTTTGTGTTTCAATTCAATATTATTGCCCAGGAGTAAACATTTCCAACGTCTTTTGAGATGGAATAGTTGTTTGCACTGTCGCTTTGACGATAGCTGTCTTTACTCTTTTTAGGGAAAGATAGAGAGAGCAATCGTTAAAACGACAATCACTTAAGCCGGATCCACACATGTCTCGTGTGGTGTGTTGTGGAGTGTTGTGGACTGAGGACATTAATCAAGCGTGCTGTCTTACAAACTAACATTTTTATTTTTGTATTATTCTGTTTTCAAGAGCATTGTTTTCTCTTGCCCGCACACTAAAAAAATGTCTTCGCCATAGCGTGGTATGGCGCAATCGTTAAAAAATAGATTTCGACACAACACACCACAGCACATCGCACGAGACTAATATGGATTTACGCATATGAAATACACTAGAGCGATAGCGACACATGACTCGAGTTATCGTTTTAAGGCTCTCCCAAATTAACGCTAAACATTCGAAACGACAACGAAACTTTTACTTTTTAAAGTTATTTACCATGACTTATGAGCGTACTCACACTGGGTGATATGAATAAAATCGAGCACCTGCTCAAAACTGAGCTTTTCAGAGCAGGTGCTCCATTTGGTATGAATAAAAGGCTGAGTTCCAAAATGTAGAAAATGTTTTTATGCGGAAGTAATGCCTACGTTTTTCATACGCATGCTTTGTAGAAATATTACATTGTATAAGTCTGACGTTTCGGAATGCAAAAAAAAAATTTAATCGAAGCAGCTAAAAAATATTTAAATGCGCAGTAAATGTGCATCAGATGAATTTTGGAACTCAGCATACATTTTGGGCAAATTTGATTTCTATCTTAAGAGCAAACATCAGCGCTTCTAAAACAGTGAAAATAATTTACAACAGACTGCATTTGCCTGCAAAAATGCGACTTAAATGTGGTAGTGTTGCCGAAGTTTTACTTTTACGAACTCGACCCAAACTTTAACGCTTCTAACTGGCTGAACAGAATAGAACGACGGAACTGAAGCCGCAGATGGAACTGGAAGAGCTGTCAAAAAGTGTCGTACGTTATTTTTTTTACATGTCCACAATGGAGCTGTACAGCTTTGAAAGTATTTTGAAGGAAAACAAAAGAATATTATTGTGTACAAGCTCAGAATTCACATTTTTTGTTTCCAATGATTTTCCTTTTAATAAATAATTTTATTTCGCGATACAAAAATAACCACAATATTTTTTTCCGACCCAAAAAGTTGTTTTTTTTTCAAATTGAAACGTCAAAAGTGCCGTACGTGAAAAGTTAAAAGTTGGTGAACTCTTCCGTCTGCGTCTGCAGCTCCGTATGCGTTCCGTTGTGTTCGCAACATTGAATTTGCGTGTATTCAATATTTTGACAGCTATTCCAGCTCCGTCTCCGGTTCCTTCTGCGTCACCATTCTGTTCAGCCAGTAAAACAGTGACCATAATTTAAAACGAACTGCATTTTCCTGCAGAAATGGGACTAATGTGGCAGTATTGCCGAAGTTTTATACTTTTACGAACTCCACCTATTTCATTTTTTTTGTATTAAACATGTATTTGATTTTGAAAAAAAAAAAATGTTAGTAATTAATAGCCTTGATCTTCATTTTGGTTTTTAAATTAACATTTTGCAACCCTAAAAGTCTCAAGTTGCTCTAAAAGAACATAGCGTTGTAGCTCAGAAGTTGTCAGGTCTTTAGTTTCTTCGGTCTCTGGTAATTTTTTTTTCCTTTCAGGGTTTGCAGCATGCAACGAGAAGTAACAATTTATCACATTATTTGATGCTTCACTTTGTACGTTGGCCATTATGTCTTCGATATCGTTTTCATCTTCGCGTCTTGTTGCTCAATGTTCATCCTCTTGTAATTCTTGTCGAGGGACTCCAGCCGAAACTGACCCCTTAGCAAAGATATATTAAGTATAAATATACATGTACTTGATGTCAAAAAAGTTAATATAGAAAATAAACAACAAACTTTTTAATCTAAAAATTGAAGGGTTTAACTCGACTTGCATTAACTGAAGGAACTTTTCCTCCCATTCTTTCAGAAATTTTTTTTTATTTCCAGATTGTTTTTTATTCTAATTTTTTTTATTCTAGATTTAATATTATTAATTTTTTTCCATATTTGTACTTCCGTCATTAAAATTCCATTTTCTGCTCTTAATTTGTCTTTTATACACATATGTAGCTTAATTTTTTTTGTTTTTTTTATATCCAGTAAATTCGATTTGTTAAAGACAACAATAACATTATAAACAAATTTCTTTTGCTTTTCTTCAGAATCCATATCTTTTGCTTCCTTATTCTTAAAGAAAAAAATATTTTCAATCAAAAACAATACCGAATGAAATTAAAGTCTACATTAGCTTTTTGTTATTAATCATTAAAATGAGCTTTTAAATACAAAAAAAAAAAACGATTGAATTTGACTCGAGGTATGAAAGCACCCTCCTCCGATTCTTATCGAGCACATGCTCTGAGTATGTTCTCCGCTTTATTCATATGACACACTGTATCAATGCGGAACTTGGAACAATCTTCGGTCTTTCATCACGTCATATTCGCTCCGAATGTGTGGTGTTGGCTTGGGAGAGCCTTATGTCGTACGGGTCCTGAATCACATTTTGAAAGATTTAAATGTTGTTTTTTTAATAACTTTTAGCATGTTTTGGGAGTTTTTAGGATGTTTTGATTAAAAGAACCTTTTTTTCAAATTTATTTTTTTTAAGGTATAGAGCGACAAAAAATCGCATTTTATTTAACAGCACAAAGCCAAAAGTTAAAGAAAGGTAGAAGCCAACAACATATTTTGATGAATAACTTCTGTTCTTGTTTGACTGATAACAAGGCAACTGAAAATGTAAAAGCAAATATTTAATATAAATTCTCCCGATAAGAAATCGAAAACCTATATAGTTAGTTAATTCTATTCATACCTTTTTTTGCAGTTAACTAAAGAAGCAGAGTAGATGATTCATGCTAGGAGGATAAAACATCATAAGCATTTAAGATATAATTCCTACTGAAAAACTGGGCCTTATGGCATGGCCGATTTTATAAAGCTTGTACTTGTACATAAATATAATGAATGTACATACATATATAGGTACACACATACGAAAAGAAACAATCATGCCGATTATGGAATCCATAACTTCATCCGATTTCATGTGGAATAAAAAGAGAACAATGAACTGCGAGTCACTGCGGATCCACTATTTCGGATTCCATAATCGACATGAATATCATTTAAAAACTGACAACTTACCTAGTAAAATTGATCGTGGATATGGCCTCTAACCAGAATCCATTTAAGAGCACAGCACACTGTTTCGCAACACTCTGGGCCAGCGTTGCCACAAAGAAAAAATTATTGAGGGCCACTTTGAGGGCCATTTCCTTAAAGTGCGGGTCAATCTGTCAGAGAATTTTTTTTTTTTTAATATGTAGGTAGGTAGGTCGCTAATAGTTTGGCAAACAACGTTTACATTAGCTTTGTTCGTGTATACTGCCCAAAACTACGAATTTGTACATAATTTATATTTTTATATGAACTTTGAATTATTTTGTAGAAATTAATTATTTTTTATAGAAAATCTGTTATCTAGTTTAGAGAGCAACATCTGAGCGCTCAAAGATTTTTTTAAGGGGGACAAAAAATCTCACTTAAGAGCTGAGATTTTTTTCGGAGATTTTGACTGTAAAAATGTTTGTATTGTTAAAACATTTAAACCTTTGCTCAGCAATTTTAACCCACTGATTTTAGCGGATGAACTGGTAAAGTCAACAAGGGCTAGTTGTATAAACGTGGTTCAATATTTAACTCGTGGTTCAAGATTTTTAGTTCGGCGGATTAACTGACGTTTAGCGCTGGTTCAGGCATGAGCTTGGCTAATATCACGTACTTGAACATTGAACCATCGCTGACCTTCAGTTCATCCACCGAAATTGGTGAATTAAATTTCCTGAACGACGGGTTAAATATTTAACCCCGTTTGTACAACTGGCACTAACATGCTTGAACCGTATTGAACCTCAGATAATGAATTGAAATCGGTGGGTTTAAACTTTAAAGTTTAAAGTCAAATCTAAACCACGGTTGTTGTACATCTGGATCTTGGTCAAAACGGCTGTTCGTTTTACAGCCACATTGTAATTTATATCAAAGCAGTAAATAAATATAAAATGAAAATGGAATAAAATACAATAAAAATTTTAAAAAAATTTTAAATTGAAATAAATTACGAAGTGCGGGCCATTTCTTGGTGGCCCGGGGCCAAGGGCCAAAATGAAAAACAGAGGGCCAAAAGGCCCGATCGGGCACATTATGGCAACGCTGCTCTGGGCATCGTGAACTTTTTCTGGCCATCTTGCACTTACATAGTAAACCCGCAGATCCGGACCACAAACAAGCTTAATTAATGGAGTGGTTCCCATGTCGATCAACGAATCGGTCTTCATACTCCCTTGGAGCATCTATTTTAATCAAAGTGCCATCAATGCATCCGGCAACATTTGGCATGACAGCAATTGAATAAAATTTTTCGACCACTTGTGAAGTGTTTATTGGCTAATTAACAACTCTTTTAACAACACGACACACCGTTGACTTTGAGACACCGCCGTGCATGTCAGCAACACCATGGTATTGAGCACGATTACCTTCTGCTATGAAACAGCTCCTCACAAGCTGAGTAGTTTATCCGAAACTTTTCATTAAACGAATGATATGTTAAAATTTCAAAAATGTATACCCTCTTTAAAAACTCGAGGTTCTAGTGCTTGAAAATTGTATTCAGCTTCACTTTCATCAATCTCAGAGAACATTAATTTAGATTTATTTACGAACTTCAATTCAGCAATAAATTCTAACTGTAAATGGCCCGATATTTCCACACTATCTATTAATAAATTCACTTGTAAATTACAAATACATCACTAATAATTGTTTGTACAAATAAACCTATACTAATATGAAACAGATAAATTCGCCTTATAATAGCTTCGTTCGTGTACTTTCTGCACTAAAATTCACAGTCTATCAAATATTGAGGAGTGTGGATGAAATTCTCTCAGAGAGCAGTTAAACTGCGAAATAGTACACGAACGCTTTGAACAAATAATTTTTTTTAGTAGGTATTTTGTATATATTAAACTATTTTTTTTTCTTCCGATGACATATGAGCAACGAACACGATCAAAATACCAGTTAGCAGATACTACAGAGTGTACTAGGTTATTTAGAGATGTTCTGGCAAATGTCAAAGTGACTTTTGACTGAACTCATATTTTTGCCCGAAGAATTTCTTTGGGCTGAAATGATCAAGAAAGGGGAAATAATTTACTCTCTCGGGAGCGCTCTCTTCTGGGAAAAACTATACACATTTTTTGCGTACACGAACACAATTTGATTTAAGTTTTTAGAAATTCGTAAAAATTCGTAGATTTGGGAAGTACGCGAACGAACCTAATAATTTACAAGCTACAAGTGAACTAACAAATAATTATTGGTCTTTCATAAAATAGGACCCAGAATGCAGTTATCCTTTTTGTAAATATTTAAATATGTTTACACTGGATATTAGGCGGAAGGCAAATGGTCGAAAAAAACGACATCGGGGATTACCGACGCGACAAAAACATGGAGTTTCCATACAACCCATCGATAACATATATGGAATTCATACCGGTAACACAGTTTTTCTGCGTGCTTAAGTTAAGCACCAAAAATTCTCCGTACTTAGCTAAGCCCGAATGGGCTAAAGTTGTTGTTGCATTCAACACGTAAGCTGTTGAGTTCCAAACCTCGTTTTTTTCATCCGATTCCTTTCGGGCTTGCAAAAAAAAAACACGGTTATTATTTTGTTAGTTCTGGTCAAAGCCGGGAAAAAGCTGCCCCGACGCGACGGGACAGTTAAATTTATGCTCTAAGTAAGCGTCTAATTTCTTATTTCCATGGCGTCAAGCCCAGAAGTAGAGTTGTAAATGTTAATATTTACATTTTTAAAAATAATTTAACAACTTTGTCATGAAATTTTAATGTTTTTCAAATAAAATTGAACATAGGTACAAAGACTAAGCACAACTAAAAGGAGCCTGATGATCGGCCTGGCGACCGTGAAATAGCTATAAATCCAGCCTATAAAACTTAGTGGTAGTTCACTCAAGTTGTTGTTCTTTCATTCAAACCTTCAATGAAATTTTGTTTTTTCATTTTCTTTTGCATATCTGTGCGAACTGGAAAGGCGTCATCCATCTCTGTCCGCCCTAGCCCCTAGGACTTTTTTGTACTGACCGATGTCTTGTTTAAAAAAAAAAATATATTCCATAAAAATTGACATTTCGTCCAGGCGCGGCGATCTCACTTGGACTCATCAGTTGACTAGTGAGGGCCTTGCCAATTTTATTTAAAGGCCATTTAAAGCCTTTTGAATTAATTATTCAACAAGTCCAATTAAATAGTGCTAAGTTCTCTACTTGGCTGACTTTTTTCAGTAGTATGTATATAGAATTTGTATTATTAAGAAATCTTCGTATAAAAATAAAGCGAAATGTGATTTTGAACCCCCTCCCCCCCAAATCGAAATCCGACGTACGTCATTGGACGTCACAATGAACATTCTAGCACGAGTGATTTTAGGTCGTGGTTTTCTCACACCAGATGCGACCGACCGATTTGAACTAGGTTTAAGTTCTTCCGAAGTCAAGGTCTTGTTTTTCAAGCGATTCCGATCATTAAAGGAACCTAGCACCGAGTCGAAGTTAACAAAAAATGAACCCATTATCAACTAAAGTGCGTTTGACTCTTGGCTGCAAGGCTGTTGGCTTGAAAATCAAATCCCAGCTTATTGAAGCATATGTGGATACACTATACTATTCCACCTTAAAATCAAAATGTTTTTCTCAGGGGTACTCTGCCTCTTGCGAGAAAATGGTAACAACTGTAAAAGTTCCACTAATCATAGCCTGTCAGATTTGGTAGAAAACTGTAGCTGGATATTAGTTCTGCACGTTATTTCGTGTCGCTAATTTATTATATTTCATTTAATAGACCCTATTTTTATAATTAGCAGTTATTAAATATGTATTTGAGATTTTTGTGGATTGGATTATCTCGAAAACACTTCAAATGTAAAATAAATGAGTGCCATTTTCAACACAGTCCCCTATCCACAATTTTTTATAGGAATAATTAACTTTTTGTGGCTTTTCATTAATACTTATCCACTTCTTTAAATACAGATGATTTATTGCCTTTTTAGTAAACTTTTATTCTTATTTAATTAATGTAGGTAAAGTGAAACACAAATTTTTATTTTTTTTATTTTTTTTTGTGGTATGACTTCAATTCACAAAAAATTATATTTTATTATAATTCTCAAGAAATGTTTTTTTGATTTTTTTTGTGTTTATTTATAAGTTTAAATTATAATAATAATAATAACTAGTTTTTTTTTATTTATTAACTATTTATATATAACAATATCAAAAAAAAAGAAGAAAAATACAAGAAATTAAGGGTTTATATATTTTATTATTTACACATACACATAATATTTTTTTTTTTGTTTATATGAATAATAAGCTATGCATATGTATGCTTTTATTTTGGATTGATTTTGTATATTATCCTTTTAATATTGAATAATAACAAATATAGAAAGAAAGAAGGTTATATAATTATATAAAAAGTCAACTAAAGACGATGTATTTAAAATAAAATACATACGTTTTGCGTGTGTATGGATTCAAATGTTATTGATCCATTTTTTTATATTTAAACCATTTATTTAAAAAAAAAAGAGAAAAAGTACATGTGTTTTTTTTTTGTTTTGATTTTATAAAACTAAAAATACAATAAATTGTTAAGATATCTTTAATAATAGAAACATTTTAAAAAATATAATTATTTCTCATTGAAATTATGTTTTTGAATTCGGAACTGAAAACATTGTATTTCACCATTTTTTTTTTGCAGAATACTTAAAAAATATATTTCCTCCATCTTCTTTTTATTAAAAAAAAATAAACTTATAACAAATAATATTGTATAAAGTCCTTATTGATTCGTATTTATAAGTATTAAAAAATGAATTTATGATATTCATGAATATAATATTTTATCACCACATAAATGTTTTTTTTTTTTTTTAATTATTTTTTTTTGTTGTTGTTTAAGAACTTAAGAAATGTATTTATTGTATAATCAATGCAATTCCTTTTATACACATCAATTTAAACAGGAATTCTTTGATTTAATTTTACTGATTATCTTTGAACTTAATTAATAATAAAGAAAAAAATTATGAGAAAAGATCGAAACAAAAGCAGAACAAACAATGTGGTGTTTTAGTTTGATTAAGTCATTCACCTTAAGATTTAACTAAGTTTATTATTAATCTGCATAGAGATTTAATTTAAGAAAATAATTAAAAGAATCGCAAGACAAATGACAGTCTGTATAATAAGATAATTATTGTAAATATTTTATTTAATTTTTTTTTTTTTTAAATACAAATAGGAAGATTTTTATTTTATCTCTGTTAAACTTCAAGTTAATATCCAATTTTTTTTTTTCAATACATTTTTATGTGAGTAGGTAGTTTAATTTAATTTTAAAAATATTTTTAATTTTTTTTGTTTATTTTTTTTTATTTCTTCAGTTAGTTTTTAAGACTTATCTTTTTATATTTTATGTATAAATTTAATAGGATCTCACATTAAAATAGTTTTTTTTTTTTTAGGTTTAAAATTTTTTTTTTTGCTGTTGTTGTTAAACATCATATGGTTGACGTGCTTAATATTTATATAATATGTGGGTGCATATTGATTTTTTTTTATTCCGCTGTTTTTGTTATTATTGTGGGTGTCGATGATCACCTACATGAAATTTGAAGGGAAGAAGATTGAATCTCAGAAGTTGCACAGTGGTTTTCAACTGTCGTCGTTGTAGGTGATGAGGAGGAGTAATAAGTAGTACCTTTGTGTTGGTAATCTGCAGGGATGTCGATCGATGATGTTGTGGTTGTATTTGGCCAAATGTAGTAAGGAAGAAGTAACTCCTCGTTGCAGTCACAGCTCAGACAGGGAAGTGTTGCATAAGAGCAAGCATTCGCTGAAATATTTTCTGAAATTGACGGAAAAGATGATTGACATGAAACTAATGAAGATGGCGCTGTTGATGATGCGGATGACGATGATGACGATGATGTAGATGGCGTTGTTAATGAAGTCGATGATGAAGCTGATATTGACGTTGATGACTGTAATGATGTTGCTGCTGATGGAAGCAGTGATAATCACGTGCTTAACCAAGTTGAGTTGCATGTGCAAATTGTTGCTGGGATCACAGGTGCGTAATAAACTCCATTGGCATAGATGAGACCAGGTGGACCGGCTTGGATTTGTATCGTCTGAGGTATGGTCGCTGAAGTCTGTTGTTGTGTTACGGTCAGCACCTGTTGCTGTTGGCCATCTTGAGGCTGGCTGAGACAGCAAGAAGTAGATGCTTGATTTGACTGTGGCGACTGTTGGACCAAAACGTGTTGGCTTGTTGATGCATTTTGTTGGGCTTGCAAGTCAACGACAATTGCCTGTGTTAACTGTTGCTGCTGCTGCTGTTGTTGCGCTTGTTGGTGTTGTTGTTGTTGATGGTGGTGTTGCTGATATTGCTCTTGTATTTGTGCATTTTGCTGTTTTTGTGATTCCCGACAGAACACTTGCATTGCTAACGACTGTATTAGCAGTAGAGTCTGCCGTCTCTCGTGGCCCATCAGGCACACGGTTGATGTCTCAACTACTTCACGTAAATGCATCAGGTACTGATATTGAAGGGGCTCCTCGACGACGCCCCAGAAATGATTCCTCAGATATGCCTCTAATTTTACGGTCTGTGTATTTATATCGGGGAAATCAATGAAAAATCTCGAACACATATATCGCTCGAGTGTCTTGATTCGTTGTGTATCGACCGGTTTATAATTTCGGACCAACAAGTTACAGTATTTAAGAAGCCCGCCACCGCGAATCTCCTCAGGCTGTCGTGTTGAGATCAATTTCTTTTGCAAGTGATACAAAGCCTCTTGGAAATCACCGTATACGGACTCCCCAACAACAGTTGGATAAAAGTTCTCGGATATTGGCAATGCAGCACAGTCATAGAATAATAGAAGAGAGTCCAATACAATTTGGAAGGAATCAACACTGAACTCGAATTGGCGACGCATTGTGTCAACAAATTTGAGTTCGACATTTTTGTGTCCTGGCGAATTGCCCAAGGAGATCAAACTCCATCGATCACCATCGTTATTATTATTGACTTTGACCATTTTACCAACATAGGCTTCTTTCAAGGCACATGGCATTATGCGACGCTTGGATACACCCTCTGGCAAGAGATCGAGCAGTGTATTGAGAACTGCTGTCTTGACTCGATCGAAATGACGGTTTGAACTGAATTCAATGGCATAGATAAGATCCAAATCGTTGTATGGCTGATCTTCGGATGCTAAGACATGACTAGCTGCTCCACCATTCAAGCGTATGTCCTTGACTATGACTCCAGCTCCTCCAGCGGCTACATCTGTTTCGAGCTTTCGGCGTACGGAGTTGACTAAGTCTTTTAGTTTAACCTCTAGAGTGGGAAAATTACCACGGCCATGTATGGCAACTGTTTCGTCCATGACGTCATGTAGTTTGCGAACCTGTTCAAATGACAATACAGCCAAACGTTGGGCTCCTCCAGTATCGACACTCTCTAGTGAGCCATGATCTGAAGTCGATGCAATTGAGCTGCCCGAACTGGGACTTGGTGGTGGAGTTTCTGTTCCACCATCTGAATGGAAACCATCGTCAATTTGAAAAGCGTCCATTCTTGTTGATCTCTGGTGATGATACGAATCGGGTGCTCCTAATGTCCCGCACTGTAAAGAAAAACAAAATTCACACGTTAAAAAGCTTATTCATCAGGATAAAGATAAAAAATATCTACAATACTTAAATTGATAATATTGTATTCGCTAAAGATACTTCCAGACTAATTGACTGCTTCTAATAATGAGCTATTCTAAGTTCTTCACACGAAAATTGTTTCTGATAAGAGGGTTTTTTTGTTCTGTTTTAATTAGTTAGCTGAACAGCAATTGTATTCAGAGAAAAAAAATAATGTTATCGATATTTTTTTCTAAGTGTTGTAGCAATTTGCAAACGTTTTTAAACATGAACAAATGCGAATAATAATTGTTTTCGCCTTTCATCAAAGACGTTCATCCATGTATATTTCGTGGCGAAATAAAAAAAATTGCTGATAAACGATTACAGCGGAAAACTTAATTATTTTTTAAATATGTGCATCTGGTACAGAGACTTATAGGTATATTGGACAATGATTATTTTGATACTAACATTTGCACGATTTGATGACTAAACGGATATTGTAGAAGAATAGAAAGATACATTTTATAGCAAAAACAAGTATGAAGAAAAAAAAAAACAAAATTAATTAAAAAATTATTTTTATTTTTGTTTTTATGAACTAAAAAAAATATTAATGTAATCTAAATCTAAATCTCCGAAAATCCTGGACCTATTCCTTTGGTTTGGAATTTCGTCACAACGTTTAATTCGAATGATTCTATTGGGCAGCGTCGGATCTACGACTTTTCCGAGCAGGGGCAAAAACCTGATTTGGCGCCCCTTCAGCATTTGATAGGTACCTACCTATACTTGTTGGTTTTATTTTTTGAGGCTGGGAGAAAACTTTTTATTAAGCAACTTTTATGTGCTTGTGACATAAATAATAAAATAAATAAAAGACCATATAATTAGTATACAGGGTGTTTTAAGGCTTGTAGTTTGGGTGGAGAAAAGAAAAAAAATAGTGTCAGTTGGGATTATTTCCCCCTGTTAAGGAACATTTGAATAATAAAAACAAAAATACTGTTTAATAACGTAAAATTTTAAACAAAAGAATGGATTTCTGACTTTAAAAGCAGATTTAGCATGATTTTGTAATCGTTGCCGTTGTTTTTTAATGATATTCTCGGGAGTTAGTCACAATTCTGCTCGCCTTACAAAAATTCTGCTTTTCAAAATTCTTTTTTTTTTTCGATTCGGTTTTACAAAATTCTGTTTTTAAAAATTCTGCTTTTCAGAATAAATATTTAAATTATTTCTTAAATTATTTCTTATTTTTGAAACCTTTTTCTTTTAATCTAGATACCTCTTTTCACATATAAAATAAAAAAGAACACTGACATAAAGCCCATCACAAGAGATATTTAGAATTAATATTTAATACAATAAAATTCTGCTCATTCTGCTTTTTCAAAGAAACATTTATTACCAATATTTATGCAAACTAAAAATTTTTAGGCTTACAACAGAAAATAAATAATAGCTGATTTGAGCAAAGCAGAGGATATTTTTAGCTATTTTCCTAAGAAAACCTTATTTGGCTTAATTTAAATTTAATTTCCTATTTTTTTTTTTTTGATTTCATGTTCTCTCCATTTTTGGTTCTATTTGCTATCTTGATCTTAATAAGATCTTTTCTTAATGAGATTTTAAAAACCTTATCACATGACTCGACCGAGCAACCAATACTTTTAAGCGAACATATATGCTTCTTCAGTTTTGTTTTCAAAAAATTATTCCGTTTTTGATTTTGAGCATTTTAACAGAATAAATATATAATTATAAAAAAAAATAAAACGTTTATAAAATTGTAAAACACAACTCAAATTTAGAAAAAACACTGTTTTACAAAATCTTCTTTTACAAAAACAGAATTTTGAAAAGCGGAATATTGAAAAGCAGAATTTTGAAAAGCAAAATTTTGACCCAAGCAAAGTTTTGACTCCAACCCGATTTTCTCAAAAGTAATAACACTCCTTTCACTGGAGTTCTCCTAGGTCTAGTGTTCATTTGTTTTTTTGGTTGAGTGTTCTTCTTTACAAAAAAATATCCACAAAAACTTTACTGAATTTATGGTCAATAAGGAAACGCTTAATTTTTCAAAAAAAATTATCATTCGCAGAATTTTGTTAAAAGAATTTTGAAAATAAAACTTGGCCGAGCTCATTAACACATTTTATAGAATTTATGATCTTTTTTGTGTTTTTTTTCTCCCGAACAACTACAGATATTCTTAATTTTCTTTTTGATTTTTATTATAAGAACATCAAAGTTTATGGAAGCAAAAAATCTATAGAAAATATTTTCAAAATTATTTCTTTTTTTAAATAAGAAGCACGATTTAGTGACAGAATTTGTTTGCAAATAAATTTTTTTGTAGGGCACAAACTTTGGTTTGGGAAATAACGGACATCCTAGTGTATATAATAGTAGCTAGTTAGTACAGAAACCTCCTTCAAAAGAAAGTATTGCAACGATTTGTTTGTAATGACGAACGACACATGTTTATAAAGAAAAATTTTAACATAGAAGATAGATTTTAAAATTAATATTTTGCATTATCAATCAACAAAAAAGTGTAGGAAAGTAATATTTAATAGGTAAGGGGGCAATCCCCGCCCCCCCCCCCCCCCCCGGCGTACGCCCTTGACTATTAGACTAAGCCACACTCTTCAGAAGAGTTTTTTTTTTATTTATTAAGCCTTTAAAGGTAAGAAGAATATTGATTCAAAATATCTTTTAACGGCCTTTAGTCCATACAAAATTGGCGTTTCGTCCCGGCGATCTCACTTGGACTCATCAGTTGACTAGTGAGGGCCTTATCAATACGCAATTTCTACTTGGCTGATTTATTTCAGTAGTATATAGAATTTGTATTATTAAAAAAATCTTCGTATAGGTAAGAAGAATATCACAGACGATGCAAATGGTTAACTTAAATAACCTATCGATTAACAGTTGCATATTGTAACCGCGACATCTTGTTGTCAAATAATGAATGTTTTTATATTTCGAATTATCTATTAAAAAGTTCTTTTCTAGCATTATACGTTCAACATTGTCTTACCACAAGAATTCTACTTGTGAGTTGTGACACATATAAAATAACGGGTTTTTGTCTGACTTAGAAAATAAAAGTTTTGTTTTAAAATTCACATAGTTTTACTTCAATCAGATCTTTGATGTTAAAACAATAAAGGACACATTATAATAAGAATAACCATTTGTTTGTTTATTTTACACGCATTTGTATGACTTTTTTCTTTACACTATACTAAAACAATTTGCAAAACAAAAGCCATCTACCCTCCAGAATAAGAATTTATTTATGGATCATTGAAATAGATCTAGATAGCAAGCAGAATAACGTGTTTTATATTTTCTTTTTAAACATTAATCCGGATCACATTATGTAGATAATAAAGCGCAGCTATTTTAACTGTATAAAATGTATCCAACAATTAATTAATGAAAATTCGATATCTGATAAAAAATTCAATTTTTGTTTCTTGTTATTACAAATTTAAACAATTACACAAACAAAATTTAAAAAAAAATGGTAAAACGTGCTTAAAACTCTATATCCTCCCTTCATCTTAATCTGTCACAGTTGTTATCGTTTACACTTTGATTAATTTCTGTTCAATTCCATCGCAATAACAATTTCAATTTTGAACAACAAACGACCAAGCTATCTACTTTAATCGCACGTTTTAATTACCTACTACATAATTTTGGTTTTCAATTTTCAAAAGAAAAATGCGTTAAATTGTGTCTATAAATATTTTGATTATTTTGTTGTTTTTTTTTTTTTTTAATTATACACGTTTTACTCAGAGTCAAAATCTACTTTCGGATTTTTTTTTATTACGCAATTAATAACAAGTTTCCATAAGAATAATGTGAATACATAAAGATATATTTTATGTACACTGTGCTATGTGCACAAAAAGAAATATAAAGTACACCAAAATATGCATAAAAAAAAATATGTAACTACACAGGTATAACCGAAACAGAGAGAAGAACTTTTAATCGAAAGTCCAACAAGTCAGTCCCACTTACCACCAACAAATACACTAAACTAAAAATAAAGAAAAAACAAATCACAACTCACCACAAAAACAAACTAAAAAAAAAAAAAAAAAAACACCAACTTTAGCTGCTTTATTTATTCATGGAGGAATGTGCAATAATATTATAGTAACACAATTAAAAACCTTGAGTTTGAATACGCTGTTTCTGTTGGATTGAATTGGACTTGCTAGTAGAGCTGCCTTTCCCTTTTTAAATTGTCGACCATAGCTACGATATTTCAGCCGCTAGCTATATAGCGGCTCAACTATCTACTTCTACTGCATATATCCAGCATAGCTTTTTACACTCCCGCAACACCTCTCTTTGCCAGAATGATAGTACTCGTTTTTCTTAAGATCACCTGCCTTTAACAAGTTTAAAAGGCGGTTGAGCTCTTTAAATGACCAGGGCTGGATTAAGAAAAAAAATATTGTTTCAGGGCCTCTTATTACATAGAAAAAGGATTTCAAATTGAGAAACGATTCAACCTCCAATATAAATCATAAAATCTCATCGACATAGTAATAAAAGAGTACGTTTATGTATATTTTACAAAGAAAACAGAATCAAGAGTTTCTTTCTCTTTCGTTTGACAGCCATAATTAGTTAAAATTGGCCGCGTTTTATTATCTACGGGTTTGGGTCGAGGTTATATTTTAACACGTAGAACAAAAGCTACACAAGATCTAGGTTGCTATCGGGCGGGTTTCATTCAAAGACCCAAAATATAGGTAGTTCTAATGTGGCGGGTAGATGGCGTTGTTCAAATGGTAAGGTAGTGTAAAATTCAGTGACAAGTAAATACATGAAAAATAAACAGGCATAAGGGGCCAGTTATAGCTATCATTGAAAATTTTTAATTTAAGATTTAGGGCACTTAAAAAGCAAAATTAGTAATTATTTTAATGCTAATGTAAAGCTGACGACTCAATTATTATTTATTGCGAAAAAAAAAAATTGTTTGCGTCCAACCTTCAACTTATTTTTCATTTTTTCAATGATTGCACTACCTTATCAATTGAACTACATTATCAATAATAAAAGTCATTTCATGAGAAAGGTTGGGCCGAAATGAAAAATTTTTTTGGCCATCTATATTAATTAAGTTAAAAGCTATATTTTGGCATCGAAATAATCATAGATTTTGCATCCTAAACATCTTAAAATGAATGATTAAAATCTTAAATGATGAGTTTCAATGATAGCTATAACTGGCGCCTAAGGAAAAACAGGTGGGTATACAACACTGTTGTCAATTGGATCTGTACCGTTTTATTTTTTCGGGGTGATCCATATGGGTTATTGGCGATAATCAAACGCACCTATTATTACCATAATAAAAACCAAACATTCAATGTTAGATTTTGAAGATATAAGCTGCGTTTTATTGTTCGATTTAAAATAAAACGATATGGATCATCATGACAGCAGCGTTATATGAACATCTCTTTTTTACTTACGTTTTGTTAATTTTCAATTATTTCCTGTCTTTTTTCTTAACACTGCAATTAAAAATATCTTACCATAAAAGCCATCTACCCGTCACAGTAAGAATTAATTTTTGGGTCTTCGAAATAGATCCACATAGAGAGCAAAATCCCGGATTGTTTTTGTATTACGTGTTAAAAAATGATCCTGATCTAGATTCGTAGAAAATAAAACGCGGCTATTGTTGTAATAGTAGAAATCATTAATTTCAGTGATCGTTTTTTTTTTTTTTTTTTGATTTTGAGATAATTTATATAAAAAAAATCTATAAGAGGTTATGATGGTTTTTGTTTTTTAGTTGAGAGGAGAAACTGCTGTCAAAAAATGTTGTGAGAAACTTGATGTAATGATGATGGAAACATTACTATACTCCGTCCAAGAAAGATTGTCAGTAATGGCCTAATGGGAAAGCTTTTTTTCAAATCAGTGGGTTCTACCGATTTCCCAAGGCACTGTACGAAAAAAATGCCATTTAAAACCACATAAGTACTTGTTGTAGTCCGTGGCGTAATAGTAAGTGTTTTGGACTGTCACGCCAGATGTCTGGGTTTGATTCCCAGCCTCTGCCATCTAAAAATATGTTTCAGGGCTACTGTCTCTTGCGAGGAATTAACAAAACCTCCAAAGTATCTACTGTCATATAGATAAGTGCCACTCACCATAGCCGTTCGGAATATTACCCAACGATTAACTACTCCTTTCTCTAAAGTTTTTGTGCAAGAGCTTACAAAAGTAATGCTTTTTTGTAAATATTAGGGAAGTTTTCGAAATATGTAGCTAACTCGATTTTTTGGAATATTGATAAAATATAAATTTAGAATTAAAAAAAAAGGATTTATTATGCATATACTATGGTATCGCGATTAGAATCTTTATATGCGATAGACTTACGCAATACGATAAAACCAAACTGAGATATGCAAACGTTCTATCTTCCCTGTACTGACAATCTTTCTTGGACGGAGTATAGATGACATTTCAGAGAAAACAGATATACATAGAATTAGAAGTCAGTAAAAGTGTTTGAATAATTGAATAACATAAAGCCATTGCTTTTGGAAGGTGTTCTTCCAATTTATTCTGAAGAGACGTAAGAGGCTTATGTAACAAAGAAAATTATCGGGAGCTCTTTATGAGAAAATCAATCCTCAGATAAATTTTTAGCAAGCCTGATGAGGTCCACTCCAAACAGATAAAGAGTTTTCTTGAACTACGAGTCTTGTAACTCTTAAATATGCTAACATTATTGAAACATGGACACTACGTTCAAACTTCTAAACTTCTCAACGCCGGACGCCACTCGCCTAGATAATTTTTGAAAATAATTTGGTACAAATCGTTCCGAATTGATTATGTCAAAATTTTTACTGGTGATTTTTAAAATTATTCAAAAGTTGCAACAAATATCAACAATTTCGTTAATGTTTTACGAATCGTTCAATCGAGTCAAAAAAGTTTATCAAAAATGATGACAGCTTCTCCGAATTAACTGTACTTCTTGAAATATTATAGACCGAGAGCCCACAGCAATTTTTGGGTGTGAAGTATAGCAAAAATTCAATGATGCTATAAGATAGGTCTTTATTTTTTATTTGCAAATATGCAAGCCTTGCAAGCCGTAGTTGGAGCGTTTGCAAATAATGCTGCATTGAAAACGCATTTTTTTCTGAAAGCCCAGATAAAAGGTATAGCACTTAAAAAATTATATTTAATAAAAGAGCTGAATACCATAGACATGAAAATGAGGGTCCAAGACTTCTTGAATAGGGCCTTCTGTGTGCAAAGACGCACTTTAAATTTCATGTTCTTAGTGCGTCTTGCATACAGAAAGCTCAGCTAAGAGGTCTTGGACTCCCATATTTATAAGGCTCTAAAAAAACCCTAATGCGGACCTGGACCTGTAAACAACTTTATAAGAAATCATAGCAAGTGCTCTATAGCAAAAGATACACCATCGGACGATTCGTGGATATACAGAGTCGCATGTATTTCTGTTCTGAAAATACCTCGAAAACTAGTTTTATAAGTTAAATTGGTTCTTGTTGTCTATTTTTTTCCGTTTGTATTTTATTTTAGAATACAAGTATCCAAGACTATTCAACAAGAAATGCATAAAAATAGCATCTCATGTGTATACACAATATTTTATAGACACGTATTGTATTTTTTTTTTTTTTGCTAAGAGTGAATATTCTCTTGACTCATATCATCCCCTCTCGACTACACCATGCACCACTGTAACATAATATTCTAACGAAAGTGAAATACCTTCTAATCACCTCTAAGGTGCATCTACCGAGGAGCAAGCCTTTGGTGTTTACTTCTAAAGAGCTTTATTTTTTTCAAACCCACCCCGACTTAACTCCACCACCATCATCGTCATCATATTATAGCCAACAAAACGTGTGTTTTTTATGCATATATCTTTAAGCTATTCGTATACCTTTGTTGTACGGTATAAAATTACAACCACTTTTGTGGTAACAATGGACACAAAATGTGACATGAAGTAAATAAATATAATAATAAAATATTCGTAGATATCCCTGGTGAATGACTCTGAGTGAGATGTGTGTTAGTTTACGACAAGATCAACTACGACCACGACTATACGACTTAAATGGCCTTGACCCAATAATTGCCTTTAATTGAATGCACCCATGGAGAGCATATTATTCCATTCATAATATATTATGAAAAGATAAAGGAACTTTCCAAGTATTAGCTAAACCTTTTGTCTATGGGTTTTGCGAGGTTATATTGTTAAAAATTATGAGAAAAGTTATTCATCCAGGCATCAACCAGACAGACTTCTAGAATAAAATGAGTACCTACTACATGTATATGACTTGTGAACAGGATAATTAAGTTGATGCAAGTGAAGTGGTCTTAGTGAGTGATTGTTGTTTAAGACGCACTTTGAAAAGAAGATTCACGCCAAGGGCATTAAGATAAATAATACAATTTGTTTTTTTTTTTTTTTGTTCTTCAAAAGGTCATAAGTTGGATGAGCGGGGGACTCTTTTGTTTTTTTTTTTTTTTTTTTTTTTTTTTTTTTTTATGTTAGAATTTGAGTTGTATTAAAAAAACAACAGTTACTGTGAAAATGGAAGCTATCAAAGATTCAAGGTGAGGAAAAAATAAATGTCAACAAAGCACTTTTCTGTCTAACTCGTTAAGGATGTATAGACCCGTTTTTAACCTTTTGGGAATTAGGTATTTTGTTTCCGAATTTTAAATTGTCTATTTGCGTGTACTACCTACGCTCTACGAAATATAATGTATGTGTCAATGAAAATATTTTAACATTTACTTATACATACATTTTGTTTGCTATATTATATGGCAAGGGTCAGAGTTCAAGCGGCTCAATTATGGCAAGTGCGTGGAAGGACTTTTTACTCCTAAGGAAATGTAGTGGTTTCGAGTTTTTTTTTTTTTTTAATAAAACTTAACATTTAAATAGAAGAAGTCCAGAAAATGTTTTTTGTCATACTGTCTGCCGCCCAGTTATGCGGTAAAGCCTAAACCATGAATTTAGTTCAAAGGTACACATAGCATACTTAGGTACATTAGGCGTTTTTCTTTTTTAAGTTAAGAGCAGACAAATGAGCGAGCCTGAGCGAACAGAGTAAAAACTCTGTGCAGAGTGTGCTCAAAGCACCCCGATTTAATTATGAAACACACCTGAGCACTGAATTGTCATATCTGTCAAATTGCATGAAAACTGTATGAAGTTGGCTACGCTCAGCTTTTTACTCCGTTTGCTTGGTTATTTAATTGTGAGCTCATGCAACACGCTCCGAGCTAGTTCTTAGTCCAGAGCTAGTCTTTAAATCCAGATTATTTAAATGTCATAGAAACTTTGCATACACCCAACCTTGCATCTACCTCAAATCTTATAGTGGGCCAGGCCAAGTGGAGGGGTTGCAGGGGGCAGCATCCCCCCCATACATACCTAACTGTTTATACGCCGTAATGCTGAGTGCTCTAGGATTTACCGGTAAATTCTAGAATTTCAATATTTTGCCTTTTTACGGTTCCCGTGATTCGGTATTTTAAAAATTCCGTATTTTAAAATTCTATAAATCCGAAATTCTGTATTCCAAAATTTTATAAAAATGAAAAATTTTGTATTTTAAAATTTCGTGAATCCAAAATTCTGTATTTCGAAATTCTATAAGTTTTCCTAAATTCTGTATTCAAATATTCTGTATATCCAAGTTTCTATATTCCAAAACTCTGGAAATGCAAATTTCTTTATTTCAAAATTTTGTAAATTTAAAATTCTGTATTTAAAAATTCAGTAAAAAACGCAAAAAAATTCACTAGAATTTAATTTAGGCTTGTTCGATTTGATTCTTATAATTTCCAACCCAAATTTTTTGAAAATTTTGCTGAAAATATTTCATTAGGTATATTGCATTACGAAATGCAGAAGGAAATTTTTCGTTTACGATTTAGTTGGTTCATATTTTTGTGTAAATTTTCGTCTTCGCTTTAAGGTCATAAGGTGCCATAACCCTATTTGCCATACCCAAAGTGTAACTAAGAAAAATCTTGTGAAGGTGTCATGATAAGCTCAACGGAAGTAGGTCGGTATTTAGATATATGTAAATACGTCTATTGTTGAAAGGACATGCTTTCATATTAAAAAAGCTGACGATATGAAATGAAAAATAGGCTCCATTTTTACCATCCCTGTTTTCAGTTCCGAAATATAAAAATGTTTAATTATATTGCGTCCCAAAAAGAGGGGTAGGGTCCTAGGGGACGTTTTTATTATAAAAAAAACACAGTTTCGGTATCATTGTTTAATTTTTTGTTTGGGTAATTTTTCATTGAGGCCAAATTTTATTTCATGTTTTACATTCAAAATGTTGACTGTGTGAATTTTCATATTTTTTTACAATTAGAGTGAAATGTTGATTCTTTTTTTGTCAACTCGAAAAAAGAAACACCAAACTTTCGCCCCAACTTATTACTAAACTGTTAATAGGTTCTAAAGAAAACAAAATTAACATGGATACAAAAATAATATACCTAACGGGGCCCGCACTAGACAGGGGCCTTTACATGTAAGAAGGGGCCAAGCGCAATCTAGACGGGGCCCTTCCAGCCTAAATATTATGTAAACAATGTTGATATATGCTACAAAAAATGATCTGCAGGACCCCGTGAAGGCTAGACGGGGGGCCGCGCAAGCAATACGGGGCCCGTCCATGTAAGATGTGGGCCTGTGCAGTCTTGACGGGGGCCTTCATACCCTTAATAAAGATACATGCATAAAAATAGTTTTTAAAGGGGACTGTGGAGACTATGGACTAGGGCCTCACAGCCTGAATAAAGATATATGCATTCGAAATGGTAGCTAAAGTGGCCCGTTTATTCTATGGGGCTTGTAAAAGCTATGAAATACAAATTTGTTAGACAGCTGTGACAAATTTGTAGAGTTGCCACCTGTCAATTTTTATCAAACAGGGCCCAGGTTGTTGTTTTTATATTCAAAATGTTTCAAAAGTAGTTAATACATTACCTAATAATTTTTTTTATAAGTTTAATAAAGCTCCCTTGAAGAAGGCAAC
This sequence comes from Epistrophella euchroma, assembly GCA_947049315.1. NCBI lineage: Eukaryota > Metazoa > Arthropoda > Insecta > Diptera > Syrphidae > Epistrophella > Epistrophella euchroma. The sequence goes on along the minus strand of OX346245.1, from coordinate 113,205,131 downwards.
AACCCCAGCCATCAAAACGACGCGTCGTCGGGAAAAAGCTTATGTTAATTTAAATATTTCCTTGTGACCATATAAGTCAATTATATTTACATTATATTTTATTTATTCACAAACATTAAAAAAAATCATAAACTGCTTTGTGTGAAAAGTGTCCGGCGAGCCCCTAAAATATTTTGCCCACCCCAGCCTTTTAGGCCCAGTCCGACCCTGCAGCTATCCATCCTCAATGTTTTCTTTAGACTAAAAAGTTTTAAGCAATAAATGGCCTATTGATTCTCTTAAATACCACAACCAACTGTATTCAAATATAGATATAAATGTTGCAACTGTTAAACTAAGAACATAAAAGGTCGATAGATTCCTACATTACCCAAAAAGAATTAAATATGTATAAGAATCCGGAAAAAAAAAAAACATTAATTTGTATTTGTTTTGTTCCATAAGATAATACTAGACTAATTCGATTAACATTTCTCAGGTATTATTATGTCAACAACATCGATTTATTAAACAACCGAACGTGAAAAAGCAAAATGCAAAACAGATACTTAACATCCATTAAAGATTCATTTGCATGCGTGTGCATGCTATTTTGAATTATTGTTGTCGTTAAATTATGTTGATACGATACAATCGATTTTTTTTAAATAGTAAAATTATTGCAAAAAAAAAAAAAAACGTTAACCTTGAAATCCATGAATGAATATAATTTAACGTATTTTTGACATTGAAGCAATAGATTTATAGATTTGTTTGATTTAGATACAAAATACAATTATCTTGTTCATATCATTTTAAGAATTTAGATAGATGAAAATATAAATACTCGGACATACAAGCATTGAATATTACATATGCTTTTGTTTGTTTCTTTATCTGAACGGGCTAATCTCAGAAACCAAATGCCCGATAGGGCCCTTTACCAAATAGCAATGGCCGCGTTCAACAGCACATTTGACAGTTCTGAACTGTCATTTTAAGAGCTTCTGATTGGCCAGCAGTCATAAAAATTCAGTTGACGTCGATTGACATTTAGTTACGTTCCTTACGTTTTTTTCTGAATTTTCGGATGAAAAATTCTATCTGAAAATTCAGATGACAGCTAAAAGCAACAAAAAAACAGTTCTTGATCCAGTTTTTTTTTTTTTGGTGTGTGGTCTGATCGTCTGGGTCTCATATCGCTTTTCGGATTTTGATTTTAAAGTGCAAAAAATAATAAAAACAGAATAAATAATTTCAGACTTTTTTGTTATGTTTTTCAGAACTGAATATTTAGACCATTATAAAACGTGGTGATGAACGTGGCCATTGGCCTGTTTTTATTATTTTTTGCACTTAAAAATCAAAATCCAAAAAGCAATACGAGACCCAGACGATAAGACCACACACCAAAAAAAAAACTGGATCAAGAACTGTTTTTTTGTTGCTTTTAGCTGTCATCTGAATTTTCAGATAGAATTTTTCATCTGAAAATTCAGAAAAAAACGTAAGAAACGTAACTAAATGTCAATCAACGTCAACTGAATTTTTATGACTGCTGGCCAATCAGAAGCTCTAAAAATGACAGTTCAGAACTGTCAAATGTGCTGTTGAACGCGGCCAATATAACTTTATTTTGACGTTTTAATTCTCTCTCTCGTTTAATCATAAACGTCAAAATCATCACATTGTGGGTTTGACATGTTTTCACTTTGGAGCTTTCAAGTTTTGCTACGCGAATTGGGGCAAAAAAAAAAGTGGTTTCTGGTTTAAAATATCTTTTTTTTTTGTGTTCAAAAGAATATTTTAGGGAACACACATTTTTTGAAAATGTTGCTGTTTATATATTGAAATGAGGTAGAAAAAAAGTTGTATAAAAGAAAGAAATTTTAAGACTAATGTCACAAGAGGGTCTTTTTCTGCGCGTTCATTCGGAAGTGCGTCCTGAGAACCAAGAAACTTATTGGAATGGACACACAAGCGTCCACTTATTAGTTTCGTCCGCGCGTCCAACTTTGTCGATTGTTTTACTCTCAGATTGTTTTACCGCGCAGATTGATGTAAAACGGCATGAGGGGCACTGTCGTAAATTAATATGGTCACACGAGCGCCCAAATGGACGCGCTTCCAGATAATTTTCAGATGACTTTGTTTTGTGTTATTTATTTTTATCTTTTTAGTGAGTTAATATATAAATTGCTGAAATTTTCACAGATAATAGAAATAATGTATCAACAATTAAATTAAAAACATTGAGTTCCTAAAGTACCGTTGAGCTGAGATACCGGCAATATTAGAACCCTTTGTTCTATGAGCTCATATCTTATCAATGCATGTATGCATGAAAAGACAGAAAAAGTTTTAATATTTTTTCGTCGCGAAAAAGACTTCGAAAAATTTTCAATTTTTTTTCGTTTTGAAAAAGACTAAGAAAAATTTTCAATATTTTTTCGTCTCGAAAAAGACTTTAAAAAATTTTTAATATATTTTCGTTGCGAAAAAGACTTCGAAAAATTTTCAATATTTTTTCGTCGCGAAAAAGACAGAGAAATATTAAATATTTTATTTTTTTTTTCCTTATTCCGAATGTCAGTAAAACAAAGATTATTTTGGTACCCATTTGCTATTTTACGTACTACACAAGCTTCACAATCTTAATTTGAATTTAAGATCTTAAAAGAAAGATAAAATTTCAGGCTATAATTATTTTTAAAAAAATTTGAGGAGGGGTACCCCCTTCAAACCTAAGAACGTAATGGACGAGCAATTAAATTCGATTGTTGGAATTCTAAATTGAAAAGTTGATTTAAAATTTCAGAAATTTGAAAAACTAATTATTCAAAGATATTTCCCGAACCCTTCCCTAAAATATTAAGGTGAATCTATGGGCATAAACCTAACAAGCGAGGCAGTGGAGGCATTTTAATCAATTTATAAGTAAAAAAGTATTTTAAATTCAAAATTTGATGAAAATTTTCAGAATTTTGAAAAACAATATTCTACATTGTTACGAGCCCAACTCCCCTCTACAAAAATGTTGTACATTTTATACCCATCTAATTCTATATTAATTTGATTTATCAAACAAAGAAAAGAAACTAACTTAGTAAAATATTCCGTCCGCGCGTACAAAAAGAAGTTCGTGTGACATCAAGAGAGTTTTATACTGGACGCGCTTCCAAATGGAAGTTCGTCTATTTGGACGCTCGTGTGAAATCGATTTAAAACTGATCAAAACAGGAAATTGTCAGTTTTTTACTTGAACTACATACATACATAGATGTGCGAATCCTAAGGTCTTCTAATCCTACTCAACTGGTATCTAAGTGTGGAAATTGCTTGTATAAACATAAAAAACAGAAAAACAAGCAGACAAACTGGAACATCTTATTTTTTTATTTTTATTTTTTTTATTTTTATTTATTTATTTCGAGATTGCTTAATAACGTAAGATACAATATCTTATAAGATAGTTACAAGCTAATTTTACAAAGTAGAGCAAAAAAAAAGAGTTAAATTAGTAGAAATTGAAGCTAATCAAGCAAATATAAATCATTAATCAAATTATTTCAAGTTCATTTACATATTTAATGAAAAATGATTTTTTAAAGCCTTTTTAATCCTTGTTGCGTTTTGAATTTCTGAAATATTACGTGGTAAGGAATTCCAAAGACGGACTGAATTTACAAAAAATTTACAAAAAAAAATTTACAAAACTCCTTTTTATTTATCAAAATAGTTTTTTTTATTTTCGGATGTCCTTTCTTAATACTCGTATACTTGCCTGTAGAGCAGATCAGCAGAGGGAGTAAAAAAATATACGTTCGGGATAAAAACTTAAAATTAAGACATACCTCCTAACGATGCATGCTTTTTAAACGTTTAGATTCAAGGACATGCAGATAGATATCTTCCTCGAAAGTTCCCTTTAGTGGAGTCCATTTCCATTCCAAAAACAATACTATTCAGTTCATCAAGCCAAAAGGTACGTACTGTTCCCGCAACCAAAATTCACATTCCAAGCACGACTAAACCAAAAATATTTCTTCAAGAATCTAATCAAGAACTCAGTTGCTGCTATCTCTTTACCCCAATAAAGTCACCACTAGTCATGGCGTCTGTTGTCCTCTGCCATCGTACTCATTGTCGCCATTATGTTTTGAGAAGAAAAAAAAAAGAATGCCACTCTAAATGGTTATTGAGCACTTTTCAACCCTTATTTCGGTATTCACAACACGAATTGAATAACAAAACTGGGTTAAAACGAAGTGTAGTTGGTTTGTCGTCCGAAAGGCACAAAAATAATGGAAATGAAAAAGAATAAAAAGAGAGCAAATATTTCTATGAATCACCTGACTGAGTTATTTTGTTAAATTAATGGAATGGCTTTACTGAAAGCCAGGTTACCTATAGGATATCGCACAATCTAAAATCTTTCACACCCTTTTGAAAATTTGCAAATACCCTACCCCCACATAAATGAAATATATCAGAAAAATGAAAAAGTCAAGAGTCAAAAAAAAACAATACCTAAAGTGAAACGGGAAGAGTTCTTTAAATTTTATATGGTGCAGCCAATTATTGAAGTTATTATCACTTTCACGTGGTCATAAAACTCAATTAAATTTGAGTATTTTAAAGGTCTTGACCTTAAAAAAAATAAACGTAAAGAGTATAATTTTTTGCAGTCTTATTAAACAGGAATTCCAAAAGTTCTTTACACTCAAAAGATGATTTTTGTTTACGATTTTTCATGGAGGTAAGTATTACATATCTACAATTAACGTAAGTTTGACTTTACCTTGCTTATACAGGGTGGGGCAAAAGGCATGAACCGGTTTTGAACGGTTGGCACTCGGCCTGTGGTTGTGGTGGGAAAAGGGGAGGGGTCTCGTTGTGGCAGTGAGAGACTCTAGTTTTCAGTAGCAACCCATGGTTTGGGCGGGAGAGCATCGTGGGTTTGCTGTTAGGACTTTTTTTTTTTTTGAAAATGGCCGTTCTGTTATCGCCACGCAGAGAGCCTTCCCACAGCACTTCAATATACCTGTTAGGGGAAACGTCCCTGGCGGTAATGCAATTAGACATTGGGGAAGTTTTTAAACTTCGTCGCGGCAGATTTTCTTTGAATTTGGTTCCTGATGATAGGATGAATAATAGTATATCTCAAAAGCGTAGTTTTTAATTAAATAAATTCGAGTACAATTTTAAGAAATTTCAAAACTTTAAAAATTTGTATTATTTCACTGAAAACGAATCTATTTTTATGTCTTGGCCTTAAAAATACCCGGCATTTCAAATAGGGTAAACGCGAGTGATATATGGCACCAGGGGAGATATGACACCCTTTCAATATCTCCCACTTATAATGACTTCCTTTCGAAACGAAGAGAACAAAATATCATTCAGAATTACGTAAGCCCTTATTGTATCCGGTCAGAATCGCAGTAGCGCCCTTAAAAATATTTATTTAAAATTTTTTTTTGTGTGTTACTAAAATACGTGTTGCTACAAAAGTATTTGACGCCATGTATTCATATGAACAAAAAAAAGAACAGTTAACCGTGATTTCTTTATCTGTTTATTGAAATAACTAAGCAAACACGTTTATTCAAGTTATTTGGAAAAGCAGAAGTAATGTCAAAAGGGGTAGTAGCCGTGGTGTGATGGTTAGTGCGATGGACTGTCATGCCGGAGGTCTAAGGTTCGATCCCCAGCCTCGCCACCTATTTATTTAAAAGAAAAAACGGCTACTGCCTCTTGCGAGGAATTGACAAATCCTCCAAGAGTATCTCCTGTCACAGAAAAGTGCCGCTCGTTAGCCGTTCGGATTCGGCAATAAACTGTAGGTCCCCTCCATTCCTGCAGACACGCACACAGGAATGGTTGAGACTTGAGAGTTGTAAGTCACTAGGCCCTAGTTCTTCATGGGCTGTTGTGCCATCAAATTTATTTATTTTTTTTTTATTTATTTATAATGTCAAAAGGTAGATATGACACCTTGCAATCTCGGGATATATGGCACCGGTAGTGCCATTTCCCCAGCTCCTACTTTTGTACTAAATTTTCATTAGAATGGTGCTCAAAAAACCAAAATAGATATCTCAAAAAGAGTATCAATATCAATGATGGCGATGACGTCAGCACATCGTAGGACTATAATTTCTCATTCTATAACGAATCAGATGGACCTGAAAATTTCAAGGTGGAAATTTGTGTAGTGTAGGCTATGGTGAGGATAATGCAAAACCGGATGAGTGGTTTATGTGCATAATAGCCAATTAGTTTTTTTGGAAAACATGCGAAGACGAAAATTATATCTTTTGGTTTAACTAAAAATTACGAAACAAATTTTGAAATATTTTTGTGTAGAATTTTATAGGGCAGAATGTTCAAGATCAGTTTTACAAATATTTACAAAAAACCGAATTTTACTCTTAACAAAATTAAAAGTACCTATTCTAGATTAAATATATGATTTTTAGAATTTATACTTAAAAAAAGAGCACCAAAAAATCATCGCTTTTACTATTCTTCAATATAATATTTTTTTATAATATGTACGAATTCTATACCCAACTAAGACCATTTCGAAAGAATTGAATTTAAAAAAAAAATGTTTTTTTTTTTGTTAAATCAAAAAAAAAAATTTGAAAATCTTTGATTCATAATTAAAAGAACCTCTTCAATAATTTTTTTTTTGATCAAAATCGGTTTCGCCGTTAACGAGAAAGTCGAAAATAAAAGAAAAACCGGTTTTATGGCAGGTATACTGTTGGGAACACTTTTTGGTAATTATTTTTCTTTATCGAAATTCAGGCCGTAACTGCAATAGTTACGCACAAAAATTGTAATCAAAATCTTTAGAGCGGCTTTTGAAGAAAAGTAACATTTTTCAGTTTGTATGGCAGTTACCGCTATTCTTAGAGCTTAAATTAAATCAATTTGACGCCCCAGGTAATCTTAGGTTCCAAGTTTGTTTCATATGATATTCATGTTTTTTAAATAATCAATCTTTAAAATTTTAAGCCACTTGAACTCTGCGGGTGAGTGCGTGGGACGCAGTCTTAACATTTATTTAAATTTCGAAAAAGTCCGTGAAGAGCAATTTCGATCTTATTTTCATCACCGTGAGGAATAATACTCATCAAGTCAAAACTAGTTCGTATATTCTGCCCTGAAATAAATATTACCACTTCCGAATCAAGTTTAAGCTCTTAATGAATAAAAGTTTTAAAGACAAAAATACATAAAAAAAATGATTTACTTTAAGATACACACAAATCAAAAAATCTTTATGTAAATATTTGACAATATTTATGTATTCATGAATTATTATTTTTTTTTTTATTTTTAAAGTTTTGTTTAAAAATAACTTACAATACAATTTGACAATTTGATTTGATAGCTTGAAACATACCTGAAAGAAAACAGAAAAATAATATCGGTTAGTCATAATATCAATAAATACATTCTTATTTAAATAATTTATTTATTTGTTTATAAATTAAGTTCGAAGTAAAGTAATAAATTAAAACAACTATTTTTGGGGTCGCTAAATACCTGCATATATATGTTTGTAGATATGTACCTACGCATATACCTATTCAAATACTTATGAATCATTTGAGGAAACAGCTTTAAATTGGCCTGGTTTTAGAATTTTTTCCAATGAGACTGAAATTTAAATTATTTCCTAGAAAAGTTTAAAAATTTTAAAATTCAATAAAAAGCTGGTACAAACGAAAACATTCAGATATGTATGCAGAGTTCCGAAAACAACTTATTTTATTATTATTATTTTACTGAGTTTTTCCCCGCTTAATTGCACTGGCCATTTTGTCAATTTTTTCGTTCAATTATCCGGGTGCTTCAATTAATGGAACCCCACTTAATTGACCGACTCGTTCAAAAAAGCGAAAACCCTTTGCACCAGTCGGTCTATTAAAAGATACAATTTTCACACAAAAAATTGTTTTGGTAAATTTATTTGTAATAAAAAAAAAATGCCTACAGTTTATTGCCAAATCCGAACGGCTATGACAAGGGATACTCGTGGAGGATTTGTCACTTCCTCACGTAGTAGCCCTGAAAGAAACTTAAGGTGGAAGCAGCTGGTATTGAGCCCAGACTTCTGGCATGACAGTCCAATGCACTAAACATTATGCCTGGGACTACTACAATTTATTTGTAATAATGTAACAATTTTTGGACAACTAGGTTATCATAGATAACAAAAATGTTTCTCAGAGCGCTGAGTGTATACGTTCTTGCTCTGCTCAGACTCAGAGTTAAAAAATAAAACTGTCCATAATAATTTGTTGCTTGGGGCCGTTCAATTAATCGAAAAATGCACATGTTCTTAAAGTGTTAGTCCCCTTTTACACAAGGCAACTGAGTTTCCAGCAACAATCAGTTCATAGTCGAGAAGGGCAGGAAGAAAGAGGTGTAAACGGAATCTCCCCGGTCAACAAATTCAGGAGATTTTTTGACTTTTCTCTTCACACTACGTTTGGGTGCGTTGAACCAAGGTAGTTTAAGAGGAAAATACAGCAAGTCTCTTCCGATTTTGTATCTTCGTGTGAAAGGTACACGAAATTGTTAAGGAGATTTAAAGAAAACGTCAAAAAAATCTCCAACAACTAGTATCTTCGTGTGAAAGGGGACTTAGCTGCAATTTTTTTTAAGATCAATTAAGCGAGTAATTCAATTAAGCGGGGTTCAGTTAACCGTACAAAAAACTGTTTAACTTATACGGGACATTTTCGAACGCGATTTTTTTGGTCAATTTAGCGGCAAAATCAATTAACCGAGGTGCAATTAAACGGGAAATACTCTAATACGGAATCAAGAGCTTAAATATTTATTAAATACATTTCGTATTATTTTATTCAATCTAATTTTATGCAGTTCCTTCGTTGACAGCTGTTATTTACTCCATTATGATCGCACTTGTTTTGAATGAAGAAGATAACTAATAAAAAAAACTTAGAGCCATTTACAACAATATTTCCGGTGTAGAACTTCCTGTGTCTTCATGAATGACTTAAGTTCTCAAATAAATATTCTGTTGTTACCTATATTAATTTGCACAATCAAAATAAACACAAAATATCAACAATTACAGGAACAAACAAAAAAAGAAATCAAAACTAGATAGATAAACCCCGCCAACACGTTGACACACAATTTGCAAAAAAAAAAAAATAAAATAAAGATATCAACGATATCAGAAATTAATGAGTTCTGCAATGGTTTTTTTTTTTTTTTTTTTTTCTACTTCCGTTGCTAACGGAAAATTCCATCTAATTACGAAATTCAAGAGATAAGAAATTTTATTAGTGACCGACCTTTTTATTTGTTGCTGTTCACATGAAACATGATGCAAATGATGGACCTGACGTAGCAAATTATGGGATATATTAATGTCACATGTCACTGCGAGTGTTAAAGTGGCAAAAAAAAAAAAACTAAATGACAAAAAATGTTCCAATGTGATTGCCATCAAAACAGTTAATTTATTATTTCAATAGCAATATAATTTAATTTGTAGAATTTTAAAGAACAAAATATTTTTTTTTTTTTTTTTTGAAAAGGAGTGGAAGCCACAGAAGTGTTTCTTTGATGACCATTCCATAATTTATCCGAACATATATTGTCGGTGATGTGTGACTGGGGTGGGGAGTGAAAAATTCAAATTTCTTTTAAGTGAATATAATGTTTTCAAACACGTGTTTTTTTGCTATGTTGGTGTTCGATTGATTTTAATTATTGGATCTAAACGAAACGTTTTTAATTTATAGCTGAAAAATCCAATTTAGTAAAGTTTTAAGTAGTTATGGCAAACAATTTTGCGAGTGTGATCAATTTTGCGTCGTTTTCTTTTTTAAAATTGAAATTAACATGTTTTAATGAAATAAAAGTGATAATTCAGTAATAAGTTTGGCACAATACACTCTGATTTGATAGAAACAACTCAGGTCATTTTTATCATCTCTTATTTTCCTATCTACAAACCAAACCTGCAGAAATTATAAAATTAGCAACGTCATACAGAATTCAATAAAGTAGATAACGTAAGCTATCTACAAAACCTATTTAAAAAAACATTAAATTTGTGCAACCTGCTTAAAAAAAAAAAAAAAAAAACAAATAAAAAACAAACAAAATATTGTATCTGTAGCTAAAAATATGCCACATTCCGAGACCACAACAAAAGAAACAAAAAACAATAATGTATACCTATATAAATAATAAAATAAGATTATAATATAAAATATTTAAATAAAATAGTAAGAAAAAAAAAAAAAAAACAAAACCATTAAAACCGCATTAACAAGCTCTTGCTATTTTCAGTATGTGATAATGGTGCGCGACATAAATTAAATTAAAATCAATTTGTTGGATGGCACGAGTATTTTTTTTCCTTGCATTTACAAAACAAAAAAAAAAAAAACATCTTAAATATGATAACTGTCGAGTCGCGGTGGAAGAGGGGAGATTGTTAATTCTGCAGAAGGATGAACCTCTGAATATGTATGATTCATCATCATTCATCATTCATAGTCTGAGAGGTAGTGTTGCATTTTCAGATTCACCAATCACCGTTAGTTCAAATACTAAGTGCTACAAAGTAAGTATAGTATTTTTAGTACTTAGGTACTTAAAATTAAAAAAGTTTCATTTCATTTTTACTTGCGTACCTACATAATAGTAGTAGCCCGCGGCGTAATGGTTAGTGCGTTGGACTGTCATGCCAGAGGTCTGGGGTTCAATACCAGCCGCTTCCACCTTAAGTTTTTTTCGGAGCTACAACCTCTTGCGAGGAAGTGACGAATCCTCCGAGAGTATCTCTTGTCATAGAAAAGTGCCGCTCACCTTAGCCGTTCGGATTCGGCAATAAACTGTAGGTCGCCTCCATTCCTGCAGACACGCACACAGGAATGGTTAAGAGTTGTAAGTCACTAAGCCCTGGTTCTTCATGAGCCGCTTGTGCAACAAATTTATTTTTATTTATTTACCTACATTATGTAATATCGCAGTTAAAGCAAGGTTTGGACTCGTTTAAAAAATCGTCAATTAAAAAAAGAAAATTTGAAAAAAAAAGTTTATTTCGATTTCAATCTGTTATTTTGTTGCTCCAAAGATACTATTTCAAGGAAATAGTAAAGTTTCTAAGTTCACAAAAACTAGAAGACATTCAGACATCTACAGTCGTATAAACAGTGTTTAAACAGTGTCTAAGTATTTTGAAATGGTCGGAAATAGCTTCTATTCAATAAAAAAAAAATATTGCCTTTGTCAAGGCTTAGAAACTTAATTTCGTTGTCCAAAGTTAGATAAAAGTTAGATCACTTTATAAGCAACAGTGAGAAAGGTTTATTCATAACTTAGACGGCTGTATAAAGTTAGACAATGTACACAAAAATAATTCGAACTAAAAACAAAATAAAATAACATATCTGGCTTTCAAAAAAATTATATCATGATACATATTTTAATTATTGCAGTTTCTTTTGAATGATTTTTCGTCTATTAGTCCAATAAATAGAGACATTTTACCCTACAAAATGTCAGGTATAGTTCTAAATTTTGGATATGTTATAGAATATGGTCGGTAGATGAAAAATACAAGTTTCCACAACCACGCCCCCTCCACTCCCTTCGCAATCCTGAAAGAAACCGCTCAAAATTGGCACTTTTTTCAGTTTTTATCGTACGGACGTACATTATAAGGAAGCGAATTAATAAAAACGTAAAAAAGGACAATAAACTCCTTCTCACTCTTCGCCGAAATGTTTTAGTCTCAAAATTATACATGAAATTCTCTACAAGATCTGTTGTGAAGACTTTTTCTCTAATATCACTCGTTAAGAAGTTATTATCCTGCGCGAAGTGGGAAGAAACTGAAAATTTCACAAAATACGAAATTTTAGCCTTTTTTGTTAGCTTCATAGCTTTGTTGGTATTGGTTGTACAAAAAAACTACAGAGACCATGTTTTTTAGGAAATTTTATTTTCTACAAGTTGCCATATAACTTTTTTTGATTGCCAAAAAGTACACCAAAAAGAAGTTATGGGCAAAAAACTGAAAAAAGTGACAATTTTGAGCGGTTTTTCAGGGTCGTGAATGGGGCGGAGGGGCGGCGTGGTTGTGGAAATTTTTATTTTTCATCTACCAACCATATCAAAAAACATTTCCAAAATTTAGAACTACCCGACCTTTTGTGGGGTAACCCCCTTTTTTTATCTCTATTTACTGGACTATATTATTTCAAGCCGATTTTTTAAAAAGTTGCTCCTCTCGTTTGAACAGAAGAAAATAGGCCCTATATCCCCTCCTCCTCCTTTCTGTCTCGACCCAAACTACACGCTCTATTTTTTTGTTTGTTTTCATTTTATACATAGATTCGAATATAATCTATTTTGATTTGTATAACTTCACAAATAGGTAAATGTAAAGCTCACACAAAATTGAATAATTAAAAAACCTATGAAAAATTTATTTCGAGAATCAATATGCTAAACAATTATTTTTGTATGCCATTAATTTTGACGATAAGGGCGGCCAGTGTGGTAGAAATGTTGTTCAAATATTGATTCGTGTCTCATTCGCGGATTAACTGAGTGAGGTTCAACGATAGTTCAGGGCTTAAATATATGTATGTATGATAGTAGCCAATCAATTCAATGTATATTGATTAGGAACGTTACTAAAACTTGTCCAAAAAGTTTATTTTTGATCAGCTTTAAACTCGACTAATATTCTTGGCTAAATTTTTGAGAGAATTTTTTTATGAATTTTTTGTCAACAATATTAATTCTAAATGAAATATCTGCTAAAGTAATTTTTATATGCCTTAGAACGGAATAATTTAATTAATTCGATATTAAAAAAAAATTAATGAATAAATCAACCAAGTTCATAGAACTTTATTATCCAAAATTCTCAATAATTATATATTACAATTAGTTTTACATTTATTTATATAAAATTTACAATTCAACTTCATTATACATTTAAATTGAATAAAACAAAAATAAATACCAAAAAAAAAAAAACAATTTGCGATATATGTAGTACCTACTCGAAATGTTCATAAATTATTCTAAACTTTTTTTGTTTTATTTTTTCATGCATCGTTAAACATGTCGAAATCGGAGAATGATGTTGAAAAGCATTACATTTAATGAGAAAAAAAAATCAAAACAAAAATGAAAGGTAATTTAACTGTTTTTTTTTTTATAGATTGTAATAATGGGTATAGGTCCCTCGTTAGATTGACGTTGATGGTATGTTAAAATGATTTATTGATATCTTAAGGAATTCATACAATTATGCTGCTGACAGAAATACATAAATTATGGAGTTTGCAAAACATCTAAAAATGTTTTAATATTTTTTTGTGAAAGCAGGATGGTAGGTATACAAACTGTAGGGTAGTATGTAATTTAAGAACCTATAAAAATAATTCATAAAATTCTTTCACACATGTGTGTGTATATATTTTCCCTTTTTTTAACATAAAATGCCAACACGCACATTATGTATGCCTCAACACTTCGTGTTCCATCACCTGTTGAATGCAAAGGGTTGATATCAGACATCATAAATTATGGAGTTTTTAATAGAAATTTACTAAGATCTCTTCTTCTTTATGGTTTAATTTGAATTTTGGAAATTTAGAAATGTTTGTTCGGCATCGGTTGTGATATTTTGGCCTGAGACTGCCCATTATATGTGGAAGATTTTTAGAATTGATCTATGTTTATCTAAGTATGTCTCCACTCAGTTAAACCATTAGATCATGGGTTTCCTAAGAGACTTTGAAATGGTTATAAAAGGAGTTTGAAAGCCAATACATATTTAAATCGATTTTTTTTGTCAACAAAGTTAAATGGGTCTGTGAAAAAAAGTTTCCGGTTTTGATATTAAATCCAGAAGTGATTCATGAAAATACAATAATTATTACACCCACAAAATTGCAAATTAATATATGGTACCGGACCTCGTGCTTATAAGTCAATGGCCAACTTTATCAGAGCATATTTTTTTTTTTTGTGGTTTCACAACAGGATGAAGTCACGTGGCAAATATTTCCCAGTTAATCATTTAACATACTCGAGAACTCGATTAGGCGTCACACATTATTTTTCCACGCGACAAAAAATAGTTATTTACGTAACTAAATTTTGTTTTGTTCCATGTTTTAAATAAACTTAGGGGCTTATTGCGAGAGTCTATTCAAAAAAAGTCTATTCGACAAAAGTCGATCAAAATTCTTGATAGAACAGAAATTTCTTTCAAATAGAAAAAAATATGAAATATTCAGAACAAATATTAAAAGTCAAACAGAAAAATATTAACGAATAGAATTTTGAAATAACGATAGTAGACTTTAATTCTATTCGACAAGATTCTATTTCATTCGCAATAAGCCCCTTAATTTGAAAATATTTGGCTTTAGTCAGTTTTAAATTTTTGTATTTCGCTCGGGAAGGGACTATAATCCCGAATGCCAAAATATCCCGAATACATTCAGGATTAAATTCCGAATTTGAATACTATTTTTAATACTATTTCAATACTTTTAAAAAAATCAAACTCTTTTGTATGTTTAACTTTTTCATATCAAAATATCAACTATTTTATTAAAAAAAAAAAAAAATTAAAAAAAATTGTGTCTTAAGGCACGAACTTCAAACAATTTTAAATATAGAAATCAACTAGTTTCTACAAATAAGTAGAAAAGCAAACATTAACAATAAAAAAAAAAAACTATATTTTTAGAAGGCTACAATCGCACGCGCGATTTTAAATACCAAAAAAAGTACTGAGCCATTCGGGATTTTGGCATTTTGGATTCTGTCATTCGGGATTTCAGCCATTCGAGATTTTGTCTATGCGATGTTTTGTCATTCGGGATTTTGGATTTCGGGATTTTTGGCACATTCGGGATTTCGTACCCAACCTGTTTCGCATAATACTTTTATTGTTTTTATTTTCAGAAATAATTTATATCTGAATATTGAAAACTATTTTGCGTTATTTTATTTTATACAAAATAACCAACCGAAATAGTCAAATAATACCAAACATAGCAATGGTTTTATAACAGCAATTTGTTTAGAATTTTTCAGACAACACCTATTTACAATTCAATTTGAAAGTTTTTTTTTTTTTTTGGTGTTATTTCCTAACGCCACCCTTTTGGTTATATTAAAGTAAATTTATGAAAATCATTATCTATTATACAAAGAAGAACGCGGTGCCATGCATGAAATAAATTCCAATGGAAAAAAGTCGAAGCGAAATTTCGGACTTTCACTTTATTGCACTTTTAAGAGGGCAATAAAACTAGAACGTTTTTTGATTTGGGCTCACAGTGTTATTAAATCCTTTTAACTTTTTTTCCATTTATCTATTTAAAAAAGATTCTAAACCAAAACATATATTTTAATTTAAAGAATGTATGTCTATTTAAAGACCTACAAAACATAAGATCTACACTATTCATTTTCCAAACTAAATCTAAACAAATCATAATCTAAGGCCGCGTTTTAACTAGGTTGAAACCGTCTTAGATTTTATCCGAATATTAAATTTTGACAGTAATGCCTGGGTAAACCGGAACGTCTGCCCGGATTTTTCGGCTTTAATTTAACTGTCCCACCGGGGTAGCTTTTTTTTTCCGGCTTTGGCCAGAATTCACCGGCTTTTTTGCAAGCCCGAAAGGAATGGGATGAGAAAAAAAAAACGAGGTTTTGGGCTCAACAGCTTACATGTTAAATACAGAGCCCATTAGCTAAGGACGGAGAATTTTTGGTGCTTAGTCCCCTTTCACACAAGGCAACTGAGTTGCCGGCAACAATTAGTTCATTGGCGAGAAGGGCGGGAAGAAAGAGGGGGAAACGAAATCTCCCCGGTCAACAAATTCAGGAGATTTTTTCGACGTGTCTCTTAACACTATACGTTTGTGTGCGTTCAACCAAGGTAGTGTAAAAGGAAAATAAAGAAAATCTCCGGGTTT
Source organism: Epistrophella euchroma (assembly GCA_947049315.1). Lineage (NCBI taxonomy): Eukaryota > Metazoa > Arthropoda > Insecta > Diptera > Syrphidae > Epistrophella > Epistrophella euchroma. The sequence goes on along the minus strand of OX346245.1, from coordinate 113,189,124 downwards.
TTGTTGCTTGCGTGTGAAAGGTACAAGAGATTGTTAAGAAGATTTAAAGAAAACGTCAAAAAAATCGCCAGCAATTAGTATCTTCGTGTGAAAGGGGACTTAGCTTAGGAACGTAGAAAACTTGTGTTACCGGCATGAATTCCATATATGTTATCGATAGTTTGTATGGAAACTCCATGCTTTTTTTTGTGATGGCGTCGGTAATCTTCGAAGTCGTTTTTTTTTTCGACCAGTTGCCTCCGTGCTTGCAAATAAGCACGCCTAATATCCAGTGTAAATATCTTTAAAAATGTTTACAAAAGAATAACTGCATTGTAATCTAAGTTTAACCATAAGTAGAACGTCATTCTGGCATTCTGACAGCTGTCACTTCAAATTGGAAAATACTATCATTCATTTGCTTCCCAAAACTGCCAATTTTATCCAATCTTAGTCCAAAGTAAATACTAAAAACTAAAATTGGACTAATACTGTTAAAAACTATCAGTTTTGGGAAATTAACGACTTATTTCTTGTAACTCATTTTGACGTCTCCTTATTTTATGATGAGAATTGTTTCGCAATGCGAATCTATGAATTAAGGTCATGTGTGATTTGGATACAAAATTTAACTGGAAACATTCACTGTTTTCTGAAAAGAATTTTTTGATTTAGATACTCCGTATTCGTCCCGGGGAAAAAATTGAAATCCCGGTATTTTTCCATATTTTTGTCAGTTGTCCCGCCGGCCAAGCTACGAGAAAAATCTGACAACACTTACCAACACGTTCATGAGTCTCAAAGTCAAAAAGGTAATCTAAAATTTACCTGCGAGAAATTTCGCTGAAGAATCCTGTTCATGTATAAAGCCTAGTTTATAGATCGAAGCGAAGTGAAATTTGCATACAAAAAAATATCTTTTTTCCCAGGCGTAAAAAATACAATAGAATTAAATGCAATTATTTAACCGACAAGGAGGAAGAAATTTGTTTCGAAGTAAATACACTACTTGTCAAAAAAATTAAGGGAACAAAAAAAAAATCACTTTTTTTTAGTGTTTTTTTTAAAAGCTGTATCTCTGAGAAAAGTGGTCGTATTGTGATAAAACAAAAAGCATTCTAAAGCTTTATATTTTTTGTATTGAGAAATTTTAGCAAATGAATTTGTTAAGGTACCGTTATTGCGCACTCATAAGAAAAAGCACGAGCCAAAAATTTTAATTTTTTTTTTTTTTTTGAACATTGGTATTTTCTTTGAAAATTTTTTTTTGAGCCAAACCAATGCTTTTTTCAATAGCTTGTTTAATCAGTTTTAAGGTCGTCTTTTTTCGTTATTCTACAATTTTTTTTCAGAAGAATATCTGGCTTTGAATGAAAAAACAGACTTTTGACTTTGACTACCAATATCTTCGCAAGGAATGACGACACGGAAAATTTAAGGGTAGTTTTAAAAACGGGAATTAATTTTCTATAAGATTTTTTCAAAACATTATAACCATTATTTTTTTTTGGTTCCTCACCGTTACATTAAGAAAAGGTCAAAAAAAGGACTGTTTAAAGACTTTTTGTAAATCTTTTACTGCTTTACAAATTATGACTGCAGGACTTAATTTGGTATAACATTTTAAAGAACTATAGTCCACAAATATTTTTGTAAAATTTCAAATTAATCCATAGAACCGTTTTCCAGTACCGAATGATCAAAGTCGTAAAAAACAATTTAAGGAACAAATTGGGTGCTTCATAAACATTGTGAAATTGTCATCAAAATGGGAAAGAAAAGAACAATTTTTGTCAACTTTTTTCACAGTGTTATATTAGTCGTGTTTTTTTTAACAAATTATTTTTTCGTTTTATTTGAAAAACAAGAACAAGAAAAAAACTCGGCTTGGTATTATTTTAGCCAAATCATTTCCAAAAAAAAACCTAAACGCGACTGTTTAATTTGTATGCATTCAAAAATTACTTACATTGTACTCAAAAGGTACCTAAATAATTAATTAATTCAAATTATATTATTTTTCTAATCTTCATAACACTATTCTGCAGGTCACATTATATGTTTTATCTTTTCATGCATGCAAAGAATTGTAATTTCTTTTTTATCACGTCGCTCTCAAAAGTATATTATAATCAAGGAATTATTTATGAGCTTATCGAGTTGGTTTTCATTCCAATATCATTGATATAAAAAAAAGTCACAAATTATTTGGAAAATCCAAAAAAATCAACGTACGTCAAACTACCGACGACGCGACGACGAGACGATCACAGTCACAGTGACACAGTCACAGTACGACCATTAACAAAAGCACACCACACTCACACAGCAGGTGTGAAATGTGTAAAATTATTTTTTTAATTAAAAATGTATCGCATTGTGTTGATTATTTATTTATTCATTTTTCATTGGGACTTGTTTAAATTTTTTATTTATCGCCTCGCCATTACCGAGTTGTTATACATACCTATGTATACTCTCACTCGTCCACTGAAATTAAATTTTCAAAATAAAATCGATTTGAGGTTACGTTCTACTTTCGGTGCGGCGTTGTTCTTGTATATTCATGCGCACAGCTAGTACTATTTTATTTTTTGCAATTTTATTTATGCACATAGTAACACGAGATATTATTGCTCGTGCTTACTGTACCAAAGCCAAGACATCAACCAATGCGCATGCCTTGATGATGACAATCAACAAAAAAAAAAAACGAAGGAAAACATAAAATAACTTGGCTTAGTCAAATGTTTTTAATCGAAATTATATATTTATAATTTTTTGTTTTTGTTATAATTTTGCTTTTATGACCATTGCATTGAGAAAATGGTAAATTTCGAAATATTGATATTGAAGAGCATTTGTTTGGCGTTTGAGGTCATTGGATTCGACAAAATATGTGGAGACGTATATAAGTTGTATGGTTGCAGCTAAATTTATAATTGCAACACTTAATTTAAGGAAGACAATCGAAGCAATTAGTCTTGTTGCACGAAAATAGATCGCAAGTTGTAATAGAAGCCAAATTTAAAAGAAAACAAATTGAGAAACAATGTGATTGCTAAATTTAGAATAAAACTTGGATCTAAGGTCTAATATCTGTCTGTCATCTGTTTTTTGAGATTAAACAATTCTTGTTTCCACATTGGAAAATTATGACGATGATTATAGGAAAATTATAAAAGATGCAGTGTTTGTTATCTATTTTTTTTATTTATTATTTTATTTTTTTTTTTTTTTTAAAGATTATCATCGCAGTGTTTATCTAGAAATGAAATATTTTCTTCTGCACCTTGAAATGATATTTTTAAATTCAATCATGCGCGATAAAAAATTGGATTATTTGTTTTTGAATTTTTTCATTGTTCTTGTATATTATTGTTTATTTTGAAACCAGACAGCTTTGTTGCGGTGCCGTTTTAGCGTCACTTAGGGATCAGGGATAAAATAAGTCATGTTTTTCTTCTACTTATACTATAATAGAAGATAATAATAATTAAACTTTATTAAAGAATAAGAAAACAAATTATTGCATTCTTACTTTCATTGTCTGTCCATGATTTAGTAGTAATCACAAAATTTGATCGAATTCAAGCAAAATGAAATACTTAAATTTTAGATAAATAGATTTTTTTATTTTTATTTGTTTATTGATTTAAGAATTTGTATTTTTTCTTTAGGTAAATAAATAAGTATGTAGGTACGTATTTGTTTTGCATTAGGTCAGCTTAAGAGAAGCAATAATATATTTTTAACGAATTTTTTCTTTTGCAAAATAAAAACACAATTTTTTTCTAAAATTAAATTTTGTATTTTTAGTCAGTTTAAAGGTACATATGTACATGTTTGCAATAAAAATGTCTGAAATGTTTAGTTTAATGAAAGGGCAGAGATAGTAAATGCCAAAGGGCTTATTTTTGTCCATTTAACAATATCAGTGACCATCATCAATCAATAAGAAATGTGGTACATAAAGTTTTTATACTTCATCATGAGGAAGTGAGTGTTTACTTAGATTAAACAAAATGAGTAACTATTAAAACATAGTACCTAAATAAGATAACGGTAAGAGCTGGGAGAAGTGCATGGAATTATGAAGAGAAATTAGCAGGTGGAAAAGGAAGCAAAATAACAAGGGAATGTTTAGAGGAGTTGGAAGAGAGAGCGAGAGAGATGGGAGCAATGCAATGGAGAAAAGAAATGAGGGGAAGGGAGGGAAGAGAGGACAGTCCAACTGGACTGGATATGATGGAGTGGAAAGTGAAGACAGAAAAGAGCAGGAGAAGGAAAGACGGAAACTAATAAAGAAATCCAGATACAACAGGTGCGGTATTAAGAAGAAATGACAGAGGGGATACCGAAATATTTGGGAGCAAGATGAAAGACAGAAAGAACAAACATATTAGCAAGAGTGTAGGCTGTTTCACAATGCGACGAGAAAACGAGACGTCAGCGTGAAGAGATCTCTTTGCAGTTGTTCTCTCTTTAAAACGAATTTCCAACAACGAAATAATACATAATAAAGTATTTCTCGTCGTCACGTTGCGTCTTTTTTTCAATTTTTCGAACTTTATGACGTGACGAGACGACGAGAAATGCTTGATTATGTATTATTTCACTGTTTAAAATTATTTATTAAGAGAGAGAAACTACGAAGAGATCTCGTCACGCTGACGTCTCGTTTACTCGTCGCATTGTGAAACAGCCTTCAGACCAGGGTTCCCAGGTCCCCAAAACATGTTTCCCCTTTTTTTGGCACCAGAATGGTATTTTTTCCCCTAATTTTCTAATAAAAATCCCTTTTTTTCCCCTAAGTAAATTACGTTTAAATTTTTGAAGAAAATATTGAATATATATTGTTTTGAATTTATCTTGTAATATTTTTGTATTGTACATAGTGTACCTAACTTATATAATAGTGTGTCAATCAAAATATTTTATGAATTTAGTCATTCTGTCCTTTGTTCCGCTATGAGAAAGATAAAAATAAAAGATTAAGCTTTTTCTGTTTCGTTACAAAATATAATGCTAACAGCCTTTTTCTTAAAATCTTTGTCGGTTTCCTTTTCACTGAAAACTATTCAATATAAAAATTCTTTGTTTTCTTTCTTCTCACCAAAAAACTGTAACTTCATGCAGGAAAAGGTTAAGTAAGGCCGTGTTCGAATTGGTTTAAAATGTTCATTGAATTTTGACGCTTCTACAATCTATACGAGATTCACCTAACTAGTGTCAAAACTGAACATTCTGATAAAATTTGGCGAAATTTTAATTTAACGCTGTGGCTCCATTGGCAATATTTGAGGCGATGGCAATTTTAATATCAATGGCAATTTATTGCTTGGGTGGGGTATTTCATGGCCAGGCAATTCCAGTTGTCAAAAACTTTACGTATAGAAATGGCGACAGCAACTGCTTAAATTTACGGTTTTTGATAATATACATTTTTTATTCACTAATTTGTGGTCACTCTTATTCATATTTTAATTTTTTGTTTCCAAAAGAAAGGAGAAATTATTCAAAATCGTGGAGAAACCATTTTGTAAAAGACGAAACGTCAAAATTTATTGCCTGGTTGATGGAAATCAATAATTGACTTTAATCTTTCAGGCAATATTGCCATTGCCATTGCCAAAGCGTCTCCATTGTTCAAGGCAATGGCAATAAGGAAAGCAATTTATTGCCTCGAAGATTGCTAATGGAGACGCTGGGTAATTCGCACACGAAATTTTCACTAATAGATTCTTTTATAGGTTTTCACATCAAAATTTGAAAATTTATGAAAAAATGTAAGAAATTTAATGTTTCCAACTAGACCTTATGAAGTAAAAAATTTGCATTTATTAAAACCTAAAAGTCTATTCACTAGAACGAATAGAACATTTATTTTTCCCCTTTTTTTAGGCTCTCCCCTTTTTTTCCCCTTTCGCATTATAAAATCGGCAAAAGTGGTGCTTTTCCCCTCAATCTGGGGACACTGCTTCAGACTAGGGAATGAGGTGAGAGAAATATGGTACTGGAAACGAGAAGAGAGAATTTTCAGAATGTGTGAGGGTGAACAAGAGACGTGGGGACATGTGATAGAAAGATGATGATAGAAAGATGAAGGAAAATCAATAGGCACAAAATTTAAGGAAAATAATAGACGAGGAAGGGAGAGGAGAAGAATCGATAAAGGAACTGGAGGATAGGTATAGAGAGAGAGGAAGAGAAGCCTAGAAGCTGATGCGAAATTTTTAGTTGGTCTCTAAAACCACAACGAAATGCTTACGAAAACCACGACGAAAAATTACCCCTTGAGAGTGACACCGTTTGATGCAAAAACAAAAAACAAACACAAGCATACAAATCATAGAAAGCCATGTTGTGTTGTGTTTGTGATTTCTCTGTGTCATTTGTGTATGGGATTTTTCGCTTCGCATCAGCAGCATACTATAGGCTAAAGGAAAAAACGATTTCAAACATGCAACGCTTTTTTAGCATTTTGTTTTTTAAGAAAATTGAAAAATAAAACCATAAATTTGGTAGTGCAACAGCTCTTGAAGAACCAGTGACCGGAGTTTAAAGACTACCGTCTTTTTGGTAATATTTATTATTTGAATAAAAAGATTTGTTTTATTTATGGTCGATTTCATAAAACCCTTTTAACTATTCAACAGGTTTTTAAATCTTTAAACGACTTCATTACTGATCATTTTTTTTGGTTTAAATCTGTAAGTCTTTTAAATGCAGTCAATTAACTGTTAGCCTTTTAACTTCTTTGTATTAGGTATTGTAAAATAATAAAATAATGATTCTTGTTACAATAACTTAAAATAAAAGAGAAAGTATTATTATTTAAGTTATTTCAGTTGAAAGGCTAAATATTATCGAAAACAAAATGTAGGTATTTATTTTTCGCTTTTTCACTTCTGCAAAGTGAACTTTGGCGTTGGATTTATCGATAATATCGATTGAGGGCTCATTTGATACGAAATTAAACGTACTACAAATAACTTAATGAACACTATGATGCATATGCGAACTTTGACCCGCTAAAACTTAAATCTGAAGCGACATACAGTAGTCGTTTATATTTTATTTTGTAAATAAATTATTTATTTATGAGGATTTAGTTGAACATTTTGTTGTAAAATAAAATTGGGGAACGAATTATTTGATAAAAAAACAAACCAATCTCTTTTTCAAGATGGCGGCTCTTAGTCCCAAAAATCCGAAAAACTCGCTTTTATACTTAGGTGTATCTACCCAAACAGATACCATAAATTAAATTTTGCCCATCGAAAAATGCAATTTCATGCCATTTTTTTGACTAATTTTATTATACTAAAAACAGATCGGATTAAATGCCATTATAGACTTTTGACGTGGAATAAACCCAAAAAGATAAGTTTGCATGTGCATCAAAAATAAGTAAAAAAAAAGAAAAAGAAGATGGTAACGGTTCCAATGTCCCGAATCATTGATTATGATGGATGTGGTTAAAAAAAATGGGACTTACTTAAGATGAGCTTTGAGCATATGCAAAACTTTACGTCTTTTGGCAAGCTATCTGGGTTAGGTATATGGATTTTTCAACGCACAAGAAAAAAAGCTTGCACCTAAAATTAAATTTATCTCAGATTGATATGAATTTCTAACCAAATAAGTTTTTTGAAGAAATAAAAATATTATTAAACCGAGTTCTAAGTCTCTAGACCCCCGAATTCTAGGGTCCAAGTTTATCAAAGTTCTATCTCAAACTAAGATCCAAGTCGAAGTTCTAACGCGTTCGAACTCGGTGAAGAAATGAGTTAGAACTCAATCAAGTTCTAATTTTTTCATAAACCGAGTTTTAGGGTTTAGAACTTTGTCAAGAAATTGGCCGTAATGGAAATAAAAAAGTATGTCATATTCATGCCACCATTCCACGAGAAAATTATCGTGTCAAAAAAGCACGATCGTGCCGCTTCGGAGACGGATCTTCTTCGATAATCTCCTCTTCTTATACTTTTCAGTACAACTGTATGAAAATTGCTTCTTTTGTATCTAACCTTTTGTGAAAAGACAAAATTTAAATTTTTGTCAATATATTGTGCTATTGTATCGTTCATACAATTTTTGATGACAGACATGATAAATATGCACACAATTCAAATACAAACTTTTCCTATTAATTTATGTATTTGATGTCTCATTGTATCTTAGCTGAATAGAACTTCTTTACTTAAAACAACTTGGAATTCCCTATATTCATCCTTAACTCTATAATACTTATGTAAAATTGTAAGACATCTCCTTGAAACCAAGAGTGTTCGGGCATCATAGTTCAAATAGAAATGGATGTGATTTATGTGATTTATATTTTAAATATGTATTTTATAAATTGAGTTTCACGTTTCAATTGAAATTAATCTTATGACAGAGTTATTGAAAGGAATTGAATTTATTAGGAAAGAATGCAAGGTCTTTTGAAAACATACATAGTAAGAGTAAATGCTATGAAGGCAGGCGCAAAAGCCGTGAGGTGTTTTTTTTTTTTTTTTTTTTTTTTTTTTAACTTTCACTTTTGTACGGACAGAGATCTCGCTAACGACTTGATTGTTCATCACGTTTATGCGGCCGTTAAGTCTGGTCTTTCTCACCATATATCAACGACCAAACAACAAAGAATAAATTAAGGTTTTTATATCATTTCTTTTTGTTGTTGTTGTTTTTGTTTTGTTATTGTTGTTGGTCATAATAATTTTATTTTAAGCTTTTTTGTATACATTTGGATATTAATGCGGTTGTCTGTGGGCAGTCTATGGTGTTTTTTTTTTTTTTTTTTTTTTAATGGCATTCTGTGAAGCAATTTGATTACTATCGTGTGATTAGAAGAATTGGTTATGCATAAGATACTACATAGATACCTACATCAGAAAAAAAAAATTGTTGTTGTTGTTGGGGTGGAGGGAAATGAATTAAGACATAACATCAAGAGTGTACTTACAGCTTATGAATGCAAAAAATCATATAATTGGTGTTGTAATTCAACATACAATTATATACTTACGTATGTATGTAATTTTGAAGAGTAAGGCTATTTTTTATTTTTTAATAACTATCGTCTTTTCGTTTTTTTTTTTTTTCACCAAGAAGCTAAACAATAATTTTAATTTAAAGCCTATGAAAGAGAAGAGGAAACACATTTTAGACCATTGGTGAAATCACATAAATAAATAAATTTGGTGGCACAAACGGCTCATGAAGAAACAGGGCCCAGCGACTTACAACTCTCAAACATTCCTGTGTGCGTGTCTGCAGGAATGGAGGGGTCCTACAGTTTATTGCCGAATCCGAACGGCTAAGGTGAGCGGCACTTTTGTATGACAAGAGATACTCTTGCAGGATTTGTCACTTCCTCGCAAGAGGTAGTAGCTCCGAAAAAAACTTAAGGTTGAAGTGGCTGGTATTGAACCCTAGACCTCTGGCATGACAGTCGAACGCACTAACCATTACGCCACGGCACGGACGTAATGGATCTAGGCGTATGGATCTAGGAAATTTCTTCCCTGTTGTAAAAAAGGGCTGAGCTCTAAAATTCATCAGATGCGCATTTACAGCGCAAACTGCGCATCCAAAAATTTTTTAGCTGCTTCGATTTAATTTTTTTTTTTTTTTATGCAATGTAATATTTCTACAAAGCATCAAGTTTGCGTTGCTGATGCGTATGAAAAATGTAGGCATTACTTCCGCATCAAAATATTTTCTATACATTTTGGAACTCAGCCTCAATTCGAAAAAAGTCTATTCGACAAAAAGTCGTTCGAAATTATTGATAGAACTGAAATTTCTTTCAAATAGAAAAATATATAAAATATTAAAAAAATGCCAAAGTTTGTTTGTCTGTCTGTTATTTGTTCCTCTTACGGCCATATTATTGACTTTCTTTAATGCTAGTTTTACTGGAAAATTAGTTCTAAAGAGGTTTCGAGTTTTAAGTTATTCAAACACAATTATTATTGATTTGATTTTAATGTCAAAATATGTATGAATATTTTTATGAAAAAACTTAAAACTCGAAACACCTACAAAACTAGTTTTTCCATAAAACTAGCTTTGAATAAAGTCAATAATTTGGCCGTAATCTCCAAAAATACCTACATAGTTGATTGTATTGAGAATTGGTACACCGAGAGCATGAGGATGGACATATGTATGCTACTTTTGTTCTTAAAATCTTCAACAGTTTACCACAAAACAATTAAAATACAGGGTGGGGCAATAGGTATGAACCGGTTTTGAACGGCTGGCGCCCGGCGCTCGGTCTGTGGTTATTGTGGGAAAAGGCGGGAAGGGTCTCGAGTGGGAGGGAAACACTGGTTCAACAGCAACTCCTTCGACAATTGGAAGACCCATCAGAGCTGTAAGAACTCCTGAAAATGTCATCTGGGTAAGAAATGCCGTCACTGTCACCGCGGAGCGCTATGTGACAATGTTGAAAGAGTTTTTTGAACATGGAAGAATTGAGTGAAGCAACTAATCTGGGAGACATCTGGTTCCAACAGGACGGGGCTACATCCCACACTGCTAGGATTTCAATGGCGAGATTGAGGCAAGTGTTCCCTCTCTCTTTGAGGGGCCTGCGCGATCACCCGATTTGAGCATTTGTGATTTTTTTCTTTGGGGTTTTTTAAACTTCGTCCACATACCCTGGAAGAACTTAAGAACAGAATCAGATATGAAGTTACGGCAGTACTCATCGAAATGTGCAGAAGAGCGGTTGAAAACTTTATAGAATTTGCCTTCAAGAGTGCATCATGGCTGACGGCCGACTCCCCCACCCCCACCCCTTTAAAACCGGTTCATACATTTTGCCCCACACTGTATAAAAGAAAAGTACGTAGGAACTTGTAGGTGACCTCGTCTTCAGTAAGAAAAGTGTTTTGAAATGTCAGTTATTCAAACATAAAAATATCAGAAATAAATAAAGTAAATAAAATTAACGGTTAAATCATAATTATCTATGGATTTCAGTTTTTTTTTTTAAATTGAAAAAGTCGATATTTTTATTATATTGTTTATTCCTCGGGTATGTAATCGAATATTTGTTAGCAACTTAATAATACATATACGTTTTGCTCTTTAAAAAATTGTTATTAAAATAAAAATATTCGTCTTTGCACAGAAGATTTTTTGACAGCAGTAATTCCTGATTTATAAATAATTAAAGCTATCTGACTGATTTGAATCAAATCATGTTGTAGCAAAATATTTTGCTATTTCTCCTCGTTCTCTGGATAAATATTTAAACTCGGGAGAGCTCCCACGTCAAATTTTCGAATTTTTTACGAGAAAGCAAGTCAAAGCGTTAGAGTTTGTTTATTTTTCAATGTGTTTAGTGTTTGTTGTGTTGGTGGTTCTGAAAAATATTCTTATCCGCTTGTTATTTATTTCCGTTTGTGCAATTTAAAAATGAGAAGTTTTTATTTATTTATTTAAACTGAGTTCTGTGCAAGTGGCCCTTACCAAAATTTAATAATCATAAAGTTATTACATGCGAAGCAAGAAATAAGTATTGCGAGAACTCTTGGATAACCTATTAGTGATTTAAAATTTTTTACCATTCCTGTATGCGTGTTAATATAGCCCAATGTTCAAAAAATTACACTAAATGTATAAAAAATTATTAAAGGACTTAATATTTTTAAAATTAAATGTTTATTGACAATATTTGAGAAAAAAATTTCTCGGGAGCTTAACAACTTCGCAAAAACATTAGACATACATGGTCTTATTAATTAGATTTTTGGCTGTTTAAACTATGTCTAAGTATTTTGAAATAGTTGGAAATATGCTTTTTTAATAAAAAAAATATTGCATTTCTCTAGGTTTAGACAATAGATTACGATGTCTAAAGCAAGATTAAAAGATAGATTACTTTAGCAAAAATTAGAAAGGTTTTTTAAAAACTTGGACGGCTGTCTAAAGTTAGACAATGTTTATTAATAAGACCAACAATGTTTAAATACATATTAATATAAAAGGCAAGTGTTTCTATTAGGTCAAGATCAGAATAATCAGTTGTGCATGTTATAAATCTGTCTGTTACTTTGTCGATATTGAAGTTCAATTTGCAGCAATCTAAAAGCTAATGGATGCAAATATTTCTTGCATGACCTTCTGACCATTGTCTGTATTAGCCACAGTTTTCCGCATAGAAGAAGTCTCGTGGTTAAGTTCAACGTGTTTTTTATTTTAAGATCTTCATCAGCGCAGTGGTTAATATTAAGCGGGCACAAAAAGTTTAGTTTACATTTGATGAAGAACTCATAACTGTAAGAAACCTATCAGAATTAAATTTATGCTGAATTTACAATCGATTTTAAGTAAAAAAAAATACAGATTTCACTTTAAAAAAAATCGCTAAATAAATTCCTGACGATTAAATTTTATGTTGATGATTAAAAAAATAATATTTGCGTTATAAAATTGTTCCTTTTGATTGTCTTAAAATGGATAAATATTTATTAATTTGCTACAGAAACAATTAACATAAAAAGAAGCAAGCAGTAATATAATTTCCTGTGCCTTAATTTCTTGTGTTGTACAATTTCTTCATTTTAACATTGTAATTACTTTCAGTGACAGTTAATACCAAATATCACCTCCAATTCTTAACCTTATTGATTTGTTTTAGAAAAATGCCATTCGTTTCGATTACCTACTAATTACCCTCAAGGTTGTTCTATTTGTTTATCTAACATAATCAGGGTGTGGGTGCTTAAAGCAGAAAAAAAATGTAATCCACCCCACATAAAAAAAAAAAAACAATAGGTAGGTCGGAGTTATGTACTTAAAAGTGTATTTTTTGTACCGCTGCGCTGCACTGTGATGTTATTGAATTTGCGCAGTAATTAAATAAACTTAAATATAAATTTTTCTTCCTAAGCAACCTATATTTACTTATGTAAACAATTTTTATAATATTTTATTTATCATTGTATTTGTTTTTCAAAATTGTTAGTTAAAAAATTAATTTTTCAAAAATTATTCACTAAAAAAATTTGAATTAAAAACTTTATAAAAGAATGGATTTCTTGTTTTGAAATAAAATAAAGCATGAAATTGTATGTACTGCCGCCATTCTTTTTTCATAGTATTTTTTCTCTTTTAAGTCGATTTCCTTAAAAAAATGCCCCTCCCGCCTCAACGGGGGAAATACACCCCCTTTTCATATATTTTTGTTTTTTTTTTTTTCTTGCATCTTATGCAAAACACCCTGCATAAATAGTAGGGTGGCGCTTATTTTGGCAATCTTCGAATTTCTTTCGTCACCTCCCCTGAAAGTGATGAGGTTGACTTAAAAAAATTCTGCGCAAAATTTCATTGAAATCGGTTAACGTTAACACGCGCTCCCGAGCACTTGAAATTTCCCATACAAATTACAGGTAGATTTTTAGTATTTTACTAAAAAAAACTCCGCAAAATTGTAATTGTTGAATAACGATGAAAAACAGCTATTTTTCTTTTTTTTTTTACATTTTCGCTTTATTGTGGCAAATTAAAGATTCGTGAAGTTATTATAAAATACTACTTATATAATCAAAAAAATTTAAATAAGAGAGATATCAGTTAGAAGAAATAATCCAATGAATTTTATAGTGGAAAATTCATTGGGTTATTTCCTCTAACTGGGATTTTGAACAAAATTAAGAACGTTTTCTTTTTATTGTTAATTTTTATTTAAACGTTGTTGATGATATGTATAAGTAATATAATATTGATTCGAAATTCGAACATTGGCAAAATAAGCGTCACCCTAATAAATAGTAGGTATACCATTTTTTGTTTGTTATTCTTTTAAGTTGTGATTCAACATGTTGACTTTTACGTACATACTAGGGCCTATAGGGGTATGTCTCTTTATTATTGGTTCCTTAACCATTTTCCATGCATTCTTTTCATTTCCTCTTTTAATTTATTTAAATAGGACAGTAATACAGTGGTACACCAGGGCGTATACGTACTTTTTTTTTTTTTTGAATAATTTGGCACGTTTTATGAAATTTTTAATTGTGAACGTAATGTTTGTCAATCTATATTGATATTTATTTACCAATTATACATAATCGATACGTAACATTTTTCTCATAAAACAATCATTTATAAATTGGCTTATCACCAGGAGACCACTTTTGACCCATTTATCCGTAAAAATTCTGGGAAAATTTTAATTACTTAAAGAATAATGATGAAATAAAAAAAAACACTTGGGCGTAAGGGTGACAATATAGGTTGTGTTTAGAGAAAATACAAATATTAGGTATGCACAGAATATCCGCGGATAATTTACGGTAAACTTAATAGTTATTTTTGGCGCTTAACTTACCCTCTTTTACCTTGGTAAAAATGAATTCCCAATAAATGAGAGGTTTTATTTCAGTGTATTTTTTTTAAACACAAATCAGTACCGAGAAACAGGTGGGTACGGACGACACATAGTCAGCCTCTAGCATAAGCCTCAGAGTCTATGGCGGATACAATTCATAGATGACGACGACGGTAGTGGTTAAACAATATTGCAAATCTTGTGAAACTAAGAAAAAGTGAAAGACGGATTTTTTTTTAATATATGTATATTTAACCACGATGTACAAACTTTACAATTACATTTTGTCTCAAAATCTTTGAATTTTAAACATATTATGGTATTTCTTTTTTTTTTCGCACAATTATTTTACAAAAAAAAAATAAAGCTAGCGACATTTAAAGACTACAAACGACAAGTTGAAATGCAAATAATGTAATGCCAATATCTCAATTAAAAATGAGATGCAGTAGTTGCTATTGGAGATTTAAATGATATACTATATGTAGACTCATTTTGGCAAGGTCTTAAGAGTGATATCGACAAAGAAAGGTAGTTTAATGATGGCTTGTTCTGCGTTGATGCTTTACCAAATATAAATTTGTGTATGCAAATACAAAAAGACGTATGTTTTTTTGTAGAATAATGGCACAATCGTATTAGTTATTTTAAAAAGTATAATGTTGCAGTAGGTTATATTTTTAAATATGTACTGACTCGATTTTTGAATAAAAAATTTAAACAAAAATGCGCAGTTAAATCATAAATTTCTTCGTACTCTTATTGCTAAGGAATTAATTTATTTTCTTGAAAAGTTTCTATTTTGTTTTGGTGCAAAACTTAAACAAAACAATATTTTCAAAAAAGAGCCAGGCATGAATATTAATTAAAGAAAAAAAAAAAAATTCTAGTTAAAATGTTTTCAAAACAAATTTGAAAATACAACACCATCGAAGACAGTCCAAGGCCGCGCGGTTGTAAAAATATTTGTTTTCAATTTTGTTCCATTTATTAATCGAAGAATGCATGAATAAAAAAAAAAAAAAACAAAAAACCGTTTCACCTTATTTTGTCTAGTTCGTTAGAAAGATATTTGCCATAAAGATATTGTAGGCCATATGTGGAAGATCGGTTAACTTATATCATTTTTTGTTTATATAAAAATAAAGAATTCATGAAGTAAAAATTTATTTAAATTTAGCTCATTTTCATTGAACCCAATTGTTTTATTACAGGAAAATGAAAAAAAAAAAAAAAAAACAATTTACAAAAAATATGATTAAATCCAGTTATTTTTTTTAAACATCAATTTTTTAAATTAAATTTTTAAAAATTTAACCAAAATTGTTAAAACTTTTATTGAGAAAATTTTAAATAAAATCGCAATTTCAATTCACTTGATGAACTTAAACAAAAATTCAAATGCTTTCTTTAAGAAATTGCACAAAAACGCCAGACGACATAATTTTGAAGTAAATTTTTCCAATGCTCAAAAATGGTCTATGACATAGACTTGAAAAAAAAAATTATTTAATTTAAATAAATATCCGCTAACTTTTGGTGAATTTTTGTTTCTCGAAAAATGTTTATTAATGGAACCTCCCAAATAAACATTTTTTTTTACTTCGTTTTTCTTGAAAACGGTTCAAATGATTTCTATCAATTTTTTGTATAGAGAATCTTTAAAAAAGTATAAATTGTTAAAATTAAATTTAAGAAAAATTTTTGTAGTTATTTAGCAAATAAACAAATATTCTTTAAGCTAAAATTAAATAAACTGCTATATATACTGTTAAGTTTTATAAACTGTTAAGGACAATCTTTTTTCCAATGATTTTTGATATACTTAGGCACAACAGGAATATGGCTCCGTGAAATAATTCCCCAAAAAAAAAAAAATGAAATAAATCCCCAAAATTTATATGAAAATGGGAAATTTTTTCATATAAAAAAACACCCCAAAATTGGGGATTCATTTCATCGATTTTTGGGGACTTATTTTATTTTTAAATTAGGGGACTATTTCATGATGAAATAAATCCCCAAATTCATTTATGATATAAGTTCCCAAATTTGGGTACTTTTTTCTTTGAAGAAATAACAACATTACGGCGTATAAACAGAATTTGGGGACTTAAAAAAAACATTTTGGGGAGTTATTTCATTTTTGGATTGGGGGAGTTTTTTTTTCATTGGGGAGTTATTTCACGGAGCCCAGGAATATATATTTCCAACTCAGCCATTTTTAACCAGTACCTGTCATTCTGTCATAGAACCGATTTGTTCAACCGCCTTTTGCATCATTTTTTTTTGCAAAAGCTTCTAATGAGTTTGAGTATATTGCATACGTTATTAAAAAAAAAAAAAAAACAAAAATCAAGTCTTGTATTTTAAAAATTTCTAAATAATATTTTTTTTTCAAAATTTGGTATTTTCGAAATTACATTTTTGTTTTCTAAATTTCCACTCTAACGATCTTAAAATTTGTTTTCATATAAATGGAGATTTGTTAAGGAAATGATATACATCGGGCTGGTTTCAAAACTGTTTTAGAATTTTTTTAATAAATTTATTTCAAATTAAAGAAAAAATTAAAAATATATTTTTTTTTCATTGTTGAAAAAGGTAAAAATTCTTCAAGAGCATCTTTTGTCAATAGAAAATTTAAAGTTCTCTCCACTCCTGCTGGCAATGGTTCTTCCAGGAGCTGTCATGCCACTTATTTATTTTTGAAAGCTTGTGACTGTACGATACGTATACATGCATAATTGTAGTATTACGTTTGATGCAAAAGACAAAAGCAGCTTTTTCCTTTAAAACCGAAAGTTTACATACATTTTAAAATTTTGATTGCGTACTACTAAAACTGCCTCCAGGTAATTTGTTTGAATGGTTTGTAATAAAATATGAATGGATTCAGAATATTTACACATAATTTATTACTACACCATTTATGTATGTACATATTTGAAAATATTCCTTAACTTTAGTTCAAAACAAAACACATCGTTTGTAAAAAGGCTCTCTTCTGAAATAAAAGCTCTTAAATATTCTCTTAGTTTTTATCATAAAGATACTTCGAACTTAGATACTTCGAACGAAGCATAATAAAATTAATGTTCTATCCGCAAAACTTTTCTCAAAAATTCACAACATAACATAATATTTTGTTAGATTGAAAAATTCCAACTAAATTTAATTATCCTTACACAAATTCAATTTGGAATGTGTAAACTCATATTTTCTGAAAATCTCTTTTTAAGCTTTATTATGAATATATAAAATATTATAAAACATATACAACAAACTTTCACTATACAATTTATTGATTTTCATTTTTTTCTCAACAACAATGTTTCCTTGGAGTCTAGCCAGTTTTTTATGTAGGTCATTTTATGCAAGCCCAAAAAAAAAACTAAACTATACAACACAAAAGGGTCTATGAACTGAATCCAAGGATATATTGCTTTGGGGAATTTACCTGCATTTTAATAAATCCCAGGTAATAATGGGTTGTGATTTATAGACACTTAACTTTGTTATGTATAGGTTTGTAGATATGTTTGTTTTTCAAAGCTTTTTTATATAATGCATATCGGAAATGTAATAAGACATAAGCCTTAAAAATATAAATTCCAAAATTTAAAGACGATTAAAAATGGTTGGAAAATTAATTTTTAAATACTGAAAAAGGAAGAAATTTAACAAAAACTTCTCAGAAGTGGAATTTCCTATGTCCGTGAAGTTATAGTACCGCTATTTTCGATTTTTCAAAAAAGTTGTGATGTATTGTGCTCAACTTGTACTGCGGCGTTCCGCCGTAAATATTTCTTTTCAAAATCGCAAAATCACAAATTTTACGAATAAAATGTTTTTAATAATTAAGTTTTTCTAAAAACTTAAAGTTGAGCTGTTTTGTGTTCAAAAAATTATATTAAGTACCGAAGATAGAAAAATTGCATATTTGCAACTTTTACAACCGAACACAAATGTTGCGAAGCACTTAACATTTCTGTAGAGTTTGCTTATTTCCGAAATTGAAAAAAAAAAGTTTCAGCACAAGCGCCACGTGTCGACGAAAATTCTTGGAATTAAATGTTCAGGAAGAAGAAATGTGAGCAACTTCTTGTATCAAAAATTTCACAAGTTTTGCGTAAAGGAACAAGATTTTGGGAAAAATTGGTCTAAAATTCGTAAAAATTGGCAGTTTTTGGAACTAGAAGAACAGACCTTATGATTTAAATGATAATAAACGGGGTGTCTCAATATCACCTTTGTGAAAGAAATCCATTTGTTGTGAGGTTATTTAAAGTCGAAAAACTTATAAAGGCTTTTATGATTTTTGGTCGCATTTTTACAAGAGGTGCTATTTTTTTTTACTCAAAAAAAAAAAAAAAATACTGTGCATCAAACTATTACCTGTGCAGAAATTCTTGCAATTTATTAAGGAATAGGTACGATTTTTTTTTAATTTTACGTTTTTTCTTTTATCATTTTATTAAAAATGTGTGTAATATTTTTATTATTTTGGAAGCTCAATTTTTAACCGAAACAGCTCAGACAGAGTTTTTTTTTTATTATTTTCAATTCAAAATGCGACTTTTCAATTTTATTTTACTTATTTTTCTTTAATAATTTTAAATATGTATGTATTCTTTTTGTAAAAATTTATAAGTTATTTTAAGAGAATTTAAAAAAATTATTTTAAAGAAATCTATTTTTCACCTGTTGAAATTTTTTTAAAGTCGGTAAAATTTGGCACCTTCAAAATTCACCGCCCTTGATTTACATATGTATGAACCTACATTCCCTCTGGTGAAAATGGCACAGAAGAGGGAAAAGTTATCCAAATTCTTGAAGGAGTCTAGTTCATATGAATAAATACGAAAAGATAAAAGGCATTTGCAGGTGGGACAGGGAGGGGCTTGGCCCCCACGGAATCAAGTTTTGCTTCGTACATTTTGTTGAAAAAACCCAATTTTTATTTATACTATTTTATATGTTGAACTATTTCGTTAACCAGTTCCTGGGATCATTCTAAGTAAAAAGTAGTTTGGGAAAAAAAATCCATCTCCCCCCTTAAGTTGTGGGCAGGGGGGTTCTGGAAAGCTGTCTTAAAATGGACAAAAAAAATATTTAAAATCAGTGAAAGTGCATAGTACAATGATGTTTATAGCTTTTTTGAAGGCCAATACTCTTTTACTTGTTTTTTTTAAATCAAGTTACCTAAGTTAATAATTTCTGAGAAGTTAACTTTAAAAAATTTTTAAAATTAAATTTTTTCAAAAAATTTTTTTGTTGATTTACCTATTGTTTTTTTTTTAATTTTGACTTTGAAATTTAATTTCTTAAAAAAACTATTCTCCCTTCCTGATTTCCTGTTCCTGAGTACGCCCTTTAAAGCAAAAACAAAGTTTGAACCGTACTTAAGATAATGGGACAAAATCCCTTAAACTGAAGTGGTTAGAGTTTTTAGAGTTATAAAAACTGAAAGAAATTTTGAAAAGGAATAGATAGCAATTTTCTTTATGTACATATTCTGTTAAAAAAAATAAAACAGCTTTAAAATTAATCAAAACAATTCGAGCAGCCCATTTTAAGTCTTTTTGGACTATGACAAAAATACTATGAATGGAAACCTGTAGATTAATTAATAAAAAGAAATAGAAAGATTATCTTAAGCGAAATGAAGTTTTTATAAAAAAAAATATTTTTTTATGTTTAAATTTGTATCTGTTAAAATTTACGAAAATATTTCTTATTAATTAATTCTTTATAACTTCTTTTCATAGTAAGCTCAATAAAATTCGTCGTCATTATTTTTGTGAAATATCTAAAGTTTTATTAATTTACATATATTTGGCACTCTTCAACGGTACTCATAAAATTATTTTTTTTTTATCCAAATTAAACATAAATGACTTCGATCGCTTAATTCTTTCATAAGCCAAACAAACGACAGAAAAAAATGATGAAAATATACAAAAATATTTCAAAGTCAAACCGATCATTTATAACTTGAAATCAAAAGAGAACAATTTAAAAAAAAAAAACCAATAAGACTATGCTATGCAGACTAGAGAGGAGAACAAAAAAGCTGTAAACTCAATCAAACCTGAACGACTTTTACTTTTTTGTTTTTTTTATACCCCACAACACTAAGTCAGAAAAAATCATTAAAATCATTATTTTATAGTAGATGTTATAGTCTATATATGTATGTGTTTATCTATATCAGAGAGTACATTCATATTATTATCTAACATTAAACAAAAATTGTGGGCAGGTATTTGTGAATGTATAGTGAGTGCTAAAAGCACTACAACTGCTACCATGCCATCATAGACTCACTGTGTTTTTGTTGTGTATCTAATAGGTTATGGTTTTCTCATTAATTTCTACACTGCCTGCAGTAGTTGCTGGTTGCAGTTGGAATGCGATTATAAACTTTATTATTTTTTTTTTTTTTACTGATGGAAACAAATCCAGATTTGGAAATCTTTATAATAGAAAACGAGCCGAGCATGTATTTAAGGTCATTGGGTTAGTGGTACTATAATGAATCATTTGTTTTTTGTATAAAAATGAAATATAGAATGCAGAATGCAGATCCCACTTTAAGCAAAAAATATGTGCAAACGAAAAATTTAAACTATTTACTAAATTTGATTTATAAGTTGAAAATTGAAAAGAAAACTGAGTGCAATCAAATATAAAATATTTATTTTCAAAGTTTTAATGGACATTTTATGTTAATAAAATCACAAGTTACAACTAACTTCAGGTACCTACATTAGGTATGTATATCAAGACCATATACAAATCTACGAAGAAAGTATAAAATGGAGTAGTGGAAAACTTGGAATTTTCTGGTTTCCAAATTTTAAAAAAATCAAGCGAAGCAACGAAACTACGGGGGTTCTAGTTTCGAAATAAAAACTTAACTTAAAACTCTTCGAAAGCTTAACAAAAAATGTGAATATAAATTCGCAAGTTTTCTTATTGCATTTTTTAATTTTTTTTTCAATAAACTTTAATTAAAATTATTACTTTTTATGACTTACTCAATTTTTTAAAGATTTGCATTTAAATTTCTGTTCATACCTGAAAGATAAATAAAAAAAAAAGAAATGTTAAGTAAATGTTTATACAACAAGAATAAAATAATACAACACAAACAAAAAAAAAACACAAAATTGTTTTCTCATATTAAAATGGAAAACAAAATAAAATAAAAAAACATGTGAAGATTGCATGGTATTATTTTTATATCGCAAAATTAATTCGCTGTGCGATTCTATTTAAAAGTTTCGACTTTCTTCATAGAAACAACACAAAACTTGAGGAACTCGTTTGAAAAGAATTTAATGGGAACATGTTGATGGTATGTATTGCCATGCTTCCTTAAAGGTCTTCTTACCTCTTAAGAAAACTCACAACAAGAAAATGAAAAAAATAAAAATAAAAAAAAAAATGTATGTAGAAAGAAAAAGTTGTAAATAATAATTATTATTATTATTTTTGTTTCTCTCGCAGGGAGCACAGACTTGACTCAGTCAGTTTAATTAAAAAGTATACCGCACCATTTCTTGAGTATTGGTGAGTATTGTAGCTTTAGCTTTGTAGGTATGCTCCCACTCTTCTCTAAGTTGATTATGGTAGCGAAAAAAAAAAGAAAAATACAAATTTCATTGAAACACTTTGGAAAAGTTGTGTTTTATTGTTTTTTTTTTTTTTCTATTTTATTGGTTTCCTTTTTATTTAATCCGATATAATTTTGTTATTTAATAAATAAGAATTTTATTCGCAATCATTTTAAAGGGGTGATTTGTTCACAATATGTTTTCTGACGTACAAAGTTTGAACAAAAAAAAGAGGCGAATGAATCAAATATGCAAAATATAGTGGGTGTGCTGTGTACGACGACAAACGAAAGTTTCATAATAGTTCTAAATTTATCATTTTTGAATCATTTTTAAATGCCATAAAGAATAAGAATTGAGGGTGTGTTTCAAAATTTGCATAAACTTTGGAGGTGTAAATGGGTTTTATTTATTGATGGTATATATGCTTGTGTTGTTGGAAATTTAGTTTTTGTATAGTTTTATTATGTATTTTATAATTTGTCATATATAAGAGTAATGTAGAATGCTGTAGGCACAC
Organism: Epistrophella euchroma; assembly: GCA_947049315.1. NCBI lineage: Eukaryota > Metazoa > Arthropoda > Insecta > Diptera > Syrphidae > Epistrophella > Epistrophella euchroma. The sequence continues at coordinate 113,166,650 of OX346245.1, read as the reverse complement.
ACGTGTTTGAGAAACTTTAATGTGTACCAGGAATCGTAATTGAGAAACTGCGTGAAAGTATTGTGTTGTCACATAAACTAAAAAATTTCCACACGCTATCTGAATTCTTAAAAAAAATGTGAATTTATGCAGAAAAAAAATCGTTGGTGCGGTTTTCTTAAAAAATAATTTTTTATATAAAAGATTTCTTGAAATTTTTTAGAGAAATAAAATTGGTATGCACTTTTTTAAGAATATAATAATATACAGCTAAAATCATAATTTCAAAAAAAAAAAAAAAAAAAACATCAACCCGTTATCAAAAAAAATGATTTTTCAAAAAAAAAAATTTAAGTTTTTTTTTTGTTAAATCCAAAAAACATGTTTTTGAAAATATTTGTATGCATTAGGTATTATTCACACTTGATAGGAGCTTCAAAGTAAAAAATTTGATCAAAATCGTTTGAGCCGTTGACGGGAAAATGTGTGAAATAAAAAAAAAAGGTTCTAAGACAGGTACCTTGTTCTTTGTAAATTTTTTTTTTCCAAAATTCAGACCATATGACCACTAGTACACACAAAAATTTCAAAAAAAATCGTTAGAGCCGTTTTTGAGATAAATAAAATGTTTCAAAACGATTGTATGGCACCGTTATTTTTTGAGCTAAAAAAAAATTTCGATTTCTTATGCTCCAAGTTTGAAGAAAATCGCTTCAGTAGTTTAGGCTGTAGGCCGAGGTACAGACAGACAGACAGACGGAATTGCGGTACCCATTTTTTTCGTGTTCTCCATTATCGTAATGTTAAGTTATCTCGAGTTCGATTTTTTGCACGAATTCATAACTTGCCCTATATTACCTATAACACAAGTAAAAAGAGAGATACTTGTTTTGCATCATGTTATAATGCCAAGTTAGTTACTTTAGACACTGAGTATCTAACAATAAAATCCAAAATCCCGTGTATGTAACACATTTTTAAAATTTTATATCCAAGGACCTACATTACCTGCTAAAAATAATTTCTGAGAAAAGAACCATTAAGCCTAGTTTAAAGTTCACGTGCCGTTCCAGAGTTACAGACACACATTTAACCTTCAATAACTTTTTTCCGACACTCGGATTCACGGGGACTTTCAACAGCGCATTCGATATGGTCTGTATCAAAATGCGAACTTTTCTTAAGTTTGATATAAAGATCAAACTATTTTGACTGGACTATTCTGGTTTCACCTAAAGTGAAGCCAATGTGAACACTGAACACCATCTATGGAAAATAACAGATCGGCAATTGTTTTGGGTGTTAGAAAACTTTTTTGTGGGGTCGGTTTCCACTTCTGAATAAAATTTTTTAAATTCAAAATTACCATCATAAAATTATTTAGGGGTCTTTATAAATAAAAAAATAAATTTGATGGCACAACAGCTCATGAAGAACTAGGGCCTAGTGACTTACAACTCTCAACCATTCCTGTGTGCGTGTCTGCAGGAATGGAGGGGACCTACAGTTTATTGGCGAATCCGAACGGCTAACGAGCGGCACTTTTCTGTGACAAGAGATACTCTTGGAGGATTTGTCAATTCCTCGCATAAGGCAATAGCCGTTTTTTCTTTTAAATAAATAGGTGGCGAGGCTGGGGATCGAACCTTAGACCTCCGGCATGACAGTCCATCGCACTAACCATCACGCCACGGCTACTACAAAGTCGTTAATTTACATCTCCGAAATTCTTGCCTGTAGCGATAAAGTTGAAGAGATCAGTTAAGTCAGTAAAATAATATTTAGTCCGATGTATGTACATGATGTGTACAATTGTGTAGGTACATGTTTCAGTTAGCCTTCGAATTTGTATTGATCAGTAAATGTTACTTAATCCTTGGAGATATGATAGAAATAAACAAATTAACTTTATTAATATAAAAATTGCAATACACTTTTACTTTGCTAATCCCATTAACCTAATTATGCATTATTTTGCAAAACTCAACATTCATGCAACAATTTATTGCTATAAATATCACAGCACATTTTTATCGATTAAAATAATATCGGTATGCCATAATTGCGTGTACAATGCACATAACATTTCATACACAAAAGTTGAAGAAAATAAATTAAAACAATAACAAACCTAATAAAAAGTATAACAACTTATATGCAGCATTTATTTTTTTTTTCAATATAAAGTCATCAACCTTTTGTCATGAGCCCGCTTAACCTACTTGAATAAAACAAACCATAAAGAAAAATAAAAACTATAATACAGAAAAATAGAAATACAAATTGTAAAAAAAAATGATAAATATCTCAGAAAATGATTTTATTTTTACCTGCGGGCATGTGCTATATATATTTACATTTATGCATATATTTTTATATAAAAACAATTTATTTGCTTACTTAGATTGTTTCACTTGGTTGCAAAGTTATTAACCTTTCGGAAAAATATATAACTTTTTTTTTTTCTCTGTGTTTTTGTTGAACGTTTTCATTTGAAGTATTTATATTTTTTTTTTTGTTGTTGTTGTTGCATTTTCAACGTTCATCTATCTACCTGTTATGCATCGATTCGAGCTAAAACAGAGCACGAATAGCAAATTAACGATGAAATCTTGCCCCTTAACGTCGACATCGTCCGTCACCGTCTTCGTCTTCGTATAGCAATGTCGGCGGCTTCATCATCGTTGCATCGTCGTCGTCGGTTTTTCTTCTATAAAACCACAAAATTGCTTGCGGATGCAACGAATTGTTTAACGCGAGTTCGAGTATCTTTAAGCGCAAGTGTCTATGAGATGGCAACATAAAATTTATTTTGAAATTTGATTTATACTGGCGTAATCTTTGGGTGGTAACAGACACCTTTGCCACAAAGCACAAAAAAAAATAAGGTGGATACATTTTCATATAAATAAATTGTTCTTCGATAAAATTCATACACGATTTTGTTTGCATTGAATTTATTGATATCGAAACTTAAAAGCACCTACCTGAGTTAAAAAAAAAAAAAATATATACAAAATCGAGGGGATTAATCTTTATGTGTGACTATAGCCTGTGGTTGTGCTCTTTAATTTTATTGATGTTGATTTTTTGTTGGCTTTGCAAAGTGCTCCAACAATCACCGATCACCTAGATCAGCATTATTTGAGCGAAAGACAAAACCGATGAATTGCAGCTTACAAGTGTTACAGTGTTGAAATTTAATTTAAATTTAATGATGTGTGTTAATAAGTTGTCTTTTGAACTTAATGTTGCGATTGATTTGATCCCATAAGCTGATGTAAGGGTAAAATTATTAAGTTTAGCATATTTTAATAATTTTCATCTGATTTTTTTTTTTAAATGTAATTTCCTTAATATGTTAGTGTTACCGTCGTACAATATACTCTATATGAAAATGAAACATGAAGAAATGCTCTTAAGTCAATTAAAATCGATGATCAAGCCAATTTTGGTGAGTCAACTCAGTGTTAACACGCCATCTTAACTAACTGAAATACATGATTTGGGAGTTATGTATCTCGGGTTCAACTCCGAAACGAAAATGATTTCGCAGTGGAAAATTGACTAAGTCCAGTTTTTCATGCACTAAGTTAACTTTGAATTAAACCAGATACCAGAGTAAGTTTATCCTGCTAAAAAATTAAACTCGAATTAACTTGGAACCAAGTTCAACTTTCAGTTGCCAAAAATTTATCGAAATTATTGTGTGACACTATGGAAATGAGCTTTCAAAATTGGAACAGAATGCACAAAATGTGATATATCAAAAGAAATGTCGTTATACGGGACCATTTTGTTCACTGCTCATTATCCATGCCCTTCCTTCCTTAAGCCTAGTACGCTAGATCACGCTAAAATTTATCTTCCATACAAATTTCCCCCAAAGATAAATTTTAGCCAGGATTTTAAAAAGTCTCCACTTGATTTACCAAGCGAAATAATGCTCAACGCATTCTTTCGCAGATAAATTTTAACATTTCTGCTTTTAGCAGACAATTGTAGAGATAAGAATTGAAGAGATAAAATTTAGTTTAGCTTGAGCTGCATACCTGGACCCACTGTAACTCTCACATCAAAAAAATCAGTCGAGAAACGCTGAAAAATGGAAAAAAACTCATGTATTTTGTTTCAGTTTCCATCGTTTCTCGACCGACTTTATGCATGCGAGAAGTTACAGAACAGGGGTCCTGGCTTTAAAAATGGAAGTTGCTAGAAATGCAGTTTACTCGCATGTCAAAGGGAAATAACTCACCAAATTCATTGAATTAATTCCGAATCTAAGAAGACTGTTTCATTAGGAGTTAAGTTGTGTTTAACTCCAAATTTGGGATAATCTCGTACTGAAAAAGTTGGCCCTAGAATTCTTTTCCAAATGTTTTAGACAAAATTTCCACATTTTCATTTTTGGTACTGAAGTGGCCAATTTTTTTTTCTGCTCGGTTTCATTCTATAGCTTAGTGTAAAATAATGGTTTATGGTCAAAAGATTCATAAGGCTTGTGTACCAATTAACCACGCACTTACATTTTGGTTATAATTTAATTCCCTAAATTTAGTGCTCTGAAATGTTCAGTTATTTTTTTTATCTTGAGCATTGATATATTTAAAAATATCGATACTTAAAGGCCCAGCTTTTCTTAAGAACCTACTGTTTAACAGGTTGCTGAGGTTTTTCAAAGGTTCAAAGGAAATTTACCAAGAAATTTCTACTCATTTCTTTATTTTAAATAGGCTACCTTCAAAATGCTGATTTCTGAACATCGTTTTTGTAGTCAATATAATACCATCGTATTTTCCATAAATGTATCTTTGTGTTGATGTTTTTAATAAAAATACCAATGAGGTTAAAAAGGAATAAATTAAAATAAAACACCAAAAATTGATTCAAAAAAAAGTATTTTTTATTTAAAAATTCACTAAGCAAAATAAAACTTTAATACAAAAATTGAAAAATACAGATTAGTTAATTTCTAATCTACTTTTTTCAAAATACAAAATTTATCATCATATCACCCTCATTTAAAGTATTTTTTTTTAAGTTCAAAATGTATGTAGCTTTGAAAAAATTGAAAATGTCATGCTTTATTTTAAACAGAAGTTGTTTAAAATATTTTAGCTTTTATTTAACTAAGAGAAAACTCAGATGCAAGAAAAGCAGAAATTGTACGCTATTTTTTACTTTATATTTTCAAAAATGTAGTTTTTGGAAAACTTTTGGGCCGCCATTCTCTAAGTCAATAACCCAAATATCATCTTTCAAAAACCAAATAATTTTTCAGGATCGTATACAATTTGTTCGCCCAATTTGTTTACCTTCCTTTAAAGCCATCCTCTTAGCATAACGTTTAAAACAAACAAAAAAAAATAAAATCGGACAGTGGTTTCTGAGAAATGCATGTGCTGCTGACATTTTTTGACAAACTGCTATTACGATTTTGACCAAAAAAACACAGGAAAATTCTCGAACATCAACCTCAGATTTTGTGCCTCATCAAAACTTACACTTATTTTAAAATTAAGTTTTCTGAAACTATCCAATTTTCTTGGCAATTTTCTTAATTTTTCTTACCGTAAAAACCTTCCATAAACTACTAGAAAATTAAAAAAAAAAAGATAAATGAAATTGGTAAAATCCATCTCAAGTTATGTAAAAAAGTTATGTATATAAAAAAATGTAAGGAAAAACCTTGGAAGCACACCAGGGCCTTATTACACCAACGGCTTGTCACTAATCACTTAGCAACTTAGCAATAGGGCTCAGATGTGTACCTACTTCTAAAGGATTTATCATCAGGTGAAATGTTATGACACGTAACAAAAATCTAAACGAAATTAAACGAACGTGAGAAATGTTTTATTTCCATTTTTTTTTCGGACCTTGTAATCTATTACATGTGGAATTAAGAAGAGAGAGAGGTTGAAAAATCTTCCTAATTAATCTTTGCCTGTTTTTAGAATGTATTGAATTATAGACCCTTTAAAATCAATAATACAAAATAAGTATTAGCAGAGTCACTGTGGCGTATACGGCGTATAGATTTAAAAATTTGTACATCACAGCTCTACAGTTTATTTAATACAATCGGTATTAGATCAGCGTTGCAGAAGTGTCACGATCGTGCTTTTCTGACACGATAATTTCCTCGTTGCACGGTGGCACGAAAAAGTTCAATATGGCACGATTTTTTATTTCCATTATTTTACTTTGAATGAAGCAAATTTCAACAAAATTTAATGAAAATTGGTTCAAATTCCAAAAAAGTGGGCAGAAATACGTAATTTTTGACAATTTACAAATAGAGCAAATGATTTCCATTGATTTTTGTTATTGTATTACACACCGAAATAAAATTAATTACAGGTTTTTCAAGAAAATAGAAGAATTTGTGGTTTTTTCATGTGGCACGAAAATTGGCACGTTTTTTTTTTTTCAGAAAATATGGCACGGTAAATTTATTTCGGGCGGCAACGCTGCATTAGAATATTTTGAATAGCAAACTCCTCTTAAGTCGTCATAACTCTTTGTGTTAGTTAAGTCAGAGTTTGATGTTTAAAAAATAAAAATTAAAATCGATTTCGACTTTTATCCAACTAAAATTTTACTTCCTTTCGGCACAAATATTTTGTTTTCTTTTGATCGTTGCGAACTTAAAAAATTGAAAAACTGTCCATTTGGAAGACATTAAGACCCATTTGCTGAAACAAAACTTAAATATTTATGTTCAACTTAAACGCTTATGTTTCACTTTTTCCTCAGCATAAACTGTCACATAAGCTCATGTGTTGAACTTAAATATTTATGTTTCGTTTCAGCAAATGGCCTAAAAGTGCTGAATAATCTTCAGATGATTTCCTTAATTAGCCCCAGTAAAGGCCTTGACAAAATTGACGAACCTCATGTGGGATGGTGAGTAAAATCAGCTGAATATTTTAAAATGATTCACCACATCTTAATGTTACCAATGTTACTGGCTAAAAATTCACCAAAAACCGATCCAAAATAATTCTGTCAAAAAATTGAAATTAATGGTATGCGATCATCAAACATCAAACAGTTAAAATACACACATATTTACTTTGAACGACAAAATTTTTTAAAATGATTTACGCCCATAAATATTAAATCCTGTCAACATATATTAAATAATTTAAAAATTGTCTTTGAATTATTATAAGATCATGACTCTAAATATTAATTTGATTACCTATTAAAGCTCTCCGCAAATACCTACTCTTAATATTTTTATTTGCTCTTTATCTTTCTCTCTTTTTTTATTTTCGGGTTTAGAAAGTTATTCTATTTAAAATATTTAAGGATAATTAAAGTTTCTATGTTATTGATTATTATGTATATTTTAGTAGTTATTTTAGTATTTTAAGCCCCACAGGCCAAAGAGCATCAAAATATCAAAGAAAAAATTAAAACATAAAATATAAATGGAAATTTAGCTACCTTACGATTGACTATTCATCAAAGTTATTAATCTCTTTTAAGACTGATAGGAGATAAATCGTATATCCTTCCTTTAGAGAAAAAAAAAGAGAAAATAATGGACAGAAAGGTGATTTACCCTGGGACATATGAAAATGATTTTAACTTTTTTTTTTTTAGTGATAAATTCTTATGAATGTTTATATGGATAAAAGAATTTAAAATCTGTATACAAGCTTTAAAAAGGTTAGCGCATGTTCATTGTAACGTAACTTTCATTTTTCTAAAACAAAAATAACTTCCATAGTGAAGAAGTTAGGTAACCTTGTTATACAAAAAAAAAAAAAATTCAAGTAAAGGGGGTTGATTAATATCATGGTCTTATAGTTCATCATTTTTGTTATTATTTCTTGTACATACATATGTAGATTTAGTCATGACCTGGACCCTGGATCCCAATTCATTTTGACCTAATGCTAACCTTGACCGTACTTATGAAGACAATAAGCTATTTTACCTGTCAGTATTATGTATGTATGTTGATCAGAAGGTATGTATATACTTTAACAACAACAACAAAAAATAGTTACAATGAAATTATTATTTTCAATGTCAATCCTAATGGCGTTGATAATGGTGTGTTATCCAAAGTTAAAAATCTTCAAAGTTTTATATATGTAAATACAAAAAAAATAAAATGCTTGCGTGTTTGACCCTAATTATAGGGCTGTCAAAATTATGTCTGATATAATATACTGATTGCAATGTATTGTGAAATTTAATAACAAATGTCTATACGGTATGGTGGAGGAAGTATCTTTTGTATTCTGATTTATTGTCTCAATTGTTATAAAAATGGATTTTGATTTGATTTGATGCGAAACAGTATTTTTGTTGGAACCGTCGTCGCTAAAAAAAAAAAAACAGATAGCTACACTTGTTGATCACATCTGAGACAAAACAAAACAGATTTTTTTTTTAAGTATTGCTTTTAATAAATAAAGAATTTATTCAAGCCTTGGATAAAAAGTATGGAGAAGTTCAAAATGATTTTCTTGATTTCGTAATTACATCAGCCGAGAACTGGAGCTTACTGCGCGATCCAAAAAATTTCAACAATCAAAAGTACCTAACCTACCTATTTTTTTTTCGTTTTATTATTTTGTTTTGAAAATTTTTACCGAAATATAAATAGAGCTTCAAAAATAGATGCCAAAATATTTGTCTGAAAATTCATTTTATTTATAGATCACTTCAAAGTGGGAAATTTTGCTTTGAATTCAAACGAAAAAATATAATTAAATAAATAAATCACAATTATTTATTTTATTTTGTCGAAATATGTCATATTTTATGTAGTAATTATTATTTAATGGATTTTTTGTTTATATGTAAGTGAATTTGATATTAAATATATATATATATATAAAAAAATAAATACAACAAAAATAATTTTTTTTTTATCAATTTTTGGGGTTTTTATTATATGGAGTCTCAGTCTAGATAGTTCACGGGTGAAGGAGAGCTGACCACGAGAAAAGATTATATCAACAGCATCCGAAGCGAGAACATTTTTTGGACTAAAATTTTTCGATTATTTCGAGTGGGCGGTCTTGGTTATCTCAGCAAAACAGGACCCATGTTCTATAACTTCTCGCATGCTTAAAATCGGTCGAGAAACGATGGAAACTGAAACAAAATACATGAATTTGGTTCCATTTTTCAACGTTTCTCGACGGATTTTTTCGACGTGAGAGTTACAGAACATGGGTCCAGGTTACAAATAAAAGTGTAAGTATTTAGCAGCTGCAGAATTAAGACTCTAGTTCAATATATTATCAAAAAAATGACAACAAAACCAAAGCGAACACAGTACTAGACGAGATCATATCTCGTGATCAGCTCTATTCACGGGCAAATCGCCTTTGAAGGGGATTTTGACCCCGGACCAGAGCTATGTGTATTTTCCATGAGTCAGTGTAAGGGAGACATTTCAAAGGCAAAGTTTTCGAAGTTTTAAAGGTGCAAAAAAAAACAAAAGTGTGTGAAAAAGCATAAAATTTGACTTAAAATCTTATTAAATAACAAATGTAAAATTAGGTAATACCAAAGAATATATAAAGTTACCAAGAATGCGCATCTCATACAAATTTTTTACTGCACATTTTTATATGCGACAGGTCCCAATATTGCGACCTGCTCCTAGAGCTTTTGCTTTTTTTATTGGCTTTTCAAGGACAAAAAAGCAGACTGTTTCAATGTGTGTGGTATTTCATTTTAAAAGCGCTGAGAGAATTATTGAAAAGCCCATAAAAAAGGAGTGATATCAAATTAAAAAGCCAAGTTCTCCTGTGTATAAATACAAAAAACTGGCACGAGTACGATAACTTGGTGCCAAAATTTGGTAACGGTTTTTTGTAGAGGGGTCAAAAACAAGAATTTTTCACTATGAGAGGGAGGGCGGGGGGTCTATCTCGCCCCCTTAGGAGGTAGAGGCAATTTAAGAAAAACAATGACTTAAATAGTTTTTTGTGTTCGATTTAGAATTGATATACAAATCGAACGCAAGAAGCCATTTTAGCACTTCATTTGACAATTTTGAAAAAAATTGGTCTAAACTTTTTTTTTTAATTTTCTTATCAAAATTTTGAGTTTGCATTCGAATTTTTTAAAAACTATTGACATAAAAAATTTAATTAAAATTTAGGAAAGAACTGATTTCTGACTCTCAAAACCGGTCTTCATTTTAAATGTTAACGTTGTTTTTTAATAATTTTTTTTTTCATTTTGTCATTTTTTTTCTAAAATTGCCCCTGCCTCCTAAACGGTTTAAAATAGAACCCCCTCCCATAGTAAAAAATGCTTTAATTGTTATAAATTTTTAGCGCTGAAGTTATCGTACTCCCCTTAAAAAATTGTGTGTAATTAAGTCAGCAGTAAAAAATAACTAAAATACCAATTTTTGTATGACACATTTTTCTGTTCTATATGCAGTTTTTAAAGAAAGTTTTTTAATTGCGTAAATATAAAATTAAATATTTTGTACTGAATACAAATTTGTCACCTAAGGAATTTTAACCCCAATCTTAACATATACGTTCTGCTTAATTAACTAATAAATGACAAAGATTTATCATGATGAAAATGAGCAAATAGGCTTTAACTTTATTATTTATTATTTATTACGTATAAAAATACGTACATATGTAGTACACATTTATATTTTTTTTTTTTAAACAACCTGCTACAGTAGTTGCTGTTGAAGAATGAAGAGTAGGTACCTATAATCGTTGACTCATACATATTATTGTGTTCATTATATAAAAGCCTTCGTGTAGTCTATCTTCTTTCAAATGGCGCAGAATATCTACAAAGTATATGAAGCTATCTATGCCAAAGTATTTATGCGCTTAAGATTAGCAAAGATTCATTTAAATGCATCATCATCATCATCATCATCATCATCATCATCATCATCATCATCATCATCATCATCATCATCATCATCATCATCATCATCATCATCATCATCATCATCATCATCATCATCATCATCAGGGGGATGCTTGTATATATCTTAAGTTGATTATGGAATAAAACTGCCCGCAATACTCATTTTGTTGTTGTATCTCTATTTGCATTTAATGATGATATTGACTATAGTAGACTGAAATTGTTGTTGTTGTAGTTTTCTTTCATAGATAAAACCAACAACAATAAGAAAAAAAAAAAAACAGTGGCATTTCTATTGTTCAGTTTGAATAAATAGATAGCCCACTGACCTCAGCCGTCTTGTGTGTCACTCATTTATCACAATGTGATGGTGGTCAAATCTACATTCAACTCAGAGTGGATTATCGTGATCTCTAAACGACACAAAGTCAGATATTTAACTTTTTTTTTCAAATGAAATGAGGTAGTGAGATGAGTTTTTTTGTATGAGATTGTTCTTGGCCGAAAAAAAAACTCAAAATTATGGAGATATGTATAATAATAAAAAAAATATACAATGCATGCTATATGTATGTATATAAACAACATACATAAATTTATAATGCAATGAAAAGAAATATAAAATTTGTGTTGGATTAAAGCAGTTTAATTTGGTTATAAAAAAAATAATGAAACTTCCATTGAACAAAATGTGAACAATGAGAGAAATAAATACTGGGGCCGGCGGCGTTGACAATGAGTTTTCAAATCCAGTTGTTTTTTTTTTTATTTTTTCAAAGATAAATTTCCGTAAAACAAAAAAAGAATAATTTATTTTTGCACACGGTCAGTGAAACTTTGCTAAAAGCAAATGATAAATTAGATGGTAATGCAAATTTTTGTATTTTTGTAAAATTCCTTAAAATTAAAAAAAAATGAATGAAAAATAAAAGTGAAGGTGACATAAAATAAGGCCCGACGAAATAAAATCAAAAACAAAAATGTGTCCATATTTCATTTTAAATGTGAAATGTAACGCCGAATTTTCGATTTGGTTTTTAAAACCAAAAAGGGTATAATTTGACTTTATTAAATTTTGATGCCTAATCCGTTGAATATAAGAAAAAAAAAATAGTGACGACCACAAAATTAAAAAAGAATGAACTTGAAAAAAAATATTTTTTTTTTGTTTTCAAAAAATTTGACTTTCAAATTTAAATTCTTAAAAAATATTTACTTAAAAAACTTAATAAAAACAAAAAACAAATAAAATAAAAGATAATTAGCTTTCAAAAAGCTATACAGCACACAGCACATTATTGTTTTTTTTTTTTTTTTTATTTTAAATAATTTTTTTCCAGTTTTAAGTCAATTTTTCAGAAATAAGCTGGGAATAAATACCCCAATCATACCCCATCCATCAACTATTTTTATTTGCAAAGAACTTATCTTAAAATAAACTCAAATAAACCTTATACATACTTCATTTCTATCAATCAAGAAGAAATTCTTTTAAATCCCAAGGATTTCCTTACAACAACAATAATAATATATCAAAGGAATGACATTTCCATGATAACTCAATTTAAAAAAACCCACTTGATTTCACTCACGCAGTTAACATTCCAATTCAATTTGGATTCTCATTTCAAACAAAACAAAAAAAAAATTAAAAAAAAAAAAAAACAACCTTTAGGGTTATGTTTTGTAGGCTCCAATTTTTGTAAAAATAAAAACCAAAGGCCCTTTGATATTTGAACACCTTACTTATTTTTTTATTTGGAATACGAGAGTTTAAGGTTGAAGGTTGTCTTGATCATCTGTAGAATATTTTTCTCTTTTTTTTTTGGAGCATATCAAATCCCATGTTTATTATCACAAAAAAAATAAAACAAAAAATAAAGCCTCATTGGGAGTGTAACATAATGCCTAACAAGTCAATTATTTTTTTATTTTTTTTTTATTTTTTTTTATAACATTAAGAAGGAAGATAGCTATGAACCTATCTACCAACATAAAAGGTTCAACATATCGATGGTTGGTAAAAAGAACCAACTTATTATACAAGGACTTAAAAATAAAATATCGACCACTTGTATAAGGAAAAAAAAAAAAGTTTTCTATTGGAAACATTATGCTTCTGGGTTACAGAATCACTTCCACATCTCAACATACATACTCGTATATTTGCCTTGTACTTGTATGTTATAGCTACCCTACAATTATAAGAGTACCTATACTGTAATAAGGTAGATGTACGAACATAAGTTTAACGAGAATAACAAAAAAAATCGATATATTGATTTTGGTTTTATCACGATATGGGTTGTATTTTCAGGTTATAGTTAACAAAGCTTATATAGAGGCTCTTACACATATTATTAACAATTACTTAAGGATTGAATCCATAGAAAATTGCATCTCTAAAATAATTGCAAAGAAGTAATTTCGGAATTGACCTCGTTGATTAATTCAATGGTTTACTTAGCTCATGTGCATGTCAAAAGATTAATTTGTTTATCTTTGAATAACACTGAACTTTCAAATATTAAATTAAATTAGTTGAAACTTGGCAATCTTATACTAATCCAATATAAAAAACTTTGTGGCAAAAAACAAAAACTTCAATTGAAAAAAAAAAATACTTATACTTGAAATAAAATTGAACTTTGAATTCCGTTTAATGTGTTGTTTTTTTTATTTTTTATTTTTCTAATTTTTTTTGGGTGTGCAGGAATGCGTTATAAGGTTTAAATATTTGCAGTTAACAACAATTACAGCTTTTAACAAAAAAAAAAATGAAGTTATGAAATAAGAATATTCATATAAAGGTGAATAAATAAATTAAAGGGAAACCTTAGCAAACATCAATATTTACAATTTTTTATGACGTAAGTGCAAAATTTATTTTAAATTCATAAGAACATCAAATTAATAAATAAATAAAATAAAAAATATTTTAAACAGATTATTTGCACAAAAAGTTATATATTCTTTTTTATAGAGACAGATACAGGTCCAGTAAATAATGGATAATTTTACAACCAGGCATAGAGCAGGCCTTAAGAACGTTCATTATTTTTCGAAAAAAATTAACAAAATTAAGACTTTAATAACTTCATAAGCTAAAAGATAGGTCCCCAAACTTTAACGCTTGTTATTGTTTTTTTATTATAATTTTTTGTTTTTTAATTAATTTTTCAATACAAAAATTACAAAATATTTACTTTCACAAAAGTTGACCATCTTTAAAAAAAAATAAATGTATGAAAACATGCGTGACGTGCAAATAATATAGGTGATTAAATATATACCTAGCATTTTTTGGACATTCCTCCAACACGTGTTTTTTTTTAAATTTTTAAGGACCAAAAATAACACTATAAATATTTTTTTTTAGGATTTTAGGAAAATAGAATTTTGCTCAAAAATAGATCCATAGATTTTTCAAAAAAAAAAAATCAATTATGTAATTTATATTGGTATAGCCTACCTGTAGATGCAAATAATTTTTTTTTCCTAGAATCGTTTTTACACACACCGTGAAGCATCAGCATAATTGAAACATTTTTAGTTCTTTATTAAATGAATTTTTAATAATTACCCACAAAAAGTTTTCATTTTTTATATTGTTAATAAAAAAAATATTGAAATTCAATACAAAATATATGTACGTCATAAAAAAATAGTTCTACTGCTTCACTGTGATTTTTTTTTCAAATTACTGAGAGTAGATTTTACTCAAGTCCGAACCCTGTGCCTACGTTCTGTAACTCTCACATCGAAAAAATTAGTCGAGAAACGCTGAAAAATGGAACAAGACTCATGTATTTTGTTTCAGTTTTCATCCTTTTTTCGACCAATTTTAGGAATGTGAGAGTTACAGAACGTAGGCACTGACTTCTAAAAGAACCTTTTTTATTTATTTTCACTTTTCTTAGAAAACTGTTCAATTGATGTTGATAAAATTTTTCATGGAGAATATTTTGAAAAGTTTAATATGTAATTTTTAGTACTAAAATTAAAAACAAAAAACAAATATTTTTTGATGTTTTGTTAAAAAATTAAAAAACATACATATTTGGAAAAATACCTAACTGGTTGATTTTAAAATTTCCTAGCAAATTAAAAAAAAATATATTCTGACATCTAAAAATAACGGTTTTTTCCCCGAAAACAACTCCTATGATTTTAAGATTTTTTCTGTGAGCTGATATAAGAACGATCAACCAGCAATTCTAACAGAAATAAATTTTACACTAAGCCACTATTACACTTTTTTTGCATATTAAAATGTTTACAGAAAAAAAAAATCGTTAAAAAATGATGTTTTTGAAAATTCGATATTGAAATCATTTTTTTTTCTCAAAATTAAACTATTAATTTCACATTTTTATAAATACAAATTTCGGTTTCAATTTTTTTAATGTTAACAAAATTTTATACACATGGTGTCACAGCTTTTTTAGGTTGAAATTCCATTATTTTATTCGTTTTGCAAGTTAAGTGAATAGTTTTGGAGAAATTAAATTTCAAAATTAAAATTTTTAAAATAAAATTGTAATTTTTTTTAAGTTGATTTTTTTTACAAAAGCTTGCATAATAAGGTGGCACTGCTTTTTGCAGTTTTTATCGCTGTATAGAACATACCTATACAGCGAGGGTTAAGCACTTTGGGAGATACTCATTTACTTCTTTTAAAATCAGATTAATAGGTTAAAATAGCCTTAAAACTCACAGAGTGATGGTAATTAAAAATTAATTAATAATTCTTTCTTGTGGGTTAGTATCACAACTCCGCCAAACAAAGGATACGATTGAGTAACATACAGTAAATAAAAGAAAACAATTATTTAACTGAACTGAAAATAATTGATTTATTAATAAAAATAAAAATTATTATTCAATAAACATGTAATTTATGTTGCAACATCTCATAAATTCATTGAGCCTATATAGTGATGAATACTTCTCGACCATTTACATAAATATGTGTGCGTGTTAATATAACTAGAATAAAATATCATTAATTATACCGAACTTAACTAATATTCAAAAAAAATATGGTATAGTTCAAATTTAATAATGAACACAAATGCAAACATTTGAAAATTAAAATATAACGTTTAAATAAAACTATATTCATCAGTTAATTAATAATCGAGACGATCAGAAATAGATACTATAAATTACATATTGCGTGTTTATTTTTTTTTTTTTTTTTGTAAATCTCTTTGAATGTTCAATCAAAATTAGTGTAAAAATAAATTCCATTTATATATTCAACTCTAGCATCAAACACGCAAAGCTCTTCAAAATCTCTTAAAACAATATATCTAAATGACAGCCTAATATGAATTCATTGCATTCAATCACACTCATTGCGGGGTGCGATTATTATTCATTAAATTATATACTATGAAAGCCTGTTCGTGATTTTTCGATAAAATTAAAACTTAATAAATTAAAACTTAATTAGAAAATTATTTTGACGTCGATTTGTCATAATAATCGTGAATATAGAGTTATAAATAATAATTATTGTGAATGCTTATTATTTGTTTACACAATTCTCGGATAAAAAAAAAAATTGAAATTTACAATAATTATATTGAATTTGAGAAAAAAAAAAACAAATTTTTAAATTTTATTACTTATTTACTTTTCAAATTTTGTAAAAACTAGTTTTAAAAAGTATGAAAAATCAATTATAAGAAATTGTTTTAATTTTTTTTAAACCATTTTTACAAGCAATTTGTTTATTTTTTAGTTAATTATATACCAACATAGGTTTTTTGTTATTTAGATAAATAAGTAATTTATGGTTTTTTGTATTTCTTTATAATATTATACATATCATGCCGACTTTTGTTCTTTATTTATTTGGTTTTGTAGCTGACGATTTTTTTGTATTCAAATTCATAGCTATCGTTAGTCACATCTGCTTACGATTTGTTGGCAATGTGATTTCATTAGTTTTGACTATGTTATACATATATTATAACGCTGAATGACACATTTAATTTTTTTTTAAATTAACCATTTTTATATTAACACTATTATTCTATTTGTTGATCTCAGTGATCACAATCTTCAAACAAATAAAAACATAGATTGAACAAATGAAAATATGAATACATATGGTGTTATTCATAAACACAGGTGACAATGTTTATAGATTTAATAAGAACATAAATTCAATTTTATCTTTAAAAATTAATATTAACTTAATAGGTTATAATACATAGTTTGATATTTAGAATAAGAGAAGATCTTCATTGGAAAAGAGTCTTAATTAATAAATAAAGTGCATGACTGCGTCACACGAACTTGCTCTTGTAGTAAAAGTTTCGTTGAATTTTAAAGAATGGGTGTAATATAAAATTATAAATTAATAATTATTATACATATATGTATGTGTTTAATAAATTGAAGAATGGAAATTTAAACATGAAACACGTTCTTTAAATTGATAAAACAAGTACTTAGAATTTTTTAATCTCAGAATAAAGAACGCCATCTCAATTCTTGAAAAAATATAAATTAATGCAGACAAATTTTAAAAAATCGTTGCAGCGGTTTTCTTAAAAAATAATTTTTTTTTATATAAAATTTTTTGAAATTTTTTAGAAAAAAAATTTGGTTTTTCATTTTTAAGAATATAACAATATGCAACTGAAACCATACTTTCAAAAAAAAAATTCATCAACCCGTTTTCAAAACAAAAAAGATTTTTCAAAAAAATTTTGAACTTTTTTTTTAAATCCAAAAAATACTTTTTTGAAAATATTTGAAAATATTTGTGTGCAATATTATTCACATTTAATAGAACTTTCAGAATAAAAAAATTGATCAAAATTGGTTCTGTGGCATGTACCGTTAGTAACGGTTTTTGTTATTTTTTTTTCACCAGACACCAACACTAGTACACACAAAAATTAAAAAAAAAACACTTAGAGCCATTTGCTGAACCGAAACTTAAGTATTTATGTTCAACTTAAACGCTACTTTTTCCACTGTCACATAAGCTCTTATGTTGAACTTAAAGCCATTTTTAAGATAAATAACTTTTACAAAATACTTGTATGGGAAGTACCATTATTTTTTGAGCTAAAAAAAATCTCGATTTTTCCACTAGGAAAGAAAATTGCTTCATTAGTTAAGGCTTTAGGCCGGGGTTAGACAAACAGTCAGACAAACGGAATTGCGGGGCCCACTTTTTCGTGTTCTCTATCATTGTAATGTCAAGTTTTCGATTTTTTGCAAGAGTCCAAAACTTGCCCTATATAGTACCTTCATACATATATCGCAAGTAAAAACGGAGAGCTTTACTTCTATTTTACTAAAATACACTTAGACCTAGTTTTTGGGATTTACTGCATTAGATGCTTTTGATATTTTGTATCCTTCGAATTTTTTCAGATCGATTCATATAATTTTTTTTTGAAAACTGTTTCTTGAGTTAACTGGGAATAAATTTATTTCCAAAGTTAACTGCCTATGGTTAAACTTACTACTGAAAATCTGGGCCTTAAAGGGTTAATAAATACTCGTACAGTTCCATTATCATGATCAATTCCATTAAAGTTTATTAAAATCTAAGCCATTCATATTTAGAAGAAAATTGTAGATTAAATTCATTCCTACCAACTAAAAACACGCACAGAGTCACATTTTGGTTGAGAGTTGTAAGTAGTCACTATAGGTTCTGTTTCTCCCACGATCTGTTACGCCATCAATTTTTTCAATTATTTATTTGTATTAATTTTATTGAAATATTTTCCTCTATAATCTCAAAAAATGCAGAAAAAATCTTCCTGTTCACTCAGCAAATTTTGTTTAAAAATGACTATGAATAAAAATCAATTGAATTATTACGTCTAGAAGCGAAAATTAGATTGAGATTAATAAATAAATATTCATATACTCTCATAGTAGTAAAATGTTATCCCTGGTTATACCATATGAGGTAGTGAGGGGTATGATAGTTTCTGATTGTGTATAGCATGTGAAGTTAAATTTTTATGAGAATGAGAGGATTTTTTTAGCACTAGTTAAAATTAGATATGTGTGTAGTGTATGTACAGTACAATACGTATAATTAAAATTACATTTAATTGATGCTTATTTGTCATACTCATTCATTAGGCTATTTTAGTGTGTCATGCTATAATAATATGATCACGATTTTATTTTGTGTAGCTTTAAATGAATTTCATGCAAATTTATATGGTTATGGTTTTCATCAACGGGGTTGTTTTGGGAAAGGTAACTCTACTCTATGTGTCACTTTTTTTTTACTGTTACTTTAAAGATCACAATAAAATTATGAGATTTATGAATGATGGTTTGATTTTTTTTTTTGTTGCAATCATCAACAAAAATTGAAAGAATTATTTGAATTATTTTATTCAGGAACAAATGTATTATTATTTCATGTTAAAAAAAAATGTCAAGGCTTCAATTTGTGATAACAACGAAGGGGATATCGTCATACCTTCCGTCAGTCTGTGTGTCTATAAGTAGCTAGAGTCTAACTGGCTGAACAGGATGGTGACGGAGACGGAACTGGAGACGGAGCTGGAATAGCTGTCAAAATATTGAATACACGCAAATTCAATGTTGCGAACACAACGGAACGTA
Source organism: Epistrophella euchroma (assembly GCA_947049315.1). Taxonomy (NCBI): domain Eukaryota; kingdom Metazoa; phylum Arthropoda; class Insecta; order Diptera; family Syrphidae; genus Epistrophella; species Epistrophella euchroma. Next base: position 113,147,162 of record OX346245.1, on the reverse strand, counting down.
GACGCATACGGAGCTGCAGACGCAGACGGAAGAGTTCACCAACTTTTTACTTTTCACGTACGGCACTTTTGACGTTTCAAGAATAAAAACAACTTTTTGGGTCGGAAAAAAATATTGTGGTTATTTGTATCGCGAAAAAATTATTTATTAAAAGGAAAATTATTGGAAACAAAAAATCTGAATTCTGAGCTTGTACACAAGAATATTCTTTTGGTTTTCTTCAAAATACTTTCAAAGCTGTACAGCTCCATTGTGGACATGTAAAAAAAATAACGTACACGACACTTTTTGACAGCTCTCCCAGTTCCGTTTGCGGCTCCAGTTCCGTCATTCTATTCTGCGCAGCCAGTAAACGGGTAGACCGATTTACTTCAAATTTAGTAAGGAGTCTATTTTATGGTCATTTGTTGTTGTTTTTCAAGTCACCCAACCGATTGTAGGTATTAAATTTTTGTAATCTGATGGTGCTTCTTAAAAGTTCAAAAACTATCGCATTTAAAACTTATTTGCTACAACATTTTCAAATTAAGTATGAAAGTGGTTCGTGCTTACTTACTTTTGTCGAACATTATACGTATGAATAATTCTTAGGAATTTTACATGTTTGTAGATACTCTTCATTTGACCCAGTGCAAGTTTTTCCTGCGTGGTGCAACCTATAATCTATTGTTTTGAATATTTGTTTCAGAACCCTGGTACTAAAAGATAACATCCAGACCGAAATTGTTCTAATTCTGGTCATAATTCTCAAAAAAGCAGCATAAAAGTAGGACTACAAGGGACACATCCGCCGACGTCATTTGACCAACAACCATTTAATACATGATTTTAATTTGAATTTCTAATGTTTAAAAAAAGTGACAAAACCATTTCATTCAATTGAGTTTGATTCTAATTTAATCTAGATTCTAATTTAGTCTAGCGCACTTAACCCTCTGTAACATTTAATACCTATATTGTTTTTATTTTAACAAGATTTTTCGTCATTTGCGTCATCTGAATTTTTCGTATTAAAATGTTGAAATTAAAAATAGATTTTTTTGCACATGTCAATAATTGTCAAATGCAGTCAATTTTGTTTATTTAAGTTGAATTTATTAAGCTTCAAGATGTAAACAAAATCAAACGGAAAATCTGTTAGTAGCAGACGAACTTTATAATCTATACTATTATATAAAAGAGTAACTTTTTTTGGTTGTCAGTAGTGCTGAATGTATGCACTAAACTCACAAACAAACAAAAAAACTCTTTTAAAAAATAGATATAATACAAATTTCACTTATCTGGTATGCTATAGGATACAGCAGAAAAGAAAATTTTTGTTAAATACCGAATAATAAACAAATTAAAAACTTACCACAAAAAAAATCGTATGGAAATTTTCTAAAATCAAGCATGTAGGTATTTTCCTTGAAAAATTCTGCTTTATAGATTTTCAACTCACATTTACTTCAAGCTCAATTATTTATAAGGAGGAGTTGTTTTGCCATGGAAAATTGCCTTTTGTGGCATGTGGATTTGACGATAAATCGTCAAATTCCATATTTTTGGTGGGCTGATTCCTGGAATCGGCTCAAAAAAAAGAGTTTTTTTTTTTTTAGGTAGGGTAGTATTTTTGTTTTTTTTATTTTTAGGGAACATTTTTGGTGAAAATTAAGTGGTGGGTAGTAAAAAATCTTCATCGAAAAAAAAAAAACGATTCAAGCCATGTGCAGTATAATGTGCCTTGGTAGGTGGGAGCGAGAAGTGAGTTTTGTTTTCACCGGCGACGAATTGTGTTGATGTTTTTGTGTAATAGGGAAAAGTTCAAATAAAAAAAAAAAAAAAACATCAACGGTAGGGATTTTCTCTTTAGTAAGAAATAGTGGTATGTGAGAGGTAGGTATAATATTTGCAGCAAAAATAAATGTTTACTACTGAAATTGTTTGGTTTGGTGGTGGGTGTTTGCTGGATATGGTAAATGGAAACGAACTATAGGCAAGGGCGTGCACAAGGAGGGGTAATGGGCATTTAATGCACCCCTAATAAAAATTATTTTTAATTTTTTTTCTGAGTAAATTATTAAACGATCTCAAGAGCGCACGTAAATAGGATGGGGGATGCTTATATTACATGTAAATCGGCTTAGTTAATTCACAACTTGAGTTCAATTTTTGGATTTTAAGGTAAGACTGAAATTGGTTGGTTTGGTGGTGAGTGTTTGCTGGATATGGTAAATGGAAACGAACTATAGGCAAGGGCGTTGGTTTGGCGGTGGGTGGTTGGTTTTTTAATACTTTATTTAGGTTAGGTACAAATTTTTTCATGAGAATAAGTGATGGTGGGGTGGTAAAAATATGTATGCAGGTTTTTTGGCAGTGAATTATTCTTCATCGTCAAGAAATAAAAAAAAAACAAATCAAACCATGTGCAATGTGCCTTGGTAGGTGGGAGCGAGATAGTGAGTAGAGTTGACTGTTTTCGCGTTTCGCCGTCGACGAATCGTGGTGATATTTTTGTGTATAGGAAGGTATGGTAAAACAAAACAAAACATAAACAGTCGGTAGGTATTCTCTATAGTGTAGTAAGAAATGATTGGAGTAGGTATAGGTATGAGTAGGTAGGTATAATAGGTATTTGCAGCAGAAAAAAAATGTTGGTTTATTAGCGGTGGGTGGTTGGTGATGGTGAATAGAATCGAACTTATTTAGAGGCAAAGGCGTGAACAAGGAGGGGTAAGGGGGCATTTGCACCCCTTATACAAATTATTTTCATTTTTTTTTTCTGAGTAATTACACAATCAAGGACGCACGTAAATAGGATAGGGGGATGCTTATTACATGAAAATCGACTAAATTTACAACGTGAGTTCTAATTGTTGGATTTTAAGGTAAGACAGAAATTAGTTGGTTTGGCGGTGGGTATTGGTGAAGTTAAATGGAAACGAACCTATTTAGAGGCCAATGTGTGCGCAAGGAGGGGTAAGGGGACACTTGAATCACTAATACATTTGTTTTTCTAATTCATTTTGTTGAGTAACTACACAGTCAAGGGCGTAGGTAAGCAAAGGTGATGTGGGGGTGCTTATTACATTCAAATCAGCAAAATTTACACCTTGAGTTCTAATCATCGGATTTTCAAGGTTCGAGATTTTAAACGAAGATTAAATGTAATGTGGGAACACAAGAAGACAAAAACGTGCGCAAGGAGGGATCTGGTTTCCAGAATCGGCTCAAAATTTTTTTTTTTTTAGGTAATACCTACCTACCTAAATATGTATTTTTATTTTAATAGGTAGGTACCTACTTTATTTAGGTAGTACAAGTGGTAAAATTTTTTTGATGTTGATAAGTGGTTGGTGGGGTGGTAAAAAATGTATTCCGGTTTTTTGGCACGGAATTATTCTTCATAGACGGCAATAACCCTTGCTGGGAAAAAATGCTTCGTTTTAAGAATATGATAGGTATATGGTAGAGAAGAAGAAAAAATTTATCTTTTCATTGATAAATTATTAATTTCTTTGTCAAGTGGTTACTAACAAAATTCACGGTCGTTCGTTCCTTAGAGGGTAATGGGAGGTAGGTATAACATAACATACAAATAGTCTGATTTTCAAAGTTGTCTTAAAATTACACTATAGGCAGGCAGGTAGGTTCATAATTAGGTGCATTACATTTTTATTCAAATGCAAGCCCACACAACCCACACACATAATTTTAGGAAAATAATTGTCAATGTTCATTGATACGTGTGGAGGCTTATTTTCAATGTTACCTGACAAAAAAAACGTCAATGCTACCTGACAAGTAACATGGATGGTGTGTAGCGCTCTTTAAGCTGAACATTTTTCGAGTGCTGATTTTAAATCATCTTTTTGGTCGATATTTGGTTGTCAAAGGTTTTACTAAAGAAGACCCGGGCAACGCCGGGTTTTATCGGCAAGTCGTACATAAGAATTTTGTAACATATGCCATTATCGTCACCATGTTTTCAAGGTGCGAGTAAAAACATTTCAAAATTAGTTTTTAAAAATAAATACACGTCATTAGCGTCACTTTTGCTCGTACTTACGAAAACTTGTACTTTGTGGGTCAATTTTGAACGAGATTTACCCATAGATAACTTTTGACGTAGGTAGTACCAAAGAATATAAAGTTACCAAGAATGCGCATCTTATACAAATTTTGTACTGCACATTTTTATATGGCGGGTTCCAATATTGCGACCTGCTCCCAGAGATTTTGCTTTTTTCAAGGACAAAAGAGCAGACTGTTTCAATGTGTGTGGTATCTCATTTTAAAAGCGCTGAGAGAATTATTGAAAAGCCCATAAAAAAGCCAAAGTGCGGGTTCCAACATTAGAACCCGACATTTTTAGTAGAAAATTTGTATGAGATGCGTCTTCTTGGTAACTTTATGTTCTTTGGTAGTATCTACGGCTACGTGAAAAATAATTTAAGTCCAAGTTGAATCGAAAAACAATTCCATTTTTTTTGTGATAAAAAATGGCAATATGAGAAGTGATACATTAAATTGTAATTTATACTCAGGACTTGTTTCGAAATACATAAATGTATCTGTAAGTAAAGTGTTGATTAGTTACTCGACACTGTTTTTAACGGTACTTATGCCATAGTTGAAACTGTTTTTAATTATATAATAATTATTTTTTAAATATATAAATTACATAAATTTGATATGGCACAACAGCTCTAAGAATCAAGGCCTAGTGACCTATATATGTATAACTCTCAACCATTCCTGTGTGCGTATGTCTGCAGCATGGTGGTTACCTAACGGTTTGTGGCCGAATCCGAATGGCTTAGGTGAGCAGCACTTTTCTATGTCAGGAGATAGTCTTAGAAGATTTTTCAGTTCCTCGCAAGAGGCCAGTAGCTCTGAAAAACACTTTTGTTTTTAAGTATCAGAAACTGGGAATCGAACTCCAGCCTCTGGTACCATTTTTGTTTTAATGATACCTACAGAAATTTAGAAACTACTTTTGTCAAAGCAATTAAGGGAAGAAAAAAAAAATTTTTTAGTGTTTTTTGAAGAGATTTATCTCTGTGAAAAGTGGATGTATTGGAGATGAAACAAAAAGAATTCTGAAGCTTTATATTTTTTGTATTGAAAAATTTTAGCAAATGATTTTTTTTTTAAGGTACCGTAGAAAAAGCAGCAATTTTTTTATTTGAACATTGTCATTTTCTTTGAAATTTTTTTTTTTGAGCCAATTTAATGGTTTCGATAACTTGTTTATTCAGCTTTATGGTCGTCTTTTTTCGTCATTCTACAATTTTTTTCAGAATATCTGGCATTGAATGAAAAAAACAGACTTTTGACTTTGACTACCAATATCTTCGCAAGGAATGACGACAAGGAAAATTTAAGGGTAGTTTTAAAAACTGGAATTAATTTTCTACAAGATTTTTTCAAATCTTTATAACGATTATTGTTTTGGCTCCTCATCGTTACCATTCAGAAAAGGTAAAAAAAACGACTAAGACTTTTTGTAAATCTTATACTGTCATCAAAATGGAAACAAAAAGACCAATTGCTGCCCACTTTTTTCACAGTTTTGCGTTACATAGTTACAATGCTGATAAGCGTTGAAAAGAAAAAAAAAATTGGAGCAAAAATTGAATAATTTTTTTTAAATTTTAAAAATGTAGTTGTGATTTTTTCTCTCGAAAAGATATTTTGCTTCCCATTAGAGCCTCATCAGTCATCAAAACTGTGAAATAAGTGGGCAGTAATTGATCTTTTCCTTTCCATTTTGATGAAAATTTCACAATGTTTATGAACCACCCAATTTGTTTAGTTGGTTTTTACGACTTTAATCATTCGGTACGTGAAAGCAGTTCAATGGATCAATTTGAAAATATACAGAAATATTGGTGGTCTATTAGGTCTTTAAAATGTCCTACCAAATTAAAATTAAAATTTTTGGGTCGTGCTGCTTCTTATGATTGCGCAATAGCGGTACCTTAAAAAAATCATTTGTTAAAATTTCTCAATACAAAAAATATAAATCTTCAGAATGCTTTTTGTTTCATCTCAATACGACCACTTTTCATAGAGATACAGCTCTTCAAAAAACACTAAAAAATAAAGCGATTTTTTTGTTCCCTTAATTGTTTTGGCTGAGTATTTTTTAATAATATATCCCCAACGATATTTTGAAGTCTCTTTTTGTATAAATATAATTTTTTTTTTCAACCATTACGACGTTTGTTTTTTGTTTATTTCTAGATTAAATCATTTTAGAAGTTATTTTATCAATTTAAAGAACAAGTTTCATGCTTCTTTACTATATTTTCTCTTAATTTATATAGGGTACAAATTTATATACATATATTTATATGCATTTATAATAACTTTTAAATAGATTTTAATATCTTATATAAAGTCTTTAAGCCTTTTAAACCACAAGCGCAAGTTTTTGCGATGGAATGCATCGTGCATTTTATTTATTAAAAATAACTTAGATAAAAAAAAATGTATATCAAAAATGTTTATAGAAGTTTTTATCGGATCGAAGTTTGATGATGAAGGGTTGTTGATATTTTATAGTTTTATATTTCATCGCTGATAGCAATATTCATTTAATCGATATTTTATGATAACTCGCCTTGAAAAATAATAGCAAGTTTCTGGCAAATTTATTCAAGGCCTTCTTGAAAATTTGTAATTTGGAAAAATCTGGAAGAGAAAACTTGTTCAATACTTGTAAGGCCCTTGCTAGTAAGATCTTGTTCGGCAAATATTGCTATTTCATCAGATATATGTACCTACCCAGTGTATAATTAAAACGCAAAAACTTTATTGAAAGAAAAATTAAGTTTTCCAACATTTTATTTCTGGTATTGCCAATTAACACAGTGGTTAACGTATCAAATCTCAAATAAACCAACCAACAGTCAAGGGCATTGCTAGTTTCAAAAGAAACTCCTTCTAGTCGCTTGTTAGTTCTTATCTATGTATGTAAAACTTTCTAAGGCCATAAGTGAATTGGGTTAAAATGGCGTTATATTTTACCCGAAGATTAATTTTTGACACTAAAACCTCGTTAAATAGACTTTAATTAAAAAAAATTAAAAAAAATAAATAAGATTTATTTGAAAAAAAAAAAAATGTTGCTGCAACATCTTGAAAAATATTTCATAAGCATCTTTTCTCATAAATTTATGTTGATTTTCCATAGTTTTTTCGCGAAAAATAAATTTTTAATCGCCTTTTTCTCTCGAGATATCAAATTTTGAGTAATATCGGAGATATTATGGCAACATTATTTAGATACATTTCTGGCATCATTTGTTTATCAATATACCTATAAAATTGTTTCTACTTCTAACATACTTGAACTAAAGGTAATATTTACGTGTCACAATTTGGTCTATTTTTTCATTAAACCGCATCTCAACAATTTTTACTCATCTTTTATTTATTCATATAGCTAGGAGGATGTTGCTAAGCACAAGATACCTATGCATCAAATCCTATATCGAAATTGAATAAATAGGTATAGGTTCCTACCTACAAAAAAATTAATTTTGGAAAACAGAAATCAATTTTGCAGCTCGTACATTAACCCTCAAGTATTTAATTCCTTTTACTGTATAAGAAAATACGAACAAACAACTTTTTCATCGCAACCATATGTTTCACCAAAAACCACTCCGTCATTCATTAGAACACACCCCAAACAACATCCCAAAAAAAAAAACCAAATCGCCAAAAATGTCAATGAAATTTAGCCACTGTAATTAATATGACTTACCTTTTCATTGTAGGATGTGATCCAATTTTCCGATTTCATAAGAACGCTGTTTTATTTATCACGTTTCACAAATATGGGAGAGAAAATTTATATGCAAAAACAGAAACCAACAACAACAAAATTGTTTTCTTTTTTGATTGTTGGTTTAATTTTATAATTATTGTTATTATTTTTTTCTCGTTGTAGGTATTAGAGATTCGCTTTTGAGCTTCTTTTTATTTTTTTTTATAACAATTTATTTACTGCGCCTTGTTTCGTGATGTGAGTCCAACAATAACAACTTAAACTCTCTCAATTTCAATTATGATGTATCTCTAAAAAAAATTGTGTTTAGAAAAACACAAAAACTCACGAAGATGGAATTTATTGCGCTCGATGATGATTTTTGTATTACTTTTATTTTTTTTTATTGTGAGCCTTGTAGTTAGCGTTTCTGTTGCTTATTAGAAGGAATTTTTCAAATCGCTGTTAATTTTCACTCAATCGTTGTTGAGTTTCTATAGATGACCAATAATATTTATGAATTGAAAGTCTTCGATATACACTTCAACTCTTTAATTTAATACACTTCGATTTTCCATAAATTTATTATTATTTGCTTAAAACAAAAATGCACTTTTAAAAATCACAATATGTTTCCTTTTACGCGAAGAGACCCACACGCAATAAAAAAAAAAATATGCTCTAGGTATATTATTTTAAAAATATACTTATTATTCACAGATGCGCATTTATACGTAGCTTTATGAATGTTCTTGCTAAAAATGTCCTATCGCCTTTCTTATTCGTATAAAGCTTGGCACTTGAATTGGACAAGAATTGATTTTGCTTATATAGTGTCACTTGTAAGAGTTCCCTTATTTTTGTGTCTTTTTTTAAATTTCTGTATAGGGTGGTCGTTCAGGGATATTATAGTGGTGCAGATAATTTTTTTTTTTTTGCCTCTATAGTTCTTAACACCACATGAAATTTTCTAATTACCGCAGCTGTCAGATAATGGTGCGCACATTTGTCATAGGTAAGAGTGTATAACGTAATTATACGATGAAATAGTCAAAATGGATTTCACTTTAGTCGGCTTTCTTAAAATAGCTCAACACTCTAAAGACGGGTAGATATAATATTGTATTATAGTGCAAGACAGATACAAATGTTGACGAAGAAAGGAAAACAATAAACGTGTATAGGTATTGTTCAATTTAATTTCTTTTTTATTTAATTTTTTTTTTTATAAAAATAGCTTCAAGTTTGACCCCGTGTCACGTCACTTGAGATACAAAATAATAGAGTGTTAAGAAGGGTTAAGTCAATTTCACTCTGCGATTGGTTTTTGAGTGAGCACACACAATAAAACTTTTTCCAAATGTTTCGAGAAAAGTCTATATTCTTCGACGCCTGATGTATTTTTTGCTTTGAAATTTCAAAAAAGAAAAAACTCTAATAATTTTTCTTATAGAATAATTTTTCTTTAAGGACAAACTTTGTCTTTTAAAAATAAAATATTAAAAATATTAAATCAAGTGATTTTTTTTTTTTTTGTTTCGCAGGAAATATTTTTACAACACGAACGATTAACTTGTGAGTTTTATTATCTGCAGATTGCTTCTCATCAACTTCACTTTCGTACGCGGTCACACTCACTGAACGACTGGTTGCTTGCTAGTTTCATTATTCTTATTCCACTAATTGAGTGAAGAGTGAAAACGAATATTTTGTGTTCCCCAATGTTTCTCTGTTGTATATACAACAACTTTTTGGATCACCAGAAGGGGGGCATTGTGCACTCATACATTGAAATGCCAACAGACGTAAGAAACTTGTTACGGTTACTCAAAAGGGGGGTTGTGAAGGCGCCGGGTTGTACTGTACCGCGCGCCGGCCGTAGAACGACGACGTTTATGATACTGAAACTGAAAGATACAAAAGTATCTTGTTGTTGTAGGTTGACGCGCTACTCTAAGTTGAATATTTCCCCAACTTTGGTCTACTGAACGACTTCTGTTCTATTGGGTTTGGCGTTGGCATTTAGTGACCACCACAATAATGCTATAAAAGTCGCATACCTAGTTGGAAGCAGTTTTTTTTTTTTTTTTTTGTATTTTAAAGCCGAAGGGGAAAGCCTGCATACTTGTTAGAATGCCACCATCAAATCTCGACCATCCCAACCTCCCCCCGCCTCATCAATAGATACACTCTCTCTCGTTGATTATTAGAGCGGTTTTTAGAATGTTTTTGTTGTTGGGGTTGGTGGGGGTCTGGGTCTGATTGTATAGAATTCTTGAAACAAATGCAATTCCGTCGAGATGCGGCGGATTTCATGATTTTGATTAAATAAAAACATCGAAGGGTTCTGATGGAGAGACGCGGTGATGGTGCATTTAGGGAAAGGTTTTTTGCTCTTCACCCCTTTGCTTATAAGAGCTTTATCTATTACGTCAGAGTGTCTTACCCCAGGTTTTACGTTTGCTTTAGTTCAACTTTCAAAAGCTCTTCGATATTTATGTTATTAAGAAGATTCTTGTACGCGTCGTTGTATGGCGTTTTCGTCCCACTGTTAGATCATTATAGAAGTCGTGCAGCTTTTAGAGAAACTTTTTTTTTTTTTGTGAATTGAGTACTTCGTAAAAGTACTACTACTAGAGTGTTAGTATAATAAGTATCTATGCTATGTACATTTTGAGTAGCAGAAACAGAAGCTTTGAATGGCATTCAGTTGGTGGTGCTGTGCTGGCTGAGTTGTAGGTAGGTAAGTATATTTCTTTACTGCAGACACACACACCCGGTTACCTAAAGTGGTATATTTCGACCTGGTTGTAGGTATTATGGCATATGGAGAGAATGGCAAAGTTGTTTGGTTCATTGAGTTTTACTTTCAAACAATTGGGCTGATGGTTATTATATGGATGTTTGTTTGGGAATTTTGTTTTTTGTATAAAATTTTTGAATTATTATTTTTTTTTTTCATTGAAAAGAAATATTTTCAATTAATTTAGTTAAATTGAATTTTTAATTTAAATATTTACTAGATTCTAGATTAAAATCTCTATTTAATATTTCAATCAGAAAGATGAGCAGAAAAAAGCGTGACGATATCGGTAAGAGAATTAGTTATACCTACAAGGCCAAACATTCAGTTAATACCACTGAGATTTTTCGATTTTAAAGGTAGGTACCAAGGCAAGACTCACACAAATATTGTCTTGTTTCTTCTCAGAGCAAAAACAATAACACTCGGCAAATTAATTTCTGAATGACACCCAAAAACACTTTGTTGGCAATATGGCTCAACATCAGCCATGCATTTCTCTCGATACAGGAAGGTACGCCACAAAGAGAGTTACTGCTCCTATTTCGCCAAAATTTATTCATCTTAAAATCAAGAAAGTGCACATTGTTCAACAAGGGTCATCATTGTTTGGCAAAATTCATTTGGCATTTCTTGTTTCACCTTAGTCGTTAAATATTTTGTTTAATTCGCAATTCTTAATTAGCAATTTAAATTTTGTTTTTTATGAATTACGTTTTTCAATCATTCTGCAATAAACATTCGGCGGTTTTATATTTCGCTTTTTGTTAAAAATATTTTCAATCATTTCGCAAAATTCATTTGGCAAATTATTCCTTAGTTTTTCTTTGTTAAATTGTTTATTATTTGACCAAGTGTTTTTTCGCAAAATATTGTTTCGCCGTTTCATTATTTTGTTAAATAACGCTTCGCCGTTTAATCATTTCGAGAAATATCGTCAAGCCGTTTTATTGTTTCGCTAAAAGATCATTTTCGCCGTTTAGTTGTTTTGATCGTTTGACCAATCATTACCATCGTCTCTTTTCAAGATTAATCATGTTTTTTATTTGAGAAGTGTATATAATTTTTTTTTATTTTATTTTGAAATAAAAATGAAATTAAGTAAAATCTTTTGTTTAAAATTTTTGACATCCCTTTTGTCGTTCAAAGTATTTAGGTAAGTACATAACAGAAAGAGGATTTTCACATTTTACTCCAAGGAAAAAACGGTTTTAAGCAATTGGGCAGTTATTTTCGTAGGTGCATTATATTTTTTATATTCTCTATTCAGTGTTTTTTTGCTTTTTTTTTATTTGGCAATTTGTTGTTCAGTACCATTAAATTACGTGCCTTAAAATTTCGCGCGAAATTTTAAGGCATGTAATTTAATGGAAGCCAAAACATTGCCAAACAATTGAATGCCAAATAAAAAAAAGCTGAACAACAAATTGCCAAATAAAAAAAAGCGAAATAACAAAATGCTGAATGAAAAATAGCAAAATAATAAAATGCCAAATAAGAAAAAGCCAAATAACAAAATGCCAAATAAAAAATTGTCAAACCTAAAAATGTATTCGTCTCCGATCTGGCGTGGTAAGTCAGGGAAATTTTACTGTAACTGAAATTTAACCTGAACTTTTTCGGAATTGACTTTTGTCGCAATTTCATCACTGTAGGATGGTGTTCACATTGCACTAAGGCCTTGTGCACATGAATCGTCGTGTCATAGACGCATACAATATTTGTAATGTAGCGACGGCTAACCTTCTGCACACGAAACGTCACGTCATAGATAATTCACTATAAATTTTCAATCAATATCATACAATTTCTCGTTTTTTTCTGTTTTTTTTTTTTTTTTGCAAAACTGTCAAATTGGTATAAGGGTAAAAATTTCTTATATTAATTGGCTTTTTGCTTAATAATTTTCCGTTAGTCAGTCCTGAATTAATTGTGACACTTTCAATTTTGTCCTGCTATGTTTTCTATGTTATTAAATTTTTTTTTATTGAATTCATATTAAGTTTGAAAAGCACTCATTAAAAAGGGGTTAAAGCTATAGTGCAATGGACATTTTTATTGCATTACAATTTGCATAGAAAACATGGCACGACAAAACATGACATTAATACAACCTTCACCAAATCACATCTACATACCCTTGTCAGAACCTCTATCGACATCGTATATTCTTTTCTCCACCCTATTAAATAAAATTCATCACGATTGGGTCCCACAAACTTACTATTATGACACTGTGGATTTAAAGTCTGAATATTGTAAACCAATTCATCTGATTTTAAAAGAAATTAGTGAGTTAATAATGAGCCTTTATTGTATAGGTATGTCACTTACCAAAAATGTAATTTAGTTTAAGGTAAAACATTTTAGTTAAATTTACGAAAAGTTTTAATAAAAAAAGTGGGAGTCATTTCTGAGAAAAAATAGATTTTCTTTAGAGGGTTGATAACTGCTGCTGGGAGGTTACTACTAGTTTTCACTATAAGGCAAGGCGCTCACTGTAGTGTTGACGAACTGGAGTGGTAAAGGAGTAGCAAGTGGCAGTGGAGTGGTGAGCAAGTGGTTTGGCGATGGAGTGGCGGCGAAGTGATATGAGCAGTGTTGCCATAAAATATTTTTGGAGATCGGGAGATTAGCACATCGAAAATCGGGGTTAATCGGGGAATCAGTTTTTAAAAAAAATTTGAGCAAATCGCTATTTTTTTAAAGATAAGTATTAGTATTCATTGTTTCATTTTACTTTTTTTTAATTTATTTCCTTTTGTTTAAATTGAGATACTTATATGTTTTTCTTAGTTTTATAATAGTGTTTAAACACAGTTGACATTTGGTTAGAAGCTTAAAAAAAATAAGTTTAGATAAATAAATAAGCGCTTCTCGATTTTTAATTACAAAAACGGAAAATACTTAACAAGTGGATAAGAATATTTTTTAAAAAACACAGGTGGTAAGGATAACTTAAAAAAAAAATATTTTGCTATAGCGTGATTTGATTCTACATAATCAATGAAAAAACTAACTTGCAGAAAACTTTCGTGCAAGTAGCCCTAAATGAATAAAACATCAATTAATAATAAGGGAGATAAAGAAGAGCTAAACTACCAGCGAAAACGCACCAAAACATAAAAATAGACGACGCACGGCGACAGTGACAGCGATGGGAAAAATGTACAAATCAATACGCTGCGTTTGAAAGAAGAGAACCGATTTCATGATAATTGCGAATAAATGACAAATTGGATATTGTAAGTTAGGTACAGAAAGGTTAAGATAAAGATGCTTCTTTTTTAATAAATTTATAAATTATGTAAATTCAAAAGTGGCAAATTTATTTTAAAAAATCGGGAGAAAGTGCCATGTTTACATCAAAAATCGGTGTATCGGAAATACCTCTGAAAATCGGGAGAAATACGATAAATCGGTGTTTCTGGCAACACTGGATATAAGAGTGAAGAAAAATACGCTCACTAGCTCTCGGTATATAAGTCAATAATCACAAGCATACTTTTGGATTTCAAGTAAGTCCAGTGCTTAGTTTATCAGAGTGGAACTAGTAACCGGAAGTTTACTTTTTTATAATTTTTGGTCTCTTGAGGCAATATGGTATGTAATTGGAGGAGGGCCCAGCTAATTTTGAAAAAAAAAACAGGTTGTAAAACTTTCTAGAGGCTCTTTAAAAACACTAGATTTTACACATATATCGCAAGTAAAAAGGTAGATGAAATTGGCTGGAATTAAGGATTAGGATTTACAACCGTTCAATATTTTACAATAGCATACATATGTAGGTACATACATATTCATGGGAGTAAGATAAGTAGATATATACATATGTATGTACAACATACATGTAAATATAAATGTTTAAATGTACATAGTTCTACATTTTTTGTATGCATATCTACACCACTTTTATTTAATTTTAACAAATTTAAAAACTATAACTTATGTATGTAAATAAATACATACCTCTTATTTTTCGGATTTACAATATTTCCCCGCGCAGTCGAAAACAATTTATTTTGTTATACATACATACATATGTACATACATATGTAATATATTTGATTTATTTTACATAACTTATTCTTCGTTTAAATTTAAATCTTGGTTTTATCTGAAAATCTTCATCCAGCTGCTGTTTGTGTTTTAAAGCCCATAAACGATATATGAGTTTATTTCTTGATGGTAAACGACGCCAGATGTTAGCTGCTCTTTTTATTGATATTTTTGCATTTAAATTATCATTTCGAAATTTTTTCACGAAAATAAAAAACGGGTTTAGTAATTTTTTCTTTTTCTCTAAATTTGTTTTCATTTGAAAATTATTTTTTTTTATTTTTTTGACTTAATACTGAAAGCACTATAATTTAAGCCGAGAGAGTATTATTTTTTTTTTGAAAATTTAAAACTAAACTAAACCTCTAAATTCCTATAAGAACGAAAAAAAAATTACATTGAAAAACATGATTGAATTCGAAAAATTCATCGGGCATTTAGTTTTGAAAGTTTATTCAACGATGAAGCAAACTTTTGTTGGTAAACAGAACTGCTGTTTGAAAGCGATATGATTGGAATTCAGGAGAAGCTAGAGGGGGGCTGAAGCTCCTCTTGAAAGGATTTTAATATAAGGAAATCCTTATTTTTCTTAATAAAATAAGACAAAATTTAGAAGATGTTTTCAGAAATGTTCTTTAATGCACATCGCAACTTAAATTATTTTAAATTGAATTTCGTTAAACAAACAACACTTTATAACCCAGAAACGTAATTTACTGAGGCCATTTTTATATTAGAAAAAGATGCTCTGCAATTTTCCCTAAGCCTAAAGATTAGATTAGAACACAAGATGTTAGTATTTTAAACGAACATTATCAGAATTTTTTTGGAAACTTATTTTTGTTGATTTTTTATCCAAAAAATTCCGAAAAGGTTCGCTTAAGAAGCTTGTGTGTAGATTTCTTTGGTTCTATTTATCTGTTTATATATTTTTATTCTATGTTTGCTACTGAAAAAATTAGCCAAATTTAAATGGCCTTGTTTAATATAATTGATTCAATTCAATTGATAGCTTTCAATGGTCGTTAGTCCATAAAATTCAGGATGAAACGCAAAGTTTTGGTTAAAGCTATTCAACAAGCCCCCTCCGAAACAAAATGCTGGCTACGGGCCTGACCGTTCGCTGCACTTTTACTATGTTAAGGTAAGAACATGTCATTCCAGCAGGACGGCACCATATGATAGGAACACAGCAGCGCGCGACACAATTTATACTTATTTCAGTTTAAAATTCTCTGCCTCTTAAAATCACCGCTTATGTGCAAGAATTGCTCGAAATAAGTTGTAACATTCTAAGTCAAATGGAAATAGAAAATGAAATGACAATTTTTTTGTTTAAATTTTATAGTGTTGCACAACAGAAATAAGACAAATACGATTAAGATTATCTCCTAGTCCAAGCTGCCGCCACTGCGTCGCGCCGCACCGGCTCGGTCTAACCTGCCATATTGTCCTGAAACCAAACCCCATAGAGATGAATTCTCAAAACTTATATTTTTTGGCAATAAAAACACACGCACACAAAGTTCTTTTAAAATTTAACTTAAATACAAATAAAACAACTCTACACATTCTAATCCAATAAGCTGTAACACACATACATAATTATATACAAAAATTATCCTAGAATCATATCATGGTGTTCAAGCCCACAAGTGGTTTTCACATAACAATTTTCCTTTTATGCATTTGCATTTCCTTAAGCTCCCTCTCGTCTCAACAACGCCGCCGCCACGCCATTTACCAAACGGCGGCGAAAACATGAAACACATTCCATGTATAATCCAGAATACCCATGGAGATTTCAAAAATAATCCATCTACATATTATAGTAGAAGGTTGGATGAACTTTCAAAGTTTAAATGGCTCTTTAACATCCATCGAACACTCACTTCTAATCTTTCGACATTTTGCACATGAAGCCCATCGACGCCAACATCACTGCACGACATCATTACACAGTCGGGCACATGGCCTCCTCTCCCCTCTCCTATACCCACCAACTTATGTACCACATGCAACTTCTTCTCTGCCTGCCGCAAAATACAAATAATTAGGCACTTGTATCGTGTAGCTTCGAGACTTGCTGCAAGTCTATCTATGCACATAATACCAACTATACAAAGCAATGCGAGGAAATCGATGAGCAAACAACGAATCCGGCGGATCGTCTTCTTTACATTTTCATTTAATTCGCTCTATGATGGTTGAGATCTCACCTCTCACTCGACACCATAGAGTACAATCCTAGGGGTTCCGGCAAGCAACCTTATACAATAGTATATTCCTACGTAGTACCTTTTTTCGACACCTCAAACATTCCACCCACTTGTTTTGTGGTGGAGCACGAGCACGAGCACGGAAAGACGCCTCAGTATACCTCAAACTCTGTGTTTCGTCATCCGCATGGCGTTCTAAAAACAAGCACGCAAACAAGGAGTAATCATAGAAGCGCAGATCTAAAAATAGCCAACATCCGCCCACCGAAATCATGCCTTCAAAGTTTCAGACGTCAAGCTATATTGTGATGCTGTGAAAATTATAATCATAGAAAAGTATCTGCATCAATTGCTGTGCTATGGATGGAGGAAAGTTGGCGAGGTTGGTGGGTGGGTGCGATGTTGTATTAGGACATCTTCTTTCAAACCGAAGGTTATTCCTGCTGAGTATTGTTGACACGAGTCTTTTTAAGCTTTAAGCTTCTGATTAAGTGTAAAATTACAACGCAGTATTTTTTTTTGTTTTGTTGGCCTTTTATAAATTCTGTTGAAAGATTAATATTCACAAAACAATTTCAAAAGACGGAGTTATAGTATAGAAGATGGCAAGGAATCTGACACTTTTCACTTGATTAAGCAATCATTTTCTAATCACTGCTTAATCTCTGTGACACGTTACTGACAGAATTTTAATTGACGTTAAAATATTTGGATACAAAAATATTGGAGAGAGTGTTTGCGGAAAAGTTTAGGTTTCCGTACTGAAACAAAAAGTTAATAATGTTGTTATTTCTGGTATGAAAATTTAATTCTTCAGAGATGACAAACTTATAAGAAATTTGACATGTTAGTATCATTTTTTGGAAAATAAAATAAATGCAGAAATGGGGTAAGGGAATTTGAATTACGCACACGTTTTAATATTATAGAAAGACTTGCAAGAATAAAAGTATGATAAAACTCCGTTTGACATTTTTATATTTCGCTTCCAAACAAGAATCTTATTTTTGGGGGAGGGGAAGAGGCATGACAACTCCTACTAGAGAACAAGGGTGTATTGACTCATGTAGACTTTCAACTATTCATGCGTGCGTGTTGCGTGTTATTAGTCGGCAGGAATGAAGGTGACCTACAGTTTATTGCTGAATCTGAAGGGGTAAAATTAATTTATTATGACAGGGTGTACTTTTAATGGCGATAAACTGTGTATTAACTGTTTTGAATTAGCATGTATCTATTCTTGCCTTAATAACTCTAAAAAATTTCATAGCACGTCAGAATGTTTGAAATGAGATACATTTTTTCCGTGGTGTTAAAATGAAGATCCATTTTGCATAATTCCAGTTTTATTCCCGAGTCCAAACTGTTTTGAAGACAAATTTTCATGACAAAAGATACTCTTGGAAGTAAACTCGGAAATGGGTCATAGCAAACTTAAAGTAAGGACGTGTAGAGGCACTCCACAAAGAGGGGTTTTATCTCCTCTACTTTGGCTACTGGTCGTAAACCAGATCTTAGTCAAACTTAGTCTTGACTTAGTCTTGTGGCCTACGCTGACGACATACAAATGGCCTCAGGGAAATTCATACCCACAATGTACCAATCATAAAACCATGACTAAAATTCAAAGACCGGCTGGTATTGGTATTGAAAACTACACCAACTGCGGCCATGGAAACATTCATTTAACTAGCTCCACTAGATCTTTTTACAAAAGAAATGGCAGCCAAAAGTTCTCTACGACTAAAACAGGGTACCTAATAATTGGCCATTTCGGGCACAGTACCATTACGAAATTTATCGACAAAGACATTCAAACTGACATTACAGTGCCAAGCATTGAATTTCAATCCCCACAAGGGACTTATGGACGGAAAACCGGGTTATAAACGATGTTCATATCTCGGTATTTACGGAGGCGGTTCAAAGACGGATAAGGGGGTTGGGTCAGGTATCCTCTCAGGTCTCAGATAAGGCTACATGAAATTTGGCCCCAATGAAAAATGACCCCGATTTAAAAATGACCCCAAACGTAATGAAAAAAAGCCCCAAAAATGTAAGAAATACTCAAAGCAAATCCAAAAATTGCCCTAAAAATATATACGTAAAGCAACAACAAAAGATAAAAGTGGGGCCATTTTTCATAATGAAATTTAACCCCAAAATTAAAAATGAAAAAAGGCCCTAAAATAATGAAAAATGACCCCAATTCACAAAATTTATTCAATTTTTTGTTTTTGTTGCTTTTCATATAAATTTCTGGGGTCATTTTTCATTTTTTGTTTGGGGCCATTTTTCATTGGGGCCAAATTTCATGTAGCCCTCAGATAATACACCCCTAAATAAATCGATAAAGCTTCCTAATTTCTGCGATGTGTTTTAAGCGGAAGTGCTTGCAGTTTATGAAGTCGCAAGAAGTCTTTTACATTCGAACTAGTAAACAAGAATATCGACTTCTTTATTGACAGTCAGGCGGCGATTAAAGCTAACTCCTCCATCATCACTAAGTTTAAACTGGTAAATCGTTGTTGTAACGAGCTAAAATTACTCGGTGCAACAAATACAGTCACGCTTCTATGGGTCCCAGGACACCGTGATATACATGAGAATGAAATGGCGGATGAATTGGCCCAGAACGGGTCATATCTTGACCCGAGCCAAATAGATTCATCTGTATTTATGCCACTAAAACAGGAAAAGAGTAGAATTCACCAGAGTTTCCTCAAAGCCGAAAACGACAGATGGTCATCAATTGATACCTGTCGGGTTTCGAGGAATCTATGGGCGGACATCTAAAAGAAAGAAACATATTACCTTCTCGAGCTAAACAGACCTCACTTTCTCTGTGAATGCCCCAGCTTCGCAAGAGCCAGAAAGACAGCCATCGGAGAATACTTTTTCGACGAATTGGGCGACATCTGTTTGCCACTAATGGCGATTTCCATGCAACAAAAAAATCGGTTCTGCTTAGAAAAAAAATCAGTTTGTTTAGAAGAAAAAATCGAATTTTCGGGACAAATGAAATCTTTCGTAAGAAACATTGTAAAATTCATCCAGAATTCAAAATGGTTCAGGAGGTCCCCCATCTAATCCTAAACTCCACCAACTCCTCTCCTTACCCATCCATATATCTACCTTGCCTTATCCTGGGGAGTACAATGGATCCACTGAGATACGAGTGGGATAATGCGGCTTGCCTAATCATCATCTCTTCAAACCTTACCTACTCTTGGAAGATTTGTCAATTGCTCTTTTCTGTGAAAAAAAATCTGTTTTCAGATGACAGAGGCCGGGTTTCTCTTACCCAAGTAGGTAGGAATCAGTTATAAAAATGTTAAAAATAGTAAAGCCATCGGTTCTGATGGGTTGATTTTCTTGAAGAGCTCTCCAAATGTGCTGGAGATAATTTGACGGGGCGCATGTCTCTTGGCGCGGCAGATCGCCAATCGACAAAATTTTCAATCTCAGATAAATCCTGGAAATTACCAACGAGACCCATCGTCTTTTTATTGAGTTCTATATAAGCCGCATATTTCCACCGACAGAAACTCTATTGATAGTGAAGGGCGAACTCAGAATCCTGGGAAAACTGATCCAGTTGTACTGAGTCAAATTAGAAAAAAAATAAACGCCTGTATAATACAACTGGGAAATATGTAGCTCTTCCAAATGAAGGAAAGGACTTACGCTATCATATCACTTCTTTAATCTAGTTCTGGAAGCAGCAGAGCAGACCTTAACAAGTAAGCACTATCTTCTTGTGATCCGTCCAACTACTTGGGTATGCGATCGACATCGAAATAGGCTCAAAGTCATAATACATCATAATTGTTTGAGACGCATAAACGTAACGTTAACCTTAGTGTCACCATCATCTGGGTTCCGGGTAATTGTGGCATTGAGGGCAATGAGCGGGCAGATGAACTGGCCAGGCAAGGATCAGCCCTTCATAGCTCACTTGCGGAACGAGTTAATATTCTCCTACGGGTTATGAGGGGCAATTTATTCTCAAATTTCCTAACCGAATCTAATCGAAGGTGGGGCAGTCTGAGCAACTGTATTATATCTAGAAAAATGTGGCTCACTTATAGTAAATCCCAAACAAATGATCTAATCTGCAGATCAAGGCAGGACATTGCCAGGATCGTCACAACTTGCACTGCGCACTGGCCAATAGGAGAACATGCGGACAATACTCACTGTCGAAGTTGTGCGGATCAGCAGGAAACGAAAACAATAGTTCACCTCCTCTGTAAATGCTCTGCCCTAGCCCGGTATAGAGTAAAATCCTTTGCACATGCCTTTTATGACGATCTTAACGAACTTTCCGAAATAAAGATCAAAGACTTGATCTCTTTTCTTAACGCAACGAAATGGCTTTAAGACGATGAGACGGTAGCCTTTGCATCGACCCCCTTCTGATTAGCTAGACTAGACTGCTAGTATGCGGACTTCGAGTTTTGAGGGGACACGGGATGCAAGGTAACCGAAGGATCGCAAGGCTATTCTTTTTTTTTTTTCAGCTTCAGTTTCGGTGCCAGCCAACGAGTGCCTAGTATAGCACTTTAAAAATGGTCTCTGATGCGGAGGGTGATTCTTCTGACACTAAAATGTCTGACTCGGAGCGTTTGTGGATGGCCTCCCGCCAGCTTTTACTAAATTCTTCTATAAATAGGTTCCAACGAGTTTATGGTACCAAAACGGCGCTTATCTGCTCTAATTTGGGTCAGCGAGCTAGCTTGTTCGTTGGCCGCCATTTCTACCTACCATATATTTTCGATATTTATCGAGTAAATTATAGTTTAAACAAAACGGTAGAAATTAAAAAAAAAAACTAAAATATTCACAAAACTGGTAAAAATGAAAAAAATAAAAAAAAAATCACAAAATCTGAAAAGTAGCAAATTTTGAAATAGTTCTTTTGTCACTAAGACGACAAATGCAGTGGCGGATCCAGGGAGCTTTGTGTTAAAGCATGCAAAACAATACAAGTTCAAATAAAACCATAAGACTTGACTACATTTAAAACTTTTTGCAAAAAAGTGAAAAAGTGAAAAACAAAAAAATTATTTTTAATCTGTAAATTCAATATGAAATAGAAATAATTATTGGCAGATAAAACACAATTTTCGTATGCTTTTTCGCGCACACGTATCTCTAGCGCATGATTTTGTTTTTCACTTTTCCACTTTTTGCAAAAAAGTCTTTAATGTAGTTAAGCCTTAAAAGTGCAAAAGTGAAACACAAAAAAAATGCGCTAAAAATTCCTGTGAGCTATGTAAGTTAAAACGCATGAAAATTGTGTTTGATATGTCATATCGGAAAATTTCCTCAAATGAAAAGGCCTTCGATACTGTCTGGCACGATGCGTTACAACACAAACTTGTTCAATTTAACTTTCCCATGCAGATAGTTAAAATTATCCAAAGCTTTTTGGGTGGCAGGAAATTTTTGGTAAAGGTACAAAACGATAAATCTTCTATACAAAATATTCCATATGGAATCCCTCAGGGTACAGTACTTGGTCCTACTCTTTTCAATATATTTGTCTCCGACATACCCACTCTGGGAAATAATTTTGGTATTGCAATGTTTGCTGACGATACGGCTATTTTTACATCGGGCACTTATTTTGTGGACGTTTATCATACGTTGCAAACAACTCTTTCCACAATAGAAAAATACTTTTTCAAATGGAAGATTAAGGTAAATCCTTTGAAAACGCAAGCTATTTGGTTTACAAGACGTCGAAAACCTTGTTTCCTCCCAAACAATGTACAACTTCGAATGGGCACCATGAACATTGAATGGTCCGAGCATTGTCGATATCTTGGGGTCATGATAGACAGAAAATTTAATTTCCAAAAACATATATCTACAACTATTGATAAAATAAATCTTTACAAAAGAATTCTATATCCATTAATTTGCAGAAATTCCAAACTTAGCAAAGAAAATAAAATTTTAATGTTTAAATCAATTTTCCAATCTATCCTCCTGTACGGTGCTCCTGTTTGGTACGATTGTGCCAAAACTCACAAACTTAAGCTACAAATATGTCAGAACAAAATTCTAAAAATGATGTTTGATTTACCATGGTGTCATTCAACCATCAGGCTTCATGAGCAAGCCAATGTCAATCTTTTGAACTCCCTTATTGAAAATTTAACACAAAAATTTTATGTAAATTGTTCTTACTCTGATAATGAACTAATCAAATGTTTATCTCCACCATAAATTTATATATAGATTGTAGTACTATATTACACGTTAAAATTATAGGCGGTGAATTTGGAGTGAATGAGCTTGTTGAGTGGAATATTTTCCTTTTGACAATGTTAATTTTCTCCGCAACTATACGACCTAGTTCAATTTATAATTTAAGAAACTTAATGTGGGAGTTTTGCAATATTAGTTTTAAGAATTGAATAAGGGTTTTTGTTCGTAGCTTTCCCTTGAATGATCTATATTAAAATTCAAAATACAACTTTATTATTATATCATAGTTTTAAATTATAGTTGAAAAGGAAAATGTTAATCCTAAATCTCTAACCTATATATATTACCAAATGAAATACTGTTACATATATTGCTACTAAATAAATGATAAATTATGATATTTTTGGTCTAGACTTTTCTACTTTTTGCCACTTTATTGCAAAAAAAATGGCAAAAAGTCGTGAATGTAGATGTTGTTAAGCCGTGTCTACTATTATGTACACTTCTGTTTCGGTATTCGCAAAGTATTCTTGTTCCACTGTTTTCACAAGGCATAATTTTATGTCTTGACTATCGATAGGTCGAGAAATTTGTAGTTGCGTTGAAATGTCAAAATAAATACAGTACTTAATGCAAGACGTCACCGAAACATACTAAAATCGCCTGTGAGTTTTTTTTCATATATGCATCCATTAAGTATTCCCTTAAGAAAAAATATTTTATTTAAAAACTTTAAGGTTAACAAAATTAATCCTGAAATGCTTTAAAAATTACAATTTAACAAATAAAGAAGAAAATCTACAAGACTGGAGAAAATTCCTTCTTCACCAATGGAAGAAGAAACAAGAAACATTATAATAACTCGATATTATTATGAAGAGAGTGTTATTTTCTTAGCTAGGCTATAGGTGGGCGAAACATAAATTATTCATCCTTTGGGAATTTAACTAACTACATTCTACAATATAAGAAAAAGACAGGAGTTGATTCCTCATTTGAATATTTACAACTTACTGGAAGTTCTCAGTATGCTGTTACATATATTAAATCCAAAGGGAAAATAATATGAAACGACGAACAGATTTCTTGCTATTTGTTACTGCACGAGCCGAGCACGTGTAATGTAATCAAAATAAAGCAGGAACTTTAACCTAGGTATATTAGTTAGGTTAGTGTTTTAAATATAAACTTGGATTGAATCCTTACGCAGGTGTTACTATTGCAAAGAATATTCTGTACATTATTGAAGAAAAATTTAAATAGAATGAAATAAAAGATATATACAGGGTGTTCGGTATAAGGTGCATCAAAAAGCTAGAGCGAGTAGGTTGCGGGTTAAGACAAGAAAAAAATCGTATGGGAGGGGGGACCTATTTCTCCCCGTTTAGGCGGGAAGGGCAATTTTCTAAAAAATCGACTTGAAATAGAAAAAAAAATTATTAAAAAACAACGGCAACACTTACAATGTTATATTATACTTTTTTTTGAAGCCAAAAGTTTGTTCTTTTATTTTCTTTTTAATTCAAATTATTTAAGAAAACAATTTTCGAAAAATTAATTTTCAAACTCAAAATTTTGAAAAAATAATGAAAAAAATTGTTTTCAAACGAATTTTCTTAAAAATTTTACGTTATTAAGTTGTAATTTTATTTTAGTATTCAATGCCCCTATTAATTTCCATTCAAACACTAAAAACCGGATGCCTAAATGTTTTTTAGTTTTTGAGAAAATTGAAAATAACGATATCTACTTTCCTACTTAATTAGTAGAAAGAGAATCTTTGGAGCAACAAAATAACCGATGGAAGTCAAATTCAAGGAAAACTTACTTTTGTTATTTTCAATTTTCTCAAAAACTGAAATACATTTTGACATCTGGTTTTTAGTGCATGGCTGAGAATTGATGGGAGCATTTAATATTAAACACGAAAATATTACTTAGGCCCATTTGCTGAAACGAAACTTAAATATTTAAGTTCAACATAAGAGCTTATAAGCTATTAAGTTGAACATAAATATTTAATTTTCGTTTCCGCAAATGGGCCTTAATAACATAAAATCTTGAAAAAAATTAGTTTGAACACAATTTTGTTGTTTTTTTTTTTTTTTTAATTTAAGTTTGAAAATTAATTTTTGAAAAGCTGTTTGCTAAAAGAACTTATTTTGAAAAAAAAAAAGATTTCTGGCCTTACAAAAAGGTATAACATGCTATTGTTATAGTGACCGTTATTTATTAATAATTTTTTTCTGTCTTAAGTCATTTTTTTTAGAAAATTGTCCTGCCGTTATTTTTAAAAACAAAGAGACACTTGAGTATTTTCTTTTCCGTATTTGACTAGAAATTTACAGGAGCATCGAATATTAAAAACAAAATTACTACTTAAATACGTAAAATTTTGAAAAAAAAAAAATTAGTTTTAATAATTTTTTTTTTCATAATTTTTTCAAAATTTTGAGTTTGAAAATTAATTTTTCAAAAACTGTTCGCTCTAGGAACTCGAATTGAAAACAAAATAAAAGAATGGATTTCTGGCCTTATAACATGACATTATAAGTCTTACAGTTGTTTTTCAGAAAATATCGACTTTCAAAATCTTAACAGATCTAAATCCTTTAAATGCCGATTGCTGTCGACTTTAAAAAAAAAAAAAAAACATTTTGAAAAATCTATACAATTTTTTCGATTTTTTAGGTCAATTTTTTTTATCGAGGTTATCAAAATCTACGTCGATATTTATTAAATAGATAAATACACTTTTTTAAATGCCCATACCTGTTTTGTTATTTTTTATTCCGTCAAATAAAACCCGAATTACTGTTGGTAACTTTCACGGTAGTAAACTTCGACTCGACACAGTTAGACCTATCGCCTTCCATGAATGTGAATGGCCCTAGAAGTTCAACAAGTTCACATTTTTTTCAAAAATGGTGGTCATTGAAGCTTCAGTTGAACCATATTTATTTAGATTTTAATTATGACCAGTATTAAACTATACCGTAAATATGTCGTGGTTTTAAGACCAATGATAAAAAAGGTTCACTTGGGCGTATACGTACTTTTTTTTTTTTTTTTTTTTTAATTGTCAGCAATTTTTATTTGTGCATATTAAGTTGGTCAATTGAAATATTACTCATGTCTCTAGGTCAAATTATAGTGGACCCACAGACCGACAATCGACGGACGGTCCGGCGGAAATAACACTTCTCCATCACCGTGGTGTAAATTTTGATTACAACCTCGAATTTTTTTTTATACTCACTGAATCAATAAATAAAACATCTCTTACTACGTTTCCATGTAGTATTTAAGCGAGCTTGAAGCCACTTAGACCCTTTTTATACCTGCATTGAGTTAAAATGAGCTTGAACGGACTCGACCTCAGGTCCTCAGGAGCGGAGTCGAGTCGAAATTTGTTGTGGAGTAAACTTGAAAAGCACCATATGTCATCTCAACACCATTTAAATTCAGCTCAATATCGAGCTCTAAAATCTATAAACGAAAAACCTGGGGACTCATTCCGTAAAACGATTATCACCCGACGATAACGTTTCGACGATAGTCCTACTACACGTAAGCCTAAAAATGCATATCGTCTGGACGATCACGTTTTGACGATCAAATATTTGCTTTACGTAAGTCGATTATCATCAAAACCCTATCGTCAAAACGATGGCTTTTGGACGATACCTAAATAGGTATCGTTTCGCATTTGTTTTCATGATTGTGTGTAAGTTTGTACGCGACTATAGTTAAATGAGTGAAATAATTTACTTATTTGCAAAATGGCAACAAACATTTGAGAAAAATACAAATTATATGAAAATTAAAAAAAAAAAAACGTTTCATTAGCAGGGATCGAACGCCGAACCTTTTGGTTAAGAAGCAAGTACCTATTCCATTGCGCCACCATCTAGTGTAAATTTCTGCCGATTTCTTGGGCTTACAAACAAACCGTGCACTAAAGAACTTCGTTCTAATAACGCAAATTGTTATTATGACATTTCAATGATGGTTTGACAATCTCTGGAAAAACGATAGACGAGGAGATAGTGTTTGAATTACGTGAAGCAAATTATTGACGATCACGTCAGCGATAATCGTTTTGATGATTATCGTTTTGAAAATTACGGAATGACCCCCCTGGGTTGAAAATCCGACCCTAATCCAACTGGAGCTCTCGATTCTGAATATAAACGTAGTATCTGTAAGAACTACCCTTTCACGTGATATGTCCAGTCTAATGGAGTTTTTGAAAACTCAATTCGATACCTTCTTAACCACTTTTGCAACTCATAATGGAATGAAGTTTTAAAATATTATCATTCAAACGCTACATATTGTTAACAATTTTGTTGCTATCGCTCACAGCATCATTTTTTGGGGGTAAAATTAAAAAATTATAATGTATGGTCTGCTGGCAGCTCCAATCAAATATAATATTTCATCTTCATTCTCAGAAGAAGTATTTTTTAAAATTATTTTTCGAGCTCTTAAGATGACGTTTTTAAAAACTCAAATTTGTGAGTGCCCGTTATGGGTTTTTCAGAATCAGCATGAATTGGTTTCTGTTCTTTTTTTTTAATTAAAATATGAAACCTTATTTGGGTACAGGGGGGTTATTCTCAAATGCGCGGCGGATCGCTTTTGATGGCGGATTTGCATTTTCCTATTCTCAAAAGCGATTCGCTTTTCATGCCAAAGCGAAAGTTCTCACTATCACTACATGTCATTTTGGGTTTGAAAGCGATAGGTGTCTAGGTGGCGGATTGTTGGCGGATTGAAAGAAAATGTAAATACATAAATAATTTGCAAATAATTATGTGTCTTCTTCAATTTCGGCAAATAAAAACACACTATTCCATCAAAATGTTTTTATTTTTTTTTTTGTTAAGAGCAACAACATTGCAAAATTACAAATAAGCACAAAAAAAAAAACAACTTCTTTGGACGGCAAACAGCTACCTACTATGAAATTTTTGGAAAAAACTGACAATTAAATGAGAAGAGTGGAAGTGAAAATGGGAGTGGCCTGGAAAATTTGAGCATAAAGTGAGAGAAACTGGAAGGATCGTTTTCGCCCTTGTTCGCTTTTGAGAATAACCCAAAGCGAAGATGGTCGAAATTGAGTTATCGCTTTTAATCCGATCCGCCGCGCTTTCTGGAATAGGCCTGCAGGAGATTTCTCTTATAAAAAACACGCTTATAAGAAAAATTCCCTGTTATTGTATGCACTGTCTAAAGATTTCTAGAAATACATTCGCGTGGCTGTGCATTATGGGTTTTTCCAATATCGCACGCTTTTATCAATTGGTTTTATGTATTCATTTTTTCTTTCTTTATGAATAACGTTCATGACTCCTATAGGGAAAATATTCAATTTAAAAACAAAAATGTATTGTTTTTTTTTTAATTTCCAAAAAATTGAGTCATTATAAAGATAAATACGGAAGATAACGTGAAACCAGCCATTTAAATTGATTTAAAAAAGGCCAGGAACTCAAGTCTGGTTTTTAGATTCGAATGCTAATAGGTGATTTCAGATGATCTCAAATTTATTTTAGAATATAATTTTAACCTTCTTTTATCTGTATAGTTGATGTTTTATTCCAAAATAATATTTTTTCTCAGAACTTCGAAAATAAATCCTCAAAATTGTAAAAAAAATCACATTTTCAAGTCTAAAAAATGTATAAATACAATATTTGGAAAAAAAGAAACCCAATTACAGCTAGATTAGATAGGTAATTAAATAAATTCTTAGAATCAATAAATTGATAAAATTCCGAAGATGTTTTCAGAAATTTTATTTATTCAGCATCGCAACTTATTTTAAATTTAATTTCGTAAGAAATCGCTGTAAATCTGGCTCGCTGGATTCAAAAAACTAAGGCATCTGCTTTTGCTGTGAAAAAAATATAAACATGTAAAGAGGTAATAATTTGTTACATACATACACTCCGCTTCACTTGAATAGAAACAAACTTTTTGTTAACTATCAGAGCGTGTTGCGCTTTAGTAAATTTAGAAATCCACCTTTTTGTTTTAGTTCTTTTAAGAGGTATCTATATTGCGAGTAAAACTGCATAGGCAGAATAATTCAGAAAAATACAATTCTGTTATTTTTT
The DNA here is from genome assembly GCA_947049315.1 of Epistrophella euchroma. Lineage (NCBI taxonomy): Eukaryota > Metazoa > Arthropoda > Insecta > Diptera > Syrphidae > Epistrophella > Epistrophella euchroma. The sequence continues at coordinate 113,117,975 of OX346245.1, read as the reverse complement.
ACCACTTTTTTAATTACTTCATCAAAAACACTGATTTTTTTGCGTCCTTTGAATAAAAACAGTCTCTTAAATATGGAAAAAATTCAAAAAATGCAGTAAAAGAGGGTATCTAATTTTTTTTTTAATTTAAAATCATATTTTAATAATGTGTGCTACCACCTTTATTTGAAATAACTTCAAAAACCCTGTTGGAAAGTGAATCATACAGTTGTTTTATATAATTTAAAAAAATTGCACTCCATGCTTCTTTGATTACAGCAGTAAGTGATTCTTTGTTCTCATATTGAAGTCCAGAATCGTTCACCCTACAAACCATCCATCCCCACGTGCTTTCGATAATATTTAGGTGCGGACAGTACGGTGGCCATTTTTTAATGATTCTTGCGTTGTCTTTTTAAAATTTCCATGGTATTGGTCCAAAGACATCGGTTAACTTAGGGAAAGCTTCTTGCAATATTTTCTTGTAATAATTTGCCGTCATTTTCAAAGTGGGAAACTCCAGATTAATTATTTCAAACCCGGAAATCGCACCTTACACACCTTCTCGGCTATGGTGGCGCTCCTAAAACATTGGTTCCCTCCTCATGTCATGAAAATAGTAATTATATCCGTTCTGAACATCTAAATTGACTTTTTTCCAAAAATCTTTTCGATGTTGTCTTCGTATTGGATTCAACGGTGGGTTTTTTTCTTCAATTTTAGGCGCTTTAAATGTTGTGACCCACAAATGACACGTCTAATAGTATTAAAACTAGCTAAAATTCACCTTGATTTTAGCAGCAGGGTCGCTTGAATTGAAGGTCAGTCTTTTTAACTTTGTTCTTTCTGCATTTGTTGTGACTCTTGCTTGCCTACTTTTCATATTTTTTCCATAGTTTTCTTTATTCCTGAGAAACAACCAAACAATTTTGACACTTCTTCTTATTTTTTTGGCAATTGTGCGTAGGGAGGGGAAGCTTGTTTTCCGCGTGTACTTCTATTTTGGATTTTGTGCAGCGTTTAATAGTTTTCCGCGGACCATTTTTTCTTTGATTAAACAATTATTATTTTTAACCTACACTTCCATTATTATAACAATATTTTTTCTTCTAACCGTAACCTATATATAAAAATCGCATACTGTTTCTATTCAAGTGACGCAAAAAAAAAAAGCAGTGTTTTTAATGAAGTAATTAGAAAAATGGTAAAAAATAGCCGAATGGTATTTATCTGAATTATTCTTCTCATATGCAGTTTTATTTGCAATAGAACCCTCTTAAAAGAATTAAAACAAAAAGGTGGATTTCTAAATTTACCAAAGCGCAACATGCTCTGAGAGTTAAAAAAAAAAGTATGTGTCTATTCAAGTGAAGTGGAGTGTATTAACGAATAGTAATTAAAACAAATTTTTATATGGAGCCTTTTATGATACAAAAATTCCTCGTTAAATAATTGATTCAAAATAGCTTTTAATGGTCTTTAGTCTACAAAAGTCAGAATGAAACGTTAAGTTTTGGTTATGAGCTATGAACCAAGCCCCCTCCGAAATAAAATCCTGGCTACGGGTCTGGTCTAAAGGTAGAACGTTTTGAGTTTTTTGTTTGCAAACTTCGCAGGAATATCATAAGTTAAAGCGAAATTTGCTGGTGGATCGTGGGAGAAATCCCTTTCTGTGGGAATTTTAACCTCTAAACGACCCATTTTGTGGGAATTCTTCGATTTTTGAAATTATACCCGGTAAAGAAAACTTCAAAAAAGTTATAATACATTTTTTTTTTTAGATTAATTCGAAAAAAGTGAAAATAAAGTTCAATATCAGTATTATTTCTTGGAAAATTTTATAAGACCTTAAAAATTACAAAATTGGTACAAATTCCGATCGTGAATACCGATTGGCTTTGGTACTTTGTAATGCAGTTAAAAATATGCAGGTGTTATTTAATTTGTGTAATATATTTTGGGGGGAAGATTTCTGGGATCATTCTAGGAAAAAATTGTACGGGTGAAAAATTTTATCTCCCCCCCATCCTTGAGGCTGGGGTTGGTATTTTCTGAAAAGTTAACTTAAAATTGAAAAAATTACGAAAAATCAATGGATTTTTTGAAGGTCAATATTTCATTGTTTTAGTATTTTTTGTTAAATCAAGTTTCTTAAGTAAACAGCTAATTTTAAATTCAAAAATTTCTTTTTTTTTATTTTTCAAAAATTAAAAAAATATTTTAAAAATTTTTTAACTAAAAAAACAGAGCCATTGAATATAAAAAAAGAAACAGTGACAAACATTATTTTTATCATACAAAAAACCCTTAAAAATAAAAAAAATTGTCTTCAAAAACGCTATAACACAACATTATATGTGCTTTCGTTGGTTTGTAATATTTTTTTTTTCCATTCTAAGTCAACTTTTTAACTTTTTTTTTTTGTGGGGAAAAATGAAGGGGAAAAAAATACTTGTGCATGGGACAAAAAGGGAATTTACCGACTGCGTGAAGGGAATTCTGTTAACAAAGCCCCCAGCACACTTATAGGTACTTTCTAGAAATATTCATTTGTTTTCATAGGTAGTTATGCCTGTCTACCAAGTAGGTACCAACTGATTCAAAATGCGCAACAAGTCAGCATTTCATAGTAGAATAATTACAACAGGCTTTAAAATGGATATTACTTGTAGTAAAAAGAAAGTATTTCTTCTATCTCTTTCTTTTATTTGCCAGAAAAATTAAAACAAAATCCTATATCCAAAGCTGACGTAGTAGTTTATTTCTCGCATTATAATCAATTTGGCCAATGGATTTATCAGCTTCTATAACAACAGGAGGAAAATTTATATACCTATCATCCGCACAAACACTCTTATACAAATTCAACACCCACGCTTTGACTGTTTTATTATCTGTATACGATGTTCATCAATCAGCATAATTTCTGCGCACTGTAACGGTGACGTTCTTCTCTGCCATTTCATAAAATACGGAGCCTAAATACTGTTATTTACATTGCCTCTGACAGAAAAAAGCTCTCCCAATTCCCATTGACGTCAGAGCATCATGAAAATCAAATCCAGTGAACAAGTTGTCCTACGTCATTCATTCATTAAAAAGGGTTTCCATTCATTCATGGCAATGGCAGTTTAAATCGCAAGGAATATGTATATATAAATATGAATATATGAACACTCACACTATCGCAAAATGCTTACACCCACACACTCTTTATTACGTAGTTTAAAAAACTCTGATTATAAGGAAGAAGCTGTATAGGTACTCTTTTATTTTTCCCCAGTAAAATTTCGTTAACCTTGGTAGATATTTTTTTTTTTTCCTTTTTCTTTTTGGGGCAGGAAACACGGAGAGCTTATATTGTTCTAGAACATTTTTTATTTTATTATTTTTTTTTTTTAATCTAAGCTTTTAGCAAAATTTCTTCTAAATGCATATTTTTGATGGTTGTCTTTAAAACTAGAAATACACCTTTTATTAGTTTTGGACGGAAAATACCTTCGGAAGAAGAAACTGCCTTCCATATGGTAGCTAGGTAGAAAAAAAGTCACATGGCGGCTGATATGGCGCTACCATACTCGTATATCGTAACAAATACTTACACACTATAATTTTCTGAGTGTATTTGTGAGAGAAAGAGGAATAGTTTGAGTGGTTTTTGCGCTAGATTAGCGTAATTCTATCTTCCTGTTGTTTTTTTTTTTTCTGAATATCCTTTTTATCCCTATATGCTCACATCATGAATTTTAATTGTAATTATTATTGAATAATTACCGCTTCAGGACACAGAGAAAAATGATGGTGTGATGAATGAATAACAAGAATAAATTAAAAGGACCTGGCGCCAGATGAAATCAATAGCTGCTTCATAATTCCTGTTAGCTGTTTTGTTTGCCATTCGACGTTTGATCAGAGTGTTGCAGAACAGAGTGTTGGGGTAGTCCTTAATATTTTCATTTTCGCCCACGAATTCTTTTTCTGCCACCCACGTATTTTTTCTGTCGATATATACATATTATAACAAGAAGGAAAATTTATTCTTTTTTTAGAATTTACCACAAGCATGGGTAAAAATTGTATGGTCTGAGAGTTTTCTATTTACTTCAACCTTCAACATGTTTTTGTCTTCTTCATTTTATTGATAAGATTTTTTTTTGCAGACATTTACACCACATTGACAAAATAATTTGCTTTTTTTTTTTTTTTTTGCAGAAGTTTATCATTGTTGATAGAGAGGCTTGTGCATAGCAACAACTGACAAAGAATTTATCTACCTACGTACTGTGTACATATAAAATTGGAAAATGTTCATAGAAAAATGATAACATATGGAAGCATTTCATTTGATTCTCGGTTAAATTAAGATATGCGTCTTTGGTATTCTAAACGACAAACATCCAAAAAAAAAAGAGATTTTATGTTTTTGTGACTTATTTCTTTTTTCGATTGGTTTACAGATCAAAAATTGTTAGAATGACAGGTCTTAAGAATGAAAACGAAGATTAAAGAAAAGGAATTCGTTCAGAACAAAATGTCTGACATTTAGAATTTGTTGGAAGCAATAGTGCTTTTTTAGCTAAAACGATATAATTTATTAAGGATTTTTTTTCAATAAAAAAAAAATAGAAGTAGATCTTGAAAAGGTGAAAGTAGGGAAGTCGACTCTATTTTTTTCCTCAAAACCGAAGTAAATATTCTTCTATCGACGCCACGTGAAGTAGGTACGAACCCTGAACTATTTGAAAACGAAACAAAGAAAAATACTCATAACTAAAGGAAATAAGAACAGAACATAGGACTGCGCGGCTTGCTTGAATGCTTGGTTGTTGCTCTTGGGCGTTAATGGTAGGTATATTTCCCAATTACCTACTCTAAGGGTTAAGGTCAGAAACTTCAATACATGTGCACATATAACGTAGACAGGTATTTGGGAAACAAATTTACTGTTTTATTTGTTCTTTTAGTTTGTGTAATGTGCAAAACAGTAATTTTTCTGTTATGATGTGATGGCACCCCCTGATAGGCTACCACCCGGGGCGGATCAAACGATCAGCCATATAAACAAGTCATTTTAATTTTCACCATAGTCATAGAGTAAGGCTGAAATTTGTATTTTGCTATCGGTAAATTCGGTAGAAAGTCAAAAATTTCGATTTTTCCAAAAAAAATATTTTTTTTTAATGTTCAAACGAAACAACAACAACTGAGTGAGGTCTCCAGACCAGACCGATCATCAGGCTCTTGTAGTAATATGCTTAGTCTATATAGATATGTTCAATTTTATTTAAAAAACTTTTTGCCGTCACTGAGGCTCGAACCATAGACCAAGCATCTCCGGGCCAGGTGTAAATTAATTGAAAGGTCCATGGGAAAAACTGCACAAGTCCATTTTTTTTTTTCAAAATTTAACTAATGATGGCATTTTGTAGCTTTTTATGCCTATTGTATGGTGTCATAATAACTTTTTGAAAAAATGGTTATTCTACAGGAAAACACGTTAAAAAGAAATGCCGTGCTGCGGAAGAACGACACAAGTCCAAAATATTGTATGAGAGAATGGCACAAGTCTGTAGACTTCATTTCAATGTTTTCAAAAACAAGAATACAAAAAAGCATATTTCAGAATCTGGTTTTTAATATTTGATTAAAAATTTATGGGATCATTTAATATTATACACAAAAATACTACTGACGTAAAATTTTGCAAACAAAAAATAGTCTGAACACAATTTTTGAATTTTTTTCTTCAAAAATGTTGAGTTTGAAACAAATTTTTTCAAATACTGATGTTCACTCAAATAATTCGAATTAAAAACAGAATAAAAGAATGGATTGTAGGCTTTAAAATATGGCACATCATGACATTGTAGGTGTTACCGTTGTTTTTAAATGATTTTTTTTTCTATTTAAAGTCGATTTTTTAGAAAATTTCCCCTCCTATCCCGGGGGGAAATAAACCGCCCTTCTATACGATTTTTTTCTTGTCTCTTATGCCCTGGGCTTTTGTTGCATTTTATGCGAAACATTTTTTAGTGTAGTAATTTATTATACTGATTGCAATGGAAAATTGGTACAAGGTACATACTATATTCACTAAAATAATTGTATTAAATGTAAATTGTTATGAAATAAAAATAAAATTATGTTATAGGTCTTATAACATTACAGAACTGCTTTTTTTGAATTTTTCGTTTCCATTTCAATTTAGCGTATATAAGTAAGTAAACTTGTATTTTCACTTTTTTCGGAATCATTTTGAATAGACTTGTGCCGTTTTTTCTATGGACCCTTCAATCTTAATTAACTTTGTAAAATTTAATGTTTTCTACAAAATAACTTAAGTTTTTTTTTGTCCTACCAGGGATCGTTTAGAAGAATTTTGTGTACGATACATTATTCTTAAAATGATCTAGCTACTTAAATTTGGCTAGAATATGCTTAAATATTCATTAAAAAAATGGAGAGTTTTTTTTTTGTACGATAAATCACACAATAATCCTTTCGAATTTTGAAAAATCAAATTTTTCACAAATTCTCGTATATTTAAATCATGTGAAAAATTGAAAATTTGTATAGTAGCCCGTGGTGTAATGGTTACTGCGTTGGACTGCCATACCAGAGGTCTATGTTCAATACCAGCCGCTTCCTCCTTAAGTTTTTTTCTGCGCTACTGCCTTTTGCGAGGAAATGACAAATCCTCCAAGAGTATCTATTGCTATAGAAAAGTGCCGCTCACCTTAGCCGTTCGGAATCGGCAATAAACTGAATAGGTCCCCTCTATTCCTGCAGACACGCACACAGGAATGGTTAAGAGTTGTAAGTCACTATAGGCCCTGGTTCTTCATGAGCCTTTGTGCCACCAAATTTATTTTATTTTTAGAAACTTTGAATTCGCAAAATTCAGTCCATTTTCTGTGTTTGTACTTTTTTGGTTTCGTTCTTCTTTAAGTTTGGCAAATTTCATGTAGCCATAGTGTAACTATCACATAATAACTCTGTGTATTTTCTATGTTGTGCTGTATTTGTTTTTTATTGCCATTTTTGTAGTCAGTTATGTTCGTAAGTAAGAGTATAAATAACTGTTCGTTATTGGTAACTATTATTTTGCGAAAAAAATAAAAAAAATCAACTGTTCAATTGAGCAGTAAAAAAAAAAATAATGTATCTACCTACCATACTGTACTGTATGGGAAGGGTACATTTCGGTACGGTACCTTTGGCAACCGCAAATTTATAGACGGACACTTCACCACCGCCGATTGAACGCTGGATATTTGAGTGCTGACATTTAAGTGCTGGATATTTCACAGCCGCAGTTTTAAGTGCCAGATTTTTCGTGTCTGGATATTTCGTTTTCGTGTTGGCAAGGGAGTATCAAGTTTGAAATGTTTGATTCACAATAAGAATTAATTAATATTTTCAATAGTAAAAATAACACATCGTGTTCGTTTTTAGCTTAATCATTAGCATTTTATTTAAGAAATCGTGCAGAAAAGCCGCTTTTGACAAAGAAAAACTACAAAAATTAAAAATTTACTATGTGAATTAATATAAGATCATTTAAAAACACTATTTGTTACTGGCGGAGCAATTTTTTCATGTTTTATTGTTAAAAAGCTTAAAAAATAGCAAATTGAAATTTGCGTCAAAAATTTTTACACGCAAATTCGCTTGTTTAGGCGGGATTTACACAACTTTAATTTTTTTTTAACGTACTTAAAAATCCGTATTCTATTGTGACTTACCATATTTTTAATCAAAAATGAATAGTCCATATTTGAATAATTAACACTGCATTACCTATCAGGTGGCAGTGGTCAAAAGTCTGGTGGTGAAAGAACGGTAGCGAACTACTCAGTGGCGAAACCGCTGTGATGAAATTTCCAGGGCTGGTGGTGAAGTGTCCAATCCTGCTTCGGTGCATTTTTTGCATAATTTGCGACTGTGTAGGGGAGACCGGGGACAAAAGTAACACATCATGAAAGTAGCAAGCTCATTTACAGCCTAATTGAATGTATTGAAGCATTTCCTTTGATGCAGTTTCATAAACAATTTAAATCTTCTCCTTACTAAACAGTTATAGTCACTCGGTCGTGTTTATGGGCACATAAAAAGGCATCATTTGTAATTTTTTTGTAAGACATATTCGAATAAAAAAAGACTTAAACATCAATATTTTAAATAGGCAATTTCTACGCAAGCATTATTTTTTAATATATTGTTTATATATTTCTGATCGTGCATTTTAAAAAAATCGAAGATTCTGAGTGAATTATTTAGTTTTTTTTTTTTTTTTGAAAAATTAAGGCATGTGCACAAAAGTAACAAAATACCATGGGGACGAACTTTCTCCACAAGAAGTAAATTTTTATTTGAATGCTATGTTTAAAAGCACGTTAATTTTTGATTCTAATGAGGTGAGGTACGTCGAAACGTCAAAATTTAATTTCACATGGGTTAGGTTAGGTTAGTTTAGGTAAGCGTGACTGTCAGTACGAATGCTTAACATACTTAGAGCATGCGTTGGCTCATTGTAATACCACATAAATCAAGTAGACTTTCTCCCTGCTTTTTGAACCAGTAAGAGCTCCTTACGAAGCGTGAGCGACTACTAATGTCTATACTTTCCAAGTTTCTAGGATTATTGTAAGAAGTAGAACTATTCTTTTTACCTTTTTCCTTCATCCAATTAGTTTTATGGACGATGAATTTAAGGGCTATGCTCATGACGATTTATAAAAGCTTTCTCTTTGTAGGAACTCTCATATTAATTAAGTATGATCCTATTTTCAAAAATTTTGATTTATGTTTAATAAACCACAAATAAAAGAGTAGGAACTCGTAAAGTAAAAAATGTTACTTTTGTCCCCGGTCTCCCTTACTCTTTGAAAGATAAAGAAAAATACAAAATCGCATTGTTGTTTTTTGTACTGTACAAAAACACTAATCCTCTTGTTTGGTGCAATTGGCTTTAACAGATAATCCTAGGCATGTTTTAGCAAGGGATATTCTGCATAATAGAATGGAATATTTATAAAATCTTCAGTATTAAAACTTGATTAGAATAATTTGTGTGTCTAAAAGACCTCTTTATCTGAGAGTTTAGTATTCTACAAACAAAAATATATTAACTAATGAATTGCTCAATCGTTTTTTTTTTTTTCTTAAATTTTGTTAATTTCTTATTTTGCAGGTTTTGCATTAAGATTATTTAGGGGTTTGGCTTTGAGCTCCAATTTAGACAGTATTTTTGTACTCAGCCTTGAACTGGATACCTTCCATTCTGGATGTCAGAAAGGAAAAGTCTTAAATCTTTCTGCACAAACAAATACAAGGATTCAGACAAAAGGCAATCTAAAAAAAAAAAACTGGTATTTTGAATTTTTTTAAATTGTTTTATTTAAGTTTTGTATTTTAAGTCACTGACAGTTAATTATTTTTTTAAAAATATTTTCTAACAAACCGAACCAAAGAGGTTCAAATTGAAGGTCAACAACAACAACTCTGTTTTCAAATATAATTTAATTCAAATACATTTAGGTAAACTTTATAAGCCATTTTATTTCAATTTTAATTACAAAAAAAAATACCTACTCTGTATGTACATATGGCGACAAATTTTCATAACACAAACAAAATCCGGTTCTAGATCCAAAAACCTCTTCCAGCAACATTGTATTCGAAAAAAAAAAATACCCGTTTACCCACCAACTCAAATACAAATTATTATTAACTATTATAAATTACATTTTAAGCTGATGGAATTTAAAATGTTTCTTTTTTTTTTCTTGATTTAACTACACCAATCTAACCACACTGTCCATCCATCCGTCCAATCAAACTGGATACTCGGGGACAAGTTTAAGTCTTCAAGAATATTTTTAATCATTTATTCATACCGTTATGACTTAGCACTATACTTTATCTAAAAACTGCATCATAAATGTATCATTTTTCTATATAATTGCCTAATTTACATTAAGATACCTTCTTTGTGTGTGTTTTTTTTTGTTATTAAATTTTGAAATTCAAAGAACTAAGCTTGTACTGTTGAAATTGACGCATGCCACTAATCTAAGCTGAGGAGCGAGGTGTGTGCGATAGTGATACGGCGCGGCGATCAGGTTGCAAGTTTCAAAATTCCCATTTTTCGCAAATGCAAGAGGTGTAACGCATACAAAATTTTACAGATCAACGCTCATTGAAATAACTTATGGCAACCACCGCAACGCAATGCGAGGGTTGTGCACACCACCACCACCGTGCCGCCATGTTTATTTCATCAGTGCTGCGACTGTGCCACTATACCATACCACCCCATCACAAAATGAGAAGGTGCGCGCGTCAAGTCAAACTTAGAAGTCCGACTTGTCATGTGACCTGTAGCTGTCATACTGAGGCGTCGTCGATGTCGGTTATAAACAAATGACAATCAAATAAACAAACTATGTTGTTGCTGGCTTTAGTTTCTGGTCAGATCGGATCGGATCGGATCGTTCGCATGCAGACCGATTAAGCCAGTTGACTATCACTCTTGTTGCTGCTGCTGCAATCCCAAATACAAAAAAAAAAAAAAATTGAATTCAACTTCGTGTTGCTGGCCTCACTGGTATGCCATTGGTATGGTTCTGGTGCAGTGGGAGCTGCTGGGCCCCAACTCTAGAGCAGCTCCAGAGTCTATGGCAATCGCGCAAATAATTTTGAAAGCACGGCATATCGGCATGCCTCTCTATGTCTATATGCTTATGCATGCGCCTAACTGGTAAGATTGGTTTTTTGTTTCAAGGACTTTCGGTGGACATTCACTTTTTGGTCTGCTATTAAAAATATAACCTGTGCTATGAAATCAACAAAAATAAAAAAAAAAATTAAAAGAGAGAATAAAAAGCAGAATAGATTGCATAAAGTTGCTTTGGAACTATCGCTTTGCGTTTGTGCATCAGAAGCACCATACCATCAGCATCCAGCGAGGGATTGTAGTTTTTCAAAGACAGCTGATTCTTTGAATGAAGCCTTTTGGATTATACATATTATACCAGATAACTCGATGCACTTTTGCATATGTATGTTTGCATTTGAAGCTTGTTTGGCTCTGTGATGGTGTCGCTGTATGTCATCTCGAGTGAATGTATCTTTTTTTTTTATTCATGTTTAATGCAGATATTTGCTTATGTGCACCACTTGTTGCGAGTAACAAGACATTTTTGTATATTTTAGTACAAATGGCTTTAAGAAGAATCAGAGTTTGTGTTAACATGGGTGGGGTGTGTTTTTTTTTTTTTTTCTTCAAATACAAGGCTCTTCTTTGTCAGCATCAAACAGATATATGTACGTTATTTATTATGACTATAATATATTTTGATTACTATGTTAAGTTGAATTGCTGTTAATTGATCAGATGAAATAATTTGATCGCTGTTGGCCTTAAGGTTCTTGTTTGGACGGTATCGACATGCCAATTCAAATTATTATAATAGCTTTAATCGGATTACTAAATTGGAAAATTTTAATTTCGATTTAAAATTATGTGTAACACGTTTTAAATATATATTTCGTTATATGAATATCTTTTCAAAACAGGGTCCTTCTTAAATTTATTAATTTAGGCTCCGTGAAATGAAAAATGAAATAATTTCCCAAAATGTTGTTTTTTTTAAGTGCCCAAATTCAAAGATGAAATAAATCCCAAAAAGCGCATGAAATAAGTCCACAAACAAAAAATTAAATAAATTATTTCATCATGAAATAACCCTTCCATTTAAAAATGAAATAAGTCCCCAAAAATTGATGAAATAAATCCCCAATTTTGGGGAGTTTTGAAAAGACTTCCGATTTTCATATACATTTTGGGGATATATTTCATTTTGTTTTTGTTTTGGGGAGTTATTTCACGGAGCCATTAATTTATTCTTTCAAACTTTTTAACTTAAGTTAGTTAATAAATTAACTAGGCACAGGCATTTTGTTTTAACTGAAGTTAACTCTTAAAATTTTTTGCAGCTCTTTTAGATTTTAAAAACGTGAGCTTATCCTAATGGACACATTGAGTATGTTTTAAGTGTCATATCGGCTTTTGGTGTTTTTTTTTTGTATGTTTTACTTTGTGTAAAATCTAAAAAAAAAACCATAACGTTTGGTCAAAAAGTCTTGTCTTGTTAAAATTAAGGTCATTCATAAAATTAACTGAAAATTACAAAATATACTTGCCTCTATTTAAACCTGCATTATGAATTGCTTATACTCCTGAACCTGATACAATACAAGAACCAAAAAGAAAACTATATTTTTAACATAACCACACATTATGAACGAAAACCTACCAGACTATGTATTCTATTTTATATTATGACGCTTATACCAACAAAATTGAAATTAATTTATTTAACTATTAAAATAAATAAATAAATGGATTTTTTTTAATAGTTAAAAATTTGTAGGCATAAAAAAAGTACGTATACGCCCGAGTGTACATTTCATTTATTATTTTTTGTATTTTAACCCGCAATTTTTAAGATGCAAAAATTCGTGTTTGTTTAAGTTTTTATGATTGAAGTTTTTATTAAAAGGACAAGATTAAATAATTGTATGGTTTGATTGAGTGATTTTTTAGATTTTTAAAGTCTAATGAATAAAATTATACAGGCTGCCTCCTAATTGGTGCAAGATATTTTAGGTAATGATTCCTGGGACCTATTTTATAAAAATTAACAGGTGACAATTCTACATATTTGTCACACTTATACAAATTTATATTTCATAAAATATTGACAGGTGAAAAATGTTGTCAGAAAAATACAATGACAAACATATCATGACAATACTGCCAATTTAATGCACAAAGAAGTTGAATTTTGGCATCTAGAGAGTGGGATGTTGCAAATGTTCACAAATTTTCGATAAAATATATTTGCGGCTGTTTTGCAGACAAGAAAATTGAAAGCCATTTAACGTGTCAAAATCATTATATATCTTCATTTAAAATATCGAGAGTGCCGGCGCAGTGCGTATTACACGGAGTTCCAAGTGAGAATCATCATCACTTTCACTTGAAAAAATAAAATTTAGCAGTTTAGCTCAACTTGGATGGATGGGAACCCAACTCACTACTCAGTGAACGGGGTATCCCCTTCTATACTGATGGGTAAAAAATGGAAGAAGGAACAGGAGCTGGGGTGTTTTGCGAAGCTCTTAATATTAGAGAATCTTATAAACTCCTAAATGAGTCTAGTGTCTTTCAAGCAGAGATTTATGCTTTTGAAAAAGCAGCCGAAATTGTTCACAAGAAAAAACTGAACTCGTCGCAGAGATTATATTTTTCGTGGACAGCCAAGCTTCTATCAAAGCATTAGTCGGTGAGACTACAATATCAAAGGCAGAAGAAAAATGTCGAGGCGTACTGAACAATATTTGTAACACTAACGGCCAATTTCTTCACAAAGTTCTAAAATCAATTTACAACTCGATCCAGTAACTCTCGGTTTATCTTTGGAACTTAGTTTTAAAAACATTTAGAACTTGATCATTTCTTCACTTATAATCATTTCCTTAGAACTCGGTCTAAGATCACTATTGAGTTTTAAGTACTTTAGATCTCGGTTTAAAGAAACGAAGTTCTAGTGTATATTTTAATACTTTTGTAGTACCCAGTATCATTTTCTGACACAAATTTCTGACAATCTATCAACAAATATTTAAATATTTGTCAGTTTCATTTAGCTGGATACTTTTTTTGTGAATATATTTCTTTTATTTTGTTCATTAATTAACTGCTGTGCCAGTTTTGTTTGTATTGGTGTTGATGTTGTTATTTCGTTTTCAATTCTATGTTGTGTGATTTCGCGCGTATTGAATTTTAAATACTTGTGTTCTTATTAATTAGATTTTTGGCTGTTTAAACTATGTCTAAGTATTTTGAAACAGTCGGAAATATGAATTTTTATAAAAAAAAATATTGCATTTCTCTAGGTTTAGACAATAGATTACATTGTCTAAAGCAAGATAAAAAGATAGATTACTTTAGCAAAAATTAGAAAGGTTTTTTAAAAACTTGAACGGCTGTCTAAAGTAAGACAATGTTTATTAATAAGACCATTGGTGTTTGCAAGTAATAAATATTTTTATTAGTCCGATAGCTCGCAACAGATTTTTGAAATAAACCCAAAAAGATATGTGTGCATGTGCATCAAAGTGCATCAAAAATAATAAAAAAAGAAGAAGGTAACTGTTCCAATGTCCCGTATCATTGATTATGGATGTGGTTCTGAAAAATTGTTTCGAAAAATTGCAATTACTTAAGATGAGGTTTGAGCATGCAATACCACATGTCTTTTGGCTCTCTTTCATGAAACAAAAATCTGGTGCGAGTTCAAAAATCAATCCAAACTAACAAAATGCACAATATAAAAAAATTTTATACCACGAGAATTAAAAACAACACCAGCATATGCAACTAAATTGGATACAACAAAATTGACCATTTACTTAAAATGAAATAAAAGGATAACTTAAAAACAATATATCTACCTACATAAATGCTATATACAAAAACACCACAAAGATCGTGTTTTTTGTGGCTTCTGTCCGGGGTCAAGATTACTCAAAATGTCTCTCAGATTCAAATACGCACTCTACAGTGTCAAGATGCGAACGATTGTCATTAATTTTCAAAGAAAATAGTGCTTTAGATGCATTTTTTGTCTTACCCAACAACGGCAACATTAATGCATTTCGGTTTCTTTCCTCACCAGGAAAATATAGTAGTTAAAAGCTTGTAATATTTAGGCTTGCACCTAAAACTAAATCCCAAATTGACTTGAATTACCTTTTCTTTCAAGTCAAATCAAAATTTATAACCAAATAAGTTTTTTGAAGAAATAAAAATGTTGTTAAACCGAGTTCTAAGTCTCTAGACCCCAGAATTCGAGGGTCCAAGTTTATCGAAGTTCTATCTCAAACTGAGATCCAAATCGAAGTTCTAACGCGTTAGAACTCGGTGAAGAAATGAGTTAGAATTAAATCGGGTATGGTATGTTTCGCCAGAATTGTTTGGCAAATTAACGTTTCGCGGTGGTACATTTCGCAGTTTCTCGTTTCGCATTTTTTTATTTAGCATTTTGTTATTTCGCAATTTACGTTTTGCAAATTACGTTTGGTTTTTTATATGATATGACAAACCATCATTTCGCAATTTTCATTTTGCAATTTTCACTTAATATTTTTTTTGATTGGCATATTTAGGTTTGGCAATTTTTTATTTGGCATTTTGTTATTTGGCTTTTTCTTATTTGGCTTTTTATTATTTTGCTATTTTTCATTCAGCATTTTGTTATTTCGCTTTTTTTTATTTGGCAATTTGATGTTCAGCTTTTTTATATTTGGCATTTGATTGTTTGGCAATGTTTTGGCTTCCATTAAATTACATGCCTTAAAATTTCGCGCGAAATTTTAAGGCATGTAATTTAATGGAAGCCAAATTTTAAGGCATGTAATTTAATGGAAATTTTAAGGCATGTAATTTAATGGAAGCCAAAACATTGCCAAACAATCGAATGCCAAATAAAAAAAAGCTGAACATCAAATTGCTAAATAAAAAAAAGCGAAAAAACACTGAATAGAGAATATAAAAAATATAATGCACCTACGAAAATAACTGCCCAATTGCTTAAAACCCTTTTTTTCTTGGAGTAAAATGTGAAAATCCTCTTTCTGTTATGTACTTACCTAAACTAAGCAAACAAACTGAAATCCTAGATCGCGAAAGTGATTACGGCAAAAATTGCAAAACAACTAAAAAAAATATTACCAACGCAAGCACGACTAAGCAACGGTTCAGAAAACTGTTAATCTTGAAAAGAAACGATGGTAATGATTGGTCAAATGATCAAAACAACTAAACGGCGAAATGATCTATTAGCGAAATAATAAAACGGCTTGACGATATTTATCGAAATGATTAAACGGCGAAACGTTATTTCGCAAAATAATGAAACGGCGAAACAATATTTTGCGAAAAAACACTTGGCCAAATAATAAACAATTTAATAAAGAAAAACTAAAGAATAATTTGCCAAATGAATTTTGCGAAATGATTGAAAATATTTTTAACAAAAAGCGAAATGTAAAACCGCCGAATGTTAATTGCAGAATGATTGAAAAACGTAATGAATAAAAAAGAAAATGTAAATTGCCAATTAAGAATTGCGAATTAAACAAAATATTTAACGACTAAGGCGAAACAAGAAATGCCAAATGAATTTTGCCAAACAATGGTGACCCAATTAAATCAAGTTCTAATTATTCGATAAACCGAGTTTTAGGGGTTAGAACTTTGTCAAGAAATTGGCCGTAACCGAGTCAAACTCTGCTGGGTTCCTGGGCATAGCAATACAGAAGGGAATGACATAGCAGAAGCACTGGCAAGGAAAGGGTCAGTATCAAATAGATAAATATGAGACTAAACATCCCGATTAGCGTAATCAAAAGAAAAATAGACCTAATAACGAAAGAGCAAATCAATAACTCCTGGATATCCAGGAACGATTGCGCGATCTCTACAAGTTTATGGTCTAAAATTAATGAAAAGGGAACTAAGTATATATTCTATCTCTGAGTAAAAAGAATATTAGAACTCTTATAAGTGTACTGACGGGACATTGTGCCATTGACATAATGGCCACTAGATTGGGTGTATACGCACCCGATTTCTGTAGGAGCTGTCAGGAAATTGAAGAAATAGAAACCATTAAACACTTGCTTTGCGATTGCCTAGACCTCCAAACAAACCGCCTCCGTTACCTTAAAAACGGATTTGTTGGAGAACTGGACGATTTAGTGCAGGTCTCAATGGCAAACATGAGAAAATATATAGAAAGCACGGGCTGGGTCATAAATGAACTAGTCTATGTCAACCACTAGCTTAGGATTAATCTCTGTTATAGGAGATCACAATGGAGCAATAGGCCCCCGTGTACGCAACGGCCCCAGAGCTGGGCACGCCCCTCCTAACCTAACTTAACATAACCTAGCTCTACTTCTGTCTTTTCACTATAGTAGCCCAAGGCGTCATGGTTAGTGCGTTGGACTGTCACGCCAGAGTTCTGGGTTTTATTCCCAGCCGTTGCCACCTAAATACAAAAAAGTGTTTTATCAGGGCTACTGCCTGCCAAATCTTCCAAGAGCATCTCCTGTCATAGAAAAGAAGTGCTGTTCAGCCGTTCGGTCCGCTCCATTCCTGCAGACAAGTATATAGGAATGGCTATGAGTTGTAGGTCACTAGGCCCTGGTTCTTTATGAGCTGTTGTGTGTCCAAATTTATTTTTTATTTTTTTTCTGTCTGACAATTATCAATTATATTCTGAGAATATTCATCTCACAAAGTAATTATTAGTACGAATTAGTCAGAAAATTCTTGACAATAGTCCAAAATACCTTAAAATGTTATTTCCTTGACAATTTTTTTACGAACCGAAAAGGTTACAATTGTCAAGTATTTTCCGACAAGTCTAGAAAATTGCTCAATTGTCTATGGAACAGATTTTCACAATTGTCAAGTTGTAAATCAACAAATGGTCACTTGTCGCAATTGTAAATTTTCATGAAATAGGGCCCTAGTGTCATTCTCAAAAAAAAAAAAAAAAATGGGGAATTTCTAAAACTTGGCTCAAAATGGAAAAAATATAATAAAAATCCACGAAAGCTTATTTCTACTTCTTCCCAAAAAGAAAACAAAAATGGTTTTAATAAATATTAATGGTAATTTTTTTGCGTCATAAAAATAACAAAATAAACAAGCAATATTAATTACATTTCGTTGTTTTTTTTTTTTTTTTTTTTGAATTTCTCAAAACCTAAAAAAGATTTTTACATCTTGTTTTCAGTATTTGACCCAAAATTGATAAGCATTGAAAATTAATGGCACTTAATAATGCAAAATTTTGAAAAAAAATAACTTACAAAAAAATTCACAATTTTTTCCAAAATTTTGACTTTGAAATTTAATTTTTCGAAAAATATTATTTTAAACAACATGATTTAGAAAACAAGTACATGAATGAAATATTATTAATAGATATAAAAACAGAATAATTATTTTAATAATTAAAAATCTATAAGCATAAAAAGCACGTATACGACCAAGTGTACATTTTATTTATTAAGTTATATATTTCATATCGTATAAATGCTAAGATTAAGATGAATCTGATGAATTAGTAATGGTTTATTTTTTTACATAGTTCAAGTTTTAATTAAAAAAGGCAAAAATAATTATAATGTATGACTTCTTTGAGTGGTTAAAGATTTTTAAATTCTAATACAAAACATTATATGAAAAAAACTTTATAAAACTGAGTTACGAGTTTAAAATGGAACAAAATGTCACTTAGCACAAACAAAAATAAGTATTTGATCTTAGAAAACAGTGATTTTGGTATATTATTACAATCAGCAGGGTTGTCAGGTGTATTTACCTGCCAATTTTGGAGAATTGAGCTTTAATTTCTTTTCAGTTTTTTGTTTCGGTTTCAGTTGAATTTATAGAAGTAGTGATTGTTTATATTAAAAATCTTATTGGAATCTTTTAAGTCTATAATAAAATATTTTGCTTAACCTTTCCAATACACATTTCATGACTGAAACCTATTTTAATATTTTTTTTTTTGTCAGATTCTCAGCTTTAATTTTGAGTATAATACATGGGTTAAATGAACAGAAAAAAAATTGTAAGCAATAACGTGTTTATAGCACTTCTTTCCTTTAAATAGGGTTGCCATATTTATGCACTTATTTAAAGAGTGGCAACCTTATTAGCAATACGATGTTATCTTTCATTTGAAACTATGTACATAGTCTGAACATTTTACTCGGATGAACCAAATTGTGATCCAAAAAATGCACCCGAAATAACCCATTTTGGACGTCATGCATCGAAGTATCTACCGATTGAGCAGTATTAGAGCCTTTTACCTGTTGTACCAAGTGATCCAACGGTCAGCTCTCCGCCTAGTAGCTAAGGAGGTGAAGCAGCAAAGTTTAGCTATAGGATAAGGATGTTCAAGTAAATACTTCTTTTTGACATGGATTACATGTCTTTCTCGGACGGTTGGGTGTGATGTAGCGAAATGAGGACCGTCACGAAAACATGTACCGCTCGCACCCTACTGCTAAGTGACTGTTTGCACTACAGACATCCTAAATATACCAATCGATAGATAAAGATTGCGCAAAGATTATAGAGGAATTGTTTTATAGATATCGCCTCATAGTTTCATGTGATGAGTCATCGCGTTTGGGGTAAATTGCAGCAAAATTAATAGTACACAAATTAATTCGAGCTCAATTTCTTCGGATACATAAGTGCCACTGACGTCATTTATATCTCTTTCGAAAGGGTTTGAAAAAGGGCATCCCTACGCGTATTTCCCATATCGTTAATTCATGTTATAGCACATAAGACATGTAATCAATGTTCGGTAGGTGCCACAAGGACAATCTACCAAGGGTATTTTTTTTAATAAAATAACCCGCCTCAAAAAATTCTAAGTTTTTTTCAAATCTAATTAAGGCCCTAGAGAGTACTACTAAAAGCTTGTTGGGCATAAGTTTATTTATAAAAGAAAACAAACAATTTTTAGCTTCCATAGAAGTTGGTTTGAAATAAAGTATAAAGTTAATCATCTTCAACGTTGAACTTTTATATTCCCAATCAGCCCGAGATAGCTCATCGAACTGAGACTGGTTAAGCCGAAGGTTTCCAGAATTTAATCGAAAATAAATCAACTTTTTTATTTTTTTATCTCACGAGGCATAATGGTAAATAACTAGCGAGGGCCCAGTTACATAGTTGCTTGATAGTATTGTAAAATTTTCTAGAGCCTCATTGAGAACTAAATTTGTTTGTCCGGGTGCTAAACTATTGTAAAATGTAAATGAAAAAATGTCTGTTATAAGATTTCTAATTAACAATGTTTTATTCTTTATGTGTTTCCTTTTATTTCTAGCACGAAATATTTGCGTGAGTAGAATTTTAATGGAAGCACTTACGATCCCAAATAGTTGAGCTGAGTTTAGTTGAGAAAATGAGCTTAACCTGATTATTATGGGTATCACTAACCTAGACCCTATCTTTATTACATGTACCATATGTCCTTAACATAAGAATCCATACTTCTAAGAATTTTTATTACTGTTCATAATGTTGTTTGTACATATGTTAAAATTCTTGGGTGAGAAAATGTGTTTTTTTTTTTAATTTTGAGACTTTTTGCCTCGATTTACTGTACTTTCATATTATTTAGTTATGTATATCAACCCTTCAAATGAAACTCAACTTAAAACAAATGTTTCCATTCAAATTAAATAAGACGTAGAAGTTTTATAAGCAAAAATATTATACATACATATGTACTTATGTAATATTAATCCATTAAAATTATATCCTGCGTTTAAAAAAAAAATATCAAAAGAACCATTATAGGTAGGTATAAGTACTTCTTGCAACAGACATGATAAATGAAAGGTTGTTCAGCTATAATTATATCGAAAAGAATATATATGTATGAGACAGAAAGCCGGTCTTGAAAGGCAATAGTCCATATAAGTTAATCCGATTAAATTCAATTCTAACTCTATAACCATTAAACCATGGCAAGTGGCCATTGGTCTGCTTTCAAAAATGCGCTCAATGTCTTATTGCACAGTGCCGCACCCAAGTTTGTCTCTTAGGTGTACCATAGTACTTACAAACATATATTTTGTCCGTTCGTTTAGCTAAATTTGACTCTTTTTCATGTTTGTTTTTATTTTATTTTTATTTTTTTTTTACCTTTTTACCAACACCACGCACCAAAGTTGACGACTTTTTGTGTGTGGAACAACTTTTGATCTACCAAAGATCGAATGTTTTAAAAATACATTAATCGCTATATAGAAATAAATTGACAACGCCCTGCTCATAAATAAAAACTTTAAATTGTAAAATAAATTTGATACTCTGATGGCTACCACACATTTCAATAAATTGACGAAGCGACTAAAATTATTCTGTCAAATCATAGCAAACAGTGTCGATTTGGCTTTGAGGGGTTTTGACTAAAAACAAAATTAAATTGGTTCATCGTGTCGGTGTCGAAAGTGCACAAAACCATGCGCATGCGCAACAGAATCGGTATGAGTATATAGCGTAAGCTGATCGCTTAGTAATTTCTTAACAAGGTAATTAATACAATAACCGCCTCTGGGTTACTAAGGCAAGTACCAAGTGCTGCACGCGTCCGTCCACATCCGCAACAGCAACAGTAACAGTGCAGCACCGCATACCGCGAACTTAGTGACTGAGACCACGCGCGCGAAAATGTTGTTTTATTTTTGTTTTAACTTTAAGTCCATTCCATACTAACATCTCGATCAAGAAAAAAAATAGAGTTTTATATAATACGAGTACAGGGTACGTGCTTAGAGAGTGCACGATTACCACGCCTTTTATGAAAGACTCATACCTATATGACGGGGGATATGGAACTGACCATCATAAGACCAAGCTTCGATGCAGCAGCTGCAGTTTTGCTGAAAGGGATGTTGGATTTAAAAATAATTATTGAAAGTTTTATACAGGTCGGACGGCCTTGCCGAAGGCAGTCTTTAAGCCCCATTTAATAGAATAGCGATATACGGTGCGGCGGGCACATAGTGGAACATGTGGACGGTGCGCACTTGTTTTATTACACCTCTGTACAGCTGGCCATAAAGAACCTGTGTGATTTTGTGGCTTGTTGTTAGGCTAAAAACAGTAATAGGCATTTAAAATCTGAGCTACAATGTATGGACAGCAATGTTACCTTGCTAAATCAATCATTTGACTGAAAAGTTTAAGTATATTCTTGTGGTAAAAGTTTTTTTTTTGAGAATTTCGAAATGAATAATTCGGTGATCAAGGCTTTTTGTGTTAGAATTTTTGAGGAAAATATCTTTTACAGTTTTCAGTAAAATATTAGGTAGGCATAGGTTATAGTTCAAGAAAATGTTAACAATACAAAATTTTTACTTTTAATGGCTTTTTTTTAGTCAAATGCATCAAAAAAGTATATGTACATATGTGATCGAGTCAATAATGCTGATAAAATAAACTTAAGAGGCAAAAAAGAGGCGCTCTTAAAACATCAATAGTATCTGGTCTGAATTTTTGTACAAAGTTCATTCAAGCTCCTCGTATTCTTTTCTTTTCCTACTCAAGAGCTACAAATAGCCTTAATTCTTATCGCCAAAAAACCATAACACTTAAAAAATGTCATAATTCCATAAATCCCAATAACGCAACAAAAAAAGTGATGCAAAACCCAAAAGAAATATTATTTAATAACGCTCCTATTAATTTTTAAATGACAGCACCCAAATCCAGAATAAATCCAGAATAATTCCATAAATCCCAATAACGCAACAAAAAAAGTGATGCAAAACCCAAAAGAAATTTTATTTAATAACGCTCCTATTAATTTTTAAATGACAGCACCCAAATCCAGAATAAATAAATAGTTGTCCTATTACCTAAGAGATTTCATATTTTTAACTTTGAGGATTATGACAAACTGCAACTGCAACTGCAACTGCAACTGCAACTGCAACTGCAACTGCAACTGCAACTGCAACTGCAACTGCAACTGCAACTGCAACTGCAACTGCAACTGCAACTCAAGCTGATAAAAATAGTATTTTATATTATAAGCATAGTTACCTATGTACATAGAAATTTAATGAAGGTGTACCACACCAAAAGTCATCGAACATACCTGAAAATTAAAACAAAAAAGTACATAATTAAAAAAAAAATAATGTAATTTTTAGTAAGGAAACCTTGTTTAGTATTAATTTCTTATTTTCTTAATCAGATTAATTAAACATTTGAAAAAATAGATAATTATTTAAGAAATATTTAATAGTGTACAATTTACATACATACCTAGCGAAACAAACAAAACGGAATTACATTTATTTTTTGCAATCGTAATAATATTAGGTGTGTTTTTTTGTGGAAGTATATTTGCATAAAATAAGTTTGTTCCAAACAATGACAAAAATTGTCAATTGTCACAATTTGTCAACAATTGCTGCCAAATCT
The DNA here is from genome assembly GCA_947049315.1 of Epistrophella euchroma. Classification (NCBI taxonomy): domain Eukaryota; kingdom Metazoa; phylum Arthropoda; class Insecta; order Diptera; family Syrphidae; genus Epistrophella; species Epistrophella euchroma. The sequence goes on along the minus strand of OX346245.1, from coordinate 113,094,886 downwards.
CGTTCCAGACTTCATAAATTCGGCAGTTTTGGGCAAAAGAGAGCGCTCGTGAGAGAAAACAAAATTTACTCTACCTGACAATACCTCTGTTCGTTTACTTTTTTTTTTTTAACACTTCAGATTCTTTGTTGTAGTGAGCTTAGAGCAAGCTGCAACATACAATCAGATGCTCATTATAAGTGCATGTGCGTTAGTGGTTAGTAATAAATTTAGAAAAATAAAGCAAACTAACACATGCAAAATAATAAAATACATACAAATAGTAAAATAGCAGACGGCAATGCCATGCTCATTAAGATTATGTTTATTTAAATTGTTTGTTAAATTGTTTGTTATAAATAAAATCTTTTCTATTCTATTCTATTCTATTCTACAAATAGTAAACAACATTAAGCAATATAATGGTACAAATAAACATTATCATAATACACAGACAGAACATTTGAAGTGTCCATTGTCGGGAGTAATAAACAATCACGATCGTGGAGCACTGGTTCTAAGCAGAAACTGCCCAAAACTGCCCATTTTAAGTCCGAAGTTCTGTCAAAGTTCATATTAAAAAAATAAAATCGGACCAAATCTGGCCGTTTTGGGCAGTAAACGAACAGATCCAATTTCAGCCCGAGAAATTTCTTTGGCAAGAAATCGTCAAGTTTGAGTTCTGTCAAAAAATGGCAGTTTGAATTAAAATAAATTCAAATACATATGGCTGCTGACTAAGGGTTGCCCAAGTGTTAATTTAATTTTTATTTTAAATTTGGTATATGTGCAATTTGTGTATCTATACTATTATATAAAAGAGTAACTTTTTTTGGTTGTCAGTCTGGCTGAATGTATGCACTAAACTCACAAACAAACAAAAAAACTCTTTTAAAAAATAGATATAATACAAATTTCACTTATCTGGTATGCTATAGGATACAGCAGAAAAGAAAATTTTTGTTAAATACCGAATAATAAACAAATTAAAAACTTACCACAAAAAAAATCGTATGGAAATTTTCTAAAATCAAGCATGTAGGTATTTTCCTTGCAAAATACTGCTTTATAGATTTTCAACTCACATTTACTTCAAGCTCAATTATTTATAAGGAGGAGTTGTTTTGCCATGGAAAATTGCCTTTTGTGGCATGTGGATTTGACGATAAATCGTCAAATTCCATATTTTTGGTGGGCTGATTCCTGGAATCGGCTCAAAAAAAGAGTTTTTTTTTTTTTAGGTAGGGTAGTATTTTTGTTTTTTTTCTTTTTTTATTTTTAGGGAACATTTTTGGTGAAAATTAAGTGGTGGGTAGTAAAAAATCTTCATCGAAAAAAAAAAAAACGATTCAAGCCATGTGCAGTATAATGTGCCTTGGTAGGTGGGAGCGAGAAGTGAGTTTTGTTTTCACCGGCGACGAATTGTGTTGATGTTTTTGTGTAATAGGGAAAAGTTCAAATAAAAAAAAAAAAAAAACATCAACGGTAGGGATTTTCTCTTTAGTAAGAAATAGTGGTATGTGAGAGGTAGGTATAATATTTGCAGCAAAAATAAATGTTTACTACTGAAATTGTTTGGTTTGGTGGTGAGTGTTTGCTGGATATGGTAAATGGAAACGAACTATAGGCAAGGGCGTTGGTTTGGCGGTGGGTGGTTGGTTTTTTAATACTTTATTTAGGTTAGGTACAAATTTTTTCATGAGAATAAGTGATGGTGGGGTGGTAAAAATATGTATGCAGGTTTTTTGGCAGTGAATTATTCTTCATCGTCAAGAAATAAAAAAAAAACAAATCAAACCATGTGCAATGTGCCTTGGTAGGTGGGAGCGAGATAGTGAGTAGAGTTGACTGTTTTCGCGTTTCGCCGTCGACGAATCGTGGTGATATTTTTGTGTATAGGAAGGTATGGTAAAACAAAACAAAACATAAACAGTCGGTAGGTATTCTCTATAGTGTAGTAAGAAATGATTGGAGTAGGTATAGGTATGAGTAGGTAGGTATAATAGGTATTTGCAGCAGAAAAAAAATGTTGGTTTATTAGCGGTGGGTGGTTGGTGATGGTGAATAGAATCGAACTTATTTAGAGGCAAAGGCGTGAACAAGGAGGGGTAAGGGGGCATTTGCACCCCTTATACAAATTATTTTCATTTTTTTTTTCTGAGTAATTACACAATCAAGGACGCACGTAAATAGGATAGGGGGATGCTTATTACATGAAAATCGACTAAATTTACAACGTGAGTTCTAATTGTTGGATTTTAAGGTAAGACAGAAATTAGTTGGTTTGGCGGTGGGTATTGGTGAAGTTAAATGGAAACGAACCTATTTAGAGGCCAATGTGTGCGCAAGGAGGGGTAAGGGGACACTTGAATCACTAATACATTTGTTTTTCTAATTCATTTTGTTGAGTAACTACACAGTCAAGGGCGTAGGTAAGCAAAGGTGATGTGGGGGTGCTTATTACATTCAAATCAGCAAAATTTACACCTTGAGTTCTAATCATCGGATTTTCAAGGTTCGAGATTTTAAACGAAGATTAAATGTAATGTGGGAACACAAGAAGACAAAAACGTGCGCAAGGAGGGATCTGGTTTCCAGAATCGGCTCAAAATTTTTTTTTTTAGGTAATACCTACCTACCTAAATATGTATTTTTATTTTAATAGGTAGGTACCTACTTTATTTAGGTAGTACAAGTGGTAAAATTTTTTTGATGTTGATAAGTGGTTGGTGGGGTGGTAAAAAATGTATTCCGGTTTTTTGGCACGGAATTATTCTTCATAGACGGCAATAACCCTTGCTGGGAAAAAATGCTTCGTTTTAAGAATATGATAGGTATATGGTAGAGAAGAAGAAAAAATTTATCTTTTCATTGATAAATTATTAATTTCTTTGTCAAGTGGTTACTAACAAAATTCACGGTCGTTCGTTCCTTAGAGGGTAATGGGAGGTAGGTATAACATAACATACAAATAGTCTGATTTTCAAAGTTGTCTTAAAATTACACTATAGGCAGGCAGGTAGGTTCATAATTAGGTGCATTACATTTTTATTCAAATGCAAGCCCACACAACCCACACACATAATTTTAGGAAAATAATTGTCAATGTTCATTGATACGTGTGGAGGCTTATTTTCAATGTTACCTGACAAAAAAAACGTCAATGCTACCTGACAAGTAACATGGATGGTGTGTAGCGCTCTTTAAGCTGAACATTTTTCGAGTGCTGATTTTAAATCATCTTTTTGGTCGATATTTGGTTGTCAAAGGTTTTACTAAAGAAGACCCGGGCAACGCCGGGTTTTATCGGCTAGTTTTTTTATAAATCTATTGATTAGTCAATTAATTTTCATAACCTTTAATTTTTGTTTAGTAGAAGTAATTCTGAAGAAGAAAATGCAATTAAAAATCATGAATTACTTTTTTGAGATTCTTTTTTTACAGAAAAATAAATTTAAATTTTATATTTATTATTTTGAAACGGGAGCAGATACATAGTTATTTATTTCGTTTTTGCTGGTAGTTTTTAATAGCAATTTTGTATTAAATATTTTTACAAACAAAACTGCTTTCAATGTCTTTTTCAAAGATAAAAAAAAAGCTAAAACACAAACTTCGAAATGAGAATAAACTGATACTTGAAAGCTGAATTTCTCACAGAGATTTTCTTATGAATGGGTACAATTCGTCCACCATTCCAAACGATCTGAGGAAAAATACTCAAATGAACAATTAGAACCGAAAATCAATATTTTTTCATAGGATTTTCTTACCGATATGTTGCGAATGTGATAAAATGTGATGCAGTAAAAATTAAATAAAATAAAATAAAATAAAATAAAATAAAATAAAATAAAATAGAAATCGTTCAAACACCTTAAAATAAACTGGAAATTGTAGTAGATTCAAGGAAAGTGTGGGGATTTTTTTAACTAGAAGATTAAATTCTTTGTCGGTAGGATTCTTTTTAAGCTCTACACTTTATTCAAACCTTACCTATCTTACTAATGGTCGATATTAGATAAGTGATTTATTATATTATAGTAAGGCCCAATGTCGGTAAAGTTTTGATTAGTTAATCGTGTCTTGAGTCCACAGGCGAAAAAATTAGAGTTCTCTTTTGACACACCTGAAAAGTTAATAAATCTAATCTTTTGTATGTATGTGTCCATGAGCTAGGACAGAGCTTTACTCAAATATAAAACATTTTTAATAAAATGGACCTTTACAATGCAATTTATACAAAATTTTAGTTTTCCAACAAATTATTTTCGTTGCTCAAAATGTTAGGCACTAGGGGCGTAGCTACCGCTGTATCAGCTGTATTAATTATACAGGGCCCCTGAGATATTGGGGCCCCCGAGATATAGAGGCCCCTGAAGATACAGAGCACCCGACAGGAAAGTAAAACAAAATTTCATTGCGGTCGATTTTTAGATGTACTTATATAAATAATTTGTTTGCATGTCTTTCCGATAGTTAATGTTTATTATGGGAGGGGGTCACAATTAGGCTTTCGAAGTTTTGCTTTTCATAATTCTGCCTTGCCTTGCAAAAATTCAGCTTTTCAAATTCTGTTTTTTTTTTCGGTTTTACAAAATTCTGTTTTTCAAAATTCTGCTTTTAAAAATACATACTGATAGTAAATATTTAATAGAATAAAATTCTGCTCAATCTGCTTTTCCGAAGAAACATTTATTACTATAATATTTATGCAAACTTAAAATTTTGAAGTTTACAACAAAAAATGTCAGTATTTAGCCATTAAAAATAAATAATAGCTAATCTGAGCATAGTTAGAGTATATTTTTAGCTATTTTCTATTAAAAAATCTTATTTGGCTTTAGCCTAGGTATATTTTCATTTTTTTTTTTTATTTTTTGATTTTACATTCTCCCTATTTTGTGGTTCTATCTGCTTCAGCTTTTGACAAAAAAATAAGTTTTTTTCTTATTGACTCGACCTTATCATATGACTCGACCGAGCGACCAATACTTTTAAGAGCAACAATTTATACTTCCTTAATTCTTTTTCGTTCCAAGAAATGATTCCGTTTTTGATTTTGAGCTTTTTAACAGGATAAATATAAAATTATAAAAAAATAAAAAATAATATTATTTCTATAAATAAATACATACAGTCGTGTTGTTTTAGTGTTTCCAAATAGTCGTATTTATTAAAACCAATCTTAGGTACATTTACCAAGGTACAATCTATTCAGTTGTCTAAAGTTATATCAAAATTTAGATCACTTTAGCAACAATTAAAATTTTTTATTTATAACTTGGATGGCTGCAAGTTAAAAAACGTTATAAAAAAATACTTGTAAAATGATTTCCGCGAACTACTTTAAAAAACTACTGTTTAAAATCCGAAATTCAAAAAATTCTTCCATAAAAGAACTTGCTAAATTATTGGTGATTGGTCTTGCTTCTAGTTTTCTCGAAGTTGTCACTACACGATTTTTTTTTTGACGCTTTCGGTTACAACAAACAGCAACCGCTGAAAGAAGCTTTTCCAGCTTCTATGGGACAGGAACGGTTATGTTATAGGATTTATCAATTCCATAGAAGCCGAAAAACTTGAAATCTTGTTCAGCTATGGAAGATTTAATCAATAAATTTACAGAAAAAAAAGTCAAGAAAAATGTTAATTTTAGGAGTTTTAGCCCAAAGACAATTTTTTTTAAGTTCAATAAAATATAATGTTAAATTAAACTTATCTTATATGATCTTATATGTTGACGCAAGTGTTTTAGTTAATTAAAAAAAAAAAGTCAGGCAAGAGAGGGGCCCCCAAAAATTTTTTTGATACAGGGCCCCCAAAGGGCTAGCTTCGCCACTGGTAGGCACCTACAAATATGTACAATATTTTGTAAGCTACTGACCGTCCCGATTAGAAAGAAGGGTGAATTTAATTTGGCCGTATCTGTTAAGTATTTGTTTATTAATTTAAAAATAATAATTCTATTATGGCTGCATTAACCAAAAAAATTTAAAATTAAAAAATCTGTATAAAATAAACAAAAGAATATCTATGTAAATAAAAAAATTAATATGTATAATAATTTTTTTTGAGCTTTAAACCGAAACGTACTGAACTGAATGTATTATAGGAACTTAACATTCTATTTTTTTTTCTTTTAGAATTCTTTATTATTTCTTTATACCTACTTAATTAACAACAACTGAAGGCCCCTCAAGACAATCGTCAAGGAGTAGAAAATTATATATTTATGTATATTTCGCACCTTAGATTAGAGAATGCAAACAATAATGCCATGGTCATTGGTCAGGTCGCCAATCACTCTGTACGGTCTGCACGGCATGCATTTCATAGCGAAACCAATTATTTGAATTTTGCTCTCCATTACCGGCATCGGAATCAGCATCGAATTTGGAACGCCTTCTGATAAGACACAATATTAAGTTAAAGCTAATAAATTTGCTTTCTGCAGCACACAAAGTCATATTTGTATATGACGTTCGTTGGTTATAAATTTAAATCAGCACACAGTAGCGGAGATTGTGTTTAAACAACATTTTATATTCTTTTAGACAATTCACTAGGTATGGGTACGATAAAAACCGGGAATACTCAAAAAAGAGAATGTAATGGTGTTTACTAGGCCAAGAGTTATTACACGCCCACGATGTAAACACAAATTTATTATCATTTGTTCAACGCTATCGCGCCCCATGAGGGCTTACTTAATTACTTAAGATCCAGGATCAATGAACAGGGTGGTATAGGCAGTTATAAAATAAAATATCAGCTAAACAAAAATATTTTCACAAACCAGTCGACGATGTTTACTTACTTGTTGCACTAAACCCATTTAAAAAGGTCAAGGCCAGGTATTGATTTTTTTTGATTTTACAGGGCAGGTATTGGTTTCATAAAAATAAAAAATGGTGGTAAAAAGTAGGTTTTAAATCCTTATCTATGTATTATAAGTTTTCTATTTAATTTCATTTTAAACTCAAAATCAAATAAATTTACTCCCAAAGTCATTAATGGAACGCTTTTTTGGCGGATTTAAAAACAAAAAAAAACCTTGTTATCATGTACATATCTACATTTTTACTCTTTAGGGCATGTATTGGTTTCGTGTTAGAAAAAGTTTCGGGGTTATATAAAAATTGCCACTATAGAAATCTGAAAAAGTGGGTTCCGCCGTATACATTCCGTCATCGGTCTGTGCGTCCGTGCGTCCTCGGCCTTGAGTCTATAAATGCTTTCACCTGTTTTCCTTAAAATTTGGTTCAGAGCAATTTGATGCCCTTGTGCAGAAATTCTAATTTTGGAATTATCTCATCTAGAAAAAGTGGCTGCAATACAAATATTTCAGTTTTTATTAACAATTTTTCGAAAAAACTTCACGAATTTTGAAACCCGATGCTTCTGAGAAGTTCAAATAATATTGTATTTAAAAATTATGATAACATTTATTTTTTAAACTGACAAAAATCAAAAATAAAATTATTTTTTTTAGTAACTACCTTTTTTTGATATTTTTTGTTCGTTATATTATTGACATTTTAGTCCAGTCAACAAAGGAAAAATAAATAAAAAAAAATCGTGTAGTCTGGGTTCTTTTTTTAAGTGGTAGGGTCCAACATACTAAAAGTCCCCATCCCAGGGCCGCAAGTTTAAGCCAGGAGAGGGGGTTAAAGGTCCCCTTTTTAAGTTTTCGCGAATATTTCAAAAAACCAAGGGCTTAAGTGGAAAAGTCAGCATTAAAGAACCTTTACCCCCCTCCTGCTCGGGGCCTTTGACTGGTGACTGTCAGTATATTATACCTGAGCTTGAGCATCACCCCTACCTTAGAAAAAAATAATCCAGACTACAAGATTTTTCCTTCGTTGGCAAAGTGACGGACAACAACAATAAATACTGAACTAAAATTTAGCACTTAGCTACAAAAAATTTTGAAAATAAAATCATAATAATTTTTTTTTTAAACTTTAAATTCAAATTCAATTTTTCTCATAAAGAGTTAAATAAAAAAAAACTTGTTTTAGCAACAGAATAAAAGAATAAGTTTTTGGATTTAAATAATTATTAGTGCACTTTACGTCAATGCTTTAGAAAATGGTCCCTTCCTTATAAACGCCGAGGGGCATAGACCCCCCTTTCCTAAACGATTTTTTTCTTAGTAGATGTCTGAAAATTATTTTACAAAGTCATGGTCAGAAAGTTGGAAAAATCCAGTATACTTTTTACCTTTGAAGAAACAGTATTTTTCATAGTGAATGCAAACACTGTAGCAAATAAATTAAATTCGAAAATTATAACCCTCGCCACCTGTTTTAAAAATTCTCTTCCAAATCATCAATGGAATAACTATGAATAATATACCTACTTTTTCTGTTATTTCTGGGTAAAATTGATCAATAAACACTAAATTTTGTAGTCTAATGACCGATTATTTAGATTTCTTGACATTTCTCCACGCCGCATCTTCCTTAGTGTTGCTCCTGCAAAAATATAATTTTAACATTTTTTGTAGGAAATTAAAATTATTTTAATTCCTTAGTGCAGACTTTTTCACCTAAGCCCTTTGTTTTCGAAACATTCGCGAACTACTAAGAAAAAAAAGGGACCTTTAACCCCCTCTTCTGACTTAAGCTCGCGGCCCTGGGCTGAGGACTTTTGGTATGTTGGACCTGAGGGTCACCCCTACCATTTAAAAATAATAACCCAGACTACCCGATTTATTTCATTTATTTTATGATTTTAAGTCTTCGTTGACTAGACTATTTAGCTACATAATAATATAACAATAATTTTACTATATTAAAAAAAATGTTAGACTTAGAAAATATTAAAATAATTTTTGTAATTGAAGTTTTATGTAACAAAACTTTTTATCTTAAAAGTAAATTGCCCTTAGGTAACCATTTGCGGTACCTTTGGCGTATTTTTGAATTTTACTAATGCAACTATTACGAAAAATTAAAGTTTTAAGGATTGCTGACCGATTAGTTACATTTTTAAAATGTTTGACAGTTTTTCTAAACGTGTTGAAGCAACAAGGTAATACAAAAAAACAAAAAAAAAAAACAAGATATATACAAAATTCTTTCTCCAATTGCATTGCATTTTCAAGTTAAAACTAAATTTTTATACAAACTTGACATTTAGTTTAGTTATATGAATATGAAGTTTACAACAAAAAGTGAGTAGGTATTAAAATATAAGAGTAAAATTTAAACCAAATCTACATTTTTGAGTTTAGGCAATTATTTTAATTTCCTAACCTAAGACCACTCGAAAAAAAATCTAAGGAGATGGGACAAGTGTGGAATTGTCAATATTTTTTTTTACTCAAAACACGAGATCTGAATATGATATTTTTATTCATACAAAGAGGAAAAAATAAAAAAAAATACACTTTAACTATACATTAACACCGGCTAACTAAAAACACCCCCCTCCCCCCCCCCCCACCAATCTGACAATCTGCCCTACATGCAATGCTACTTTAAATTTAACTCATATACTTGAAAATTGTATCGCCTTTAAACCCATTCTAACTAAATTATTTCAAAATTCCAACATTTATACAATACTCGAAAATCCTAACGCTACAAACATAGTTAAAATTAGTCAGTTCATTTCCGCTACTAACATTAGTATATAAGAACTTTTTATCATAGCTGTCTGAACAGAATAGAATGCTGTAACTGCAACTGGAGCCCCAGACGGAACTGGAAGAACTGTCAAAAACGTTATTTTTTGTACGTGACCACAATGCAGCTGTACAGCTTTGAAAAATTTGAAACGTGAAAAGTTAAAAGTTGGCGAACTATTCGTCTGCGGCTGCAGCTCCGTATGTTTGCAAAATTGAGTTTGTGCATATTCAATACTTTGACAGCTATTCCAGCTGCGGCTCCAGTTCCGGCTCCATCCTTATTCTGTTCAGGCAGTAGAGCAAATAGTCTTCGCAGCTACGATCATTAATTTTAAGTTTATCATGTAATTTAAATTAACTATAAGTTTGGATAAAATATTACCCCACGAATAGCATACCATGTGTATATAATATTTATATTAGGGGTATTCACGCTCCGATACAACAAGTCTAATAAAAATGCAAAATTTTGTTGGTCTATGGTTCGAGTCGCGGTGAGGCAAATAGTTTTTCAAATAATTTTGAACATTATGTACATACATAGACTAAAAGCACCACTGAAGGAGTCTGATGATCGGCCTGGCGGCGACCGTGAAATAGCTTACTCCAGCCTATAGAACTTGTTGATAGCTCACTCAAATTGTTGTTCTTTCATTCCAACCTTCAAAATTGTTTTCTTAGTAGATCCAGCACGCACTTTTTCTATTCCGTTGTAAAACTGCAGAAAATACACACAAAAACAACAGCTGACAGCAAGAATGACATTAGGCTTGCTTTTAAATAAACGTTTTCTGTTGAAATGGGGTTTAGCTATTGAAAAAGTGCAAAATTGTTGTAAGATATTGTCTTCAGTATATTTTGTTGTTGGTGGAGTGTAAGAAAATATTACACTTTTGCACTTTTACAACGATACTAGACCAGTTACACCGGATATTGTTTTCATTTTAAGCCAGTAAATGCGACCAAGCTGGGCATTTTCGCTCGTATTAACCACACATAATGCTGACTACTGAGGCATAAGTTTATAGTTGTTTGTCTTGCATTTTATTTTAAAGAACATTCCAGCATGCAAATGTTTTTATGTCTTCAAAATAAATATAATAGAGTACATCAAATGAATTTATGTGGATACCTATATCTTGTATACTTATAAATAATTTATACATCCCACAAATCGTTAATATTTAGCAAGTTTATCAAGTTTGATTTACTTAATTTAGTTTTATAGCTCGAGTTTTCTTTATGCATGCGGTATAAGCTATAAGTTTATTTCAGTACTTTTTTGTTGTTAAAAACATTTAAAGTATAATCTCTTTAAAAAATATAAACAATTTCTTATTAAATTTTAAGTGCAGACATTTAAAGAAGGAGCCGAAAGAATTTGTGCATTTTAGTGGATTTAGATATTCGTTCCATTGAAGTAAAAAAGCCAACCACCAGAAGTTTTTTTCTTGCAAAAATATACTGGTGACATTTATTAACGATTTGAAGGGGGGTTGCCGCCGAGTATTCAAAAACAAAAAAATGGCCCGTGCATACATCGTGTGCTTCACCGTCATTTTTAAAAACTATCTACTTATTTTACATCAAGGAATATGTTGAGACTTTTTTTTCAAAGAGTTTGAATTTTATTTATTTTTTTCTGCTACCACAAAAATTGGCGTTTCATCCCAGCGATCTCAATTGGACTCATCAGTTAACTATAGTGAGCGCCTTGTTATTAATATTTCTTTGGGGGGTCCATTTCCAACCGTTTAGGCGGGAGGGGCCATTTTCTAAAAAAAATTGTCTTAAAATAGAAAAAAAAATATGGAATAGAAGATTTATAATGATAATGATAAAGCCCGTGCTCACCTTGCTTCGCATGTTTTACTTTTTTACTTGCGATATATAGGTACTAAGTATATGGAAAGTTTTGGATTCGTAAAAAATATCCAACAGAGATTTTGATCAAACTTAACATTACGATGATATAGAAGACGAAAAAAGTGGGTCTCGCAATTCCGTCCGTCTGTCTGTCTGTTTCCCCCGACACATTTTTTTCATTTTCTTTTTAGGACCAAAAATAACGGTACCTGCTATATAATTTTTTGTAGCATTTTTGAAAAATCTTATTTTTCTTAAAAATGGCTAGACAGAAGATTTTTCTAAAAAAAAATCAGTAAATTTTTTTTGGTATATGCTACCTTTTTGTGAAAATTAAATTTCCAAAAAATGGTTCTAAATGGTACCTCCCATTTTTTTATTTTCGTTTTTCTCGAAAAGTAATTGGCCGATTTTGATAATTTTTTTTTCTGAAGAATCTTCTAAAAAATTTAAATATAATTGTATACAAAAGTTTTTTTAGAAAACTTTTTTTTTTTCGATTTTTAAAAAAAGTTTAAATTTTTTTTTGAAAACCAAATATTTCGAAAACGACTTGATGGATTTTTATGAAACTTGGTAGATAGCGGTTTTTTAACATTATCTAAAATATTTTGAACAAAAATTTTCTTATAATCAAAATCAACGGTACCTTCCATATGAATGTTAAAAAACCGTTACAGAAAATTTAAATTTTTTACGAAAACAACTCCTACGATTAAGATTAAAATTGTTTTAAATACTAATGTTAGTATGGTCTACGATCTGCCAAAAACAAAATTTACAGCTAGCCATTATTAACAGTGCCTCTCATAGAACCATTTTCTTTATTTTGGACTATCTCATTATGTGTGTAACTGATTTAAATTAAATTTTGTATACAAAAGATTCTCAAAATTTGACAACATACTACATATCAAAATTTTCAAAAAAAAAATTTTTTATTTTTAAAAAAGATTCTATTTTGTTTTTTTTTTGAAAATTCGATATTTAAACAACGGGTACATAATTTTTTCGAAATTAAATTTTTAATTCAATATAAATAAATATAAAAAATTATTTACCAATTTGTTCTTAAACATTTTTGCAAAATTTTATATATAAAAAAATAATTTAAAAAAACGCGCCCACGATTTTGAATTTTTTTTCTCCAAAACTAACCCCCAGTTTAGACAAGCGAGTAGAACTAGTAGGATTTGTATCGTAGTGTTAGTTGTGTTAATGTTTGTGTAACTAGTAGCTCATTGCGTGTTCGATCAACTAGTATGATAATTATTTCATAAAACTTCAAACGGGAAGATATATTTGAAAAAAAAAAAATTAGAAATAGGTATTTACATCAAAAATAAGAAGAAATTCAAAATTCTGGAAGAGAAAATAAAAAGAATGTGAACAATGTGGATAAAATAAATAAATCCTTTTAATTGTTTTTGAATTTCTACGACACGACAAATTCAAATCGTAAGTCTGCAATTTCCAACGAAAAAAGTTTCTCTGATTGAAACGGAAAACAAATATTGCACAAGTGTAAAGGGGAAAACAATTTCCAACGAAAAAAGTTTCTCTGATTGAAACGGAAAACAAATATTGCACAAGTGTAAAGGGGAAAACAATACACAAACGTCAAATCACTAGCAGGCTAACTAGCAACCAACTCGCAGGCAAAAATATTATGCTATTAAAGCTACTAGTCGGCTCTTTCGTGTACGGATACACTAACACACATAAAGGCTAATAGTTCTACTCGCCTGTCTAAACTGGGGGTAAGATTTGTTAAAAGAAATCAGTTGGTTTAGTTTTTTTTAGCTCTTAATACAATTTAAGAAAAATATTTTTAATAAATTAATCTCGAAATATGTTGATTTTTAACCATTTTTCAATTTAAGCTCTAAGTCCCATGTATGTACATATATGTATGTTATGTATACATGCAGTGTGCTATATTGAACTGATTTAGAACAGTTCAAATAAATAACAAAACACTTAATTATTATCTAATAAATTATTATTTAATTGATTTTAAACTTGGCCTGAACTGAAAATCGACAAATGTCAGATACGTCAATTTTATACATTTTGTTGTTTGCATCTCCAACCAAGTTGTGTTGATTTATTTAAATGAATTACAACAAAATAAAACACGAAATTAAATGTTTGTTTGAATTTAATATTAAATATAAAAGTTGTGTTTTACATTTTTAATTCATTTAAATACGTCAATTTCAGTTAACACGGCAAAATTGTTGTGCAAAAGTAATAACTGTAAAAACTAATGATAACATAATATTGTTAAAATTCCCACTGGTCATGTGCATACACTATTTATTGATTTTTTGTTATTGATTTACCCATAAAGTAAATAGAGTATACAAGATAAAACCCCATGTCACACCGTTATTTGAAGATGTCGTTAGTAATTGCTTAACAAAAAAAAAGTTTTATGATTTTAATCTCAACAGGTGGGTAGCTATGTATGTTTTTTTTTAATAAAATATTTTATCAAACTTAAGTACCCTGTTTGTAGAAAGCCTTAAAAGCTATTAACTGATGGAACAGGATCAGTACAAAAATAGTAGAAGCAGTTGAATCTTTTGTATATTAAGAACTCACAAATTCACAACAAACACAACTAATTAAAGTCTTGATGTTAAACTGTTGAAATATTAAATAAAATGAAACTTATAATGACAACAAACTTGTTTTTTTGACAAGTCCAAAATAAAAATATTTCAACCTGTTTGATGTTTATAAGATGAAAAAAAATCAAGTTGATGAGTAAACTTGAGATATTTTTAATGAATTTAATTTGGATTATTATATTCTAAAACGGTGTGAATATAATGTACGTAAGAGTACGTTAGCCTTTCTTATCGCTAAATGCTCGTGATTTAAGATTTATTAAATATTATTTTTTCCTGTTTTTTTTTTTTTAATAATATCAATATAGTCGATCAGATGATATAGTTTGAGATCAATGAATTTTTATTTCCGCTGCAAAATGTTACTAAGTGAATTTGTTCTTTTGTGAATGTAGAATTATTTTGCAATTTAATCAAAGATAAGGAAGGAAGGCTATAAACTGAACAAAAATCATTGGAAATTTTTGCTGCATAATCAAAGGGAAATTTATCAAGGGTATAATGTCTTGAACGTGGAGAGTCTCGAATTAGGAGGATTGCAACTAGCTATTTAATTTTAACATTGATTATGAAAAAAAAAACCATAGAAAGATTAGAAACATTACGACAACGGTTTTTTTAGGGAAATAAATTTTCCTTTAGGTATGGTTTGCCATAATAATGGAAATGTCTCATTGGACTATATTAATAAATATGATAATAAAAATTATATTGGCCTTAAAGATTAGATCAGCCATTTTTGTGTGTAAAATCTTTTGTCCATTTCAGATGGATGAATTTTTTAATGATTTATAAAAGCTTTTTTTACCTAACCAAAGATTTTGGAAGCACTATCTTATGATTGCTTAACTCCATAAACGGACATGTTGGTCTCCGCTATAACTAAGCGAAATTGTTTTGTGTTTTCCATGGCAATAAGGTATTTTGTAATTCATGGTTGGTTTTTTGTCTCAGTCTGTGTGGGATATGAAATTTTATAATAAATAAATTGATTTTTTTTTGTAAAATATTTAGTTTTTTATTTTAATTTATATAAAAACTTTAATTTTTATTTATTACACAATGATTTTAATGATGGAATATTTATTCCGAAACGCATAGCGTAAAAATTTATAAAAAAAAAAACAAATTTTTTATATAAATTAAAATAAAAAACAAAATATGTATTTTTCAAAGAATTTCAGTTTATTTTATTTATTATTTTTATTTTCGAATTTTGTAAGCTAACCCACATCATTGTATGATTATTTTTATTTCTTTTTAGCGATAAAAAGTTGCCTTTCAGTGAGTTCATGAAACGTACAAAAAATATTATTTACCTGTCTTAATTTTTTGAGGTGCACCAACAGAGATGAAAACATGAAAAAATTCATTTTTCGTACGAATTTTTATTACGAAATTATTAAGTAATTAAATAGTAAATTGTTTTTTTTTTTTTGTATTAAAGGAAGGCATTTATAGACGCGATAGTAGTCTTGCCCTAATAAAACCATCTCGTTTGATTTCCCCAAAAACTGCACTTGAAGCTTCTGTCACTAGCTTGATGCAACGCTCTACGGCTTGGGTGTAGGGCTGGCAACGAGACGAGACCAGGCGAGACTTTTGTTAGTCGTCTCGTCAAAATCGAAAAATTTCAGTCTCGTCTCGGTCTCGGTCTCGGTCTCGGTCTTGGTCTCATCCTAAGCCTTGGTTTGTTTCGTGTTTTTTTTGTGGTAAAGAGATGTAAGATAAGACGCCTGTTTAGAAAAGATAGAGTACGATATTTCGGCAGTTTGTTGGTAAGAAAAAAGCGGGGTGTGGAGTGAAGAAAATGTATAAAACAGACTCGTGATTTTTAATGGCGGAGACCAATATGTAGAAATTAATATTAAACTCGTATCTTCCATATCTTCGATTTTTACTTTATTGGCACATTAAATGTCACCCAAAATTCTAAACTCAACTTTTTCCGGAGCAAAAAATAAAATCGGAAAACCTTTTTCCGATCTCGGTCTCGTTGCCAGCCCTACTTGGGTGTGGCATGGGAAATATTTAATGTTCTAATATGTGCCGAGAACATTTTTAACAATAGCTCTAAAGTTTTCATCAGATATATTTAAGGTCTGTAGAGGCTCAGTTATCTCACAGTCTTGCCACATAATAAGATCATCATAACTTGAAGCATCGAAATTGAACGCACGCACTTGAAAATTTCGAATTTCTCGAGCGTTTTCTGTCCTTGCCTTCAAAATTCTTCGATATGCTAGCTCCCGTATTATTTCTTTTTATCTCCAAGCATAGCAATAAGATTTTCTGGGTGACCGAAATATTTCGTTGGATTACCTTGTTAACAATTTTATTCAGATTTGTGTCCAAATAGCGAATCAGACTTATGGTTTCCCACAGCACAGGTGCTTAGCTCCGTTTATACACGAGGGATTACATTTTATCGTAAACCACATTGGACCAAAGACTCTCATTATGTACTTGGCTAAATTCAAAAATTTGTCTTCGGGATCTATTTTAGTAGCATATAGCCTTAGAATTTGATATGCTGTTGTAAGCCAGCTGATAACGGTCATTATATCGTAGGGATATTTTTGGTCAGTACTCAAATCGTTCTTGATAATTTCAGGTATAATTGTGTAGGAAAGACGGCGAATTGGACTGTTGGCATTGTCTCACAATTTTGTAATTCAGATCCAATGGTACCTGAAAAACATTTAGGTCGTGTAGTTTTCCCATCCAAATGTAGCAACAGATGTCACAGTGGTAGTGGTATTTGATTAGAATGCAGCTTGCATATAAACCACTGTAATGGTTTATAAATTTTTTCTTCACTTAAACGAACAATAAATACCATCTTTAAAACATGTTTTTACAACTGCTCCATCGTAGTTTCATTGATTTGGATTTCAAGTGAGTTTTTATAGAATCTTAAATACCTTTATCAGTTCCCAACTCATAGTTGTGATATGCCCAAAATATAGTCACATAATGATGGTCTTCTAGTACTCTTTTTCTATTCAATTTGACGGTCTTGATAAGATATCATTAAAGTCCTATATTTGTCGTGATTATATGTAGGAACGAATAAGATAAAATATTCTTGAGACCAACAGTTGGGAGCGACGTGAAACTTTTTGCCAAATTTTCAAGACTTCCTGAACCAATCTTTCAAAAAATTCATGAACTGTTGGTTTTTTTGCTTTTTCTTCAGGCTTTAATTCGTATAAATTGATAATTTTTCATAACCTCATTATAAGTAGGTAATAAGAGACAGGTAACTTCTCTAAAAAATTCAAAGAATCAAAAGAAATAGTAAACTCGCGAATTGACTGAATGGCGTTCGAACAACGTTTGAAGAGATCAAGATCAATATTTTTTTGTATTATACTAACAGGTCAACACTGAGAATGTTATTTAGGATAGTTTTGTGATTTTTTGATTTCGCCAATCTTAAATATTTCATATGCGCCAACTAAAATATTAGGTGTATATTTGTGAGTTAAGAGAGCAACTTTTTACAGCTATTCCAAAGCTATTGTAAAATTTTTCAAAAATCACTCCACCCTAACATACATATACAAAAAAAAAACACTCTTATTATTAAAATAATGCAAAAATTAATTTAATAAGTTTAATTTATTTTAGTATCTAATAAAAACCAACAATATATGCATTTCTTTATTAATCAATATCTACTGTCAAGAAAACTTCATAAAATTAAACTGTTAACTTGAAATTTTTCTAACGGAATTAGCTATAGGTCAACAACAAACAAATCAACTAAATAATCACTTTACAAATGGAATTCATCAAAAGAAGCTCCACAATCATTTTGCATGCATCTTTTTTCATTTTCACTTTTAAAGTCGTCGTCTTCGCTCGCGTCATCGTCGTGTGTGATGCATTTTTTTTCTTTAAAACCATCGTCACTCCTCCCCTTCCTCTCACCCCTCTTATGCAAACCACAGAATTATCTGGTTTTTCCTTTCTCTTTTCTTATTGTGTATAAGTTAGGTACCTTCCACACCACTCGCCACCCTCACAACACATTGCAAGTTTTATTGCATTCAATCATTTTATTCTTCGCGGCAAAAATAATAAAAAAAAAATGGAAAATTCTTTAATAAACTTTAAATAATAATAAATTTATTAAAAGGTGAAACTCTTATTTCTGTATTTTTAATTTCTTATAAAATCGAATATTTTTTGTTATTTTATTGAGTTTGGATTTATCAAAGTCGAAGTCGAGGTGTGCTGAACTTTTCGAGGTGAGGCAAAATAGTTTTGAAGACCTAGACCACAGAATATCTTGTTCTTTGTGAGAGGAAATATTACACCGCGCTGCACCATACATATTCCAATACTGTTGATGGTGTTGCAAATATATATTTAACTCTTTAACTTTTGGATTTGGTGCAGTATCGATGTTAAAGCGAATCTTGTGAAAAGAATTGAGATGATTTTATGACGCGCAAGATGCACATTTAATAAACATGTATGGTTTACTTGGATTGACTGCGTTAACGTTAAAAATCTGCGGGGTGCAGTGCACATTTTTAATTAATTGGGTTTGCGTTTTGGTGGCTTTTAGGCACATATAGTTTTGCCAATAGATTGATTTATGGGAGTGGCGAGTGTATGCGTGTTATATATTTGAGTTCTACAAAAACTTTTTTTTTTGTAAAATTCTGGCAAACCAGCACGTACTCTCCACAACCGTTAATCAATCTTTTAGAAGTGAATTCCTATAAAATCTAGGTATATCCAATAAACTGAAACTTTTGCCTTGGACCGTAAATTGTTTGCATTTACACAACTGGCTTTTGTGCCAAGCCAACCTGTGTTTTATAAGGTTCTTTGTCAATTTTTTTCTTTATTTTTTATCAAGCCTCTTGTTGATTCGGGTGGTACACTTCCTAGGATAAGAGGTTTGTTCCAGCAAAGTCTTTAAAATGAAGTATATGCTCTTCGAAACAGCGAAATTAACCTAGACATCGAGGTGTAGAGTAGTAATGTATACCGAACAGGAATTGTGTATAGTGAGTGATAGTGCACTAGTGTAAGACTGAACTGATGCTCCTTACTACCAAAACTAAAATACCCCCCTTTACTCTACCCCGACTCAATGGTCAAACTCTATGAGTGTGTTTCTTTATTCATTCCGATATGTCCAGAATATTCGGAATACCAGTTTTGCGTTTCTTTATTCCACGGAACATTCCGGATAAACTATTTTGTTGTTTCTTTATTCATTCCGGAACGTTTGGAATGCATTCTTTTTATTCCATGTGAAGTGTGGAATAAAAAGAATAGAAAAAGAATACTGGGCGCGTTCAGTATAATTGATGTTCTTAAACTCAATTATGGCAGATTCACATTGGTGTTAATTATTTAAAAACAGCATAATACCGCGAATTAATGTACCAGAGTATAATTTTATGCATTTAATGTAAAATTTACTAAACTTTTGACTTTAAGAATACATAAATATCCAAAATAAAAACATTTATTTCTTCAATTGTTTTGACATTTCACCGAACAACTGGATTGCCATTCTTTTTGTTCTAGTTTTGTTTCTTTATTCATTCCATTCTGGATATTCTGGATAAACATTTCGTCTATTCCATCCATTCTATTCCTTATCCGGAATAAATAAAGAAACACACTCTATCTGTCTTCTAGTGCGAAATATTTAGTTCTCGACCATAAATTAAACTGGAAACTGAATATTGAAGAACGAGTAAAGAAGGCCTGCATAGCTTTCAATGCCTGTAGTAAGAAATTCGGTAAAAAGTGGGGTCTCCACTACAGCCGAAGATGATATTGTGGACGTACACAGCCGTATGGTACGACCAATCCTCACGTATGGTTCGATTGTATGGTGGCCCGCACTTAACAAAACGTACAACATCGGTAAATTTAAGAAGGTTCAAAGAACAGCTAGCGTTGGTACCACAAGGGCCTTGAGATCATGCCCAACGGATGCCTTAAGCGTTTTTCTGCACCTTTTACCACTTGATTTACATATTAAATATCTAGTATCTTGCAGCGTGATAAGATTAAAAGAATCGAATTGTTGGTTTCCCAACCATAAGGTCACGAATTTGATCCCTGCCGATATGTTTTCAAAACCTACAGACTACTGCACTCCTCCTCTGGACCTCAAGGGGGATTTTAATGTTGTTTTTCCATCCAGGCAGGATTGGAAAGATGACATTATGCTGAGAGACTTCGACACAACTATTTTCACAGATGGTTCAAAGATGAAGTGTGGTGTCGGTTCAGGAATCTTTTTCGAACCTCTAAATATCTCTAGATCTTATCGGCTACCCAACTTTGCTAGTGTTTGGAATTACTGGCAATTAGGGAAGCATGCAAATTACTCAAACAAGACCCTAACCAAAATCGTAATACTGCCATCCTGACAGAAAGTCAGGCAGCTGTCATATCAATTATCTCGCCTTTATCATCTTCTAAACTATTTCGGCAATGCCGGGATGAGCAAATCTAAATCTGAACCTCAATGTCACTCTGATCTGGGTTCCAGTTCATAGTAGCATTGACGATTGACCAGGCAAGGATCAGCCCATCATAGCTCACTTGTGGAAAGAGTCAGCATTCCTTTTGGAGCTGGGGAGGGAAATATTTTCTCAATTTTCGTCACTGAATCGAATTGTAGGTGGCGCAGTCTTACAAACTGCATCAAATCAAGGAAGATTTGGCCCACCTACAATGAAACTCGAACAACCGACTTCATAGGCAGACCCAGGCGAGACATAGCCAAAGTCGTTGCAACTTTTTCCGGTCACTGGCCAATCGGAGGACACGCGGCGAGGCCGGGCATTCCTCACAATACTCACTGTCGTATAGCTTTGGAGACCAGCAGGAAAAGGAAACAGTCATTCATTTCCTCTGCAAATGTCCCACTTTGGCCAAAACGAGATCAAAATCATTGGGAGAATAATTTTTCAATGACCTCGACGAACTTTCCGAACTGAATATCAGAGACCTGATCTTTCTTTCTCAACGCAACGAAATGCCATTCAGCGAAGCTCGGTCGCGTCTGTACCGTCTTCTAAGTTTTCTTATAGCCAGTCTCCTGAGACCACGAGCAATTGGCTGTACGTTACTGAAGACTACAAAATTACCTGGCATTTTGTCTGGCAAGTTACACTTAAAAATTGATTTATTTACAGGTTACTCGAATTATGGTATCAAAATAGCGCACTTCAGCTTTAATTGGGTCTCTGAGCTATGTTTTGCTCGGGGCAGCCATTTCTACCTACCTAGCGAGTGATAGTGCAAGAACTTCCAGTCAACGAAGACCCAATTCTAGAATAAAAGAAGCAGGCTTAGATAATAGGAAAAAAAAACGAATGGACAACATAAAAGGGTCTTCGAACCCCAATTTCAAGGTCTGAGATGACATTATAAAAAGCCCAAAGCTCTTGATGTGAAGACCAAGTCACAGTCACATATACTCACTTCAGATGCCAGATCACCTAGTCTACATGACTGTGGAAGCATCGTGCTCGAGATGGTACAGGGTGGGGGAAGCTGCATGCCGTGTTGTTCTAGGCAGCAACATCCTACAGCTCGAGAGTCAGTTAAGAAAATTATTGGGGTTTGTATATTATGTATCAAGATTCTTTAAAATAAAACACATTTATGTCTATTTTTTCTTTAATGTTAATATTTAGTCGAAATTTCTACAATTCTGCAAATTTTAAATTATACTTAGACATTTACTGCCTTATTCATAAACAAAAAATAGTTATTTCAGCTCTTTTGTTCAGGGAAACTACACCATGGATTAAGAATTTTCCGGACTCAAATTGAACAGTAAGCAATTGCCTATATTTTGAGTCCAGAAAATTCTTAATCCATGGTGTAGTTTCCCTGAACAGAAGAGCTGAAATAACCTTCTTGCTGTCGCTGACTATATATTTATTTTTACATGGCTTTTCGAGGTCAAAATATACATAAAACTCTATAAAGCTCATTTCAAATGCAAATACTTAGCACTATCAAAATTTATAATTGCTTAATTGTAAGTAAGTACTCAACAAGTCGTTGACAACCTTATCGTTCATTAACCCCTGAACAACACGATTGCAATAAATTATATTCTAAATGTTTTAACTATACCTAAAGCACGATTTGCAGCAACATCGTGCACTTTGCTCTGATTATTATTGACTTAAATTATGAGATGCACGAGCATACTCCTGTCAAACTAAAAGCAATTTAAAAAAAAAATTAAGTACACCACTGCATTGCACGAACTTACTCTTGTAATTCAAGTTGTTTGCAATTTTAAAAAATTACATTGTATGGCATTCGCACTTTGAATTAATCTAAACACAAATAGATTTAACCCGAACGCAAATAGAAATTCCGCATGGAATACACAGTTAGTAAAAATAATAAAAAAGGAAGCAGGGGTGGCCCCGGCCCAGTGGAAGTAGTGCTTGACTGCTAACCTGGATGTGTGGGTTCGAGCCCCAGTCTAGGCAGCATTCTTTTCTATATTCCCTCAACTGAACGCCACCCCTGGGATTTAATATGAGATAATCAAAACCTTATTTCTCAATCCACTGTGCTAACAAAAATCTATCTTATCCTTCTATTCCTTGTAACATTGCCTAATTTATAAGACCCTAAGGGCCAGTTGTACAAATATTTGATCCGTGGTTCAGGAATTTTAACTCACCAATTTCGGCGGATTAACTGTGGTTCAACGATGGTTCAGGCATGTAATTGGCTTTTAGTGCATATTAGAACCTTGAACCATCGTTGAACCTCAGTTAACCCGCCGAAATCGGCGAGTTAAAATTCCTGAACCACGGATCAAGATTTAAACCACAATTGTACAACTGGCACTAAGTCTTACTGGCATATATATGTTTGTGTTGTTTTAATTTAAGTTGAATAGTTTAAGGGGAGGAATGCAACTGGCTATTTCACTAGAACACTGTTTATAGAAATAGTGGTAAAATAATGATAGACATGAAACATTTCGACGGTGCTCAAGAGATGCAAATGTTTTCGTTATAGTTCTTTCACCTATCATTTTTAGAGCTCTCTTTTGTATTATATATATAGTCTATTGGATAGACTCAAGTGAGTTTTTGGGGCACCTGCCCAAATATGGGAGTTTTACTCAAGTTTTGGACGAATAAAGGCTTTATAGATAACAGCCAGATCAGAGGGAGAGAAAAATTTCTTGCATCGACCGAGAAAACCTAAACACTTAGCAGCGTTTTTGGCGATGTCAAATATGTGGTCGTTCCACAAAAGGTGGTCTGTGACACACATACCGAGTACTGAAAGCTGTTCAGTTTCCTCTATGCAAGTGCCGATCATGGATAGCAGCATTGGGGGTGGTTTCCGCTTTAACGACAGAAGACAGCATTGAGTTTTAGAAGCATTAAATTCTACACGGTTGCAATATCCATGGCAAAGGTCCAAAAAAAATTAGGGAAAGCTGATTCTAATACTTCCTTGTAGGTTATTCCCGTCATTTTTGTGCTTTGAACATTAAGCTCCAGTGGCTCAAAAATAGGTGATCGCACCCCAGACCCATTACTCCTCGGCTATGATGGCATTGTAAAAATCCGGTTCATCTAAATTAAACTTCTTTTCATCCGTGAAGACAACCATTTGACAATCATTTTTAGTTTGGCTCTGGCCTATAGTTCAAGTGCAAGCCATATGATTTTTCGCAAACTTAAGTCGGAAACTCCTTGCGCATGGCCTTCATGAGGATTCGGTGAGATCACTGTTAGATGTCCATACTTTGTATAGGAAAGATTATATTTTAAATAATTGTCAACAAAAGTTGCACAACGCTAAATTTTTTTTTGCAATTTGGCGGTTTGAATAACCTTCCGCGTGGTAAACGTATATTTTTGCTTTCTCGGGTGTATTTAAAACTTTTGCTCTTGTCCATTTTTATTAAAAATTTGTCTATTTCACGTTGCCTTTACTGAATTATAATTTTGCACTAGTTTTCTCAAGAAATATTGACGTATGCAAGTAATTTCACAACTTCCAAATACAAATTTCTTATTTGCTTACTTTTACAACGCTTTTAGGAAACTTTGGAAAAATCCCGATTATTGGTACAGCAAAGTGTTGCATTCTCTTCAGAAGCTCTGAAACCTTACTTCACATAAGAATTTTAATAATGCATGCAAATAACGGGACTTTAAAGTCGCTTTTTTTAAGAAATAAAATGTGCTTTTATTCAAGTGAACCGCAGTGTATATATGTCATCGTCATAAACATAATATATCAAATCTCGTGTTCGATTTTTTTACGAATCCAAAACTTGCCCTGTAGTACCTACCAATGTATGTATGTATGTCGATATGTTTATCGCAAGTATAAATAATATTTTCACAAAAACAATGATTAGCTATTTTCTTTTGATTGACAACTGTCTTAATGCAAGTAAAGCAAACTAGTTTGACAGCTACAAAATTTAATCAAAAGATCTAAGCAAATTAATTCCACTTATTGAGGACCTCCAACTTGCCCCGTATTATCGGTTGTTTATTTAAATTATAAAATGAACGAGTAAACTATTGATAATCAAAGAGAACATTTCTAAGATATTTTGAAGGCCCCAATGATTATTAATTTAAATTCACCTCTAAAATATTGAAGATTTAAAAATATTTACATTTAGGGCCGATTTTTTCAGTCTCAATTAAGAACTGAACTTTATCGTTTAAAAACACATAAGTGGGGTTTTAAATAATATATTATTTATTTATTTAATTCAACTGAAGACTAATGTCTAATCTAGAGCGTGTAGGTTGGGTCGAGATAAGAAAGTAAATCGTAAAGGAAAGGCTGTATATTTCGCCCGGGAGAGGCAAAATTCTAAAAAATAACTTGAAAAAGAAAAAAAATATTGAAAAACAATGGTTACACTTATCTTTTTGTAAAGCTAGAAAAATCTGTTTCGGTTTTATTTTTAAATAAACCTGTTTTAGAGATTATTTTTTGAAACATTAATTTTCAAACTCAAAATTTTGAAAAAAATAATGAACAAAAACATTCAAACTGATTTTTTTCAAAATTTTACGTAATTGAGTACTAAATTTGTTTTTAAAATTCAATGCTCTTATCAGTTTTTAGTCAAAAACAGAAAACCTGTTGTTAAAATGTTGTTTAGTTTTTTAATTTTGTATCATTTTTGTCTTTTCAGCAGGCTGAACAGCCTTTAATATTTTTTTTTCATTTGGTTTTATTTTCTTTTTCAGTTTTCATTTCAGATTATTTCAATTGTTTGAAGAAATTTTTCGGACCACAAACATATAAGATGTAGGCTAGACATACAATCAATAAGCAAACGCATCTAAATCAAAGTAAAATGGCAACAATTTGGGGCCAAACACGTTTCTTATTAAAATCAAAACCTTTAAACATTTAAAAGTAATACAAAACGTATTTGAAACAAAGTCATGTTCCACTGAACTACTTATAGTCCATTTAAATGTTACAAAATTTTGGCCGAACCTTGCATTTTTTACAGGACAAATTTTTTTTTATGGATCTGTAGGTGTGAGTGTAAAAACGAGTTTTCGGGGTTTGACTCCCCCCCATTTGGCCGCCATTTTTGAAAAGGGGGCGTAAAAAGGTCTTCGCGAGTTTTTGGGGTTTGACTCCCCCCCATTTGGCCGCCATTTTTGAAAAGGGGGCGTAAAAAGGTCTTCGCGATATCTTAAGAACCATACATCGCACAAACAAAATTTTACCATATTTGTGTAGATTATTAAATTCTCTATAAGTTATGTTAACAAACTTTTTATCATTAAATTGAAAACAAAAAAGTTATAACCAAAAAAAGAAATGTATCTTAAAAAGGATATAATATAAATAAAAGAAGAAGATAATGATACTTTTCTTGACAATGGTCATCTTTTTTTGATTATAACTTTTTTGTTTTCAATTTTACGATAAAACACACAAATTTGGTAAAATTTTGTTTGTGCGATGTATGGTTCTCAAGACCTTTTCAAAAATGGCGGCCAAATGGGGGGATTTCAACCCCGAAAACTCGTTTTAACACTCACACTGATCCCTCCTATATATCCATGATAAAACATTTTTTTTTTTTATTTTGGACTATCTCATTATCTGTATAATTAATTTAAATAAAAAATTTTATACAATAGATTCTAATTAGTTGATGTAATATTGCATATCAAAATTTTCAAAAACAAAAAAAAACAGATTTTTGGTTTTTCAAAAAAAATTTCAATTTTTTTTTTTTCGAAAATTCCATATTTCAAAAACAGATACATGATTTTTTTTCAAAATTAAATTTTATAATTTTGAATTTAACGATGAAACATAGAATTCTTCAGCAATATGGGTACAAGTGCGAAATATTTTATTTGCAAAATTTGTTATAGAATTTCAGCATTTTGAGATTTTACTTTGACTGACATCTTAATATGATCAATTTTCAATTATAGTTACAAAATTTTGACCGTACAAATTTTTTAAATACAGAATTTTGTGTAACCAGAATTTTGAATCACAGTATTTTGAAATACAGTATTTTAAAAACATATATTTCGACTCCAACCTGCTTGAAATGCAAAATTAAGATTTAAGCTTTTTTTTTCAAATAATTGTTTATAACTCGAGAAATAAATGACATAGAAAAATGATTTTGGTATCAAATGAAAAATATTTTTCTTGTATTTCAAATAATATATTCTTATATAAAATATATTTTGTGATAATAAATAATCTTTTACTTCATGAGAAGCAACTTTTTTTACGCTGTTTTTGTGCACACCGATATATCAAACAAATCAGTGACATATACTTTTTTTAAGCACCAGTGCAAAGCTTAATTGGTCATCTTAAATTCTTAATAATAAAAAGTATTCGTAAGCCTACTACCTATACAGTTCTTTTGAATGGAAAAAAGAATGTCACTGACATTGTTTTGCGCAAAAAAGAATCGTAGTGAGTATAATTTTCATTTTCTGAGGTAAGTTTACAGTTTAATAAAAAAAACTTTTCAGCTGAAATTTTTTTTGGGTAAAAATCACTCCCATAAGAATTACATGTAGATTTTGTTTCATTGAAGAACTGTATACTAGGCTTTAAACAACAAAACACCTTATAAAAAACAAAAGATTCTTCGAAATGCACTAAATTATGCCTGAGGTAATATGAATATTTAGATGCGCCATAATTAAAATATATTCCCTCATATTTCACTCACAAAACAAGCTCAACTTAACCTTTCATTTGACACCAAACTCGTTCGTGTACACTCTTGGCTAGAAATGGTCAATTCCCTTTAAAATATTCAATATACAAAAAATCCCTCCGTTTAAGACAGAACGGATGGTCACCCTACAAATTCTCAACAAGCGTTAAGACTATAATACTTCTTAATAATAAAAATACATAAAATGCCCTTTTAAACATTCGGTATAACATCTGATCTGATAGACACCATCACGCGATTCCCTCTCGGGGAGTAAACACTTCAAAAAAAATCATGTTTTTTTTGTCATCAGCGAGAGTAACGTCTCGAGACTACTGGGAAATCTATATAAACATATACACACACTGTCTGATGCTCATAAATTAATAATAATAATCGAATTAAACATTTTGAGATTGAAACAAATTTGTTTATTATTTCAAGTACACAGGGCTGGATCACATAATAAATTGGCATTAGAAATATAATTTTTTTTGAAATTTTCTCAAAAAACTTCAAAACCCTATGTATTTCCGTAATTCGATATTTTTTGGTTAAAACCTAAAATGCAGCTTTCTTACAATGACACTGGCCATAATAGGTACAAAGTTTAATAAAAATCGTTAATTCCATTTTTGAGAAAATTTGATAAAATCGAAATATATAATTTCTATAAATTTAAATTTGGGGGATAAAACAAGTCTATTTCTAGCCTTTTTTGGATAAGAAAAGTTAGCTCAGAATTTTAGAGCTTACATCAGCGAACACAATGAAACAAAAAAATTGGTTAAGGAGCACGCTATCAAAAGTTCTGAAACAGAGAAATAATTTTTTACAATACCGTAACTTCCTAGCTTTATACATAAATAAAAAAAAAAGGCTGGGTTTGACCCACACTGATAACTTCCCATTAGTTCCCTTTGAAACTCGACACCCGATGTTATTTTTTATTAGAAAATTACCAATTAAAAATCTTCGAAAACTTATCAATTGTGAAATCAAGGGAAGGTCTAAATATATGCGACACGAAAAATTTCAACAATTATAAGCATTTTTTTTTTGCAGTTTTGTTGGACTAGAAAAAATCCGTCAATTGATATTTTTTTTAAACCTTATCAGTTACTAACTATGGTACTGAGTGTAGACTAAAATTATCCAGGCGAGTTGATATCATTGGTTTTTCTCGAGATATTCAAGCCGAATAACATTTTTTAACAATTTTTAGCATTTTTTTTGCAGTTTTTGTTGGCCTAGAAAATAAACCGTTAATTGAATTTTTTTACAAACTCTACCGATTATCAACTATAACTTTGTGTATTAAATAAAATTAACCTGAAATTAATATCTTTGTTTCTTCTCAAGGTATTCGATATTTTTTAACAATTTTTAATGTTTTTTTTTTATTAAGAAAAAAAAAAAAACTACGGGTTGATTTTTTCTTAAGTATTACAAATTTTTTACTACGTCATTATGCATAGAATGCAATCAGGCCGAAGTCGAAAGCATTATTTGTTCTAGAGATATTCGATAAACAAGCCATTTTACAAGTTTTTTTAAATTACTGTAATAAAAAAACCGCTAATTGAATTTTTCTGAAAATCCTTTCTGCAAGTTATGACATTATTATCTGTAAAATAAAATTTATTTGAAGTCGAAATCTCTATGCGTTCTTGAGATATCGTTGGCGAAAAAAATCTTCCCAACGTACGTACACAAAAATCTCTCTAAAAACAATGTATTCCGACTCCAGAGACCTCGAAACGTCGAGCACAAATCAAATACTTCCAATGGGAAGTTAATAATAAAAATCGATGTGAGGTTTCAACACTTAGATCTCATTGTTAAGAAATATCTAGACATTGCAGTCGTAAGCCCCTTAAAACTTGCCGCCTAATCCAGATTCCATCTTAAACTACATGACAAATCCGCTTTTGCACGTGAATCTCAATCTAAAGTATCAACTACTATCTACAACACTGTTCGGTGACTCCATCCAAATAACATTTTTAGCACTCTCCGCCTAGCGGGTATACAATTCATTTCGCAGTCATAATTCTTCAACATTGTGAGCAACAAGTTATAATAAAGTCAACGAAAAAAAAAATAAAGAAAATGTGCGCGTATCTAACGATCAAGGCTGAATTTGAGAAACAATTAAATCAGCTGTTGGGAGCCAGGAAGGAACGAACTTTACTGATGACAGACGACCGTTACAATGAACTAGTGGTGGAGACTAAAGAAGCCATTGAGCGGCGACGCTATGGCTTCGAGTTGTCAGCACTACATTATCGCCGACTGAAAAGGTTTGACATAATCACAATTGATGGTTGTGATAAGTTAGTTCAGCGAAATGAGAATGCACATCAAGGATTAGCAAAAGCTATACACTATTGTAAGGCCAGTGATATGTTTGAGGCTATTCATAGTGCTCATTTGAGAATTGGTCATAAGAAAGAGAAGGGAATGGAATTGGAGTTGAAGAAGTTGTACTGTAATATCACTCGAGAGGTAATAGCTATCTATTTGAAGCTGTGTCGAACATGTGCTCTCAAACGGAAGTATAAGGAAAAATCTTCGAGCGCTAAGGTGGATGTTCTACCTGATGACTTGAGTTCACGTTGCCAGGTTGGTTGATTATCTTATTTTTTTCATTAAAGGTTTTCTAAAAATACATATGATTGACCTCACACAGATTGATATTATTGACATGGAAGTTGAGACAGATCAAGGTTTTAGATTCGTACTGAACTACCAAGACCATCAAACCAAATTTCTAATTCTTCGAGCTTTGAGAACGAACACTTCCGAAGAAGTTGCTGATACTTTGTTTGATATTTTCTGCTTAATTGGAGTGCCTAGTGTTCTGTTGTGCTCCAATGAATATGGATTTTGTGAAAAGGTAAAAATTCAACAACATAAACACCCAATACCCTATGACTGTAGTTTTTCATTTCATTTTTTCTAGATTCTTCAGAACCTCTCCGAAAGTTATAATGTTAAATTAGTTCGAGGAGAATTTAAAGAAGATACTATACGAAAAATTTCTCAAGATATTTTCAAAACTGTTGCTGGTTGGATTTCACATAACAACTCAAAAAATTGGATTTCCAGCCTTCGGATATTTCAAAGCTTAAAAAATCGTTGTTTTAATCCTTCGGTCAAACGTACACCATTCGAAGCTCTTTTTGGTAATCGTCAATCAAATTCACAATTAGGTAAGCATCTCAATTTGGAATTACAAACTGAAGATGAACTTAAGCTGAAAATCGAAGTATTCAAAAAGAAACTAAACGAAGTCACGGAAATTCGAAAAGAAATAAGCAAAAGTCATGAAGAAGCACTTCAGAGAAATTATCCAAGTACGGAACTTAGTCGGTGTTTAAATTGTGATAAAGCATTGACATCGGAAGTTTTTTGTTGGAAATGTAATGGACCACTTCATTTTAATTGCGCTTTGACAAATGATAGCTCTGAGAATTCATTTTGTCAATCATGTGCCAATAGGACTGCTGTGCATGTGTTAAGGGGAGGACAGAAAAGAAAGTTAGAGGAACTTGAACTAAGAGAATATGATTTACAACAGCAAAGATGTCCTTCATTTGATTTCAATGAATGTGTTTATGCTGATAGTTTGAAGTCAAATAAGAAAAAACTTAATCATGAATATGAAAGTGTGAAACAGGATTTGGGACATTTACGCAGTGGTAAAAGCTAATTTTGTTAAATATAAAATTTGTTTGTCCTAACTATAAAAGAAAGATGTATCCTACATGAATCAAGCATAAATAATATGAAAACTAAATATTATGTGATATTAGAAAATTTAATTTTTTTAAATTACACTTTACAGATAAAACTTTGCATTGCCAAGCATACAACAAATATCTCTATTTAAAGCTTTCATAGGGTTTCCATAGTTTGCAATATGCGATTGGGGTTTTATCAAAAGACGGCTAAAGTTAGCGGCGCTTTTCTACGACAAAAAATACTCTCGGAAGATTTTTCCTTCCTCTCATGAGGCAGTAGCCCGGACAAATTTTTTTTTTTGTAGGTGGAAACGGCTGAGAATTGAGCCCAGACCTCTGGCATGACAGTCCAACGCAACACCTTAGATTGTACTAAATAACTATGATCTTAAAAATACTTTAGCCATTGATTAAAAATTTTCTATGGCTGACCAATTTCTGAAAAAAATTTACCTTCTCCACCAAAATTGGCATTTCGTCTTCACTTGGACTCATCAGTTGGCTAGTAAGGGCCTAGTCAATACGCAATTTCTATTGCGTTCAGTTTGTTTTAATGGATTTTTCCCTCTTCAAATTCATACACTTTTACTAAGCCAATCTGAGTAAAACTTTAAAGTGAAAACTTTCTGTTTTTAAAAAGAATTTTTTAGCATATCGACCAAAATCTTATTTTATTTCAAGAACTATATTTCTATCTACGCACATTTCATACACTTACTGCCTTATTCATAAACAAAAATTGGTTATTTCAGCTCTCGTGTTCAGGGAAACTACACCATGGAATAAGAATTTTCTGGACTCAAAATAAAGGCAATTGCTTACTGCTCCATTTGAGTCCGTAAAATTGTTATTCCATGATGTAGTTTCCCTGAACACGAGAGCTGAAATAACCATTTTTTGTTTATGAATAAGGCAGTTAAAGTCCATTAACCTTGTCGTCTCATAAGAGTGAGACCTCGCGACGACAGTTCAGATAATTCTGATTTGTTGCTGTTTTGTTTATACCAAGTTCGAAAAATTAATAACAGATAATAAATTTTGAAATGTTGTTTTTTTTTTTTTTGGAAAATATTGGATTTGAGAGACAGTTTTGGGCTAACTTTGAATAAAAGCGAAATACATTTTTATAAACGCCTAATAGTCCTTCAGGGACCTAAAAAATAAGTTATGTAGTTCAATATTTGACAAAGATTACCTATTGGACCATCATCCATAAACAAATAAGCAAACAATCATAACTACCAGATCTGGTGGATGAACGATTGTGATATGATAAAATGGAATTTATTCGTACACCTTATTAGCAGTGTTTTTTTTTTTTTTTTTTTGTTGGAAATCTCGAAGGGAACTTGATGAAAAAACAAATAATTTACGTGTTAAATGCAACAATAGCCCGGTTTTTTTCCAAGCCCTGAGGGAATTAAATGCAACAACAACTAAGCCCATTCGGGCTTAGCTAAGCACGGAAGATTTTCGGTGCTAAACTTAAGCACGGAGAAAAACTGTGTTACCGGCATGAATTCCATTCATGTTAACGATAGTTTGTATAGACACTCTATGTTTTTTCTGTGATGGCGTCGGTAATCCCCGATGTGGTTTTTTTCAACAAATTTCCTCCGTGCTTACAAAAAA
Organism: Epistrophella euchroma; assembly: GCA_947049315.1. Lineage (NCBI taxonomy): Eukaryota > Metazoa > Arthropoda > Insecta > Diptera > Syrphidae > Epistrophella > Epistrophella euchroma. The sequence goes on along the minus strand of OX346245.1, from coordinate 113,062,159 downwards.
AACACCCCTAATAACTAATCACCTTCGGGCTTAGTCAAGCGCGGATAATTTTTTGCACTTAACTTAAGCCTAAAGTAAAACTGTGTTACCGGCGGGTGTAAATTATGCATACTTGCTATAGATAGTTTGGAATATGGAAACTCCATGTTTATGCTGTGATGGCGTCGCGTCGTCAGTAAAAGTGTTTCCGAATTGGCACGAACTTGCTTTTTTAACACGATAATTTCATCGTGTCAGGGTGGCACGAAAAAATTATATATGGCAATTATATTTTTATTTATTTTGCTTAAAATGAAGCAAATTTCGACGATGTTTAATGAAAATTCGTCCAATGTCTGCAAGAAAATTGACTATACTCACAAATAGAGCAAGGGATTTCTTTTGATTTTTTTCTGCTGTATTACACACTCATATAGCACTAAAATTGCACGTTCTTTTCAGAAAACGCTGCTGGTCGGGTAGTCCCATTCCCATATGTGTTTTTTTTTTTAACTAAATTTCTCTGGGGATTGCAAAAAAAGACACACATCTTACTGCCGGAACAGAATAGAATGTTGGAACTGGAGCCGCAGACGGAACTGGAAGAGCTTTTGAAAATGTGTCGTACGTTATTTTTTTTTTACGTGCCCACAATGCTGCTGTACAGCTTTAAAAGTATTTTGAAGAAAAACAAAAGAATATTCTTGTGTACAAGCTCAGAATTCACATTTCTTGTTTCCAATAATTTTTCTTTTAATAAATAATTTTTTTCGCGATACAAATAACCACATTATTTTTTTCCGACCCAAAAAGTTGTTTTTTTTCTTCATACAATTTGAAACGTCAAAAGTGCCGTACGTGAAAAGTTAAAACTTGGTGAACTCTTCCGTATGTGGCTGCAGCTCCGTATGCAGCTACGCTCCGTTGTGTTCGCAACATTGAATTTGCGTGTATTCAATATTTTGACAGCTATTCCAGCTCCGGCCCCAGTTCCGTCTCCGTCACCATTCTGTTCAGCCAGTTAAGTAGTTATGTGAATTCATTGCGACTCTCAACTTGATTGTTGTAATTTGTGGCGGATTTAAGATCCTTAACTTTGAAAATATGACCTTTATACATAGGTAAAGTCTTAAGCTTGAGTGAATGAATGAATATTGTTGGGACCTTAAGATCCATTGATTTTCTCCTCATCTAGAACAATAAGCAGGTTTTTATAAAATTTCTTAGATTAAATCGATGTCTTTCTGCCATTAATGTATAGCAAAGTGTATAGCTTGTAGTAGCCGTGGCGTGATGGTTAGTGCGATGGACTGTCATGCCGGAGGTTTAAGGTTCGATCCCCAGCCTCGCCACCTATTTATTTAAAAAAGAAAAAACGGCTACTGCCTCTTGCGAGGAATTGACAAATCCTCCAAGAGTATCTCCTGTCACAGAAAAGTGCCGCTCGTTAGCCGTTCGGATTCGGCAATAAACTGTAGGTCCCCTCCATTCCTGCAGACACGCACACAGGAATGGTTGAGAGTTGTAAGTCACTAGGCCCAAGTTCTTCATGATTGCATTTCTAATTGTGTTTTACTTAATGTTTTATTGATGAAGTTTCCTGATTTCTGGATCATTACAATTTTACTATCTCTTACTCGTTAAAAGTGTTAAAAGTTGCATTTGAAAAATAAAATACTTTTTATTTTAAACAAAACAAAAAAACGTATACCTACTAATTTTTACTTTTTCACACATTCTCTCTCTAGTATAATGACAACGTCATTGTACTTACCAACCAAGTTCGTGCGATCCAATCGTGCATTTTATATATTTTGTTTGTTGTAATTTAACCGCTTAAATACTAACCACGCGGGGTCACTAAAATACGGGTTCAGGGTCACAGTAACTGAAGTAAACCAATGTAAATTAACCGGCATGGCGGATAAACTATCCACTCAAGTATCTGTCGTTCATAGCTCACTTGAAGAAAGAGTCAATATTGCCATTGAGCTTAGAAGTGCATTTAATTCTCAATTTTTCTAATCAAATCCAATCGTAGGTGGATGAGTTGAGCAATTCATAGTTTAAGCCTAGTACGCTGCTGATACGAAACGAAATTTTTAGTTTGTCTCCAACATGACAAAGAAATGCTTACGAAAACCATAACGAAAAAAAAAAACAATGTCGTGATGAAAGAAACAACAAATACAAACAAGAATATAGACCAAATGTCACTTTTCCGCACACAATTATTAATGGTACAGGCAATTAATTCTGTGCGAAAAAAAAGGGGAGATCTCTCCAAATAATCGCTACTACAATTATCGATTTCGCTCACCGAACAGCGTACCGCAGAACGAAAAGCAAAACGAAATTTTTCGTTTATGATTTCGTTGTGTCATTTTTGTATGGGATTTTTCGTTTCGTATCAGCACCATACTTTAACAGTAAATCCTGAAATCCTGAACAATTGGCCTAAAAGGTAGATCCATGCTAGACAATCGAAGGATCGTTGCAACACTAACTATGGGGATTTTGCTGCTTCACTGTCCGCTCCACCAGCTAGCACACGGATTAAGACTTGTTCGTTGGATAACTTTTGTTATTAATAAACATATCATAATAGTTCAAGACTGTACGGCAACACTTCATCAAGGGTTATTATGAAATGTAAGCATGTGTGGATTATCCATCCCCTGAACGCCAAATTTGGTGAGTTAAAGTTATCCGCTGGCTATCAACATGTAACAGACTATTTCATATTTATTAATACGAATTGCATGTTGACAGATGTGTTAGTCTTATCTTCCTGTTGTTTTTCGTTTATTGGTACTTTGGGGTATGAAAACAAAGATCATATTTATTTATGATTATAGTGGCTTGCAATTCATAGACCTTTAGTTTTACAGGCATGTAGTTAAATTATTTTTGTAATTTAAGCCATAAATTTAACCTGGATAAACCATAGTAATTAAAATAAAAATAAAGAAAGCCTTTATCAGAACAAAAATTAAACTAAAATACTCAACTGCAATTAAGAACAACTTATTACAAAAATATGCACATGTATATAAATATATCAGCTGCTTGTTTACGATGACCTTGTAATATTTAAGGTAATTAAAAATTATGCTAATGACCGATAATACCGCTTATCGCACAAAAGTTTTTATACAATGATTCAAAAATTAAATTAAACATAAATAAGTTGCATTAACTGTTTCATAATTTTTTGTTTGTCTTGACAAGGTCTTGAAAACAAGATCCTTAAAACAATGAAGTAAAATAAAAAAATAAAAAAAAAAATAAAAGCCAGTTGTGTTTACTAAAGTGTACCAAATTGTGTATCTATTAAAATTTAATATCAATAACTACCTACTCGTTTAAATAAAATGTGTAGGTATGTTTAATATCTTTTTTTTTTTACTATAAGATTGATTTTAATTAAAACTTTTAACATATCGATTACTTATATGAGCAATTAGCAAACAATAATTATAATGTTTATCTAAAGAAATTAAAAACTTCAAGAAACAGATTAAACAAATTAATAACAACTTTACATATTGCATTTTGAAAAAAAAAAAATACATATACATAACTATAACTTTTGTTTACAATTTTTTTTTTAATCCGTGTCGTAATAATTTTCATTCAAGTCTTAGAGAACAACATGTATGTAATAATGGGCGTTTGAAGGTCGTTGGCAAAGTATAACAGCGCCGTAGCCAGCCATACCCTACCCATAACCATGGCAGCTGGTTCAACACCTTGTGCTGGAGTTGTATTAGGACAAAACGTTTAGGTGCATCCGGCCGGTCAATAGAAAGAGGGCTACTTCCACATCTCGTGCTGCGCCTCGTGTTGTTCAAACTATCTTCACTAATGTATTTTTTTTTTAATTTCACCTTTTATTTTTATAATTTATTTTGTAAAATATTTTCAAAATTAAATTCTTTTTTTGGACTCTATTTTAATCGAACGAACGGCATTTATTTGTATCCCCACGTTGAGAGATACGAGCACCTGTGCTTCTATGCGTCAGTGCCTCGAAAAGAAATTCGAAATTTTGTTTTAGCTTTTCTATGCAACGGGAAGTTTTGTTTTTTTTTTTCAAATTTTATCAAAAACCGCTTTAAAGTTTTTTTGTGAAAGTTTTGAGATATTGACATATACAGGGTGATTTACATAAGGTGTGGCAAAAAGCTAGGGCATGTAGGTTGGACTTAGATAAGAAAAAAACTCGTATTCGTATCGTATTTCCCCTCGTTTAGGCAGGAGGGGCAATTTTCAAAAAAAAAAATCATTTAAAAGAGAAAAATTTTATTAAAAAATACCGGTAATATCTACAGAGTCACACTATAATTTCCAAAAGCCAGAGATTCATTCTTTAATTTTATTTTTAAATAAAGTTGTTCGAGTAAATTGTTTTTGAAAAATTAATTTTCAAAATCAAAATTTTTAAAAATGAAAAAAAAATTCAAACTGATTTTTTTCAAAATTTTACGTAATTAAGTGCTAATTTTACTTTAAAAATTCAATGCTCTTATTAATTTATAGTCACCGGGTGCTAAAATGTCTTTTGGTTTTTGAGAAAATTAAAAATAACGGGAGGGGCAATTTTCTAATTCTTTTAGAAGACTTAATACAGAAAAAAAATATTAAAAAACAACGGTAAACGCTACAAGGACATGCTATATACCCTTGTATAGCCAGAAATTGCTATTTTTAACTGGTTTTTAAATAAAGTTGTTTTAGTGAACAGTTTTCAAAAAATTCAATTTCAAACTTAAATTTTTAATTTTTTTTTTTTTTTTCAAAATTTTGACTGCAAATTAATTTTTTAAAAACTATTCACTCGAACAATATTATTCAAAAATGAAATCAAAGAATGAATTTCTGGCCTTACAAAATGCCATATCATGACTCTTTAAGTATTACCGTTATTTTTTAATAATTTTTTTTTTTTGTTTTAAGTGATTTTTTTTTTGAAAATTACCCCTCCCGCCTAAACAGTGGGAAATAGACCCCCCCTTTCATACGAATTTTTTCTTGCTTAAGTCCAACCTATCTTTTTATCACACCTTATGTAAATCACCCTGTATGTAGCTTTTTATTACCAGTAACGATTTTGTTATATTTTTGCAGTCTGGTGCTTCTTAATAGTTGAAATATTTTCGTTTTATGGGTAATTTTTAGCAACACAAGTTCCAATAAAATGCTATAATATTTATCCACTTTTATGTCTACTCTTTATTTCTTTAGCTTTTTTCGCAAGTTAAAATAATTGACAGACTTTTAATAGGACGTGCGTGGACGCTCTTCCAAATTACAAATATCGTGGAACAAAAACATCTAGGAATACATCTCATTTGTAAGTGACAAATTTACTCTACCCAATCTTAAGGTTCCAGTAATTCAACTATTTGTCCACTTTTTCATTCACTGCGCTTGCTATAAAATGTCCAACAAAACACCCCTAATATTGAATTTTAAAATATTCTAATGCTTCTTATTGCAGTAAGGCGCTTTATAGTTTTATTACGCCACTGTAACTAATATTACTGCTGCACCATTCTAGACAATATCAAATGATATCGAAACCTTGATGCCGTTTACTGAAAACCATAACTAAGACTTTGTATATAGATAGTTTGTCAGGGGAGCAATTAAGCGGCTATGTAGAATAGTATAATTCTGTATTTTCTTGTATAGATAACTACATCCGAAGTTGGCCAAAAAGAGAAAGGACTTTTGCATGGGTATTCTATAGAACACGTATTATAAACCAAGGTCACTTAAAATATATACAAAAATTATGTTGATAAATATTTTTGAATGTCTTTAATGCGTTAATTGACTGGATAGATGGTTAGGGAACGGATTTAAATGAAATAAATCTTTTGAACTAAATTCATAATATGTCGCAGCCTTTTAATATACCTAATAAGAATTTATTTGGAAATTATGTATGTGTTGAGTTAAAATAGTGCGGCAGCATTGAAGATTAAATTCATGAGAAATTTAGGCTTAAACCATTAGGTACCTATATTAAAAATTATTATTATTATTTTGTTAAGAATGCATTTTATATTTTAAAGACGGAAAAGATATCAATTTCTTTCCACTGATTTAAAATAAGTAATTTTTCATACATAATTGTAGTTCAAATTGTTCTTTCGGTCATAATATAAAATTTTGCATGATGAAATTATCATGTTTTTTAAGTTAGGTTAGTTAGTTCAAAAATGTTATATTAAATATGTATTTTTATTGGGGGGCAAAATCAGTACAATAATGTCAAAAGGCAAAAAAGGCAGTACATCCGTCTACTTCAATAACTACCTCCCTGTACTTTTTTGTTCTTCTTTATTGTAGGATTATTACAGATGCTTAACTTTCATTATGTCTGCATCGAATTTGGTAGATGTTTCTCTAACAACATGGCTGCTTTTTGAAGTTTATTAGGAAATAATTCTCAAACGTCTCGATCAATAGACCCTTATCCAAGCACAAAAAATAGCAATAACAAAGGTTAATCGTAGTAGCCCGTGGCGTAATGGTTAGTGCGATGGACTGTCATGCCAGAGGTCTGGGTTCAATACCAGCCGCTTCTATCTTAAGTTTTTTTCGGAGCTACTGCCTCTTGCGAGGAAGTGACAATGACAAATCCTCTAAGAGTATCTCTTGTCATAGAAAAGTGCCGCTCGCCAGTCGTTCGGATTCGGCAATAAACTGTAGGTCCCCTCCATTCCTGCAGACACGCACACAGGAATGGTTGAGAGAGAGTTGTAAGTCGCTAGGCCCTCGTTCTTCATGAGCCGTTTGTGCCACCAAATTAATTTATTTTTTTTAAGTTAGTTTTTGAAAAGCTTAACAACAAACACTAAAAATACTTTTGCATCTTCATTCGCTGTAACAACAATAAACTTCCGAGATAATTAGTTGACACAACCTTCTGGTTGGTTGGATGGTTTTGCTAGCAAAAAGCTTTCATCAATTTATTTTAATGCCAACTTTCCGAATGTCATGATCAGTGTTGCCATAAGTGCAGATATTTCTGTATTTTGCTGTTTTTTTCTTAAACCTTTTCTTCACTTCAAAAATATTTAAAAAAAAGTATGTTATCAGATGTTTTACATTGAAAAATCTACATTACTTGCTCTATAGCCTATATAGTTTAGTTGTTATAAATACTACATACGGTTGTTATCAAAATTGACGCTATGATGATGGAGATGCCGAAAGTAGTTTTCGCCATAGGTACCGTCCGGACGGTCTGTGCGTCCACTCTAATTTGAATAAGAGCCTAAGTGGGTGAGCGAATTTTACTTCAAATTTGGCAAACAGCATTTTTATGTGATTCCTCAGAAGGGAAATGAAATTTTTTTATTTATTGTTTTTTTTTCTTCAAATTTCGGTTTTCGTTTTTTTTTTTTCAAATTTTCCAAAAAAAAAAAAACGGCTCCAGCGATTTTGATAATAACTCGATAATAACCACTATGGTTGTAGGAAAACAAGGTTTTAGATTTTTGCCAAAAAATTCTCATTGCGGAAATGCAAACTCTATTTTAAAGTTATTCGCCTTAACCTACATATGTTCAAAATGGGTTGACCGATTTTGTTATAAATTTGCTATCTGGTGCTTCATTTAAAAATTTTGAAAATATTTTTTTAAACAAAAAAAATTAAAGTAATATTTTTAGTAATTTTGAACTTTTCAACATTTCTTCATTCAAGACATGATAACATTATAGTTTTTAATTAGGTATAAGAGCGAATTCGTGCGATCTAGTCATGCATATTTCTTTTTTTTATAATTGCGGATTTTTTTTTAAATATTTATATGGCAACACTGGTCATGATTTATAAGATGAGAAGTTTGTTTGGTATATTTGTGTTGTAAAATGTGTTGAACCTGTCAAAATAGTGAATTGAGAGCATATTTTATCAGAAAGAAAGAAACATTTGTGCGTCCAAATCTTCACATCAACAATAACATTTGTTAAGTTCGGTTTTTGTTAACAATTTGATTAAATTAAAAAGCTTATTTTCACACAACAGAAACATACACACTTATAAATTTAGTATCCGAGAGAGAAAAGCTTTGAAATTTATTTGTATATTTGTTGCATAGTTTTAGGAACTCAAGATATTTAAATCGTTAAAAATATAAAATTAAAACAGCTGAGCTTTGTGGTAAGGAAACAAACATGAAACAAAACTTAATTCATAATTCCATTGAAAAGGTACATCATTCGTATGATTTTGTTTCTGTATTTCTTATTATGTAGGTACCTAATTATTTTCATTTGGAAAGGATAAACGATATGTAAACATGTGGGTTGTTGGAATTAAACGCTTCCAATCCTTACAGTTACAATACTGGTTGTATGTAAAAAAAATATATCTAATTGCTTAAAAAATGGCGTTTGAATTCTTGAAAAATAAAAATTTATGCAAAAAAAAAAAATACTGCAACAGTTTTGCTTACAAATAATAATTTTTTTAATATAAAATTTCTTCAACATTTAAGAAAGATAAACAGGATTTAAAAAAAAAAAAAATATTTTTTTTTAATTACAACGATTTTAAAAATTTCTCTTGTTGGTTTTAAACAAATTTTTGGCGGTGTATTGCTACTTACAAATTGAATGAGTATGAATCTGATTTACCATTTTTTCTATATCTATCTATCAATTAAAAATATTTTTAAATATAAGTAAATAAACATTAAAGTTCTAAATCGTCGAATTTCAATCAAAATTTATTTGAAAAAAAATTATAGTCTTTTATTAAATTTCTTTTAAGTTTCCTTTTTTTTTATTCATTCATTCAAAACAAAACAATTTCAATTAAATTAAACTTACCCTATTAATATTTTTATAAAGTCAAACATACCTGTAACAAAGAAAAAGAAAATTTGAAATTAATTTTTTAAAGCAAAAACTACTAACTTTATAGCATTTAAACATACATAAATACATATTTCAAATCAAACAATTAAATAAGTATTTTTGGAAAAAGAAAAAACATCTTATTCTCCGAAAGTTGACAAACAAAAATGTCCAAACTACGAAAAATGTACGACAAAAATATGAATTTTGGTGGAGAGCTTTATTTTTGGCCCTTAAGTATTTTACAAAAAGTACTCTAAATTTATACCAAGGCCAAAATTTTGACAGGGGTGAAAGGGGCTAAGATTTACTTTTTTTTTTGAAAATTTTTTGAAAGCTATCAGTTTATTGAACAACATTTAGTCACCAAAAATGATATGACTTTTCAACTTTTTAGGGTATGTTCTTGGGTTCATCTCCGCAAAAAAAAAATTCTTTTGAGGCAATAGGGGGAAGGGAAAAGCCGCTATCTTTGCACAGGTCATGATTTTATGTGCATGAAGTTAGCACCGCCATTTTTGATTTTCGTAAAAAAAAATGGGTTGGACTGTACAAAGTATATGGTTTTTAGAAAAAAAGAGGCTGGGTTTGACCCACACTAATAACCTCCCATTAGTTCCCTTTGAAACTCGACACCCGATGATATTTTTTATAAGAAAATTACCAATTAAAAATCTTCGAAAAACTTATCAGTTATACAATCAAGGTAAGGCTATAAATAAATAAATTTGATGGCACAACAGCTCATGAAGAACTAGGGCTTGTGACTTACAACTCTCAACCATTCCTGTGTGCGTGTCTGCAGGAATGGAGGGGACCTACAGTTTATTGCCGAATCCGAACGGCTACAGAGCGGCACTTTTCTGTGACAGGAGATACTCTTGGAGGATTTGTCAATTCCTCGCAAGAGGCAGTAGCCGTTTTTTCTTTTTAAATAAATAGGTGGTGAGGCTGGGGATCCAACCTTAGACCTCAAGGTAAGGCTGTTTGATATAAATATATGCGAAACGAAAAATTCCAACAATTATTAGCAGTTTCTTTTCAGTTTTTTTTTTTGCCTAAAAAAAAACGTCAATGGATTTTTTTTACAAACCTCATTAATTACTAATTATGACTTTGTGTGTAGACATAAATTATTCCGGAGTCGATATCATTGGTTGTTCTCCTCGAGTTATTCGAGCGGACAAACATTGTTTAACAATTTTTACCAGTTTTGTTGGCCTATAAAAAAAAAACATTAATTCAAAAATTTCACAAACTTTACCGATTATTAACTATAATTTTGTGTATTAAATAAAATTAACCCACAGTTAATATCTTTGTGTGTTCTCAAGTTATTCGAAATTTTTTAAAAATGTTTGAAGTTTTTTTTTTTTTTTTAATTAAAAAAAAAAAAAAACAGTGGGCTGATTTTTTTTAAGTCTTACCAGTTTTTCAATACGTCATAATGCATAGAATAAAACCAGGCTGAAGTCGATAGTATTATTTGTTCTAGAGATATTTAAGAAATAAGCCATTTTTATATTACTGTAATAAAAATCTGCCACTTGAATTTTTCTGAAAATCATTTCTCCACGTTGTAGTGACTTGGAAGCACCAAAATCCGAACGCCTACTATACATTTCCGGCCTAAACCTACGCATTGTATTTCCACCCTAAACCTTAACAAAAATGGCCTTATTATCTGTAAAATGAAATTTATTTGAAGTCGATATCTATATTAGTTCTCGAGATATCGTCGGCGAAAAAAAGCTTCCGAACGTACGAACGTATACGTACACACATACTTACGAACTCCAGAGAGCTTGAAATGTCGAGAAATGTCAAAATTTTCAATTTCACAAATCTGACCGATTACAATAACTTCCATAGGGAAGTTAAAAAGTTATGCTTTATTGTTGTCAATTTGTTCTGCGCCGCGCCGTGTCGTATTTTTTTTTCTCAAATTCGCAAGTTTGCAAATTTTACGGCAGATTTTTTTTTTTTTTAACTTTAAGTTGTGCCGTTTTGTGATTAAAAATGATACTTAGAGTTGTGCTGTATTGTTGCAAACTTGTGTGCTACTTGTGCCGTGAATATTTTTTTTTTTTTTCAAATTCGTACATTTTACGGATGTTTTGAGCAAAAACCAGCACAGCTTCAAGTTTTTAGAAAAAAATTAGTTTAAAAAAAAAAATTCCTAAAAATTTCCAATTTGAAATTTACGGCACAACGCAGCACAAGTAGAGCACAATACAGCACAACTTTTTTTTTAAATCGAAAATGGTGGTGCTAACTTCACGCTTAAAAAAAAGTGTACCCTCTGAAACTATATGCTTAATACGATTTTTTTTTAATACGGCACATGGCAGTACAGACAAAAACTGAAATACCTACTCTTCGTATAAGTATTGATGATATAAAAAATAAGTTAGTTAACATCGAGCCATATCTCTTCTCATAGCTTCTTGTATATTTGTATAGATATCACCACTTTCTCAAATGTTACTTTTTGTAATCTTGTTACTTATTTATTACAAAAACAAAAGCAAATAAATTAAAAACTGTTTACCCTTTATACTCGCTATAGTAAAATATGTAAAAAAAAAAATATTAAATTCAAACTATTAAATTAAATAAGTTTATCATAATTAAGATTGTAGCAAATAATAGTTAATCAATTTTCTGATTGATTGTTAAACAAAAGATACATTTTCAAAGCTTATTATTTTATAGGTACCTACATACTTTGTAGTATTATTAATTATAATAATCAATTTAAAATGTGTGATATTATAAGAGTATAGGTATATGAATAGTTATATACCCTTAAAGGCATTGTCTGAACTTCACAATCTGCATAGTTCGTTCTAACGTATGAATTGATAATAAGTGCCAATTTCCTCTTTCTAAGATTGACAAATAAAATTAAGTGCATAAGTTTGGTTGCTCATTCTTGCTCTAATCGCTATCGTTAAAATATCCTTATATGAGTGAGCTTAAACTGAAGGAATTTTCAACAAATTTAAAACTTAAAATTTTTAGTACAGAGGCAAAATCGATTCATTTAGCTTCTAAGGCACATCGGGGCAAAACGACCAAAAAACTGGCAACAATTCAAAAAATTAAATTGCAAATATACTTCATTTTTTTAATAAAGTAATATCCATCCTTAAAAAAAATACTATTAATTTTTTTATAGACCTTGCCGTTTCTTCACAACACATTTTTCTCAGTCTTAATTAGTAGTCAGCTGAATCAGAATTAAAATTTTCGATTTTTCATCGTGATCTTTGAGCACTGTTTTACTGATTCAGTTATCAGTTTTTTTAAAAGTGTGTAAAGTGTTTTTCTGAAATCCATAGACTTTTAAATGGGTTCCGAAGTTGGTCCGAGTTGTGTTTGATTTGTTTTTTTTAAAGTTTGTGATGTGTATTTTGGGATTCCGTCAAAAAAATGTGCTACTTCCCGCCTGGAAAAACAATCCAGTTTTCAATAAGGCACTGGCAAGTTTTTCAAAGTTACTAACAAGGGTCTAACAAGGGTTACTAAAGGCATTCGCTAGGCCCTCACCAGTCATGAACCCTTTTGCCTCGTCAGTTAAATTATGCCTAAGCCCTGACTAGTAAAGACTAGATTTGTTCCACATATTTCGTTTTACATGGTTTTCCATTCAACCAATTCAGATATGGGGGCCAAAGCTAGAAGCTGTCAGTCGCTCTATATTATAATAATATAGATAGATATCCAGTTCCTCGATGTCTACTACCCTGGTTATACACTAAATAATCGTTTTCGTGTGCAGTCCAGTCCATGGAAGAATGGCTCCTTGCGGAATATCATCGACGTTGTGTACTTGTTCTAGATGATAAAATTCAGCTAGATCTCGTCCATGTTTTCCTTGCCGAAAGCTTGCCAGGGCCTCGCCTAAACTTGTCAAAAACTTGCCATTTTTCCAGGCGGGTTTTCTCCACTTTTTGTGAAGTATGTGTGTTTTAGTAATTCCCAAGCCTTATTTTGGAATGTCTGTTTTGCATGAATGGATCAGGATTTTTGAATGTCTTTTATATGTAGCGTACGTTTTTCAAAAATCCTGAAATTTCTGCTGAAGTAACGAAAATTGAAGCAGAACTAATTAAAAACTGCACACAATTATGATTGTAGTTGCCAGTGGATATGAAATTGATGTTGATAAGTTCCGAGAGTATGCGCACAAGACTGCAAGACTGTTTGTCAGTAAATATCCTTGGCATAATATGCTACCAACTCTCCATAAATACTTTATTCACGGCCCAGAAATAATACAATCTGCATTGTTGCTAATTGGGCAGCTTTCTGATGAAGCGCAAGAGGAACGTAATAAAGATATTAAGAATGTTCGAGAGCATTTTTCAAGAAAATCATCAGGTCGCGAAAAAACAAATGAGGTGAAGATATCCTCATTTGTTTTTTCGCGACCTGATGATTTTCTTGAAAATTCATTCATTTTTGCTTAATTCTGATGCTATCATTACTTCCAAGCAAAAGCCACACACAAAAAATTTCAGTCTTATCCTCCAAAAGCTCTAGGGCTATTGAAACCTCCGGAAGTAAACATTTTTTATTAAAACCAACATTTCCGATGACAAAAGTGATGAACTTAACTCATAATTTTGTTTTAGTTTTTTTCATTTAAGTAAAAAAATATTTTTATAAAGCAGGTTTTCTTCACTATTAGAATGGAGCTATATGAGAACATGGATGGAAATTATATGTCAAATGAAAAATAAATGAATTATTTAGTCTTTTTCTAAAAATAAATAAATTTGGTGGCACAACGGCTCATAAAGAACCAGGGCCTAGTGACTTACAACTCTCAACCATTCCTGTGTGCGTGTCTGCAGGAATGGAGGGGACCTACAGTTTATTGCCGAATCCGAACGGCTAAGGTGAGCGGCACTTTTCTAAGACAAGAGATACTCTTGGAGGATTTTTCACTTCCTCGCAAGAGGCAGTAGCCCGGAAAAAAAAACTTAAGGTGGAAGCGGCTGGTATTGAACCCAGACCTCTGGCATAACAGTCCGTCGCACTAACCATTACGCCACGGGCTACTACTAAGTCTTTTTAGTCTTAAAATAACCTTTTAATCTGAAAAATATTAAAATGTTTATTATTTCCCAAATAATGGGCGTTTAAGTGGGCGTGGCAATTATAGCTTTTGATTTAACCTATTAAGAGTCTCAGCATACTTCCGAAATTTCAGGTTTCTAGCTCTAACGACTGATTTAATACCACGATTTAAGGCATTCTGCCCCACTGTGCGGTGCCTGCAACCGTTATCAACCGTTATGAAAAAGGTATTTTATCTCAAAAACAGCTTTTTGATAAAAACTTTTGGGTATACATTGTAGGAACAACATTAATTTTGGTGAAACAATGTAAGTATTTATTAGATGTCTGTATATTTACATCCTACCTAACTACTTAGGTAAACCAAAATAAAAAAAAAAATTTCATATTTACGGAAAAATTTCCAAAACTCAATACATGTTTCGAAAAAGATTCAATCTATTTTTATCTAAGGCATCAAATATTTTTTTAGCATTATCTAGCTGATTTTCAACAATAAATTATCTTATAGCCAAAATAAACGATTCCTTCCATACAATATATTATTTTTCTTGGTAACCACTAAAAACATTTTGATCAGAATGTTTATTTTGTTGCCTGTAGAAATTTTCAAAAAACATGATTTTGATTTTTTAAAAATTAATAATTTTTTTTGAAAATTCCATATTTCAGAAATAGGTAGAAATGACTTTTGTCGAAATTGATTTTTTAATTCCACATAAATACTAAAAATTGTCATACCTTCCTACCATTTTTTTATTTTTTTTTTACTTGCGATATACATATGTATGTAGGTACTATAGGGTAGTAACTTATGGATTCTTGTAAAAAATCGAACTCGAGATAACAATCAAACTTCACATTATACGATGATAGAGAACACGAAAAAAGTGGGTACTGCAATTCCGTCTGTCTGTACCTCGGCCTACAGCCTAAATCACTCGAGTGATTTTCTTCAGACTTGGAGCATAAGATTTTTGGCTGATTTGCTAGAGGGGAAATCGAGATTTTTTTTAGCTCAAAAAATAACGGTACTTGCCATAGGACTACTTAAAAAAAAGTTATTTATCTCAAAAATGGCTCTAATGATTTTTTTTTTTTTTTCAATTTTTGGTGTGTGCTAGCAGTGGTATGGTCTATATTTTGGTGAAAAAAAAATTTACAAGAAACCGTTTTTAACGATACCTGCCATAGAACCGTCTTATTCATTTTTGATTTTATCGTTACCCGCTTAACCGATTTTGATCAAAGTTTTTACTTAGGAGGTCCTATCAAGTGTGAATATTAATGCATACAAATAATTTCAAAAAATATTTTTTGGATTTTTAAAAAAAAGTTCAAATTTTTTTTTTTTTGAAAAATCATTTTTTTGAAATTGGGTTGATGAATTCTTTTGAAATTATGGTCTTAGATGTATATTATTATATTCTTAAAAATGGCACACTAAATTTTTTTTCTAAAAAATTTCAAGAAATTTTATATATAAAGAATTGATTTTTATGAAAACCGCTCCAACCATTTTTAAATTTTTTTCTGCATAAATTCACATTTTTTCAAGAATTGAGATGGCATTCTTCATTCTGAGATTAGAACATTTTAAGTACTTGTTTTGTCAATTTAAAGAATGTGTTTCATGCTTTATTTCCATATTCGAATTTCCATTCTTCAATTTATTAAGTGGATAAATACATATATACTTTTTAATTATTTATGTTTTATATTACACTCAATCTTTAAAATTCGAAGAAACTTTTACTACAAGAACAAGTTCGTGCGACCCAGTCGTGCATTTTATTTTCTTATAAATTAAGATTTAAACATCGTTGTTATCAAAATAATTACTTTTATAAATTTGTTACTAACTAGCTGACGTTAAAAATTAACAGAAGCAAATATTAAAATTTTGCTTTACATAGGTACTTAATGTAATACATAAATGTAAATTTAGGAGTTAGATTTGGCTAGAAAGATATAATATAGCCAGTTTCTACAATACATCTTCGCTGTACACAAATTTATGCCTAATTTATAAGACCCTAGGTCTTACTGGCATATATATGTTTGTGTTGTTTTTTTTTTTTTTTGTTTAATGTTTGTTGGTCTCTTTTTTTTCGAACAGTTTTTGGGAGTACATATAAGAAAAAACAAAAACCTACGGAATGGCGATCCATTTTCCCCATTCAAACTGGAACAGACGGGTGTCCTGCTTTCAAAATTGTGCTTTTTAAAATTCAGTTTTTCAAAATTCATACTGTTTGACCACGATGTAGAGTTTATAGAGTTAGGGCTTGGAGAGTTAGGCCTATTAAAGTTAGGGGCCTGGCTCTTTATGAGATCTCATAACATTTTCATAGTGTAAGCGTTAACAGCTTGTGAGTCTTGGCCACCTATTTTACACATGAAAGTTTTTAGTGGGACTTTTGGTTTTCATAAATATGGTTAAAAAATGTTTCTTTGGGAAATTAAATATGAAGGTCCCCATATTTAATTTAGGTAGGTATTTTTTTAAAATAAGATCAAATAAATAAGTGTCTAATATTTAACCTTGAAAACATATTAAACTTAATAGAAATTTGAAGAAGAAATATTTTTTTTTAATTTCAAATTTAAAAAATAGGTACCTACAAAATAAAAGACTTAGCTGGAATCGAATAGGTATATATCTACGCTTTTATTACTTAAGATCGTTCATAAACTTTAATTTTATTACTATTTGCTTGGCTGTAGCCCAATTAACGATTTCAACCAAAAACAGGTATTAAATTGCAGAACTCTTTTGGTTCTTGCTTCATCTTTTATTTTTCTCAACCAGATTTTTTTTTTTTTTGAATCTATAATATACTCTAAAGCTTATCTACTCTTCTTGCAAATTAATGCAATAAAAAAAAGATTCTCAAGTACATATATGCCCTTGAAACCTACAGATATAAAATGGAAAATTTTAATTCGAAGGTGATATACCTATTCATCATAGAGATGCATATGTATGCATATGTATGTGTTGAAGACTATCATCACCTGATTGTTTATCAAAACAACTAGAAAAAAAGAATCATTCGCAATAACTTTATCTTCTTGTTCTGTGCACTTTTCTTCAAATTGAAATACCTAGGTAGGTACTTATAATTGAAAGAAGTTCCCATGAAAGACACAAAATGTAATCAATAACATTTTCTTTTGTATTTACTATCACTGCCGCTTAAAGATTATAGACTGGTACCTATCTGAATTCCGCGATATAAAAATGTTTGCACTTTTTTTAGTTCTTTCTGGTGGCAACTTTTTGTGTTTGTTTTTGTAAACAACACCATCAAGTTATGAAACTTAAACGACGACGCACATGTGTGTTAAGTGGCGGATTGCCAAAAATAAAATAAAAACAAAAACAAAAAACAATAAAAACGAAAAACTTAACAACGCAATAACAGATCTTGATTCTTGTGACGGATAAAAAAAGTATCTAAACACGTAAACACTCATTTTGTGAAAAGATTAGAAATGCGAGCCAACATTTATGTGTTTCGTATCAATTTTGTTTGACTTTTTTTTTGTACCTATTATGCGGGTTATTTTTATTGATATTGTTTTTATTTATTTATTTTTTTTAATTTTTTTTTTAAATTAAACGTCAAACAGTTCCGGCATATTTTTCACTATCAAATGAAATCAAGGATTTTTTCAGAAAAAACTGTATGATCTATTACAAACGAATTTTTAGGTTTGTTACTTTGCTTTGAAACTCTGTGATTTTCTGTGCATTTGTGTGAATTTCAGTGCAAAGTTCTGTCAAAATTCATATAAAAAAATAAAATTTTACTAAAATGCACAGAAAATCACAGAGTTTAAAATAAAATGAAGGAACCTTTTATTTTTCATTCACTTTGATTTATTGAAAAGCTTCAAAAAATAATTTTGAATTGGCTTAGCTTCCGGCTTAGATTAAATATGTACATATGTATGTAGCCCTTGGTAGTGCGTTGGATTGTCATGCAAGAGGTCTGGAGTTCAATACCAGCCGCTTCCCACCTTAAGATTTTTTCAGGGCTACTACCTCTTGCGAGGAGGTGACAAATCCTCCAAGAGTATATCTCCTGTCATAGAAAAGTGCCGCTCACCAGCCGTTCGGATTCGGCAATAAACTGTAGGTCCCCTCCATTCCTGCAGACACGCACACAGGAATGGTTGAGACTTGTAAGTCACTAGGCCCTGGTTCTTCATGAGCCGTTGTGCCACCAAATTTATTTATTTATTTATGTACATAAAGGATAGGGCTCATCTGGAGGATTATGTTTGACTGTTTTCATTTCGCAATTTCTTGTTTTACAGTTTAGTCATTTCGCATTTAATTGTTTAGCAAGTTTTTATATCGCTATGCGTTATTGTTTCGTAAAATCATCTTTTAGCAAATTTCACACAGCAAATTTTTATCTCGTATTTCATTATTTCGCAAAAAATTAATTCGCTAATTATTATATCGCATTCCAGTACCTTATATTATATTATTTGGCTTTATATTACTTCGCTTATTATTCTCTCGAATTTCATTATTTCGCTTTTTATTATTTCGCATATTATTATTTTGCAAAGTATTAATTAGCTTTTAAATTGTTTTGTCTTTAGATATTTTAGGTAAATGTTAATGCAGATATAGAACGGCCAGATAACTAAATGGCGGGATAACTAAACGGCGAGATAACAAAACGGAAACTAACAGTTAGCGCAATGAGATCTTGCAAAACAACAAATTGCCACCTAATAAATATGCGATATAAAAAACTGCGAAAGAACTTTTGCGAAATTATCGTTTTGCTGGTTGATCTAAAGACAAAACAAAAATTCGCGAAAAACCATTGCGAGTCGCTTTCGATCAAAATTTATTTTGATAATTGCGAAGTAAGATTTGCGAAACAATTTTCGTCCAAACGGCCGGCACCCGTATATAAATACAAAAAAAAGTACATATTCTGTTGAACGCATAAATAACTTATGTTATCAAAGTTGCTTAGTTTTTTTTAAACAAACAACTGAATAATAAACAAAAGATTTGACAGATGTCACCAAAACAAAATGGCCGGCACGGGGCGCCAAAATCTGCCCGCGCCAATTGAAAAACCCTTTATAAAAATTTTTGAGAAGGGGTTAAAAATTTTCGCATTATATGGGTGATTGAATCCACCATCAATGTGATTTCCGATTTTTAAAATTCAAAAGTTGGACGAAAAATTTTACAATTTTGGAAAATATATTGCAATAACTTTGCACTGACCCTCCTCTACAAAAATTGTCATTAGTTTTGGTGGAGTAAATGCCAAAAGAGAGGCAGAAGAGATATGTATCAATTTAGCAGGTCACTTTTTCGGTTGCAGATTAAAAGGTATATAGTAATTAGCTGCTACGCAAACAAAAATTTAAACACTTTTTTTCATTTTCGAATAAGTGGGAATGACGTCATCATATAAGGACACCAATTTTCTCGCAAACCAAAACAGTGATTAATTTTTTCTTTTGCGTGACTAATTAGCAAATAAGCATTGTGTTACCTTTTTATCCAAAAACATCTCTCATTGTTTCGCGATAGATTGGACATTTTCCCAAAAAATGAAATACTGTTATTATTTGAAGGAGAAAAACTAGGATCAGCTTCAGAATCTTCCGATGAGAAGTCCATGCTTTTACTTTAAACCCTTTTAATTAATAACACTCTCCACACGCGGCTTTACAAAACACAAAAAAGAATGCAAAATGTAAAAGACTTCAAAAAGACTTCAAAGACTGCAAAAGAATGCAATCAATGTAAAAGACTTCAAAGACTGTAAAAGAATGCAATCAATGTAAAAGACTTCAAAAAGGTTTCAAAGACTTCAAGCAGTCTTTTAGTATTGCATTCTTTTAACTTTTATTCTTTTAACTGCATAAAATGATTGCATTATTAAAGACTTCAAAATTGATTGGGAATTATTTTTTGAAGTACAAATACTTACAAAAAGTATTTCATTGCAATCGTAAGGTGAAGTTAATTGAATGGGATTTCAAAGAATGAAATACCAAAATATTGCATTCTTTTACAACTCTGCCTTTCAGATGGTATATTTTTTTTTTGGAATATCCCATAATTGGGGTGTTAAAAATCGCTATGACTTTTGACTAACTTATTAAAAGTATTCCAAGAAATTTTTTGTGTAACTAATAATGAATTGACAAAATTAGTGGAGAAACTTTTGAAAAATGGAAAAAAACTCATATATTTTTGACATGCATTACATGTTTTACTCGAAGGGTTGGTTGGTATATGTAGCGAAAAGATGACGGCCACGAAAACATGTACCGCTCTCGCCCTACTGCCTACAGTGACTGTTATTTCAAATTTTCTCGAAAATGCTTCTAACTAACCTCTACATCTTGTTTTAAAAGTAGGCAATTGGAATTATAACTGGCTATGTGTGATTCTCATTGAAATGGAAAAATTTCAGTCTCTGTCACAGTGTCATACAACATCTTGTGACGTTTTTGTATTTTTGTAGAAAACAACCCGACTGTGTTCCTCAGTCGATCTTACGTAGCTGAGTCTTTATAATCCTTAATCCTTTACCTTAAAAGGCATACAACCATTTAAAACTCAATTTCGAATAGGTATAAATGGAATTCAGCTAGTAAAATTGTACATTGAAGTATAATGTACATACAATGATCGAACAAAATCTAAAATAAATTCGAGCAACTAGTCATAATAATACACATTTATTATAAAACCGATTTATATTTTTGGACATGCTAAGTTGGTATATATATTCAATTTTATGAGTAACACAAAAATCAAACAACAAAAACAACATAATGTGCTATTGAAATCGAAACCAAACATGGTAAGTTTCCTCTTGCTCTTACTTTCATTCAAAAGCCAAGCAAAAAGTTATTTTAGCAATTAACATTGAAGTTCGAATTGATTCGAGAAAACCACAAAAAGCTTTTCGCTTGACTGATTCATAAATTCTCGAAATTTACTACGCCTCTTCTCTTTTTGTCGATTTTCCTTTCCAGTAGAGTGGGTGAGATTATTATTTGTTTTGTTGCGAAGTAAATTTGACACGAGATCTCGACGTCGACAACCCACCACACCACACCACATGGATGGCTAGCCTAGTTAGTTAGTTGGTTTGATTTGGTGCTCGTTGTTGGGCAAAAAAAAGCTTTAATTTAACGAATTTTAGCAGCAAAACAAAATTAAACAAAAATAAAACAAAATAATTTAGTCTACATATATTTTATATATGTATGTATGTTCATGTGAAACATTTATCGAACGAAACAGAACATAATAATGTGATAATGTTAAATTAATTTTTAGTTTTGGAGGTCAGAGCCATGGTGCGTCAAAGTTTAGCTGAAATTTGTCGTATTGACATTGGAAGATAATATATTTGGGTTTTCTTCTTTAATATAAGAGGATGAAGGCAGGGTCTATAAAACAGCTGGCTCCGAAAACGGAATTTAAAATCAGTTATCATGCAAGAGATAAATGTTAACCGAAGACACATAAAAGGTAACACGTTTTATTTATCATAAAGTGATAGAAGATTAGACATTACTTTACTTGTGACATTCTTGTTGTTCGATAAAGTTTCAAATATAGCTTGATTTTAATTATTATTAGAGGCTATGAAATTGAATTCTTTTGTAGATTTAGGCTTTGTTTATCAATGGAGACTTTAATGCTAAAACTGGACCAAGATACAAAGGAGAAGAAAAAATAATGCGTCCATATGGATATGGAGAAAGAAATGAAAAGGGAAACCGTCTAATCCAACATGTTTGGCAATACAACTTCTCTGTTTGGAAACACACTAAAAGAAACCTCAAAATCGGTGGACCTGGATATCGATTTCATATTATAGTAAATAAAAAATCGATACTTGAAAATGTCAGTGTATTAAACAGATTCTGACCATCGAATAGTAAGAACAAAACAACTGATTTATCACAAAACCAGGAAACTCAACAAAACAACAAAAATAATGCGTATCAAAAACACTCACCGATGACGATATCAAGAACTACAATACGGATCTCCAATAACGGTATCACATCCTATCATCATAGAAAGAACAATCAAACAATCTGCTGAAAGATATATTCTAACAGCGATAAAACAGAAACCACAAAAACTATCAAGCGAAAAATTACGTTTAATTGAAAATCGCGTAATACTACGCAAAAAGGAACATTTAAATGATACTGAAAAGCTTAGTCTAAAAATTCTTCGAAAACAAATCACAAGAAGACATCAAACAATTTAACGATAACGCACGGTATGTTTGAAACTTGCCTACAAAATATTTTTGGTAGATTAAAAAAAATAATAACTTTTCCCCTTTCAACCATCAAAATCATTAGCAGTGGTTCAAAAAATTACAGTTTTAGAAAAATCATAAGTCAACAAAATTCAGTTTTGTTGGAATTTTTTCGAAATCAAATTCATATTTTACAAAGTTAAATCTAGAGAAAGATATAGAAAATTAAAAATCGCTGAATTTGTTTTTTATTAGACAAGAATTTCCGGCATACTATTTGAACTAATTATTTATTTCTTTAAAAAAGGGGCGAAACAATGCGAAGCTCTATGAATAACAAAATTAAGGCTTCTTTGATCAAATATGGATTTTTCGTAATGACAAATGAACACCTCTTAGATCACTTGACACACACTAAAAAAAAAAAAACGAAGTTAGCTTATCAGGGCTTGAAGTTTAAGGTAATGCAATAAAGTCAAAACGTATTTGAATATTGCAAAAAAAAAAAGAGAACGAGTGCAAAACAAATAAATTATTTTTTGGCTTTGGACTTTATTGAAAATGCACAGTTTCTGCAGCTTGTAGTTTTGAATTTAAACTTTTTACTTGCTCTATAGAGCAATTATTGGTTTTGTGTAAAAAAAAAATTAATAATCAAAATATTGACACTACGATTATAAAGAAGTCTGAGACGTCTGGGGCGTGCGTTGCGTCCGTTTGTTCACTGTGGTTTGAGCTAAAGCCGATTGCTCCAAATTTTGTGCAGAGCATTTTTATGTGATTTCCTAAAAAAAATTCTAATTATTGATTTAAATAATCTAGAACAGGTAGCTGCCATACAAATATGTCAGTATTTTTTCCAACATTCTCAAAAACGGTTCAGCAAAATAGTTTTAAGAAAACTGCATTTAAGGTTTTTCTTATATTTTCGACTTATTCATACATCATTAATGACTTTTTCGTTCACCGATCAACTGGCTGTAATGTGGAAGACATGTTTATGTATCTTCGGCAGGATGGTGTTACGTACAATACAGCAAACAAAACAATCAACTTTTTGGAGAAAACATTCGATAAGCGCAAAATTTTACGAAATTGACCTAATCCTCAAAGATCTTGTGATTTCACGCCTCTTGATTATTTTCTTTCAGACTACGTAAAGTCACTAGTCTACGTTGATACATTAACAAACAATCAATGCAATAGAAACAACATTATTTGTGTTATTCAAGACATAATGCCACAAATGCTTTAAAAATTCACCAAATATTTTGTCCCGCAGATGGCGTTCATCAGATCCAGTGTTGAGTATATTCTCGAAGTTAAAAACTAATTGCAGTATGTATTCTCTTGATTGAACCTGAATAAATGTCTGTTTACAGCCTTAAAAAAAAAAAAAAAAAAAATCATTTATTTTTCCTTAAAAAAAAAGTACGTATACGCCCCAGTGTCCCAGTATTCACTTGCTTTAAGTTATTATTTAGGCAGTCTCATTCTTTATAAACTTTGTTTTTTTTTATATTAACTACGTTGACACATTCACCCTCTTATATTTAACAAATTTTGTTTGAAGAAAAATAAAAACTTTGCAAATAATTTTGCATTTTTTTTTTTTTTTTTTGCATTGGTTCACACCTAATATGAGTTAAGTTCTTGCGCCGTTGAAATGAGTCGACGGTATTTTGTGTATTTTGACATTTTTCAAGAACATTATTTGAAACATCTCCAGGTTGAAATTAATTTCTTGATATTCCTGTCCTGTTAGTTTTGCAACAATGTGCCAATTTAATGGCATGATTTTATCTGATCAAAAAAAAAAAATCTGGTTCTTTTTTCTTTTATTTTAAATATTTCATAATCAAAAATTTGAGATTCAATTTTAACCAAATCTTTTGGACTGGTTTCACTTTTTTTAAATGATTTTGATGGTAACTATACTGTTACTAGAACTTGTTATAAGTGATAATTTTGTATTTTTATTCGAATATAGAAGTTTTGTTTTTAAATTTGTATAAATTTATCTTATTGGCACATGTTAATTTAATATATGATGAAAATACAAACAAAATTATACAAAATGCTAATGCATATGGCAATTTGTGGATTATTTATTTTATTTTAGGAAAATAAAAATAAACTTAACTTGTTTTCGATTGAGCTTTTAAATGTTAGTAAAAAAAACCACATGTGAGATACTTTTAGAATAGATTAATTGTTTTAATATTTTTTAAGTTTATGTAGGTAGCTAAACTTAATTAAAGCAATTCAGGAAATTAATATCTTAGTTATCTTAGAAATAAGAAGAGGATTTCTCAGCACAACTCCACGAAATTCGTTTGTAAAACTTTTGAAACGTGTTTTTCCAAGTATATTTACTTTTTTTTTATGTTTTTTTTAACAAAGTTTAAAGATCCTAGGTTAAAAAAATTAGTGTTGTAATTTTGTACCGCGTCAACTTTGAACTTTTTATTTTATTAAGATACTAGCTGACCCGACGAATTTCGTTCCACCTATATTTGATCGAAAAATTAATAGAGGACCCACAAAGAGAGTCCGTTGGGCCTCCAAAGATCGATAGGGGGCCTACATTGACTAAAATGGCCACAAACATAATTCTTTGGGCATCAAAAGATCCAGAGGGGGCCCACAAAATTAATTCTGTGGGCCGCGAAAGATCCATAGGGGGCTCACAAACATAATTCTGAGGGCCTCGAAAAATACATAGGGGGCCCACAATCAGAATTCTGAGGGCCTCGAAAAATAATTAGGGGGACACAACAGATTTATATTGACTAAAGGGGGCTGCAACCCAGTTGTAGCACCATACCCTAGTGGGTTTCGAATTATTGATCAAGAATTCATTAAAAACACTATATTTATTACAAGGTCTCTCGTGAGTGAGTTTTATGAAAAAATTTTCATTTAAAAAATGGAATTTCAAGTGCTTTTAAGAAATTTTTTCTTGCCCGAGGGCCTACCGGGAAAAATCCAGAGTGCCCGGTGGGCCAGTCCGCCTCTGGATTTAGCGATGGTTCAAGGTTTATGTATGTGATAATATCTAAGTTTGTATATGCGCCTGACTCATCGCTAAACCTCAGTTAATTCACTGAAAACGGTGAATAAGAAATCCTGAACCACGAATAAACATTTAACCCACAACACTGTACAACTGGCACTAAATACGCAAATGGCCTAAAAAACATCAGTTCAAATTCTGTCATTTTCTCTGAAATGTCTTCAAGGAAAAATCCAAATCAATTTCCGGAGTAATTTCCTATACAGTCGCATTTTGCAACACAAACACTAATAACATACATATTATCTCAAAAATATTCATATTTTACTATTAATAGATTAAAGATTTAAAATATTTTTTACTTTAAATTATTAGTAGGAAATATTTTGCAGATATTTCCAAAAGATAAGACATTTTAGATTTATGTACATAATAAATATTATTGATTCAATTTCCTATTTATAAAGCTGCTCGGCTTTAGACGTCATGTCCGTCGCGTCGCAGCCGCTGCTGTTGCATAAATTAGCAAATTGAACAAATAATTATAAAAGTCGTAAAGCAGGTAGGTATAAAAAAATTCGCATGTCAATTTGTTTGATTTTTATTTTCAAAAAAAAAAAAAAAAAAAAACAAATAATTTGCCTTTAAGTAAGGAATAAAAATAAAAACAACTGTTACTTTCTTTAAAAGATTATTTCACGATAAGGTCGCATGTGCTTATATTCAAAACATTAAGGGCCAATTTTTTAATTTCAAATTCATGATCAGCAACATGATTTTCTTATAAAAAAAAATAACATCGGGTTTCGAGTTTTAAGCGGCACTAGTGCACATACTTTTGAAGTTAAGATTAAAACACCTTCAAAGCATCAGATTGTTACACAATAGTTTATAAATTTTTGGTTAAAACAAAATATATATTTGCTGTACTAATTTAAGGCCCATCGCCCACTATGCAACTTTTAGTTGCGCAACTTTTTATTGCGCGGATAGTTGCTCGCGGAACTTTTTTCCCGGCAACTTTTTGTTGCTTACCCTCGCCCACTAGGCAATTTCCGAGCAACTTCCAGCAACTTTTGGGATTTTTCCAAAATTTTTGCCAAATGAGAGGCTTTTAACCCGAAAAACAAGTTTTATTTTTACACTTAACGAATTTTGTATCGTCACTGATCCAAAATACAATGTCAATTTAACATTTTAATTAAAAATACTGAACCCAAAAGTTGCTCGGAAATTGCCTAGTGAGCGATGGCAAGCAACTCCGAGCAACTTTTAGTTGCGCAACAGAAAGTTGCCTATAGTAGGCTATGGGCCTAAGGTAATTGAACACGAAAAATACATACATTTTTCCAAACAAGCGTTTGCGAGATATGCGGAGATAAGGCTTTTTTTTTGCAGATACTTGGCATATAAGATTTAACAGTCTACCCACCCAATTAGAATGTTCTATATATCATTTGGAAGACATTAAATTCTTCTTTCTAACGATATACCTACAATTTGTGTTAATTAGATTAAAAATCGTTAAGACAATCAAACTTTTCAAAAAATTGGATTATTCGAATTTTATCTAGGAAAGGGCAATCTCATATCTTTCGAAAGTTTTAGATTTTTGAATTTGAATATTCAAAAAAATATAACATCAGCATTTAGAAATTAAATGTTTTTGATCGAATTAAATCCAAATATTTATAATTACTAAAACGTGAGTTACGCCACCCATGCAACCACACTCACAGACTCAATTACATGTGCGTAAGTTGCTTGTACTGATAGTAATTAATAAAAATCAATGTAAATGGCAATACCTCATTCAAAATTTAATATTTTTTTTAAATATAAAAATGTTGCTACCTCAATTCGAAAGCCATTATCACATTGCCACAATTATTTGTACGAAAAGTCTAACTGTCATATAGCGTGTTAATTGCAAATAATTATTACAAATATCTAAAATGGTGAATAATTGTAACAAAGCAAAATTTGTGCTGTTATATGTTTATACTGTTCCACAAAAAAAAATACATTAATAATGTTCATCTTATGTCTGATCAAACAAATTTTTTATATAAAATAGAAATTGCTACTACATATTTTCTTACAATGAAAAAGCTTTAGCTAATTAGTTTATCTAAACAATCACACATTGACAAAACTGATTCAATGTTTATTTAGTTTTTCTCCCACTGAAATGTTTACAATTCGGCAAAACTATGTGGCAGAACAAAAAATTTGTTGTCAACTCAATGAAAATATAAATCTTCCCTTCGAACTATCAAATACCGTAAACTACTACAAAATTGATGAAAAAAGCTTTTTTTTTTACTTCTTCGAACTTTCAATGCTATTTACTTAACCGTGAACTTAAAAAAAAAAAAAAAAAAAAACAATATTAAAATTAAACTTGTTATTAATTAAAGCGATACGCTATTTGTGAGTTGTTCACCCCCTCGCTGCCCCCTTTGCTTTCCTTTTGAGTTGTCACAATTCACTACACCCGTCATGACTGGCAAATTTATTAAAACAAAATCTAAATGTTAACATTTCCTGCAAATAAATTTCTCAAAAAAAAAAAACTTCTAAGTATACATTATCTTACACTGCTGTTCAAAAATTTTGTGTGATAATAATGATAACAATATTCTTTTGTCTACTATATGGTTTTTTGTTTTTCGGTATATATAGGTACTACATATAGGGCAAGTTTTGGATTCGTAAAAAAGAATATTACTCAATCAGACTTCCAATAAAATTCACATTAAGATGATTGAGAACCCGAAAAAAGTTGGTTCCACAAGTCTGTATGTCTGAGCAATTTTCTTTAAACTTAAAACTTAAGATTTTTAGATTTTTTGAGCTTTATATTTTTATTCAATATTTATTTATAAACAATGGTACATGCCGTACAAAAAAGTTCATTTATCTCGAAAACTACTCAAACGAATTTGATTAATATTTTTTTGTTTAATATTGCAAGTATGGTTTGCATTTTCATGAATTAAAAATTAAACTGTTAGTAACTGTGCGTGCCATAAAACCTTTTTTTTTCACTTTCGACTTTTCCGTTAATGGCTTCACCGATTTTGACCATTATTTTGACTCAGGAGGTCCTTTTAAGTTTGAAAAAAAAGTTTGGGCAAAAATATTTTCACAAAAATATTTTGTTTGGATTTAAAAAATCTTTTTTTTTTTTCTGAAAACGGGTAAATAATACCTTTTTTGGAAATTTGTTTTCTTAAAAAGAAAAAAAATTATTTATTTTAAATTATTTTTTTAAGAAAACTGCTCCAGCAATTTTTGAATTTTTTCTTTGTTCCACTTGAGTAAGCAAAAATTACAGAATAGACGACAAACTAAAAATTTATCATAGGTACTGGAACAAAGAGAAAAAACACAATTTTGTCAACCTCATCAAGTGCTTAAAAACTGAACAGCATTGATTAAAAACAGTCAAATAGTCGATGTTGTTTTGATTCGCACAATATCTTCACGCTTGTAAAAAGAAAAAAATATGGCATATATACTTTTAGCCACGGTAAAAACTGTACTATCGGCATGAATTATCATTTACTTATCGATAGTTAGTATGAAAATGTTAAAATATTGAAATCGAACTATTTTTTTTTTTTTTTTTTTTTTTTTTTGATAATAGGCATGTTCAAGAAAATGAGATCTCAGAGCACTCAGCAATGCTAGTTACATGAACAGTATTTCTCAGCAAAATATCTCAATTTTCTGTCAAAACTCTGAGGAAAAAAAATTTTGGATTCGCTTGCTCACTTTTTGACGTATAGAGAAATCTCTAAGATCTCATTTTCCTGAACATGCAAAATATGGCCAACTAGTGTCTTCTAAATTAATTTTTTCACTGATCTTGTGTGACTTGGAACTAAGTTGTAATTTTTTGTTTGTATTATAAAATACGTGGAATAATTTTCTATGCAAGTTTTCTTTGTATCTGAATGTAGCAATGCTGATAAGTTTTTATTTTGAATGCTTACAATAAAGCTGAAATGGTAGTTTGATGGCATTTGGAGGTAAAAAACAGCAAGTAGTTGGATGAAAAAAAACGATGTCACGGCTAAACAATTAAACTTTAAAATGTAACAACAACTATGACTGCGGCTACGTCTAGAAAGTAAGTGCGCTACTTTGCGATAGTACTCCAGTTAATCTAAAGTATGGATTTTTAAGAACGTGATCATAGATCTCGATAGTAAGATCAAAACTCATTTGAACAAATCCCTAAATGCTGAATTTACTCTCAAAACAAACTGAAACTGCAGTAGCAAATACTAAGAAATGTGAATCGAACTACCGTGAACGATGGTCTCCGATTTGTTTACTAGAGCACTAGCACAAGCGTCTTAAGGCTGCGGTTACGTTCAATGCTATTACTGTCTGAACAGAATAAACAGAATATAATGCTGCAACAGGAACTGGAGGTGGAGCTGCAAAAGTTGTCAAAAAGTGTCGTAGTTTCTATTTTTTGAACGTCCACAATGCAGCTGTACAGCTATGAAATCATTTTGAAGAAAAACAAACAAAAACAGCTTGTGTACAAACTCAGAATTCACTTTTTTATTTACAATATTTTGCATTTTAATTTATAATTTTTTCCGTGACACAAATAACCACGATATTTTTTTATCGACGCAGTTATTTTTTTTCTTCATACAATTTGAAACGTCAAAATTGCTGCACGTGAAAAGTTGGCGATCTCTCCCAGCTGCGGCTGCAGTTCCGTATGTGGCTACGTTGCTTTGTGTTCGCAACATTGAATTTATGTCTATTCAATATTTTGACGGCTATTCCATCTGCGGCTCCATTTGCTGCTCCGTCTCCATTCTGTTCAGGTAGTTAAGCGATTGCAAGTTCTTACTAGCATGAACATTGTGGACAAGAGTTCACGCTAGTTCGGTTTACATTTCTTGTTTGTTTTGCGAACACATTAAGCATTTAAAGGACAACTGTTCGCGCTAGTGGATAAACTAAATAATGAGTTTTGATCTCCTAGTATTTTAGCGAGCACTAGCGCGCACTTTCTTAATATTGTGAAAGCATATATAGCGTGATCTAACACCAAATTACTGTTTATCCAAAACATTGGCTAGTGTACTTGCTTACTATCGCTGGACGTTACTGAAGCCCAATACCACTTTTCAGCCTTAGCTAAGCACAGAGATTGTTACCAGCCGGCATGAACTACAACCTTGTTATCGATAGTTCGTATGGTATGGGAATCCCTATGTCAATTTTTCAAACCAATTCCCTCCGGGATTAAAAAAAAAAAAAAAAACAAGTTCTCTCTGAACTTACAAACCAATACGCAGACACTGAGATAAACCGATGTGAATTATCCCTTAGTTTTCAATAGTTTGTATTGAATTTTCAA
Source organism: Epistrophella euchroma (assembly GCA_947049315.1). Lineage (NCBI taxonomy): Eukaryota > Metazoa > Arthropoda > Insecta > Diptera > Syrphidae > Epistrophella > Epistrophella euchroma. Next base: position 113,031,514 of record OX346245.1, on the reverse strand, counting down.
AACCATTTGTTATCGATATTTTTAGCAACTTAAAAATAATTTCTTTTCTAACATTTACCAATTATTAACAAGTATTGTTCTTGTATTAGTTGAAGGCCAAATAAAAAATATGAATATTTATTTTTTTTACACAGCACTGTTTAAATTAAATTTATTTTAAAATGTCAAACTCACCTGCATAATGGGATACGAAGTCCGTAGTTTTCCAGTTTTCTCAAAAATAGTAAACCGATCCGTATCAGCAATCACAGCAGCGATATTGGACGAAGACAAAATTGGCACTTTCGGTTGTTCAATTGGTACAAAGGTACTGTTCATCATAACGTTTCGGGGTTCATTTCGTTGGTTATTGTTGTTATTATTGCTGCCCGAAGGTCCCTTTGCATTACCATTGTATCTCTTCTTCTGCTGGAATTGTTTTCCTGTGAAGATCATAGGATCGATCAAACTATAATTTGTATAGCCGGCTGGGGTTGAACATTTGGCACAAAGAGTGTTAGACCCCGCTGCCGCCGAAGATAAGGAACCATTTACAACAGTTGAACTTTTGGTGGCAATGCCATTTGCCGTCTTGCTCTGATCAATGTTTAGAAACTCTGTAAGTCTCATTTTCCCGAATTGATTCTTTTTGTGACCCATTGGATCGTTCTTATGATCTTCGTCACGAGACTTATTCCGTGACGTACTAGATGAAGCTGAAGGATGGTGATTTCGCTTATTTGAAGGATTCTGATTGGAACCCGGAGCCTTGGAAGCTTTCTTGTTGGAGTAATTCAGCCGTTTTAAAGATGCAGTAAGGTTGGTCAAATTGGGGTCATTTTTTAAACCGGAAGTGTTTTTACCTCCCTCCGTAAGGGTATTCTTGGCTTTTTTGTTGTAGGAATTGGAAGGGTTTTTATTGGGTTCGCTGGAACCCGAGGGTTGGGGTTGTTGTTGCGGTTGTGTCCTTTGAGTTTTGGAAACCTTTTTCGGTTGTGGTTTCGCCTGAACCTGCTGTGGCTTTCCTTTCATCATTTTTACTGCTGTTACTGAGCTAACAACAATTTAGTGTGATCGTAACCACAAAAAAAAAGCTTTTATAAATTCGTATTGTTTTTTTCACTCAATCAGTGAAATAGTAGCACTTTGCTAATTGCTTTGCAGAAAGCGAGAATATGTAAAGTGTGCGATAATGATGTAATTTTTAAGGGGTATATTTTCAAATATATTTGTGTGTATTTTTGTGATGTTGTTGTTTTCGTCTTCAACACCGAACAGTTTTTATTGAGTTTATTTAAATTTAACTTTCCACCTTATAAGATAATTATAGAAAGAGTCAAATAGTTTATATCAATTTACGCAGAAATAAAGATTGCGAGTTTGTTAGGTACTTTACCGGGTAGGTGATGTTGAGGTTGGGGTAGGATGGTGCAGGGCAAACGAAGACGACGACGATAGCGACAGCGACAAAATAAAAACAACCACGCGACAAAAATAGGTGAAGAATAGTGTTATTTTTTATTTATTTAAATTATTTGTATATCTTACTAAATGCACAAACTGATCAAGGTGAGTTAAGTAAGGTTGGGGATTTTTAATTTTATTTCTTCAGAGTTGTTTTTACCATGTGCGTGACAGATTTTACAATAAATTTATTTGTAGATTTACTGCGTACAATTTTATTATTGTAAAACAAAATTACAAAACAATAACCAAGGCGGTAACGAAGAGAATTTTTGAACGAAGCTAACACACTTTTTAAAGAAAAGAAATTCACAAAAAAAAAAAAAAAAAACGAAAAATAAAAGAATATTATCGGAGCACTTTGAGAGACGACGACAAGACCTAATTCGGGACTGCTTATAATCATGCGGAAAAGGCTTTTAAGCAGCAGAAAACTAACGTTATTGTAGCGGAAAAGGAAATATACGAACAAATCGTTGACGAAGAGGACGGTGCGGTGTCGCTGGTTGCCAGTGATGGTAGTTTGGTGTGGTTCTGCTCTTGCAATAATAATTATGATAAAAGCGAGAGACGACGATAAATTTGAGAGCACAGTGTAGTACTTGTTCTAGAAGGTACAACGAGAACCTTTTTCTTGAAATGTCAAACCGCTCAAAAAAACACAAAAAAAAAAAACATTCACACCACTCTTGATTTGACTGACGGTCACGGTACCGTTCGTTGGTTTACAAAAAAAACCGGGAGAGATTTTAATACCGATATCGATGATAGCTTAAAGCCGTGATGGAGACTTTATCGTGCATGCAGCAGTATGTGTATGCGCTTTTTGATATAATCTTCCCTTTGATCCGTTTATTTTTACAAAGAGTAATCGATTTCGAAAGAGTTTATCGGATTAATAATTTTCTTTTTTCGCAAATTAAAATATTTAAACGTATTGTGTGTCTAAATAGCCGAGCATGTGATGACCAACTGACGACGTCTTTGAAAAGCTTATAGAGAAGTGTTTATTATTTTTTTTTTTTTGTTAATTTGTTTCTATTTCTTTAACTTGCGTTTTGTTTGTTGTTTTGTTTTTGGCTTTTCGAACTGTTTGAAGAATAGCAGAATAAAAATAAATTCGCAAAAGTTAATACCTTCACAGACTGTGAAAACAAGAGCTTATTATATGAAAGCTGAATAGCAACGTGTGGGATGGAAAGACGATTGGAAAAGAAATTAAAAATAACAAAAAAAAAAGGAAATCAATTAAATAGTAGGCAGACAAAAGTATTGTTATGGATAAAGAATAAAACATACCTATACTAATAGGGAGCCTTTGATGGTCGCATGTATTTGTTTTAGGAAAAAATTGTAAATGATTGAAACATGATATGTAACTGCTTTTAATTATTAGAAATTTAATTAAGTAGGAAATTTAAACAAAATTTGAAAGGAATTGAAATAGAAACTGAGCGTAAATTTGAACTCAGTTCATTTAACTGAGTTCAAATTTACGCTCAGTTTAAATGAAATGAGTTTTAAGAATGGAATCGAAAATTGAAATTCAATTAGTTCATAGGAATTCAAATTAAATGTTGAAAAATTTAACTAGTAAAATTCATACGATCAAGTCCAGCCCTCGAAAATCGAGTGCTTAAAATGTTATGGAAATAAAGGAGAATTGGAATGACTGAAAAAATTATTTGACAGTTTTCTTTTTTTATAAAAAGAACTGCTTAATATTTAGCCAGTTGAGGTTTCTTAAGCTCACTGAGATCTCAGATAACTCAGCAATCTCAGAATTCTGAACGTAGTTCCTCAGTGAGATTCCTCACTTTTGCTGTCAAAAAACTGAGACTGATATTTTTTGGATTCGCTCGCTCAATTGTTTTTTGTCGCAGTTGATTAATAAAAAAAAGATGGAAATTAGTTTTGACTTTTAGCGGAGAATTTTCGTTCAGGTTTCTCCTGCTGCTCAGTGGAGCTGAAGGAGCTTGCACAGTGAGATCTTAGAAACGTGAACTGGCTAGTTGTTAAAAAATATTCAGTGAACATACATTAAAACTTCAAAATAATTTTATTTTAATTTAAAAAAAAAAATGGAATAAAATTCAATTGACATTTTTTCTTAAAAAACTTTAAAATTGCGGAAGAAACTTCTAAAAATAGTTGGAAACTATTTTTGACACACACATGTATATCTTTTTAGAACAAATGGCCAAACCTTGGTCTTGACTTGGTTTTAAATCTGATAAGTTTTTCGGAGATCTTGAATTGACGATTTTCTTATAAAAAATAACATCGTTTAGCGAGTTTAAAACCGCACCAAAATGGGATGTTACAACAGTTACCAGTGTGGGTTAAACCCATTCTTTTTTTTTGAACATTTTTATCAAAATTTTTCAGGCTCAACTTCATCTTTTTCATCCCCCTTTAAAATGTTATCTGCAGATATTATAAATTATGCAAAACTATGGAAAAAGTAGACAGAAATTGTTCTTTTCTTTTTCATTTTGATGACGATTTCACAATGTTAAGGAACCACATAATTTATTCCTTTAAATTGTTTGTATGACTTTGATCATTCGGTGCGGGAAAATGGTTGAATGGTTTAATTTGAAATTTTACAAAAGTATTGGTGGTTTATAGTTCTTCAAAATGTCTTACCAAATGAAGTCCTCCAAATAATTTTTGTAAAACAGTGAAAGATTTACTAAAAGTCTTTAAAAAGTAATTTTTTTTTATTATTTCTTAATCTAACGTAAAGGGGTCAAAAAAATTATCGTTATAAAATTTTGAAAACATTTTGTAGAAAATTAATTTCTATTCTTTGCCAGATATTCTTCGAAAAAAAAGCTTTGGGATGATAAAAGAAGACGACGACAAAGCTATATAAGCCAGCTCTCGAATCAAAATATTCAATTTACTCAAAAAAAAAAATTCAAAGAAAATGACACTAAAAAAAAAAAAAACTAAAATTTTTGGATTGCGCACTAACGGTACCTTCAAAAAATCATTTGCAAAAATATAAATTTTTTTCTAAATTCATTAAGTTTTAGAATACCTTTTGTTCCATCTCAATATGACCACTTTCCACAGCTCTTCAAAAAAAAAATCTAAAAAATTTAAAACCTTTTTTGTTCCCTTAATTTTTTTGACTAGTAGTCGACTCAGCGAAATTTCAAAGAAATCAAACTAAAATTGCAGTTAAGTGACGTACAATGGATCCAAACATATGTTTTTGTGAAAAAAAAAACTTATAAAATTGGTATCAATCTAATAACAGCTCCAAAAGATCAGTGAATTACAATTTTACAATTATTCAATCTAAGTAAAGGCCATCTTTAGATATAATAAAAAAATTCCTAAAAATCGTTTTAAACCAAACCTCCTATGGTACAGTTTTTTTTTAAACTTGTTTTTTTTTTTTTTTTTTTTTGTCGAAAACAATTGAACGGTCGAAAAATATTTTAATCGTAAAAAAAGAAACAATTGGTTGATTTTGTTTTTTACTATAAATATAATACTGATTTTGTTTTTTACTATAAATATAATATTAACAACTAACGTTAAGAATTGCACCTAAATCGAAAATTTTCAAGATTTCCGATAGATGGCAATGAAAACATCAAAAATCGTCAAAAATCGAAGTCAGTTATAAAACTCAAAAACTAACCATCCATTCGATCTGAAACATAATATACATTTCTCATAAAGTGAAAATTTCATATAAATCAAAAGTTTTAATTTTTTGTTCCGATAGATAGCGTTTAAGAACCATATATCCATTTTACTTTTCGGCAGCTGTGGCCAGAGTTGTAAAAACTGCAGTCTTTTCGGTACTGCAGTTCATTAACTAAAAAGACTAATTTCATTAACTTACTAATTTCTTTTTACTTACAAAAATACTTTAACTGAAATCGAGCACGCAGCAGTCAGTACTAATATTCCGACTGTGCAGTTAAAAAAAAAAAAAGTTAATTTACTGCGGTACTTTTCAACTGCTTTTAGTCTTTTTAGTCAGTAAAAAGTCTTTGTATTGCGATGATTTTACTTTTAGTCAGCAAGTCTTTTAACTACAGTCAATTAACTGTAAGTCTTTAAACTTTTTTTTAGTCTTTTAACTTTCTTCATAATTTTTCGATTCAAACATTGGGGGTTTTTCTTTTTTAGTTCAGAGTAGAGCCTGAACTGTCAAACAAAAAATCGTTTGTGTTTCTTTTTTAGCTCAGAGTGTATAACAGTTCAAATTTTTGTTTCCTTTTTCGTTCAGAGCGTGTTCAAAGTTTGTTCAGAGCGCGCTCTATTGAGAACTTCCACCAAACGTCAAAAACTCTAGATGGGGGGAAAACAAACACACTACTAAAGGCGCGAACAGTATCGGTGTGTATTTATATTTGTTTGTATTGTTGTTTTCCCCCCATCTAGAGCTTCTTTTTGATTAAAGAACTGTCAAAATTAGAAAGAGAAAAGACAGAGTCAGATTCTGGAAAAGCTCAATTAGCTAGGTATAAAAACTGAGCGCGCCCAACTTCATACCGTTTGAAAGATATGACAATTGAGTGCTCGGGTGTGTTTCGTAATTAAATCGGAGTACTCTGAACAGACTCTGCTCAAAGTTTACTCCGTTCGCTCAGGGTCTATTCAGTGCTCTGCTCTGAACCAACTCTGAACTAAAAAAGAAAAACGCCCATTTATGAAAATCTTTTGTAATGTCATAAAAATATCAAAAGTATTCATAAAAGTTTGGAACTTTTGACTTGAGTTTTTAGTGGACTTATTAGCATTTTCCTTTTTTAGTTCAGAGCAGAATATGATCATGAGAGTATTAATGAATAGGACCGGTCATGGGTCATTCCAATTTACAGAACCAAAGTTATCCGCTTGATTTCACATGTAACAGACCATTAAACATTAATAAGAAATACAAGCTGAAAGATGTTTAAGTCTTAATTTGCCTTTGTTTATCGTTTATTAATAGGGGGTTTATTATCTATATTAATAGGAGATTTATTTGAAGAATTGTCATTTGTCAAGAATTAAATATTAATCTTGTAATAATTGTGTTTTTTTTTAATCTAAAAAAAATCATGAATCCTATTCATGTTCCTTAATGGAAATTAAATTGAAAAAAAAAAAAAAATCAACGGCCGGTGAATCGGTCAGCGCACGTAAAAAGAAACTTTTAGCTTTTATGACAAAACTTAATAAAAGCTTAAGCTTTTATTTTCGGTCTCTCTTTTCATTTTTTCTTTCATGGCTTTTTTCAATATTTTTCTTTTCTGTTGTGAGGATTTTTCGTTTCCATAATAAAAAAGCTTTTTTCAATTAAAAAAAAAAAAACATCAAAGCTTTGATTGATCAGCAGTGTGAGAGAGAGTCTGATCACTTTTTATATACCTAGGCGCTAGGCCAGCCGGCCGGCGGCGCGGCGGTGTGGCGTTAAAAATACATTGATAACACTGTTGTTGACCTGTTGTCAATTATTAAGTTGGAGTTACTTACATGGGAATCCCCTATCAAATGGTGACTGGTTGTTTATTTTACTGTGTTTTTTCTGGATGTTTTTTTTTTTTTGAATGATGATTTAATTTGTAGCCAAGTTTTTGTTCATGACAAAAAAAATCGCAATGAAATAATTTATTCAAGCTTCAAAAAAACACTTCAATAATAATAATGTCTAAAACTTACAATTTAATAAATTTAAGTTTTATTAAAACTTATGACAATGTGTCAAGTGTTATTTATGTGCATTCACTTCTAAAAAACTGCCAGTATTATTCCACATTAATTTTTTTTTTATATGAACTTTAACAGAAATTTGGACAAACATTTCTAGTATATCTAGTCGATATAATCGCTGACGATATTAATATAATCAGAAGAATAAAGTGTGATGGCAATAGTACCTACTTTTATGATCGAATCGCAGAATATTGGTTTAGAGGTCTAAGGTACAACCAAGTAATTATATGCTGTCATTAAAAAGGGACATCTAACACCAATACCTAGAATAGGACATTTATCATATCTAAAGGCATTACTTTTGTAGTAGCCGTGGCGTGATGGTTAGTGCGATGGACTGTCATGCCGGAGGTCTAAGGTTCGATCCCCAGCCTCGCCATCTATTTATTTAAAAGAAAAACGGCTACTGCCTCTTGCGAGGAATTGACAAATCCTCCAAGAGTATCTCCTGTCACAGAAAAGTGCCGCTCGTTAGCCGTTCGGATTCGGCAATAAACTGTAGGTCCCCTCCATTCCTGCAGACACGCACACAGGAATGGTTGAGAGTTGTAAGTCACTAGGCCCTAGTTCTTCATGAGCTGTTGTGCCATCAAATTTATTTTATTTATTTATTTTAAAGGCATTACTTTTGAGGTAGTTAAGGACTAGGCTCCGCTATATCCTCTGGAAGTGATACCTGCATCACTGATATCCATATAGAAGAAAGACACTCTTGCCAATCGATGCTTCTTTGGGCCGAAAAGACAGCAAAGGTTTAAGATGCTAATCATCTTTGTCCTGGGGAAGAGTACGATAACTTTGGGGCCAAAAATTGATATCGCTTTTTCGTAGAGGGTTCAAAAACAAGCATTTTTACTATAGAAGGGGGTTTATCTTGGCCCGTTAAGGAGGTAAAGGCAATTTTAGAAAAAAAATGACTTTAAATTTAACAAAATTATTAAAAAACAACGGCAAGACTTAATGAAGTACTTTACCGGGTTCGAAAGCCAAAAATCTGTTCTTTAATCCTTAATTTAAATTAAATTATTTAAGTCAATAGTTTTTGAAAAAATTCGCATGCAAACTCAAAATTTTGATTAAAAAAAATGAAAAAAAAAGTTTAGACCATTTTTTTTCAAAATTGAGAAATGAAGAACTAAATTGGCTTTTAGTGTTGAATGCGTAGATCAATTTTAAATCGAACACAAAAAAGTTCTAGTTTTTGAGAAAATTAAAAATTACTATAAGATTTTTGTTTTTTGGTATTTTCGGTGATCTAACTTTGAGGATTAATATTGATGATAGGTATTTTTGTAAGTAAAGTAGCTATTCATTTAGAGTTACCTTGGATGCACCACGAGGAGGTAGACTTGGCTCCGTGAAATAACTCCCAAAAAAAAGAAAAGTTATATGGAAATCGGAAGTTATTTTATATGAAAAAAACTCACCAAAATTGGAGATTTATTTCATCGATTTTTGGGGACTTATTTCTTTTTTAAATTGGGGGGTTATTTCATGATGAAATAAGTCCCCAAATTTAACTATGAAATAAGTCCCCAAATTGACGTACTTATTTCTTTGAAGAAAAACCAAAACTACGTCGTATAAACAGGTGACGTATTTATGGGGGGGGCATGCTGACCCCATACTGCATACACCCAACCTCGCACCTACTCCAAATCCTATAGTGGGCCAAGCAGGGGGATTGCTGGGGGACAGCATGCATATCTTACTGTTAATATGCCGTAATTTTGTTATTTCCTCAAAGAAATAAGTACCCAAATTTGGAGACTTATTTCACAGTTGAATTTGGGGACTTTATCATGAATTAACCCCCCAATTTAAAAATGAAATACGTCCCAAATTTTGAGGAGTTTTTTCATGTGAAAAAAAGTTCCGATTTCCATATAGATTTTGGGGATTTGTTTCATTTTTTTTTGGGAAGTATTTCATTGGCGAGTTATTTCACGGAGCCGCAAAAGAAACTTTGCATACACCTAACCTCGCACCTACCCCAATCCTATAGTGGGCCAAGCAGCCTAACACATACGCCGTAATGCTGGATGCTAGCACTGTATGCAACAACAAAAAAAAAAAAAAATCTCATAAAAAAGTAGTTTTAGTAATTTCCAAGTTTCTCAAAAACTAGTGCACATAAAACCGTTCGGTTTTTTGCTTTTGATTTAGAATTGATATACGCATTGACCACAAAAAGCTTATTTATCACTTCGTTTCATAATTTTGAAAAAAATCGGTCTAAAATTTTCATTTTTTTTATCAAAATTTTGAGTTTGCGTGCGATTTTTTTAAAACTATTGACATTAATAATTTCTTTTAAAAATAGGATTAAAGAACAGATTTCTGGCTTGCAAACCCGGTATAGTGCTTCATTTTAAAAGTTGCCGTTGTTTTTTTAATATTTTTTTTAAGTCATTTTTTTCTAAAATTGCCCCTACCTCCTAAGTGGGGCGATATAGATCCCCCCTTCCATAGTAAAAAATTCTTGTTTTTGACCCCCTCTACAAAAAATCGTTATCAATTTTTGGCGCTAATGTTATCGTACTCGTGCCCGGTCCTGCTATACCTATGATGCACTGCAGACGCATGAACTTTGTCAAAGGTATATGAAAAGGCTCAAGGTTTTGAGTGCGGAAGATTATCTGCGTGATTTTAGTTCTGTCTGTATAAATAGTGATCGACGGAAAAAATACAAAAACACTAGATAATTAGTTTCAAATATATGCATTTGGTAACAGTTTCTAAAATTTAAAATTGTCTTCTTTAAAATTCTGTTCAAATCTTTCCGATATCTAAATTTTCTTCTCTGATAAATCTAAGTTGAATTTAATGGCGCGTATTCATAGTCGTTTGCTAAGCTAATGTTTTACTAAACAGTAGTTTAAGACCTTTTGGATAAATGAATATCGGTCCTATCCATAACTAAATTATTTTTTGTAATTATCAAAATAGGAGTTTACTAAATTATTCGATTTCAAATATTGGAGTACTAAAACAGAAAAATTGCAATAATGTTTTAAAATTCAATCAAACCCAACTCTAACTATACCAACAAGTTAAAAATGGGGTTGGGGTCAGAGTCCCGAAAACCGAAATCCTGAAAACCCAAAATCCCGAAAACCAAAAAAATCCCGAAATCCCGAAAACCTTCTAACATCTAAAAATCTCTATATTAATTTAGAAGCCCCTTTATATTGTCAAAGAATGTTTGAAAAAATTTGTTCTTTTAAAAAACAAAATAATTTAAAATGTTTTAAGTTGTAGGCCCAATTTTTCAGAAATTGATTAAGATTAAACTGTAAATTAATTGAACATAATTTTTTTGTTTTAAATATAGTATGTAATTACCAAATTTTATGAAATTAAATTGTTTAAATAAATAAATCAGTAGAATTGTGAAATAGATTTTTAACACGCCGTATTTAGCCTTTTATAAATACAAAATAATCCATTTTAAATTATATTCTAATTTAAAACTAGCACATTATCCAATCAAATGTATACTTTCTCCCATTTTTTTCAAATTATTAATAATAACCTTCACCTCATTAGCTGGCATTGGCAATGCATACAATTATTTTAATCGTTTTATTATTTGGAATACTTTAAGTGGAATTTAGTATTATTGCGTAAATATTAATTGTTCTAATTTTTTTTTGATAAGCTTAAACAAGGTTTCACCAACTATGCAAACAAAAATTTAAGATACCTCCTTTTTTTATGGTGTATTTGCACATGTACGTACATCCAAACTTTTCTAGTCAAAATGTCGCGGTTTCGTCGTCCGTCCGTCGACACTCGACAGAGTCTGCTGTTGAGGTCGGTATAGTGAAGCTATAGAAATTTATTTTCATTGAAAATAATGTTTTCCTTATATATTTAGCTATTTTCAATGAAAAAAGAAGCGTACACTGAAAATGACATTTAAATCACAGATGAGCGACAGACATCGTCATTTATAAATAGAAGCGAGGCAAATCGGCAGATTCGTTCTTATTTTTTTTTTTTGTTTTATTTTTTTTTTTGTTTTGGGGTAGAAACCAAATTTAAGTTTAATTTTTGAGAACAAAAAAGTAAAATACCTAATAAAAATTTAAATTAAAAACAAAAATATAGGTATTCATATAAGAACTTGTATGAAACTTTTGCTGTTCGTTTTAAAATCAAAATAAAAATTTCGTTATTCTTAATTAATAAGTTAGGGAAATAATCGGTATTAGGTGTACCTACCTACCTACAAAAAAATTACATTAAATTTGTATTGCCATGAAAAAAAAAATGAAAATTTAACAATAAAAATTAATATTTTAAAATTTTGGTTTTTAAAGCTGTATATATATTTATATTTATCTTATATTTAACATATATTTATAGAAATTAATTAAAAAAATAACCTATTTTTTAAAAATTCATATAAGAAAAAAATATATATAAAATTTATTAAGAAACTTGTCATAGTCATGATTATTTCGAAATACATTTTTTTTCTAGCCAGCATTCTATTTTTTTTAGTGCGTTTTTTTTTTCTAGTTTATAGTATATAGTTATAGAAAAATTTGTTTCCAAAATTAATATTTTGAAAAAAAAAAGAAAAAATTTTTTAAATTTAATTTTAATCAAAATTTTGCGATTAAAGGGACATTAAACATAAGAGGTTATGTGACAGTTTACGTTGAAGAAAAAGTAAAAAATAAGAGTCTAAATTTAACATAAATATATAAATTTTGTTTCAGCAAATGCGCCTTAGGGCCACTTGCACAGTTTATTTGACAGCACTAACTCCTGATTTATAAATAATTAAAGCTATCTGACTGATTTGAATAAAATCACGTTGTAGCAAAATATTTTTTCTCTAGCTAAGTTTAAAAAGTTATCTACTCCTCGTTCTCTGGATAAATATTTAAACTCTGAATAGCTCTCACGTTAAATTTTAGAATTTCTTACGAGATTAAAAGCGTTAGAGTTTGTTTATTTTTCAGTGTGTCTTGTGTTTGTTGTGTTGGCGATTCTAAGAAAATATTCTTATCCGCTTGTTATTTAATTTCCGTTCGTGCAATTAAAAAACGAGAAGTTTTTATTTATTTATTTAAACTGGGATAGTTATCCTCAGTTTTATATGAAACGAACGGATAACGTTTTGTGCAAGTGACCCTTAGTAGTATTTTTATTTGTATTATATTCAACGCTTAGATTTAATTTAAATATTAAAAACCAAATGCTCAAATATCTTCTAAGCGTTGCCGTTGTTAGCAATATTTTTTTTTTTTCAATTTCAAGTCGTGTTTTTTATATTAAAAAAAATACCCTCCCTCTTAAACGGTGGAAAAATGACCCCCCTCTGATACAATTTCTAATCTTGATCCTACCTGCACGCTCAAGCTTTTGGTCGTACCTTATATATAAAAAAATTAAAACAAAAAATTAAAGAAAAAGTTTTAACACAAACAAATTATTTTATTCAAAACACAAACATTTTAACTTCACAAAAACATACATTTTATATTTTTAAGGGAATCTTAATGACCCCTTAGAAATTAAATCTGGAACATAAACGACTGCTGCATATGTTATTCCAATAAGTGCAGCTAAGCATCCTACTGTAACGAATGTCTTGTGAAGGGCCTGTAAGAAAAATGATAAAAAATATTTATACACCTTAAACTTATACAAAAAAAAATAAAATACACGACTGAATCGCACGAAATTGTAAAAAGTGTGGAATCATTTTAAGGAATCCGAATTATAATTGATAATTCAAAACGATTGTTTTTTTTAATTTATTTTTTTTAAATTTATTTATTTATGTATTAAACCTCTCAATATTTACCTTATCTTGCCACTTTCTATTTTCAATACACTTCCTGTAAGGCATATTTGTAAATGAAACACTATTGTAAAGTGGCACCCAAAACCTTGGAAATAGCGTGTAGAGCAAATCATCCAAAACCTTACGACAGCGAAAAGAAAAGCGTTTTGTCAAATCTCTCATCTGAAAGAGATTTTTTTCGAAAATAATTTGTTGCTTCTAAGACCCAAGACTTAAATGACTTACCACTACATAATTGTACATTGCTAAATCACAAATTGCATGGGCATCCTGCCATCTTGTTTCGGTAAATTGCTTTAAAGCTTCATCGATGGTTATGTTTGGTTGTTCTAGAATCGAAAAAAGCACACTGCAATCCTCAAAACCAGCATTCATTCCTTGTCCATAGTAGGGAACCATTGCATGGGCAGCATCTCCAATCAGAAGTGATTTGGTATTATGGTATGGGTAGCACTAAATATTAATTCAATTTAATTTATTATTAACAAATAAATAAATAAATAAATAAATAAATAGGAGAAGTAAAAGACCTTTATTGACACTAAATGCTGAGGTTTTGATTTAAAGAAATCCTTAATGAGCCTCTCTTTTCCAATCAAAGGAAGAGCATCACAGTAATTTGTTTCGAAGAAATCTATCAATGAATCCGCATCTGTGATTGTGTTGAAAACTGTAAATGGCATAGATAGCGTCACTGTGAAGGATTTGTCTTGATTTGGTAGTGCAATCATCATGAATGAACCCCTTGGCCATATGTGGAGATAGTTCTCAGGCATTTGGAACTTAAGATAAATTTTATAACTTAGCATCGTCTTAAAGATTAAAAAAAATAAATAAATCATACTTCTCCATCCTTAGCAGGAATACAGAGCTCTAAGTAGCCGTGTTCGATGTATTCCTGTGTATAATTGAAGCCAGGCATTTTGATCATTTGGTTTCGAACAGCACTAAATGCACCATCACATCCAATTATCAAATCAGCTTCGGTACTAACGACTTCAGTATTTGTTAGATTACTATGGAAAGAAAGAGTAAAAAATATTTAACAAAATCTCTGAGAAAGATCATTTTAAGCAAGTCCAAGAAATTAAAAAAAAAAAAAAGCAAATTATAAATATAGATGGAAATGGAGATAGCTGCCCAGTAAATCATACTAAGGGCTTAGCTGAGCACGGAAAATTTTTGGTGCTTAACTTAAGCACGGAGAAAAACTGTGTTACCGGCATAAATTCCTTATATGTTATCGATTGTTTGTATGGAAACTCCATGTTTTTTTCTGTGATGGCGTCGATAGTCCCCACGTCGTTTTTTTTTCAATCAATTCCCTCCGTGCTTGCAAAATACCTTATATACTTAATATTTTTTGTAAGTAAGATTATAAATAGGTTTCGTGTTATAATTTACCTTGCCCATCAAACATTAAGCGGGATACACATTATCGATCACGTATGACAGTTTTGCTCACGACTGATAGTGATGGGTACCTCTGTTTAATGGTTTGTCAGGCAAGCTCCAGACAAACTCATGCTCTACTGACTGACAGTCAGCCGACTGTCAAACGTGATCGATAATGTGTACTCCATTTTAGGTTATTTTCAACCATTCAAAATTATAAAAATAAATGCAGCCCTTTTTTATTAAATTTAAAATAGCAAAATTCGTAGATGTGTTAGTAAATACCTTTGTATAGTGTATACAGGGTCAATAGTAAATAATCCTTCAACCACTCATAGCAGGCCTTTTCAAAAAAAAATTATAAAAATAAAAAAAAACAACAAAAATCATTCATTGCTGGCCCTGATATTAAGGTATCATGGGAAATATTTTTTGTGAAAGGTCTTAAGGCCATTTACTGGACATCCTTTATGCATAAATAATAAATCAATTGTATTAAGTTGAATAATAAATGAATCCAAAATCATTTTTAAATATCTACATAGTTGACCCGGCGAACTTTGTTCACCCTAAAATTGATTAAATTAATGTTCCTTTGGAAAGCTGATTGCCTTTTCTAAAGTACAGTAAGAATAGACAAAAAATTCCAAATAAAGGAAAACAATTGTTAGTGACTGAAATTTGGCATGTGTAATGGGACTTTTTACAAACTAAAAAAGTTTCTCACCGATGACCGATGACCGCTACGGGGGATCAAAGGTCATGAAAATAAATATCTCAAAAACGGTTTATTTTAGCAAAAAAAAAAACTATTTTCATGACTATTGACCGCTTGGAACTGACTTAGCGGTCATCGGATCAGTGAGGAACTTTCTCAGTTTGTAAAGAGGTCCCATAACCAATACCCATGCCTAATTTTAGCCACTAAATCATTTTTCTCTTAAAAAAGTCTATTTTTCCTGGAGTACTATTGAAAAAATGAAACTCTTATCTAATTAAATTGAATCGTCTAGCTAGTTATATACAAATCCGACAAAGAGAAATCCCCATGCAAATTATAAATAAAATATATCCAAAATTTAGAACTACCCGACATTTTGTAGGTTAAAATGTCTCTATTGATTGGACTATTTCGTTCTAATTTTACACTGTGTTTCTGTTCAGTAATAAAATATTGAGCAATCCGATAAGGAACGTTTATACTAAACTACCTGACTCGGCAAACTTCGTTCCCCCTAAAAGTATACAATTTCATTTTTTTTCCCGATTTTATACTTTTCCGGTGGAAAATTTCAATTTTCAGCTCCATGGTATATGTTTACTTGGTTCAATACGAATCCAACAAAAAAAATCCCCATGCAACTTGGATGATGTTCAGCAGAGTAATGCGCGTACCGTACGAACAGAAAACCCATTCATTTTTTAGAGTACACTGTTCAAGTATACAAAAACTTAGTACTCACTCGTTATCCTGTTTAATATTTTTAGATCTGAAGCCTAAAAAATTAAGAAAACATCTCCAACGTTGCCGTGTGTTCTTTTTTCCTATTTTTACGCTAGCCAAAATATCGGAAAATTTATGTAAATAATTTCTATATTTCTTATGATTGAACATAAAATTATATTATGAACCTTGTTAGTGATCTTGAAGTTTTTACTTTAACATCATTTTTAAACGGTTCACGTGAAAATGACGTGCATTTTACTAGATCTACTATTTGTTAACAAATTAGAAGAAAAAAGTCTATTCAAATTAATCGTTAAAATTATCGATAGAAAGTGATTAAAAAAAATACAATTTATAACAGTTTTAGCAGTAACCATTTATGGGCTCGGTGGGCTCAGGCCCTCCCCCGATGGGCATACTTTGGGTACACAGAATTTTTGTTGTCAATTCACGCGAAGCACGCTTGTGCCCACCAACTTGTAATGACAATAAACTGTTACAACTGTTATAAATTCTCATTTTTTCATCCCTATTTCAATATTCCTGGCTATATAGTAGAGCAGTATAAATGCAGAATTATTAACATACCTTTTAAATTGCATTGTTCCCTCCGATAAATTTGCTCCAACTAGTTTATGTTGAAAATGGAAGTGAATATTTTCATATTTTTCTCCCTCGTTCAAAAGTATTTCGTTTAAATATTTTCTTCCAACTGAATAAAGGCACTAAAAATTTAACATTCTCAATCAACTAAATTAAAGTAGGTATATTTTAAATGTGAGGAATATTACCTGATGATTGCATGAATCATAAATAACAACTGTGGTGTTTCCTTTCAAGTCATGCAACATACGTCCTTTCATTGGAATCGCTGTTTCAAGGACTTCATTTTCCAAACCAACAGCTGCTAGCGCCTTTCGACCTCTCTGGGATAGTGCTAAATTAATACTTCGTCCTTGTGCAATATCGGATCCTCGCATATCTGAACGTATAATTGATATCATTGAAGTAAAACTAACTTTATCAGTATATAGTTGCATACCTTCTCGATATTCGTAAAGATGGACTTCATGACCCTTCTTAGCTAAATTTAATGCTGCAAGGGAGCCTACCTAAAATGATAAGCGTAATTGATATTTAAATAAATAAGATGTAAAATTAATATAAAGTTCTGATTTATTGTAGTCAATAACGAGCGTTTATATTAACAATCAGAGAGTTGGACAGAATCCCAAAACCCAGAATACAGAAAACCCAAACCCCAAAAAAACAAAATCCAAAATCACGAAAGGCTTCTCTCATGAGCCATTCGGATTCGGCAAGTTGTAAGTCACTAGGCCCTCGCCCTAGTAGTTCTTCATAAGCGGTTGTGCCACTAAATTTATTTTTTTTATCTTACAAATACAAGTGAATCATACCAACAAATATTATATTGCAAACAAAGCCCCTTTCAAAGATATTTTAAATTTTACATGAGATCTTGTTTATATTTTTCTTGAATGAACCATGCAAAATGGAAAAAAGACTGACCCGGCTGAAAAAAAAACCTGCCAGAAGGTTGAATTTGGTATAAAACCGCGTTTACTTAAACATACATGTTAGTATATGAATTTGGGTTATACCTCCACTCCCAAAATTTGCTACCGGCTTTAGGGCTTTAGACTATATAAAATGTAGCTGTTTTTAAGAATTTAAAAAAAAAAACACCAATTTTAGGCGCCAAATAACTTTATAACTATGACAGATATGAAAAATTTGATCATGATCAATTTTATAGAGAATTTTATAAGCTATTTTTCTGTCTCAAGTTATTTTTTGAAAGAACAAACAATTTCTGAGATAAACACAAAAACCCGGAAAAGACAACATGTTGCACCTTCCTGCCGCTAGAGCTCGCCTCAGATTCATAGGGACTTTTATACACTTCATCACCAGGCCTCTCTTTATACGTGTGCTAAGCTTCAAAACTGTTGGATTTATTTCCAAGTGAAGTCATATTTTTTCCTTCGTTGAATGGACTAATTTTAAAAATCAGTACAGACACGAAAAATATACAATTAAAAATTGCTGAAAAATGGATAATTTTTCTTTTTATTACGTTGCCGACATTAAAACTTATCTCAATAAGTGGTAACCCTGATTAATGGTGAATTGTTTGTCAACAATCTGCTTTCCGATTTTTGATTTTCAAATGGTTACATACGGTCTTAGTAATAAACCCATTCCAAAATAAACCCATTCCAAAATATTTCTAACTATAGACATCGAAATTGGTTAACCAAACCTATTCTAAAGTCGGCGCGTTCAATGAACAAAGTAAGGCATTTTTTTGTTGCGAAACGAAAAGTTATGCTGAAATGAAAGAAATAGCCTTTGAACGTAGCCAAAAAGTCGGCTAAATTCATTTATTCACTCGAGAATGAATTATTTCAGGTATGTCACAGGCAATTTGAGGTCGTATTTAGACAGCTGCTGGTATGCGATTATTAATAAGGAGTTGTTCAACTATTTAGACAGTGGCTAGCTGAACAACTTTCCAAGAGTGTTCTTGGGAAATCTAATTAATACGACTGATAGTATCTCGATTGTTAGATTTTCTAGAATTTTATAATAAATAAATTTTTCACATTTTTAACATTTATAAATTCGAACTAATTTTTAACAAAATCGTTTTAAAATTTTATTAAAATTATTTTTTTTTGGCCACTCACCGTAAGATTAATTAAAGTTCAAAAAAACGTCTTTATGAAAACCTTTGTAAAGCTGCGAAAGATTTAAAAAAGACGTTTTTTTGACCTTTAATTAATCTTACGGTGAGTGGCCAAAGAAAATAATTTTAATAAAATTTTAAAACGATTTTGTTAAAAATTAGTTCGAATTTATAAATGGGCTTTTAAATTTTCCGTGTCGGAATTCTTTGCAGAGATATTGGTAACCAAATTCAAAAGTTTATTTTTTCATTCAAACCCAGATTTTTTTCTGAAAAAAACTTGTACAACAACAAAACAAGACAACATTAACGGCCAATTTCTTCACAAAGTTCTAAAATCAATTTAAAACTCGATCCAGTAACTCTCGGTTTATCTGTGGAACTTAGTTTTAAAAACATTTAGAACTTGATCATTTCTTCACTTCTAATCATTTCCTTAGAACTCGGTCTAAGATCACTATTGGGTTTTAAGTAGTTTAGATCTCGGTTTAAAGAAACGAAGTTCTAGTCTATATTTTAATACTTTTGTAGCACCCAGTATCATTTTCTGACACAAATTTCTGACAATCTATCAACAAATATTTAAATATTTGTCAGTTTCATTTAGCTGGATACTTTTTTTGTGAATACATACATACATATATTTCTTTTATTTTGTTCATTAATTAAAAACACATTCCCATTTCTGTTGTGCCAGTTTTGTTTGTATGTATTGGTGTTGATGTTGTTATTTCGTTTTCAATTCTATGTTGTGTGATCACGCGCGAATTGATTTTTGAATACTTGGTGTTTGCAAGTAGTAAATATTTTTATTAGTCCGATAGCTCGCAACAGATTCTTGACGTGAAATAAACCCAAAAATATATGTGTGCATGTGCATCAAAGTGCATCAAAAATAAAAAAAAAGAAGAAGGTAACTGTTCCAATGTCCCGAATCATTGATTATGGATGTGGTTCTGACAAATTGTTTCGAAAAATTGCAATTACTTAAGATGAGGTTTGAGCATGCACCACATGTGTTTTGGCTTTCTTTCATGAAACAAAAATCTGGTCCGAGTTCAAAAATCAATCCAAACTAACAAAATGCACAATAGAAAAAAAATTTATACCACGAGAACTAAAAACAACACCAGCATATGCAACTAAATTGGATGCAACAAAATTGACCATTTACTTAAAATGAAATAAAAGGATAACTTAAAAACAGTATATCTACCTACATAAATGCTATATACAAAAACACCACAAAGATCGTTTTTTTTGTGGCTTCTGTCCGGGGTTAAGATTACTCAAAATGTCTCTCCGATTCAAATACGCATTCTACAGTGTCAAGATGCGAACGATTGTCAGTAATTTTCGAGGAAAATAGTGCTTTAGATGCATTTTTTGCCTTAACCAACAACGGCAACATTAATGCATTTCTGTTTCTTTCCTCACCAAGAAAATATAGTAGTTAAAAGCTTGTAATATGTATGTACATAGGTACACAAATTTGTGTTTTGTCCAGCACGCTATGTGGTTATATGGAATTTTCAGCGCACGCGAAAAGGCTTGCACCTAAAACTAAATTTATCCCAAATTGATTTGAATTACCTTTTCTTTCAAGTCGAATCAAAATTTATAACCAAATAAGTTTTTTGAAGAAATAAAAATGTTGTTAAACCAAGTTCTAAGTCTCTAGACCCCCGAATTCGAGGGTCCAAGTTTATCGATGTTATATCTCAAACTGAGATCCAAATCGAAGTTCTAACGCGTTAGAACTCGGTGAAGAAATGAGTTATAACTCAATCAAGTTCTAATTTTTCGATAAACCGAGTTTTAGGGGTTAGAACTTTGTCAAGAAATTGGCCGTAAGGCTAAATAAACAAGTTATCGAATCAATTCACTAAATTGGCTCAAAAAAAATATTTGAGGAAAAGACACTCTTATTATTTCTGGATAGTGTTGTTTCTTATTATTGAGCAATAACGGTACTTTAGAAAAATCATTTTCAAAAATTTCTCAATGCAAAAAATATGAAGCTTTAGAATGCTTTTTGTTTCATCTGAATACGACTACTTTCCACAGAGATACAGCTCTTCAAAAAAAAACACTACAAAAAAGTGATTTTGTTTTGTACCTTTAATTTTTTAACAAGTGTAATTGTTATTGGTATGCTGAAATTCATCGCTTGTGTTCGTTTATTTTAATCATTTTGGTCATTTTTTGGTAACACCAACCATAAATTTGATGTCCCATTATACGCTGTAGTTCATTTTCCATCTCTTGAATTCATTTGAATTCAAAACGATCCTATAAACTTTTCAATGTTAATAAAAAAAAAAGAACCAACACTAATAAACTTACATTTTTAAAACCCAGCGTTAACATGTATAAAACGAAAACCAGTATCATTTTGCCAATTAATATAAGCGGCCGGCGAGATAACGAAATAGGCATAAAATAAAATGGTGAGATTAACACCATCAGACAACGAAAAGCCAGATAATGAAACTAAACTACCAGATAAAGCACCTACATACATAATATTAATATGCGATACATATATGTTGATTCAAATAAAAAACAAACAATTCGCGAAAAAAACTAAATGGCGAGTCGATTAAAACCTATTTTGCTTAGTAGAATTTGCGAAACAATTTTTTTTAAACTGAGTATATCCGAAGAAAACAATGAGGTTTTAGATCCTTGAAACGATTTTTCGGAATTTCGAGTTAAAATGAATCAATTTAGGTACCAAATTTTAAATTCACTTATTGGCAACATTGTGTACAAACACCATAATATGTAAATAATTTCATATTGTTTTTTAATTATTTTTCTCATTTTAGTTTTCTAAATTAGTTTGTAAGTTTAAAATACTTCTAATTTCATAAAATATGTAGGTTATGGTTAAAATATTCAAAAGACTTATGGAGTACTATAATTAGTGCTATTTTTGCAAACTATATTCATGCAATTGAGCTATGGTTCAAATATTCAAATATTAAAATATCATCACGTTTGTATGGATGTTTGTTTTACTTACCAATCCAGCTCCGATTACCGCAACTTTCATCTGCTGAGCGTTATTTCCATTTGAATTAACTTGTTTAATTTTCTCCATTTCTTGTGGTGTATGAAATGAACTATTTAGAACCTCACTCATTACACACTGCTCTATAAACTAATTCACACACAGTTTTTTATTCTATAAAAAAAAAATATTACGAATTAGAACTTTACCAACTAACGGTTGAAAAACGAATGAAAACAGAATGCAAAGATTAAGCAAACATGAAGCCCTAAAACAAACTACGTAGGTATATTACATTCAACCGCAATTAAATGAAAATAATACCTACCATAACCAACGAAACGAAGTGCTAGACTGTGAATGAGTTCGATTGTCATGAATTACAGTTTACAGTGCCTAAGAACAAAACAAATTTTTCAGATAACGGCTTACTAGGCAGCAACAATGTTAGACACAGTACAAGGGCTTGAATTTGAAATTCGCTAGGGCCAGATAATTTTATAGAATTCGTACATTTGATCACTTGAGACTCTCGGTAAAAAGTAAAATTTTGAAATCAAATCGGATGCTAAAAATTCGAAAACGACTGGACCAAATTTGCTATTTCCTTCTGTGGGTTTGTTCGTAATAGCAACGTGAAGGTTTAGAAAAAAAAATAGAAATTCTCAACAGTTGGCGTGGTAGGCGTTCATTTCGTTAAGCGCACATTTCGTTTTTCAGCTCAATAAAAATGGATAGTGGTTTGCTTAATTTTTTTTTGCGCAGGAAGCGGTCATTCCGTTTAACAGCTTCGCATATTCTTTGTTCTTTTTGATATTTTGTTTGCCTTATTGTTGAGTTATTCACGTACAGCTTGTTAACTGGCTGAACAGAATGGTGACGCAGACGGAACCGGAGACGGAGCCGGAATAGCTGTCAAAATATTAAATACACGAAAATTCAATATTGTATTGGAAACAAAAAATGTGAATTCTGAGCTTGTACACAATTATATTCTTTTGTTTTTCTTCAAAATACTTTCAAAGCTATACAGCTCCATTGTGGACATGTAAAAAAAATAACGTACGACACTTTTTGACAGCTCTTCCAGTTCCGTCTGCGGCTTCAATTCCGTCATTCTATTCTGTTCAGCCAGTAATGGCTTGACCAATTTTCTTATAATTTTACAATCTGATGCTGCCAAATAGTTGAAACAATATTGAATTTATAAATGTTTACAGTATTTTTTTTTTGCAAGCGAAAAAATAGCCTGGTTCCTTTACTTTGAAACTCTGTGATTTTCTGTGCATTTGATGTGTGAATTTCAGTCCAATTTCTATCAAAGTTTATATAAAAAAAAAATGGCAATATAATGCACAGAAAATCACAGAGTTTCAAAGTAAAGGAACAGACCTACTGCCTTATTCATAAGGCAGCTAATATTTAAACTAAAAAATTATTTGTTAGAATTTTTAAATGAAACCCTTTTAGGCTTTGGTTTGACAATATTGCCTGGTACATGGAAGACAATTTGGCCGTGTTGATAACGTATCCAAATTTTGATTTTTATTACTAACTAATAGCCCTTCCACACTATCCTATTGAGTTTTAATACATGTCAAAAAGAAGTGTGATAGAACTACTTACGACTGCCAAATTTGTGTGAAGAAAACGATTTTCATATTTTGCTTCCACACTTGCATCCAAAAAATCAATTTACCATAACCTCAAACCTCCAAGTGGGATAGAATGTGTGATGGTTTTAGAACCAATCCTAAATATTTTCATGTATTAAATGTTAAATTATGTGAGATGAGCTGTCAAGTCGTGTGGGATGAAATTTCATATTTTATTTTCACACTATTATACCTGCTATACCTCAATTTTTTAGCAGTTAAACAATAGAAACACATATGTATTAAAAACATGGCACAAGCAACTCCTGAAATTAATTTAAAAAAATGTACATAGATACGTCATTTTTAGTTCATACGGCAGAATTGCTTCCCAATACGAAAGAAAAATTTCCCCTTTCCCGAATTGTGGGAAAAGGGAAATACAATTTAAAGGAAATGACGTACGAATATATTGATTGTATTTGTATTTTGTTGTTCTTGTGCTTCTTGTTTCTGGATATTGGACACTTTCGGGTAACCATTCAAAGCTATCTGGATAAGTTTATGTTGTTGTAATCCCTTGGCAAATAATAGCTGATGCAACAACAACTCAAGCTATCTGAAAATATTTGGGATAGTAGAATAACCTATATCGGTCTGTCAACCTAACTCGGCCATTATTTGACATCGAACAAATGAATTTGCCAGCAACCAAATGCCCATACCCAATTAATAAATTGCTTTTAACTCAATTTACGGATTTTTGTCCGTCATTCGAGTTCGAGGACTTTGACTGTGCTGATATGTTTTCTTCGCACTTATTTTATGAATTGATTAAGATGGCAATCTTATGATAGCAGTTAAAATAGGTGTATGTTTCAAAATTTGAATTAACTGACACTTGACAGTAAACCTCAAAAATATGCCTTTAGGAAATCAAAAGAACTGTACGTACATACATGCGAAATGAGAACGTTCAAAGTATTTACTAGAAATTCATGTAAATCTCATGACTCATTTAGCATTGCGAGAGTGAATGTAGATAATATTATGTAAAACATCACAGAGGGTAATATTGATAAGAATTATCTGTGATCTCTGGTGGAGAAGCCTTTGTGAGTTTGGCGTATATGTATTCAACTTGATCTTGTATTAAAATGTATTTTGCTAAATTTCATGATTACACTTTTCAAATTAAATGGATTGTTTGTAAATTGTTTTTAATTGAAGAAATCGTAAGAACAAAAGGAATTTAATTTCATCACAAAATGTAAATACATACATACATAGCTCTTTGATCTTTTGGAAATTCATCATTAAAAAGAGAAATCGCATTATAATTGTAAAAAATAAATTGTAAGATTTTTGTATTTATTTCGAAAAAAAAAATGGAAAAACGTGGTAAAACTGTACCTTAGCAATATCGACTCTTATCTCAGGCTGATATTCTTAAATTTTGAATTTTCTAAGTGTCTCATATATAGTAAAATCCTTAAGCTCTTGAAGAAAGATCAAATCACAAATTTTGTTATTTAATCTGGAAGTAAAACGTATAATAATCTAACTTACTTAAGAAAGATTAATATTTTATAACTTTATACAAAATAAATCTTAATAAATTAGCACAATTCTTCTTCAGCTATTTCACTATAAATTCCACAAAATTTCTGCAACCTTTTCAAATGTGCGAGCTTATTTAAATTAGACAAAAAATAACCATTAAATTACAAAAAAAAACAGCATTTGTTTCGATTTTGCGTTCGGAAAATAGACTGAATAGGCAGCATTTTTAAAGGCCTCTCTCTTTCTTTCCACTTGATTGTGTCTCTCGAGTACCATCCCAAAATAATCCAATGATGTTATTGTGAGATAATTTGAAAAGAACAATGTACTCGTAAGCACACACACATACATAAAAAGTCAGACAAGAAAGTACTTTAAATCTATGCTTTATTGGTATCAAAAAGTTAAATAAGAGATAAAAACCAACCTCATTGTAAGCAAGAGAGGATTAAAAGATTTAATTTATTTATTTCAAGAAAACATGTTCAAATGTTTCTTTTTTTTATTTACATCAAACATGGTGGAATTTTGAAATCCGATTAACTTAGAATTTGCTTACATTTTCTTTCTTCGACGTGAAGGTGTATTTAAAAATTGAGCTTTATGGTTTTAATAGGAATTCGAGGGCTTAATAAATGTTCCAAATAAGAAAATAGTTTAAACTTGACTGCTGATTATTAGAAGGTTTGATGGACTTCCCTGTCTAGCCACACTGATATGGACCTATGAGGCTATTGACGAACGGCTTCAGGCGTTCACATAGTACGGAAGAGAGGATCTTGTAGGCGATGTTAGGGATACTGATGCCTCTGTAGTTGGTGCAGTTTAGAGGTTACCCCTTCTTAAGGACAGAGAATGGTGAAGGTTTCCATTCATCGGGCATGCTTTCCTCCGACCATATTTTGCATATGAGCTGGTGCATACTCCTTAACAGCTCAGCATCAGCAAGCCTGTCAGCTTCAGCTGCTTTATTGGACTTCACTTTCGAATCGATATTGCTATCACCTCGTCTAGATCGGTTGGACAATATTGCTATCACCTCGTCTAGATCGGTTGGACAAAATTGTTGGCCTACGTGTCGTCTATATTCAATGGTGCAATCTGTCTCATAGCTGAATTCGATTCATCGTCGCCCTTATATAATTTGCAGAAATAGTTTTCCAGATTCTCAGCATTGACTGCGATTTTAATACGATTTTCCTGTGATCATCCTTGCAGACTTCGGTTCGGGACTTATGCCGTACTTTAATGCCGAAAACAGATGTGCAGCTTTTTCCAACGCAGCGAAAATAAATTTACGCAGGTTCTTATGAGAGCTGACATATTCCAGGCTCTGCATGCAGCCTTTACTGCACGATATCTCTATTTCTAATTTCGGTGCATGGGAAAAAGCTGCACATCTGTTTTGGGCTTTATTGAAACCTTGAGAGGGTCATTTTATCTTTTGATAAAACTTCCGAACTTCATTCCTGCTGAGACATCCCTCAATTTCCTCGATCGCGCGCTTCTCATGGTAATACTTTTTTATCTGGAAGGCCGGTGTTGCTCTTTCCTCTTCTGCACGTAGAGCTCGCGAGTAGCTCTTGTTCTTCTATGCAACGGCGGCGCTTTGTATGCATCTTGTTTAGCTGCATGTGCTTGTCGGAACTCATCATCAAACCAGGGGTTTCTTTGTGGTGGTTGTTTGAAACCCAACACTCAGGCGGCATCTCTGACGACTTCTTGGCAATGTTACCACTGGCCATTAATACTTGATGCTGGCGGCATAGGATATTGTTGGATATTCGATCGGAAAAGAACCTGGCGATCTGCTGCAATTGTAGCCTACCGACCAACGTCGAACTTCCTAACAGTACTTCCCTGTTTTTGACGTGTTCCGAGTCAATATTGGCCCTTCGAACAACCATGATACTGGAGTAGTGTCTTTCTGGTTTTTCATGCAACTTGCATGCAAATTTTTCATGCAACTTGCGTGCAAGTTGCGTGCAAGTTTTTCATGCAACTTGCATGCAAGTTTTTTATGCAACTTGCATGCAAGTTTTTTATGCAACTTGCATGCATTTCAGCATCCGGTTTTCTGTTTTTTAGTGAAAATTAATAAGAGCATTGAATTTTGAAATCAAAAATTATACTTTACATAAAATTTTGAATAAAATTAGTTTGAAACTTTTTTTTTTCAAAATTTCGAGTTTGGAATTAAATTTTTAAAAACTATTCACTAACACAACTTAATTTAAAATTATAATCAAAGAAGAGATTTCTGGCTATCCAAAAAGGTATAGCAGGGCATTTTTAATTGTACCGTTGTTTTTAAATATTTGTTTTCTGTTTTAAGTCAATTTTTTAGAAAATTGCCCCTCCTGCCTAAACGGGGGGAAATAGATCCCCCCCCCCCCTTACGATTTTTTTCTTGTCTTAACCCAATCTACTCGCTCCAGCAGTTTGGTGCATCTTATACCGATCACCCTGTATAAATTAATTTTCAGTTTTTGCTTTTCATTTTTGGGAGAACCACTGTCGCGGCAATTTTTTTCTTTTCACGGCATATTTATGGCATTTATACGGCAAGTTCTGAGACAGTCAAAAGTAATTTTTTCGAAAGTTGTCATGCTAACTTTATACTATATAAAAAGACCTCAATTTTTATATGATTTTTTCTTCTGATATTTGTTTCCAAAAAAAAAAAATGTTATCCTTTTACATTCCTTTAACGTATAACTAGAAATACAGCTGTACAGCCCCTTCACAGGCGGATGAGATTCAAAAAAATGAAAAATAAACAGCAACCCTAGCCCAGGTGAGTGCGTAGGTATACAGTAGCCGTCAGCACTTTTAATATTAAACCATATTTATAATGTTGAGTGATTGCGAATTGTTTAAAATTTATACAAAATTCATTAATTCGAAATCCCAATAAAAACAAAAGCCAACAAAATAATTTAAAAACAATAAACATTCAACAAATAAGAACCATTAAAATGATTGTTCTGTTTCTCTACCAAAATTACTTCGGTGGCAAATATCTACCGTTTGATCTATTTTTAAATGTTTACAAAAAAAAAATAATCCTAACAAAAAATTACAGCTAATCAAAATGTAGCATCAACAAGTTGGTGATGCTTGCGCGTCATTTCTCTCGAACACAAATCCACTTTTGCTGTTATACGCAAGAACAAGATAACCATATTAAAGAATTTTCATTTTGAAAATCTGAGGAAAAACTCAACGATAATTATGCTCAAACTCAACAGACCGATAATGATGAGCAGACAGCCGACCAAATGATGGTTGGTTTTCCTTCGCTTCAAGCTGAGAAATATGTACGAGTACGTACATAATCAAGAGAAAAAAGCATAAACTTTTTCGCCGCTGTTTAAATAATATCCAATCCACGAAAGTCGAGAGGAACAGAGTTTATTTTAAAACTAAAAACAAAAACACTTAACAAAAAAAAAATTCCGTTCCCAAAGAAAAATTAGAAAAACGGTCAGTTGCGAGCGGACCTCTGAAATTAGCGGAACTTTTGCCAACCATAGTCCGCGAAAAACGTTCATTTTGCACTTTTTTTTAACTTAAATTTAAGTTTAGCTTTTTAATTTAATTTTATTTTTGTGTTAATTCTTTGTAAAAAAAAAAAAAAATCTTTTTGATCGTTTCTCACGTTCGCTCAGTTAAAAACGTTAAGTTAGAAAATAATCTTTTTTATTCTTTTGTTTAAACTTAAAGTTAAAATACAAATTTTTCAAAACGATATGACATTTTCGCGAATAAAAGTGATAACTATATTAGTGTGCTCATTTTTGGCACTTAGTTTTCCCGGATATGTAAACTGTGCAAACAAAAAAGGATCACAGGGTGGTGGCTCGTCTGCCCCACCACCACTACCAACACTTCCTCTTGAACCAGAAGCCGTAATCGAGGAGGTCAATGCGAAGCAATTGGATAAGCTCCTAGCCGAAAAGGATTACGTAGCTGTATTCTGGTGTAAGTTTGTGTGCGTTATAGAGTGCGAGAAAAAGGATTCAAATGAAAGTGAAATATAAATTAATTTGAATATGAATTATTTCACCAAATGTGAAAAGTGAGAGTGTATAAATCTGAGCAATGGATGGAACAAAAATTATAAGAAAAACTCTGTGTGTGTCTGTGGGCTTTAAAAATAAAATAGCGTAGATTCTTTTGTATCTGTGCGGTTATTCTTGTGTTTTGCCTACGCTTTTATGAGATTTTTAGTCATGGTGCACTTGGAATTTTATTTACAGCCCACGCCCGTCGGTCGCGTCGTTGGACGTCCGTCGGTCGACAGTGAGATTAAAAGTGACCCAGGACTTTTTTGAAAACACTTGTGCACAACATTTTGCACTTCATCAAATGAACTTTTGTAGATATTATTAATTGGTATTTCCGCTACACCAATATGGCTGCCTAATCGACGTAATCCATTTCCTCTCGTGAATTATATAACTTAAAATCTTTCAGTGGTGCTGTCAATTTTTGGCAAATATATTTTTCCCCACTTTTTCATTTTTAAAATATACACACTCTGGGAAAATCAGACATCAGAGTACATACCGACCGACCTGATTCGACATTTTTCTGACAATTTTATTACTTTTTTCTGGTTTTACATATATGCGATGGCTTATGGTAGAAAATATTTTCTTCTTCTTTTTTCTCCTTCCCAACGCAACGCCCGCCTCTTCTGCTTTTTTTCTCTCTCTCTCTCTCTCACACACTCTCAATTGCTCTGCATTTTACAAAATTTCAATGTAAAACAAAAAAAAACTTTATTCTAGAAATAGAATTTCCTTGCTCTCAAGCCAGCAGCCACAAACAGCCGAAACAACACCAGCAGCATCAGAATGATGTTGATTTTAGCGCGCTACCACACTGTTGAGAATATTTTAAAAAACTATGAAAAACCATCGTTTCGAATATTCAAAATATTTACATATTTACATTATGTAGATATTCAAAAACAGAATTTTAGATAATTTTTTTTTTCTTTTATTCTCATGTGTATATAATGTCTTTATGTTTTTCCATGACTTCAATAATAATAATAATAAAATCAAAAAAAAAAAAAAAAAAAGTTTTTCGATAATATATTTCATGGTTGTAGATATTAGATACTTTTCTTCGTTTGCGATTACAAAAAAAAAAAAAATACTTATTGACGAAAGAAAATTTTCCAAAAATAAATTTCAATGGTGACATAAAAAAATAAAACTTATTTTTGGAAGGTGAATACAATTAAAAGACAAAGAAATTTAAAAGAAAAAACAATTCTGCTAATAATTTTATTTAGCGTGTTTTTTTTTTAAATTTTGTTTCGTTGTTTTATCACTGTATTGGATCTATTTTTTGAATTTTAAAACTGAATTTTAGATAAACAAATTTTATACAAGAAAACATTTCCCAACCTTCTCAATCATATCGAATGAAAGTAACAATGCAGTTTCAGTTTATAGGAACTGTCAAAAAGTCAAATTCTATCTAAATACGTCATATATAGAAGTTTTTGACAGATGCATTATTTTGAATTTGATTTCGACGGTTATAGTAATTGTAGATATCTACAATTAGGTATGTTTACTTTGGCTGTTGCTCTAAAAATTATAGGCGCAAAATTTTAGACAATTTAGTAAGTTATTTAAAGCATTTTTAGTATGATTCTAGGTCAAAAACAGGATTTTCCAAATTTTAAACGCATTATAATCGTTAAAATCGCCAAATGCCTATTTTATCTTTTTAGTATCATACTGAGTGTGTTTCTTTATTCATTCTAAACAAATTAAATAAATTTGGTGGCACAAACAGCTGTGTGCGTGTCTGCAGGAATCAAGGGGACCTACAGTTTTTGCCGAATCCGAACGGCTAAGTTGAACGGCACTTTTCTGTGACAGGAGATACTCTTGGAGGATTTGTCACTTCTTTGCAAGAGGTAGTACTTAGTTCCGAAAAAAACTTAAGATAGAAGCGGCTGGTATTGAACCCCAGCCCTCTGGTATGACAGTCCAACGCACTGACCATTACGCCACGGGCTACTACTCGTCGCCCTGTAATATTGGGTTGTCGTAAACGCAAAAATTCACTTTTTGAGTTTGGTATGCGCATTCTTATGTTTTCGGGGTAGCTCTTTCCAAATCTTTTATCCGTTTGTCGCTATCTCTTTCCGTTGCAAAGATATACAGAATGGTTTTGACGTACATATATCCATAAAATTCATCAAGTTGACGTATTGTTTTGACGTAAACGCCAAAATTTGGCATATACGTGCATTTTAATTTCTTTACTTGAAGTAAATACATTTTGTTAACTCATTTTTTTTATTGGAATGACATTCCCATATTTTGACGTACGTGTATGGAGTACAAACCAAACGTTGATTTTAGTGGCGTATACGGCAAACTCATTTTTTTAATAAATTTTAAATATTTTAAAAACTAAGAGTTTGAGAATACCTTCTAACATTTTTTGAAAGATGATTTCCATATATATATATAGTGTTAAAAAATAAAAAAATCTCAGCGGTTTGTATTCATGCAGTTGGCTGCCAAACCTTTAAATGCGATTTCCCAAAAACATTAAAATGGCGTTTACGGCAACCCAATATTAGGGCGACGTACTCTTTATTCATTCTGGATGTTCAAAATATTCGGAATACCAGTTTTGCGTTTCTTTATTCGATGGAATATTCCGGATAAACCATTTTGTTGTTTCTTTATTCATTCCGAAACATTTGGAATGCATTAATTTTATTCGATGTAAAGTGTGGAATAAAATGAAAAATGTGCGAGTTCAGTTTTATTGACGTTCCTATTCTCTATTATGACAGATTCACATTGGTGTTAATTATTTGAAAACAAGAAATTAACGCGAATAAACTTGACAGAATATAAATTCTATGCATTTAATGAAAAATTTCACAAACTTTTGACTTTAAGAATACATAAATACCCAAAATAAAAACATATAATTATTCAATTTTTTTGACATATCACCGAACAACTGGATTGCCATACTTTTTGTTCTAGTTTTGTGTCTTTATTCATTCCATTCTGGATATTCTGGATAAACATTTCGTCTTTTTCATCCATTCTATTTCTTATCCGAAATAAATAAAGAAACACACTCACTAACTCGAAATGTCACTTTGACAATTACAAATGTGAAAATGTTGTGATGTGTCACTGTTTTAGGCGTGTTCAGCTGTGATATGATGAGTATGATACTAGTTAAAAAATGTTTAAAACTAAGAACATTTTAGAAAAAGAGCTTTAAAGTTAGAAAATTGTTAAGTAGTATCATGTTAGTTCCTTAACATCAGGCTGTTTAAAATTTTGCACCAGAGACTTAAACATCGCCATCGTAAAATTAAGATTAGTTTGTAGAGAGTTCTATAACTGAAATAGGGATGAATGTCACTTTAACGAAGCCGGTCGAAAAGTGGTAAGGTGGTTAATTTTTCTTTAGTAAATCATTAATTAATTGTGACGTAAAAGGGTTTCTATGTGTTTTGTTATTTTTTGTATTAAAACAAAAATATCGAAAACCTAAATTATTATTTATTACAACTCATTATGCTAGATTATTAATTAATAAACATTTTGCTGAAGAATGCGTTTAACACTTTTTCAAGGGCATGCTTTGTCAACTTTATTCATTTATTACAAAAGTAAAAGCATGTACAACATTGCACGAAAATTCAAATTTTCACATCGCAAATTATTGACCTAAGTATTTTTCGGTCGTTGTTGTTTCGTTAACTTAAGTCTTCTGAATATGTACTTATATAAAAGTATCCTGAATTCGGATGCTTAAAACTTGAAAACTACTGGACTAAATTGGGTACCTCCTTCTGCGGGTTTGTTCGTTGGAATGGAAAACTCTCAACAGGTGGCGTTTTAGTGGACTTCGAAGCCACATTATACCGATTGAGCTTAAAATATCATGAAATCTAAAGTTGAAGTCAGAGTGTTCCTGTATATCTTTAATAAAAATCGGCCTAACGCAGTTTGCAAACAATGTGCAACAACACATGCATTTTCCGATACATATTTTTTTAAATTTAATTTACTATAAGATAATGGGGTAAACGAAGAACGCCATGCAAGCATAAATAGCACCTGGAATACTTTCGCCAACAACTTTATTTTGAGGGCGATACGACGTTCTCCGGGCTCCGCTAGTATGTACATATGTAAAAAATAAATTCCATTTTCCCTTGTTCACGCCATAACTTGAGAACGACTTTACCTATTTCATTTATCTTTTCATTAAGTTTTCTAATACTTTGTAAGATCCTTCTATCTTACGGAAAGAAAAATTAAGAAAATTGCATCTCAAAATTACAGAAAATATTAGGTGGAAGTGCGAGGGTGTTTGTTTCGGTTCAGCAATGTGACAATATAGCACATGCATTTTCAGACTGATTAAAGTAAACGCACTCTGATTTTTCTCAAAATTTCAGGTAATTTACATTGAAGTCCTGTGTGTGTTTGTAGTTCGCCAACAAGACGCAGTAGTGCATGCATTTCTTAGAAACCACTGTCCGGTTTTGAAAATTCCATTTATTTTTCATTTGCGTTAACGTTTTAAGGAAAGGTACAGGTAATCATGAAAAAATTGTATCCAATCCGCAAAAATTTTTTGGAGGTTGAAATGTGACATTTGGATTTACTAAGCCTAAGAGGATTGCGATTTAATAATAATAATTAAATAAAAATCGACTCAGCAGTTTTCCAACAACTGCTTTTTTTAAAATATGTATTAAGTATTAATAGCATAACATTTTTGAAAATCTTTCTATCTGGTTTTTGGGAGCGGGTCAGAATTCTGGCTGCTATCAAAATCCTGTATGACCAAAATTCTGTTCTTTCTTTTTTTGAAATTACTGTACGACTAAAATTCTGTTTTTCAGAATTCTGTATTTCAAAATTCTGTGTATCCAAATATCTGTATATTCAAAATGCTGTAAGAGTAAAATGCTGGCTATGTCCAAGTTCTATATTTTGAAGAAAACACTTTTTACAATATCATTGTTAAGCACGTACAAGTACAAATAGAATTTTTTGCATTTACTTGTACAAAAATTCATTCAAGTACACGCTCTTTAAAAACGAGTAAAAGACTTATTTTTAACCAACGTTTTATTAACTCTATTTTCGTGAATATATTTCTGTTAAACCTTGATATGTGGAAATTGTAGAATTTAACGATGAAACTTAGAATTCTTCAGCATTATTGGTACAAGTCCGAAATGTTTTATTTGCAAAATTTTATTTTTTTAGAATTTGAGTATTTTGAGGAGCTTTTACGTTGACATCTTAATATGATTAATTTTAAATTAAAGGTACAAAATAGCTACATGAAATTTAGCCCCACTGAAAAAATTAAAATTTTCCCCAAAAATTTATATAAAAGCAACATCAACAAAAAATTGATAATATTTTATGAATTGGGGTCATTTTTCATTGTTTTAGGGCTAATTTTCATTTTTTTTTTTTTATTTTTCGGTTAAATATGAAAAATGGCTGTTTTTCATTTAGTTGGGGTCATTTTTTCATTTTGAAAAGGGGCATTTTCTCCAATTTTGGGGATATTTATTACATTTTGTTTGGGGTAACTTTTCATTATGAAAATTGTTATCATATAAGATCTTATTTCATTCAAACTTTCAATGTTCATTCTGTATTTAAGTAAATCTGTATGAGTAAAATTCTTTATTTCAATATTTTGCATTACCGAAACAATTTTTTTAAATACAGAATTTTGAATAACAGAAAATTGAAATACAGAATTTTACTCATACAGAATTTTGACCATACAGAATTTTAAAATACAGAATTTTGTGTAACCAGAATTTTGAATTACAGTATTTTGAAATACAGTATTTTAAAAACAGTACTTTGACCCTACAGTATTTCGACCCCAACTCCTGATTTTTCTCTTAGTTTGAAGGAAATTAAAATTTTTTTATATAACTTCTGTTGGAAATAGAGCATGACATTTTTAACCTTTTTCAAAGCCGAAATTTTGAACTATTTGATTTTGCATTTATGAGCTCGAATTTGAGTCTCTTCCTCTACAGTTAGGTAACCTGCTTTTAAATGCTAATAAATTAATGAAAAAATGTTTTTAACTATTTATTATTTGACTTTTTGCATCTAATTTTTATTTGTTTTCAAACTACTAGATTGTTTTTCAATGTATTTAAACGATTAAAATAAAAAACGTTGATTTTGTGGCTAAAATCGGTAAAAATGCCATAACAACAATTTTTTTTCCGGAGCGGGTCATAATACTGTTTTTTAAAATTCTGTATGACAAAATTCTGTGTGGTGAAAATACTGTATGGTCATGATTCTGTATGTCATTATACTGTTAATACAAAATTCTGTATGTCAAAATACTGTATGATAAAATATGGCAAAAAATTACTATATATGACAAGTGGTATTAGAATATGCCATATAAGTATGCCATATACATGATCATAAGCTTTTTATGTCAATTTTTGTTTACAAAAAATAAAATTTTTAAAAAATTATGATTTATTTGACCAATCACGTTTAATTAAATCAAATATTTTTTTTTCAACTTAAAATAGTTCATGAGTGTCATATATGTAAATGGACTCATATATATTTTGTCATATAAAAAATTGATATCATTTACCTACCAAAAAAGACGAGAGAACTCAAGAGATAATTTTAGAGACAAAATGAAGTGAAAGAAAAAGAAGAAAATACGTGTAGAATTTTGTTTTCTTTATCCTTTTTCCTTAGCTTCATATTAGGTACCTAAATTAATAAAAATTAATCAAAAAATAACTGGCTGAACAGAATAGAATGAGCTGTCAAAAAGTGTCGTACATTATTTTTTTTACATGTCCACAATGGACAGCTTTGAAAGTATTTTGAAGAAAAACAAAAGAAAATTATTGTGTTCATGCTCAGAATTCACATTTTTTGTTTGCAATAATTTCCCTTTTAATAAATAATTTTTTTGCGATACAAATAACCACAATATTTTTTTCCGACCCAAAAAGTTGTTTTTTTTTCTTCATACAAATTGAAACGTCAAAAGTGCCGTACGTGAAAAGTTAAAAGTTGGTGAACTCTTCCGTCTGCGTCTGCAGCTCCGTATGCGTGTACGTTCCGTTGTGTTCTCAACATTGAATTTGCGTGTATTCAATATTTTGACAGCTATTCCAGCTTCGGCTCCAGTTCCGTCTGCGTCACCATTTTTTTCAGCCAGTAAGCTTCCTTCTTTATTAAGTTCGATCTTTTATTATCTCAGGTAGTGATAAGAAAGTTATGATGTCATTATAAAACATCTAATAAAAATAATCTGTATTTCAAAGTTCTGTAAAAATGCTGTAAAAGAAATATTACTTTTTTACATTATCAAAACGATGTTTCTTTTACAGCATTTTTACAGAATTTTTGATGTTCAGAATTTTGAAATACAGCATTTTGATCAACCAGAATTTTCCTATACAGAATTTTGACATACAGTATTTTGGCATACAGTATTTTGAATACAGTATTTTGCTAAATACAGTATTTCGACCCCAACCCTTTTTTTTCGAGGATTCAAAATTCCTCCTCAAGCTTTATCCTCCAATTACCCTAAATAGATTCAACAATTAGATTTTTTCTAATTATAGAAAGTTTGGGAGAAACCGCAAAAAGTTTATTGAAAAAAGAATGTATTTAAACGAATGAAACGGGCATATCTTTTATTTGGGAGGGTGATACAACGCTAGTAAAAAATAATAATTGAAAGAAAAAGAGCTCATATCAGGTCGATTTAAAAAGACTTACATCGTTTTAACGATAGTTGTCTCTTACACATCTCAAGTGAAATATAGGAAAAGGAATCGTTTGTATGATGATCGTTCAATCGATCGTTTTAGACGTAAATTTGAATGGGATTTTTGCACTCAGCAAAGGCCTTATTGTAAATCACTTCTTGTATTTTGATATAATATAATAATTTTATTTATGGCATGATTTTTTGAAAACATCCCATTTTTTGGTCTCAAAGTCAAACACTGGAAATTGGAATTTCTCACAAATAAAGCTTTACTCGCGAAATTTCATGACTAAAGAGGAATTTGATGTGATGAAAATCACACAGTCACGGGTTAATGACCCTGGACACAAATTTTCCATAAACAGTGATTTTTAGTGCCTGAATAAAAAAAATTAAAAAACTTACTTTCGTCCTAGTAATCGGCTCTTTAAGTATGGAGTCTTTAAATTAAGCCAGAATATCAGGCTACATTCTTTCATAAAGTTTTTTGAGGAGGGGTAAAAAATTTCGTACTAGTGGGGTGTTTGAAACCGCCATCAATGTGATTTTCGATTTTTAAAATGTTGATGAGAAATTTTACAATTTTGAAAAATAATTGACAAAGATATTTCATCGACCCTCCTCTACAAAGTTGTCATAGGTTTTGGTGGACTAAATGCCACGACAGGTGTCTCTTAAAGCTAAAAATTCCATTCAACCACATTATAAATAAAGATTAAAAAAGTCCCACGGATAGTTAATACCTCATTTTGTATTTGTTTTGATTCTCTAAAAGTTTTTCATCGGCCATTTTGTTAAAAAATTAAATTCAGGCGAGTTATTAAATGAAAACAAAATGACCAGCTGTTTCAATATGGCGGCTTTTTCCTAACCCCTCGACCCTGAAATTTTTTTTTATATTGTGGAGATGTACCCAAACACATACGAAAGAAAAATATTTGCCCGTCGAAATTTTTCTGACTAAATCCAGTATACTATAAAGTTTGTGCAAGTTTTTCCTAAAACCTGTTGATTTTACATGTTACACGCATCGCATTTTAAAGATTAAACTGAGAAATGTCTTAAAATTTACACAGTTAGAAAAAATTTGATTAAAGAACTCCTGAAAATGTTTTAACACCATCGCAATAATCATAACATAACCAAATATTTATAATTTCTTTCATAAATAAATAATTTTGTGAACCAAATAATCCAAAGATTTAGAAAGTTTTTGATAATTTTCAAAACTTATCCGTAGCTGTAAGATTAAGAGGATCAAAGAAAGTAAAGAATTCAATCGAAAGTTCATCTTTCTAAATTTTATAGCAATTGCCACTAATAAAAGATTCTATAAAACCTACCAAATTTATATCTAAACGTATAAAATAATTGAATAAAATAATAAAATATTTCAAGCGGTTAAATTTAAAATAAATTATGTATATAATAGACCATGTTGTTTGCACCTAAAGAGAGCTGTCTGTTTTTTGCCATTTATTAATACTTTGTATTTGATTTGAATGCCCGCAGTTGAACTAAACTTAAATTAAAAAAAAAAAAAAAAAAAAAAAAACATTTCTATTTCGGTTACAATACTAAAAAGACTAAGCGAAAGAAAATAACATAACTCTTGGCAGACTGTGACACAAAATCGTTCGTCTACCAAAAAGCAAACAAAATACATTTAGCGTGCAGCATTCGAGTATCTAATCAACCGCAACAAAAAAAAAGAACGAAAAACAGCTGTAACTAAAAATCTGTGTGCAGCATTCTAAAGATGCTTTCGCATTTGCATCTTTTCGATTTATTTATTTTTTCATCTTGAGGTTAAATGCTGATAAATTTGCTATTTCTACCTGCTCGCCATGTTCTATCAGTTTTGATCGCTGACAGCAGGATGTTGTGGGAAGTTCAAATTCTAAATAAGTGCAGCCGTAAAATGCACAGATTTGTTTTTTTGTATTTTCAATGAGCCAAAACTGCAGCATTATTAATAAGTTTTTTTTTTTTTTAATATTTTGTTTTGCAAGTTTACTTGGCTTTTGAAATGTTATGGGAGGACTGGCCGTTGTTGAACTTGGCCGACGACACACGGTGACGACGAAAAAAATCATAATTCATTTTATAATACTATGCTGATGGTGACACGGTTAGTTGATGTCGCAGATGGAATATCAGCTATTTAATTATTATTATAAATCATTTATACCGAATTAGCTGATAGTTGGGAAAAATATTTTCGATGTGTTGAATAGCGCCTGGTTCTGTCGTTGATTTTTATGATGTTGGTATAGTTTAACAGGTTTCTTTGATATTTTCTATGGTGCATAACTTTAACCCAAATAAAACAAGACCAAACAGGGTAAAGAAATCATAGAAACCTTTATCTTGCTTAGGCTTACCAGACATCCTCTTTTTGTCTTTCAAAAAAAAAATATCTGGTATCTTTTTGGAAAAACAGGAAGCTTGTCCTCATTTTGGATTTTCTCAGTTAAGTAAATTTTTCGACATCACAAAACTATAACAAAACTTTTTTGTCAGCAATAATTTAGAAATTGTCTGTATCTTTCTGGTGTGAACATGACCTAAAATATATTTGTACTTGAACTCATTGGCCGCGTTCATCACCACATTTTTGACAGATCTAAAAATTCAGTTCTAAAAAACGTAACATTGAACGCACAAAAAAGTCTGAAATTATTTTTTCTTTTTTTATCATATTTTGTACTCTGAAATCAAAATCCAGAAAGCAATACGAGACGATCAGACCAAGCACCAAAAAAAAACTGGATCAAAAACAGTTTCTTATGTTGTTTTTAGCTGTCACCTGAATTTTCAGATAGAAATTTTTATCTGAAAATTCAGAAAAAAACGTAAGCAACGCAACTAAATGTCAATCGACGTCAACTGAATTTTATGGCGGCTGGCCAATCAGAAGTTCTCAAAATGACAGTTTAGAACTGTCAAAAGTGGTGAGGAACGCGGCCATTCACTTCTGAGCGCGACGCCATCTATTTTTTTTTTTTTAACAATCGTCTGAACAGACCCACTCATTTGACAGTTCAATTCATATCTCTTTATTTCCATTTAAAGTAAATAGAATGGTTTGTTTATCGTGTTCATGTGTGCTTTTCTAATGTAAAAAGAAGTGAATTAAGAAACAAAAGGCCAAAGCGTAATATGTACCCTAACGGAAATCTGCAGATAAATTACCCAATGTTTAAGCAAACAAAATATAAATGAACGACATATTGTCTTATGTTGCTCTATGGCAAACAACAAGAAAGGAAAAACATAATATCTAGACCAGAATTTACAAACTGAAAAACATAAATATAATATACCTACAGACTGCAAGTCCATGTAAAATACAAAATTTACAAAATTACAAAATTCCTCATTCCAAAACATTCAAAATTGGAGGACCTGGTGTCTGCAGCGGAAGGTGCACTCGCCAATCACACAATAGTGCACCACTTTGGTCACTTTAAATTTATCACTGACATTGTTTTGCGCGAAAAAGAATCGTGGTGACTAAAATTTTCTTTTTCTGGGGTTAGTTCACAGTTCAAGAAAAAAAAATTTCAGCAGAAAATTTTTGTTTGCGATAAAATCACTCCCATAAGAAGTAACTGTATACTAGGCTTTACTCAAAAATAAGAAAATAAAAAATTCTCTTTGAAAAATTTATAAAAAATTATCTCGTTAAACACGGTCAAAGTCCACACTTCTTCTTCTTTATTTTCAACTTTTTATATCTTTTTTTCCCATTTTCTTTTAATTTCCATATAAATCTCTTCCGGTTTTATAAGTCAATTAAAATATGATTGGCCACGCCTTTGTCTTCCTTGACCTCCTCTTTCACTTTCACTTGTCGATGTGTGTTAAGTTCTTTTTGAAGTCCACCCCTTTGAGGTGCATGTTTATTTGAGAGTTCTTTTGCTAGTAAACTATCGACAGCTATTTGCAAAATACAAACTGTGCTAGAATTCTGCCAGCCTACTCTCAAGATTGGCAGAACTACTATCAGTATTTTTACTCACCATTAAATATTACCCTTCAAGCACAAAAAGAATGTTT
The DNA here is from genome assembly GCA_947049315.1 of Epistrophella euchroma. Classification (NCBI taxonomy): domain Eukaryota; kingdom Metazoa; phylum Arthropoda; class Insecta; order Diptera; family Syrphidae; genus Epistrophella; species Epistrophella euchroma. The sequence continues at coordinate 112,990,909 of OX346245.1, read as the reverse complement.
AAAATCAGATAGATATGTTTATTTATTAGTAGGTATATTTTCAGTATGTAGGTACATCCCCTTAACCCATTTCCGGCGGCTACCAGTTCTAGTTTACTTAGTGCCAGTTGTACAATCGTGGTTTAAATTTTGATCTGTGGTTCAGGAATTTTCACTCGCCGATTTTGACGGGTTAACTGAGGTTCAACGATGGTTCAAGGTTCTAATATGCACTAGAAGCCAATGACATGCCTGAACCATCGTTGAACCACAGTTAACCCGCCGAAATTGGTGAGTTAAAATTCCTGAACTACGGATCAAATATTTGTACAACTGGCCCTTAGAAACTTGAAATTTCACATACTGGATATTTTTTGTGTAACTATAGGAAATATTAAAAAAAAAAATTTGGAAAAGCTTTAGGTTTCCCAGAAAATTCGTGTTGCGTTTTCGCAACACTCTCGACGAAAGCCAGTATCAAAATTATTGAAATAATTTTCTTCTTAAATGGAGTACGTGAACTTTATATAAATACTTTCATGAAAAAATAATTAAATATATCTAGATACACTTGATAATGAAAATATTATTGAAAATTAATAAAATTATAAAAAGTAAAAGAAAAAATTTACCTAAAAATAAATATTTTTTTTTCAAAAATTAATAAAAAATCAAAAATATTATTTTTTCCAAAAATGAGCACTAAAATTACCTATCTATGTGCACTCTGTATAAATTTTAAGTTTCTGAAGTCAACCTTTAAAAAAAAAAATGAAAAAATGTAAAAAAACATCATTTACCCCAATTTATTTTTTTTTTTTTCAAAAATTAAAAAAAAAAATCAAAAAGACTCATTTTTCCTAAACTTTATTTTTATTTTTAAATGAAGACCAAAATTATCTATTTGGTGCATAAGTTTGACGTTTCTGAAAACAACACTTAAAAAGATAAACATCAAAAACTGCAAACGAAAATTGACCTAAAAAAATACTTTTTTCCAACAAAAATTTAAAAAAAATCAAAAAAAAACAATGTTATTTTAGTTTATTTTTTTTTTTCAAAAATGTAGAACAAAATTACCTATAAGCTTTTTAAGCAAAAAATCTCCTTTAGAAGTCTAAGTGCTTAATTGTAGCGATTTTAATAATAATCTACATTTAACTGTAACTTAATTTACATTTAGGAAAATAGACAAAAGCTCCTTTAGTAGATCAAAACCAAATTATATTTTCCAGTAAGACTTACGGTCTTATAAATTAGGCAATGTTAGAAGAAATAGAAAGATATGATAGATTTTTGTTGGCACAGTGGACTGAGAAACAAGGTTTTGATTATCTCATTAAATCCCACGGATGGCGTTCAGTTAAGGGAATATAGAAAAGAATGCTGCCTAGACTGGGGCTCGAACCCACACATCCAGGTTAGCAGTCAAGCACTACTTCCACTGCGCCGGGGCCACCCCGAAATATTGATGTCATAAATAAATTCCCAGAATTACACAAATCCTACTTCAAAGGATTTTGTGAAATAAAACATTTTAAATAAAATTAAAGATTTTTTGCTTATTTTATGAATTGCATAGATTTTTCGTAAGCATTTACATAAAGAAAATTAATGACAGTCATTAAAAATTATTATAAATACCTTCAATAGGTGAAAATGTTTTTTTTTCCAAAAAAAAAAAAATATTACGTATACGCCACCGATGCCCAACAGAATGAAAATTATTTGACTCTAGAATGTTTACTTTGTATATTTATTCAAACAATAACTGATCGTTTGTTTATAAAGTAACAAAAAAAAGCGAAAGAGTTCCATTAAATCTATTCAGGAAGAAAAAATTGCATATCAATGGAATATGTTGTTTAAAAAGTGCGAACAAAATGTTATTGGTTTTTATGTTTTTCTTTGATGATTTTTGACATGTTTATATCTGTGCAAAAAAAAAAAAAAGAATTTTTAAAACGTCAATATATTTTGTACATTCAATAAACATATTTATTATATTTTATTATGTAAAGATGCCTAAATTAATTAAGTTATACATAAGTGTCTAAGAAAATTATTGAATTGATTCATCATAATGTTTTGATCAAATGAACTTGATCTTGTGGTTCAAAGCTACAACGGAACTTAGGATATTCAGGGAAGCAACCTTAAGATAATTTAATTCATTGTGTGTACTAAAAACGTAAACCCTATAATCGATAGTTTAGGTTCAACGATTTACAAAATCCATTGTTGGACAAGTTTTTCCAGGTTTCTATGGTGAGAAAATGGATTTGCCTTTTGTGAAGAATTAAAAAATCCTTCAAGGTGATATCTTGGCATAAAATAAGTATTTCCAAATCGATTTGGGTGGGAAGTGCCTTAAGCATTTTATTCAGAACATAAACGTACAAATTTCTGTCCATTGAAATGCTACATTAACCTTTGTACAGGGCATTTTGATGGATCTAAAGGAGCGATCAATGTGAGTTTAAAAACGAGTCTTCGAGGTTGAAACCCCCCCCGCCCCCCCTTCACTTTTGGCCACCATTTTGGAAAAGGAACTTCAAACAAGTTTTTCATGATATCTTGAGAACCATACATCTCACAAACAAAATTTTAGCTGATTTTTGTATACAATTGAATTTTCTACATTTCATGTTATGGCTTCTTTTACCCTTAAATTGAAAACAAAAAAGTTATAATCAAAAAAAAAAAAAGATCAAGAAAATATCGTTATTTTTTTGTGTATTCATTTCATTTCGCTTTAAATATAATTTTTTTTAAAACGTTCGCCTTGGAGGACTTTTAGCTCCAAAAAATTATTTTATACTCACACTGATCCCTCCTACATACAGATCCATAAAAAAAGTGAGAATTCACCATACTCAGCGAAAACCGATACCAAATCGGATCCAAAACGAATAGCAAACAAATTACTTCCTCACAAAGCCTTTTTCATTTCAAATTTCTCCAATCGAGTTTACCTACAAGAAACAAAGAAAGCTTTTTTTTTCATTTTAAGACATTTTTATTTTCATCATTTACAAACATATTGCGCTACAAACAGACCAAATGAACGAAAAACTGTAATATTTTATTTATGAAGCCTCCATTTCTCAATTTTTAATAAGAAAATAGAAAACAAAAAAACTATGTCCTCGCTACTCCACCTCCAGAGATGAACTTAACAAAGGTGTGGGGAAAATGCCTGTAGATTCAAAGAATTTTTGTATGTTTGCGTGAAATACTCAGTTTAGCACAGATCCAAGAAAGACCGAGACTGGGTGTTGTTTGGCCGCCAACTTGTTTTTAAAGATTATTTTGATTTTCGCAAGTAAGTGGTGTATTTTTGATCTCAGAAAAAAGATTTGTACTACAAACTTGTAGAAAATTTAATTTCCTACAAAATATTTTAATCTACTTTTTTCTATAATCGCTTTTGTTAAAAAGCTACACTGCATTTTGTTGTTAAAATTAGGGATTGATTTTTAACATTCGTCATATTTTATTTTCCAACCAAATGCACTGTAGGTTTTAAACAAAAGCAATTATCGAAAAAGTTACTTTAAATATTTTGTAGGAAATTAAATTTGCTACAAGTTTGTTGTAAAAATATTTTGTCTGGGATCAAAAATACGCAAGTTACTTGCGAAAATCAAAATAATCTTTAAAAACAAGATGGCGGCTAAACAACACATGGTGCAACTGTGAAAAACATGGTTTTCGGCTTGTCAAAGGAAAAACCGTAAATAAATTATAATTCGAACGAAATATGGCCGATTTAAAAATGGTTGAGTGCGGGAGATCACTCCAAAACGGTTTTTTTTTACAATAAATTGAGATTTTGAGGGGAGGGAAGTTTTTAAGAATAGGTTCGTGATGTATAGGTACTTGAATAGGACTACAACCTCTACTATATCACTTCAAATTTTCAAATTGAAATTTTTTTTTTATTTTATAGCACAGTGTTATTTTTATTTGCGATATATGTACGTATGTAGGTACTATAGGGTAAGTTATGAATTCGTGCAAAAAATCGATCTCGAGATAAAAATCAAACTTGACATTATGATAATGGAGAACACGAAAAAAGTGGGTCCCGCAATTCCGTCTATCTGTCTGCATGTCTGTCTGTACCTCGGCGGTTGTATGGTCTGCATTTTGGCAAAAAAAATTTACAAAAAACCGTTTTTAACGGTACTTGTCATGTTTTTTTATTTTCCATTTTCTCGTTAACGGCTCAACAGATTTTGATAAAAATTTTTACTTTGAAACTCCTATCAAGTGTGAATAATACTACATAAAAATATTCTCAAAACAATGTTTTTTGGATTTAAAAAAAAAACAGTTAAATTTTTTTTTTTTTTGAAAAATTATTTTTCTGAAAACGAGTTGATGAAATTTTTTGGAAATTATGGTTTTAGCTGTATATTATTGTATTCTTAAAAATAGCAAACCATTTTTTTTTTCTAAAAAATTATTTTTTAAGAAACCGAAACGAATTTGATTGCAGTTTTGGAAATGATTGCCGTTCTTACTCTTGTGTCCTCAAGGCAGGTACTTAGGTCCTCTTGTATTGCTCCTACCAACAAAAATCTCAAAAAAAATTCTTCAATTCTTATCAATAAATCTTTTTTATTTAATTTAAATTTATTTTAATACAATTCTTTTGTTGTAATTTCTTTTAGATGCCAGAAGTTGTGTAACCTGTGATAAAGTATTGTCTGAACTCGAAAAAATTGACGATGACACTGATTCGTTTGGTGTGGATTTTGTGAAAATTAACGATAAACGACTAGCAAAACAATATGGAATTAAAACTTTCCCAGCACTCACTTATTTCCGGTAAGTTTCAAATATTCATATTATATAGGTCATCACTCACATCATCCATTAATTCAAATTTAAAAACTATAAATTAACAAAATCATAAATCACCGTTAGTGAAAAGGAACCAATTATCTACGATGGCGATCTTATGGACGAAGAGGGTGTCCTGGATTTCCTAACATCACTCGAAGCCATGGACCTGCCCGATCGCATTGAAGAAGTTAACGCAAAAATCTTGCTCAAAATCATCGAGGATACTGATTTCGTAGCCGTTCTTTTCTGTAAGTTTAAACGTTGCTTTATTTCGTGTTGCTAAGGGTTTTTTTTGTTTTATTTATTATTTTTTTTTTTTATAATTTTGCAAATATTAATGTAAATAGAAAATAAATAATAATTAATGCAGTTGCAGTTGAAGAACAATTTTATTCGACAACTAAACTTCATTTGAAATATTCATGTATACAAAAGTACATATACATACATTAAATCAGAAATCATTGTTAGTAACATTATTAATAAATTTATGAATTTAGTTTTTTAAGTGTTGTAGGTAATCCAAGGTAAACTAATAGATGTAGTTTTAGTTGTTTTTACTTTGAAGTTAATAAAAACAAAAACGTATACAAATCTACGCTGCTCACTGACTCATATTTTTTGACTCATATTTTTTTTTTGCGAGCAGTCAAGGAATGAGTAGAAAAGCTCTTGACAATAATTATTTTAGTTCAGTAGATAACAAAAAATAATAAAATAGATTTGTGACTAACATCATTGTGGAGGAAAACGCATATTATGTCTTAAAAGGAGGCTTCTACAATTTTTTTATTTGTTAAATTGACTGCAGGTCCTGATCATGCGACATGTCCTCCAAGGGTAATGGGTAAGTTTTGGCTTTAAATGTTAAATGCCTTTTAAAAAATGTTTGAAGGACCCAACCTTCCTCCACTCCATGTGTTTTTCGTTGATTTTGTATTTTTCTTTAAATCTATTTTTGTGTATTTTTTTCTTAATTTTCTGTTGTTTGTTTTTAACTTTTAAAATACCTACCTAAATTAATAATTAATAATTATGAACTTTAGCCGGATCCACACATGTCTCGTGTGGCGTGTAGTAGAGTTTTGTGAACTGAGTACACTAATCAAGCGTGCTATCTTACAAACTGATATTTTTCACTTTTTACTATTCTGTTTTCAAGAGCATTGTTTTCTCTTTCCTGCACACTAAAAAAAATTTCTTCGCCATAGCGTGGTATGGCGCAACCATTAGAAAAAAGATTTCGACACAACACACTTCTCCACAACACACCACACGAGACGTGTGGATTCGGCTTTAGATCTTTTGAAAAAAATCCTTAAATCATTTTCACTACACAACTTTTTAATTCCCACCCATAACTCTATAAACACATACCCGAATTTATGATTTAATTCCAGCTTGTTAGATTTGTAGGTATGCACTCTAACTATTGGTATAGGTATTGTCATTAAGTTTCTTATTATATAGGCGATTTACTTTTTTAGTTAAGAGTTGGTTTAGAGCAGAGCACTGAGCAGAACTAAGCAAAGCAGAGCGGATTAAACTCTGTGCACTCCGATTTAATTATGAACTACACCTGAGCACTGAACCGTCATATCTGTCAAATTAGGCGTTTTTCTTTTTTAACTCAGAGCAAAGCACTGAGCTGTCAAAAAAAATCTGTGTTTCTTTTTTAGCTCATACATATCAGGGCGCTCAACTTGTGTTTCTTTTTTCAACCAGAGCTAGCTCGGAGCTAGCTCGATTAGCTCAGAATATGTATATTGGCCGAGCAAACGGAGCAAATAGCTGAGCGCAGCCAACTTCATACAATTTCCATGTGTTTTGACAGATATGGCAATTCGGTGCTCAGACGTGTTTCATAATTAAATCTGAGAGCTTTGATCATACTCTGCTCAGAACTTAGTCTGCATTTACATTGTTCAACTTTTCCAGTTCCGATCGATTGGTCCTGGGTGAGCGGCGTAAGAAGTGAGGGGGATGAAATAAATCGGTTGTTCCTCGAAAACTCATACGATTTTTCCAGCCTATTTTGGTTCTCTTTCACCTCCTTTCCAGTTTCTTGTGGGTGTTTAGTATACATGTGTCGTTTATTTGATGGTGTGAGTAAATCTTAATGAAAAATGAAGAGGAAAAGCAATAAGACCAAAGAGTGCAACGACAGAAATTCTCATTGGAAAAATCGGACCATTACACCCGATTTCTGGAAAAAACTTATGGGAAAAGTTGAACAATGTAAATCCAGACTTAGCTGCGCTCAGCTTTTTACTCCGTTTGCTCGGTTATTTTATCCTGAGCTTATGGAGCATGCTCTGAGCCAGCTCTGAACAAAAAAAAAAACAAACACAATTTCCGAGCTCTGAATTCAAAAAGAAACACAACTTTTTAATTTGATAGTTCGGGCTCAGCTCTCAACTGCTCTGAACTAAAAAAGAAAAACACCTTACATTTACAAACAAAATATTTTGAGACACTTACGTTACGTTTACAAGCTTTACGAACGCATCGACATGACCGACGACTTGAAGAGAATCAGCTGATTAAAAACAATTGAAGTGTCATTCTGAAAATCAAAATGAACCTACATAACTGTAATGCTGAATTTCTTTCAACAAACAATTCGATTTTTTTTTTCTAAACATAATCGATTTTTTTTCTTTCAATAGGAGGAATTTGTCTAGAAAAACCGATATTTTTCTTCTAAACAAATCGATTTTTTTGTTGAAAGCAATTTGACATGCGTTGAATTGTCAAAACGCGCGCTGAAGTTGAATTTTTTCAACTTCAACGTTGAGGTAGCTTATGTTACGTTGGTTTGTGTACATGCTAATAGGTGCCAAATCGTAACATTAATACCCAACGCGACATTGTAAATACTTTGCATTAATTGGTATGTGTGAACTTTCGCGTTGACAGAAAAATCTGTCGAAGCGACGTCCAAAGAACTATTGGAAATCAGCCTTAAGATTTCTCTTCAAACAAAATTATGGCAGAATCTCTCTCGGCCATTTCTCACATACCCATCACAATGATTTCAGCTGTATGAAGAGGTCACCAAAATGTGAACCACTTAAACGGTTTTGATGGAACTTTTAAGTAATATAGAAGATGACATACAAAATTAATGTTATAATAAACTTCCACCAACTGAAGGCTTAATTACATTCAAGATTTTTTTGAAAAAAGAGGTAAAAATCATGAAAAGCACTCTGGTGCTTGTGTACGAAATAAAAATTATGAAAGGCACTCTGGTGCCTGTGTACGAAATTGGGATTAGCATAGGTTTTTCTTTTTCACTTGTTCTAAGTTTTGTCACTTTTTGGTAAATGTCTTGAATGTAGTTAAGCCTTTACTATGACAATTTTATATTCATATGTATAGTGTTCATTTTAACAATTCGCCAGTACATACAAATTTTTTTTTTTTCACGCCTACTTTTTGAGGTACAGCGGGGGGCAAAAGGTATGAACCAGTTTCAAAGGGATGTAAAACAAAAACAATTCAACTTACAAAAATTATTTTTATATTGTTTAATTCAGTAATGAATCTAGTGTTTTACATTAAGTTTTAAAGATGATGTCACGTACATAGGTGGCGGCCGTCAGCCGCGATGCACTCTTGAAGGCGAATTCTGAAATTTTCAACCGCTCTTCTGCACATTTCGATGGGTATTGTCGTAACTTCCTCTCTGACTGGCTGAACAGAATAGAATGACGGAACTGAAGCCGCAGACGGAACTGGAAGAGCTGTCAAAGAGTGTCGTACGTTATTTTTTTTGTTATTTTTTTTACATGGCCACAATGGAGCTGTACAGCTTTGAAAGTATTTTGAAGAAAAACAAAAGAATATTCTTGTGTACAAGCTCAGAATTCACATTTTTTGTTTGCAATAATTTTCCTTTTAATAAAAAATTTTTTTCGCGATACAAATAACCACTAAAAGTTGTTTTTTTTCCGACCCTAAAAGTTGTTTTTTTCTTCATACAATTTGAAATGTCAAAAGTGCCGTACGTGAAAAGTTAAAAGTTGGTGAACTCTTCCGTCTGCGTCTGCTCCGTATGCGTCTACGTTCCGTTGTGTTCGCAACATTGAATTTGCGTGTATTCAATATTTTGACAGCTATTCCAGCTCCGGCTCCAGTTCCGTCTCTGTCACCATTCTGTTCAGCCAGTAATTCTGTCCTTAAGTTCTTCCAGGGTATATGAACGAAGTTTAAAAACATTCCTTTATTTACCCCCAAAGAAAAAAATCACAAATGCTCAAATCTGGTGAGCGCGCCAGGCCACTCCACATCACCCCTTAAAGAGACGAGGCGCTGCTGGGGGAACACTTGCCTCAATCTCGCCATAGAAATGGGATGTAGCCCCGTCCTGTTGGAACCAGATGTCTCCAAGATTAGTTGCTTCACTAAAATCTTCCAGCTCTCAGCGGTGACAGTGACGGCTCGCCCATTATTCTCGAAAAAGTAAGGACCAATAATCGCAAATTCTTGCTGTTGAACAAGTGTTTTCCAATGTCCTAGCCCAACGTCTAATTGCATTACCGCCAGGGACGTTTCCCCCGTCAACAGGGATATTAAAGTGTTGTCGGAGGGATCTCTGCGTGGCAATAACAGAACGTCCATTTTCAAAAAAAGTCCTAACAGCAAACCCACGATGCTCTCCTGTCCAAACCATGGTTGCTACTGAAAACAAGACTCTCTCACTGCCACAACGAGACCGCTCCCCTTTACCCACAACAACCACAGGCTGAGCGCCAGCCGGTCAAAACCGGTTCATACCTTTTGCCCCACCCTGTACTTTATCAAATTAATTTTCTTTTTTTGAAGGTCCAAAAAATTTCAAATGACAACGGATTTTGATGAGATTTCATGCAGATATAGTCTTAGAAATATACCATTTAAAAAATATCATATTGCCCCTACCGCCTAAACAAGGGGCGATAGACCCCCTTCCATAACAAAAAAAATTGCTTGTATTTTAACCTTCTATAAAATCCGTTATTATTTTGTGGCGCCCTAGTTATCGTACTCGTGCCACGTAGCGTGCATCGTCCGTATAGGCAATCACTCTGTAGTGCTTCGCTTCCAGGCAAAGCAGAAGTTCATTCACTATCAATTTCAAAAGAAGGGGAGATAAAACACCGCCTTGCGGCGTATCTCTTCCTGTACAAAAAGCGCCCAGTTTTTAATTAATAATCCTACTGGTCAGCTTGTTTAATCAATTCACCAAGCGAACCATCAAATTTCAGAGATTCAGATGTGTCGACATTGTTACATTCTTAAAAATGCTTTTACCAAATTTTAAGTAAATCAGCCAAGCTATTTAGGCTCTAGCTCAAATTACAGTGTACGTACAGACTTATGGGCGTCTGTGAAATTGTCAGGACAATTTTCACTTAGGGTAATGGGACTACGATAGGAATTTTGCTGTTCAAAAAATAGTGGGTGTAATAGCGTGTCTTGCCTTGATCAATTTGTATCGACAGCTTTATTTTTAACAAAATGCTGAAAAAGCAGCTGTCGAAAAAACTTTTTTATGTTTCCAAATTTGACAATGACAGTGACAAATTAGCCTGATCAATATATCAAAAACTATACGTATTTACTGAAATTAATAGCTATTTCAGAATGCTTAAAAAAAGAACGATTATTTTTTGAAGACATAAGTAATTTCTCACTGGGGTTTGGCAATGCTTTAAAGACCTCTGTGGTGATGCTAAGAAGCTTTTAATCTCATTCTTGGTCTTGAGTTCAGTAATTTAATTTTCTCTAACTTGACATGATCCAAATAATTTTATTTCAACAATAATAAACATTTCAATTCTATGGGAAATGTAAAACATACATAAATAAATAGAAATAGATATTGAAAATACTCTTGAACAATATTGAACCATATATACCTTAAGCAATTAATAAATAATGTCTAAAAAGTGGCGTGATCAAAGTATTTTAAAAATGGAACATATTATAAATTCCAACTCAACGCGTTATTCATTCACCTTGGAGTTTGATTTATCATCTATGAATGGATGTTTTTAAAAATATTGGAGAAGAAAAATTGAAATATACGATGGGATGTAGAACGAAAAATTAAAAAAAAAATCTCATAATTTTAATAATGAAATTAAAAATATTTGCGATGAGTAACAGGCAAAATATTCATTCGAATTCTCAAATTCATACACGTGTAATATTATTTTCTAAAACAATTTCTAACAAAAGATGATTTTTTTGTTTTTATAAAATGGCCAACCATATTTATTCAGATTCACATTTTACATGCACTACATTAATAAATATCTAAATTGTCTGGGCCCAGATCCAGATTCGTCCCCATATTTCGAGTTACTCATTTTAAATTGTGTATTACCTACTTACAAGCATTTACGTACATGCCCGGCATGTTAAGCGGCCATTTTCTTTGCCGCTTTCCCTTTTGTTGTATTTTTATTTGCATTCAAATAAAACAACACTGATGTATACCCACTACATATATGATGCATAGACTTTTATTTAAAATAATACCTTCCACCTACAATTGCTATTTAAAAATAGATTTTAGAAACAAGTCGTTGTCAGTCGCGCGGACAGACAAATATGTTATATTGTGTTTCAAACATTTTTTCTTAATTTAGTTTTTTTTTTTTTTGCATTCAATTTGAACAAAACATTTTCAGCAAAATCAAGAGGAACTGCGAGTAAAGCGAACTTTTTGTTCATCTCCGTCTCGTTCTCCGTATGTACACAGATCTTCCCTTTTTTTTGAAAATTCATTACAAAATCAACAAATACTTGTTAAAAATAAAACTTTTATTTTGTTTACAATAATTTTACAAAAAACCTCTGCTGATGGTGTTGGGATTTCATATTCGATTTTTTTTTTTTTTTTTGAATTAGCTTTTACAAAATCCCATCAATTAATTTAAATTTACTAAAATGTTTACAATGTTTTTTTTTTTTCCTTTCAAAAAACAATAAAAATTCCTGCCGAAAAAAATTTAATTGTCTTTTTTTGGGCGCCATCTAAATGTGATGTCCGAGGAAGAGTGAATAAACCCAGAAAAATTAATTGCAGCATTGAACATAGGCAATTGAAAATCATTTTTATTTTGCATTTTCTAATTTTGTGTATATATCATTTTGAATATTTGTATATAGTTTAGAAATGGGTAGAGTTTAAAAGATACACACCACCCAATGCCATTATACATTCATATATAAATAAATAATACATTATAATAGATATGTATTCGTCTGTTTAAATGATAGAATTAAGAACCAAATTGGCACAATTCCAATATTAAATTGAAGCAAAATAGTATTTGGCAGAAGTTGACACTCTATCGCTCGTCGGTCGCAGCCATGTATTAACAGAGAGAAGTAGTTTTTTTTTTTTTTATGATAGGATACTGGGGAATAATATTGAATTTTTACAAAAAATTCTGAAGTTAGAACTTAATTTTTAAAAAATCCGCCGTAGTTTTTGGGATTTTCTTCTTCTTTTTATAAATTTGGCCATGACCTCAATATTGATTTTCATTAGTCACGTCACGTGGGAAGAAAGGAATTTTTTATTTTTTTTTAATTTACTTTTCGATTTTGAACAATCTTGGTTTGCCAGTTTAAGATTTTTAAAAGTTTTATTGATAATTGAAATATAAAACTCACTAAAAACCGATTATTTCTTTTAAGTTTCTAAGGTTTATTTCTATTCCTGTTTCTGTGGTAAAGCAAGTTGTTTTCTGTGTCCAACCAAATTCGAATATTTGTACAACTATTGATTCATTTCAACTTACTTATGTCGAATTCCTTTTACCAAAAAATTCGATTTTTTTCTAAACATAATCGATTATAAATTTGCTAATTTCATTTGACAGACCAGGCTGTCAACCGCTTGTTTTTGTTGTTTTATACATTGAATTCTGTCATATTAAATGCGTTCCACTTTGAATGGATTCCCTTTGGGTGTGTTCATAAAGTTTTTATTTAATTTCCTACCGAATTTCGTGCAAATTTGGTTGAAATTACCTCAATTGGAAATGTGAATTTGTATGGGAAATGAGATGATATCGAATTTGGAAATTTTCAGCGAAATTATGTATCTCATTTGCTGTAATGAAAACGTAGTATATTCAGAGCAGTTCAGAGCTGAGCCAGAACTCTCAAACAAAAATGTTGTATTTCTTTTTCAATTCAGAGCGCTCAGTGCTCGGAAATTGTGTTTCTTTTTACGTTCAGAGCTAGCTCGGAGCGTGCTCCATGAGCTCAGGATTAAATATCCGAGCAACCGGAGTAAAAAGCTGAGCGCAGGCAACTTCATAGAGTTTTCATGCAATTTGACAGATATAACAATTCAGTGCTCAGGTGTGTTTCATAATTAAATCGGGGTGCTCTGAGCACACTCTTCAAAGAGTTTACTCCGTCCGCTCAACTTTCCTAATTTTGATTGACAGATTATCAATCTCTGTCATTTTAAAGGCGTTCTAGGTTTTACTTTTAATGGATTCCATTTGGGTGTGTTCATAAGATTTCAAAGTAATTTCCTACCGAATTTCGTGCAAATTTGGTTGAAATCACATTATTTGGAAATGTGAATTTGTATGGCAATTGAGATGATTTCGAATCGAATTTGGAAATTTTCAACGAAATTACCTGATTTGCTCGTCTCGTATGAAATTCTAAAATTTGACGTGGGAGCTATTCAGGGCTCTCATCGTGTTAGACGATGATCGTCTGACGACGACGTTTTGACGATTGTTTTGTTTCGTATAACTGATGAAAACATGAATCGTCGAGACGACGTCGTTTCCAATAAAACCTTCGTATAACTGCTCGAACTGTCAAATATGATCGTTTAAACGATAGCGATTAAACGATTGATATTTTACAATCGTCTCGAGCTTTTTAGTGCATATTTCCGAAGTTATTTCAACAAAAAAAAACTTTTTTTTAAATAACAGCTATTGGTACATTTTACCTAAACGGAGAGTTACCAATTTATTGATAATAGGGCCAGAGATATGAGTCTGCATTTTGGAGGTCCAAAACTCACTTATTTTGGTTGAAACCAAGGTCACTCACTAGATATGGATGAATTAAAGAACTTACCCCTTTCCAATAAACTAATCTTCTCAGTTTTTTTTTGAAGAGTGGACATTCCGATTACCGCTTACACTGCGATGCGTTTCCGTCAGTACAATTTTGTAACTTTTAAATTAATCCGTCCGCAGGTATACACATTCGTACTAGACATTTCATACTCCATACCATCCACAATCCACTAATATTATCATTTTTCATCTCGCCGGCTGCAATATTCGACCCTCCTTTCTTACTATTAAAAGACCATGTGATTATATCTACAAAAATACTTTAAAAATTCAAACTAAAATGACAACTATTTTCGTTTTTGACATCGCAAATATAATTTTTAATGTTTTTTTATGTACATATGTAGGTATTTGTTCTCAAACTGTTCATAAATTAAACGATGAACGACACGATTGTGATATTATACGAAGGAAAAGTTTGACGACTTCGTTTACTACAATCGTTTAAAGCCTAGTATACAGTTCCTCCTCGAAAAAAAATACATGTACTTCTTATGGGAGTGATTTTATCGCAAAAAAAATTTCTGCTGAAAAGTTTTTTTTTATTGAACTGTGAACTATCCCCAGAAATAAAAAATTATACTCACCACCATTCTTTTTCGCGCAAAACAATGTCAGTGACATTGTTTTGTGCAAAAAAATATAGTTTGTGCTTACACGGTGCCTCAAGAGTTATGACTCTTTATGAACCTAAATGAGTATGAAAGAGACAAAATATCAGACAGTCACGACTCTTGAGGCACCGTTTATTTTTCGACTAAAAACAATTTTGTTTCACCACAGATATTTTTTTTCCTTAAAAAAAGATTTTTTATTTACCACAATAGTTTTTTATATTCAAAAGAACTGTATACTAGGCTTAAACGACGATCGTTTTCAAAATTACGCGATGAGAGCCCAGAATTTATCCAGAGTATGCTAATGAAGAAAAAACGTTTTACTACAATATGATTTGATTCAAATCAGTCAGAAGGCTCTCAGTTATTTATAAATCAGAGGTTACTGTTGTCAGTAAACTTTCGTGCAAGTGGCCCTAAAGAATTTGTGAATTTATTTGATGTTTTCTTTTCTGACATCCTTTTGTCTATTTACATTTTCTTTGGCACTTAAATACTGCAGAATCCATTTTTTTTAATCAGAAACATATATTTGTTCAATAAAATTTTAATTTTGTGGTTGAATATTTTCTATTTAATCCTTCAAAGAGCACAGATGTTGGTATTTGTTTAGCGATAATTGAACATTACTGTGAGTCACTACGAATCTGGCAGGTAAAAAAGCTCAAATTACCCAACAAAAAAGCAATTTTGTCTTAGAGTGTGTATTCACTAGATATCAGGAGCCTGTTGCACCAACAACTTATCACTCAACACTTCGCAAATTATAATAAATCATGGTACGATTTTGATGTGGCGGGATGAGAAAATGTCAGCGGAAATAATTTTTATTGACCTTAAATCGGACACAAGGTCCATATGCATTATATGCGGGGAAATTATGTCGCCCCACGCTACAAAATCGTACCACAATTTACGAAAAGTAGCTTAGTGATTAGTTGTTGGTGCAATAAGACCCAGTTAATGAAGAAAATTTCAACATTATTCGGTTATACCTGACAGTGAAACTGGCTCCAATCCTACTAATGTAGCTAGCGTAGTTTGCTTTAAAATATATTTTCAATTCTGATTACGTGAATTTGGGCCAACAAATAAAAAAAAATCTGGATTATTTGAAATTTTGGTTTTTGGTATTTAAAAAATAAGATAAAATGTTCCTAGATATTTTAAATATTTATTTTTTTTTTTTGGTTATGTCAAACTGGCCATTTTTCAATTCTTGCTCAAGTTTGAAATAGCACCTTTGGATGAAATGATATTGTTCTTTAAATTTCGACAGTTTGACATGACACCTAATTACGATAAAAGCAACCTTTCCTTAACCTTACGCCAGTGCCAATTTATTAAAAATCATACACTTCACTTACCCAATATCTTCTTTCTTACTAACATCTTCTCCCTCCCCAGTAGTTATAGATTTTGGCGAAGTACCTTAGACCAAGCTTGTAAGGTTTTTTAGGGGATTTTGGTTTCTAACGGGTCGACTGGGTTCTTTATAATTTGCAATTTAAACCAAAATCAATAATTAGTTAAAAAAAAAATTAAAACAAATCTTAATGAATTGTATAAATTATGAATGATGGCATGCTTCCCACAACTAAAATATTTTTTTTTTATTTTTTTGGAACCCTTTTGTTCAATCTTTCAAACTCCGATCTTCTTTTGTAAATTTACATACCTATTTAAAAAAAATTGTATTTTCAAAACACATTTCCAAATAATATACCCCTACACTACATAAATATGAAACAAATCCATCTACACTCTACACCCAGTTCCCCAAAAACGCATGACATAGCAATACCTACACATATTCACACTTTCCTCGAAACGATAAATAATACGCACGAACACTATATTGAATGCCAACCCCCCAAAACCACGATCCTTCAAGCAGCTTCAAAAAAAAAAAAAAAAACCAAAAACAAGTTCAACCAAACCTGACGAATTCTTCTCTATATAACTAGATAAGCCGGATTGCAGGAAATGCGCCAAGGCACTGCAGGAGCTGGAAAACATTGATGATGAAGCCGATCAATTGGGAATTGGATTTGTGAAGATTCATGACGAAGCACTGGCCGACGAGTACAATCTGGGAGGCCTCCCAGCGCTGGTATACTATCGGCATCAAACACCCATTATCTACGAAGGTAAATGCAAAGAAAACAAAAACTCTGTCAAACTATCAATTGATGGCTATAATTCCAACCACATAACAACTCAGGTGAATTGTCCCGCGAAGAAGACGTCCTCGAATGGTTGGTTCAGAATAAGTCGACAGGTGACGAAGATGATGTTATCGAAGACGTCACTGCCAAAACACTGGGAACCCTGATCAGCAACATTGACAACTTGGTTGTACTTTTCTGTACGTATTTTCCAACCCCTTCTCTTGTATATTTTGAATTAAACCTCACACTTCGCAGATGATCACGGTGACGATGACTCCATGACCGTATTGGAAGAGCTAGAAAAAATTGACGACGACTGTGACAAACATGGCATTCAGTTTGTTAAAATTGATGACGCTAAGGTCGCAGCTGAATTTGGAATTGATTCGGTAGGGGGTGTTTTTTCGACAAAAAAAAAAAAAATGACACCAACCTTAACACAAAATGAAATGTTCCTTTTGCAGATCCCTGCAATTGTGTACTTTGAGAAACAAATTCCAAATGTTTACGATGGTGATCTGATGGATGAGGATCAGATTCTACACTGGTTGCTGGGACAATTGGAAAGTGACGAAATCGAGGATGTTACTGACGAAATGCTCGACAAACTGGTCAAGGAGGGCAAAGTAATGGCAGTTCTGTTCTGTAAATATATAAATTTTATATATATAATTGCTCATATATGTAAATTTTGACAAAATGCATTTTGACATTAAAATGCTCTTTGACAGATGACAACAATGACAAAAAATCACAAAAAGTTCTCGAAGAATTGGAAAATATCGATGATGAATGCGATTCGCTGGGTATTACCTTCGTTAAGATCGACAATCCCGATGAAGCTCTCGAGTATGGCATTAATAAAGTTCCTAAACTTATCTACTTTGAAAAAGGCATTCCGACCATATATGAAGGCAATTTAGAGGATGAAGAAAAATTACTCAAATGGCTTGAGGATCAAACAAGCTCTGATCAAATTGAAGATGTTACCGATGAGATGTTAGATTTGATTGTGGAAAAAATGTCATATGTAGCGGTGTTGTTTTGTAAGTTAATATATGTACTTGTCAATTTAAAATCGTTTCTTCAAGCCTTGTTTTGATTTAATTTAAATTTGAAAGCATAGTCCGCTGCTGATATGAAACGAAATTTTTCGTTGGTCTCCAACATGACAACGAAATGCTTACGAAAACCATAACGCGAAAAATTACCCCTTGAAAGTGTCACCATTTGCAAACACAAAAAACAAACACAAACACATTTAAATCAAAATAAAAACATGTCGTGATGAAAGAAGTAAGAACTACAAATACGAATAGAGACCAAATGTCACTTTTCCACACACAATTAATGGTACAGGCAATGGCCGCGTTCAACAGCACATTTGACAGTTCTAAACTGTCATTTTTAGAGCTTCTGATTGGCCAGCAGTCATAAAAATTCAGTTGACGTCGATTGACATTTAGTTACGTTTCTTACGTTTTTTTCTGAATTTTCAGATGAAAAATTCTATCAGAAAATTCAGATGACAGCTAAAAGCAACAAAAAAACAGTTCTTGATCCAGTTTTTTTTTTTGGTGTGTGGTCTGATCGTCTGGGTCTCGTATCGCTTTTCGGATTTTGATTTTAAAGTGCAACAAATAATAAAAACAGAATAAATAATTTCAGACTTTTTTGTGCGTTCAGTGTTACGTTTTTCAGAACTGAATTTTTAGATCTGTCAAATACGTGGTGATGAACGTGGCCAATTAATTCTGTGCGAAAAAGGAGGGGAGATCTCTCCAAATAATCTGCTAGAAAAAAAAAAAAAAACAACACAAACATATATATCCAGTAAGACCTAGGGTCTTATAAATTAGGCAATGTAAGAAGAAGTATAGGATAGCACAGTGGATTGAGAAATAAGGTTTTGATTATCTCATTAAATCCCAGGGGTGGCGTTCATTTGAGGGAATATAGAAAAAAATGCTGCCTAGACTGGGGCTCGAACCCACACATCCAGGTTAGCAGTCAAGCACTACTTCCACTGCGCCGGGGCCACCCCTGCTACAATTATCGATTTCACTCATCGAACAGCGCCAGGGCTGCCGAAGTGAGTACTAAGGGAGTATTCGCACTCCCCTGGCGCGCGTACCGCAGAACGAAAAGCTGAACGAAATTTTTATGCCGGATTTACACAAGTGACAAAATGTCATTAATTTTGTCATTTTATACCAATAAGTTGTCATAATTCGGTTTTATGACAGTTGATTGGTATAAAATGACAAAATTAATGACATTTTGTAACTCGTGTAAATCCGGCATTAGTTTGTGATTTCGTTGTGTCATTTTTGTATGGTATGGTGATTTTTCGTTTCGCATCAGCAGCATACTAGGCTTAACGAGTAAAAATTACTTCTGTTAATTTATTTATTACCAATTTCTACCAATTTAATCAAAATTCATATAAAAATATAAAATTCGACTAAAACTGGCAGTCTGTGGAGGTAAACGAACAGATCTATTTTTTGAAAAAAACTATGTAAAGCCGTATCCACATTTGACTCTTATGGTGTGTTGTGGATTGGTGTGTTGTATCAAAATCTATCTTGTTCCGATTGCGCCAAACTACCCTGTCTTCGTGCGGAAAAGAGAAAACAGTTCTCTCAAAAGGGGAATTTCATTCGAACATTTATTTTTGACTCTGACGAAACTTTTAAATTCAACGATGGATAAAATCAATTCAAAGTTTAATCCAATTCATACATGGCCTAAAAAGCAATAATATCAGTTTTTTACACGTCACGTTTGATTAATGTGAATAGTCTGCGACACTACACACCACACAGACTGTGTGTTTCCACCTTAAAACTAGTAACAGAATTGCACGAATTGTATTTTCGTTTGGCGTTGGCAGGACGCAGTGCATTTTATGAACGAAAGGATATTTGTTTTTCAATTTGTTTTAAGAGTCGTTCCAGAAGTGTTCAGACGTACCAAAATGTTTTTCCGGATTATTAATCGAAAATGCCATAAAAGATCAATATTTTGAAACTCATTTATGCATTTTGTGTTTTTACTGTACAAAGAATGTCACACCTTTTACGGTTTGTATGCCGGAAAGAATAAAGTTTCCCTGGACTTGTATGACTCTTGGCACTGGTCAACTCCGTAAAAAGTGTACATTTTCAGCTAAAAAAAAGAAAATAAATCCACTGTGGCACGAATTTTGAGAATAGGTGCGTTTTATTGCTAATTCATAGCTAGCCCAGCAAAACAAGTTCAATAAAACGCTAAATGAACTTTTATGTTCACTCTTTATTCTGTGGCTGTGTTCACACCATTTTTCGAGTGAAAAACAGTCTACGTCACCGACATTTAAGGTTCAAGTCCAAACTCTTTGTCCACTTTTATATTCACTAATTTACTGGCTTATTTATCGGCACTTTTGGTTTTGTTATTGTTCACCAAGGGAAATTTTACTGCTCTAGCTATAAAATTTCCAATAAAATGCACCTGTATATATGTATAATTCAAACTCCACTAGAAAACCCATTTGGAATTTTTCTAATATTTTTGTCAATTTCGGGTGAGTTATGAGTGAACTTTTGGGTATATAAAAAAAATGTATTTTTCTAGATAACTTTTAATTTAGAAACTACTTAAAAGGCTTATTCTACGTTTTCATTAGAGCAAATGAGGTAATTTCGTTCAAAAATTTCAAATTCAATTCAAAATCATCTCATTTCCAATACAAATTCAAATTTCCAAACGAGGTAATTTCAACCAAATTTGCACAAAATTCGCTAGGAAATTACGTAAAACTTTTATGAACACACCCAAATGCATTCCATTCAAAGTGGAACCCATTTAAAATGACAGAATTCAATGTAAAAAACAACAAAAACAAGCGATTGATAAATCTGGACCATCAAACAAAATTAGAAAATTTGAAATGTGTACACTTTTTTTGTAATTTGCCAAATTATCTCAGTTTAGCTCTCATGAAAACGCAGTATTAGAACTACACTCTGATTACTGATTATTTTAAAGTTTACATTTCATTCTTATCCATTTTCAAGAACTCACTTCTATTTCTTAAGGTAAGGAAAGGAAGGTATTCCAATTCAATTAGAACAGTTATTCTGTTGTTAATTTTACTATCTTTAACTTCCTGAGGTCTTCAGAGGTCATTTTCATGATCGTTGGCCATATTCTCCTCGATTTCGGAGGATATCGGAAGAAATTCTTATAAATCTGTCGAAAATGTCACTCAAAGACGCATCTCATCACAATGCAACGCAAAACACCGGTTTTCGTTCCATAATTTCGGATGTTCCGAACAACAGTTCAAAAAAACACCTAGAAGCGAAAATCCTCCGATTCGTATGAAATCAGATAATTTTCCGCTTCGACGGATACCTCGATAGGGCCGCTTATTTTTCAATTTTAAAACATACGGCCCAAGAAAAGTATCTCTCGAAGAGGAAAATTCTCCGCGACGCATACGCTGTCGGAACGTCAAAATATATTCGAGGTGTCTGCCTTTGGAACACACACTTCACTGCGTAAATAAATTCCGCGTACAAATTTTCTTGGGAGGATATCGGCAGAAATCCTTTTGACTCTGTCAATAATATCACTCAAAAACGCACATGATCGTTATGCAACGCAAAATACCGGTGTGCGTTCCATAATCTTGAAAAAATGTTCTGTATGAAATCGGAGAATTTTCCGCTGCGACGGACGGTTTTTTTTTACACCTGGATGAGGGCCAGTTATAGCGATCAGGAAAAATTGAAACATGAAATAAATTTTTTTCCTGATGGTCGGTTATAGCAAACAGGAAAATTACGTCAGTAGAAAAGCCTACCGCCAAATTTTCCAAATTGAAATACACACGAAAAACTTTTACGTTCGCAATCCTGTCAGTGAAACAAGTCGAAATTGGGATTTCATTGGAACGATTTGTTCCATTTTATTTGAAATAGCTTATAGCTGGCAAACGAATGATAACATTTAAATGAATCAAAAATTAATTTTTAATTTTGAACTTCACCCTGTGCCAATATTTGTAAGAAAGGTAACCACGCTGAAGTTAACTCAGACATTTTGGAATAAGCCCAAATAATAAAAACTAATTAAATTCCAAATTTAATTTTTAAGTTAAAAGACACCCACTCACCTTAGTTAGCGACGTTTAAGACAATTGAAGGAAAACAGAAGGTTTCCATGTTGTAATGACAGCTGGAATAGTAATGGGTCTGTTCGTTGAGTTGAGTTGAGGTTGTGATGCGTTCATTGTTTACCTTTATTTAAGAGGTTTCTTTTTTAGGATTACTAGAACTAGTATTCTCTACACATTAGGGTAAATTCATAATTTTATTAAATTTTCTAACAATATCTATTTTCAATAATTTCAGACGACAAAGATCAAAAGAAATCACAAAAGATCCTTGCCGAACTGGAAAACATCGATGATGAATGCGATCAAAATGACATTGCTTTCGTTAAAATCGACGACGATAGTGAAGCCAAGGAATGGGGTATTGATGAAATTCCATCAATTGTATTCTACGAACGCGGTATTCCCCATATATATGAAGGCGATTTGATGAAAGAAGATGAACTTCTTGGTTGGTTGATTCATCAGAAACGTTATTCTGAAATTCCCGAAGTTACCGACGAAATGAAGGATAAACTAATTGAAACCACCGAGCATTTAGCAGTTATATTTTGTAATTATTTTCTTTGATATTTTAAGCTTTTACCAATTAATTTGTTTTCCAAATTTTTAGACGATAAAGAAGACAAACAAGACATTCGTGTATTAAATGAACTCGAAAATATCGACGATGAATTAGAAAAGGAAGGAATTGTCATTGTTCGTATTGATAATGCCGCCGAAGCTAAAGAATATGGCTTAGATCATCTGCCAGCTTTGATTTACTTCGAAGAAAAAATTCCAGCCCTCTACGAAGGTGATCTTATGAATGAAGAAGAAGTTTTGGAATGGCTTATTTTACAAAAGAGAACTGCCACAATCGAAGAAGTCACCGATGAAATTTTGGTCAATTTGATCAACGATCATGAATATGTTGTAGTATTCTTTACTGGCAATTGTGAGCCTGGTGAGAAATGTGAGAAGACTCTTAATGCACTTGAGAGTATTGACGATGAATTGGATGAGGCTGGTATAATTTTCGTCACAACTGAAGACACAACTTTGGCTAAGAAATACGGAATCAAGACCTATCCGCAATTGGTGTTCTTTAGAAATCGTGATCCAATGGTATTCCCGGGCGATCTTGATGATGAGGATGAGGTACTCGCTTGGGTAACCGATGAAGAAACTTTGGAAATTCCTGGAAAAATTGAAGAAGTCAATATGAAAATGTTGGAGAAAATTCTGTCGGAGAACGAACATGTTGTTGTATTCTTCTGTAAGTATGCCAATACTGGGCCCTAACGAGAATCGCGAGGGCATTTTATTTTCCTCGAAATATTTTATTCCCTAGAACATTTTTCTGCTATCGTGAATCTCCCCCGGAATAAATTTCCTTAGCCTTAGAACAAAAATCCTGTTAAATGGTAGCCAAATTCGCTGAAAATTTAATTCGCAATACCAATAATTTCTGAGAGAAACATTCGAGCATCATTCACGTTCCCAATTATTGTGAAGAAAAGAATAATTCCTACGGAAATTTTTGGTCATGGAAACCCCTATTATATCATTTAATAAAATTTTTGATTTTTATTTTCGTAGATCGTGAAGGTGACAAAAAAGCCCAAAAGATCTTAAATGAACTGGAAAATATCGACGATGAATGCGAAGAAAAGGACATTAACTTCGTTAAAACTTCCGATGACGGTGTTGATAAGGAATACGATGTACAAACACTGCCAGCTCTTGCATTCTACAGAAATAAATTTAGGACATTCTATCAAGGTTTGAAAGAACTTTTTTTCTTGTTGATTTTAAATTAAAATTTCAACAAGATCCTAACGTAAAATTTCTTAAGGTGACTTAATGAAGGAAGAGGCAATTCTAGAATGGGTAATTGAGCTCTATGAGTCGAATGCTGATGTTATTGAATCTGTTGATCGTAAAACACTTCAAGTATTGATCAACGATGTTGAACATTTAGCAGTATTTTTCTGTAAGTTTTGATCTTTTCAAATTGGATGCCTTCACTGTAACAAAATATTTTTGCTTTATTAAGACGACGATAAGTGTAGCACATGCTCTGAAATTCTCGAAGAACTAGAGAATATTGATGATGATACAGATAAACATGGTATTCAGTTTGTCAAGTCCAATGATGTTAAGCTAGCCCATGAAATCGGCATATTTGCTTTCCCAGCTCTAGTGTACTATGAAACTGGAGTTCCGATCATGTATGATGGTAAGTTTTGATATTTTACTATTTTTATAGAAATATTAGAATTTAATATAATTGTTTTTAAAATTTTAGGTAATCTCAAAAACGAAAACCGTGTTTTGCAGTGGTTGGTCAATCAAAAAAGTGAGCATTCCGTTTTTTTTTCTTATTAATTTCTTTTTTCAATTAACAAAGCAGTACTTTGTACTTTTTCAAAAAAAATAATTATTATTTAACATAAAGGTTTTATAAGCTTTATAAAAAAAACGAAACTAGGGCATAATAAGTTGGGGGCAGGGGGGGGTAGAAATTCTTTTTTTGGTAGAAAAACGTAGATAATTTAGTTTATTTTGTTTTTGACTGCAAATTGAATTTTAGTTTTTAAATAATTTATTTTAAATGTGATAGGAAATGGTGGGAATATAAAAAAAGTTGGAGGCATCAGAAATAAATTTAACAAATTCAAGGATGATGATGAATATAGCAACAATAAAATTGATGATGATGACGATGACGATGACGATGACGATGACGATGACGATGAAAATGACGATGAAAATGACGATGAAAATGACGATGAAAATGACGATGAAAATGACGATGAAAATGACGATGAAAATGACGATGAAAATGACGATGAAAATGACGATGAAAATGACGATGAAAATGACGATGAAAATGACGATGAAAATGACGATGAAAATGACGATGAAAATGAAGATGAAAATGACGATGAAAATGACGATAACAATAACATCAAAACTCCCAAAAAATTATCCATCAAGAGAAAATCAAATGGACCGAATGATTTCAACGCAGCTAAATTTTTCAAAAAGTTTCTAGGTAATGGAATTGTCCAACTTATT
Organism: Epistrophella euchroma; assembly: GCA_947049315.1. Taxonomy (NCBI): domain Eukaryota; kingdom Metazoa; phylum Arthropoda; class Insecta; order Diptera; family Syrphidae; genus Epistrophella; species Epistrophella euchroma. The sequence continues at coordinate 112,965,945 of OX346245.1, read as the reverse complement.
AACAATATTATACTCCAAGCAATCAAAATCCCAACTTCGTTACTTCATAAATGATAATGCAACCCTTGAATTAGTTGAATTTATTACAAATTTTATTCAAATCAAAAGTAAATATTAATTGAAAGGTTAACAGTCGAGTAAAGCTGGAGAACAAAATCAAGTTTGCTTGGCTCAGATATTTTTTTCTAATTTTTTTCATAAATCGTTTTCAAAAACCGTTTTCATAACGCACATACAATAACATTAAGTTAGAATGAAATTTCAAGTTTTCTAAGTGAGATATGTACTTGTACGGTTGACAGAATTCAAACCTCATTTTCAGAAAATGAGGTTTTGTGTGGGACCTTTCAATTTCAATTATGGCAATTTGTATAATCGTTGTTCAAATATTGATCCGTGGCTCTGTATCAATTTTCTTAACTCATCGATTTCGGTGGATAAACAGACGTTCAACAATGGTTGCAGTATGTAATTGACTTTTTTACACAGTCAAACCTAAAGATATCGTTGAACCTCAGTTTATCTCTGCCGAAATCGGTGAGTTAAGATTTCTGAACCACGGATCAATATTTGAACCACGTTTGTACAGCTTCTCAAAATGGCGCCCAAGCTGAACATACAAAATTATTTTTTTTTTTTTGCTGAAATCAATCCGAATCCGAAGTCAAAAATATTTAATCACCTCAGGTTTTTGAAATGTTACAGTTTGAAAATCATAAGAAAATTGTTTTTTTTTTCGCTTTATTCGAGGTCATTTATACAACGATGTAATTTGTTTTAACATAAGTTGTAACGGTTCAGAATTGTTTTCTTTAAAATTTTGTTTTAATCTTTCATGAGAAATTTGTAATAAATTCAACTGATATTGCTTTTTTACAAAACACATCTCTTATTGGATATTCCTCACCTAAAAATCATAATAAATTCAAATGAAAAGAAATAATAAACATTATTTAAAATTGGGCCTCTGCTGAATTAGCTTTATTTTTTTATAGGAGTCCACGTTTTTAATTATTATTATACAATTTTTTTATAATACAAATATTGAAACATTTACATATTTATTTCAACAGATCCCAAAAAAACAAAATCCAAACCTTCTTCGAAAGGTAAACAATTTTGTCTCAGTAAACGAAATTAATGGTTTTGTAGTTCGTAGTATAGTTTTTCAATGTGTTACTGACATACTCAAATTTTATTCAAACATCTTATTCCACATTCATTTACACACACAGAATTTCATTCGAACTATATGTAAGTGCTTTGTTGTTTGACAAGTTAGTCTAAATTCTACAAAAAATATCTTGAAATTTATTTGTTTGAGTTAAGTGATAGGTTTAATTAGAGTTTAACTATAATTTAATACTCATAAGTTTATGTATGGAAAGGAATGTTAATAATTTAAAATAAAAAAAAAATATCTCAACACAACCAGGACTACCTGGAAAGTTATGGCATATACTCAAATTACCCAGTACCAGCGACATTTTGAAAAACAATGTTTTCTATTATTACTATTTGAATTTCGAAGTAAAACATATTTAATTTAAGAAGAAGAGGAATAGCAAAAATAAAAGAAAAATATTTTTGTTGTTGTTTTGGTGGACTGTATTGAATTTATTTATTTTATAGAAAAGATCATAGTGTCCAAACTGAATTTAATATATTTCACAAAAACCCTAATTTTTAGGATTCAAATCCAAAAAACGGAGATTTTTCAATTTTGACCAAAATGTTTTTTTTAATGGTGGCTCTCAGATAAAAAAAAATGAATGCTCTTTTTGGGAGGGGCAAACTACTTTTCGATAGGATTCACCGTTTAGAGTACCTAATATGACATTTGACATTTTTTAAAATCGCTATATCTTCGAAACAATGGCCGCGTTCATCAGCACATTTGACAGTTCTGAACTGTCATTTTTAGAGCTTCTGATTGACCAGCAGTCATAAAAATTCAGTTAACGTCGATTGACATTTAGTTACGTTTCTTACGTTTTTTTCTGAATTTTCAGATGAAAAATTCTATCTGAAAATTCAGATGACAGCTAAAAGCAACAAAAAAAAAACTGTTCTTGATCCAGATTTTTTTGGTGTGTGGTCTGATCGTCTGGGTCTCATATCGCTTTTCGGATTTTGATTTTAAAGTGCAAAAAACAATAAAAACAGAATAAATAATTTCAGACTTTTTTGTGCGTTCAGTTTTACGTTTTTCAGAACTGAATTTTTAGATCTGTCAAAAACGTGGTGATGAACGCAGCCAATTGCTCTTACGAAAAAAATGTGATAATGGCCGCGATGACAGCTAAAAGCAACAAAAAAACAGCAATTCTTGATCTAGTTTTTTTTTTGGTGTGTGGTCTGATCGTCTGGGTCTCGTATGGCTTTTCGGATTTTGATTTTAAAGTGTAAAAAATAATAAAAACAGAATAAATAATTTAAGACTTTTTTGTGCGTTCAGTGTTACGTTTTTCAGAACTGAATTTTTAGATCTGTCAAAAACGTGGTGATGAACGCGGCCAATTGCTCTTACGAAAAAAATGTGATAATCTTTTTTGTAGAAAGTCACATGATCTACAAAGATTTCATAAACTCCTTTTTGACAGTATAAACTGTTCAACAGCAATTTTATTTTAAGGATGATTCCTGAGATCAATCTACGAACAAAATTGTATGAGCAAAAAAATATTTCCTTGACTTAAAACGTGACAAATGTAAAAATCTGTTTCATTAATTAATACCTTTCGTTGGCTATAATAGGTCTTTGTTCTTTTTATATATTTTTGAGACATTTCGGGTGTGTTTACACCAGAGATCAGAAATAACTGTTGACCTTTATTTTCAATTGGTTTCTCTCTGAGAGTTACCACATTTCTTTAAGAAGATTTCGGTTACGGTTTGAGATTTATTTATTGAAAAACAAAATATCGGTTATCGGTTGAGATTTATTTTTTAAAATATCTCTCAATGGTTGAGTTTTTTACGAAAAAATTAATGGAAAAGGTCAACCTTTAACCTTTTTCGTAGAAAATAAATCAAAAATGGTTAACTCGAACAAAAACTTTTAATAATATAACTAAGCGACCTAGCGACTTCAAAAATGCATATTCGTAATCTGAGAAGTGCCACCTTTTTAATTGATGCATGTCATTATATGAGAAATCGACTTTTATCTTTAAATACGATTTGCGGCTAAACTAGACGTGCTAAAGGCATCAAAGTTGGCATCTTTAAACTTGACTTGCGGCTAAACTAAGCGACCTATCGACTTCAAAAATACATATTCGTGATCTAGGTAGCACCAGTAGTTCTAAAAAATCAATAAAAAAGTTGGTAAAAAAAGTTGTTTTTTTCAAAAACTTTCAAAAAAGGCCGGGCAAGGTGCTTTTAATTTTTGGTTAATGAGTATTTTGGTCAAGAAAACTGTTCACATTGGCGCCTGCCTGGCGACTGATGACCCCCTAAGCGGAGCAACGGATTTTTATGTTTTTTTTAATTTATGGTATTAAATTTCGCTAATGATAAACTCTCAAGGTTTTTTTGACCCAAGATTGTCCTTTTTTGTCACTAAAAATAAAATTTAAAGATGAAAATTCCCTTTCAATTTTGAATTCAGTCGCTGGGACGCCAAGCAAATATGCCAGGAAACTTGATGATGATGACTAAAAAGCCTAATAAGCTGCATTTCAGCATGCAGTGCTAACGAAAAACTAAGGGCCATACTAAGAGACATTCTGATTGATAAAATTGCAGATGAGATTTATTTTTTTCTCTTAGCGATTTCTCTCACTGGTTGACCGTAACATAAAAAAAAAACAAAATAAAGGTTTCGCTCAGACCTTGACCGAAAAACTTTTTTTTTTAGAATAAAGGTTATTTTGTGACTTTTATTGAAAATAGCATCAAATAAGAGTTATTAAGGGACCTTTCAAAAGGTTGAGATTTATTTCTGATCTCTGGTTTACACCCTTCTTCAGGCAATTTATATAAAATCAAATATGTTAAAAAAAGCGGTCTATTCTTTTTTGTAGCAAACGAATTTTCTAAATATCTTAAAAAAGACGTTTAAAAATTCAAATTAAAAAGAATTTTTAAATAAACCATCTTTTTTGGCGACTTCTCCATTATTGTAGTGTCAAATTTTATTAAATTCGAATTTTTAACACAAAACCAATTCTTGGCCAATTTCTGCTAACTGCCAGGCCCCTATTCTTTTATTTAAATTGTATTAAAAAAAAAAAAAGAAAACCGAAAATCAAGCCCTTTTAAACTAACGAGTAAGGTCATCTGAATTCGCTAAGAACATAATCAAAATCAAAGTTATTTGATTTTATAGATCAGACTAAGAAGTTAACATACAAAGGTATATGTATAGCATCGATAATGTCAACAAAAATTATGCAGGGGGAGGGCTCAGGGAATTTTTTAGTAAACTTAAAAATTGACTGCCTTATTTTTAAACAAAAAATGGTTATTTCAGCTCTTGTATTTAGGAAAACTACACCATGGAATAAATATTTTCCAGACTCAAATGGAGTAGTAAGCAATTGCCTTTAGTTTGAGTCCAGAAAATTCTTATTCCGCATGGCGTAATTACCCTGAACACAAAAAGCTAAAATAACCATTTTTTTATTTTTTTATACATTTGGCAATGAATGTTTACAGAATCTTTGAACTAATTATCCAAAAAAAAAAAAAGTTTTTATTCAATTTTAAGAAATCATAATTAAAAAATTTGAACTTTCGAAAAAAGTGTATTTGTATATTTATATTTAATTAAAGGAAAAGATCATAATCAAAGGACAAACAACAGACGCAAGTCGTAAAATAATCTTTGGTAAAAATAATTATAATTTTTTATCCCAAAAAAGTTTGCGAAAAAAACTTCCTTCTCGAGTTCGAAAGAGTGTCTTTGAAAATGTTAAAGAAAAATGTTTTTTTTTTTCACCACTCCCAAAATATATTTTTGATTTTTAATTTGGAAAAATGTTTGATTCACAACTGAGGTGATAAATTGCAACTCATGAATGAATTGATTACATCGCTTCAAACAAAATTCCACCGCATTTATAACACCGCAGAAAAACATATTTCAAAATCATATACTTTCACAACGAAAAAAACAAAAAATATCTAATTATTTAAATTTTATTCAAACACTGCCTCATATAATATAAAATATTTTCAACTAAAAACGTGTGTTCTGTTTGAAGACCCCAATTATTAAAAAAAAAAAAAAAAAAACAACAACAACAACTGTTCAAAATTTGTTCGTTGAATCAAATTGATCCAACTATTAACCAAGAGTTTAATCAACCAAAAATATCATAGCTGACACAATGTTTTATATAATTATTTTTTTTTTTAATTTTATTTAAATTAAAAATTAAAATGAAGAAAGTGCGTTCATTCCAAAAAATAAACAAATGCAATTCCATTATTATTTTTATAAAATATTTAAGACAATAATAATTATTATTATCGAAAAAGTGTTTTTTTTTTGTTTGTTTTGTATCGAAGTATTATACCAAAAACTAAAGCCAATTGCTATAATGTTTAAAAAAAAAATTGTTAAAATCGAAAAAAAAATATTATTTCCTTTACATAAAATTTGTAAATGTGAACCATTATACACACAAAAAAAATAAATATCAGCAGCAAAAACATTTTGTCAGTTATAGGAATGAAAATCAATTTCTATATATTTTTTTTTTAATGTAATATTGTGTTATGTAGAACCATTTGCAACTACAAGAGCACGCTTAAGTTTTATTCTTATTGTTGTAATGATAAAGAAAAAAAAAAAGTATATACTAACCATTTGTGGTATAAATTTGACTTCGTTTCTATGTTTTCTCTATACAACCACTTAAAAAAAAAATATTTAATAATTATAATAACAGAAGATGAAATAATTGAATTGTTTTTTTATTCTCTGTGTTTTTATCAAAAAAAAAAAAGTACCGATCTGACAAAATGTTTTTGTTTGTTACATACAGATGACGAATGTTTCTATGTTGGATTGGGTCATGGCGGCCAATCAGCAAGGCAGGGTAATATATACATCCCCAATGAATACAAACCATTCCAGTGCTGTCCAACAAAGCTCGAGAAGTCCACCAAAGTTCCCCAAATGACTGCCCAGCGTATCGGTCATGAAACTCTCGACAAGGGTGGAAATTTCAAATTCAGCCCATCATCATCATCATCATCTAAGACAACAACCAGTTCAAAGACATCGTCGTCAAAGAAATCCGCATCAGTGGCAGAATCCGATCCACCAATGGTTAAGGTCTCGTATGCTTCCCCCAAAACCGGTGCTTCATCCAAAAAACCCTTTACCCCACTGCCCACATTGAAAAAAGACACAAAATCTAACACTAAACAAAGTCCCTCTGATGACAAACCAATTGGCAAAAGCAGCAAAAAATCCAATGACCATCATGCAAGTGGTAAAGATGGCGACAAAATCAACGTCAAATCCGGTATGTTAGGCATTGGCAAATACATTTTCTGGTAGACAGTAAATCGATGAAATTAATTAACTGTATACGTCTTTTGTTTTCCTCACATTCTTTTCTCTCTTTCTGTCTTTCAGGAATAAATTATTTGCATAATCGAATTAAAAATTTATATGACCTTATGTTTCAGGATTACTCTCTGTGGGAATAAAGAAGCAATATAGTAATTGAATTTGATTTGAGTTATAATGAAAAATATAAATTGCTATTCAAATACCTACACACACAAAAACACATAAAACACAATTTAAAAAAAAAAAAACAAAAAAAAAAACAAATCAAAACTAAGCCTTAAGCCACCTGATCCACCTGATACCGAATCAATTTTGAAAATTCAATCACAAAATCCTTGAAAAACAGGACACAAAAAAACGTTTCCTCCCCCAAGAGAGAAAGAGAGAAACGAATTTTACAGCAGGAGCTTGTTCGAATTGCTTTGACAATTGCTCCCCAACAAGTGTCATTCTCCCAACACCAGACTGTCACTATCCCTATGATCACCGTGTCACCGAAACTGAAACTGAAACTGAAACTGTCAAAACAATCCAAGAATGTCATCACGTCATATCCCGGATGCATGGTCCAACATACACATTGCCATAAATCATGAAAATCGCGTCCCGAAAGGTTTACTACATCGATCACACATCCAGAAAATCACAATTAACAGAACTGTCTTACTAACCGTTTTTCCTGTCAAAATTATCTCTCATTTAAGCTGTCAGACCTTTCAATTAAAATCTTAAACTTGAATCTTTCTGTTAACAAAGTGCATTTCGTCATTTACTGGATCCTATTTTGTAAAGAACAAGCGTGCAGTCTTTCATTGTTATGGTTGTCAAAATTTGAAAGTTACGACTACGAGTCGATGTGTGTTAACCTCAAGAACTTATTTGCTGAAACGGTTGATTTGATTTTCTTATTAAGATGTAAGTCATGCTTATTCTGCTAGCTGTGTGGACCGAGTCCTCAGGATTCAACTTTGTCATCAATTGGTACCGGTTTTAATGATTCGAACCACACAAATAGCAAAAATAAGGCTGAATATTTTTTTGATTTTATTCTTTTTTGCACAAAGCTGCACGCTTTTTCGGAGAAAAAAAAAATATATTTTTGTATATTTTATTGTAAAATAATAAAAAAAAAAAAAAACTAAAAAACAAATAACTTTTGATACTATCGTTTACAAATTTGTACATTTTTTTTAATATGCTTTAAAATCAATAACTATACGAAGCAAGAAGTTGTTTTTGTTTTCTAACTTCCAATCTCGACAAATCTCGCCAAAGCTGAATTAATACAAATAATTAAAAATTTTCTTTGCACAATTATAAATTTTATTTCTTCTACAAATAACTTATTTATTATTAAAAAATTGTTTTTTATTTTTTGTTATCTTATTGTTGTTATATTGTTACAAAATGTTTATGTTATCTTATTAATAGAAAAATTAAACTATAAGTTTTAAAAATTCATATAGATTTTGGTAAATTTAAAGAGAATTATGAATTATGAGAAGACTTGCAAATTTAGAAAATAATTTCAAAAAATAAAAAAAAAAAACCAAGTGTTCAGAAAAACCAAAAACTATGATAAGGAAAAAATATATTAAGCTTGTAAAATTAAACTTCGTTTATTAATAGTTTTTTTTTTTTTTAGTTAATTATAAATAAAATAAAATTGTTAAAACTCAAGTTAGAGTTTTTTTTTTTTCTTTGTAAAATCAATCTGTTTTTTTTTATCTATAACGTATACCGAAAAAAAATTACGAACGAAATCCGGGAATCTTTTGGCTGAATTTTATAGAAGAATTTTTTGTTTTGGAATTGCAAATGTTGTTTTGGAACAGGACATAATATTGTTTGTCTGTCTATTTTTTTTTTTTAAATAAAGAAGTCACAATTAAATGGATTTGGTTGTTTTATTATAATTTTTTTTTTGAAATCTACTTTATTTTGATCAATCTTATAAGCTTACACGAAGCACTGAGTAAGAATCAAAATATATTTTGTAATAAACATTTTGAGAAAAAGGTGTAAACATACATAGTCTAGTCAACGAAGGAAAAATAAATGAAATAAATCGTGTAGTCTGGATTATTTTTTTAAGTGGTAGGGGTGACCCCCAGGTACAACATACTAAAAGTCCCCAGCCCAGGCCCGCGAGCTTTAGACAGGAGGGGGGGGTAAAGGTCCCCTTTTTTACTATTTCGTAAATATTATGAAAACCAAGAGTATTAGCAGTGGAATAATAAAATAAGTTTTTGCATTTTCAAAAAGCTATAGTAGAGCATTGTAGATGTTTCCGTTGTTTTTAAATGATTATTTATGCACTTTGATCCAATTTTTTCAGAAAATGGTCCCTCCCGTATAAGTGGGGGCAACTAGACCCCCCCTCCTTAGCAAGTTTTTTTTAAATATATCTCTTTAAACTATTTCACAAAATATTGGTGAATAACTTGGAAATACATTGCATACTTCTTACCTTTGAAGATACAGTGTTTTTCATATCACAAAAAACACTGTATCAAATAAATTAAATAAGGATATTTTAACTTTAGCCACCTTCTTTAACCCCATACCTTCATTCTCATCAAGTCAATGGAATTATCATGAATCGATACGTATTTACCTTTTCTATAATTTCAGGGTTAATTCATCAAAAAACGTTAAATTTTTAAAGCATTAACATGGTTTTTCAGATTTTCTGACATTTGTACCCCCATATCTCTCTTAGTATTGCTTCTAGCAAAAATATGATTAAAACCTAATTTGAAGAAAATTTAATTTAATTTCATATTGTAGTGTAAACTTTTCCGCTAATACTCTTGGTTTTCATAATATTTACGAAATAGTAAAAAAGGGGACCTTTACCCCCCTCCTGTCTAAAGCTCGCGGGCCTGGGCTGGGGACTTTTAGTATGTTGTACCTGGGGGTCACCCCTACCACTTAAAAAAATAATCCAGACTACACGATTTATTTCATTTATTTTATGATTTTGAGTCTTCGTTGACTGGACTATACATAGATTTATTATTTCAAAATTTTATTTTAGTAAAGTCAATGAAGGTTTTTTATTTATTAAATATCCTTAGAAACAATTCTTATTTGGCAAAATTTTGCATTCGCAATTTTTGATCAAACTTGACACATAACGATGATAGTGAATACCAAAAAAGTGGGTCCCGCCTGTCGTGTCTGTTTGGCTGTAGTCTAATTGGATAGGTCGATTTTCTTAAAACTTGTTAGCTGCTATATCATTTTTTTAAATTTAATTTTAATGGCTTAACAGATCTTTCTATACAGAATTCAGTTAATTTACAGAGTTAGGCTACCTTTTGGTAAAAAACAAATCCAAAAGTTGGTTTTTACTGACAGCTTCTTTAAAACCTATTTTTTATTTACGCTTTTTTAAAAAGAGTTGATAATTTTATTATGGAGAATGTTTTGATAAGTTTAAATACCAACATTTTCCAAACAAATATTTGTTTTGAATTTTTAAAAAACTTTAAATTTTATGTTGAAAATTCAATCATCATCATCATTATCTGCCTTTGCTGATGATACAGCTCTTTCGTACTCCAATAATAACCATTTTGAAACATTTGTCAGTATGAATCACGACCTTGAAATTCTCTGTCACTGGTTTGGGTCTCATAAGCTAGTCATTAGCAGTAAGACTAAGTTCATGTTTTTTAATTTACAGGGAATCATCCCTGATAGTTTATCTTTAACTTATCATGCACCTGGCTGTTCTAGGTTTCAAGTTTGCTCATCATTGATTATGCCTGCGTATCAGTGCTGTGATGGTTGTTTTGACATTGAATGTGTTGATCATTTTAAGTATTTAGGAGTTTTACTCGATAAGAAGCTTAGTTGGGGTTGAACACACATCAAACTTAAAATTATATCTTAATAAGGTTATCAGACAGATTTATCACCTTAGTCTTTACTGCCCTCAAAAAATTTTAAAATTAGCCTATTATGGTCTAGTTCAATCAAAACTTCAATATGGAATTTGCTGCTGGGGTGGTACTCATGCTAGTAAGATTATTCCGCTCCTCACTAGCCAAAAACATTCAATTCGCATTATATCTAAAGTTACTCGTTTGACACCCAGTTTCGCCTTGTTCACCAATCTCGGCATTCTCCCTGTGAGGCATTTATATTTGTATAATATTCTAAAAACATTTTTCAAAAGCAAAGGTTATAATGATGAAAGATCAATTGAGATTTTTAGTTTGAGATCTAGCTTACGCCGTTTTGTGAATGTTCCCAGAATTTTTAAATCACACTTTAGTAATTTTTATACAGTAACTGCACCCCGCTTATTTAATAAATTGCCTGATGAATTCAGATGTGAGAGAAACATTGGCTTTTTTCTTTTGATCATTCTCAGATTGATGTTATTCTAAATCCAATAATTTAATTGTATTATATAGACATTTTAATTTTTATGAATTTAATTTAAAGTTTTGAATTAATTTAGTGTAAGTCCCCACAAAAGTATATACTTGATATTGTTTTCTATCTTAAGGTTCATTCGACACTTATTCCTTTGAATAACAGAATTAACCTATTTCCTTGAAATCTTGCTTTATTGTCAAATAATTATACCTGATATATTTAAGATACATATATACATAAATATTTTTTTCTACACATAAAGCCATACAAATATTGTTAAATATTCTCTATTATTTTAGTAATACAATGTAAGCTTATTTTGAGTGAAATAAAGTTAAATTAAAAAAAAAAAAAAAAAAAAAAAAAAAAAAAATATTTTTTCCTTGGGAAAAAGTTTCACCAACATGAAAATAATAAACAAAAATTCGAAGTTTATTTTCGAAGAGTTTGACAAGTGATTTTGGTGTCAACAATAAAATAATGCAAATAATATAATCTTTTTTATTAACGGAAGAAATAGAGCAAAGAGAACGAAATGAACAGAAATTAATAAGGCGAAGTTTAAGGGATCACTCAAATCCTTTAGAGCTACCACAGCCACTTTTTCCAAAACAGCTTAAGCTGTTATGCCTTTTTGTCGTTCTTTTGTTATTCGAAGGTTTTAATTTTGTTTTCGGTGTTTATTGTTTGTGATTCTTCCTGTTCAGTGTGTTTTTCTTGTTGTGCCTCTGGTTCTGGTGAATTAATAAGTATGTCCATTAGAACATTCTCTTCAAATGACTTCTCCTTTAATACATCAGCAGAACGATTGGGTGTTGATGAAAATGAGCAATTTTATTTTTCAGTATTTTTTATTTTGATTAACGTCAAACTTTCATTTTTTTTGTTGCTGCATGAAGGCAACCCAAAAGTAGAAGCATTTGGACACCCTTCAACCGTTTCTTTCATTGCACAAATTCTTATGATAGTTTCGTCCAACGAACTGAATTTATACTTCTTGTAAGGGCCTCCACCAGGTGCTTTTCTTTGTCTCAAGTTGTTAGAATTTTTTTTCCTTATAAACTTTTTTTTTTATAAAGCCAAACCTTAAATTACCTTGTCTAAAGAAAAACATCAATAAAAGAATGTATCATTTAATTTTTTTCATTCGGCAACAGATTTTATCGGTGGGCCCAAACAATCGAGATCACTTTCAACTTTCTTCCAAAATTCTTGAACATTTTCCTTGGGTCGTTTTGTTGTAAATCCATTTGCAATATCTTTGTTTTTTTTTCATTAAGTTAATTAAAACGTCAATTTGCTTTGAATTTGATGAATTCGATCTTAAAAATTAAGCCTTTTAATTTAATTTAATTTAAATTTTTTTTTTTTTGTAGAGAGCAACTTACATCACTGCTTCCGTTTTCAATTTCTCTCGTAAAATGACAGGGCAATATTCCGTAGGAAAAACCATTAAATTTCCCATACAAAATATGTTGACGATAGGTATTTTTTCCCTCAGAATTTTTCCCTAATCTCGACAAATGTTCCCGATACCTATTTCTCGAATATGGGTAAAATTTCGTGGGAAAAGAAGTTCCCGATAACCCCAGTTATTTTAAAAACGACTTGATCGATTTTTTCGAACTAGACACCAAACGGTTCTTACCATTATCTAGCAGATTTTAAACAACAAATATTTTTAGTGTCAAAATTAACAGTATCTTCTATTTTGTTTAACAACCGTTAATAAAAATCATATTTTTTCTCGAAAATAACTCCGACAATTATGATAAAATTTTACCAATTAACAGGAACAAATTTTACAATGTGCCATTATAAACAATCCCCTCAGAACCACAATTTTTTTGTTTTGCACTTTCTCATTATCTGTTTAACAGATATAAATTTATTTTTTTTTATTTAAAAGCTTCCAAAAGTTTTTAAATAACAATATTATTAAAAATAAATATAAGCTTTGGAATAAAAAAACAAAATTTTCAAGTGTTGGATCCAAAAAAAAAAAAATAATTATATTTTGAAAATTCGATGTTTCAAAAATGGGTTAGATGATTTTTCTAGAAATTGAAATTTTTAACAATAGCTTAAAAAATACTAAAATTTGGCGTACCAATTTTTTTGCCACAAATGTTCACAAAATTTTATGCATATAAAATTATCATGAAGAAAAAAAGCTGCAATGTTTTTTAAAATTTTTTACTCCTAATTAAAGATTTGTTAAAGAAATCCGATGGAAGTTACATGCGAAAAAAAAATTACCGTTAAAAACAAGATGGCGGCCAAACGACACCAGCTACAGTTGTGAAGAAAAGGGTTTTCGGCTCTGGTGTACTACTACACTTTCAAATATTGAAGTCAAAATGCGTCTCGGAATTATTTCCCAGAGGCTCCATATAACGAAATCTAACTTCCCCGTACTATCAAATGCAGTTGTCAAACAATAAAACCTACACTCGATCGACATGATCACGTGACCTTTGGTAGCACAGTGCGTATAGTGCCCTTGACCGGGGAACGCTTGCTCGCAGTGCGGCAAACAGATTTTCAAATGAAATTGAACATACATAGACTAAGGGGCCAGTTATAGCTATCATTGAAAACCATCATTGAAAATTTTAATTGTTAATTTTGGGACAAATCAGTGAATATTTTGATGCCAAGATATAGGCCATGACTTAAATTATTATTCTAGTCAAAAAAAAATTAATTCCAGCCTAAACTTCTATGTAAAATGGCTTTGAATATTTCAATGACCATTGGTAAAGTAGTTCAATCATTGAAATAATAAAAGTCATTTTAAGTGGAAAGTTTGGCCAAATTGAAATACTTTTTTGACTAGAATAATATTTCAAGACATTGCCTATATTTTGGCATCAAAATATTTACCAATTTGACTTTCTAAATGTCCCAAAATTAACAATTAAAATTTTCAATTATGGTTTTCAATGATAGCTATAACTGACCCCTAAGCACCAATAAAAAGAGTCTGATGATCGGCCTGGCGACCGTGAAATAGCTATAACTCCATCCTATAAAACTTGGTGGTAGCTCACTTAAGTTGTTGTTCTTTCATTCAAACCTTCATCACTTTGTTTCTATTTTATGTTGATTTTAAACAATAATTGTTTTTGGCAAATGCGGAATGCTTTACTTTACTCGATTTTTCCCTCTCGTAATATTTATGTACACATTCCCATAACAAATAACAGATCGGTAATGGAGAAATCGCGGGGAATGAAAACGTACCGAAGTACATTTATTTATTAGTATTTTACCTAACATCCTGAATTTTAAAAACGAAGTCAAAAAACGTTTAAAATTCATTTAATATGAGGGGTGAATTATGATTTACTTAAAAAAGATTGTTTTTAGTGTATTTTCTTTTCTTCACTCAAAATTTATTTTCAATACTCTTTTACTCAGTTGAAACGAAAAGTGTAGAAGTAAGTAATTGTTTACAATAAACAAATAGGTAAAATTAAGGCTTTTTTTTCTTCCAGTACAAAAATGGTAGGATTTTTTGTCAAATCCGGTGGGATTTTAAAAATCTCATCTGGCATCACTGATTAATACAGGGTGATCACTATTTAATAAAATATTTTTGTGCTACCTAGTCGTGCGATTTATTTTTCTAGTAACTATTTCGGCCCAACCTATACGCTTTGTCCTTCTGAAACATCTTAGGCAAAATATCCCCTGCTCTGTGGTCATACATAAATTAATTTTTCCTTAAAAACCGCTTAAAATCTCTGTCATTGCTCATTTTGTAGACAACTGTAAATTTCAATCGCTATCAATCCCTTTATTCGCGCGAGTAAAAATCGCTGGTTTGGAAATCGTAACCTAAACCACTGAAGCAATTTTCTTTGAAGATAAGATTTTTAGGTGATTCCCTAGATATTCGAGATATTTTTTTTTAGCTCAAAAAATCTGGTACCTGTTCTGCAACTGTTTTGGAAAGGCTTTTTATCTCGAAAACGGCTCTTATGGTCTCCATTCTGGTGCAAAAAAAAATGCCAAAACCTGTTCCTTACAGTACTTGTCATGTGTTTTCTTTTATTTTCAACTTTCCCGTTAAGGGATCAACCGATTATAATCATAATTTTTAATATGGAGGTCTGAATGTAACTAATATTTTCAAAAAAATTTTTTTGGATTTTTAAAAAATGTTTTTTTTTTTTTTTGAAAAAGGGTTGATGCATTTTGTTTAAAATTATGATTTAAGTTGTATGCAGGGTGTCCCCTAATTCGTGCTTTATATTTCAGAAGATGATTTCAGGGACCATTCTTAGAAGGTCAATTTCTGAAAAATTGACTTAAAATGGATACGAAATTATTAAAAATTAAAGAAAGTAGAAACAATATTAGACCGAGAGCCCACAGCAATTTTTGGGTGTGAAGTATAGCAAAAATTCAATGATGCAATAAGATAGGTCTTTATTTTTTATTTGCAAATATGCAAGTCGTGCAAGCCGTAGTTGGGGCGTTTGCAAATAATGCTGCATTGAAAATGCATTTTTTTTCTGAAAGCCCGCAGATAAAAAGTATAGCTTTTAAAAAATTATATTTAATAAAAGAGCTGAATACCATAGACATGAATATGAGGGTCCAAGCCTTTTTGGATGAGGCCTTCTGTATGCAAGACGCACTTTAAAATTCATTTTTTTAGTGCGTCTTGCATACAGAAAGCCCAGCTAAGAGGTCTTGGACCCCCATATTTATGTCTATGGTATTCATCTTTTTTAATAAATTTAATTTTTTTAATGGTATGTATACCTTTTATTTGGGCTTTCAGAAAGAAATGAATTTTTATTGCAGCAACGCCCCAACCACAGCTTGCAAGACTTGCATATTTGCAAATAAAAAGTAAGGACCTATCTTATTACATCATTGAATTTTTGCTATACTTTTGCTATACTATATGCTTTAGCTTTTTTGAAAGTAAAGCTCTGTAAATTAATAGTTTTTGAGATATTAAATTTCAAATTCAAAATTTTTGAAAAAAATTGTCAATTTGTATTTTCAATTTTATTTTTTTTTTTCAAATTGTTGCGTGATTAAGTGCCACTGTTTTTTTAAGTATTCAATGCCCTTATTAATTTTTAGTAATACCTACATACATATAATAAAAACAAGATGTTAAAATCATTTTTTTTTGTTTTTGAGGCTTAAAGACGTCTTTGAAGTTGGCGTAACAAGGAATTTTTAAAAATAAAAAAAGATCCTCCATAATTGCTTCGAAATAATTTAAAATGGTTTTGAGAAAAGCGAAAATACAGAGTGAAAAGAAATAAACACATAAAAAAAATTAATAGAAAAAAGGGTGGGTCACTTTAAAGCCGTTTAAATATAAAAAGAGAATTCAAATTTAATTTTGTTTGTATTCAAATCTTGTATTCACTTTTATTTTTTACCCTTTTTAAAAAGATTGTTATATGCGAGGTACGCACTGTTAATAACCATTTTTTTATTATTTTATTTTGCAATGAGAATATTTTAAATTGAATTTTCTGTTTTAAATCTGTGCGCAAGTTTTTCTGAAAAAAAAAAAACACTTTTTCTTAACGGCTTAAAAATTGTGTATAGCAGATAGAGTTTTTTATGGTCATAGAAATTCATGTTCAAAAAATGTTATGGTGTCAAGTTTAAAGAAAATCGACCTATCCGTTTATTTTGGAACTATAAGCACACAGAATCACGAGACCCACCTTTTTTGTATTCCCTCGTCGTTGCATAAAGTTTAATCAAAATCTCGTTTTCAATTTGGTTTACGAATCGATAAGTGGCCTTATAAAATAAATAAATAAATTTGATGGCACAACAGCTCATGAAGAACTAGGGCCTAGTGACTTACAACTCTCAACCATTCCTGTGTGCGTGTCTGCAGGAATGGAGGGGACCTACAGTTTATTGCCGAATCCGAACGGCTAACGAGCGGCACTTTTCTGTGACAGGAGATACTCTTGGAGGATTTGTCAATTCCTCGCAAGAGGCAGTAGCCGATTTTCTTTTAAATAAATAGGTGGCGAGGCTGGGGATCGAACCTTAGACCTCCGACATGACAGTCCATCGCACTAACCATCACGCCACGGCTACTACTGTGGCCTTATAGTTATAGAAAAAAGTGTGCTTGTTATTGGGAGGAATGGAGGGGACCTACAGTTTTCTGCCGAATCCCAACGGCTAAGGTAGAAAGCTCTTATTAATGACAAGAGCTATTCTTACAGGATTTGTCACTTCCTCACAAGAGGCAGTACCCGTGAAAAGAATTAGTTTTGTTTTTAGATGGAAGAGACTGGGAATCGAACCAAAACCTGCAGCATGACAGTCCAACACACTAACCAGTAAACCACGGCTTGGTTTTAAGTCATATACAAAAGTTTTAAAAAGCGTTTTCTAAGAATAGGTCAATCTTGCCGACGTTCATTTATTTTGGTGTAAAAGGTTAGAATTTGAGTCCAAAAATTAATTAACAATACTTTAAAATTATTACAAGATTAAGCGATAAAATATTTGATTTTTTTAAACTTAAAATTATAAATACTTTAAGCTAAACATTTAGGTAAGCAAATTATTTGATAGAGATTACTTTACTTCATTGGGAAGCTTACTTTTTAAATATTTCTATGATACAATTCAGTTGATTGACCGAACTATTGCTAAACACAGGTATGAAAACTATTTTCAATTTAAATTAAAATTTTTGTTTTTATTTAATAATACTTAACACTATATTTTTTCAAAATTTTACTTTTTAAACAGGAACTCTATCCGATAACCAAGAAGTATTCCAATGGATTCTTGAACAAAAAGCCGACGAAACCATTGAGGAAATCGATAGAAATACTCTCTTTGACTATATTGCCACAAAAGATTTCCTAGCCGTTGTGTTTTGTAAGTATTGACGAATAGGCAAAATTTTTTCGTTATCACCAGGAAATAAACTGGCATCTCCAACACAACAACAAATTCTATAAACAGCGGTCAGGGCGAGCATTTGCGAAAACTGTAACTGCTTAGTTATTATTTTTATTAAAATATTCATTATACATACCCATCAGAGATCATACCGAAAGTATCTGAGATTTTTTGCATTGAATTTATCATTTTAGATAAAGAAGAAGATGCAGATACACCGAGAATACTTCGGCATATTGAATTGATTGATGACGAAGCACTTGAATATGGAATAAGCATTGTTAAAATGAAGGATCGATTGATGGCAAAGAAATATGGATACAGAAATCCACCAGGAATAACTTACTTTAGAAAAGGTTTGCATTTGAATAAGGTATATAGAGAGGCGAGAGTGTCCAATTAGTCTCAGATCAGAAGTGTTTTTAATTTGCAATAAGAATCGGAATTTAACTTGTGTTAATGCATAAAAATTTGGTAAATCGACTCCGAAAAAGTGTCATCAAAACTATCAATCCAGATTTTATGATCCTGGTATACTCGCCTCTTGAACTATTGGCTTTATTTACCTATACTATAAAAAATGAATCATTAAAAATAATTTTATTTGTTTTATAGGAAAGTATATAAATTATGATGGTGATATAGACGATGAAGAGGAAGTTCTTGATTGGCTTACGAGTCCTGCAAACATGGAAATGACAGATCATATTGAGCAAGTCAATCGAAAAATGTTTGAGAAAATTCGCAAGGCTTCAGATTATTTGGCCGTTATTTTCTGTAAGTTTTACATTTTTAAAATTAATTAATAGAAACATTAATCTTATTGCATACCTATACCTATCATCCTTTTTATAATATATATAAATACAAAATATTTGTATACATAAAAAGATTTTTTTGATAATACAAATTCTACTACTAAATAATCAGTCAAGTAGAAGACTTTTATGTTTTAAGTCAATTTTTTAGAAAATTGTCCCTCCCGCCTAAACGGGGGGAAAAAGAGCCCCCTCCCATACGATTTTTTTCTTATCTTAACCCAACCTACTCGCCCTAGCTCTTTGGTACACCTTATACGGAACACCCTGTATATGTTATGTAGTCCGGTCATTGCAGTCAAAACAGCAACACTTAAACTCCTCCTGAAGCATAGGGCAGCAGCAGAATCCTTCCATCTATCCCGGTTTATAGCATGATGCTTTAGCTGTGCCCACGTTTGAATATTTAAGGAAAGAGCTTCACTAAGTACAGTTGACCTCCATGTTGATCTTTGTCTTCCAATTCGCCTTACACCCTGAGGATTCCATACGAAGGACTGCTTCGCTATGTTATCGTTTGGTTTTCTCAGTGTATGGTCAATCTAGTGCCACTTTCGTTGTTTGATATCAAGATCCACTCTTTTCTGACCAGTCCTATTCCATAGATCAACATTTGATATGATTTGTGGCCAACGAATTCTGAGAATGTATCGTAGACATCGGTTCACAAAAGTCTGTAGTCTGCTCGAGATGTCGGCGGAGCATTTCCACGTTTCACAAGCGTAGAACAGCACAGATTTAACGTTGGACTCGAAGAGTTTAAGCTTGGTGCGTAGCGTTATTATACTAGAGTTCCATATAGGAGCAGGGATTCTAAATGCACTGCGGGTTTTGTTTATTCTGTTGACAACACCCAAGTCCGTTCCACCATCAATTGATGCTATACTACCTAGATAATTGAACTGTGTGACACTATCTCAATAGTCTCCTGCCTCAGAATAATATGCTGTTATGTGTTCCGACAAGTCTGCAGTATTTTAGTTTTTTTTTAGCATTGATCCTTAAACCAGCAATCTCACCGTTTGCTTGTAGGAATTGGCACATTTGATCCAAGCCACCCACACTATTGAACATACAACCAGATATCGTCGGCCGGCGTAGTCCAAATGACTGGGCTTTTCAAAGGGATTCCATTGGATGCCATGCCTCTCGTTCATGCCAACCATGGCAGTCAGTACATCGTCAATTGCCAGTAGAAACAGAATTGGTGACAGCACATCTCCCTGTCTAACTCCTTGACGCACCTCGAATAGATCGGATAGCTGTCCATTGTGCAAGACGAAAATCCTTGCGTTTTTATAGGATTCCTTGATAGTAGCGACTATCTTCTTAGGGATACCTCTCATGATGAGTGATCTCCAGATGCATTCACGATTAATCCTGTCGAATAAAAATAAAAAAAAAAATAAATAAATTTGGTGGCACAACGGCTCATGAAGAACCAGGGCCTAGTGACTTACAACTCTCAACCATTCCTGTGTGCGTGTCTGTAGGAATAGAGGGGACCTACAGTTTATTTGCCGAATCCGAACGGCTAACGAGCGGCACTTTTCTGTGACAGGAGATACTCTTGGAGGATTTGTCAATAGGCAGTAGCCGTTTTTTTCTTTTAAATAAATAGGTGGCGAGGCTGGGGATCGAACCTTAGACCTCCGACATGACAGTCCATCGCACTAACCATCACGCCACGGCTACTACAGTGTTAAGTGAGGCTTATTTAATTTGAATAAATTCGCGCGAATTTTCATTGTTGGCAACCCCAACCATATTTAAAATTAAATTCTTGTATGTGTAAATATTATTTGAATAATTTTCAAATTTATTTATTATTATTTTTTTTTTTTTAATTTTTAAAATGTTTTTGTTTTAATAATCTTTATTCTTTATATAAATATTGAATTTCACTGTTATTAATTATTTTTTTAATTTGCAACCAAATAAACCAATATCTATTAAAGTTCTTTTTTCACAAGAATCGGCTGCCAAAAGCGCACTTCAACTTAGCCAAACAGGTAGTTGGAAACAAAACAACTTTGGTCATGCTCAGATTCTACAGAAATTCATGGGAAATAAGATAAGCACTGACTACGTAATACCCCGTTTAGACTTTCATATACCGTTCACAACCGCCTTTCCAAGCAGAGAGGACTGGCAAACTAGCGTACCATCAATCTGCGCATCGATGGTCTCAATATACACCGATGGCTCCAAGATGGATGCTGGGGTTGGTGCAGGTTTCTTTTCAGAAACTCTTGGACTAGCCAGCTCATTCAGACTGCCTAACTACAGCAGTGTCTTCCAGGCTGAGGTTTTGGACGTGGCGGAAGCTGCCAAACAGGTCTCAATGATGGCAATACCACAAGCTGATATCACCTTCTTCATTGATAGCCAAGCAGCAATAAAAGCGATTTCGCGAAGAGGTCAGGGTTCTTGGCACACAGCACAACGTAAGGCTCTGTTGGGTTCCTGGTCACAGTGGTATGTGCCAGGCAACGAGAGTGCTGATTACTTGGCAAGAATTGGTTCAACACTTGACCTAGTTCAGACAGATTCAACGGTCCAGATCCCACCCTGTAATCTCAAACAAGAAATCGAGTGCAAAGTTCTTTCTTCAACAAACAGAAGATGGAGCTCACTAGATACTTGCATCATAACTAGGAAGTTATGGCCGGAATTTAATAAACTAAGAACGAAAGACATAATAAATCTAAACAAAGAGTCACTTTATCTTCTTGTGAGTATTACAACAGGTCACAACCTATTGGGCTACCACAAGAAAAAGATGCAACTCAGCCCGGATGACCTATGTAGAGGCTGTGGTGACGAGGAAGTTCATGAAGATACTCCTCATTACCTGTGTCACTGCCCTGCACTATGTCATCTGAGAAGCAGACTCCTCGGGAAACACTTCTTCGACGATTTAGAGGAACTCTCTGACATTCCTAGCAAGAATCTTTTAAAGTTCATTAATGCTACCAAATGGCTCGAGAGTCTCTAAATACAATTCAACAAACCGACCCACAACAATAAAACAAACATATGACCTCTGCAAGACGCACGTATTTCGTGTAGGGGAAGCGATAAAGGAGTTTGGGCAGCGAGCCCTACACCGGTTCTTGCCGCTCCTGCGGTGAATGCGAGCGTCATTGCAATTGCGATGGCCGCCCCTTCACAAGATTGGTATAATAATCTTGTTGTAGGGACGGCCTTTCCAGACTGACGTAATAAGCAAATACATACACCATAACCACTGACCTATCAACCCACCCACCAGGCGTTGCGGGGAGCCAAACGCTCCTCCGGGCCTGGTGGGGGGAATGATCCACCCAGTGGGGGTAAAGGGGAAGATCACGCCCTCAAAGAACAACGGTGACGAAACCTTCCCTTAACCCGGTGTCTACGCACTGACGACATTTACAAGGAAAAGTTCCTGTAACCTCCGATAACTTTAAGCAACTGCTTGCCGAAATCTATCCCTCTAAGGGGATATGTCACGTCCTGTTTTTAGTATAGGTTTCTTCCAATAGGGTATCACAATGGATCTACATTGATCTAAGTGTGACGGTAACAAGATCAACTGACCTAACCTATTAAAGTTCTTTTACTTTCTTCATTAATTGAATAAAAGTATTAAATTCTTAAAATAATTAAAAACTTATGACCTGCCTTCTTTCTAAAATAAGGAGATATCGGCCCACTGAATTATGCACTTTTGGCATACCAGGGTGGGTTATAAGTCCATAATTGATTTTTTGACTTAAAACCCACTCAATTGGGCAAAAGTCCACTCTGGATTTTTGGCCTGTGATCATAGTTCTAATTAAAAGTATGTTATTTCTTCCGAAAACAGCCACTGCTGAATAGTTGAACCTATTTTTTTACTCGCTTTTTCAGTGTTTTAACGTAATTATTCCTCTTTATTTGACAACAAAAAAAATAAACCACTTAAAACCGCTTTTCATATACAAACCTGTCTCCATACAAAATAAGCACATCGTACTTCCTTTTAAAGTCATAAAAACAAAAGGAAATTAATTTGATCTGATTATGCTTTCAGACAGCGATGAATGCAAGCAATGTCCAAGAGTGCTAGCCGAAGTTGAGCACATAGACGATGAAGCCGACAAAGCAGGCATTGATTTCGTTAAGATTGACGACCGGCAAATGGCTAAAGAGTATGGTGTGTTTGCATTACCTGCAATTGTGTTCTTCAAACCTACCTCCAAGGAACCTGTTATTTATGCTGGTACAATATATTTTCATCAACTCACCGCAACAAATTAGCATTTTAATATAATATTTTTACTTTCTAGGCGATCTTTATGAGGAAGAACAAATTCTGAACTGGCTATTAACACAGAAGGATCCAAGTGGCGATGTCATTGAGGATCTAGAGGGGGAACGATTAATTCATCTTATCGAGGAATCCGGTTCGATAGCTGTGTATTTTTGTAAGTTAAAGCTCAATCTAAAGTCTGCCTAAAGGACACTCTTCATGAAACACTATGTACAACAACAAAACAGCTGCTGTGTCAATAATACTCAAAATGGATGAAACATCCATTTTTGTTTGTTAAGTTTGGCTCCATGGCCGCACTTAATACAGACAAGATTTGAAACAAAAAAAATGTGACTAATTTCTTATTTTTTTTTTTTTGTATCTGAAAAAAAAAAAGATTGATTTAACTGATTCTTAAAAAAAAAAAATCAAAACTAACCATTTTTTTAAGTTAAAACATTTCTCTATTATTGAACATACTGTGCAAATTAGGGAACAAAACACAATGCGACATTTGCAGCTCGAAGGCGATGCGAAAGGCGCGCATGAAAAAAGAGCGCGAACAACAACAGCAGGAAGGTGGTGGCGCTAGTGTTGCAGCCGCTTTTGGGGGCGAGGAAACTTTGGAGGCATCTGAAAAGCCAACACATCACGAAGAGGGTATTGTGTAAAGTAGAACAAAAATTTAAACAAAAAAAAAAATGAAAAAAAAAAAATGCCGTTTACAACTTTATTCCCCCATATGCGCCCGGATATGCGAACAATTCCCCCCAGTTAAATCACACCTCCTGTTGTACCCTTTACCAGAGTTTTATCTATTTTTTTGTTGCACTATGTTTGTGTATTGTGTGAAATAACGTTTTGCTTAATAATCTTACTCAATTATTTTAGTTCCTTGCTATTGTCTTTTTTTCTTATTTTATGAGCTTCAATATGATTGCACCTTGTTTGCACAATATTTTTAAACCTATATATACCTACATGTTTCCTCCATGTTATAAGTCGAAAGTGAAGATTTTATAAATTCAATTGAATCTTCAAATACACAGATACTGACGGTTGTGAACAATGTACGAAAGTATTGGAGGAATTGGAAAACATTGACGATGACTGCGATAAGCATGGTATAACTTTTGTCAAGACAAAAGATTTCTCAGTTGCGGATGGCTATGGAGTACATGATTATCCAGCTTTGGTGTATTTCGAAGGAGGAATTCCGAATGTTTTTGAAGGTGAGTTCTGAGTAAAAGTTTTATTTTTTTTTTTATAAAACTATACTAGGATATTTTAAATTTGTGTAACTTTGTCTTTAGCCCTTTTTTTTTTGAAACGGCTGATCTCAATAAGTTAACGTTTGAAATGCAGTTAAATAACAATTTCTCAAGTCGAAATCGAGATGCGATGAATACTTTGGAAGAATTTGAAGTTGTAACACTTCAAAGTGCCAGTTGTAGGTATAAACGTGGTTCAATATTTAACCCTCGGTTCAGGAAATTTAACTCGCCAAATCTAAGCAAAGTTCTCGACCCTCGAAATAATCGTATGATGAATACCGAAAAACTCGTGTTAAAAAAGGCCTTTAAATCCTATACCTACTACGCCTGGTAGTAAGAGATTTGAGTAAAAGTGATCCCTCAAATCGTAGATTGATATTGATATAAAAGTCGGTGTCAGACGTTCATGTGTGGTTTGTTAGATTGTTAAGCATGTGATGCTGCACAGAGGCGGGAGCCTTTACGATCCTACCGCTATCCGACGCACGGATGCCCTAAGCATTTTTGTACATCTTTTCAATTTTCATCTACATTCAGGGCTGCCGAAGTGAGTACTAAAGGAGTATTCGTACTCCCCTGGCATTCACTGTACTCCCGTACTCCCCTCACTATAATTGTACTCCCCTCAAAAATATCCAAAACTTCTGCAAGAATTCATTAATAACTGTGGAGGCAAAAAAAAAAAATAAATTAAAGATGGCATTTCTGATTCCATCTGAGGTGCGTTCTTTGATGTTACTGTGGTTAACTATGGTTAATGTGTCAAAAATAAAAGTTGATGTGCCATAGTTAAGAAAGTTACTCTTTGTAACTTTTTCATTTAGGAACGACCAGAGTTAACAATAGTTAATCTGTCAAACGAAAGGGGTTGAAAAAAAAAAACGAATTGTATTTGGAATGAATAACAAAGAAAAAAATATGATTGCATTAAATTTATTTGCAAAAATAATTATTAGGAATTCAGAATAGCATGTGTACTATTTCCGAATTAAATTTCTTTGTACTTAAGTTTTGTATAAATCGAACAGAAATAAGTGCAATTTTTTTCATTGCTTATGGGACAGAATTTTCGATGAAAAATTGACGAAATAAAAAAAGAAGATGCCGACAGAAAGAAAATGCATCAGAAAATAAAAGAAAACTATTCAAAAAATCAAATTCGACAAAAAAACATCGATTAAATTGATAAAAACATATTTTAAATGTTGAAAACAATTCCAAATCAAAAGGGCAAAAAGTAAACAAAACATCCGCCATTGCATTTCAGCTGTGTTTGACAGATCAACTATTTCAATTCATATCGAGGAGATGAGTTGGAAAAAGTTACAAAAAGTTACTTTTTGACACTTTAACTTTGGAATATAGGAACGATTTTAAGACGTCATAAAGTTACTCGAATTAACTTTTCTGAATTAAAGGAACGACGAAGTTAACTATAGTTAACTATAGTTAACCACAGTAACATAAAAGAACGCACCACTGCTGCATTCAAGCCGGATAGGTAACATTTTCTGTCAAAGGTCAAAACAGCTGATAAAGGGGAAATTAAAGTTTAGTTTTTTTAAGCAGCTATTTTGTTAATTTCATTCCAATGCACACTGAAATACATATTAAAGCATTTTTATAATATTTTATTCCTTTAGTCCCCTTTCACACGTAGATACTAGTTGCTGGTGATTTTTTTGACGTTTTCTTTAAATCTCCTTAACAATCTCTTGTACCTTTCACACGCAAGCAACAAAAACCCGGAGACTTTCTTTATTTTCCTTTTAAACTACCTTGGTGGAACGCACACAAACGTAGTGTGAAGAGAAACGTCAAAAAATTCTCCTGAATTTGTTGACCGGAGAGATTTCATTTCCCCCTCTTTCTTCCTGCCCTTCTCGCCTATGAACTAATTATTGCCGGCAACTCAGTTGCCCTGTGTGAAAGGGGACTTACCTGAACTTGTATCTAGAAAATAAATGTACCTAAGTATATATGCATATAATGTACATACGAAAATCCGGCGAGTAGATATCCACTTTTGTTGGTGTGTTTGCCTTGTCTAGTCATTTGTCTTCTTCTGAGTACTTGTAATTGTTGTTGTTTTTTTCTCTTTTCGAAAATTCATTCATGACCATTCTCCACTGACGCTTGTCTGTTGACGACGAACAACTTTACTTTACCTACTTTTCTTCGTTTTTTACCCGTATACCTACGCCTGCTGAAATTCATCGCTTGTGTTCATTTGTTTATTTTTATCATTCCAGTAATTTTTAAGTAACACCAACCGAAAATTTGATTGTTGTCCGTGTCCCCCTACAATGCTGGAGTTCATTTTCATATTCTAAATTCATGTGTTCATTTTAATCATTTCGGTCATTTCTTTAGCAACACCAACCAAAAATTTCGTAGTTATCCCCCTATGCGCTGGATTTAATTTCTGATTTATAGAATACACTTCCTCATTTTGGTAACATCATAACTCTCTCAAAACGATCCTATTAACATTTTCAATGTTAAAAATTCAAGGCGACCCCATCAAGTTTCAAAAAACAGAAAATTTCACTGTCAGGACTGTAAGTTCAGGGTTTTCAAAAATCATTTTGAGGCGACCTGGCTAGAATTGCGGTACAATCATTTAGTAAGGCATTGAATAATTACGAATATTCCGAGCTGAAAATAAAATATTTAATCTCTTTTCTGAACACGAAATAGATCGCTCTGAGCTGAGATAAACTTCGGTAGCTTCTGCACCGTGTCCTCTCACTTAACTGTCAAAATTTCTCAGATAGATGGGTTTCGAAATTTTTCCCGTCCGTCTGTCTGTTCGGCTACAGCTTAAAACGATTTCTTTAAACTTAATAAACCTAGCGTTTCTTGGAATGTCCCCCGATACGTTTTCTAATTTTTTGTAGGGCCAAAAAAAAATTGCCAAAATTGAGTAGACAGGTCTGTAAATTTATATTGGTAGGACGTCGGTATAGGCCACCATATGGTCAAAAACAATTTTTCCATATAAATGTCTTTTTGAATATTTTCTTCAAAATTATTTGATGAATTTTTATGGATTAAAACAATATTTTTTCTTGTTGTTTTTTTTTTTTTAAGTTTAAATGTTTGTTTTAATACACCTGCACTATTTTTATTATTTCAGGTGAACTTAACGAGGAGGAAGAAGTATTACAATGGCTTATTACACAAAAAACCGAAGATCGAATTGAACTTATCACTCGACAAATGTTAGAGACAATGGTCGAAGAAACCCAATACTTAGCCGTTTATTTCTGTAAGTATTTTATTAAAAACTATTTAATACATAATTTTTTGGCTCCTCCTTTCACTTAAGTCCTTTTTCTTGTTTTTTCATGTTTTTTTTGAAATATACATAAATAACAATATCCCCGATAAAAAAAAAAAAAAAAAAATATATAAAATACCAATCCTAATCAACAAGTACCCTCAGATCGAAATGGAAAGCCACCTGCTTATTGCCGAAGTTTTTGCGCCCCTATTATGTATTCGACCAATATCACCACAACAAATCCCGCTAAAAAAGCCTTTGTACAGAATTACATCACGCAAAAAAGAAACCGTGTCCGTAAACAAGGTATTCTACATATGGTACAGACTGCTGAGTAATTTCACTCTCTTATTAGCCAGCCATCATATTATAAAGCCTTCTTATACACTCTGAGCGCTTGAACTTAAAAATTATTTTTTAGATCATGGCGATCTTTTCTTCTCTCTATGCAAATCTATAGTTTTAAGACTCTACTAAAACCACATAGCCATATTTTTTGAGTAACTTGTACATAAAACTTGTCTTAATTAGATATAGACATTTTGAAACATAAAAATTAAAACAACAACAACTATAAATAACGCTCTGTGATGTGTTCTTAAACGCTGATCATTGGTTTGGAAAATCAAGAATACCTGTGTTTGGGCGGTCTTCTTCGGCTTAACTTACAATACTAAAATTCTTTTATGAACCTTAACCGACACAGCATTTCTAACAATCCATTGAAAAGTTCCTAATCTAATAGAATACTTAATTGTTTTCGAAAATCATTTGCTACATTATTTCGTTTGCCTTTGAAGAGTCTTCTGTTAGTTTTAACAAAATTACTAAATTTGGAAATGTATTTTTTAGATAAAATCAACTGTAACATTTGCGATCAGATTTTGGAAGGATTGGAAATGATCGATGATGAATGTGATGTTTTTGGCATTCATATGGTCAAAATTCAGGATCCTCAATTGGCTAAACGTTATTCTATAAAAACGTTCCCTGCGCTAGTTTACTTCAGGTAAGTGCGGATGTTTTCAAAAATTGAATCTTTCAAAACCAAATAAGTTGAAGGAAACAAATTTAGCTAATAAAATAAAGGGTATGGCAGTGCCCATCAGCCATAAGTTCTTGGCACTAGCCCTTTTTACAGGAACAACTTTTATCCTCCACTTCAGCAGTGCGGTATGAAGTATTGTAGACTTCTGAATATCTGTATTTGTATTACAACTTCTTTCCAGATTCGTTTTTTTCGAACACAAACTATTAAAAGCTTAAGATCTGCACAGTTTTTTTTACGTATTCGACAAAATTTTATGAATTTAAATTTATTTCTAGAAACGGAAATCCTCTTCTATTCGAGGGTGATCTTCAAAACGAACAATCCGTCCTAGAATGGCTAATTGATGATGACAACCGGGAGTTGGCTGATGAAATCGAAGAAGTCAATGAGCGAATGCTTGATCGTCTAATGGCAGAGTCTACACTATTAGTTGTATTCTTTTGTGAGTAATTCTTTATTTAAAATTAATTGATTTAGTAAATTTTTCTAAATAAAAAAAAAAATATTTATTTAGATGATGAAGACTGTGCGGAATGCGAAGAAATTTTGGAAGAATTGGAAGAAATCGATGGGGAAGCCGATATGTTTGGAATTGATTTTGTTAAAATTGCCAGCGTTGATGCTGCCAAGAAATATGAAATTGTTAATATTCCATCTTTAGTTTATTTCAGGTAAAACAAAGAATCTAAAAAAAAAGTATGTGACACGATCACGTTTTCAAATAAAGCTTGCCAAATCTTTCCAATCTAAAAAGTTTCATAGATACATACATACTCGAACTTACTTACTTACTTAAGATGGCGCCCACAGCCCACGATGGACTACGGCCTCAACCAAGAAGCCCCTCCAGCCAACTCGGTCCGTAGTTAGCTGCCTCCAGTTACGCACTCAAAGATGGTTGAGGTCGTTCTCCACTTGTGTGCGCCACCTAAGGTGGGTTCTTCCTCTGCTGCGCAGACCGTCAGGGGTAGATTCGAAGACTCTTCGGGCTGGTGCGTCGGTGTCCATACGCTCCACGTGTCCCAGCCATCTCAGCCGCTGTATTTTCAGCTTCTTGACCAGGACCCATGTTCTGTAACTTTTCGCATGCATAAAATCTGTCGAGAAACGATGGAAACTGAAACAAAATACATGAGCTTTGTTCCATTTTTCAGCGTTTATCGACTGATTTTTTCGATGTGGGAGTTACAGTCCAGGTCGACGTCGCCGTAAAGCCCGTAAAGCTCGTTGTTAAATCTTCTCCGCCATACTTCATCGATACATACTGGACCGAAGATCACCCGAAGAATTTTCCTTTCAAAGCACCCAAGCAAATTCTTATCCTTTTTTGACAGGGTCCATGCCTCTGCCGACCGAGATGATTAGGGTCTTATACAAGGTATCCTTGGTTCGTTTGATCTCTGCCCTGATGTCATTTTGCGATGTTATAGTGGAGCCCAGGTAGACAAAGTCCTTGACGACTTCGAAGTTGTATCTATCCATAGTGACGTTTTGCCCGAGCCGACGATGTTGAGATTCCTTTTTCGATGATAGCATATGCTTCGTCTTGTCCTCATTAACAACCAAACCCATTTTTCCCGCCTCCGATTCAATACATGCAAATGCGCCGGTAACGGCTCGCTTCGTTCCCCCAGTGATGTCAATATCATTTGCATAAGCAAGTAGTTGAAAGCCAATAGAAACACAACAAATAGTAAAATAAATTAAAAGCACTAAAATGAACAAAATACCTAAATCAAATTGATTGATCTTTCTTAAAATTTTTGATCTATTTCTCAAATTTATTTTATTCAGAAAACAAGTTCCTGTGTTGTACGATGGTGATTTGCATCAACATGATAAAATTATAACATGGCTAACATCACAAGATGTTTTCGAAATTAAAAACGAGATCGAAGAAGTAAATCGTAAAATGTTGGATAAACTATTGGAAGAAAATGAATTCATAACGGTCTTTTTCTGTAAGGCTAATCCCTATTTTTGTTTTTTTTTTTTTACTAAATCTTTGTTTCACATTCTATATAGATGAACATAATCAACAAGACAGTGCAGCAGCATTGGAAAAACTAGAAAACATTGACAGCGAAACTGACAATCTTGATATAACTTTTGTCAAAATGGCTGATTCAAGATATGCAAAGAAATGGGGTGTAACTAAACTGCCAGCTATGGTCTACTTCAGAAGAAGATTCCCCAGTATTTACAGAGGTATTACAATATACGCTTAAAGGATTTAACCATTATTTATAAAATTTTAATATTTCAGGTGACCTCCTATCGGAAGATGAAGTCTTAGAATGGCTAAGAAAAAATCGTTTCCGGCAGCCCGAACTTAATATTTTCATGTATGCCCTTATAGCGTTAGGTGTTGGCTTTGTTATGTATACAGCGTTCCTTATGCAATGTTTCAAACCAACACCTCCACCGCCCGTTCAACATCCTAAACAGACGTGATAGACTTACATAATTAATCATAATTTATTTTTAATAAAACAACATGCACGCTATCAATAAACAAAAAAAAAGAAGTAAATAAATAAGCCAATGACATCGAAAAAACTAACGCTATATAGTCTAAATTAGACAATTCAAGATTTAAAAAAAAAAAATCATAAACAAAATAAAAAAAGAAAAAGGAAAAAAATCGTTTTAAATATTTTCTTTAAATAATTTTCAACATTTTGTTATTATTTTTTTTTTCGGAAAATTAAAATAAAAAAAAATTATCTTTCATTTCAACTGACAGTAAAAAAAAAATTATAAACAAAAGCATTTTAAGAAACTAAATCTTAAATCTTTAAAAACATTTTTGTAATATGAAATCTCAGCACGTTTTATAACGTACAATTAAATATAATAATTTAAATATTAATAAAAACAACAATAATTTAAAACAGTATACAAGCGAAGCGTGTTCCTTTTGTTTAAGAATATTTTGAGCTTAAAAGCTCTCCCAAACCAACGCGATTATTCGTCGCGACAAAAGAAAACAACAATAACAACACGGTGGTTGTCAAACAAAACAACACGTTGTTGTTATTGTTTTCTATTGTCGCGACGATTAATCTCGTTAGTTTGGGAGAGCCTTAAGAGTATGTCCCCTTTCACACAGGGCAACTGAGTTGCCGGCAACAATTAGTTCATTGGCGAGAAGGGCAGGAAGAAAGAGGGGGAAATGAAATCTCCCCGGTCAACAAATTCAGGAAACTTTTTTGACGTTTCTCTTCACACTACGTTTGTGTGCGTTCAACCAAGGTAGTTTAAAAGGAAAATACAGCAAGTCTCCTCCAACTTTGTATCTGCGTGTGAAAGGTACAGGAGATTGTTAAGGAGATTTAAAGAAAACGTCAAAAAAATCACCAGCAACTAGTATCTTCGTGTGAAAGGGGACTATGTTCCTGAGCCTGAAATCGCACAATTTCGAAAACTCAATTTTAAAATTACACAAAGTGTTCACACTGAAAATGAAAGAATTTCGTCTGACAGCTTACATTGGAAACCATTTTGATCATTGAAATAATAAAATTTGTTTAAGAAAAAGTTTTAAAATATATTAACTACTATTTTTTTGACGAAAAAAAATTGACTGAAAATTCCCTTCATTTTCATACCAAAATGCCATCAACTTTCCTTCTATAAGTGCCTCAAAATGGAAAGACAAAATTTTATGTGATGGTTTTCAATAAAAGCTATAACTGGCTTCGTTCGTGTACTTTCTGCACTAAAATTCACAGTCTATCAAATATTAAGGAGTGGGGATGAAATTCTCTCAGAGAGAAGTAAAACTGCGAAATAGTACACGAACGCTTTGAACAAATAATTTTTACCGGTTTTTTAACGTCAAATATTTGAAAACAAAAAAAATAAATATCGTCATCATTTCTTTGAAAAGATTTTCAAAATAAAATAAAAAAGTAAGAAAAAGTTAATTTATTACATTAAATTAAATAAAACAGAGGAATATAAGAAAAGAGATGTTCTGGCAAATATCAAAGTGACTTTTGACTGAACTCATATTTCTGCCCGAAGAATTTCTTTGGGCTGAAATTAGCAGAAAGGGGAAATAATTTACTCTCTCGAGAGCGCTCTCTTCTGTGAAAAACTACACATTTTTTGCGTAAACGAACACAATTTGCGTTAAATTTGTAGAAATTCGTAAAAATTCGTAGATTTGGGGAGTACGCGAACGAACCTACTGACGCTTTATTGGGAAATAATTGTTATAATTGTTTTTTTTTTTTTTTTTATGGCGAATGGATTACGATTTCAAATTGATTTTTTTTGTGTAATGGTATTAGTGTATAGTCGTGTCTATGGACCTAGTGTCGTCAAACTGATAGCTGTCAAATGTACAGTGTATAGTGGTGTAAGTAAAACGAAGGACAGATCTGCCGACAAATCCATTCTGCTAAATTGATTTTCTTAGAAAAAAATAAGATTTTTCGATTGGAAGGCGATAATTGTCAAAATCGGTGTGTTAATAGATATGAATAAAAAAATTGGTTTTCCTACCCCATTAATGAAATGCCTAATTTTGTTCACGGTTTTTTTTTTTATTTTCCTGAAAGTACAATACATTTAGAGCTTTTAATTTTGTTTGCGGTTTCAGTTTGTTGGACGAAATGTCAATAGCGTTTTAGTTAAAACAAACAAAAATGACAAAGTTTTTCTCAAAACATAATGTACATAGGTACATACCTACTTATTGCTCAGATACGAAAAAAAAGCTGTAATTTGGTAATTTGTATTTCCAGAATTTCTGAAAAGCTAACCTTAAATGGAAAAAAAGTATTAAAAACCAACGAAAGTACATACAATGAAGTGTTTTACTTAGCTTTTTTATAATTCCGTTCGTTTTAATATTCCATTCTTTTTATAATTATAAATAGATAAAAATAAATTTGGTGGCACAACGGCTCATAGACAGGGTCTAGTGACTTAAAGATACAACTCTCAACCATTCCTATATGCGTGTCTGCAGGAATGGAGGGGACATACAGTTAACTTCCGAATCCCAACGGCTAAGGGGAGCGGCACTTCTCTATGACAAGAGATACTCTTGGAGGATTTGTCACTTTCTCGCAAGAGGCAGTAGCCGTTGGAGTTGGTTTGGGAGAGTCTTTACTCAACTTGATAAACCGAAATGGAAAACGAAGTTAAATAGATTCGAAAATAGAAACAGATTAGACCAGCAACAGCACCGTCAACAGCAACAGCGGCCGCCATTAATTTAGAACCAACGTATTTCAATTGCTCAACACAGATACGAACAGCAGCAGCAACGTACACAGTGCCATTAGGCCTTAAGTCCTTCCTAAACCACACAGAAAATGCCTTGATTTGATATGTCAAACAAATATAAATGTAGATGCTGTTGCTGGTGGCAATATGTTTGAGAAATTTTTGCTGGCCAGTGTGCTGTCTGCTATTGACGGTGCTGATGCTGTTGCTGGTTTAATCTGTTTCACGCAAATTTTGAATGTATTCCAATCAACATTTATGTAAAAAAAAAAATGTACAAAACTTAATGGCCATTGAGCCAAATAAACTTATAAATTAAAAAATTAAAATTAAATTAAAAATTAAATAAGGAAAAGCAAAAGGAAAAAAGGGCGATAACTCTGCAATTTTTTCAACCTCAGCAATTTTGTCTATACTCCCGCCACCACATACGTCTCTTGACTGATGATCGGTTTGACAAATATTTAACAGATTTTTAAAATTATGTTTTGTTTGTTAAATATTTGAAAGGGCTTTCAAAAAACGGCTAAAGAGCTCTTTTGTTCATAAACGGCAAAACCATTACTTTGTGGGAACTGACAATTGTGTATGTATTTTGGGAAGCAAATACATTAAAATGCATAAAAATTTTAAAATAGCTAGATTATATTGTAATATTGCAATAAATTTTTTAAAAAAATTAACTGAACTGATTTTTTTTAAAGATAAAACCGGCATTAGTTTTACAAAATGATGGTTGTCACTTTTGACGATGGCGATCACGATAGCATTTATCGCGCGATCAAGGTGCGATCAAAAATCAGCTCACATCAATACGATATTGCGATACATTTTGTGACGGGCAAGTTGTCAAAAGAACAAAAGTGAGAAAAAATCAGTAGCAGATAAATCTGGCTCAACAAATCGACCCGGAAACCAATTTTATCCGTAAATTGTATGCTTTTTTATGTTTTGTATTTTTTGTGAACAAAATTGTACAAAATTTGGATTTTTTTAATTTTATTAACCTGCTGTATAATGTTCTAAATTATATTGTTCATTTGTTTTTGTTAATATTTTCACAAAAAAATTCTAATATCGTGGCATACTGCGATCAAATTAATGGTGCGTGTTGCGTTCAGTAAAAGTCGCTTGGTTGAACGCAGCAGTGGAACCTAATCGCAATCCACATATCGCGTAGATGTGAGCCTTCCTATTGATTTACATGTGCGGCATCCACATTGTTATTGCGATCGCCACCGCCATCGCTTAGGTTTGCGCAATGCTTTAGACAATAAAAACGGTTTTCTAAAACTTTACTAATGTGATTTGAATAACATATAGCATATTTCAATCAAAAATTTTATATATGTAAATACGGCTGAGAAAATTGTGCAAAAGCCGTTTGTGCCTGTTTACATTGTATTTTTGACAATGCATATTTTCGTTCATCAAAATGTTCCTCGTGTTTACATTATAGAGAAAAAAACCTTTCATTTCAATCTACCCATCCCTATCTCACATCCTTAACAACCATGTATCTCTCACTCACACAAAAAAAACTCTTCCTGCTCAATCCGAAAACATTTAATGAAACTGGCGCATCGGCGTAATTTGGGTGGAATTAACCCTTCTCTTTCTTACTCACACAAAATCTACCCATCTCACTGGATGCGCCGTTCGTCAAAAATACAATGTAAACAGGCACTTTGAGAACTTGGTACAATTTTAACGATGATTTGACTTGGTTCATTTTCTGAATTGGTAGGAATGCACGGGACGCGGCCATCGTCACAAGCAGCGCTACCACAAGTCGGTTTTACTAGCTCCACCTAGAACTTCAAGCTATAATTAGACTACGGATAAACAAGAAACAAAACTGACAATAATGGAATCCACAAAAACGAAAAACTAGCGTCTGAAAAAAAAAAACAATCCACTTTACATATGTTTTTGACATTTCGCATTTTCATACATTTTTGTCTTGTTCTTCAACTACTCTTCTTCGGAAAATCGCTGGTGCAGAAAAAAGTATTTTGGTTTTTCAAAACTATTACTTCCGTTTAAATTAGATTTTTATTCAAACGGAATTAATTAAGTTATTTTGTAGTTTTACCAGGTAATTGAAATAAAAAAATATTAACAAATTTCGCTTTAAATTGAAGTAAAAGAAAGAAAGAAAGAAGTGAAAGCAGCAGGACAAAGAACCATTTCAATCGATCACAAGAAAAATACATAATATTGATTTAAACAAACGTTTTCTGTATACCTATAGTTTGAATTTGTTTACCTATTATTTCGAAAACATGTTGTTTTAAACTTTATTGATAAACAAAAGAAAAAGGCATTAGTATTTTGTTTATCTGGGCAATGGTTAGGTAGGTACCTACCGAAGTTCTTTTTCTCAGACAGTGGTTTTAACTTTGCATTGAGAATACAAACAAATACAAATAATATGATAAGGTATATTAAATCTTTTAATATTTCAAAGAATATAAATTTTGGGTTTGGCTTGTGTTGTCCGAGGACGTAGCTGAATATGTATTGTTCAACAGCCTGTTGTTTTATTTTTTCTTCGAGGCATGCCTATTATTATTTTCGTTCAAAAATGCCAAGTAAATGTTAATGAAAAAATTTAGTGAGTTCCAAGTACATATAGGTACCATTTTGTTAATAGGTACACCTTTTTCCGCTCTTTATTTAGTTATTAGTTATTTCATATTTGTTACTTTTAAAGCTATAAAAGAAATTTAAAAATTATCATATTCCTAATGCATTAAGCCTTCTTGTTTTTCAGGTCATAAAAACGATAATTTTGATGTTACTATGAAACTAGATGAAGTGGTTACATGGTTCGTTTCGTTTCCTATATAAAAATTATATTTCAATGTTATACCTATTCATTAATTCAATTTTAATTAAAGGTATCAGAAAAAGATCGGGACGTATGACAAACAGCAATGGGAAAAGACAGTTGAACAGAAAATTTTAGATGGCTTCACAAGCTTCACACTCAAGAATGCAAAACTTAAAACTGAGTTTATTGACGTTGACTTAGTAAGAGGTATGAAAAAGTGAAATGTATGATAGCAGTTTGTCCCAACAAAATTCTGGTAGTGAATGGTCACACCAAGATAGGAATAAAATTCATTTGGAGGCGGATGCATACGTTCTTGCTGTAGGGATTTTTGTATTTTTTATGTAAATATCAATCTTTCTAATTTTCCTCGTCCTCGTAAGTACAATATCTTGATTTTGCTTTAACAAATAATAAATTTAAAAAATTTGTTGTTTCAAGAGTATGGGAGTATATAGTTAATGTAATGAATCCAAGTTGAATGCAGGAGGAATGTTTAGTCTTTCCACAAGTTTGTTATGAAGATCAGATCTTTGCTTGACCCCTAACTTTTCTCATTCCTTCTCATTCCAAATGACCATGAGGCTATTATTCAAGGTTATTAGTATGTATTGGCATAGAAATCAGAGTGTGACTATCTTTCACTCTACATGATTTTAAATTAACTGCAATAAACCCATTTTTTCAAATAATGTTAGAATTAATGAAAGAATTTTAAAATACTTATTTATTTAATATGTGGAAATAAAATATTTCTTATCTCTTTAAGGCTCCACATTTCCCAAAGCCAAGCCGAAACAATCTCTTTCGACTGTGATACGATTGGCTATACTGCGATACTTTCTCCTTCCAGTATATGCAAAATGGTGGGTTCGACAGACGTCGCACAAAGTTTTCGGCTTGCTTTTATTTTTATATGTAACCCAAATGATAAGTTGGGCTGTGTACACATTCAAAATTTTTCATCGTTTGGATAGCGATGTTGAGGTAATATATTTTACCCAATAATAAATTTGATGCAACAAAATGTCATTTTAGCACATAGTTTCAATATCGGAATTACTTATCCCCATGGCCCTGAGTCTAATACTAAGCTTTATTCATTCACAAATTGTTGCGACTAGTTCTGGCAGTGGTGTCTCATCTAAGCAACAAAGGTATTCCAATGCAACGGGGAAACCAAGAGAACGTGTCAAACGTCGTAAAAAACTTTTAAAGTAAGATTTTTCAATGATTTTTTTTTTATTTACTGAAGCTTTAAATATATATATTTTTTTTTTTTTTTCAGAATGAGAAGCCTTGAAACAGAATGCCCCGCCAATGCGAAACCAACACGAAGCAGAGCAACAACTCCACAAGAGAATACCACAAATCTTCATACCAAGACTTCTTTTGTTCCTTTAAAAGATAACAAATTGTTCATAAAATCTCCAAAGAATTCATTAGAACCCCACCAATTAACAGAAGCTAAACAATCATCTTCCACCGACATACACTCATCAAAGCTGACACTAGATCTCACGGGTTGTTGTAGTTCAAGCTCCTTGCTAACGGCCAGCTCGATAAATGAATGTAAAAAACGTAATGTCAACTGGGACACACCTATTCATAATTTCGCAACAGAAATTCAAGTAGAAAATCCTCTCTTAGTCAATATCAGCGCTCAGGTTAGTACAACCAGCAACAGCAGTGTTGAATGTTCGCCTCGAGAAAATGTTGAAGTCAGTAATGAGTTAAAACCTCAAGAGCCTGAAGAAGATTTGAATAGACTTGAAGATGTAGCCGCAGATGGTAATGGTGGTGCTAATAAACGAAGCCTTGGCGAGGATGATGGTTTCGAAAGTTTAAATGGCAAAAGTTCGAGTGGAGAAGAATGTAATATTCCTGCAGCAGCGATAGCTCCTAATGCACAGCCGATAGAAAAAAATCAATTGCGTTTAAGATTAAATGAGAACATCACTAAAGCAAGAGAAGAAAATTCAATAGTTGAAGAAGTTTTTAATGCATCTACTCCAGTTTTACCCGCATTCAGACGTAAATATCCACTTTCATCTGAGTCAGATATTGATAGATCGGGAAAAAATGTAATCCTTAAATCGTCATCTAATGAAATCTTTTCTAAGAAAAGTACAAAATCCAGTAAGAGTAGTGATACAGATGGAGAAAGTGACGAAGAAGAGATTATTTCAAGCCCAGCATCACTCGCTGCATCAAATTACACTGAATGTACTACTTCGGCAACGGAATGGTTGGGCATAACTACAAATAGTATGTTTAATTTATTTGCTCTTTTAATATAAATATATACAGGGTGATTCACCTAAGGTGTGACAAAAAGCTAGGTTAGGTCGAGAGAAGAAAAAAATCGGATGGGATACATAAATAAAAAAAGACAACAAATATTAAAAAACAAGGGTTAGATTTACATGCTTTTTGTAAAGCCAGAAATCTCTTCTTTTATTTTTAAATAAATCTGTTTTAGGAAAAAGTTTTCGAGATATTAACTTTAAAACTCAAAATTTTGAAAAAAGAAATTTAAAAAAAAATTCAAACTGATTTTTTTCAAAATTTTACGTAAACTGTTATTAAAAAAAAATTATTTAAAAACAAAATAAAAGCAGAGATTTCTGGCTTTACAAAAAAGTGTAGCATGCTGTTGCGACGGTTACAGTTGTTTTTTAATAGTTTTTTTTTTCTTTTTTAAGTCAATTCTTTTAGAAAATTGCCCCTTCCGTCTAAACGAGGGGAAATAGACCCCCATCCCATACGATTTTTTCTTATATCGACCCAACCT
Source organism: Epistrophella euchroma (assembly GCA_947049315.1). NCBI lineage: Eukaryota > Metazoa > Arthropoda > Insecta > Diptera > Syrphidae > Epistrophella > Epistrophella euchroma. Next base: position 112,926,524 of record OX346245.1, on the reverse strand, counting down.
ACACGCTCTACCTTTTTGTCACATCTTAGCTGAATCGCGCTGTATACAAATGTATATTTACATACATAATTAAAGTAAGAATCACTTAAAAAGTCAGTTGGCTCTCCAAAAAATAAGATAACTAGTCTTGTAAAAAAAAATAATCCAGTTATTCTGTTTATCTAACAATTACTTAGCTAGGATATTTTAATTATTATTTCGTTTTAGGTGAGGAGTGTAGTTACAGCTCCGAACTAGAAAATTCTGATTACAAACAACTGTCCGAAGACGAAGGCTACGATATGGATTTCACACCGACTACTATTCTTAATCCTCATGGAAAAACGGGTCGAAGTAAGTAAAGCTTTTGTAATTCAGAATTTTTGGGCTTCTGACGTAAAATAACGTACTAACAGCAAAAGTAGGTCCCAAAAAGATTGCTTTTTTAATTGGTATGCATGTTCAGATTTCAACTCTTAATGTTTTCTTTAACTCGGCATATTTTAAAGGTACAAATAGGAAAAAAAATTAACAGGCCGTGTACAGGTGTTCAGGACATTTTTACCAAAGTAAGCTCTTTGGAACCGGTGGCCTACAGGTTTTGTTGAAGGAAAGGTCACGATCATGTTGTAGATTCGACATTCAACCGCTTGTTTTTCTGTGTTGTTTTCGAATCCTTCAGTCGACGAATACAAAATAGAACAATTTAGGTTTGTTAAGCAATTCCTTTTTAATTTGTTAAGGTTTAGAACTTTTACTTTATGAGTTAATTGTTTTCATTAAAATAAAAGGTTGAGCATTTTTAAGAACTTATTCACCCTTTAAATTTTTGTCCAGCGAGAATTTTGATGAATTTTTTTTTCACTATAAAAATTAAAAATCAATAACTTAAACAACATGTACATGCACAAATAATGCAAACAAAAGAAGCTATAAAGGATTAGAAGTTAAATAATACGGTTTTTCAAAATTTCAAGCTGTCTTTAATATGTAAAGCAGGCCCAACCATTCAATTTTTGTAGATTTTATTTTGTAGACTTAATTTTGTTTAATTGATAGGTTTGCGAAGTACAAAAAATCAAAGAAAATTCACGTATTTTCAGCGCAGTTTGATTATAATGTGAATTTATTTATTTTTCACAAAAACTACTTTCTGTCATAGTACACAAATGGAAAAAAGATTTACACCGAAATCTTCACTGAAGTTGACTTTTTTAAGATTAAATTTTTTGCTGTGATAAACTTAATTATTGTTATCCTGTTCTTTCAGTTAGTTGCACAGTTTGGGAAAATAGAGATATAAAGAAGGCTCAAATGTCTGTCTTGGACATATCGTCGTGCATAATTGAACGTGTTGAAGCTATGCCTGAAACGTGTGATTACATTTACTTTGGTATTTTTTTCTCGGTCATTCTCTCAATGATTCCACCATTTTGTCGATTGTGTGAGGTACGTTTAAAAGAAAATGTTAAAAGCATTTAAATATTTCTATACCTCAATTTTGTCATCTAGAAAACAATTGATTCAGAAGACACTGAAATAAATTATTTGGACATACCAATGCTTCTATGGGAGAAGGCTTCTTTTTCGTTCATTGCCATACTTCAGTTTGCATTTGGTAATTCCCAATGGGAACGAGCTTTATTATTTATTGGATTTATGCAACGTTTATTACTTACTTTGATATTCTTTATGTTATTTGCTGTTGCAGAAAGAACTTTTAAGCAGAGGTAAGTATGTTTAAAATATTCAGCAACCTTTATAAACCTCATTATTTTAGATTTTTATATGCGAAGCTTTTCTCTCATCTGACATCTTCAAGGCGTGCAAGAAAATCCGATTTGCCTCATTTTAGATTGAACAAAGTGCGAAACATCAAAACATGGCTAAGTGTGAGATCATACTTAAAGGTAAATATTAATACTTTTTCTGATTTATAAAATTTATTACATATATCCATTTGAATATGTTTTCATTTCAGAAAAGAGGCCCTCAACGATCTGTTGATGTAATAGTTTCTGCAGCCTTCCTTTTAACACTCCTCTTGTTGGCATTTTTGAGTGTGGAGTGGTTGAAGGATTCAGTACATTTACATTCGCATTTAAATTTAGAAGCCTTGACCTGGTCAACATTCATGGGTATTTTTCTTCTAAGATTCATGACTCTAGGAAATAAGATAAATCGGAAATACAGAAGTATATCGGTTTTGATCACTGAACAAATAAATCTTTATTTGCAGGTTAGACAACTTTTAGTAGTTTTTTTTTGTTTTTTTAATTCCATTTAATGAATTTTCTTTATCTTTTTTTTTTTTATTCCAAAAGATTGAACAAAAACCAAAAAAAAAGGATGAGCTTATGGTATCAAATAGCGTATTGAAGTTAGCTGCTGATCTGCTTAAGGAATTGGAATTGCCGTTTAAAATTTCAGGACTAAGTGCAAATCCATATTTGTATACTACAATTAAAGTGGTTATATTATCTGCCCTATCAGGTGTTCTTAGTGAGATGTTAGGATTCAAATTGAAATTGCATAAAATAAAGATTAAATAAACATTATTTTAATTGGTATAAAATGCATGTGTTATTTTGTTATCAAAATTAAGCAAATAAATTTATTTAGAGGCTACACTTTCAACCATTTGCTTGCGCGTGTTAGGGTGTGTTTATGTTGGAGCTTCGATAAACGATTCGACAATCGACGAAAAAAAAATTACATAGATTGTTCTTGTTTTAAGGCTTCACAATAATTGTTAAAATCTACAGAATATTTAAGTTTATTATTATTCAGTTTATTCAAGATCCTCTTAGGTTAAACCCGCCCGAGGTACCCTTAAGTGAAATAGTAATTAGTTTTCGTGGTTTCACTTAAGCGGGTTTGACTGTACAGCAAAATATTTGTCAGTAATTAACCATTAATTTTTGAAACTTAAATGGTTTCTTGTATCAAAAGGTGAATCGAACGCAAGCGTACGAGTTTTAAACCCACACACCTACTATTAACATGCCAACAAACATCGACATTAGTATTATAATACAATATATGTATTACATACACATTCCATCATTATTCTTTATTCTATCCCTTATTCGAAAGCGCATACAAAGGAAAATGCACCCTTTATTTTAGGAAGAAATATGTTTTTTTAAAACTTTATTCGGCTCTTACAGCCATAATATTGAGTCAATTAAATCTGGTTTTAAATGTACATCTAGATTTAAAATAAGTCAAACTCAGATGCCCAACCAAGTTAATAATATCGTCATACCACTTGTTTCAAAGTTCTCCCAAACCAGCGATTATTCGACGAACGTAAACAACAATAACAATACGTTGTTGTCAAACAAAACAACAAGTTGTTGTTATTGTTTTCGTTTGTCGCAGCGAATAATCGCGTTGGTTTGGGAGAGCCTTCAACCTTGTTAAGTTTAATTCGATTTAATTTAAACAGACTTCCAGAGAGCAATTAAAGTAATTAAACTCGGATGTAAACTCAAAATACAAAACACATAAGCAAGCTACAAAAAATTAAAAATATGTGCACAAAAATGTCAAATTATTGATATAACGTATCTTTTAAATGTCTTTTCAATTAAGTTTTAACGGTTTTACATGCATTTTACTTATGTAAGTGAATATTATGGACATAAGTTTAAATTGTCGATATCGATTATTTTGTTAAAAGGAAAGTTTATTGGCCTCGTTGTGTTGTTGTAATCCCTTGTGAAAAAGCAGCTGATGCAACAACAACAAATTTTTGGATAGGTTGACGACACCGCCTTGGATATGTTCTTGAACGCGAGGCTTTATTTTTCATTAGTTAATTGGCACACTGTAATTTACATCTTTAAATTTAAATGCTTTTTAAACGCCATATTATTCACTCGATACATCCAGATTTAAACTTAAATCCAGATGAATTTACATTGAATTTGTATGATTTAAATCCAGGATTTAAGTTTTAATAAAGTGAATAAAGGCTCTCCCAAACCAACGCGATTATTCGCTGCGCCAAAAGAAAACAACAAAAACAACACGTGGTTGTCAAAGTCCCCTTTCACACAGGGCAACTGAGTTGCCGGCAACAAATAGTTCATAGGCGAGAAGGGCAGGAAGAAAGAGGGGGAAATGAAATCTCCCCGGTCAACAAATTCAGGAAACTTTTTTGACGTTTCTCTTCACACTACGTTTGTGTGCGTTCAACCAAGGTAGTTTAAAAGAAAAATACAGCAAGTCTCCTCCAACTTTGTATCTGCGTGTGAAAGGTACAGGAGATTTAAAGAAAACGTCAAAAAAATAACCAGCAACTAGTATCTTCGTGTGAAAGGGGACAAACAAAACAACACGTTGTTGTTATTGTTTTCTATTGTCGCGGCGATTAATCACGTTGGTTCGAAAGAGCCATAATATGGCCGTAAGAAAACTCACAAGGAATTTTTTTATTATTGTGACATGATTACCTGTCATTTAAACTTTAATGAGGTTTAATGTAGCTTCTATTTATTCACTATCAATTAGCATTGACAGTTAATTTTTTATATATTCCATTGTATATAAATATTGTATACAAATTTCAAAACTAAACAGAATATTGACAATCGTCGCGTTATGGAAACCGATACAAAAAGGGACAATTCAATAAATAAAAATCCCTTTTAAATCGGTTTGTGTATGGAAAAATTCTACATTATTATTCGTTTCTACAACACGCCACCAGACCCTTTTCTAGCGTTTTGAGTAACATCGTGTCTCCACCTGAAATATTTAATAGATTATCTGTCACTTTCGATAGAAAGAAAGAGCGATAGTATACGATAAAATGTTGGTTGGGCATTTTAATAGCTTACTATTTCATTTGTCTCAAAAATTTCACAGGTCAAAGTTATGAAGTTAAAACAATTAAAAGGATTGATTTATTGTTAATTTTGCTTAAATCCACAAGAAAAAGACCAAAACTTCCTTTTGGCATCTACAATTAATTAATTAAATTCGAAAATACACAAAACAACAAAAAATTGAAACAAGTCCACAAATGTCAAAGGGAAAACTGCTTCTTCATAGAATACTGTTCATAGCTTTCTATGACCAAAGCAATATGTGGCAAGAAATTTTTTTATAGAATACTATAAGTAGCCTCCATGAGTAATTTTCATAGTGCCCTATTACACGTTGACTCTAGAGTCATGACTCTTTTCGAAATTGATTGAGTGCGAAGGAGAAAAAAGATCGGATTTCATCTTCGCACTCATTGAATTTTGAAAAGAGTCATGACTCAAAAGTCAACGTGTAATAGGGCACATAGCATGCATGAATGATGATGGATTTACATGTATCTTCATCTGCAAACATCAAGAAAAGTAGAGCGGGATAGAGTGATACCAAAAAACCGAATGTGTGAAAGAGCACCACCATGAAGATGAACATGTTCGTCTTCGTTATAATCTTCGTCTGCGTTCCTATAATCAAGATCTCTGCATTTTGTTCTTCTCTCTCTATCCAACAAACACACATTTTATATTTTGTATCCCCTATTTTTTGCAGAACTTGCATGAAGATACATGTAAATCCAGCATGAAAGAATACAAGATTGCGCCATTTGTTATCTCATTGGTGACAAATGATTTGTAAACAAATATGGCCGCCAGTAGTTTTTTTTAGTTAATCGATCGTTCGGTTGTGTTTTTTCCTTTCTTGCGCGTTTAGTAGTTTAAAAAAAAACAAAGTTTTCGTTTAGAAACACGATTATAAATACCGAATAAATATTTTTCATTTGAAATAAAGCGGTAATGTGTAAAGTAGAATAGATAATTCAGAACTTGTGCACTTTAATTACACTGCACTTACTTTTAATTAATTCAAATTAGAACAATGAAATAAAAATTCAAGTTAAAAACTTTTCCCGGCCTTATCTAGTAGGAAAAAATCATATTTTTGTCTCCGATTGCGCCATACGAGCTGTCAAAAATTACAACAACAAAGCGAAAAAAAATGAAATGGCGTAATCTTGTATTCTGTCATTCATGCATAGCATGCAATACAGTATTCTATATAATCTTTCTCGTTGAGCCACCTTGTAATTGGGTGTCACTTCTATTTGTATTTATTCAATGACGGGCAATGAAATGCCCCAACCAAGCAAAATATTGCCAGTGCCTCAATTATTGCAAATGGAGACACAAATCTATTTTTCATTACACTTAGCCTTATTTTCATAGATTTTGGCATCACTATTTTCTCGTGCCATTTTTGACAGTTTAAAATAATAAAGTTATCTCGCTCGCTCATTCGTTCCATATTTGATATATTTCCATTTTCATTTGTATCAAATTTTGTTTTCATTTTTATTCAAAAATCAACTTTCAGTCGAATTTTTTGAACCCAAGTCGGTGGGTGTTGTCGTGTGTTTAGATTTAGATCACGTCATATTACTTTGGTTTAAAAATAAATAAATGTAAAATTTAAACCATTGCATAAATGTTTCGAGTTTTCGATTGATAAAAGCTTCACGAGATAAGAAAATTTCAAAGGAAATTCCAACGTTTTCCGCTGGCATTTTTCGGAGTTTGTATTTTGTGTTATTTTTGTGCAAATCCAAGACCCGGGTGTGGCGATTTGAAAAAAATCCATCTCGTCATTAAACCGATTTCTCTATATAAAAACCGGCGAATTATCCTTCACTCGGGGGAGGATAGCTAACGAAGCTGGTCCATAACCAGTTTGAGAGTCTAAACATCACGTCCTACTTTCTTCAGTTGATCAAAATTTTTAAACTCGTAATTTTTGCAACTCATTACCGCGGTTCACGAATTCAAAACGCAAAATGCTCGAAGAGTTCCCCATTCCCACCCAATCTAATGCGGAGGAAGACGCTTATTATGACGGCAGTCGGGCATTCCTATGGCTGGCTGACCTCTGCGGGCTATCTGTTGATTTGGTAAGTTGAAGATGTATTTATTCACAGTGTATCTACCTACCTAGTTAGTTCCTCCCTCCCAAGTTCCTATTTATAAAATGGTTTCTCTGTTTTCTAAGACGAAATTTTTCTACAACTTCATGATAATGGGAAGGTAATGGTGATGACATGAGGCGTCTTGGTTGACAATGAAGGTGGCTGCCAAAGCAACACCATCTTCCCACACTTGCTAGGTATATATCTGGCCACTATAATGACGAAAAAATGTCGGATGATTGGTTCACTTCCTTTGCCGTCTGGCTCCTTTCCACAATCTTCATCTTTACCTCTGCTCCCGCCACCCGTTATAGATACTTCCAATTTTTGCAAAAACTTACAATTCTAGATATATAATATATGCATATAATGTAGTTATAGTTTGATCGGAATGTGTTCATTTGCTTAAATAGAGGAGAGAGTGTGTTATTTCGAATATATGTTGTTGTTGCTGTTTATGTTATTGTTCATAATTTCAATAAATGCAAACAACTGATTTAAGCCCAACCAATTAATTCTGTTAAAATATAAAATGTCTATTCTGGTCTAATGGTTAGATTCGAGATTGGCTGGTCATACAAATAAAATTTTAATTTAGAAAACAATGAAACCCTCTGACATCATTCTCGTTTTACGATCATTAGATCGACGGACGGTAGAACTTTGCGCTGTTCCGTTTGATCTTTTTTGTTTTTTATTTTGTTATTTTTTATTTAATAATAAAATTTCTATATAAAATAACTGCTCATATTTTGTTTAGGGAACTGAAATCTTGGCGCGTGGTTTCTCATTATTTGATCGTTTTTCTTTGCTTTCGTTCAATAAAGTGAAGAGCAAAGTCGTAGGTAGTCAATTTATAAAAAAAAAGCTTTTCGATTTTGCATGTGATGCTTTACACAATAAGTAAATAGATATAGGTACAACGTGATTTTTGTTACGCAAGCGAATCGATCAATCAATAATATTTTTAAATAAATCAACATTTTGGCGATTTAAATAGAATTGGCGTTTACAAAATGATCGTAACCAATTATAAGAGAAGCGTAACATTTGTGACAATGGATTTGGAACTTGTGAGAGGCAGTTAGTTGCATTTGCTTTGAATAAAATAAAAAAAGGCACCTCCCTTGAATTTAATATACTTATAATAATTGTCAACATAATCGATTGTCAATTAAGTATTAATTAAACATGAAGGTAGGTACCTAATTGACTCTTTAAAAAAAATTGTCGTTCAATTAAAGCTCCCTAAACCCATTTATAGTTGATTTGAGGTGTTAACATTTGTTAGAAATTTTTAAGAGACAAGAATTTTAAAATGTTTGAATTTGTAGAGTTTTAAATTGGAGCTTGTTCAAAGTTCTGGGATGAGGATTTAACACAAAAAAAACCCACCGAGACGGAAATGACATCATATGGCATAGGAGAATTCAAACTAAAATCAAAATCGAAATAAAGGCTATAATGAATGGGATAGACTGAACGAGTCAACTGTAGCTTTATATCTTCTGTGATTTTGTACCTGTTGTATGAGAAATATAAGCTAGTTAGGTACGTTGAGCAACCGAGACACTGGAGTCAGTTAAATATAACAAAACAGGTAAATTGTCATTCTAAATAAAAAAAAAAAATATATTTTGGGGAAAGTATGATCGAAATCGCTCCATGGCACTTATCCAGATCAACTGATTACTTTTTATTCTTCACGCCAATTACCGAATCCAATGTAGGAATTAAATTCAGTTTTCTGATATTCAGATGATCTAAAGTGTTGCGGATCAAAAACAGTACCTAACTTATTAATTTAGTATGCCAGATGCCAGGGCATTACAACAAATTTTGAAAGTTCCTAGGAAAAAAGTAGTGCGAATCTTATACATAATCGGCATGAAAATATCTATGTAGGTACTTATTTTAAAGAAATGTAAATTTGTAAATGCATTTAAATTTTATTCACATGCAGTTGTATAAATTTATTCAAGAAATTCTTATCAACCGATTCAATGAAAAGAAAGTAGGTACCTACCTAAGGTAGAAAGTCTTTGACATTGAAACAATACATTTGAAGTGTGCATCAACTTATCAGTGAAGAAAGAAAATACAAATTGTATTTTAAATTAGAAATTAGATTTAAATTAGACGATAACTGATGGCAAAAATATTTGTAGGTACCTTACCTTCTTAACCTATATTTAATTCAGCTAGCGAACTCGTGAGATTATTTCTTTTGTTTTATATCCTGCTCTGCAATTGTAAACAAAATGAAAAAATATAAGCTCGTGAGCTTATGTATGTTTTATGCCTGCCATTTAAGTCTTAGTTTAAATAGGCACTTGAGAATTTTATTTGGGGTGCGGTGGCAATGTCATGTTTTGTGCCCCATATTTAATGTACGTCTGTAGTTTTTAATATATGTATGTATAATGGTGTTGTCTTTGTTTTTAAGGAAAGTATTATCTATATTTGGGTTAGGTGTATATTATATAGACTAAATATCTGGAAAGGGACTAAAAGGATTTTTTTTTCTTTGCGAAGTAGTTGATTCGTTTTTAAAGATGTCTCATGCTGTAGTATTTGGAGTATTTTTTTTTTCTAAGGAGTGTGACGATAGTATCATTAATAATGAGGGTCGTATATTATTAGATTAGATCTTAAATGGCTTTTTAATTCAATAAAATTCTAATACGAGACGCAGATAAAGGGGATACTATATATATAAATAGCAAGAACACGGCTAAATTATGATAGAGTGGTGGTGGCTAAATTATGATAGAGTGGTGGTGGATAGGCACTATAGCTAAAGTTTGAATGTGGCCCTAGAATTTTAATGAAGCCAAGATAGCTAAGTTTATGAATTAAACTATGATCTCTGATTATTTGAATTATGATTGTAAAGGATTTTTTAATAATTTTACTTATATAATAAATATTTTTATTTTAAGAAAATTATAGCGCATTATGTGTGAAATATGACATCAGATAAATTAATGTCCACCTGCGCGTTTTCTATTAAACTAGGTGCAGTCTCCGTATTTCGTTTCGAATATTCTGTTTCGTCTGTCTAATAGTCTCTGAGTTATTAACATACACTTTTAATTGTATTTATAAACGTTGGGCCCACCAATAATTAAATTTAGTTACGACTTAAATATTCCAGTAAAATGGACCATAATGGTATGAGCTCTAAATAATAAACCATGTATGGTATTACCTAAATATTTACATGGACTATAAATAATGAACTTTATATCGACTTGTCTCCAAAAAATTGAGAATATGGTGTATGGTTAATTATTTAGTATCAATAACGTTATGGTTAATTTCAATGCAATATTTATGTCACAACTAAATTTGATTATTGGTAAGGCCCGTTTTCTCATTAAAGACAGCCCTCAAAATTATAATTGTTGTCTAAGGCCGATATTTTTCACTAAAAGTTGAACATAACTTGAGGATTTTTATTCTCAACTTGTGAATTCACACAAAGTTGACGTCTTTAACTTTCGATTATCAACTTTAGAGTTGATCAACTTTAGATTTTGTCAACTCCCGGAAAAGGTAAAAGTTGACCGAGCAGACTTAAGAGTTTACATAAACATGTTTTTTTATCATTTAAATTTTGTTACAAAAACAGATTACGGACAACAAAAGGTTAAAAATACATCAGGTACTGCTCCGAAGCAATTCTTTTTGGTAAATTGGCCATCAATTTCTTTGCGCAGTAAATGCATTCGCGATTTTCTCCGATGCTTTTTCCTTGATGCGTTTCGTGGTATGATGTTACAATACACAATTTACCATAAAGTAACACGCACAAATATTGAAAAACTTCAAATTAAATAACACAATAAATAAAAATTAAAATTGAAAATGATAGTTCTGTTTTATTTTCACAACTATCCCAGGGATATTATTCAACTGGGGAGTTGAGAAAAAAGGAGTGAATAAAAAGAAATTCACACTTGCGTTTCAACACTCGAGTTTTGGTAAACTCTCGAGTTGATCAACTTGAGAGTTTGCTTCAAGTTGAGCAATAGTGGAAAAAATGGCCCTAAAGTTATCTTACTTGAGACAACAGAATCAGACAACAAAATGTAATATTTTTTTTATTAAATAAAGTAGGTATTTCTGAATGTTTCGAACTATTTAGACACTTTCTTAACTAGTCAAATTTAGTACATTGTCTTGTCTTTTAAATATCATCATTAATGATCAAGAGAAATCAAAAGTTTTTGAAATCCAACGTTCGCCAAACATTTCACATAGAAGGTCCAAAGTTTGCCTAGCAGTGTGTGCATTCACTTCATCTTGTTGGAGCCACAAATTAGGCTGTTGATCCGCTATTAGCTTGTTCATACACAGCCAGTCAAAAATTGTATCAAGATCTTGTTGTAGCATAATCTCGCACATACTAATATTGCTACCACTAATATATATTAAAGTATCGTCAGTAAATAAACATAATTTAAAATTTGTTAATGAATTTCCAATATCATTTATATAAATAAGAAATAGCAAAACACCCAGAACTGATCCTTGTGAAACGCCGATGTTAATCTACTTTTCGGTGGAATAAATGTCATTGACTCTCACTTTTTGCATTCTGTTTGATAAGAAGCTTGTGAACCAGCAAAGTTCCTTTTCACGAATTCCATATTTGTAAAGCTTTTTTATTAATATACCTCTCTCTATCGTCTCAAATGCTCTTTTCAGATCCAAAAAAACTGCCAATATAGTATTTCCCTTTTCCATTTATTTTTTCCGTTCTTCCTTATAGTCGTTTTTGAGATAAATAACTTTCTTCAAAACGGTTGTATGTACCGTTATTTTTGTAACTAAAAATAAATTTAGGGAATCGTCTTAAAATCTTTAGTTCCAAGTTTGAAAAAAAAAAAGATTACTTCAGTAGCTTACGCTGTAGGTCGAGGTCCAGACAGAAATACAAACAGACAGACAGACAGACGTTAATGTAAGGTTTGATTGAAATCTCCAAAACGTGCCCTATCCTTGTACATCGCAAGTAAAAATATTTTGAAAAACGATGGCAGTACAGATTTGCTTACACAATTTATTCTTTCCTTATTTAAAAAAAAAAAACTCACTGAGAATTTTGAAAAAAGGATTTATTGTTAAAATTGTAGATTATAACACCACGAATAGATATTTTGTTAAGAAATTCATAAGAATTCGTTTTGTTGGTCGCGGTCAGTTCAAATGCATTCTCTTTTCCTTATCATTATGATAAATTAAAAAAAGGTGTATAATCTATATCCGTTAAATTATCACCAAACGAAAATCATTCACTCATATCATTAATAAAAGATTAAGTTTGTTCAAAGTGCGGGTATAGTTGATAAAAATATAAACAAATTATATTTTTAAATAAAAAACATTAACCTCGTTTTTGTTATATCTAGAGACAGCGACTGATATTTAGATACGAAGTTCTACCATCGTAAAACACAATCAATCGAAAACGACTTTGAACTTGACTTGTTTATCTTAAAATTAAGTGGCCACTTAAATGTAACATTGGTTGAGTTCATGTAGACCCTTTTAGATTTTAGTTACCTACGCTTCAATTAAATTACGTACAAATCAATATGTACAAGTACATAAGAAAACAACAACAAAACCTTTAACGACGTTTTATTATCTGTGTCGATTAATACTCAGAGTGGCATGTTAATAAAAGTGACAAATTCACAATTATTCATCATACTTATTAGGAAAATAATAAGGTAGATACCAACTTTATTGACAAAAAGGAATGAATAAGCGACGAGAAAACAAACAAGTTCCGGACCGCAGTTTTATTCGGCTTAAGATATCAGTAAACTTTGAACAAAATAACAAACATAATTATTACTTTATTTAAATAGCGGCACTTGCTGTGGGTCAATTATAAATTCATTTGTCATGGGCCAAATAAATGATAAAAAACATCTGCACAACATTATGATATACTTACATTTATATAAACAAAATGTACTCAACTCTCATATGCCAATTAGATAAAAGTAAAGCGAATTATGACAGTCAACGCAGTAGGTAAACAAAAATTTCATTTACTAATTGCTCGCACGTTTCATTTGGGTTGCTTATTTTACATTTTTAGTTAGTTTTTTTTTATTTATTTAATTTATGTATCTATTCCTTTATTATTTGGTTAATTAGGTTAATTTACCTAAAAAATGACATCTTTGTTCGTTAGGTACACATTAGATCATTTGGATTAGAATTGTCCCCCCAAAAAAAAAGCAATTCGAACAAAAGCTTGAGGTAATATATACATATATAATATATTCTAAATTTTTATCAGATGACATTTTTTGTCAGAAAAAAACGACATCCAATCATTGTACATATTTGTGATGGACTCACCTTAAAGTTGAACAGTTCTAATAAAAAAATAACTTTTGTATGAACTTTAAATACATGAAACAAATAATACTGGGAACATTCAACAGTTTTAAACCGAGCAGTCTGCAAGATTTGACGTCAACTGATTTCTAAAATGACTTCAAGTATGTAGGTAGGTAGCATACTGCCTTTTCTGGAGGTAATATTAAACCGTTGTTTAAATCTGGCCAATGTGTCTAAATTTAAAAGATCTCAAACATATTAATTCTAGCAATAGTCCAGGGTAATCCCTAGACAGCAAGTAAAGAAGAAGGTTTAAGAAAATCGGTAATGGGTTGGGGTTTTCAAATAAAATGCTTCGTTACATTAGTAAGCACTAAATATGAGTTGATACATAAGTAAATACTTTAGTTTCGATACCAAGTACTTTTTAGAACGAAGTTCTTTAGCCCAGGGTGGGGGGTAAATCCAAAAAACGACAGATCTTTTTCGACCCTTCGACCCATGGTGGCGCAATGGGATAGTTGGTTGCTTCTTAAGAAGCGAAGAGTTCGGCGTTCGAATCCTGATGGAGACAATTTTTTTTTTTATATATATTTTTTTTTATTCCGTCACATGTACAATGTGCATTGAAAACATATTACAATTTCCATTTCGTCAAATGTATCATAATCCATTGAGAATCCTATAGAATTTTGAACAGTGGGAGATGCAAATGAAAAAATTCCATTCTGTTCATCTGAGGTTCGAGCCCGCGACCTTCTGGTTAATAGCTGCCTGCGCTTCCGCTAGACTAAATCGAGTTATAGAATTTGTATCTCGAATATTAATAACTTTTATACTGAGCGTTTTAATCATTTTTATCATTGCACTAATGTAAAGTGGTGCCTTCTAAATGTCGACATAAACAGTAAAAAAAAAAAAAATAATATGCTGAGGATTCTTTCATTAACGGTTGACTTTATTCCGTCAGTGTTTCTCGGCAAGTGCAAGTGCATTATTTATTTAGCCGAGGGTTGGGGATTAAATCCAAAAAACGACGGATCGTTTTTGAACCATGGTGGCAATGGGGTAGTTGTTTCCTTCTTAACCGAAAGGTTCAGCGTTCGAATAAAATAAAAAAAAAAAAAAAATATATATAAAGAATTCAGTCTTATTGTGAGTGTTTCACCCGAACAATATTTCACCTTTAAATTTTTTTCGCCCGGAATTTAAAAAGCTTTTGTGAGTTTCGACCTTACGAAACATACGTTTCCCGCCTCGGAAATATGGGTGAAAATTCAAGCCGTCAATGGCATTATATTCTCCCCCGAAATGAATGTTAACAGTAACATGTAACATGTATGCACTTCGCATTTCACCGCCCTGACGTCATAGGTCGAGATGTGTTATTTGTTTATCGAATGCATTTTGAGCATCAGCATTTGTATAAGCGCCTTTAAGCATGCTGTCTTGTTCCGCCTCAATTTTATCCATACCTTATTTCGATAGACTAAAATTCGCAGTACGTATCAAAGGGCAAATTGAACTTTATGATTTTCGGTGTGGTTAGTGGTTGATGTGTGCTTATAAGTTTTTATAATAAAATTGTAATATTTACTTATTTAATTAAAAGAACTTTTTGTTAATTGTTTAGTGACTCTTTGAATAAAAGGAATGATTTGTCTTCGAAAAGTATTCCCATAGTTGTCCATCGGATTATTGTGGAACAATTTTGCATTGAAGTTATAATAAATTTGCTGCACAATAACAAACAAACCTGTTGCTAATCTTTTTACATAAAATTTCATCTGCAAAGCTCATGCTAAATTAACAATTTACGAATATATAAAGTTCTCTTTTATTTCGATTCTATTCAAATTCAATAAGTGAATACGGGAATTTGACACAGTGGCTTTTGACTGAAATTTCAGATTTTTTTGCGTTCAATAAAAAAATCTGAAATTTCAGAATCTGAAATTTCAGATTTCTTTGCTTTGAACGTACCCTGTTTGTCTAATTTATTGCGCTGTATTACCTTCACACATCAAACAAATTATTTTTAACAAAAACCGGTGGTTTTTAATAAGAAAAAACTTAACTTTGCTTTGTTAAATATATGTACATACAGTGGTGTGAAAAACATTCCGGATTTTTTTGGTAAACTGCATTGATTGTTGGTTTGTGATATAAAAATGAAAAAATCAAATGTTTGCAATTTTTTCCCATTTTTATTGAATATATTTAATTATTTGAAACAAAAACCATGGAACTTTATCCATCAAAACAAAAAAGAATTCAAAAAATTA
Organism: Epistrophella euchroma; assembly: GCA_947049315.1. Taxonomy (NCBI): domain Eukaryota; kingdom Metazoa; phylum Arthropoda; class Insecta; order Diptera; family Syrphidae; genus Epistrophella; species Epistrophella euchroma. Next base: position 112,910,945 of record OX346245.1, on the reverse strand, counting down.
AAGTTAATTCAAAATTTTAATGTGAAAAACTAACCGGATTTTATTTTTTTGCAATTAACTTTTATTATTTATTTAATATTTTGTCCAGTAACCCCTGTTTTTTATCACAGCTCGGCATCGACGAGGCATTGACTGGATTAAATTCTCGAAAACAGAAGCAGGAATATTCTCCCATTCATTTTTCAAAGCTGCAAAAAGAGAAGTTGTTGACGTGTGCTTTTTTTTCCCAACCCGCCTTTTTAAAATGGCCACAAGTTTTCTATTGGGTTTAAATCGGGTGATTGAGATGGCCATTCTAAAACACGAATATTTTTAGTTTCAAACCACTCTTTTAGCAACTTTGAAGAATGTTTGGGGTCATTATCCTGCTGAAAAACCCAACGCAGAGGCATTTTTTCCTCTGCGTATGGAAGCATTACTGACTCCAAAATGTCTCTATATTGGGATCGGTCCATAATTCCTGTGATTTGGTGTATAGGACTGCAGCCTGCTCCTGAAAAACAGCCCCAAACCATTCACCGAGGCTCCACCGTGCTTTACTGTAGGGAGTACATTTGCAGGCTTTAATCGCGTACCTTTTGAGTGCCTCACTGTCCTTGCATTATCGAAGTAAAATAAGTTGAATTTGCTTTCATCACTGAAAAGCACACTCCTCCATTTGCTTAAAGACCGGTTAAGATGATTTTTTGCAAATTCAACCCTGGCTTAAATGTTTTGATTAGGAATTTTAAGTCTTTCCCAAATACCTTTTACGGATTACCTTTTTGTTACGATGTTTAGCAGTAAGAAGAGGTTTTTTAGCTGGTCGAAATGCAAAAAGACCGAAATCTCTTAAACGCTTCCTGACCGTACTTGGCCCTATGGGTAGATTAAGTTCATCATAAATTGTCTTTGAAGTCGCAAAAGGGTCTTTAAGCACGAAATTCTGTATGCGCCTATCAGTTTAAATTGTTGTTTTGCGAGGGCGTCCACCAAAATGATCTGCTTCTACTGATTTTCCACTTTTAAATCTTTTAATGATGTCGCAAACCGTTGACGTTGGAATTTTTAAGATTTCAGCGTTTACTTTTTGTTTTATAACGGCTTGGAACTTTTCTATTATTTCGTATCGAATCGCGTTTCTATAAGGTGTTTTAGCCATATTATGCACTATATTATTTCAACTTACATAGCTCTCAACTTGTAAAAACGTTTTAATCTACGGCTTGAGTCAAAAGACTCGAAGAAACCGTTACTTTAACATCGAGACTTGCAATCTTCTTGAAATCCGGTTAGTTTTGCACAGGCATGTTACTGAGTAACTTTATAAAATTATTTTTTTTTATTGTTCTTGTAAATTTAAATTAAATTTTTTAAGGTTATAATTAACTTGTCTCATACTCTTTACAAATTATTAAAAAACTTATGGAAAGTTGTTAATTTTCTACTTGGTATTAAGAAAATCATTACTATGGGAAAAATCCGGAATGTTTTTGGCAGCACTGTATGTACATAAATACGTCAGAACAGTGCGTTTACTAAACATGGTACATATTCAGCTGGAAAAAAGCTGATGTCAGCTTCATTTAATTTGTGTTTCCTTTTTTCTGACATCACTGAGTGACTATGTCAGCCAAGTTTTAGATGAAAATTTATAACAAAATGACAATTTTTCTTCATAGCACATACAGGTGTTTGCCTACTTGTAAGACTTATCGTTGGTCGGTAATTAATATGATAAAATATAAAAAGCCTTTCAATTGAGTCATAATCAACCGTACCCTACCTATGGGTGTATAAATATATAAAAAGATTTACTTATATTCATGATATCAAATATGACGCAAAAGTTACACAAACTGTTGAAATCCATTGACGTTATGATGGGTTGTTAGAAAAAAAAAAAAACAAAATAATAGACAATCTTTTTTTCTGACCATTAGGTTATTAGGGTATCTACTCTACCTACAATGTATTTAATACGAAATAGTGTTGGCTGTTTAATCGAACTCTATGTAGTGATTAGTCATAAAGTTTCGTCATGCTTTAAATTCGCTATACGATTCACGAGAATACGTGGGAACCTGAAAGAAACTCTAAGATTGCATAATACAAACAAAAAACCTTATAGAGATAAGCTTTTGTTATTTATTTTTGTTTTGCTTTCAGATATTTCAATTATAATTACGTTTTAAATTTTTAAAATTCCCGCGTAATGAGAGATAAACAAAATAAAAATACATACATATATGTACACAATTTTATTATTTTTTCGTTAATATATTTAAAAGATTAGCATCCGCAGTGAAATTTCAATAATAATTTTATATTTTTTTTTAGTTGCAATATATATGTATATGTATGCATGTACAAGCACAAGTAAATAAGTACTTTATATAGCTAGTTAAAAATAAAATTAAATTTGATGGCACAACACAGCTCATGAAGAACTAGGGCCTAGTGACTTACAACTCTCAACCATTCCTGTGTGCGTGTCTGCAGGAATGGAGGGGACCTACAGTTTATTGCCGAATCCGAACGGCTAACGAGCGGCACTTTTCTGTGACAGGAGATACTCTTGGAGGATTTGTCAATTCCTCGCAAGAGGCAGTAGCCGTTTTTTCTTTTAAATAAATAGGTGGCGAGGCTGGGGATCGAACCTTAGACCTCCGGCATGACAGTCCATCGCACTAACCATCACGCCACGGCTACTACTCTGTAAAAGCGATTCGAACTGTAAAAGCGATTCGAACATGTTTGCCCTCATATAGCTAGTTATGGATTCATAAAAAAAAAATACCCCTGGTAAATAGATCGCCCTTGTGGCACCTACCGAACATGGATTACATGTCTTATGTGCTATAACGTAACGATATAGGAAATACGCGTAGGAATGCCCTTTTTCAAGCCCTTTCGAAAGAAATATCAATGACGTCAGTGGCAATTATGTATCCGAAGAAATTGAGCTGAAATTAGTTTGAGTACTCCTTATTTAGCTGCAATTTACCCCAAACGCGATGACTCATCACATGAAACTATGAGGCGATAGCTATAAAACAATTCCTCTATAATCTTTGCGCAATCTTTATCTATCGATTGGTATGTTTAGGATGTCTGTAGTGCAAACAGTCACTTAGCAGTAGGGCGCGAACGGTACATGTTTTCGTGACGGTCCTCTTTTCGCTACATCACACCCAACCGTCCGAGAAAGACAAGTAATCCATGTCAAAAATCGAACTCGAGATTCTGATCAAACTTGACACTACGATGATAGGGAAGACGAAAAAAGTGGGTCTCGCAATTCTGTCCGTCTGTTTGTCTGTATGTTCGGCTATAGTCTAGACGGATTTTGTTAAACTTTTTTTTTTAACTTGGTACCGTCTTCTCTTCTTGGGACTTGGAATTATTTCAATAAGTAAACACGAGCTACATAGACTAAGAGCCCACAGCAATTTGTGGGTGTGAAGTATAGCAAAAATTCAATGATGCAAAATGATAGGTCCTTTATTTTCTATTCGCAAATATGCAAGTCTTGCAAGTTGTGGTTGGGGCGTTGCTGCAATAAAAATGCATTTCTTTCTGTAAGCCCAGATAAAAGGTATACCATTAAAAAAACTATATTTTATAAAAGAGCTGAATACCATAAAGATAAATATGAGGGTCCACGACCTCTTAGGTGGGGACCTAATGACATCAGTACAGAGATCAAACGAAGAATTACTCTTGCCAATCGCTGTTTTTTTCGGGCTAAGAAGGCATTTGAGTAATAAAGCCATCTCTCAGAGAACCAAGGAGACCTTATATAAGACCCTTATCATCCCGGTCCTGCTCCTATGTGGCAGAGGCATGGACCCAGTCTAAAACGGATGATTATCTGCTTGGGTGCTTTGAAAGGAAAATTCTTCGGATGATCTTCGGTCCAGTATGTATCGATGGAGTATGGAGAAGAAGATTTAACAACGAGCTTTACAGCGACGTCGTCGACCTGGTCAAGAAGCTGAAAATACAGCGGCTGAGATGGCTGGGACACGTGGAGCGTATGGACACCGACGCACCAGCCCGACGAGTCTTCGAATCTACCCCTGACGGTCTGCGCAGCAGAGGAAGACCCCACCTTAGGTGGCGCACATAAGTGGAGAAGGACCTCAACCAACTTGGAGTACGTAACTGGAGACAACTAGCTAGGGACCGAGCTGGCTGGAGGGGCTTGTTGGTTGAGGCCGTAGTCCATCCTGGTCTGTGAGCGCCATCTAAAGTAAAGTAAGTAAGTACAAATTTTTGGTTTACACAGATTCACTGGGTATTATACTGTGAGAAGTGAGAGTTTAAGTTACTTTACTTACTTTGAGGTGCGGGAATAGAGTGCTTGCTATGATGACATTTCGCCCCGCCGCGAAATCAATGAGCCTGAGTCCGTTACCGGAAGTGTTGTCGTGCAGGCTGTGTCCTCCGACTATCGAACCAAAGATGCCCTCCTTTCCGATCTTGGCGTTGAAGTCGCCAAAAATAATCTTGACGTCGTACTTGGGGCACCTATCATACGTATTTTCTTCCGTTGGGGCATGGGCACAGATCAACGTGATGTTTTTGAACTTTACTTTGATGCGGATTGTGACCAGGCGCTCGCTTAAATTTCTGAAGCCCAAGACTTCTTGCCTAAGCCAACCCCTTACCACAACCAAAGAGCCGCTGACCCTGCTCCTTGCAGCACTCGCCGAAGTAGATGTCACACGATTGCATCCTTCGTACGCCCTCTCCATCCCATCGCACTTCCTGGATGGCTGTTACATCAGCCTTTAGCCTATCCAGGTTCTCCACTAATTGTTCGGCTGCACGTGGCCTGTTTAGGGTCCGGACATTCCACGTGCATATCCGAAATTCATTGTCCTTATTTCGTTTGCTGGGGTCGTCAACATTGAAATCATCCATATATCCGAGGCTTGTTGTCGTTTCGGAACCGACATTTTTTCCGTGGTAGGGAAGTCACCCCGACGCACAACCCCCTAGCCTGGAGGACCAGATCCTTATTATAACTCCAAGGACGGGGAGCCGGATAACTAGACGCCACCGTTGATTCCATCTGGGGAATTCTTCCGCTGACGTTCAAATGGGTAGATATGTGTCCTCTATAACCTCTGTCTATCAACTCCTACTCTCGACCTCCCCGTGGTGAACGTCGGGTGCCTAGTACCTTAACTGAAGATGGGGTTCCAATCCCTGTGGACGGTTTAGGCGGCAGTAAATGAGAGAGGGGGGGAGGAGTGTTCAAATGAGAGTGTTATTTTACAAGAAACCAAACCAATATTGACACTTGTTACTTAACTTTTGATACTTAGACACTTTCAACTTAACACAATGCTCTAGGTCTATGGAAATTAAAATATTTGTATACATTTTGCTTGTTTTGAATTTTGTCGTAATGAAATCAACGTTGAGGAAAAAGTTCAACATCTCAAATTATTTTAAAAATTTTAATTTCTCAAAAATAAAAAACATGAAACTGGGAATGAAAAAGTGGTGTAGTACACGTTTTACAAAGTCCAACACCTAATAGTTTTGTCTCTTTTTGCCTTTAGGGACATACTTAAGTTCATCTAAAAGTTGACAACCATTTAGAAGAAATAAAAATGACAAAAAAAAATATAACCTACTAACAAATCGACATCTTCACAAAGTTACATAATCTTCAAACTTAGTCTGAATTACCATTTAGACTTGTCAAACAATGAATAAAATTAATAAGAATTTCTTGTGGTTTTTTCAAAGTTTTATTTTGTTTTTTTTTTTTTTTTTTATATAAACAAGCTAAATACTTAACCAATTAGGTTTAAAATAAATATCACGCCATTTGGTATTCGCTACAAATAACGCAATGACAAACAAGAACATTTACCGATGCAGTTGTTGCCCCGAAAACCTATTAAGAACGATTTTAATTAAAACTTTTGTATTTAAATTAAATAAATTTAACCTCAAATCAACATTATCATTTGAACTGATAGTGATTTTAAGTGTATATGTATGTCAGTGGTTTAAACTTGAAAAAAAAAACAACACATCTCATTCGGGGTATTAGTTTGTGAAGTACTTACTTTTACTCAATCTACAAAGAGTGGTGTCCAAGTCCATGTCTGTTGAAATCATTTGATGAATTTTAAACAGGTCATTGAACATGGATCATGTGATTCATTTAATTTTCCATTGGATAAAATTTACCTTAACTAAAGGTCAACATTATTACTACATTTGTGTATATAAAACACTTGCAGGGTTGGTTCGTATTCGTATATGGTCTCAGAAAAATTTTATATAAAAATTGATTTTGAATATACAGGGTGTTCCGTATAAGATGCACCAAAGACCAAGGGCGAGTAGGTTGGGTTAAATAAAAAAATAAATTTGATGGCACAACAGCTCATGAAGAACTAGGGCCTAGTGACTTACAACTCTCAACCATTCCTGTGTGCGTGTCTGCAGGAATGGAGGGGACCTACAGTTTATTGCCGAATCCGAATGGCTAACGGGCGGCACTTTTCTGTGACAGGAGATACTCTTGGAGGATTTGTCAATTCCTCGCAAGAGGCAGTAGCCGTTTTTTCTTTTAAATAAATAGGTGGCGAGGCTGGGGATCGAACCCCAGAGTAGGTTGGGTTAAGACAAGAAAAAAAATCGTATGGGACAAGGCGGGAGGGGCCCGTTTAGGCGGGAGGGGCAATTTTCTAAAAAAAAAATTACTTAAAAACAGAAAAAAAATTATTTAAAAGCAACGGTTAAACTTACAATGTCAGGCTATACCTTTTTGGAAAGCCGGAAATCTTTTCTTTCATTTTTTTTTTTTTAAATAAGTTGTGTTAGTAAATAGTTTTTGAAAAATAAATTTTCAAACTCGAAATTTTGAAAAATAAAAAAAAAACTTTCAAATTAATTTTTTTCAAAATTTTATGTAATTAAGTATAATTTTTATTTTCAAAATTCAATGCTCGTATTAATTTTCAATAAAATACAGAAAACCGGATGCTAAAATGTCTTTTAGTTTTTGAGAAAATTGAAAATAACGAAATCTACTTTACTACTTAATTTGTAGAAATAGGATCTTTTGAACAACAAAATAATGGATGGAAGTCGAATTTAAGAAATACTTACTTTTGTTATTTTCAATTTTTTCAAGAACTAGACCACATTTTGAAGCCTGGTTTTCAGTGTTTAACTAAAAATTGATGGGAGTATTTAATATTAAAACAAAAATATTACATAATAACGTAAAACTTTGAACAAAATCAATTTGAACACAATTTTTTAATTTTTTTTTTTCAAAAATTTAAGTTTGAAAATTAATTTTTAAAAAACTGTTCACTAAAACAACTCTTTTTAAAAACAAAATGAAAGCACATATTTCTGGCTTAACAAAAAAGTATAGCATGCCGTTTTAACTGTTAGCGTTGTTTTTAAATAATTTTTTTTCTGTTTTAAGTCAGTTTTTTAGAAAATTGCCCCCCCCCCGTCTAAACGGGGGGAAATAGACCCCCCTTCCTATACGATTTTTTTTTCATGGCTTCACCCATCCTACGCGCCTTAGCTCTTTGCTGCACCTTATACGGAACACCCTGTATATGTATGTAATTAATAATTGCAATAAATATAATATTGGTGGCAAGTTTTGGATTCGTAAAAATGTCAAATTCAATAAAGGCTGCAAGGTTTCAGCATATAACCACCATCTGCGATAGTAAAACATATTACATAAATATTTTATGTTTTTCTAACAAACCCGTGCTCGCCTTGCTTCGCATTCTTAAACACTTTTTAATTTTTCATTTAAATAACCCTTTTTTTTGTATATTTTAGTTATTTTTTTGTTAATTGGTCTAAGATTTGAAAAAAAAAAATTAGTCTAGCCTTTGTCCATCCTCATGTTTCAAGCTCTCGGTCTACCAATTCGTAGTAATTTTAAACAATCACTTAGTAATTTTCTGAGATTAAGAGGAATAAACAGAAAGACAAACAAACTTTCACATTTATAGTATTATATAAAAAGATTTTTTAATTTTATTAAAAACCATTACCACTGGAAACGGAAACCCAACAAGATCTACCACCGTAAGTTTTTATAGGCTGGAGTTACAGCTATTTCACGGCTGCCAGGCCCATAAATCAGAGTCCTTGAGTGGTATGCGTAGTCTATTATGTTCATTTTTAATTTGACACAAATTTGTTTTCGCGGGCACTACCGAAGTACGTAAGAAGGTCCATCCTAATGTAGATTTTATTGTTTGACGACTGCATTTGAATCATTTAGGTGATCTGAAAAAAGATGGTCCCGGAATTCTAGCTGTAACCTTGGCCTACATAAGTGTACATCTCACCAAATGACTGAAGAGATATTCTTCAAACTTGTAAACCTTATTAAGTTTTTAGTTAATTTTCAAATAGATTGAATTTTTTAAGATACAAACAAAATGTAATGTATTAAATTAATTCCAGTTCAATTACGTATCACTCTTTCATTTTGCATTTAAATCGATCACGTTTTTTTTTTTTATATTTTAGTTATTTTTTTCCCTAAATTGGTCTAAGGTTTGAAGAAAAAAAAATACGCAATGTCCATCCTTATGTTCTCTCGCTCTTCCAATTTTCACTAAGATATTTTTTTTAAGTTAAGAGGAATAAAAAGACAGACAAACAAACTTTCACGTATATTAATTAATAGGTTTAAGATAAATTTGAGTTCAAACATTAATTTTTCAACAACAATTCACTAAAAACTTTGATTAAAAAAAAATTGAATAAAGGATTTCTGACTTAAAAAGGAACGATAGCATGACAGTGAGGCTCGCCTTTGTTTTCAAATAATTTTTTATATTTTGTTTTCATTGGATTTATTCGTATCGGAAAGGAAGATCCTTTTCAATGCTTTTAAGAGAAATGATTTCTGATTCAGTAACTGAGGACTCGATTTCGGGTGTTCCCCAAGGTAGTGACCTAGGCCCACTACTTTTTATAATTGATATGAATGACACGTAGAGTGCAAATCTTCGCTGACAATGTTAAACTATAATATAGAATCATCAGGAAGCAGTGCGGCTTTGTAGCTCTGCAAGGTGACATAGTTGTTTGATGGATGTTATCATTGATGGCAATCTCTTTTTGAATGTGTCCAAATGCAAGTAAAACAGAAACAAACATGCAACCTAAAATTTTAACATCTAGAACTTACATTCCAAATTAAAAAAAAAGAAGTTGTTTATAGGATCAACAACTAATAGCTTGGTTTTATAAAACCCATTTTTTTACAACGAATTTGTTTAATAGATACAAATTTAAAGTCATAGCTCTCGAAAATTTTAGTTTTTAAACAAGATGTCCGACTCAGATTGATGGCGCTTTTCAATAATAGTTTGTGCTTATAATTACCTAAAATTTTCAGTTAGTAAAGATATTTAATTTAAACACATTCCGACAGTAAGCCCCTTTGTTAAATTAATTTTAAAAAAAATAACGATGCAGTGAAATAGTTTCCGTCCCTGGAAACTAAGTCCCACTAAGGGGCTGGTTAAAGCGATCAGGAAAATTTAATGTTTTATCATACGATTTGAAATACACTTGTCAAAACAATTAAGGGAACAAAAAAAATCTTTTTTTTAGTGTTTTTTTTCTTTTTTGACGAGTTGTATCTCTGTGGAAAGTGGTCGTATTGAGATGAAACAAAAAGCATTCTGAAGCTTCATGTTTTTTGTATTAAAATTTTTTAGAAAATGATATTTTTAGGTACCGCTATTGCGCAATCATACAAGCAGCACGACCCAAAAATTTAATTTTGTTTTTATTTTTTTAACATTGTCATTTTCTTTGAAAAATTTTTTTGACCCAATTTAATGTTTCATTTCGATAACTTGTTTTTTCACCTTTAAGGTCGTCTTTTTTCATCATTCTACAATTTTGTTTCAGAAGAATATCTGGCTTTGAATGGAAAAATAGAATTTTGACTTTGACTACCAATATCTTCGCAAGGAATAACGACACGGAAAATTTAAGAGTAGTTTTAGAAACTGAAATTAATTTTTTTTCAAAACTTTATAACGGTTATTTTTTTTTTTTTTTGCTTCTCACCGTTACATTCCGAAAAGGTCAAAAACTTTTTGTAAATATTTTACTGCTTTACAAATATTGACTGTAAGACTTAATTTGGTAAGACATTTTCAAGAACTATAGACTACCAATATAAGTGTAAAATTTCATTGAACCGATGAATATATATATTCATTTTGCCTAAAATAAATAAGTTTGTTGGCACAATAGCTCATGAGGAACTAAGGCCTAGTGACTTACAACTCTCAACAATTCCTGTGTGCGTGTCTGCAGGAATGGAGGTGACCTACAGTTTATTGCCGAATCCGAACGGCTAATTTAAACGGAACTTTTCTATGACAAAAAAAAATACTCTTGGAGGTTTTGTCAATTCCTCGCAAGAGAGATAAAAAAAACTAAATCTTCTGTGTACCAGTCCAAGTACCTGGGCTAATTGAGCATATAAAAGTTTAAAATGGAAAATTATTAATTTAAAACTAATTCAAACCAAATTAGTGGTTAAAAAAATATTTGTTTTTTTTTATAGATGTATGTACATACATTTGTATGTATGTAGGAGTAGGTACTGGATGGGATGGCAAAACTTTCCGAACAAGTTTTTACTAGAATTTGACAAGTTTTCCTCTTATAGGTTTGGCCTACTGAAAACTTTGCAGATCCTTGACTAAACTTGGCAAAATTTGCCATTTTTCGAGGCAAGAGGTTAAACCTGAGTTAACTCACCAAATTTTGTGAGTTACCTCCCCACTCCCCACCCCCCCCCCCCCCTTCCCTCGTCCTTGCCTTCCTTGCGTACGCCCTTTTTGACTTTCGCCAAACGAATTTGATCTTATATAAAAAAAAAAAAAACAATTATTCGTTCAATGGTAATCGACAATAGTCAGCAGTCCTTGAACTGAACCGCAAAACGACAAGAGATTTTTCTACTCATGATTACGTAAATATCACAAAGCAAAATCATTTCAAAATCCCGCCAGAAAATCAAGAGGAGCAAAATCATTTTCAAAAACAATTGATTCTGTATCAGGCATGGTAATAAAAATATTTCTTCTCCTTACAAAAAAAAAATTGCGTCATTCTCATCACATGTTGGAGGCATACAATAAATTTATATAATAATAATAATTAATCAAAAACAGAAACTTAAAGACTGCATTTCGAAAGGTATATGTGTGAGTTGTTCATAGTTGTTATATTATTAAAACCAAAACAAAGGTAATTATTTAATTTGTGTGGGATTCTGGAAAATAATACGCAAAACAATGAATAATGCGGTTATCAAAATTTTAATTAAAAAAAAAAAAAATATCATCTTGTCAGAAAATGAATCTGGGTCAACTGAACATGATTGGAAAGGATCCTTAGCTTCGAGTATATTTTTAGGTATAAAACAATGTACTCCCTCTAGCGGTTCTATTGTTTGTTTTTGATGCTTTGTATACTTCAAACTCATGTGGCCAAAGTTACTCTTTATTAACAAAAACCAGAAGCGTAATTTAATTGACATTGAACTGCGCTGCAAGTGTTGCACAAGTGTTATTTCTAGTCTACTCGATGTTGTACATACAAGAGTCTTTGCTGTATTGATAGTGAAGTATATAGTAAACTTCTTTGAAAACTTGTTTGAAAAAAAAAATTAACTTTCGTAAAATTATTAATTATTCATAGTCAGCGGTTCATTATTAACGAGTTAAGTGAGCCTGGTTGTATCTATGCCATTCACTGTTTACCGGCAGCAGTAGCGTCAAAGAGAAAAATATTAGTGTCTTAGAAAGAGATAAATTTACACTTCACGTCACTTGATGTGAGCTATATTTTTGGGAAATGTTTATTATGGTTGGCGGTGAAACATTATAATTCTAAGGATAAACTAGTCTGCAAATTTTTTTAATAACTCGAAAGGAACACAGTACAGGAATTTTTAAGATTGATAATATTTTTTTTTCAAAAAGAATTATTTTCATGAATTATTGTTGAATTTGATCAACTACCTAATAAATGAAGAATAAAAAAGGTTTCTGTCATTAAGACACTATAAAATGATAACATAACAATTTCATATCTATTTTAAGTGGATAATTAAGACAACTTTTCCCTCCTACATAAACGGGAGGGGGGGAGGGGGTTTTTTTCGCAAATAACTTCTAAACGGTGGAAAACATGTTCATGCTAAGTTTTTACGCAGATTATGCGGCGCTCTACAAGAAAAAATTTCCTAACATATTTTCTTTCCACACGTCAATCAATTAAGAACATTTTATTAAAAAAAAATGCCCAAAAATTAAAAATATTGGTTTTTCTATTTTCAGTCTTAAATCGAGATATTATTATTTTCTACAAAAAATTTTATAAAAACCAGTTTATACAGGGTGTCTAGTAAATAATGGATAACCTTGCAACCAGACATTAGCAGGCCTTACGACCTTTCAGAAAAAAAGCACACAAAAAAATATTTACCACATACGTGGTCTCCATGGTATAACAATTTAAAAAATAAATAAAAATAGTTACTCTTGTAGGCTAAACCATTTTTATTTTTTTACAGATGGTCAAACTTTTGAAAAAATAATTATTTTGTAATTTTGTATTGAAAACCTAATTTTATAAAATTATAATAAAAAAAAAAACAACAACAAGTGATTAATTTTGGTAGCTGTTTATTCGAATAGTTATTCAAGAAAATTATAAAAATAAAAAAAAAAAACAAAAATCAATCATTGGTGGTCCTAGTGTTAAGGTATTCGAGGAGAGACGTAATATTTTAATTTTTTTTTTCAACTGTTATACCATGGAGACCACGTGGTAAATATTTTTTTGTATGCTATTTGCTAAAAAGGTCTTAAGGCCTGCTATGTCTGGTTGCAAGGTTATCCATTATTTATTGGACACTCTGTATATTGACTTTGATAAGGTTTCACTTAAGTGATCAACGTGGGAGACTTAAGTGCCGCTTATTCACGTAAGTGTGCACTGATAAACTAAGTCTCTATCTCCAATATTATACACTTAAGTGCCACTTCCTTCAAATCTGAAACTGGACTTAAACAATTTTGTCTTATGTATTACCGACTTTGCACGGGTAGACAAAATCGCTTCGTAAAATATTTTAAAAAAAACACTTGTTTAGCTTCCGCTAAATATCACATCTCAAAAACAAAGATTTTTTTTAAATCGAGTACCTAGGGATTATATTTTTTGTACCCCATTTTAACCTTATAAATAGCTGAATTTTGAAAAAAATTTAGCCCTAAACGATTCTCTAAAAATAATCTTTCAAAATCCGTTAGAATTTTTTCAATTGGATATTACTGTTTGATGGAGCACATATTTGACGTAATGTATTCCTACAAATCTAAGTTATTCCTGTTAAAGCATTTTAAGCAAAAAAAAATAATTGTTTAACACAATTTTTGAAATTCGACCTCAATCAATTGATGTGGATTGTAAATTTAACTCGTTTAAGAAATTGAAAAGTAAATTGAATGTCTAATACAAAAAAATAAATAATATAAAAAATCATAGTGCAGTTTAGGACCAACCAGTTTTGTGAGTCTGGTTCTATGCCTTTTACCGGCCTGGTGGCCGCATTTGGAGTGCAAAATACCGCTTGCAAAAAAAACAGATACATTAGGTTTATATCACGCTTACATATTTATAGCGAATGCTACGATATTCTTCGTAGCCCGTTCGAATGTATCAAACTTGTTTTGCTTTGGTGTGACAAAAATGTGGTTTGCTTTGCGAGTCTGTTAAGGTTTGTTGTATTTATCCTATTCTTTTGTGGTGTTTGAGTAACAGAATTCAAAAACCACATAAACTGATCAAAGCGGTCTTAAATGTATGCCAATAGAATGGGTAAGCATTTTGAAATCTGCTGAAAACTGGAGTAGAAGAGTTTTTTTAGCTGCCTGCTATTTTCATTATTAAATTTGAGCGTTGGAGATTTTCATTACCGAAATGTATTTCAATTTTATAAAATAAAAAACCTTAAAAATAAAACAAAAAATAATAGATCAAGATCCCACGGATAATTATTTCAATCCCAAGATTTTTGCTTGCTATAAACAGGGTGTTTTGCATAAGATACGGCAAAAAGGTAGGGCGTGTAGGTTGGGTCGAGACAAAAAAAAAATCGTATGTCTAAATCGGGGGTCTATTTCCTCCTGTTTAGACGGGACTAATGGACTTAAAATAACAGAAATGTTTTTGAAACTTATCCTAAAAATGAACTTAAAATGGAATCAAAATTATTAAAAACTAGCCGACCCGTGCTCGCGTTGCTTCGCAAGCTTATGTATGTATGTATGTAACATTTTCGATCGTTTGAGAAGAAGGAAAAAAACAAACACACTACGCATTGGCCGTCGTCGTTACAAAAAGTCAACAATTGAGTGGAATGAAAGAAGGAATAAAAATGTAAATGAGTGGATGAGCGAACAATTAAGTGGACAGAGATTCAGAAGCAAATACACAAAAGAAAATGCGTAAAACACAGAACGATAATGAAATGGAACAAAGCAGCAACCCAGTCATTGCGATTGAATCGAATTAATAGATGCAAAAATACAAAAAGTTGATAAATTTATAATTAGTAAATAAATTTATTTCTCAGCTTAGAAAGTACAGTTAAGAAATGAAATAGGGCTTAAAATTTGCATAAAACTATTGACTTTATACAAAAAGTCCCATTTTTGTAAAATATCAAGAAGGTTTAAAAGCATAATTGAATATTTTGTTCAACTTCGACAAAAAAGTGTACGAAATTTTCTTAAAAGTTAATAATCTAATTCAACAAATATATTTAACAAATAAAAAATATCTATTTACATGCTTCAAAGAATAAGGAAAATTATAAAATTTGTTTTAAGTAAATCGGTTGAATACTTTCTGAGAAAAACGCGGACAAACAAAATATTTGTTTCGTCTTTATATAATAGTAATGATTAAACAAAGTACATAGAATACTAAAAAAGTTTCGGTGTGGTAGGGGTTAGGAACAAGCCGCCATATTGAAACACCTGGGTCATTTTGTTTTCATTTAATAACGCCTAGATTTTATTTTGTAACAAAATGGCAAATGAAAAACTTTTAGAGAATCAAAATACCTACCTACAAAATAAGGTATCAATGATCTTTAGCGACTTTTTTCATCGTTAAGTTGTAGCTTATCAAAGTTCACCTGTAACTAATGTGGTGGAATGGAA
Source organism: Epistrophella euchroma (assembly GCA_947049315.1). Taxonomy (NCBI): domain Eukaryota; kingdom Metazoa; phylum Arthropoda; class Insecta; order Diptera; family Syrphidae; genus Epistrophella; species Epistrophella euchroma. Next base: position 112,895,676 of record OX346245.1, on the reverse strand, counting down.
TGTTTAGATTTAAGACACCCCTCCTACCTCTCCTGTGCCATTTAATCCACCAAAACCTATGACAACTTTGTAGAGGAGGGTGGGTGAAATATCTTTGTTAAAAATTATTTTTCAAAATTGTAAAATTTTGCATTAACTTTTGCATTTTAAAAAATCGAAAATCACATTGAAGGTAGATTTAGTCACCTCTATAGTAGGAAATTCTTTACCCCTCCTAAAAAAATGTTTATACCAAAATGTAGCCTGACATTCTGGCTTCATTTTAAGACTCCAACCTGGAAGATCCGATTACTAGGACGAAAGTTATAGCTTCGAAAGCCAACCAGGGGCCTATTTCACCAAACACTTCACATTTCACTTTGCAACTTTTCACTTTTACTTTGCAAATTTCGTTTCACCAAAACCTAAATTTGCAAAGAGGAAATTATTGAAATGAAAAGTTGAAAAGTTTTCCCGTTTGCAAATTACGTTTCACCAAAGGAAAATTTGCAAAGTAAAAAGTTCTTTTCTGCAAAGTGAAAAGCTTTGTTAATTTTAAAAAATATTGTACTTTTCGTTTAACCAAACAAATAAACTTTGCAAATTATGTTTAGAATTTTGAAAAGTTTTTCAGTTATATGCAAAGAGAAATTTTCATTTGCAAATAAGCCTTTTTTACGAAAAGTTGTCGGAAAATTATAATAAAAAAAAAAGGCAAGTAGAAGAGGCGAGGGTTTCTTAAATTTCGGGAATTAGTGTTGAAAAATATAGAATTGTAAAAAGTTTGCCAGTCGACAGAACCAGAAAGTGAATGAATAGAATGTCTGCTGTTTCTCTTCGTTTCTCGAGCGATATCAAGTTAATTAATTGTAAGCGATCACGATAAGGTGGTAGGATTAAAGGATCGTTCCAAGGAAAGCCTCGAAGAGCAAATCGAAGGAATCGGCGTTGAATGCTCTCAATTCTAGATATATGAATATCTTGATAAGGCGACCAAGCTTGACAAGCGTATTCAAAAAGGGGTCAAACAAATGTTATGTACAGCGACCTTGTCACCTTGACAAAGCTGAGTTGGCTTTCAGAATTATGTCATCTATATGTGCGAGGAAATTAAGCTCCTGGTCACATAGGAGTCCAAGATCGCGAATGGACTCTACGATCGAGATGGGTTGGTTATGAAGGAAATAGATGCGAGGAGGAGATTTGATGCGTTTACGCGAAAAAGTGATTGATTGGCATTTGTTAATGTTAAGCTCCAAGTAATTTTTCAGACACCAGACTGAAAAATTATCGAGGTCTTGTTGTATAAGCTCAGTATCACGTGACGACGAGATGGTTTTGAGAAACTTCGTATCGTCGGCGTAAAGTGAGATAAAGGAATGCTTGATCACCATGTCGATATCGTTAATATTGAGGATAAAAAGAAGGGGACCCAAATGGCTACCTTGGGGGACGCCGGAGGTAGCTAGGAAAGGATTGGAAAGGGCCGATCTGAAGCGTACGCTGTAGTAACGATTCCCTAAGTAAGAAGATATCCATCTCAAAAAGATAGGTTCAAAGCCGAGGGAGGACAATTTGAAGAGTATAAGTCTATGCGAAATTTTATCAAAGGCCTTACTGAAATCTGTGGAAATAACGTCGACTTCATTTCCATTCTCCAAAGCGGAGAGGGTAAAAGATACAAATTCGACAAGGTTAGTGGTTGTAGATCTACATTTAAGGAAACTGTGCTGTCTAGGGGAAATGAAAGACTTATACAGCGGAAGCTTATTAGTTCATACAAAATATTTTCAAATATTTTAGAAATATGTGAAAGTTTAGCGATGGGGCGATAGTTTTTGACATCAGATTTTGGACCTTTTTTGTGAATAGGAGTTACAAAAGAGGTTTTCCATATCTTAGGGAATTTTCCTTGAGATAGGGATAAATTAAAGATTTTTGAGAGGGATTGAGAAATTGTTGAGGAGCATTTTTTTTTAGAAATATGGCAGGGATACCGTCAGCGCCAGGAAAAAATTCATCGTTAAGTTGAGATAACTTATTTTGGATGAGATTAGGTTCGATGTACTCAGGAAGAAATGGACCAAGAGTGAAGTTCGTCAAATAATCAAAATACACGGAATCAGGTACAAAAGAGTCGTTGGTAAAAAATTGCTTCAAAAAAGTGGCAAAGAAATTGGCGATATTTTGAGGTTCGTTTGAGGTTTCATTATTGAAGGAGAGGGAGGTAGGGTAGCTATCGGATTTTTTTTTTACAGTTGACGAACTGATAAAAGGACTTCGGATCATTAATAAGGTTGACTTGCGTTTCAACTAAATAGCGTTGGTAAAGGAAGTTGTAAAGCTCGGTAAAGCGAAGATAAGTACCAAGGTAAATTGAATAGTCAGTGGGAGATCGAGGGTGAAGAAATGATTTCCATGTTTTATTTCTCTTGTTTCGCAAAGATCGTAGTCTGTGATTATACCAAGGTGGGGAAGAATATTGTGTTTTACATCTTGAGAAGGTTACATAGAGCGAAATAGCATTAAATATCTCTCTGTAGAAAATGGTTGTTGCATCTTCGACGGTAAGGTTCTCAAAATTGAATTGATATCTGTTGAGATATTCATTGATTTGAGAGAATTGTGCTTTATGAAAATCGAAAGTACAAAGAGTCGAAGGGGAAGAAGTCTGGCTGGGAGAATAATAAAAGAATGTGAGGAAGAGAGGAGGATGGAAGTTATCGATGGTTGGTAAGGTAAGGGGGCATACTGAGACAGATGAGTTAATGGGGTCAAATTGCCTACCCATATTTGATGCCATTTATTTGACAGAGACTTGAATCTGTTAATCGATCAAGTAAGAGGCACTCCTTAACGGAGAGACGACTTTTAAGTTCCAATGAGGATGTCCACCCGTGTTCTGCAGAACAGGGATTTAACAGGGATCAATGTCAATGATTTTTTTTATGCATAATTGATCCAAATGTATCAATTTGGATCAAATTTAACTTTACAACTTTGCAAAATACGAATTTTAATGCAAAGTTCTTTTTTTAATTTGGTGAAACACTTTTACTTTTCACTTTTCAAAAATAGCCTGAAAAATTGAAAAGTCTTTTCACTTTGCAAATTTTGTAAAACACTTCGCACATTATTTTTGCAAAGATGCAAAGTAAAAAGTGTTTGGTGTGAAATAGGCCTCAGATTACTCTATTTTAAATTATTTCTGAAGTGAAAAATAATGAATTCATAATCGAGTAATATCATTCTTGATCTTCCCCTCTTTTTACTAACACCGCTATGAACCAGCGGAATTGACAGCTACATATTATTTTGACCACTAGCAGCTCCACAAATACAAATAGTTACACTTACATATTTCCTGAATTATTACTTAATCCATCCGCCAAGAACAAAATCAAATTTCAGGCAGAAATCTGAAATTACCAAAGGAAAATAATCCCATAAGTTTAAACTGTGAGTTCCATGCGTGCATGTGTGTCTATGTTCTAAGGATTTTTCGAATTTAATTTTTATAATTTCATATTTATTTAAGAAATCATAAATATGACATTCTTATTTGAACTCGAAACTATTTAAAGATTTGTGTAGCAATTCTTTTAACATTTTTCTCTAATACGAGCAATGTTTTTTTTTTTTTTTTTTTTATTGATACACAAACGAGAATCTGTACTGTAACAAAAATAACCTTCGACAACAAATTACAAAGCTTATTGAAATTATCGTAACGCTTTGTTTATTATAAGAAAAATAACATACCTACATCTTCATATATACATTTACATACATATTATACGAGTATAAAAACTAAAGCGTATAAAAATAAAACTATTTGTTTATTTCAATAAGAATAAACGCGCAATTATCGTTCCACACAATTCCAACTAAATTAATATCAACACACTTCGAGAGAATTTTATGACATTTATAAAATAGTTCAATATTGATTGGAATTTGAGAATATATAAGAATAAGAATATACTGTTCTTGAAGATAAAGTAAAAGTTTTGTATTTTTATTTTGTTGTTTGATTCATTAAGAGTGTCAATCACATCAGGAAAAGAATTATTGAAATAAAGAGAATTATCTTTTAAATTAAGTAAACAACATTTAATTACGAAATTTTTTTTAAGGCGAGAGATTTCCATATACAATAGAGGAGATAGAGCTCCAACTCCCGCCCAGTAAAAATACTTGGGTTCAACTGTTCTACAAGAATTCATTTTTATTTTCGACCGTCTAAGCCACCGTACTTTCCGCATCCGGTAAGAAAATAAGGGCCATTTTCACAGCACAAACTTCCGCATATTCCCATATTGACAATTTAGGTCTATTTTCACAGTCTGTGTAAGTGACAATTAAGTGGGCAATATGCTAGTTTTAAGGACCACTTATGTGCCTACATGAAATTTGGATCCAATGAAAAAGCTGGGGCTTTTTTTTATAATGAAAAATTACCCCATTTTCAAAATGGAAAAATGACCCCAAATTTAATGAAAAATAGCCCCAAAAAAAGTAAGAAAAGCGAAAAATGGGCCCAAAAATATATACATAAAACAACAACAACAGACAAAAAATGGGGCCATTTTTCATAATGAAATTGAACCACAAAATGAAAAATGAAAAAAAAGCCCCAAAAAAATGAAAAATTACCCCAAGTCAAAAAATTTAATCAATTTTTTGTTGTTGTTGCTTTTCATATAAATTTTTGGGGCCATTTTTCATTTTATGTTTGGGGCCAAATTTCATGTAGCCTATGTACCTATTTAAGTTTTCACTAAAACTGCATTAATCTTCCACCAAAGACAAAATTGGATAATGTTTTGCGGATGAAAATAAATTTGTTTTTAAGGCCGTGTGTGAATTGGATTAAATTTGGTCCCAAAATTAAATTTTGACACTATTGAGGTGAATATAAGACATCAAAATTTAACATGGTCCGGGGGCACGTTAAATTTGTGCTGCTAGATTAAATTTTGACGTTTACCAGCACAGGTGTTGTTTGATTTCATGTGCATAAAAAGAACATATTCAATGAAGATGAATTAATAGGTAACTCAAAATATAATAAAAAGATTTCACTCTAAAATTATTAAGAAAAAGTTCAACGCCAATTTGTATTATCTTGTTTCTAGAGCCACAATGAAGACTACTGGATCCTTGCTTGCAGAGAACTAGAAGCTAGAAGTAGAACATTAGTTTTTTGTCTTTGTTTGAATTGACGCAAAATAGAACCCCGGATCTGGTGGTTAAAACTAAATTCTTAGAAAAACAGATCGTTCTGAATGAAAAGTCTCCATACAAAAGGTCATTACATCTCAAAGATGAATGGATTGATCCCCTTTCCCCATGCATTAAATAATTAAATAAAGTTGCCAGCTCATCGTGACCACCACAAGCGGCCAGAGTTTTTTGCGTCTTGTTTTTTGATCTGCAGCTGCTTGCAAAAGAAAACGAACCATAAGCGTTCTTTATAACAGACCCAGGGTAAGAGCACTTTTTTTGAACTCATTAGAATAGGCGTTTATTTTTTAACTCGCGAAATTTAATCCAAAAAAATGTCTTCTACTTTTTTCCAAAACTCGTGGACGGAAGAAAAAAATATTAGAATTAAAAAAATCCCATTTAATTGAATTCACACAGCAAAAAGATGAAATTGTATTCACCACTAAAGAAACGTCAAAATTTAATGTGGGATCAAATTTAATCGAAATTTTAAACGAATTCGCACACGGCCTAAAATTATAAATTTTTCGCATGAACGACAAATAGAAAATGATCGTGTCTTTTTAACTCGATTAATTTATGAGAACTAACTACCTTAACCTTATCCAACTTCAGACACAGATGAGCTCGTTTCAATCCCTAGTGATAATATTGACAACTCAATAAAAAGACTCTAACTATTCTCACAATTTCAGCCCAATGCACGACGTATATTCTTTTTCAAATAAAAAAATCTCTTTCTTAAAACTAAATGTACGAAATCAAAGTCTATTTTTTCTAAAAGTGTCAAAAATACCCAATACATATTTTAATTTATGATTTATGACTATTTGGGCCTTTAGAAAATTTTCATTTCAACTAACATTCATTAGTTTTCAATACAAATCTCGTTATATTGCATAAAATAATGCGTCATTTCTTAACTAGAGTGACATCTTAATTAAAAGAAAACAACATAATTCGATCGTTGATTAGGTATTAAAAAGTTAAAATCAATAGTTTGCCCAAGATGTTTCATCGTACATAACATTATTCGGTCAGGCACCTTATGTCAGCATATGTATAGCCAGAGAATCTCTAGCCAAAATAGTAAAAATAAGTTTTCTGTTCAAAGTTCAACCTGTCACTTAACAAATCATGCTTTTCGGTGGTGACATTCAATTTAGAATTCGGTAGTTTTACCTATACATTATGTACACATGCAAAATTCAATAGATCCGCTATGCGCCATAGTTTATGGACATAGTCCAATATTAAGGAAAATATCAATGACTGATGTTTTTTTTTTCTCTTTTGGTCTTGTCTATTAGCTTGTTTTGAGTGGCGTTGTCGTTGTGATTTCTAAACATTTTTGGACGTGATATAAAATGCCAACGTACATAATATATTGTGCCAAAGACGAAATTAATCTTTATTTAGAAAAAATGATTAAAGACGGAAGAATATGTGTTTCATTCATTAATGTTTATCTCAATATTGATGGATATTTTAAATAAAACTCAGAAATAAACTAAAACAGATGCACATTGAGTGTTTTTATACTTATTTTGGAAGCAAAAATTTAACAGTGGACTCCTTAAACTTTGGTAAATCATTTTTTTTTTTTTTTGTAAAAACTCCATAGGATCGCGAAATATTTTTAATAAACATTAATTAAACATTAGTTTGGTCAAATATTTGACTTAGCGAGAATTGAGTCTTTTGCTTTTAATTTTTAATATCTTAGCAAAATAATTGTGGCATACAAAATTTAAGGATAGAATTAAATAATTGAATGAATTACGAGGCCTATTTAGATTTTAGATTTTTTTCGGGTTGCAGTCAGATTTTTGAAAGCCAAGATCCCGAAATCCGAAAATTCAGAAAACCCGTGAACCCAAAATCAAAAAAACAAAAATCCAGAATACCCAAAATCAAAAATTACCTAAAATCCCGATAACACAAAACCGCAAAAAACTTAAATCAATAAAACTCAAAATCCAGAAAATTTAAAATCCTTAAAACTCAAAATCCAGAACCCGAAATCCCGAAAACACAAAATCCGGAAAACCCAAAATCCAGAAAACCCAAAATCCAGAAAACACAAAATCCCGCACACCAAAAATCCACAAAACCCAAAATCCTAAAAACTCAAAATCCAGAAAACCCAATATCCCGAAATCACAAAACTGTAAAAAACTTAAATTCAGAAAGCCCGAATTCCAGGAAATCCAAAATCCTTAAAACTCAAAATCCCGAAAACTCAAAATCCAAAATACCCAAAATCCTGAAAACTAAAAATCCAGAAAACCCAAAATCCTAACTAAAAACTAAAAATCCAGAAAACATAATATCCCGAAGACCAAAAATCCATAAAAACCACAATTCCGAAAAACACAAAACCATAAAAAACCTAAATTCAGAAAGCCCTAAATCCAGGAAACCTAAAATCCTTGAAACTCAAAATCAAGAAACCAAAAACCTAAAAACTAAAAATCCAGAAAACACAATGTCCGAAGACCAAAATCCAGAAATCCCGAAAACAAATAACCGTAAAAAACTTAACTTCAGAAAGCCCGAAATCCAGTAAAACCCAAAATCCTTAAAATCTCAAAATCCAGAAAACATAAAATCACGAAAACCAAAAATCCAGAAAACCCGAAATCCTAAAAACCCAAAATCCAGAAAACCTAAAATCCCGAAAACACAAAATCTCAAAAATTCAAAATCCAAAAAAAAAACTCTAAATCTCAAAAACACAAACTCCAGAAACCCAAAAAATTTTGGCCCGATTATCTCCTATTTATAGACTCATAAAAATGTTAAATGTGATAATTGGTTAATATTTTTGTTAAAAATGAATTCTTATTGAAGTTGTAAAAAAAAGAATTTTTATTGGAAGTGGGCTCCTTTTTTTTCATCGATATTTGACCAGAATAATTTTATAAATCAATCTATCGAACTAGTTCAAGACATGTGGCAACCCTTTATTAATTTAGAAGTCATAAATTCTTCCCATAAATTATTTTTTTTTTATTTGTTTCTTATTTATTTTTTTTCGAAAGCGAGATTGACAATTTCGATTAATCGTACGTCATAGCTATAATATCAAATGTGATTTTAATAAAAATTCATAAAATGGAAATTTGATGCTAACGTGTTTTATAAAAATAGACTTTACAAACACATAAACGTGTTACTCGTTATGGACTAAACAGATTTTCTTTTATGTAGGTTTAAGAACAGGTAGACTGCACTTCACAGCGAAGGTGGCAATTCTCCAGATTGCACTCACTATTTGATGAACTATAAAATCCCGAATAGAAATATAATGCCAACTTCACAGTAGTTTGTGAAATGTTTTTTTTGGTGTGAACTATCAACTTGCTAAATAAGAACTTGTGACATAGTCGTGAATTTGTTTTTAATAACAAAAAAAAAAACAATATTTATTATTCTAGCATTCTTAATTGGCTTTAATTAAAAGCAAATCAACGGTTGATTTCTAACAAACCGATATTTATTATTGCGTCTAAGTTCATTTTATTCAAATGCTGAAGTCATTATAAATGTACCCAGCAATGTGCATCAGATAAAATCGTGATTGTAAAAACAAAACAAAGATTTTATTGCAGCGTTCAAATTGAATAAGATAAGAGGATTATTGAGGTTCATATGTTATTTTGTTTTTTATTTGTATTGTCTATAATTTCGCAGTGCAAGCAAAGTACGTGATTCTATGCTAATCTCAATAAGAATCGCAATTGCATAACTAGCTAAGGTAAAACTACCTGTAGCTATCAATGGAGGCTTATAAAATTAGTAGAATGTATGACCATAATGCTGCACAAGATCATAGATATTTATATACTGATTTATGTAAGTTGAAGAGTAAAAAAAAATAAAATTAAAAATTAATTAAGAAGAAACAAAAGTTAAAGACTTATTTTTTTTTTAATAAAGTGCAAAATTAAGCGTGGCCCCGGCGCAGTGGAAGTAGTGCTTGGATGCTAACCTGGATGTGTGGGTTCGATTCCTAGTCTAGGCAGCATTCTTTTCTATATTATTTTTTTTTTAATAAAGTGCAAAATTAAGCGTGGCCCCGGCGCAGTGGAAGTAGTGCTTGGATGCTAACCTGGATGTGTGGGTTCGATTCCTAGTCTAGGCAGCATTCTTTTCTATATTCCCTCAACTGAACGCCACCCCTGGGATTTAATGAGATGATCAAAACCTTCTTTCTCAGTCCACTGTGCCAACAAAAATCTATCCTATCCTTCTATTCATTCTAACATTGCCTAATTTATGAGATCCTAGGTCTTATTGGCAAATATATGTTTGTGTTGTTGTTTTTTTTAAATACGTCAAAATAGATATATACAGTATTAAATTATTGCAGTACACCTACTGTCGTATTTATAAACGTTGTCTTTAAGCAGTCGCACACTGGTCGAATATCCCAAAAACAGGGCCAAAATTATTTTTTGTGTTTCTTTGGTCTACTATTACATAAATTCGTCGAAAATAGCTTTATCAGTTAAATACACTTTTTTTTAGTGAAATTTTGTTAAAATACCAAAGTAAGTTATTTCAAATAAAAAAAAATTTAATATTTTTGGAAGTAGTTTAGTTATTTTCAATTTTCTCAATAACTAGAAGACAGAACCATCCAGTTTTTAGCCTTCCATTAAAAAATAATAAAGCATTTTACACTTAAAACGAAAAAAAAAATACTTTTTATCAAAAATTGTATGAAAAAGAAAGTTAAAAGTTTATGAGACACACTTCCATTTTAAGTACATATATTTCTAATATCTTGAATTTCCATTGTCTCAAAAAGTCGCAAAAGTCTCAATGGTTTCCCGCCTGGAAAAAGAATCTAGTTTTCAATGAGGCCCTGAAAAGTTTTTCATAGTTACTAACAAGGGTCTAGCAAGGGTTACAATAGGCATTCGCTAGGCTCTCACTAGTTATGAACCTTTTTGCCTCGACAGTTAAATCTTGTCTAAGCCCTGACCAGTTCCAATTAATCCCAGAAAATAAATTAAATGATTGGTATGAGAATTGGTAACATGACGATGGACATAGCCTATATTATAAAGTTATAAACTTTGTTGGTTTGTATGTAGGGGGTATAGTCTTGAACTACTGAACCGACTCTATACATATCTTTGGGGTGTTGTCTCCATGTTGTGTGTGTATAATGAAATAAAAATAAAAATTAGATTATTAAAATATAATTTAATTTTATTATTATAAAGTAAACTTTGAAATTATCACAACATTAATTATTAATTATATAAATTATAAAAGCGACGCGTTTCTGATATGTTAATCCCTCTTCGGGCTTCAATTTGTTGAACTATGATGTTAATTAGCCAAGTATATTTGTCTATACATTCCAAAAACATGAAATTCTTAGACTTGATAGAGATATAGTCCTTTTTATAATAATAAAATAACTAAAGAATTATAATGAGAGCTTGTGGAGCGAAATCTTGGAAAACGACGAAGGACAATAAGGTTAATTTACGAAAAAATGAATATTGTTATTAGAGTTTAAAACGATCCTTATTTTATTAATTTTCATAAAATGTTTTCACTAGTTAGTTACTAGCTAGAGCCTCATCAGCACTTAACTTAATAAATATTCTCAGCGAGGCATTAAAGGGGGTCTGTCATGTTTTCCTCGTCTAGATTTTCCTTACCGAAAACTACCCAGGGCCTTGTCTAAACTAGCCAAAAACTTGCCATTTTTCCAGCCGGGTTTTGATTGATTCTTAATCTAAATACTTCAAGGTAAATGGCCGCGTTCAACAGCACATTTGACAGTTCTGAACTGTCATTTTTAGAGCTTCTGATTGGCCAGCAGTCATAAAAATTCAGTTGACGTCGATTGACATATAGTTACGTTTCTTACGTTTTTTTCTGAATTTTCAGGTGAAAAATTCTATCTTAAAATTCAGATGACAGCTTAAAGCAACAAAAAAAACAGTTCTTGATCTGGGTCTCGTATCGCGTTTCGGATTTTGATTTTAAAGTGCAAAAAATAATAAAAACAGAATAAATGGCCACGTTCATCACCACGTTTTTGAAAGATCTAAAAATTCAATTCTGAAAAACGTAACATTGAACGCACAAAAAAGTCTGAAATTATTTATTCTGTTTTTATTATTTTTTGCACTTTAAAATCAAAATCCGAAAAGCGATACAAGACCCAGACGATCAGACCACACACCAAAAAAAAAACTGGATCAAGAACTGTTTTTTTGTTGCTTATAGCTGTCATCTGAATTTTCAGATAGAATTTTTCATCTGAAAATTCAGAAAAAAACGTAAGGAACGTAACTAAATGTCAATCGACGTCAACTGAATTTGTATGACTGCTGGCCAATCAGAAGCTCTTAAAATGACAGTTCAGAATTGTCAAATGTGCTGTTGAACGCGGCCAATTTCATTGCTCAGAAATGCACAGAAGTCAAACTTTTGTGCCCTTTCACACGAAGATACTAGTTGTTGGAGATTTTTTGACGTTTTCTTTAAATCTCCTTAACAATCTCTTGTACCTTTTACACACAAGCAAAAAAAACCCGGATATTTTCATATTTTCCTTTTAAACTACCTTGGTTGAACGCACACAAACGTAGTGTGAAAAGAAACGTCAAAAAATCTCCTGTGAAATTTTGACCGTGTGAAAGTGGACTTTCCTTTATGAAACAAAAAAAGTACGATTTCTTACTAAAAGTACCAAAAGTCATTTTTTGGACAAATAAAAAATCTGCCCTATTCTTGAAATACATATCTCAAAAAAAAAAATATCACAATTATTCTACTTACCACTAGCAACACATTTCATAATTTTTTTTATCACGAAGAAAATATAAAAAAGAAAACAAAGTAAAGCCTCTTGTTATCGCTACCAAAATTGGTACTACACGTGCTCTCTAAAAGCTCCCACTTTGGACGTAAGTATTAACTGACGAAATGGTTGCAATATAAATAGCGAGATCAACGAGAAACTACGCTCAAACTTAATTTTAAATAACTTTGCATTAAAAAAAATAACAAATCCATTTTAATATTTTTTATAGTTTTGGCCATGTTTTTGGGAAATTTGACCAGTGTCTAAGTTATAAATAAACATTTTTAATTTTTGCTAATGCGTTTTATTTTGGTATCTAACTTTAAACAAAGGAATCGACGGTGTACCTTGACAAATGTAATATTTGTTTTTTGTTAAATAAGGTATATTTCCGACTATTTCGAAATACTTAGACACTGTCTAACTCTAAGTAGTCAAAAATCTAAAAAAATCTCTTCTTTTCAGAACCAAAAAATCGAAACAATAATTTAACTCCTAATTGGGCTTTAATTTAGATTTATCGACGTATCGTTATTGAAATATAATTATCCTCTAATCCTTTTTCCTTATCTCTCCTTTTACCTTTTAGATATTAGTATCCTCGAGAGCACAATGGATCTTTGAGATCCGACTAAGATAATACGCTTACCGTATTATAACCCCTTCCATCAGATGTCAAATTTTTGTTTTAGCTGAAACTTTTTATTTATAACCTTAACCGATATGAACCAGTACCTTATACGCGAGTTTATGCGGACCAGACGTAAATTTTATTTTGTTTATGAAAATACATAATTTTTTATTATCCTATATTTTTTTTATCACTTTTTGGTGTCAACGATTGTGTGCGCTTAACCTTAGAAAAAAATATTTGCAACCAAATTGATGTCTCTGTGGAATGGCCTTGGGTATACATAATGTACATACCATATTGAAATATCAACAAACTTCATATGCACAAACGCTTTTAATCTGTGCATCTAGAAACTGTTTATTTAAAAGTTCTTTAATGCATGAATTATTAATTATTATGTATGAATATCTTCCAGGTTTTTGAAATACATAAATAAAAACAAAAAACGTCTCACATTGAACTTATAATAGAAGTCAGAATGTTTTAGTATTGAACGAACAATCTCAAATAACTGAAGCACTAGAGAACATATTACAGCATTTTACGAATATAGAAAGAAAAAGCCTTCTTAATGCATACTGAAACGCAATCCAAAAAACCAAGCCATTTCTCTTTGAAATCAAACATACATATCTACAGGTTGTCCCGAAACTCAACGTCAAGCGGGTACCATTTCGCTTGGTTAAGTAATAATAGCAATATTTAGAAAAATAATGAAAATCGATAACTTAGGGCATATTTTAAGGTACTTTGGTCACAAATTTTGAATTTAGCTGTGTTTTTCTTTTACGTAATCCTAAATAACCATGCTATTAATCGCAATCACAAATCCAAAAATAAATATTGTTAGTTTCGTAAGAAAAATAAAGTTTGACTCAGTCATGGTTCAAAAAAACTTTTTGAGCTAAAAAAAAAAAATACTAAACTTCCCTTTGGCTAGTTATTTAAAAAAAAAATTGCCCCATTTCATCAAGATTTCAAAATGGTACAACAATTGCTACTTATTTATTCATAGAAAATATTACGAACATTTAAACCGTTTGTAAGAATTTAAAATTCTGACTAAAAAACTGCAAAGTATGATATGTTACCCTATTAATGTAGGTATTATTGAAAATTTTGTATGATGGAATAGAAACAAACTTTCTTTTTAATTTCAGAGCGTGTAGTGCATTGGTAAATTTATAAATGCAACTTTTTTTTATGTTCTTTTAAGAGGGATCTATTGCGAATAAAACTGCATGGGCAGAATAATTCAGAAAAATACCATTCTGTTATTTTTTAACACTTTTCTTATTACTTCATTAAAAACACTGTTTTTTTTGCGTCACTTGAATAGAAACAGTCTCTTAAATAAGGAAACAAATTGAAAAAATGCAGTTAAAAAGGGTAGTTTTTTATATATAACCATATTCTAATAATGTGTGCTACCACCCTCATTTGAATTAACTTCAAAAACCCTGTTGGAAAGTGAATCGTACAGTTGTTTTATGTAATTTGAAGAAATTGCACTCTGTGCTTCTTTGATTGCAGCAGTAAATAATTCTTTGTCCTCATAATGACGTCCAGAATCGTCCACCCTACGAAGCATCCATCCCCATATGTTTTTGATAATAATAAGGTCCGTAGAGTAGGGTGACCATTGAAACAAGGTAACATTTTTCTCGGAATTCCAACTTTTAATGATCCTTGCGTTGTGGATTGGCGCGTTGTCTTGTTGAAATGTACCATGGTATTGGTCGAAAGACATCGGTAGACTTAGGGAAAGATTCTTGGAATATTTGCTTGTAGGAGTTTGCCGTCATTTTCATTCATAGTGGGAAACTCCAGATTAATTGTTCCAAACCAGGAAATCGCATTCCTTACCATTACACTACCTTCTTGGCTATGGTGGCGGTCCAAAAACCTTGGTAACTTCCTCATGTCAAAAAAATACTAATTATATCCGTCCGCCACCTAAATTAAATTGTTTTTCGTTAGAAAATACCACTTTTATCCACTCTTCCTTCCATGTCATATTCTTCCTGCAAAAATATTTTCTATTTTGTCTTCGTATTGGCTAACGGTGGTTTTTCTTCAATTTTAGGCGCTTTGAATGTTGTGACCCACGAATAACGTCTAGTAGTTTTAAGACTAGCTGTAATTCCACTTTTCGCCTTGATTTTAGCAGCAGAGTCACTTGAATTGGAAGCCAGTCTAATTATCTTTTTTCGATCTGCTTCTGTTGTGGCTCTTAGTTATCTACCTTTCATTTTTTTTCCATAGCTTTCTTTATTTCTAAGGAACGACGAAACAATTTGTACACTTCTTCTTATTTTTTTGGCAATTGTGGGTAGGGGAAGCTTGTTTTCTGCGTGTACTTCTATTTTAGCTTTTTCTGCAGCGTTTAATGGTTTTCCGCGACCCATTTTTTCTTTGATCAAACAATTATTATCTTTAATCTACACTTCCATTATTATAACAATATTTTTTCTTCTAACCGTAACCTATAGATAAAAATCGCATACTGTTTCTATTCAAGTGACGCAAAAATAAACATAATGAATTAATTAGAAAAGTGGTAAAAAAGAACCGAATGGTATTTTTCTGAATTATTCTGTCCATGCAGTTTTATTCGCAATAGATCCCTCATAAAAGAACATAAAAAAAAAGGTGGATTTATATATCTACCAAAGTGCTACGCGCTCTGATATTAAACAAAAAGTTTGTTTCTATTCAAGTGGAGCGGAGTGTATGTCATATATGAAATTTACATTTTCGTCTCTTTACTTCAAACAAAATGTTTTTTTTTTAGTTAAGCTATAAAGTCCTGTCTGCATCTAATAAATAAATAAAAAGTGAACATAGAACAATTTAAAAAAAAAAAAAAGCAACATCAAAATACATCCTTTTAAATTACAATAAACATTGAAAATTACTTTAAAGTTCAATTAACTTCGAACATTAAAGCATGACTATTTTAAAAGCATTCCAAAATATTTTTTGATGCATAGAATACCTCGATTATAAATTTTGTTCAAATGCTTATTAGCTCTACATAGTATTATTCTGCAGTGTCATTAAATAAGAATTCAAAATTAACACCTATAGACAGAGGCTATAGAAAATAGAAGTAGCTGAATTTAAAAATGTTCAGGCATGTTCAATATTCTCTGACTTTACTTAACAAGGCGGTGAAATCCGGATCCGGTGGGGAAATGGACTTTAACCAACAAGCTTCTCCTGTGAGTTCAGTCCCTGGCTAGTTCCCATCATTTTTTAATGCCAAGCTAGTTAAGATCTTCTTTTAATTGCGGCCTTTCTTTGGCGCCAGTTATAGCGATCAGGAAAACGGATCAGGAAAAAATTTCCTTTTGTATAATTCAATGTTTTATTAAACGATTTAAAATATAAAAAGGATATGAATCGATGATAAACCAATTGAAATATTAATTTAATTTGGGAGAAATACTTCGTCTAAAACAAGTACTTATTCATTTTCCTGATGGACATTTCGTACAGAAAACGAGTTTCCATCAGGAAATGCATTTTTTAGAATAAATATATCCTCCAAAGGACATTTTGTTAATGCAATAAATATTTCAAATGATTTATCATCGATTTGTGCCATTTGTATATTTCAAATCGTATAATAAAACATTAAATTATCAAAAAGAAAATTTTTCCTGATGCGTTTTCCTGATCGCTTGATGCACAAATTTTACATTTCGGAGGATTATTGGTGTCCTCTTAATGACCCAGCCACACGTTGATAAAAATTAATTTAAAAACATTTTGCGTGACCAACTTCTTAATCTAGCTGACTATGACTATTTAGTGATATTTCAAATTGTTTCGACAATGATGCGAGTCACCATATGAAGTATAAATACCCACCCATCCCAAACAGGCAGGTAACCTTAGCTATTTTATTATTTTTGTCTAAATCGATTATGATAAGTCAATATTTTCTCAAAATCTTCTCGAAAGAATTTCATAAAAAAAAAAGTTGGAAGAGTTGAATGTAAATTTGCTTATTAAAATTCAACTATATAATTCAAACGTTTAATTTAAGACATTGAACGAACAATAAGACAGCCAAATCTTTTTACTTTATGCCACTGTCAAGGCACATTTTGAATTTGGGCCTATTTGAAAACATTTATGCAAATCTCAAATATAAAAAATTCCCTTGCAACTATATTTCAATGAACTATTATGCCTGCTGTGGCCATGACCGTGACAATGAAATGGGTATTTGAAAATATTTGATTTGACAGGTGTTGAGACTCTTATAGGTACCTGTCTATGGGGCCATCAATTTGTGCAAAATAGTAAAAATAGAAAATAATTATGCTTGCCACATGGCGGAATATTAAAGTTTCCGTTTACACAAATATGTACCTACTTGTTTTATTCGGTGATGAGAGTTGTGGGATTTGGGGTCTTTTGAAGGAATGGGAGACACGTGTAGAGTATATAATTTAAAGAAGATAATTTGTAATTTTCTTAAATTCGAAGAGGCTTGGCCCAATGGCTAGATTGATAACCATTTATATAAAAAAAAGGTATTTGATAAGAATACGAGTTTAACTGGTCATGATGTTTAAATAAATCGATGAAGCGACAGCTCGTGGAGAGCCAACCAGGGCCTATTAACTTACATCACTCAAGCATAGCCGCGTAATATATGTACATACATATATTTATGCGTAAAAAACATGGTTATTAATTACTTGTTAGTGGCATATCTATTAAACAAATTTTAAATTTGGGTCGTATAATTAGCCAGTTCAGGTTTCTCAAGCTCACTGAGATCTCAGAGACCTCAGCAGCCTCAGAAATCTGAACGTGATTCCTCAGTGAGATTCCTTACTTTTGTTGTCAATTGTGCTCAATTATTTTTTGCTGCAGTTGATTAACTAATAAAAAAAATGGAAATTGGTTTTGACTTCTAGCGGAGAAATTTTGTTCAGGTTTCTCCTGCTCAGTGGAACTGACGGAGCTTGCTCAGTGAGATCGCAGAAACGTGAACTGTCTAAATAATAAAATTTATTTGTGCTTTGATTTCGTTAACTGGCCTTGAAATAAAACGTTCTTTTTCGACAACTATATGCGTATGAAATTCTGTTAATTAAAAATTTTGCACCAATATTCTTGACCTTATACATACCTCAAATCTTCATGTGTTCTGTTATCCATTTGCTTTGGAAATCAAATTGGATGATTAGAACTACTAAAACCAAACTTGCATTTTTTTCTCACAATCCAAATACATTATTGTTTGCCTGTTAGCTCGTGAATGAAAATTCTGTTTGGATAAAACCAGTTGTGATTTGATATCTAGCTGATTTCTGGCAGTCATTTTCTGCAAGCTCTCCAAAACAATTAAAAAAGTTAAAACATTCATCAGCAGCGGATCATCGTTCACACCTTACTCATAAAATAGTAAAACCCATTTATTTGTGACTACCTATTAAATTATTTATATCTAAATCATTATTTCACTTAACAAACAATTTTTTTCTTATTTTTACAGGTAAACTTCATACTATGTCAAGTGTCAGCTTTATTCCTAGCTTCGCTCTTTCGATCAGTTTTACATCCTTCTAGGGTGTCTTCCATCGTTCGACACACATTTGGGCTATCATTAGGTCTTGTCTTTGGTTATATATGCTTTGGACAGCAAGCCATCCATATCGCAGGACTTCCATCAGTATGTTACGTTGTAATACGCACCCAAAATCCTGCGGTTGTTCAAAAGTAATACCTAAAAATGGTTTTGGCTTTTAAAACAATTAACTAATATACAAAAATATTTTCTTAGAGCCGTTATGATAGTGGCTATGACCTATTTACTGTGTATACATTTGCATCGTCAAATCTATGACTATGGTTCGTGCTCGTTGGACATAACTGGGCCTCTTATGATTATAACCCAAAAAGTAACTAGTCTGGCATTTAGTATACATGATGGTTTTGTCAGCGAACAAAAGGTAAATATTCTCGTCAATAAATAATAAATAATAGAGACAAATTTTTTGATAAAACTAATTTATTCTCTTAAAATAATTTCAATTTCAGGATATGACCAAAGCTCAGCAATATCATTCACTTCAAAAACTTCCATCGGCACTCGAATACTTTTCGTATGTATTGAACTTTCAAGGTCTGATGGCAGGCCCATTAGTTTTCTACCGAGATTACATCGATTTCATTGAAGGATATAATTTACTCAAAAGTCCAGCAACAAATGTTAGTACTTCAATAACAAACTAACCATTTCTAATTGAATTAAATATTAATTTTTGCTTTGCAGGGTAATTTGGATAATGGAAATGCAAAGGAAATCATCATTGAACCATCGCCAACAAAAGCTGTGATAAAGAAAGTTATTGGCAGCATGGTGTGTGCCTTTATATTTATGAAATTCGTCAAAGTGTATCCAATCAAACCGTTAAAGGATCCCGAATATATATCAACAATAGGTTTTCCTTACAAATTGTGGTATATTATGATGGCAACAACGATTATACGTTTTAAGTATTATCATGCCTGGTTGCTAGCCGATGCTATATGTAATAATGCCGGTTTGGGATTCAGCGGCTATGACAAGGAAGGAAATCCCAAATGGGATCTCATAACGAATATAAATGTGTTATCATTTGAGGTACAGTATACATTTGCGTACATAAGCTGTACAAGTTTTCAAAACTAGACAAATATTTTTTTTTCAGCTCCAGATACAAATTTGTCGTATTCAGTAGGCTAGTTCAGAAAAATGAGATTTCAGCAATCTCCGAAAAATGAACAGGATTCGTCATCAAAATTTCTCAGTTTTGTGGCAAAATATACTGAGCAAAAAAATAAAATGTTGGATTCGCTTGCTCACTTTTTAAAATAGCAAAATTTGTGAGCTCATTTTTCTAAATTGACCAATTATAAGGTGCAATATTTGCATTTGTCTTTGGAATAGACTTTATCAGATAATTAATTGAGGATTTCAAAGCTTAATTGTTGCTTTATGACTACTGCTATAGATTAAACACTTTACATAAAATAAGTTAATTTTCCCCTCGCTAAGAAAAAGGCTTTTTAGTATTAATAATAATTGTTTTCAAAGTTTATTATCTGTAGGAGCCCGCGGCTTGAAGGTTAATGGGGTTAAACTGTCACGCCAGAGGTCCGGGTTTGATTCCCAGTCTCTTCCACCTAAAAGCAAAAATGTTTTTCAGGGCTACTACCTCCTGCGAGGAAGTGGCAAATCCTCCAAGAGTACTCTTGTCATAAAAAAGTGCCGCTACCTTAGCCGTTCGGATTCGATGATAAATTGTGGGTCCCTCCCCCATTCCTGCAGACACACACACAAAGGAATGGATGAGAGTTGTAAGTCACTAAGCCCTGGTTCTTCCTTCAAGAGTTGTTGTGCCACCAAATTAAAACAAAACATTATATTATCTACATAATCCATATTTGGTTCGATGTATTGGTAATTCATAGCTCCCGCAGCAATACAAGTTCAATAAAACGCTATATTAACTTTTATGTCCACTCTTTATTCTCTGGATGTGTTCACACCCTTTTTTGAGTGAAAAACAAACTATTTTGCGATATTTAAGGTTCAAGTCCACACTGTTTGTTCACTTTTATATTCACTAATTTACTGCAAATCTAAAAAATCTGAACACAATCCCTCAACAAAATTTGAGTTTGAGTTGAGATTATTATCAATTTATTGTGATGTTGCTGTTGAAGCACTGCATTTCTCCTGCTACACTTGTAGGATTTTCATGAAATGTTTTTTCCGAAAGCCAGTAGGATGTCGTTTTATTGTTGTTATACATGTTTAGGATGATCTATAAACCAGAGCCTGAATTTTCAGAAAAAAGGTTTGTGTTTCTTTTTAAGCTCAGAAATCTTTTTAAGCTTTGAATTTGTGTTTCTATTCTCGTTCAGTGCTAGTTCAGGGTGTGCTTCATGAGCTCAGAATTAAATGATCCCGAGTAAACTGAGTAAAAGTCTGCTTCTTCCATATGACAATTCAGTGTTCGTTCTATTTCATAATTTATTTTGGAAAGCTATGATCCTAATTTGCTTACTCGGTTCACTCATGCTTCATGCCGCTAAAACCTTAATTTAAAAAAAAAAACGAACGGATTTAAACTATCAATTTTTCAAGATACAAAATTATTTTTTAATCCAAAAGCTTTGAAATTATTTAAATGCATTATTCAAGCTTAAAGGTGATATATGTATCTTTTTGAGAGCTATTTTATGGCAGGAATTGTTTCAGTGGTTAAGGCGGTAATTCAAGGTACAGACAGCCAGCATTGGGGAACTTATCATCGTAAATTCTTCAGAATTCACATTTTTTATTTCCAATATTTTTCCTTTAATTAATAATTTGTTCGCGACACAAATAACTACAATATTTTTTTCCCACGAAAACAATTGTTTTCTTTTATTCACATAATTTGAAACGTCAAAAGTGCTGCACGTGAAAAGTTAAAAGTTAAGGAACTCTTCCGGCTGCGGCTGCGGCTGCAGCTCCGTATGCAATATACTACCGATTTAAGATCTACATATCAACAATAAATCGCAAAGAAAAAATAGACATAAAAAACTATTTTCTGAAGAAAATTTAATGACATTTCCCTGCAAAAAATAAAAAAATTGATTTAATTTAATTTAATTATTATAAATAGCCAGTTCAGGTTTCTAAAGATCTCCGAAATCACAGAGACCTCAGCAATCTCAGAAATCTGAAAGTAATTCTTCAGTGAGATTCCTCACTTTAGCTGTCAAAAAGCTGAGACTATTTTTTGGAATAGCTTACTCAATTATTTTTTGCCTCAGTTGACTAATTAATAAAAATGAGATGGAAATTGGTTTTGGCTTCTATGGTCAGTCCAACAATTATTGTCAGTCAGACAGGGAAGATAGGACGTTTGAATCTCAATTTGGTTGCAGCGTATTGCATAAGTCTATCGCATGTAAAAGCTCTTATCGCGATGCCATAGTATGCATAATAAATACTTTTATTGATCCTAAAAACTTAAAAAAAAGCATTAATTCTGTAAGTTCTTGTACACAAAATATAGAAAAAGTAGTAGTTGGTCTGTAATCTTAGCTAGTGTTAATACTTTTCATGAACTCAACATCAAGACAACGTGATTGGTTATCCATTGTACCCTGCCCACGGCTGTGGGCGAGATAGGTCGTACTTCGCTTGAAAAATAAATATTACAAAAACAATGCCGTGGGAAGTATGTGGTTATTGTGTATATTTAAATGGCATTTTTTGTCGTGGAGTGCTTTGGGAAATCGGTAGGTCCCACTGATTTGAAAAAAGCTTTCCAATCTTTGTTGGACGGACCATAGCGGAGAAATTTTGTTCAGGTTTATCCTCCTGCTCAATGGAGCTGACGGAGCTTCCTCAGTGAGATCTCAGAAACGTGAACAGGCCAAATTATTCACAATCTTGACAGTATCGAAAATGTCATCTGCGTCAAAAATGCGTTTACAGAGTGTTCTTAAACGCAAACTGAAAAAAGTCTTTTGTTCGAAAACGCAAATACAAATTATACTTCAATAATAATTTTTGTGATGTATTTTTTTACCAGATCTATTTTGTTTTGTTTAATTTTTGTTTGAAAACGTTAAATGCGCTTGCAAAAAGCATTAATTGATGTTCATTAAAAGGCATTGTCTACAAACAGGACGATTGCAACTTCTGCGTCATAAATTCCAATCATTTTCATTTTCCGGTGTAATGTGACTTTGATTTGACGTTTCCGAGAACGGCCATAGTTAAATCTCTCGAAATATTTTGAAACTGGGCCCGCATTACGAATTACCATTATCGTTCAAAACCGCTCGTTATCGTTAAGTTTTACGATATTCGTTTTTTTTTAAAGATAGGTGCTCATTTTTTCTAACCAACTTATTATTATCTGTTGCATTTTTATTTAAAAAAAATTATTTTTTGATTTTATCTGACGATATGTTCATTGTTCATGCATCCATTCCTATTATAATTTACGATAATAATCGGTGTATCTCATGACTATCATTTTCTTGGGTATCGTTTGTTTTGCCCTTTGTTTCGTAATTCATACTACAGGTTCTGATTCGTGAAATGTCCGGATGGACTTTTGGCTTTTTCAAAAAATTTATTCCGAAGAAAAGCAATCTCCACGGAATTAAAGAAACCACTTTTAAAACAGGGTGATTCACATAATGTGTTACAAAAAGCTATTTATTTTTTTTTCAAGCCAGAAGTCCGTTCCTTTATTTTGTTTTTAATTCAAATTATTTTTAGAGAATATTTTTTGAAAAATAAATTTTCAAACTGAAAATTTTGAAAAAATATTAAAAAATTGTGTTCAAACTAATTTCTTTCAAAGAGAAGAAATAGCCCACCCCCCTACCATACGATTTTTTCTTTTCTCGACTCAACCTACACGCTCTATCTTTTTGACACACCTTATGCGAATCACCCTGTATAATACATACGTTGTTCTCTTTCATAATTTGACCTAGACTTTTGTTATATTCGTATTATAGTTTGCATCAAACTTCCGTGATGCTATTAACAACTGGAACATTGGAACTAACATTTGGCTCCGAAGTACAGTTTATGACCGGGTACCTAAAAAGTATGGAACAATGCTTACATTTGCTTTAAGCGCTGTTTGGCATGGCTTTTATCCTGGATACTACTTAACATTTGCCACTGGTGCACTATTTGTGACAGCTGCAAGATTTGTAAGTTTTTTTTGCTTAAATTCACTTTAAATTAAAACAACAACAAAAATTGATACTAATTTTCAATTTTTTTTTTTCAGGCTAGACGTATGTTCCGTCATAGATTCCAGAGAACCCAATTTACACGAATGTTCTACGATATTTTAACATGCCTGACAACTCGTATTTTTATGGGTTATGCTACTTTTCCATTTGTTCTTCTTGAGTGTATGGTAAGTTTTTTTGAAATAATTCTTATTTGTTTGTAATCAAATTATTTAAAATTGTTTTGTAATATTTTCTTTTATGCAATTACAGGTCAGTGTCAGATTGTACCTGAAAGTGTTTATGTGCCTTCATATTATTGCGATTGCTACTTTTGTCATATTGCCAAAACTCCTTCGTGGCGATAAACATTCAAAAATACTATCGAATGTCACATCAAATAATGTGGACAATTGCAATATAAATCAAAATCATCATCATCATAATCATCAAATTACAAACAATGATCTCATTCAGAAGAAGTTGTCAGTTGCTGTGGCTGCGACAGAGTTGAATGCTAAATTAGTTGACACTTCAGACGATCCATCACATAATATTGCTAAAAAACGATCAATTTTATCTCCTAACCGACAAAACTCTACAAATGTACCAACAGCACTTGCTGCAATTTGCATAGCACACGATCAATGTGAAATGGACAATTTGTCTAGTAAAATTAAAGAAAAAATCGACATGGAGACAAAAAATATCGAGGAATTTATTGATAAGACTGTTAACGAAACGGTGTCTGGTATCGTTGAGTTTAAAAACGATTTAATGCGCGACAGCGATAAGATATTCATATCAAAAGATGGCATTCGTAAACGTATCATTGGTGCTAACGATAACAAAGGTTCCGAACGTGTCGATGCATTCCTTAAAAAGGAAATCGATGCAATTAATGCTGTGGTACAACAGGCTAATGTTTTGCCTGCTGTTCTAAGCAATGGTCATGCCAAATAGTAATGAATCACAAACATGATTATTATTAAATTAGGGCCATACAAATATTATTAAACCTTTGTTGCCGTGTCAGCTACCGCTTTACAAACATGAACATAAAATACTAATTCACAAACGCCTTTTACAACACTACATATACCTTTTTAAAAAAAATAACTACAAAATACACGATTTACTTAAGCACCAATACATATATTTACACTATTACACTGATTTTAAACAAAACGTAGTCGCAGCAATGTTTTTTTATTACTTCGAGATACAAAACAAAAAAAAAACAAAAATGATATTATAGTTATTTTTATTTTTTAAAATCTTCTACATTTTCAATGATTTTAAGCTAACGTTAAACTAATTGTACAAAAACAAAAAAATAAATCAACAAACATATTTTATTGATAGAGTTTATGAAAATATAAATATTAAATGGTTTACAAATGGCGATATGTAGAATTAAGAATTTCGATATGGATTCTTAAAAGATTTAAGCTACCTCATTGAACTTACCGCCAAATATCCTTCTCATTGTCTCTTTCCACTTGTTGTCATCATGGAAATAACCTGAGGCGGTAAGCTCTTAAATATTTCTCTATTGTATGTTTTATATCTTGTTTTGTGATGCTTTGGCCTTAAAAATACATTTATTCATACATAATTTTTCTTTTATGAATATTTTAACTCATAAATAAAAGATCTCCACAAGAATGAAGACGTATTAGTTCGAGTTCGCACTTTTGAAGACCAAAATTCTACTAGCCGTTTATTTATTTTTGAATTTTTTAAAGAAAATCGAATTTTTTTTTTATTGAAACAAATTTTCACGCAGAGTTGAGTTTTTAGGATTGCTTAACAGATATTATTTGGATAGGATCCATTCTGCTTCCCACGAGAATCGAATATTCGATTCGTGCAATTATTGAATACCTTTCACTATTATGTTGATTTATTTATTTCGTTGACATATCGGATTTTGCCTTTATACCAAAGAAATATAAATCAAGTTAAAACATGGTCAGCGATGGAATTACTGTGGCAATAATCTCATGTAAGATATTTACTCAACCTACAGTTTAGCTTCCTTGAAAACCTATTATTTAATTTATTACAAATTTGTATAAAAAAGCATCACAACGTTTTTTTTTTGCTATTCATTTTAATAACAAGTTTAAAACGTTACATATTTTGAAATTTTTTTAAATAGAAAAACAAGGGACTCAATCAATATTAGATAATATAAATGTTATTTTAAATCTTTAACACAGTTTATTCCATTTTTAAGAATGAAACCGGCAAAGCAAAAGGTACAAATGATGTCATTACATATTTTGACTGTCGAAAAAAAACAAACAAATAAATTATGCTAAAATATATTAGTGTACTTAAAAAGTACAGACAATTTTGTATTTCGAAAACTATTGGTGTAGTATAGTTAAAAATAAATGTATTATTCAATAATAACGCTTTACTTGTGAAAAATTAAACTTAAGTTAAAAAAAATAAAAACATTTATAATTCAAATTATGTAAAACTGCATAAAATACAAACAATTATTAACTTTATTGCAGTTTTTTAAAACAATCAGTGACTGAAAATCATTTTAAATAAAAAAAAAAAAAAATAGAAAGTATACAAATCTAAAGCGCTAATTTTTTTAAATTTTAAAAATTACGTCTGCGTGTGGTTAATGAGGCCATTCATGTTGAGATGGTCTGACTTTCAACAGACCTCCAACATGTCGTTAGTACCATGCTGAGAATCTCAATCGCGATCGGAGCCGAGTTAAATTTTCTGACAATTAACCACACCTGCATAGTCAATTTAACCATGCCTGCGTAGTCAATTCAACCACGTCTGCGCAGTCAATTTAACCACGCCCGCGTAGTTAATTTAACCACGCCTGCGTAGTCAATTTAATCACGCCTGCGTAGTCAATTTAACCACGCCTGCGTATTCAATTTAACTACGCCTGCGTAGTTAATTTAACTACGCCTGAATAGTCAATTTAACCACGCCTGCGTAATCAATTTAACCACGCCCGCGAAGTCAATTTAACCACGCCTGCGTAGTTAATAACGAAAATATTCGCAGTAGGGTCCTATTTCTGCTTCTAGTAAAAAAATCCTGCTTTAGTGTAAAATCCTTGTGTACCATATGGAGCTTTTCCAAAAAAAAAAAAAAAAAAAAAAAACCGCAATAATATTAGGACTTAAAATCGGAAATTTGTAATTTTGTTTGTAAGAACGCGGAGATGTTTAGCGGGCATAAGTTATGGTTATCTAGGCGCACGGTAGTGCGCCCGCCAAGACGAGCGGTTAGCACTACCTATATATTTTCTCGAAACGTTTCGTCGTATTTTCAAGCCCTCATAGCTTCGGTATAGATAGAGCTACAGAGCTCAAATTTTCAGGATTAGATGTAGTCCGTGGCCTTATAAAACACACCAAATTTCATATTTCTAGCTTTTATAATTTGGATGTTATTAATAGCCAAAAAACGTCGATTTTGTCACTGACCACTCACTCATCAAAACCTAAAGGGTACTTCCCGAAGTGCTAGAAAGCTGAAATTTGGAATGTAGACTAGGATTTGCCGTAGCCGTGGCGTGATGGTTAGTGCGATGGACTGTCATGCCGGAGGTCTAAGGTTCGATCCCCAGCCTCGCCACCTATTTATTTAAAAGAAAAACGGTTACTGCCTCTTGCGAGGAATTGACAAATCCTCCAAGTGTATCTCCTGTCACAGAAAAGTGCTGCTCGTTAGCCGTTCGGATTCGGCAATAAACTGTAGGTCCCCTCCATTCCTGCAGACACGCACACAGGAATGGTTGAGAGTTGTAAGTCACTAGGCCCTAGTTCTTCATGAGCTGTTGAGCCATCAAATTTATTTATTTATTTTATATAGACTAGGATTTGCATACAATCAACAAAAAAAATTTAGAAATCTGTAACTTTCACCCTCCAACACCCTAAAAGTGGAGGTTCATAATAAAACCTCTAAAACAACAACAATTTTCACAATCACAACAATGCAATGCAAACCCCGCCTATAATTGATGTGAGGGTTGTTTTTTTTATTTTATATTCACGAACACAAAAAACAATGCACAATATGACTGCTTGAAATTAGGGTTGTTTATATATTGTATGATCTTCACAACGATTGATGAACTGTCGTCTCGTTCAGTATGAAGTATCCTTGGAATTTCATGTATGTACCTATATGTACTTATATTCAGGGTCATTTTTTTAAGGTTTAAGCACCTTATTACCTTAATTTTTGCGAAGATAAAAATATACGCGTTACTTTCACTTATATAATTTCTAAATAAATTCTTAGTAAGGTACATAGGTATATTATTTTCATGTTTCTGGTCTTTGCTAAGAGACTTAGCTCAATAGAGGTTAGGTATGTAGGTAGTTACTTTATTCCGAGGTATTAGGCCTATTCCAACAATATTAATTGGGAAGTAGTTTCATTGGAATCAGAGTCCCACCGTGAAGTATTCAAGGGAGGTTCAGGTGTTTTTAGGTGATCCTACAAAAAGAAATGAAATCCCACCAAAAACATTTCATGTAAAATAGGTCGCCAAGACTCACAAGCTCATAACGCTTTCGGTATGAAAAAGTTATGAGATCTCATGAAGAGCCAAGTCCTTAACTCTATTAGGCCTAACTCTCCAAGCCCTAACTCTACAAACCCTAAATCGTGGTCAAAAATTATGGCTTGGCCGTTTCCCATAGATTTATTGTAAAATAAAGTCTGCCATGCTATTCTTCTATGTGAAACGACCAAGCCATAATT
This sequence comes from Epistrophella euchroma, assembly GCA_947049315.1. Taxonomy (NCBI): domain Eukaryota; kingdom Metazoa; phylum Arthropoda; class Insecta; order Diptera; family Syrphidae; genus Epistrophella; species Epistrophella euchroma. The sequence continues at coordinate 112,867,462 of OX346245.1, read as the reverse complement.
GTTGACCACGATTTAGGGTTTGTAGAGTTAGGGCTTGGAGAGTTAGGCCTAATAGAGTTAAGGGCTTGGCTCTTCATGAGATCTCATGACTTTTTCATAGTGAAAGCGTTATGAGCTTGTGAGTCTTGGCGACCTATTTTACATGAAATGTTTTTGGTGGGATACAATTTATTCCCGATACCAATAATTTCTAGGGAAACTTTGAACATCATTCATTTTTCCAATTTTCGAAGGAAGAACATTCTCTGGGTAATAATTGTACGCGTGTATCCCTAATACGATAATCTTAATCCGTGCTTTCAAAGCATCAAAATCCAATCCAACTAAAGGCCATTCGAAGCAATGATTCAATAAAAAAATTTAATCATCTAATTTGCTGATTTAGGACTCTCCCAAACCAACGCGAATATTCGGCGCGACGAACGAAAACAACAAAAACAACACGAAGTTGTCAAACAAAACAACACGTTTTTATTATGTTTTCGTTCGTCGCACCGAATATTCGGGTTGGTTTCGGAGAGCCCTTATTTCATTATTTTGTATTATTAAAAAGGAAGTGACGAAATAAGTACATCTACTACACTTGTCAAAACAATTAAGGGAACAAAAAAAAATCACTTTTTTCTTAGTTTTTTTCGAAGAGCTGTATCTCTGTGAAAAGTGGTCGTATTAAGATGAAACAAAAAGCATTCTGAAGCTTAATCCTTTTTGTATTGAGAAATTTTCGCAAATGATTTTTTTAAGGTACCGTTATTGCGCAATCATAAGAAGCAGCACGACCCAAAAATTTTAAATTTTTTTCTTTTTTTTGAACATTGTCATTTTCTTTGAAATTTTTTTTGAGCCAATTTAATGTTTTGTTTCAATAACTTGTTTATTCAGCTTTAAGGTCATATTTTTTCGTCATTGTACAAATTTTTTTCAAAAGAATATCTGGCTTTGAATGAAAAAACAGACTTTTGACTTTGACTACCAATATTATCGCAAGGAATGAGGACACCTAAAATGTATGGATAGTTTTAAAAACTGGAATTAATATTCTACAAGATTTTTTCAAAACTTTATAACGATTATTTTTTTTGGCTCCTCATCGTTACATTCAGAAAAGGTCTAAAAAACGACTTTTTAAAGGGGCTTATAAAAATGCTGATGCTCCAAATGCAATTGATAAACAAACAGCACATCTAGACCTGTGACGTCAGTGGTCAACGGTGGCATAGTACATAGGGTACACAGCTCCGAAGACTGAGCAAATCTGATGCGCGGGTTCAAATACCGCATGATGTTTAGAAAGTTTTTCAAATAAAATTGGATTAAAGCTCAGCACCACCACCACTGATCAGCGTGGAGAAGAAAAAAAAAACATTTTTTTCAAAGAAAAAAAATTGGAGCAAAAATTAAATATTTTTTTCAAAATTTTCATATTTTAGTTGTAATTTTTTTTTCTCGAAAAGATGTTTTGCTTCCCCTTAAAATCTCATCAGTATTGTAACTAACGCAAAACTGTGGAAAAAGTGGGCAGAAATTGTTGTTTTCGTTTCCATTTTCATGACAATTTCACAATGTTTATGAACCACCCAATTTGTTCCCTTAATTGGTTTTTACGACTTTGATCATTCGGTACATGAAAACGGTTCAATGGATTTATTTGAAATTTAACAGAAATATTGGTGGTCTATAGTTCTTTAAAATGTCTTACCAAATAAAGTTCTACAGTCAATATTTTTAAATCAGTAAGAGATTTACAAAAAGTCTTTAAAAAGTCGTTTTTTAGACCTTTTCTGAATGTAACGATGATGAGCCAAAAAAAATAATCGTTATAAAGTTTTGAAAAAATCTTGTAGAATATTAATTCCAGTTTTTAAAACTATCCATACATTTTAGGTGACCTCATTCCTTGCGATAATATTGGTAGTCAAAGTCAAAAGTCTGTTTTTTCATTCAAAGCCAGATATTCTTTTGAAAAAAATTTGTACAATGACGAAAAAATATGACCTTAAAGCTGAATAAACAAGTTATTGAAACAAAACATTAAATTGGCTCAAAAAAAATTTCAAAGAAAATGACAATGTTCAAAAAAAAGAAAAAAATTTAAAATTTTTGGGTCGTGCTGCTTCTTATGATTGCGCAATAACGGTACCTTAAAAAAATCATTTGCGAAAATTTCTCAATACAAAAAGGATTAAGCTTCAGAATGCTTTTTGTTTCATCTTAATACGACCACTTTTCACAGAGATACAGCTCTTCGAAAAAAACTAAGAAAAAGGTGATTTTTTTTTTGTTCCCTTAATTGTTTTGACAAGTGTATGTTACAATTTGTAGCGGTTTCGTTTATAAAGGAACTGTCGCCCAGGGCCCTCCACCGGTGGGCATACTTCGGGCAGCCTGTTTTTTTTCTATTCGGGCAAAGCGCCCTAGCGACCTTTAATGACGAAATACTGTGATAACTGTTATAAATTGGCATTTCTCTAGTCTCGTCTTAAAAGAAAACGTTAAAAAACCTCCAGCAACTCTGTTCTCTATAAAATAATAAATAGCGTACACACGAATAGGTTGAATGCATTCGGAGAATTGCTATATGAATTATGAAGCTGACCAATTTTTGTGTAACCGTATAATTTTCCAACATATACAATACAAACACAATCAGAACTTCATATATGTATTTTTTGTTATTTCGTAACTTTTGTTTTATTTGTTTTCTGTAATTTATAAATGAATAATAAATATAACATTAAATATAAAATTTTGTGAAGTAAAAAAATAGAACATTTGTTTCATCAGTGTCGCACTGGTGTGTGCCAATTATAAATATTGATTTTTTTTTGGTAGAAGTTGAGACATTTTTTCTCGATAAATATCTTTCAAAAATTTAATTCTCTTCTTTAATTAATTTCTCTAACTTAAATCCTCTTCCTTTGTGGGTAAAGAAAGAATATCCTCATCAGTTCCGATAAAATCTATCGGGCGTGTAGCCCAAGACTTCAGTTCATCTAGCATCGTATTCGTATGCAGTCAAGGTACACCATTGTGATCAACAGTCCCACAGCCCAGGCGCTCGTTTCCAATCGGACCGTTTATGTGTCATTGATCAGCGTTCAAGGATGATTTGGTAGCGTCAATTATGAGATTACGATGATGGAATATCTGAATGTTGCTCAGGTTTAACATTTATATGGAGACAATTTTATCGAGATCCGCAACAAACAAACTTACTTGTTTTTGTAGCACTTCATAATTAGACTGATTGAAAAAAAAAACGTCAGTCTTCCGTTCTTTGCGCCAGGCGTCAGGCAGCTGCATCAGTAAGTGAATTTTAGTCTTGAATTCACAATTGAATCTAAGCAATTCATTTTAGATTCAGGGATTGAATTTTGTTTGTTGAGTTCTTTTATTATTTCTTTTAAGGATTTAACTTTTGCATTTAAACGTTGAATCTGCCGCTTTTGTATCTTATTTGCTTGTTGAATTTTCTTAAATTTTTCCCGAATTATTGAAAGTTTTCTTCTATCACTTTTAGGTGTGGATTCATATATATGGTCGTGACCTACGATTTTTAGTTTTTCTGCAATCTTATCTTGAGTTCCCGATGTAACTGAAATATATTTTTTAAAATGGTTGAAATTCAAGCGAATATTTCATTGTAAATTTCATTAATGTGGTTTGGTAAATTGAATTAAGTAATATATAAATAATAAATAAACCAAAAAATCTTTTAAGATTTGTTTGTTTCACAATTTTAGTTAGTTTTATTTCATTATATAGATAATACAGCATGGCCAAACTATGTAATAGAAACACATCCTACTTTTAAGTACTGCATGTTGCACTTTAGATAGGTGGATTTGTGAAAAAATATCTGCATTATACTAACGGTAATTATATCATCAATCTATTATACTTATAATCTTCCGAGTAAACAAAAGGCATTAGTCATATTCTGCAACTGTAGTTGATTGCAACTACAAAATTCGCTGTTTAATAATTTTTTTTTTAATGTCACTTTGAAATGGGTAGAGCGAAACACTGTACTAAAGATCAGCGTGAAGCCATTTTAACCATGCATTACAGGGGAGAATCAATTAACAAAATAGCCAGCTAGCTATAAACTCCAGAAAAACCAAAGAAACTAGAGGGCGCCTAAAATGACTGCAAGGGATAGTCACTTTGGTAAGAAAAGCTAAGGCCAAAAGATCTGCAGTGAGAAATAGAAACGCAAATCAGTGCCAGAACTGTTCGCCATATCCTAAAGGATACTGATCTTCACGCTTTATATCCAAGGAAAGTACCATTGCTAAAAAAAAAATACATACCCAGAAACGGATTTGTTTTGCAAAAATTTACCATATAAAAAAAAGACCTTTTAAGGCCATGAAACAACAGTAGAGGAATGTACTTGGAGTGATGAAACTAAAATAAATTTATTCGGAATGGATGGTAAAGAGATTGGCCACTGCCCAAAGTGTGAGACCTACAATCCGAGGTACACAAAACCAACCGTAAGGCATGGAGGTGGGAGCATAATGCTATTGGGTTGTTTTTCTTGGTGGGGCGTTGGTCTAATATTTATTATAGATGGTATAAAGACAACGGAGTCGTATGTGGACATACTGAAGACTGTTATGCTGCCGTGGGACGATACAAATTATGGCGTTTCCAACAGGACAACAACCCCGAGCACACGACAAATATCAACAAAGCTCTTCTCAATCTCAATCTTCGGACCTTAATCCTATCGAGAACCTATGAAATGAGCTAAAGATTAGTATTTTAAAAAACATAACCTTAAACAAAGCAGATCTCTGGAGAATTGTCCAACAAATGTGGTATTCGATCCCCCAAGAAAAGTGCCAGAAGTTGGTAGACTCTATGCCGAATCGAAAACATGCAGTTTTAAAAAATAAAGGTTTTTCATCTAAATATTAAATTGCCTCTGCTAATAAATAAAGAAGTAAAGTAGGCGTAATGATTAGTAATTTGGACTGTCATGCCAGAGGCCTGGGTTTAGTACCAGCCGCTTCCACCTTAGTTTTTTTCAGGGCTACTACCTCTTGCGAGGAAGTGACAAATCCTCCAAGAGTATCTCCTGCAATAAACTCGGCAATAAACTGTAGGTCCCCTCCATTCCTGCAGACACGCACACAGGAATGATTGAGAGTTGTAAGTCACTAGGCCCTGGTTCTTCATAAGCCGTTGTGCCACCAAATTTATTTTAATAAATAAATCGCCAATAACTTTACCTTACTCTAGACTTTCTATGAATTCTTTGAAACAATTTTGTAACTTTGAAATTAACATTCAAAAAGACCATTATAACGTAATTTATTCCGCATCGTTTTCGTTTGAAAAGTTATACTATGCTATATTTAATTCTCCAATATATATTATATATTTATTCGCGACCAAGGGAAACAAATAGTAATATTTTATGATTTGTTCAAAAAAAAAAAAAATTTATTCATTCGGAGGTTTTAATATAGTGAAAGTACATATTTTCATTACCGAAAAAGCTTCAGCTTATCACAGCTTATCTTACATTTGAGATAGTTTACATTTTGTAACATCTTATGAAGATGTATTAAATAAAATTCTTATAAAATTTATACTAAATGGTTTTGGCAATTTGTTATGTCCAATTAATTAAAAAAATAACATTTTTAATTTAAGTAATAATAACTAAACATAAGTTACCTGATTTAAGCAAGGTTGAGGCTGCTTCACTTGCTCCACTACTTTCTTTTACATAAGGTTCAATTACAAGTTCGTGTATATGCTCTTGTGCAGGTTCCTCTTCAGGTTCCTCCTTAGGTTCTAGTTTTCCTTTAAAAAAAAACAAAGAAAAATAAATATGAATAAATATTATTCAAGCCGCTTTGCTGAAATAAATTTTGTTTACAAAATTTTTTGGCAATTTCTTATACTCGTTTAATTAAAAAGTATTTTAAAATTGTAATTATAAGTAGACATATTTTACCTGAATGAAGCAGGGGCGAGGCTGCGTCACTTCCGTTTGGTTTAAATGTGTATTTTAAATCAGAAGCAAGTTCCTCATAAGGTTCATTTAAACGTTCGTTTATATGCTCTTGTGCAAATTCCTCTGCAGGTTCCTCCTTAATTTCCTGTTTTTCTTAAAAATTTGAATAAATTTCATTTAAAATTGTTCTAATTTATAGTTTTTCGTATGTATTTTATATAATACACACCTTTGAAAAAAATAGATGGAACTGCATCTACCCTCAAGTTAAAACGTTTTCGGTTTTTAATTTCTTGAAAACAGGATCGTTCAAAGTGGTCACTGCAGATCAAGCTATCTTTAGTTGGATTAAAGTTTTCAACATTTATTGCAAGCAACCACTTTTTCAAAAGCTCAGGTCTATCCAAGGGAAATCTGTAAAAAAAATGTATAAGCGGAAATTTGTAATTTTATCAGGACCATGTATGTAAAGACTTCATACTTTCGAAGGGAAATTCCAGGTTTGGAATCTTTTGTTACTTTGCAGTAGAAACAACTGTCCTTCCGCTCTGAAAAGATCGTAGGGACACTGCCCGGAATCAATATTCTTCGCTTTGCAATGATCCTAAAGCATTCTTTTTCAAAATGATCAGAGCAAATGAATGAATTTTTTGTTGGAATGAAAGATGGATGAAGTTTAAGTTGACTCTTCCAAATGTCCAATAAAGCAGGATCTTCTATTGGGAATCTGTAAAATTGGACAAATTTTAAACTTGATTTGGCTAATTTTGGTCTTGAATTATTTGTGTAAGTAAAGAGAAGGTTTAAAAGGTGAATAAATATGAAAGTTGTTAACTATCTTTCAGATTATTTTTATGTAGATTGATAAATCTTATGTTTTGTCACAAATTAAATTTCTGAACGCAACCATAATATTTGACAATCAACTATATGTAGACTAGCTGACCCGTCAGACTTCGTACTGCCTGACCTAGACTTTTGTATAAAATAAACTTAAAACAAACAAAAGGAATCCATAATTAATAATCATCGAATTTGTGGCGGTACGTAAGGACACGACAATTAACTATTAATATGCGAGTATTTTTGCAACAAGATAAAACTGCAAATGTGTTTGCGAAGCAGTTGTTAGACATTGGAAATAATAAAGTCGCAGTGGATACCTCGACCGGATTCATCACATTACCCACAGATTTCTGTCACATCACAGACTCAAAAGAGGAGCTTATTCAGCATGTTTTCCAAGATATAGCGCAACAGTTCAATAACCATAATTGGCTGAGTGAACGAGCAATATTGGCGGCGAAAAATAAAGGTGTCGAGGATCTCAATGCGACCATACAGAATTTTCCTACGGGACAGTTGGTTTCCTTCAAATCAGTCGACACTGTTATGAACCAGGATAATGTAGTCAACTATCCCACGGAGTTTTAAAATTCACTGGAATTGCCAGGATTATCACCTCACAATTTGCAGTTCAAAGTAGGATCAGTTGTCATCATGCTGCGTAACATGAATCAATCTCGACTGTGCAATGGAGCAAGACTGGCTGTGTGATGATTAACGTCATTGAGGCAACAATCATAAAAGGAAAATACAAAGGAGAGGATGTCTTGATCCCGCGTATACCGATGATTCCAACGGATTTACCATTCGATTTTAAACGTTTACAATTTCCAGTACGTCGGGTCTTTGCGATGACCATAAATAAATCACAAGGCCAGTTGTTGGAAGTTTGCGGAATCAACTTGGAGTTTCTCTGTTTCGCGCATGGACAATTATACGTCGCGTGTTCGCGCGTCAGAAAACCGTCATCTTTGTTTATTTACGCACCACAAAACAAAACAAAAAATATAGTTTATCAGAAAGCTTTAAATTGATTAACAGACTGTATCATAATTGTGTGTGTCTGTCAATATCAAATTGAAACCTTATAAAAAGCCAGTATTTGAGAAAAACTCTGTTTTGTAAGTAAGCAACATCATGTGTAATTAATCGAAAATAATAATAAAACTTTATTCATACCGAGGATTTTTTTTTTTTATTAATTATAGATTCCTTTTGTTTGTTTTAAGTTTATTTTAAACAAAAGTTTAGGTCTTTTATTTATCGATTGAGGCAGTACGAAGTCTGCCGGGTCATCTAGTTATTTTATAAAAATAAAAATACAGTAAAAACTAATTTTCAAAAATGTACTCGCTAAAAGTTATTTCACTTCAATAAACAACTTACCCATGAAGTGTTCTACCTTGGGTTGTGGCTTCACTGCCACCTTCTTTTTTGCAATGTTTACAACGTCTCACCATTTTGTTATTGTTTCCTTAAAAAGAAAATATCTTTATTTTTTAAACAGTAAGTTTAAAATGTAAAAAGCATGAAATAAATGACCACCTATATATGTATGTATGTATGTACATACTTGTAGCAGTTTATCACAGAAGAATGATGAGAAAAACGTGTAAGTTAAATTTTCTTATGAGTAGGTAATATATGATGACCTTATAAATTAAAAAAAAAATTGTGATTCTTTCAAACAAAAATCAATAAAACAATATGCTACAGAGGAAGGACCTTAAGTGAGTCCTTTAATCTGAAAAAATAGCACAAAACCATATTATGATGTTAAGTTCCCATATTTTGAGTGAATTTTTAGCCCCTCGACTTAAAATGCTCGAGATTCGTCATAAGGATGCCAGATATAAAATTTGTAATACGGTTGGCAAGTTTTTGTAACCCATCAGAAATACCCCCTATGTAAAAAAAAAAAAACTATGACCGCCATACATTGGCAAGACTTGAGGAGTGTTCAGTGAGGCTGTTCCGAACAGTTTGGAACAGTTTAGAACAAAAAAGAACAGGTTTTTGCTGTTCAGTGAGAAATTTTCTGTTCTAAACTGTTCTGACTTGCTGTTCAGTTAGTCTGTTTGGAACAGTTAGAGCAGGATTTTCTGTACTTGCTTTTGAGGTAGAACAACTTAGAACAGGATTTGTGGGAAATGTCAAAATTAGTTGTTGTTCTGTTCTGACTATTTCTTCACTGAACAAAGCTATTATTATAATTGCTAAGTGGAAATAGGACGTTTTGATAAACAGAATAACGTATTGAAGTTGAACTTAAAAAAAAAACTTTGTTTTGTTTAAATTTTCCCAAAAAATCTGGAAGTTATAAGAAGCAGGTTTTTAGCACAATACACAAATCATATGTGTGTACTGTGGTAGTAGCCCTGACACGTTTGTTAATGCGTAGAACTGTCTTGCCGTAGGCCTGGGTTCGATTCCCAGCCAATGTCACCCAATAATAATAATAAGAAAATCGACTTCTACGCAAGAGGCAGTAGGAACTGACAAAACCTCCAAGAGTAGCTCTTGTCATAGAAAAGTGCAATAACCGTTTGTATTCGGTAATAATCTGTAGGTCCCTTCCATCTCTAGCTCTACAAACACGCACACAGAATGCTTGATAGCCCTAGTTCTTCATGAGCTATTGTGCCACCAAATTTATTTTGTTTTATGTATACTATGAGTTTTTAGTATTTGACTGAAAATTGATGAGCACAACATAATTTAGAACAGATACAAAATTCTTTATGTTCTTATTCCTTCATTAAATATTGTAAATCGGGCTTTTTGTTCAATTTAATTTTGAATGTAATTAAAACTATTTTAGGTACTTCATCTTTTACCCATCTGAAATAAATAAAGACAGTTCAACAATTTTTGTTTGACAGATCAACAATAGTTAACATTTTACAGAAAAGAAACGCACCACTGTTGTTTGTATAGGTACAGTGAAGGAATTATGTTCATTTTTAAAGAAGTACCTATCAAATTTTATAAGTACAATTCCATTAGTAGGTATTTCGGATGTTTCGGTTAAACATGTTTTTTACAAAATTACAGAAAGAAATAATAACTACTAATAAAAGTACACAGGCTCCTGCGTAATAAATTCGTACTACGAATACTTAAAAAAAAGCATCTGAGCTAGCTACAATAAAAAGTACAGGAAGGGGTGTATATCACCACATAACATTGTGCGTGAGCGGGCAGCAAGGTAAAAAAAAAATTGAGATACATATGCCATTGTGCCGACGAAAGTGTATTCAGATTAAAAATCGTTAAAATAGTGAAAAAAGCTTATAAAACTTAATAAAAAAAAAGTGAAATAAGAGTAAATACAGTGAATACTTCATTAAAAAAAACATGCGGTGCTGCATTAAATCCTGTAAAAACGCTTATAATAAGGAGTGTACAAATATTTCATTTCACAGGTAAGTTTTGTCTCATATTCCACATAAAGTGGTGTTAAGTGATGTTTTTAACGTAAATACAAATATCAAAGAATACTTTAAAATTCATACTTAATGGTGTTTTGCCATAAAATAAGCAAATTTGGCTGAAAAATAAAAATGTATTTCAATCACATGATTTAGCGGAGATTCATCCGTCAAAATTGGAAATTCTCGACCAGGGACGGATTTTGTTGGTTATTGCAAAGGTCGCAGCGCAGAGCTAATTTTCAATATTTAAATTTTTGCATGAGCTTTCAATATAAATAGAAAATATCTTTAAAAGTATCTTTTTAATTTTCTTATTTTCAAGATTTCCGAAAGATGAATGGAAAAGAAAAAAGTGGATGGAAATCCTTGAGTTGGATGAAATTAAGAACTCGTACGCTGTTTGTTCAAGTCATTTTCATAAATGTGACTTCATAGATGTTGCTCCAGGGAAAAAAAAACAACTTTTTCCTTCTGCAATGCCATTTTTATGTGAACATTTTAGTAAATCGACAAAGAAATAATCTTCAATTTAAAAAAGAACATGTACTCATGCCATTAACTGTTAAGAAAAACTATTTTTCAAGGACACATTAACAACTAGAATTATTTTGGAATAATTATCTCAAACATATTTTTAGAGACCAGATAGTTTTACAGTACTTCAAGAAGGAAAAATGGAGTTTATTTCAGATTTATGCAGCTACAGAGATATTATTTTTTTGACTAAGAAAAATATCTGTGATACCTAGTGTTTTTCATTAAAATTAAACAAAACTGAAAACTATTTGATTTATTCGTGAACTACTTGCAATTTCCTGTAATAGGTAAGTTTTTATTCCAGCAACCACCAGCTGAGCTAATTAATCGGTCCAAAACCGACGCGAAACATTCGGAGCGACTGAAGAATGTTACAAGATTCGCGTCGCACCAGTGCGCCTCATTATTAATCACATGCACATCTTAATAATTATTCTCACTTAAATATTAATTTACTTTATATTTTAAATTCGTAATAGTGATAAAATTGTAACTATTTACCTTCACTTTATGTCCACTTCACTTCTGATTACTTACATAAATTATGTTCACTTTAGCTTTAATGTTGTTTGTGTGTTAACGGAATTAAAAATAATTTATTTTAATAACAACTTTAGTTCTTTGGAAGTGCCTAAAGTAGTTCTGAGGAGAAGAAGACCATAGTTATTAGGTACCTTCAAAAGAACACAACTACTTTGGGGTGACCGGCATTTTAGTCGTCTAACAACTATGTAGCTGCATCCCGAATACCGACCACTGATCTCAACCCGACCCTGTTCCAATGCATTTGTGTCTGTGTAACTCACCCTTTTTTGAAAAAAAGACTACAGTTTCCACGATATGCGCATTCCTGTATTTTTTTAAGGCTCTCACGTTCTTACAAAAATTCCAACAAATTATTTCTAGTTAAGTGATATCTACAGCCACCAATTTTAGTTCAATGTTTATTTTTATGACAGGAATTATGATTTTTTTTTTCAGTACTTGTCGTAGAAATTTACTTTCTATTAAGACAATAATAATTCCGATTATACAAAAAAAAACACTGAAGAAATTTATTCAAATTATTTCACAAATCACAACACAAACCAAGCCAAAATACTTGTATATTTTTTTTCTGTCAAAGCTGATGTGCCGAACACAGATTGGCACCGTTCAATAGCTTTGTTCAGTGAAGAAATAGTTAGAACAGAACAGGACAGAACAGAACAACAACTGATTTTGACATTTCCCACAAATCCTGTTCTAATCTGTTCTAAGTTGTTCTACCTCAAAAGCAAGTACAGAAAATCCTGCTCTAAACTGTTCCAAACAGACTCACTGAACAGCAAGTCAGAACAGTTTAGAACAGAAAATTTCTCACTGAACAGCAAAAACCTGTTCTTTTCTGTTCCAAACTGTTCGGAACAGCCTCACTGAACAATCCTAATATAAAATTCTGAAAATCCAGAACTGGCCGCGTTCAATCCCTTACGTTTTACATCTGAAATTTCAGATTTCTGAATCGCCAGCTGTTATAAAAAGTTAGTCCCCTTTCACACAAGGCAACTGAGTTGCCGGCAACAATTAGTTCATTGGCGAGAAGGGCAGGAAGAAAGAGGGGTAAATGAAATCTCCCCGGTCAACAAATTCAGGAGACTTTTTTGACGTTTCTCTTCACACTACGTTTGTGAGCGTTCAACCAAGGTAGTTTAAAAGGAAAATACAGCAAGTCTCCTCCGATTTTGTATCTTCGTGTAAAAGGTACAAGAGATTGTTAAGGAGATTTAAAGAAAACGTCAAAAAAATCACCAGCAACTGGTATCTTCGTGTGAAAGGGGACTATGGGTGAACAGAGGAGTTGGATCTATGTGTGCGTTTGTTGAGCGTTTTTCACACATACTTTGAAAAACTAGTACATCAGCTGTTTTCCAGAGCTTGTAGGCAAACCGAAATGTCAGCCCAGGATTGATATCTTTATATACAGTGTTTTTGGTGTAAATATATACAGGGTGTTTGGTATAAGGTGCTTCAAAAAGCTAGAGCGAGTAGGTTGGGTTAAGACAAGAAAAAAATGGTATGGGAGGGGGGTCTATTTCCCCCGGTTTAGTCAAAAGGGGCAATTTTCTAAAAAATCGACTTGAAATTGAATATCAAACACGAAAGTATTACTTAAAAACATAAAATTTAAAAAAATAATAGTTTGGACACAATTTTTAGATTTTTTTTTTTTAATTTAAGTTTGAAAATTAATTTTTGTAAAACTGGTCACTGAAATAACTTATACTAAAATTAGGATAAAAGACGAGGTTTCTGGCCTTACAAAAAGGTATAACATGCCATTGTAATAGTGACCGCTGTTTTTTAAAAAATTTTTTAGTCCCTCAAGTCATTTTTAAAATTTCCCCTCCCGTTATTTTTAATTTTTTCAAAAACAAAAAGAAACTTGAGTATTTTCTTTTCCGAATTTGAATAGCAATTTACAGGGAGCATCGAATATTAAAAACAAAACCATTACTTAGGCCCATTTGCTGAAACAAAACTTAAATATTTATGTTTAACTTAAGCGCTAATGTTTTACTTTTTCCTCAGCGTAAACTGTCCACTGATCTCTATAATACACTGGATAGCGCATCCATACAAAGAAGTTGAAGCCATTTGAGAATTGTTATAATGTTGAGTTGCCTATTTTTTTGTATAACGGTATAACTGTATAACATAATGAAGTGCACAATTTTTTACAAAATTACAACTAAAATACTTTAAATTCACTTTTACAATTATTTTAAATTACAAAAAATCAAATTTACAAACAAGTGATGGTTCTTTTGCTTTTTTTTCTTAGAAATTCCACATTGGTTTTTGCCCCTCTCTTCGGTTGTAGTAGAATTTTTGAGATCTCAGCAACTTGAACTGGCCTTCTCAGCCTCACTGAACATACCTAAAGTGTTGAGTTGCCTCACTGAACATACCTAAAGTTTTGAGTTGCCTACGTACTTCTCATCTTCAATTGGAAGTAGAAAAACTGTTATACTTTGTAGGGAATCCACTATCCAGTGTATTATAGAGATCAGTGAAACTGTCACATAAGCTCTTTATGTTGAACATAAATATTTAAATTTCGTTTTAGCAAATGGCCCTTAAATACGTAAAATTTTGAACAAAATTACATAGTTTACATAGTATAATTTTGTTCCTTTTTTTTAAAATTTGAGTTTGAAAATTAATTTTTCAAAAACTGTTCTCTCTAGTAACTCGAATTAAAAACAAAATAAAAGAATGGATTTATGGCTTTAAAAAAAGTATAACATGACATTGTAACTGTTATCGTTGATTTTTAATAATTTTTTTCTATTTCAAGTCGATTTTTTAGAAAATTGCCAATCCCGCCTAAACCGGGGGAAATAGAACCCCTTCCATACGATTTTTTTCTTGTCTTAACCCAATCTACTCGCTTAGCTAAGAAGATGTATGTTCATCTTTAATAGAAATGTTTTGAGTGCGGAGCCCATAATCGACAATGGGTGTCGGTAGTTATGACATATACATATATATGCTTGGAGTGTTCGGGCAAACATCGTGGCCTGGGAAAGCATTTATCATTTGTTCGTTCGGTCACAATGGACAAGTGGAAGGACATTGCAGTTTTCTGAGCCTATTACATCGCTCTAGCTTTTTGTAACACCTAAGGAGAATCACCTTGTATATACATAAGAAACGTCTCACGTTTAAAGAATTTTAATACCTTTGCCATTATCAATGTTGTTTAAAGAATCTTCTCTTTGATTATATTTCGGTGTTTCTAGTTCGTCTGTTGGTTCCAAGTCTTCGTAGTTATTTTCTTTAAGGGAAAGAATTAAAAGAACAAAAAGGAATAGGAAAAATTGAAATAAGAAGAAACGATAGTGAAATAGAACAAATAAAATAGTTCAAAATGTACAAATACCTACCTTGGAGAAAAATAGTTGGAACCGCACCATCTTTCAAATTTGAATACTTCCTGTTTGCAATTCTGCGGAAACAGTTTGGATCAAAGTGGTCGCTACAAATCAGAGTTTTTCGGCTGGGAGCAAAGTTTTCAATATTTATTTGCGACAGCCACTGTTTTAATAGCACAGGGTTATTGATTGGAAATCTGAAGTAAGAAAACATTAATCGATAAATTATATTATTCACAGAAATTGAAGATGTCTTCATACTTCCGAAGGGAAATTTCTGGTTTTGAGTCTTTTGTGTTATTGCAGTAGAAACATGCCCACTTTCGTTCTGTAAAGAACGATGGAATGCTACCGGCAATTAACACTTTTCCGGTTTTTACATGTTTAAAACATTCCTCGTGGAAATGGTCGGAACAAATTTGTGAATACTTTGTTGGCCTGAATGTGGAAGGAAGGTTAAGCCTTAATTTCCAAGTTTCCAACAAAGCAGCATCGTTTAGGGGAAACCTGAAAGAATTAAAAATTATCTTGTAAGAAAACTTGATATGATAGAACTTATAATCGCATAAATCATTAAGTACGTACGAAAATTAGGCCGGAAAAGTCGGAAAGTCGTGATAACAATTTGAGCTTGCCCGACTTTTGAAAGGAAGATTAATTAATTAATCAATTATAGGTGGGACGAAGTTCGCCGGGTCGGCTATTAGTATAAATATATACTCGTTCTTTATATGCAAAAACTCGGTTAATGAGTTTAAAATGTTTTTTTTTTATCGAGTCTAAACATAAGATTTTTTAAGAAAAAAGGTGGTTTATGTTAATTTTTTAAAAATACAGCAATGAATTATAACGTTTATAAATATTTGTAGTTTTATTTGAAGTTTATGGGGTACTCTTTTTTCTCAGCCGGGACTCTTTTTTTGACTCCTTTTGAAAATTTTTAGAGGTAACCCTGGGTCCGGGATCACGTTAAATTTCTGCTGCTAGATTAAATTTTGACGTTTACCTTGCTTTTACCAAAGCAGCATAAAATGCAATATCGATGCCCTACAAAATCATTCATCAAGAGTAATATAGTAAAAGACACATGATACAGTTCGGCACTTTTCAATTCGCTGTAGTTGGATGCCTAGACACCGATGATGTGGAAGCATTCTATCTGACGTCTGTATCTGTTCGAAATTTTAAATGATATTTTGTTCTTCTGTGTGACATGTATGTTCTTTTTTGGCAAGTTGCCATTCAATGAGATCTTCCTGCATCCAATGGCCTGTGACGCTCATTGCCGTACAATTTTAAAGACTTGAGGGATTACACAAGCAATTACTTACCTCTAACCTATGGAATCGAAAGAGCTAAAGCCGGTCAGAAACAAGATTTTCCCAACGGAATTCCAGAACGTGGAACGATATGCTTTGTTACTCAACCTTTTAACATTGAATTAAATAAAAACGTTTATTTATTTAATTATATATGTACATACGTATATATTTATACATATATGAATTGCATGTAGGTACACATGATTATTCTAAGGCAAATTTATTAATTTTTGTAAAAAATATTTTTACTATACCTACATATGTACATAGGTAGGTACTTTACTTTACTTGACCTAATGTTTCAGAAAACTCAAACGAGACATTTTATTTCGAAGTTTTCGTTTTCCGAAAACTCGCTTAAATTAAAATTTATTTGTATTCATTTCACAATGTCGTGAAATAATATATGTCAAATATTACACATCCAATGCAATGTAGGTATAAAAAGTTTTTTAGTACATAATGTACTTAATTCTTTTCACATCACTATAAGAAAATGTTATCCAACAAGCGAAAAATTTCCCATTTCGTTCATATTTTTCTAGCACGAATAGACCAACGCGCGCCGTCATACAAATCCAACATTGCCCAACACCACAAGATACCTACAAAATAACCCACTCTACAAACAACAACCCAAACAATCGCACATAATTTGAGTGTACACTGTACAGACTACAGAAATGGGAAAAACTCATCAAAATGCTTGATTTCGTGCACAAATAATTTGAACGAAATGGCTCATACAATTTGAGATCTACTTTTTTTTTGTGTATTATTTTAGTGGGTTCATTTCGTCCACAATTCAGTTGACCGTAGAATTGGTGGGAAAGCAATGGGATGTTTTTGTGTGTATGCATTGCATACTCGTAGTGAATTGAGACACATTTCGTTTCGAAATTTTTTGAACGAGTTGAAAGTGTTGATTGAGTGGGAAGTTTTTCTGTAGGTATTTTTTTGATTTGATTTAAATTGAGTGCATGGAGGTATTGCACGAGCTGGATTGGAAACTGGGAAATATGTACATATATACCTAATGCGGAATTTACTTAAATCAGATACCAAGTATAAATATTTTTTCGGTGGTTAGGGGTATGTGAAAATGATAATAATTTTGTCTGAAAGTTAGGCGTTCATGAACGAAATGAACAATATGACGCCTCGCCACTGGCTGGGGGAGAAAGAATATTTACAAAGACCACTCTGACTACGCCTTAAGGAGTTGTACAAACGTGGTTTGATATTTGATCCGTGGTTCGAAAATTTTAACGGAATTTAACCAACATTGAATCGGCGTCGACAATCGACAAGCAATTTGACTGATTACTGAATTCGTAGAGATAGCACTTGTAGCTTTCATTTGATACTCCACTCATAAAACTTGTATAGGATAGGTGTATTTTCTAACCGAAGTAACATGAAAAGGCTTGTGCGACCAGAGCTTCTGTTTGGTTTGCACTGCTATCGAATGGTGTCCTCATTTTCAATAGCGCGATAATAACGTTTCTAATTGCAAAACCAAGCAACTTTAAACGAAATTACAATAACTTTCAATGGGAAGTTAAATATATTTTTATAAAGTATTTTTGAATCGAAATTGCATTCTATAAATATAACTCACTTATGAAGATTCCTTCCTTCGACTCCGGCTGGTTTTTTGCAACATTTGCACACTCTACCCATTCTGTTTTGTTGATCGCTTAAAACAAAGAAAACAATTGTAATTATTTACCTAATTGAAAATTATAATTATGGGAACTAATTTTAGTAGGTACAGCGAGTACATCCGATGATTCCTATCTCTAATATGGGCATATTTTCCATAGGCCTAGGATCATGAAAATCGAGTACCTACGTACGTATGTAGCTAGTTGTGAATTATATTTTATGCCCGCGAAAAAATACCCAAGATAATTTCAAAGTTTTAGATTTTACTTTGTTAAATTATATATAATTTCTACTTACTTTCAATTATCTACTGTCTAGTTGTAGCTAAGAATAAATTCTTGTTTCCAATGTTATTGTTTTTCTTTGGTCTACCTCAGTACCTCACCACCTCAAATAGTTTTCGTTTTGTTTTTTTTTTCTGATGATTAAAACTTCTCTTTCTTTCCTTTAGTTTAAAAAAGAGACAAACTCTGTGACGAAATACAAGCCGTCAAATTTGCTTAAAAAAAAAAAACTTATACATGGTCTGGTTTGGTAACCTGAAATTTCTAGCAAATTTTCACATTTAGCTGTCAAAACCGATAGCTAAAAAAATCCAAGTGTGGGAAACTTGGTGAAAATTTCAAGTTGCCAAACAGGCATACATATAGATCAGTTGGCCAGTTTATATTTCAGAGATCTCGGAGGAATCCGTATTCTCAGAAATATAAACACAATTTCTCAAAAAAATTGCTCAGTTTTGCTGTCAAAAACTGAGGAAGCTTTTTTTGGATTCGTTGCTCAATTACTTTCTGTCGAAGTTAATCAAATAAGAAAAAAAGGAAAAGAAAGCGTTTTTGAGGAATCTTGTTTGTATTAAATGCTCCTGCTCTTTCAAAGTGACGGAAGAAAATTGCTGACCGCTCTGATTTGTAAACTGACCAAGTGTTCAAAACCTGTAATCTGAACAGATCTATTTGTCATCTGTCATCATCGCCATGAGTAGTCGCTTTTTTTTGTAAACAAAATACAAACGTCATGGTAGATTTTCTTGCTTGTGTTAAACTCTAGTTATATCAAAATTCAAATCCTATGAAATAATTGTTTATAATATAAAAAAATCTATAAATGGTGACTAATAAAATGCCAGGCGACGCAATCTATCATGAAAGGCAACGGCGTCAACTATGTGCTCTGCATGCCCTCAACAATTTATTTCAATGTATGTACATATTTGAATTTTGTTATCAAAATTAAAAAAAAAAGGCATAGGTACCTTTGACTAAATACCTTATTTAATCTAAATTACCAGCTGATGTATACACAAAAGCTCAACTAGACGAGGTGTGTAAAAATCTCAGTCCTGAGGTCTGGATTAATCCACATCGATCTGTCCTTGGCCTCGGCGACTATGACGTCAATGTGATTATGACTGCACTTCAAGAAAATGGATGTGAAGCAGCCTGGTTTGATAAACGAAAGTAACTTTTAAACAAAATCCTAGCGATAAGTATTCCTTTTAAAAATTGTTGTTCTCTTCTTCAGAGATCCATCTTGTATAAATTTTGACGAAGTAGTTGGTTTCATTCTTAACATTCCTGCAGACTACAAATTTGGCTATGTTACTCTTCCCATTAAAAAAAGGCACTGGATAGCGGTAAGGAAAATTGATGATGGACAATATTATAATCTAGACTCAAAGCTAGAATCTCCGAATTGCATTGGCGATGAAAACAGCTTGTTAAACTATTTGCGGGGGCAACTCGAGTCAAACGATCGAGAACTTTTTATTATAGTACAAACAAACGAAAATGAGAACGCTCAAAAATGGCTTAAGAATACATCTACAAGTTCTGTAGAAGAAGTAACTGAAACTCAAATAGATTCTGTAGAAACTGCAGTAAAGGAAGAAGAGGTTGTGTGATAGTATTTTTTTGAATTCATATTATAAACGACCACAAATACTAGCAATTTTTTTTTTGTTCGCAATAACAATTGCCGTTTTTTTGCGCATTTTTATTTCCGAAAAGTCCATGTTAAATAAGATAACATTACGGAATTATGCCAAATTAATATTGTATTTAACGTGGACTTTCTTTTTTAACCCAAGATAAAAATGCGCAAAAAACACAGCTAATTATACTAGATGAGTATGCAAGCCTAGTCTACAAAATAGTTACATAATCTTCAATTTCAAAGATTAGCATAAATTGTTAACGTTATAAAAAAAATTATGTCTAAAATAAAATATAAACGTAAATGAATTGATTCTACATTGCAAAAACTATAAACTCAAAATTATCTTTTTATTTTCTCCCCCAAACTGGTTTTAAATCAATCCATAATTCCAAAAAGATTTCTACTGTTTCTTATTTTTATTGAATGTAACTTTCTACCAGAGCTGTAAGATAATTACATAAAAATATTGTGTTGTGACTTAAGTATAATTACATTATACTTTAACTTTTTAAGTACAAGTACAATACCATTGTAATTTCGAAGTACCAGTACCGGTACCTGTACTTGTAATTAAAATTACACAAAATAAATGAAAATTTTTAATTTTTTACTTAAAAACAAATTATTGTACTCAAATACTCTTCAAATACTTTTAATTCCTTAAGTATGTACTGTTTAAAAATCGGACAAAATAAAAATAAGAACGAATTTGAAGGAAGTTATTTTTGCATTAAAAACTAAAATTTATTCCATTTAAAACCTATTAATATATAGGGAACAGAATTATTAAAAACAAACTCAATTTTGTTTTACAAAACACTTTAACAGACATATGAGATGTTTACTGTTCCGAATTTGCAGCAGGTTAAATTTTTTTTTTACAAATTTTTTCTCTTCAACCAGTAAAAATGGTAATGAGTCGATAAAAAAAGGCTTTAGATAGAAGTTGAGAAACAATAAAAAACAAAGCTAAGGCTTTAATAAATTATATTAATGCACACTCATTTTTTGAGTAGAATAACTGTCCTAAACCAATTACCATTGCTTCATTTTTTTTGCAATCAGATTATCATAAATTTTAATTTCTATCTTCACTTAACACTGCACTTTCGTCGTTCTGTACTAAAATTTTTAAAAATTTCCAATTATAAATTTCCCGGGAGTAAGTTATTTTTTTTTTCCTATAATTTGATTTATATGTCAAATAGGTACTGCAGAAAAGCCGTTCGAACATTTAAAACTCTCATTCCTGCTTTCGAAAAGACAAAACATTCTCCCGGGAATTCGGAATAGTATTCTACTTCTGAAAGAACACGTCTCCTAGGGAATATCTAGAATTTGCCTGAGTAGATTTTATGTTTTGATCAATCAGCAGCAGCAATTGCAAGTGAATTGCAACAATTGCAAGAAAAAAATTTCGCAGAGCTGAAAACGGCAACGTGAATGAATCCAAGAGTAAGAACTTTTGAACATTGAAACCATAATTTGGATACTTTATGAAATTAAACACACTTATCCCGTTAAGAACTAGAACAAATTAAAGAATATTTTTCATTGGTACCTAGCCAACGTAATATTACATATCACTTTTCGAGTAGTAGCCCGTGGCGTAATGGTTAGTACGTTGGACTGTCATGCCAGAAGTCTGGGTTCAATACCAGCCGCTTCCACCTTAAGTTTTTTCTCTCTTGCGAGGAAGTGACAAATCCTCCAAGAGTATCTCTTGTCATAGAAAAGTGCCGCTCACCTTAGCCGTTCGGATTCGGCAATAAACTGTAGGTCCCCTCCATTCCTGCAGACACGTTGATGAGCCGTTTGTGCCACCAAATTTAATTTAATTTAGGCAGCACATTCGATACTACCTTTACGTTAAAAAAAAAACTAGTCGACCGAGAGCTGGTGAACGATTTGCTCAAAGTGTGAGCATAGCATTTGTACCAGTGCAAAGTAAATGCCATTAACCTTCTAGCGATATCGCGGGCCTAAGACTACCACAATGCAATTTCAAAATGCAAAAAAATACGCGAAGTTTGTGTTCTATTTCGCTTCAAATTTTGTGAGTATAATTTTTATTTGTGTCCAAACTAAATTCCATCGGTCTAGCAGCGATACCGCGGCCCTAAAACCTTCAAAATGCAACCTAAAAATAGAAAAAGGTTTCATACCGCTCCAAAATTTATTCGGTAGGTAGTGCTTGGTAACTGTCCATTCAGTGTTGCCGAATCTCACGATTTATCATGTATTTAGACCCTTAACTCATTATATCATGAATTAGGTCAAAATCTCATGATTTTTTGCTTTCCTTTTCGTTTTGGCTTTTTTACTCGATTGGGCTAAAATAAAGATCGTTTTTATCACAGATAATTAAGTACTTATCATAATTCTTACAGCTTTTTGCCAAAGGACAATTTTTTTATTTTAAAGAAAAAAAAATGCTGAACCTCAACATCTGAAAACACAAAACGTTTTACCTGACGTAATTTTTTCTTGAAGTTAAGCTTTTAGATATGTAAAAGCAGGTATAAGTGAAAATCTGAGGATACTATCAGTTAAAAAAACAGTTTTAATCAAAAACCCGCTTTTCAATGAAGGAACTAATTAGTGATAAATTTATTTAAATTTAAATAAGAAAGTAAAAAAAAGTTATTTATATTCTTAAAAAGTTTTTATTTATTTGTCATTTTTCGTACAAAATAAAACAGAAAACAAACAAAATATTGGAATGTTTCAAAAACTACTTTACAAATAATGTGAAGGCACTTTCTCTAGTGGATCAAACTTAAAAATAAAGAATTAAATTAAAATCAAATATGAGTTTGTTTTGATATGGACGGATTCTAAAAACGTTGGATAAGCTTTGTAAAATGTTTTTTAAATATCCGTCTGCACACCTTCGCCATATCGTCTAGTGGTATAGTCGTTGGCGTAATCGTTAACTTCACGATTTCCGATTTCGTTTAAGCGCTTATAGCGCTCACGTCGTGCTTCCACCATGTAGAGTACACCTGCTGGCATGAGGAATGCACTGCCAATGCATGCCAGAGCGTAGGCCCATCCCATGTCATTATTCTGCCAGTGGGGCATCCAATCTCTTCGGTCGCCATTGGCGCCAAAGATTATAGAGGCAAGGACTCCACACAGGGAACCAAAGACTTCAACTGCTCCAATAGTCAGGAGTAGAAAAACGTACCTGTCATCATCGCGAGAGCATCGCAAGAAGCCTAAGGTTAGTGGCAACGCCACCAGACAGGCAACAAGGCAAAGCGTAGCAAAGAATTGAACGGCGATGTAGAATCCGGGAAGCAAATAATCGTGAATAATGTAGTATTCCTCTTCAAATACCCACATGCAACCGGTGAAACGTGTATCGTAGAATCGATGAACGTCTGTGAAATTATTGAAGCAAACCTCCCACAGGCCAAGGTTGAGAAATTTTGGATCAGCTAGTTTGCCATCGGTGACCAACCAATATGGCGAGAAAAATGCAATCACAACAAAGATAGCAGATACAGTTGATATTCCCAAAGCTATTCGAGTGTTTTTGTTACTAGCTCCCATTTTCGCTGAGATTTTATTTTGGTTTCGATTTCTAGTTAATTTTAATATGAGATTCGAAATTAATTGGAAAGAAAGTGATGAATAATTCCACGCCCTAAAAATTAGAAACAACACACAGAGTAGTTTTCGAGTTGACTTTTTTTTTAAACGAAAATGACATTTTGCCTCGGTGGTTGCCAGCAGTGGCAAATGTCACATTTGACATGGCAGCGTTCATTTTCAATCAGAGAATTGTCCCAATAACAGAGATAAATTAGGTCTGTTTGGAAACCTGAAATTACCACTGACAAAACGCCGTGTTCTCTGTACTGTGTAGAATCCTATACTACGTTTTCACCGAACACTAAACCGAGATTAAGATTTACCACAAATCTCCTAACAAATCCCGTGCTTAATACTACGTTTTCACCGCAAATTAATCTCGTTTAGATTTTATAAATCCCAAACAGTGTTTTCACCAGAAAAAAAGATTAAAAAATAGATTAATTTTGACAGAACCTTTCAAAATGCAGATGGTAGGTCATTTTTCTTATGAAGTGGAAGTGAGATGGCAAGTTTGCTTTGTGTCAAACGATAAAAAAAAAGATGGTTTCCCTCAGCTTGTATTGCGCTGAATAGGGGAATAGGTCTGTTCGAATTTTACCTATGAAGATTTAAATGTGATTTATTTTAAATCTTGATTTGAGGAGATTAAAATTTGTATGGTAAATCACGGGATTTGTGAAGAGATTTGTGGTAAATCTACCTAAATCTCGGTTTAGTGCTCGGTGAAAACGTAGTATAACCATAAAAATTTTATACTACGTTTTCACCGACCACTTAACCGAGATTTAGGTAGATTTACTACAAATCTCACAAATCCCGTGATTTAAAGCCTAGTACGCATGATCGCGCTAAAATTTATCTTCCATACAAATTTCCTCCAAAGATAAATTTTAGCGAGGATATTTAGCTAGGCAGTACGCAGTTCACGCGCTAAATTCAAAAAGTCTCCACTTAATTTAGCAAGCGAAATAATGCTCAACGCATTCTTTCACAGATAAATTTTGACATTTGCGCTCTTAGCAAACGATTATAGAGATACAAATTGTAGGGATAAAATTTAGTTTAGCTTGAACTGCGTACCTGGCTTTACCCTACAAATTTTATACTACGTTTTCACTGCAAGTTAATCTCGTTTAGATTTCATAAATCCCAAATAGTGTTTTCACCAGAAAAAAAGATTAAAAAATAGATTAATTTTGACAGAACCTTTCAAAATGCAGATGGTGGGTCATTTTCTTATGAAGTGGAAGTGCGATGGCAAGTTTGCTTTAGCAGCTTGTATTGCGCTGAATAGGGCAATAGGTCTGTTCGAATTTTACCTATGAAGATTTAAATGAGATTTATTTTAAATCTTGATTTGAGGAGATTAAAATTTGTATGGTAAATCACGGGATTTGTGAAGAGAATTGTGGTAAATCTACCTAAATCTCGGTTTAGTGGTCGGTGAAAACGAAGTATTAATCTCCTCAAATTAAATCTCATTTAAATCTTCATAGGACCAATACCGAACAGACCTATTCCCCTACAAACCTACGAGAATCGATTTTATTAAAACTTGCAAACTTGCCATCTCACTTCATAAGAAAAAGGACACACCATCTGCATCTTGAAAGATTCTGTCAAAGTTAATCTAATTTTTAATCTTTTTGGCTGGTGAAAACACTATCCAAGAATTATTTAATCTAAACGAGATTAACTTGCGGTGAAAACGTAGTACTACCGTGTGGCGTGCCGTTCAAACTGAAGGCTCTCCCAAACGAACGCGATTACTCGCCGCGACAAAAAAAAAACAATAACAATAACAACACGTGGTTTTCAAACAAAACAAAACAACACGTTGTTGTTATTGTTTTCTATTGTCTCGGCGATTAATCGCGTTGGTTTGGGAGAGCCTTGAGAGTTCGATTAGGCTCATCTTCTGTTTAAGCCTAGTACGCAGATCGCGCTTAAGTTTATCTTCCATACAAATTTCTTCCAAAGATAAATTTTAGCGAGGATATTTAGCTAGGCAGTACGCAGTTCACACGCTAAATTCAAAAAGTCTCCACTTAATTAAGCGTGCGAAATATAATGCTCAACGCATTCTTTCACAGATAAATTTTGACATTTGTGCTCTTAGCAAACGATTGTAGAGATAAAATTTAGTTTAGCTTGAACTGCATACCTGGCTTTAGAAAAAAAAAAATCAAATTTTTCTTAAGAGGAATTCGACATAAAAGTTGCTCGGAGTTTGCCTTCCCTCACTCACTAGGAAATTTCCGAGCAAACTTTGGGTTGAGTATTTTCAATTAAAGGCTCTCCCAAACCAACGCGATTAATCGCTGCGACAATAGAAAACAAAACAACAACGTGTTGTTTTGTTTGACACCTACGTGTTGTTAGTCCCCTTTCACACAGGGCAACTGAGTTGCCGGCAACAAATAGTTCATAGGCGAGAAGGGCAGGAAGAAAGAGGGGGAAATGAAATCTCCCCGGTCAACAAATTCAGGAAACTTTTTTGACGTTTCTCTTCACACTACGTTTGTGTGCGTTCAACCAAGGTAGTTTAAAAGGAAAATACAGCAAGTCTCCTCCAACTTTGTATCTGCGTGTGAAAGGTACAGGAGATTGTTAAGGAGATTTAAAGAAAACGTCAAAAAAATCACCAGCAACTAGTATCTTCGTGTGAAAGGGGACTTATTGTTGTTTTCTTTTGTCGCGGCGAATAATCGCGTTGGTTTGGGAGAGCCTTAAGCTTCGTATTCATTATGCGCGGCAAACCAACGAACATTGTTATGCGCATCAGCCGCGCAATATGAATACCGGGTTTCTACGCGCGGCAGCTCGAACATTTGTGCGCTCGAACATGCCGCGCATCGATTCATTCGTGATGGATATTTGAAGCGCGGCAATGGTCGAACATGGTTTTGCTCGCGCGCAGTTGAGACGGTAGTTTGTTTTGTGATTGACAGCTGTCAATTGGATAGACTGCCGCGGTTCATCAACTTTTTCTCAAAAAATGATATGCGTGGCAAATATCATGATTTGCCGCGGACGAACATGGTGCGCGCGGATGCCGCGCATAATGAATACGAAGCTTTAAAAGGTCAAAATTGATCTTGTATTTTGGATCAGCGACAGTAAAAAACTCGTTCAATATGAAAATAAAACTTGGTTTTCGGGTTAAAAGCCTCTCACTTTGATGTTCAATTTTCCTCTCACTTTTGTAATTTTTCACTTCACTTACGGCCATATTATTCACTCAATACATCTAGATTAAAACTTAAATCTGGATGTAAATCATAGTCATCATAGTTTATTTTTCAGAGCGCTCATTAATTTTCCTCCGTCACTTTGAAAGAGCTTTCTTTCTTATTTGATTTCTGCAACAGAAATTGAGAATTGAAAACGAATCCAAAAAAAAACCTTTATCAGTTTTTTTACAGCAAAACGTGGAAATTTTTGTGAGGAATTGTGCTTATATTTCTGAGAATACGGATTCCTCCGAGATCTCTGAAATATAAAATGGTCAAATGTATCAAGATTTGCATAGCATCAGTGTATGCGCTTTTATTAATCACAGAAAGTCGAAAGTTTAATTAATTTAATTTTTCTTAAATAATAAAATAAATTGACGAAACATAGAATATAACGCGATCTTAAGCCAAGTCGTAACAGCTCTGAAAATTACAATTTGGGGTTTTTCTTGTCACTTGCACAAGATGTTACTTTATACTTTGTTTTCATTAGAGCTAAAATGGTCATTTTGGAATCGTCCTGTAAAACTAAAATCCATAATAATATTATTCAAATACAAAAAATTTCTTTTAACATTATTCACAATCCTTTCTTTATAGCATCGCTATTCTTTTACTTCTCAAAACTGCCAATTTCTACGAATTTCGGAATAATATGAAAAAAAATTATTTCGTAGAAAATCGCAGTTTTCGGAAATAAAAGAGCAGCCTACTTTTAGCAAATACAACGTGTGGTGTGAAGCCAGCTTTAATGGTGTATTTAATACTGGCATCACTCACTGAGCACAAAAAGGCTGTCAAGATATTCCAGTTCAGTGGCCACAAGCAGCCCTCCCTGACTCATGTATGTATGTGTTTGCATGTATGCAAAAAAAATTCTCTAAAATCCAGTCGTCAAATTCGCCGTCCGCCGTCGCCGTGCACCGTGTGTTTTCAATCGTGTTTGCATCGTTCATCCGCAATTAAAAAAAAAAAGAAAGAAAAGGGATTTCAATTAAAACACAAGAAAAAGGCCATTTAACGAAAAGCATGGCGTCCGATATTGAAATCGTTAATATCTCCAACTTTGAGAAAATTCAAAACTTCCTCAACGACTCGGCGTACAAAGAAATTCTCGAGAACAGCGAAAACTTTAATACACGCCTCTGCATTGAGCGGCGCCTCCGGATGCCATTTCTCGATCCCCAAACGGGCGTTGCACAAACCCATTGTGCTTTGTTTATGAAACAAAAACAACGAATGCCCGGATTCCGTGATGGCCAAATCTATACGTATCCGTCGGCGCGATGGCGTAAACCAAAACGTCAATACCTGCTTCATCATCAAAGCTACAAGGCATACCAGTTTAGGGAAAGCCAAACGCATAACCATCATCATTATCATCCAACACAGCAGCAGTCGCAGCCCTCGTCTCAGCAACAGCAGCAATCACAACAGCAGCTTCAAGCATCATCCGACAGCACAGGTAAGCTCTTTAAGAGATAGTTTTTCACCTCGTTTTCTTTGAAAACGAATAAAAAAAAAGACATTCCAAAATCGCATTGCAACTCGCTCGTCGCTCCGGATACACAAAAGCCACATAGCAATTTCCAAGAAAATCATTCGTCTGACTCAGGGTAATGAAACGGCAGGTGCACGAGCAATGGCACGGGATGTAGCACCCTCGGCAGGGTTCAAATTTATTTCAAGGGAAACAATTCTTGTATGTGCAGGGGGTGGTTCAGGCTGCTTCAGGGACTCCCCCACCCACTCTTCTATTACCTATGCCTACTTTGTATTCTGCAAGAGTTGTCTCAGGTTTGCTTTTGTTGTTAAAATTTACACAAGGGCACGAAATGAATTCCATTTCGATTGTCGACTTGTGGTCGTGTTGTGCACAGAAAAAGTAGAGATGATGGAAATATAAAAATACACAAGTAAAAAACTGAAAGAAGAAAAATAATCAATATAAGGGGTCATCCTTCTTCTCCGTCTTCCTCCTTCGTCCTCCGCCTTGTTTCATCTTCATTATAATTTGTCCTTTATTTTATATCAACCACAGAAATTCAGTGAGTGTTTAGGGTTTGATGTTCAATTGGAGAAGAGATTAAGCATCAAAGAACAATTTTTTTGTTTAGGTTTTTAATTTCGCTGATTTCATTCTTTTTACAAAAAAAAAAAAAATGAAATGGTTTCGGTTAAAAATCTTGTCTACCTGTTCCCATTGAAATTATTTTTTTTTTTTTTGTTTCAAATTATACATTCACAACCAGTGCAGGATTCAGCTAGGTAAGCGCCTCGCCTGTTCGATTCCCTATTCGTGTAGGTACTTTAAACTGTACCTACTTTTTTTGTATTTATTTTTTTAACGTCACCAATGTAAAGCTGTTTCTGGCGGTTTGTGAAACTTAAGTAGTTTGAAACTCAGATCATTGGAAATTTTAAAATAATACGAAATCCCTTTCTATCAAAAAACTCTTTCATCCATGAAACTTTGTAAAATTATTTAAATTTTTATGAGAATGAAGAAAATAAATTAAAAAAAATCAAGTTTTTTTTTAGAATACATATTTGTATTTGTTTTTATTGTTTAAACAACGTTGTACATTAAGATAAAGTTATACATAACTAGTACAGGTTATGAGAAATAAAAGAAGAATTATAGGTTATCTTTAATTAAATAAATATAATAAAAAAAACAGTTAAGTTTTAAAGAATTAATACAAATAGGTACAAAATTATGTAGGTATTTCCTTTCTCGTAAATAATTTTGAAGAGGGGAAGAGGGGAATAGGGGAACAGCAACCATACTTTTAAAATATATTCACTATATACGATTACACTAAAAAAAAAGTTGTGGTTCTTATGATGTAAGAATAATTGTAAACATATTATTAGCCGACCCGACAGGCGTTGTTCTGACAAAATTTCGATAGGATACAGTCGCCTGATTCCGAACATTTCGGTCGTCGAACACTTAAAAAAAAAAATACTTTTAAACTATGTTATTTCTCAGATTTTCAATTTATTTGCATGCGTGGGATTATGCGTTTATTGTTTTCTTAAACCTTGAGAACATATACTTTTGCGTCGTGTCCCAGATATATTGTTTTTCTTTGACATATGCACGTGGTACCATTTCTTCCAAAAATATTATGAAAAATATATCCCAAACGCCAAAAAATGGTTTCTGGGACAAAACAATGCTACTAACCGTTTTGATTTCCTGGATATGGTAAAAATCGTAGTTCGATATCTCAGGATTAGATCACTTATTTTGAAAGAGTATATTGTACTACATTACCATAGAATCCGTTCCAAACTCAAAACAGACGAAGTTGGCGTATGGTACAGAACAATTCTCAGGCGACGTTATGTAATTTTTAGCTTCCTTTGTTCGAACAGGTTTATAGAGCTAAGAATCCTCTCGAACTCTCTACTTGGTGATACTACGTTTTCATTAGAGCTGAAATGAGGTAATTTGGCAAATTACAAAAAAAGTGTTCACATTTCCTAATTTTGTTTGACGGTCCAGATTGTCAATTCTGTAATTTTAAATAGGTTCCAGTTTGAATGGATTCTATTTGGATGTGTTCATAAAAGTTTTAAGTAATTTCCTACCGAATTTCGTTGAAATTACCTCATTGGAAAATTTGAATTTGTATGGGAAATGAGATGATTTTGAATTAAATTTGGAAATTTTGAACGAAATTACATCTTTTTCTCTAATAAAAACGCAGTATTATTGTGAGTTTCGCCTAAACAAAATTTACATTTTCTGCTAAATTTATCTCCCGTTTAACTGTTTAAATTTAATTGAAAACTCACTTAAAAGCTGCTTAGTAATATCAATCATTTAACATTTGTAATAATATTTCTACTTTTTTGTCGCTTGCTTTTGTATTTTATATTTTGATTTTACAGCCGAGTTCAATTTCTAAAGCGAAGAGCAGACGATTTGCGAAAGTCGCAAATATTTGCGAGCCTGATATCATTTTTACGTCACAATTTGCGATCCTTGCTCACAAATCGTGTGAACACCTCTTTTGGACATTCCGCAAATGCTCGCAAATCATTTGCGGATGATTTGCAAGACACATAATCGCAAATAAATTTGCGAATTTTCCGCAAATCGTCTGAACAATCACGCGAACCGTTTGTGACAATTTGCGAGCATTTGCTATCGTCCTACCCATTCGTGACTACACAATGCTATTGAAAAGGCAGCCGTCCACAGGAACAAATTGAGCTCATCAGAGATCACATTTTTCGTGGACAGCCAAGCTGCTATCAAAGCATTTTCCAGTGAGACCATAAGATCCAAAGCAGTAGCTAAATGTCGTGACTGACTGAACAATATTTGTTACACTAACCAAGTCAAACTCTGCTAGGTACCTGGACATAGCAATATAGAAGGGAATGACATAGCAGATGCAATGGCAAGGAAAGGGTCAATGACAAATAGACAGTAGAAGCCAATTAGATACGGGACCAGACTTCCCGATCGGCGTAATCAAAAAGAAAATAGACCTAATAATGAAAGAGCAAATCCATAGCTCCTGGATATCCAGGAACGATTGTGCCATCTCTAGAAGTTTATGGCCTAGAATTAATGAAGAAGGAGCTTAGAATATTTTATCGCTGAGTATTAGAACCCTGATAGGTGTACTGACGGGATATTGTGCCATTGGCATAATGGCCACTAGATTGGGTGTTTACGCACCCGATTTCTGTAGGAGCTGTCAGGATGTTGATGAAATAGAAACCATTAAACACCTGGGGACTCATTCCGTAAAACGATTATCACCCGACGATAACGTTTCGACGATAGTCCTACTTCACGTAACCCTAAAAATGCATATCGTCTGGACGATCACGTTTTGACGATCAAATATTTGCTTCACGTAAGTCGATTATCATCAAAACGATATCGTCAAAACGATGGCTTTTGGACGATACCTAAATAGGTATCGTTTCGCATTTGTTTTCATGATTGTATGTAAGTTTGTACGCGACTATAGTTAAATGAGTGAAATAATTTACTTATTTTGCAAAATGGCAACAAACATTTGAGAAAAATACAAATTATATGAAAATTAAAAAAAAAAAAAAACGTGTCGCCAGCAGGTATCGAACGCCGAACCTCTCGGTTAAGAAGCAAGTACCTATTCCATTGCGCCACCATCTAATG
Source organism: Epistrophella euchroma (assembly GCA_947049315.1). Taxonomy (NCBI): domain Eukaryota; kingdom Metazoa; phylum Arthropoda; class Insecta; order Diptera; family Syrphidae; genus Epistrophella; species Epistrophella euchroma. The sequence goes on along the minus strand of OX346245.1, from coordinate 112,835,817 downwards.
TAAATTTCTGCCAATTTCTTGGGTTTATAAACAAACCGTGCACTAAACCCCTTCGTTCTAATAACGCAAATTGTTATTATGACATTTCAATGATGGTTTGACAATCTCTGGAAAAACGATAGACGAGGAGATAGTGTTTGAATTACGTGAAGCAAATTATTGACGATCTCGTCAGCGATAATCGTTTTGATGATTATCGTTTTGAAAATTACGGAATGACCCCCCTGCTCTGCGACTGCCCAAACCTCCAAACAAACCGCCTCCGTTACTTTGGAAACAGGTTTGTTGGGGAACTGGACGATCTAGCGCAGGTCTCAATGGAAAAAATGAGAAAACTCATAGAAAGCACAGGCTGGTTCGTAAATAAACCAGTCTATGTCAACCGATAGTTTAGGTTTTATCTCTGTTATAGGGGATCACAATAGACCAATAGGCCCCCGTGTACGCAATAGCTTCAGAGCTGGGCACGCCCCTCCTAACCTAACCCTGCAAATGCGTAGATTTGCGAGCAAATCTCTTAAATAAATTTACTCTGAGCTCAGATTGTTGTGTAATTTTTTTTATTACCGGTATTATTTTCATGTACAAAAAATTTAAATGGCGGAGGCTATAGAGGTGTTTTTTGTGCATCTATTCATCTGTTCGCCTCGAACTAGAGAATTGTCTAATCATTATTTTGTGTAGTTTTTTTTACTAAATTTTTATAATAAACAATTTCTACTTATATTTACCTATTCGTCCACTCTATATTTATGATTTATAAATAGTGAACTACTCTTCAAGATGAGATGCAACAAAAACAAAAGTATGTACACAAATTATTAAAAAGATAAAAATGTCATGCTCGCAAACGTGCAAATGATTAAAAATGCATTTTGTACAAATGTTGTCGCAAAACCATGTGAACAACTCGCAAATTAGCCACACTATTTGCGATTTGCGAGCCCCTTGATCGCAAATGTATTTGCAAGTTTTGGGACAAAAGTCGCAAATCATCTAAACACGTTGGGCAAATTCCTAAACGCAGCATTTTCAAAGCAAAACACATGCAAAGCAAATGAAAAAAGCAAGCTGAAACAAAAACAAATTGAAATGCAAGTGAAGTGCGCAAGATATTTTTGACATTTGCACAAATACATTTGCATTTGCGCATAAAAATAAAATTTTGTACGTTTATGGACAATCTGCTTAGCAGGGATGTTTCCGTTTGCATAGCATAATTTGCGCATGTTTTGCGTTTAGGAATTTGAACGTTTATTTGCAAGTTTGCGTGTGTTGTCAAACGTATACATTTAAGGTAATATTTGCGACTTTTTTCGTGACGTCAGTACTGACGAGTTTAAAATTCATTTCAATCCGATTTACACCTTAAGTCAATAATATTGGCTGTAAGAGTTTTTACATATGTAGATGCGTTTCGAAAAAAAAATAATAGGGAACCTTGTGTCCCCTTCAAGCCAAGTGTCTACCCTTTCAACAGTACTTTACAAACAATCAATTCCTGCCCTGAGCAGGTTAAAATTAAGACATTTTTAGTAGATAATTGACAAAACATCCATTCTAAGAGCAACTCATCATTAATCATAAATGCAGTGAATTTAAATTTTACTCGATAAACTTCTAGACTTAATTGCTTTTCTTTTATAATAACGAGCCTTTTTTTCATTCTGTTCTTTTTTTCTTAAATTCCCCACACACTCATAAAAACAAATATTTGCAAAAGACCATCGTTTCTGCTGATGGTGTTTCATTTGTTGTGTATTTGTCTTTGGTTTTACGACAAAAGTTGTTGTAATGGTTGAGCTAGTATTTATCCTAGCATCCACGATTGTACCCACGGCTTTTAAACTAGAAGAGTAATGCATTACCAGTGTTTCCTGCACTTTGCATCATATTCTTATTGTTAGCTTCCACTATGCGAAACAATCTTAATTCATTGAAATAATAACGAACCTTGAAGTGTTAATAAAATATCAATTAAACCCCCTTTTGCTATGTACTTTTTATTACTCATGTCTGAAACCAAGAAATCACAAATAAAAAAAGGCGACGCCACAACTGATTGTATTCATCTCGTTGCGCTTATTGTTGTTGTTTATTTCTATTCGACTAAAAGGTATAAAACTTGCAAGGAACTAAATCGAACAACGAATGAATAAATTAAAAAATCGAAAATCCGGTTGAAGATTTTTGAAAGTTAAACGGTTACAATTGCTTTTCGGCGCTTTTTCCCTTTAATAAGAGAGAAGCAGTGTCAGTGATATAAACAAGCAAACCGCCATGCCAGATCGAATGAACTGGTTCTTCCGCCGCCGCCGTCGCCGCTGCCGTGCGTTGTCGTCCACGGTCGAAAGTCTACTCGCTCGACATCAAGGTCGTGTGTATCCATCCATCTCTACAATCAAAACAACTCGAAATGATTATATTTTGCTGTTGTTTCAGTCTTTGTTATAAATGTTATATTACGGACATACATACATACATATCTTGTTTTTTTTTTTGTCTTCTTTTGTTCGAAAATTGTAAATCATAAATTAATCAAGGGAAGGTAGTAGGAAACACATGAAACACAAAATGCAGGGTCGGAATAGGTAAAGCATAAAAACCCTCACCGAGTTTGTTGTTTTGTAGTAAACAAAAATAGAAAGCAATTAGCCAGTTCAGGTTTCTCAGGATCTCTTAGATCTCAGCAATCTCAGAAATCTAAACGTTATTCTTCAAATAGCTTAATTTTGGCAGTTTATTAACCTATCGGAAAATTTTCTTTCAGGTTTCTCCTCCTGTTTAGCAGATAGAGTTTGCTCAGTGAGTATCAGAAACGTGAACTGGCTAAATTTATTTACAAAAAAGATCAACTTTTTTGTATTACCATGTAGTTTGACTGATATTTTGAGCTTGATTTTTCCTTGTTGTTCCAATTAGCCAGTTCATGTTTCTCAGTCTCCCTGAGATCTCAGAAACCTCAGCAATCTCAGAAATCTAAACGTAATTCCTCACTTTTGCTGTCAAAATACTGAGACTCATATTTCTTGGATTCGCTTGCTCAGTTATTTTTTGTCGCAGTTGATTAATTAATAAAAAAAGAGATGGAAATTGGTTTTGACTTCTAGCGGAAAAATTTTGTTCAGGTTTCTCCTCCTGCTCAATGGAGCTGACGGAGCTTGCTCAGTGAGATCTCAGAAACGTGAACTGGCTAAATGTAATTTTAATTTAATTAAGTCATGTTGGTCATCCTGGGAAAACCATTTACGGTTAACAGAGTATTATGTATATCGATCATTTAAAGAATTTTGTGAAAAATTCAATAATTTTTGTTACAATAAGGAAATGTTTAACGATATATGCAAAATCTGCCCATTAGGCATTTAAAATCGAAAAAAAATCGCTTTTTCTCCTTAGGGGTCTTTGAAAATTGTATTTCTTCCTTTTTCAAATCATTTTCTCAGTAGAGAAAATAGTTTACCAACTGCCGACCTCAAGTATCTTTTTGTCCTGTCGCTGAATCCTACGTGCTGCATTCATTGGTGCTGAATACATGTATGTAAGTGGCTTTCTGTATCATGGAACAGACCTTGAATTGGATATAGTTTTCTATTTCTTCCATAGTTTTCAGGGAACTGATTGTGGCTTACAGAACGGCCTTTTCCCATCATTTGAGTTATGCTTAGCTTCTGCTTCTAAAAAGTCTATGTTTTTTTTTCAACGAGTTAATACAAACTCTGTTTTTATTTTTATTTTAAGCAGCTTCTATACAACATGATGGCAACTCACTTGGAGCAACCGCTGACAACGACAGCAAAGATAGTCATCCAAATCCGGAAAAAGAATGGTTCTACGAAGACTTGGAACTTGCTCACGTCGAAGAATTCGAAGAAGATTTTGATTCAGATGCTGATTTTGAAGATTCGTACAGCAATCGCAAAAGAAAACGTGCCAAACCAGCAAAGAAGCCTCCAGCAAATCCAGATGCTACACCTAAAAGAGGCCGTAAAGGTTCAAAATTTAATATTTTCTTTTTTTAAATCATCATATTATATTTAATTTAATTGAAATTTATAGGAGGACGTCGAAAGGTAAATACAGATGGTGAGCCAAAAAGACGTTCTAATGCCATTGCTAGTGCATCTTTCAACACGAACTCTTGCTCTTCACCACTTAACAATCTGGACGATCAACCGCTGTCAATGTTAACGTCTGCTGACAAAATGCCCTCCGAAGAAGCAGAATCAAGTCCGAAGAAAGGCAGTACGGTTGGTGGCGTTGTTGGTGCTAGTAAAATGAGAACTGAGCGCGACACGACCGCACATCCATCACCATACTGCGACTTTTGTCTAGGCGACGCACGTGAAAACAAAAAGACAAACCTGCCCGAAGAACTTGTCTCGTGCTCTGATTGCGGACGTTCTGGTCATCCGAGTTGCCTTCAGTTTACGCCGAATATGATCATCTCCGTGAAACGTTACCGATGGCAGTGCATAGAATGTAAATACTGTTCGATATGTGGCACCTCAGACAATGACGACCAGCTGCTCTTCTGTGACGATTGCGATAGAGGATATCACATGTATTGTCTCTCACCACCGCTGATAACACCCCCCGAAGGTTCATGGAGCTGTAAGCTTTGTTTGGATGAGTTCCACAGTGGCGAGAAGTAAATTCCACAACATCGTAGCACCGACTTATTAATTGTTTTCTTTTTATTTTAAGGTACTTGTAGCATAAAGTATAAAGTGTATGTATAGTGTATGTGCGCATATTGCGTAATTTTATTTTATTGTTTTAAGTTTAAATATTTTTTTTTTTTACTATGTATGTATTAATATTATCTTTAAACCATTTTTAGTTTTAAGATATAAACCATAAATTTAAGACAAAAGTAACTAGAAATCATAATAAAAAGGCAGCGCGTTAAACAAAAACGCTTTCATTAGAGCATAAGAATTGTATTCAAAAACAAAAAAAATATGTATTCCAAATTTCTCTAACAAAAAAAAAATTAAAATCAAAAATACTTGTTTGCTTTTTTAAAAATAAGGAAATCTGATAAAGTTGATAAAAGTTTGTGTAGCTTAAATTTGTTTGAAAATTGGATCAGTATTTCATCAGTATTAATGGGATTTTTATTTTCATATTTTATTTTTTAACAAAAAAAAAAAATATTATTCAAGATCTGAAACTTAAATATAGTTTGCTTGACTATAAAAATGCAGAAAAGGTGTATTTTTCCTTAACGATATTTTTGTACTTATTTTTTAAATCAATAATTGTTTTTCTTTGTTTTTAAAAAAAAACACACAAGTCAAGTATAAATCCATAAATAGAGGGGTCACAGGTTATTTTTGTGAGCATGAAGAGAACATATTTTGTGTAAGCATTTCTTGTGATATCCAGATAGTTAAAAATTGCCACAAACAACAGCTATTGTAAGTTTGAAAAATGAAAACATAATTACATACATATATTATGCAAAACCATACTTTTACTCAGAGATCTAAAGATATATTAAATTAAAATATATCTTGAATAGATAACTACGGAACTCGAATATGGCTTATCATGCATCTTTGTTATAAGTATAATGAAAATAAAAACATGTTTGACGCAATAAAATACTGAAAGTTGTTTTAATTGTAACTTGAAAGATACGTTGACATTTCATTTAAGAACATTAATTTAAAAAAAATTATTGATCTGTCAAACGAAATGGGTATGCACTAGGGTTCCCAACTGTGCTCCATTTGGGAGGACAGTCCTAATTTTCAGCTTTTTGTCCTCCTGTCCTTCCTCACTTAAAAATGTCCTCCTTTTCAATAAAAGCAATGATTTTGTTGTGTTTTGTGTTAAAATGGTATTGTTTGTGTCATAAAATTGCAGAAATAATGACGTTATGTCACTTATGTAAATGATAAGCATTATATAGTATTGAAGAATGCTTTTATTCAATGGTATAACTGTGATTCTGATGTACTTTCACTACTTCACAAGACCCATGGATAAAAATTTGTTGCTCTACGCATTTGCTTTCAATCTGAATTCGGTTGTGTCTCATATGTATCTACATTTGAACGACTGAAAATATCATTAGCTATTTCTGTAATTTTTGTTTCCAAAAATATTCATAATTTTGAAATGTAATTCAAATGAATCAGTAGAGTTGAACCAAAATATTTGCATCTTTCCTGAAAAGATGTTGAATATTTTTTAAAATGGCAAGCTTTGTAACGTTTGAAAAAAGGCCCAGGAAAATTATTAGTAGCGAAAATTGAGCCGAGGAAAATTTAGCAAATACTCGCAGGGCCTATGCTAGTAAAAACTTGTTGCAAATTTTGCTATCTCATCAGAAATACCCCGTTAAAGCTAGAGTTACTCGTTCAACAGAGAGTGTTTGTTTTCATGGTTTTATGTTTAGAAGAAATGTGTAATAAATAATGAAATAAAATAAAAATAAATAAATGCACCCAGCCTTGATATATTTAATTTTTAGCATAATCATGTTTTTCTGCGTCTGCAATTTTCAAATTTCAATGAAAAAAACAGTTTTTAATTTTGATGTTTTATAAAGACATTGCTCAATGTTAATAAAATTCAGCTTTAAATCTAATAAATTCGGCTCTATAGTCTATATTAACGTTATAAGCTGCATGCACATAACGCACGCTCACCAAATAAATCTAGAAAGGTGAAACTTGGCAAAATTACAGTTAATATTATATGTTATATTAAAAAAACGATCCGCTGATCTATCCGATTTACAGCGAATTTTGTATTTACTACAGACACTTGTGCGAGCTGTAGTGAAACAGTTAAAAATTATATTTTGTTACATACGGAATTCTAGAATCAGGCTACGAGATGATAATGTTCTAGATCTTCCTACTTATCGGTTTTGAAAAGACTTCGACAGTGTGAGTAGGGATTATATTTGGATTTTTTCCGCAAGGTCTTCCACATAAGTAATTGCTATTGTCAAAGCAGCATACGATGAGTTCAAAAACTAATAAGGATAAAGTTCAAACACGACGAGTGGTTCAAAATACAAAAGAAAAAACAATAATACACATGTAATTTCTTAAGTTTAAAAAATGAAATAAATCTAAGAATTATATATTAAATTATTTATTTTATTAAATTCGTTAAAATACAAACATGAGATACTTGAAAACTAATTACATTTAAGGATTTAAGAAAAGTTTTTCATTTATTAATACAAACAATTGTGGCAATAAAGAACGCTATAAATAAATTTACAGATTTTTTATACTTAACATAAAATATACCTTATTCTATATCGATCATAACATTATTAAGCCGCAAAACATGGAACAATATGATTCCAAGACATTTTAGTACTCTGTTTGCGACCAATTTTATCAATGGCAAAATCAGAAAATTGTTTGTGCATTCCTAAACTAATGTTATGTATGTACAAATCTCTAACCATATTTTTTTATCCGTGGTTAAAATATTTTTTTTTTTTTTTCATTTAATATCTATAAATCTTAGAATATTTTTTTCGAATACATATATAAAAGCCATCAACATTCATACATACATGTATTTATTATTTTTCTAAAACTTTTAACAATTTTTAAATTTTTTTACAGCATAAATAAAAGTTAATAAATATTCTTAAGTTTTAAAAAAATTAGTGATAACTTGAATTTCCCTATAATTGCTCAGGTAAGACCACTTCAAATAAAAAAAAATAATAGTTTACTACTGATTCTAGAACTCGAAGTAGTTTCTCGGCAACACATTTTTGGTATGATATTTTAGAGTTTGGTTTATTTTTTAATTTACGCGTAAGGCTAAGTACGCACTTGCGATTTAATGTCGTTGCGACTGAAAAGTCGCTCTAAAAATGTAAGCTGTTTCATTTTTTTTTTCAAGCGCCACGATTCTTCAATCGCATTTGCGTGCACTCACATTTAAAACCATGTGTTTCATTTCTTGCGACTAAAAAATCGCGCGACTGACAATCTCAAGTGCGTACATGTTTATTTCTTTCCTCGACTAAGATTTTTAAATCGCAGAAATTTAAATCGCAAGTGCGGTCACAAACATGTAATTGCATTTGTTTCATTTTATTTTGCGACAATCGCGTCGCTCGAAAAATGGAACAAATTTCAGTGCGCGATTTCTCGGTCGCAAGTGCGGTCACTCACATTGAAAATAGTTTGTTCTATTTCTCGCGACTAAAAAGTCTCGCGAAATCGCAAGTGCGTGCTTAGTCTAATGATGTGGTAGAAGAGATAAATTATTTTTTGTTGATTTTATAAATTATTAATTTTGTATTAAAAAAAAAAAAGAACTCTTGAACATTTCAGTCTTACGCCAATATTATTGAATACTAAATTATACTTTCCTAGAAGAAAATAGAAAATCAGAGATAATCGAAACGATTCAGTTTAACAGAGGAGACCTTGTAATACCCGAATGTAAACTTGCCATTGACGACTCTTCTGTAGGTTAGGGGCCAGTTATAGCGATAAGGAAAACGGACCAGGAAAAAATTTCCTTTTGTATAATTCAATGTTTTATTAAAAGATTTAAGATAGAAAAAGGATACGAATCGATGATAAACCAATGGAAATATTTTTTCCATTAAAAAAATTTAATTTGGGAGAAATACTATGTCTAAAACAAGTACTTATTCATTTTCCTGATGGACATTTCGTACAGAAAACGAGTTTCCATCAGGAAATGCATTTTGTAGAATAAATATTTCCTCCAAAGGACATTTTGTTAGTGCAATAAATATTTCAAATGATTTATCATCGATTTGTGCCATTTGTATATTTCAAATCGTATAATAAAACATTAAATTATCAAAAAGAAAATTTTTCCTGATGCGTTTTTCTGATCGCTATAACTGGCCCCTTACATGGTGGCTCCACGAGAAAGATTTCATAGAATACTGTATTGCATGCTAAGAAAATTTCTCATGGAGGCTACTCATAGTATTCTATAAAAAATTTCTTGCCACATATTGCTTTGCTCATAGAAAGCTATGAATAGTATTCTTTGACATCTGTGGGTTTGTTTCAATTTTTTTTGTTTTGTGTTTATCGAATGTAATTAATTTATTTATTGCAGGTGCCAAAATGAAGTTTTGGTCTTTTTCTTATGGATTTAAGTAAAATTAACAATAAATCAATTCCTTAAATTGTTTTAACTTTGTAACTTTTCCCTGTGAAATTTTTAAAACAAATGAAATAGAAATAGAAAGCTATTATAATGCCCAACCAACATATTATGGTATACTATCGCTCTTTCTTTCTATCGAAAGTGACACATAGTAATCTATAAAATATTTCAGGTGGAGACACCTGACTTGGCCTTCAATTTTGTTAACTTCCAGCGTTCACATAGTTATAAAAATGAAATTAATTTTGTATTATTATTTATTAAAATATAAAGTAAAAATACATTATAATATAAATGAATTTACAGCACTAGCTACCAGAGACTTGCGGCTAGAACAAAAATTAAATTATAATTTGTACTATATGCCTGTTAACACCGGAGGTCTTTTAAATGCATCCTGAATTAGACGGAATAAAAAGAAAGAATTTTTGTTGGCAAAGCGGAGGACTGAAAAAGAAATGTGAATCCAGACGTAATTACAAAGCCTATAACAATTTGCATATTCTCAGCAAACCATTCGCCGAAGAAACACGAAATTTAATTAAATAATTACGCTTGGAGGGGACAGCTTACAGTGCATCCAAGACGAAATCATAGGAAATTCCGTTAAAATGGTGAATGAATGACGCTTAAGCGTTGGTAAAGCACATTCCTTCTAAAGACGATCTCTGTGAGCGCTGTGACGGTAAGAAGAGGCCTGCTTGAAGATAACTGAAGTCTGCGCAAAGTACCACTTTAGAAAAAAAAAAAAAGCATGAAGACGCAATGGTATTCTCAAGAAAGCATAGAGATTGGACCAAGAAGAAATTGAGGAAATAATGAGAGAAATGAGGGAATAATGAGAGTAAAATCGCCCGTTTTGTATCCAAGGGTCATCGGAAGTAGAAATGCAAGAAGACCCCAAAATGCAGCGAACAAACAATCCCCAGTCTACAGTAAGAACTGTAAAAATTGAAACAAATCAAAATAAAGTAAAACAAAATAAAATAATATGAAGGGTAAGCAATAATTTAATTTTTAGAAAATTATATTGTATGATACATAATTATGATATGACATACGACGAGGTTGGTCGTATCCTATCAAGGATGCAGCAGAATATGCGAAAATTTTCCAAGATGTCATGTTGCCCTAAGCTAACGAGGAAATGCCGTTAGGATATACCAACAGGATAATGACCCAAAGCATACGTCAAAGCAAAAAAAAAAATATATTTTTTTTCAAAAACTATACCGATTTTTATTTTCTTGAAGACAAAATAGTTCTGATTTTTTCTATTTTTGGTTCGAAAAAATTAACAAGTCTGAACTGTTTTTGCTTCTTTGAATATTCCTTTTTCTTGAATTGGTGTGAGCCCTCCACATCTAAACTAAAGACCAAGGTATGATAGGGCTTCTGTTTGCAAATAAAATTACAAAGTATTTCAGGATTATTTAAAAAAAAAAAAAAAAAGTGTCCCCTCCACTACAAAATCAGTTAACATTTTTAATGATAGTTTGAATGAAATAGTTTTATTTATTATTTGTCTTATTTGGAACCAATCACGTTTTAAACTTTTTTTCAAGTTTATCTATCTGATTACTGCCGTTATAATTTCCGAGAGATGGAATTTTGTTTTATTTAAATGGGTAAGAAAAATTTAATAATTTTTAGCAAGTGTGATCTAAAAGTGTAGTATAAAATACATATAGATGACTACAAGACACTCAAATAGTAGCAGATATCATCCAACAGGTAACTTCAGTTGCGAAGAAAGTCCTATTGACGGACGTCGAAAAAGTTGATTTTGAATGGGAATGAGGATGAACAAAGCAAACGCGATACCCAATCTTAACAGGAAATGTCTAAAGAATACCTAAGAGAAACCCAGAACCAATCTTCAGGACCGTGTTCACGGTAGATCGTTATAGACAAGTCCGGCAAAAGAGGGTTATGTACTGTTCTTTCATTTGAAGAACTGAGCAAAGTTCTAAACTGGGTTATCACCTTGGCCAAATGTGGTTTTCTGCAAAGATCGGAAGATCTTCTGGGCACAGTTCAAAACATTCTAAACGATGATGGTCGGAAAACTCCGTTTAAAGATAACAAATAGGCCAGTGCCGAGATTTAGCTATTTCAGCGAGTGAGGTGAGATGACTCGCCTTACTCGCCGACTCATCTCACTTCATTCGCAAAAGTGATTTAGCTATTAAAGTGAAATGAGTAATTTCGAATCAAGTTTCGAACACATGAAATGTCATAAACAAAGGCTATCTTTTAATTCGTTGTCTTTGGTTTTGTTTGTTTGAGGTTTAGTTTTTCAATTTTGTATTTTTATTTTAATTAAACTTTATCGAAAAACTTATGAAACTAATATTTAATTAATGTGTGACTTTATTGTGAAGTTAGTGTGCCCTACCCACTCCTAAACATTTTTCCAAAGTTTTGAATTTGTAGTTAGTCCTCACGAAGTTGATGGGGTCGTCCTTGCGATGCTATATTATATTTTTCACTTGTGTTAAAAAAATTTATACCTACAAATAAAATGTAAATATCAAATTAATAATGTTCATCAAATATCATTTTTACATAAATGTACATATGTTTGTATAAAAAAAAAACAAATCTTTTATGTGCTGCATACTCATTTTTACCTACATACATTGTTGTTTTGATAGTTCGTTTTACATACGTGAATAGGTATGTTGAAATTCCTTTGAAAAAGAACACATACTTATGCAAAAGTGGAAATTTACCAACACATACACCAAGTCACCGCTGAAACATCCTCACTTTTACTAGCTAAATCGATTTTTAGTGAAAAGTGAGTCATCTCACTCATTCGCCATTAGCTAAATCTCGGCACAGGAAAAAAATGGTATTATACTTTTTTAAAACGCCACTCATCCTTAAGCATTCCTAGCCGTGAATCTATGTCAAAATCTCGAGTTACAATAACTGAGCTGGGTAAGAAAATGGTTCCAAGAGATCAAAGGTTATTTAAAAGTAGAAAAGGCGGAAGATGTCCTTCAAGAAACGAGAATTTTGAACAGCGACGAAACTGGTTTTAGTCCGGCTCCAAAAACTGGAAATGTACTTGCCCCAAAAGGGTATAAAAAGGTTAAGCAGGTTAAATCAATAAAAAGAGGCGCTGTTTTAAAATTTTCAGCATGTGGAAAAATGTTTCCAGCCATGGTCGTTTTTCCCTATAAAAAAGATAGCCTGCATGGTTAAAAAAGCTATAGAAGCCAGCAAAACTGATTGGGTTTTCGGGAAAAACAAAAGTTAACAATTAAAGGCTTAGTGACAAGTTTTGTAGGAAAATTCCTTTAAGGGGCCGGCAACTGGCAATTATAGCATATATACCTACAAAGGATCGAGGGAGCTTGAAGCTTTTTTCAACACCGCACACACGGCAGGTGCAATAATTAAATTCAGCAATAAATATTTTTTAATTCATATTAAATTAACCAACATATATTTAATCAAATTAATAAATAATCAATAAATTAATTAATATTTTATTAATAAACTGTCGTAATAATAAAATTTAAAGTTTTTGTTTCAAAAATATAAAGAATAATAAATATTTTTTCATTTTTCGCCTTTTCCCTTTTTTGAATATTTTGCAGTTTTTTTTTTTTGTAAATAATTTTTGCATTTTTGATTTTCTTTTTTATCATAAAAAAAATGATTGAAATTTTGAATACAAAGTGTGGGCCGATTGTTGTACACATAATTGGGGATGGGCATATTTATTTAGATCGTTAGCGTATCTTATTTTCAGTGATCAAGAGAAGGCTGGGTTAATCCGAGAAGAGATAGTGGAGCATATCATAGCTATTTGGGATAAGTATGAAAACTTTACCAAAAATAGCAATGGTTTACAGAAATTCTTCTGCTTACTCTAAAGACATGGTGAGGAGTAAAACACCGTGCCAGATTAACAGATAGGGCGCGTAAAATTCAAATTAACAAAGCTGCAAAAAAAAAAAAAAAATATAAAGAATCGACCCTTAACTCTAATACCACTGAAAAACATTACAAAGGATCATCCCTATAATAAACTGTATTCACAAAGTGTTCCGGAACTTAATAGGAAAGCAGTGGCCAAATATAATAAGAAAAATCCGAAAATTCATCGGGATGCTGTATTCTACATACAGTTGTGTTCAACAACTACTATTAGAAGTGCGTTTGACAACTTAACAATTCTGGTATTTACATTCAAACATTTATGTGTTTACAAGTTAACGATTTAAACAAATTTACTGAAATGTTTTTAAGAAATCGAATTTAATAAATTAAGTGTGAGTCAACTTTGAAATTTCTGTTTAGTTAGAACTGTTCAAAATAAATTTATAAGAATTTAAAAGAAATTGACTATTTTTTTTAATAATTATTTTTTATTTAAAAAATGTAAGTACAAACAAAAATTTATAAAATGTCAAAAAAAAAAAAAAAAAAAAAAACGATTTTGTTCATCATAACATTTGGTAAAGTGGGTAGAGGAAAGCATTGCACAAGTAAAAAAGAAGACAAATAAATTGAGAAGAAAACCTATGCAGAATACAGTGTTCGAACCTTACTTCAATCGGAGTAAATTTACTCCAATTTTGAGGAAGAAAAAAATCTACTCTTTTTTTTTGCACACTAAAAAATTGTTAAGCCAAACCACATGCAATTTAATGACAGCACTGAGTTATTATAAAGCAGCGCAACAGCTAAGAGAAAGTTTTCCAAAATAAATTCATTAAAAATTAAATTCAGAAATAATTTGCATGTTAACACCGCCGCGCCGACAAATTTAATTTTCACGGCATCATCGCAACCCATCATATCTAACTCATCATGCCGCAGCTGAACATGACCCAACTCATCATAACCCAACTCATCATAGGGTACAACTCATCATAGGGTATAACTCATCATAGGGTACATCTCATCATAGGGACAACTCATCATGGGACAACTCATCATGGGACAACTCATCATGGGACAACTCATCATGGGAATAAGTCATCATGGCAATATAAGACCCATTTTCAGAATTAATTTTGTTTGAACGTATATTTTATTTGTTTGTTTTCGTAGCGTGAGGCTGGTTGAGGGTTGGTACTTTTAAGTTTGGTACATTGATAACCACTCAGTATAAGGGGTCAAAATTCATAAAAATGAATTTTTTGCAAATATCTTAGAAACGGTTTGTGCTAGAGAAAAATTTTATCATACAATCTTGTAGCTGAGGTTAAGGGCCACAAAAATGGCCCTTATAATTTTTTCGTAGCATTAACCGTTAAAAAGTTACAGCAAATCGAAAAGTCAAAAAATCTCTGGAAAGGGGCCAAATGTTATGAAAATGTGCTGTAACTTTTTAACGGTTAATGCTACGAAAAAAATATTAAGGACCATTTTTGTGGGAAATTGCATCAGCTACAAGATTGCAAAATATAATTTTTCTCTAGCACAAACGCTTTCAGAGAAATTTGCAAAAAACTCATTTTTATGACTTTTGACCCCTTATATTGAGCGGTTATCAATGTACCAAACTACAAAGTACCAACAGAAAAATCCCATGAACCAAGGTTGGTACGAGAAGCCATTGAAATAAAAGTATATACAAATTCCAATCGGGACCAAATCTTTAACTTTTTCTGGTACGTGGGATCCGTTAATACACAAATTAAAACAAAAAAAAAAAATCAAATCAATGCTCCACCTGATGCAGTAAGCTTTGCTTTGTTCACAAGCTTATATAAATTCACAACAACAACAATCATCGCAACCAGAAACAGTGCATATGAACAACAATCAACATCTCAAATGCAATCAATACACCGCGGTGTGACGATGCATCGTCTAGAAAATGAGGTTGAAAATATTCCGCAATCTGTTATGGAGGATGTACTAAATCAATGTCTCATTCTAATAGAAAATCTGTGGCTAAGGATTGGTGGGGGTGGCAAAACTGTGCTAGAGTATAATCGTTCGGTAGCAAAAAGAACTGTTAATAACTTGCGGAACCGAGAGTATCCTACGGAAACAAAGTTATGACACTGTTTTAACAGATTTTGTTGCCCGAAATGAGATCTTATTGACAACCGATCAACTTAAAATTTATAAAGAAATATTAAATAATATTGAAGCAAAAAAAGAAAAGATTTTCTTTTGAGACGCCCCTGGCGGAACAGGAAAAACTTTCCTTTCGAATTTGTTGTTAGCCAAAATTAGAAGTAGTCGTAAGATCGCCTTAGCGAGAGCATCTTCCGGGATTGCTGCTATATTACTAAATGGTGTATTTAAATTACCATTAAATGAAGAACCCAATTGCATGATAACAAAAGAAAGCGATTTTGCCAGAGTCCGAAGGGACTGTAATTTAATAGTTTGGGATGAAAGCACAATGATGCAAAACAGAGGATTTGAAGCTCATGACAGATGTCCTAGGGATTTAATAAACAGTTGCAAAGTAATGGGAGTAGAACAGTATTATTGGCAGGAGATTTCCGACAGACCCTGCCAGTTAATTCCAGGTGAAAACGTGCTTACGAAGTTAATGCCTGCATTAAAAAGTCAATTGTATGGCGCTCAGTGAAAAAAATTGAATAAAAAGAAAATATGCGAGTTAAGCTGAGAGGTGATGCATTTGCTGGTCACTTTGCAGAACTTTTACTGAGTACTGGAAATGGTAATTTTGCTAATAAAGATGGTCTCATTGAAATACCAGAGACTTTGGGTACTATTGTGAAAACAATAGATGAGCTAATTGCCATAATATACCTTGATATTAAAAATATTCAGCAAAAATCAGTAAATTGGTTCTGCGAACGTGCTATTCTTTGCCCGAAAAATTACCGAGTTAATGGCATTAACAATATCTTATTAAAGTCATTTGAAGGTGAAGGAATAGAATATAAATCAGTAAATACAATCACAAAAGAATGCCAATCGGTGCAGTACCATGTGGAATTTCTTAATACTCAAAATCCGCCTGGTGTTCCGGCACAAAAATTACTTTTAAAGGTTGGGGCGCCAATAATGCTATTGAGGAATTTAAATCCTCCCAAACTTTGCAATGGCACTCGGTTGCAAGTAACAGCTTTAAAAAGGCAAATCATAGAAGCAATAATCATTACTGGCTCTGCTCAGGGAGAATCAGTGTTTATTCAAAGAATACCACTTCAACCATCAGATTTTTTCTATTGAGTTTAAGAGGCTCTAGTTTCCCGTCAAAGTCAGCTTTGCTATGACGATAAATAAATTTTAAGGCCAATCCGTAAAATTAGCTGGTATTGACTTAGGGGAGGATTGTTTTTCGCACGACCAATTCTATGTAGTAGTTAGCTCTCCTAAAGATTTAATTTTACTTGCACCCGAAGGCAAGTCTGTAAATGTGGTGTACAAGGAAGTATTGTAAGTTTGATTTTAATTACTAGATATGCATGTTTTTTTTTTTTTTTTTGCTGGTATTAAATTATTCCTTTTTTGAAATATGCTAAATTTTTTCATTTAATTTTTTGCTTGCCTGCATTTTTCATTAATATTATTTTTTTTAATAGCATGTTTTTTTAGTTTTTTTTGTTAAATTTGTACACCCATTGTTTTATATTTTTTATTTTTTTTTTACATTATTTAAAGATTTTCAAATTCATTTGTGTAGTTTAGTTTTTTTTTTCTAATTTCAGATATGCGCTATTTTTCCATTGTTCTATTAACTTTTCAGTTTTGTTTTTTTAATTTTCAATTTCAATTTCAGTTTCAGTATAAGTTTCAATTTCCCCCTTCCCATTCAAATTTTAATTATTTTATAATTTAGCATGTTTTTTTTTTTCGTTTCCAAGTATCTTCTTTATATTATTCGGCAAAAACATTTATCAAAGTTTCAAAGTTGTCAATTTTGTAGAATATTTTTGATATATAGTAGAACCTTTGTTTTTGTTTTAAATTTTTTTTATTGAAATACGTGAGTACTTCTATTTATGCATGGTGCAGTGCATATTTTTTTTTTAATTTTTATTTTTTTTTTCTATAGTAACTTGTCATTTTAAATATTGTTTTTTTATTTATATTATTTTATTGAGGATTTTTCATAAAGAGCAACACTTTGTATTTAACCAAATTAAATTTTCGCATGATTATGCATGATATTGAATTTTTTTGCACGATATGCAAGTTTTGCATGTTATTTTGTTTTCCTTTTACATTTTATACGATAAAATTTTTGCATACCTTTGCATGATTTTACATAGGTAGATTTTTTTTTTTGTATAGATAATTTTTAGTGGAACTATTGAGTGTACATATTTTCGCATGATTTTGCATTTTATGCATAATTTTGCTTGGATTGCATGAATTTGCATGAGTTCTTAGATTATAGTAGTTTTTGCATTTTAATGCATGTTTTTATATTAATGCATGATCTGAATATTTTTTTTTTTGCGGGGGTTTAACCATCTCACCACAAAGGACTCCAAAATAGAAATAAATAAAAAATATTGAAAATTTGGGCTATGTAGTTATTTAAAAAAATTAAAAATATTTTTGTAACTTTAGGAAAAAAGGGGTGTACTTAAATGAGTACACAGGCCTTATATGGGTACTAAAAAATATTTTTTCTAGAAAAGTAGTTTTTGACAAAAGAGTGGTTTTAGACTTTTCTCCAAACTTCTTGACTTCTTAATTAAAGATTTTTTTTGAAATTGCTATTTAAAAAGAAACTGAATGTAATGAAAGGGCATTATCAAATACCCAATTGTGCGGATGTTGTACAAAAAAAGGGCTTGAAACCGAGGCAAAACTTTTAAAATATACGATATATATAAGGTACCATACCGTATGTTCCTACTTCTCTTAGTAAACAAGGGAAAGCTCGGTATCAACGTGTTTCCACTAAAGATATTTGTAGAAGTATAATTTCTACTGCAGACTCAATTTATTAGCACTTGATCGATCATCTTATTGTATTGTTTGAAATTCTTTTTTCCTTTAACATGCTACTGTTGCCCAATATTCATAACAAGCAGAGAATTCAAAATGACAGGAAAATACTATGGACCGACATCAAACTCACAAGCTAGAATCGCTGAAAGATTTTTTCTATGGGGTACAAAATACTCGCTAAAGGGGGCAATTCATTGCCTAATATAAGTTACAAGTTGCCAAAACAAAACCCCAGAAATCGAACATAATATCATGTTGAACAGGAAACCATAAATATCATTGTTTATGATCAACGATTTACACCCAACCAAAATTTATATATTTTTTTTTATGAAAACTTTTAATTTTTTTGCATAGTTTCGGCCAGTGAACTTTCGGCCAACTCTCAAAGTCAGTCGCAGTTTACAATAACATAAGGTTTTCTAATCGTGAGTTTAAAAATTTTATTAAAAAACTACCATTTAGTGGCACATGGCCGAAAAATTGCTCAAAACGGGAGACACATAAAACTCAGATTCGCAAAAAAATTGTCTAGAACTGCTCTAAGCTTCAGTTATAAATTTTTAAATGTTTGTACACATGTCTGTTCTTCCATTTTATTAAAAATTTTACAAAAATATTTCTTACTTTCTGAAAAATAAAATATTCAAATTTGTGAAAAAAACTGTACTTAATTAAGTACAGTGGCCTGTAACTACTAAATTACCTATTCTCAGACGCCTAGGAACTACATTCTTGCCTCGGTTATTAAATTGCATCGAAAAAATAACCCCATTCGCTGACATAAAACAACATGCCCCTTCCTTTTTTTTTTAAATTTAATTTAGTCTTATTTCAAATTATTTTTTGTATTTTTAGGATAAAAATTAATTATAATAGAAAGAAAAATTTAAAAATAATTATTATGATAATATAATAATAACAATTACTGTTATAGTTATAGTTATTGTTTTTTTTTTTTATTATTATAAATTTAATTATAGTTTGTATTTTTATCGTTATTAATTTTTACTAAGTGTCTTTTGAAGATTTTCACCTTAAAAAAAAAAAAAAAAAATACACCATTTAGAGTTCCTTATATCTTATAATATATTATACATATGATAATAAGAGTTATGTATATAGTGCAAAATTCCCAACGAAGACGAACATTACTGGACTTCAAGAACTTAAAAAATTTTAAAATTAAAATAATTTTTTTAAAATTTTTAATTGAACTCAGCTTTCATATTATCTATTTTTTAAATTTAATTTTGCGCGACAAAAATTTTTTAAAAAATATTAATTCTTTCTAAATCTAATATTAAAAAAAAATCAAACAATTTTATATACCTTATTTTAAAACCAATTATATATTTCGTGGAAATATAAAATTTTCCATGAACTATATTATTTTAATTTAATGCTGCCAAAATTGTATATACAGTGGTGGCCACACAATTAGAAACAAAAATTGTACATGCATTTAATCACTCAGATTATTCTTTTTTAGCGCCACTGTGTTTGGCTAGTACCGTTAGCCTTTGACGGCTGACATGTGTGTTCCGAAAATGATTTTGCCTGAACGCAAACAGTTTCTAAAACGCCGTTACTTTAGGAAATTCATTTATAGTCGACGTTTTCTCTGGACAGAAAATTAGAAACGACAACAGAATTAGTGATTTTTTTTAAGAAAAGAGATTTATGTATCTATGTAAGTTGATTGTTTTCAGTTTATTTTGACTGTTTTTATAATTTTAATATTAATAAATAAAAAATATAGTGACTAAAATGGGCAAAAATAAGTCTTGCAGTCCAGAACTCCGGAAGCTCATAGTGCAGTGCTATCAAAACGAAAACGAATCAATGGATTCCATAGCTAATAGATTTAATTGTTAAAAAAAGATGGTATTTGGTGCGATTCAAGTTTTTAAAAAGACTGGTAGCTTTGAAACCCCAAAAAGAAAACCAAAAGATCGAAAAACGACCCCAAAAGAAGACAGATTGATATGCCGAATTAGCAAAGCCGACCCTTTTTTGACTTCTGCTAAAATAAAAGAGGTTGTTTCGCCCAAACTGAACCAAGAATTATCAGCTAGAACCATTAGGCGTCGACTTTTAGAACATGGTCTACGTGGATGCATTGCCAGGAAAAAACCACATGTTTCCAAGAAGAACCTGAAGAGGCGTTTAACGTTTGCTAAGCTTCACGCAAATAAGACATTGGGATTCTGGAAAAACATACTTTGGAGTGATGAATCTAAGTTCAACTTGTTTGGATCAGACGGCAAAGTTTATGTTAGACGTCCTCAGAAAAAGGAATTGGATCCAAAATATACTCTAAAGACCGTTAAGCATGGAGGAGGAAACATAATGGTTTGGGGTGCATTCTCGTGGCATGGTGTTGGCCCATTAGTTAGAATAAATGGTCGAATGGACCAACACGTTTATAAAGGCATCTTGAAAAATGTCATGGAGCCTTATTCATTTGCCCACATGCCCATAACTTATGTTTTCCAGCACGATAACGATCCGAAACATACAGCACGAAGTGTTAAGCAGTGGTTTGTAGACAACAGAACCAATGTTTTGGATTGGCCCGCCCAAAGTCCGGACTTGAATCCTATCGAAAACTTATGGGCAGATGTCGAAAAATCATTTTTATTTCTGTGTTTTTAATTGTATGGCCAGTTAAAATTTGGGTTGAATAAATGTTAATTTTTTTCTAATATTATTCTCAAGCTTATATTTTTTATAAAATATACAAAAGTGTATAATAGGTCATGTCATGGGTTATTAATGCAACCACTAAACATCCTCAACAGGTTTCCTAAAACAAAGTTACGCAATGTAATATTGTTCCAAAATTACCGTTTCTAATTCTATGGCCACCACTGTATATTTATGATAGAATTAAAAAATCTATAAAAGTTAAAGAGAAACAAAATAATAACTTTTAAAATATTATCTGAAAAAACAGTTATTTTTTTTTTTTAATTTATTGTTTGTATTAAATATAAAAAATATATCAAAATATATAAATGTAAATGAAAATAACAGTACAAAATAAAACATAAAATAAAACAACAAAACAAAACAAACAAAAATGAAAATGGTGCAAAATATATTTTTCTAAAAAAAAAATAACATTAAATAAAAAATAATGCAGCAAGGACTAAACGATGTCAACATGTGTATGATCATTAACATACTTATAAAACGCTTGATAATTCTTAAACACAATATAAAGAATAATCAGTCAAAAAAGCGTATAAAATATTGGAGAAGCAAACGAATTCTAAACAACATAAAAAGAATTCAAGTATTCACTCAATCCATTAAAAAATTTGTTTGAAAAAGATAAAAACAAAAAATTCAACAATTTCAACAAGAAATAACATCAAGAATAAACTTTGAAGAAAATCGGAAATCGGAAAACTTGAAAAAGCCAACAAAAAGATGAAATGCAGTAATCTAAAGAAAATTAACAAAAATGGACAGCAAAAAGTACATAAAAAGTTCATAATTTTATTTTAAAAGTTTTTGGAATAAAAATTCATAAACAAACTTCTTATCATCAAGATAAAAAAAGTGAAGAAGATTAAAATCTTGCTGCATAACAAATATAAATAATTTAAAAATTTAAAAAATTAAATAAAAATGAAAGGCTCTACTTTCCTTTAAGGGCTTTGGAATTTGGGGACAAGTTGTCAAAAATTTTAAATGAAAAGTGAAGATGACCGAATGCAAAGTAATTTAAAAAAAAATATTTAAGTAATTTAATAATGTATAAAAAAAAAAGAAAGCAAATTAGATCTCGAAAAAGATTATCAGCTCTACTTTCTGCATTGTATGTGAAGAAAAAGGAAGACTCAGACTGTTTGTGCAGCTACAGTGCTGCCAAAAACATTCCGAATTTTTTCCCATAGTAATGATATTCTTAATACCAAGTAGAAAACTAACAACTTTCCATAAGTTTTTTAATAATTTGTAAAGAGTATGAGACAAGTTAATAATAACCTTAAACATTTAATGCTACGATGACAAGAACAATAAAAAAAAATTTATTTTATAAAGTTACTCAGTAACATGCCTGTGCAAAACTAACCGGATTTCAAGAAGATAGCGAGTTTCGATGTTAAAGTAACTGTTTTTTCGAGTCTTTTGACTCAAGCAGTAGATTAAAACGTTTTTACAAGTTGAGAGCTGTGTAAGTTGAAATTATATAGTGCATAAAATGGCTAAAACACGTTATAGCAACGCGATTCGATACGAAATAATAGAAAAGTTCCAAGCCGGTATAAAACAAAAAGGTAACGCTGAAATCTTAAAAATTCCAACGTCAACGGTTTGCGACATCATTAAAAGATTTAAAAGTGGAAAATCAGTAGAAGCAGATCATTTTGGTGGACGCCCTCGCAAAACAACAATTTAAACTGATAGGCGCATACAGAATTTCGTGCTTAAAGACCCTTTTGCGACTTCAAAAACAATTTGTGATGAACTTAATTTACCCATAGGGCCAAGTACGGTCAGGAAGCGTTTAAGAGATTTCGGTCTTTTTGCATTTCGACCAGCTAAGAAACTTCTTCTTACTGCTAAACATCGTAAAAAAAGGTAATCCGTAAAAGGTATTTGGGAAAGACTTAAAATTCCTAATCAAGACTTAAAATTCCTTTGCAAAAAATCATCTTAACCGGTCTTTAAGCAAATGGAAGAGTGTGCTTTTCAGTGATGAAAGCAAATTCAACTTATTTTACTCCGATGGTGAAAGGACAGTGAGGCGCTCAAAAGGTACGCGATTAAAGCCTGCAAATGTACTCCCTACAGTAAAGCACGGTGGAGCCTCGGTGAATGGTTTGGGGCTGTTTTTCAGGAGCAGGCTGCGGTCCTATACACCAAATCACAGGAATTATGGACCGTTTCCAATATAGGGACATTCACACCACTGTATATGTTGACATCCATACAAATTTGCAAAACTTCTTTTGGAAGAATATAAATACATTTTTCTTGATCATTTTTCATTATTATTTGTGTTTAAGATACTTTTAATGAAATTATCAAAAAACTTCAGTGAATCTAAGATTAACGGGACCAAAAACATTAGTTGACAACAAAAACCGAATAACACAACATAAAAAACTGTGTCGACGAACTAGTTCGCTCCTTTTCACACGCCATATCGGCATACTACTTCGACTGCCAGAGATCGCACTGCTGTGTCGACACATTTTCATTTCACACGATCAAAAAACCTTACCGACAATATGCTTCGGTGAAGTAGTTTTATTGATCGGAAATAGTTATAAGTATTTTTAATTTAATTAATGAAAATTTAATTTTCCCATACAAAAAGTCTGTATTTTTTATTTGATAAACACATGACTGGTTTCCGAATGTCAAAAAGGTTGGTGTATTTGCTTTTTGCTTGACATTTTGGAGTTCAGTTGCAAACCCTTTTGAGTTAAAATGGCAGCAGTTTTTTGCATCAGCTGACTTGACTTCTTTCACTAAGTGGGGGTAGACTGTAAGTTTTTTCGGGTTTTTTATTGGGATATTGTGCGATTTTTTTTTTTTTTTTGGGAAATTTGTAATAAAGCGCTGGGAAGTTGTTTCTTGTGTTCTAATTCTAATACTCTTGTTCTAATACTAAACATTTTAATTTGGTGAGTAAATTCTTCAAACACCACGCTAATTTCAAAGGAGCAACAACCAACCTAGAAAATGACTGAAGAAATTAGGCAAAAAAAAAAACGATTGACAAGTGCCGAAATAATGTTCTTTTGTATTAAATACGTACATTTTCATTAGTTTGTCGGATCAATTCCGAACAAAATGCAATTAAGTTTGCAGAAGAAGAAGAAGGCCTTCTCCCGACAATAAAGCTATGCTCCAAACATCGTTCGCCAATGCCAATACAAGGAGGTGGGCTTGGGTACTTTCGTTGCCAGAAAGGCAACTGCAAAACAAGAAGTAAAGTGAGCAGGGCGAAGGGCACCTGGTTTGAAAATTCCAGGCTGCCCGTAGCTCAAGTTTTCTTGGTAATTTTTTGTTTTGTAAAGAAAGTACCCTACTCCGAGGTGATGGAGCAGAACAAATTTGTGTTTTGGAGGACACCACCTTGTCGACCAGGACAATAGCAGACTGGTACAGTTTCTGTCGCGAGGTGTGGTGGTTGAACATTTTCTTCACAACCAGGAAGAAACGGAAAAAATTGGGGGCGTTGGATGCGCCGTCCAAATAGACGAGTCCAAATTTGGACGCAGAAAATTTAACAAATGTATTGTATACATTTTTCGAAAATTATAATCAAATGTATCTAAAAGATAATTTCAAAAAATGCAGGCCGCCGTGTAGATGGCCATTTGGTCCTCGGGATGATCGAGGATGGATCAGAGGAACTCCGACTGGAAGTGTGTCCTGACAACGTCCGCAGTGCGGAGTTAAGTTCAATTTAATTGCAAATTATTTAAATTTAAAATATTTTACTTCTAGGTGCTCATTCCTCTCATCCAAAAACACGTGCAAGTGGGTACCACCATACACACGGATTTTTGGAGAGCATATGCTTGCCTAGAAAATTATGAATACGTCCAGATGGTAAAAATAAATAAATAAATTTGATGGCACAACAGTTCATGAAGAACTAGGGCCTAGTGACTTACAACTCTCAACCATTCCTGTGTGCGTGGCTGGGGATCGAACTTTAGACCTCCGGCATGACAGCCCATCGCACTAACCATCACGCCACGGCTACTACGTTCAGATGGTACCCACACACAAAGGATTGAGCCCCAGTGGCGCGTCGTTGAAAGATGTTTTGTGACTCAGATTGGATTGGAACCTTGAAACAAAATTCGTCCACCCATTCGGGGATCTTTTAAATGGAATACGACACACTTAAGGTGACCATAGAATTGTTAAAGTTATTTTAAGAATGTAGTTTTAAGATATTATAGGTATTTTATGTTTAATTATTTTAACTAGTATGTCAGATTTTATATTAAAAAAAAATTGAAAAAATGTTTCAATAAAAAAAAAAAAAAAAAATTCTTATTTGAACTTATTTCCTGTTTTTGAAAATGTTGAATTAACAGTTTCAAAATTTGAAAGTATTATTTGTCTTGTGAAAATGCTTTTGAAAATCAGGTAAGATAATAGTTTAAAATTTCGCGCGAATTTTTTTAAAAATTATTTTTCGTATTAAGGACAAAAATAAATAAATTGTAAATAATAATATTAAATTTTAATTACATAATTATTATGAAAATTTATAAAAATAATACAATAATTATATATTTTTTTCTTTTTCTTTATCTTCTAATTTTTCTTAATTTTTTTTCTATCTTTTTCTTCATTTTATTTTCTTTTTATTATTCTTCTTATTTTGCTTTAAATTATTATTATTTTTATTCATATTATTTTATTAATAATTTCATAACTTATTTTAATTATAATTATTACTATCGTAATCATTAATTTTTATTATTATCTTATTAATTATGAATATTTATTTTATAAGATTATTGAATTAAATGAATAAATATATAGATTAAACAGTGTGTTTTTAGTGCGGTAAAAGTCCCACACTACTTGGTACTTGGTTGTAATAATATTATAAATAATAATATTACAACTAAGCATCAAGTGTCTTTTGAAGATTTTCACGTAAAAAAAAAAAAAAATACATAATTTAATATTCTATATGCTTTGTATATATTATATATTAATATAAAATGTTAAGTACATAATGGTAAAGCTGCAAATAGAGAAGATCTGAGGGATAAACAACTGGAGCTCAGGAACTAAATATTTTTTAAGAAGCAGAATATATTTATTAATTGTTCTTGATAACTCCTGATAGCTTCAATTTTCGTTATTTAAAATTTAATTTTACGTTACAAAATTATTTTAAGGTAATTAATACTTTTAAAATCAAATATTCGAAAAAGTCAATAATTTTAAACAATTTTTTATATTTTATTATAAAAAAAATTATATATTTCGTGGAAATTTAGAACTTTCTATGAAATATACTAATGCTCGACACAGGGCCGGCCAAAGCCAAACTTGCGCCCTGTGCAAGATTTGTAGAAAGCGCCCTTTTTTTATATTTACACACATATGTACAAACATTCACACAAAAAAAAGAACAAATCAAAACAAACGGCCTGCGCAAGAACGATTCGACTATACATTCATCCCTACTAGCTTTAATTTTTTCACTCTATTCTTGTTTTCCTTTCTTTGCTTTTTTCCATTCTTTGTTTTTTTTTTTTCTATTTTTTGCTCTTTTCGTAGATGAGAAAACACATACACAGGTACACTGTTAGTGCGTAATAGAATAGGTAATAGGTTAAAATGCAAATGGAAGTACATATTCGTTTGCGCAAGATCAGATTACATTTTCTTGCTCCTGCTAATGCGCCCCCAGAACTTTGCGCCCTTTGCATTTGCACATCGTGCACATATGGTTGGTCCGGCCCTGGCTCTTCATGTGGCCTTAATCCAAGAACCATGGATTCGAAAGAATCAGGTCCGAGGATTGAGGTCAAAAGATTACAACCTGTTCCACTCCACGTCAGAAGGTAATGTAAGAAGTTGTATTCTAGTGAAAAAGTCCAATTAATGCATTCTTATGATCTAGGTACAGCAACGGGGATAACGTGGCAATCAGCGTTGAAACCAAAAAAGGAAACTTCGCCTTGGCATCAACGTACATGACGTACGAGGAAGAAAACTCTCTCCAGTAAAGACAGTCCACGACCGCGAGCAAAGACAGAGAGGCACCTTTGGTGATGGGATGTGATGCCAACGCAACGCCAACCACACTCAATGGGGCGGTAAGGAAATCAACAAAAGGGGTGAGTCAATTTTTGAATACATTCTCTGTTCTAATCTTATGTTATGTAATGAGGGCGACCATCCAACATTTCGTAATAAAAACAGGAAAGAAATTCTAGACCTCCCTCTTATGAGTAATAACGAGAACATTTCTGTAGGGAATTAGAGAGTCTCATCTAAGGATTCTTTTTCGGATTACCTTAGGATACTTTTTACATTAGACAGAAACTCAAAGGATATTAAGCCTTAAGCCTTTTACAACTTATTGGACAGAGTACACAAAATGGCCGAACGAACGCATCGTTCCTCCAGAGGAGGAAACGATTTCGTTAACCTCAAACATCGGCACTATGAAAATGAAAACGGCATTTGAAAAGCACTGCCCCGTATCCCGTAATATTAAACCCACTAATCCACCATGGTGGAGTAGTGAACTTAAGAAATTGAGAACAGGGGTCAGAAAACTTTTCAATAAAGCAGTAATCTAAAGAAAATTAACAAAAATGGACAGCAAAAAGAACATAAAAAGTTGATAATTTTATTTTAAAAGTTTTTGGAATAAAAAGTCATAAGCAAACTTCTTACCATCAAGTCATCAAGATTAATAAAGTGAAGAAGATTAAAATCTTGCTGCATAACAAAAATATAAATAATTTAAAAACGAAATAAAATAAAACTGAAATATAAAACAAATACAAAATAAACGCCAAAAAACATTTTGAAAATAAAACCATAAAAGATGAAAAAAGATCACACAAAAACAAAACAAATGAATTTAAATAAAAAATACAAAAATAATAAATATGAAAAGATGATTATAATCATAAAAAAATTAATAAACATGAAAAGATAAATCACAAAAAAAAAAAAAAATTAATAAATAAACAAAAGATGACAAAGTCACAAAAATAAAATGTAAATAAAAACAAACAATAAATAAAAAAACAACAATACATCGAATAAATAAATTTATAGTATTATTTAATTCGTATCTATTTTAAATTTATTTAATTTATTTATAAAAAAAAAAAAAACATTTATATTGCTTAAATACCTAAATACTAACTGCCTTATTCATAAACAAAAATTGGTTATTTCAGCTCTCGTGTTCAGGGAAACTACACCATGGAATAGGAATTTTTCGAACTCAAAATAAAGGCAATTGCTTACTGCTCCATTTGAGTCCAGAAAATTGTTATTCCATGGTGTAGTAGAGCTGAAATAACCATTTTTTGTTTATGAATAAGGCAGTAACTATTTTAAATATTTTTATTAACATTGTCATAAACATTATCTGTTATGATGATTTGAATTTATATATTTTTAATTAATTTAATTTTGTTTTCTTTTAATAATTAAACATTTTGTAATTTTTACGTATTCATATTCATGATTCATGAACCAGTTAAGGCTAAACGAAAGCTCCAACCTCATATCTACGGATAAAAGGTTGTGATGCAAATGCGTTTAGTTAAACAAAATAAATGTGTAAATTATAAAATGTGTGTTTAAAAATACATTTCAAATTAAAATAGTTAAAATAAAATTCGTTTTTTTTTATATTCTTATTACAAGTAATGTGCACATCACTTTTTTTCATTTAACTAATTTTTATCATGGCTTTAATATTTTTATGGTGTGAGATGCTTTTTGTCATAGGCTGGGGTATGCTCGTCGGATCCAGGGTTTTACCAAAGAAGCAACAAACTTTAGTGTATTTGAGGTCTAGCTTTATTCACCAATCACTGGCTCTTTATTAACAATGTCTATAATTAATACTAGCTTAACATTGTCTTGATTATTTCCATTCTTTACAATATCTTTATAGTTTTTATTCTTTACAATGTTTATATTTGATGTTTGCTTTATAATGTCTTTATAATTTCCATATTTTACAATATATATCTTTATATATTATTTATATAATCGGCAATTCATGTACTCTTAAAACAAATTTTATATAATTCAAATATATGACTGAGATAGCAGTATCCACTAAATTACAATCTGAGATAGCAGACGTCACTAAATTACAATCTGAGATAGCAGACGTCACTAAATTACAATCTGAGATAGCAGACGTCACTAAATTACAATCTGAGATAGCAGACGTCACTAAATTACAATCTGAGATAGCAGACGTCACTAAATTACAATCTGAGATAGCAGACGTCACTAAATTACAATCTGAGATAGCAGACGTCACTAAATTACAATCTGAGATAGCAGACGTCACTAAATTACAGTCTGAGATAGCAGACGTCACTAAATTACAATCTGAGATAGCAGACGTCACTAAATTACAATCTGAGATAGCAGACGTCACTAAATTACAGTCTGAGATAGCAGACGTCACTAACTAACTACTTTAAACCTGGGCTTCCACTGTCACCTCTGGAGCCTAAGTCTTTCAAAAAGGGGAGTCTCACCAAGTACTCTTGATTGGTACTATTTTCTACTATGGCAGAGCTCGATCTTCCTCTGTTTATTCACGGTCTCTTATATATATTTCGGTTGAAACTGAGTGTGAATTATAAACTCACAGAAAAAGTATTCTTTCGTGTTTTCATGTACGGTGTCAGTGATGACTGCGGTAGTATGACCAGGGGTGTAGAGAGTGTTGGCGGGTACTTGTTTTGATTTCATGCTCATTCCTAGAGCCATGATAACGGTATTTCGGATTTGCTTTGCAGGCAATTTGATAAACGGTATTTCGGGTTTGCTTTGCAAGCAATTTGATAAACGGTATTTCGGGTTTGCTTTGCAAGCAATTTGATAAACGGCGGCGGTAGAGAAGAGGGTGTAATGCATCATTACAATGGTCATAGATCGGAATTCGGTTAAAATTAAGCGCAGGCTCCAGTCTTATATCTACGGATATAAGACTGAGATGCTTAAGCGCTTAATAAAAGTGATGTGCACATTAAGTTTTTTTTAATTCATCGATAAATATACTTTAAATTTAAATATTTTAAACAATTAAAAATGATGTGCACATAACTTTTTTATTTACATAATTAATTTCCATCATAATTTTATATTAGTAGAAATATACAATTATCGACGGAGATTAAGTTAAAGTTAAGCGCAGGCTTCACTTAATAAGATGATGTGCATATTAATTTGAATAATGTTTAACAAAATCAAAAAATCAAAGTTGATTTAACAAAAAAAAAAAAAAAAAACAAATTTGAAATTATTTTTTAGAACACATAATTGAGAAATAATTATTAAAAGAACACAAAATCATATTTGAAAAATGAATTTTTATTAATGATTATTTTAAAAATAAAAGCATTGAGAAAATTAAAATTTTAATTATTATCTAATACTTTAATAACTTTTATTTTATAAATTTATATTTAAAAGTTTTTTGTTTTTCCTTTAACTTTTATAGATATTTTTTTTTTATTTAATTATATTATATATAAATTTTAAATTTTCATTTGTATATTTTTATTTAAGGTATATTTTATAGTTTGACAATATTGATTTAAAAAAGTTTTAATTTAAAAATTTTTTGTACGCAAAAAATGGAGTTTTCTTTTCACAAATATGAATATAGCAGAGAACATCAAGGTGTCATTGCTGTGATTTCATTTCCAGCATGAACGAAGGACTTTCATGCTGTCGATTGGAGAAACCTCCGTATGGACAATGGTATTTTAAATTAAGCTTTAAATATTTTCCGTATTATAAATTTTTGTGTTTTTAATAAAGACTATCATCTGTTCTGAAGAGTTACTATGCTAACGAGGAATCAACGCTAAAATTTGCAGTTAACCATGTTGTCGAATATCATAAATGGTGTGCGCCTATTTTTAAAACATGATTTTCAAAATAATTAATTCTGTATTCATACTACAGACGAAGTATTCAACGAGAGAGGACACACAACAAAGAAGAAGATGATCTTATTAATTTAATTGCATAAAACAAAAATAATTTTAATATAAATTTTCTTAATGTTAAATTTTTTATTTTTAGTTTTACTCAAAAAATGCATTAATCAAAAACATAAAAGTATCCCGCCTGGAAAAATGGCAAGTTTGGCAAGTTTAAAGAAGGCCCTGGCAAGTTGTCGGTATAAGGAAAGCCTGGACGAGGAAAACTTGACAGACCCCTATTAGTGCCTCGCTGAGAACATTTATTTAATAAAGTACTAGTGATAGTGAAGCTCTTGATGGTAACTAAATATGAATAGTGAAATCATTTTACGAAAATTAATAAAAGCAGAATCTTATTATATCGTAATAAAAATCTTTGTGTGAACTGTGCAAATTTCAAATAATGATTGTGAATCGGTGTGTCAAATAGTAAAATCGCAACTAGACTAAACAGAACAAGACAGAATCACAACTAATTTTTACATTTCTCAGAAAACCGTTCTCAGTTGTTCTAGCTTAAAAGCAAGTATGCAAACAGACTCACTGAACAGCAAGCCAGAACAGTTTAGAACAGAAGATTTCTGATTGAACTTGTTCTTTTATGTTCTAAATTGTTCCGAACAACATAACTGAACATACCTACAGTTTTTCACACATACTTGCCCTCACACCTAAGTAAATTTGGCTATAATATAGCCCCATATCTGAAATGGTTGAATGAAAAACCATGTAAAACAAAACATGTGGAACAAATCTAGTTTTACTTGTCATGGTTTAGACAGAATTCAACTGACAAGGCAAAAAGGTTCATAACTGGCGAGGGCCTAGCGAATGCCTATAGTAATCTTTGCTAGACCCTTGTTAGTAACTATGAAAAACTTGCCAGGGCCTTATTGAAAACTAGATTCTATTTCCAGGCGGGATTGCATTATGGTCTTATTATTATTATTTTTTTTATGGATTTATACAGTGTTTACAACACTTTCAGATTCTTAAAAAGTATATACCTTTGTATATATACACACAATGAAGATGTTAGGTTATTTGAAGAGAAGATTCTTTAGGTGAATATTTTTAAGGTGGGTTATTAAATAATAAAAGTTTTAAGGACGTATACTTTTATACTTTTTTTTTTAATTTAATTTATTATGTATAATATATATAGTAAGTTATATATTATACATAATATATTTGAAAATTTGCACAAAAAAAAAAGAAGAGAATTAACAATAATAAAAGAAATGTAACTTAAAACAAAAATATTCCACATACGCCATAGTGAACCGAATTGCATATAGTTAATTTTTAGAACAAATAAATGTTCCACAAACGCAATAATTACCCATACATAACATAATTTATTTTTAAAACATAAAAATGTTCCACTCCACATACGCCACAGTGGCTCAAATATTAAAATTAATAATTTTCAAACATAAACATTTTTCACACCATGTACATACATCAGTCACTCATGTAATAATACATTTGTCAAACAAAATACGCCTCAATGACTCATATATGGAAGGATTAATTTTATAAACAAATAAATATTCCACATAATGTTGCATTGACGTACATACTTTTTAAATAATTATTATTATTTCCACATTTTTATTATCCACAAAATATTTATTCTGTGACATTTAATTAATTCTCAATTCCTTTCTTATAAATATAAAATATTTAAACGGCTCATCAAAATTCTTTCACATGTTTTTTTTTTTATTTTTTTAAACAAACATCTTTACTTTAATTTTACTTTTTTATTACAAATTAAAGAAAAAATTATATAAAAAAAAAATTCGAATAATAATATCCTTATTATTTCTTTATTAAAATGTAGTGAATAAAATTTGATTTCTTCAGGATATATTACATAATATTACTCAATGATAAAATATAATATTATAGAAATATTTTGCATTCGTTTAATAAGTGCAAAAGAAATAAAATAATTTAAAATATCACTTTTTGAAGCTAAATTTAACTAAAATTAAATAAATTTGATGGCACAACAGCCCATGAAGAACTAGGGCCTAGTGACTTAAAACTCTCAACCATTATTGTGTGTGTGTCTGCAGGAGGGGACCAAACAGTTTATTGTCGAATCCCAGTGGCTAATGCGAGCGGCACTTTTCTGCGACAAGAGATGCTCTTGGAGGTTTTGCCAATTCCTAGCAAGGGACACAGTGACCGTGTTTTTTTTTATTTTAAAAATTATTAGGTTTCGAGGCTGGTCATCGAACCAAGACCTCCGGCATGACAGTCCATCACACTAACCATCACGCCACGGCTACTACACATAACATATCTAACAACATTAAAAAGATAAATTAATGTTTGTCTCAAATATTTCATTGAAAATATTTTTAAGCTGTCAGAAATGTTCAGCATTCAATGACTTAAAAAATAATTTTAAATCGTTAAGATTTTTTTTGTGATAAAAGCAAAATGTATTAAATAAATTAACGGTTCTATCCACTAGAAAGCAGGCTAGGATTTGCACACAAAATAAAAATGTATGAAACTGCTAACTTTCATCCTAAAAGATGCAGGTCTGTATATGAAATAAAACCTCTTGGGAACTTCCGGATAAAGCATAAACTTTTTCTTTTATTTTAATAAAATAATTCAAAATTTAATAAAATAGTTCGTTCACATTCTCTTGTCAAGGCAGGTTACGAAAAAATAAAGAATCGTTTCTTCGTTCGATACTTGCCTATAGACATATTAAAGTGGCATCCAATTAAAATGAATGCGTTTAATTTGAATTCAAAGCTTTACAGTATTAGACAAGCTAGGCTATTTATCGTTCTGAGGTTTTTTCTGTCATAAAGTTTACATTTAGCTCAAAGAGACATTTTTACTTAACTAAAATTTACTTCACATACACTGCCGAACGAAACAAAGCAGAAAAGAGCAAAAAATAAGGATGTGGAACTGAATCAATATACAAACCAACATTGTTTTGGTGCGAGGATATGTATGTCGTTTTTAAATACATCGATAGTACATAGAAAAAAAATCGATAACTCAGAAAAGGTATACAAAAATTTGAATAAATATATACACACCACCGAACCCTTGGATGTCAAGAAAGGTTTGAGACAAGGCGACGCGTTATTATGCAACCTCTTTAACATCGTACTTGAAGCAATTGTACGCAACTCGCAAGTCAACAACAGAGGTACAATTTTTCAAAAGTCTGTTCAACTACTTGCCTATGCAGATGATATTGACATCATTGGAAGAACGAAGCGAGCTGTTACCGGCGCGTTTGCAAGTATTGAATCGGAGGCGGCGAAAATGAGTTTGGCTGTTAATGAGGACAAGACGAAGTATATGCTATCATCGAGAAAGGAACCTCAACATCGTCGACTCGGGCAGAACATCACGATGGATAGATATAAGTTCGAAGTCGTCAAAGACTTTGTCTACCTGGGCTCCACTATAACATCGCAAAATGACATCAGCGCAGATATCAAACGAAGAATTACTCTTGCCAATCGCTGTTTCTTCGGGCTAAGAAGGCCTTTGAGTAATAAAACCCTTTCTTAGAGAACCAAGGAGACCTTATAAAAGACCCTAATCATCCCGGTCCTGCTATATGGTGCAGAGGCATGGACCCTGTCAAAAACGGATGAGAATCTGCTTGGGTGCTTTGAAAGGAAGATTCTTTGGGTGATTTTCGGTCCAGTCTGTATCGATGGAGTATGGAGAAGATTTAACAACGAGCTTTACGGGCTTTACAGCGACGTCGACCTGGTCAAGAAGCTGAAAATTCAGCGGCTGAGATGGCTGGGAAACATGGAGCGTATGGACACCGACGCGACGCACCAGCCCGACGACAACAACAGTATAATATCAAGCAATACAAATATATATAGCTACATAATGTGCACTAACGTATAATATTATAGTGTATTATAGCATACATTGGCTCTAATAAAAAAAAAAAAAAAATAATATCGTGGTAGAATAAAATCGTAATAAAATAAAATGAAACAATATAAAATCGAAATAAAATAAAAAAATAAATCAGTTAAAAAATCGAAACCTGGACCAATTATTTGTTCGGGGAAATTTTTAAAAACACAAAAATTCAGTGCCCCCTCACATTTTAAAAACAACAAATTGAGTGATTCCTGATTTGCCACAAAAGTCACAGGTTTTTGTGTAGAGTGCGAGTGTAAATTAAAAAAAAAAAATTACATTATTTCACAAAAAATTGAATTAAAAATTTGCTACAATGCAGGTCCAAATAATTTTAACTTGACAGATGTGTCAAAAAATTATAGGGATATATGAGCACAGGGTGCGTTCGGTTGCTCAGCCAATAGCTTTTCGGATAAATTGTGGAACGAATTTGATGCAACAACAACTCAAGGGTATCTGGTAGCCTATTTTGATAGCGTTTGGCGGGACGGACTTCTCTACAAAATCGTACCCGCCAAGCTTTCCTTCTTCTATAACCTCTCTTATTGACAGTTTTCTTAACAAACGTCAATACTTTATCCAAATTCAAGGCACGATTTCCATTACCTGTGCTTCTGATAATAGCGGCATACTCCAGGGGTCTATCCTTGGTCCTCACTTATATAACAAATTTCTCCACGATTTCCCTCACTACTTCTCCGAGAATAACTTCGACTGTACTGGACTGCTATATGCTGATGGCACCATTGCCTGACTGCAGCCACACCGACCCCCAAGTTGCTCATAAAAACTTGGAAAAACATGTATATGCATATGTAATTAACGACTACTACCAAACACGGGATCAAATCAAGGGTGCAATGAAGGAAAAGCAATAAATAATAAAAAAAAAAATGCTGGTAGAATAGTTCAAATGTATGAGCTTCGTTGAGTTCATCTCTGACCACAACAAGAATATTGGATCTTAAATAGGTCTTGAAAATCGGGAGTGAAAAATTGGCCCCCCGATTTTGGATCCAATTTTTCACTCCCGAAATTTAAGGCCACTATCGCACATATTTCAACGAAAGAAATACATAAGTTTCGTTGAGTTTATCTCTGACCACAGAAAAAAAATCGGCTTTAAAAAATCTATAGGGGCTAAGAAAATTGAGAAGTTTTTTTTTTTAAATAAAAATGGCTACTTTTGTTAAGTCTCAAATTATGGGAGGGGGGGGATTACACTTTAAGGGCTATAAATATATATACACTAAGCATAGGGCTATACAAATATATTGGAGAAACGAGAAACATTATTCTGAGAGATGTCAGGGAAGGGCAGTTCCGATTGGATCGTATCCCAGGCTTGGAGTCGATGAGGAAAGCAGTATCGAGGGAATGAAGACGTCAGCATCAAACTTTGGCCATCCCTCTCAACCGGTCTGATATAGACATCCCCGCTGACCTGCTAGTCACAAAGACAGCAGTGCCAGAAACTTTTTTGCTGACTGACACGGGGAGGGGGGTGGGGGGGGGGACGTGAACCGAATAATTATATTCGGTACAGAATCAGATCGCTTGAGGCTGTCCCGAAGTAGGACTTAGATACTCTATGGAACATTTAAGGTTTGCCAAAAATGTTTTATCAGTTCTGGCTAATCCATGGATTCTTCGAGAAACAAATGCTGCCATGAATTGCATTTACTGCTTTCTTCCCAACAAGCTTGAAGTCACCTATACTCCTGCCTTGGCGCTTATTCGCCTTACGCAAGGAATGGAAAGTATGCAGCCTGAGACATTCATTATCGATTTCGAGAAGGTAAAACAGAACACGCTTAGGTATGCCTTTCCGCAATCGAGAATATATGTTAATACACACCACGGATGTATAATACCTACCTACCTTATTAATTAATAGTCAATTTCTTTCGAAATTGACACCTCAATAAGCAAGAGGTGTCGCAATCAACGAAATCAAGCAGTTCGCATTTAATACTCCCTTGCTAAGGGACTAAGCAAACTTTACTGTCAAATTTTTCAGATGTGAGAATACCTCAAAAGCGATGAGCAGAGTTATTTCCTACTTGCGCAATTGAATTTACTGAGGTAGCAGAAAATTTATTTTCAAAAGTCCGATGCAATAGAGGCTCGTACGAAAGAAGTCCTTCGGCTTGTAGATTTTATTCGGAATCTCAAGCAAATCATTTTACAAAATTTAACTTCTTCTGAGCATTCTGGATGCCAAGATGCTGGAGCAGAACCGCTGCTCCAAGTAGCTGATTTCAGAAAAGAATTCGAAATTGAATCAAGAGAAAATACGGAATACAATTTGATAAGCTCATCGAGGAAAGTTGGAATATAATATTGATGAAGATGTGGATGGCGATATTGATCAACAAATGGAATTGGACCCTTCTAAAGCAGAAAATACTTTCTCAGAAAAACTACAGAAAGCAGCAGCTACGTACTACGCTGAATTTGCAGCCGCCAAACTGAAAAAGAAGCTAAATTGCGCGAATCATGCTCTCAGTTTATGATCGCCGAAGACCCTATAAACGAAGTTAAGAGAGCAAGCTGTGTTAATTAAGCTAAGAGCATTGGAGACGATAACAACACCTTCCGAGTTCGGAAAGCTAACAGTACCTTCGATCCTTTTCGAGAGAGCTGTTAGATCTCTCCAAACCATTTTCAAAACTGATTTCAGGGGGAGACAGCAAGGAGAAGAGCTAGTGCGCACATCGTTGAACGAAATAATGAAGGATAACATTTTGGGAGCAAACTGCACAACGCAAGGAAGAAATTATGAAAATTTTGCTGATCGGACTGATCATTTTAACAACTAGAAATACAAATAATAAAGTAATCAAACCATCGAAACAGAGACTTAATCTCTTAATTAATAATATTTTATATTTTATAGTAGTTTGAAGTAGAAATAGAAAAAATAGAAAAATGCATGTAAGGTATTGTGTTTAATAAAAAAAAAAAAAAAAAAAAAAAAAACAAACAAAAAAATCATAAAAAGAAAACAAAAATAAAAAAAAATAGTTTAAAGTAGAAATAGAATGAGGACTGGGCCATCTGGAGAAAACTCTTTAAAAAAAATACATGAACAATAATACAGTACTTTGAAGTAAAAATAGAATAAGGAATAGGTCTCCTGGGGGAAGAATATGGAAGAATACCATTCATTTTGACTCTGCCCATGCGTTTAGGCTGTAGGCGAATTTCGAGACCCACTTCCGTTTTGCTTAGCAATATAGTAGATTAAACCAATTAAACCAATTTAAACAATAAAAACAATAAATTCAGCAAATTGACCTATCCGGTAATTTGAGTTCAGAGAAATCCATATTTTAATTAAATTAAATATTCACAAGGTGAGTTGTTTTTTATACAAAAATGTGGAAAATTAAATATTTATTCCATAAAATCAAATTTTTACGGCTGATTTTTTTTGGAAATAAAAATTACAACTTTCGTTAAGTCCCAAAGGGGGGAGTTACATTCCGAGGGCTTTATATTAAGCATAGGGCAGATTATAGCATGTTGAAGAAGCGAAAAATATTTTTGAGAGGTGCCGGGGAGGGGTAGTTACGATTGGATCGGAGACAGTTATGTCTTCCGAACACAATCATGGCCCTTCCCCAGAAGCCTGTGAAATGGCCGGGTTGATGCAGACACTGAAAAACCAAGGCACTGCTTGGCAACAGAGACTCCGAGGAGTGTATCCTTACGAACTTTGGAAGGTGTATCGTCATCTTCTTTGGCTCGTATCCCAAATTTAGATTCGATGTCGAAGGAACGAAAGTGTCAGCATCAAACTTTGGCCATTCCTCATAACCGGTCTGATATAGACATCCCCGCTGACCTGCTAGTCACTATAACTGCAGAGCCAGAAACTTTTCTGCTGGCTGACACGGGCAGGGGGGATGAGAACCGAATAATTATATTTGATTCAGAAACAGATCAGGTGAGGCTGTCTAAAAGCTTGACTCGGTTACTCGATGAAACGTATAAAAGGTTTGCCCAGAGATGTTTTATCAGCTCTGGTAAACCATGGGTTCGGTTCTTCTTCGAGAACTAAGTACTGCCATGCATTTACTGCTTACTTCCCAACAAGCTTGAAGTCGGCTTAATCTATAATAATATAATATACATATATATATAGAATATATTAATATAATAATAATTAGTAATTGAAACCAAAAAATGCATGTGCAATGGTAGTTTGAAGTAAAAATAGAATAAGAAATAGGCTTCCTGGGGGAACCTTAAATAAAAAAAAAACGAATCAAGTATTCTACCCCATTGGGTGATGGGGAAAAGAATACACGCAGAAGTTTGAAGACAACTGAAGAAAAGAAAAATGTGTTTTTTGTGTTTATCGTTGTTTTGAGAATTTAAAATATTTTATTAATTTTTATTTTAAGGACTATGAAAAATACAAATAATTAATTTTAAAAATAAACCGGAAATTTGCTCAAAATACGTCGATAAACTTGAAAAATATAGTTTTCTACGATAGTGAAAACCACAAGATCATCGTCATCAATACCAAAAGAAAAAAAAATAAAAGAAAGAAAGGCGATGCCGGCTGCGACGAGGACGAAGAAGAAGCCGCAACATCATATGTCCAAAGAAAAGGCGACAAATGTTCAGAAAGTTATAGTTAGATACGTTTGACTGGATGGATATGGTAAAAGTCACCAACGATTGTGAAAAACCCTTGCAAATGGTGTAATAAGGTTCTGACAAACAAAATAAAACATATTGAAATGCATACGAATTCCGATTATCACATAAAGTCCTTGAAAAATCAACCTGATATTTTCTCGCAGCAGCATGAAGAAGAACGGATTAAAAAAAAAATGAAAAATTGAACAAAATAAACGCAGCTAAGTTAAATATAATTATGTTTGTCTTAGAACATAATCTTCCATCTATTTTAGTAAGTCCGTTGATATTTTTGTTTAAATCAATTGCTATCGATTCACAAACAGTGAAAGGTAAAATGTGGGAAAACAAAAGCAATTCAAGCTACGAAAACAGTTCTCTCAAATGAAGGCCACAAATCAATGGCGAGTATTTGAAAAAGTCAGAAGTTTTCATTAATTATAGATAAAACAATAGAAACAAGTTGCAAAAAATGACTTCATCTTGATGTCAGGTATTTCGACTATATGCGACAAAAGGTAAGCGATCGCTTTTTTGAATTAATCGAGCTGCAGAATTCAAACGCTCAATCAATATTTGAAGCCGTTGTCAATTATTTCAAATTGAGGGACGTTCCGATAAAAAATATAATCGGGTTCGCTGCTGACAATGCATCAGTGATGATGGGAAACAAAAGCGGGGTAAAATCTTTATTTCAAAAAAATACTGCCGCACATTTATGTCATTGAATGTACTTGCCATTCGTTGCATTTGTGCTAAAAAACTTCCGGAAAAAATAGAGGCCCTTGCGAGAAATATTTATTATTATTTTTCACACAGTTTTTAGAGTCAAATTAAATATTATAAATGAAAGAGTCGGTCACTCACTCACTCATTCATTCACCTGACTCATCATTGCACAGCTTATACTGTAAAATTATAAAATAAATTTTATTTAATAGAGAATTTTATGTATAGGTGCACTAAGACGGGATTTTTTGAAATTCAAATTTTTAATAGTGTAAAATAATTTTTTTTTTGATGAAAGGTCGAAAAACTATTTTCTAAACGGAAGGGGGTATACAATATTCATTTTAATTTTTATCGATAGATCCTTAAAATACAAGAAACTTTTAAATTTAAAAAAAAATTCTAAAAAATCTACGAATCGAGTTATATAATGTTAAAAGTTAACTTTTTAATAGTAAGCGTTTGACAAATAATTCACTATAAATCGGGGTTATGAGATAGAGAAACATGTTTTACACCATTAGAAAGATAATGAAAAAAAAAATTATCCATGTTTTAGGAATTTTCGCTAGTAATTTTTTTTCACCCACTTTTTGATTTTTGAAGATGACACATTTTTTTACCCATTTTTTTGTGGTTTTTGATTTTTTATATTTTTAGGGGTAGTTCTAAAAATCTGAAATTTCTACAGCTAATAGAAATTGTTAATTTATAAATATTTTAAAAATTTTAAATTTTTTCAACAACCCCAACTCGAGATATTTTCATCTATAAATTTCATATTTCTTTTACCTTAGAAAGCTAACGTTGAAATTGACATCTCAATCATGATTCTACATCCTACACAACCCTCACAATAGTTAAAAAAGTTTTCATCAAAAAATTACACGAAAATCTTGAAAAATGGGTATGATTGTTCGTTGTCCACGGCAGGTCATCAGTGGTGAAGACGTCGTTTTATGTGAAATATGAAAAAGTGCCGATCTATACTTTAGGTTCTAACTTTCGTTCTAATTGTCGGATTTTATTTTTGATTACATATTTAGAAAGGTGAAATGTCCGTTCAGTACCAGATATAATTTTTTTTTCGAAATTCCAAAAATTTTCATACTAAAATCTACATTGAATATTTTGAGAACATAACTTTTTCGAGGGAGAGTGAGAGAATACAAAAAAAAAAAAAACAATTTAAGCCATGTGCAAGTGCGTTGATATATTTGTGTATAGGTATAGCGTATAGGTATAGTAAAAGTTCATATAAAAAAAACGTAAGCAGTCGAGTCGGTAGGGTTTTTTTTAAGCAAGAAGAACATGAGCGGAGTAGGTATATGAGTAGGTAGGTATATTTCTTCTACCAGAAAAAAATGTTCGTACTGAAAGTGGTTGGTTGGGTGGTGGGTGGTTTGTGATGGTGAATGGAATGTAATGCAATACAAGGGCGTGCGCAAGGAGGGGTAAGGGGACATTTCCACTCCTAATAAAAATTATTTTTCTATTTTTTTCGTTTAGTATTAAACAGTCGAGGGCGTACCTACACAAGGGTGATAGCGGAGTTGAGTTCTAATGGTCGGATATTCAAGGTTAGAGTCTTAAAATTAATATTAAAATGTACCTACCTATTGCAACACAAGGGCGTGCACAGGGAGGGGAATGGGGGCACTTGCACCTCTAATCACAATAATTTTTCTAATATTTTTTTTTTTTAAAGTAATAACACAATCAAGGGCTTACGCAAGAAGTGCTTATTACATGCAAATCGGCTAAATTTTTAACTTGAGTTCTAATAATCGGATTTTATATTTTAATCGATAGATATTTTAAATAGGTACAAGAAAGTTATAGATTTGAAAAAAAAATCTAGAAAATCTACGAAGCGAGTTATAAATGTTAAAAGTTGAATTTTGCAAAATAGACGTTTGACAAATAATTCGCCATAAATCGGGGGTTTGAGATAGGACATAAATTTTATAACAATAGAAAGATAATGAAAAAAAAAATTATCCATGTTTCAGGAATTTTTTTTTCACCCATTTTTTTGATTTTTGAAAAACACACTTAGTTTTTTGTTTTTTATTTTTCATTTTTTTTATGGGTGGTTCTAAAAATTCAAAATTTCTACACCTCATGGAAAACAATTGATTTAAATTTATTCAACATCCCTAACATGATATAGTTACAAAATGTATGTTTTTTTTAAATGCCCTTATAACTTTGTAATGCCAATAAGGCTGAATCCTAATCAATAATAAAAATTAAGTAGGTAGGTACATGTAGGTACCTACCTATGCCAAAGGTTTCAACTCAAACTCCAATTTTAAAAACATCTTCGGATCAATTACCTCATTTTTCAGATCAAAATTTACTTAACCCAAACATGTATGAGATATTGATGAGCACTAATTCCGGATTATTTTCTCGTAAAATAATTCGAATTAAAGAAGATGAATCATCTCTGTTTCGAGCTATTTCGCATTTAGTTTATGGAACCACGGACTTATATGCCAAATCTCGAGAAGCGATTGTGAACTATGTGATAAAAAATTGGGTAACTTTTTCTTACGTTCCTTTTAACTACATAAGTTCTCAAGCCTATTAAAGAAATATGTCCCGACATGATTGCTTTGGTGGTGAATGTGAACTAATCGCAGCTGGTGCTATTTTCTCTTTCAGATTTGAAGTCTATCAAAATAGTATTTGCGAATTTAGTTTTGGTAACCAAAGCCAACCCATCAAACGGCTTCGATTAACAGGGAAAATTTCTAATGGTCATTTTGATGCCTATGCTTTGTATGGAAGTGAAAAATTAACAATCTCCCCAATAAAGCAAAATTCCAAATCTTCTTTGCTTCCCCTAAGACCGCAGCTGGAACATCAGATTCAGCTATCTCAAACAAAAAAAGAATTAGTTAGAACTAGCACCGGAATTGTTCTTCATTCGATAATTCCGATGTCAGACGATGGTAATAGTCTTTTTAGAGTTTTGTCGGTTCATATTTATGGGAATGATTGTTTAGCTGCTGAAACTCGAGAGGAAATTGTAGAACATATAGTGGAGAATTGGAAACAATATAAAAGCATATCCCA
This sequence comes from Epistrophella euchroma, assembly GCA_947049315.1. Lineage (NCBI taxonomy): Eukaryota > Metazoa > Arthropoda > Insecta > Diptera > Syrphidae > Epistrophella > Epistrophella euchroma. The sequence goes on along the minus strand of OX346245.1, from coordinate 112,792,630 downwards.
TGGAGGCATAAGTCTTACATTTAAAACTTCAACGCAATACTCAGCTGCAATGTCAGAATTTAATTGTTATGGCGGTTATCATGAGTTGGTGGTGGCTGCGGGAAAATTATTCAGTTATAAGTTTGAGGTTTTTCGTGATAAAAATCTAGAGTTCAGTGTTGGTGAGTCAAGCAAAAAAATTAAAAGGCTAAGAGTTTCTGGTGAGGAATCAAAATGGCATTTTGATGTGTTAACATTGTACGGAGAAAATAGATTGACCATTTCGCCTTCTTCATCTCCTTCAAAACAAATATCAAGGTCCAGAATTATTTCTCCACCTTCTTCAACATCACTAAATCAAACAGCTGAAATTGAGGAAAGTAATGTAACTGCGGTTAAAAGCAAAAGAGGAAAGCGCCGTGCCAGATTTTCCAACAAAAAAAGAAAGGCACAAGTAAGGGCAGCTTCAAAATTGAAATGGAGAGGTGAAACTAAAGGTATGTGTTGTCAGCTTGGAAAAGTTCAACTGCCACCTTATGCAAATTTGCCTGAACCTCTTTTAAGCCTCCTAACTGATAATCACCCTGAGCACCAACATTTCCTTGATAGAATTCGGAAGTATAACGGTTGCTTCCAAATGACATCTTTTGGTGCCAGAGGGATAATTAACAAGGCTTGGATGCCAACTTATAAAGTTCATGGTCAAGTGTACCATATGGTAGGCAGCTTGATTCCAGAGGAAGATCAACCAGCTCAATATTTGCAGGTGTATTTTGTTGGTGAGGATCAAAGAGAACTCGATGCAAGATGTAGCAACTATCCCCATGTAAAAAAGGATTAATTGAAGTTCTACAAAAAATGATGCATGACGTAAATACTTACATCAGGGATCTTAAAACCGTTTTTAATAATTTGCCCTCAGATCACGAAAATTTCAGAGTGGTTATTCACTCTGAACGAGTTCCGATTGATTCTCACAAAGGCAGATTTAATGCCCCTACTACAAATGAAAGTAGCTTTAGTTATGGTAGGTCAGCAATTCGATAAGAGGGATATTGTATTGCAATTTAAAAACAATTTATGCAAGCGAATTCATGAGATACATCGTTCATATGATGGTTTGCAATATCCCTTAATGTTTTGTTTTGGTGAAGATGGTTATTCCATAGCATTGCCATTAAAAGATCTGAACAAAAAACCCTTGAAGAAAACCGTGTCCGCAAGAATGTTCTACTCCTTTCGAATCATGGCAAGACCCGATGAATTCAATCGTCTTTTGCACTATCGTGCTCTTTTTAGTCAGTTCTTGGTCGATATGTACGCCAAAATAGAGACTGAAAGATTGAGTTTCATAAGACATAGCCAGGCAAAACTTAGAGTTGAACAATATGGCAATTTGCAGGATGCATTACATGGGAAAGAAGCAGATCCCGAGAGCATTGGACAAAAAGTTATCTTGCCATCAACTTTTACTGGTGGAGCACGGTATTTGCATGAAAAAACACAAGATGCAATAACTTATGTCGGATATTATGGTAGTCCTGATCTTTTCGTTACATTTACGTGTAATCCGGAATGGTATGAAATTACAGAAGCTCTTCTGCCAGGACAAAAGTGGTTTGACCGCCATGATATTGTTGCTAGAGAGTTTTCAATTTGAAAGTTGAAGTGTTAATGCATCTTTTGACAACGCCAACGGGTTGTTTGTTTGGTGAAGTAAGGTGTTTTATCTGTACTAATGGATTGTGCTCCCCAAGTATGCCTGGTAAATTATATACAAATATACGGGTTCTTACAGGATTAAACTACAAACAACACCTATTTGAAATTAATTTTTTGAAGAGCCACATTCGACGAATAAGTTACGATGGTCCTGACCTGAGTTGGGAGAAAGAATGGGTTTCATTAAAATATATGAAGCTCAAGCTTCTTATTCTTCTTTAATCACATTTGTGTTTTATACAGCCGCGTGTGAAGAGTGTTATTAATTGAAAGTGTTTAAAGTGAAGTCATGGACTTCTCATCGGAAGATTCTGAAGCTGATCATAGTTTTTCTCCTTCAAATAATAACAGGACATTAAAAAAGAACCTACTCTGCTCTGAATAGGGCTTACGAAAAGGAATCGAAAACAAGGAGGCTTGAGTTCAGCTCTTCTAATTTAGCAACAGAAATGGAAACATCCTCAGAAGTGACTTAAGATTTTGCAACTCTGATGAGATCACTTATGTATAGGGAGTAAATGGAGTGTTTATGAGTATTCTCTCATCTTCTGCGATATTTATTCATTATGAATAAAACTACAAATTAATTTTATTTAGATGAAACGCAGCACAAAACCGCTGTTATCATTTTCATTTAATAAATTCGTATCAATCTCTTACAAATAATAATATAAATAATATCAGAAACTTCTAAACCATTGAAATCCAATTCGTTAACATTTTATTCATGAAAATCGAAATTTTTAAATTCTATTGTCATTGTAAAACAATTTACATAAATATTTATTAATCCGTAAATATTACTTAAAATGTTTATAAAGATTTCAAAATCGAAAGACAGTAAATCAGTTAAAGTATTTCAAAAACTATACATATTCCCAGCAGTTAAAAGACTCTAAGGAGTAAAAAGACTTCAAGCAAACAAAAGACTTCAAGGAGTTAAAAGACTTCAAGCAATCAAAAGACTTCAAGCAATCAAAAGACTTCAAGCAGTCAAAAGACTTCAAGGAGTTAAAAGACTTCAAGGAGTTAAAAGACTTCAAGCAATCAAAAGACTTCAAGCAGTCAAAAGACTTCAAGCAGTCAAAAGACTTCAAGGAGTTAAAAGACTTCAAGCAATCAAAAGACTTCAAGGAGTCAAAAGACTTCAAGGAGTTAAAAGACTTCAAGCAATCAAAAGACTTCAAGGAGTTAAAAGACTTCAAGCAATCGAAAGACTTCAAGCAGTCTAAAGACTTCAAGCAATCAAAAGACTTCAAGCAATCAAAAGACTTCAAGCAGTCAAAAGACTTCAAGGAGTTAAAAGACTTCAAGCAATCAAAAGACTTCAAGCAGTCAAAAGACTTCAAGCAGTCAAAAGACTTCAAGGAGTTAAAAGACTTCAAGCAATCAAAAGACTTCAAGCAGTCAGAAGACTTCAAGGAGTTAAAAGACTTCAAGCAATCAAAAGACTTCAAGCAGTCAAAAGACTTCAAGGAGTTAAAAGACTTCAAGCAATCAAAAGACTTCAAGCAGTCAGAAGACTTCAAGGAGTTAAAAGACTTCAAGCAATCAAAAGACTTCAAGCAGTCAAAAGACTTCAAGTAGTCAAAAGACTTCATGCAGTCAAAAGACTTAATTGAAGTCAAAAGAGTGCAAAAGAATGCAATCAATGTAAAAAAGACTTCAAAGACTTGAAGCGGTCTTTTAGTATTGCATTCCTTTAACTCTTAGTCTTTTAACTGCATTGCATTATTAAAGACTTCAAAATTAATTGGGAATTATATTTTGAAGTAAAAATACTTACAAAAAGTAAGTATGGTGAAGTTAAATGAATGGGATTTCAAAGAATAAAATACAAAAATACTGCATTCTTCTACAACTATGAGTCCTACGAACGATTAATGGCCCTGTTTGCGTTGACCAAGAAAACAATGTCTGGCGAAGAAGATACAACAACGAGCTATACGTGCTGTACAGCGACATAAGCCTAGTACAAAAAATCCATATCCAGCGGTTAAGGTGGCTGGGCCATGTAGAGCGGATGCGAACATCGATGCTCCAGCGCGTAAAGTCTTCGATGCCATACCAGAGGGAAGGAGACACCAAGAAAGACCTCATCTTCGATGGAGCGACAAGGTTAAAGGAGACCTCCAACAGCTTGGAGTGCGAAATTGGAGACGGCAGGCTAGTGATCGAGCCGGCTGGAGAGGCATATTGCCCAGAAGCACAACGCTTTGTAGCGCCATCAAAAGTAAGTAAGTAAATTTTGAAGTCCGCTGTTTTAGTGCCTACCTATCATTTATTGTTTTATAATAAAGAATGATATACTAAATCGAATTCCAGGGGAAAATAAAGTATATTATAGTTTTGAATTTTTAAATTCTTTGACGGTTAGGGAAGTACCCAACCAGTACCAAAAGCACTGAGATTCTTTACAGAACGGTACGAGGCAAATAATTCGGAACTTAGCAAATTGAAGCCGATGTACCACAAGGAAATGTCCAAGGACGACACTGTATTTTTATAAACTAGGGATATTCCAGTGGAAATAAATGCTATCATGGTCAAATTCGCAGATGAACTGCGATATTAGGGCCTAATAACTGCGTTGTGGCGGTAGCAGACAAATTTCAAAATGCAGTCTATAAACAGTTTGGAAGCAAAAAGTGACTAATAAAATTTACAAACCACTAAATAATGATCCAATAAAAAAAGTAAAGCTGTACCTAACGCCAATACTGCCATATATCTTGAAGAGCCTTAAGGTGCAATTTTAAATGGAAAAGCACATTCAAGAATAGATAAGAACCAAGATGTATCCAACTCATCCTTCATGTGTGAAGTCCACTATGAAAAAAACATTAGAGTTAGGAAATTTCTTGCTCAAAATGCACTTCCACTGTGTTTTGAGTCAATTTGCAGCGATGATTCTGTTGAATTTTCATGTCTTCCGATAATGGAGGCATGTAGGTCTCGCAAGCAGCCGACCTCTTCGGTCATAACTGAGGCTCCCCATTTGTTTTTACCTCCTCGTCCACTGGCACCTCTACGTGAACTTCCCCATACATGCCCAATTTTAACATCACCTCAACTTCCTTCTATACGCCTACTTTTACAACCACCACCTCTACTTCCTTCTACCTACACGCCCACTTCCACCTATACGACGTTCTCGTCCGCTTCCACCTCCATCTTCTTCCGTACCTAGCAGTCCAGCTTTATCTCTGATAAATTTGGCTGCAAACACCACCAAAACATATGACAGAGATTATTCTCTGCCGTATGTGGATCCTTCTGCACCAATTTCACCCAGTTTCCCTTCCCTAGGTATCACGTATAAAGCTGTGCGAAAAAACGACGAATTTTCCGCACACTTACTAAGCTTAAGGGAAATTTAGATTTAGCAATGGAAGGGTTTTCTGAAGAGTTGCGATTATTTATTATGGCGCAACTCTTCCACCATAAGGTGGATGCACCCTGGGGGCCGAAAAAAAAAGATTAATTTTAAAAATGTGTCGTTAAGTCTCCAGCGTGTTATTCTTTCATGATTAACATGGGATTTGAACTGACATCGGTAAGTACGATTTACCGATGGCACTCGGAAATTCGTTTACTCGCGGGAATGAGCAAACAAATGACGGACGCGCTCACAGAAAAGGCAAAGGGCATGAAGGCCATGGATAAGAATAGTGAGTATTCTCCTATTCGATGAAATGAGTATCAAGGTGTTGGAATATAATAACAAAGATGATATAATTTACAGATTCACATATTTCGGAGAATTCGGAAGAAGGAACACGATAGCCTCTAAAGTAATGGTCTTCACACTTAGAGGTTTCAACACAAATTGGAAACAGACCATCGCCTATTACGTGGGAACACCATAATGCTGACCAAGGAGCAAACAATGTATGTATCTGCATAGAAACTTGGACTGCCAATGTTCATATAGGAGAAACCCGATCTGGAGATAGATACAAAGGATAGCTGCATGATTATCCATAGCTTTAAGAGTGTGAGAAATATACTTCTGAAACACCGAATTCATATAGGCGATGATACTATTGACTGGCGGATTCTGGAGAGAATTTTTGAGAAGGACTCGTAAGGGGAAACCTTACCTTAAATTTTCTACAAACTGACAAAGTCTCATATCAAAACGAATGCATTCGAGAAGTTGTCAGTTAAGTTGGCTACCCAGGTTTTTAGCGATACCGTGTAAACTATTATCATGTACGCAGTCAATATGAACCAACTGCTTCAAGATCAACGAAGAAATAAAAAAAGGTGAAGGAACAGCGAAATTTATTAAAAAAATTAATGACTTGTTCAATAATTTGAATACAGGTCAGTTCTATTCAAGAAACCCTAATTAGAAAGTCTTATCGGAAACAACGGACACTCTAGAAAAACTAAAAGAAGCAAGGAAATGGATATAAACATGGAGATCTATCAGTTGTAGAACAGTCAATAACTTGCTCTAATGGATTAAAACAAACGTTGCTGGGATTTGTACAGATATGGGAGTATCTACAAAACGAAGAAAAGAGCTTTGTCCTACTCTCACATCTGAATACCGACGTAGCAGAGAATTTGTTCTCCATCGTACGCTGCAATAGAAGAAGATGCTAGAGCAAAACCACTATTCCGCTGCATACGATAGAAGAACACAAATTCAGTCAGCTGATAACGAAGACTTTGAATTTTAAGTGAGCATCGAGGACAACATCTTGGAGCAAAACTTGGCTTATAAACTGGAAGAAGACGTAGATAACGATGACCAAATCGACGTTTATATCGTAGAAGAAAATATGTATGAATATGATGAGGAAATGGAACCAAAGACGAAAACTGAATTTTCAGAGAAAGCAGCTGGTGTATACTTCACCGAGTTTGCAGCAGGTTAGCTTAAAAAAATGCTGGATTGCAAAGCATGCTCTAAGTTTTCAGTCGAAGAGGACGTCAACGGAAAAGATAAGACAACAAACGTTGCTAATACAACTCAAGAGCATACGAGACACAATCGCCACAAGCTCGGAGTTTTTCCAAAAGTATTTCGAAGCTAATTAAATCTTCACCTAAATTTAAATTAAATCTTCATTTGAGTACATAATAATATTCATTTAAAATATTATAAATCTAGATTTAATACTAAATATTTAAGTTAAAACTCATTTACACAAAATCTGTTTGTGAGTTCAAAAATTGTCTTCCGAGTATTCGTGGTGGTGCAGCTATTGTAGAATGGATTAGTAGAGCAATCCTGGGGTTAAATCGCATCTTGCTGAGGGATTAATACAAACCTTTATCATTACCATCATTTTCATCATTATCATTAATAATGTGGAAGACCCCATGAATCGTGCCAAATAGCCCAAGATAAAATAATAATTGCAAAGTTTGTGAAAAAGGAAAGAGGCGTTTGGTTTGTGTTTTATTTGACTACAAATTTAGTATTTTCCGTTTGTTTATATGATGCTGAATGTTTTAGAAACAGCAAGATTCTGAACTAATAAAATTAAATAAATTGTTTTTACTTTAAAAAATCAACAAAATTATTTAGGTTATACGACAATCTACCATAAAAAAATTAAGAAAAGTATCTACAACCCATCCGGGCGATTAACTCCCTTATAGGTCAAGACAAAGTGATAGAAATTAGTGGAATACTCTTAGACCTACAACCACATTTCTTTTTGTGACAGGAGACAAGACTCTCGCAAAGATTTGTCAGGAACTTTAAAGATAATAAATTTGTAAGAAACGACCAAGGTAGAGGTACAGGCATTTTGATAAAAAAAAAGCTTGAATTTTACTTTTATGCCATTAAGTTCACAATCTATCTCAGCCACAGCCATTACAGTACCTTTCTTTGACGGATCCAGGTTTACAAAATAAATTAAAATTAATTTCAGTATATATCCCAGGAGACTTAGGTCCCGGTGTACCGCAAGCCTTTGACTCTATTCTCACATCGCTAAATAAACCCACCATATTTTATAAAAGGAGGGGATTTCAATGCCAGGCACCATTTCTGGGGTGATTCTAAAACTAACATCAATGGTTCCCAGCTGTATAACTGGTACAGGAACAATAACTTTCTTGACCTCAACATTATAGCTAGTGATACACCGACTTTTCCCAGATCTTCTTCCTTTATAGATTTCTTTATTATATCAACGAACCTGATTGATCCACCAAATTTTCCAAAAAATTTTCAAGGTGTCGCTCTTGACCTTATCTCAGATCACCACCTAGTTTTTTTTTAGATTTCAACCTCTCAAACTTTTCAAAACAAGAAAAGTCTGGAAAATCAAACTCAAGTGTATCTTTAATAGGGCCGGAAACAGGACAAATGATGTGTATAAAGCCCTCTCGTCAAGAATAACATTGCTGAGTAAAATAATGACAGATGCAGTTAAAATAGACATTAATGAAAACTTTAAACAGAGACTGAACAAACTAAAACCATCTAGCAATGTTTTTAAAGGGATAAATAATTTAACCGGTAGAAAAAAAAAATAGCCAAATAAGCGCATATGAGCCACTCTTGCACCAAGGAAACTACCGCTCATCAGAAGAAGAAAAACTTAATGCATTTGTAGATTTCCATGCAAACTTATGTACACCTAAAACTTCAATCAATCCTATCTCAACGCTTCAAAAGGCCACACGCAACCTTAAGATTAAACGCAAAAAAATCAGCTGGACCAGATTTTATCTCAAATTTCATCATGAAAAAAGCTAAAAACTCTATAGCCCGAAACCTAACTATAATTCTAAACAATTATATTAACAATTACTATTTTCCAACAGCGTGGAAATTAGCAATTCTGATCCCCCTTAAAAAAAATAAAAATTCAGTCAACATCCATGACTTCAGACCGATTTCGTTGCTGTCTAACATAGGAAAATTTTTAGAAAGAGTAATAATTGAAAAAAATTCTGAATTTGTTTCAGACAATAACATAATACCATCATCTCAATTTGGTTTTATGAAAGGACACTCAACTGAACACGATCTATTGCATATAGAAAATATAATACTACAGAACCTGAGAAACAGGGAGTGTACGTTCACCTGCTCACTGGATCCAAAGAAAGCTTTTGATTCAGTGTGGCATAGAGGTCCCTTAACGAAGCTCATATCTCTAAATTTTCCGCCAAAATTTATTATGATAATACAAAGCTTTCCTACTAAGAATCTTATTGAACTCAAAGTTTTCAAGAAGTGTATTTGGAGGCAGGAGTCCCACAAGGCTCAATCCTTGGGCCCCTGCTTTTCAATATTTACGTGCATGATTTTCCTACGACTTCATAACATTCATTCTCATTACATATGTATGCCGACGATACGGTTATAATGGCCAATCATGAAAAACCTTTCGAAGCGCTATCAAAATTAAATGCACACCTACAAAAAGCTTTAGTATTTTTCAGAGAATGGACAATTGAAATAAATTATGACAAATGTGAAATAATATGTTTCAGAAATGCTTCTCCAAAAGGTCACCACCTGGCAGTGAGAGAGAGCAAACAGCTGACATTCACAATCGAGGGTACTAGTATTCCCATAAAAAAAGTCATTAAATACCTAGGAGTATGGCTTAACGAAAAACTGAATGCGAATAAGCACGCTAGATTATATCCAGAGGCAAAGCGGCATCAGCAATACTCAAACGTTTATTGGATTCCAAAAAAATAAATAGCAAAACAAAATTATTAATGAATAAGACACTAATAAGACCGGTGTAAGCTTACGGTTTCTCGTCGTGGTTCCACATTCTCCCACGGTGGCTGAAGAACTGCAACGTTTGGAAAGATTAATACTACGAAAATGCATTTCTAAATACAGCCGTCCCTCTGGAAAATGGCACCACAATTAAGCAATATATAAAGAATCGAAAATATCCCCAATAATTATGTTTTACCTTTCAAACCTAGCAAAAAAAGGCTATCTAGGCTAGAATTCAGTGAAAACCTGAACATGAAAATTTTTGAAGAAAATATTCAATTCTCGATACAAGAGAGTTCCTCTATGTCACCAATAAGACGTCTGTCAAGCTGAGTCCACCACAACGGAAATCCAAAAATCTAACTATGCAGGAATTAGGGGCTAATTTGGGGATAATTTATTACTCCAATCCCAAAGGAGCCCCAAATTCCCTTCACCCTAAAACTTGTGGTGGACTCAGCTTAACGTCAAGCTGGGTCCACCACACCTCCCAATATACAATTTCAAAAAATTAATTATGCAGTAGAGACTAACAGTGACCTTCTGTCGGTGAAAATGCTTTCATATGTAAGTAAAATTGGTGTAAAGTTTCTATATTATTAAATTGTGCAACTAACAGTAAAATTAATATTCCGACACGTTACGTTAGTTTATATTTGTCCTATACGCCAAAAACTTAATTTTTTAGGAGAGTGTTTTTAAACTTTAAAGTTATGATTAACTTATTTTTTGTTTCTTTGGTAATCATGAGAATTTTATTATTTTTTGAAAGATTGGATATTTGGCCATCAAGACCAAGCAATTTGTATTTTATTTTTTTTTAAACACTGTGGCAAAATTGATATAGGATACCTTTCTATATAATTGGAAACACGTTAAAATGTGAAGTTAAAATTTTTGTCCAAGATAGATAGATAGAATCGTATAATACAACAAAGCCGAAAAACATTAAAATTATGTATATATAAATTAAATAATTCCATTTTCAAGTAAAATACTTTTGACTTGAAAATTTCCAAATTATTTGTTATATTAAATATATTTTTCTTTAAAATTTTCAAATTATTTGTTGTATTGAATATTTTTTTAGGAAAATTAAAATGGATCCCTATACTCTTAAAAAAAACATTCTTAAATTAATTTACGACCTGGAAAATGCTAAATTAAACGATTTTTAAAAAAATGTAGCCAGATTAGGGTTTTATAAACAAGCATTTATTGGCTTGGTAATGGTAATGGCTGCAGCTGGTTAGCTGATAAAAGTTTTAAATAATATGTGTCAAAATTTCTGTTTGTTTTTGGTGTGCCTCGAATCCGAAATCATTCTAATAAATCTAATAAAATTAGGATTTGAGTTCACAACACAAAAATACTTCGGAAAAGTGGGTATAGCTTGGTTTTTGTAAAAAAAAAAAAAAAAGAAAAAAAACTGTAATTTAATTTTGCCGACCAGTGTAATATGCAATATTCACCACAGCCGAGTGTTGCCCTTCATATTCCAGTCCCTGGAAACTTCCCTCAAATACCCGTTTCTGATTCGACAAGTATAAACTTGTAAACAAATGTTCATCCTAATTTGTTTTCTTTTGAGGTTCCTGTTTTGGACATCCTCGCCAGGGATCCGCAACAAATCACTCTAGCTAAGGAAGCCCTTTCTCCAAAAGTCTAGGAGACTAATCCCGGTCCTGCTACTACACTGTGAACTACATTACTACCACTTTACCTGAACGGAAACTTCACCCTTGATAATTTACTAAAGAGAAAAAAAGAGAACACAAAAAGAGTACAAAAAGGGGTTCAAAAAGGAGTACAAGAGTACAGTGAATAGTGTGGCAATTAGCAGGACATAACGCCAATTCGATACAGACAAGGATTTCGAAATATCTGTCAACATGTAGAGCAATAACATATGCACGATATTACGGTAGTACTGACCTTATTATTTAAATGGCTAATCAGAACTGGAAAGAAATTTCAGAAGCTCTCGCGAATTTGTAATCCCAATGGAATTATTTCAAATTTTCAATTTGAGGTATACCGGCCACTAACGGTATCATGAAAGGAATGACAATCTTATTGGCAGATAACTTAGGGGAACTGTTCTAGTTATCCTCATGGGATCATGTGTAAATGACTGGCCAACACGTAGATTAAAAAAAATCAGCTTTGGCTTTCTAAACTCTTTAAATTGGTAATAAATAGAAATTAAAATAAATACCAAGGAAATGATAGGGGAATTTATGTGTTAAGATTAAAACTCTTGAAGAACTCATTGCTAAAATATAACAAAACATCAAAAATATAAATCAAAAATCGATAGAAAGGTTTTCTTTCTGAACGCACTCTTTTTTGTGTCGGTAGATCGAGGAGTGCTTGAAGACTAAGCGGTAACTTACCATGTGGAGTATTTAAACCGGTCTGGTATTCCAGTGAATAGATTGCTTTTGGAAATCGGTTGGTTAATTATGCTGTTTAGAAATATGAATCATTCTTCTTATTAAACTATGTAATAGAACATAGTTGCAAGTAAAATGTTTGAGAAAAAAAATACCCAATACATTAATGTATTTTTTTTGTTATACACGACGATTTTACCAATGCGACGCTGCCAACAGCCAACTCAACTTCACTGCATTTGTATTCCGTCTCGCTCCCGCTTTTACCTATTCAAACACATACCTAATAATATTGAATTGTTGTTTTGTGGTTGTAGTTTTTTTGTTCTCTCTTTTTTGTAGGTATTTCGTGACGATTCTCCGCTGAAGCTGAATCCAATGTAAACAGGTACTAACACATCATCCCAAGAAAATTCAATGTGTTTACGTGTAAACGTGCTGTTTATACGCAATGTGTGCAGACGCGCACATTGTGTTTGCAACATAAAGATTCCGTTCCGTTCCAAGTGTAAACTCTAGATCATCTACCAACCACCACCAACTTAATTTTGTACTTGCATCAGTTTTTCTACGGCATTCTAAAATTGTCTTTTCATCAAGTTGGTCGGCAAAATAAAATCAGTTTTTTTTGTATACATACTTAGATATTTTTATAATAAAACTTAAATCTAAAAAAAACAACGAACTGCAAACAATTCTTTATAAATCTGAAACAAAAAGAACGAAAAAGGCGATGACGGACGCCACCATTATCGACGGCAAAACTTCAGGCAAGTGTCGCCACCATTTTATACACAATGTTCCACGGCAGACTTGTGTCCCAGCCTTAATTTCATTACATTTCAATAGTATTATTTTCTGAACGCTGCCAACTGATATTCCAATAATCTTTCCAGTAGTGCTGGAAAACTGGTTGTTTTTGTTGGTTTTTATGTGGAAAAAATCGAAACGTCACATCGTGAATTTTAAAGTGCTTATTTTTCTGTCGGTCTTGTCGCGAATTTTAGGTTTTAATTTTGTGGTACAATTTACGCGGTCTTAAAGCCGAAGGCTTATAAATTATATATCGTTAAAAAATTTGTATTGCACAGAAGCACAGAATGGAAAAATTTATTAAAAAATTTCAAAAACTAAAAAACAATAAAAGAAAGTTTCGAATAGTCCAACTTGAACTATTCGAAACAGCAAGAGAAGAGACTTTAGTAGGGAGCATACACAAACTTATCAGGAAAGTTTGGTTGAAAAATAAATTCCGCGATGAATGGAGTTTCGGTATAGCTTGACCCATCGAAAAAAAAGGAGAAGTTGTGAAGAGGTATGTCTGTTAACGTCGAATTTAAAGTCCTTTCATCTGTAAGGAGTGATCTAAGTTTTGTCATCAATTTGATCGGTTCCTATCAAAGTAGCTGTATGGAGCAGCAGGCAAATCAAATTTGGAAAAAAAACCCAGATCGCTACACGGCACCTTTTTATCGATCTTACAGTCGGATATGATCAGATAGGATATATAAGAACAAACAGAGCCATGTCTGATCTCAGGATTCCTGCCAACTTACTCGCAAAATGAAATCAAGGCCAAGATCGAAGGAAGAATAGCTCTTCCCAAGCGCTGTTGCATTGAGGTCAGAAAGCTCTTTCTCAAAGAATCAAGGAGACTGATCCCGGTCCTGCTGCATAGGCAGAAGCATGGACTTTGTCAAGAACGGATGAGAATTTTTAGAGGTGCTTTGAAAGGAAGACTTTTTGGCTAATTTTTGGTCCAGTGTATATCACAGAAGTGTGGAGAAGAAGATTCAAAACCACTTACGGGCTGCACAGCGACGTTGATTTGCTTAAAAAGCTAAAACACAAGGGCTGTTATGGTTGGGTCACGTAGAAGAGTCATCGAATCCACCCCTGATAGATTACACAGCAGAGGAAGACCCTTCATCAGGTAGGGCGCATAAGTGAAGAACGGCTTCAACTTGTTGTTCGTAACCGGAGGCAGTTAGCTGGTTGAAAGAGTTTATTTGTTGAGGACGTAGTCCATCCTAGACTATAAGTTCTCAAAAATAATGCATTATATTTCCGCGATATGGATTGCTGATTGATAATCGAACATATTCTAAAGGTTATCCTGTACTGTACGCTCAATGGAGGATATGCCAGCAGATTCCAGGAGCGTGCGCCCAAGTAAAGTGGCGATAATGGAAGAAATGCTGCCAACCGGCAGCGTGCGTCGTGGGTCGCGTGACAGATGTGAAAGTGTGTTTTAAGTAATCTTCAGAAGGAATCGAATGTCTTCCGGGATTTCGATGGCCCATTCGAAATGAATTTATTGGCGCTTAAAGATTTTGCAAATCAAAAATTATGCGAGTCTAGTCTTTTGACAAATCAGAAGGCTTTTAATTGTGAGTCCAGTAGAAACCTGGTATCCATCAAACAAAAAAGCAACAAAAAACAAGTGTCCGCGCCATTTTATTAATCGAATAGAATTGTGATTCGAAGTGTCGAGAAGATAAAAGAAGACTGATAAAAAATCGAGCATAGATAGAGGAGGAAAGGCAAAGGTATTCGAGGGAAAAAAAATTAATTTTAAATGTTTGATAGTTTTGCACAAATTATGGTGGTACCAAATTGAATAAATTAACAAATGAATTCATTATGAAACTAAACTTCAACATAACTATAAAATTGTTGGTTTGTGTTACCAAAAAAATGACCAAAATGATTAAAATGAACAAACGAACACAAGCGATGAATTTCACCAAACGTAACGTACCAATCTAAAAATGGAGAACGATAATTTGACTTATTGTACTGCTTAACACCGTAAGATTCTAAATAAGAGAGGATTTTTTTAAATTCCTGTTTAAAGTTTGGTTTAATAGGACTTAATTGTATAAAATCGAAAAATTATGTTCTGAAAGGGGAGATATAGCGAGCTGGTTTTTTTTCTTTAATCATTAAGCGTGGGAAATGTCAGAAAGTTATACCATAAAAATACAATTATATAAAATCTATAAATCGAGATATAAGCACTTAAAAAACACAAAAATCGAGTAGATTGTTTAAACATAATTCAATGAATGATATTCCAGCAGATAATGGAAGAAATGTGGCGCTGCTGCCAACCAAGCCGAGGCAGTTATAATATTCCATAATTGGTCCAATATGAAACAATACTTCAAAACTATAAAATAAAATTCACATTTTACGGCGGACACCAAGGTCAACAATCCGAATACGAAAAAAAAAATTAGAAAACAAAAATGTTAAATTTTCGTGAGACCAAAACTTTTACAAATCGAACATAACTACATTAAATTTAGTGCTGAACGAATTCATTTGACATTCTCATCGTTTGACAGTTAAATGTTAAACAAAATATTAGTGCGCACCATTCGAAGAAAATTGATAATGCTGTCAGCTGTCGAGGCCATTTCAATTTCGTTTTCGCTTCATTCTAAAACGTGCCTTCTTTTCTTTAGGTATTAATAAATCGAGTCATCTAAATTGAATATGATTGAAGAACAATCAACTCAAAATCTCAAACTTGAAGTTTTACAAACAATCAAAAAATAAAGGATTTTACGGCGACTTGATGATGTGCAAGGAATTAACCTTTTGTTAATGCTTCTTCAGCAAGGAGATCAAACAATTGATCAACCAAGGGATGCTCTGGACCAAAAACACTCTCTTTATTGGGAACTTAATAGTGGCGATCCTGGCGAAACAAAAGATTAGTGCCAGCCTTGTTCAAAACGTTTCCCAGCAGACGTGGAATCTGTTTGATCAGAAAGAAGAAGGAAAGCATCGTATGACTTGACCAGCTTCTTGATGAGTTTCTTGTTCTTATTCAGCTTCTTGAGTGCCGCTTTAGGGGTCCATAATTTAGACGTTGTTGGTCTGGGCTTCTTCGTAAATAGGTCATTGTCATCGCATGAAAAACGCAACACGTAAAAGCGTTGGTATTATGAAAACTGGAAAATGGGCGTTCGGCAACACCAGTAGTCATGAAAGAACCCATAAAAAAATAAGTGTTCCTCGAATATGAAATTCTTCTTGATAGCAATACTGGTTATGGTGTACCACCACATCATGGCTAAGACAAAAAATGAGTTACATAAGGAAAATGTTGTATTGCGGCAATTCTCAAAACGAGCGGAAAAAAAAGAAGAGTCTAAAGCGTCTTCCAAAAATAAATACAATTTGTATTGCGGTGTGCCGCCAACAAATTTCTTTTCTAGAAATACCCGAGAAAAGGATAACTGAACCTGTTCCTAACTAATTGTAAGCTCTATTTACCGATACCCAAAAACAAAATGTTGGGGGACAACGTATATTTTTAAATAATTACATTACCTACTTAAAACTATTTTGATAACGAACAAAGCTTATCAACGTAACGAAACATTTAAATTTGCCGCCACAATGTTAGGGCGAGCCATCTTTTTACCTTCAAAAATATTATATTTAACAAAGCTTATGGATACTGTATATACAGAACAATAAAATTTTACTTCTCTTTACAAATTTAAAGCGTACAGTCTTTTCTTTCGATCGGTAATAACTCACTGTTAGCAGCAATTAGTGGGAAAACGCTTCCATGTATCACAAATATTCCGATGAAAAAGGCGAAGGCATAACAACGATGGAGAAGAAGTGCTTACTGCTTTCCGATGAACTGAACATAAAAAAAATAGAATTAATGAAAGACGAGAAAATATTATGGATTTACAGATTTATGCGAATACAGGAGTGAATAAAATATTTGTATTCACTCACTCTTAGGGCCAGTTGTACAAATATTTGATCCGTGGTTCAGGAATTTTAACTCACCAATTTCGGCGGATTAAATGTGGTTCAACGATGGTTCAGGCATGTAATTGGCTTTTAGTGCATATTAGAACCTTGAACCATCGTTGAACCTCAGTTAACCCTCCGAAATCGGCGAGTTAAAATTCCTGAACCACGGATCAAAATTTAAACCACGATTGTACAACTGGCACTGAGTATTAAGTGGAACACAAAACGGAGATCTTTTATCTGAGATGTTAGTCGGAGTTATTTTTAAGTAACAAAACGAAGCATTAACGTGTTGTGTTACCTTAACAGAAGTTTGGGCCCATCCGAATAAACAAGTTTTATCTCAAAAAACATTGAAACGTATATTCATCACGATCCAAAATTAAAAAATAAGTTTTACCTTTTACGATTCTAGATGGTATAAAAAGCAAAAGTTATTGCAAACGGGGAAAAATTCCCCTAAGTGTCATACAGACCTCCGATTTGGGAGGCTGCAAAAGAGACAATTTTCAAATAAAAGTGTCTGCAGTGAGTGGCCAGCACTGAAATTATCTAACTCTCAAATCGGTGAAATTAGTCGAGAAACGTTGAAAAATGGAAAAAAGTCACGTAATTCAGTTTTTTATCATTTTTCGACCAATTTTATCGATGTTCGAATTAGAGAATGTAGGCACAGGAATTGTTTGGGAACAACTTTAAAAAAATATATTTTAATACAATTATTATTCCCAAAAAAATTAAGGCCATATTCAGATTGCAACGGAAGGGATATGGAGCTGTTGGATATATTCAAAACAGGTTTGTTTAAATACCATTTAAATAGGTAATATAAGTTATTATTTTTTGAGATTGAAATGTGAATCTTTTTCTCAACAACAAAAATTTGAATTTGGAATTTTATAAATTTTTTACAAAATACACTAAAATTCACATTTAAAATAATTCTATCTAATCACATCGAGTGAAACAATAGGTGAAGGAACTCCGACACTTAATTAAAGTGCACGAAAAAACACCCGATCTAATCGAAATGCAATACCTTATTCAAGACATTCTACAAAATGATAAAATTAACGAAACATTGGCTGAAAATTCGTTTGAAGACAATGAAGAGTGATCCGAAATTTACAATTAACTGCATATTTATTCAAACTCAAAACCAAAACAATTTTTGGAAAAGTTGGAAACAGGACACCAGAAGTGAAGTTCGAATAACTTTGAGGAATGAATAAGGAAAGATAATCCTAGTTTTTGGACTCAAATTTTGCTTTCAAAAATTGAAACCATACCTTTATGGGGGAATATCTGCAAAAATGTTTTTGGATATGGCCGAATACCTGCTACAACTGCATCAATTGAAGGAGAGTTCAACCTGATCCAGACTCAAACATTGAACAAAACGCCACTTAGATTCGATTTATTGGTAGAAATATTAATCAAACATGACGAAGGACGGTTTGCCGATTTTGGAATAAGAAATCGGATGAAAGAAAAAAAATTGGATCTCCTTCTGGGCAAGAAAATATGCCAAGGCTCAATGAAAACAAATCAAGTGATGACGACGAAAATACTACAAAGCAAGAAAAAAATAAAATAAAATGAAGAATTCTATATAAACACGTCACACTACTACCCTGACGGGAACCAATCTTGCAATTGGCTGGCTCCATGTTTCCTAAAATTTGCAACGCGTGTCATAAAACAAATTAAGTTAATTCCAATGTGGAGGAGCATTCGTCGAGACAAATTTGGTTACGGTCGAGTACCGGCGAGTAGCGCTGCAGTAGAAGCTCAATTCAAAATACTAAAAAAAGGAATTTTAATACAAGAAGAAGACCGCCTAGTCATTGCCCTAGAAGAGACCATTTTAAATAATTAAAATGGTAAATTATAATATATTGGTCGATTTCCTCGTGGAGTCAAAAACCAGAACACAAAACAAGTTATGTTTTTCCAGATCTTTTCTGAGGAAGAATACGATGCTGACGACCAATAAAAATTCGATGAAAGTTTCAGTGAAGAAAACATATCTCAGCAATCGTATTCCTCTAAAGGATTTATCATCAACGGAGAACATGGAACCAATTTCAGATTGTTTGGTGTAAGAACGGCGATTTCGCTACAGAAGCACACTTGCACCGCATGTGGTAAGAGTGTCCATTTTCTGGATGGATGTTCCGTAAAAATAGATGACAAAGACGAGGGCCATAGCGCTGCTCTAAAGCGTAAACAAAAGTTCAAGAATTTCCTTGAATTCCTTTGAAAACTGGCGCAACTAAGGGCAGAGACAAAAACAAAGACGCGGATCGGAACGGCATTATATTATCCGAAAAATGTAGAACCCATCATAAAAATGGAAATAATACTAACTTGGCATTTGAATCACTCAGGGGCGCAAAATTATTTCTCGAAAATACCTGCGGACATTGTTTAATGTTAATAAAATTCAGCTTTAAATCTAATAAATTCGGCTCGATACATGGATTGTGCGATACGTTAAGTCTATATTAACGTTATAAATTGCATGCACATAACTCATGTTTATCAGAGTAACTGTTCCAAAACGAGAAAACCAGCAAGGTATTTCGGTGGAAACAAGGAAGATTGCAAGGAAGTAATACTACTTGAAAGACATAGAAATATACCAATTTTAAAAAATGGAAATTGCATGAGTTTGCAATTAATAACTTAAAAAAAGGACAGAGTATCTCTCAAACAAACTTGCACTTTCGATAGGATATTTCAAATTTTATTGGCATCTGCTACGGACAACAAGAACATTGAAACTTGGGATGGAAGCCAATTCGAACTTAAACAATATGTTTGACCTTGTTACGTATCCAATTGAATATGGAACTCAAAGCGAAAGTTATCGCAAACGGTGGAAAATTCTAGTGCAACTTTTGGGTATCAAACTAGATAAAGAAGGAATAACAAAAATAATGTAAATTGCGAAATGAATACTGGGCACCCCAGAATATTTGTAAAAGAGACAATTTCGAAATTAAAATGTCTTCTGTGAGCGACCAGGAATTGTGTGGGAGCAACTTTAAGTAAAGAACTTTCAATACAATTATTCTCAAAAAAGTAAGGCCATGTTCAGGCTGCAAAGGAAAAGACATGGAACTGTTGGAGATATCCAAAATAGGTAAATAAGTTCCAAAACTTTTAATTTTATATTTTAAATTATTATAATTTTTCCATGTCCACACATTAAAAGTGCTATTGAAATACTAAATTTCCTTAAAGGAAGCACTCCGGCAAATTGTGCAGATGTGGGAATATATGAATTATGAGAGAAACATTTCGAGCCATTTCATACAGATCGCGATAGAATCCTGGCATCCATCAAACAGAAAAGCAACAAAAATAGGTGTTCGAGTTATTTTATTTATTATTCCAATGGAAAAGATGGTTCATGAAGAAGAGCGGTCTCATTTTGAGTAACCAGCGGATGAGTTGAAGGCAGTTACCGAGTCAGGCGGAGAACAGTTACTTCAATCCAAACAAACAAAATCATTTCTTTTAACTTAATATTAAACTGTCCAGGTTTAATGAAAGACATCCAACAACTTGCTAAATCTTTGCTTATGAGAATGAGAATAAGGTTTCATTGAGATTAAACTGCGGACCTTCATCATGTCACAATTGTTCCATAAACAGAACCCGCCTTGGGATCCTAAAGAAAAGGACTTGTTCTTGAAATTTTTCTTTAAGTTCCCAGCGTGCTACTCTTTTATGCTGAACACAGGATTCAAGCTGCCATCGGTAAGCACCATTTTACCGATGGCATTCGGAAATACGGCTGCCAACGGTATTCAGCGTTAGGATACAGGACTTGCTGAGCGACAAAGCGAAGGACATGACGACGACGGATAAGAAATGTGTTCTCCTCTTCGACCAAAATGTGTATCAAGAAGGAGCTGGAGCATAACATCAAGTACGATATAATTAACGGCTACACCGTCTTCGGAAAGTTTGGTAGACAAAATAGTATCGCCTCTAAGGTAATGGTGTTTATTCTTAGGGGCTTCAATAGAAATTGGAAGCAAACGATAGCTTACAACGTTGGATCACCCAATTTTATATTTCTAGCCCAGATGTTGACAAAAATTATTACAGGAGTAATAAAATGCGGTCTTACACTGGTTGCAATAAGCTGCGACCAGGGACCGATCAACGTGGCAGCATACAAAAGACTGGGACTCACAAATTTCTTGCAGATCAAACCATATGTTGATAGATAATCTTCTCTAACACACAATTTCCATTGGAGATGAAGTTGTAGACTGGCGCGTATTAGAGAACATTTTCAAAGAAGACTCGAAAGAAATCTTTCAAGTTCTTTTCAAACTGACCAAGGCCCATAATCGACCAGCCCCATTCGAAAAACTGTCAGTGAAGTTAGCCACGCAGGGAATAATGTACGCATTGAGCATAAATTTCTTCAAAACGGATAAAGAAAAGTCACTGAGTCAACAGCTAGGTTCATCAAGAGAATGAACGCCCTGTTTGATAACCTGAACACAGGACACCTCTACTCAAGAAATCCGAATAAACAGGTTTTGTTGGATTCCACAGATACCCTGGATGGATTAATAAGTGCATGGAAATGGATATCAACGTGGATCTCCAGTAGTCCCATTAAAAAGGTTTGCAGCAAACTCTAATGGGAATAGAGCAGATGTGGGAAACATCACAAGAATGTTGAACAGACTTATTTTTTGTTTTCCCATCTCAACACGGACGTAGCAGAAAATTTGTTCTCTATGGTGTGCTCCAATAGAGGATCATATGAAAGGAATCCACCGCCAGCGTGGAGATTCATAGGGAATCTGAAACAAATAATCTTCCAGCAGATGCCTGCAGCGGAGCATTCAGGATACGACGATGCCGGAGCAAAACCGCTGCTGCAGGTGGTAGCTGATTACGAAGAAAAAGAGGCAGAAATCGAGCCAACCTATACGGACTTCGTATTTGAAGAAATAATAGAGGAAGAACACCTGGAGGGCGAAGACGTTAATTCAAAGGACCAAGAGGGAAAGAATTCTTCCGCTACGCTGCAGGAAGGAGCTTCAGCGTATTATGCCGGTTTTGCTGCAGCCGAATTGAGGAAGAGGCTAAATTGCGAGGTCTGTTCTTAGATGATGAGGACGAGAAAACAAAGAGAGACAAGAAACTTTGTTGATTAAGCTGAGAGCTTACCAAACAATCGCCACACCCTCAGAATTCGGAAAACTCACAGTTCTTTTGACAAGTTTTCGATATGTTTGGAAAAAACTGTCAGTATTCAAGAAAAAATCTTCGTGGAGCATTATGCCACAATGCAAACAACAGAAAAGATTGCTGAGACATAGTTGAGCGAAAACATGAAGGAAAATGACAAGACCGTACTGAACAGGATTTCATCAGCAAGCTGCTCAACCGAACATCGGGAGAAACCATCCGCAGAAATACAAATACAAGTGCTTCTCTATTTCTTCTTCAGATTGTTTAATCAAACAAGGATGGAACAATAATTGCAAAAAAATAAAATAGCTACCTATACCATCTAGAAAAAAAAAAAAAAAATATTGGTGCTGCGCGGAATTCGAAAATGAAAGCCAAAGTCGCTTCTACCTAACCACCATAAGAAGTGCAATAGTCGGGGTCAAGGAAGCATATCTGCCGATGAAGCAGTATCGAATGCGAGCCAGATTTGTAAAGAAGCTTTCCTTCAAATTCTTTATAGAGAAGTATAAATTTATTTATTAACCCGCGTGCAAGTGATTTTCAAGTTCAGTGTTGCTGTACTACGAGTTCAGTTCAGTGTTTATAACTTAAAAAAAAAATAATCATGGTTATCTGCTGTTATGCAAAGTGCGGTGAGTTTCGAAAACCGCCTGATTTTATTTCTTTTTTTTAAGCTTCCTACAGACCATAGGAAGCCTATTTGCATAAAGCATGGGGGTCCGAGGATGTATCCAACTCATCCTTCATATGTGAAGCCCACTTTTATGAAAAAAAAAACATTATAGTTAGGAAATGTCTTGCTCAAAATGCACTTCCACTGTGTTTTGAGTCAATTTGCAGCGATGATGCTTTTGATCCTTCATGGCTTCGGATAATGGAGGCATGGAGGTCTCGGAAGCAGCCGACCTCTACGGTCATAACTGAGGTTCAACAATTATTTTTACCCCTCGTCCACTCGCACCTATACGTGAACTTCCACATACATGCCCAATTTTAACATCACCTCAACTTCCTTCTATACGCCTTTTTTCACAACCACCACCTCTACTTCCTTCTACCTACACGCCCACTTCCACCTATACGACGTTCTCGTCCGCTTCCACCTCCATCTTCTTCCGTACCTAGCAGTCCAGCTTTATCTCTGATAAATTTGGCTGCAAACACCACCAAAACATATGACAGAGATTATTCTCTGCCGTATGTGGATCCTTCTGCACCAATTTCACCCAGTTTCCCTTCCCTAGGTATCACGTATAAAGCTGTGCGAAAAAACGACGAATTTTCCGCACACTTACTAAGCTTAAGGGAAATTTAGATTTAGCAATGGAAGGGTTTTCTGAAGAGTTGCGATTATTTATTATGGCGCAACTCTTCCACCATAAGGTGGATGCACCCTGGGGGCCGAAAGAAAAAGATTAATTTGAAAAATGTGTCTTTAAGTCCCCAGCATGTTACTCTTTCATGATTAGCATAGGATTTGAACTGACATCGGTAAGTACGATTTACCGATGGCACTCGGAAATTCGTTTACCCGCGGGAATGAGCAAACAAATGACGGACGCGCTCACAGAAAAGGCAAAGGGCATGAAGGCCATGGATGAGTGTTCTTATTTTCGATGAAATGAGTATCCAAAAGGAGTTGAGTATAATATCAAAGATGATATAATCTACGGATTCGCGGATTTCGGAGAATTCGGAAGAAGGAACACGCTAACCTCTAAAGTAATGGTCTTCACACTTAGAGGTTTCAACACAAATTGGAAACAGACCATCGCCTATTACGTGGGAACACCGAACGGAGAAACGAGAAATGCTATCGAAGATGCTAATCGAAATTATTACAGGAGTAATAAAATGTGGATTAACCTTGGTTGCAACAAGCTGTGAACAAGAAGTAAACAATGTATCTGCATAGAAACTTGGACTATCAATGTTCATAGAGGAGAAACTCTATCTGGAGATAGATACCCAAAGGATATTCTTGCTGCATGATTATCCATAGCTTTTTAAGAGCGTGAGAAATATACTTCTGGAATACCGAATTTATATAGGCGATGATATCGTTGATTGGCGGGTTCTGGAGAAAATTTTTGAGGAGTACTCGAAAGGGGAAACTTTCAGAGTTTTCTAAAAACTGACGAAGTCTCATATCAAACCGAATGCATTCGTGAAGTTTTCAGTTAAGTTGGCTACCCAGGTTTTAAGCGATACCGTGTAAACTAGTATCATGTACGCAATATGAACCAACTGCTTTAAAACCAACGAAGAAATAAAAGTAGCTGAAGGAACAGCGAAATTTATTAAAAAAATGAATGACTTGTTCAATAATATGAATACAGGTCAGCTCTATTCAAGAAACCCTAATCAGCAAATCTTACAGAAAAATAAATCATATTATAAAACGGCAAACACGAATTTTGTGGTACAATTAACGCGGTCTAGAAAAGCCGAAGGCACATAAATTATATACCGTTGGAAAGGTTTTGTGCCACAGAAGTGCACAAAATATAAATTAATTAAACTATTAAACCGCAAATAAATTAAATTAACAAAAAAAAATTCGTATTAAGATGGAGCGAGAGAGAATATTTGTAAAAACACACAATTATGTAGTTGTTCATCGTCCACGGATGACCTTCAGCAGAGAATTATCACCAAATACCTACAAAAAGAGAATGAAAAAAAAAAAAAAAACAACTACGAAACAATGCAACATAATTATTGTGCATGTGTTCGATTTGGATAGTGCCCTATTATTACACGTTGACTCTAGAGTCATGACTCTTTTCGAAATTGAATGAGTGCGAAGGAGAAAAAAGATCGGATTTCACCTTCGCACTCATTGAATTTTGGAAAGAATCATGACTCTAGAGTCAACGTGTAATAGGGCACATAGTAGATATGTAAAATGGAGAGCGAGATAGAAAACAGTCATAGTGGAGTTGGCAGCTTGCACGTCGTATAATTATAAAAGTTGTAGTGTATAACAAAGACAAAAATACATTTGGTTGGGTATTGTAGGTTCGGTCACGGTCTATAGGTTTTAATAGGCAAATTCACGAAAAGTTTTGTAAGTAGGTACTTTGTAGGCTTTTAACTTCAGTCAAAATGTCTGTCAATTAGAAGATAATGTAATTGGCACTCGAATTTCGAGGGCTGGACGTACTAGTACAGATTAATTAACGAAAGTATACAAATAAAAATAAATAAATAAAAAAAATATACAAATAAAAATAAATAAATTAAAAAAGTAAACAATACAGACCCCTTTTTTTGGAAAGTGTAAGTTTTAAATTTACTATATTTTTTTTCTGTGAAAAAATACTAAAGGAATTCGTAACAGATATGGAAACGAAACAGCAATAGAACAAGGAACTTACAGCAAAAAAAAATCATAAGCATTAAGCAAACAAAATTAGAAAGTGATGTGTAGCCCACCTCTACTGAAAAGTAAGAGAGTCCCCATAGTGACGAAGAGTAATTCTTGATCACAGCTTGACACCAACGAGCATAGTTAGTGATTGCACACACCCAAACAGTGATGAAGTTATAAAGCCTTTCAAAAACAACGGATGATTTCAGCAATAGGGTACCGCACGACTCATTATTTAGAACTATTGAACTATTGGGTTCAAAAGACCTAATGCATGCACAAGCACATGCGTGATATGGATCTTGCCGCTAAATTGTAGCTTGTTGTAAACAACTTTATTTAAAAAAAGGTCAATGAGAAAAGGATTGAAAAAAGGAATGTATATTCACATGGAAGACTTTTCAGAAGAGCTGCCGACTTTCATATTGGCATAACTGTTCCACAAGAAGAACACAACACACCCTGGGAACCTAAGGAAAAAGATGGTGATGCTGAAAACCACAGAATATAAAGCTGTTGTATGAAAAAAACCATTTACCGTAAGCATTCTGAAATACATCTCCCAAAAGGATTCAGCACAAGGCAAAAGGATTCAGCACAAGGCTACAGGATTTATTCATGAAAGAATATAACTTTGATAGACAGGAAATGTGTTTTACTATTTGATGAAATGGTTATTAAGAAAGGGCTAGAATATAATATTAAAGATGAAAAAAAAAATAAAATAAATAAATAAAACAGAAACTGGAAGCAGACCATAGTATACTACGTTGGATCACCACCAGATGCCGTAATGTAAGCCAGATGCTTATCAGTTGTTAAAGGAGTAATGCAACAAGGAGTTGTAGCAACAAGTAGTTGTTGCAACAACGTGTTCGCGCATATTGTGGCTGTCCGCCACTTAGTGTGTTTTTAGTCCGCGCAACGCGGACTCAAACACTTGTGCCGACAGTCGCAGTATGCGCGAACAAGCCTATGTTCCACTTCCACTGTCGAACGCGCCCAACTTCCCAGTATTTTTTAATGCTGCCATGTCGAAAGTGGAAGTCGACCACATTTTAATTTATAATTCTCATTCTCAATTTATCACTCGTGTTGTAAAGTCAAAAAAAAAAACTTCTTAATTTTCACCTTAAAATTCACTTAAATAAACTTAAACTACTTAACGCTATTTTAAGACTATATTAAACATTAAAAAAAAGTATATTGTAAAACAAATCAAAACGATTGTTTTATTAAATACAAATTGTTTTCTGCCGCAAAGTGCTGAGTTGCAGAACGAAAGATTGCTGCGACATTACCCACCGTCAGACAGTTGTGTTTTTTGTTTCTAGCTGGAGTTGACGCAGCGCAGTTGCTGCATCGGTAAGCGCTCATCCACCTCTTTCTTGGCCAATTTATTGTGTGCCGAACAAACGAGTTGTTTCAACAAGCTGCGTCCAGGGATCCACCAACGTATCAGAATACAAAAACGAGAACTTCCGAATTCACGGAGAAGAATGATTGGATTAAGAGTAGTTTTTTGAACAAAATAGAAACCTCGAATGAGATCTTTTAATGGGGCCCATATTCGACCAGGCATATTTGAGAAATTATCAATCAAGTAAGCCACGCAGCGCCAATATGTACTCGGAAATCATGTACACATTGAGCACATAAGACTGATGAAGAAAAAAATGCTACTAAGCCAACAGCTTAATTTATAAAAAGTATAAACGACTTTGACTTTGCGCCAGAAACTCAGATATCCTAAATGGATTCATAATCGTGCACAAGGAACTGGGATACCAAACACCGGACGTCACATTGTTTTATTTAAAGGATTAAATTTGTTTTCTATGCTGCGCTCATATGAAAGAAAAAACTGGCGGCCGGCGCGTGAAGACTAATCCGGAATGTCAAACAAATGTTTTTCCAACACTCTTGTCTTCAGCAGAAAATTCTAGAAAAGAAGATGCTGACTCAGAAATGCAGCTGTATGTAGCTGGTTATTGAAGAAGGCAGAAGGAAACTGATACAACGAATAAGGACTAAGTATTTGAAAAATTAATAAGGGAGAACTTGGAATTCGATGCCACAAGCGTGTGCCTCCACAGAACCAGAGAAAGCTATTAACATAAACAAGTTTAGTGAAAAAAAAATTCCACCAAGATCACATGAAACAACATGGTAAGAAATTCATTTAATTCCCAGACCTTTTCTACCTCATGTAACAAGGTGGGATTTGAGTCAAACAAATGATGGCCTTCCGTAAAAGAAAATAGGTGATGTTGATAATCATTCTTGCTATCAAAAATATATTTCGATAGTGCGTCGTTGACAACAAGACTTCAAGCTTAGGTACTGCTTTTTACTTTTTAAGTGAGTCATTGATTGTACAGTTATAGTCGTGTTTTTCAAGATTCAGACGAGGATATTAATGATTATCAGTTTATTGATATTGAAAAATGTTAACAGCTTCTAAACGATTTTTCATTGACCCTGAATGCATTTCTTGACTGTTTCTTGCGGCATTCTTTCCGATTTGTCTACCAGTGCCGCTTTTAGTTTATTAATTGTTTCAGGTGATGAATTTCCGACTCTAACCCTTCGCTTAAGCTCGTTTAACAAATGCTTGATAGGGTTTCAGCCTGTCCATCGTGGCAATACCAACTTCCCTAAGGAATCCGATTGTTCCCTGCGCGCAGTGTTGCATCGAGCGTTATCATGCAATACTACGAAATCTTTGGCAGTACATCCAGCATAAGGAACGACAAGACGCAGCAGAATATCGGTGATGTACCGAACAGCAGTTAAACCTCCCCTCGACCACCACCAGGTACAAAAAACAGCTCGCACGTTTCCTTCAATTCAAATGCCACTCTGTATCATATAAGACCCGCCCCCGGAAGTTTCGGTTTCGAAAAACACATTTACATAGTAGTAAAAAAAAAGTTTTGGTCCGCCTAAGGGAATTAAATTTAACAAATCACGGGTAACAATGCTGTCCGCGTCCGGGTAAGGGAGTGCCCGCTTAAGGTATCATCCACCTAAGGGGTGGAACTATCCTTTTTTTTTATCGTTTTTTAGGTAATTTTCAATGCTTCTTTTTTTTTTATTTAAACTAAAACTATATATAAAATGGTCAAGAGAAAAACAAACTTTCGAGGCAATCCAAAACAGCAAAAAAAAAAAAAATGTTGAACCACCCTCAAGAATTTCTCAATTCACCTAACCCAGCAAGTCTTCCACCGTTCAAATTAAATTTAAAAATTTGTACACCTATAATGCTAATCAGGAATCTCAGTCCCCCAAACCTGTACAATGGCACACAACTATTTCACTTCAGACAGCTGCAGTTTTCTGTTAAACCGTGTTTCGGTATGACAATTAACTAGGCCCAGGGTCATTTAAATTTATCATTTAAATTTATTGAGGTTGACCGACCTTAGGGAGATTGTTTTTTCTCCTGATCAACTTTATGTCGCCCTTTCAAGAGTGGGCTCAAACAATAATCAGTATTTACTTTTTCCTGAAAATAATAAAACTGGTAATATTGTATATCCAGATGCTTTGAAATAAAAAATAATTACAATTCACAGATACTCTGCATGTTCGAACATCAACAAAATCTATTTTTTTGAAAACTTTTTCAGTGAGAGAATATAAAATTCTTTATTTGGTTACGGAAAGCATGTAAAAAAAAATAAACGATTTGATTTTGAAAATGGTCATAAAAGATCTTCAACCGTTCTCAATTGTTGAAGATGTTGGCTTTACTGAACTTGTTGGATACTTGGAGCCAAACTATAAAATGCCGTCAAGGTATATGCTCAGCAACCCACTACTAGATGTTGAGTTTTCTTTGGTGAAAGAAAAATTGAAAAATTACCTAAGGGGTGCGAAGCATATCACCATAACAACCGATGGATGGACTTCGAGAGCGAACACTTCATATCAGGCAATTACGGCGCATTTTATTTTAAGTGACAACTGGGAGTTGCGTTCAGCACTTTTAGGGTGTTTTGAATGCCAGGAACGGCATACCGCCGAATATTTAATGAAAGAAATTTTAAACGTTACGGACAGTTTTGAGGTAACGGAAAAAATATTTGCCTGCGTAACTGATAATGCTGCAAATATGAAGGCAGCATTCCGGTTACTAAAGTGGGAGCATTTCCCCTGTGTAGTTCACACTTTAAATCTTATTGTCCGAGCTGCATTAAATGTAGAGCATTTTCATAGGAGCCCAATAGCAACCAAAAAACCCGGTGAAAAGCCACTAAAACTTGTAATGGACGTGGTAACACACTGGAATAGCACATTAGATATGCTAGAGAGAGTAAAAGCTCTTCAAGAACCTCTCGAAGCTGCAATAGGACTATTGCATAATCCAGTTGATAACCTTTTCGAAGAAGAATGGTCCGTGTTTCCCGAGGTGATCAAAATCCTCAAACCATTCAAACAGCTAACAGAAGAAGTGTCCTCACAAAAAGTAATTTCAATTTCGAAAGTACTAGTAGGAACCAATAGTGTGCTTCGAATTATGAATGCTTTCCAATCCATGCCAATGGAAAATCTATCGAAAGACTTCCTCAAAACCTTGATTGAAGACTTCAAAATTCGCTTTAAAAACTCTTCTCTCCACCCGATTCTTTCAAAAGCTGCCCTTTTAGACCCTAGATTTAAGAAGGGGTCGTTTACGACCGATTCGGCATATGAATGTGCTAAACAATCTTTACAATTGGAGCTTGAGCGCTTTCCGATAGCCACTACGACACCTCGAAACATCCAAGAAGATGCAAATCACACAGAACCTGAAGAAGATTCTATTTGGGTGGATTTTGATATTGTTACAGCTACAAATGTACTAATTTCAAATGTAACTGCCAGCATTATTTCAATCCGCCAATACATTGAAGAGAAACAGCTAAATAGAAAAGAGGATCCTCTTAAATGGTGGAACACTCGAAAAATGGTGTACCCGGAACTTGCTGACTTGTCTTTAAAATACCTCGCAGTACCGGCTTCATCTGTTCCGTCAGAAAGAATTTTTTCCAAATCAGGACAAATATTGTCAGAGAGATGGGCTGCATTAAATCCAAAACGTATGGAAAAAATTTTATTCCTTAACATTAACAGAGATTTAATGAGTTATAAATTATCTATCTAATCTATCTATCTATCTAGTTAGTATTAGTATACAGGGTCATTCCCATATCAAAGCATGAATTTCAAGTAATTTTGTTTTTTGTTTCGTTTGTTCCTTTTCTAAAATTTAAGTGCAAAACTTTATTTACTGAAAAGAAAAGCCAGTAAGAATGTCCTTTTTTTTGTATAAAAAAAATTCTTCTTTTTAAAAATATTTATTTGTTTTTTGTTTAGTCTTCACTATTATTAATAAAATCCACAATCATATGTTCCTTTTCTAAAATAAAATTTAAGTGAATTTATTTTTTGTTTAAAAAATGCTCTTTTTTAAGCATTTGTCTTTTGTCATCATATTAATAAAATCCACAACCGTATGTTCCTTGTCTAAAGTCTGAGTGAATTAATTAATTTATATATTTATATGATACTTAAATATAAGAAATATCAAATTGCTACATTTTATTTATTTATTTATTTATAGTCATCATTATAAATCTCATGTTCCTATACTAAAATGAAAAAAAATATATTAATAAATAATTTATAGCTTATAAAACCCTAAATCCAATTTAGGTTGTGTTAAATAAATGAATTCGAATCTTAAAAACGTACTTAATTTGTTTTAATCATGTGTAGTGAGTAATTATGCAGTCCAAACTATTCTGAACCACATACAAATACATAATCATATTTGTATCGTTACAATACATACAGAATGCGAAATGCTTTCTCAATTTTCAGGGTATCTACATACCAATATAACGAAAGTAACGAGTAACGATACCAAAGTAACGAGTACTCGAACCAAAAGTAACGTAAACATACGGGTATTCATATTGTCGTTACTTTTACAGCCCTGTATACCTACCTACATTTAGTCGTAACGACGATTTTGCCGCCGTCATTTCAACTTTCAACCATCCAGGACCCATGTTCTGTAACTCTCACATCGAAAAAATCAGTCGAGAAACGCTGAAAAATGGAACAAAACTCATGTATTTTGTTTCAGTTTCCATCGTTTCTCGACCGATTTGATGCATGCGAGAAGTTACAGAGCATGGGTCCAGATGTTCTTTTGTGTTAGGGAAAGATAATTTAAGATCAGGAGGAAGGTACATTGTAGATTAAGACATGCACATGGTTTAAATTATTGAAATTTAAAATTTTCACGTTTTTGAAACCACTCATAACAAAAAAAAAAAAATAAAAAAAAAGCATCCTGAAACATGGATAATTTTTTGTTAATTACCTTCTTATTGATATGAAATTTATCCCCCTAACTGAAACTTCCGATTTATTGCGAATTATTTGTCAAACCTCTACTTTGTAAAATTCAACTTTTAATATTTTCTAAGTCTCTTTGAAGATTTTATAGAATTTTTTTTTTTAACTTGAAACTTTCTTGTATTAAAAATGTCTTTTAATTAAAATTAAAATCAACTTTTTAGCACCTCCCGTTTAGAATATAGTTTTATTCACCTTTAATCAAAAAAAAAACCTTACTTACCGCCATATTATTCACTCGATACCATCCAGATTTAAATTTAAATCCAGATGAATTTACATTGAATTTGTATGATTTACATCCGGATTTAAATTTAAATCTGGATGGTATCGAGTGAATAATATGGCGGTTAATATTCAAAAACCACCAAAAATTGGTTAAAAAAAAATGTATGTTTTTCAAAAATCAAAAAGTGGGTGAAAAAAAAATCCCATTAAAAATTCCTGAAATATGTATAATTTTTGTTTGTCATTACGTTTTGAATGGTGTAAAATTTACTTGCCTAGCTGAAACCTCCGAATTATTTTTCAAACCTCTGTTTTGCAAAATTAAACTTTTAATATTTTATAACTCGCTTCGTAGATTTTACAGAATTTTTTTTGTCAGCTTTAAACTTTTTTGTATTAAATATATCTATCGATTAAAGCTATAATCAACTTTCTACCCCATTGCATTGAAAGGTAATCAGAAAAACCCCATTTTCCCCTGCTTAAAATTGGAATTTTGAAAAATATCGTCTTAATGCACCTATACATAAAATTCCCTATTTATTAAAATTTATTATATATTTTTATCATTTAGAGTATAAGCTATACAATGATGAGTCAGATATAAGTTTACCTACCCTACCCACCTAAGTGAGTGGGATGGGAGATATGCGGTAGTTTGCTTACATTTTGGCGGTTGTTCTAAAATCAGTTATCAGTGCGATTTAAGTGTTGTGAGGGAGGAATCAGTGTTTTTTAAGTGATTAATTAAATTATTATAAAAGAATTCCTGATTTTATACAACATTTATACGTTAGTGGGTTTTACAGTTTTTTTTTTTTTAAACTTAAAATCATAAACTAACAACAATATTAATTTTTACAGGGCACCACCGGGGGGTACCTATTATTATTTTCTATTTTTAAAAACCTTTTTTTAAAATAAATATTTTAAATACATATTTTACTATTTTTGATTTCTTTATTAAAATTAAATATGGGTAAGTACTGCTACGTTGACTGCAGTGAGCAGAAAAGAAGGAAAGGTAGTGTTACATTTTTTAGGTTACCAACAAGACCACAGGAGGGCAGTTTGGATGAAGCATAGGAATATTTCACAAATGGAAGAATTACCGAAACAGTCTTTCATGTGTGAATACCATTTCAATGCAAAAGACATTAAAATAAATTCAACGTGGAAATGTCTGTCGCCGAATACGCGCTGCCAATATCTTCTGTGGAGGTTTACAGTTGCACAGATTCCAGCAATAACACAGCATGTCTTCGGCTAATGGAGGCACATAGGACCCGTAAACAGCCAAGCTCATCTTCCATCTCTACCACCACCCGCACCAGTACCTCGCTGATGGATATGGCTGCAAGTTCATCGAAGAATTACATTAGAGATTTAACTATCCCTAATGTACTCTCAACTTCAACAATTTCTCCGTCACAGTTTCCCTCTCCAGGATTCCGAACATACAGGGCAGTGTAGCCGCGGAAAATCGACAAGAAACATATTCGAGACCTCAATAAAAAAGCTCCAGGACCCGGAATACAGGCTAAACAAGGGATTGGACACGCAGTTGGAGGGATTTTCTGAAGAACTGCGGACCTTCATCATGTCACAATTTTTCTATAAACAGAACTCGCCCTGGGAACCTAAAGAAAGGGACTTGTTCTTGAGATTTTTCTTTAAGTCCCCAGCATGCTATTCTTTAATGCTGAACACAGGATTCAAGCTGCCATCGGTAAGCATTCGGAAAAACGGCTGCCAACGGGATTCAGCGTCAGGATAAAGGACTTGCTGAGCGACAAAGCGAAGGACATGACGACGACGGATAAGATATGTGTTCTGCTCTTCGACCAAAATGTGTATTAAGAAGGAGCTGGAGCATAACATCAAGGACGATATGATTTACGGTTACACCGTCTTCGGACAATTTGGTAGACAAAATAGTATCGCCTCTAAGGTAATGGTGTTTATTCTTAGGGGCTTCAATAGAAATTGGAAGCAAATGATAGCTTACGTTGGATCACCCAATTTTATATTTCTAGCCCAGATGTTGACAAAAATTATTACAGGAGTAATCAAATGTGGTCTTACACTGGTTGCAATAAGCTGCGACCAGGGACCGATCAACGTGGCAGCATACAAAAGACTGGGACCCACAAATTTCTTGCAGAACAAACCATATGTTGATAGATAATCTTCTCTAACACACAATTTCCATTGGAGATGAAGTTGTAGACTGGCGCGTATTAGAGGAAATTTTCAAAGAAGACTCGAAAGAAATCTTTCAAGTTCTTTTAAAACTGACCAAGGCCCATAATCGACCAGCCCCAACCACTGTCAGTGAAGTTAGCCACGCAGGGAATAATGTACGCATTGAGCATAAATTTTTTCAAAACGGATGAAGAAAAGTTACTGAGTCAACAGCTAGGTTCATCAAGA
Source organism: Epistrophella euchroma (assembly GCA_947049315.1). NCBI lineage: Eukaryota > Metazoa > Arthropoda > Insecta > Diptera > Syrphidae > Epistrophella > Epistrophella euchroma. The sequence goes on along the minus strand of OX346245.1, from coordinate 112,758,348 downwards.
GATTGAACGACCTGTTTGATATCCTGATTACAGGGCACCTCTACTCAAGAAATCCGAATAAACAGGTTTTGTTGGATTCCACAGATACCCTGGATGGATTAATAAGTGCACGGAAGTGGATATCAACGTGGATCTCCAGTAGTGCCATTAAAATACCGCCTTTCTTCACAGGATTGCAGCAAACTCTAATGGGAATAGAGCAGATGTGGGAAACACCACAAGAGTGATGAACAGACTTATTTCTTGCTTTCCCATCTCAACACGGACGTAGCAGAAAATTTGTTCTCTATGGAGCGCTCCAAAAGAGGATCATACGAAAGTAACCCATCGGCGGCGTGGAGATTCATAGGGATTCTGAAACAAATAATCTTCCAGTACTTGTCTGGAACGGAGCATTCAGGATACGAGGATGCTGGAACAGAACCGCTGCTGCAGGTAGCTGATTACGAAGAAAAAGAGGCAAAAATCGAGCCAACCTATACGGACTTCGTATTTGAAGAAACAATAGAGGAAGAACACCTGGAGGGCGAAGACGTTAATTCAAAGGACCAAGAGGGAAAGAATTCTTCCGCTACGCTGCAAGAAGGAGCTTCAGAGTATTATGCCGGTTTTGCTACAGCCAAATTGAGGAAGAGACTAAATTGCGAGGTCTGTTCTCAGAATATGATCGCCGAGGACGAGAAAAACAAAGAGAGACAAAAAACTTTGTTGATTAAGCTGAGAGCTTACCAAACAATCGCCACACCCTCAGAATTCGGAAAACTCACAGTTCTTTCGATAAGTTTGGAAAAAACTGTCAGTATTCTGGAAAAAATCTTCGTGGAGCATTATGCCACAATGCAAACAACAGAAAGAATTGCTGAGACATAGTTGAGCGAAAACATGAAGGAAAAGGACAAGACCGTACTGAACAGGATTTCATCAGCAAGCTGCTCAACCGAACATCGGGAGAAACCATCCGCAGAAATACAAATACAATTGCTTCTCTATTTCTTCTTCAGATGGAAGGATGGACCAATAATTGCAAACAAATAAAAAAAATAGCTACCAAAACCATCTAGAGAAAAAAAAAATATTGGTGCTGCGCGGAATTTAAAAATGAAAGCCAAAAACGCTTCTACCTAACCACCATAAGAAGTGCAATAGTCGCCGTCAAGGAAGCATATCGCCCGAATCTGCCGATGAAGCAGTATCGAATGCGAGCCAGATTTGTAAAGAAGCTCGAAAGCTTAGAAGTAAGACTTTATGTTCAAGCACTTGCGATACGTAGGCTGCCAATTATTCCTCCTATTGGACAAAGTTATATGAAGGGGGTAGGGGGGGTATACCACAAGTATTTATCTCACAAATACACCCAGACGAAAACGATGGCCGCAAAAAGAAAGATAAAATTACAACCACACTTAAGTACAGGGCAGCGCATTGGACGACCGACCGGAGCATCTGCCAGTATATTCATAAAATACACTCTCCAAGGAACCAATATAGCGTCGAGGCGTGACAGAAGCACTTGAAAGTGGTCGGGCAAAGGCACGCTGGGGAATACAAGATAGTAGGACACTTCGTAAAGGAAAGCATAGTTGCCATATTATCAGTAGAAAGGGCGCAGAGAACTTACCTAACGTAAATGGCCAAATATTCGTGGCTATCGGAAGGCGGAAGGGGCAAATGGAATATATAATATTGGGAGCGAGAAGTCCATACTCTCGATTGTCGAACTTTTTTCAAAGTGTCACCGCGTAGATCGCATATTTGCAGTAATTCCAACAATAATGGGCCAACTCTTTTCCGTCCATGAATACAAAGACGGGATAATAGTCCCTTTGGTGTATTGTCTGATGAGCAGTACATAATGAGTTCTGCTTGCAGTTGTTAACATTGATTTGTGACTACAATATCTACCTGCGGCCCGACCAGACCATTTTTGATATTGAGACAGGCATCAATACTTGATCATCCGCCTTCTTCCATCAAGCGGAAACTATTCCATTTCGGACAAATTATTTGGAGAAAAGTACCAGGGCCTTGCTTTTGTTTTTATATTTTTGTTTAGATCCGTGTCGAAACTGTGAAATCAAACTGTTTTCGAATATGACTGACAGCCGCCTAGTGAAATGTGTCAAACACGATTTCATAAGATTAACAAAACTCAATAAAAAAAACAACAAAGAAAATCTGATTGTGTAAACAAATTTGTGTTTTTATTAAATTAAATTGCAGAATCTTTGGAGAAAGTCTTTCAAATAAATATCAAACATAAAATTTTCCGAAAATAGGGAAGAATAAATATCAGATTCTTCATTTAATTTATACACACTTTCCTATCATAAGCTTTCCAATATGTGAAAATTATGTACTTCTATCGAATCTTGGTATTATTTCTACAAATCACGAAAGGGCAGGCGGTGTGTAAAGAATAAACGCCTCGACATATATTTTGCTCACACCAAACAAAGAAAAAGAAAACGTAAAACTAAAGGCTTAAGGAAAATTAAGAATTAAAAATGGAAGGTTTTTCATAAGAGCTTTGCGCATTCTAGTGGAATTCGAAAAAACACTCGGGGCCTGAGGAAATATTTATTTCAAAAAAAAAACTTGTACTGGTTACAAGATGGTTTGTCATTTAAGATCAAAGGAGGATAGTGCCATTGGTAAGTATCATTTACCGATTGTTTTAGGAATAATATTAACGGCAGGATCTAGCAACAGGATTGAGGACGTCCTGACTGAAACCACTTTGAGGACTGAAATCAACACTCGGAACTGTTAAAACACCCTTCCTATATCCTGGGGAGCGCAATTGATCCACTCAGATCCGAGTATTATCACCCCTCCAAACCTAACCTAACCTTAAGGGTTTGGAAATTAAATCGTTATGGTTTATCTGCCAAATTCAAGGAAATTGTTAAAAATGGTCCAAACAAAAAAATTAAGTAGGAGACATTTCAACATGAATTGAAAATATTCCTGCCTCAGGTTATATTGATGTTGCAGTTTCATATTTTTATATAGTTTTACTAAATTTTATAAATGACAGTCCCCAAAAAAATATGCAAATATTCAAGCATATGCCATCCATGGTACACTAAAGAGCTTAAAGTGCTTCGCAATAAAAGAAACAGGGCTTGGAAAAATTATATAAAAAGTATGTCAATTGAAAATCAGGAAGTTTTTATAAATCTCTATTTGAAGAATTTAAAAACCTCTCGAATAATTTATACACTGAATTTTTGTATAAAATGGAAAGTTCGCTTAAGCATGATCCAAAAAGTTTTTGGAAATTCGTGAATTCCAAAAAGAAATCTGATGGCTAATCCAGCCAATTTTATTTTAAATGATAACATTTTAAGGAGTACTCCGGAAGTATGTGAGGCTTTTGCTAATAACTTTTGCCAATCTTTTATCGATACTCCAGTTATTATTGACATGGAATACTTGAATTACTTAAATAGTTGTCCTAAAACAGCTTTGAATAATATTCAGTTGGATATCGACAAGGTCTTACATTACCTTTCCTTACTTCATCAGGACCAGACGGTATTCCTCCAATAGTTTTAAAAAGGTGCAAATCTGTTTTAGCTTCTTCTCTTCTTAATATTTTTGCTCTTTCCTTAAGCACCAGTAAATTTCAAAGTACATGGAAGAAAACATATATAACCCCAATTTTTAAAAAAGGGGACAAATCAGACATAAAGAATGACAGGCAAATCTCCAAACTTTCATGTATTCCCAAGCTTTTTGAACAGGTAGTGTGTGATAGTTTGACATTTCATTGTAAAAATATAATATGTAAGGAACAACATGGTTTCATGCAGAGGCGGCCGACGGTAACGAACTTGCTTGTATTTATGCACAAATGCTCAACGGCGTTAGAACGTGGTCAGGAGCTTGACTGCATCTTTACGGACTAAGGCTTTCGATCAAATATCTTATGAAATCATTTTGTTTTGCGTCTGTCAGTGATCGTTTACTTCTTTATGTTGATATTAATAATTTTGTTATATGGTGTCATATGAACGGCTTGAATCTAAACCCAATCAAATGCAAGTCGATGATATTTTATAAAAGACGAATTCCTAGTTTGTTTGATTTGATTATAAAATATCAAAACATACTTTGGTTCGTGTTAATAGTTTCAAAGACCTTGGAGTCCTTGTTTCTTCTAGCCTTGATTTTACTGAGCACATCAATTTAATCGTGAAAAAGTTAGGGTTTGTTAAACGATGGGCTAAAGAATGCAAGGACCCCTATGTTACCCTCGCTCTTTACAACTGCTTAGTTCGTCCCCACCTCGAATATGCTTCCTTTTTACGAAGTTCATAAGAATAGGCTAGAAGCAGTTCAGCGTAATTTTATTCGTTTCGCTTTAAAAGGATTACAATGGTCCGATCCTTATAATCTTCCACCTTATAAACATCGAATTAAACTTCTTCAGATGCAAACGCTATCACATAGAAGACTTATTAAATGTGAACGAAAATCTCTTCGATTTTAATATTAATAAAGTAAAACTCAAAAATGTATTGAAGACCAGTGAACCACGCTCATAAATGTTTGTCATAGTTTCAATTTGTTGTCTTTATTTGTATTAATTTCTGTTTTGTTTGTATTTTATTTATTTTTTCATTTATTAAATGTTTTTCTTAGTGTACGTTTTGTTGTAGTTTGTTGCCTACTAACTACTAACACTGCACTAAGTAGTGATGAGCCAGTGTGCACAATTATTGTGTTTGGCAAATCTTTTAGTCGTTAGTTGCAGCTTGATTTAAGCTCTCTTCGACAAAGATCTGATAGTGTATTAAAACACCTGCTGGAGAAAAGCGCGACAAAGGTAAATAAAAACTTTTTTGTTTACATGAAAAGCAATCCCTCTAAATAAATAAAACATTTTTGTTTCATCAAAAGCAATCCCACTAAATAAAAAATCATTTGTGCTTTTAGATAAACATTGAAAACGAGCGGAGAAAACCCGAATGAAAGCCTGCTGGAGAAAACCTGCCGTAAATATCCGCTATAAAGCTTATTTTGACTACCAGTGAGAAAAAAAACCTGCGGTGAAAAGATTTAAGTAGAAAAATTTCACTTCTTTTAAGCTTAGCCTATAGGTTTTTATTTAAAATGAGCAAATCTATTAAAATTGGTTAAAAGTTAAAAAGAGAGTTTTTATTTAACACTTTTTTAGACCTTACATTTCAGAATAAAAAAAGTATAACCTCTTTTTAACTGAAGTTGAAATCTTATTTTGAAGCAATTTTTAATACTGCCTTAATTGAAAACCTTAAAGATTTTACATAGTGACCTTTAGTCCAATGCGTTTCGCCCAGACACGCATGTTCTAGGGCAACATTGTTACATTCTTGCACTGAAGATTTAGAAGGTATCTACCGTGGTTTCTGAATGTCAGTGGGAATGTCGTGATTTGATTAAACAATTATATTTCATCTCCCTCTCGCTTACTCTTATTGTTAAATCTTATTTTATTTTATAGGTTTCTTGGTGAGTAAATTAATTTAGGACATAAAAAGGAGAAAGTGAAAAACAAAAACAACTAAAAATTGGATTGCCATCAGTCATCAAAAAGTGTTACAACCGCTTATTTCTGCATAGCCCAATTAAACTGGCAATACTGATTTCAATATTAAAAGATAAGAATTCAAAATAAGAATCAGCTTCAAGAAATTTACAAATATTGTTCGATTTCAATGAACAAAACATCATTAAAAACTTTATAAGATTATTTTAGTGAAACTGAGATCATTGTTTTCGAGGAAGATAGGACGGTCCATTTCGCCGACAATGGTTATTCCGGTCCATGGAATTGCAACTTTTTGAAGTTATTCTTCTTTGCTGCAAGTTTCTCGGAAGTTGGCTGTTGGAGAGGATAAGCAACTTAAGTTATACGCTGTATGCTTCTACCGTGTAAACCTGCACTTATTTATGAACCAGCCAATTTCAAGGAAATAATAAGAAAGAGAAACGTCAAAAATGTATTTGGAAAATATTTTAGAAAAAAATCCATAAGATTTTTTAGGCGGTCATTTTGAAATTTTATTAGTATTCTGTATTTAATAAATATTTTCCTTTCAGCTGGATCTTATAGCATACCAGGTTAGTGGAATTTTTAGGATTTTTTTTGTTTGTTTGTGAGTTTAGCTAAAATTGACAAACAAAAAAAGTTACTCTTTTATATAATAGTATACATAGATAGATTTTAACATTCTGCAGTGATGTGCAAAAAAAACCTTTGCAACGATAGAAGATTGTTGCCCCACGCGTAAATACAACAAAAAAAAAATTCTGCATGTCATGTCAGTGGGAATGTCGTGATTTAATTAAACAAATAAATTCCGTCTCGCTCACTCTATAACGGATATTAATATAGGTGAGTAAATTAATTTAAGACAAAAAAAAAGGAAAAAGTGAAAAAAAAATTTGGATTGCTAATAAAAAAAAACCTTACAAACGCTTATTTCTCCTTAGCCTAATTAACCTGGCAATACTGACTTCAATATTAAAAGACTTCAATAATAAAAGGAGAGTCAGCTGCAAGATTTTTATAAATATTGTTCGATTTCAATGGACGAAATGTCTTTAAAAAAAATGTAAAACTTTTAAGGTTTCGAGGAAGATAGGACGTAATGGACTGCCAAGGACGGTTGTGGGTATAAAAACATGGTCCATTTTTATTTCTAAAATCGTTTGTTCTCAAGAGCATATGCACTTCAAAAAAATGATTTTATTTCCAATTCATTTAGTTTCTGACTTTCGGGACCTTCATCGCGAATTTGGTATTACCTATCCAAAAAAAAAAGGATCTAATTTTTGAAAGTCCCGAAAGCAGACAGGAGAGTAAAAACTTGATTTTATGGTGTCCCTTGCTTGGGAATTGCCAATTAGCAAGATTTTGTCGAGTGAAGTCAAGGCACTAATACATTTTCAGGATTAAGAATAAAATTACAGGAAAATATATTGAAACAATCTAGTTTTTTTACATTCGTTATGTCGACGTTTATATGCCAAAGCAAAATTGCACATAACTGCCGGGACTCGAGAGTAGTTGCCTTTTCACGCAAGATCATCTAAACCCTCGTCGAACACTAAATGGCTTTTCTTTCAAGAATAAAAATAGTTGAAAAATTAGCAATATATGATACGCTTTTCTGAGAAATCCTACACTTAGAAGGACCGCTTGTGGACAATTATTGGGCCAGATTCGTCGTATTCCTGTTTCGAGATCCTATTATGTTAGAAATTGGAGACCGGTACAAAGATGGTTCCACCGATCCATACGGAGTATTTTCTCTCTGGTGATGCAAGAATTTTGATTTTAATGGCGAATTGCATACGATCAGCAATACCTGGAAAAAACATGGTGGAACCCCTGGACAATACTGTATTGGCAAACAAGACCTTACGGATATTGACATCGCACATCATGATGGAGTTGTATGTGGTTCCATGGATACCGCATGTTAACCAAAGAATGGGGGCTGGAATAGAACTTCATGGCAACGGAAAGTTCATAACAGGCCCAATGGTAATAACTAGACCATAAGGTAATTCGTAAGAGTGATGCCATATTTTTTCCATATCATCCCAGTTTGCATAAAAATACCGTGCTCTCTCGCTTTATACTTCATCACAAAAAACTCGTGGACTATCATCATCTCCGACGAACTACATATTTGGAGTATTTTTTCGGCAAGATTTGAAGTGCTGGTGGAAACAACAGAAGAATATTGCAATATTGTTTAATCAAAATATTCTAACAGGGGACTTAACTATTTGAAGGTAGTAAAGGTGAAGAAAGGTAGCGTAATTGATTCGAGCAGAACTACTATTAAATGTCCTAACGTACATCTTTGATAAATCTTTGGGAACCGGCGTGCGTGTTAAATATCTGGAAATGGAACTGAGAAAAAGAATTCCGACTTGATGGGTGGGATATACAAACCCGTGGATATCAAAAAGTGAAAATTGCACATTGATATACAGGATTAAAGTACACAATCAAGATAGATACGAAGATGGTGGAGCAGAACCACTTCTAAAGGAACTGACATCCAAGGAAATATGGAAAATTAGTCAGGAGAGGATGACGAAAGCACTCAATCGAGAACGGATTAAAAGTTGCAGTGTACTAGTTATATTAAGAAGTATAAATAAATGACCATTGGCTATGTGTTATAGAATGCTTATGGTAAATACGTTTATTTCTGCCTAATTAACCTGGCAATATTAAATTCAATAATAAATATTTAGAATTTAAAATGAAAGCCTGTTAGCTTCCCGAGTTTAAGATAGGTAGTAACAAGACTGAAAATATTACACTTTTGGAGATGATATGACGTTATCATTAAAATTATCTGGTTGGCCCAGCTCTAATGCTTCAGAATTTTCTGCTCAAAAGTAGAAGAAGGTTTTATTCCTATTAATTTAGTTTTTGACCAAGGAACTAACTCGCGGGGATCTTTCAGCCATTCAGTACATAAATATTTTGCGTCTCCGAAATTTGTATTTAATTTTAAATTAAGATACTTTTGCCATTCTTTGGATTTCTTTCATTCATTCAGTGGATTTTAATATTTTTGCTTTGAAGCCAGAAATTAAGAGACAGGGAAATAAAAATTTGTTTATATATTGCTCCCCCGCTGAAAAAATAGACAGGGTTTTGTCTAGTCAAGGCATTGGAAAGTTTTTAGCAGTTTCTTCAGTTTTTGCATGTACAAGCCTTCTCTAGCGAGGTAGTAAGGCACATAACTGGCGAGACCCTACAGAGTTTGTTTAAATGCAAAACATTCTACTGCCTCATCGAAAACTAGATAATTTTTCCCAACTTAAAAAAGTGCAAGATTATTTGTTTTGTTCATATAAAACTTTTGAAAGTGATAAGACGAACCATGCTGTAATTTCAAAACTACTTGCTTTACTGGGATGATTGATTTAAAAATGGTCCTCAGAAACACTTGGATCTTAATCATCCACGAAAAAAAAAATTGTGTTTGGTAAAAAAAAAAACGTTTGGAAGGTAGAAATAGGCAAGGGACGGTAAAGCTTTAATATATTCTGAAGAAACTATTTTTGCGTGTAAGTGGAGAAAGCGAGTTAATAATGGTCAAAATACAAATTTCAATCACAACAACTCAAAAATTCTTTCCAGTTTGGACAGTGATACACCAGCGACGATGGAAATCATCGTGGTAAATGCTACTAACAACCGTAGATACCAATTGAGAATCCAAATCGAAATTATTTCGTTCGAAAAAGATTCAGAGAAGCATTATCCACAGCCCACAATTATTATTTAATTGAAACTGCGTTTTTTTTTCATAAAAACTCACCCAAAAGTCAAACATCAATATCAAAAGTTGTACGTTCGAAGGAAATGTTGCTGGAAATATGTTTTTTATCCATGCAGTCGTTGTGATACTACATCATCGCTCATTTACATGGGAAAAATAAAATTTATTACATTTAGGGCAAAAATAAAAACCTAAAGAAAAATAAAAAAGGTTGCCTCTTATTTTGGGCTGCTATTTGGCGGTTCTTCAATATAAAACTTGTATAGGAAGTAACAGGCGTCGATATAAATATTTCATAAAGACTGAAACAAGAAGAGAAAGCAGACTATTCAGCACTGCCCTGTCAAGCCTGTAGCACGTTCGCATAATCTTCGAACCTACCACTAAGTACAAGCATGGCGGCTTGAGGAATTTATGAACCTTGGGGAGACTTGGAAAAATATTGACGCCAATTCGGAAGACCAAAGATGCGAAATTGTCGTCAAAATCAGCTCTACAATCAAAGATGAGATAAATAATGGCGGAAATATAGATAAATCTCCAGTGAAGTAACTTTGAACAGAAAATAAGGATATTCCATTGGAATTTGGGACACTGATAGGACAAATGCAGCTTAACTGAAAGTAAGCTACCCATAGTAGGTAGCTATATCGCAAGTAAGAAAAAAAAAAAGTTTGAAGAAACGATTGAAAACAATAGACACGCGCAGCAAGCGTATGCTGACCGCGAAGAAAAAAATTTGAAAATTGATCAGGAATCGGTTTCATAAAAACGCGCATCGCAACGCACCGTCTATTTTGTTCAAGCAATAATAATTGCAATATGAAAATTCAAATATGGCGAACCAAATGCATTTTCGATAGAGTTCCAATATGGCGAACCAAGTATATTCCATGTGGCACAATGTCATATGCTGCTCTATTTATACTTTTATCGCCCTATTGACGTCTCACATGTCACTGAAAGTTCATTTAAAAAAATGTTCACCCTCAACGCACATAAAGAAGTATAACTTCAAAAACGCACATCACCACTGTGTTGAAAAATTAAAAGAAAAAGTGAAGGTAAATTAAGAAAAAAAAATGTTAAGGTTCAATCAAAAAAATATTTATTGTTATTATTTTCAAACCTGTCAAAATGGTAAGTGTCAATTTGTATCATTGAACAAGTTCTTTCTAACCAAATGATAATAACATCAGGGGTACCACAAGGAAGCCATCTTGGTCCACTACTTTTTCTTATTTGTTTTAATGACATGCCTCCACTGCTATTTGCAGACGATTTAAGATTCTACAGATGCATGAAATGTATTGGTGATTGTCTTCTTTTAAAAAGTGATCTACAAAAGCTTACAAAGTGGTGTGCAGTATATTTACTGTTCTTAAAAGTCTCTGAACATAACCTATTTCTGATCATGAAAATGTGAAAACGAATAAAAACGTACCTAATTGAGGAAAACCGTTTGTGTTGGAAGTTTATTAAAATAAATATAAAAATTTGATTTTGAAAATAGGCCTATAACGAAACAAAAGCAATCGTAGATCAAAATAGGAAAAATACATACACACACGTACCTAAACAAGACCTTTTCTTTAAAAACTCCTTTTTATTCAACGAATAGATGGAGATGCAAAAGCTTTGGATAGAAACGAAAATCGTGTCGACAGAAAATTGCTTTTTTTGTGGTTTTCATAACAAAGTAACTAAATATAATTCTGAAAGGTATCATCGCTTTCGTCGAATTAGTCGTCTAGAATTCTAGATTGTTAAAAACTTCGAAAATCGTATTAAACTTATTTATATTATGAAAATAAAAAAAAAGTGTAGGAATATAAAAACTAGTGCATTCCCAGTACCAAATAATCATAGTCATGATTAGTAAATTCTGGGAACAGTATTTCGGAAAAACTTATTTCGAATGAAAACCTTAACATTTCGGGCTTTTCGCCCGTGCACAACCAGAGACGCTTGTCTGTTTAGATGTAAGCAAAATAAATAGAGTGCTAAGGTGAGTGTTTTAAAAGACAAACCAATTACTGAAAATAGAAATAGAAGAATATCAATTTTTACGTAAATTAACATTAAGAGAAAGTCTTACGACATTATTAGTGTATGTAAAATGATTTTTTTTGTAATGTGAAATTTTGTAGGTTGAGTGAAACAAGGAACTTACAATTGGAAGGAAGATGCGATGGTTCCTATGAAAACGAAAACGAAAACATTAAATATTAATATATAGCTTTCAACATTCGACTACAGATGTAAACGAAAATAAAATACTTAAAGCCAAAGGCTGTCATAATAAGGTACGTGCTTATCTAGGTTCATACAATATTTAAAAAAAATCTTTAACTTAATCGCAGAAATCCATTCATTTTTCGTAATTATATGTTAGTAAGAAAATTAAACACGAGAAATGAAATAATAAAACAAATAAAATAAGCACCCAGAAAATATTGAAAAAAAAAAACATTTAATCATGTTTTCAACTATTCCAAGTTATACTTCTTTGCTGGAATTTGGCTAGTGGGCGCGAGGGTAAGCAATTTAAAGTGGCCCAGATTTGCCGGGAAAAAAATTCAATCAACTAAAAGTTGCCTAGTGGGCCCTATCCCATATAGCTTATGTAATTATATCGGGAGCAACAGTTGCTGGGGCGGCGAGCAACTAAAAATGCTTAGCGGGCGATTGGCCTTATTCAGTCAGAAAAATATCGATTTGGTAATATTATATTTTCCAAGTTTCATTAAACTTGTAGATGTTTAAGGTTTTGACGTTTTATTTGTTTGACTTTTAATTTGTTTAGGCATTTGATTTTTTTTTTACTGTTTTTTAACATTGAAATGTTTATAGGATCGTTTTGACAGAGTTGTGGTGTTACCAAAATGATTAAATGAAATAAATTTAATAAATCAGAAATGAATTTCAGCGTATAGGAGCATCACAACGAAATTTTTGGTTGGTTTGGTGTTACTAAAGAAATTACGGAAATGATTGAAATGAAACACATGAATTTAGAATATGAAAAATGAACTACAGCGTATAGGGGGACACGGACAACTATCAAATTTTTGGTTGGTGTTACTAAAACATTACTAGAATGATAAAAATGAACAAACGAACACAAGCGATGAATTACAGCAGGCGTTGTTGTTCGTCGTCGACAGACAAGCTGCAGTGGAGTATGGTGATGGTCATCATGAAGAATATTCAAAAAGTATGCATCTACATAGTTATGGAGGTAGGTAGGTTGTGATTTTGTAAAAATGAAATATAATAGGTATTTATTTTTATTGGATACAGAATACAATGCGGTCTTATAAGAAAGGCCAGTGATGCAGTTGATTGTGCAAGCAGGAGTAAAGCTTGCTTGAAATCGATATACCTATGTAATATGTAGGACAACCAAATATATGCCAGAGCATAATGCTTTTTTCTGGCTATCACACTTTGCCCCAGGAATCACTCTATTGGTCTCTAGACGAAGATACCAGAATTCCATTGGTAGCTAACACCATGTCCCGTAATCGCTTCAAAGAAATTAAACGTTTCATTCATTTGGCCAACAATTCATTTCTAGACAAAACCGATAAAATGGCAAAAGTTCGACCATTGATGAAAATGATTTGTCATAATTATCAACAATGGAGAACTTTTTCCACGAGAAAATGTCTATTGACGAGGCGATGGTAAGATATTTTGGTCATCACTCCGCCAAGCTATTTATCCGTGGAAAACCTGTTCGGTTTGGATATAAGGAGTGAATGCTTTGCAGTAGCGATGGATATTGCTATAATTTCGAGGTGTATTGTGGAGCTAAAAATGTCAATCCATCGAATAAATGTCTCCCTCTTGGATCTCGGGTGGTGCTTGATTTCGTGCCATCCACGATTGTAGGATTGTAGTCAGTGAGTTTTAAAACTACATACCACTTATCAATTTGGCAGCACTCACGATCTACTACATTCGTGGACGGCAACCAACTTCAGGCTGATAAAAATCTAGGTCTTTCTTTTTTCTTGGTAAATTTGCGTGGCAACAATTTTTTTATATTGCGTGAAGTTAAAGCATTTTTTTATTTAAAGTTAAATTAAAGTTTTATTGAACTGAGAAAAAACGTGTTTTCTTGAATAAAAAAAAAAAGGAAAATAATTAAATAAAGTTACCGACATATACGGCTTCCTCAACATTAACGCCGTCAAAAAAAAGGAACCACGAGCAGTCCATCACGGCTCCACAGGCATCCACGCCCACAGAGGTTGTAAGAACGCCTACTGTTTTTTGATAATTATTTTACCAGCCATGACCTTATGGCTACTTTACGTGGAAAAGGATTTCGGGCAACTGGAACGGTTCGGGATAATCGAACAGGAAAATTTCCACTCAAATCTTTGAAGACCGTAATGAAGGCAAAACGTGGCTACTTTCTTCACAAATTTGATAAAAAAAAAATAACATATTGTTTGCGAGATGGAAAGACAATGCTGTTGTAACCGTTGCAACTAATTATGACAATTTGGAACCAGTGGGTAAAGTAAAGAGATGGTCAACGACCGAAAAAGAAAAAGTAGCCATACCTCAGCCTAAACCATTGGTTGCCTACAATAAGGGCATGAGTGGGGTCGACCTTCATGACCAGTGCCTACGTTCTGTAATTCTCACATGCATAGAATTGGTCGAGAAACGATAAAAACTGAAACAAAATACATGAGTTTTGTTCCATTTTTCAGCGTTTCTCGACTGATTTTTTCGATGTGAGAGTTACAGAACGTAGGCACAGTTCGTGAACAATTACCGAATAAAAATCGGTGGCCATTGTATATGATCAACATGGCGACTCCATTGTTTGAAAACAAACGAAAATCGCAATCTACTTAACTTTATAAGAACAAATTTAAGAACTTATTTACGGTCGGGGCCTGCAATAAAAGCACCAAATAAACCAACAGCTCCAGAATCTTTGGTAAGCAGTGAGGGTGGGCACTTCCCAAAAAAAAAAAAAAAAGTCAGCTACGTTGCAGAATTTGCCACAACAGAGCACGATGGACTTGTGAGAAATGCCAAACAACTCTTTTCATCGAAAAGGATTGTTTCAAAATATTTCATAAATAAGATAATTGTGTACATACATCTGGCCAGTGTACTCATTTGGGTACAATCCCTATAAAGCCCAAAGTTGAAAAAAAAATTTGAACTTTGAATTTTTTGGTTTATATACTCCTCAATAAACAATATTAAAAAGGTTTTTCCATTGTTTTAATTTTTAAGGGGGTCAGTCTTTAATGGGTTAAAACAAAAGTTGCATAAATTACAACACGGTATTATATTATTTATTGCTTAGGCAGAAATTTAAAGATGAAGATAAGTCTCTAAATTCAGAAGAATCCAACGAAGATTTCAACTCAGAGTTAGAAGAAGATGAAGATCGCTACGATTTTCTGTTAACTACAAATAAATGGCTTCAAATAAAACCTGATGACTGTGATGAAGAATCGAAAAGAAGAATCATTCGGCCAAAAATATGGGCCAATGTTATCAGTGCGTCAGAGTGGTTTTCCTTGCGCTTACATTTTTAAAAGAGGAATAATGTCGACTTCAAATAATTCAAAGTAATTTTTAAAAATACTGGGATACTGTAGAAGTGTTAATTGTGGCAATAGACTCCTTGGACTGGCAGAAATTGGTCTCATGGAAAATAGAGACATATTGAGTTAAGAATCAGGATAAAACTGGCATAAAACATCCTCTCACTGTTCGTCCGCTCAAGCTCATACTTTTCTTTAAAAAAAATCAGAGACATCTACATTCTCATCTTATCAGAATGGAAAATTACTGGTTTAAGATGACTCAATATGTGGATAGTATAACTTCTTTTTAACTAAGTATAACTTTTAAAATTTATTTTATAGGTTTCAAGGAATATAGGACGAAATGGTTTTGGTGAGTAAATTAATTTAAGATATAAAAAGGAGAAAGTCAAAAAAAAAACAGCAATAATTTGAATTGCCATCAGAAAAAAGCGTTACAAACGCTTATAAGCAGACATAAGCGCTACAGCCGCTTATTTCTGCCTAGCCCAATTAACCTGGCAATACTGATTTCAATATTAAAAGATAAGAATTCAAAATAAGAATCAGCTTCAAGAAATTTACAAATATTGTTCGATTCAATGAACAAAACGTCATTAAAAACTGTATAAGATTATTTTAGTGAAACTGAGATCATTGGTTTCGAGGAAGATAGGACGAAATGGACTGCAGACAATGGGTTATTCCGGTCCATGGAAAGTTACTCTTCTTTGCTGCAAGTTTCTCGGAAGTTGGCTGTTGGAGAGGATAAGCAACTTGAAGTTATACGCTGTATGCTTCTACCGTGTAAACCAACACTTATTTATGAACGGGCCAATTTTAAGGAAATAATAAGAAAGAGAAACGTCAAAAATGTATTTGGAAAATATTTTAGATAAAAATCCATACGATTTTTTTGCGGTAAGTTTTAAATTTTATTATTATTCTGTGTTTAGTAAATATTTTCTTTTCTTATAGCATACCAGGTAAGTGGAATTTTTATTATATCAATTAATTAAAGGATTTTTTTTGTTTGTTTGTGAGTTTAGCTAAATAAAAGGCCAAATTGACAAACAAAAAAAGTTACTCTTTTATATAATAGTATACATAGATAGATTTTAACATTCTACACTGATGTACAAAAAAAAACCTTTGCAACGATAAAAGATTGTTGCCCCACGCGTAAAAACAATAAAAAAAAAAGACGTATCTACGTTTCTGAATGTCATGTCAGTGGGAATGTCGTGATTTAATTAAACAAATATATTCCGTCTCGCTCACTCTTCTTGTTAAATTTTATTTTATAGGTTTCAAGGAAGAAAGGATGAAATGGTATGCCTATAACGGATATTATTATTGGTGAGTAAATTAATTAAGACGAAAAAAGGAAAGTGACAAAAAAAAATTTGGATTGCCATCAAAAAAAAACCTAACAAACGCTTATTTCTCTTTAGCCTAATTAAACTGGCAATACTGACTTCAATATTAAAATATACAATTTTAAAGGAGAGCCAGCTGCAAGATTTTTATAAATATTGTTCGATTTCTATGGACGAAAATGTCTTAATGTAAAACTTTTAAGGTTTCAAGGAAGATAGGACGTAATGGACTGCCAAGAGCGGTTGTGGGTATGGAAACATGGTCCATCTTTAATTCTGAAGTCGTTTGTTCTCAAGAGCATATGCACTTCAAAAAAATGATTTTATTTCCAATTCATTTAGTTTCTGACCAAGGGGCTAACTTTCGGGACCTTCATCGCGAATTTGGTATTACCTATCCAAAAAAAAAGGAACTAATTTTTTAAAGTCTCGAAAGCATACAGGAGAGTAAAAACTTGATTTTATGGTGTCCCTTGCTTGGGAATTGCCAATTCAATTAGCAAGATTTTGTCGAGTGAAGTCAAGGCACTAATAAATTTTCAGGATTAAGAATAAAATTACAGGAAAATATATTGAAACAATCTAGTTTTTTTTAATTCGTTATGTCGACGTTTATGTGCCGAAGCAAAATTGCACATAACTGACGAGACCCTAGAGTTTGCCTTTTCACGCAAAATCATCCAAACCCTCGTCGAACACTAAATGGCTTTTCTTTCAACAATAAAAATAGTTGAAAAATTAGCAATATATGATACGCTTTTCTGAGAAATCCTACACTTAGAAGGACCGCTTTTTGGGCCAGATTCGTCGTATTACTGTTTCGAGATCCTCATATGTTAAAAATAGGAGACCGGTGCAAAGATGATTCCACCGATCCATACATACGGAGTATTTTCTCTCTGGTGATGCAAGAATTTTGATTTTAATGGCGAATTACGAATACCTGGAAAAACATGGTGGTGCCACCGGACAAAAATGACAGTCTGTCAGCTTCCCGAGGAGATTTTTAAATACTTCCAGGCGGAAAGTCTCCACTTAAATAAATACAAGATTATTTTGTTTCCATGTAAAATGTGATAATACATGCTGTCTTTTCTAATCTACTTGCTGTATTTGGATAATTGATTTAAAAATGGTTCTCAGAAACATTTGGATGACTTTAATTTAAACTCAGAACCATTTCGATCATCCCAATGAAGCAAGCACTTTTGAAACTATATATTTTTTAAAATTGATGGAAGATGATAGATATGCCACAATGGCATATAAAAATAAATTTCTTTTATATATAAAAAACACTTATCAAATACTTTAATGTTATTTGTTATTTTTAGAATATAATTTTTCGAACTTTTATCGGACGTGTTTTTTTACAATAGAAGAATTTTAGAAACATAAAATTGATTTTTGCAAATCGTTTCAAAACGATTTCTTAAATTTTAATCAAATACTTTATTGAATGAATATTTTTGTCAGAAACAGCGTATAGCATAACAGGTAAGTGAAAACATGTAGGACGAAATGGTCTGCTTTTATTGGAAAAAAAAAAAAAAAAAAAAAAAAAAAAGGGGAAAAAAAAACTACAACAAAAGATTTGGATTGCCATCAAGATCACACAAGGAAAACATTCCAGTTGAGAAATTCATTCACTATATTTAACAAATTATCTTTCAGCATTGTAATATTAGCGCAATAATCAAGATGAAGGGAGCTGACATCCAAGGAAGAATGGAAAACTAGTAAGGAAAGGATAACGATTTTCTATTCAAAGTACCCAATCGAGAACGGATTAAAAGCTGCAGTGTACGAAGAAGTACAAATAGATGACCATTGGCATTGATCAGATGGTTTTAAGTAAACTGAAAATATCATAGTTTTGTGGAAAAGTAATGACGAAAAGAGTTTTACTATGGTAATATTTTTTTCAAAAACAGAAAAAGGTTTCATTTACTAATCATTTAGTTTTTTTGACCTTACTTCCTTGCCTTTAAATAAAAAATACGAATATCTTTACTTAGATTGACTTCTGGAGTAATGGCTGTCGAGGCAGCAAAAGGATAAAATGTGATTTGGAACAACTTAAAAAAAAGAAGTATGTACATATCGTGCTTCAATAACGCACACAATTCACAAAATTGGGAAAAACTTAAAACTCGAAACCTCTATGGAACTAGTTTTGCGTAATAGTTCTGCTAGCTGTTGTTGATGTGCATAGTTAGTTCCTGTACATTGACGTTGGAGGCAACGGAAGAGCATCAGACGTCATTATTTACAAGCAAAGTTATTTATACCAAGCTTTAAAGTCGGACAAATTAAATATACTACCGCTGCCGCCGGCGGCTGGCGACGATTACTCGATAGGGCCGAATATGACGAATTCTGGAGGATTTTTGAGGAAGATTTAAAAGGGGAAAATCTATTTTTTTTTAAATTTGATTAAGTCCTATATTAATCCAAATGGATTTGAGAAGCTATCAATCAGTTAAGTCAGCCACACAAGTTTTCAGTGATACTGTGTACAGTAGGAATCGCAAAGGATAAAATCAAGAAAGAAGATATCAATGTGGAGATCTAGTAGTGTTAAAACTCCACTGCCAGGTGTGGAAATATCTGAAAGCAGAGAAATTGTTTTCAATGAGCCGTTGCAATAGAGGATCCTTTGAAAAAACCTCAGTTGCAGATTCATTCGGAATCTCAAGCAAATCATTTTCCAGTATTTATTTAAATTTCGCTGAATATTCTGGAAACGACGATGCTGGATCAAAACCACTACTACAGGGAGATATCACAGAGGATACAAATGGAAAAAGAATAAGGAAATAGAGAAGTTTTATTTATCTATAAATTTCAGTGTCATCTTATGGCCTTAAAATTACAATAGATGTTAATGCTTTGGCTGAGATGAACTTAAGTTATCGTGTGAAGTAAGACTAGCTAATAGCACGGTGAGAAACATGGTAAACTTGGTTGCTAGATGGAACTTTTAAGGTTTGTCCAGATATGCTTTTTTTTTTTAGCTTTGCGTACCTACATCCGCGCTCATGAGTTAAGACTAAAAGGCACCTGGAACCATACTTTAAAAACTACACCCAGAGATTGAGAGGCAAAGGAAACTTACTTAAATAAAACACGCCAAGAGTCAGAGGTACAAGGAAATTATTTAAAAAGAAGCGCCCCAAGAGTAAGAAGCCCTTGCAGCCAGTAATGACACTGAGGAAGCTTAGCACTTTCGCCACTTTTTTACACATACTCTACCCGTCTCACTGGTTGCACCATTCACATAAAAATCCAATGTAAACAGGTACTAACAGACCATCCCAAGAAAATTCAATGTGCCGAGGCAGACTTGTGCCCCAGCCTTAATTTCATTGCATTCATTACTATTATTTTCTGAACGCTGCCAATTGATATTCCAATAATCTTTCCAGTAGTGCTGGAAAACTGGTTGTTTTTGTTGATTTTTATGTGGAAAAAATCGAAACGTCACATCGTGAATTTTAAAGTGTTATTATTTTGTCGGTCGTGTGTCGTGTCGCGAATTTTATTTTAAGTTTTAATTTTGTGTGTACAATTTACGCGATCTTAAAGCCGAAATTATATATCGCGTTAAAAAGGTTTTATTGCACAGAAGTGCAGAATGGAAAAATTTATCAAAAAATTGAGGAGGACGAAACTGTGGCGACTATGAACAAGGGCAGCTGCAATACAACTGGCAATGTTCCAGATGCCAACGGTACGGTCATGTGGCAGCTTATTGCTCTTTTGCGACAAGGTGTGTTAAGTGCCTTATTTCCCACGAAATAGTTTAGTATGATATGGGAACTAAAAGGGAAGATACAATAGCCTCTTGCGAGAATAGTGGTTTGTCGGGTCACCCGGCTAGCTAAGGGGGTTGTCCCAGAAGGGTAAAGTTAAAACAAAAAAGTGACTGCCCTAACCGCATCTAAATCTGATAAATGAAATAATTATCCAATTAACACGGTCCCTCAAGCTTCTCATATGCGGATGCAACAAGAGAATTTCCGATTTTTTGGAAGAGTCAAATCGACTTTTTTTTTTTGTTTAAAGAAGTTAAACCAGAAATAAGGTGCATATCTCCGTTCCATCGCCTCTTTGTCTCCTCCATCACCATGAATTTAAACCTAAATTCTTCCAATGTTGTTAAATTCTTTTTAATCAATTGACAAGAACATTGAAATTGAAAGAAACTCTCCCACACAGCAATATTAATTCAAGAAATATGTCTAAAAATAAATACCTAATAAAATCGAGTCGCGCTTCAACAACTTTCCAACAAAAAAACAAAACACATGGTTTCGAAACATTTCTCCGTTTTTAAGAGCGTTCAATTGCATTCGATTCTCCTTTTACTGTTTTTCCTCAAACTTTTACCTGCTACTACAAAAACATCAAATGGCTCAACTTTAATCGGTCTCTAAATTCTGAACTCTGTAACTTGGACCTCCCTACTCTCGAATGATGACATAGACTCCGTTATTTATTTCTTCACCAACATAAATGTTGGAAGAAGGCTTACGAGAATTTTCCACCAATTTGGGGACCGTAAAAATAAAACCTTTCTCCAGCTAGCTGCTCGCGCCTTAGTAAAAACATTAAGGACAAGGTAAGAATTGAGCTGATGAACAATTTAGACTTAAGCTGAGCAGTCTCGGCTAACATTTTTAAGGATGAAGGCCGAAAAAAAAACAAGCGTCAATAGCTACATGCAAGAACTTATATATGGTGATAAGGGAATGTGTTTCCCCTGTTAAAATGGTGGAAGCTTTTAAATCACGACTATATACCTACCCTTAAAATTCTTTCTTTTGATAGCAAAGATTCTTTGGAAGTGGTAACTAAGCAAAGCTGACCTTATAATTAATAACTTCTCCCCCACTAATAAGTCTGATTCAACTTCGGTCGTGAACTTTGTTTCCACTCAATTGGTCGAAGCCATCATTTAACTAAAAAATAATAGTCTGCTGAACTTAGCAACATACATAACTAATAAATAAAGCAAAAACCACGATAGCCAAGTAGTTAACTCCTCTAATTAACAACTGCATAAATAATTGTTATTTTCCTATCACCTGGAGAAAAGCAAAACTCATTCCCATTACAAAAACAAAAAGGGAGACAATAATCTTGCTGATTTTCATCCATCTCTCTTCTCTCTAATTTAGGAAAAATTCTTGAAAAAATTATACTTCACGAATTTCCACGATGTGGAACCTACACAAGATCATCCAAATGGATTCAAACGATGAAACTCCACGAAACATCCACTACTACTTGCCCTTTACGATCAAAATCTTAAAAATTTAAGTTATAAATAATGTACAGTTGCCTGTTCGTTGGACTTAACCAAAGCATTCGACTCAGTCTGGCACGCAGGATTAATATTTAAACTTATCCAACTTAATTTCCCCCAAAATTTGATCAACATAATTCTTGGATTCCTCTTTCTTATCTTATATTATCTTCTTCTTTTGCACACATTTTTGCTGGAGTTCCCCAGGGTTCAATCCTAGGTCCCTTCCTTTTTAATCCATACATATACGACTTTGTAATCCTTCGCAAAAACTCTAAAGCAATACTCTATGCAGACGACACTATTTTGTTCATGGATCATAAAAGACCACACGAAATGCCCTGAAGGAAGTTAGATTTCATCTTGATGACGTTATTCCATATTACAGAAAATGGGGAATTCAACTGAATATCAGGAAATGCGAATTTAGTATGATTTCGTAACGCTTCCGGCAAAGGACATTACCTTGCAGTTTGTGAGAGCCGCAATCTAAAGCTACGTATTGAGGGTAACCTTATCCCTTTGAGGCAAAAAATATAAAATCTAGGAGTCACCTACAATAAAGATTGAAGAAAATGAGCCCCAAGCTCGAATTGCCCCTAACAATAGCTAACGGCCAAACTCAAACTCTTACTTCCTTCTAACAACTTAGACAAAAAAAAAACTGAGCTCTTGATGTAAAAAACGCTTGTTCGTCCACTTTTAGCCTTTTTCTTCCATATTTGCTTTCAAAAAAAAACTCCGAAAGTCGCTATCAAACTACGAAGATTTGAACGTAAAGATTAAGAAACTGTACCTCAAAAAGAATTTAATCCTCCATCATTATGACAACCCTATCCTCCAAGGCATAGAATGGTGATGGCATTGGACACTCGATTCATGATCAATACTTAAACTTTATGAGGAATTCAATATAGCAGTTATGAGTTAAGACTTTAAAAGTGAAGGTAAAAAGTGAAGATTAAAACATAAAAAGTGGAGTTAAAAACTTAAAAAGTGGAGACGTGAAAAGTTCCAAAGCAAACCGCCCTGAACGAGGTTAGATCTCATCTTAATGTCGTTATTCCATACAACAGAAAATGGGGAATTCTACGTCGACAGTCGCAGTATGCGCGAACAGCACCATTCCGAACAGGCCCAACTTCGCAGTATTTTTTAATACTGGGAGTTGGCTGCCCTGTCTAAAGAGGAAGTGGACCCCATTTTAACTTTTACACACATTCTCTTTTTGTCAATCGCACAGTCGACACCTACTTTACATTTGCCTTTGCCCAGTAATTAATAATCTACAAAACTTACAACTATTCTTCTTTTTTTGACTTAAATCCTAATTAACTTTATGCTGCCGTTGACGTTGGTGTTGTTTCTGCTGTGGTTAAGCTGTTCTGAGTTTCCTTTGGCCAATTTATGTGCCGAAACAATATGCTTTAGAAACGCTTGCGGTAATGGGCATTTACTTAAGAGTTCGTGAGAGCCGCCAACTAAAGCTCAGTATTGAGGATAACCTTATCCCTTTGAGGCAAACAATAAAATATCTAGGAGTTCGCCTACATGAAAGATTGAAAATGAAAACTGAGGCTGAAATTGTTAATAGCAACGCTGCTGCGGCCAACCAAACTCAAACTTTTGCTACATTATAAAAACTTAAAAGACAAAATAAATGAGCTTTTGATGTATAAAAAGGCTAATTCGTCCGTTTTTAACCTATGGCTACCTCATATGGTTTCAAATCACTCCAAATGTCGCTATAGAACTATAAAGATTTGAACGTAAAGTTTTAATAAACTGTACCTTCAAGAAAAGGAGGCCATCTGGCAAATGGTATAGAAATAAAATACTGTATGAGAAGTCGGGGATTTTCCCTTTACTTGATTCATCATTTTATCAAAAAAAAAAAAAAAAACATCAGGAAAACCCTATCCCCCAAAGGATATAATGGTGACAACTGATAACATTGAACACTCGAATTATGATCAATATTTTAACTTTGCTATGAGGGGTTAATTATAGAAGTGCCGAGTTGAAAACTTAAAAAGTAGAGTTAAAAACGTAAAAAGTGGAGATGTGAAAAGTTCCAAAGCAATTAATGTCAGGGTTGGGTAATTTCAAGAGAGAATTATGTGGTTTTGTCCTTCCTCTCCCGTTTTGTGGGAAGGAAGTAGCATTAGCCAATATGTCAGAGCTTCTGTAAACTGCTTTTTTTTTAAGCTCCGAGAACATTAGTTTCACCCATGGCTAAACAAAAGATGCAGAAACGATGTCACTAGAGCAGGGTGAGAACAATGGTTGCTAGATGGAACATTTAAAGTGTATTCGGAAATGCTTTTCCAGCTTTGAGTAGTGCACGGCCTCTTTGAAAACAAAATACTTCCGTGGATATATTGCTCTTGACATGATCTGCCATGCTAACGGAATGAAAAACATGCAACCAAGGAATATCTTCATTGATCTTGAAAAGCAGGAGAAAAACGCTTTTCCTTGATGCAAATATTCATTTCTGATTTTTTTCAATTTGGTGTAAGCTGTGCGTGAAGTTTCCAGCAGTGAAGGATGAATGGATGGTGATAGAGCGTTTTCGCCGCGATCCCCGATTAAGAGGACGTATGGAATTGCAAAAGCACAACCATAGAAACCTTCCGAGGGAAAAATTTATAGTGTTGAGTCCTGGAACAAGACCTTACAGGCGTCTATTGGATGTAAGCACCCCAATATTTATAAGCAGTCTGTAAAAGGCTTAAAAGGTTTATTAATTAGCATTTTCAGCCAGTACCACGAGAATGACACACGATTATTTTTAACGGAGTTCCCAAACTTCAGAGACGACTCAAGTTTGAAGCTACGGTTAGAGGCAAGGGGAACTCACTATAAAAAAAAAAAAACACCCAAGAGTGAGATGCACAGGGAACTCATAGTAACATAGCACGCTATAACTGAAAGGCTCTGGGAACCACTAGAAAAATAACACAATATGACTAAGAGGTAAGGGGAGAATTTGGGTATGCTATCTCCCAAATTTAATACCGACGAAAGATTGCAAAATATTAAAAAATTTGTTTCATGTATTTTTTGTCTTCCGCATAGTGGAGCAAGCACTGAGATGGCTTCTAAAGCAATTAATTTATAAATAAAGCTAAGTTAAGAAATAAACTCCAAAATCCAAAATTTGTGATACAAATTTGTCAAGGCTAGTATTATAATTTAAATAAGGATTTGTTGTCACTTTATCTTCTTTTAATATAACGTTTCGATATTTTTTTATATTTAATATTAATTTTACCATATACCTGTATTGTTAACCATGTTTCGTCATCTGGTCATCGGCGATATAATTGTAAGAAAAACACTTATTTCTGAAACAGTAAATATAACTGCAAAAGTTTAATGTGCGTTAACTGTCAAATTTAGATCTATTTCGCAAAGAAGTGTGGTTTAATGTGAGTAAAATCTGTTAATTTTGTAATTTAAGTTCTTCTTGAGTAACATTTCTTGCTTTTTTCTTCATTTCCTTTGTTGGTTTTAAAATTATATGACTTATTAAGTTTTTCGATATCACAATGGGATATCAAGCCGCCACTTTGCTTAAAGAGCGTGATTGCTCTTATGCAGAAATAGCCCAAAAAGTAGGAATATCCAAGGCTTCAGTGGTAAATATTGTTAAAAAGTAAAAACTTCCAACAATTTTGATGATTTGGCTTTGAGTAAGCGTACAAATAAAACCTGCAAGAAAAAAAAAACTACAGCACGAAATGACAGAAAAATTATTAATCTTGCTTTGAGACATCGAATTGCCGACAAACTACGCTCTTCTTGTATCAATATATCAGCCAGAAAAGTGAGAAGGCGTTTAAGAGAAAATGGCCTTTTTTGTAAGCGTGCCGCTGAAAAGCTGAAGCTTACAAAGGCCATGCGCGTCAAACGTTTGCAGTCGGCTAAATTGCATAGGGACATGTCTTCAAAATATTGGAGCAATGATTTTATTTGAAGGTTATATTTAGCGATGAGTGTCGGCTTGAGGCAGTAACCGTCAACAAAAAAAAAAATGTTGGACGTAGAAAGGATGAACGTTTCTTAGATTGCTGCGTGGCTCCAAAGGTCAAACATCCGCCGAGTGTAATGATTTGGAGCTGCGTAACGAAAGAAGGTCCTGGTCCAATTTATTTCGTCGAAGGAACAATGCGCTCCGAGCAATACATAAATGTATTGAATCAGGTTTTAACACCTTACATTGAGGATGTGTGTGGTATAATGAGACAAAAATAAGAGAAACTATAAAGAATTCTGTTATTAGTATACCTCGAAGAATAGAGGCAGTTATAATTTAAACGTCAGGGGCAGACACACAAAATATTAATTAATGATAAAATGGTTTACACAATAGAATTTTTTTTTTTTTTTGTGATATGCAAATCGTGAAGGATTTTTCTTCTAATCAGAACAAAAATAAATTGTCAATTTGAGAAGTATAGGAGTTTAAATAAAGAACAATCGAAAACGCCATAAATCTCGAAAAATTAATTTTCAAACTCGAAATTTTGAAAAAAAAAAAAACAAAAAAAAAAAAATAAAAAAAAAAAAAAAAAAAATAAAAAAAAAAAAAAAAAAAAAAAAAAAAAAAAAAAAAAATAAAAATAAAAATAAAAATAAAAAAAAACAAAAAAAAAAAAATAAAAAAAAAAAAAACTTTCAAATTATTTTTTTTTCAAAATTGTATGTAATTAAGTGTAATTTTTATTTTCAAAATGCAATGCTATTAATTTTCAATAAAAAACAGAAAACCGGATGCTAAAATGTCTTTTTTTGAGAAAATTAAAAACCACGAAATCTACTTTACTACTTAATTTGTAGATAGGATCTTTTGAACAACAAAATAACGGATGGAAGTCGAATTTAAGGAAAACTTACTTTTGTTATTTTTAATTTTCTTAAAAACTAAACTACATTTTTACATCTGGTTTTCAGTGTTTGACTAAAAACTGATGGGAATATTGAATATTAAAAATAAAAATACTACTAATATTTTAAACAAAAATTTCAAACAAAATCAGTTTGAACACAATTTAAAATTTTTTTTTTTTTTCAAAAATTTAAGTTTGAAAATTAAGTTTTAAAAAACAGTATTAAGTAAGTCAATTATTTTAGAAAATTGCTCCTCCTGTTATTTTCAATTTTGTCAAAAACTAAAAGACATTTTAATATCTAGTTTCCTGTTTTTGACTTAAAGATAATAAGAGCATTGAATTTTGAAAACAAAGATTATACTTAATTATATAAAATTTTGAAAAAAATTAGTTTGAAACTTTTTTTATTTTTATTTTTTCTTTTCTTCAAAATTTCGAGTTTGGAAATTAATTTTTCAAAAACTATTCACTAACACAACTTAATTTAAAATTAAAATAAAAAAAAGATTTCTGGCTTTCCAAAAAGGTATAGCATGGCATTTTAAATTGTACCGTTGTTTTTTTTAAATTTAAATAAGGGCAGTTCTTAAATTAAATACGGATTATCTCGACCCGAATGTTTATGGTAACTCTAGGCAATGTCCGCCTGATTATAATATACAACAAAAGTGCACTCAATAGAAGATCTGTTGTTCTCCATAGACGTGTATCAATACATTTACCTGGTTAGCACCTTGACCCATCAAACATCTTATGCTCATTTTCACAAATATTAAAAAGGCTTTTACATTTTTAAATCACGTATTTTGTATAAAACATACATAAATGTCATGTAAAGATTTAAAAGCCTGTTAAATAGTTAAAAGGGCTTTATGAAATCGGCCACTGAAGTTTAAAAGTTGATGAAAGTTGATTCTAAAGAAATACAAGGTATATAAAGATTAAACCTTTGGCGTTCTCTACTGGTTTTCCAGAAGAATTTGAATTCCTGAAAATGGCGGTCTATGTGTGAAAAAAGGGAAAATGATTATGAATTTGATCTCAGAATCGACAAATGGAAAACACCACTCACTCAAAACAGAGTATAGTATTTGTACATCAAACTTAATTCAGATAAGGAAATTTGTCACATATCGATTGTTTGGATTATTGTGAGCCAACAGCTCTTTTTACCAAGTTGATTATTTTCGAAAACTCAAGACAATGTCTGCTTGATTATAATTTAACAAAACTATTGATAATTATCTCAATACAATAACCTGATTGTCACCTTCTCCCATAAACATAGTGGGGGTTATCGCGAATAAAAATTTCCCAGGGAATATTTCCCTCGTTCGAACATTGGGAACGTAAATGATGCCTTAAAGTTTCCCTCGGAATTTAGTGGTATCGGGAATAAATTTTCCAGGGGAATTTGGCTATCATTGCATTCGATTTTTGTTCGAGGGAAATTTATTCCGTGGGAGATTCACGATAGCAGAAAAATTTTCGTGCGAATAAAATATTCCGTGGGAAACAAAATTCCTCGGGATATTCCCGATAGGGCCCAATACATGCAGTACGGAAACCGGTTGACTGCCCGAGATGCCCGAAAATTTGAAGGCGAAGGTATAAAATTGTAGTGTTTAGGTGGAAACGATTCTATCGAGTTACATGGTAGACCCTCCAGATTCAGGCTATTTTTAAAATGCAACTAATGGTTGGAATTTCGAAGATCAACTGCAAAATATTTGCTAAGTTTAGAACAAAGGTCGTATAAATGGTGCAAGTCTTTTTGAAGTTGAATTCAGTCATTACGGACCACAAACCTTGATATCCCAATTTTCAAAATGATTATAGAAAATCATCGACTGAAATTAGATTCAGTGCTAAACCCTAGTATGCTGCTGATGCGAAATGAAAAATCCCATACAAAAATGACAGAACGAAATCACAACCGGAAAAATTTCGTTCTGCGGTACGCTGTTCGATAAGCGAAATCGATAATATTAGCAGATTATTTTTATTTGGAGAGATCTCCCCTCTTTTTTCGCTGCTGATGCGGAACGAAATTTTTCTTTGGTCTCCAACATGACAATGAAGTGCTTACGAAAATGACAACGAAAAATTACCCCTTGAAAGTGTTACCGTTTGCAAAAACAAAAAACAAACATAAGTGCATAAAAATCAAAAACAAGCCATGTTGTGATGAAAGAAACAACAAATACAAACATGAATAGAGACCAAATGTCACTTTTCCGCACGCAATTAATGGTACAGGCATTGGCTCCCCAAATTTGCTGCTACCTGCTCTGACACTATCGAAGTTTTTCCCTCAAACACATTAAAAATTTTCAAAATATCAAAAGTTTGTCAATTTTGAGTTTTTGACAGCTATTTTGGAAAAAAATATGTCACCATTGTACTCGTAATTAATGTGTCCTTGCGTTGGATACTATTTTTAATGAAAAAACCTATGCGGGTAAAATGGAAAAAAAAATCAAAAACCGCCAAAATTAATGACAACAAATTTATATTATTCAAAAATTCACCTAGCAAAAAAGTAAGGTTAAATCGAAAATTTGGCAAATACGGATCAATTTATTTCTTGTCCTACTTTTTAAAAATATAAAAACTATTTCTAGAAACTAAAACCCTAATTTGTTGTAATTTTTTTCTCCGTCTTTTTTTTTTCAAATTTTTACTTTCAAACGCTCATATCTCAAATTGTATATTTTTCACATTTTTTTCATATATCAATGACTTTGTTATATTAAAATCTATCAATTACAAAAACAACTAACTCTCTAACATTTTTCGTTTAGAAAATAGATTCTAGACTTTAAACTTTGTTTGCCCTAATTTACACTATTGAAATTGCGACTTTAAAAAAAATCACGTAATTTAAATTTTTTAAATAAATGTTCTTTTTTTTATGACTTTAAGACATACCATTTGAGCTGTGTCACATAATTGTAAAACCCGGAAAAATAATTTTTAAAGCGTGGCAACCCTATGCCTTGACCACTTTACGTTAGGCCACCCTTAAGCAAAATGATTGCTTAGACACACTACCTACAAAACTGTATACTTCGTATCTGGTACACATCGATGAGGGTAGGTCGTTTTCTATGGCGGGATTCTAGACAAATAGCAACTCTTTCGCTGAAAGAACTTTTCTAAATTAGTTTTAATTTATAAGCAAACAAACTTACTAACCGCAAAATTTAAATACTTGAAGACTGAATTTAATTAAAAAATAGAAAACATGTTCCTAAATATAAATAAATATAAATGTTAAAGTACGTTTGTTCCAGTTATCGGTAATCTCCGAAAGTATTTCACCGATTGCTTTGAAATTTTGACACAACATTATTGTATTCGAATACGAGCGTGTTTTTATATACTTTTTTAAACTGGACATAAAATCAACACTTGCTGTACTATGATATCAAAAATCTCAGTTACACGAATATTATTGCTCAGAAAAATTTCTGTTTTATTTTATTTGTCAAAAATTTGGGGATAAATATTTTTAAATTTGTTATACAATTTAGAATTTGGTTACATTTCTGCTAAGCTGGCAATGAACGATCTCCAACTTCACAGCCACTATCCAATTTTCAATCTGATATGTCAGAACAAGGACATGGATCTGTGTGCCTCCATTGAGTTTGAGTCAAATTGTATCGAATTTGGCAACAGTGGCTTCAGTCTGTCATAAGAGCTTTTTTTTAATCAACAAACCAAAATATGGAGCTTTTTTTTTTTTTGCTCACGAAAGCAAAAATTCACGAAACTTGGATCAATTTAAGTAACCATGCATAATATTTATAGATGCATCAAATGGATAATTAACAACGAACACGTAGTGTTGTTTCTTTATTGAATTTTAAAACTGTAAATATTTTGGAATACAGCAGTATGGGGAGTGCTAATAGAATAGAAAAATTACACTTCCATTGCATAACTTCAAATGTATTCCATTTCTAACCCAAAAACTGTTTTTAACTGCAAATTGCTGAGTAAATAAATACTAAATTTGTGAAACGATAATTCTTTGAACGTCCTTCATCCAGTCAAAATATAGCATATTTTTTTTTATGAAGGGAGTTGTGGGGACAAGGGAAGAGCCCACTAACATTTTGATATTGAGTAATTATTGTAGAATCTGTAATATTTATTAATTTAATTTTCTATTTTCTTTACCCGTGCGAAGCCGGGTTGGGCCAGCTAGTAATCGATATAAATAAAACAACGTCGGGGTATTTACGCCATTTATAATTCAAGAACGGCTGGACCAATTTTGATGATCTCTTTTTTGTTGGATTAGTCTCTGCCCCGAATAGCAGAATAACTATTAAAATATCGAAAAGATTCACGTTATACATAAAAAATACTGGAATAAAAATGTAAACAAAAATATAAAGAACAAATGACAGCAACTGTCAAATCGATCTTTCTCAATAATTCCATATCGTTCGGTCAATCAGTCATTCGTGCTACAACATTGACAAACACAGAATGTATGACAAATTCTCCAAATATGTATTCTATTGCCGCTGCCTGTCAGTATTCTAAGCTTTAAATCGCAAAAGTGTAATCGTTAGTATGGCCCGACTTTGTGCTTCTCAATGACAAGAGCAAAGAGAGGCAGCAACAAGCTCATTCAAACGGATAGGCAGTATTCTTCAAGTTTCTTCGTTAGCGATCGCTACTTTGTTGGACCCAACGGTTCAAGAAACTTCATTTTAGAGACCCCTTGTGCACATGCAGTTCAAAAAATTAAGGATATGATGAAGAAGGACCTTAATGAAAATCGGATAGAAACTGATTCAGATAATTCATCGATAGCATTAAAAGATTACAGCCTTTGGAGCAACCATCACAAACTAGTTCACAGAAATTGGAAGTCAAACAAAAGTGAAGATCATGTTTATGATGAGCTTTCGACCTACTTGAGGACACCTGTTGGGCGCCTTGGTCAAAATTCCCTAGAAATATGGTACAAAACTTTACAAAATTGCGTATAAATATTTAACTGTGGTAGTGAGCTCAGTCCCATCAGAAAGACTTCACAAGTTTTGAATCAGCAACGTAACAGAATTTAAGCAAATCGGGTCATACAATACTATTCATGCAAAGCTTAAGGCTTTACTACATTCAAAAACTTTTTGCAAAAAGCACAAAAGTGAAAAAATACACTCATACTCTAGTGACATCTACCTGTGAGAAATTTTACTAAAACTATGCTGTGTAACCGCCATTTTTCTTTTAAAACCCTACAAAAGCCAGAATGTAACTGCCATTTTTGAAATAAAAACCCTATAAATGTTTGTTCCCTTAAACTTTCCTCATATCAGCGACATCTACTAGTCGCTTTTAAAACTGATATTTTGTATGTATTGGTGTTTTACTTTTGCACAAAAGTAGAAGTTAAGAGCGCTTTAACTTTTACTTTTGTAAAACTTGAGAAAGAAGATAGATATTAGTTGTGCGTTGGAAAAAGACAAAAAATTTAGTTCACTTTTGTACAAAAGTAAGTTGAATGTAGTTAAGCCGTATTGGGATATTTAGTATAAAAACAAAAAAGAAAAATTCTTGTACATAATTAAATAATGTATGAATAAATAATTTTAAGTTTTTATTTTAATTAAACTCTATTTAATTACCTTGGATAAAATCAAATTTTTGGAATTCCCTTACCTATATTTTTAACAGATTCGATATATCGAAAGTATCGATGATATTATTCGATACATTGGTATATATCGATGTAAAGTTTCGATGAATTATATCGAATAAAACATCGATATATTTTTTCTAAGGAGAAGGTAGCCTAAAATAGCCCACCAAGGTATTTTACCTCGCTAGAAATCGTAGAATCAAACAGAATTAGAAGTTTTGTGAACACAATTCTTCAGTTTATCTGACAGTACTGACATACACGAAATGTTAGCAATTTCAAGCTATTGTTAGAAATTGGAGCAAACTATCTCTAGCCATATCCAAAAATAGACTTAATACAATTTTGTGAAAAATTTGTTAACAAAAAACTGGCTACATGAAATTTGGCCCCAATGAAAAATGGCCCCAAAAAATTACATGAAAAGCAAAAAAACAACAAAAAATTGATCAAATTTTGTGATTTGGGGGGCTACATGAAATTTGGCCCCAAACAAATAATGAAAAATAGCCTCAAAGGTGGGTCTTTTTTCATAATGAAAAATGACCCCGTTTTCAAAATGGAAAAATGACCCCAAACTTAATGAAAAATAGCTCCAAAAAAGGAAGAAAAGCTCAAACCAAAAGCGAAAAATGGGCCCAAAAATATATACATAAAACAACAACAATAGATAAAAATGGGGTCATTTTTCGTAATGAAATTCAACCCCAAAACGAAAAATTAAAAGAGGCTCCAAAATAATGAAAAATCCCAATTCACAAAATTTAATAAATTTTTTGTTGTTGTTGTTTTTCATATACCTTTTTGGGGCCATTTTTCATTGGGGTCAAATTTCATGTAGCCGATTTGGGGTCATCTTTCATTATTTTACATTTTTAATTTTAGGGTTAAATTTCATTATGAAAAATTGCTCCACTTTTTATCTGTTGTTGTTGCTTTACGTATATATTTTTAAAGCAATTTTTTTAATTGGTTTGAGTATGTTTGGGGTCATTTTTCCATTTTGAAATTAGGGTAATTTTTTATTATGAAGAAAAGCCCCAAATTGGGGGCTATTTTTAATTTTTCGTTTGGGGTCATTTTTCATTGGGGCCAAATTTCATGTAGCCCAAAAAACTCTATAAAAAACATTGAATTTTGGAGAAAGCAGTAAATGCATGTAAGTATTAAGTATTTCTTATTAATTTACTGAAGGCTTTAAAAAATCATTTTTCATTAAATATGTAAATGAACTTGAAATAATTTGATTAATGATTTATATTTGCTTGATTAGCTTCAATTTCTACTAATTTAACTCTTTTTTTTGCTCTACTTTGTAAAATTAGCTTGTAACTATCTTATAAGATATTGTATCTTACAGTTATTAAGCAATTTCGAAATAAATAAATAAATAAATTAAATGGCGTAGAAATTTCAAAAAGGGCAAAAAAAGGCAAAATTGCCTACTAAGTACTCGGCCTTACACTTACGTTTTCATTAATTGGAAAATATGAACGATATAGAGAGAGGTATTTTTGGACTGACATTATCAAAAGTCCCAAATGCCCGTCCAAAAAAGAAATAGGCTGGAAAAAAGTATACAAAATATTCGGAGTTCCAAAAACTACACTATTTTTTCAACAAGAGCAAGATTTTGAATGGCAGAAGGGTCCACCCTTTTCAAGCAAATGGAAAAGGATCTCGTTGACTTTATAAAGCTTTTAGAATCACGTATCCTTGGACTCACATGCATGGATATTCGGAAACTTGCATACCTGCTGGCTGTACAAAACCACATCCAGAATCGGTTCAACAAAGAAACAAAAAAGCTGGTTCAGATTGGCTAAATGGGTTTCGGTCAAGGAGTCAACTTCACTAAAGCAACCGGAACACCACGTGCGCTGAAGGCTTCAATAAGCCCCAAAATCAAAAATTGTTGATTTTTGTTTTGTGTATACTCTGAACTTCGAATTATTTTAAATAAAGTTTAAATTAAATTGAAAATTGGTTTTGGTTTACTTGCATGTTTGGTTTACTTTACTTGCTTGGTTGGTTTACCAGCTTGCCATTTTATCCGGGCGATGTTGATCGTTGGAATTTGAAGAAGTTTTGAAAATTATACAATTTAAATACTTTTTGGAACTTTTTAAACTCGTAAAGCAAAAAAATTTGTAAGCGTTATTGATTAAGCTTTGTAAAGAAAATAACATTTAAGTTTGAATGTCATTTAAGGGTCATTTTAGGCCACCTTCCCCTACACAGCATTGAAATTGGTGCTAAAAGGGCGATGAAATCTATATCCATATAAGAAAATGAATCCTTAATGAAAAGAAGTTTTTGTTTTTTCTAATGTTTTCAATTGTGCACTTCAAAGATTTCTTTTTTTCAGATAAATTTCAATACAAGTATACAAAAGAGAAAAAGCAATTAAGCCGGGAAGGTAGTTAAAACGAAAGGTACTTATAAGATGAGTTTATGAAAAAATCCTCTTAATGTTGGTTCTAAAAAATAAAAGGTACTTAAACGGGTTAGGCCAGTGTTTGCCAACGTGGGGCCCGGAAATACAAAATGATGAGTCAATCAAAACTTTATTCGACATAAAAGGAAAGATGACATGCGGTTTTGTGAGGAAACCGAATTCAATTCCCCAATGCAACCAAATATGCAAAAGTACTGTTGTTACTTTTTCCATCTTCATATGCTGAATGCGAATTTAGTGCCATAAATGGCTTGCTGATAAAGAAAAAAGTCTTGATATAACAAATCACGGAGACTTGAGACTTAAGCTCTCTAAATTTGAACGTGAAATATAAAATCTATTTGTATAGGAGGCATCAAGCACAAGGATATCAGTAATTTTATATAATAAGTATTCATATTGTGTTTACTTTTTTTCCATGAATATTTTTCTGATATCAGCCATTTTATTTCTTATTAAACACTTCAGATTTTTTTAAGTTAAAAAATTGTTTAGGTATCAACATTATGTTAGGGGGACATGAGGATTTTGGAAATGTTCTGGTGGGACATAGTACAAAAAAGGTTGGGAAACACTGGGTTAGGCACTTAAGCGATAGTCACTTATCCGGGTTTTACTGTACAATTTTTTGACTAATAGGAAGGAAATCCACCATTTTTATATTATGTCATTCCGCAGTGTTCATCATTATTGTATGTTGTATCTTGCCCACAATATGTTCTATGAATTTTTTTTAATGAGTTTAAGTTCGATTAATTCAATAGGCGTCACGATTAATATCATTAATTTGTTAATTGTTCCCAAGATGGAAAACAAAAACAAGAGAGGAAAATGTCCCCAAATTAATTTCAATAAATTTGAAGAAGTTATTTTAAGTGTTAAACACAAACTAGTGAAACATTTTTTTTGCCATTTCTGGAGAACCATTGTCGCGGCAATTTTTTTCTCTTCACGGCATATTTAACGGCATTTGTACGGCAATTTCTGAGACAGTCAAAAGTAACTTTTTCGAAAGTTGACATGCTAACTTTATACGGCTAAAAAAGTTGGCGAAGGAACATCTAGGTTCATCAAGAGAATAAAAGGCAGGACACCTTTACTCAAGAAATCCTAACTAACAGGTGGTATCTGATACCAGATCAAAAAAATAGTCGGCTAATATATTTATTATGTTTTCAAATGTCTTATTTTTTTCTTAAAACCTTCAATGTTTTTTTTTTTTTTTTTTTTTTTTAGGGGATATACATTGGTTTGTTTCCTGTTGCTAAAATTAAATGGGTGTTATAATTTTAATCTTTCAATTTTCTTATATATTTTTTTCATTTATAGAACAAATACAAATTTAATATGGTTAATTGCTGCTATGCTGACTGCAGAGAGCAGAAAAGTAAGATAGGTAATGTTGTTTTTTTTTTTTTTAGGTTACTTAGAGACCAGAAAAAGGCAGTTTGGATCAAGCATGTGAATATTTCACACATGGAGGAACTACCGAAACAGTCTTTCATGTCTGTCCAAACACGAGTTGCCAATCTGTGGAGCTTTGCAGTTGAACGGATGCTAGCAATGTCTTCAAATAATGAAGGCATATATGACACGGAAACAGCAAGTTCAACAGTTACCGCTTAGACCGGGGTTTCAGAGTGTACACCTCATCCTCCACCTCTACCACCACCCCCACTGGTGCCTTGCAGTCCAATTTCATCGCTGATAAATATGGCTGCAAGTTCATCAAAAAATTACAAAAACGATTTAACTATCCCCAATGTACGTTCTACTTCGACCAAAATCTCCCAGAGGGAGGGATTGAACACACAAATGGAATGTTAATCTGAAGAGCTGCGGACAATCATGATGGCACAACTGTTCCACAAGCAGTTCTTTAAGTCACCAGCGTGACACTTTTTCACCGTGAACACTAGATTCAAGCTGCCATCGGTAAGCATTCTGAAATAAGACTGCCAACGGGACTCGCCGCCGTTAGGATACAGGATTTGCTCAGCGACAAAGCTAAGGACATGCCACCGATGGATTTGCTCAGCGACAAAGCTAAGGACATGCCACCGATGGATGTGTTCTGCTCTTTTAAGAAATGTCTATGAAGAAGGAGCTAGAATACAATATTAAGGACGATATGATTTACGGCTACACCGACTTTGGAGAATTCAAAACTATATATAGCCTCTAAGCTAAGGTAATAGTGTTTACTTTTAGGGACTATAGTATACTACGTTGGATCATGTCCCTGAAGTTAGCAGAACAAAGTCAGCAGAACAAAGGTTTTATGATTGCATAATTAGATGCTAATTAAATTCCAAAGAAAAAAAATTGAATGCTTTTACGGTTTTATATAAAATATAAAAAAAAAAAATACAAAAAAAAAATAAAATAAAAAAAAAATTCTTGAATTTGCCAAAATCTGCTGTTTTATTTAATTGCTTGTTGAATACGAACTAATGCTGCATTATCTCAACAAAATTTTTAAATCCTGATTTAAAAAAACCAAAATTTAAAAAAGTCAATTTCCGTGTTTTGCTAATTTCTCGACCATTTTGGCCAATTTCTTGAATTTTTGTTCGGCCAAAATTTCTTTCTAGAATTAAGTGCTCATGGAGTACGAGTTAAATGCTGCATTATCTTCACAAAATTTTGAAATCCTGATTTCAAAAAAACAAAATTTAAAAAAATCTATTTCCGTGTTCTGGTAACTTCATCGTCACACTTCCAAACTGTTAAAACTTTTATAAGTAAAAATGATAATAGGGCACTTAAAATTCTCGCTTCGTTCAGCAGAGGGTGGCCATGGTCCGATGACCGACACGCAAGTGGTCCGATATTACAATAATATCGCAAGTGGCACACATCGTCAGCAGAAGGAATAAGGGTTTAACGCAACGGTATTCGCGATCATTGCGAGTTATGCCCAAAACAGATGTGCAGCTTTTTCCAATGCAGAGAAAATAAATTTACACAGGTTCTTATGAAGGCTGACACATTCCAGGCTCTGCATGCAGCCTTTTCTGCATGATATCTCTATTTCTAATTTCGCTGCATGGGGAAAAAGCTGCACATCTGTTTTCGGCTTTAGCGATCTCATCTTAGCCAAGGAACCAACTAAACACCAAACAACAACAACAAAGAAAACGATGTCCTCAAGGGTCTTATAACTAATGGTATCCTCGAGCGTTACATTTAAATTTTTTACGAAAATAACGAAAATAAAATGAGTCGCCGGGGTAGGATTCCGTTAGTTGACGTAAGTTGTGTGTTAGACGTTTTGATAAAATATAAGGACATAATAGTATTGCCTGAAGATAAAATTGTACCCAAAAACAATATCATTTGGTCACATATTTCAAAGGACCTAGATGGCAAAAATAGTACTCCTTCTTTGTATTCTTTTGTATGTAACAACATGCACGGTGTTTGCGATTTATTGAATAATAGATCGATTAAAGTGAAAAGTGTTACTCCAAAACGAAAATAATTCAATGGGACTGCCAATTCTTTATTGAACTATTCCATCCGTACAAATGATGCGGAGGCCATCAAAACAGTTACTTTGTTTATGAGCAAAAAATTAAGACTTTCACTTTCACGAAAAGATTCTGACAAAGCTGAACTTTGGTGAAGATGTTTGTTTTTGTACCTTAATCACTTTCCAAAAAGTACCCTAAATTTGGACCGGGGCTAAAATTTTTACGGGGGGTGAAAGGGGTTGAATTTCAGTTTTTCGCTAATTTCTCAAAAACTATCAGTGTTTTTAAAAAAATGTGAAGGCAAAAGTTGTAGCTTATGTAATTTTACATTAAAAATGTTATGACATTTTTTTTCGTACAATCAATAGGTTTTGAGAAAAACGTGCACAAACATTATAGTCTACTGGATTTATTGAAAAAAATTTATGAAAGTTGCATGTTTTGACGGGAAAATATTTTTTTATCGTATGTGTTTGGGAACATCTCCACATTATAAAAAAAAAATTTCGGGGTGGTAGGGGCTAGGAAAAAGCGGCCATATTGAAACAGCTCGCCATTTTGCTTTCATTAAATTAAGCCAAAATATCAGGCTACATTTTTGAATACAAATTTTTGAGGAAGGGTAACAAATTTCATACGAGAGGGGTGTTTTAAACCGCATCAATATAATTTTCGATTTTTAAAATGCAAAAGTTGATGAAAAATTTTACTATTTTTAAGAAATGATCTTCCACAAAGATATTTCACCAACCCTCCTCTACAAAGTTGTCATAGAGTTTGATGGAGTAAATGCCACACGAGAGCAGGAGGGGTGTCTTAAAGCTAAACATTCCATTGAACCCCATTACATATAGGTGAACTTTGACAAGCTATAACTTAAAGATGAAAAAAGTCCCAGAGATTGTTAATGCCACATTTTGTAGGTATTTTGATTCTCTTAAAGTTTTTCATTGGCCATTTTGTTTCAAAGAAATCCAAGCGAGATACTTAATGAAAGCAAAATGGCGAGCTGTTTCAAAATGGCCGCTTTTTCCTAGCCCCTACCACCCTGACAATTTTTTTTTATAATGTGGAGATTAGGGTGATTCATTTCCGCAAAAACATTTTTTTTCTCGGTGCTCAAGCTTAATTTGAATCTACATATAGAAACAAAAACTCTCACCAAGATTGAGCTCTTAATTCCAATTTTAAGTAGTTACAGTTTTAATATGAAGTTTTCCCATATAAAACGTAAAAAACATTGTTTTTTTCCAAATTTCTAATGCTCAGCCATCTTTTATCATATTGATAATCGGTTCGATGGACCTTACGGGGAATTTCACGCTCTTTAAAATTGGCTTAGTGGTTAGTCCTGACTTAAGCGGCTCCTGTGCTCGAGACTTTTATTATCTTGGACCTGTGGGTCACCCCCTACCACTTAAAAAAAAAAAAAAAAACCCATACTATACATGATTTTTTGTATTTATTTTTTCCTTCGTTGACTGGACTATAGCTATGTATGTACATAAATATTTCTGAGTAGTAGTTGAGCCGCCCCATTTTGGCTCAAAAAAAAAAAAAAAAAAAAAAAAAAGTAGTTTAAATTAATTGAATAAGGGTGCAAAATATGTCCAAGTTTTGACAAAAGTAAGTATAAGTTTAAATTTACCTAATAAACGAAAATTAGGAAATCTTGTTTTCTTTCAGATACATTTTTTTTTTAATTAAATGTAGAAATGTAGTCAAATTAGGAGATCAAATTGTATTGAAGGGGAAGCACCTTGTTTATTTGAATGTTTTTAAAAGTAATTCCCGGCCATTTTCAAGAGAACTTAATTTACGTTTCGCTTCTAACTCATGCAGTGTGAACTTTGGCTTTCGATTGACCACAAAATACTTGGCCGATAATATCGAATTTCATAGGTAAAAGTACTACAAATGACGTTATGAGCATTATCCCCAAAAAATCAAAGGTAAGCGAATTATCTCAACTAAAAAGTCGCACCATCCCCCAAATCGTGATGCGTAGGCGAACTTTGACCCAATCTAACTTTAAGGTGAAGCAACTCACAGTGTTCGTTTATATCTTATTTTGTAGATAATTTAATTCCCTATGAGGTTTTAGTTCGATATTTTGTTGTTAAATAAAATGGGAACGAGTTATTCGATAAAAACCAAACCAATTTCTTTTTCAAGATGGCGGATCTTCCCTAACCTAACCTAACCGAATTCGGTTTCATACTTAGGAGGTGCACCCAAACAGATCACATAAATAAAATTTTGTCCATACTGATATTGAGTTTTATAATAAAAAAGTTCGATCACAAAATTTTATTTTAAATATTAAAAAGAGGCTGGGTTTGAGCCACACTGATAACTTCCCATTGGTGTCCTTTGAAACTCGACACCCGATGTTATTTTTTATAAGAAAATTGCGAATTAAAAATCTTCGAAAAACTTATCAGTTGTGCAATCAAGGGAAGGCTGTTGGCTCTAAATATATGCTACACGAAAAATTTCAACAATTATTAGCAGTTTTTTTGGCCTAGAAAAAACCGTCAATTGATTTTTTTTACAAACCTTATCAATTGCTAATTACGGTATTGTGTGTAGATTAAAATTATTTCTGAGCTAATATTATTGGTTGTTTTTTTTTTTTGAGATATTCGAGCCGATAACATTTTTTAGCATTTTTTTTTTGCATTTTTTTGGCCCAGAAAAAAAAAACGTTAATTGAATTTTTTTTACAAACTCTAACAATTATCAGCTATAACTTTATCTATTAAATAAAATTAACCCGAAGTTTATATCTTTGTGTGTTCTCAAGATATTCGATATTTTTTTAAACAATTTTTAATGTTTTTTTCAATAAAAAAAAATCAACCCAGTTTTTTTTTTTTAAGTATTACCAATTTTTCACTACGTCATTATGAATAGAATGAAACCAAGCCAAAGTCGATAGGATTGTTTGTTCTAAGGATATTCGAGAAACAAGCCATTTTACAACTTTTTTTTACATTACTGTATTAAAAAAAAAAAAACCGCTAATTAAATTTTTCTGAAAATCCTTTCTGAACGTTATGGCCTTATTATCTGTAAAAAAAAAAAAAAACAAAAACCAATTTATTTGAAGTCCATATCTCTATGCGTTCTCGAGATATCGTCAGCGAAAAAAAGCTTCCGAGCGTACGTACACAGAAATCTCTCTAAAAACAATGTAATCCAACTCCAGAGACCTCGAAACGTCGAGAAATGTCAAAATTTTCAATTTCACAAATGGGGGACCGATTACAATAACTTCCAATGGGAAGTTAAAAAAAAATTACGCGCCGTACAGTTTTTGTTGGTTTTGATGTGATTTATATTATTTATTATGTGGTCATCAGATAAGTTTTTAACTGAATGAATGAAAGTACAATTTTTTGACGAGAAACTCACACCACGTCCTCGAGCCACTGGTCCTAGTTGTTTATATGACTTAGCTACAAACAAATGTGTACCTGCCAGTGTCTAAAACTTTGTCTCATATTTTTCGTCAGATTTAATGTTATTAAAAAAAAAAAAAAAAAAAAAAAAAACTACTTCCGAAACTGAGTCAAAATGGGGGAGTCTCAGAGTATGATCATATAAATAATCATTATCATTTTGATCATACAATCTTGTATGTTAAAGGAAAATGTTAAATGAAAAGGAACAAGCCTAGAGATAAATTTGGAAGGAACCTCGTCATGCGTCCAGTTCCATTGCTCTATCTTTATTGTTAAGGGTACATGTGAAAAACGGCAACTGCGTCAACCTTTCCATAAGAGGTAGCAGAAAGCTTAACTCACAAATCTGCAGAGCTTTACAGGATCGAAATGCGCTGAAAAATTTATGTCTCCAGGTGATGCAGAGCCGCCATTTTTACCAAAAAGCACCTATTTTGTGCAAGGCTAAGAATAAATACATCGAGTCCCTATGTTTCGACAAAGATTGCCATTTCCAAAATGAAAAGACTTGGAGAAACGGAACAAAAATTAGCAATTCGCCAAGTAGGGTACGATCCATTTTTCGTATTTTATTGGACAAACCAACAAACCCTTATTTATAAAAAATATGCTGACGATGGGTTGTTTTCCAGCTTAAAAAATTGATGCATCGGGAAAATTGGTTTCAAAGATTTTAAGAGCAGATGGAACTCTTAAGTCATTATATTTTTTTGTATTTGGCTGTGATACATTACGGAATCGGACAGACCTAAGTCATATACAAATGCTCTCTGAGGCACACGATACGGCGACCATCCAAAACTGGCTGACTCAGTGGATACGTTCTGGGGTTTTACCCCCAAATGAAACAGTTTGCGATTCATCCAGGGCCTTATTGACAGCAATCGTTAGAACGTTCAGCGGCTTTCTAAACAATAGAACGGTATTGTGATTTTTTTTCTTTCCGATAATCTTCCCGAATGTTACGTCCGAATTGATATAAACCATTTTATTAAAATATATTCAAACGCATTGAAAAACGAGCGCAGACTTATAAAAAAATTCTATATGGGGGTTATCGGAAAGATAATTTTAGCAAGAGATTTAGATGCAGCTCGCCACAAATAATAAAGTCTGCTCTAATTGTCTCAGAAAGTGAAACGGAAGGATGGTGTGTCACAGAAAGTACTGAAGTTGCATGCAACAGGCACAAGAATTTTCTTTTGAATCTAATCACTGGACAGCCGGGCGACGACGAAATATCTGATGTCACCGAACAAAATATGTCAGATGAGGAAATCGAAGACCAAGATTTCGATATTAATGCTGCGACAGAAGAGGAGGTATGAAGTGAAGCCTGGGGAAAAGTGGTCTCAAGAAATAATGGAAGAAATAAGACCCCAATTGGATACAGGAATATCTATCTCCAAATGCTCATTTCTGCCCTGCTTTCTCCAAATATTTATTGAAAGATATTAAAACACCTTACCATGTGGTCTTGTGTTTTTAGAGACAGATTTGGATTTGGGAGAGTACCGGCCACGAGTGCGCCGCTCCGGTTGAAGGAGAATTTAATAAAATTAAAAATGTAATTTTCAGTGAAGAGACTGGAAGGATAAGAGTCGACCGATTTGTGGAAAAACACATACAAATTTTGAATGGACGACAAACCAACCTTATTCACGCTAATCTAAAGACCACTGAAACAACAATTGTTGCAGCAGACCAAGGCAAAATGGCACCAAAAAAGAAGAAAAATTGATTCGAGCTTGAGCGACAGTGAGTCCGCGGAAAACTTTGCAGGCAGTCCAGAGAAGAAAATAGTTTTTAATAAAAACAACAAAAACAAAGGAGCAAACTCATATTGAATTGGAAAATAGTAAGGAAACCAACCACAAACATTGTTTGTACTGCCTGCCGAAATTGCGATGAACCAAGAGGCGCACATTTATGTACAGTATGCCGTAAAGCTGTGCATATCATCGATGGCTGCTCTTTACCACTTCTAGGCCAGGATGAAGGCTATGGAGAGGAAAGAATATGTCTGGAGTGCCATAAATCGAATGCTGCGACGCATATTTTGTCAACCCGCTTTCAAGAAAATTGGAACAAAAAAAAAAAAACAGATCCAGTCGTTATTTGAATAACGAAGAGCATTTGTTTACGGCTCTGAATCCAAAATCCAAAAAATACGAAATGTCCTATATTGAAAAACGGTTCTTTGGAAGCTGGGGCAGTTTCAACAGGAAGTGAGACAGCAAAAACTAAAAAGACAAAATGTGTCATAAATACATGCGCTTTTGATAGTCTCTTTCAAATTTTTTTTTAGTAAATTTTGCTGAAAATAATGACCTAAGTACTTAAAAAGTTCTCTAGTATAGAAAACAGCTTTATAAAGCTTATATGTAGCTGAAAATGGGTTAAGAGGGCCATATGCATACAATTTAAGAACTAACTAGTTG
The DNA here is from genome assembly GCA_947049315.1 of Epistrophella euchroma. Taxonomy (NCBI): domain Eukaryota; kingdom Metazoa; phylum Arthropoda; class Insecta; order Diptera; family Syrphidae; genus Epistrophella; species Epistrophella euchroma. The sequence continues at coordinate 112,714,384 of OX346245.1, read as the reverse complement.
CATGAGTACCTCGAACAGGACACAAAAAGGATACAATCAACAAACAACTGCATGGTATTAAAAGCTGAGATTGGAATTTCATCAGCGGTTCTTCATGCTTTTAGAATAAATCCCAATTGCGAGGAAATTACAAAATGTGACAATAATTGCACACATGTTGTTACGAAAACCAGATGCGTTAAATCCACATAACTTTTCTGGCTCGAATTGTGTCAGGGAATTTGAATATCCAGGTGGCAAAAATGAATTTAGCTTTTCATGCTAAATGAAGTGACTCTCTTTCTGGATTCGCCTAGAAGGACAATACACCGTTGAAAATTTAAATTTGTTGAAGATCCCTACCGTTTATGTGGGACTTTTCCAATGAAGTTTATGGTAAATGAGAAGAACTATCCCCAAACTATTATAGGTTGGTTGGTATAGATACAAAATTTTTTTGATTTTTCACCACCATTTTCGCAAAAATATTGTCTATTGTACAAAAACTTAAAAAAAAAAAAAAAAAACGGATTAAGAAAATTAATAAATAAAATCGAACGAAACATACAAAAAAAAAAAAACAATTTAAATAAGACCAACAAAATACTTATATATACCAAAAGGAAAAGTGTACCTTATAAATAAAATTAAAAGAATTCAGGATAAAATATAAAGAATGGTGTTTAGTTCGTTCATGAGCATTGGTATTCATTGAGATTTTGTTTTTTTTTTTTTTTTTGAAAATTTACTTTGCAGTCACCTTATAGTTCGGTTGTTGTGCCGAAACACAAGATAAATTGCCGATTGTGCTTGTGCCGTGTGCGTTTAAAAGGTTGGCTGCAAAACTTATCATCATTCCTTTTTTTCTTAAACAAGATACCAAATTTACACTATATGTGAAATACAGTTGGGCCGAATCTTATCTATGTACATCAGTCAGTGGTCCAGTGGTGTGATGTAGGCGCCACGAGATCTGGAGATTAGGACGCTGAAGTCGTCGATCAAAAATGTCAACCAATTGATCAAGGAGAACTATCGGTTGTCCATTAATTTGTATTGGGACAATAAAATTCGGGCCGTAAATTCCAGCCACCCGAGTATGTTTCCGAAAATTAATAAGATCTTTAGGAGGAATGATCAAAACGATCTTCCGTTTCTTAAGCTCCAGGAGACGACATAGAACAGAAACGTACTTCTGACAGCAGGCATAGACCCAGAGGACGCCGTCTTGGACGATGACCTCTTTATAATCGAAGATCCTATGGAGAAAGTGGAGGCTGTGGGGGCTGCTTTCCAGCAAGTGTACAAGGTGAATGCTAGCATTCGCCCGAACCACGACCTGGAAAACAGAGCCCTGCTTCACGACTTCTACCTTCGAAACGAAATTACGCAATGGCAATCGGAGAACCTCGGTTTCACTGGGTTCAATGAAGAACACTTGGCAAATGCCATCATCGCCGGGCAGAATGGGTTAAATTCCCTGTTAATCTCGAAGGTAGAGCTCCAGATCATCTTCGATTCACTAAAGAAAAAGAAGTCAGCAAGAGTCGATGGTATATCCAACGTTGTACTACGACATCTTCCTGACACCCGCACGCCAAGGGTGCTAGGTTCGATCCTGGCTATCCGTCGAAATATTTTTTTTGTAATTAATTTTTTTTTATATTGTTGATTGCCCTTTTGTTTGTTTCGAAAATAACTTACATATACAGCCAAATTAATAAATCTGGAATAGCGAAGGATTAGAACTTATTCCGTGGATTAAGTGTAAAATCTTATCAATAAAACAAAATGACGTTTACTAAACTAAACCACCGAATAAGGTGGTTTAGCGAAGGAATAAGAACCAAATGTGTGAATTTTTATTCTGAGATTATCACCCTTATTCTGTAAGGCGTTGAACGCCAAAAAATAAACGACAGTGTGAACTTGGTATTACGTAAAGCGTTAAACGCCAAATAATCGTCAATTTGTCGATTCTCTCTTGTGGAACGCGTTCACTGTATTTTTTTCTGTATTCCGTTAGTCGTTTCATAAGAAAAACGTCTATAAAAACGTCGAAATCTGTCGTCAAGAAATTTGTTGACGACAGGAGTAAAAATGTAGAATTTAATGAAAAAACACACTTTTTCATAGCTTCGAGCTGAGGTAGAGGGCTAAAGAAGTTATCCAAGTAATTTTTTTGTATGTCAAATTATTCTAATCGTTTAAATGAACAAACTAGAGGTATTCGAAGAAACTGATTCAACAACTTTGTTTTTTCCTTCATACATTGCCGCTCCACCCTAATTGAGCACCTCGCGACTTTAAAAGAGGTTCTGTGAAAAATTATGGATGTAAAAGGAATTGCTTTAGATGCAATCCACCTCCTCTGCAGTATCAAATCTTTCTTTTTTTATTTCTTCATTTTCGTCGTCACTGCTGCTCCAAGAAAAATAACTTGCTACACTTTACATTTTTCTGTTTTTTATCTTATGTTTAAAACAAATACAAATAAATAATATTCAAAAACCAAATTATTCAATTTGTAAGCAATTTCATTTGTCAAATATCAGTTTTTTTTGTGGATCGTATTGTGGAATGTAAGAGCGAGAAAAACGCTGGCGTTTTAGCTACGGAATATCAATAAAAAAACGACAGTTGGCGTTTTACAAAATTTTTGACGCACACTGCGGCGCGCCGCTTGCTATATCGAACTATAACGACAACGAAACTGAACTGCACGGACGCGACAAAGTTGCTCTGATAAGCAACTTTGTAGTTTACGGTCGCGCCGTTCCGTTATCGCTTAGTGCCATATAGCTAATACAATTTCAAACAAATAATAATTTGCCGCTTCGTGAAGCTCTGTTGCCGTGCAGTTCCGCTGAAATGCAGTTCCGTCGAGTGCGGTCTTATCTTTATGGCAGACATATTTTTTGCCTTCTCATCTTAATACAGACGTGCGTCGCAGAAAATTTGTTCTCTATGGTGCGTTCTAATAGAGGTCATTTGAAAGGAACTCGTCAGTGTGGACATTCATCCGGAATTTAAAACAAATCATCTTCCAGCACTTACCTGCAGCAGAACATTCAGGATACGAGGATGCTGGAGCAGAACCGCTGCTGCAGGTAGCTAGCTCATTACGAAGGAAAAACGGCAGGAACTGAGCCGATCTACACGGACTTAGTATTTAAAGAACGAATTGAGGATGCATACTTGGAAGGCGAAGACGTGGATCTAAAAGACCAAGAAGGAAAGGATTTTTAAGCTGCAAGAAGGAGCTTCAGAATATGACGCCGGGTCTGCTGCACCCAAATTGAGAAGAAAAAGAGGCTGAATTACGAGGACTGTTCTCAGTTTATGATAGCTGAGAATGAGATAAATAAAGAAAGGCAACAAACTTTGTTAATTAGGCTTAGAGCATATCACACAATCAACACACCCTCAGAGTTTAGAAATCTGACAGTTTCTTGATCCATTTCCATAAAAACTGTCAGTATTGTAGAAAAAATCTTATGGAACATTATCTGACTTTGCAAACTACAGAAAGGCTTGCTGATACAAGGTTCCACGAAATCATGAAAGAAAACGACACGCCAGGACTGGGCAGGTTTTCATTAACATGCTGCTCAACCGGGAAGTGATGCTAAAATTCGAGCTGATCGGACTGATCATTCTTCAAATAATAAAAACTAACTAAAGTATGAATGAGAAGCCAACCTCAAATATCTTTAAGCTATTTTTTTTTTGTTTTTAATTATATTATACTTTTACATATTTATTTAAAATGTATATTACACTAGCAGACCTGCGCTCGCGTTGCTTCAAAGAAATTTATGAAATAATTAGTTTTACTAAATAATAGCTCAATAGGGCTGGCTAGTCTCAATTACTTTCATACTATTGACAAAAATTTTATTAAATGCCTATGCTACGCTACGTTTTGAGCAAAGGTGCTACCTTGTTGATTTTTTTTTTTTTTCAAATTTGAATTATGTTTAAGGTTAGCAGACAAACAGAATTTAAGTACCCCTATTTCGTTTTCTCTTAGTAATGATTTAATTGTTATAATTTTATTCGTTCCTTTTTGTTTTACAAATCCATGAATATAAGAGTAAAATCTATTATTTCGAAGCATAAGCTTTTTTTTTTTTTCATTTTATCTTTATCAATTGAACATTTAAATAAAAACAATATAGAACAGTTTTGGATGGAAGTATTTAAGATGAGAAAGAGTTGTGATGAACCCTTTTTTTGAAAACATTTAAAATTGTATTACATATGAGACTGATGACTTTTCGCAAAGCTCTGCACAGCTTTCGGACCTTCAATTTATAAAACAAAAAAATCCTAAACTAAAAAATTTGATTTAACATGGAAACGGTGGATGTCAATGCCCTGAATCGTATACAGGAAAAGTTTGGAACCCTGTTTAAATGTTTGCTTTTTATGACATGTAAAATTGACTATCACAGATCACATTGAGTAATATTTGAACTACCGACATTGTTTTAACTTTATTCTTGATTTTCTGAAACGATTTTTAAATGTTATACATTTATTTTGGAAAGGATTAATTTATTTTCAAAAGGATACATAAATAATTTGGTCTGCTTTGGGGCGGGGTGGCAGAATCAGTACAATATTTTCAAAGCAAACATGTGATAATACATCCGTCTTCTTCAATAGCGACTACGTCCCAAAAAAAAAAAATTATCAGAAATTTATGATGCTTTGATTGAAATGGCAAAAAGTGTGGAATTCGATGAAAATAAAAGTTTTAAAGCAACACAAGTTTGTATTGGCAACAGTAATTTGGAACGATAAAAATAAATAATCCTTTCTAAAATGATTCAATTAAAATCTATGTACTTTTTATTAACCTGTTTGGAGCATTAAGATAAATTGCGACAGTACTTTTAGAAAAACCAATCTAAGAAATCTTTGTTTGAAACAATTAAACAAGAACGCTGTTAAACATTGCTACGAAAATGAAAATTCAAGTGGATTTCACTGTGTTCAATTCAATGAGCCTATTTAACGTCGCGTCCGTCGGTCGTAGCCGGCCAGACTAAGGCCGAAAGGAACTGCTAACTCTAGGGCGATAGTTGAAGTAGGAAATTTCCTTGACGAACCAATAATACACAGAACGGAAGACCCTCTTTTGTGGTGGTCTAAAAATACTTGAGCAAGTTGGCAAGGCAAAAATTATGCGTGATGTGATGGAATCTTCTGTTCCATGTGAACGCTTATTTTCTAAAGCGGGTCTTATATTGAATGAAAAACGGACTAGACTGAAGTCCAATAAAGTTGACAAAATAATGTTAATAAATACAAGTGAAAGAATGAGACGGAAGGAACGAAAAAGGATAAGAAGTTTTAAATTAACAAGACATTGTAAAACTAAAATATTCTTTTTTTTTCAGAAAAATATAGTTGAAATCTATATGTATACAAGATACAAGACAGAGACAGTATAAAATCAAAGAAGAAACGTAAAAGGAATAAGAATATTGCGAATATCACCGTTATATACTATGTATGATATAAAAATTGATGATTCCTTTTTCCAAGACAATAACTGTGATGGCAATTGAAGAAAGTCTACTATCTCAACAACAAACATTGATGTGGAACGAAGAAAAGTACTTTCGAATAGCTCCAGGAGAAAATAATCTACCATATAGTTTAGTTTTTGATAAACATAGATTTATCTTTTCTCTCAATTTATTTGGGGTGGTTTCGTAAGTTTCGAGATGGAGTATAAGTACCACCATATACATTAGGGTGGGTCAAATTTTTTTTTTTTTTTTAATTAGAGGTTCTAATAGTGGAAATATTATGTTGTCATTTGGCACTGATAATATGTGTATAAAATATTATTGCAATTGGTATAGTATAACTGCCTCCGGATCAGGTTGTAAGTTTCGAAATATGGAGTACCTAAGGTGAAATTTATTTCATGCGAGCTTGCATAGAAGCAGCGAGAAACTTTTACATACTTTATGGGGAAAATTTGTAATTATATTTTGTTTTGCTTGTTATTTTAAATAAGACAAGATATTTTTTGCTAACCTATTCAGAGTTTAACTCAACAATTTAGTACGTTACGTTTTAATTCAAGTTAGATTTGAAAAAAGTGAATAGAAGGCGACGAGTAAGTTTTTATTCGCTTAATATAATATTTTTTCCATGACATACTTTTTTTGTAAAATTTGGTTATTTCGAATTGCAGCAAGATTCCCTTACGGCCACATTGTTGGCTTTCTGCAAAGCTAGTTTTGAGGAAAAACTAGTTCTATTCAGGTTTCGAGTTTTAAGTTATTCACTAATTTTTATTACTTTGACATCTAAATCAAAATATTCATACATATTTTGACATCTAAATCAAATCAATATTTTTTTTTGAATAATTTAAAACTTGAAACCCTTATAGAACTAGTTTTTTTAGTAAAACTAGCTTTGAAGAAAGTCAATAATATGGCCGTTAGTCGTTCAGTTGTGCTTTACCAAATTAGAACAAAGGTGTGTTGTGTTATAGAAGTTTATTTTTTAAAATGAATCGTACTCGAAAGGCTTGGAAATGTCCTATATTTGGTGATACAACTGATTTAAAAGGAAATTTGCTTCCTTCATATGAAGATGTAATAAAGTGCTACGAGTGGACGCGGTTTGAAATTAAAGCATAAAAAAATTCGAAAAAGGAACCAAGTTTTCAAGAAGTTGCTGATATTGTAACAGGTAAAATAGAAAATATATGGAACAAAGCATCACTTCCGATTTCATCACATATTAGACTGCAACAAATGCTTAAATCTTATAATCTCAAATTTAAAAATATTTTAAAATCTCATCCTAAAATATCTAAAAAGCGTTTAGAAGACTTTATTGCTTCAAGCAAAATTTTGCTATTTCAGCTATAGCCTCAGTTGTTTTGCAAGAAACCAACATGCCAATTATTGACAAAAACAAATTGAGAAGAGAAAGGAAGAATGCTCGAAAACAGATCACTGAGAAACAAAAAGTTTTCCAAATACCTGCGCTATACTTTGACGGTCGAAAAGATAAGACAATGGTCACAAGGAGAAAGAAAATGCGGCAAATACTATAGAGAAACCATTGTTGAAGAACATATTTCATTAATAAAAGAACCGGATAGCATATATTTGGGCTATGTCACTCCCACAAATGGAACAGCTAAATCTATAGAGAGAGCAATTGTTAATTTTTTTTAACAGAAAGTGTACCTTTGGATCATTTGATGGCTCTAGGATGTGATGGAACAAATTTAAACGTCGGAAAATTTGGTGGTGTGATAAGATTAGTAGAAAAAACACTGAATAGACCTTTACAGTGGTTTATTTGTTTGCTGCATATGAATGAATTGCCATTTCGCCATTTATTTTCCTTTCTTGATGGTTCTACTTCTGGTCCAAGAACATTTGCTGGTGAAATTGAAAAAGCCTTAGAAGCTTGTGAAGAGAGACCTGTTGTAAGATTTAAAAATATTCCAGGTAAAATGCCAAAGATAGACACGAAGGATCTCAGTTCTGACCAACTATTTTTATACAAAATAGTATCGGCTGTTATGTCTGGTGAATGCCAATCTCTAACGAAGAACTTAAATCGCTTATTGCTCTAGGAGAGGACAACAAAATAACTTTTTTACGTTTACCTTGTCATACTCAAGCAGTTGAAAGGTCGGTTAAAACTGTCACTGAAGCAGCAGGAAGCCTATGCTCAAAATCTGCTCGTGAAGGTCTCATCAAAGCAAAAATTGAGTCTCGTAAGCTAATGCCGAAGTTTGACAGTAAAAAGGATTTTTGTGTTAAATAAAATATGTCAAAACTGTACAAAAAATCTTAATTTGTGTCTATAACTTTAAAATTTAATTAAATATGCATATTGAACAACTTGTGTATGTTTATAAAAAGTAGAAGTATTCCCTCCAATGAAAAATAAATATTTAAAAATGTTTTCAGAACTACATGAATTTTGTTCAATTTTTCAAAACTTCAAGGCCAATCCGGAGGCAGAAGGTAAGCTCCGATTTTAATAAAACTTTCTAAAATAGTTTCTATAACCATTTGGCACATTAATCGCTATTAGAAGTTAAAAAAAAAAGAAAACAAAATTCTCCATACTAAAGTGACCCACCCTAATATACATACCATTGCAACAAGTGAGCTTAGAAGGTCAGATCGTCATGCAGTCACACCATATCATTTACTATACGTGGCGAAGGAACATTATGCGACTTCGAGTTCGTGATTCTCTAAAGCCGATAGAGCCAAATTGCATCATGTGAATGGGTTCGGCCGAGCCATTTGGACTTTCAGCAGGTTATAAATCCACCTGTCCAATTGGCACCGAGTCATTTGGCTTGATCGTTAACAGTTGCTTTCAAGAAAGTCAAAGGAGATACGAAAATTACTCGCAAACAATTTGAAGATGAAGATTACATTAACAACAATTGCATTGAAACAAAACTTGGATTTTTTTAAATCAATTCATAATTCAATATGGTACTGGACTAGTAAGAAAAAAGACCTATCTGCAATAATAAGACAGTTAGATAAACCCACAGCATTTCTTACGATCAGCGCTAACGAAATTGGATGGAAAACTTAAAGAAAATGGAGGAAATTTATGGAAAAAAGACACCGCTGAACTACACTATCTGCCGAAAACTACTCTTATAAACGAAGATTCCGCATTGTGCGCAATTTATTTCAATAAATTAGTAATTTTTTTGTTAAATATACTGCAATCTCCAAAAAAAGCCCATTCGGAAAGTATTATTTCAAGCGAATAGAATTCCAACATAGAGCTAGTCCACCCACCCACATGACCTTGCGTTGTTATGGCTTGCAAATGTACCAAATGATGCGACTTGCAAATGTACCAAATGATGCGTTAGGTAATAGTAAAATGGATACTATTTCAGGACAAATATTGATAATCACGACATGAATTTTTTACCAACGAAATAATATTTCATCAGATAGTGGATATAGAGCACTATACTTCGAGCAGGAATCAAAAGACCAAGAGTAATTTTAAAACGTGAGAACCTAGTAAAAAATGACACAATCCGTTCAATCCTTTTATATTTAATATTGTCAAATCTAATATGGGAATCCAGTGTATAACAGAAGAATACTCATGTGCGCAATACGAAGCTGAGTATGTAAATAAAACGAATCATATCATTAAATGTATGGATGAACATCCAGATTTTGATGTAAAGAAAATAACAAAAAAAAATTAGGAGTCGACACATGCTGAACAACAGTGTCGAAATAACGAGTCAGGAAGCTGCGTGGTACCTTTTGAGAGAACCTATGTCAAGAAGGTCCGCTGTTATAGTATCCATTCCAAGAGTGTGGTTTGAAGATCGTCAAAAATGTAAGAAGACCTATTAGAGCATGAAGCATTGATGATGATTCAACCAATATTTGCAAGGAAAACAAGTTTTAGAAAATATAAAAAAACAACCTGAAGAATTGAATGTCATGCTAGCTCAGTTTGTCGCTGATGGATGACACGTAAAAAGAAAAACACCACGTATTATTCGTTATCGCGATTATGACATCGCTAAAAGTTTGACGGAATATAAATGGGAAATGGTCACCCTACATTATTCCGTTTTAAGAAGTCTTAGCAGAAATGAAGTGATGAACAAGAAGCAACTAATAATGCAGATGAACAGAAATGCAGACGTTGATAATGATATTCATTCGGCAATATTACATAGACTAGGTCCTATCGCAAAAAGAAGAGAAAGTTTAATGGAAAATGAAGATTTTTATAAATTGATGAGAATGGCAAATGATAAACAGAAAGAGCTTTTATTCACGTTATTTCCACATGTTTTTATCAGCAGATCATCAGACTCCTTTTAAAAATTTTCTTTACCGGTCCTGCCGAATGCGGCAAGACATTTTGTCATCAAACTTCTATTGGAAATTTATAATCGCTATACAGACAATGACAGATACTGTAACGCATATACAACTTGTGCTTCGACTGGTTAAGCTGCAATGTCCATTTCAGGCGCGACTGTACATACAGCGCTATCTGTATTACTTCCATTGAGTCATGAAACTGCCCAGCAATAAAGAATTCTGTTTAAATATGTAAAAGTTAGAATTATTGATGAGATAAGCACGATTACCGTTCAGTTATTATTTAAAATTGATTCCAGATTGAAACAATTTAGTGGGAATTTCCAATTGAATTTCGGCGAAATCGATATTATTTTCCTCGGAGATTTACGTCAACTACCACCTGCTACACTAATTTTATAAGCAACCCAAACAAACTATTATTGTTCCGGTATTATGGCAAAATCTAGAATTTTATGAACTGAATCAGGTCATGCGTCAAAAGCGAATCAACAATTTTCTTCTCTGCTTACAAAGATCAGCCTTACGGGGCATGCGGATGATATAAACGATGAAGCAAGTAGTTAAAAAAATTGAAAAGCTTAGTTTTGTCAGAAATTGGCTAGCCAATGAATTAAACGGCCAAATTCTAGAGCAGGAGGTGTAGGAATATTCCATAATTGTGATGATCTCATCAACTATCTAAGTCCGGAAAGGAAGGTGACACCAAGCGAGAAAGGGGCCCTTATTTGAGCTCCAAAAAAAAAATTTAAATAACCTTTTAAAAAAAATTAATTTATGATGCTGAAAAACACCTCGCGCCGGCTAATATCAGCCAGAGAAAGCTGGCCGCTGCCCATAATCTTCTCTCGCTCAGCCGAAACGGTAGTCACCTTTCAAACTGATAACCAGCCAGACAAAGCTTCCACCTCCGCTTTCGCCACACGAAACCATTCACGCTTCGTTTGCTGCAGACAAGCTGCCTGTCACATGTGAAGCCAACCTAGATACACCTAATGATCTCAACGACACCATGGAAACCTCCAACCAGCACGAGACTCCTTAAGCGTAACCCCACATTACAAGAAACACCACAATTGCTAAAAAACTGCCCAAGGTACGACTCGAAAATACATGACAGAAGACAAATAGTTTTTAACTCCGACCACCGCAACAGGTTTACGATCCTACGAGATTTAAAATTCTTCCCCAATTCTTAACCCAAATCAACAGCCAACTTCAAAAACTGACGCAGCCTCCAACCAGCGATTGACTCCATAAAGCCATAGAAGATAACCTCAACACTAACGTACTTAACGATCCTAGTAAACTGCTCAGGGGTAAGTACTGCCTTCCTATTGTTTTATACAACGTAGATACTAGTTAACTAGTTCAAAATTTCCGCGCTGACGGAGTCAACTTCTCGTTGATAATGTCTATGTGCATCGCGAGTTGATGAGGGTTCTGCGGAATGCTTCCGGGGTTAAGGAAAACTAATGTTGTCAACAGAGGTCTCACCTCTGACTATTGTTGATGAGGGTTCTGTAGGATTCTCCCGGGGTTAAGGCTTACTCATATACTTTTTTATAAGGACTGGGCAACCATTGTTGTTATCAGAGGTATCATCTCCGACTATCTTACTTCCGTAATTCTTAAGGAACTCAAGATGAGGACCAATAACGTGGAAGGGGTTTCGAAATTTGAAACCTTAAGATCTAAGCAACACAAACTAGACTATAATCTTTTTCGCATCCGCCTTCTCCCAGGCACCAACTCGAATGAGTTGCTTAAAATAAAATTTCTTTTTAACACCCGTGGCTCTTTGGAAAAGCCCCGAGGTAACAACGATGCACTTCAATGCAGACGTTGTCAAAAGTTCGGACATTTGGCCAAAAACTGTGCCAATACCTATGACTGTGTAAAATGCTCAGCTAGACACGAACCTGGCAGTTGTCCGACCGTTGTGAGCATGGCATTTGTACCAGTGCAAACTACATGGCATACATTTTTCAGCGAAGGCAGCAAAGCGGTTTGCATAAATTGTGGCGAAAACCACACGGCAAACTACAGATGATGCCCTACATTTAAAGAATACAACCTTAAACGTAAAAACCTCATCCGGGAGGCCAGTGAAAAAAGAAACAATAATAACACCCTTACTAAACTGATTTCCTCAGGAAATCTACTGACCCCTGGGTTGTCATTGTCATATGCCAGTCATTTCAAAAACAATACTACCACAACAGTATTTTTACACCCAGCTGGAACCCCCAAAAACACCTGCCGTACATCCTTCCTCAAACGACTTCACCCTAAACAAATTTATGGATCTTTCAAAAGACCTTTTTGACCTAGAGATGAATGCACTAGTTACAAAAATATAAAACTTCATGAAAAATATGAACAACTTCACGTCACTCACGCAAAAAAGTCTAGCCTACCTGGACCTAGTCAACCAACTCCTCATCAATTCGCAATAATGATTCTTAAGCGTATACAATTCAATATTATGTCCTTTATCAATCAATTGAACTCCAAAACATCCTCCTTGCAAGTTAAGTCAGTGCTGCGCTCATCCAAAAAACGCATCTCAAAAGTCAACAGAAGGTATGTCTTGACACCTTTAATTTCCTCAGAAACGATCAATCCCAGGGCCGGGCGTAGCAATTATTATAAAAAATAAAACGGTTGTAAGTATTGTAAATCTTTATTTTATTATATTCTTTATTTTTATTATAATTACAGGCCTGAAGAACCATCCTCCCCCCCTCACAACAGCAGTCTCTCTAACACAGAAATCGACAATTATATTTCCCTCTTTAAGGAGGCCCTTCATAACTCTAACCAATTATTCCTCTGTAGCTTCTTTTTGCTTAAAAAAAAAAATACAAAAACCTACCCCACGACATACAAAGTCGGTTAAGGTACAACACCAGTTGCAAAGGCGACTAAAACACATAAGTATATCACAACTCTTATAACAGAATGAACGGCCCTTAAAAAGAACTGACAAACAGAGTAGCTCAACACTACCCTAACAAACGAATAAAACATAGTTTCCGCCTTCGAATTCCACTACAAAGAAATATTCAAAGCAAAAATTCCCCTGTCTATAAGCTTCCTTACAATTATCTTTTATAATTGCATTAACAATCGATACTTTCCAAACCCATGGAAAATAGCAAAGATTCTCTCTATACATAAAAAAGCTAAAACCTTCGAAATCAACAAGTTCAGATCGATTTCCCTTCTCTCAAGCACAGGAAAAATCTTCGAACGTATAATACTTCTCAAATTGAACTCTCCAGTTGATAATTCCGGACAAACAATTTGGCTTCCGAAAAGGTCACTCCACGATGCATGTCCTCCTGAAATTTCATCTAGACATCTCTCTTAATCTAAGAGCCAAACAATGCAACATCGCTTGCTCCCTAGACATTGAAAAAGCGTTCGACAGCGTATGGAGAGAGAAAGTCTGCTTTCTAAAATTTCATCCCTCAACATCCCCCAACACTTAATTTACGATCTGGAAATTTTCTTTAACAATAGACAATTCTACATGCAAATCCAAGGAACTAATGAGACAGTTTCAGTGGTGTCCCTCAAAGATCTATCCTGGGCCCCCATCTTTACAACCTTTTCTTTCATGATTTCCCCCATCACCTCTCAGAAAGTAGTAACCAACACTCAGGGAGTCTACTGTACGCCGACGACGACAGCATAGTTTATTCTAGCCACCACCGGTCCCCACTTTTAGCCCTTCGTCACCTATAAAAATAAAGTGCAGAAATCAGCCAGTAGAAGACTGAATCAAAAATAGAAAATATGTTCCTAATGATTAGAATAATAATAATATTCTTTTTTTTTTTTTTAGCCAGGTCTCCTTTTGAAAATTTCGAGAGGTAACTTTGGGAGGTAGGTGCCTGTATGTGCTTCGTTGGATGTAGACCCACGGGAATGGAAACTTGCAAGCTGGAAAACTTTTAGCTAACCCAAAATGGTTGGCTACGATGATGTCGGCCCCAAAATTAAATACCTGCGACAATTGCAATACATTTTAATCAAAAGTTGCTCAAGGCGATGAGAGGAAACAACGCTATTGAGTTAGCAAAAAGAATTCATATGGAGAAGGCTACGATCAGAAAAAGATTGACAAGAAAAATGCTTAAAAAAAAAACAAAAACTTAAGTCTTTGCGTTCGATTTACAGCAGTGTCTGGCAAAACCATTTCATAGATATTCTGTAAGTTTTTACAAATGGCAGGTGTGGGGAGAAGAACGTGCAATCTAACTTTTAATCATTAATAGACACCAATTGACAGTAAAATAACATTTGACAGTGTTAAATTAAAATTTTACAGTGTTTAAATAAAATTTTACAACGTCTCATGCTCTGTCCAAAATAATAACTGGTATGTGGCTGTTATAATTATTCTTCTTTTTCTTAAAGGAATTCTTCATTTGAATACATTGATCACAAATTTCTCGAACCTGGACATACGCATATGGAATGTGATACTGACCATCTTCTTAAAAAAAAAGCCAACAATCATTATTCAATTTCTTTGAAATATCAAAAACAAATTTGAACTAGAAACGTTGCAATTTTAGTATATTTGAGTTAAGCTTTAAAGTAATTAATCTTCGAATATAAATAAATAGTTGATATTGCGCCGCACTGCACATAAACTAGAAAAAACTGTTAATCAACATAGAAATAAATTAATTAAAAACTTCTGAAATTGTTTTGAAACCGACGACGGGCGAAAAAAAATGCGGCCAATATGTTAATATTTTTAAAAACACCATGCAATCCAGATTCGAGGTACACTTGTAAATATACACAGAACGCAAGAGGTGAACTTGTACTCTACAAACAAAACTCCATCAGCCTGGCAGCGGAGCCGTGACTATAACACCACCAAAACGCACTTTCAAAAAACTAAAAAAAAAAAAGGTCGAAAATTTTAAAGTTTCTTGCGATTTTCGTTGTGAATGTCCATGGGAGAAGGAAGCAGATTTTAAATTTTAATTCAGCACACCGAAAAACGTATATAACGAGTGAGAAAAAAACTTTTATATATTTTTTTTTTGATGGCCAAAACACCATAACTAACCATGTTATAAATTTTCCATTTTGAAGAATATTCTTGATGAGATTTTTTTCGGTATAAGTGCACTTAGAGCAGGCGCGCACATGCAACTAAACAGTTTGGTTTCGATTTTGAGTACTATAGGATTATATGAGAGTCCGCGCACATAAACCGGTGCGCACTCCTATAGTAGCCCATTGTGCTCAAAATCGAAACCAAACAGTTTAGTTGCATGTGCGCGCCTGGCCTTAGAAGCATAAAACTTTGGTTCCAACTGGCTGGTTGTCAATTTTTAAGGTATTTTATTAAAGCTTAAATATCAAACTACAATTATTGTGCTCAAAAATTATTGCGAAAAGGCACAAGAAGGCACCATTGCAAAAAGAAAAAAAAAAAAACCACAAATTCAAAATTCACAAAACTAAAATCCTCGAAATTAAAAGTCATAAAACCAGTAAGACAAAGGATTACTTTTGAGACAATCCATTTTAAAAAAGTTATTTTAGTTTATCTTAAATAAATAAATACGCGTACACTGCTTGGTGCGCCTTAAAAACAAACTGTTTTCATTGGCGACCACAAAGGAGGTGGAGGGATCTGGAAAACATTATTTTGCTATTTTTCATTCAGCATTTTGTTATTTCGCTTTTTTTTATTTGGCAATTTGATGTTCAGCTTTTTTTTATTTGGCATTCGATTGTTTGGCAATGTTTTGGCTTCCATTAAATTACATGCCTTAAAATTTCGCGCGAAATTTTTTATAATTTTAAGGCATGTAATTTAATGGAAGCCAAAACATTGCCAAACAATCGAATGCCAAATAAAAAAAAGCTGAACATCAAATTGCCAAATAAAAAATATAAAAAATAAAATGCACATACGAAAATAACTGCCCGATTGCTTAAAACCCTTTTTTCCTTAGAGTAAAATATGAAAATCCTCTTTCTTTTATGTACTTACCTAAACAAAGCAAACAAACTGAAATCTAAAATCGCGAAAGTGGTTACGGCAAAAATTGCAAAACAACTAAAAAAATATTACCAACGCAAGCACGACTAAGCAACGGTTCAGAAAAAAACTGTTGATTTTGAAAAGAGACATTGGTAACAATGGCAAACGATCAAAACAACTAAACGGCGAAATGATCTATTAGCGAAATAATAAAACGGCTTGACGATATTTATCGAAATGATTAAACGGCGAAACGTTATTTCGCAAAATAATGAAACGGCGAAACAATATTTTGCGAAAAAACACTTGACCAAATAATAAACAATTTAACAAAGAAAAACTAAAGAATAATTTGCCAAATGAATTTTGCGAAATGACTGAAAATATTTTTAACAAAAAGCGAAATATAAAACCGCCGAATGTTAATTGCAGAATGATTGAAAAACGTAATAAAAAAGAAAATGTAAATTGCCAATTAAGAATTGCGAATTAGACAAAATATTTAACGACTAAGGCGAAACAAGAAATGCCAAATGAATTTTGCCAAACAATGGTGACCCAGGGAAACCAAGTATTTGTCATAATTGATACGGAACTCCAAGATCAGGATTATGTATTCTTAATAGATGATTTCAATAGGAATCAACGCAAAAAGTCAGCCCATACATTCAGACATGGAATTTATTCAATACAGAAATCATTCAACATACAGTAGCTAAAGCCATTTTAAAAATTAACGTGGGAAAGGGATTATTCAAGTAGTTAGTTGTATTGATACGAAATCTAAGATCACGTTAGTGTCATCCACGAATACATTAGTCTGAGGAGTTTATAGACCTGATTTATCTGTACTTCATTTAAAAAAATATATGACCGATAGGGGGCCGGGCGATCTCTATTCAACATTCCACAAGAACTGCTTACTTGTCAGGACAAAAAAAAAAAAAAAAAAACACGATCGAAAATGAGATTTCATTTTGCAGCGAGTACAATTTTAAAAATTATGGGCCAAGGGGACAACCAGGTAATTGCATTGATAAGTCGGAAGCATTTCAGTCAACTTCTACTCGGTACAAGCTTATTCATTTCTTCGATCGTGTGGGGCAAACAAAGTTTGCCATATCCCAGCAGACTTACGACATTAGTATTCAAGTATCAATAAAGAACCAGGGGACTCATTCCGTAAAACGATTATCACCCGACGATAACGTTCGACGATAGTCCTACTACACGTAACCCTAAAAATGCCTATCGTCTGGACGATCACGTTTTGACGATCAAATATTTGCTTCACGTAAGTCGATTATCATCAAAACGCTATCGTCAAAACGATAGCTTTTGGACGATACCTAAATAGGTATCGCTTCGCATTTGTTTTCATGATTGTATGTAAGTTTGTACGCGACTATAGTTAAATGAGTGAAATAATTTACTTATTTTGACATTTGAGAAAAATACAAATTATATGAAAATTAAAAAAAAAAAAAAAAAAACGTTTCGCCAGCAGGGATCGAACGCCGAACCTTTCGGTTAAGAAGCAAGTACCTATTCCATTGCACCACCATCTAATGTAAATTTCTGCCGATTTCTTGGGCTTACAAACAAACCGTGCACTAAAGAACTTCGTTCTAATAACGCAAATTGTTATTATGACATTTCAATGATGGTTTGACAATTTCTGGAAAAACGATAGACGAGGAGATAGTGTTTGAATTACGTGAAGCAAATAATTGACGATCACGTCAGCGATAATCGTTTTGATGATTATCGTTTTGAAAATTACGGAATGACCCCCCAGACTTTACAAGCGAAATCTTCAACGCGTTAAAAAACAATGACACGCTTATACTAGAATAAAAAAAATTATATGCAGCATCGTCATTGATGAAATTACGGTGAAAAAGTCTGTGTCTTATAATGGGTACGTTTAGAAGACATAGGGAACTTGAAAGTTAGGCAAATTTCTAGTTTCTGACTAAAAAGCTAGTCGAGAAATATCTCCCAACATTTCAAGTGAATTAGTATAAGTTCAACTGCTTATATGTTTGTGGCGGTCAAATTATTGAAAAATGATATTTTCCATAAATTATGACGGAAATTTTTATTATGTTGAAGATTCTGAAGAAATCTTCGGGCGTGTGTCAACTGGTAAGTAATTTGTATGATTTAACGTAACAAAAAAGTCATTTGAACTCTGCGCACTTGTATTTTGCTTACGGACCCAAAATTTGCAACACAATAAATCGAGCGTATCATATTAAGCTGCACTGAAAATTGTTCTGGTAAGATATTGTGCTAACATCAATGAGAGCAACCTTTGTAATTTCAATGTAGTATTGTATATATAGAATATATAGAATTAAGACCTCTTACCCATTATATCGACTATAGAGGGATCGGACAAAGTTTTATAGAAAACTTTCTAATTAAAAAATAGGTAAATACTTTATGAACAATCAAAAATTGACTTGTTTCTTCAGCTAAATTTGTGTTCAATGAATATACAGTGGGTTGCCAAATTAATAGGGACATCATTATTTTTCATGATTTTAAGAGTTATGAATTTAAGAGTTTTAGATAACTTTGATGGATTTATCCTTCAGGAATGGAGTCAGGCTCTTGGCTTTGTAACAGGTTTCCGATTCACGCATAAAAATATTAGGGTTCGCCATTCGGAAAAATTCTGTGGCCTGGGGTAGAAGTCGACTTTAAAGTTCTTACTTTTTCTGGTCATTTCTCATGGACCCTCGACAATATAAGGGCTTACCGGATCTTTAACGTGTAATGGTGTTGTCCGCCATATTGCTGCCAAGAATTTAAGATGCCTTTACGTGGTTGAGGAGGACAAGGAATTACTGGAAAGTCGGCTTCAACCCCAGGCTCAACAATTTTTTCAAAATGGAGAACCCTATTTTTGTATGTGTGAATTGGCATCTTGTCGCAAAGTGAAGAGTGTGACTCGATTCCTGAAGGAAAAAGACATCCAAATTTTATCTTAAACTCTTGAATTCACTTGAGATTCAAAATGATGAAAAATAATTATGTCCCTATTAATATGGCAACCCACTGTAGTTGCCTACATATGAAGTCATCTATATCTTTTGAACGTGTCCAATTATACAACTGGAAAAGCATCTAGTTATGTCAGTTTTGGTGCCACAGTTTCTAATAGGAATGATAATGATTCCTTGGCAACACATCTTTCTGTAATAATGCCAATGGCACAAAATTTTAGACGATTTAATATGATGTTAAAACATTTTTAGCATGATACTAGGTTAAAAAGATGATTTTCCAAGTTTTAAACAAGTTAGAATCTTATTATCTTTTTAACATTTTACTAAAGTTAAAGTATCCAAATGGCTGTTTTATCTTTTTAGTATCATACTAACTCCAAATGTCACTTTGACAATTAAAAATGTGAAAATGGTGTGATCTGTCACTTTATTAGGCGTGTTCAGCTGGATTTCATTGAGGAAATTGCTTTAGTATGATACTAGTTAAAAAGTGTTCAAAAACTAAGAACATTTTAGTAAAGAGTTTTAAAGTTAGAAAATTGTTAAGTAATATTATGTTAATACCTTAACATTAGGGTGTCTAAAATTTTGCGCCAGTGTCTCTTAACTCGAACTGGAAAGTTCAATTAGGGTATTTTGCGGTTATTTTATTTAACGGAGAGGATAGCAAATGAAAAATATTTTGACCATTAGTATGGAAAAACTCCATGAAATTGACGTTAAAGTTGTATCTGTAACATTTGACGGAGTCAACAGCAATTTTACCATGTGCAATTGTGCACCCTAATGGTAGCTAATTTAGATTTTGAAAGTTCAAAGTTCAGGGAAGTGTTTTGACAGTTACTCTATGACCAGGATTATGGAGGTACTCTTAATTGCAGATTTGAATTGGGAGCAAAGAGAGAAGTCAACCGAGATATTCTCACATGCAATTTCCTCACTTTACGAATGATTAAAGCTTCTCGCACAGGAAGACAATCTGGTAATTGTATTGATACGTACTATACCATCAGGATTATATTCTCTAAATAAATGGAAGTCAGAGGTCGGACTAAAACTTTCAGAAATTGAACTTGTTCAATAAAGGAATCATGCAACATACAGCAGCTAGTACCATTTAAGGAATCAGCATAATAGGGCAAGGGGATAACCAGGTAACTTAATTGATACCTCCTACTCTATGATTTGGAGACCATAAGGTCTCTTAGTAGAGAGCAAAAACAGTAGTCGCTCCAGACAGCAACACAAATATTATTTGCCGAATTCAAATGAAAGGTTAACTCTACTTACATCTCCTTTCGCACATTAAAAAATCTTGTTCTAAAAGACTAAATCCAGGCAATGGTTATCGAAAGGGGCAACATTGGACTCAAGGTTCAGGTCTAAGACAACTATTCGAAGGGTTTACGAGCAAAAAAAAAAAAATACAGGGAGTAACTAACTAGTAACGAAATCACTTTAAAACCGAACTAAGTAACGAAATCACTTTGAAAGAGTCTAAGTGCCAGTTGTACAATCGTGGTTTAAATTTTGATCCGTGGTTCAGGAATTTTAACTCGCCGGTTTCGGCGGGTTAACTGAGGTTCAACGGTGGTTCAAGGTTCAAATATGCACTAAAAGCCAATTACATGTCTGAACCATCGTTGAACCACAGTTAATCCACCGAAACTGGTGAGTTAAAATTCCTGAACCACGGATCAAATATTTGTACAACTGGCTCTTAGTTAAAAGTAATTTTCAGTGCGACTTACACCTCGTCGTTATCGGTATAATAAAAAGTTGTGGAATTTAAAAATATAGATTTTCATTATTTTCATTTGGAATCGTTGTTTGATACGTATCGGTTTGAACGATTATTTAAAGAAGACAACGTTGAATCAAATGGCGAGTAACGTTCACGTACTTTATTTCTCACAATAATTTTAACTTGAGTTTGGACTCGACGAGTATTTTTGAAAATTTCCGACTATCGCGTTTTCATCGAATCGAGTTTGTTCTTTTAAAAGTTGGAAGCAAGCTTCAATAAGCCAGCTAACGAACAGCTTTTTTAAGTTGTATGGTCAAATAACAAGATCTGGCAAGAGGTTTTACCAAGCCGAATTCGTTAGAAATTCAGAACAATCTTTTTAAATCGGCTACATGAAATTTGGCCCCCATGAAAAATGGCCCCAAAGAAATAATGAAAAATGACCCCAAACTTAAAAAAGAAAAATAGCCCCAAAAAAGAAAGAAATGCTTAAAGCAAAGGCGAAAAATGGGCCCAAAAATATATACACAAAACAACAACAACAGATAAAAGTGGGGCCATTTTTCATAATGGACTTCAAACCCCAAAATGAAATATGAAGTGGCCCCAAAAAAAATTAAAAATCACCCCAATTCAGAAAATTTCATCAATTTTTTGTTGTTGCTACTTTTCATATAAATTTTTGGGGCCACATTTCATTTTTTGTTTGGGGCAATTTTTCATTTGGGCCAAATTTCATGTAACATTTTAAATGTGTACGAAAATCAATTTCGTTAACGAATTTAATTCGGAACGAAAATCAGAAATCAAAACAGGGGTGTATTTGTTTATCTGCGCTTATAATTCTTAAAAACATTCCTCCGCGATTGTGGGATACCTTTAAATTTTTATAAACTTGTCAAATAAAGGCTAAGATGTAATAAAGAAAATACATAAGTAAAAATAGTTTAAATTTTTTAATTGTTCGGAGGCAGAACAGCTAAATCTCGAGACCGTAAACGAAACCCCGTTAACGTAACTGATAAGGCAGCCGTTAACAGGGGTAACTGTAGTCAAAGCCGAAGTACAGTTTCCTAACTGCAAATTTTCTTAAATCGAGTTAATTTTAAAACTTTCGGTATAAAATGCACCAAACTGCTGGAACGAGTAGGTTGGGTTAAGACAAGAAAAAAATCGTATAGGGGGGGGGGTCTATTTCCCCCAGGAAAATTGCAGGAGGGGCAATTTTCTAAAAAAAATTGACTTAAAACAGTAGAAAAAATATTTAAAAACAACGGTACAATTTAAAATGCCATGCTATACCTGCTTGGAAAGCCAGATTTTCATTTTAAATTAAGTTGTATTAGTGAATAGTTTTTGAAAAATTAATTTCCAAACTCGAAATTTTGAAAAAAAAAATTAAAAAAAAGCTTCAAACTAATTTTTCTCAAAATTTTATGTATTTAAGTAAAATTTTTGTTTTCAAAATTCAATGCACTTATTCATTTTCAATAAAAAACAGAAAACCGGATGCTGAAATGTCTTTTAGTTTTTGAGAAAATTGAAAACAATGAAATCTACTTTGCTACATATTTTGAAGAAATAGGATCTTTTGAACAACAAAATAACGGATGGAAGTCGAATTTAAAGAAAACTTACTCTTATTATTTTCAATTTTCTCAAAAACTAGACTACATTTTGACATCTGGTTTTCAGTGTTTGACTAAAAATTGATGGGAGTATTGAATATTAAAAATCAAAATACTACTAAATAACGTAAAATCTTGAACAAAATCAGTTTGAACACAAAAAATTTTTTTTTTTCAAAAATTTAAGTTTGAAAATTAAGTTTTAAAAACTGTTCACTAAAAGAACTTAATTTATAAACAAAATGGAAGCACATATTTCTGGCCTAACAAAAACGTATAGCAAGTCGTTTTAGCCATTACCGATGTTTTTTAATAATTTTTTTTTCTGTATTAAGTCAATTATTTTAGAAAATTGTTCTTCCTGTTATTTTCAATCTTCTCAAAAGCTAAAAGACATTTTAGCATTCGGTTTTCTTTTTTTTGACTGAAAGCTAATAAGAGCATTGAATTTTGAAAACAAAAATTATACTTAATTACATAAAATTTTGAAAAAAATTGGTTTGAAACTTTTTTTTTTCTTCAAAATTTCGAGTTTCGAAATTAATTTTTCAAAAACTATTTACTAACTACTGTACTATACTATACTATTTAATTTTAAATGAAAATCAAAGAATAGATTTCTGGCTATCCAAAAAGGCATAGCATTGCATTTTAAATTGTACCGTTGTTTTTAAATATTTTTTTTCTGTTTTAAGTCAATTTTTTTGAAAATTGTATAAACGGGGGGAAATAGACCCCCCCCCCCACCCATACGATTTTTTTCTTGTCTTAACCCAATCTACTCGCTCCAGCAGTTTGGTGCATCTAATACCGATCACCCTGTATAGGGTGGGAATTTTACTGTGTCTCAAGATTTTATTCAAATATAATTAATTTATAAGACCCTATGTCTTACTGGCATATATATGTTTGTGTTGTTTTTTTTTATAAAAATAGCTTTAGAAGGATAACGAAAATCTGCATGTACCAAGGAACAACCTGGATGTTTGGCCAATCATCGCCAGTTGTGAGCTAAAGTTGGTGAGCCATTTACATGTATATTGTTCTATTGGATTTAAAACAGCCCATAATTTAACCTATAATTTATATTTATAAAATTTTGAACGGGTGAATTTTAAAAACGAAATTGTACCAAAGAAAAAGATTAAGAAAAAGTGGTCAAGTTAAATAAACGAAAATTTTGAAATTTAAAGGAAAGATTCTTAGACTATGGAGAAAATAATAATATCTAATAATTTATAGCAGCTAGAGAAATTTTGTTATATAAATTAAAATAACTAAGGGTTTGTTTAACAATGTCTGGTTAAAGTTTCCTATAACTATCCGACACATAAATTATCCGCAACTTAAATCCTCTCATTAAAAAACTTTGCGTTTCACAATCATAAATTTATGTGCCACTTAGCTAGTTGTCAGTTATTCCAGTTTTCCAAAGAATTTGACTGATTGAAAATAATCAATCAAATAATTATTAATTTAATTCTTAAATGTGAATTTTAAACTGTCTTATATAAACTTTTTAGACCGCGAAGTGGACCGAGGCCCGTGGTATCGTTGCAAATTGATATAATTCAGTTTTAACCGTCAGAAATTGTGCGTGGATAAGTGAACGTCGTGAAGTAAGTGATTTGGTCATAACGCAAAATACACGATTTCTTCTTGTCTCCGTTATACAAATATTCGTCATATATAAGTCCAAACTATTAAATTTATGCATTTGTTGTATGAGTCACATTGACAGCTGTAAATATTTAATTTCCCAGTTTAATTTTTTAATCAGCACTTCAACTGGCCTGTAAAATATTCAGAACTTTAAGTGCCACTTAGACCTATTCAGATATTGTGAAACGTAAATGAGGATTTTAAATGCCGGATAAGTTCCAAATAGTTAAAATGAAACTTTTATCAGACATTGTGAAACAAACCCTAAGTCTAATACATAATTGCTCAAGTTCAAATTTTACAGAAATAATAATAATGTTAGCAAAAATGAATAAATCAAGGAATTTTGTATGAAAAAGAAACTGAAAGAAGAAATGATATTTTAATATAAAAAAGTGGAAGGGTAAGGATGAGATCAAAGAGAGCATGAGAAAGAAGAGAAAGAAGGATAGAGGAAAACGCCGTCTTATAGCCCTTCCACACTATCCATCCCATCGAGTATTAATACATGTCAAAAAAAAAGTGTGATAGAATTACTTACGACTGCCAAATTTGTGTGAAGAAAATATTTTCATATTTTGCTATCACACTTGCGTCCAAACAAATCACCATAACCTCAAACCCCCAAGTGGGATAGAATGTGTGATGGTTTTAGAACCAATCCTAACACATGTCAAATTGTGTGAGATGGGCTATCAAGTCATGTGGGATGAAATTTCATATTTTGTTTCCACACTATTATACCTGATTTACTTCCCACTTTTTTGACATGTGTTAATACTCAGTGGGATAGTGTGAAAGGCCTTTTAAGGGGTAGCTTTGGCAAGAAAAAAGCTACTAGGAAGGGAGGGTTTAGAGAAAACAACTCGCGCTTCAAAACATCAGAAGAAACTAAGCCTGGCACCGATGAGCTAAAGAGGGTTCTCGCATGCCAGCAATGACCCACTAAAAACAAATACACCCGTAACAAAATGGAATAAGAAGGTATGAATGAAATTCACTGCATTTCACAATGTGCAAAATTCGATTTTTTTTGAATAAATTAATAAATCACAATTTTTCACATTCCGGTACTACTTAGATAATTTGTTGGCAAATTATATTTATAGAAAGTTTGATTACAGGACAAAATAAAGCCTAGCTTACAGTTCACATGGGAAAAAAATTTAAAATTTCCAACAATTTTCCACCAAATTTGTGTACTATATTCATACCGATTACGGTACCCGCAAAACAGCATCTGCAATGCATCGCAGTGTAGTGCTCTCTTTTCTCTTCATCGATTTCACGTGGAAAGAAAAAAGAACAAGGTACTACGAATCATTGGGATCCACTATTGCGGATTCCATAATCGAAATGAATATTTCAACGTACAAACGTGTCTCATGTTAAAAATCAGCTAATGGGACAAGGGGATAACCAAGTAATTGTATTAATCCAAACTCTAAGATCAGGATTATGTACTCTTAAGAGAGGATTTGAATCTGCCCGAATATTCAGACACGAAAATTCTTCAATACAGGAATCATTCAACATACTGCATCTAGTAGCAATTTAAAAACTAATAGTACAGGGAGACAATCAAGTAATTGTATTGATACGTACTTTATTAATTACATCATTCAACCTGCAGCAGTGAGTCTCATGTTAAAAACAAATATAATGGGGCAAGGAGATAATCAGGTAATTGCATTGATATATTCACTTTGAACAGGATTATGTTCTTTTAAAAAGAGTATCTGAGTCGGGAGCAAGAGGAGGTCGACTCAGGCATTGAAATACAGGAATCATTCAACGTAAAAAGCAGCTAGTTTCGTTTTATAAAAACGTTATCTTGCTCAGTGAGACAGCCAGGTATTTGCCTTGACACAAAATTTTTGATCAGAACTATGTAGTCTAATAATCAAAAATTTTAGTCATACAAGGAACTTCATCGCTTTAGGAATCAAAAATTTAAACAGGGCGACAATCAGCTAATTATATTGATAAGTACTAAATGATCAACATTCTGTACTCTTCGTAAGGAAACTGAATCAAAAGGAAACTGAGTCTGTCAGACGTTGGACTTCATTAATATGAGACAACGTTCAAGAGTGAGTCTCATGTTAAAAAAAAAGATAAGTTTAATGGGACAAGGGGACAATCAAGTAATTGTATTGATACCTACTATTATTAAAAGGAAATCTGAAGTCGGCCGAGATTTTCAGACAAGAAATCACTTTAGAAATCAATGAAAGTACCCACTGGCCCAAGGAGATAACCAAGTAGTTGTATTGATACGTAGCCTTTTTTTTTGTACTCTAAAATAGCGGATCTGAATGAAGAACAAGCCCAGAAGTCAACCAAGACCTTGAACTTAATTAATCTGGGACAATATTCAATAGTGAGTCTCATGGTGAGGACAAGAAGAAAGGAATCTCAACATCGTCGGCTCGGGCAAAACGTCACGATGGATAGATACAACTTCAAGTCGTCAAGGACTTTGTCTACCTGGGCTCCACTATAAGATCGCAAAATGACATCAGCGCAGAGATCAACCGAAAAATTACTCTTGCCAATCGCTGTTTCTTCGGGGTAAGAAGGCCTTTGAGTAATAAAGCCCTCTCTCAAAGAACGAAGGAGACCTTATATAAGACCCTTATCATCCCGGTCCTGCTGTATGGGGCAGAAGCATGGACCCTGACAAAAACGGATGAGAATCTGCTTGAGTGCTTTGAAAGTATGATTCTTCGGGTGATTTTCAGTCCAGTCTGTATCGATGGAGTATGGAGGAGAAGATTTAACAACGACCTTTACGGGCTTTACAGAGACGTCGACCTGGTCAAGAAGCTGAAAATACAGCGACTGAGATGGCTGGGACACATGGTCAAAGTGAAGCTAATGGTAACGTACTCTATGAATGTTAAAAAAAAAACAGCTCAGACATCAGACAAAATAATTGAAGACCAAAAAATTCTATATCAGCTTGAATAAAAATTGGATGATTCATCAATTAGTCTAATTCAATGAAAGCAATGTCATTGGAATGCAAATATATTTTTGGCGGGGAATTCGATAAATCAAGGAGGCAAGCGAAAAAAATTTAATCAGCTTGAAAATAAGTTCGCGATTCTAACATCACACAAAAATACCAATGAAACTGTAAATTTGGTAAGATATTTTTATTTAATAGAAGACCTTAGTAGAATAATGCCTGGAAACAATATTTCGTGTCGGTTAAATTAGAAGATGGAAGAACTCATTTCCAAAAAAAAAAGTCCTTGTGTTTGAAGTTTCAGATATTTTTACTGAGCCCCAACCAATGTATCCTCGCGGGAGAATCAGGTACACATATCGTCAGAATGTTAAACTAATATTGAATGGAGATTATGTTGATTTCAGATTAATTTAAACATTGCTTCCTTCTAAGTTTTCCAAGAGATACTAGACCGTGTACAGCACCTTCTAGGTAGAGACATACAGTGGGTTGCCAAATTAATTGGGACATCATTGTTTTTCATGATTTTAAAGTTTATGAATTTAGAAGTTTTAGATAACTTTGATGGATTTATCCTTCAGGAATGGAGTCAGACTCTTGGGTTTGTAACAGGCTTCCGATTCACGCATAAAAACATAGGGTTCGCTATTCGCAAAAATTCTGTGGCCTGGGGTAGAAGTCGACTTTAAAGTTCTTGCTTTTTCTGGCCATTTCTCATGGTCCATCGACAATATAAGAGCTTACCGGATCTTTAACCTATAATGGTGATGTCCGCCATATTGCTGCCAAGAATTTAAGACGCCTTTACCATGGTTGAGGTGGGACCAGAACAAGGAATTACTGGAAAGTCGGCTTCAACCCCAGGCTCAACAATTTTTTCAAAACGGAGAACCCTATATTTTTATGTACGAATTGGCATCTTGTCGAAAGGCCAAGAGTGTGACTCCATTACTGAAGGAAAAAGACATTCAAATTTTATCTTAAACTCTTGAATTCACTTAAAATTCAAAATCATAAAAAATAATTATGTCCCTATTAATATGGCAACCCACTGTATATCAAAATTATTTATAGTAGAGGCGACACTCCACAACAATTAAAGAGCAAATTTAATTTTATTAACCTTTCAATCAAAAATTAGATGAGGTCAACACAGAAATTTATTTCCATGCTACTTCTCATGCAAAAGGCCCATGCCATGGGCTTGACAGAAACCTCAAGTTTAGCTACACGTCCAAGTTTGCAGTTATCTACAAACAGGCCTATTTATCACTACACCTAAGAGATTATAATATGAATAGGAAAAATCTTTACGTCACATTGCGTTTTTATCCAATTTTAAAACTTGGCATTAATATTATATCGAAAAGAAAACAAAAAACATTATAAACTGTCTAAATTACTCAAAATAATATTTGAATAAACTCCAGTTGTTCATAAAAAGAAATCTGGTTTTCGCAAGTCGAATCAGCCTCTCGCTAAGAATAAATTATTTTTCTTAAAAAAAAAAAAAAAAAAAACATAAAAAACAGGGATTCCGCTATAAAACTTGGTATGTTGTACTTCCGGTGTTTGACCAAAAAAAAATAATCATTTTGTGGTTTGATATCATAACTTTACCCTCTAATTTATCACATCTTTTACCATATTGTCTATATTTTTCTATCTTTTATTTAATTTAAAAACAGATCCCTCTTAAACCCTAGCCCATAGTTTGCCGAAAGCATACAAAGGCCATAAATCTAGCCCAGGGTGTCAAAAAGCAAAATTTTTGGCATTCATGTTAAGAATTACAGTAAGAATAAATAACCCAAATTGAGGGAATTTCAAAACCCACCCCTTATTTCCACTTTACGTGAAATGTCCCTTTGGCAACAGAAGATTGGATTTTTAAGTCCAGTTCAGGGACACAGGACCACTAGATACAACAAACCGTATGCGTAATCATAGATATTACACACTAGTGAAAAGTAGCATAAAGTATATTCATACTCCCTTAGTTCAGCGTTCGCGATACATATTACCCCCACTAAGTAGCAAACGGTCGAGTGGACATTTTGGCTACCGTCACCCTCTCCACTGTGGTCATAACCAGGACACTTTTCCGTAATTTAGAAAGACATATCACCACGAATATTGGATGTGATATAAAAGCCCAAAGAGTTAAGTCAAATCTGAATCTAAAGTATTCATTCACACATTAACAACATAGGAGTATCAGATTGCGACTCTTATAAGGAATCCCTAAGCAAATATAAAAAATACCAAATAATAACCAAATAATCTTTCGTGACAAAAATTTAGAAAGAATCGAGTTTACGAAAAAATTCAGTTAAGTTGTTAATTACAAGCTTATTAGTATGATGCGAAAGAAAACTTACGAAGTATAATTCCCAATGGTTAGGGGAAATACAGGAATACTGTATGCATTGAGGATAACCTTTTTGAAACGGAGGAAGAAAAGTGCTGATGCAACCGCAAGATTTGTCAAACAGATGTGTGTTTAGATTATTTGTAACACAGATATATAAGATAAGCTAGGATTTTCAAAAACTTTAGAAGAAGCCATTTATTTAAAATGGAATTCAATCGTTAGTGCATAATTTTACTATAAAGGAAATTTTCCATATTTTCACGAAGTGCACGCGCAGCTTCAGAATCGCCAACGGATATCATGGTTGGGTGGGTTGGGGCATTACTGCGTCAACACCTGCAGTACCCTGGAAGTGGTGTTCGTCCGCCTGACGTGACTTATTGCTTATTTCTCTTTGGCCCGATTTGTATTTTGATGCTGGTGAGGCTATGTTTCGGGGGCAAGATCCCCCCGTTCCGGCGAGCAATAATACATTCCAAAGGACGAATCATCAAAGTTTTACTTTTAAAACCTAAGAAAAATTTCATGATTTATGCCCTTGAATCTAGTTCTCAATTAGAATCTAGAAACTATTACATAGAGGGGTTTATATGTACCATTTTGGCACGAGATAAAAAAAAATATGGATTATTTAGTGTTGGACCTTCCGCTTACCAGTTCAAGTCAAATAACCTAACCTGGGCTAATTCGGAATACAATAATACAAATTTTAAAAATGACTAATATTATACCTTTAACGGTATGTATCTTTACAGGCGAATGCAAATGAAACACATACAAATCTTGAGAATTTGAATAAATTGTAGATCGCGTAAATTACCACAAAATTTATGCTTGCCGTTTTATTATATGATTTTAAATATAATTTTTTTATATTTTGTTCGTGTAAAAATAAAAGTTTACGTTTGGAATCTCGCTATCGATAAAATTACGTCACAAGCGAAATTTTTGGATTTATGAAGCAGTGGGAAATTTTCAATTGTTCAATGTGTTACTGTGTTAATTTAAAATGACCTATCAATCACGCTTGTGATATTTAAATTCTTCAACAGAATGAATTATATTATTTTATTGTTCTAATAAGTACGAAATGTTAGCGAATGCCTTTCTAGAAAACTTCAGTGACAAGGAGCAGCAAAGTTTTCTGCAGTATTAGCATTTTAGGCCAGAATTAAATAAAGAGGAAGGAAGGGAGAAAGGCTTTTCAACATAATCGTCCATGATTGCCCAATTCGAGGATAAGACCCCAAAGGAATACGCACTCACTATTTAGATGAATAAAGAGGCATGGAGAACTCACTATAAAAAGCAAAGGGGAACTCATTATAAAAATAAAACTACCTCAGGAATGGTAGGCACCGAGAACTCACTATAAGGAAAATAGTGAGAGGCACGGAGAACTCACCGAAATAGCTATGCCAAAATCTGTGGCACAATGCATTCCATTTTTCAATCGGTTGTCACCACCCAAATGTTTTTAAACTGCTAAACGCCCTTGGATTAGTGCATGCTCAAGTTAGTGTTCTTTTCGAAAATATCTCGACGCCAACAACTTTAGTCAAAAGTTAAATGCAGAAGGGTAGAGGAGAAAGGCTGGTCAACAAAATAGCCCAATACGTAAAAACATTTTGCAATTATGTATAAACAAGTAATCCAAAACTTCAAAATCGATAACACTACAAAATCAAGAGGCATGGGGAGGGAGCTCACTATACAAAGAATATCAAAAGAATAAGAGGGACGGGCAACTCACTGAAAAAAAAATTCCCCAAATGTGAAAGGCACGGGAAACTCACTATGAAAAAGTAAACCAAGTTTAAAGTCGACAGACAGCTAAGATAGAACAGTTGGAGAGTTTTGGTTTTAAATTGAAAATATAATAAAAATCATTTGGACGAACTTCTAATTCCAAGCTACAATTGTGTTGCATAAATTTGCCACAAAGCAGTGCTTGCGCTGAAAGAGTCTTTTCAAAATTATTTTTAATGAATGAGTTTTTGTGTTTTTTTGAAGAAAAATCTTTTTTGTTAGTGCTATTTTTTTAAAATATTTAATAAAGAAAATGTTTTTTTTTTTTTTTTTTTAAATCGAAACCGATTTACTTTTGTCGCTACTTGTTATGAATTCGAATGTGAATAGCATGGAAACAAGTAAAATGACTCCAAAAGTGCGATCCGATGGAATGGGAATGAATTCATTACAACCTCGTTCAAAAATTTCAAATGCAGAATTTGACTTTTGCACAAAATAGGTAAATACGCTAAATATTCACTTAATACCCGGGTTTAACTATTTTAACTGCCCCCTGAAAGGATGTTTACTGTCTCTTATTGATTTTTTTAGCATTTTAATTATGGATACCTGCAATAGTTAAATAGAAAGTATTTTAAATAAACCGTTATCGGCAAGTGGATTGGACAAATAAAATGTAGGTTATACATACTTGGAGTACCCACTTGAATGAAAGTTTAAAAAAAAAAACAAAAAAAAAAAATGTCTAAGAAATAAATGTTGGCAAGAAAATAGCCATCAAGGAGAAATTTAATATACAAAACTTTAACCTTTTAAATAATCATAAATATTTTTTTTTTATATGTATGTAGGTACCTATCTATCGGTATATCATTAAGTGCAATTAAAGGGATATGATCTCATATAAAGGGCTTTTAATTTTTAGTTTTACGTTGGGCGCTTCCGCTTCCGGAAGTCACGCCTCGTGTCTGACTCGTATCAGTTTAGTCGGAACTAAAAAACAAAAATTATTTGCAATTTGTACCTCTTATCTGAAAACGTAAAAGTTCTTTTTTTTTCTAAAATGTATGACTACGTATTTCAATATTGGCAAAAAAACAATGATCACTTTGATGAAAATAAAGTTTAAACTCAAACTCAAAAGCAACCTAAAAATATTATTTAGATTTGTTACTACGTTCGAGAAAACGCATTTGAAGGAAATATTAAATTTTTTGCGTTCCATGTGATTTATACTTTTTTAAGGAATGTGGTCAAAACCTGAGCAATATAATTTCTTACAGTTAATACCAAATTAATTAAAATTATGATGCAAAAATTAATAATTTAAAATATAACTTAATTCTAAAACCTACTTGAATTGTATTCTTAATTTGCTGCTGCATGTAGTTTATCACGTTAACTTTTTCTAGAGTAAGGATTACATTCATTATGTTGCTGCATTATTATTTATTAGTTCTTAATGTTGGTGTAGAAGTATCACTGTGATTCTTGTTGATTTATTTGACTTTCGTTATTATGACTATATTGGAATTGTGATTTACCTCCATTCAAACTGAAAATAAAAAAGAAAAAAAATGTTTATTAATACTTCATTAAATATTACAATTAGTTATCGTTTGAAAAAGTCTATTAAACTAAAATTTAACTGAAAATTTGATTTGAAAGCTATTTTTCCAGTGAAAATAAACATAAGAAAGAAAAAAAAATAGTAACAGGCTGATTTTTAAGGGAAACCGTTAAGAGCTTCGAAAGACAAAATCTCGAAAAAACAAAGGTTCGAAAAATAAAGTTTCGAAAAGACAAAGTATCGAAACACAAAGGTTCGAAATTTCAAATTTTTGAAAAAAAAAAAATGAATCTAGATCAGATAAAAATATTGCGCTGATACACTTATTCAAGCGTAATGCACTGGCGTTTTGAGGGTCTTTGATCCCTTTTAAAATTGCAAGCACGGCTCATATCGATACCAATTAATTTTGGTTTTCTAAAAACATCAAGAGAAAGATATTACCAGAATTCGGCTATATTCATGAGAAATCGTTTTAGGGGCCTTTGTCCGTTTCGAGCAACAAAACAGAGAGAACGATGATTTAATAAAATTTTTAGTTACATGTATAAATCAATAAAAATAAATAAATTTGGTGGAACAAACGGTGCCGTGACATAAGGCCATGCGTCATAAGGCCATATTTCGGAATATGGTTTTATGACGTTTTCGTAAAGTGACATTAGGCCATATTCGAACGGATGGCCTTTTGTCGCTTTGGTGAAGTGTCATAATGCCATATTTTTTTGCGACTTAATGCCATATCTTAATATGGCAACGTGACATAATACCATATTAAAGCAATTTTGATACTCGCGGTACGAAAAAAAAAATGACAGTTTTGTTGGCCGTAGCTTTTCCTTGCAGCTTGCAGTATTTTTAACGCCAACGGTTCAAATTATAATAATGGGAATACTTAGAACTTATAAGAGTAAATACGATTCAAGCAAAACTCTATCGATTTTTTTACCTTCCCTTGGCCAAGTATTTTTTCTTTAAATAGCGTATTTTAAGAAATTTAAAACACTATTCATAATCCTTGAGACTTTTCCACGTGAACATCTCACATTAAATTGGGTGTTCCAATTTTAATTCACTCAAAGCGTAGCGGAAAAAAATTTTGCAGAAGAGAATATCAATTTGGGGTGTGAAAATTAAAAATTCGCGCGAATTTTTAATTTTCACACCCCAAATTGATATTCTCTTTTGCAAAATTTTTTTCCGCTATAGAGGTTGCATTTGAATTTTACTTAATTCAAAGAGTAGCGGAAAAAAATTTGCCGAAGAGAAGATCAGTTTGGGGTGTCAAAATTAAAAATTTGCACGAATTTTTAATTTTCTCACCCTAAATTTTTTCCGCTAGATTGTATTCGAATTGTATTTCACTAAAAGCGTAGTGGAAAAAAAATTTGCCGATGAAGAGATCAATTTGGTGGACAAAATTTTGCCGAAGAGAAGAAAATGAAAATTCATGCGATGTTTTAATTTTTACACTCAAAATTCATCATTCATTTTTGAGGACAAATGCTGCTATTAACATAATTATCCAAAGTTTTAACTTTCTTTACATTGATTTTTTTTTAATGCAAGAATTTTCATTTGAAATCACTTAATAGCATAAAATAAAGGATTTAAAGTTCTAAAATCTAAATGAACCCTTGTTGCCCTTACAGATTTTATTTTAGGGTAAATAAGAAATATATGCATCTGAAAGTGACACAAGGCCATAATGGCCTTACGTCACTTTAGGTAAGCGTCACAAGGCCATTTGTTCGAATATGCCCTTATGTCACATTATGAAAGCGTCATACATCCATATTTTAAAATATGGCCTTATGTCGCATGGCCTTATGTCACGGCACCGAACAAACGGTTCATAAAGAACCAGGGCCTAGCGACTTACAACTCTCAACCTTTCCTGTGTGCGTGTCTGCAGGAATGGAGGGGACCTACAGTTTATTGCCGAATCCGAACGGCTAAGGTGAGCGGCACTTTTCTATGACAGGAGATACTCTTGGAGGAATTGTCACTTCCTCGCAAGAGGTAGTAGCTCCGCAAAAAAATTAAGGTGGAAGTGGCTGGTATTGAACCCCAGACCTTTGGCATTACAGTCCAACGCACTAACCATTACGTCACGGGCTACTACTATTAAATCAATAACTACTTAAAATAATTCGTATACAAAGCAACAAAGTAATATTTTGAACAAGTGATAACCAACAAGTACCAATAATTTACGGTGTGCTTGTGGGTTCTCAACCCACTAAAATTATAAGAAAGGCTTATCAGCTTTAAAAAGTCTATTTCGGATTTTAAGTCCGCATATTTATGATCCTGTGTCAAAATACTAGCTTCTGGCTCATCATCCTATGACTTGCATTAAACAAAAACATTTTTTTTCCTAAAACATGCCATTTTAGAGGTATTTGACAAAACTATAATTTCGTGACCTTTGACCCTTTATAACGGATCTGGCAGTCATCGAATAGTTGAGGACTTTTGTCTGATAATAGGTACTTACATACATACATAATGTATGTACATACCAACGTGTATACCAAAAAGCATTCTTTGTTGGACAAAAATTTTCCTTTAAAAAAATTTATTGTTAAAGCCTATAGTCTGCAAAACGGAAAACAGACAAAAGTTCAAGTAAAATGTGCAAAAGATACATGCGCGAATGTCAAATGTTCTCAGCAGCACATGTACGAAATGCAGAAGTACTAAACGATTTATTACTCGCAACGCATCTACGAAAAGGGTAGAAGCTTTTATTTGACAAAGAAGTGTTGGCTTGATTATAATAATTCTTTTTATAGAGAAGGTCTAGCCTCCTAACAGGATTTTAGCTGAACAATAAATACATAATGTATTCTTGTAAGCATTTACCGTTAGTTTGAAAAAAAAAACTACAAATAAATTTTTTTAAGCCTAGTTTTATACATCGATGCGAATTCAAATCAAAATAAAAATGAAACAGCAATCAACATCTTGTCAAAAGGCTAACAAAATGAAATACAATTTTGGTTTAGATAAATCCATTGATTTATATTTGTTTGGAAACAAATTAGTCCAATGCGGACTAAAGGTCCCAGGCACGACTGAGCCCAATTGTCGTGTCTGGGCGAAACGCATTGGACTAAAGGTAGCAAAAAATCTTTCATTTGAATTTAATTCAATACAGTCCACTAAACAACAACAAAAATATTTTTATTTTATTTTTGTTATTCCTCTTCTGAGTACATTGGGCCATCTCACACTGGGTCAAATTTAAACCAGAATGACCCCAGAATAATTATTGCTTTAGTCGCACACGAGATAAACAAAGCTGACCGAAAAGTTAGTATACATGAACCGGGTTTCATTGTAGTAGTGTTTTTCAATTTGAGTTCTGCTTTTAAATTTGTGTGTATATTTATTTTATTTTATTTTATTTTTTGTTTTGTTTTTTTTTTTTTTTTTTTTTTTTTTTCTTGGAGCGATTTTATATGAAACGAACGTTACTACGACACGGCTTCCAAAATATAATTAAATGCAACTTAAATGCAAAATTAAATCAACTTTGTTATTCCGCTCCCAACAAGGAATAATATTTTGCCCTTTTTTTTCCGTACTCTTCACCTCCCTCGCCTACAAGTTACAATTTCCCCAGGTTGAATTGCTCTCGTGTGTGATAGCCCATTAGCCAGACCACAGGCATACAACAACAACGTATTTTCAAGGCGCAAGAATATAACCATGTTCCCCTGCCTAGAATAATACAATTTGCAGTGCATATGCGCTGTGGATTTTATTAAGATTCAGTAGTCAGACCAAAATATTGCGTCTTAGAAAGGTACGACAGCATCAAACTGATGAGCCCAACTGGCTTGCCTGGGCGAAGCGCATTAGACTAAAGGTCACACAAAATCTTCCATATACAGGTGATTATTATTAATATTAAATATTTTTTAGTGTTGAAATTGCTTCAAATCTTGAATCTTTCCGTGATCTAGTAATCTCAAAAACTTTATGTTCAACGAAACAGATTGTTTTTGATTCCTTTTTAAAATGTATAGCTTACAAATATTAGGTACATTTTAAGTTTTTATAAGGATGTGTCAAAAAACACTTAAACACAATTCGCTTTCGAAAATAGCTATATTTCCCTTTAGTTTTTTTCCCTTTAAGCAATAGCGAAAATTTATCAAATGTTAGGCCCAGTGAATTTTAGAAAATAGTTTATTATATCCAACTAAACCCTGTCTAAATAATCTGACGAACACATACTTTAGAGTTTCACTCAAAAAATCTGTGCGTCCACTGTAATTTGTGGTAGAGCTTGACCGATTTGCTTTAAATTTGGTTCAGAGCACTTTTTATTTAATTTCCTAGAGGAGAAATTCAAATTTCCGTTTTAGCTTATATCAAATGAGTAGCTGTCTTACAATGGCCCTAACTGATTGTAAGAATATTGCATTTTTTGAGAAAATTGCCTATGTTTTAGTTAGCTATATAGTTTTTCACCTGGTGCTCTAAAATATTTCAAAAAATATTGCATTGATAAAAGTCGGATATCTGATCAAAGTCCAAACCAAACCAACCAACCAAAATTAATGCATTGGTTCAACTGAAAACATTTTTTTCGAAGCCATGGTGAAATATTCTGAAAGTAAAAAAAAAATAAAGGGAGATTTTTGATTGGACCATTTTTAATCGGGATGCAGGTCCAACATTAAAATAAAAATTAAACAAAAAATCGCTTTCAGTGTAAGTTCTTGTGAAAACGAATTTTATTTTAACCGCCATATTATTCACTCGATACATCCAGATGTAAACTTAAATCCAGATGAATTTACATTGAATTTGTATGATTTACATCCAGGTTTAAGTTTTAATCTGGATGTATTGAGTGAATAATATGGCCGTTATTCTCAAACTTCCAAGTTCTTTTTGAATCCAATTGCAATAATACTCGTCTAACGCGCACTTCCAAATCTACCTGCTCTGTAGCTTTAAGAGTAGGCTAAAAAATTAAACTCAAAAATTAAATTTTCTTTAGAATGGTTTGTGAGAGAAGTTATCGAATTTTATCCTTCTAGAAATTTTGTTTAAATCTTTCCAAAATCATCCGAGAAATTTAATTAGAAGAAAACAAAACGCTGATCATATATACAACGGTAAGTGCGCGCAGTAAGAGGCTTTCTAGTTTCCAAAACCGTTGATATAAGACTGAGCCCCGTAAAGCCTATTACGCTGCTGATATGAAACGAAAATTTTAGTTGGTCTCCAACATGACAACGAAAACCATAACGAAAAATTACCCCTTGAAAGTGTCACCATT
This sequence comes from Epistrophella euchroma, assembly GCA_947049315.1. Taxonomy (NCBI): domain Eukaryota; kingdom Metazoa; phylum Arthropoda; class Insecta; order Diptera; family Syrphidae; genus Epistrophella; species Epistrophella euchroma. The sequence continues at coordinate 112,676,464 of OX346245.1, read as the reverse complement.
TGCAAACACAAACGCATTAAAATCACAGAAAGCAATATCGTGATGAAAGAAACAACATATACAAACAAGAATAGAGAGCAAATGTAACTTTTCCGCAAACAAGTAATGGTACAGGCAATTAATTATGTGCGAAAACAGAGGGGAGATGATCTCTCCAAATAATCTGCTACAATTATCGATGAACGAAATCGAACAGCGTACCGCAGAACGAAATATTTCGTTGTGTCATTTTTGTATGGGATTTTTCGTTTCGCATCAGCAGCATACTTGTAGTAGCCGTGGCGTGATGGTTAGTGCGATGGACTGTCATGCCGGAGGTCTAAGGTTCGACCCCCAGCCTCGCCACCTATTTATTTAAAAGAAAAACGGCTACTGCCTCTTGCGAGGAATTGACAAATCCTCCAAGAGTATCTCCTGTCACAGAAAAGTGCCGCTCGTTAGCCGTTCGGATTCGGCAATAAACTGTAGGTCCCCTCCATTCCTGCAGACACGCACACAGGAATGGTTGAGAGTTGTAAGTCACTAGGCCCTAGTTCTTCATGAGCTGTTGTGCCATCAAATTTATTTTATTTATTTATTTATCAGCAGCATACTAGGCTTTAACAATAAATTTTTTTAAAGGAAAATTTTTGTCCAACAAAGAATGCTTTTTGGTATACACGTTGGTATGTACATACATTATGTATGTATGTAAGTACCTATTATCAGACAAAAGTCCTCAACTATTCGATGACTGCCAGATCCGTTATAAAGGGTCAAAGGTCACGAAATTATAGTTTTGTCAAATACCTCTAAAATGGCATGTTTTAGGAAAAAAAATGTTTTTGTTTAATGCAAGTCATAGGATGATGAGCCAGAAGCTAGTATTTTGACACAGGATCATAAATATGCGGACTTAAAATCCGAAATAGACTTTTTAAAGCTGATAAGCCTTTCTTATAATTTTAGTGGGTTGAGAACCCACAAGCACACCGTAAATTATTGGTACTTGTTGGTTATCACTTGTTCAAAATATTACTTTGTTGCTTTGTATACGAATTATTTTAAGTAGTTATTGATTTAATAGTAGTAGCCCGTGACGTAATGGTTAGTGCGTTGGACTGTAATGCCAAAGGTCTGGGGTTCAATACCAGCCACTTCCACCTTAATTTTTTTGCGGAGCTACTACCTCTTGCGAGGAAGTGACAATTCCTCCAAGAGTATCTCCTGTCATAGAAAAGTGCCGCTCACCTTAGCCGTTCGGATTCGGCAATAAACTGTAGGTCCCCTCCATTCCTGCAGACACGCACACAGGAAAGGTTGAGAGTTGTAAGTCGCTAGGCCCTGGTTCTTTATGAACCGTTTGTTCGGTGCCGTGACATAAGGCCATGCGACATAAGGCCATATTTTAAAATATGGATGTATGACGCTTTCATAATGTGACATAAGGGCATATTCGAACAAATGGCCTTGTGACGCTTACCTAAAGTGACGTAAGGCCATTATGGCCTTGTGTCACTTTCAGATGCATATATTTCTTATTTACCCTAAAATAAAATCTGTAAGGGCAACAAGGGTTCATTTAGATTTTAGAACTTTAAATCCTTTATTTTATGCTATTAAGTGATTTCAAATGAAAATTCTTGCATTAAAAAAAAATCAATGTAAAGAAAGTTAAAACTTTGGATAATTATGTTAATAGCAGCATTTGTCCTCAAAAATGAATGATGAATTTTGAGTGTAAAAATTAAAACATCGCATGAATTTTCATTTTCTTCTCTTCGGCAAAATTTTGTCCACCAAATTGATCTCTTCATCGGCAAATTTTTTTTCCACTACGCTTTTAGTGAAATACAATTCGAATACAATCTAGCGGAAAAAATTTAGGGTGAGAAAATTAAAAATTCGTGCAAATTTTTAATTTTGACACCCCAAACTGATCTTCTCTTCGGCAAATTTTTTTCCGCTACTCTTTGAATTAAGTAAAATTCAAATGCAACCTCTATAGCGGAAAAAAATTTTGCAGAAGAGAATATCAATTTGGGGTGTGAAAATTAAAAATTCGCGCGAATTTTTAATTTTCACACCCCAAATTGATATTCTCTTCTGCAAAATTTTTTTCCGCTATAGAGGTTGCATTTGAATTTTACTTAATTCAAAGAGTAGCGGAAAAAAATTTGCCGAAGAGAAGATCAGTTTGGGGTGTCAAAATTAAAAATTTGCACGAATTTTTAATTTTCTCACCCTAAATTTTTTCCGCTAGATTGTATTCGAATTGTATTTCACTAAAAGCGTAGTGGAAAAAAAATTTGCCGATGAAGAGATCAATTTGGTGGACAAAATTTTGCCGAAGAGAAGAAAATGAAAATTCATGCGATGTTTTAATTTTTACACTCAAAATTCATCATTCATTTTTGAGGACAAATGCTGCTATTAACATAATTATCCAAAGTTTTAACTTTCTTTACATTGATTTTTTTTTAATGCAAGAATTTTCATTTGAAATCACTTAATAGCATAAAATAAAGGATTTAAAGTTCTAAAATCTAAATGAACCCTTGTTGCCCTTACAGATTTTATTTTAGGGTAAATAAGAAATATATGCATCTGAAAGTGACACAAGGCCATAATGGCCTTACGTCACTTTAGGTAAGCGTCACAAGGCCATTTGTTCGAATATGCCCTTATGTCACATTATGAAAGCGTCATACATCCATATTTTAAAATATGGCCTTATGTCGCATGGCCTTATGTCACGGCACCGAACAAACGGTTCATAAAGAACCAGGGCCTAGCGACTTACAACTCTCAACCTTTCCTGTGTGCGTGTCTGCAGGAATGGAGGGGACCTACAGTTTATTGCCGAATCCGAACGGCTAAGGTGAGCGGCACTTTTCTATGACAGGAGATACTCTTGGAGGAATTGTCACTTCCTCGCAAGAGGTAGTAGCTCCGCAAAAAAATTAAGGTGGAAGTGGCTGGTATTGAACCCCAGACCTTTGGCATTACAGTCCAACGCACTAACCATTACGTCACGGGCTACTACTATTAAATCAATAACTACTTAAAATAATTCGTATACAAAGCAACAAAGTAATATTTTGAACAAGTGATAACCAACAAGTACCAATAATTTACGGTGTGCTTGTGGGTTCTCAACCCACTAAAATTATAAGAAAGGCTTATCAGCTTTAAAAAGTCTATTTCGGATTTTAAGTCCGCATATTTATGATCCTGTGTCAAAATACTAGCTTCTGGCTCATCATCCTATGACTTGCATTAAACAAAAACATTTTTTTTCCTAAAACATGCCATTTTAGAGGTATTTGACAAAACTATAATTTCGTGACCTTTGACCCTTTATAACGGATCTGGCAGTCATCGAATAGTTGAGGACTTTTGTCTGATAATAGGTACTTACATACATACATAATGTATGTACATACCAACGTGTATACCAAAAAGCATTCTTTGTTGGACAAAAATTTTCCTTTAAAAAAATTTATTGTTAAAGCCTAGTATGCTGCTGATAAATAAATAAATAAAATAAATTTGATGGCACAACAGCTCATGAAGAACTAGGGCCTAGTGACTTACAACTCTCAACCATTCCTGTGTGCGTGTCTGCAGGAATGGAGGGGACCTACAGTTTATTGCCGAATCCGAACGGCTAACGAGCGGCACTTTTCTGTGACAGGAGATACTCTTGGAGGATTTGTCAATTCCTCGCAAGAGGCAGTAGCCGTTTTTCTTTTAAATAAATAGGTGGCGAGGCTGGGGGTCGAACCTTAGACCTCCGGCATGACAGTCCATCGCACTAACCATCACGCCACGGCTACTACAAGTATGCTGCTGATGCGAAACGAAAAATCCCATACAAAAATGACACAACGAAATATTTCGTTCTGCGGTACGCTGTTCGATTTCGTTCATCGATAATTGTAGCAGATTATTTGGAGAGATCATCTCCCCTCTGTTTTCGCACATAATTAATTGCCTGTACCATTACTTGTTTGCGGAAAAGTTACATTTGCTCTCTATTCTTGTTTGTATATGTTGTTTCTTTCATCACGATATTGCTTTCTGTGATTTTAATGCGTTTGTGTTTGCAAATGGTGACACTTTCAAGGGGTAATTTTTCGTTATGGTTTTCGTTGTCATGTTGGAGACCAACTAAAATTTTCGTTTCATATCAGCAGCGTAATAGGCTTTACGGGGCTCAGTCTTATATCAACGGTTTTGGAAACTAGAAAGCCTCTTACTGCGCGCACTTACCGTTGTATATATGATCAGCGTTTTGTTTTCTTCTAATTAAATTTCTCGGATGATTTTGGAAAGATTTAAACAAAATTTCTAGAAGGATAAAATTCGATAACTTCTCTCACAAACCATTCTAAAGAAAATTTAATTTTTGAGTTTAATTTTTTAGCCTACTCTTAAAGCTACAGAGCAGGTAGATTTGGAAGTGCGCGTTAGACGAGTATTATTGCAATTGGATTCAAAAAGAACTTGGAAGTTTGAGAATAACGGCCATATTATTCACTCAATACATCCAGATTAAAACTTAAACCTGGATGTAAATCATACAAATTCAATGTAAATTCATCTGGATTTAAGTTTACATCTGGATGTATCGAGTGAATAATATGGCGGTTAAAATAAAATTCGTTTTCACAAGAACTTACACTGAAAGCGATTTTTTGTTTAATTTTTATTTTAATGTTGGACCTGCATCCCGATTAAAAATGGTCCAATCAAAAATCTCCCTTTATTTTTTTTTTACTTTCAGAATATTTCACCATGGCTTCGAAAAAAATGTTTTCAGTTGAACCAATGCATTAATTTTGGTTGGTTGGTTTGGTTTGGACTTTGATCAGATATCCGACTTTTATCAATGCAATATTTTTTGAAATATTTTAGAGCACCAGGTGAAAAACTATATAGCTAACTAAAACATAGGCAATTTTCTCAAAAAATGCAATATTCTTACAATCAGTTAGGGCCATTGTAAGACAGCTACTCATTTGATATAAGCTAAAACGGAAATTTGAATTTCTCCTCTAGGAAATTAAATAAAAAGTGCTCTGAACCAAATTTAAAGCAAATCGGTCAAGCTCTACCACAAATTACAGTGGACGCACAGATTTTTTGAGTGAAACTCTAAAGTATGTGTTCGTCAGATTATTTAGACAGGGTTTAGTTGGATATAATAAACTATTTTCTAAAATTCACTGGGCCTAACATTTGATAAATTTTCGCTATTGCTTAAAGGGAAAAAAACTAAAGGGAAATATAGCTATTTTCGAAAGCGAATTGTGTTTAAGTGTTTTTTGACACATCCTTATAAAAACTTAAAATGTACCTAATATTTGTAAGCTATACATTTTAAAAAGGAATCAAAAACAATCTGTTTCGTTGAACATAAAGTTTTTGAGATTACTAGATCACGGAAAGATTCAAGATTTGAAGCAATTTCAACACTAAAAAATATTTAATATTAATAATAATCACCTGTATATGGAAGATTTTGTGTGACCTTTAGTCTAATGCGCTTCGCCCAGGCAAGCCAGTTGGGCTCATCAGTTTGATGCTGTCGTACCTTTCTAAGACGCAATATTTTGGTCTGACTACTGAATCTTAATAAAATCCACAGCGCATATGCACTGCAAATTGTATTATTCTAGGCAGGGGAACATGGTTATATTCTTGCGCCTTGAAAATACGTTGTTGTTGTATGCCTGTGGTCTGGCTAATGGGCTATCACACACGAGAGCAATTCAACCAGGGGAAATTGTAACTTGTAGGCGAGGGAGGTGAAGAGTACGGAAAAAAAAGGGCAAAATATTATTCCTTGTTGGGAGCGGAATAACAAAGTTGATTTAATTTTGCATTTAAGTTGCATTTAATTATATTTTGGAAGCCGTGTCGTAGTAACGTTCGTTTCATATAAAATCGCTCCAAGAAAAAAAAAAAAAAAAAAAAAAAAAAAACAAAACAAAAAATAAAATAAAATAAAATAAATATACACACAAATTTAAAAGCAGAACTCAAATTGAAAAACACTACTACAATGAAACCCGGTTCATGTATACTAACTTTTCGGTCAGCTTTGTTTATCTCGTGTGCGACTAAAGCAATAATTATTCTGGGGTCATTCTGGTTTAAATTTGACCCAGTGTGAGATGGCCCAATGTACTCAGAAGAGGAATAACAAAAATAAAATAAAAATATTTTTGTTGTTGTTTAGTGGACTGTATTGAATTAAATTCAAATGAAAGATTTTTTGCTACCTTTAGTCCAATGCGTTTCGCCCAGACACGACAATTGGGCTCAGTCGTGCCTGGGACCTTTAGTCCGCATTGGACTAATTTGTTTCCAAACAAATATAAATCAATGGATTTATCTAAACCAAAATTGTATTTCATTTTGTTAGCCTTTTGACAAGATGTTGATTGCTGTTTCATTTTTATTTTGATTTGAATTCGCATCGATGTATAAAACTAGGCTTAAAAAAATTTATTTGTAGTTTTTTTTTTCAAACTAACGGTAAATGCTTACAAGAATACATTATGTATTTATTGTTCAGCTAAAATCCTGTTAGGAGGCTAGACCTTCTCTATAAAAAGAATTATTATAATCAAGCCAACACTTCTTTGTCAAATAAAAGCTTCTACCCTTTTCGTAGATGCGTTGCGAGTAATAAATCGTTTAGTACTTCTGCATTTCGTACATGTGCTGCTGAGAACATTTGACATTCGCGCATGTATCTTTTGCACATTTTACTTGAACTTTTGTCTGTTTTCCGTTTTGCAGACTATTATTTTTGTTCTTCAACCTCTACTTCATACCGAATCAAATAAATATAATACCGTAAGCGTTTATAATCAAAGCGTTGCTTTGGAAAATCCATTTGGCAATCCGATTTTTTTATGTCGTTTTCTTTTGGATTTTGCGAGTTTTCCATTCCTGTTGAATATGGAAAATTTGGAGTTAATAGAATGAAAAAAAATTCCATAATCGATAGGAATAAGATAATCAAAAATCCAAACGAAAACGACATGAGACAAAAAATGTTTGTATTTATTGCTCAGTGAATGTATTTTGTGGGAAGCGACTAATAAATGTTCATTAAGAATTCATTCATTAAATGTCAAATTTTGACATAAAGAAAAAAAAAACTACATATGTATACAGAACGAATAGAAAAAAATATCTGACCAAGAAAATTGGATATAAAATAAATTGTTACTAATAAGAACTAATTTATTCCTTTTTTGTAAAAGAAGAACTTGGTCCAAACTAAACCAGTTAAAATACAAAAATAATACCAAATTGGTTTGAAAGCTTCAAAACGCCAAGTCGCATCCAAAGTCGGGTTGGGCATGTTTCATTACCCTTTGAATACAATAAATGTTAGCTGTAACAGATAAGCTTCCTCAACTTCTACTACACCTACTGCTTCATAGTGCTAACTATGACGTGCTCCAGCTACAGCTTCACTTTGATTTCCAAATGAATAATCGCACTTCTGAGGCCAGAAATCGGGAAACACACAAACAAAGATGTAAACGTGAATGCTTAAGAATTCATTTAAACAGACGCAATGGTCTATGAAAAAAATTCTATGCAGTTGGCTTCTATAGCAATGAAAAGGCGACAACAGTTTCAGGCCTTACTCCCAGTACGTTGCAAGCTTCACAAAATTAATTGAGCTCTTGCTCTCATTGGGTAGATGATTACACCTACAATAAACTTCAAACACTAGAAGATAAATTATTCTTAAAACAGTGTAATTCAATGTCCAAGGATTTTCAGCGATATTCAATTCCTACGGTTATAGGTTCCTATTCGACCATTACTCGCACAGCTTTCGCAGAACCTTCGTTTGTTGAGATGGAAGCGCTCCTTCATTATTGGTTTATTTGATATGAATTTTTTTTACTAGATTCACGAGCTGTACTCGGATCATTACATTACCAGCTCACAAAGATCTTATTTAAACATTGCGGTTATTTGGTTAAAAGCACCATTTATGTTTCCATAAATCTTTTAATATGCTCTACATCGAAAAAAGGGGCTAATATATTAGTTTGTGGTTCATTTATTTAAACGCACCTGTTTTTGGGTAACCAAAAAAAAAAAAAATTAAAAAAATACGATTTTTTTTTTAATTTTTTATTTTCGCGATTCAGCGTCGTCGTTTTAATATTTAGTACATACAGCTTCCACGATTGAAAGAATCATTGGAATCCAATATTCTAAGGAAATATGTGCTCAGGTTTAGACTGCTTTCTTCGAGGAAATCGTGTCTTCAATTGGATAATACAGCTTTCTCGTCAAATTGGTTATAATTTCACATTTTCAAAAGCAAGAAAATTTTACCCCCCCCTCCTTCCTCTACCTAGACGTTGTGATTGTGAATAGGCGGTGAGTTTATCTTGCTGTAATATCCAGTAAAGCAAGATCGAAAAAGCTTTATTATTACGAGGAAAACTGGACCACCATGCCATGCTCTAACTTCTCACAGCTTGGAATTACGGCGGGTCAAAAAGTATTCCATTCCTTTTTTCATACATCGACCTGATTTTTGATTTTTTTTTAATTGTTTATCATTGTTTTGAGCACCTAAGATGCCTAAATGCTGTTTTAAATCCATCGTGTCCCTTCTAATTTTAGTTCTTTTTATTATGAGGAAGTATTTTTGATGAACTTTCAGAAAAAAATACTCCGACCTCAGTCGGAAACGCTAAAAAATGGAACAAAGCTCCTGTATTTTGTTTCAGTTTTCATCGTTTCTCGACCAATTTTATGCATGTGAGAATTAAAGAACGTAGGCACAGTTTTCCTAATGTATGAAATACATACCATTCATTCAAGAGCAAAATAAAATTTATGAAAACAAACATAGTGCGTTTACATTACATACATTAACAAAGAATGTTTGCAATTTCTTTTATTTTAGAATATAAAAAAAAAGTTACGTAAAATATTAATTACCTGTGGTTTTTCCGAAGTTCCCTTTTTCATTTTGTTTTATAAATTGGGAGTTTTATTTTCAATTTTTGTTTAGACAAAACAAACAAATATATACACCTGCAGACTGCCGTCATTAAATACCCTTCCATGAATGAAAACCTAAAATCAAACAAAGCAATCATTTTTACTATAGTATTGAAAATATTGCAAGAAATATTTTAAACGTATAACAATGCGAAACAACTAAAATTGACCAAACTTAATGCTTTTAGTGAGCGAGCTACCCAAATTGTACAAAAAAAAAAAAAAAAAAACACTTGTTGACATTAGCGCATGCCTGGCAGGCAACTGAACGTAATGCTCCTAAGCGGAACAACGAAGTTGCATGAGCAAGTTAATATCCTGAACTTGCGAAGCGGGCCACCAAAGAAACTGTTATCTAGGAAAACTGTTGACCATAGTCAGGAGTTAATTATGAAAACAAAATATTTTGGACTTTGATAATTGTTGAAAAATTATACACAATTAAAAAGATAAATACACTCACACGCACAATTATCCGCCCACTTGCATTTTTTGTCACCCCAACTCTTTAAGTTCACTATAATTTATCTGCTGATTTGTTTTTTGTTTAGCGGATATTTTCATAAGAAACAAAAAACTAAAACCCTTATTTCGCCCGATAAAATTTTCATGGAAGCATTTTTTTTGCAATTTAAGCGATTTTTAATATTGTTTCAGTTACTTAAACAACATACTGAGAAATCGGTTTTGCATCGCTACTGAAGCTCGTACACGTCTTTTTGAGGTGAGGAATGTTGGTGTGAGTGAACATGCCATCAGAATAAGGTTGGCAGAATTAAATTTCAGAGCTTTCCGACCAGCGCGCGCCCCAAATTGCTCCCACGGCACCGTACAGCAAGCTCTTCGTTTTGCGCGAGAATGTGTTAACTGGACTGCAGAGGAAGGAAGGGACGTCTTAACCTCAGACGAAAGCAGAATAGGTCTACGAGGTCCAGATGGACGTCAGCGTGTCTACAGGCAAAAAAACGAAAGGTTTGCTCTATGCACGATAACCGAAACAGTGGGTTACCAAGGAGGGTCTATAATGGTTTGGGGAGGCATCAGTTATGAAGCTCGCACGGACCTTGTTAGTGCTCGATAGAGGCAGTATGAACGCTCAGATATACGTGGAAAACGTTTTGCAAGACCTTGTGATGCCTTTCGCGCCAATTTTCGGTGAACACTTTTGGTTAATGCATGACAACCCACTCTGCCATACCGCAAATTCTGTAACTAACTACCTAAATGAGGTCGGGGTTCCAGTTTTACCATGTCCATCTTGCGGTCCAGATCTCAAACCTATCGATCATCTTTAGGACAACCTTAAAAGACGTGTCCGAGCGAGATCACATGTCCCTAGCACTCTAGGAGAGCTTAAGACAGCTGCAGTAGAGGAGTGGCACAACATCCCTCAGTCGGATGTTCAAGACATCATTGACGGACTGTCACAAAACGGCTCTACGAAGTAATTAGAGCCTGCGTCGCAAACACCCATTATTTAAAATTAAGTTTTTCAATAATTTTACCACTTTTTTTTTAACATTGAAAGATAACATCTTTTTCAGTATTTTGTGTTTTTGTTTGTTTTTTGTGTTAATTCTTTAAGAAACGTAGTTTTTTCTCAGATTTTTTGTTTTATTTTTTATTTTTCAAACTTTGCTTTCAACATTACTTACAGAGATAGCACACTTCGATTTTTTTTTTCAGAAAAGTTTTTAAACAAAATACTGTTGCATACACGGAATTTTGTGAAATATTAAGGATTCATATTAAGCATATTCTTGTTTTTACAATAATTTTTCACGGGAATAAAATTTGGGAAAAAAATTCAGGGACCATTATATTTAGAACTCTAATTTGTTGTAACAGTATCTGAAAACAACGTGTTCAGAAAAAACTTGTCAGCAATAATTTAAGATAACGGGAAATAATTTTTCATTTTTGCCCCAATAACGGCCAGTTTCTTCACAAAGTTCTAAAATCAATTTAAAACTCGACCCAGTAACTCTCGATTTATCTTTGGAACTTAGTTTTAAAAACATTTAGAACTTGATTATTTCTTGACTTCTAATCATTTCCTTAGAACTCGGTCTAACATCACTTTTGAGTTTTAAGTACTTTAGATCTCGATTTAAGGAAACGAAGTTCTAACGTATATTTTAATACTTTCGTAGCACCCAGTATCATTTTCTGACAGAAAATTCTGACAATCTATCAATAAATATTTAAATATTTGTCAGTTTAGCTTTGCTGGAAATTATAGCCCTGTTCGTTTACTTTGAAACTCTGTGATTTTTTGTGCATTTGTGTGAATTTCAGTCCAACGTTCTGTCAAAGTTCATATAAAAAAAATAAAATGGCAGTAAAATGCACTGAAAATCAGAGTTTCAAAGTAAAGGAACAGACATTACATTTCTTTAATTTTGTTCATTATTAAAAAACACATTCTCATTTTTTGTGTACCAATTTTGTTTGTATTGGTGTTAATGTTTTTATTTCATTTTCTTTTCTTTGTTGTGTGATTTCGCGTGGATTAAATTTTGAGTACTTGGTGTTTGCAAGTACATTATGTAAATATTTTTATTAGTCCGATAGGTCGCAGCAGAATTTTGATGTGGTATGAAACCAAAAAGATGTTAAGTGTATGTGCATCAAAGGGCATCCAAAGTAATTTTTTTCTAGAGAAATAAATTGAGGCCCTCGATCATTGTTTATGGTTCTGAGAAATTGTTTGGTTTGGAAAAATGGTACCTACTTAAGATGAGCTTTGAACATGCAACACCTCATGTTTTTTTGTTCTCTTTCACGAAACAAATATCTGGTGCGAGTTCAAAAATAAAAATAAGCAAAATACACAAAAAAAAAGACTTTTATACCATACTACGAGATTTTAAAAATATAACACCATCAGCATATGCAACGAAATTGCATGTGCAATAAAATTTAATATTTTTTTAAAATTAATGAGAAGGATAACTTTAAAAAAGTATTTATAAATGCAAAAATAGGTCAGTCCAGAAACGCCATAAAAACGTGTTTTTCGTGGCTTCTGTCCGGGGTTTAGCTTCACTTAAAACGTTTCTTAGATTCATATTCGCACTCTGCAGTGCCGAGATGCGAATGATTGGTCATTAAGTATTTTATTTTGAGGAAATTAATTCTTTAGATGCAGTTTTTGTTTTAAATAACAACTGCAATATTAATGCATTTCTGTTCCTTAGGCTATCTGACTGTATAAATTCGCGAAAAGGCTTAAAGTAAATATAAAATTTATCGCAAATTGATTTGAATTACATTCCTTTTTTAAAAACGTATTTCTAACCAAATACGTTTTTTGAAGAAATAAAAATGTTGTTAAACCGAGTTCTAAGTCTCTAGACCCCTGAATTTGAGGGTCCAAATTTATCGAAGTTCTATCTCAAACTGAGATCTAAATCGAAGTTCTAACGCGTCAGAACTCGGTGAAGAAATGAGTTAGAACTCAATCAAGTTCTAATTTTTCGATAATCCGATATTTAGGGGTTAGAACTTTGTCAAGAAATTATATTATATGCACTTTCGATAACACAGGCGAACAAAATTTATTTAAATTTCTGCATCAGAACTATATTCCACTCTTTCAAAGGTTTTGAATGCACCTTGCCTTTAACACGAATCAATTGCTGGATTGGCTCAGGTTTTTGAGATACTCAGCCCTATTCTGCTATTCGGTCTAATCGAAACTTTCGATTCACGTGAAATTTTTATTCAATTTGCCTTTATAGTTAGTTTAAGTTTAGTTTAGTGTTCTACTTGATCGATTTATTTCAGTAGTATATGGACTTTGTATTATAAAAACCTTCGTATTTGAAGTTCAGTAAGGCAAATTATAGCTGTAATTTACACGTAAATTACTTATTCTCAAGCTTCAAGTTGTTTTTGAATCCAATTGCAATAATACTCGTCTAACGCGCACTTCCAAATCTACCTGATCTGTAGCTCTAAGAGTAAGTCGTAGGCTACTTTTGATTTTATAATTTACAACAGTTTACCAAAAAATAGATAAAATATAAAAAAAAGTGATAAATTGTTTGAAATCTCAGATATTTTCAAATATAAAAATTTCAAAAAACAAATACAAAAGTATTTTACACATAAAGTTATTTGAACATGCGAAACAAGGCGAGCATAGGCCTGTTAGTTTAACCGTTTACCGCATGAATTATTGTTTGAAGCGGAAAAAAATAATAATCGCTTAAAATGACTTTTTTGGGCTGTTTTAAACATTTTTCATAAAAAACAAAAAAAAATTGTCCATAAAAAAACTCATACAAATATGTATATTTTCAACCCTTTACTGCATACGAAGCCAAATATGGCTTGCACACTTTTACCTCTAAAACCAGCAAGATAATAATTTTTTTATTGTGTTATTTTCAAAGAGAAATATATACACAATCAGAAATGTTTTTTTGGCGACTTAACTCACCTAACACCAAAGTTATTATTATTTGAAATAAGGAAATTTTTCACACTTCCGTTTTCAATGACAGAACGCAACCAACCGACCTGAAGGCATGAATCTTCCTTCTTGTTTGGCGAACGTGTGCAAAAGCACAGCTATATGTTCTTAAAAATGCACAGAAGAGGATCATATGTTGTGTTTTGATCATTTTTTTGTTGAAGTCAAAAGAAAAAGGCACACAACTGTAGAAAGCCATATTTGGCTTCGTATGCAGTAAAAAATAAATTTGATGGCACAACAGCTCATAAAGAACTAGGGCCTAGTGACTTACAACTCTCAACCATTCCTGTGTGCGTGTCTGCAGGAATGGAGGGGACCTACAGTTTATTGCCGAATCCGAACGGCTAACGAGCTGCACTTTTCTGTGATAGGAGATACTCTTGGAGGATTTGTCAATTCCTCGCAAGAGGCAGTAGCCGTTTTTTTCTTTTAAATAAATTCGTATGCAGTAAAGGGTAATACATAAAATCATTTATATAATTTTGTATACATACCAATTTTGATAGAAGTTTTTCCACACCAATCCAAGACGAATTTGAGCGCGTATTTAACCTTTTTTGTTTAGATCGCCTTGTAGTAGGGCCAGGCTCATTATAGTCTGTCTTCTTTTGCTTTAATTTTTTCTCGTTGTCTAGGGTACCTTATTCTTTGAGATTATTTTCGACTGCCATCGAGGATATATAATTTATATATTAATCTACGTTCGAAAGCTCGCAGCCATCAACTTAGTTTATGCAAGCGCAAGAGTATTTCACACCAGCAACAGTTCGACATCCGCAACAGTTCTACCAATTTGTATGGCTCATGTATAATACTTTAGGGTGAAGCTGGATTTTAAGGCTCGTATCCTCGAAAACAAAATGGTGTATAGTTTGATTGTTGACACTTTTAATTGTTCTTTTGTCTGGAATCAAATCCCCGCCAGTGGAATTAATCAAATCCAAAATTTAATATGTATTTTGATCATCATTGTTACGTTCATTAAAGTGGGAGCCAATCGATTTTATGGCTTTGTTTGTATTATGCTCAGTTTTTATTTTTGGTTTAGTTGACATTAATTTATGTTTCCAATTTAAGAAACGTCTTATTGCAATATTGGTGATATCTCCTGCACACATCAGTGAAATTTATAATATTTTATGTGGTGTAACATTTGATTAGCGAATTCATCTGCAATCTTTAAAGCTGTAACTTTAAAACTTGGTTCCGTAACAAAGCTCAATAACTGACTTTTCACAATTAAAACATGACTCCCTCATTTTTCACGAGCAGCATTTCCCGGATATTTGTTTAGTAGAGCTGCATAAAAAATAGATCAGTTCAAAAAGCCGTTTTTAATGCCTTTTACTGGAAACTGAAAAATATCAAATGTAAATATTTTTGTTAAATACATAATTTAATTATGTACATGCGATTAAAAGTTATATTTTTCTTATGATTGATAAACCTTCACTACAAAAATTTAGGACTCCAAATTTCAGCTGAAATAAGATACATTTCATCCTTATAAGCATTTAATTTAAGTCAAAATGTCGTTGTGAAACAATTCAACCTAGTTGAGTTGTTATGCTAAAAAATCGATTGAAAGGAAAATAAAGAGTTGAGTTTACAAAACAAAAAAAAAAAATATTTGAATCGATCTACACGCAACTAGAAAAGATGGGTTTTCAGTGAAAGTAAGCTCAGCTTGCAATACTATAATCTCTGATGGTGAAAACACAGTAAGAGAAGCTCAAGAGGAAGTGGTTTGCAAAAAAAAAAAAATATTCCAATTTCAGAACCATCCATTTTAAAGCGGATTGAAAAATTCCGGGCGGTTTTCAAAAGTGGATTGGGTAAAGAACGCACATATAAACATGTTTGCTTTTTGCAGCTATGAAGAATTTTCAATGATAGCTATAACTGGCTCCTTACTTAACTACTCTTTTTTTTATTTTTTGTAGTAAATTTTTAGAGACAAAAGAAGACTCTTTATTTTCAAATATTTTGTGCGTTCGCGCCTGAGATTGAATGTTATATTTTTTTTAAATTTACAAAATTTCTTTTAATTCAATAATTAAATTACAGTGGGCTCTCGTTAACTCGAACATACGATAGTAGCTTAAACATTCCAATAAAAAAAAGAACCAGGGTCTAGTGACTTACAACTCTCAAACATTCCTGTGTGCGTGTCTGCAGGAATGCAGGGGACCCACAGTTTATTGCCGAATCCGAACGGCTAATGTGAGCAGCACGTTTCTATGATAAGAGACTCTTGGTGATTTTGTCAATTCCTCGCAAGAAGCAGCAGCCGTTTTTTTTTTTTTTAATTATTAGGTGGCGAGGCTGAGGATAGAAGCTAGACCTCCGGCATGACAGTCTGACAGATCATCAAAATTATGGAGCACTTTTAGACACCGTAGAATCTTGTAATTTCGCACACCGGTAGGCCTTGTGATGTATACAAAGGAAAAACTCCAAAATTTGGATTTTTCCATATAGGGGTCGTGGTACCCGCCCACTTTCACAGAATAGCTATCAATTATTTAGGGCACTTCTGATTGCTGTAGAATGATAAAATTTCGTAGAGTGGTAGGCCTTACAATTTGAACACAGGAAAAAATTTTAAATTGAAATTTATCATTCAGGGGGCCTGGCATCCACCCTCTTTTCGGAAAATAGTTATCAATTCTATGGAGCACTTCCCGATACCTTAGTCTTGTAATTTCGCACAACGGTGGGCCTTGTGGTCTATACATACAAAGGAAAAAATCGAAAATTTTGGTTTTTCCATTTAAGGGGCGTGGTATCCGCCCACTGTCATAGAATTGCTATCAATTATTTAGAGCACTTCTGATTGTTGTAGAATGATAAAACTGGGAAGGGCAGTAGAGCTTGCAACGTTTACAATGGACAATTTGAGGTTTTCCACATAGGGGGCGTGGTATCAACCCATTTCCTCAAATTGTTTTCTGATTGTTGCAGAATGATGACATTTGGTACAAAGGTAGGGCTTGCAATGTGTGTAAAGAAAAAAAAAATTAAATTTGAGATTTGTTATTCAGGGGCGTGGCATCCACCCACTTTCTTAGAATTATGTCTGATTGTTGTAGGATGATGAAATTTCCAATGCAAGCAATGCAAGAAATGTTTAAGTTGATATTTGACATTCAGGGGCGTGGCATCAACCCACTTTCTCAGAAGTGTTGTCAATTATATGAAGCACTTCTGATTGTTGTAGAATTATGAATTTCGGTCGAGTGGTAAAGTTTATAATGCATACTGAGGAAAACTTACAAATTTTGGATTTATCATTCAGGGGGTTTGGCATCCACCCACTTATATAGAATTATTTATATTTATTTATTGTTCGCTGTACAATGATGATTAGTTAGAGTGTTGGACCTTAGGTGCATTCGAAAATTGAAAATTAAAGATTTTGTGTTAAAAAAAACACTTTGCAAAATGGAGTGAAATCACACCAAAAACATAAATGTAATAACTGCAATGGTAAGTTTATACTTGGCAAGTTTTCAAAACATTTTGAATGTCGAGTAATCAGATGGAAAAAAAGAAAACTTGCCAAGTAAACTTACCAAATTTTAGTCAGTAATCATTAAATAAGAAATTTCTCTAATAATTTGGAGTTATTACGATATTACTCTACTTAAAATATTTGTTAATAACTCTTCATAAACTTAGAACTTGGCGTACTTTTACTTTTCACGGCTGACTTGTAACACAAAGGTTTTATGTATTGCATGGAGAACTTGGCTCTTTTTTAACATTTATGTTTTTGGTGTGATTCCAATAACTTGAACAAATAATTTTTCTTTTTACGCATTCTGTAACTTTTTTTCCCAAATACTCTAAAAGTTGAACATGTAAAATATTTACACTCTGTAACTTGAACAAAATTAAATATGTATTTGAATTTGTGCAAGGTATCTAATATTGGTACAAAATTGAAAGCATTTAAGCCCCATTCACATGAGAGCGACCAACGAATGACGAATTTATGAATAATTGGGATTTAAAAAACCTTTAATAACCTAAATTCTTCACAAAATCTAAATAAAATGATAGAAAAGTAAATTAGATTCATGTTTACGAAATAAAGTTTTCAGTTTTAATTACTAATAGGTACAAGATAAATTTGTAGTAGCCGTGGCGTGATGGTTAGTGCGATGGACTGTCATGCCAGAGGTCTAAGGTTCGATCCCCAGCCTCACCATCTATTTATTTAAAAGAAAAACGGCTACTGCCTCTTGCGAGGAATTGACAAATCCTCCAAGAGTATCTCCTGTCACAGAAAAGTGCCGCTCGTTAGCCGTTCGGATTCGGCAATAAACTGTAGGTCCCCTCCATTCCTGCAGACACGCACACAGGAATGGTTGAGAGTTGTAAGTCACTAGGCCCTAGTTCTTCATGAGCTGTTGTGCCATCAAATTTATTTTATTTATTTACAAGATAAATTTGAGAAAACAAATCGGTCGTATCGAATTGCAATCGTTCGCGACGAACAATTTATTTTCTCAAATTTATCGTTTTAAAAATCAAAATTAAAATTTTAGTACCTATTAAAAAATTAATCTATCTTACATCATATCGTATCATTTTATTTAAATTTTGTGAAGAAAATTTAGGTTATTAAATGTTTTAAAACCCCATTTATTCATAAAAATTCGTCATTCGTTGGTCGCTCTCATGTGAATGGGGCTTAAGTGTTGCAATAAGGACATGCAAATTTCAAAATCAAAAACATTTTTACAAATTAAAGTTCTCCAGAATCTCAGAAAATCTGTTTTCAGAAACGTGTTACGCAAAGCTAAGCAAGTCTAAAAAAATGATTTTTTGACCAGGGGCCTATTTCACCAAACACTTTTCACTTTGTAACTTTTCACTTTTACTTTGCAAATAACGTTTCACCAAACGCAAATTTGCTAAGTGAAAAGTTCTATTCTGCAAAGCAAAAAGTTTTGTTAATTTGAAAAAATATTGTAGGTACTTTTCGTTTCACCAAACAAATAAACTTTGTAAATTATACTTGGAATTTCGAAAAGTTTTTCAGTAATATGCAAAGAGAAATTTTCATTTGCAAAGCGTTTTTTTATGAAAAGTTGTCGGAAAATAATAATAAAAAAAAAAAAATAACCATTTTGACAACGAAGAATAAATAATAGTGGCCAAAGAGTAGTTAAGTTCAGAATTATCTTTAATATCGGAAATAATTGTTTAAATTGGAAATAAAATAAACTACAATACAGTAAAAGGAATATGGGTTTAAGTCACTTTCAACAACTTTATCACGGTGTTGCATCTGTGCAACACCATTTGCTGGACAAAAAATTCTCTTGGAGGATTTCCTTGTGTAGCGGGATGTATTTTGACGGTACAATTCACCCATAATGAAAACAACATTATGTCAGCAGGCATTGAAAGCATGCTTTGATGATTTGTGGCCCAGATCGGTCTTTATAGTTTATATATGCTGTAAACGTAAGCTGGACAGGTAGCGTACAATGCAGTTTGCTTAGCTCGTATGTTTGAAAATATCATCTGCAGTGCAGCTGGTGCAATAAAAAAAATCGAGAAGCGTCTGAAATTTATCCGATGTATGACGATTTTTAAGTTCCAATGAGGATATAGACCATCCCCTAACTGGCTGAACAGAATAGAATGACGGAACTGAAGACGCAGACGGAACTGGAAGAGCTGTCAAAAAGTGTCGTACGTCATTTTTTTTACGTGCCCACAATGCAGATGTACAGCTTTGAAAGTATTTTGAAGAAAAACAAAAGAATATTATTGTGTACAAGCTCAGAATTCACATTTTTTGTTTCCTCTAATTTTCCTTTTAATAAATAATTTTTTTCGCGATACAAATAACCACAATATTTTTTTCCGACCCAAAAAGTTGTTTTTTTTCTTCATACAAATTGAAACGTCAAAAGTGCCGTACGTCAAAAGTTAAAAGTTGGTGAACTCTTCCGTCTGCGTCTGCGTCTCCGTATGCGTCTACGTTCCGTTGTGTTCGCAACATTGAATTTGCGTGTATTCAATATTTTGACAGCTATT
Source organism: Epistrophella euchroma (assembly GCA_947049315.1). Lineage (NCBI taxonomy): Eukaryota > Metazoa > Arthropoda > Insecta > Diptera > Syrphidae > Epistrophella > Epistrophella euchroma. The sequence continues at coordinate 112,656,885 of OX346245.1, read as the reverse complement.
CCGGCTCCGTCTCCGTTTCCGTCTGCGTCACCATTCTGTTCAGCCAGTAATGCAGTGTTAATAACACCACTAAGGACAAATTCTCCAGAGCAGAGATTTAACAGGGGTCAATGTCAATGATTTTTGATTTTTTTTTCTTTTTTTGAATTTTACTTTTCAACTTGGAATAATACGAATTGAAATGCAAAGTTGTTTTTTAAATTGGTGAAACACTTTTACTTTTCACTTTTCAAAAATAGTCTGAAAAATTGAAAAGTGAAGTCTTTTCACTTTGCAAATTTTGTAAAACACTTCGCACACTTCTTTGCATTAGTTTCCCAGGCGTGAAAAATACAATAGAATTAAATGCAATTATTTAAGCGACAAGGAGGAAGAAATTTGTTTCGAAGTAAATATAATTCGATTTGGATTTCACTTCGCATTGATGTATAAACTAGGCTTAACACTTCGAACTTTTACTTTGCAGTAAAATATTTTTTTGCAAAGTTGCAAAGTGAAAAGTGAAAAGTGAAAAGTGTTTGGTTATATAGGCCCCAGGTCATCTTAAAAATGTTTCAATTCAAATTATTTATTTCTAATATTATTTTTTACCCCCAGTTTAGACAAGCGAGTAGAACTAGTAGGATTTGTATCGTAGTGTTAGTTGTGTTAATGTTTGTGTAACTAGTAGCTCATTGCGTGTTCGATCAACTAGTATGATAATTATTTCATAAAACTTCAAACGGGAAGATGTATTTGAAAAAAAAAAAATTAGAAATAGGTATTTACATCAACAATAAGAAGAAATTCAAAATTCTGGAAGAGAAAATAAAAAGAATGTGAACAATGTGGATAAAATAAATAAATCCTTTTAATTGTTTTTGAATTTCTACGACACGACAAATTCAAATCGTAAGTCTGCAAATAATATATTTCCAACGAAAAAAGTTTCTCTGATTGAAACGGAAAACAAATACTGCACAAGTGTAAAGGGTCTCCCAAACCAACGCGATTAATCGTCGCGACAATAGAAAACAATAACAACAACGTGTTGTTTTGTTTGACAACTACGTGTTGTTATTGTTGTTTTCTTTTGTCGCAGCGATTAATCGCGTTGGTTTGGGAGAGCCTTAAAGGGGAAAACAATACAAAAACGTCAAATCACTAGCAGGCTAACTAGCAACCAACTCGCAAGCAAAAATATTATGCTATTAAAGCTACTAGTCGGCTCTTTCGTGTACGGATACACTAACACACATAAAGGCTACTAGTTCTACTCGCCTGTCTAAACTGGGGGTTAAATACTAAAAAAAATTTTTAAAAAGAAAAATAAAATCTTTTATCTTAGTCCAGTAACCATATACCTAACACCCCTGGTTTTGTATGTGTACAAGCTAACGAGTGTCCACTGTTTCCTCAAAATAACCTGGGATTTTGAAAACAAAAAATTTTAAACAATTACCACTTCCAAAAATCTTTCCAGAAAGGGATCAGTAAACGTATTCGTTTTATATTACGTAAGGGTGGTTTTTATTTCAAAAAGTTTTAAGTACATGATATGCTCTGGAGGAAGTTCAGATTTAAAATAAAGAAATGAAAAATGTCAAACTATAATATGTAGGTACTTTTTTTTGTAAGGTTATGTTTACTTTTTTTTGTATAAGGTGACGTTAACGCATTACGACGCTTCGCGCGAAGGACCCTGCACCTACTTGGTCACATAAAAAGTATCTTTACCTATAGAAAAAAAGAATTTGTAAATTAGTCACTAACTTATCAAAACCCCGACATTCAGTCCACCTTAACTGTCTTATTATTTAAAGAGCAAAATATGATGACCTGAAAGACTGAAATCGTATTTCTCTAAAAAAAATTGACTTGAAATTAAAAAGAAAAATGAATGGCAACACCTACAATTTCATGCTACAATTAAAACAAAAAACAGATATGTTTTCATTTCATTTATCCTGTATTTAATTCAAAGGGAGAAGCTGGTTTTCCAGATTGAAATTAGCTTAGTGCCGAAAATAAATCAAAACAAGGTAGGTACCGAGAATATGGAAAGTAGGTACATTCGACCGATATTTTCCATTCCATAACCTATAACTATTGATAGGATGCACCCAATGCTTTCGATTTTGTGGATTTAAACAAAATTAACAATTTAAATCTTTTAACTTCATAACTTTGCCCTGTGAAATTTTTCGCGTTTTCTATCAAAATTGATAGATGGTAATCTATTTCAAGTGGATACCCGGGGTTAGTTAACGTAAAATTTTACCAAAATTAGTTTGAACACTATAGACTAAGAGCCCACAGCAATTTTTGGGTGTGAAGTATAGAAAAAATTCAATGATGCAAAAAGATGGGTTACTTTCTATTTGCAAATGTGCAAGTCTTGCAAAGTTGTGGTTAGGGCGTTGCTGCAATAAAAATGCATTTCTTTCTGAAAGCCCAGATAAAAGGTAGGTACCTATGCCATTAAAAAAAAAAAACTATATTTGATAAAAGAGCTGAATAACATTATAGGCATGAATATGGGGGTCCAAGGCCTCTTAGGTGAGCCTTCTGTATGCAAGATGCGCCATAAAAATGAATTTTCAAGTGCGTCTTGCATATAGAAGGCCCCACCTAAGAAGTCTTGGACCCTCATATTTATGTCTATGGTATTCAGCTCTTTTATTACATAGGTATAATATTTTTTTAAGTGGTAGGTATACCTATATCTTTTATCTGCGCTTTCAGAAAAAAATGCACGTTTTCAATGCAGCATTATTTGTAACACACACCAAGTACGGCTGGCAAGACTTGCATTTTTACAAATAAAGAGTAAAGATCTGACTTATTGCATCATTGAATTTTTGCTATACTTCACACCCAAAAATTGCTGTGGGCTCTCGGTCTACCCCTCGCCCCTCCTGCCTAAACGTGGGAAAAGGATTTCCTACTATACCTACCTACCTACGATTTTTTTTTTACTTATTTCGACCCAACTTACACACCTTATCCTTTTGTCACATCTTATGCAACACACCCTGTAGATATGAATTTCCGAGATGTAAGATCTTAGCATCTAAGAAAATCTCCACTCCGATAGAAAGCCAATACGTGATTGCAAAAACTGAAGTCATCCCTACTGTGTCTAGATTCTTTGTTTTGTAAGCTTTCTGGAGCCAATAAGTTGCTGTACAACTCGAATGTTGGATGGCACAAATGAAATCTCTAGTTTTGTAAAGCCATTCCGTCCAAAATTTCAATGCTTGATCATTGAAATTCGATTCAATTTCCCTACCTACTTTTGGAATAATAGTAGTACATACATATACTATGACTTAGGTTTTCAAGAACTGAAATTGTTTTCTCCTGTTATTTTTATTAACAGGTACTTTGGAACTATGGACGTCAATTATATGTATAATATGTACTATTACTCAAAAATATCATTACAAAAAGATGGAAACTAAAGGGAACTAGGCATGGACTATGTAAAGAAACAAAATAAGCCCGCAGAAGCTTCAACTTCGTCGGTCTGCGAGATATTAAAAAATAGATTGAATTTGTGGTCAACACTACGAGCATGGATCTTCAAGATTTCCAAATAAGAATAAATTATCCAATCAGAATAAAACAAGATACCTGCCACCAACCTGGCTACATCTACTAGATGTTTTTTTCGGAAAAAAATGGCATAGTTTTAGTGAATTATAATAAAGTATTATAATTGTTTTTTTGGATGCAGAAAGTTCTACAATATTAAGTTAATTTTCAGAAAAGTAGTACCTAGGTCCTATGAATGTATAAAAAATTTGTTCAAGAAAATGGTTGATTACATACCTGCATTCAAAAAAATGGGCTTCGCCAGATTTGCGCAAGATTTATCGGTTTTATGACAAAATAAATTTATTTGCATTACAAAATTAATTAATTCACAAAGATTATTGCAGCAGACCACCAATTTAAATCTACCAAATTAAATGGCGACGGACAGGAACTATACAGTTTCAGTCAGACGCAGACCACAAGCACAACGCAAAAACAAAAACGTTATATTCTGCCGGCCGGCAACAAGCAAAAATCAAAAATGACTAGACCGAAAATTTGAAAATCCAACAACAAATGAAAACGTTCAGGAAAAAATAAACGCGATTTTATTATTTAACTTCACACATAGGTGGTGCTAAGAGAAATTTTCTAATTCACCACTGTGAAAATACTTTTGTACCAGGTTTACACTTTTTACAAGAAATCTTAATGCCGAACCTTGCATTTTGTACAGGACATAATTTTTTTTGATGGATCCGTAGGAGGGATCAGTGAGTGTGAGGTTGAACTTCCCCCCATTTGGCCGCAATTTTGGAAATGGGAGCGTAAAAAGGTCCATAAAAAAACATTGTCCTGTATGAAATGCAATAGGTAATAGGTGTGTTTTGTTCAACTCCTTAATTTGCACATTAAGAAATTCTTCACATTAAGCAAAATTTTCACATGCAAATTCTACCAACAACAAATTAACAGCACATTTGATCTTCAGTAACTCTATGGCTTAATGTGGAACATTGCAGAATCGGCACAGTAACTAGCTCAACAAAACACAGCTAATGTAACATTTCAATAGACTATTAATGAAGTGGTAAATTAAAGGCTCTCCCGAACCAACGCGCGTCGAATGAAAACAACAAGTGGTTCTCAAAAAAAAAAAAAAAAAAAAAAAACACGTTGTTATTATTGTTTTCGTTCGTCGCGCCGAATATTCGCCTTAAGGCTCTCCCAAACCAAGGCGATTAATCGCCGCGACAAAAGAAAACAATAACAACAACGTGTTGTTTTGTTTAACAACCACGTGTTGTTATTGTTGTTTTCATTTATCGCGATGATAAATCGCGTTGGTTTGGGAGAGCCTTAATACTACGTTTTCACTGCAAGTTAATGACGTTTAGATTTAATAAATCGTAGATAGTGTTTTCACCAGACAAAATAGGTTAAAAGGTAGATTTAACTTTGACAGAATCTTTCAAAATGCAGATGGTGGGTCATTTTGCTTATGAAGTGAAGTGAGATGGCAAGTTCGCTTTAATTATGTCTTAAACGATAATAATAAAATCATTTCTCGCGGATTGTATTAGCAAAATTTTCACATGCAAATTCTACCAACAACAAGTTAACAGCACATTTGCTCTTCAGCAACTCTATGGCTTAATGTGGAACATTGCAGAATCGGCAAAATAACTATCTCAACAAAACACAATAGTGTCTTAGGCCGTGTGTGAATTCGGTTAAAATCGCGTTAAATTTTATCCAAAGATTAATTTTTGACACTAGTGAGGTGAATCTGTACGTAGAATTGTCAAATTTTAATGTCGGATAAAATTTAATCGCAATTTTAAACGAATTCGCACACGGCCTTAATTTAATCTTGGATAAAATTTAATCGAAATTTTAAACTCCACAAGACATACAGATGTCGCACATCCAAACCACAATCCAATCAACAATCAACTTGTTTTTTTCGCACTGGGCACTTTATGTCATGTCGTTAGTTACACGCCGCCTCCACAGGACATACAGATGCCCAAGATCCAAACCACAATCCAATCAACAATCAGCTTGTTTTTTCCGCACTGGGCACCTTATGTCATGTCGATGAATTCCACTAATAAGTCAGAGCAAGAGGACCATACAAAAATTCCTTTCAGTACTACTTCTACCTCTCTCACACACATGGAACGTCAAATCTCATGGCCAAGCTTTGAACAGAGCTCATGTCTTGTTCAAAAAGTAGTTTTCGTCAACATGTTCATGACATGGTTTGATGGTTGATTATTTTGCGGATTAATGTGAAACACTTCAGTTGTTGTATTCTAGCCCAGGAAGATTTATAGTTTCACTTAGAAAAAATTCCAACAAAGCTGAATTTTGGCAGATAGCTTTATTATTATGTCTTAATCATTTTCTAAAAAGATGGTGGCTAAAAATTTTAAGGGTAGTGAAAGGGGGCAAAGTCCAATTTTTAGCAAATTCGTCAAAAACTATCAGTTCTTTTGAAAAAAAGGGGAAAGCAAACGTTTTAGATAATTTGATTCTACACAAAATTTTAGATAATTTCTTTTACAAAGGTTGTTTTTGTAATTCCAATGGCATTCCTTTTTCTTTACATTATCAACAGCTTCGTTCCGATTGGGAATAATTTCAAATCACTCATTCTTATTTAAATAAAACTTCCAAATACCATGAAAGCAATAAACGAACGCAAAAATAATTAAGGCCGTGTGCGAATTCGTTAAAAATTTCGATTAAATTTTATCCGAGATTAAAATTTGACATTTCTACGTACATATTCACCTCACTAGTGTCAAAAATTAATCTTTGGATAAAATTTAACGCGATTTTAACCGAATTCACACACGGCCTAAACCAAATAAGATATTCACCACAAGGAAAAATTCACCCGCAAATACAGCGAACACCACTGACATGAAAAGACACAAAAATAATTAGACAAACAAAATTTATTGGTTATTTTTTTCATGGTTTTACATTAAGACAAAAATAACAAAAAACAACCATCTGTCAAATTCAATGTCAGAGATCCATATCAAGATAAAATATCTCAAGATGAACATTCTGAGATGAAATATCTCCTGTCGGGGTGTTATAATGTGAATACGGGGATGAATGAAAAAATTCTTCAGTAAAAATCTCATATATATATACCTAACCTCTATGCCAATGATCTCTATAAAAGATCTATAGAGATCATTGGCCTATGCCATCTCTCGGTAATGAGGCCTTAGCACTATGGACGAAGCGCTCACTGAAGTGTTGACGAAGTGGAGTAGTAAACGAGTAGCGACTGGCAGTGGAGTGGTGAGCAAGTGGCTTGGCGATGGAGTGGTGCCGAGATGATATGAAAGTGATTTAACGCGTACTGCGGTGGTAAACTACGTTCACCCACCAGCTCAGTATAGGAGAACCACAAGCGTGGTACAAAATTCCACTCTGTCACTACTCACTTGCCACTTGCAAATTAAACATGTTCGAGATATGTGAGTAAAGTAAGTAAAAGCCTCTTCACTTTGATGAGCGCGTCTTGATTTAATTAAATAGGTTTTACCAATTCTACCTGCTACTTAGTCACCACACCACTACCACTCCACTGCGTCACCACTTCAGTGAGTGCCTTGCCTAACGTTTCACCCTCGAAAACCCATTTGTTTACATTTTTGTTTTTGTAATTTCGGTGTAGTGTCGATGAATAATTGTGAATTGCAACAACAATTTAACGGGGTAGTGAACTGAGGAGTTCCTTATAATGTGTGCGTTTCACGTGGTTTTTACACACAGCTGATTGCTGGGGCTTGTAGGCAAACCGGAATGACAGCCGAGGATTAATATCTTAATAATGTCTGGATTTAGATTATTCAAATTTTCCAGTTCAACTTTTCTTGTTCCTGGGTGAGCGGGCTAAGAAGTGAGGTGGATCCCCTTCACTTCTTACCCCGCTCACCCAGGAACAAGAGATCGGAACTGGAAAAGTTGAACAATGTAAATCCAGACAATTCAGTATCTTTGCACTGAGGTTTGACTTTTTTGAAATTATACCTTGCACATGAGAGATAATACACGACTAGAGAATTGCGAATGGTCACGTATTTTGACATTTCATTTAACTGATTGGTCGCTGTTAACTGCGAATTGTCACAAATCATAAGGAAGTAAAAATAGAGATTGTAGTTAAAATTTGAGCAAATTTTCTATTTGCCATTTTGTGGAATGCTTCCTGCTGGTGTGGATTGCGAATTTATGTTTGACAGTTTGTAGAAGATATAAGTTGTTGGTCACGTTGAAAACATTGAAATACAACATTTTCTAATTCAAATTAAGTTTTACGCTGTGGTTTCTATTTAAATTTTTTGATTGTATCATTTATTCACATTGATGCTTGAGCTTTTCCAGACACAATCTTGAAGACGTCAAAATCTTTTTTGAGGGAAAGCAAATAATGCATACATATGCATACCATATACATCCACAAATAACAATTCAAAACTACAATTATTGTATTTATTAGATTTTTGATTTATTAACAGTTACTGCATATAAATAATTCGAAATAGTCGGGTATATGTTTTATTTAAGATAAAAGATTAAATTTGGTGGAACAACAGCTAATAAAGAGCTAGGGCCTAGTGACTTACCGACTACCCTCAACAATTCATGTGTGGCGTGTCTGCAGGAATGGGGTGACCTTCAGTTTATTGCAAAATTCGAACAGCTAAGTTGAGCGGCATTTTTCTAACAGGAGAGCCTTAAATTGGCATTTCCCTAGACTCTTCCTATTTTAAAATACCAATTAGTTCTCAATTTTAATGAGGATTCTTTTTGCATCTAGTAGAATATAAAAACGGTATTGTAAATTTTCATTTTTGCCCATTTATGCTTCTTACCGAGCTTTGTAAATTGTCCAAGTTTTTTAATCGAAAGTGAAAAAATGCAATAAAAGGCCAAATTCCTAAACGCAAAACTTGCGCAAATTATGCTAAGCAAACAGTTCCAAAATGCAAACGTAAACATCCCTGCTAAGCACATTGTCCACAAACGCAAATGCAAATGTCAAAAATATCTTGCGCACTTCACTTGCATTAGCATTTCAATTTGTTTTTGTCTTTTGTTTTAGATTGCTTTTTTTATTTGCTTTGCAAATGTTGCGTTTAGGAATTTACCCAAAGTCCCTAAGGTTTTCTTCAAAATTTTATTTTTGCAAACGTACTTTTGAGTAAACTATTACAATTTTATTTTTATTTTAAATAAGAATATGAACATATAAATATTATTTGTTTTATCTAGTATGAATTCAATTTTTAGTTCATAAGTGCAAGTCCATATAATATTTTACCATTTTATACAGAAAAAAAGGTTCTTGTAATATTTTATTTTCTTGTCTTATGTTAATATATATTTGTATATAAAATGTATTTTAAATAGTCTTTCAAAAAGTTACAAATTATACCTATACATAAATATTTCTTTAAATTTGTTCCAATTTTGTTTACAGACATGCATTGCTTAAAGAATTTATATTTTAATTATATGTATTTTGTTTATTTATATTTTAATTACATGTATTTATTTATATTTAAATTATTTTTGTTTTAATTACATGTATTTTGTTTGTAAATCTTCATCTTATTGGCTTTGAAATAACATGGCAATTAATAATAATAACACAATTTATTTAGATTTTATTAAAATAATTTTATCTACATATTTTCTGAATTTCATTCGAATTAAATTCCTAATTCTTGTATACTTTGCTCATTTTCATGAATCATAATATGGTTTATTTTTTTAACACGTTTAGTGCCAGTTGTACAATTGTAGGTTAAATGTTAATCCGTGCTTCAAGAGTTTTAATTCACCGATTTCAGCGGATTAACTGAGGTTCAGCAATGTTTCAGCCATGTAATTAGCTATAATCACATGCTTGAACGTTGAACGTTGAAGAAAGAGAAGGGAAGATCCCACCCAAATGGACGGAATCTACCCTTCTCTTTCTAACTCACTTAAAATCTACCCATCTCCCTGGATGCGCCGCTCGTCAAAAATACAATGTAAACATCGTCTTAGTGCCTGTTTACATTGTATTTTTGACGAACGGCGCATCCAGTGAGATGGGTAGATTTTGTGTGAGTAAGAAAGAGAAGGGTTAGTTCCACCCAAATTACGCCGATGCGCCAGTTTCATTAAATGTTTTCGGATTGAGCAGGAAGAGTTTTTTTTGTGCGAGTGAGAGATACATGGTTGTTAAGGATGTGAGATAGGGATGGGTAGATTGAAATGAAAGAATTTTTTCTCTATAATGTAAACACGAGGAACATTTTGATGAACGAAAATATGCTTTGTCAAAAATACAATGTAAACAGGCACTTAGGGGCTAGTTTGGCAGGGAGAGGCAATTTCTGAAAAATTGACTTTTAATGGAAGAATGCTTAATGGAAAATGCTTATGATAGAAAAATAAACATCACCAAAATTCAGCTTTGTCGGAATTTTTTCTCAATTTCGCCATTTTTTGGTCTAATTTTCCTGGGCTATATTACCTTCTTTCAATAAAGCTATAGCATGTCATTGTATATGCACTTTCTTTAATTTTTGTCTTCCATTTTGCTTCAATTTTACAGAAACTACCCCTCCCCGCCACCGGGGGGCGGGCAGATAGAGTTTTTTGCCCACACAATTTTTTTTCGTATATTGATCCCAGGATTCATATCCCAAACTATAAAGTACGAATTAGAGGACACCGTGTATATTGAATAGGGTTCAATTATTGCAACCTTAATATTGACCAATTATTTCATGGTCTAGTTTTAAACATACAGTTCAAATTAATTTATTAGGAATTATTCAATCCAATACAGCTTTTATTCAAAGACTTGATACAAAGATTTGGATTCAAGAATAGGTATTGTTTTGTCGTACAGATTAAATCAAGAGGTCTTGCAAAATAATTTTGGTTTGTTGCATGAAGAATTCCGATTTAGATTAAAGTCCTACATTTTAATACAGGCAATGTAACTGCAACAGGCAACTGTAACAGAATACAATGCTGGAACCGGAGCTGCAGACGGAACTGGAAGAGCTATCAAAAAGTGTCGTAGGTACGTTATTTTTTTTACGTGCCCACAATGCAGCTGTACAGCTTTGAAAGTATTTTAAGAAAAACAAAACAATATTCTTGTGTACAAGCTCAGAATTAACATTTTTTGTTTCCAATACTTTTCCTTTTAATAAATTATGTATTTTTTTCGCGATACAAATAACCACAATATTTTTTTTCCGACCCAAAAACTTGTTTTTTTCTTCATACAATTTGAAACGTGAAAAGTGCCTTACGTGAAAAGTTAAAAGTTGGTGAACTCTTCCGTCTGCGGCTGCAGCTGCGTATGCGGTTACGTTCCGTTGTGGTCGCAACATTGAATTTGTGTGTATTCAATATTTTGACAGCTATTCCAGCTCCGGCTCCGGTTCCGTCTCCGTCTCCATTCTGTTCAGGCAGTAAGCTTTGACGATACCCCTGATTTCGAAGCGCCATTGACAGATTTGCAAGCATTGCTTGATAGTAAGTAATTTATGTTATACGAAATGAAATAAAAATTTATTAATTTTTTTTATTTTTAATACTTTATTATTTAAAAATAAAATTGTCACACATTTTCTTCCAATTATGTGGCAATGAAGCTAAAGATCGCTGTATTGGAACAAAATAAAATCCAACATTAAATTCTGTTTCATATGCACAATAGCTTCTCAACTAACATAAGCGACGACGCGACGCACGTATAAAATTTTGTTACTTTTATCATTTTTTCCGTATGTTTTTTTTAAAATAATTTCTTTGTTACTTCATTTTGAGGGCTAGGTACTTCATAATGATTGTTCTACTTTATGGAACATCATTTGCAATTGTTTTTTTTTTTTTTCCTGTTTATAATATTGATTCATTTAATTTATAACCAGCTTTTATAGTTCTATTTTATCTACTCGTAATTATCAGACAACATCTAAGTCAATATTTAATTAAAATACAAACACTTTATGGTCATTTCTATTGTTTCAGATGAAGACAACGATCGGACCTTGTGTAAATTTTTCTATATAAAGCACACTGAAAACGTAGTTTTTCAGTATCGCCAAGAAACTTCAAAATGAAATTATTTTATCTGATCTTCGCTCTGATCTTCGTTGCAGTTCAACTGAGTGCTGCAGCACCATCCAAGTCAAAGAGCCCACGTTTGTGCCAAATCTACTGTCCCGATGTTGAAGAACCTGTTTGTGCTAAACGTGGATCCGTCACAAAGATCTTCTCAAGTCCTTGTCGCTTGAATGCTGCCAATATGTGTGAAGAAGGAAAAAGTAAGTTATAAAAAAAAATTACTATCGTAGTAATTTACTAATTTTATTATTTTAACTCCAATTTTCAGAATGGACCAGATGTTAACGGTTAAATTTGAATTGCTTCTCCTTTTATTCCTAATGCTTAAATGAAAACGATAAATTGTGAAAGTTCTCATTAAAACCTATTAAAAAGCAAAACTTGAAAATTTGTAATTTTGATTTAATTGGAAAATTATATTGTTCATTGACACGTTAAGTAATCTGCAGAACAAATTATATAAGAATATTTGTGTTTAGACGGAGACCAAACCAAAAAACTAAAAGAAAACATCACTCCGAATAAGGGAAAGCAAAGGCTCCAATCTCTCTTCTTTTATCGATTTGGAAAAAGTTAAGCACTCTTAAGGCCTGGCCAGACAGAGCGCGGGCCGACGGACGGGACGGTCAATACTTTACTATAGAGAGAAAGAACGCGGCGGTCAAATTTTGTTTGTAAATTTATACAAAGTCCACTGGACCGCGTTCTGTCTGACCAGGCCTTTAGTCAAAGCTATTTATAAGGCTGTTTTGAAAATTATTCAGTTTATCAGTAAGTCCCCTTTCACACAAGGCAACTGAGTTGCCGGCAACAATTAGTTCATTGGTGAGAAGGGCAGGAAGAAAGAGGGGGAAACGAAATCTCCCCGGTCAACAAATTCAGGAGATTCTTTTGACGTTTCTCTTTACACTACGTTTGTGTGCGTTCAATCAAGGTAGTTTAAGAGGAAAATACAGCAAGGAGCAAAGTCTCCTTCGATTTTGTATCTTCGTGTGAAAGGTACAAGAGATTGTTAGTCCCCTTTCACACGAAGATACTAGTTGCTGGTGATTTTTTTGACGTTTTCTTTAAATCTCCTTAACAATCTCTTGTACCTTTCACACGCAAGCAACAAAAACCCGGAGATTTTCTTTATTTTCCTTTTAAACTACCTTGGTGGAACGCACACAAACGTAGTGTGAAGAGAAACGTCAAAAAAATCTCCTGAATTTGTTGACCGGGGAGATTTCATTTTCCCCTCTTTCTTCCTGCCCTTCTCGCCTATGAACTAATTGTTGCCGGCAACTCAGTTGCCCTGTGTGAAAGGGGACTATCTCTTTCCGTTGCCAAGACAAACAGAATGGTTTTGACGTATATTCATCAAGTTGACATATTGTTTTAACGTAAACGCCAAAATTTGGCATATATGTACGTGCGTTTTAATTTCTTGACTTATGAAGTAAATACATTTTTTTACTCAATTTTTTATTGGAATGACGTTCCCATATTTTGACGTACGTGTATGGAATACAAACCAAACTTTGATTTTAGTGGCGTATACGGAAAAACTCATTTTTTTAATAAATTTTAAATATTTTAAAAACCAAAAAAATTTGAGAATACCTTCTAACATTTTTTCAAAGATGATTTCCATATATATATCATGTCAAAAAATAAAAAAATCTCAGCGGTTTGTTTTCATGCAGTTGGCAGCCAAACCTTTAAATGCGATTTCCCAAAAACATTAAAATGGCGTTTACGGCAACCCAATATTAGAGAGACGAATTGTGACTTGGAGAATGAAGATTTGCCATCTCATTCGGAAGATGAATGATTTTTGGGTGCTGTAGCTTCTTTAAAGCTTCATAAAAATTAAAAGTTATGTTGACTCTATGTTGGTTGCCTATGGCAAGCAACAGTTTCAAGAAAATTTCCGTCTAACTACGTTTGCATATGAACAAGTTCCCAGCGAAGTTTCTGGGAATGTTTCCCTTTCCACCATCGAAAATTGTAAACGTTAATAGTGGTCATGAGTTTCTCTCTGAATTTATTGGTATTGAATTGAAGTTTCTAGAGGAATTTGGATGTCATTTAAATAAGCAAAATTCCAATTTTCGAAGAAGGAAAACTTTCCCGGGGAAATTTTATTCACGATAGCCCCGTCTTGTATATGTTTCTTGAATTGATATAATGTTTGAATCCTGAGACCTAGTCCGCACAGGATTCAAATATTGGTAATTAGCTTTGGAATTACATATTATTTTGCTTTTAAATTATGCTTTTATAGCCTATAGGTCATTTTGTGAGACTTGTCAAAAAGCAAATTGTCGGGGTGCTTCGTAAGAGTCATGTTCTAAATGAAATAGCATCGAAACATATCAAGTCGCCAACTGGAACGGATTTGGAAGCTACCAAAGCTATTTTCGCCTCAATGTCGCCTTTTTTAAAATCTAATCGGTACATAATTGTTGGAACTGATGTTTCAATAAAAGCGCACAGGCAACAAACAAGAGCATATTATACCAATCGTAAAGGTTTCTTTTCTAATGCCTAGTGCGCAGATCACGCTTAATTTATTTTCCATACAAATTTCCCCAAAGATACATTTTAGAGAGGATTTTTATCAAGGCAGTACGCACTTCACGCGCTAAATTTTAAAAGTCTCCACTTGATTTAGCAAGCGAAATGATGATCAATGTATTCTTTTACAGATAAATTTTGACATTTCTGCTTTTAGCAAACGCTTGTAGAAATAAAAATTGAAGAGATAAAATTTAGTCTAGCTTTAGCTGCGTACCTGGCTTATGACATTGCAATGTGTTTGTGATGCGAAGATGAGGTATATTGATTGCTATACCGGTTGGCCTAGCTCTGTCCCGGATATAAGGGTTTTTTTAAATTAGCGTGCTGTATTTTAAAACCCAGAAAAATTAGATAAATTTTTTTCCAGCAGGTAAACACATATAATACATGGTTAAGCTGGTGTATTCCATCATTTATTTGGCGACGACAGCTTAAGAGCCCAAACAACATTTAATAAAAAGCATGCTTCAAGAGTCCTAATGGAGAACAGATCTGGATTGCTTCTTGAAAGATTTCTTCGGTTAAGAGGCCTTTTACATGAACAGAACAGTAATGCGCTCTTGAAGTTCAGCACCTGATTCCTCCAGCTCATTTGCCGGCTCAACTAGTAAACGCGTTGGCCTTTAGATTGGAGGCCGTGCATAAAGGCATGATATTACGCTAATTTTGCGAAGAATATCTCCTCAAACTCCTCCCAATAATCGAATGTAATGGTTGCAGACCCCGTTACTTTTAAGCCATCTTTATTATTGTATATCATTTTTAATAGATTGGAAAGCTTGTTTTTAGCTTGTTGTTCGCTAAAAATGTAATTTTTTTTCATATTTCTTTTTTATATAATCTCTGTAGATTTTTAGAGCTATATGTATTGCAGTGATATTTTTTTCTTTGTACACTGCGCGTCACTTGAATAGAAACAAGCGTTTTCCTTATGATTAAAGAACCTCGCGCTTTGGTATATGTAGGTTGGCGAAACACTAAATTTTTTTAATTTTCCCAAAGCCTTTACAATAAAGAAAATATTGTTTTACCACGAATCATGCAATTTTTAGAGGTTTTTTTTAGTTCCGTTGAAAGAAAGCACTAAGTTTTTCTTGCGTCACTTGAATATAAACAAACGCTACGGTTTTGTTCTTTATTGTTTGATATATCAGTTATGAGTACTACAACCTTTGTTTAAAATTACTGCATAAACCCTATTAGGAAGTGAATCGTAGATTGATTTAAGGTAATTAACTGGCTGAACAGAATGGTGACGCAGACGGAGACGGAGACGGAGCCAGAGCCGGAGCCAGAGCTGGAATAGCTGTCAAAATATTGAATACACGCAAATTCAATGTTGCGAACACAACGGAACGTAGACGCATACGGAACTGCAGACGCAGACGGAAGAGTTCACCAACTTTTAACTTTTCACGTACGGCACTTTTGACGTTTCAAATTGTATGGAGAATAAAAACAACTTTGTGGGTCGGAAAAATATATTGTGGTTATTTGTATCGCGAAAAAAATTATTTATTAAAAGGAAAATTAGTGGAAACAAAAAATGTGAATTCTGAGCTTGTACACAATAATATTCTTTTGTTTTTCTTCAAAATACTTTCAAAGCTGTACAGCTCCATTGTGGACATGTAAAAAAAATAACGTACGACACTTTTTGACAGCTCTTTCAGTTCCGTCTGCGGCTTCAGTTCCGTCATTCTATTCTGTTCAGCCAGTAAGTGAAATGTCACTCCATGCTTCTTTTATGGCACTAATCAGTGATTCTTTGCTCTGATATTGCTTTCCAGCATTGTAGACTTGACGAATCATCTACCCCCATTGGCCATTTAAGCAAATTGATTTTTCGGATATCCAACTTTTTACGATCCTTGCGTTGTAGATTGGTGCATTATCTAAGATATTGGTCCAAGGACATCGCTTAATTTAGAAACAGCTGCTTCTATTCTTCTTGTTGTAGGAGTTTCCCGTCATTTTCTCCTTTGGGAATTCCAGATTGATAGTTCCAAACCCAGAAATCGCACCCCAGACTATTACACCACCTTCCCGGCTATGGTGGTGCTCCAAATAACGTGGTTCCTTCCGCAAATCATGGAAATAGTAATTATATCTATCTTGACTGGACCATCCAAGTCAAATTTCTTTTCGTCTGAAAAAAACGACTCTTGCTTCGACGTCATATGCGTTCTGCTAAAATCCAATTGATTTTGTTTTTGATCTGCATTCAACAGTGATTTTTGTTTTTGCAATTTAAGGTGTTTCAAAGGTTAATTTAACGCTTTGTCGTGCTAACTTTCGCTTTAATGCCACTTTTTAATCTAATTTTACCTGCGAAGTCACTTGAATTAGAAGACAATCTAAGAATACTTCCTTGGTCTGCCGCTGATGTTGCTCTTGATTGGTGTTTTTAAGCTGAACTTTTATTAAAAAAGCTTGGCGACTACTGTTTCTATTGAAGTGAAGTAAAAAAACAAAGTGCTTTCTTTGAAGGAAAGCAGAAAAAAACTTCTGAAAATACATTTATAAGATTTTCTGCATTATTCCTGGTAAAACATTATTTTCTTTATTGTTAAGGCTTTTGGAAAATAAAAAATATATATAGATTCGTCAACTTGTCAAAGCGTGGAACCCTTTTATTGTAAGGAAAACCCTTGTTTCTATTCAAGTGACGTGCATAGTTCAATTAAAAATTTTACTGCGGCTGAAGTCCATTTCAATTTGGGAGACTGAAAATAAGAATATTTTTTTGAAATATTTTCTTATAAAATGTTAGATATTTTCAAGAATAGTTAGATAAAATCACAGAGTAATCATAAACAAATCAAATTCATCTGTCACCAGACATTTGACAGATTAACCATTTCAACTCATATCAAGGAGATGAGTTGGAAAAAGTTACTTTCTGAGACTTTTACTTTGAGTTTAGGAACGATCTTATAACTTCGTAAAGTTAACTCAAAGCAAGTTTTTTGAATTAAAGGAACGACCAAAGTTAACTATGGTTAACTATAGTTGACTTAATTAAGAAAAAGAACGCACTACTGGACTGCATGGTTTACTCAATAGAATAGGTTCACCCTGCAAACGACAACGAATAGGCTTTTTCAAAGTTAAATTTCAATAGGTTTTTGCAATGCTCCCCAAAAAAAAGCCTTTTCCGATGGGTCAATAGAATAGGTTCACCTGCTTCAAAGTAAGATTTGGCTCGGAATTCCATAGATCAGTGAGTGTTTTATTTTACTAAGATAAAGTTCAATTTATCAAAACACTTTTTAAAACAAAATGATTCGTTTACAGGGTGAACCTATTCTATTGACCGGCAGTGTATGTATTCACTCGATAGCTTATGCCTATTACAGTTGGGCCTTAAGCCTTATCCTGGTAAAAAAATAAAAAAAAACTCACAAAATTAAGATTGTCAATGCTTATTTAATTTTATTAAAAGTAAGAATGATGCGTTTTTCTTTAAATTATTATTATATACATAAGTTTTTATGTAATAGTTTCTTGTTCTTTGATAGTTCCCTCTGAAGAAATTTCACTTTTTATTGGTTCGTCTGTTTTACCATAAACCAAACAAGGAAATCGCTCCCTCAGTGCCAAACGATATTTTGGATGGCTTGATGTTTTGAAAACAAAGAAGAAAGGAACTTTATAAAGCAAGTAGTTTTAACTAACGATAAAATCAATAAAAACTTTGTATAAGTACCTTATTCCATAAACAACTGGATTATAAGAAGATCCAGCTTTTGCAAATGCTGCACCCCAAATTGAAATTGTTGGTGTTAGAGCATCTGATTCGAAAAATCCCATAAAATTTAATATTCCATAAGGGGTCCATGCAAGAAACCAAAGTGAAATAGAAACTAGGGCTATTTTAGCCAGCTTTCCTTCGGTACTTCTATTGGCATCTTCGGAAGACCGCAATGATTTGATATTCATTTTCTTGGCTTGTTCACGCATTGCCTTCTCATGAGCTGCTACAGCCTTAAAGGAAAAATTACAACAAATATTATTTTGTTCTTGTTAATTCATTTAAGTTTGACATTACTGCCATAATAAACCAATAGGAATAGCATATCAGAAACAATGGAAGAATGTAACAAAAAATTGTGTAGGCTATCAAGTAGCTCTTGGGATTCCAGTCTTGAGTGAGGTAATCAACTCCACATGAAGTCAAATTTCCCTCGGGAATATATCTAAAATCGTAAAGAGGTTAGGTATTAATCTTAAATATTTTGTTTAATCAAAGATACCTGCTCCATCCAAGCATAGGTGCAACTGTCCAAAAAGCCGAAAAAGCCCATATAGCTATAATTTTAACTACTGCCAGTTTAACTGTCATTGGGCGTCCAGCTACACCCTTCACTATAACCTCA
The DNA here is from genome assembly GCA_947049315.1 of Epistrophella euchroma. Classification (NCBI taxonomy): domain Eukaryota; kingdom Metazoa; phylum Arthropoda; class Insecta; order Diptera; family Syrphidae; genus Epistrophella; species Epistrophella euchroma. The sequence continues at coordinate 112,638,256 of OX346245.1, read as the reverse complement.
TATCTATCCACCGCTATCATGCACATTGTCCAGATGGATACACATCCGAATATTGAACCTAACATACCATAAATATCACAAACCAAAGGCCCTAATACCCAAGTCTCGTGAAATAAATTGATTGTTATCATGGGGCAGCTGGTTGTCATCATGGAAAAATCCGAAAACGCCAAGTTTAAAACCAGCAAATTGGCTGGTGTCCTGAGGGCTTTTGTTGTTGAGAATATATAAACCACCATGCCATTGCCGAAAAATGATAATATACCAGCCATTCCGAGAAAAGTACCAAGGATTTTAGTCATTACAGGTTCCATAGGAGGGAATCGGTGCCAATAGGGATGAATTAAGTGTAACATATCCGGAGTGACCTGTCAAATGAGTTTATTAAATACTTCTCATTATGAGAATTGTTTAACTTACTTTGTCAACAACGGAGCCATTATTAAAGGGCAGATATCGCGGTCCAATTAAGGATTGCATCCTTGTATGTGGACAAGTTGTATTTTTGTTCTTTAAAATTGAAACATTTTATTTTTAAAAATATCCATATATTCCTCATCGAGCTGTATTTTTTCGTTTGAATTAAAACGACTTAACTGAGCATTATATATATTCAACTTGAATGACTTTTTAGCTACTGGACATTCTTCACTTATTAACTTAATTATGTCCCAAGAAGGTACATAGATACACAGTCTCTTATTTTATCGGTTAACAGTAGGGCCGCGTTATAATGTAAATGTGACGTTTGAAAAAGCCTCGGAACATAAAGTACCTATAACTTCTTGGGTATTTCTTAAAAATCATTGGTGTTGTCAAAAGCTGAAGCGTTATATTTTTCCTTCAGTTCGGTGAAGTGTTCTCTATTCTCAGGATCAAGCTCAATTCGAGTCGAAGAAACAAGTTGTTGGAGATTCGTTGGCATATTGGTATTCATTCGTTTTCTAAACTCATATTTTAGGCGCTAGTTATATAGCTATCATTGAAACTCATCATTAAAAATTTTGATGATTTATTTTAAGAAATTAATTTTTCTGGTTAAAAAATCAATTTATCAGATCTAGATTTTGCGGCAGTTCTACCCCTCTACCACTATACACCAGTACAATTGACAGCTAAGGTCCTTATGACAGCTAAGGTCCTTATGACAACATAAGGTCCGAATATACACTTATACCATGACAAAAAAAAATTAAATCTGCAATCGTACTCCATTCAGTTTGGCCCAACCTTAGTCATGAAATTCATGAAATTACTTTTAATGTTTCACTGATCATTAAATTGCAATCATTGAAATAATTATATTATGCAATTATCCAAATAGGAGTCTATTAAATTATTCGACCACAAATATTTTGGAATATGTAACTAGAAAAATTACAATAAATGTCTTAAAATTCTTAAAATTCAATTAAACCCACATTAAACAGTTTAAGACAATGAATATGGCCCATGATTCTTTTAACTTCTTAAATCTCTTGTACCGAAGAAGAAACCAAATCGTAAATCCCTTTTCACACGAAGCAACTGAGTTTCCAGCAACAATCAGTTCATAGAAGGGCAGGAAGAAAAAGGAGTAAACAAAATCTCCCGGTCAACAAATTCCGTAGATTTTTTTGACGTTCCTCTTCACACTACGTTTGTGTGTGGTCTAAGAGATTTCCCACAGTTTCCTTTAAAAATATTTTGCTTGAACGCACACGCCTATACGTACATAGTTTGAAAAGGATTGTAAAAAAAAATCTCACATGTATCATTTTCTTATACTTTTTTGATATTGTGTTAATAATCAGTACGATACTGTGGAAGGGCTTTTCAGTGAAGTTTGACATCTCTAATATTAGCCGCGTTTTATTTTCTACAGATCTGGATCAGGATCATTTTTTAACACGTAATACAAAAACAATTCGGGATCCTGCTCTCTATATGGATCTATTTCAAAGATCCAAATTTTAATTCTTACTGTGGCGGGTAGATGGCTTTTATGGTAAGGTAGTGTTAATTGCAGTTTAAAGAAAAGAGACAGGAAATAACTGAAAATAATTAAAACGTAAGTAAAAATGAGATGTTCATATAACACTGCTGTTATTGTGATCCGTATCGTTTTTATTTTCAAGGGATGACCCTGATCCAGATCCGTAGATAATAAAACGCGTCTATTGCTATCTCACTTGCACAGGTTAATCTTTTCGTTTAGTTTAAAAAACAGATGATAAAATCCAGGGATGGTACGCAAACAGTGAAGGACATTGGTGCAACCCAGATAAATTTATCAGGCCGATAATTTTATAATACTACGTTTTCACCGCAAGTTAATCTTCTTTAGATTTGATAAATCCTATATAGTGTTTTAACCAGACAAAAAGATTAAAAAGTAGATTAATTTTGACAGAATCTTTCAAAATGCAGATGGTGGGTAATTTTTCTTATCAAGTCGAAGTGAGATGGCAAGTTTGATTTGTGTCAAACGATAAAAAAAATCAAATTGCATTGCGCTGAATAGGTGAATAAGTCTGTTCGAATTGTAAAACTATTGGTCCTATGAAGATTTATATTAGATTTATTTTAAATCACGGGATTTGGGAGGAGATTTATGGTAAATCTATCTAAATCTCGGTTTAGTGGTCGTTGAAAATGTAATATAAGAATTTTAGCAAAAACTGTTTTTTGTGGATTTTGGTGCAACTGACCATAAAGGAAACTAAACAGTAATTTCAAAAAAAAAAAAAAACTGTTACAAATTGACATGTCTACAGTTACTTTCTTCCCTTAAATATGCGAACAAAATTCTCTGTTAAAATCGGGTTAGGGTTTTTGCTATAAATGGGTTTTACTGTTTCTATTTCTTTGATATAACACCCATGTCATCAAAAATTGTGTTCGATTATCTTTAATACGAATGCTTATTCTATCTTCTGCGCGTCTAACTACCATCAACGATGTATTTAAAAGGCTTCACAACGATTTCAAATCCCTTTGATAGTTGATTAAGCTTAGAAGGCCGCACTCACTTACTAAACTACTTATGGATAAAGGATGGTGAAGAAAGTAAGGAGAAAGGAATGGTTATGCGATATGATTGAACCTTTGAAGTCTGAACATCGGTTTTATGGTTTTGAGTTGAAAGGTTTAATTCATTATTATTATTTTTTTCATTAGTAAGACTTGCTGCTGTTTTGTAAAATGGAATTGTGTAGTTAATGTGTTTAATTGATTTTAAATTTGATGTACTCAATGTGGAAAAATTACAATAATCGAGTCGATATTTGTACATAATATTTAAATCTTGAAACGGATTTTGGAGAATTTTTTTTTATTTTACATTCCAATATAAACAAGTATTTATCTTAAATCAAAGTTTGGTGAAATGAATACAAGAAAAAAGTAACACTAATTTATTTAGTCAATCTTGTAGAAATAAACTATTGAATCTGTTCACCAATTCTTATGCAGGTAAATGTAATAAAAGCAACTTATTCTGTTTACATTAACAAAACGAGAGTGTACTTTTTAAAAGACAATTTAAATTAGTGTGTTTTATTCTCTTAATGCTTGTCCCAAATATCGCTAGAAATAATCTAGCTACATGTAAAATTTTTTCTTCGATAACAACTGTGTGAAAATTCTACTAGATAGATAGAACGGCAACCCTGCTTATGAGCTATCAAAGTTTAAAGCGGCCTATACACATAAGACTTGTGTCGACACTGGTGTCGGTGTACTCAAATGTGGTGTGTTAGTGGGCAAGAGTCACACCGATTTCGGTGTCGAACACGATGTTAAGAAAATCAAAATCTTTTGATTTTTTGTGCCGGTGTTGCTAACTGGTGTCATGAAACCGGTGCACACACTTGTGTTGTGTGTATGGGACGCTTAAAAGAGCACCTGCTCATGCCCAATGATTTCCGATTTAAGTTCATTAGGACAATCTCTTTGGGAAAAGTTTCGTTCTACATACTTACTAAGTTTTACTGCAGCTTAGCTTACATTTTAAGTTAGTGAAATTTATTCTGTCAATATATTGATTTTTGGTGGGATGACATAATGTCCGCGGACATAATGTCCATGGACATTAATTCTGCACTAACGGACATAAGGTCCATGGACATTATGTCTTTCTTATAATGTCCATGGACTTAAGTTCTTTTTAAAATGAAGATAATATGACATAATGTCCACGGACTCTTTGTCCATGGACTTTGTGGCTGCTTCTAGCAGAAATAATGTCCATGGACGTTATGCCTGTTTATCGAAGACATAATGTCCATGGACGATTTGTACATTTTGGACGGACAAAAGGTCCGTGGACAGTATGTCGTTTTGTGCTAATTAAATCATGGATGGACATTATGTCCGTTGAACAAGACTTATTGTCCACTTGTTTAAAACTTATATTCCTGAAAAAATAATTAAACAATAAAGTTAAGGCTTAACTACATTCAAGACTTTTTGCAAAAAGTACAAAAGTGAAAAACTAAAACATGCGCTAGAAATGTCTGTCTGCGAAAAAGCCGGCGAAAATAGTGTTTGATATATCATTTCAGACTGATACTACAGATAAAACACAATTTTTTCGCACACAGTCATCTCTAGACATATTTTTGCTCATCACATTTTCACTTTTTGCCCTACTTTTTGCAAAAAGTCTTTGATGTAGTTAAGCCTTTATTCATTCTTTTCAATTTCATGTATGTATTTCTTAATATTATAAATATGTATATTCGACTATATACAGAATGCTTATTTACAGATAAACTTTTGTAGAGTTTGAAACGATTTGTCGACAGTTAGTCCCCTTTCACACAGGGCAACTGAGTTGCCGGCAACAATTAGTTCATAGGCGAGAAGGGCAGGAAGAAAGAGGGGGAAATGAAATCTCCCCGGTCAACAAATTCAGGAGATTTTTTTGACGTTTCTCTTCACACTACGTTTGTGTGCGTTCAACCAAGGTAGTTTAAAAGGAAAATAAAGAAAATCTCCGGGTTTTTGTTGCTTGCGTGTGAAAGGTGCAAGAGATTGTTAAGGAGATTTAAAGAAAACGTCAAAAAAATCACCAGCAACTAGTATCTTCGTGTGAAAGGGGACTTAGGACATAAAATGTTGTTTTGGCCATCTGTACAGTTTTCAAATGCTTGTTGACAAATATTTGCATAGCAGCTGCAAAAAATCTTGATGATTGCATCGCAGTAGGTATGTGTAATTTCGATATTTACATTTGTAATGAGTGATCAATGCGCGGGGGGGGGCGCGGGCGCGGACGCGGGCGCGGCGCGAGGTGCGGTGGGATGGCGCGCCGGTACCGCCCCACACCCATAATTTCGTATTGTTTTAGTACCTGGTATAATATTTCTCCATCGGCAGCAAAAGAGCTAGAAAAATTTGAGAGAACAATCCTAAGATTATGCAGTGGAAAATATCGCAAACCGAATAAAAAATGGTTTTCCAACTTTACTTTGTATAATTTAACAAAGGTTAAACCACTAATGATTTATATGAACCTCACTTGAATGATACACTAACTCTTACTTATTATGAGAAAGCCTCATTGAATGTCCTCAGAGGATAAATATTATATTCGTTTTAAATTTTTGAAAAAAAAAAAAAAAAAAAGTGTTTTGGAAAATTACGAGTGTGTTATACATGTATATATGTATCTAATATACATATATTTAAATAATGTATTATATTATGAATATGAATATATTACTTATGCATATCTAAACTTATATGTCTGATTTGTGTGGCATAACCATTGAAAGTTTAATTAGTACATATCTTTATCTTATTAGTTTATATAAGTAAATCATAAGTTTCTTGTTCCAATATATTAAATTATATCATGAACTAAGTAACTGCTTTTATTAAACTTATATTAAACTCTTTACTCGCTGTTATCAGAAAAATAACTTATAAATGTATGCAATATGCATCAAATGCATCTTTTGTTTTTTTATTTTATTTTTAGCTCTAGTCATTATTAGTTTTAAGTTTGGCCTTTAAAAGCAATTATATGAACGTATGTATAGAAAAGATACAATTTGCAATTATGTAACTAAATTGTTAGAAAGATATTATAATTATTCTTTACTTAAAACGTTTGTTTAAGCCAGACATATTTTAAAGTCGGCTGCACAAAAACAAAAACAACATTGTAATCAAAACTAAATTTGTGAATTTAAGCCTCAATAAACAAACTGAACTGAACTGCTGGTTCGTGCAACAATTTGCTGACACTGCGTCTGGATGCAGACACTTCATGACAATCATGGGAACAACAAGAGCTTGAGAAGAAATAGTATTTAAGCGATAGTTTTTAAGTTACAATTGTTCATTATCATTTTGAAGGCAGAATCGCTGCCAGTGAAATAAATAAAGTTTTTTTTAAACAAATAATTTTTAAATAAATTAATTTAGGTATACAGGGTGATCGGTATAAGATGTACCAAACTGCTGGAGCGAGTAGGTTGGATTAAGACAAGAAAAAAATCGTATGGGAGGCGGGTCTATTTCCCCCCGTTTAGGCAGGAGGGCAATTTTCTAAAAAGTTGACTTAAAACAGAAAAAAAATATTTAAAAACAACGGTACAATTTAAAATGTCATGCTATACCTTTTTGGAACTTTTTAAAAAGTAAAAGAAGACTGACTACAGAAATGATCCTATGAAGTATAGTCGTAGTAGCCGTGGCGTGATGGTTAGTGCGATGGACTGTCAGGCCGGAGGTCTAAGGTTCGATCCCTAGCCTCGCCACCTATTTATTTAAAAAGAAAAAACGGCTACTGCCTCTTGCGAGGAATTGACAAATCCTCCAAGAGTATCTCCTGTCACAGAAAAGTGCCGCTCGTTAGCCGTTCAGATTCGGCAATAAACTGTAGGTCCCCTCCATTCCTGCAGACACGCACACAGGAATGGTTGAAAGTTGTAAGTCACTAGGCCCTAGTTCTTCATGAGCTGTTGTGCCATCAAATTTATTTTATTTATACCTTTTTGGAAAGCCAGAAATCTCTTCTTTGATTTTAATTTTAAATTAAGTTGTGTTAGTGAATAGTTTTTGAAAAATTAATTTCCAAACTCGAAATTTTGAAAAAAAAAATGAAAGAAAAATTTCAAACTAATTTTTTTCAAAATTTTATGCAATTAAGTATAATTTTTGCTTTCAAAAATCAATGCTCTTATTAGCTTTCAATCAAAAAAAGAAAACCGGATGCTAAAATGTCTTAGTTTTTGAGAAAAGTGAAAATAACAGGAGGAGCAAATTTCTAAAATAATTGACTTAATACAGAAAAAAAATTATTAAAAAACATCGGTAATGGCTAAGACGACTTGCTATACTTTTTTGTTAGCCCAAAAATATGTGCTTCCATTTTGCTTATAAATTAAGTTCTTTTAGTGAACAGTTTTTTAAAACTTAATTTTCAAACTTAAATTTAAAAGAAAAAATTTTAAAATTGTGTTCAAACTGATTTTGTTCAAAATTTTACGTTATTTAGTAGTATTTTGATTTTTAATATTCAATACTCCCATCAATTTTTAGTCAAACACTAAAAAACCAGATGTCAAAATGTAGTCTAGTTTTTGAGAAAATTGAAAATAATAAAAGTAAGTTTTCTTTAAATTCGACTTCCATCCGTTATTTTTTGTTCAAAAGATCCTATTTCTACAAAATATGTAGGAAAGTAGATTTCGTTATTTTCAATTTTCTCAAAAACTAAAAGACATTTTAGCATCCGGTTTTCTGTTTTTTATTGAAAATTAATAAGAGCATTGAATTTTGAAAAAATAAATTATACTTACTTATTATTAAAAATTAGTTTGAAACTTTTTTTTTTCATTTTTTGGAAATTAATTTTTCAAAAACTATTCACTAACACAACTTAATCTAAAATAAAAATCAAAGAAGAGATTTCTGGCTTTCCAAAAAGGTATATCATGGCATTTTAAATTGTACCGTTGTTTTTAAATATTTTTTTTCTGTTTTAGGTCAAATTTTTAGAAAATTGCCCTCTTGCCTAAACGGAGGGAAATAGACTTACCTCCCATGCGTTTTTTTTCTTGTCTTAGTCCAACCTACTCGCTCCAGCAGTTTGGTGCATCTTATACCGATCACCCTGTATAATATAATGTACTAAGTACAAAATGAAGGAGGAATGTACCTACTTACAATGGAAAAACACCATGGTTGAGCAATTCGAGAATTTTGTTTGCACGAGCAGTTCCATCCAATCCATTACATTCATTTCCACACCATATACATGTTAACAAGCATAGGCAATATAACGAATATGCTTTCTTTATTTTTAGCAATTGAAAAATAAATCCAATTTCACTAAAGAAAAGAATAGTTTTGACATTGGCATAGGAATGAGTTAATTGCATTGTCTACGACCGGTAGTCTGCCGTGTAACTACATTGTATGTACTTATAATTAGCTAAAGTTGTAGTCCATTCTTAAACTTAACAAAAAATATTTTCTAATCCAAACGAAGACAATGTTAAAATTTTACATCCAATATCACCAGGCAAATATTGATCATTTTCTAATTTTTTTTTTAGAAATGTATGTTTGCTTCCATAAAAATTGGCGTTTCGTCGCGGTGACTTCACTCTTGAACTCATCAGTTGACTATAGTGAGGGCCTTTTTCTATCAAGTTCAGTCTTGGGGAACAAATTGTTAACGTACCTTCATATTTTTATCAGTTGATTTGTTGGTCGTAAGCCAAATACAAATTCTTATTTCAGATCAAGATTATGGTGCCAATATTGTAATTAAACAAACCAAATTGAACTGAATACTGACTGATGAATTGAATGATATTTGAGTACACACTATTCATCAAGCACACAGTCAGTCAATATTTAAAATTTGTGTGAGCATTAATTTGGCCGACGACAAACCACCATCACTCAGAGTGTACACACTATCAAATCAATCATGACCCCATCCCTATGGACAAGGGATACTCGTATAGATTTTTGTCACATTTAATCCGAATCATCATAATATTATCACAATCAAAGAAAATCGGAAGTAAATCAAGGTTAAGTTTGTTGGCTGTGAAAATAGGGCTAAAATAGGAAATTGTGGATTGTTTTGTTGTCTACTTCCATCACCAATCAATAAAATAAGGGAGTCAAAAATGTTGTCATTAAATAAAAAGTATTCATTTGCATGCTATAACCGCTAAAATTAACTCTTAAAAATGTTCGGCTTGTAAGTATGAAAAATCTTAAGTGTATGTAGTTATAGGCAGGGAGATACAGTTGAAATTTTGAAACTAAATAGGTAATACTATACGAATAAAGAAAACAAGACTTAGTAAGGGACCGAATCTCACCTTATTCCACTTGTTTATGTTGATGCTAATTTTGAGGAATGTTAAAAAATTCACGACAGATACCTTCTTATAGATACAATGGTGAAATATAGATTCTATTATCTGATTCGAAAATTTAAAAAGAAAAATAAAGAATCGTGTCTATTTCGGCTTAAAAAAGCTGACCTGTTGAACCCTCTTTCAAATTATAAACTTTTACTATTCCGTTTTTGTGCCTACGTTTGGTAACTCTCATCAAAAATCAGTCGAGAAACGTTAAAAAATGGAACAAAACTCATGTTTTTTGTTTCAGTTTTTATCGTTTCTTGACCAACTTTATCTATATGACAGTAACAGAACGTAGGCTGGGCACTGACATAATGCTAAAAATTATGGGTTCTCTGTCAATATTGGATAGATATTTGTATAGATTTTTTGTAGCAAAAAGATATGGGGGAAATATATATTCCAGTTGAATTGATGGGAATGAATGGAGAGTAGAATCAATGGCGAGCGGTATAGGATACATCTAAGTTACGTATCAAAATGTTCCGTTTCCAAAATTTCCTTTTACTTTTGATATTATGAACAGTTTTTTCAGAACCTTAGTAGCCAAGCCTCTTTCGAATCGAAACATAAAGAAATTCAACTGTTAACACGTGACTTTTTTCCCTGCAATCAAAAAAAATTATTAGGGGTATTTACGATCGGGTGCAACTCGTCTAGTATCGTTGTAAAAGTGCAAAAGTGTAACATTTTCTTACACTTCAACAACAAAATATACTGAAGACAATATTACAACACTTTTGCCCTTTTACTATATCTCAACCTCAACCCCATTGCAACAGAAAAAAACAAGAGTGTAAAATTTGCAAACGTGTATTTGATAGCAAGCCAAATGTCATTCTTGCTGTCAGTTGTTCTTCGTGTGTGTATTTTCTGAAGTGTTACAACGGAATAGAAAAAGTGCGTTCACGATGCACTAAAAAAAAAATAAAATTTTGCAATTTTACTAGACTTGTTGCACCCGATCGTGTATACCCTATCGTGAAATTTTGTTATGGAAGCTCATCTTTACCAGAACTTTTAACTAGACAAGTATCAGAATGATAGTGTACTGCGAAAAGAGGCCCCTTGAATCCGAGGCGAGCTCTAGCGGCAGGAATGTGTAACATGTCGTGTTTCACTTAGAAACAGTTTGTCCTTTTATCTTAGAAAAGGTTTGTCCTTTAAAAAAGTAATCTGAGACGAAAACTAGTTTATAAATTCTTTACATAATTGATTATGACCAAATTTTTCATATCTGTCATATTTACAAAGTTACTTGGTGCCTAAAATGTTTAGGTATACGCGTTATTATACCAAATTCAATCGTCCAGCAGTTTTTTTTCAGGTGGGGGTAGGCGATCGAAAACGTCTGGCACAATCCTTTATTTTGTGTATACAGTATACAGGATAATTCGCATAAGGTGTGACAAAAAACTAGAGCGTGGATATAGCTTGGGTCGAGATAAAAAAAATCGTATGGGAGGGGGGTCTATTCCCCCCGGTTTACCGAGGAGGGACAATTTTTTAAAAAATTGATTCAAAACAGAAAAAAAAATATTTTAAAAATAACGGTAACCCTTACAATGACATGCTATAACTTTTTTGTAGAGCCAAAATTGTCTTCTTTTAGATTGTTTGTGAATAAAGTTGTTTTAGAGGAAATAAGATCGTTGGAGCACCAAAATAAAGGGTTGAAGTCAAATTTAAGAAAAACTTACTTTTGTTATTATCAATTTTCTTAAAAGAATAGAAGACATTTTGACATCTGGTTTTTAGTTTTTGACTATAAATTTATAGGAGCATTAAATATTAAACACAAAAAATATGACTTAATTACGAAAAATTTTGAACAAAATAAATTTTAACACATATTTGTTTTTTTTCTCAATTTTGAGTTTGAAAATTTATTTTTTAAAAACTGTTCACTAAAACAACAGGATCTAAATAAATTTATAAATATGACAGATATTTAAAATTGGGTCTTAATTAATTATGCAGAGAATTTTTGTCTTCGATTATTTTTTGGAAAGACAAACTGTTTCTAAGTTAAACACGAAAAACCGAAAAAAAAAAACATGGGGATTCATGGGGACTTTTGTACACTTCATCATTAGGCCTCTCTTAGATAATAAGTGTGCCAAGTTTCAAAACTGTTGGATTTTTGTACAGGTGAAAATCTTCATTGACTGGACTAAAAGTGTGATCACGAGGAGAAAAGAAATGGTAATTTGTGTTTGGTGGGAACCAAGGTCTTGAAACTAAAGGAAGAATAGTTTGTTTTTAGAGGTACATTTTATATGAAAAAGGGGTTCATCCTCTGCATTAGACTTCAATTTCTTGATTCTATCATTACACTCGGAGAGAGTCCAAAGGCATTGGATAATTGGTTGTTCGTTGGTCCTCTTAGGGAGGCACTTTTTGGTTCATTTCCGGTGAAGTAGAAGGCGAAAGCGAAGTTCGGTTATTTCTGCGAGAATGGATGTAGTATGTTTAATATGATCCAATATTTCATAAATCTTGTAGGAGTTTTCTCTGATTTCTTCTTAGATTTCACAAATAGAAATTCACGCTGCAGCCCGTCACTGACCGCAAATATCATTTATTGGATATCAGAAGTTGATTTGCATTTTTTAGATGCATATTAATTTATTTTATAGAATGTGAAATATATTAAACAAAAAAAAAAAAAAAAAAACATCCAAGACGAACAGCAATGATGATACCCCTATCAGCCACACAACTGAAGGACCAGAGACTATTATTGTTGTTATTATTTATTGTTTTGATTTTCATACCGCCGGCCGACCAGCTGAAAGGGTAGTTGTTCAGAATACATGTACTTATGTAAGAAGTGGTGTCATCTCTTAAAACACGTGGTAAATTATATTATTTAAAGCCGTTTCAATGCGACCATTTGTTGATAGAAGGTGACGGTACATAGCATAAGTGTTTTATATCAGCAGGTCGATGGAAAATAAATAATATAAGTTTTTTAATTTTCTTCATATTATATTTTGCTAAAAAAAAAAAAAAACAAAACGGTTGTTAAGAAAAAAAAGGTAAACAAATTAAGCTTTTAATTCAATTACGAATACAGAAAACTATAAGAATCAGTGTTGACAAAAGTTTGATTCAAACAATAAGCGACTCGCCCTACAGTCGACAGGCACTCTATTCGCAAAATAGAGTGGCTAGCATATCGAAAGATTTCTTTTTCCAAAACTCCTCAGTTAAAAACCACAATCCTTTAAAATGGAAAGGTAAGTTCGATGTGTGAGCTTGAAGAATAAATCAATTAATTTGTATTGCCCGCCGGCTATTTTCTTCGATTACAGTTTGCAATACATTGGGCCACACTTTGCTGCCCTCCAAAATGGCTCTGTTACCGACAAGGTAAGTTGATCTTATCGGAGGTTATACATAAGGATAATTATGTACTTTATTTTAGGTAACACCCGATATGGCTCACCTTATCCATCCGTATTGGAATAAATTCCCACCTGTGGACCCCTTAATGACGAAACTTCTGGGCACCTTTTTGGGCATCATGGGATGTCTATCGTTCGTTGGAAACGGATTGGTTGTTTACATATTTTCAACGACGAAAGCCCTCAGAACGCCAGCCAACTTATTGGTCCTGAACTTGGCATTTTCGGACTTTTGTATGATGGCTTCTAATTGCCCAATGATGGCAATAAATCTTTTTTTCGAAACATGGGTATTAGGACCGTTCATGTGCGACATGTACGCAATGTTGGGTTCGGTTTTTGGTGCTAATTCAATTTGGTCTATGAGTATGATAGCTCTGGACCGATATGAAGTTATTGTCAAAGGTGTTTCTGGACGACCAATGACAATAAAACTGGCTGTGATTAAAATTATTATGATATGGACAATGGCAACTTTTTGGACTATTGCGCCAATGATGGGATGGAGCAGGTAAAAAAATCTAAAAAAAAAATAGTTTGATTCTAGTGAAAAGTGTTTAATTTTATTTTAAGATATGTTCCCGAGGGAAATCTAACATCATGTGGCTTAGATTATCTCGAACAGGATTGGAATCCAAAGAGTTACCTGATATTTTATACTATTTTTGTATACCTGCTTCCTCTGTTTGTTATTTGCTATTCCTATTGGTTCATTATTGCGGTAAGTAACTCTAAAATGTATGATTTAATATCTTTTCAATCAAAAAGTGACCCTGGCTTCTTGTCACTTACGAGTATTCTTAAGCTAAAGGAGTTCAAGTAATTCGACTTGATTTTTAAATGTTCCCACTTGGAGATCTGTACTGTGGAGCCCATAAATGTTTTCAGATAAAATTTTTAATTATAATTTGGGCAAACTACATCAGCTTAAAGCATGGATGAACCTCAATCTTTATGTTGTGTTGAGCTCTTCCTAGTCCGGACTTAAACGAGCTGCTTCAAACGATTGTTGTTGCTTTCTTTTCAGTAAGGGCATACTTATGTTGAAGTCTTAAAAGACATAATAAGAATGGACAAATAGTCCTTATAAACAACTTTTCATGGCTCTGAAACCTTAAATTAGTCTGAAAAATTTTACATTATACTTTCCAAGACCAGGACCCATGTTCTATAACTCTCACATCGAAAAAATCAGTCGAGAAACGCTGAAAAATAGAACAAAACTCATGTATTATGTTTCAGTTTCCATCGTTTCTCGACCTATGTTATGCATGCGAGAAGTTACAGAACATGGGTCCAGGTTCTTCCACTTAAAAAAATATATATTTTTAGGGGTACTGCCTCTAGCGAGAAAGTGATAAGAATACTCTTCTCATGAAAAAATATTCTCTTCTTAGCCGTTCGGATTCGCCAGGAAATTGTAGGTCCCCTCTTTTCCTGTCTAACAACATGCACACAAGAGTGATTAAGAGTTGTTAATCACTAGGCCTTGATTATTCACGAGTTGTTGCGCCACCAAATTTCATTTATTTTTCCCGAATGACACAAAATCCTGAATGTAAAAAAACCCGAATGAATGACAAATGCAAAAATCCTGAGTTATAAATTGCAAACAAAATTTACGTTCGATTTTGAACACTTAAATAGTTGTAAACTATGCGGGATATCGGCCATCGATCGGGGATTCCGATCGTTCAGAATTTTTTTTTAGGAACTTGGTACCTGCTTAGATTTTGGAATTCATTATTTCTGGCTCTGCGAATTAAAATTAGGGATTACTTTCCCAACACGTTCAAAATATCTAAGAACCTTGGTTTAATTAAATTCGTTATGTTATCGATAATTGCATATTACAATAGATACTACATCCCTATTAACTAAAAATAATACATAATAATTTACATATTCTTCAAATATTTACTTAAAGGCTGTTGCTGCTCACGAAAAAGCTATGCGTGAACAAGCCAAGAAAATGAATGTCAAATCATTGCGTTCTTCGGAGGATACCGAAAAGAGTGCCGAAGCTAAATTAGCCAAAATCGCTTTGGTTAATATTTCATTATGGTTCTTCGCATGGACACCATATGGAATACTTAATTGGATGGGATTTTTTGGATCGGAAACTTTAACTCCTACTCTAACTATTTGGGGTGCAGTATTTGCCAAATCAGGTTCTTCCTACAATCCTATAGTATATGGCATAAGGTAAAATATTAATTACATATAATTTTTAACAATTTTTTTTTAACTAAAATTCCTTATTATTTCAAGCCACCCTAAATATCGTATTGCTCTTAAGGAAAAATGCCCATGCTGTGTGTGTGGAAACACAGAAGAACCAAAAGCTAGTGATGCAACTTCACAAGCAACTAACGCTGAAACTCCAGCGTAAGCAAATGGACTTTTTACTAAACTTTGTGTAATTTATTTTTAATTAAGTTATATTAAGATACCATTCTTACTTACTTTAAACAAACCGAAATAAAGCATTGACATCTTAAAAAAAAAAAAAAAAAAAAAAAGTATTTAAGATCATTAGGTTTGTTCGATGTCAGCCCTGGGCGCACTGGGTCGCCCTGAACTCGCTCTAAAGCGTTTTATGTCACCATAGGTTATTTGCACTCTGTTCGATGTGCGTTCGGGGCGAACTCCGAATGCGCTCTTACGAAACCCAGGTTTTTTCTCGGAGTGAGAATTCAGAGCTATTAAAATTCGAATCACCTGTTTGCAAATTAATGCAGTGAATTTTGATGACGAATTTAGATGGTAATTATGAGATATTTTGTTGATAATTGTGTTATTTGTTTCTTCCATATAATTTTAAACAAAATGGCAAGTCGATGAAAAAGGAAAATTAATGAATAATGTGTCAAAAAAATCATGAGCTTAAACTTGTAGCTCTGAGGTGTTCGATGTAAAATAAAAACCCGAGCAGCCCTGAGTTTTTTGACATTTGATTGACATTCCCTAGGTCGCCCTGGGGCAGAGAACATCGAACAAAGCTATTAAATCAAACCCGTTTAGAGCTTAACGTCTTTGTTTATGTGATTTCTGTTATCAGCAATAACTCCTCGTTTTCATGAGTATTAAGCCGGATCCACACATGTCTCGTGTGGTGTGTTGTGGAGTCGTGTGTCGCTATCGCCCCAATGTATTACATATGCGTAGATCCATATTTGTCTCGTGTGATGTGTTGTGTCGAAATCTATTTTTAAACGATTTCGCCATACCACGCTATGGCGAAGACATTTTTTTTTGGTGTGCGGAAAAGAGAAAACAATGCTCTTGTAAACAGATAAATAAAAACTAAAAAATGTAAATTTTTAAGACAGAACGCTTGATTAGTGTACTCACTCCACAACAACAACACACCACAAAAGGCATGTGTGGATCCGACTTTAATGTGCGAATTTCATTTGGGATTACTTTCACTAGAATCCTAAAGGTTAGGTGCACGTGGTAAACTGTCTAACCCCCCACCTCCTCGAACTACTCTCATGGCTATTCTTTAGGGGTTCTTCCTCGGGGAAGTGACAAATTCCCCAAGAGTACAATTACTTATCACTTCCTGTCATGATAAGCGATTCTAATTTGATGTTACTGTTCCGATTCAAATGAAAATTACAGGTCTATTCTATTCTTGCCAACATTTAATATTCACACAAGGAATTAATGAGAGTTGTAGGTCCTGGTTCTCCACGAGATTAAGCATAACTTTTATTGAAGAAATCCCAACTTATGGAAAAATTGCAAGGTTTTTCCGAGTTGGGATAAATGTTCTTGAAAGGTAGGGAAAATTTAGATGAAGAAACAATGTCAAGTCCTTGTGAGAACTATGCTAGTAAAAACGTGTTGGGCAGGTATTGATAACTTTTCAAAAATACCCCGACGCCACCGTAATAAAAAAACAAACACTTTTGTACCATCATACAATGAAGAAATTAAAGTATAAAGTTATTCATGTTCAACATTTCATTCCTGGTTTTTAAATAAGCCTTAAGTGGTAATCCTATAGAATTTGTAAGCGGAAGATTCTCGCAAGAAATCCCAACTATAAAACTAAGTTTTCGGGATTGAAAGACTTCCATTCCCATCCCCATCCCATTTCGTCATCTTGGAAAATTTTTAGGAAACTGCGTGGTGGGCGAGAGTAAGCTACTTAAAGTTGTACTATGTTGCCGGCAATCAAGTTCCGCGAAGAAGCTCCGAGCAACCAAAAGTTTTGAGGAACTATATAAGTTTCACAGAGGGCATTCTTCCACATATCTAATTTAATGCAAATAATAGGTTCGGAGTTCGGAGCCGATATCGGAGAACTAAAATTGCTGAACCACGGATTATATATTGAACCACATTTGTACAACTAGCCCTTAGAGGTTTGGGTTCAAGCCCAAATCGAGGCCAAATTCTTTTCTAGTATACCTCCAGTTTTTGCTGGACAAAATATATTGTTCCCTTTTTTGGTCCAGTGTCCTCAATACGAAATTTAATACCTAGCTTGGCTAGCGGCAAGGTCAAAGCAGTTCACTTATCTTTTTCGTCCAGTTTATCTGCCATTTTTATCCTACATAAATCTTAACTGGTACACATTGATGGGTGATTGATTATTGAGTTTTCTGCGCCCTCAACTTTTTGTCCCTTAAATCCTCTAGTTTGATAAGTTATATAGGTACATAATATTCTTCTATTAGGTAAAAAATAAAAATAAATTTGATTGCACAACATCTCATGAAGAACTAGGGCCTAGTGACTTACAACTCTCAACCATTCCTGTGTGCGTGTCTGCAGGAATGGAGGGGACCTACAGTTTATTGCCGAATCCGAACGGCTAACGAGCTGCACTTTTCTGTGACAGGAGATACTCTTGGAGGATTTGCCAATTCCTCGCAAGAGGCAGTAGCCGTTTTTTCTTTTAAATAAATAGGTGGCGAGGCTGGGGATCGAACCTTAGACCTCCGGCATGACAGTCCATCGCACTAACCATCACGCCACGGCTACTACTATTAGGTACTCTTGGTTTATCTCAGCTGACTAGGAAGGAAGTCAAATATAGATGTTCTATTTCTTGCTTGGCTTATAAATTGGAAAATCTTTGACTTCGATAAAATTAATTTATCCCTTAGTCGCCTCTTACGACAAGCGCTGTTTGCTGGGATGCGCTGCAGTGATATTCTTAACCCGTCCCTGCACGGGTGTTTTCACATCAGCCTTTTTTATTTCAGCTTAACAATCAATGAAATTCCAGTTTAAAAGCAATCTCAGTTACGTGAACAGGATTCCTCAGCAAAATTTCTCAGTTTTGCTGTCAAAACTCTGAGGAAAAAATATTTTTTGGATTCGCTTGTTCATTATTTGAAGTTGAAAAATCTCAGAGATCTCTTTTTCCTGGAACACGCCAAATATATAACAAAATAAAAATATAAATTTTAAGATGTCAATGCTTTATTTCGGTTTGTTTAAATTAAGAATGGTAACTTAACATAAATTAATTAATTCAAAATTACATAAAATTTAACAAAAAAGCCTATGTTCTTATTTAATTTATGCAGGCGTTTCATTATTAGTTGCTTGTGAAGTTGCATCACTAGCTTTTGGTTCTTCAGTTTCACCACAAACACAGCATGGGCATTTCTCTTTAAGAGCAATGCGATATTTTGGATGGCTGAGGAGATGATTAAAATTATTTAAATAAATTATAACTATGGATGTATTTATAATATTTATACCTTATACCATATACAATTGGATTATATGAAGAACCAGCCTTGGCAAATACTGCACCCCAAATGGTAAGTGTTGGCGTAAGGATATCCGATCCGAAAAATCCAAAAAAGTTGAGAATCCCATATGGTGTCCATGCGAAGAACCATAATGAAATATTGACCAAAGCGATTTTAGCTAGTTTAGCCTCGGCGCTCTTTTCGGTATCCTCCGAAGAACGCAATGATTTGACATTCATTTTCTTGGCTTGTTCGCGCATAGCTTTTTCGTGAGCTGCAACAGCCTTTTAATAAATAAATAAATACATATTATTATAGAAATGTTAAAAATAATTGTCGTGTTTTATAGTGGATTTTAACTTCACTTAAAAAAAAGTCCGTGTTAAATACAACAATAAGACGGATTTATAAATATAAATTAACCCTTTGAAATTTGAATTTCCCCTTGCACAAAAGTTTTTTTTTATGGTTGTAACCTATGATTTATAAATTTTTTGGCAGGGTTTTTGACTGTTTTTGACTGATAAGGATTGGTTTACAGCTTTATTTATTTAGATTGCCTTAAAACCCTTGGACGCTCACAGTGGTCCAGATGGTCACTGTCTAAATAATTATGCCCTAATATTTTCACTGACATAAATACAAAGGTACCTGGTAATCTATATAAAATTAAAAATTAATTGATGAACCTGAGTAAACTTTTGAATATATTCAAAGAAAATTTCATTGGGCCATCTCACACTGACTCCTAGGTAGCTTTTGCTTCAATCGCACACGGATCAAAGAAAGTTGGCGCAAAATTTTGTGTACATACATACATACATACATATATGAAATGGCTTTAATTGTATAGAAGTTCTTTTTTTATTTGACGTTTAGAACAATAAAAAGTTGTTCTATTTTTAAAAAATAATAATTAAGCTTGATTCACATTATAGTGCCGATATCGATACAGTCTCGATACGTTCTTACTCCGATAAAATATTCTTACACATAAAACAATGAGTATATTCACGCCATCGATACCGCTCCGATACCGATATATACTCTCGCTCCAGTTTCGATTCATTGGAAAGAATATTTTATCGGAGCGGGAACGTTATTGATATAGTTTCTATGGAAAAAAAAAGTAAAAAATATACAATTCATGTAGGTACAGTTAGATATATGTATCTATGTATTTTAAATTAATAGAAAGGAAAACAAAGTGGTTCCCACAATCCCGTTTACATGTATCTCAATCTACAGTCTAATCCACTGATGTGATTTTCTTCGATTAGGCATCTACATATTTTATACAGCATGGTTGGGTTACAAAATGTAAAACAAAAAAATGTTTTAATGGGGAAGTAATACAATTTTCATACGCATCAATACGCGAAATATAGATGCATTGCATAATTTTTATGTTTCGGAAATCAATAAATGTTTCATAAGGACTACTATCTACAATTTTTATCGACGAAAGATAAATTAAAAAAAAAAAAACTGATATACAAGATACAACAGTATTATCCTTACTAAGCCTAAGCAATTTCCACTTTTTCACTGAAAATATCCAAAAACACTGAAAATCAACAACAAAAAATTTTTGCTGACATCTAGGCGAATTTTTTCTCTTAAAATCGTATAAGTCCATTGAAATGTTACATTAACTTTGCATTTTATACGGGACAAAATTGTTTTTGTAAAAAGTTCTTTCCAATATCTTAAGAACCATATCACACACACAAAATTTTAGCACATTTGTGTAAAGAACTGAATTTTCTTCAATTTATGTTAAGGCACTTTTTATCGGAAAAATTGTTAACAAAAAAGTTATAATCAAAAAAAGATGACCATTGTCAAGAAAAATATCATTATTTTCTTGTTTATTTATTTTATATGTTACTGTAAAAAGGCGAAATAATGAAATTCTAAAATTTACCGGTATATCCTAGAACAATACTTACCAATAGTGCTGAGAAATTCTATGATTTACCGGAAAATGCTAGAAATTCATTATTTCGGCTTTTTACGGTAACATATACACTCTTTAAGATAAATTTTTTAAAACGATCATCTCTTTTTTTGTTTTAAAAATTTTTTGTCTTCAATTTTACGATAAAAAGAGCGTTAATATAAATTTTAGAAAATTATATTCTCTACACAAATGTGCTGAAATTTTCTTTGTGCGATGTATGGTTCTCAAGATATCGAGAAGAACTTTTAACGCCCCTTTTCCAAAATGGCGGCTAAATGGGGAGCTTTCAACCTCGAGAACTCGTTTACACTCACACTGATTCCGCCTACAGATCCATCAAAATATTACATCCTGTACAAAATTCAAGGTTCGGTCAAAATTTTGTAATATTTCATTTAAATATGATTTATTTCGATTTTTGAATCCGGAATAGTAGGTCCCCAGTCATTCGCAGTTATTGTTCTCTCAGTGGCAATGTGAAATAAAATTTAAATGATTTTTAATAGATATACGTAACTTACCGCAATAATAAACCAGTAAGAATAGCAAATAACAAATAGAGGAAGCAGGTATACAAAAATTGTGTAAAATATCAGGTAACTCTTTGGATTCCAATCTTGTTCGAGGTAATCTAAGCCACATGATGTTAGATTTCCTTCAGGAACATATCTTTCAAAAAAAAAAAAAAAACAATGAAGAATATTTTGTTGAATCAAAATCTATCAGAAGCATTCTAAATTTTTAAATATTTACCTGCTCCAACCCATCATTGGCGCAATAGTCCAAAAAGTTGCCATTGTCCATATCATAATAATTTTAATCACAGCCAGTTTTATTGTCATTGGTCGTCCAGAAACACCTTTGACAATAACTTCATATCGGTCCAGAGCTATCATACTCATAGACCAAATTGAATTAGCACCAAAAACGGAACCCAACATTGCGTACATGTCGCACATGAACGGTCCCAAAATCCAAGTTTCGAAGAATAAATTAAGTGCCATCATTGGGCAATTCGTAGCCATCATACAAAAATCCGAAACTGCCAGGTTCAGCACCAATAAATTGGCTGGAGTCCTTAAGGCTTTTGTAGTTGAGAATATGTAAACAACCAATCCATTTCCAATAAAAGACAAACAGCCCATGACTGCTAGAAAAGTTCCAATCAGTTTGGTCATATAGGGTTCCACAGGTGGGAATTTGTTCCAATACGGGTGGATGAGATGGGCCATATCTGGCGTAACCTGAATTTGAAAAATAATATTTATAGAAAATCGCATGATTAGAAATCCATGTTCAACTAACCTTATCAACAAGAGAGCCATTTGTTAAGGGTAAATAGTATGGCCCAATAAATTGCGAACTGTCAAATCAAAGAAAATAACAAGTTATAAAAAAAAATAATAAATGTTGGCCGATTTCATGAAGCCCTTTTAACCATTTAACAGACTTTTAAATCTTTAAATGACGTTAATTTCATACAAAATATGTCACTTAAAAATTTAACAGCCTGTTAGATATTTGTGAAATTGAAAATGAGTCCTTTAAGATTTAAATATAATATCTACCTTTCCATTTCGCAGGACGATTTTTCGTTGGTGCAATTTATCGCTCGTGCACTCTAGAGTGCTCTTTCGATGTCTTGACAAACTGCTGATGATCTGAAAGCAATACATTTCAGCACTGATTTTTATACTTTTTTATTATTGGATTATGCATGCGTCAACAAATTTCATTGTCTCGCGTCTTACCATCTTATACAAACGAATTATGTTCATACAATAAATACAATGTAAGCATATTTTTATTTTAAATCGATCTGTGGGTGGGGTTATGGTAATGGTTTGTTTCGGCTGCATTTGAAAAGGGGGTAAACCAAATTGTAGTTTTGATTGATAAGAAATAAAAATGTTAAGTGGTGCGACAGCTCGTCTATATTGACTTACAATATTCTCAGTCTACAGGAATGGAGATGACCTACAGTAGTTTATTTCTGAATCCGAACGGCTAAGGTGAGCGGCACTTTTTATGACAAGAGATACTCTTGTAGGAATTGTCATTTGGGTTGATAGTTGAAAGAAAAATTAGAATGAATTTAATACTTTATAATCAGTAAGTAAATTACTATAATAAAACAGCTCTTGAAAAAGTAACTTACGTCCACCCTAAAAATTGCAGAATAATATTGTTGTGAATGTACTTTAAAAACAAAAAAAAGTTCCGATGGAGCATTCTGATGGCTTATTAATCTGGCGGATTATGTTTGGCTGTTTTTCACTTTGCATTGATCTTTTCGCAATTTCTTTTTTTGCAATTAATTATTTTGCATTTCATTGTTTGGCAATTTTATGTTTGGAAAGTTTTTATTTCCCTATGTTATTGATTCGCAAAATCATCATTTCGCAAATTTCACATAGCAAATTTTCAACTCGCATTTCACTATGCCGCATTATATTAATACGCTAATTATTATCTTTATTTCGCATTGTTTTATTCCGCTAATTATTATTTCCCTTTTGGTTATTTGGCATTTTATTATTTTACATAGTATTATTTAGCTTTTAAATTGTTTTGCCTTTCGATATTTTAGGTAGGTACGATCGAGTACATGTTAATGAATTTCGCGCGAAATTGCCGAATGGCAAAAAAGGAATAATTATTATAACGGAGGGCACGCCGTATTAATATCAATTTTTAAAGTTTATTTTACAATTAAGTAAATAAATTCAAGAAAAACCTAAGGCCCACTTAGAACATATTAAACATTTTATTTTGAAAAAGGTCACGAAAGAGGAATACCTAATTATTTTTTGATTAATAACAAATTTCCGAAAATTGTTTTTAATGGTAGATATATTAAAATAGAACCATTTTGGGATCAGTTCTTATGTGTGAAATGTTTTGAAAAGTTTAAATAGTATTGTTTACCAAAAAGTTTAAAGAAAAAAACCTATTTTTCTCAGTAACGATTTTAATTAAAATTTCTGTGTACCTAACCTTTAGTAAAAAAATAAAAAAATAAATTTAGTGGCACAACGGCTCATGAAGAACCAGGGCCTAGTGACTTACAGCTCTCAACTATTCCTGTGTGCGTGTCTTCAGGAATGGAGCGGACCTACAGTTTATTGCCGAATCCGAAAGGCTGGTGAGCGGCATTTTTCTATGACAGGAGATACTTTTGAAAGATTTTTCACTTCCTGGCAAGAGGTAGTAGCCCTGAAAAAAACCTAAGGTGGAAGGGGCCAGTAGTGAACCCAAACCTCTAGCTTGACAGTCCAACGCACTTACCATTACGCCACCGGCTACTACACCTAACCTATAGTAATTATAGTAAAAAATGTAATTGAATCATTATTAAAATACCTCATAAAACCATTTATTTATATTCAATTCAACAACTATCTCAATGTCTGTTTAACCGATTTAAATAAATTTTTTATACTAGAGCTCTTAAAAAGTTCAAGAAACCAAAATTTTGGATATGAAAGAGCCTCCTAACTCACTCTTTATACATATTATATTGAGGTCGTTTAACGTAGATTTCTTCATTCTCTTCCCTGATCTGATACAAGTAACCCACCATCACATGGAGATTGCCCAAGGCTACATTTTGGCCGAACCTTGCATTTTGTGCAGGATACATTTTTTTTTGATGGATCTGTAGGCATGATCAGTGTGAGTGTAAAAAACGAGTTTTCGGGGTTGGACCCCCCCCCCATTTGGCCGCCATTTTGGAAAAGGGGGCGTAAAAAGGTCTTTGCGATATCTTGAGAACCACACATCGCACAAACAAAATTGTATCACATTTGTGTAGATAATTAAATTCTCTACCAGTTATGTTAACACACTTTTTATCGCCAATTTGAAAACAAAATAGTTATATGTAATCAAAAAAACATAACAATTGTCAAGAAAAGAATCATTATCTTCTTCTTTAATTTATTTTATATACTCTTTAAGATAAATTTCTTTGAACGTTCATCTTTTTTTGGTTATAACTTTTTTGTTTTCAATTTTATGATAAAAAGTGTGTAAACATAGCTTGTAGAGAATTTAATTATATACACAAATGTGGTAAAATTTTGTTTTTGCGATGTATGGTTCTCAAGATACCGCGACGACCTTTTTACGCCCCCTTTTCCAAAATGGCGGCCAAATGGGAGGGAGTTCAACCCAGAAAATTCGTTTTTACACTCACACTGATCCCTCCTACAGATCCATTAAACAAAATTTTGTCCTGCATGAAATGCAAGGTGAATGTAACATTTCAATGGACTATAGGTACTCGTCAATTAGCTAATGTTATCTTTATTCAACAGCTAGTAGCATCATTGACGGCCTCTCACTTCTTAAGTCCATACCTAACCTATACCTACGACTTGTGTCGTTTTTTCATAACATCTCTGATGTAAAACAAAAAATATGCTTTCATTTTTTTGACTTGCACTGCAGCAAATACTACTCTTGCAGTCCTTAGCCAATTACTTTTCATTCCCGCATTTCTATGTAAGACTAAAGCTTAGTAGACTGAGAAATTATTGTAAGTACATACCTAGTTCTAGGTACGTTATTTTTAATAGTGTTTAAATAAGGTAAACAAAATTAAACAAACTCTTGGTGATGGGAGGAGGAGCTCAGGGCAATCTCTCTTCGTGTGGTTTTTGGAAATAATATTTCTAGAATAAATTAATTCTGAATTTTTGATAAAACACCAAATTGTCCCAATCTTCCATTTCAACGTGTTTGTGTAGTGGGTGGGTATAATGTATTATATTTTCGCTGCTACCACAAAATAAATCATCATTTCGTCTTCTACATTGTCGAAAGAAATTCCTCATCCTCAACCTCATTTTGCGAAATGCGTATCATCATCAAAATAATTGAATATGCATGGAATGATTTGATGACAATTTGTAGTCGATTAATTTGATTGACTTACGGGCACCTATTACTTGCCGTTTGTTGGATTAATTATTTTGATAGAATTAAAAACTCAGCGCGTCCACAAGCAAATTATATAATTTATTGTTTTCTTGATTCAAAAAATGTTAATTTCAAAATTTGTGTTTCTTTGTTGGGTTAGAAAATTATTAAATGGAATTTTACTTGCAATCATGTCGATGAGCAAACAACACTATAATATGTTAGGTGTGCTTTATTGGACCCTCCAAAGCACTATTTAGTACTTTTAATTAGATGATGAATGGGACGCTTTCATTTTGTCGTCAGACATCAACAATAAAAATTAAATACGTAATATCTTTTTTATTGATGGTGTCGCTCACTTGAGTGGATACAGCTCGTAACTACAATAATGAACTAATTCGACAATGATAGAGTAGAAGTTAGTATTTTACTGCAGCCAGAAGTACTTGGCATCAATATATTTGAGCCCAAAAGAACACACCACAAGTAAAAACCACTTAGGTATAAGTCTTGAAATTCAATTTTCGGAAAAGCAAAAGCACTTTGAAACTCATTCTACCTAAGTCTGGAAAAAATCTTTTAAGACAAAAACTATGCACATTCTGCTAAAATATTGAAATATTTTTCTTTTTTAATTTTCCATTAAAATTGTTTTTCAAAAATTAATTTTACCCCTTCTTGCTTACTCAAAAAAAAAAATTGTTTGGTAAATGTAATAAATAGGGGATTTTACTCAATTTAAGGATTTTTTCGCCACCTGCCACGCCTACTTTTAGTAAGAACATGGTTGCATGAAAACCTGTTAAAATATTACAAATTAAAAAAGCACGAAATCCGCCCACTGCTACGCCCACTTTTTCTATAGAATCGTTTTTTTTTTAAACTTCTCGCACGATATTGAAAAAAGTGTCCAGAATTGATGTGTGTGTGTGATAAAAAAAAATTTATTTGAACCGCAATACACCCACTTCCATGTCCACAATTGTATTATTATTAGTTAGAATCCATGATGTATTTGTAAGATTTAAGCAATACTTTTCCCGTTTTTTTTAGAAGCGCCTGAAGATCAACTGTTGCCTAATTTTCGGTAACCTCTCTTTTACTTGGAAGCATCATTCTTTTAAGTTTTCTCAATTTATATAAACTTTGAAAGCAAGCGATATGTAAAGCATTGACAACCGAACGCAGTACATTACATTTTTTTTTTTTCAGAAAGGTCTAGGTTCAAATATAATGCCAATGCTTTGTTTTCTTTTTCTTCAGCTTCACAACCCGACAAAAGCTTTGCCATTTTTGCTCGTTAGTTGAGTTTAGAGCCTCAAAACTCACATACCTTGCGTTTTTAGTTTTCTGTCATACCTTAGAAAAAGTTTTTTTAGGTCTCCCACGGCTGGTATGGTACTTGTTTTTTCACAAGATGATGCAGTTTCCATAAAATTAAGAATACCTACTAATTGGAAAAATAAAAGAAGTTCTCAACTAGTCTCCGTGGTGTCTCGCAGAAAGAGTGCGGTTTCGTGTATAACCCATCCACCTACGCTCGAGATTTTTGTCAAAAAGTCTTACTTTTTTCGACAAATCGTTCTTAGTTGTGATCGGGCAGCGTTTAATTTTTAATTCATCCAATATAAATTCAATAACACCTTCAACTAATTTTTCGAATTTTTTTTTTCATTTTGTATGGTTTGAGCGTGCCCTACAAAAAGTCAAATATTTTGAAGGTTAGCAAGAAGTAGCAAGAAAAGTATAAACATTTTCTGAAAGCACAATAATAACAGAACATAATAACATAAAAGATTTCGCTTCCATTTGCTTACATTTTTCTAAAAGCTTAACTTTATACAATTTTTAAGCCTACAAAAATAGCATTTTTTTTCAAAAAATTGCATTTTTTTCAAAAAATTACAAAACTTCAAATTTATAAGAAAAATTCAGAACAATAACTCATACCTGAGTTCATAGTATCCGATATTAGTATTCAAACAAAAAAATGTATATATCCAAAATATTTTTCTTACGCGAGCTAAACTAATTCGCACAAAATTGTCATTTTCAATTACACTGCAGCTTAAATTATTTCAATTGCTCACAAAAGTCCCGCTAATCCACGAAGAAGAAACAATAAAGAACAAAACAAATACAAATTTAAGTAATTCAAGATGTTTCTAAAAAGGTTAAGAGCTTAAAACACAGAAATTGCATTTTCATTTTTTTCTATTTTTGCCCAATAGTCGACGCAATGTGCGACAGCTGCTCGTGTAGAACCAGGGCCTAGTGATTTTTAACTCTGAACCATTTCTGTGTGTGTGTGTTATTGGCAGGAATGGAAGGGACCTGTACTTTTCTGCTGAATCCGAAGGTCTAAGGTGAGAAGCACTTACTCATGACAAGAATTACTCTTGGAGGATTTGTCACTTCATCACAAGAGGCAGTAACCGTGGAGAGAAACATTTTTTGTTTTTAGGACCTCGCCGGCATGATAGCCCTATACGCACTAACCATTATGTCACTGCTACTACTGCATGGCTCTTTTTAAATAAAATAAACAGTTTTTTATATTAATTTTGTTTTATCTATGATTAAATAAAGCTTATGACTTAATTGATATATCTAACCAAAAAAAAAATTTCATGGTGAGCTGGTTATTTCACTAAATTTAATTGAGTTACATTTTGCAACATTTATTATTATCCGGAGTTGTTTTTTGTTCAATCTTACCGATATCGTTTTTTTTTTTATTTCTTTTTGTAAATGAATCATGTCACTTTCTTCCATAAAAAATTGTTTGAGTCTTCATATCGGCTTCTCCAAAAAAATTTGGTTTCTGAAATAGATCCAAAGCCGAAGAAATCCTAGCTATTCATTTCTATTATACTGAATAAATTTTTTATACCCACAGTTCGGACAAAATTAAAACAATATCCGTATTTCTGTTCGTTTCATTTTTCCATATGATTGTGACATGGCTGCTGATCTACATATAACCTCAATACTAAAGTTGGCTTGGATTGGAAAATATTAAAAACATTATGCTCACAAATGAATTCTTATTTTGATCAGCACAGCACATGAATCACATTCTCACAAAATCAAATTCAATTGTCTTTCTTATTTGTCGACGTCGCGACGCGCGTCGGCGCTTAAATTTTCCATTATTATGCTTTAGCCATTGATTCGTGCAACTAAAGGAAATACGGGGTGTTTGCAAAAACTTATTGAATATTGGAGACATGCGGTGTCGAAAGGCACACTGTTTAAGGCCCAATGGAAAGGCCTTGATTCCAGGATTTTCTTTTGCCTTCTCTTTTAGAGTCGTATGCCAAGTCTGTCATGATATATTTATAGTGTTGGTCGCTAAATCACTCTGAAGGCTTGCAAATTCCTCAGCTCCATCAAGTTTTGCTACTTATATTTTGGTTTTCAGAGCGTCGCACCTATTGCATGCGTCGATGCTGGGTTCCTAATTGCATACTTTACCTATCAAATTAATATTACCTAAAGTTATCACATATTAATAAATTCATGAATATATTTAAGTACCTACTCGTATACATACCTCTTAATATTTGTGAAAACTTGCTCAAGCTTAGTCCCCTTTCACACAGGGCAACTGAGTTGCCGGCAACAATTAGTTCATAGGCCAGAAGGGCAGGAAGAAAGAGGGGGAAATGAAATCTCCCCGGTCAACAAATTCAGGAGATTTTTTTGACGTTTCTCTTTACACTAACCGCCATATTATTCACTCAATACATCTAGGTTAAAAATTTAAATCCGGATGTAAATCATACAAATTCAATGTAAATTCATCTGGATTTAAATTTAAATCTGGATGTATCGGGTGAATAATATGGCGGTAAGTTTGTGTGCGTTCAACCAAGGTAGTTTAAAAGGAAAATAAAGAAAATCTCCGGGTTTTTGTTGCTTGCGTGTGAAAGGTACAAGAGATTGTTAAGGAGATTTAAAGGAAACGTCAAAAAAAATCACCAGCAACTAGTATCTTCGTGTGAAAGGGGACTTACTGAGTCTGTTGGATATTTTTCACAGAACAGCTTATGCATAGTGCAATGGCAACTGTCAAATCTGCATGAAAATATTAATAAGATGTGTCAGGTCTGAGTAATGGCTTTCGTATGCAGGAAAGCTCTTTAGTCTTTATATAGATATTATGCCTGGCATTTATAACTTCAACTATTTTTCGGACGTTTTATTTATCTCTCAATTCTTTCAAAGACATATCCAGTTGCTCCAATTTTTTTGTTACATACAATTGATTCAAGAAAACTCAGTTTCGTTAAGGCATTATTTGAAGCCCGGTGTCTGGCTAATGTACGAAGAAGAGGAATAACAAAAATAAAAGAAAATTATTTTTGTTTTATTTTGGCTTACAACAACAACATATATTCCTAGGTGCAAGAATGTAACCATGTTCCCCTCCTAGAAGAATATAATTTACAGTGCGTTATGCGCTGTAGATTTTATTAAGAGTCGGTGTTCATCTATCAAAAAATTTCGTCTTAGAAAGGTACGACAGCACCCAAAAGGATCTATCGTACTTTCAATAAAAACCAAATTACCCATTTAAAATGCTGCCATGCACCCCGAAACCATCACCCACCCAGGACCATGTTTTATAGTCCCAAACATGTTCTTAAGATCAAGTGCAGTATTCGGTTTTCCCCAAATTTTTTCAAATTCATCACAGCCGTAGATGTTGAATTTGCTTTCATCCGTTAAGAAAATGCAACGTGAATCGTTCCTTTCAAAGAAGAAATGTTCCATACGTTTATTTTTCTTAAAATAGTATAACACAAATATCACTCGCTTTCGCAACAACTTACCCCTAACAATCTCAATACCAGAGTAATTCTTTGACAAAATTGGATTATTTTTTAAATCGTTTCGTAGTTATAAAATACTTTGTAAAAAAATAACAGCTTACGTTAGGGTGTGGTACTTGTAATTCAATTTATCGAAAGCTATTATAGAAGTGTTGGAGCATAACATAATTCTTGATGTCTTCCAACCCGGTGGAAAATAATTATTCTTTTACTCGCGTGTTTACATTTAAAGGGTCTACTTAAGGGATTGAGACTTTTTTAGTTTCTTTTGCTTTCAACATAAAATTTTCTAATAAAGAATTGATTTTAGGTAAGATACTCGTACACATTAAAGTATTTTACATATTACATGGATTGCCTGGAGCCAACCTTCAGTCTCACTTAAAACTAATGCCGAAAACAGATGTGCAGCTTTTTCCCATGCAGCGAATTTAGAAATATAGATATCGTGCAGCAAAGGCTGCATGCAGAGCCTGGAATATGTCAGCTCTCAAAAGAACCTGTGTAAATTTATTTTCGCTGCATTGGAAAAAGCTGCACATATGTTTTAGGCTTAAACGCCACCAGGCAGCGCCCATTGGAACAAAGCGGAAAAGTGTGTGTAACTTTTACAAACGAGTTCAAATTTTTTAACTGCTCCCTGGAAGTCTGTTTAAATTAAATCGAATCAAACTTGATAAGATTTACAAATAGTTTTATTTCCGCGTATTACGACTGAATATGATGAGCTTGGGTTTGATATTTGGGTTTAACTAACTTTAAACCTAGATGTACGTTGAAAACCGGATTTAAATGACTGAATAATATGGCTGTAGGAGTCGTATTAATTATATTTCCTTAGAACACTCTTGGACAGTTGTCCAGCTAGCCACTGTCTAAATATTTGGACAACTCATTATTAATAACTACATTCCAGCAGCTGTCTAAATACGACCTCATATTGCCCGTGACATACCTGGAATAATTCATTCTCGAGTGAATTAATGAATTTAGCCGACTTTTTGGCTACGTTCAAAGGACATTTCCTTTTATTTCAACATAACTTTTCGTTTTGCAACAACAAAATTGCCTTCCTTTGCTCATTGAACGTTCCGACTTTAGAATATGTTTGGACAACCAATTTCGGTATCTAAGTTGGACAATTGATGGCATTGTTTCTTAATACAATTTTGGAGTTGGACAGCTGTCTAAAGTTAGACATACTTTGGAATGGGTTTATTAATACGACTGTAGGTGTTCTGAAATATTTTTTGTTTTCAATACTTGCGAAAATTATTATTGAAAGTAATAATAATAATTTTTCTTATGAAAAATAATTTTATCTAGTATGTAAATATGTCCAAAAATAGGGGCGAACATACAACAATACCTATATCTTTGCAATCCTGTACTCACCCCGAACGTTTCGCTTCATGTTTCCCGGTGACCACACTCAATGCAATTTGTATCGAAATCGAAACTTTCGGGGTGAGTACAGAATTGCATTCGCTAAATAATATTTGTACGCGCCTAATCCAAAGAAAACAAAAAGTTATAACAAGAATAATGTTTAAAAACATAAGATTTATTATGTAGCCTCGAATCAAGTGTCGCAATACATTTTTTTTGTACTTTATTCACAGAATAGAGCAAGTTTTGATCAATTTCCTTAATCACCCCTTCAATTATTGTAAATCTTTTATTTTTCCAACCAACTGCTTATGCATATATTTTCCAATGCATATAAATTATATTGCCTTATTGGATCCCCTCCACAATAATCTCTTGACGACATGTCGACATGAGCAATCAAAAGCTTATTTTAATCGCTTTGATTCAATTTGCTTTTACAATAAGCTTTGATTTAACTATTTATTACCAGTTGACTTGGTGTAATCTGAGAAAATTACCTATGCAAAATGCCTTAAGAACTTAACTGCCTCTTTTTATTGAAAGTATTTTTTATTGGCTTAGTAGGTATGTAAGTGATTTTACATATACATATACCTTATTGAGGAAAAATATATACTTTTACCGCGGAAAAAATGCAAGTGAAGAAATTGCAATTTTCTTTAAACTACCACAAAGGTAGCATAAGAAGTTTAGGAGCTAGTATTTCAGGAAGAGGCAGGTTGTAAAATTCTTCTTACTCCAACTTACCGTTTAGAAGGATATGGTGGATTTACATTGAGCTTCATACGAATTCTGCAAAAAAAACGGGATGTGAGATACAAAATTTACATTTGCTGAATAAATATAGAAGACCAAAATGCTGAATTCTTCATAAATGAAGATTATAGGAACGGATATGAAGATTATAGCGAAGAAGAACATGTCCACCTCTCTTGCATATACATTCGGTTTTTTGGCACGAATCTTTCCCGCTGTACTTATCTTGATGTTTGTAGATAAAGAAAATGTAAATTCATCAATATGACCATTTCAAAAAATGGAAAATGAGCAAAATGTCGATTTTTCGCTTTGCCTTTTTTGAGGGAACCATATCTTATGTTGGTGTATGCTGATAAATCGTGAAGAAAAAGCATACATTATTTTTGAAAAACTTAGACATTTCAGTGTCAAAAGCAAATAATCAGTATTTTTGGCTTTTGAACGATTTTTTAAAATGATGATATCTCTTAAACGGTCAATGCTGGGAGAAAAATGTTAATGGACTTTACTAATAATTAATCGCTAATATCGACTATTAGTAAAATGTTAGGTTAAAATATGTAACAGCCCGTGGCGTAATGGTTAGTGCGATAGACTGTCATGCCAGAGGTCTGGGTTCAATACCAGCCGCTTCCACCTTAAGTTTTTTTCCGGGCTACTGCCTCTTGCGAGGAATTGACAAATCCTCCAAGAGTATCTCTTGTCATAGAAAAGTGCCGCTTACCTTAGCTGTTCGGATTCGGCAATAGACTGTAGGTCCCCTCCATTCCTGCAGACACGCACACAGGAATGGTTGAGAGTTGTAAGTCACTAGGCCTTGGTTCTTCATGAGCCGTTGTGCCACCAAATTTATTTTTATTTATTTATTTACTAAAGGCTAAAATATAGTACACAGCTTAAACAGATTTCTACATCCTATCAATAAACAATTTAACCGTCTAGTTAAAAAAAATCCCCACACTTTCCTTGAATCTACTACAATTTCCATCAAAGTTGCTGCCAAATTAAAAAACGCAAAGTTAACTGTCAACACATTCAAAGTATTTGGTCAGTTTATATTTCAGAGCTCTCAGTAATTTTCCTCCGTCACTTTGAAAGAGCAGGATCATTAAATATATACAAGATTCCTCAAAAACAATTGCTTTCTATTTAATTTACTGCGACAGAAAATAATTGAGCAACTAATCCAAAAAAAAAACCCTTTGACAGCAAAACTGAGGAATTTTTGTGAGGAATTGTGTTAATACTTTTGAGAATACGGATTCTTCCGAGATCTCTGAAATATAAACTGGCCAATTGACTTGACAGTTCATTTTTAATAGTAACTGTTTCAGTACTTAACATGCCGCCTCCACAGGCCATAAACGATGGCAGGATTATGAACATGTCTACAAAAAATCCAATGAAGGCACAAAAATACATGTCCATGTCATAAACATGTCGACGAAAACTAATTTTTGAACAAGACATGAGCTCTGTTCAAAGCTTGGCCATGAGATTTGACGTTCCATGTGTGTGAGAGAGGTAGAAATAGTACTGAAAGGAATTTTTGTGTGATTCTCTTGCTCTGACTTATTAGTGAAATTTTTCGACATAACTATCGACATGACATAAAGTGCGCAGTGCGGAAAAACAAGCTGATTGTTGATTGGATTGTGGCTTGGATCTTGGCCATCTGTATGTCCTGTGGAGTCGGCGTGTAAAGTAAGTTGTCTATTTAACTGGCTGAACAGAATGGTGACGCAGACGGAAACGGAGACGGAGCCGGAATAGCTGTCAAAATATTAAATACACGCACATTCAATGTTGCGAACACAACGGAACGTAGACGCATACGGAGCTGCAGACGCAGACGGAAGAGTTCACCAACTTTTAACTTTTGACGTACGGCACTTTTGACGTTTCAATTTGTATGAAGAAAAAAAACAACTTTTTGGGTCGGAAAAAAATATTGTGGTTATTTGTATCGCGAAAAAAAATTATTTATTAAAAGGAAAATTATTGGAAACAAAAAATGTGAATTCTGAGCTTGTACACAATAATATTCTTTTGTTTTTCTTCAAAATACCTTCAAAGCTGTACAGCTCCATTGTGGACATGTACAAAAAATAACGTACGACACTTTTTGACAGCTCTTCCAGTTCCGTCTGCGGCTTCAGTTCCGTCATTCTATTCTGTTCAGCCAGTAAGGCGTTTGAACGATTTCTATTTTATTTTATTTTTATTGCATCACATTTAGCATTCACAGCTTTTCTTTTTCTAACCTTCATTATGTTTTATCATATTCGTATTCGTACCATATCAGATCAATTAGAAGGGTGAGCGAAAAATTTTTTACACAAAAAATTGATTTGAGAAATTCAGCTGTCAGGCATCAGTTTATCCTCACTTCGAAGTTTTTGTTTTGGCTTATTTTTTATCTTTGAAAGAGACGTTTAAAGTAGTTTTACTTGTAAAATTATTTAATACAAAATTTCTATTAAAAAATAAAAACAAAAACGAAAGAAATAGCTATCTGGTACCGTTTCAAAATATTAAAACCTTAAAACTGAAACTTAAATATGCATACCCAATCGAAATCAAAATATTATTAAAGTTATTTTGTTTTAACCCTTAAGGAATTGAAGAAATAATATTTTTTTTTTAAAGGAATCGTTTATCCCCCTCCCCACCACGATGTCATCCAATTATTCTCTTAAGACTTGAAGAATCATCGATAATATGAGAGTAGGTATATTTAAGTACTTAATAACATTTGATTTTTTTTAATAAGGCTAAATTCGTTAATGGTATATGTGACTTTTATGAAATCTGGAGAATTTCATTTAA
Organism: Epistrophella euchroma; assembly: GCA_947049315.1. Taxonomy (NCBI): domain Eukaryota; kingdom Metazoa; phylum Arthropoda; class Insecta; order Diptera; family Syrphidae; genus Epistrophella; species Epistrophella euchroma. The sequence goes on along the minus strand of OX346245.1, from coordinate 112,603,039 downwards.
CTATTAACTAAATTTGATTATTAGTAAGGCCGAATGATTTCTTGTAGGGTATATAGAAGTTATTTTCGCAAAAAAACCGACATTTTCGTCATTTGACACTTTTTACAATAAGCGTTTTTCCTTTTTGGTTCAGATGTTGTTCAGATTCAGAACAGAGCACTGAGTAGACTCCGAGCGAAGGGAGTAAACTCTGAGCAGATTATGTTCAGAGCACTCCGACTTAATTATGAAACACACCTGAGCACTCAATAGAGATCTCTACCAAATTGTCAGTTTCAGATGACAGCAAAAATTTGGCACAATGACAGATGAAATTGGAAAAAAAAAGCGGGCTAATTTTAATTACAAAAATCTAGCTATTTTGTGCCATAAAAAGATTAAAATATCTTAAATAAAATATATAAACATTTTTACTTGTAGATTTTCTAAAAAAAAAAGGAAATAACAATTCCAAATATTTATATTTGCCTCCAAAATAAAACAAACATCAAAATGTCATTGTGCCAAGAATTTTAGTTTGACATTTAAAAATGAACGAGACAGAGATAATATTGCTGTTTGTTAAAAAGCTCTATTTTTATTTATATGTCAAATTACATGGAAACTGTATGAAGTTAGCCGCGCTCAGTTTTTTACTCCGTCTGCTCGGTTGTTTTATTCTGAGCTCATGGAGCACGCTCTGAACACGTTCTGAACGAAAAAAGAAACACAAACTCTAAGCTCTGAGCGCTCTGAACTCAAAAAGAAACACAACATTTTTTTTGACAGTTCGGGCTTTGACAGTCGGAGTTGGAAAAATGTCGTAGCCTAAATCTCATGATACATAAGCGTTTCATGAAACACTAATTTTTCTAGCGTTTACTGTTAAAGCCTAGTACGCATTTCGGGAAAAATTTTTCTTTTCATACAAAATTTTTCCCAGGACAAATTTTGTCCTCAGTTTTTTCCCAGGCAGTACGCAGTTCACGCGCAAAATTGTGACGTTTGTACCTGCTGTAGGGTGAAGTCTCCACTAAATTTTGCCTGGAAAAGTAATGTTCGAGCATTATTTTGCGGGAAAAATTTTGACAGGTCAATAATTTTGCACGATAAACACGATCAACTATTTTTTATCGATAATTTTACAAAAAGAAAAAAAAAATAAAACAAAATTAATTTTGCGCGATTTTTCCAACATTTTTGTAGAGATTAGAATTGTAGAGATAAAATTTATCTTTTCCTGATCTGCGTACTAGGGTTAAGCAAATATATGCGAAAATTCAGTATTTTCGAAACATAACCCCTAATACTTACGCATACGCAAGCAATTTTCGACAGTCGGCTTTTCAGGCAGTAAGTCAAAATGAAGATTATTGCACTTGCTTTTATTCAGCAGATTGCACTTTCTTTGTATATTTTTCCTGGCCTATTAAATATTAAAGAAGAGTTAACATCTTGACAGTTGATAATAACGAGGCACGACAAAACAAACAAACAAACAAAGCTAACAAAAATCATAAATTTTGATGTCAATGCTTTTTCGGTTTATTTTAAGTAAGAATAATGTTTGATAAGAAAAATAATTACAATCGCACTATCGGAGTTTATGCTGTTGATTCCCCATTTGATGATGGCTGTGACGCTACATCGCTCTTTTTTGGATCTTCGGTCTCTCCACAAACACAACAAGGACATTTTTCCTTTAGAGCAATACGATACTTTGGATGACTAAATAGTTTTTTTTAGAGAAACAAAATATTAAATGTATTTTGTAATATAAAAAATGAGAACTAATTAGTTATTTGACTATACAAACCTAATTCCATAAACGATGGGATTATATGCAGAACATGCTTTGGCAAATACTGCACCCCAAATTGTTAGTAATGGCGTTAGGAGGTCTGATTCGAAAAAGCCCAAGAAATTTAGTATTCCATATGGGGTCCACGCCATAAACCAAAGAGAAATTGTCACCAAGGCAACCTTGGCAAGTTTTCCTTCAGCACTCTTTTCTGTGTCTTCGGAGGAACGCAATGATTTGACATTCATCTTTTTGGCTTGTTCTCTCATTGCTTTTTCATGAGCTGCAACGGCCTGAAAAAAAAAAACAAGAAGTCATTTGAGGAGAAAGATACAAATCAAATTATAATGAACAACAATAATTACTACAAATAATATAGTAAGTTAGTAGGGGTATTTACGAGGCAGCGCGGCGCTAGACCGAAATGAGGCATGTGCAAAATCGAAATCGCGGGCCCCTGGCGAACCGTTTTTGGCGTATCTTTGTTAGAAATGCTCTAATCGACATAAAGCGAAAAGCATTCTTAAGTTTAAATTTTGATAAGTATTGAAATTTGTTTAGGTACCGTTATTTCGCAATAATAATACAAAAAAATATCAAGATTTTAGTAAGATATTCTGAATTTGAATGAAAACTATGAAAACATGGATTTTGCTTTTGAATTGTTTTTTTTTTCATTTCAAACTTAAAAAATAACTAACGCTAAATTATAAAAAACTCGACAATTACTGCTATTAATTTTAATCCAGCCAACGGAGACTAAAAATCATAAAAGTCCGGGTTATTGTTTTATGTGTGACTAAAGTATTCAACTAGTTTAACAGAAAATTTACAGGAATAGTCACAGTATGTAGTTGTGCTGTGTTTTCTCTTTGCATTGCATTTCCATGTTAGTTTTGAAATCAATAGATATTTATTAAAAGGAGGTAGGTATATTTACTTCAAGATCATAAATTGTCATTTTTTATACTTTTTTCGAACAAGTTGAAGAGTTGAGAAATTTCGATAATATTTTGAAATGGTCTTATAGGACATTTTTACATGTTTCCTTTCTTCTTTTTTTTTTAATGGATCGGTAAGGACACATAAAAAAAGCTTAAAACCAAATTTGCACCACCTGACAACTTTTTCTCTCAAAGATATTTGTAAAAACGTAATTTTTGTTATTTTTTTTTGTTAAATATCTCAAATGTGGGTAATAATATAAGCTACCATTTAATTGTAAATTTTATTTGTTTAAATTGATAAACAAAAAGATAATTAATTAATTTTTTTTTATTAAAAATGCACTTTTTCATATTTATTAAGAAAAAATCTCATCTAAAGGTACCTAAACTTTTTTTGCTTGTTTTGTAAATAAGATATTCACAAAAAACCATACAATTATGTTTGCGTGGGTGCACCGATGCACTCATGTTCATTCATGGATTGCTAGGCTCCCGTTTACTGTAAAGGGCTCAAAAATGACAAGGGCTACAAAATAAGCAAACAAAAGTTTACCCTAGATGAGCTTTTTTTCTTAATAAATACGAAAAGGCGCATAAAGTCCCTACAGATCCATGAAAAAAAAACGGACCATTTATGAGACTAAATTAGGTGTGTTTTTGTTCAGTCCACGAGGCAATAGTTTGAAAAAGAAAAACGACATCGGGAATTAGCGAGCGCCATTACAGAAAAAAATTAAGTTTCAATACAAACTATTGATGTATGTAATACACGCTGGTAACACATCTTTTCTCCAAGCTTAAGTTGAGCACTGAGAATTCCCTTCCCTGCGCTTTGCAATCTTGGTGGGGAAGGGCATTAAATATTGTTGCATTTTACATATATGTACCTGAATTCTTTATCCCCGAAATCGTTTTTTTTTTTTCATATAAAAAGGGCCGCTAAACTTAGCCGTTTGGATTCGGTAGTAAATTGAAGGTCCCCTTGCCCCAAGGCTGTTTCACTTTGTGACGAGAAAACGAGAAGTCAGCGTGACCAGATCTCTTCACAGTTGTTCTCTCTTGCGGTGTGAAGTGAAGTTTGTGGGAGCACTCGAGTAACCATTTTTTAATTTCTGACTGTGGTCACGTTGCGTCTTTTTTTCAATTTTTCGAACTTAATGACGTGATTACGAGAAATGCTTCATTATGTATTATTATTTTAGTGTTTGAAATTCTTTTTTAAGAGAGAAATTGCGAAGAGATCTCGTCACGCTGACGACTCGTTTTCTCGACGCATTGTCAAACGGCCTTCACTATAGGCCCTGGTTCTTCATGAGCTGTTGTCCCCCAATTTTTTGCTATTTGGCAACGCGCACAGTAGTGCTATTCGATGCGAGAGCGTTTGATTGCGAGAAAAGTATTCACATATTTTTCCTCCGAAGAAACCAAAATAAATAACAACGCATTTTTCGCGCCAAATATCACTTCACTGTGTAGCCCATCAGCCAATAAAGATTTTCACCTGGGAAAAAATCCAACAATTTTTAAACTTGGAATACTTATTAAGTGAGGCTTAATGATGAAGTGTACAAAATTCCCCATGAATCCGAGGCGAGCTCTAGCGGAAGAAAAGTGTAACATGTTATCTTTTTTGGTGTTTTGCGTTTAACTTAGAAACTGTTTGTCCTTTCAAAAAAAAATGTTTGACAAAAAAATAGCTTATCAAATTCTCTATAAAATTGATTATGACCAAATTTTTTATATGTCATATTTCGAACTCAAAATTTGAAAAAAGAATTTAAAAATGTGTTCAAACTGATTTTGTTCAAAATTTTACGTAATTAAGTTGTATTTTTCTGTTTTATATTCAATGCTCCTATATATTTTTAGTCAAATACTAGAAATCAGATGCCAAAATGTCTTTTAGTTTTTGAAAAAATTGAAAATAACAAAAGTAATTTTTTTCCATAAATTCTACTTCCATGCCATTCCTATACGATTTCTGCAGAAGCTGCATGGACGAAGAAGAGGAAGAATCCATCCCTCATCTTCTCTGTACATGTCCTGCTCTCTCTCAAAGACGTAGGCTCCATCTAGGAGAGTTCTACTATAATGATCTTAGCGATTTGGCAAACATAGACATCAGTCGTCTCGCACGCTTCGTAAGAAGCTCTAAGTGGTTCAATGAGTAAGAAGAAATTCTACTTGATTCATGTGGTATCACAATGGACCAACTCATGGTCTAAGTGTGTCAAGCACTTGTGCTGACAGCCACGATAACCTAACCTAACCTAGTAGTGTTCATAATTTTTGGTTTTATCAAAAACTGAAAGACCTACAGTTATCTAGTTCTTAGCAAGAATTAACAATAGCAATAAATACTGAGCTAAAATTTAGCACTCAGCCAAAAAAAAAATTGAAAATAAAACCATTATAATTTTTTTTTTTTTTCAAAACTTTAAATTCAAATTCAATTTTTCCATAAACTGTTAAATAAAAAAAACTTGTTTTAGCAATAAAATAAAAGAATAGGTCTTTTGATTTTCAAAAACCTATAATACTGTATTATAGGTACTTTCGTTGATTTTAATTAATTATTAATGCACTTTACGTCAATGTTTTAGAAAATGGTCCCTTCTTTGTAAACGGAGGACATAGACCTCCCTATCCTAAACTATTTTTTTCTTAATACATATCTGAAAATTATTTTACAAGGTCATGGTCAGTAACTTGGAAAAATCCAGTATACTTTTTACCTTTATTGAAGAAACAGTATTTTTCATAGTGAATGCAAATACTGTAGCAAATAAATTAAATTAGGAATTTCTAACCCTCGCCACCTGTTTTAACCCCATAAACTCTCTTCCAAATCATCAATGGAATAATTATGAATACATATACTCACTTTTTCTGTTATTTCTGGGTAAAATAGATTTTTTAGATTTCTTGACATTTCTCTACCCCGCATCTTCCTTAGTGTTGTTCCAAGCGAAAATATAAATATAACATTTTTTGTAGGAAATTTAATTTACTTTAATTCCTTAGTGCAAACTTTTTTACTTAAGACCTTGGTTTTCGAAATATTGGCGAAAAACTAAAAAAGGGGACCTTTAACCCCCTCTCTTGACTTAAGCTCGCGGCCCTGGGCTGGGGAGTTTTGGTATGTTAGACCTTAGACCTGAGGGTCACTCCTACCACTTAAAAAAAAATAACCCAGACTACACGATTTTTTTCATTTATTTTTCTTTCGTTGACTGAACTTAAAAGAGCATGTTTTTTTTATATTTTTTTTTCTGTTTTATACATCAATCAAAATGAATGTATAGTTCTTAGCAAATTAAAAAAAATACCAATTTAAGGTGCGAAATAACTTTATAAATATGACAGATGTGAAAAATTTGGTTATACTCAATTTTGCAGAGAATTTGATAAGATATTTTTTAAGCTCAGTTTCTAGGTTATTTCTGGGTAAAATAGATTTTTTAGATTTCTTGACATTTCTCTACCCCGCATCTTCCTTAGTGTTGTTCCAAGCGAAAATATAAATATAACATTTTTTGTAGGAAATTTAATTTACTTTAATTCCTTAGTGCAAACTTTTTCACTTAAGACCTTGGTTTTCGAAATATTGGCGAAAAACTAAAAAAGGGGACCTTTAACCCCCTCTCTTGACTTAAGCTCGCGGCCCTGGGCTGGGGAGTTTTGGTATGTTAGACCTTAGACCTGAGGGTCACTCCTACCACTTAAAAAAAAATAACCCAGACTACACGATTTTTTTCATTTATTTTTCCTTCGTTGACTGAACTTAAAAGAGCATGTTTTTTTTATATTTTTTTTTCTGTTTTATACATCAATCAAAATGAATGTATAGTTCTTAGCAAATTAAAAAAAATACCAATTTAAGGTGCGAAATAACTTTATAAATATGACAGATGTGAAAAATTTGGTTATACTCAATTTTGCAGAGAATTTGATAAGATATTTTTTAAGCTCAGTTTCTAGGTTATTTCTGGGTAAAATAGATTTTTTAGATTTCTTGACATTTCTCTACCCCGCATCTTCCTTAGTGTTGTTCCAAGCGAAAATATAAATATAACATTTTTTGTAGGAAATTTAATTTACTTTAATTCCTTAGTGCAAACTTTTTCACTTAAGACCTTGGTTTTCGAAATATTGGCGAAAAACTAAAAAAGGGGACCTTTAACCCCCTCTCTTGACTTAAGCTCGCGGCCCTGGGCTGGGGAGTTTTGGTATGTTAGACCTTAGACCTGAGGGTCACTCCTACCACTTAAAAAAAAATAACCCAGACTACACGATTTTTTTCATTTATTTTTCCTTCGTTGACTGAACTTAAAAGAGCATGTTTTTTTTATATTTTTTTTTTCTGTTTTATACATCAATCAAAATGAATGTATAGTTCTTAGCAAATTAAAAAAAATACCAATTTAAGGTGCGAAATAACTTTATAAATATGACAGATGTGAAAAATTTGGTTATACTCAATTTTGCAGAGAATTTGATAAGATATTTTTTAAGCTCAGTTTCTAGGTTATTTCTGGGTAAAATAGATTTTTTAGATTTCTTGACATTTCTCTACCCCGCATCTTCCTTAGTGTTGTTCCAAGCGAAAATATAAATATAACATTTTTTGTAGGAAATTTAATTTACTTTAATTCCTTAGTGCAAACTTTTTCACTTAAAACCTTGGTTTTCGAAATATTGGCGAAAAACTAAAAAAGGGGACCTTTAACCCCCTCTCTTGACTTAAGCTCGCGGCCCTGGGCTGGGGAGTTTTGGTATGTTAGACCTTAGACCTGAGGGTCACTCCTACCACTTAAAAAAAAATAACCCAGACTACACGATTTTTTTCATTTATTTTTCCTTCGTTGACTGAACTTAAAAGAGCATGTTTTTTTTATATTTTTTTTTTCTGTTTTATACATCAATCAAAATGAATGTATAGTTCTTAGCAAATTAAAAAAAATACCAATTTAAGGTGCGAAATAACTTTATAAATATGACAGATGTGAAAAATTTGGTTATACTCAATTTTGCAGAGAATTTGATAAGATATTTTTTAAGCTCAGTTTCTAGGTTAAACAGTTTCTTGCCGGTAGAGCTCACCTGACTGACATCAGTAAAAACTGTTAGTCATGGTCCATAATGCGTACCATGCTTAAGAATACATATGAACACTTTTCTGGCATAAAAGCGCGAGTTGTACGTTTTAAGGAAACAATTGACCGCGCAGCAAAAACTTTCGCAATACCTACACTACATAATAAATATTTTCCCAAAAAATAAAATTCTAAATATTGTTCCATCATTCTTACCGCAATTATGTACCAATAAGACCTGCATATTAAAAATAGCGGCATCAAATATACGAATATCGTATAAAATATCAAATAACTTTTTGTATTCCAATCTTGCTCGAGATAATCCAAACCGCATGATGTTAAATTTCCTTCGGGAACATATCTGAAAAATATTCAATTTCAAAAAAAAAAAAAAAATCATGGTATTATTTTTTTAAAAATTACCTGCTCCATCCCATCAGCGGTGCCACAGTCCAAAAAAGTGAAAACACCCAAATAGCGACTATCTTAATGACTGCCAGTTTAATAGTCATTCGACGCCCAGTAACACCCTTCACAATCACTTCATATCTGTCCAATGCTATCATGCACATTGACCAAATCGATGCACAACCAAAAATAGATCCGAACATCCCGTATAAATCACACATAAATGGACCAAGAATCCAAGTTTCAAAAAACAGATTTATCGTCATCATTGGACAATTTGTTATCATCATAGAAAAATCCGAAAAAGCCAAATTCAAAACTAGCAAATTGGCTGGCGTTCGAAGACTTTTCGTCGTTGAAAATATCCACACGACCAATCCGTTTCCGCAAAACGATATTATGGCCGCTGATCCTAGGAAAATGCCAAGAAGTTTCGTCATCTTGGGCTCGATTGCTGGAAATCGATTCCAGTATGGATGAACAAGGTGTGCCATATCGGGCGTGACCTGCGGATTTCGTGAACATTATTTTGTACCTTAAACTAAACGAAAACTAACCTTATCCGTAAGGGAGCCATTTACATGAGCTAAATAATGTGGACCGATCCAATCGTGCATGCTTTAAAAAAAAAAAATAATTTGAACAATTGATGAATTTTCAAACAAAATCAAATAGCACCTTTCCATGTTGCCAAAATTTAAATTGTCCATTAACTCTTAACAGTCGCACAATTTAACATCCTACTCACTAAACTTGAAAAAAGTTAATTCTTTGTTGCAAGATTCCCATTCGACTGTCAGACACTGACTAGATCTACGAGAAATTGCTCAAAACATCTGATGTTTATACTTTTTGTAATTAAATTATTCTTTTACACTTCATTGCCTATTGCTTAGTTTGTGTCACATAATGTATAAACGTCTTCAGCAGAATTATCTGCCAATCGTTCATGTATTTAAATGCTGTCTTTAAATGCTTCGCAAAGGTTTCGAATGGATTAACATGACTTATAAAGAAGGTAAATGTGCATACATATATACATACTTATTGGATAGTTCTGTATGGTTTAAAAGAACCTTTCTTTTTAATGGTTCAAGTGTAATAGTAAGCTTTTTTGTCATCTAATCTAGATTAGTTCAGTTTTGTGTTAAGTGTTGGCTTTTTACGATTAAAACAACATTCAAAACAAATTTTATCCCTGAACTGTTAACACCTATATATTATACTAGGGGCCAGTTGTACAAAAGTAGTTCAATATATACCCGTGGCCTAGCAATTTTAACTCACCGAATTTGGCGGACTAACAGAGGATTAACGATGGTTCAAGTATGAATGTGATAATAGCCAATTAAATGCCTTAACCATGGTAGAATCTCAGTTAATCTGCCGATATCGGTGAATTTAAATTCCTGAACCACGGATCGATTTTTGAACCAAGATTGTAAAACTGGCACCAAATGCACTATAACAGTGGCCACAAGCCATAACCGCTGAAAAATAAAAAAATAAAATAATATTACCTATAAAAATCATTTTATATTTACTGCATTTTGTATTTCACTACGTAAAACTTTATTTTCAGCGTTAAATTCATTATTAAGCTCAATTACGTTTTACTGAAACGTCAACTGTCGCGTCGTTTCTAGATCCACGTCGTTTATATATCGTCAGAATAAAAACCTTTATTTATATTTACAGGATAAACATTTTGAGTTTTTTTTTAAATAAATTTCATTTTCTATTTTTGAATTCAACATATTATTTTTTGTTATTTATTTAATACTGGCGATTTTTTTCCCTATTTTTGTTATTGTTGGAGTGTAAGAAAATGTTACACTTTTGAACTTTTACAACGATACTATGGTCCGTGATGGTGATCCGTCCAATAAAGATTGTCAGCACAAGCCTTATGGGAAAGCTTTTTTCAAATAAGTGGGACCTACCGATTTCCCAAGGCACTCCACTAAACAAAATGCCAGTTAAATATACACAATAACCACATACATACTATCCACGGCTTTGTTTTTGTAATTTCTATTTCAAGAGACGTACACCCCTAACGACCTACCTCTCCAGTAACGTCCCGTGGTGCTTTCAGTTGGGTGTTCGCTATGTTTTTTTCTGCAGTAAGATTATCTATTCGGGGAGAGTACGATAACTTTGGCCCCAAATTTTGATAATGTTTTCTTGTAGAGTGGTCAAAAACAAGCATTTTTTACAATGGGAGGGGATGTCTTTCTCACCCCGTTTAGGAGGTAGGGGTAATTTTAGAAAAAAATTACTTAAATGAAAAACAATTATTAAATAACAACGGCAACACTTACAATAAAGTATTATACCGGTTTTGAAAGCCCAGAAATATGTTCTTTAATCCTAAATTTAAGTTAAATTATTTATGTCAGTAAATTTCAAAAATTCGCATGCAAACTCAATATTTTGATAAAAAAAAAATTTTAAAAAAATGTAAGCCAATTTTTTTCAAAATTGTGAAATGAATTGCTGAATTAACTTTTTTTGATCAATGCGTATATTAATTCTGAATCAAACACAAAAAACTGAATGGTTTTATGTCTCTAGTCTTGACATTTTTTATAAATGAGTTGGTGTAATATTGTGACATTAATAAAATGCATGACTCATTGCATTTTTTTGATACCCCTTTCATAAGGAAGTGGTGAGAATTTTTTTTATAAGCGATTTTTTCAATAAAATTAAAGAAATCGTTTAAAATTGTAATTAATCGCTACGCTCTTGGAATTACGCTAAGCCTCCGTTAATCTGACAAAATTGGTGAATTAAAAATCCTGAACCATGGATCAACTTTCAACCCATGATTGTACAACTCGCACTTACTGTTGTGTTTATCAACACTATTCACACAAAATTAGAGTTACCATTGCTAAGATTACCTACGAAGTGCCACGATCGTATGCTTTTTTGGCACGATAATTTCCTCATGGCACAGTGGCACGAAAAAGTTATTTTACTTAAAATGAATCAAATTTTAACAAAATTTAATGAAAATCAGTCTAAATTCCGTTAAAGATGAACAAAAACACATATTTTTTGTTTACAATGCACAAAAAGAGCAAATAATTTCCTTTGATTTATTTTTGTTGTATTTAAACCCGTAATAAAATTGATTATCTACTTTTTTTTTAACAAAATAGAATTTTTTTTTGTTTTTTTTTTTTTTATATGGCATGGTAGTTGGCACGTTTTTTCAGAAAATGTGGTAAGTTAATTTTATTTTAGGCGGCAACACTGGCAAACTGAAATAAAAACGTCCTATCTTCCCTACACTGACAATCTTTGTTGGACCGACCATAGACCAGTTGCACCGGATCGTGAATACCCCTATTATTTTTTGCTGCTCCCCCGTTTTTTTGTTTTAAATGTTAGGAAGGTCAATTTTTTTTTCTTCTGCGTGCCTTTTTGTAGTCATTTAATATATAGTTAGATCACACTCATTCAAGAGCATAGTTGAAAATTTAAAGATTTAATAAAATGCCCAAATCAGTGATTGAAATGTTATTGGAATAGATCTTATTATTTAATTTATTTTTTTTTCCCAGTCAAAATTCAATGATTAAACTTTTAAATTAAGAAGAAGCTGATAAGAATATTTTTTTCACAACCACCAACCTAATAAACACAAAACACAGTAAGGGTATTCATGCAACGTCGAAAACTTTACGACGTCGTAAAATCGTAAAGTTTAAGATAGACATTTCATGAATGCCCTTAAAAACTGCTTGCATAAATGTGCTAAAAGATGTGGTAAACTAATCAGCAGTTTAGTAAACGTCGGAATTTAAAACATATTTCTTTAATTTTCATTTAAGTAATTTGCCAAAAATAATTACCAAAAAGAATGTTTAATGGTATGAGCAAATTGCTTTAAAGACAGTCAGAGGTTTAAGTATTTATAAATCAGCAGTTACTGCTAACAAAAAAACTTCTGTGCAAGAGGCCCTAAGTTTATAAAATGATAGACAAAATTCCTTTATTGACTACAACAAAAAATATTCATCCTCGCACAAACTTCCAAATAAAACTAGGTTAGTAATTTTATTATTTTAAAAGCAAAGATATTTGTGGGAATTAACTGATCTGTGCAATTTAAAAAATCTTTTACAAGAGATAGGTACATATGTAAGTATATCTGGTCGAAAATAGCTACCCCTACTTTGACAGAAAAAAACATTCGAATTTAATCAATGGGGTGTTTCATCGCTCATCTAGGATATCAATTTCAGTGCTCGATGCACTTAAAATGGGAAACAATTTACTTCGATCTCACCTGTTGAAACCTTACGAATCTTAAAATTATTTTCTTCAAAATCCATTGTTATATTATTTTTTATTTATAGCTTTTTACACATTATGTTGAAAAAAAAGGTACAAATATTTCCAAAATGCATATTCAGTTTTCAAATGTCACATCCGTAGTCGTCGGCGGCGTCGATCCTTTAGATAAAACAACTTGATAGAGAAGTGATAAGAAGCAGCTGGCTTACCTGACCTGGAAATTTGTTTTCTTTTTTTTTTTTGATTTTATTTATAGGTTTACGACTGCGATGAAAGAGATTTAAATTATTTTTAAAATTTCGTAGAAACACTAAATATAAACCCAAGATACCAGGTACCTAAATCCAACATCCCTTATTGTATTTAGGTACCTATAAGTTTCTCTTTTCGTTAGTGTTTTTCTGTATTACCTTTTTGATGATGAGTTTTTTTTTCCAGCTATTGTTCATCAACAAACCCTTAATGTGTGCAATATTACAGCAGGTCAAAAACAAGGGATACAATTATTTCCCCCTAACCTTGGGTGAAATCAGAACTTAAGAAGGAAATCAAACCAGGGTTGAATTTCAGTTTCAATTCTGATTTCAGATCGAATGGAAGTCTCTCTCTGTTTTGTGTTCAGAAGTTTTTAAATAAAAAATAAACATGAAGTGTGCAAAAGAGTTTTTTTTTTACATTTTTGTAAAAAACCAAAAACATTTAAGAAAGTAGATAAAAATAAAAAAGTGATACAGTGTGCAGACATTTCATAATCAAACAGGCTTCAGGATAAAATGACACACTTGCTTTCGAAAAAAAAAACTTTTTGTGTACTGAAAAGTGAGAAAATCATTATTTCTAAAGTTCAGTCCCGATTTTCTGCTCATATCTGAAAACTGCAAAAAAAATTCAAAGGTAAGATCAGTTCAAAATATTATACTCCTAAAATAAATAATTTTGTGAGTTATTTTGCCGGTTTTTAAAATTTGGATATTATCAGAATTTGTCCGTAAAAGTTTAGTTTACAGTTCTCGCGAGTAAAATAAAATGTTATCAAAAAATTATATTCGCTATACTTTCACCATGTGCCTGCACATTCAGAATTTCAATATTAAATGACATGTCTAAATTTGAGTGGTCATTTGTTGTATACGGAAAAATAGAAGGAATTTCTTTTGATTAGGTGGAGTGATCGGATATAATGTAGTTTAATTAAATAATTTTATTTTTTAATTAATTTTTTTTTGCAAAATTTGTTTTGATTTTCTAGTCGTTCATATGTAGTGAAAATTTAATTTTTTTGGTACGCAAATTTTACCTAAACCCAGTCTGATTCCTAAAAAGTAATATTTCGTAAAATTAAATTGAAATTTATGTAGATGTGAGAAGTTCAAAAATCAGTCTTCGAAAATTGTTTAAATTAAATATTTTTCTTTTGTCAACTAAAGAATGATAATCGTACCGTAAGGATTTTTTGAGATATTATTAAAATTTGCTTACTGAACACATACATATACAGCTATGGACAGAGAAATAGCACACTTATGAATTTTTTATGAAAATAGAATTTACCTCTAATTTTTTAAAACAAAATACTGTAATTTGTATGTGTGGAACTTGGGCAAATATATTCTTAAAAATAAATTATTAATTTAATTTCAATTGAGTTGAATTTAAAAAATTTTTTTTAGTTTTTAATGACGAGATTTTGGGTGGACACAGCCCACATTTGCAGAAATGTAAAAAAAAAAACATAGTTTTGGTAAAGTAAACTTTTAATATAGCAGAATTTCTGAATTAGCCAAGTTAATTTTTTCTAGATTTGATATGATTTTTTAGGTTAGCCTTGCATCTTCAGTGGAAACGCCTTACCAATTCTTGCATCCTCTCTTTCAGGTGGAGTGTCACGTTTTGTTTATTCTAGCCCAAAGTTTGACCTTAGTTTCTGTTCTTTACCTGATATGAACATTCAAATCATTACAAATATGTGAACTTTTTGCTCACCTGCGTAAGAAATATCAACTTATTCTTCTAAAAACCAATTCTGTACCAAAACTGCCACATGGTTTTGGTCATTTTTATGCACTGAAATTCAATTTAAATGCAGAAAATCGAATGAAAACAGTTCCATTGGTCATTTGATAATGTTAAGACTTCAAAATTTAACCATCTTGCCATCAATTATTAAAACTGGAGCCATTCCAAAAGCATGCAAATGCACCCAGAATATTGAACTTTTCTTCCACTATGATTATTGGCATTTTAGGGTATATTTGCAGTTTCATATCTGGCTTTGAGGTCAATGGACAAATATTTTCCCATAGTCCAATGCGTTAAACCTTCATTTCAGAGTTCTAAACCTCTGTTTTCGAAAACTTAACAGCTTTAATTCAATGTGACTCAGCAAATATTCATACGGATTTTAAAATTTGCTTTAGACAGCTACGAACTTCTTTTGCTGAAGCTTTCATATGGCCGAACCTCTTATATTCGTTTTCTAACAAGTCTACTTGAGATATCAAGAATTAATTTGCCATTGATTTCAGCCACTATGAACCAAAATATTCATAAGGATGGCACAACCTTTTTTAATGCTGGCTTAGTCAACTTAGATTGTAACTTCGGGATGGTTAAGCTTACGAGTTTTGTTTTCTGTTCGGAAATTTAAATCGGCTTTATCGAAATTAACGGCATTCTAAACCATTTTTCGAAAACACTTCGTTTTGAGGAACTAATACGTTGTGTAGAGTTCATAAATAACACATCTTTTTCCCGCTTACAATGAGACCCCTTTTTAAGTATTTTTTAACCACGTGTCCTTTTAAATACACCCAACAAAAAACCGTATTTATCTGCTGCAACTCTCAATTGAAATACGAAATTTTAATATAGAAATCAAAACTGTGCTATTACATTGTCCACTTGAAAAAAGCTATGTAATGACATAAATGAGCGGGAATTAAATTCTCGAAATAATAACAGGATATTTGGGAGTCTAATTTCTGGTTACAGTATCTGCAAACAACGTGCCTAGAAAAAATGCGGTCAGCAATGATTTAAAACAACGGAAAATAATTTTTCAATTTTTCCCCAATATGTGTGCTATTTCTCTCTCCAAAGCTGTATGTATGTTTTAATATGAGGTTAGTTTTGATAGCACATTTTGTTCATAATTATTGTTCCTCTGACAGTTAATTGAATGTTTATTCCACTATACCTATAAATTTCTTTTTGCATTCACATGACAAAGTCGTAAGATTTTAAATTAGGTCGAGTTCCTAAAAGTAAAACTTCGGCAACACTCTGCCACATTCAAGTCGCATTTTTGCAGCCTGTCTTAAATTGCGTTCACTATTTTAGAAGCGCTGATGTTTGCCCTCAGTATTGAAATCAAATTTTGCCCAAAATGTACATAACTACTATCATTTTTTTTGCAATTGTTTTTAGCAGTGATTGGGCATGTTTACTTTTACGAACTCAGGGCTAATTTCAGAAAATTCAAACACTTCTATTTTAGCTGCTATTGCTGCCAATAATGCTTTCGTTTTTTTTTTATGAATACATATCAAATAGTTGCAATAATACTTGTTTTCAGAAATATTTTTTTTAAGCCTTTGAGCAGTTTTCTTCTGAAATTAGTCTTAATTTTCTTTCATTTCCTTTATTGTTATAACTTTGCAATAAAGTAGGAGCTCCTTGATTGCTTTAAAATAATATTACATTTTAACATCTTTAAAATGTAAGTGTTACATATATACATATCAGTGTTTAAAAAACCACTCTTCTTTAAAATTTTAAAAAATTTCTTTGCATAAATTCGTACGTATACATACATATGTACATAGGTATATATTTATTCAATAAATCAGAAGGCATTTTATGTTTTTGAGCTCAAATTTTCTTGTGAGCTATTCTTCTTTTGCGAATTGAGGCTTTTGATGTCCTTAACAGAATTTAGCTTAGGCCGTGTGCGAATGGAATTAAAATCACGATTTTATCCGAAGATTAATTTTTGACGCTATTGAGGTGAATCTGTACGTGGAAACGTTGATGCTTAGTCTCGGATAAAATTTAATTGAAATTTTGATTCAATTCGCACGCGGCCTAATGGACTTGAGATTATATATTGAAAGTTAAAGAAAAGTTGTTTGAATGCATATTTAGGTACAAAATTATTTTTTTTTTGATTTTTATGCAAAAGATTTTGAAGGGAAAAATTAACAGCTTTTTTCAGATTTTGAAAGAAACAATTAATTTGAGGTGTAATATAAAATTAATAAAAAAAACGATGTATTTAAACATTTAAATGCGACGTTCTCAAACACCAGAGCCAATCGCGCAATTCTGAGATCGGGTTCGAGGATATCAAATATGTTAACTGAAAAAAAAAATCTTTTTTTTGACAAAAATTCTGCCACTTTTAAGTTTTTACATATGTATTGTACATATATTCACAGCAAACGTGTTTAAATATTGACCCGGGGTTTATCAATTTTAACTCACCGATTTCGGTGCAATAACTGAGGTTCAACGATATGGTTCAAGTTTGTTATGAAAGCCAATTACATATTTTGACCATCGTTGAACCTCAGTTAACCCGCCGAAAACGATGATTCAAAATTTCTGAACCACGGATCAATATTTAAACCACGTTTGTAAACCTGGCTTAACTCAGAAGCAGTTTCAGCATTAATTTTAACTTTCATAATAATTGTCAAAAATCTATCTACTGAAATGCGCTGTTGTTGTCGAAACAAATAGAGCAACACAGCGATCGAAATCTCGTAAATGCAAGGTTAAACTACATTCAAAAGTTTTTGCAAAAAGTGAAATACAAAAAGATGCTTGAGAGACGCCTGAGTGCGAAAAAGCGTATGAAAATTGTACTTGATTTGTCATTTCATAGTTGATTTGACAGATCAAATACAATCTTTTCGCACACATGCATCTCTAGGACAAGTTTTTGTTTTTCATTTTTAACACTTTTTGCTATTTTTTTTTACAGGAAGTCTTGAATGTAGTTAGGTCTTAAATCTTAACATTTATCCCATACAGGGTATTTTAAATGCGAAATTTTGTTAAAATCGCAATGAAATCTTGTACTAATGAAAGCTTTTCATTGTGAACAAACCCATTTTTAAAATTCACCATAATATGGTGGAAAGCTTTTTAAATACAAACAAAATATTGATATTCCACTCCAACAGTGCTGGGGGGGCATTTTTAACAGAGTTCCCTTCATGCAGTCGGTAAATTTCCTTTTTGTCCCCACAAATATTTTCTTTTTTCCCGTTTTATTTCCTACAGAAAAAAAAATTGAAAAGTTGACTTAAAATAGAAAAAAAATTATTAAAAACCAACGAAAGCACATATAATGTTGAGCTATAGTTTTTTTTTAAGGCTGAGGATAAAATTGTTCCCCTTACAGTTTTTTCCTTCAATAATCCAAGGAATACGTTACATGAATTAGGTGACAATATATTATTATTAAGTGCATACAAGTACCATATTTAAAGCAAATCGGTCCATGCTCTATATAACTGATGTGGAAGTGAAGAAGCAATTCTTTTTGGACATACATTTATAATGTTTCTTCAAAACACTAAACATGTATCATATATTTGTACCTATTGTTTAATTTTTCAGGTTTTATATAATTTTCTAAGAAATAATTGTTATATTTATTGAGCTTAATTTTGACTTGTTACGAATTAATCTAAAAAAAAATGGATTATAACTTTGTTGATGTTCTCTTTTGCGGGTAAAATTTTGAAAATCAAAAAATTCCCACAAATTAGATCAGATTTCCATCTGTCTCTTAAGAGGTCAGAATTCCCAGAAAAATGGATTTTCCCACGATCCCCCAGCACTGCTCTAACATCAGATGAAAAAAGATAGTATGAATATTCTTGAATTTAATGAAACACACACACAATAGTAGCGCACAGGCGGCATTAGGGGCCCGGCATGGTGCGTGGATGGAGTGATGAATTACAAAAACAAAACATGAGCGTTGTCTGTCTGTGTATCTAGATTCTAGAGGACGATATCTTAATTTCGGTAGTGTAAATGTGAACTTCAATTTAAATCTCGAAAGCTTTCAACTGAAATTTCAGATTTCGCTTTAGAGGAATGGAGGGAACATCAGCATAGTATTATTGAGAATTTTGTTCAGTATGGATATGGAATATAAATTTCTTGTTTTTTTTCGGTAATTCGTTTTGTTCCAAACCATTGTTTTTTTTTCTCTCTAATTGAAGTGTTTTGTTCGGCGAATATTAAATTAAGAAACAATTTAATTAAAAGCCGATCAAATCAGTCCTACCTTCATGGTTAAATATGTATGTATTTTTGAAGACATCCATCTTTATAGAATTTTGACGAACCCCCGAAAAATATTGGATTTTATTTTCAAATTCTATTTTTGTGTGTATGTCTGTTTTTATAATTGGTAAGCATCTATTGTTTATATTTTCTGATTTAATTTTTTTAAGGAAAATCAGAATATTCTTATTTTCAAAAGGAAATAAAAATATTAAACTTTAATCTTGTTATCATAAATGGACTTTTTTATTTTTATGCCGGCCGGTAGAAATTCCACAGCCTGCATTCAATTTACCATTGACATCACGATGAAATGGATATTTACATTTGTATTTGTTTGAATTTATATAAGTTGTCTGGAATGAAAATGAAGGCAAGGAGCCGGCTTTATAATAATTTTTTTCTTTGACTAAAATTCAGCTTTACGATTCCTGCACAACATTTGGAAGCGTGAGTGGAATTTCCTGATGTTTGGTAAAAAATGTTTAGATTCGGCCAGTACTATAGTATTGAATGGATCTTCAAGTTGAGTGTTTAACGAGCACAGACTTTGACCTTTAATGTTGATATGCTCTTTTTCGTTGACATCTTTGAGCCTGTCACATGTATTCTGTTCAAAACGAAGCAAATTTAAAACTGCAAAACGTGTGCCAGCCACCGTGCATCCTAAAATCTGATAGCACTTTGCTCTACTGATTTATCCTCAACTCGTACCTATTTGAGCCATTCTATGTTGGGTTTACTTGTTCGCTGATAGACGTCCTTCCTCGGTTTGATTTGTCAATTACTCGGCGCACAGTTTTCGCTTCGCAACTACGAAGTTTAAGTTTGATTGTGCTATAGGCATGTTATTTTTTAACAAAAGCAGTTAACAAAAATAAAAACCATAGAAAAAAAAACTATATTCACAAAATTTATGCTTTGGTGAACTATACGAGTGTCATACTACATAAATTTGTCAAAATTTAGATCTCAGATATTTTACTCTATCAAAAAGCAAGCAACAAACTGAAATATTTTTACCCTAATATCTTGGCAGCAAAAATTAGAAAACATTCGGTTAAGAAATTTTGGACATTTAATACTTTGAACAAAGGAAAATTTACATTTTATTAAGATTACAAACATAAATGTAAAATGTTTCTTTCTTTTTCTTTTAGATACTATCTTTATGTTTTAAATATATTGTGTATATACGACCAATATCAAAGCTTCCTCATAACGGAGTAATCCATTTACCGCCGATGTCAGAATGACGTTCCTAAGTCGGTAAGCTCGGAATTGAATGTTAATTAAACAAAAATATTTATTTAGTTTTTATTTTTTTTTACAGATTAAACTATAAGTAGTAAATGTATTGGACTTAATTTCATCCATCGCATATCGTAACAAAACACACTCTCTTATCAGCAGCTCGAGACGTTTTAACACATAAATCGTTGCAAAACAAACCAACTTGATGCCTGGCAATATCAACACTAAAATAAAACGCAGAACAACTCTCCGAATACGTTCAACCGAGTAGATACTCGTCATCATCACAAGTATGTTTTAAAAAACTTAGTTTATTTTTAAGTAATTTTTTTAATTAATAATTCTTAAATGAAACATAAATGTTTAGGTTCAACCTAAAAACTTGTATTACAGTTTACTTACATTAAGGAAAAACTAGAATATGAGCGTTTAAGTTGAACCTTAACATTTTAGCTTTGATTCAGCTATGAATATTTTAAATGTTTAAGAAAAGTTTTTAATAGCTTTTTAATAGCTATTTATATTTATACATAGTTTAAGATAAAAACTTTATTGAAAAAAGTGACTGTATAAAATATTGGTTTTTACACGACAAAATAGCTAAATCACGTCACACTACTATCTATATGCTTAAAAATATGTTTATAGATTACTATAACTCATATAAAATTAAAAAAAAAAAAAGATAACAAGAAAGTTATCCTGGTGCAGGTTTGCTATTAAATTTCGCACAGTATAAAGCACATTATTTCAACTAGATTTTAAGATCCACTTAAGGATAATATTATCAGAAGAATATTTTTTTGTTTGGAATGTGATATTGTTTATAGTCATTTAATCAACAGTTCAAATCCGGCGTTATTCTTTGGCTAATATTTAGCAATTTCTTAAAAAACCCGTGTTTTGCTGAGAATACGCCAGGTACTATAAATTTAAAAAATGGCAAACTTACGCTTCGGAAAAGCGTTCGGGGTAAAAAAAAAATTAGTTTTATCACTAATAGATAACAAGTATTTCTTATACCAAGCTTAAAAAATTGCAGGGAATATTGTTTTGTTCAAGAGTAGCTTTAGTTTGCAAAAAGTTTTTGTTCTTTATTCTTACAGACGATTTTATAAAGCCCTTTTAACTTTAAAACAGGCTTTTAAATCTTAAAATGATATTTGGTCCCAACATCATAAGTCACTTTAAAATTTAAAAGCCTGTTAGATATTTATGCTACTAAATCACCCAAAATATAAATATTGTGGGAAAATGTTACATTTTGCAATGAGACTGATACGTATAGGCATCTTGCTATTGAAGATCAAAATTCACCGCTGATTGCATAATCGGTAGCAATGTTTAAATTCCTTTAGGTGCCGAAATAGATTTCTTAAATAATATACAGGTACTTTAAATAAAAGAAATACAAATAATTATGGATAAGGAAAGAAATGTCCCTTACAATTATGATGATGTGCATTATTTATGTCAAAATATTCACCCAAGATGGGTCTGATAGGATTTTCACGGCTTTCAGAGCTTGTAGTTTATTCGCTAAAATCGTTTCTTTAGATCTAGAACTATCAATTTTTTTTAAGGAACTATCCATAGCGGCGAATTATAAGGCGCTTTACTCAGCCTTATAGTTCCCTATGATAGCATATCCTTAATATGACGTTCTATTTCACTTTCAAGAATCTGGGGGTAACGATACGATTTTTCTCTTGTTCTTAGCTCATCGTTTAGATCAATATATTTTTTCAACCATGGAGATTGTTCGTATTACATGGCTCCATGGTTTTTCTTTCTATTTAAATCAAACACATATATTTATTATTTGCCTTACAGTGGCATAATCTACACTGTGTCAAATCCCCTCATATCGCCTTAGCAAAAAAGTTATGCATGTTCCATCTTACTTTCTGTCGTTTTTAACAAAGCATCCCATGAGAAACTAAAGGCAATGTTATATAGTGACATGGATCAAGGCTGTAATGTTCTCCAGAACCTAATATTGTCCTACACTTTCGCTCTTGAAATGTGACCATTCTTTTTTATAATGATTGTAATCTTCTTGACTACAGTCATCCTCAACATGTGAATTTCTCAATGAAATTATTGGAGAAAAACACGTGTTTTTGCAATACTATAAATACTAAGTGCCAGTTGTACAATCGTGGTTTAAATTTTGATCCGTGGTTCAGGAATTTTAACTCGCCGATTTCGGTGGGTTAACTGAAGTTCAACGATGGTTCAAGGTTCTAATATCCACTAAAAGCCAATTGCATGCCTGAACCTTCGTTGAACCACATTTAATGCGCTGAAATTGGTGAGTTAAAATTCCTGAACCACGGATCAAATATTTGTACAACTGGCCCTAAGAGGCAGAAATCTGCATGAATCTAAGAATCTTAGTTCTTAAAACTCTCCTTTTGCACTATTTATCAATATTTTTTTTTTTAAATTGAAATATATATTTTTCTTTATTGAGAGGGATAATATTAATACGTCCACTGATATAACCCAGCTCTTTTATAAAAATATGTCAATCATAACCGGTTAAATTATGGAAGAATATGGGGATAAACTTAAACTGCATTTAGAATGCTCTGCTCCTCTGAACTTGCCAGTCAAGTGGTCGTAGTCTCGTACTTTTATGAATTGTTCCTGGCAATAATATGTATAATCAGATAAACAATCTTGCTCCAAGTTGTAACTTGCCATTGTGATTTGTCTTAAGATAAATTAACTTTAAAAATGGAAAACTCTTTAGTTAGCTAAAACTTATATCCTTAAGTGCCATTTCCTGCACGTCTTTAGCTTTCTTCAGAGCAACAGAAACACATTGTTGATCTCAAAACTAAAAATTCCTTCAGTATTCTTCTGCACCCAATTCATGAATATCCAGGCCATTCAATTGGAATCTGCTCCAACTTTTTCTATAATTTGAGAAAGGACGACTTCTTTTCACGGAAAGACGCCGACACTTAGTAGTTGTAACTAAAGGGTTCTAAAATGTTGGCATTGGTGGCGTGGATGTTGTGTACTAGATGTTGGGAATCCTTCAATAAAAGGACATCATTTTTTTTATTTTTTTTTTGTTATGTTATTGCATTTATATCACTAGAAATATCCGTCACTTGGTATTATGACGTTGTTCTATGTCTACTCTTTTCAACATTTCTGTGTAATGCCGATATAATTGCCAACTTAAAACAATAGTCATCATTGTTTTGTATATTGACAACTGCTTTTTTATTTGCGATATGTGTAGGCAAAGATAAATACCTTGATCCTTTTAATGGTTGGTATTTATTTATGTTAACCTCTATCAATTTATTACGGACGAGGGTCCAGCCACTATCTTTTTCTTGAAATTCATCCATTTTTTGTTTTATTTCATCTAATATAGGATTTATTTCTTTTTCAAGAAACACAGACCTCATTTCCGTTCCCATTGATTTTATTTCAATTATCATTTCCTTATCGACTATTTTGACATATTCTGCAAAAAGTTCCACATTGAACTTAAAGGAATTGTGCTCGCAAAGTTTTTCATATATTATTTCATGTAGCATTGTACTCCAGAAACACCTTTGCATCCAGCTCACCTTCATTTTTATTTTTTATTGAAAATGATGTTATTCTGTTTTTGAGAAAAGATCTCAAAAACATTTTCTTTGTACACTTTTTGCACTCTTCCTTTATGAGAATTCTTACGAAGATGTTGAACCCCTTTACTCTTTGTTCTTTCTTCTTGCATTAAGTAGTAGCAATACTAGGAGTAGGGGAACACCGGCTCTACCGGCTCAGGCTCCAGCTTAACCACCACAATGTTGTTGGATGGTAGGATGCCAGATGTCGGAGGCTCTACCGGCAGCATGTTTAATGTTGGATGAAGGGATGTCGGATGTATGACTGTTGAATGGTAGGATGTTGGATGAAGGGGTGTTGGATAGTTTGATGTTGGATGCTAGGATATCGGATGTTGGATCAGCAAAAAATTATGAACAGAAGATGAAGTATTCGAGAGTCTGTAAATTTGTGGTATCCATACCACGTACCTCCTCTCTCGTGATTTTTTGTAGATCCTCGAACTCCCAGCATTTTTTGTTGAAATATTCCAACCATTGTTGGACTTCTTTTCTGATATTTTGATAAGGCATAGTTAACGTTTGAGTTTTCGCTGGTGTAGAAAATCAACTGATGATTTTGAGGTTTATGCTCGAATTTGCACTCATGCGGAGGTGTAAAGCAATAAAATGATGATGCCGGTGATGATGATGCCGGTGTTCCCGTACACTCTAGTTACAACTACTCACTACCGAGATGAGTGCGTCTACTTTCTATTGAATTTACAATTCGAACAACTTTTTGTTTGTCTACATTCTCCATAGTTTTTCCGAATACAGCATTATTGCAAAGATTTTTATCACATCTAAATTGGTTGGAGGTTCAACCCATTTAAAGTCTGAATGTGGGAGGTAGTCTGACATGACCCAACCGTATTGGTTATTAGCATCCAATTACATTAAATAATCAGATGGTTTACTTGAATCATAATCAACCATATATTTATTAATTGGTTAACAGTGTTGCAAGCTACACTATGTCAAACCTCCTCTTATTCCTTTAGTGAAAAAGTTGTACATATTAATGTGTGTCAAAAGTTCAAGCTTGACACCTGTTTTTTTTTCAACATAGCAACCCACGAAAAACCTGGTGACAGTGACAGGGGCCTAGACCATAAATTGTTCTAGAATCAATTCTGAATTTTTCAAAAATGTCAGCTAAAATTAAAACATCTGTAGTCAAATAGTATTCAAGATACTCTCCTAATCTACTAGATTTAAAATTTCACTAAATTTTTTCAGCGTGATTATAATCGTCTTGGCTACAATCCTCTTCAACCAATGAATTTCTTAATAATTCTATTGGAGGAAGCTCCGTCTCACTTAATTTTTTTATAGAATCTAAATTATCATAACGGAAAACACCCTTTTGAGTAATAAGTTGAATAGATTCGTCATCTTTGAAAAATGTTGATAATAATTTCAAATCTTTTTTTTCATCAAGGGTTTTTGCTATTCTATCAATACTTGAAGGTAGAAATCTAAATAAGTCGTCTATGAACCGTAATTCTAGAAAATCGCCCTGCTCCCTATTTATTAATATTTTTGTTGATATTTTTGATATGTATTTCTCTTTGTTAAGAGGAATAATATTGATAAACCCCTTGATACTACCCAGCTCTTTTATAAATAAATGTGAATCATATGCGGTTAAATTATTGAAAAAAAAATGGGTATGAATTTAGGTATCATATAGTTTAAGTTACAATTTGAATGCGCTGCTCCTCTAAATTTACCAGTTAAGTGATCATGATCTCGTACCTTTACGCTGCCCCATACTGCCTTCTTACAAATATGGCACGTTGTTGCCTGCTGAAATTTCATCTCATCTTGGGGTGTCATGATCATTTTGATCTTCTTACTCAAATGATGTCGATGGATATGTTTAGAGTCTTCAATCAAGAAAAATGTGTAGGAAATGTCTTTAATTTTTAATGGGAAAACTAAATTTGTAAATTGAGAAGAGTTCCATTTCCTAGGGTAATCACATCATTTGCCACTTTACTTTAGATGGCGCTCACAGCCCAGGATGGACTACGGCCTCAACCAACAAGCCCCTCCAGCCAGCTCGGTCCCTAGCTAGCTGCCTCCAGTTACGCACTCCAAGTTGGTTGAGGTCGTTCTCCACTTGTGTGCGCCACCTAAGGTGGGGTCTTCCTCTGCTGCGCAGACCGTCAGGGGTAGATTCGAAGACTCGTCGGGCTGGTGCGTTGGTGTCCATACGCTCCACGTGTCCCAGTCATCTCAGCCGCCGAATTTTCAGCTTCTTGACCAGGTCGACGTCGCTGTAAAGCCCGTAAAGCTCGTTATTAAATCTTCTCCTTCATACTCCATCGATACAGACTGGACTGAAAATCACCCGAAGAATCTTCCTTTCAAAGTACCCAAGCAGATTCTCATCCGTTTTTGACAGGGTCCATGCCTCTGCCCCATATAGCAGGACCGGGATGATTAGGGTCTTATATAAGGTCTCCTTGGTTCTCTGAGAGAGGGCTTTATTACTTAGATGCCTTATAAAGCCCTCTCTCAGAGATAGCTATTGATAAGTCTCGTTCTTCATAATGTTCCAGGGACTTCATGGGTGTCACGGTTTTTAGATGCTTGTCGATTTTTTTCAAAACATCCCTTGTTAAGCTTTTGACAAACTCGCTTGCACAATTTTGTTCTATGAATAAAAAAAAATATAGAATCGAATTGCATATTTTATATTAATTTACAAAAGTATCGTTTTTAGTTCATTGTTATTTACCTATGAATGTTCGCATAACATCTTCGGTTCCATCAAAACCGCATTTTATATAATATGAAAATGCGCACGGCACATGCTCCTGTATTGTTGTTTTTGATGATTTTTCAGGATCTTGCAGACATGTGTTATTGGGCTTCAGTATACATTCAAAATCTGCATACGAAGGGGTTTTTCATCATCTTTTCATATCTTGCGAATTTTATAATTTTATTTGACTCAATAGGCATTGAGGTAACAATTGTTTTAGACTCTTGGTTGTGTATTTTAAAACATTCCTCATTTTAAGAGTGCTGCAAACAGCTATTACAAAATAACAGTTCCCTTCTTGAACTATCCAAAACTTCACTTCTTATGAGACTACTAATATTTTGTATCCACATAAAATGTGAATTATTTTAACTCATCAAGAAAAGAAGGTTTATGTGCAGATTTTTTCATTAGCTGTCAAATAATATGGACCTTCTCTTAATTTCTGGAAGTTCCAAGGGAAATGGCAGTCCAAAGAAATTAAGCATTATGTTGTCGTGGTCAATTATATCACTTGAAATATCTGTCACTTGGTAGTATGACGAAAAGGTGATCCATATGAGTGAAGAGAGAAAAGAATCCTTAAGTAAAAAGACATGTTAATTGTTTTATTATTATTTTATTTTTTTTTATTAAATTTTAATATTTAAAAAAAGTGTTAATATTTCTGGTAGGGGGCTTACATCAAACCCCCCTTTATCAGCT
Organism: Epistrophella euchroma; assembly: GCA_947049315.1. Lineage (NCBI taxonomy): Eukaryota > Metazoa > Arthropoda > Insecta > Diptera > Syrphidae > Epistrophella > Epistrophella euchroma. The sequence goes on along the minus strand of OX346245.1, from coordinate 112,575,839 downwards.
TTAATTTTTAGTGAATTCAGCAGGTGGACCACTGCCACAAGGCTGTAAATGTTGGTAGTATCCACACTACCAACATCCTCCCAAGCAGCATCTTGAAGCTGCTTGACAGCTATATTTTTTTAGCCACTCTTCCATCTGTTGTGTAATTTTAATATTTGCTTCCTGATACATGATGTTTTTATTTATTTTTGCTATAAACTAATGATTATGATGATAATGCTCAAAGTATTTATACAAAAAAGAGGGCAAAAAAATACACATACATTCATAAATATTTGTATGCAGACCATTAAAATCACACACATTTTCAGAGACCCTCTGATTTTCGTAACACACTATCAATAAATTTTAAGGATGTTAAAAGTCATTAGAAATAAAATTCAAATAGAATCAACACTATATTTCTATAAGGTTGAATGCCGGCAATTAAAATTTACGATTATGATACGTGCATTGGTATATCAAGACCCTGATGCATCGCTATCATCATGCCAATCATCTGACTAATAGGGCTTGACCCTCTATATCTAATGCTTAATAATTAGTATAACAAAAGCCTAATACCTCACTACCATCATATCATTCATTTGTCTAATAGGACTAGACCTCCTTTATCTGTTGCTTTGCTAGCATCATGTCAATTATATTACTAGACCCTGTCCTTTATCATTAAAATCCTGAAAAATGGTCCAAGGGTTATTTTTATTGCGGAATACAAATTTATGTCAATAAGGTCATCACATTATTTTTTCTATAGGGATGGGTGCCGACAATTAAAATCTGCATTCATGACGATCGCAATACATAAATTTATCCAACTGCTTTTGTAAATCCATGGCGGCTCAGCGGCTCAGGTTAAGCATACATAACCTTAGAACCCATAACGTAACGAAAAACAACATAAAACGAAACGTTATAATCCAAAACGAAACCTTAAACCGTAACGTTAAGAACCCAAAACGTCTCGTTAAGAACCTAATACTTGAGTACAAAAATAAAACAGATAACTATGGAAGTTATGCGTTGATATCCCAATCTCATATTTTTTAATACGTATGAAGGACACAGATATACATATATTAAAGTCCTCCGTAGGGATCCCGAAACTAATGGAATCCCCAAATTCCAATCGATGACGGTGCCTATCATTCTCATACCATTGATGTAGGTTCCACCATTTGATGGAAAATTTTTCACATAAACGCGATCATCCTCGGGTGGCATGTATATCATGGCATGCCTAGGCGATACCAAGGAAATGGGGATATGGATATTATTGCTGGGGGTACCACATCCCACTTCCTGCCTACCCTGTTGCAGAGGGATCTGTACACCGGATACCACATTAACTAGGAACCATGTTGAATTACGTGAGTATCTGACGAGTTCTTTATGTCGAATTTCAAACATTTTTTTTTTTTGTAAACTATAAAGAAACTTAAAAAAAAATATGAATATTTAAAAAACTACGGAGCGAATTTCTTCTGCTGGGCTCTGCTTTAAGGTTCAGACATATTTAAACTATAGTGATCCCAAGCTAGAGTATCAACATTATTACTACAAATGAATCTTTTATCTTCTAAGCAACTCAATTTATGTATACTTTCTGTATAAATAGTATGATGCCTAGATCTAAAATTCATCATTTTTCCATAAAAATTTTGCTTAAGCAGCAAGCCGTCTCTGTAATTTTTTAAAGTGAAATTTTTAATAGCTGATGCTTTTACACCCTTAGCTTTTTTTATCAGAGCAGAATGTTGTCCATCTATATTGTACATTTTAGATCTTAACTCAATAAACTCCTTCATAATTTTACCATTATTTTCATCTTTCATAAACCCTAATTTTTTCATATTTAGCTGGGCAATACCAAAGGGGTTATTAAGGGGATAGTCGGAAGCATCGAATTTTTCAGAGATGTCACTTTTGATATCCCTATAAAAATCTTCTGTGCCTATTTTATATATAAAAGAGTCAGTGTCCATATAAGCCAGTTTTAAATTATCCGTAAATTTAGGCTTCATGTATGCATAATGGAAATCATACATTTTGTATTTAGATATGTCTAAAACGCAAAAACCTAGATATACTGGCCATGGCTTCACTAAATTCCAATATGCTATGGAAATTAGGTTTAGCAATGAGAGCACGACTCCCAAGGTGTCTTCCATTAATCTCAATGGAATCCACAATTCGAACATCCTTCCGCTTGTCCACATTCTCCATAGTTTTCCCAAAAACTGCGTTATTGCACAGTTTTCGTAAATCCTTCTCAAATTTATTGGTGGCTGAGGTTTTGAGTCGATTGTTTAGATCAATATAATATGTTTTCAACCATGGAAATTGTTCAAACGCATCACTCTATGGATTTTGGTAAGAACTAAACCATTATCGAGGGCTTGAATTAAAGTTTTATAGTGAATAATATAATTCACTTTATTCTTTAAATCCGCAATCAACTTTTTATGAGATTTGGCAGTCACTGAAGTGTTTGACGAGCAGAATGATAGATCATTATGAGCATCGTGTATTTCCTTAGGATACTCTAGATCAACTTCTAAAACATAACCCGCGTGTTTACATTTGAAATTAGCCATTCTTTGATCCCAGACAGATCAGTTGGAATATCAGCCCATTCAAAGCTTGAATGAGGTGGATACTCCGACATTGGCCAATCGTAAAGGTTATTGGCATCTAAATATACTAAATAATTGAAGGGGCTGTCTGCATCAAACTCAGACATATATTTATTGTTTGCTTTGGAGTACCGCAAGGTGCACTGCGTCAAACCGCCTCTTATCCCCATAGCAAAAAAATTATACATGTTGATGTCTGTCAAAAGTTCCAGCTTAGTGTCTGTCATTTTTAACATGGCATCCCATGAGAAACCAGGTAATGTGAAGTAGTGGCAGGGGTCAAGACCGTTATGTTGTATAGAATCTGCCCTAAATTTTTGAAAAATATCAGCCAGAAACAAGACATCTGTCACCAAAGTGCTGAAGATATTGACCCAGGCTTTCGCACGTGAAATGTGACCACACTTTCATAACTTGAAAATTTGATAATTTTTTTTGACTGAGATGGCATTGAGGTAACAATCTTTTTACACTCTTGCTTGTGTAATCTAAAAGATTCCTGATTATATGAATGTTGCAAACAGCTATTACAAAATAACAGTTCCCTTCTTGAACTATCCAAAACTTCACTTCTTATGAGACTACTAATATTTTGTATCCACATAAAATGTGAATTATTTTAACTCATCAAGAAAAGAAGGTTTATGTGCAGATTTTTTCATTAGCTGTCAAATAATATGGACCTTCTCTTAATTTCTGGAAGTTCCAAGGGAAATGGCAGTCCAAAGAAATTAAGCATTATGTTGTCGTGGTCAATTATATCACTTGAAATATCTGTCACTTGGTAGTATGACGAAAAGGTGATCCATATGAGTGAAGAGAGAAAAGAATCCTTAAGTAAAAAGACATGTTAATTGTTTTATTATTATTTTATTTTTTTTTATTAAATTTTAATATTTAAAAAAAGTGTTAATATTTCTGGTAGGAGGCTTACATCAAACCCCCCTTTATCAGCTTTAATTTTTAGTGAATTCAGCAGGTGGACCACTGCCACAAGGCTGTAAATGTTGGTAGTATCCACACTACCAACATCCTCCCAAGCAGCATCTTGAAGCTGCTTGACAGCTATATTTTTTTAGCCACTCTTCCATCTGTTGTGTAATTTTAATATTTGCTTCCTGATACATGATGTTTTTATTTATTTTTGCTATAAACTAATGATTATGATGATAATGCTCAAAGTATTTATACAAAAAAGAGGGCAAAAAAATACACATACATTCATAAATATTTGTATGCAGACCATTAAAATCACACACATTTTCAGAGACCCTCTGATTTTCGTAACACACTATCAATAAATTTTAAGGATGTTAAAAGTCATCAGAAATAAAATTCTATAAGGATGAATGCCGGCAATTAAAATTTACGATTATGATACGTGCATTGGTATATCAAGACCCTGATGCATCGCTATCATCATGCCACTCATCTGACTAATAGGACTTGACCCTCTATATCTAATGCTTTAGGATTTTTCCCTGGATTGAGGTAATAATTAGTATAACAAAAGCCTAATACCTCACTACCATCATATCATTCATTTGTCTAATAGGACTAGACCTACTTTATCTGTTGCTTTGCTAGCATCATGTCAATCATATTACTAGACCCTGTCCTTTATCATTAAAATCCTAAAAAATGGTCTAAGTGTTATTTTTATTGCGGAATACAAATTTATGTCAATAAGGTCATCATATTATTTGTTCTATAGGGATGGGTGCCGACAATTAAAATCTGCATTCATGACGATCGCAATACATACATTTATCCAACTGCTCATTGACTTGGCGGCTCAGCGGCTCAGGTTAAGCATACATAACCTTAGAACCCATAACGTAACGAAAAACAACATAAAACGAAACGTTATAATCCAAAACGAAACCTTAAACCGTAACGTTAAGAACCCAAAACGTCTCGTTAAGAACCTAATACTTGAGTACAAAAATAAAACAGATAACTATGGAAGTTATGCGTTGATATCCCAATCTCATATTTTTTAATACGTATGAAGGACACAGATATACATATATTAAAGTCCTCCGTAGGGATCCCGAAACTAATGGAATCCCCAAATTCCAATCGATGACGGTGCCTATCATTCTCATACCATTGATGTAGGTTCCACCATTTGATGGAAAATTTTTCACATAAACGCGATCATCCTCGGGTGGCATGTATATCATGGCATGCCTAGGCGATACCAAGGAAATGGGGATATGGATATTATTGCTGGGGGTACCACATCCCACTTCCTGCCTACCCTGTTGCAGAGGGATCTGTACACCGGATACCACATTAACTAGGAACCATGTTGAATTACGTGAGTATCTGACGAGTTCTTTATGTCGAATTTCAAACATTTTTTTTTTTTGTAAACTATAAAGAAACTTAAAAAAAAATATGAATATTTAAAAAACTACGGAGCGAATTTCTTCTGCTGGGCTCTGCTTTAAGGTTCAGACATATTTAAACTATAGTGATCCCAAGCTAGAGTATCAACATTATTACTACAAATGAATCTTTTATCTTCTAAGCAACTCAATTTATGTATACTTTCTGTATAAATAGTATGATGCCTAGATCTAAAATTCATCATTTTTCCATAAAAATTTTGCTTAAGCAGCAAGCCGTCTCTGTAATTTTTTAAAGTGAAATTTTTAATAGCTGATGCTTTTACACCCTTAGCTTTTTTTATCAGAGCAGAATGTTGTCCATCTATATTGTACATTTTAGATCTTAACTCAATAAACTCCTTCATAATTTTACCATTATTTTCATCTTTCATAAACCCTAATTTTTTCATATTTAGCTGGGCAATACCAAAGGGGTTATTAAGGGGATAGTCGGAAGCATCGAATTTTTCAGAGATGTCACTTTTGATATCCCTATAAAAATCTTCTGTGCCTATTTTATATATAAAAGAGTCAGTGTCCATATAAGCCAGTTTTAAATTATCCGTAAATTTAGGCTTCATGTATGCATAATGGAAATCATACATTTTGTATTTAGATATGTCTAAAACGCAAAAACCTAGATATACTGGCCATGGCTTCACTAAATTCCAATATGCTATGGAAATTAGGTTTAGCAATGAGAGCACGACTCCCAAGGTGTCTTCCATTAATCTCAATGGAATCCACAATTCGAACATCCTTCCGCTTGTCCACATTCTCCATAGTTTTCCCAAAAACTGCGTTATTGCACAGTTTTCGTAAATCCTTCTCAAATTTATTGGTGGCTGAGGTTTTGAGTCGATTGTTTAGATCAATATAATATGTTTTCAACCATGGAAATTGTTCAAACGCATCACTCTATGGATTTTGGTAAGAACTAAACCATTATCGAGGGCTTGAATTAAAGTTTTATAGTGAATAATATAATTCACTTTATTCTTTAAATCCGCAATCAACTTTTTATGAGATTTGGCAGTCACTGAAGTGTTTGACGAGCAGAATGATAGATCATTATGAGCATCGTGTATTTCCTTAGGATACTCTAGATCAACTTCTAAAACATAACCCGCGTGTTTACATTTGAAATTAGCCATTCTTTGATCCCAGACAGATCAGTTGGAATATCAGCCCATTCAAAGCTTGAATGAGGTGGATACTCCGACATTGCCCAATCGTAAAGGTTATTGGCATCTAAATATACTAAATAATTGAAGGGGCTGTCTGCATCAAACTCAGACATATATTTATTGTTTGCTTTGGAGTACCGCAAGGTGCACTGCGTCAAACCGCCTCTTATCCCCATAGCAAAAAAATTATACATGTTGATGTCTGTCAAAAGTTCCAGCTTAGTGTCTGTCATTTTTAACATGGCATCCCATGAGAAACCAGGTAATGTGAAGTAGTGGCAGGGGTCAAGACCGTTATGTTGTATAGAATCTGCCCTAAATTTTTGAAAAATATCAGCCAGAAACAAGACATCTGTCACCAAATAGTGCTGAAGATATTGACCCAGGCTTTCGCACGTGAAATGTGACCACACTTTCATAACTTGAAAATTTGATAATTTTTTTTGACTGAGATGGCATTGAGGTAACAATCTTTTTACACTCTTGCTTGTGTAATCTAAAAGATTCCTGATTATATGAATGTTGCAAACAGCTATTACAAAATAACAGTTCCCTTCTTGAACTATCCAAAACTTCACTTCTTATGAGACTACTAATATTTTGTATCCACATAAAATGTGAATTATTTTAACTCATCAAGAAAAGAAGGTTTATGTGCAGATTTTTTCATTAGCTGTCAAATAATATGGACCTTCTCTTAATTTCTGGAAGTTCCAAGGGAAATGGCAGTCCAAAGAAATTAAGCATTATGTTGTCGTGGTCAATTATATCACTTGAAATATCTGTCACTTGGTAGTATGACGAAAAGGTGATCCATATGAGTGAAGAGAGAAAAGAATCCTTAAGTAAAAAGACATGTTAATTGTTTTATTATTATTTTATTTTTTTTTATTAAATTTTAATATTTAAAAAAAGTGTTAATATTTCTGGTAGGAGGCTTACATCAAACCCCCCTTTATCAGCTTTAATTTTTAGTGAATTCAGCAGGTGGACCACTGCCACAAGGCTGTAAATGTTGGTAGTATCCACACTACCAACATCCTCCCAAGCAGCATCTTGAAGCTGCTTGACAGCTATATTTTTTTAGCCACTCTTCCATCTGTTGTGTAATTTTAATATTTGCTTCCTGATACATGATGTTTTTATTTATTTTTGCTATAAACTAATGATTATGATGATAATGCTCAAAGTATTTATACAAAAAAGAGGGCAAAAAAATACACATACATTCATAAATATTTGTATGCAGACCATTAAAATCACACACATTTTCAGAGACCCTCTGATTTTCGTAACACACTATCAATAAATTTTAAGGATGTTAAAAGTCATCAGAAATAAAATTCTATAAGGATGAATGCCGGCAATTAAAATTTACGATTATGATACGTGCATTGGTATATCAAGACCCTGATGCATCGCTATCATCATGCCACTCATCTGACTAATAGGACTTGACCCTCTATATCTAATGCTTTAGGATTTTTCCCTGGATTGAGGTAATAATTAGTATAACAAAAGCCTAATACCTCACTACCATCATATCATTCATTTGTCTAATAGGACTAGACCTACTTTATCTGTTGCTTTGCTAGCATCATGTCAATCATATTACTAGACCCTGTCCTTTATCATTAAAATCCTAAAAAATGGTCTAAGTGTTATTTTTATTGCGGAATACAAATTTATGTCAATAAGGTCATCATATTATTTGTTCTATAGGGATGGGTGCCGACAATTAAAATCTGCATTCATGACGATCGCAATACATACATTTATCCAACTGCTCATTGACTTGGCGGCTCAGCGGCTCAGGTTAAGCATACATAACCTTAGAACCCATAACGTAACGAAAAACAACATAAAACGAAACGTTATAATCCAAAACGAAACCTTAAACCGTAACGTTAAGAACCCAAAACGTCTCGTTAAGAACCTAATACTTGAGTACAAAAATAAAACAGATAACTATGGAAGTTATGCGTTGATATCCCAATCTCATATTTTTTAATACGTATGAAGGACACAGATATACATATATTAAAGTCCTCCGTAGGGATCCCGAAACTAATGGAATCCCCAAATTCCAATCGATGACGGTGCCTATCATTCTCATACCATTGATGTAGGTTCCACCATTTGATGGAAAATTTTTCACATAAACGCGATCATCCTCGGGTGGCATGTATATCATGGCATGCCTAGGCGATACCAAGGAAATGGGGATATGGATATTATTGCTGGGGGTACCACATCCCACTTCCTGCCTACCCTGTTGCAGAGGGATCTGTACACCGGATACCACATTAACTAGGAACCATGTTGAATTACGTGAGTATCTGACGAGTTCTTTATGTCGAATTTCAAACATTTTTTTTTTTTGTAAACTATAAAGAAACTTAAAAAAAAATATGAATATTTAAAAAACTACGGAGCGAATTTCTTCTGCTGGGCTCTGCTTTAAGGTTCAGACATATTTAAACTATAGTGATCCCAAGCTAGAGTATCAACATTATTACTACAAATGAATCTTTTATCTTCTAAGCAACTCAATTTATGTATACTTTCTGTATAAATAGTATGATGCCTAGATCTAAAATTCATCATTTTTCCATAAAAATTTTGCTTAAGCAGCAAGCCGTCTCTGTAATTTTTTAAAGTGAAATTTTTAATAGCTGATGCTTTTACACCCTTAGCTTTTTTTATCAGAGCAGAATGTTGTCCATCTATATTGTACATTTTAGATCTTAACTCAATAAACTCCTTCATAATTTTACCATTATTTTCATCTTTCATAAACCCTAATTTTTTCATATTTAGCTGGGCAATACCAAAGGGGTTATTAAGGGGATAGTCGGAAGCATCGAATTTTTCAGAGATGTCACTTTTGATATCCCTATAAAAATCTTCTGTGCCTATTTTATATATAAAAGAGTCAGTGTCCATATAAGCCAGTTTTAAATTATCCGTAAATTTAGGCTTCATGTATGCATAATGGAAATCATACATTTTGTATTTAGATATGTCTAAAACGCAAAAACCTAGATATACTGGCCATGGCTTCACTAAATTCCAATATGCTATGGAAATTAGGTTTAGCAATGAGAGCACGACTCCCAAGGTGTCTTCCATTAATCTCAATGGAATCCACAATTCGAACATCCTTCCGCTTGTCCACATTCTCCATAGTTTTCCCAAAAACTGCGTTATTGCACAGTTTTCGTAAATCCTTCTCAAATTTATTGGTGGCTGAGGTTTTGAGTCGATTGTTTAGATCAATATAATATGTTTTCAACCATGGAAATTGTTCAAACGCATCACTCTATGGATTTTGGTAAGAACTAAACCATTATCGAGGGCTTGAATTAAAGTTTTATAGTGAATAATATAATTCACTTTATTCTTTAAATCCGCAATCAACTTTTTATGAGATTTGGCAGTCACTGAAGTGTTTGACGAGCAGAATGATAGATCATTATGAGCATCGTGTATTTCCTTAGGATACTCTAGATCAACTTCTAAAACATAACCCGCGTGTTTACATTTGAAATTAGCCATTCTTTGATCCCAGACAGATCAGTTGGAATATCAGCCCATTCAAAGCTTGAATGAGGTGGATACTCCGACATTGCCCAATCGTAAAGGTTATTGGCATCTAAATATACTAAATAATTGAAGGGGCTGTCTGCATCAAACTCAGACATATATTTATTGTTTGCTTTGGAGTACCGCAAGGTGCACTGCGTCAAACCGCCTCTTATCCCCATAGCAAAAAAATTATACATGTTGATGTCTGTCAAAAGTTCCAGCTTAGTGTCTGTCATTTTTAACATGGCATCCCATGAGAAACCAGGTAATGTGAAGTAGTGGCAGGGGTCAAGACCGTTATGTTGTATAGAATCTGCCCTAAATTTTTGAAAAATATCAGCCAGAAACAAGACATCTGTCACCAAATAGTGCTGAAGATATTGACCCAGGCTTTCGCACGTGAAATGTGACCACACTTTCATAACTTGAAAATTTGATAATTTTTTTTGACTGAGATGGCATTGAGGTAACAATCTTTTTACACTCTTGCTTGTGTAATCTAAAAGATTCCTGATTATATGAATGTTGCAAACAGCTATTACAAAATAACAGTTCCCTTCTTGAACTATCCAAAACTTCACTTCTTATGAGACTACTAATATTTTGTATCCACATAAAATGTGAATTATTTTAACTCATCAAGAAAAGAAGGTTTATGTGCAGATTTTTTCATTAGCTGTCAAATAATATGGACCTTCTCTTAATTTCTGGAAGTTCCAAGGGAAATGGCAGTCCAAAGAAATTAAGCATTATGTTGTCGTGGTCAATTATATCACTTGAAATATCTGTCACTTGGTAGTATGACGAAAAGGTGATCCATATGAGTGAAGAGAGAAAAGAATCCTTAAGTAAAAAGACATGTTAATTGTTTTATTATTATTTTATTTTTTTTTATTAAATTTTAATATTTAAAAAAAGTGTTAATATTTCTGGTAGGAGGCTTACATCAAACCCCCCTTTATCAGCTTTAATTTTTAGTGAATTCAGCAGGTGGACCACTGCCACAAGGCTGTAAATGTTGGTAGTATCCACACTACCAACATCCTCCCAAGCAGCATCTTGAAGCTGCTTGACAGCTATATTTTTTTAGCCACTCTTCCATCTGTTGTGTAATTTTAATATTTGCTTCCTGATACATGATGTTTTTATTTATTTTTGCTATAAACTAATGATTATGATGATAATGCTCAAAGTATTTATACAAAAAAGAGGGCAAAAAAATACACATACATTCATAAATATTTGTATGCAGACCATTAAAATCACACACATTTTCAGAGACCCTCTGATTTTCGTAACACACTATCAATAAATTTTAAGGATGTTAAAAGTCATCAGAAATAAAATTCTATAAGGATGAATGCCGGCAATTAAAATTTACGATTATGATACGTGCATTGGTATATCAAGACCCTGATGCATCGCTATCATCATGCCACTCATCTGACTAATAGGACTTGACCCTCTATATCTAATGCTTTAGGATTTTTCCCTGGATTGAGGTAATAATTAGTATAACAAAAGCCTAATACCTCACTACCATCATATCATTCATTTGTCTAATAGGACTAGACCTACTTTATCTGTTGCTTTGCTAGCATCATGTCAATCATATTACTAGACCCTGTCCTTTATCATTAAAATCCTAAAAAATGGTCTAAGTGTTATTTTTATTGCGGAATACAAATTTATGTCAATAAGGTCATCATATTATTTGTTCTATAGGGATGGGTGCCGACAATTAAAATCTGCATTCATGACGATCGCAATACATACATTTATCCAACTGCTCATTGACTTGGCGGCTCAGCGGCTCAGGTTAAGCATACATAACCTTAGAACCCATAACGTAACGAAAAACAACATAAAACGAAACGTTATAATCCAAAACGAAACCTTAAACCGTAACGTTAAGAACCCAAAACGTCTCGTTAAGAACCTAATACTTGAGTACAAAAATAAAACAGATAACTATGGAAGTTATGCGTTGATATCCCAATCTCATATTTTTTAATACGTATGAAGGACACAGATATACATATATTAAAGTCCTCCGTAGGGATCCCGAAACTAATGGAATCCCCAAATTCCAATCGATGACGGTGCCTATCATTCTCATACCATTGATGTAGGTTCCACCATTTGATGGAAAATTTTTCACATAAACGCGATCATCCTCGGGTGGCATGTATATCATGGCATGCCTAGGCGATACCAAGGAAATGGGGATATGGATATTATTGCTGGGGGTACCACATCCCACTTCCTGCCTACCCTGTTGCAGAGGGATCTGTACACCGGATACCACATTAACTAGGAACCATGTTGAATTACGTGAGTATCTGACGAGTTCTTTATGTCGAATTTCAAACATTTTTTTTTTTTGTAAACTATAAAGAAACTTAAAAAAAAATATGAATATTTAAAAAACTACGGAGCGAATTTCTTCTGCTGGGCTCTGCTTTAAGGTTCAGACATATTTAAACTATAGTGATCCCAAGCTAGAGTATCAACATTATTACTACAAATGAATCTTTTATCTTCTAAGCAACTCAATTTATGTATACTTTCTGTATAAATAGTATGATGCCTAGATCTAAAATTCATCATTTTTCCATAAAAATTTTGCTTAAGCAGCAAGCCGTCTCTGTAATTTTTTAAAGTGAAATTTTTAATAGCTGATGCTTTTACACCCTTAGCTTTTTTTATCAGAGCAGAATCTTGTCCATCTATATTGTACATTTTAGATCTTAACCCAATAAACTCCTTCATAATTTTACCATTATTTTCATCTTTCATAAAACCTAATTTTTTCATATTTAGCTGGGCAATACCAAAGGGGTTATTAAGGGGATAGTCGAAAGCATCGAATTTTTCAGAGATGTCACTTTTGATATCCCTATAAAAATCTTCTGTGCCTATTTTATATATAAAAGAGTCAGTGTCCATATAAGCCAGTTTTAAATTATCCGTAAATTTAGGCTTCATGTATGCATAATGGAAATCATACATTTTGTATTTAGATATGTCTAAAACGCAAAAACCTAGATATACTGGCCATGGTTTCACTAAATTCCAATATGCTATGGAAATTAGGTTTAGCAATGAGAGCACGACTCCCAAGGTGTCTTCCATTAATCTCAATGGAATCCACAATTCGAACATCCTTCCGCTTGTCCACATTCTCCATAGTTTTCCCAAAAACTGCGTTATTGCACAGTTTTCGTAAATCCTTCTCAAATTTATTGGTGGCTGAGGTTTTGAGTCGATTGTTTAGATCAATATAATATGTTTTCAACCATGGAAATTGTTCAAACGCATCACTCTATGGATTTTGGTAAGAACTAAACCATTATCGAGGGCTTGAATTAAAGTTTTATAGTGAATAATATAATTCACTTTATTCTTTAAATCCGCAATCAACTTTTTATGAGATTTGGCAGTCACTGAAGTGTTTGACGAGCAGAATGATAGATCATTATGAGCATCGTGTATTTCCTTAGGATACTCTAGATCAACTTCTAAAACATAACCCGCGTGTTTACATTTGAAATTAGCCATTCTTTGATCCCAGACAGATCAGTTGGAATATCAGCCCATTCAAAGCTTGAATGAGGTAGATACTCCGACATTGCCCAATCGTAAAGGTTATTGGCATCTAAATATACTAAATAATTGAAGGGGCTGTCTGCATCAAACTCAGACATATATTTATTGTTTGCTTTGGAGTACCGCAAGGTGCACTGCGTCAAACCGCCTCTTATCCCCATAGCAAAAAAATTATACATGTTGATGTCTGTCAAAAGTTCCAGCTTAGTGTCTGTCATTTTTAACATGGCATCCCATGAGAAACCAGGTAATGTGAAGTAGTGGCAGGGGTCAAGACCGTTATGTTGTATAGAATCTGCCCTAAATTTTTAAAAAATATCAGCCAGAAACAAGACATCTGTCACCAAATAGTGCTGAAGATATTGACCCAGGCTTTCGCACGTGAAATGTGACCACACTTTCATAACTTGAAAATTTGATAATTTTTTTTGACTGAGATGGCATTGAGGTAACAATCTTTTTACACTCTTGCTTGTGTAATCTAAAAGATTCCTGATTATATGAATGTTGCAAACAGCTATTACAAAATAACAGTTCCCTTCTTGAACTATCCAAAACTTCACTTCTTATGAGACTACTTATATTTTGTATCCACATAAAATGTGAATTATTTTAACTCATCAAGAAAAGAAGGTTTATGTGCAGATTTTTTCATTAGCTGTCAAATAATATGGACCTTCTCTTAATTTCTGGAAGTTCCAAGGGAAATGGCAGTCCAAAGAAATTAAGCATTATGTTGTCGTGGTCAATTATATCACTTGAAATATCTGTCACTTGGTAGTATGACGAAAAGGTGATCCATATGAGTGAAGAGAGAAAAGAATCCTTAAGTAAAAAGACATGTTAATTGTTTTATTATTATTTTATTTTTTTTTATTAAATTTTAATATTTAAAAAAAGTGTTAATATTTCTGGTAGGAGGCTTACATCAAACCCCCCTTTATCAGCTTTAATTTTTAGTGAATTCAGCAGGTGGACCACTGCCACAAGGCTGTAAATGTTGGTAGTATCCACACTACCAACATCCTCCCAAGCAGCATCTTGAAGCTGCTTGACAGCTATATTTTTTTAGCCACTCTTCCATCTGTTGTGTAATTTTAATATTTGCTTCCTGATACATGATGTTTTTATTTATTTTTGCTATAAACTAATGATTATGATGATAATGCTCAAAGTATTTATACAAAAAAGAGGGCAAAAAAATACACATACATTCATAAATATTTGTATGCAGACCATTAAAATCACACACATTTTCAGAGACCCTCTGATTTTCGTAACACACTATCAATAAATTTTAAGGATGTTAAAAGTCATTAGAAATAAAATTCAAATAGAATCAACACTATATTTCTATAAGGTTGAATGCCGGCAATTAAAATTTACGATTATGATACGTGCATTGGTATATCAAGACCCTGATGCATCGCTATCATCATGCCACTCATCTGACTAATAGGACTTGACCCTCTATATCTAATGCTTTAGGATTTTTCCCTGGATTGAGGTAATAATTAGTATAACAAAAGCCTAATACCTCACTACCATCATATCATTCATTTGTCTAATAGGACTAGACCTACTTTATCTGTTGCTTTGCTAGCATCATGTCAATCATATTACTAGACCCTGTCCTTTATCATTAAAATCCTAAAAAATGGTCTAAGTGTTATTTTTATTGCGGAATACAAATTTATGTCAATAAGGTCATCATATTATTTGTTCTATAGGGATGGGTGCCGACAATTAAAATCTGCATTCATGACGATCGCAATACATACATTTATCCAACTGCTCATTGACTTGGCGGCTCAGCGGCTCAGGTTAAGCATACTTAACCTTAGAACCCATAACGTAACGAAAAACAACATAAAACGAAACGTTATAATCCAAAACGAAACCTTAAACCGTAACGTTAAGAACCCAAAACGTCTCGTTAAGAACCTAATACTTGAGTACAAAAATAAAACAGATAACTATGGAAGTTATGCGTTGATATCCCAATCTCATATTTTTTAATACGTATGAAGGACACAGATATACATATATTAAAGTCCTCCGTAGGGATCCCGAAACTAATGGAATCCCCAAATTCCAATCGATGACGGTGCCTATCAATTCTCATACCTTTGATGTAGGTTCCACCATTGTGGATTCCATTGAGATTTCGCAATTGAAATGTGACCACACTTTCTTAGCATGCGCATAATCATCTAAACTACAGTCTTCATCAATTAGTGAATTTCTGAAAGATTCTATTTGAGGGAGTTCTACTTCATTCAATTCTACACAATCTAGGTGATAATAACAGAAAACCCCCTTGCGAGTCATAAGGTTGATAGACTCTACATCGTTTTTAACGTACTCGGATAATATTTTAAATTCAACCTTTTCTAGGGTTTTTGCTATATTATCGATACTAGATGGGAGAAACCAGAATGAGTCTTAGAATCTTAGCTCTAAAAACTCCTTCTGCTCCCTATTTATTAAATTTTTTTTTTGAAATAGAAATGTATTTCTCTTTATTAAGAGGAATAATATTAATCCCCCACTGATATTGCCCACCTCTTTAATAAATAAATGAGAGTCGTAACCGGTCAAAATATTGAAAAATATAGAAATATACTTAGGTACCTTATAACTCAGGTTGCATTTAGAATGCGCTGCTCCTCTAAAGTGTCCAGTTAAATGATCGTGGTCTCGAACTTTAACGCTGCCCCATAAAGGGATGTTTCCATATATGGCATCTAGTTTGTTGTTGAAACCGTCTCTCATCATCAACTGACATATTGAGCGGTATCTTTTTGCTTAAATGTTCTTGATGGATGTGACGCTAAGCTTCAACTAAGTTTGTAATGAAATCTTTAGCACATTCTTCACCTATAAATAAATAATATTTACATAATTATAATAATTATTATCAATAAAATTTCCTATAATATATGAAATCAATGAAATTTATGAAATTTAAATAGCTTGTTCAATGTTTCATCAAATGAGCATTTGATAAAATAGGACACTGCTATGGGTATGACTTTGTTGATGACGTTGTATTGCTGTTGTTGTTGATGCATCAGGTTGACAGCTAGCAATATTCATGAGCATACAAGGCGTGTAATGTAGGTTTTATGAAAATCTTATCAGCAATATTTCGCATTGAAATTATGCAATCCTCCAACTCTACCATTGTCTGGACACAGTTATTTTTATAACACATTTTATAATTGAGTATTTTATATCCTATATATTTTCTTTAAAACGTGAATTTTTAGACTTTGATATCGATAGCTCAGTAAACTCTCAAAGAATCAATTTTTATTCAAATAAAACAATGATTTTAAAAAAAAAAGAACTTAGCACATTTTCTTAATCTTTTTTTTATTACTGTCTTATCATTCTTAAGCTTATACTTAAATTGTGTTCAAGTGTTTAGTAAAGATCATAAGAAGATTTTTATTTCATAAAATCTAGTTAACAATCAAATACTGTCATTTACAAGCTACTTCTTCATTTAGATAAATTTAACGCTTCCTAGTGGTTCTTATAAACATCTTGAATAAGAATCAAAATTTCCTAAAATCTTCATCTTCATAATAATTCAAGAATTTTCATAAAAAATCATATGACATTCTGTTATTTTCTTAATATTTACTTTATTTGGTTGATTGAAACGCTAAATTTCGTTTTTTAATCCCAAAACTTAATTTCACATCCCATAGCTTAGAAGTGACAAATTATTCTTTTATTTTAACATAAAAATAGGAATTAAAAAAAAAAATAGCAAGCCTGCAACCAATGGTATTTTTAGTTTTAAATGATTTCTTTTTTTATTATTGGCGTGTCTAACCAATTATTTATTTTTTTTTATTTAACTTACGAACTTACGTATACACTCAATAAATAATTAATAATTAAAGCTATATAAACTATGTCAAAATATTTTTGATATAATTTTAATTTAAATTAGAATAAATTTTCATTTACCTAAATGTATTATGTAATCACTTATTTTTGAATTTGGTGAAATAAATGAAATAAAAAATAAAAAAAAAAAATATTGTCAATAGAAAAATTTATAATACAAATTATTTTTATTTTAATTAAATAGAATGTTTTAATAAAAAAAATAAAAAGATACTTTAAAAATATCTATAAAATCTCAGAAAAATTGTTTTCAAAACTTTTATGTTAAAACAAATTATTTAAAAAAAAAACTTTGATTTAAATGGAATAAATCTAGAAGATTTGATTGTAAGAAAACACATTCGTCTTTCAATGAAAAGAAAATTAAATGGTTAAGAAATTAAATTAAAACGAATTTTCTTCGAAAAAACTTATACGAGTATGTAGCAAATAAATTAAGCAGTTTTTATGTTAATGTTTAATTAAAGGAAAATATTCTAAAAAATACTAATATGTACCTAAAGTTTAAGTTAATTTTTTACAAAATAAAATTTAAAAAAAAATTCAAACAAATATTGTTTCAATTGGTGGGGTCATTTTACCGATTTTGTTGGCAATTTTTTCATTTAGCAAATAGTGCTTTTCTTAATAACTTATTTCTATAAAAATGTAAGGCTTCGTTTTGTCGAATTGACACTCACCTGCCATAAAGTAAGTGGACTTAAAGGGAAACATTGATAAGCACGTAAGCACGAATTTAAAAAATTAAAACATTTATTGTATGGGATCGGTTGGAGTACAAAAATAAAATAAAAAAAGCTACATTTATATCATTTAAGAAATTACGAGCAACCTAAACATAAAAGGGACCTACAGTTTATTGCCGAATCCGAACGGCTAATATGAGTGGCACTTTTCTATGACAAGAGATACTCTTGGAGGTTTTGTCGATTCCTCGCAACGGATATTAGCCGTTTTTTTTTTTTAATTATTAGGTGGCAAGGCGGAGGATTGAACGACTAAGCCTAAACCACTGACATGTCCATCGCACTAACCATCACGCTACGGCTACTACAAAGGCCAGTCAGTATGGAATCACCGAATTCCAGTCGATAACGATGTATCCCTATCATTGTTTAAATCAATATTCCTTCAGCTATGGAGATTGTTCGAAGCGCATAACTCTATTAATTTTTTTAACACCGAACCATTTTCAATGCATTGGATTAGATTTTTGTGGTGTTTTTATTTCTCAAATCCGCAATTCTTTAATATTAGATAGGCTAGTTGGAGGCTCAACCCATTCAAAGTTTGAATGTGGAAGGTATTCAGACATTGCCCAACCGTATAGGTTATTGGCATCCAAATACATCAAATAATCAGATG
Organism: Epistrophella euchroma; assembly: GCA_947049315.1. Lineage (NCBI taxonomy): Eukaryota > Metazoa > Arthropoda > Insecta > Diptera > Syrphidae > Epistrophella > Epistrophella euchroma. Next base: position 112,557,134 of record OX346245.1, on the reverse strand, counting down.
GCTTATTTGAATCAAATTCACTGTGTCAAGTCCCCTCTTATCCCTTTGGCAAAAATATTATACAAGTCTATCTCTGTTAAAGGATTCAGCCTGATTTCCGTTAGTGAAATAGTGACATGGATCAAGACCATAATGAATAATAGAGTTCTTCCGGAATTTTTCAAAAATATCGGCTAGAATCAACACATCTGTTATCAAATACTGTTCAAGATATTGACCCAGACTCTCGCACTTAAATGCTACAAGCTACAATCTTCCTCAGTCAGAGAATTTCTGAATAAGACTCTTGGAGAAAGATTAGATTCATTCAATCTTTCTATATACAATCTATATGATCATAGCAGAAATACCCCTTACGAGTCATATGATTTTTTTTTAGATATTTCGATAATATGGAAAGATCAGCTTTTTCAAGGGTTTCCGCTATAGTATCAATTCTAGAAGGTAGTAATCTGAACGAGTCTAAGAAACGCAGTTCTAAGAACTCTCCTTGTGCACTATTTATTAATATTTTTTCAGACAAAGAAATATATTTTTCTTTATTGATAGGGATAATATTAATATCTCCACTGATACTACCCAGCTCTTGTATAAAAAGATGAGAATCATAGCCGGTAAAATTATGGACAAAAATTGGTATGAATTTAGCTACCTGATAACTTAAGTAACATCCAGAATGTGCTGTTACTCGGAACTCGCCAGTCAAGTGGTCGTGATCTCTTACCTTTTTACCACCCCAAACAGCTTCCTAAGATATGTGACATATTGTTTGTTGCCTGAAAGTTTCTTTAATAGCGGGTGTCATATTAAGTGGAATCTTCCGACTCATATAGTGTCGATGGATGTGTTTAGCGTCTTTAACTAGGTTCGTCATAAAAACTCTGGCGCAATCTTCACCTAGAATTATAAGAAATTTGAATGATTAAGATTTATATGATACTTATTATGAAATTAATCTTATAGAACAAATTAACTTATTTAAATAGTTTATACAATGATTCGTCAAATGAACATTTGATAAAAAATGAAACGGCTTTCGGAACATGCTGTTTAATTGCTGTTGTCGATGATGTTGAAGAGTCAGGATGGCAGCTAGCAATACTAGTTAACATGCACTCGAAATCGGCGTAAACTGTAAATGGAACTTTGAGTGATCTCCATTGATTTCTGAATGTTGTTTGTTCAGAATGTTGTTTGTAGCTCTTGGTAGGATTGTAACAATTTTGTTGCAATCGGGTCCATGTTTTTCAAATGCTGCATCGGTGTTGAATGATTGTAATCATGTATTACACGTGAATCGATCGTTTGCCGTAATTAATTTGGCTTCCTATCAATTTACACATATTTTTTATCCAAATGTAATGATAACAACCTCCTTCTTGAATTAGCAGCAAATTGATATGTTGCTTTCGGATATTCTTAGCATTAATGTAAGGACCTACAACTACATACTTCGATCCTATGTTATCTTTTCAATTCCAAATACATTTATACTTATAGAAGGGTTGAGATCTTCAAAAGTATAGATGTCTTTAGTTTTTAATGGAAAAATCAAATTTGAGAAATTGAGGAGAGTTCCATTTCCTAGAGTGAATCACATCGTCTGTCACATTAGTGATTTAGTAATTGCTTGATAGATGACGATCGTGATTCATAGGATACAGAGCTGATATAACTGCCCATTTGAAGTAGTAGACATCATTATTCTGCACATTGATACAAGCCTTTTTCGATTCTATACATTTTGGAAGTCCAAAATAACTGCATGCTCTCAAAGGTCTATATTGTCATTGATATTGATCTCTAAGTGTGCAACATGGAATAACGTTCATCTAAAATCTCTCTCCTCAAACTCTTCACTTTTGTTTTCGATGATCTTCCCCATGTTTTTCAGGATGTCCTCAAAATTATCACACTTTAGAGCTATTTGCATAAGACAATTAAAGGATTTCAAGCTAACCTCGCAATCTTCAGGTTTACCATTAGTTGCTATCATAAATTTAATGAACTCTGCAAATAGCTCAATACTAAACCTGAGCTTCCTTTTACTTCAAATAATTTTTGAAGTAAATTTATCAAATCAAATTTACAATTTTCCAAAAATGTCTGGATGTCGATTAGCCCCTCATCAGTGTTTTCTAATGAGTAGGTTTCCACCTGACCTTGAAAGTATTGCTTTACTTTCGTAGATAATGTGTTGAAAACTAATACGGTTTTCACACTGAACCGAAATCTCCGATTTCGGCAACGGGACTACCAAATCAATCATTCACAGTGCACATAAACTAGATTTTGTTTGACATTTTAAACGATTCTCAGTGTTGATAGTAACTACGAAAAGAAATCTATTGCTATTTATTGAAAATTCCCAGGATGATTTCCAAAACTTAAATTTTCTCTCTTTTTCTATTAAAAAAACCTCAAAACGGAATGGAAACCCACCACCTGTGAACACTACACATAACAAACTCTCTTTTCATTGTTTATGTTTTGTTGCTAAACTGTTATACTGAAGAGAAAAATGAGTAATTTAGTATGTTTGTTTCACACTCATACTGTTTAAGTAGATTTGGAGGAGATTTTGTTGTGATCTACTAGATTACGAAATCTGAAGATGGATGGGAAATCTTGTTGATTTCGATAAGATTTGGTAATTTTTGCTCGAAATCTAGATTTCGTTCCGGTGTTTCTGGAAGTAAAGACAAAATAAACCCAAAACGAGTTTGTGAACGTATTTTTTTCTAAAAAAAAAAAAAACTGTGCAAGAAAATAAAAAAAACAAACAAAAAACTTTTTTTTTTTTTTTTTTAATGAAAAAACAAATTTCTTTATTTTTGAATTAACAACTTTTTGTGCTAACGTACTCAGATGTGCTATCGCGTGAGGAAATCGGTCTATACACCAAACTCCTATTTTTTTAGAGTATAGGACATAAAAAAAAAACAGACCAAAGTCCTCCTTATCGATCCCAAAGCTGATCGATTCGCCAAATTCAATTTGATGACGTTGTAATGAAATTGCTTGTCCGTTTATGAATGTGTGCATATCAGGGTTGATCCGGTAGCGTTTTACATATACACACGATCATCCTCTGGGGGGATATATAACACAAAATGTTTAGCCTGCACCAATCCCATAGGTATATTACCCACAACTCCACATCCCATTTCCATTCTACCAATGTGAAGATGTATCCGAACTTGGGATACCACGTTCACCAACATCCACTGGGATTTTTGCCGAAGATTGAAACTTTCCTTGTTTTTTTTTTACAGTTTTAAAAATATTTTGTTGTTGTACGTTTTAAGAGCGTGTTTGATTTTAACTAACACTTCATGAGCCTCAGTCTCACCTTTATATATTTTTGTTTTTAGAATAGTTCTTTTTTTTAATTTTTGGGTGTGGTTTGAAAATGAAATAAAAAGAATCTGTTAGAAGAAAGTAGTTGTTGCTTTACAGCATTTATTTTTCTAGGAAGCAATTTAATTTTTTAAAGGTTAAAATAAACCTAAAACGATGTTTATAACACAATTTTTAGTTTTTAGTTTAGTTTATGGTTATATATCAAGTACATTAACTCTCTTAGACTAGATAATTATAAGTATGCTATAGTAGCTTCGTTCGTGTACTTTCTGCACTAAAATTTACAGTCTATCAAATATTGAGGAGTGGGGATGAAATTCTCTCAGAGAGAAGTAAAACTGCGAAATAGTACACGAACGCTTTGAACAAATAATTTTTACCGGTTTTTTAACGTCAAATATTTGAAAACAAAAAAAAAATATCGTCATCATTTCTTTGAAAAGATTTTCAAAATAAAATAAAAAAGTAAGAAAAAGTTAATTTTTTACATTAAATTAAATAAAACAGAGGAGTATAAGAAAAGAGACGTTCTGGAAAATATCAAAGTGACTTTTGACTGAACTCATATTTCTGCCCGAAGAATTTCTTTGGGTTAAAATTAGCAGAAAGGGGAAATAATTTACTCTCTCGAGAGCGCTCTCTTCTGCGAAAAACTACACATTTTTTACGTAAACGAACACAATTTGAGTTAAATTTGTAGAAATTCGTAGATTTGGGGAGTACGCGAACGAACCTAGTGTATTCAATCTAAATATCAAATAATTACAATAAATAAAAAATACAAGAACAATAATTTAATTAATCCTAAAATAAATAGAGTATTACATGTTATTTAAAATCATATGTTTACAATCATTTCTATTCATCGATTACGATACAAACATATAAACACACGCTTTTATGTACGTTATTGTTTGTGTTAGTACGTAATTTTTATTGAACTTAAAAAAACTTGAAAATACAAAAAAAGGTTGCATCTCTATGGTTATAAGATATAAGTGCCTAAGGAAGGGTCAGTACATTTTTCTTTTAAAGCAATAAATTGTATAGATTATTGTTTTTTCATTAGAAGTCAATTTTCATTTTCGTCTCCAATAATTACTAATCATTTAAGGTGTAGGTACAGGGAAAAACCTTTAATTTATAGAGATAAACCAAACAATAAAATATTGTTTGTTGTGTTATAAAAAAAACTATGAAGGACAACATAAACCCCCAAAAACTTAAAAATACAAATAGATTGATAGAAATAAACCAAAAAAAAAATAAATAAATAAATAAAGAATAAATTGAGAACTTCCACCAAACGTCAAAAACTCTAGATGGGGGAAAACAAACACACTAAGGCGCGAACAGTATCGGTGTGTATTTCTATTTGTTTGTATTGTTGTTTTCCCCCCATCTAGAGCTTCTTTTCGATTAAAGAACTGTCAAAATTAGAAAGAGAAAAGACAGAGTCAGATTCTGGAAAAGCCCAATTGATATTGACGTCTTGTGAATTAATAAAATTGGATAACATAATTTTATTATTTTTTCTATTTTAATGACTTTTAAGGAAAACTCATTGATATTTTCAGCTATAAAAGCAGTGCAGTCAAATGAAACTGCTTATTCAGTTTATTTCTGTCGTTAACTTCTTTCTGTGAGTTTTTGTAAGAAGTTTAAATTTTGTTTTTTTTTTCAAATTAAAATCAACTTTTGAAAATAGTTTTAACATAGCAAATTTTTATTGAAGAATAAAAAAAAAAACCCTAACCAAAAAAAAAAAATATTTTAATATCTTTGCTTCATATAATTTTAAAGTTAAGTTAAAAAAGACGATATAAGTAGAAAGACCTACTTCGAATAAAAAGAACTACAAAAAAATCATATTATGGAAAAGTGAAACAGTTTAAGAGGTAAATAATTTATTGAATTTAAAAAGTCAAGAAAAAAAAGAAAACAAAATGAATAAGTCAAAGTCATGTGTATTCTGCAAGAAAATGTTTTCGAGTGTGAGCGTGTTAGATCGTCATATAAAAACACTCCACTTGAATATTTCGGGGTCTTATTTACTTTGCGGGAATACTTTTGTATCTCAAACAGACCTTAAGTCTCATTTGGTGCAATGGGCTAAGGGACAACAAAATGAACAAGAGCAACAACCGCAGCATCATCAGAAACAACAACAACAACAAGCACTACTTCTACAACAGCAGCAACCAATCGAACAATTGCAGAAACAAATTCAAGAACTGCAACAACAATTTCAACAACAAAAACAAACAACTACTTCGACAGCAGCATTCAATTACGATGAAGATCAACCATCAACTTCAACAGCAACAGTAACATAAAAAATGAGAAACAACACTTCAAATGTTGCACCGCTAAATAATGAAAACATGATATAGTGCACATTTTGCCATGAACAAATAGCAAAGAATAAATGGGTTCAACATCTTCGTAAGAACTCTCATAAAGAAAGAGTGCAAAAAGTGTACAAAGAAAATGTTTCTGAGATAAGATCTATTTTCAAAAACAGAATAACTTCATTTTCACTCAAAAATAAAATGAAGGTGAGCTGGACGCAAAGGTGTTTTTGGAGAATAGCAGGGCAATTCTACATGATATACTGTTTGAAAACCTTTGCAAGCACAATTGCATTAAGTTCAATTTGGAAGTTTTTGCAGAATATGTAAAAATAATTGATGATGATTATGTTGATCGAAATAAAATCAATGGGAACGGAAATGCGGTCTGTCATTAAAAGGATCAAGGTATTTATCTTTGCCTACACATATCGCAAATAAAAAAGCAGTTGTCAATATACAAAACAATGATGACTATTGTTTTAAGTGGGCAATTATATCGGCATTACATAGAAATGTTGAAAATAGTAGACATAGAACAACGTCATACTACCAAGTGACGGATGTCATTGCCTTAGACAACATTATGCTTAATTTCACTGGACTGACATTTTCCTTGGAACTTCCAGAAATTAAAAATTTCGAAGACCAAAACATCGTTAGTGTAAACGCCTTTGGATTTTCTGAGGGAGAAAAACCACATAGAAGGTCCATATTATTTGACATCTAATGAAAAAAATCTGCATATAAACCTTCTTTTCTTGATGAGTTAAAATAATTCACATTTTATGCGGACAAAAAATATTATTAGTCTCATAAGAAGTGAAGTTTTGGATAGTTGAAGAAGGGAACTATTATTCTGTAATAGCTGCTTGAAACATTTGTATAATGAGGAATCTTTTAGATTACACATAAGCAAGAGTGTAAAAAGATTGCTACCTCAATGCCATCTCAGACAAATAAAATTATCAAATTTTCAAGTTATGAAAAGATGTTGAAAGTTCCCTTCGTAAGTCCCCTTTCAAACAGGGCAACTGAGTTGCTGGCAACAATTAGTTCATAGGCGAGAAGGGCAGGAAGAAAGAGGGGTAAACGAAATCTCCCCGGTCAACAAATTCAGGAGACTTTTTTGACGTTTCTCTTCACACTACGTTTGTGTGCGTTCAACCAAGGTAGTTTAAAAGGAAAATACAGCAAGTCTCCTCCAACTTTGTATCTTCGTGTGAAAGGTACAAGAGATTGTTAAGGAGATTTAAAGAAAACGTCAAAAAAACCACCAGCAACTAGTATCTTCGTGTGAAAGGGGACTTTATTTTATATTTTGTTTGCGTATGCTGGATTTTATAAGACTGAAAAAATGTCAGAACTAACGTCACAAAACTAGCAAAATAAAGGACAAAATCACGAAAATAATGAGCAAGCTCATTTTCGCTTGTATTTTGTAATAGTTTACAAAATTGCAGAGTTATCGCCCTTTCTTCTTTGTTTTTCCTTATTGTTGCAGATTTATACGATAAAAGAAAAATGGCTAAAAATTTGCAGACAATAACATTTTGTCAGTTTTGTCGTGTAAAATAAAATAAAAAAAAATAAAATAAAATAAAATAAAATAAAATAAAATAAAATAAAATAAAATAAAATAAAATAAAATAAAATAAAATAAAATAAAATAAAATAAAATAAAATAAAATAAAATAAAATAAAATAAAATAAAATAAAATAAAATAAAATAAAATAAAATAAAATAAAATAAAATAAAATAAAATAAAATAAAATAAAATAAAATAAAATAAAATAAAATAAAATAAAATAAAATAAAATAAAATAAAATAAAATAAAATAAAATAAAATAAAATAAAATAAAATAAAATAAAATAAAATAAAATAAAATAAAATAAAATAAAATAAAATAAAATAAAATAAAATAAAATAAAATAAAATAAAATAAAATAAAATAAAATAAAATAAAATAAAATAAAATAAAATAAAATAAAATAAAATAAAATAAAATAAAATAAAATAAAATAAAATAAAATAAAATAAAATAAAATAAAATAAAATAAAATAAAATAAAATAAAATAAAATAAAATAAAATAAAATAAAATAAAATAAAATAAAATAAAATAAAATAAAAAAAAATAAAATAAAATAAAATAAAATAACTAATAGATATCGACATACAGAACTTTTAACTTTAGAAAATACGAACGTTGAAACTTTGATCAATTTATTCTTTTTGCATAGAATACTATTGTTCGCACCAGAACTATAAGCGCATAAACAAGATAAGTCATTAAATTTATGTTTACCAGAGAAGCAAATCCATCAAACTTTGATCGAAGCTACAGGAATACAACACACTGATCAACACGGGATGCACGCTTTAACGAAATCCACTTTTTCAACTTTATCATAGTAATTTTAAGTTTGAACAAAACGTCGACACTTATTTACACAGAATAATTAAAAACATCAAATTAAATTGATAAATTTTAAATAATTATTTAAAACAAAACCTGCGAAATGCGGTGTAAAGTAGGTATTCAAACTAACACAATCGAAGATTTTTAATTTCTTCACAATGGATTATCTTTTATAAATCGTAGTAAGGAAAATTTTTTTTTAACGGAGCACATTACTGCTAATACATTTTTAACACCATATATATCACATATATAAAATTAAATTAAAACAAAAAGATGAATTATTCAAAAATTAAAAAAAATGACTCATCCGTGGGACAGTAAATCAAGCTTATAATTTTGGTGATGTAAAAAAAGCGCCAAATTTATTCGCCATGTGGAGTCCATATTGATTGTGGAAGTGTATTACTTAATCTCTTGAATTTATTTTACTTTTACGTATTACATTCTAACATTTATTGTTTCATGTAGATCATTAAGACAAAATTTTTTATAATACGAATCGCACACATAACAATTTTTTTAGAACTCAGATTTACCGAACAAAATGGAAACAACGAATGCTTTGACAAATTAGTTAAATTAATGTCAAATCAACAAAAGAAAACTTCACGTAACATAAAAACAAAACATAAAATGATCGACTGGGTCGCACGTAGTTGCTCTTAAAGTTTTTGTGACTAGGATCAATTTTTGTTTGCATGGTGCGAGATGTTTTCATTCAAAGACAATCAATTTATTTTTGTAGTCCTTCAGTTAAATTGATCAGCGAAAAATTAATAATATACATATGTACATACATATCTAATGGTTGCTGTGCCAAGGCAAAAGTTTTTTGTCTTGCAACACGCATAATAATACATAATGGAAGAAAATTGTTTTTAAAATTTTTATTTCTTTCCGTTTGGGCACTATAAACTAGCCTTTAAATTTATAAAATTATATGAAAATTCTGAGCCGAAAAACAAGAATAACGTCTGATGTCTTGGACGGTGCCGCCCACGCCTCACCGACAGCCTGCGTAAACTCAAAAAGTCGCCTTTACTTTCATGTTTGCATATTTTTTGATACGTAACGCTGACGCCGAAATAATTCTTCGGTTTCATTTGAAATTTTGAGCGTTGTCTGTTCAGCCTATACACGTGTGGCGTATACGACAAAACAAAACTCAGGGATGGGTTATTATACGATAAAATGCATACTAATTATCTCGGTAACAGTAATTGATAGGCGATATCCTGATTAAGGAAATGGAAAGAGGACCTTCGATAACATAGTACTGCATACCCACTTTAAAAAATTGCATTTTCTCGGCGACGATATGTCAAATTGTGTGAGGTGGGCTGTGAAAGTCGTGTGGGATGATATTTCATATTTTGTTTCCACACTATGACGGTGTTCACATTGGACTTATGCCGGATTTACACAAGTGACAAAATTAATGACATTTTGTCACTCGTGTAAATCCGGCATTACTCCTCGGATTTTTTTTTTTGACGTCTATGTACTTTTTCTCGTTTCCACTTTGTGGTGAGAAAGAGATGGGCAAGTAAGGCAGGATTTTTTAATTTTTTTAAAAATATGTGGATTTTTTTTGACGTTTCCTTTTGTGACATTTGTTTTCTCCGTATTTAGTTTTTGTTTGGAATTTAAATACTACAGAATCAAAGTTTTTTCAATTGGAAAACAATTTATTTAGTGAATTATCAATTTTGTGATTGAAAAAGTTCTAATTAATTCTCCGACGAGCAAAGATTTGTGTTTTTTTTTAATGACTGCTAAACGTCAGAGGGAATCGGTTGTGTTCACATTACTTTGTGTCTGAGCACGAGCTGACTGACTTCTGTCAAAAAAAATCGTAAATTTGAGTCCAATGTGAACACCGTCTATTATACAGGATTTACTTCCCACTTTTTTGACATGTGCTAATATTTAGTAGGATAGTGTGAAAGGCCTTTTACGTTGAAATGAATGAAATGTTCTTTAAAGGCCTTCCACACTATCCCACTGAGTATTAACACATGTCAAAAAAGTGGAAAGTAAATCGTGTATAATAGTGTGGAAACAAAATATGAAATCACATCCCACACGGCTTGACAGCCCATCTAACACAATTTGACATGTGTTAATACATGAAAATTTTTAGGATTGGTTCTAAAACCATCACACATTCTATCCCACTTGGGGGTTTGAGGTTATGGTGAATTGATTTTTTGGATTCAGGAGTGGAAGCAAAATATGAAAATCGTTTTCTTCACACAAATTTGGCAGTCGTAACTCGTAAGTAATTCTATCACACTTTTTTTTGACATGTATTAATACTCGATGGGATAGTGTGGAACGGCTATTAAACCTATCCAAAAGCTTTGTCCCCTTTCACACGAAGATACTAGTTGCTGGTGATTTTTTTGACGTTTTCTTTAAATCTCCTTAACAATCTCTTGTACCTTTCACACGAAGATACAAAGTTGGAGGAGACTTGCTGTATTTTCCTTTTAAACTACCTTGGTTGAACGCACACAAACGTAGTGTGAAGAGAAACGTCAAAAAAGTCTCCTGAATTTGTTGACCGGGGAGATTTCGTTTACCCCTCTTTCTTCGTGCCCTTCTCGCCTATGAACTAATTGTTGCCGGCAACTCAGTTGCCTTGTGTGAAAGGGTATTTTCAAAAATTCATTACATTCGAGAATGAATGATTCCAGGGATGTCGCTGGTAATATGAGGTCGTTTTTATGGTTTTTCTTTCGACCAGTCGATATTTTTTTGTTGAGTCTAGATATGTTGAGTGAATAATATGGCCGTTATAGTTGGGCCTTTATTTTTCCTTTCAATAATTTTTTGTCGACCAGAGGCCGATTCTTCGGATCTCGATTTTTAGCTAGATCTACACGAACTTGCACAGTCCACACAAACCAAGGAAAACTGACATTTATCTAAACGTGTTAGTTTGAATTTGGCATTTCGCAGCGTTGTTTACTTTTTTGGTGTTGAGTTAGAAAAAACAGGCACTTACGCTAATTGAAAACACAAAACAATTCGTTTTTATTTCTATTTGCGAGTTTGGATTTGATGTTTGAACCCCAAATCTGAATTTACTTACTTTACTTCAGATGGCGCTCATTCAAATCTGAATTGGTTGAAAGAAAAACCACATAAGACAACTGCTGGAATGTGATTATAAATAGTCAAGTTATTTAGACAGTTGGCTAGCTGCACAACTGTCCCAGAGTGTTTGAAGGAAATCTTATAAATACGACTGTGAACATCCAAGACTGCTTTTACTCGACAGGGATTTTTAATCTTTGTTTCTATTTTGTTTCCTTCTGATTGCAAAGATCGTTTTAATTAAATTAATTAATTTTATGCAATTGAAAAGGTTTCATTTGTTCACAGAGTAAAAGACGAATTGAAATAAAACATACTCGAACAATAAGAAAAAGTACAAAGAATGTAAAGGGCGAGAAGTCTGCAATTTTGTCAACCCCAGCAATTTTGTCTATCTCGGCCACAACATACGCCCCTCGCCAACGTGCCCAATTCTCATTCCTTACCGCCTTTGTTGTTCGCCTTTCGACTAATCTTAGAAAAAAATATTTGAGGTAGGTATTGCAATTCAAATGCAAATAGAAATCAATCAGAAACACCACAAATTATTTAAATCTAACCGCCATATTTCAATTCAACAATTCCACTTCCGCCAATAAATGAATATAGAATGAATAAATGAATTGAATGAATTTTTCCGCCATTTGTGTTCTCTTTCCAACAAATTCACTCAACTGTCAAAAAATGGAACGTCGCTTTCCAATCAGAACAAAACGTCATATCTTCAGTCAAGCAAATTTAAATTTATTGTCGAAAAGTAAATAATTATAGCACAAATATTTTAATTTACCAATTCTTATCAAGCCTAATGCACATTGTTTAAACATAATCAAAATAAATCGCATAAAACTTAACCTCCGGTGTCAAATTCTAGGAATTCGATAAGAGCATTTTGTTAATTTTTAAGCTCAAAAGTTTACAGCGATATTGACGGTGTTTTATTTCGTTCTATTTGCATATTTTCTCCGCACAAAACAGTAGATTTTCTTTTAAGAATTTGCCTTTCGCTTAATGCAAACAAACCATTCGCTTTTATGTTCACAAATTGTTTTAATTTGGTAATTTTGTTTTTAACCATTGAGTCTCCCAAAAAAAAAATAGTGAATCTTTTAAAAAGAAAAAGAATCTTATTCGGTTGAATCTAACACGGTTGACAGCGCACCGCCAGAGCTCTTTTTACACCTCCATCCATCGCAATCGGCAGTAAGGAATGTATTCGCGTTTTGTTATAGTTTAAGCCGCATCTTATTTGCATCATTCATCCATTGACTCTAGAAAAGGTGTGCATTTTAGATCAGAAAGTGTTTTTTAAAGCCATCAATTGCTCTACGCCGGAGATATCAAAAAAAAAATCAACAATAAACAAATCGAAAACGGATACTCAATCAAAGAATTGCTTATCATCTGGCGAATCTAGGACATGTAAAGCATCTTTCAAGAAAAGAGGGTAAGTCACTTTTGCGACAATCGTTGCTTTATTATGTCCTCCTTTCTGAATTCTTGTGGCTCTCGTTGGCTTACAAAATTATTTCTTAGGTACTTTTTTGTAGGACACAGGTCAGCATCAGCAGCGTCAGGAGAAAGGGGGCTCCTACAAGGATATATAACAACACTTCTTTTTGCATGTCACATTTGTAAGATTATGGGTGGTGCAATTGGGTGCAATGAAGTTGCAGTCAAAGTTTCCTACTTATTTTGTAGTTGCCGGGTTAGCAATTTGCTCAAGAAAGTTTATAGGTACTGATGATTTGTATTCAAATGCAACGCTATTCTTCTATCTCACTCTTTCCCACTTCTGTAGCGATTCCTAGGCTCGCCCTTTATTCGTTGATTTCGAATTAGGGTGCCTCACGATTTTTATTTATTAATATGTACAGAGGAACATAATTTATTTTGGTTTTTCTTATCACTTAAATAACCTCTTTGAATTATTTACGAACCTAAATAAAGCCACAAGCCACCATATTATTAGCCCAAGATAAACAATATAAAATAAAATCTAAATTGCTGTTCCTTTATTATCAAAATATAAATTTGTATTTATGTGAGTTCTTAAGATTAAGTAAATACATACATATGTTTTTTTTTTTTTGCTTGTTTAGCGTTTATTTTAATTTTATTTATTTTATTTAGTGTTATGGAAGTAAAATTCTACTAGGGAACAATATTTGCATGTGTAATTGCCGTGCTTTAAAATAAAAGTTAAGAACGCTATTATGTACCTAATTATAAATAACGGGAATTTCGGGATAAATCCACCTTTGCCGTTCGGATTCGACAATAACCTGTAGGTCCCCTACATTCCTGCAAACTCGCACACAAAAATAATTTAAGAGTTGTAAGTCACTAGTTCTTCATGAGCTGTTGTGCTATCAAATTTAGTCATTTATTTTTACACACATATGTATGCATGTACATACCTACCTAAAATTCATGTTACACTTTCCTATTCATAAAGCTTAATCTGTTATGTAATCATTCCTAAAAACATCCTCAATCCCCTGCCAAAACGCATATTGTGGTACAGGCCCCTGATCTCCCCCAAAATAATAGCTTAGAAGTACCACGTACTGGAATTAACAGTAGCTACATTCAAATGAAATTCGATCATCAAGTCATGGCATGATTAAAAGGTATAATTTCGTAAGGAACTTTCGAACGGACTTAAGTAGCAAAAAAAAAGTGGGTAGGCGAATCAGTTAACTACACTCTTAAAGCAAATGTCATCAAGTGGTACACTAATGGATCGAGAACAAGTGAAGGGACTGGGACAGGAATCTTTGGGCCAAAAACTGGTATGGGACTGTGTGTGCAGACTGAATGAACTGAGAAAAAACAACAATGTAACACTTTGTTGGGTGCCAGGCCATATTGGTGTCCAAGGCAATGAAGTGGCAGACTCCTTAGCGAAAATAGGTGCAACAACACCCTTAACGGGTCCAGAGCCCTATTGTGGAATAGGAGAAAATGTTATTAAAAATAAAATCAAAACAGAAGATAAGGCTAAAAGACTAAAAATCTGGAAAGAACTCCTTAAGCTAAAACAGGCTAAACTACTACTTGGGAACTACAACCAAGAACGCTTCACATTCTGTATTAGCTTAAGTGGGAATAATTTAAGAACCGCTACGGGCATCCTCACTGGTCACTGTAAGCTAAGGAGACATCTCAAAATCTTCGGCTTGGTGACCAGTGCTACATGCAGATTCTGTAACACCCAAAAGGAGACACCGGACCACAATTTAGGCAGTTGTGAAGCACTTATGCATCAGAGATAAAGATATCTGGGTCGTCACCAGATAGAAGTGAGTGAATTACTCGCCCTGAAAATACTCCAAATACTAAAGTTCCTCAAAGAAACAAATTTGGAGGAAGAGCTGTAAATGAGCAAGCTCATCTGACTCTAAATGGGGGCACAATAGATCTTAAGGTCGCAGTGCAATTATAAACCCCAATTCATTCATTCATTCATTCATAACAGTAGCTACTCAGAGCATCTAATTTTTAATTTCGATGTACAGGACAAGTTTTGGACTTTAAAAAAAAATTGAATTTGACATCTCAATAAAACCTTACATTACGATAATAGAGAACACAAAAAAAATAGATGCCGCAATTCTGTCTGTCTGTACCTCAACCTGCAGTCTTATCAACAAAAGCTATGTTCTATAAACACGAAACTTGAAAGGTGAAAAGGTACCTGCCATAGAACCCTCTTTTTTTTTTTAATTTTCGACTTTCTCATTGGCGGCTTAATCGATATTTATCAAGGTTTTGAGTCGTGTCGTGAGGTTCTTTTAAGCCTTAATAACATTGCCTATAAAGATTTTCATACATTTTTTTTTTTGACAAATCGGCCTAATTTTCCAATTTTTATCTCCGTAGTTTGTTTATCTGGATCCTTACAAAATCTCTATCAAGAATGGATGATGTTCAGCCGAGTTATGCTCGCAGAACAAAAAACTAATTCAAAAAGTTTGAAATTACAAAATGTTTTCACGATTTTCTGACTTTGTCGGTCGAATTTTCGTTACAATACAAATCCAATTTTCTGGTACAATACAAATCCAAGAAAAATCGGATCATACCAACCAAATCGGATGATATTAAACCGAGTTATGCGCGTATGAACACAAATACGAATTCATTTTTATATATACACTAGCAGACCCGTGCTCGCCTTGCTTCGCATTAATTTTGCTTCATCTGTTAATAAATCAATTTGAGCTCTTTTTATAATTGTATACGAAAGGAAAAACATTAAAAAAAAGAAAGAGTTTGTACTTTTCAATCAAATAAAATTCGATCATTTTTTAGAATTATTGTTAATGTTTTTAATAATAGACCTTCAAAGCACATTAAAAGAAAAACAATTATAGAAAGCAAAATTGTTAAAATAGATTAATCAATCTAAAAATTGTGACCTTTCGTTTTTTGACTCTAAAAACGAAAACTCCATTTTATTTTTTTAATTCGTGAACGGTCAGACTCATTCCTATTTTTGTAATTTTATCTAAATCAAAAATTATTGAACGTTTATCTCATTCGTTTTTACCATGCACTACGTGACGTTTTTACATACATATGTGTGTACATTTTTCTTACACTCGCCAGTCGTAAAATACTCAATAATTAATTTGACAATTAAGTTGCCTAAGAAATCCCAATAATGCCGATATTATTCTTAGCCATCTCCGAAGCAACACTCTTTTATATCCTACTTACCTCTGTGTTGTCGTCAGCTAGTATAACCCAGAGGCAAGTGCGATATATGCACAAGCAGGTGTCGAGTTCAAGAGGCAGGAACGTTAACGTTAAGCTAATTAAAAATAAAAAAAAAAAAGTTATTTTTAAAAATTTATAAAAGCACCATTGAGCATTTTGTATAAATATGAAGGCAATTTGTTTCACAAATTAATATGCACTTTCATTTTTATTTATCTGTCTCTCTTTCTGAGTGGGTATTACAGTGCGCTTCATTTGCTTATATACACATACAAAATTAACTTTTAGTTTGCGTTATATTTATGTATTTCAATACAACAATCGAGCATTTTTCTGGTTAATAGTGTCATCCTTACCTCTATAAGCCATATTACAGGCTTGAACCGAAAAAAAGCAAACTCATGCGATTCAGCGTGCATTTTATTTCTGCCACGTTCAGATTTGTTTTGCTGTTTTACTTATCTGAATTCCAAAGAAGAGGATTAACAAAAATAAAAGAAAATTATTTTTGTTGTTGTTTTAGTGGACTGTATTCCACCATTTCTGATAATATTGATGATTATTTTTTTAGCATCACATTTTAAGCATTTTGTGATGCTATAAGCATCATTGTAAGCCTGAGGAGTGTTTTGGAAAAAATTGGGATTTTTGTAGAGTATAACTGTTGAAAGTGTGTGTGTCTAATTTAGTAAAGTGTCTTCTGACTCATCTTCTATTAAAAAATAAACATTTGGCTTAAAATTTTATTATTTCAATGAAAAAAAAAAAAATAGTGGCGTGATAGCTCGTGGAAAATTAGATTCGAGTGACATACAATTTTCTCTACAATCTATATGCGTGTTGTAAGTCGGCATCATCAAAGAGGAGAGCTGTAATTTTTTGCCGAAACCGAATGGCTAAGACTAGATTCACATTTTCATAGTAAGAGGTACTCTTGGAGGATTATTAGAGATAATTTGTGGTCATTTCGCTATTTTAGAGCTAGTGAGTTCAAGTTTTGTTTCAGTACACAATATGTTGGATACCCTTAATTTTTCAATGAACAAACATAGTTTTGAGATAAGAACATAGTCAAACATTACGCTATACTCTGAAATGTACCTATTCAAGTGAATCACACTGTAATTGAACAAAACAAAAATAATAAAAACAAAACAAAACTTAGATGAGCATAAAAATTATTTTACTAATCAAGTCAACCCTCAAGACAGTTTCTTGTTTTTTTTTTTTTTTTTTTTTTTAATATCAGCCACTACAAGGGCTTCCTTCTCCTGCAATATGTGGAAGCTATTTCATGCTAAGGCGTTAGTGATTTAGGTGGGCAAGCTGGGAAACAGAATTACGAGTAGTATTGTATTCATTCAATTCCGATGTACCTACTTGTCTATCCACCTAGTAGGTACTCACAACTAGCGAATTTCTCATTCGTTGATTATTTTTTTTTCAATAAAGTCGCGAGTATACCGTTATATTTGCAATTAGTCTCAAGATAGAGTAATTATAGCGACAGAAACAAATGCTCGAGGTGTGCCAGTAAACGCAGTGAATAATTATATTCCTTTGGATCTAAATTTGAATTTCTTGCTATAGTTATTCCCGCCTAAGAGTGTCGTTGTCAACGGTTTTATCCGACATTGGTTGTTCGTTTGTGGTTACGTCTGAGTGGCGTTTGATGATAATTAAGCACCGCAAAAACGATGTGACATAATCGCTCTTGTTCATATTGTCTTGAGTTTGTTATTGTGAATTGTTTGAAATCGAGTAAACAAAAAAAAAAAAAAAAAAAAAAAAAACTGATAACCGATAGGAAGTTCGCAACCTGAAACGAATGACAAAGAAATGCATTTGCTAAATTACACAAAAAGTACATTTTTATACAAAAGATTTGCCTGAAACTGGTGGGAAGTGAATTGAGCAACGGGCTACACAATTGAAATGGTATCACTTCGAAGGTATGGCTTTAAATTGCTTGGTTTCAATGTAAAAGATTTAATTTTTTAGCCATTGTTATTCTTTAATTTCAATCAATGGCAAAGTCTTATCTCATTTTATTGGGCTTTTACTTAAAAATGATTTAAGAAGCCGAGTTTAATCTTTTTCTCTTTCATACATTTACTAGGAGTTGTGTTTGTTTTTCAACCTAATTATTTGTTTTCTCATTGCTAATCTAGCTTATGCTCTGATCCAGTTGCTTCGATTTTTTTAAATTAGAGATTCGTATCAAAGACTAACAAATAATTTAGACTGATAACCGATAGTTTAGTTAGTTAGTTACTTCTGTGGGTCGAATAGGAGATGTTGCATTAGAGCGCACTCATGTATTTACTTTTGAAGACGGAAGTGGTCGTTTTGTTAGAAAACTTATGTTATGATGAACTAGATTATCTGCGAATCTTAAATCTTTGTAGCAGATACATTCATATTTAGCTAATTGTATCTTCGTAATTTTAGATGTCGATAGTTTTATTACATAGTATAGTATACGGTGTAAGTACCGCAAAGCAAGAACTGTGCTGATTGTTGTTCTGCTATTTTTGTGTGCTGCAGTAGGATAAATTTAACATTTGTCTTAACAAAAATCAAACTCTTTATTAAAACATTAATAACTAGCTGTACCGCCCCGGGTTCGCACGGTAGATATATGTATGAGTTTTGTTAAAATTTTAAAAAGAAAATATTTAATTATTACCTTACCCAGCTGCCTGGATTATAAAAAGCCAAAATCAAAAATTGATTCATATAGCGTGAAATAAACGGTTAACTAAATTGTTTTTGCGTAGTAAATCTATGTTTTCCAAAGTATTGTGCGAGATTGTGGTTTAGAAGAAGTCCACCCACACTCTACAGTTCTTTAAATTGATTTGCGTTTGGGTTTAACCTATTTGCGTTTAGGTTAATACTATTTGCGTTTAGGTTAAACCATTTGCATTTAAGTTTAACCTATTTGCTATTTGGTTAATTCAATGTGCAAATGCTATATAACAAAAAGTGACTTAAATGATAAAATAAAAAAGTTTTTTAACGAATTCTAATTTATTATACAGGGTGATCGGTATAAGATGCACCAAACTGCTCGAGCGAGTAGGTTGGGTTAAGACAAGAAAAAATCGTATGGGAGGGGGTGTCTATTTCCCCCGTTTTTGAAAAATTTATTTCCAAACTCGAAATTTTGAAAAAAAAAATGAAAAAAAAGTTTCAAACTAATTTTTTTCAAAATTTTATGTAATTAAGTGTAATTTTTGTTTTCAAAAACTGGATGGTAAAATGTCTTTTAGTTTTTGAGAAAATTGAAAATAACGAAATCTACTTTACTACATATTTTGTAGAAATAAGATCTTTTGAACAACAAAATAACGGATGGAAGTCGAATTTAAGGAAAACTTACTTTTGTTATTTTCAATTTTTTCAAAAACTAGACTACATTTTGACATCTGGTTTTCAATGTTTGACTAAAAATTGATGGGAGTATTGAATATTAAAAATAAAAATACTAGTAAATAACGTAAAATTTTAAACAAAATCAGTTTGAATACAATTAAATTTTTTTTTTTTCAAAAATTTAAGTTTGAAAATTAAGTTTTAAAAAACTGTTCACTAAAAGAACCTAATTTATAAACAAAATAGGATCACATATTTCAGGCTTAACAAAAAAATATATTGAATTTTGAACAACAACAACAACTTAAAGGTGCTACCACCAATTGCTTACGAATTAATTTTGGGTATTTTAATTCGTTTTATTTTTGTTTGGCTAGAGATATAGCTATTTCAAGGGGTGCCAAGCCCTATCATCAGACTCCTTTTATAGTGGTGCTGAGCTTTAATCCAATTTTATTTGAAAAACTTTCTACACATCATGCGGTATTTGAACCCGCGCATCAGATTTGCTCAGTCTTCGAAGCTGTGTACACTACGTACTATGCCACCGTTGACCACTGACGTCACAGGTCATTACCGATTTTTTTTAATAATAATGTTTTTTCTGTATTAAGTCAATTATTTTATAAAAATTGCTCCTCCTGTTATTTTCAATTTTCTCAAAAACTAAAAGACATTTTAGCATCCGGTTTTCTGTTTTTGACTGAAAACTAAGAGCATTGAATTTTGAAAACAAAAATTATACTTAATTACATAACATTTTGAAAAAAATTAGTTTGAAACTTTTTTAAATTTTTTCTTTCAATATTTCGAGTTTGGAAATTAATTTTAATTTCGAGTTTGAAAATTACTTTTAAAATTAAAAACTATTCACTAACGCAACTTAATTTAAAATGAAAATCAAAGAAGAGATTTCTGGCTTTCCAAAAAGGTATAGCATGGAATTTTAAATTATTGTACCGTTGTTTTTAAATATTTTTTGTCCTGCCTAAACGGGGGGAAATAGACCCCCGCTCCCATACGATTTATTTTCTTGTCTTAACCCAACCTACTCGCTCCAGCAGTTTGATGCATCTTATACCGATCACCCTGTGTATGGACTGCTCCCAACTTCACTCGTGCTCCAGATTAATGGGGTGTTCCTTTGGTGATTTCAGATTTCTGCCTAAGATTCGATTTTTTTCGTGGCGAATGGAGTACGATTTCAGATTTGATTTTTCTTTTGTCATGGTATTAGTGTATATTCATTGTCTGTGGACCTTATGTTGTCAAACTGGTAGCTGTCAATTTAGTGTAATGGTGTATAGTGGTGTTAGTAAAAAGAGGGGTAGATCTGCCGCAAAATCCAGATTTGATAAATTGATTTATTTTTCTAGAAAAAGAAAATTTGTTTACTCATTGGAAGACGAAAATTGTCGAAATCGGTGTTTTTACAGATCTGGATCAAAAATTTTGGATTCTTTTTTACTATTGGAAAACCCCATAAAGCAGCGCTCTTGGGACCCGGTGGGCATTGTAGGAAACTCGCCTTTATGATACCCACTTTTTTCACAGTTTTGCGTTAGTTACAATACTGATGAAATTTTAATGGGAAGCAAAACATCTTTTCGAAAAAAAAAATTACAACTAAAATTTAAAAATTTTGAAAAAATTATTCAATTTTTGCTCCAATTTTTTTTGTCTATAAAAAAAATGTTTTTTTTTTTTTCTTTTCAAGGCTTATCAGTGTTGTAACTAACGCAAAACTGTGGAAAAAGTGGGAAGAAATTGTTGTTTTCGTTTCCATTTTGATGACAATTTCACATTGTTTATGAACCACCCAATTTGTTCCTTTAATTGGTTTTTACGAATTTGATCATTCGGTACGTAAAAAAGGTTCAACGGTCTATAGTTCTTTAAAATGTCTTACCAAATTAAGTCCTGCAGTCAATATTTGTAAAGCAGTATAAGATTTACAAAAAGTCATTAAAAGTCGTTTTTTTACCTTTACTGAATGTAACGGTAAGGACCCAAAAAAATTAATCGTTAAAAAGTTTTGAAAACATCTTGTAGAATATTAGTTCCACTTTTTAACACTACCCTTAAATTTTCCGTGTCGTCATTCCTTACAAGATATTGATAGTCAAAAGTCTGTTTTTCCATTCAAAGCCATATATTCTTCTGAAAAAAATTGTAGAACGACGAAAAAATACGAAATTAAAGCTGAATAAACAATTCATCGAAACAATACGTCAAATTGGCTCAAAAAAAATGTTCAAAAGAAAATGACAATGTTCAAAAAAAAAAAGAAAAAAAATTTAAATTTTTGGGTCGTGCTGCTTCTTATAATTTCGCCATGACGGTACCTTAAAAAATCATTTGCTAAAATTTCTGAATACAAAAATATAAAGCCACTTTTCGCAGAGATACAGATCTTCAAAAAACATAAAAAAAAGTGATTTTTTGTTGTTCCCTTAATTATTTTGACAAGTGTATGTTAAACTCTTAAAAACATGTTTCTCCACAGTTAATTTCGACACCTTAATTACATACCCTTGCGTTTGCCTCATATTATTAAGGCAGTATTACATTGTCATATTTGTACATTAGGGTGACCACAACGCTCGAAGAATATTTTTTTTTCGAATTCTTTACGTGGGAACCCCATAAAATGATCAGCCTTTGCTTATTTTTAGATAGCCAAATTTTCAGCTCGATTGGATAACGCTAAATGCTGCCGATACTCGCTTAAAGTTTCAAAAATCTCTGTTTTTTCCCTGTTTTTCGAAGAAAAATAGCTCTAGCTCCCAAACACCTGACTCAATTCTCACTATTTATGTAATAAATAAAAGGTAGTAGGTACTTTTATAAATACTCCATAAAAATATTATGAAGTAGTTTACGTTGAAAAAAGGAAAATTCGTGGGAAATTGATAGATAGGTGGGTACTGTGTTTAATTTTTTTTATTTCAAATAACAAAACATATAATAGTTTTCTTGAACAAAATTTCCATAACATGGATGTTTTACATTACTAACACATAATAAATGAAATAAATACTGAATACCTATAATCTAATGCAGAGATTTACATAAAGTGCTTTTTAAAACTCGAGAGCTTTAACACGCTTCAAAAAAAAACAATATATTGTGTAACTGCATTTTAACTTTTTTTATGCTTAACAAAAGTAAAAATGTAGTTACACAACAAAAACAAAAATATATGAACAGAAAAATATAAAACGAAAACACTTTTTTTAACATATAAATTTTTACACGCCAAAATTTAAGATCAGCCTCCTCGGATCAGATAAGGTGTGGTGGGATGTATGTACGTGGGTGAATTGAAAATTACAAAAACATTTGTAATGTAACTCAGTTCTGTTTTTTTTTTTTTTCAATGTCAATGAGATTTTTGAAGCTTTGAGCGAGTTTTGCCAGCATTTAGCGTTGTCTAATCGAGCTGAAATTTTAGCTATCTAAAAATCTGCAAAGGTTGATCATTTTATGGGGATCCCCCCACCTAATTTCGAAAATCGATTTCTTGCGGTCACCCTAATGTACGTACATATATATGGCAAGTTTGCCAAAAATACGGCTTAAAAATGTCATAAGTGAGGTAGTCATATTTATATGACAAAATATATATGACTCCATATATGCATATGACACTCATGAATTATTTTGAGTTTAAAAAAAAATATTTGATTTAGGGAACGTGATTGGTCAAAAAAATTATATTTTTTTAAATATTTTATTTTTCTTAGCTAGTGTGTCATATTTGTAAACAAAAATTGACATAAAAAGCTTGTGATCATGTATATGGCATAGTCTAAAACTTTTTGTCATATATACAAATATTGTGCCATATTGTATATGACTAGCATTGGTCATATATATATGACAATGTAATATCACCTTTACACTCATAATGTAATTACGTTTGAATAATTTTAAAAACAAGAATGTTTCTTGACATTAATCTGGGTATTTTAAACAAACAGCTTTTCTCCCAGTGATAACATTGAGTAAGTTCTTACAAAATGCAAATAAAAAAAAACAATACAACATCTAATACAGATTACAACTAATAAGTACAGATTAGCCAAAAAAAAACAACTTACGTCCAAGGTCACCCAAATACAGTAGAAACAGAAATATGTAACTACGCACATACAATTGTGCTACTGTACACAAAAAGTCAAGATTTCATGTTTTGGCAAAAGAAAAAGATATCATTTTGTTCATTTGTGAAATTTCCGTAAATATTGGCGTAGTACAAGTACACAAGCTTCAAGTATATAGTGTTGTTGTCAAGTATACAAAAAAGAAAACAAATAATTCAGACAAAAGGAAGGTATGAAGGACTGTTTGGCGGTGGCCCGGTAAAAAATGAAGTAAACAAACAAAATGAAACAAGTAGGAATGTAACAAAATAATAATCCAAAATCAATACTCAACAAAACAGTCGCCGCTTGCGGGAAATGGGTCATTGGCAGTTCTCTTCTGTGTTTCGTGTAAAAAAGCTTTCTTTTTTGCTTACAAGATTAAAAATGAACAAAGAATATTGAAAAAGAATAAAAAGAAAAAAATTCTTAAACAAAAGATTAGGGTAAAGGTGAAATGATTGACGGACAATAAATAGGGTTCATTGCCATTTGCCATCATCAGGATCTGTATGGTTTTTTTTTTGTACACAAAAGGTGTGTGCTTTATGAAAACTGAGAGAAGAGAAAAATGCAAATTCAAAAAAATGCATTGCCACATTAAATGGAATTTTAATGGGAAAATCACTTCTTCAGAATTAACATGCATGCATCACAATAAGTGCCCTCAAATGGGCATTATACAATAAAGTCTGACATGGCCTTAAATGATCCACCAGGGTAGAATGGCACGCTTGCTGAAAATTAAAATATTTTATAGACTTATTCCTGCTAATCTACAAAAAAACGGCTTTTAGAACTTTTTCAGTAAATGTTCTTTGTTAAATAATAATTTGTCAGTACAAGTTTAGTTTTTCTATTATTTTAATATTATAAACGCGGATGTTATTTTGTCTGTCTGTTTGTTCCTCTTTATCTCCGAAAATACCTAATTTATTGTATTGATAATTGGTAGAGCGAGAGCTTAGAACATAAGAATGGACATAGTCTACTTTAGGTTTCATAATCTACCAAAAAATAGTTAAAATACAACAAAAAAGTGATTGTTTGAAATGTAAAATATTCAAATATACAAAATATCAAAAAATAAATACAAAAGTATTTTACAATCGTAAAGTTATTTTAACATGCGAAGCACGGGCCAGCTAGTTTTGAATAAATTATTTATTTAAAATTGTTTCATTAAATTTTAGTAACTTATTAATAGAACAACATTTATATTCAAAGATTAGAGCCAGTTGTACAAACATTTCATCCGTAGTTCAGGAATTTTAAATCACCAATTTTGGCGGATTAACTGTGACTCAACGATGGTTCAGACATGTAATTGGCTATCAGCGCATACTTAAACCCTGAACCATCGATCAACCTCATTTAATTCGCCGAAATCGGCGAGCTTTTAGCAAAGATATGAACCATTTACCTTGAGTTATGCCATTTTAGGCCAAGTTCACCTACTTTCAAATACGAAAGTTTGATGATACTATGTTTCCACCATAGGTATCTCAATTTAAATTAAATAAATCTGGTTTGTGTTTCCACATTCCATACTGCACAAAAAGTATACAGAATACCTACCAAAATGCAAATGTTGTTTCATTTTTTCTTATGAAGTTGAAATGAGACAGAAAGTTTTAGGTAAGTATGTTCAAAAAAGCAAAACAAAATTTTCGACTTTCCAATGAATGCATTCAGTTCGATAGAATATAGGTCAGTTTAAGTTATAAAACTATTGGACTTATGAAGATTTTACAATATTTTTTTTAAATCTTCGAGATTTGGGAAATAAATTTGATATATATAATAAAGCCCACTATAGTTTATCCAATTATTCTTGTCAGTACAGGGAAGATAGGACGTTTGCATCTCAGTTTCGTTGCAGCGTACTGCATAAGTCTATCGCATGTAAAAGCTCTTATCGCGATGCCGTAGTTTGCATAATAAATCATTTCAAGTTTATTTAAAATTGACCAGCGTCACCACCTAGTAGGTAAAATTGCACAATTACGATTTTGAAAAACAAAAAAATATTGATCAAATTTTATAAATGTAATTGGTGGGTCGTTTCTAAGTATACTAAAAATTATTGATTATCTTTCTATTTTTTAAATAATATTTTTTTATAGGATTTATACTTTCAGATTAAAGCATGCTTTGTTCTAGATTTTTTTTTCATAATATAAATCGTTAAGGAGATTTTGGGGAAAAATTAAAAAAAAGTGTACTTTAAGGTGCCTCGACTCTGAAAAAATAAGACCTATACAAAAATGTACTGTGAAGAAAAGAAAGATAACTAAATTTCCTATTTCAAGATATTGGTTACAACACTTTTTTTTTAAATGGTGGCCGACGCACAACACCTACATCCGCGCTATTTTATTTTTATACTCAAAAACAAAAACACACATACTAATTTTAATCATAAAATTATTAAAGAAAAGAAGTCTGGTACTGACGAAGGCCCAAAAGAAATATTCGACAATTGAAATATTCTTAGATTTATTTTAAATATACACTTTGGTTAAATTTAAATCCTTTTTTTTTTACCTTTGTAAATATAACTTGAATTAAAATTTATTGCACACACATTTTTAAAAAATTTTACCAACGATTCTTAAAAAAATACCCATTTAAAAAACACAAATTGTACAAAACTTAAAATAAAAAATACACCTTTTAAACATACAATTTACATAAAAATAATTTATTTCACATTAACTGACCGCGCGCAGTTAATGTGCAAATAGTGTTCTTCTTAAAAGAAAACACCTTAAAATTTTGTAACTGCATTTTAACGTATATTTTCCACACATTAAAATAAATGCAAAAGATGAAAACACTCTACGGTAACTCTCATCATTAAAAACTTTTTTTAAAGCTCTAAAATCAAAAGCACCTCTACAGAAATCCAAGGAAAAAAAACAGAACGAGTTACCAAATGGACATGGGCAACCCTGAGTGCACATTAACATAATAGGGGTTGAAGTTGAAAAGCAGCAGCCACAGGCCACAGCAATTTATTTCAGTGCGCACTCAGATGTGCGCTCGAGAGGACGTTGGGTCTATGTCAGATTTAATCGGAAATTTACGGGCGGGCAAACACTTTTTATGAAGGAGTTCTTTCAATTTAGTATGGTGCAAAAATATGGCGCGCTACTGATTTTGAAAAAGCTCTCCCATAAGACGTGTACTGCCAATTAATATTGGATAGACTTTAACCAGTTACAAATTGGAAATAAATTTGTATACGGTAAATTTGAAGAAGAATTAGGCGAATCTACTTATATACAGGGTGTTCAGCGTAAGATGCAACAAAAAGCTAGAGCGAGTAGGTTGGGTTAAGACAATAAAAAAAATCGTATGGTAGGGGGTCTATTTCCCCCCGTTTAGGCGGGATGGGCAATTTTCTAAAAAAAATCGACTCGAAAAAAAAAAATTATTAAAAAGCAACGAACACTTACAATTTCATGTTACACTTTTTTTAAAGCCAGAAATCCAATCTTTTATTTTATTTTTAATTCGAGTTGCTAGAGAGGACAGTTTTTGAAAAATTAATTTTCAAACTCAAAATTTTGAAAAAATAATGAAGAAAAATTGTATTCAAACTAATTTTTTTCAAATTTTTGTGTTATTAAGTAATATTTTCGGGTAAATAATTCAATGCACCCATCAATTCTCAGCCAAACACTAAAAACCAGATGTCAAAATGTATTCCAGTGTTTAACGGCCATATTATTCACTCAATACATCTAGATTAAAACTTACATCTGGATGTAAATCATACAAATTCAATGTATATTCATCTGGATTTAAGTTTAAATCTGGATATATCGAGTGAATAATATGGCGGTAAGAAAATTGAAAATAACTAAAGTAAGTTTTCCTTGAATTTGACTTCCATCGGTTATTTTGTTGCTCCAAAGATTCTGTTTCTACTAATTAAGTAGTAAAGTAGATATCGTTATTTTCAATTTTCTTTAAAACTAAACTTAAAACTAAACAACATTTAGGCATCCGGTTTTTAGTGTTTGACTGGAAATTAAAATGTTTGAACACAATTTTTTTCATTAATTTTTCAAAAACTGTTCTCTCAATTAATTTGAATTGAAAATAAAATAAACGAACGAGCTTCTGGCTTTAAGAAAAGTATAGCATGACATTGTAGTAGCCCGTGGCGTTATGGTTAATGTGTTGGACTGTCATGTCAGAAATATGGGTTCAATACCAGCCACCTTAAGTTTTTTTCCGGGCTACTGCCTCTTGCGAGGAAGTGACAAATCCTCCAAGAGTATCTCTTAACATAGAAAAGTGCCGCTCACCAGCCGTTCGGATTCGGCAATAAACTGTAGGTCCCCCCCTTTCCTGCAGACACGCACACAGGAATGGTTGAGAGTTGTAAGCCACTAGGCCCTGGCTCTTCATGAGCCGTTGTGCCACCAAATGTATTTATTTATTTTATTTATAGCATGACATTGTAAGTGTTGCCGTTGTTTTTTTAATAATTTTTTTTCTATTTCAAGTCGATATTTTAGAAAATTGCCCTTCCCGCCTAAACGGTGGAAAATAGACCCCCCCCCCCCTCCCATACGACTTTTTTCTTGTCTTAACCCAACACGCTCTAGCTCTTTGGTTCACCTTATACCGAACACCCTGTATATACATTTTGGTATGGTCTGTGGAAACGTAGTATTTGGTATCAGGTATTTTTTGAGTTTCTAGCTACTTGAGTTTGGTGTCGAGCTTCATCTATCGAAATAATTTGTTTTTGTTTATTGAATCTAATTTTATAGTAGAATTGAAGATGACCAATTAAGCTTTGCACTGGTGCTAAAAAAAAGTATATGTCATCACTGATTTTTTTGATATATCGGTGTGCCAAAGATCGCATACAAATAGTTGCTTCACATGAAGTTAAAAATTAATATCTCAAAATGTATCTAAAATATAAAAACACATTGTTAGTACTGTTTTAAAGACATAAAAAATACCTTTCATTTGATACCTAAATCATTTGTCTACGTTATTTGGTTCGTACGTTATAAACCGTTATAAACAATTATTTGGGAAAAAAGTTAAAATCTTTATTTTGCAATCGGAAACTTTAAGCTCAAATGTCTCGACTTTCCCATGAACGATTTTGAAAATATTTCACTCATATAACAAGATCAACGTCACCTTTCATTTGACACCAAACTCGTTCGTGTACACTCTTGGTAAAAAATGGACAATTCCCTATCATAAATGAAAGTGTAAGTATGACGTTGCTTAAATAAATTTGGGTGCGCGTCAGCTCGTGTAAAACAAGTGCATAGTGACTTACACCTCTTAATCATTCCAAACACACCTACATTTTTTTGTTAAATCAAAATATGGCTAAGGTTAAGGTGAGTTTCTAAGGCAAGAGAAACTCTTGGATTCCTCACAGGATGCAATTCCCGTGAAAAAATATTCTGTTTTTAAGTGGCCGCGGCTGGCATTCGATCCCACAAGTTAAGTCTACACCTGTAAAGTTTTCAGTAGATAAATTCTATAGGAGGAAAACTTGTTAAATACTCGTAAGGCTCTTGCTAGCAAAAACTTGTACAAGTTTTGCACTGCATATTATTGTATTCCGCTAAGAAACTAATTAAAATAGAAGTTGCACATGATATGTAACAATATTCATTCAAAACATGTTTATTATATTATCTTCAACCTTATTTACTTACAAACATGTACAATTTATCTAAATAACATTTATTTATGTGTGTGTGTGTATTGAGTTAAGGCTTGATTTGTGGTTCATTTGTGTTCCTTTGAAAATGTTACGTATTTTCTTGCGGAAGATATGTATGTACATTTATTAAAATTGCTGATTAACTTTGCAAAAATAATAACCAAACATAGCCCTTTAAACAATTTCAAAAATACAAAACTTTCGATACAAAACTTTTTCAAACATAACCACTAGATTCTAACTTTAAGGCCGCTTCATAGGTAGGTAATCCAGTTTTGTCAATTATTTTGCTCATATCCAGACGAATAATACCGTTATCATTGATAGAATCAAGATCTAGCATTACATCATCATTGGTTGATTCTGTGGTGGCGCGATGATTGTCGCTTGTAGATGCTTCAACTACAGTCGTAGCTGTTGCCTGAGATGAGGCCGAAGCTGGAGGTAATGATGTTGATGATGAAGTAGTTCCAGTGGCACTGTCGCCACCGTTGCCGGTAGTGGGCGTATCGTCTCCTACATTATCATTGTTGTTAATTGTATTTTCATATTTCGCATGCGATGAAGTCATCAATTGTTGCGTTAAGTCGATCCTCCTACGATCATCTGATGTAATTGCATGTGGTTGCATGCTGTCTCTGCGGTCTTCAACGTTATTGTTACTATCGTCAATTATTATTGTTGGACTCTGCATTGGAGTGCAATAGCATGTGTCGCTGCTGTCCACTCCCACCGGCGGAGTTGCATTAGTGACATCTACCGTCACGACCACCTGATCCAGGCCACTATCACTCGACAACGACATGCAATCATCATACCGAAATTTTCCACATAAAGGACAGCCCTGATAGTAAGGCTGATGACTGATAAATCTGCCTTCGGCAAGATTATGGGAAGCGTACGGCAGGGATTTTCTCCCTAAGGCACTTGCACCAAAACGTCCCGAAGTAGCTGCAGCTGCTGCCACCCCAAGTTGAAATAAATTTTCTGCTTCGGCACGTTGCAACGAACAGCACGACTGAGCACTGAGAACTTTCTTAATTCTCAAGCTATTGGCATTGCCAGCACGACTAATGAACTTGGGATTCTCATTGGCAATCCCAGATGACCCAGATACATCATTTGTCGATCGATAATCTGGCGGCGGTGATATTCTACTTGGTGGTGGTTGGTGGTTTGTCTCCTGTATGGCCACCATTACCGCATCGTATGAAGGTGGTGGTTCATGACTTAATGCTGGAAGTGCTAATCCCTCCGATGACTCCATGAATAGGCCAGATGTCTCGTAGCACTGCAAAGAGTTAACAAAAGATAAAGAATTTAATTGAGACATTGCAAGAGAATCATGAAGTTTTATTAGAAATTACATTGGTGGATTGGAGGCAAGCTAAGTATAAGGCCCTGCAGAAGGAGATGTTTTCAAATTGAATATTCTTTGATATATGTATTTACGTGAGTAATGCTTCATAAAAAAAATCAAATTTTTAAGGAAAAACTCTAGGTATGTAGAAATGGTGGCCCCAAGCAAAAAAACAAAAAAAATCCTAGCTCAGAGGCCCAATCAGCGCTGAAATGCGCCATTTTGATACCATAACTCGTGTGACCTGTAATGAAAACGATTTTTAAGATTAATTTGCCAGACAAAAAGGCAGGCTAGGCAATTTGTAAGCTGCAGTTATCTATTGCCACTTGCTCGGGGTTTCAGGAGACTGGCTAAGAAAACGGTACAGACGCGACCGAGTTTGACTTAGAGCCATTTCGTTGCGTTGAGACACGCTGTTTCCCATACAGCTACGACAGTGAGTATTATGACTATTGTGAGGAATGACCAGGCTCGCCGCATGTTCTCCGATTGGCCAGTGTCCGGAAAAAGTAGCAACGGCCCTGGCTATATCTCGCCTGGGTCTGCCTATCGAGGCGGTTGTTCGAGTTTTATTAGACTCCTCTACTACCTAAGATTTGATTAGTGAGGAAAATTGAGAAAAGATTGCCTTTCATAACTCCAAAAGGAAACGAGTGGGCAGACGAACGGGCCAGGCTAGGATCAGCCCTCTATAGTTCAATTGCGGAAAGAGTCAGAATTCCGCAAGTGAGCTAAGAAGGGCTGATCCTTGACTTAGCAGTTCGTCTGCCCACTCGTTTCCCTCAATGCCAAAATAACCTGGAACCCGGCATTACCGAACCAATTTAGAGGACGATAAAGGCGAGACAATTGCTTTAACGGCTGCCTGTCAGAATGGAAGTATTACGGTTTTGGTTCGGGTCTCCTTTAAGTATTTTGCATGCTTCCCTAATTGCCAGTATCTGCCTGAAAAACACTATAAAAAAGCTGGTTAGCCCATAAGATCTAGAGATATTTAGAGATTTAGAAAAGATTCCTGAACCGACACCGCACTCCATCTTTGAACCATCAGTGAAAATGGTTGTGTCGAAGTCTCTCAACACGACGACGTCATCCTTCCAATCCTGCCTGGATGGAAAAACAATTTTAAAATCCCCACTGAGGTCTAGAGTAGGAGTGCAGTAGTCATTAAGTGTTGAAAACATATGCAGCTTTCTCATTCTCGGCAATCTTGTCAAGAATAAATGAAGCCTTCCTGAACTGACAAAAGGTGAAACCAATATCTTTTTATTTTCCCGTGCAGATTTGTTATTGACAGTCGAAGCACAGGGATACTATGGCTGGTATCGCCTGTGCTTCCTTGTGTAGTTTCCCCAAAAGCACTGGAGTCTCCAGTACTTGCCTAAGATGGTCTCCTGACTGGAGGCCAAAAGTTCATCCTCGAGTTCGGATGTTATTATGTCTTGTCTTGTCAAAATCGTCCATAAGATAAAATTTAAATAAATTTGGTGGCACAAACGGCTCATGAAGAACCAGGGCCTAGCGACTTACAACTCTCAACCATTCTAGTGTGCGTGTCTGCAGGAATGGAGGGGACCTACAGTTTATTGCCGAATCCGAACGGCTAAGGTGAGCGGCACTTTTCTATGACAAGAGATACTCTTGAAGGATTTGTCACTTCCTCGCAAGAGGTAGTAGCTCCGAAAAAAAAACTCAAGTTGGAAGCGGTTGGTATTGAACCCCAGACCTCTGGTATGACAGTCGAATGCACTAACCATTACGCCACGGGCTACTACATAAGGCGTTTTTCTTTTAGTAGAGCCTGAACTGTCAAACAAAAAATCGTGTTTCTTTTTTAGCTCAGAGTGCATAACAGTTCAAATTTGTGTTTCTTTTTTCGTTCAGAGCATGTTCAGAGTTTGTTCAGAGCGCGCTCTATTAGCTCGGTATAAAACAACCGAGCAGACCGAGTAAAAAACTGAGCGCGGCCAACTTCATACAGTTTCCATATAATTTGACAGATATGACAATTGAGTGCTCGAGTGTGTTTTGTAATTTAATCGGAGTGCTCTGAACATACTTTGCTCAGAGTTTACTCCGTTCGCTCAGGGTCTATTCAGTGCTCTGCTCTGAACCAATTCTGAAATAAAAAAGAAAAACGCCTATAATGTAAAGAAAATAATTAAAAGTCCCACGAGTAGAACGGAAAGAAAAGATAAGCCCCAGCAGAGCCGATATACCGGACTAAGGCAAAAAGTAAGACGGACCCTGGAAAAAACTCTTAAAACTTCGATACTAAATTACTTTATAGCATTTTATTTTGTATAGTCAAAACACAAATTCATTACCGGAGTGTATCGGTAACCCTGACCGATTAAGTTCCGATCTCAACAACTGTCTCAATCGTATAAATGGTTTGAAGCACTGGTTTTTAACTTGCACGAAATTAGTAACTTAAACCTCTATTTACTATAGTTCAGCCCTGGAGACTCCTTTCTATGTTCCTATCTTGCGCATATAAATCACTTAATTAGTGAAGAGACAACATTCTTTTTAATTACGGAAAAGATCTAGGTGTGATGTCAAGCGAAGCGATGACGTTAAGTTAAGAAACAAAACCCAGGATAAACCAAGTGAGTCTATCTGTCACCAAGCAGGAAGTTTCAAAATTAATTGCCGACCATGCAAAAGCCGATAAATTTTCTAAGGATTTGCCTCACCTGTGTAAGTAAGTGTTTCATTTTGTGACTTTTCAAGCTGCCTATGGCGCTGCCGGCGGCGGCGGGTGGAAGAAGTGGTTGAAACAAGTGTCACACTAAAGAGGATTCAAAATGGTTGCGGGTATAGAAAAGGTGGAGGTTACTATATGCAAGGTTTATCCTTGTGTTGAGTTTATCCTTTTAAAAAATACTTATAGGAAATTTTTTGATGTGTTTGTAGAAGCTATTTTTTTTTTGTCTGGGAAAAAAGTTAAATAAATATCTTACAGTTGATTTGAGTTATACACACTTAAAAAGTAATAGACGGTGTAGGTATGTCTGGAATCTTGTCACCAAAAAAAGTTACAAATTGTTGACATGGTCCTAATGAGAATAGAATAAAGAGAATGAGACTATTGGTTAGAAGAGAAGATTAAATTCTATCTAGGTTATGTGAACATATAAATGTGATTGAAAATTTGTCAAAAATAATCGTAAGTTCAACAATTTTTTATTAGGTTATTTACTTCTGAATAAACACTTATGAATATATGATGGCTCACAAAGTCGGATTTTCATTGACATTTTTATAATAGAGGGGGGCTTGTGAAACCTTGTGTATAACGTATTTGCCAACAATATTTTTTTTTCCTATGCTTGTATTTTGTTGAGTGAAACATTGAATATTTTGAAGAATTTCTTAGTGGGATAGATATGAAGATGGGAATCTCCTTTTTGTTCAATGTTTATGTTTGCCAAATGCGAATAAATAAGTCAGTCAACACTATGTACATGAATGAAACTGCAAAAGCGGAAATTTGATACAATTATATTGTTTGTTGTGATCAAACTTATTTATCTTAAAGAATAAATACGTAGAGGCAGTAGCGGATCTAAGATTTGGCTGTGGGTGAGGGGGGGGGGGGGGGGCTAGGGACTGGGGGCTGAAGTTTGACACAAACCAGGTGGCGTTCATGTTGAGGGAATATAGAAAAGAATGCTGCCTAGACTGGGGCTCGAACCCACACATCCAGGTTAGCGGTCAAGCACTACTTCCACAGCGCCGGGGCCACCCCCAAATATTATATAATGCCTTATGTACATCGTCGGTTCGGAAGAAAAACAAATCTCATTTTTTTAAAATAGGCAACAGAAAATTGAATGAAAATTTTAATTTCAATTAATCTCTTAAAATATCAAGACAAGACCAGAAAACAGCTCATCAAATTCCAAATATTATAGAAGAATTTGGTATTTTTTCATTTGATACTCAAAAATTTAATTTGTTGATTTGTATCGTTTTTTTTCCGAACTATCTGAAAGAATTTTAATCATAACATAGTATTCTCAGACGATACAAAAAAAAAAGTGATGATGACCGCTAGGTCAGTTATAAGGGGTCCAAGGGTCTAAAAATGAGTTTTTTGCAAATATCTAAAAAACGGTTTGTGCTAAAGAAAAATTTTGTTCCCCAGTCTTGTAGCTAAGACGATTTCCTATAAAAATGGGCTTCTTGTTTTTTTTCGTAGCATTAACCGTTAAGAAGTTACAGCAAATGAAAAGTTAAAAAATTTCTCAAAAGGGGCCAAATGTCATGAAAATGGGATTTTTTTTTCAAATATCTCAAAAACAGTTTGTGTTAGAGGAAAATTTCATTCCCCAATCTTGTAGCCTATGTAATTTTCAAAAAAAATGGCCTTTTACTTTTTTCTTTACATTAACTGTTAAAAAGTTTCAGCAAATCGAAGTCAAAGAATCTCTAAAAAAGGGGCAAAAAGTCATGAAAGTGGAAGTTTTTGGCAAATATCTCAAAAAGGGGTCGTCATAGAAAACCTATAACCTTTTAACGGTAAATGCTACGAACAAAGTGAAAAACCATTTTTGTTGAAAATTACATGAGTACAAGATTGGGGAATATCATTTTTCTCTAGCAGATTTTTGGACTTTTCGATTTGCTGTAACTTTTTAAAGGTTAATGCTACAAAAAAATTTAAAAAATATTTTTGTGGGAATTTATATGAGTTTCAAGATTGGCGAATACAATTTTTCTCTAACACAAACTGTTTTTGAGATATTTTCCAAAAACTCCCATTTTTATGACTTTTTGCCCCATTTTTTAGAGATTTTTTTACTTTTTCATTTGTTTTAACTTTTTAACGGTTAATGCCAGGAAAAAAGTGAAAATGCATTTTTGTTGGAAATTACATGAGCTACAAAATAGAGAAATAAAATTTTTCTATGACAACCTGTTTTTGAGATATTTGCCAAAAACTTCCATGACTTTCATCACTTTTTGCGCCTTTTTTTAGAGATTTTTTGACTTTTCGATTTGCTGTAACTTTTTAACAGTTAATTTACGAAAAAAGTTAAAAGCCAATTTTGTTGAAAATTAAATGGGCTACAAGATTGGTTAATAAAATTTTTCTCTAACACAAACTGATTTTGAGATATTTGCAAAAAACTCCCATTTTCATGACATTGGGCCCCTTTTGAGAGATTTTTTATCTTTTCATTTGCTGTAACTTTTTAACGGTTAATGCTACGAAAAAACCGTTTTTTTAGGAAATCGCCTCAGCTACAAGATTGAGGAACAAAATTTTTCTCCAGCACAAACCCTTTTTAAAATATTTGCAAAAAACTCATTTTTAGACCCTTGGATAAAATGATAAAACAAAAAAAAAATATTAAAAATATTTTTAAATACATATATAATAGCCCAAACAAATTATTAGACTTTCACTTCAAAAAAAAATCCGACAAATCTGAATTTTGGTGGAGATCTTTATTTTTGTATCTTAAGGCTAGACACGCACTTGCGATTTTAAATCGTTGCGATTAAAAAATCGCAATCGCAAAAATTTTTTGCTGTGCACGCACTTGCGATTTGTAGTCGCGTAATTTTTAATCGCTATCGAATGCAATATACATCTTTTAATGGTTGTGCACGCACTTGCGATTTAAAGTCGTTGCGACTGAAAAGTCGCTCTAAAAATGGAACCTGTTTCATTTTTTTTAAGCATCGCACTTTTTCTATCGCATGTGCGTGCACTCCCATTAAAAACCATGTGTTTCATTTCTTGCGACTGAAAAATCGTGCGACTGACAATCGCAAATGCGTGCATGTTTATTTTTTTCCACGACTACGATTTTTAAATCGCAGAATTTTCAATCGCAAGTGCGGCCACAAACATGTAATTGCATTTGTTTCATTTTATTTTGCGACAATCGCGTCGCTCGAAAAATGGAACAAACTTCAGTCGCAGTTTCTCGGTCGCAAGTGCGGGCACTTACATTGAAACTCATTTGTTCTATTTCTTGCGACTAAATAGTCGCGCGATCGAAATCGCAAATTATAACAATTTTTTTTCCTACCATCAATAAATTTTGAGAAAAACGTCATTTTATTTTTCGTAATTGAAATTTTCTAAAAAGTAGAGAATTTTTCATGTCCCTCAAGAGCAGGGTTTTGTATGGAAAATTGAATTATTTTTTTTTTTCTTCAAATCTTGGAAAATCTTTCGGAAAATGGAGTACTTAACTCTAATTAGATAAAATCTTAATTATTCAAGTATATTTATGACGAAAAAAGTAGAAAAAAATAAAAAGAAAAATTATTTTTTTTTTCAAAAATTTTAAAATATTTTTTTTTTTTTGTAAAAAACTAATTTTTTTCAATTTTTTTTTTTTGATTCGTCGAGCACTTAAATAGCACCTAATTATGAGAGCAAACCAATTTTTTTCCATGCGTGTTTTCGAAAATTGCTCTGCTAACTTGAAATCAAGTTAGCGGAACATTAATTTTTTCCAAAAGTACTGGAGCACTTAATTTTGTTGTTGGGTACTTAATCAGCACCTATTAAGCACCTAATGATGACATCATTAAAACTTTGTTTTGCTGACCTTGCTCTGCTAACTTGAGGGACATGAATTTTTCGATGAAAAAAAAGTAAAAACATAGTCAACGGATTTTTGTGTTTCATATTTTTATCTGCGCCAAAAAAGAATGAAAACCTAGAAAAAAAAAACTCATGTAATTTATATGTACAGGCCCGGCGGCACGTGTTAAAATTAGTTAAGAAAAAGCCGCCATATTGAAACATTTTGTTTTCATTTAATAACTCGTCTGGATTTTATTTTGTTACAAAATGACAAATGAAAAACTTTTAGAGAGTCAAAATTTCTATAAGAATTGAGATATTAACAATCTCTGGCACAGTTCACTTGTACCATACATATATGTTTGGATGAATTGTTTAGATTTTTCTGTACATACATTTTTAATTTAATTACAAACCAGATAATCAGTCATTAAAAAAGCACACCTTGTTGCTTTGCATGCCGTCTAGACATAAAGACTACTCAATTTATCAAACAAAATTAAAGTGTATTTAACAATTTGACCTTGAAAAATATGCCGTTTGTTTAATGAAACATATTCATTGTCAAATGCGGATGGAGATATACAAAGTAGGCAAATATCACAAGTATAAGTAAAACATCACAAAAGCAATATCTCTTAAAGTCATCCTCATTTGCCATTAATAAATTCCACGTGCGTATTCTTCCCTAAAAAAAAAAAAAAAAAAACAACAACATTGTCCCACCCTACCCACTTACCTGTTCCACACTGTATATCTCCATATTTGTATGGGTATCGTTGTCAATCCAACGCTGCCGGTACGCTGCTTCTGTGCGTTTCTTTATGTTGCGATGGCAACAGTAGCACACGACACATAACACAGTTGTCACCACAGACAGCATAGCACTAGAAACAAGGAGACAAAAGGACATGAAATATTTATTAGAACAGCGTGTTTTATATTCAGGTCTTTTTTTTTTTTTTTTTTTTTTTTTTTAAGTTAAAAGCTCCTAACAACTTAAAGAGTGAAAGACAAAAGGAATCTATAATCTACTATGTGTCCCTGTCACATTGTTGTGAGTGTTTAAAGAACAATATAGAACTAATAGCTGTACCCGAGTTTTCCATATATAAGAGTTAAACGCACATTTCGGACCCTTCCATTCTTGTTTCCCCCGCTTTTTACTATAGCGCACAGCCTTGTCGAACAATAGACCACAGGTGTTTATTTTCATTTACAAATGCGGTTGGAAATAATGAGGAAAGGAATAGATACATATACATACGTAGATAAAAGCCCTAGTTTTCAATTTTTATTTTATAAACTTTTTCAAGGCATTTCAAACTCTATTATTTGTCTGTCTTCTAAGGATGTTGCACATTAAGTGCTAATACAGGGTGGGGCAAAAGTTATGAACCGGTTTTAAAGGTATGTAAAACAAAAATAATTCAAATTACAGAAATTATGTTTATATTGTTTAATTCAGTACAGAATCTAGTATTTTACATTAAGTTTTAAAGATGATATCACGTAGGTGGCGGCCGTCAGCCGCGATGCACTCTTGAAGGCGAACTCTGAAGTTTTCAACCGCTCTTCTGCACACTTCGATGGGTATTGCCGTAACTTCCTATTTTCCAGGGTATGTGCACGAAGTTTAAAAACTTTTTCCTTTATGAACCCCCCAAAAAAAAAAAACAATCACAAATGCTCAAATCTGATGAGCGCGCAGGCCACTCCACGTCACCCCTCAAAGAGACGAGGCGCTCTGGGGGAACACTTGCCTCAATCTTGCTATTGAAATCCTAGCAGTGTGGGATGTAGCCATGTCCTGTTTGGAACCACATGTCTGCCAGATTAGTTGCTTCACTCAATTCTTCCAGCTTGGGTTAAAAAAAAACTTTTCCAACATTGTCACATAGAGCTCAGCGGTGACAATGACGGTTCGCCCATTATTACAGTTCTTGGTCTTCCAATTGCCGAAAGAGTTGCTGATGAACCAGTGTTTTCCAATGTCCTAGCCCAACGTCTAATTGCATTACCGCCAGGGACGTTTCCCCCAACAGGGATATTGAAGTGCTGTCGGAAGGCTCTCTGTGTGGCGATAACAGAACGGCCATTTTCAAAAAAATTCCGAACAGCAAACATACGGTGCTCTCCCGTCCAAACCATGGTTGCTACTGAAAACTAGACTCTCTCACTGCCACAACGAAACCCCTCCCCTTTTCCCACAACAACAACAAGCCGAGCGCCAGCCGGTCAAAACCGGTTCATACCTTTTGCTCCAAATTTATTGAAATACATTTTACTAATAATCAACCACTAATTTCGACTATTAGTAAAATGTAAGATTAAAATAAAGTGTGGAACTTAAATAGAATCCAACCAATAAACATTTTACCCTTCTGGTTAAAAAAATCACCACACTTTCCATGAATATACTACAATTTCAATCCAAT
Organism: Epistrophella euchroma; assembly: GCA_947049315.1. Classification (NCBI taxonomy): domain Eukaryota; kingdom Metazoa; phylum Arthropoda; class Insecta; order Diptera; family Syrphidae; genus Epistrophella; species Epistrophella euchroma. The sequence continues at coordinate 112,517,570 of OX346245.1, read as the reverse complement.
TTCCAGTCAAATAAAAAAAATCCGGGGTGAACTGTCAAAATTCGTTCTTTTTCTAAATTTAATCACATTCGCAACATATCAGTAAGAAAATCCTATAAACAAAAATTGATTTTCGGTTCGGATAGAAGTCTTCGTGAGAAATTCGGCTGTCAGACATTTTAGAGTATTTTAAGTATTTTAATACATGTGTCACACGCACGCACTGATTGATGGAAAATATGCTTGTATAGTTGAACCGGTTATTATGAAATGTATGCATGTCTGTGTTATGAAAATATCGATCCCTTAAACGCCAAATTTGGTGAATTAAAGTTATCCGCTCGCTGTCACCATGTCACAGGCCATTACATTCCTATTTATTAATACGAATTGCAAGTTGACAGGTGTGTAAAGCGAGAAATAGATTACAACAGCAACAGCGCCATTAATTAATTGTCAAACAGATATAAATGTTGGTGCTGTTGCTGGTGGCAATGTGTTTGAGAAATTTTTGCTGGTGCTGGTGCTGGTGCTGGTGCTGGTGCTGGTGCTGGTGCTGGTGCTGGTGCTGGTGCTGGTGCTGGTGCTGGTGCTGGTGCTGGTGCTGGTGCCGGTACTAGTGTTGGTGCTGCTGCTGGTTTAATCTGTTTCACGCATAAAATCTTATCTTTCCAGCAGGGGATGCATTCTTATGTTACATTTAAGTAATCTCACCAGGTGGTGTTAAATGTGTGCCAAAGATTTGTCATTTAATTAAATTCAAAAGCCACAACATGCCATTGTTTCCATTATCGACGTTCGTCTACACTTGAATTACCGCAATACAAATAAATCTCAATTACCTTGAAATTCGACCAAAGTCTTAGCGTGGTTAATCAAAAGCGGATTATAAAGCAAAATCTTTTAACTATACTTACCTTGTACAAAAGCCTTAGACAGAAAGTTGTCTAGAACATAATTAAGCCGTATATGAAAAGGTCATTGTGGTCACAGGGAGTATGTATTTTCGACTTTATGACTTTGAAATTTTAATTCACTAATTTTCTAGAAAAATAAATCAATAGATTGAGGGGGCGAGTGGGGGGGGGGGCACTCAAAACAAAATACACAACAAACGAAGCTAGAAAAACCTAAAGGTTTGCGTGCTTAAGTTACATACAAAGCGCCCCAATTCGTGTATTTCGAAATCCAAATTGTCTGTGTAAAAAGGTGATTTATACTTTTCCATCGAATGTTACGGTAGAGCGCATTATCATTTTAGCTTTTATTTATAGAAAATAAACTTTTCTGTATTGATTTATTTAGTTTGGTTTGAAATGTTGAAAGATAGACAAATAACTGTAAAAGCATTCAGAAACTATTCAAATTACGCGGAGACATCTTAGTTGAGAAATGACAATTTGTTTTGACCTCGTTAGTGGACAATTAAATTTGATGTAATATGTCAATTATGGGTTAAATATTGTATTTAAATTTATAAGGTTATAGAGTTCTTTTTTTACAATTAAAATATAGCAAATAAAAATCATCGTTTTTTGTATTTTAACTTTCTATTAGAAGTTATTGTAATCGTTCCGATTTGTCGAATTGAAAATTTTGACATTTCTCGACGTTTTGAGGTCTCTGGAGTTTACATTACATTGTTCTTAGAGAGGTGTCTGTGTGCCATGTGTGTACGTATGTATGTATGTATGTATGTATGTTCGTTTGTACGTTTTGATGCTTTTTTTCGCCGACGATATCTCTAGAACGAATAAAGATATCGACTTCGAACAAATTTTATTTTACAGATAATAAGGCCATAACGTGCAGAAAGAATTTTCAGAAAAATTCAATTAGCGCTTTTCTTATTACAGTAATTTAAAAAAACAAAAAGTTGTAAAATTGTTTCTCGAATATCTCTAGAATAAATAATGCTATCGACTTCGCCCCAGTTTTATTCTATGCATAATGACGTAGAGAAAAATTGGTAGGACTTAAAAAAACAACTCAACCCACACTTTTTTTTTCAAATTTGAAAATACCATAAAAGGTTGTTAAAAAATTTCGAATATCTTGAGAACACACAAAGATATTCACTTCGGGTTAATTTTATTTAATACACAAAGCTATAGTTAATAATCGGTAGAGTTTGTAAGCATTCATTTAACGGTTTTTTTCTAGGCCAAAAAAAAACTGTAAAAAACTGCTAAAAATAATTAAGAAAAAATTTTTCGGCTCGTATATCTCAAGAACAACCAATGATATCAACTCCGGGATAATTTTAGGCTACACACAATGCCATAATTAGTAATTGATAGATTTGTAAAAGATTTGACAGTTTTGTTTCTAGGCCAAAAAACCTGCAAAAAAAACTGCTAATAGTTCATTGAAATGTTACATTAACCTTGCATTTCATACAGGACGAGTTTTCGGGGTTGAACTTCCCCCATTTGGCCGCTATTTTGGAAAAGGGGGCCCGAAAAGTTCTTCGCGATATCTTGAGAACCATTCATCGGACAAACAAAATTTTACCACATTTGTGTAGATAATAGAATTTTCTACAATTCATGTTAACACACCTTTTATCGTAAAATTGAAAACAAAAAAGTTATAACCAAAAAAAGATGATGAAAAAAGAGTGGTCGTTAAATGGTTGATTTCCAACTTTTAATGAGTGCAGTGTTTCTCTATTTATTCCGGATAAGGAATAGAATATATGGAAAAGACGAAATGTTTATCTGGAATATACAAAATGGAATGAATAAAGAAACAAAACTAGAACAAAAAGAATGACAATCCAGTTGTTCGGTGAAATGTCAAAACAATTGAAGAAAGAAATGTTTTTATTTTGGATATTTATGTATTCTCCAAGTCAAAAGTTTATTAAATTTTACATTAAATGCATAATATTCATACTCTGGTACGTTTATTCGCGTTAATATGCTGTTTTTTAAATAATTAACACCAATGTGAATCTGCCATAGTAGATAATATGAACGTCAATTATACTGAAGTATTGTTTTTGTTCCACACGCATTCCAAATGTTCCGGAATGAATAAAGAAACAACGAAATAGTTTATTCGTCGAATAAAGAAACGCAAAACTGGTATTCCGGATATTCTGGATATTCCAGAATGAATAAAGAAACATATTCAATTAGTGCAGCACACCCCCCCCCCCCCCAAAGAAAGGCTAAAAAAATAAAAAAAAAATCTTCGCGAAACCTCCTTCCCCTTATTTAATTTTAACACGTGTTTTTGAGTTTTTTTTATGTTTTCATTTTTGTTTGCGCAGATAGAAAAACACAAACAATCCAATCCGGTGACTATATTTTTCTCATTAAAAAAATCAAAAGTCGGTCAGATATGGCTTTTTTTTTATGAATTTTAAAATTCTTTTTTCTCCCAGTATGACTTTTTGCTAGCACCTCATTTAACGAATTTTCCAAAAAAAAAATGCCGAAGTCACGGCACTTTAAAAATTCATTAAAAAAAAAAGCCGTAGCTGACCGAATTTTGAAACAGCCTGACTTTTTATGAGGATTAAGTGAACTTTCAGATGGCATACATTTTTTTTTGAAAATTCCTAAAATAGGGTGCTAAAAATCTCTATGACCTTGAAAAATAATAAATTTAAAAAATTCGTTAAAAAAAATATAAGCCTCACCAATTTCTGAAACTAGCTGACCTTTAATGAGGATTAAATAACCTTTCAGATGGTATATATTTTTTCCGAATATCCCACAAATGAGGTGCTAAAGTCTTATACTGTGACCTTAAAAAAAACTTAAAACATTCATAAAAAGAAATCTATGCCTGACCAATTTCTGAATCTAGCTGACCTTTTATAAGGATTAAGTTATCTTTCAGATGGTATACATTTTTTTTTTAAATTCCACAAATGAGGTGCTAAAAATCTTTATGACCTTGAAAAAATAATAAACTTTGAAAATTCATAAAAGAAAATCTATGCCTGACCAATTTCTGAAAATAGCTGACCTTTTATGAGGAATAAGTAAACTTTCAGATGACATACATTTTTTTTTTAATTCCACAAATGAGGTGCTAACAGTCTATACGACCTTGTAACGACATTGAAAAAAAATTTAATTTAAACATTTATTAAAAAAAATCTAAGGCTGACCAATTTCTGAAATTAGCTGACCTTTTATCAGGATTGAGCTACCTTTCGGATGGTATACAATTTTTTTGAATATCCCATAATTGAGGTGCTAACAGTCTATACGACCTTGCATGACCTTCGAAAAACTTCAAACGATTATAAACAAAAACCTAAGGCTGACCAATTTCTCAAACTAGTTGACCTTTTATCAGGATTGAGATGCCTTTCGGATGGTATACATTTTTTTCGAATATCCCATAATTTAGGTGCTAAAAGTTCACGTGACCTTGTATTGACCTTGAAAAAACTTTTAAAAAATGATTTAAAAAAACTATGCCTGACCAATTTCTGAAAATAGCTGACCTTTTATGAGGATTAAGTAGACTTTCAGATGACATACAGTTTTTTTTTGAAAATTCAACCAATGAGGTGCTAATACTGTGACCTTGAAAAAAACTTTGAAAATTAATTTAAAAAAACCTATGCCTGACCAATTACTGAAATTATCTGAACTTTTATCACTATCCAGTGGCCCTTCATGTGGTATACTTTTTTTTTCGAATATCCCCTTAATGAGGTGCCAAAAATCGCGGGTGACCTTGAAAAACTTCAACTTTGGATTAAAAATTTTCTAAGCCTGACCAATTTCTTAAACTACCTGACCTTTTATGACCAATTACTGACCTTTTAGACTGCATACTTTTTTTCGAATTTTCCATGTATGGGGTGCTAAGAGTTCAAAGCCTAAAAAATCGTCTAATCTTTAGAAAAAAAATTCAACTGCGAAAAATAAAATAGCGGAACTAATATGGCGGTCTGATTACAAAAAAAAAATTAAATTTCCGCCATTTTAACTTGTTTTTAATTCAAATTGTTTTAAAGAACAACTTTTGAAAAATTAATTTCCAAACTCAAAACTTTTGACAAACAAAAAATGAAAGGGGTTTTTGTGTGATAACACAGCTACCTTCGGTAGCGCAGTGCATATGGCTTGGAGACGCTTGGTCTATAGTTCGAGCCCCGGTAACGGTAAAATGTCTTTCAAATATAATTGAACATACATAGACTAAGCACCACAAAAGGAGTCTAATGGTCGGCTTGGCAACAGTGAAATAGCTATGGCTATAAAACTTGGTGGTAGATCACTCAAGTTCTTGTTGTTTCATTCAAACCTTCAACAACAAAAAAATGTGTTTAAATTAATTTTGTTGAAAATTGTACGTTATTAGGTAGTAGATAATTATTTTAATATTCAATGCTTTTTTCAATATTTAGTCAAATACAAAAAACCTTTACGGTCATATTATTCACTCAATACATCCAGATTAAAACTTAAATCTGGATGTAAATCATACAAGTTTAAATCTGGATGTATCGATTGAATAATATGGCGGTTACTGTCTTTTGTAGTTTTGGAAAAAACAAAAGCAAGTTTTCCTAAGTTTGATTTCAGTCGGCTATTTTGTTGCTCGAACGATCCCGGTTTGCACTAAGTAAGTAGTAAAGTTTTTTTTTTGTTTTCAATTTTCTCAAAAACTTGAAATATTTGAGTATTTTTACTTCTGGCAACACTGGCATCTGTAGACAGGATGTTAATAACATCCACCAAAAAACATTGATGTCCTTTTATTTTTTAAAAAGGCTAAGTTATTTTATCATGGCCGGCCTATGTACCCCAAATAGGCAGAAGGGTACCGTCAAACAATTGGAGGCAAAGCGATGGCCATCTATGAAATTTTAAAACTTAAACATAAAAATACACACATTATGTTTATGTAGATTATGATATAAAAAATGTCATACTCTTTAAATTTATTTTATGTTAACCTTCATTTTCTTCTTGAAAACACAAAATAAATGATATGATAATGTATCCTCCTTGTGTGAAACTGAAGGTGTTATATTTTTTTAGATTATGCCCTCTTATGATGATGAGTACGAAAAAAAAAATGCCAACACAAAATCTCTACTTCTTGAGATTCTTTTCATGGTGCAAAATTTCAATTGAAACGCAGTCGCCAAATTATTATGATTTATTATAATACCACACTCTGGCCCTTCTAGTGATGTTTTACAGTCTGGTTTTATGCTGCATATGCTTATGGCTGTCCAACAGGCAGAAGTTCTATTCAAAAAAAGCTTCATTGTATTAAAGGAGGATAATTTGCATAAAGATCCCTCTAATGCTGATGTGTAAATGTATTCATTTGTGCTCCTTAAACTGCCATCAGAACCATCATCATTATCATCCTCATCATCCAGCAACAACTATGTCCCACTGCCATAATACATACCAAAGAGATTCTAAATGGAGAATTGTAAATGTCCTTAAAATCGTATTTTTACGTTTTTGATTTAATGTAGAGCGTATAACAAGAAGGTTTTGCATCAAGTATCTGCGGAATGGTTACACGCAGAAGGTATTCGAGAGGAAAAGCCATCGTCGTCGTTAGTTGAAATTATTTTGTTGCAAAATGCGAAGATCTACAAGTGGCGCACTTTATTTTCTGCTTCATGTACGAATTACTCTTAAAATTCCGAAACGGATTTAAATTGGTTATCTTGACGTTGAGACTTTTTCAAGGAAGTAATACGCGTTAACTTATAGCAAAGGTTATAAATGTACATTTTCCAACTGAATAAACATCAATAGATAAGGTACTCGTAACATTAAAGTGCTCTATATTTATAATGAAATGTTAAAGAGCATCTTGAATTTATATGAAAACATTCAAATTAATCATTTCAGGGCATTTATGAAAATATAAAAAAAAAACATAATATTGTGCCGGGGGTGGCCCCGGCGCAGTGGAAGTAGTGGAGCCCCAGTCTAGGCAGCATTCTTTTCTATATTCCCTCAACTAAACGCCACCCCTAGGATTTAATGAGATAATCAAAACCTTATTTCTCAGTCCACTGTGCCAACAAAAATCTATCCTATCCTTCTATTCCTTCTAACATTGCCTAATTTATAAGACCCTAGGTCTTACTGGCATATATATGTTTGTGTTTGTTTTTGTTTTTAATGAAAAAATGTACTAAAAATATTATATTTTTGTTTAATTTTTGTTTAAATATATTTTTAAAAAAATTTAGTATTGTTAAGGCTACTCAGAAGCACCCAGATTACAAATTTTTGACAAAATCGGTCGAACCATTCAAGAGATATACGAGAAAAACTAGAAAATCCTTATTTACGCAATGCGAATTTTGGAACAAAAACCTAAAACGCAGTTTTCTTACAACTATTTTAGTTATAACAGGTACGAAGTTTAATCAAAATCTTCAAAGACGTTTTTGAGAAAATTTGAAAAAAAAATCGAAATATTTGTATGGCAGCTACTTGTTCTAGATGACCTAAATCAAAAATTAAAATTCTTCCTCTAGGGAATCACATAAAAATGCCCTGTACAAAATTTGAAGAAAATCGGTTCAACTGATCAAACTTAATTGGACGCACAGACGCACAAACCGACGCAATGAACGTCGGTATGGCGAACCCCAATTTTTCGGACTTCTCCATCATCGTGGTGTCAATTTTGATTACAACCCCGAAACTTTTTTTTTACACGAAACCAATTATACTTGCCCTATAGTAAAGTAAACATTGGTTGATAGATAGAGGGGGGGAGGGGGGGACGTCTTTTCCTCCCTGTTAGAAGGTCGAGAGGGCAATTTTCTAGAAAAAAAATTCAGTTTTTGAAAATTAATTTCTCAAAAATTATTTATTAAAACAAAGTGAATTATAAATCGAATAAAACAATAAATTTGTGGTTTGGCAATAAGCAATAGGCTCAATGCTCAAATTACAGTAGACACACAGACCGAGAAATCTATATAAATATATCAATTTAGAAATAATATTTATCTACATATAATCAATTACATTTGTATTATCATAACAACAATCCCCACCCCAGTGCATAGTTAAGGTAATTTTTTAGTTCAGTTTTGGCCATAAAACTTACAAACATACATATTACATTGATAAAACACAATCCTTGACAATTTCAATGGAATTTAACTCCCTTAAGTGCTCTAGTAGCTCGTGCCACCTAAATTGATATCCATATTATAGTCTTTCACGTATACCTACAACTTTATTATGAAGGGTGATTCACCTACGGTGTGACAAAAAGCTATAGCGTGTAGGCTAAGTCGATATAAGAAAAAAATAGAATGGTTAGGGGGGGTCTATTTCCCCCGTTTAAGCGGGAGGACAATTTTCTAAAAAAAAAAAAGAAATCGACTTGAAAACAACGGCAACACTAACAATATCATGCTATACTTTTGTTCGAGCCAGAAGTCCGTTTCTATTATTTAGTTTTTAATTCAAATTATTTGAGAGAATAGTTTTTGAAACATTAATTTTCAAACTCAAAATTTTGATAAAAAAAAATTATAAAAAAAAAATTGTGTTCAAACTAATTTTGTTCAAAATTTTACTTTATTAAATAATATTTTTGTTTTAAATATTCGATGCTCCTACCAATTTAAAGTCAAACACTAAGAAAATTACCCCTCGCGCCTAAACGGGTTGAAATAGCCCCCCCTCTCTTCACCCTTTTTTATGTAGTTTTGTTTTTAAGAGATAATATTATGTAATAGTAGAAGAAGCGTTTTGTGCAAAGGTTGCCTAGCCTAAAGTTATTAAGGCATCATAAGGTTGCCACGCTTTAAATGTCAATTTTCGTTTTTTTTTTTTCAATTTATCTATCACATCCTAGATGGTTAGTGTTAATGCGATAAAAAAAATGAGAAGGGGACAAAATCCCGAGGCCCAAAATCCCGAATGCCAAAATCCCGAATGCCAAAATCCCGAATGCCAGAATCCCGAATGCCAAAAAATACCGAAAGTATTTCGGATTGAATCTCGAATTTCAGTACTATTTTTAATACTATTTCAATACTTTTAAAGAAATCAAACTGTTTTGTATGTTGTGCATGTTTAGAATCCACTTTTTCTATATCAAAATATTAATTATTTTATGAAAAAAAAATATTAAAAAAATTGAGTCTTTAGGCACAAACTTCTTCAACCAATTTTAAATATAGAAATCAACTATAGTATCTACAAATAAGCAGAAAAACAAACATTAACATTGGTATTTACCAAAAAAAAAGTACTGAGCCATTCGGGATTTTGGTATTCGAGATTCTGTCATTCAGGATTCTGGCATTCGGGATTTCAGCCATTCGGGATTTTGTCTATTCGGGATTTTGTCATTCGGAATTTTGTCATTCGGGATTTTGGTATTCGTACCCAATCCTAAAAAAATACCATACAAAAGAAAATTTTTTTTTTGATTTCCAAATACGTGATTTTTTAAAAATCGGAACCTCAGTTCTGTTTATCAGATGGTCGAGGATAAGGTCTTGAGGACTAGGAAAAATGGCAGAGCATCGTTTCACTTTTTTAATATTTAAACGTAAGTGGTTACACTCCTGACAAAATAATTGGAAATAAATTTAATAAAATGACGTATCTTTCACTTTTAACTTTTAAGGGTCTCCAGGGAAGAAAAGCTTAACTCCAAATTGTTTTTTTTTTCATACTGATGACGTCATGAACATACTACCTTATTTATAAACAAAAAAATGGGTTTTTCGGCTCTTGTGTTCAGAGAAGCTACACCATGGAATAAGAATTTTCCGTACTCAAATGAAGCAGTCTTTAGTTTAAATTCGGAAAATTGTGTAGTTACCCTCAACACGAGAGCTAAAGTAACAATTTTTTGTTTATTAATAAGGCAGATCGTTTTTTAATTCCCATTTTAAGTTATTGTAATTGTTTCGATTTGTGCAATTGTAAATTTTGACTTTTCTCCACAATTCGAGATCTCTGGTATCCGATTCCATCGTTTTTTCGTATATTCGGGAGCTTTTTTTCGCTGACGATATCTTGAGAACGAATAGAGTTATCGAATTTAAATAAATTTTATTTTACAGATAATAAAAGCCATAACGCACAGAAAGGGTTTTTAGAATAATTTAATTAGCGGTTTTCTCATTACAGTATTTTTAAAAACGAAGTTGAAAAAATGCCTTATTTGTTGAATATCTCGAGAACAAATAATGACTTCGGCCTGGTTTAATTCTATGCCTAATAATGTAGTGAAGAATTGTCAAGACTTAATCAAAAATCAACCCACCGGGCTCGAATATCGCAAGAACAACCAATAAAATCAACTACGGGATTTGTTTGTCTCAGATCATTTTTTGATAGGACAAATTGTTTCTAAGTTAAACCCGAAAAACAAAAAAAAAAAAACGACATGTTACACATTCCTGCCGGTAGAGCTCACCTAGGATTAATGGGGACTTTTGTATACTTCATCATTAGGCCTCTCTTAATAAGTGTGCCAAGTTTCAAAACTGTTGGATTTTTTCCAGGTGAAAACCTTTATTGACTGGACTAATAGCTATCATTGAAAATGGAAGATTTTTTGCGACCTTTAGTCCAATGCGTTTCGCCCAGGCACGACAATTGGGCTCATCAGTTAAATGCTGTCGTACCTTTCTAAGACGCAATTTGTGGTCGATGACTACCGACTCTTAATAAAATCTACAGCGCATACGCCTGGGCGAAACGCATTGGACTAAAGGTCGCAAAAAATCTTCCATTTGAATTTAATTCAATACAGTCCACTAAAACAATAACAAAAATAATTTTCTTTTGTTTTTGTTAATTCTCTTCTTCGTATCATTGAAAATTTTAATTGGTAATTTTAAGACGTTTTGAAAGCAAAAATTATTTTTTGTAGGTCAAAATAAAGGTAGTAACTAAGTTTTTATTTCTAGCAAAAAAAAAAAAAAATATTTTTGCCAAGCCTTTCACATAAAATGACTTTTATTATTTCAATGATTGAACCAATGATTTAATTGCAAAAATTCAAAGTCATTTTACGTTGAAGTTTGAGCCGTAATTTTCTTTTTTTTTTGACTAGAATTATAATTCAAGTCACGGCGTTTATTTTGGCATCAAAATAACTACCGACCATAAAATATAAAAATAAGTTTAAAAAAATCATGTAGTCTGGATTATTTTTTCAAGTGGTAGGGGTGACCCACAGGTACAACATACTAAAAGTCCCCAGCCCAGGCCCGCGAGCTTTAGCCAGGAGATGGGGGTAAAGGTCCCCTTTTGTACTATTTTGTAAATATTTCGAAAACCAAGCGTTTAAATTTCATCTATCATAAAGTGGACAAACCTTTTCTGTAGCAAATTTAATTTACTTTCATTTTGTGTTGTACACTTTTCTTAAACGCTTGGTTTTCGAAAAAATTACGAAATAGTACAAAAGGGGAACTTTACCCCCCCCTGTCCTGGCTAAAGCTCGGGGGCCTGGGCCGTGGACTTTTAGTATGTTGTACCTGGGGGTTACCCCTACCAATTTAAAAAATAATCCAGACTACACGATTTATTTCATAAAACAAAAAAAAACAAAGTTATAAAAAATCTTAATTAAAATGACGAGATGTGGCCCACTTATCCAGGTAAGTGCGTGCATTGTATAAAACTTATTCTACTATTTTGTATTCTTTTCGACTATCCTTATGAAATTTTAATTAATCAAAGTATGCCCTTATATTTTCACGACAGTAAAATATTTATTTAATTAATTGTCGAAAAAAAAATGCGCCGCATTATTTTAAGCCCACTTCATCACGTAACCAAATCGTAATAAACAGACAAACCAATGTTCTTTCTCAAAAAAAAAAAATTGATTTTCAACCACTTACCAAAATTTATTCTAGCCAGAATTAAGCCAAAAAAAAATATCGCACCCTTACTTAATTTCAAAAACCTATCTATAGTCTGTCTGCAACTATTTTTCATAAAAAAAAATATCCTTCCATTACTTTTTTTTTTTTCGTATAAACAAATCATTCATTTTATTTATTGAATTGTTATTCGACTCGATCGATATTCGATCTAATAGCCCTACATTCAATTATCCTGACTACCCCATTGTTATTTTTATTTAATTGAAAAGATAACAAAAAAAATTCAACCAACCCTCTATGCACCAATTAACTGTTATTTCGAAATGTCTCTTTATCATTAAAATCACCACGCAAAAAAAAAACAAGAAGACACAAACCAAATACATAATAAAATATTTGAATATTTATACACACCCTCCAAGCAAAATGTTAACATTGCCATTTATATTATTAGATCCATCCGGACTTCCGCCGCCACTGGCTCCGTTGCTGCTGCTGCCACCACCACCACCCATAACAGGTGCTCCACCACTTAAACTTCCCACCGAGTAACCACCGAAGGCCCCGACACTGACACCACCATTAATTGTTCCACTTCTTAAATTTTGCTGATGCAGTAATCCGAGTCCGCCAATTTGCGGACTGCTATTAATGTTATTTTGATTATAAACACTATTTGCGCCAAACGAAGAAATTGCCTTTTCCGTTGATGGTGTTGTTTTTGTTGTTGTCGTTGTGAAAGTCAAAGATGTCATCGTTGAATTTTCATAAGTTTCATGAACGTTAAAATGGCTAAATGCTGCCATAACTGCCAAACGTTTCAATGATGACATTTTATGCTAAAAACTAGCTAACGGTCTTCTTTTTCTTTTCTTACAATTACAATTACAATTTTTTTTTTTTTTTTTTTTTGAAAGGACTACGTGTTACTCATACGAAATTTTTGCAATTGTTAAAACTTTTAATGTGCTAAAGTCGTGTTCTTGTCACACATGATGTTGATGTTGATGATGATGATGACCCTCATCCTTGCACTTAGCACACACTCACAGAAAATGGGAAAAAAAAATTAATTAATTTTTATTCAAGGATACTCTCGTTCTCATCGTTGATGTTTGACGAAACCCTTATCCGATTTTTTTTTATTTTTTTTTATTTATTTTATTTTAAGGTAAAAACGTTAAAAAAAAACATGACACACATGCCGCGATGACACGAACGAGTGACGACGACGACGACCGACGGTCATCCGTTGTCGAAGAATTTCAAAATATCCTTCGTCAATAGTTGTACCTTCCAAACTGGTTACTCTAGCCGAACTGAATTCGACTCAAAAAAGGTATTAGTCTAGGAGGTTTCCTTTCGGGGCTGGTCTGGTACTGGTTTGGTTTTGTGTGTGTTTGGGTATTTTATTTTCTTTGCTGTATTGTGTTCTAGCACAGGGTGGATGTCTCCACTTTCACTTCCCGTATATAGTCAGCAGAGTTGTCGAGGCTTTTGTCGAGCGACGCAACACAGAGCGGGTGGTGGCAGGAGCAAGAAGCAAAACAAAGTTTCAAAACATTTTCAACTGACAGTTGTACACTACACAGTTGAAAATAGCAAGGAGTAAGCAATCCAAAATACAAACACTACTTTGTGTGTTTTTTTTTTTTTTTTTTTTTTTGTTCTTGTGTACAAAAGGACGAAAAAGCCAACTATGACGACTACGCTCTCTTTAAAATAAAATAAAAAGAAATAAATACAAAAAAAAAAAGAAAAGAAAAACTGAAAGAGGACAATTTTCTATTGAAGGTGTGTGGAGCATTATATGAGGACGAACAGCGACATTTTCAAGATTTTCCAAGGAAGAGGAACAATGATATTTAGTTTTTTTACAGTCTGAAAGTGGTATGCTTGGGATGTACATCATCAAATCACAACAGTGTTAAAATTGTCTTAGTGGAAATCAAAATAGCAAGGCTTTTTGGACAAAGCTTGCCGTATATTAATGTTCGCTTAGCTTTTCTTTACCTTTTAGACATAACTGTATGGTAATTGTGATGTTCTATTTTGAATACGATATCTGATGAGTGTAGTGTTTTTAATACGATATTTAATAAATATTGAAAGATTTTTGCTCCGAGATAGAAGAGATATCTTCATGTGCGTGGATTTGTGAAAAAAAAAAAAGGATTTTGTGTTGTGTGGTTTTGTTTTCGATGTGTCAACGCGAAATTAATTCAAATCAGTTGGATCTTAGATTTCCTTCATTCGGAACGAGTACTTTATTTTGAGAAACGATAAAAAGTCATTGGCATGACGAATTGTGTTTCCGAGTGAATTTATTTGTTTGTGGTTTTTGTTTTTTTATTGTTGGAATGTATAAATATAAACGTATTAAATGTTGTTTTGATATTCAAGTGATAATAAAGTTGACAATGGTTGAAATTTTTAAAAATATGGAATCATTGTGAGTATATAGTTTATAACCTTTATTTTATCGCTTATTAATTGCAAGACCGTTATAACTCAAAATATGATGGTTTTGAATGCCATATGCTATACCTTTTTGGAAAGCCAGAAATCTCTTCTTTGATTTTAAATTAAGTTGTGATAGTGAATAGTTTTTGAAAAATTAATTTCCAAACTCGAAATTTTGAAAAAAAAAAAAATGAAAATAAAAGTTTCAAACTAAATTTTTTTCAAAATTTTATGTAATTAAGTATAATTTTTGTTCAATTTTCTCAAAAACTAGACTACATTTTGACATCTGGTTTTCAGCGTTTGACTAAAAATTGTTGGGAGTATTGAATATTAAAAATAAAAATACTACTAAATAACGTAAAATTTTGAACTAAATCAGTTTGAACACAATTTTTTTAATTTTTTTTTCAAAAAATTAAGTTTGAAAATTAAGTTCTAAAAAAGTGTTCACTAAAAGAACTTAATTTATAAACAAAATGGAAGCACATATTTTTGGCTTAACAAAAAAGTATAGCAGGTCGTTTTAGCCATGTTTTTTAATAATTTTTTTTCTGTATTAAGTCAATTATTTTAGAAAATTGCTCCGGTTTTCTTTTTTTGACTGAAAGCTAAGAGCATTGAGTTTTGAAAACAAAAATTATACTTAATTACATAAAATTTTGAAAAAAATAAGTTTGAAACTTTTTTTTCATTTTTTTTTTTCAAAATTTCGAGTTTGAAAATTAATTTTTCAAAAACTATTCATTATCACAACTTAATTTAAAAAGAAAATCAAAAAAGAGATTTCAGGCTTTCCAAAAAGGTATAGCATTGCATTTAAAATTGTACCGTTGTGTTTAAATATTTTTTTTTCTGTTTTAAGTCAATTGCCCCTCCTGCCTAAACGGAAAGATATAGACCCCCCTCCCATACGATTTTTTTCTTGTCTTAACGCAACCTACTCGCTACAGCAGTTTGGTGCATTTTATACCGATCACCCTGTATATAGATATCTCTTCTCAATTTTACACACGACCATCTTGTTTCTTGCACTACTGTTGTTTTCCCATAGCTTTTTCACTAAATCTAAATTTTCAATCGCATTTATTTTGAATTATAACGGTCTTGCAATTAATGAGCGATATATAAGTTAATTAAAAAAAAAAATAAAAAAAAAATGCGCGAAAAGATGACATAAATGTTAGCTAATATACCTATGCTGCCGTGTTAACTGAAAATGACGTATCTACATTTTTTTTAAATGATTATAGGTGTTTATTTTGCCGTTTTTTTAATAGTTATAAAACTATTTAAAACAAAAAAAGAGGATGTATTTCGATTGTTTTACTGCTCACAAAGCGAGATACGGCTTTAGTTATTAATAAAAACGATCCCAAATATTTCAAACTTCGCCTTAACTCAAAAAATCGACAAAAATGTCAGATACGTCATTTTCTCTTAACGCGGCAGTATGTATCTCAAGTCTAAAATTAGTTTAATATTTTTGTGTTCCCTATGGTATCCCCTGAGGCTTGTTTCACACACATTCGGTTTCATTCGGTTCAGTCTGTATTCGGTTCGTTTTGGGTTTCAGCTTCGACCTCTCACAATTATTAGATGCTACCAAAAATGAACCAAATACAGGCCGAACCGAACTAAACGGAATATGCGTGAAACAAGCCTTACTCAAGCAGGATATTTTTTAGGGTATAATTCCTGAAATCATTCTAAGAAAAATATTGTATGGGGAACAAAATCTACATATCTCCTACCCTGAGGGGCAATACCTGCAAAATTGACTTAAAATGAAAAATGAAATTATTTATTATAAAACGGCAAACACGAATTTTGTGGTACAATTTACGCGGTCTACAAAAGTCGAAAGCATACTAATTATATACCGTTCGAAAGGTTTTTGCGCAATGAAGTGCAGAATGCAAAAATTTATTAATTAATTGCATCACAATAACTAATAAATAATAAAACAAAATTGCACAATAGGTGCGAGCGAGAGCCAGAGCGAGACGGAGTGAACAAAATACTCGCACTTATTATGCAACTTTCTTTTATTGTTTTTTAGTTTTTGTGGTAAATTTTTCTATTCTGCACTTCTGTGCAATAAAACGATTTATAATTTATATGCCTTCGGCATTAAAACCGCGTAAATTTCACCGCAAAATTTAAAACTTTAAATACGCGACACGACCGAACACTTTAAAATTCACGATTTGACGTTTCGATTTTTTCCACATAAAAAAATCAAACAACCAACCAGTTTTCCAGCACTACTGGAAAGATATGGGAATATCAGTTGGCAGCGTTCAGAAAATAATAATAATAAAATGCAATGAAATTAAGGGTGGGACACAAGTCTGCCGCGGCACATTGAATTTTCTTGGGATGATCTGTTAGTACCTGTTTACATTGGATTTTTAGTGAATGGCGCAACCAGTGAGACGAGTAGAGTATGTGTGAAAAAGAGAAGGGTTTCAATAAATATTATCGGATTAAGCATGAAGATTTTTTTGTGTGACTGAGAGATACATGGATTTTAAGGGTGGACGGGGAACATAGTAATGAATGAGAACGCGCTTCATTACAAATCCAATGTAAACAGGCACTTAAAGTAAAGAACTCCCGTAGGCACAATTTTCGCGAGGAAGAACATAGAAATTTTCAAAATCATCATCATCATCATCATCATCATCATCATATTATAAAACGGCAAACACTAATTTTGTGGTAAAATTTACGCGGTCTAGAAAAGCCGAAGGCATACACATTATAACGAGGTTTTTTTTTACACAGAAGTGCAGAATGCAAAAATTTATTAAATAAATGCGAGCGAGAGCGAGACCGAGTATTTTTTCACGACACTTATTATTTATGTAAATGAATTGAATTGAAATTACCTTGATAATCCTATATTTTAATTTTTCTTTTGTTTTTTTTTTTGTTTCCTTTTTCTTCAATTGTTTTCATTAGTTTTTATTTGCTTTTATTCATTTCATCATACGCATTTATTCCTTTCCATTTTGTTTTTATTTGTTTTTATTTGTTTTTTACCTACATGTGACATTACAATTTTTTCCAAACAGTAACCAACCAATTTTCTAGCTCTAACTGAAAAGCAGTAGCCGTGGCGTGATGGTTAGTGCGATGGAATGTCATGCCGGAGGTCTATAAGGTTCGATCCTTATACAGTGCAAGTGTCGTGAATTTACTAAACAAATATTTTTTGTATTGTTTTTTGAGTATTTGTGGTACAATTATTCAATAATTAAATACATTCTGCCCATCTGTGTAAAAATAACTTATGCCCCTTTGGCTTCTTGTAGACCTCGTAAATTGTACCTCAAGTTCAGTGTTTGCCGTTATACATTTATTTAACATTTTGGTGTCAAAAGTGGTCGTATTAAAAAAAAAAAAATCATTCTACAGCTCAATGTATTTTGTATTGAGAAATTTATATATAATATTTGATTTTTTTTAAATAACCGTTACAGCGCAATCATAAAGCCGGATCCACACATGTCTCGTGTGATGTGTTGTGGAGTTGTTTGTTATTTTTTAACGATTGTGCCATACCACACAATGGCGCAGACATGTTTTTTAGAGTGCGGGCAATAGAACAAATGCTCTTAACAACAGAATAATAAATAATAAAAAAACGTCAGCTTGTAAGTTATTTGAGAAGTTCTTTTTTCCTAAATTTTTTGTATACAAAATCTAGACGAAACCAATCCAACTAAATGAATTATTTATTTGCCTTTAATTTATTTTCTTTTTCGTCGTTCTACAATTTTATACCCGCGTGTTGGTCTGTCAGAATGACAAATAACTTTTCCGCGTTTTTTTAAATAACGGTTTATCCTTCTGTAGTAGCCGTGGCGTGATGGTTAGTGCGATGGACTGTCATGCCGGAGGTCTAAGGTTCGATCCCCACCCTCGCCACCTATTTATTTAAAAGAAAAAACGGCTACTGCCTCTTGCGAGGAATTGACAAATCCTTCAAGAGTATCTCCTGTCACAGAAAAGTGCCGCTCGTTAGCCGTTCGGATTCGGCAATAAACTGTAGGTCCCCTCCATTCCTGCAGACACGCACACAGGAATGGTTGAGAGTTGTAAGTCACTAGGCCCTGGTTCTTCATGAGCCGTTGTGCCACCAAATTTATTTTTTTTTTATCCTTCTGTAATCTTCTACTTTAGTAGCTTCTTTATTTGTCTCAATCTTCAATTTAGTGTGGTTTAAGTTTTTTGGCGGAAAGCCCTAGTGTGGGTATTACTATTAGCCAAAAATCGGTCTGCGAGACCGACGCGGGTATAGGTGTAACTATTTTGGCCCAGTACAAATTTGTATGGAGCGACATCTGGAGGTAATTTTTATTTCTTTTTTTGTTTCTTCATTCTTTTATATTTAAGATTGGAAAAGGTTTTTTTTTTTTGTTATTCAAAGAAAATAAGTTTTTTTCCGATTTTGTGGGACCATGCAAGAAAGTGACTTTTTTTAGAGCCTCTTTAAAATGGCTGTTACTCGATTTATTAAACCAAGTATTTTATACAAAATTATTTTTTTTCTTTAAACACATCCCACTGAACTTATTTATATTAGCTTCATTTTTTAATATTGTCCCAATAGAAAATAAAAACGAGCTCTCGCGGTTTCGGTTCCACAGACCGTGCGCGGGTATATGTGTAATTTTGTTTTGACGCGGGTATAGGAAGGTTAATGAAAAAAAAAAAAAACAACTTTTGATTTTCGTCACCAATATTTCAGCAACGAATGATGCACAGAAAATTTAAGCGCCGCCGTTTTGAAAACTTGAATTGATTTCCTTCAAATCCTTTTCAAAACTTTAAAACAACTTTTTTGTTGGCCCTCACTGTTAATTTTAGTAAATCTTTCAATACGTTACAAATATTGATCGGATGATTATTCTATGACATTTTGAAGACCAATAGACCACCAATGTTTCCGTAAAAATTTCAAATCTATCTATCAAACCGTTTTTCCTGATCGAATGATCAAAGTCGTACAAAGCAATTAAAGAAAAAAATGATTGTATTGTTGTTGTGTATTTTTGTCAACTTGTTTAAAACATTTTTACGTTCCCAACTAACAAAATTGCTTCCGATTTTGGCAACATAAGTATTATTCGCTACTATAGAACTTTTATAGCCCTTCCAGGGCGGAGTTAATTCGTTATAGGAGTTATTGTTGGTATAACTCATCGCTTAAGTATTCTCTGGAGTTCATTATATCAGCCTTACAGGCACAATGAGTTAATTATTCTATAATCATACTATAGTCATACTATAAAATGACTAAAAAGTTTTTGCTCCCAAAATTATCCTATAAAAAAGTTAAAGAACCTTCGTTCCGATATCAATTGTATAAGAAAATGTTGTAAAGCTTTAATTGAATATGATTTAAAATGGCTTCTACGCAGCCATTTTAAATCATTTATATTTATCTCAAAACCTATTCATATCTAAACTTATAAATAAATAATAATGAAATCGTTGCCAAAAATTAAAAAGTCTAGCAACTACTATAAAAATATAAACAAAGACCGCCAACAATGTAAAAAAAGATGACAGAAAGAGAGGAACGGTAAACAACAAACTCAAACGATTTCAGATCATCACTATAGAAAAACTATAGGAGTATTCTGTTTTCTATAGCGATGATATAAGTATGCATACCTTTTTACATTATTGTGCAGCGTCTTTGATGAATGACTATATGAGGCTTATAGGTTACAATTTTGTATGAAAGAGAACCCGATTTAATGCAATGCACCGCATAATCCAGATTGGTCGAGCGGTTAGCGTGCTAGACTACTGGTGCAAGGGGTCTCCGGTTCGATTCCAAGGACGTCTAAGTAATTTTTAATTTAAATACAAATATTTACAATACTAAATAATAATTATTATCTCTAAAGACCCTTTCAGGTGATCATACGGAAAAATATACACAATATTGCAGTACAAATATAAAATAAAAATAAAAATATATATACAAATGTTTTTTTTTTTTTATAGAAATACATTCATTCTATAGTACTTCTTATAAATCTTATGAGAGCATTCTTCGGAGTAAAACGATTTTACTCCATAAAGGTGAAATAGGAGTGGAAAAATGTCGCCTTTTTAACTCTTTGGAGTATAATACAAAACTTATAGAAGTAGGACTAAAATTATTAGTTGGGATAGTAACAAAACTGAAAAGATTTGAAAAGAAAAAAAAAGAGACAACAATTTTTTGAAAAAAAAAAATTCTTATTCCAAATTTTAAATTTTTTACTCCTGAGATTTTTTTTTGAAAATAAAAAGATTCCTGTAAAAAAAATAATCTCAGCATGGGCATAGGTCCGTTATCTGATCGAAATGAAAAGATGCTATCATACGAGGTGTGATTTTACAGAAAAAAAAAAACATACGTCATCCCCCTTAGGCTTAGTTTTTCAGTGCGATATTTAAGTTTAACCCGAGTTAACTCAGCAAAGTTGGTAAGTTAACTCGGGATCTACTGAAGAGAAAAAGTGTCCCTTGAGTTAACTGCAATACATTTATGTTCAAAGTTAACTAACTCTGATTTAACTCACCACTGAAATGCTGGGCGTTAGTTTAAGAAAAATACTGAATCAACGACTTTGTTCCAAGCTCTAATTCGATTAAAAGTTTTTTTTTTTAAAGTAGGTAGTTGTACAAACGTCTTGTAAATCTGAATAGGTTTTCATTTGCAGAGGTCCCTTAGATGAAACCTTTAAAATCCTAAACATTTAAGAAGTTCAAAGTTTTGAAGATTTTGACGAAAGATATTTGTATTTTCCCAAGCTGATATTTTCAAAATTCTCGGATTTTTATTTTAGGTCGGACAGTAATTTTAGTTTATAATTTATAACTTGGAATACCTATTAATATTTAAAAAAAAAAAAACAGTGTTTTTTATAAACGTACTTATTATTTTTATGAATCACTGACAAGTGCGTTAAAAAATTTGAGCGCGTGTTTGAAAGCAGTTTTTAAATTTGATGTTTGCATGACAATTGCTTTTGGTTTTTCACGAAAATAATAAACAAATAAAACACATGCATGTGAAAATATAAAATACCCAAAGGAACCATAACCCATCAACATCACTCCTTTTACAAAAAAAAAAAAAAAAAAACTTGTAAAATAGAGCGCTTGACACTTTTCTCCTTTTTGACTTAACATTCACTCTATGTCACCTCTTACATGTCCTCCGATTTAAGGTATAACTAAACCTATCCTATACACTCAATTCATACAAAACTGTAACAGTTTCAACAAATTTGCTACTACTTCACCATTTTATTTATTTCATTCTTTCCTCTATTACGAAATAACAAGAATACCGTTATGTAATAAAAAAAAATAGCTTTCGTTTAAAAAAAAAAATAAAAAGTTTTCAATTTCATTTAGGGCCACTTTCCCCGAATGTGAAAACACGTGAAACTTTTTTACTGTTATTTTTTTTCTTTTTTTTTTTCAAAAGAGTCCTTAAATGCATTTAATTCTCTATAACCTGAAGCACTTTTAAAAGTTCTGTGTGAATTATTTACAGGCAAGAAGAGAAAAAAAAATAAAAACAAGGGGTTGCAACTACAAATAAGGGCATCATAGCGAACTAACTGTTGCTTTATGGTTGGTCTGGTCAATTCATTGCAACAGAGTCACGTGAGAACTCGAGAAATCTACCATGTTTTCAGTTTTTCAGCTGAATGACCTTCAATTGCAATGCCAAAACAAAATAAAATAAAAAAAACACACACACGTCAAATAAACGTCAAATTCAAGGAAATAATTTTGTTTGATTTTTATTGCGTGTAATGCCAGAGGCAGAATAACCTTGAATTAAATTTGTAGCCGGTCGTTATTGTTCGCTTTTAATGTGCAACTAAAGGCGGTTGTGCCTGTGCTTGTCCATATGAACATTTGTTCGAGACATATTTCAATTTTGAAAGATAACATAGGGTGTTCCGTTAAGTACCCTTTGCATAATGCAATAATACCTTTGTTCTTTTTCTTCCCAAAACTGCAAAGTTCTTGGAATTTCATTGCAAAGTTCTGTCAAAGTCCATATAAAAAAATTGTACTAAAATTCATAAAAATATTCAGTTTTAGAACGACTGATAGTAGGTTTGTTCGTGTACTTTCCGGACTTAAACTGGCAAATTGTCAAATTTTGAAGAGTGTGGATGAAATTCTCTCAAAGAGAATGGAAACAGTCCAAAAGTACACGAATGCTTTGAACCTAAAATGTCTGCTAGATTTTAAACGTCACAAAAGAAAAAATGAACATAACCACAACATTGGAATACATTTTACTGAAAGTCTTAAACAAATTAAATTGAACTTAACACACTTCCTTTCAATTTTTTTCAGTGGTTTATCAAAAAATATAAGATGAAAACAAAGACAAATATTCACTTCTAACAAAAAACAATCTAAAACTAAAAGTAAGAGTAAACAAACAGAAGCCATTTTGTATTTTTATAGCTTTTTGACAGAACACCGAACTTACCCTTCAAGCAAATTCACTGACCCAACTTTCTCGGCCTTTCTTGGATCTTTACTAAACTGAGTGTTTCACGCACACCTACAAAACTTCTTTGAATCTACAGGCATTTTCCCCACACCTTTGTTTAGTTCATCTCTGCAAGTGGAGTACCGAAAACATAGCTTTTTTTTTGTGTTCTCTTTTCTTATAATTTCGTATGAAAAATTGAGAAATTGTCGCTTCATAAATAAAGTTTTACTGTTTTACGTTAATTTAGTTTTTTTGTAGCGCAGTAAAATATGTTTGTATATTGTATTTATACAAAGAAAATGAATGAAAATAGAAGTGTCTTGAAATAAAAAAAAAAAATCTTGTTTGTTTGTTTTAGGTAAACTCGATTGGAGAAACTTGGAATTAAAAAAGCTTTGTTGTAGGTAATGTAGAACTCAAGTGGGAAAGTACTTTTTTTGCGATTCGTTTTGGTTTCGGTTTTCGCTGAGTATGGTAAACTCTCACAATACATGCGCAAGTAAGTCAGTGGTGATTCTAATTTCCATACTAATTTGAGCCAACAAACGCAGTTTTGCGGATTCCTATATGGATCCGTACGCGGAGTCCTCCATACGTTGGGTACCATTTTTTGCCAAAAGAAATTTCTCGGGAATAATTTACTCTCTTGCGAGCACTCTCTTCTACCCAAAACTACCCAAATGTGCATACGCGATCAGGTTTAGACTTAATCTCATAGAAAATGGCAGTTTTGGGTATTTT
The DNA here is from genome assembly GCA_947049315.1 of Epistrophella euchroma. Classification (NCBI taxonomy): domain Eukaryota; kingdom Metazoa; phylum Arthropoda; class Insecta; order Diptera; family Syrphidae; genus Epistrophella; species Epistrophella euchroma. Next base: position 112,494,015 of record OX346245.1, on the reverse strand, counting down.
CGGACTGTACTCGAACGCACCTAAGGGTACACTCTGTTTGATGGTTTGTCAGAATGCTCGCAAAAATGTTTGATATCGACTAACAGTCAGCGGACTGTCCATCGTATTCGATAAAGTGTACCACGCTTTAGATTTTTACAATTTATGACAACAAAGCTAACGAGAATTGCTTGCATTTTGCTAAGGCGCTATAGCTTGATATTGGATAGAAAAACATGCGCCCTGGATGATGGATCAAAAGTGAAGTAGTTTTCATATCAACCATCTTCGCATGTGATGTCGCCTATAGTGACAGTATTTTGAAAGTAAGCGAACAGACCATATTTTAGACGATTTCATCCCTGTTTACGTTTCTCAGTTAAAAACTGAGCAAATGACTTCGATTTTTGTGTTCCTCAGTGAATTGACAAAAAAAAAAAAACTGAGAAATAGCTCTCTTCGTGAAAGCCATTTTAACTGTAAGAAGTGCATTTCACATGAGTCACGACCAGCTCACTGCGAATTGCGAACAGTCGCGAATTTTGACATTTAATTCTCAAGAGTGATTACTGAAAACAACGAATGAAATCAGTGTTTGAGGTTAAGGTGATATTACATTGTCATATATATATGACCAATGCTAGTCATATAAAATATGGCACAATATTTGTATATATGACGAGTAGTATTAGACTATGCCATATAAGTATGCCATATACATGATCACAAGCTTTTTATGTCAATTTTTGTTTACAAATATGACACACTAGCTACGAAAAATAAAATATTTAAAAAATATGATTTATTTGACCAATCACGTTTCATTAAAATCAAATATTTTTTTCAAACTCAAAATAATTCATGAGTGTCATATATATGGAGTCATATATATTTTGTCATATATATTTGACTATCACACTTATATGACATTTGTGAGCCATATTTATTTGGCAAACTTGCCATATATATATGATAATGTAATACTGCCTTTAGATTCAAATAAATTCTCTATTCACCGGATCTACTGCTGTGGATTGCGAATTTGCTTTTTGACAGTTCGCAGAACATTTTTTATTGGTTTGGTAGAAAATATTACAATACAAAATTTTCCAATTTAATTTATTCACTTTGTCAAAATTTAAAAAACAAGTTGATATTTGATCTATAAATTGTTTCAAAAGATTTATTCGAAGGTCGTAACTGATTAGGTCTGTTCGTTTACTTTCTGCACTAAATTTGTAATGTCTGTCAAATTTTGAGGAGTGGGTATAAAATTTTCTCAAAGAGAGTAGATTTGCATAAAAGTAAAAGAACGATTTTTGGACAAAAATTTTTTTGAACGTTAAGAAAAATAAACAAGAGCCTACATATCAAAAATGTAAACAAAGCGACAACACAAAAATTTTTATTCTAATTGTTATATTCTTTATGAAATTTCACTCTAGAAACCTTTAAAAATTACAGCAACACTTTATTGAAAGCCTTATTAATAAATAACATGAAAAAATAACAAAACAAACCGAACTAAAAATAAAACAAAAAATTAACAACAGCCATTTTGTATTTTCTTTGTTGTTTACTTCTTTTGACAAATTTCACATTTCTGCCCGAAGAAATTTCTTGGGCAGAAATTGTCAAGAAGGGAAAATGTTTTACTCTCTCGTGAGCGTTCTCTTTTGCCCAAAACTACACATCATTTGTCTAAAGTTTCTGAAAAGTGTAAGTTTTGGTGAGTAAAAGAACAGACCTATTATCTTTATTGCATTTAACTTTTTAAGCTCAGAAACCTAAATACATAGACTGACCTGTGTCTACGTTCTGAAACTCTCACATCGATAAAATTCGTCGAGAAACGATTAAAATTGAAATTAAGCATGAAATTCGGTCCATTTTTCAACATTTCTCGCCGAATTTTATCGATGCGAAAGTTGTAGAACAAAAGCTCTGTCAAAATACATTTGAAGAAAATTAAATTTGACTAAAACTGACAGTTTTGGGAAGTAAACGAACAAACCTCCCATTGTCAGAAAAAGCATCGTCAGGTCAACCAACTACCAAACTGACAATGTGATGTGAATGATCTCTGTGCATAAAACTGAGATAATTAGAAACAGAATTTTAAACATTTCAATGAAATTATCCATATACCAGAATGTGAGATTCAAAGTTCACAGTTATATGCAAAAAATTCGTCAACAAAATTTCTCAGTTCTGCTTTCAAATATTGAGAACAAAAAAAAAATCGCTTTCTCAATTTTTGACGAAAAGAAATCTCTGAGATCTCATTGTTCTGAACATGCATATTTTATTAATTTCCCCTCAAGAAAACATAGATTTAATAAGCAAACTTATTTAGTTTGACAGTTCGTGGTGGTTACGAATTTGCTTCGGTAATTTCTGCTTATGTGTGTTGATTTCTATTTGGTTTCTCTTTTCTACGCATTAACTTATGAGGTTATCGTTCAAAAACTCTTCAACTGTATTCAATTTAGATATGTTTGATTTGTATTCAAATATCGAGTTTATTCAAAAATAGTTGACAAAGGATTCCTTCGTATACTTTCTGGACAAAAATGTTAATGTGTCAAATTTTGAATGGAAGGAATGAAATTTTGTCAAAAATAAGTGAAAATGTCTAAAAGTATACAAATGCTTTGAACAAAAAATGGGCAGTTTTGTGCAGTAAACGAACAGAGATTTTACCTCTGTTTGTGTACTAACAAAAACTGCCGATTTCTTCGAATTTTAGTCCAATTTTCTGTCAAAGTTCATATAAAAAAAATAAAATTGAACTAAAACTGGCAGTTTCGGAAAGCTAACGAGCACGTAATAGCTGCCATTTTAAACGGTAACAATTAAACAAAGCGAAAATATTGGCCATTAGTTAAGTGATAATCTAATTAAATTTAATAATAAAGAAACTTAATTTTGATTTAATAAAATTTCTTTTTTAAACAAATATTTTTTTCGATACCTTTACATCGTTCTGAAATAAATAAAAACAACAATTTTAAACGTTGCCATTTTTTTTTTCTATTTAATTTTATTGAATTAGTGTACTATTTTATCTAATTTCCATTTTAAAAACAAACAATCACAAATCTCCAACAATATACATAAATACTTTTCAACTTACTTCACTTTGACAGTTTATTCGTTACCTCAACTCGCCCCAGCAAAAACCTTATATATACTTCAGGGCGAGTTCAGGGTGACTCCAGGTTTCAAAAAAACAGAGAATTTGACTGTCAGGGCGAGTTCAGGGTTTTCAAAAAACGCTTTGGGGCGACCCCAGAGTGACTTCAGGACTCAAAGAAACAAACCTATATTAGAGAAAGTCTCAGTGAGAAATTCGACTGTCAGACATTTTAGTGTAACCTCATTTTGACGTTTTTGACATGGATTACATGTCTTTCTCGGACGGTTGGGGGTGATGTAGCGAAATGAGGACCGTCACGAAAACATGTACCGCTCGCGCCCTACTGCTAAGTGACTGTTTGCACTACAGACATCCTAAATATACCAATCGATAGATAAAGATTGCGCAAAGATTATAGAGGAATTGTTTTATAGCTATCGCCTCATAGTTCCAGGTGATGAGTCATCGCGTTTGGCGTAGGAGTACTCAAATTAATTTGAGCTCAATTTCTTCGGATACATAAGTGCCACTGACGTCATTGATATCTCTTTCGAAAGGGTTTGAAAAAGGGCATCCCTACGCGTATATCCCATATTGTTAATTCACGTTATAGCACATAAGACATGTAATCCATGTTCGGTAGGTGCCACAAGGGCAATCTACCAAGGGTATTTTTTTGTTTGTTTGCTTGTTGTTAATCGTTGGAAGTTTCGATTGTGAAAATATTAAAAAAATATTGGAGCAAAATTTTATACTGCGTTTTCATTAGAGCAAATGAGGTAATTTCGTTCAAAATTTCCAAATTCAATTCGAAATCATCTCATTTCCCATAAAATTCAAATTTCCAAATGAGGTAATTTCAAACAAATTTGCAAAAAATTCTGTAGGAAATAACGTAAAACTTTTATGAACACACCCAAATGGAATCTATTCAAAGTGGAACCCATTTGAAATGACAGAATTCAATGTAAAAAACAACAAAAACAAGCGATTGATAATCTGGACCGTCAAACCAAATTAGGAAATTTGAAATGTGAACACTTTTTTTGCAATTTTCCAAATTACCTCATTTCAGCTCTAATGAAAACGCAGTATAATGAAAACTCATAATAAGGCCCAATATGTTTTTTCTTCGAAATCATCTCATTTGCTCAGTAATAAGTCTGTTTCCAACATTGACCAAAACTGCTAATTGTCACAATTTGTCACCAATTTATTCGAAAACATGTTGCACAATTACAAAATTGGATAGTTTTGAGCAGAAAAAAACCGCTCACAATTTCTTTCGAAGAAATTTCTTTGGGCAGAAATCGGCAAGTTAAAATTCTGTCAAAAAATTGAAGTTTGAATTCAAATAACAAAAACAAAGTTCAAATAAAGCTGCTTACGAAACAGGCTATTATGCTGCTGATGCGAAGCGAAATTTTTTGTTGGTCTCAACATGACAACGAAATGCTTATGAAAACCACAACGAGAAATTACCCCTTGAAAGTGTCACCATTTGCAAAAACAAAAAACAAACACAAACGCATAAAAATCACAGAAAGCAATGTCGTGTTGAAAGAAACAACAAATACAAACAAGAATTATAGAGAGCAAATGTCACTTTTCCCCACACAATTAATGGTACAGGCTATTAATAATGTGCAAAAACAGAGGGGAGATCTCTCCAAATAATCTGCTACAATTATCGATTTCGTTCATCGAACAGCGTACCGCAGAACGAAAAGCAGAACGAAATTTTTCGTTTATGATTTCGTTGTGTCATTTTTGTATGAGATTTTTCGTTTCGCATTAGCAGCATACTAGGCTTCAGCAGCAAACTAGGCTTAAGGGTTGTCCAAGTGTTATTTTTTTATTATTATTTATTAATTTGTCAATTTTTATAGCATTTACCTTTCGTTTAGCAAAAGTAATTCTTAAAGCCTAGTTTATACATCAATGCGAAGTGCAATTCAAATCGAAATGAAACATCAATAAATCTCGCGTCGAAAGGTTTACAAAGAAAAAAAATTCTGTTTTATATTTGGTTTAGAAAAGTCAGTTGAATTATATTTACTTCGAATTAAATTTTTTCCTCCTTGTCGCTTAAATAATTGCATTTAATTTTATTGTATTTTTCACGCCTGGGAAAAAAACAATTTTTTTGTATGAAAATTTCGTAGTGATTTATCATGGATCCATGGCAACTCTAGTCGATTCTTGTGTTTGACATTTCAAAAATGGAAGAAATTTGTGCTCAAAACTATTCCACACTTTTTCGGCAGTTTATTATTTCTCTCGCTCTTAGAGAATTTCATCTCCACTTCTCAAAATTTGACAGACTGCCCAAACAAATCTGAAAAAACTTAATGGCCGCGTTCGGGGGGCAAGCCAAACCTATCCGGATAGGTTTGTGTTGTTGTAATCCCTTGTTGAAAAACTTCTGATGTCAGCTGATGCAACAACAACTCAAGGTATCTGAAAATTTTTGGGATAGGTGGATAGCCTATCTCACTACCACCCGAACGCAAGCAATGATAACGTAGCATAACATAAAATAGTATCATACGATTTTTTTTAAAATTCAATTACCATACCACCCTATGGCTCGAATGATTTCGCGATTTGCGTTTTTACAACACCACTGCCTGGTGCGAATTTCATCAAATTCGATACCATTTTTTCTCGTGCCACTATAATAAAAGCTTCATGGGCACCAAACTGACGCCCTTTGTTAACATAAGAACGTCTATTTTATTATCGATTTGTAGAAAATAATGGTTGGGATTTAAATTACAAAAAACAAGAAAACTTCATTTACCTGTCAATGATAGCTCATGTACTCGTGCTCGTATATCGCTTGTAAATGTATTATTCAAAGTAGGACAAGGCTATAATTGATTTTTTTCCTTTCAATGTTTGATTTTTGATTCTTAAGGAAAGCTTATGATCTTGAGTTTTAAATTACGATGAAGGGGTAATTTTGTCTAAGATTGCTCGATTTATTCTTAGAGAATTTGACCATCACCTCTAAGAAAGAATAAAACTATTTCGATAAGTTCCGACAAAAAACTTTGCAGCTAAGCATAAAATATTAAAATTTACAAATTTATCTTGTTTTAACCATGTTGATAAAGAAAAATATTGAAATCTGTAACTCGATTACTTACTTACTTTACTTACTTTCACTTTTTTTTTTCAATTATGTAGTCTTTTAATATGTGTTTTAAAAGCACTCAATTATGATGAAAGGTATTTTAGGGTTTTTAATGTTTGTTGATTTACTTAGATTGTGATTTTAAACCCCTTATTAACGAAGTAGAGATTATTTTTTTTTTTTATTTTTTATGAAGTCTCCCAAAACCCAAAGTACAATTTATTGGATGTGGTTCAACCACTTACGGTACGAGAGACACGATGACGACAACTGAAAAACCGTTTATTTATTTAGGAGGTTGTAATTTCATATTATAAAGCAATAGCAAAGAAGCAGACTAAACAAAAAAAAAAAGTAAATACGTTCACTGTGGCGTATACGTACTTATTTCTTTGTGTTTTTCTATTATAGTATGGTCTCGCTAATCCGAACCACCTTAAATTCGAATATAGCGCTAACCCAAACCTTCATTTTTTTTCCATTATGTTGTTTATAATCCTAAGCTACTCCCATTTCCCACTTCTGTATGCTGTAATCCGAATATCAACATAAAAAAAATACTGGGGACTCATTCCGTAAAACGATTATCACCCGACGATAACGTTTCGACGATAGTCCTGCTTCACGTAACCCAAAAAATGACTATCGTCGGGACGATCACGTTTTGATGATCAAATATTTGTCGATTATCATCAAAACGCTATCGTCAAAACTATGGCTTTTGGACGATGCCTAAATAGGTATCGTTTCGCATTTGTTTTCATGATTGTATGTAAGTTTGTACGCGACTATAGTTAAATGAGTGAAATAATTTACTTATTTTGCAAAATGACAACAAAAATTCGAGAAAAATACAAATTATATGAAAAATTAATAAAAAAGAAACTTTTTGCCAGCAGGAATCGAACGTCGAACCTTTCGGTTAAGAAGCAAGTACCTATTCCATTGCGCCACCATCTAATGTGAATTTCTGTCGATTTCTTGGGTTTAAAAAAAACCGTACACTAAAGAACTTCGTTCTAATAACGCAAATTGTTATTATGACATTTCAATGATGGTTTGACAATCTCTGAAAAAACGATGGACGAGGAAATAATGTTTGAATAACGTGAAGCAAATTATTGACGATCACGTCAGCGATAATCGTTTTGATGATTATCGTATTGAAAATTACGGAATGACCCCCCTGGTTTTCACAGTTTAGTTTTTACAGTAATTTTTTTGTTTGTATTATTCCTTTATGTTACAAACTTCCAGAACCGATTTCGCTATCCAAAAAATACATACACACATTGAAATATCTGAATACATACACCTACATGAATTTGTTTTAAGTTTTTGTTTTTAAATTTTTTTTAGATTTTTTGTTTTAAAAAGCAGTAAATACTGATTGTTTTGTTAAATAACTAACGCTTTTCCCTTCCCGTTTTGTACTCATTAATCCGATTATTCGAATACTCCCTTGCAAATATTAATTCGGATTAGCGAGACAATACTGTATTACGTGATTAAACATATTATTAACAATTATTAATAGAAATATTTAAATTACAGTATTTAATGACACTGTGTGGTGCGCGCAAATTGAATCACGAGCTTGCTACGTTGATTAAATTTGGATATGAAAACGACTACGAGTAGGAGTAGCTACCCAAGTTATATTCAAATAAAAATCGAGAATATTTAATAACATGACTTTGGTTTTTAGTATCCTGCAAAGGTTCGGCAAGGACTTCAATTTGCATATCCTTCCGCAAAAAGGTCTTTTCACAACTTTTTATTTTATTGTTTCACTTTTGTCGCGGTTTTCACAATGCCAATTTATGAAAGCAATGATAATCAAAATTTTACAATAAACGAAAACGAGGTTTAATCATCTGTCAAGAAAATACTCAGCATTTTTTTCGATGGAGCTTTTAGATTTCAGGTTAATTTTCCCAAAAACTAGGCCACAATTATTTTTAAGCAAATTTAAATAAAAAAAATTAAATATTTTTGGAAGTAGTTATTTTCAATTTTTTTAAAAGCTAGAAGACATAACCACCTAGCTTTTAGCCTTCGATTGAAAAACAATAACTGCCCGCTGAACAGAATAGAATGCTGCAACTTGAACTGGAAACGGAGCTGCAAAAGATGACACAAAGTGTCGTACGTTCAATTTTTTGAACGCCCACAATGCAGCTGTACAGCTTTAAAGGAATTCGGAGAAAAACAAAACAATATTCTTGTTTACAAGCTCAGGATTCACATTTTTTATTTCCAATATTTTTCCTTTCAATTAATAATTTTTTTCGCGACACAAATAACCACAATTTCTTTTTCCGACGCAAACAGTTGTTTTTTTTTTCTTCATGCAATTATTGAAACGTCAAAAGTGCTGCACATGAAAAGTTAAAAGTTGGCGAACTCTTCCGGCTGTGGCTCAAGCTCCATATGCGGCTACGTTGCGTTGTACTTGCAACATTCAGTTTGTGTGTATTCAATATTTTGACTGACTTTTGTGCTGCACATGAAAAGTTAAAAGTTGGTGAACTCTTCCGCCTGTGGCTCAAGCTCCATATGCGGCTACGTTGCGTTGTACTTGCAACATTCAGTTTGTGTGTATTCAATATTTTGACAGCTATTCCAGCTGCGGCTCCAGTTGCAGCTCCGTCTCCATTCTGTCCAGGCAGTAAAGCGTTAATGTAACACTTGAAACCAAAATAGTACTTTTTTATAAAAAATACTTTGGATAAAACATTCAAAAGTTTATGGGACACACTTTTATTTTCACATTTCCTTCTATCTTGAATTGCCATTGTCTTGAAAAGTCGCAATGATTTTTGATTGCTTACAAATTTAAAGTCTAATATCATTGTAGTAGCCGTGGCGTGATGGTTAGTGCGATGGACTGTCATGCCAGAGGTCTAAGGTTCGATCCCCAGCCTCGCCATCTATTTATTTAAAAGAAAAACGGCTACTGCCTCTTGCGAGGAATTGACAAATCCTCCAAGAGTATCTCCTGTCACAGAAAAGTGCCGCTCGTTAGCCGTTCGGATTCGGCAATAAACTGTAGGTCCCCTCCATTCCTGCAGACACGCACACAGGAATGGTTGAGAGTTGTAAGTCACTAGGCCCTAGTTCTTCATGAGCTGTTGTGCCATCGAATTTATTTATTTATAATATCATTGCCCAGAAGTAAAGTCCCAAAAGTCACTTTTTTTGACATAAAAATGTCCATACTTAAAATATGTAAAAAAAAATTATCATAATTATTTTACTTACCACTAGCAACAGATTTCGTAATAATTTTTTATCACAAAGAAAATATTATAAAAGAAAAACAAAGCAAAGCCACTTGTTATCGCATACCAAAAATAGTACTCCACCTTCTCTCTAAAAGCTTTCAATTTAGACACATCCACTGACAAAATAGTTACAATCTAAATAGCGAGATCAATGAAAAACTAAGCTCTTGTTAATTATTGTAAATATTTTTGCATTAAAAAATCAAATCCATTTTTTGTTATAGTTTTGACCATGTATTTGGAAAAATTAACCTGTATGCTTCACTCAGAACACAGCTATGAACAGGGAACGGATTCTGTGGAACATGCCTTTTTATTTTGCAATGTCTGATCAAAATTCTAATTTAAATCAAATACGATTGACGTCATCCTTATTCCAAATACCTGCACAAGTTTTATTTTGCCTTTTCTACCTTTTTTACTTATTTAACATTTTTTTTTGCTTCTCTCAAAACTTTTTTCCAAGTTTTGCTTTAAAAAACAAAAGTTTAAGGGATTATTGACAAAACCTAAATACACGAAAAATTTAGATTCTCCTAACTCACAACACTTGCGAAAACACCCACTTTCGTTTGTTGAAGCATTGGTCTTTTTATATTTATTAATAAATTTTGTTAATTTTTTTTAATAAACTTATACATAAATGCCTTTTTTTCATTTTTCATGTTGTTTTTTTTTGCCTTTAAATGCCTTGTGAACTACTGAGAGATCTTTTGTGTGGACATGTCCAGTGTTTAGACTCACCACCACAATTTTGGTATTGCATTTTGTTTTTGAAGTGGAAGTAGCAGTTGGAGGAAATTATTAATGTTGATTTCTCATACCTTTCACTATAACGCCTGAAAACTTCATCGAATTCGGTTAAGTTGTTAAGTTTTGATGGAATGTTTCTGCTCACCCATGCAAAGTGTACCCCTCTGTCGAAAGTCCTGGAAAACATGGAAAATCTGACATTTTTGTGTTTTTTTTTTAAGGGATATTTTCAGAAAAACGAAACCTTAGAGATTTTGATCGGTCAAAAATCAAGGAAATGAATCCAACATTTTTTCCTTAGTATTTGACGGGAATCGGAGAGAATCCCAAATTAAAAAGAAAAAACAAACAAAATTCCGAAAATATAAAATCCAGAAATTCCCAAAATCTTGAAATCGCTATATCTAGGAATCCCAAAATCCAGAAAACTTAAAATCCCGAAAACTCAGAATTTCCTAACTAAAATTGAAATCAATTATTTTTATAAAATAAAATATTTCTTATAAATATTATAAAAATTACTCACCTTACAACTTTTCATCTCTAATTTCAGGATACGGTTTGCACTCAAAATGGCTCTCGCGGTATCTCTGCGTAGGGCGCTACTCATGCTGCTCACTGCAACAATATTCATATTGGTTGTTTTATATTGGAACCAAGGTGCTCTAAAACATCAGTCTTTCATCAGTACATTCGAAAAGTCAATTAAAAACCGAGCCGAAATGAACATGTATACCATGTAAGCTTCACTTTTTTTTGTATTTATTTAATTCCTTTCTTTAACAATTTTTTTTTTTATTTTAGACCATCTGAAAAGACCTGGACATACAAATGCGAAGGGGACAAATGTGTCCGATATCATTATCTCACCGAAACACCAAACGAAAAAAGAGTACCCTTCCTTAATTGTGCTATGACTTGTGGTGACATTAATATCTGGCCACATCCAACTATTAAATCAGCAGTTACCGCAAAATCTTTGAAATTTACATCCGAAGATATCACCGTCAGCATAGATACTCCATTCCGTAATGTCGACACATTATTTCGCAGCTCATTTGATCTCTTTGTCAAGGATTTGAGACACATTCAAAAACTAGACTATAAAGATGGCGGAAGTAGTGTTAGTAGTGTAATTAGTAATAGAAACACCGACACAAATAGTTTTAATAATGAACAAACAACCCATGAGCATAGAAATAATTTTATACCCAAACAACACCGAGCAAACTGTGATATTGATAGTCTTGAAGTCGAGGTGGCGATTAAAAAATCTGGAGACACAAATTTAGGATTCGAAACTGATGAAAGTTACAATATTACAACTTTACGTAATTTAAATGATTTTGATTCTTTTGATGTTTTGTATTAATTTATATATTTTTCAACTCTTATAGATGACCAAAGGAAGCTTACTGCCAAAATTAATGCTAATTCTTTTTTCGGAGCACGCCATGCTCTCTCAACTTTACAACAAATGATTTGGTTCGACGACGAGGATAATGTACTACGAATAATTTCTAAGTCATTAATAATTGACGCACCAAAGTTTCGGTATAACAATACAATAATAAATTGAATGCTTTTAAATAATTAAGATAATTTTGTTTTATAGGTATCGTGGAGTTATGTTGGATACATCAAGGCATTACTTTTCAGTAGAGTCTATAAAACGCACTCTATCCGCAATGTCTCTTGTAAAACTGAATCGATTCCACTGGCACATCACTGATTCACAGAGTTTCCCTTTTGTTTCGAAATTCTATCCAGAATTGGCAGCTCATGGTGCCTACTCGGAACGGGAAACTTACACAGATGAAGACATAAAGGAAGTATCAACATTCGCAAAACTAAGAGGAATTCAGGTAAAAATCAGGTTTTTCCCCAATAACTAAATACGGCAGCGAATGTCAGACTCCCTTTTTCCAAAATCTGAACGCAAAATCTATGAATTTTAGAACAATTAGATCTATGTTATATGAATGGCAATAATATGCATTCACACTTAGCCGTGGCGTGATGGTTAGTGCGATGGACTGTCATGCCGGAGGTTTAAGGTTCGATCCCCAGCCTCGCCACCTATTTATTTAAAAAGAAAAAACAGCTACTGCCTCTTGCGAGGAATTGACAAATCCTCCAAGAGTATCTCCTGTCACAGAAAAGTGCCGCTCGTTAGCCGTTCGGATTCGGCAATAAACTGTAGGTCCGGTCCATTTCTGCAGACACGCACACAGGAATGGTTGAGAGTTGTAAGTCACTAGGCCCTAGTTCTTCATGAGCTGTTGTGCCATCAAATTTATTTATTTATTACTTAGCACTCTAACCTTCCAATTGCTTTAAGTCTACTTTTTTAAGATCTTAGACATCTGCACAAGGTTGGGAAATTCTGGAAGGGTTGACTGGATAGATTTGTGGTTGTGAAACCTTTGGCAAACCATCTCAAAAGATTACTAAAATTACTTTAAAGTATACAAAAGTCTCTTTGGGTGTTAACCGTGTTCGAGGGTTGACTTATAAGAGTTGATTTAAGGTTTTGAACACTATCAGTTTCTTGTAAGTTTATAGAGACATCGCTATAAACGTTTTTATTCATAATATTTAGAGATTGAGCTCCACTTTGCAGTCGATTCTGTATCATTGGAATCTCATTCTATACAAATGCCATACTTTTGCATTAGGAGATATCTCATTATTGTTTCCATTACTTTATTTTCGATGTATTTTTACAGTACATGATATACTAAGGCCTCAGTCAACAAGTCCTTCCAGCCAGCTCACTTACTCGCTAGCTGCCTCCACTTACGCACACCAAATTCGTTAAAAGTCGTTTTCAACTTGCGAGATCTTCCTCTGCTGCGCAGCCCATCATTGGTAGACTAGAAAGAGAGGTAGAAATGGCGGCCCCGAGCAACCTAAGCTCTGTGTCCCAATTAGCGCTGAAGAGCACCCTTTTGATACCATAACTCTTGTGACCTATTTATTTAAAGCGGTATTATAAGAGGGATTTGCGAGGAGTCAAAATGTCAGGCTAGGCAGATTGTTGGCTCCAGAAATCCGTTTATCACCTGCTTGAGGTCTAGGGATTCTGACGGGAGACATGGTTCAGAAGCTGCCAAGTTCATCTTAGAGCTATTTCGTCGCGTTGAGAAAAGAGATCAAGTCTTTAATCTTCAGTTCGGAGAGTTCATTGAGATATTTGAAAAAGGCCTTTCCAAATAACTGTGTTCTCATTCTGGCTAGAGCGGGACATTTACAGAGGAAATGAAAGACAGTTTCCCTTTCCTACTGGTCCCTACAGCTAGGACAGTGAGTATTTTGAGGCATGCCCAGACTCACCGCATGTTCTCCAATCGGCCAGTGTCCAGAAAAGGTCGCAACGTCCATGGCTATATCTCACCTGGGTCTGCATATCAGGTCAATTGTACGGGTTTTGCTATAGGTGGGCCAAGTCTTTCTAGTTATGACACAGTTAGCTAAACGGTTGCGCTTCATAACGCCAAGAGGAAGAGACTTTTGATGGGCTGATCCTTGCCTGGCCAGTTCGTCTGCCCGCTCTAGCAGAACTAATTTGGAAGACGATAGATGGCCCTATTACGATGCTTCCCTAATTGCCAGCAATTCCGCCTGGAAAACACTAGCGAAGTTAGGTAGCAGATAAGATTTGGAAATATTCAGAGATTCGGAAAAGACACCCGACCCAATCCACACTCCATCCTTGAACCATCAGTAAAGATAGTTGTGTCGAAGCCTCGTCATGAGGTCATCTTTCCAATCGTCCCTGGAAGGAAAAATAACTTTTAAATCCGTACTGAGGTCCAGAGTAGGAGTGCAGTAGTCAGTAGTTGTTGAAAATATGTCCATGGGGATTAAATTTATAATATTGCTATGACCATGTGGCCTGGCAAACCAACAATTCGACTCTTTTATTCTTATCAATTACCTACCCTAGATTCGAAAACTCCTCGGGCTGGTGAGTCGCTTTCCATTCGCTGCATGTGTCCCACATGTCTTACCTGCTGTATTTTCAACTTGTTGACCAGGTCAAAGCACACAAACATATTTTTCCTTGTTCTTGACAAGATCCATACTTCTGGCCCATACAGTAGGACCGAGATAATCGAGGTCAGGTTAATACAATAATGCGTTCTTATTCAGAATTGGCAAGAGTGATTCTTCATTAAATGGAATTGACTTTTTAGAAGTTATCATAGAGTTTTTTTCTGAGTCGACTACGTTGAGATTAATTTCTCGATGACAGCAGCATATGCTTGATCTAGTCAGTAACAGCCGAGCTCATTTTCGTCGCCTTTGATCCAATACTTGCAAATTCACTAGTCACACAGCTTGCTTCATTCTCCCAAAAATGTCATTATCGAAAAGAAAGCTTAAGAGGCGAGATAAATAATCAGTTTAAACAAAAAATACAGCCCAACTTCGCACGCTCAACTGAGCTTGACTGATTTTTTTCAGTAATACATAGAATTTATATTAGAAAAATGTTCATATAGTAAAAACAAATGTCATTCTTTCACTCAATTCAAATTATGTTAATTTTATATTTAAAAAATTTATTTATTGATGCAAAAAACATTATTCATTTCTAACCATTCATGTGAAAAAAGTCTACGAACAAATAATTTATTACTATCATTGTCGTTAGGTCATCCCTGAAATAGATGCACCAGCTCATTCAGGTAACGGATGGGATTGGGGACCAAAACGAGGCCTTGGTGAACTGAGTCTTTGTATCAACCAGCAACCCTGGAGTTTCTACTGTGGTAAGCCATACATCAAACAAATTCATCAATATTTTGTCTTCAAACCCTATTCTCTTAGGTGAACCACCCTGCGGCCAACTGAATCCAAAAAATAACAACACATATCTCATTCTACAAAAGCTCTATGAAGAGCTACTAAATCTAACCGGTCCAACCGATTACTTTCACCTGGGAGGCGATGAAGTGAACTTAGAGTGCTGGGGGCAATATTTCAATGACACCGATTTACGTGAAATGTGGTGTGATTTTATGCTTCAAGCTCTTGGACGGTAAGTTGCTTTTCATCTATATGAATGAGACAGCTCCACATCCAACTTTATATTTGTGTTTGTTTAATGTGTCAGTCTGAAAATAGCAAACAATAACTCTCTACCGAAATGGGTATCGGTTTGGTCCAGTGGCTTGACAAATACCAAATGTCTCTCGAAAACCCAATTTGCCGTACAAGTTTGGGGTGGAAGTACATGGCAAGAAAACTATGATCTCATCGATAATGGATTCAGTTTGATATTCTCTCATGTTGATGCTTGGTATTTGGATTGTGGCTTTGGCAGTTGGAGAGCAACAGGTAAATAACCAACCAGTGAAGGATAAATGAAACAATTTTGATTATGAAGTGATTTAAATTGAGTAATCCTTCTGTGTTGTTTGTTAGGTGATGCAGCATGTTCACCATATCGGACGTGGCAGAATGTATACAAACATAGACCATGGGAGAGAATGCGTTTGGATAGATTCAGAATAAAGCAGGTGAGTACGCACTAAGAGATAATATCATTGTGGATATTATAGCAAAATTGTGATTTCGTCTTCTGTAGGTTCTTGGAGGTGAGGTTTGCTTGTGGACGGAACAAGTCGATGAAGAACAATTGGATAACAGGTTGTGGCCAAGAGCAGCTGCTTTGGCGGAAAGGTATTTATTAATTTATTTATATTTTGCCACCAAGGGATTTTCGAAACATAAAACATTTATTTACATTTCTTACGTTCATTGAGTAGATGAATGCTTTGAATACAAAAAACTTATATTCGTGTTAAATATCACTTTCTGGGCAGCAAAGAGACTAAATATGGTTGTCATTTCTATTTTTTTCAAGAACTGTCAGTCATTCTTTCCATTGCTGGTGTTGGTTATTCAGATATCGTTCGACACACAATAAATAAGCATATTTTACTGCTTTTAGCTGCTTTCTCAAGCAAAAGTTTTAATGACATTATTCAACAGATATTCGAAAAGCGGCAATGGAAGGCATCTGGGTGTAACAAGTGATAAACGCCACCCACAGTTTGAGATTTGAAGACAAAATATAAGAATTTGTTTACACTGGAAAATGTTTCGCATATACGAAAAGAAGTACTAAGACCTGTAGAAGTTGTAGGTCGTTTGAAACTGAAATAGTTGGTATGAGTGCAATTCTCCATTTATGTATGTACTCCGAATTCTCATTTTACGGGCTAAAAATCTATTTTTTTATTGCTTATAATAATCATCCCATTTCGACAGTGTTTATTTTTGTTGGTTCAAAAAAGAGAAAGCAGACCTTTTCGCTCATGTACTGCATATTTAGGTCGGAAGGAAATCCAAATCAATCGCAAAGAAAACAATATTAATGAGAACACTTTATATAAATTACATGCGAGATCGGCCAGAGTACCATAGGAATTTTAAAATGTGGAGTTGAGTTTTGAGCTTTATTTTGTGTTCGTTTACTCGCAATTGTTGTTAAAAAAAAAAAAAAGTATTTCCTTAAAATAGTATTTTTATACTATTACTGCTATACAACATCCTTTATGCAGTTAGTGACTGATGAACATAGTCAATGGGTCTTGTGAATAAAAAAAAAGTAAAAGCTGTTTTTGAAAGCAGCTTAAGGTAGCTAGTCATAACTTTTACTAGTAGCTCAAGCTAGACAGTCCTAGCTTAAGCTTTGTTTTATGTGAATAAAAAAAGCTAAAAAGCTTGAGCTAGAAAATTTTAGTTTAAGCTTCAATGTTGGAACCCGGACTTTTGCTTTTTTATGGGCTTTTCAGCATTTTTCTCAGCGCTTTTAAAATGAGATACCACACACATTGAAACAGTCTGCTTTTTTGTCCTTGAAAAGCCCATAAAAAAAAGCAAAAGCTCTGGGAGCAGTTCGCAATATAACCATTTTTGTCATTAGTTTGATGACTTTTCTATGAGATTATAAATTATTTAAAATTATCTTCAATGTGACTGTCAAGGGCATTGTAGTGCCCAGCCGAGTTCTCGAAACTAGCCATTTTTAGAGAAACTAAATCAAGCGATTTTCGAACCTCTCTAACTGTCAGCCAGCCAGGCTGCACTTAAAGCACTGAGCTCATACACCATTTAGTTCTAAACTGGTATGGTACTGTGTGTGCAGACTAAACGAACTGGGCAAAAACAGCAATGTAACACTCCACTGGGTACCAGGCCATGTTGGTGTCCAAGGCAATGAAGAGGCAGACTCCTTAGGAAAAATGGGTGCAAAAACAACCCTTCTGGGTCCAGAGCCCTATTGCGGAATAGGAGAAAACGTGATTAAAAATAAAATCAAAAAACAAGAGGAGGCTAAAAGACTACAAATCTAGAAAGAACTCCCTAAGCTAAGACAGGCAAAACTACTACTCGGGAACTACAACCAAGAACGTTTCATATCATGTATTAGGTTAAGAAGAAACAACCTTAGAATAGTTACGGGTATCCTCACTGGCCACTGCAAGCTAAGGAGACACCTCAGGATTTTTGGCTTAGTAAACAGTGCCAAATGCAAATTCTACAACACCGAGGAAGAGACACCGGACCGCATTTAAGGTAGTTGTGAAGCAATTGTGCAACAAAGACATAGATATCTGGGTCGCCACCAGATAGGGGAGAGTGAAATACCCTCTTTAAAAATACTCCAAATACTTAAGTTTCTCAAATAAATAAATTTGGAAGAAGAGCTCTAAATGAGCAACCTCACCTGGCTCTAAATGGGGGACACAATAGATCTTGAGGTCGCAGTGCAATATAAACCCCAAAGTATAATTCATTCATTCAAACTTCAGAACCAATACAGCTGACTTGTTAAACACAGGTTTTTTTATATATAGGAGTACTTGACTTTTCTTTTTTCAAAATTTATGTTTTTGGTGTGATTAATTTTATTCAAAAAGAAAACAACTTTTATTAAGATTATTGGGCGGGCGTTGAGTCGAAAAACGTATGCAGTTAAATATGTACATATATCAGCTGCACACACACTATGATAACTATTTAATAACAAATTTAAAAAAAAAATATTATTTTTATACAACTAAAATATTATATTTCTTTTAGACTCTGGACTGATCCCGATGACGAACATGACCAGGATGCTCTTCCAAAAGAAGTATTTGGAAGAATGTCTGTATTTCGTAACCGTTTAGTTGAATTAGGCATTAAAGCTGAACCAATTTTCCCAAAATATTGCGCTCAAAATCCTGTCGAATGTCTGTGACCTTATTAAAAACAAATACGTTGAATGAAACGTTTAAACAAAAAAATAATACAATAATTTAAGAAAATCAAGCAAAGAATAAAAAAAAGAAGAACACAGATAAGAAAAATCAAATTTATTTTCGTAATATGATTATGTTTTGTTTTTTATTTTTTTTTTTTTTTAATTTAAGAAAGATTAAGAACAAAAGTTTAAAAGAATGTATGTAATTCTGTTCTGAATTAAATTATGTTATATTAGTTTAATTATTATATTCAAAGTGATGATTTTTGCAATCTTATTTGTTGGTTGTTAATCTTAAATAATTTTATTAATGAATTTATTAAATTTAATTCTCAAATTGTCAAAAAAATAAAAAAAAAAATCATACATAAATTGCAAAAAAAAATGTTGTACAGCTAAGATCAAAAACATAAGATTAAAATATGCTTCCTCTGATTATTTAACTTATTCATCATTTAAACATTTTTATTAAATGAAATGCGGTGTTCTAAAATCAAATTATTTCATTCCGAGATTTAAAAAAAATATGTACTACATACGTATAGTATGTATACAAATGTGTGTTCTTTCTTTCATACACTGGTGGCCAATAGAATAGGTTAACAAACTTTACAAGAAATTTAGCATTTACATATATTCGGCCCTATCGAGGTAACCGTGGCGGAGCGAAACTCTCATCGATTTCCTACGAATCGGAGACATTTTGCTGGTCGGAGAACTTCCTTGAAGCAAATTGTCTCCGATTCGTAGGAAATCGGAGAGAATTCCGCTCCGACGGCTAACTCGATAAGGCCGATTGTCTTATTTACATTTACTGCCATCTTAATTGCAGAGAAAAAGACAAACATAAAACCATTGCAATGATAAGTCTTTAACTTTAATTTCTGATGTAGTTGCAAAAGAGTCATTTGAATAAGTTCACTGGTTAGATAATAGAAAAGAATACGAAACAAATAGAATTACTTTTGAAACTTAAATTTCTTACGTTTTCTTAATTTTATAATAATAATCATAAAGCTTCTTTAGATAATTTGTATGATATTTTTTGTAAAAAGACTTATTTTTGTTTGTTTTTATTTATTTCCTTTAAATTGTCGTTTCGACTCGTAAACTGCACGAATCACCTGAACCTCCTACGTTCTAAATACAATTTAAATTTGGTGAAGATGAAGAAAATTCAATCAACTTAATTTTTCGCTGATTAATCCGCAACTAGGCTGAGGTTAAACAAAAGAAATTTTAGTTCACTTCCAGGCTGTAAAAATAAAAATTGAAATTAAAAAATCCATGTTTTACGTCTTATGACGCCTATAGACAAATTTTTACGCACCATTTTCTTTACAACAAAAAATACAAAACTTTTATTCTGCTTTCCATTATTCTCACAAAAACATTGCAATTATTTAAACGTACTCTCATATTCTGTAAATAATTCTCCTTCCTTCTCAAAAAAATTGGTTACTACAATCAGCGATCTTTCAGTCTCATTTTTTTTTAATTTTCCATAAATTTCCCTTTTAACCAACTTAAATCGCATTAATAATAATTAAAAACCGGATCCAAAACTAGTTCTATGTAGTGCTCTTTTAAAAGCATTTTTCATTTTCTTGTATATACATAAATAATATAGGTTGAAAATAAAATATAAGCATGTATAAAAAAAGCTTCTTCTAAAGCTTTTCCCATAAGTAAAGAATCATTTTTGTTTTTTTGGTAAAACTGAGCCCAAACTATTGACCATCAGTGTATAATTTGCTTAAAATTAGATCATATTCAAAAGAAATTAAACAAATGGAGATGTCTAATTTAATATTAAATTGCAATTTACAACTTAAAGTCGAGTTTATATACTATAATTATGTTTTTAGAGTTATAATTGGGGTGCAACAAAAATTTAAGCAATAACAAATTCAGTTCATTCAGTCTTCCAATTGAACTTTTTTTTTTTTTTTTCTTATAACTGAAAAACCCTAGTATCACAAGTATTATACGTATTTTCAAAATTTTACTATTCCATTGTTTATATTCCATTTAAGAACGGTCAGAATTTTTCGGTGTGAAAGTTCGTAAGTTCTATAGAAGAAGCTATTGGCAAACTCAACAAATTTTCTATCATTACAACACAGTTTATTTTGTTCAATTTGACTAATGTAAGTTTTCTTGATTACGAATCATATAGACCAGAAGTTTTTAAGTGGTCGAATAGTTGTAGTAGTTAGGTACAAAACAAAAACCAATGTTTGTATACAGTTTTCAACAAAACAAGACAGTTAAAATGAAAAGAAGATTTTCGGTTTTGAGTTTAGGAAACAAGTAAAAACACTTCAGAGTGAAATTTATTATTTTACATTTCTGTATTTGTTTTTTAAATGAGATTAAAAGAAATGCCCATCCCTTTCAGATTGAATGTTTGCCGGCAAAATGATTGACCCTTTAAAATTTTAATCCCAAAATACATTAATATCGTAGGGTTATTAAAAAAAAAATTATTTTAAAGGCCCCCTAAGTTTATATTAGGTAAAGCTTGCAACAAATTTCGATAAGTGTAAGCCTTTTAATTAATAAAATAAGCAGCTAAAAAATTGGAAATTCATGTTAAAGGCATATATAGTTTTTAAATCTCAGGAAAAGTCTTAGGGCCATATTATTCACTCAATACATCTAGATTAAAACTTAAATCTGGATGTAAATCATACGAATTCAATGTAAATTCATTTAGATTTAAGTTTAAATCTAGATGTATCGAGTGAATAATATGGCGGTTAATATGTAGTTTGAAACTTGATATTTCGTTTACGCCCAATTTCTTCACATATGTACTAAGTTAGCTTAGAACCAGGTACTAGCTCTGGTACTGAGTCCTAACGAAAAGTTCGTACCTGAGCATTTCTTCACATCCCTAGTACTCGATCTAAGTTCCCACATCGGTACTAGAAACTTAATACGTCTAAAACTGGTCTAATACCAATTTTGACAACATTTTGGTATTTTAAAAATTATTTTGATATTTATTTAATATTTACATCAGTTTTCGTGAAGTTTTTAATAAATTTTCGACAGAATTTGCCTGTCTTGGATTCATAAGTGTATTATGTTTTCTGTTTGCCAAATTGTTAAATAAATAAAATAAATTTTATATTAAAAGATGAATATTATATTGTCGTATGTTGCATTGAATTGCTTCTTATTCAAAATATGTGAATATCTAATTTGTGTTTGTGTTAATGATTTCACTAAATTTGTGACTTTTCGTAGTATATATTGAATTAAGTTTGCGTGTTCGCATATAATTACGGACCTTCTAATAGGATTACCAAATTCGCCGGCTTCAAAACGTTTGTGCATAATTCAAATGTTATGGTGAAATGTTTGACCGAGCATTCCGGTTCATTTTTAAACAACTTTTAGTCCGCCAACGATATTTTCCGATTACTTCAAGGGCCAAGGAATCGGTAAAATGCATAAGCGGCCATTTCAAATTCTGAAAATGTTGCTGGCTTTTATCTAAATGTCGCATTTTTGCCAAATTTTGTTTGCCAATATTTTCATAAAATCGGCAACCGCTACATACATCGAACGTCTTGATTATTTTTGAAAATACATTTATTTATAAAAAATCAATGGTCAAAAAGTTATCAAAACTGATCTATATCTCTCGGAGCGGACTTCCTCTCCTTCTTCATAGTTTTCGGAATCGCGAAACAAATGGCCACCACCAAAAACTAAATCCATTTTCTAAGAACATCATCAATTACACAAAATTGAAAAATAAAAAAATAAAAATAAAACTAGAATCAAAATTAACAATGTTAACAAAAAAAACGCACTTATTACCCATTTCTTCAGAAAAACAGGCAAGAAATAGTCAAACCAAATGAAATTCATTGCTCTGATTTGAGTATTAACCTGCTAGACTGTCGATTTCGAGGTTCCAGCTTCTAAGTCATATCTACTACTCGGTACCAATTTGACAGGACTAGGGCTTATGTGAAGAAATGAGTTGATACCGATTTAAGCACTAACTTTAGGACTAGTACCGGTACTAGCGTTAGGACTCTGTGAAGAAATTGGCTGTTAACTACCGATTTCAAACATTTTTGTTTAGTTTCGTCGTTTTACTAAAAACGTGGCAAAGTTCCCATCAGAAATGAAAATTAGAATTTAGTAATACCATCTACAGGAGCTTCCTTGTGGAAGTAGATGAGTATGAGTAGAGTATAGTTATGCACCTAAATACCACCAAAAAGCAACAGATTAATTTAAAAGATTCTTCATGCAAATGACAATGGCGCCAAATATTAAACATCCTAAAGTTAAGGCATTAGTATGATATTATTTAAAAATTTTCTAACTTTAGAGCCAATTAGTTTACAAAGTAAAAGGTTTTTTTTTCATTAAATCCAAAGCCAGATAAGCCAATAATTGTGGTTTTCTTTATTATTTGGATTGAATTTAAGTAAGAATAAATATAAATATAAGTGCTGTAAGACAGCCAAATTCTGATATGTATCTATTTGGCAAAAAACAAAAATTAAGATATCCTGTAGGCATATTCCAGATAACGCGGCGGATCGTATTAAAAACGACAACTCAATTTCGACCATCTTCGCTTTGGGTTATTCTCAAAAGCGAACAAGGGCGAAAACGATCCTTCCAGTTTCTCTCACTAAATGCTCAAAATTTCCAGGCCACTCCCATTTTTACTTTCACTCTTCTCATTTAATATTGTCAGCTGTTTCTAAAAAATTGACAGTAGGTAGCTGTTTGCCATCCAAACAATTGTTTTTTTTTTTTTGTGCATAAAGTATAATCGCAAATCCGCCACTAAAAGCAATCCGCCGCGCTTTCTGGAATAGGCCTCCTGTGCCTACGTTCTGTAACTTTCACATCGGTAAAATTGATAGAGAAACGATGAAAAATGGAACAAAACTCATGTAATTTGTTTCAGTTCTCAACGTTTCTCGACCAATTTTATCGATGTGAGAGTTACAGAACGTAGGCACTGGACTGCTTTTTTGTCAGTTGGTATCAGATAGGACTACAACAACACTTAGCTATTCAGATCGCTTTGGGTACAAATCAGAAAGTAGTCCTTAACTTAAGCCCAGTCCCACGAAGAAAAATCTCTGAGCGCTCAGATATTTTTTTTAAGTGGGACAAAAAATCTCACCTGGATCTGAGCGCTAAGATATTTTGCGGAGATATGTAAGCCAAAACAGCTGCTCTTTTGAGAACGAAATTCAATTTTTTTTGTGGTCTGCAAGTGCGAAAGCGGAATGTTAATAAAAACTAAAATAAATTATTTCGCATTCATTTCAATAAGTTTTCTGCTTCAAATTAAATATTTTAAGCAAAAGTTGAAATTAGTTTTTCAGAAGTTCATTAGTACAAGAATTATAACACATGTGTTTTTTACAATTGAGCGGATAATGTTGTCCCACAAAACGATTTTGCCTCCGTCAAATTGACATTGAGCGCTCAGTGAGATTTTATTTGGCAGGACACGCCTATTTACACCCCCTGTCAAAAGTTTGGCACCACATGAATCAATTATTTTGATTTAAAATTTCATTCAGCTTATTTCCATTTAATTTTTTTAAAAAAATATAACATTTTGTTGCGATAACTGCGCTTTATAATTGTCATTCAAAAAGTGCAATTTAAATCCCTCGTTTTTGTTTATAGCTGCAAATTTTAGAGAGGACATTTATGTAACGTTTATGTATATAATTATAAAACTCTAATAAATTATGGCTAGTAAGGCGACTTCTATGCGTTCTTTTGAAAATATTTAGTAAAGACTTTGCAACCTTCAAGTGAAAACGGCCACCTGGTTATTTGTTTTCACTATTTTCAAGGATATATTTTATTCATTTTTACTTTTTAATAACAAATTCAAAAAATTCATCTTCGTTTAACAATTTTCTAGTACTTTTAAATTTAATAAAACTTCTAATTGTCAAATAAAAACGTTATGTCCAATTTTGAAGAAAATGAAGTGACTGTTTAAAATTTTGTAAATTTGTTGCACCGATTAATCTTGATTTCGAAATTTGAAATTCGATTATTCGAAAGTATTTAATATTAAAATTCCGTAATATTCTAATTCAGGATTTTGAACTAAAATTCATTCAAGCGAAAAAAAATAATGTAATAGAAGAAATAAGCCAAACAAATCAAGTAGTGTAAAAAAAAATATATTAAATAAATAAAAAACAAATATTTTTTTAGTATTTTCTAGACAAACCTTATGGTTTATCTCTCATCTAATAATCTTTAATTCATGCCAACAAAGATATTTGAAATACAAAATTATAATTAAATTATATTTGTATTTATATTATTTCAAAGTAGACACAACATATTTATCGAAACAAAAGGCATCAAAATAAAAATCTATTCAAACTTTCAAAACGCACATATTTCTAATATTTAATGTTTCAATATTAGATGTTTTCAATACACGATTTTATAATAACCTTAAAAGAATGTATTTAATTATATAAAGTATATAATTAAACATTGAGTGTTGGTTGAACTTTTCTGTTTATATATAATTTTAGTGATTGCACTGGTTGTGTGCATTTAATAAATATTTTATAAACATAAATCTTTACACATATATATGAATTTTTGAGTGATACCATGTGACCTTAAAGTAATATTGTAAAACAAATGGTTATTAAATACATTATTTATAAAAAACAAAATGATTGTATAAACTTAACAGAAAAAAAAATGCCGAAAATTAAAACAGAAATATGAAATTCCCGTTTGATATTAAAAAAAAAAAAAACAAACAAAAACGTGTTAGATAGATAGGTTTAAAAATTGTTTATAGAACATAAACAAATATTAATATGACTATTATTGAATAAAAAAGTATATATGTATACATTAATATATATATTGTGAACATTTTTTGTAATATTTTAAAAATAAAGTAATGTAAACCATTAAAGAAATTATATAGAGAAGAGTTAGTTTATTCCAGAGTTAAAAAGAGTTTTTTTTATTAAATGTACTTAACGCATTTCTCTTCTATTAATGAATTTTTTTTTTTAATATTACAACAATATAAAAAACTATTTAAGTGCTCCTTTATTTAAAAAAACCTAATATACTTTTGTAAATAAATTGTTTGAAGATAGATGAATTTGTAAATAAAATTTAATGAATTAAAAGTTGCAACTGTGTTTTTTTTTTACTTTTTTTTTTAATAACAAATAAAACTGATTTGATACGCGCAAACATTTTATACTTTCTCACGAATTCTTCAATTTCATTTGAAACTTATCGCATTTCTTTAAACTGATTATTATAGGCGTTTCTCTTTTTTAAGTTCATATTAGGCTAAGGACGCACTTGCGATTTCGAAAGTGCGACTATTTAGTCGCAAGAAATAGAACAAATGAGTTTCAATGTAAGTGACCGCACTTGCGACCGAGAAACTGCGACTGAAATTTGTTCCATTTTTCGAGCGACGCAATTGTCGCAAAACAAAATGGAACAAATGCAATTACATATTTGTGACCGCACTTGCGATTGAAATTTCTGCGATTTAAAAATCGTAGTCGCGGAAGGAAATAAACATGCACGCACTTGCGATTGTCAGTCGCGCGATTTTTCAGTCGCAAGAAATGAAAAACATAGTTTTTAATGGGAGTGCACGCACATGCGACTGTAACAGCGCGGTGCTTAAAAAAAATGAAACAGGTTCCATTTTTAAGCGACTTTTCAGTCGCAACGACTTTGAATCGCAAGTGCGTGCACAGCCATTAAAAGATGGTGGATTCAATAGCGATTAAAAATCACGCGACTACAAATCGCAAGTGCGTGCACAGCAAAAAATTGTTGCGATCGCGATTTTTTAATCGCAACGATTTTAAATCGCAAGTGCGTTCCTAGCCTAATGCTTTTAACTTAAAGCGATTAAGGGCCAATTTATTCACACAATTTATTTAAAACTAATTTTAAGGTAATTATGCCATTAAGAACACTTCATTAACATTTATATTCATTCACTTTCCATTAGTTCAATAGCTCACTTTAATTTACATCTTTAAATTTAAATGCTTTTTAAGAAAAATCCAAAGGAAATTTTTGTTATTGTGACTGATTACCTGTCATTTAAACCTTAAATGAGAAATAATGTAGCTTCTATTTATTCACTATCAATTAGCATTGACAGTTAATTTTTTGTTTGCTTATTTTTTTTTTTAATCACGCAAAGAGTGATTATACAAAACAGAAGCTGAAAAATTTTAAGCTACTTTATTGGAAAAAAAGACAATATATTTCCCAAAGATTTTGATTAACTGAATTCAAATCGAACTTCAAAATTTGCCCATAACGTAGAGTTTCCATATATTTTATGCAAAAGTTACAAAACAATTTTTTAACATTTTTAAATTGATGTCTAAAAATCCAACATTATGGAACAATTTCGAGTTCGGATTCGGAATCAGTTCAGAATCAAGTTTGTCCGTTTGCGTTATCTTACTTGCAGATTACAAAAAAAAAAACATAAGCAAATAAATACAAAAGACACATTTAGTCTCCATTAGGGCTTAAAATCCTTCTTAAAAATTGTATTTTGTCGTTTTAGCTGACAGATGTTTTAAATTAAATGAACATTTACTTAATGTAGACAGCCACATTTAAAATTCCTAAATGCGACTGAATAAATTAAATTTTATATAATTTATGAATTTCCTATTTTTAATGGTGTTTTTAAATTTAATGGATAGTGACTAAATTGACCCTAAGATCGCTTTTAATTTTTGGCGAAGATTAGTATTTGAAACTAATGAGGAAAAAAGGTATATGAAATCATGACTTTTGAACCAATTCACACACGGTTTGTTCGTCAACGTGGGATTTCTTAGGTTGTTAGGTTTGAAGGGGTGATGATACAGCAGATGTGCTCCCCAAGATATAGGAAGGGTAGTACATATATAGGACGAGAAAGGAAAGGAGTTGGTAGAGCTTAGGGGTTAGGTATGGGTGCCTCCCTGAACCATCTTGAATCCTGGGTGAATTTTAGGATGTTTCTAAGTGACAAACATGAGATGTCGCTCAGTTCGTCGAAAGAGTATTCTCCGAGGGCTGTCTTTCTGGTTCTTGCTAAGCTGGGGCACTCACAAAGAAAATGATGAGAGCCCTCCTCCGCCTCTTCGCCATAACGTTTCCCGGTGACCACGCTCAATGGAATTTGATGCGAAACGTTCGAGGTGAGTACAAAAGTGCACTCTCATAAATTGCAAAAACGCGGCTAATCCGAAAATAATATTAATTATGATAAACCACCGCGAAAGCCTAAAAAGTTGTACGTTGTGACCTGCTAGGATTCCAACCAAGAGGGACAGTTGAGGTCTTTTTTTCTTAGAGATATCCGGCCATAGGTTCCTCGAAACCCGACACGTATCAATTGTTGGCCATCTGTCGTTTGCGGCCATTCGGAAACCCTTGGCTTCGGATCAAAAGATCATCCTTTGTGAGATTTCTTACAATTTTAAAAATATGAATACGCAGGCGTCTGTTACTGGCTTATTATAATTTATTGTTCTAAAACGTCCGGGTCATAATTTCGAGCATAATTATGTATATGTCAAACTTGGCAAATTGGAGTAAGATGACAAAATAGCCCTTTGTGGATTTTAATTTTGATAAAATGTCAAAAAGATAGTTCCAAGCTAAAATCGTTTTAAATTGAAATTTTTTTTTTTTTAATCCTAGTATCATAATAGAAAGGCTTCGTCAACGAACTAAATTGATTAAAATGTGTATGGGGTTATAAATTTGTATGGGGCTAAGCGAAATGATTTTATAGTTTTTAGTAGGTATAAAGTGGTAGCTATATTAAAAATTAATTTTTATTTATTTAAATTATTATTTGTAATAAATAAAATTTAAATTTAAAAGGAAAATATATTAAAATAGTAGCAATTTGTATCTGTTAACTGCTGTTGCTGATGGACTGTTCGTGAGGACTGTATTGAGTGTCACATCTTGATTTCTATAATCTTTGTAATTGGTCATCCAAATCGAATAAAGAATGCGTGCTCCAAACATATCATAGCTGCGTGTTAGCACTATCTTTAGTTTAGCATGAAATAATACTTAATTATAAACTATCCTGGGCGGACATTTAAGAGATCAACAAATGAATGCAACCTAATGAAGGCACGTAATCGAATTTCCATAATTCAGTTGCTGGTTTGACTTAATCGGAATAGATCAGATAACAATCGGTCTAAAGACGATATTATAAAATATCTGTTAACGTTGCGTGACGAAAAACACAAAAGTAATGCATCGGTTGTAGTGCGTTTTAATTTAATTTCAAGGAGCATTTTGAATTGCTGATAAAATGATTTTATTTATAATTTTTTCGGTTTTTACGCTCCCATTAGGAGCAATGTGTTACTTCAATAGTAAGTTTTTAAATACAAAAATGTGTTTGAGAATAAAAAGAATTAAATATTTCTCAATTGTTTAGTGACTGCCTACAGGCAAATGCCGCCATTATACATTTTAGATGATTATGATATGTGTTTGGATGATACAAAACCATCGTCATACTGTTTGGTTATTGGACAAATTGTACCAAATGAGACTTCAAGTCTTTGGGAACAAATTTCAGTAAGTAATATAATTTAGATATGATTTCACTTGAGAAATGGATCAATGTCCCTCAAATGGAAAATGTTTAATTTTTAATATCATCAGATCTCAGCCTTTAAAAATCCACCAAATAATTGGACTTGGAAATGAAAATATTAGGTCTGTTCCTTTACTTTGAAACTCTGCGATATTCTGTGCATTTAAGTGCCATTTTATTTTTTTTATATAAACTTTGACAGAAATTCACACAAATGCACAGAAAATCACAGAGTTTTAAAGTAAAGGAACTAGGCTATTATTTCATTTGCAAGGTTTTCTTCAACAAACAAAAGTGTTATGATTTATTATTAAAAAGTTGTTTTATTTATTATGTATGTATGTATGAATAATAATTATACATTATATAAATTGTACATTTTTTAAGATAGTAATAAAATACAATCTTTATCTTTATTGCAGTCATGTTTGAGGAATTTTTGGTTTAAGTGTTTTTCTTGACGTAGAAAAATTTCTAAACATACATTTTTCAAGCTCAAAAAACCATTTTATTTGAATTAACCAAGTACCTACCTACCTCTGAACGCACCAAATTTATATTTAGGTTTTTAATAGAAAATAAAAGGACTATAAAACAATTATTTTTATGTACCTATCATACGTACCTGTGCTTACTTAAACGATCTTCAAAAATTGAATTGCAATTTAAAGAAGTTCCTTTAGGTTTGGTTTGGGTATGAAGTGAACAGTTTTGATTGAATTTTGAACAAGAACAACAACTTAAAGGTGCTACCACCAATTGCTTACGAATTAATAAGGTACGGGGAAAAATGGAGGCGGAACAAGACAGCATACTTAAAGGGGCATATAAAAATGCTGATGCTCCAAATGCAATTGATATACAAACAGCACATCTAGACCTGTGACGTCAGTGGTCAACGGTGGCAGAGTACGTAGTGTACACAGCTTCGAAGACTGAGCAAATCTGATGAGCGGGTTCAAATACCGCATGATGTGTAGAAGGTTTTTCAAATAAAATTGGATTAAAGCTCAGCACCACTATAAAAGGAGACTGATGATAGGGCTTGGCACCCCTTGAAATAGCTATATCTCTAGCCAAACAAAAATAAAACGAATTAAAATACCCAAAATTAATTCGTAAGCAATTGGTGGTAGCACCTTTAAGTTGTTGTTGTTGTTCAAAATTCAATGAAATTGACGGAATGAAGAATGGTCAAGTCTAATAAACTGACATTCTAGTATAAATAATACAATACAAATAATGAACAGTGTTTATTTGCCATCGTTTGAGTACTGTATGGAAAGTTTTAAATTTTCGATCGGCAACCCTTGATATACTATCATCTTGAATTAAAGATTTGACTAGTTTTTCAGTATTAAAACCCTGTTTTTAATTTGTACAATGGCATTTTATAGTGCCGATACCAATCTCAATATGATAAAATACATAATTTAATATGCAAAATGAGCGTATTAAGAATGAATAGCGTGCATAAGTGTACATACACTTATAGGTACCAGGTGTGAACGCAGGTTGGGGTTTCAAATTTTGATTTAAGAAGACTATTATGTCTAGATTCGTTGTAGTCATTATTTAAATTATTTGTTTTTGTTGATAAACAATTTCTGTTAAATAAATCATTATTAGGCAACATTTTCTGAAAGTTTTGTTATATTTCTTGGGCCCACATTTGCTGAAACGAAACTTAAATATTTATGTTCAATTTAAACGCTTTTGTTTTACTTTTTCCTCAGCTTAAACTGTCACATAAGCTCTTATGTTCAACTTAAATATTTAAGTTTTGTTTCAGCAAACTTCGAAAATTTAAGATTTGATTAAAAAAATTTAAAACATGTTAAAATGAGACATCACTTTGATGTCTGAAATACATTATTTACATGTGCGCAACTTATCTGCTTTTATTTAGTCCAATACAATTTACATACATACATGAGTTCTTACACAAAATACAAAATTATAACATGTATTTACAATTTCCTTGATTAGCTGAAATTTTAGAACACGATTCGATAACGTCATGATAAAATAAAATTTCAATCTTAGAAAAAAAAACAAAATTAGGTATTTTAGTTGTAAAATAAAAAAAATTCTGTTACTACAAACTTTCAAGCTGTAGCGAAAAATGTAATAAAAACCAAGAATGTAAGAATATTTTCTATTTTCAAATGGAAATTTCCTTCAAAAATCCAATTTTAAAACTCACCTAATTTTTTCTAAAACATCATAAAAAATTTACTTACTCAAATGAGCGTTAAATTAATTTGTTCGAGTTGTAAAAAAAATCGAGTTATAAGAGTTCGAGATATCGAGGAAAAAACAAAAAATACATGGAATTTAAATTCGAAACGCTGCACACTGGTCAAATTTTCCAAAAACCAAAATTATTTTTTTTGTGTTTTTTTGGTCTATTGCATAAATTAGTCGAAAAAAACTTTTTTTAGGTTAATACATTTTTTTTAGTAAGATTTTGTTTAAATACAAAAGTAAGTTAATTCAAATAAAATTAAAAATTTTTGGAAGTAGTTTAAGTTATTTTCAATTTTCTCAAAAACTAGAAGACATAGGACCATCTAGTTTTTAGCCTTCGATTAAAAAATAATAAAGCATTTAATACTTGAAACCAAAAAAAAAGTGAAAAGTTTATGGGGCACCCTTTTAATTTCAGTATTCCCAATATCTTGAATTTTTATTTTTAGTCCAAGAGCCAGTGGCAGGCAGACTTACGTTATTTGAGCACGATTCATATTAAGTGTAGTCATTGTCTTAGACCTCCTGAGCATGAAATGGGCATTCATAATTTCAGCTGATAGTACCTATGGGAATGGAAGGTGGGAGGGGTCCCAAAGGTCCAAAAAATCGAACACTAAAACGTGATAGCAGCACTTCTGCCGTTTTGATATTTTATACAATATAGTTTTCGTTATTCAAAAATACTAATGGCAGACATCTGCTGCAGTACCTACACGAGTAACGGAATTTTGAAAAAAAGACCACAAAAATCTTCTTTTTTTTTTTTTTTTGAGGTAAAAAATAAATACTTTTTCGTAAAGCATTAAGTCTGAATTTTAAAAACTCTTAATTTGGATAGTCTATATAATAAAAAAAAATTATTGGTAGACACCTGGTGTAGGACCTACCTTTTTAACAGAATTTTGAAGAAAAAAAAGTCCTTCAAAATTTTTAAAACAAAATTCAGTGCTTCTTCCAAATGAAAAAAAAAACTTATTTTCTTCAAAGCAATATGTCTAGTTTTTACATATGTTAAGCTCTATGGAATGCTTTATTAAAAAAAATACTAACCGAAACCTGGGGCAGTATACTTATTTTTTTAACGGAATTTTAAAAAAGGACTCGAAAAATATCCATACAAATTCTGTTAATTTCCCAAAATATTAAAATTGCAGTTTTTATGAAAGCATCAGCCAGTCTGCCTGTTTGATATATTAGTAAATATAGTCTATTTTATTAAAAATATTATTGGCAGAAACGTGGTGCAGGAACGGAAAAGAAAAAAAAACATATCTTCGAAAAAAAAAATTTTTAAGAAAAAAATTGAATAATTTTTTGAAAATTTTAAAATTTCAGTTTTAATTTTTTTTTCTTGAAAAGATTGTTTGTTTCCCTTTGAAATGTTTGTTTCCCTGTAAAAAAACTGGACAGAAATTGTTATTTTCGTTTCCATTTGGATGAAAATTTCACAATGTTTATGAACCACCCAATTTGTTCCTTTAATTGGGTTTTACGACTTTGATCATTCGGTACGTGAAAACGCTTCAATGGATCAATTTGCAATTTTACATAAATATTGATGGTCTATAGTTCTTTAAAATGTTTTACCAAATTAAGTCCTTCAGTCAATATTTGTAAAGCAGTAAAAGACTTACAAAAAGCCTTAAAAAAGTCGTTTTTTGACCTTTTCTGAATGTAACTGTGAAGAGCCAAAAAAAAAAAAAAATAATCAGTTTTCAAAACTACCCTTAAATCTTCCGTGTCGTCATTCCTTGCGAATATATTGGTAGTCAAAGTCAAAAGTCTGTTTTTTTCAGTCAATTCAAATATTCTTCTGAAAAAAAATTTTAGAATGAACGAAAAAAAGCGACCTTAAAGCCGAATAAACATAAACAAGTTATCGAAACAAAACATTAAATTGGCTCAAAAAAAAAAAAAATTCAAAGAAAATGACAGTGTTCAAAATTTAGAAAAAAAATTCAAATTTTTGGGTCGTGCTGCTTCTTATGATTGCGCAATAACGGTAACTTAAAAAAAAATCATTTGCTAAAATTTCTCAATACAAAAAATATTAGGGCTTCAGAATGCTTTTTGTTTCATCTCAATGCGACCACTTTTCACAGAGATATAGCTCTTCAAAAAGCACTAAAAAAAAGTGTTTTTTTTTGTCCCCTTAATTGTTTTTATTGTTTGTGTATATATTATAATATTTCAAAAAGGCAGACGTGCTGCTATCACGTTTTAAAGTTCGATTTTTCGGACCTTTGGGTCCCCCCCCCCCCATTCCCAGAGGTACTATCAGCTGAAATCATGAATGCCCATTTGATGCTCAGGAGGTCTAAGACAATGACTACCCTTAATGCTGATATACCGTAAGTCTACCTGCCACTGGCTCTTGGACTATTTCTGAAAAAGTCGCAAAAAGTCACAATGGTTATTTTGATTGACTCTTAATCTAAATACTTCAAGGTTAATTTATAGCCTAATTTCATTGCTCAGCAATGCCTAGAAGTCAAACTTTTTTTTATGAAACAAAAAAGTACGATTTTTATCTAAGTCCCAAAAGTCATTTTTGGGACAAATACAAAATCTGCCCTATACTTGAAATATCTCAAAAAGAATTATCACAATTATTCTACTTACGAGTATCACTAGCAAAAAATTGCATAATAATTTTTTTTTTATCACAAAGAATATACAAAAAAGAAAAACAAAATTGGTACTTGCTACCAAAATTGGTACTGCACTTGCTCTAAAAGCTCCCACTTTGGACGTATTAACCGACTAAATGGTTGCAATAAAAATAGCGGAATTAATGAAAAACTAAGCTCATGGAAATTGGAAAATTTGACCAATGTGAGCTGTTTAAAAAAAAAAAAAACAAGTTTTAAAAAAATCGAGTTATAAAAGTTGGAGTTATCGAAGTTAAACTATAATTCTTTTAAAAATGCAATCACTGTTTGAAATATGATTTGCTATATTTTATATATTTTGAATTTTGACTGATGAAGAACATACACATGTATATGTACATGTTTGAAACGTGTCATATTAAAACAATATCTCCTTATTAGCCTTCAGCACACTTAAACTATTTAATTTAGTTAAAAAAGAAAGGTCAGAATTCTGGCTATCAAAATCCTGTATGACCAAAATTCTGTTTTTTTCTTTTTTTGAAAATACTGTACGACCAAAATTCTGTTTTTCAGAATTCTGTATGTCAAAATTCTGTATATCCAAATATCTGTATGTTCAAAATGCTGTAAGTGCAAAATTCTGTTTTCCAAAATGCTGGTTATGTCTAAGTTCTATATTTCGAGGAAAAATTGTTAACAATATCATTGTTAAGCACTTACAAGTATACAAATATAGAATTTCTTGCATTTACATTTACAAAAATTCATTCAAGTACGATCTCTTTACAAACGAGTAAAATACTTATTTGTTATACCAACGTTTTATAAATTCTTTTTTCGTGAAATATTTCTTTTAAACCTCGATATGTCGAAAAAAGTAGAATTTAACGTTGAAACTTAAAATTCTTCAGCAATATTGGTACAAGTCTGAAATTTTTTATTTGCAAAATTCATTATAAAATTTGAGTTTTTTAAGGAAGTTTTACATTGACATCTTAATATTATGAATTTTAAATTAAAGGTACAAAATAGCATTGAATTTTGAACAACAACAACAACTTAAAGGTGCTACCACCAATTGCTTACGAATTAATTTTGGGTATTTTAATTCGTAAGCAATTGGTGGTAGCACCTTTAAGTTGTTGTTGTTGTTCAAAATTCAATGAAATTGACGGAATAAAGAATGGTCAAGTCTAATAAACTGACATTCTAGTATAAATAATACAATACAAATAATAAGGTACAAAATAGCTACATGAAATTTGGCCCCATTGAAAAATAACCCCAAACAAGCAAATTTTCCTCAAAAATGTATATAAAAGCAACAACAAAAAATTGATAATATTTTATGAATTGAGGTCATTTTTCATTGTTTTAGGGCTTCTTTTCATTTTTTTAATTTTTGGTTAAATTTCAGTATGAAAAATGGATTTTTTTCATTTAGTTGGGGTAATTTCTCCAATTTTTTTTTTTCATTTTGAAAATGGGGTAATTTCTCCAATTTTGGGGATATTTATTATATTTTGTTTAGGTTAATTTTTCATTATGATATATGATAATATGTATAATGAGGCTTGAGTGTAGCAACTTTCCGAAATTAGTTTTCCTTACAATTTAATACAAATTTAGACAGTAAGTATTCTTGTATTGTAATATAAGATTTCATTTCATTCAAACTTTCAATGTTCATTCGGTATTTAAGTAAGTCTATATGAGTAAAATTCTTTATTTCAATATTCTGCTTTTCAAAATTCTGCGTATTTAAAAAAATTGATTTTGATAATGTAAAAAAGTGCGCACTTTTTTACATTTTCAAAACCAATTTTTTTAAATACAGAATTTTACTCATAGAGAATTTTGACCATACAGAATTTTAAAATACAGAATTTTGTGTAACCAGAATTTTAAATTACAGTATTTTAAAATACAGTATTTTAAAAACAGTATTTTGACCCCCTACAGTATTTCGACCCCAACCCAATTATTTTCTGCATTTTTCAACAAAATTTTCGCTAACGAAATATCAACAAAAACATTTGCAAACTAAGAGCTGGATTTATGTTGGTATTAGAACCTACAAGGAGGGATAAATCTGCCGATAAACTTAGATTTGCAAATTTGATTAAATATCATTAAATATAAATTAATTTATTTTGCCCAATGGAACGTAAAAAGAGGGGAAATTGTCATTTTGACAGATCCAAATTTAAAAAAAAATTGATTTATTTTACCAATGGAAAACCTCATTAGTTATCCCCTTTATACGCTGGAGTTAATTTCTGATTTATAGAATACATTTCATTTAATCATTTTTGTAATACCATAACTCTCAAAACGATCCTATAAATATTTTCAATGTTAAAATTAAACTATTCAAGTTAAGCATAATTTTACAAGGTATGACTGTAAAAATATTATAAGACAACTATTAAAAGCGATTTCGTAAACTTTTTTAAAGAATTTTTCAGCAGTAACTAAGCGGCATTTCCGGCACGATTATCTATACTTTGGTGTTTGCTTGAATTCCTGTAAAAAGCTCATACACCCATTCAGTCCATTTCGTAAAGATATGCTCTACTCCGGTAAAATAAAAGACACCGAGGTATATTATACACATTTTAAAAATATAAATATTAAATTTTTTATCTTATGAATTTCAGCTAATTGAATACTTCAGCGACATAAACAAAAGAGAATCTGACAATCGAATAGTTTATGATAAAACTATCAACACATGTCTTAATTATAAATTTGGTAAACAGTATGGTTTGCAAGTTCGATCATTTGTTCAGTATTGTGTTCGAAACTCTGATCCTGATAGTTTTGATGCGGTGGAAATACTATTTTTGGGCCTAGTTGGAATGCTTTTGATTTTAGTTTTGATCTCATCAAACTATGATCGCATATTAAAACACAGTCAACCATTGAATTTGCAAGGATATGATTTTTACAAAAAGCGTTTACAGACAAGAAGTGAGTTAGAACGTTAAAACTATGCCCAGTGTGGTTGCTTTTTTTTTCAGAACATTTTCTTTCAGACGAAACAATTTTGACATCGTTTTCGTTGTTTCGAAATTATTATCGATTAATTGTACCATCACGCGGAGAAATGGCACGAGACTTTAGATTTCTCGA
Source organism: Epistrophella euchroma (assembly GCA_947049315.1). NCBI lineage: Eukaryota > Metazoa > Arthropoda > Insecta > Diptera > Syrphidae > Epistrophella > Epistrophella euchroma. The sequence continues at coordinate 112,456,789 of OX346245.1, read as the reverse complement.
AGCTTACAGGTTTTTCGCTATTATTTTGGTAGTTTTTGCACATGTTCTTCTACTGCTAAAGGCTGTTCCAACACTGAATACAGAATTTGCCGAGAAAACATTTTACAAACTTGGATCAAATATCTTCATTAATGGCAGTGTAATTATTCAAATATTTTTGGTTATGAGCAGTTTTCTATTGTGCGTGAATTTTCAAAAAACCATGGCTTTTGAAAAACCTGGCATCTCAGAATGGGGTAAACTAATTCTATATCGATACTTAAGGTAATTCTGTTTTTTAATTTTATTTTAAATTCAGATATGTTATCGATTACTTTTAGACTAGCACCGTCATTGGGTTTTGTAATTCTTTTGAACGCTTCAATATTGCCACGATTACAAGATGGGCCATTCTGGAGACATGTCACTGAACCGGAATATATACTTTGTAGAGAAACATGGTGGACAAATTTATTGTTTATCAACAATTTCACATTGAGGAAAAGTGTTTGTAGATTATAAAAGTATATTTTGTGTAATTAAATTTTAAATAATTCTCTATACAGTGCCTTCATCAAACCTGGTACCTAGCTGCAGATTTTCAATTGTACGTAATTTTGTCGGCGGTCCTCATCATAATTGCAAGGTAAGATTTAGGTAGTTTTTAACTAATTTTTGTATTCTGAAAAAAAAAAAAAACCCAAAAACATGGAAAAATAATGCTGAATTCGAGCCTAAGATTACATAAATCCCTAAGGTATCACCTTGAACTTTAAACTTCGAAATCTGTAAAGCATTTTTTTTTTTGGTTCTATTCAGAGTTTTTAAAGGTAGTTTCAGTCATTTACTTGTTATTTTAAAATTGGCCGATTTCATAAAGCCTTTTTAACGATTTAACAGGATGTTTAACCTTTAAATGGCGTTTTTTTTTCATACAAATAAGTCATTTAAGAATTGAAAAGCCTTTTAAATATTTGTGAAACCGAACATAAAGCACAAAACGCCCAGTTATAGAATCCTCACCCCTTGCAGTTCGTAAAAGAAATTGGTTTAAAGCGATTTTTATTGGTCGGAGATTAAAAAAAAATGATGCAGACCGATCATCTTGGAGTTCTGAACGTTTCTGGTAATAGTAAAATGTAAAAGGGTGGTTATGACTCAAATATAAAAAAAATCAATAAAAAAAATACTGTGTTCGCTGTTCGTATTTAGTAGTATGTATTTATTTACTTCAATTCGCTTACAAGGCAGAACATGAGTCTTTTTAAAAGTTGCTAAACCTTTAAATTAATTTAAGAATTCGTTAAGTTATCTAAAACATTCAGTTTACATATACAATGTACCTACGTATTGGAAAATACAAAAAAAAAGATTGAAATGACTAAGGGCCACTTGCACGAAAGTTTTTTTGACAGCAATAACCTCTGATTTGTAACACTGGTCGACAAAATTAAATTACTTTTTTGTTACAAAAACTGTACTTTTTCAAAGGTTTTTGGTGTGCTGAATTCGAATCTGAGGTCAGAAATATTGTATCACATCACGTTTTTGAGATATTCCCGTTTGAATATTAAAAAAAAAAAAAAAAAACAGTTTTTTGATGTTTTCGAGGTTACGTTAAACCGTGAGGTAATTTGTTTCAACATAATTTGCAACGGTTTCTGAAAGCACTTGTTTTATTTTTTTAAATTCTATTTAAATTTCTTCGATACCTCTCCCCTTCTCCGAGAAATCCTGATTTACTTGTTCATTCTGAAAAAAATATTCTTATTCTTAAATATTTTCCGTTTTCCTTCATGCAAATCAATTTTACTTAAAAAATCAATTTTAATATTTACTTTTTCGTTATTCTACAATATTTTTTCAAAAGAATATCTGGCTTTGAATGAAAAAAGATACTTTATAGAATTTTCGTTATCAATATCTCAGCAAGGAATGCAAAGACGGAAAATTTAAGAGGTAGTTTTGAAAAATGGAATGAATTTTCTACAAGATTTTTACAAAACTCACCGTTAGATTAAGAAAAAGTTCAAAAATTGACTTTTTAAAGACTTTTAGTAAATCTTTTACTGCTTTACAAATGTTGATTATATAACTTTTAGTGAAAAATACCTAATAGTAAAAATAATATATTCAAAAAATCTTAAGATTTGTCTCGATGCAGAATTTTGCATTCTATACCATATCCAAAGTTCTCTGAAATCCCCGCATTATGTGGTTTTTTTTTCTATAATTGCTTTCAAATAGAGCTATAGAGGGGAGGTGGAATTTTATCAAACTGAAATATTTGTCTTGGTGTAATATAAGCACATGAACTTAATTTACCTTTTAATGGCGCAGGAACTTAAGGCTCAGGGACATAAAGCCCAAATTTTATTTTTGTGGCTTATGTCTCACTTGAGTGGGAAATAAAGCCGAAATTAAATTTGGGCGTTAAGTGCCACCCAAATGAGACCCAAGCCCCAAATAAAAATGTTGGGGGTTATGTCCCACTAAATAAGAATTTCCAAATGATAAAACTTGGGGCATTTCACCAACAAAGTTTTTTTTTTATTAATTAAATATAATTACAATTTTAGTTTTAGAGAATTTGATAGAATAAAAAACCAACAATTTTTATGAATTCAAAGTTTCTTTAAATCCAGATTCTTTAAATGCAAAAGAAACTTTGCATACACCCAACCTCGCACTTACTCCAAATCCTATAGTGGCCAAGCAGGAAGGTACAGGGGGGCAGCATGCCCCCCCCCCTCTTACATACCACACTTGGTGCTAGACCCCCCTCCCATAGTACAAAATGATTGCATTAAACCGCTCTACAAAAACCGCCATTTTTTTTTGCGGCGGCTGAGTTTTCGTAATCGTGCCTTATGTTTTTCCTAATTTTCGTTCAAATTAAACACCAACAAGTTATTGTATTGAAATGCGAAATGTTTTTACTCTTCTATGCTTTTTGAAAATTTGGGGCCTGGGTCCCATTTGGGTGGGACTTAACGCCCAAATTTAATTTCGGCTTTATGTCCCACTCAAGTCCCAAAAATATAATTTGTGCTTTATATCCCTGAGCCTTAAGTCCCTGCACCCCTTTTAATGCTCAATCCTATGAAACAAAAAAGATTATAGAATTTTCCGTCTAACAAGTAAAATGTTACGAAATAATATCGGTAGAGTGAAATTTGGAACATATGTTTAATATGTCATAAAAAATAAGAATTAAAAGAGTATAAAAGTACATGCGGGGAAAAGATGTTTTTTTCTAAAGCGGAGGGAAAACTGTGGAACTATTACGTGAAAAACCCCTCCCAAAAGTGGTACATTGTTGAAAGGTGGTATACTTACTTTACTTTACTTTACTTTAGATGGCGCTCACAGCCCAGGATGGACTACGGCCTCAACCAACAAGCCCCTCCAGCCAGCTCGGTCCCTAGCTAGCTGCCTCCAGTTACGCACTCCAAGTTGGTTGAGGTCGTTCTCCACTTGTGTGCGCCACCTAAGGTGGGGTCTTCCTCTGCTGCGCAGACGCTGAATTTTCAGCTTCTTGACCAGGTCGACGTCGCTGTAAAGCCCGTAAAGCTCGTTGTTAATGAAAGGTGGTATAAAATTGTTTAATTTTTCCTCAGAACCAAAAATTTAACAAAATCAGTTAAAATTTTCATCAACATAGCAGTTTTGGGAAGGGTTCTCTGGTAAATTCACAACAAATATAATTTTTTTTTTTTCGGTACGAAAAGTGATGGAATCTAAAATATTAATGTTTTGAAATATTGACCCATGTATTAATCATTATATTGAGTAAATTAATATAATTATTTCATTATGTTTTTATATTATTTTCCTTATTAATAGATTTCCCAAAACGAGAAACTGTTTTTTAGGAATGGGTATTGTTATATCGTTCCTTTCGACAGGTCTAATAACATATTTTTTGGAACTCGATGCTGTCCATCAAGAAACTCCTGAGTAAGTTAAACAAAAAAATATATATATTTTTTTTTTAAGTTAATCATTCAATTTCTTTTTATTTTAATATATAGTTCTTATCGATATTTATTCTGGACCAACGGTGATACTATGTATGAAGGCTATGCTCCGTTTTATACTAATTTTGGAGGATTTGTTTTTGGCACAATAAGTGGATTTATCTACTTGAAATTTAAGAAAGAAGGTCTTAACCTTAAGGAAAAAAAGGCCAAGATAAATTTAATACTTTTTGCATCACTACCCTTGCCATTTCTTTTGTTACTTTCTGGAGAAATTTTCTATCAAATTGAATTTCCGAGGCCATCGATATGGGTTAGCCTGTATGCAGCATTATTTCGAAATATTTGGGCTATAATATGCTGCGCTTTTGTATTATTGATGTCTTTCAAAGCTGGATGTAGGTTACCAAATCGCATTTTATACTGGAGGAAAGTATCATGAAATAGTAGTTTGTAGTAGATTTTTTTTTTTTTTGTCAAATTCCTGATCCTTTTCCAATGAGAAATTCTGTACTTATTTCGAGTTATTTTGGCATTGGTTACAAAAATTAATAATACTCTATAACTGCTTTAAAATATTTATTTGCAAATCTTCAAGAAATACCTCAGACATTGTCGGAACTTCAGGCTAAATATATGTTTTCCAGTTCTTTTAGTCCCAGAGATAGGTCCAAAAAATCATCTCTGGCCTTCCAGGTCGGGGTTTAAAGCCCTCTTGACCGTGTAAAAGAGTAAGAGTCATATGATAGGGAGCAATCAACGTCTTGGATAAGTACAGATCCACTGTTGGTGACTCTACTGTCCAAAAAAAAGCCTGAGATCTAAAAAGGAACCGAATACGTGTAAAACTAATCTGAAAGTCAAGAATTGAAAACATGTTTTTTTTTTATAAACTGTTTTGCCTTTCGATATTTTATAATAAAATGCAAAATAATAATAAACAAAGCAATAATTAGCAAAATGCGATAATGCGAAATATTGAAATGCGATAAAATAATAAGTGAATTAATATCTTGCGAAATAATGAAACGAGGATGAAAATTATTATTTGCAAAATGATGATTTTGCAAAATGTAGGTAAATCTAGCAAAATAAAAACTTTTAAATAAAAATTGCCATCAAACAATTAAATGCAAAATAACTAAAATGCAAAACAATAGATTGCGAAATGAAAAACAGCAAAAAACAAATCAGCCAGATGACCCCTACCTAATTTTAATATATCCATTCAATATAAGCATCCGTCGCATGCTCAAGAACCAAGGCTGTTTCACAATGCGATATGTCGCGTGACAAGATCTCTTCGCAGTTTCTCTCTCTTAAAAAAGAATTTTAAATTGTGAAATAATACATAATCAAGCATTTCTCGTCGTCTCGTCACGTCTTAAAGTTCGAAAAATTGATAAAAAGACGCAACGTGACGACGAGAAATACTTTATTATGTATTATTTCGATGTTTGAAACTCGTTTTTAAGAGAGAACAACTGGTAAGAGATCTCATCACGCTGACGTCTCGTTTTCTCGTCGCATTGTGAAACAGCCTTTTCATTAAGTAAAAATAAAACGGGAACATTTTATGCATGATATTTTTCTCTGAGACTATAAACAAAATAAGAGTTTATATTAATCTAACAAATTTTATTTTTATCTTAGCAATACTCTACAAATTCTCTTCGATGAAGATATTTGTGCCTCTGGGAAGAATTTCTTTTCAGGTCTACCTAATTCACAGTAATGTTATACGATGTCTTGTTGGCTGTGTCCGTCAACCACTTTATGTAAATAATTTAATCGTGGTAAGGATATTTTTAAACATTTTTAAATTTATAATGATTTTTTGTTCGTAAAGAAAATTGAAAATTAATTCCATTTTATTTTACCATATAGACAATGTACATTTTGGCAAGTGTTGTAATTTCATTTATGGTAGCCTTCTTTTTGTATTTACTTTTTGAATTACCTTTAACTACAATTGTAAATTCAGCAATTAAAAGATATGGTATGAATTCGATGCTTTAAAAATGTATGTTTTAAATTAAAGTCTTTTTATTTAACAGATGAGTCTTCAAAATCCCATAACAATAAGACAAAGACGACGTTAAATGAATCAAATTTGGAAGAAACGACACGAACTTAAGCAATATTATAAATTTAATTCTTTTGTATACTCGTAGTCCTTCAATAAAATCAAAATTGAATTTTACTTTTTATTTGTGGTAAAACTTTTAGACCATTGCAATTGAAAATAACCAAATCTACTTTACTACCGACTTAGTGGAAATAGGATCTTTGCAACAACAAAATAATGAACTGAAGTCGAATTTAGTAAAACTTCTTTTGTTATTTTTAATAATCTTCACAAAAACTAAAAGACATTTAAGCATCCGGCTTTTAGACTGTAGAAATTGGGCTACATGAAATTTGGCCCCAATGAAAAATGACCCCAAAAAATGTATATGAAAAGCAACAACAACAACAAAAAAAATTGATTAAATTTTGTGAATTGGCTCATTTTTCATTTTTGGGGCCTCTTCATTTTTTATTTTGGGGTTTAATTTCATTATGATAAATGGCCCCACTTTTTTGGGGCTTTATTTTTTAATTAAGTTTGGGGTCATTTTGAAAATGGGCCCATTTTTTATTACGAACTAGCTGACTCGGCAGACTTCGCACTGCCTCAATTGATAAATAAAAGACCCAAACTTTTGAATAAAATAAACTTAAAACAAACAAAAGGAATCCATTATTAATAAAAAAAAAAATGCTCGGTATGAATGAAGTTTTATTATTATTTTCGATTAATTACACATGATGTTGCTTACTTCGAGTAACTTTATGACGTCATAAAATCGTTCCTAAATTCCAAAGTAAAAGTGTCAAAAAGTAACTTTTTGTAACTTTTTCCAACTCATCTCCTCGATATGAATTGAAATAGTTGATCTGTCAAACACAGCTTAAATGCAATGGTGGATGTTTTGTTTACTTTTTGCCCTTTTGATTTGGAATTGTTTTTAATATTTAAAATATGTTTTTATCAATTTAATCGATTTTTTTTACCGAATTTGATTTTTGGAATAGTTTTCTTTTATTTTCTGATGCATTTTCTTCTTTATATTTGGTTAGTTTTTTATCAAAAAATTCTGTGCCATAAGCAATGAAGAAAATTGCACTTATTTCTGTTCGATTTATACAAAACTGAGTGTAAAGAAATTTATTTTGGAAATATTACACATGTTATTTTGAATTCCTAATAATTATTTTTCCAATAAATTTAATGCAATCACATTTTTCTTGGTTATTCATTCCAAATATATACAATTCAATTTTTTTTTCAACCCCTTTCGTTTGACAGATTAACTATTGTTAATTCTGGTCGTTCCTAAATGAAAAAGTTACCAAGAGTAACTTTCTTAACTATGGCAGATCAACTTTTGTTTTTGACACATGAAATATAGTTAACCACAGTAACATAAAAGAACGCACCAAAGCCTATCTACATCATTGTCACTCACTAAAGAACGCAGTTCTAACATAGCAATACGACTATTTTCTTGATCTGTCGCTCTCTGGTCATCAGTGCGGTTAGCACGTGAGGTAGCTCTTCGCACATTTTATTGACTTTGACGACCTAAGTCAGGTCGTCTTCTCCTCGGCATCGTAAATTGTAATTAATCAAAGTGAGAAAAGTTCTGGCGCACTTAGCAGTGAAGTATCACTATCACAAAAGATCAACAAAAAAAAGAGCACATAACTTAAAATGTCACTATCACAAAGGATCACCGAAGTAAAGAAAGTTCTCGCGCACGTAGCGGTAATCGTCACTCATAAAGATAGAAGAATGCACTTTTTGTCTGAGGTATCGACATATTAGTTGGTTATCAAATGTTATGGTTGCGTTCAGATATTTAATTTGTGACGAAACTTAAGATTTATCAATCTACATAAAAATAATCTGAAAGATAGTAAACAACTTTCATATTTATTTACCTTTTAAACCTTCTCTGGACTTCCACAAATAATTCAAGATAAAAATTAGCCAAATCGGTGCAGCCGTTCTCGAGTTTTAGCGAGACAAACGAACAGCAATTCATTTTTATATATATGTATGTACATATAGACAAACGCCACAATTTTGGGGCCATTTTTAGTTTTTTGGTTGGGGCCATTTTTTATTGAGGCCGAATTTCATGTAGTCTAGAAATTGATAGGAGCAACGAATAATAAAAACATATATATGTAGTATTTAAAAAGGTAATTAGTTTAAACATATGTATGTATGTAATTTTTTTCATTATTTTTTCAAATTTTTTCTGTTTTTTTTATAAAATTGCTCTTCCCGGATAAACGGATCGAAATATACCCCCCTTACCCCCCTAGACGATTTTTTTTTTCTTGGCTCGACCATTGGCGTAGTTAGAGATTTTCCCTAGGGATTTTGTTTAATTAATCGTTGGAATATTTTAGATCTATTTCTCTATAGATCTTAAGAAAAAAATATGTATTGCATAAAAAAGAAAATATCTTGAACGAAACAAAAAGGGGAGAGGGGTGAAGTTCAAATTTGTGAAAATGCACAATCAAGGAGGTTTTCAAGCCTCGATATCAGTTGTATTTCAGCAGATATTTTATTTAATGTGCTGATGAGAGACAATTAAAAAAACTTAACTTTTCTTATAATTTTTCTTAATTTCAATTTTAAAGAAAAATCCCCATGCGAACTTGTATGGAAATTCATATGTTACCGTAAAAAGCCGAAAAAATGAATTTCTAGAATTTGCCGGTAAATCATAGAATTTCTCAGCACCATTGTTAAGAATTGTTTTAGAATATACCGGTAAATTTTAGAATTTCATTATTTCGGCTTTTTACAGTAACACATACATTGACAGTAAATTTGAATTTTACAGTTAAATTATTTCTAATGCGAATTGAGTGAATTGTTCACTTAAATATAATACAATATTCCGAAGACCTGAATGACGGGATGATAGAAAAATTCTAAGGTCGGAGTTGAACTAATATTAGGGCATCAAATACCTGCGCTATAGGGAAGTTTTCGGCTCCAGTATAAAAGAAATAAGTGTGTTCAATAGTACTATCAAAGTTTTTTTAGGAAAAAAAAAAACAACATAAAAACAAATCAGCGCCATTAAACTAATCCGATGATAGGCCTGTCAGCTTTTCAAAACGCTAAACTTAAGTTTTACCAACTTCATGCTTAGTTATAAGCATCACGTACTTTTCTCCCAAATGATGAACACATGTACCAAAAACTTATTTTTATTTAACTAATAAAAATCAGCCTTCGACCTTTTTTCTAACAAAATTAAAAATAATAGTTTAACCAACTAAAGTTTCTATATCAAAGATCTTCTTCTCTCAAAAATAAATTTAAAAAAATTAAAATGAGTCAAATGAAGTGCGTGAAGAGATAGATATTGCCACTAATCTTCGCTTAGGTCAAAAATACTTGTCTCATTCATGAACTTTGTATGAACAGTAAACATCATATCATTTAATGTGCACTGACATAAAATACCCATTACACATTTTCAAGGCCAAGCAGTATACCTAAGCAAACAGCACTATAATTGTTTGTATTAATCAAATTTTAACTTTCAGGTATATTTTTGTGCCAGTTGTAAAATTGTCTCAAACGTGATAAAGACATACATATTTAAACAGCTCAAGAAGTTTCATCATTAATTTTGTAAAAATAAAGATATGTTTTACATTCAAAGTGCATAATAACATAGTTTGTTCTTTTTTTTTAATAAGTTTCCAACGGTTTTAAGCCAAATTTTCAAAATGAAATTATTAGCTTTGTGTTTGTTTATAATATTTCCTTTGGTCATTGAATGCCAATTTAATAGTAAGTGAATTAATGTGAAATAAAATTAAGAAATAAATTTAATGAAATTTGTTATAGTGACAGCTTATAGAAAAATGCCACCTCTTTACATCCTAGACGATTATGATGCTTGTTTGGAAACTCAAAATATTGCAACTTATTGTTTAGCTGTTGGAGAAATTGTTCCTAATGAAACTTCAGCACTTTGGCAGCAGATTGAGGTAAGTTTAATCATAAAGGCTTTATTTATTTTCAATCATTCATAATAAGTTTGCGGCTTTAAGTTTTTCAGTTTTAATAATGAAAATGCGTATTTGTTATTGTTCATTACTTATTATTATTTATTTAAACTTCATAATGGGTTTTAAAAGAAGATGTTTCCGTGTTTTAAAAATTATTAGTCGTTCTAACGTTCGAACATCAACTCTTTCATTTTTCATACTTATTCGTACACATGTTACTTCGTTTTAAAGCTCAAATAAATTTGATTGATTTTTGTTTATTATTAAACTGACCATATCTACCCGCTTACATGCGCGTAGTTAGGAGGGGGGCAAGGTTGTAGATTTTTGTTCGTATGCACCGAATGCGGCTGAACATCATCCAAATTGAATGGAAATTTTTTTGTGGTATTTGTATTGCACCATATAATCACACTACGGGGATAAAAATTGGAAAATTATTCTGAAAAATTCGGAAAGTCGTGATAACAATTAGAGCTTTCGACTATCGAAAGAAACAGTAAAAATTTAACCAATTTAGGTGGAACGAAGTTCGCCGGATCAGCTAGTAGAATTATAAAAATAATACAATTTGTATTGAATTATTATGCTCATAAAATGTTGAAAATAATATTTTTTTCAATTGTCTCTCACCAGCACATTAAATAAAATATCTGCTTAACTACAACTGATATCGATGAGCGTTGAAAACCTTCTTAATTGTGCATTTTCACGAAACAAAATTTCACCGCCCTCCTCTTTTTATTTCGTTGAGGGTATTTCCTTTTTTAGGGAAATAGTAAAAAATAGGAAATAGCGAGAATAATCCATTTTTTGACTTAAGTTTGATAGTAAATTACGTAAAAACAAGGTCGCTTCAACACCGCATAACTAAACGTGGTACCTACTTTGCAAAAGCAAACAGAAGATGGTTTTTAAAAATCGACAAAAATTTGGTTACGTTTGGGAAAATATCCCGTACTCAGTAGGTACAGCCATGATTTCGAACTTGTGGTCCGCTGGCTGGTCCGCATCCAAACAAATATAAAACTTAATGTTAAGTAGAGTTACTGGCTGAACAGAATAGAATGACGGAACTGAAGCCGCAGACGGAACTGGAAGAGCTGTCAAAAAGTGTCGTACGTTATTTTTTTTACATGTCCACAATGGAGCTGTACAGCTTTGAAAGTATTTTAAAGAAAAACAAACGAATATTCTTGTGTACAAGCTCAGAGTTCACATTTTTTGTTTCCAATAATTTTCCTTTTAATAAATAATTTTTTTCGCGATACAAATAACCACAATATTTTTTTCCGACCCAAAAAGTTGTTTTTTTTCTTCATACAAATTGAAACGTCAAAAGTGCCGTACGTGAAAAGCTAAAAGTTGGTGAACTCTTCCGTCTGCGTCTGCAGCTCCGTATGCGTCTACGTTCCGTTGTGTTCGCAGCATTGAATTTGCGTGTATTTAATATTTTGACAGCTATTCCGGCTCCGTCTCCGGTTCCGTCTGCGTCACCATTCTGTTCAGCCAGTTATAAGCCACTACATTTTTGTTTTCACTTTTAGCTCATTGAAAATTAAACTAAAATAGTACGAATAATTTATTACTGAAATTTTGATATGAGTGACTGCATACACTTACATTTTTCAGCTTCTAGCAGCTTTTTTTTGACATTTCAGAATTAAAAATGAAAACATATTTTTGAAAAAAAAAAAAAAAAAAAAAAAAAAAACATTGAAAACAATTTTTTTTTATCATTTTTGACAAAAGGGATTCAGATCTTACCACTAAACCTACCTTCAAATTTTGTATCAATTACTAAGTTAGGAAAGCCAAGTGGCGAAGTAACTTTTACGAAATATTGAGCCATATATAGTCTTTCTCTTAGGGGCCAGTTATAGTTATCATTGAAATTCATCGTTGAAAATTTTTAATTTAAGATTTAGGGCACTTAAAAAGAAAAATCAGTAATTATTTTGATACCAATATGAAGCTGACGACTCAATTAATATTTATTGCAAAAAAAAAATTCGATTGGGTCCAACCTTCTACATAAATTGGCTTTCATTTTTTCAATGATTGCACTACCTTATCAATGATCATTGAAAAAATAAAAGACATTTCGTGAGAAAGGTTGGGCCGAAATTAATTTTTTTTTTTGGCCAGATATATGAATTTAGTCATAAACTTTGTTTTGGCATCAAAATAACCATAGATTTTGCATCCTAAACATATTAGAATACATCATTAAAATTTATGATGAATTTCAATGATAGCTATAACTGGCCCTATAGTTTAAACTTTCAAGCCCAATGAAAATATTTAGCTCTAAAGTCATTGAAATAATAAATGTCGTTTTACCCACATTTACCCTATAGACATATTTTTAAAATTATTTAGCCCCAAAATGATCCTTTAACCCATTCACTAAATATCTATTCCCTTTTAAAATAAAAGATTTTAAAATCGATCATTGATTATGTTCCAATTCACCCTATAGTTCCTTAAAATATCTACATATACAACCTCAGTATAAACCTATATATATAAAGTTCTTTTCATAAATGCATTGTCTGATCCTATCTTCGCCTCTTCTGGTGTTCCTCAGGGTAGCCATCTTGGCCCACTACTATTTGTGCTTGCTATTAATGACGTGTGTAGAGTAATTTTCTTCTCTATTTAAGCAGATGACATCAAAATAATAAAAGTAATCTCATCTACTCACGACTCTTCCCTTCTTCAACTTGACCTAAATACATTCCTTACCTAGTGTTGGTGTGATAAAAGCTTCCTTGAACTTAGTGTTTCTAAATTACAATCTATGACTTTCTCCCGTAAACGCTTCAAGTCCTCGAACCTATTACTTCTTCTTCACGAACGTGCTTGTCCTTATTGTTTCCTCTATTCGTGATCTTGGGATAATATGTGATAAGGAGCTAAACTTCAGCTCTCACATTGACCACGTTATTGCGAAAGCAAACTGTTGCCTCGGGTTTATAAAACTGTGGTCTAAAGAATTTTCTAATCCCTATATGTCACCAAGTCTATATACACCCACATACATACGTCCGTCCTATCATTGAACATGCTAGTTAAATTTGGTCACCCTTTCAACTAACTCAATCTCTTCGAATTGAAGCAGTGCAGCGAAGATTTCTTCGATTCGCGTTGCGCTATTTGTCTTGGTCCGCCGATCCCTATGTTTTACCACTTTATGAAGACCGTTTACAATTAATTGGATTAAGCACTCTTGCTCAAAGTCGTCGTCGTGTCGCTGACATAATATTTATCCACCAACTTATCACTGGGTATATCATTGATTTTCCTGCATTACTAACTGGCTGAACAGAATAGAATGACGGAACTGAAGCCGCAGACAAAACTGGAAGAGCTGTTAGAAAGGTGTCGTACGTTATTTTTTTTACATGTCCACAATGGAGCTGAACAGCTTTGAAAGTATTTTGAAGAAAAACAAAAGAATATTATTGTGTACAAGCTCAGAATTCACATTTTTTGTTTCCAATAATTTTCCTTTTAATAAATAATATTTTTCGCGATACAAATAACCACAATATTTTTTTCCTACCCAAAAAGTTGTTTTTTTTCTTCATACAAATTGAAACGTCAAAAGTGCCGTACGTGAAAAGTTAAAAGTTGGTGAACTCTTCCGTCTGCGTCTGCAGCTCCGTATGCGTCTACGTTCCGTTGTGTTCGCAACATTAAATTTGCGTGTATTCAATATTTTGACTCCGGCTCCGTCTCTGTCTCCGTCTGCGTCACCATTCTGTTCAGCCAGTAATTAATACTAATCTAAGAAATTTAAGATCTGTCACTTTTGACAAATTAAGAAATTTTGTTGAGGAATCTTTTTGTTGAGATATCAGTAGTTATATAGCGTGTGATGCATTTACGTTTAAGAGATGGAACTGCTTTTTTTCAAAAACTATGTAAAGGTATATAAAAACACTCGAATTATACACAAATGCAAGTCAGCAAACTTGATTAATGATGACGGAACATTTGTATTGTTTCGCAACTCATAATATGTCAATTTGTACATTATTTTTCGTATGGGAACTTCTCAATATTGGAAGGCCGTAGGAAACTGAATGCATTGACCTTGTTGTATGAGACATTATGTATAGGTACGATTGGATTTAATATTTGGTTTTTGGAGTCTTACGTTGTTTTGTTCTTTTCTTCGAATTTATACATATGTACATACGTATACAGGGTCTCCCATAATCCATGGTCCAATCCAAAACACGTGAAGGGCCGGGCTATGATCTCTCAGAATTTATAGTAACCATACTAAATCATAACGGTTTTGCATCAGTTTGTTTTTTTGAAATTAAAAAATAAACATCCGTTAATCGAAAACCCTTATATGATTCGGTATGGATAAGTTACATGAATTCTGAGAAGTTATAGCCTGATCTTGGGTTGTTTTTTGGACACACTGTTGACTTCAGGGTGTCGCAGAGTCAACGATTCAGTCGAAAACCATGAGTTCCTGCGGTAATTTTAAGTCGAATAACTTATGAGGTAATATTCTCGTTTTTTTATTTCTTTTCGAGTTATTTATGATTTTTGGTCTCATTTCTTTAACAACTGCCTCTAACTTGGCCAAATTGCAACCAAATCCTGAGTTTAATTTATGTATTTACACAAGAGCAGTTAGAAATTTTTGTCCGCCCTACAAATTTATTCTTTGCTGGTTTAACGGCTTTCCCGCAATTTATTGTTGGCCTTTTTTAGTTTTTTTTGTTTTTTTTTTATCATTTTTTCTTTTTCCTTTTTTACTTGCGAGAATAGGGTGAGTTTAGGATGCATGCAAAAAATCGAACTCGAGCGAGATAATCAATTCCGCAATTTTTTTAATGTGTACTGGTGGCATTTGTATGGTCTACATTTTGGTAAAAAAAATTACTAAAATACGCTTTTAACGGTACCTGCCATAGAACCGTTTTTTTTTTTTTTTTTTTTTATTTTCGACTTTCTCGTTAACCGCTTAACCGAATTTGATCAAAATGTTTACTTAGGTGGTTCTATCAAGTTAGAAGAATACTGTATATGCACATACAATCATACATATATTTTCAAAAAAATATTTTTTCGATTTTAAAAAAAAGTTCAATTTTTTTTTGAAAACGGGTTGATGAATTTTTTTGAAATTATGGTTTTAGTTGTATATTATTATATTCTTAAAAATGGTGTACAAATTTTTTTTTTTTTAATTTCAAGAAATTTTATATATAAAAAAATTATTTTTTTCCAAAAATTAAAAATTAAAATATTTCAAGTACATACTTGTTTTATAAATTTAAAGAACGTGTTTCATGTTTTTTTTTCATATTCAAATTTCCATTCTTTAGTTTATTAAATGGATAAATACATATATAATTATTAATTATATATTTCAAATTACACTCAATCTTTGAAATTCAAAAAAAAAAACTTTTACTACAAAAGCAAGTTCGTGCGACCCAGTCCAGTCGTGCATTTTATTTACTTTGAAATCACAATCTGTTCTCTTTAAAATAAGAGACATTTATTTACAAAGCTAAAAAAATACATTTAAATATTTATTAACACACAATAAAAGACTATACGTCTGTTGAGCGTTGATGGATAGATCCAAAAGTAGAAAACAAATTAGAAAAACCGTTAAGAAAATTTTACAAAAACATATTTAAATTTTCTTGAATTTTTGTTTTTGTTTCTAATTTTAAATGTATTTTTTATTAAAAAAAAAAAAAGAACAAATTGTACTGCTAAGATAAACTTAACCTCTATGTCGACTTTGCTATTGTAGGATAGCGAGCAAAAGATTTTGAAGAAAAGACCAGGGCCCTATTTCATAAAACTACAACACTAATAATTATTTGTGAAATCACTTGTAGTTTGTAATTTACTAGAGAATTCCTGTTTCATAAAAAATTTAAATAGACTTATATCTACAAGTATCTCAAATTTGTAGCTACAAGTAAATTTACAAGTGTGGCGAACTTTTCTGTTTCATAAACCTATTTGCGTACAAAATTATTAGTAACGGACTTGTAATTACAAGTTAATTTATTATTAGAGTAAAGAGACTAATAAGTTAAATAATTTTTAGAAAGCTAGGCTGATTTGCAGTTGTAATTTATTGCTTCATTAACGTGTTTCTAAAAAATTTAAATAATGGTGTCGAAAAATGGAATAAGTGAAGCAAAGGCGAATAAAAGAAATATATACTAATAGTCCAAGAGCTAACAGCAAATATGAGGGTGAAGTGGATATCAAACACAAAGGTTTGGGAGGTTTTTTTCTAGGCCTTTGGTAGGGGAGGGTGGTTAAAGATAGTGATTTTTCACTTAAACTGATTTTTAAAAACAGGGAATATTCCTCTGTTAAACCCCACTGTATATTTCTGGCAGTGTCAAAATAAACTGATGATACCAACCCTTATACAACATTGTGCAACACAGCTGATGCTTATGCAACTGCATCAGCAACAACGCATCAGGATTATTTTTTTGATTCTCGTTTGCTTGCAGTTTGCTTAAAATTTGTTGCAAGTTTGCCATGATGAACTCGTTACACACAAAGTGATGCTAGTTTGATGCATTTATGTACGTTTGATGATGAAAGTGGTTGTAAATCAATTCGGCAACGATACGTTCCTGAATTTACGCCCCTTTACCTTCCTGTTCCCCAGTTTCAGAGTTCGTAAGAATTAATCTTGGCTTTAATTAAATGACACTACTTTTGAATGGCGGCCCTGTGATCTTGATCTATTAACGGTTTTATACAATAAAAAAAAAATTAAAAGAAATCTCAAAGAAAAGACTATATATCTTAAATTTGGTAAAAAAGCTTATACTATTAATTGGATCGTCATAATTGAAGCCTTTGCACTCAAGACAGACTATCTTTTTCTATTTAAAAAAAAAATAATTTAAGTTATAATATTGACAAAAATAAAAGAATGCAATTTGTATAACTTATCTAACATTCAATAAAAAATTTGAAAATACAAATTTTTCAGCTATTGAGGAGTTGTTAAGGAGAATAGGACCATGATCCCTGCAATGCGACAGTAGTTATAATCATGCTCTCTCAGCCAAACAGCAGATTCATTACATTAACTTTAATTTCAATATTTTGCTCTCTAAAAATGAGCAAATTATTGAAATTGAAATAAAAACACATTTGAAACGAAAAAGTACAACTCCATACTTTATTTGTGCTTGTAACTACAATTCTACAAGTACAAGGCTAATAGTTTTATGAAATAGGCCCCAGGATTCGATATTGTTACTCTGACATTTTATTAAGTAAAAAAGGTGAAAATCAGTTATCGAGAGCTGTATTTATAGACTAAAAATAATACGGTAAAAATATATAACTTAACAGAATAGCGGGAGGATCATACGATAAAAGAAAGAAAAAGTTGTTTCGGTTTCTATTTACTTTTAAGCTGTGTCAACTTAGAGTAAACAACATTATGTTGTGCAAGAGCAGTCACACAAAAAAAAATTATTTAATGCCTACACTATTTTTAATTACAGCTGAACTAAAAGCTTTGAGGCAATTCTCCTCGCGAGCCATATTCATAATTTAAGTTTGTAATAATAATCGTAATCGGTAATCAGCCAATTTCGGTTGATTAGTGCCAATCAGAATCTTTGAGAAATAAAATTGGTCCTTTAAGTATTTTATAATAATAATTGGATTCAAATGTATTGTGTTCTTATACTCCTATAGACATTTTCATCAGTTACTAAACTTCATTTTCAACATAACTACCTTTACTTTGGAGTTTGTTTGGATCTTTGTCAACAAACAATCAGTAATTTAAACTCATCTTTAAAGGAAGAACTTTACGCTGGAACAATTAAGAACGAAGAAGTATAAACTACATTTTCTTAATCCATGCGTTCACACTTCTGACGAAAGATTTTACTTTACAGTTGATTGAATACTTTTCTGATATTTACAAAAAAGATGCTGATGTAAGATCAAAAAATGAAAAAACTATAAATATTTGCCTAAACTATGACTTTGAAAAAAAGTATAGTTTACAAACACGCTCTTTTGTCGAGTATTGCATGACAAATGATATACTTCCAAATTACAGTAAGTAAATTCTTTTACGTTTTTAAATATTTTACTCGAGCACGAGCGATGATGTTGTTGACTTTCATTGCAGATTATTTAGAAATTGTTTTTTTGGTTCTCCTTGGAACACTTTTATTTTTGGTTATTGTCTCATCAAACTATGATCGACAATTGAAAAGTAAACAGCTTAATTCTCAAGGAAATGAGTTCTACCAACAGCATTTACACACACTCCGTAAGTTATAATTATAAGGGCCACTTGCACAGAAGCTTATTTGACAGCAGTAACTCCTGATTTATAAATAATTAAAGCTATCTGACTGATTTGAATAAAATCACGTTGTTTAAAAAGTTATCTACTCCTCGTTCTCTGGATAAATATTTAAACTGTGAATAGCTCTCACGTCAAATTTTAGAATTTCTTATACGAGAAAGCAAGTCAAAGCGTTAAAGTTTATTTATTTTTTAATGTGTTTTGTGTTTGTTGTGTTGGTGATTCTGAGAAAATATTCTTATCCGCTTGTTATTTAATTTCCGTTCGTGTAATTAAAAAAACGAGAAGTTTTTATTTATTTGTTTAAACTAAGATAGTTATCCTGAGTTTTACGTATTTATCCGTTCGTTTTATGCAAGTGGCCCTTATTTGTTTATATTTAAATTATATTTTTTTTTTATTTTACAAATTTGTCAGAGGATACTTTATTGACTTCATTTTCAATATGTCGTAACTACTACCGCCTAATGATGCCAGCAAAAAGTGAACTGGCGCGAGACTTAAGATTTCTCGAAACCTATAGATTTTTTGCTACTCTCATGGTGGTCTTTGGACATGTGCTGCTTTCAATTAAGGGGGTTCCTTTGCAGAATACTTACTTCATAGAACAAATTTTCTACAAAATAGAGTCACAACTATTTATAAATGGAACAGTTATCATTCAAGTGTTTTTGGTTATGAGCAGTTTCTTGCTGTGTGTTCATTTTCAAAAAACACTAGCCTCGAAAAAACCTGGGATAACAGAGTGGGGTCAAATGGTTTTGTATCGCTATTTGAGGTAAATTTGAAAGTAAATGATTTATGTGTAGGCAAAACATAATATTAAAAATATTTTAACAAAAAATAATAATAATCGGACTTATTTTATTTTAATATCCTTAAATAGATTAGCTCCTTCATTAGCTTTTATGATTCTATTAAACGGTTCAGTCCTACCACGCTTTCAAGAGGGACCATTTTGGAGACACACTATTGGTGCTGAAAATGTTCTTTGCCAAGAAACATGGTGGAGAAACTTGCTTTTCATTAATAATTTTACTTTAAGAAAGAGTGTGAGTGTTATGAAGGAAATATTTTTTTTTCGGAAAAAAAAATTATTTATTGATTTTTATTAAAGTGCCTCCAACAAACCTGGTATCTTGCCACTGATTTTCAGCTTTATGTTGTATTTGCTGCTTTACTCATCTTTATTGCAAGGTAAATACTTTATAAGTTACTAAAGAACAATTTGTACTACTACTCAAGGGCGTACGCAGGGGGGAGGGGGCAGTTGCCCCCTAATAAATATTACTTCCCTAAATTTTGTTTGTTCAGTAATGCACAAATATTAATTTTTCTTTAAACATGTTCGTCATTACAAACAAAACGTTTCAGTATTTCTATACTAACTAGCTAATATTATGTACACTATGGTGTTTGTTATTTCCCAAATCAGTTTTTTTGATCAGAAAGTAAAATGATGATCATACAGGGTGGGGCAAAAGGTATGAACCGGTTTTGACCGGCTGGCGCTCGGCCTGTGGTTGTGGTAGGAAAAGGGGAGGGTTCTCGTTGTGGCAGTGAGAGAGTCTAGTTTTCTTCAGTAGCAACCATGGTTTGGACGGAAGAGCATCGTGGGCTCGCTGTTAGGACTTTTTTTGAAAATGGCCGTTCTGTTATCGCCACGCAGAGAGCCTTCGTCTTTTTGACGGGTGACGTGGAGTGGCCTGCGCGCTCGCTCACCAGATTTGAGCATTTGTGATTTTTTTCTTTAAGGGCACATAAAGGAAAAAGTTTTTAAACTTCGTCCACATACCCTGGAAGAACTTAGGGACATAATCAGAAAGGAAATTACGGCAATACCCATCGAAATGGGCAGGACAGCGGTTGAAAACTTCAGAATTCGCCTTCAAGAGTGCATCGCAGCTGACGGCCGCCACCTACGTGATATCATCTTAATGTAAAAAACTAGATTCTCTACTGAATTAAACAATATACTTAGGCCGTGTGTGAATTGGATTAAATTTGATCCCAAAATTAAATTTTGACACTATTGAGGTGAATATAAGACGTCAAAATTTAACATGCTCCGGGGGCACGTTAAATTTGTGCTGCTAGATTAAATTTTGACGTACAGATTTTGTTTGTTTTCATGTGCATAAAAAGAACATAGATGCATTAATAGGTAACTCAAAATATAATTAAATGATTTTACTCTAAAATTATTATGAAAAGGTTCAACGCCAATTTGTATTATCTTGTTTCTAGAGCCACAATGAAGACTACTAGATCCTTGCTTGCAGAGAAGTAGAAGTAGAACATTAGTTTTTTGTCTTGGATACAACTTCTTTTGTGCTACGAGTTTAAATTGACGCAAAATAGAACCCCGAATCTGGTGGTTAAAGTGAAATTCTTAGAAAAACACATCGTTCTGAATGAAAAGTCTCCATACAAAAGGTCATTACATCTCAAAGATGAATGGATTGATACCCTTTATTCCTCTGAAGAACAACATTTGCTAATTGCAGCAATGATAACGAACATTAAATAATTAAATAAAGTTGCCAGCTCAGTGTGACCACCACAAGCGGCCAGAGTTTCTTGCGTCTTGTATTTTTGTTCTGCAGCTGCTTGCAACAGAATACGAACCATAAGCGTTCTTTGTAACATGCCCAGTGTAAGAGCACTCTCTTTGAACTCATTAGAATGGGCGTTTAATTTAAAACTCGCGAAATTTATTAATTGTATTCACCCCTGCAGAAACGTCAAAATTTAATGTGGGATCAAATTTAATCGAAATTTTAAACGAATTCGCACACGGCCTTAAACATAATTTCTGTTAACTGGTTCATACCTTTTGCCCCACCCTGTATAGTAAAAATCGGATATCTGCAGTTGTTCGGGAGGAAAAAAAATACGTAAAAAGTTCATAAATTCCGTGCAAAATTGTATGGGAGGCACGGGTTAATGAGCTCGACCAAGTTTTTTTTTTTTTTGGTCCATTAATTTACTGTACCTAGGACATACACTTTTTATACAGGGGTGTCTGATCCAAACAAAAAATGAGTTTGGGAAATAACGGAAACCCTTACATTCATGCACATGCTCTTAAAATTCACCTTTTCAGTCAAAATAATGAAACGGAGTTTTTTATAAACACTGAATATTAATTCTACGTTACAAGGTCTGGGTCAACATTCTTTTTTCAAAATTTTTCTTTTCCAAATTCTATTTTTTGAAATTCTGCTTTTCAATATTCTTTTTGACAAAATTCTTCGAATAATAAAAAAAAAAAGTTTTGAAAAATTAAAAAAAAAAATTTTTTTAACTTTTTTTAAAATTTGTTTTTTACAATTTTAAAAGTTATAATTATGTATTTGTGAATAGAAATACCAAATGTTATTTTTTTATTTTTTGCTATCGTCGCTTAAAAATGTTGGTTGCTCGAAGTCATGTAATGAAGTTTTTTTAAGCCATAACACACGAGAGCAATTCAATTCAATGGGGAAATTGAAGCTTGTAGACGAGGAAGTTGAAGAGTACAGAAAAAAAGGGCAAAATATTCTTCCTTGTTGTGAGCGGAATAACAAATTGAACTACTAATACAAACAAAAGAAAATGGACCTAAGCGCGCAGCCTTAGCCAAATAAGATTTCCTAAGAAAATAGCTAAAAATATCCTTTATTCACACGAAGATACTAGTTGCTGGAGATTTTTTGACGTTTTCTTTAAATTT
This sequence comes from Epistrophella euchroma, assembly GCA_947049315.1. NCBI lineage: Eukaryota > Metazoa > Arthropoda > Insecta > Diptera > Syrphidae > Epistrophella > Epistrophella euchroma. The sequence goes on along the minus strand of OX346245.1, from coordinate 112,434,663 downwards.
CCTTAGTCTGGATTTACATTGTTCAACTTTTCCCATAAGTTTTTTCCAGAAATCGGGTGAAATGTTCATATGGTCCGATTTTTCCAATGAGAATTTCTGTCGTTGCACTCTTCGGTCTTATTGCTTTCCTCTTCATTTTTCATTAAGATTTACTTACACCATCAAATAAACGAAACATGTATACTAAACACACACAAGAAACTGGAAAGGAGATGAAAGAGAACCAAAATAGGCTGGAAAAATCGGATGAGTTTTGCGGAACAACCGATTTCTTCCATCCCCCTCACTTCTTACCCCGCTCACCCAGGAACAAGTGATCGGAAATGGAAAAGTTGAACAATGTAAATGCAGACTTAACAATCTCTTGTACCTTTCACACGCAAGCAACAAACCCCGAAGAGATTTGCTTATTTTCCTTGGTTGAACGCACACAAACGGGGAGATTTTGTTTACCCTTCTTTCTTCCTGCCTTTCTCGCCGATGAACTGATTGTTGCCTTGCGTGAATGTGGACTTAGTTTGTTTTCACAAATTATTATAATTTGTACCGACCGATATCTTGTTTAAAAATAAGAGGAAATGCAACAACAACTCCCAATTATTCCTGTGTACGTGTCTGCAGGAATGGAGGAATGGAGTTTATTTCCGAATCCGAACGGCTAAGGTGAGCGGCACTTTTCATGCCTCTGGCATGACAGTCCAACGCACTAACCATTACGCCACGGGGTAGTACAATTTTTGTGTACTAATTATTATACCGATATCTTGTTTAAAAAAAAAAAAATGAAATGTCAGTTTGCCCCCCCTAATAGAATTCCTGCGTACGCCCTTGAAACACAGCTACGATCTACTTTTGATTTTTTGTATCAGCAATATAAGATTAATATTTTGTTCTCTTAACATCAATTGGGAAATGGTTTCTGACTTATAGATTTCCCAAAACAAGAAACTATGTACTAGGATTAGCCGTTATAATCTCATTTCTCTGCACAGGGCTAGTAACGTACTTCCTCGAGCTTGATGCAGCACACCAGGAAACTCCAGAGTAAGTTACATTTTTACCTAGCTTAAAATATTAATACCTACTTTTTTTTCCAAAAATATTACTTTCGCAGTTCATATCGATATTTGTTTTGGACTAATGGTGAAACGATCTATAAAGGTTATGCGCCTTTCTATATGAATTTCGGAGGATTCGTTTTCGGGATAATAACTGCTTTCATTTATTTAAAATACAAGGATGAAGGCTTGGATATGAAAGGAAAGAAATCAAAACTTAACAGGATAGTCTTATTATCTTTTCCTTTGCCATTCCTTATGTTGTTGTCTGGGCAAATCTTTTATAGTTTCAAATTCATAAAACCTTCCGTATGGATTGCCATCTATGCCGGAATGTTTCGAAACGTTTGGGCATTATGGTGTTGTTCTCTCGTTCTTTTAATGGCATTTAAAATTGGATGTAAGTATTTATGAATTTTTTTTTATTATTATTAATTTTAATGAAAATCATGGATATTTTATTTTTCTAGCCATTTTATATAGATTCTGCTCGTTGAGGATTTTTGCTCCTTTGGGCCGATTGTCGTTCCAAGTTTTCTTGATTCACACTGTAATCATCCGTTGTATTGTCGGTTGTATCCGTCAACCTATATTTATTAATAACTTAGTATTGGTAAGTAGGGTTTTTATTTATTTTTTATTTGAAAAGTTTAATTTTTGTTATTAATTATTTTAGACTATGTACATAGCTGCCAGTGTGGTCATATCATTTTTCTTTGCATTTTTCTTGTACATTTGTTTTGAATTGCCCTTAGCCAATATTATTAATGCAGCTATCAAAGGACTTGGTATGAACCTAATTCTATATAAATAGTAATTTATTTCTTCGATTAATTTATTTTCATTTTAATTTTATAAATAGGAACACCTCCAAGATCTACAAATTCCTCTCATCAGACAGCAAGTCGTCCAACCAAAGAAAGAAAAGAGGATATAGCAGAAGCTTAAAAATTGAAGGGCCACAGATCATGGCTATTGGAAATCAGCTTAAGTTAAGTTTAAGTTATTTACAAAAGTATTTTAGTTTCTTGTCTATTTGATATACATGTACATATGTATATATATTATACGTGTCTATATAGGGTGTCCAGTAAATAATGAATAACCTTGCAACCAGTCATAGCAGGCCTTATGACCTTGTAGAAAAAAGTATTTAAAAAAATATTTCCCATTTTTTTTTTTAATTTAAAAAATTACGACTTTGCTCAGATACCTTTAACACTACGACAACCAATGAAGGATTTGTATTCTTTTCTTTTATTTTTATAATTTTCTTGAATAACTATGCAAATAGATAATACTTGATTTTTCATTTTTTTTTATTATAATCTTTTTAATCTCATTTTTCAATACAAAATATTTATTTTCACAAAAGTTTAACAATCTCTAAAAAAAATAAAAATGTATGAGAACATGTGTGGCCAGTTACGTTAAAAACTTCCGTGTTTAATCTTCTTTTCAAAATGGTACAATTTATGGTTGTGCCTTCAAAAATAACAAATAAATTTCATCCTCAGAAGCTTACTATACCATGACTTTTAAATCTACATATCGACGGTTAAACTTCTTAACCTCGTAAGTCGTTTATGCAAGTTTTTCAGAAATCGAAAAACCTTTTCAAACAATTAAAAAAAATGAAAGAAATAAAAAAAATTGATGAAACACTGTACTTAAAAAAACAAGATTTAAACAAAGATTAGGTGTGTTTTATGAAAAATAACCGTTACTGAATAACTGCTAAGGATAGAGGAACATGCAAATGATAGAAATTAGGCCCATTTGCTGCAACGAAACTGGTGCAACAGAAACACACAATAAAAGGGTGCATCCTAGGGCCATATTTTGTTCGGAACATTTTTCCGAAATTATGGAACGGACTTAGGAGTTATTTTTGACTTAAAACATGAACCCTCGCTGAAAACAGCTTATTTTGCTTTTTTTTTCGAAAAAAAATTTGTAAAATAACGAAAAAACTTTAAATTGCAATAAAGATGATTCTTAAAAGCAGTTTAACCCTTATTCAGTTTTAAGTCGGGCATAAGAAATGAAAAACATATTCTTTTTCAAAAAAAAAAAAAAAAACATGCCAATAAATGGTGAGAAGTGCTGATTGGAAGCGGGCAACGTTGAATCAAACCGGGCACCCATAGGCAAGGCTTGTGCAGTTCATGGATGAACTGGTTGTTTGTTCGCTGACTGAATAAATGCACTTTTATTACTCAAAATGCCAAAAGATTGCTCTGAATTTCATGTTTTTTTTGCATTAATAATATTTTTTTCGAATTTTTCGACATACGAGGTTATGAAGTTTTAAATTTGGCTTTTTTCTTTTACTTTCAATAACAGAGCAAATCTTATTTGAAAATGCTTTATAGTGGATTAAAAAGAGATTTTATTTCGTTTTTCTGTGTCAGTGTACAAAAATTGATTTTCTCCTTAAAAATTTGTTGGATAGTACAGAAACGCCTATCAAAACCATGTATTCTGAATTCTGATAGCAGTGAATATGGGGAAATTATAATGGAATCAATAAACCTCTCCAACAAAGATGTTTCGATGGAGTTGAAAAAAAAAGAATGTGGATCAAGGCATGGCGGGAAGCAAGAGATATGTAGGTAGGTAGGTACCACGATATACAGAAACAAGGTATGCTCATTACATACACCTAAGTCGCCATATTGGCATTTTTATGACGTCACAATCATCTATGAGCATTATTTTCTTTTTTAAATGAAGATTAAAATTTAGAATTTAGCATTTAAACAAATTATTTTTAAGTGCTAGGGACTGTGAAAATAAAAAAACAATCCAATGAAATTGAATTATCTTTTTGCTCTCCCAAGAAACACAGATGATTGTGACGTCATACAGCTAATGAGCATACTTCGTTTCTGTTTATCGTGGGTAGGTACATCATACATGGAGTACCTGTATTAGTTCCAGAGAATTTGACCCGCAAATTGTAAACAAAAAAACAAGCTAGAGATTGTCATTATTTCGCTGGTTCCAGTATTTCAAATTTAATTAAACAGCGAGGCCCACATTTATTGATGAAAATAAAAAGCAGTTTTATCGTTCGTCGTCATTTCTGTGCACATTTACTATACCGGTGTAGGTAGGGCTCCTTGTAATATTGTAATAACAAACTAATAGTTGACTAAAATTTAACACAAACAATCGATCGACTGGCTTTATACCTTTGCTTATGTATAAACTACCTACACATAGGTTTACGTATATATCTGTCAAAAGAATACCTTTTGATGAAAATTTTACTGAATTTCAACCCCTTAAAGGTATATAGTCAAGTAAAATTAACATAAATAACCACAAAACAATTTACTCGGCTCTTATTTTTTTTTTTACTTTTGTTTTTTTTTTGTGTTAAAAAGTATTTTCTTAAACTTTTATCCACAAACATTTGTGACAACTCTTTCGACTTAAAATTTTGAGTTAAATAAAATGCACGACTGGGTCGCACGAACTTGCTCTTGTAGTAGAAGTTTCTTCAAAATTTAAAGATCATAATAAATTAAACAGATAGAAATTTACAGTAGCATCGAATATTAAAAACAGAACTATTACTTACCGCCGTAATATTCACGCCGTTTAAAACTTGGTTTATAAGCCCTTAAACCGACTACATTTAACCGAACTAAACCGATAGAATTTAAACGACAAAATCTCGTTTAAATCGGTAATATTCACTCCGTTTAAGCAAAAAATTCCATTCGGTTTACGTCGGTTTAAATTTGTGATTTAAACCGACCGTCGCATAGCATCGCAAGTATGAAAAAACTAAAAAAGGCTTTTCTTGACATTTATTTTTTGAATTGTCATTTTATATTTAAATAAAATAAATTAATTAATTCGTGTCAAACACAATTACGCATTAGAAATGTCTTTCATTCCTCTTTATCGTGTTTTACGTTGCGAAAAAATGTCAACAATAACGTCCACCGCATTGCGTCTTCCAAACATTTGTTGCGAGTTGAATTTTTCTTGATGATCTGGTTGAAGTTCCGCGTCGGTCGTGAATTCGGGTCCAATATCTATCATATTATATTAAGCAAGATGGCAACTAAATTCCATCAACCTAACAGCAATACCGCAGCCCAAAACCCTTCATAATGCACATATAAGATGCAACAAAAGTTTTTTTATCCGCTCCAAATTTTGTATCTGTCCAAACTGAATTTCATTGGGCTGGCAGTGGTACCGTGAACATTACACTACCATTATGCACTTTCCTAACAAAAAAATAGTATTAGCATTTTTAAAGTGCATTATAATGGTGCTATGGATACGGTATTGCTGTCGGGTTGATGGAATTTAGTTTGGACACATAAAAATACTATGTAAACAACATTTGGATCGATTCAAAACACCTTCTTTTTTGCATTAATGAATTTTGAAAATGCATTATATGTAGTGGTGCTAGGTATGAGGTATTACTGTCAAGTTGATGAAATTGAGTGTGGACAGTAACCACGAACTATTCTGATTTTTTGGGTTGAATTTTGAAAGTGCATTATGGAGTTGTTAGGGCCACGGTATCGCTGCCAGACCATGGCATTTAATTTGGACACATATAAACATTATGCTCACAAAATTTGGAGCGGTGTAATACACTTAAACTTCACTCATTTTTTTGAATTTTTAAAGTGCATTACGTTGGTCTTAGAGCCGCGATATCGCTAAAAGGTCTATGGCATGTAGTTTGCACTGCGGTATATACAAATGTCATGCTCACAAATATCATGCGATATAAAACACATTGATCAAATCGTTTACCAGCTCTCGGTATATAAGCCCTTTCTGATTAATTGGTCAACTCTACCCCGATGTGCGAATAACGTGCACAAATATGATGAGTTTGAATAGCCATCATCGCCGAAAATAACACGATTGAATATTTTGCACTGACTGAATAAACCAATAAAATGTTGAATATTAGCTAAAACCATTTAAACCGTACCTAAACGACACGAAAATGCCTCGTTTAAGTTGGAGTCGGTTTATCGTAGTTAAACCGATCATTCGGTTTAAAATTTTGGTTAACGTCGGTTTAAGTGAGTGAATATTACCGATTAGTCGGTTTAAAAATTTTAAACCGACTTCTGAATCTAAACCGATTTTAAACGGCGTGAATATTACGGGCATTAGTATCGTAAAATTTTGAAAAAAAATTAGTTTGAACAATGAACACAATATTTTTCATTATTTTTTCAAAATTTTGAGTTTGAAAATTAATTTTTCAAAAACTGTTCTCTCTCTGTTAATTCTCTCGAATTAAAAATAAAATAAGAGAATGGATTTCTGGCTTTAAAAAAAATATAACATAACATTGTTACCGTTGTTTTTTAATATTTTTTTTTGAAGTCGATTTTTTAGAAAATTACCCCTCCTGCCTAAACGGGGGGAAATAGATTCCCTCCCATACGATTTTTTTCTTGTCTTAACATAAACTACTCGCTCTAGCTCTTTGCTGCACCTTATACTGAACACCCTGTATATAAAATTTCTTGAAACTTTTTAGAAAAAATAATTGGTATTCCATTTTAAATAATATATGTATATATATATATATAAAACTAAAACCATAATTTCAAAAAAATTCATCAACCCGTTTAAAAAAAAATGACTTTTCAAAAATAAATTTTAAATTTTTTTTAAATCCAAAAAATAATTTTTTGAAAATATATGTACACAGTACTATTTTAACTTGACAGGGCCTCCTAAGTAAAAATGTTGATCGAAATCGGTTAAGTATGGTTAACGAGAAAGTCGAAAATAAAAAACGGTTCTATGGCAGGTTCCGTTAATAACGGTTTTTGGTAAATCTATTTTTCACCAAAATGTAGACCATACCAACACTAGTACACACAAAAAATTAAAAATCAAAATCGTTAGAGCCATTTTGAGAAAATAACTTTTTTCAAAGCGGTTGTAACCGTTATTTTTTGAGCTAGGGAATCACCCAAAAATCGTATGCCCCAAGTTTGAAGAAAATCGCGTCATTGCTTTGAGGCTCTCCCAAACCAACGCGATTATTCGCCGCGACAAACGAAAACAATGACAACAACGTTTTGTTTTGTTTGACAACCACGTGTTGTTATTGTTGTTTTCGTTTTTTGCGCCGAATAATCGTGTTGGTTTGGGAAATCCTTTACCCCTCCTTGTAGGCTCTAATGCCAACATAAATCTAGCTGTCAGTTTGCAAAATGTTTTTGTTGAAATTTCGTTTGCGAAAATTTTGTTGAAAAATGTGGAAAATAATTGCTAATAAATAAATGGTAGCAGTGTAAAATGAACCGGCAACTTTATCAAGTTCATATTTCTCTTATAAAAATAAATCGAGGGATAAAGATTTTTTTGAAATATTGACATAGAACTAATAATGCACAAATACAGTGACAGAATTAAATCAATTTAAAATTGTGTTCCATTCGCCAAAAAATAAATCAATTTTTTGATTGAAATCTTATGTCGAATTCCTTTTAATAAAAAATCGATTCTGTTTAGAAAAAAAATCGATTTTTTTAGTAAAAGGAATTCGACATTAATTTACCAATAGAAAACCCCATAAATTAAGTTTAATTGGTTTTTACTACCATCCCTTCTAGCGAGGCGATTGCTCGACTGGTAACATAAAATTTTTACCAAGTTTCCATCACTTAGGGTTCCTCTTCTATAGGTTTTGACAGAGAAATGTGAAAATTTGTAAGAAATTTCAGGTTCATTAAAAGGACCTTTGCAATTATTAGAAGGAAACCAAAAGAGAAGAATTGCAATGTTTAGAAGCATTTAATGGCGGAAAAATATTATTTTCAAATATTAAAAATATTCTGGCAATTCCCTAAACAAACCGGACCTAACTTCACACGTTACCTTTCAGCAGTGACATTTCACCACCTAGGCCGCCCGTTTAATTTATTTATTCTTGCTGTTAACCTCATCAACTTTGGTCACCCCGCAAAAAAAAGGTAAATTTCACATATTTAACCTTTGAAATTGAAGTGTCCAATTATTCTAGACCTACAAATTTTCTACGTATAATTTAGATAGTTAAATAACAAAAATGGCATCTGCACAAGTTGATAAAATTAAGAATTCAATTGATAAAACTTTGAAAGACCAAACTAAACCCTGGACACAAGCATTTGGATTTTTGGAAGAAAAATCAAGTGTTCCTCGACTGTATATATTTTTTGGTGAGTAATCATGTCTTCAAATAATTTCCTTTAATGAATTTATTGAGTTTCCCTGCTTCGATAGAAGAATAAATAAAAATTGCAATGTCATACAAATGTTTATCATAGAGAAAATATGGTTTTGTTGCTAACCTTATTTTATTAAATCTCCGCTCTAAAGTTTTTGTGTTACCTTTGTTTCGATTGATTTAATTTTTGTTTCTTTATTTGGAAATAAAAAAATGTTAATAGATACTTTGTTATCTAAGGCCTGACAAACCTCTCGTAGAGAATTATTTAACTGCATGTTTGCTCGAAACTTATTCACTGTGCCAATTAGATTTTCTGAGAGACAGTCAAAATTTTTACTCAAGTGACACGTCAGTTAGTAAGTTATTTTTATCAGAGCAATTAACTGCGAACTAAAATTCCAAATTTTATTTAATTTATCCGGCATAAATTATGACAAAACCATCTCGCACCGCAGCAAGGCAACAGGCTTCAACTGAAATCGGATTTGAAGTTACAACAAAATTGTTTAAAGGTATTCAAATACAAAACTCATTTAAATAAGATAAAACTGATAGTAAATTGAAAGTATCTAAATTAGCCATCGTTTGGCACTGTATTTGTCTCAGTTGTGAGATGTTTCCATGTTATGGGCAATTAATGAATGCAAGGTTAAAATTTGCTATCTCATCTGTAAGGCATTAATCGAATAGCATTATTTTTTCAGTATCGATCATTCGTATGTACATATCGTTAAATAGAAATATTGTGGATACTGGTAGGTTTTTTTAAGGTTAAATTAGTAACCTCTGTGTCGTAAACGTATAAATCCTAAACATGTTTGCTGGGGAATGTGTTCTAGACAGAGTTTAAAAAACATGCGTCCTGTACCTACAACTGTAGTTCATCAAACAAATTTTAATAATTAATGATATTCTCTGGACCCAAAAACCATAAATTAACAATCCTATTAACAATAATTATCACTAAATCTATTAAGTGCGAAATTTTATGAATTCTCTTGTGTTCTCTACCAAAACTTTTATAGTTATTATTAGATTGTTGAACATTTTTAACTGATGAATTTTAATCTCATAAAAAGTGATAAAAGCCAACTTTTATCTTTACATCAATATAATTTTTCTTTAAATAATGCGTAGATTCCCTTCATCACCTGAATCCTCTGATGAAAGAAGAGATAATGAGATTACACTGGTAAAATAATTGAAACCGAATAAATGTTGATATAAGATAACAATTCCCAAATAAATGTTGATATAAGATAACAATTCTTTTAATATACACGTTGAATATCTCTTTTCTTGTATCGCTGTCTAATTAGCATCTATTAAAATGCAAAACTTTTATTCAGCCCAATTCTAAATAAAAATTCGCGGGGAAATGTTTCCTGGGAAGTTTTTTGCCGAGGAATATTTAGAATAGAGCTGATTGTTAGTTCTTCAGCGTAATGGTTTATGTTGGCAAGATTCACCAACTCTTTTAATGAAGTAGTATATGATGTATAATGTGCCGAAACAGAAAAGCATTTTTAATGCCACATTAAACAATTACAAAAATGGATACTTAACACTTTCCAAAACAACATTTCTTGAGTGTATAATTTTCTGGGACCTTATTTTAACTCTTATCACCACATTAATCATTTTTTTAAGTAGAAAAGATTTGATATTTTTGCGAAAAGATTTGTCCTTTTCCATTTTTCTTTGATTTATTAAAAAAAAGTTATGGTGTAGATAAGTTATCAGGACAATGAATTTTTTTTAGTTTGGGAGATTTGAACTGCGTTATATAGGGGAACTCCGTCGTAACGTACCCTACTTTCGCACGTAGTTTTCATTATATAGAATACATTTTACGAACAAAGCAAAACAATTTGACTTAAAGCTTTACGTCTTTACATAATTGAAAGTCATTGCTTCAATGTGACGAAGATTATATAATTCAAAGTTCAAAAATCTATTAAATTTAAAATGATTCATTTGTGTCACGTGCCCTACAGTAAAACAACCAAAGTTTAGAACTGCATTTGTTCTTGGGTTATTTTAGCTAAGTTTTGAATAATCATAAGAAAATAGCATATTCCACAAAATAATAATTGTCTAAGGACTTCTTAAACACAAAAAAGAAAGAAAAAATCAGAATCTTTTTTTCTAAATTTTTACATAAAAGGTGCCGTCACGTGCCTGACTGTTTTGTCACGTGCCCGACATGTACGAAATTAAAAGTTAAAAATCAAAGAAACCTGTTAAAAAATTTTGCCTTTTTGGCGTAAGTCGTGTATTTTAGCATTTATTTTATATTTCCACAACATTTCGGTATATGAAATCGCGAAATGGCTAAAATAGGCCCGACTTTCGCATCGCGTTTTTGCTACAATTTGAGCATTGATTTCGGTTTTTGAGATGTAAATAACTTTTGAAGACGGTACCAATTTGGCATCAAGACCTCAAAATCTTCGGCACATTGAATAGCAACACTATGCTTTGAGATATAGTTTTTTGCCTCTCAAGGCGTTTTATTTTGCCCACAGTAATTTTACTCCTTTTCTATGAATTTTCTAGGCAGTTTTCGAACACTTATCCTCAGTCTTTCTTCTGTTTTCTCTTCCCATTTCTTAATTTTCAACTTTTGACGCTCCCTTATTACCAAACTTTGTCTCCTTTTCCGTATTAGTAATTTCGATCTCTCATTTTCCTTTTTTTAATACCCAGGGTCTTGCATTTTTTCCCCCCAATATTTTTTTCATTTTTTCCGCACTCGTACTCGGTTTAGACGATTTCAAAACTAAACTATACGGAATCAACAGCTTTTTGTTTTTTTTTTTTTTTCAGAGGTCTTCAACAAAAGCGTCGCGTGCCCGACAAACTGTTAAGCCTTGTATTTTACCTGTTATTAGTGCAATTAATTTAATGAAAATTACATATTTAATAGTTGACTGCGTGTGCTGTTTACACAGCATAGTTTCAATAAACAACTAACATCAATTTAGTAATAAACATATTAAAACAGTTGAACTGTCACGTGCCCGACATTATGATATGTGGATTTATGAAACGGTAAATTTAGATCTTCATTTGACTTACTAGCAAAAAAAAAGTTTTGGAATGATAAAAGGGAAAACAGAAGAAGATATCAGTGCAAAAAATATTGATATAAAGATGCAAAAACCCAGTTTATCTTTGAACAATTATGAGGCTAATTTAATAGTTCGCCATAGGACTGTTTGCATTATAAAGTTCTGGTCAATTTAGCCTATGAGTCAAGAGTTTTTGGAGATGTAACTACTTATACAAGTAAGGTCAGGGATAGTACTTTATATGGGTCAAATTTACTTTTGGTTCCCACACTAAATAGTTTTTCAAAAAAGTTACCGTTTTTCATGGAATGCCCCTATATTATGAATTATATTTTTTTTAAACAATTTTAAATATGTACCTTCATCTTTACTGATAAACTATGTATTTTGTAAATATTGAAATGTTTCTACTAAAATTTGAATTTCAGCATTTGACAAAACAGAAATTATTATTTGTATTGTATTATTCATACTAGAATGTCAGTTTATTAGACTTGACCATTCTTTATTTCGTGGTAGGTGGTAGCGCCTTTAAGTTGTTGTTGTTGTTCAAAATTCAATGAAACAGAAATTCATTAACACAATAGTGTGCGCAAAATCTTGAGAGTAACTGTATTTGCTCACGCGTTTTATCCAACTCGGTATCGAAAAGTACCAGCATCTTCAATGTCTCGAACGGCTTATAATTTAAAAAGCAAACACCTTTGAAATTTCAATGAAGTTAATTCTAAACATTGTTACAAAGAATCAAAACAATGTGTAATTTTCATCTAACTAGAAAATTAAAAAAGCTTAGTTCCATTACTTTTAAGCTCGGCGATTTTCTGTGCATTTGTGTGAATTTGAGTTCATAGTTCTGTCAAAGCTCATAAAAAAATTAAATTGTACTAAAAATACGAAAACCACAGAGTAAAGTAAAGAAATGAACCTAAACAGTTCACATGCTTCGAAAATTAGTAATTATTTATCATAGTCATAAAAAAAATGTATCCAACTAATTTAAATGTATGTAGTAATACAATATAATTTTTTGTTTGTGAAATTTGAATCATAACTTATGTATACAATGATAAATTGCTGATTATTTTGAGTTCCTTTAAATAAAACAGCATTGATTACTCAAAAGTTATTAATTTACATAAGTAATATTCATAAATTTTGTACCCAAAATTTTTAATTGCTTATTCATTCAATGGAAATCATTTACATCTTACATAATATAAAGATATTGTCCTGGCCATCCTCTCAGTTCAAATAAATGCTCATCTTTAATACAATGCCAATCAATGCATTACATTATTTAAAGCTTATAGATGATAAAGCATGTTCCAAAGCTACACAGCAACTAAATCAGATTACGAAATATTATTTGCATAGATAAGAGTGACTAGGTTAGGTTAGGTTAGGTTGACGTGGTAGCCAACAAGAGCCGACTCACTTAGACCATACTTTGGTCCATTGTGATACCACATTGAATCTAGGGGACTTCCTCACTAGTCGCTGAACCACTTGGAGCTTCTTGCGAAGCGAACGAGATTATTTATATCTATATTCGCCAGATCACTAGGATCATTGTAGTAGAAGTCTCCAAGAAAAACTTTTTTCACATTTTAGTATGTCATATGCTTTTTTATCACAACTACATACATATTAGTAAAATCGGTATTTTTTTAATTGGTTTAATACTCTTCTTTAGATTTGTATTGCATACAAAAGGCCCCACCCAAGAGATCTTGGAACCTAGGGCGATCAGCTCTTGTATTAAATGTTTTTAGTTTTTATCTGGGTTTTCGAAATAAACGCATAAAACTTGAGTAACTATTCAAATTCAGTTTTCACTAGGTACTATGTTCCCATCAAACCAAGGGCCGTTTTTGAAAAAAAAAAAAAAAAACGTCATCTGCGTTAAAAATGCATTTGCAGAATGTTTTTAAATGCAAACTGCAAAAGTCTTTTCTTCGAAAAGGCAAATACAAATTTTACTGCATTAGCGCTGTGTTCGATAATACAGTTTGCTCAAGTCACTTGTTCGAAAACACCATCTGCGATTCAGCATGTACATACATATATTAAAAAAGTTGAGGTGACGAAATCGGTATCTTCATTTTTTCTGGTCAGATGTGTGAACTGCAAGCAAAATAATCGAGGGACTGTACAAATACTTTCTCACAAAATCTGAATTGTTGACGATAATCTCAGAATTGTTGACGATAATGACAACACAATAGATTTTTTACCGAATTAATTTTGTTTTGTTTTAGCTCTTTTTGAAAAAAGCTAAATATGTTTGCGAAAAAATCATTTGATATTTACCGAAAGGTATGTTTGCATCAAGCAGTACGATTGCATATTTGACGATAGCAACTTTTGCATGAGTAGTAGCCGTGGCATGATGATTAGGTTCGATTCCCAGCCTCGTCCACTTAACAATAATACAAACAAAAACGGCCGCTCACATTAGCCGTTTGGGAAACGCTGATAGATAGATAGATAGATAGTTAATTTAAAAAAAAAAACGCTCTAACACGTTTCAATTATTCCGAGATATTTCCGTTTAACACGGTTAAAGCTTTGTTCTAACACGGTTTTGGAAACAAAAAAACAAGCTTAAATTTCCAGCAAAAAACAATGTTGATGCATGACAAAAACGGCTACTTATGGTTTGTTTAGGCAAAGGCAGTGGAGAATGATTTCTAACTCTGCGAGATATTTTAGTGTTTTTTGTTTGTTTTGTGTTTTTTTTTTAGTTTTTTGTTCAACTTTTTTGTTAAGTTCAACGGATTGCAGTTATTAAAAAAAAATAAATTTGACTTAAAAGAGAAAATAAATATTAAAAAACAACTTTAACCCTCACAACGGGATGCTATACCTTTTTAAAAAGCCAGAAATCACTGCTTTTATTTTATTTTTAAATAAAGTTTTTTTCATGAACAGCTTTTCAAAAAGTAATTTCAAAATTTAAATTTTTTAAAAAAATTAAAAAATTGTGTTCCAACTAATTTTGTTTAAAATTTTACGTTATTAAGTAATATTTTTGTTTTTAATATTCGACCCTCCTATTAATTTCTAGTCAAACACTTAAAACTGTATGCCTAGTTAATTTAAAAAAACAAACTAAAAGCAGAGATTTCTGGCTTTACAAAAAAGTATAGCATGCCGTTGTAACGGTAACCGTTGTTTTTTATGTATTTCTTTCTGTATTAAAAAAAATTTTAGCATCCGGTTTTCTGTTTTTGACTAAAAACCTATAAGAACATTAAATTTTTAAAACAAAATTAGTACTTAAAAATAAATAAATAAATTTGATGGCACAGCAGCTCATGAAGAACTAGAGCCTAGTGACTTACAATTCTCAACCATTCCTGTGTGCGTGTTTGAGCAGGAATAGAGGGAACCTACAGCTTATTGCACTTTTCTATGATAAGAAAAAAACTCTTGGAGGTTTTGTCAGTTCCTCGCAAGAGGCAGTAGCCGTTTTATTTTAAAATTTTTCAGGTGGCGAGGCTGAAGATTGAACCTAGACACCCGGCATGACAGTCCATCGCACTAACCATCACGCCACGGCTACTAAAATTAGTACTTAATTACGTAAAATTAAAAAAAAAAATTGTTTAAATTTTTTTTTTTTTCATTTTTTTTCAAAATTTTAAGTTTGAAAATTTTTATTTCAAAAACTATTCCATAAATCGGATTTATTTGAAAATAAAATAAAAGAAGAGATTTCTGGCTTTATAACAAGGTGTATCATGGCATTGTAAGTGTAACCGTTGTTTTTAAATTTTTTTTTTTCTGTTTTAAGTCAATGTTTAAGAAAATTTCCCCTCTCGGGGGAAATAGACCACCCCTCCCATACAATTTTTTCTTATCTGGACCCAAGATACACGCTCTGGCTTTATACATACAGCATTATTATGTCTCTGAAATACCTACTCTTCCATTGAGATTATAAAATCCAATGCGAGCTTATAAGATGAAAGAAATCATATCACGGAGATTCTAAGCTTCAAAATGGCTAAGCACACATTAGATTGTAGTACTTATCATGCAAATAGGATTGTGTGGTGTTGTTGGTGAGTCCAGTCCAGTTTTTTTTTTTTTTCTCTAAGCCTTGATAATAGAATACCATACCATATTCCATAAAAAAAACATGTCTATCGCAACAAAAATCCATCGATACTTCATGAAAATGATCCAACCTTTCTTTAACCCAAATATTCTAGTAATAATAATAATAATAATACATAAATAAAATTCTGGGTATTCTACCAAATAGAAGAGACTAGGCTTTCAAAACACATTGAAAATGATTTTTATTTTATTATTTTTTCTTAGTGCCAGTGGTTCAAATATTGATCCTTGGTTCAGGAATTTTGATTCCCCGACCTTTGAGAATTAACTGAAGTTCAGCGATGGTTCAGGCAAGTAATTGGCTATTATAAAATACTTGACACTTGAAACATTGTTTAGCCTTAAATAATTTGTCGAAATCGGTGAGTTGAAATTACTTAATCACGGGTTAAATATTGATGATCCACGTTTGTACAAGTGGCCCTTAGTAACACATCTTTTTGGGATATTTTTATCTACTTTTGTAAAAAAAGAAAATAATAATATGAAATATTTGTTCATATCATGGCAACTCTTTGTTCGTAATGATTGCAGTCAAGATAAATAATAATTTTGTTCTGAGTTTTTTTTATTTTTAAAAAACACACAATTTCAAATAAAAAAAAAAAAACTTGAAAAATAAGTCAATAAATTTATATACAATGAGACATTGGATTGTTTGCAGTTAGTAACACATATACTTTACATATACATTTCAGTGACAACAATCTTAACTCACCGCAAAATAAATAAATATTTGTTTATTATGTTAAATTTCGTTTTACATCTAATGATGCAAGCAGCAACAAAGCCAACTAGACACTCTATATCATCTTCATTCAATTGGCAATAATCTGCAACAGCAACAATTCAGCGATCCCAATAAAAATAATAATAAAAAATATGAATTTAATTTCTGCGGACATTATATTAAAGCCCTTTCTAAAAATAAACCAATCTACTTAATATGCTTTCTCTTTTCTGCTTATCTGTGTTCTTCAATTTTAGTTTATTGTGTCTTTTTGCTTATAGAATTTGGTAGAAATTCATTATTGTATTGTATTAAATGCATATTTGCATTATTTGACAACAGCTAGAGAACATTTATAGAAATAGCATAGGCTCGCAGGAATTTTTTTTTTTTTGTGTTCGAGTGATGTCCCTTTTTATCGTTTAAATAATGCGTACGTAGATACTAGGCTCTGCGATCTATTAGCTAGTAGTACCTACTGCAGATTTTTTCATTATTAATACAAAAAAAAAAAAAACTGGAAAAAAATAGATTTAGTTGTTTTATAAATAAATAAAATAATGTTTGAAAAACTAACAAACAAACTTGTTGAATTATTAACTAGCGAAAATGGTTGGATTTTTCAGATTGGTGAGATACAAGCCCATTTTTATTTGTTTTTTGTTTTTCTTTTTTTTTCGTTTGAAGTTCTATTTAATAAAGTATTGTATTTTTATTACTCTTTACAGGAGTTGCTGGACTTTGTGCTTTATACTTGATCTTTGGCTACGGCGCACAGCTTCTTTGCAATATTATAGGTGTTGTTTATCCTGCATACGTCTCAATTCATGCTATTGAATCGAGTACAAAAATTGATGATACCAAATGGCTAACCTATTGGGTAACATACGGCATTTTGTCATGCATTGAATATTTTTCCGTGATTTTGACTTCGGTTATTCCTCTTTATTGGCTTTTGAAGGTAAGATATAGTTATTTTTTAATATTTTGTTATAAATATCTACAAATTGGAAATAATTTGTATGCTTTGAAATTGCAAATTGGCGAAGAGCTTTTGATGGCGGTAATGGTTGATTGGCCGACGGATAAGTCGACAACCGTCCGAACTTTTTAAATTGGGTTTGGATTTATCAGAAAATAACACAGCTTTCCACTTTTACACTGCCCAATTGATATGATCTTTGGCAAATTTCAACCTTACCTTACCTTTGTGGTCTTGACCGAAATAAAAGGTTTTTTTACAACATTAAAAGAAGATTAACCGCCATCAACAGCACTCCGACGAATCGTTCTTTCGCTCACTTCCAGATTTAATTCATTCTTTAATCCCCTAGGGCCTAGAGGATATGAAGGGAATATTTTTAATTGTTCTTATAACGGATTTATCTTCCCGCAGTGTTGTGAGTCTTGGCCTACCACCTCGGTGAATCGTTTTGACGGAGTCGTTAGTGTTATAAAATTTAATCAAAAGGGATATAACTGATTTATCAATGCAATAATTTTTTGATAATTCTGCTTGTCAAGCTCTGCTTAAAAATCTTGAGGAAGATTACGCAATAGGTTCTTTAAACACCAACAAGAAGTACCCGCTTTTGTTACCAAGATCTGCAAAAAATTTCGTTAACTTGCAATTTTGTTGTGTGTAAATAATTATGTTTGTACTTTGTAGGACTGTTTTACAGCGTGAAATTTACAAATTTTCGCATTTGGCTGCGAAATCCATATAAAAAAAAAAAAAACAATTGTGGAAAATACGCTACCAAACAGTATATAACACTTGTGCCTGTTCAACCTCTAATTTTGATAATATTACAATAAGAGACAATGGTGTAGCTATCCCCAATTTATTCATTGCTTATTAAATTTGAATTCCCTATAAGGAATAGTAAATTTATTGACTCTTTTAAAATTTCATTTATTCAACCACATTTAGAAATATTATTTTGCGCTGCTTCCTTTAACTGTTTATTTAATTTAAAACCTTTTTTTTTTTTTTTTTGCTAAATTCACAAAAAATACTCTTTTTAGGAGGGATTCTTAGACCTAAGTGTGGTTTTTTGTTGGAATTTCGATTAACTAAAAACAACAATCAATGTGAAATTGTCTCATCGTAGCTCGAATTGATGCTTGATTCGTTAATCGAAAAGCTTCAAAATACATGCACCCTAAAAGAGGTTTAACGGGGTGTTTCTATTTAATCACTCTCAATTATGAATGAATAATAGTGGCACTGCTCACTAAGCCAAGGATTATGAGGTGTCTCCTTAAACTTACAGTGACTAGTGATGATGCCTGTATTTATTCTTAGATTATGCCTACTTAAGCTTATACAGAAACGTTCTTGGTTGTTATTCCCAAGTAGCCTGTCTTACCTTAGGGAGTTCATTCCAATATTTTAGTCTTTTAGCCTCCTCTACTATTTTGATTAAATTTTTAATCACGTTTTCTCCTATTCAATTCAATTTACTTTTATTTTTTCAATAAAAACATTACAGAAATTATTTTAAAAGATTTACAAAGCATACCGCCTGTCGTTTAAAAAAAAATAAAATTAACAGAGAGATTTATATATAAAATTAGTAATCGAAGAAGAAAATTATTAATTAATTAAATAAAATTAACAATTTTAGTGACATTTCCAAAAAAAGTTATTACAAATAAGGAATTTAGTTTAGCGAAAACAAAGTAGGTTAATTCAGAAATGATTGGCCATAATTATTGAATAGCTTTCAGTTTGGCTAAAACAATGAAAAAAGATACTCCAAAGTACATTATTGTGAGACCGTTTCAAAAGCATTGCATTTTCAAGTCCAAAGAACTTCTTAAAATTCGGGGCTTTTAGTTTAGCTAAAACAAAATTATTTTGTATAGCCATGACTCAAAAAAAATCATATACATATGTATTGCGATAATTTCTTGCATGCAAGATGTAGAGTATTAGTGACTTCCAACCAAAGCCTCCATTTAAAACTTGAATAAATTCTTCTATAGTAAGAAAACTAGATCTTTAGCCTTCTGATTTCCTGTAGAATCGGGCACAGAGCTAAAAAATGTAATACGTCTTCGTTTTGATTAAGGTTACACAGCGAACAGATAGGATGTATATAAATTCTATGAGCCCTTTACTTCTTAGGTGGCGGCCTTCTGTATGCAAGGCTGAGCTTTCAGAAAGAAATGCATTTTTATTGCAGCAACGCCCCAACCACAGCTTGCAAACTTGCATATTTACGAATAGAAAGTAAAGACCTATCTTAATTCCAAGTAACGTCTAAAATTGTTTTGATAAAAAAATGCATTTTGTCTATTTTCGTTTGCAAATTAAACCAATATAGATACGACACCTATTACATGTAAGAACCATGTAAAATATAAAACCTTTAAGTGGAAAGCTAATGAACGCAGGATTTTTTTTTAAATGTATCAAGATACTTTTTGTAGCATATTTACGCATGTATGTATATAATTTTGTTTAAACTTGATCTCTTATTTAAATTTCAGTGCATTTTCCTAGTCTGGTGTATGTTACCAATCGAAAGTAATGGCTCAAACATCATTTATAACCGCGTAATTCGCCCATATTTCCTTAAGCATCACCAAGGTTAGTATTTCTTACCTATGTATTTATTTTCTTATATTGAAACATTCATTTTTTTTATTACAGCCGCAGACAAGTTAATGGATGAAATGATGGACAAAGCGAAGAAATCTATAGGAAGTGTCTACAAAAACGAATAAAGAATTTCTACATCACATTTTATACAGAAAAAAAGAGAAAAGCTATATTTTAGTATACACAATACTGTTTTAGTATAAATGCCTTTTTGTCTCGACATTTTCATTTCTTCACCGGTTTTTTGATGTTTTTATCTCTATTTCTTATCAGAAGATATTTGTATCTTATATTTTGCGGGGTACCTTGTTTAATTTTAGTTTAAATATGAGGCATTTCTTTTAAATTTTTTTTTTGTTTTTAATTGAAGAAAATCAAATTTTATTACATGCTTAGATTTTCTATTCTATATATGTATACATACTTACCTTTCATTCAAAATTGTAATCCAAATCCAAGAAAAAAATAAATAAATAAATTTCAATTATATTGAAAACCCATCACAACATTAATAATTAAAATTGGTTTGTTTTATTGATGGGAAGTCTACAAAACAATATACTGTTCAATTCTATTCCTTGTTCTGTTTATCCTCTAGCTCATTTTTGGATTCCTGCTCCGCAATTCGCTGCCTATTCCTCCAAGCAGTCATGTAGGTTTTCGGATGGATTGGCGCAAATCCAGCAATACCCAAGAGTTCAGCGGCAGGTTTTGATAAATGTGCACCATTACCTAACCAATGGCGAATTCTTTCGAAATTGAATGAAACAAGACGTTCTCCGTGTTCATTAATTAGAGGATCATATGAGCCGACTTGTTCTATGACAGGTTGATGTTGATTCTTTCTCCGCTAAAGAATAATAAAATAATTTAGAAAAAATAGAAGCAAGTGGATTATTGAGTGCAAAATTCGTACACACCTCCATAACAACAATATGGTAGAAAGGTCTGTTGGTGCATCCCCAGCGTACGCATCTTATTATTTTGGCAGAACGTTTATAAAATCGACCAATTCCACTTGCCGGCGAGAGTGACATTATTTTAATTTATTATTATATTTAACAATTTTAAGTTAAATTAAATGTGAAAAAAAAAATTATCAAATCAAGTCATGCGGATGTCATTTTTTTTTGACATTTGTGAACCAGCGGTCGTGTTCAGAGAGTTTGACTAATTTAGTACTGGGTTCTTATACCAATCATAATTGATTGTAGACTTAAAGCGGGGTACACATTATCGATCACGTATGACAGTTTTGCTCACGACTGATAGTGTGTACACTCTGTTTGACGGTTTGTCAGGCAAGCTCATGCTCACAAAATTTTTTGATATTGACTGACAGTCAATCGGAAGCACATTACGGCCATGAGCAAAATTACAAAAGTAAAAATATTTTTTTCCATTTTTTTTTTTTAAACCAAAATTTAAGCTTTCTGCATCATTTTTAGAAGTTTTCCAGTGAGAAACACTATCCCAAAATGAGTTTGAAAATTTGACTTTTGTACTTTTTCACTTTTTTGGCCAATGTAGTTAAGGCCTTAATTCAAAACTTTTGGCAAAAAGTGAAAAACTGAAATATGCGGTAGAAGTGTCAGTGCAAAAAAGCGTAAGAAAATTGTGTTTAATATGTCATTTCAGATTGATTTTGCAATCCAAACATAATTTTTTTGCACCTTGGCATCTATAAGCATATTTTTGTTTATCATTTTTACAATTTTTGCCATACTTTTTGCAAAAACTGAAAAAGTGTTAAACTAAAACATGTGATACAAATGCCTGTAAATCCGTTCATTTCAATCTACCTTTCCCTATACCTTAAAATCTATTTATCTCTCATTCCAACAGGATTCAAGGCTCTCCCGAGCCGGCGCGAAACTGTGACGACTGTAGAATGTACCAAGATTTGCATCGCGGCAGTGTGGGCACTCTCCCTAAATCACCATGTAAATAAGTTTAGAGACTCGAAAGTTTCGTCATCGCCACCGAATGTTTCGTGTTGGTTTGAGTGAGCTTCATGCTGAATCCGAGAATTTTTATTGAAACGTGTACATCAGCATATTATGGGTGGAATCTCCCTCTTTTTTTTTACGCATATGAAATATACCCGTCCTATTGGATGCACCATTCATTAAAATTCTCATGTAAACAGGCACTAATAAATTATACCATCCAAGTACTAAAACATATATTCCATTATTATTGAACACATCCTCCGGGTCACACGTGACGTGACCTCCATATTGAAGTGCGTTTTCTCGGCGCATTTGCAGGTACGGTTTGTGTCGCTCTCTAAAAATCTTCTTAGTTTTCTAATAAACAATTCGCCAATAATTCAAGCAATTGTGGTAAATTATAGTTTTAATCTTAATGAACAATTTAGTGATAAATTTATAATAACAACTGCAATATAAGTGTGTTTAAAGTTCAGACGAAAAAAAGTATTCATATGCCATCGTTTTCTAATCCCCCCCCCCCCGAGAGCCGCTAGTGAGGAAAGTTGCCATTACGTTCCGCTATAATCGTCTTCGTCGCTTCAAATTTTATTAAAAAAAAAAAAAAAAAGTAAAAAAGAACATAAAATTCTCTTAGCAATGGCGTCTAGTGTTATACTCTGTTTGGCACATGGCCTTAATTTAAATTATTGCAAGGGTCGCAGTCCGCTAATTTAAGATCTTTTAAAACCAATGGTCCTATGAGGTTGAGAAAAAAATTTTGCCTATATTTCGAAATATTCTTGGAAATGTAATGACACCGCCGAACGAAAGAAAAAAAAATCAGTTTATGGATTTTTTGTTCATCCTCTCTGTTTTCTGCATTTGGATCCAACCATCATCAACCCCCCATTTTGTCGCCATCTCGGGTATTATTTTTTTTCGTTTTCGTTCCTTTTCTGTGCGTTATTTTGTATTTCAATTTATATGCAAAAGCTCGTCTCTTTCCATCTTCCTATTTATTACAAGTGATTTGGAAAGAGACAAAACTATTTGTTTTATGTGAAATGCCGACAAACGACAGGTTTACCAATCTAACAATCCCAAAATGGAATCTTGTTAGCCGCCGCACCGCACACACAACAACACAACTTAAGTGCGAAAGTGACAGCAATATCATCAGATAACGTGAAAGAGGGAGTAGCAGAGCAAAACCACAAAAAATAAAAAAAAAAGTTAAGAAGAGGTGCACGAACGCGAAGTCACAGATAAAAAGTATTTTCTCATTAAATAATTTTTATTTTATTTTTGTGTATGCAATTTTCTGGTTTTGCTCCGGCTCCTTCAATTTTATTTGAACAATCCATTAAACCGTATGTAAAAATTACTACCGTTATATAAATAATTAAATATTTTCCAAATTGAAAGTGAAAATTTGACAAAGAACAATGAAAATTTCGCTGTGCTAATTCGATAAGGTGTGGGAGCGAAAAAAATTCGATTTGCACCCACAACAAAAGACAAAATATTAATTTTGTTATCTTTGGTTTGTTTTAAAGCATTTTTTTCTTTATTTTGTTCAACATTGTTGATAAAAATGTGTGGTAAATGCATTATTTGCACCAGTAAATAGAAAATCGACTAATGTACTAGTGCTGCTGATACACACGCTTCTGCTGGCTGAATCATTCGCTTTGTGTCGTCGTCTTCTTCGCCGTTGTCGTGTTGTGTTCCGATGTTCACACCTCTTTTTAGGGTTAACGAATTATTGGCAACCGGTTGGAATTTATATCGCAGTTTCTGGTATTCCTTTTGACAAGAAGAAGTAAATTTTATATTTAGAACAATGAAAGCATATTTGTATAATAATTTTTATAATTACCTTACTGAAGTGAGTATATTTTTGGGTGCACAATCAACAGTAAGTAGTAAGTACCTAGATTGTACCTAATAGCTGAAAAATAGGTATCTATGGATGGATGCAGTCCAATTGGATGAAAACGCACATAATCGATAGCTGTGCATGTCGCTTCTTATCGAATTTGTTTTCTTCCTACCAATTTTCCAACACCTGTGTGATGGATAGAAAGAATACAGAGATACAAACTATCAGGGTTTTATGTTCTGTGCCCTAAAACTTTTAAAATGGATTGAAGTGTTTATTTTTTTTTTATAAACTAGTACTTTTGTATGTATATACATAAATGTATCTTTAAAAGTAAGAATTTTGTAGCAATATTGGTAAAAGTCCGAAATGATTTGTGATTTGTTTTCATAACTAATTTCCTTTTTAGTGGCCTGTTTCGCGGGCCCCAATAATTTTAATTAACTCTGGTTCATTTGTCCCGTTAAAGCAACTGCGTGATATGTTCAGTCGCCCGGCAGGTCCCAACCTCAACAATTTTCGTGGAGATGAGTAGGTAGCTACATTGGGTGGGCCTCTTAGAACAATTTTTTTTTTTAAACGTCATAACAAGTTAGAACAAAGAATTAAGCAGTTCAACTTTCTAAAATTACATATACATATGTATGTACCTATACAGGGTGATTCACCTTAATTTTCTTTTTTTTTTCCAAATTTTGAGTTTGAAATTAATATACAAAAAGTACCCTATAGGTACCTATTATGGCATTGTTAGTCCCCTTTCACACAAGGCAACTGAGTTGCCGGCAACAATTAGTTCATTGGCGAGAAGGGCAGGAAGAAAGAGGGGTAAACGAAATCTCCCCGGTCAACAAATTCAGGAGATTTTTTTGACGTTTCTCTTCACACTACGTTTGTGTGCGTTCAACCAAGGTAGTTTAAAAGGAAAATAAAGCAAGTCTCCTCCGACTTTGTATCTTCGTGTGAAGGTACAAGAGATTGTTAAGGAGATTTAAAGAAAACGTCAAAAAAATCACCAGCAACTAGTATCTTCGTGTGAAAGGGGACTAAGGTAATGCGTTGTTTTTTAAGAATTTGTTCTGTTTTAAGTCAATTTTTTTTAGAATATTGCCCATCCCGGCTAAACAGGAGGAAATAGACCCCCCTCCCATACGATTTTTTTCTCAACTCGACCAAACCTACACGCTCTAGCTTTTTGTCACACCTTATGTGAATTACCCTGTATATCGGAATGAATTTCTTTTTCTTCTGTGTCACTTTTTTTTCCTCTGGGTCAATCGAACCACTGAGTAGAAATAGGTAAAGAAAAAATAAAAAATATAAAAAAAACTAGTCCAATATTTTAAAACTGAAAGTTATTTCCAAGAATTCTGTAGGTGACTTATTATCAATCCTAATGCAATTTTTTTTTGTTAAATCTTGTACCTACCTTTTATTAATTTTATCGTTTAATGTAACTTCAATTCAAGGCTTCAATATCTAAAACAACAGACAAAATAGGCAAATGTTTTGGGAATATCATATCTTAAACAATAAACCCAAATAAGATAAAATAGAGCTAAGTCTTCTACTTTGCTGATTTATTTCAGTAGTATACATTATATAGAATGTGTATTATTAATGTTCGATTTCACAAATAATTAACAGGCTTTTGAATTTTTAAATGACGTATTTTATATGGAACAAACGTCATTTAAAGATTTAAAAGCATGTTAAATGGTTAAAACGGTTTTGCGAAATCGGCCAGAAGTAAAAAAAATTGTTTCACTGAAATTTCAATTAAATTACATACACTAATGAAGAAAGATTAATCTTCGCTTTCATAGTTGTCCGTTTCTATGAGATTTTGTACATTGAATTATTGGATCATAAAAAGGCATGTATTATTAAGCTGGCCGTTCACGATCGAGCCAAATGGCTCGGTGCCAATTGGACTGGTGGATTTATAACCTGCTGAAAGTGCAAATAACACGGCCAAACCCATTCACATGATGCAATTTGGCTTATCCGGGCCATTTGGCACTATCGTGTATGGCCAGCTTAAGTGTTTAACCTTCGATGTGTACCTACTTTGGGTTGATTGTCACTTTTCATCGATACTCTTTGATAAAATAATCTCAATCCATTATGTACATACATACATTAAAGCTACTTTTTGATTATATTTATGTACTTCAATATTGCAATTTGTATTGTTTGATTGATGTTTCATATTTTTCTTGCAAAAAATTAATTCATCTTTAGAAAACTACATAATCTGACATCAGAAATTGAATTAAGACAAAATAAAACAAACATTTAAAAAAAAAAAAAAATAATATTTGCCTACCCCCTTATTCTAAAGCCTTAACTACATTCAATGCAAAAAGTACAAAAGTCAAAAACTAAAACATGCCTTAGAAATGCCTGTGTGCGAAAAAGCCTGCGAAAATAGTGTTTGATATGTTATTTAAGATTGATACTGCAGATAAAACACAATTTTTGCGCACACAGGCATCTCTAAGCATATTTTCGCTCATCACTTTTTTACTTTTTGCCCTACTTTTTGCAAAAAATCTTAAATGAAAAATTTCCGAGAAAGGAATAGAAAATTTAGAATTGGGCTGTTTAATAAATTATTTTTTTTTTTCTACAAGTTTAACGAAAGTAAAAACAACGATGTGCTATCGCTTTTTTGAAAGCGAATATTCTATTATTTTATTTGCTTTTTAAATCAAGTTCTTTAATGAATAGTTTTTGAAAAATTAAATTTCAAACTCAAAAGGGTTGGGTATGAAATCCCGAATCAAGAAATCACGATTCACAGAATCCCGATTCACAAAATCCTAAAAAACACTTAAAAAAAATCATTTAAAAATTAATTTTTAAATAAAATTAATTTAGAAATATTTTTTAAAAAGTACAAAATAATACTTTCGGCGGGATTTGTTATTCGGGATCTTGTTACGCTCCCATTTAACACAGAGTTCATTTAAGCATGGCCATCGATTATAGATATAGTTAAATTTTATTTTTAATCAAATAATAATCCAGTATAAGTGCTGCAATTGTTGCTGTAAAAGAATACGGGAATACTAACTTAATTTAATTGCGCACACTTTGTATTTTTTTTTTTATATTTATTCCCAGGATTATAGATAAATGCTATTAATTAAAAATCACTGTTCGCTCCTTAACACACGTGTAACCTCGCACATGGATAGAGTACTTGTCCGCTGGATAACTTTTCTTATTAATAAACATATTATATTAGTTTGTCTTTACCACTGATAGTAGGGCAACAATTCATCAACTCGTGGAAGTATTTATGCTTGTAATTGAAACGGTTATTATGAAATTTATGCCAATCTTGGTGAGATAAAGTTATTCGCTCGCTATCACTTGTCACAGCCAGTTACACATTTTTTGATAAGAATTATAAGTTCATAGATGTGTAGGTTTTTATTGCCTATTTTATTATTTAGAGAACTGGAATTCCTTCCATCAATAGTAAAATTTATTTGAAAAAAAAAACTTAATACGCGAAATGTTCGCGCTTTTTTTTCAGTTATTGTCCATTTTAAAACTAAAGGACTAGGCCCTAGTTGGCTTGTAAATACTCAGTGGTTAAGTTGTAAATAGGACTTTTAAATATATTTTTTTTTTCAAAATCACAAAATCCCTATCTACCCTATTTCCTAAATTTAAAAAAACCACAAAAGAAATATTTATTTCATGTTTGCTATAAGCAATTTAGTGCCTTATATATTTCGAAAATGTGAAAATGTTAGTTAGGACCTTTACGAAATTAGCAGCAGTATATAAGCGGAGTGTTTACCAAACCAGGTTCTATTTTATTCAATTGGTTTCTGATTCTCTTGTTAAATTAATGTGCTCATCCAAAAATATATTCAATTCCGCAAGCATGGGACTCATTGTTTTGACATGCAAGGTAAGGTGTACACAAATATGCGGTTTGATGAATTCCATTGTATAGGACTACGTTGTTTCTTCTGATGTAAAATCTAGATTTTTGCAATGCGAAGTACATACATATAAGATATCGATGTTATTGTTTTCTACAGATTTCTTGTTTCTTGCTCTTGGAAAAATAATTTTTATTGTACTTCAAACGAGGCTAGGTGAAAAAATAAATCATTATCTATGTATATTACAAAAATTAGAACAATTTTCTCATTTATTAATAATTTCTTTTACAGCTAACTTGTAAATACAGTGTACATAAAAATGAGCACACAAAATCGATCCAGCGGTGGTGGCCGCAACCAGAAAAAGTCAAATTCTGGTGGTGGTGATACATCTAATAAAAAAGGTGATGTAGGCAAAACAGATAAAGAAAAATCACAACCAAAGGTACTAAAGGTTAATATTAAAAAAAAAAACTATCTAAATATCCGAAGTGGAGTATATTAAAATTCAAAATAATTGCAGCCAACATTAGATCAGATTCGTATTGCTCAGGCTGCAGAAATTAATACTGTCGCAGAAGATCCAAAAATGCCTGAGAAAGTCGCTACATTGATCGAAATGACTCAGAGGTCTGAGGAAGAAGTATGTTGTGCATTGTATGAATGCGATAATAATTTGGAGCGAGCTGTAGTATTCTTATTAGAAACACTTCCAGTGGTGAGTTAATTTTTTGTTTTTTTTTTTTAAATGAAATAGCTCGGGCATCACTCAAATTACAATTCAATTAATTTTTAGGGAGCATTTGAGACTCTAAAGAAGAAAAAGAGTAAGGCCGCTAATTCAGCAAGTGAGAATGCTGGTGAAAGCGATTGGGCTGATGCAAATGCCAATACGGATAAACGAGAAAAATCTCGTAATAGGAGCAGCACACGCGGAGGACGTGGTGGCAACGACAGTCGGGGCTGTAATATATAATATATATTTGTTGGAAAACGATTTTCAATCCGTTATTTTTTTCCCAGGGCGAGGCAGAGAGGCTCGGGAAAACGAAAGAAATCTTGCAGATTCTTCTGGGCGTAGTGGTGGCGAAGGAGGGTACCGTGGTGGTAACCGTGGTCGAGGTTCAAGTCGTGGAGGAAGTTACGTCGGCCGCGGAGGTCGTGGTGGTCGTCTTGGCCAGCGTGGAATGGGAAGAGATCAAGGTAGTCGCAGTAACTACTCAAGACACCAAGATCAGGATCATCAAGAGGTCGAGCTGTGGGATAACACGATCGCCACAAATGCCGAGAAGCAGCAGCAACAACAACAACAGCAGCAGGACGACGCTTGGGGTGATTGGGACAATGAAGAATACGTTGGCTCGCTTAAGGACAGCAAAGTGTTTACTACGAGCAATTTGCAGCAGAGCCAGCAACCTGCTGTCGTTGGTGGGGGTAATGCCGAGTTATCGGCTCCACCTGGTTTAGAGCTGCAACTTGGTGCTACTCAGCAGCAACAACAACCACCGCAGCAGCAACCATCTCATATAGGCAATGATGATATGGTTCAGCAGTATAGCAGTGCTGTGGCGAACAACAACTCAAGTGTTGCGGTTTCGGGAACGGGTACTCTTAATCCATCCCAGTTCCCAGACATTCATTCATCAAATGCTGGTCATAACATGCGAATGAGTAGCTTAGAAACACAGCAAATGAACAGTTCATCGACTCTTTCGGCGGAGCAATCTCAGTATTTCAATTCGTTGACCTCGCAGAATGCGGCGGCTGCAGCAGCAGCAGCTGCTGCCGCGGCAGTAGCTGCCGCAGCTGTATCTCAGCAAGCGGGCAATGTGAACTCGTACCAAAACTCATCTGTGCAATATCCAACTTCGTATGCAACAGTATTTGGAGATCAGAATGTTTCATCGCAGCCAGCTGTGAGGAGAGCGAGAGCTAAGGTGCCACCACCGTCGAAGGTAAGTTAATCAAATCTTTAACTCAGTAATTTACAATTTAGTCCTTTAGTATAAATTTATTTAACAATAAATCTGCTATTTGTAAGATCTTTTACAATATTCATTAATAATTTTCTTTTACAAAATAAATAATCCAGTTACACTAGCTTCTAATTTAATATTATTTAAGAAGGCAATTGCAGTTTACAGTTTTTATTTTATAATAAATTATTGTTCTGGAATCAGCAGGTGTGTGTTTTCTAGTACCGTAACAATTTTCTAAAATATTTAACATCAAAATCAGTCATTCCTGTTACAAATTCCATCGTAATGTCGATTATGTGAAGGACAAAATAACAGAATTCATGCAATATGCACAGATTTTATTTTATTATTTACTCTTTTATCAAAAATATTAAGGGGCTGAGTATCTTTGTCACCTCACATTTTGCGTTTAGTTCTCAAATCACCTTTTATGTTTCTACTTTTAGATACCATCAACCGCAGTAGAAATGCCTGGTGATACTCTTAATAACATTGGTTATTTGGATGTTCAATTTGGTGGACTAGACTTTGGCACCGAAGACTCATTTGATGCATTGCCGGAGAAGTTTAATCAATCGGCAACGATTGATAATCAGCAAATTGTTCAGCCTCAGGAGGTTGTTTCAAATGACTACCAATCCAAGGCGAATTCGCAACAACAAGCCGTATTGGCAGCCGGATTGCAGAATTCGCAAATTGTTGTAAGTAGCATAGAACAAAATATTGAATTAATTATTTTTTTCTAAAACGATCGTATTTTATTCAACAATTTTTTACAGTCTGATCTCACATCAGGCTATTCTCAACGCAGCTCCTCGAATATTCAGCAGCAACAAAATGCTAGCGGTGTGGGTTCAATGAACGCCCAAACCAACAGTTCTTTAGATCAGTTGTCGAAAAATGATCCGTACATTCAATCAAACACATCGAGTACGGCTGGTTATCAGAGCTCCTACAACTCAAGTTCATCTGCTAACAAATCATCATCTTACCAACCGACAGCTGCTGGTCAGGGATACAATAGTGCTAGTTACACTAATGTTCAAGTATGTTTTAATATTGAAACTAAAACCGAAACAAGTAATCATCAATATATTTATTTTTCAACTTTCAAGTCTTCTTCGGCCAGTACCTATCAGCCACCGTCGAATAACTACAATTCGTATAATCAGAATTCTGTGAATTCTTATCAGCAGCAGGCGAATGTATCTTCTGTAAATAATTCATCGAATTCAGTTGCTGGTAGCACTGTGAACAGTAGTGTTTCAACGCAAAACATTCCCGTAGGCGGAAGCAGTAGTAGTAACGTGAATAATGCCGGGTAGGTGGCCATACACACATCATTTTCTATTTTGTTGTTTTTTTTTTTTCTTTTTTTAACTTGTGTTTCTTTCTTCTTTGGAACATTAATGGAAAAAGAGACTGCTGGTGGGTTATTAAATAAAATACTAAGTTATCGTATTTGTAGTAGCCGTGGCTTGATGGTTAGTGTGATGAACTGTCATGTCGGAGGTCTAGGTTCGATCCCCAGCCTCACCACCTAATACATAATTAAAAGAAAAAAACAAAAAAACGCCTACTGCCTCTTGCGAGGTATTGACAAAACCTCCAAGAGAGAGTATCTATTGTCATAGAAAAGTGCCGCTCAAATTAGCCGTTCGGGTTCGGCAATAAACTGTAGGTCCCCTCCATTCCTGCAGACGCCCAGAGGAATGATTGAGAGTTGTAAGTCACTATGCCCTAGTTCTTTATGAGCTGTTGTGCAATCAAATTTTTTTTTAACTACCCTAAATATACTGCTAAAATCGTCCAAAATTTGTTTTGGGAAAACAAAGTCAACGGGCCCTACCAATTAGTCCAGTCAACGAAAGAAAAAATATGCCTTCACCTGGAAATAAATCCAACAGTTTTGAAACTTGGCACACGTATTAAGAGAGGTCTGATGATGAAGTGTATAAAAGTCCCCGAGAAAGGTCTAGATGTGCTGTTTGTTTATCAATTGCATTTGGAGCATCAGCATTTTTATAAGCCCCTTTAAGCACATCTAGACCTGTGACGTCAGTGGTCAACGGTGGCGTAGTACGTAGGGTACACAGCTCCGAAGACTGAGCAAATCTGATGCGCGGGTTCAAATACCGCATGATGTGTAGAAAGTTTTTCAAATAAAATTGGATTAAAGCTCAGCACCACTATAAAGGAGACTGATGATAGGGCTTGGCACCCCTTGAAATAGCTATATCTCTAGCCAAACAAAAATAAAAACGAATTAAAATACCCAAAATTAATTCGTAAGCAATTGGTGGTAGCACCTTTAAGTTGTTGTTGTTGTTCAAAAATTCAATGAAAATTATTTTTGTTATTATTTTAGTGGACTGTATTGAATTAAATTCAAATGGAAGATTTTTTGCGACCTTAAGTCCAATGCGTTTCGCAAAAAAAAATCGTATCATTTCAGCTCTAATGAAAACGTAGTATAAAGTTATTTTAGTGGAAATAGGATCCTTGGAAACCAAAATAAGGGATTTAAGTCGAATTTAAGGAAATCTTACTTTTGTTTTTTTCAATTTTCTCAAAAACTAGAAGACATTTTGACATCTGGTTTTTAGTATTTGACTAAAAATTAATAGGAGCATTGAATATTAAACACAAAAATACAACTTAATTACGTAAAATTTTGAACAAAATTAGTTTGTACACTTTTGATTTTTTTTCTTAATTGTGAGTTTAAAAATTTATTTTTCAAAAACTGTTCACTAAAACAATAGATGTCAAATAACTTTCTAAATATGGCAGATATGAAAAAAATGATATCAATCCATTTTGTAGAGAATTTTCTATGCTTTTTTTTTTGTCTCAGATTATTTTTTGAAAGGACAAACTGTTTCTAGGATAAACACGAAAGACCGAAAAAGACATGTTACACTTTCCTGCCGCTAGAGCTCGCCTCGGATTGATGGGGACTTCCGTACACTTAATTTTTAGGCCTCTCTTAATAAGTGTGCCAAGTTTCAAAACTGTTGGATTTTTTTCCAGGTGAAAACCTTTATTGACTGGACTAATATAATTTAGTTACGACTTAAATATTTCAGTAAAATAATGTAATGGGTTGCATGCTATTACCTAAATATTTACGTGGACTATAGCCCAACGTGTTTCAGTGGCAAGCGCCAATCGATGCGCTGCGCCGTATTAAACACGATAGCTGCCAAAACAAGACCGAATTCTTGCGATCAAGTCGTGCATTTTATTTTATTTCCATTGGGTTAATTAAAATTGCCATCTTTTATTTAACTATTCAATATCTCGAATATATAGCTTTTTGGTTTCACTGTACCTATTAAAGTATCAATCTTGCTTTTAAATTCAAGCAAGGGACAAGGGAATATTTTGAGTGAAACTCAATAATTCTTCAAGCTACAGATTTATGTATTTTTAATATGGGAAACATAACATTTCATTTCGAAAAGTTCACTGTGTGTATACATACATATCGCTCATTAAAAAGAACGCCATCATAACTCAAAATAAGACGTTTTTTTGAGTATATTATGGTATCTTGAGTAAAATATTTTTCGCTTTAATTTTGTAGAACATCATAGATATCTCTTCTGAATTTTACACACGACCATTGACATATACCTTCCCAAGTAGACATGAATGGGAAGTCACTCAACCACATGACCCAACGGTAGCAGTTTTTACCGATGGGTCTAAAATGGCATGTGGAGTTGGAGCGGGATTCTATTCGGAAACCCTAAACTTAGCCAGCTCCTTTAAACTCCCGGACAACAGCAGTGTCTTCCAAGCTGAGGTTCTGGTAGTAATCAAAGCTGCGGAAGGGCTGTCAATGCTGGCGATACCGCAAACTGATATTACCTTCTTTATTGACAGCCAAGCAGCCATAAAAGCACTCTCGGCCATCGAAATAAAATCAAAACTCGTTTCCTACTGCCGCGAAGTGCTCAAAGTTCTTAGCTCGCAGCACAACATAGGGCTCTGCTGGGTTCCTGGCCATAAAGGAATTCCAGGTAACGAAAAAGCAGATGAGTTGGCACGATTTAGGTCATCAATGGGTCCAAGCCAAGCAGAACTAAACATATATGCACCAATCTGCTCCTTCAAACAGACTGGCTTAGAATATTATTGAGAAAACAAATGTAAGGTGGACCCTACTCGACTCCTGTACGAATACCGAAAAACTTTGGCCGTGTTTCGACAAGGGGAAGACAGATAGGATCTTGGCGCTAAATAAGAAATCACTGTACTCTCTCGTAGGTACAGTTACTAGACATAACCTGCTGAAGTACCACATGAAAAAAACTGAGGCTCAGCACGGATGATCTATGCAGAGGTTGTGGCGATGAAGAAGCACATGAAGACTCTTCTCACTTCTTATATCACTGCACTCTCGCAACTAAGAAATAAACACCTAGGAAACTACTTCTTCAATAACTTACAAGAGCTCTCCAACTTATCTGGTGTGCAACTGTCGAAATTCATCAATGCCTCTAGATGGCTAGATGGTCCATGAAAACTTATAGGTTAAATTATTATTTGCGTCCAATCCTCCAGAGTATCACAAGGGATCTACATTAATCTAAGTTTGATAGGAACAAGATCTTCTATCAGCCCAAGAACCTAACCTACACACGACCATCTTGTTTCTTGCACTACTGTTTTTTTTTTCCGTAGCGTAATGGTTAGTGCGATGGACTGTCATGCCAGAGGGGTGGGTTCAATGCCAGCCGCTTCCACCTTAAGTTTTTTCCGGGCTACTGCCTCTTGCAAAGAAGTGACAAATACTCCAAGAGTATCTCCTGTCACAGAAAAGTGCCGCTCACCTTAGCCGTTCGGATTCGGCAATAAACTGTAGGTCCCCTCCATTCCTGCAGACACGCACATAGGAATGGTTGAGAGTTGTAAGTCACTAGGCCCTGGTTCTTCATGAGCCGTTGTGCCACCAAATTCATTTTTTTATAGCTTTTTCACAAAAACGAAATTTTCAATCGCATTTATCTCGAAACAGCAGGTCTTCTTTTTAATGAGACGTAGTCTTTAATAGTAGTATAGTACATGAGATTGGTAAATTTATGAATGACAATAACATTAAATACACATTGTTTCCTTTTTTGTTATCAAAATAAAATAAACATACAAAGTATATAAACATAAAGGAATATTTAAAAAATGCATAAGCTGATACTTGGCGTTCATTACGTAGAATTGGCTTAATAAAACATATTGCCTAGTATAAACGATTACTTTAAGATAAAAGAAACAATTTATGTAACCCACAAGCAGTCTTTAATTGTTACACCAACTTATGTTTAACTAACTCTTCTAATTGAAAATGGATTTTTTTTTTACCTAATAACATAACAAGTTGACTAGAACACCCCAAAACACATTTGTTCTTTTTTCCCTAAACCATTAACAGTGCAAATTCAAACGCCGGATATTTATCCAGCCAGTATCAAAGCAATCAGACAACATCGGCTTACCCATCACAACAAAATGCGTACCAAAATAACCAAAGTATTTATGGCGGTACTGGTCTTTCAAATAACGCAGGGTATGTATGATTTTTAAAATTAACAATTTTATATTTTTATTTTACTATTTTTTGTTTTAAGTTTGTTTTATGTCTTCTAATATCACTTTTACAGTCTTGTATGCAATTTTTTTTTTTTTTTTAATGCTCAGTTGTTTTGGTAGTGTTTTATATTCTTATAAAATTATTTTTTTTTTGTTTCAAAAATGATAACGATATAATATGAAAATAAGTTTATTTTAAGGAAGTAAGCTTAGAAAAGTTAGTTAATTTCACCCTCATTTACATCAAATTATATAAATACTAGCTGACCCAGCGATATTGATTAAATTAATTGACTAAATTAATACATTACAGTTGTTAAATTTTAGTTGAGTGTTATTTCAAATTAGTAACAACTGGTTTACCTGGGTTTGCTTATGTCTATTCGGAATAAAAATCAATACAAATTTGAAATAATCAAATGGAAAAATATGAACGATAAGATTTTTAAAATAACAGACTAAATTATTTGACTATTCTATTTTGAATAGACTCTCGCTATAAACTTTGGATTGATACACTACCAATTTGTATCTCCGTAGTGTGTTTTTCTGGTTCAATACAAATCGAACAAAAAAATCCCCATTAATTTGGATGATGTTCAGCCGAGTTATGCTCGTACGAACACAAAAAAGGATTCATTTTTATATACATTATATATAGGTAAATATGTAGATTATACCTAGGGACCCTGTTTTGATTATAAAGTAAATCGAATGATTGCTTTAATTTTTTCAATTCACTTGATCCAAAAAAGCGATTACGTATGTATTATTACCAACCAACTTACCATTTCCTCTGAAGCTCAGTCAGCTCAATTACCTCGTATTTTTAATTTTTTGAAGAGAAACGAGAAACTCATGAGAAAGAAACATTGAATGATTGAATTTATTATCGTTCGTTCGTGTTCACCCTTTCAATTAAAAGGTTTACTTTCAAATGACTGCGTGAAACCAAATGACTCATATGAAAGTTTTTACGTTTTGTTTCTTATCGAGATTGGTGTGAAAGGGTGAAAGTTGTTGTCTTAATTTTTTTAACAGAACCAGAATCAGCCTCTTGAGGATTTTTCCAATAAACCTATTATAAAACCAAACCAATTAGTATGAAAATTAGGGAGGGGGAAAATTCACAAATAATATTGGTTTGCATTTTCCTTAATTTGAGACATGTATCAGTTTCCTTCATAGGTTTTTTATATTCCTCTTCGTTGTTCGATTATATCGTCGGTTCGGAAGAAAAACGACACAATTCAACAAATCTCATTTTTCAAAACAGGCAACAGAAAATTGAATACAAATTTCAATTTCAATTAATCTGTTAAAATATTAAGACCACGCTTTAGCT
Source organism: Epistrophella euchroma (assembly GCA_947049315.1). Lineage (NCBI taxonomy): Eukaryota > Metazoa > Arthropoda > Insecta > Diptera > Syrphidae > Epistrophella > Epistrophella euchroma. The sequence continues at coordinate 112,398,195 of OX346245.1, read as the reverse complement.
CGAACGTGTTCCGAACCGACGATATATTCATTCAGTCGTGAATGAATATCCAGATGGGTGAAATGAAATTCACTTTTGAAAGGGTTTTCTGTGATAACACGAGCGCAGTGTAGGCTGCAAAGCTTTCGCACCATCATATTCATATTGAAGGTTTGAACGAAACAACAACTTGAGTGAGCTACCACCAAGTTTTTATAGGTTGGAGTTATAGCTATTTCACGATCGCTAGGCCGATAATCAGACTCCTTTAGTGGTGCTTAGTCTATGTATGTTCAATTTAATTTGAAAAACTTTTTGCCGTCACTGAGGCTCATATCATAGACCAAGCGTCTCCGGGCCAAGTGCACTACGCACTGTGCTACCGAAGGTCACGTGATCATGTCGATCCAGTTTGGGTTTTATTGTTTGACAACTGCATTTGAATCAACTAGCATTTTTACTAGCCACACACAAGCTTGTTGTTGTAGCTATAAATCTAGCCTATAAAAACTTTTTGTTCTTCTTGAAAATAGGTTGATTCTAGCCTTCATATATAAGTCACACACATACATATGGACTTCCATGCAAGAATATTTTTTTAATTTTTGTAACAGTTGGAAGGAAAAGTTTAAGTTTTTTTCTTTTCTTATTTTTTCGAAGCCAAGCGATATGGTATTCATAATTAAAATGATACATATATGTACATATTTATTTTATCTTCGATTGATTAAAGTTTTGCGTTTCTCCATTGTAGTAATTTTTTTTTTGCACTTTTACTGCTGTCAAAAAAAAAAAATAACAAATATGAGGTATGATCATCTTCTGAGCACGAGGGCAAAACTACGATGGTCAGAATTTTAACTAAATTGCAATATAATTCGGTAGATTTTTGCAGTGTCAAATATAATTCTGGCGTTATTTTTGTCAATAGGGAAGGTAGAGGTTTAAATTTCATCCTCTGTTTCCATCACAGTGAGAGTGGAATTTACTGCGACCTAATTTTTTCTAACATGATATTTCTTCGGGTGAAGTATTTTCTGGGCGAAACTCATAATAAGGCTGAATGTGTCATCAAAATATAGGTAGAGAACATTTGCAAAAACCGTTAAACAGAAGAAAAGAATAATTTTAAGAACTGACTTGCATCTTATTGAATCCAAGAAATTGCAAGCTGAAGGGAATTGAATGAAAGACACGATATCGGGGCTCAATAGTTTACGTGTTAAATGCAACAATAACTGGGGCTTAGCTAAACACGGAGAATTCTCGGTGCTTAACTAAAGAACGGAGAAAAACTGTGTTACCGGAATTAATTACGTACATGTTACCGATAGGAACATGGAGTTTCCATACAAACTATTTTTCTGGGTGCGCAAAAAATTCTTATCATCAAACAACATGGCCACGATGAACTGTCAAAATCTGTCCCTCCCTATTGGAAAACTTGTTACATTATATCAAATTATACTATCAATCTTTTGTGTTGCATGTTATTTTTAAATTTTATAGTAAACAAATCTTTTTCCCTAAAACTCAAATCACATAATATATAATGAATTTTTCTGATATCCAAAACTCCTTACGTTTCAAGGCTATTTTTTTTAATTCAGCCATTTTTTATAACACTTTTTCTAAAACTTCAAACGCATTATTTTATTATTAATTGTGTGGCCCAATTAACTTACTAAAAATCAAATCGCATCACATATAGGTTCACTGGTAGCACAAGCACTTCATCATCTCAGTACAGTAACTTTAGTAGTGCTAAACTGAAGGATACTTCTACCACATCGTCTTCTAGCTCCCATTATGAAAGGTAAGATAGAATATCTAAAAATTTAAAAAAGTGTTTATCTTTTGCATGTTGATTATTATTTTTAGTTTTAAGGTATGCAGTACAAAGTTTTTCGTTTGTAGTTTTTTTTTGTTTTAATTTTACCCAAACCATATATTTTTTTCTCAAAATTGTGTTTAGTTTTGTTTAACGAGGTAAAATAATGATTTATGTAAAATTAATATTTCTTTTTTTAAGCAATATAGATTTTAAACAAAGAGTTTTGAGTTGAAAACTAAAAAGGCATTGCTGGTGCACAAATATGATAATCTCTCCTTTTTGAATTTTGAATTGTCATCTTATACCAAAAAGAAGTTGCCCAGAGTATCAGCATACTTAAGTTGGTAGCAGATACTTTTCAAGGGACCAAACGGCTCAAAGTCAAACGAAATAATTTTTAGGTATTTTAGGTTAGATATATTTTGTAGGCTCTGTCGGTTGCTGCGAGTTTCAGAAACATACAAAATCAAGAACTACTTGCCATAAAAACACAGTAGGTAAACAAATATTAAATTGCTTATATTAGTTAAACTTCAATAACTTTTTCTGGAAAACTATCAACACCAAACACTTTGACTGAGGGCAAAAACTTAAGGTATAGAGTATATGTTAAGAGAGGTGCGCAAGAAAGAAATAATAAACTTTTCTTTTTGCCTCGTTCAAATAATGGTTCTATTATCTTATTCGAAAATTCTTAAAAATGTTTACCTTTTACTATCACAACCCATAGGAAAAACACAGTTTTTGAATATTTTTAACAATTTTGAAGCTACCAAATAAATCTTATCAAATATTTATAGATAAATTGAATTGCTTCACATGTGTCAGGCTTCCTACAACGAGGGTTCCTTTTTTTGGTCCTAATTTTGACATGGATTACATGTCTTTCTCGGACGGTTGGGTGTGATGTAGCAAAAAGAGGACCGTCACGAAAACATGTACCGCTCGCGCCCTACTGCTAAGTGACTGTTTGCACTACAGACATCTTACATATACCAATCGATAGATAAAGATTGCGCAAAGATTATAGAGCAAATTGTTTTATAGCTATCGCCTCATAGTTTCAGGTGATGAGTCATCGAGCTTGGGGTAAATTGCAGCTAAATTAGGAGTACTCAAGTTAATTTGAGCTCAATTTCTTCGGATATAAAAGTGCCACTGACGTCATTGATATTTCATTCGAAAGGGTTTGAAAAAAGGACATCCCTACGCGTATTTTCCATACCATTTTTTCACGTTATAGCACATAAGACATGTAATCCATGTTCGGTAGGTGCCACAAGGGCGATCTACCAAGGGAATTTTTTTTTAATTTCAAGCTAAGCTTCATAATTAAGCTGGCCTAGTTGAATTTCAAGTGTTTTTATTTGAAGCGAAAGTCAAAGTAAATATTTAACCGTTTCTAATTATGATCTCTAGTTCCCTTCGCATGATAAGATAAAAAATAATGATGTTATATAAGGTGTTAGTGTTAGCTATAGCATAATTTAACATCCCTTAGAAATTGTGATTCAAAAGAAAAGGTGAGTACGGAAGTGATAAAAGTTGAAACTTTTTTTTTTTAGCACCCTATTGTATTTTATTGTATTGCTAAAATTACTAGTTATCTTTTAATAATTATACTTTTAAAAATCTCTTACTATTTTTATTAAATTATTAAAAAAAAAAAAAAAACATAATTTAAATGTTTGTATGGTGTTTAAAAACTAATTTGCTAACATTTTATTTATAGCGTTTCAAGTGTAGCAGCAAGCACAGTTGTTAGTAGCACTGTAAGTTCAGTTGTCCCCAGTTCAACAGCGACTACAAACAGTATGAGCTCACCATCTTTAGGTTTGACAAATACAAAAGTAACAAACTCAGCCACCAATGCCAACAAGAACAGTGCTGGAATGGTGCCGCAAAACATCCAAATGGTTAGTCAATATATTCAGACTGGATTGCCCTACTATCAGCAACCAGTATATTCTTACGAGGATTTACAAATGATGCAACAGAGAGTGCCACATGTGGTGAGTTCCTGCTGCTAAAATGCAAATGACAACACACACATTAAAAGAAAAACAACACACACACATTCACACATAATGCACGTCACTATTTCACTCATTTTTTTCGTGTCAAAATTTTTTGCCTATAACGAAAATTTTAAATAACGAAATCCTTTTTAAGAAAAAAAAAAAAAAACTAAAAATTAACCCTCTTTTTCATCAGCAGAAATCATTAAATAACCAACTCCTCTTCTTCGACCTTCATTATAATGAAATATAACCAAATTTTCGACATTAATTTATCTTGTGTCCTGAATCTTGCTTTTGTTCCATTTTATTTATTTTAGTGTTATGCTAAAAAAAAACTACGCTTTTTAAAAACTGAGATCAGGGAAACACGAGTCCACGTTTCGTTTTCGTGTGTCACTGGTCTTCATTAATAATTCGCATTTCCATTTCTATCTTCTTTTTTTTTGTAAGTCTAATAACTTAAAATAACGTCGCCTTTTTTGTATTTCTCTCTACTAGCAGGGATACTACGATCTGAACTACACACCAACAAGCTTAGGTGCAGCCGGTGTGCGTGACAATTTGGGCTCTGTTGCATATTCAACAATGACTGATGGTCGTTTCGCCAGAACTGACAATAACTCTAGCCCTGTTAGTAATGTAAGTGAAATGGGTTCTATTTATAAAAATAGAAAAAAAGTTATTGAAGAATATTTCAATAGGTGTCTAGTACGATGTCGCAACAAGCGGGATCGACTGCTCCATTGCTTAACGTTCCTTATGCATACTTTTATGGAGGAAACATGATGCCTGGCGGTTTCCAATATGGCACACCAGCAATTTATCCGGTAATTTGATATTTCCGCATTTCCTAAATAATAAAATATTATTTTTTTATTTATTTCACAGCAGCAAATTCCAGCTGCTAATACAGCATCCGGTGGTCAATTCCCTAAACCGTCCTACAATACTGGATATGGTTCAGCAAGTTATGATGCTCTTTCGCAGGCCACACAGGACTACACCAAGGGAGCGTACCCATCTAGTGTTAATCAACAGACTAAATCACAAAATGTAACAAATCCACCACAAGCTGGAACTGGTTCCGACATTACATCATCTATGTATGGAGGAAAGGGTCATGTAGCATTAAACAAAGTCAATGTAAGTGTGCATAGATATACAAACAAAAAATTAAAATTTTAAATAATTCTTATTATTTTAGTCATACGAAAAACAAAATTTCCATTCTGGTACACCACCTCCATTTAATATGCCGAATACACAGACCGCAGGTGGAACCTCGGCTCAACCCTATGGAATGTACCTTCAGCCGATGCCAACTGGTCATCACAATATGATTCATCAACCCATCCATCAGGTGAGTTGTTATTATTTAAGGAAGTCATAAACAAAAAACAAATACTTCATTTACAAAACATAAATTAAGCATATAGAAAGTTACTGCTAGTTGCATGGGTTTTATAGTACGGCATATTCAAAAAAAAATTGCACGTGCAAAACAGAGTATATTTGTTAGTTATTGAAACCAGCACGAATTATTACCAACGTAAACATTATATAAATAACCACAATTTAATGTCACCATAATGGGTTCAGATTATTTAGCCTCTTGCACTGGGCAAAACCCGATATTTCAAGGAAACGACACATTGGGTGGCTATTTTTATTTATTTAAACAAGAGCCTTCTTAAGTAAACAAAAAGATCGAAGATATCCTTTGATAATAGATGCTTCTATCAAGTCTGTGGAAAAATGGATTATCTAAACGATATCGTTCAATCCTATTAGATTAACGTAATGAAGTTTTAGTAAATTACTATCTGAAATATTGAATGCAATTTAGGGTAGTAAAAGGGGCATTAAAGTCTCGATATACAGTGACGGACAAAAAAATAGGACCAATAATAAACTTTTAGAATAAAAAAAGAAAACTCAGATATTTTGCTTTCTCTCCTTGTGAATTGCGGCTGGTATGCTATGTTTTGGGACGCCTGACCCATCTCTTACCATCTCATCCCACTAAATTTACTTTACTTTCATCAGACCAGGGAATATTGCGCCATTTTTTTTTCCAATTTCTGGACCTATCGATGCTAGATGATCCTTGGCAAATTGAATACTGTTTTTCTAGTGTCTTCTAGTAAGAAGTGATACTTCCCTTTCGACTTCTTCCGAAGAGATGGTGTTCTTCGAACTGTTCTAGAAGAGACGTGCAAGTTCAGATCCAATTTAATATCTGCGGGTGATTTAAAGGGGACTTTATCTGAAAATCGTTTGATTTTGGCTACATCTCTAAGTGATGTTTTTCGAGGTCGGCCTGTTTTTCTATGAGGTTTTTGGGTCTGTAGCGTATTAAAAACAAATGGTTTTGATCTCTCAATAATTCTGGACACCTGCCGCTGAGATTTTCCTTCCAGTGTGAATTTAAGGATCAATTCCCTCATGGTTGTTGAACAATGCACTCTGCCATCCATGGTTCGTTTATTTTATTATTTAATTCAAATATATTTATAGTTATTCGTTTTTGCAGTGCTATTTAAAAAAAAAATAATTGAAATCAAATTCCCTGCAACCATAAACACACAAAAGTCACCTGGTCTTATAGTTTTGTCCACACGTTATGGGCGTTAATTCAACTTTATTTAATTTTTTTCTTCATATTATCTGTTAACGCATAGTACCATCACCAACTCTAACAAATTTCAAAACGAGAGTGTTTTTTTTTTTTACACTCTCAACATAACCCATCAAAGAATTATAAAAATCTCTAGAAATGGGATTATTTTTTTAAAATTTGTTTGGTCGAAAAATAAAGAAAACAGTAAAACGCAACTCGAAAAAGAACGAACAATACCGTTTTCAAAATAGCTTTCTCTATCATATCTGTTGACAAAGAATGGCATAAAATATGATCGTTCAATGATTTACGTAATGATGGGACATACCATGTTCTCGGCACTACCCCTTTTAGGAGGAACAAACTCAAGCTATTTTGTAGTAGCCGTGGCGTGATGGTTAGTGCGATGGACTGTCATGCCGGAGGTCTAAGGTCCGATCCCCAGCCTCGTCACCTATTTATTTAAAAAGAAAAAACGGCTACTGCCTCTTGCGAGGAATTGACAAATCCTCCTCAGTATCTCCTGTCACAGAAAAGTGCCGCTCGTTAGCCGTTCGGATTCGGCAATAAACTGTAGGTCCCCTCCATTCCTGCAGACACGCACACAGGAATGGTTGAGAGTTGTAAGTCACTAGGCCCTAGTTCTTCATGAGCTGTTGTGCCATCAAATTTATTTATTTTTTTAAACTCAAGCTATTTTCGACCCCACTAGTTTCAGAAGCAATAAAATGGGAACCATGAACAGACACCTTCTCAAATTTCAATTCCTTAGCATTAGTGGTTCCTGAGATATAGGACTTTAAAAATCGCGAAAACTGTAACTGACTGACAGATCATCAAAATTATGGGGCCTTTTCCCGATACCCGCACAACTGAAATCCCTGTGGTGCATATAAAGGAAAGGAGATTTCCATATAGGGGCGTGGTATCCGCCCACTTTCTCAGAGCAATTATATATAATAAGGAGCATTTCTGATTGCTGTAAAACGATAACTTCGATAGAACAGAAGGGCTTGCAATACATACAAAGGACAAAATTAAACATTTTTAGCATAAGTGCTTTATACCGCCCCAATTTTTTTTAAGCAAGCTTTAGCACAAGTGCAAACACATGCCATCAACCTGGCAGTGATATCGCGACCCTAAGACTACCATAATGCACTTTCGAAATGCAAAGAAGCGCTCTTAATTTTGTTCACATAAAATGTATGTCTGTACAAACTAAATTCCATCAGTCTTGCTGCGATAGCGCGGATCCCTAATACCTCCATAATGTTTTTTTGTTTCAAAAGCAACAATACCGCCGACCTGACACCACCCAAATGTATTTTCCAAATACATAATAAGAAATATTTATCGGGTTATTTGGTGAAATGCAGTTTTTGTAGCTTAAAATAAAAATGGTGGCCCTCCTCGAGGACGAAAAATTGGATTCTTTAAACGAATTCCGACAGATAACCTTTTATAAGGCAAAAACCCAAATGATAATGTAGTTGTTGCTGCTATTGTATTCAAAAGCCTTTTAACTTAAAATTATGTAGTTTAACAACGAACAAACAAACCTTCTCCATTAACTTCATCTTAAATAATAATTTAGCAAAGTTAAGGTGCTAAACAAATTGAAAAATTCTTGCATGATTTATTATTTTTATTATTATTTCTTTGGTTTTTTATGGTTCGTCATTAGATGGACGGCAGAATTCATAACTCATCCCGTCGGGTAAGTTAGTCAACTTTTTTGTGTGTTAATCTTTTTTTTTTTTTTTTTTAATTTTGTTTCCTTAAATTGCTTTTCCTTAACTGTTGACTTTAATTTCATAACTATTTAAGTATAATCATATACAATAATTAATAAATATTATTAATTTGAAAATAAACAAACCATAAATAATAATAAATCGAATAATAAATATTGCATGAAATTTTACTTAAGCTATTTAATTTGGTATATTGTTAATTTAACTTATTACATCAGTATAATATAGGGTGGGTCTTTTATACTTATTTTTGAAAAAATTTTGATGACCCAGGCCTTCTATTTAAGTATATGAAGTATGGTCAGTTTATCATGGTGTGTATCTTGAACGATGTTTGGTAAACTGTTTCGACATAAATGTGTTAAGATTTTGAACTTTCTATACATACATATGTTTATTTCTATATTCTTATGATCCTTTTCCTGAAATAATGCCAAAAATTTTCATAAGGATGGAAAACAAATAAAATTGTAAAGCTACATTTCCTAAAAATAGCGAAAGCAGTTCCGAATATCTCATCATCCAAGATAAACCAGTAAATATTTCGAACAAATAAGACAAGAGGTATGTGAAATTTGTGATAATTAATGAAGTTTCCCAATGCGAAATGGGAAAGCGATTATCGAACAAACCTTAAAACAACAAAGTCTTATTCTTATGTTGTTGTTGCCATTTCACTTTTTGGCCACGGCAACTGAGATATGGCTAGTGTTATTTGAGATGCGAAAGGAACAACACCATGCAAAAAGACAACGAAAACTAAAAATCTTTGCAGTATGCTGTTCGACGAGCAAAATTAATTATTTGGAGAAGTCTTCCCTCTTTTTTTTCCCGCATGGCCGGACCATACATATTTTGTGCAGAAAAGTGACATTTGAGTTTTATTCATGTTTGTTTTTTTGCAATAAGTGAACTTCGTAGGCTATTTTTGTTGAACTAGTTTTTTTTTTAAGGATTTCATTCGTCCAGTAATGGAGTGACTCATAAGCATTTTCACTTTTTTTGAGTTAGGAATACATCCTTAGTGACAAAAGGGATAATTTTCTATTGGTGTAATTACATTTCTCTTATCTCTATTTTTGCGAAAGATATCTTACTTACTTTTCTTTACATGGCGCTCACAGCCCATGGTGGACTACGGCCTCAACCAACAATCCCCTCCAGCCAGCTCGGTCCCTTGCTAGCTGCTTTCAGTTACGCACTCCAAGTTGGTTGAGATCGTTCTTCACTTGTGTGCGCCACCTGTGCTGCGCAGACCGTCAGGGGTAGATTCGCAGACTCGTCGGGCTGGTGCGTCAGTGTCCATACGCTTCACGTGTCCCAGCCGTCTCAGCCGCTGTATTTTCAGCTTTTTGACCAGGTCGACGTCGCTGTAGGGCCCGTAAAGCTCGTTGTTGAATTTTCTCCTCCATACTCCATCGATACAGACTGGACCGAAAATCACACGAAGAATATTCCTTTCAAAGCAACCAAGCACTTATAGATAATTTTTAAAAAATAAGATGAGGAATACAAATTTATTGATTCTTAAATTGAAGTCTGAACTTAAATTAAAAGCTTAACTCACTTTCTAAGTTGTTTCTGGAAGTCTGAAGGTCACCGTGAATTGGACATTGAAGTTGCGCCCTAAATTTGTAATCAGAGGATCAGATTTTTTTTGATTTTTTAAAATGTTGTATCCGGACCTCCAAGCTTATTTGAGTTATTGTTGTACTGCTTGATCATACTAAGCTCATTTTTCGTTTAATGTTAATTAAAATTGTAAAATAATACGGTTAAGCTCATTTACCCTTGTTGAAAGGCAGTGGACGCTTTCTTGAAAGTGTAATTTTAAGTAATAAAATTTTTCTTTTAACGTAACCTTTCCAGAATCTCTCTTTATTTCAAGTAACCCCATCCATGTTAAAAATAAGTCATTTGAATATGAAATTGCACCAAAAAGTAAGCTTTTTAAAATATCCTAAGGTGATATTAATAAAAAAAAATTGAACACGTATTAGCAACAGTTCTTTTTAGAATTCCACAGATAGTAAAGCTAAGATCACAAATATTTGTGTATAAATTTGTGTATTTCTGTCATAAAAATACACAAACCGTCTGAGCCACAAATTTTTGAACACAAATGACATACACAAACGATTTGTGTATCATTTGTGTATAGGATACATATGTAAATCGAATTTGTGTACATACACAATCGTATATTTAATTGTCATTTGTGTATTCTGAAAATTTGAGTATACACAAATTCGTAAGAACACACAAATGGTTTTGGAAATTTAATTGAAAATTAAATAATATTAGTCGATTAAATAAGGGCTTTACTTCGAAATTTGAAGTTTTTTTTTTTTAAATTATTATATCCATAAACGTCCTAAAAGGCGGTTGCAACCATTTGTATTTTTTTTAAATTTACAAAAGATTTTGTGTTGGTTTTAAATAATTAGTGGTATTTAATGTTGGACACGTGTAGAGCAAGAGCTGGTTAACGACCGAACCGCTCCAAATTTTATGGGCATGGCATTTGTACCAGTGCAAACTGTTCATGGCATCAGCCTTTCAGCGAGAAATCTGCCTTAAAACCACTATAATGCACTTTTAAAATGCAAACAAAATGAACAAAGCTGAAGTGTTTTATACCGCTCCAAATTTTGTAAGCATAATGTCTATATGTGACCAAATTAAATGCCATCGGTCTGGCAGCGATACCGTGACTCTAACACCTTCATATTGAACTTTCAAAATGCAAAAAAAAAAAGGAATTTTAAATCGCTCCTAGTTTGTTAATATTTGTATGTGTCCAAACTAAATTCCAGCGTGCTGTCAAAATACACAAATCGTCTGATCCACAAATATTTGAAATATAATTAAATCGAGTTGTGTAGAATTTGTGTATCCTTTCCACAAATGAAATTTGTGTAATACACAAATCGTCTGATCTTAGCTTAAGTCAAGTTGTATGAAAATAATAAAATCTGGATGTGAAAGCGTGTGAAACTAACATTAAGCTTAATCTTTTAGAAAATAACTAAATTGGCACTTTATAATTTTACACACTTGACTTTTGATATAAAATAGAACAAAATACTTCCATGATTTTAAATTTCGTATTACGTACACTTTACGCTACCATGTTCAAACAAGATTTTACCGTTATTTTTCAATTGAAAAAGAACTAATGTGGTTACTTCAAGTGCACTCTTTGAAGTGGGAAATTCTTCCAGAAAGTTAAATAGGTTTGGTATTTATGCATTGGAATATTTTATAACGGAAAAGCAACAAAATATGTTCATCTCTTTTGTTTTAGTTTTTTAATTAATTCGAAAATTACCATACAGTTTGCCCCACTGTGCGTCGGCGTCGTTTTCTCGAAATTAAATATTTGTCGTTTAGATGTGACGATTTCACTGTCGTGTTGCTGACCACAGACAAATTTTGCATCGCATCAGGAGCATTACTTTACAACCGGTTACAGTTGAAAACATCAGCTTAAACTACAGTGCCATTTTGTAGATTTTTTAGTTATTTTAAGCAAATTTTGTTATTTGCGCTAGTCCACGCTAGTTTGTGCTACACAAATAATCGTGGACGATTTTTGACGCTAATTGGTTTCCAACTTCTTTGTATTTGCTAGTATAGGAGACTGACGATAGGCGGTTCGGCACCCTTTGAAATAGCCATATCTCCAGCCAAACAAAAATAAAACAAATTAAAATACCTAAAATTAATTCGTTAACAATTAGTGGTAACTGCTTTAAGTTGTTGTTCAAAAATTCAATGAAATTGACGGAATAAAGAATGGTCAAGTCTAATAAACTGACATTCTAGTGTGAATAGCCCGTTCATTTATTTTGTTAAACTCAAAGTACATATATTTCAAAAAGTTTTAAAAAATAATGAAAAAAATTGTGTTCAAACTAATTTTATTCACCAAATAGTTAGAAGTAAACCTAATCTTGGTTATTTAAAAGAAATTTAGACGCCCGGTTTTTAGTGTAAGAATAGAAATTGATAAGAGCCTCGAATATTAAAAACAAGTAGATGCGGGTCCTAAGCACCCCCGGTAAAAACGAAGTTCCCATATACATACATGCGTGTCAGCCGCCACCTAAGGGTACAATATTGTACAAACTATATTATAACCATCATCAGAATCAAAGCTGTGTGAAAAATTTAAGCGTGATCCGATACACCAATTATTTTTTAATAGACGAGTTCATTTTAAAACGTAATTTGTTCTCGTTTTGACTTTCGATAAATACTTCAGAACGATTAGAAACTATGAAAATCACATAAAAAAGAGCTACAAGATTATTTAATTTATACATACATAATTTGCCTTATTGTGAGTTTCACCCGAACAACATTCCAGCCGTAAAATTTGTTCGCCTATTGTGAGTTTCACCCGAAAAATATTGCATGTTCCGAGAATTCCCCTAATTGTTAACATTCATTTCGGACAAAATATAATGACAGCTTAAATTTTCACCTATACATATTTAGTAGGCGAACAAAAGAGCAATGAGGCGAGGAACGTACCTATATTTCGAGAGGGCGAATTTCACAAAAGCTTTTAAAATTCCGGGCAAAAAAAAATTTTAATTTGAAACATTGAATTGTAAAAAAAAAATGTTTTGATGCGGTAGTTATACATCTTTCATACACATCAGCAACGCAAACTTGATGCTTCGTAGAAATATTAATTTGCATAAGTTTTTTTCGGATCGCAAAAAAAAAAATATTTTAAATCGAAGCAGCTAAAAAAATTTTTTGATGCGCCGTAAGTAAATGCGCCTGTGATGCATTTCGGAACTCAGCAGTGTCTCACAGTAAGGCTGAATTTTTTTTATTTATTTAAATTTTTTTTTTAAGTATTAAAACGCTCAAGATAAAAGTTGTTAATTTTCAAGATACAAATTCTATATCGCTATTTAGCCTAGCGGAAGCTAGACGGCTAGTAACCAGAAGGTCGTGGGTTCGAATCTCATATAAACCGGATGAACTTTTTTCATTTGCATCTTGCCCTGTTCAAAATGCTATAGGATTCAATGGATTAATGATGTGTATGTGACTAAATGAAAATAATACGATTTGCAATGCACATTGTTCATGTGACGGAATAAAAAAAAAAGTACAAAAAAAGAAATTGTTGTCACTAACAGAATTCAAATACCGAACCTTTTGGTTAAGAAGCAAAGAACTGTCCCATTGCGCCACGATGGGTCAAAAACGATCTTTAGTTAGCCCAACTCTGGGCTAAAGAACTTCGTTCTAACAAAATACTACTTAAGTACGTAAAATTTTGAACAAAACATGTAAACACAGTTTGTTTCATTATTTTTCTTAAATTTTAAATTTGGAAATTTATTTTTTCAAAACTAACCCCTAAAATAATTTTAATTAAAAACAAAATGAAGTCAAGGATAAATCAACATCTTAACTATTACTGTATACACTTTTATAACATAATTATATTATCATTACATCCCTTTTAAAATTTTTGATTGTTAAATTTACATTTTGTTCATTGTTATTTCGTAGTTCTCATAACAACAACAATAAAACAAATATACTATAACTCTTAATTTTTATTCATCAAACACCTAAAATGTACAAAAAAAAATCATATTAACTACAGTTATATAAATAGATTTTATTAATAACAACTCTAAATATATTCAACAGGATTCAAACAGTACTGGACAACGTCAACAGTCGAGCAACCCAACAAAATCGGCTACTAAACAAGGCTACTCACCATCATACTGGGCCGGACAAAACTAATTATATCCATTAACGCTAGACATTTGCCTCGTTCTCCATATAGGCGATACCTACTCTATAAAAACAGAAAAATTGAAAACCGTTAAATGTTTACAACATACCAACACTGTTTAAATTCAGGATATTCAATTAACAAACAAAAAAGAAACAACAACAACAAAAGTTTGCATAGTACATTACAAATCCGATTATAATTTATCTTACTATATTAAAAAAAAAAACACAAATGAAACAAAAATATAAAAAATACTTTTTAAACAAAAAAATTGAAACAGACATAATTTTTTAGTTATATTATTTCTGTACTCTATCGTTACAGCAAATTTATAATTTTTAGAAAAGGAATCACGTTCTCTTTTTGTACATCAATTTATGGATGTGCGCTCTTGATAAATATGATTGAAAAAAAAAATGAAAAACTTTATTCGATAAATCTCTACATTATATATATATATAAATAATTCTCTCTCTATATATGTATATATATATAGAAAATAACCCAGATAAACAAACCCCATATTCACACATACACAGCAAAATTAAAACTGGATATTGTTTCTTTAAATGTTTAACTTTTTAATATATATATATAAATATATAAATAATTATAAAATAATACATAAATATAATAATAATTATTAATTAAATTAGTAACACGTCTTTTAATGCTAGTATATATGGAATATATAATTATATTTAACAATACATATGTATCTATGATGAAAAACAAAAAAAAACAAACAAACAAAAATTTAAAACTCTTCTATACACTTAATGCAAGGAGTGATAACATTTGCAAAAATTTGTAGAATGTAAATTAAAAAAAAATATATATTGTCAATTGGACATGGTGTATCTATCTACGTTTAAGTGATTTATTAAAATTGCATTAATTTTGTATCGTCGTTCGTAGTTAGCTTTGGAGAGAACTTGTAGTATATTTACGCTTTTTAATTCGGAGTTGTGTGTGCATTTTGTATAAGAAAACATTGATTCATTATTATCTTCCCAAATGTCACAGGATTAATCGTCATCAGAATTGTTATACAAGCTCGAAAACGGAATCACTAAATCTACGTAAATTTTCTATTAAGAATGAAAACGTAGTTTTTTTTTTATTCCGGATTTCATATTGCGACGAATTCTTGATAGGGGTGAAATTAATATCAAACCCATCGGATACCTGCAGACGCAAAATATTCATCAGTAAATTATACCAAAGCAATTTCAAACTCTTTGATTCACGGGAATAGTAGAATAGATAGTATAACAACAACTTCAATTTCCTATCAAAGTCGAAAAATAAAACCTCGCTGAGAACTTCATGAATTTTGGTTTGAAACCTAATTTATTGTTCACCAAAGGTAATGATGAGTATAATAGAATGATGATAATTTAAATGTGTAACTCGTACCTTTCTCATTTCTCTCCTTACCAAAGTGACAGACGGAAATGAGAGGCAACTTTGTTTTATTTGTGTAACATTCAATGTTCTTTACTTCACTTTTATTTGTTTTCAATAATAGTTTTAATGAAGAGGCTGAATTTCTAAATGCATACGCAATTACAGCCTGAAATTGAAAGCTACCTTCTGAACGTTCACTTTATTGAAAATTTCAAAATGATTATGAGAGTCATTCAATGTTTGATGCGATAAAAGTCGATTGTTATTCAAAGTCATCTGGATTACTTATATTGTTTGTTGTCATCTCTTATTAAAACAGGCTTTATGTTCCTTGAATATCATCGACTTTAGACAAAAATTTGTATCAATAAACAAACGACACTCGCTATAAAGACCTAAAATTAAATATTCTGCGTCTGATGAATCCGATAAAAAACATCTACACTAGTTTTCTTAAGTAGCTAAAGAAAAGTATATACATATGTGATTCTGCCTCACTCTGAAATGATTTACTTTTTACGGTTTTTATGTGAAAGTCCAAGCTGTTAAATTTTATATCTAAAGATTTGATAAAATGCATAAAGTATAGTTAAGAAATTCAAATACATATTCCCGTACAACGTGTTTTTAAACTGACGACAGCATCTTATTCCTATTTTTATTTTATAAAAAATTTGCTGCAATAGAGATCGGCAACTATAGTTTAATCTTCCTTTTTTGTTATAGTTGCTTTATTTTTAAATACTGTTTTCTAGTAGATAATAAAATCAATAATATAAACCAATACAGAGCTAATTTGTGTGAAACAAAAATATATATTTATGTATACATGTATGTATATCGATCGCCCTTTTCCTAATATAGAAAATAAAAATAAATAAACCTTTTATGTACGTGAATTTTGTAAATGTTGCAAAAGAGAATACACTAAATTAAAACACACACAACTCTTCTAACACACCCGTACACAAAATTATCCATGTTGAATAGATGTATTTTTGAATTGCCTATTCATTTTTTATACAAGGTTATAGGCTCATTTTTAAGAAACAAAAAATAATATTAATAAAAGAATTTTTTTCGTTTCTAGTATCTCATTTTTATGTTTTTCAATTTTCGCAACTTAATACTAAAAATGTATACATACATATTATATAACAAAATATTTATGATAGAAGAACATTTATTAAAAACAAAAAAAAAATATATATATATTTATGTATTTAATTGAAAAAAATAGAAAAAAACACAATTTCTTTTTTTTTATATATCCACAACTTTAAATTTATTAAAAATAAAAATATATATAAATATATTTTAGCTTTATCGTAAACAATTCTTTTTTTACATAAAAAAAAGAAAGAAATTTTATAAACAGAAAATTAAATGTATAATCAGAAAAACGGCTCTTTTTAGAATAAGAGTTGCTTAGTCTAAAATAAAATGTTTATATAGAGAAAACCGCAATTTGATTTAAATTATTGAAGAAATATTAAGAGGACGAGTGTAGTTTGTACTTTTTAAATGCATACAATTTTTTTTTTAAATATTGTTTTCAAATCATTTTTGAATGTGAGAATTTAAGAGGAGAGACAAACAAAAAGAAAGTATAAAAGAGCTAATTTTCAAAGACATTACAGAACACAAGCAGAAGAAGAGTAAAAAAGAACAAACAAAAAAATACGAAGAGTATATTTACATATAAAGGATGCAGAAAAAAAAAATAATAAAAACGATTAATGGTATAAAACGAAAGATCCGTTTTTTATTAAAAAAAAAAAAAAGATTTATGATTGGTTTTTTACACTACGCAAAATGTAGATTTTATTCGTACCGTATTCAGTTAAAAGTGTGGCTGAGTTCCAAAATGTAAAAAATCGGCCCTATCGAGGTAACCCTCGGAGCGGAATTCTCTCCGAATCGGAGACATTTTGCTTCGAGGTAGTTCTCCGACCAGCAAAATGTCTCCGATTCGTAGGAAATCAGAGAGAGTTCCGTTCCGACGCGACGGTTACCTCGATAGGGCAGAATATTTTGATGCGGAATTAATGCCTACATTTTTGAATTTTGGAACTTGTATTTGACGAATTTTTCGGGACGAAAAGCCAGTGTTTGTGGATTAAAGGCCATGAAAAGCTATTTTTGATCAATAATTCAGCAAGTTCAATTAAATAGTGCTAAGTCTTTTACTTGACGTGTTTATTTCGGTCGGTAGTATATACAAATTGTATTATAAAAAACCTTCATACATGAATTTTCTAAGATTAATTTGTATGGTTTTTCATTCCAATATTTGATGTAGCGTATATCTTCAAACAAAATTTTTGCTTAGGATCTATTAAGGATCTTAACCACACAACCAAAACAATGAGAAATCTTTACTTTGGAACTTTGCAAAATACGGATTTATATGCAAAGTTGGTGCAACACTTTTACTTTTAACTTTTCAAAAATAGTCTGAAAAGTGAAAAGTCCTTTCACTTTGCAAAAACACATCGCACTTTTACTTTGGAGGAAATATTTTTTTGCAAAGTTGCAAAGCGAAGTGTTTTATGAAATAGACCCATGGTGAGTATGACCCTAAATATTTTTTTCCTTGATCAACGTTCCCAATTTCTGAAGGACAGAATCATTCCCATAGCAGGGAAATTTTTGTTCGCGATGATCCCAAAGATTGCCAATGCCATCCTCCATGTACAATTTTTTTAAATTTAAATTCCATTGTAATGGCTCGCTCCTGGATTTTAGAACAACTTGTAAAAAATAATTTATTCAGGTAGAGTTAAGTAGGTGTTGGTGAGTCGTTACGGTGTACCCCAGTCTCGAAGGCTAATGAAGTTGGTGTTGAAGTTTCTTGGAGTTGATTTTGGATAGAATGAAACTCTAATCTGTTTCATACTAGCATAATGAGTTGGATAAACGGATAAGGATTTCGATCAGATCGGAGATCAAATTTGTAGTAGATTAAAAATGGCGAACTATCTAGATTTTCTTCGCGGCTAGCAAATTCATTCGGCCCTATTTAGGTAACCGTCGGAGCGGAAATCTCCGATTTTCTACGAATCGGAGACATTTTGCTTCGAGGTAGTTTTGCGATCAGCACAATGTCTCCGATTCGTAGGAAATCGGAGAGAATTCCGCTCCGACGGTTACCGTGCATATATTTTGATTTGTATAAATTAGTTTCCCTTAATTATTTATGAGCATCTACCTATGATAATTTATGTCCAATAAGACTATACAAAACTGTTTTCCTATTAGGATGCCCAAGTGATTTAATCTCTTGAATATACCTACTTCCCAAATTTCCAAAAATGCTACGAAGTACTTAGGTTGTACGGCAGTGCAAAAAGTTCCCCTTTTTTTGTGTTATACAGCCTTAAGTGCATCTTAAGCTTGAGCATATTTCACATAATAGATCTGATGCTCCTTTCTCCTTAATTCAGAATGAATAGATTAAAATAATGATAGATGATTGAACCATAGTAAATTCACATAGGTATCTAAAATTCTGTAGCAACCGCTTTCGACGTGAAGACTATTAGCTAAAAGTTTTTTTTTGATATTTGAGCTCCTCTATAAAAATCCTTATACAAATCGGAGACTTGGAAAAAAATTGACCCAACTTTTAAAATTAATCTTTATTGTAAATATTAAGGTATATTGATCAAACTACAGAAAGAAAATTACTTATTGGTTATGAAGAAGTTTCGTAAAATCTGTGTATGCGGACTCCAAGTCAAATAGAAACTGTCGAACTTGTCCATCGGTTAATTCGTCAGATGCCTGCATTTCATTTAGGGTTGCTAGCCATCCTTCCACTTTAGCCTTTGCTTCTAAATCCGCTGGAATTAGAGACAAGCGATTCATGGTATCAACTAAATCCTTCAGTTCGAAATGCAACTCATCCATTGTCTTAATCTTCAGTCGCAGCTTATCCATGATTGTGATGAAAAGCGATACTATATCGGCGATACATTTACTGGTATTACCCTTATCATCTTTTATAGTAATAGGACGATCTTCTTTGATACGTTCCAACGCAGCCGGGCAATCAAGCCGGAATTTTTTCACGAATGTATCGACCGTTGGAAAATCTTCTCCTTGTACTTGTTTAAATGCAACTTTGTACTGCACTAAGAATTTGGAGCACGCAGCTGTGTATTCCTGGGGTGTGATACAGTCACGGATGTAAGCTTTTTCCAGATTTTGCAGCGTATTTATGATGGCGTACAGATCAGCCATATTATCATATTTCTCACGTTCTCGTGCATTGCGGAATACTTTGACTTCTTCATAAAGTTCGGGATTTTCTTGCATTGTCACAGATGTAATTTTTAAAGATTTTTATAGAAAAATTAGCTTAAAATTTATTTTTTTAAGAAAAACGATGACGCATTTTTACAGGCTTTGTTTGTGAAATGTCAAAAATCAGCTGTACGAGATTTAATGATTGCATTCAAAGCTAAAGACTGCTTTTAGACGAGGAAACACACGCGATGTTTTGTGTGGTTTGACTGCTAAAGGCTCTCACAAACCAACGCGATTAATCGCCGCGACAATAGAAAACAACAATAGTTGTGTTTTGTTGAGCTAGTTACTGTGCCGATTCTGCAATGTTCCACATTAAGCCATAGAGTTACTGAAGAGCAAATGTGCTGTTAACTTGTTGTTGGTAGAATTTGCATGTGAAAATTTAGCTTAATGTGAAGAATTTCTGAATGTGCACATTAAGGAGTTGAACAAAACACACCTAATAGGTGTGTTTTGTTCAACTCCTTAATGTGCACATTAAGAAATTCTTCACATTAAGCAAAATTTTCACATGCAAATTCTACCAACAACAAGTTAACAGCACATTTGATCTTCAGTAACTCTATGGCTTAATGTGGAACATTGCAGAATCGGCACAGTAACTAGCTCAACAAAACACAGCTAATAATAACACGTGGTTGTCAAACAAAACAACACGTTGTTGTTATTGTTTTCTACTGTCGCGGCGATTAATCGCGTTGGTTTGGGAGAGCCTTAAACCTCCCCGATTTTAATTTTTTAACTGCAAATACCTCTTGATACACTGCAAGTTTTAAAATAATTTAACTTTGTGCAGGTGATAACGCTTCATCTGTGCGAACTTAGGCGAAGTTCACAGAGTGGAAACGAATTGAAATAAAACATACTCGAATAAAGAAAAACACAAAGAAGCTCTTCAATTTTGTCAACCCCAGCAATTTAGTAGAGCCCGGCCACCACATATAAAGCGCGCACATAGTAACTAAGTAATTCAATAGTGTGGTCCTTTCACACATACTTATCCATCGCCAACCTGCTTAAAGGCTCTCCCAAACAAACGCGATTATTCCAGCGCGATGAACGAAAACAACAATAACAACACGTGGTTGTCAAACAAAACAACACTGTTTTCGTCGTCGCGCAAAATATTGGCGTTGCTTTGGAAGAGCCTTTAAGAGCAATCTTTTTAAGTCATTGGTTGAACATTCAACAATCGAGAATGTAGTAGCTATCAAATTACCAAATGCTAAATTAGTTTCTACGTATTTTTAAATGAACATTTACGGCCATATTATTCACTCGTTAAATCCACAATTTAGTCCAAATGGGTTAAGCCAAATGGCTGGTGCAAATAGGACTGGTGGGTTTAACCTGCTGAAAGTCCAAATAGCTCAGCCGAACCCATTTATAAGATGCAATTTGGCTCAGCTGAGCCATTTTGGCTCTATCGTATATAGCTAGCTTGAATAATAGGGACATGGATTTAAATTTTCGGATTCAATACATCTAGTTGAATTTTAAAATCACTTAAATCCAATGTGAATAATATGGCCGTTAATAAAGGCCCAATTTCACAGTGCTTATGGCCGCGTTCGGGGGGCAAGCCAAACCTATCCGGATAGGCTTGTATGTGTTGTTGTAATCCCTTGTTGAAAAACTTCTGATGTCAGCTGATACAACAACAACTCAAGGTATCTGAAAATTTTTGGGATAGGTGGATAGCCTATCTCACTACCACCCGAACGCAAGCTATTATTGTCGTTTTCGATTGGATTTTGGGGGTGTTCCATTAAGAATTTGTAAAATTTCGAGTGCATGGAGTGTCAAAAATTTCCGTATTCAGTAGGAATAAAACGCTCCCAAAATCCAAATGAAAACGGCATAATATTTATACTACGTTTTCATTAGAGCAAATGAGGTAATTTCGTTGAAAATTTCCAAATTCGATTCATCTCATTTCCCATACAAATTCACATTTCCAAATGAGATAATTTCAACCAAATTTGCACGAAATTAGGTAGGAAATTACGTAAATACTTTATGAACACACCCAAATGGAATCCATTCAAAGTGGAACGCATTTAAAATGACAGAATTCAATGTATAAAACAACAAAAACAAGCGGTTGACAGCCTGATGATGGATTTACATGTATCTTCATCTGCAAACATCAAGAAAAGTAGAGCGGGATAGAGTCATATCAAAAAACCGAATGTGTGAAAGAGCACCACTATGAAGATGAACATGTTCGTCTTCGCTATAATCTGCATCTGCGTTCCTATAATCAAGATCTCTGCATTTTGTTCTTCTCTCTCTATCCAACAAACATACATTTTATATTTTGTATCCCTTATTTTTTGCAGAACTCGCATGAAGATACATGTAATACTGCGTTTTCATTAGAGCTGAAATGAGGTAATTTGGCAAATTGCAAAAAAAGTGTTCACATTTCAAATTTCGTAATTTTGTTTGACGGTCCAGATTGTCAATCGCTTGCTATTGTTGTTTTTTACATTGAATTCTGTCATTTCAAATGGGATCCACTTTGAATGGATTCCATTTGGGTGTGTTCATAAAAGTTTTACGTAATTTTCTACCGAATTTCGTGCTAATTTGGTTGAAATTACCTCATTTGGATATTTGAATTTGTATGGGAAATGAGATGATTTCGAATTGAATTTGGAAATTTTGAACGAAATTACCTCATTTGCTCTAATGAAAATGCAGTATAAATCCACCATGAACTGTCAAACGAAATTAGCAAATTTGTAATGAAAACACTTTTTACGTAATTTGCGAAATTACCTCATTTCGGCTCTAATGAAAACGTAGTATTACTTACTTAAGTCTCCCATTTTGGTCGCTATTTCAATCAGATTATGACTGGTAATGCTGCTTTTTGGTCTTCGATCTCTATCGAAGTAACGGTTTTAAAAATAGTTTACATTTTCTTTGCAGAAATAAAAAAAATACATGTAACTCTACCATTAAACGAATTGCAGATTTGAAACAAAAGACCGAAAATTAACTTCAAACAAACCTATCCATAACATCAAAATCAAACACATCTTGTCTGCTGTCATTTTAATTTTTTATAAGCCGAAATAAAAATGAGCGATATCGAAACAATTTGGACAAAAACCCACGAAATATTTCCAATTTTAAACAAATCGGTGGGTAAAAATACATGACAGTACCATCCTTAGAATCTATAAAAACTCTTTAATTATTTCAGTTAAAATGTAATCCAATATCCAATGAAGATTTCGAGTATGTAATTGGAAAACTCACTCAACTGGAGATTACCGATTGCGTTTACGAATCGATTCTGCTTGAAATCAATGCAATGTTGCGAGCAAAAATTGTTCCTGATTTCTGGACTCAATTCCAAACCACCGACGAAGAACAAGATAATCAATATATGCTTTTCATGAAATTCCAAATGGCAATAATTAAATTGGAAGAGAACTTTCGTAATATTAACGAACTTATCACAAGGATAGAGGTTCTTAAAAAAATGTGTCGATTTTCAAAACCTGAAAACAAAATACGAAATGATAAAGAGGAAGTCAATAATATGCTAAGGAGTGTGCTCCTATCTCAGCTTCCCGCAAATTTCAACTCAGTAGTATATGCATTTTACAATGTTTCATTCAAAGTTTTTGCTAATAGTCATCAAGCTGGAGAAGGTGAGATAATTGAGTAGGTTTTTGTTTTTAGAATATTAATTAGTTTTATTCCAGATGATGATATGGGAGACCTTGATGAAGTTAAGTGCAATGGATGTGATCGGGAAACAGATGGCTGCCGTTGCCAGAATCTTGTTTGTTCTTTCAACAAAACCAATGAGCACTTGACGAATCTAGGGTTGCTCGATCGAATAGCTGGTCATACACTGACTACACTTATCCAGCAAAGAATAGCAACACATGTTCGAGATACAAGCCTTGGTATATTTGATAAGGGCCACTTAAAAGAATTAGAAAAGGTGATTAAAGCTTAAATATAATTTTAAGAGATGGACTTTAAAAAAATAGGTGGGGTTAGTCCTTATTTTTAAGAATTTGATATTGTGAACTTAAGAATTTACATGTATCTTCATTCAGGTTCTGCAAACAAAGGGGATGTTATTCATTTATATAAACTAAATTTTTTTTGAACAAAAAGATAAGACCAAATTAAATAACAGACCATACCAACGAAGGTGCAGATTATAGTGAAAACGAAGAATCTTTGTACTTGAGAATACGTTCGGGCTCAAGGGTAACATCTGCATTCTTAGAAGTGCCAGTATTATGGTGGAATTGTTTCAGGGAAAGAATACAACTGTCCAATTAACTAGAACACATTTTATTAAAATAGCGACAAAATAAGAAGAGAAATGAAACACAGTGGTGGTATTCGAAAAAACAAGATTTCTTCTTTTATATTGCTATCGCCTATCAATTTTAAAGCTCTATTTTGAATCCTATCTAAGAGAGTTATAGGAGCACCGCAAACAGCCCAAAAAACAAAAAAGAGGAATAGATTACGAATTTATTTTTCTTCATTTGACTTGTTCTAGCTTCTTGTCACATATTATGTCTGTTCATTTACTTCCTAAAACTGCCAAATTTTACCAATTTTAATCAAATTTTATTACTTCGGTAGAAGTGTGAAGTTAAAATTATAGAACAGAAGTGTTAATGTGATTGAGAAATGGCAAATCTAAAATTTTTCAAACAAGCAAATTTTATTAATTTTTTTTGAATACAAATATAAAACAGTATTTGCACACCACCAAGAAATTAAAATTTGGTTTTTAAAAGAAAGCTGAAGAATAAATCCAAAAAAATTTCATCCCAGAAATCTCAGCGCCCATGTGAGATTTTTTGTCCCACGTTTTTCCATGAAACTGGGCTTATGAAAGAGCAAGTTCAAGCAAATGAGATCTCAGAGACATCAGCAATCTTCACTTCATGATCAAAATTTCTCAGTTTTGCTGTTGAAACTGTGAAGGAAAAAATTGTTGAATTTGTTTGCTCACTTTTTTTACGTAAAACAATCGCTGGAAATCTCATTTTTCTGAACATGCCAAATGTATTTTCTGTCAAATTTCTGATTAAAAACTATCTTAAAACCGAGTTAACAAAAAGTAAAAAAACATTTTAAAAATTAAATAAGGCCGCGTGACCAAATTTAATTTTTCGATCGCGGCCATATTAAACTCAGCCAGTCAAAGATTTCCCATAGAATATGTGTCCTTATTTTTATTTTTTTTACTAATTGATAAATAAGCAATTAATGTACGATTTTACATTTTCAGTAGAAAATTTGTTGCTCCTTCTCAAAAATGTTCATACATACACAATTAATAGTAGTCCGGCATTTTTTCTTTAAGATCTTAAAATTGGTGGCACAACAGCTCATGAAGAACTAAAGCCTAGTTACTTACAACTCTCAACCATTCCTGTTTGCTTGTCTGCAGGGATGGAGGGGACAAGAGGTACTCTTCGATGTCTTGTCAGTTCCTTGCAAGAGGCAGTAGCCGTTTTTTTCTTATTATAAGGTGACGTGACTGAGCATAAACACTAATATTGTCGTTGTCTTCGCTCAGTAGTACTTAAAAAAAAAAAAAAACAAACAAACAAAAACCAAAATCTGAATCTATAAAATCATTAAATTAAAAATTCTTCCCCACCTCAAAAGGTAAAAAAATAAATTCGACGAAAATTCACCTATAATTCACCTATAGCTTTTTTCAGTAAGAAACACTTTTTTAAATTAAATATTTTTAAAAATATTTCCAGTGGCTTGAAGGAATCGTGTTAAACTGGCTGACTAGAATCTTCAATCGCGGTCATTTGAAAATTGATGCAGAAGATACTAAAACACAAGAAGTTATACAAGATTTTAAAGTAAAGCTTACATATTTTTTGTATGAAACCTACGCTAACATAATCATCGAACAGTTCTTCAGTATTATAATTGGTTTGTATTACCTAGCTGATGTTTTTAAGACCACCGGTTTAAATTTTAATCCATATAGATTATCCAGATTCTATTCCCGCAATTGATGATCTCAAAATTTGTCTAGAAAAAATTGACTTGAGAAAACATCTCATAAAATCTCTCAAGGAATCTCTAGAAGCAAGAATACTTCATCCGGGTGTTAACACCATGGACATTCTCACTGGGTATGTGGCAGCTATAAAGACAATTCGACATTTAGATAGCAGTGGGGTTATTCTGGAGACGGTTACGGAGCCAGTGAAAGAATATCTCAGGAAACGCAGTGATACAGTAAGAAGAGTTGTAACTGGTTTAACTGAGGAGGGTCCAACTGATTTGGCTGAAGAATTGGCCAAAAGTGAAACACTTAAAGAAAATATAGATGCTGCTGGAAAAGATGAAATGGCTAATTGGGAGAATTGGCAACCTGATCCTGTGGACGCTACACCAGGTAGGTTTATAAAACTATCTTCTCTGTCTTCTTAAAGGAAAACATAGGATTTTGCAAATGTTAATAGTCTTTCTTTCAATTTCTTGATAAAAACTAATAACGCTGTTAAGAGTTGTGCTATGCTGATAAAGGGTTAATGTGAATAAAAAGGTGCATATGCTCAAAACTGGTAAATTCGGCCCTATCGAGGTAACCGTGTCGGAGCGGAATCCTCTCCGATTTCCTACGAATCGGAGACATTTTGCTTCGAGGTAGTTCTCCGATCAGCAAAACGTCTTCGATTCGTAGGAAATCGGAGAGAATTCCGCTCCGACGGTTACCTCGATAGGGCCGATTATGAATAAAATAGCGCATGTGCTCCATCTATTTTATTCATACTATGAAATTTCTACTTATGTCGCTCCTTGTGATTACATAAAGACTTTATTTTCTACCAGATCTTCCCTAGATGTTATTACTTTTGGTTAAGAAAATATGTAATATTATGCTTCTGATCTTTCAGCTGCATTCACTCAAAACCATCGTAGCAATCGATCCGCCGATATCATATCAATGGTGGTGGACATTTACGGCAGTAAAGAGTTGTTTGTGAATGAATATCGCAACCTCCTAGCAGATAGATTACTTTCCAGTTTAGATTTTAATCCTGACAGAGAAATACGAAATCTAGAGCTGCTAAAACTACGTTTTGGGGAAACACTGCTACACAGTTGTGAGGTTATGTTGAAGGACATAAGTGACTCGAAGCGAATAAATGGTCATATTCAAGGAGACATTAGCTACAATGAGAGTAGATTGCGTTACGCGAATTTTGAATTTCTTTCTTACGATTGTTTGCTCTTTCAGATAGAACGTTTGATTTAAAATCACTAATAATTTCATCGCAATTCTGGCCAGCTTTCAATAAGGAAACACTCGAGCTTCCTGAAGAGATTGAAGAGGAGTTTAAGAAATTTACTAAGTCATATGAAGCCTACAAAGGAAATAGGACTTTGTGTTGGCGTAATGTTACTGGAAGAGTTGAACTTGAAATCGAGCTTGGAGATCGAACTCTGGAAATAACAGCAGCTCCGACGCAGGCAATTATTATCTATCATTTCCAGACGAAAAGTATAAGGTAATTTAATTTATTGTGAACTCAATATAATTAATTTTGTATAGGTCAATGGTCACTGGACGAGCTAAGTACCGTAATGAAAATCCCGCCATCTGTATTACGCCGAAGAATAGGCTTCTGGCAAACCCAAGGAATCCTCCGAGAGTCGCAGCCAGATGTTTATGTTCTTGTGGAAGAAACATCTGGAAGTGGGGGTATGGATGAAATGCAAACAACTGACATTGCCGAGGATGATGAAAGTGAAAGCGCCATGGCTTCGGCTAGTGATCAACGTGAAGAGGAACTGCAGGTAAGGAAATGTTTGTCCATCTTCCGATTGGGGAATCCATTGAATTGTTGTTTAGGTATTTTGGTCATATATCGTTGGAATGTTGACAAATCTGGACTCTCTGCCAATTGAGCGAATACATCAAATGTTGAAAATGTTTGCATCTCATGGCCCAGGCATAGAATTCTCCCAGGAGGAATTGAAAAATTTCTTACAGCGAAAGGTTCGAGAGCATAAGCTCATTTTTAGTGGTGGTGTTTATCAATTGGCGAAATAAATACAAAAACATATATTTTTTTTAAATTATTACATGGTAATTTTATTACAACAAAAATAATACAAAAAATCTTAGTAATACCCAACCCTGCCCTTTACTCGTCATCAGCCATTTCCTCAGCGTCAGCTGCCGAATCTTCCTTAGTTGGCTTGGTTTTAGAATCTTTTTTCTCTTTGATCATTTTGCGATGCGTCTCGAGATCCTTCCTTAAAGGATCGATAAAGTCATTGAAGTCAAGCTCTTCTAGAGCTTCGAATATGTTGTTCGCAGTGATAGTTTTATGATTCTGCTTTTTGGCCAAAGCTGTAGACGACGAAGTGAGGAATATAACAAATACGGATGCCGCACGAGCTATAGCAGCACGAGCTTCCTTGCTAACAATTGCACCATCGGGAAGAGCTTCTTTGATTAGACGAGCCACCACAGATGTTGGGAGGTTTAAATCTTCTATCCTTTCAACCATGTTTTAGATGTACGTATATTTTTTTATTTAATTTGTTTTTTTTTTTTCTTTTGTATACAACAATTCAAATGCCGTGTCTTTTTGGCGGACGAGCAACTATCTTCCTTTAATTTTCGTATCGTTCGTTCTGTCAAATCACAAATGTTTCGATTTAAAAGTGTTCCCTTTTCCACCAAAAAGGTGGAACTAATTGCGTGCGTTCAGGGTTAAAATAAATAAGATTTTCCCCTTTTATGGCTCTCACAAACCAACACGATTATTCGCCGCGACAAACGAAAACAATAACAGCAACGTGATGTTTTGTTTGAAAACCTCGTGTTGTTATTGTTGTTTTCGTTCGTCGCGTTGGTTTGGGAGAGCCTTTACACGACTAGTTTCGAAAAAATACAAATGTTCGCGTACTGTCCAAAACTGCAAATATCTAGGAATTACTGCCTGAACAGAATAGAATGCTGGAACTGGAGCCGCAGACGGAACTGGAAGAGCTGTCAAAAAGTGTCGTGCGTTATTTTTTTTACGTGCGCATATTGCAGCTGTACAGCTTTGAAAGAACTTTGAAGAAAAAAAAAGAATGTTCTTGTGTGTCACATTTTTTGTTTCCAATAATTTTCCTTTTAATAAATAATTCTTTTCGTGATACAAATAACCACAATATTTTTTTCCGAGCTAAAAAGTTGTTTTTTTTTTCTTCATACAAATTGAAACGTCAAAAGTGTCGTACGTGAAAAGTTAAAAGTTGGTGAACTCTTCCGTCTGCGGCTGCAGCTCCGTATGCGGCTACGTTCTTTCGACCAACGCGAAACATTCGGAGCGACAACGGAACCCTATTCTGGAGCTGTGATGCTCACCCAGCGTCTCCATTAGCAATTTTCGAGGCAATAAATTGCTTCCCTTATTGCCATTGCCTTAAATTCAGCTCAAAAGTCACAATTTTTTGTGAGGTTGTTTTTGTTGTAGATAAATTCAATTAATAAGTCATCAACAAACGTCACAATTTTGCGCGTTAACTGCGTAGGTACTACCTGGAAAAAAACTGAAGACGAAATTTGTCCTGGGAAAAATTTTGTATGAAAAGAAAAAAATTTCCCGATATGCGTACTAGCTTTCAGAGCAAGAGAAACACAAATAAATACTTTAACGAATACTGAAAATGAACTTCAGAATTCATTTTTCATATTTGTTATCCTCTCTACGGACAGTTTTAACAGCGCTCATGTCTTTCAGCTTTCTTCTTTCTTGTGCCTCCCTCCATTGGATTTTTTGTAGAAATGTTTTTAATCCTGACATCGTTCATGTGCTGTGGAGGTGGCATGTTACATGTTACCTGCCTGTCATAATCACTGCACTGCGGTTTCCGAATCGCAGTGACTCGTGCTCGTCCGCAATTTTCAAAAACAAAACAAGACGTGTGCTATGCGCAGAACTGAACAAAAATGAAAACTCCGAAGAAATTACTTTCTATATCGTGTACTGTGGTATTGAAAAGACGTCCTTTGAAAAAAGCAAAAAACTTGTTGGTATTATGACTTATGACCAAATTCCAATAAATGAATGAAATCTTTTGAATATTCAAATGGAAATCAAATTACCTTGTAGGTATTTTGTGGAGGGTCACATCTCACATGACATAATGGTAACGACTTTATTTCATCCTACCTAGTATGTACCTACTTTTTGATAGCAATCGCAATTGTAACCAATAAAGCAAGTTCGCGCGAACCAGTCGTTCATATTATTTTTTTAAACAACTGACTGACCTTGATCCTCCAAATTTAGATAAAGAAGATTTAAAGATCATCATCCTTGCATAGACAAAGTAAGGAGATATGAAGTAGTTCAACACAAAATAATACTAAACCTAAAGCTCCAATAATTCTGGAATGAACATCTGCAAATTATAGGTAGTTATTTGAATGTAAATTGCATACTTTATTGACGCATTTTTGTTTTTTTTAGCTAAAATTGAAAACATTGTTCCTTCATAATCTCGAATAGGTAATGCGATTCTCGCATTCGGAATTTAAGTTTAGCTTTGGATCATTCCTATTGCACCAGTCGCGTTGGTTTGGGGGAGCCTTTGTACACATTTTTTGTTATCGTCGTTGAGCAAACATCATTATGAATAGCACCTACCTACCCAGAACAAAAAATTTTTTGCATCTCTGATTAGGGATAAAATAGAAATATTATTTGGAAAGATTTCTGATAAGTTGACCCATGAGAAAAAAGTACCTACCCAACTGAATGGAAGACTATAGTTGGGCCACTTAACAATATTTTTATATAATAAAACCAAAATAGCCTTATATACTCGTTAACACATTTAATTGTAGATCAATAGAATGCATGTCCCCAACTCCATGATATTGCCCTCCGTTTCCTACCTAATGTAAGGTTGTTAGAAGTTGCTGCCTTGGAGTTGATGCGCAATTCCTTTGGGTTTTATGTTTTATTTGGGGTTCAATTCAATTATGCTTATCATTTCTTCTGCCTTAAAATAACTGAGTCGAAATCGTTCATTAAAATTAAAAATAATTGTTCAAATTATAATTAATAGTTACCTACGTTGACGATAAACTTTTTTGAACGATGAAAATCGTTTCGGAATCACTTCTGTCGCTACTGCTGTGCAAAGACATTTTATTTTTATGAGATAATAATTTGTAGAAGAATTTACAACCAATCTTTCAACTGTAGAATTTTTAACAAACACAAAATTGTGATCACTTTTATTATGCTATTTATGCAACAGAAACCTACAAAATAAAACGACTATCACAAATTTGGGATTGTAATTTACAATTGCAATTTATTTTTTGTGCAACGGAAAATTCTATTTGTCAATAGATCTGTGACTTGTAATTGAAAATTACAAATTGCATGTAATTCCAACTTTGTAAGATGGTGCAAAAGTCACAGAAGTGAATTTCCCCTGCTTTGCAAGACGAAATAATTTCATGAATGTAGGTTTAAGAATAAATTTGTTATAACTTCCGTCTATGTATTTACAGTCAGAAAATAGAACCTTACAAAGACCTAATTTCAATGGTGATAGGGCTTGATACGAACCCCGTAAAAAACCATCATAATCCTTCGTAGTGGAAAATCTCATACAAATTGATACTTTTTTTTCGGGATTCGTAGTTTCCGATTACGAATTAGGGGTATTACTGAATAAAAAATCCTCAATTCATAAGGAAAAACCATAAAAAATTAACAGAAACAATCATATTAAAAAAAAAACTTACAAAATTAATCAAAATACTACTATTCAAGCTTAAGTCAGGAGCGCGATTTCCTATAGAACTGAGGCACACAAATTGAAAGTAACCAAGGTACCTGAGATGCGATCTTACAACATACCGTTCATCACCTATTATATACAACTCGATTCTAGCAAGGGACTAATTCCCGAATAATTGTACTAATATGACTTCCCTTAACTGCTGGATTAATGTACATGTAGACATAATGCTCTTTTGCAAAAGGTGACCTTTAACGATTTATAATGCCGAACGAAATCCAATAAAAAGTGTTGCACAATGCAATGATACGTTCACAAACAGTTATGCACATAAAGATAACTGTGAACATTCCAAAGGCTAAGGCCGATTCTTATATCACACCCACATTGGTAGCCACGCAGAAAGCTTATCCCCTGAAAGATAAGAAACCTACTCAAACAGAAACAACCAAAATTCGGTTAACATTTATTTTTTTTATTTGACGTGGTTTTCTCGTTTACTTTAAAAAGTTGGAAATGCTTGACGATTTAGATTTTTTTTGTTTAATACTACAAAACAAAGTACGACGAATTCTCCTAACCGGTAGGCAGAGATGCTTCTTATTCGTAGACCCAGTTCTCAGCGGCTGGAGTCCATGAGACCAACTCTTTCTCATTGAACCACAGAGCGATTTCCTTGTTAGCCGATTCAACAGCATCGGAACCGTGGAGGATATTGCGTCCAACTTGGATACAGAAATCACCGCGGATGGTTCCTGGCAGAGAGTCAGCTGGGTTGGTGGCACCCAACATTTGGCGACCGGTCTTGACGACATTCAAACCTTCCCACACCATTGGAACTACTGGGCCGGAGCTCATGTAATTAACCAAACCGGGGAAGAATGGACGAGCAGACAAGTCAGAGTAGTGCTTCTCCAACAAGTCCTTGGAAGCCTGTAAATAAACGAATTATTTTAGTGAAATTAATGACGTGTTCGACATGTCACAGGATGTTAGATTTTGAGGTTATGAGCGCACGCGGTTGCATCAATTTTTTACCAAAAACAGTCAACCCTACTCCTTCTTACTTCTGATATAAATTGCAGATTATGCAATCAAATTACATTGTAAAAAATATAGGTATGATTAATTTAAAATGCCCTTCACCTTTAAATTTGACGTTCTTTAAAGCTGAACAAAAAAATGGCGACAAAGGTGGTTGGAAAATTGATTTTTCGTAGCAAAAGAAATAGAAAAAAAATTTAGTTGAATACATACCCACATGAATTTCATGGCGACCAATTTGAAGCCCTTTTGTTCGAAACGCTCGATGATCTTGCCGACGAGTCCACGCTGGACAGCATCGGGCTTGACCATGATAAAAGTACGTTCCTTGTTTGCTGCCATTGCTGTTGAGAACAACGAGAAGAATGCCAAAACTGAAGCAATCATCAAAATGCCGT
Organism: Epistrophella euchroma; assembly: GCA_947049315.1. NCBI lineage: Eukaryota > Metazoa > Arthropoda > Insecta > Diptera > Syrphidae > Epistrophella > Epistrophella euchroma. The sequence goes on along the minus strand of OX346245.1, from coordinate 112,365,249 downwards.
TGCTACGTCGGTGTTGGCTGCTCTGTATGAAATACGTCATTTAGAACGGTGAAGTAGTTGTTGCAGTTCAGTTATTGCGGTTGATTAAGGTTTTCTGCGTGTGCAAGAAGGAAAGAAAGAACTATTTAATTAAATTAATGCTGCAACAAGAACGAGTCGGCATATTATGAAGGTCAAAATAAAAAATAAAAAATTATTGAAAATGAGGATAAATGTCAGATAAACAAAAAGATAAGATAACGTAGGAGAGTGTTCAAAAAGTATGGTTTTTGTAACGTAATGCTGCGCCCAAATGTTTTTCCCCTTTCACACAAGGCAACTGAGTTTCCAAGAGGGTGTTCACATTGGACTCAAATTAACGATTTTTTTTTACAGAAGTCAGTCAGCTCGTGTTCAGACACAAAGTAATGTGAACACAACCGATTCACTCTGACGTTCAGCAATCATTAAAAAAACACAAATCTTTCCTCGTCGTAGAATTAAGCCAGGTACGCAGTTCAAGCTAAACTAAATTGTATCCCTACAATTCTTATCTCTACAATCGTTTGCTAAAAGCACAAATGTCAAAATTTATCTGTGAAAGAATGCGTTGAGCATTATTTCACTAGCTAAATCAAGTGGAGACTTCTTGAATTTAGCGCGTGAACTGCGTACTGCTTAGCTAAATATCCTCGCTAAAAATTATCTTTGGAGGAAATTTGTATGGAAGATAAATTTTAGCGCGATCTGCGTACTAGGCTTTAATTAGAACTTTTTCAATCACAAAATTGATAATTTTGAAAAAACTTTGATTCTGTAGTATTTAAGTTCCAAATAAAAACTAAATACTGAGAAAACAAATGTCACAAAAGGAAACGTCAAAAAAACCACAAATTTTTAAAAAATTTAAAAAAATCCTGCCTCACTTGCCCATCTCTTTCTCACCACAAAGTGGGAACGAGAAAAAGTACACAGACGTCAAAATAAAGGCTCTCCCGCAAACCAACGTGATCAATCGCCGCGACAATAGAAAACAATAACAACAACGTGTTGTTTTCTTTGACAACAACGTGATACATACAGATTTAAACCAACTATGTAAATCGATTCTCCATTAAAAATGGCCGAATTCGCAAAATCACAACTCTGTAATAGTAAACTATAATCGAACTGGTCTAGTGGTGCCAATTAATTTTTGTTTTGGTTCGCGAAGTTGGTGGTACTATGTAAATCGAAAGTCAATGTCAAAGTCAGCCGAATTAGCAAATTTTTTTTTTAATTAAAATGTGTTTGAAACGTACGAAGGATTTATATCTTTATATTCGGTATCTTTGGTTATTTATTTAAGCTTCTGTCAGCCAAAATTCGAGACTCCATCGAAATTCGCAAATTTTTTGACTAATGGTTGGCAGTACTTGCATTCGATTCTACTATCATACATAGTCCCATTTGATAGTAGAATCGCAAACATCATTCGAATAGATTCGAAAGTAGAATGTAGTTACATAGTTGGGCCCCAGATAAATTTACATTGAATTTGTATGATTTACATCCAGATTTAAGTTTTAATCTGGGTGTATTGAGTGAATAATATGGCCGCTAAATACCAAAAAAAGTTTTGGTAATTTTCAATTTTCTCAAAAACTAAAGGCCAGGCGTGCACATGCAACTAAACAGTTTGGTTTTGATTTTGAGTACTAGAATTATATGAGAGTCCACGCACATAAACCGGCGCGCACTCCCATATAAGCCCATTTTGTGCCGGCGCGCACTCCCATATAAGCCCATTGTGCTCTAAATCGAAACCAAACTGTTTAGTTGCATGTGCGCGCCTGGCATAAGACATAAAATTATCTAGTTTTCAGTTTTTGATTAAAGGCTCTCCCAAACCAACGCGATTAATCGCTGCGACAATATAAAACAATAACAACAACGTGTTGCTTTGTTTGACAACCATGTGTTGTTATTATTGTTTTCTCTTGTCGCAGCGACTAATCGCGTTGGTTTGGGAGAGCCTTAAGTTAGAGCAACGAATTTCAGAAAAAAAAAAATAATCATGTCGATTATGGAATCCGCAAAACACCATCCGCAGTGAATCGCAGTGTAGTGCTCTCTTTTCTATTCATGAATTTGCCGTGGAAAGAAAAGGGAACAATATTCTGCGAATCTCTGCGGATCTACTATTGCGGATTCCATATAATCGACATGAATATATAATTTTATAGTTTTGAAAAAATACACTTTACACAGATTTTGACACCCATTTTTTCAAAAACTATGCATTGATTTTACTTGATTTAAAAACTATATAATAGAACAGAGTATTGGCTTTAAAAAAAGGTATTACCTAATTAAAAGTATTACCGTTATTTGTTTATATATATTTTTTTTAATGTTTAGTACTTTTTTTAATGAAATTGACCCTCCCGTCTAAGCGGGGTGAGATAGTAAAAAATGCTGTTCCACAAAAAACAGAGTTATCATTTCTTGACGCCTAATGCCTTAACTACATAAGCCACTTTTTGCAAAATTAACAAAAGTAAAAATATTTTTTTTCCCGCTAGCGCAAATGTTTTGTGAAAAAGAATGTACACAATTCTTTTTAAACCAAAATCTAAGCTTTCTGCATCATTTTTATACATTTTCCGATGAGCAACACTATCCCAAAATGAGTTTGAAAATTTTCACGTTTGTACTTTTTCACTTTTTTGGCTTGTAGTTGAGGCTTAAGCCAGGTACGCAGTTCAAGTTAAACTAAATTTTATCTCTACGATTCTTATCTCTACAATCGTTTGCTAAAAGCACAAATGTCAAAATTTATCTGTGAAAGAATGCGTTGAGCATTATTTCGCACGCTAAATTGATTGGAGACTTTTAGTATTTAGAGCGTGAACTGCGTACCGCCTAGCTAAATATTCTTGCTAAAATTTATCTTTGGAGGAAATTTGTATGGAAGATAAATTTTAGCGTGATCTGCGTACTAGGCTTTAAGTTATATATTATACTCTCCCCTAATATTGGATTTACACGAGTGACAAAATGTCATTAAATTTGTCATTTTATACCAATAAATTGTCATATTCTGGTTTTATGACAGTTAATTGTTATTAAAATGACCAATTTAATGACATTTTGTCACTCGGGTAAATCCTGCATAATAGTGCCGTGCCAATTTCCGTCTGCTTCGAAAGTTTTCCCTTGGGCTAAAATCAATATAACAACCCTGCATTAAACACAATTTAAACAGAGTGAGACAACGCCATTCCAATATTTTACCTTTTGCTTTTACGCATTCGACATTTTTGTATTATCGTATTTATTGAATTTCTTCCTTCGGACAAGGTTGAACTGCAAATTTTCAATTCCGGTTAAAACTTAATTTTACCTATATTATTACACGAAAAAACATTTAATTCTGTTCTTTTTGCAATTAACATTAGAAAACAATATTTACATATGTTAATAACATCGACTCAACCGCCTAAAACGCGCACCATATAAGTTATTTTTTCGAAGTGAAAAGTGTGAGTCTCGCATATATATTTATGTACAAAGGAGCACCCGGGTAATAAAATCCTTAAAAAATACACTATTTAATTAAAATAACAATCGTTGAACAAATATAAAGACGGGAACTAAAGATAACAAGAAAGCAATACATTTTTTAAAGCTTTAGTAACAAACAATGGTGGATAGATGTTTCGTAATTTTCCACTCATCGACTTTTTTGCTGTAGAGTGACTAGAAAGAAGTAAAAAAAAAAACCACCACCATCCCCACTACTACTTACACCAAATTTGACGCGTTGTTAGAAGACATCGATTTTTTTCCTAAACTTTCCACTACAATCATCAGATTTCCTGAACTTAAGAAAAAACTGACTGAACAAGTTCTGAATCCAAAGATTCAAAATGCAGTCCCAACAGCAGCATAACCTTAACCATGCACAACAGCAGCAGCAGCAGCAATCCCAAACTCAGCAGCTCCTCCAGCAGCAACAACAACAGCAGGCTGCTGTAGCTGCAGCAGCAGCCGCCGCCAATAGTGCAAGTTCAGCCAAATTGAATGACAATCAGCCATTGTCTTCAGTAGGTAAGTGCATAGGTAATTTCTTTTCAGATTTTCATCATGTTTTTTTTTGGCTAAAACTAGGGTATCTGAAAGATTTTGTACTAAGAAAGAAAATTGTAATTTGAAAATTGTTTTTTTTTTATTAGTATTTGATTATAATTGTGAGGAAAAGTTCAAGGTCGTACCTACAGCAAAAAATAAATTTGCTACACGTATAACAAGCGTATACGCAAAAAAGCAGATCATGTTTTGCAAGATTTTCAGATAAATACATTTATAAAATTGGGTTGTTTTTACTGTATATCTGCATCCCGGTAGAGTAAAACAGTCCCAGTAAATAAAGTAGTGGATATAACCAAGTCCGTAGCCAAGAAGGGGAAGATGGGGGTTGTTTTGCTTTGGATGAATGAGACCACACAAACAAAAATCTATATTTATTTATTTATTTACATATACTTACTAGGTTCGTACATAGGTACTATAATTATAAATAATATTTTCACAAAAGTGCCTTTACCATTTAATATTAATTCATATTTCTAGGTTATTCTTCATTATATTTAAGTTTTATTCTTAAATGCCAGGTTTCTATTTTTTGATTTAAAAAAGTAAATACTTTCTAAAAAAAATAAGAAAAAAAAATATACTAAATAGGTACTTATAACTACAACAAAATAGTCAATAGTAGTTACCTATAAAATAATTACCTACTAAAGTTTATACTAATTTTTATAATATTAGCGTTTTATACCTCCGTTGGTAGTTTGATATAATTAAAATGTATTTCTTTTGTTCGTAATGTGTTTTCATTTATCAATACCAATATCTAGTTATCTAGGCGGTTTTTCAATTACAAGTACAAAATTACGGTTTTCAAAACAAGAAGACGAAAGGTCCAGAAGCAAACTTAATTGTGAGCTGTGTGACGCCAGAACCCCGACCTCAAAATTTTTTGACGAAACATGTCGCATTCGTTTGTCCATCGTTTGTCCACGTTTGTCCAGGCAAAAAAATCGTTTGTCCACCCTCAGGAAAAAAGTTATTAAGCTTTTCTTTTTTATAGCAAGTACCCCAAAATTAAAAAACGCCTCTACTGCCCACAATTTTGAACTTAGGAGGTCCGGACCAATTGCAATCGTTTGTCCACCGGCTCCTTATCATTGTCCACCCAAAATTTTTGTTTGTCCACCCTTAGTTCAAAAATTATTCAACTTTTCTGTTTTATAGCACAGGGCATAAAAAATTAAAATTTTTTTTTGCGGAATGGAACCAATTGCAATCGTTTGTCCACCGATTGTCCATGTTAGTCCAGAAAGAAAAAAATTTTTTCGACCCTTAGTTCAAAAGTTATTCAACATTTCTTTTTTATAGCAACACCCCCAAAAACAAAAAGTCCCCTAAAATCCCCAATTTTTAACTTAGGTGGCCCGGACCAATTGCAATCGTTTGTCCACCGGCTTCTTATCATTGTCCACCCAAAATTTTCGTTTGTCCACCCTTAGTTCAAAAATTATTCAACTTTTCTGTTTTATAGCACAGGGCATAAAAATTAAAATTTTTTTTTGCGGAATGGAACCAATTGCAATCGTTTGTCCACCGATTGTCCATGTTAGTCCAGAAAGAAAAAAATTTTTTCGACCCTTAGTTCAAAAGTTATTCAACATTTCTTTTTTATAGCAACACCCCCAAAAACAAAAAGTCCCCTAAAATCCCCAATTTTTAACTTAGGTGGCCCGGACCAATTGCAATCGTTTGTCCACCGGCTTCTTATCATTGTCCACCCAAAATTTTCGTTTGTCCACCCTTAGTTCAAAAATTATTCAACTTTTCTGTTTTATAGCACAGGGCATAAAAATTAAAATTTTTTTTTGCGGAATGGAACCAATTGCAATCGTTTGTCCACCGATTGTCCATGTTAGTCCAGAAAGAAAAAAATTTTTTCGACCCTTAGTTCAAAAGTTATTCAACATTTCTTTTTTATAGCAACACCCCCAAAAACAAAAAGTCCCCTAAAATCCCCAATTTTTAACTTAGGTGGCCCGGACCAATTGCAATCGTTTGTCCACCGGCTTCTTATCATTGTCCACCCAAAATTTTCGTTTGTCCACCCTTAGTTCAAAAATTATTCAACTTTTCTGTTTTATAGCACAGGGCATAAAAATTAAAATTTTTTTTTGCGGAATGGAACCAATTGCAATCGTTTGTCCACCGATTGTCCATGTTAGTCCAGAAAGAAAAAAATTTTTTCGACCCTTAGTTCAAAAGTTATTCAACATTTCTTTTTTATAGCAACACCCCCAAAAACAAAAAGTCCCCTAAAATCCCCAATTTTTAACTTAGGTGGCCCGGACCAATTGCAATCGTTTGTCCACCGGCTTCTTATCATTGTCCACCCAAAATTTTCGTTTGTCCACCCTTAGTTCAAAAATTATTCAACTTTTCTGTTTTATAGCACAGGGCATAAAAATTAAAATTTTTTTTTGCGGAATGGAACCAATTGCAATCGTTTGTCCACCGATTGTCCATGTTAGTCCAGAAAGAAAAAAATTTTTTCGACCCTTAGTTCAAAAGTTATTCAACATTTCTTTTTTATAGCAACACCCCCAAAAACAAAAAGTCCCCTAAAATCCCCAATTTTTAACTTAGGTGGCCCGGACCAATTGCAATCGTTTGTCCACCGGCTTCTTATCATTGTCCACCCAAAATTTTCGTTTGTCCACCCTTAGTTCAAAAATTATTCAACTTTTCTGTTTTATAGCACAGGGCATACAAAATTAAAATTTTTTTTTGCGGAATGGAACCAATTGCAATCGTTTGTCCACCGATTGTCCATGTTAGTCCAGAAAGAAAAAAATTTTTTCGACCCTTAGTTCAAAAGTTATTCAACATTGCTTTTTTATAGCAACACCCCCAAAAACAAAAAGTCCCCTAAAATCCCCAATTTTTAACTTAGGTGGCCCGGACCAATTGCAATCGTTTGTCCACCGGCTTCTTATCATTGTCCACCCAAAATTTTCGTTTGTCCACCCTTAGTTCAAAAATTATTCAACTTTTCTGTTTTATAGCACAGGGCATAAAAATTAAAATTTTTTTTTGCGGAATGGAACCAATTGCAATCGTTTGTCCACCGATTGTCCATGTTAGTCCAGAAAGAAAAAAATTTTTTCGACCCTTAGTTCAAAAGTTATTCAACATTTCTTTTTTATAGCAACACCCCAAAAAACAAAAAGTCCCCTAAAATCCCCAATTTTTAACTTAGGTGGCCCGGACCAATTGCAATCGTTTGTCCACCGGCTTCTTATCATTGTCCACCCAAAATTTTCGTTTGTCCACCCTTAGTTCAAAAATTATTCAACTTTTCTGTTTTATAGCACAGGACATAAAAAATTAAAATTTTGTTTTGCGGAATGGAACCAATTGCAATCGTTTGTCCACCGATTGTCCATGTTAGTCCAGAAAGAAAAAAATTTTTTCGACCCTTAGTTCAAAAGTTATTCAACATTTCTTTTTTATAGCAACACCCCCAAAAACAAAAAGTCCCCTAAAATCCCCAATTTTTAACTTAGGTGGCCCGGACCAATTGCAATCGTTTGTCCACTGGCTCCTTATCATTGTCCACCAAAAATTTTCGTTTGTCCACCCTTAGTTCAAAAATTATTGAACTTTTCTGTTTTATAGCACCCAACATTAAAAATTAAAATTTTACTTAATAGAATGGAATATATTCACAGATATTCATTGTAAGCCCAGAAAAAAAATGTTCGACCCTTATTTTTTTAAGTCAACAGTGCCTTAAAGTTACTAGAAAGATATTTTATTAATACTTTGAAAATAAGGCATTTATCTTCACTCCTTTTTTGTTTTATTTAGCGAAACTAAAATCCCTATATAGCTTCAAATTTGAATCTTTGCTGTTGTTAAGTTTAAAGCTTTGATTACTTAATTACGAAATTTAATTTACTAAGGGCCACTTGCTCCAAACGAACGGATAAATATATAAAACTCAGGATAACTATTCTAGTTTAAATAAATAAATAAGAATTTATCGTTTTTTAATTGCGCGAACGGAAAATAAATAACAAGCGGATAAGAATATTTTTTCAGAATCACCAACACAACACACACAAAACACATTGAAAAATAAACAAACTTTAACGCCTTTACTTGCTTTCTCGTAAGAAATTCTATAATTTGACGTGAGAGCTATCCAGAGTTTAAATATTTATCCAGAGAACGAGGAGAAGATAACTTTTTAAACTTAAAATAGAGAAAGAATATTTTGCTACAACATGATTTGATTCAAATCAGTCAGATAATTTAATTTATTTATAAATCAGGAGTTACTGCTGTCAAAAAAACTTCTGTGCAAGTGGCCCTAAATATGTTTATTATAATAACTATGTTTTGCAGATTTTCATAGTTGGGAAATGAATAATATAAATATATGTATGTTTTAAAAGTAATTAACGTTCAAGTTTTTGGTATTTAAAAATCTTTTGCTATTGTTTCTTACAAATTGATTCCAATTTTTCTTTTGTTTTATTTATTAAAATTATATAAAATAAGAATTTTTATTTTAATAGATTGTAATGTTAAATTTTGGAAAATTCATTTCGGCAGACGTCATTAGCCACGCTGTTATTCTTTTAATTTATCTTAAATTAAATAAAGAACTGGATTTTAGCATGAATAAACGAGTGAAGCATCATGTTTTCTAATTTGTCAAAGTTAAAATCATCAGCGTAAAATTTTGAAAATTTTTTGTCATTATTTTTTCAAAAATTTGAGTTTGAAAATTAATTTTTGAAAACTGTTCTCTGAAATATTTTGACTTAAACATAATAAACGAAAGGTTTCTAGATTTAAAAAGAAAGTCCTCTAACATTGTCAGTGTTTGCCGTTGTTTTTTAATGGTTTACTTTTATTGTAAGGTGATCTTTTGGAAAATTTGACCACCCCGCCTAAGGGAATCACCCTGTATAATCTATGCATTGTACATATCGTATGAAATCTGTCATTTTCTGCTAATTTCTTTTAATTAAATGAAATGGTTAGGAGCCATGCTAATAAAAAAGGTGATTTTTTCTTAATTTAAGGGGTATATCAATTTTTTGTTGGTGGTCGATCATAAATGAGCAAAAGACAAACGAAACCCTTTGGCATCATCATCCCAGGTTTGCCAATGGTTGCCATATGAGGGCAGTAGACAACTTTTGTTTTCTGGGACTGTTGCTATATAAAAGACATTTTGAATATTTTTTTAACAAAGGGGGGACAGACGAAACTTTTCGGTGAACTTTTTTGTTTTTGGGGAACTTGCAATGAAAAAGGAATGTTGAATAACTTTTGAACTAAGGGTGGAAAATTTTTTTTTTTGGTGGACAAACGATTGCAATTGGTTCCATTCTGCAAAAAAAAAATTTTATTTTTTATGCCCTGTGCTATAAAACAGAAAAGTTGAATAATTTTTGAACTAAGGGCGGACAAACGAAAATTTTGGGTGGACAATGATAAGAAGCCGGTGGACAAACGATTGCAATTGGTCCGGGCCACCTAAGTTAAAAATTGGGGATTTTAGGGGACTTTTTGTTTTTGGGGGTGTTGCTATAAAAAAGAAATGTTGAATAACTTTTGAACTAAGGGTCGAAAAAAATTTTTTCTTTCTGGACTAACATGGACAATCGGTGGACAAACGATTGCAATTGGTTCCATTCCGCAAAAAAAAATTTTAATTTTTTATGCCCTGTGCTATAAAACAGAAAAGTTGAATAATTTTTGAACTAAGGGTGGACAAACGAAAATTTTGGGTGGACAATGATAAGAAGCCGGTGGACAAACGATTGCAATTGGTCCGGGCCACCTAAGTTAAAAATTGGGGATTTTAGGGGACTTTTTGTTTTTGGGGGTGTTGCTATAAAAAAGAAATGTTGAATAACTTTTGAACTAAGGGTCGAAAAAATTTTTTTCTTTCTGGACTAACATGGACAATCGGTGGACAAACGATTGCAATTGGTTCCATTCCGCAAAAAAAAATTTTAATTTTTATGCCCTGTGCTATAAAACAGAAAAGTTGAATAATTTTTGAACTAAGGGTGGACAAACGAAAATTTTGGGTGGACAATGATAAGAAGCCGGTGGACAAACGATTGCAATTGGTCCGGGCCACCTAAGTTAAAAATTGGGGATTTTAGGGGACTTTTTGTTTTTGGGGGTGTTGCTATAAAAAAGAAATGTTGAATAACTTTTGAACTAAGGGTCGAAAAAATTTTTTTCTTTCTGGACTAACATGGACAATCGGTGGACAAACGATTGCAATTGGTTCCATTCCGCAAAAAAAAATTTTAATTTTTTATGCCCTGTGCTATAAAACAGAAAAGTTGAATAATTTTTGAACTAAGGGTGGACAAACGAAAATTTTGGGTGGACAATGATAAGAAGCCGGTGGACAAACGATTGCAATTGGTCCGGGCCACCTAAGTTAAAAATTGGGGATTTTAGGGGACTTTTTGTTTTTGGGGGTGTTGCTATAAAAAAGAAATGTTGAATAACTTTTGAACTAAGGGTCGAAAAAATTTTTTTCTTTCTGGACTAACATGGACAATCGGTGGACAAACGATTGCAATTGGTTCCATTCCGCAAAAAAAAATTTTAATTTTTTATGCCCTGTGCTATAAAACAGAAAAGTTGAATAATTTTTGAACTAAGGGTGGACAAACGAAAATTTTGGGTGGACAATGATAAGAAGCCGGTGGACAAACGATTGCAATTGGTCCGGGCCACCTAAGTTAAAAATTGGGGATTTTAGGAGACTTTTTGTTTTTGGGGTAGTTGCTATAAAAAAGAAATGTTGAATAACTTTTGAACTAAGAGTCGAAAAAATTTTTTTCTTTCTGGACTAACATGGACAATCGGTGGACAAACGATTGCAATTGGTTCCATTCCGCAAACAAAAAATTTAATTTTTTATGCCCTGTGCTATAAAACAGAAAAGTTCAATAATTTTTGAACTAAGGGTGGACAAACAAAAATTTTTGGTGGACAATGATAAGGAGCCGGTGGACAAACGATTGCAATTGGTCCGGACCTCCTAAGTTCAAAATTGTGGGCAGTAGAGGCGTTTTTTAATTTTGGGGTACTTGCTATAAAAAAGAAAAGCTTAATAACTTTTTTCCTGAGGGTGGACAAACGATTTTTTTGCCTGGACAAACGTGGACAAACGATGGACAAACGAATGCGACATGTTTCGTCAAAAAATTTTGAGGTCGGGGTTCTGGCGTCACACAGCTTTAATTGTGGATGCTAAGAAATAAAATTTATGCGAAAAAAATCCAAAAAGACTTGAAAACAATACCCAAACAAGTAACGTAAATCCAAAATTTAACCAGTTGTGTTCTAATTTTTTTTATGAAGGTATTTAATTGTTGTATTTGACAATTACATATGAATAATTACATGCAGTTAAAAAAAGTATCTAATTATAAAAAAAAAACAACACAAACATATATATGCCAGCAAGACATAGGGTCTTATAAATAAGACAATGTTAGAAGGAATAGAAGGATAGGATAGATTTTTGTTGGCACAGTGGACTGAGAAATAAGGTTTTGATTATCTCATTAAATCCCAGGGGTGGCGTTCAGTTGAGGGAATATAGAAAAGAATGCTGCCTAGACTGGGGCTCGAACCCTAACATCCAGGTTAGCAGTCAAGCACTACTTCCACTGCGCCGGGGCCACCCCGTGATTACCTTTCAAGTAATTGATCATATAATTTGTATTAAACAATGTACATACAAATATTATTAAAAATTAAAAATAAAACAAATTAGCATATGAAGGGTCCAGTGAAAATGGCACAAGTTCTCAAAATGATTCCGAGAAAAATGAAAATAAAAGTTAACTTACATATATAAATATATAAAAAATCGTTTTGAAATAGAAAACAAAAAAATGATAAAAAAATATTAAAAAAAAAATTGTGTTCAGACCAATATTTTTAATTTTACGTTATTTTTGTTTCTTATATTCAATGCTGCTTTTAATTTTTAGTTAAACACTAAAAACTAGATACTTCAATATGCTTTAATGTGTTCTTGTTTTTGAGAAAATTGAAAACTCAGTCTGAGGACTTTGGTCGTTCTTTTGCATGATGCCATTTCATTTTTAATGATTTTTCTTGTAGAATCACCATTTTTTCCTGTACTCACAAAAAGCTACAATAAAGTTGTGGTTGATCCTCGTTTTATATGATTTTTTTTTATAAAAAATCTAATAATTTTGTGTAGTAAAAGAAAAAGGAATCGCTAAACCTTTTTTCACAATTACTTTTAAAATTACATGTACCTAATTGAATTTTAGTAATTAAATTTTTCAATTTTGTCAATTATAGTCCAGTAACCTTTTTGTCTCATAGGAGGGTGTGTTTACGTTAGATCTGGTAGTTCTGATTTTTTGCTGAGTCATTTATGATATTGGCCTCATGAAAAACCCAAGTTTTCGAACTCGATCATGGTCAAAAATAAAAAAACCGCTAAATTTTCGCGTTTTTTTCAGTTATTGGCAATTTTAACCCCAAAGGATTAGTTTTTTGACTAAAACTTCGCTATACGATTGCAAAGAAATTAAATTTTCTTCAATTTGAGCCCAGAACCATCTGTGTAGATCCAACAGTTTCGAAAATACATATATTCAAAATTTAGCAATAATAAATTTATAACAACAAGTACCTAGTATAATTTTCAGTATAATAAAAAAAAAATGTTCTTGGCACAAGATGCATAAAAATACTAGAGCGTATAAGTTGGGTCAAAAGAAGAAAAAACTCATCTAGAGGTGGTATTCTATATCCCTCCGTTTAATTGGGAGGGGCAATTTTCCAAAAAATTGACTTGAAATAGAAAACGACTCATAAAAATCCAACTAATTTTTTTACAATAAAATCCTATACCATTTGTCAAAGCCAGGAATCCATTTATTAGTTTTAAAAAAATTCTATTTAACAACTTTTTTTTAATTTTCGTTTATAAGTACCATTTTAATTTTAAATATTCAATGCACTTATTAATTTTGAGTCAAACAAGAAGACATTTAAGCATTTGGTTTTCAGTGTTTGACTCAAAATTAATAAAGGCATTGAATATTAAAAATAAAAATGGTACTTTTCAACTTAATTTAAAAAAAAAAAGTTAAACCCAAAAAAACTATGTTTTTTTCCTAATTTTTGAGTTTGGAATGGAATTGTTCAAAGTGTTGACTAAAACAAGTTTATTTATAAAGAAAATTTAAGGATAGATTCCTGGCTTTGACGAAAGGTATAGGATTTTATTCTAAAAAAATTCGTTGGATTTTTATGATTCGTTTAATATTTATGTACTGTGAATTGAACCAGTTTTAATTTCAAAAATAAAATATTAATTGTAGATGTAAATTATTTCAAATCATTCGTTTACCCTTCCAACATTTGTTTGAGCTACGGGCGTTCGCGTTGTTGAACCGCATGACAGAAATACGAAGAATAAGGCACAAAATAATGCATTGTTCGAAAGAGACACAATGACTGCGATACTGGGCCTGAGTCTGATATGTGACCGAGTACAGGGATTAGGGGGTTGCTTAATTTTTTGTGTTCACACATGACGACTGCGGTCGCACCTCTTCTTTAATATTTGTAATAGTGTGATAGAATGATATAAATAAATGTTCGCATTTAGGCATGAGTAGGAAAATAGACTACATAACGTGTTTATTTGACGCAGCACATGTGGTTTTTGATTAATCAGAAGAAAGAGAGAGAAAAAACAATAATAAGCTTACTGCGCTGATATTCTTGGGTGCTGATATAAAGGAATAAAAAGTTTTTTTTTCAAAAAATAAAATTAAAATGAAGGATTGAAGAAATAATAATATTTAAAGAATGTGGTGGGTATTAATATTTAATTATCAACAAAATACCTATAGAAGTTTCTAGAATATAATACATTATAAATTGTTTTGTTCAGTTGTGTGGTGATTTGAAAAGAAAAGGTTATTCCTATTGCTTGTAATGACAAAATATAATAATTTGTAAACTTTTTAGGAAATTTTTCTTAAATCAGGTAAGAATAATAATTATTATCAACTGAGGTCTGTCGGTTTAAATTGATAAGTTTAGGTTTTTACAGAGGAAAAATCATACAAAAAATAATATGACCTTGAACACTAAAACAAAAATAGACAACTTAATAATAGGTAAACACAATGTTTTAACTTTTAAATTTTTTAGCATTTTTTTAATTTTAAAATTCAAATGACTTCAAGGTGCGACAATTTTTGTTGGCAGTATACAATTATACATGCTCTGCAATAAGTAGCTGATAAGAAAGGCATATTGACATAAAGCGATAAACAAATTTACGACTTAGGGAATATTTGAATTTTTAATAAACAGGTCTGACGAGTAATTAGAACTTAATGATCTAGTTGATTTATTAAAAAAAAAAAATAATTTAACAAAAACACATTGTTATTGATAGAATGTTTGTTTATTATTTAAAAAATTAGTTGACCAATAATAGCTAGCTGTTTATAAAAGATTAAACATATGGGACCAATAAACAAATTAACGATTAGAAAACATTTTAATTTTTAGTATTGTTTATTAAGTGGATCAATACCCATTTGCTGAAACAAAACACGAACATTAAAGTGCAACACATTTATGTGACAGCTTCTACTGGGGAAAAAAATAGCACATCAGAAACTTAAATATTAATGTTTATATGATGTTTCTTTGACGAATTTGAATTATATTAGTTCTTTGTTGTTGAATGTAGTAGTCCGTGGTGTAATGGTTAGTGCGATGGACTCACACGCCAGATGTCTGGGTTCGATTTCCATCGTTTTCCATCTAAAAACAAATATGTTTTTCAGGGCTACTGACTGGCTCTTGCGAGGAAGTGACAAGAGTAGAGTATCTCTTGTCATTGAAAATTGCCGTTCACCTTAGCCGTTGGAATTTGAAAATAAACTGTAGATCCCCTCTATTCCTGCGGACACGCAGACATGAATTTTTGAGAGTTTAAGTTTTTTTTTATAACATTATTCTAAAAAGTTAAATTTGCATTTTTTATATCTTAATATTTAATATTTATAGTTAGGCATATTGTTATTAGTCTCCTATTTTAATGTACCTTAGGTTTTTTAGACTTAAGATAAAAATTAATTTTTTTATTATTATTTTATTATTTATAAAAACGGCTCATAACTTGACCGTATCATACCTAAAACTGAAGAATCTAAAAAAAAACCTTCTCCACTCAATAAACTATAAATATGTATGTATATAAAGGGTGGTTAAATTTTAAGGGCCGATGTTGATTTTGAATAAAACACAAACTATTTAGGAAATTATTGTCATTCCTTTTTATTATGATATAATTGGTATGGTTCAATTATGTATGGAACAAAATATCGGCCAAATGGCCGCCGCGACCTCGGCGGCACACCTCCATCCGATGGTCCAAATTTTCGATGACGCTGAGGCATAATTGAGGTTCTATGCCATTAATGTGCCGAATTTTTTCATCCTTTAGCTCTTGAGTTGTTGCTGGCTTATCGACGTACACCTTTACTTTCAAATAACTCCAACGAAAGAAGTCCAACGGTGTCAAATGACATGATCTTGTCGGCCAATTGACATCGCCACCACGTGAGATAACACGGCCATTGAATTTGTCGCGCAAAAGAGCCATTGTTTCGTTAGCTGTGTGGCAGGTGGCACCTTCCTGTTGAAACCACATATCGTCCACCTCCATATCTTCCAATTCGGGCCACAAAAAGTACGCACATTTGGACGATTGAATTGACCGACAAAATCACGAAGTGCACGATATGCCTTTTGATTTAAACGTCCATTTCCATAATAAGCCTGAATAACTTTAACGCGTTGCTCGATGGTTCCATGGTTCAAATTGAGTTAGTCTGAAATTGAGAAATGTAAAATGAAATGCAGAAAAAAACTTGATGTTTAGGTGTGGTTCACATTCAACATCGGCCCTTAAAATTTAACCACCCTTTATTTATGTATGGACATGTGGACATACATACGTACATATGTACGTGAATTAAATTACATAATGCTAAAAATCTTTTAAACAAATATATTTCTTAACAGAATTTTTATAAAAATCTTTAACAGGTTTATTAGAACTGGCTCATCGAGAATATCAAGCAGTGGATTATGAGAATGCCGAGAAACATTGCATGCAACTTTGGCGACAAGACAGTACCAATACAGGAGTTCTGTTGCTACTTTCTTCAATACATTTTCAATGTCGACGATTAGATAAATCAGCTCAATTCTCAACCTTGGCCATCAAACAAAATCCACTTTTAGCTGAAGCTTACAGGTGTGTTTCAAAATAATTTTGTTAAAAAATTTAAAAACACTAATTTTACTTTTTTTTTTTGTTTAGTAATCTTGGCAACGTCTACAAAGAACGTGGACAACTTCAAGAAGCTCTTGATAATTATCGCCGTGCTGTACGGTTGAAGCCTGACTTTATTGATGGTTACATTAATTTGGCTGCAGCTTTAGTTGCCGCACGAGATATGGAATCTGCGGTTCAAGCATATGTAACAGCGTTACAATACAATCCAGTAAGCATAGAATATTTAAATATTTTAAGTGCATTGGCAATGTAATCGTAAAGTGTGTTTATTTTTTTAAAGACAGATAAGAACAGTATGGTTGTTTTAGACAGTATTTTTTTTTTAATTAGACATTTTATATTGGATGTTTTGCATAGGTTAGGTAGAAGTGGCTGTCGGCAAGCGACCCACATAGGTATTTGCCCTTTGTGATACCAAATAGATCTAGGAGAAACTTCTTTACTCGTTGAACCACTTGGAGCTCTTTATGAAGCGTGCAAGCTTACTTATTTCAGTATTAGCCAGGTCACTTGGATTATTATAGTAGAAGTCTCCCAAATGGATTCTACGTCTTTGGGATAGAGTAGGACATATACAGAGAAAGTGAGAAACTGTTTCCTCCTCCTCCTCATCCATGCAGCTTCTGCAGTAATCATTGGCAAAAACGCAAAGTCGCGTGGCGTGCCTGCCTATAAGACAGTGTACAGTTAGGACGCCTATAACGGAGCTTATGTGCGATCTGCTTAAACAAATCAGACACTTCAGATTCACTCAGCTTTGCCCAGATTTGTTTAGTCGCCACACATATGATGATGTTGTTCCACATAAGGTTTGTGCACCTTATAGCTTCTTGATTTATCATAAGTTTGCATGTAGCTATGGGTATACCATTATCTTTCCTATCTGTTAGGAGAGATATTGTTGTTCCACTTTTAGTGAGTTCTTCGGCCTTACAGTTCCCTGGAATGTCCCTGTGGCCTGTCACCCAACAGAGGTGAATGCTATATCAATTTTAATTTGCACGTGTTGCTGAATGCTTTATATTGAGCTGCTGCGTCATCTCCATAAGAGATGATCGACAGTTTAAGACTGTTTTAGAATTAGCAGAGACCGAGTCCAGAGATTTCAATGCGGCTTGGCTGTCAGAAAAGATGCGTTTATCAGTTGTTAATATAACGTTTTCTTTAAGCCAAACAAAACAAAACAAAAAGTTCCGCCTGGAAAACGCACAATGATCTGGAAGACGGAATGCGAGACGTAAGTTTTGTCCTCCACTAACCCCGTCATCGGTTTTGGATCCATCCTCCCAGGTTGATCTGGATGGGATGGTAACTTGATAATCCTTACTGAAGTGCAATTGGGGGATGGTGTAGTCAATGTTACCTGAAAGTGATCCGAAAGAATCTAGAATAGCGGAGTGATCAATTTTATTATTGATCCACTGTGAAGAGGCCTATGTTTTGCGTAAGATGCGACAAAAGACTGGGACGTGTAGGTTAGGTCGAAGAATCTATTCCTCTCGAAGGATGGCAATTTTCTAAAAAAATGGACTTGAAATTGAAAACAAAAAATCCTTAAAAAACAACGGAAATACTTACAATACTATACCTTTTTTAAAGCCTGAAATCCATTCATTTTAATTTTTTGTTTTAAAATGAAAATTTTTTAGCGAATAGTTTTAGAAATATCAACTTTCAAACTCGAAATTTTAAAAAGAAGAAAAATAAAAAAATTCGCGCACTGTCTGGCCAAGCCTTTAGAGGAGCAAAGAAAGAGAAAAGTAAAAGTATTTTACTTTATATCTTGATCATTAATATTCTGCTTTTTGTTAAAATAAAATGAAATTATATTTGGTGGCACAACGGCTCATGAAGAACCAGGGCCTAGTGACCTACAACTCTCAACCATTCCTGTGTGCGTGCCTGCAGGAATGGTCGGGACCTACCGTTTATTGCCGAATCCGAACGGCTAAGGTGAGCGGCACTTTTCTATGACAAGAGATACTCTTGGAGCATTTGTCAATTCCTCGCAAGAGGCAGTAACCCTGGAAAAAACTTAAGGTGGAAGCGGCTGGTATTGAACACAGACCTCTGGCATGAAAATAAATAAAACAATTCTCTTTCTAAGTTGCGAAGGCTATTTATCTATCTATCTATCTTATCCTTGAGCGTGACAACATTCATAAAAGTAACCGTGGGTGGATTTTATTGAAACCATTAAGTCACTTCTGGAGAGTGAAAAGTTTTTGAGTTTATAAAGCAAACATAATATGAGCATTGCCTTTCAATTTCAAAATTTTATTTAAATAGATATGGATAGTACATAGACAAAAATTATCAAATTACCGGTCATTCCCGAGTCATTCGGCCCTATCGAGGTAACCGTCGGAGCGGATTTCTCTCCGATTTCCTACGAATCGGAGACACTACCTCGAAGCAAAATGTCTCCGATTCGTAGGAAATCGGAGAGAATTCCGCTCCGACGGTTACCTCGATAGGGCCGATTGTGACCTCGAAAAAATATAGTATATCGACCCCTTTCCACCAAAATATCGTAAGCCACTTTTTCATATTGTCACATAAAGTTAATAATATGCTGAGTTAATTTCGTTGCTGAGTAAACAAAAACCAAAATGTTGCTTACAATACTTTTTATTTTTGGCGTAAAGGGCTCGATATATATGTATATTCTTTGCACTCATCATGTACTTGTAAATTATATAAAATAAAATATTTATGCTAAATTTAAATTTTTCTTTCAGGATTTGTATTGTGTGCGCAGTGACTTAGGAAATTTGTTAAAAGCACTTGGTAGACTAGAAGAGGCAAAGGTATAATTCAATTATTCGAAAAAAAAACATACATAATCCCATTAACTGTGATAAAAAATATTTATTGTAACACACATATTCGCGCAAAATATTAATTTATTTCTTCAGAGTGAATGCCATAAAGCTTTTGCGTATTTTATTAATCAATTTATTTATTCAATGAAAAAGCTAGGGATTCAACAGAACTTCTTCTTTTTTTAAGCATTAAATTTCTCATCGCGTAACTTGATATCTACATACATTTATTAAATTAAAAAAAAAATAAAAACAAAAACAACTTTGAATTCATTTAAGTAAATTATAATTTTATTTTGTTTATCAATTTCTTATTATTTTAACAAAATCAAACCTATGATGTTTTGTTCTTATATTAAGAAGAATTTTCTTTTTATGAGAACAAGCTCATAAAAAATAAAAATATTTCCTTTTCAGTAAGATTCCTCTTCTATCAACTTCATTTTTACATGGTTTCTATTTTTATCAAATAGGTTTTGTTTTCGAATGCCGTTGAAATATTCCCAATTTTTATAAAAAAAAGAAAATATTTAGATACATCATAAGAAGAAACTGGATGTTGCAGTTGAAGAATATATGCAAACTGCATTAATCTAGGATCCATGCTGCTGTTGTTCACCCTTGGCGTAAACTTGCGTAGTTTTATAGTTTTTTTTTTTTCTGTATAACAATATATCTCAAATACTCAAGCAACTTTTAAAGCGTAAAATAATGTGGCCTCTGACGCTAGGTTATGCGTTTTTTTTTTTTGTATTGAAAATCTCCAAGTGGCGGAGTTTATTTAAGAATATCAATAAAATTAATTTAAGTGTTTTAAGTACATAATTATAACTTTTTCAGTAAACACATTAACAATTTATTGATATTGTTAAATAAATCTCATACAAATATCATTCATTACAATTTAAATGAATTCAAAGATATGTATGAGAACTTTGATGCATTGTAAAATAAACGTAAATTTAAACAACAAAAATCGAAAGGTTTTTCAAAAAATAAGTCATGTTCATGATTTTGACACGAAATCTTATTAGTTTTATTTTCAGCTTTAAGCAATGCGCAAACCTAAGCGATGGCGGTGGCGATCGCGATAACAATGTGTATGCCGCTCACGTGAATAAATAGGAGTGCTCACATCTATGCGATATGTGGATTGCGATTACGTTCCCCTACTGCGTTCAACGAAACGACTTTTACTGAACGCAGCAAGCACCATTTGATCGCAGTATGACACAATATTTGAATTGTTTTGTGAAAATATTAACAAAATTCAAATGAACAATAACGTAGAACATTACAGCAGATTAATAAATTAAAAAAAAAAACCAAATTTTGTACAATTTTTTGCAAGAAGAATACAAATCATTAAAAAGCATACAATTTACGGATAAATTTGCCATCCGTGCCGATTTATTGAGCCCAGATCTATCTGCTACTGATTTTGTCTCACTTTTGTATGTTCTTTTGACCACTTAACCGTCACAAAATGTATCGCAATATCGTGTTGACGTGAGCTGGTTTTTGATCGCACCATTATCGCGCGATAAAGGATATCGTGACCGCCATCGCCATCGCTTAGGTTTGAGCATAGCTTTAATGTTAACCTAAATTTTTAATTTCAGAAAATAAATCTTAATAGTTTTTGTTAAAATTTTGTAGGTTACTAATTAGACTAATTAGAGACAACAAAATTAATAGAAACTAAAGTATTGGTGGAAAAATTGAACTTCTGGTTCTTATTTACTTGTGGTGGACTGTTAGATTTTCCATTCCGGAGTTTTGAAGTCTATCCGCTCTATATGGCTTGACCATTCAAACTATTCCTTTTTTTTTTTAGCTTAGTCAGTGTCGCTGTACAGCTCGTTGTTGTATTAGCTATTTCACTCAACGCCTATGCTAACCGAACCAAAAACGAAGCGAAGAATTTTCACCCACCTCGATGAGGTTTTTGCCGATCTTGATGATGCAACGTTCGTTCTCTGTCGTCATTGTGCGTGAACGAAAGAGTTTGTAAATGTAAAGGGCTTAACTTAACCTTTAAG
Source organism: Epistrophella euchroma (assembly GCA_947049315.1). Taxonomy (NCBI): domain Eukaryota; kingdom Metazoa; phylum Arthropoda; class Insecta; order Diptera; family Syrphidae; genus Epistrophella; species Epistrophella euchroma. The sequence goes on along the minus strand of OX346245.1, from coordinate 112,343,905 downwards.
CACAGCGTTCGTATCATGAACTACTTATTTCTATATAAAATAGAGTAACTTTAATTAACCATTTTAATAAGTTATTGTATCCTATGCTTTTTCATTAGATTTATGCTTATGCTGTAGATTTTTGAATGCATGTTGTTTTTACATTGTTGAGAGAAAATAAAACACATATACACGAAAAATGAAAATTTTAAACAAACCATATTATTATTAAAAAAAAAAAAAAAAAAAAAACTATTAAATGTCATTTTATCAAGAAGTTCATTTCTAATTTACATTTTTTTTATTTTTCACCTAATCGATTTCAGTGTAACTCTCGATTCCGTCATATAAAAAATAATTCACACACCAAATTCAGTGTTCAAATAGCAATGATGTTAAAAAATAAACTCAAAAGGGAACTATTGTGTATAGACATATATTCTCTTCCTTGTGTAAAATAAAAAAAAAAAAGTCCTTAAACATTAAATGTTACTTAAAATTATTAGCACTCAATTTTCAATTTTCTATTTTTTTTTTTATTTTTTAACTGGAAGAGAAAAATAAAAAAACAATTTCACGGAATACTATTTAAAATAAAAATAGAATAGAAAATAAACTTCTTCTACGAAAATGGCTTCTTCATATTCTTCCTGGCTCTATCAATACAGTGTGGTATACAGTGTTTGAAATACAAAAGCCTGATTGACTCAACAAACAGGTAAAGTACAGTGCTTCATGATGACGACAAGATACAAAAAAAAAATTCAAAAAAAAAAAAAATAATAAGAAACAAAGTTACAAGAAATCCAATTCCAAATTCATTATCCTAACCCTAACTCAAATAAAAATCCTCCTACCCAATAAAATTCCAATTTCAAATCATTTCATTTAAAAAAATGCATTTACATTATATTTAAAGTTAAAAAAAAAAAAATAACAAAATCAGAGAATTCATTTGTCGAGGATCTCCGTTTTTACAGATGAAGCTTGCTCCTCTCTTTTTTCTCTCTGAACTTCTGTCAACGTTGCCCACAATAGAACTTTCTCTGTCCGTAAGCGTGCACCTTTTTATTTGTTTACATCGGCGGCGTTTCGTCATTATGGTTGCGTGGCTATAAACGCTTATTAAAAGCAAAAAAAAAAAAAACAAAAATTAAAAAAATATTTTTTTTTTTTTAAATCAATTTAAGTTTTTAAGCATTTGATAAGCGTTTATAATTATATTTTATCTGCTATTGTACATTTTATTTGCATAATTATTTATATAATAAACATTCACATCTTAGTTTCATATATTTTTTTTATTTATTTATTTAAATTTATTTAATAGATGGTTTTTTCGAAAGTCTATTAAGATATGCCTTGATAACTATGTGTTCATTAAACCAGGGGCCGAATGGCTTCCTCAGTGAACGAGTAGCTCGTTCATGGAATGTAGTAGTTTGGGATCGTGATCTACGTGAACGTATGTCCGTCAAGTCTGGACTTAATGGAATTGTATTTAAGTTGAATTTATTTTGGAAGAATGTAATTAAAAAGTTAATATTTGAAAAAAGAAGTATATTTTAGCATTCAATTAATATATTTACATAATAATTAATTGAATTGAATCAATAATTCAACAAGTTTATTTAAATAGAGCTAAGTCTTCTACTTGGTTGATTTATAAAAAAAGGGTTCATAATAATCAATATTAGCTTTGTTCAGTGAAGAAATAGTCAGAACAGAACAGAACAACAACTGATTTTGACATTTCTCACAAATCTCTGTTCTAAGTTGTTCTACCTCAAAAGCAAGTACAGAAAATCCTGCTCTAAACTGTTCCAAACAGACTCACTAAACAGCAAGTCAGAAACAGTTTAGAACAGAAAATTTCTCACTGAACAGCAAAAACCTGTTCTTTTCTGTTCTAAACTGTCCTAAACTGTTCGGAACAGCCTCACTGAACACTCCTATTGTAATTTTGTATTTATACATTCAAAGTTGACAGTTTCCGAGTTTATCAATTTTGGATTTTCTTAGCTCCCTAAAAAGGAGAATTTGGCTAAGTAAACTTGAGATTTTACATGAGAATTTAGTTTTTTTCAAAAGCTGCTTTTGCTTTCAATATCCAGAGTACCTACACTAGTTTAAAACTACAATTTTAATTAATTTTGGGAAAGTTGGCAACTGGTAAACAAAGATTTTTTTATTCTTGAAAGAAATTATAAAATGCTTTCGATTAAACACATTTGAGTATTATTTTTTAATTGGCTATTTTTAATTCAAATTCAAATTTACAATTATTTTAAATAAACTTGAAATAGGCCAATTTTAAATATTCAACTCCGATGCTAGGAATTAAGGTAGTAGGTACTTGTCGCTAGATTCTGTAGTTTGGAGTATTCAGCAACAATTATACATAACGCAAAACTGTGGAAAAAGTGGGCAGAAATTGTGTTTTCGTTTCCATTTTGATGACAATTTCACAATGTTTATGAACCACCCAATTTGTTCCCTTAATTGGTTTTTACGACTTTGATCATTCGGTACATGAAAACGGTTCAATGAATTAATTTGAAATTTTACAGAAATATTGGTGGTCTATATTTCTTTAAAATGTCTTACCAAATTAAGTCCTACAGTCAATATTTTTAAATCAGTAAAAGATTTACAAAAAGTCTTTAAAAAGTCGTTTTTTAGACCTTTTCTGAATGTAACGATGAGGAGCCAAAAAAAATAATCGTTATAAAGTTTTGAAAAAATCTTGTAGAATATTAATTCCAGTTTTTTAAACTATCCATAAATTTTCGGTGTCCTCATCCCTTGCGATAATATTGGTAGTCAAAGTCAAAAGTCTGTTTTTTCATTCAAAGCCAGATATTCTTTTGAAAAAAATTTGTACAACGACGAAAAAAGATGACCTTAAAGCTGAATAAACAAGTTATTGAAACAAAATATTAAATTGGCTCAAAAAAAAATTTCAAAGAAAATGACGAATGTTCAAAGAAAAGAAAAAAATTAAAAATTTTTGGGTCGTGCTGCTTCTTATGATTGCGCAATAACGGTACCTTAAAAAAATCATTTGCGAGAATTTCTCAATACAAAAAGGATTAAGCTTCAGAATGCTTTTTGTTTCATCTCAATACGACCACATTTCACAGAGATACAGCTCTTCGAAAAACACTAAAAAAAAAAGTGATTTTTTTTTGTTCCCTTAATTGTTTTGACAAGTGTATTTTTTTATTTTTTTTATTCTTATTTAAACCAAAACAATCAAAATGTCATAATATGGGTGCGTTCAGAACCTGATTTGTTACAATTTTGAACATGAATCTAATACACTGATTTTTTTTTTTCATTTCATAAATTACGTTCCGTCAGCTAACGTAGGTCACGATCCCAATACGTTCACTCGATTGACGGCTGACGTAATTTGTATTTGCTTGATCGCTCATCCGTTCATTGAGGACGCGATTCGGCCCCAGATTTGCAATCGAAATTTCTTAGGTTAACTGCAGTATGTACTGTTTACAATCTTCGTCGGTATAACATCTCCAGTGGGTAGATTTCTGCGTAATGACAGCTTTCAAAAACGCATATAAAAACAAATTTTATTGAACAGCTCAGATTTTTTAAGTTTGTAAAATAATGAAAAATTCTAGTTTTGGTACCTATTTATTTACACTTACATAAACAATTTTTGGAAAATAGATTCTTTCCTCAAATACCTCCCTTTCTTCGTAAAGGTACTGTACTTAGCCAATTCAATATAAATTTAATTTGTGTTCGATTTTTTTATTTATCGAATGCACTTGTTCATTCCAAAAATATTATTTTTTCGACTCAAAATAATGAACTCAAAACAAAAAATGATGATGGTTCAACATCGATTTTGAAGTTTTTTTTTCAAGCTTCTTGAGCTATGATCACAAGTTATAATCCGCATGGCTGTGAAAGGGCAAGATAACGATATAAGCCTGGGGAGGTGACGTCTTTCAAGAATATGCTATCTTAATTTATTCTCAGCCTTAAATTGGTGTGCAATATATTGCTTAGTTCAACTATTTTTGGACACGGAAAATGATTCGGTAAATTCACAACAAAAATTCAGACTTTCGAAAATAAAATCTAAAGTGTTTCTTAACTTTTACTAATTTTCTCAAAACTTTAAACAAGATGTGAATGGGAGCGTAAAGCGTAGTTATGTATGTATATCTTTTGGCGTAGTTTTTCGCAAGCGATTATATATTTGCGTAACTTATTACAGGGTTTTAATAATTATTTTGTATAAGCATACAAATAATTTCAATGCGTAGCTGTTTTTTTGCGTAAACTATTTAACATTTTGCGTATTATTCGTGAAACCCACAGAATAACAAAAAAAAATAAAATAAACATCGAATATTTGTTTAGAAACTTAGCAAAGTATAAAAAAGAAAACAAAAAAAAAACTTTGCTATGTTTAATTTTTTTGGGAAGCCCTTAACAAAATTTGGAGATATTTTCAACTGCACATAAATATATTTTCTCCCAAAAACAAAATAAAATAAAACAAAGGATTCTATGGAGAAACTTAAGATGGAAAAATTGCAACACATTTTCACAATTTGGCTTCAAAATAATTATTTTATGCTTCGCAGACAAAAACTTCTGTAATTTTTTCCATCATATTCTCCGCACAAAACAAAACAAAAAAAAAATGAATTCTGTTTTATAATAACATTTAATTTCTGTATATAAAAAAATCTACTTTACACAATAATATCTAATCCAAGATTTCTATATATTTTATTTTCATTTTTTGAAAAAAAAAAAAAAAATCTATTTTGTTGAACAAATCAAATTTGAAATGTTCATTTAAAATAAAAAAAAAAAAAAAAAAACAAATATAGGCATGCTACTTGAAAGCAATTGAAACATGTCCTGGATTTGCTGTCGCATGGAGTAATCTTGGTTGTGTATTCAATGCACAAGGAGAAATTTGGCTGGCCATACATCATTTTGAAAAAGCGGTCACTTTGGATCCAAACTTTTTGGATGCGTACATCAATTTAGGAAATGTTCTTAAGGAGGCGAGGATATTTGATCGGTAAGTCGAAACGTTTTTGGTTTATTGGCTGAAAACTATAAAATATATATTCAATATTTTAAAAAAATCTGTCTGATAATGTAAACAATTTTGAAATCATTTACATAAAAATGTATGTAAATAGATAAATATGTGGTATTAAACCTTGTGTTTTTGTTAAACCTCAAAATTAAAGAAAAAAAATCGCGGTTCCTAAGGAATCCTCCTAACTAGTAATTTTTGGTAATTTAAGGAGTGCACCAGAATCTGAGTTAATATACATAATTATTATAAACAAAAGTATTGAAATAAAATCAAAAAAAGGTAAATCAACATAATTCGGATTAAATTTTTAAAGATAAGTTATTTCAAGACCTTCTTTTCTAACTTCGATTGTACCATAATCTATTAACAGGGTGTTTTGTAGTTCAATGCTTCAAAAAGCTAGAAAGTGTAGATTTGGTCGAAACAAGAACAAAAGATTATATAAAAGGTGGTCTACTTTGCGGGAGGGGCTATTTTTAAACAAAAACGAATTGAAATAGAAAAAAGCGATAAAATGGTAATTTTACAAAAAAAAAAAAACAATTTAAATGGGATAAATGGGATTAGCGAAGATGAAGAAATTTATAAAGAATTATTTCTGTTTGTTTAGGTGGAGCGATTGAATTAATTTCAATTTAAAAGTTTAAGTGACCTCAACTCCATGCGTTTCGCCCAGATACGAGACGATGAGCCCACTGTCTTATCTGGGCGAAACGCATGGAGTTAAGGTCACTTCAACTTTTAAATTGAAATAAATGGAATTAGTAGGTATGCTGAAATTAGACCCGATTATTTTCAATGCTGAGCAAAATATTGAAAAAAAATTGTTTCCTGTACAATTTTAATTTTGTCGCTTACGATAAAATGGCGTTAAGGACTTGATATAAGTAACATCTTTACTTTTTATTTACACAATAAAAACAAAAACTCTAGAAATATGAAAAAAATTATGTAACAGATATTAGGTTAGGTTAGGTTAGGTTTGAAGGGGTGATGATACGGCAAACCGCATCATCTCACTCGGATCTCAGTGGATCCATTGTGCTCCCCAAGAAAAGGGTAGGGAGGTTGTAAGGATGGGTGAGGAAAGGAGTTAGTGAAACCTGGGGGTTAGGTGTGGGGTGCCTTCCTGAACCATCTTGAATTCTGGATGAATTTTATGATGTTTTCCGTTGGCAAACACGAGATGTCGCCCAATTCTTTGAAGAAGTATTCTCCGAGGGTTATTTTCCTGGTTCTTGCTAAGCTGGGGCACTCACATAGGAAGTGATAAGAGCCCTCTTCCGCCTCTTCATCCTGACACCCTCTGCATAAGTCAGATGTAGTAATACCCATTCTGCTCATGTGGGTTCCCATTGAGTTGTGACCCGTTAAGATTCCAACCAGGAGGGACAGTTAAGGTCTATCTAGCGTAAAGAGGTAGTCAGTTTTTTTTCTTAGAGATATCCGGCCATAGGTTCCTCGAAACCCTACAAGTATCAATTGCTGACCATCTGTCGTTGGCGACCTTTAGGAAACTCTGGCGCATTCTATACTTTTTTCTTGTGCCAGTGGCATGGAAACAGAGGATTCAATTTGGCTCGGATCAAGGGAAGATCCGGTTTGGCCAGTTAATCCGCCATTTCATTCCCATATATGTCGCGGTGTCCTGGGACCCATCGGAGGGTAACTGTGTTTGCTGCACTGAGTAATTTCAACTCATTACGGCACCGGTTCACCAGTCTGGATTTTATGACGATTGAGGAAATGGCTTTTATTGCCGCCTGACTGTCAATGAAGATATCTATATTTTTGTTTGTTATTTGACATGTGGCAAGACATTTAGCGGCTTCACAAACTGCAAATACTTCCGCTTGAAAGACACTGCAAAAATTTGGAAGCTTTATTGATCTACCTAAGGGCGTATTTTCGGAGAAGATGCCCGACCCCACCCCTTCATCTGGCTTGGAGCCATCCGTGAAGACAGAAACATGATCAACGTTTATGACCTGATTTTCAGCCCAAGGGATCCTGGAGGGAATATCCGATTGGGCAACTGGATTGAAATCAGTTTGCGGTATTGTATACTCTGTTTGAACGAAATGGCCCCCTTTCCAGTTGTAGCACTGTCTGAGTCGTAAAGCACTATTGGCCGCCATTTCTTTCGTGAATAAATCGAGTGGAGCTAGTGAAAGGAAATTTTTCAGGGCTGCGGTAGGTGCCGTTTTCATGGCACTAGTCGTACCAATACACATAACAGATATTGGGATATAAGTGGAAAACCCCTAAAAAGGTCTCAATTAGCTCACTTTTATTGGCTTTTCATACAAGTTTTAGTTTTTTATGGAAACTTCAAGGTTTAATAAATTACCCACCCCACCCCCCCCCCCGCCCTTATGGAAGGAGGGGCTAAAAAAAATATTAAAAAACAACGGTACAATTTAAAATGACATGTTATACCTTTCTGGAAAGCCAGAAATCTCTTCTTTGATTTTAATTTTAAATTAAGTTGTGTTAATGAATAGTTTTTGAAAAATTAATTTCCAAACTCGAAATTTTGAAAAAAAAAGTTTCAAACTAGTTTTTTTTTTCAAAATTTTATGTAATTAAGTATAATTTTTGTTTTCAAAATTCAATGCTCTTATTAATTTTCAATAAAAAACAGAAAACCGGATGCTCAAATGTCTTTTAGTTTTTGAGAAAATTGAAAATAACGAAATCTACATTACTACATATTTTGTAGAAATAGGATCTTTTGAACAACTAAATAACGGATTGAAGTCGAATTTAAGGAAAACTTACTTTTGTTATTTTCAATTTTCTCAAAAACTAGACTACATTTTGACATCTGGTTTTCCATGTTTCACTAAAAATTGATGGGAGTATTGAATATTAAAAATAAAAATACTTCTAACGGCCAATTTCTTGACAAAGTTCTAACCCCTAAAACTCGGTTTATCGAAAAATTAGAACTTGATTGAGTTCTAACTCATTTCTTCACCGAGTTCTAACGCGTTAGAACTTCGATTTGGATCTCAGTTTTAGATAGAACTTCGATAAATTTGGACCCTCGAATTCGGGGGTCTAAAGACTTAGAACTCGGTTTAACAACATTTTTATTTCTTCAAAAAACTTATTTGGTAATAAATTTTGATTCTGCTTTAAAAAAAAGGTAATTCAAATAAATTTGGGATAAATCATGTTTTAGGTGCAAGCTGTCTCGCGTGCGCTAAAAAATGCATGTAACCAGATAGCATGCTGGACGAAACACAAATTTGTGTACATATAACAAGATTTTAACTACTATATTTTCATGGTGAGGAAATAAACAGAAATGCATTAATGCTGCCGTTGTTGGTTAAGACAAAAAATGCATCTAATGCACTATTTTCCTCAAAATAAAGTAATTAATGACAATCGTTCGCATCTTGACACTGAAGAGTGCGAATTTGAATCTGAGAGACATTTTGAGTAATCTCAACCCATTTTTCTAAACAATTTGTCAGAACCACATCCATAATCAATGATTCGGGACATTGGAACCGTTACCATCTTCTTTTTTTTTTTTGATGCACTTTGATGCACATGCACACTTATCTTTTAAGGTTCATTTCACGTCAAAAATCTGTTGCGAGCTATCGGAAATCGGACTAATAAAAACACCAATTATTCAAAAATCAATACGCGCGAAATCACACAACATAGAATTGAAAACGAAATAAAAACATCAACACCAATACAAACAAAACTGGCACAGCAAAAATGAGAACGTGTTTTTAATTAATGAGCAAAATAAAAGAAATATATTCACAAAAAAAGAATCCAGCAAAATGAAACTGACAAATATTTAAATATTTGTTGATAGATTGTCAGAAATTTGTGTCAGAAAATGATACTGGGTGCTACAAAAGTATTAAAATATACACTAGAACTTCGTTTCTTTAAACCGAGATCTAAAGTACTTAAAACTCAATAGTGATCTTAGACCGAGTTCTAAGGAAATGATTAGAAGTGAAGAAATGATCAAGTTCTAAATGTTTTTAAAACTAAGTTCCAAAGATAAACCGAGAGTTACTGGATCGAGTTTTAAATTAATTTTAGAACTTTGTGAAGAAATTGGCCGTAAATAACGTAAAATTTTGAACAAAATCAGTTTGAACACAATTTTAAAATTTTTTTTTTTCAAACATTTAAGTTTGAAAATTAAGTTTTAAAAAACTGTTCACTAAAAGAACCTAATTTATAAACAAAATGGAAGCACATATTTCTGGCTTAACAAAAAAATATAGCAAGTCGTTTTAGCCATTACCGATGTTTTTTTAATAATTTTTTTCTGTATTAAGTCAATTACTTTAGAAAATTGCTCCTCCTGTAATTTTCAATTTTTCCAAAAACAAAGACATTTTAGCATCCGCTTTTCTTTTTTTGACTTAAAGCTAATAAGAAGAAGTATTGAATTTTTAAAACAATAATTATACTTAATTACATAAAATTTTGAAAAAAAAATAGTTGGAAACTTTTTTTATCATTTTTTTTTTTTTTTTTCAAAATTTCGAGTTTGGAAATTTTTCAAAAACTATTCACTAACACAATTTAATTTAAAATGAAAATCAGAGAAGAGATTTCTGGCTTTCCAAAAAGGTATAGCATGGAATTTTAAATTGTACCGTTGTTTTTAAATATTTTTTTTTTCTATTTTAAGTAATTTAAAAAAAAAAAATTGCCCCTCCTGCCTAAACGGGGACCCTCCCCCCCTCCCATACAATTTTTTTCTTGTCTTTACCCAACCTACTTGCTCTAGCAGTTTGGTGCATCTTATACCAATCACCCTGAATAGTTTATAGAAATTCATTAAAACTTTATTTAAATTAATTAAATTAAACCGAAACACTTCAAAAGTTTTTTTTTTTCAAATCGAATAAAATATCAACTTTATTTATGTATATGAAGTGAGAAATTCTCATTGCTTCTGGTGTCAATAAACCCCCTCTACGCTCTTTGTTTACAATAGGTCTACCTGCTTAAATATACATAAATAAACCTCATTACAAACGGCCACCACAATAAAAAAAAAAGAGTATGTATAAATTTCCCCTGAATTGTGGTGAGAAGCTTTCAACGAAAATAAACTTTTTACCTCACTTTATTTTTATAGAACTCTTATCAAAAACAGCTGATGTATAATTTTCTCTCTCTGCGTTGAATCTGGATCCTTTGACGCTTTAAAAAAAAATAAAAATGATAACAGAAATAAAAGAGAATTTCTCTCAACCTCAACCTCAACCTCCACCCCACCGATGGGCGTGTTTTTACAATTTACTCCTCATAGTAAGTTTGTCAGACGGCCGGCGCCAATATTGAAATTCATGTTTGTGTGAATATCTTATCACAATATATAGATAGAAATAAGTAGAAAGGACAATTTTAACAACCCCCAATGCAAAATAGTTGTAGAGACTAGAGATACTGTCATTTTAAAGATATTTTAAGAGAGAAAATAGCTTGCGCTTAATTTCCTTTTTCCTATTAAAAATATCATCCTTGTGCGCTCTACTTCTAGGGATTATTCTCATTTTTTTGTATACATATGTACATATTTGTATTTTCTGTCAAAAAGAAGAACCTATATTAACCTTACCTCAATACTTTCACGAGTAGTTGTCTTGCGGACGTTAAGTAGCAAAATACACGAAAAGGATAACGTGTCGCGAGACTCTGGAAGCAAACTATAATTTTTGTTCCACTTCCACTTTTTTCAATTACATATACTTTCCAATTTCCGCTTTCGCTAAAACTACTACATTATTATCACCAGCCTGTTGCTTCGAATAATTTCCTTTTCAAAAAAAAAGATATCCTTGCAATTTATTCAGAACTAGGTTATAATTTTCGTGTTCTTATCTCTATCGTGTGTTTGTGTTAAACAATAAAAAAAAGGACATAAAATAAAATTCAGAAAGTTAATTTCCTTGAACTTCATAAATAAAGTTTTGCTCAATCTTCGTAGAATATTATTTTATCTATTTGTAAAATTGTTGTTTATTATTATTTATCGCGTATTATTATCCATGTGTATTTGTGTGTTCGTGTGTGTGCTATGTGTATATAGGTGTCTCATATTATTCAAATAAGTGTCAATTTCGTGATAACTGATGTCGTTTTAATAAACGTAACAAAAATAATTTAGTATTTATAGGTAACATTCTATTTTTATTGTAATATGTAAATAATAATGCATACAAATATTATTGTTTTTTTTTTGTTGTGTCATAATATTCGTTTTTCTCTTCCTCGATGCGAATTCTAATAAAAATAAATAATACAACCAAATTGTATTTAAGGACGCTCATTCTGATAGGCGCCTTATTTTCCAGACGCACAGTGGGACAGAATAGATTAAAAGTTGGATTTTTTTTAAGCTGCTTATCTTTCTACAGGGTGTTTTTTAAGCTATTGAATAAAACAGATGAAATTTTATTTCTGTTCTATCGATACAAAGTTATCGACAGTCTTTGTCAGTATTTTCGGCCGGATTTCCTCAATAACACGTAAATTGATGGCAGAATAGATTAAAAGTTGGATTTTTTTTTGAGCTGCTAATCTTCTACAGGGTGTTTAGCTTTTGAATAAAACACATGAAATTTTATTAAATAGCCATTTATTTCTGTTCTATCGAGACAAAGTTATCGACAGTCTTTGTCAGTATTTTTGGCCGGATTTCCTCAATAACGCGTAAATTGATGGCTTCCAATGCGTCGATTGTTGTTGGTTAGTAGTAGGCTAGCGAGTAAACGTACATATGTACATATATTCCAAAAAAAAAATATTCTTAAGCCTTAACTACATAAGCCAAAAAAGTGAAAAAGTACAAAAGTGAAAATTTTCAAACTCATTTTGGGATAGTGTTTCTCACTGGAAAACTTATAAAAATGATGCAGAAAGTTTAGATTTTGGTTTAAAAAGAATTGTGTACATTCTTTTTCACAAAACATTTGCGCTAGCGGGAAAAAAAATATTTTTACTTTTGTAATTTTGCAAAAAGTGCCCAATGTAGTTAAGGCTTAAAGCTGTAAAATCACAAGATCTTGGAGGTCAATGTAAAGGTCCAATTATGCGTTAGCTCTAGTCGAATGTTTTCTTTGATAAGTTGATTTTTAGTTTGCTGTATTGCAAGTAGGGCCATCCTGCTGGAACAACATTTCTTCAACATTTATGATTTTTATTCGAGGAACGAAAAAGTCATTAATCATGGTTTAAAAAACGGCTCTACCATCTTACAGACCAATCTGTACATTTTTCGGTTTGTACTGGGTTTTCGATAATCTCAAATAAACTGTCTTGGCTCTAAATTCGAGAATTTAGCTTGTTGATGACATACCCAATACCAATTCAGCCAAGAAAAACCCCATCGCTGCTGAATATAAATTTTCAATAAAACATAAAATTTCGATGCAGGCGATGATAACTCGGCTGTAATTCTTACACGAACTGGATGTTGAGCCCTTCAAACCAAGATCTTTGTGTAAAATTTTCCCTAAAATTGACGCATAAAAAACGAAGCTGTTGTGAACGACGGACTTCGAATCGATAAATTTGGATCTTTTTGATGACATTTTCCTGAACGGATGCAACATTCTCTTAAGTATGCCATCTTCTTGTGAGACTCGGTATCAATGCATCATCTTCTAAAGGAAATGTTGATCGTAAACAGTCTGCCATACGGCGAATAGACAGACCTTCGGTCGTTTAGATTTAGATGGTCGATTACGATTATGTTGGGTGCAAGAAATATGGTGCTGACTCATGAGCTGCTCGCGAGTGTGCAATATCGAATGACCCCTCGCCCAGGAATTATTGTAGCTATGTATGTGCATTTTTAGTTTAAGCTCACGCTCACTAATAGCTCACGCTATTTAAGCATTTAATAAATGATAGCATATTGAATTTTGATTTGAAACAAAAAATACTTGCGCAAAATTTATCAAACATTTTAAACCTACTCTAAATCACTTTTAAAATGGGAGTCCGCTGTAAAATCTAGTTTTACAGTGATAATCGACTCTTTAGAAATATTCGTCCAACTTTAAAAGCAGCGAAACACTTTTTCTCCAGTTGGAATAAGTCATTAATTTACACAAACACAACAAAAAAAATTTACCGTGATGTTTTTGCAATAGTTTTTTTTTTTTTTTTTTTTTTTTAATAGCGAAGCAACATTAAGCGAATGAAAAGTGCTTAACTGCAAATTATCCACTTAAGCACTTTTCAATCGCTTAATGTTGCTTCACTAAATTAAAAAAAAAAAAACTTGTAAAAACATTTCGGTTAAATTTTAGTTATAGTTTTACATATTGGATCTGTCTAAATTGACTTAAAGTTATTGAAGAACCCCTCGAAAGGCGTAAAAAATTATTTAATTGAAAACCTACGTAATATCTTGCTTAATAGTTTGTTGTTAGTTAGTCTTTAATTAGTTGCGGTTATTTCAATTTTATTTTTTGCTAAATTCTCCTTTAAAAAGGGGCTTAACAAATAATATTTTGTCTTTAATTAGTCGTGATAAACTAGATTTCTATAAAACAAATGAAAAACTTGCTCGCAAAAATCTAAATTACATATCTAATATAGGGGAGAATGGGGCTAAAAGTAACACTTTTTACTAAAATTGATGCTGTTCCTAAGATTTTGAAAATGAGTTAGAAAAACATTTTTCTGTTGAAAGATCAATATTTCAGCTACGAAATCCAACAAAAAATTCAAAAAATTACTCAGAATTCAGTAAAATGTAACATTTAGACCAAAAACCGTCTTGATACGACTTACCCCATATGCGGGGAAAGTTGTAACATAGACTGGGGTAAATTGTAACAAAAACTGTTTTGTTTGTTTTTTTAAACAAACTATCAATTTTAAAACAAGCTTAACAACACAAAATATAGCACATAACTATACACCAGTAAAATATATGAAATTAATATTAAAGTTTAAAAATTATTATTTAAGTTCACTTACTTAATTAATTAATTAATTTTTAATGTTCTTCAAAAAATCAATATTCATTTTTTGAAAAAAAAAAAAAAAACTGAATTTAGTCACATAAAGATAAGGAAAGTACATTTGACGTTAGCTTTGAAGTAGACGAACATTTTTCTCCTTCACGCGTTTCTTAATTTTCAGGGGAATCCTTTCATGTTACTTCTAGCCCCGCTCTCCCCTACCTACTATTTTCAAAGTTATGGCTAAAAATTATAGGTTCGTCTTTGTTAGCCTTTTCCAAAAAAAGAAAAACTGCTGACAAAGCAATGTGAATTTTTTGACCTGAAAAAAATCCCAACCGAAATTTGTTACGCCGAATCCTAAAAAACATTTCTCTATGAACATTATTTGAAATTAATTGCGGACAATTCTTCTGATTTTGTGTATTTTTTTTTTTTGCTACGAATTTTTTGTAATTTTTAACACGACAATCGCTTTTGTCCCACAAAATTTTTCAAACGTATTGTATTAGGCACATATCAAAAGCTTACAAAGACGGAGGCAAAACTTTCAGCCAAGATCTTGTTTTTTTTTTAAGCATTTTCAAATAAATATTCATATGCCTACATATTTTTAATTTGTTGCAATACAGAAAAAAGATATTGTACAGAATTGTAGAGAATTTAAAGCCTAACAAAATTTTACTCGTTTATTATTTTAAAATTTTGTTCTTTAATGTGTGTAAATTTTTGCAAAATTACTTAAAATTTAAAATTTTTAACTGTCCACACTTTCTCTCTTAAATTTTTTTACTAGACTTAAAAGAACCGAGATATTAGATTAAAAAAAACTAAAATCCAAAATGGCGACTAAAATGTGAAATGGGAATATTTCAATTCAATAAATATTTAAATGAATTTCCAACTTAATCAGTATGACTGTTCCACTGTAGGACTTTTTTTTGTCTTTTTTTTTTTGCTTCGGATTTATTTTTTTCTGCTCTTTTGATGTCATGTCTAATCCTTAAAGAACTAATAATAACAAAAAATCACAGCTTCTCAGTACAGTAAAAAAAAAAAAAAAACTCAAGCCAATTCAAAGCAAAAAGAAAAAAAAACAAAAAACATTTGCTAAAAGGAAGTTTTTTTTCGTTAGGCCATTTTATGAAATAGCTCATTTAGAGGAAGCACGTTGCCAGAGGAATCCTGTGAACTCTATCGCAAATCTGGTAAATGTAGGACACTTATTTTTTTTTTTTTTTTTTTGTAAAGGCGGAGTGAAACTAGTTTTCTTGTTCCGTAAATAAGTTTCAATGTCGAAATTTCATGACGAAGATAAATTTATTTATTGTGCAATGAGATGAGATTTATTTTTGGAATTAAAATAACCAAGTTATTGAGTAATATATATTTTCTTGGCAATTTGTAAATGTTTTTATAGGCAAAAATGTATTGAAAAATTGAAATACATGAAATACGAGTATATGGGTACACTAGGGCGTATGTGGAACTTTTTTTTTTTTTTTTGTTTATTGTTGATGGAAATACTTTGGATAAAAAATGCGATTGTATTTCATAGTTAGTCGAGGCAAAGTGTTTATTGGAATGTAAAAGTTTAATACAAAATTAAATCTGGAAAAGAGATGTACCTAAATATCTAGATTTTATCTATATGAGTTTTTATATATTTTTGGGAACGTTCACTTAAGTAATTTGAATAGATATTTATGCGGCAGATATTGATTTACATACATACATAAGTACATGGGTACTCCTGAAGAAAAGGTATCCAGGTTTAACGATGAAACATTTCATATTAAACTTTTTTTTCAGACATTTTTACCTCAAACAAATATAAATTGCGTAGTAGTCTAGTCTAGCCTAGAGGGAAAAAACCTTTATACCCTATAAAAGCAGGTGTATGGTGGTCATACAATGTATTGTTGATGTCGGCATGCTTATGAAAACTATACGCTTTGGATCCTTAGGGGGGTTCGCATAAATTTTTATTGCGGGTTAAATTTTCAAAAATTGTTTTTTTTGTTTTATAATATAATCTAACAAGGGTTAAGTACCTGGAGATAAAATATTGTATTTGACACAAAGTTAAAAAAAAAAAATAAGTACCTATCTTCATTTCTATAGAATACAAATTTGTTTCCCATCTCTTATAAGTAACAGCACATTTCATGTGGTTAAAAGTTGGACGTTTTTCGAATTAATTTGAATAATTTGTTAAAAAAAAAGTTTAAATTACTGTAAATGGTTTTTCGAAAAATCATGTCTATGTATGTGAAAGCTCCCTTAGCTGGACAGCGACGGTCACAACACTTTTGACCGTCTAAGGGAGTTTTTCCGCCCAAGGGAAAAAATAAAAAATAGTTACATATACACTTGTCAAAAAAATTAAGGGAACAAAAAGAAATCACTTTTTTTTTAGTGTTTTTTGAAAGGCTGCATCTCTGTTGAAAGTGGTCGTATTGAGATGAAACAAAAAGCATTCTAAAGCTTTATATTTTTTGTATTGAGAATTTTTAGCAAATTAATTTTTTAAGGTACCGTTATTGCGCAATCATAACAAGAAGCACGAGCCAAAAATTTTAATTTTTTTTTTTTTGAACATTGACATTTTCTTTGAAATTTTTTTTTTGAGCCAAATCAATACTTTTTTTTCGATAACTTGTTTATTCAGTTTTAAGGTAGTCTTTTTTCGTCATTCTACAATTTTTTTTCAGAAGAATATCTGGCTTTGAATGAAAAAACAGACTTTTGACTTTGACTACCAATATCTTCGCAAAGAATGACGACACGGAAAATTTAAGGGTAGTTTTAAAAACGGGAATTAATTTTCTACAAGATTTTATCAAAACATTATAACGATTATTTTTTTTAGCTCCTCACCGTTTAATTAAGAAAAGGTCAAAAAAAGGACTGTTTAAAGACTTTTTGTAAATTTTGTACTGCTTTACAAATATTGACTGCAGGACTTAATTTAGTAAAACATTTTAAAGAACTATAGACCACCAATATTTCTGTAAAATTTCAAATTAATCCATTGAACCGTTTTCAAGTACCGAATGATCAAAGTCGTAAAAAACAATTTAAGGTGCGAATTGGGTGCTTCATAAACATTGTGAAATTGTCATCAAAATGGGAAAGAAAAGAACAATTTTTGTCAACTTTTTTCACAGTTTTTTATTAGTAACATTATTAAAAATCTCCTGACATTAAAAAAAGCAAATTTTTCAAAAAAATTTTTTTTCAATTTCCAAAAAAAATTAAATTTTTTTCAAAAAAAAAAATTTTTTAATGCAAAAAAAAGATATGTAAAAGTTTTTCTGAAAATAAGGGTTGAAATTTACATACCAAAAAAAAATTTTTGTCCGCATGAGGGAATAAATTTTAACAAATCACGGCTAAAGCCGGATCCACACATGTCTCGTGTGGTGTGTTGTGGAGTGTTGTGGACTGAGTACACATATCAAGCGTGCTGTCTTACAAACTGACGTTTTTTATTTTTTATTATTCTGTTTTCAAGAGCATTGTTTTCTCTTTCTCGCACACTAAAAAAAAAAAAATGTCTTCCCATGGCGTGGTGTGGCGCAATCGTTAAAAAATAGATTTCGACACAACACAACACACCACACCACTCCACATCACATCACATTACACGAGACAAATATGGATATGAAATACATTGGAGCGATAGCAACACATGACTCCACAGCACATCACCACACGAGAAATGTGTGGATCCGGCTTAATATTCTTGTCCGCGTCCGGGTAAGGGAGTGGCTTAAGGGATCATATATTATATGGAATTTAGATTTAAGATAAATGGTTGTGAGAATTTGTCCGCCTAAAGGGATTGTCCGATTAAGGAGTTTTCCGTAATAGGAGCTTGCACTGTATTTAAATCAAAATTGATTTAAACAAAACGTAACATCCAAATTAACAAAAACATTCAGTTATAAAGAACATTAGTGTTCAGATATGTGATTAACCTAATAAAGGTGTGCAGCTGTGCAGGTATAATATTGATTTGTCATTGCAGGACTGCATATTAAACAGATTTGTATTCTTTTTTACACACCATAATAAAAGGTGGTGTCTATTTTATCGTACTTCGTACATATTTTTTTTAACACTTAAAAAATCTTATTTATCTCAAAAATGGCAGATTTTTCAAAAAAAAAAAATGTAGTTTTAATGAATATAGTCTATTTTTTGGTAAAAAAAAAGTCCCGAAATATGGATTTTAATGGCACCTCTCATAGAACCAGTTTTTAATTTTTTTTTCGGAAACGAATCAACTGATTTTTTGTTAACATTTTTTTATGAAGAATGTTTCGAAAAGTCAAGCATTGTACACTAAAATTTTCCAAAAAATATCTTTAAAAAAAAAAAGAGTAATTTTTTTTAAACTATATAACGAAAACGAATTGGTCTATTTTTTTTTTATTAAACTTCGCACCAAACGGTTTAGAATATTAAAAAAAAAAAATAGTCCTTTCTCGAAAACGACTCATAGGACCATTTTGAACCGATTCAAATATTTGTTTTTTTTTTTTTTTTATAATAGAGCTTCTAAAAACTTATGTCGAATTATTTTCACCAAAAAAAAAAAATCCTTTTTTTTCTAAACAGAATCGATTTTATCGCGAATTTCGTGGTCCTTATGTCCTTAAAATACTTTATGTTTTTGTAAGATCAATTTTGGAATACGGATGTGTTGTATGGGCCCCATACTATGCGGTACATATTAATAGAATCCCGTTTGAAAAAAGAATCTACTTTTCAATAAGGCCCTGGCAAGTTTTTCATAGTTACGAACAAGGGTCTAGCAAGGGTTAATATAGGCATTCGCTAGGCCCTCGCCAGTTATGAACCTTTTTGCCTCGTCAGATAAATTCTGCCTAAGCCCTGACTAGTAAAAACTAGATTTGTTCCACATATTCCACAAATTCTTCCGCATGCAATATTTAAAATGACGTTTGTCATTTACTTTGGTGTGTTTGCAAGTATGTGTGAAAGACTTTAGTGATGTACCTATGTATGTTCAGTGAAGCTGTTCGGAACAGTTTAGAACAAAACAATTCCCGGCTGGAAAAATGGCAAGTTTTTGGCTAGTTTAGACAAGGCCCTGGGTAGTTTTCGGTAAGGAAAATCTACACGAGGAAAACATGACAAACCCCCTTTAGTGCCTCGCTGAGAATATTTATTAAGTTAAGTGCTGATGAGGCTCTAGCTAGTAACTAACTAGTGAAAACATTTTATGAAAATTAATAAAATAAGGATCGTTTTAAACTCTAATAACAATATTCATTTTTTCGTAAATTAACCTTATTGTCATTCGTCGTTTTCCAAGCTTTCGCTCCACAAGCTCTCATTATAATTCTTTACTTATTTTATTATTATAAAAAGGGCTCTATCTCTATCAAGTCTAAGAATTTCATGTTTTTGGAATGTATAGACAAATATACTTAGCTAATTAACACCATAGTTCAACAAATTGAAGCCCGAAGATGGATTAACATATCAGAAACGCGTCGCTTTTATAATTTATATAATTAATAATTAATGTTGTGATAATTTCAAAGTTTACTTTATAATAATAAAATTAAATTATATTTTAATAATCTAATTTTTATTTTTATTTCATTATATACACACAACATGGAGACAACACCCCAAAGATATGTATAGAGTCGGTTCAGTAGTTCAAGACTATACCCCCTACATACAAACCAACAAAGTTTATAACTTTATAATATAGGCTATGTTCTTCGTCATGTTACCAATTCTCATACCAATCATTTAATTTATTTTCTGGGATTAATTGGAACTGGTCAGGGCTTAGACAGGATTTAACTGTCGAGGCAAAAAGGTTCATAACTAGTGAGAGCCTAGCGAATGCCTATTGTAACCCTTGCTAGACCCTTCTTAGTAACTATGAAAAACTTTTCAGGGCCTCATTGAAAACTAGATTCTTTTTCCAGGCGGGTTTCAATGAGAAATTTTCTGTTCTAAACTGTTCTGGGCTTGCTGTTTAGTGAGTCTTTTTAGGTATAACAACTGAGAACAGATTTCTGAGAAATGTCAAAATAAGTTGTGGTTTTGTCTTGTTCTGTTTTGGTTGCAGTTGCGGTTTTACTATTTGACATACCGATTCCCAATCCTAATTTGAAATCTGCACAGTTAATTAACACAAAGATTTTTATTACGATATAATAAGATCCTGGGCTCAGATCACGTAAGACGATTCGATTGGACGATCATCGTTTCGACGATTGTTCTCTCTATATTTCACCTCACATGTGATAGAGAAAGCTATACCGAAAACGATGATCGTTCAATCGAATCGTCTTACGCGATCTGGACCCTGTTTTTATTGGGGGTTATCGCGAACAAAAATTTCCCAGGGAATGTTTCCCTCGTTCCAGCATTGGGAACATGAATGATGCCTAAAAGTTATCCTTGGAGTTTATTGGTATCGAAAATAAATTTTCCAGGAGAATTTGGCTCTCATTGCATTGGATTTTTGTTGGAGGGAAATTTATTCCGTGGGAGATTTACGATAGCAAAAAAATTTTCGTGGGAAAAAAAATATTCCGTGGAAAACAAAATTCCCCGGGAGATTCCCGATAGGGCCCATTAATTTTCGTAAAATGATCTCACATAGTTAGTTACCATCAAGAGCCTCACCAGTACTTTATTAAATAAATGTTCTCAGTGAGGCACGAATAGGGGGTGGTCATGTTTTCCTTGTCTATACTTTCCTTACCGAAAACTTTCCAGGGCCTTGCCTAAACTTGCCAAAAACTTGCCATTTTGTCCATGCGGGTAGCATTTAACGAATTGAATAAAGTAAAGTAACAATTTACCGGCTGTTTACTTATGTATTTATGTACATGAACGAATAGAACATAGCACATACATACATATGTACATATCTACATAAATCTAAAATTTAAACCAATAAAATGGTCTCACAGCTTAAACTTCAAAAGGATAACAAAACAGTATCTTCTTATTTCATCACGCGTTATTTCCATGAAAAGAGATTTGCTAAAAATAAGTTTTTTATCCTTTGCCTGCATAAAAAGTGTTCCACTTTTATGTGTAGGGCTTTTTATTTCCTCTTTTATCCTTCAAAAAAAAATTTAAAAAGAATGTGACGACTGACGAAGACACATTTTTGTGCTAAGTAAGTACATACATCTTTTATTATTCATTTTATGTTCATCTTCTTGTCTAGTCTGTCATCGAATTGATCCCAATTTTTTTGTTTTTTTTTTGCCATCGATGTTATCGATGATGATTGAAGTTAATTCTGTTTGTTTGATCTGAGGATTATTCAATTATGTATGTATTTTATAAATTGTAAAATTTTTAAATAAACAACAATCACAATATGGTTGGTTGTGTGCCTACGTTGTTTAAATCGAATTTCTATCTCGAATCATCCCTTCCCAAGGTCGAATCATACAGATTGATACTAAAAAAAAAAAAAAAAAAACTTACGAAATTTGCATGAGTTTTCTTTTTGAACGCATAAGACCTTGTTGAAACATATTTAACCTTGACCATGAATTTTTTTTATCGTGTGAAATCCTATATTTATGATCGGTTTTTGACTTATTGGAGCAATAACTAAAAAAAACACGAACAAAAATTCCTGATTAGGGATTTACCTAAATTTAATAAATTATACCTCGTAAAAAATATAATAAATGGACTTGGCATAGCAAAAAAAAAAAAAGAATAATCGGCTAAAAATCGAATGATTTTGATCAATGATAGCACACAATAAAAATCCGATTAATCTAAATATCTTAAGCTGAAGCTGTGAAAGAAATAAAACATTCGAATGGCGTGCCTTACGGCGATTTAACAATTTTTAGAGTACCTACATACATTTGATGTAACAGAGAGCAACAGAGCTGTGCAAAAAATTTTAGTGAATTTTTGTTTTCTTTCTAAAACTGCCGAATTTTTGCAAAAAAAAAAAATCCTTTATTTTATTTAGTTTAATTAGATAATACTAGACTTCTATTTCGATCTCATAGATGAGAAAGTCAAATTTTTGATTTAAGTATAATCTAGAGCAGGTAGATGTGTTATACAAATATTTCGGTTTTTTTCAAAACGTTCTCAAAAATGGGTCGAACTATTTTGATTAAACTTTGTGTAGATGTTATGAACAAAGTTGTTGCGTCGCAGGATTTTGCCAACAAATTTACATTGTGGAGATGTTTTTTTTTTTGACAAAATTGCCTTATTTTTGAAATATTCACGAGCAAAAAAAATTAATTCACCCTCTTTTCTTCATGTAAAGACAATAATTGTTCTCATTGTAATTGACATGTATTAATGAATATGGGTATCGTTGAAAAGCTGCAACCGTAAGCTTTAAATCAAGGTTAAAAACTTAACAATCACTTCAAGATTTTAAGAGGTAATCGACATAGTTGAAGCGTGTAAGGAAAAATAAAGTGAAATTAGAAATAAATAGCTCGAAAATTACACATTTACAACAAACTTAAGCGGAATTTATTGTTTCAGTATCTTGTATTGTCCCGCCCTAGCTCTAGCTCAGCATAAGGAAACGACGCAATGCAGCAGAATATTGGAAATGTACCGATCCGCATTTGAACCGTCGCACAGTGGTGCTAAGGCGGAAAAAAATACTTAAAATGAATTTTGCAGTATGAAGTTGTTTCATTTATTTTTTTTTTTTACAGATATATAAATGTTCTATGATTTCATAAAATTTGGGAAATTTATGTCAAGGCATGTGCGAGATACAGCGCTCTAAAGTTACCCTTTCTTTGAATTTTGAAATTCATGTATTTTCTTGGACACACTTTTTGGCATGAAAAGTAGTATTTTTATAACTGTTTGTCAAAACTTAATTTCTTTATGAAATAATATGTTAATTAAGCTTCCAAAATAAAAAAAAAATTAAAAATTTTAACTGGGTTAGGACCGAGTGCACTAGAATTATTATTTTAATATTCTTTCCCTACTTGAGCTACAGTTTTAGCCCCACTTAGCTACGCCTTGTGGGTACACTTTTTAGAAAGCTACAATATTCACGTAACTATTTTTGAAAGAAGTGTATCTGCCCTGATCCAACCTTAAACGTAGTGTACAAATTTGTTTTGCTGAATCAGATATACATATAAAGACCGTGACAGGTCGTTTCGGGTTAAGGTCTGCTTCTTTAAGTCATCTCCTAACTATCCATTTATTAGAAATTCTTCCTGCAAGGCCATCCAAATGACAGTTGTGGAGAAGTCATTGTGCTGAATTGTTCATATCTCTAAGGCCAATTTGCTGAAACGAAACTTAAATATTTATGTTCAACTTAAACGCTTGTGTTCTACTTTTTCCTCAGCGTAAACTTTCACATAAGCTCTTATGTTGAACTTAAATACTTAAATTTAGTTTCAGCAAATGGGCCTAAGTGGTACACTGGCGACGCACAAACTCTTGTGTTTCCCTGAACGTTTTGTAGATCTTTGATACCCAAGATTGTCTTAGATGAAGCTTACGAGCCACAGCACATTGGCTTATTCCTTGTCGCAACTCACAATAGTCGTAGTAATGTAGCAACTTGAGCAACATCTTCAGCTGTCGTATCCATTTATTTCCAGAATAACAAGGCCTAATAAATCGAGATTATGTAAAAATTCACTTTTAATAGCACATCGATAAACAAAAACCAATTATGGGTGCGTACATTAGGTCTCAGTGTTTCCTACTCATGCTTTCTTTATTTAGCATAATTTGTTATTTTCTTATGGCTTTAAAACGTGACCATACCATAGGAAACAATATTTTATCCATAGGGACTGTTGTTTTTAAAAGTCGAAATGGAGTGATTCCATTTTTTTGCTCGCAACTAGTTTTTAAAGGTGACGTAAAATAACGCCCTCATGACTTTTCTAAATGGAAATAAGGCTCCATCGGTCGTGTGGCCTTATTTCAATAATTGCTGCGAAATCGCGCGATTTTTGTTATTATTTTTTCAGATCTTTCTAAGCTGAATTTGTAAAAACTGAACTAATCAAAATTTTAAAAGCTCATTTAAAACTTAGTTCGTAAATTCGACTTAGAAAGCTCTGCAAAAAAATCGCGCGATCTTTCTAAGCTGAATTTGTAAAAACTGAACTAATCAAAATTTTAAAAGCTCATGTAAATTCAGCTTAGGAAGCTCTTCAAATAAGTAAAAAAAAATAGCGCGATTTTTTTTTAAATTATTTGCAGAGCTTCTAAACTGAACTATTCAAAATTTGAAAAGCTCACTTAAAGCTCAGTTTTGTAAATTTAGCATAAAAAGCTCTGAAAATAAAGAAGAAAAGCTGTTTTTATTTTGATGTTTAAAAACAGAATTTTTAGAAAAGCTAAGTTTCAAAAGCAGATTTTTAAAAATCTGTCTTCAAAATTTATACTCTTTTCGAAATTCAGTTTTTTGAAAATCTGATAGTAAATCACTGCAAAAAATGAAACCAATAGACACTTTATCATATTGATATATACATATTTTGTTCTCCATATAGCCTTAGTTTTCTTTTCATAAATGTGGCCATATTTTCATACTTGAGTGCGGTCTTATTTCTATGATTCGTTGGAAATAAGACCAACCGGGCGTAAATTTAGTTTTTTCATGGAAATAAGGCCACATTTTGGTCTTAATTTCGTCGGGCGTTATTTCACGTTACCGTTTTTAACTTCAAGAGCAAGTTCGCAAGTTCGTAGATTATTTTTTTTGTTTAGAAATATTTTGTACTCATTTTAATCAACAAGAAATTCTCCAGTGGTTTAAGAACCATCTTTTTACACTATGGACTCACTGGTTCCCAACCTTTTTCTCCTCATGACTTTTAAGGCCGTTTGAAAAACATTTTTGTTTTAATTTTTTTCCCAGCACTGTCTTCTAGATGGAGTAAAAATCTTCAGTGAACTTCACCTTAAAGTTTAAGATATTTTGTTTTCATGTAAGACAGGGTGTGGTTGAAAGGGCTAAAAGGTTTTGATAGCTTCTTGAAAAAATAAACACAATGATGAATGAAATACATACATACATATATCCAATAAAAAAAAAAAACAAGACAAGACAAAAAGAGTATGATGCTTTATATATTTGCTGCCACCTTTTCAATGATAGGTAATCTTATAACTTTTTTTCACATCTGAAGAAATAAAAAAAAATAATAAAAAAAAAAGAGAGAAAAGTAAAACGAAAAAAAAAAAACTGAAAACAAAGAAGACGAAAATAAGATTACATCTCAAGAATATTATGTGTGATAGACTGATAACCGCTTTATAAGTCTACCTTTGTGGCAAAGGCGTGCTTTTAGAAAACACATTCATGGCTCATTGAATAGAATTCCTTTTTTTTTTCCAAATACGTAGATAAAAATACTAAGGGATGTGTTTAGATATATAAACCAAAACAACTAAGATTTATCATGGAACTTCTATCAACCAACAAAAATAATAACAGTTATCCTTACAGGTAGGCCACTAACAGTGGTTCTAGTTATTTAGATAACCCGCCTGGAAAAAGAATCTAGTTTTCAATAAGGCCCTGGCAAGTTTTTCATAGTTACTAACAAGGGTCTAGCAAGGATTACTATAGGCATTCGCTAGGCCCTCGCCAGTTATGAACCTTTTTGCCTTGTCAGTTGAATTGTGTCTAAGCCTTGACTAGTAAAACTAGATTTGTTCCACATGTTTTGTTTTACATGGTTTTTCATTCAACCATTTCAGATATGGGGCTATATTATAGCCAAATTTACTTAGGTGTGAGGGCAAGTATGTGTGAAAAACTGTAGGTATGTTCAGTGATATTGTTCGGAACAATTTAGAATATAAAAGAACAAGTTCAATCAGAAATCTTCTGTTCTTAACTGTTCTGGCTTGCTGTTCAGTGAGTCTGTTTGCATACTTGCTTTTAAGGTAGAACAACTGAGAACGGTTTCCTGAGAAATGTAAAAATTAGTTGTGATTCTGTTTTGTTCTGTTTTGTCTAGTTGCGATTTTACTATTTGACACACCGATTCACAATCATTATTTAAAATTTGCACAGTTCACTCAAAGATTTTTATTACGATATAATAAGATTCTGCTTTTATTAATTTTCGTAAAATGATTTCACTATTCATAGTTAGTTACCATCAAGAGCTTCACTAGTACTTTATTAAATAAATGTTCTCAGCGAGGCACTAATAGGGGTCTGTCAAGTTTTCCTCGTCCAGGCTTTCCTTACCGAAAACTTGCCAGGGCCTTCTTTAAAAGGATAGAATTAAGTAAAGTAAGTAAATTTCCGTCCATTGACACGCCCATTTTTTGAAAGAGGTATCTAATCGTTAAAGTTGATAAAAATGAGAGATAATGTGACTCATAATTAGACCCATTTGCTGAAAACGAAACTTAAATATTTCAGTTCAACATTAGAGCTTATGTGACAGTTTACGCTGATGAAAAAGTAGAACACAATATTTAAGTTTCATTTCAGCAAATGGGCCTTAATAACGTAAAATTTTTAACAAAATTAGTTTGAACAGAATTTTTAATTTTCTTTTTTCAAATTTTTTAGTCTAAAAACAAATTTTTCAGAAACTAGTCAATAAAACAATTTGAATTGAAAATATTTAGTACAGAAGAATGAATTTCCGGCTTAAAAAAGTAAAGCGTGACATTTTAAGAGTTGCCGTTCTTTTTTTTTTTATTTTTTTTTACGATTTTTTTTTTTTAGAAAATTGCCCCTCTCGGCTAGACAGGGAGAAATACAAATACGAATTATTTCTTTTCCCAACCCAACCCAACCTGTCTATGTAATACTTAAAACACAACACGGATTTTTTCATCAATTTTGATATTGGTGCAAAATTTTAGACGATTTATTTCCGATTTCATAGAGCCTTTTAACCATTTAACAGGCTTTTAAATTTTTAAATGACGTTTGTTCCATACAAAATACGTCATTTAAAAATTTAAAAGCCTTTTAGATCTTTATGAAATTGACAATTAGTATGATGTTAAAGCATTTTTAGTATGATGCTAGGTTAAAAACAGGCTTTTCCAAATTATAAACGAGTTAGAGTCGTATTATTTTTTTTAACATTTTACTAAAGTTAAAATCGCAAAATGCCTTTTTTTTATCTTTTTAGTATCATACTAAATCCAAGTGTCACTTTGACAGCTACAATTGCAAAAATGGCTTCAACTGTCACTGTTTTAGTCGTGTTCAGCTAGAAAAATAGGTTTAGTATGATACTAGTTAGAAAATGTTAAAAACTAAGAAAAGTTTAGTACCTAAAGAGTTTTAAATAATAATAATACAAAAATTAATCCCTTAAAGCAGTGCTTCCCAAACTTTCGACATTGATGTACCCCTTCTAAGATTTTTGTAGCCCTGAGTACCCCCGTTATAGAAATATATTTATTCTTTATTTTCGTAGTTCAAAAGTTAGTATTTTAATGTATAAAAAATGAAATGTTATTTTCTGTAGTGTGAACGTTTCAAATTGTTTGAAGAAAAAAACAACTTTTTGCGTTGGAAAAAAATATTGTGGTTATTTGTGTCGCGAAAAAAAATTATTAATTAGAAGGAAAATTATTGGAAACAAAAAATGTGAATTCTGAGCTTGTAAACAATAATATTCTTTTGTTTTTCTTCAAAATACTTTCAAAGCTGTACAGCTCCATTGTGGACATGTAAAAAAAATAACGTACGACACTTTTTGACGGCTCTCCCAGTTCCGTCTGCACTCTGCAGCTCCAGTTCCATCATTCTATTCTGTTCAGGCAGTTATTGTGAGTTTCACCCGAACAAAATTTCACCTTAAAACTTTCTCTTCGCCCGGAATTTTAAAAGCTATTGTGAGTTTCGCTCAAACCAAATTTAGGTTTTACGCCTTATTGCTCTCTCGTTTGCCTACTAAAAATAGGTGAAAATTTAAGCTATGGATGGCATTACATTCTGTCTGAAATTAATCTTTAAAATAAGGGAAATTTTCGGAACATGAATCTCACAATAGTCGAAAATATTTCCCAGGTGAAATGTTGTTCGGGCGAAACTCACAATAAGGTTGTATATTTAATGAAAGAGCTGAGCGCTTTTGTTATGAATATGGGGATCCAAGACCTCTCGGGTGCGGCCTTTTGAATGCCAGACGAAACAAAAGATCAGTATTAAATAAAGTTCTAAATAAATTGTGATACCAATTAGAAATATATTCGCACTGATAGGAGCTTCTCCTCTGATAATTAATGTGGAGATTCAAGACCTTTTCAATGGGGCCGCTTTCTGCAAGACGCTTTTTGAAAGGATGCAAAAAGTCGATTTTACTAATAATTGTAATTATACAAAGCATATGAAATATTTCTGTCGATTATGGAATCCGCAAATAGTCGATCCGCGGTGATTCGCAGTATACAATGTTCTCTTTTTCTTCCACGGGATACGGCAAATCGATGAAGAGAAAAGAGAGCACTACACTGAGAATTACTGCGGATGATGTTTAGGTTTTACGGATTCCATAATTGTAAAAAGTTCTTTTAAAATATTTTTCTATTCCTTTTTTTTTTTTTCTTAACAAAAAATTTAGACTGCTTGCTAGTTACAAAAAGCTACGCGTACCCCCAAAAAACTCTTTTGCGTACCCCCAGGGGTACGCGTACCACACTTTGGGAAACACTGCCTTAAAGCTTCAACTGCTCTTTTAATCAATTAAAAGCCTGCAAAAGTTAAAAATTCATCTTATTTTCATTCAATATCTAAAATTTAACGGTTCACTTCACATCTTAAATATTTTTTTTTTTTTTTTTTGTAATAAAACTAATTTTCCTAGGTACTTCCTTCAACAAAGCTATGGATTTTTATGGCATCCTGCTTTTCCTTTCTATTTTTATTATATTAAGGCTATTCCTTCGCAGTTCGCATCATAAAGCGATAAAAACCTATCAATTTTTAATTTTCTCCCTTTTTTTATTTTTCATTTTGATATTTGCTTCTTACTTTGTGTGTTTTCTATTAACAGGAACGTTTATCGCTTTAGTATGATGATTACAAAAATATACCTACATAGATATAGATACAGAACAGCTGCGTAGGGAATTGATTCAATTAGGTAATTGCAGGTTATGAGTAATAACGATTAGATCCTTGTAAATGAGTTCTTTTTTCATCTCCGAGACTCTTACATATTATACATACATATGCAGAGTTTGAAGGTTGAATTTTTTGTTTACCAGCCAGAGCGCCAGCGGTAGGTGTAGTATTATTTTCAGTTTGAGCCAAATACATATACACTTGGAAATTTTTAATAAAATTGTTTTCTGGGTTCTATCAGAATCTTTTGATAAATTTAGATTAACTTAGAAAATTTAAATAACACAGGTTTTTTTTTCAGAAATAATCTGGAAATCATTAAGATTTTTATTTAAAAAAAAAAAACAGAGCCTCTCTTAACACGATTTTTTTTTCCAAGTAATAAAATCGAATGTTTTACAAACCATACAAACATGTATACAAAAATCTTGGATAAAACTTTTTATAATGGCAGCTTTGAAAGCAAAGTTTAGTTCCTTTTAGGGTTGTTGAAAATTGTTCTGTTGGCAGTTTTAAAAATTGAAATTAATTTACTACAAGATTTTTATAAAACTTTATAACTAAAGCAAAACTCTGCAAAAAAGTGGACAAAAATTGTTTTTTTCTTTTAGCATTTTGATGACGATTTCACAATTTTTATGAACCACACAATTTGTTCCTTTAATTGGTTTGTATGGTTCAATAGGCCGATTTGAAATTTTACAGATCTACTGTTGGTCTATATGTAGCTCTTTTGTTACACTTTTTCCCGACGCGAACCGAATTCAATTTGATATATATTATTATTGGTAATTTTATTTAATTATGACGAACGAACGAAATAACGACCGACCCGACACGAGGTAACACTTATGTACTTTTGCACACAAGTAGACAAAAAAAAGCTAAAAAGAAAATTCGAATTCGAGTTCGAAGTGTAACAGGCAGCAAGTAAAGTGCTGCCACCACGACTAGACTCAGTAAGGGGGTGGGTTCTTTTTTTACGAACTGACAATTTGATTGAATATTAATAAAAAAAGAATGATCGATAATTAATTAAAACTACTTACTGTGGTGACACAGGACCGTAGCTGAAATTAATAAAAAGGGCGCCAGTGATTTTTTTTGATAGAAAAAAAAGGAAATCACAAACCTTCGGAGCGGAACCGAAGGTGAAAGTATTTTTGAATAAAAGAAGAAGGTTATGTTTAGAAATATGCAAATTATTTTTAATGATGTTAAAATTTAAGTTGCTTGGGAAACCTTGTAGGAGTAAAACCCAAGATCTTTTAAACAAAGAATTGAAGCAAACGGAAGATGGACCGGTAACGCTTGGTCCCGAACAGAATTAAACAGATTTACTGAACGGGTCACGGGTTCCGCAACATCTGAATTTTTCGCAAGCAAATGTCAAACGTTATAAAACTTAGGATTCAAATTTCCTCACAACCGAAAGATTTAAATAAAATTATAAAAAATGTAGACACCAAAAATAGGTCACTATACTTAGCTTTTTTTTGTTTGTTTTGTCCTCCTGACAATTCCTCCTCTATCCTCTCTCGGAAACCAATATTCTGATTCCGAAACTTTCCTTGTAACCAATTTTCCTCCAAATGAAAATCTCCACAGTTTATCAAAAAACTCAATTTTTCAAAATTCGAAAAATTCAATTTCTTCTTCCGTTTCAAAACTCTCTTTCGCTTTTTTTCAAAATCAACCTCTTGGTCGTTCTAGATACGGGACGAACTCTTCTTTTTTCCAATGCCCCAGTGCGTTCGGCCAATCAGAAAGCGTGGGTCTCGGTCGCGTCATCAGTCATCAAACCCCGCGTATTTGCGTGAGTGAGCGAACGCAGTTGAGACCCCACCGCCTATCCTACTTGCACTTTACACCCCAGCTTTTATGCACAATCATCATCGAAATGACTTCCAGTGGGCGGCAATTCGATGCGTGCATTCAGCCACCTACTCTCACCCACTAACTTTTCGGAAAAGAAAGTTTCTAAAAACCAAAAAGAAACTCAATTTTCCTTCGCGGGCAATGTTCCCCTCGAAACAAAATAAACCAATTAAAATCTGAAAATGGGCGGAAAGCTTATATTCACAATTGCAGAGGAAGTTCAGGAGAAGTTGCCAGTAATTCCCTAACACACGAATTCATACTAAAACGTTGGACTTTTGCGCAGATTTAGGGGGATTGGTACTAGCGATTTCCGTTCCATCTTTTACACTTAGAAATTTAATTGTTAAGAGTTAGGTTGGGCCAGCGGCCATTCTCATATAGAGTAACTTCAGCAATGGAGACCAACTGTCGTCCGTGCCTATCGATCAGACCATCTGTCTGTCGATTATTCGTTTGGATTTGGGGCCAACTGCCGCCCGTGTTTTTCGGATTAAAGCAGACCGCCCGTCTGACAATTGTATAGCATGGATAAACCATCCACTTAAAATGTCAAAATTGACAACCATGATTTTTGTTTCCTCAAGCTACCGAGAGAGTGAACCTATGGCTGATGGACCATGGCTGCCCTTCTCTCTCTCAGTAGGTTGAAGGAAACACCTGTAAAAGAAAGTTAGGAAGAAAGGAATATGGGATAGGGAATCGAAAGAGTAATTTTTGTTACGGCAAATTTTTACCGTAACACTTTAAAATGTCTTACCAAATGAAGTCCTGCAACTAATATTTGTAAAGCAGTGAAAAATTTACTAAATGTCTTTAAAAAATCGTTTTTTGACCTTTTCTTAATTTTTCGGTGAGAGACCAAAAAAAAAAATAATCGTTATAAAGTTTTAAAAAGATATATTGTAGTAAATTAATTCCAGTTTTCAAAACTGCCCTTAAATTTTCCGTGTTGGTATACCTTGCTGAGACCGAAATATTGGTAATCAAAGTCAAAAGTCTCTTTATTCATTCAAATCCAGTTTCTTTAAATAAAAAAGAAAATTTGCATACACCCAACCTCGCACCTACTCCAAATCCTATATTGGGCCCAGCAGGGGGGTTGCAGGGGGCAGCATGCCCTTCCCATACATACCTCATTGTTTATACACCGTAATCCTGGAGCACTGTATTTATGTAAGCAAGCTTACTTAAATACCAAAAACATAAAAAAGTAGTTTTGATAATTTTCAATTTTCTCAAAAACTAGAAGGTATAAAATTATCTAGTTTTCAGATTTTGATTAAGATGTAATTAGAACAACGAATTTCAGAGAAAAAAAAATAATGTATATAATTTTATAGTTTTGAAATAATACACTTTAAACAACATCTTTTTCATGTTTTTTCCCCAAAATTTGAGTTTAAAACCCATTTTTTCCAAAACTATCAATAGATTTCATTTGATTTAAAATTTGTCTAATAGAACAGAATATTAGCTTTAAAAGAAGGTATAACACTTGATTATAAGTATTACCGTTATTTTCTTATATATTTTTTAAAATTTTTAGTAATTTTTTAATGAAATTGCCCCACCCGTCTAAACGGGGGGGGGGGGGGGGGGAGATAGACCCCCCTCCCATAGTAAAAAATGCTCGTATTGAACTGTTCTACAAAAAACAGTTATCATTTCTTGGCGCCTAAGTTATCGTACTCCCCCTCCCCCCCCCCTTTCCACAGAGATACAGCTCTTCAAAAAACATTAAAAAAATAGTGAACTTTTTTTTTTTCCCTTAATTTTCCATAATTATTCGTCAGCCATATGTAGTTTTAAAGTTTTTTTTTTTCAAAGCTTAGAGATTTTTAGCACCCTCATTAGTATAGAATTTACCGATGGAATTTTTTGAAAATTCCACAAATGAGGTGCTAAAAACCCCTAATTTTTTTTATAGAACTAAAAATAAATAAATTAAAAATTTTGTATGGCTCAAAAATTTCCGAAAATTGCCTATCTTTTTTTCCAATTACTGATCTTTTAGATCTTTTTTTGTTCGCATTTCTAATGAGGTGCTAGGATCCTGGACCTGATATTGTTTTAGAAAAAAACCGATCCAAAGTAAAAAAAAAAAATCAGAAGGTGTAGGTGTTTGTATTTAAAGATAGTTTCAGGAGTTATTTAATCCCTTAAATCCATTTTTACCTTTCTAACACAAGAAACAAATGCAATTTTTTTCGGCCCATCATTCGGTTGCAGTGTACGCGAGCCGTTAGCATTTTGACAGGAAAACTGTGAAATTTTGTTGAGGAATCATGTTCATGAAACTGTGATCTCAGTATATAGGCGTTGCTTTAACACCCATCAGATGGTGCTGTTTTTAAAAGGTATTAAAAAGAACATAAAAAAACCCGCACGCAGTTTAAAGCAATGCTGTGTCAAAAATTTTAAAGTATAATCGATGAAGGATAAATATATTTTGTTTTGTTAGTTTCCGTAAAGAATAGGCCCCCAAAGTAAAACCACAGTCAGTGTGGTAAAACTTAAGATCAAGAAAGGGCGACCCATTTTGATTTATTTAGCTTCCACTATTTTTATTTCATAATTTTTTTTGTCGACTTATTCCAACCTACACACGCCGCCAACATTACTGCGCTGCAGGCAGATTCCATTAATCAAATATTTATTTTTAATTATAGTTTGTAATAAAATAAATATTTATTTAAGAAATATACATACACCGATAGAATCGCATGCCATCACCAAAAATTATTTAGAAAATAACATTTCAATACAAAAACTTGTGCAACGGGGGCGATATGTCTCTTCTCGAGAAATGATCGATCGCCAGAAACACAAAATTAAATTACAAATCTGAAATATTTTTTTTTTTACATTTATTCTATAAATAAATTCTTAAAATCGAAACAAACATTTTTTTTTTGTTTAATGTTTGTTTACGGAAAATACAAAATAAATAATTTAAAACAATTTTTTTTTTCAAGAGACAATTAACTGCATTAAATAATTGTAAAATCTTGAACTTGAACTTGCTTAAATTTATTTTAAAATTTAATTTAAAATGTTTTGTTTTAACAGATACTAAAAGGCCTTGCTAGTATAGACGTCTAATTTTATTTTGGCAAAGAATATCCTACGAATCAATTAATTGCCTTAAAGGTTTGATGATTGAATCTTGCAGATTGCATCACGACACAAAATTAAAATTAAATATAGAGACTTATAGCTTGGCCCTGGATTCTTTACGAATTGACCTCAATTTATATGTAAAAAAAAGCCAAAATTGTTGAATTGGTATAATCGAATCGGGAAGAACAATTCGATGCGTGTGAAAATTTTTGGTTTCGGTTCTCAAATTAAATATACAGTAGCACGTTCTCTTCTTTTTTACACAAGAATTGTTATTTTGACGCTGCACAGTGCGGTATTTTGGTCTAAAACCTGACCAAAAATATTTGGGCACATTTTTCACATCAAATAGGTACTAAATGACTAAAAAGGTATTTGGAAGGATAAGTTTTCATTTTTTTTTTTAGTACAGTAAAACCCACTTAAGTGCTTACCCACTGACATGGTGTACGTGATGTGTTATTTAAAAAACACGTCCCTCCCGATTAGCCGGGAGAAAAAAAATTATTAAAAATCAAACAAAACATCTAAAACACTTTTTTTAAGCTAATATTTTATTCTTTATTTTGTTTTATTTATTTAAGTTGTTTCATTAAATAGTTTTTGAGAAATTAAGTTTTAAAGATGAAATTTAGAGAAAAAATGTTTTTTTTTTTTTTCGTTTTTTAATTGATTTTTTTTTTTTTTATAAAATTTTGCAATATTAAGGACATTTTTTTTTTAAATATTCAATGGCCTGATAAATATTTAGTCAAATAGTAAAAACCTCATTCCAATAAATATCATAGTTTCTAAGAAATGGTTCCAAATATTTACATAATCGCGATGTTGTGTGATCCACTAAATCTTGGAGCTTAACTTCGGCAACTGTGTCACTGACGCTTTTTGGTGGGTAACAATCTTGTTTAGCTCTATACACGTAGGTATAGCATGGATATATATATATATGCTGGCCTGATGAATCACTTCGTATTGTCTTGCAGTTAAATTGGCTTCGACGAATATCCTCAAAGCGTTTTTTTTCAGGTGTGTGTCTCTTCGTTTTCAGGGTTTTACTGCCAATCGCAGCTGCTTTCCGGAACTTCATAGCCCTGGTTGGAGTTTTGATCACAACCTGCATCATTTTGGGTATATCAATATTTCCCGCCGCTCTTTGACTCATCTGTGCCGCGTATGTCAGTTCATCAACAGACACACTCTTTCTATAAGTTCCACTGTTTTTCGATGTTTTGTTCCATCACTTTATTCCCCGAATTCTATGCTTGGGCGACCTTCAGACCTTCCGAGAAGTATGCCAACAGGTATAGTGTTATTGCTTCGGTAAGTTACTCTTCATTCTTATCCAAGAAACGCCTTCTGTGCTATTGCAGAGTTGCCATCTTCGTTCTCTGGGGGACACTTTGTTATATCCATGTTTTTTTTTTATCCAATTCTTAAAGTTTATCGTCAAGGAGCCTTTATGAGCTTTCTCTTACGAACACATGGAGCTGTTTTCTGGTCATAGACAAGGTGGGATTAGAGTCATCTGGAATAATAAAAAAATCTATTAGTAAATGTCGTTTAAAAGAAGTTTTTTTTTTTCAAAGGCTCTGTTTTTTCTTAGGTGAAACTTGTGAATGGTTTTAAAAGCTAAGATTGTTGTTCTACATATCTAGCAGTTAAATAAAATATATGATAGACTATGTTGCAGGGTGTTGTGCATATTTAAAAACACTAATGTTTAAAAAAAAACAACTAAAAAAGTGCAATTATTTTAAGTGAATACTTTATTAACTCATCGATATGAATAAATTAAGTTTATTTATTTATTTAAGCTTAATACAAGCAAAACTTAAAACTAAACATAGTATTTCTTAAAATCTACTTGATTAAAAGAGTCAAAACGAAGGTAGGGGGAGTAAAGTGCTAAGGAAGGGTGGAGCTAAGGATGGCTTGTTTTAGAGAGGGCGTACTTATGTTGAGGTTGAAGGTATTTAAGTTGTTAGCTTTACGTTGCATTCAAGTCAAAGGTTCGTTTAGGCCGTAATCAGTGCGGTGATAGGCGACAAGGAAGAAAGGAACAGATCTCAGATGACGAGGGTTCGGAGACAGAGAGATTTTTTGACGTAAATCAGGGCAATCTATTACGCTATTTAATAATTGGTGAACAAAGAGAATGTCAGCGATGTCTCGGCGCAATTCGAGGGTTTGTAGGTTTAAAAGTTTAAGTCGGTCAGCATAAGAGGGAAGGTTATAAGGATCATCCCAGCCAAGACCCCGCAGAGCGAAGCGTAAAAATCTGCACTGGACGGCTTCAATTCGTTCAATGTGAACTTGATGATATGGTGACCAGACCTGGGAGGCATATTCAAGGAGTGGTCTTACAAAGGTCATATAAAGAGATTTTGTAACGTAAGGACAAGAGAATTCTTTTGACCAGCGTTTTATAAAGCCGAGAGCTGAGTTCGCTTTGCTTATGATGCTGTCGTAGTGGGAGCGAAAATTAAGTTGAGTGTCACAAATGACTCCCAGATCACGAATAGAGGTTACGACAAGAACGGGCTCACCATTAATAGAGTATTGCCTTTGTGGTAGAGGAGGACGCTTACGAGAGAATGTTATGCCTTGACATTTCTTAATGTTAAGTTCAAGAAAGTTTTTCTGACACCACATATAAAATTTATTTAAGTCTGATTGTAATTAAAGGATATCTTCAGGGGATGAAATTTGTTTCGAAATCCTCATATCGTCAGCATAGATTTCCAAATCAGAATTAAGTAAAATCAGTTCAACATCATTTATAGTCAGAACAAACAAAAGAGGACCTAAATGGCGTCCCTGAGGTACTCCAGACAGTGCGTGAATAGGTTTGGAGACACTTGATCTGAAAAGTACACGATACTGACGATCAATTAAATAAGATTGAATCCAAGATACAAATAAACGAGGGAAACCGAGCTTTTTTAGTTTAAAGAGAATGATTTTGTGGGATATTTTATCGAAGGCCTTACTAAAATCTGTTGCAATGACATCTACTTCTGTACCATTTTCTAACGCAGACAGTGTATTTGACACGAATTCAGTAAGGTTAGTGGTTGTTGATCGCCCTTTCAAAAACCCATGTTGCTTGGGTGAAAAAATTGGTTTACAGAGAAGAAACAATGACTCATACAGTATACTTTCAAAAAGTTTAGGAATGCAAGAGAGTTTGGCGATAGGTCTATAATTGGTTATATCATTTTTGCATCGTTTCTTGTGAATAGGGATGATGAAAGAATCTTTCCAGAGTTTAGGAAAAATGCCACTAGTGATAGAGAGTTGGAAGAGTGCAGTAAGGGGCTGGGCTAATTTGTCGATACATTTTTTTAAAACAATTGCAGGAAGACCATCTGGGCCAGAGGAGAAATCGTCCTTTAGCTGAGTGATTTTATTGATCACTGAAGATAGGGGAATATCGATATGCGTTAATGAGTTCGGAGGAAAGTTGTTAAAATAGCTAAGTTGAATATACAAACAATTTATGCTTTAAATACTATGCATACCTTGATTAACGATATTAAATTTTTTCACCAAAATCACTTTTAAGACTAAAAAAAAAACACACAGAAAATATACTTTTTTTTTTTAAATCCCAAACAAAATCGTGCTTATTCAACTAGCGCTAGTTGCTAGTTGATGGTGTAGAGAACGGGGGATGACCAATTTATAGATAGACTTCACTAAAGAGAAGCCTTGTTATGTACCTCTTATGGGACACAAGTTTAATCCTGGGAGGGAAAGTTGAGAAAATTTTATTTATGGCCACGTTTCAGGTCAAAATACCACACTGTGCGCTGCACTAACTGATCGTGTATTAAAAACGTGTTTATTAGAATTTCAACGCGATTTAACTTTAACCAAAACCTTTTGGACAAGCTGTTATTGTGAAGAACGTCAGAACATTTTTCGCTCGTCACAGTACGCATCCACTGTAACTGACGTCTTATACAAATTGCACTGCTGTCACGTGCATTGTATATAAGTTACAGTTACTCTACATCGTAAAACTCTTATCTATTTGACGTAGCAAATTTTATTATTATTTTTTTTCTGTTGTCATTAATTTTAAATACAAAAAAGAAAATAATTGACTTCATTACAGTCTTTAAAATACCAACAAAAAATATACCTCTTCTAATTTATAACCTTCAAGCCTACAAAAGCAACATTTAACGAACTTCGTATCCTTTAAGTAATTGTCACCACAAAGTGAATAATTGTTTTATGACCGGCACGAGCGACACATGATGCGTATAAGCTCTAAACCACCCGCATAAATTCTATCCTCACGCCTCACCCCACTAACCGCTACATACATATACACAAAGAGGCGTATTTTATAAAATTGCTTCCACTTTATTGTCATTAAAACAAAATAAAAAAAAGGACACTTTTATAATACAATTACAGAGCAAAAGCAGTCCCAATTAGAGAT
The DNA here is from genome assembly GCA_947049315.1 of Epistrophella euchroma. Lineage (NCBI taxonomy): Eukaryota > Metazoa > Arthropoda > Insecta > Diptera > Syrphidae > Epistrophella > Epistrophella euchroma. The sequence continues at coordinate 112,305,299 of OX346245.1, read as the reverse complement.
TGGATGGACATGATGATGTGTCTTACTTGCTTTAATGTTCAAATATCTAAAAATAGCTAAAATGTCTTCTAAAATAACACATCACGACATTTCCAGGAGCTAATTTTAGTCCTATAATTTAATTAATTATATTAGACAACTAAATAACTTCACTCATATAAATATATAAACAAGTACACCTTCTTAACATCCTTCTTTAAGCACACTCGTAAATACCGTTAAGCAACGGCTGTGAATACACTCGAGGCGAAAAATTGACATCAAGCCGCGTTAAATGGCTACATTCCCATCACACAGATGATTTATTAAACACATATGAAAGAAATATACGACAAGGAGATATACATTGGGAGATTTTACAGTAAAACAAAGAAAAATACTTAAAAAAGTGAAATTAATTTGAATTAAACTAGGCCAGTCGGCAGAGTTTTTTGTTCTGGGCATTATTTATCGCTCACATCTATATTTTATGCCACTTGCACTTGCACAGGGGAAATAAAGGCTAAGTTCTAAAATGCATCAGATGCGCATTTACTGCACATCAAAAATTTTTTAGCTGCTTCAATTTAAAATATTTTTTTTTGCATTCCGAAACTTCAAACTTATGCAATGTAATATTTCTACAGAGCATAAAGTTTGCGTTGCTGATGTGTATGAAAAATGTAGGTATTACTTCCGCATCAAAACATTTTTTACATTTCGGAACTCAGCCATACCCCTGTTCGGACGATATCTTTCATGTCTTGATTTAACCTACAAGCTCTAGTCTTTTGTCGCATCTTATGCAAAAAGAAGTATTTATTAGTTAAAATTGTATTTTTTTAGGAAAAAAATATAAGTAGACCAAAATAAATTTTATAAACAACCTAAAAATTACCTTAAATGTAGAACATACCATACATATTCCTTAGTTTTTTTTATTAAGGGTATTTTCATGCAAAGTCGAAAAACCATCTTAAACATCGAAATTCCCATACAACTCTCCGACGTTTAAGATGTTTAAGACGTTTACGATGGCATGAATATCCCTATTATTTTTTGTATCATGCTTTTTTAAGCATAAAAAAAATTTAGACTTTCATAACCTCGGATTAACGAATATGTAAAAAAAAAGTACATGGAAAAATTTGACTTTTCAAACTCTAAAGGCGATGTCCGAACTTCTGTCACAAAACTGGAAAAAGAAAAAAATAGAAGAAATTTTAAAAAATTAGTCAGTACATAGTCTAAATCTGCCAAAATGTTTTCGTTGGGGAATTACATTTTTGTCATTTCTGTTGGAAACGTCACATTTTCAAACCTATCACTGACTTTTCACTTTCTCATTTTGAGAGTTTATTAGGAGTACATCGTGTCAATCCTTCGGTACAATTTTACCTGACCGATAGGCGACGAACTTAAATTTGACTTTTTTATTGTATCAAAATGTCATTCAAAAGCACTTAATTTTTTTTTTCCTCAGCAAAAAATAAAATATAATTTTGTTGGATTTTACATGTACATCGTATAGCCATCCTGCGAAAGAACACACTCTTCTTAACAGATAGGAAACGAATCAGGATATGCACGCACTAGCGATATAAAATCGTTGCGATTAAAAAAATCGCGACCGCAACAAATCTTTGCTGTGCATTTGCGATTTGTAGTCGCGCGATTTTTAATCGCTACCGCACTTGCGATTTAGAGTCGTTGCGACTAAATAGTCGCTTTAAAAATTGAACCTGTTTAATTTTTTTTTTAAGCGCAGCGATTTTTCAGTCGCATGTGCGTGCATCCACATTTAAAACCATGTGTTTAATTTCTTGCGACTAAAAAATCGTGCAACTGACAATCGCAAGTGCGTGCATGTTTATTTCTTTTCGCGACTAAGATTTTTAAATCACAAACATGTAATTGCATTTGTTTCATTTTATTTTACGACAATCGCGTCGCTCGAAAAATGGAACAAATTTCAGTCGCGATTTCTCGGTCGCAAGTGCTGTCATTCACATTGAAACTTACTTGTTCAATTTTTTTGGGACTAAATCGCCGCGCGATCGAAATTTCAAGTGCGTGCATAGCCTTACGTATAATTCGCATACTTATATTTTGTAAACGATCGGTGGCTAGAAAGTACTCATGGCGGTTTCGATTGGTTATCGAATGGCAGCCTTTCTTATGGTAAGTGCGATGAACTGTCATGCCAGAGGTCTGGGTTCAATACCAGCCGCTTCCACCTTAAGTTTTTTTTCCGGGCTACTGCCTCTTGCGAGGATTTCACAAATCCTCCAAGAGTATCTCTTGTCATAGAAAAGTGCCACTCATCTTAGCCGTTCGGATTCGGCAATAAACTGTAGGTCCCCTCCATTCCTGCCGACACGCACACAGGAATGGTTGAGAGTTGTGAGTCACTAGGTCCTGGTTCTTCATGAGCCGTTTTGCCACCAAATTTATTTTATATTTTATTTATGTAGGGAGAGGCAATGGCCTCCATCTTTTTGTAGCATTGTAGCAATTCAATTGGCACTAACTTCATGATTTGCCGCTTATCAAAAAAACTGCTTCGGAGTTCTATGTAGTGTGAGTGTCGCGCAGTTCGGCTAAGTGCAGTTCCATCAGGTGCGATCTAACCTTAAATGCATTGCTTATTTCTATCGTCCACCGTCGAAGCGTATCCTTATTTTCCAAACCACCACTCGTGAAAACAAAGCCCAAAATTTAAAAAAAAAATTATCAACGAACACATCCTTAAATTTTCGAAACTTGCCGACCTTCCCCAAAAAATCCTTTTTGGAGTGTCAAAGTATTTCAGACATTTCAAAACTCTATCTCAGTAATTAATTTACTGACTTAATTATACTTTGTTGTTTTAACATACGAAATACTTGCTAAAAAAATCCATTGCCAAATCTTACTTGCATAAAAAGTTAAAAATATTGCGAAATAAAATCCGGAAAATCAATATTTTCGACAGATGTAACCCTGAATAACTTTTTATCCAAGCAAGATTTGGCTATGGGTTTTTTATTTGGTATTTTTTATGTCAGAACATGCACTCAGGAATGGTTGAGAGCTTATAACGTTATAAGGTTCTTCATGAACTGTCGCGCCACCAAATTCATTTTATTTTTTAGCTATGAATATACAAAGTACAGCAGTCCAGGTACTTCAATGTGCGAAAATGGAGCTGTAAGGATTTAGTAGATACTAGTATTTTACTACTTATGACTTATTGAATCATTTTTGGAAAGATTTCCTTTTTTTTTATTTAACCTCCCTGGAGAATAATTCTGTATTTTATTGTTGAAACACCCCACTGTGAAAAGTTTTCCGCTACACATTAAAATGAAAAAATAACACAGAATACCTAATCAGTATGTATTAGCATTCGTGTGGTGCCAAAAGCACGAAACGTTGATCATTTTCTGAAATCCTGTTTGAATTTTTCGTGAGATTTCCTAATAACTTAATTTCATGTCACCACACCATACTCCTTTCCCTATCGTGCTGTCCTTGTCGTCCGTCGCGTGTAATCTCGATGTCATTGTTTGTTTTTGTTTCAAGTTCTTCAAAGTTATTATCTTTGACAATTAAACCGATTTAACAATAAAACTTGAAATGAAAGTACATAAAATAGATTGCCACAGACTTTTTTTTTTAAATACTTTTCTAGTTTTTTATTTTTTCTGTCAATAATTATTGTCTGTTAACTATTAAATTTTTAACCAAAGAAACTATTTCACATTAAGTAGAAAACATTTTGTCAAAATATTTATAAAAATAAAATAAATAAATTTGATGGCACAACAAGCTCATGAAGAACTAGGGCCTAGTGACTTACAACTCTCAACCATTCCTGTGTGCGTGTCTGCAGGAATGGAGGGGACCTACAGTTTATTGCCGAATCCGAACGGCTAACGAGCGGCACTTTTCTGTGACAGGAGATACTCTTGGAGGATTTGTCAATTCCTCGCAAGAGGCAGTAGCCGTTTTTCTTTTAAATAAATAGGTGGCGAGGCTGGGGCTCGAACCTTAGACCTTCGGCATGACAGTCCATCGCACTAACCATCACGCCACGGCTACTACGCGGTCCATTATCTCACACTTCAAAGGTTGGCCACATCCCTAAATTGTGCACCCTGATACAATGCAATGCAAGAATATTTCAGTGCCAAAATATGTCTCATTGTAATTCCGGGGGTACTGATCAAACCCCCCGCAAGCCGAATGCATATGGGTAAACATGCACCCAGCATTACCCCGTCCCGTCGCATCGGGAAAATGCTCTGACGAACAACCACTGACGGTGTTCTCAGCAGCAAGCGCAGCAGCAGCAACACAAGCAACAGCAGCGTCAAAATATTTGAATTTAGAAAATTTCCACAACACGCTGTGACAGGTGGTTTCATGTCTTTTTTTTTATTGTATCTAATTGAATGGATGCTAATACAAGTTTGAAAAGTTATGTAGTTATGTGTTTTACTTGCTCTCGATGATATTATTATCCTTCACTTGTTTGTGTTGCTTACCTAAAAAGAGTAATTTTTAAAGTGAATATTGAATTAGTTTTTGATAGCTTGGGGTGTCTCAAGTTTTGAAATTTTATTAAAATTGTATTAAATAAATAATTGCATTTTGTTGATGGTAAGGATTGTGTTTAACAAATTCTTATGAACTTATAATTAAGTGTCTACCAATTTAGGGGTAGAATTTTGCATTTAATTAAAAAAAAAAAGTTGGTTCTTTTACAAGTGCAAGTTTAAGTTCGAAACTTTTATGTTTAGTTCGAAGTTTTAAATGATATTAATTCACTTAACTTCTGTTTTCTTCCTAAGGGTGTTTTGCATAAGAAGAAATTAAAAGTCTTAGGCATGAATGTAGCCCAGGAAAATTAGACTTTCACTACGAAAAAATTCCGAAAAAGCTGAATTTTGGTGGAGATGTTTGTATTTGTACCTTAAGCATTTTCCAAAAAGTACCCTAAATTTGGACCGGGGCTAAAATTTTTCACGGGGCATGAAAGGGGTTGAATTTCAGTTTTGTGCTAATTTCTCAAAAACTATCAGTGTTTTTAAAAAAATGTGATGGCAAAAGTTGTAGCTAATGTAATTTTACATTAAAAATGTTATAACACTTTTTTTCGTACAATCAATAGGTTTTGAGAAAAACGTGCACAAACTTTATAGTGTACTGGTTTTATAGAAAAAATTTTTATTAAAGTTGCATGTTTTGACGGGCAAATATTTTTTTGTCGTATGTGTTTGGGAACATCTCCACATTAAAAAAAATTTTCGGGGTGGTAGGGGCTAGGAAAAAGCAGCCATATTGAAACAGCTCGCCATTTTGTTTTCATTTAATAACTCGCCTGGATTTTTTTTTGTAACAAATTGGCCAGTGAAAAACTTTGAGAGAATCAATATATCTACAAAATGTGGTATTAACAATCTCTGGGACGTTTTTCATCTTTAAGTTATAGCTTGTCAAAGTTCACCTATATGTAATGGGGTTCAATGGAATGTTTAGCTTTAAGACACCTCTCCTGCCTCTCCTGTGACATTTACTTCACCAAATTCTATGACAACTTGTAGAGGAGGGTTGGTGAAATATCTTCGTGGAGGATCATTTCTTAAAATTTTAAAAATTTTCATTAACTTTTGAATTTTAAAATCGAAAATCACATTGATGGCGGTTTCAAACACCCCTCTAGTGCGAAATTCGTTACTTCCCCTCAAAAATTTGTATTCAAAAATATAGCCTGATATTTTAGCTTAATTTAAAAGACTCCAATCTTGAAGATCCGATTACAAAGACGTAAGTTATAGCTAACCTCCATAATGAATTATTTTTTATTATTTTTCACTTCAGAAATAATTCAAAATAGAGCAATATGGTTGGCTTTTGAAGCTATAGCTTTCGTCCTTAATGTAAAATTACATAAGCTACAACTTTTGACTTCACATTTTTTTTTAAAAACACTGTGAGTTTTTGAGAAATTAGTAAGAAAAACTGAAATTCAACCCCTTTCACCCCCCATACAAATTTAAGCCCCGGTCAAAATTTAGGGTACTTTTTGGAAAATGCTTAAGGTACAAAAATAAACATCTCCACCAAAATTCAGTTTTGTCGGAATTTTTTCGTAGTTTTGCCATTTTTTTGTCTAATTTTCCTGGGCTAATGTTGGGTTCAGACAAGAAGAAAATCGTTTGGGTAGGGGGTGTCTATTTCCCCTTGTGTAGGCAGCTAAAAAATTGACTTAAAAGTAAAATTTAAAAAAATCATTAACAACAACGGCAACACTTTCAGTGCGAGGTCAAAGTTAAACTCGAGTTAACTTACCAAATTGTATGGTTTAACTCTGAACAAATGCTTTTGATATTTTATCCTCCTTATTTTATAGGTCGATTCGCATAATTCTTGTTTTGACAAACTGTTCCTTGAGTTATTTAACTGTGAATAAAATTATGTCCAGAGTTAACTAACTCTAGTTTAACTCGCCCGCCACTAAAAAACTGGGCATTAGAAGGTCATTCTACCTTTTTCAATTTGCTCAAAAACTTCAAGACATTTAGACATTCGTTTTTTTGTGTTTGACAAGAAATTGATACAAGCATCGAATATTAAAAACAAAAATATTATTTAATAACGTAAAACTTTAAACTAAATTAGTTCGACCAAAATTTTTTCAATATTTTTTCCAAATTTCGAGTTTAAAATTTCGAGCTTTAAAAAAAAGTATAACGGGACATTGTAAGTTTTTTCGTTGTTTCCTAATGATTTCTAGTCGATTTTTTTTTTTAGAAAATTGTGTCTCCCGCATAAACGTGGGATAACTAGATCCCCCTCCCAAACGATTTTTTCTTGCCTCGACTCGACCTTCGCGCTTTAGCTTTTTGTAACAACATATGCGAATCATCCTTTATATTTTTGTGCATTCTCAATTTGTGTAGAAACTAAATAAGTAGGTACCTTAACTCTACTGATTAAATTATTTCGAAGACCGTAATTTTTATGAAGAAAAGTGTAATAATCTTTTGTGTAGCAAATTTTTAAAGCTACAAACTAGTTGTCAACATTTTTTCAGTATAAAGCTACCGTAAGTGAGATATTCTCGAAAAACCAGTTTGGGGGGCCTTTTTCCCCTTTATCAAATTGTTACCGACGCTCCTATCGATAGGGACTTTTTGTGGATTTCTTATTAGAAGTGAAGGTTAGTGGTTTTAATAAAATCAGCCCACTCAAAACATTTGTAAAAAAATTGTCTTAATCTTAAGAAATGATATGCGTTAATTTTCTTAAGGCCTACCACGACCACTTTTCTTATACGCAAGGCGATTCGAACAAGATACGACAAAAAGTTGGAGATTTTGAGTCGAGACAACAAAAAATAGGAAAGGGTCTATTTCCCCTCGTTTAGATGGAAGTAATAACTTTCAAGAAAAAAAAAATAAATTAAACTAGAAAAAACCATTGAAGTACAATAATTTACAATATCATGCTACACCTTTTTTTAAAGGCAGTCGTTAATTCTTAATTTTTGAAACTAAAAACTTTGAAAAAAACAATAAAATAAAAAAAAGAAAAATAAAATAAAATAAAAAAAAATAAAATAAAAAAAAAAATAAATAACAAAATTAAAAAACAAAATAAAATTAAAAAAAATTAAAGTAAATTAAATTTAAAAAAAAATGAAATTAAATTAAAAAAAAATAAAAATAAAATAAAATAAAAAAAGAAAAAAAAAAAAAAAAACAAGAAAATAAAATAAAATTAAAAACAAAATTGTTTCAGCCGATTTCTTTAAAAATTTTACATTTTTAAGTACTATTTCTGTTTTTTATATTAAATGATCTTACCTATAAATTTTTATTCAAAAACTAATGCTCAAATAGGTATCTTCTAGGTTTAAGAAAATTAATACAGTCATAATAAGGCAATATTTGTATTGAGCGATGCCGGAACGGGCTAGCTAGTAATAATTTAATTTTATTGAAAAATAGTATTTATTAAGGAACATTATTATCATACCTACACATTTCTTAGGCAAAAGTATGGTCCATTTAAGTCAAGGCTGTAGGCTGAATAATCCCCCATCATTAACTAAAGGAAGGTAGGTAGAGGTGATGGGATTGACAGTAACAGACATCATTAACGTCACCTTATCGTTCAGGTTCAGACATTTCCCAAATGAGGTCAACAAAAAAAAATTCTTCTTTCCCTTGTCACTTTTAGTGAATACAACAGCAGCAGCAACAACAACAACAATAACCAACATTTTAAGTTGACTGAATTAAAAAATACGAGTTTATATTGAGATAAACTCTCCTGTGTCCTTTCACAGATATACACTAGTTAATTTATTTTTCTGTCACGATTCGGTTAAAGGACGTGGTTTTTGAGCTTTAAGCACTTAAGTTGATGGTCTAATGATGAATTAAAGATTAGTTGTATCTCAATTTGTCAAAGATGAAGTCAATAAAATTTATCATATAGGGTTGGTTGGTGAGGAGGGTTTTATATGTCCTTCAATTTGTTTTGGAAATGATTTTTATTTTAACATCAAGTTTTATGCGTGTGTTTTTGAAGTGAAACTGCTTAACAAAGAAAAAACCGACCGAAAATAAATTAAGGAAATTAAGTCTTTCCATATATAGGAAAGGGAGGTTTAAAAAAAAGTAACAAATAAATTCGACAAAGCAAAATTGTCTACTTCAGTGGAGACAGTCTGTTTTTAATGCGAAATCTTTGAAAAATATCAATATAATTGGCTAACAAAACCTATAACTCAATTTGGTGTGTACTGATCTTCAGGGTTGAGTTCTTAAAATAGAAGTGAAATATCATCCTAGGTTTGTGTCTACAATTTATGTGGGTGCTAAAACTATAATTATAATACTGCAAGGTTGTTTGAACCTCCGTTATCAATTTGTTTTTCGCTCGGCTGCGAATATCCAATAAATGAGGTGCCAAAAATCGCTATAATGACGATGAAAAGCTTCAACTGTGGACTACAAATTCTCCAAGCATGACCGATTTCTGAAAACAGTTGACCTTTTCTGATCAATTAATGGCCTTTTGGATGGCATCCTGTTTTTTGCGAATATCTCATATATGAGGAGCTAAGATCCCATAGCTGCAAACGAATATAAATAAATTATTCAATTACATGTTTCTGAAAACGTTATTATAATTCTTTATTCGGATTTAAAGCTTAACCACATTCAATACTTTTTGCAAAAAGTGAAAAAGTGAGTAGCAAAAATATGCTAAGAGATGCTTGCATGTGAAAAAAAATGACATATAAAACAGTTTTTCGCACACAGACATTTCTAGCGTATATGTTTAAGTTTTTCACTTTTGTACTTTTTGCAAAAAGTCTTGAATGTAGTTAAGCTTTTACTACTCATGTATTTACTTATTTAATATTCTTGGTCCGGAATGTATTTTTAGCGTTCGACTTAAATAATAATTTTATCAATTCATAAGCTTTTTCTGTCACCAAAATATAATCACTATTTTGGTGTCTAAAAACTTAAAAGTTTCAATGATGAGTTTCATTGATTGTTATAACTTAGCGCCTTAGTCTTCACTTAACACTTCGTAATTTAAAAAAAATAAAACAGATGGTATCTATATGCCAAGCACATACATTTTAGAAAGAGATTTCTCAGAGAGAAACAAATTTATTCGAAAGTTTAAAAAAAAAACATTAGAGGGCTATGTTTATCAGGACTATCGGGACCTTCTCGAAAACCTGACCTGATAATCAATTTTGATGTCGAATTTGAAAAAGGGAGAGGTAGCTTGTGACTTTGAATAGGGAAGAAGTTCCATTTCACAGACAAGAGTGTTATCAATTGATGAATAAACGTGAAACCACGGGGATGAAATACCAAATTTGTGTCTATGAACCTAGACTAAAGGCCGAAAAAGCTAAGGCCCCCCAAAATGGTTTTTCAGCAATATCTCCCTAACGCTACCTTGTACAGAATAAATGTTGATGACAAATTTGTAGCTTAAAAAATTTCCTACAAGAAAGATTATAACACTTTTTTTTCATAAAAGTAACGGTTTTCGAAATAATTCAATCGGTAGAGTTAAGGCTTTCAGTTTTCTATACGAATGGAGAATGCACATAAATATACAGGATGATTTGCATGTGGTGAAAAAAAAAGCTAAATCGGATAGGTTGATCAAAACAAAAAAAAATTGTTTGGTGGAGGGCGTCTATTCCCTCCCGTTTAGGCGGGAGGGGCAATATTCTAAACAATGGACTGGAAATAGAAAAGAGATCATTAAAAGACAACGGCAACACTTACAATGTCACATTTAACTTTTTTTTAAAGCTGGAAGTCTGTTCTTTTATGTTCTTTTTAATTCAAATTATTTTAGAGAATAGTTTTTGAAAAAACTATTTTCAAACTCAAAATTTTGAAAAAGTAATGAAAAAATTGTGTTAAAACTATTTTTTTTTTTTCAAAATTTTACGTTATTAAGTACTATTTTTGTTTTTAATATTCAATGCTCCTAATAATTTCTAATCAAACATTAAAAACTAGATGCCTAAATGTCTACTAGTTTTTAAAAAAATTGCAAATAACCAAGTCTACTTAAGTATCGCGAGGTCATTAAGGACAGTTTTGACTTCGGAAAAATCGCCGGAAAACTGGATTTTGGTATTATCGTATTTTTAAAAAAACTGTAAAAAGTCCCCATCGATAGGAGTGCCGCTAAAAATTTTACGGGGGGTTAAAGGCCCCCAAAATAGTTTTTGAGCAATATCTCCCCAACGGTACATTTTTTAACATTTTTTCTGTACAAGGTACCGTTAGGGAGATATTGCTGAAAACCATTTTGGGGGCTTTGCCCCCCCCCCCCCCCCCTAAAATTGTTAGCGGCGCTCCTATCGATGGGGACTTTTTACAGTTTCTAAATAACACCATCGGAAGGCTATATGCCAAAATCCAGCTTTCCGGCGATTTTTCCGTAATTTGGCTGTTTTTATGTCTAATACGAGTATGACTGGACTATAGGGGGAACCGACGATATGAACTTTTTGCATCTGTGGCGACCATATAGGATGTAGCATTGCTGTGTGTGAATCGTTTTCAAGAGGAAAACTTTTCAACTTTTTATTTCAATTATTTCCTTTTATAAATATAAATTTTATAAATTTGCAAATTAAAAGTGAAAAGTTGCAAAGTGAAAAGTGAAAATTGTTTGGTGCAATAGGCCTCTGATCTACTATTTCATATCAAGTAAATTTTTAACTTCCGCCCGCCCTATCTTATGTCATCGCTGCCCTACCTTAAATTCAACCCTAGCTACGGCCCTGTTCTCAGACCCTTTGTTCAAAGTGATGTTGTATCGTGGTATCGTTTGTTTGCATTTTTCTTTGTCAAGTATTTATATATTTTAATATGGTCAATGTCAACTTTGTGTTCGTTTCTCTCATTTCCTTTTAAAGTTAGGTCAATGCTGTATTTATCTTTTCGAATACTTACTTACCTGTCGTTCGATGTTTTCTATGTTTTTTTTTTGCTGCTTTGCTAAGTTGATGTCAACTTAGAGAAGCAGCACCTCAAAAAAGGTCAAATTCAGTAGTTCTGAATTAATTGTGACAATTTTAATTTTGTCGTGCAATGCTTTCTATGTTTTTTTTTTTTTGCTGCTTTGTAAACTTGGTGTCAACTTAGCGTAGCAGCCTCTGGAAATGGTATAAAAACTTCTTATTGCAAATGTTTAACTGCTCTTCAATTAGCCGTTAATCAGTCGTGAATTAATTATGACAATTTTGAAATTATCGCTCCATGTTTTCTATGTTTAAAATTGTCAAATTGGCGTCAACTTAGCGAAGAAGCTTCTGGAAAAGTTATAAAAACGTCTTATTGCAAATGTTTTACTGCTCCATAATGAGCCGTTAATTAGTCGTGAATTAACTGTGGCAAATTTGAATTTTTCGCTCGATGTTTTCTATGTTTTGTTTTTGCAAAATAGTCAAATTGTTATCAAGTTGGCGAAACACTCCTGAAAAGGGGGTAAAAACTTCCTATATTGAGTGGTTTATTGCTTAATAATTTACCGAGCAATGTTTTCTATGTTTTTTTTTTTTTTGCAAAATTGTCAAATTAATATAAATTTAGTAAATTTAGCGAAAAACCCCTGGAAAATGGGTAAAAACTTCTTACATTGAATGCTTTATTGCTAAATAATTTGCCTTTCATCAGTCCTGAGTTATTTGTAACAGTTTCAATTTTGTCGTGCGATATTTTCTATGTTTTTATTTAAAAAAAACATTTCGATATCACAAGTTTTAACCCTTTTTCGACGGGTACTTTTCGAACCTTACATGAAATTATCAAAAACCATACAAAAAAAACATAGAAAATAGTGCACGACAAAATTAATTATCCAATTAATAATTTTTCGATTGGCAAAAATGTTGTTTCGCTATCTTGACCCCCATGATTTATTCATATTGCTGGACGGTTATATTGAACTTCCAAAAAAGAAAAATTTATTGAAAACTTTTAAAATGTAAATCAGTAACCTAAAAAAAAAAAATACAATAAAAAGCAAGAAATAAATTCGCAAAATTAAATAAACCACGCACTACCCTGACTCTTTTGTATGTTCAGAAGTATATTATATTATACTTATTAAAATCCCTTCAGAGCTTAACTATAAAAGAAAAAGAAAATACTCTGTTGAGATAGCTTAATATATCAAAGGGTACCACATAAACTTCTTTCTTTATTGAACTTGTCTTGTTTGTGTCATCTTATTCAATTCTTTGTTTATTAAACTAAAAAAGCTTAAAAAACTATAAATTGGTTAACTCAACCAAAACCAACAAGGAAATACAATAAAGTTCATCTATATCAGGATCGATGTTAAACTATGTTCCAAGTGGGTTTTTCCTTAGAAAACCAATTTATTGTTCAAGTACCATTTCATGAACACACACAAACACACATATTTTTGTATGTAAATTATTGGAAAAAGAAATAGAAAATATAATCAACACTAAACCAAATTCCCTTTTTGAACCTTTCTATGTTAACTTTTTTGCTTTCAGTTTTTGTAAAAGTAAAGGGTTTATTAGGGATTATTTAGAAAATTAATTTATGTAAACAGAAAGCCCAAATATTTGTTTTTGTAATTTATATTGGTTTCTAAACCTAATTTAAAATAAAATAATTGCTGAAAAGATAAGAATGTTAATTTGTAGATTTTGAAAAAAAAGTCTACAAAATCGATTTTTTTCTTGAGAGGAGAATGAGTATTTTAAGACGTTCGATGCCATTAATGAAATAAGTGGCAAATTAAAAGTTTGCTACATACAGGGTGGGGCAAAAGGTATGAACCGATTTTAAAGGGATACAAAACAAAAACAATTTAACTTACAGAAATTATTTTTATATTGTTTAATTTAGTACAGAATCTAGTATTTTACATTAAATTTTCAAGATGATATCACGTAGGTGTTGGCCGTCAGCCGCGATGCACTCTTGAAGGCGAATTCTTAAGTTTTCAACCGCTCTTCTGCTCATTTCGATGGGTATTGCCGTAACTTCCTCTCTGATTATGTCCCTAAGTTCTTCCAGGGTATATGAACGGAGTTTAAAAACGTTTTCCTTTATCTACCCCCAAAGAAAAAAATAAAAAAATGCTCAAATCTGGTGATCGCGCAGACCACTCCACGTCACCCCTCAAAGAGACGAGGCGCTGGGGGAACACTTGCCTCAATCCCGCCATTGAAATCCTAGTAGTGTGGGATGTAGCGTAGCCCCGTCCTGTTTGGAACCAGATGTCTCCCGAATTAGTTTCTTCACTCAATTCTTCCAGCTTTGGGTTCAAAAAACTATTCCAACATTGTCAGATAGCGCCTGGGAGACTGAGACTTCGATAGCATTTCTTGCCAAGATAACATTTTCAGGAGTTCTTACAGTTCTGGGTCTTCCAATTGCCGAAGAATGTGCTGATGAACCAGTTTTTTCCAATGTCCTAGCCCAACATCTAATTACATTACCTCTAGGGACGTTTCCCCCAACAGGGATATTGAAGTGCTATCGGAAGGCTCTCTGCGTGGCGATAACAGAACGGCCATTTTCAAAAAAAGTCCTAACAGCAAACCCACGATGCTCTCCTGTCCAAACCATGGTTGCTACTAAAAACTAGACTCTCTCACTGCCACAACGAGCCCCCTTCCCTTTTCCTACCACAACCACAGGCCAAGCGCCAGCCGGTCAAAATCGGTTCATAACTTTTGTCCCACCCTGTAGAAATAACTTTTACTATAGGCGTCGCGGCTTCTCTGATGGTTGGCGCGCATCCGAAATGTCAAATTTTCCATGACTGGCGGATAAATCGGGCTGAATTTGACCGATTGCATTGGTTATGTTGGTTTCGAGGGCCACTATGATTTGTGGCTTATTCGCAAAGACTTGTGACTTCAGAAAACCCTACAAAAAAAAAAGTCTAAATCCACATCAAACAGTGACTTTTCAGTATGCATTGGACGCTTTTGGATTTCATGTGAATTGGTATCGTCCCAAATTCGACAACTTTGTTTGTTGACGTATACCCATTCAGCCAGAAATAGGCCTCATCACTGAAGATGATTTTTCGATGAAAATGAACTGCTCCAGAGCCCATTTAACGAAAACACGTATTGTTAATGGTCGTTTACCTTCAGTTTCTGTGTCAGTTGAATTCTGTAAGAGCCAGAGCCACAATGCAAAATTTGCAAGTTGTAGTCAGCGAAAGGATGAGTACTTGTGAACGACGCGAAATCGACTGCCTGGAATTCTCCTGCACTTTCTCACAGACAATGGCGATGTTTTCGGCAGTTCTTGCATTTCCTCGACGTACGGTTGTTGATTAGTCGTTTACTGAACCTTTAGACTCTAGACTCAAGTTTATCCTTTCAGTGGGACGATTATGGCGACCGTAAAATGGGCGAAGCGCGCGAAACGTTGCCCGTACAGAACACACCCATTTTGATGAAACTATTTTATCATGTACACGTGTTATTGAACGCTATATCCGTCCATGGTGATTTAGCAAAACAGACTGAATAAATAATGAAAGCCAATTCGACATATTCAAAAATATGGCCACTATCAACTGTCAAAGTTTTGAAGCCCCTATTGGAAGACCCTTTACAAAAAATGAAAAGTACAAAAAAATTTAAATTATTTTCAATGCAATATTGCTTGAAATACTTAAAAACACCAGATTACGAAACTATAACAAAATCAGTCGACCCAGTTAAAAGATACACGCGAATTAACTCGAAAATAAGGCATTTTTCTCTGAAAACGTCAAATAACTGTTTTCGAATTGCGAATTTTTTGGCTAAAACCTGAAACACAGTTTTTTTTTACAACAATTTTCGTCATTACAGAGCTTAATCAAAATCCCTAGAGCCGCTTTTAAGAAAATAATAAAAAAAAAAGACGAAATATTCGTATGGCAGCTATGTAGCTGTTTTAGATGACCTAAATCAAAAATTAGAATTTCCCCTCTAGGGAATCACTCAACTGAGTTGAGTTGTCTTTGCTAAAATTCTGCTTAGTTTAAATGTCTCAACGAGAGTTGAGATTTAAGAAAAACACACAAACTTGTTCGCATTGTTGAAGACTCCAAATTTCATTTAGGGTCTGTTGTCACAATGTCTGATTAAAGTTCCAATTAAGCTACATGGAATTTATTCGTCACTTAAAAACCTCATTTACGTTTCACAATATCTGATTAGGTCTAAGTGGCATTTAAAGTTCTGAATATTTTACAGGCCAGTTGAAGTGCCGATTAAAAAATTAAACTGGCAAATAAAATATTTACAGCTGTCAACATGACTCAGTTAACAAATACATCAATAGTTTTGGACTAGTGACGGATATTTATATGCGTTCACTCAATTACTTATTAAACATAATTCCTCACAAAAATTTCTCCGTTTTGTTGTCAAAAAACTGACAAAAATTTCTGGATTCGTTGCTCAGTTGTATTCTATCGCAGAAATCAAATAAGAAGGAAAGGAAAAGCGAGTATTTTTGAGGAATCTTGTTCATATTTAATTCTCCTGCTCTTTTAAAGTGACGGAGAAAAATTACTGAGCGCTCTGAAATATAAACTGACCAAATAATTATTTGACTGATTATTTTTAATCAGTGAAATTTTTTGGAAAACTGGAATAACTGACAAAATAGCTAAGTGGCACATAAATTTATGATTGTGAAACGCAAAGTTTTTTAATGAGAGGATTTAAGTTGTGGTCCAAATTCCGTAAAAAGTGGTCAGAAACACATAATTTTTGACAATGCACGAATAGAGCAAATGATTGATTTTTGTTATTTAATTTCACCCCGTTATAAAATTGATTGATTAAAGAATTTATGGTTTTTTCATATGGAACGAAAATTGCCATGTTTTTTTCAGAAAATATGTCACGTTAATTTTATTTCGAGCGGCAACGCTGGCTATGCCAGAAATTGCTCCTTTGCCTTTGTTTACTTCTCATCCATCTACCCAAGTGCTGATAAACA
Source organism: Epistrophella euchroma (assembly GCA_947049315.1). Classification (NCBI taxonomy): domain Eukaryota; kingdom Metazoa; phylum Arthropoda; class Insecta; order Diptera; family Syrphidae; genus Epistrophella; species Epistrophella euchroma. The sequence continues at coordinate 112,288,773 of OX346245.1, read as the reverse complement.
ACAAAAATTTCATGGCTACTCAGAATGTGTGTTTTAGTTCGCAATTCATTTGTGGACTTATGACCCATCCATTTGGGCTAAGTGGCTATCTCTACATTTTGCAATTATCTAGTGGAAAATGTATCCAATAATGCCAATGGCATGGAATACAATTTCTTGTTCTTTGGCAAAATAAATTTATTAAAAAGAATTGGAGTCACATTCCAAAAATACCACGACACGACTATATTACAACAATCAGTCGATTTTTTTTTTTTCCAACAAATCGACTACCTTATATAGAATAAACCCTCACAACAATGTCGTGCTTATTTACAATTAACTTTATACTGCGCGTTTCTCCCCAATGGATTTGTTTATCAACGACTTGAACAACACCTAGAGTGAATGTTTTAAAATAACTTTCTTCACACAATTTACTGACTTAATAATAATATATCTACCAAACAAACATATTGACAGCCACATAACGACTTTTATATCCTAACAACAAAAGAAGTAAAGTGTAATAATAAACCAACACTTGTTGTAGTAGGTAAGGGACTTATCGTGTTGTTAATTGACTAATTCTGACCGGAGAGCCTTTTCAATGAAAAAAACAATTCAACATGTCACAGTTTGAGGTCAATAAATAAAATAAGAAAACACCTTCTTAAAGAGAAGATATATAATTTTGTATAAACTGGGTCTCAGCATGCGATATATTGTTAGGAAAGTGTCGAAAATTATGCAAAAAATGAGAATTGTACTATTTGGGAGAAATTGTGTGAATGGAGTGGAAAGTTATGTCGTTTAGATTTTTAGAGTGCTTTATTCCTGTTGAATGTGGAAATTTTGTTTAAGTCTATTCACTTCAAATTTCCCAAATTCGATACGAATGGAACACTCCCAAAATTAAATCCAAAACTACATTAAATAAATATTCCCAATTCTCAGAAGACCAATATTTGCATAAGAAAAATGGTAAAACTTAGACCAGCATCTGCTGAATGTTGAGCTAATAATTATCTAACTCTCGAACATTTCCAGCAAATGAAGTTTTGGTCATCGTGTACCGCATGGGAAAGCAGTTTTTTTTTTTTTTTTTTTTTTTTTTTAATAACCCAGTACTAACTTCAAAATGTTATATCTGTCAAACCGATCGTCAATCTGCAAGCTGACCTTTTGGCTGAGTACGTTTATTTTCCGCATCAGGTGGAAAGTAACCGGACGGACCAATTCCTCCAATTCTAGTCCAATTTAATTTTTTTTTAGAAACTGACAGAACTTACATAAATTCATAGAAATCAGCAATTTTGCGAAGTAAACAAAAAAAGGTATGATTTTATTCGGGATTGGGTTGGAGTATTAAATTAGCTCCTAATTCCTGCATCATAAGATTTTTGAATTTGTGTATTGGGCTGGGAGATGTGTCCACCACAAGTTTTAGGGCGAAGGGGATTTGGGGCTTTTTCGAAATTGGAGTACTAAATTAGCCCCTAATTCCTGCATAATTAGATTTTTGAGTTTCCGTTGTGGTGGACCCAGCTTGAGGGACCTCTGCGAAGCACTGAAATATCTTTTTTTTTCTGGCAATTTTTTTTGTTAGATTATCAGAGGTTCTTCTTATGGCCTTTTCGATGGTAATCTAATTTGCTTTTAATCTCTTTTTATCAGAAAATCAATAAATATTTAAAAAAAACGCTATAAAAAAAAACAAACTGAAACTTATGATTTTGACATTTTAACTAGGTATTTCATTGTGTTAATAGCCGTGGTTCTTTGGGATTTTATATATAGTACAGTGAGAAATTTCATGTGATAAATTGAAAGAGTTTCAGCGATAAATGCTTCAGGAAAGGGTTTGCTCGTAGATTATGGTCTAGGTAAGTTCATAAAATCTTCTGAAACAGAAAAGGAAAATACAGAAAATCTTCTACGATTTTGTTTATTCGTGTGAAACTTTCAAAAGATTTTTAAGGAAATTAAAAGAACGCCAAAAAAAATCTTCAGAAACAAGTTTCTTTCTTTTGAAAGTTTCACACGAATAAACAAAATCGTAGAAGATTTTCTGTATTTTCCTTTTAAAGTGGTGTGTGTGGTTGCACGCACACATACATATGTAGGTACGTAGTTTAAAGAAGAATGTCAAAAAAAAAAATCTGAAGCCGATGACCGGGGAGATTTTGAGGGGTAACCTCAAACCTTCTCCCCAAGACCGAAAGTAACTGGAAACTCAGTTTACTCGTGTGAAATGGGACTTAAATGTCGTTTATGTATCCTGTAGTTATGACGTCCTCGGCGATAATTTTGTTGGATAAAGAAACATGATTTGTTAACTGAATTGGATGTGGCTTTCCATTTGGATATAAAAGTTGATCAAAATCTAGATTTCGAGCAAAAACCATCAAATCTCATCGAAATCAACAAGATTTCCAGATTATGTAATTTAAAAGATAACTGCAAAATCCTTTTGGAACATTACGAATGTGAAACAACCACACTTAATTGCTCATTTTTCTATTCAGAACAACACTTCAGCCATAAAAATGAAACTGAAAAGAGAGTTTATTGTACCTACTCTCCCCAGGTAGTGAGTTTTTTATTTGGCAATAGAAAAAGAGAACGTGTTTCTTGGGACTCTTACCTAAATTTTAAACAAAATCTAGTTTATGTGTGAACGATAATAATTTCGTCGAGGAAAATTGCTCCTCTCAAAAGAAGAACAGAAAAAGATTAATTTAATTGTCCAATGGAAAAACACACCATGAACAACGCACAACTACTCTATGAACACATCCATCGCGATTCAAATGAAACTACCAATCGCACCAACATCTAAAAACAAAGCCACCAAATTCCATTCGATACTCGAACAAACGTCACAAACCCATCCGCTGTACTGTTCTACTTTAATATGTATAGCTTTCTCAAAAAAACACGGCTAATGCTGAATTCAGAAATATTTACACGAGTCGTCTTAACGTCAATACGAAATATGATTTAACAAAACGCTTGAACATGTTTGGATGTGTTCACTGATCATGTCGTGTGAATATCAAAGTTTTACTTGTCCACTTGTTGACAGCTAAAAAGACAAATCAAATAGATTCTACGTTAACATCTTTTGGGACAAATTAAGGCATGTTTTTTGCAATGCTTAGTGATAAAAAACGTAGGAGAGCCATGGCTCTAAGCACATTAGCTGGCCATACACGACAGGGCCATTTAGCTACGGATTCGTAGATTTTTAAAACTGCGGCCATACACGATAGAGCCAAATCGCATCATGTAAATTGGTTCGGCTGTACCATTTAGACTTTCAACAGGTTATAAATCCACCAGTCCAATTGACACCGAGTCATTTGGCTCGATCGTGAATGGCCAAATTAATTGGCTGAAAATCCAAATGACTCGGTCGAACATATATTCACACGATGCAATTTGGTTCGGTTGAGTCATTCGGCTCGAACGTATATTGGCCGGCTATAGGGCATTAATTGCTGTTAAAATAAATGAATTTGATGGCACAACAGCTCATGAAGAACTAGGGCCTAGTGACTTACAACTCTCAACCATTCCTGGGTGCGTGCCTGCAGGAATGGAGGGGACCTACAGTTTATTGCCGAATCCAAACGGCTAACGAGCGGCACTTTTCTGTGACAGAAGATACTCTTGGAGGATTTGTCAATTCCTCGCAAGAGGCAGTATCCGTTTTTTCTTTTAAATAAAAAGGTGGCGAGGCTGGGGATCGAACCTTAGACCTCCGACATGGCAGTCCATCGCACTAACCATCACGCCACGGCTACTACATTAATTGCTGTTGCATTATGTAAATTGTTTAGTCCCCACTTTTTGTTCTGTTTCCTTTGGGCTTTGGAGAAAAAAGCATAAAAACCACTCATCGTGTGATCGTCAATTCCATTCACCTCTTCAATTCACTTTTCTTTGAGAGAATTTCATTCTCACTCTTCAAAATTTGACACATTACAATTTTTAATCTACGAACTAGCATAAAAAAATTGCTTATTTGTTTGACAGCTCTGTTTTCAAATTTGGCATTTCTCTACAAAAACAATTATCTTCGTGTTATCGATTAATTTTTGTTGATCACTGAATGAGTTCCTTTTAATTTTAATAAGACACGGTGTTATATACTTCGCTGTAATACTGCTAGTTGTGTAGTTGTTAGCAGTTATTTGAAATTTTGTCGGATTCTGTTTAAATTAAAATTGGAAACACTTTTTCTACAAAAATGGTTTTCATTCAGACAGAGAGATAGCAAAAATTCAATGATGCAATAAGATAGGTCTTTACTTTTTATTAGCAAATATGCAAGTCTTGCAAGCCGTAGTTGGGGCGTTTGCAAATAATGCTGCATTAAAAATGCATTTTTTTCTTAGAGCCCAGATAAAATATATAGCACTTAAAAAATTATATTTAATAAAAGAGCTGAATATCATAGACATGAATATAAGGGCCCAAGACTTCTTGGATGGGGACTTCTTGGATGCAAGACGCACTTTAAAAATTTTTTTTTCTAGTGCGTCTTGCATAGAGAAGGCCCAGCTAAGAGGTCTTGGACCCCCATGTTTATGTCTATGGTATTCAGCTCTTTTATTAAATATAATTTTTTTAATAGTTTACCTTTTATCTGGGCTTTCAGAAAGAAATGCATTTTTATTGCAGCAACGCTCCAACCACAGCTTGCAAGACTAGTCCAGGAAAAATAGACTTTTGCAAGGAAAAAATTAGTTAGAGGCTGAAATTTCGCATAGACGTGGGTAATGGGATTCTCTAAAAACTGAGAAAGTTCCTTATCGATCCGATGACCGCTAGGTCCGTTATAAGGGGTCCAAGGGTCTAAAAATTAGTTTTTTGCAAATATCTCAAAAACGGTTTGTGCTAGAAAAAAATTTTGTTCCACAATCTGAGATATTTGCCTTAAACTCCCGTTTTCATGACTTTTTGGCCCCTTTTTAAGAAATTTTTTGACTTTTCGATTTACTGTAACTTTTTAACGGGTAATTTTACAAAAAAAGCTATTTTTGTTTTAAATTATATGAGTTTTAAGATTAGCGAATACAATTTTTCTCTAACGCAAACAGTTTTTGAGATATTTGCCAAAAACTCGCGTTTCCATGACTTTTTTTTCCTCTTTCTTGAATTTTCCACTTACCGTAACTTTTTAACGGTTGATGCTACGAACAAAATTAAAATGCATTTTTGTAGGAAATTTTATGAGCTACAAGATTGGAGAATAAAATTTTTCTATGAAAAACCGTTTTTGAGATATTTGCCAAAAACTTCCACTATCATGACTTTTTGTCCCTTTTTTTAGAGATTTTTTGACTATTCTATTTGCTGTAACTTTTTAACGGTTAATGCTACAAATAAAGTGAAAAACCAGTTTAATTAAAAATTACATGAGCTACAAGATTGGGGAATGAAATTTTTCTCTAACACTAACTGTTTTTGAGATATTTGCAAAAAAAAATCCAATTTTCATGACATTTGGCCCCTTCTAAGAAATTTTTTAACTTTATATTTGCTGTAACTTTTTAACGGTTAATGCTACGTAAAAACCATGCCAAATTTTAGCCTCTAATTAATTTTTTCCTTTTTTTTTTTGCATTTTTTTGTCTATTCTTACTGGACTAGACTTGCATATTTGCAAATAAAAAGTAAGGACCTATCTTATTGTATCATTGAATTTTTGCAAAAAATTCTGTGGACTCTTAGTCTAATTCATTACGCAAAAATTTCCATGATTATGATCCGTTCATAGAATTAATCGTAAGTTGTCATTAATTTATTATTGATTTATAAATAAATATGATTTGATATTCAATCTCATTGAAGCTTTTTTTTCTCTTATTGTAATTTATTGTTCGTATAGAATTACGGAAGCTTAGTAAGAACTCAAGTATATGACTCTAGACCTAACTACCCCAGCCCCAATCTATCCGAACATTTATTTGTCAAGTTCAGCTTTATTAATTTTATTATTGTTTAACCACAAGTGAGCGATATTAAATTTCATACGGAAAAGAATACCTCTGAGTATTAATTAAACCGAAAAATGATTCGAATCAACGCCCCAAAGGATTAATCTACCTCTATGTATGTATGTATTGTACCTATATGTATATGATGTGGAAGTGAAAGATAACACGTGCGTCAATATTGATTCTTTTAGGGACATGAATTGGTTGAAAAACAAGAACATTGAGGAGGTTTTGTGTTATTATGTTAAACAACAGTTTTATAGTTGAGAATTAAAATCCCAAACGATTTAGCCTTCATTTATGAAGTCGAGTTGATATCCTTTTTTCATGAGAAAATAATAACCAACCCACTCAACTGACACTTGCCATGGGTTTGGGTTTTTATATTTCTAGATTTAGTATCAAAGGATCTCTGAACAAATAAGGGACATTACCTTAGCAAAATATTGTAAATTGTTTACACTATAAAAAGATAAAAGCTTAACTCTTAACAACACTATATGAATCCCATTAAGTTAGGCGGAACAAATAATATATATATATATATATATTAGATGAGGTGTTGATTACTGAAATCATCAAGGGTACACAAATACCATAAGCTTATGAGAGTTGGTTTTGGCTATATCAAAGGCGGCCATGATATTTATTTATTCAGGACAGTTTTTCAAAATTTGTATTTTTTTTTGTTTGTGTTGAGCTTATTGTAAGTGGCCATTAAAGACACAGTTCGTAAGATTATCATACAAAGTGATATTTTTAAAGAGTTTTTTTTTCTTGCAATCAAAATTTTGTATTTATTATAAAAAAAAGTTACAGTGATTTGAAGCATAAGCAGAATGTCCTCTAATTTTGGACCTCCCTTTTTCTCGAATTTGGGACTATAACTTTCTAAAAATTAGCTGAAGAGATTTCACACTCCAAAAGTACTTAAATAAATACGTAATAAATTGGTATTAAATCACAGGTTATTAAAATAAATTAATTACAGTAAAACTCGCTTAAGAGAAACTGCAAAAGGTCACAATCTTTCTTTAACTTAAGCGGTTTTTTCACTTAAACGAGCCCCGCTTAAGTACAACAAATTTTCACCTAAGCGGAGTCCGGATAATTGAAAAATTATTTTACTTAAGTGGATCTAAAAATTCCATTAAGCGGATAATTAATGTTAGAAACAATTGTATTTGTCTTTTATTTATCTTTGAATTATGAAAATGTAATTTTCTTTTTAATAAATGTTGAAAATACGTATACCTCTTGAACCATTTGAAATGTTGTTTTGGATTTTTGTTTGAGAGGACAAAGCAATTTGTTTATAAAATATAAATGTAAACGTTTGTGAAATAATCAGAAATTCAAATATCATTTTCGTGGTGAAAATGGTGAAGGTGAAAAATAAAGAAGAAACGAAGGCATTCAAAAAATTTTTCGTTCTGTGCGATTAAATTTTTTTTTTCACTTAAGAGAGTTTTTTTTCAATGAAAAATATAAAATTGAACTGAAAATATGTTTCAGGTATCCGGGTTTTTCACTTAAGCGAGTTTCACTAAAGCGGAGTGTTTTAAAGGTAATTGGTCGAAAAATACTCGGGGATGAAAAAAGTGTTTCAGATAAGCGGGGTTTTCTCTTAAGCGAGTTTCTCTTAAGCGGGTTTTACTGTAATTGAAAAAATGTCGATTTATTTAAATTTACTTGAAAAGTACAGTGTGGTCAAACAAAAATATTAGATCTATTATGGTTAGTGCGTTGGACTGTCTCGCCAGAGGTCTGGGTTCAAGACCAGCCGCTTCCACCTTACGTTTTTTCCGGGCTACTGCCTCTTGCGAAGAAGTGACAAACCCTCCAAGAGTATCTCCTGTCACAGAAAAGTGCCGTTCACCTTAGACGTTCAGATTCGGCAATAAACTGTAGGTGCCCTCCATTCTTGCACGCACGCACACAGGAATGGTTGACAGTTGTAAGTCACTAGGCCCTGGTTCTTCATGAGCCGTTGTGCCACCAAATTTATTTATTTATGATAGAAATTGGTAATTAATTAAAATACTTACATAATGGCAGAAAATTATTTTTCAACAAAGCAAATATCAATGCTATTGACTTTGTTTGTGTGTATTTTATTTTAAAGTTGTCTACCTCTAAAAAAAAAGACCCTTTACTTTGTTTGAGTACAACAAAACTTTTAACAAAAAATAATAAGGTATGTACTTGTATTTTAATGAACAAAGTTACACGGTTGATCCCTATTGGTATCCTTTTTGAAAGAGAAACTCTTGGGATGTCTTCCGTTCTCTCTTTTTTCAGTAGATACAAAACTCAAAACCTTTCTATAATCCTTCAGAAATAAATTCCTGTTTAAACCAATTATTCTTATTTTTTCATTAATATTCAAAATTAATGGTCAAATTACAATTTTTAATTACATTCAACATTCTAATTGCTTAGAACCTTTAATCTACATACTTCCCTATCGTACATAATTGCATGAATGAGTTACAGAGTTATCATTTGAGCTCTTTAAATGCAAAGATACGAGTTAGAGACCTGTGTTTCTGATATGTACATATCTTGGTACCTGATTTTGGTATATCAAATTATTTTAATTTCTTACAATCTAAAATTTTTGGTTTCCTTTAAATAACTTAGAAAACATTATTTTTGGGGAAAATAAAATGTTATGTTCATGTTAAACCACACAAATTATAGGGAATGACAGTTTGTGGTGGTAAAACTGCCCTCATTTATAACCGCACCCCAATTATATTTGCTCTTCAAGACTTTTGGTCTTATCCACATAATTGTTACTACGAGGGTTTTGAGAGAGGGAGCTTTTTTGTAAAAAACCTCAGAATAACAATGTTGTGTTGTAGGAATTTTTGTTTTATGATTGTATTGTTGAGCAGGATCTTGTGTAGGAAATGGAAAGTAATATAAATTTGATTTTGGAAGGATGTTTATGAAAAATATTAAATACTTGGGTATTCGTTCTCCTGTCTCAATAGCTTCAGAAGGGTAATTACTGTTTTGATTTCATATAAAGCGGCCGTTGACACAAAACAGGATTTTATATTCAAACAAAAAAAAAAAAAAAAAATAGTGAGAAATTATTAAAATTAAAACAACTTCAATTATTAATTCCGAAAGCGGCGATATCATTAGATAGGTACTTATTTTTCGCAGTTAAAACCACTCCCATTTTATTCCTGAAATATGATTTTGACGTTTGTTTAATGACTCGACAAATTTTGACAACTGACACTTTAGGATTTTTTAATGAGAACCAAAATCCAAGTGAAAAAATTTGAGGGAGTTGGACAGAATTCCGAAATTCAAAATTTTGGGTTTTCTAGATGTCGTACATTTCGCCGGGCTAAATTTGTTGTTTTTTTTCTTCATATTCGCCAAACACGGTGTTTTTCGCAAAATCTTAACAAAAACTCGTAAAGCGTTCACTCCGAATAATTTAAAGTTTTTGTTTAAAATTTCGTCTTCAGTTTAGCAATAAGCTGCTTGCTCTTGTTACACGATATATCACATATTATTATTGGTAAAAGCTTTAAATGCAATTCGAGATGATTTAAACAAACATATACCTTTTGAAACATTCAGCGTTCAATATCAAACGTCAAAAAGAATAGATGACAGGATAATGTCAAAAGAATTTAAATTTCAATACATGAACACAGCTACACAGGGATGTGCAATGTCCGCATGCTTATTTAATTGTTCTATCCCAAATACGCGCGGCGTTTCAAAACATTTTAAGAATCATGTGTCGATTTTTTTATTGCCTCCGTTTAAATATAGTCCAAGGCAGACTTAAGGTATTTCAGCACGATTCATATTAAGTGTAGTCGTTGTCTTAGACCCCCTGAGCACCAATAATTTCAGCTGATAGTACCTCTGGGAATGGGGGTACCAAAGGTAAAAAAAATCGAACTCTAAAACGTGATAGCAGCACGTCTACCCCTTTGATATGTTATACTATATAGTTTTCGTTATTCAAAAATACTAATGGCAGACATCTGCTGCAGTACCTACACGAGTAACGGAATTTTGAAAAAAAAGACTATAAAAATCTTAAAAAAAAACTTTACGTTATTTTTTGGAGCTGAAAAAAGGTACTTTGTCGTCGTAAGCATTAAGTCTGAATCTTTAAACTCTTAATTTGGATAGTCTATATAATAAAAAAAAATTATTGACAGACACCCTGGTGTAGGACCTACCTTTTTAACAGATTTAAAAAAAAACAAAATTCAGTGTTTCTTCCAAATGAAAAAAAGTAACTTTCTTCTAAGCAATATGTCTAGTTTTTACATATGCTCAGCTCTATAGTATGCTTTATTAAAAAAAAAAAAATGACTGGCCGAAACCTGGTGCAGTACATAGATTTTTAACGAAATTTAAAAAAAAAAGGACTCGAAAAATCCCTATATAGAGATCTGGACCCATGTTCTGTAACTTTCTCGCATGCATAAAATCAGTCGAGAAACGATGGAAATTGAAACAAAATACATGAGTTTTGTTCCATTTTTCAGTGTTTCTCGACTGATTTTTTCGATGTGAGAGTTACAGAACATGGGTCCTGTATGTGAGATTCTTCGAGTCCTTTTTTTTAATTTCCGTTAAAAATCTAGGTACTGCAGAAGGTGTCAGGCAATATTTTTTTTTAATAAAATAGACAATATTTACATGCTGCTTTCAGAAAAACTGCAGTTTTTTTTTGGGAAATTAGCAGAATTTGTGGGACTCTATTCCGCTCCGTTTAGGAGGTAGAGGCAATTTTAGAAAAAAATTAATTTAAATGAAAAATCTCATAAAAAAATAGTTTTCCAATTTCCTCAAAAACTAGCAGAAATAAAACCATTCGCTTTTTTGTGTTCGATTTAGAAGCCAATTTAGGACTTCATGTCACATTTTTGAAAAAAAAAATTGGTCTAATTTTTTTTTTTATTAAAATTTTGAGTTTCATGCGAATTTTTTAAAAATGATTGACATAAATAAATTTATTAAATAATAATAAATAATTTAATTTAAATTTAGGATTAAAGAACAGATTTCTGGCTTTTAAAACCGGTATAGTTTTTTTATTGTAAGTGTTGTCGTTGTTTTTAAATATTTTTTTTTGTTTCCTTTTAAGTCACTTTTTTCTAAAATTGACCCTACCTCCTGAAAAGGGCGAGATAGACCCCCCTCCCATAGAAAAAAATGCTGTTTTTTGACCCCCTTCCCCTACAAAAAACCTTTATCAATTTTTGGCGCCAAAGTTATCGTACTCTCGACAAATTGTTCTATATTTGTTGGATGTTTGAGGCATTTTTGCGAGATAAAAGTCTCCAAAGGTCTCCCTTCCTTACTCGTACTCGTGCCAATAATTTCCATCTAAGAGGGCCTTTGTCACGTTTGCATCTGCGCTACTGTGCTAACTAAATATTTCCAAAGTAAATTTTCAGAATAAAACAAACTGATTTGCGGTTTAGAAATATGGCCTCCATAAACCTTCTAAAATTATTTTAGTAGTAGAACAAAAATTTTTCCCAATGATCAATGATGGTGATGTAACTAAAATATTTTATGCATTTTTATTTATATGTTTTTAATACCAAAAAAAAAAACAGAAAATATAATTATACACAATGAAGTTGTATAATAAATTAAAAAAAATAATAATAAAATAATTATAAAACTTAACTATAATAAATTAAAATAAAAAAAAAAACACTCGTGGCCAATTAATTGCAATTTTAAAATAACAAAGTTAACACCGTCCAAGGTATTTACAACAAAACAAAACAAAAAAAAATGAATTTATAAACTATAAGTTAAAAAAAATAAACAAAAAGTCTACACATATAAAAATAATTAAATTTAATTCAGTACTACAAGTGTTTATAATTAAAAATATATGTTCAAGTACATATATATTTTTATATAAAAAATAATAATAATCGCTGTGTCTGTCGTTGGTTGTGTAAAATATATTAAAATATAAAATAAAAAATATTAAATTAAATTTTATACAAAAATGGAAAACAAAAAATACTTTTATAAAACTCATATAAAAATCGCGAGCTCTAAATACAGCCGCTAAACTCAACAAATTTCGTTCGCTTTTAGTCAAATAATAATTTTTCTTTCGGAATTTTTAATAATATCATCAATATTGTCGTTGTAATCTACGTCGTACTTTATATATTTGTAAACTTGATATTTATAATTAATTGTTGTGATATTTGTATTAATCGAATATTTAAGATTATTTACCCATAAAAATTAATAACATTATCAACAATAATGGACTATCAGTGTATTGTTGTGTATACCATTGTTCGAATAAGTCCCTTTTATCCAATTGTTACGGCAGACAGTGACTTTTTTACAACGCCAGGAAGACAAAAGGGATGTTTGGATTGGGTTAAAGGACAAATAAAAAGGTATGTTTTATGGCGTATATAATATAGGTTAGAACACATACATACATACGAATATAATTTTACAAACAATGTCACTCGAGAAAATTAAAAATTCCTCTCTTCGTTTTTTTTTTTTTTATTATTGTTTCTACTCCAAACACATAAAAGTATACTTCAAACTACGACGACGTACATTATTCTATATTAAGATTGGTCAGAGTAGGAGTATCCTTTGAGTTGAAGTTCATATCCTGTCATTATTATTTGTTGCTGATTTATCAGATCTTTTTTTGACAGCTACATAAAACAATGTCTTCTGTTATTTAAAGTAGGCGTTGCATATGAATGCTGATGATTTAAATGATTTTGTTAAGTTGCATACTTTTGTGCTCATTTTGTTTGTAATAAAAATTTTTCGAAATATGTTGTAGGAAAGTACTTTGATAAATTATCAAAATAGAAAACATAATTTATTTTTGATTGCATTTGTTGCTTAAAGATTTATTTTTAATCATTTTATTTTAACAAAGTAAAGTTGTATAAAAAGTCGGGCAGGAGTATTCAGAAGTGGAAGTTATTTATTACATACTTTGATTTTAATTTATATGTTGCGCTCCATCTTCAGCGAATTGAAGATATTGAACTTTTTCGTTGTGCTTTAGGGCGAAGCCATTATTTTGTTGTGTGAGACCGTGACGTATGTTGATACGCCTTTTAGGTTAGGTTTAAAGAATGATAATACGACAAGCCGCATTATCTCACTCGGATCTCAGTGGATCCGTTGTGCTCCCCAGGATATAGCTAAGGTAGTGTATCAGGCAAGGCGCTCACTGTAGTGTTGACGAAGTGGCGTGGTAAAGAAGTAGCGAGTGGAAGTGGAGAGGTGAACAAGTGGCTTGGCGATGGAGTGGCGGCGAAGTGATATGAAAGTGATTTAACGCGCACTGCGGTGTCAAAATACGTTTACCAACTCTCGGTCTATAAGTAAATAATCATACTCGTACATATGTAGTAAAAAAATCCACTTCGTCACCACTCACTTGCCACTTGAAAATTAAACATGTTCGAGATAAGTGGCAGCAGACTGGCACCACACTACCTGAAAAATATCATGCCACAGCTACTCCATTTTGATGAGCGCGTCTTCATTTAATTACATAGGTTTTACTAGTTCCACTTGCTACTTAGTCACAACGTCACTACCACTTCACTTCGTGACTACTTCGGTGAACTCCCTGCCTAAGGACGGCTAAGAAGAGGAGTTAGTGGAGCTTAGGGGTTAGGTGTGCTTATGGGAGCCTCCCTGAATCATTTTGAGTTCTGAACGAATTTCAGAATGTTTCTTAGTGGCAAACACGAGATATTGCCCAAAAAGTAATCTCCGAGGGCTGTCTTTCTGGCTCTTGCTAGGCTGGGGCATTCACAAAGAAAGTGATAAGAGCCTTCTTCCTCTTCATCCTGACACCCTCTGCATAAGTCTGATGTGGTGATACTTATTCTGCTCATGTGGGTTTCCATTGAGTTGGGACCTGTTAGGATTCCAACCAAAAGGAATAGTTGGATAGGTCTGCTTAGCTTAAGAAGGTAATATATTTTTTTCTTAGAGATTTCCGGCCATAGATTCCTCAAGACTCGTCAGGTATCAATTGCTGATACGCCTGTGCCTATACATTCTCCACAATAGCGAATTCCCCATTTTGTTGTTAAAAACGTTCTGGAGTGCATGAAATTTGATGAATTTTATCGTTATGAGTTGGGTGGCTATGTTCTTAACCATCAAGATCTCTATATTGACCACAATAGCGAATACCTCGTATACGAAGTTTTTTCTAATAATACAAATTCCTAAATACTACTGAAATATAATATAATATTCCTAGACTTAACTTGTTGAATTATTGATTTGAAATGGCTTTTAATGGCCTTTAGTCCACAAAGAAAGCTATTTTAAAGCGAATACCTCGTATTTTGTTAAAAATGCTTTAAATTTGCATAAAACAAGAAATATTAAACTTTTTCTTTGTAAGACTAAATTGCCCTCTTCGAGGCAAACACATTACTATGTATATTGATATGCCAAGGTCTCTGCATTGACCATAATAGCGAATACCTCTTTTTTTTTTTTGTTAAAAACACTGAAATGCATGGAATTGGAGATATTAAACTTTTTCCTGGTGAATTTATTTGGTGGCCATATTGGTACGCTAGGTTTGCTGGATTGCCCACACTTGCGAATATCTTTTTTTGTTTTTAAAAACGGGGAACTGAATGAAACCACATTCAAATCATCCTGTATATTTATGTACATTGTATAGAAAACTGAAAGCCTTAACTCTACCGATTGAATTATTTCGAAAACCGTTACTTTTATGAAAAAAGTGTCATAATATTTTTTGTAGAAAATTTTCTAAGCTACAAATTTGTCTTCAACATTTTTTCTGTACAAGGTACCGTTAGGAAGATATTGTTGAACAACCATTTTGGGGGGCCTTAAACTCCCCGTAAAGTTGTTAGCGGCGCTCCTATCAATGGGGACTTTTTAAAGTTTCTTAAGAACACCATCAGGAGGCTGTATCCAGCTTTCTGGCGATTTTTCCGAAGTCAAATGTCTAATATGACTGGACTAGTTGTCAAATCTGTCAGATTACATGGAAACTGTATGAAGTTGGCCGCGCTCAGTTTTTTTACTCCGTCTGCTCATGGGGCACGCTCTGAACGCACTCTGAACGAAAAAAGAAACACAAAATCCAAGCTCTGAACCCAAAAAGAAAGACAACATTTTTGTTTGACGGTTCGGGCTCAGCTCTGTTCTGCTCTGAACTAAAAAAGAAAAACGCCTATTATAAATAGATTTGATTTGTACTACGATCCTCTTATTTCAATACCTACTACCTTTAGATTTGGTAACAGTAACATTTACTTATAAATCATTTTTACTTCTTTTAATTTTTTTTTTTTTTCGAAAATATCCATTTCAATACAAAAATGTCCTCTTTATTTGCCTTTAAAACAGATAACCTTCGCTTTCATATTTTTGTGTCTGAAAAAAAGAAAACAAAATTCACCCTGACATATGATGTTGACACTACTGACATGTAATAAAAAATGCTTCTTTTTCTACCAATATCAAGGATACCAAAGTGAATATCAAAATATATGTACATCTGCAGTTTATAACCTTTTTGATTTTATTTCAAAAGAGTTTTACTTTGAAAAACTTTCAAAGTAAAACCCAATAAGCCCAATACAAAAAAAAAACCTTTAGTTATGCAGCTTCAGCATGTTTTTCATTTTCTTTTGTCGCAATTTTCTTCCTCCTGATATTATTTAAGAGTTATAGGGAAGATGATTCTTGACCACCTCTTATGCACATATAGCATCCCATTAAATAAACACGCGCACACTGCCCATCAATAAAACATATTGTCACGCCTGCTTGTGACACTATCGATAAATGTCAAAGCATCTCCTCGGGCATCGAACAAAGTGCCATCTATTATAATTCAAACAAAGCTCTCAAATGGTTTTATGAACAATATAACTATCTATTCATCTGTCAGTCACATTCGCATGAAGTGACTGCCTGTGTAGGCAGGCAGGCTGCAGAACGAACAAGTATAATGGTGAATCTTCTAATTGAATACAATGTTTGGACGTGAGATGTCTTTTGTCTACACCTACATATCCTACCTTTACAGCACTTACTCCTGCTATACTTTCCATTAAATTAAATTTCAATCTTCTGATATTAATTGCTTGTATCAATGTTGAAACACTCTTTCTTGTGCACTCTTAGCTTAGATCAAACACAGAAGTGACAAGTGCTTAGAGACATGGCAACATCTTTCTAGTTGATGTGTGCATATGAAATAAGAGACAACAATGTCAGAAATAATATCCTTGGGAGAATTAGAAATGGACATAGACAAGATAGTGTACTATTAAAGCTCATCGCAGCCATTGAGTGACGTATTGTATTATGGTGATGATGAAATTGAGTGTTTGGGATTTATTTGTTTTTATTATTATTGTAAGGCATCTTAGAAAAGTGGGAGAAAAGTAAATAAAGTTTCATAATTAAATAAATTTGATTGAGTGTGTTGTGTATGGTACTGTTGAGTGGTCTTTCTTCATCATTCATCATTGATACATTTTTAATGATGATTTGAATTTAAGAAAAAACTTGTCAGATTTCTAACATCGTTTAATATAAGATAAACAATCAATTTTAAGTCCGAATAATATTATGATACCTAAACCTGCACGAGGCCGTCGGTCGACTTTTGAACTGAGTACCTGCAATAGTGTATGGAAATTTGTATGTTTTCTAAAACTGTGAAGTGTTTTTTTTTGTGTCAAATAAATAATTGACACTAACTTTTAAAAGAAATATTACTCTTCAGGCGGCTTTTGACTTTTAACTTGTAAGAAATCGGGTGTCCGGCTGATTTGAGTACCAGCACGTTTCAGCGTTTTTTCAAATTTTATACTTCTGTTGCTGGCATTGTAAAAAATTCAAGTAAAAATATATATACCGACTGCTAATAAGTCAGTATTTGTTGATAAAATGGCCGTCTATTAATAAATGGCATTTTTGTGTGTTTCGAACCTTAAGAGTACTTTTAGGCCCATCGCCCACTAGGCAACTTTTAGTTGCGCAACTAAAAGTTGCTCGGAGTTGCTTGCCATCGCTCACTAGGCAATTTCCGAGCAACTTTTGGGTTCAGTATTTTTAATTGAAATGTTAAATTGACCTTTTATTTTGGATCAGTGACGATACAAAAGTCGGTCAGTGTGAAAATAAAACTTGTTTTTCGGGTTAAAAGCCTCACATTTGGCAAAAATTTTGGAAAATTCCCAAAAGTTGCTGGAAGTTGCTCGGAAATTGCCTAGTGGGCGATGGTAAGCAATAAAAAGTTGCCGGGAAAAAATTTCGGCGAGCAACTCGGAGCAACAAAAAGTTGCCTAGTGGGCGCTCTCCCATATAAGCTAATGTAATTGGATTGTGAGCAACAAAAAGTTGCTGGGGCTAGCAACAAAAAGCTGCCTAGTGGGCGATGGGCCTTATATGTTTCTGCTCGTTGTCCAATTACATACATGTTTGTTCAAAAAAAGAAGCTTGGGTTTGATCTCAACCTCTTTTACCTATATAAATCAAATGACAAATCGTCCAAGAGTATTTCTTGTCATAAAAATGTGCCTCTTTTCTCAGCCGTTTGGGTTTGACATTATAAGTCCCCTCCTTCCTGTTTAACAATAAACAGGAATGGTTTGTAAGTCATTATAGGTTCTTCATGAGCTATTGTCGCTACCAAATGTATTTATTCATTCCATTTAGCTTCCGATACGATTTTGTCTTAAAAGCAAAATTAATCAACCCAATTCTAAATATTCCCCGGGAAAAAACTCCCCAGGAGACGCATACTTTCGGGTGTAAAATACTCCGATTCCGAATTCCCCGGTTGAATTTTTTTACCCTTGATAGTGGGAATGAGAGTTCTGAATTATACAAACAGCTTTTTTCAGTATTAGAATTGCGCTGAATATGAATGTACGGTGCCGTGACATAAGGCCATGCGACATAAGGCCATATTTTGAAATATGGCTATAAGATGCTATCACAATGTGACATAAAGGCATATTCGAACAAATGGCTTTGGGACGCTTACCTAAAGTGACGTAAGGCCAATATGGCCTTGGCTATATTTTCCTCAAATTGATCTTTTCATTGGAAAAATTTTTTTCCGCTACGCTTTAAGTGAATTATAATTCGAACATACAATTTGATGTGAGATGTTCACGTGGAAAAGTCTCAAGGATTATAAATAGTCTTTTAAATTTCTTGAAAATACGCTATTTTAAGAAAAAATGTTTGGCCAATGGAAGATAACAAAAATCGATAATTTAAACTGTTGCGTTAAAAATACTGTAAGGAAAAGCTACGTCCAACAAAACTGTCAAAACAAAATAATTTTTTTTTTCGTACCGCGAGTATCAAAACTGCTTAAATATGGTATTATGACACTTCACCAAAGCGTCAAAAGGCCATTCGTTCTAATATGGCCTAATATCACTTAGCGTCATAAAATCATATTCCGAAATATGGCCTTATGACGCATGGCCTTATGTCACTGCACCGAATGTGCA
Source organism: Epistrophella euchroma (assembly GCA_947049315.1). Lineage (NCBI taxonomy): Eukaryota > Metazoa > Arthropoda > Insecta > Diptera > Syrphidae > Epistrophella > Epistrophella euchroma. The sequence goes on along the minus strand of OX346245.1, from coordinate 112,270,229 downwards.
TAAATCTATGGTTGCAAGTTACTGCTTGCTTTAAGTTCTGCATAGCTGACCAACTACTGAAACTAGTTGACGTTCAATGGCAATTTGTTGCTGTTTTAAATATTAAACTTATGTTTCCAACAAATGAGGCGTTAAATCTCGAATGACCTTCAAAAACTTAAACCATTGGTAAAAGATTTCTATGGCTGACTAATTTCTGAAAATAGCCAACTTTTTTCTAATTTGCAAATTGTTTTGAATAATTCTTTCACAAACTTACTCATATTAAATAATTATGCGAGATAACTGTCAATAAAAATTCTCATATGCTGTAAGCTATGGTTGCACCTGCAGAAATGTACATAATTTTCGAAGAATTGTTTACTACAATAATTCTGCAGTTCTTAGAAAAAGATGCACATTCTACAAGAATGCATCATATTCTTTTTAATTCCATAAATAGTTATTTCATGCGAATTCATATTTTCGTAATGAGTCATGATTTAGATACTATTTACATAAATTCTGTACATCTCAGTTAACTATTTCTTAAAATCTACATTCAAGATTTTTTTTTATTAATAAAAACATCTGTATTAAGGGTTTTTATTATTAAAAACTCGCAAATACACACAAATATCATCCATGTTTATATTTATATATAAAATTTACATAATACATCCTACATTCTTTTGTTTAATTCTCGGGGATTGGTTATTTGTTAGGAAGTCTTCAGAAAACCTACTTAAATTGTAAATTCAACTTAAAATCTCAGTCGATTGTATAAATAATCTACTTTCCTGCGAGAATGTGTTATAAACTTGATTTACTGTAGAATAAAATAGACATTGCCGAATGTTTATTGAACCATATATCTCCACAAATAACCTTATTTAGGTCACGTTCCTGTTATGGTAAAAAAAAAAGGAATATTCATGTCAGGGTGGTTCTAAATTAGATTATTTCTGAAAATCGACTTCGGTATAAGATGCACCAAAAAACAAGAGTGATTTGGTTGGGTTAAGATGGGAGTAGCAATTTTCTAAAAAATCGACTTGAAATAGAAAAAAAAAACTATTAAAAAACAACGGTAATTCCTTCTTATAAAATACTAAAAAAATTGTATTCAAACTAATTTTTTTCAAAATTAGGTAATAGTTTTGTTTTTAATATTCGATGCTTCTGTAAATTTTTAGTCAAATACGGAAAAGAAAATACTCAAGTGTCTTTTTGTTTTTGAGAAAATTAAAAATAACGGGAGGGGAAAATTTCTAAAAAAATGACTTAAGACAGAAAAAAATATAATTAAAAAACAACGGTCACTATTCCATGACATGTTATACCTTTCTTTAAGGCCAGAAACCTCTTCTTTTATATTCTTTTTAAAATAAGTTATTTTAGTGAACAGTTTTTCAAAAATTAATTTTCAAACTTAATTTTTTGAAAAAAAAAAATTCAAAAAATGGTGTTCAAACTAATTTTTCTTTCAAAATTTTATGTTATTAAGTAATATTTTTGTGTTCAATATTCAATGCTTCCATCAATTCTTAGCCAAACACTAAAAACCAGATGTCAAAATGTGTCCCAGTTTTTTAGAAAATTGAAAATAAGAAAAGCAAGTTTTCCTTAAATTTGACTTCCGTCGGTTATTTTGTTGCTGCAAAGATTCTGTTTCTACTAATTAAGTAGTAAAAACTAAAAAATATTAAGGCATCCGCTTTTTAGTGTTTGACTGGAAATTAATAGTAACATCGAATATTACAAACAAAAATACTACTTAATAACGTACAATTTTGAAAAAAATTAGTTTGAACACAATTTTGTTTCATTATTTTTTTCAAAATTTTGAGTTTGAAAATAAAAATTTCAAAAACTGTTCCCTCAAATAATTTGATTTAAAAAGAAAATAAAAGAGCTTCTGGCTTAAAAAAAAAGTATAGAATGACATTGTAAAGCCGAAAGCTTTTTCCCAATGCGGCGAAATTAGAAATAGGAATATCATGCATCAAAGGCTGCATGCAGAGCCTGGAATATGTCAGCCTTCATAAGAACCTGTGTAAATTTATTTTCGTTGCATTGGAAAAAGCTGCACGTCTGTTTTGGGCATTAGTGTTGCCGTTGTTTTTTTAATAATTTTTTTCTATTTCCAGCCGATTTTTTAGAAAATTGCCCCTCCCGCCTAAACAGGTGGAAATAGACCCCCCTCCTCCCCTCCCATACAATTTTTTTCTGGTCTTAACCCAACTTTTTGGGGCACCTTATACCGAAGACGCTGTATATTTCTTGACAAAAACTTGAATAAAATTTGGCCAAGCTGCTTTTTAGAAAATTTGAAAAATTCGGGACTCCGAATTCCTGTAATTTATTTTTCAATCACAAAAAAGTTAAAAAATAAAAAACTAAAACTAATTTTGAAGGTTTGAATGAAACAAGGTCAACAACTTGATTGAGCTACCACCAAGTTTTTATAGGCTAGATTTTCTAGTTATTTCACGGTCGCCGCCGGGCCGATCATCAGACTCCTTTAGTGGTGCTTAGTCTTTGTACATATGTTCAATTTGATTAAAAAAAAAAAACCTTTTTGCCGTCACTAGGGCTCGAACCATAGTCCTAACGTCTCCGGGCCATATGCACTACGCACTGCGCTAACGAAGGTCACGTGATCATGTCGATCTAGTGTAGGTTTTTATTGTTTAACAACTGCATTGGAATCAACTAGCATTACTAATTTTGTTAGTTTTACACATACTCCTGTGGTTCAAGGCTATACGACGCCAAGCACTGAAAATATAAGGAATTTGTTTTACAAAAAAAAAAAAAAAAAAAAAATATATAAATAAAATAATTGCTTATTGTTTATTGCTCTATTGTTTATAAAGCTGAATCAAGTAAAGCCATTAAAGAGATAAATATACCTACTCACGTAAAATCATATAAAAAAAAGTAAATACGGTTTATTATTTTTTAATTGAAAGTCCCCAATTTTTCCCTTTTAAGAACCACCCTAATACACCGAATGTATCGGAATTTGAAATGATGTTACAAAACTCGTAATATTATATACGAGTACTCCCTACTCCCCAACACGATTGTCACTTTAGTTTTTATCTGTTGGAAGCAACAATCCCAAAGTATTATCGAGAAGATTTTTTTTTTATTTGTGTGCATAATTTTACAAGGGATAAGTTTTGACAACTTTGACCGCTTATGAGCACCACGCTTAAGCAAGGTATGAAGCACATTTTATTATCACGAAAGTCTGTTTTCCTCATTAATGGTTTATTAAATGTTATTTTCTATAACTTTAGAATCATCATTTTAATTCGCCTATGCGATTTTCTAGATCCTTCTTTGTAATATTTTTAGATTTTTAAATTAATTAAAGGATTCTTGAACAAGTTTCACACTCTATAAAATAAAATGTTTACCTCAATGAAGAACAAAGAGAAACCAAAACTCATTTACCACCATACAAGTGGGTTATCCTTATTATAACTATCCTATGTTCAATCACACCTAAAAATACCTTTAAAGGGAGAAAAATCATCGGATCAGATGAAAAGGATAAGACGTTAAAATAGAAAAAAAAAACGATAACACGAGAATAGACGTGCGAAGAAAAAGTTCCTTCACCTAAAACACTCATACTTCATTACATTACATCTCACCTGAAGCAAATCTGAATTTGATTAAATTTTATATTTTTTTCAGAATAATTGTTAATTTTTTATTATAAGAAAACAAAAGAAACGAAGCGTGTCTAATATTTTTTGATGATTGGATTTCAAATTTTATTTCATCACGTTTCTTTGAAAAAAAAATTACTGACATTTTTCAGTCATTTATTTCTTTTGAAAGCTACTTTCTGCTTCAATTGATTTTATCCGTTGTTTGATGAGTGCACACGTAATTTTTTCTTTTTTTTTTAGAAGAAAAACATCAAAATAAAAATAATATAGTTAGAGTTCCATTATTTTCTAAAATTGGTAAAGCATAAGATAGATGCGATGAGGGTGGAAATACCAAATTTGAGCCTTTTGTTTTAATAGCACTATTTTCAACCCGAGCATTTTATGAACTCAAGTAAAATGACTATCCTCCGACTTGATGGAATCGTTTCTTATTTCACTTATGCCGGATTTACACGATTGACAAAATGTCATTAAATTTGTCATTTTATACCAATAAATTGTCATTATCCCGGTTTATGACAGTTAATTGGTATAAAATGACCAATTTAATGACATTTTGTCACTCGTGTAAATCCGGCATTATACACAAAATGTTTTTCCTGGGCGTTGGATATTTGGATATATGTGACTATATCGATCGGATACATAAACTCGCATGTAATGTGTAATGTGAAAAATACTATTTAGTGGCAGCAAAATTGTTGTTGATTGTAGTAGATTTTTGCATAAAGATTTGGAACTAAACATAAAAAAATAAATTTGATGGCACAACAGCTCATGAATAACTAGGGCCTAGTGACTTACAACTCTCAACCATTGCTGTGTGCGTGTCTGCAGGAATGGAGGGGACCTACAGTTTATTGCCGAAGAGGCTGGGGATCCGAACCTAGGCCTCCGGTATGATAGTCCATCGGAATAACCATCATGCCATGGCTACTACATGAGTAAGCTGTATATTATACCAAGTTTTCACTGCAAGTTAATCTCGTTTGGAATTAATAAATTCAATATAGTGTTTCCACCAACCAAAAAGATTTTAAAATGAATTAAATTTGACAGTATCTTTCAAAGTGCAGATTGTGGGACATTCTTTCTTATGAAGTGCAAGTGTGATGGCAAGTTTGATTTGTGTCAAGCGGTATAAAAATGCTCGCAAATTGTTCTTTAGATTCTTGAATATTGTACTAGAGCAATAAGGGAATAGGTCTGTTCGATTTGTAAAACTATATTTGAGGAGATTAAAATTTGTATGATAAATCACGAGATTTGAAGTAGATTTATAGTTAATTTGCTTAAGTCCCGGTAGTAGTTTCATTTTTGTTTAATGAGAAATAGGTTCAACCAAGCGGCAAATTTTAGGGGAGACGGTTGGGGATTGCATCATAATAATTATAATAACAGGTTGGTTTTTTGCATTTAATATTGCCTAAAAGTCTAAGTTATAAAACGAATTTTGGCGTATTCGCCTTCCAGCACTTCCCCCAAATTTAATTTGTTGTCTTAGGGCCAGTTACACAAACGTGGTTCAAATTTTGATCTGTGGTTCAGGAATTTTAATTCGCTTATTCCGGCGGATTAACTGAGGTTCAACGATGGTTCAGGACTGTAATAGGCTTTTATCACATACTTGAACCTTAAACCATCGTTGAATCTCAGTTAATCCGCCGAAATCAGCGAATTAAAATTACTGAACCACGGGTTAAATATTGAACAATGTTTGTACAACTGACCCTAAGAGTCTTAAATGATAAAGCTTTTTTTTTTGTTGAACATTTTTTATTTCATTTCTAATTGTTTGGCAATACATGAGTGTTTTAATTTATTGAGCATATTAATTTATGTACGTATTTACGTCATCTTCAGACAGATTTGTATTCTATCAAACAAAAATCAAAATATTTTAATACCTAGCTAATTTAAATTTCTTACTTTTTTTTTTGCAGGTAAGTCAACATTATGATAAAATTCGTAAGTAAAACTACAAGAAGTCAAGAAGTTATAAATTTAATAATTTATTTTAGGCCTACTTTGTATTTTTGAGTTGGCTTATACCTAAAATGTAACTTTAAAGTATTGTTGGTTAGAAATAGAAAACTTTACATCTATGGGCCTTAAAACTATGTAGTAACGAAAGAATGGCAAATTTATTCGGGAAACATACGTTATCTCAAAAAAAAAACAAATTTTCAATCGGACGAATTCCCCACAAAAAATTAATCCAACACGACAAATTCCCAGTGGAATCAGACGCCCAAACAACGAAATCCCCAATATATATATATATGTATTTTTGCCACTATCTCAAAATATCCATTAATCTCCAATAAACTCCAACATACATATAGTCCATTGAAATGTTACAAAATTTTGGCCGAACCTCGCCTTTTGTACATGACAAAATTTTGTTTGATGGATCTGTAGGAAGGATCAGTGTGAGTGTAAAAACGGCCATTTGGCCGCCATTTTGGAAAAGGGGGCGTAAAAAGGTCCTCGCGATATAATGAGAACCATACATTGCACAAACAAAATTTTACCATATTTGTGTAGAGATTTAAATTCTCTACAAATTATGTTAACACACTTCTTTTCGTAAAATTGAAAACAAAAAAGTTATAATCAAAAAAAGATGACCATTGTCAAGAAAACTATCATTATCATATTCTTTTATTATTTTATATCCTTTTTAAGAAAAATTTCTTAGAACGGTCATCTTTATTTGGTTATAACTTTTTTGTTTTCAATTTTAGGATAAAAAGTGTGTTAACATAAATTGTAGAGAATTGGCTAATTAAAATGCTAGTTGATTCAAATGCAGTTAAATAAACAAATTTGGTGGCACAAACGGCTCATGAAGAACCAGTGCAGGAATGAAGGGGACCTACTGTTTATTGCCGAATCCGAACGGCTAAGGTGAGCGGCACTTTTCTATGATGGAGGATTTGTAACTTCCTCGCAAGAGGCAGTAGCCCGGAGAAAAACTTAAGGTGGAAGCGGCTGGTATTGAACTCCAGACCTCTGGCATGACAGTCCAACGCACTAACCATTACGCCACGGGCTACTTCAAATGCAGTTGTCAAACAATAAAACCTACACTCGATCGACATGATCACGTGACTTTCGGTAGCGTAGTGCGTAGTGCGCTTGGCCCGGATACGCTTGGTCTGTGGTTCAAATCTTAGTGAGGCGCGATTTTATTGCTTGATTCACTGCTTTCACATCTTCTCTTTTTGTTTGGCTACGTGCCAAACAGCAATCGAAACAATCAATGTATTCTCTCCAGTGTTGCCAGTGTTGTTCACTGTATTGTCCAGTGAAAATAAAAAAAAAAAAAAACAGTCAAACATAAGAATATTTAATTTCTAGCAATAAAAACAGTCAAAAATCAAAATACCAATTTTTATTATGAAAACTTATGAAAACAAGTCAAAAAAGAGGGAACAAAAAGTGTTCCAATATTTTTTAAATGTTTTTTTGAAGAGCTGTATCTCTGTGAAAAGTGGACGTATTGAAATGAAACAGAAAGCGCATTCTAAAGCTTTATGATTTTTGTGTTGATAAATTGTAGGAAATGATGTTTTAAAGATACCGTTATTGCGCAATCAAAAAAAACAACACAAGCCAAAAATTTTATTTTTCTGTTTTTGAAGTGTCATTTTCTTTGAATTTTTCTTTGAGCCAATTAAATGCATTGGTTTGATAACTTGTTTATTTAGCTTTAATTCGTAAGTTTTTGTTGTTCTACAATTTGCTTTCCAAGAATATTTGCTTTGAATAAAAAAGGACACATTTTGAATTCGATTAACAATATCTCAGCAAGAAATGATGATACAGAAAATTTTAAGGCAGTTTTGGAAACCTCAATTGATTTCCCCTTTCAAATTTGTATAGCGAATATTTTGTTTTTGCACCCACCGTTAGATTTGTTTCATTCCTTAAAGTTTTTTTTTTTTATAATTTTTTAATATACAGCAGCAAAGATCGATACAAAAATGAATATAAAATAACAGTCTGTCAGTTTAAAATTTGACAGGACTATATTTTTTGTTTTCAACTCAGGAGCTTTGATTAATTGAATTCAGTCTAAACAAAAACAGTCGGCTGGATTGGTATTTCATTTCCAGCCAACTGTCATAAAATCCAGCAGAGTCTCACTGTCAAAATGGCATCACTGATTCTCTATATTGAATAAAAAAGTGCCTAAGAGTATTTAATGAAATTTTATGTCTTATGACTCTTTACAAAATAATAAAAAAATGTTAAACCGAAATCTTTTAAATGTCATTTTAAAGAATTTTTTTATAAAAAAAATTAGATAAGTGATGATTATGTATGATCTAAAACTTACTTAAGCTAAAAAACTGTTAACATTAGAGCAAGTAAATTCTTAGAACAAAATAATGGAACCATGTTTTTAAATAGATCCCTATTCTCAATTTTCCAAAATCTTAAATAAGATACCTACGAAATTGAAACAGTTCCACGAAAACAAAATGCTCGAACGACTGATGTACGAAGACCAGATACATGAAAAGCAAAATGCTCGAAACGACACAACCTCGAAATACAAATGTAGTCAACGACAGATGTACGCAAGCGACACTACCTCTTAAACAAAATGCTCGAACGACAGATGTTCGAAAACCAAATCCACGAAAAACAAAATGCTCGAAACGACACATTGTCGAAAAACAAAAGCACTCAAGTACGGATATACTCTCGACACATGTACAAAAAATACGCCCTACTATGTTTGCTTGACTTTTGAGGTATGCAGAATGCCAGCTCTTTTAGACTCACTTAACATAGAACTGTGAAAATATGTGGAATTGTAGGTACCTAAGTTTTAAACTGCAAGTTAAATCCCAAACCTTAACCCCTGAACTGTAGCTTTCCAATGTCATATGAATAACAAAACTCTTTTAATATTTTTCTTTCGAATTAACAAAACCACAATCAATATTTCCTAAAAATATACCAGCATCAAAATATTATAAACAAACACTTTGATATATTAGAAGTGATGTAAAATCAGCAAGTTTCTGCGAAAAGCAATTAAACATATGACCAATATTTATCAGATCCTTTCTAAGCTAACTATATTCAGCTCGTCGCAAGCACAAAAAGGACGAAAATAAACTTCATCTTTTGTTGTATGTTCCATAAATCTGGCTATAAACTTGTAGGAGCACCACTTTTCCCGCCCACTATGCCAAAGTGTGGCGCCACCAATACGACCAGAATTGTTTTTTTTTTATACAAAAGAATGTCTTGAGTTCGAAACGAAAAGGGCAACAAAACAAAAATAAATTCACCCGCCAGCATCCTTAGAGAAATTTCTATAAAAAAAAAAAAAAAAAAAAAAAACAGGAACTTATCTAAGGATCTGTGCAAGTTCAAAGAATATCAAGCACATGGATGAAGTGTAAGGAGGAGGACGACGACGACAAAAACCAGGAAGGGTATTGTTATCCTTCTGCGTCAAACGAATTTTGCTGAAATCATCAGTGAATTGCAGGAAGCTGGTTTGATATTTGGCATTGTGCTACTTCCGGTTTCCTTAGAGGCGAGGCATAGAATAGTGAGTAAAACAAGAGACAGAAAACATAAACTCGAGAAAAAAGAAGGAAACTATTTTTTAATGAATCAACTTCAGAACTTAAGTATAGGGATATGGGTTGACACCGTGTCGGTCGTTGCGCTGTCATTGGGATCCTTTTGATGGTGGCAAAGTAGAATAAAAATAACTCACCATTCTGTCAAAGTCATCCTGGTAAAGAGTTGCCGAGATACTATGTCATTTTTAGCTCCTTTAGGGATAAAGGTTTGGTTCAGCTTGAAATAGAGAATTTAATATGTGCGTTCGTTGTTCAAGAATTCCGAGTTGCTTCGTGAAGGGAATAATAAGATACCTAGTGCTGCCCTCTACACGAGGCAAATATATATTCATAGCACTGATTTATTTTAAACAACGACACTGATGGTGTCAGCATTTTTTAAGGGTGGATGAGTAGCCTAAAAAAGAAACATCCTTGCTGCAAAGGTTGACAAAAACACACAGAGACATGGGAACGACATGTTTCGTTTTGAAGATGACGGTAGAATGGTACCGATTCAAGACCCAAGAAGTTAGTTGATACACAAATGTGTTAAGTTGAAAATGTTGTGTCATATTGATTGATAACTGTGTTTTACATACTTGAGATCGAGGATAAACCGAAAAATGTCAAAAGGTAGCTTAAGGTATTTAAATTCAACGAAAGGAATACAAAACCTGAAATTCAATTTTGACCGACATTTAGGTGGTCGGGATCTGTCAGAATTAACAAAAACAATGTAATGACATTTGGATTTACCCAAAGCCTATAGCAAAAAAAAAAAAAAAAAAAAAAAAAAAAAAAAAAAACTTTTTGGTTTTGAAATTATTTAAGTTTGAACGTTATCGAGTGACAGGTTATACCGTCATTTTAAAATGTTTGACGTTAAACTTTCATACTGTCATCGTTTCAATGGAAACTCATTAAGTCTATTTATATTTTGTTGAGAAATTTGCAATTTAAAAGGATTTTTTACTGACAACAACTTGAAAAAGTTCGAAGTTATGCAGTTTTTAATTAATAAAGCAGCATATGTAGATTTTATATGGAGCCTTTACAGATATTAAATTTTGATATATATTTGCGGTATTTCAGTTTTAAGAAGAATTAACAAGTATCAAACGTAAATTCGCAAATTATAACAGTAGGAATCCACAAACTGGCGAATAGAAAATTCGTTTGAGTTTAACTTCAAAAACTCAATTTCTTGTTAATGTTTAATTGGCAGTGTTGTCAGCGACCACTCATATGAATGAAATGGCGAAATTCGCAGTTCGCAATTCGTCTATCATTTGTAAGGCACTTTATTATTTATACATCACGAACGTTATTCACAGTGTTTCATTGAAAAAAATGGGTTTCTGAAAAATTTAACACCAGCATGCGAACGAAATGTTCTTCCTGAACGAAACGTGAACGAAATACAAAACAACTTATCGACTGATGTAGCTCTTCAAAAAAAAAAGTCCAAATGCCATTAATTCTATTTATTTCTTTAAAGTTCTTTATTGCACATGAGCTGCGACCTGCGAATGCGAATAAATCTTTTAAGTGCTTTGCACATGAGCTGCGAATAAACCTTTTAAAAGCAAATTTTACTGCTTAGAGAATTTTTTCTTTGTTTTTACTTTTGAACGAAGTGATAAAGGAAACAATCAACAAATTTAAATAGAAAACACACCGTAAAATTAGTTTAAATTAGAAAATTTTGTATTTTAATAGTATTTACGCGACCAATTGTCAAACGTCAATTCGCAATCCACAACAGCAGGACGCATCCCACAAACTAGCGAATAGAAAATTCGCTCGAATTTAGCCTCAAACTCTCATGACAATTCGCAATTGTCAGCGACCACTCATGTGAATTAATTGTAAAAATACGCGAACATTCGCAATTTGCTGTTCGCATGTCATGTGCAAAGTTTTAAAAATTAAAATTTAATTTTCCTTTTGTCAGCAGTTTTGGCATTTGACAGAAAGTTGTACCTATTCGACTCTGTTCGTTCGCAAACATATCAGATACTAACCTGTCTCAGATAACATATCGCGGACTGCTACCCGTACCGCGAGCAATAAGTACTTTAAGGAGCCATATGAGTAAACGACATGATCGTCATTATTTAGTTTTTTGTTGTTTTTTCACTTCAATTGGTTTTTGACAGAATTAACGAAAGGCGTGCGCAGGAATTCCTAAAGGTAGGGGAGGGGATGGGAATCCATATTTAATTTTATTCTTAAAACTGATATTGTCGGTCCAAAGCAAAAGAACTAATCCAGATGGATATTGCGGCTTTTATAAATTAGTTCATACCAACTGTACAATTTTCAAGATTTATAGGAGTTTCGATAACCCTGTGTGGATACCAATACCAAATATATATCAATATAAATAATACCTTATCGCTGGACAGAATGGCGCAATATTTTAAACGATTCAGGACGATGTAGGTACTTTAAATATGATAGGTACTAAGTATGTAGTTTAAAATGAAGATTTTGTTGATTTTAAAGGACTTTAGCATCGCACTAGTTTATTAACGGCCATGTTATTGACTTGTTTCAAAGCTAGCAAAACTAGTTCTATAGGGGTTTCCAGTTTTAAGATTCTCAAAAATAATTATTATTGAAACGTATTTTGATTGAGATTTCAAAATATGGGGCTTATTGCGAATCAAATAGAATCAAGTCGAATAGAATTAAAGTCTACTATCGTTATTTCAAAATTCTATTCGTTAATATTTTTCTATTTGACTTTTTATATTTGTACTGAATGTTTTATATTTTTTTCTATTTGAAAGAAATATCATTTCTATCAAGAATTTTTATCGACTTTTGTCGAATAGACTTTTTTCGAATAGACTCTCGCAATAAGCCCCTATGTATGTATGACTATTTGGTGTGTTCAAGAAAATGATGTCGCTCTGAGATTTCCCCACTCATTCAAAAAGTTAGAAAGCGAATCCAATTTTTTTTTTCCTTAGAATTTTGACAGCTTAACTGCGAAATTTTGCTGAGGATACCTGTTCACGTAACTGAAATTGCTTACGGCTCTGAGATCTCATTTTCCTTAACCGGCCTATTTTGTATGTTTGAACAATAAAAATTTCTGAAAAACTTAAATAATCAAATAGAAGTAGTTTCGCCGTAAAACGCTTCGAAGTAAGTCAATAATTTGGCCGTTGTAGGAAATTTAGTAAAATCACCAATTTGATGTTTTATTTTTTAGCATCGTTCTTAAGCCATTCATACTTCATCTGTCATTTTCTTCATAAAATGATTTTTAATTAGTGTACATATTGCATTTAAATATGCTGCTCGCTGGTGCTTCAATTTCTTTGGCTCAATTTTGCGTTTTCTTAGTAATTCCATGATGTTTCTTCCATTCCTTCATTTCGCCAAAAACACTTGATATAAATATGTCAATCCTTCTGACGTTTCAGCCTGCAAAACCCAGCAAAGGATTGGTATTTAAGTTAGGTATATAATTAAAGTTTTTCTCCTGACCGAGAAATAACTCGTGACGTGTAATACGGGAACAAAAGTTAAATATACTTACCTACCTACAAAAAAAAACAGGTTGTAGGTTGTCACTTTGACATTTACCAATATGTATTACAAAGGTGTGTTTGTTTTGTTTGGTTTTGTGAACTGTCACTGTTTAGACGTGTTCAGATGGAGCATTTAAATAAAATGGGTTCAGTACGACTCTAGTTAGCCAAACAATAAAAAGTATTTAAAATTGATTTTAACGCACTGAACTATAATTTTGGAGCCTATTTCAAAAAATTGTGAAACGTTATTCAAGCGTTTTTTCATCCACTCAACGATTCAATTGAATATCTTCTTTTCCTTTCGTATTCCTTTCTGGGCACTGAATATTGTAGTGAGGAAGTTATCGAATAACGAGCATTTTTTTTATAAAATATAATACTCTACGTAAGAGGTTAGTTCTTGAAAAATGCATTTAAAAAAAACCTACAGAGCTCATTTTACTATTGAAATAATTTGTTTTCAATTTTTATAATACATATGTATATTTTAATGAACTCTTTTCTTTTGAATATAGTTTTTATTTATTGAGGCATTTCGTTCCAATTTTCATTCATTTATTTCCACATAAATCCTTAACCATGGTTGTATTCTACTTCAGAAATACATATACCTACTTTTTTTTTTTAATCCTGAAGTATCTTTTATGAAGTAGCTTCTGATTCTGATTGGTATACTTCTGTCTACAGAATACGAGCGCTGTATTATAAATTAAATAAAATTGTTCTCCAAAGCGTGGTACTTAAACTAAATATGTAAATATAACAGAGTTCTCGATGAATTTAATTAATTCTTGAATCGAGGAAATTTTTTCCTGAAAGCAATTCTCAATATTACTTAGCAAAATATTCATCATGCGGTTGAATCAACTTCACTCTAAACAATAATTACTCCAAGATTTTAAAACTCATTGTCAGTGAAGTTTATTTTTAGCTTTTAATCATTATAAATAGGAAGGAAGTGTCTGAAAATAATTTCAGTTCTCTCCTGAAGATAATTACGACCCAACTCACACAAACTCATTATTGGAAGTGGTTTGCAAGTACTCTTGGAACAACTTGAAACAGAAAATATTTTTTATAATTTCACTTTACCTAAAAAGTTGTTCAAATTCAAAAAAAAAATCACACACGACGCGACGACGGCGACGACGCTAGAGTCGAGACTCGAGAGTATCTTTTATGTTTCGAAGTCAACAAGGACTCATTCTTTCTCTAGTTGTTGTTCACGCTTTATAGAATGTTTCCCTTCGCCTCCGGCTCGTAATGTACATACCTTACATTTATATTTTTAGTTTTCTAAAAGCATGATAGAGAAACTTTTTTATGGTTGGCTATCTGTGGGTATGTCATGTAGTGTTGAATGTTTATTTGTTTTAAGGACTTTAGGAAACACGTCATAAACTAAAGCAATTCGCAATTGCCTTGCCGTTTTACTGTAAAAGAAAAAGGAATAAATATAAAAGCTTCTTGTTAGAGTTTCTTTTTATGTTCAAAGTAGCAAAACTGAAAACATACTGCATATAAAACTCATGAGAGAGAACGGTTTTATGTTTTTTTTTTCTGTTGCCATAAAGTTATCAATTATTCAATGATCGCGAAGGTAAAGTGATTTTATTTTATAACACTCTCTGAGGACAGGAGGTGTTTCATGGTTTATTTGTTTTTTTTGCAGAAAAAAAGTATGTCTTTCAGGACCTCCAGAATGTAGGTTATAATGATGGTGGTGGTTTTTACTATCTATAATATGTACATATGTACAAACACATTGTGTGTGGGCACACAATTAGGACAGTAAGTTTTTTTTTTATTTTTATTGCGATTTTTAATAATATATCCTAATTTTTTACAATATTTCGGAATTATTGAAAATTTGTTTAAAATGTCGCAAATTCCCGTATGTACATACATACATACTAGTCCAGTCAACGAAGACCTAAAATCATAAAATAAATGAAATAAATCGTGTAGTCTGGGTTATTTTTTTAAGTGGTAGGGGTGACCCTCAGGTCCAACATACCAAAAGTCCCCAGCCCAGGGCCGCGAGCTTAAGCCAGGAAAGGGGGTTAAAGGTCCCCTTTTTTAGTTTTTCGCGAATATTTCGAAATCGTAGGGCTTAAGTGAAAAAGTCTGCACTAAGGAATTAAAGTAAATTAAATTTGCTACAAAAAATGTTATAATTATATTTTCGCTTGGAGCAACACTAAAGAAGATGCGGGATGGAGAAATGTCAAGAAATCTAAAAAATCGGTCAATAGCCTACAAAATTTAGTGTTATTGATCAATTTTACCCAGAAATAACAGAAAAAGTAAGTATGTGTATTCAAAATTATTTCATTGATGATTTGGAAGAGAGTTTATGGCTGGTGAGGGTTAGAATTTCCTAATTTAATTTTTTTGCTACAGTGTTTGCATTCACTATGAAAAATATTGTTTCTTCAAAGCTAAAAAGTATGATGGATTTTTCCAAGTTACTGACCATGACTTTGTAAAATAATTTTCAGACATGTATAAGAAAAAAATCGTTTATCATAGGGGGATCTATGTCTCCCCGTTTATATTGGAGGGACCATTTTTTAAAGCATTGACGTAAAATGCATTAATAATAATTATTTAATTATTATTATTTATTTAATTAAATCTGCAGGAATGAAGGGGACCTACAGTTTATTGCCGTATCCGAAAGGCTAATGTGAGCGGCACTTTTCTGTTGCAACAGATACTCTTGGAGGTATTGTCAATTCCTTGCAAGAGGCAGTAGCCGTTTTTTATATTATTGTTAGTTGGACGAGGCTGGGGGATTGAACCCCAAGACCTCCGTCCATTGCACTAAATTGAATCTCAATTCGAATTTAAGCCCTGAACCAGATGTTATTCCGAAAAACATTCGCCAGTAGAACCACTTCAATATGGCTCTTTCAAATGGAATTTTTCCAGATGATTGGATTGGAATTTTTCTTATATAACCCCAGGACCCAGGTCAAAAGCATAAAATAGAAAATTATCGACCAATTTCAAAACTCAGCTATACCAAAACTATGAGCTATTGTGAAACAGAAAGTTTATTTTTATATAAAAGAGCATAATATATCTCCATTTCAACATGGGCTTGTGAGTGGCAGATCAACTATTACTACGAATTTATCTTTGTTCACCAAATATGTTTCTGATGATGCCCTTGAATCAGGTCTTTAAGTGGATGTTATGTATACAGATTTTCAAAAGGCTTTTGATAGCCATGCTATAACGCTTCTTATAAAAAAAAAACTCGGACATTTTGATTTTCATTCCTAGTTACTTAAACAACAAAAAACAAATGGTTAAAATTTGCAACTGTATGTGGAAGGTAATTTTTGTTTCATCTCTGGTGTTCCTTAAGGTTCCCATCTCGGACCTTTGTTGTTTTTGGTTTATGTTAATGAATTACCTTTACTGCTGGAACATACAGTATATTATTTGCAAATGATTTTAAACTATTTTCTACAGTTAAAAGTCGAAATGGTTGTCTTAGAGTACAAAATGATATAAATTAAATAGTAGATTGGTGTGAATGCTATCTTCTTTCGCCCAATATTAAGAAATGTAGTACTCTTTCATTTTGTAGGTCACAAATAAATATTTTATATGATAAAGTATTTTAAACACTGCTTTGAATAGACTATCGGAAGTCAAAGATATCGGGGTAGTGTTTGATGAAAAGTTAAGTTTCTCATTACATATATGGATTTAGTCATAGCAAAGGCAAATTCGATGCTAGGTTTTCTCCAAATAAATTGCTCAGAATTTTCTAATTCTTATGCGATTAAAGCATAAACTACACAGTACTTGTCCGCCCACATTTGGAATACGCTTCAGTTGTTTGGGATCCTTGCTACACAGTTTCAAAAAATAGAATTGAGAAAGTTCAAAAATATTTATATTTATATATTTACCGTGGTCAAAATGCGTCGGTTGGCACTCGTCCGGATGAGTTGCAAATGTTTTGCACAGTCAAAAACAGATGGTCGTATTAATAAACATTGTCTAACTTTAGACAGCCGTCCAAGTTTTTAAAAAACCTTTCTAATTGTTGCTAAAGTGATTTTTCGTTTTATCTTGCTTTAGATAACGTAATCTTTTGTCTAAACCTTGAGAAATGTAATATTTTTTAATTAAATAAAGCATATTTCCGACTGTTTCGAAATACTTAGACATAGTTTGAACGGCCAATAATCTAATTAATAAGACCAAGACTCTTTTGACATGGATTACATGTCTTTCTCGGACGGTGGGGTGTGATGTGGCGAAAAGAGAACCGTCACGAAAACATGTACCGCTCGCGCCCTACTTCTACGTGACTGTTTGCACTACAGACATCCTACATATAATAGGAATTGTTTTATAGCAATCGCCTCATAGTTTCAGGTGATAAGTTATCACGTTTGGGGTAAATTGCAGCTAAATTAGGAGTACTCAAATTAATTTGAGCTCAATTTCTTCGGATATAAAAGTGCCACTGACGTCATTGATATCTCATTCAGAAGGGTTTGAAAAAGGACATCCCTACGCGTATTTTCCATACCGTTTTTCACGTTATAGCACATAAGACATGTAATCCATGTTCGGTAGGTGCCACAAGGGCGATCTACCAAGAGATTTTTTTTTTTAAGAAATTGTACTCGTTGAAGCTGTTGATAAATAATAAATAAAGACCACGGAATGAAAATATTTGATATTTTACAACATTTTCTATGACAAATAGATGTATGGTTTTTCAACTAGGTGATATTAGTTGCAAATGTTTTGCACTTCACTGTAAAGTGGTTTTTATCAGCCTTTGGCTTCTTATTGATAAAAGTAGCCTTTTTTATTTAAAAAAAAATAGCATTTTCTAACCGAATAAACCATGAAAAGCTTGTCCCAAGGAGGATTGCTTAGATGTCATAGCAATCAAAAATTTCACGTTTGAGTTGTGAAATTATTGTTCTGCATTTGTTAACAAAAAGAGTTTCTTTTTGTGTTTCTGTGAAACAAATTGTTCTTGAAAATATTCTATTTGATTTTAGATGTTTTTTTTCGTGAGGCATATCCGCTTAAAATATAACTTGCATGTTAAATACCACAAAAAATCCGCTTGATAAAAAAAACAATGCATTCAAAATCTTAAATTGGATAAATTTAAGATTTTTAAATTTAATTGAGTTCCAGAATCGCATAAGGCATATTTGTGAAGTAATAAAATCAAAAATCTCAGTGAAAACTGAAATGATAAATTTTTCATCACTTCACAGCTTCAATGAACGTGAATCGACCGACCCCCTGGGGCCTATTTCTGCGCTACTACATCAGCTACAATGTAATAGTATAACAGTTGTAATACATCATTTCTGTTTCAAACATACATTGGTTTTTCTGGTGTAGTACATCAATGTAGCTTTGGAGAATTGACTGGAAATATTGGAAAAATGTATGATTCTGTTTCACAGCTTTTGATACTACATTGTTGTAGTACAACTAACTATAAATTCTTGTTACATTCTCACAACAAAAATATTTGCTGTGATTGTTGTATACCATCAAAAAATGGCTGGATATAAAAGAAAATATACGAATGTAAGTATTTTTTTGTTATTTAAATATGAGAAATTCAAAAAATGTATGATTTATCTTTTAATTTTTTTATATAGTCGGTGAAGGAACAGCCAATGGAGTGTTAATAAAATCTGTTGGAGCGGTGATAAAGTATATTTGTTGCAATTGATTGGATGGGCAATGAATGCTCCCAAGCGTTCAGCCAAAAATTCAATACACATTTTTGGCATCCTGAATCTTTAAACAAAATAAGGGTCTTCCAAATTAAAATTAATTCGCTGTAAATATGTTTTCGGTCTTCTTTCAATACGTATGTTGAATTCAAAATAAACGTCGAAAATATTTACTTATGTCAAAATCCATTTATTCTTAATTTATCTTTATTTATTTTTATTTATTTATTTGTGTCTTCCAAAATCGAAACTAGCACTCTTTTCCCAAAAAAATTATATAAACGTCAAACGAGCTACACATTTACTACATCAACGAGCTACATCATACAACACTTCCAGTTGTAGTTATGAAACAGAAAAATGTAGTTGATGTAGTTATACTATTTTGCTGTAAGATGTAGTCGATGTAGCTGCTGTAGTAGCGGAGAAATAGGCCCCTGATGTCAATAATCGTAAGAAGAAATATCAAACTTTAAAAGAAGAATACAAGACCGACCCCCTGATGTCAATAATCGTAAGAAGACATATCAAACTTTAAAAGAAGAATACAATTAATAAGTTCATCTTGGCAATAGAAGCCTAGAATGAGTTCCAGTCTTTAACTTAATAACAACTTTATTAGTAATTATAAAAATTATCTTTAGCTGCAGACTTTTACAAAGAACTTTCCCATATTTACATATATTGAACTTTAACTTAAAGAACTGAAATGAAAACTTTTTCACTGTAGTATAAACATACGTAGCATTTCTTCTCTTTTATGTATGTAGTTTGTCTAAAAACGGGTTAAAGAATAAAAATAAAAAATTGAGTGTATAATACTTCCTGAAAGTTTTTCAATTTAATTATTTCTTCCTGTTTTTCTTGGCGCCGCCGCTAAAATTTCAATTGAAAATAATTTACTTAAAGGAGCAAAGGAATTAAAATAATAAGTGAAGTCTCGCACTAGAAACCTGGGCCTTAGGTCAGCCGCACATTTTAATTTTCTTGGAATAACAAATTAAAAAGTTGTTTTCATTTTTTTTGTTTTTTGCAAAATTTAAAATCTTTTCATTGATTTTTGTGATTCAGAACTTCAGAAGAAAAAATCCCTCTCTACTTTGGTTATGGCTAGGTTATAACATTTCTTATTTAGAAGTCCTTAGCCAATAACTTTTTTTTGACGACATAAAGATATTGTTATATTTGGAAGCGGAAAGGTTTCCTCAGAAAATATAATAATTGCTTTGATGGCTTAACTGAGGAATTTCTGTCAACATTTTTTGTTGTTTCCCTTTTGATTAAAGATGATTTCAAAAGAAAGTCAATTCGGCTTTTTTCAGCCCCATTGTTTTTTTTTTTAATTTTCTTGTGAAACTCAATCTAAATTACGCCTCCAATAAGTCCTTAATTTCTATTTGTTATGTTTTTTATTTAATGCCTTGTGGCGTTATTAGAAATAAACTTTAAAATAAGCTTCAACGTCGATGTGTGTGAAAGGAAAAAGAACAATTAACAACAAGGGTAAAGTATCAATTTTTGTTTTCTTTTCCAAAAAAATTAATAAATAAAATGAAAATGAAAATGGCCAGTTAATAAGTTTGAATCAAAAGGAAGATATAAGGTTTGCGATTGGTGGAAAATGTCGCTAAATAGAAATTATCTCTAATTGAAAATAGGTCTCAATCCCAACCAAAAATGTAAATTAACTCCGAAAATTTGTGGTATAGATGAAAGCGAACAATAACGAAAATTGATTTAACTAACTTTTGTGAGCTGGAGTTATTTTTTATTTAATAATGTCATGTTTAAAGTTTAAGATTGTACTAAATAATAAGTCTAGGCAAGAAATGCGGGCTTATGTGACAATTATTTGTAATAGGCTAGACGTTTTAGTGTTCCACAAAGTCATATAACAAAATTGTTGGCGTATTCCACTTCTGAACGCTTTCCTTATTTTTTTTCGTTTTGTTTTCAAATTAATTTATTTGAATTCCTATCGGTTCAAGAGAAGAAGAAGTTTCAGCAATTTTAACTCGCCGATTTCGGCGGATTAACTGTGGTTCAACGATGGTTCAAAAGGTTCAAGTATGTGATAATAGTCAATTATTTGAGGTCCGTCAAGCTGGGTCCACCACAATGGAAATTCAAAAATCTACCTATGTAGGAATTAGGGGATAAGTGGGGCTCCTTCGGGATTGGAGTACTAAATCAGCCCCAAATTAGCCCTTAATTCCTGCATAGATAGATTTTTGAATTTCAGTTGTGGTGGACCCAGCTTGACGGACCTAATTATTTGCCTGAACCATCGCTGATTTCTCAATTAATCTACCGAATTCTTTGAATTAAGAATCCTGAACCACGATTATAAAGCTGGCTCTTTAGTGCGTAGTGGGTTACTTAACTCATATTTTACTAAAGCTAAAAGTACAAACGATTGGTACATCTTACAATATTGTCTGATCTGTCAATGCTCTGACATTAGCTGACAATAGCCAAATACCTGCCTGTTTGTTAGCTAGAAACGTTGTACGACGTAGCAGAATTTGCTGTCAAAACCAATAGGAAAAAAACCCAAGTTTGCGAAACATGGTGAAAGTTGCAAAGAAACAAAAGTAACCAATCAGACCTATTGCTAAGTTGTCTGTTCACTCGGTTGCCAGATTTTGTCCCAAAATCTTACAATTACATTGTCAGGTGGGGTTGGCTGACAATTGCCTGACAATGACGATTCTGCCAATATTGTCAGGTTAAAAAATGTTAGATCTCGCGATTTGATGATTTGTTTACAAAAATTTGGTTGGTTGACAGGCATTGTCAGACAAATTAAAACTTTGTTTTTGTTGTGTTCACTACAGAGAAAGTGTGAACAAGAATAAATCCACATGGAACAAAAAAAATTTTACTTTCAATTTTTTTAATTTCATACGCTTTGGGAGACAGCAAGGATGCCAGCCGATGTCTGTAGAGTCTGCATCTGTGATAATGTTGCATCATTTTCCATGAAACAATTTTTCCCAATGTTTTTTTTTTTTTCAAAAGGTAGCAGCATAAATTCGTTTTTGTACTCGTCGAATGAAGATATCGTCATTAATTGTAAGATGTCCTAAACAACGTCGATTGGTTTGAAAACGTTCTAATTGTCTGACAATACCTCTGTTCGTTTACTGCCCAAAAATACCCATTTTAGTCCGAAGTTCTGTCAAAGTTCATAAGAAAATAATAAATTTGACCAAATCTGGCTGATTTGGAAAGTAAACGAACAGATCCAATAATAAAAATTATTTGTTCAGACAATTGTCAGATACCTGACAATTTACTGTCGTCTAACAATGAGCTGACATTGATGTTTTCGAATGTCAGAAAAAATTGTAAGTCCACACGGTTGTAAGACATTTGGGACAATTCTTACATCTGACAATCGTCTGTACTAACTTTAGTTCTAGTTTAAGACCCATTAGATCAATGCAATACATTGTAGGCCAGTCGGCAGACGTTTTCTTTTTGCAAAAATAATATGATAAAATTTTATGATTGGAATTATTAGATTAAAAACTAAAATGGCGGGACTGTAAGTGTTGTGCATCAGCTGCCATTTTGAAAAACGCGTTTTAGCCAATATCTCAAGGAACATCTTTTCTATAGGAAATTTAGTTATCTTTCTTTTTTTCATAAAACATTTTATTATTAAAGTTATACTTTAAAGTATGCAATTTTTAGTTTTACTCTAATACCTCCTTAATGGTTGATATTATGAAAAAAAAAACATCTAGCACAAAGTTGCATACTTTAAGGTGCCTTAACTCTGAAAGTATAACTCCGATAAAAAAAAAATCTATGAAAAAAAGAAAGACAATTAAATTTCATATAGAAAAGTTACTTACAAATTTTGTGTACCATAAGCCGCTCTCGAGATATTGGCTAAAACGCGTTTTTTCAAAATGGCGCCTGACGCACAACACTTACAGTCCCGCCATTTTATTAAGTATACTTAGAAACAACCCACCTACCAATTCCAATCATAAAATTTGATCATATTAGTTTTGCATTATGGAAAATCTTTTTTGCCTCTGGCGACTGGCCTATTGGTCCTGTTCTTGTCTATGTATAACCGAAATCGATTCTGATACGACATGATTATCGATGATAAGAAATTTTGTTTTTTTTTTTTGTATTAGGTCTGCAAGTCTAATGCCGGATTTACACGAGTGACAAAATGTCATTAAATTTGTCATTTTATACCAATAAATTGTCATTCGGTTTTATGACAGTTAATTGGTATAAAATGACAAAATTAATGAAATTTTGTCACTCGTGTAAATCCGGCATAAGAATAATAATAATATGGCACATTTTGCCATCTCTGTAGTTTTGTATTATACCTTTTAAATTTTTCCCCGAAATTATATTAATTGCTTTATTTGTTTTTATTTTAAATCAATATTACTAACGCTTGTTTTGGTTTTTTTTTTGCAGGTAAGTGCCAAATTTATAAGCCTTGTGAGTACAGTAAATTTAAATTATCTAACTTTTGCATATAATTTTAATGAAAAGGTGGATTCCTATGAATCTCTTATATTGGGTCTGTTCGTTTACTTCCCAAAACAGCCAGATTTGGTCCATTTTTTTTTTATATGCAACTTTGGACTAAAATGGGCAGTATTGGGCAGTAAACGAACAGAGGTAATATTTACGAAAAAAAAATGTTCGTAATAACGTCAATCGAACACACCTAACAGCTTTCAGAACGTCACTTTTGCAACTTGGCCAGTTAACAGACGGTGTTTACATTAGACTCACTCCACGCGACTCATTTTGACGTCTCTTGATCTTGTTTTTCCCACTCCCACCTCATGATTAACCTCATGCGGTTTTTCATTGGTAAATTTAGATTTCAATGAAAAAATTGATTTATTTTGTTGCGAATGGAACATAATTTTAAATTGATTTATTTTTGTCATTGTATTTGTGCATTATAACTTCTATGTCAATATTTCAAAAAAATCTTCATCCGTCGATTTACTTTTAGAAGAGAAATATGAACTTGATAAAGTTGCTGGTTCATTTTAAACTGCTACCATTTATTTATTAGCAATTATTTTCCACATTTTTCAACATAATTTTCACAACCGAAATGTCAACGAAAAACATTTGCAAACTGACAGCTGGATTTATGTTGGTATTAGTACAAGGAGGGGTAATTCTGTCGAAAAATTTAGATTTGCAAATTTGATTTAAAATCAAAAATAAATTAATTTATGTTGCCCAATGGAACTCAAAAAGAGGGGAAATTGTCTTTTTGACAGATCCAAATCAAAAATAAATTGATTTATTTTACCAATGAAAACCCCATTAGTTTATAGATCTAAGCGAAGTGAAATTTTCATACATAAAAGCTTTTTCCCAGGCGTGAAAAATACAATAAAATTAAATGCAGTTATTTTAGCGACAAGGAGTAAGAAATTTGTTTCGAAGTTAAATTCAACGGACAGCCAAACATAAAACAATTTGTTTTTTACTTCGTAGGCTGTGGTTACGTCGAACGCTAGTAAGCGAGCACGCTAGCTAGTGCTAGTTCACGCTAGTGCGCTAGTAAGAAAATTGTGGATGATTTTTCGCGGTAGTTCGATTCACATTTTTCTTGGTATTTGCTGCTGCAATTCGTTGGAAAGTCCATTTAGCATTTAGAAAGAGAACTGATCGGGCTAGTAAGCTTGAAATTCAAACGAGTGTTGATCTGCTAGCTTAAAGGCCTTCCACACTATCCCACTGAGTATTAACACATGTCAAAAATATGAAATTTCATCCTACACATCTTACACAATTTGACATGTGGTAATACATGAAAATTTTTAGGATTGGTTCTAAAGCCATCACACATTCTATCCCACTTGGGGGTTTGAGGTTATGGTGAACGGATTTGCTTGGACGCAAGTGTGGATGCAAAATATGAAAACATTTTCTTCACACAAATTTGGCAGTCGTAAGTAATTCTATCCCACTTTTTTGACATGTGTTAATACTCGATGGTCAACAATATCTTGTATTTTTCACACGAAAAAACAAAATCGGAAGAGATTTTGCTGTATCTTCCTTTTAAACTACCTTGGTTGAACGCACACAAACGTAGTGTGAAGAGGAACGTCAAAAAAATCTCCTGAATTTGGGAGATTTTGTTTACCCTTCATTCTTTCTGCCCTTGCTGGAAATAATTTATCTATACATTAGATTTACTAGCGCCAATTATAGCACACTCGCTTACTAGCGTTGAACGTAACCGCAGCCCAGCCTTTCGACGCGAGATTTATTGATGCTTCATTTCGATTTTGACTTCACTTCGCATTGATGTATAAGCTAGGCTTCAGAAAGAGAAAGTCAAGTGAAGCGAGATATAATTTTTTTTTTAAATTAAAATTTGTTTTGCGATGCGAATTTACAGATTTAAAGAAAATAAATATAATAAAGTAATAAAAGAAGTCAAAGTCACGCCTTTTTTATTTTGATATTGACTTTTTATTTTAAAAATAAATTTGGTGGCGCAACTACTCCTGATAAATCAGAGCTTAGTGAGTAGTGACTTACAATAAAAATCTCAATCATTCCTGTGTGCGTGTTATTATGGCAGAAATGTAAGGGACCTATATACTTCTGTCGAATCCGAACGGCACTTATTCGCAGTGTTGCCAGATGAAAAAAATCTCCCCCCAGAAAAAAAAAAACACATCTTTTTTTCAACTTTTTTATTTTTATGTTTTATTTACAACTCATATGTACATGTACATATGTACCTAAAATTAGGTACTATAAGGTATTCAAATAGTATGTAAATAAAAGTTGTTTTTATTTAAAATTTAATTGAATAGAAGACAGTATAGTTGTATTTTTGAAATAATTGGATTTTTTTTTCTCTTTTGGCATTTTATAAAATTGAATGTAGATAAAAAATAACATATATTCCAATGACCAACGACAACAAATAAAATTAAAATAAGAGCCATAGTTTAAATTGAAGCTGACATTTGAAGTTGAAAGTGTAACGAATGGCGATTATTATTGAACGAGACAGAAAACATAAAAAAAAAATTATATTATCCATTTCTTTAATAATCTTTTGTGATTTAGTATGTATGTATGTGTAAAATTAATCACCCCAGATTTCCCCCGAAACATCGCGTCCCCCCATATTTCGTCCCCCAGACTTCCCTCTGACTATGCAAAAAAAAAACCTAAATCTGGGGGAGGGGGGGGGTAAACCCCCAAATTGGCAACCCTGCTTATTCGTGACAAAAGGTTAGTCTTGGAGGATTTGTGATGACTTCCTCGCCAGATGCAGTAGCCGTTTTTTGTTTCAAGGTGGAAGAGCCTGGCAATCTAATCCGAATCTCCGGCATGACAGTCCTAGACACTATTCATAATGCCACGGCTACTATGGACATATTTGTATTTAAAAATAAGTTTCAAATATGTAAAAGCTAAAATGAGATCTAATTTTCTTAATGGAGACTCATTCTAAAAAAAAATTAATAATAGATGCGCAAATCCTTAAATCTTGTTTTTTCATATTTTAAGCGTATTATATTTTATCCTTGAGAAATAAGTATCGACAAAAAAATATTATTAATGCAGAACTCGTTGAATTATCATATGAGGCTTTTTATGTGCTAATGGACTTGCTCTTATGCCGCGTTCCTCAACAGATTTCGATACTATAGAGCGCCTCATGCTTTTTATTTATTTAAAATGCTATTTTTTTCCTGGTATCTATTCTTAGAACCTTATTCCCTTATCTGGCAGCTAGGAAGGCGCCTGGTGTGGACCATAGCAATTCCACAAGGGCTCCTTACAAATCAGAATCAATTTTTTTTCCAAAAAAAAAAAAAAAAATACATAACGCAAAACCAACATCACATTAATTTGAATATTATTCAAAGTACATCGCTCGCTGGTACGAGTGTACGTGTACACATTCACAAAATTAATGGAATATGTCTGCCCCCAAAAGATATCTCAAATCCCTGTCGAACACATGATGCCACTGTAAATTTAAATAAATAAAAAAAAATCATAGGTTCTCATTTCGTATATACAGGGTGTTTGGTATACTGTGCACAAAAACGCTAGAGGGAAAAAAAGAAAAAAATCATATAGGAGGGGGGGGGGGGGGGGGGAGTTTAGTTCCCCCCGATTAGGCGGGAGGGGCAATTTTCTAAAAAATCGACATGAATTAGAAAAAAAAAATTATTAAAAAACCACGGCAACACCTACAATGTCATGCCATACTTTTTTTAAAAGCCAGAAGCTCGTTCTTTTATTTTCTTTTTAATTCAAATTATTTGAGAGAACAGTAACTCGAATTAAAAACAGAATAAAAGAATGGATTTCTGGCTTTATAAAAAAGTATGACATGACATTGTAAGTGTTACCGTTGTTTTTTAATATTTTTTTTTCTATTTTAAGCCGATTTTTTAGAAAATTTCCCCTCCCGTCTAAACGGGGGGAAATAGACCCCCCTCCCAAACGATTTTTTTCTTGTCTAAATCCAACCTACTCGCTCTAGCTTTTTGGTGCACCTTTTAACGAACACCCTGTAGATATGCCGCATATACGAATTCCAAATTATTACGCTTGGGATTATATTTTCACAAATAATATAAAATCAGTCATTAACACCAATTCTATTCAAAAATACCGAAATGCTGTTTAATATCCTTTCGCTTAAGCACACACATCCGTGCATCCACCGCTCACAGGATATTAAGTATGAAATTCTTAAATCTACTATGCATTCATTGTCCAATGGCATGTGAAATTCATATTATTATTTTTTTTAATACAGCTGCTGCACAGCAGTATACAGTTTAAACGACACGAGCGATGACACGACACGCTTTATTTTTAGATGCAAATATTTGTGGATATTTTGTATGTTTATTATTGGCCTGGATTTTAAAGCGAATCCTTGTTTTGAAAAGAATGCGAATACCGTCTTCATCTATGAAGAGCGCCACTGTTCTGGAATATTTGCATATGAATTGAAATGAATGAGAATGCTATTTATGTAGGTTGGGGATTTTAATTCGACAATATATTTTATATCCCTTAAATAAATACAACAAAATAAAAGAAGTGCGATGACAGATTTAATGTTAAAAAATGCTAATTGAAGGAGAGGAATTCAAATAATTTATTCCATTGAGAGAGATGATGATGAATATACGTAAATTATAGAGCAGTCCATTGAAAGCGGACAAACATTTGGCTATAAGAATCTCCATTCGAATGGCATCATTTTGGGAATAATGTAAATGGAAATAGAAAGTGTTGTGTGATTTCATCGACCTTGTTAATGAAAGTTAATGAGACAGAAAAGAACTTGTCATAATGAAAGTCCTTGTTCAAGAATTCCTTGTCGATGCCACTTAGCCGCACTAATTTTCATTTGACATTGACAATCATTGCTTATAATCTTCTGTCTAAATAATGGTGTCAGCAAAGATTTTTTAGCTGAGTGTGTTCAGTCGATATGGGAGAAAAGTGTCAGTGAATTTATTGATTTAACTTAAATTCACATGATGACAGTGTAGTTAAAATTAAATATAAAAGGACTATGAGCAAATTTGCATGTAGTGTGTATGAAGTATGATGGACAGGGACACTAAACCAAGTTGTATAGGTAAGGTCGAGATAAGACAATTTGTATGAGTTCCATGAAATGTTTCCCGAGGGACAATAAAAGGAACAGTTTTCTTAAATAAAACTGGTAAAGTAATTTTAAACAAAATATCAACAAAATGAAGTGAAGATGAAGTCATTTATTGGATATAAACTAGGTGAAATTATAAAACAAAACGATAAGCTTATCACTGAACTGGGCCGATAATTTTATACATTTTTTTACTTGCTCTGTAGGGAAAGTATTGGTGCGTCAGTCTGTGCGTCCGTGCATCCCTCTTATCTAGTAGATTGTAGATCTCAAGCAGTTTTTTGTAACAATTCAATGTCTTCTTTTCTGACTTTGCTTAGAGGTGTTCCACAGGGCTCTATCTAGGGTCCATTGCTGTTCTCTATGTAAAATGATCTTCCTTTATGTTCACTAAAGTCATCCATACACATGTTTGCGGATGATGTTCAACTACACTAACTTGTCAAAACAATTAAGGGAACAAAAATAAAATCACTTTTTTTTAGTGTTTTTTGAAGAGCCGTATCTCTGTGAAATTGAGATAAAACAAAAAGCATTCTGAAGCTTGGTGTTTTTTGTATTGAGAAATTTTAAAAAATAATTTTTGTTAGGTACCGTTATTGCGCAATCATAAGAAGCAGCACGACCCAAAAATTTTAATTTTTTTTTTTTTTATTTTTTCAACACTGTCATTTTCTATGATTTTTTTTTTGGGCCAATTCAATATTTCCTTTCAATACCTTGTCTATTTAGCTTTAAGGTCGTCGTTTTTAATAGTTCTACAATTTTTTTTCAGAGGAATATCTGGCTTTGAATGAAAACACAGACTTCTGACTTTCACTACCAATATCTTCGCAAGGAATCACGACACCGAAAATTTAAGCGCAGTTTTAAAAACTGGAATGAATTTTCTACAAGATTTTTTCAAAACTTTATAAAGGTTATTTTTTTGTGGCTCCTCACCGTTGCATTCAGAAAAGGTCAATAAAACGACTTTGTAAAGACTTTTTGTAAATCTTGGCCTGCTTTACAAATATTGACTGAAGGACTTAATTTGGTAAGACAATTTAAAGAACTATAGACCAGTATTCTTTTTTATTTTATATACATATGTATGTGACGTTTCAGGCGTGATAACACCTTTCTTCAGACAGATTATATAAAATTTTAAGATAACGAAGTGTTATGCGAAATATGCATTGCAAAAAGGTAATAATTTTTGAGAAAAAATGCCTTATTTTCAATTTATTCGTATTTCCCCGCCTATATTTTTCCAAGGCCTTGAATGAACTCGCCAATTTTTTGTATGAACAAAATTAGGAATCAATAAGCGGTAAGTTTAATCGAAGAAAGAAATCTCATATTTGAACCCAAGTATTTGTTCTCAAATTAACGCAAATATGAACACTTTGAGTGTGTTTCTTTATTCATTCTAGATGTTCAGAATATTCGGGATACAAGTTTTGCGTTTCTTTATTCCACGGAATATTCCTTTTCCAACCATTCTGTTGTTCTTTTATTCATTTGGAATACGTTCAGTTTTTTTGACGTTCCTATTCTCTGGCAAATTCACATTTATGTTAATTATTTAAAACAACAACATAACGAAAATAAATGTACCATGATATAAATGCTATGCAATGCATTTAATGAAAAATTTCATAAACTTGCCCGTTCAACTATTTCTTCTTCTAACCCCCAGTTTCACAGTGTAAATTTAAACTCTGCTTTTGGTTAAAACTTGAGTTCAACACTTAATTCAATTTCACAGTGTACGTTTAAATCTGAACTAAGTTCAATCTGCAGTTTAAGTTAAACGCTTGTATTCTGCCGTTTTAATATAAACTCTCCCATCCATAAAGTAAAAATCTTTCCCATGCTCGCTCTTCGCTCATGTGTTTCTCTTTCCTCTTCAAAAGAAATATGCGCTTCAGAGAAAATGGTAAGGTAGTTCGGTAATATAGTTCGTTTAATTGAACTAAGGTTCAGTTTATGCTGTGAAACCAAGGAGTTAAACGGAGTTAAACTTTAAATTTAAACTTAAGTTCAGGTTCAGCTGATCTTAAATTCACCTTTCGGCCGCCATCTTGGATAGTTTTCATTTAATGTCTCGGGTTTTGTTGTTCCTACAAAAAAGTTTGTAAAACAAAAAGTGTGAAGAATTAAATTTCCTATTTTTTATGTTAAGAACATTTTTTCCATATTTTAACTAGGTATTGAAAAAGTTACAGGCCAACAAAGTGAAAAAAATTCAATATTTTAAAGAATTTTTTTTAAATTTAGCACATAAAAAAAATATGTAAGTACTAAAAAACTTGTAGAACTTTAAATTCTCTACAATTTTGACATACATCCTTTTTTATACTGCAATTGACAAAAAAGATATGAATATTTTTGTTTATTAAAAAACACCGTTTTATAATGTAGGTAAAATGGCTGCTTCATCGATAATTCAAAATCTCTCTTTGGCAATATTTTCTTTTCGCGAGTTGTAAAAATGCGTGGATAAAACTTTGTAACAAGTGTTAGGAAAGAACACCCCTTGTAAGGGGTACACGAAATATCACTGAAAATAGTCTTCTCCAAAAGGAAGAGTAAATTGGCAGTGTTCCATGTTTGCTATTAAGCGAAGTACCTTTCGAATGATGAACAAAATTTGGGGGTGTCACAAACTGCTGAGTCGGATTATAAATGCATTCTTAGACACCAATCTTGTGGTCCTAAATAATCTAGGAGCCAATATTTAGCTATATTTCAAAATGGCCGCTATAAATTCCAAGACGGGTGTCGTGTAGGAAAGCTAAGCACATACATAAGTAGGTGGTACCTGGAAAAAATTTAGTGCTTTTTCCGATGTGTCCACATTTTCAAGCTAAGTGACCCTAACATTTAAGTACACAAAGCCTTGCATCTGGTAGTTTAGTCAAAGTGGCACTCAACTCTGCTATACCTACTATTAAGAAGATATTGAAAATAATTATTTTAGAAAAATTAATCCATAACAGGCTGAATACTAATATATTTAGATAGTTTTTGTTTTTTTCATTATTTGCACTGTTTTTAATCAAACAAATTCATTTAATAAACTAATAATTATACTTCTGGATAGTCCATGTTCGGGTCGTTGCATTTTAGTCCTTTCCATTCCAATGGAAAAAGTCTCTTCCATATATCAAATCGCTCTAAAAATAACCTTTCTTTCATCACAAGCTCATCTCCGATTTCCAAAAAGTTTTCTTTTTTCAAATCAAGTGGCTTCCAATTAATGTTTTTTAGGTAATCATCTTTAGGATTATTTGGATTTCTATAAAAAAAAAAGTGTTAACATCAACTTAAAATGATTCAAACAAAGGGCAATCCAAAATACTTACCCAGTCTTAGCGAACTGTGAAACAATTCTTGTTAGTCTTTCAACTGTCTTATCCTCAGGATCACTTTTCGAATATATTGGAGATATATAGGTATTGTGAAGTAAATACCATAAATCATCATGATGAACTGATCCTGTATTATATTTAAATTAAAAAAAAAAAATAAGGAAAAATAGTTAAAAGATAAGTAACATAGAAAAATAATGAGTTGAAGAGCAATCCAACCATAAGCAGTATCTCCCGGATATAAGAAATCACTGAAACGTCCTTTGTATGAATATCTGTAGTAATAAACCGGGACATATCGTGCTGCCAAATGAGCAAATCTATGCACTGGAAAACCAATAATAGCATCACTGAAAAGCTAAATATAAAATTTTGTTCAATTATTTCCATGAATTCGTATGTGTAGAAATTTTTCTTAAGCCGGATCCTCACATGTCTCGTGTGGTGTGTTGTGGACTGAGTACACTAATCAAGTGTGCTGTCTTACAAGCTGACATTTTTTATTTTTTATTATTCTGTTTTAAGAGAATTGTTTTCTCTTGCCCGCACACTAAAAAAAATGTCTTCGTAGCGTGGTATGGCGCAATCGTTAAAAAATTGATTTCGATACAACACACCACTCCACAACACACCACACGAGACATTCGTGGATCGGACTTTACTCACCTTTCCGAAGGGCTCAAATGGAATATCACTACTCAAAGTTTGGTTTTGGAGATATTCACTTCTGAGGACAGTGCTGACATACCTCGATTTAGGAGTATTCCTTTCGTATTTGAGAATAATTGGAGCCTGTGTTTCCCATTCCTCATTGAATTTCTTTGTAAGTTTTTTATCTTCCAACATAACTATATAAGAAAACAATGTTTTTTTTTTTAGACTTGCAATGTAAACATTTAAAAGACTGAGGTTATAACTGTATCAAGTCCTTTGAGCTGGTTAAGAATTTAATTTCTTTTAAGTGGTTCTGTTCGATATTATTCATTTTGCTAGAAGAATTTTTTTCGGACCTACGGAAACTATGTTTTTATACAGAACCGTTTGCTTAAACAATTCTTTTGTTGCTCGGAGTTGCCGGCAATAGAGAGTAACAAAAGTTGCTTTCCATCGCCCACTAGGCAATTTCCGAGCAACACTGACTTTTGTCGCCATATTTTTTTGTGATGGCTGCTTTCCGGTTGTCTGGCTATGTATAATCGTAAGCTGGCAATCCGAAATAAATTAATATTTATAATTATAAAATATTATATTATTATGTGTACTCACATTGTTGAAAAAAAGGAAATCACATTCCATTTCCAGAAATTGGCTAAAATGACAAAGGGTAAAAAGGAAATGCACGCCATTTTGGCATCCACAATGACAAGTGGAAACGCCATTTTGACATCATATTTTTGACAAATAAGGATGCCGGCAATAAAAAGTTGCCTTGTGAGCGAGGGTAAGCAACAAAAAGTTGCCGGGAAAAAAGTTCCGCGAGCAACTCCGAGCGCAACAAAAAGTTGCCTAGAGGGCGCTCTCCCATGTAACCTTATGTAATTGGATTGGGAGCAACAAAAAGTTGCTGGGGCTAGCAACAAAAAGTTGCCTAGTGGCGATGGGCCTAAATGTTTATGTTCAACTTAAGCGCGTTTGTTCTATTTTTACGCTAAAGTAAGTTGTCTAATCAAATGATGGCGCTTATTTTCAGATTGCGTTCCCCGCCACAGTTTTTCTTTGTTTAGAGATCAATATTTTTTTACTAGCTCCTCAGAAAATTATTCTAAATTCACTGGTTGGTTTTTTTTTTTTCAAAACTTACACTTGGCAATTCGCACAAATTCATCTTTTGTCATTCCAACAATTAGTGGAGTCTTTTGGAATCTTCCCTCCTGATAAACTTCCGTTGGATTTTCAATTAGAAATCTCTCCTGTCCGTGATCCTTTTCTATAACTTGCAACATATAATATCCAAGGTCGTACAAATCTAGGAAAGTCTTTACAAATTCTTCAGCGGGTGTCTACATACATATTTTATGAGAAAATTCTATGTTACAAAAATCATTGATTTCATACTCAAATACTTACTTGTCTTAAACATTTCATCATGGCATCTAAATTTTGTGTGGGACACTTTACTAATTCGGCCTGTTTTTTAGCTAAGTCCAATTGATTTTCGGGGAATTTCTCCAAAGGTATTGGTGATGCACTCATTGCGATCCCGCGGTGAAATAATCCTCTGGACATGGGTGACACCATGTGAAAGCCAACACTTACACTGCCTGCACTATAGCCAAGCAATGTTACTGAATTTGGATTGCCTCCGAAATTTCGTATATGATCTTTAACCCAGCGTAATGCAACCACCTGATCCTTCAATCCAGCATTGCCGGGTGCATCTGGTGTGCCTGTTGCAAGGAATCCTAATGCTCCCAGGCGGTAATTTATTGTCACCAACACTATATCACGATCCATTAGAAATTCGGGGCCAGCAAATGATTTGCTGAGGGCTGAGAACACATAAAAAGCACCTGGATGGATGTACACAATAACCGGCTTCAATACCTTGGGATTAAGGCTTTTCGAATAGATATTCAGGCGAAGACAATCCTCAGAGTTGTCAGTTGAATTGAAGGGCTGCTGGGGACATTGTGGTCCATCTTTAGTGGCATCGAAGATTTTTGGTTTCCACGAGTCCACTGGTTGAGGGTTTTTAAATCTCAAGTCGCCTACTGGAGATTTGGCATAGCGGATGCCTCGAAAAGCATAAAAATCATCTCCCAATCGAGATTTCAAAACAACTCCGCGAATGGCACCTAAATTTGTAGAAACCTCTACTGCAGCTGTCGAGGAGACAGTTATTATTACTGCGACACTCAAAACGATCCATAGAACTACCATTGTAAGTAATAACTAAATGAAAGATGGTGTTTTGTTGAGCATTTATTAAGATTCAAGCCCCCGGCAGTTGAAATCGTTTAAATGCAATGTACTTGATCTAGTTGATTTTTGTTGATTTTTTTAAACAAACAAGATTGACCTGGTAAATAATGTAAGCAAAGTCGTACCTAAAAAGGGGAGCAGCAGATTTTTTATATTTTTTTTTTTTAACTTGTTCTATAGGGCAAGTATTGGTTTCTTGTAAAAAAATAAAATTTCTTGTTGAGAAGTTCGAAAAAAATGGGTTTCGTCATACGGTGTTGCTTAGTGCCTCGATCGATTGTATGGTAGTGGACAAAAATATATTTTTCAAAAGTAAGGTAAGTGTTCACAAAAATTGGTTGGTAAATGTAATAAATAGGGGATTTTACTCAATTTGAGGAATTTTCACGCCCACTGCACGCCTACTTTTGCCATAAAATTGTTTTTTTTTTTTTTTTTGTTTAAAGCTTCTCGGACGATATTGAAAAAAGTGTTCAGAATTGATGTATGTGATAAAAAAAAAATTAATTTGAACCGAAATTCACCCACTGCCACGCCCACAATTCTATTATTATTTGTTAGTAAAAAACCAAACATTTTAAAAATTCAATGATTTTTACGGTATAAAAAAGTTGTAATAGGTGCGTTTTATTGACAGTTCAAAGTTAGCGCAGCAATACAAGTTCAATAAAACGATATATCCACTTTTATGTCCACTCTCTATTTCTGTGGCTGTGTTCATATCAAGGCTGTTTCACAATGCGACGAGAAAACGAGACGTCAGCGTAACGAGATCTCTTTGCGGTTGTTCTCTCTTAAAAAGGAATTTTAAACAGTGAAATAATACATTATAAAGTATTTCTCGTCGTCACGTTGCGTCTTTTTTTCAATTTTTCGAACTTTATGACGTGACGTGACGACGAGAAATGCTTAATTATGTATTATTTCACTGTTTAAAATTCTGTTTTAAGAAAGAACAATTGCGAAGAGATCTCGTCACGCTGACGTCTTGTTTTCTCGTCGCATTGTGAAACAGCCTTAATTCTGTGAGTGAAAACAAAACCAATCTACGTTGCCGACATTCAAGGTTCGAGTCCACACTCTGTCCACTTTTAGGCCAATGCCACACGAGCGTCCAAATGGACGAACTTCCATTTGGAAGCGCGTTCAATATAAAACTCTCTTGATGTCACAGGAATTTCTTTTTGTACGCGCGGACGGAATATTTTATTAAGTTAGTTGCTTTTCTTTGGTTGATAAATCAAATTAATATAGAATTAGTGGGTAAAAATTCAAAAAACGGCCCCTTACCGCCTTCCCTGTTGTAATGAGCCCTATAAAATGTATAACATTTTTGTAGAGGGGAGTTGGGGCAGTAACAATGTGGAATATTGTTTTTCAAAATTCTGAAAATTTTCATCAACTTTTGAATTTAGAATACTTTTTTGCTTCTAAACTGATTAAATAACCTCCATTGCCTCTTTTGTAAGGTTTATGCCTATAAAATTACCAGCATTATTTTAGGCAAGGGTTCAGGGAATAACTTTGTATAATTAGTTTCTGAAATTTTACATCAACTTTTCAATTTAAAATTCCAGGAATCAAATTCAATTGCTTTCCCATTACGTTTTTGGGGTGGAAGGGGTTACCTATCCTCAAATTTTTTTTTTTAACACAATTATAGCCTGACATTTTATTCTTGTTTTAAGACCTTAACCTTGAAAATCGAATCACTACAACGAAAGATATATTTTTTTTAAAACAAGCTTAACTTTGGAAATTGCCACAATTTTGAACCTAACGGCCCGAGAGCAATAAACCAAACACACTTTTTCTATGCAATTTTTCCGATTTTTCGAATAAATTAAAATTAAGATTGTGAGGCTTGTGTTGCACGTAAAATATCAAATGAAGTATCAAAATAATCGTTATTTTACTGACATTTGGAATAAGATAAAATAAAAAAAAAAAAAGAACAAGGGTCTTAATATTGCCGTTATCTCAGCTCAACGGTACTTTAGGAACTCAATTTTTTTTTCAATTTAATTTTGGATACATTATTTATATTATCTGTGAAAATTTTAGCAATATATATTGACCCACTAAATAGATAAAAATAAAAAACACAAAAAAAAAAAGTTTTCATGGTTCTCAGGACGTAATTCCAAATGGCCGAGCAGAAAAAGACGCTCGTGTGACATTAGCCTTATAGTCACTAATTTACTGGCTTATTTATCGGCACTTTTAGTTTTGTTATTGTTTACCAGGGAAAATTTTACTGTGCTAACTATAAAATTGCCAATAAAACACACCTAATATTTTAAAGAATATATTAGCAATTTTCTTACCTAATTTCATAACTCATTTTACAAATTTGTATATTGGGCAAATTATTTTATGAAATCTAATTTGCAATCAACCCGCTTAAGAACGAACAGCTTGACGTCTACGCTTCAATTTGATAATTGAGAAAAAAATACACCACCTAAAATTTCGAGTTAACTCCTAAACCCACATGTAAAGGTAAAAAGCACACATGTGTCAGTCCAACTGGAAGTAGACGTCGTGAAATTCGCTGCCCCCATTGGAAATATCCATTTCTTGTCCAATTTTATTATTTTCCTTTTAGGCCCAGGTAAATTACCTCATAATTGCTCATAAAAGCCCCGCTTATCCGAAAAAGAAAAAAAAAAACAAAAAAGAAAAACAAAATTAAGTAATTCCAGATGTTCTAAAACATGTTTAGAGCTTAAAACATAGAAGTAGAATTTTTTTTTATTTTTGTTCATTAGTCGACGTCGCTCAATTTCGGGCCCTGGACTACATTTTTATTTGATCCCTAGAGGGAAAATTCAAATTTTCGATTTACCTTATCTAGAACGGGTTGCTTCCCGTGAAGAAGAAAGGCCTAGTGACTAACAACTCTCAACCATTCCTGTGTGCATGTCTGCAGGAATGGAGGGGTCCTACAGTTTATTGCCGGACCTGAACGGCTAAGGTGAGCGGCACTTTTCTATGACAGGAGATTCACTTGGAAGATTTTTCACTTCCTCGCAGAAGGCAGTAGCCCTGAAAAACAAAAGACTTTTTGTGTTTAAGTGGCAGAGGCTTGGGATCGAACCTAGACCTCCGACATGACAGTCCATCGCACTAATAATTACGCCACGGGCTACTGGTATGATTACAATTTTTTATTAAAAACATTTTTAGCACTTGCTCCCATACCTCCCAATATTTGCAGTTTTTATGGGAAAAATAAATTAAAAACGATTTAATCAAAAATCAATTAATTTCTTTCAAATTTAAAATTTAAAATCTTCAATTGCCCCGCATGAAAATAGTATGTATTTTGTATACGGCCCTGTATTCGTGTTTTTTGTATTTTATTTTTGTTGAAGTAAGAATCATTAAAATTCGTGTCATACACTGCTGATTCTTGGAAGTATAAATCAAATAAATGTATCTTGGGGATTCCCTAGAGATAAGCAGATCACAAAAATACAAAAATAAACTTGAAAATAAAATTGCATAATTGATTTACACCCAGGTTTTTCCTATAACTAATGGTTCGTTATTGGTTTTGAAATTCTGAAATATTAAATAAAATGGGCTACCATCAAATGTTTACTTAATTGCTAATAAAATGAAATGTGTTTGAAGTTGCTTAGAATTTTTAAAATTTTGTATTATAGAACATGTAGTAGCCCGTGGCTTAATGGTTAAGTGCGTTGGACTCGTTTCTGATATCCAGTGGAACAAATCCAAAAAGCAGTGTACGGGTGCCTGTCTGGTTGATTTGGGGAAGGCTTTCGACACCGTATGGCTAGAAGGTCTTTATCTAAAGCTGACCAGACTTGGCATAAGTAAACCGCTATTACATACATATATATGCTTTATGACATGCTCAATGGTAGAAAGTTTGTTGTCAAAAGTGGCAATGTAGCTTCCACCAAAATCTTCGATGTTATAAATGGTCTTCCGCA
The DNA here is from genome assembly GCA_947049315.1 of Epistrophella euchroma. Taxonomy (NCBI): domain Eukaryota; kingdom Metazoa; phylum Arthropoda; class Insecta; order Diptera; family Syrphidae; genus Epistrophella; species Epistrophella euchroma. The sequence goes on along the minus strand of OX346245.1, from coordinate 112,231,750 downwards.
GGGAGCGGTGAACTCGCCGATTCTTTTCAGCATTTACACCAGGGATCTGATAGGTATAGTCTAACTCATGCAATTGCGTATACCGTCACGATCTAATTGCGTACAGAATGGCCCCAAAAGTCGATGTCATCAAAATTCTTTTGCAGCGTGACTTCGACAAGATTCAACAATATTGCGATGACTGTGGAAGTTAAAAATTAACTTTCAGAAACTATTCTTTCCTACTCCGTTGTATGGAGCCACAAGGGATACGAGAAAGAACTGGCGCAAGCTGGTGATCGTGGGACCAAACGGACATCCACTGGCGAGTAAAAGTGTAGTAAAGTACCTTGGCATCTGGTTAAATCAGTATTTATATTTCGACAGACATATAAATGCTGCTCTGACCAGGGCTAGGGGAGCTTTTCCCCTGACGAAACGGTTGTTTTATAGCAGCCGGCTTGACACCAGGGTGAATGTGATTTGCTATTTGCTACATGGCCCTCATCCGGCCGATGATTGCCTATAGATGCCCGGTTTGCGAAGAAGAGAATAAACTAAAATAAAAGAAAATTATTTTTGTTATTGTTTTAGTGGACTGTATTGAATTAAACTCAAATGGAAGATTTTTTTTCGACCTTTAGTCCGGTTTGGTCCAACGTTGCCCCATCTCAAATGGAAAAGATTCGGGTGTTTGAGAGACAGTGCCTTAGACACTTCCTTGGATTACACAGAACACCAGAGTCGGAGTACAAACATTATTATTCCAACCAGACTCTATACAACGGGGCCAACATAAATAGAATAGATAATTTTTTGTTGAAGCTGATTCGGGGTCACATTGCAAGAGCGATTTCCTCGACAAACAGCCTAATTTTTGGGGCCTATTATCCCAACAACGAATACAACGAGAGTGTGCGTTTAAGTGGCTTTATTTCGCCCGATGCATTCCTCTATCTAGACAGTCGAGGGCTGATACAGGATGGGTTGGCAGTTCCGCTAATCTACCACGTCGGCCGTAGAACTGTAGACCGGCGGCGACTCCTTTACAACCGAGACGTCCTCGCACAAGGCGGCGCTGAACGCCTTCGGTTCAGTAGGACTGTGTCCGTTCGGGACCGACGAGATAGGGTAAGGCAGGAGAACCAGTTTTGGTGGCTAACTGAAAATTTTACAGATATTTAAAAGTTGACTAAGTCGTTCAGTCTTACTTACAAAGGTTAAGGTGTATTATTTTTAAGTAGAGACAGTCGGGGTGGCACCAAAAAAAAAAAAATCGATAAAATACAAAAACTAAAACAAAATAAAAAAACAAACGAAAATGCTTGCTGTGACTGTTCTAGTTTTAAGTAGTTTTAGGTAGTTTTAATTAACTTAAAGTAGTTTAAGTACTTAGTCTTAGTTGGCTTTAGTTTAGTTTTACTTGATTTGTAAGTTTTATAAAAAATAAAAAAAAAACCGATCAGAGACCAAGTTTTTTTTTTCAATTCTTCTTGGTAAAAAATAAAACCAAAATGAATTTTAATCTTAACATAATTTTTAGGCCGAAAAGCATTAGCATTAAGTTATTGTTTTTATGAATTTTTGTCTTAGCTTTAAGTTAAAAAAAAAGTGCGTTGGACTGTCAAGCCGGAGGTCTGGGTTCGATTTCCAGCCTCTGCCTACTGCCTCTTGCGAGAAAGTGACAAAGCCTCGAGGAGTATCTCATGCTCGGATCCGGCACAAACTGTAGGTCCCCTCCATTCCTGCAGACACGCGCACAGGAATGGTTGAGAGTTGCTGCTGTGCCACCAAATTTATTTTTAATTATAGAACATGCACAAGTTAGTAAAGGAGCATGGAGCTTGTTCTTTAAATTTCTATAAAAAAAAAACGGTGCTTATTGCGAATGAAATAGAATCTAGTCGAATAGAATTAAAATCTACTTTTGTTATTTCAAAGTTCTATTCGTTAATATTTTTCTATTTGACTTTTAATATTTTTACTAAATATTTTAAATTTTTTTCTGTTTGAAAGAAATTTCTCTTCTATCAAGAATAGACTTTTTTCGAATAGACTCTCACAATAAGCCGCAAAAACTGCTGAATTCTTTAAAAATTTGAATTTGCAACCAAAATTTTAAAATCTAAAGAGCGGTTTTCACAAAAACAAAAAAATATGTTTTATATTGTGCAAAATTTATTTAAAAAAATTGAGATCATATACCCCATTTTCATTTTTTTTTTCTTTTTAATTCCAAACAAAAGTTTTATCGAAAAAGCAAATATTTCCAAAGATTTACATAATCTTTATCAAATCGCTATTTTTGTAATGGTTTTCAATAAAAATTTATATGATTCAGTTGAAATACTAACTGAATTAAAATTTTAATGAAATCTAATTGAAATTATCGTATCTAAAAATAAATAAAATAAATATATTTGATGGCACAACAGCTCATGAAGAACTAAGGCCTAGTGACTTACAACTCTCAACCATTCCTGTGTGCGTGTCTGCAGGAACAGAGGGGACCTACAGTTTATTGCCGAATCCGAACGGCTAACGAGCGGCACTTTTCTGTGACAGGAGATACTCTTGGAGGATTTGTCAATTCCTCGCAAGAGGCAGTAGCCGTTTTTTTCTTTTAAATAAATAGGTGGCGAGGCTGGGGATCGAACCTTAGACCTCCGGCATGACAGTCCATCGCACTAACCATCACGCCACGGCTACTATCGTATCTGCTGCAATTAAATTATATTTTTTTCATTTCTCCTGTATATGTATGTTGATTTGTATATGTAGTTGGAAAACGTGAAAAGATTAATTTTTTAAGCAATTTACTTCAAACTAACCGAGTCTGATTATACTGAAATATTCGAAAATGTAATTTTCAAACTATATGCATGTTCACGTTATAAGAGTATTTCTATGTAAGTATGTATGTACAATGTACATACGTATGTCATTCGTGTGAACTAGACTATAAAGATACATATATGTACGTGCATACTCGAAATGAGAGAGCAATGGAAATCAGTAGGTATATTGCTAATAACTTGCTATGGGGCCTTGAGGTCAATGGAGTGACAGCAATTTGATATTCCCTTGGCAGTATTATATGTATGTATGTATATGATTGTTGTATGAATATGCCTACATATAACATGCATCACTGCATAAAGTGATGAATAAATAATCCAATAATCACATAGCCTCCTCGACATCGGAAACCTTGTCGATAACCGGGATTGAATGCAAATTGAAAATGCATTCCTATATGGTTAAGCTTACCCAAAGAACATAGAACTTAAAATGATAGTTTTTGTAAGCCTAAAAATTATAGGTATTAATATAATGTTAGCTTGAAACGACATCGGGGTAATAAAAATATCAGCTAGATTAAATTCTATCAATTCTAATGAAAATTTGTTTTTTTTTTTAATAAATTCAATTTTAAAGAGAATGAAGGAAATTAGTGGAATTAGTGAGTAGGACTGTCATTCCTGAGGCCTGGGTTCGGTTCCCAGCCTTGTCTAGAATAAATATAAAAAAACGGTTACTGCCTCTTGTGAAGAATCCTCCAAGAGTGAGTAACTCTTGTCATGAATAAGTGCCTCTCACCTTTGCCGTTAGGATTCGGGAGAAAACTGTAGGTCCCCTCCATTCCTGCCAATAACACGCTCACATGAATGGTTGAGAGTTGAAATAACCCGGGCCCTGGTTCTACACGAGCTGTCGTGGCCCCGAAATCAATTTTATTTTTTAATTTAAAATATAAAAGCGATTTCATCTAAATATTCCTTCACTCTGATTTTGTATGTCGATACTTTTGAGTGTGAATGCTCCCTTAAGTAGTACAGCCTTATCGAAATACATATATGTGCGAAAGAAATTTGCAAAAATGAAAGTCAAATACGACCAAAGCTCATGCAGATAACCTTGGAGGGATCCGGATCTTTAATCCACTACCATTTATTTGAAAACCGGGCAACCGATTTCGATAGCCGGCCGTTGCGTTGTAGTGAGCAGTCAGTAGCATTTCGGCAGCCGGGTTTGGTTTCGGTTGTATGTGTAGAAGCTCCCATAACGATTTTGTCAGTTCACGTTTCTTAGATCGTACAGATAAAACTCATTCAACTTCTTTGAGCAGAAAAAAAAAACCTGAACAAAATTTCTCCGCTAGAAGTCAAAAGCACTCCACCTCTTTTTTTTTTATTGATCAACTGAGACAAAAAAAAAATACTATATAGTCCTAGCTTTATGACTGCGAAATAACGGGATCTCTATGTGAGATGCTGGAAAACCTGAAGGGGCTTAATAAATCCCAAGGACCTATTAACGGTTTTTTGAGACACATAGGCCTTGATGCGGCACAAAATAAATGAACCATTCATTTACAATATGGGTCAGCTTCTTTATTCCATAAGTGAAAATCTTTGTTTCCTTACTTTTGAAAGGAAGTTTAATGTTATAATACTAGCTGACCCAACAGACGTTGTCTTGTCTTTGCTATATATATATTCAATTCGAACTGGAATAAATAATAAAACAAATTTACTGTATAATGTTTTTTGATACACAAAATTGTTTTCTTTTTTGACGCATAAATAAATAAAGTTTATTGTTTTCCGACACGGGAACACGTGACGTAGAACTGTCCATGTTAAAACGTGAAAAAAAAATGAATGATTTTTCACGATTCTCTGACTTCTTGGGTCAAATTTTCCTATTTTCAGCTCCTTGAAATGTTTACCTTCTACAATACGAATCCAACAAAAAGATTCTCATCCAAATTGGATAAGGTTCAGCCGAGATATGCGATATTTCGTGATTTTACGACTTTTCCTTAGATTAATTGACGAAAATCGTAACATTAACATATTTATCATTTAAAATGATATATTAATATTAGAGAACGCGTTCAGGTATAGAAAATTGACAAAAAAAATAAAAAAATATGAGGAAAAATTTGGGATTTGGGAAGCACACCAGATGTGCAGTACCTACTTCCAGCTTCTAGAGGATTTACCATCAGGTGAAGAAGGAAATAACGAAATTGTATGACCCATAACGTAATCATGCTGAATGGAACGTGTTGATAAATTTCTATATTTCCATTTTTTTAAAGCCATATAATTTGTTACATGTGGATATGTTAGAAGAGAGAATAGTGAAATAATCCTCTTAGTCAATCTTTGCCTGTTTTGTATGTACATTAAACATTACAGACCCTTTAAAATAAATAATACAAAATAAGCATTAGCGGAGTCACTGTGGCGTATACGTACTTTTTTATCAGCATAATATTATAAATCTGTACAACACAGATTTACAGCTCAGTTTATATAATTGGTATGAAATATATTTTTAATAGTAAACTACTCTTAAGTCAAAATAAGTTTTTATATAAGTTAAGTCAGAGTTTGTTGTTTAAAAAAATTAAAATTAAAAATTAAATAAATTGAGAATTTTATCCCACTAAAATTTTACTTCCTTCGGCAAATATATTTTTTTGTCTTTTGATCATTGTATGAAGCTATAAGAAATACTAAATGAAATCCTCCATCAATAGCAACAAATAAGTTATTTTTTTTTTTAAGTTTAAGCACTTGAACTGGTGAACTTCGTTTCATTTTAGATTTATTAAATTATATTAAATATTTTTGAGCGACGAGAAATCGGATAAAAACAACTAAACTAAAGTGAATCGTGTGAAATCAGTTCAGGTGTCGACTCAATTGTTTTTAGTTGTTTAATTTTAAAATTGAATGATGTTTACCCGAATTATGCACGTACAAACAAAAACCTAATTTAGAAAATAGAAAGGTTTTCACAATTTACCGGCTTTTCAGGGAGAATTTTCCAGCTTTCGGATAGGTAGTGTATATTTACCTGGTTTAATACTTATCCAACAAAAAGATTCCCATGCAAATCAGCCCATGTACGTTTGATAAATAAAATGAATATACATGCATATAATCCAATCAACGAAGACCCAAAATCATCAAATAAATGAAATAAATCATGTAGTCCGCATGCCTTATCCATGGCGGGGGGTAAAGGTCCCCTTTTGTAGTATTTCGTAAATATTTCGAAAACCAAGCGTTTAAGAATGACAATCGATACGTATTTACCTTTTCTAGGGTGATCGGTATAAGGTGCACCAAACTGCTGGAGCGAGTAGGTTGGGTTAAGACAAGAAAAAAAAATCGTATGGGAAGGGGGGGGTCTATTTCCCCCCGTTTAGGCATGGCATGGAATTTTAGATTGTACCGTTGTTTTTAAATATTTTTTTTTCTGTTTTAAGTCAATTTTTTAGAAAATTGCCCCTCCTGCCTAAACGGTGGGAAATAGACCCCCTCCCCCTCCTATACGCTTTTTTTCTTGTCTTAACCCAACCTACTCGCTCCAGCAGTTTGGTGCATCTTACACCGATCACCCTGTATAATGTCAGGGTTAATTCATCAAAAAACGTTAAATTTTTAACGCACTAACATGGTTTTTCAGATTTTCTGACTTTCCTACCCCCCATATCTCTCTTAGTATTGCTCCCAGCAAAAAATATGATTAGAACCTTTTTTGAAGAAAATTTAATTTACTTTCATATTGTGGTGTAAACTTTTCCGCTAATACTCTTGGTTTTCAAAATATTTACTAAATAGTACAAAAGGGACCTTTACCACCCCCCCTCCCCCCCTCATGTCTAAAACTCGCGGGCCTAGGCTGGGGACTTTTAGTATGTTATACCTGGGGGTCACCCCTACCACTTCAGAAAATAATCCAGACTACACGATTTTTTTTTCCTTCGTTGACTGGACTAATATGTTCATATGTATGTAATAAATATTCAATATTTTTATTTGTCAATAAGAAAGAAACCGATTTTTCTATACAAGAATTTAGTAACGCAGAGTGTTAAAAAACTCTGAAACCAATTCTAATGTTAAAGTACGAAATATTCTTAATTTTTCTTTCAGTAAGAATCTTCTAATAAATTATTAGGAAATTTAAAAAAAAAGATGAGTGCAATCGGTAAAGCCGTTCTTAAGTTATGTTAAGGAAAAAGTTATATAATATTAGGCTATAACGAAGTTACTGAAAGTTAAGTCGGTGCGCTTCCTGATTACGATACCATCCACGTAACATAGTGAATGCCAAATTACTCCTTATTCCCACTTCTGACTTTCCAATTAAAGCTGTTTCAATTTAAATCCTGATGAGAATTAATAGATTCGAGCGCCCTTTTAACTCACAAACATTAATTTAAAAAAAAAAAAAAAAAAAAAACACCAAAGGGCTTATTCGTATTCATGATGGTTTTCCACGCTGCCATTCTACTTCATTATTACTTTCATTCTGGTATAGCAGCTATAGCGAAATTAATATTGATTTTTAAATTACTATTTTAGTATATTTTCCAACATTTTTATCATCCAAAGCTTTTGTGTTTATAATACGAGCATGCCATGAGATCATGTTTATAACGAGGAACTGTACATAAACCAACAACCATTCAATGGGTATGTATCAAACAATACCATCTTATCAAAGGCGAACATATTTTCCCCAAGAACTCATTTAAGTGTTCTCACACTTAAAATTAGTAATTCTTCCTTGAGCTACTGAATTAAGCTTATCAACAAGGTATTATATTATAACTTACAGGGCTCTCGGTATAAGGAAGAATGTGGAAAAAAAAATCAAACGTCAAAAAATCAAGGCTATAATTTGACTTCCTTCGCGTCTATCACAGTTTGTGGCTTGGAATTAAGATGTCCGTAGGAAAATAAAAAAAACAAAAAACAATGATAAGAAATGGAAACGGAAAGAAAGATAACAATTCAAAACCTCCAGAACCTCTTAAACATGATTTCGGTATACAATGAAGCTTCTAATGAGATCGACCGAGACGGCCGCCGACTTTGATAAAGTCCTGAAACGTGATTTACAAAATAACTAATAAACGATTCAGCTCTCTATTTAGCGTAATCAAAAAGATGATAATAAATTATTGTGAAAGGAGAGCAAAAAAGGTCTGATTAAAAGCTTCAGGATATAAGAAAGGTTTTTAATAAGAAAGAAGATTATATTCAGGCAGTAAGGAAGGATTAGTTAACTTTATTAAATAAATACAATTTATCATTCTATTCAATTCAAAGCGTAGGAGATTCAAACGTGCCGAGTTCCATGAAAAAGCGTACGCAATGCAAGTTCATTCGTATTGTATTTACGGCAATGCAAAATATTTTAATTTACAGTAGAAAATATACTAAAACATAAAAATAAAATAAAATAAAATAAAATAAAATAAAATAAAATAAAATAAAATAAAATAAAATAAAATAAAATAAAAGGCGGATGGAGGGGCAATCAGAAGAAGAAAGAGTGAAAATAGTTGGGACTTCAACGCGAGAAGGAGAAAGAGAGAGAGGGAGAAAGAGAGAGAAGGAGAAGGAGAAAGAGAGAGAAGGTAAAGGAGGTCAAAAGAACAAAAACGGAGCCGTATAAAGTTAGCATGACAACTTTCGAAAAAGTTACTTTTTACTGTCTCAGAAATTGCTGTATAAATGCCGTAAATATGTCGTGAAGAGAAAAAAATGGCCGTGACGACAGTGGTTCTTCCAAAAATGGCCATGTTCATATAAAATTAGCATGACATGTCGCGGCATTTTTTTTTCTTTTCACGGCATATCTACGGCTATCCAATTAAACTAGTGGCACGGCAATTTTTTTTTCTTCACGGTATATTTGCAGCATTTATACCGCAATTTCTGAGACAGTCAAAAGTAACTTTTTCGAAAGTTGTCATGCTAACTTTATACGGCTCAAAAACGGGAAGGTGGTCAGAAGAGATGAAACAGGAATACGAGAGGAGAATGAGAGGAGTAAAACTGGAGGTGGGAGGAGAGGAAGCAGAAAAGGTGAGAGGGGAGAGGATAAAGAGAGAGATTGATCGAAGTGAGGAGGTAGGAGGAAGATAAAGGAAATGAAAAACGAGAGGATGGTGGGTTGAAAAATGCAGAGAGAAATAAAAAAAGAAGTAAGAAGGGAATTAAGGAGTTGAAGGAAAGGTAGCGGGACAAAGGAAATATACAGTGAGAAAAAAAGAGAATATCAAGCGATGAATGGGCCAAAGAAAAGGGAGGAGTAGGATGAGATGATAAGAGAAATTGCAGAGGCCAATACCGAGAAAAAAGTGTGCGAAGTAATAAATAGAAAGAAAGTAGGGAAAGAGAATGGGGGAGGGATTGAAAAACTTGACAATCTAATCCCCTTGGGGTCTTTGAAACCAGCCAGCTTGTCGAACTCGGAGCTACGAGCTAAATGATCCGCAAACCCCCCAAAAATCCCTCAGAATTGTTTTTTTTTTTTGTTTTTTTTTTTTTATTTTTAACTTACTGAAGAAAATAAGTATAATTTTAATTTCTTTGTTAATAATTAAAAATACCTAACTATATAAAATCAAATTTGTGATTTCCTTAACAAAATTGTGTTGATTTTATCTGTGTCGGTATTTGTGCAAAATCTACATATTATAAATAAGAATTTAAGTATCCTTGTTGTTTTTAAAAAAAAACTTGTAAATTTAAGCAAACTAAACATATAGCAGTCTTATAAATTATAAATTCGCCTTAAAGGTTTATTAAATAATTCGACTGCTTAAGTAACATCAATTGGTTCTATTTTATGTGATTAATTGGTTAGACTTTTTTTTTTGACAAAATTGTTTACAAAAACACGTCATTTCCACATATATCTCATGTTAAGCTTATGATTTACATGACTATTTTATGAAACATTTTAAAATAAAATACATTTCCAGAAAAACCTTCTTCCTCGAAGTTTTCTTGACGAAGAATTGTATAAAGGATTAATTTAATTAGATGACGGATTACGGATATAAGAAAGTCCAATATTACTAAGAATTTCTTTTCATATACAAATAATTGTTTTTCTTATATGGGCCTTACGTATTTAATTCGTTAAGTATTTTACATTACGCACAGTGTATTAGCATATGTGTCTGTTAGCTGAGTTTGTCTTATAAAGGGTGTTTTTTTTAGAGGTATTTAGAAATATAAAATGAAAAAATTTTATTAATTGCCATAAAACTGACTTAATTTTAAAGATAATTCTTTGCCGGATGTGACGATATGATTTCTGGCATATGGCCAACGTAGCTGGCTCGGATGTAGTCCAATCTTGAGGTCCACTGCAGCATGTGGGGTCGTATATCGGCAATAAAGCGGCGAATGTTGTTTTCCAAGTCATCAATCGTCTCTGGCTTATCGGTGTAGACTAGCGACTTCACATACCCCCACAGAAAATAATCTAGCGGTGTTAATTCGCACGATCTTGGAGGCCAATTTACAGGTCCAAAACGCGAAATTATGCGCTCACCAAACGTTTCCCTCAACAAAGCAATTGTGGCACGCGTTGTGTGACATGTTGTGCCATCTTATTGTTGAAACCACAGCTTCCCCACATCAAGGCGATTCAATTCAGGAACGAACAAATCATTGATCATGGCTTTATAATGGTCTCCATATTGACTGTAACCCTCTTCGCATGCCTTGCAACAACGCGTTGTTCAGGCTTCAGTCGATTAATGATGAAATGTCAAAACCCCTGTCAGTGAAAACAGTCCTGCCAACCTAAAGTTCTATGCCTCTAAAGGCTGATTTCCAATGGCGGGTTCGCGTTAGAGATGCTTACGTATACGTTTACAAGCTTTACAAACGCGTCGACATGACAGACGACTTGCAGAGAACCTGAAAATCAAAATGAACCTACATAACTGTAATTTCGAATTCCTTACAACAAACTATTCCATTATTTTTTAAACAAAATCGATTTTTTTCTTTCAATAAAAGGAATTTGTCCAGAAAGCCCGATTTTTTCTTCTAAATAAATCGATTTTTGTGTTGAAAGGAATTCGAACATTAGTTTAACTGTCAAAACGCACGCTAAAGTTGATTTTTTTCAACTTTAACGTCGAGGTAGCTTATGTTACGTTGGTTTGTGTACATGCTAATAGGTGCCAAATCGTAACATAATACCCAACGCGTCATTGTAAACAATTTGCTTAAATTGCTATGCGTGAGCTTTCGCGTTGAAAGAAAAATTTGTCAAAGCGACGCCCAACGCGGCATTGGAAATCAGCCTTAAATAAAACACCCTTTACATATCATTGTCTATGAACAAAATCAAAGAAGAAAAAGAAAATGCAGATAAGTAGAAAGGATTCTTTTTTTTAAAGAAATTCACTTACAAGAAAATAAATCACAGGTATACTTTGAAGATTATCTAAAAAAGTTGTTTCCTTAATAAAAATGTCATAAAAATAAAAAGTTTACCTTTTATTCATAAGTCTGTTTGCGGAGTTAAAGAAGTTTAGATTTATTTCCCAAAGATACCTTTGATTTAGGGCCGTCAAAGAAATGGCACTTGGGTAGAAAATTATTGTTTTTTTATAGAAACTCACTAAGGTATTATACATACATAAACAAATTGAATATAAAAGCCTATTTACGCTTATTAGCTCCTCCAAAAAAGATTTCTTAGTGATAATTGAGTAAATATAACAGAATTTTTGGAAAATCAGAAGTAATGTCAAAAGGGGTATATGGCACCTTGCAATCTCGGGATATTATATGGCACGGGTGACATTTCCCGCGCTCCTACTTTTGTACCAAAAAGAGTACCAACGATGACGTCAGAACATCAGATGGACCTGATGATTTCAGGGAGGCAATTTGTGTAGGCTATGGCGAGCATAATGCTGTGACAACAAAACCGGATGAGTGGTTTATGTGCATAATAGCCACTTTTGGTGTAATGATTCATGCGGGCTGGTGGAAGCCATTGGCCAATTGAATGGCATGATGGAAGAGATGTTCAAGCGGGATAGTGCTACATAAGAAATGGGATTTGATTTCAGGAAGAATTTCACCATTTTTATGGTAGGTTCGCGGAGGAGGAGGGATTCATTTACGTAATAAATTTAAGGTATGGCATTTACTAACTTTGAACTCCAGATTTTGAAACCAGAAGGAAAAAAATTCTATATTCCGAGTAAAGAACAAAAATCAGCAGCTTATGAAATTCGTTTAAAAATGTTCATACCGCGGTCATATAATCACAAACTATACAATCGAGAATTTTCAAGCAATATCGTTGATTCCTTAAATTAACAACAACGAATCTAGATGGCTGCCTTTTAGTACTCAAGAAGATGCATTAAAAGAAAAGGAAAGCGGTGATCCAAAACGAACAATATACACATATAAGGCGTTTTTCTTTTATAGTTCAGAGCTGAGCCCGAACTGTCAAACAAAAATGTTGTGTTTGTCCCCTTTCACACGAAGATACTAGTGGCTGGAGAATTTTTTGATGTTTTCTTTAAATCTCCCTTTGTCCCCTTTCACACAGGGCAACTGAGTTGCCGGCAACAATTAGTTCATTTCATAGGCGAGAAGGGCAGGAAGAAAGAGAGGTAAACGAAATCTCCCCGGTCAACAAATTCAGGAGACTTTTTTGACGTTTCTCTTCACACTACGTTTGTGTGCGTTCAACCAAGGTAGTTTAAAAGGAAAATACAGCAAGTCTCCTCCGACTTTGTATCTTCGTGTGAAAGGTACAAGAGATTGTTAAGGAGATTTAAAGAAAACGTCAAAAAAATCACAAGCAACTAGTATCTTCGTGTGAAAGGGGACTAACAATCTCTTGTACCTTTCACACGCAAGCAACAAAACCCAAAGAGATTTGCTTATTTTCCTTTTAAACTACCTTGGTTGAACGCACACAAACGTAGTGTGAAGAGGAACTTAAAAAAAATCTCCTGAATTTGTTGACCGGGGAGATTTTGTTTACCCCTCTTTCTTCCTGCCCTTCTCGCCTATGAACTGATTTTAGCTGGAAAGTCAGTTGCTTCGTGTGAAAGGGACTTTATTTTTGAGTTCATAGTGCTCAGAGCTCGTAATTTGTGGTTCTTTCTTCGTTCAGAGCTAGCTCGGAGCGTGCTCCATGAACTCAGGATAAAATATCCGAGCAAACGGAGTAAAAAGCTGAGCGCAGCCAACTTCATACAGTTTTCATGCAATTTTAACAGATATGACAATTCAGTACTTAGGTGTGTTTTATAATTAAAAAATCGGAGTGTTCTGAGCACACTCCGCACAGAGTTTACTTTGCTCGCTCAGGCTCTGCTCCGAACCAACTCTGAACTAAAAAAGTAAAACGCCTATAGTTTCACGTAATGGCCCTGTAAATTGTGCTCCAAGATCTTATGGTTCTACTACTCTTTTTGGTTTTACTTTGAAGTCTTTAGTCTTCGCTGACAAAACAACAACAATCAACGCATTAAGCCGGAACCACATCTATCTCATGTGGTGTGTTGAGGATTCGTGTGTCGCTATCACTCAAATGTATTTCATATGCGTAGAGCCATATTTGTCTCGTGTGATGTGTTGTGGAGTGGTGTATTGTATCGAATTCTATTTTGTTATGTTTGCGCCATACCAAGCTATGGCGCAGACATTTTTTTTAGTGTGCGGGAAAGAGAAAATAATGCTCTTTAAAACAGAATAATAAAAAATGTCAGTTTGTAAGACAGCACGCTTGATTAGTGTACTCAGTCCACAACACACCACACGAGACATGTGCGTGGATCGAGATCCGGCTCTATTCGTGTTATTGAGGACATACGGTCACAAATGCTTGAAAAATTCCTTCAACGGTCTTTCCTTGTGTCCAGTTTCAAATTCAACCATAACAGCAGGGGGCAGCAGCAACTAATTGCCAATTAGACTCTCAGTCTAAATTTATTTTTTAGTCGTTAAAGCCCAATTGCGTTCTGTAAATCACAAGAAAACATTTTGTTTACATAAAGAGAGTACATTTTTATTTGGTTATCATATATAAAATTACTTCTCTAAGCTGAACATTCATTTCGAAAAACCCCTATTCACTCCATTCAATTTCTATAGAGACACAAAAAGCAAAACACTTATCTTTATTTTCTCTCTCTCTTGTACTGTACTGTTTTCAATCCCATGGCTCACATTTTCAAACCATAAAAAAGAACCCATAGAGGCGAAAATTTCATATTATTTCCATCATTCTCTGCATTTTTGAATTTTTGTTAAGGTTCCTAACAAACTTAACTAAATGGAAATTCTCTGAATGGAATGGAATGAAATGAAGGACCATTTGCATAATCCTAAATTATTTATTATTTAACAGAGTGGGCTTTATTTAGAACAAACGAATAAAATGTTCAGTGACTGACTATATGAGTCTTTCCACTCCAGTCGCGAAAAAAAAATTATTCAATGATAACTTTGACAAACCATTTAGAATATATTAAATACATAATCATTTTGTATGTTTTTTTTTGTAAATGGGTATAAATTGTTATGAAAGGTAAATATTTTAGGAACATTATTTTCTTAAAGAGAAAAAAAAGAATTTTTAACTTTTTCTTTTTAGACAAGAACAAAAACTAGGGTAGACAGAAACGCTTTTTGATGGCTAATAAATTATATTTGTTTCAATGTGGCGTCCTGTAATAGCAAAACCTCTTAAAATTGTTTATTTTTTTGTGCTTGTGACATAAAAGTAAATTCTATATCACCCGCCTGGAAAAAGAATCTAGTTTTCAAAAAGGCCCTGGCAAGTTTTTCATAATTACTAACAAGGGTCTAGCAAGGGTTACTAGAGGCATTCGCTAGGCCCTCACCAGTTATGAACCTTTTTTCCTCGTCAGTTAAATTCTGCCAAAGCCCTGACTAGTTAAAACTAGATTTGTTCCACATATTTTGTTTTACATGTTTTTTTTTTCTCACTAGTCACCACCCGGGTTATACACTCTAAATGATCGTTTTCTTGGCCAGTCTATCGCCATGGAAGAATGTTGCTTCGAAGACTTCAGTGTACTTACAACGTCTCAGCTTGCCGATGAACTGATGGTCATATTGGTTGGTCCTGTCAACATAGTTCTGATAGTCCCTATATTCATGCCGTTTGTGTGCATTTACGTCCGTTTAAAAGCGTGCAGCGCTCGGTAGTGGCATCGTTTGTACTTCTTCGGCAGTGCGTTGCTTATATTGGGAGATTAAGAGGAATTCAAAAACACGTTTTTTCTTGTTAAAGCTCACTTATTTCAGATTTTTATTAAGATGTAATAAGATCCTGCTTTTATTAATTTTCGTAAAATGATTTCACATATGTACTAAGTTACCATCAAGAGCCTCACCAATACTGAATTAAATAAATGTTCTCAGCGAGGCACTATTTAGGGTCTGCCATGTTTTCCTCGTCCATGTTTTCCTTACCGAAACTTTCCAGGGCCTCGCCTAAACTTGCCAAAAACTTGCCATTTTTCCATGCGGGCAGTGATATACAGGGTATCCTCTAATTCGTGCTTTATATTTTGGGGGATGATTCCTGAAATAATTCTAATGGGACTTCCATTGGCAAGTTAAGATTTCAATGAAAAAATTGATTTATTTTGTGGCAAATGGAACGCAATTTTAAATTGATTTATTTTTGTCAGATAAAGTTGGCGGTTCATTTTAAACTGCTACCATTTATTTATTAGCAATTATTTTCCACATTTTTCAACATAATTTTCACAACCGAAATATCAACGAAAAACATTTGCAAACTGACAGCTGGATTTATGTTGGTATTAGTACCTACAAGGAGGTGCATATCTGCCGAAAAATTTAGATTTGCAAATTTGATTTAAAATCAAAAATAAATCAACTTATTTTGTCCAATGGAACGCAAAAAGAGGGGAAATTGTCTTTTTGACAGATCTAAATCAAAAATAAATTGATTTATTTTACCAATGGAAAACGCCATAAGAAAAAATTGTGTAGGCAAAAAACTATCTCCCCACACCCCTGAGGCGGGAAGGGGCAATTTCAGAAAAATGTACTTAAAATGGAAAAAAAATTATTAATAAAATGCACGAACTTGTTCTTGTAGTAAAAGTTTCTTCGTATTTTAAAGATTGAGTGTAATATAAAAACACATAATTCATAATCATACATATGTATATGTATGTATTTATCCATTTAATAAATTAAAAAATGGAAATTTAAATATGGAAAAAAAAACATGAAACACGTTCTTTAAATTGATAAAACAAGTACTTAAATGTTTGTATCTCAAAATGAAGTACGCCATCTCAATTCTTGAATTTATTTACTTACGGTTGTAAGTATGTCAATGTATGTACCGTTATTTTTTGAGCTGCATTGGCTCTTAATAACGCACAATTTTGAAAATAACTTGAAAAAAAAAATTCAAAAATTTTGATTTTGAAATTTAATTTCTCAAAAACAGTTCATTTAAAAAACTTTATTTAAAAAGTTGATTAAAGAATGAAACATTTACTTTTAAAAAATCTATACCGTATCATTGTATGTACTTTTTTAAATTTTTAACAATTTTTGTTCCAATTTAAGTCAATTTTTCCGAAATTAAACCTCGTTGATTTTTTTAAACAATTTGTTTTGCTATGATAATGGACTATTTTCTCCATGAAATTGAAGTCCGTGATATCGACTACATTTGGTTCCAACATAAGACTGCTTCGAACTGTAGTTCAAGGACTAACAAAATTGATTTTATCGAATGTTCAGTATTTAGGTTTTTGATATTGCATTTTAATAAAACAATAGTGGAACTATTAAGATAAGGAATTTCTTTTTTTTTTGATCAATTCAACTTTTAAAAGCTACTCCAAAGTTGTCATACCTTTTAGCTCTATAACAAGACCATTTTATAGATAAAAGATATTCTTCCAAACTCCAAAAAGTAAGCTTTTCAAAAACTTTCGTTTTGGCTTGTTTTTATAAAAAGCATTTCTTACTTATATTTCATTTTCCTTAGAAATCATTTTGTAGACAGGACTTTAGTCAAAAGCGACTCCAAAATTGAGCGTGGAATAAATTTTGTATGACTCTTTTGTCTTTTTACATGTTATTTAGACAATTCGTTTTGTTTTCTTCGAAACTGAGTCAAAAAAACAACATTTTAGGAAAAAAAAACCGAAAAATTGGGCGTAGAAAAAAGTTTTGAATAGAAGAATTATTGGGAGCCAGATTATCTTCAATGTTTCTCCAGCAATAAACCCTCATTTGTAACTATTTTTACGATAATAGGACTTTTTTTTTGTAAACATTAGGCGTGTCAGTGGGCGGAAGTTTTCTTTATTATTTCTGAAAATTTCATCAAAAGCGTTGACTAACTTGCAACTTGCCACACCGTCCAAGAAGTCTTTATCGTGAGAACATTTATTCGACGAGAACAGTATATAATGTATATAATATGTTCGTTTTGGCCTTTGGACCGATGAGTTTGCCGCCTAGATCAAGTGCCCCTTTTTACTTTTAGGCTACGAAAAGTTCAAAGTCAGCATGGAGAAGCCGGCTGCGATTGAGGAATGGATTGGAATTGGGATAATTGTTGACTCGAAATACTCAAAAACGTCATAGAAAATTGGACCTTCAGAATAAACCACGTTTGTAAAAAAAATAAATGCAAAAAATGATGATTGTATAATAACAAAGACTACCTCGATAAAATTAGTTTTTTATTAAAAAAAAAAAAAAAAAAAAAAAAAAAAAAAAAATTGACAAATTTGATTTAAACTTCGAGGATCTGAAACCCAAATTGGCCATTAAACGTCCTATACGAGTAAAGCCTGTTTCACAATGCGACGAGGAAACGAGACGTGAACGTGACGAGAACTCGTCGTAGCTGTCAAACCAATTTCAAGCAATGAGAATATACCAGAGTATTCACAATAAAGCGTTTCATGTCGTCCCGTCACGCCTTGAGTTCACTTTTGGTCTTTTTTTGCCTTTTGCTTTTTTGTAAACAAACAATCCCAAAAGTACTAAAAGCATTTTTATTTAACATTTTCATTTTCCTTTTTTTTTTAATTTTGTATTTTATTTCCCAAATTCACTGACAAACACGAATAATTCTACGCTTCGGTGTGAAGCACTCGCTGCATTGTGAATTGGGGAACGATTTTATAACGAAAAAAAAATGAAAGCGTTTATCGTCACGCTGACCTCTCGTTTTCTCGTCGCATTGTGAAACAGCCTTAAAGCCTGAAGTCGATTTTCAGCGAAATGAATAATTTTTGATGGAATACGAGTAAATGAGATTTTTTTTTTTAAATAATTTCACCAATAACGGCAAATTGAATGAAAAATACTACCCAAGATTAAAAATGACAAAGAATACATTCCTTTCATAAATTTGCCTGCTGTTGTTATCTACGTTATACAATTTAATATACAAATTTTCTGCATCACTTGGTAAATATATTTCACATTTCATTGCTTTCAAATGGTTTATGAACATCATTGTATCGTCAATAGATTGAAGAATTATGTGCCTGCTCTGCATAATTTATTACAAAAGCATGATATTATTCTACTTCTCGTGGTTTTAAATTATATACCCGCACCCTTTTTGAGGGCGTTTCTCGTTTAAAGAAAATGACTTGCTGTCTTTGGAAATTTAAAATCTTAAATTTCTCCAAACCATTAGTTTTCGTCCGTGTCATGCCAGAAATAAAAAAAAAAGAAACATCAAAAGTTTTTTCAACAAAGAAAACACCAAACTCAGGGTAGGTACTACAACAAAAACTTCTCCAATTTAGTACTTAAGTTTGTTGAAACTTTTTTGTAAATTCAAGAAAGCATTCAAACTGTGACTGTTTTCAATATAATTACAGTTTATCTCTTTTCGGAACCTTAATTTTATTTTTGTTTATGTGAATGCTTGCCATTTGCTTTGAAGGCTTGGTCTGCATTATAGTCTAGGTTTCTGGACAAACTCTATTTAATTTTGTAATTTTAGAAGTTAAGACTATAAAATTACCAGCGACCATATATATTCAAAATACAATTTTAATTGAAAAAAAACCAGTTTAAAATTTTATTTAAATTCAAGTTGTTGATTTTTTTTTTTAGTTTTTGAATTTTAAAAAATTGTTTACTCAAAATTGGCGCTATTTTCCATTTTGGTATTGAGTTATTTCTTTCTTTTTTTGGACATTTTATTCATTATGTTTGGTGTTATTTTCCATGGGGGCTAAATTTCCACAATTTCACTCAATTTCATCAATTCGTTTGAAGATGGCAATGAATATTATGATCACATATTTAGATAACTGTTGTAATGCTTTTATAAATAAGGAGACTATTCGTAAAGCATCGCATCAGAGCCTAGTGACTTACAACTCTTAACCACCGCTGCGTGTGCGTGTCTTACTGCCTAAACAGAATACAATGCTGGAACCGGTGCTGCAGACGAAACTGGAAAAGCTATACACAATGCAGCTGTACAGCTTTGAAATTATTTTGAAGAAAAACAAAACAATATTCTTATGTACAAGCTCAGAATTCACATTTTTTATTTCCAATACTTTTGTTTTTAATAAATAATTTTTTTCGCGATACAAATAACCACAATATTTTTTTCCCACCCAAAAAGTTGTTTTTTTTTTTTTTCTTCATACAATTTGAAACGTCAAAAGTGCCGTTAGTGAAAAGTTAAAAGTTGATGAACTCTTCCGTCTGCGGCTGCAGCTCCGTATGCGGCTGCGTTCCGTTGTGTTCGCAACATTGAATTTGTGTGTATTAAATATTTTGACAGCTATTCCAGCTACGGCTTCGGTTCGGTCTCCATTCTGTTCAGGCAGTTAGCGGTGCCAGATTTTTCTCATAGCTCGGCGGGACAGCGACAAAGTGACCCTAGAATTGCCACTAAGACCCACACTTTGAACTTTGCCTTAAATTTTGACAAATTTCGACAAATCTCACGATCTGCAAATGATATGGCTACAATATTTTATGGGATTCATGTTAGTAACAAAGAAGAAATTAAAAATTTTACCGTAAGCGCGAAATTGTTAAATTTCAAAAACTGAATCCTCCTTGTCCAAAAGTATAACATAAAAAAATTAGGAATGTAAATTTTGAAAATTTTCCAATTTTCGTTTTTGGACTAAAATTTGGAGAAATTAGCAATTTTGAGAAGCTAATGAATGTAAATGATTTCCATTTAGAAGTGATAGCTGTCAAGTTGCCAGAATGACATTCTACTTAAGATTAAATTTATGTCGAATTCCATGCAACAAAGAAATCGGTTCTGCTTGGAAAAAAATCGATTTGTTTAGAAGTTAAAAGTTTTTTGCCGCAGTGTTTAACAATTATTCAAAGTGTTCGTCGTGTGTTTAAATAGATTTTAAAACAAATATATCTATAAAAATGTGTTTTATTTATCAAATAAATGTGGATAGTAAATTAAAAGTGATCAACAGGTTTAATTAACTGTGAAATTATGTGCCCAAAGTCCATTCATCCCAGCTTGCCGATGCGTTCCTTGTTTAATGAGTTTCGTGTTGGAATTTGTTTGTTTTTTCTACTTGTATGAACGCACAACTATTTTCGTTTTATTTTGCAACCAATCTCTGATTATTTGCTTTAAATCGTACAAAACCACACGTAAAACTGAGTGCACTTTAAATATTTGGTAAACACTTTGTGCGTGCAATAATTGTTTACCTTTTTGCTTAAAAACTGCTGTCAAACGGTACACACACAATCAAACAAAAAAATCAAATTTTTTACAGATTCCTTGCAGCTAAAAAAAAGAATCGATTTGAAATTTTTGCATGGAATTCGAAATTAGATCACAACGCAGTTGATCTAATCGTATAAAGTCAAGTCGTTGTGTTAAAAACTTTTTTTTTTGTTCATAAAAATCTGTAATAAAATTTTAAAGATAGACATATATATTTTTGAGCCATTTCCAGGCAGCGTTGCCGAAGTGGCCCGATCGTACTTTTTTAACACGATAATTTCCTCGTGGCACGGTAACACAAAAAATTTCAATATGGCACGTTTTTTTTATTTCCATATTTTACTCAAAATGAAATAAATTTAAACAAAATTTAATGAAAAATGATCGAAATTCCGTAAAAAGTGGGCAGAAGCACATAGTTTTTGACAATGCACAAATAAAGCAAATGCCACTGATTTTTATTATTGTATTACACCCTGTAATAAAATTTATTACAGGCTTTTCAAGAAAAGAGAAGAATTTGTGGTTTTTTCATGTGGCATGAAAATTGGCACGTTTTTCTAGAAAATATGGCACGTTAATTTTATTTCTGGCAGAACATCTCTGAATAAATATATCAGTTGTATTTATAAGATAGTTCGCTTGTAGAACTGATTAATGGTATGCTAACCAGCAGGATTATTAACTTAGGACTGGGCGGATTCTCTGCAAGAAGATGTGTCAGTAAAGGTACGCCGCAAGGCGGTGTTCTTTCCCCCTTCTTTGGAACTTGGTAGTCAATAAGCTACTAATCACCCTCGAAGGGGAGGGCTACAGGGTGATTGCCTACGCGGACGACGTTGCTATAGCCGTATCGGGAAAACACCCTAATACGTTGAAAGAACTCCTACAAAACGCTTTAAACCTGCTTACAAAACTGGGCAGATCAGTGTGGGCTGGGAGTCAACCCTCATAAGACTGATCTTGTTCTCTTTTCTAGGAAATACAAAATCCCTCATATAGACCCACCTACTATCAAAGGTGTACCACTAACTTTTTCAGATGAAGCGAAATATCTGGGTCTTATTTTAGATAAGAAGTTAAGCTGGAAACCTAATTTAAATGAAAGGGTCAGAAAGGCCACAGTAGCACTCTTCTCATGTAAAAAGGCCATTGGGAATAAATGGGGTCTGCAACCCCGAATTACTCATTGGCTATACACTTCGGTAATCAGACCGATCCTAACATATGGTGTGACAGTATAGTGGACCGTCTTAGACAAAACTACTAACAAAGAAAAACTAATCAAGGTCCAACGGTCAGCCTGCAAGTGCATAGGTGGTGTTCTTCGTACAACCCCCTCTGCTGCACTTGATATTCTGTTCCATCTCACACCACTCGATATCTTTGGCAAACAAACAGCTGCAAGTACAGCCATTCGTCTTAAAGCTTCCTCCCAGTGGACCAATAATGGCATTGGCCACTCCACTATTCTGAATTCATTCAGCTCTATACCAAGCAACACAGACTACACCATTCCTCAATTACAGTTTGATAAAAACTTCGAGGTCAACATCCCCTCCAGATCCATCTGGGAGGACCCGACATTCTTAAAAGACGAATCAATTCATTTTTACACGGATGGTTCAAAAACTGATGACGGGGTTGGTGCAGGTGTGTACTCCGACAGACTCAATTTAAGTCTCTCCTTTCGTCTTCCTAACCATTGTAGCGTGTTCCAGGCGGAACTTCTGGCGATAAAAGAAGTCCTGTCTTGGCTGAGAGAAAACGTGATATCAAACAGTGATATAAGTATCTTCTCAGATAGCCAAGCCGCTATCAAAACCCTGAACTCTGTCTCTACAAACTCTAAAACAGCCCTTAGCTGCCGATCATCTCTTATGGAGATGGCACAGCAGTTCAATATTCACCTATGCTGGGTGCCGGGCCATAGGGATATTTCAGGTAACTGTAAAGCTGATGAACTCGCCAGAAGAGGAACAACACTATCTATTTTGCCTCACAGAGCAAATATAGGTATACCTATCGCTACATGCAAACTTATGCTGAAACAAGAAGCTATTATTAAAACAAATCTTAATTGGAACAGCATCATCACCTGTATGGCGACAAAACTAATGGTTTGTTATCTCTAAGTAGATCACAAATCGGCTCCATAATAGGTGTCATAACTGGACACTGTCTAATAGGCAAACATGCGACGAGGCTTGGGTTACTCTCGAACGATTTCTGCAGAAGCTGTATGGACGAAGAATAGGAAGAATCCATCCCTCATCTTCTCTGTACATGTCCCACTCTCTCAAAGACGTAGGCTCCATCTAGGAGAGTTCTACTATAATGATCTTAGCGATTTGGCAAACATAGACATCAGTCGTCTCGCACGCTTCGTAAGAAGCTCTAAGTGGTTCAATGAGTAGGAAGAAATTCTACTTGATTCATGTGGTATCACAATGGACCAACTCATGGTCTAAGTGTGTCAAGCACTTGTGCTGACAGCCACGATAACCTAACCTGTATTTATAAGATTTCTCAAGAACACTCTTGGGAAGTTTTTTTCCAGCTCGTTATTTTCTATGAACATGGATTTGATTATGACAGAAAAATGTGTACATTTTGTAATAAACTTGATAATTTAAACCATTTTTTTCAAGATATGTCTAAAATTTCACGTTTCTATAACGTTTAAAGTTGATTGCAAAATAAGCACGGAACAGCCAAATAAATACACAGAAAACAAAGTTAGTAAGAACGTTATTCAATAACTGATTGCTTCACCACACGGTTGCACTCAAGAATCACACGCTTTTCTTACTCTCGTTTTAATATCACTAACCAAAATGCAACAATACCATCGGGACTATTTGTTTCTAAAGTTTCACCCTAAAAAAAAAAAAAAAAAACAATTTATATAGTAAAGGATAAAAGTCAAATAGCCACTGTTATTGGTTTAATTAGTTAAGTTAAATAGCTTCTCCAGATGGGTTTCATTTTAATGTTGGTTCGGTTTTTTGTTTGATTATTTTTATATCAGATGAAAGTCTATGTCGTTGGAAAGTAAATAACTAAATTTAATTGTCTTATTCCTTAAAGAATCAAAGAATAAGATTAAAATCTTTGGAAAAGACAGTTCATAGATGATTTATTCGTATAATGTCATTTGGGTCTGCACTAAAACAAAGGGAAGCTGCTGTTAAATTTCTTCTAATTAAAATTAACAATCCCATTGAAAAAAAAGAAAACACATGCCAATGAAGATAAAATTGCTAGTTTGTATAGCTTGTTTTTACTTGACTGAAAGATCTTTCATTTTTATTTGTATGACAAAAGGCGCAGTTATGGGTCACATTTCTGGAACAAGGCATGGATTTGAGACTTTTTCAGACTCATGAGTATCATCGGTCCTTATAATAATGAAAAAAAAAAAAAAAATAGACAGCATTACCTACATAACATAAATAATTGTTTATTTTTTCGAAAACATAAACGTCAGTGATCCTGAGGACTGATGGGTTCCAGAGGGTAGCAAAAGATGGCTTTTGCCAGTAAGGGGCCAGTTATAGCTATCATTTGAAACCATCAAATTTTAATTGTTTATTTTTGGACATTTATAAAGTCAAATCGGTAAATATTTTGATGCCAAAATATAGACAATGACTTGAATTATTATTCTAGTTAAAAAAATATTTCATTTTGGCCAAACCTTCCACTTAAAATGACTTTTATTATTTCAATGATTGAACTACTTTACCAATGGTCATTTTACGTCGAAGTTTAGGCCGGAATTATTTTTTTGACTTTTGACTAGAATAATAATTCAAGTCATGGCCTATATTTTGGCCTCAAAATATTCACTGTCAAAATGTCCTAAAATTAGCAATTCTTCCCAAAGGCTTTTGATCCAAACTCACATCCTTTCGTTATTATTTTAGAAATATAATAAAAATAGAAAAGTTCTATTGGATTGAAAAAAAAAAGTTGGTAATTATGTGTCTGCTTTGCTATCTGTATAGATGTCAATTCAACTTTCTCGTAAGCCGCTTAATGAATTTTGATTAAAGAACTCCAAACATTTTTGGGACAAGAAATTAATCTTCTTAGAATTCCATGTATTTGACACTTACACTGCCCGCAGTCAGGTTCGGAATTAGATTTAATTTTATGTTTGCTCCTACTTAGATAAAAATATATATGTATTTCGAAGTTAATGTTCCAGCATCAGATGTTGTTTATTTACTTTGTTGAACTTATCCAGTCAATCAATTTCTATAATATTTTATGTCAGTAGATCTGCATAAAATAATTTTTCTTCAGGGATAACTTTTGAATCATGTCAAACGTGTAATACATTTTATGTTATTAAGGTCATTTTCAACAACTTTTGATGTTTTCAGTGCTCCTGGTAGATGTATCAGAAGTGAACGAAACTTAGGCAAGTTAAACACAATAATAGGTATAGACATTTAGTGTTTTTGAATTTTCTTTGCCTTTTGTGAGCAATTTTTATCCACAATCAAGTCGAAGTAACAAGTTTTTATACATATAAATATGTAAACTGGTATAATTACATTAACCTATTCTATGCCCAATGCCCATATATACATAAAAAAAATCTTTTTCTTTTAAATGAGCTTTGTTTATGTTAGCTTCTCCTATAAAGTTAACAAACAAGCATCAACCATCATTTATATACCTTTAGATACATAGATATCCATAAGGTTCTGTTTAACGCACCCAGAATATTTTTTTCAAGTCCTGCTAAGCGCGTTAGTGCACAGTCACTTTTAATTGCAAAAAACTCTTATAACTGTTTAAAATTGGTATTTATCCAGTCTCCTTTTGCCGAATAGTATTTTTCTCTCTGCGATTTATTCAGAAAAGTCAAAATCTTCACTTTGATGAATATGACAATTGTTTTGAAGGACAAGACAAGAGAAATGTCAATTTATAACAGTTATACATATATTATAACAGGTTGTCATTAAAATTGGGTGAGAATTAACGCGTTTCGCGAGGATTAAATAATTATGGGTGCCTGAAGTATGACCCATTGGTTGCGGCGCGCAGTAGAAGACCCTGGTACTGTGGCATAAACAGTACATAAGGTAGAATACCGGCATTTCTTCTTACTTACTTTACTTTACTTTAGATGGCGCCCACAGTCTAGGACCCATGTTCTGTAACTCTCACATCGAAAAAATTAGTCGAGAATCACTGAAAAATGGAACAAAACTCATGTATTTTTTGTCTTTCACATAGCGGAAAAAAAAATAATGATCTTGAACCTGTTTCAGTTTCCATTGTTTCTCGACCGATTTTATGCATGCGAGAAGTTACAGAACATGGGTCCAGGATAGACTACGACCTCAACCAACAAGCCCCTCCAGCCAGCTCGGTCCCAAGCTAGCTGCTTTCAGTTACGCACTCCAAGTTGGTTGAGGTCGTTCTCTACTTGTGTGCGCCACCTAAGTTGGGGTCTTCTTCTGCTGCGCAGACCGTCAGGGGTAGATTCGAAGACTCTTCGGGCTGGTGCGTCGGTGTCCACTGTCCATACGTTCCACGTGTCCCAGCCATCTCAGCCTGTGTATTTTCATTTTTTTGACCGGATCGACGTCCTGTAAAGCCCGTTAAGCTCGTTGTTGAAATTCTCTTCCATACTCCATCCGGGATGACCGGGATGATCAGGGTCTTATAATAATGTGTCCTTGGTTCTTTGAAAGAGGGCTTCACTGCTCAAACGCCTCTTAGCTCGAAGAAACAGCGATTGGCAGGAGTATTTCTTTTGTCACTTTTTTTCTTTTTTGTGTGTTTAAAAGTGCCACTGTTTTTTTAAATATTCAGTGAGTGCCCTTACCAATTCTAAGTTAAATACTAAAAACCAGGTGTAGTTTTTGAGAAATTAAAAATCAGTGTGATTGTAAAAACGTGTTTTCGGGGTTGAACTCCCCCCCCCCCCCCCCCCCATTTGGCCGCCATTTTGGGAAAGGGGGCCGAAAAAGGTCTTCGCGATATCTTGAGAACCATACATCGGACAAAAAAAATTTTACCACATTTATGTAGAGAATTAAATTTTCTACAATTTATGTTAACACACTTTTTATGGTAAAATTGAAAACAAAAAAGTTATAACCAAAAAAAGATCCCTCCTGCAAGGTTCGGCCAAAATTTTGTAACATTTCAATGGACTAAAGTATGGCTGGTAAGACTTGAATATTTGCAAATAAAAAGTAAAGACCTATACATTTTTGGAAAACTTCGACATGTTTTTAATTAAATTTTATGTTTGATAAATCTTATAGTAAAATTGTACGCCCTAAGAAAAAATACACTATTTTAGTCGACACATGTTGTTGCAAATAATAAGAAACATTTCATCTCTTCCAGAGGAGCCCGTTAAATGAAATTGTTATAGCGTCCTTTATTAACTTTTTTGTTTTAAGAAGAAACGTATTAAACCTCATCTCTTCGCACAAAAAACCCTTCCTTGTGGATAAAAAAAGTGTGTCCTTACAATAATCAGTGGCATCTTTTCTCTTTCCTACAAGAATTCTATGAATTCCGTTAACCAGCTGCCACCGACATTGCCACGCACACTGGAGGAAAATAATTTTTAAAACTAAAAATGGAAGGACAATTAGAATAAAGTTCTTTGAACACTTATTATGCGAATTCCTCGAATTAAATGCAAGACATTTTATAAACAGTACTTTGAGGCATCCAATTAATGGTTAATTTTTAAGCTTCTGAATATTTAAAATAGATAGCCTCTATTAAATGAACTAAAATTCTCAAAAATGGTTGTTATTAATGGCTCCTCTCATAAAATATTTTTAATTTTTTTTTTTTTTAATTTCGATTTTCTCGAAAACAGTTCAACAGATTTGGATCAAGTTTTGTAATGGAGATTGTTTGAAGGCTCTCCCAACCCAAACGCGACACATTCGGCGCGACAACGAAACTTTCGGCAGTCATAATTTATTTACATGGTGATTAATGAGCGATGAATATTCGCATCGCGCCAGCCAGTGTGGGAAATTACATTAACCACCATGTAAATTAATTTGATTGCCGAAAGTTTCGTTGTCGCGCCGAATGTATCGCGTTGGTTTGGGAGAGCTTTTTTATATCAAAATTCCACAATTTTTAATTACTCAATATCTTGACAGCGTCTTGGTCGATTGTTTTAATTTGGTATAGCGTAGCAGGAATTTAATGTTTTAATAATTACGACTGCATGCATCTGTCCTTCTTAAAATCGTATTTTAAATCTTTAAGACGACAGTAATCCTTATAATCATTTTATAACTACAATACAATAGAAAGCAATTAAACTTAAATCTGACATAAAAAATAAGTCCTGGTTACTTCAAATAAACCCAAGTCATGTCACGATTTAATTAGTCTTGTATATTATCCTGTCAGAACACCATCTTACTGTGATTTGATGCACAATATACAGATACACATACTTTTTTATTCTACGTACAAACACAATACACCTACGTAATACGTAGTGTTTCTTAATGAAGACAAAAATGGCGCTAGATGGTCAAGTGAATTTATTTGCGGTTTCTGCTCCTGAGGCAAATACATACATATGTATGTCTATACGTATTCTATACATACACAATTGTAAGCTTTTACAAAAAAAAATATTTAACTTTATACCTACTATATGGTCAACCAAGCAGCTATCGCAGATAAAGCTTCTTTTTTCTCATGGATAGAGCTGTAACGAATCGTATGTATTCGTTACTTAGATACGGGTATTCACTTCGATACCGAGTAACGAAACGTTACTACCTAGATAATCTCGTTACTCGCATGTTTCGTTACTTTTCCAATACCATACAAAAAGTACTATATCGGATATCGCATTACTCGGACTCGTCGCATGTACGGATTGAAATTAAAATGTCACATCAAGCAATGTTCTTGTACCTTTATCAAACATACTACATTATACGTACTACAAAGACATACCATACTGAACGAAATAGGTTAGGTACGTTTTGGTCGTTCTAGTCATTCTCAATCAAATCATTTTACAAAGCGTGCACAATTATTTTGGTAGGCGTCAAATATGCAAAAAAATTTGAACGTCCGATCGGAAAATGGAGTACGTCATCGATTTAGGAGATGGATATTTCCGGATATGTTCCGGCCGACGCTCTGCGACCACTGGAACACTATTATTTTGATAGGTTTTTAATGTGCCAAAATTTTTTTACGTCGGATCGAAAAACGGAGTACGCCAATCGATTTAGGAGGTGGATATTTCCGGATATGTCCCGGCCGACGCTCTGCGACCACTGGAACACTATTATTTTGACAGGTTTCAAATGTGCCAAAATTTTTTTACGTCGGATCGAAAAACGGAGTACGCCAATCGATTTAGGAGGTGGATATTTCCGGATATGTCCCGGCCGACGCTCTGCGACCACTGGAACACTATTATTTTGACAGGTTTCAAATGTGCCAAAATTTTTTTACGTCGAATCAAAAAACGGAGTACGCCAATCGATTTAGGAGGTGGATATTTCCGGATATGTCACGGCCGACGCTCTGGGACCACTGGAACACTATTATTTTTAGAGGGTTTCAAATGTGCCAAAATTTTTTTTACGTCGGATCGAAAAACGGAGTACGCCAATCGATTTAGGACGTGGATATTACCTAGTGTCACGGCCGACGGTCTGCGACCACTGGAACACTATTATTTTGACAGAATGAGTAATTATGTAGCCCAAAATAGTCCAACCACATACAAATACATAATAATATTCGTATAGTTACAATACAAAATCCGGAATGGAATGCCTTTTCCATTTTCAGGTTATCGACATACCAATATAATGAAAGTAACGAGAGTAACGAGTAACGATACCAAAGTAACGCGTACTCGAACCAAAAGTAACGTAAACATACGGGTATTCATATTGTCGTTACTTTTACAGCCCTACTCATGGAGGAAAAAAATAAGAATTGTGTTTAATCACACGCAGTGGACAGTTTAAATTAAATTTTACGGTTGTGCTCCTTCATCTTGTAATTTAATTAATGTTTGCCCTGGCAAACCTCAATGTTTCCTTGACTTAAATCCTTCCCCGCAAATAAAAAAGATGTAGGTTTTTTGTAGGACTTATTAAAACAACTTAAATGTAAATTAAATATTAAATATAAATTAAATATTTATAATCAAAATTTTGTGGAGTTATATGTAATGTACATAATATGTAGGTTTTGTAAAGTTATATATAAAAAGATTAAGTAAAAAATTCTGCACCAAATCTGTGGTTGTTGAAAAGGTTAAAAAGGGAAAGGGTCTCGTTGTGGCAGTGAGAGAGTCTAGTTTTCAGTAGCAGCCATGGTTTGGACGGGAGAGAATCGTGGGTTTGCTGTTAGGACATTTTTTTGAAAATGGCCGTTCTGTTATCGCCACGCAGAGCGCCTTCCGGCAGCACTCCAATATCCCACTGATCTCTATAATACACTGGATAGTGGATTCCCTACAAAGTATAACAGTTTTTCTACTTCCAATTGAAGATGACAAGTACGTAGGCAACTCAACACTTTAGGTATCTTCAGTGAGGCAACTCAACACTTTAGGTATGTTCAGTGAGGCTGAGAAGGCCAGTTCAAGTTGCTGAGATCTCAAAAATTCTACTACAACCGAAGAGGGCCAAAAACCAAAGTGGAATTTCTAAAAAAAAAGCAAAAGAACCATCACTTGTTTGTAAATTTGATTTCTTGTAACTTAAACTAATTGTAAAAGTGAATTTAAAATATTTAAGTTGCAATTTTGTAAAAAATTTTGCATTTCATTATGGTATACAGTTTTACTGTTATACAAAAAAATAGGCAACTCAACATTATAACAATTCTCAAATGGCTTCAACTTTCTTGTATGGATGCGCTATCCAGTGTATTATAGAGATCAGTGCAATATCCCTGTTGGGGGAAACGTCCCTGGCGGTAATGTCATTAGATGTTGGGCTAGGACATTGGAAAACACTGGTTCAACAGCAACTCCATCGGCAATTGGAAGATTATTGGTCCTTACTTTTTCGAGGATAATGGGCGAACCGTCACTGTCACCGCTGAGCGCTATGTGACAATGTTGAAAGAGTTTTTGGAACCCGAGCTGGAAGAATTGAGTGAAGCCACTAATCTGGGAGACATCTGGTTCCAACAGGACGGGGCTACATCCCTCACTGCTAGGATTTTAAAGGCGAGATTGAGGCAAGTGTTCCCCCCAGCGCCTCGCCTCTTTGATGTGGAGTGGAGTGGCATGCGCGCTCACCAGATTTGAGCATTTGTGATTTTTTTTTTCTTCGGGGGTTTATGTACCCCCCGAAGTTTTTAAACTTCGTCCACATACCCTGGAAGAATTAGAGAGGAAGTTACGGCAATGCACATCGAAATGTGCAGAAGAGCGGTTGAAAACTTCAGAATTCGCCTTTAAGAAGTGCAAAAAACTGGATTCTGTACTGAATTAAACAATATAAACATATTTTCTGTAAGTTTAATTGTTTTTGATTTACATCCCTTTAAAACCGGTTCATAACTTTTGCCCTACCCTGTATTATACATGACATACAAGTAAACCGTCAATCTTGAACAAATTAGACCGATTTTATTTGTTCAAAGTTGAACACAACTATTTTTACTATTGTATTAGTTTAGGAGAGCCGACACGATGAGACACGTCCGACAATAGCATTAGAAATAACGTAAATTTAGAATATTAAAAATGGTTTAAAAATGTTTGGTTGTACCTATAATTCCCAAAACATGGTCCGATATAAAAATTCTGATGTCGGTCTTTGGGACATCAAAAACTTTCAGAAAAATTTAGTTAATTTTTTGTAGTAATTGTGTTATAACCAGTTATATGATTGCAATGCAGAATGCCTTAATTCATTTGATTAAATTAGACGTCTCCGCCTACTTACTTAATTATGATTTTAATCTAAAAATTTAATTTAATTTCAAGTCAATTTATTTTTGTTTTATATTTACTTAGTCCATATATTGTTGCCATTATCGTCATAACAAGTTGAATTGAATTTTGGTCCTTTGTTGAAATATTTACACTGCAGGTCAAAAGATTGAGTCCACTCTCATTTTAAGAAGAAAACCAAATTCTAGCACCGAAAAAAAACTTATAAGTGAAAAAAATGAGTATGAAGAACTTATGAGGAATATATTCGGCGCTATCATATAATACCGTCGGAGCGGAATTCTCTCCGATTTCCTACGAATCGGAGACATTTTGCTTCGAGGTAGTTCTGCGACCAGCAAAATGTCTCCGAATTGTTTCATGTGGTATATTGTTCCAGCAATCCTGTAATGTATTTCGCAATGCAGATTCCGATGAAGGGCATTGATACCGGACCCTTCTACCCAGCTCCTCCCACAATAACTCTATAGGGTTTATATCCGGTGATATCGGCGGCCATGTCATGACTTGTAAGATTTCTTCGGCTTCTCTATATCTTTGAGGTAATCCTGGCATAGTCTGGACGTGTGTTTAGGGTAATTTTTCTGTTGAAATACGAATCCTTCGCCAATTAATCTTAATCCAGAGATCAAAGCGTTTTCTTCGAATATCTTCTTGTACGCTTCCTTGTTAATTTTTCCAATAACTCGAATCAAATTTCCCACTCCACTTGAAGAGAAACATCCCCAGACCATCACAGAACCATCTCCATGCTTGACGGTAGGAACCATACAGTCGGGAAGCCTCTTTTGTTCAGCGCTGCGTGTCGAACGAAAAACCTCCGTTTTGTGCCAAATACCTCGAACTTAGATTCATCGCTCCATAAAACTATACTGTCCAGTAGGGTGTCCGTTATTTCCCAAACTCTTTTTTTTGGATCGGCCAAGTTATAAATCGAAAGTTTATGCGCTACGAAAAATGTATTGACCAAAAAAAATTTTATCGGATGTCATTAACCCGTGCCTGCAAAGCCATACATTTCCCATACAAATTTGTATGGAGATTTTGCACTTTTTACGTTTTATTTTTTTTCTCTCGAAATAATGTAGCTATTCTTAATTTTTTTCCTGATTATTGTCTTTCAACTATTCCTTTAAAAAACCACATCCAAAAATCTATGTTGAAAGAAAAATTTATAATTTAATTCGAATTTTGAAAATTTCACTAATTTGTACTTTTCAACTTTTTAGCTTTTATTTTTTTTCTCTGAAACAAAACAAGCTATCCCAATTTTGTTTTTTGATTCTTATAAAATAATTAAGCTTTTAATAAAAAAAATCAAAAATTCTGAAAAATAAAGTCTTATAATTTATTTTAATTTTTTAAATTATTAAATATTTAAATTTCTTCCCGGTTTTTTGAGCTAATTAATTTTTTTCTTCAACTACGGTAGCTGTTTCAATTTTTTTATTGTTTCTTGCATATTAATAGTTCTTTTAAAAAAACACACTCCAAAATGTATGTAAACATTTTTTTTTGTATTTATTTCGATTTTTTAAAAAATATCAAATTTTTACTTTTTACCTTTTTTGATACTTAACGGTTTTTAATCTTTTTTTTAGTGTTGCTATATAATCTAAATTAATTTTTTATAGATACAAAACTTACTGGTAATACTAATATTTTTTTTTTAATAAAAAGAATTCAAGTAAGAACTGCCTCCGTAAACAACAGCCAAACCAATTAAGTGCAAATAAAAAAAGACAGCACAAAAGTTGTTTCGTTGTTGTTTACCGGATGTAATGTTTGTATGTTTGCTTTTGAATGATATTACACTATACAAGGGAATCTTTACTGCGCTGGCTATAAAATTTTCCAATAAAACAAGCCTCATATTTCTTTGCATAAAATGATGTGGTTTGAAATCAAAAACACCCCTAGTTTCATCAGGGGCCAGCAAAAATAATCTTCTGAACGCCGTATTTTAGTCTAGCACTGCCTCTGAATAAAAGATGAAACTCAAAAACAGTATTTAAATTAAGTGGTAAGTGAGTATAAATCCAAAAATCCCAAGACTACAAAACAATTACTTACAAAAAACTATGGCCCTCGTATTTTTTTAAGCATCTTTTAGTATTACCAATATATATATTATCTATGAAATATGAATATAGATGATATAGCAACACTTAAAAAAAGATTGAAAACTGTTAAGTATCAAAAAAGGTAAAAAGTAAAAATTTGATATTTTTTTAAAAAATCGAAATAAATATAAAAAAAATGTTTACATACATTTTGGAGTGTGTTTTTTTAAAAGAACTATTTATATACAAGAAACAATAAAAAAAAAATTGAAAAAGCTACCGTAGTTCAAGAAAAAAATTAATTAACTCAAAAAACGGGGAAAAAATTTAAATATTTAATAATTTAAAAAATTAAAATAAATTATAAGACTTTATTTTTCAGAATTTTTGATTTTTTTTTATTAAAAGCTTTATTATTTTATAAGAATCAAAAAACAAAATTGGGATAGCTTGTTTTGTTTCAGAGAAAAAAAATAAAAGCTAAAAAGTTGAAAAGTACAAATTAGTGAAATTTTCAAAATTCGAATTAAATTATAAATTTTTCTTTCTACATAGATTTTTGGATGTGGTTTTTTAAAGGAATAGTTGAAAGACAATAATCAGAAAAAAAATTAAGAATAGCTACATTATTTCGAGAGAAAAAAAATAAAACGTAAAAAGTGCAAAATCTCCATACAAATTTGTATGGGAAATGTATGGCTTTGCAGGCACGGGTTAATAACATCCGATAAAATTTTTTTTGGTCAATAAATTTTTCGTAGCGCATAAACTTTCGATTTATAACTTGGCCGATCCAAAAAAAAGAGTTTGGGAAATAACGGACACCCTACTGTCCAGCCTCTATGCGTTTTGGCCCACTCTAACCGTTTCACCTTTTATTTTTGTGGTCGAAGAAGTGGTTTTCGAACAGCAACTTGTCCTAATAGACCAGCATATCTTAGCCTACGGTTGACCGTTGTCAACGACAGCGGCTTATTCCGTGTTATATTTATTTCGGCACGTATTTCCGGTATTTCGTATTTCCTGGTTCGTTTTCTTGTTGTCACTATTAGCAAATCCTTGTGTTTAGTTGAAGATCTAGGCTGTCCTGAGAGTGATTTATTCTCAAGAAGTCCGGTTTGAGTGTGCCGTTCAATGGCACGTTGAACGCAACCTTTTGAGATCTTCAACTGCGAAGCAACTTCCCGCTGCGATTTGCCTTCTTTAATAAGAGTGATGATGTTAAAACGTTTTTCAATTTTGGTTTCCTTAACTTTTCCTATTTTGAACTGGTTGTTTACTCAACAGGTGAAGAACCTCAAATAAATGCTTATGACTTCAAAGCGTGGCTTTTATATAAAAAGCTTGCAAATCCAGGTCTACATTTTTTTTTTTTTTTTTTTTTTTTGAAAACCATTTTTATGTACGGAGTCATAAAAAAGTGCTGAATCAACAAACAAAAGTCATACAAATTTATTATTATGAAAAACCCAAGTACTTCTCAATAATCCAATCGGTTATCGGTTTTCCCACATTTACAAACAAAACGCCCTTTTTAAAAAAAAAAAAAAACTGGATCAAAAATCCAGCTTTACTACCTGTACTTGTTGTGTATTGTTCAGGTAAAACCCAATCTTAAATTAATAAAATCAAACCCCAGACCTGAATGAAGTCAGTTGACTACGTTGGACTCAAACTTTTGGCCTGCAGTGTATGTACATACATATGTTTATTTATATACTTTCTCATTGTTTAAATCAATTTAGTACTTTTTGAAACAGTTGAATATAAGGCAAGGGTCTTATGGTTCCCTTGTTTTAACTAAACTTTCGTAAAAGCAAAATTTTTTCTTGATATACACATACTATATAACCTATGATCCATATGAGCTATCTTTAAAAAAAAAGTCTAAAGTTAAAAGTTTTTCTTTCTTTCTTTTTTTTTTTACAGAGCTGTTGCCGCCTACCTCCGTGCCCTAAACCTATCGCCTAACAATGCTGTCGTCCATGGTAATCTTGCTTGTGTTTACTATGAGCAAGGACTCATCGATTTGGCCATTGACACTTATCGGCGAGCAATCGAATTGCAGCCCAACTTCCCAGACGCCTACTGCAATTTGGCTAATGCTCTCAAAGAAAAGGGACAAGTAAGTGAAAATATATGTATATTAAATCCATTTAGCACCAGACAAACTTGAGCGTTGATTCTTTGAAAAGAAGGAACATAATTTACATACTTTTAAAATTATTCAACGAGAAAAATACATCTGGATGTGTACAAAAGTATTTAATGGTGATAAAAGAATTATAGCTCGATAAACCAACAAAAAAGCTTTGCATTGTTAAGTGAAGATTTTTTTTTTTAATATACATTATCTTGATAGTTGGACAAACACAAACGTTGTTGATATAATATTTAATAGAAAGCAAATAGGTTTTAAACTGTAAAGAAATGCTTCGGAATAAATGATTTTTTGATTTAATAATAATTAAAGAATTATTACGATTCCTAGCATCAAAAAATATTTCTGTTTTTTGAAGATTTCACTCTGCCAATAAGTGACCAAGTCAATCCAAAATTAATAAAATCTATTTACCCATTTCCCGATAGCATTGCGAAAACGCAACGTCACGTCATACCTGAGAACTTCTGGAACTTAACTGATGTTAAATTTAGATAAAATTAATAACTAATTTGAGGTTTAATGAATTATCTAATCGACCTGTTTTTGGATTTTTTCAAATATTTTCTTTTCGTGTTGATTTTGTCCCTCAAAACATGAAATTTTCGAAACTTTGAGGTAGCGTTTTCGAAATATTTAAAAATTTCATCGGAATAAAAAAAATAAAGGTTCAAATTATATTCTTTAATAATGTTGACGCAATATATATATATGAGTTGCCTGTCTAACAGGTGAGACGAAAACAATACGTTGCGTTTTCGCAACGCTTGCCTATAATCAAGTAGCATGTGAACCTAAAAAAAAATATTTCCTTTCGTTGCGTTTTCAAATCTCAAAATATTGTTTGTTTATGTTTATAATATACCAATTTAAAAAAAAAACATAATTTTTGATTGCATCCCATCCAACAAAAGGATGAGTTTTTTTGTTAAGTCATTATTTTGTCTTCAATTTTTGTACAATATTTGATTTTTATCTTTTTAATGGTTGGTTTGATAAACTTAAAATAAAACAAAAATAGTTTTTTTTTTATTTTTTTTAATTAAAAAACAAAAATAATTTTTTTAAGGTCAATTTTTGTTTGCAATTTTTGGATTTTTATCTTTTTAAGGGCTGTTTTCAGAAACTTCAAACTTATACAACAAATAGATAATTTTGATTTTCATTTTTAGAAAAAAATAAAATTTGAAAAAAAATGAGTTTTTTGATCTTTTTTTTTTCATTTAAAAAAAAAAATATTTTTTTTAAATGATTTCTTACAATTTTTGATTTTTACTTCAAACTTCAAATTTATACAGAGTATACATACATACATATGTAGGTAGGTAATTTTAGTGTTCATGTTTGGAAAAAAATTATTTTGAAAAAATGTTTTTTTAATAATCTTTTCATTACCAAGCGTATATTTAATTATTTTTTCATAAAAGTACATAGCCATATAATGAAGTTCATGTATTCCATGTAAAAAAAAAAAACTTTATTTAAATAATTTTGATACTGCTTTCGGCGAGCGTTGCGAAAACGCAACAGGAATTTTCTGGGAAATCAAAAGCTTTCCAATTTTTTTTTTATATTTCCTCTAATTACACAAAAAATATCCAGTATGTGAAATTTCAAGTTTCTGAGTCAACTGGAACTGCATTTATCTGCATCTACAAGTATAGAAAAGGCGAAAAAATCTAAATCTAAAAGCTTCTCAAACTGAAAACCAGCGCAAGGTCTAAATAGGCATTTCTCGTGCTCCATCCAAAGTGCTATTACTTTACTTCGATTCAACCCTTAAAAAAATGTTTGGATGGCGATATTTTCGCAACCAGCAACTTTTCCAAGAACAGCAACTCTTCCATGAAAAGAATACAATAATTACAAATTATTTAAAATTGAAATTTTCGATAAGAGATATATGTATGTTGTATGTAGCTTTCAAATCCAAAAAAAATCTGTTAAAAAAAGCTTCGTTTCTCCTGCAATATCGCTTTTGAGAATAAGAAAATATAAATCAGCTTTTAAAAGGGATCCGTGGCTTCGAAGTACGAAAAGTATTTGTGGAACCTAAAAAAAATATCCGCTGTCAACTACGATTAAGACTCTCTTCAAGTTCAGGTAATATGGAACAATTACTTCAATACCTTACTCCTTACAATCGTAGATGCCTTTAACAATTTTAGTTAGAAGACAAACGTAAAACCAAATCGATGTATGTATTGTATACATAATTATGTTGTCTAATATTTTGTTGCCTTGTTAGCATTCCCTGTTCTTTATGTTATTTACGCTCAGAAAATGTCGACATCTCGAGAAAAAAAAGACACGCACAGACAAAATTTTATTTTTTCATAAGTACTGTCTTTTGCCAAGAAGTGACAAATTCTGCAATCCCTCTTCATGGAAACGTAGCCCTGGCTAACAACAAGCTGTCACGTAACCAAATTAATTTTTTTTTTAATTTTTGGGACTCATTACATATTCGCTTGCTAGGTGATTTTAACTTTTTGACATAAAAAAAGGACCGAATAGCTGGAACTAATGATCAATATTTTATTTAAAAAAAAAAGCATTCTAGTATCAATGTCAAACACACATTTATTTTCGAGTTTTTCTTAACTTTGTAATTTGAAAGTACATATTTATGTTCGCAACTGTTTTGTTCATCCTGTCGCCCCCAACACAAAAATGCCATTTCAATAAATTAAAGTTTACCTCCTTGATTGCTCAAAAACATAAGTATGCAATATTAATTTTTTCCCATTGCTTACCCAAGATAATCTTAATTCCTTAATTTGTGGAAATCCCATCTACATATATAGCTTCTTCACTCGTGCGTTTCAACCGAGAGTCACTTTATATTTATGTACAGCGAAATTAATGTACTCCTGAAGCTGTGAACTGCACGTTTCATTAAAAACTAATTTACCTGCTGATTTATGTTTAATGTCAGACAGATGAATTCTTGAACCAAGCTTTTAACACTATATTTTTCTGTCGTTTTAAACCAAGTCCTTATACGTTTTCTTTCAAGAAGAAAATAAAATGGATGGTAGTAAACTGGATAAAAAAAAGTACCATTAACCGCAATTTATCAAGAAAATGCAATTTAAATTCAATCAGCTAAAAGAAATCGGCTTTGAATGAGTTCCCTGTCAGAGCCTTTGCCTCACCGATGACAGATAAAAGATGAACTCAATTGAATGAGAATAATGGTTAACAGTACTTTTGCTGGTTTCTTCCGTCTGCTAGCATATCGGATTCGAATAATTTCATAGGATGTCCGTCTACTAGATCAGAGTTACTTATACCTACTTAGAAACAGAACTAAAGTCAAAATAAGTTTGAATATTTTTAATCAGATTTCTTCAGTCTTAAATACTCACCTGAATTCATTTCAAAATTTAAACTTATCAAGTGACAGGTATACTTCCTTTTTATTAAACTTACGTTAAGCGTTCGTATTAACGTTTTCTATTTTATAAAAAGGAAACGATGTGTATGTTTGTATATTCCATATTGTAAAACAACCTAATTTATCTTAAATCAACTGCCAAAAACCTGTTTTCAAAGCAATCTTAAAACATTTACATATAATAACCTTTTATTGATTATTGTATTTATCAATTTTACAGGTCAAAGAAGCTGAAGAATGTTACAATACTGCTCTTCGACTATGTCCCAGCCATGCGGACTCTCTAAACAATTTGGCAAATATAAAACGCGAACAAGGTTACATCGAAGAAGCCACACGTCTGTATTTGAAGGCATTGGAAGTATTCCCTGAATTCGCTGCTGCACATTCTAACTTGGCATCAGTATTGCAACAACAAGGAAAACTAAACGAGGCACTAATGCATTATAAGGAAGCGATTCGCATTCAGCCAACATTCGCCGATGCCTATTCAAATATGGGTAATACCTTGAAGGAGTTACAGGATGTCGCCGGGGCACTTCAATGCTATACCCGAGCTATACAAATAAATCCGGCCTTCGCTGACGCTCATAGTAATTTGGCGAGCATTCACAAGGACTCTGGCAATATCCCGGACGCCATTCAATCGTATCGTACGGCACTCAAGTTAAAACCCGACTTTCCCGATGCATATTGCAATCTGGCACATTGTCTACAGATTGTTTGTGACTGGACAGACTATGAGGCACGCATGAAGAAACTGGTGAGCATTGTTGCTGAACAGCTCGAAAAGAATCGTTTACCATCAGTTCATCCTCATCATTCAATGCTGTATCCTCTGACACATGAATTCCGTAAAGCGATTGCAGCCAGACACGCTAACTTGTGCCTTGAAAAGGTCCATGTGCTTCACAAACCGCCCTACAAATTTTCCAGAGAAGTGCATGGTCGCCTTAAAGTTGGCTATGTGAGCAGTGATTTTGGTAATCATCCAACTTCTCATTTGATGCAATCGGTCCCCGGCCTTCATGATCGATTGCGCGTTGAAATCTTCTGCTATGCCCTCAGTCCAGATGACGGAACCACATTCCGTGGTAAGATCTTGAGTGAAGCAGAACATTTCGTCGATTTATCTTTGATCACATGCAATGGCAAGGCTGCTGACCGCATTTACGCCGACGGAATTCACATCTTGGTTAATATGAACGGTTACACAAAGGGTGCTCGCAATGAAATCTTTGCCCTACGCCCAGCTCCAGTGCAAGTTATGTGGCTGGGATATCCAGGAACCAGTGGAGCTTCGTTTATGGATTATATAATCACAGACTCAGTTACCAGTCCAATGAAGCTGGCAGGACAGTATAGTGAAAAGTTGGCCTACATGCCATACACATATTTCATTGGCGACCACAAACAAATGTTCCCCCATTTGAAAGAACGACTTATTGTAAGCGATATGCAGGGTGGATCTGGTGCTGGAATCGCTGACAACGTTGCCGTAATTAATGCAACCGATTTGTCTCCCTTGGTCGAGAATACTGATGTCAAGGAAATTCGTGAAGTGATCAATGCACAAAAACCAATGGAAATTTCTTTGAAAGTAGCTGAGCTACCAAATACTACACAAATTGTTTCGATGATAGCCCAAGGTCAAGTGCAGACATCACTGAATGGAGTTGTTGTGCAGAACGGATTGGCCACCACACAGACAAACAACAAAGCAGCAACTGGAGAGGAAGTGCCACAAAATATTGTTATAACAACCAGACGCCAGTACCTTCTGCCCGACGAGGCTATAGTGTACTGCAATTTCAATCAGTTGTACAAGATCGATCCATTGACATTGCAATCGTGGGTCTATGTGCTGAAACATGTGCCAAATTCAGTGTTGTGGCTGTTGCGTTTCCCAGCTGTTGGAGAACAAAATATCAAAAAGACAGTCGAGGAACAAGGTTTGTTGATTTGCTTTCTTTTGTTTTTCTTCTTCTCTTTGGCCTGTATTAACTAGTTGCATTTCTTTTTTAGGAGTATCTTCTGATCGAGTAATTTTCTCAAATGTAGCAGCAAAAGAAGAACACGTTCGACGTGGGCAATTGGCTGATGTTTGTCTAGATACACCACTTTGTAATGGTCACACAACATCTATGGATGTCCTTTGGACGGGAACTCCAGTCGTGACACTTCCAGGAGAAACACTAGCTTCAAGGTAAAACATCTTAAAATAATACTTTTGCTATTATGATATT
Source organism: Epistrophella euchroma (assembly GCA_947049315.1). Classification (NCBI taxonomy): domain Eukaryota; kingdom Metazoa; phylum Arthropoda; class Insecta; order Diptera; family Syrphidae; genus Epistrophella; species Epistrophella euchroma. The sequence continues at coordinate 112,190,346 of OX346245.1, read as the reverse complement.
TAACGTTTTTTTTTTTCTTAAATATTTTCAGAGTGGCAGCATCGCAATTGGCAACTCTTGGCTGTCCCGAGTTAATTGCTCGCACTCGTCAAGAATACCAAGAGATTGCAATTCGCCTTGGCACTGATCGAGAATATCTTAAGACAATGCGTGCCAAAGTGTGGGAGGCGCGTGTGGAGAGTCCGTTGTTCGATTGCTCGCAATATGCGAAAGGTTTAGAGATGCTCTTCTCACGGATGTGGGAACGGTTTTCAATTGGCGAAGAGCCCGATCATATTTCCGCAATTGATAAAAAATAAATCAATAATCATCAGAATCATGATACAGAGTGCGACATAATAATAATGAAAGTCATACAAATAAAAATTGTTAATTATTCACGACTTCCCGTTCCACAATTATTCAAACATTATGCAGATCAGATCATTTTTGTCATCATCTTATTCTCCCGTGTGATCATGAATTATTATAATTTGTTGTTGCAGCCACTTGATACCAGAGAGACCATCAGTCACCCTCATCAGTGACTCATAATTTTATAATTTTATTGTTTCTTTTTATTTTTATTTTTACAAATAAACACACTAAATGTGGATTACAAATATATTGTTTAGCCTTTATAATTGACATCCAAAAATATAATTCAAATTCAGTTAACATTTTTGATTAGTTTAAGGTAGTTGTAGTATTTTTTTCTTTTTCATTCGCATATAAATTAAAAGTTTTTATCTAGTAAAATCACTAACAAGACAAACAATAAGTCCAATTCTGCTATCTCAGTTGATTCATTCGATTCGCCTAGATTTGCTTTGTTATTTTTCTTTCTATGGAATGCACTTCATTGCCAAATCATTTTAAAGTTTCCAGGGAACTCCTGTTTCTTGACAACAATGGATAACAGAATACAAACGTTCCCCTAACGTATAGCAGAATAAGACGTAGCAAATTAATTTAAAAGGTTTTACTTTACATTCATTTCTATAAATATTTTTCTATTAAACGAACATAATAAAATTATTTGTTTTTTTTTACAAAGCATTCGTTCTAAAAATCGAATACCTTGTTATGAATTAAGCAAAAGTAATAATTGCTTTTTTGTATATAAAATGAGTTTTTTATTCACGTATACATTTTTGATTTTTTCAGAAATAAGACGATTTCATAGTTTTAAAGTTTTTAATAACCAAATTATCAATAAATCAATAGAATTAATAATCAATTTTCCTCTGTCCGAGTTATTTATTCAATATATTTTGATTATGCTTTTATTTTGCAACTATCCTTCTTAAGAATTACTTTTAGGGGAAAACCTCAAATTAAAAATAAATTAAACATTAAACGGATATGAGTGACAATTATATTTATTAGGAATATTATTATACATACTTATTATATTGTAAATGTTGATTTGATGAAATGAAACAAAAAATATACAACAAGAAATAAGGGAATTCGTTGTTATTTCTTAAATTAACTTTAAACTTTTCAGAAACTATAGAATAATGTGTACGTCCTACACTTTAAAATGGTTAGATATTATGTTTGAACTATGAAACCGTTCGACTGGATCATTGAACAATATAGTGTAGTATACAGTTAATGAGTTAAATTAAGATTTGTTTTTTTTTTTTATATAAAATTACCGTCATAGTGAAAACCGTGGGTATTGTTTTTTTTTTTTTTTTTGTCAGTAATTTTTGCTGCATGCACATTTGTAGCGCAGAAAATTTCCAACAAAACAGATTTTCATACTTTTGTTCATAAATGAATTACATATTTCGAAAACGATAATCGATTTCGAAATAATTCATTAAATAGTAACGACGTAAATTATAGTGTAGCCTGTTTTTGATATTTGGCTTGTGCAGGTGAGATCTCAGAGATTTCTCCACGTCAAAAAAATGAGCAAGCGAATCCAAATTTTTTTTTCCTCAGAGTTTTGACAACAAAACTGAGAAATTTTGCTGAAAAGTCCTGAGGTCGATTCTCATTCTGTGAAGCTGTGAAGTCATAAAAAATTTATCATTTTAGTTTTCACACAGATTTTTCATTTTATCACTTCACGAATATGCCTTATGCGATTCTAGAACTCCTTATGATAAATATGTGTTCTAAAATGTACTAAATGAGAAACCCTCTCACAAGTTCTCTCTTCAAATGAAACTGAAAACTAATACACATACAAATTTCAACCGACATGAGGGATACAAAATCAAACAAAAATACTAACACAAGGAAAAGAGCTTAATGTATATATTTTTTTCTCTCATACAGAGTAATTCAGTTCGTGTGCTCTCGTCTCGAAGTAATTCCTTTCGTATGCTCTCGTCTCGAAGGAAAGTATACAACTTGTTTTTTCTCTCGGTTCAATTGTACCCACATGCGCAAGTCAAATAATGATTTTCTTCACCAGCAGCTTTACAGAATAAATTGTTTGTTATAAAAATTTTATCACGTGAAGAGATTCCCAGTAGAAAATTTCTAAAAATTCAGTGCTGAATAAGCTGCTTCTTCCTTGAGGAAAAGAAGCTGCACCCGCCACTTTTGTGCTCTTTTCTCTGATGAATTTAACATGGGCATGTCATTGGCGGTAGGCCAACTTTCTTGATGAAAATTTAACAATGAAATCACTGGTTCGTTGGAAGTTGCTTTCTCACCAGTTTGGAATATGATGAAAAATATGATGAATATTAAACAGTGAAATCACTACATAAATGTAACATGCTGATTCATCTGCTTATTTTCATCAATGAATAATGTGATGAAAATTCAATACTGAAATCATTAGGTAACTGGGAGTTGCTTATTCACGGACTTATTATTGCCCGAGGAAAAATGTGAGGAATATTCAGTAGTGAAATCACCAATTACAAACGAATTGGTTTTTCACCACCTTTTTCAAAAGTAGAATGTACTTCACTTTTTAAAACAAAAACTGATTTATTTTTGTGGTACCTACCTAGTTATTCTTTTTATTGCATTATTATTTACATTATATAAATTTGAATAATCATGAATTACAACAAATTATTAATTAATACAAAATTATTAATTGTGGCTCCTCGATTAACCTAGGAATAGAAAAAATGGTTAGCTTACAATAATTCATACATATGTAACTATAAAGAGTTACTAACCTTGGTATTATTTTCCCCATAAATGTAACACCTGCTTCCATAGAAAAAGAACAACTAACTTGAAATAAAAATATAAAACAAAAGAAGATTTCCAAAATGTTCAACAAGCCAACAAATAAAGCACGCGCCACAAAAGAAATACAGAATAGAAGAAAAAAATTCAAACGATCACGTGATCAAGGCATGTTGAATTGAAAGGGTACATATTTTTGCACTACAGAAATCATCACATTGTTCGTACCAGGAAAAAAAAAGGGCAATTTTCAGATCATCGTTACTTTTTCTCGAGAAGAAGGTTATATAAAGCAGACGACGCGATTAAGAATTAAAACTGAGAGAGAATGAGAACTGACTACTTTTCATTTGAAAACGTCGACTTTAATTCAGCATCAATTTCATATTTGTGACGAAGTAAGCCAAGGAGAGTTTTCAGAACTTTTTTTCTCTCGCAGAGTATCCTTTACAAAGCAGACGAGTGGATTTAGAGAATGAACTGATGAACTTATGCATGACTTTTCGTCAATTGAATCATCGGTTAATTTTTCCTATTTAGCTACTTTTAATTCTGTATTGAAATCAGTTCGATTTTTTGGAACAAGTAAAAGAAGGGGTTGTTTGGAAATGGTTTCCCAGTGCAAAGCAGATAATGTGATGAAAATCATGAACTGCTGAAACAATGCATTACTTTTTACTGATGTAATCAGTGCACACTGTTTCGCCTATGAAGTGGTACTTGAATTCAATGATGAATTCAGCTTAATTTTTCATTGAAGACGAAATTTCCTGCTGGGTTATCTTTTTTGCATACATATAGAATCAAATTTCGTGTGAAGCTGTGAAAAAATTTATCACCACAGAATGAGAATCGACCCCCTGGGGCCCTTTTGTGTATTACGAAACGAGCGGCAAGTAAACAATTCTAAAGTAAACGATAGACACGACAAAGAGCAATTATATAAAACGAGAAAGGTTTAATAAAGATGTTGCCTAACGAAATCGAAAAAAAAGAACATGTATTTTGAGGCACAACCAACTCCACTCCTACTCTGCATTGTCAAAAATTATAAAACGAAAACGAAAGCTAAACGATAGCCAAGCAGTCATAAGAAATAACGATTATCGTTAAAACTGTAATGATTCTCGTAACACGTAATCGCTTTTAAACGATAACGAAGTAATTTCAACGATAATCGTTTTACAAAATAGGGGCCCTGTTCATGTAACTCAGACTGCTGAGGGCTCTGAGATCTCATTTTCCTGAACATGCCTATTCTTGAAAAAAAAAATGTACGTACAAATACAAATTCGTTTTGTAAGGTTTGTTCGTTGAGCCCTGAAGTCGCCCTGGGGTCGCCCCAAAGCGTTTTTTGAAAACCTTTAACTCACCCTAACAATCAAATTCTCTGTTTTTTGAAACCTGGGGTCGCCCTGAAGTAGATCTAGGTTTTTTGCTGGGGCGAGTTGAAGGAACGAATAAACTGCCAAGTGACATACATTGTAAAGTATTTTTTTTGTTGAAGATTCGTGATTGTTTAATGATAAATTAGATAAAATAGTGCACTAATTGACTAAAATTAAATCGGAAAAGAAAATGGAAACGTTTAAAGTTGTTTTTATTCATTTTTCAATCGTATTTTAAGTTTTAATTATTCGAGTACAGAAATTCTTTCTTGCTTAAAATGTCAACAACACAATTCAGAGCCCTAAAGTGTTTTTTTGAGAATCGAAAAACCCAGGTTTTTTTGACAACTCTTGGGGTTGTCAAGAAAACCTGGGTCAGCCCTGGTTAAAGTTCAACGAACAAATCGTTTTTTTTTGGAGCGCAAAAATCAAACTCATGGCGAATATAAATTGAGTTTTAATCTGGATGTAAGTTCTTAAAATGTCCTCCGGAGAGCAGTTTAAATTCAATTGGATTTGTTGAATCTGGATTAAAAAATTTTGATTTAACTAAGGATTTAATAAGTGAATAATATGGACTTGAATTTAATTTTTGGATTTAAATTAATTTACATCTGGATTTAAGTTTGAATCTGGAATTAAAAAACTGAATAATATGGCCGTTAGTGTTGGTTATGATGAACAAAATGGAATGGTTCCTTTGTTCAAACATTAGGTTTCGGGAATAAATTTTCCAGGGGAATTTGGCTGTCATTGCATTGGATTTTTGTTAGAAAGAAATTTAAAATATTCCTTTGGAGATTCCGGGAGATTCCCGATAGGGCCCATTGATGCTCACAGATAACTTTACTAATGTCGAATTCCTTTAGACAAAAATTTCGATTTTTTTTCTAAAAAGAATCGATTTTTTCATTGAATACAAGGAATTAGTTCAGAAAAATCGATTTTTTTTTCTTCTAAACAAATCGAATTTTTTGTTAAAAAAAAATTCGACATAAGATCCTACACAGCTTAGAAAACCGATTCAACTATTTCATCTTCCGCCAAAATCAAGTGGTGCCTGCCAACGTTCATATTGCGGGTATTACAAAATTAAATTTTAGGTATTCAACGAATCTTAATCCTGAAGATTAGAGGTAAAATTGACATTTTTACAACCTACTCCTTGAACAGAATTTTTTCAATTGGAGAAAAATACGATTTAATTGTAGAAAAATCGTCGGTTCGGAAGAAAAACGATACAACTCAACAAAAGAATTTTTTGAGCTTACGTTGCATGTTTATTAATAAAAGAAAAACTATCAATTTGAAAAAAATACCAGCCTCTACTACAATATTAGGAACTTAATGAGCTATTGCGTGGTATTGACATTTTAACAGATGAATTGAAACTCTAATTTTCTGTTGCTTATTTTGAAAAATGAAATTTGTCGAGTTGTGTCGTTTTTCTTCCGAACCAACAAAATATATGAGTATTGAAATTTGTTACGAATTCCGACACAAAATCCACCGTAGTGGAAAATCTCATACAATTTGCCATTAAGAACGGATTCGGTGATAGTTTTTTTTATCGGGACTCGTAAAGTTTCCGATTACGATTGAATTCGTGATAGGGCTGATTGCTAATTATTCTTTCCCGTTTCCGAATTTTAAACTTTAATCTCGATCCATAAATTTTTCTGAATTTTCTACGACTTTCTTATACATATTTGAAAAGTCTATTGATTACAAAAAAATTATTCCTCTGTTTCCGAGTTAACTCTTTAAATCAAGATGGCGAACACATTGCAAGGGGATGATAACTCGGATTTAAGCTTCACTCTAAAGATGACCAACCAAAATATCTTCCCCAATTAAAATTGAACTCCCATACGAATCTTTACTATGACAATTCGAAATACTGTCACTGAGCTATATACGCATTTTTGGTATTTTCCTTTTCTGTGTGGAAAATGAGCATTTCACATCCGGGGGTATTGCAAATAAAATTTCCCTGGGAATGTCTCCCTGTATCGAAAATTGGAAACGTGAATAATGGTCATAAGTTTCTCTGAATACCGCTCGTTGAACCTCTTAGAGCTCCTCACTTAGCTTGTGATAAAATCAATAGTTATAATTGCCAGGTCGTTAGGATCATCCAAGATGAAACCTACCCTACATATGTAATGTACGGAGAAGATGAGGAATCGATTCTCCCTCGCCCAAACAGGTTTTGTGGTAGTAGTTTGACTGTTAAAAATTGAAAAAACGAAAGCTTAAGCTAACAATATGTGGTGATGCTAAATCGATTCTCGTTGTACGACGAATATTCCACTCGAAGCAAAGGACACTATTTGGCCCGATTCCTTTCGTTCGCAATCTGCAACTCTTTTGCCTAAAAACCTCGATTGCTCAGTGTGTGATAACCCTTTTGTGATTATTCATATTTCAAAAAAACACAACTAATTAAAGATTTATATTTTTATTTATTCATAAATAAAAATTAAATAGAATAGAATTTATAAATATTTTTAGATTCTTAAAAGGTAAATATCATAAGATTTTTTAATTTAATTATAACACAACTTTTTAAAATAAACAAAACACTTTAGTATAAAACAAATGCATGTACGGACTGAAAAACAAAAACAGACAAAACAAACATGAATGCGGATAATGTAACAAAAAGAGACTCTAATAAACGCGTTTAAATTCAAAATTTTATATTAGTTTTTTTTTTTTTTAACTTTTTTTGTATAATCAAATACAAAAAAAAAGATTTGTATAAAAAAATATCTCTCGGGTTCTTTGAATAGAATCGATTTGGTTTCATGTTTTCAATTGCATAAAGATTCATTATTAATTCAAACGCAAAATAATACATATGCATGTACATCTGTGATTATAGAACTTGCTTGAAACCTTTAAAGTCAAGATTATCTACGTACCATGACACCACAATCCCCATTAACTTTCAACAACGTTTTCAAAACGTCTAATAGGAGCAGTTTTATTGTGATCTATGGTCTATCTAATAAATTCCAAGCCGAAAGTTTGATGGAAAATGACAAAAAAATGTCTTAGTGCAATGTTAAAAACTTCCAAAGACCGTTAAAAATAAATGGCTTTACATGCACTTGTAAAGTCCACCAAGGAATGCAAAGCCATCAAAGAATATAAACAAACTAAAGCACTTTCCAGGAATGTAAAGAATAGAAACAAAATGATATTTGAACAGAAAAAGAACCAAAATAATTCGAGGACTGTATTTTCAAATGAAGGCATTTTTAATCTTCAGATGATCGATCCAACGTTTTCATGTTTGAGTTGTTTAGTTTTGATATATAAAAAAGGTTTTGTTTTAAAATCATGTTTGTTTCGATAGCAAAAAAATTATTTTTGATTTACATATATGTATGTAGATATTAAAATCTTGGCTATTGTTCGGTTGCATAATAATTTTTAAAACTCAAGATATAGCAACAAAGTAAAGCTCTTAAGTTAAAAACTTAAATTATAACAGCTCCGAAAAATCTTTAACCGTACTTTTTAGTTTTCTTTTTTGGCATTCAAATCACATAATTTCAAAAATAATATTTAATTTCAAAAATCGACAAATATCTTATTGATAAATATATAAAATTTATGCAGCACATTGAATTTTATTCAGTTTAAAAAAATATGCTTACATATTCATACATAATGTAGATAAAATGTAAATTTTAATTATTGCGTTTTTTTTTCATATGATGTAAACCATTTATATTTTAATAATTAAAATATACCTATTATAAGTATACTTGAGATATAAAATTTATTTATTTTTTTTTTTTTTTTTTTTTGGGGGGTTAAAACGAATAAGGGTACATGATTTATCGTTTTCATTTCTGAATTTATCGTATCGTATGGCTTTAAAGAACAATATCACTATTATTTGGTTGTTTATCTGGTGTTTGATCCGGTTGATGATTTAAAAAAAAGCACAAATAACCCAATCGAAGAAACGTTAAACCTGATAAAAAATTAAATTGCGTTCGAGGTAAAGAACATAATTTCTTTTATTTTTTTCTTCAAATAACTTCAACTATGGCTAGAAAAAAAAAACAGTCAGCCCCATCACAACTTCCATCGTAATCGGAAACTTTACGAATTCCGAAAAAAACTATCACCAAATCTGTTCTTAATGGCATTTTGTATGAGATTTTCCACGACGATGTGATAGATTTTTTTCGCGATTTGTAACAAGTTTCCGATTACGATGGAACTCGTGAATGTCTGAGTAATACCAAAGGTATCACGATATACAATGTATTAACCCGTATTGTTTTGCAAAGGTTTAACATAACTTGGGTTTATTACTTGTAAACAGACTACAATACTGTGGTAAATATAAATGTTGTTAAGTTTACTTCAAAAAGTAAAATCGCTTTTCCAAATCCACTTTTGGCAGGATAATTTTAATGTGTAATAGATATAATACCAGATTCGATTATTGTCTTTGTATTTTTTTTTTAAATAACAAAAATAAGCGGCAAAAGATCTACCCTTATTCATTTCACCCACCTATTTATAGAATTCCATTATTTACTTTATGTTTATAAAATTTTCCTATAACATGTTTTTTTTTTTTTAGATTAATTATGTATGTTAGCAAGAAAAATGCTTTTTCATGTAGAAGAATAGTAAAACAAACGAAATGCTAATTTACTTGTTGAATAGAGGAAGAAACCCATTAAATCTTTTAGAGTAAATATAAAGCATGACTATGGTTGAACCACTTTGACTTTGCGCTCAATTTCAGCCCGACACATGGGACAGATTTCAACTTTAAGCTGACAATTAAGGCAACAGCACATATGGCCACACGGAAGGAATATTATACGAACCTGAAAATTCAAGACATTTTAATTTAAGAAAAAAATAAACAACAAATATATGCAAACATACATATTCCTCCATGCAAATGACACATTCCGATGCATTTGCCATTGCATCAGATTCCGTAGAGTATTCACGAACCTTGGCTTTCGAGGTCGATGGCACATCATCACCTTCTAATGCTTCTTCTCCTTCCTCAACTGGCGGTGCGGAGGCTTCACGATCACCACTACATCCGGCAACATAACTTTCCCGAATATACTCCTCAATCGACTGCAAAATCAATCGACGTTCTCGATCATCTCGAATTCCCGCTTCTTCTAGGTCTTTGTTAGAGATTTTTTCTAAAAATATATCATAATTTAACAATAATTTCTGCAGGAATGGCAAACAATGTATAACTCCGTTAACGAGGAAGTTATAACCCAGAAGCGGATCAATATTTGCTGCCTTCGATGTAAACTCTATCGGACGCGAATCTAATAATCTCTGATATTGCAACAACCAGTAATCTTGTTGTTCGTTGGACTTTTGAGCTTCCATTGATTTCAATGTGTCACATAATTTAGCACGTCGTGATTCTTGTTGGTCAAGAAGATCAGTAAGAATGGATGTGAGGCGCATTCTCTTATCTGCCAATTCATTAATCTGCTCAGTATTGAAGTATTTCTTACGTTCGATTTCGAATTGAGTCATACTAGCCAACTGAACCTCAACTATACGCAACTGTTCAACAAGACCCCAAGATCGAGCATCGCTTTGTGCCATCAGAGCAATTACTGCTTGTTTTTGAAGCTCTTCATCTTCACAAATTCTATTAACAGCATCAGTTCGATTCTTTTCATAGTTGCGATAAACTTCATTTAATTGCGCAGTCGTAGCGTTCTCTTGCTCTAATATACTGAAAGATATAACATCGCGTTTATTTTGATAAGATTGTATTTTAAAATCTTCTTCGCGTAGCGTTTCCATCATAGTGGAGAGAATTTCTTGTTTACGCAGTTGGGAATGTTCAAGGTGAAGCTGTAAGTACAATTCAATTAAGCCCAATTAAATTATATATCTAAAGACAAACTCACGTTTTCAAGAAGTCGTTGTTCTTCGATTAGCTCTTTTTCCAACAGGTGACTATCAGCTTTATTCTTTGCGACTAGGAAATGATCTATAACTAAATTTGCATTCTCTTCAGCTGCAATTTAAAATTAAAATAATTTTTTTAAGATGTTTTAATATATCGATCGACAGTCTTACCATTTAATATGTCTTTTATTAATTGATTGCGTTCGTTGTCTTTTTGTTGATGTAGTTTATTAACTAAATTTTCAGTTTCGTTTTGTTGTAAAAGGACCGCTTTCAAAATCTAAAAAACATAAAAAGTATTTAAGTTTTAAAAATTTAATTTTTCTTATAATTACCTCTTGTTTTTGCTTCTGCTGGCGTCGTTGAATTTGTTCTAAAAGTTCCTGTGGATATAGAACATATGTGCATAATCAATTGTCAATTAATATACTTTGCTAATGAGTTAAGTCTTACATTTTCATTTCCGTAACCACTTTCATCGGTACGCTGATATTTAGATTCATTGGTTCGATGTGTTTCATTATGATTATTTTCTTTTAATTGAGAAATTAAGGCCTATAATAAAAATATTTTATTAAAATATTGTATTTTATTAAAAATTGTGTTAAGATCTCATAATTAAGGTTGAACTATTGGGAAGTACTGAATTGAATCAACTCATGATATTTAATAAATTCAACAAATAGCAATAGAAACTCTTGATGCGTTAGAAAATAACTACTCCGCTGCAGTGTCCTTAAATTTAAGATCTAAAAGATAAATCAAATGCTTTCTTACATCTTCTGGCTTCTTTTGTCTGTTTGACATTTCATTTGGAACTTCAGTCGAATGCTCGCCGGTGGTTAAAAAACGCATAATGTTCTCTGTACCACCTGTAAGAATTTCCAGCGAAGGCCATTCTATAGTTTCCTGGTCCAATATCAAATCACAAAGTATATCACAAGTTGCCAGTGTAGTTGGGAGCTGACGTAAGCTTTTATTTCCGCTTATATTTAAAATCTTTAAATTAGGCATGCAGCTTAGCTCACTAATTGATTGTAAATTATTGTTCGATACATCGAGATGTTCTAGGTATCTGAGACTATTAATAGATTGCGGTAGTTTTACAAGATGATTGTTTGATATTAAAAGTTCCTGTGAATAAGAAATAAATAAATAAATAACTACCCAATTTATTTTGTTGAATTTAGAATTGTACTTTAAAATAAAAATTTAAATTCGAACAAGAGAACTCTAAGCTTCCCTCCTTGATTTATAATCCACCCATATATGTATATATTTTCTTTTTAAAGAGGTTCATACATGAACATTTCTGGGAACACATTGTCTGTACACATTGCTCTCATAAAATAGAATGTAACGAAACTAAGAACGACAAAAAATGCTGTCACCTGGCATTAAGGTTTGCTTTAGAGTCCTCTCCTATTTTAATGTTTTTTTTTGATAGTTTTACAAAGAAAAAGAAAAAAAATTCCTTGCATTTTATTTTGAACTACAGAAATAAAAGCAAATGCATAGTTGAAAAATTGAAAAAAACTAATAATTAAGCTATAATAATATTTTATTAATGTGGTTTTTCTTTCAGCCAAAAAAAATTGATCCCTGTGAGGGATTTTGATCCCGGACAAGTTTTTGCAATGCAAAACAAAAACAAAAACTTGCCCGGGATCGCAGGGATCAATATTTTTTTTGGCTGAAAGAAAAACCATATTAGAAATTTATTTATTTCTTTATTGTAGCACAAAATGAAAATGTTAAAATAGCTTTTTTATGCTAAATAAACACTAATCTAATCTAATCTAAAACTTAGTTTCGAAACTGATATGGTGCCTGGAATTCAGGTTCTTTTAAGTATTTCTGCAATATTCTGCAATTTCTGGTAAGTGTTAGCGCCACAGAAAGATCACTTCCTTGATATTTAAAATTACCATACCCACGAGGGAACTCCAGTTACATAATTTATGCTTCAGATCTTAAGGCCTGAAAATCTAACATCTCTTGTGATTATCGTTTGAAAAAATGTTAAACAAAATCTGAGTCACTCAGTATGTACATATATGCTATTTCCTAGTTGTACTTTTTGGATGTTACTTTTATTATAAAAAAATTAAACATTTTAAATTCAATAAAAAGTTATATTGGTTACATTTCAGCAAAAAAATAATACAAATGACTCACCCTGAGGTTTTCTAATTTGTAAATTTCTTCTGGCAGTTGTTTGATTCGATTAAATTTCAAATTTAGTATACGCAGCAGTTGCAGGTCGCTCAGGAGACCAATGCTGTTGTTATTGCAATTTGTTATTGTTGTCAATTGATTGTTGCTTAGATTTAATATTTCCTTGCGCAGAACACGACAGTAGATGAAAACACCTGCGGGAATTTCCTTTAGATTGCAATCGGACAAATCGAAATCCGCTTCGGGGGTTTCTTTTGCCTAAAGTCAAATAGTATAAATTAGAATACTCAAATGCATTTTATTTATAAATCATTAATTATTTGAATAGTTTTTGGGCATATAAGTATGTATGATTCGTTTACCTACCAGGCACATTTTACGCTCCAGGCGAGATTTGTATTCACTTTTTGACTGCAAATGCATGTTAGGAGCTGGCGTTGGCGTGGTAGTTTCACAAGTATTGGATGTAAAATTAGGATCATCTTTTGTTAAACGGCAACCCATACATTAAATTTTTTTAATGAAATAGATTTTTTTCCTCGGGGCTAACGAAAAACGAGATGAATGCACTTCGAACAATGGGACTTTTATCAGTAACTAGGACAAACTAAAAAAAAAACTATGTCGCAGTAGAACGTTTTAATTGTCATTAAAGTTTTAAAATTTGTGTTCTTCTCACTGTTTTACGGTATAAATTTCTTTTGATCTGTTGCGGGACTAACCACCAATGCAAATTTATTGTAAGATTTGTTTGTTCATAATGTTTTTGTTTTTAAATTTAGTTAATTAACTATTTTCCCGGGGCTAATGGAAATAAAAGTAAATTTAGGACACAAAATACTTATCTTTTTGACAAAAGAAAATTTGACAACAGTAAAGTCATTTGTTTCAGCAGGTATGGTAAGAGGTAAGTGGATTGTGGAAAGAAATTTTGTTAATTCTATGTAGCACATTTGAATTTCTACAGCCGAACAACTTGGCTTCACAATCACCTATCACCTGTACGCCGTAAATTTCTTTTTGTGTGCAGAAAATCCTTTTAAATCGAAAATTGTGTGTTAAATGAAACAGAAATAGAGGCGGAAGAAGACAGCATACTTGAAGGAGCTAATAAAAATGCTGATGCTCCAAATGCATTTGATAAACAAACAGCACATCTCGACCTGTGAAGTAAGTGGTCTAGTGGAATGCGTAGTGCATACGACTTCGAAGACTGAGCATTTGAGCAAATCTGATATGCGTGGGCTCAAATCTCATGTGCATGTAAAAAGTGTTTCATAATGAAATTGGATTAACGCTCAGCACTACTAAAAGGAGACTGATGATAGGGCTTGGCACCCCTTGTAATAGCTATGTGCCCTATTACACGTTGACTCTAGAGGCATGACTCTTTTCGAAATTTAATGGGTGCCAAGGTGAAATCCGATCTTTTCGGAGGTTTTGTCAGTTCCGCGCAAGAGGCAGTTGCCGTTTTTTTTTTTTATTATTATTATTAGGTGGACGAGGCTGAGAATCGAACCTAGACCTCCAGCATGACAGTCCTACGCAATAACTATTATGCTACGGCTACTACTCTTTTCTCACTCGGAATCATTAAATTTCGAAAAGAGATGAATCCTGAGCCTATAAGGAAGTAAGATGATATTTTGGCATAGAATTTGGAATTTTTCAAAAAATCTCACCTGAGCACTGAGATATTTTGCTGAGATATGTGAGATGAAAATTTTTTGGATTCATTTCTCAGTTTTCTTTCTCAGCCAAAACAGCTGTTCTTTTGACAATCAAATTTAAATTTTTTTGTGGTGCGCAAGTGCAAAAGTGGTAAATAAATACAAAATGAAGACGGTATGTTAATAAAAACTAAAATAAATTGATCTTTTTATTATTTCTCATTCATTTCAATAAGTTTTCTACTTCAAAAATTAAATATTTTAAGAAAAAGTTGAAAGCGATTTTTCAGAATTTCAGTACGAGAAATTTAACACCTTATGGTCTTATTAATAAACACTGTCTAACTTTAGACAGCCGTCCAAGTTTTTAAAAAACCTTTCTAATTTTTACTAAAGTAATCTATCTTTTTATCTCTCTATAGACAACGTAATCTATTGTCTAAACCTAGAGAAATGCAATATTTTTTTTATTAAAAAAGCATATTTCCGACTGTTTCAAAATACTTAGACATAGTTTAAACAGCCAAAAATCTAATTAATAAGACCATTAGTTTTTTACAATTGAGCGGAGAATGTTGTCCCACGAAATGATTTCGCCTCCGTCAAATTGACATTGAGCGCTCAGTGAGATTTTATTTGGTAGGACACGCCTAATGTAAAATCGGCATTTGGAAGTGAAAGAACAGACCTTTTTTTTAATAAACTTTTTTGTTGTTCTTTCTTGAACAGCTGGGTTGTTGTTGAGTGATGTCACTTAAGTTTTTAATAAAAAGAGTATTTTGAACTTCCTAATAAACAAATATTTATACATAAATACTGTCCATAATAGAGTTCCAAGTTTAAAATCATTAAATCAATTTATTAAAAAAAAAAAATTTAATATAAAAGTTTTTTTTGTCACATTAGAAAAAAACGACAAAGAATAACCTTTCAAGCTTTCTCACACAAAAAGAAGTCGAATATTTCAGAGAGACAAACGTCAAGTTAGCATAAAAGGCAAATTATCCAAGTGGAACCAATTCGATTGCGATAATTGATTCGTTGCTTCGCATAGAATCCAATCACATGGCCAAGGTAATATCACAAGAAACCTTTGACGACGTGGTGAAGGAGAATATTGTCGATTTTTCAATGAGTCCCGAAGAAGCCAAAGAGGAGACTATTAAGCAATTCGAAGCCCAGGTATGTATATAATGCTGTGCAGAGTGGATTTATTTGTTTTATGACTCATTCCTTCTTAAGGGTATCAATTTGGCCAATATAATCAAGGATTTGGCCATAAATAAGGAAACAGGTGTTCCAATTTTAAACGAAGCAATCGATCATTTAAAAACTCATATTGGTGAAAAGTCCACAGACACTAAACAACTTCTTAACTATTTGACTGTCGTCGATGATGAATGTAAAAAGGTAGGTGTCGTCATTTTCTTTTTTAACCAATGTGTAGGTTGCAATATTTACGTTTTTTTTTTAACACTAGTCAATCCCACACCGGGTTCTGGCTGGAAAAAATGGTGCCCACGACATAACAATAACGCTGCTTGAACAAGAATTGTCCTCTACCAATCCAGATGAAGAAATTCTCAACAAATGTGTTCGGGTAGCAATATCCTTGACTAACAAACAACCAGATCTTTTTGATGCCGAAGCGTTGGCTATGGTTATAAAACTCTTAAGCACCAATCCAAAGGATGAATTGCTTAGGTTAACTTTGCAGTGGCTAGGAAAGGCATGTATAATGCATGAAATGAATCGGCAAAACATTATGAATGCCGACATAATGAAGCAGCTGAAACCATTGGTGCATGTAAAGAATCCCAATGTCATGAAAGATGTCTGTGCTGTCCTTAGATATTTGGTTTTAGACGATGATATTCGTGTGGAATTTGGAAAGGCTCACGAGCATGCACGCTCAATAGCTGCAGATGTTGTCGTTGACTTGTGCAAGCGCTTATCAGGTAGGTATATCTTATTGTTGATTTCTCTATGATGCAGTTTTTAATAAATAGAAAATTTTATTTCTTACTTGTAGAATTTGATGATATAACCGTACTAGCCGACATGATTCTAACTATTGGAACTTTAGCAGTGCGCAATGAGTTCTGTGTTGTTATTGAAGAAGCCGGCGGCCTTAAGTTGGTACTTGATATAATGGTGAGTACATATTGAAATTAATAATTTCATTTACCCTTGATATTATTCATTTAAGAAAGCAGTCAAATTTTACTACTACTGTGAATTTTTTTGTTTAGCTAATGCCAAATTTTGCGCAAAACGTCTAAATTTTGGTAATAGATTTGAAATTTTGTAGGGTTGTAGAGCTAGTTTAAAGGATTATTTAAGGAATTATCCCCGCTTCTAACTGTTGAGGAATTCCTGCAATCAGTGTTTGAAAAAACAAAATTAGGTTAAACCAAAAAAAAAACCGGTTTTTCCATAAAAATAGAATAGTAATTTTATTAAAAACAAAAACTACAGTCTTGTTCACTATCAAATTCTGCGTCATTTGTTATATTTTTCAAGGTTCTTCTCCTTACCCTTTTGCAAAAAAAAACAAAATCGTAAAAATAAAGTAACATATATGGAAAAAAATATAACGGTACATTTCAGAAATTTGAAAAATATCTTTAACGACGTAGAATTGAATTTATTACAAGTTAGTAGACATTTATTTTATATAATACCGTTAACTTGGTCTATTTGTATACACAAAAGTTTGCAAAAGTGTAAGTTAAAAAATATTTTTACACTATTTACTATTACAATGGAATAATGAGGTAAATATTACAATTTAATTCTGCATCGTTTGAGATACTTTTGAAGTTTCTCTTGCTGATAGTTTTGGAATAATTTTAACTCAATCATAAAGGAATTTAAAAAAAAAATATATATAAGTATATATGTTAAAAACTTACAAAATATCCCAAATGATACAAAATTTACTAAGGCATAATATTGTATACAATTTTTTTTATATTATGCACTGAAATTGTTAAAATTATTAGTAAGCGTTTGAAGAAGTGAAAATAAAAACTGATTTTTTGCAGTTTTCACTAAAAAAAAAAAAAATATGATGGCACATCAGAAAAAAATGGAAAAATACATCAAACAACGTGAAATTTAATTGAGCATAAGACCTTATTCATTTTATTTAATAAAATGTCTTCTAAGCCCTTATATTTTTAGTAAAGCTGATGAAGTGAATTTTGTTTCGTCGTTTTTTTTTTTTTATAAATTTCAACGTTAAAATTTAAAAGTTACGGAACTTAATACAAACAAAATTTAGAATTTTTTGTTTATAATTAAAATCCTGTATTATTCAAAATAAAATATGAGTTTTTTCTGCTCACCGTTTAGAAATTTTTTTGAATTTATTCAAGAAACAACAATACACAAAATGGTTTTCGTGCACAAAAAAAAAAAAAAGAAAAATATATAACGGTAAATTTTCAAAACTTCAAAAACGTCTAAAATGATGCAAAAATAAATTTCCCAAATTTATTAGTTCCAAAGAATTTCCCAGCCACTTGATGGTAAACGCGACATGAATGCAGCTTTTCTTGGAGGAAGATAGACTATATCAAATTTAGAATGTAACTGCAGTTTAGCAGTTGTGACCATACGGTACCTTCCTTTAAAAAGCTGAGGTGGTATCACATCAAGTAAAAGCATGGACAACAAGAAGCAGGTCACTCAATGCAGTACGTGCAGAAAAGCAAATGTTCTGATGTTCTTCAGAGCACAAGCAAAACCAGAATGTCAAAATCTTCTGTAGCAACTACCATCGATTCCTCATGTATAGACCTACTATATTCTACCTACATACATATATGGTAATTTTCATAAAAAAAATAAATATTCAGATAAAATAGCCACAACGTTAACCTATTCACATAATTACGACATTTATTAAAAAAAGGTACCTACTATATTCGAAATCTTCTTTCGCATAGGTAAATATTTTTGTCTGCATAATTCTAAAAATTAGGTTTTTTGTAGAATTTGTTACTTAAGAGCACACATACTTTTATTTATTTTGTATTTAAATAGTTTACGATAAAACCTAACTAAACCAACGTCCAATATGATTTTTCTTCAAACATTTGAATTTTTGTGAATTTTTAAGAAGCTTCTGCCAAAAATATATATTTTATTATTTAAGATAAACAATTGTCAATCATTTGGTATATAAAACTTTTTTCTAGACAAATTAGATTCCAAGATATACAGCCCTATTCTGCTATTCGATCCGATCGAAGCTTTCGATTCACGTGAAAGTTTCATTCAATTTGCCTTAAATTATTTTTTGGAATCTTCAATCTTTGGAGTGCAAATCTTAGCTGATATTTAGTTTTGATATTCTTAAAAGAATCTAATTGTTTAAATCCTATTTTTATTGAAATTTATACAAAATTTAGAGAAATTAATTCCCTCCGACGGATAGCAGAATACAAACTTTCACGCGAATATTTAGCAGAATTGGGCTGATAGCCATTTTAATAAAATAAAAATTTCCCGAAAAATCAAAAAATTATTCCAACTAAAATCCCGTTATTTTTTTTTTCCTCAACACTCACAGTTGGGGGGATATTTCTGAAAATTTGTATATGTAATATTATTAAGTATAATATTATAAGTATAAAACCTATTATCAACATTTATAAGTTTATATGAAGCAATATTTTTGTTTCCTGGGCTAAAATAGAAACCATTTTTTTTTTTTTTTTGAAATTCTACTCGCCAATTCCTTAAACAAAAAAAGTAGGATGTTTGGTACTCTAACATACCTGTAGAGAAAAATAAAGCTTTCTTCAAAACGTTATCGTTCGATCGTTTTCGTTTTACGCGATGAAGACCCAAGATTTTTTGGAAAGCACCCGATACCTATCTTGGCACCTATTCACTTTGCGTTCATCTCTTTCGTAATTCACGTGAGGAGCGTAATGGATCCATTGCGATGAGACCTTATCGAGGTGATAAAGCTTGCCGTATCATAACCCTTTCTTATGGATTCTAAGTTATAAGTTTCAAATCTCAGTGATAACAAAAGTTTTTCAAATAAATTGAAAACAAGTCACTAGAGTTTCTGGTGGCGTCGCGAAATAGCTGCAAAAAGTTATTTGACAAAATTTTTGTTTATTTTTTCAAATATTTTGTTTTTCTGGTGATGGATCTCTCCATCCTGTCTTATTCGATCAACCCGTCGATTCACGACGCGACTGTAATTAAACCTCATCTGTAGTAAACCTTTTCTCAATAGATACCAGTCCATCTTTCCAATCCCTGAAATAATTTTCCTGCTCCAAAAATCTGAAATATTGGAATTAAGCTCAAAATCTGACCTTCAGAAGGCTTTGGACCTCACGTGTTGTTTGCTTCTAGAAGGTTCACCATGATTCTTATTCTTGTCTGGGCACTTTCTGTCCGAATTGACGAGGAAACAAGATTAAAAACATATGCTAGGATCTAACTATAACAGATAATTAGGCAAACTCAAATAACTTATCATTATTATTCATATTAAAATTTAATATGAATTATGTATTTTGTGAATTATAATTTTTTTTGTTATTTAATTTTAGAATAAAAACAAAGATGCCTTAAAACTAAATCGGGAAGGTTTGAAACTTCTTCGAGCCTTAGCTGGCAATGATACAACTAAAGCTCACATTATTCAGCAAGGTGCTGCACCAATCATAAAAGAACTCCTGCAAAATAATATGGTGAGTCATTTAAAGCTCTTTAATTATGACTGCCTTTCTTATATGTAATAATTCCATTCTAGAATAATGAAGCAATTGCTACAGCTGCTCTAGCATGCATTTCCACTTTAACATTAAGAGTAAAAGAAAACAGTACTGCATTTTTCGAGACTGGCATCGCTGAAACAATTGTGGAGACCATACGATTGCATCCAAAGAACAAAATGGTGCAGGTGAGTCATTTTGTTATTTTGATTTTATAAAATCTTCGAAAAACATATCGTTTTTACTTTTAAGAGAAACGGGGCATGGGCTATAAGAAATATGGTTTGCAGATCTCGTGATCAATGTGATAGTTTCCTTTCATGTGGAGCTGAAGATATCTTAAATGCTGCTATGGCTGAACATCCTTCAATTAATCAAGACATCAAAGCAGCCCTTCGTGACTTGAACTGTAAGGTTGATCTAAGAGAAGAATTTACCGGTAAAGCAGAAAAATTCATATCAAAGGAATAAAGTCTTTTTTTGAATTTGGTTTTTATATCAAGTATTTACTAACAAAAAACAACTCACATTATTATAACTTAAACTTGCTTAGATACGACAGAGAAACATTTAAACTTAGTGCAGAACTAAATATTCAAGTAAAGTCTAAGGAAATTCAGACACTCATATATAATTAACATAACCTTAATTAAAAATAACTTAATATTATAATATTTTTATATGAAATTAAAAAATAGATTGAAAATTGTCAACACAATACACATAATACGCATTTCATTTGTTCGGTAAAAAAAAATGCTTTCAAGGAACTAATTAAATCTCTAACTTTTGTTGAGAAATTTGTCGATACCTCCAGATCCAGCTGATGGAAATTTTCGTAGTTTTCCAGCTTTCAAGCGATTATTCAAGCTTTGAGATGCTTTTCTATTACTAAGTCTAAGTTGTTCTTCTTCGTCAATAAGTTTTTGAGTTCCGCCGAAACCATTGTATGTTAGGCCAGGTTTTAATGAGGAAATCGGTCCACCTGGTTGAATCATTAAGCGAGGCTTTTTAAATATCGTGTACTATAGTAAAATGAATAAAAGAAAAACGAAGATATTTTAAATATACAAATAAAATTTAAACAACATATTTTTTTTTATTCGTTCCTGTTAAACATTATGTAGACACCGTAATCTTTGTTGAACGAGGCTGTAGGACAGAAAACTACAAAATTTAGCTGTTTGAAACATTAGGAACAGAAATTATTGCATTTTGGTTTTATACAGGTTAGAACAGGTCTGTGAAAACGGTCAAAATCGGCTGTTGTAATTTTTCAAATTACCATTTATACGTAAAAAATTAAAGCAAGACAAAAAATCTCACCAAAACGCTGATATGTATATGGGGGATTATCGCGAACAAAAATTTCGCTGGGAATGTTTCTCTCCTTAAAACATTGGAAAGATGAATGATGCTGGAAAGTTTCCCCCTGTATTTATGTTTTTACTTTTGACAGAAAATATTACCTATTTGGCTTTGGTCATTCACAAACATATCGAGTACTAAGGTATCTGAGATAGCCTATCGGAATGCCACTAGAACGCGGATTTTTGTGAATCTCCCCTCTAACAAAATTCTAATGTAATGACAGCTAAATTCTCCTGGAAAGTTTATTCCCGATATTTTGAAGTCATTACATTTTTCCGATTTGAAACATACATACATTATGTACTTACTCCGAAAAATCATCATTGAACAAAACTATAGTAAGGGTAAGGTTGTCCTATGTTACAGATTATATGTATGGCAGCAAATACTGTCATTAACTGTAGGGACTATGTTAAACGTTAATATGCTTACCTTTTCCGACAGATCGCTGTTATAGTTAAGTTCTTTATTAATTCCGTTTTCTCGATTCTCTCCTCTTAACGCACCTAACCTTAGCATGCTAAATGGAACACCGTTCGATTTGATATTTAAATAAGGCGAGTCGGAATCTTCAATTTTCTTTTTTTCCGCCTGCAAGAAAATTAAAAATGTATTTATGATGTGATATGAAGAAAAAAATTTACTTACTACAGTTGGCGAAATACTAAGCCGGTTAGTTTCTTTCTGAAGAGCTGCTACTCTACTGAGGTTTGCATTTTTAGATGTTGATGGAGAATCACTGGTGTACGATTTGCTTAGTTTTTCCTTTTCAGATTCATATTGATTAATCTAAAAATAATTATACAGTTAAATGATTTTGTTTTATAACTTTAATAAGACCTTAAATAATTCCATTTAGCCAACGTAAACACAATAAAAGCTTTTTGGCTCTAACGCCGTACTTCAAATCCAGAATCGCTCTTTTGAATAAAAAATGTCAGCATCGAAATTATTCATATTTAAAGAATGTCGGCCTATATTTCAGTAGTAGCGGTGACGATAAAATTCACACATATACAGTCGAGAGTAGAATACTCCTATTCCGAATTCACCTTCGAAAGCGGGAATGAGATAAGACTTTGGAATGTTCAAAACACCTTGAATACAGTATTTTACGTATAAACCAAATTGTAGACATTTCCCGGAGAACTTTCATTTAGAATTGGGCTAGACAGTCAATTCACTAAATAAAGATTTTTCATTTTCACATGGATGTCTATTTAGATGTATGGGCGATTGCAGATCAAAATCTCTCAAACTAGAAATATCGCATCTTTTGTCTTCAGATTTCATCTAGAATGCATTTTTTTTTTGAATAAAACATGAAAAATTGGAACAAGTACAAATTTTTTAGCAAAAAGAATGAAATCTATTTTTGTTTCAATTTTGTAATTAATTCCGGAAACGTGGATTTGTTAAGCGGGCCATGCATAAGGCAAACGACCCAACATATTGTTGCACAAAGACTATTGAAAAAAGTCTGGAATAAGTTATGGAAAAATATTTTTCGAACTTTTACTAATGTTGCTTTCCATATTTCGCGATTTCACAGTAACATACGCTTTGTGAGCTGAGGTACGAAATATTTCTCACGATGTAGGAAGTTCGCATAAATCAAGAGTTTTAAATTTAAAACCAAGTTCTCAAAAATGGCTCAAAACTCAAAAAGTAATGTCAAAATTGAGCTAAATTTATTTTAAGGAAGTTTTCCTATATTTTGTATAGCAGAGCGCATTTTAAGTCGATGAATATTAATATTATTTGGTCAAAGTACCGTCTTTTGAATTTTAGTGGCCGGGCTCTGTTTCACCTTCTTTGCAGTAAAAATTTCGGTTTTACTTTATTTTAATTAACAAAAAATACTTTAAAATCCTATTTTAGCAGATCAATTTGTTATTCAACACCAAAGTAAGGTTGCATCGATCTAATTAATTTACCCTATTAAATTTTATTTCATAGATAGATTTTCTTAGTTATAATTTTAAACTAATACAAATCAAAAATCAATTTTAGCATTTACTGAAAAAGTAAATAACTAAGTTTATTTTTAATAAATCAATTATAGCTTACCTTTTGAATTAAGTTGTAGTTTTCACTCTCCAACTGCGACAAGCGTTCTTCTCGTTTTCTAGTAAAGATAAGATTATTATAATCAAACAAACTGATCGCAAGAACTTACTTTCTCAATTCAGTTTCCTTGCGCAAATCATTTTGTACAACTTTGAGGACATTTCTTAAATCTGTTTTTCTACTTTCACATGTTCGTAGCTCCCTAAATTTATTAAGTCTTATATCTTCTGCCAATAATCAATAAAATTTATTTATTTTACCTCTTTAAAGCTGAAACCCATACACCTAATGTCATTGGATTACTTTCTTCTTTGAGTAGCTTCTCTGCCTCTTGTGCAGTTGAGGCCAAAATAGATGAAACATTTTCCATCATTGTGATTTTATCATTCAGGTTTTTGACTTCTTTTCTCAGAGAATCGGCTTCGTTAGCTTGTTGTCTCACCATTTTAAGCTTGAAAAAAAAAATTAATTTTGCATTAACTAACTGAATTTGAATACAATTCGTTTACCTGCTCTGTGTACGACAAAATGATGAAATCATTTTTTTGGATTTTTTGCTCCAGGCCAGAGATTGTCTTCCTAAACGAAAGAGATGAAGATTTCAAATAATACAATTTCTAGTCTCAACTCAATCTTACATGCATTTTTTTTGTGTCGCTTTCAGAGTTTTAACTTGTTCCTCGGCTTTGTGGAGCTCCTTTTCAGTAACTTGAACCTTAAGTTTTGCATTGTCTAGCTTTTCTTGGAGTGATCCAATGTCGACCGTAGTGGTATCTAAATTGGCTAAATTGAAGTAAACACGATGTACGTTTGCTTGGGTGCATTTATTACGACATTGCGGACACGATTTCGATCTGAAGCATATGACATTTATTGTAAACTAAATTAAAAAAATGTAGTTTTTAAGTTCTTAAAACTTACCTTTCCAACCATTGACAAAGGCAAGAATAATGGAACATATGACCACATTTTGTAACGTAAACATCATCGGTTTGAGAGAATAATTCGGCACATATAACACAATTGAGATTTAGCATATTGATGCCAATTTATGGATACAAATAATATAAACAATTAAACAAAAAACAATTAATCAGTGCCGCCAAAATGCGGCGCAAAGTTTGAAGTACGTTTAAAATTATTAAAAACATCAAAAAAGTGAACCAACAACAACAAATTTTTGAAAGCGATACCATGCGATACTCAAGTGTTGTTCTAAGAGACTCGAATATTTTTAGCTATAAGGGGAAGGTCGCAGTTGTAAGCGGAATTCCGCATAAAAAATATTGCTTGCGTTCGGGTGGTAGTGAGATAAGCTATCCACCTATCCCAAAAATTTTCAGATACCTTGAGTTGTTGTTGCATCAGCTGACATCAGAAGTTTTTCAACAAGGGATTACAACAACACAAACCTATCCGGATAGGTTTGGCTTGCCCCCCGAACGCGGCCATTTTCATGGCATTTTTTCGTCTTAGGCCCATCGCCCACTAGGCAACTTTTTGTTGCTAGCCCCAGCAACTTTTTGTTGCTCCCAATCCAATTACATTAGCTTATGTCGATTTCCTTTTTACCAAAAAAAAATCGATTTTTTTCTTCTAAAAAAATCGATTTTTTTCTTCTAAAAAAATCGATTTTTTTGTTAAAAGGAATTCGACATTAAGGCCAGGCGCGCACATGCAACTAAACAGCTTGGTTTCGATTTTGAGTAATATAGAATTATATGAGAGTCCGCGCACATAAACTGGCGCGCACTGCCATATAATCCCATAGTGCTCAAAATCGAAACCAAACTGTTTAGTTGCATGTGGTGCGTTCTTTTATGTTACTGTGGTTAACTATGGTTAACTATAGTTAACTTCGGTCGTTCCTTTAATTCAGAAAAGTTACTTCGAGTAACTCTATGACGTCAAAAAATCCAAATTCCTAAATTCCAAAGTAAAAGTGTCAAAAAGTAACTTTTTGTAACTTTTTCCAACTCATCTCCTCGATATGAATTGAAATAGTTGATCTGTCAAACACAGCTGAAATGCAATGGTGGATGTTTTGTTTACTTTTTGCCCTTTTGATTTGGAATTGTTTTTAATATTTAAAATATGTTTTTATCAATTTAATCGATTTTTTTTTTATCGAATTTGATTTTTGGAATAGTTTTCTTTTATTTTCTGATGCATTTTCTTTCTGTCGGCATTTTCTTCTTTATATTTGGTTAATTATTCATCAAAAAATTCTGTGCCATAAGCAATGAAAAAAAATGCACTTATTTCTGTTCGATTTATACAAAACTGAGTGTAAAGAAATTTAATTTGGAAATATTACACATGTTATTTTGAATTCCTAATAATTATTTTTGCAATAAATTTAATGCAATCATATTTTTTCTTGGTTATTCATTCAAAATACAATTCAATTTTTTTTGTCAACCCCTGTCGTTTGACAGATTAACTATTGTTAACTCTGGTCGTTCCTAAATGAAAAAGTTACCAAGAGTAACTTTCTTAACTATGGCACATCTGTGATAGAGTTGTCGAACAGATCTTACCATACTAGTTATTGATAACACCCCTGTTTTAATTAAGTGTCTGTGGCATTAGCTTGTCGATGGTCCAAGAGTACAAACGTGAAAAATAAAGTGAATTGAAATATAAAAATATATAAAAAGTGTTATCTTTTACATGGCGCAGCCGGAATAAAGGTGTTTAAAAAAAAAGAAAGAAAAAGTTAAATAAAAGCTAATCAAAATAAAAATGGCAACTGTACAAAAAGTTGATGTGAATTTGGGCAACCTAAACCCACCACCACCATTGTCCTTTGAAGGAAACATGGCGGAAAATTTCCAAAAGTGGAAAAGAAGATTTAATATTTTCATGACGGCGTCAGAAGCATCTAAAAAGGATGACGCAATAAAAATAGCAATACTGCTTAACTCTATTGGAGATGATGCGCTGGAGAAATATGAAACATTTTCTCTAACTACTGTGCAACAAGGTAAATATGAAGAAGTAATGCAGGCTTTCGAAAATCATTGCGTTCCAACACACAAGAACGAAAGCATCAACAGACACGTATTCTTCCAAAGATCACAGAAGGACGGCGAGACAATGGACCAGTTCATTACAGAGCTCAAACGTATGAGTTTAAGATGTGAATTTGGTTCACTAAGGGATAGTCTAATAAAAGATAGAATAATTAGTGGCATCACAAATTCTAACCTCAAAGACCGTTTGCTGCGTGAAGAGGATTTGAATTTAGAACGGTGCATACGTTTGTGCAAGGCAGCTGAATTGGCTGAAGAACAGCTGAAGACGCTTGAAGATGGCAACAAGATAGACTACATAAAAAGAAGAGCGACATACAAGAGAACAGCAAATACACCAAACACCAAGAGATGGAATAACAACAACAACAGCCGGACAGAAAGAGACAACACGGAAAGAAACAACACTCAGGAAAAAAAACATAAAGAGTGCAGCAGATGCGGTACCAGACACATTCCAAGGAATTGTCCAGCATATGGGAAATTGTGCCATAAATGTAATAAGGTAGGACATTTTAAAAGAATGTGTAGATTTAAAAATATAAGAAATTACAAAGATGTGAACCAATTAAAATATGACCAATGTAATGAAAATGACAATAAATTTTTAGGTATTTTAAATAATGCCGAAGTAAATAATATATCTTGGCTTGAAAAAATATATTTTGTAGATTTTGCTAAAATCATAAATTTTAAAATAGATACTGGTGCAGATTGCAATGTTGTATCTGTAAACGATATTAGAGGGTTAAATATTAAAATTGAAAAATGCGACACGAAGCTTAGTACTTATGATGGTTCTATGTTAGAAATTATAGGGTATGTCATAATGAATTCGAAAATTAAAAACACAATATATAAGGTGAAATATTTTATTACTAAATGCAAATCTATTCCGGTTTTAGGACTACCTACAATTATAGCAACAAATTTGCTTCAGAGAATTGACGTTATTTCTAATTTTGACAATGTTTTTGAGATTTATAAAGATTCATTTGAGGGTCTTGGGGGGATACCAGATTTTGAATACGATTTTTCTTTAAAAGATAATTATGAGCCAATAATTGAACAATCACGGAAAATTCCTTTTCCAATTAGTGAAAAAGTAAAAGCTGAATTAGATAAAATGGAATATCAGGGTATAATTAAAAAGGTTGATCAACCAACTGATTTTGTCAGTCAAGTAGTAGTAGTGATGAAAAGTGACGGCACATTGAGGATTTGTTTAGATCCACAAAATTTAAATTCGTGTTTGAGAAGAGAGCACACTAAAATGCCAACTTTTGAAGAGATCACGTCACGTTTAAGCCACGCAAAATTATTCAGTACTCTTGATTGTAGTAAAGCATTTTACCAGATAAAACTATCTGAGAAAAGTGCATTGATGACTACTTTTATAACACCATACGGACGATACTGTTTTCAAAGAATGCCTTATGGTATAAAAACGGCCTCAGAGATATACCACAAAAAATTTAAAAATATTTTTGAGGGTATAGAAAACATAGAAATTTATATAGATGAGATCATAATATGGTCCGAAGATGAAACCCAGCATAAAAAAATTTTGAAACAAGTTTTTGAGAGAGCAACGCTACACAACATAAAATTTAATAAATCTAAATGTAAAATAGGACAGAGTTCAATCAAATTTTTAGGTCATATTTTTGACAAAAACGGTATCAAAGTAGATGAAAATAAAATTAAAGCGATAAAAGAAATGGGTATTCCGAAAGATAGAAAAGCAATGGAAAGATTTTTAGGTATGATCACATACATAGGGAAATTCATTCCTAATGCATCAATTTTAACAGAACCATTAAGAAAATTGATAAGAAAGGATCAGGTATTTAAATGGGAAACTGAACAAAAAGAGGCTTATGATAAATTGATAGAAAATTTAGTACAATACGCAGTGCTAGCCTATTATGACACAAATTTACAATGTACAGTAAGTGTCGATGCAAGTGACACAGGTGTAGGAGCAGTTATTCTCCAAAAAGGCAAACCTATAGCATATGCTTCTAAAGCATTCACAAGTTCACAAAGAAACTGGGCACAAATTGAAAAAGAAATGCATGCAATTGTTTTCGGGTGTGAACGATTTCACCAGTATATAGCAGGCAGAAATACAATAATAGAAAGTGATCACAAGCCATTAATTCCAATATTTAAAAAACCATTAAATAAAATTCCGATTAGACTACAAAAAATGAGAATGCGATTACAACCTTACGACATAGAAGTAATTCATAAACCAGGAAAAGAATTAACGATAGCAGACACTTTATCTAGAGCACATAGTAGTGAATCGGAAGAAGACAGTGAAATGAATAATTTAGCAATTTTATGGATATCATGTAAACAAAATATTTCAGATCAAAGACTACAAGAATTAAAAATCGAAACTGCGAATGACAAAGAATTACAAGCCCTACATGAATTAATTAAAAGAGGTTGGTCGAATGAAAAAAATAAAATACCGGACTTTCTAAAAAAATACAATACTTATAACAATGAAATTTATGAATCAGATGGACTTATTTTTAAAAATAACAGTATAATTATACCAACAAGTCTAAGACAAGAAATGTTAAAAAGATTACATTATAATCACATGGGAATAGATAAAACAAAAAATAGGGCTAGGGAAATAATATTTTGGCCAGGAATGTCAAAGCAGATTGAAGATATGATAGTAAATTGCCCAACATGTATAAGATTTCAAAAAAGTAACCCAAAAGAAGAAATGATTGAACAAGAAATACCTAAATCACCGTGGCAAATAATAGGTACAGATTTGTTTTATTTCGAAGGAAATAATTACTTAATCGCAGTAGATTATTACTCTAAATATATAGAAATGGCAATACTCCCAGACATGTCAAGTAAAACAACCATTAATATTTTAAAATCTATTTTTGCTAGACACGGTAT
Source organism: Epistrophella euchroma (assembly GCA_947049315.1). Lineage (NCBI taxonomy): Eukaryota > Metazoa > Arthropoda > Insecta > Diptera > Syrphidae > Epistrophella > Epistrophella euchroma. Next base: position 112,160,863 of record OX346245.1, on the reverse strand, counting down.
ACCATTAGTAATGAGAAGTGATGGAGGACCTCAATACAATTGTTTAAATTTTAAAAATTTTAGCAAAGCTTACAGCTTTAAACACATAATGTCCAGTCCGCACTATCCAAAAAGCAATGGTATGGTTGAAAGACACATACAAACATTAAAGAGACTATTAAAGAAAGCCAGCTATGACAATAAAGATCCATACTTAGCCTTACTAGAATACAGAAATATGCCAATATCTAACGATATACCTTCACCAAACATACTACTTTACGGGAGAGAAGTTCGAGGATTATTACCTCAAAAATTATTACCAAGACAAACCTATGACGAAAACCTTAGAAAGAGACAAAGTAAACAAAAACAGTATTATGATATTAATTCAAAACATTTACCTGAATTTAAAAAAGGGGATAGAGTTAGAGTGCAAAACCAAAATAAACTATGGGAACCAGCTATCATATTAGAACAGAATAGCAAACCTAGATCATATAAAATACTTAAAGAAAATAATAGAACATTAGACAGAAATAGAACTCATCTAAGAAAAGATACAAACAAATTTTCAAAATTTAATTTCGCACCAAATATGAATTATGAAAAAGAATTTGAAAACCAATCAGAAAATATAAATGAAAATGTAAGCACATATTTAAATACAAGCCAATATGAAAATGTAAATATTGAAGACACAAATGTAAATGAAAATGTTAATGAGCAAAACATAAATAAAGAAAACGAAACTGTAAATAATAATCTTAAAAGAACCTCTAAAAGAAAAACATCAAAACCATATTATTTAAAAGATTATGTAACTGATGAAGAGATATAAAACATAATATAATAAGCACATACAAAATGATATATATTATACAACAAAGATTGCATTAGATGTAAATTTAACAATATTCATATCTAAAAAAATACTTATGTAAAATTACACTCAGATATGATTATTTAATATTAACTATTATACTTAAACATTATTTTTATAAATGAATTAACATTATTAATATTTAACATAAAATTAATGTTAATTGACATACAACAATGAACACAACACTTGAAAATGAAATTTGGAATGAATATTTATTTTCAATATATTATTTTTGTTAAAATAATAATATTTATAATATTTTAAGAAATATATTTATGTGTAAGAATCTATTTAAAAGAAAGGGGATGTGATAGAGTTGTCGAACAGATCTTACCATACTAGTTATTGATAACACCCCTGTTTTAATTAAGTGTCTGTGGCATTAGCTTGTCGATGGTCCAAGAGTACAAACGTGAAAAATAAAGTGAATTGAAATATAAAAATATATAAAAAGTGTTATCTTTTACAACATCTACTTTTATTTTTGACACATTAACCATAGTTAACCACAGTAACATAAAAGAACGCACCTATGTGCGCGCCTGGCCTAAGGCTCTCCCAAACCAACGCGATTAATCGCTGCGACAATAGAAAACAATAACAACAACGTGTTGTTTTGTTTGACAACTACATGTTGTTGTTGTTGTTTTCTTTTGTCGCAGCGATTAATCGCGTTGGTTTGGGAGAGCCTTTATATGGGAGATCACCCACTAGGCAACTTTTAGTTGCGCAACTGTTTGTTGCTCGGAGTTGCTCGTAGAACTTTTTCCCCGAGAACTTTTTGTTGCTTACCCTCGCCCACTAGGCAATTTCCGAGCAACTTCGAGCAACTTTTGGGAATTTTCCAAAATTTTTGCCAAATGAGAGGCTTTTAATCCGAAAAACAAGCTAGCGGTGCGCTAAAGTGCGTCAAAAAATATTGAATATTTTGTTTTAGTACAGTGAAATACAAAATGGTGGCTGTTCTTTGCATTTTGGGTAGGAAAAACATTTTTTTGTGTAAGGGAATGTAGTGTGAGAGGAAAACTTTGTTTTCGGGTTGATTTGGCCACCATCGTTTTTGTAGTATTGTAGAAATTCAATTGCCATTAGCTTTATGATTTGTCGCTTAGTGTCGCACTGTTGCAGTTCAAGTGCGGCATATTAAAAAACTGCCGCAGAGTGCTGTGTAGTGTCGCGCAGTTCCGCTGAAGTGCAGTTCCGCCAGGTGCGCTCTTACCTTCACACTGAATGAATTTTGTATCGTCACTAATCCAAAATACAAGGTCAAATTAACATTTGAATTAAAAATACTGAACCCAAAATTTGCTCGGAAATCACCTAGTGAGCAATGGCAAGCAACTCCGAGCAACTTTTAGTTATGCAACAAAAAGTTGCGAAACTAATAGTTGCCTAGTGGGCGATGGGCTTAATAGTAGACTTGGCAGTACTGCCTTCATATGAATAAGAATTTCGAAACGCTTCCTATTGAAAATCGACATCGATACTCGAAAAAGTCGAAAAATTGAAATCTGACAGATTGATATTTTTGAAAGATTTCTTTCCGCTAAACTGTCAAAAACGTAGGTTGATATTTTCCTAATTTAGTGAAATTAATCTTAAAATTCTTATTCGATCACAAATAGTTTGTACAGTTTCCATATAAAATGTGAAATTAAATTAAAGCAAATGTGCGTTTAACTTAACCGTTTCTAAAATTTTAATTTTTCCAAACAGGATTTTGATAGAATAAAAAATGGCCAAGTCAAAGAATCACACAAATCACAATCAGAACCGCAAGGCACATCGCAACGGTATCAAGAGGCCAATTCGTAAGCGCCATGAATCAACCTTAGGTGTAAGTATTTTAAAAAATCAAATTAGTGTATTTTGCAGTGATGACTTTTTTCATTCCAGATGGATCAGAAGTTCTTGACAAACCAGAAATTCTCCCGCAAAGGAAACCTTTCTGGTGAGGAAGCCAAGAAGCGCTACGACGAGCGTATGGCTGCCCGTGTCGGCAAGCCAAAACCAGTTACACTATAAGCTACTTATTTGTTGATGTGACGATGAATAAAAAACATTTTTTTATAAAAGTATGCTCAAATTTTATTAAGTTTCAGTAGTAAATGCTTAATACTTTGTGGAACGGTATAGCTTCAAGTTGTTCGGCATGTTGGCGTCTATAATCCCATAGGTATTGGTCGATGAGGATTGAGTTAACGTTGTCTTTTGATATTTCTGGATGGAATTTCTCCAAATCTAACAAAACAGCATCTTTAACGCGCTCCACGATGTAGATTGAAGCACCTCTTATTTCTACTTCCATACGGTCGCCACTTTCAAGAATCGTATCACTTTTTAGGACTTTGAATAACTCTTCTGTGTACTCTAAAGCTCCAAAGTGGACCAGCACTTGTGGCACACGATAGTCAGCGAACATTGTTATCTGTCCTATATCGTGAAACTCTCCCAGTCCTTTACCTCTAAAACAAGACCAGATATCCCCTACCAGAATTTGCGCCCGTTTGTAGAGAGCAACTTGCTTCCCTTCATAAAGTGCTGTATCTCGGAAGCAGATAAACTCTCCTACTATTAATTCGAGTAATTTCTCGGCAGAATTTTCTGCCAACTTGATCATGTTTTCGAACTTGCCATCATAGACAGCAATCAATATCTTTCCCACTTCTTGCAGGCAGTCTACTCTATTCTTAAGCAGAGGAATGCATGTTTCGCCATCGTCCGATCTCAGGATGTGAACCAAAGTGCTTTCATCGATTTTAGAATAGTAGTGCGGATCAGTTATGGGTATTCCTTCATCCATGGCACGATTGACAGCCGCACAGAGCGCAAAGTAGCCAGTATATCCATTGACTTTGTACTTGGTGTAGTTTGCTGAAAATATACTTCTTTTACGAAAAACTCTTTATACTGCGATAATCCGAAAACTTACTAGGCGTCCAGAAACAAAAGTTTAGTGTGTCAACAACAAGTACCCAATCGGCGGCATATGGATCCGTTTCTTTGGGATGTAATTCGTGCTGCGAGAAATTACTCACATCGATTTCTCTAGATCGAATGCCCTCGATTATTATCTCGCACAATTTATCAATTCCTGTTTGGTGCACCTTAATGTATTTAGCATTTTGTACAATGAATTTACCAGACTCTCGAGGAGTTAATGGTTTTGCTGCAAGGAACTAAAATAATGATCAATATTATTAAATATAAAACATGTTAGATTCTGAAATTACATTAGTTCTCATTATGGAATCTGGAAATTCGTTTGATAAACCATCTAAAAGAAATTGATGACGAATTTTAGCAAAGTTACTTATATTTTGCAAGTAGCCGCTCATATTTTGGACATAGAAGTTGTAAATGTAAAAGCAAAAAATAAAAAATGCAAACAAAAATTGCAGGTGGTTTCGATTGTTATATACTACGTTTTAATGTGTAATTTAAGCGAGCTTGAAGCGCACTTAGACCCTTTGTATACCTGCATCAAGTTGAAATGAGCTTGAACCGACTCGACTCCAGTTCAGGAGCGAAGTCGAGTCGAAATTTGTGCTAAAAAAAATGGGTTGAGGTTTGAGGTTTCTACGGCACAGTGCCGAGATTTAGCTATATCAGCGAGTGAAGTGAGATGACTCGCCTTACTCGCCGACTCATCTCACTTCATTCGCAAAAGTGATTTAGCTATTAAAGTGAAATGATTAATTCCGAATCTAGTTTCGAACACATGAAATGTCATTACCAAAGATTATCTTTTAATTTGTTGTCTTTGGTTTTGTTTGTTTGAGATTTAAGCCTTAACTACATAAGCCACTTTTTGCAAAATTACAAAAGTAAAAATATTTTTTTCCAGCTAGCGCAGTTGTTTTGTGAAAAATAATATATACATTTTATTTTTAAACCAAAATTTTAGCTTTCTGCATCATTTTTATAAGTTTTCTTGTGAGAAACATTATCCCAAAATGAGTTTGAAAATTTTCACTTTTGTACTTTTTCACTTTTTTGGCTTATGTAGTTAAGGCTTTAATCTTTCAATTTTGTATTTTTATTTGAATTAAACTTCATCAAAAATCTTAGGAAAATAAAATTTAATCAATGTGTTAATTTAGTGTGTAATTAGTGTGCCCTATCCACCCCTAAACATTCTTTCAAAGTTTTGTAGTTAGTCCTCACGAAGTTGGTGAGATCTGAGGTCGTCCTTGCGATGCTGGATTATATTTTCCACCTGTATTAAAAAATGTATACCTACAACTAAAATGTAAATAACAAAATTCATCAAATATAATTTTTACAGAAATGTATGTTTTTATAAAAAAAATAAATCTTTTATGTGCTGCATACTCAGTTTTACCTACATACATTGTTGTTTTTCTATTTCATTTCACATACGAGTATAGATATGTTGACATTCCTTTGGAAAAGAACGCATACTTATGCAAAAGTGTAAATTTACCAACACATACAACAAGTCACCGCTGAAATATCCGGCGAGTAAACTGACATTTCATTTCACTCGCCTACTCACTCACTTTTATTAGCTAAATCGATTTTCAATGAAAAGTGAGTCATCTCACTCACTCGCCACTGGATCAGGATCATATTTTAACATTGTGGCTCCACGAGAAAGATTTCATAGAATACTGTATTGCATGCTAGGAAAATTGCTCATGGAGGCTACTAACGCTGTGGCTCCATTGGCAATATTTGAGGCAATGGCAATTTCAATATCAATTGCAATTAGTTGCTTGGGTGGAGCATTTCATGGCCAGGCAATTCCAGTTGTCAAAAACTTTAGGTATAGAAATCGCGACAAAAACTGATTAAATTTACTGTTTTTTGATAATATAAAATTTTAATTCACTAATTTGTGGTCACTTCTATTCATATTTTTACTTTTTGTTTCAAAATGAAGGAGAAATTATTCAAAATCATGGAGAAACGAGAAACTATTTTGTAAAAGACGAAACGTCAAAATTTATTGCCTGGTTGATGGAAGTCAATAATTGACTTTCATCTTTCAGGCAATATTGCCATTTTGCCATTGCCAAAGCGTCTCCATTGTCAATATTCAAGGCAATGGCAATAAGGAAAGCAATTTATTGCCACGAAGATTGCTAATGGAGACGCTGGGTTATAGTATTCTATAAAAAATTTCTTGCCACATATTGCTTTGCTCATAGAAAGCTATGAATAGTATTCTAAGAAGCAATTTTCCCTTTGACATATGTGGGTTTTGTTTCAATTTTTTTTTGTTTTGTGTTTTTTCGAATGTAATTAATTTATTGCAGGTGCCAAAAGGAAGTTTTGGTCTTTTCTTAATGGATTTAAGTAAAATTAACAATAAATCAATTCTTTAAATTGTTTTAACTTCATAGCTTTGCCCTGTGAAATTTTTGAGACAAAAGAAATAGAAAGCTATTAAAATTCCCAACCAACATTTTATGGTATACTATCGCTCTTTCTTTCTATCAAAAGTTACAGATAGTAATCTATAAAATATTGCAGGTGGAGACACCGTGTAAGGAATAGTTACGAAACATTGGGAAAAATAATGGAATACAAAATTGTTTTATTCGCATTTTTTTACAGAGCCCAAAACAGCCTAAAAAATATACAGTAGAAAAAAAAATCGAATATTTTGTTAAATGGAATTCGACATTAAATCTAATTTTGTATATGTTTTACCGCCATATTATTCACTCGGTACATCCAGATTTAAACTTAAATCCAGATGAATTTACATTGAATTTGTATGATTTACATCCAGATTTAAGTTTTAATCTAGATGTATTGAGTGAATAATATGGCCGTAAAGGTCTGGTCAGACAGTCCGGCGGTCTTTGTATAAATTTACAAACACAATTTGACCGCCGCGTTCTTTCTCTATAGTAAAGCATTGACCGTCCCGTCGGCCCACGCTTTGTCTGGCCAGGCCTTAAAGGCTCTCCCAAACCAATGTGAAACATTTGGTGCGAATACGCGCGTCGCGCTGGTGTGAGCACTCTCAGAGTGAACACAATAGACGTGCGCTTGAACGCGTTACTATTGTGCTCAGCCAAACTAACACTCCGATACATGGACTGTGATTTACTGACAGCTGTAAACTACCTAATTTCTCCTAAAGCTATGCTATCATTTTTAAAACCACCTCTGCAAATTTGTTCACCACACCTATATTATCGTCATCTAGTTGTGAAAATTGAAGAATTTAAATATGCCCGGTTCACTAGTCTTTTTTTAACATATCAATTATGGTCAGAAGCGAATAAAAGTAATATAATTTCATTAAACTTTTTTTTGTTAAAAAGGAAAAATGCGCGTTTTTAAATGCAATTTCTTTATATTTTGTTTTCAGTTATTTCTTTTGGATCCATCTATTAATGAGTGTGAGCACATCCATTCGAATTTAATAAATCTACCACAAAAATTACTCAACACCTAGTTTAAATACCCAAGCCCACATCCACCATCTTGCGTTGCGCTGAGTGTCAAGTTTTTCCTTGTGCACATTATGGTCGCAGTTCTTTGATAAAGTGAAATATCAATTTGTGTTTTCTGTATTTATTAACAAGCTAAATAGAAATAAAGTGTATCAAACATATAACCAATTGAATAATAAACACTCAACAATTGAAAATAAACTTTAAACGGGATTAATTCTTTGTACTCAAAACAATTCCGCGATTGAAAAAAAATGGATGACATAGTAGAGACTCGTCAGGGTGAGTTAAAAAGCAAAAAAATCTGCCGCTTTTGCCTGACTCAAAATGCCTCGGAATTATCCATCATCTATTCTCGGGAAAATCGAATGAAGACGGCACCATTACCACTGCAGGTGATGGCCTGTGTATCCATTGAGGTAAATTTAATAATTTAATCGCGAATGTTTTGTTGTATTTTAAGAAAAATTGTTTGTTTATAATTATGTGGAATGTGGCGGTGTGCGATAGCAACACCACCAACTACTATTTTAAACAAAAGTTCGAAAATGTGTGAATCTGAAAATGGTTCGTTTCTAAATAAAAAAAAAATGCATTGTATGAAAAAGTCCAAGACAAAATTACACCACTAGTTAGAAGAAATTAGTACAAGGGATGGCCGATGATGGGCTGTTGAATTTGGAATTGGTGGGTTCGAAGGTGGGATACAATGGTAGACACTTGATGATTTTTTTTGCGATGAATTTATATTTTATGTGTGAGAGCTTAAAATTAGCTTATCTACCCGACAAACCAAATATAAAATATTGCGGCTTATTATATTCCATGAGTTTTGTGAAAATGTCGTATATTTTGGTAATAGGATAAAAAAGTTGTTTGTAGAGCTATTTTATGGTAATATGAAGTTATCCCAACCCTAATAGGTGAGGCGATACTACAATCAGGGTTTCAAAAAAGAAAAATATGTGTAAATACGATCAATACGATACATTCAAAAGTTCCAAAACATACTGAATAATGGAAATTTAAATTTTATATAAAATTAATTTTTTTAAATATGGTATGTACCTTTAAGTTGGTACCTAATTCTTTTACTGAAAGTTCAAAAAGAAATTTTTTATTGAAAGTTGAAAAAGGGAATTTTTTTACTGAAAGCTAGGAAAGAGAATTTTTTGACTAGGAGTTATCCCAACTCTAACTGGTGAGGAAGTACTAGTACTGCAATAAATAAATAAATTTGATGACACAAACAGCTCATGGAGAACTAGGGTCTAGTGACTTAACAACTCTAAACGATTCCTGTCTGCTGGAATGGAGGGGACCTACAGTTTATTGTCGAATCCGAGCGGCACTTGATACTCTTGGAGGTTTTGTCAATTCCTCGCAAGAGGTAGTAACCGTTTTGTATTTTTAAAAATTATTAGGTGCCGAGGCTGGGGATCGAACCTAGACCTCCGCATGACAGTCAACCGCCACGGCTGCAATACGGGTTTCAAAAAAAACCTGATGTTTGAAAATAGTACGAGTTGAATACTTATTTTTAATCAAGCACACGGAGCACTATATTCACAAAGAATGAGCATTCATTTCTAAATACTCATAACTTCACTCTAGTGTACCCGCGAATTATGTGAATATGTAGGTACGAAATAGTAACAGAATCTCGAAAGACAAAGATTCGAAAAATAAAATTTCGAAAGGACAAAGTTTCGAAAGACAAATTTACGAAAAACAAAGTTTCGAAAGACAAAGGTTCGAAAACCAAAAGGTTCGAAATTTAAAATTTTGAAAAAATGTATCTAAGAATGCTGCGACGATTTCTTTTCGTTTTAATTAGTATACTCGTAAAATAGAGATGAGCAAACTCAGATAAAACTATTTCGCTGATACACTTATAGTCCAGTAACCTTGTCGTCTCATAGTAGGGCGTGTATGCGTTAGATAAGGTAGTTCTGATTCTTTGCTGAGTCGTTTATGATATTTTCCTCATGAAAAACACAAGTTTTCGAACTCGAGCGCCGAACGCATCATCTTCAAAAATCGAAAAAACAACGAAATGTTCGCGCTTTTTTTAGTTATTGGCAATTTTAACCCCAAAGGATTAGTTTTTCGACTATAGCTTCGCTCTATGATTTCAAAGTAATGTAATTTTCTTTAATTTGAGCCCAGAACCATCTGTATAGACCCAACAGTTTCGAAAATACAGACATTCAAAATTTAGCTATAATAAATTTATGAGAGCAAGTATAATTTTCAGTATAATACAAAAATAATGGTTCTTGGCACAACATGCATAAACATACCAGAGCGTATAAGTTGGGTTTTACCTTTTGTCAAAGCCAGGAATCCATTCTTTGATTTTCTTTTTAAATAAAGTTGTTTTAGTCAACAGTTTTTGAACAGTTCGATTTTAAACTAAAAAAATACGAAAAAGACATAGTTTTTTGGGTTTAACTATTTTTTTTTTTAATATGTTCATAAGTATTGCCCAACTAATACGCTCATTTGAATGAATGAGTACTTATTTCAATTTCTTCCCATTGTGTTACCGGAGAATTAATATTTTACTGGTTTTGTTTCTTTTTTGTGAGTTCCATTTCGTGAGTAAACTTGCTCAAATATGTTTTGTGATTTGAGTATACTTAAGTAGTGTACCCATGTAAATAGATCAAATGAATACATTCATGCAGACCTCTAGATTCTAGTAGGTACCTTTAAGTTGGTAAAATTTTTTTACTGAACATTTAGAAAAAAATTATTTTAGAAAAGGCAAAATTCAAAATTTGTACTCACTCATCTATACATCCAACAAAGATTGTCAGTACAGGCCTTATGGGAAAACTTTGCTATATTCGTTTAGCTGTTGAACATTTTGGATATCTTCTTTTGTTCTAGGGTATTTCAAGTTAGTTCTTAGTTATTCTTTTTCTTTTGAAGCGGGTGTTACATACCGACAATGAATTTTTAAAAAGATAAAATAGGCAAGTTCAGGAAAATGAGATCTCAGAGCCCTCAGCAATCTCAGTTAGGTGAACAAGATTCCTCAACAAAATTTCTCAGTTTTGCTGTCAAAACTCTGAGGAAAAAAAAATTTGGATTCGCTTGCTCATTTTTTGAAGTTGAGAAATCTCAGAGATCTCCTTTTCCTGAACACGCCAAATGAGCAAGGGAAATATTGTCAAAGGTTAGTTGTGGAATCGAAAAGAAGAGCTCTTTATAGTTATGAATTATTGCAAACTGAAAATTTGTTCATATTCTTAGGACCCTAGGTTAGGGGCCAGTTATAGTGATCAGGAAAATGCATCAGGAAAAGTTGAAACATTATGAAATTAAATATTTTTTCCTGATGGTCGCTTATAGCAAACAGGAAAATTACGTCAGTAGAAAAGCCTACAGTCAAATTTTCCGTATTGAAATACACAGGAAAAACTTTTTCGTTTGCAATCCTGTCACTGGAACAGGTAGAAATTGGGACTCAAATCATAGGAACGATTTGTTCCATTTTATTTGAAATAGCACACAGCTGGCACCAAAACTGAATTTGCACCAGGAAAATAATTAAATACATTTTTTTAGAAAAAAGAATTGTGAAATTAAAAATGTTAAGTTCTTAAAAAAATGTATTTAGTTATTTGTCATCCATTAGTGTAGTGAGTGTAGTAATTGTTTTTCAAAACGATTGTAAATTTCACATCAGAAAATTGTCATAGTTGTATCGTTGCCATTCTTGTTTAATTTCAATTCTATTTGTATGCGATGTAAAAAATAATAAAAAAAAAAAAAAGATAATAAATTACCACATACCCACATTTTTAAATTTTTAAAAAAGTTTTTTTTTTTTTTTTTTTTTTTAACGAGGAGGTACGTTCTACTACTTCCGGTAAAGAGCCAATTTGTTAGTTAGTTTCCCAGTTACCTAATGATTTCACTATTGAATTTTCATGATATTATTCATCGACAATAATAAGGAAATGAATAATTATGTTACATTTATTTAGTGATTTCACTGCTTAATATTCATCATATTTTTCATTGTAACCCAAGATGGGGAAAAGCAACTTCCAACGAACTAGTGATTTCGTTGTTGAATTTTCAGAAACGACATGCCCATTGCCCCTGTTAAATTCATTAGAGAAAAATCAGGTTATTCAGCACTGAATTTTTATGACGTTATGACGTCATTTGAGAAGAAAATGGCCTCTTTCAGGATTGTATTGGCGAACATTTTTGTTTTCTCTGATGTTCCTCATCTCTTGAAACTTGTAAGAAACCATTTCGTCGCCCAAGACTTTTTAATCAATGGAAAGGAAATAAAAAAAAAAACATAATTGTTGAGCTCCTTTCATGCACCTCTACAGAATAAACAATTAGGTACCTACCCACATTTTAGGACACAATGAGGGTGTTATTTATAATCTGAAAAAGATCAATTTATTTACCCCATAAAAGTTTTTTGGTAAAATTGAAAACCATATTACATTAGACAATTTTCAAGATGATATGGTAATAAAAAAGTCTTCAAAGTTTGTTTTTTATATTCATGAAATAATTGCAGTTTTTGCGAGAATTGTGCAAGTAAGGTGACAAATTGCAATGTCCAATTCGAGACTCAAATAAACGGCGAAAACCTATTCACAGTAGGATCCTACTTTAGCGTTTCATCGGCCGAAAACATACTGCCGGTGTTGTATTTATAATGCATGTTAAATCGTACTGTACTATGAATAGATTTTCCAATAAAACACGCCTATTATAGGTAAACGCAGATCAAATCTCCCAAATTAAAGAGATCGCATCTGTCGTCTTCAGAACTCTTTTCGCAAAAAGATGAAATCTTTTCTACAATAAAATATGGTATGACTCGATTCAACGCTATTTGATGGGGACATCCCCGGTAATCAGTTTCGTTTTATGGTGCTTATTTTATGGTTGTTTTTAATTGAAACAATTATTTCTATTCTATGTCTGTAATAAAGATTTTTTTTTCTAATTCTTACAGGTGTTTTCCAAGGACTGCATGCCTGGTTATGTATGTAATGAGTGTCGTTTGATTTTTGACTATTGCTATCGCTTCAAACAGATGTGCAAAAAAGCAGATACTTGCCTTCGTCACTACCCTCTTACAGGTGTATGGTCCCCAGCTTTGGACCATCCAAAAATGCCGGCTGAACTTTTGCGTAAACAAACCAACGTTAAAAAAAATTTAAATGCGTTGCAAGTTTCCAAGGTGAAGGAAGTTCCAGAGACTGTAGAAGAAACTCGTATAGAGAAATGCGAAGATAAGTCGTCTACCATGACATCATTATCCGATAAAGATCAAAATTCGATTCCGAAGAAGGATTCGACGCCAAAAAAACGGCAACCGCTTGAAATAGAGGTAGAAATCGATGAAATGGGCGATGATGCCAATTATATTCCAAAGAAAGTTCCAGTTCCTTTAGAAAAATCTGCACGTAAAACTCCGGTGATAAAAATATTAAACAAATCAGCAATTCGTATCCTTAATAAAGAGGCTCAAAAAGTAATCGAACCAATAATGTCCAAACCAGTGTTACAACGTGACGATGATGGTAACCTAGCCATTGTTACCCAGATACTTGAGCCAGAAACGCCAGAGACTTTGCAATCTGTGGATAAAGCTGCAGTTTTAGAGACGAATGTTTTCCCTTGTCCGCATTGTGAACGGTCGTTCCCGTTGAAACAATTGCTTGACATCCACTTGGTGAATCATAATCGCGCACGAAGCTTCTTTTGTGAATTCTGCGATAAGAGTTTCTTCAGTAAGTATGACTTGCAAAAGCACAACTTGACGCACACGGGAGAAAAGCCTTATGTTTGTGTTGTATGCCAAAAGGGTTTTACACGCTCAACTCTGTTACATCGTCATGAGAAAATTCATATTGATATTCCCAAATATATTTGTGTCTTCTGCGAGAAATCCTTTATATCACAAGAAGAAATGGAGAAGCACACTGATCGACATCGGAAACATCGCCCATATGTGTGCAAGATATGTAACAAAGGATTTGCCTTCAAGCAAGGCCTTGAACGTCATGAAATTGTCCATTGTCGTCAGCAACCTTTTCAATGCCAATATTGTGACCAAAGCTATTCTACTCCCCGTAAGTTATCTAGGCATTTGACAGCCCATGCTGGTAAACGTCCTTATCCCTGCAAGTTGTGTCCTAAGTCTTATTTGCTCAGTCACCATTTAACTAGACACATGCGTTCACACAAGAACGGATCCGGTTCATTTAAGTGCAACGACTGTCAAAAATCATTTGCGACGCGAGATGATTTAATTTATCATTCTGCAGTACACGCCGCTCAAACAATGGTTTGTCCGTTATGTAAGGATGCATTCGAAGACATTGAAACAGTAACTGAACATGTAAGGCAGCATGCCGAAGGTGAGGCTTTTGCTTGCGAATTCTGCGATTTTATTTACATGACTTCCGATCGATTGGATGATCACATCAAAGCCAAACATGCGTTAGAAATGGTTGCTTATTATGAAGATAGTAAGATAAGTGTACTAAATGAAAATGAAGACACAAATTCAACTGAAAAACCAAATGTGTGCAAGATTTGTATCAAAAAATTTGACTCCCAGGAGAGCCTTGAAAATCATGAATGTAGTCAGTTTCAATGCCAATATTGTGACCAAAGCTTTTCGACTGGCAATAAGTTATCTAAGCATATGGCAACCCATCCTGGAGAAAATCTTTTTAAATGCACGATGTGTCCTAAGATTTATATACAAATTTCCCATTTAACAAGACACATGCGTTCTCACAGGAACGTGTCCGGTTCATATACCTGCAACGACTGTCAAAAATCATTCGACAAACGGGATGATTTAATTTATCACTCGGCAATTCACGCTGCTCAATCAATGGTTTGTCCGCTATGCAAGGAAGCATTCAAAGATATTGAAACTGTAACTGCACATGTAAAGCAACATGCCGAAGGAGACGGCTTTGCTTGCGAATTCTGCGATTTGATTTACATGACTCCTGATCGATTGGAGGATCATATCCAAGACGTGCATGCGTCAGAAACGGTTGCTTACTATGTGGAGAATAAGAAAAGTGCTTTGAATAAAAATGAAGATAAAAATGCAACAGAAAACTCAAATAAGGAAATAGATGATGTAATTGAAGAGTTCTTGTATGAAGAATTTTCAGAAGAACCACTTAAAGTGGAGGCCAATGAGAATGTTATTATTAAGGACGAAGATGAATGGGGTAAGTTAATTCATTATTATGTAATTATAACTACATACTTTTAAAAACTTAGCTGTAAAAAAAAAAGCTCAACTGTGATTTTCTGTGCATTTGTGTGAATTTCTGTGAAAGTTCATATAAAAAAATAAAATGAAGTGTAACACGTTTTTACTAACTTTCAGACTTCTCACAAACGCCCCTAATATCTGCTTACGGGAAGAAAAATTGTACATTCTAACGTATACTCACGTATAAATAATCCTTGGTAGCAAGTTTTTGTGTTAAATTCGCACGGAATGGCTCATAGAGTGTGAAGCAAATTTATATATTTTTTTTTTTTCACTTTTTCGCATTTTGCAATAAAACTCGAAAGCAGTTGTTGGTTGTCACTGTCATATGAATAAAATTAAACGATTGCCGTTGATCTTGTGTTCTAATAAAATTTGAGATAGCTATTCCTTTTTTTGATTTTTTATCCGACGCATTTTTTTGGCACTTTTTTAAATTGCTAAAACAATAGCAGTAGCGACAACAAAACATTTTGAAAATATCAATCTCTACTTTAAGTTATTTATAAGTTAATTTAAACGGTTCTGTAAGAGCTTACACAAGTTCAACTTACTTTGAATTTTCGAAACCATTGCTTTTGTAAGTAGTTCACATGTAGTGTAAACATTTCTGTAAGTTACTTACGTAAGAAGTAAGTAAAACTTACATTTTTAATCCTTACCTTATCTTTTTAACCTAAAAACTACAAACATCGAATAGAATAATCTTGATTGAAATAAAAACTCATTTGCCCAAAGTATTCTCTTCTTCTGCATAAACAGTATATTTATAAACTGCTATAAAAAAACATTTCTTTAGTAATTTTCTTTTTCAATTCCTTGAGAAAATGTAGTTGCCTTGAAAAAATCTGTTTTTATGTGAGAGACTGATGTCGTTTTTCATTGCAATATTTTCATAAAATCTCTCAAAATTCAGAACTGCTCTTTGAATAAAACATTTCGACATATAAAATTTCACCTTTAAATTACACTTATAGACTTATAGACTGTCAATGCACTAAACAAAAATGTTTTCAATTTCAAGTGAATGTCTATTTAAATGTATGGGTGAATGCAGATCAAATTTCCCAAACTAGAAAGATCGCATCTGTGGGCTTCAGATCTCATCTATCTTTTTGTGGATAAAACATGAAAAACTGGAAAAAGTGCAAATCTTTTCGCAAAGAGATAAATCTTTTCTATAATGAAAAACAACTGAGATGCCATTATCTTCGGCGAGTTGTGATAGTCCTACGTATGCACTCATTACGCCACGGGCAACTGCAAAATGGTAGCTTTGAAAAAAGACTCCCCAAATTATATGCATTTTATTTATAAAATGCAATTGGTGTGGAATATCTTGTAATCTTAGTAGAGGCCTTCTGAATGCAAGACGCACTAAAAAATGACTTTTTCAGTGCATCTTGCATACAGAAGACCTACCTAAGAGGTCTTGGATCCCATATTCATTTTTTAATGTTTTCAGCTCTTTTATTAAATATAATGAAGTCTATACCTTTTATCCGGGCTTTCGGAAAAAAGTGCATTTTCAATGCAACATTATGTGCAATCGCCCCAACCACAGCCAGCAAAGATTTGCTAGATTTATATAGATAGTAAAGACCTATCTTATTACATTAATAATTTTTTGCTATCATTCACTATTTGCCTGAAAATATGCTAAAAATGATGGTTAATAATATTTTTTTATTTATTTGCAGAAAGACAACTTGATAATGAAAATCGATCATCAAAAAATAATTCTCATGGTTCCAACGAAAACGAAACCATCTACGATGAGACATTAGAGCTTATGAATATAATTGAAATGAATGATGACGAACCTCCGGTTAAAATAAAAAAAATTGCTGAAAAATCTAAAGCAACAACAAAGGTTGTTGCAACAAAACTAACTTCGCTTCGTCAAAAATTACCAATAAAACCTGTTCAGTTAGTATCACCATCTAATTCTAGTTCATCCTCACCAAAGGAAAATAAGAAGCCACCAAAATCAACACAAAAAATTATGGCAGTACAAAATTCTGTTTTTAAACAAGCGGCACCCAAAACTCGTCAGCCAACCATTCAAGCTGCTTTAAATGCGATATCAAAATCGGTTTCAATAAAGAGAATAGAAACATCAAACAAATCAGTAGTAGCTCCTTCGACACCGAAAACAACCGAAACTGAGACAATAACTAGAAAATCATCCCCTCGAGTAGCAGCAGCAAAGTTGGAATCATCGGAACAATCAAACGTATCAAAGACGTCACCAAACACAAACAAACGAATGTTACGACAACGTGGTGAAGTTACTGTCGAAAATAAAGCTCAAACTAAGGCTAGTCCCATCTCTGCGGTGACTCAAAAATCAACCCCAAAGGCCACAGAAGCAGTGGCTGTAAAAAAGACTGAAGAATCTCCTCAGGAGGATAAGAAACTTGTTGAAATGGTGATTGATGATAAGAAAGTAAAAGTTAAAAAAATTACAATGTCAAAGGCGCAAGTAGCTGAAATGACTCGTGATGGTCGTATTCAAATGAAAGGAGGAACTATGATTCTTAAAAAGAGTCGAACATCCCCGAATGAGGTTGTTTAGAGTCAAACTAATCAATAAATTATGAACATGAAATAATGATTTTACACAAAACCAAAATTATAAGTTAAGTTAAATAGAAATACGAGTAAGATATCTTGTTAAAATCTACTGGCGATACATTATTGGGATAGATGTCAGTTGAAACCTGAAATTTAATTTAATTGTGTTCGTGGATTTCGAGACATTAGAAAGTAAACTACATAATAAAAAAAAAACATCCTTTATTACAAAATAACAATATTATGAGCCCGATGTAAAAGGAATTATTTTATTGTTATGTTATGTTATGTTATTTATATGTTGCTATTTGCTTTTTTCTATTTCATTTCGTATATCTTATAACTATGTATAATGAAGTGATAATACACAATATGTATTATAGTGTAATATAATATATAATGTATTCATACATAGTGTGTAATACATTTGTACATCAAAAATTACTGTTTTTTACATATCGCTTACGAATATGTATCTGAATTATTGTTCATTAAAGCTGACCGAAAAATGTTTTGAGTTTACTTAACAGTTTAATGGATTTATTTGAATTATGTTGATTTTGAAAATTTTTTTCAGTTTAAAATGTAAGTTTTATGCATCAGTACAGTACAAAACACTATAACATAATTTTTGTGTACTCATATTGTACTACTTTAAACAAAAAAGTTATTCATGCAACGTCGTAAACTATTTCTCGTGGTAAAATGATAAAGTTTACCAGAAACGTTTTATGAATGCCACTTTAAACTGCTTGTCTAAATGTGGTAAATTGGTATTTGTTAAAAGTCAAACGTCTAATTATTGAGATTCAAATTTAAATGATTTAAAATCTACTAATTGTAATTTTATAAAATTTCTTATCTGTAATTCAAAAAGGCCGACAAATTTTATTTTATTTTAAATTTAATCTTAGCTCAGTTATTTAAAAAAAATTGCTTTTGCTGTACATACTTAACAGTAATAGGTTATTGAATGGAAAATTTTACGCGATACATGGCCGAATGTATTTTCTGTATTGTTTTGATTTAATCCCGGCACTAAGCTGATTCCAATCAAGACAACTGCTTCAGAAACTTTTTTTCATATTTATTTAAGCTCTTTTTTATAAACCATCATTGTTTTTTCCACTTCCGCTATCAATTTTACAATAATTGAATTTTCGACAAAAAGCAATAGAGAACTGAGCAGTTTCATTATGTCAAATACGTAGGAATATATCGACAAAGTCGGCTGACAAAACAATCGGTAGTGTGCGGTCAATAGATAGTCTCTAGTGTGGGGGCTCTAAGTCTATAAAAACAGAAAAACGTAATGATTTGCTTGACTTTTGTAACAAAGGTCTCGCACTCCCACCATTTCTGAAAACTTCCGATTTGAACGACGAAAGGGAAAACTAAATCTCATGTTTTCTTGATCGTAATATCTACTTAAAATAAGTAAATAAAAGCAAAATTCAAAAACGTAACCTACAAAATATGGTCAAAGTCATAATAATCGTTTGAGACATAAACGTAACAGTATATACTTTCACTTTATAAACCAAAATATACTTTAAACAACAGTATGGCCGGCCGCACATTGGATGCGTTATCGTACGGATTTCATTCGTGTGAATACTTACAAACACGCACGAACAATCCCAACCTTCTGAGTACTATGAGAGTGCGCACACTGTTTACGAGTGACTCATACGTATACGTACGTTTACTTTCGACGTACGAAAGGAATCCGTACGTCGTACGTTGAAACATTGAAATGTGTCGAAAGAGGACTTCGCTAAAGCGATGGGTCATCTGGACACTGCGTATTTGACGGAGAAAAATGTATTCAGTGTGCGTACTCGATTCGTACGACCAGTATTCACACGTTTAAGTACGATATGAATTCGTATGTTGACGCATCCAATGTGCGGCCGGCCTAAAGATGAAAAATATGTAATCCATTCCATAACTAGTATAAGTATCGTAACCTTGAAGGTTTTTAAAGAATGCTTTACAGAAATATTCTAAGAACTCGTAAAAATGAAAAAAAGCAAAAAAAAAATCACAAAATCTGCTCTCCTGAAAAGTAGCTAATTTTGAGATACGTTCTTTTGGCACTCAGCCGACGTATTGTACTTTCCAAAATTAAACGACAGAGTACTGTATGAGTTTACAATCTTCTGTTAAAAATTGACGACTTTACTGCGTTAACCAAGACATTACGCGGTTGCATGGATAAATAAAGTTTTTGGCAGGTCGCATAAAATGTAGGCTCCCATAAAAATGTATTTCTTTTAAAATAAGATTAATAGGTCAACAGCGGTGCATTTTATTTTATTTTGTAGAAGATTCGGATATCGTAATAAATTTTGTTTGGATGAATAACCTGGTGTTGTAACTTAAGCTCAAAAAAAGATTTCTTTTTTATTTATAATTCCGAATACATTGAAAACCGATTTGATGAAGCAATTCTGAACATTTTGAAGAGCAATATTAATAATTTCAATTGCCCGTATTCTGTGGTCTTGAAGCACCCTCTGTGGACTTCCTTATTCCGATAGTCCCCTATTGAAGATCGATTAAAATTGATCAATTTGTAAACCCTGTATACGTAGAGAAGTCCTGATACTCTTGGTACACTGAATCTTAACAGAAATCCTTGGAACTAAGAATAATTTTAGTCGTGATATCGTAAGAATTATATATACATAGCATACAGCACTGATCCGATCGAAACTTTCGATTCACGTGAAAGTTTCATTCAATTTGCATATAAATATTCGGCCCTATCGAGGTAACCGTCGGAGCGGAATTCTCTCCGATTTCCTACGAATCGAAGACCTTTTGCTTCGAGGTAGTTCTCCGACCAGCAAAATGTCTCCGATTCGTAGGAAATCAGAGAGAGTTCCGCTCCGACGGTTACCTCGATAGGGCCGATTGTTTGAAATCTTCAGTCTTTAGAGTGCAAATCTTAACTGATATTTAGTTTTGAAATTCTTAAAAGAATCTAATTGTTGAAATCCAGTTTTTATCGAATTTTATACAAAATATGGAGCAGTTACATATTTCTCTCCGACGGATAGTAGAATACAAATATTGACAAATGCTTAGCAGAATAGCGCTGATAATAAAAATAGTAGAACAAAATTGTTTCAAAGCATTCATCGAAAGTCACGTTTGACTGGAGAAAAACGTTAAGTATTTGGGAGTAACTTAAAATTTCAACTGGTTGCGTTGGGCAGTCTCACTAAAATACATTTACTATAAATATATACACGAAACTAGAACAAGAACCGATAGGCTCAATTAATATAAATACACTGTCCATATCATACACTTTACAAACTACCAGGTATAAGAATAAGTATGTGATAATGCCAGATGCTATAAGACAAAGTGTTAATATACAAGAACTTAAGCTGGCCATACATGATCGAGCGAGATTATCGGCCCTATCGAGGTAACCGTCGGAGCGGATTTCTACGAATCGGAGACATTTTGCTTCGAGGTTGTTCTCCGACCAGCAAAATGTCTCCGATTTGTAGGAAATCAGAGTTCCGCTCCGACAGTAACCTCGATAGGGCCGTATGTTTGCCCCAGCCATTTGGATTTTCAGCAAATCCACGAGTCCAATTGGAATCGAGCCAGATGACTCGATGGAGCATGGCCAGATAGGCGTGGTTCTTTTGGAGAATATAAATTCTCTAAAAACCTAAGAAATAAATAAAAGATCAATAATTTACTGAGAAAACATACATATGTATTTTACTTTTCTCTTTGGGTAATAATTACATGACTGTAGTGTGAATGTATTGTTTTCTGAAGTTATCTTTATCTGCTTTTAAGAATCTAGTACCTATTCCTCATAGCCATCGGGCAAAGCGTTGACCTTGGGGTTGTGGAAAAGACTTTTATTGCCATCACCCCATGGGAAACGCTTGTTACGGATATTCAAGTATTCGTACTTCACGAATGGTGGACGTGGGTGGTGGGCGTGCTCCTGGTGTTTAAGATAGGCATTTAACATGCACAAGCCAACTGCTGGCATTGCGACAAAGAAAGTTAATCGCTTCCATAGCAAGTAGCCACCTAAGAGTGAAAAAAAAATCATTAAACAAATCAATGGTAAGTTTATATATTACATAACCTCTTAACCTAAAGATTTTTTTTTGAGAATAAAAAAGATATTTTTCTTTTGATATAATTACCATGTTCTCCAGGAGATGCTGCTGTTCCTTGTTGCCTTATAGCAGAAGTTGCAATATGACGACGAATTGAGTGCAAAAGTGCTGCTGCCATTTTCAGAAAATTATGTTTTTATCTCTAGCTGGCACAAGTTTTTCTGAAATTAAATTTTGGGTTTTTCTGTAATGTCAAAGATAAAATTTGACATTTCAAAATTGTCAAAGTTTCCAACGCCAATTTTCCATAAGTTGTGAGATCGAGAAGCTGTAACGATGCTCAGCGCCAATGAGCGCGTTCAGTCAAACTACTGGTTCTTGAATTAAAAAAATTCAGACGGTGTTCACATTGGACTTACTGCTCGGATTGTTTTTGGCGTCTATGTACTTTTTCTCGTTCCCACTTTGTAGTGAGAAAGAGACGGGGAAGAGGCAGAGGCAGGATTTTTAAAAAAATTGTGGATTTTTTTTGACGTTTCCTTTTGTGACATCTATTTTGTTAGTATTTAGTTTTTGTTTGGCACTTAAATACTACAAGTTTTTTCAATTGGAAAACTACTTTTTTAGTGAAATCTTAATTTTGTGATTGAAAAAATATCTGATTAAATTCTCCCGCGAACAAAAATTTGTGTTTTATTTTACTGGCTACTGAACGTCAGAGTGAATCGGATGTGTGTGTCTGAACACGAGCTGACTGACTTATGCCGAAAAAATCGTAAATCTGAGTCCAATGTGAACACCATCAAAAACAAAATTCACTACGAATAACTGCGTTTTTCGGCATAAATTATTATAGAAATGATTCATTGCTGAACTACTTGCGCAAGTATTGTTAGTTCAGTGGAAACTGAAACCAAAACGAATCACAAAAAAAGTACTTCTCCACTTATTTTCTACATTACCTACAAGAAATCTTTTTTTTTTCAATGACTTCACCAATCGAGTTTACCAATAAAAAATAAACAAAGCATTTTTTTTTTCATTTCAAAACATTTTTATCTACATAGTTATACAATTTACAAACATATTTTATTGCACTAGAAAAAAAAATTATATAAACGAAAAACATTATCATTTTATTTGACCATTTCCTAATTTTTCATAAGAATATAATGCAAAAAATATAAGAAAAGAGAAGCTAAGCAAAAGTGTGGGGAAAAATGCAAAAAATTTCTGTAGGTGTACAACACTCAGTTTCGCAATAATCCAAGAAAGACTGAAAAAGTTGATTCAGTGAATTTTCGTTCAGTTCATTGTATTTTTATGATTGAAAAAAAAGGGGCTTGTTGTAGGTAAAAGGCCTTCCACACTATCCCACTAAGTATTAACACATATCAAAAAAGTGGGAAGTAAATCCTGTATAATAGTGTGGAAACAAAATATGAAATTTCATCCCACACGACTTTGACAGCCCATCTCACACAATTTGACATGTGTTAATACACGAAAATTTTTAGGATTGGTTCTAAAACCATCAAACATTCTATCCCACTTGGGGGTTTGAGGTTATGGTGAATTGATTTCTTTGATGCAAGTGTCAAGTAAAATATGAAAACCGTTTTATTCACACAAATTTGGCAGTCGTAAGTAATTCTATCACACTTTTTTTTTGACATGGATTAATACTCGATGGAATAGTGTGGAAGGGCTATTATGTGACAGTTTCCGCAGAGGAAAAAGTACAGAAAATAAGCGTTTAAGTTGAACATAAATATTTACCGCTACTGCCTCTTTCGAGGAAGTGACCAATCCTCCAAGAATATATCTTGTCATAGAAAAGTAACGCTCACCTTAACCGTTCGGATTCGGCAATAAACTCTGTAGGTCCCCTCCATTTCTGTAGACGCGCACATAGGAATGATTGAGAGTTGTAAGTCACTATAGGTCCTGGTTCTCCATGAGCTGTTTTGTGCCACCAAATTTTTACCAATAAAACAAACACGCCAAATTTGTCTATAAAGCTGATATTATGTATATTTGCTCAAATTTGTTATTACTGTCAATTTATTTATACCAATTTTTTAAATGATTTAACAATAATAATTAAAACTAAAAAATAATAACTTAAAATCTAAGATCACAAAATAATTTATTAACAATACTGCTTTTTATTTTTTAATATATTCACATAAAGTATGCGACAAGAAAAGACTTAACAAAAAAACAAAATACAATGAAGAAATTTTAATTATTAAAATATGTGTTAATTTTATAATGTTTTAAGTGTCAAGAACTCCCCACCCTCATATATAATCCCAGGATTCTGTTATGTATTAGAATATTTTATTTCCTTTTTTTTTTTTTTAATTTTCAGTTTTATACTATACAAGTGTAGACCTTACATTTGTATAATATTGTTATTACGGCACTGATTCGTTGTACATAATATTATAATTTAACTAAAGCAATTTAATTTATTTTATGTTTAGATAGGATGATCCAAAATTGGATATCAATTCGCATAGAGATTATTATGCATCGAATGTTTATTTATCTTGATTGCAAAAAAAATTCTAAAGTTTTTCTAGATCATACTTCCAAACATTCGTTTTCCTCGAGTTAGTACCAGACTAACAACCATTACTGTTAACAGAAAGAAAACCAAGCTCAAAAATGTCGTTAAATAACGACATCTGCGTCGAAATTTCTTCTCCTTTTCCATTTTTATTCGTAATTGTTCTGCTCTGGGAAGATCTAGAGTAAAATCCGATTCAGGACGTGATGAAGGCTGGAATGATAAAGAAAATAAAGTATTAATCAATTTAGAACTTTACATTTTGGAAAAAAAATTTAAGAAAAATGGCGATTGCGAAACTGTTGCTGCCACTCAGTGTTGCCAAGTAGATATTTTCATAAGTCTGCAATAATTACGAAAATGAATCTGCAGTGCAGATTTCTAACAAAAAAATTTATTTTATAAATAAATCTTCTTTATTAAAAAACAAGAAAAATATCTTAAAAAATCATTTAACAAAAATTAATTATATTACAATTTTAATATTATTAATTTAGATCACAATTTTTCATTATTAGATAATATTTAAATCATACGTACTTAAGTTGTATGCCCTAAGCATTTCTTTATTAACCTTAAATTCAATACAGTTTTTGTGGTTGGTTTTAATATATTCTTTGGAAGAAAGAACTACATTCGATATGGATGCTTCCAATTTATTTCTTATTTTGGTTTTATTTAAATTGATTTTTGAGAAAATGCGTTCAACATTTGCCGATGATAAAGGAATCCATAGTATCGACAAAATTTGTTTTTAAATTTTCATCCTTCCATTTTAACGAATTTTTTTTAGCATTTTAGCAGCAAAGCTTTCTTTTGCTGAACCAGCTATTTTCAATTTGATTTCACGATTAAACTAGAAAAGAATACTAAAAAAATGACAGCAAACCAGAGATCAGAAATAACTGTTGACCTTTATTTTCAATTGGTTTCTCTCTGAGAGTTACCACATTTCTTTAAGAAGATTTCGGTTACGGTTTGAGATTTATTTATTGAAAAACAAAATATCGGTTGTCGGTTGAGATTAATTTTTTATTTTTTAAAATATCTCTCAATGGTTGAGTTTTTTACGAAAAAATTAATGGAAAAGGTCAACCTTTAACCTTTTTCGTAGAAAATAAATCAAAAATGGTTAATTCGAACAAAAAATTTGAATAATATAACTAAGCGACCTAGCGACTTCAAAAATGCATATTCGTAATCTAGGAAGTGCCAGTTGTTCTAAAAAATCAATAAAAAAGTTGGTAAAAAAATTTTTTTTTTTCAAAAACTTTCAAAAAAGGCCGACCAAGGTGCTTTTAATAAAAAAGATTGTAAAGAGAAATTAAATTTTTGGTTAATGGGTATTTTGGTCAAGAAAACTGTTCACATTGGCGCCTGCCTGGCGACTGATAACCCCCTAAGCGGAGCAACGGATTTTTTTGTTTTTTTTAATTTATGGTATTAAATTTCGCTAATGATAAACTCTCAAGGTTTTTTTGACCCAAGATTGTCACTAAAAATAAAATTTAAAGATGAAAATTCCCTTTCAATTTTGAATACAGTCGCTGGGACGCCTAGCAAATATGTCAGGAAACTTGATGATGATGACTAAAAAGCCTAATAAGCTGCATTTCAGCATGCAGTGCTAACGAAAAACTAAGGGCCATACTAAGAGACATTCTGATTGATAAAATTGCAGATGAGATTTATTTTTTTCTCTCAGCGATTTCTCTCACTGGTTGACCGTAACATAAAAAAAAAACAAAATAAAGGTTTCGCTCAGACCTTGACCGAAAAACTTTTTTTTTTAGAAAAAAGGTTATTTTGTGACTTTTATTGAAAATAGCAACAAATAAGAGTTATTAAGAGACCTTTCAAAAGGTTGGGATTTATTTCTGATCTCTGCAGCAAACACTACTGATCAGGGTTGCCACTTTGAAAAAAAATTGGGCAGTATATCATGCAACAAAAGTGCAGTAGATTGGACCTTTCCGCAGTAGATTTTTTATTAAAAAAAAAACTACAAAGTGTATCAATTTTAACAATAGGGGTATTCACGATCCGGTGCAACTGGTCTAGTATCGTTGTAAAAGTGCAAAGGTGTAACATTTTCTTACATTCCAACAACAAAAGCAGAATATTTAGATTTTGCGGAAAATGCAGTAGAACTACTGCAATTACAGCAAACTGCTGCTACCGATGAATTGTTGTCTGCAGCGCAGTTTTGTAGATTTGAAAAGTCTGGAAATCTGTAAAATGCAGATAAATCTGCACTGCTGGCAACGCTGCTGCCACTACAAAAAATAAATGATTTTTAGAAAAAAAAAAATCATTAAATTGGATTTTTTGTAGTTGAATTTTTTAATTTAATTACTGTGATATTACTTGTGCGATAATTAAAATTATGCTTCCCCTACCTTTTTTCGCATCAGTTGCCCTGGTCAATGGATATTTAATTTATTTATATTTTAATATTCCTGAATACCTCGAAAGTCGGAATAGGTGGTTTCTATGTAACTATTTTTATTCCTTTAACCCTTTTAAAATTTGAAAAGGGTTTTCGAACACCCGGTATTCTATTACAATTATTAACCCAAGCCACTTGTTCCCATGAATTCAAAGATCAACACAGAAACGTCTTTATATCTTCCCACGCCAAAAAAAAAGTAAACCAGAAGATCATTTTCAAGCTCTCTTATTTTCTACTATACAAGTGACCTACAAGCCCACTCATGTACACTTGTACATACACTTACTGCTTCACTACTTGTTTATTAACCTGAATATCATCATCGTCAGCTTTTTTCAGCTTTGGCTTCAGATTCAATTTTGTATTTCTTTTTTTTTTTTTTTTTTTCTGGAAAACAGCATTTTTGCTCTGATTTTTTTATGATACCATAATATTCCTACGTAAATTTGAAGTCTTATTTTGCATGACGATGATCATCGAAAAAGCTTGTGTTCACTTGATTCAAGGTCATGGATATAAGTATGTTGATTTTTTACCCCGTCTCAACACTGTGTAGATTGGGGGGCTATTATTTTACCATTAAAAACTGCTTTCACTCAGCTTGAAAAGCTGATTCGTTATCGTTATCGTTACCGTGGTTTTGAAATGCACAAGACATTAAAATTTTACCAAACCCAAAAAAATATTTATAATGATTTGTATGACATTTGTAGGTATTATACTAGTAGGTAGCACTGCTATCAAGATTCCGGTCTTTTAAAGTCGATAAACTTATGCCATTAACTACAACAATTTTCAGGCCAATAACCCATAGGTATTCAATTATACAACGGTAAGTTATTGTACATAATTTTTAGGGTGAAATATCAAGAACTATGATTATGTGTGGAATTTAATTTTGAAGCTGCCTAGTAGATGATAAGATATCTAGGTTAGAACTTCATTAGGCCAGAACAAAAATATATATATTCTCGGTCTGAAATGTAGGATGGCAATCATTCAACTTTCTTGGGTCAATCATAGGATCCAATTACCTGATTGAAGAAGAAATACTCGGATATTTGCTCATATCCAACAGAGCTTACCTACTTAAGGTTTTCATTTCTCAAAAGACTTGTCAACCCTTAAAGCTAGCTATTACATACTTCTTAAAGCTTCTATCTGTTGAATAATCGACAGGATTACAAAAAACAGTGATTTAATTATTATTTTTTTGTATAAGCGGAGTTACAAATCTCATAAAAATGTGAAATTGAAGAAACAGTTATTGGCATATTTGTAGTCACTTCCAAATTGTTTTCATAAGATATTACAGAAAGAGATTCACAATTCACCTATACTTATACACATTTCATGTTAATATTGTTTTATCATTGTAAAATAACTAAATATATTTTTTTTATGTTAAACGCGATTTGTCGTATTATAAAGGGGGGGGGGGGGGGGGGGAGGGGGAGGGTGTTTAGGGATCATTTATAACTAAGAAGATTTATTTGATTTAATTTGAATTAATTAAGTTATTTTTTTTTTGTTCAATTTTAATGGCTATATCTAACCAATATATTTGAATTTTAATTAAAAAATTATTAGTACCCTATATAAAGCGAAAAAACGGAAGTAAATTTAAATAAATAAATTAAATGAAATTTTTGTTTTTCTAATCTAAATTAAATCAGGTTCTTAAAACTGTAATTGTGTATAGCGAAATAGCCTAGAGGTTAGCGAATTAGACTTTTTATGCTGAATATTAATATTTTTGTTAACTCAATATTAATTTCCCTTTTAAAATTCGTAATTATTTTCATCATAGATTGCCTTCAATAAAATAGTGCGTATACGCCACAGTTAACATCGTTGTCTCTTAACAATACAATGTCAAAATGCAATGTGATTTATATGAAGCGAAAAAAAAAAAATAAGTAGGTCAAGTAGATTAAATTGGTCAAGAAAACAGTTGTATGTAAGAGTAGGGGAAGAGGATTTTCTCCTGTTTACGTTGGTCGTCGGGAAAAAAATTTGTATTAAATTCAAATAAAAAATATTATACTTTAAATTCAAAAATAATTTAAAAACTTGATCAAAACTACACCAAAATTTACGATACGGTGTGCTATATATCTTTTTGTTAATATGAAAATTATGTACCTAATACCTTATTTTGAGAAATATTATTAAAACGAAATGAAAAAAAAATTTCGTATAGAAGTACATACTATTTTAATTTATAATCACGTACTTTATTCTTAATGAAATATTGATATATTGCTAATTGATATAAAGGAAAACCAAACAAAAATACACCCTTACATAGTACTCATGTAAATTTTAAATCAATAAATGAAATGTCGTGTCTAGTGACATTTTTTAATCACTTATATTTTTTTTTTTTGGAAACAGCATTCTATATAAGCGTACTTACATTTTGATCATATTTCAACTCTTTTTTCACTCAAAACACCTGTTTACAAACAGTGCTGGATTTAGGCTTAGGACCGTGGGGCCCGGGCCTAGGGCGAAAGTTTAATAAGAATTTATAATATAAACCGGCGTTTCTCAAAGTTGATGCTAGTGACCCACAGATGGGGGGAGGGCTGGTGGTGGGAGGTGACTTTATTGAAGAAAAAAAAAATGACAAAACAATTTTTCTAGTTTTATTTCTTTGGGGGCGCTGCAAAATAATTGATTCTCAAAGTGAGTGATGATGCCCCTGTGGGCGTTAGTGGGCCACAGGGGATAGGCAACAGACTTGAGAATATTTACTGGTTAAAAAGTAGTTTAGAGAACCGATGGATAATTTGCTGAGGAAGTTAAATTTTATTGAAAAAATTACAATATAATATTTTGTATTTTATCTCTTTCTTTGGAGGCGCTGAAAAATAATTAATTCTCAAAGTGGACAATAAATCATTTAAGTTTGAGAATTTATGAAATAAACGATAAAGCACGTAAATAAATTTTGTGTATAAAATGGATAGTAGTCACAAGATGACAATTTGTGGTGGCGCCATTTATCAAGCTGTCCATTACTATACGGATTTGGAAAAATTTCTAATTAATTCTTCAGAATTTCATGGTTTGCAACTATCGCCCTTAGTCGCAAAGCTTTAATTTTAATAAAACTATGTCCTATCAACCGGTTAATTTTCTTTCCATTACACAGCTCCACAAAAAATAAAAAAATTGAGCTTTTGAAGCAGTTAAAGTGTATTTCATGTTTTTGGGTCGCTGAATCTATTTAAATAAGCAAAGTAAAATAGCCAACAAAGAAAATATAAAAATTGCATATTTTTGGAGATTTTGAAAAAAAAAACTTGAGATGATTGGAAAAAACTGATTTCAGATTTGGATTCAGCAACCCCAAAAACATAAAGTCTGCTTCTGCTCCGAATGCGCAATTTTTTTTTGTGGAAATCTACGAAAATGAACACCTGCATCATAGCCAGCGTTGCCGACTGAGGTTGTTCATGCCTTTTAGGCATTATTTCATAGCTTGAGGCTTTGACCTTTGTTTTTTCCCAAAAAGGTTTTTTTTATTACTAAAATATTGAATTAATATTTTTAAGAAATTTTACGAATATTTCCAAATTTTATATAGAAGCAGAAAAAAATTAGTTGACCGTATATTCTATTCTTACCGAATGAAATGTTTATTGAAATAATCCATAAATTTACTCAAACTCAATAATTCATTCTTAATTGACAGATTAACTGAATATATGAGGTTGTATACTGCCAACTAGTGGAATGTGTTTATAAATGTTCAACTAGTTGGACAATTGTCCAAGAATGCTTTCAGGATATCTAAAAAAAAATCGACTGAAAAACGCTTTAAAAATGGATGTGATCTGCTTAAAAAAAAAAGAAAATTTTATCTAAATTTCTAAATACTCAACCAGGCCTAGGGCGGCAGCAAACCTAAATCCGCCACTGTTCACGAATATTAAGATATTTTTATTAAGTAATATTGGGGCCTCGTTTTCATGCAGAATAATAAATTAATTTTTGCTGCAGTCTTGTGTTCATATAAAAAGAATTGCTGCTCAATTAATATTTAATAAAATACGAAACGAAAACCAAAAAGCAACGTTTCGTCGTATTTTTAAACCCTCATAGAGAAGTTTTTAAATAGGTAGATCACAAAATAAATAATAAGTTTTTGGCCTCCGCTGCAGGTTACTCTGTCCCCTATCTGTGTTTTATAATCCAAGTCCTAACATTTTCTGCCAATCGTCTTCTACATTAAACACTTGATACTTTCTCGATGTCAATTAAATACAAACCCACCTCTAGATCATCTTGCATAAAGCATGCAAGATTACATAATTAATTTCTTTTTACCCTCACCAACAACGCGACGACGATGGACGATGACGTTGACGCTTAAACGACTAAATACAAAAAAAGAGCTAACAATAAAAGCAAATAATATCGAACTTAAATACACATAATTCCTTCCTTATTACCCCGAGTCTGGTGTAATGCAGTCATTATGTTATATGAAGAGGTAGTTTTTTATTGTAAAAAATAAATTCAACACCTCGATGCTAATGTTTACATCAAATATTGCACTTTACTATAAAATCTGAAGCTATACACCCAGCCTTAAAAAAAACATTTTTGTGCACATAGTACCTATGTACTTACTCACTTTTCACAAAGTGTATATTTATTTTCATACATGAAGTAGTTTATATTTCCCTTAATACCGGTCAATGGTTTATATGTATGGAAAAAAAGTAAAACAGCTCATTACCAACATTTAACTTAAAAAAAAAAAAAACATACGCAACACACATTTCCCCCAAGCATGCAAATTTAAACAAAGTAAACAAACCCGATGATGAGTGATCTTACCGTGAAAAAATACACTTTTAGATGAAGAAAAGCAACAACAAAAACCCCGTTAAAAACCCACTTATGTATATTAAAGTCGTATGTTAGTGGGCTTTGAATAAAAAGCCGGCTTCGTTGAGAAGACTAATGGCGGATGAACGAACGCATTTGTGTGTCTTACTTAGAGATCGAAAAAAAAAACGAGGAAAAAACCACTAAAAAAGAAAGTGAGTCAAAATTTCAAGGTCGGTAAGTGTCATACTATAATGTTGTCTTTCGACTCAAGATGGTAAAATAAGATAAAATGTGATGGATGAATATGGTACAAATTAACTTTCGTTTGAGTAATTAATTTATTTAAATGTTTTT
The DNA here is from genome assembly GCA_947049315.1 of Epistrophella euchroma. NCBI lineage: Eukaryota > Metazoa > Arthropoda > Insecta > Diptera > Syrphidae > Epistrophella > Epistrophella euchroma. The sequence continues at coordinate 112,129,361 of OX346245.1, read as the reverse complement.
TGCGAAAATTATACTTGTGCTTTTAATTAATATTTAATTTCAATGTGAAATTATAATTTAGCTATGAGATTATAGTTTGCAAAATTTTAATATTGTGAGACTTTGATTTGATGTGAGGTTTTGTAATTCATGCGAGATTTTAATAATGCGAAATTTTGATAATGTGAGGTTTCGTTATCCAAAATTTTTCAAAGGAGATTCTGAAAAATATACCTATACTCCAGAATTATAAACCTATAAATTATAAAAAAAAGAATAGTCAAAGGTGCTCACAAATATTTACATACCTATTTTTTTTTTTATGTTTTACAGATCAACAGTAGCTTTAACCTTTAAGACCACAAGCCCAGAAATTTCTTCTCAGTGTACATATATCAATAATAGTTATAAATTTAACACCATTATTCAGTCCTGGAGACTAAATTGAACCTATAGAGAAGGTTACATAGTTTTACTATTTACTAAAACGAAGTAAAAATAATGGCAGCCGTTTAAAAGCCCTTGATAGGGAGGTTAAAAAGCGTTGAAGCCGTTAGAAGCCACAAGAAATAGAGAAACAAATCCATCAAAAAGGTAAATAAGCAAGCTGAAAAGGGTGACGTGAAATAACGCCCTACGAAATTAGACTATATAGATATTAAAAATGTGGTCTTATTTCCATGAAAAAAACTAAAATAACGCCCGGTGGGTCTTATTTCCATCGAATCAAAGAAATAAGAACGCATTAAAGTATGGAAATAGGGCCACATTTATGAAAAGAAAACTAAGCCCATATGGAGAACAAAATAATCGGCCTTATTCTGCTATTTTTTTCACGTGAAATTTTGTATTCTGCTATCCTTCGAAAAGAAATAATTTTTTTAAAAACTAATAAGACGCGTATAAATTGCGGTTAAAAATAAATTTATGCCAAAAATAAATAACAGTAACATTTTGAACTCAAAAGATAGAAGATTTAAAAATGTAATTTGAACCAAATTGTATGAAGCATTCACGTGAATCAAAATTTTCCGATCGAATCGAATAGCAGAATAGGGCTGAATATGTATAATATGAATATGATAAAATCGCGCGATTTCTTTGATTATTTGCAGAGCTTTCTAGGCTAAATTTACAAAACTGAGTTTTAATGAGTTTTAAAAATTATGAATAGGTACCTACATCAGTTTTTGTAAGTTCAGCTTAGAAAGATCTGAAAATAATAACAAAAATCGCGCGATTCTTTTTGATTATTTGCAGAGCTTTATCTAAGCCGGATATTCAAAAATGTGCATTATTACTATACATAAATAGGTACATAACAATTTTCTACACAACACTCTGTATTAAAAACCCTGCTTGTCTGCAAATAATCGTAAAATCCTATTCTTCAGTTTGAAAATGAATAGAAAGTAGATTTCAGAAGTTTTAAAATCGAAATAAGACCCGACGGGCGTTATTTCGCAGCAATAATTGAAATAAGGCAACACGACTAATGATGCCTTATTTCCATTTAGAAATGGAGGTAAAGCCACATATGTGGCTTTATTTCGTCGGGCGTTATTTCACGTCACCGCTGAAAAACTGTCGTCCGACTAATATTCATCAAAGCATATATAATATTTGTAAAATATAAATTTAGAATTTATGAATTAATAAGCAATCTCGTGCTCGCATTGGTTAAAAAATTTTTCATTTTTCATTTAAATGACTTTTTTTGTATAATTTTATTTAGTTTTTTTGTAAATTGGTATTTGAAAACAAGAAATAAGCCAGTGCCCATCCCAGTGCTGGGGGGCATTTTTAACGGAATTCCCTCCACGCAGTTGGTAAATTCCCTTTTTTCCCACAAATATTTTCTTTTTTCCCTTTTTATTTCCCACAGAAAAAAAAGTTGAAAAGTGGACTTAAAATGAAAAATATAAAAAAAATAAAAACCAACAAAGCACATAAATAATGTTTAATTTGAATTTTCAAGAAATTAAAAAACAAAAAGACGAAAATTTTAAAAATGAAAATAATTTTTTTTAAACTTTTTAATGCAACTTGATTTAAAAAATTACTAGAAAAATGAAAATATTAGCCCTCAAAACATCCATTTATTTTAAATAATTTTTTCCGTTATAAATTAACTTTTCAGAAAATGCCACCTCCAGCCTCAGGGGTGTTCCCCCATAGAATGACCCAAAAATCATCCCCCTAAAATGTATTACACGAAGTAGATGACACCCTGTATATTATTAAGTGCATACAAGTACCAAACATGAAGCAAATCGGTCCGAGCGTTTATGCTTTATTAACAACTGTGGAAGTGAAGAAGCAATTTATTTCTGGATATATCATGTTTTTTCTAAACACTAAAGATATATAACTGAACACGAATGTAGAAATAATCACTAAAGATATAAGTATATCTAGTCGTTGTTAGTACCTTCTATATTCACGATCGCGATTTGTACCTATTGTGTAATTTATCAGGTGTTGTAAGATCTTCTAAGAAATCATTCTGACATTTTTTGAACTTTATTTTCACTTGTTTCGAATTAATTGATTATAATTTTGTTGAATTGCTCTTTTTCGGGTAAAATTTCAAAAATCAAAGAATTCCCACAAAATGGGTCGGTTTTTCCTTTTTCCCTTTAGAGGTTAAAATTCCCACAAAAAGGGATTTTTCCCACGATCCCCCAGCACTGCCATCCTCATGTTCATTACGACAATGCTTTCTGTGATTTTTATGCGTTTTTGTTTTTGCAAATGATGACACTTTCAAGGGGTAATTTTTCGTTATGGTTTTCGTAAGCATTTCGTTGTCATGTTGGAGACCAATTAAAAATTTCGTTTCGTAACAGCAGCGGGGTTCGTTTAAGTGAAAAAACTGCTTAAGTGAAAGAAAGACTGTGACATTTTGCAGTTTCTGTTAAGCGGCTTTTACTGTATTTATATTTATTTAAGTTGATAAAACAATTTCTAACATACAAAAATAAAAGTTTGTTTTCTGGATCTGACAGAAGAAAACTCATCAATTAACTTAATCAAATCTATTTGCCGAGCTCTTTGACTTTCGAGTGATATTAATGATACTGTTCCATTGTTCCATTGTACTTAATTTTTGATTAATTTCAGCTTCGAAAAAGATCTTTCCGATTTTGCTTTGGTAACAAGAAAAGTCCAAAATTTTATCAGAGTGAGCGGTGGCATGCATCTGTAATCTCTGGAGAATTTTTAATTATCAAAAAATAGCAAATTTCTTTAATATATTCCTCAGAACTGATATCTTTCAAAAACGTTGACGTGATAGAAAGCAATTGAGCGCAAAAATCCGATGATAAAGATTTTAAAGGTAGATTGCAGAACTTTATAAATATTTGTATACCAGTGAACCTGTTCTCAACCTGTGATGATATAGTAGGCGTGTCCTACCAAATAGAATCTCACTGAGCGCTCAATGTCAATTTGCGGGAGGCGAAATAATTTCGTGGGACAACATTCTCCGCTCAATTGTAAAAAACTCAGGTGTTATAATTCTCGTACTGAAATTCTGAAAAACTTTTGCTTAAAATATTTAATTTTTGCAGAGAGCAGAAAACTTATTGAAATGAATGAGAAATAATAAAAAGTTAAATTTATTTTAGTTTTTATTAACATTCCGTCTTTATTTTGTATTTATTTACCACTTTTGCACTTGCGCACCACAAAAAAATTTAAATTTGATTGTCAAAAGAACAGCTGTTTTGGCTGAGAAAGAAAACTGAGAAATGAATCCAAAAAATTTTCGTCTCACTTATCTCCGCAAAATATCTCAGCGCTCAGGTGAGATTTTTTGGCCCACTTTTTCTTCGTGGGACTGGCCTAGTGTCAATCATAGTAACACAAAAACCTTGTTGAGAATAATCAAATATCTCGCTTTTTGACAGTTCATCGAAGTGAATCTTGATCTTTCGCGATCTTCTGTCAACATAGTCCTGTTTAAATGGCCGCGTTCAACAGCACATTTGACAGTTCTAAACTGTCATTTTTAGAGCTTCTGATTGGCCAGCAGTCATAAAAATTCAGTTGACGTCGATTGACATTTAGTTACGTTTCTTACGTTTTTTTCTGAATTTTCAGATGAAAAATTCTATCTGAAAATTCAGATGACAGCTAAAAGCAACAAAAAACAGTTCTTGATCCAGTTTTTTTTTTTGGTGTGTGGTCTGATTGTCTGGGTCTCGTATCGGTTTTCGGATTTTGATTTTAAAGTGCAACAAATAATAAAAACAGAAAAAATAATTTCAGACTTTTTTGTGCGTTCAGTGTTACGTTTTTCAGAACTGAATTTTTAGATCTGTCAAAAACGTGGTGATGAACGTGGCCAATGCTAAGCAATTGGTGTTGTGAGATATCTCATAGTATATAGCTTAGACTACTGATTCAAAAAAAAAAAAAACAAACAAAATTAAAATGTTTCCGATTTTTAATGCCAGCATAGCTATTAATAAATTAAATCTGTTTTGTGTATGTATATGCTTTATTTTTACTAATAAGTAAACATACAAAATATTAAACTTAAATTTCACTAAAAGATGAACCAGACCCTAGTGACTTACAACTCTCAACCTTTCCTGTGTGCGTGTCTGCAGGAATGGAGGGGACCTACAGTTTATTGCCGAATCCGAACGGCTAAGGTGAGTGGCACTTTTCTATGGCAAGAGATACTCTTGGAGGATTTGTCACTTCCTCGCAAGAGGCAGTAGCCCAAAAAAAAACTTAAGGTTGAAGCGGCTGGTATTGAACCCAGACCTGTGGCATGACAGTCCAATGCACTAACCATTACGCCACGGGCTACTACCTTAAGCTTAAATTTCATTGCTTTATTTGTTCCCAATATTCCCTTACCTACTTATCTAATCAAATCTACCTGTGTAGTGTAGGTATGTGTGTGTGTGTATATGCTTACGAAGTGCTAAATTAATTCGTTTAACAAGTTCTTCATTTCTATAAATTCAAACAAATTTCAAGCATAAATAATTACTTCGGCAATATAAACACTATTTCACTTGTAATAAGATACGCTATTGTTTAAAATTGTATGCGGAAAGGAGAGGTGGCTGAGACGTTGTACTAATTTAAACTTCATCCTTGCGACTGGTGCTTGATGTGTGGTGCACACCTGTCTAACTTCGTGGTGGGGTTTCATATACATATTTTCAAATCTGCAAGCTAACTTAAGAAATCAAAGTGCATATAACGGCAAAGAAACGAGTGCAAAGCGAAAGCCTCCGCTCCCTCCTTTTCCTGGCATCCACAGAGCCGGCATCATTTTATTCCAAATTTTAAATGTTCCAATGAATTTAGGCTGTCACGTTACTACCTCTCTCTACTATATCCTGAGCGCTGCCATTGCCATCACTATACCAACGAGTATATGTTATGTTGTGGAGCACAATACTTGCCACACTTTAATGCCATAAGACAATGTGAAAAGTTGAATGACAGGCTCTATGGAATCATTATGCAACACAATGCAATGGCATGGCGTACCTATATGATGGTGTTTTTGGGCCATTGGATAAGCTAGAGTGTGAATGGTTCGACTACACCCGCTATTGTGTTGATGCATTGAACCACAACATGGTGATAAAGGAAACACACACTGTTGATTATCTCGTGTAACATCAAATGCACAAGTTTTCCTATTTATCAGTCTTGCATGAAGCCAAATAGCTCCTGCAAGTTTGCGAAGCGAAAACATATTAATACGCTGAAGAAGTTTCGTGCATAAAACCAGGTGTAAATCATAAGCTTAAAAATAAAATGTATAACAATATCACACAAACTTGCTCGTGTGGTATGGTACGGAGATGTCCAATTATTGAAAAGTTTCAGAGTTTGTTCAGAGCAGAGCACTGATTAGACTCTGAGCGAACGGAGTAAACTCTGAGCAGAGTATGTTCAGAGCACTCCGATTTAATCATGAAACACACCTGAGCACTAAATTGTCATATCTGTCAAATTACTTAGAAACTATAGGAGTGTTCAGAGAGGCTGTTCCGAACAGTTTGGAACAGTTTTGAACAGAAAAGAACAGGATTTTGCTGTTCAGTGAGAAATTTTCTGTTCTAAACTGTTCTGACTTGCTGTTCATCGAGTCTGTTTGGAACAGTTTAGAGCAGGTTTTTCTGTACTTGCTTTTGAGGTAGAACAACTTAGAACAGATTAGAACAGGATTTGTGGGAAATGTCAAAATCAGTTGTTGTTCTGTTCTGTCCTGTTCTGTTCTGTTCTGTTCTGTTCTGTTCTGTTCTGTTCTGTTCTGTTCTGTTCTGTTCTGTTCTGTTCTGTTCTGTTCTGTTCTGACTATTTTTTCACTGAACAAAGCTTATATGAAGTTGGCCACGCTCAGTTTTTTACTCCGTCTGCTCGGTTATTTTACTCTGAGCTCATGGAGCACGCTCTGAACGCGCTCTGAACGAAAAAAAGAAACACAAACTCCAAGCTCTGAGCGCTCTGAACTCAAAAAGAAACACAACATTTTTGTTTGACAGTTCGGACTCAGCTCTGAACTAAAAAATAAAAACACCTATTATAAAAGATGCATATTTTGAAATTAGCGAAAATTGTATAAAGAATTAGAAACTCGTAGTAGTGAATTACATCCTAAAAAAGGAATTATGAATTTATTTTAAAAACATGGTCTGCCATTTTTATTTTTCTGTATGAGGAAAGGAGAGAAACTAAACTAAATAAAAGCTCTTAGCCCTTTGTAGGAATTTAGAGGTCGAACAAACTTTTGATGGTTGTATGGCGCGAGTTCGACCGACCGACGTTGTGTTTTTTTTTACTTGTGTTTAACACTATTTAAAATATTCTTTAATAAAATGAAAGTGGTAAAAGATACTTAATAAACTATTTGACACGACTTAATCTTTTTCACAATATACAAATAAAAAGAATTTTATAAAAGAATGGTCGGACTCTCTCCATTTAGACCAAGAGCCCACAGCAAACTTTGGGGTGTGAAAGTGAACCAAAAAATGGTATACGAGTCGAAAGCAGTGGTCAAGCTGATGACAGAAATAAAAGTCTTGCAGTCCCTGGTCGCGGCGTTAGTGAGCAATAGTACGGTAAAAACCCAAAAAAATCAACTCTTGGGATAATGGTATGAACCAAAATTCGTTTTAACCCACCCCTAGATATTGCTCCCCTGATCGCGGAACAGTGGGTCCAAGACCATTTGGAAGCGGCTTTTGTCCTGCCAGACCATTTGAAAAACCAAAGGGGTTAAACCGGACGGTTCGCATAAAATGCGAAAAAAAGCTAGGTTTTACACTGTATAAGTTCAACCATGACAATAAAGGAATTGCATCAGAAGGAAGGTCTATTCCCGTCCCGAATACAAATTTTTTGAGGTAGATTTCTGTACCTACTAACCTGCTACTATTATATACACAGGGTGCCCGTTTCCAAACCATTTTTTTTGATCAGACATACCCTAAATCAAAGTTTATGCCCTATCAAAAATTTATTTACAAACAAATTCTGCCATTAATCTGTGCCTCTTTTCATAAAAAAAGAAATAATTTTGAAAATATTTTCTAAAGATTTTAAACGGATGTCATATACGTAATAAAAATCAACAAGAAAATTAAAAATATCTGCAGTTGTTCGGGAGGGAAAAAAATACATACGTAAAAAGTTCATAAATTCCGTAAAAATGTGTATGGGACGACTATGGCTTTAGAGGCACGGGTTGATGAGCTCGGCCAAGTGTTTTTATGTTCCATAAATTTACTGTAGGGGATAAACTTTTTATACAAGGGGTGTCTGATCCAAACAAAAAATGAGTTTGGCAAATCACGGACACCCTAATATGCATACACAAGCTGTTAAAATTTATCTTTTCAGTCAAAATAATGAAACGGAGTTTTGTTTATAAACACTAAATATTATAACTACGTTACGAGATACAAATTTGTCAAAATTCTTCTTACAAAATTCTGCTTTCTAAATCTTTCAAAATTCTGTTTTTCAAAATTCTGCTTTTCAATATTCTGCTTTTCAAAATTCTTTTTAACAAAATTCTGCGAATAATAAAAAAAAAGTTTTGAAAAATTTAAAAAAAAATTAAAAATTTTTTTTTTATTATTTGCAGAATTTTGTAAAACAGTGGCGAAAAATTTTGGACGATTTAGTATGGTGTTAAAGCATTTTTAGTTTGATGCTAGGTTAAAAAGAGGCTTTTCCAAATTTAGCATCGTATTATCTTTTTAACATTTTACTAAAGTTAAAATCGCCAAATGCCTATTTTATTTTTTTAGTATCACACTAAATCCAAGTGTCAGCTACAATTGCAAAAATGGGTTGAACTGTCACTGTTTAGGCGTATTCAGCTAGAAAAATAGGTTTAGTATGATATTAGTTAGAAAATTTTTAAAACTAAGAATATTTTAGTAAAGAGTTTCAAAGTTAGAAAATTGTTAAGTAGTATCATGCCAATACCTTAACATCAAGCTGTTTAAAATTATGCGCCAGTGTTTTTAGAATGTTAAAAATTATATTATGTATTTGTTAATAGAAATAATGTTATTTTTTTTGTTATTGTCGCTTTATGGCTCTTCCAAACCAACGCGATTAACGCGATTAATCGCGTTGGTTTGGGAGAGCCTTTAAAGTGTTGGTCAGTCATGTAATGAAGTTTTTTTAAATCTCAATAAGAAAAGCCTTTATTTACTTTCAAAGCTGGATAGCAGAAAGAGCCATAAAATGGAGAGAATAAAAAAAAAATTAAAAATTAGAAAATAAAAATAGAAAATAGCGCTAAGCCTAAGCCAAATAAGATTTCTTAAGAAAATTGCTAAAAAAAAATCATTTAGTTTTTTTTTCAATACCTAATTATTATAATTTGTAACGATCTTGTTTAAAAAAATAAAATTAAATGTTAGTTTACCCCCCTCTAATCGAAATCCTACGTACGCCCTTGTATTTGACTGAAATTTCAATTCTATAAAAATTGAGCCAAGTCGATGATCAAAAAAAATGTTCTATTGCAGGAAACGTTAACTTATTTGCAAAATGTATACAATAGTAGCTATAATATGTACTATATGTGAAAAATTTCTTTCTATATTGTAATAGAGCAGGTACTTTTATTTTAGGAGCTATAAAAATTTTACTTTCACTTTTAAGGAATTACAGAAAAAACTTTAAGTTCAAACTTTCCAGAAAATCGCTTCAGTGCGGTCTCGATAGGACCTACAACAATAAACTAAACTTGGCCTATAGTAACTACCTATATGGCAAGTAAAAATATTATTAAAAAAGGCATTGTACCTACATGCACAAGTTACCTTCTGATGATTTCTTTAATAAATCTCAAATCCTGAGAAAAAATCGTTGGAGTAGTTTTTTGAATAGTTTCTAAGCAAAAAAAATTGGTTTGTCATATTTTAGATTTATATTCCGAGCTAAGATTGATTTTAAATTTTTTTTTCAAATAATTTTTTTTTGAAATAATTTACAAAAACAAAATCTCAAAACTTTTTTAAATAATCCATAGTTTTTGGAAAAAAATTGTTAATTTTAAAATTATACTGAAATATGTCTTCCCAAATCACACTTGGTACGACTTATTTGTTGTATTTCATTAAAACGAAATTTTCAATCGCGTTTATCTCGAAAAAAGACATTTTGAGTTATGCCGGTATTGTAACAAGTGGCGAATTTGACATGCAATTGATGGTTGTATAATCATTACTTTAATTAAAATTTTGCGATTCTGTTTGAATATTTATTTTAATATATATACATATGTATGTATGTTTATATCCAAAAACAACAAAACATGCTGAACTTAGGACCGTTGTCAAGCTTATTGTACATTGAAATTGTTTTTATATTCCATAATTATTCTTTATTTAAAATAATTTTCTTCAAATCCTGCAGATTATATCAATTGTACGCCAATTAATTGATTTTATGCACATTATTTCGCCTCTTTTTTATTTTATTTTTGTAGGTACTTTATTTCTTAATACTCATATAAAAATAGTTAATAAAAATAAATAAAATCAGTCAATAGGTATTTATTGTTTTTCTTTGGTTATCACTTATCACTCACCGGTATTGAACTTGAACTCATCTCTACTTTTCAAACGAACACAACTTGACCAACCGCTACCGAACCCAAACTGCACCAAACAAAAACAACACACTATTAATTTTCAGATTTTTGGAAAAAATAAAATAATTTTAACACCGATAGGAATTGACTATTGGTCATTTGAATAAATATTTGCAAAACTGGAATTATTGTGTGCTAAAAGGTGCTAAGTTTCGCTTCGTTCACGATTATGACATTGTCCACCGATCGAGATCGCCCAACTCAAAATATCGCACAGCTTAAGCTTACGTATAGAGGAGCATATGCTTTAGCTAAACAAAAATAAATAATAATAATCGCGAATCGAAATTTGGGTTTCCCAAGAAATTAACATTTTGCTTTCAATTATCATTGTTGTGTCTTCTTGATGACGTAGAATTATGAAATTTGGCCTAAAAAAAGACTCACTCAAAACGTGTCCAAGCTGTGACCTTGGGGTAATATATGCTTTTGAATTTAAACGATTTTTGTCGTCATTAAATAGTGCAAATGAATGTTAATTTTTATTGATCTTAGACCTTATATAGGCTTCTGTAAAAAGTCATACAATGGTTTGTTCAGTGTAGTAGCTGTAGTTTACTGCGCCCTTTGTACAGAAAATATGTCTAGAAAATAAAAACAAATCAGAGATGAAGTTGAAAGTTCATTATATCGATGCGTGTGAATATATAATTAACTTAACTTTAACTTTAGTATTTTCTGAAGTAAACTTTTTCTAACATGATCCTTCATTTATTCTGTTAATGGTTTTCCCAGACTATTGAATGGTTTGAAAAATATTTGCGGAGGAAGGTGGCCTAAATGGCTCACCAAGGTAAAATGGTCCCCTCGCTAGAAATCGTAGAATCGAACAGAAAATTCTTCAGCTTACTGGCTGAACAGAATGGAGACGCAGACGGAACCGGAGACGGAGCTGGAATAGCTGTCAAAATATTAAATACACGCAAATTCAATGTTGCGAACACAACGGAACGTAGACGCATACGGAGCTGCAGACGCAGACGGAAGAGTTCACCAACTTTTAACTTTTGACGTACGGCACTTTTGACGTTTCAATTTGTATGAAGAAAAAAAACAACTTTTTGGGTCGGAAAAAAATATTGTGGTTATTTGTATCGCGAAAAAAATTATTTATTAAAAGGAAAATTATTGGAAACAAAAAATGTGAATTCTGAGCTTGTACACAATTATATTCTTTTGTTTTTCTTCAAAATACTTTCAAAGCTGTACAGCTCCATTGTGGACATGTAAAAAAAATGACGTACGACACTTTTTGACAGCTCTTCCAGTTCCGTCTGCGGCTTCAGTTCCGTCATTCTATTCTGTTCAGCCAGTTATCTGGCAGTACCGACATACACGAAAAGTTAGCAACTTCAAGCTAATGTTTTAAATTTGACAGATCAAACTATCTCTAGCCATCTCCAAAAGTAGACTTCATACAATTTTGTGAAAAATTTGTTGACAGAAAACTCTATTAAAAATATTAAATTTTGGAGAAAGAAGTAAATGCATGTAAGTATTAAGTATTTCTTATTAATTTTCTGAAATAAGTTGACCTAGTACTATTTCAGTTGGTTCGGAGTTAAAACGGACGGGGTGAAGATTTGAAACGTTTACGAGAAAAAGCGATCGAATGGCATTTGGTAATATTTAAATCTAAGCAGTTTTTGAGACACCAAACTGAAAAATTATCGAGATCGTGTTGGATGAGAGCAGAATCCTGTGTAGAGGAAATGGTCTTGAAGAATTTGGTATCGTCGGCGTAGAGAGAAATATACGAAAGTTTAATGACTATTTCAATATCGTTAACAGTAAGAATAAAAAGAAGAGGGCCTAAGTGGCTGCCTTGAGGGACTCCAGACGTGGCTAAGAAAGGGCAAGAGGATGTAGATCTAAAGCAGACACTGTAGTAACGGTTTTCCAGATATGAAGAAATCCATCTCAGTAGAATGGGTTCAAAACCGAGAGTGAAGAGAAAAGCAGCCAATAAGAAATGGCTTACAGAAGGGTCCACCTTTTCCAAGCAAATGGAAAAGGAGCTCGTTGACTATATTTTGTCTTTAGAATCACGTATGTTTGGACTCATGGTTTTGGTTAACTTGCCTGGTTGGTTTACTCAGCGCCGCGCCGGATCTACGACTTTTCCGAACCGGGGCATACTAGTATGCCATTTTACACGGGCAATTTTGATGGAATTTGAAGAAATTTTGAAAATAAAATACTTTAAATACTTTTTGGAGCTTTTTTTAAACTCGTAAAGGGAAAAAATGTAAGCGTTATTGATTAAGCTTTGAAAAGAATATAACATTTAAGTTTGAATGTCACTTTTTTTTTCTGGGATTTGGGACATTTTCCTTAGGGGGTCCATTTTAGGACAACTTCCCCTAAATTAAAAAAAAATTGCTTGTCCTAAAATAATATTACATAAATTTCATATCATACAAAAATTAAAATGTTTTAATTTTAAAATTAATATAATTAAATTTGGACTGTACAACCATTCAAACCCCATAGTAAAAACAAAAAAGTGGGGTGCATGTAATAATAGTAGAGACTGAGAGAGATTTGCATGCGCCTCACGTCTCTGGCTTACCGAGAAAAATAAAATAAATAAAAATAAATTTGATGGCACAACAGCTTATGAAGAACTAGGGCTTTGTGACTTACAACTCTCAACCATTCCTGTGTGCGTGTCTGCAGGTATGGGGTGGACCTACAGTTTATCGCCGAATCCGAACGGCTAATGTGAGTGGGACTTTTCTAAGACAAAAGATACTCTTGGAGGATTTGTCACTTCCACTCAAGAGGCAGTAGCCTAGAAAAAAACTCAAGGTAGGAAGCGGCTGGTATTGAACCCAGACCTCTGGCATGACAGTCCAACGCACTAACCATCACGCCACGGCTTACCGAGAAGTTAGTTTAAAATCGATTCAAACATTTTTATCTAACAGGTGGACATAAAAGAAAGCGAGCTAATAAAAACGAAAAAAAAAAACGGTCAATCCTTAACCAATTGATCGCAAAATAAGAAAGAATACAAGCTGTTTGTACATAAATAGGTCATGTAATTCTCTAAAAAATTGTATCTAAGACTTTCGCTTTGAAACCACTTGTTACACAGTTATTGACCGTCAAAGTGAGAAGAAACTGAAAATTTCACAAAATACGAAATTTTAGCCATTTTTAGGAGCTAATAGCTTCATTGGTAGGTATTGGTAGCACAAAAAAAAAAAACGCTCTGAAACATATTTGTATGAAATTTTGTTTTTTACAAGTTGCCAAATTACTTTTTACAATTGAAAGAAGCTTTAGGCAAAAGCCTGAAAAATGAAATTTGTAATTTTTGGTCTACCAACAATATATATTTTATAACATATCAAAAATATATACTTTATAATTTAAAAAAAAAATCTACCTCAACCCAGAAAACACGAAAAAGGCGGATCCCACAATTCTGCCCATCTGTGCCTATGTAAGTGTATCTGTCTATCTGTACTACATCGAGTTCTTTAAATACTTGGAAAGGAGATGCCTCATTTTTCTATGGAGCCTGAGCACAGGGCGTACACCTATAAGACTAGTACCAAATGAAAGCTTACGTTCAACCCAATCTATGTGCCAAATATTTTTGAATTTCGCCGTGGGGATTTCGAAATAATTGGACTTGAAGTTGAGCGTCGGAAATGGGAAAAATCCGACATTTTTGCAAATAATTACGTATACCCCAAAAATAAAAGCACGTAGGATAATGATTTAGGTATCATATAAAAGATCATAAAAATATCTTTCATTTTATGTGAAAAAACTTTTTTCAAAATGCCTTATATTTCGAAAAGAACAACCTAAAACTATTTTGAAAAACAACATTTTCGTTGACGTTCGACAGCCAATATCTCGAAAAAATCAGTGATGACCTATGTTTTTGTTTGCACCACTGTAATCCTTAATCGATAACCTTTAATTTGATATACAATAAAGCTATCATACCTAAGTCTATCACGTACATTATACACAATTCCTAAAAAAAAATAACCAACAAATATGTTCCACAGCAAATGCATTTTTTCATTTAATTTTTTGCATTATCTAATATTTTTTTTTTTTACAAAACATAAAATACAAAATAAATATTAACGTTACAAACTAGTCTTCGTTTATACCAATTAAAATGCCATCCAAAAACAAAGCTGGTGCTATGGTTATTGTTTCCTGGCGTCTTGCATTTCAAGTCCAATTATCTCAAAATCCCCACAGCGAAATTCAAAAATATTTGGCAGATAGATTGGGCTGAACGTAAGCTTTCATTTGGTACTAGTCTCATAGGTGTACGCCCTGGGCACACAAATTTTTATTATTATTCTCTAGATTCTATATTGAATTTTTTTTGCAGCAAAAATAACCGCAACTACATCTGTTCTACTGGCACAATTTTTTTTTCTCGGGTTTGTACAAAAATTCTGTATTAAATTTTTATTGATAAAATCCATCTCATAATCGTGTTTATAAATAATTTGTCATATAAGTTAAGAAAATCCTAAAAAGTTCATATTATTTGTGTTTAACAAGCAACTATATACTAATCGTCAATATTGAGCAATATAATTATCATCGCTAATGATCAAATAAAGTTTTGTGACACTTTATTAATTTACAAATAAGGAACCAACAACATCATCATAAGATACGAAATAGCACTTAATTATGAAAACCATCATAATATGTGTATGAATTAATTTAAGGCAAGTTAAAATGTGAACATTCGCTTGAAATTAACACTAATGTTATTAACTATTATGACACATAATGTTAAATGGTTGTTTTGAGATAAAATACGATATATTATTACCTACAAGGAAATTGTTTTACATTTTTGTGTCTTTATTGAATGAATAAATTTTTTATTTTGTAATTATTATAGTTTTTATATTTTTTTATTTTGCAGTTAGTTTTTTTTCGATAAAGATGAGATAGTGTAAAAAAAAGTCCAATTAGATTAAAGTTTCAAAGTTCATTTTCGGTTTTATTTTTTTAGCCTAGCACCTATACTCACCTCTCGTGAAATAAAAACTGAAGGCATTCCACAATCTCCTAGTGGTCATATTTTGAAATTTTAAGATTGTCATATCAAGGGAAAAAGATCACGAAGTGTCGAAAGTTTTAACATAGATTTATGGTTTGAGATAGAAGCTGTGTAATCGGTCAGCTGACAATTTCACGCTGACAATTCTTTATGAACTTTATCTACATTTTAACTCGAGCTGTGTACAAGAGGCATTAAGCCTAATTTAAACATAGAAGCGAAGTGAAATTTTCGTATAAGAAAAAATTTTTCCAAGTCGAGTATAAAAAAAATCTAATCCAAAATAGCTTTTAACGGGCTTTTAGTCCCCAAAAATTAGAAAATAATTGTTAAATAATTTGTTGTCTAGTTTTGGCAAAATAAATAACCATAACCATAACCATAACCAAAATAGCGTTTAACGGGCTTTTAGTCCCCAACCCGGCGATCTTGCTTGAGGTTGACTAGTGCATCAGTGAGACCAAACAAAATTTGCGTGAGGAATTCAGACCTACTAGTACGTCCAGCCCTCGAAATTCGAGTGCCAATTACATTATCTTCTAATCGACAGGAACTTTGACTCAAGCTAAAAGCCTACAAAGTACCAACCTGCCTTGTATGAATTTACATCATTTTTCGTGAATTTACGCCAATTTAAACCTATAGTAAGACCTTGACCGAACCTACAATACCCAACCAAATGTATTTTTGTTTTTGTTATACACGATTTTTATGCTAATGTGATGTATTCTATCTCGCTCCCACTTTAACCTATCTATCCAAACCAAACAAATGCACAATAATTGTGTTGCATTGTTTCGTGGTTGTTTTTTTTCTCTTCTCTTTTTTGTAGGTATTTGGTGATGATTCTCCACTGAAGCTCATCCGTGGACGATGAACAACCACCTCATTGTGTTTTTACAAATATTCTCTCTCGCTCCCTCTAAATAAAAAATTTTCTTTTGTTAATTTAACTTATTTGCGCTTTAATAATTAAATAAATTTATATTTTGTGCACTTCTGTGGCACAAAACCTTTCCAACGATATATAATTTATATGCCTTCGGCTTTTCTAGACCGCGTAAATTGTACTACAAAATTCATATTTGCCGTTTTATAATATGATGATTTCAATTCTACCCTACCTGTACAAAATTTGACAAAACTAGAAGAGCTGTCAAAAATTGTCGTACGTTATTTTTTTACGTGCTCACAATGCAGCTGTACAGCTTTGAAAGTATTTTGAAGAAAAACAAAACAATATTCTTGTGTACAAGCTCAGAATTCACATTTTTTGTTTTCAATACTTTTTATTTTAATAAATAATTTTTTTCGTGATACAAATAACAACAATATTTTTTTCCAACCCAAAAAGTTGTTATTTTTTCTTCATACAATTTGAAACGTCAAAAGTTAAAAGTTGATGAACTTTTCCGTCTGCGGCTGCAGTTCCGTCTGCGGCTACGTTCCGTTGTGTTCGCAACATTGAATTTGTGTGTATTCAATATTTTGACAGCTATTCTAGCTCCGGCTCCGGATCGATTCTGAGCCCCCTCTTATTCTCGCTGAAGGTACATCAATGACATAGAAAACATAATTTTGATTTTATCGAAGCATTTTTATGCTGAGGATATTGAAATTTATAAAAGCTGCTCTGTTGGGCTTATAGAAAACTGTGCCAATGATTTGAACGAAGATCTCAAAAACATATTGTCTCTCGCTCAATCCGAAAAAAATGTAAATGTCTGGGTTATCTCAAAAAAGCAGCTAGACCTTTCTTATTTTCTCTGAATTAATGCTTGATTCCTCTTCAATTGAATTCGTAGATAGTTCAAAAAACTTGGGATTGGCATATTCAACCAATTTAATATATGAGATATCTTTGGTACCCTT
Source organism: Epistrophella euchroma (assembly GCA_947049315.1). NCBI lineage: Eukaryota > Metazoa > Arthropoda > Insecta > Diptera > Syrphidae > Epistrophella > Epistrophella euchroma. The sequence continues at coordinate 112,112,292 of OX346245.1, read as the reverse complement.
TTGTAGAAAATTCGACAGAATATTGAGTCGGTTCGATTACTTTCCAAAACAGCCAGATTTGGTTCAATTTTATTTTTTTTTATATGAACTTTGACTGAACTTTGGACTAAAATGGACAGTTTTGGGCAGTAAACGAATAATGGTATTATCAGACGACAACACAGACAAAACGAAGTGGTAAATTACCCATTCGAGTTTTTGAACTCCTTAGAATTGTCGGGTTTGCCAACACATAATAATTCAGCGGTTCGGTGATTATCACGTAACATCATTCAACCACGATTTTGCAATGGCACCAGATTAGCGGTAAAAAAGCTCATGAATAACATCATCGAAGTAACTATTCTAACGGGAAATTATAAAGGCGAAAGGTTTTGATTCCACGAATTACCATTATCTTAAGGCCAGTCATTGGAAATTCGCGGAATAAATTTGGAGCATCCGTGTTGTTCACACGGCCAATTTCATGTCGCTTGCTCACGCGTTGGCCAAACCAAAAACACCGTTTATTACAAGGCATTAGAATAAATAAAACGTGATTTAAGACTTTTGAAAAGTACCCTTCCTTTATCTAGCCTTCTAAAAACTTTATTTTGTAACATCCCAAGCACCAAACTATATCCTAACCCCTTCAAACGTTAAATTTTGACATCATGTCACTGTCAACAGTGCGATAGTGGAGTCATCTGTATTATGACAATTATAATTAATTTGCAACATTGAGAAATTTAAGCTGAAGCAATAGTCAAGTTTGCAAGAGAAATTGCCAAAAAAATAGAATAGATTTTGACCATAATTCCGGGACATGGCACATAAGCACCCTGACTTGGTTAACTTTATTTATTGAAAATTTAAAGCTTTTAAAAAAATAAACACTCACTAGTTTTCAACAAGATTAATGACAATTAATCGTAAATATTTAGATACAAATATTTATTTGAAAAGTTTTGTTTCGTGAGTTTCACACACAAAAACTGAGATAATAAAAATAAATAAATCTGAATCACGCTTTTCAGTACTCCAGTTCATCCATTGAATAACAAACAGACATCTGCTCTTCGCCCACACATAGTCGAGAGAAATTTAATCAGAATATTTGACATCATTTTGGGTTGGATGAAACACTTTTCAGCACAAATCACATAAACACGTCAAAGTAAGTGCCCTCTGTAGTGAAGATTGCATATTACATAATGCCCTCTTAGCTCCCATTGCATTCAGAGCGCAATGTGCATCCACCCTAAGGCCGTGTGTGAATTGAGTTAAAATCACGTTAAAGTTTATCCGAAGATTAATTTTTGACACTAGTGAGGTGAATCTGTACGTAGAAATGTCAAAATTTAATCTCGGATAAAATTTAATCGAAATTTTAAACGAATTCGCACACGGCCTAAGTCACATACATAAACAAGTTAACCACTTTTAAACATTTTGACATTTAACCGGCAAAAAGTCATGTTAAGTCAAAGCGATGACGATAAGATGTTTTGACATTTATAATAATTATTTATTGTATGTTTATGAATATGTATGATTTTTATTTAAAATTATAATTGCACACAAATAATGTTATTCCAGTTGTTATTATAGAAATGCAATTATAATTAATATTTAAATAGAGGCGCTTGCTTGACATCTGGTTAATGTCAATTGCTCAGTGTGCGCTTTGAATATAACACAAATAATGCAAAGTGATTTTGACACGTTGAAGGTGGTTCATGCCGGTTAGACACTTTTTGAATTTATTATTTTACGCGCAATGCAAAACTTCAATGAGCGCTTCTGTTTTTGTTTTACAATTTAGTGACTGAAAAATCAGTTCAATGTCAAAACGTGATTGTATTTGAACGAATTTTCTTTTCTTTTTTTTTTGTCGAGTTTTGGCAAACAAAAAAAAAAAAAAAATCATTATGCCGCAATGAGTGTGTACTGTACATAATCAATGCATAATTTATAGAAAACTTTTGGAGGTGGCTCATTAAATGTAGTTAATCATATATTTTTATGGTGGATTTTAGGGATATAAAAACGTGGATGGGTTTAAACAGTAATAATATGAAAACAATAATTGTGTCAGGGGTAAGTATAGGTGTTCATGATGTGGGCTGTAGTTTTGTATAGTTCATGGTGGCATTTTATGAATCATTAATGCAAATACTATTTTAAAAAAAGTTTGGTATTTTGACTCCAATAAACCCTGAAATAATTGATGTAGGTACGGAAAAAGCATTTAAAATTATTGAACAGGCGTTCTCACACTTCAACTTGTACAAGGTTCCATGGTCTCCTGACGAGTACCTAAATAGGTATGGTAAAAATACAATATAAACGAATACTTAACGGGAAAGTTCATTAGGATTTAACATGCAATGCAACCCAATATGTTTTTTAGACAGAAAAAAAATCTTTACAGATTACAGTAAGTTCATTGAATTTCGTATGACCTAAACGTGATATTTAAGATCAAAAGAATTATTAAACATTTTCAGATACAAAAAATAAACCTCTTCTGAAATTATTTTATTTTAGTCTGGACTGTGCAATACGGAATTCTGAAACAATTTGAAAATGTTTCTGGCTTTCACTTTGTAGCTGGGATACCATTATGTTTCAAGATTTGCTATAAGTCGATGATCCGATGTGTTATGAAAAACAATTGAATAATTGTCGGTGCAATAGAAGAGCTGTTAAATACATACATGAATATCTACATAAGCATATACTTATTTAAAGTTTTATAAAAATAGCAGAAATAAAAAATAATTGAAGTTGTTGAACGAAAAGGATCCGAAGTAACGGTTCAGAATAAAAATACTGGAACTAAATACCGAAAAAAGGGGCACTTCTAAAAAAAGTTTCAGGTGTCTTCAAAATACCAATCAGCATAAAAACACGATCGCCCGTCGCCACAAGGAAATCGATCAAATCGAAATCATTGGATTACGATTTATAAGACCGCTTGCTTTTTAGAGCAATCAAAGAAGAAACAACAGCAGACTTAGTTAAAAAACGTATTACATTTGGAAATGAAAGATGATAATAAATTTAAAAAAAAGGAGAAAATATATGTAGTATCGATGTTTCACTCTAAATTCAAACATACTTTGCCTTATTGAAATTTATAAAGTGTCAAAGATACTAATTATATGTAAAATCGAACTAGAATCAGTTGGAGACGATGTTCACCTTGTACTTATTCCTTGTGTTTTTTTTTGACGAATATGTACGTCTCCCACTTTATGGTGACTAAGAGATGGACAAGTGAAGCAGGATAGAGTTTTTCCAAAAATTGTCTTTGTCTATTCTCTTTCTAATTTTGACAGTAAAAACAAAAACAAAATGCAAGCAAATCCTAGAACGTAGAAATTTTTTTTACAATCCGACATTTTTTTTCTTTACATTTGTTGTTGTTTTTTTTTTTTTGCTAATTTCACTCTGAAGTTTGCAGGAAATTCAGAATTTTTTAAATTTTTTAAAAATTTGTGGATTTTTTTTGAAGTTTTCTTTTGCGACATCTGTTTTCTCAGTATTTAGTTTTTGTTTGGCACTTAAATACTACTAGGAAAACTATTTTTTTAGTGAAATCTTAATTTTGTGATTGAAAAATTTCTGATTAAATTCTCCAGCGAGTAAAAATTTGTGGTTTGTTTTAACGACTGCTGAACGTCAGAGTGAATCTGTTGTGTGTGTCTGAACACGAGCTGACTGACTTAAGGATCTCCCAAACCTGACATTCTGTATATTTTGCTAAATATTTTCTACTTTATAGATTTTTGAGTGCTAAAATAAAGTAAAATGGAAATCGATTCGATTTATCCGCAAATTAATCGAAAAGTTTTCACAATTGCACAATTTTTTTTTTTTAAACGAATCATTGCATCGCCATCGCCGCCGTCCGACGGCTATTGAGAACGTCAAGGGACGCAAATAGCTCTCCAAACAATTTCTATAAACATTTTTCACTTCTATTTTGGAAAAATATATAAAAATAAAAGGAACCTTGCATTTTATGAGTTCTAAATAAATTTGTATGACCCAATTAATATTTTTTTATATTTTTGATCATCAGATGTTCCAAAAATGACACTACAAAATTAAATTTTGGTGTGGTGAGTTTCGTTGTGACTTTTCTTGGGAGGATTGGGGGAGAATTCCAAAAATGTTATGGAGTCTCACAACTCACAACAATCCTAACAAGAAATAGTCACAAGAGTTTGTGACTTATGACTCCTCACAAGGGGAGAATCGAGCTGTAAGAGCCGGCACATCAAATGTTGGGAGTTTCTTTCTATATGCAAATATGCAAGTTTAGCATGCCATGGTTGGGGCCTTTGCAGATAATGCTGCATTGAAAGTGCATTTTTTTCGAAAGCTGAGATAAAAATTATAGCACTTACAAAATTATATTTAATAAAAGAGCAGAATGTTTTCTGTTCACTAAAAACAAATGCAAAAAATCGATTTTACAGATAATTTCGCTAGCAAAATAATTCTTGTACCCAATCATAAAGTGGTGCCTTGTCATCACCAAAATCAGGGTCCAAGACTTTTTCCCTGGGACCATCTGTCTGAAAGACTCACTCAAAGAAAAAGAAAAGGTTTTTTAATTTTTTTTTCTGTTTCTGTTCATGAATTAATGATGAGTTAATGAACAGTTAAATCAATTATATTCATAGCTTTAGGTTCAAAAATGGATAAAATGAAAAATTACAATAAACATTTCACAAATAGAAATACATTTCTTAAATGTTTCCGAAAGATTTTTGTTTGGTTGGTCTGGACAGCACTGAAACATTCCTGCTGAAATGTTTCACAGTTTTCCATTTCTGAAGAGCTAAAATGCGTTAGAGGAGTTGAAAAGAAGTTTCAAGCGGATAATACATGATATGCTTTTTTGAGATCTACATTAATACGTAAAAAAAAGGTTAAAACGCACCAGCTAGTGGCCGAAAATATTTTAATGTAATATAATCTGTATTTGGAACCCTCGCTAAATTTCTATTATATTAAATCGGATCAGATTTTTTTCAACGGAATACGTTCATTATGGAATTTTTCCACTTACAAAGTTTCCGTTAAAGCCTATTAAGCTGCTGATGCGAAACGAAATTTTTCGTTGGACTTCAATACGACAGCGAAAAGCTTATGAAAACTGCAGCAAAAACTTGAAACTGTTTGTAATGGAATGTTGAAATACTTTTAGAGGTTGCTCATTTTTTTACACACATATGCATTTATGTACTTATACCTGTATATATGTATGTATGTACCTTGAATGTAAAACATAACCTAAAACTACATAAGCAAATACGGAATAAAAGTGAGTATTTCTGCATCGAAACATTTGAGATTGAATTTCTCGCCTTCGACTTACTGATGCATATTTCGCAAATATTTATTTATACTTTTCAACATCATGCAAATATTTTTAATATTTTTATGTCATTCATGAAATATTTCCATCTTTGATAAAATATATGTAAACTGCTTACCGTCCGTGTAACCACACATTATACTGCGTTACGAGTTACGATTTTTCATGCAGACATTATTATTTGTGATTAAAATCAGTAACAATTATTTTTATAAAGGTATGTTCGACTCATGAGGTGGGTAGGTCTGTACTCGTACTTGTATAAGTTAAAGCAGAGAGTTGTTGTTGTTGTTATTGATTAACGACAATGAACGATGAACGGACGTTTGCATGTACTGTACATATCGCCTATTTGAATGTTCGCCTCTCGATGTCATTCTTGGCGGAAAATTTCAAAATCACTTTGGATGCAATGAACTCCTAGCAGTGTGATGGACACATGCTGGTGATGGCGGCGGCCGGCGGCGGCTTGATGGCGGTATACGCTGTTTGTTAAACTTTGTCACGTAGTTATGTTACAATCCAGCCGAAGGCAATGACACTTTTTTTTATCCAATTCATCAAAGGCTTCGCATAAAAATCTACGTGCAGATGGCCAACAAATAGGTATATACCTTCAAGGCATTGTTTCACTAAAGTAATACAGGGCTGCAAGAACAAATTGATTCTGATGAGCAGTGGTGTTTGCTGTTTGGCGATGCAGGTCAATTGCAATTGCTGGCTACGTTCCTAGCAAAGCAGCACGTATAGGCATTGTAAGGTGATTTACGATCTCAAGGATTGCTTTATGTGTTTCCTTTGTGATTAAATCGATAAGTTAATTATGTGGTTGGGTCATTACTTTAAATTAAATGAAATTGTCAGCGTTGACAATATTTCACTTACTGAAATCGCCGAGACCGAGAGTATACCTATCAAGTAAAATACTTGAACATGTACATTGTACATGTCCTATTTAAGGATTAATAAAAGTGTTCACTATCGAAAATAATTTCTTCGTTAATTCTTTTTAATCTTCTAAGTTTTTGTACAAAAAAAGAAGAACATATATTGTGCTTGTGATATTGGATAGATTGGATATGGTGATGAAAAAACGACTGTAATTGTATTTTCCGGATTAATTCGAAAAATATCGATCCTAGGAAAAAAACTGTTATTACCAAAGTTGTAGATAATTAAATTCTGAACAACTTTTCTTAAGTGCATTTTTAGACAAAAGTTGAAAATAAACGAGTTATTCAACGAAAACGAATTTTCCTTAAATTCAAGATGGCGGCCAACGCAATGGAGCCCCCCTAACGATTAAAATTTAAAAAAACCCCTATCTAATTTTTTCCATTTCAGGCCTATTTTTTATCTAATTCGACTGCGAGTGTCAAATGACAATCCAGATATATAAAACTCGCCATGGCTCGGCTGACAAAAATTGCATCGTGTGATTAGGCTCAACTAATCCGTTTTGAATTTTGAGCAAGTCATATAAGATCCCGAACCAAAATGGCTTCGAGCCGATTGATGGCTAGATTCATTATGCAGCTAGCCTGAAAGCTTGCTGTTAGAACGCCCATACAAATGAGTCATTTTTCAGAGCTTGCTTAATAACTCAATACAATATTCCCATAAGCAACCAATTCAATTTCAAAGCAAAATTAACAAAATTTAGATGAAAACGCTTTTTCTGAGATTTCTGCAGTTTGTTGAACTTCTTGGCCAACAACTGAAATTTACGAAGCGGTACTTTCGTACAGTTCTGTTGAAGTGCAGTTCTACCTGGTGCAGTCTTACCTTTAATGTTTTATGAATAACTGGCTGAACAGAATGATGACGGAGACGGAACTGGAGCCGGAGCTGTCAAAATATTGAATACACGCAAATTCAATGTTGCGAACACAACGGAACGTAGCCGCATACGGAACTGCAGACGCAGACGGAAGAGTTCATCAACTTTTAATTTTTCACGGACGACACTTTTGACGTTTCAATCTGTATAAAGAAAAAAAAAACAACTTTTTGGGTCGGAAAAAAATATTGAGGTTATTTGTATCGCGAAAAAAAATTATTTATTAAAAGGAAAGTTATTGGAAACAAAAAATGTGAATTCTGAGCTTGTACACAAGAATATTCTTTTGTTTTTCTTCAAAATACATTCAAAGCTGTACAGCTGCATTGTGGACAGGTAAAAAAAATAACGTACGGCACTTTTTGACAGCTCTTCCATTTCCGTCTTCGGCTCCACAGTTCCGTCATTCTATTCTGTTCAGGCAGTAAGTTGTTAGACGTAAGCAGAAACAAGAAAATTTAAATAATGAAATTGAACACGATAAAAAAAAATAATTTAAAGTATTTTTTAATTTTCACTGTACATCGCGTCGCGTCGCCGCCGTGTCGTTGCCAAAAACACCAAATAAAGAACAAACAATTTAATCCAGCTTAAGATTAAGATCAGGTTTCCAAGTTTTATGAAATAAATAAACGTTAAGCTATAACCTCTTCCTAACTTGGAGGTTAACAAAGATTAAATTACGAACTAGATCAAAATTAATTTAATTCACAAATCTATTTTAGGCTTATAAATTGGAATAAATTTAATTAATGACTTTTTTATGGATGGACAAAGATAATGTGTAGAAGAGTGTCTGCAAAAAAATATTTATATAAAGTTGTGGATATAAAGGCTTATAACTAAATAGTATAGTAGTGGGATTATTTACAAATCTGTTAGCTCTAGATTAGATCAGGCATTATCATTTGACAGTATTATTAACTGGTATTTCTCTGAGCGTGACGAAATATCAGTTTTAGCGAAGTAAATACCGATTTTAAATCCTTAAAAGCTTCCTATGAAACCTTAAATGAAACTTTGATGAGGTATATATCTTTGTAAATAAAAGGGTAAACTATACTGACAATTACGAATGCTAATTGCTGGTTATTCAAAAAAATGGTTTAAAATTGAGAGATATTAGCCACGTTTTAAATTCAGATCTGGATCAGCGTTGCCGTCAGAAATAAAATTAACGTGCCATATTTTCTAGAAAAACGTGCCAATTTTCGTGCCACATGCAAAAACCACAAATTCTTCTATTTTCTTGAAAAGCCTGTAATAAATTTCATTACAGGGTGTAATACAATAATAAAAATCAATGGAAATCATTTGCTTTATTCGTGCATTGTCAAAAATTACGAACTTCTGCCTACTTTGAATTTGGGTTAATTTTCATTAAATTTTGTTGAAATTTGCTCATTTTGAGTAAAATAATGGAATTAAAAAACATGCCATTTTCGTGCACCCTGCCACGAGCAAATTATGGTGTCAAAAAAGCACGATCGTGCCACTTCGGCAACGCTGATCTGGATCATGATCATCTCTTAACACGTAATACAAAAACAAATTGCGATCCTGCTCTCTATCTACTACATAGATCTATTTCAAAGATTCAAAAATTAGTTCTTACTCTGTCGGGTAGATGGCTTTTATGGTAAGGCAGCTTAAATTGTATTGTAAAGAAAAAATACAAGAAATAACTGAAAATAGTTAACAAAATATAAGTTAAAAAAAAGATGTGCATAACACTGCTATCACTATTATGATCCGTATCGTTTTATTTTCCAGGGATGATCCTGATCCAGATCCGTAGAAAATAAAACTCGGCTTTTTTATTAATTTAGCCCTATATGGCATGGAGTATTGTTAATTTTTGCATGGAAACGTGGGAAAAGGTCAATGAACAACAAAAAACTTGTGTGTGGCTAGTAAAAATGCTAGTTGATTCAAATGCAGTTGTCAAACAATAAAACCTACACTGAATCGACATGATCACGTGACCTTCGGTTGTGCAGCGCATAGTGCATCACTTGGCCCGGAGATGCTTGGTCTATGGTTCGATCCCCAGTGATGGCAAAAAGTTTTTCAAATAAAATTGAACATACATCGACTAAGCAAGCACCACTGAAGGCGTCTGATGATCGGCCTGGCGACCGTGAAACAGCTAAAACTCCAGCCTATAAAACTTGGTAGTAGCATTGAATAAATACAAATAGAAGTAGACACCGGGAAAATCGGCCACTAAGGTTTGCATATAGGGCTGCTATCGCATGGTAGGTTGATGTATTCAATAAAAAAACATCCTTAATCATAAAAGGGTTATGAATTCGAATGGGAATTTTTTCTAATTACTATGGAAACGAATGTTTAATTTGTTTTGTTTTCATTATTTTTGTATATTTCTATGGAAACGAAAGTAGTTGTGTTTAGTCTGAAATTTAGAATTTGTATAGAATTATTTATGTGTGTACGCATTTGAATTCCTAACTTAATATCAAAACACTATATTGATATTTACTAGGGCAATCAAAAATATGCTAGATAAGAGTATTTTTGCTAGCAACACTTTTAAAAAAAGGCTGTTAGAAATACGTGTTATGAAAAATACTGTTTTTCAAGCGCATATTTCTTCGAAAAAGTATGGCATGGCATATTTTTGGTTGCTCTAATCATTACTATCTGCATTGTTTAGGTATACCTTACACCTAACTCTACTCAGCTCTACTCATCTGATATTTAAAGTGAAAGTAGCAGGAAATATTTCAATGTGTGTACTTACATTTTGGTAGGTAACAAAATTAGTTTTAGGTCAAGGATAGTGGGTAGGATAGGGGTGTTGTATACCTATAGGTGCACATAATTTCGAAACATTTCGAAGGCTGAGGACGAAATAAAAAACTGCATACGGGAGAACCAAAGCATAATGAAACACCTTCCAACACTTCCTCGGTGCTTATCTGCAGGAATGGAGGGAACCGAAAATAACTTCCATTATGACGCCGCCGTGGCATGGTGGTAAGTGCAATGGACTGTTATGCCGGAGGTCTAGGTTTGATCCCCAGCCTCGCCACCTAAATTTTTTTAAAAAAATAAAAACAACGGCTACTGCCTCTTGCGAGGAATTGACAAAACCTCCAAGAGTATCTCTTGTCATAGACAAGTGCCGCTTACATTAGCCGTTCGGATTCGGCAATAAACTGTAGGTCCCCTCCATTTCTGTAGCCAAGCACACAGGAATGGTTGAGAGTTGTAAGTCACTAGGTCCTAGTTCTTCATGAGCTGTTGTGCTATCAAATTAATTTATTTTTATCATTAATAAATATTGCCGTGTTAACTGAAAAAACGTATCTGACATTTTTCGTTTTTTTTGGTCAAGACAAAGTTTGAAATCCTTGGGATGTTTTTTTATCATGATTTTTTTTTCTTTTCTTAGACTCAACCTACACGCTCTAGCTCTATGTCACACCTTAGGTGAATCATCTAGTAAATAAAATTTTGTACATTAAAACAAAATTGGTACACCATTTTTTATTATTTATTAATGTTATTAAAAATTAAATTTCGGTAAAAAATCGTCATTAAAAATAAATGTGTACATTTTTTTAAAATTCCAAAATTTGTTTTCTTTGTAATTTTAATCGGTTATACAAAAATGAGATAGTCCAAAATAAAACAAATGGTTGTATGTGATGCAGTGTTAATGATTTTCTGTAACGGGTTTTTAACATTTATATGGAAGGCAACGTTAATTTTAACTACCTAAAAAATGTTTGTTAAAAATATTTTAGATCATGTTTAAAAACCGCTCGGTGCCAAGTTTCGTAAAAATCAACCGAGTCGTTTTCGAAATATTTAGATTATTTAAAAATCCAAAAAAATTTTTGTATAGGTACAATACTATTTGAATTTTTCATAAAAAAAAATTATCAAAATCAGCTACTAATTGCTTTCGAAAAAAAAAACGAAAATAAAAAACAATAGTTTATAATGGGAGGTACCATAGCAAGCTGAGAAAAAATCTTCGAAAATGGTTGTATTCGATATCAAAGCACTTGTACCTATTAACTTACATAATTAAATTTTGGTTATCTTTACCTTCCAAAATTTGTTGTCACCTCTTTGAGACTTCCAAAGTTTTTCTCTAAAAAATTTCAAAGTATCGACATTTAAAATTTCAGCAATTTTGAGTTCTGGACAACATTTTTGGAAACAGTATAGTACCATCGTACTCGGTATTAATATGTCCTTGCACTGATACTGTTTTTAATGAAAATACCTATGCGCGGATAATTGAAGAAAATCAAAAACCGCCAAAAATTTATGGAAACAATTTAGATTATTCAAAAATTCATTTAGCCAAATATTGAGGTTAGCTCGAAAATTTGGAAAATATAATTTCTTATTTGCTTTTTAAAAATATAAAATTTATTTCCAGAAAACATAATTTGCTTTCAAACAACCATATCTCGAGTTTTAGATTTTTCACAGTTGTTGTATATATCCATGAATTTTGTATATTTAAAATTAATTACAAAAACAACCACCTCCCTATCATTTTTCGTTTAGAAAATAGATTCTGATATTTATCTTTGTTTATCCTTGTTTACCTTATTGAAATTGCGATTTTTAAAAGACCATCTGAATAGTTAAGTGCATACTAATGCATGGCACTTATAGTAGCTCAATAGCTATTTCACATAATAAAATTGATAAAAGTACGAAAAAAGCGAGGCCGCCAAAGAATTTTATGCTTCAATTTTCAGTCTAGTATTTTACTAAATAAAGTGATACACTAAGTGACTATTCATCCCGGGTTTCCCGGGACTGTCCCGTATTTACATAGCCTGTGTCTGTTTTTTTTTTTTTTTTTAAGAACCCCGGAACTTAGAACCTTTCTAGGGTTTATAGATATGTATGTAGGTACAGACAGAGTTGATTTTCAATAGATTTTACCTTTATAAATTAAGATTTTAAATTTGAAAATAAAAAATATCTTTCTATGAAATGTTACAAAAAATAGGAAAAATTAATTCTTATTTTACTAAGAAATCAGAATCAAGAAAATAATTCAAGTCTGAATAGCAAATAAAATAATCAAAATATTCTCATCCTCATATAATTTTGTTCTGTATTTCAATATGAGAAATATAATCTTCAGCGTAGCATGTAAAAATCATCGTCATATAAACAAAAACATAAAAAAACAACCAATGCCTCTAAATGACAATACATACATACAAACATTCTTCACATGCTTTTGTAAACTAATTTCAAAATTAAACAGAATATTAAAAATCGTCGTTATGGATACCGATACAAAAAGGAACAATTTAATAAATAAAAATCCCTTTTGAATCGGTTTGTGTACAGAAAAATTTTACATCATCAATTTGTTTCTACAAAACGCCACAGGACGAGCATATAGAGCTTTGAGTTATTCGGTGTCATTTCTATTTGTATTTATTCAATGGTAGTAGCTCACTCAAGTTGTTGTTCTTTCATTCAAACCTTCAATATTAATATTATGGTGTGAAAGCTAGTATAGCCGTGGCGTGATGGTTAGTGCGATGGACTGTCATGCCGGAGGTCTAAGGTTCGATCCCCAGCCTCGCCACCTATTTATTTAAAAAGAAAAAAGCGGCTACTGCCTCTTGCGAGGAATTGACAAATCCTCCAAGAGTATCTCCTGTCACAGAAAAGTGCAGCTCGTTAGCCGTTCGGATTCGGCAATAAACTGTAGGTCCCCTCAATTCCTGCAGACACGCACACAGGAATGGTTGAGAATTGTAAGTCACTAGGGCCTAGTTCTTCATGAGCTGTTGTGCCATCAAATTTATTTATTTATAGAAAGCTTGGCAGCCTACACTGCGCGTGTCTTATCACACAAAAACCCTTTTAATTAATTCTAATTTAATTCTTGGCCAGCGTCAAATATGTTCAACTGGTTCAACGAATTGTTGGCTTATGAAAAGAGTATGGAGAAAAAAGAAAGAACCCGAATGAGCAACAACAAACTTGTGTTCGACTTTTGATTCATTCGGTCAAAGATGTAAGGAAGTGTATGTCCTAAATCCCAACATATACATTATACACTCGTTAAATACAAGAATCACAAATAGATTTTTTATTGTATCACCGTGAAAGACCAAGTCACTAACCTCAACATTATCCATTCAAGAAAAGTTAGCTGGACCTGTTTTATTTTTTTTGAATTTTATTAAACATGTTTTACGGACAAAGAACAAGAATAATTAGGTATGTCATAGAATTAGTTTGCTAGAATTCTAATGCGGTTATCTAGATCAGTTCATCTGTTAAATCTACATATATATAAAAAGGCTAAAATAAATTTTGTGGTACCATTTTCTCAAAAGTATTTTACCGATTTCGATAAATTTTATATGGTTGGAAGGCCACAATTGCGGAGATGTGCAGAATATACTTAAGACATGCATTTACACACTGTGGGTCATTTTTGTCTTTGTACTGTCGAACACTGTGCACATTTCAAAAAAAAAAAAAAATAAAAAATGTTTTTTCCTTCAATATTTTCAAACAAATTGTTTGCGAAATTGAAAGTGTCGAATTTCGACACAAGACCGATACTAGTATTTTATTAATGTTCTAAAAAATAATTTATACATTTATGTCGAATTCCTTCTAAGAAAAAAATCGATTTGTTCCGAAGAAAAAATCGACTTTTCTGGACAAATCCCTTGTATTAAAAGAAAAAAATCGATTCTGTTTAGAAAAAAAATCGAACTTTTTTGGTAAAAGGAATTCGACATTATAGGATTCTCATCATGTCACGAACATATTGTAAACCCAAAAAATAAAAACACATTGTACATTATGTGAAAAAAAAATTAACTGGACCAATCCGCATCAGGAAAGACATATCTTAGTTCCGTAAAAAATTTACAACAGAAAATATCAATAAAAATATTCTTGTAATGTGCTAGTAAGAAAATTTATATTTATAGTTCTTACCAGATTTTTAAATAATATTTCGTAGATTTTCAAAAAAATTTAACATTTGAGTAATCATTTGTGCTCAAGTTATAATATTCATATCAAAATTTAATATTTTAGGGGACGATTAGTTAGAAGAAAACTCAAATAGAAACCAGGTGTGGTAGAGGGAAAAATGCTTTAAGCTACAAATAATTAGAAAATTTCTTTTAACACCTCCCTCCCATATTTTGAAAATTTCAAAAAAATCAGATGAATGTGGATTTAAAGGAGTTAATATGATATGTAGATTTATAGATGTATTAACAGGCGTGCCGTGTGTGGAAAAAATTATACATAGGTTCCAGAACTTTCTACTACTGAATTTAAGTTTTCTATTGACGTTGTTAGAAAGCTCAATTACATATAGGGAAATCGGGCGTTTAATAGGGTGGCTTAATCTTATCTATAAACAGAATAATAAAAGAGATGCCTCAAATATGTTTGTGCTTAATAGACTCAAAAACTACTTAGTAGATTTCGCTGGAATTTTGAACGTTTGTTTGTACTAGCGGTGGGAAGGTTTAGCAAGTGGTTTGAGCAAAATCAACCTTCAGCTATGTAATACTTGTACACTTTTATTAAAATTAAGTTAAACCAATACTGTTCAGTTAATTTGAGTAAAATTAATCAAACTACATTCTAAATAAACTTCCAAAAAATTTTAGAATTAAATAAGAAAGTGTCAGTCGGCGATAAATTTATATTTACATTTGGCCAGTTTATATTTTAGAGATCTCAGAGGAATCCGTATTCTCAGAAATATAAACACAATTCCCCACAAAAATTCCTTAGTTTTGCTGTAAAAAAATTTAGGAAGGTTTTTTTTTTTGATTCGTTGCTCAATTATTTTGTGTCGCAGTAAATCAAATAGAAAAAAAGGAAAAGCAAGTGTTTTTGAGGAATCTTTAATTTAATGCTCCTGATCTTTCAAAGTGACGGAGGAAAATTACTGAGCGCTCTGAAATATAAACTTTTTGGTCTTTTTCTTGTGGATTTTAACAAAATTAATAATAAATCAATTCTATTAATTCCTTCAACTTCATAACTTTTCCCTGTGAAATTTTTGAGAAAAGTGAAATAGTAAGCTAAGAAGATGCCCAACCAACATTTTATAGTATTCTATCAGTCTTTGTTTCTATCCAAAGTGATAGATGGTAATCTATGAAATTTTTCAGGTGGAGACCCGGTGTAATTGAGGGAGTTTTTAAAAAGGTAATTAAAAAAAAAGTACGTATACGCCCGAGTGTATCACTTTTTTCTCGTTGTTCTTGGAGCAAATAAAACAACGATTGCATAATTTCCACTGGGCATTATAGACCGAGAGCCCACAGCAATTTTTGGGTGTGAAAATATAACAAAAATTCAATGATGCAATAAGATATGTCTTTATTTTCTATTCGCAATTATGCAAGTCTTGCAAGCCGTAGTTGGGGCGTTTGCAAATAATGCTGCATTGAAAATGCATTTTTTTTCTGAAAGCCCAGATAAAAGATATAGCACTTAAAAAAGTATATTTAATAAACAAACTGAATACCATATACATGAACATGAGGGTCCAAGACTTCTTAGGTGGGGCCTTCTATATGCAAGACGCACTTTAAAATTCATTTTTATAGTGCGTCTTGCATACAGAAGGCCCACCTAAGAGGTCTTGGACCCTCATATTCATGTGTATGGTATTCAGCTATTCAGTTGTTTTTTAATCATTTTTTTTTTTAATTTTAAGTAATTTTTTTCTAAAATTGCCCCTACCTCCTAAACGGGGCGAGATAGACTCCCCCTCCTGTAGTAACAAATGATTGTATTAAACCTCTCTATAAAAATCCGTTATTATTTTGCGGCGCCTGAGTTACCGTACTCTCCCCTTAATTTTTTATTATCGAAGAAATTTGGAGGTGGATTGTGTCCAAAAAATAAAATTAGCAAAGGTTAGTACTTTGTTTATAAAGTCCCATTATTATTTTTATAAAAAATTGCATTTATGCATACAAAAAACTCACTTTTTATTTGTATCAAAAATGATACAATATGCATTTTTGCTTTTATTTTGTACTCAATTTTGCTTGGTTGTAGGTTTGAACTTTTTGCATTTCTTATTTATATAGAATGGCTCGTAGGGATATCGTAGAGTATCTATAAGGCTGTTAGAAAATAGTAACATGTCAAAAGGTAAGTCTAGGTAAAAAACGAAGCAAGAAGTAATGGCCAGGTCTGTGGAGAGAGGATCCTTTGAGGAATACGTGACCAGTTATGATGGCATTTAAATGTCATCAGTAAGTTGGAAGGACAACAAACAGGTGAATTTGCTGTCATCTTTTGTGGGTGCAGAACCTGTTTCTTCAATTGAAAGATACGACAAGGCTGAAAAGAGAAAGAATCTTATACCGTATCCCAAAGTTGTGAGAGAATATAACGGCCATATGGGCAGGGTGGATCTTATTCAAAAGAATCTGGGACTTTTTTAATATTTTTTAAAAATTTATATCTGATTTAGGGTTCGGCAATGTTAATATGTAGGTATACAGTATTGTAAGTCCCCGTGTCAGACCAAAATCTATGTTTGGCTATTTAAACATAATCATCCTATAATCCTGTATTTTATCGGTCAAATCTAGATTTTTGATCGATGCAGGGATCCGCGCATATACAAGGTGGTTCAAAATCAATGTCATAATGTGAATGTTGCATACATTTTTCAAATAGCGTCACATTTTTACGGAGAGATATTACACGAGTTTTGTTGGTCTCTTTATCAAGTGACGACTTCCATATAGATATACACGCAGACATAGTTTATAAAATATTTGCATATGTATTTATGTATATCTGCAAAGAAAATATATACCAACGGTTAAGAAACACGATCTGTTTTTACACTTTTAAAGGTCAATCGCAAATATTTTGAAGAGAGAGAAAAAAAAGAAAACCCTCATTACAACTGTCACCAAAAAATATATCTGACTATTTTGTTTTTATCTGGATTAAAAATTCAAGTTATATTCCATTCCAGTCACCCAAAGTAAAAATTTTACTCTTTCTTTTGTGTGAGAATAAACCCATCAACATTCCACAGTTCAATTGCTGTTTTCCTTAAAAGTAATTTCGCAGTATAAAAAAAAAAAAAAAAAAAAAAAAAACAGAACAAAAAAACAAGCCACAAACTATGCCATTTACTTGGAGAAAAATGTTTACACCTTTTCCCTTCGACTGAATTGATTGCCCATGCCCATCCCGTGGTGATGCGAAACAAAAAAAAAAAAAAAAAAACATAATTTAAAAATCGAAAACAAACCACAATTTGACCTTAAAATTCCGTTACAGATAAAGCAACTTCAAGCTTCTGTAAAAAGAAGATAACCCGAACCCCGAACTGAATATCTGCAAAAAAAAAAAAAAAAAAAAGCAACGAAACAGAAATTAAGCCAAAAAACACGTTAGCCCAATAAATTCCATGCGAAAAAAAATGAAACTGGTCACAGTCAATGTGTATAGTGCACTGCTCAGCAAACCTATCGATATTTTAACATATCAAATACCTATACATACTTTTTCACGCAAAATGCATGCTGCAGCGCAATTGCATACATGCGGGCATTTTACTTAAAAATCTAGTAAAAATCATTTCAATTTTTAAACAATTCAGGTTATTTACTTAAATGTTTAATATCAGAAGCAATCCTTCGCTTTTCACTTAACTTCTTTATATTTGGCTGACTTTAAAGCCAGTGTAACCAAACTGCTCTTATAAAATTATGTAGGTACAGTAAAACCCGCTTAATAGAAACTGCAAAATGTCAGTCTTTCTTTCACTTAAGCGGGTTTTTCACTTAAACGAAACCCGCTAAAGTGAAAAAAAATTTCACTTAAGCGGATCTAAAAATTCCATTAAACGTTTGTGAAATAATCAGAAATTCAAATGTCATTTTCGTGGTGAAAATGGTGAAGGTGAAAAATAACGGATTCAGTAAATTTTTCGTTCTGTGTGATTCAATTCTTTTTTTTTTCACTTAAGAGAGTTTTTTTTTTCAATGAAAAATATAAAATTGAACTGAAAATATGTTTCAGGTATCCGTGTTTTTCACGTAAGCAAGTTTCGCTTACTACCTGAACAGAATAGAATGCTGGAACCGGAGCCGCGAACGGAACTGGAAGAGCTTTAAAAAAGTGTCGTACGTTATTTTTTTACGTGCCCGCAATGCAGCTGTGCAGCTTTGAAAGTATTTTGAAGAAAAACAAAACAATATTCTTGTGTAAAAGCTCAGAATTCACATTTTTTGTTTTCAATACTTTTCCTTTTAAAAAATAATGTTTTTCGTGATACAAACAACAACAACCCAAAAAGTTGTTTTTTTTTTCTTCGTACAATTTGAAACGTCAAAAGTGCCGTACGTGAAAAGTTAAAAGTTGGCCAACTCTTTCGTCTGTTGTGTTCGCAACACTGAATTTGTGTGTATTCAATATTTTGACAGCTATTCCAGCTGCGGCTCCGGTTCCGTCTCCGTTAATATTCTGTTCAGGCAGTTAAGTGGAGTGTTTTAAAGGTAATTAGTCGAAAAATACTCGTGGATGAAAAAATTGTTTCAGATAAGCGGGTTTTCCTCTTAAGCGGGTTTCTCTTAAGCGGGTTTTACTGTATACACATATACAGCGAAAACTTACTTGCATCTTCATTGCGAATATTTTCGCAATATAAGTAAGTATCCTATGCGTACAATTCGCAACTGGGTATGTTAAAAAAAAAAAATATCAAAACAAAACAACAAGAAAAGTCGATTAATGAAAACCGGTGTAAGCAATGACCTTTAAGGACGTTCAAATTCACTTTAAGTTATATGGACGCAAAAAATAAGGTAGGTTAGGTACTCACAGTTTTTTTTTCAGTTTGCAGCTGACGTAGCGATAATGATACATAATAGTTGTAGAAGTAGTTGTTGTAGTAGAGCATGTTTTGATTTTTGGAATGCTGTATGGGATCCGGTCACAATCTGTTGCCTATATTTGGTCAGTGATGAGACATCCAGCCTTTGATGAAATTTAAGTATAGAGATACATACTCATACCAAAGTGTTTAAAATGATAGTATCAGGTGGAATCAATATTAATCTTAAGCCGCTTTATCCATCTTAATTTAAAGTTCACAACATTTTTGGATGTGATTTAAACCAAAAAATTAAACAAAAATAAAAGAAATTGAAATGAAGTGAAGAACAAAATTAAAATGAAATACAAATTAAAGTTTTGTAAGAAACCGAGATCCGCAAAATATTGTTAAAATATGTATAGTTTAGGTATTTTGTACTGTGTACATTTTCACTTTGTTCAGTGTTATTGTTATCAAACATACATATATTAGGTTCGTTCGCGTACTCCCCAAATCTACGAATTTTTACGAATTTCTACAAATTTAACTCAAATTGTGTTTGTGTATGCAAAAAATGTATAGTTTTTTGCAGAAGAGAGCGCTCCCGAGAGAGTAAATTATTTCCCCTTTCTAATCATTTCAGCCCAAAGAAATTCTTCGGGCAAAAATATGAGTTCCGTCAAAAGTCACTTTGACATTTGCCAGAACATCTCCAAATAAACTAGTATACTCTGTGGTATCTGCCAACTGGTATTTTAATCATGTTCGTTGCTCATAAGTCATCTGAAGAAAAAAAAAATAGTTAAATATAAACAAAAAACCTACTCGTAATAACTAAAAAAAAAAAATATTTGTTCAAAGTGTTCGTGTACTATTTCGCAGTTTTACTTCTCTCTGAGAGAATTTTAGTGTGAATTTTAGTGCAGAAAGTACACGAACGAAGCTTGTATTTCATTAACTAAAATTCTATGTATTCTGTTCTAAAGCTCAAACTTTGCGATTTCTATTTTCTTCGGTTCCAGTTTTAGTTACTGTTCTGCTTCGATTTTCCTTTCTATCAGGTTATGGGCTCAGGCCAGGCATCCATTTTAAATCGCATCAAGTATTTTGGTTAAAAAATTTAAGGGCAGAGAAAACTATGACGTGTTGAAAATTGCAGCTAAGTCATATCTCGTTATCAAAGCCAAAGGACTATGGAGCTGTATGTTAACCGAACCAAAAACCGCTGCTGGAATAGAGACCGACCTGAGAGCAAAATTTGAGTTTTACTTTTCGAAACTCAGAAGTAGTCCTATATTGCTGATGCAACATCAGCTAAAAACGCTTGGGACAATCTTACTAGTGCTTTCGAAGATACGGGTTTGTGATACGTTTATGTTTTACTTTTTCCTCAGCGTAAACTGTAACAAGACAATTAGTTCAACTCAAATTGTCAGAATGTGATAACACGGAAGACTATGTCAATAAAATTGTAATGACATCCATCAAAGTGAAAAAAGGCTGGAATGAAAATTGACGATGAGATTGTCGTCGCCTCTTTGATGCTGGCTAGTCTTCCTGGAAGACTTGTAATAGTAGTTAGTTACTGTTTTCCTTCGATTTTCCTTTTTATCAAATATCAATTGCAAAATAATAAAAATAAAATTATTCATACATAAATCGTTATTATTCCAGGTAATTAAATTTTTTGATGTTTAAAAATGGCGTACACTTTAAAATGATTCCATTAATTTATATACCATTCAATATAAAATTAATAAAAATGTAGAACCAATATTAAGTCGATTTAATTCTTATTTTTTTCTTATTATTCTGGGATTTAACATACTTTTTTGGTCACAATAATGTTTTTATTTATTTGTTTACATGAAATGTTTAAAAAAAAACTCATTTTTGTGGAGTTTTGCTAGCTCTAGTCTAACTGCGGCATAAAGCCTATAGTACGCTGCTGATACGAAACGAAATTTTTCGTTCAGCTCCAACAAAACAGCGAAATGGTAACGAAAACCACAAAACTAAAAATACTCATTGGACGTGTAAGCAATTACAAAAACAAAAAACCAATACAAATGCACAAAAACCACAGAAATCACAAAAAGCCATATTTTAATGAAAGAAAAAACAAATACAAACAAGAATAAAGCTCAAATGTCACGTTTTCGTATAAAAATAATAGTCTGGCAAATAAATTCTGTGCGAAAAAAGCGTGGAGAACTCTCCAACTAATCTGCTACAATTATCAATTTCGTTCATCGAAAAGCGTACCGCAGAACGAATAGGAGGACGATATTTTTCGTTTGTGATTTCGTTGTGTAATGTTTGCGTATGGCATTTTTCGTTTCGCATCAGCAGCGTACTAGACTTGAACGTCAAATTCGTTGGGACATTTTTGTTGTCCTTTTTAGCTATCAAACGTCATATTAAAATATACAAAGACTGAATTAGTTTATTCGGCCCTATCAAGGTAACCGTGTCGGAGCGGAATTCTCTACGATTTCCTACGAATCGGAGACATTTTGCTGATCGTAGAACTACCTCGAAGCAAAATGTCTCCGATTCGTAGGAAATCGGAGAGAATTCCGCTCCAACGGTTACCTCGATAGGGCTGATTGAGTCTCACATTTCTAGGTTTCAACAAGTGAAACCACAAAACCCCTGGCGCATGCACAGAAGAACGAGGCAAGAAAAATATAAAGTTGCCTTATTCAAAATGGATGCGTGGTCCTTAAAATTATCTTTTAATATCACTCTGTTTTTAAACTGCGACTTATACTGCGTTTTCATTAAAGCAAATGAGGTTATTTCTTTCAAAATTATCAAATTCAATTCAAAATCATCTCATTTCCCATACAAATTCAAATTTCCAAATGAGGTAATTTTAACCAAATTTGCACGAAATTCGGTAGAAAATTACGTAAAACTTTTGTGAACACACCCAAATGGATTCCATTCAAAGTGGAACCCATTCGAAATGACAGAATTCAATGTAAAAAACAACAAAAACAAGCGATTGACAATTTGGGCCTTCAAACAAAATTAGCAAATTTGAAATGTGAACACTTTTTTTGTAATTTGCCAAATTACCTCATTTCAGCTCTAATGAAAACGCAGTATTAGCTTATGGAGTATAATGAAAATGTCAAAATAAAAAGATACTGAAAACAACAAAAATAGGGTTGCCACTTTTTAAGTGGGTACATGAACGTGGCAACCCTATTTAAAGGAAAAATGTGTAATAAACACGTCTTACTTACAACTATTTTTGTTTGTTTTGAGTCATGTATTATCCACCAAATGAAAGCTGAAAATATGTAAAAAAATATTGAAAAAAATTTTAAAAACATCTTGGAAAGGTCAAGCACCCATATGTGCCATGTGCGTTGAGTTCCTTTTGGAAATATCTATCGATTAAGTAGTAATAGAAACTTCAAATTGATGAACTAAGTGATTTGACGGTCACTGCCAATCAATGCTATACAGTCTAGCACCAGAGCTACTGAGTAAAAACAGTAGGTAAAGGTTAGGGTGTCAAGCTGACTTCTCAGGAGAAAAAAGGAAACCACGAAAAGTAGAAAGTCAAGTCTATTGAGGGTTCGAGCGGCAGGAAAATGTTCTAAAGTTCTATCAACCTAAGGCTTTAAGGTTAAAAACGATACCTGCCAAGATGAAAGAGTGAAACTCTGGTATAGAAGATTTATTGTCAGGATCTGGTAAGAACAATAATTTTCTATAAAATAGGGAACATTCCGCTGCTATTAGGCATTCATTCAACTTTGACGATCATGATGTTCAAAATATCCCCCACCCGATTTATATGAATTTGCTGAAATCACTCTATTATCTTCTAGCTAAGGTACATATGAGTTTTCACTCGTGCGAGTAAAGCGATTTTTAAGCGAATTTCGGCAAATAAAATCTAGAATTAAAATACCCCATGTAAAAAAAGCACAATGCACAAACTCGTGGTTTAGGTGTGTCAAAGCTTTCATACTAACAGCCACGTGAACTTTGTTTGTATATATCTACTTAGAGGTAAAGAGGGTGGAAGGTAATGGTCATCAATAAATTTACTCAATTTTTAATTTTGGATCTAAATGCAACCAAAATGAAGACAATATGAACACTCTTAAAAATTGTATTACCACGCTCTTGGCAATCACTGATATTTTAAGTCAAATCTTAAAGAATCAACGAGATCATCCTGGTCCTGCTATAAAGGGCAAAAGCATGGATCTTGTCAAAATCGAATGAGAATTAGCTCAGATCCTTTGCAAGGAAGATTTTTCAGGGCAGGGTTAGGTGATAGAGTATGGACAAGGAAATTCAACAACGAGCACATTTTTTTCCAAATTTGTGGAATATATTTTCCTTGCATAACCAGTAGGAGACTTCTATCGATCATTGAACTTGAAAAAAGGATTTTCAAAGTGATTGTTCCACGAAGCAACTGTTTCAAGTTGTTCAATATTTTCATTTTATTTTTGCTCACATCACTGTCAACAGCAATCGTAGCAAAACTTCAAAATAACTTAAGGATGAACTTCTTGTTGCAAGCTTGATTAAATCAAAAAAAATTAAACTAAGAAAGAAAGAACTCAAAGCTTTAAAAAAACCTCTTGAAGAATTCGTTGGCACCGCAAGAATTATACCTACAATGTTTGTGTTTTTTTTTTTTAAACAAACATTTACTAAAATATTTCAAATTTGCGTTACGCAATACTTAATTATTGATGTTACCTACAACAACATCAACTTGCTGATTTATTACTCAAGACTCGACTCTAGCTAGACTCAAACTGCACACACAATACCTATACCAACCTACACCCAATAACATTAAGCGCATATGCAAGAAGATTGAGCTTATGAAGCTCATGCTTCACATACTTGGTATGGAATGAAAGAATTGGATGTATTGTAGGTAATAGCAGTAGGTAGGTGCTTTCGCTTCGTTTGTCGTTTCATCCAGTCAAAAATCGCTTTGGTTTGGTAAGAAGGCTACGCACGACGACTCCGGCCGACGAGTATCTAGAAATAATTGATTTGAAGTAAATTTTCTTTGAGGAATTTAAATAACATTGTTAAGATCTTTCGTGGTAAAACAGTTTATGGCAATAAAATATTAATTAATGAAAACCGTTTAATGAAATTCAATAGGTAGTGTTCCATTGAACGACTCTGCTGTGTTGGTCAGCCATCAATTATAGTTATGTATACTTAGAATACTGTAATTAATTGATATTTATCGGTGTATCTTTTTTTTTTAAATAACATAGATTTTTTAGTGTGGGCATAACAAATTTTAACGCTTGAACCTTTTAAGATATTTACATACGAGTTTGTATAAGTAGCACTTAATTTACTGCAAAAAGTGCGTATCTACATTTTATTAGCTTTGAGATATGAACGTATACATGTATTTTATCTTTGCTTTTAGCGCTTCAAAATTAAACCGTTTTTAAAATTTGAAAAACCGTTCTTTAAAACAAAAATTATGTTATTTAACAAATGCGCATTAATTTCAGTTGGTGATTACTGATTATTGAGCAAATTAGACTTACGACGACGACGGCGAAGTTTAGCTTATAATAGGCCCCTAAGCAAATTGCTTGAAACTTGCAATGAAATTTGCATTCGTGATTATGAGCCATTTACGTATAAGGCACAGATTAACGATTCCAAATATGAAACTAACTGAATTCTTGTATTTTGGTAATTGCACTCTTTGTTAAGAGCTAGGATTCCACAAAGGAGATTTTGTAAATCTATCGACAACATAGTAACCATGCTTTTTTGAAATTTGACACAATTGATTTTGGGAGAGACCAGAGGGGTACCTAATAGTTTATGTAAGAAGGCGAATTAAAGAGTGTGTTTCTTTATTTATTCCGGATAAGGAAAAGAATGGATGGAATAGACGAAATGTTTATCCAGAATATCCAGAATGGAATGAATAAGGAAACAAAACTAGAACAAAAAAAATGGCAATCCAGTTGTTCGGTGAAATGTCAAAACAATTGAAGAAATAAATGTTTTTATTTTGGATATTTATGTATTCTCAAAGTCAAAAGTTTAGTAAATTTTACATTAAATGCATAAAATTATACTCTGGTACATTAATTCGCGGTATTATGCTGTTTTTAAATAATAAACACCAATGTGAATCTGCCATAATTGAGGTTAAGAACGTCAATTATACTGAACGCGCCAAGTATTCATTTTCTATTCTTTTTATTCCACACTTCACATGGAATAAAAAGAATGCATTCCAAACGTTCCGGAATGAATAAAGAAACAACAAAATAGTTTATCCGGAATGTTCCGTGGAATAAAGAAACGCAAAACTGGTATTCCGAATATTCTGGACATACCGGAATGAATAAAGAAACACACTCAAAATAATTAGTTCAAAACGAATCCTAGGGCCGGCCGCACATTGGATGTGTCATCCATACGAATTCATAGTCGTACGAATCGAGTGCGCACACTGAATACATTTTTCTCCGTCAAATACGCAGTGCCAAGGTGACTCATCGCTTTCGCGAAGTCCTCTTTCCACACATTTCAATCAGGGCTGCCGTTTTGAAAATATGCATGGGAGTATTTCAGCAGATGTAAGAGGGGAGTATTTCGTGTTAATGGGGAGTACGCAAAAAAAAACAAAAAAACATTTAAACTTTGCGCTCTGTGAATTCCGCTTCCGATTTGTATTGACAAAAAATACCAAGCCAATAGAGATAGAGAAAGAATAGACTAGATACATTGGCCACGTTCAGGATTCACTAGGTGATCTTATATTGGATACTCGAGTGTCAATGTTTGTTTCTGAACGACTAAAATCAGATAAGCTATATCAGCTGCACTTGACATTTCTCATCGGATAGATGAGTAACTGGCTGAACAGAATGGTGACGCAGGCGCAACCGGAGACGGAGCCGGAATAGCTGTCAAAATATTAAATACACGCAAATTCAATGTTGCGAACACAACGGAACGTAGACGCATACGGAACTGCAGACGCAGACGGAAGAGTTCACCAACTTTTAACTTTTGACGTACGGCACTTTTGACGTTTCAATTTGTATGAAGAAAAAAAACAACTTTTTGGGTCGGGAAAAAATATTGTTGTTATTTGTATCGCGAAAAAAATTATTTATTAAAAGGAAAATTATTGGAACCAAAAATGTGAATTCTGAGCTTGTACACAATAATATTCTTTTGTTTTTCTTCAAAATACTTTCAAAGCTGTACAGCTCCATTGTGGACATGTAAAAAAAATGACGTACGACACTTTTTGACAGCTCTTCCAGTTCCGTCTGCGGCTTCAGTTCCGTCATTCTATTCTGTTCAGCCAGTAAGCCAGAATTTTTAGGATAGCTTGAGATCTTCTTTTTGCCAACAGCTGTTTTTTAATCAGCAGTAGTTTTATTAAGGATTACAACAACACAAAGCTTTGGATACAATCCTGGAACACCGCCATTTATTTTTCACGTATGCAACTAACAAGACATTGGGCAATCCAAAGCTATCCGGATAAGTTTGTGTTGTTGTAATTCCATAGGCAAATCTAGCTCATGAATCAAACAGCTGTTGTCAAAAACAAAACTCAAGCTATCCAAAAATTTTCGGTAAAATAAACTATTCGATGGGCAATTCGAGGAGATTACGTTTGCAGTTTGGTTTTGTTTTGCTGGTGTCGCGTCGTTTGCTGTTGGTTTTTCGTTGTTTGTAAAGAAATAAAATATTATAAAAATGCTTCCTTAGTACTCACTTCGGCAGCCCTGATTTCAATTTTTTCAACGTACGAAAGTGTTTAAAAATCCCAACAAGTTCGGATTCATTTCGTACGTCAGAAATAAAGAAGTGCTTAGAAGGTTGGGATTGTTCGTGCGTGTTTGTACGTATTCGCACGAGTGAAATCCGTACGATAACGCATCCAAAGTGCGGCTGGCCTAATCCAACTCCATCTTTTGATAATGCACGATTTATATAAATGTAGACAAAAATTCATATCCTTACCTTCAGATGATTTTTGTTATTCAATGAAGCTCGAACAAAAGGAATTTTTTGTAAGTAGTCCCCGGACTTGGGCTAGGGACTTCCATAATGTTAAAAAAAAATCCAGAATACATGATGTTTTGCATTTATTTTTCCTTCGTTGACAGGACTAGAATAGCACAGTCTGATGCTAGTAATCGAAGATATTTGGCCAGTTTCTATTTCAGAGATCTCGGAGGAATCCATAGGTATTCTCAGAAATATAAACACAATTTCTCAGTTTTGCTGTCAAAAAACTGAGGAATGTTTTTTTTTTTTGGATTCGTTGCTCAATTATTTTCTGTTGCAGTAAATCAAATAAGAAAGAAAGGAAAAGAAAGTGTTTTTGAGGAATCTTGTTTATATTTAATGCTCCTGCTCTTTCAAGCTGACGGAGGAAAATTACTGAGCGCTCTGAAATATAAACAGACCAATTTCCTTGGCCGTATGTTATAGAAAATAGTCACTAGGTTGACTCAAACTGTTCTGATTTATATTCATTGGATATCTATGGTTGTTTTTGCATCAGCAGGTATCAGCACATACTATCCAAATAGCTTTGGATACAAATCAGAATATGACCAGTCACATAGATTAGGGCAGTGTTCCCCAAACTTTCGTCATTGATGTACCCCTTTTAAGATTTTCGTAGCCCTGGGTACCCCCGTTATAGAAATATATTTATTCTTTACTTTCGTAGTTCAAAAGTTAGTATTTTAAGGTATAGAAGACGAAATGTTATTTTCTGTAGTGTGAACGTTTCAAATTGTATGAAGAAAAAAAAAAACTTTTTGCATCGGACAAAAAAAATTGTGGTTATTTGTGTCGCGAAAAAAATTATTAATTCAAAGAAAAATATTATTGGAAACAAAAAATGAGAATTCTAAATTCTGAGCTTGTACACAAGAATATTGTTTTGTTTTTCTTCAAAATACTTTTCAAAGGTGTACAGCTGCATTGTGGGCACGTAAAAAAAATAACGTACGACACTTTTTGACAGATCTTCCAGTTCCGTCTGCGGCTCCAGTTCCAGCATATTATTCTATTCAGGCAGTTATTACAAAATTTCACCTTAAAATTATCTATTCGCCCAGAATTTCAAAAGCTATTGTGATTTACGCTCAAACAAAATTTAAGTTTTACGCCTAATGGCTCTCTCGTTTGCCTACTAAAAATAGGTTAAAATTTAAGCTATGGATGGCAATTATGTCTGAAATTAATCTTCACAATAAGGGAATTTTCTTGTTATGAATATGGGGGTCCAAGACCTCTCGGGTGGGGCCTTTTGAATGCCAGACGAACCAAAAGATGAGTATTAAATAAAGTTCTATATAAATTGTGAAAGTAATTAGAAATACATTCGCACTGATAGAAGCTTATCCTCTGATAACGAATGTGGAGATCCAAGACCTTTTCCATGGGGCCGCTTTCAAAGGATGCAAAAATTCGATTTTACTAATAATTGTGATTATACAAAGCATATGAAATATTCTTGTCGATTATGGAATCCGCAATAGTCGATCCGCTGTGATTCGCAGTACATTGTTCTCTTTTCCGTTAACGGGACACGGCAATTAGATGAAGAGAAAAGAGAGCACTACGCACTGCGAATAACTGCGGATGAGGTTTAGGTTTTACGGATTCAATAATTGTATTTTTTTTCGAATCAAAAAATGTAAACTGTTTGCTGTTACACGAAGACAAAGCTACGCGTACCCCCAAAAAACTCTTTGAGTACCCCCAGGGGTACGTGTACCACACTTTGGGAAACACTGGATTAGGGCGTTGTTAGCACATCTTCAAACCAATTCTAACGGCTTCACCAGATCTCCAAACATTTTCAGCTTCTAAATTAGCATACCAGTATTGTATAGTAATACAGCTGTTCTCGCTTGTTTTTACAATTTTCACCAATCTAAGTTATGTCTTGTGTTTTTCTGATTTGCCTCACTCGAAATAAATAAGAAGAATGCGTATGGAAGTGAATTTTGTAGGAGAGTGTTGAAGAAGATTCAGGAGCATTCCATGGTCACGTACAGACAAATTCAACTAATTTTCTGTTATTATAAGGCTGTTATTTTCAAGACATTGATTATATAGGTCATGTATTAATTTTTTCCAAAAGTTTGTATATTAGTCTTCGATTTTTTGCAAAAACTTTAAGGAATTCTTTTAAATTTCTTAGAAAAAAAAAATAAGAAAAGGTGTCACGTACAGACGGGTCGAGTCAACCAATGTTCTACATTGTTATCTTATTAATATTCAGATTTCAGCAAAACTATTAGACATCGATCGAAAATTTGTAAGAACCGAATAATAAGGAAGAACCAAAGTTAGTATTTATGAGAAAATTATATTTACATTAAAAAATCGAAAATTTGAGAATTCTCATTTTTCATGGAATGCTCCTTCAAGTCAATTCCTTCGACGTCATTCGGACGATTTAATGAGTTTCGTTTAAAAAATTGCAAAGAATTTTTTTTGTCTTAATACAAACATTTTATTAAATTGTACACTACCTGTTCCAATGCATAACAAGTAGACAAGCTATAGTTTCATCCGTCAATGTCCATGAGATAAAAGTTTCTATTAAAAGTAATTTTATCAAATTCCTTTCTTTTAATTATCAAAACTGATAGTTTTTTTTTAACCAAATAGACTTCATCATATAAGAAAGAGATATGCGGTCAAGGACATGTAACAACTGCATCGCTGCGCTCTGAATGACATGACTATCAAGTCAGTCAAGATGTTTTTTTGTTACAAACGAATAACTTCCAAGGTTAATCCAACTGCAGATTCTCGTGTGTGTCACTAAGTCGCTAAGTGTGAATGTCAAATACTTTAAGTATGTTGCGCTCCAACAATTAAACCATCATTTAGAACCAAACCAAATATGGTAATCATCGGCGAACACACACAAAAAAAGATCGTTTCAAATGACTTCCTTGACCGATCAGCATCAACATGTTGCACAACACCTCTCATTGTAACACTAAACAGTTTTCTGTGATGATGTTGGAATTTTTGTTTTTTTTTTTTTTGTTCAACTTCTCATCTTCAACAAATAAAACTTGATAATAATTACAAATATGTAATAAAGTAATGAAGTTTTTGCATGCGCATCTTCAGCTATACTTCAAGCCTCTGTGATGTCTATGTGGCATGTCGTTTTTACTCTATCACGATAGAGCTGTGAATTGAAATATTCGTGTTTGGTTTTGTGGCAAAATGTAAAAAAAATTGAGCGTGCCAAATGGTCGTGTCGGATGTTGACGTCGACTACAACGAGAGCTTATCGTTAAAATACCTATTTAGATGGCTTAGATCGGTGTTACCATAATCGGCATGATGCCTAAAGCAATTCAAAGATAATATGATAGACAACAGCAGTATGCAGTTAGCATTTAAGCTTGTACCTTTGAAGCAGCTTATGTACGTATTAGGAAACGAGTTCCTGGTACTTATCTATGGTCCATTGAAAATGGCAGATTAAACGATGTAAATTAATGAAAGGAAGAACTTAATGGCGAATACTTCCTCCTCCCTAAATGATTAATGCCGGTGTAGTCTGACTTATGCGTCTATCTTTGCTGATTTGTTTATAATTTGCATCACAATGAAAATATTATCTACTAGGTATTAAAAAGACCCAAGTTTTTCTGTATTAGAAGTGTAAAATTTTATATTTCAAAGAAATGTACATATTTCCTATTTTCGTCACCTTTTTTTTTTATTTAATTGTGTAAACACGCTCGAAACGTCACATGCATAAAAAACAAAGAAATTGTTGACCTAGAGCTAGGGTTCCCAACTTTTTTCGAAATGAAAGGAGGACACATTTTTTCTAAATAAAAACAAATAGTAGCCGTGTTTTTTTGCAAGCCTGATGGGAATTGGATGAAAAAAAAAAAAACCATTTGGCGCTTAACAGTATAAAATATAAATAAAATAAAGTATAAATAAAATCCTACCCGCCTGGAAAAACAATTTTGTCTTAGATGAAGCCCTAGAAAGCCTTACATAGTAGCTTATTAAAAGGGACCAGCAAGGGTTACTATCGAAATCATACTAGGCCCTCACCTAGTTTTTATTTATTTTTGCCTCGAGACAAAAATGAATAAAAAAAATTGGTGTATTTGTGATTCGGTACTGGTACTGCGCTAACTGGTCTGATACGCTAAGCACTTCTGGCCTTATTCGGAATACAAAATTTCAATGTTGAAAATGAGTAACTATTAATATAAAAGGGTTATTTCTTATTTCTTATGGGATAGCAAAACTTTCTTAGAGTTTTTACTATCAAGGGCCTATTGAGTATTTGCTACGTTTCGTCGACGGAATTTTCCTTACCTACTGTACATTTTTGGGGTACGTGGTTAAACTTGGAAAAACATAAATAATATGAAAAGGGCATAAATAATATGAAAATAGATATACAAATTTTATTATGTAATTCCTTATGCTGTTAAAAAAATTATTAATTAAAAATTTGAAAGATTTTGAGGAAAATTAAAAGTTTTTGCTAAACTTTTCTTATTCATAAGAAAATAAACTGTATTTCAAAGCGTAGAATTTTTTGGAAAAAATTATGAAATTTTTTCACACACATTAGTGCAGCAAAAAAAAATATGCATTCTAATTAATACTGCGAGATACATATGTAGTAGGAGTATTTACATTACACTACATTTACCGTTGAAAAAAAAGTAGTTGAATATGTTTGAACGATTGACGAAATGTCAATAATTGTGTCATTTAATGCCAATTGTTTGTCATAAAGCAGGATTATGACATATATTATGGCATAAAGCAGGATTATGCCAAACAATTGAAATAAAGTGACAGAAATAGTGAAAAATTTACACATAGAACTCCAGAGGTATATACTTATCAAATGAATCATTGATTTTATCCTTCAGATTTTTGAAAAGGAGGACATTTTTAAGTGAGGAAGGACGGGAGGACAAATAGTTAAAAAGGAGGACTGTCCTCCCAAATGGAGGACAGTTGGGAACCCTACCTAGAGCCCACAAGAGATATTAGAATTTTTCTGATTCCACTAGTTAATTTTTAAATTTTAAGGTTAATCTAAGCCACCTAGACCATCTAGTCTAGATGATCTAAATAGTCCACATCTTAGACGGTCTAGTCTAGATGGTCTAATTCGTGTAGATGATCTAGGTGGTCTAGATAGTATGTGGTCTAGATGGTATACAAGGTCTAGACTAGAAGGACTAGATGGTTAAGATGGTATAGGTGTTCATAAGATAGTCTTAAAAGTCTAGATGGTTAAGAAAGTCCAGATGGACTAGATGGTCTAGATATTGTTGATAGTCTAGCTTTTCTAGATTGGCCGAAAGGGTCTTGGTGGTCTAGATGATCAAGATGATCTAGATAGTCTAGAAGATCTAGAGTTTGTTTGTTTCAACTCTCGCAGACATTACAATAGAAACTCCGTATACCATTCATACAAGGCACATTTACTAAACGCCCAAGTGAAACTGAATTTGATGAAATTAATTTTAAAATAATTTTTTAGGAAGACCATCTATTTCTTGTGGCTACCATAAGAGTACAAGTTCAATAGGGTCAAACTTCTTAATCTTCTTCATTATATCTTTTTTTTTTAAATTAATTTTCCAGTTAAATATTTTACGAATGCAAAAATTACCCCTTTTATGGCTCTAAAGCAGAATAAGAAATAGAGTCAGACGTAAATTAAAGGTTAGTTTGCCATCTTGAAGTTGCAAAAGTTTTTTTAAATTCCTATTTTCGAAGTTATTTATAATAATGTCACGTTAATGCAGCAAAGTTAATCTTGATCAGTAAATATCGGGAAATAAACTATTTGGGCTTTAGATTTAGGTAACATTAAAACGAAGTAAAAAGAGGAAAATAATCATAATAGTTGGCAAAAAAGATTACAGTATAGGACTGAACATATTTTTTAAACCAAACAAATAAAATAAAGTCTTTTGAATGATTATTATTAAAATTAATAATACCTACAGTCCATCCAGACAAAATTGCGGTTATAGACTTCAATAGATTTTATCAGGCTTATTTTGCAATTTATTGTTCCTCAAATACTAAAGCATAAAATAGTACTCTTCCTCCCAGAGATTTAAATTTTCTTTCATTATTGTTTAAACAGATTTATTTTAATTCCTATTGATCCGAGGGAAAAACAAGGCAAGGCAGGAAAAAATTAGTTAGCTTGCAATTTTAAATATTTGTTGTCTTAAGTTCGATTCACAGTTTTTATTACCTGAAGAGATATGTAGGATGGTGTACCCTAAGGTAGTCAGCTAGACCTATTACTTTTTAGAATTGCTATGAATACTGTGGTTTCAAAAGTAAACACCTAAATGGTGCTTCTCTTCGCTGATGAATTTCATTAGTCATCAGTTTCCATGGCTTAAGCTATGTAGTTTCGATAACTCAAATTTGAAAATAGCAAATTCTTTATATTTCGCATAACTTCATTTGATTTAGTTAGAAGGGATGATGATTCGCCAATCTGCGCCATCTCACTAGGATCTCGGTGGATCCATTGCCCTCCACAGGCTTTAGATAGAAGGTTAGAGGAGGGAAGGGAGGGGAATGGGTGAAAGTTAAAGTATAAGAAGAAGAGAGGAAAAGAAGATCCCATACGTAGAACGAATAGACAACAAGCAACCTATAAGGTCTAGCGGATAAGAGTTTCGCGATCGACCAAGAATAAGAAAGCCAAACAACTGGCTGCAGAATTTAAGACCAGCATTCAGAAACAGGGATAGGGAAGGCAACCTAGTCACGAAGCATCAGAGAATGGATTTCAAGCCAGAATTTTCGGCAGCTGCTAAATGTAAATCATCTAGAGTGTCTGATAGGGCAAAAAGAGAACCCACTTCCAATTATTGGAATATCAGTTCGACCATCTAACATAAAAGATGTAGACTAAGTTTTTCAAAAGCTTAAGAAAGACAAGGCAAAACTGCAATATACCACTGTTATACTTCCCTCTAAGGGATAATTCAGGGATATTAACTGTTATATTATGTTCTAAGACATGAGGAAGTAAATAATTTACTTTAATTTCTTCATCTAAAAATAAAAACATCACAATTTAAATAAAAATTGCCTTTTTAAATTAACGCTTTTGACCTATCTTTCTGCTTTATTCAATTTAATTGTTTTCTCATCAGTGCCATAGTAACCTAACTTACTTAAAAATAAATTAAAACGGTACTTTGAGAAATAATATGAACTCCAAAAAATAGTGCATTTATTTCTAGATATCATTACAAAAAGAAAATCATTCATATCTTACTTTAATTAATTTTTTTTTGATGACACAACAGCTCATGAAGAACTACTTTAATTAACAGTTATCAATAATCCAAAAAGAGAAGATTTTTGTTTTCGTTCTACTTTAAAATAGAGAAAAAGTCAGTTGGGCCACTCTGCTTCTCACGGTTTCAAGACTAAGTGGCAGCATGCGCATGCCCGATGAATTTTTTATTAATACCTGAAGGACTCCCACAGGGCTAAGTTCTTGACCCTTTGTTCTTCAGTTTTTAAAGATTGTATTATTAAAATTCATTATTATCTCACCGAATTTTGTTCGTGTGCATAGCGTAGCATAATTAACTTGTGATTAATCCTAAAAAAATCCAATAGATCTTTTTTCACAGCGGTAATCTAAAAAAAGATTTTGTGCCTTCTATCACCCTTGCTGGATCCTCTCTGACATATTTCATCGAAGCTATAAATCTAGGAATTAAATAATTAGAGTTCTTAGAGTCTTACTTGATTTCTTAGAAATTACCCTTGACTATGACGAGCTTACCCTCGAATTCGTAAAATTAAACATGCTTAATCACTACTAAAAACAATTGCAAACAAATGGTATTAGGGCCACCTGTAACGAACCGATGGTGATCTCGGCTTGGATTCCCAAACCGGATTCTAATGCACACCACCTTGAGGTACAATACCAAGCACTAAGTCCAGTTCGAGAATCCAAATTGACCTCCCTATCCCTTACCACCATCAAAACCTCAGGTATACAGGCCCCTAAGGCCGGTTAATTGCTGAGAGCAAACATCAGCGCTTCTAAAACAGTAAACACAATTTAAAACGGACTGCATTTGCCTGCAGAAATGCCACTTAAATTTGGCAGTGTTGCCGAAGTTTTACTTTTACGAACTCGACCTACCTTAGCTACGGGAGTTAAATCGATCTTAAAAACGATTAAAAATTTTAAAAAAATATGGGTCAATATTTCAAAACATTAATATTTCGAATTCCATCACTTTTCGTACCGAAAAAAAAAATTATATTTTTGTGTATTTAGCAGAATAAATTTCAACAAACTTGTTTTAACGGGTGCAGCTTTCCGAAAAAAGTTAAAAAAAAAATATCATACCCGTTATCTGGATTTAAACACCGAAAATGTCATTCCCCTAACGTGTTCCCAACGGATTTTCATCAATTCAATGACCTGCGGCAACGAAATTGAAAACGGTACAAAAATTCTAATAATCTAATAATAATAATTGAAATATTGACCCATATCTGTTCTCAAAAAGATTTCCTGACTCGCTTTGATGCGAAGACAAAAAATATTTTCCAGCTTACCTACATATGTGTAATGTTAAGCTTTCGAACTGATAGTTTAAAATGCCAGTCAAGCATAGACTGCAAATTTAGGTTATGCAATAGAAGTTCAAAATGTTGTGTAAAAACACAAAAAAAAAAATAAACTATACAAGTGCAGAATATGACCTGTGGCCTATTTCACCAACTTACAAATTGTAATTTACAAGTGATTTCTTACAATATTTGTTAAAAAATCGATTTATTCTGTTTCACAAAATATTTGTATTACAAAATTGTAGTTGTAATTTACAAAGGGAAATTTGTGGGAATTTTATAATTTTCGTTTCACAAAGAGTTATTTTTGTTTGTAGTTTACAAGTACAAATTTGTAAAAACTCAGGTATTTTTGTAAGTTTCTGTTTCACCAAATATTAGAATTCTACAAATTTGTTCAGTTGTAGAAAAATTCTTACAGAAGAAAGTTCGTGTGTAATTTTATTTACAATTTGTACTTTTTCAATAGGAATCTCATATTGTACCGAAAAATGTCTTTACGGCGAAGGCATAGTAGTACCGATAGTGACAAATAGGCGAAGAAAAATTTATCGGTTGCGTATAAACTACGAAATTTCAGATGCTTTTGCCTTCAAAGAAAAGTTTCGGATAAACCGTATAAGGGCAGAGGAAATAATACGAATAATTGGACCGCAGATTGCTAATGAGTCTGAAAAAAACTTTTCGTTGACACCAAGGCAGCAATTTTTTTTCTATTGTCAATTTTAGTCTGCAATGATTTTTATTAAAGACATTATTATGTATTTTATATAAGACTAAGAAGGCCATGCGATTTAACTGTTTCATAAATATTTTGCCACTTGATGATTTTAACATTGTGTGTTATAATATTTGAAAATTTTCCAAATAATATGTCTTTTTTTTCGCGAATCAAACCGGCAACAAAAAATTTGTTTTGTTTATTCATAGTGCTTAACGTTAATGTTCGATTCCGACTCGGCAGACTTTTACAAATTTGTGAAAAAGAATTGTTTTTTACAAGTCTAGCAAACATGCGGTGAAACTGTTTTTTTTTTATTTGTAAATCACAACTACAATTTTCTCTATTTTTTTTGCTCTTTGTTACAAATTTGTTCGAATTATGTTTGTTGTTTGTGAAACAGAAAATCTGTTTACAATTTTGTAATTGTAGATTACAAGTACAAATTTGTAATTGTAATTGTAATTTGGTGAAATAGGCCACTGGTTAACAATTTTACAAAGATCTGTAATTTTGTCAAGCTTACAAATCAGCTACCGATGCTTGACTAATAAATTTAATTGAAACCTACAGCTCACCTCGATATGAAAGATAAAACTCCGAAGTTGCAAACTTTTAATAAAGTTTTTTTTTTTATGGTGTAAAGTACATGCATATTACACCAAAGCTAAATTTATTATTCTAAAAATTAAATCAAGCCACCAAAACTTTCAAAACAATACCATAATTCAATGTAATGTAATGTAATGTTACGGTATCTTAGTTCAAGTAACACGTTAAAGTTACAAAAGCAACAAAATCTTAGCCCCCATTAACTTTTATATGTTTATAGCACAAAGGGTCAATAGTGGAAACCAACTTCTTACGCCCCTTTTCAGTTCCATAAGGCCTATGAAGCACGTTGGTTGCAAAATATGTAAAACTTGTTCGTATACTCTAATGGTAACTTGATCAAAGAGTATTTGTGTCTATGAGTCCACCACATCAACACCTTAACATATATATAAAGACGCTAGAAGCCTCAAGCATAGCTCCACACTACCTATACCAATAATACAAAAAAAAAGCAAACTAAAAATTGAAAAACTTGTAGGGGAAAAGGCTAAAACAGCTGAAACTAGATCGTGTAACAAGATCACTCTCAGTCTTGTAGATCGCCGCCAAATCACCACCGACCGCAAGTAGCCGGTTTTCCACAACACGTCCAAATGAAGCTAAAGTTGAACTCGTACATTTAAAGACTATCAACCATGACCACAAGACAAGCGAAACTGGGTGCATGCACTAGCTTATCGTATATTTACGATCATTGTCCGCAAAAGATTGCAAAAACTAAATAAATGAAATCAAATTGAATTTAATAACAAAATTGAAACCCCATATAAATATGCCCTGCCATCGAATTGGGTCCAATTATCCAATGCAATGGTCATAAAGATAAAGAACCATTCCAATTTTTGTATATTGAACTGCGAACATAACATATTTATAAAGGGTTGGGCAAACCATCAAATCACCACATGACCCATACTGCGCTGGGCAAAACGACAATGGCGTTGGCTAGCTACTACGATTGTTGAATTCAGCACAAACTGACCAAAAATAATTTCGGTTTCGCCGATTTTACTAATGAAATGCAATGGTTTAGAGCTCCAAAAAAAAAAACCCATTGCAACATAATTGCACTCTCGAGGATAAGGAGTGTCTCGTCCCGAACATACATACGAGTATTGTGCAGTTCCAAGAGAAGGCCAATCATAGTTGTTTAATATAAAGTATAATTAAATAATACATTTTGCAAAAATTCGGCAATCGGGGTTTTTAATGATAGTTCTTTGGTGGAAAATGCATTTAAATACAAAATGAAATGGTCTTAATAATAATTGCAAGCAATTTTGTGGAATTAAAATGAATATTATGCCTTTCGGTTTAAAAGAGGTTAACGTTATTATTGAGTTTGAAATAAAATTATAAATAATTGAAATGCGAAGGTAAGTAGGTGCGAGACATTTAATTTTATTAGAACAACATGTTTCGAGACTAATGGTAGACACTTCTATATACAAATGTTGTAAATTGGAAGTTGAAGAAATATCTTTCTTTTTTTAAATTATTAAAAACGATTTGACTTTGAAAATAGAAATTTACAGCAATTTGAAATACAAACATTTAGAAACACAATTTTGAGTACAAAAGTTATGTCGTACGGAATTTTTCAAAATCGCAGTACCTAGAATATAGAAAATATTGATATATCTACGCCATTTGAACCCATACTAGAATTGAACGCGGACGCTTAATAAATATCGTAATGAAACATGAACCTAAACTAAATCAGCTTTTTTAAAAAAGAGTTATGCAGTACTTTTTTTATGGGGAAGAATTGAATTTGAGAAGTGTAGTTTATTAAACATATTTCTTTTAAACTGTTAACACCGGTATTATTGAAATTGGGCCAATAATCAAATTTAGTTACGACTTAAATATTTTGTCACGGTAAAATTTACCGTCGTTCCATTCCTTGTTCCTTCCATTCCATTTCTTCATTTTTATACAGGAACCATGTTCCGTAACTCTCGCATCGAAAAAATCTGTCGAGAAACGCTGAAAAATGGAACAAAACTCATGTATTTTGTTTCACTTTCCATCGTTTCTCGACCGATTTTATGCATGTGAAAAGTTACAGAACATGGGTTCAGGTGTTCCTTTCAATATATTGAGAGAGAGAAGGGCAGCCATGGTCCATCAGCCATTGGTTCACTCTCTCAGTATTTTGAAGAGACAATATTCGTCGATGTCGATTTTGAGAACTAGCTCCAATTAACTCCATGGTAATGGACAGACGGGCCGGGCGGTCTGATCCAAGGAAGGGTGAGATTTAATCCCCCAAACATAACCCAACATTAAGTGACATACATTTGGTCTAGTCACGGCGAAATCTTTAAAATAGCACGGGTGACACTTGGTCCCCGATTGCTGAAGTTATTCCTGATGGGAATGGCAGCGCGCCCAACATATTCTTATTTTATATTGTAAAAGATAGAACGCTAAGTGCTAGTCCCTATTTCCCCAAATCTGCGCAAAATCCCAACGATTCAAAATAAATCATCTAGAAAGGGAAATACTGCCAACCTTTTCTTTCAACTGCTTCCGCTCACTCACGCAAATATGCGGGGTGTTGCTGACTGATGACGCGACCGAGATCCACGCTTTCTGATTGGCCGAAAGCACTGGGGCATTGGAACGAGAAGAGGTGAAGATAACAGGTGAAGAGCTAAGTGGCAGGCAAAATTGGAAAATCAGGAAAGGAGGAATTGGCAGTATAAAAGCTAAGTATAGTGTGGAAAATGTGCATTGCAAAATTGTGGTACAAATTTTCTTTGAAGACTTAATAAAAGTCTGTTAATAATCGTTTGGTTTTTGCTAGCGTAAATTTTTCTTCCGAGAAAGCGGAACTCGTGACCCGTTAATATAACGTTTTTGTGTCTTTCGGAACAAAGCCTTAACGGTCAATCTTCTAACTTGATATAAATTCTTTGTTCTCTTGTTCAAAAGATTTTGGGTTTTAGCCCTTACTTCATTGCAAGGTTTCCCAAGCAAATTACCTTAAAATCAATAAGCTTTCGAATGCCAATTCGGGAAGAGAAATTTCATCATTTTATTTCAAAATTTTTCAACGTCGCGTCGTCGTTTGTTTGCTGCCTGTTACATTCTTTTTTTTTTTCATTCGCTTCTTCGCCTTCTGTTTTTAAAGTTCGGCTTCAGGTAGTTTTTTTTATTAAACGTAAATTTGTTTGTCTCGCGGTCGGCCGGTGATATATTTTCTTTGGTTGTGAACTATTAAATTAATTACGCGAATTTCAGTAAAATGGACCATAATGGAATGGGCTCTAAATACTAAACTTTGCATGGTATTACCTAAATATTTACGTGGACTATAAATAATTAGCTATAATATCGATTTGTCTCCAAAAAATTGAGAATATAATTAATAATTAATTATTTAGGCCGTGTGTGAATTCGGTTAAAATCGCGTTAAATTTTATCCAAAGAATAATTTTTGACACTAGTGAGGTGAATCTGTACGTAGAATTGTCAAATTTTAATGTCGGATAAAATTTAATCGCAATTTTAAACGAATTCGCACACGGCCTTAGGATATATAAAGTTATCGTTTATTTCATTGCAATATTTAAGTCATAACTAAATGGTAGGGCCCATTGTTTCAATACCCGGTTTTAAGTTTTGTACAAACCCGTATAGCTCAAAAATTTTTGACCCCTAACACTCGAAATCTTGGTACTAGTTTTGGATAAAACTCATAATACTATTTATAATGTGAAAGTTTGTTTGTCTATATGTTTGTTCCTCTTAATCTCCGAAAGATTGTAATAACTGTTTACCAAAATATTTGAACAGTTAAGACATTACATAAATAAAAAGTGATGAATTATTCGAAATGTCAGATGTTGAAATATAAAAATATCAAAAAAACAAATGCAAGAGTATTTTATTTACAATCATAAGGATATTTAAACATGCGAAGCAAGGCGAGCACGGGCCTGCTAGTTATTCATAAAACTAGAAATATCAAGTTTTGAGGACTTCAAACGCTGACGCTGTTTGCTATTATTTATCACAAAATATAATCAGAGTTAATAAAATTAAATCGATTACGAAACATCACAACAAAATTAGACATTCAATAAGTAAATTATGTAAGTAAAGTATCTTCAATAGATTTAATAAAGCTACCTTATACTGTATTCATGAATTGGGGTTGGAAGATAAATTAGCCAGAGATCAATTTTCTGATGGAAAAAAAAAAGAGAAATGGAAGAATGTGACGATTTTGCTTTTATTAGCGCTTCAGATGGGATAGACAAAAATAAAGCAATATTAATTCGGATAGAAATATTTGGTATTAGAAAGATTTAAAAAAAAAAACTAACGAGAGTTCTTTTTAAACCGCAACTCAGTGATAAAAATCGACTTTTTTGGATAGTACTGAATGCTGAAAAAATATAGTACTGAAAGTGACCAAATAGTACAGAATTTTTTCGCAATACTTTGGGATTCGGCCCGTATAAAACACAGCTAAAAACTAGATTTTTAAAAGCACTATAAAGTTTAAGTTTAAGCTATACGAAGCAGTAAAACCCAGATAAAGGTACCAGATTTTGTGGAAATATTAAAATAATCTTTAATTTATTGAAAGTCGTATTTTTTAGACAGAATAATTTATTAATTTCATTAACTTATTAACAAAACCCAGAAATTTACCTACAGCATATTCCAACCGTTCACATAAATGCTAAGAACGACATCGAGTCAAAAAAAACTAAAGGACATTTTTTTTTTCAATTTTTATTAGTGTTTTTGGAACAGCTGTATGTTTGTGAAAAGTGGTCGTATTGAGATGAAACAAAAGCTATTCGAAATATTCATATATAAGTTTTCAATTAGTAGAAATAATTTTATATAGCTATATCGAATATGGGGAAGGAATTGAAAGATATGCATTGAAATAAAATAAATGTTTGATATGTAGGTAAGTATAGTTTTATTATTTTTATTTTTTGTATTATATTTATTTTTTTAAAGATAGGCAGGAAAATAGTAATTTCAACGAAAAACAATAGGAAAATTGGTACCTACAAATTGCATACCTATTGGTTGAAGGTTTTTCTTTTTCTTTACTATATTTTTCTTTTTTTTTATTATCCATACAAAATACGTAGCGATTAAAGCGATTCGTGGTGATAATTTTCGACATAGAAATTGGCATATAGTTTTGGAGCTACTAGTATATTTACCAACTTCAAGGGACCAAAAGAGATCTACATAATATAGGTATTGACTAAAATTCTCTGGGCATCGAAAATTCCTAAAGATCTACATTGACTAAAAGGGGCACAAATATAATTCTGTGGGCCTCGAAAAATCCATGTGGTCCCACAAACAGAATCCGGTGGGCCTCAAAAGATCCATAGGGGGCCTACATTGACTAAAAGGGCCACAAATATAATTCTTTGGGCCTCGAAAGATCCAGAGGGGGCCCAGAAACATAATTCTGTGGACCTTGAAAGATCCATAGGGGGCTCGCAAACATAATTCTGAGGGCCTCGAAAAATACATAGGGGGCCCACAAACAGAATCCGGTTGGACTCCAAACATCCATAGGGGGCACACATTGACTAAAATGGCCACAAACATAATTCTTCGGGCCTCAAAAGATCCTGAGGGGGCCCACAAACATAATTCTGTGGGCCGCAAAAGATCCATAGGGGACCCACAAACATAATTCTGAGGGCCTCGAAAAATACATAGACGGCCCACAATCATAATTCTGAGAGCCTCGAAAAATACTTAGGGCGCCACAACAGATTTATATTGACTAAAGGGGCCTGTAGCCCAGTTGTGGCACCATACCCTAGTTGGTTTCGAATTATTGATCAAGAATTCATAAAAAAACACAATATTTACTATAAGGCCTCTCGTGAGTGAGTTTTGTGAAAAAGTTTTCTTTTAAAAAATGGAATTTCAAGTGCTTTTAAGAAATTTTTTCTTGTCCGAGGGCCTACCGGGAAAAATCCAGAGTGCCCGGTGGGCCAGTTTGCCCCATGTTTGTAGGGTTGGATCGAAATTCAAAACAATCGCTTTTAATGAGATAAAGTTGATTTTTTTGAAATTGCTTTTGCTATCATGCGATGCATCGTTTTCAAGGTGACAGCTCATAGATCACGAAAATGCTACTTTTATATCACTCACTAGGAATTTGAGTCTTATGATAGATTTCAGCAATCTATCTCTGATATTTTATCTTGACATGGATTTGACAGATGGTTGTTTTTTGTTGCTTTTTGTTTAAAAATGTCATTTTTTCTCATTATTTTGTGTTTATTCATGTGAGTAGTGTTTGCTGTATTTGCGGATGATTCATATTTAATTTGAATCTCTTCCACTTTTGCAGCAACGTGAATCTACATTATAAATAATAATAAAACGCATTTTGTTTTTTTTTTTTTCAATCGATAAAGCTCATTTAAAGGAAACCTTTATGATACTTAATTTGCTTAGTTCACTTCCTATAATTGCAAAAATTTGATTTCTAAAATATCAACAAATTCTAGTAATTTTTTGTATCAATCTTTCAAAATTTCATAGTCGTTCATTATTCATGTCAAAGCATTATTGCTTGCATTTTAGTTAATTTAAATTATGAACCAGTTGAAAATAAAAAGCAAATAAGATTCCTGAGCAAAAAAAAACTATTGAATAACCCAATCACCGATTGTTGGTCAATGATATTTGAACTTTATAAATATGTACATTGTACATAAATATGTATAAATTCTATTGAATTGCATTGGTCAGTTGTTGGTACCTCATCGATAACCTAACAAATTCTGCAGAATATAAAACGAAAAATTATTTCAATTAAAATAATTGGTTAGTGCTAGTTTCACGAGAATATGTACGTGCTCAAAGTTCTATATTTTAAAATTAGAGGAAAAAGAAATATTATCTTTTTATAGAAAAATAAATTGAAATGCAAATGAAATCAGTTGAACATGAATAAAATGATGCAATTGTCAATATTTTTTTTTATTAAAAAAAAATTAGAATAATACATAATTGGAAATCGTATTGAACTTCAAGCTGGGGTTATTTCGATGTTTGTTTCTTTAATAAATGTATTCGTAATTTTTAAGAAAAAAACGTTGTTATAGCATTTAAATCTAGTAACAAAAATAAAAGATAAGATAACATGTAAAGATCTCGCACGTACACATTAAACAAAAATCTTTGCCAGATAATTTCCAGATCCATGGGTCCTTCAACATGTATACAAACCTCACAAATGCAAAGCAACATTTGAAAGTTGCTAATTATATGTTTTCTCACCGTTTCTTGCTATTCTTTTGGTATA
Source organism: Epistrophella euchroma (assembly GCA_947049315.1). Classification (NCBI taxonomy): domain Eukaryota; kingdom Metazoa; phylum Arthropoda; class Insecta; order Diptera; family Syrphidae; genus Epistrophella; species Epistrophella euchroma. The sequence continues at coordinate 112,067,887 of OX346245.1, read as the reverse complement.
ATGCTGGACCTATATCTACTAAAGAAATACATTGTAAGGAAGGAAAGAAGCAGATGCGTAAATTTGTGTATTTTTTTTTGCAGATTGAAATAAAAAGGTGACGAGCAAAAAATTGCCTGGTTTTTGTGTGTGTTTTTTTTAGGGATTAAATTTAAATATAGGGAGTCAATTTTACGTACACAATTAATGGTATACAGGCAATTAATTCTGTGCCAAAAAAGAGGGGATATCTCTCTAAATAATCTGCTACAATTATCGATTTCATTGTGTCATTTTTTTTTTTGCGATTTTTCGTTTCGCATCAGCAGCATACTAAGCTTGAACTTTAAAAGCATAGGCGCAACATTTAAGACGATTTAGTATAATGTTAAAGCATTTTTAGTATAATGCTAGGTTAAGAACAGGCTTTTCCAAATTTCAAACGAGTTAGCATCGAATTATCTTTTTTAACATTTTACTAAAGTTAAAATTGCCAAATGCCTATTTTATCTTTTTAGTATCACACTAAATCCAAGTGTCACTTTGGCAGCTACAATTGCAAAAATGGTTTGAACTGTCACTGTTTTAAGCGTGTTCAGCTTGAAAAATAGGCTTAGTATGATATTAGTTAGAAAATGTTTAAAACTAAGAATATTTTAGTAAAGAGATTTAAAGTTAGAAAATTGTTAAGTAGTATCATGCTAATACGTTAACATCAGGCTGTTTAAAATTTTGCGCCAAGTTCTTTAATATATGGTTGAATGTAATTTCTTCTCCAAAAAAACTGTTTTCTGTGATTCTCTTCAAAGCTCTTATGTTAACATTTAGGCCCGTCGCCCACTAGGCAATTTTTTGTTACTAGCCCCAGCAACTTTTTGTTGTTCCCAATCCAATTACATTAGCTTATATGGGAGAGCGCCCACTAGGCAACTTTTTGTTGCTCGGAGTTGCTCACGGCAACTTTTTTCCCGGCAACTTTTTGTTGCTTACCCTCGGCCACTAGGCAATTTCCGAGCAACTTCCAGAAACTTTTGGGAATTTTCCAAAATTTTTGCCAAATGAGGACAAAATAAAGTTTTATTTTCGCACACTGAACGATTTTTGTATCGTCACTGATCCAAAATACAAGGTCAATTTAACATTTCAATTAAAAATACTGAACCCAAAAGTTGCTCGGAAATTGCCTAGTGAGCGATGGCAAGAAACTCCGAGCAACCTTTAGTTGCGCAACAAAAAGTTGCCTAGCGGGCGATGGGCCTTAGCTAAGATTTCAGCTGATTTTTGGAAAGAAATGTGGTACTATGGGTACTAGTCTCAAGCAATAAATTTTTTTATTATGGAGGTGTTTTTAAGTTAAAATAGCATTAAAGATAAAAAAACTAAAAATATTCTTTTTTTTGAAGGTTTGAATCAAAGAACAACAACCTGAGTGAGCTACCACCAATTTTTTATAGGCTGGAGTTATAGCTATTTCACGGTCGCCAGGCCGATCATCAGAATCCTTTAGTGGTGCTTAGTCTATTCATGTTCAATTTTATTCGAAAAACCATTTGCCCCACTCAGGCTCGAACCTAGACCAAGCGTCTCCGGGCCAAGTACCCGGAAAAATACTCTTCGTCAATTTTGCACAAGAGGCAGTGCCTACATGTGAAAAAATTTTGTTTTAGATGCCAGAAGCTGGGATATGGTAACTCTACCAGGACCGATAAAAAATACAAAGTGAGAAGGCAAAGCTTAAACAAATCCTAAGATAAATGACCCCGTGCATCGTTTACAAGAAATCTTTGAACAGTTTTCAAAAATTTGGCATTTAAAATATAACTTTTTGTAGCATAAAAAAGCTACTAAATACAATATATATATATATGAATCACATATATTATAAGGAAACATAATGGACCCTAAAATTTGGTACTTACATATGACATTATCGCTTGATTTCCGTTCGTTACGACACCTCTCTTGCCAAGTAGTGTTTGGTTCAATCTATTTGTCCCATAGTACATCTCCCAGTTACTCGGTTTCTTTTGATGCCAATCAACTATCGAGTCTTTATCCCCGTCTTCGTTAGCTTCGCCGTCTAATTTATTCAGGACTGGCTTGTGAAACGATAAATTTCGCTGTAATTGCGTTCTTTCCACAACCGACGACGACGGTGAACTATTATCATTCAATACAGAACTTAATTGACCCGAAACACTTGGTCCACCATTGATACCCGTCATCACAGCCATACTAGACGTTCCCACATAACACTCCGCGTTCATTTTGGGAAAAACATCGCACAGCGATTTGCGTTTCATTTTAAAATTCGGATCACTAGAGCACCGGATGGAAGTTGCTTCGATGTGCTGCTGCGTATGCTGCACCGTTATTACCGTACCGTCGCGAATAGCTTCGTAAGCGAAATCGTATTCCGAATCACTAGCGTTCGATTTGCGCCTCTCGAAGGCTTTTTTCATCCGAACAATATTCTGATTCTTCACCAATCCCGTACAAAGCTGCCGTATCTCCATTTCGCTGTGGTGGTTCATTCGTTCGAGGTAGGATTCGAGTTCGCCTTTGAGAGCCTTTATCATGGTATCTAGTTCATGAGGAAGGTTCTTCTTGTCACTATTACCTGCAGTTCTTGCAGTGGCTGTCCCTTCTGACGATTCGGATAGAAGTCGAATTTTATCACGAACGTCTTCGAGGAGTTCTCGGGTATTTTGAAAATGTATTTGATCGTCGTACTTTTTCAAAAAATGGTCCAGTGAATTGCCTACTTCACTCTCTAGTCTATAGGCATCTTCAGGGCATGAATTAATGTACTTTGCACACTTGTAATGGTTTTCCATGTCTTCATCGTGAAGGATCACAGATTTGTCAAAGATCGGATTGTCAATTCCACTGACAGTCGGGCCTTTGTTTTTTCCTTCGCTGTTCAGAAGAAATGAATCGAGATCAATGTCCAGCAGAGAATCTTCAGCGATTTCATCTTGCCAAGACTTTTGCAAGCCAATAATTGGTATATCATTTGCGCCACCTTCCATAATTGTTGGTAAGTGTCCATAGCGGTTTTTTGCTGCTTCGGAAACAACACCATTACCACTGTGCACCTGAAATAAGTGCGTTGGTAATGGTTGAGGATTCGGTCGAACGAACATAGCCAATCGATCATGGTTGCTGAGCTTTGGATAGCTCTTCAAATGCCTGTCCAAATTTTCAATACTAGTCTCAAGAATTCGAAGATTCTGTTTCATGTGCTTCTGTTGCCGTTGATGATTTTGTTTCACGTGGCTGCGACGATCATTGTGATCCTCATCCTCGTCATCGCTGTTGTTAACGATCATGATTTTCCGATGGCTATGGCTGCTTGGATAGCCCAATTTTGAAGGCTTTGAGATGGCAGGTTTGTTGACTTCCAGGATGTCAATGGTTGGTTCACAATAAATGTGATCCTCCACCGAATACGTGGAACACACGTTCGAACTGTAATATCCCGATGATCCACTTTTATCGGTCGAATAATGCGATTGAGAAGTTGTTCGCTCACGCGCGCCTCTTCCACTACTACTGCGGGCAGCAGAAATGGCAGCATCTCCACTGCTGCCATTTGTTTTGGTCGTGATGCTTCTACTGCTACCATTGAGTGTGCCAACACCAATTATAGCAGCATTCACTGAGGTGGACGAAGACGACGACGATGAAACTAATTTCTCATTGTAGCTCTGCTGAAGATCACTGGTAATTGAACTAACAACATTTGGATTCGTGATTGATTTCGAGGCGAGTACTGGGGCATCACCAGCCAAAGCTGAACCAACTCCACTGACATGAACATTTGCACTCGTTTCGCCAATAATAATCGATGATTCAGCCGACAATGAGCTGCTAGTCAATGTACACTTGGCCAACGATGAGGATGATGCCGATGCTGACGAAGATGATGAAACGAAACCGGAATTCTCGGCTGCACTTTTGCCGCCTATGAGATTAACTTGTGGCTTTTGCTTATTGTTGTTGATAGAAACAGCTGTATCGGTGGCACTGATTGAAGATTCCACGGGAATTGGCTTGGACTTGGACTTTATGCTACTGTTAGTGACTTGGTTTCGTTGGCCGCAAATAGAACTGCCCATAAGGCTGTTCGACGAGCCTCCTAGATTAGAGATGACCGCCAGTGGCATTGAATTACCAAAGCCAACACTGAAAAACAAAACAAAAGAAAAAACAGAAAATTATTTTAATGGTTGTTAAATAGAATGCAAAAAAAAAAAAAAACTTGAAAAAAGTGATGAAAGTGGTTTTATACGACCAGAATGAAAATATGTATCTTCTTGTCGCAAAGAACTCGATTGGCATAAGTGAGATTAGAGAATGTATACTACATGACTACAAAGTTATTTGAACCATTAGACTTGATTGACTGCGAGAATGACATTGGATTGCGTCTCGAACGAAGGCTCTGGAGGTTAGTTGATTTTATTTCTTTTCAAATAAAATAGAGCTGTTGTACATAAAGTTGTAGAAAATATTGTTTTTGTTTAATATTTTTCGCTATTTTAAATATGCGATAATTGAAATATAAGGTTCGTTCGCGTACTCCCCAAATCTACGAATTTCTACAAATTTAACTCAAATTGTGTTTGAGTATGCAAAAAATGTGTAGTTTTTCGCAGAAGAGAGCGCTCCCGAGAGAGTAAATTATTTCCCCTTTCTGATCATTTCAGCCCAAAGAAATTCTTCGGGCAAAAATATGAGTTCCGTCAAAAGTCACTTTGACATTTGCAAGAACATCTCCAAATAACCTAGTATACTCTCTGGTATCTGCCAACTGGTATTTTAATCGTGTTCGTTGCTCATAAGTCATCGGAAGAAAAAAAAAAATATTTAAATATTAACAAAATACCTACTAAAAAAAATTATTTGTTCAAAGCGTTCGTGTACTATTTCGCAGTTTTACTTCTCTCTGAGAGAATTTCATTCCCACTCCTCAATATTTGATAGACTGTGAATTTTAGTGCACGAAAGTACACGAACGAAGCTATATACTAGCAGACCCGTACTGGCGTTGCTTTATTAAGTTTTAAGTAACCACTTGTTGACTGTAATATAAATTAGAAACATTTTTAAAGTCTCCTATTTCACGTGTCTCAATCATCAAACCGTTTTTTCATACCGAATTTTTAAAGTCGTAGAAATAAATTATAAGGGAACAAATTGTATGGTTCCTAAACATTGTGATATCGTCATCAAAATGGAAATCCTTAAAAAAAAATTGATGGTCTATAGGTCTTCAAAATGTTTTACCAAAATAAGTCGTCCAATCAATTTTTGTAAAACAGTGACAAATTTATTAAAAATCTATAAAAAGTAGTTTTTGTACTTTTTTTTAAGGTGCAAAAAATATATATTTGCTATAAGGTTTTGGAAAGATCAATTGAGGTTTCCAAAATTGCCCTTAAAGTTTCTGTATTATCATTCCTTGCTGAGATAGGTATCGGTAATCACATTCAAAAGTGTCTTTTTTCATTCAATGTCAGATATTCTTTAGAAGAAAAATTGTAGAACTACGAAAAATGACGACATGAAAGTTTAATAAACAAGTTATTAAGCCAATACATTTAATTGGCTCAAAATATTTAAAAAAAAAATGACGCTCTTCAAAAAAAAATTGCTAGTTTTTATGATTGCGCAATAACGGTACACCAAAAAAATCATTTCTCAACACAGAAATTATAAAGCTTTATAATGCTTTTTTTCACCTCAATATGACCACTTTTCACAATGATACAGCGAGCGCTTCAAAAACTACTATAAATGGAAGGAAGTCACTCTAGAAATGCAAATTTATAAATAACGGTTTGGTTGATAAAAATAATTTTAATGCGGCTACGCAGGGTCAGGGCCACCGGTGGGTATACTTCGGGCATCCAGAGCTCAAGAAGCGTGAAGAACCAAAACCTAGTGACTTATAATATGCAACCATTGATGTTTTATGTTTTTATTTTTAACTTCCCATTGCAAGTTATTGTACGTACGTTCGGGAGCTTTTTTTCGCATACGATATCTCGAGAACGAATGGAGGAATCGACTTCGACTAGATTTTGATTTACAGATAACAATTTATTTAAATTAAGTGGTGTTTTAGTAGAAATAAATGCTTATCTAAGTTTCGTGTACAATTATTCAAAAAAAAAATGGACAAAAAGGTATATTTTCTTAAAATATGCAAAACATTTTTTAGAAATGAAGGCACCTAACTGCCTGAACAGAATAGAATGCTGGAACTGGAGCCGCAGACAGAACTGGAAGAGCTGTCAAAAAGTGTCGTACATACGTGCCCACAATGCAGCAGTATACAGCTTTGAAAGTATTTTGAAGAAAAACAAAACAATATTCACATTTTTTGTTTCCAATACTCTTTCTTTTAATAAACAATTTTTTTCTTTTTATTTTTTTCATACAATTTGAAACGTCAAAAGAGCTGTACGTGAAAAGTTAAAAGTTGGTGAACTTTTCCGTATGCGGCTACGATCCGTTGTGTTCGCAACATTGAAATTTGTATGTATTCAATATTTTGACAGCTATTGCTCCGGCTCCGGTTCCGTCTCCGTCACCATTCTGTTCAGGCACTAACCGCGAAAATAGTTGTTTCAGATCTTGAAAAAAGACTACTCTGTTGCTACGTTACCTGTCTCAGATGTTTGTGTGATGATATCTACGTAAAATTGTAAATGAAGGGTCTCAGAGAAGTAAAATCGAGCCGCTGCGCTAGCCATACCCCCAAAGATAAATAGAACTGAGAAATAAAGCGCTTAAGTAAGCACTTAAGCAGTTTTTACTGTTTTTACATACAAGCAGTTTAAACTATCTATTCTTTTAAATTTATTTATTTAATTTAGAGCCGATTTTTCAATCACTAGTTAAACGATCAGTTAAATATCCGACGAATAAAGTTTCAATCACAATAAAATAATCAACAGAATTAATATAATTTGAACGTCAAATTTAAATGTGTTTGCTTTTTATACATTTCAAAGAATTTAATTTTTAATTAAAGTTTATTTCAAAGCAATATTGAGGAAAGGTGTTTTTTGAAATCGAAAATATAAAAATATAAAATATTCTCAGGAATAATTTTAATTGACTATTGAAACTTTTGAAATTTTTGCTCTATCTGAAGATTAAGTAAACTGACTGCCTAACTGACGATTGAAAAATTGGCCCTTAAAAAAAAAAAAAATAACAAACAAATAAATGAAAATAAGTAGGTAAATGATTTTAATTAAGAATCAGCAAACATTTTTGGTGCAAGAACTGGGTAACTGCCTATTGTTTCAGTAATAATTTTATATTTCAGGTAAAACTACAAAAAGTATAATGATTTGTTCGGTATCTTTTAGTCAACGAATATCTTTATCATTATTTTGCTGTGATCGGATTACATTGGAATCAGAGTATAGTAAATTTTTCTTAATAAAGTTTTTGCTGATATCTCAAAATATTATAAAAAAAAAATTTCATGACCTTTGACCACTTGTCGATCGGTTTGGTCATCGGATCGATGTTAATAGTTCCATTACCAATATCCATATCCATATGCAAAATTTCAGCCACTAACTAATTTGTTCCATTCTTTGGAATTTTTTGTCTATTCTTACTGGACTAAGGCCCATTTGCTAAAATGGAACTTAAATATTTATGTTCAACTTAAACGCTACTAATTCCTCAACGTAAACTGTCACATAAAATCTTATGTTGAACTTAAATATTTAAGTTTCGTTTCAGCAAATGGCCTTAAGATTATTAGACGAGGAAACAAACACACTTTCAATAAATTTAAATTGGATTTTTTCGAATGTATTCATAACTTTATTAACGATTAAGGTTTAAGGTAAAAATATAAAATAATAAAAAAGATTAGAGGATTTGAAATTCTGAGAAATGCTTATGCAGGAAGACGAGACTGCTATTTTCGTTAACTGAGGATTCTGTTTATGCTCAATCAATGTCTTCGCAAAAAAAAAAAAAAACACATTCATATTAAAAAAAAAAAAAAAAAACAAGACGATACAGCTTCTACGGCTCAATTGGGAATATTTAAAAATATAAATTGGCTCACGTACCATCATGGTCTTGAATATTGCCCATAGAGGCGCTTTGGCCAGTAGACCAGTGGTGGAAGCCAATCATTGCTTTTCATGGCTAAGGCAAAATTTCAACGAAAATTGAAGGAAAAAGACGTATAGATAGTGTTATTATTGCTGTTGATAGGTATTTGAAAATGGAAAATCCCACCCGACCCAAGAGAAAAATTACCAGTGTCATTGCCTTTATTATTGTCAATGGAGTCATAGCGTAAGAAAAGATAATTAGATTAATTTATGCATTGAAAATAAAAAATGTAAAAAGAATCAATATTCTGATAAACAGGAATTATAATTACAAAAATAAATAGAGAGATAGATAAATCATTATTTTTAACAATTAAAAAAAAAACAGATTCAAAACAAAAGTCTATGTCGTAATAGATTAAGTCAAATAAAGTAATAATAACATGCAGATTTGTATACCTACTAAGATATACCGAGAATAATTGGCCAAAAAATTCAAATTCATTTTCAAATATTACGAAGGAAAGTAAACAGGTAAAGTGTGTTTTTTTATTGTAAAGGCGGAAAAACTTAAATTGGCAACATTGTTATCTGTCTAATTTGACAGTTATCGCTTATTATTAGGTTAGTTTAGTTTGACAATCATGAAACATAAATAAACTCATGCCGACAACCAACGACATTCATTTTCTTTGTTCGGACGAAGTTGAACACCTTTTTTTTTTTTTGAAAGTTCTTTGTATAAGCTCTTCCACACTACCCCATCGTGAGTGACAAATAATGTGAAAATAAAAGTGGATAGATTTAAATACACGAACATCTTCCTACTTTTTTGACATTTTGTCAGTGAGATAGAGATTTGAATTTGGGTTAGCTTTGGTGCGTTGCAGTTAAAAGAAATTTTTGTTTCGATGTTTTGTTGGATTGTGAGATCTTACGGAGATCAATTATATTATTTATTTACAACTAAAAAGAATATTTGGTGGCACAGCAGCTCATGACGAACCAGGGCCTAGTGACTTACATACAACTCTCAACTATTTTGCTGGCGAGTCTGCAGGAATTTTTTGTTTTTGTTTTTATTGTTTTTAGGTAGCTGAGGTTGGGAGTCGAACCCAGAATAATTCAATCTTTAAAAGAAAGACAAAACAAATAACTTTGGCTACGCATGGATATTATGGTTTTGGTAGGGTGTGTAGTAAACACCTGTGCACCTTTGAATGAACGTCACTGCTTAACTAGAATAAAAATTAAACAACAGGGCCCTATTTTATAAACATTGACAATTGCGACAGGAGACAATTTTGTAATTTACAACTTGACAATTGTCAAAATCCGTTCCATAAACAATTTGACAATTTTGTAGAATTGTCGCAAAATACCCGACAACTGTCGACTTTTTGGTTCATAAAAAAATTGTCATGACAATGAATTCTCAAGTATTTTTCTCAAATTGTCAGGAATTTTCTGACATATTTGTAGTTACAATTCTTTTAAGAAACAAAAAAAATATTTGTCGGTATTTAACTGGCAATTGTGACAGGAAATTAAGTTACGGTCAATTGTTGACAATGAAAAGACAGAAATTGAGCTAAAATGTTAAATAATATTTATTCAAGTGAAAGTGATGCCGATTCTCAGTTTTGTTCCATTTTTCATTGTTTTTCGACTGCATAAAGTTATGTAGACCCAGCAGTTTGGAACACCCCAAAATTTTCTTTCATAATTCGAAAGGTACTTTATTAGAGATCATAACCGCACTTGTGAAATTCACCTTCCGGCCGCCATCTTGGACTTTAGTTTTCATTAGGTTTCGGTTAGTCCTACAAAAAACTTTTTCAATAGTCACAATATAGAAAAAATGTTCTTAACATAAAAAATAGGAAATTTAATTCTGCACACTTTTTGTGTCACAAAGCTTTTTGTAGGATTAACCGAAACCGAGATTTTCAATGAAAATTAAAGTCAAAGATGGCGGCCTAAAGGTGAATTTCACAAGGGCGAAAACTCAGGGTAATGATCTCCGATCAAGTACCTTTCGAAAGATGAAAAAAAAAAGGTAATGATTGTTACAAACTGCATGGGTCACTTATATACAATCTTCATAAATGCACTGGACCAATGCCAAAATGGTCACGACAACTGTGTCAAAGTATGACAATGAAAAAATTGTCATGACAAATTGTCATTTTATTTTTCTGACAAATTTGTCACCTGTCAATATTTTATGAAATACAAAATTGTCAGACAAGTGTGACAAATTTGAAGAATTTTCTCATGACAATTTTTATGAAATAGAGCTCAGGTAAGGGCAGAAAACACTTTTGCATGGAATTATTTCCCATATGAATATATCAGAGGAAAGGAAGTGTGAATCTAGAAAACACAAAAAAAAAAAAAAAATATGGAATCGTTATCGAAAGCACACGAGTCTATCCATAAAATCTGGGGCTTGTAACACAACGTGACAAGTACTTATAAGACAAGTGAAAAGCGACAAACTTATCCTTAATTCTGTAACACAAAGCGACAAGTCTATGGAAGATCAAATTCTTCGGACAAGTATAGTTCAACAAGTGGATATTAAGGCTTGTCAACTTGTCACGTTGTGTTACAGGCCCCTGGTTGTCTATTCACATCTTATGAGGCCATGAGAAGCACAGTGGACTAACTGATTTTTGGACTTATTTTTTAAAAAGATGAGAGCTAATATTTTTTTTATAGTAAAAATCTGCTTCTCCTGAAATTGTTATGTTACTGTTTCAAAAAAAAGTTAGTTTTTTGTATGAGAAACATAATTTTTCGCTGTTTTACAAGTAAACGCACAATCAGCGTTGCCAACCACTTTTCCAAAATAATGCCTCACTTGAGAAAAAAATATGCCTTTTTTAATAAAAAAAAAGCCTCAACGAATTTAACTAAACAAACAAAATCTTTTAAATAACAAAACAAATCCTTTATTAAAAAAATTAAATAAATCACAATAAACATCTTATTTAGGAACATTAGTTAATTCATGGCCGATTTCATAAAGCCCTTTTAACCATTTAACAGGCTTTTAAATTTTGAAATGACGTATGTAACAAAATACAAAATACGTCATTTAAAAATTTAAAAGCCTTTTAAATCTTTATGAAATCGACCATCAGTCATTTAAATTTAAATTAAAACATGAGGAAAATGCAGTGTAAGAGGTATTATCGACTGCTTCTTAATGAGTTCTGAAGGCTCTAAAATCGAGATTTCCTTCAGCATCAACAGTGACTCACTCAAAAGGAAATTGCAATAAAATTTGTCTTGCACTTTCGATGAAAAAATTTAGGCAGTTTTTGCGAAATAACTTTAAATTGCATGCATTTAACGTTGAAGAGTTAACAGCAATGTATGCAGCCACTTTTCCTCCCAAGTAATATGTATCTTCTAACGGCAAAAAATTTTCTTTACTTTCATTGAAAAATTGTGAATAGTTTGAAGGTGGATACACATTCTTTTAGAAAATAGTAATTATAGATAAAAAATTATTTTTTGGCCAAGTTTTTTTTGGAAAAGTTTTAAACAATAAATTAATAAATGAAATATAAGAAGAACAAATAAATAAAAAAAATGTAATTTGTATGAAATAAAAAAAAAGCCTTTTTGAAAAAAAAGTAAGCCTCAAAGCCTCAGGCAGTGAAATAATGCCTAAAAGGCATAAAAAAGCCTCAGTTGGCATCGCTGCGCACAATGGTTCTCATGGCCTCATATATTGGATCGAAGTCCGACCATTTGGAAGCGCGTCCAGTATAAAACTATCTTCATATAAAGGCTCTCCCAAACCAACGCGATTAATCGCCGCGACAATAAAAAACAATAACAACAACGTGTTGTTTTGTTTGACAACTACGTGTTGTTATTGTTGTTTTCTTTTGTCGCAGCGATTAATCGCGTTGGTTTGGGAGAGCCTTAACACGACGAAATTCTTTTTGTACGCGCGGACGGAATATTTTGATAATCTGTGATAGCAAAAAGTGATACTAGTTTTAATTTCTGTTGTCCTAATAGTGTAAAATGTTAATTTATTTATGTGTGGAATTAATTTATTTATTTATTTGTTAATTTATTTAATTGTCAAAAAGGTCAGTCAATTTAAATGTAAAAATTTTTCAGTTGTTTCAGTTTTTTTTTCTACAATACAAATAAAAAAAAAAAACCCCCCCGAGGAAGCCGGAAAAAAACTGGCGAAACGTAGGGTAATCCAAGATGAATTAGTTTTTTATTAATTGCATCCAATAAAACGATCATTAAAGCCCAACAAAACCAATAATTATATCGTTCCTTTTCGTTGGTTGTTAAAATAAAATTAAATTACTGGGTGAAAATTAAAAAAAAAACACTCCTACTGCCTTTCCTGTTTTAATGAGCCTTATAAAATGGCCAATAACACTAGAATATTGTTTTTCAAAATTCTGAAATTTTTAATCAACTTTAGAATTTACAATGCTTTTTTGCTGATAAATTTATTTAACTACCTCATTTGCCTCTCCTGTTAGATTAATTCCCATAAAATTACCAATATTATTTTAGAAAAGGGTTAGGGAAACAACTTTGCATAATACCTAAGTTTTTGAAATTTCTAACTTTTTAATATTTTATTAACTTTTTAATATAAAATTCCAGCAATCAATTTCAATTGGGGAAGCAATTATGTTTTTAGGTGGGCTGTATCTTGAGAATTATATTTTAAAATTAATTTTTGCAATCGAAAAAGTTGGACGCGTTGACAAAAATCATATTCATAAAATTCCATAAGCCCAAAACAGATGTGCAGCTTTTTCCAATGCAGCGAAAATAATGCTGCATGGGAAAATGCTGCACATCTGTTTTCGGCTATACGTTTTCTTGGTTCTCAGGGCGTATTTCCAAACTGGCGCACAGAAAAAGACGCTGGATTTAAAAATATGAAAAAGCAATGGTTTTTCAAGAATTTTATAAAAAAAAAACTGTTCTGAAAGGAACGTTTTCTTTTATTACGACACAAAATCAGTTTGCAGCTTAAGTTGCGATTAGGAAATTAAAACAAACTATGGTGGGTCTCCATAAATTCTCCAATACAGTCGAAGCACTGAGTACTTAGTAGCTTAAACGCTGAGTTGACTCCACAATACTTATAAAATTCTTCCATTAGCAACTCATGAGTAGACAAAGAAAAAGACAATGTCATAACTTCTACCAAACCTTCAAAATGACTCACTATGTGCATTACAAAAGCAAACACTTGTTTCTTCACTCCTTCCCCCCCTTACCGTAAATTAATCATATTTCTATTTTTATCGTTGCAATCCATAGACTATATCATGCTAAAAATTAACGAGCATATTTCCTATTTATGCCTTCCGATTTTATTGCATTCATTTTCCCCTGCACAACATTTTAAGTACAAAAACAAAAATATGCCAAAATATTCCATTCTAGACAGAAATCTGTATGCGAATAGCAAAAGGTGCTTCTAGAGCTGTGCAACACTTCAAACTGGTTGCATGGTGCTTAAGCATTTCAACATACCTTAATCATTGCTTCTCTAGAGATAAATTTACTTTGCTCCATATACAAGACTAAAGAAGTTGCCACATTATATACAGTGACTGGAAATAGGCAAGAAGGCAAGGCATGCGTTAAGCTGCAAGCTTGGTTAAATATTTGAAATTGAAAGTCAGCTTCGCTTGGAAACACAATCCGCAGAGAATAGTTGTATGGTAAGTACAATTTTTTATTCTTTGCCATGCGGAATTGATACTTGCCATAGTTTCTGTTTTTTTTTTTTTTTTTCTTTAGCTGGTTCCATTAAACGTTCGAGTCGATACAATTTGTTTTATATTTTCATTTTTACCAAGGATATAAAACAAAAATCAAAGCGTGGGTGGGTGTAGACGCAGAGCCCCAGGGTTTGCACTTTAATGTAGGCCTAGTCAGTCTACATAAAATATGGTATAAGAATCGGGCAAACTAAACTGGATGTTTTTATTTTTGTTTTGAATTTAAGGTAATGGTGGTTCCGTCAAATCAGGTGAATAAATTCAAAACAAAATCTGATAAAATGCTATTTCAATATGGAGACAAAATATTTTTAGTTGGTTACTATGGCGGGCTAACCACCAGAACCAATTTATTTTCTTGGTTGCGTTAAGCTATGTGGTTTCGGTGGTTTTCCATAATGATGCAACCCATTGCAGCTGCATAATATGACAGTAAATCAATTTAAAAGTCTAGTCTATCTATAACGAAGTTGGCAATAGAAATACAAATTGCTCGAAACTGGGGAACAGAATGAATTATAGGAGTTATGTATATAAAAAATAATAAAATTCTAATAAAATTTAATAAATAAGATAATAAATACTTAGTTCGTTCTAAAATATAGGCTTATATAGACCTTAAACAACACGTGTGTCAATGTCAGCTCATGCTGTTTTCAAATTGTCGAAAAGTTAAAAACTCTAAAGTATGACACCAATTATTGTAGCCGACGAACTTTTTGAATTATAATTTTTGTAAAAGCATACAAGCCCTTTTAAAACCTGAATTCCACGGTCCTACTTAAAAGGATAAAATGGTTAAGAAAAATGTTTTCTTTTAAAGTAAAAACATGGAACAAAAAAATGTTACTTTTTTTTTAATGTTTTTTAAAGAGTTGTATCGCTGTGGAAATTGGTCGTATAGAGACGAAAATAAAAGCATTTTAAAGGTTTATGTTTAATGTGTTAAAAAATTTAAGCAAACAGCACGAGCCAAACATTTTAATTTTTTTTTGAAGAGTTTTATTTTCTTTTAATTTTTTTTTTTTGATCCAATTTAATGTATTGATTGATAACTTGTTTATTTAGCTTTAATTTTGTCTTTTGTCGTCGTTCTACAATTTTGTTCGAGAATATCTGGCTTTCATTTTTAGTTAATCTTTCACTGCTTTTAAAATATTGGTTACCAGGACTTGACTTAATTTGCTAAGAAATTTAAAAGACCTATAGACTAACAGTTTATCTGTAAAACTTCCAATCGATTCATTAAACCATTTTCCCGTACCGAATGATCAAAGTCGTACAAACCAATTAAAGGAACAAATTGTATGATTTATAAATATTTTGAAATAGTCATCAAAATGGAAAAGAAACGATGCCTTTTTATTGGCCAATGTTTTAGTGTTAAAATAAAAAAAAAACTCATTCAAAGTAGGGGTTTGTAGAAATTTTAAACAAACACCCGTTACTTAAAAACCCTTATGATTTGGTAAGAATTCTGTGAGGTCAAGACCTAGCATATTCAGTTTGGACCATTCTTACCCGGACACCCTGTATAGGGTATCTCCTTATTCGTGCATTATGTTTTAGGGGATGGTTCGTGGAATCATTCTAAGAAAAAAATTTTAAAGGCAAACAATTTGATCTCCCCCCTGAAGCGGGGAGGGTTAATTTCTGAAAAGTTGACGTAAAATGGAAAAAAATATTAAAAATCAACTAAAGTACATACAATAATGTGATTTATTTTTTTTTAAAGCAAATATTTCATTATTTTATTTGCTTTTTTTAAATCAAGTTCATTAAATGAATAGTTTTTTGAGAAATTAAATTTCAAAGTCAAAATTAAAAAAAAATTGTGGTTCTTGTTTTAAGCCAATTTTTATTTTTCAAAATTTTGCGTTATTAAGTGCCACTTTTTTTTTAATATTGAATGCTCTCATAAATTCTTAGTCAAAAATTAAAAAACAGATTCAAAAATCTCTTTTAGATTTTGAGAAATTAAAAAAAAATTAAAGGTACTTCTCATATTTGACGCAAAAAACTACAAGTCATAATTAAAACCATTTTTTCGGTCTTTTTTTAGGAAGGAATATCTTTTTTTTTGTGTTTTTTTTTATTTCTAAAAGACCAAGAAAGGTTTTACATATGTGTGGAGTTTAAAATTTTTGACTAAGAGGTTATACGTTGGCTAAAAAAGAATTTGCCCAACACTTTTAAACACATATATGTATGCCAGTAAAACCTAGGGTCTTATAAATTAGGCAATGTTAGAAGGAATAGAAGGATAGGATAGATTTTTGTTAGCACAGTGGATTGAGAAATAAGGTTTTGATTATCTCATTAAATCCCAGGGGTGGCGTTCAGTTGAGGGAATATAGAAAAGAATGCTGCCTAGACTGGGGCTCGAACCCACACATCCAGGTTAGCAGTCAAGCACTACTTCCGGGGCCACCCTGAAAAACCATTTGCCCCACTGAGGCAAATGGTTATTTTCAAAATAATACGCATATACAAACTGATAACAAAAAAAAAACCTCTTATGTTCGGAAAATGAGAAAGAAGCGTTTTTGGGTTGCGAAACGAAATCACATAAAAATAAAAAAAAAAGTGTTTTCTTTAATTACATTCATGAAGATTTAAAAAATCATATTAACTTTACTGAGCAAATTATTTCAATATATGTATTTTTTTTCCAAACTGGAACCACTGTGCGACGTGTCTTCAAATCTTCTCCTAATGGTTTGCGCAGCAGAGAAAGACGAAGATCGCACAGAGGCAGATAGATAGGGAACGAGCTAGCTAGAAGAACAAACAGCACATTTGAATTGATAGATTAACTGCCTGAACAGAATACAATGCTGGAACCGGAGCTGCAGACGGAACTGAAAGAGCTATCAAAAAGTATCGTACGTTATTTTCTTTTACGTGCCCACAATGCAGCTGTACAGCTTTGAAAGTATTTTGAAGAAAAACAAAACAATATTCTTGTTTACAAGCTCAGAATTCACATTTTTTATTTCCAATACGTTTCCTTTTAATAAATAATTTTTTTTTCGCGATACAAATACACAATTTTTTTTCCGACCCAATTTTTTTTTTGTACAATTTGAAACGTCAAAAGTGCCGTACGTGAAAAGTTAAAAGTTGGTGAACTCTTCCGTCTGCGGCTGCAGCTCCGTATGTGGCTACGTTCCGTTGTGTTCGCAACATTGAATTTTTGTATATTCAATATTTTGACAGCTATTCCACTTCCGGTTTCGGTACCGTTTCCGTTCCCATTCTGTTCATTTGAGAATTACGATTTACGATAATAGAGAAACGCGAACAAGTAGATGCTGAAACTCTATGTGCCAGAAAATGGAAAGATGACTTATTTTTTTTTCACTAATTTGTGAATTATTTTGGGTCACTTTTTCAACAGTCAGCTAGTAGGTATGTACTTATTCTTCAGACAAAGCAAACATGTCCTGCTAATTTTTCTTCTGACAGCTTAATGCGATGAATGTTTAACAACTACTGTTGATCGAAATATCGGTTCAATAATCAAAGGGAATTTCGAAAAGAAGAAAAAGACTTCGAAACTTTATTCCACTATATAATTATATTTTGGGAGAATCTTTCCTTTAAATGCCAACACCAACACGTTTTCATAATCGTGAAGACATGTTGATAGGTACATAGTTCGTGAACCCTAAGTCATTTCTTGATTAAATGCCAAATTAACCTTAATCAAACTGACAGTTTTAAGTTTCGGTAACCAGTCGACCTCAATTGCAATCTGAAGAATGCATTTGCAACACCATATTACCAAACCAACACTCATTATAACGAAAATGATGCCTGTCAGAGCTCCCATCAGATGATTCAAGAAACCTCTTTCCTATAAAATCAACCTTACCCCGGTAAGATGTTTCAATGCACAACAACTCTGTCCGGTTAAATGTCACGATTTGTGTCATTATCACCCATCATGATGATATTGATATTGACTATGGTAATTGACAAATTATTGACAGCATATAATGATGTTGCAGCTTAAAGCTTTAAAACTGCGGAGGGGTTACAAACAATAGTTTAGCAAGAAAAACAAAGAGGCCCAAATCGAATGCCATCAGGCTATATGACTACCGACTTCTTCATTTTTATTTGACATGTTACTTTGAAATGAAAATAATTTCATTTTCGATTTCGATGCGAAAACAAAACAACAAACGCACGCACTGCTTTCAATAAAACCAGGCGCAATGGCGAAGCACGATGGAAGAATGCATTGCATTTGGCTGACTGCATGACACTCACTACACTAGGTGCAATGGATGCTCGCCGGTTTGGCGCCCGACTAAAGCCTTAACCTCCTTATCGAAATGCAGCAGTCGGCAAGTAAAAACGCGCGTGCATATAAATTTAGTTAATTTTGGTTCGCGTCGGAATCGAAAAATCTATGGCAGAGCAGGTATAAAGGTATAAGTTGTGCGCTTGATATTTGAAGATGGAATTCTTCACCTCGAATAAAACGAGCTCCTCTTCATGTGGAGTGGACGAAGGCAACGACGAAGAAGTAACGACGACGCGACGCACGTACGGAGGAGCACTCGCAAAGGTAGCAAAATAACTTGGGGGTTGATGCAGCTCTCTGCAAACCAGTTAAAGAAGAAGAATGAACTACCTTCTCACACTTGGCAGTTGGTGCACAACGATGCCCCTTTGGTTTAGTTTTATGCGGTCCACAACACCGGCAATGGTATTAATTTCACCATCGCATTTGCAAAAGAATGCAAGGTTATCCAGACGCAGGGACTGGTTGCGTACGCCACTTTTCGCGCCGGCCGCACCACTCTAGCCGGGTGCGCAGCGCAGGTACGGCTGCTACTGCGCTTGAGCACCTTCATTATACTGCTCTGCGCCATCTTGATGGGTATTCGTATTAGAATCGTGGCCAGCGGGTAATCTGATGTCAGATGGCCAATTTATTTATCGGGTGATGAAATAGCCTCTCAATTTACTGCTGTTGGCGAGGATTGTAATTGCCTAGAGGAGCTGCAAGGCAATTTAGAGGAAACTGTTGTAATTGTGGTAATAAAAGTGGAGTAACTGGTATATTTTGTTGTTATTATTTTTGTTCGATGGAAAAGTGCGTAATGAAATAGTTTTTATTTTTTTTTGTATCAGTTGAAGTGAGTGTTTATCGATAACGACTTATTAAAAAAAACTACGCAGATTTGAAGATAACTTGCGATCTCTTTTGAAAGTTTAATTGATAAACGACACGTTGAAGGATAAGCGTTGATTTGGTAATTTGGGATTTTTGTGTCGGTAAGTATTGCTACCGACACAAAAATTGATAGGTTTGCTGTGCTGGTTCAGAATAACATGAATTCATACCAAAATACTTTACTAGGTTAATAGCTTCATTTAAACAAATGAACCTTGTACAGAAACACATAATAATAGTTCGAGATTAACATCCAGGATCAATAAGATAACTAACTACTAGTTGTTGTCTTATAGTTTCTTTGGTTCAGTTATTATTTAAGGTCATAATCAAATAAGGTCTCTTTTGCATTAAGCGGTGGTTTCCGGTCAATTATTTTGAGTACCCACCTAAATATTGAAAAATCAAAACAAAAAAAACTTAAAGTCTGTAATTTGAAGGTAAATGGAACCTGCAAAAAAATGAAAGAGCCTTTTTGTTTTATTTTATTAAGTAACTATTCCCATTATAGTAAATTTGAGTATATGAGAATATTTTTTGTTCATACTTATGCAGTGCTGCTAAAATTGAATAGCTCTAAAAAGCTAATTCTTTGAGTTTGAATCAATCATTATCCTTATCAGCATTATTGTTTTTACTCGAGTAATAATAGTGTAGCGCAACAAGAAAGAAATAAAAAAGACGATTACCTCTGCAGCGTATTGTAGTAGAATTATTATATGACCGCAACCGCACAGCACTCCCCTTTTTTTGATATAATGGTACTTGAACCGCAGCATTGAGACAGCAGTGTCCATTAAAAAGTTACAAAATTTAGGCAGAACAATGCATTTTTTCGAAAAGGGGTATACGAAGTTTTTACTCGCCGATTTCGGCGGGTTAACTGAGGTTCAACGATGGTTCAAGGTTCTAATATGCACTAAAAGCCAATTACATGCCTGAACCATCGTTGAACCACAGTTAATCCGCCGAAATTGGTGAGTTAAAATTCCTGAACCACGGATCAAATATTTGTACAACTGGCCCTTAGAGCCTTAGCACACAAGATATGGCGACAGATATTGTGTACCCCATGTCCCAAGATGGTGACCAAATGGCGGGCTATAGAGAACTTAGTTTGAAATTTGGTATACAGAGCATCATTAATGTATGATTCCCTAGACTAGAGGATAAAGTTTGAATGTTTGTTTGAGCTCCATTTATAAAGGGTAGCTGCCAAACAACGAATTTTCTCGAAAAATGCTCAAACGATTTTGATTAAACTTTCTAAATAATGATATGTATAAGATAAATGAAATTCAAATCGACATCTGTCACTTGTTTATAACTAAAGGATATATCCTTCAATTTCAAGTTCATTTTCATTTAATTAATGGCCCAGTTTTTCAGTGCGTTAAGTTAAACCAGAGTTAGTTAACTCTGGGCATACATTTATTTACTGTTACTGTACTGGAGCAGTTTTTTAAGGAGAGAATTCATGCCAAAATTGACCTAAAAAGGTCAGGGTATAAAATATCAAAAGCATTTTTTCACTAAATCCAGGGTTAACTCAGCAAATGAGAATGTCAAAAAATTTATTGACAAAAAACCAAGAGTCGATTAATAAAAAACCTATGCCGATTGAAAGGGTATAAATTTTACATTACAAATATGAAATTATTTTCTGAATATGACGATTCTAAATTCTTTAAAACTAGTAGAATATTACGAAATAATAAGGGCATAGTGATGCAACTTGGAACACACGTTCCATTTAAGAAATAAGAATCAAAGGAGTTCATAAAAATATCTCCCATGAATAAGTGTTTTTTTTCGAGAGTAGGGAAAATTACCAGAAAAACCCTTCCAAATCTGATACTTTGATTAAACTTTTAACGGGCTTTTTTTCTTTTTTTTGGTTCTGATGACAAACTAAACAAATTTTGTGTACCACCTTTCATCAATGTTCCAGTTTTGGCAGGGATTTTTCTCGTAATAGTTCCATAGTTTTCTCCCGCTTAAAAAAAATCCTTTCACATTTTTTTTTATTGTTATGTTTTATGAAAAAGTGAACGAATGTTTTAAGTTTCATCATCATACCATCATTATTTTGTATCATTTAACTTATTAGTCGGAAAATTCGGTAATAAAGAGGCTGTTACTATTTTTAAGGTTGTTGTATCGTATTACATTTGCTTTTATAAGATCGGGCATTAAAAACTACCCCAAAGTCATGTGTCATATGCTTATATTATAGTCCCCTTTCACACAGGGCAACTGAGTTGCCGGCAACAATTAGTTCATAGGCGAGAAGGGCAGGAAGAAAGAGGGGAAAATGAAATCTCCCCGGTCAACAAATTCAGGAGATTTTTTTGACGTTTCTCTTCACACTACGTTTGTGTGCGTTCCACCAAGGTAGTTTAAAAGGAAAATAAAGAAAATCTCCGGGTTTTTGTTGCTTGCGTGTGAAAGGTACAAGAGATTGTTAAGGAGATTTAAAGAAAACGTCAAAAAATTCACCAGCAACTAGTATCTTCGTGTGAAAGGGGACATACCAATACAAATATTTCAGTTGGATACATTTCCACCTCTCTTCTATCCCTTTATTTAAAAAAAGGAATAATACAAAAGAACCAATAGAGATCTCTATAAAATATAAAAACATTTTTACCTGGAGGTTTTCTAAAAAAAAAGGAAAAAACAATTCCAAATATTTATTTGCCTCCAAAATAAAACAAACAAATGGCTGCCACTAAAATGTCATTGTGCCAAGAATATTAATTTGACATTTAAAAATGAACGAGACAGAGATATATTGCCGTTTGTTAAAAAGCTCTATTGCGGGGATTTCAGTGGACTTCGGATATGCCATAGAGCAGTGTTTCCCAAAATTTCGACGTTGATGTACCCCTTCTACGATTTTCGTAGCCCTGAGTACCACCACCCGTTATAGAAATATATTTATTCTTTACTTTCGTAGTTCAAAAGTTATTATTTTAAGGTATAGAAGATGAAATGTTATTTTCTGTAGTGTGAACGTTTCAAATTGTATGAAAAAAAAAACTTTGCGTCGGAAAAAAATATTGTGGTTATTTGTGTCGCGAAAAAAATTATTAATTAAAAGGAAAATTATTGGAAACAAAAAATTTAAATTCTAAACATTTAACCCAAGAATATTGTTTTGTTTTTCTTCAAAAAACTTTCAAAGCTGTACAGCTGCATTGTGGGCACGTAAAAAAATTAACGTACGACACTTTTTGACAGCTCTTTCAGTTCCGTCTGTGGCTCCTGTTCCAGCATTCTATTCTGTTCAGGCAGTTATTATGAGTTACATTTTCTGTTCGCCCGGAATTTTAAAAGCTTTTGTGAGTTTCGCTCGAACAAAATTTAAGTCTTACGCCTTATTGCTCTCTCGTTTGCCTACCAAAAATAGGTGAACATCTAAGCTATGGATGGCATTAAATTCTGTCAGAAATTAATCTTCACAATAAGGAAAATTTTCGGAACATGAAACTCACACTAGGCGAAAATATTTCCCGGGTGAAATGTTGTTCGGACGAAACTCACAATAAGTCTGTAGATTTAATAAAAGAGCTGAGCGCGCTTGTTTTTTGAATATAATGGGGGTCCAAGACCTCTTGAGTGGAGTCTTTTGAATGGCAGACGAAGATGAGTATTAAACAAAGTTCTAAATAAATTGAGATAGCAATTAGAAATATATTTGCACAGTTAGAAGCTTCTCATCTGATAACGAATGTTGAAATCCAAACCTTTTTAATGGGGCCGATTTCTGCAAGAAGCTTTTAAAGGATGCAAAAAGTCGATTTTACTAATAATTGTGATTATACAAAGCATATGAAATGTTCCTGTCGATTATGAAATCAGCAATAGTCGATCCGCGGTGATTCGCAGTACATTGTTCTCTTTTCCTTCCACGGGACACCTCAAATCGATGAAGAGAACAGAGGGCACTGCACTGCGAATTATTGCTGATGAGGTTTAGGTTTTACCCCTCGCATTATATTCATTTTTTCTGCATCGCCCCAACCTTGTTGTTTGCATGCAAAAACACTTGTTATTCAAAAAAAAAATCGTCAAAGCCACTCTCGGGGATAACTTTTATAGAAAATGATTTAATATTTGTTATCTACAATTTATGCCCTTTCAATCGACATATGTCATTTTTTAATCGACACAGATTTTTTTTTTTGGGCATTCTCCTTTGAAATCGAATATTAAGAAAGATAAACAAAAAATTCTTATTGCAAGAACATCCAAATCAACAACAATTTTCCCCATACCTTCAAGGTAAATTCATACAAATGTAGGTCAAATTTGTATGAGCTCATTCTTAACAAAGTCTATAGTTTATTGAGGTTGTAAGTGCCAACTAATGAAGACAAATTAAGATACAACATCTTACCTAAATCTGCGAAAATATTGAATAATATCCTGCAAAATAAAGTCAAGAATACATATATTTCATTTTGATAAATTGCTTTACGACAGACACGTAGTTGGCGGGGGTCTTTGGAATGAGAAGTTTCTACACTTTTCCATTTGCTAGTAAATACAAAAAAATAGTCTTCTTCCGCGGGAAGGTATGACATTATTTAGTGGCGGACTTTAAGTGTCCTAGTCTATTTTCCACCGCCACCACCTTTAACAATTGGTCTCTCTCAATAGTGCGTTCTACAAAGGGGTAGTCTAGCCAATTCTTCGTCCTCTTAATCTACATATATTATCTAGGTCCCAAGGCAATTTAATCGATTTTATTTTTTCTGCGTATCTGCTTCTCCTTTACCTTTTTACTAGTACCCCCCTCCGAGCTACGCACCTGTTTACAGCCATAAATCAAGAAAAATCCCACTGCAGTCTTCTGGCACTATTAACGATCCTCCAAGCACAATGAATTTTGATGATAAACAAACAAATGACCATGTCCAATTGAAAAGTTTAACTTCAATCTTTATGAGATACGTTAATCATACTCGAATTTATAATTATTATTAACAGTGGGAGATATGGTCAAACAAAAACAAGAAAGCAGTTCTCGCCTTGTCTTTTTTATAAAAAAAATTGTAATTTATTAATTTGTGACCTTGGTGTAAAAGTTACAAAACCCTAAGAAGTTACATAATATAGCAGCTGATTAATAGTGATGGAAGTAAATTATCAGGTTTGCATCCAGAAGGTACCTTAAGTGTCATATGACATCTTGTTTAAAATAAAATAAAATTTTCAAGCTCCCTTGGATAGCTATAAGAAACATATGTATGTACGTTTACATGCTTATTAAGCTGTTTAAATAAGTTGTACATTTTATACTGACTCCTTATGGGTTGTTTACATACTCAGTAAAGGCTAGCAACGTTAATTTTGGTAAATGGTATACTTTAACACTTCTGAATGAGTTGTTTTTTTTTTTTCAAGTTAATAGATCACGTACTGTTAACCAGAAAAAAAAAATATTTTATTATTTTAAACTGCGAAGCAGTTCTACAAGTTACATAGAAAAATCGCTTTTAGAGGAACAGAGCTTTGACAACCAGAATATTTTTTTGAATTTATTTGAATTTACATTATTTTAAAAAAAATTAATTTTTTACAAAATTCTGCAAGAAATAAAAAACTACCCGATTTTTGAAAATTCTGCTTTTAAAAATCCAATTAGTAAATTTCTTATTACAGTAATTAAAAAAAAAAAACTTTCCGAATACCTTGAGAACAAATAATGCCATCGACTTCCGCTTAATTTCGTTTTATACATAATGACGTAACAAACAACTGGTAATTGTTTTCATTAAAAATAAAACAAAATGGTTAGACATTTTTAAAAATGATTTTCGGCTCGAATATTTTGAGAACAATAGAAAATATAGACTTCGGGCTAATTTGATTCTATGCACAATGTCATAGTTGACAATTTGTAGTTTGGAAAAAAGTTCAATTGATAATTTTTGTTTCAAAGTTAAAAAAAAACTCCGAAAATTGTGGAAATGTTTTATATCTTAAATATCTCGAGAAAAAACAGTGATTATTATTTTAGGGCCCTATTATCATTCGCCAAGCAAACCAAAAAGCTGGCGTATGAATCAAATCCGTATTACAATCAGCGCAAATTCGTCAGGTTACTCGCCTCAAACGTCAAAACTAAGCGAATGAAAATTGTTAGTGACTGGCCGGCGAGTTCAAATAAAATACGAATTCATTAGCTAAAAACTTTATATTTTCAATGCAAATGGGTTTAACATTATCGCTTATCAATACACAACAGTAAAAATAGCCACCATCAACACAAAATCATTAGAAAAACAATTTTTTAAATAACACACGGAATTAAACTAGCTGACAGAGCGCACTGCCGGGTGTTTATTTTATGATTTGCTGCAAACAAATTGGATGATTATTTCAAAAAAGTTGTTGTGCTGCCACGAAATATTCAATTGAACTTATTTAGGTCTCAGGTTTACTTAATCTCCTTAAATCTCAGGGAACGTAGCAATCTAAGAAATCAAAACGTAATTCTCAGTGAGATTCCTCACTTTTGCTGTCAAAAAAGAGATGGAAATTGTTTTTTTAATTCTAGCGGAGAAATTTTGTTCAAGTTTCTCCTCCTGCTCCTGCTCAGTGGAGCTGACGGAGATTGCTCAGTGACATTTCTGCAGGCAAATGAACCGTTTCAAATTTTGTTCACTGTTTTAGAAGCGCTGATGTTTGCTCTCAGAATTAAAATCAAATTTTGCCCAAAATGTACATGTACATAACTACTACCATTTTTTTGCATTTTTAGCAGTTATTGAGCATGTTTACTTTTACGAACTCGAGGAACGTTCTATTCGCGAATAATAATAAAGCCCTTAGGTCAGGCGCGCACATGCAACTAAACAGTTTGGTTTCGATTTTGAGTACTACAGGATTAGAAACCGCGCACATAAACCGGCGCGCACTCCCATTGTGCTCAAAATCGAAACCAAACTGTTTAGTTGCATGTGCGCGCCTAGCCTTAGTCTACACATAATGTCATAAATTATAATTTGCGGAGTTTGTAAAAAAAATTAGTTGACACATTTTTTTAAAAACAAAAAAAGGTACAAAAATAGCTAGAAAATATTGTAACACTTTACCACCTTCAAAAAATCCTACATATCGATAGAATAACGACATGGGTAATAACTGACGCTTTTATTTGCAATCCCGGAGGGAACTGAAAACAAGTTTCCGACGATTCTTTGCGCTTAGATAAGCCCGAGAAAGGGTACTAATTGTTCTTTCATTTAGCTTGTACATTGTTCAGTCCCGACAACATTTTCATTTCATCCAATTCCCTTTGGGCTTGCAAAAAAAAATCATGGCTAATACCTTGTATTCTGAAGTTTTATCTTGATCTCAACTTGGGATTTTCCATGCAAATTTCCAAACTCAATAAAATATTTTCGCCTTGACAGAGAGGTCAGAGGCTGATTCAGGATGTCACTTTGTTAAGTTTTTGCATTATAATCATGCATTTAAATGACCTGCAAAATTTGATTATTGATTCTTCTTGAAGAGTACATCTTGACAATATCTAGTATTTTGCGGCAAAAGCTGCTTTTCAGATAAGACGAAATTTTTAAATAATATGCAAATCCATTAACGAATGATTTTTCAAGAAAAATTATAAAATCTTTCAAAATTTTGAGATTGAAAATAATTTTTTAAAAGCCTGTTCAGTGATTACTTATGTATGTAAATAACTTGAGATAAAAATAAAATAGAGGAGAGCTTCCTTGCAGTCAAAAAGCTAAGATTAATATTTTTTGGACTCGCTTGCTCAATTATTTTATGTATTGATAGAAAAACAGATTGATTTTTAATGCAGAAATTTGGTTCAGGTTCCTCCTCCTGCTCAGTGGAGCTGATGGAACTTGCTCAGATAAAATCTTAGGAACATGAACTGACTAATTTAGGGCCAGTTATTCAAACGTAGTTCGAAATTAGGTCCATGGTTCAGCAATTTTAACTCGCCCTTACAAATTAAATTTAAAAATCATGCATTGTCAAGTAAGCGAAGAAAAACATTCGCTTATTGAAAAATTGTAAGTTGGATAGTAATTTGCCGTTAATTAGTTGTGATAGTTTCGATATTCTCGTTCGTTTTTTTTTTGCTGTTTTTCTAACTTAATGCCAGCTTAGCGAAGGACTCCCTCAAAATGGTATGAAAACTTCTTATAATGAATGTATTACTGCTTAATAATTTTTCATTTATTAGTTGTGAATTTTGTGGCGCGATACTTTCTTTCTTTATTTGTTTTTTTTTTTTTTTTTTGCTGATTTGTTAGATTGATATCATGTAAGCGAAGAACCCTCTGGAAAATGTGTTAAAACTTCATACATTGAAGTAAATTGCTTAAAAATTTCCCGAAATAGTTGTGACATTATCCATTTCGTCGGGCAATTTTTTCTATGTTTTTTGTTTTATAAATTTTTGGAAAAAAAAAACAGTAAAAAACACTGTTTAAGGGGATGCTTTGCAAAGTTGATATATTATGTGAACTTAGCGAAGCAGGAAAAAAACATAGAAAACATCGAACAACAAATTTGAAATGAACGCAGTTAATTAGTGATTTACTAGCGGTAGATTATCCAACTTAATGCCAGTTGTACAATCGTGGTTTAAATTTTGATTCGTGGTTCAGGAATTTTAACTCGCCGATTTCGGCTGGTATGGTTCAAGGTTCTAATATGCACTAATAGCCAATTACTTGCCTGAACCATCATTGAACCACAGTTAATCCTCCAAAAATGGTGAGTTAAAATTCCTGAACCACGGATCAAATATTTGTACAACTGGCCCTAACAATTTTACGATCGGCAAATGCTGCTTCGCTAACTTAAAACTTATACAAAATTCAGCCCCTTGAAATAACTCCCCCAAAAAAAAAGTGAAATAAATCCCCAAGATTTATATGAAAATTTGGGATTTATTTCATAGATTTTTGGGGACTTATTTGATTTTTAAATTGAGGGATGATTTCATCATGAAATAAATCCCCAAATTCAACTATGAAAAAGTTTCTTTAAATCCAGATTCTTTAAATGCAAAATAAACTTTGCATATACCCAACCTCGCACCTACCCCAAATCCTATAGTTGGCCTAGCAGGGGTATTGCAGGGGGCAGTTTGGACGCCATCTTGTATTTAAAGATTATTTTGATTTTCGAAAGTAACTGGCGTATTTTCGATCCCAGAAAAAATGTGTACTACAAACTTGTTGCAAATTTAATTTCCTCCGAAATATTTTAAGTAACTTTTTTCGATAATAGTTTTTGTTTAAAACCTAAGACCTACGAGTTATGTACTCGAATAGGCCTATAACCTCTACAAGGTCAGTTAAGAAGATCAAAATCACTGTAGCACAGAACACAGTGCAATTTTTCAAACACAATGACCATATCGAAAAGTCTTACACGATCGAAATGAGCCCAGTGCTCCAACAGTTTGCCGATTGGTCTAGCGTTTTCAACAACAACGAGCTGTGTGTGATCTACCGTTTGCTGGAAGACCCCGTGCAGTTCGAAATGATATGAACGAACATTGCTCGGGTGGTAGAAAGTATTGAGGAAAACTCCGAAACTTCCACCAGGCGACGTTCTTATCAGTTTGGTGATGTCTATAGGCGGGTTTGCAAAGAATTTTACGGCAATTAAACCTTTTTCCATATAAGATTGAATTGCTTCACGAGTTGAAAGCAAATATACTCGTCAGAACAATTAAGGGAACAAACAAAAAATCACTTTTTTTAGTGTTTTTTGAAGAGCTGTATATCTCTGTAAAAAGTGATCGTATTGAGATGAAACAAAAAGCATTGTGAAGCTTTATTATTATTATTTGTATTGTATTATTCATACTAGAATGTCAGTTTATTAGACTTGACTATTCTTTATTTCGTCAATTTCATTGAATTTTGAACGAAAACAACAACTTAAAGGTGCTACCACAAATTGCTTACAAATTAATTTTAGGTATTTTAATTCGTTTTATTTTTGTTTGGCTGGAGATATAGGTGCCAAGCCCTATCATCAGTCTCCTTTATAGTGGTGCTGAGCTTTAATCAAATTTTATTTGAAAAACTTTCTACACAGCATTGTGAAGCTTTATATTTTAAGGTACCGTTATTGCGCAATCATAAGAAGCAGCACGACTCAGAAATTTTAAATTTTTTTCGAACATTGTCATTTTCTTTGAAATTTGTGAAAAAGAAAGTGGGTAAAAATTGTTGTTTTCGTTTCCATTTTGATGAAAATTTCACAGTGTTTATGAACCACCCAATTTGTTCCTTTAATTGGTTTTTACGACTTTGATCATTCGGTACGTGAAAACGGTTGAACGGATTACTTTGAAATTTTACAAAAATATTGGTGGTCTGCAGTCAATATTTCTAAAGCAGTACAAGATTTAAAAAAAAGTCTTTAAAAAGTCGTTTTTTACCTTTTCTGAATTTAACGATGAGGAGCCAAAAGAAATAATCGTAATAAAGTTTTGAAAAAAATCTTGTAGAATTTTAATTCCAGTTTTTAAAACTACCCTCAAATTTTCCGTGTCGTCATTCCTTGTGAAGATATTGGTAGTCAAAGTCAAAAGTCTGTTTTTTCATTCAAAGCCAGATATTTTTCAAAAAAAAATTTAAAATGACGAAAAAAGACGACCTTAAAGCTGAATAAACAAGTTATCGAAACAAAACATTAATCGGCTCAAAAAAAAAAAATTCAAAGAAAATGACAATGTTCAAAAAAAAAAAGAAAAAAAAATTAAAATTTCTGGGTCGTGCTGCTTCGTATGATTGCGCAATAACGGTATCTTAAAAAAATCATTTGCGAAAACTTCTCAATACAAGAAATACAAAGCTTCAGAATGCTTTTTGTTTTATCCTAATACGACCACTTTTGACAGAGATACAGCTCTTTAAAAACACACCTTAATTGTTTTGACAAGTGTAGTTCACAATATCGAAGAATATTGCGTTTTTCTGATTTTAACCCGATTTAACGGCTCCAAATTTTTTTCTTGGAGGCACCTAAAATGTAGATAAGGTCTATGCTAATAAGCTAAAAACAGTGCAATAGCTTAAGGTCAATATCAGAGAAGAGAAATGAGGGCGCTTTGATCTGAAATTTTAAGAAAAGTAATAGAAAATGCTCTGGAAGGAGCACATCAGGTCGAAGCAAAAGATCGATCTCATTTGAGAAATATTATCTATCAAACAAAATTTGAAAATATTTCCAAATTATAGTCTAAAATTTTAATAAATGCCAAAGTTAAATAAAATCAGAAAGAAAAATGTTATTCAGCACATAAATCGTCTCGTTTTTATTTGAAAATGAATTCGCTTTGTTTGAAAAAATGCTTGTTTAAAGTCTTATACCATTCAAATTCTATCCTACTATAATATTAATCAAGTAGGAAGAGGTTTTTCATCATTAATAATTGACTAACCTCTCCAATGATGTGTTATTTTATTTCTATGGAGGTTGGCCCTTCTCCTATATTTCAAAGAAAGAGGAAGCAATTTGAAAGAATTTCACCATCGACAATGCGATCTTCTTTGTAATGTCTCACGACAGTCGATGAATAATTTATAACATCCGCTGGATGCAATTCAAACCTCACCCAAAATAAATTTGCATGAAAATCCAGAGTCTATCATTTGCAATAAATTTAGCTCTTTTTTTCTCTCACAAAAAAAAAACAAAAAAGTATCAACTATTACAAAATCCACTTCAGATATCTTTGTTTTGCCATGTAAATACCCTTTTCCCACTCACTTCACTCCGTTTTTGACTTAAAGATAGGTATATTTATTTCGTTCAGCACTTACCTCTGATACTTGAGCATGGCCCTCGGGAGGAGAAAATTACCATTGCCAGTTTCATCTATGACATGATCTCGTTTGATACTTCCGCTAGCGGCAACTTCGTCGGCATTGTTGTCGTCGGCAGCGGTACTGCTTGCAAACAGTTTCGCCACCGCAGATCTGTTATTTAACGATACTTGATTTAACGATGAGCAACACTTGGCCTGCTTCTCGATATCCGCCAAGGTCTCAATGGAAGATCGTTTTCCCATCGAATGTGACGTCAAGAACGCACCGATTCGCTTCAGATAAGTTCTCTTTGCATCCGATGGATTACTATTGGGATGCGAAAAGGAACTGCTACTGGTACTGGAGCTATGACTGGATGTAGATTCTTTTTTCTTCTTTGACTTCAACTGATGCTGCTGCTGTGACTTTTGGCTATGAGGTGGATTTTTCAAGCTATGGCTAACGCCTGGTTGTGTTGCACCAGGTGCTAATGATGATGACGACGACGCTGAGTGTGGTTGTGATGAATGATGACAGCCTTTGCATCCACCCACAGAATAGTTGGGATAATGGTGAGTTGAGTGACTTCCTTGGTGTTGATGCTTAGAATCCTCGTCTTCATCTTCGTCATATGGCAGAACTTCTATTGCATCGAAGTCATAGGAATTGAAATAGGCTTGCTCTTTGGTGCGTTTGACTTTAGCCGCCTCGGAGTCATGATGGTCCAGTTCGGCTGCTGAAAGACTTCCCAGAGATGTCAGCTTAGATTTATTATCGCATGTTGGCATCGTATTAGTTGTCAAGAAGAATTATTCATTGGCGTCAATGGAATCTGGAAATCAAATAAAAAAAAAATAAAATTAATTTTTCCCGCTTAATCCTTATTCGCTTGGAACGCGTGTTAGATAGGTAAATAACTCTTATGCGGTGCAATTTATTAGCCTAAAAATGAAAGTGAATGTTTAACATTAAACTACGGTGACATAATAATAATTACCGTGACTCAGTACAATGAAGTGTGA
This sequence comes from Epistrophella euchroma, assembly GCA_947049315.1. Taxonomy (NCBI): domain Eukaryota; kingdom Metazoa; phylum Arthropoda; class Insecta; order Diptera; family Syrphidae; genus Epistrophella; species Epistrophella euchroma. Next base: position 112,035,982 of record OX346245.1, on the reverse strand, counting down.
CGTTTAATTATACACGCCCAGCCCAGCTCATACAACAGTGAGTTTTGTTGCTCGTATTGTGTCAACTTGAAAGACTTAATTAATGAGTGGGTTTCAACAACAGAACGGGCCTGAGGTGCTCGCACTCGGCTAGTATGTAATTCTCACAATATATCACTTTAATTGAGCTTTGCTAATGCTTGATTATATGCGAAATTGTATTAGAGAACGCATATATACGCATGATGGGTGGTGTAGTTTTGCAGAAGGTTATCAAAACAAACTTTTCATATACAATTTTAATGGTGGGGTCGGACGAACGTAGAGAGAAGGAATGTGTGACAATTTTGAAATTTATTTGAATTCATGAATTATATATGGGGGCTCTTTGGAGCTCTATAGCAGGTATAAAATATTGTGGGAATAAGTGTCATGAATGTTGCATCTCAATTAAGATGAATACATCTAGGTGTTTCAATGAACGAGTGGAAGTTTGTTTAAAATGTTTGGGCGAATTGACTCTGTGACTACAACAATAATGGTTTTTGTTTTTTTTTTTTTTAACTGAAACATACCTAGACAAGGTATGAATTATTGTCAAAAATGGAGTAATTGATGATGATATCAGTTAGTTTGCTTACTCAGTTTGTCACAGAATGATATGGATTTGGAAATAGATTATTAACTTGAATGTCAAAAAAATATATCGTTCTTTTAGTGTGACGTTGTGGGGTGCACTCGTATCGAGAATTTGCTTTGCATTGTGGTTGTATCTTTTATCAATAATATTACATAATGTCTTGCATATGCGGACTTAAGGTAGAACGAAATGACGACAAAATTCTGTGCTTACAATGTAATATTTATTTCCATTTGAAATGTGTTAAACTTAAACCAAGTGATAAAGAACAACATATAAAAAAAAAACTTATTGACTATCGTTGCCCTTTGTGTAGTAAACAAAGAAGTGATACCCCTGGTTACACTCCAAACAAAATCCCAAATTCCAAATGTGATCAGTTATCTTCTGGTTCTCTAAGCAAAAAACAACAACAACCCAATATTAACTCCCCGCACCCACCTTCAACAGCTTCTCAAAAGCTTATTAGTAAAAAACATGAGCACAAACCTTCTCCGCTTCCACCACCAACCAAATTACGATCAGAACAGTCTCCAAACAGTGAACATCAAGAACCATGTCGTACGTCAGCTTCTTCTTCACATCACCCATCACCTACACCACCAGGCCTATCTCTATTTTACCGGTGTTTTCGAAAATCTTTGAAAAAATTGTAAAAAGTAGAATCTTACCTTATCTCGAAAATATTTCTTTCTTTAGCTCGAAACAATATGGATTTAGAGCTGGTAAATCAACTGAAGATGCACTTCTAAATTATTGTTCATTTATATATGAAAGTATGGATAGTAAAAAATTCACTGCGGCACTATATATTGACATAACAAAAGCTTTTGATACTGTCGATCATATTATTTTGTTAAGAAAATTGGAAAAAGCTGGCTTTAGAAGTTTCATGCTTGACTGGTTTTCTTCTTATCTTGATAGTAGAAAACAAAGAGTTAAACTAGGTGACAAATTCAGTGAAAGCAGAGATATTGACATAGGAGTGCCTCAAGGATCAGTTCTTGGCCCTATTTTATTTCTTATATATATAAATTCTATATTTAGCTTAAATTTTAAAGGAAAAATAACTGGATTTGCTGATGATATAGCTTGTGCCTATTCTTGTTCATCAATTGCTGATCTGGTTTCAGATATTAATCATGACCTAGAGTTACTTAGGCATTGGTTCGGAATTCACAAATTGGTTATAAGTGAAAAAACTAAAGTTATGTTTTTCAATCTACCTGCTCTAGATCATAATCCTCCACTTCTCATTCAACATAGTTTTGATTGTAAGCATTTTTCTTTACCTTGCTGTGTCTCTAATATCACCCAATCTAATGATTTTGATGTGAGTTGTTCATCTAAGTGCTTCCGTATTGAAAATGTTACTGAGTATAGGTATCTAGGCTTAATTATTGACAATAAAATGAGCTGGAAAGCACATACTTTAGCCCTTAAAAATTATTTGCGTTGTACCACTTATGTAATGTATCACTTGAGAAAACTTTGCCGGCAAAAATTATTGGACACTATTTATTTTGGTCTGGTTCAATCAAAAATACAATATGGTTTAGTTTGTTGGGGCGGAACTTTTAGGAATTATTTACAACCCTTGTTAGTAACCCAAAAGCATATTTTAAGAACAATGTACAAAAAACGACGACTTGAACATAGTTTTCCGTTATTTGTGAGCTCTGGTATACTCCCGTTGAAACATCTTTACTTTTATAAAGTATTAAAAATTTTTTTCTTAAGAAGTGGATATCTTTCGTATCGGAATATACCTACATACACATTGCGCAGTAGTGAGAGTAATCTTGTTAGCGTTCCAATGCACAAAACTCAACACTTTTTTAACTTTTATACGCTAGTAGCGCCTAGATTATTTAATTCTCTACCATCTGAAATTCGATCCATTCGCTCATTCTATTCATTTAACAGGGAGGTTAAAAAATGGCTTTTTAACTTTGAATTTGATGAAGTCGGTGATTTAATCAGAATTTTGGTGTAGTTGTAAAAAAAAAAAAAAAAAAAAAAAAAAAAAAAAAAAAAAAAAAAAATCGCAGTCTGCTCGAGTTAAGCTTCTTTTCAATCATACAACACTTACTATATACATTTTCGATACCTCACCCCACAACACATCATTTTTGAATTTACTATTAATATAGCATGATACTTTCGAAACTTGTCACCAGACAAATGATTGTATCTTTAAGTTTTTCTTCAATTATTGCTGTACCGAGTGAAAAGCACTTAACAATAAATTTATTATTTTCTAGATATATTATTAAAACTGTTTAATAGATGTATAATATTATTGTTAATTATTTGAAAGGAAATTATTGTACTTTTTTGAAGAAGAAAAATAAATGGAATGGAAAAAAAAAAAAAAAGTTCTCATCAGCTAAGATTCGAGTCAAAATCAGAGGATGTGAATTTATTCTCTGATGGTGAATTTTTAATATTTTAGAAATTTGATTCATTAGGCTTGTTTCTTTAATTTCAAATTCGGATTTTCTGTGCATTTATTTGAATTTTAGTTCAATGTAGTTACCGTACTCAAAAAATTTCCAGTTTTTCACAAAAAATTTATAGCTCTCGAAGTAATAGAACATTTCCGATATCTGCTATTTTTTGTCCAAGAAATTTCTTTGGATAGACATTTCTGAGCTGTGTCAGTTTAAGAGTACATGTCATTCACATTGGGACAGTATACGAAGTAATAGTTCCGTTACCGAGATTTTGCGGACTAAATCTGGTTAAAATAAACGTACCTGCTTATATTAATATAAAAAAATATAAAAACTAAAATATCTTTATTTGTATATTTAATAGGTATACTCTATGCATTTAATCATGAAGCCCAAGTGTGTTTTTCTCCAAAAAAAACGCTACGATATATAAGAAGAACCAAATTGATAATTCTATATTTTTTTCTTCGGAAATAGTTTTGCTTAGTTACACATATTTTACCAGAATTATTACATTAATTAAAAGATTAACATTATAATAAAAAATATGCCCATGTATCAAAACTAAAATAAAAATAAAATTAACACTTGGGCAACCCTTATTCAACATGGCTTTTGTTTTTTTTTTGTCATCTGACATAAGTCAACCTGACATTTGCCAACTAGTACGAAATAGCCAGAACAAATTCCTCGGACCAAATCTGGTAGGGTGGGGAAATTTTTTACTCTCTCGAGAGCGCTCTATTTAGCAAGAAACAGCACAATTTTTCACTTGCGGAACGACTTCGGACTAAAAATGACTAAATCTGGCGGTCTGAAACTGTTTGAAACTAGGTACGGAACGCAACTAATGAGAATCATTTGGCCAGTTTATATTTCAGAGATCTCGGAGGAATCTGTATTCTCAGAAATATAAACACGCAATTCCTCATAAATATTTCTCCGTTTTGCTGTCAAAAAACTGAGGAAGATTTTTTTTGGATTCGTTGCTCAATTATTTTCTATCGCAGAAATCAAATAAAAGAATGAAAGGAAAAGCAAGTGTTTTTGAGGAATCTTGTTTACATTTAATGCTCCTGCTCTTTCAAAGTGACGGAGGAAAATTACTGAGCGCTCTGAAATATAAACTGACCAATTGTTAATTAACTGATTTAAAATGTTTCTATTTCTATAAATACATATACCTACAAAAAGGCATTAGGTTTACCTGTGTTCAACGTCAAACAATTATCGCAAAAATTCATCGAATCAATTAGAAACTAAACTCATTAAAAGAAGTGACATTTTCAGAAACTGAAATGGGATACAAGTTTTATAGTTTAGAACTCGAATACCGCAGAAAGAAAACAGTTTATTCGTGAATTTTCCAAGATTCTATGTAAGAATTTGTTTAGAATAAACGTAGGGGAAGTGGGGGCAAGATCGCACATTGGTACAAGACCGTTTTTGTACTATGTTGTATGAAAAAAATGGAAATGTCAACACTTACAATGAAAAACACGTGGCTTTTGGTATGATCGATCATGTCTTCCAGTATGAGGTAGTTCGGTTGAGAATTCGAGAAGTTACGATATAGTTTTCGTGATTTTTTGGAAAAACGTTATCATTCGGGTAAGATGTAAGTTGTGTTGTTACCAGTAAAATACTTAAAACTATTAACTTTTTCTTTTTTGTTATTAAAAAATACACATTGAAATTTTTTTATTGTGAATGAAAGGAGACATAAAGAAAAAAAAATCATAAAAACTCCGTGAACTTCGGATAAGATCTGAATGGGGCAAAACCGCACATGGGTGGTCTTGCATACGTCTTGCCCCTATGTTTTACTCTGTGCTTACTTCACAACCAACAGGCCATTATCTGAAAAGAAAAATCTGTGGTAGAAGTCACTGAAGAGCCCACCAAACCTTCCTCATTGCAAGAAGTTTCTAAAGCACCAATCGAAAAAAGGCACGTTCAATTGGCCGCCAAGTTTTCCGTATAAAACTGAGCTCCGGTTGCTAACAAAGAATAATAATAAGAGCAAGTCAACGTAAATGCCGGCATAAAAGGTAAGTGACAGGCTCCAAGGAATTTCGCTGAAAGTGAAGATGAATATACACAAGTGTTCCAGATTAGGGTTGCATCTTCTGCTTGGAGCTTTTTTCAAATCGAATCTATCTGATGGGTAAATTAAATGCACCATGTGCCCTGGGTGGGCTCTCGAAGCTTGTGCTAGAGTTGGAGCAGATGAAGAAGTCACATATAACTATGACTTTTGCAATAGATAGGGCGTTTTTTTTTGACAGTGTTTCCTAAAAGTGTATTATCTTTTTTTGAGTAATTTATTTATTTATTATGATAACTTTTAGATATTTAAGCCTTAGTGAATAAAAACCTTATTTTTATTAAAAGACGTTTTTCAATGGTTTTTAAGGCAGTCAAACACTAAAGGTACAGTCTTGCCCCCACTTCCCCTATATATACAGGGTGTCTAGCAAATAATTGATAACCTTACAACCAGTCATAGCTAGGCCTATTAAGACCTTTCAAAAAATTGTATGCGACCACGTCTATCTTAATCTCTCAGCAAGCACGCCATCAGCATCATCTGCAGAAGACCAGTGAAAACACTGCCAAAATTAGTCAGGAGTGCCGGCACTGATGTGGGTTTCACTAGGCCACCACCCACCACAACGAAACCCCTGGCTCGATGAAGAATGCAGGCTGGCAAAGAATGAGGCGTACCAAGCAATGCTACAGACTAGAACCAGAACTGCTGATAGAGCAGTCCGAGAGCTCTACGGGCAAAAAAGGAGGAAGGAAAGCCAACTTCTCAGGAGGAAAAAGAGAGAGCATGCAAAGCGGATGGTCGAGTCTATTGAGGACTGTAGCGGCAGGGGGATGTTTGAAAATTCTACCGAAGGGTGAGGCAATCTACCCTGGCCTACAAGGCCAGAACGGAAGCCTGCCGAGATGAGAGTGGGAATATGGTGGTAGACAAACAGTCGGTGCTGAGGATTTGGAAACAACACTTTTCTAGACTATACTAAACGAAGATGGCCAAAATTCCGCTGTTAGACAGAACACTCCATTCAACTTGGACGATGGTGGTCAAAATTTTCGTCAACACGACCCAAATGAAGTGCGATTAGCGATAGCCAAGCTTAAAGCGTACAAGGCTGCTGGTGCGGATGGCCTGCCTGCTAACCACAATATTTTTTTTCCGACTCAAAAAGTTGTTTTTTTCTTCATACAATTTTGAAACGTCAAAAGTGCCGTACGTGAAAAGTTAAAAGTTGGTGAACTTTTCCGTCTGCGTCTGCGGCTTTGTATGCGTCTACGTTCCGTTGTGTTTGCAACATTGAATTTGCGTATATTCAATATTTTGACAGCTCCGGCTCCAGTTCCGTCTCCGTCACCATTCTGTTCCTTTATGGATATTTTTTAGAACTTTCATTATTAGAACTTGTTTGGTTGGTTGGACTAAATAATAGCGAACTTCTTTGAATAGACGGCGGGCGTCGCTAAATAAACTCATTCAATAATATTTGTTTAGTATATTGCTTGATAAGCTATTTAAAAGAATAAGTTGTCTGCCTTGCCCTCATAACTGCTGAATTGAACTATTTTAATGTTTTTTTTAATTTTACCTAACTAAAAATATCTTGATAGCACAATCAAGATATCGGCTGACGAAATAGTACTTCTTTTGGATCATCTGTCTCTGTTTTGTTTATAATTTGCTTCAGCAGTTTTTTGTTTGTACTTTTTTTTTTTTAATTTTTTATTTTACAGTATTTTTGGCAGTGGAGATCAGATATTTTTACGGCCCAAAAAGTTTCTGCGTCAACCTCGAACTCCTCGCATGCTGGGCCGGCTGTATAACAAACTCCACAAATATCATTGATTGCCGATTGATATCAATTAATTTAAACTGTACTTTTGTTATTTCATAGAATTCGGCCATTTAAAACTACAATGTTATCTATTGAACTTATGTGTGCTTCAGATGAAGATAGCTTGTAATATATGATCAAGGTTTCCGTGAAAAGTCCAGTCAATTTATTCATCAACTATGCGGTTATTTTGGTAAATAAAGTTAAGACACAATTTTCTATTCCGCAAGAATATAAAATGCTTCGAATGTTATTTTAAAGTTTTTATACAAATAGATTGGTATTATCTTGTTTTTTGAAAAAAACCATCATGATTATATATGACCTTAATTATATTTGGTATAATTATTCAAGACACTCATCATAATAGAAAGGTTATACTTAAACCATCTAAAATTTGTATTGCTGTCAATAGCTCTTGAGGATGCACATGAATGTCTTCAATATCATTTGCAATAAATGGATTTTGTCACTAAAATTGGTTATGGTTGGTTGCAACTACATATTATCGGTGATTAAGAAATTATGTCAATACTATTTGTATACCTTCTGCTTTTTGAAAAGCTCAAGTGCATTTCTGTTTTTTTTTTTATTTTTTTCAAACAATGAAACTTTACATAATGATTGATTACAACATACAACAAACGGTGCCATTTAGGTAAACCTTGCTTTACAGTCCTAATAGACTCGTATAAGTACACAATATAGCTGCTGTATGATGAGCTACCGAAGGTACTCAAATAAACAATTTAAATGTTGCAACTTATTATTTATGTTAACATTTTTGTGCGGAAACCATTGCAGCGGAAAAAAATCAAAGACAAAAAAAAAATAAAAAATAAAAAGATATAAGTTAATCATCTGCCAGCAAATAAGTGGTTAGATACTTTTTTGTAAGATTGTTTTTTTGTTTTAAGTTTTACTTGGGTATCTGTGCTTCTAACATGAAATTCTAGAGAGACACGAACGGCCATGGCACACAATGTGGGCTACCATTAACAAATACAACACTCTATATTGCGAAACATCTAAAAATAAATAAGATTGAACAATAAGATACAAAATTGTACATATCTACAACAGCAACAAAAAAAAAATAACTTAACAGATGTTTAACTTAACGAGTATCTTTAAGAGCAACTCAATTGATGAGATCTTTGATTTTTTGAGGAGATTTTTTATTTTAAACTATAGCCGTGGGTAATTATTATTATTATTATTATTATTGCTAGACAGTAAGTAATTATCCTCAATTGGATGAGTTGAGTATATCTTTTTGTTAAGTGGCATATTTTGACGGATATGATCTTAGATCTTATATCTGAAGATGTTCGATGTTTATTTAATGAAAAATGTTTGCATAATACATGCTTATGTACGGATTTCTGCTATAGATCATTTGAAGATCCGTTTAGTTTTCAGAAAGGTCGTTGAAATGTTAATTTCTGAAGGCGTTGCCATAGATGGTACTATGCTACATGAACATGAATTAATGAAACAAATTGAAATGTAAGTTGGGTATTGGAATACATTTGTATAATACTTTAATATGTATTTTAATAATAAAACAAATATGTAGACGGATTCATTAAAAACATATGAACATTTTAATTTAACTCAAAAACTATGCTCAAAACCTCAAAATTTACGACTTTTTTTTAGGTTTTTGCCAAAAAGTCATAAAAATTTGAATTTTTAGGCAAAATTAAGTATGCACAATTAAAGTAAATTAAATTTCCTACGAAATGCATTCCTAAAATGTAATTTTCGGTTGAACGGCTTGGCCACTAGAGCGCGTTGAAAAAAGGCCATAATTGCATATTTCATCGAAAATCCAGATTTTATGTTAGTTTTTCACTTTTAACTCAAAAACTATGCTTGAAATTACAAAATTCTTGAATTTTAGTACAACTAAATTGAATTCCCTACAAATAACGTACCTTAATCATTTATTTTGGACAACCCGTGTAGCCGCTAGAGCTCGTTGAAACTTTACACCCCGACTCCACAAAATATCTGATAACCATATCAAGACATTATCATATATCTTCGCTGGGCAAATCATGTCATGATATTTCATTTCGTACTTCGACTGCATAGGAGTTTAATGGCTTATTTTTTGCGGATAAATGTGGAACTCTTCGGTTGTTGTATTTCTTGCCCAGGAAAATTAGACTTTCACTTCGAAAAAATTCCGACAATACTGAATTTCGGTAGAGAGCTTTATTATTATGTCTTAATCATTTTCCACAAAGTACCCTAAATTGTGCCGGGGCTAAAATTTTTAAGCGATCGAAGTTCAATTTTTAATAGACTCCACTGTCTATACTAATAAAATAATAATTACTGTGAAATTTTGACGAACATAAACAAAAAATAAAACTTTCAAAAACCACGGAAATAATAATTAAAAATAATGCAAATTAAACAAAATTAGATTTACAAAAATGAAACAAAAATTCACCCGCAAATACAGCGAACACCACTCCCATGAAAAGACACAAAATAATGAGACAAAAATGACATTTCTAGATAAAAAGCAACAAAAAACAACCATCTGTCAAATTCCATGTCAGAGATCCATGTCAAAATAAAATATCAGAGATAGATCGCTGACATCATATCATAAGATTAAATATCGCGACTCCACAAGACATTTCATGTCAAGATGAACATTCTGAGATGAATTATCTCCTGTAGAGTCGGGGTGTTATGCCATACGAGGCGAAACTGCTTAGTCAAGAAGCCCTTAACCAAAATTCAGTAGAGTAGGATTCAATAATGAGAAGATAACTTTGGTGAAGAATTTCACTCATCTATAAATGAAAAAATAATTTTTTTTAAGTTGTACCATGCTTACTTAACTTACGGCTATTTAAAATGTCACTACAGTATTTTTGGTTCAATTCGTTAAGCTCAGTTATTTTAGTATTAAAGAGTTTTTAAGTAATTGGGAAACTGAAACGATACAATCTCAAAAGCATTTACAGTTAGAGCGTATTCTTTGGACTGAAAATTGACCGAGAGCCTGGAGCATTCTATAGGTGCTTTAGGAAGAAAAAAATAATATACAAAAAATGCATATTTCATTTTTAAACTGAGTTTTTATGTAAGAACATTTAAATTCAAGATTTTGTTCTATATTTTCTCTACAAACCCCCCTCCCCCCCAAAAAAAATGCAGAAGTCACGGCACTATAAAAATTCATTGAAAAAAAAGCCATAGCTGACCGACTTTTGAAACAGCCTGACTTTTTATGAGGATTAAGTGAACTTTCGGATGGCATAATTTTTTTTTGAAAATTCCTAAAATGGAGTGCTAAAAATCGCTATGACCTTGAAAAATAATAAACTTTGAAAATTCATAAAAGAAAATCTATGCCTGACCAATTTCTGAAAATAGCTGACCTTTTATGAGAAATAAGTAAACTTTCAGATGACATACAATTTTTTTTTCAAAATTACACAAATGAGGTGCTAACAGTCTATACGACCTTGTAACGACCTTGAAAAAAATTAAATTCAAAAATTTATTAAAAAAGATCTAAGGCTGACCAATTTCTGAAATTAGCTGACCTTTTATCAGGATTGAGATACCTTTCGGATGGTATACATTTTTTTCGAATATCCCACAAATGAGGTGCTAAAAGTTCACGTGACCTTGTATTGACCTTGAAAAAACTTTAAAAAATGATTAAAAAAAACTATGCCTGACCAATTTCTGAAAATAGCTGACCTTTTATCACTATCCAGTGGCCCTTCATGTGGTATACTTTTTTTTCGAATATCCCCTAAATGAGGTGCCAAAAATCGCGGGTGACCTTGAAAAACTTCAACCTTGGATTCAAAATTTTCTAAGCCTGACCAATTTCTTAAACTACCTGACCTTTTATGACCAATTACTGACCTTTTAGACTGCATATTTTTTTTCCGAATTTTCCATATGTATGGGGTGCTAAAAGTTCAGAGCCGGGTTTGACCCACACTGATAACTTCCCATTGGTTCCCTTTGAAATTCGTCACCCGATGTTTTTTTATATAAGAAAATTACCAATCAAAAATCTTCGAAAAACTTATCAGTAATGAATGCTGTTTTATAAAAATATATGCGACACGAAAAATTTCAACAATTATGAGCAGTTTCTTTTGCAGTTTTTTGGCCTAAAAAAAAAAACCGTTAATTGAATTTTTTTTACAAACATTATCAGTTACTAATTATGGTATTGTGTGTAGACTAAAATTATCCGGGAGTTGATATCATTGGTTGTTCTCTAGATATTCGAGCCAAAAACCATTTGTTAACAATTTTTAGCAGTTTTTTTGCAGTTTTTTTGGCGTAGAAAAAAAAACGGTTATTGAATTTTTTTACAAACTCTACCAATTATCAACTATAACTTTGTGTACTAAATAAAATTAGCTTGAAGTTAATATCTTTGTGTGTTCTCAAGATATTCGATATTTTTTAACAATTTTAAATGTTTTTTTTTTTTATTAAAAAAAACTGTGGATTGCTTTTTTTAAGTATTACCAATAATGCCGAAGTCGATAGCATTATTTGTTCTAGAGATATTCGAGAAACAAGCCATTTTTCAACTTTTTTTTTTTTTAAATAACTGTAATAAAAAAAAAACCGCTGATTGAATGAATGTCCTTTCTGCACGAATGAATGTCCTTTCTGCACGTTATGACTTTATTATCTGTAATATAAAATTTATTTCAAGTCGGTATCTCTATGCGTTCTCGAGATATCGTGAACGAAAAAAAGCTTCCGAACGTACGAACGTACGTACACAGACATCTCTGTAACAACAATATAATCCGACTTCAGAGACCTTTAAACGTCGAGAAATGTCAAAATTTTCAATTTCACAAATCGGACCGATTACAATAACTTCCAATGGGATTTCGATTTTAACAATATGGTAGATGAGACTTATACAAATTTTATCTTGTCTCTTCTAGTGGCCAACTTTAATTGTTTTTAAATTCATAAATAAGTAAATTAAAAAAAAAAAAAAGGCAAAATCGAGACTCCAGAAATTTCAGTTACATGAACAGAATCAGAAAAAATTCTCAGTTTTCTTTAAAAATACTGGAAAAAAATGTTGGATTCTCTTGTTAAGTGTTAGTATGTACTTTACAGGCATTAGTATTTTAATATAATAAATGAAAAGCAAAAGAAGGAGCTTCAGAGGGAAAATCCGTTATTTTTTGCAAAAAAAAACTTCGAAAACAATCGAAATGGTTGCCTTAACCTCGTAGATTCTTTTTTTTCGGATTTTCCATTTTAAGATCTTTGATGGTAGAACGTCAAATATCAGGCTACATTTGATGTATTAATAAACTATTCACAATATATATTAATAAACTCATTTTATCTTATCTAAATCATTTAAGTATAAAAATCTATTGGGGAGGCAAAAATTTTAATTTTTTTCAAGCTAAAAAATTTTGAAAAATAATATGTCATTGCCTCAAATCTCCTCTTTAAAATTATAATAAATTTTAATGGTTACAGAGGGGGAAAGGTGAGGCAGGGAAGAAATTTTCTTTGAATTTTCACCAAAAACTCGATTAAAATTTAACAACAAAAATTAAAAGAAGCTAGCAACTAGGCACTTAAAAATAGAATATTTAAGGCTTAATCATCCAAATGATTTTTAAAAATTCTAAATTCAAAAGTTGATGGCAAATTTCAGTAGATTACACGATTATTTCTCCAATCCTTATCTTTCATAAAAACAACAGGTATTTCAATGTGAATTTAACAAAGATCTATATGCTTCCACTAAATAATTTGTAACTTAAAAAATAACAGTTCTTCACAAAAAAAAAACACGAATTTTAACAAAATGCATGACTTATACATAAAATATATGGATGTAATTTATTTTATAGAATAATTAAGAAAAAAAGAATGCTAGTTTCTTGAATAAGATTTTTTATTTTATTTTAAAACTTTTTCTAAACAGCCGGAAGAAAAATAAATATGCATTTGAGAAACTTTTCAGAAGTTATTAGAGCATTTATGAACGTTAAAAAAAAATGTTTCAATACTTTTCTTAAAAAAAATAAATTAAAAAAATGGCGCAAAATTTTAAACAGCTTGATGTTAAGGTATAAGCATGATACTACTTAACAATTTTCTAACCTTGAAACTCTTTTTTAAAATATTCTTAGTTTTATTCTTATTATTCTTATTTTTTTTTTAACAAAAGCTGGGACGATTGAGTTTTTTTTTTTCTTTCTTCTTTTTTTAAAGAAATACAAAAGATGTGATTTTATAGTTTTTAGAATGTCATAAAAACTAAAAATACAGCAACTATTTAGGTGAGCTATCACCAAGCTTGTAACCTCCATTTTCTTAAAAAAAAAAAAAGAATCGAATTGCAATGTTCATCAAAAACGTGGGTAGTTTTATTTGCACCTTAATGCAATTTAATTTTAAATTATTTATTATTTTCAATTTAATATCAACAATGTTTTACTCTTGTCAAAGCTAACAAAAAAATTAAACTTGAAATTTATATTCATCACATCTTTCAGCAATAAATTGAATTGATAAATAAACGAAAGAGCTGTTGTTCGAACTTCAGTTTGTTATTCCATTCAAAGAATGTTACATTATTAGTTAATTTTATAACGCAGTTTTTTTTTTGGAATAGAAAATTTGCAAGTATTTAATAGTCTGCTGATAGAAAAGGTATTTTTATTTGTTTCTTTAGAGCTTTAGACTAGAACATCTGTAGAAACATCTGTAGGAAAATAAAACATCTAACCCGAATAAAACTTTTTACGGTATAGGAAGACATAAAAAAAGGCCCCAAATAATTGCAAACGAATAAACTATTTGAAGGACGCCTCTCAGTATAATAGACAATAAGGTAGGTTAATAAAATTTGATACTTGGGCATTTATTTTTAAATACCTTACAAGAATATAAATATAGACATGTATTTTTTATATATTTTTATATATGTAAATAAAGAAGATTTGTTCGGTTTAATCAACTATCTCATCCTTTCCGAGTTATTGGAAAAGGTTAGTATAAATTATTAAACAATAAAAAGTAAATAAATTTGATGGCACAACAGCTCATGAAGAACTAGGGCCTAGTGACTTAGGGTTAGGTTAGGTTAGGTTGGAAGGAGTGATGATTCGGCAAAATCGCGCCATCTCACTTGGATCTCATATGATCCATTACGCTCCCCAGGATGTAGGTAAGGTAGGTGCGAGAAGGGGTTTTGAGTGGAGTGGAATGGGTGGAAGTTTAGGTATAAGGTGCCTGCCTGAACTATCTTGAATTCTGAATGAATTTCAGGGGTCACCATTGTTTGGCAAACTTCATTTGGCATTTCTTGTTTCGCCTTAGTCGTTAAATATTTTGTTTAATTCGCAATTCTTAATTGGCAATTTACATTTTGTTTTTTATTCATTACGTTTTTCAATCGTTCTGCAATTAACATTCGGCGGTTTTATATTTCGCTTTTTGTTAAAAATATTTTCAATCATTTCGCAAAATTCATTTGGCAAATTATTCCTTAGTTTTTCTTTGTTAAATTGTTTATTATTTGGCCAAGTGTTTTTTCGCAAAATATTGTTTCGCCGTTTCATTATTTTGGGAAATAACGCTTCGCCGTTTAATCATTTCGAGAAATATCGTCAAGCCGTTTTATTATTTCGTTAAAAGATCATTTCGCCGTTTAGTTTTTTTGTAATGGTTTGACCAATCATTACCATCGTCTCTTTTCAAGATTAATTATGTTTTTTATTTGAGAAGTGTATAAAATTTTTTGTTTATTTTATTTTGAAATAAAAATGAAATTAAGTAAAATCTCTTGTTTAAAATTTTTGACATCCCTTTTGTCGTTCAAAGTATTTAGAGGATTTTAACATTTTACTCCAAGGAAAAAAGGGTTTTAAGCAATTGGGCAGTTATTTTCGTAGGTGCATTATATTTTGTATATTCTCTATTCAGTGTTTTTTCGCTAAATTTCGCGCGAAATTTTAAGGCATGTAATTTAATGGAAGCCAAAACATTGTCAAACAATTGAATGCCAAATAAAAAAAAGCTGAACAACAAATTGTCAAATAAAAAAAAGCGAAATAACAAAATGCTGAATGAAAAATAGCAAAATAATAAAATGCCAAATAAGAAAAAGCCAAATAACAAAATGCCAAATAAAAAATTGTCAAACCTAAAAATGCCAATCAAACACAATATTAAGTGAAAATTGCGAAATGAAAATTTCGAAATAACAAAATGCTAAATAAAAAAATGCGAAACGAGAAACGGCGAAATGTATCACTGCGAAACGTTAATTTGCCAAACAATTCTGGCGAAACATACCATACCCGAATTTCAGGATGTTTTTGAGAGGCATGTTTGAGATGTCACCCAATTCGTCGAAGAAGTATTTTTCGAGGGCAGCCCCAGCCTAGCAAGAACCAGGAAATTCTTGCTAGGCTGGGGCATTCACATAAAAAGTGAAAAGAGCCCTCTTCCGCCTCTTTATCCTGACACCCACTACATAAATCAGATATGATAATGCCCATTCTGTTCATGTGGGTTCCCATTGATCTGTGACCTTTTAGGATTCCAATAAGGAGAGATAATTGAGGCCTGCTTTTCTTGAGTAGGTATTCTGTTTTTTTCTTTGAAATACTCGGCCACAGATTCCTTGAAACCCGACAAGTGTCAAGTGTTGACCACCTGTAATTTGCGGCTATAAAAAAATTCTGGTGGATATTATCCTTTTATTGCTCCAGTGGTACGAGTACCGAAGATTCGGTTTGGCTTGGATCAAGAGATGATCCGTTTTTGGCCAGTTCATTTGCCATTTCGTTCTTGTATATAACACAGTGTCCTGGGACCCAACAAAGGGTAACTGTGTTTGTTGCACTGAGAGATCTCAGGTCATTGCGGCAACGTTCTACCAGCTTTGACTTTGTGGCGATTGAGGAAATAGCTTTAATTGTCACTTGGCTATCTATGAAGATGTCGATATTTCTATTAACTACTTCATGTGTGACAAGATGCTTTGCGGTTTCGCAAACAGCTAGTACTTCCGCTTGGAAGACACTGCAAAAGTTTGGCAGCTTTACTGATCTGTAAATGTGTGGATTATATGAATAGATGCCTGACCCTACCCTTCATTTGTCTTAGATCCGTCCGTGAATACCGACACATGATTTGCATTTATGACCCTGTTTTCTTTTCAGAATTCCATCTATTAGAGCCACTGGGTTAAAATCTTTGATCTAGTCTGTTATTTGCATGTCTATGTCAGTGAAGTTCGTTATAGTTTTATGACCTTAATGATGGCCTCTTTTCCAATTATTGCACTGCTAAAGTCTTAAAGCACTTTTGTCCGCTATCTCTTTTGTAAACAGATCGAGTGGGGCTAGTGAAAGGAATGTTTCTAGGGATGCGGTTTGGTGTAGTTCTAATGGAACTGGTGGTACCAATACGCGCTAGTCTCTGAATTTTTGTCATGGTTTTAAGATAAGCGCCTGGAGATGACAGGATTCCTTCGGAATTCTATATGCATTGTACGTCCGAATTCCTGTTTTCATTAACCAAAGAATTCAATAGAATCTTCGAAACTGCAGAAGTGCCAGCAAGTTTTAAAAAAGCAATCATTTATCCGCTACATAAAAAAGGTGCATACGATAATCCCGATAATTACCGGGGCATTTCATTTTTGAATTCTTCAGTGAAGTTATTCAGCACGTTGATTTTTAAAAGGCTCACGGACTGGGTTAACCATAAAAACATACTCAACATGTTTCAAGCTGGTTTTAGGAAAAGCCACTCGACTGTAGACCAGATATTCACCTTGTATCACATTGCAGATAACTTTAAAAGCAAAAAGAAAAAGCTATATGCTTTCTTCGTAGATTTCCGAGCTGCCTTTGACTCCATTGCCCGTGAATCATTGTTTTATAAACTATATAGTTTAGGAATGTCAAGCAAAGTTGTGAATCTGCTTAAAGCAATGTATGAAAACAATGTGTCCTACGTTTGGGACGGTAAATTTACGTCGGATAACTTTGAAACGCAAATGGGAGTCAGACAAGGATGTGTGTTGAGTACTTTGCTCTTCATTTTGTTTATAAATGATATTGTGGAGGAAGTTGGAGGGGGCATTGAGTTCGGAGGTTTGTGCATACCGTGCCTCATCTTTGCCGATGATATTGTTTTTCTGGCGGAATCAGTTAACGGAATGCAGCAGATGATCAACCGCCTAGAACGCTACTGTGATCTTTGGAATCTGACTGTGAACCTTGGAAAATCAAAAATGATGATTTTCAGGGATGGAGGTGGAAGATACTCGAGAAAGGAAAGGTGGAGTTACAAAGGTCAGAATTTGGAAATTGTGCGTGAGTATAAGTACCTCGGTATCGTGATCTGTCCAAACCTTAACTTCAATAAGCATTTTCAAGCAAAATTAGCTGAGGCGAAGAGAGCTATTTCCTCAGTCTGGGCACGTTGCATGGAGAGTAGGTTTGTGGACCATAGCGCAAAGGTACAGATATTTCGTGCCACTGCTTCCTCCATTATGATGTATGGTGCCCAAGTGTGGGGTTACTGCCAGTTTGAAGTCGTAGAAAAGTTTCTAAGATATTTCCTTAAGAGAATTTTTCGATTGCCGGTCTGTACTCCAAACTACATGGTTCATCTTGAGACAACTATGCCACCGTTATTCTTAGATACACTAAAGCTGCATTTTGAATATATATTGAAGCTGCTAGATATGGATGAAGGAAGACTGCCCTATTTGGTCCTCAAGTCAATAATTTCTTTGAGAGGTAACCTCGTTAAAAAATGGGAAGAATTGGGAGTTGTTTGTGGAGAAAGAGTTCATATTCAAACAGAGATCAGTCCTGCTATTTTAAGAAACTTGTTTGAAAATTTATTGGATGGTGTAACTCGTTCAGCTTACAGCGGTTACGTCATGGAAGCGCAATCTTCTCAATATAGGATGATTTATAGCCAGCTCGACTACAATTTGCAAGAAAGCTCTTACTTCTTAAATCGATTGCCACTTTCAATGATAAGTGTGATATTTAAAGTAAGAGGGGAAATGATTAACCTCAACTACATTCCGCATCGCCCTGACCTACCCATTATGTGTGATATTTGCAACCTCAAGGAAAGAGAAGATGTTTATCACTTTATTGCCAGATGTCCAATTCTGAGGGAGTTTCGTGTTAGATTCTTTGGTAAAACCATAATGAATATGAACGAAGTTTTAGGTATTCTGAATGGAAGTCTTGGTTGGGAGAAGTTATATAAATTCACAACGATGGCACTGAATTATAGAACCCGAATAATTGAAGGCGACTTTTAAAATTTTAATATAATTTCAAAAACAAAAATGTAATAGTTGTAATAATGTCATTCTGGTAGACGGCCTAAGGCCAAACCATACTAAACTTATGCTAAAAATTATTGTTTACATTGAACATTTGGAATATAAATAAAGTTTCTATAACTAACTAACTAACTAACTAGATAAGTTTTCTTACATAAAGCTGGCCACCAGACCAAGCAACCGTACGTTAAGATTGGCCTCATTATGGCTGTGTATACATCCAATGAATGGTTCTATGGCTGGATCCCTAACTTTTATCAAAAATTCTACTGCAAGTGTAGAGTGCTATTGAGGCTTTTTTCTCTCTTTCTTTAATGTTTTCTTGCCAGTTTAGTTTACAATCAAGTATCACGCCGAGATAGCTATTTGGCCGTGCCCGAAACCCGAAGTGGTACTCCGTCAATGTTTGGCGGGTCTATGCTCGGAATATTTTGATGGACCTTATATTGAAATTATACTATTCCTCAATCCAATAAGCCGCAAATAGGTATTCGAGACATACAACATTTTAAAACTTTTTGTTTTTTAAGAAAATCAGTAATTTAGTTTTTTGAAAAGCTTTTTTGCACGTTATGAGGCCCTTTTTATCTGTAAAATAAAATTTATTTAAAGAAGACATCTTTATTAGCTCTTGAGATCTCATCAAATTTGGTGCGTTAACTCGGGATTTACTGAGCAGATGCTTTTAATATTTTATTCTCAGAGTGTTAGCTCGTTTCACATAATTTTCTTTAAAAAAAAACTTGTTTCTTAAGTTGACTGTAAATAAATTAATGTCCAGAGTAAACTAACTCTGATTTAACTTGCTACTGAAAAATTGGACCCAAGACTTTTCTATGTCTCGTTGCATTTTTTGTGACTTTAAGGAAGAAATATCGAATTTAGAAGCTTTTTAATGTTAATTCTATAAATTTTAAAATAAAGAATTAAAAATGAAATTTGTAATCTTTTCAGCCAAGACCACCCAGGACAATGAGACTATCAGTAAATGTCAGTCCAAAAAATACCAACTCTTCTCAGATGATTTGAAGGTTGTATCAGCAAATCATCATATTTAACGAATAAAAACTATATAGTCCCACAGTAACAATGACAGTGACGCAAATAAATAGAAAAGTTTTCTATAAATGTTTGGCGTAATTTTATGCAACTTATATTATATCTTTGAATTTGTAAAAGTTAACAGAATATGGATGAATATGAATGAAGTCATAAAGATTAACAAATCAATAACCTTTATATATACGCTTATGCGAATAACGTTATGTTAATTACTACCCCGAGATACGACAGTGTTAAAATCGTACAACAATTCAATATTAATTTACATCACATATAGATACACATGGGGAACTCCAGACTATAAAACCATTTATTTTACTACACAGAACCTTTGCCATTTCAGAATCAACTGAAATATACAATACTATCGGCAAGATATGTCTAAATCAATTAACATGAATGTAATATATTCATCAAAAGCAGTAAGTTCCATTCTAATATTATTACCAAATGGCAATTATTATGCAAGAATCTGTGAATTTATATATTGAACCTAAAATGAAATAAAGAATCTGATAGCCAAGCGAATAAATTAGCACGAACGTGAAGAATCTCAAAACGAACATTTAATTTTAATACATAGTTGGAATAGCTTTTTATTAGATGGAACACGCTTACTATACAAATTTGTTTGTTTTTATTTTTTAAAAGCCATTAGCTTCCAATCATTTATATGTGATCGAGAAAAGCCTCTAAGCAAAGTGTAGTGAGTGTACTACCATCACAGTTTCATATATATAATTTTTAATTAAATATAATTTACATGACGGAACCCATACGAGCCGATTCCCATACCTAATCCATGTTTTGAATAATATATATATTCAAATTTCATAGATGCTACATAATACCGTGTCTATACTACTACCGCCCTTCCGTGGGTATGGATTTCTTTATGCAGACGTTATACACTCGTACTTCCTCATCCGACGACGAACGCCAAGCATTGATTTCAAAAAAATATAATCGTAAAGATGAATCTATCTTGTTTTGAATATTTATACATTTAATAGAGTTTGCTGTTGGATGCTGTGGTGATGAAGTAATTTATTGCAAAGATTTTGCTCATATTTTAATAGCTCTATACAATATAATACCCTTCTTTATATCCCCCGCCATTTTAGTAAACCGTCGTCGCGACGGAATTGGGTGGACAGTGATTGATAATCGTTTTCAATTACATTATAAGGTTGATTTAAAAAAAAAAAATAATTAAAAAATTGTTTTATTTTTGTTAAAAAAAAGAGAGATAGACGATAACTGATGATGGGATAGGAAAATCTCGAAAACATTTATCTACTAATAAGATAGTACACATAATTTATTTTGCACAATATTATACCTACATATTTTGATTTACTCATAATCAATGACTTATTTGTTAATAGATTTTACTAAATTAAAGAGCATTTTTTTGAAGTCATTCTGAGAGGCAAAAAAAATATAGGTAAGTACATAATAAGTCTTATATTTTTCATATACAGGGTGATCGGTATAAGATGCACCAAACTGTTGGAGCGAGTAGGTTGGGTTAAGACAAGAAAAAAATCGTATGGGAGGGGGGGGGGGGGGTGGGTTTATTTCCCTCCATTTAGGCAGGAGGGGCAATTTTTTAAAAAATTAACTTAAAACAGAAAAAAAAATATTTAAAAACAACGGTACAATTTAAAATGCCATGCTATACCTTTTTGGAAAGCCTAAAATCTCTTCTTTGATTTTCACTTTAAATTAAGTTGTGTTAGTGAATAGTTTTTGAAAAATTAATTTCCAAACTCGACATTTTGAAAAAAAAAAAAATTTCAAACTCATTTTTTTTCAAAATTTTATGTAATTAAGTATAATTTTTATTTTCAAAATTTAATAGTCTTATTAATTTTCAATAAAAAACTGAAAACCGGGTGTTAAAATGTATCTTAGTTTTTAAGAAATTAAAAAAAATAAAAAGTACCCTTTTCCAAGAAAAAAACACTTTTTTGTTTGTTCTATCTTTGCATAAACAACATTAGTTTTATTAGCAAGTAATACAAGAAATAACTTTATTAACTAGCCTATTCTAATAAAAATTAATGATACTATAAGAAATTTTTGATATGATCCCCACTCTTTAGAAGACAAAGGTTGTATCTTCTTCTATCGTATATGTGTTCGGGAACATCTCCACATATTCATTAAATAACTCGCCTGGATTTTTTTTGTAACAAAATGGCCTGTGAAAAACTTTAAGAGAATCAAAATACCTACAAAATGTGGTATTAATAATCTCTGAGACTTTTTTCATCTTTAAGTTATAGCTTGTCAAAGTTCACCTATATGTAATGGGGTTCAATGGAATGTTTAGCTTTAAGACACCCCTCCTGCCTCTCCTGTGGCATTTACTCCACCAAATTCTATGACAACCTTGTAGAGGAGGGTTTGTGAAATATCTCTGTGGAAGATCATTTCTTAAAATTGTAAAATTATTCATCAACTTTTGTATTTTAAAAATCGAAAATCACATTGATGGCGGTTTCAAACACACCTCTCGTGCGAAATTTGTTACCCCTCCTCAAAAATTTGTATTCAAAAATGTAGCCTTATATTTTGGCTTAATTTAAAGACTCCAATCTTGAAGATCCGATCACAAAGACGTAAGTTATAGCCAACAATATCACTCGATGTTGAATTATTTTTCATTATTTTAAAGTTATGGGTTGGTTTTGATTTCTTTGCTCAAACCGAGTCAAATGTTTGCTAACAAAATTTCGTAAAAAATTAAAAAAAAAAAGTACAAAATCTAGTTTCGTTCGCGCGGTGTTTTGTTTATAATTAAAAAAAAAACCCATCAACTTTTCATAAATAACCTAATCTACAAATTGCATTTCATAGGTTTTTTTCCGCCAAACCATTTGGGCTCAAGATTTCTTTAGTCCCAAAAACTATTTTTTCCATTCCGAAACTCTATTTGTTTCTTAACCCATTTCCGGCGACTACCAGTTCCAGTTGACTTAGAAACTTGAAATTTCAAATACTGGATATTTTTTGTGTAATTAGAGGAAATATTAATAAAATTGGAAAAGCTTTTGGCTTCGCAGAAAATTCGTGTTGCGTTTTCGCAACGCCCGCGAAAGCAGTATCAAAATCATTGAAATAAAATTTTCTTATATGGAATACCTACCTGGACCTTATATGAAAATTAGTAAAATTATCAAAAGTAAAAGAAAAAAATTGACTGAAAAACAAATATTTTTTTTTTCAAAAATGAAAAAAAAAATCAAAAGGCTCATTTTTCCCAAACTTTTCTAAAAATGAAGACTAAAATTATCTATTTATTGTATAAGTTTGAAGTTTCTGAAAACAACCATTAAAAAGATAAAAATCAAAAACTGCAAAAAAAAAATTGACATACAAAAATTGAGTTTTTTTTTTCAAAAATTTAAAAAAAATCAAAAAACTTTTTTTATTTTTTTTTTTCAAAAATCTAGACTAAAATAACCTATACGTCCAGAAGTAAATGCCATAGGTAAATGTGCAGAATGTAATCTCGAAAGAAACTATAGAAATCAAAACATTGCCATCATGTCAGATAGCCAAGCCGCTCTCAAAGCCCTAAACTCATATACTATCAGCTCAAAACTAGTATGGGAGTGTGTGGGCAGTCTAAACGAATTAGGCAAGAAAAATAATGTCACACTTCATTAGGTACCAGGCCACATCGGCGTCCAGGGCAATGAAGAGGCAGACTCCTTAGCAAAACTAGGGGCAGCCACACTCCTAACGGGGCCAGAACCCTACTGCGGTATAGGAGAAAACGTGATCAAAAATAATATCAAAACAGAAGGGGAGTACAAAAGATTAAAAAACTGGAAAGAACTCCCTAAGCTGAGGCAGGCGAAACTCCTTATTGGTAACTTCAACCAGGAACGATTCCAAGTCTGCATCAGCTTAAGTAGAAAAAAAAAACTACGCATTATAACGGAAACGGGCCTCCTCACAGGCCACTGTAAGCTAAGAAGACACCTTAGTATTCAGCAGTGCCACTTGCAGATTCTGCAATGCCCATGAGAAGACGCCGGCAACTGTGATGCACTCATGCACCAAAGACATAGATACCTGGGACATCACCAGATAGAAGAGAGCAGACTATCCTCTCTTAAAATACCCCAAATACTAAAATTCCTCAAGGAATCTAATGTAAATGAGCAACCTTATCACACAACTCTAGATAGGAGGCACAATAGATCTTAAGGTCGCAGTGTAATAACACCCAAAATTTTCCTTCATTCATTCATACCTATACGTTGCGAAAACGCAACGTATAGTGCTTTCATCTCACCTGTCAGACGGGGCAACTCATATAAATTGCGTCAACATTTTTTCAGAATATAATTTGAACCTTTATTTACCTGTAGCTAACAATATTTTTTGAAAAATTTTAATTCTGATGGAATTTTTTAATATTTCAAAAATGCTACCTCAGAATTTCGAAAATTTCATACATATTTTGAAAGTGCAAATCATCACGAAAAAAAAAAAAAATTAAATAAATCCAAAAATAGGTCGATTAGATAATTCAATTAACTCTCAAATTCATTACAAGGTTTATCTAAATTTATCATCAGTTAAGTTACAGAAGTTCTCAAGTATGACGTTGCGTTGTCGCACGGCTAGCCGGAAATGGGTTAAGGCTATTGTTAAAATGATCACATAATTAGTAAATTAGAGTTATGGGAAAGAAAAAGTAGATCTTCAATGAGTGCTTGAGTCTAAATGGTATGTTGGAGAAGAAAATTTGTTTGATAGAATTTGTAAGTAATTATGCATGTATTTACATATTATAGAGGAGTTATTTTTTTTTTTTTTACAAAAAATTAATATTTTTCTTTTAATAACAAGCAACTGCATAAAAACGAGGATTTTGTACGTTTACGTGGGAAAATATTGTAAAAAAACCTCAAATTTGGTTTGCAATTAGACAAAAAAGACCCTTGACCCAGACATTTCCTCTCATTTTACTTTTTTAAAGGCATTTTATTTAAACTAATAGCTGTTTACGCCATATAATTTATTTAATTTATGTTTCCTTGGTTTTGGCAATAGAAACCCATCAATTTGACACTTAAATCAACTCTCTAGGGCAATTGCTTCCTCAATTGCAGCAAAAATCGGAAAATTCAAGATGACGGCGGATTTTTCAAGATGGTGGCCAAACGCCACCCCAAAATGCTTGGGAACTTTCAGATATAATTTCCTAAACAACATCCACTATATACAAAACATTTGTATATAGATCTTAAACTGCAGCTTAGTAAAACATTAGCTTGGCAAACAAGTATGAATACGCGCCAATATGTTTGGTTATTTTATTGATTAATGGATGATCCTCAACATCATTTCAAAAAAAATATTTATGTTTTGCAAAAACTAATAGCAACAATTAATCTTTTGGATATAATTATGTGTGATCTGAGTTCTTTGAAGATATTAATAATCTTTGTCCAGTAGTCATAATAATTTAATTTGATAAATTAAAATTAAGTATGAACAAAAGAGTTGGCCATTTAAAGCCATAATTTCAGCAAATACTTATTAATCACAGAGCCCATACATGTAAATCATCTAAAAGTCAACCGAGTCCAAAAAATATCTATCAGACATTAAATGTTTTTGCCTATGTACAATACCTACAATTGTATTATTTGTTGAAAAAAAAAAAAAAACAGTTTTATATTAGATTCTTGTATTGCTCGATAATAATATGTATATTAAAACTGTTTTAAATAATTTGCAGAAATTTATAAGGAATTTAAATTATTTTGTATGTACTTGTTTTGTATTTGTTTTTATACTGAATTTAAATTATTTTGTATTTTTTTTATTATGTACTTTATTTATTTATTTATTTATTTAATAAGTCTACAAGCGTTTACAGCTAACAGATTATGGGAAATAATATAATATTTATGTATAATAATAATTAAAATGAAAATAATAGGACTAAATTAGCCTTAAACAAATTCAGAGCTGCTTAGTTCAATAAATTGGCAAACTTCATTGAAATGCCTAACGCCCAATTTCTTCACATAGGTACTAAGCTAGCTTAGAACCCGGTCCAGCTGGACCAGGTACTAGCTCTGGTACTGGGTCCTAACAAAAAGTTAGTACCTGAGCATTTCTTCACATTCCTAGTACCCGATCTAAGTTCACACAGCGGTACTAGGAACCTAATACGTCTAAAACTGGTCTAATACTGATTTTGACAACATTTTGGCATTTTAAAAATTATTTTGATATTTATTTAACATTTACATCAGTTTTTGTGAAGATTTGAATAAATTTCAAACAGAATTTGCCTGCCTTTGATCTATTTATTATGTTTTCTGTATGTCAAATTGTTAAATAAATAAAATACATTTAATATTAGAAGATGAATATAATAATTATATTGTCGTGTGTTGCATTGAATTTCTTTTTATTAAAAATATGTGAATATCGATTTTGTGTTTGTTGTAATGATTTCGCCAAACTTGTGAATTTTCGTAGTATTTAGAATTAAGTTTTTGTGTTCGCGTTTAATCACGGGCCTACTAATGGGATTACAAATTTCGCCGGCTTCAAAATTTGTGCGCACAATTCAAATATTAGGTGAAATATTTGACCGATCATCAATTCCATTTTTTAACAATGTTTAGTCCGCCAACGATATTTTCCGGTTACTTCAAGGGTCAAGGAATCGGTAAAATGCATAAGCGGCCACTTCAAATCCTGAAAATTTTGCTGGCTTTTATGCAATGCAAAACCTTTGGTTACCAATATTTTCATAAAATCGGAAACCGCTATATAGATAATGCATCGAACGTCTTGACTATTTTTAAAAAGTTGAAAATCTAAAAACAAATAAAATTAGAAGAAAAAAAAAAACGCGAAAAGAATTGTCATCACCAAAACGAAATCCATTTTCTACACAAAAACATAACCTATTATACAAAATTGAAAAACCCAAAAAAACTAGAATCAAAATTAACAATGTTAATAAAAAAACGCACTATTTCTTCAGAATAACAGGCAAGAAATGATGAAACCAAATGCAATTAATTGCTCTGATTTGAGTATTAACCTGCTACACTGTCGATTTCGAGGTCCTAGCTTAAACCAAGTCCTAACTAGTACTCGGTACCAATTTGACAGGACTAGGGCTTAGTACTTATGTGAAGAAATCATTTGGTACCGATTTGAGTACTAACAACTGGTATAATAACAAGGTCCTAGCTGATTTTGAGGAGCTAGCTAGTACTGAGTCCTAACTAGTACTCGGTATCAAATTGGCAGGACTAAGCCTTAGTACTTGTGTGAAGAAATGAGTTGATACCGATTTGAGTACTAACTTTAGGACTAGTACCGGTACTAGAGTTAGGACTCTGTGAAGAAATTGGCTGTAATTGATCTAAACACTGGTTCATTACTACCATAGCATGTTTTGTGATATTGCTCAAAAAGCAAATTCCTGGAACGTAATGATCTTAACGGTGCATAAATTGGCATTAAAGAGAGTAAGGCAGGACATCTAATATGATAGCTTAATATGTCCCTCACAAGCATTATACCATTAATAGTTCGTCTTGATTCAAGGGATTTAATACCGAGGAATAAACATCTCGATTTATAATTTGAAATAAATCTCCATTTCATTTTATACGAAATATAAATTTCGTAAAACGTCTCTGAATCTTTTCAATACGAAGAGAGAAGGTCTTAAAATTCGGATTCCATATAACGTCTGCATACTCAAGTATAGATCTTACTAGAGTCATATAAAGGGATAATAACGCGTGAGGATCACTAAAATTGCCACAATTTCGCTTGATAAATCCAAGAATTGAATTAGCTCTTCCGACAACATACTCAACATGAGATTTAAAAGAGAAAGTTGAGTCAAGCTTAATGCCTAAATCTTTAATTTTTTCTACACGAGAGAGAGTGGGTTAGACTCAATTATATAATCAAAGCTTATACAAGTATTACACTTAAAAAAGGATATAGCGCTACATTTTCGTGTGTTCAATTTTAGAAAATTTGAATTACACCATTCTGAGACACGATTAATATCAGACTGTATGAGAAAACAATCTTCAACGCAAGTGATTTCTAAAAATAGTTTAAGATCATCTGCATAAAGGAGGCACTGGGAATGTTTTATTATAGATGTAATGTCATTTATAAAAATATTGAAGAAAAGGGGACCCAGATGGCTACCCTGAGGCACACCCAAGCTACATTCAATAGATCTCGAAAAAGAATTATTAATAATTATTTTTTGAGACCTACCAATGAGGTATGATGAGATCCAATTCAAGAAAGCAGAGTGGAAACCAAATTGTTCTAGTTTACGCAATAAAATGGTATGGCTCAAAGAATCAAAAGCCTTGCTGAAGTCTGTGTAAATTGCGTCAACTTGACTCTTTTTCTCAATAGATTTTATAATATAAGCTGAAAAAAGTGCCATATTTGTTGTGGTAGAACGTCCAGAAACAAAACCATGCTGCAGATCTGATATAGATTCCCTGGTTAAGAATTCTAATTTAGTTTTGACGATACTCTCAAACAATTTAGGAATTAATGATAGTTTGGAAATGACTCTGTAATTTTCTATTAGATTCTTGGATCCAGATTTATGAATAGGCACAAGATAAGAGATTTTCCATTCCTTAAGAAAGTTTCCTTCCGAAAGGGATTTATTGAATAAGCAAAGCAAAGGAAAGCAGAGCGATGTCGAGCAATTTTTGAGAAATATAGCAGGTATCCCGTCAGCGCCAGGTATTATTTTAGGCTTCAACGATTGAAGCTCCAGCAGCACATCGTTACAACTTAATTGTAGTGCACCAATATCAACCTTACTTGGTATAATGGGCATACTTGTTAAGTTATTGGCATTATGAGTTGAGTATACAGATTGAAAGAAATCAGCAAATAAATCTAGTATCGAGGTGATGTTCGAAGCTTCGATATTCCTAAAGGACATGTTTTTTTGGATAACCAGTAGATTTTCTCTTCGTATTGACAAATGACCAGAACGCATTACTGTTAGATATGACATTATCTTCAATATTCATGATAAAACCCCTGTAAAGGAACTTATTAAGAATAAAAAAGTCTTGAGCTTAATATATTTAGATAACCATCTTATGCATAACAACTAAACATCGAAGTGGAATAACATGTAGGTTGTGTGTAGGTAAAATTAAATTAAAAAAATACGTTCACTTGATACCTAGATTTTTTTAACTTTTACACAAATTAAATAAGACAAACTCTCAAATAGAAACAACATACAATTTTAAGCTATCAAAGCAGGAATGACTGAAAATTGAATTCATTCAATCTTGTATTATATTTGGAAATTTTAATGTTCATAAAAACAATTGTATCTGTTCTCGATAATTAAAGTGGCAACAAATGTTAAATACAAGAATAATATTCTCAGTATATTTTAACGTTTGACACTTCAAAATACACTCGTTCCGATCTATCTATCTATTCCTCGTACGTTTTAATTCTTCGACCACCGTTGTAATTTTAAAATGTACATTTTTTGAAGAAAGCCTTAAATGCAGGTCATGGCAATATCACGAACTTGATCCCTGCCGATATGTTTTCAACACCTACAGACTACTGCACTCCTACTCTGGATTTCAGTGGGGATTTTAATGTTGTTTTTCCACCCAGGCAGGATTGGAAGGACGACATCGTGCTGAGAGACTTCGACACAACTATTTTCACCGATGGTTCAAAGACTGAGTGTGGTGTCGGTTCAGGAATCTTTTCCGAATCTCTGAATATCTCTAAATCTTATAGGCTACCCAAATTTTCCAGTGTTTTTCAAGCGGATTTACTGGCAATTAGGGAAGCAAAGCATGCAAATTACTTAAATAAGACCCTTACCAAATTCGCAATA
Organism: Epistrophella euchroma; assembly: GCA_947049315.1. NCBI lineage: Eukaryota > Metazoa > Arthropoda > Insecta > Diptera > Syrphidae > Epistrophella > Epistrophella euchroma. The sequence goes on along the minus strand of OX346245.1, from coordinate 112,006,662 downwards.
CTGCCATCCTGACAGAGAGTCAGGCAGTCGTTAAAGCAATTGTCTCGCCTTTATCATCTTTTAAATTAGTACGTCAATGCCAGGATGAGCTTTCAAACCTAAACCTTAACCTCAAGGTCACTTTGATTTGGGTTCCGGGTCACAGCGGAATTGAGGGAAACGAGCGGGCAGTCGAACTAGCCAGCCCTTCATAGCTCACTTGCGGAAAGAGTCAGCATTTCTCTTGGAGGGCAGTATTCTCTCAATTTTCCTCACTGAATCAAATCGTAGGTGGTGCAGTCTTTCAAACTGCGTCATATTTAGAAAGATTTGGCGCACCTACAATAAAGCCCGAACAAACGACTTGATAGGCAGACCCAGGCGAGACATAGCTAGGGTCGCAACTTTTTCCGGTCACTGGCCAATCGGAGAACTTGCGGCGAGGCTGGGAATTCCTCACAATACTCACTGTCGTAGCTGTGGGTACCAGCAGGAAAAGGAAACGGTCCTTCATTTCCTCTGCAAATGTCCCGCTTTGGCCAAAACGAGATCACATTCATTGGGAGAAGCATTTTTCAATGACCTTGACGAACTTTCTGAACTGAAGATCAGAGACCTGATCTCCTTTCTCAACGCAACAAAGTGGCTCTGAGCCTAGATCGGTCGCGTCTGCACCGTCTTCCAAGTTTTCGTAGTCAATCTCCTGAGATCACGAGCAAGTGACAATAGATTACCGAAGCCTACAAATCGCCGAGTCTGGCAATTTGTCTGGCAAGTTGCACTTAAAAATCGTTTTCTTTACAGGTCACGCGAGTTATGGTATCAAAATGGCGCACCTTGGCGTTAATTGGGTCTCTGAGCTAGGTTTGCTCGGGGCCGCCATTTCTACCTACCTATACCTACCATGGTCATTCCTGATACGAAGTTTAAACAAAATCGTTAAAGCCGTTTTTTCAGAAAATTTGAAAAAACCAAAACTTTCGCTTTTTTTTTAATTTCTCAAAAAGTAAAAAAGATTTTTACATTTGGGTTTCAGTATTTGACTAAAAATTAATGAGAGCATTGATTATTAAAAAAAAGAATGGCACTTAATTACCCAAACTTAAAAAAAAAATTTACTTGACCAAAAAAATTCACAATTTATCCAATCAATGATCCCAGAAACCATCCCCCAAAATATCATTCACGAATCAGGGGACACCCTGTATTAAGTATGTAGTACATAATGTACATATTTATGCAGAATCTACTTTTTATGTCAAAAACTAAAAATTAAATTGTAAAACATATTACGAAATTTTCCATTTTTTAAAGGAATGTATTAATCCAAAAGTAATTAATTTTAATAAAAAAAATATCGACCATAGTTTTTATTCAACAATCGCTTAAGAAAGTTCTTCAAAAACAACATTTAAATGTGGGTGGATCACTTGAGCAAATAATATGGATTTCTTAAAAAGCTAAAGTCAATCAAATTGAAGTCATTGAACCATTGTCTTGCGGAAGTCAAGGTGGGTGTGAAAATTACTTTGAATGATAAATCCGTGTCGCCTTAAAAAATTAAGTTGAAATCGTTGATGATTTTTTGAACTCTTCCTTTCTGCAAGAATCGTTTTAAAATCCATGAGTAACGAATGAATTATAATTTTTGCTGTCTGTAGATTTAATTATTTTTTTTTTTTTTTTTACAAAAGTTTTGAATTTAATTTGCATATTAAATTAGAAACCCAAATAAGATAATTAATACATAATAACCATGAATATGGAACTTTAATGATTTTGAAAATAAATAAAAAAAAAAAAATAAACAGTATCTTAATTTTATGCTTATTACGTCATGCTCAATAATATGGTAATATAAAAATGATAAGACCAAGTTAAAAGTATTTTATCAAACCAAATTTATGGAACAATCTCTTTATTTGAGATTTGAACAAAGTAAATGTCTTCTACCTGTGGAGGCCTTTAATCGTTCAAAGCCAATAATATACACATTTATATTAATTTAATGATGGATTTGGGTAAAAAACAAATCATTAATTAATTATACTGTGTAACAAGAATTTGTTGATGTTATGTTTGTTTTTTTTTTGGTTTATAAAGTCTAGCACGACACAGGGACATGACCACTCTAAACAAAAATCCTTGTTTTATTTTGGATATAAATCCCAGTTCAATATGTGGCTTAAGTTCCCTCTAACGAGATAAATATCGAATATATATATGACCTTATAACACATAATAATAAAATGGCAAACACGAATTTTGTGGTACAATTTACGCGGTCTACAAAAGCCGTATGAATTATACATACATATATCGTTGGAAAGGTTTCGTCCCACAGAAGCACAAGGAATATATAAATTTATTAAATTATTTAACTGTAAATAATTTACATAATTTAACAAAAAATTTACAGATTTCACTCATAGAGTTACCATGGGGACATTGAAAATGACTTTATTTCCCTAGATAAACAAAAAACATGACTAATCTTTACAATCTTTACAAATTAATCAAAACGTATAATAATAAGCTGTTTCAAACACCATTATAAGTTTTGAAGTTCCTAGGTGTAGGTATTTAATGTCAATTTCCATTTGGCAAAAAAATAAATCTTGTTAGTTTTTTTTAACTAACCCCATCATACTTCTATTCAAAAGTAAATCCAGGTATGTTTACCTATGTAATGTATTTTTAAAAACTGCACTAAAAAGAACGACATAAATCTAAACGTCTACAAAGCTAGCATATACACATTAGCATAATCAATTGAAACCATAACTAGAATTTTGTGCTCTTTTTGTGCTATTTTGTGTGAAAGTCTCGATTTTTGTGCTAGCATAGTTTTTGTTTTCTCATTTTTTATCTGATAGAGCTTGTAGGCAAACTGAACTGACAGCCGAGGATTCATATTTTTATATTCAGTATTTTTGGTGATGCCCCTATTCGCTGATGGAGTTTATTTATGATTTATTGAATTTATTTAATTTATTGCATTTAATCATTTTGGTAACACCACAACTCTGTCAAAACGATCCTATAAACATTTTCAATGTTAAAAAAGTTTTGTCTTAAATAACGCATACGCCCAAGTGAACCTCTCAGTACAAAAAGATAAAGCCAAGCAAAAATACGCACTACTTATGGGTCGCATATGAAAATGTTGCCAGTTCATAAGGCTAAAATGTGGTAAGGCGTTCAATATTAAGGCTAGGTATGCATCTGCAATTCTGTTCTTATTTTCATTTTAATTGCACCTACGCGTCAAATCAGCCAAAGCCATAAATCTCAATTGGAGGGAACAACAACTTTTCCATATTTTCCAATTTTTTATATGAATAATGAAGTCAAATGGAAGATTTCTTGCGACCTTTAGTCCAATGCGTTTCGCCCAGGCACGACAGTTGGGCATAGTCAAATCAACTACGTTTGCATAGTTAAAATCAACTACGTTTGCATAGTTAAAATCAACTACGTTTGCATAGTTAAAATCAACTACGTTTGCATAGTCAAAATCAACTACGTTTGCATAGTTAAAATCAACTACGTTTGCATAGTTAAAATCAACAACGTTTGCATAGTTAAAATCAACTACGTTTGCATAGTTAAAATCAACTACGTTTGCATAGTTAAAATCAACTACGTTTGCATAGTCAAAATCAACTACGTTTGCATAGTTAAAATCAACTACGTTTGCATAGTCAAAATCAACTACGTTTGCATAGTCAAAATCAACTACGTTTGCATAGTCAAAATCAACTACGTTTGCATAGTCAAAATCAACTACGTTTGCATAGTTAAAATCAACTACGTTTGCATAGTTAAAATCAACTACGTTTGCATAGTTAAAATCAACTACGTTTGCATAGTCAAAATCAACTACGTTTGCATAGTCAAAATCAACTACGTTTGCATAGTCAAAATCAACTACGTTTGCATAGTAAAAATCAACTACGTTTGCATAGTTAAAATCAACTACGTTTGCATAGTTAAAATCAACTACGTTTGCATAGTTAAAATCAACTACGTTTGCATAGTTAAAATCAACTACGTTTGCATAGTTAAAATCAACTACGTTTGCATAGTTAAAATCAACTACGTTTGCATAGTTAAAATCAACTACGTTTGCATAGTTAAAATCAACTACGTTTGCATAGTTAAAATCAACTACGTTTGCATAGTTAAAATCAACTACGTTTGCATAGTTAAAATCAACTACGTTTGCATAGTTAAAATCAACTACGTTTGCATAGTTAAAATCAACTACGTTTGCATAGTTAAAATCAACTACGTTTGCATAGTCAAAATCAACTACGTTTGCATAGTTAAAATCAACTACGTTTGCATAGTTAAAATCAACTACGTTTGCATAGTCAAAATCAACTACGTTTGCATAGTTAAAATCAACTACGTTTGCATAGTTAAAATCAACTACGTTTGCATAGTTAAAATCAACTACGTTTGCATAGTTAAAATCAACTACGTTTGCATAGTTAAAATCAACTACGTTTGCATAGTTAAAATCAACTACGTTTGCATAGTCAAAATCAACTACGTTTGCATAGTTAAAATCAACTACGTTTGCATAGTTAAAATCAACTACGTTTGCATAGTTAAAATCAACTACGTTTGCATAGTTAAAATCAACTACGTTTGCATAGTTAAAATCAACTACGTTTGCATAGTTAAAATCAACTACGTTTGCATAGTTAAAATCAACTACGTTTGCATAGTTAAAATCAACTACGTTTGCATAGTCAAAATCAACTACGTTTGCATAGTTAAAATCAACTACGTTTGCATAGTTAAAATCAACTACGTTTGCATAGTTAAAATCAACTACGTTTGCATAGTTAAAATCAACTACGTTTGCATAGTTAAAATCAACTACGTTTGCATAGTTAAAATCAACTACGTTTGCATAGTCAAAATCAACTACGTTTGCATGGTCAAAATCAACTACGTTTGCATAGTCAAAATCAACTACGTTTGCATAGTTAAAATCAACTACGTTTGCATAGTTAAAATCAACTACGTTTGCATAGTTAAAATCAACTACGTTTGCATAGTTAAAATCAACTACGTTTGCATAGTCAAAATCAACTACGTTTGCATAGTTAAAATCAACTACGTTTGCATAGTTAAAATCAACTACGTTTGCATAGTTAAAATCAACTACGTTTGCATAGTTAAAATCAACTACGTTTGCATAGTCAAAATCAACTACGTTTGCATAGTTAAAATCAACTACGTTTGCATAGTTAAAATCAACTACGTTTGCATAGTTAAAATCAACTACGTTTGCATAGTTAAAATCAACTACGTTTGCATAGTTAAAATCAACTACGTTTGCATAGTTAAAATCAACTACGTTTGCATAGTCAAAATCAACTACGTTTGCATAGTCAAAATCAACTACGTTTGCATAGTCAAAATCAACTACGTTTGCATAGTCAAAATCAACTACGTTTGCATAGTTAAAATCAACTACGTTTGCATAGTTAAAATCAACTACGTTTGCATAGTTAAAATCAACTACGTTTGCATAGTGAAAATCAACTACGTTTGCATAGTCAAAATCAACTACGTTTGCATAGTCAAAATCAACTACGTTTGCATAGTTAAAATCAACTACGTTTGCATAGTCAAAATCAACTACGTTTGCATAGTTAAAATCAACTACGTTTGCATAGTTAAAATCAACTACGTTTGCATAGTTAAAATCAACTACGTTTGCATAGTTAAAATCAACTACGTTTGCATAGTTAAAATCAACTACGTTTGCATAGTTAAAATCAACTACGTTTGCATAGTTAAAATCAACTACGTTTGCATAGTCAAAATCAACTACGTTTGCATCAACTACGTTTGCATAGTCAAAATCAACTACGTTTGCATAGTTAAAATCAACTACGTTTGCATAGTTAAAATCAACTACGTTTGCATAGTTAAAATCAACTACGTTTGCATAGTCAAAATCAACTACGTTTGCATAGTTAAAATCAACTACGTTTGCATAGACAAAATCAACTACGTTTGCATAGTTAAAATCAACTACGTTTGCATAGTTAAAATCAACTACGTTTGCATAGTTAAAATCAACTACGTTTGCATAGTTAAAATCAACTACGTTTGCATAGTCAAAATCAACTACGTTTGCATAGTTAAAATCAACTACGTTTGCATAGTTAAAATCAACTACGTTTGCATAGTCAAAATCAACTACGTTTGCATAGTTAAAATCAACTACGTTTGCATAGTTAAAATCAACTACGTTTGCATAGTTAAAATCAACTCCGTTTTCATATTCAAAATCAACTACGTTTGCATAGTTAAAATCAACTACGTTTGCATAGTTAAAATCAACTACGTTTGCATAGTTAAAATCAACTACGTTTGCATAGTCAAAATCAACTACGTTTGCATAGTTAAAATCAACTACGTTTGCATAGTCAAAATCAACTACGTTTGCATAGTTAAAATCAACTACGTTTGCATAGTTAAAATCAACTACGTTTTCATAGTCAAAATCAACTACGTTTGCATAGTCAAAATCAGTGGGAGTGGGAGTAAGATAAAATAAGAAAAAAAACGTTTACTTCCCAAAACAGGTAATTTTTACCAATTTAAGTCCAATTTAATTTTTTTTATATTAACTTTAATAAATCTTTGCAGTTTTTTTTTTGTTAACATAACGAACGTGAATATTCTGCTATATTGATAAGAGTTGAAAAAAAAAAAAACTTTTTTTCCGAAAAAAAAAATTAAAGAAAAAATTGAATAATTTTTTCAAAATTTTTAAATTTTAGTTATAATTTTTTTTGTTGTTGAAAAGACTGTTTCTTTTTTTTTTACTGAAAGTCTTATCAATAACTGTTAAAAAAGTGGACAGAAATTGTTCCTTTCTTTCCAATTTTGATGACGATTTCACAATGTTTAGGAACCACCCAATTTGTTCCTTTAATTGGTTTTTACGAATTTGATCATTCGGTATGGGAAAACGGTTCAATGGATTTATTAGAAATTTTACACTTGTACTGTTGGTCTATAACTTTTTAAAATGTCTTACCAAATTAAGTCCTGCAATCAATATTAGTAAATCAGTGAAAGATTTACTAAAAGTCTTTAAAAAAGTCGTTTTTTACCTTTCCTTAAGCTTACGGTGAGGAGCCAAAAAAAAAATAATCGTTATAAAGCTTTGAAAAGATCGTGTAGAAAATTAATTCCAGTTCTTAAAACTTTCCTTAAATTTTCCGTGTCGTCATTCTTTGCGAAGATATTGGTAGTCAAATTTAAATGTCTGTTTTTTTCATTCAAAGGCAGATATTCTTCTAAAAAAAAAAATATGGAATGGCGAAAAAAGACGAACTTAAAGCTGAATAAACAAGCTATCAAAACAAAGCATTAAATTGGCTCAAAAAAAAATTCAAAGAAAATGACAATGTTCAAAAAAAATATGAAAATTTTTGGATCGTGCTGTTTCTAATGATTGCGCAATAATGGTACCTTAACAAAAGAGCATTTGCTAAAATTTCTCAGCTCTTCAAAAAACACCAAAAAAAGTATTTGATTTGTCTCAAAAATTTCACAGGTAGTCCAGTCAACGAAGGAAAAATAAATGAAATAAATCGTGTAGTCTAGGTTATTTTTTTAAGTGGTAGGGATGACCCTCAGGTCCAACATACCAAAAGTCCCCAGCCCAGGGCCGCGAGCTTAAGCCTGGAGAGGGGGTTAAAGGTCCCATTTTTTAGGTTTTCGCGAATATTTCGAAAACCAAGGGCTTAACTGAAAAAGTCTGGTCCAAGGAATTAAAGTAAATAAAATGTCCTACAAAAAATGTTTTATTTATATTTTCGCTTGGAGCAACACTAAGGAAGATGCGGGGTGGAGAAATGTCAAGAAATCTAAAAAATCGGTCATTAGCCTACAAAATTTAGTGTTTATAGATCAATTTTATCTAGAAATAACAGAAAAAATAAGTATATGTATTCAAAATTATTCCATTGATGATTTGGAAGGAAGTTTATGGGGTTAAAACAGGTGGCGAGGGTTAGAATTTTGTAATTTAATTTATTTGCTACAGTGTTTGCATTCACTATGAAAAATACTGTTTCTTTAAAGGTAAAAAGTATAATGGATTTTTCCAAGTTACTGACCATGACTTTGTTAAATAATTTTCAGACATGTACTAAGAAAAAAAATCGTTTAGGATAGGGGGGTCTATGTCCCCCCGTTTATAAGGGAGTGACCATCTTCTAAAGCATTGACGTAAAGTGCATTAATAATTATTTAAAATCAATGGAAGTACCTATAATACAACACTATAGGTTTTTGAAAATCCAAGGACCTATTCTTTTATTTTGTTGCTAAAACAAGTTTTTTTTATTAAACAGGTTATACAAAAATTGAACTTATTTTTAAAGTTTTGAAAAAAAAAATTATAATGATTTTATTTTCAAAATTTTTTGTAGCTAAGTGCTAAATTTTAGTTCAGTACTTATGGCCGTTGATAATTCTTAGTCGAACGCTAAAAACTAGATAGCTGTAGGTCTTTTAGTTGTTGAGAAGCCGCCATGTCAAGCAACCCTAGTCATAACTACTGTCAGTGATGGGTTAAAAAGACAAACATCGCGTGCATGTCTTTCACATAAAAAAGTTTGAAATCACTATTAATTTAGAGTAAGTTTACAATACCGTACTTTTTTCTATCTCAACATTTTTTAAGACCATTTCAATGGTCATTATTCAACATCAGTTTGTGATTTCCTCTCTAAAAAGTAAACAAATAAACTTAAAATTATGTTAAAACGCAATTATTTTCTTCAAAATGTTTAAGGCTTACTTCTTTTCTTTAATAAAATATCGTATCAAATTTTTTACAAATTTATTTCCGATTGTAATTGAACATATTGTTCCTACAAAACTTGCTTCAAACTTAAATGTTAGATTTTATTGAAATAATAGTAGAACTATACTTTTCTATCACAGTGGAGCAGAATACAATGAAAATGTTAATCATTTCGTTATTTCTTCTTTTGCCAATTATTTGATAATGATGATTTATCTATCAAATGAATTATTCATTTAGATTTATTTGTTTTTTTTTTGTTTACAAAACTGAAAAAAAAAAACATTTGTAACCTTGCCCTTGATTTAGTCAATTTATTTATTCACTACTAGACTTCCACTGCCTCTCTCAGATGTCTCGCTTGATAGTTTCATTGAAATGCGAAATCCCATACTCTTCCCCCCAAAAAACCAGATGAGATACTAGAGATACATTTAGGTCTACGAAAGCCGTTAAAAATATGTTAAAATGGGCATCGTCTAAAGGTCATCGTTGTTATCGGACAGCAAGATCGAGAGATCACTGCATGTAACTGGCCTTGAAATCGTGTTTCGATTGAAAGACGTCATAGTTCATCAGCTTTGAAATGAGCATGGTTATTTTACAAATTCGACTTGAAGATATGGTAATTGTAGTGTATAGGCCTGATCGAACTTTCATCTCCTCTAATTTGCTCACAATTTTCTGTGTATGATCACAAATAATAGAGGAGCTATTATGGTATCAGTGTTGTGATGCTTTGTTATGATCGTGGAGCAAAACAATCGTGATTTTGAAAGGCATAAAACAAAAAGATTTTTAGTGAAATTTTTGTAACTATTTCAAACAGTCAATGAATGAATTTCCTGGAAAATTTGGGATTGGTTTTCGAAGGGAATAACCAATCTGCAGTGTAATTTGATTGTCACCGCTGCTGCTATGTCCTTACCGCGCCGGCCGCGCGCTTGTAAAAGTAACTGTTTTGCATTGCAGCTTTGTTACATTCAAGTAATGACAAATACAGAAATACTGCCTAAACATGTCATACTGGGTGCATAAAGATTGCAATAAGACACGGCATTCTATGCACGTGAAGATAAATCAAAATGATGTTAAGATAGGAAATCGTGGGAATAGCAATTTGGAATGCCCTAATGGAGTCTTGTAATTTTATTGTTTTTGCTTTTGAGAAAAATATTCATACGTAAGTAGTGCAAAGATGGATGAATTGAGTCAGGAGACGTGCAAAAGATGCACGTTTTGAGATATTTGAAATCATTAAAGCTAATGAAAACTTGCACTAAGTGTATTTGGTTGGAATAAGAGAACAATTTTGAATTTTATTTTTTATATTTTTTGATTACCGTAGGTAGGTACATATGTACAAAGGTAGGTAATACATATTTTGTTTTTAAGTTGTTCCTATTTTCGTGACCTTTTTGTAGACAAAATGTTGAATGTTATTTTATTTTATCGAATTTGAATTGTGCATTTCAGAGATTTGCAGAAATGCAGATTTGCATTGCAAAAATAGGATTTTGATGTATTTTTGATGATAATTTATCCAATTAAAGCTTCTCTTTTTTGAAAAGGACTTCTCCATCATCGGGGAATTTTAAATTGGTAATAATGTCAGCCTTGAAGGTCCATCATCAAAAAAAAAAAATTACCCCGATTAGGAACTTAAGTTAAAAACAAAAAAAAAATATGTACAACTGGATCGCACGAACTTGCTCTTGTAGTTAAATACTATAATGAAGCAGCTATTTAGATTTATGTTGAATTATGATAATGTTATAATTATAATATTTTTAAAGAAAAATTGTTAAAAAGTCAAATGTAATATACAAAAAATCATTTTATCTTAGATTTTTTTTTTTTTTTGAAAAAAATTAAATTCAAAAATTTTAAATGCAATATTGTTTAAAGTATTCAGATGTACCAGATTGCAAAGTTATAACAAAATCGGGTCACCAATTAATAATACGCAAATAAATCAAAAATAAAGCAATTTTCTCAAAAAACATCAAAATCCTATTCTCGCAACGCGAATTTTTTTGACAAAAGTCTTAAATGCAGTACTCTTAAATCTTACGGTCATTATAGGTACGAAGTTTTAATAAAAATCGTTAGAGACATTTTTGAGAAAATTTGAAAAAAAAAAACGAAATATTTGTGGCAACTATACCTGTTCTAGATGAGCTAAATCAAAGATTCTAATTTCCCTTGTGTAACCAATATCTTAACAATGGTATACAAAATTTGTAGGCACCTTTTCTATAGGAAATTTAATTATCTTTCTTTTTTTTAGAACATTTTTTTATATAATTTATAATTTCAGAGTTAAGGCGCTAAAGAAGACATTGGATCTCCTTAACGGTTGATATTATGAAAAAAAAAAAACTTGATCAAGGCATGCTTTAAGGCGCCTTAACTCTGAAAGTATAGATACTACAAAAAATGTTCTATAAAAAAAAATTTCCTATACAAAAGTGCTTACAAATTTTGTGTGCTCTGGACCAGTACTACCACTGTACTTCAATTGAAGTAGATCTACTTCTTTTATTTTTGAAAAATTCTAAAAATCTACTTCCTACTTCGCACCACCACCAAAATATTGAAATCTTCTTTATTTTAAAAATCTCTGTTTCAACCTACTTCAATTTTACAAAAAAACTACTTCTTTTTCTGTTTCATTATGGTAATTCAAAAATAAATAGTGAAAATGGCAAACACCAATGATGAAGATAACAAAATGCGCGTTACAGGATTTGAAGTTCACAGAAGGAGCTAAATATCCTTTTCGTTTGAATATAATCAGTTTTGAAAACAATTTAAACACAAAATATATATTTTAATGGGTATCTGAAACTTATGAGTACTTTTTGTGCGTTTGAATTTTAAAAATAATATTTTTATGAGTTCCTGGGTATCAAGAAATTTTTTTTGGCTAATATTCAAAGACAAAATCCTTTAGACTTGCCTTTAATAGCCCGAATAAATATCATTGTTTTTTGCCACAGACTGGGGCAAATTTGGAAAAGAATGCAAAAAACCCACATTTTAATTTATTCATCCTCGATTCGGTATGAAATTAGTGTAATTATTTTGGGCTACATCAAAAAAATGTTTCAAAAAATCATAAAGACAAGACTTGGTATACCATTTTCCCATTTAACTTATATGAACTTAGCACTTCCATGAATAATTTTAAAAAATTCACTAACTCGTTTTCAAACTATGGAATTTTAAAATTAAAAGGAACGGATATGAACAGTTTTGATGCAAACACCATGGTGGATATGGAGAGTTTTGGAAACAATAGAGATATTTTGATAGCGAAATTAAATTGGTTTTAGCTAGTGTTATGCTAAAACATTTTGTTTTCAAATTACTAAATGAAGCGAACTTATAACAAATTTGCATTAAAATCTCAATTTTTGATTAAAGTGATGGATATGACGAGTTTTGATTCTCTACTCGCTCCCAAAATCCAATCGAAAACAAATTATTAAGTAGATAATGAATTTTTTTGATAAAGAGTGGGCCGAAAAAAGTCAGTTGTAGGTTTCATGAACTCAAATATAAGCTATAGTTACCTCTACATTCTATAGTCAGTTAAAAATCGCAAAAAATATAAATTATTAAAATATTTTTCATATAAACACCTGTCTTTTAGCTTGAAATCACTAACGAAGGCACAGATATCTTTAATAGAGCCAAAAAGAGTTTTTTTAAGGGCGAAAAATATTTAAGCATAAAAATAACGATTTTCAAATATTCCATTGGGTGCAGCGACCTTGGATTTTCATATTGGAAACCCTAAAGAAGATTTTTGATTTTTGGGCAAAATTTAAAATGAGCTGGCTTTTCCATTAGACGATTTCATATAGAATTAATCTCTGGCTATTAAATATGTAAATATGAATTCTGAAAGAATTTCAGTATTTGGTTTTGATTTTTTCGTTTAATTAAATTTAATTTAATAATTTATATTAAAAAATTTTCATTTAAAAATCTACTTCCATTTTTCTTAATCTACACTTGTCAAAACAATTAAGGGAACAAAAAAAAATCACTTTTTTTTTTAGTGTTTTTCGAAAAGAGCTGTATCTCTGTGAAAAGTGGTCGTATTGAGATGAAACAAAAAACATTCTGAAGCTTTATACTTTTTGTATTGAGGAATTTTCGCAAATGATTTTTGTAACTAACGCAAAACTGTGAAAAAAGTGGGCAGAAATTGGTGTTTTCGTTTCCATTTTGATGACAATTTCACAATGTTTATGAACCACCCAATTTGTTTCCTTAATTGGTTTTTACGACTTTGATCATTCGGTACATGAAAACGGTTCAATGGATTTATTTGAAGTTTTACAGAAATATTGGTGGTCTATAGTTCTTTAAAATGTCTTACGAAATTAAGTCCTACAGTCAATATTTTTAAATCAGTAAAAGATTTACAAAAATTCTTTAAAAAGTCGTTTTTTAGACCATTTCTGAATGTAACGATGAGGAGCCAAAAAAAATAATCGTTATAAGGTTTTGAAGAAATCTTGTAGAATATTAATTCCAATTTTTAAAACTACCCATAAATTTTCGGTGTTCTCATTCCTTGCGATAATATTGGTAGTCAAAGTCAAAAGTCTGTTTTTTCATTCAAAGCCAGATATTCTTTTGAAAAAAATTTGTACAATGATGAAAAAAGATGACCTTAAAGCTGAATAAACAAGTTATTGAAACAAAACATTAAATTGGCTCAAAAAAAATTTTCAAAGAAAATGACAATGTTCAAAAAAAAGAAAAAAATTTTAAATTTTTGGGTCGTGCTGCTTCTTATGATTGCGCAATAACGGTACCTTAAAAAATCATTTGCGAAAACTCCTCAATACAAAAAGTATAAAGCTTCAGAATGATTTTTGTTTCATCTCAATACGACCACTTTTCACAGAGATACAGCTCTTCGAAAAACACTAAAAAAAAAGTGATTTTTTTTTGTTCCCTTAATTGTTTTGACAAGTGTACTTCCCTTTTTTCTTCAAATCTACTTCGACTTTTTTTCGAAAGTAGTAACGCTGCTCTGGACCGTTGTATTGGCTAAACGCTTGCACTTATAACCACGCCATTTTTTTTGAGTATAATTAGAATTTTTTTCCTCCGACGACGCTTATAATATAATAGCCACCTATATGGACACTGGATGCTCATACTATTTTTACTTTATGCCGTATTATCTAATATTTTCACTAATTTTTAAAACTATAAGAGTCAATTAGTTTCTATGCTATATGTACTTGAAAAAAATGGTTTCCATTTGATTCCGATTACTTCTAGGCCTATACACTCAAGAGCACATAAGACCTTGACCCCAAAAAAGTGTCGTAGCATTCAGTAGTCACTTTGATTAAAATAAATTATAATATTACTTCCTCAATATTGCTCAAAAATAAACTTTACAGTTATATTAAAAGATCAAACGGTGACATACTCATCCAACGGCCAATATCAAACAAGCACTATGTAATATTTTTGTTTAACCTAATCACTTTTTTTTTTTTTTTATTTTTTTGCAATTTAGCAACTTTCGCTTTCACTACATGGCCCCCAGACCCCAGAGATACCTTACTTACCATACTCGAAGCGAAAAATGAGAAAAATAAAGCTGGAATGTGTATAAATTAGCAAAAAAAAAACTCTATGAAACAAGTCACAGAGTCACTACCGTCTTGGCGATAATGATAATAAAGTTGCTCATCTTTGAATAAAATCCCTTCTTCGGGTTTTTGACTCCGCTGAGTAGTCTGAATGGCTGCATCTTTTGTATCAATCATCCGACTTTACCATAAAGCAGACTTTTGTGCGGCCCGTCTGACCTGGTTTCATCAATGAGAAACAAATGTTCCGTGTACACATATTTGCGCTCAAACTGATTACATAAACTTTAGGTACATAAAAGTGTAGGCAAGTTAAGTACATTGGTTAGATTGATGGGAATGACGGAATATATTTTCTTTTTGTATTTTACTATTAAAGGAAAGTTTTTTTTTTTTTTTTTTTTAATTTAAGTTCTGCAAGTGTTTGTTAGTATTATAAGATCCAAATGACTGAACATATTTAACAAAGTTTGGTAACCGACCTGCCGCTTTGACAAGAAAAATGCGGTTAACCGCACCTCTAGGTTTCTAGGTATACCTGTGTACCTCTGTTTACCCAAAATGGCAATGTATTGTACCACACTGCATTATTTTCTTTCACATCGATCACCATAGTTAGTGTAGGGAATTTTTCAGGTGCGATGGATAATGGATTCCATAGAACTTACGTGTGCTAGTGTTGCCTACTCTGAACTATAATTTTTTTTTTTATTCAATCGTGCGTGCAGGTGAAACCTTAAAACCCCTAATTTTTATAAAACTTAGGTTTAAAGGCAACCTTACATATCTTTCACATTTGTTAAACTTAAAGCTGAACACGTATAATAATTAGTAAACACTTTTTTTTTAAAAAACATTTGTCTTTAAAGTTTAGTTTTGCAGTTCCATATGAAAGTTAAACTCAAGTTAACTTACCAAATTAAAGGGTTAAAAAATAAATAAATTTGGTGGTACAACAGCTCATGAAGAACTACGGCCTAGTGACTTACAACTCTCAACCATTCCTGTGTGCGTGCCTGCAGGAATGGAGGGGCCTACAGTTTACTGTCGAATCCGAACTGCTAATGAGAGGGGCATTTTTCTTTGACAGGAGATACTCTTGGAGGATATGTTAATTTTTCGCAATAGGCCGTAGTCCTGAAAAAAATTTTTAGATGGCAGAGGCTGGGAATCGAACCTAAACCTCCAGACAAATGTGTTGTATTGCGTGTGTCCACTACTTCTACTTCGATTGTTTTTAGACAATTTAGGCCCAGTTTCACACTTGGCACTTAAGTAGCCAATATGGGAAGTAAAGCCTCAATATCTCAGTGCACACGAACTCAAATGAGTGGCACTTAAGTCTTTCATGTTGGGAACTTAAGTGCCACTTACTTAAGCTGGGAAACTGAGCCTAAAGTTTCAATATGAAAAAATTAAGTGCCACTTATTCCGGTAAGTATGCATTGTGAAACTGGCCCTTAAAGTTAAAGTTTATCTTCATGATTCATGAGTTAGCTTGGGTTTAAATTATTAGCATGATCAACTTAGTTCCAGTTTTACAATCGCGAATTAGACAAGTAATTTATTGGCTATCATCATGTACTTGGAGCTTCAGTCATCGTGGAACTTCAATAATTAATCCACTGAAATCAGCCACGGATTAAATATTAAACCACATTTTAACATCTGGCCCTTATGCGTGAAACAGATTAAACCAGCAACAGCACCAGCACCATCAACAGCAAACAGCACGCTGGCCAGCAAAAATTTCACAAATACATTACCAGCAACAGCACCTACATTTGCATTTGACGTTGATGTTGCTCTTCTTATCTGCGTTGCACAATTGAATACATTGGCTCTAAATTAATGGCGGCCGCTGTTGCTGTTCCTGTTGACGGTGCTGTTCCTGTTTCAATCTGTTTCTCGCTTTAGGCTAATTTGAATCAGATTTACATCCGAATTGAAAAAATACTTCAGTTTTGATTTTGCCAACGCCTGTTACATTTAGAATAAATTTTATACTTTTCAGAGCTGAGTTATTAATTCTTAGTTGAATCCAGAGTTATTTAGGGCCAGTTGTTCAAACGGGGTTTAAGTATTAATCCGTGTTGGTTTATTTTGAGCGAAATAAAGTTAAAAGTTAAAAAAAGTTAAAAAAGAAGTTTAAACTCAACCACTTTGGCGGATTAAAAATTAGGTTTAACGATGGTCCAAGTATGTTATTAAAATAATCGTTGAAACCCAATAAATCCGTTGAAAATAATATATCCACGGATATTTGAACCACGTCAGTACAACTGCAAATAAATTAAAGCTAAGTTAACTCATGAAGCAGTTTTGCATTGGAGTATTAACTTTTACTTTGAGGCAAAGTTTGTCAGTTCGAGATTAAAGTTAAAACCGAGTTGACTTACCAAATTTAGTGAGTTAACTATGGATTTCCTGAACAGAAATTTGTCATACTTTATCCCTAGAGTTTGTTAGGTCGACCTGAATGAATTCTTTGTAGAAAAACAGCTTGTTTAATTAATTCTTACAGCCATATTATTAACTCAAAGCTAGTTTTTTTCACAAATTTTAATTATTTGACTTCTAAATCAAAATATTCATACATATTTTGACATCTTAATCAAAACATGTTTCAATAATAATTATATTTGAAAAACTTAAAACTCGATACCTCTATAGAACTAGGTTTTTCATGAAACTAGCTTTGAAGCAAGTCAATAATATGGCCGTTAATAAATTCATGTCCAAACTGGGCTTAATTATCTTAAATTTATTGGAATCGAAATCTAGAAGAACTAACTTACTTTTATTTTATGCCTAAGAAAATAATATTTCTTAAGATTTTATTTTCAAGTGTTATTTGGCAACCCTGACAGCGATACAGTTTCCAAAGCTAAGTTTTTTTTTTTGTAGTTAAACCATTGAGCAGTGCATCGGGACAGCATTTTTTTTTTCTTTTTGTTATATGTTACAAGACACAAGAGTTATTTGTATCTTTTTTGACGAAGTGCCGACTTTAATAGGACACGGATGTTGTCGTTGTTCGCCATCGCCAACTTACGTAAGTTTAATTTGTGTTTATGTGTTGTTCTTTTTTTTTTTTCTTCTTTTTTGTTGAATACAAATGACGGAAAAATGCCATCGGTGACGTGACGGCTACAAAGTAAATCAAGTTCATTGTCTACGTGAAAACAAAATATTTATGCAGGTGGAAGAAAGTGAATAAGAATTTGGAAGTTTTTTTCTTTTTTATTACGGGAAAATCCCATCCAAAAAGTATAAACTAGTTTAAGTTGGTTTTGGAAATGAAATAGCCCTTAAAATAATTATTATTGTTTGATGGGAAATTTCAGATAAAGTTTTTTTTATGTCTTATTACATAATTTTATAAAATATTTTAAAGGTGCAGGTTTAATTCAATTTTGTTGTAACTGCAAATTGTTTTGATGAAATTAAATTTCAATTTAATTTTATTTATGGATAGTTATATTATTGATCAGATGATAAATTGTGATCGAAATTCTGATGAATAACACCGTCAAGGGTCAAGGAATGTTTCTTAAATATTTTGCTTTGCCCATCTTATCAATATAACTTTCTTACATTTTTGTGTTGAGTAATGGACAATTTTAATTGTAAAAACTACTTAAGATGTTGGACTTCTTTTTTAACATTGTTAATCTTACGGCATGATGAACAAACCGTTTTAATATTTTTTATTCAGAATTGATAAAAATAAGAAATTTGAAAAAAAAAAGAAATAACTTTAATTCTCTAGTTTCCAAGGAAACCAATGGGAAGCTATCAGTGAGGGTCGCACCCAGTCTCTTTTTAACATAATTTTTCATGTTTTCTGTTCGTAATTTAATTTTGGAAATTGTTATTCAAATTTGTAGTACCTGGAGAGTATGTCCTTAAAAGATTAAACTGATGTAAGACATTTTTAACTCCGAGGAAAACTTATTGTTTATTATTCTAGTTGAATATGAAAACAATTGGTTTTTGCTCAAGATCCAAAGTAATTTAAAATTACTTATATGGTTGGGAAAATGTTTTTGTACGTTATACAATTATGTATATGTAAGTCAAGTATTTATTAAAAATATAAAATATAAGAAATACATGAAACACTACGTAGTAGCCCGTGGCGTAATGGTCAGTGCAATGGACTGTCGTGCCAGAGGTCTGGGTTCAATACCAGCCGCTTCCACCTTAAGTTTCTTTCCGAGCTACTGCCTCTTGCGAGGAATTGACAAATCCTCCAAGAGTATCTCTTGTCAAATCTCACCTTAGTCGTTCGGATTCGGCAGTGAAACTGTTCCTTCCATTTCTGCAGACACGCACACAGAAATGGTTATGAGAGTTGTAAGTCACTAGGGTCGGTTCTTCATGAGCCGTTGTCTCACCAAATTAATTTTTTTTTACAAGAAACACTACACAACGACAGTTTTGTATTTAAAAATACAATATTAATTAGTAAAACGAATATTATTTCTTGAATAAAAACTGCAAAACATCAAAATACCAGTACGTGAAATTTTCAAAAATTTTAAAACAGAATTTTGAAAAACAAAATTCTGGATTTGCCGAATTTAAAAATAAAGAATAATAAATTTACAGAATAATGGAATGCAGAATTTTGTTAATATCTAGAATTTTTTACTTCATTTACAGAATTTTGGTCAGAGATTTTTGGAATAGCAGAATATCAACCCGTTGCCTTTTTTTGCTTGTCGGCAGACAGCCGACTTCTTGAATGGTGAAAGGTGCCATGATCTAAATGTAATAAAGTTCAGAGCAAAATATTGGGCCTTATAACACTTAGAGAAATCCAATTATAGCCATATAGACTACAACTGTTGACTGTTGAATTTTGGACTTTGGAAACTCTGGACTAAAGGGTAAGATTATCCAAACTGACTTGATGTGATTTGTCAAAAAAGAATTATTGGTTTTTTTTTAAAGATAAATTTAGTCTCAAAATAAAGGACTTCCTAATGTGATTCATTTAAAGTGTGAGAAAAAGCTAGAGCGTTTAAGTTGGGTCGAGATAAGAAAAAAATCGTATAGAAGGAGGGTCTATTTCCCCCCCGTTTAGTCGGGAGGGGCAATTTTCTAAAAATTTAACTTAAAACAGACAAAAAAATATTAAAAAACAACCGTTATACTTACAATACCATGATATACTATTTTGTTAAAGCCAGAAATTTTTCCTTTTATTTTATTTTCAAATAAACCTGTTTTAGTGAATAATTTTTTTGAAATATTAAATTTAAAACTCAAAAATAAATTTAAAAAAAAATCAAACTAATTTTTTTCAAAATTTTACGTTATAAAGTAGTAATTTTGTTTTCAAAATTCAATGTTCTAATTAGTTTTTAGTCAAAAACAGAAAACCGGATGCTTAAATATCTTTTAGTTTTTGAGAAAAAAAAATTACGAGAAAGGCAGTTTTCTAAAAGAATTTACATACCTTATACAGAAAAAAAAAAATTTAATTTAAAAACAAAATAAAAGCAGATTTCTGGCTTTACAACAAAGTATAGCATGCCCTAGTAACCGTTACCGTTGTTGTTGAATAATTTTTTAAGTAAATTTTTTGGAAAATTGTCCCTCCCACCTTAAAGGGGGGGGGGGGGTGGATAAACTCCCCGCTCCCATACCGAACTTGCACGCTCTAGCTTTTCGTCACACCTTAGGTAAAACACCCTGTATAATTACATAGTTTTGGTTTCTTATTTTACTATTCTTTTTTTTTCAGGTCAAAGCCATACCTACTGACAGAATGTGTACCAACTCTAACCACTAAGACTTTCTTTACTTAACTTTACTTTACTTTAGATGCCACATAAAGTCCGGTATGGACTACGGACTCAACCAACAAGCCCCTGCGGCCAGCTCGTCCCTGTCCCTAGCTAGCTGCCTCCGGTTACGTTTCAAAATAGTTAAGGTCGTTCTCCACTTGTGTGCACCACCTACGCACGGTGTGGTCTTCCTCTGCTGCTCACAATATCAGGGGAAGATACAAAGTCTCGACGGGCTGGTGCATGCGTCGGTGTCCATTCACTTCACGTGTCCCAGCCATCTCAGCCGCTATATTATCAGCTCTATGACCAGGTCGACGTCGCTGTAAGGCCCGTAGAGCTCTTCTCCTCCATACTCCATCGATACAGATTAGACCGAAGATCACCCGAAGAATCTTCCCTTCAAAGCACCCAAGCAGATTCTCATCCGTTTTAGACAGGGTCCATGCTTCTGCCCCATACAGCAGGACCGGGACGATTAGGGTTTATATAAGGTCTCCTTGGTTCTTTGAAAAAGGGCTTTATTACTAAAATGCCTTCTTAACCAGCGATTGGCAAGAGTAATTCTTCGTTTGATCTTTGCACTGATATCAATTTGCAAAGAAATTGTGAAGCCCAGGTAGACAAAGTCCTTGACAAACTTCAAAGTTGTACCCATCCATCGATGTTGAGATGCCATTCTCGATCGTCTTTTAGAATTTTAAAGTTTATTTTTAGATAATGATTACGTGGTTCAATATTTAACCCGTAGTTCAGCAATATTAACTCACCGATTTCGGTAGATTAACTGAGGTCTAACGATGAATTTATTCTTACTCAAAATTTGCCTAATTTTCCCAACAAAATAGAAACACAAACTGCTGTAGTTTTATGGAAATTTATTTCTTTGAGGATTATGAAGATTCTTGCATTATGCTAAAGTATAAGAAATAAATGCAAACCTGTTCCAAGGTCCAACTTTGACACTGAAGCACTGGGTATGGCCTGGCGAGTAGCGAAATTTTTTTTAAATTATTCATGAAATCCTAATGCTAACCATCACTCATTGACCGTAACTTAACACATTAATATCATTCCAAATGAGAAAATGAAGCAAATTTATATCAAAGAAAAGAAACTCTTGGTACAAGAAAAAAAAAATTGTAATAAAAATTGTAATTTACTTCACAAATAGAATTATGAATTCCAAGTGAAGAAGAAAGAAGGTTAAATTAATACTGTGTGTCCAATTTGATGACACAGAAAAAATGTCCCTTCATTGCGACTTCTTAAATCATAATTAATCATGTTGACTCGTAATCTCTTCAAGTCATTCAAAAACCAAGTAAAACACTTCAATCAAATTCCGTGCCTCATAATTTTTATGCAAATAAGTTTAAGCTAACAACAACGGCAACAGCCTGATGAGCGACCAAGAAGAAGCCCCCAAACTGGCGCTACTATACCGCTTCTTAAGGAAGTTAAAAAATATTATGTGGCAGGGCGGGTGTTGGCAGCATCTTGGAGCCCCTTATGGTACCTAAATTAATTTTTTATGTTTTTCATGTTACCAACTAACGGCATCTCGGAGTATTCAAACTCGAGCCTTGAATATAATTATAATTCTTTTGTGCCAACGATTTCGCAAAGTGCGTTGTGTAGAGATAGGAATTTTCTTATGATGCCGTAAGTTTGAAGATGTTTTGAATTAGTGAACAAATCTACAATTTTTCATTGTGACAATACAAATTTCCATAAACAAAATTCGAGTAGAAGAAAAATTAGAAATAGAGGCGAAAAGATGTGGTTCGTTAACCTGAGGGTCAGCTCTGTGCGATGGTGTCGACATGAATTTAATATTCCGTGGCAGACTTGTAAAGTCGAGGAACATTTATTTACAAGGTGCTGATGGTCATGATGATAATTTTTCACAGCATTTTTTTTTTTAATTTGCAACTTTGTTTGGGTTGCCTTTGACATAATTTTAATTAGAAATAAAACACAAAATTATTATCTTTTGATCGTAATTAAGGTCACAATGGTGAAATTTTGATAAAATTAATTACCTACTGTAAGTGCTATTGATCAACTTTATTTTTTCAATGCTGACTTTTACTCCCAAAATGTAGGTTTTGTATAATTAGCCAAAATCAAACAGTGGAGAAGAATTTGACCTACAGAAACAGTTTTCTTCAACATTGGTACTTCAAGGTTACTGAAGGTTTGAATGAAGCAGCAACTTAAACACTTATATGTTCTACTTTTTCCTCAGCGTAGAAATGTCATATAAGCTCTTATTTTGAACTCAAATATTTAAGTTTCGATTTAGCACAAAAAATATTCATGAACAAAATAAATTTGGTGGCACAAGAGCTCATGAAGAACTATAGGGCCTAGCGACTTACAACTCTCAATCATTCCCGTGTGAGTGCTTGCAGGAATGGAGGGGACCTACAGTTTATTTCCGGATCCGAACGGCTAAGGTGAGCGGCACTTTTCTATGACAGGGGATACTATTCCACTTCCTCGCAAAAGGCAATAGCCCTTTAAAACATTTTAAGGTGGCGATGGTTGGGAATTGAAGCCAGACTTTTGGCGTAACAGATTAACGCATTAACAACTACGCCACGGGCTACTAAACAAAATGCACTCTGGATATTAAACCATTATTTATGCCTACCTACTGGATTCTGGATCACGACTGGAGTCACTACTGTATATCTATACGGTTACCATATTTCTGGGAGTAAGACCCGAGACAAAAAATGAACAGTTTAAAAACTAAAAGAGTACAAAAATAATAACAGAAAAATACGAAAAGAAATTCTTATAAATAAAATACAACATTTTGTAATGCATTAGGCTGTGTTTACAACGTAAAAAAAGTCTTTTATACTTCTTTGCTAAAAAAAAAATATTTTACAATTTTGTCGTTTTCTTTTAAATATTTTTTAAATTCAAAACAGTTTAAATTATAACTATATTTAAAAACTAGCATGAATCTTAGAGTTTTTAAGTTCAGCTGGGATTTTTTGCGCTCGTCCACAAGGTTCGCAAAACGAATGTTTTTTTCTGAGAAATGTGTAAAAGTTAAATTAATTTTTAATGCTTGGAAAATTTTGTTTTCAAAAGTGACTTTCAGTAAATCGAATTATGGGACAAACCCGGGAAAACCGAGACGGGTGGTCAACGTATGTTTATAACATTTATAGAACAGCTAGTCCTTTTAGGTATAAAAGTTAATTCTTCATTGGCCTGGGTTTACCTATTACGAGTACCTAATATAATTTTAAGCGTTTTTTATTTGCCTTAAAAAAAAAAAAAAAAATATTGATCACTTAAAACAGCTATTTTTATTTCAAAATGAAAATTCGTGATCGAAAAAAAGGAACAATAAAGGACCCTTTTCTCAATATATAAAGAAATAAATTCATGGGATAACGACAAATTAAAAAAGAAACGGTTTAACAAGTTCTTAATATTTTTTAACCCCAACAAAAAAATTTAAAACAATCCGCGGAAATTTTTGCAAGAACTAATTTTTCATATGAACATAAAAAAAAAAAAACATTTTGGCCGGGGGTGGCCCCGGCGCAGTGGAAGTAGTGCTTGACTGCTAACCTGGATGTGTGGGTTCGAGCCCCAGTCTAGGCAGCATTCTTTTCTTTATTCCCTCAACTGAACGCCACCCCTGGGATTTAATGAGATAATCAAAACCTTATTTCTCAGATGTCCTGAATGTTGAATAAATATAATTTTATGTAAAAATGATGAAAACGGCAAATCATTTTAATATTTTATTAATATCAAATATATGTTATTATATCAATTTATCAATAAATTGTTAAAAATGTTGTATTAATGATATTAAAATATCACACAAATATTTTCAACATCAGCTTGGTACAATTTGTTTGATATTATAATATCAATTTAACATTTTAAAATATGGTTTGCATTGAATCATAAACCAGAAAGTTATCAATTTTCAACGTCTGCTTTCCGTATTGCGAATTAGCCTAGTGGAAGTGTATTGGGCTCGTAAGCGAAAGACACAGGTTCGAATCTCATCAGAAAATTTTCAAGTAAGTAAAATATAATTTTTTTCAATTTAAATAAAACTCTAAATATTTCAGAATACCACTATGGCGCAATAGGAAAATAAAACCTAAAACTAATAAAATAAAATTCAAATCAAACCCCTACAAAGGCACGCAGTTTTTTTTTTTTTTTTGCTTTCTTCATTTTAATAGTCATATCAAAATGATAATAAATATATCATAATGATAATGATCATATTGTATTGATATGATGAGCATATCAAAATTGATGTTTTTAATGTTGGACGACTTTTAAAACCCAAAAATGTTAATTTTACACTCGTTTAATCAATTTTTTTTTTCGGTGTAATTAAAAAAAATAATCAACATATTTTTCATCAAAAATAAAAAGTGATGTTAAAAATACATACATATTGTTAAATATCAGGCTATAAGTTATCTTAAATAAAAAAAAAAGGGCTCGTATTACTTAGGTATAACTATTTTTTAATTTTCAATTCCCTGTCACTATTAAGTCTTAGATGACTTTGCCCTTCACAAACACTGTGCACCACTACTTAAGAAATGGATATAAAGTACAATTGCATTTACTTAATACGAATTTTAACCTTTTTGTGCAGATTTTATTAAAAACTTGCCAATATTATCACAATCTGCAACATTTAAAATAAACGCAAATTAACAAAAACAAGATTTCCTTCAGCTTTGAATATTCATCAAAACAGAGCCAATATAGTCGAAAGCAGTAGATATTAATAAGTTAGTAGGATGTGAGTATTTCCTGAAGAATTAGAATGATTGCAATCAATGACAAAATTTAAAAATTATTAGTGGTATTTGTTTAAGGAGAATTTTTTGTAAAACCAAAAATGCAGTAGATTTGATTTAAAGGCTGCTGATTTATTTTGAGAAAAAAATGCAGTAGATCTACTGCAATTGCAGCAAAGTGGCGACCCTGATCGTTATAGACCCCAAAAATTCACGTTGTCCCGTCAATCTAACTTTGACTGTTAAGTTCAGTCAATAATATACAACTTAAACCACAATTTAAAAAAAAAATCATGAACCCGTTTTTAATATAGTGATTTTTCAAAAAAAAAAACTTTTTTTTTAAATCCAAAAAAAATATTTTTTTGAAAATATTTGTATGGAGTATTATTCACACTTGATAGGACCTTCAGAGTAAGCATTTTGATCAAAATTGGTTGAGCGATTAACGAGAAAGTCGAAAATAAAAAAAAACTAGTACACACAAAAATTAAAAAAAAAAATCGTTAGAGCCGTTTTTGAGGTAAAAAATCTTTTTCAAAACGGTTGTATGGCAAGTACCGTTATTTTTAGAGCTACAAGGAAAATCTCATGTTGATTCCCGACTAGGGAATCACCCAAAAATCTCATGTTCTAAGTTTGTAGAAAATTACTTCATTGGTTTAGGCTGTAGGGAGAGAACAGACATATAGACGGTATTGCGGGACCCACTTTTTTCGTCTTCTGATCAAAATCTCGAGTTTGATTTCTTGCACGAATCCAAAACTTGCCCTTTAGTACCTTTTTCGCAAGTTAAAATGTACATTATACCTATAATTTTTGTTCTTACATAAAAATTAAGATTTAGCGATACAAAAAGCGACTGGCCATAATGTCCACTACATATGTATTACATTACTTACAAAATCAAGCATACTGAACGCAATTAGAATAATAAATTTAATTTAATGACAATTAAAATGTAGGGCCTTGTTATTTAATTTGCAAATTCAAGGTAGATGGCGCTTAATAGTTGTTTTTCTAGTTTAACTATTTGAGAAAATTAATTGCCCGAGAAAAAAATCTAATTTAAACATAATTTAACTCAATACCTAAATCAAACTTATAATAAGTATATAATGCACATTCCTTTGTCAGGTACCTGTACTTCAAATTATGTACTTTATTTGTTGATGTGTGTTATTAAAGCGAGTATTTTTATGTTAAAAATTCTTTGTTTTAACTTTTATTAGGGTAATTTTGTTTCATAATAAAAAAAAAAAACAATTAAATGGACCATTTAAGTGAAAGTCCATATCAATTTGAGTAAATTTGAATTTTTTGCCTAGAAGACCCCTTTAGCATAAAATTTAAATTAAACAGTAAACAGATATTACAATCTTCATAATGTTTTTCCTACAGTCTGCTCCGTTATTATTTATGCGTGATTGATTGAAAATAGTGAGAACAGCTTTAGGCAAATTGAGATTGATCTTAATCTACATTTTGTACGTATTATATCCGCCAGATATGATTCGCGCAAGAGCGGCTAACTTGGTCGTATATGTTTTATTACTTTAACTACTCTGGCTGACACAAAAACTTAAATCGCAATCAAGACGTCTACATGAGTTAGATTACTGCGTTAGGCTGGTGTATACTCTGACTGGTTTGGAGGCATGGTCTTGAGAACTTGTATTTGGTTAAAAATAGAGGAGTGGACACACGAAGAAATGAACCATGAGACAAATGGGCTTGAATGGTCATAATGTTGAACATAAGACGCCTTTCGAAAGGCAAAATGTCATTTGGACGTAAAAAACGAATCATTACCCCATCCAATATGTCATGATTGCACATTGTTAAGTGCAATTGGGATGATGACAAGATTGCAGAGCATTGTTGAATTTGAATGTTGAAATTGTAGTAAAGTGTAGGTTTTGTTGTATTGCACAAAGTCCTATAACAATTTGTCTGCAGTGCTGTGTTCATTTTGAATGTTATAAATGCTTTTATACGAAAAACTGTATGTTGTCGTGATCAATCGTTTATAAAAACAATCTTTTGATGAAATGACTTCACAAAGAAGCCCTTTGTAAAGACCACAGATGTAGGAGAATGATTTTTGAAGATGTTAAAAATGAGTGCTTGTCAATTGGACGAAAATTATTTTGTTAATTTATCCACAACTAAAAATAAAATAAATTTGGTGGCACAACGGCTCATGAAGAACCAGGGCCTAGCGACTTAACAACTCTTAACCATTCCTGTGTGCGTGTCTGCAGAAATGGAGGGGACCTACACAGCGTTGCCGAAGTGACATGATCGTCCTTTTTCGACACGATAATTTCCTCTTGGCACAGTGCACAAAAAATTTTAATATGTGGCACGTTTTATTATTTTCATAATTTTACATAAAATGAAGCAAATTCCAACAAAAGTGAAAATTAATCAAAATTCCGTAAAAATTTAAAGATATTCATATTTTTTGAATAGAAAAAATGATTTTCTTTAATTTTTTATGATGAACTACACCTCGTAATAAAATTAATTACAGTTTTTTTGAACAAAATAGAAGAATTTGTGGTTTTTTCATATGGCACAAAAAATGCCACTTTTTTTTTTTTTTTTTTTAAATATGGCACTTAAATTTTTGCTCAGGCGGCAACGCCGACCTACAGTTTATTGTCGAATCCAAACAGCTGAGTGAGCGGCACTTTTCTATGACAAGAGATACTCTTGGAGGTTTTGTCAATTCCTCGCAAGAGGCAGTAGCCGTTTTATTTTCAAAATTATTAGGTGGCGAGGCTGGGGATCGAACCTAGACGTCGGGCATGACAGTCCATCGCACTAACCATTACGCCACGGGCTACTATGGACTTTCTAGGGCCTTGATTAAAATTGGAATAATTACCATTTTTCCAGGCGGTCTGTTAAGGTTATTTTAATTCAAATTAAATAATCTAAATGTCCATAAATTGAACTACCATTTTAAAATTTTAAGGAGTAATAAGTTAAGATTTTTTTTAATCCTTTAAATATGACAATTAAATTACATAATTTTAAAAATTCAATAACAATTAAATTAACTGTAGTGAAGTTGTAGTGACCGGAGATCGGAGACCGGAGGTCTAAGGTTCGATCCCCAGCCTCGCCACCTATTTATTTAAAAGAAAAAACGGCTACTGCCTCTTGCGAGGAATTGACAAATCCTCCAAGAGTATCTCCTGTTACAGAAAAGTGCCGCTCGTTAGCCGTTCGGATTCGGCAATAAACTGTAGGTCCCCTCCATTCCTGCAGACACGCACACAGGAATGGTTGAGAGTTGTAAGTCACTAGGCCCTAGTTCTTCATGAGCTGTTGTGCCATCAAATTTATTTATTTTTAAAAGTTGTAGTGACGATACTTAATTCAATTACTAAACTGTTAACATTTTTAATTAGTCATTCTTACTCGTCGGACATAAATAATACAACTATAAGTTCTGCAGTTTGATTTATTTTGACATATGAAACGATCTTAATTGTTAACCTTGCTGTTATGCCTTTCACATTTTTTCTGTTCATAATAATCTATTACATTATTATTTAATTTTGGATATTCTAAATTTAGAATATTCTTGTTTTTTGTATGTAAACAGCTTTTTTTTTGACAGTGATAAATTTATTTAGGCGGATTTTCATTACCATTGTAATAAAACATTTTGTTTTAATAAATTTATAAATATTCAAATAAAAATCACAAATTAGTTTTTAAATGGTCGTTCTGGTCGGACTGCCCTTTCACTTTTTACTTAGAAACAATATAGTCATGGTGGAGACACAATCGTATGCAAAGCAGTGTAACACGTTTTAACTTAAATAATTTGTTTTTTCCATTAATAAAATTAACTTAGATTGTTGATTAAATTAGTAAATTCTTAACAAAAGTATCAGGTTGAATGATTCTATATTAATTTATTTTTATTTATTTATTTATTTATTAGATAATTTATAGTTTCACATTAAGATTAAAATCTTATATTTTGTGACTGGCTTAACATAATACAATTTGATACGCAAGAAAGAAAGTGCCTATAGTTATTTGTAAATTAACATTTGTTTTTTCTTTTTTTGACTATCATTTATTTCAAGAATTAATAGGTTGTTTTATTTTTAATGTATTTGGAATTTTGGGAGGTCAAGTTGTAGATAATGTAAATATATGAAAGTATAAGAACTATGGCTAAGAACTCTAATAGAAAACGGTATGATATCTTCATACAGGTAGGCGGCCCAGTAATGGGTTTTTAATAGAAAATATCACATAAAATCTCCAATTCTCAACCTTTTGGACTGATTTTGAAAACAAAATTTTCCTTGTGGTTCTCTTATTTGATCAGAATTCATAAATATTTTTATTATTAAGTTAAAATTAATGTTTTATTTAGTTTTAATGGAAAAGTCAATTTTTTCACTGGGACTGGCCACACTTAATATCTTAACACCTGCCACCTCAGATTCTCATATCAGCCACCCAAATCTAGAGAAGAATTGATTATTTTACATGTCATGGCCGAAGGACACACTTCTCCAGTGTTCGGCCCCCTAGTTTCGGCTTTCAAAAAGGCGGTTGACAATAGGACCGGTCGGGGGCCGATAATAGGAAACACGAAGAATTTTGGTTTCCTATTTCCGGCCCCCTTAAAAACAACGACAATTGCCAGATTTTTTCCCTTTTTAGGGAAAATTTAGTTAAAATATTATGTTTTTCATTATAAAATCATGAAACAATATTCACTGTTGTTTACCAACAGTAAAACAGCGGGAACTAAATTTCAACGCCAGTTGACCAGCTAATACATTATGGGCCTTACCAATAATCAAATTTAGTTATGACTTCAATATTGCAGTGAAATTAACCTTAACGTTATGGATCCTAAATTATTAACCATACATTTACCCGCCTGGAAAAATGGGAAGTTTTTGGCAAGGAACTAGCAAGATTTCGGTAAGAAAAACCTAGACGAGGAAAACATGACAGACCCTTATCAGTGCCTCGATGAGCACATTTATTTAATTAAATACTGGTGAGGCTCTTGATAGTAGGTAACTTTACTAACTTTGTATGTATAGTGAAGTTATTTTATGTATGAAAATTAAAAACGGGATCTTATTATGTATATTGTAACAAAAATCTATGTGTCGTTGTTAAAAAACTGTGCAAATTTCAAGTAATGAAATTAAATCGGTGTGTCTAATAGTAAAATCGCAACTGCAGACAAATATGAAAACCGTCTTTTATGAAATAACAATAAAACATTTAATTTAATAATCTTGTATATTTACAAAATTACCATTCCATTTTTTCGAACTTTATGACGTGACATTACGACGAGAAATGCTATGTATGGCTATGTATAATTTAACTGTTTAAAATTCTTTTTTAAGAGAGAACAACTGTGAAGAGATCTCGTCACGCTGACGTCTCGTTTTCTCGTCGCATTGTGAAACAGCCTTCCAGCAGACCGTGATCAAGGAATCGTCTCCCGTCAACAAACTGTAGGTACCTACGAGACACTGACTGAAAAACTGAAATATGTGAAACAAATCTAGATTTTACTAGTCAGGGCTTAGGCAGGCTTTAACTGACGAGACAAAAAGGTACATAACTGGCGAGGGCCCAGCGAATGCCTATATTAACCCTAGCTAGACCCTTGTTAGTAAGTATGAAAAACTTGCCAGGGCCTTATTGAAAACAAGACTCTTTTTCCAGGCGGGTATTCTCATTTTTTGAAGTCAGTTGAATATATGGTTAATTATTTATAGTCCACGTAAATTTTTAGGTAATAGAGCTGTAACGAATCGTATGTATTCGTTACTTAGATACGGGTATTCACTTCGATACCGAGTAACGAAACGTTACTACCTAGATAATCTCGTTACTCGCATGTTTCGTTACTTTTCCAATACCATACAAAAAGTGCTATATCGGATATCGCATTACTCGGACTCGTCGCATGTACGGATTGAAATTAAAATGGCACATCAAGCAAAGTTCTTGTATCTATATCAAACATACTACATTATACATACTACATAGATATACCATACTGAACGAAAAAGGTTAGGTACGTTTTGGTCGTTCTAGTCATTCTCAATCAAATCATTTTACAAGGCGAGCACAATTATTTTAGTAGACGTCAAATACGCAAAAAAATTTGTACGTCGGATCGGAAAATGGAGTACGCCAATCGATTTAGGAGATGGATATTACCTAGTGTCACGGCCGACGCTCTGGGACCACTTGAACACTATTATTTTGACAGGTTTCAAATATGCCAAAATTTTTGTACGTCGGATCGAAAAACGGAGTAAGCCAATCGATTTAGGAGGTGGATATTACCTAGTGTCACGGCCAACGCTCTGGGACCACTGGAACACTATTATTTTGACAGGTTTCAAATGTGCCAAAATTTTTTTACGTCGGATCGAAAAAGGGAGTACGCCAATCGATTTAGGATGTGGATATTACCTAGTGTCAGGGCCAACGCTCTGGGACCACTGGAACACTATTATTTTGACAGGTTTTTAATATGCCAACATTTTTTTACGTCGGTCGGATCGAAAATCGGAGTACGCCAATCGATTTAGGAGGTGGATATTTCCGGATATGTCACGGCCGACGCTCTGGGACCACTGGAACACTCTTATTTTGACAGGTTTCAAATGTGCCAAAAAATTTTTACGTCGGATAGAAAAACGGAGTACGCCAATCGATTTATACTGCGTTTTCATTAGAGCAAATGAGGTAATTTCCTTCAAAATTTCCAAATTCAATTCAAAATCATCTCATTTCCCATACAAATTCAAATTTCCAAATGAGGTAATTTCATCCAAATTTGCACGAAATTCAGTAGGAAATTACGTAAAACTTTTATGGACACACCCAAATGGATTCCATTCAATGTGGAACCTATTTGAAATGACAGAATTCAATGTAAAAAACAACAAAAACAAGCAATTGACAATCTGAGCCTTCAAACAAAATTAGGAAATTTGAAATGTGAACACTTTTTTTGTAGTTTGCCAAATTACCACATTTCAGCTCTAATGAAAACGCAGTATTAGGAGGTGGATATTTCCGAATATGTCACGGCCGACGCTCTGGGACCACTGGAACACTATTATTTTGACAGGTTTCAAATGTGCCAAAAAATTTTTACGTCGGATCGAAAAACGGAGTACGCCAATCGATTTAGGAGGTGAATATTTCCCGATATGTCACGGCCGACGGTCTGGGACCACTGGAACACTATTATTTTACAGGTTTCAAATGTGCCAAAATTTTTTTACGTCGGATCGAAAAACGGAGTACGCCAATCGATTTAGGAGGTGGATATTTCCGGATATGTCACGGCCGACGCTCTGGGACCACTGGAACAATATTATTTTGACAGAATGAGTAATTATGTAGTCCAAAATAGTCCGAACCACATACAAATACATAATAATATTCGTATCGTTACAATACAAAATCCGGAATGGAATGCTTTTTCCATTTTCAGGGTATCGACACACGAATATAATGAAAGTAACGAGAGTAACGAGTAACGATACCAAAGTAACGCGTACTCGAACCAAAAGTAACGTAAACATACGGGTATTCAAATTGTCGTTACTTTTACAGTCCTATTAGGTAATACCATGCACGGTTTATTATTTAGAGCCCATTCAATTATGATCCATTTTACTGAAATATTTAAGTCGTAACTAAATTTGATTATTGGTAGGGCCCTATAACTCGAAAAGTACTGGGCAACTTTAACCATAATTTTGACAGATCATGATGCATACATAGAAAACAGATCTTATTGAGACTATAAACAGAAAGGTAGGGCTATAGGTTTACTTAATACAATGTTTTTTTTTTCGCTTAAGGCAATACATGTCAAAAAAAAAGTGGGATAGAATTACTTAAGGCTTCCAAATTTGTGTGATGAAAACGATTTTCATATTCTGCTTCCACCACTTGCATCAAAACAAATCAATTCACCAAAACAACCCCCAAGTGAGATAGAATGTGTGATGGTTTTGGAACCAATCCTAAAAATTTCCAGGTATTAACACAATCATGTCAAATTTTGTGAGATGAAATTTCATATTTTGTTTCCAAACTATTATACATGATTTACTTCCCACTTTTTTGATATGTGTCAATACTCAGTGGGTTAGTGTGGAAGGCCTTTAAGTGGCCGGCCAGTGGAGGGTGCTGGCGATAGGCAACACTATTTCATACATTACCGCACATTTATATAAAATAATATCGTCACAACTAAAAAAATTTCAGTTTCGAGTTAGAAACTTAGAAACATATTCGATTCTGCAAGGTTTAGGTCTGCATACATACATATATTGGCGAAAAACAGCAGCTGAGTTTCTATCGCGAAAACAGCCGGTGAGTGTCTATCTAGCCCAGTGTTTCCCAAGGTGGGGCCCACGCCCCACAGGGGGGGCAATTTCGTTTTCTAGGTGGGCAATATAAAATTATGCTCCATTACACATCTCTGAAAAAATCTATACTTTTTGTGTTTCCACTTTGAAGATATATTACATAGGTATTAAATTATTTTGTACTTGAATTTCTGTTCTACATTATTTCGAAAACAAACTTTTTGTGTTTACTTTTTTTCTAATATCAGCCATTCTATTTTTTTTACATTTCATATTCTTTTTTTGTTAAAAATTGTTCAGGTATCAACATTATAATGTTAGGGGGACATGAGGATTTTGGAAATATTCTGGTGGGGCATAGTACAAAAAAGGTTGGGAAACACTGATCTGGCCGCTTTTAATGGAACCATTAAAAAAAATTTTTTATTTTGTTACTATGACCGATTTATCCATCATTAATTAAGTCATAAATGAGGATTTATTCGTTCTCGTTGTTGATGTTTAATTTTCTGTTTGGTTATTTGTTTGTAGATGAGAGTGCGATTTTTTCGGAAAAACAGATTTTTTCGAATTTTTAACAGTAGGTCCATTAGTCTAGACCTATTGTAATATAAAACATATTTGAAACTAAGATATATGTAGAAGGTGATTCGCATACAATGTGACAAATAGCTAAAGCGAGTAGGTTGAGTCGTGGTAAACGTATGAAGGGGGTCTATTTCTAAAAAATCAACTTGAAATAGAAAAAAAAAAATATTAAAAAACAACGGCAACACTAACAATGTCATGCTGTTTTTTTTTGTTTTTTATTTAAATTATTTCAGATATTAGTTTTTGAAAACTCAAAATTTTCAAAAAGTAATGAACAAAAATGTCTTTAAACTAATTTTGTTTAAAATTTTACATTATTAAATAATATTTTTATTTTTAATTTACGATGTCTGATGCTTCTAATCAATTGTGAAGTGAACACTAAAAAGCGAATGCCTACATGTCAAAAGTAAGTTTTCCTTGAATTCGACGTTATTTTGTTACTCCAAAGGTCCTATTTCCACTAATTAATGTAGTAGCCGTGGCGTGCTCGTTAGTGCGATAGACTGCCATGCCGGAGGTCTGAGTTCGATCCCCAGCCTCGCCACCTAATAATTTTGAAAATAAAACAGCTACTGCATCTTGCGAGGAATTGACAAAACTTCCAAGAGTAGGTATATCTCTTGCCATACAAAAGTGCCACTCACATTAGAATTTCGGATTCGGCAGTAAACTGTAGGTCCATTCCATTCCTGCAAACACGCTTACAGAAATGGTTGAGAGTTGTAAGTCACTAGGCTAGGCCCTAGTTCTTTATGAGCTGTTGTCCCATCAAATTTCTTTATTTTATTTTTTTTTTTTAATTAGTAAAATAGATTTGGTTATTTTCAATTTTCTCAAAAACTTCAAGACATTTAGGCATCCAGTTTTTAATATTTGATTAAAAAATTGATAGGAACACCGAATACCTACTTAAAACAAAAATATAATTTAATAACGTAAAATTTTTAACGAAACTATTTTTAACACAATTTTTTTATTATTATTATTATTTTTTTTTTTTTTTTGAGTTTGAAATTTAATTTTTCAAAAATTATTGTCTGAAATAATTTGAATTAAAAATAAAATAAAAGAACGGACTTCTGGCTGCATTTGTAAGTGTTGCTGTTGTTGTTTAATAATTTTTCTCATTTTCAAGTTGATTTTTTTTTAGAAAACTGCCCCTCCTGCCTAAACGGGTAAATAGACACCCCTCCAATACAATTTTTTTTTGTGTCTCGACTCAACCTTCACGTTTGTCGTACAGTTGGTATACAAATCACCTGTGTAGAACATGCGTCTAAAACAATCAGATTTCCTGCAAAAATCATTCTTTTTTAAAAGATGCTTAAAAGGTAAAATAGGTAAGTATTTGGTGATTTAAACTTAAGTAAAACTTCGAAAAGATAGTACGATACTTAACTCGTTTAAAATTTGCAATATCATCTACCCTCTACCTACCACTTGTTGATGGCAATGCCTAGTTTTATACTCTGATTAAGTCGCCAATATAGGAGACTTTTGACTTGCAATAATTATCCAGGTAAATGTGTAACTACTGAGAAACTTCGGCTAAGCAATCTAGAACATCGTTGAAAACAAGCACTATGATTATTTTCCAGTTAGCACATCGTACCTACCAGTTGCAATTTTAATTGTTATAAGAGAGGTTTATTTGTTTAAAATATTACCCTATTCCAGACAAACTGACCTCAAAACAAATAAAATGTAACCAAAACGTCAAACATAAAATATGAACTACATAATAGATACCTAATATTAAACATATGAAGTAGTGTGCAACAAACTGTAACACAGCGTTACTGCAAACACCTCGAAAGGAAGCAAAAATACATAATGCAGGAAGAATGTATGCGCCACTGCTTGCAACCAGTGTTGCCGCTGAGAAAATTGAAATGGTCGCAAAAAAAGGGTCACGAGGAAAAAAAAATTCACATCCAGAAAATTTCGTAAAATATATAGCTTAAAAAATCCGGTTTTTATCAGTTGACATTATAGTGGCGAGAAACTTAAGGTTTCTTAATTTTATCTTTACCTTCTTTAAATTTGGGAAAGTAAAAACGTCTTTCCTTTGTGATTGTGAGTATATAGGTACCTAGATAAAGTCAGCCCTGTTGGTACATAATGCATTCCATCGTAATTAAAATTTTGTTACGAAATAAGAAAAAGGAAGCTATCACAGAATCTATCACTTAGAAAAATTCATACGAACTCCCATCGCGAACAAATTCGCTGATATTTTTTTGGGGAACATGTAGGCGATATATATGTACGTAATTAGGTATGTACATATGTCCTACTGCATTTTACTATAACATTTTTTTTTTTTTGTTAAATAAAAAATAAAGTGCCTTGTTATGGTTTGCGAATTGAACATTCGCTTACGATATGGCCTGCAATTTCGTATTTCGGTTAGCGAATTGATTTTTCGCCGAAAATTCATTACTCTTAGACGAAATAACTTGGTAATTGATCTCTTTGTGACGAATACCAAAGTGAAACAAAAAATGTTTTTTTTTTTTTTTACAAAAAGGAAAACAATAAATCTATAGTCCAAGTAATTTTCTAGAAAAAGGTTCAGAAAAGTCGCAAGATTTTTAAAAAGGGTCAAAAAAGCCAGTTTTCCAAAAAGTCGTCTCATGGTCGCATGAGGCTCAAAAAGGGGTTAAAATGAGACTAAAGTCGCACAGCACTCTGATATTTTTATGATAAGTCTATTTTATTGAACACATGCAAGCACTTGGACCGGCAAGCTGCGGTCAAACTAAAATTTGAGTCAACATATTTTTGGTAGATATATTTTGAGAGAATTTTTCGCTCAATAAATAGGTACCCTCTGACTAGATAAACTATAATTAGAAAAATATGTACAAACATTCGTTCATCATAAACAAATACTTACCAGTTCAATTAGAATTCTCCACCAAACTTAGGATTGTTGAATAATCAGCCAATATATGCACACATGTACAACTTTTAGTCAGAAAAGCCTCTTATGCTGAACTCTGGTTTTATTATTTTTTTATTTTGTTTATTTGTTCCAAAATCAATCACACTTAATCACTACAAGTTGGTATAAACACTTTCTTTGCTTTTGCCGCCAAATTAATTACAGGTTTGTCATTTGAGCACAGACACTATCGGTCCTGCACACAAACAGTTTTTCAGTAAACTTCGTCAAAGACGTCTTTCTTTTTTTTTTTTTTATTTTATTTATTTTCTTATGCAACGTTTACCAATAAAAAACCAAACAATATTAATTTAATAACATATTCTCCACTTCTTCGTCTTCCGGTACAAAAGTAATGGAATAAATTAAAATGCCAAGTTTTTTTTGTTTTTTACTAAAAGCTGGCCAATTACACTGTTTGCTTTGTTTTATAAACTGATATGCTAATTTTCACACAAAATTCACTTTACTATAAGAAAATATAGAATTCGCAATTTTATCAAATATAGATAAAACACTAACCAAATTTGTTCGGTGTATTTTAAATTAATTCACGATTAAATTTAGGATTCGATCAACAATAAATCGCGTGAAAAAAGTAGGTATTATGAAATAAAATCATATACAATCCAAATAACGCTTCAAATCAGGCATATGGTGGGTTTATTCAATATTCACAGTTCACCTCTCAGTTCCCCTTTCAAGTTCAAAAGATTTCACTTTTATTTTGCGGGGAAAGAAATCGAAAGGAACCGTTTTTCTCCTCTCCTTCTTTCTCCACTTTTCTTATTTATCTTTCTTTGGATAAATTAACTCTTTTGCTGTTTGTTTTTTTTTTTTATTTTTTTTTTGCAACTTGTTATCGAACACGATGTTTGCGTGCACTGCAAACGTCTTGTTTTGCCCAATCGATAACGTAAGCGACCGTCGTCGATCGATCGGCTTGATTAATTTGTACAATGCCTGCAAGATTTCCAAAAATAATATAAGAACAAAATATGGATACCTAAATTTAAACAGAATAAAAGAATACTCAAAGAAAACCTAAAATTAGATAAAACAAAAAAATATAACAACCTAACACTCGTTTGAACATCTGCTTAAAAAAAATTGTTCAAAATATAAAAACGTTCGCGAGTGCGCGCACCAAATGATCTAACCGACACGACCGACGAAAAAGAACTGCGATTCCCCACTGTGGATAGGCACAGTGAGGTTGAGAGACTCCCCTTCCCATCTATAAAGAAACAAAAAAGAAGTATTATTATCTGCTTCTTTTATTTTTACATTTTTTGATTTTTCTCCATTTGTTTTGGTCTGCATTTTCAACTCAAATCAAAATTGGGAAGACAACTTACACAAGTTACAGCAAAAGCAAAAAGTTGTTTCGACATGGCTTACAGTTACAGCTTCTGCTCACTGCAAAGGCCAAGAAGCCAGAAAAGTTTGCAAAATGCAAACTTTTTGATTTTAAGTTAGACTAGAGAGAAAGAACGATGAGGCGGCATGCAGTGTGTAAAAGTGTTACCGTACCGCTTCGCGAAGAGACTACAATTTTAAAATTGTATGTAGGTAGCTATATTAAATTTTTTACTTCATATAAAAAAAAATAACAAATCAAAGATATTAAATATATAGGTAGGTTACCTAATAATAACTTTTATATTTGTTTTTTTATTAATGATGTTATCGTTAACTTTTTAGTAATTTTGCGAATAAAATAAATTTATTTCATTTTCTTTCCAAAATGTTTGCAGGTTATTGAATTTATATATTTTTCGTTAACTTATTTGTAATAGAATAAGCTTGGAATTTGTAAATCTTTAAACTATCACTAACTTATAATATTCATCTAACTATGTTAATATTTACTCGAAAAAAAACCAAAACCAAAGGAAAAAAAATTATAAAAATAACGCTCCAAAAGTAATGATACTTATTGTCATGTCATACAACCGTTTTAATAAAGGTTATTTATGTCAAAAACAGATTTAACGATTTTTTTTAATTCTTTCTTTTACTAGTGATGGTATAGTCTGTATTTTGGTGAAAAAAAAATACCAAAAACTGTTATTAACGGTACATGCCATAGAACAGTTTTTTTTTATTATTTTCGAATTTCACGTTAGCCGCTCAACGGATTTTGATCAAAATTTTTAATCTGAAGGTCCTATCAAGTGTGAATAATACTGCATACAAATGTTTTCAAAAAAATATTTTTTGTTTTTGGGTTTTTAAAAACAAGTTCATTTTTTTTTTTTTTTGAAAACCGGTTGATTAATTTTTTTTTAAATTATAGTTTTAGTTGTATTTCATTATATTCTTAAAAACGGCACACCAATTTTTTTTTTCTAAAAAATTTAAAGAAATTTTACTACCTATCAAAAATTATTTTTTAACCACCCAACTGATTTTTAAAATTTTTCCGGCATAACTTAAATTTTTTTCAAGAATAGGGATGGATAAATACATAAATATATAATTCTTAATTATTATATGTAGGTACTTATATTACACTAAACCTTTAAAATTCGAAGAAACTTTAATTATAAGAGCAAGTTCGTGCAACCCAGTCGTGCATTTTATTTTTTAATGAATTTGTGATATTTAAATTGTTGTAAGCATTTTTAAGACAACAAAAATGGTACTCCAGTTTTTATTATTTATAAGTTAGAAATTTAATTCCGAAAAAAATAGGTACTGATTTTTGAAATAACGATATTTAAAATTATTTTTTTACTTATTTTTCTAAAAATGCAGAATTATTAAAAGTTATTACAGTGAAACCCGCTTAGAGAAACTGCAAAATGTCACAGACTTTCTTTCATTTAAGCAGGTTTTTCACTTAAACGAACACCTCTTAAATTGCAAAGGGAATTTGGGGCTCCTTCGGGATTGGGGTACTAAATTAGCCCCAAATTAGCCCCTAATTTCTGCATACTTAGATTTTTGAAATTGTGTATTGGGAGGTGTGGTGGACCCAGCTTGACGTCAAGCTGAGTCCACCACAAGTTTTAGGGTGAAGGGAATTTGGGGCTCTTTCGGGATTGGAGTAGTAAATTAGTCCATGCATAGTTAGATTTTTGAATTTCTATTGCGGTGGACCCAGCTTGACGGACCTTAGTTGTTGTTGTGCTTTTGAAGAGTGAACAATACGCATGCATAAAAAAAACACGTCTAATTTGATAAAACGTCCGCTTCTAATATATTTTAATTTGTTAATAAAAAAATTCCAACGGTCACACTAGCACGATCAGTTGAAACTTGAAACACGATCAGCCATCAGCTGGGGGATAAGGTGCTATGCTACGTGCAGCTAAACAAGACTGATGCTATTACCACATTTCAAGTTATTTTACTGCAAATTTGGTGGCAACAACTGCTTGCAGACAAATTTTCGTTTTCATTTTCATTCTCATTTTCATTATTGGATTTTGTTTTTCCATTTTTATGAAAAATTCGCTAAGAGAACACAAAACATAAACACAATCCTACCTCAACTTTCTTACATGAGGTGAGGATACCCCGTCGGGACTCGGGACACGTTTTGTAAGCCCAAGTCAAGAGTATAACATCGCTAATGGTTCAATGGTTGCAAGAGTTGCAAACTTGGAGCAATTTTTATATTCCTTTTTAAAATGCATTCGGAATCGGAATCTGCATCTAGATTTGACCATCTGTATTTTGTTGTTGTTGGTAGTTGTTTATTTGCTTCTTTTAATAAAGGTATAAATAATTTTTTTTTTTTTTTTTTTTTTGTTGCTCCTATACTAGATCTTATGCAGCGCAAAAAGAGGTCAGATGATTTGTGTGTTACTTGAGTATTTGTCTTGGTTTTTCTTTGTTCATTATACGAGCTAAAGAAAATAAATTGTGTCTTTAGAAACAAATAAGACTCTATTGTGGTGGCAAACCAGATATGCCACCACTTTTAAGTTAACAATGTAGTTTTGTACGATCAGTTTGTCATATATATTTTAATTACTAAATTTTAAAAGCTACCGACACGCAAGATTTACGCTTCATAATTAATTTGAATATACATATAGTTCAGAAACTATTAAGAAAAGTATGTGATCCAAGGCTTAAAACTTGATTTATATGCTACCTTTGAATATAAACCTATTTTTTTTTTTATTTTTAAATCAAATAAATTTAAATTAAATATAAAACCTTACACAAGTGAATTTCTTAGATTTCAAGAATTTTTTTTGTTCATTCACCTTATCTCTTGTAAATATTTGATTTTGTTGGTATTTAGTGATACTTTACCTACTATTATTATTTTCAAAGAAACAAACAAATTGTTGACAAATTCTTGTAAATTATGAATTTCATAAGAATATTTGTAGACTTTTAATACATATATATTTATACATTTCAAATATGTACGGATTTTTAAAAATTTTGAGGCTTGCTAGAGACAGTTGGGACAAAATATCGTGTTAGTCCAGTCAACGAAGGAAAAATAAATGAAATAAATCGTGTAGTCTAGGTTATTTTATTAAGTGGTAGGGGTGACCCTCAGGTCCAACATACCAAAAGTCCCCAGCCCAGGGCCGCGAGCTTAAGCCTGGAGAGGGGGTTAAAGGTCCCCTTTTTTAGTTTTTCGCGAATATTTCGAAAACCAAGGGCTTAAATGAAAAAGTCTGAACCAAGGAATTAAAGTAAATTAAAATTCCTACAAAAAATGTTATATTTATATTTTCGCTTGGAGCAACACTAAGGAAGATGCGGGGTGGAGAAATGTCAAGTAATCTAAAAAATCGGTCATTAGCCTACAAAATTTAGTGTTTCTAGATCAATTTTATCTAGAAATAACAGAAAAAAAAAGGTATATGTATTCAAAATTATTCCATTGATGATTTGGAAGGGAGTTTATGGGGTTAAAACAGGTGGCGAAGGTTAGAATTTCCTAATTTAATTTATTTGCTACAGTGTTTGAATTCACTATGAAAAATACTGTTTCTTTAAAGGTAAAAAGTATAATGGATTTTTCCAAGTTACTGACCATGACTTTGTAAAATAATTTTCAGACATGTACTAAGAAAAAAATCGTTTAGGATAGGGGGGTCTATGTCCCCTCGTTTATAAGGGAGGGACCATTTTCTAAAGCATTGACGTAAAGTGCATTAATAATTATTTAAAATCAATGGAAGTACCTATAATACAACACTATAGGTTTTTGAAAATCCGAGGACCTATTCTTTTATTTTGTTGCTAAAACAAGTTTTTTTTATTAAACTGGTTATAAAAAAATTGAACTTAAATTTAAAGTTTTGAAAAAAAAAATTTATAATGATTTTATTTTCAAAATTTTTTGTAGCTAAGTGCTAAATTTTAGTTCAGTATTTATGGCCGTTGTTAATTCTTAGTCGAACGCTAAAAACTAGATAGCTGTAGGTCTTTCAGTTTTTGAAAAAATCAAAAATTATGGAAACTACTACTTTTTTAGAAAATTATTTCTCTTGTAAAACCGTCACTTTGCCAACGAAGGAAAAATCATGTAGTCCGGATTATGTTTTCATAAGTTAGGGGTGATGTTTAGGTATAATATACTGAAAGTCCCCAGTCCAGACCCGCGAGCTTTAGACAGGAGGGGGGTAAAGGTTCTTTAGAAAAAATTTCTAACACTACTACTTCCTTAGAAATTTTTTCTAAAGAACCTTTACCCCTCTCCTGTCTAAAGCTCGTGGGTCTGGACTGGGGACTTTCAGTATATTATACCTAAACATTACCCCTAACTTATGAAAACATAATCCGGACTACATGATTTTTCCTTCGTTGGCAAAGTGACGGTTTTACAAGAGAAATAATTTTCTAAAAAAGTAGTAGTTTCCATAATTTTTGATTTTTTCAAAAACTGAAAGACCTACAGCTATCTAGTTTTTAGCGTTCGACTAAGAATTAACAACGGCCATAAATACTGAACTAAAATTTGGCACTTAGCTACAAAAAATTTTGAAAATAAAATCATTATAAATTTTTTTTTTCAAAACTTTAAATTTAAGTTCAATTTTTTTATAACCAGTTTAATAAAAAAAACTTGTTTTAGCAACAAAATAAAAGAATAGGTCCTCGGATTTTCAAAAACCTATAGTGTTGTATTATAGGTACTTCCATTGATTTTAAATAATTATTAATGCACTTTACGTCAATGCTTTAGAAAATGGTCCCTCCCTTATAAACGAGGGGACATAGACCCCCCTATCCTAAACGATTTTTTTCTTAGTACATGTCTGAAAATTATTTTACAAAGTCATGGTCAGTAACTTGGAAAAATCCATTATACTTTTTACCTTTAAAGAAACAGTATTTTTCATAGTGAATTCAAACACTGTAGCAAATAAATTAAATTAGGAAATTCTAACCTTCGCCACCTGTTTTAACCCCATAAACTCCCTTCCAAATCATCAATGGAATAATTTTGAATACATATACCTTTTTTTTTCTGTTATTTCTAGATAAAATTGATCTAGAAACACTAAATTTTGTAGGCTAATGACCGATTTTTTAGATTACTTGACATTTCTCCACCCCGCATCTTCCTTAGTGTTGCTCCAAGCGAAAATATAAATATAACATTTTTTGTAGGAAATTTAATTTACTTTAATTCCTTGGTTCAGACTTTTTCATTTAAGCCCTTGGTTTTCGAAATATTCGCGAAGAACTAAAAAAGGGGACCTTTAACCCCCTCTCCAGGCTTAAGCTCGCGGCCCTGGGCTGGGGACTTTTGGTATGTTGGACCTGAGGGTCACCCCTACCACTTAAAAAAATAACCTAGACTACACGATTTATTTCATTTATTTTATGATTTTAGGTCTTCGTTGACTGGACTATGTGTGTTAAGTTGGCATATCAAGTGTCAGCATATCAATTTTTTTTGGAGTTCTGGTCGCATGCACCATAGTTCTATAGTTCCTGATAGTTTTCCAAAATAGTTCTGTTCGATTTCACCGTAAGAAAGGATTTTAAAAAATGATATGCTAACTTCGCGTAGCACACTTGATATGCTAACTTCACACACACCAAAATATCGACCCCGTTCCGCATTATTATCGTACAAACTAATTTTTTAATAATTTCTTTGGGCATTGAAAGCGATCGGACATCTTATTGTCAGCTTTCAGTAACGGTCGTATTATTAATAATGTTTAATAATGCTGAAATTTCAATAAATTGTTTTTTTTTTTAGCAAAGAAAAAAAAAAAACAAATAATTTGTTTCTTATACGATAATTTAGCTGAAAGATTTCGATATTCTCTAAGCCTTAAAATATGTTCGTTCTGTCAAGGCATAAACTATTAACATCAGTGCCGAGATTTAGCTATTTCAGCGAGTGAAGTGAGATGACTCGCCTTACTCGACGACTCATCTCACTTCATTCGCAAAAGTGATTTAGCTATTAAAGTGAAATGAGTAATTTCGAATCTAAATTCGAACACATGAAATGTCATAACCAAAGACTATCTTTTAACATGTTATGTCTTTGGTTTTGTTTGTTTGAGGTTTAATTTTACCATTTTGTATTTTTATTTTAATTAAACTTTATCAAAAAACTTAGGAAAATAAAATTTAATCAATGTGTGACTTAAGTGTGAAGTTAGTGTGCCCTATCCACTCCTATTTTTCCACAGTTTTGTAGTTTGTCTTCACGAAGTTGATGGGGTCGTCCTTGCGGTACTAAATTATATTTTTTACTTGTATTAAATATATGTATACCTACAATTAGAATGTAAATAACAAATTAATAATGTTCATCAAATATCATTTTTACATAAATATATGTTTGTATAAAAAACAAATCTTTTATGTGCTGCATACTCATTTGTACATGCATACATTGTTGTTTTGCTATTTCATTTCACATACGTGAAAAGATAGTTAAAATTCCTTTGGAAAAGAACAAAGTATTTTAGTATTTATGCAAAAGTGTAA
The DNA here is from genome assembly GCA_947049315.1 of Epistrophella euchroma. Taxonomy (NCBI): domain Eukaryota; kingdom Metazoa; phylum Arthropoda; class Insecta; order Diptera; family Syrphidae; genus Epistrophella; species Epistrophella euchroma. The sequence continues at coordinate 111,961,706 of OX346245.1, read as the reverse complement.
ATTTACCAACGCATACACCAAGTCACCACTGAAACATCCGGCGAGTAAACTGACGTTTCATTTCACTCGCCTACTCACTCACTTTTACTAGCTAAATCGATTTTTAATGAAAAGTGAGTCATCTCACTCACTCGCCATTAGCTAAATCTCGGCACAGTTGTGTATGCGTTGTCAAAATCATAAAAAAAATATCAGGAAATTATCAGTTATAGCACTTCATGCTGATTATCAGAACTACTGATGGGAGTTTTGATTACTTATTTAATGGGATTTTGAAATCAATCAGAAGCATTTTTTTTCTCGATTTCTGAAGAAGAACTCTTTTTTGGAAGGATTTAGAAGAAAGGTTTTGGACGGCCAATCGTAAACGCCATAAATACCCCATTTAAGTATGTTAGAATACCTATATTGAATTCTGAATCTATGCTTTTAAATTTCACAACAAAATAAATTAACTTTTTCTAAAAATAAGTCCATTGTATATCTTTATGTAACATTACATTACAGTTCGTTTTACCAACAATATTAAAATATTTAAAGTGGGAAAAATCAGCCTCCATAATGTTTTACATTCCCAGCTTTGTAATTGTCACAAAAAAAAAAAAAAACAATGTTAAATGCTATACCTTTTATTGTACAAAGCATAGTTTGCCTAATATTCAATACCTTTTTGTTTCTTTTGAATTCAAGTAAAAAAAATGCGTTAACTTTGCTGCTTTTTTTTTATTTAACTATCAATTTGAACGTAGGCGGTCACAATAATGCCTATACCCAATCAGTTTTTAGTCATTTTTTTTTTTTTTTATTTTTCCGGGTGTTATGAACTGTTTGATGCGGAAGAATGCTCAGTATGATTTTTGTGGTCGCACTTATTTTATTTAAGCCTAGTGTACAGTTCTTTTTAATAAAAAAAAACTATTGTGGTGAAAAAAAAAGATTTTTTTCGGGAAAAAAAATATCTGTGGTGAAAAAAATTGTTTTTTGGTCAACTATTACAAGGTGCCTCAAGAGTCATGACTCTCCGATGTTTTGTCTCTTTCATACTCCTTTAGGTTCATTAAAAGTCATTACTTTTCAGGCACCGTGTACAAAACAATGTCACTGACATAAGAAGTACATGTATTTTTTTTTCGAGGAGGAACTGTATACTAGGCTTTAACTACAAATTTGTAAAGTAAAGGTGATATTACATTGTCATATATACATATATGACCAATGCTAGTCATATAAAATATGGCACAATATTTGTATATATGACAAGTATTAATAGACTATGCCATATATGTATGCCATATAATGTTCACAAGCTTTTTCTGTCAATTTTTGTTTACAAATATGAAACAGTTGCTACGAAAAATAAAATATTTAAAAAAATACGATATATTTGACCAATCACGTTTCATTAAATTATATATTTTTTTTTAATTCAAAATAGTTCATGATTGTCATATATATGGAGTCTTATATATTTTGTCATATAAATATGACTATCACACTTATATGACATTTTTGAGCCATATTTATTTGGCAAACTTGCCATATATATATGACAATGTAATATCACCTTAAGTGTTACTGCCTGAACAGAATACAATGCTGGAACCGGAGCTGCAGACGGAACTGGAAGAGCTATCAATAAGTGTCGTACGTTATTTTGTTTACGTGCACACAATGCACCTATACTGTACAGCTTTGGAAGTATTTTAAAGAAAAACAAAACAATATTCTTGTGTACAAGCTCAGAATTCACATTTTTTTGTTTCCAATAATTTTCCTATTAATAAATAATTTTTTTTTTTCGCGACACAAATAACCACAATATTTTTTTCCGATCCAAAAAGTTGTTTTTTTTCCTTCATACAAATTGAAACGTCAAAAGTGCCGTCCGTGAAAAGTTAAAAGTTGGTGAACTCTTCCGTCTGCGTCTGCAGCTCCGTATGCGTCTACGTTCCGTTGTGTTCGCAACATTGAATTTGCGTGTATTCAATATTTTGACAGCTATTCCAGCTCCTGCTCCAGTTCCGTCTGCATCACCATTCTGTTCAGCCAGTAAAGTTACAACAAAATAGTTTATCCGGAATATTCCGTGGAATAAAGAAATGCAAAACTGGTATTCCGAATATTCTGTTCATACCGGAATGAATAAAGAAAGTAAAATGGCTTCGAATTTTTCAATGATCATTGGTAAAGTAGTTCAATCATTGAAATAATAAAAGTCATTTTAAGTGGAAGGTTTGGCCAAAATGAAAATTTTTTTCGACTAGTCATGGCCTATATTCTGGCATCAAAATATTTACCGATTTGACTTTATAAATGTCCCAAAATTAACAATTAAAATTTTCAATGATGGTTTTCAATGATAGCTATAACTGGCCCCTTAATTGTTTTTTATGATATAAAATTAGGGGAATTCAGTTGCAATTTTCATTTTCTTTCACTTGATTACGGACAAACAATTTTTTTTTTACAATATTTTTCAAACCACCAAAAAATTTGAATTCAAGAAGGATATGGCATGATCATGTTAGAAAAAGGTTGATAAGTTGATAAGTTTTAGTCGGATTTTCACAATAAGGTCATAAAATTTACCTCATTTTTGTCTCATTTGAATACGGTTATGAGCAATATTTGAATTTTATGACATCTGAAATGAAATCAAATATTATAACACGTTTTAAAGCAAGGGCGTACGTAGGATTTCTATTAGGGAGGGGAGGCAAACTCACATTTCATTTTATTATTTTTTTTAAACAAGATATCGGTCGGTACAAAGAAGTCCTAGGGCTGACACAGATATGGACAACGCCTTTAGTGAATAAACTTACCTACAATTTCGGAAAAATAATTTCAAAATTTCATGACAAAATTAGTCACGTTGTTAAATTATTTTTAAAAACAATAAAAAACAAATTTATTTATCAAAATTTACATGTCTTGTGGGCTTAGGCACGACAATAGGAAATATATCCCTACTTTACCAACTTAACTTTTCATCTTCTGCAGCTAACTTGCTTATTTCATATCTCAGTGAAAGAAAATAGGCTGTAAGTGTATCAAATACATTTTATTCGTTTTTACCTGTCTGAAAAGGTGGTCCACAAGGATCGATTTTAGGGCCAATACTTTTTTCACTCTTTATCAATGAATTACCATCTACATTACAATTTTCACTTATACAAATGTACGCATATGATGTTCAACTTTATCTAAGTAGTCCTCTCGGTATCGTCGAAAATTGTGTTCATAACATATAAATCAGGATCTTCAAAGTACATATCCATCATTGGTCCCAGCAAAATGACCTGTTTTTAAACCCTTCAAAAACTAAATGTTTAGTTATTTCTAAAAAGTCACTAGATCTTTCTTATTTCCCTTGTTTAATGCATGTACATATATTTTTGATCTCAACTTGTATTTTGCTTTTATTAAAGCTATCACTTTTTTTATAAGATATTGTATCTTAATGTGTGAAGCTTATCAATGATATAAATAAACTTAAAAAAAAAATAAATAAATTTGATGGCACAACAGCTCATGAAGAACTAGGGCCTAGTGACTTACAACTCTCAACCATTCCTGTGTGCGTGTCTGCAGGAATGGAGGGGACCTACAGTTTATTGCCGAATCCGAACGGCTAACGAGCGGCACTTTTCTGTGACAGGAGATACTCTTGGAGGATTTGTCAATTCCTAGCAAGAGGCAGTAGCCGTTTTTCTTTTAAATAAATAGGTGGCGAGGCTGGGGATCGAACCTTAGACCTCCGGCATGACAGTCCATCGCACTAACCATCACGCCACGGCTACTACATATAAATAAACTTAACTAAACTAAAATAAGTATCGTTAAATTTAAAATAAACAAACAAAAAGAAACACAGCTCGATATATAAGTCTATCTAGAGTTCAAGGCGTTTTCTTTCGGAACCAGTCACTAATTTACATACATTTTGATAAAATTTAGCAAAAAATCTAACCTATTTAAAACCGTCCCGTCCGAATAAAAGAGAACAATAACAAACTATTAATACGATTAATTGGAATATAAAAATCCGTTTGTTATTTTTATTTTTAAATGTTATAAAATTGTTATTCACAAATCCACTTCTATGCAGATATGTGGTTCTGTATAGATTTTTTTTGTTGGAATTCTTTGTTTTGTCACTCTGTATTTCATTGCATATTATCTACCATTGCATTATGATATTTGTATGCAAATATTCTTGCTGAACAAGTTTTAACCAAAATCTAGCGCCATATTTGTTTTTATTTCTCCATGTTATAATATTTAATGAACCTGCTCTCGAACTAAAATAATAGTCGAATAATCAAACACCATCCAAGTTATTAATTATATTCTTTATAGCCGTCTAATAAAATTTTGCTATGGCGAAACTCTTAACAAATGATCCAGTTTTAATCATCCGTGGTTCAGGAATTTTAACTCACTGACTTCGTTGAAGTAATTGAGGTTCAACAATGGTTTATGGTCTTCATGTTTGTGATAATAGAACCATCGCCGAAGTTGTTGAGTTCAAACTAGTGAAATTAAATATTAAATATTGATCCACGTTTGTACAACAGGTCCTAACTTTAAGTTTAATTCGAGAATAAAGTACCTGCTGTGCATATTAAATATCTTTTGTCATTTTGTTCTTGCTTAGACATCTAGGAATTAGACATATATAAGTCTGGTTCAAGGCTGCTTAACTGTATATACCTATACTGTCTTATACACATGTGTGATAAACTGCACAACGGTATCGCACAAACTTGCTCTTGAGTGGTTCAATTTTAAAGATTTAATATCATACAAAAATAAAACATGCATATAATAAATTAGAGAAAATAGTATTGAATGAATCATGAAACTCGTTCTTTAAATTGCTAGAAAAGTTGTGAGCTCAAAATAAACAAAAACATCTGAATTCTTGAAAAAATAGGAATTTATGAAAACAGCGGTTTTCTATATAGAAAATAATTTCTTCAGAATTAAACAAAAGAAATTGTATCGACGTGTAATACTTTTGACCTAAGTTTATCATATAAAATGTCTTTATTAATATGTGATATAACTTTCTGTCCAGACAACGAAGACTTAAAATCATAAAATAAATGGGCAAGAGTATGATAATTCAGGCGCCAACAATTGTTAACGGTTTTTTGTAGAGGGGTCAAAAACAAGCATTTTTTACTATGAAAGGTGGGGGGGGGGGGGGGGGGTTGTCTATCTCACCCCGTTTAGGAGGTCGGGGCAATTCTAGAAAAAAATGACTTAAAATAAAAAAACAATTATAAAAAAAACAACAGCAACATTTACAATTAAATACTATACCGTTTTCGAAAGACAGAAATTTTTTATTTAGCCTAAAATTTAAAATAAATTATTTAAGCCAACAGTTTTTAAAAAAATTCGCATTCAAACTCAAATCTTTGATAAAAAAAAATAATAAAAAAAGATTAGACCAATTTTTTTCAAAATTGTGCAATAAAGTGCTGAATTGGATTTTTGTGGTCAATGCGTATATCAATTTTAAATCGAACACAAAAAAAATGGAAATTACTAAAACTGTGAATACATATACTTACTTTTTCTGTTATTTCTGGGTAAAATTGATCAATAAACACTAAATTAGGCTAATTACTGATTTTTTAGATTTCTTGACATTTCTCGACCCCGCATCTTCCTTAGTGTTGCTCCCAGTAAAAATATAAATATAACATTTTTTGTAAGAAATTTAATTTACTTTAATTCCTTTGTGCAGACTTTTTCACTTAAGCCCTTGGTTTTCCAAATATTCGCGAAAAACCTAAAAAGGGGACCTTTAACCCCCTCTCCTGGCTTAAGCTCGCGGCCCTGTGCTGGGGACTTTTGGTATGTTGGACTTAAGGGTCCACTTAAAAAAATAACCCAGACTACACACTTAAAAAAATAACCAAGACTACACAATTTATTTTTCCTTCGTTGACTAGACTATAATCTGTATGTCGTGAATAAGGGAAAGTGTTATAGTGGTTTCAAATATTAAATAAAGTATTCAATAGATACGACTTAATTAACCATCCGTGCAAAAAATCGAACTCGAGATAACAATCAAACTTGACATTAAAATGATAGAGAACACAAAAAGAAGTGGGTCCCGCAATTCCGTCTGCCTGTCTGTAGGTATGTCTGTCCAAACTTCGGCCTACAGCCTAAGCCCCTGAAGCGATTTTCTTCAAACTTGGAGCATTAGATTTTTTTGGTGAATCCCTAGAGGGAAAATCGAGATTTTTTGTTAGCTCAAAAAATAACGGTACTCTTGCGTACCGTTTTAAGAAAAGTTATTTATCTCAAAAACGGCTTTAACGACTCTAAGTGGTATGTTCTATACATTTTGATGAAGAAAAAAATATCAAAAACCGTTATTAACAGTCCCTGCCATAGAACCGTTTTTTAACTTCCCATTGGAAGTTATTGTAATCGGTCCGATTTGTGAAATTGGAAATTTTGAAATTTCTCGACGTTTCGAAGTCTCTGGCATCGGATTACATTGTTTTTAGAGAGATGTCTGTGTGCGTACGTTCGTTCGTTCGGAAGCTTTTTTTCGCCGACGATATCTCGAGAACGTATAAAGAGATCGGCTTCAAATAGGTTTTATTTTACAGATAATAAGGCCATAACATACAGAAAGGATTTTTATAAAAAATAAATTGGCGGTTTTTTTTATTACAGCAATTTAAAAAAAAAGTTGTAAAATGGCTTGTTTCTCGAATATCTCTATAACAAATAATGCTATCGACGTCGGCCTGGTTTCATTCTGCATAATGACGTAGTGAAAAATTGGTAATACTTAAAAAAAATAAACCCACAGTTTTTTTTAAACCATTCAAAATTGCTAAAAAAAATCGAATATCTTGAGAACCAACAATACAAACCAATACACAAAGTTATAGTTGATAATCGGTAGAGTTTATAAAAAATTCAATTAACGGTTTTTTTTCTAGGCCAAAAAAAACTGCTCAAAATTGTTACAAAATGTCTCTCGTCTCGAATATCTCGAGAACAACCAATAATATCAACTCCCGGATAATTTTATAACGGTTTTTTTTTCTGGGCCAAAAAAACTGCAAAAGCAACTGCTAATAATTGTTGGAATTTTTCGTGTCGCATATATTTAGAGCAAACAGCCTTCCTGTGATTGCACAACTGATAAGTTTTTCGAAGATTTTAAATTGGTAATTTTTTTATAAAAAGTAACATCGGGTGTTATTCATCAATTCAAAGAACGTGTTTCATGCTTTTTTTCCATATTCAAATTTCGATTATTCAATTTATTAAATGGATATTTTATATTACAATCAACCTTTAAAATTCGAAGAAACTTTTACTATACAAGAGCAAGTTCGTGCGACCAAGTCGTGCATTTTATATAAATTTGACATCAAATACAAAGCAGATGATTAAAGAAAAGCATTTCAATACCATCGAGTTAAAAATTTAATTCATCCTCAAATAAGACTTTTTATTTAAGCTTGTTTTATTTTAGCATATTGTATGTACCTACTCGCTTTTGAATCCTTTTAGAGACAAAACCACCGAATCAAAAACAGTTTTATTTTAAAATTTATTTCATTGAGAATTTTGGATAGGAGGACTTATTAAATTTTGATTACACTGTGTTGATTGGTTTGCTCTATTTTAAGTTTAAGTTAAGTTTAAAAAATCATTAAATAATGGGTTTTCTCATCATCAGTTTTACCTCAGGCATAGGAATTTACCTTAATTCATCCAAGTCACCACATTTATTTTATTTTTATTTGTGCATTTAGATTTTGGATAATCATTGTATCTTGTTACAAAAAAATATATCAAGTTTAAAGAAACTTAAGAAGTAGCAACAAGATACATTAACATTTGTTCAACTTAGCTTAAGTTTATCGGTGTCAAACCGTTACTTAATCTTTCAAAACATAACTACTTAAATAAACAAATTATGAAATTCCTAATGCATGGGGGCGAAATTTTTGGAAGTCCTCAGTTCTATTGTAAAACATTTCCTTAAATTTCATTAAATTCCCATATCAATTTGGCATTATTGTTTGTTATTTTGTTTGCCTTTTTTTTTGTTAAGTTGTAATCTATACTGCTTTTTTGGAATTATAATAAATGTTATGTTGAATCTTTTTTTTTTTTGTTTAAACGCCCCAAAGATATACCATTGAATTAAATATTAGCTTATTCTCATAAATACCATTATTGATTTCGGCCGCCACACTCCGACACACCCAATTAGCCGCCGCCGGCTGCGGCTGGGCAGGGCAGGGCATAAAGCAAGGGAGAAAGAGTGCAAATTTTGTACCACACGAGACATTTCTTGCTTTATGGTAAAAAAAATTCACATTGAAAAGCAAATAAACGCTTATAACATGATGGGTGAAATCGAAAGGGAAGCAGGAACCAAAACATCACACATATAAATGGCTTTTGTTATGTAAGAATTTAATGATTACTTTTTAAAAGTTTAAATTATATAGAGGTGTGAAGAAAAGATGAAGTTTATTCATAAATGTTTAAAATGAAAAATAAAAAGTAAATGTTTTGTACCACTAATTGGACAGAAAGATATATTTTGCTTTCAGCAATTGATAGATACTTTTTAAAGCCTTTTGATTTCTTTAAAGTGAAGGCAATTATTTGAAATTAAATTACATATAGTAGATTTAAATTTATAATATTTGTTGATGGGTATACTCTGACAATGAGTGTTCTCGTATAATGGAATTTGAGTAAGTGTGATGACTACTACCCGTACATTTCAATTAATCGAAAATTTAAAGTAATTAGCTTTGGTTTTAATTTAAAATTATGAGTAGGTACCCATCAAGACATACAATATTACGCCAAGTCAAGTGGTGAATCTATAAGATTAGACGATGACCACTCAGTATGATGGTCGAAAGAACACGATTAAATTAATTAGCTTGCGGCCTTCAAGGTGGAAAGAAGCTTAAACTATGATTAAGTATCTACGAGCCTACCTCTATTATAAGAATGCTCAATGGAAAATAAATAAGCTGAGAAGTTAGTAACGGCTGCATTTAACAGTAAAACAAATTATAAAACACCTTTGTTTCGGTATATTATTGAGTTCCTTGAAAAAGATGGATAAGGATGACCTTCAGCTATATTGTATCTATGATTTATTTTGAAATTAATAAAAATTAAATCAATTATAAGTGGAAATTTCCAAGCATTTCTTAAGGTGGTGGGGATATTAAATAAATAAAATAAACAGTTAAAATCAGAATGACCTAAAAAACCTGAACTATTCTTATGTTTGTTATCGCATCGTCATAATTTTTACTGTAAAATAAGATACATTCAACCCAATTCTAAATATTCCCCGGGAAAAAACTCCCCGGGAGACGCATTCTTTCGGGAGCAAAATACTCCGATTCCAAATCCCTCGGTTGAATTTTTTTACCCTCGATAGTGGGAATGAGAGTTCGGAATCATACAAACAGCTTTTTTTCAGTATTTGACACATAAATCAAATTGTAGAAGAAAAATAATTTATTCCCGAGGAAATATTTCCCCGGAAATTTTCATTTAGAATTGGGCTGATTATGTTTGTGCACCCATAGGTACATATTCATTTATTATTTTCAGAACAAGTTTCTTAGGACCACAATTTTTCGGCAAAAACAAAGTAAAAGCGACAAAGTTAAAGTTAAAAACGGGAAAGCGATATAACAGTGACGAAATGGCAAAGCAGCCGTGACAAAACGGTAAAGCAATAAAGTGACTGATCGGCAAAGCGAAAGAGATGCAGTGACAAAGCGGGTGGAAAAGCGACGAAGCAACGAAGCTTCAAAAACAAACCGATAAAGAGGTAGTGGCAAAGCGATAAAGTTGAAAAGTGTTAGTCCCCTTTCACATAAGGCAACTGAGTTGCCGGCAACAATTAGTTCATAGGCGAGAAGGGCAGGAAGAAAGAGGGGTAAACGAAATCTCCCTGGTCAACAAAATCAGGAGATTTTTTTGACGTTTCTCATTATACTACGTTTGTGTGCGTTCAGCCAAGGCACTGATCTCTATAATACACTGGATAGTGGATTCCCTACAAAGTATAACAGTTTTTCTACTTCCAATTGAAAATGACAAGTATGGAGGCAACTCAACACTTTAGGTATGTTCAGTGAGGCTGAGAAGACCAGTTAAGTTGCTGAGATCTCAAAAATTCTACTACAACCGAAGAGGGGCAAAAACCAAAGTGGAATTTCTAATAAAAAAAAGCAAAAGAACCATCACTTGTTTGTAAATTTGATTTCTTGTAACTTAAAATAATTGTAAAAGTGAATTTAAAATATTTTAGTTGCAATTTTGTAAAAAATTTTGCATTTCATTATGTTATACAGTTTTACTGCTATACAAAAAAATAGGCAACTCAACATTATAACAATTCTCAAATGTCTTCAACTTTTTTGTATGGATGCGCTATCCAGTGTATTATAGAGATCAGTGAGCCAAGGTAGTTTAAAAGGAAAATACAGCAAGTCTCCTCCGACTTTGTATCTTCGTGTGAAAGGTACAAGAGATTGTGAAGGAGATTTAAAGAAAACGTCAAAAAAATCACCAGCAACTAGTATCTTCGTGTGAAAGGGGACTTTAGAGATGAAGTGAAAAAGCGTCAAAGTGACAAGGGCGTAAAACAAAAAAGTGCAAAGGCTTTGGGCCCTACCAATAATCAAATTTAGTTACAACTTAAAAATTTTCAGTAAAATGGACGATATTGGAACGGGTTCTAAATAATAAACCGTGCATGGTATTACCTAAATATTTACGTGGGCTACAAAAAATTGAAAATATAATGTAGTACATATGGTTAATTTATTTAGGATCCATAAAGTTATAGTTAACTAGCCGACCCGTGCTCGCGTTGCTTCGCAAGCTTTTAAAATATAAGTATTTATTAATATAAGTAGGTAAAAGTATATGAAATGCTTCATGAGACTAACCGCAATTTCTACTATACATATTATCTTCCATATGCTTTCCGTAACCAAATAAATAATTTTATTTTCTCTCACTGAAACAGTTTCATGATGCCAACTGCCAACTATACATTTCCTTTTATAACTATTTTTTATTTTTTCCCTTGGACGGAAACTCACTTAGATGGACAACAGTGTTGCGACCGTCACTGTCCGGCTAAGGGAGCTTGCACTGTATTTTATTCCTTACTCCACTCAGTTGAAATCAGCAATGTTTCATTTTCATAATCTTTAGCAGCTTTAAGTAAACCTTTTTTTTCATGTTGCTTTCTACTAAATGCCCTGAACCTTTTCCTTTTAAAACATGTACATTTATGTAACACTTCGGTTCACTGCAGAAGAGGCAAAAAATAAACACACTGCGCACGGCAGTTGTGCCCAGCCCATACTTAAAATATGTAGGTATATATGTAACATTTTAGTTCGCTTAAGGAAAAAACAAACACGTATTGGCCGCCGTCGTCGTTACAAAAAGTCAACAATTGAGTGGAATGAAAAGAGGAATAAAAATGTAAATGAGTGGATGAGCGAACAATTGAGTGGACAGAGATTCAGAAGCAAATACACAAAAGAAAATGCACAAAACCCGGAACGATAATGAAATGGAACAAAGCAGCAACCCAGTCATTGCGATTGAATCGAATTCATAGATGCAAAAATACAAAAAAATTGATAAATTTATAATTAGTAAATAAATTTATTTCTCAGCCTAGAAGTACAGTTAAGAAATGATTTAGGGCTTAAAATTTGCATAAAACTATTGAATTTATACGAAAAATCCCACTTTTGTAAAATATCAAGAAGGTTCAAAAGCATAATTGAATATGTTGGTTAACTTCGACAAAAAAGTGTACGAAATTTTCTTAAAAGTTTATAATCTAAATTCAACAAATATATTTAACAAATAAAAAAAAATTTATTTACATGCTTCAAAAAATAAGGAAAATTATAAAATTTGTTTCAAATAAATCGGTTGAATACTTTCTGAGATAAACGCGCACAAACTAAATATTTGTTTCGTCTTTATATTATAGTAGGTATAGATTTCACTGCAATATTTAAGTCATAACTAAATTTGATTATTGGTAAGTCAGCAATGAAAAAAGTACTTTTCGTTTTTGTTATTTTCTTAAAACCTAAACTGGTTCTCAGTATTTGACTAAGAATTGATAAGTGCATTGTGCACTGAATATTTAAACAAAAAACTGTTGCACTTTATTGCGCAAACTTTGAAAAAAAAAGAAGCTTTTAAAAAAGCTATAGCACATTATTGTAGGCAGTGTTGCCGCTGAGAAATTTGAAATGGTCGCAAAAAAAGGGTCACGACGAAAAAAAAAGTCGCATTCAGAAAATTTCGCAAAATATGTAGGTATATAGCTTAAAAAATCCGTTTTTTATCAGTTGACATTAGTGGCGAAAAACTTAAGGTTTCTTAATTTTATCTATTACCTACTTAATGTGTACCTTCTTTAAATTTGGGATTTTATTAAAGTAAAATTTATAGTTGTAAAGGAAAGTAAAAACGTCTTTTTTTGTGATTGTGAGTATGTACCTAGATAAAGTCAGCCCTGGTTGGTACATAATGCATTCCATTGTAATTAAATTTTTGTTACGAAACAAGAAAAAGGAAGCTATCACAGAATCCATCACTTAGAAAAATTCATACGAACTCCCATCGCGAACAAATTCGCTGATATTTTTTTGGGGAACATGTAGGCCATATATATGTACGTAATTAGGTATGTGCATATGTCCTACTGCATTTTACTATAACATTTTTATTTTTTTTTTAAATTAAAAATAAATTACCTTGTTATGGTTTGCGAATAACATTCGCTTACGATATGGCCTGCAATTTTGTATTTCGGTTAGCGAATTGATTTTTCGCCGAAAATTCATTACTCTTAGACGAAATAACTAGATTTCTTTGTGGCGAATTTCAAAGTGAAACAAAAAATGTTTTTTTTACAAAAAGGAAAACAATAAATCTATAGTCCAAGTAATTTTCCAGAAAAAGGTTCAGAAAAGTGGCAAGATTTTTAAAAAGGGTCAAAAAAGCCAATTTTCCAAAAAGTCGTCTCATTGTCGCATGAGGCTCAAAAAGGGGTCAAAATGAGACTAAAGTCGCACAGCGGCAACATTGATTGTAGGTACATAATGTGCTTTCTTTTATCTATCTTCTATGGGCCCTACCAATAATCAAATTTAGTTACGACTTAAATATTTCAGTAAAATGGACCATTTTGGAATGGGCTCTAAATAATAAACCGTGCATGGTATTACCTAGATATTTAAGGGCACTAATAAGTAATGAACCATATCGAATTGACTCCAAAAAATTGAGAATATAATGTATGGTTAATTATTTAGGATCCATAACGTTATGGTTAATTTCACTGCAATATTAAAGTCATAACTAAATTTGATTATTGGTGAGGCCCTATATATATAAAAATTAAATAGTTTTCGTTTGTAACCACATCACTCATGAACGGCCCGGTGGATTTGTTTGATTTTTTTTGCAATATGTTTGGCATTTTCTGTGGAAGGTTCTTAGCTAAAAAAATTTTGAAACTTTAACTCCTAAATAGGTTCTTCTATGCAAAATGTTTATTTCAACATTTTGTTTACTCGGTTGCTATACTGATTGCAAAAAGGTCAATAGAAACTAATTTAAATTTGGTTGATAAGCTGTTTGCAAAATGTCCATAGGAACGAATTTAAATATAAGTAAATAAAAATCAGTGCCTTTGCGGTGGTACAGTTATATTGGTGGCCAGTGATTTCCGCCAAACACTTCCCGTCATTCTGAGATCAACAGCTGCTGATGAAATCAATGCATATCTGTGGCGGCACGTCAAGACACTCCAACTGTCTTTAACTGCAGAGAAGTTTTCAAAACAATTGTTGTACATTTAAAATGGGAAAATCATTGCAGATGTTTCTATCGGACTTATTACCTTGCCTGAAGATTTTTGCAATTTCACTACGTTAAAAGAAGAACGCATCCAAAGAGTTTTTCCAGACATTGCACAGCACTACAAGAACCACATTTGGTTTAGCGAACAAAAACAAAGACGTCAACGAACTTAATGCGGCCATTCAAAATGAGATGCCGGGCCAGGTTGTTTCCTTTATATCTGAGGCGAGGTGAAGTAGCCACGACTTTGCAATGCCACCAGACTTTTTTAGTTCAGAGTTGGTTCAGTGCAGAGCACTGTGCAGAGGCTGGGTGAGCGGAGTAAAACTCTGTGCAGAGTGTGCTCAGAGGCACCGATTTAATTATGAAACACATCTAAATACTGATACTGAATTGTCATATCTGTCAAATTGCATGAAAACTGTATGCAGTTGGCTGCGGCCAGCTTTTTACTCTGTTTGCTCGATTATTTAATCCTGAGCTCATGGAGCACGCTCCGAGCTAGCTCTAAACGAAAAAAGAAACACAAATTCTGAGCTCTAAGCGCTCTGAATTCAAAAAAGAAACACAACATTTTTGTTTGAAAATTCGGGCTCAGCTCTGAACTGCTCTGAACTAAAAAAAAAAGCCTATAGAAGCAACTATTCTAAAGTGAGATTATTAAGGCGAAGACGTTTTGATTCCACGAATTCCCATGGTCTCGAATGTTTTGCTCTTCGGCTTTAAACGCCTTATACCTATTTCCGATTTGGCTTGCTTTTACACTGAAAATAAAAATGACGCAAGGCCAGTCATTGCAAATTTTCGGAATCATTTTGGAGTATCCGTGTTTTTCACACGGCCAAATTTATGTCGACTGTTCACACTTTAGCAAAGTTGTTTGTGCATATGCGTAAAACGGCAAAACCAAAAACTTTATAAATAACGATACAAGGCATTCCAATAAATATAGAAATATTTTATGCAGATTATTATTATTATTATTGTTATTATTTAACTCTAAATGTATAAAATAATAAACTGCTTGTGGGGCAGCCACAGGGTGGAGATAGAATGTTTCCTCTATCAGCGCCGGGCCACGTGCCCCGGCAGCTTCAGAGGGCGCCAAATTCGACAAGACACTCTCTTCAATAGACCATCAAGACGCAACAAATTTTGAAAAAAAAAAAAATTGTAGACCTAAGTACATTTATACCTAGGCAGTTAAAATTAAAAAAATGAAATTCCTATTTATCTTAAAACAATTAAAAAGGAAAGGACTTAAAATGTATTTCAAACTATGGTCGAGTTCGTAAAAGTAAAACTTCGGCATCACTGCCACATTCAAGTCGCATTTTTGCACGCGCTGATGTTTGCTCTGAGTATTGAAACAAATTTTGGCAAAAAAAAAAAAAAAATACATGACTACTACCATTTGTTTGCAATTATTGTTTTTAGCATGTTTACTTTTACGAACTCGGGTTATGTACATATGTACACTAGACTGATTCAAGAAAAATAAAATGTCTCCAATTTTTAATGCTATACTAGCTTTTTAGTGAAATGATAAGCCTGGTAATATTTTTGAGTTTTTGAAAAGATTATTTTCAAAATCAAAATTTTGAATACCTAATTAAGAAAATTGTGTTCAAATTGATTTTGTTCAAAATTTTATGGAATTAAATATTATTTTTGTTTTTAATAAATATTCAAATGTTCCTTTCAATTCAGTTTAATTTTTAGTTCAATTTACTTGAATTTCAATTCCACTTATTTAACTCAATTTATTTAATTAAACAGGTGAGTACGAATAAGATAAGAATAAGTCTTTTATGCTTAAAACTCTTCTATAGTTTTTGAAAACTTCTTCTAAAGTTAACTATAAATAAATGTATATGCAGAGTTATCTAACTCTGGTTTAACTCACCACTGGGCCTAAGTTTTTGACTAAAAATTGCTAGGCCCATTTAATATAAAAAAACAAAAATACTACTGAACAAACGTAAAATTAAAAAAAAAAATTAGTTTCATCAAAATTTTCTTAATTTTATTCAAAATTTTAATTTTGAAAATTAATTATATAAAAACTATTTAATAAAATAAATAAAACGATATATGTTAAGGAATGGATTTACCATTGTAAGTATTTTTTAATGACTTTTTCATTTTAAGACGATTTTTAAAAAATTTCCCCTCCCGGGTAAAGAGGGGGAAATAAACCTACCTTCCATACGATTTTTTTTTCTTTTCTGCACCAAAACTACAAGCCTTAAATGTTGACGCATTTTATACAAAACACCCTGTATACTTATGTATTTGTATATGTTCCACGTATACATAAAAGTTGCAAAGTAAAAAGTTTTCTCCCTGTTTCAAAAAATCCAACCAACAAGTCTACATAAATAGGTACCTATTATTCAGTTTTTTTTTTTTTAAATCACTTACCTCAAATGCTGAAGGGGTGCAAAATCAGGTTTTTGCCCCTGTTCGAAAAAGTCGTAGATCCGGCGCTGTCCTCTATACATTTTTTTTCTTAGATTGATCCGAGGAATCATCATCATGGTAAGCGAAGAGAGATATTTTAATCAAACTTTACATTTAATATTATGAAATCCATATATATATATATGCTTTCAAATAAATATTTTTTTTTTTTAACAACCGATCATATTTGAACTTAAATTTTGCCTAAAAGAAGGCAATGAATACAAGATAGTTGATTTTTGGCTGTAGTGTGTACAGTTTTAAACAAAATTTTTTTCTGGAGTTAAATAAAATGTCACATATATTTAGGAAGAGGCAATTATATCTGCCAAGCGTTTAATTTGTCGAAAAGGTCATAATTTAAAATTCTGATTATTCTGCTATCAAACAAATCATCACTCCCCAAATTAGTTTTATGTCGTTTTCAGTTGGTCACTCCTAGCACTCTTTTTTCACTCCATCCACACTCCCAACACTCCAAAAACCTTCCATTTGCTGTTCGGAGTGATAATTTAGGAGTGTTTTTTCACTCCGGATTTCATTAAGGAGTGCTATAGGAGTGCACTCTGAAAACACACATACTTTTAAAAGTATGTGTTGGATTAATTGTCAAAATAGTAAATGCTTCTTCTTGGGATGTTCTGAAATTGAAATTATTGAAGAGTTCATTTTAGTTTTTACTTCTACATAGATACACATAATTACGGAAGAGAGTTTTTCATATTCCATTGGAATCAAAAAGGAGTGAAACACTCTGAAAATCCAATCGAAAACGACATAAAATTATGCTACTGAAGTCCGAACCCTGCTAAAGATAATAGTTTTGGGTTCGCTTTTACTCTATATTATAAAAATACTTTTCTGATTCTCAGTTCTTTTAGTAACAAATTGGCGTTTAGTTAAATTGGTTAATTTAAAGATGAGTAAATTCAATCGCGATGAGTTAAATCCTCCCAGTTGGTTGAATGAACAATTTTTTGAGGAAGTCTTAAGAAAATGTGAACACACAGAAAAGATATCGGTTAATATATTAAAATCGTATTATTATTGTTTGTTTTCAACATAGATTATGATTTAGGTTCAAAGTGTAAAACTAAAGCCAGCAGCAGCGGAAGGTGATCATTATGCTAGTATTATGTTTCGCGCCACTGTGAATTATAATTCAAGTGAATTAGAAGGGCAATCTAAATCTTTGATTATCAAAACAATGCCTGAGATAGAAGGTCACAAAAAGGAAATGTTTAAGGAGTCTTTTATTTTCGAAACAGAAATTGGAATGTATTCAGAAAGCATACCTAAATTTGAGGAAGAACTGAGAAAAATTGGCGATAATACTGTTTTGGGGGCAAAGCAAGGCGTTTGAATATTTACATAATGAATAGAGCAAGATTAATTTTTTTTTTTTTTTTTATTACAGAGCTTTATATTACTCACTGGAACCACGAAAAGTGATAGTTTTTGAAGATATTGTTTCGAAAGGCTATGGAGTGTTAAGTGACA
Organism: Epistrophella euchroma; assembly: GCA_947049315.1. NCBI lineage: Eukaryota > Metazoa > Arthropoda > Insecta > Diptera > Syrphidae > Epistrophella > Epistrophella euchroma. Next base: position 111,943,790 of record OX346245.1, on the reverse strand, counting down.
GAATGGCTAACATGGAAGAAGCTAAATGTGCGTTTCTTAAGTTATCTAAGTGGCATGCTGTCAGTTATAAACTTAGTACTGAGGTAGGTTAATTTTAAGCGGTTTTATCTTATCATAGGAAAGTATTAATTTTACAAATTTTATCGCTGCTGAGGGCAAATGAGGTTTACAATTTTTTTGGGATTATACTTATTTTTAACTTGATCAAAAGATACATTTAAGCGAGAAACAAATTGAAACAGCAACAGCACCTTTACTGGCTGAACAGAATAGAATGACGGAACTGAAGCCGCAGACGGAACTGGAAGAGCTGTCAAAAAGTGTCGTACGTTATTTTTTTTACATGTCCACAATGAAGCTGTACAGCTTTGAAAGTATTTGGAAGAAAAACAAAAGAATATTATTGTGTACAAGCTCAGAATTCACTTTTTTTGTTTCCAATAATTTTCCTTTTAATAAATAATTTTTTTCGCGATACAAATAACCACAAAATTTTTTTCCGACCCAAAAAGTTGTTTTTTTTCTTCATACAAATTGAAACGTCAAAAGTGCCGTACGTCAAAAGTTAAAAGTTGGCGAACTCTTCCGTCTGCGTCTGCAGCTCCGTATGCGTCTACGTTCCGTTGTGTTCGCAACATTGAATTTGCGTGTATTTAATATTTTGACAGCTATTCCGGCTCCGTCTCCGGTTCCGTCTGCGTCACCATTCTGTTCAGCCAGTTAACAGCAACAGCGGCCTCCATTAATTTAGAACCAATGTATTTCAATTGTGAAACACAGATAAGAACAGCAACAGCAATGTCAACGGCGCCGTTAGGCCTAAGTCCTAAATTTGCTGTTGCTGGTGTGGTACCACGAAGAAAATGCTTTGATTTGAAACGTCAAACAGATCGATACAAATGTAGGTGCTGTTGCTGGTGGCAATGTGTTTGAGAAGTTTTTGCTGGTCAGCGTGCTGTTTGCTGTTGACGGTGCTGGTGCTGTTGCTGGTCTAATCCGTTTCACTTCTCAAACACATGGCCATCAGCAACAGCACCTACATTTGTATTTGAAATGTAGGTGCTGCTGCTGGTGGTAATGTGTTTGAGAAGTTTTTGCTGGCCAGCGTATGCTGTTTGCTGTTGACGGTGCTGGTGCTGTTGCTGGTCTAATCTGTTTCACGCATTATGTTGCCAAATTGGTGGTGTTATACCTTTTGGAAAAATACTAGACACTTAAGAATCGTAAAGGGTGGCTAAAACCACTTTATGTAACTAATTAAATAATTAACAGACATAAAATTACCAATTTAATAAAAATAGGGGTTACGTCTCTTTGGTCTTGTAAAATTATTAATTCAAAGCAGTTTTGTATTTTCCTTTTTAACTCAAATTCCCGATGTAGCACGGTGTTTAGATATCATAGACTATTGGGCGCCATTTTTAAGTTTTTTTTTTCTTAATTTTAGAATGAGTTTTTCCGTTGCAGGGTTACACAAACGTGTCTTCATATTGTGAAAACTTCTTTACCAAAAAAGATGTCGAAAAAATCCCATTTATGGTAAATGGTATTAAGGACTTTACTGAAAAGCTTAACACAATTGCTGAGTTGAAGAAATTCGTTCCACATCTTAAATGTCTTGAGAAAAATCTTTTGCAAAAATGCATAGCTTCTGTGAAAGCTTTTAGAGCGGAATCACCTAAGGGTATATTCGTTCTTAATCATGGAGATTTTCATTTCAAAAACATTATGATAAAACGAAATGAAAACAAAGAACTTGAAGATGTTATGCTGGTAAGGTTCAATTTTTGTTTTCTATCACAATATCAGTAAGATATTTTTAATTTTTTTTTTAGATTGACTTCCAAATGTGCTCATTTGGACCTGCAATATTAGATCTTATGAATGGAATTTATATGATTTTGGATCCTCAAATACGTATTAATAATTTTGATGAAATAATGTATTTTTATTGTTCGAATTTTGTTGATACTTTAAAGAAATTAAAATTTCAAGGTGAAATTCCAAAAATTTCAGATTTCTATATTGAAATGTATCGCCATCGTCATTGGGGTATGAATAATGAATGAGTTTAAATTTTTGTCACACACATACAATATCTAATAATAACATTTTTTTTTTTAATTTTCAGAATTATTTTTAATGACAACTTTCTTGCCAATGTGGTATGCCCTTTTGGAAACAGATATAGGTACTCTAGATAAAGTTTTAGTATCAGAAGCTGAACGGAAGAAAATTTACGATAATCCCAATTATTTAAAAGATGTTAAACAAATGTTGCCAAGGATGTTTTTTAGAGGATATTTAGAATAATTTTAATAAGAAAAATTATTCTGTATATGAAAAAATGTACTACCAACGCTTGACACCAAACAAAGATTATGCATTTATTTTTTTTTAGCTAAGTATTGAATTTCTTTATGCAGCTAAGGTTAAGAGGCTATAGGCATACATATATACATCAACACAATTACGTTGTTAATAATATGAAAAAATGTTAAAGGTATTAAAAGAAATAAATTTCTTTATTTTTATTTTTAAATTTTTCTGACTATAAACAATTTTTCATTATTTTAGAATGCAATATTATTTTTACTTTGTGTATGAAGAAAAAGAGCCATAAACAAAACCCAAAAATCTTTAATACCTAACCTGCTTCAGTAATGTGAATTTTTGACCAAAACCTGATGCACAGTTCTATTCTATTACGATGAATTTTCAAATTAAATGTACGAAGTTTAATCAAAATTGTTAGGGTCGTTTTTGAGAAAATTAAAAAAACGATTTCTTTGGACATAAAAATGCTCTGTACTAATTTTTGAAGCAAATCAAGCTCAATTAAGATACACAAGTAGCACAAAATTTTAGCACATTTCTTAATTCATACTTTCTTCAATCTTTAATTGGTATGCTAAATTATGGCATCTTTATTTGATCTTAATTTCTTCTTTATTAGGTAATACTCATTTCTACTTAAATCATTCATTAAATACTTCTTCAATTGGCATTTCTTAAATCGGTATTTTTTTGTTTCTTTAATACTTCTTAAATCCTTCTTAAAAGTGTCTCTTTTTTTTTAACGCATTAAATCGGTATTTGTGGGATTCTTTAATACTTCTTTAAGCCTTCTTAATGAAGTATTGATAGTTTTGCCCGTGGCGTAATGCTTAGTGCGTAAGGCTGTCAAGACGAAATTCCATCAATTTTTTTTAATTGCGCTATTTGATATGATGTTTTTCATAAATTTGCTTCATTTTAGTAATGTTTTTGGCAACATTAAATGTATGAATGGAGTTAATAAATTTTGTAAAAAAAAAAAACGGGCATTAAGGCAGACAAAAAGCTATTCTAATTGCTATAATACATAAATTGAAGAAGAAATTTTTTGTTAGTACAACAGGAAAAGTTATAGGTACGTTCATTTTAAATATGTAGCTATCTTAGACATTCATGCAAAAGATCTCGAGTTCGAATCCCGGTGGAAGCCTAGGTAATTAAAAAAGAAAAATGTTTTTTCAAATAAAATGTAAAATAAAAACGTCAGTATAGAATAAGAGAAGCGACTAAAATTGACCAAAGCAAATAAATAAATAAAATGATAAAAATAAAACAAATAAATAAATATTTTTTTTTCTTAAGAAATGCCACACATCTTAAAGAAGGACTTAAGATGTATTTTAGAAGAATTATTATTCCAATTTAAGAAGATTTTAAGAGTCAAATTATCTTCTTAATTCATTTTATCGGACCGCCCACTTGCGCCTTTTCTCTACTTAATATCGAGCCCTTTCCGCCAAATTATCGTAAGCGACAAAAATAAAAAGTATCGTAAGCGACATTTTGTTTTCTCAGCAACAAAACCTATTAAGCCAAATTTCAGCATTGAACATTATTAACAATACTGTTATTAACAGATGACAAAAGTCCCGATTGCTTTTGATGCACAGGAAAAAATAAAATAATTAACTTTATGTGACAATATGAAAATGTCGCTTACAATAATTTGGCGGAAAGGGGTCGATATGTACTTAAATCCTTTTTAAAGAAGGAATACAACTAACGCTTTAGAATTCTTAAATCATTCTAAGTTATTTTGTTAATGTTATGATATCTTTAACTAAAAAATGTAAAACAAATTCAAAAGTAAAAAAAACTGTTTGATTTTTTTGTTTAAAAAAAAAAAAAAACTATTAAAAATTAAAATGCAATATTGTTTGACCAGCACCAGATTGAAAAATTATAGAAAAAATCGGCCAACTCATTAAGTAAGTATACGTAAATAACTCGAAAATAAGGGAAACAATCTGAATTGAAATTTTCTTACATTTACTTTGGACACTAAAGGTAATAATTCAAACAATTAAATAGTGCTAAGTCTTCTACTTGGTTGATTTATTTTAGCAGTATATAGAATTTGTATTATTAACAAAATCCTCTTTATCGCTTTCGAGAGAACCGAAATATTTGTACGGCAGGTACATGATCTAGATGAGCTAAATCGAAAATTTTATTTTCTCAAATTTGATGCAAGTCGGCCGATTCGTTTAGGCTCTAGCAGGTGCCGTTATTTTTGGTACAGAAAATGTAAAAAAAACGTGTCCAAAAAACATAAGGTATAGGTACTGTTTGTTGGAATCCGTTTATTACTTTTTAAATGTTTGTCGAATATTGTTAGAGCCCGATTGTTATTTTTTAAATATTTTTCCAATATTAACAACCCTTTTTGTTTGCTTTTGAAATAATAATAATTTCTATATTTTGAATAGGTCTGTTCCTTTACTTTGAAACTCTGTGATTTTCAGTGCATTTTAGTACAATTTTATTTTTTTTTATATGAAATTTGACAGAACTCTGTATTCAAATTCACTCCAATGCACAGAATATCTATATATATCTGACAAAAACTTAAATAAAAACCCCTTAACTTCTATACATACATCTCTATACATATATATATATAAAAATAAAATGGTTTTCGTTTGTAACCACATCACTAACGAACGGCCCGGTGGATTTGGTTGATTTTTTTTGCATTATGTTCGGTATTTTCTGTGAAAGGTTCTTAGCTAAGAAATTTTTCAAAATTTAACTCCTAAATATGTAGGTTCTTTCTATGCAAAATGTTGATTTTTACATTTTGTTTATTTGGTTGCTATGCTGTTTGCAAAAAGGTCCATATAAACTAATTTAATTTTGGTTGACAAGCTGCTTGCAAAATATCCATAGCAATACATTTAATTATTTATTAAAAAAAAAATTGAAAGGTTAAACAAAAATTAAGGAAAAACTGAGACTAAAAAAAGACAAAAATAGGTAATTCACTGGTGTCTTTGGCAATCACTTCTACGTTGTTGAATGGTGAACGCATGGCACACTCTGCTGTTAAGCTTTGAATATGCAAATTAAAGAAAACCCGACATGCAATATTTCCAAGTCAAGTGGAAAGGCAAAAGCTCTGCAGCAATACAAAATAATCATTTGGGATGAATGTACGGCGGTGAATAAAAACTCATAGGAAGCCTTCCTTAGTTTAAAGAAAAAAATAAAATTAATTTTTCCTTTTATATTCCGAAAGGACAAACAGGCGGATGGACAGAATTGCGAGTGGTGGGGGTGGCCCATTGAGAGGAGCTTTGGCCTATGTCAGTGGATGCGCCGCGCGCCGGCCGACCGCTCAATGCACCCGCGCACGCATTTGCTATGAACATCGCCGCGCCACACCGCCGCCGTTGGCCCTTTCGATGTGGTTTCGGTAAATCTTGATATTGATTTCTTCCTCGCCACGTGCATACAATTAATGAACATAATACAGAAATTAATTAGTTTTTATTTCAATTTGATAAGATAAAGAACAAATTATCACAGACGACTCTTTTAGTTCAATCCTAAATGATATCAATTAGATAATATTGATGATAAAAGTTTATTATTTATATTAATTTAGTGGCAAACTTGGGGAGAAAGGGGAAAAGAATTCAAAATAATAATTCAAATTGCTCACAAAATTATAACAGACAGAAATAAAAACGAGTGTACATAGACTCAAAAGAATTTTAAAGAAATAATTTTTATAAAAAAAATTGAAGGTATCAATGACCTTTCATTTTTTTTTTGTTAAACTCATAACTAAAAACCTACAGCTGACCAATTTCTGAAACTGCCCGACCTTTTATAAGGAAATAAGTTACCTTACAGGGTGTATACTTTTTTCGAATATCCCATTAATGAGGTGCTAAAAGTTCATGTGACCGTGTAATGATCTTGAAAAAACTTTAAAAAATTATTAAAAAAAAATCTATGCCTAACCAAATACTGAAACTACCTGCGACCTTTTATGACTCTTTAAACTGCATGCTTTTTTTTCTTATATTCCACTAATGAGGTGCTAAAAGTTTTTTACTGTGACCTTGAAAAAATCTTTAAAAATTAATTTAAAAAAAATCTATGCCTGGGCAATCACTGAAATTATCTGACCTTTTATCACTATCCAGTGGAACATCAAGTGGTATACTTTTTTTTTTGCGAATATCCCATAAATGAGGTGCCAAAAATGGCGGGTGACCTTGAAAAACTTTAACCCTGGATTAAAATTTTCTAAGCCTGACCAATTTCTTAAACTATCTGAACTTTTATGACCCATTACTGACCTTTAGGCTGCATAATTTTTTTGCGAATATCCCATACCTATATGGGGTGCTAAGAGCACACAGCCGCATGTTTAATATTCAAAATAGCGGTAATCCTCCAAAGGAGCAGATTTAATGTTCTTGTATATATTAAAGGTACTTTTAGGACCAGTTTTTCAGTGCGATATAAAAGTTAAACCCGAGTTAACACACTCAGGGCCAGTTGTACAAATATTTGATCCGTGGTTCAGGAATTTTAACTCACCAATTTCGGCGGATTAACTGTGGTTTAACGATGGTTCAGGCTTTTAGTGCATATTGGAACCTTGAACCATCGTTGAACCTCAGTTAACCCGCCGAAATCGGCGACTTAAAATTCCTGAACCACGGATCAAAATTTAAACCACGATTGTACAACTGGCACTCACTCACTCACATTCGGCAAGTTATTAACTCTATATTTACTGAACAGATTGTTTTGATGTTTTATCCTGCCAGTTTGTTACGTCGTCGGTCGATCTGCATGCATTCTCTACTACTGAAAAAGTGTTTCCTGAGTTAACTGTACATGCATTTATATCTGGAGCTAACTTACCCTGGTTTCCACTAAAACAACAACAAAAATAATTTTCTTTTATATTTGCTAATTCTCTTCTTTGTAACTCTGGTTTAACTCACGACTGAAAAATTTATAAAATCGAAAAAAAACCGGACTTCCCCAATGAAAAAAATCTAAATACCTAATATTTATACTTTTTATATAAAAGTAGAAAAAAGTAAATTGACAACCCTGGTGGAAACCACTTAAAAAAAACCCACGAACGAAATTAAACATTATTATTCATTAATAGTTTTAGTTGAGTATTTGATTCCTCTTTATTCAGACGTGCTTGTTGAGATAAGAATACATTTTATAAAAATGAGTAAATACAACGCAGATGAATTAAACGCTCCGAGTTGGATGAATGAAGAGTTTTTCAGAGAAGTCTTACGAAAAATTGAAAAAACAGATAACGTCACGGTGCGTAAATTTAAATTTAATTGTTTACAACGAGTGTTTGTATTATTGTATTATTGGTGTATAATATTGGTGTTTTTTTTTTCTTTTAAGTTAAATGAAATTAAATTATCTCCTGCATCGGCTCAAGGTGATCACTATGCCAGCATTATGTTTCGGTGTTGTGTCACTTATGACACAAATAAATCAAAGGGTAATTCAAAATCATTGATAGTTAAAACAATGCCTGAAGTGGATGGATATAAAAAGGAAATATTAGAAAATTCACATATATTTGAAACGGAAATACCTATGTATTCTGAGATCATTCCGAAATTTCAGGCTGAGCTGAGAAAAATAGGTGACGATACTGTATTGGGTCTAGAGTAATAAAATTTATTTTGCTTTTGTGTTTAAGGATAAGTTTGACATTATATTATTCCTACAGAGCATTGTACTGTTCACTGGATCAGAGGAAAGTACTCGTTTTAGAGGATATATGTCCGAAAGGGTATGAAGTGTTGCGCAATAGGCAGTGCACTATGGAAGAGGTAAAAGCGGCATACTTGAAACTTGCCAAATGGCATGCTGTGAGCTATAAACTGGCTGCTGAGGTAAGTTAAAATTATGAAAGTCATTAGTTTGTTAGTTAAATTAAACGACTGAGTCACGCGTACTTGCTTTGATAGTTGAAGTGACTTAGAATTGTTAAGATTATGAACAAAAATAAGCAAAAATTTATGTTTTAAATTGTGAAAGCAACTCCTAAAACATCTTGAACTTAAAAACCAATGCCGTAGATTTAAATATCTATCTGCCTCGCTAATTTGACATCAAGTTAGCAAAGCAGCTAAAAAAAACATAGAAAATATCGAACTATCAATCAAATTCGACATTATGACAGCTAATTAACGAATTATTACCGGCAAACTTACCATTTAATATTTTTTCGATTAGCGAATGTTGCTTCGCTATGTTTTCAAGTGTAGGTAGGTACATACGTACTTAAAATTAAAGTAAATTTTTTTCTTGGAAAATCTTATTTTAATTTAACAATTAACTATTTTTTATTAAAAAAAATAGTTACTTTGGCAACAGTAGATCGGTCTTGATTTTTGAAAACTTGTATTTTTTGTCGAATATCTTAGTACGCGAAGAAACTGAGTTGCCAGCAACTTTCAGCTTTTAGGTGAGAAGGACATGAAGTAAGAGAACAAAATCTCTCCCGCCAATAATTTGAGTAGATTTTTTTTAACATTCGTCTTCACATTTTATTAAAAAATAGTTAATTGTTAAATTAAAATAAGATTTTGCATATGCATATGCAAAGAAAATGTCTAAAATCTAACAATTAATTATTTTATTGAAAAAAGCTTAATTGTTAAATTAAAATAAGATTTTCCAAGAAAAAAATGTACTTGAATTTAAAGTACACTTGAAAGCATAGCGAAGCAACATCGCCAATCGAAAACAAAATTAAATGGATAATTTGCCAGTAATTAGTCGTAAATCAGTTGTGATAATGTCGAATTCTTTCGTTCTATGTTTTCAATGTTTTTTTTTTTTTTGCTGCTTTACTAACTTGATGTCAACTAAGCGAGGCAGCCTTTGTAAAAGGCTTTGTAAAAGGGATACAAACTTCCTATTGTGAATGTTTAACTGGTTTAGAAATTGCCGTTAATTAGTCGTGAATTAGTTGTGACAATTTCAATTTTGTTGTGTCTTGTTTCCAATGCTTTTTTTATTGCTGATTTGCTAAATTAATATCAAGGTAGCGAAGCACCCGCTGAAAAAGGGGTACAAAATATATAGAATGGTGTATTACGAAAAAATTTGCCTTTACTTAGTCTCTAACTAGTTGTAAAAACACCAATTTTGCCTCGCAATGTTTTCTATGTTCTTTTTTTTTAATTTCATTTATATATAAAGTTCGAAAAGGGATACAAAATTGTTATAACAAAATGTTGATTGCCTAATAATTTGCCGTTATTTAGTCCTTTATTAGTTGTCACTATTTCAATTTTGTCCTGCTATGTTTTCTATGTTTTTTTAATTTTCGAAAAAAAAAACATAGAATAGAAAATATTTCACGACAAAGTTTGAAATTTTCACTTAAGTCCCTCATGATAAATTCGATCGAAATTGGTAAACGTGTAAAAGAGCAAGTCGAAATTCAAAATAATTCGTTTGTTGACAGAAATTTATTCATACATAAATGATATTCTTTAAAAAACAAAAATAAAAACAAAGAAAAATAAACAACAACAAGAAACTCACATTTGTCACAACAAATATTTTTTTTTTTTTTTTTTTTTTTACACTTCAGATTCTTTGTGGTAGTGAGCTTAGAGCAAGCTGCAACATACAATCAGAGGCTCATCATAAGTGCATGTGTTAGTGGTTAGTAATAAATTTAGAAAAATAAAGCGAACTAACACATGCACAATAATAAAATACATACAAATAGTAAACAACATTAAGCAATATAATGGTACAAATAAACATTATCATAATACACAGAACATTTGAAGTGTCCATTGTCAAGAGTAATAAACAATCACGAACGTGGAGCACTGGTTCTAAACACTTTTTTTAATCCCATTTTACTCGTGTTAAAATCAACAGAGGAAGCATTTAAATTGAAAAGCTTGCTGATACGGCCAAGAGGCTCATGTAAGCCGAAGTTTGTTCTATGAAAATCAACATGTAAAAGTTCAAATCTTCGCAGATGGTGTGATCCTCCACGGTAATTCAATCCAATGCAAGCCAACAAATCGGGAGCGTCGATTTGACCATTAATAAGTTGGTGAAGAAAAATTAAATCATTATTAACACGCCTTTGATGTAATGTTTGAACCTGCAGAAGTTGGATCCGATGTTCGTATGGTGGCAGGTTAAATGGATCGGTCCAAGGAAGACCTTTAAGAGCAAAACGAATGAATTTATGTTGTATTGATTCAATTCGACTTTTGTGAATTTCATATAAAGGAGTCCATACTTGTGAGGCGTACTCAAGGTGGGGTCGTACATAACAATTGTATAAAGAAAGAGTAACATACGGATCGTTGAATTCCTTTGCCCAACGTTTTATAAATCCAAGCATAGAGTTTGCTTTACTTACAATGTAGTTTATATGTTCAGTGAATTCCAAATTGGAGCTAAAGTTAACACCTAAGTCCTTAAAACTAAAGACACGACTAAGTTTGTGCTGCAAAATTGAATATTCAAAAGCACTAGCCACACGTTTTCTTAACTTTGCTTAACTTTGCGCAGCAAAAATCCATGTGAACACTTTTCTTGCAACCGACCGCCTCGTAATATAGCTTATCGCACATTTGCATTCGATTTAAGGCCAGATCTGTAGGCAGACATAGACATCCAGAAAGAAAACAAGTCTAGGCAAACAGATGGAGAGACATAATTGAGATACCGATATTTTATTTTCGCCTATTTTCGATCATCGTAATTATACAAATTTTATTAAAATTTCGTGATCAATTTTGTTAACGAATCCAAAATTTGCCCTTTAACATTCACTTCTTAAATAAAATGTATTAATCAAAATGTTATTTAGGATATCTATACCAAATACAAAAATAAATAATAATAATGCGAAAATTCAATATAACTGTTATGAAAAATAGATAAGAACTACAATAACTACTGCCACTTAAACCTTTTAACTATATGTTATCAACAGAAATTCGTTCGTTAGTTTAGCAATCAGACTACTCTGATGGCAAACAAGTGTTTTAAAGATTGTAAACAATGTGAAAACAATACCGTTTATTATCAAGACCATATAATCTAAAAAAATCGAATTTACATAATATGTTTATCTTTAAAACGCAAAATCATACCTTTTTGAAAAGATATTCCAGAATCTTAAGATGATAATAATACAATACAACCCGCTTAAGAGAAACCCGCTTATCTGAAACACTTTTTTCATCCCCCAGTATTTTTCGACCAAATACCTTTTAAACACTCCGCTTAAGCGAAACTAGCTTAAGTGAAAACCCCGAATACTTGAAACATATTTTCAGTTCAATTTTATATTTTTCATTGAAAAAAAAAACTCTCTTAAGTGAAAAAAAATTGCTTTGTTTTTCACCTTCACCATTTTCACCACGAAAATAACATTTGAATTTCTGATTATTTCACAAACATTTACATTTACATTTTATAAACAAATTGCTTTGTCCTCTTAAGTCTGAAACAAAAATCCAAAATAACATTTCAAATGGCTCAAGAGGTTAACGTGTTTTGACATTTTATTAAAAAGAAAATTACATTTTCATAATTCAAAGATAAATAAAAGACATATACAATTGTTTTTAGCATTAATTCTCCACTTAATAAAATTTTTAGATCGGCTTAAGTGAATTTTTTTTCACTTATCTGCTTAAGTGAAATTTTTTTTCACTTAAGCGGGGTTCGTTTTAGTGAAAAACCCGCTTAAGTGAAAAAAAGACTGTAACATTTTGCAGTTTCTCTTAAGCGGGTTTTACTGTAATTAAAAATAAATAAGGCTTTAGAGTATATTAACTCACCGAGATACTATTATAATTTTTTTTTTATTTTCAAGGGTTGCATTTTGATAGGACCACACATAGATTCTTTATATTTGCATTTGTTGAAATTAGTTTTCAATTTTTAATGGATTTTTTACTTTTTTATTTTTAAGACAAATTTATATATAAATTGTTGTATCCAGCCGATAAAATTGACACGGACTGGGGTCATAATTCAGTATATTCCAACACTCTGTATTATAAAGTTATATAAATATCTTTGCTGCTGAATTTTTCATGGATGATTTGGAACAACGGCTATGTGCCTCTAAAAATCCATTTTTACAATATATTGTTTGTTTTAAAAAAAAAAAAAAAATTTGTTTGTTTAAAAAAAAAAACTCATACAAATATGTATATTTCAACCCTTTACTGCATACGAAGCCAAATATGGCTTGCACACTTTTACCTCACAAACAAGCAAGATAATCATGTCGATTATGGAATCCGCAAAACAGCATCCGCAGTGATTCGCAGTGTTATGCTCTCTTTTTAATTCATCGATTTGCCGTGGAATGAAAAGAGAGCAATATGCTGCGAATCACTGCGGATCCACTATTGCGAATTCCATAATCGACATGAATATTTTTTTTTATAGAAATGTATTAATTTCAAAGAAAAAAAGATACACAATCAGAAATATATTTTTATGGCCACTTAATTCACCTAACACCAAAGTTATTTAGTTATTATTATTTTAAGTTAAAAAAATTTTTACACTTCCTTTTTCAATGACAACAAGCAACCGACCGACCTGTAAGCATGAATATCTTCCTCCTTGTTTGGCGCACGTGTGCGAAAGGTATGTTCTATATGTTCTTAAAAATGCACAGAAGAGGATCACGTTGTGTTTTGATTATTTTTTTTGTTGAAGTCAGAAGAAAAAGGCACATAACTGAAGAAAGCCATATTTGGCTTCGTATGCAGTAAAGGGTTAATAAACTGGAACCAAAGTTTTTGTTTACAGTCGTGTATGGACCTGAATCCGTTAATTTTCTTGACTTAACAGTTTCTATAGCCTCAAGGAAACTTGCGTTCGACATATTTAGAAAAAATACAGCTACTGATACTGTGTTATCCCAATGACCTCAGCCCACGCGTTAAATATAAAAATGTCCGCTTTCCATTCAATGTTGAACCGCTTTCTAAGGACTCCTCTCAGCCAGACTTGTTTCAAAAAAGAGATTCATCGTCCTTTATACAAAAGAAATCAAGGCAATTCTCACTCTCAATCTATCTTTCCGATGGCTATAAGTAACAATGAAGAACTATGGCGAAAAATTCCTTATGTTCAAGGTGTATCGGAAAAACTTTCTAAGCCACTTTCGGGAGCTGGTATAGAACCAGTTTTTTTTCAATAACTGTACACTCAAAAACGCCCTATGTAATAATAAAATAAAACAAAACATAGATAGAGGGAAAAAAAGTGGAGTTTACAAAGTCGTATGCAAAGAATGTAATGGAATTTACATCGAAAAAACTTCGAGACCACTGCAAAAAAGAATTATCGAACACTTTAAAGCCTCAACCCATCAAGATCCATCTTCTGGGCTTTCTCAGCACCTTAAAAATACCGGACATGGCTGTTCTATTGACGATGTAACCCTACTTAATAGCCTCCCTAAGGGGCGGGTATTGAACAAATTTGAGGTCTACGAAATCAATAAACATACAAATGTTTTAATTTATTAATTTGCCAAATAGAATTGACAAATAACAGCCCACTGTTTAATAATAATTAATCTATTTAAATAATTAAAAAAATTTAATTTGTTTTATATTTTTCTATAAATCATTGGCGTAAAATTTTAGACGAATTATTATGATGTTAAAACATTTTTAGTATGATGCTAGGTTAAAAACAAGCTTTTCCTAACTAAAGTTAAAATTGCCAAATGCCTATTTTATCTTTTTAGTATCATACTAAATCCAAGTGTCACTTTGGCAGCTACAATTGCAAAAATGGGTTGAACTGTCACTGCTTTAAGCGTGTTCAGCTAGAAAAATAGGTTTAGTATGAAAGTAGTTAGAAAATGTTTAAAACTAAGAATATTTTAGTAAAGAGTTTTAAAGTTAGAAAATTGTTAAGTAGTATCATGCTATTACCTTAACATCAGGCTGTTTAAAATTTTGCGTCATTTTCTTTTGTACATTTATTGTTGTACTTTTTGTTTTTAATATTTATTTTTGAAATATAAATTGACAACAAAAACAAAAAAAAAATCTAATCTAATCTAATTTGTAATTTCACCACGAACACTTTTATCTCCTTTGTTTATTAAATGTTAATGTTAGTGTCAATGAAGATGTCTTAATAAGACGAAACGCGTCGACCTTTTATTCAAATAAAATAAAATTTATATTTAACTGTGGAAAAAACAAGTGTTTTATTTAAAAATTTTAATTAAAAATGTGTAGAAATAAAAAAAAAATCCAAATTTCTGTGTTTCAAAATTATTTCAAATATTTAGTTTTTTTTGTACAAATTTTTTCAAAAACGGCTCTCTTTGATTAATTTTCTAACATTTAGATAGTGAACATAGTGGCTGTAAGAGCACTGCATTTCCGTTTTCTAGCCGTTATACAGCGCGATATCATAGGCTTATAGTAAAATTAGGTCTACCATGAGAAGTTCTATGACACGGCCAAGCCATACTTTTTGACCACGATGTAGGACTTGTTAAGAGAGGTCTTATAGAGTTAGGCCTTGTAGAGTTAGTTGCTTTGCTTTTTATGATATTTCATCGAAAACCTTATTCTCTTTTGAGTCTTGGCGACCTCATTTATAAGATATTTTTTTGGTGGGATTTATTTTCCCAAAGTATACACAATCTCTAAAACTTATTTAACACAGATCTTTTACCCATTGCATCATTTTTATTTGTTCATTTAAAGGGAGATAAATCCGTGACTAGCTACAAGGAAAGTTTCTTAAATTTCAAGGATGTTGAGGAGATGCCATTTCTAAAATCTGGATTAGATAATTTCATTGATAAACTGGAAACTCTTGATGACCTCAAGCAGTATGTTCCAAAACTACGTGCGATTCAAAAAGATGTACTCAGACGCTGTATAAACTCCACAAAATCTTATCAACAAAAAGGATCTGAAGGAATATTTGTTTTGTGTCATGGAGATTTTCATCGAAAGAACATGATGTTTAAACAAAGTTCTTCTGGTAAATTTGAAGATGTTATGTTGGTAAGACTTTTATGAGCACATTCAACTAAAAATAATTTTAATTCTTGTATTTTAAAAGCTCGATTTCCAAGTATCCTACTTTGGACCTGCAGTTTTAGATGTTTTGTATGGAATGTATGTTTTTGTGGATAGGGATATGCGTTGCAATCGCTACGATGAAATAATCCATTATTATAGTTCAAAGTTTATAGAAACTTTAAAGAAATTAAAATTCCAAGGGGAAATTCCTAAAGTTTCTGATTTCTTCATTGAAATAATGCGCCATCGGCACTGGGGTATGGTGAAATAATATAACTTTATTTTTAACATTTGTTAGTGAAAAAAATTGCAAGCTAATAATTTAAATTAAACATTTATTTTTTATTTTAAAACTAAGAAAATATTTGATACATATTTGATTTTAAAAATTAGTCATATTAGAAGTAATTTCTTTATTTTTTTGATTACATCTTGAAAGTGCTATTGCTAACAAATGTGAATAAGTAACTTTTAAATTGCACAGACAAAATATTAGAAAATAACTTTTCTTCGAATACTTTTCAGAACTGCTTTTATTGACAACATTCTTGCCAATATGGTATGCATTTCAACCTGGAGATCTGAATCCCGATGATGTTATGACCTCAAACGAACCACGCCGGAGAGCCTATGATAACGAAGACTATTTGGACGAAGTAAGGACACTTTTGCCTAAAATGTTATACAAGGGATATTTGGAATAATGTGGTTTTTTTTATAAATTTTGGCTTTTGAAAATTAAGTTTGTCTAATGGTAAAAAAATAAAAATAAATTAGATTATTGGTTGTGACTTAAAGCTTTTTTTTGGTAGACATTTGAGGTATGTTCAATGCTTAATACGTTTTTCAAATTTTAACTCGAATTTTGTAGATCAAAATGTGCCATATTGATATTAATCTGAGACAGTCTTAAGTCCTATGAGTTCTTTGTACCGATCGTATGTACATATATTGTTTGAAATGTAAAATAAAATGTTGATTATTTTTATATGAAGGGTTCACAGCTGTACCGATAACTGAACTAAGTCACAAAAAGTGAATTCGAAGATAAAAAGAGGTTTAGTAAATACACTGCCATTAATAGCTGAAATAAATATTTTACCCGTACTAAATACAATTTGAAAGTTTATTCTATAAATTTTATTCTGACCTAAAAACGAAACGCTAGAGTTGACAAATATTCTCAAAAATTTGCAAAAAAACAAAAAAAATTTGACTGAGTTTTCGTTTCGGCTTCAAATTATTTGAAATTTTTTCATTCAAGAAAATAAAAAGCGTTACGGCCAATTTCTTCACAAAGTTCTAAAATCAATTTAAAACTCGATCCAGTTACTCTATGTTTATCTTTGGAACATAGTTTTAAAAACATTTAGAACTTGATCATTTCTTCACTTCTAATCATTTCCTTAGAACTCGGTCTAAGATCACTATTGAGTTTTAAGTACTTAGATCTCGGTTTAAAGAAACGAAGTTCTAGTGTATATTTTAATACTTTTGTAGCACCCAGTATCATTTTCTGACACAAATTTCTGACAATCTATCAACAAATATTTAAATATTTGTCAGTTTCATTTTGCTGGATTCTTTTTTCGTGAATATATTTCTTTTATTTTGCTCATTAATTAAAAACACATTCTCATTTTTGCTGTGCCAGTTTTGTTTGTATTGGTGTTGATGTTTTTATTTCGTTTTCAATTCTATGTTGTGTAATTTCGCGCGTATTGATTTTTGAATAATTGGTGTTTGCGAGTGTAAATATTTATATTAGTCCGATAGCTCGCAACAGATTTTTGACGTGAAATGACCCAAAAAGATAAGTGTGCATGTGCATCATAGTGCATCAAAAAAAAAAAGAAGATGGTAACGGTTCCAATGTCCCGAATCATTGATTATGAATGTGGTTCTGACAAATTGTTTAAAAAAATGACAATTACTTAAGATGAGCTTTGAGCACGCAATACTACATGTCTTTTGGCATTCTTTCATGAAACAAAAATCTGGTGCGAGTTCAAAAATCAAAACTAACAAAATGCACAATGTAAAAAAATGTTATAGGTACCACGAGAATTAAAAACAACACCAGCATATGCAACTAAATTGGACACAACAAAATTGCCCACTTACTTAAAATTAATAAAAAGGATAACTTTAAAACAATATATCTACCTACATAAATGCTATATAAGGTTATTTCAAAAACGCCACAAAGATCGTGTTTTTTGTGGCTCCTGTCCGGGGTTAAGACTACTCAAAATGTCTCTCAGATTCAAATTCGCACTCTTCAGTGTCAGGATGCGAACGATTGTCATTAATTACTTTATTTTGAGGAAAATAGTGCATTAGATGCATTTTTTGTCTTAACCAACAACGGCAGCATTAATGCATTTCTGTTTATTTCCTCACCAGGAAAATATAGTAGTTAAAATCTTGTTATATGTACATATAAGTACATAAATTTGTGTTTTGTCCAACATGCTATCTGGTTACATGCATTTTTTAGCGCACGCGAGAAGACTTGCACCTAAAACTAGATTTATCCCAAATTGATTTGAATTACCTTTTTTTTTTAAAGCAGAATCAAAATTTATTACCAAATAAGTTTTTTGAAGAAATAAAAATGTTGTTAAACCGAGTTCTAAGTCTCTAGACCCCCGAATTCGAGGGTCCAAATTTATCGAAGTTCTATCTCAAACTGAGATCCAAATCGAAGTTCTAACGCGTTAGAACTCGGTGAAGAAATAAGTTAGAACTCAATCAAGTTCTAATAAATTTTTCGATAAACCGAGTTTTAGGGGTTAGAACTTTGTCAAGAAATTGGCCGTAAGAGTCCTTAAAAAAGAATAGCAAAAACAATAATTCATTTATTTCAAGAACTATTCTACAAAATTATTAATTTTTTTCGTCATTTATGTACATCGTCTTTAACACTTTCCAGCTGGTCCTTTGTGCTGGCTCGTTGTTTACGTTTGTTTGACTTGAAAGTTTTTGTAAAAATTGTGGTATACAGGTGTAATAAATTTAAATAAATCCATCATACCTCTTTTTTTCTCTGACGTATCCGCACGGCGAGTTTGGTAGAGACTATTTGGTTTTAAACTTTGAAGGGATTGTAGGGATCTCCCTTTTTTTATTTAAGTAAACCTTGTCGAACTCTGCGTGTTTCCTTAAATTTAAACGAAAAAGGTGAATTGCGCTTGAATCGAAGCCACTTGATTTTAAGCCATGAAAAATTATGACCTGTTAGATTATTATCATATGCAAATCTTTTGCACTGCTCTGATCACTTTCCATAATTAAAACGGTTTCTCGGATAATATTCAAATTGTAAAACAATGACAATTTCCCAAAAACATTGTCTACACTGGAAAAAATATAAGCCTTCACTGACTTGGTTCGTTTATGCTTCGAAATAAATTGAAACTGAGAGTCACTGACTTGGTTTTTTGAGAACGAAACACTATCTGACTTAGCACTATTATTGGAATTTTTTTTTTATGACTTGGTTCGGTACAGCTATGAGCCCCCGTATAATATATCATTTAAGATTTGTGTGCGAAAAACCTATATTTTTGACACTTTGCGTTTTTGAGGGAGCAATATCTTGTAACTGCTAGCTCGTATGGAAAAAAATGTATTTAACATTTTTTGTTAAAAAAACCTAATTCTATAAAATACTAGCTGACCCGGCAAACTTCGTACTGCCTCAATCGATAAATAAAAGACCTAAACTTTTGTATAAAAACAAAAGGAATCCAACCTTATAAATGGCTATTTATAAGGTTTCAATTTGATATTGACAGACACACACAGTTAGATATGATACAGTCTGTTAATCAATTTAAAGCTTTCTGATAAACTATATTTTTTATTTTGTTTTGTTTTGTGGTGCGTAAATAAACAAAGATGATGGTTTTCCGACGCGCGAACACGCGACGTTAAACTGTCCATGCGCAAAACAGTGACGTTATTCATCACCTTTTTCACAGCCAGTCTTGTTCCATTGCACAGTCGAGGTTAATTAATGTTACGCAGCATGATGACAACTTATCCTACTTTTAACTGCAAATTGTGAGGTGGTAATACAGGCAATTCCAGTGAATTTAAAAACTCCATGGGATAAATTCAAAAACTCCGTGGGATAGTTGACTACGTCATCCTGGTTCATAATGGTGTCGACTGATTTGAAGGAAACCAACTGTCCCGGAAGAAAATTCTGATTGGTCGCATTGAGATCCTCCACATCTTTATTTTTCGCCGCCAATATTGCGCGTTCACCCAGCCAATTATGGTTATTGAACTGTTGCGCTATATCTGGGAAAACACGCTGAATAAGCTCCTCTTTTGAGTCTGTGATGTGACATAAATCTTTGGGTAATGTGATGAATCCGGTCGAGGTGTCCACTGCGACTTTATTATTTCCAATGTCTAACAACTGCTTCGCAAACACATTTGCAGTTTCATCTTGTTGCACAAATACTCGCAATTTAGTTGTTAATTGTAGTGTCTTTACGTACCGCCACAAATTCGATGATGCAGTTTCATCTTGTTGCAAAAATACTTGCAATATATAGACAGTACGAAGTCTGCCGGGTCAGATAGTCTATATATAGTTGATTTTCAAAAGTCAAATATTATGGTTGCGTTCAGAAATTTAATTTGTGACAAAACTTAAGATTTATCATTCTACATAAAAATAATCTGAAAGATAGTTAACAACTTTCATATCTATTCACCTTTTAAACTCTCTGGACTTCCACAAATAATTCAAGACCAAAATTAGCCAAATCGGTCCAGCCGTTCTCGAGTTTTAGCGAGACTAACGAACAGCAATTCATTTTTATAAATATATACATAGATAATAAATACTTCAAAATTTCAGAGTTTGACGTAAAAAAAACTGTATTTTTGAGCTAAATGAAATTAATCCCCAATGAAACATGACCCCAAACAAAAACTTAAAAATAGCCCCAAAATTGTGGCTTCATAATGAAAAATGACCCCATTTTCAAAATGGAAAAATGGCCCCACTTTTAATGAAAAAAAGCACCAAAAAAATATACAAATCAAAAACGAAAATGGCCCCAAAAATATTATATACATAAAGCAACATCAACAAATAAATTTTTCATTATGAAATTTCCCCCAAAATGAAAATTTAAAAGAAGTCCCAAAACAATAAAAAATAACCCGAATTCACAAAATGTAATCGATTTTTTGTTGTTGTTTTTAATATAATCTCAGTTATCACCCTGTGTGCTAAAGTAACCCAACTGTAATATAAGTGTTATTCGTTTGTAATAATTTGTTTAATGTGTTCAAAAGTATTTTTAATTTTTAATAAATAAATATTAAATTTTAACGTTACTAACAAAAAAAACTTTGAAAAAAACAATCCAATAAATCGTTGCCCCTGAAGAAGTCGACAAAAATCAAAAATATGGAATTGTTTTGATTTGCATAAAATAAGTAAAAAAAGATTAATAATGCTCATTTAAAAACACGAAAAAATAAACTTGTTAAATTCAGCAGTCTAGTAACTAAAAGTCAGTTAAAAATTAAGAAAAATCAATTTTTGATATTGTTTGGTACTGATTGTATGAATTTCAGCTTTTAAACGTAATCTTTAATTTATAAATATTTTATAAATATAAATATGGGGGTAGTGGGACTGACGCACGTGGAAATAAAATAACAACGGATTTCCTTCTTTGGAACCCCGCAAAAAATACTCAAGAAGATTTAAAAAATATCTAAAATAGAATAAACCAGTTATTATTTTTAGACAAATTTATATGGAATCACTCCATAAATAATATTTTCAGATTTAACATCAACAATCGTCTGACGAAATAAAAATTGGTAAATAAAAATCAAAATTCAATACAATACAATAAAAATTACGTATACGCCCGAGTGTACGTATATCTTCTAGAATTCATTTCAAAGTTCTATTTAAAAATGGATGGCCCTTAAAAGGCAATATACAAAGGCACTTCATGGTATGGGGTTTTGGATTCGTTATGCCCGTAATATTCACGCTGTTTAAAATTGGTTTAAATTCAGAATTCGGTTTAGAATTTTTAAACCGACTAATAGGTAATATTCACTCACTTAAACCGACGTTAATCAAAATTTTAAACCGAATGATCGGTTTAACTATGATAAACCGACTCCAACTTAAACGAGGCATTTTCGTGTCGTTTAGGTACGGTTTAAATGGTTTTAGCTAATATTCAACATTTTATTGGTTTATTCAGTCAGTGCAAAATATTCAATCATGTGATTTTCGGCGATGCTGGCTATCCGAACACATCATATTTCTGCACGTTATTTACACATCGGGGTAGAGTTGACCAATTAACCAGAAAAGGCTTATAGACCGAGAGCTGGTAAACGATTTGCTCAAAGAGTTTTATATCGCTCCAAAACTTGTGGGCATGGCATTTGTACTAGTGCAAAATACATGCCATAGACCTTTTAGCGATATCGCGGCCCTAAAGACCACCGTAATGCACTTTCAAAATTCAAAAAAATGAGGGAAGTTTATGTGTATTATACCGCTCCAAATTTTGTGAGCATAATGTTTATATGTGTCCAAATTAAATGCCATCGGTCTGGCAGCGATACCGTGGCCCTAACATCTCCATAATGCACTTTCAAAATGCAACCAAAAAAATCAGAATAGTTCGTGGGTACTGTCCACACTCAATTTCATCAACTTGACAGTAATACCTCATTCCTAGCACCACTATAATGCATTTTCAAAATTCATTAATGCAAAAAAAAGGTGTTTTGAATCGATCCAAATGGTTTTTACATAGTATTTTTATGTGTCCAAACTAAATTCCATCCACAAATTTAAACCGACGTAAACCAAATCGAATTTTTTGCTTAAACGGAGTGAATATTACCGATTTAAACGAGATTTTGTCGTTTAAATTCTTTCGGTTGAGTTTGGTTAAATGTAGTCGGTTTAAGGGCTTTTTAACCGAGTTTTAAACGGCGTGAATATAACGGCAGTTAAAATGTCGGATTCGATTACTAGCTCAAAAGAAAATTGAGATTATTTCTCATTCTTACATATGTATGTATATTCCTTTTACCAAAACAAATCGATTTCTTTTCTAAACACAATCGATTTTTTTCTTTTAATACAAGGAATTTGTCCAGAAAATTCGATTTTTTCTTCTAAACAAATCGATTTTTTTTATTAAAAGGAATTCGACATAAAATAATTCAATAATTATGTAAATTGAATGAGTAATGATTTGACAAATTTTTTGATTGACATATTTATGTGATTTTAAATCGGGCTTTTTTTCTTTTCTCCTTATGCAAATAAAAATTCTTGTAGGTACTTCATAACTCTTTGCCTACGTTTCTTCGGATTTTCTTAATAAAAAATTTCAATATTTCAATGAACTTAAATTTAATACAAATTAAGTTTATTGGTAACGAATTAGAAGTTGGTTCATTAAGTAAGTAATTTTGTTTCTTAATAGTTTATTAAAACATGACTTTACTAATCGCCTATGAATTACGCTCCAATTAATTCAAAGTCATCAACATAAAATCAGAACACAAAATTTCCACAATCGAAAATGCTTATTCTGTCAAATATTTTTGTTAATATCTAGCTCAAACCTAATGACCAAACTTTTCTCCAACCCATAGGGTAATCCGCAACCTTAACCTCTTAATTTTATGTGACAATCTGTGAGATTATAATTTTGAGTAGGTAACTTGTTTAACTACATACATACACTGTAAGTATGACAGGGTTATTTATAAAGTAAAAAAAGGTACAACTTCTAATTACTTGACGCCATCCCAAATATCAGATAAAATCTAAACTAATTTTGTAAAGTCATGAAGCCAAAAAATGCTTTAATTAATTTAGCGGATTAAAGCTCGAATACTTGAAATAATAAAAAAAAAAAAATCACACCATGACGTCACACCTTGGCCTTATCCTTACACTCTAATCTAATGATGAGCAATTAAGTTTAGTATAGGTGCTCTCTCCCAAAAGGATGACATAAATACATACAAATACAAACCTATAATACGACGTCATTGTTTTGAAGGGGAATAGTGAACATGCGCTCTCTTAACGGTGACGTCAATTTCGACTTTAGTGAAACAAAATTCTTCTTACATTCCATTTCAATGTTGTAGGTATAGGTGCCATCTTCCTTCTTCGGTAGTAAAATAAAAATTTTAAAATTTTCCACCATAACCGCAAATATTTTTTCAATTTGTTTGTTCTTAAAAATCTGAACAAATATGTATGATGAACAAAAAAAAAAAAAAAAAAACAACAACAGCAAAATCGAAGGACTGTTTTATTTTATTTTTTAATATTTTTCCTTAAGTAAGAAAAAAATGAAATGGACAACAAACAAATGGAAGCAATATTGTTCACACGAACTGTAAACAGAATAAATTAATTGTTCTGAATTCAGACAAAAAGGATAGCAAATAAACCATGGCAGAAGAATAATTGTTACAGCTACATGCTCTCCCTGCTCAGAATAGCCATTGACGAAAGAAACAGAATGCACGATATCACAATAAACGTCCCTTCAGTAATAATTCCACAGAAATATTAAGCACCCACGATATGATGAGCCTTGTGTGGAACGGAGGTAGTGCTACGTGTCATTGGAATTCTTTTTTATTTACTTTCAGACGGAAGTGGTTTGCCCAACGGAGTAAATGTGGGTGACACAACTCCAAAGCAACCTGCCTCACCGCCTCCTATTAAATTCTATGTTTGACCAACATATACAAAATATTTGACGTGTTTTTTAAATTATGTACTTACCTATAATTGTAAATTTAACAGAAACACAATTAAATGTAATTTTTCAGGAAGTCCTAATTGGGTAATTTTGTGTGAGGCATGTAGGAGTCAGATTGCAGATTCAATTGCTTATACCCCAGGCAGAACCTTATACAGGGTGTTCGGTATACTGTGCACCAAAAAGTTAAAGCGAGTAGATTGGGTTAAGAAAAGAAAAAAATCGTATGGGAGGGGGTTCTATTGCCCCCCGTTTAGGCAGGAGGGGAAATTTTCTAAAAAAAATCGACTTGAAATAGAAAAAAAAATTATTAAAAAAAAACGGCAACACTTACAATGTCATGCTATACTTTTTTTAAAAGCAAGAAGCTTGTTCCATTATTTTATTTTTTTTTATTTGAGAGAACAGTTTTTGAAAACTTAATTTTCAAACTGAAAAATTTGAAAAAATTATGAAATAAATTGTGTTTAGACTAATTTTTTTCAAAATTTTACGTAAATAAGTAATATTTTTAACTTCCCATTGGAAGTTATTGTAATCGGTCCGATTTGTGAAATTGAAAATATTGACATTTCTCGACGTTTCGAGGTCTTTCGAGTCGGATTACATTGTCTGTGTATGTACGTTCGTACGTTCGGAAGCTTTTTTTCGTTCACGATATCTCAAGAACGCATAGAGATATCGACTTCAAATAAATTTTATATTACAGATAATAAGGTCATGACATGCAGAAAGGACTTTTAGAAAAAATTCAATTAGCGGTTTTTTTTATTACAGTAATTTTAAAAAAGGTTTTAAAATAGATTGTTTCTCGAATATCTCTAGAAAAAATAATGCAATCGACTTCGGCCTGGTTTCATTCTATGCATAATGAAGTAGTGAAAAATTGGTAGTACTTAAAAAAAAAAACTACCAGCAATTTTTTTTTAATTAAAAAAAAACATTAAAAATTGTTAAAAAAATATCGAATGTCTTAAGAACAAACAAAGATATTAACTTCTGGTTAATTTTATTTAATACACAAAGTTATTGTTGATAATCGGTAGAGTTTGTGAAAAAATTCAATTAACCAGTTTTTTCTAGGCCAAAAAAACTGCAAATAAAAAATGCTAAACGGGGGGAAATAGACCCCCTCCTCCCTCCAATACGATTTTTTTCTTGGTTTAACCCAACCTACGCGCTCTATGTTTTTGGTGCACCTTATACCAAACAACATGTATATAAAAACATTAGTTATATTTATTCTTGCTCCGTTTCCGCGAATAGTATGAAAACAACGTGAATGAATTTCATGGAAGTCCTAATACAATATGAGCTCATCAACAACAAGGACACAATAATTGTAAATCTGAGCAGGTTTTTCTCTTTTAGGCTCAATTTTCTAAAAAAAAAATGAAATTAAAAAGGAAATACAATAATTATTATTACAGCCTTTTTCTAAAAGAAGTTTTTACATAATATTTTGTTTCAAAGTCAAAGTTACGCATCAGTTAATTAATATTAATATAATATTTTTTGATTTTTTTTTTGGACTCATGCTTATGTTCTCGAATTTTTTTTGTATTTGAGTAAAAATGTTTGGTTTTAACATTTGCATGATTTTTTTAAATTCATTCGAATTTGTAGTAGCCAGTGGCGTAATGGTTAGTGCGTTGGACTGTCATGCCAGAGGTCTGGGATTCAATACCAGCCGCTTCCACCTTAAGTTTTTTTTGGAGCTACTACCTCTTGCGAGGAAGTGACAAATCTTCCAAGAGTATCTCTTGTCATAGAAAAGCGCCGCTCACCTTAGCCGTTTGGATTCGGCAATAAAATGCAGATCCCGTCCATTCCTGCAGACGCGCACCCAGGAATGGTTGAGAGTTGTAAGTCGCTAGGCCCTGGATCTTCATGAGCTATTTGTGCCACCAAATTTATGTATTTTTTATTCGAATATGTATAGCCTTTAAGACTTCAACTAGCTACCAGTGGCGTAACTAGGATTTTGTTCCAAGACAGCAAACAGGTTTTTTTTAGATAAAACAAAATATAAAACGAAACATTTATTACTTATAATTAACTGTTATTTTTATAAATAACTTCGTATTGTGTTTATTATTTTGGTAAAAATTCACATAATTACAAAATCAGGGACCCGATTCCGGCAAACGAAAACAAAACGATCGAATGATATAATTTCGACAACAGCAGTCCCTGTCTCTCTCTCTCTCTACAGATGTAATAGAGATAGATATATGTAATGAAAACGATATTATTTGATCGTTTTCGAGTGACATAATATTTTGGCCCCAGGATTTTAAAATTACAAAACTATGTCGACACGACTAGTTTTTTTTACCAAGAATATCGATGAACTGATTGACATCTGTTAAATGATTGTCATGTCACTCAAACTGATCATGGCTAAAGCTGTCATGCGGTTCTTTATGAATTGACAAATCATCCAAAAGTATCTCTTGTCATAGAAAAGCGCCGCTCACCTTAGCCGTTCGAATTCGGCAATAAACTGTAGGTCCCCTCCATTCCTGCAGACACGCACACAGGTATGATTGAGAGTTGTAAGTCACTAGGCTGTAGTTCCCTATGAGCTGTTTTGCCACAAAATTTATTTATTTTTACTCTTATGTTTAAAAACAAAAAATTAATTTATAATTATAATTTTTAATGAAGGTACTTCGCAAAAAACAAATAAAGGTAAGCAGGATGTAAAAACTTAAACTTACATAGTTACGTATAGGAAAATTAAAAAATAATGGAAATAAAATAAAAAATACAAAATAATTTCAAAAGAATAGCCTTCGACTCCTAGAGAAGGCTGCGGCCATCAAGGGTTATAAAAAATTAAAACATACGCATGCATGCAAATTGTCTCAATTTATTTACGATATGAAGTTACAAAAAAAAATAAACAAGTTTATAAAAATTAAACAAGTTGCTCCATAACAAGAGCTGAAATTCGGTGGTGTACTAGGGCGTATACGCACTTTAACAAATTTTACTAAAATTTTTCTTTTTTTTCACATTGATTGGGTTAACATATGTATGTCGATGGAAAAAACAAGTCGTACAAGGAATTAGAGAATATGAAGAGACTTTCTTCGCAAACTATTTTTTTTATAAAGCCTAGTTTATACATCAATGCGAAGTGAAATCCAAATCGAAATGAAACATCAATAAATCTTTTTTATTTTTTATTTCGTTGCAAATAAAACTACGTAAATAAAAGAAATAGTATGTATATTACTGCCGTTTTACTATGTAACACGTTTCTTTCTTGAAGCTTTTTAAAAAAAATTAATAATGGAACGAAAGTCCTGTCTTCAGGACATGCCTGTTTTCTTAAAATACTTATTAGCTACTCACTTTTCAATTGAAGCGCAAAACAAATAACATTACTTTTTATTTGTAAACATTTGTTTTTCTTTTGTTTTTCGGATGAAATTAAAAAAAAAACATCATTTATTCCCAATTTATCTCCAAAAAAACTAACATCCAAATTTTCGAAAGATTAAAGACTTTAACAAAAATGTAATCTTTGTATGATTAAATTTCATTTATAAGAAGGAAAAGACAATGTAGTACATATATGTACACATACATAGAATAAAGTCGTTAAATTTATCTTATCCTTTTATTAAATTCTTATTTTTTGCGCGACATGTTTCCCTCAACAGTCGCTTCTTTGCCAAAAAAAAAATAAAAACAAAATGCGGAAGAGAGAAAATAGATAAGTGAACTTATATTTGATTTCCTTATTGCTGTTCATTATGTGTAAAGATTTTTTGATGGCGCCATATTTATGAATCTCAGCCGCCAACCACCCACAATCCTCTAATGACATTTTAGCTATTTTTTCGACCTCTATTTTTGTCATTCGAGATATATCAATGTCATAAACAATTATTATTTCATGTTTTTGTATTTTTGTTTTTGAAAAAAAAAAAAAGTTGGAAACGTAGACGATAAGTAGAGTTAATTACAAACAATATGGCACATACGAGTTTAATGTATGTTAGTACATAGATCTATTGCTACAATAATAGGCAAAAGTTGACAAAGGGCACATAATAGACGTCATAATGGCTGAATAATAAAGTTTCTCACGTTTCTTTTAATGTGTAATGTAATATTATACATAAAAACAATAAGTAAAATGGAAAAATGGAAATAAGCCTATTATTGAAACAAAGGGGTCAACATCCTGACAATATCTAAAATCCTCGAAAATTGTTAAAATGATAATAATGATAACAAATCCAAAAATAATTATTATAAACTTAAGAAATCAATTTACAGGCGCAAACATGAAAAATATGTTGTTTTTTTTTTATCGAAATTCCATAAGTATGTATACTATAGCTGGTCCCAGTCCTTGAAGTTCGAGTACCAATTTATTTTGTATTTCTTATTCTATAAATGATGGAAATGTCGAGAGAATTTCCTTGTTTTTGCAATGAATATTTAAATTTAAATGAAAATAAAATTGCTTTTATAAGGGAAACTTCTCTTGTTTTAGTTTAATCAGATCTTCTGAAGGTTTTTAACGTCAAGTTTTTTGCCCAACTTAATTTGACATTTAATTGTTTCAGTGTTTGACAAATTCAACCATGGAGAGGTACACAATTGAGCAGCGCGTTAAGATTGTTGAAGCCTTTAACGAATCAAAATGTATTTCGTGCACCTCGTGATTTTTTTGGTCAGCATAATCGACCAAATCTGCCCACAGCCGGTAGAATTGTGCGCAAATTTAAGCAAACCGGGTCTGTAAGAAATGTGAAAACACCTGTGCATGCTCGCCCAGTTCGTTCTGCAGAAAACGAAAATGAGGTCGGCCAAGCATTTACAGTGAATGTTGTTCGCTATCGCGAGATGATAACGGACTTCTTGTGGCCAGAAATTGAGCATATGGACCTGGAAGATATGTGCTTCCAACAGGATAGTGCCACTTGTCACACAGCAAACGAAACAATGGCTCTTTTGCGCAAGAAATTCAATGGCTGTCGGTTGATGGCGATGTTAATTGGTCGCCACGATCTTGTGATTTTACACCGTAGGACTTCTTTCTTTGGGGATATTTAAAAGAAAAAGTGTACGTCAATAAGCCAAGAACAATTCAAGAGCTACAGGATGATATAATTCGGTACATTAATGACATTGAACCTCAATTTTGTCTCAGAGTCATTGAAAATATGGACCATCGGATAGAGGTATGCCACCAAAGTCGTGGCGAGCATTTGGCCGATATTTTGTTTCACAAATAATTTTCATAGATCCTTCTATCTTAATAAAAAGAATAAAAAATATTAAGATAATCCTCTGAAAGCTTTTTGTTTTATTTGCAATGAACATCGTGCGTTCTCGTTGGACCACCCTTTACAAATATTCTTTATCTTATAGAAAAAGAAAACATGGGTGATTCAAGTGTATCCAGAGACCATTTCAGGTCAGTCACTTGAAATAGCACTAGACCTCATATTTATGCTTCTTTTCGATAATGCAGTTAAATTTAATTTATTTATTTAAACCGTTAAATACAAACGGTAAGAGGAAAATGTCTGGACAAAAAATGAGCTCCTTAAAATTTAGAGCATTTATTGTCTCACATTGAACCTTCTAAAGTCATGCCTAAGTCACTTAAAACTCTCGTTGGAGAGTCACTGGCAGGAATGGAGGGGACCTACAGTTTATTGCCGAATCCGAACGGCTGTGGGCGGTACTTTTCTATGACAGGAGATACTCTTGGAGGATTTGTCAATTCCTCGCAAGACGCAGTAGCCCTGAAAAACATTTTTTGTGTTTAGTTGGCAGAGGCTGGGAATCAAAGCAGCCGTGGCATGATGGTTATAGCGTAAAACTGTCATGCCGGAGGTCTAGGTTCAGTTCCCAGCCTCGGCCACCTAATAATAATAAAAAGATGGGCTACTGCCTCTTGCGAGGGACTGACAAAACTTCCAAGAGTATCTCTTCTCTTGTCATAGAAAAGTTCCGCTCACCTTAACCGTTCGGATTCGGCAATAAACTGTAGGTCCCATCCATTCCTGAAGACATGTACGTGAATGGTTGAGAGTTGTAAGTCACTAGGCTCTAGTTCTTTATGAGCTGTTGTGCCACCAAATTTGTTTACTTTAAAGGCTGGGAGGGAATCGAACCCAGACCTCTCTGGGCATGGCCGCTACATTGATTATTTGAAAATCACGACCATTGACGCATTTTGTAGATAGTTTAAAGCACTTAAGTTATTTTTTTTTGCTTTCCAAAAATTTCAAAGAAAAGCGAATAATCTGAAAAATCGTCATTCCACTCCCACCACACTCGATTTCATATCCTCATTTGACTGTACAAATTTACCTTTTTTTCAAGAGAATTTGAGTCACGTTTCATAAGTCTGTTGCAGACTTAAGTAGAGTAATAAGTGCATATATATTTTGAAATGTCATAATTTTAAATATGAATGGGCGGATGATATATAGGTATGTATTATGCATTTATGTACAAACACATATACAAAGGATGAAGGGATGTGCCTTTTTTTAAAGTTGAAATGAGTTTACCCAAAATAGTTTGACCTTTCTCTATAGAGCAAGTATTGGTGGGTGGTCTGTTAAAAAAAAAAATTGTTTGCAAAATTGATAGGTACTAATGTAGAAGGTGCTCGTGAGTAGTTCAAACAATAATGAAATTAAAATTGTGAAAATGTATAATACATAGTTTAAAAAAAAAAAAAATTAATATTATTTTTTTTAAAAAGGTACTTTTGACTTTTTTAAGAATTTTTCGTTAAATACAGATATCATAACATTATTGATATGTAAATAAATTATACTTTTTATACCTACAAAAGCAAGTTCGTGCGATCCAATCGTGTATATTTTGTCCATCGTTTAACGAATTTTGACGAAATTTTATCAAAAAACGGTTCAAATTCTTATACAGGGTGCCCCCTAATTCATGCACGATATTTGAAGGATGAATTCTGAGATCGTTTCTCCCTGAGGCGGCACTTAAAATGAAAAAAAAAAAAAAATAAGAATGAAAAAAGTAGGTACATACAGTAATGTGGTATAGCTTTTTTGAAAGTTAATATTCTATTTTTTGATTTTATGTTTAAATCAAGTTCTTTAAATGAACAGTTTTTGAGAAATAAAATTTCAAAATCAAAATTTTTGAAAAAATTGATGAATTTTTGTTTTCGAGTTAATTTTTATCATAATTTTACGTGATTAAGTATCACTTTTTTTAAATATTCAATGCCCTCACCAATTTTTAGTCAAATACTGCAATTCAGATATAAAAATATTTGTTTTTGCTTTTGTGAAATTAATAAAAATCGATATCGCGTCCAGTATAAAATTTATAAAATTCTCTTGATGTCACACGAAATTCTTTTTGTACGCGCGGAGGCGGACGGAATGTTTTACTAAGTTAGTTCCTTTTCTTTGGTTGATGAATCAAATTAATATAGAATTTCATTGAATTTTGGACAACAACTTAAAGATGCTACCACCAATTGCTTATGAATTAATTTTAGGTGTTTTAATTCGTTTTCGTATTTTTGTTTGGCTGGAGATATAGCTATTTCAAGAGGTGCTATTTAGTGGGTAAAAATTCAAAAAACGGCCTCTACTGTCTTCCCTGGTTGTAATGAGCTTTATAAAATGTGTAACAATTTTGTAGAGGAGAGTTGGGGCAACAAGAATGTAAAAATATTGTTTTTCAAAATTCTGAAAATTTTCATCAGCTTTTAAATTTAGAATACTTTTATGTTTATTAATTGATTAAATTACCTCCATTGCCTCTCTTGTAAGGTTAATGCCTATAAAATTCACAGCATTATTTTAGACAAGGGTTCATTTTGCATAATTAGTTTCTAAAATTTCTGAAATATTACATCAACTTTTTATTTTAGAATTCCAGGAATCAAATTCAATTGCTTTCCCATTACGTTTGTAGGTTGGAAGGGGGTACCCCTCCTGAAACATTTTTAAACACAATTATAGCCTGACATTTTATCTTTATTTTAAAATCTTAACCTTGAAAATCGGATTATTACAACGAAAGATATAATTAAAAAAAAAAAAACTTAACTTTGAAAATTTTCACAATTTGTAAGGCTTGAATGAATGAATTATACTTGGGGTTTATATTGCACTGCGACCTTAAGATCTATTGTGCCCCATTTAGAGCCGCATGGGGTTGCTCATTTACAGCTCTTCCTCCAAATTTATTTCTTTAAGAAATTTAAGTATTTGGAGTATTTTTAAAGAGGGCAGTTCGCTCTCCTCTATCTGGTGGCGACCCAGATATCTATGTCTTTGTTGCACAATTGCTTCACAACTACCTAAAATATGGTCCGGTGTCTCTTCCTCAGTGTTACAGAATCTGCATGTTGCGCTACTTGCTAAGCCAAGAATCCTGAGGTGTCTCCTTAGCTTGCAGTGGCTTGTAAGGCTTGTAGTGCACGTAAAATATTAAGTGAAGTATCAAAATAATCGTTGTTTTCCTCAAATTCTGAATAAGAAAAAGCCAAATTAAACCATGCATGCATTGATAAGATATGGGCTCATAAAACAAGGGTTCTAATATTGCCGTTATCTCAGCTTATCTGTTAAAATTTCAGCAATATATATTGACCTACTAAAAAGATAAAAATAAAAAACACAAAAAAAAGTCATCTGAAAATTATCTGGAAGCGCGTCCATACTAATTTACGACAATACCCCTCATGTCGTTTTACAATCTGCGCGGCATGAGAGTCAAACAATCGACAAAGTTGGACGCGCGGATTAAAACAATAAGTGGACGCTCGTGTGTCCATTCCTATAAGTTTTCTTGGTTTTCAGGACGTACTTCCAAATGGACGCGCAGAAAAAGACGCTCGTGTGACATTAGCCTTAAGTGGCCAATGTGGAAAAAAGGTATCACGCTCAATATCTCAGTGCACACTAGCCCCATAATGAGTGGAACTGAACTTCATTCTAAAATATTGGTGACTTTAATTGTTCTTACTCATCAGAGTGTAAAATTTACACTTATTCCGTTAAGTATGTGATGTAAAATTGGCCCTTAGCTTCAAAATTAATATTTATTTGTTATTTTAATGTGGTTAACAATTTAGTGTTTTCTCTGCTTCTCGGAAATAAGAAAATGTTAGTTGTCCTTTTACGAATAAGCGGCAGTGTTGTCGATTTTTAATCCCGTAAGCTTTTTTTTTATAAGGCTACATGAAATCCATAGCTTTTAATAATCGTCCTGGAGCCCTCGAAGCCCCAAAAGATAAAATCTGATCGAATGAGTATCAACTACATACAAACTTCGAAAAAAGTGAGTTGACTCTCTAGTGGAGGGCGCCATTTGACCCCAACACGTAATTTAAAACCATATGAAAACTAAAATTCTCAAAGCAAAAATGAATTCTCATTCAATACCTATCATTTCAAAACCAATGTGCCTGCCAAGCTCTACCATATACATATACCTACCGTAAAACCCGAATAAGTGCCTCACCATAAATGCCTCGTTTTGAGAGGTGCTTATGCGGGCTGCGAAGTTATAAAAAACCCGCTTTGGTGCGCATAAGCACTTATCTCTATATTTACAAACAAAATAAAACGCACGACTGGATCGCACAAACTTGCTCTTGTAGTAACAGTTTCATCGAATTTCAAAGATTGAGCGTATTAAAAGTAAATAATCTTTTTATGGGAGCCTTAAGTTTAAACTAATAATAATGGTTAGCTCTATAATTATAGCTTAAATTGAAAAATTATTAAAAATCAACATAATTCGAAATAAATTTATTAAAAAAGTCTTATTAAATTGTTTTGAGAGCTAAAACTAACTAATCTTAGTTTTGCAGAAAAAAAAATTAAAATCGTAGGAGCAGTTTTTTTTAAATTAATTTTTTATATAAAAAATTTTGTAAAAAATTTTAAGAACAAAAATTGGTACACAATTTTTTAAGTATTTATTTATGTTGAATTAAAAATTAAATTTCGAAAAAAATTATCTACCCGTCTTTGAAATATCGAATTTCCAAAAAAAAAAAAAAAAAAAAAAATTGAAGTTTTTTTTTTAAATCCAAAATTTGTATTTTTTGAAAATTTTGATATGGAGTATGATTTCAACTTTTGAGAAGCTTTTGTATAAAAAATTTAATTTAAATCAGTTGCACACATAATGAGATAGTTCAAAATAAAGAAAATAATGGTTAACTGTAAATTTTGTTTTTGGTAGATCGTAGACCATACTACTTTTAGTATTATGAACAATTTTAATCAAAATCGAGAAAATTTAAATTTTCTGTGACGGTTTTTTAACATTTATATAGAAGGTACCGTTAATTTTGACTATAAGAAAAAGTTTTTTTCAAAATATTTTAGATAATATTAAAAAACCTCTTGTTACCAAGTTTCATAAAAATCAACCAAGTCATTTTCGTAATATTTGGGTTTCAAAAAAAAAAAAAAAAAAATTTGAAACTTCTTTTGAAAATCCAAAAAAAAAAGTTTTTGGAAAATTTTGGTATACAAAACTATTAAAATTTTTCAGAAGATTCTCCATAAAAAAAATTATCAAAATCAGTTTATTCCTTTTCTAGAAAAACGAAAATAAAAAAAATGGTTCTATGGGGGGTACCTTTTAAAACCATTTTTGAGAAAAATAAGATTTTCCAAAAATGCTAAACAAAATTATATGGCAGGTACCGTTATTTTTGGTTCTAAAAATAAAAGGAAAAAAAAGTATCGGGGTAATGTCCCGAAAATACTTTATACCAAGTTTAATTAAAATCGGCCCATGGGTTTAGGCTGTAGGCGAGGCCACAGACAGACAGACAGACAGACGGACAGAATTGCGAGACCCACTTTTTTCGTCTTCCCTATGAATTTGAATTTCTTAAAAATCTGAACCGCCAAAATTTTACATTATCATCTCTATAATGTGAACTTTCGAAATTTTCGGACTCTAAAATGTGAATTTCTTTGGTAAATTTGTTTATATTTTTCTTTTTTCTTTTATTAATTTTGTCTACTATATTATAGAGACTTTACTATTTGCTTTTTGTCTAGACATATTTCAGGGTTTTGAATGCAGCTGCGGTCAGAAAGTGTCACCTGCCAGTTGTGTAGGTACATTTTGTTGTTCCAATCAGTGCCTAAGCACTGAAAAAAATGTTCCTGTAATGTGAATCCCTCTAAAATCCGAAAACTTCTTGTTTTAAGTAGTTCACATTATCGAGGGACTACTGTAGTACCTATATATCGCAAGTAAAAAACGTTTAATGTTATTAAAAAAAATTAGGCACTTATGCCATAGGCACTTATCCGGGTTTCACTGTATACATAATTTATTAATTCTTTCGAGGAAGAAATCACTCACTTTCTGTATATTTTTTTTTTGTAATTTTAAATTTGAATATTAAAACAAAATCAAATCTCATATGAGATTTCCCGTAATACATACATACATACCTCATCAGTTAATTGAAAATTTTCTTCTCAATCTAGACAAATAGCAGGCTTTTAACTGAGATTGCTCTTCACACAGTTGAATGCGCAATAAATTGAAAAACAGAATACACTCTATTAATTTTAGACAATAGAGTTTGTAACCCTTTCAGTCGTGATGTCAATACTTGAAGCTTATTTATATTCAACCATATCCAAAGTAATTTTTCAAACAATTTCTACAACCGTGAACGTAAATGTTATACAATAGATCAGCTATAGCAATCTAACAAAGGAAATCAGAACCACCCACTATATGAGTATGTGTACATATATACGAATTTTGCAATGTAAATCATCGAAATCCTTTACCCATCTGCAGCCTTCTCTAAATATGGAAGTCTATATACAAACAGAAGCTTAAAGATGGGTGGATGATGGAAAACAAAGGCTTCTCAAAAACGATAGCTAAATATTTTTCCTTTCAATTCTCACAAACATCGCCTTAAAAAAAAAAAAAAAAAAACACGTGCTTATCCGCATGCGAATGATTTATGGGAGCGAAATGTCATCGCAAACGTAGATGAGAAACGTTTTTTCCTTCACTTTACAGATAAAACCGATGAATGGCCAATCTAGGAAGAAAAACGATGAACGAAAAAGGATATTATGCTATCCGAATATCTGGTTCACGTTCATAAAATTACACTCTGATTTCTGAGTAGGTTGAAGCTTCGACGTATATATGTATATGTATCTCATAAATCGATTCGTCGAAATTGATACCCACTATAGAAGAAGGTGTATCTATTTCCAACTCATTACGTATATCCTTTCTTGGTTATTATCGCTACACTTTGGGAACTCTCTTGCCGAACAGGAAGTGAAAGTTCAATATTGTGTTGTCTGCATTTTGTGTGCACTTCGGATGCTCCTCAAAGTCGAACGGAAATCGTATAAACGATTCTCGCCAGTAATAAGCTGATTGATATCTGATGAAAGTTTCATAGACATCCTCCACACTGTACTGAATGGTATCCTGTGCAGGTATATGAATGCGCCTGAAATTTGATTTTGTTACGTACTTATTGGATTTCACTTAGGAATTCCGGCAACGTAGATTTCTGCAAGGAGCAAAGGTGTATCTTGTACTCCTACATTGGTATTATGTATATTTAATGTAAAAATTTGTTTCTGATACTTCTAACCCAGGACGTAAGGGATTTTCATTTGCAGTTAAAAAGATATTAGGATTCGAGTATTATCTACTTAAATAGTTAAAGAAGAGTTTTGAAGGTTTTTGAATTCTTAAAATAAATTTTGCACACACAATTACACATTTCGCACACATCTGTTCTAAAGGCACTTTATATACTTATCTATCTCAATATGCAGACTATTGCAAAAAAAAAGGAGTTCCTTTGAGTTTTGAAACTGGGAAATAAGTTGACTCGGATTCTCAGAATCAATGATAAATTTATATGCATTAATATTCAAATCAGATTGGAGGCACAGGTGTGCATGGTTTAATAAACACACATTGTTCCTGCTGAGTTTGGTGTTGGATATTTGTTATAAATGAATCGAAGGTTCATTGGCAAGGTATTTGTTAAGGGACCTGATGTGCTATGAATAACGAAGATATAATCAGAACAAGTCATTGTTTGTTATAAAATATTAATTAAATTTCGGACAGAATCAAGTTAAATAAATATGTGCATAGTTTTAACTTACGAGTTATTTTAAGAATGTTAAAAGTGGATACTTAAATTGTGTGAATATTGGTGCTGGAGTACATTATGGTATTAAGTATTCAAGTGAGGTTATGAGTATGGAAAAAAAATATTACTTAAATATTTATATAGTTTTTTAAGCAAGCAAGAAGGAGATAGAAGATAGAAGATCTCGTAATCCAAACAACACCTAGAGACTAAAAAAAAGGCCAAGCCAATTTTAAGATTGTGCTGCTGGTCACCAATCCATTCAAATCAGACTGCTGCTTAGAAAAAATAAGCATATAGAGCTGAAAACTGGTACAGACCTTCCGTTCCATACGACATGAGCAAAAAAATTCATTCAAGCTCAGATGTCGAAAATATTTTTTTCCTGAAAGCAATATTTTAGAAAATATTACAATTTTTAAAAAAATGTTGAATATCTAAAATAGAATAAAAATAGAAAGAAGACTTAGGCTCAGCACAAGGGTGACCAAAATTTTTTTTTTTCGAATTCTTTACGGGGGAACCCCATAAAATGATCGGCCTTTGCAGATCTTTAGATAGCCAAAATTTCAACTCGATTGGATAACGCTAAATGCTGCCGACACTCGCTCAAAGTTTCAAAAATCTCTGTTTTCCCCCCGTTTTTCGAAGAAAAATAGCTCTATCTCCCAAACACCTGACAAAGTAAAAATTAACAAAAGTAAAAATGCAGTACAACGAAAACAAAAATATGTGAACAAAAAAAAAATATAAAACGAAAACACTTTACACGGCAAAATTTGAGATCAGTCTCTTCGGATCAGATAACGTTTGGTGGGATGTCCAATCGAGCTGAAATTTTGGCTATCTAAAAATCTGCAAAGACTGATCATTTTATGGGGTTCCTCCACCCAATTTCAAAAATTGATTTCCTGCGGTCACCCTACTCAGTTCTAATAAAAAGGAGACTAATTATAGGGCTTGGACTCCCTTGAAATGGCTATATATTCAACCAAAACAAAAATAAAACGAATTAAAAATACCCAAAAAATATTAATTCGTAAGCAATTGGTGATAGCGCCTTTAAGTTGTTGTTGTTGTTCACAAATTCAATGAAAGAAGGCTTAGGTTCAGTTTTTCAGTTCGAGGTTAAAGTAAAATCCAAGTAAATTCATAAAATTTTATGAGTTCATTCCTAACAGATGCTTCTAATCTTTAATCCTCAAAGTTTGGTTGGTCAATTTGAAAAAATCGACACTGCAAAATGACAATAAAATAAATTTTCTATAAGAGAAGTTGTGTTCATATTTTTGCTAGCAGCAATGCTAAAGGAAGATACTACAGGGGTAGAATTGTTTACCAATAAAAATAAAATTGTATACAATGGTGACAGTTTGCACTACGGATATCCTACATATACTGATCTACAGAAGAATATTGCACCCACAATATTAATTTGACATTTTAAAATTGAATTTCCTTACAGACACTTTAAAACAAATAATACAAAATAAGCATTAATGGGGTCACTGTGGCGTATACGTACTTTTTTATCAGTATATATTATATTAGTTAGACTTAAAAATCTGTACAACACAGCTTTACAGTTAATTTTATATAATCAGAGTTAAGTCAGAGTTTGTTGTACCCTAAATTCTAGATCAATAAAAACAAATAAGTTGTACTTTTTTAAAAAGACTAATTAAATTAAAAATGTCTTTTCCTATACAAATCGGTTGATGTTCAGTCCCATTTTTTCACGTATAAACAATAAATAAATAATAAACCAACAGCATAAATTAAGTCTATTTAAATAATCTATTTTTAATAGACTCCCGCAACAAGCTTCTGTATTGATGCACTACCTATCCATCGTCATTTTAGAAACACCATTTCAACAAAAAAAAAAAAAAAAAAAAAACAATTCAGGAAGTATGTAATTTATTGTTATCACGACTTTATAACTTTTCTGGCCTAATTTTGGAATGTTTATCTCCGTATTGTGTTTATCTGGTTTCCATCCAATTTGGATGAGCCTTAGCCAAGTTATGCGAGTACGAAAAAAAAAAAAAATTAAGAAAGTTTGAAATTTCAAGATGTTTTTACGATTTTCTGATTTTGCCGTTCGAATTTTATAATTTTTGGTCAAATTTTCAAATTTTCGGCTTCGTTGTGTATTAATCTGGTTCAATACAAATTCAACAAAAAAATCTTTAACCAAATCAAATAAAGTTTAGCTGAGTTATGCGCGTACGAACACAATTTTATTTCAAGGTGTTTTCATGATTTTAGGACTTTTTGGGTCTAACTTTCTGATTTTCGGTCAAATTTTCAAAATTTTGACTCCGTTTTGTGTTAATCTGGTTAAATACAAATCCAACAAAAAATCCACAACGAAATGGGATGATTTTTAGCCGAGTTATGCGCGTACGAACACAAAAGGGATTAATTTTTATATATTTAGATACTATCTGTTTTAGGTGGAATGATTGAATTAATTTCAATTTAAAAGTTCATGTGACCTCAACTCCATGCGTTTCGCCCAAGTACAGCAGTGGGCTTATCAGTTAAATGCTGTCGTAACCTTCTTAGACGCAAATAATGGATTCAGATTTCTTTTATTGAACAGTTAAATATTTACAATTTGCTTAATGCTCAGATATCTTAAAAAAATATTACAATGGTAGTTACTTAATGATACGTTGGCAAACAAGGGGCCTAACTTCTTTTTTAAATTGATTTTGTTTTTACATAATTAACAATTAATTGTCATTGTTGTTTGTTTGTTTAGGTCCGGTTGTCATTCTGGTGGTTGTGTGAGTGGTCGAAGTTTACCGACTTTTATAAAAGTCACAGCATCAATATACTGTGAGTTTTATTATTCTAAGCGAATTTGTTTGCATTCAGACACTTAGAAAATAAATGCCCTCTGTCGTACCTGGGCACTTGAACTTTTAAATTGATATTGATGGTAAAAGATCGAGAAAATCAAAATTGACATTGCGATTCAAAAAAAGTTGTTTTCGCCATATCGTTCATCATTTTATGCGTCTGTACATCCGTGCGTCCAATTTAATTTGAGCTAGATGCTAAAGGAATGAGCTAGGCTGATTGCTTGAAATTTGGCGTAGCCAAAAAACTATTTTTTATCTTTTCAAAGTAAAAAAACGCGTAAATAAGTGTAAAGATTTTAAAAATCCTAGGTTGGGAACGTAAAAAACTCGTAA
The DNA here is from genome assembly GCA_947049315.1 of Epistrophella euchroma. Lineage (NCBI taxonomy): Eukaryota > Metazoa > Arthropoda > Insecta > Diptera > Syrphidae > Epistrophella > Epistrophella euchroma. Next base: position 111,903,199 of record OX346245.1, on the reverse strand, counting down.
AAATGTTAGAGAAGAGGTAAATAAAGTAAAATACTTACCGCCATATTATTCACTCAATACATCTAGATTAAAAATTTAAATCCGGATGTAAATCATACAAATTCAATGTAAATTCATCTGGATTTAAATTTAAATCTGGATGTATCGAGTGAATAATATGGCGGTTAGAAAAAAGAACAAAAATGAGGCATTGTCATTATTTGTCAAAATCTAAATAAATAAAGAAAATTTTGCAGTCATTCAAGTGTGTTGGATGGTTTATAAAGTGCTATGATTATTTTTCACGTGTTTTTTTTTTGCTTTTTTACATTTCTTACGTTTTTAACATAATTATATTTAAAATATGGTAATTAACTAATGTAAAAAACGTAAACAAAAATGCAATGTTAGCTCAAAAATTTCGACGATATTGTGATTCCTTGGGAAATTCGAATTTTTGATATACTCAGTAATCACCTGGAACAGGAAGCTGCCATATACACGTTTTGATTTTTTCAAATTTTCTCAAAAATGGCTCCAACGATTTTGATTGATCTTCGTGCCTGTAGTAAGAAAACTGATTTTCAGATTTTTGCCAAAAATTCGCATTATAAAAATAGGGTCTTGTTGTTTTTAAGGAAATTGCCCTAGTTTCGAGTCATTTATCTTCTGAATGGGTCCACTGATTTTGTTAATTTTTTTTTTTATATATTTTTTTATCCGTCCAAAAAGTAGGAACTAATTAGTGAAAAATCGTATTTTTTTGTTCCATAAATGAAAAGTTTGACCTAAATTGCTGAGCAATGAAATTAGGCTTTACATTTACCTTGAAATATGTATTTGGTTTAAGAATCAATCAAAAACCATTGCGACTTTTTGCGACTTTTCAAGACGATGGCAATTATCAAGATAGTGAAAAATAAAAGTCTGTCCTGTCTGGCTTTAAGTTTTAAATGCTTCGTTATTTCTCAATCGAAGGCTTTATGGACCAATTTCTGAGAAAATTGAAATTAAATTCCTCAAAATCTCAAACTTGGCTGGTGGTTCTAACTCATAAAAGTCCAAAACTTTTTTGATGCAGCAAAATGGAACAGTTTGCCAAACTATGTTTTTTTTCCATGTTTACCCCTTTACCGAATTCTGGATCCGCCACTGCACATAATATTTTCTTAAACTAAATTACATTTTCGGTAGTTGGCATATACCTACTGTTTCCATAACTAATTTAAATACCTAAATCAAATGTATAGGCTTACAATATAAGAGCAAGTTTGGGTGACCGTTCGTAATCAAGTGAAATACATAAGGCTTACGCTCACAACCATTAAGTATTTAATATTTCAAAAGTATCTATGTTTAATTTACCTATTTGCACTCCAAGAATAGTTGATAACGTTTCAAAATTAACTCCATATTTTGTGTTCCATACGTAATTAGATAAAGCCACAGAGTTTTCTTCAAAAGGCTTTATCCTTCAAACATTCTCTGCTTTGGTAGCATTTCAAATAATAGGATCAACCTAACAACAAGTGTTTCAGACGCAGGATATATCCAATCAATTATTCACAAAAATTCATAGCATAACAAATTTTCATAATATACGAAACATGCCGTCATCATTGCCATCAGCACACCAGAACCAGAGCAAACATTATAGCACAACAAAAACAACATCAAACCGACCATAAGGACACAATGATGTAGGTCAAAGCTTCTATATTCATATGATCCACCGATATATACGAGAACAAGAAGAATGTTTCAAGTACATTATTTCCATATCAAATTCACCTTTTGTTGAGAGAAATATATTTGTTTGAGATATTCACCAAAAACAAACGATTTTGCGCACTTTGTGGGAAAAATACCTATCAAATTTAGGCCGGATATGCTCTTGGCCTTTAACGCTTTCCCCAATGTCTTATCTCCAGTCTGAAAAGACGTCATAGTTTTTCACGTTCTACATTCAGATGGGTTTGTGTCCCCCAAAAACAGCTCTCTTTTGGAGAGCATCACTCTGAGGCAGGAAAACTCGATAAAATGACATGCACGTACTCTCGCAAGCCATCATGAGATACATTTTGGTCTTTTTGAATAAAACCGTTTCCCCGTGGAGAATCCAATTCAGTTTAGAACAGCCGGTTAGTCGTGAAGCATTTAATACAGCTTGCTAACTATCTATTTAGTCCGGATATCGTGGTGTGTGTTAGTATCTGTGTATCTGCATTTTGTATATCTGTTGAGCGAACTATAGGTACTTTAAGATAATCCAATCATTTTATTTTTCCACACTCCTATCCTGTGGGTTCTTAGCCCACAAAATTAAAGGCCAAAGAAATGTTCTATATATCTTGAGTGAAAAGGCAAGCCAATTGTGCAATTAAAATATTGTATCCGTGAATTATGTTTTGTATCTTAATAACTTGACTCCCTTTGGTTATCTTAATCTTAGTTAGTCAAGCTCGAGGGTGTGTACGCTGAACGCTGTACTATTTGTTATTATTATTTGTATATCTGCAAATTTTGTGTAATTTATCTGAGTGTAAACAAAACAAAAACAACGACAACAACGAATACGAATACGACGACGACGACGGCCACTTGTGCGATACTTTACCTAATTTGTGTACCCATATTACAGAATGCAGAGATATTTGATATAAGATAAACTATCTAAAGGTGAACGCAATTTTGAGTGTTTTTTTTTTTTTTAATATTTATGGTGTGTGCGTTTTTATTTTTTGTTCAGGAATTTTGTCCTCCCTCTGCGTCTGCATATAATAATTTATATATAATCATCAGTGTTTACTTTTTTTTGGTATGTAACCAACGTGTGTGTATTTTTTTTTTTTTTTTGTTGGGTTACTTTTATTAAGTTAATTATTAATTATTTTCCAGGCAACTTGAAATTTATTCCGAACCATTGATTATGCTTAACTTATCCAAACAAAAACATAAAGAGCAATAAAAATACATTAAAGTGATGAATATAATCAGACAAGTGAAGTGCACACTCCAATTATATACAAAAATAATAAATATTTTCTTAATTTAAACAAATATTGTACGTAGATATTTCGGACATGTCATGTTTTTTTTTTTTTTTTTACAAACCATCTTGAAAATATATTTAGTACATATGTATCAGTATTATGTACATTCAAATGTATCTACCGTATTTTTAATCTCGTTTTTTGTATTCATCTGAAAGTATTCTCAGATATATACCTAAACAAAATAAATTAAGATTTTTTTATCAGAGGTGATTATTTTTCGTCCATTAAATATATATTTTCTTATTTTTTTTTTTACTTTTTTTTTTGTTTTTTTTTTCAAAAAAAGCAAACGATGTGTTTTATGTGATTTTTTTTTCGCAAATAGAAACAGATAAAATATTGAAAATAAATATAAAATTAACTCGCCGTGGGTGAAAAAAAAAAAATCTGTTGTCTTTTCGATTTTTTAAAGGTGACAAGAACATTAGCAAAAACAAAAATACTTATGTATGTCAAACCAGAAGATTAATTGAATTCGATTTAATAAGTAAGAATTTTACTCATTATAAAAAATTTTAAGTAATATAAAATCAGTAATACATAAACAAATGTCAACATAAAATAAAATACAAATAAAGAGAGTTTTCGAAATCACAAAGGATCTTCACAAATAAGAAAAAGAACAATATTTTTGGATGTAAAGAACCCTTCAAAAAAAAAAAATAAAGTAAGTTTAAATAAAATTTAATTTACATAATCAATTTTTTTCTGTAATAAATGCCCATAAACGTTAGTTGCTTACTTTGACTTCCAATTTCTTGTAATTGATTTTAGCATTGGTCTCTTGTTAATAGAGTGGCGCCTTTATGCCGCCCTGGCTATTTGAAATATGCTACAATCCTCCCCTCACCACATTTTTGTCACATTATTGATGTTAATATTAATCAAAGAAAATAATAAAACATCAATTTCACCTTCACTTATCGGATGCTCCTTCTTGAGTTTGCGGTTGCAGTTACTCAGATTGTGGTGCCCCCCCTCCCCCCCCCTAATTGAAGATAGATTTTTCGTATATCTGGAGAGAATATCGTTGTCACATTATTACATCTGTTTGTACCAGCAGCTTTAAAAAAAATTACAACTCTTCAAAGGAGAAATTTATAAATTAAGTCAGCGTTTATCCGCGAACTTCATACCACGGCCATTTTTTTTTTTTTTTTTATACAAAAACAATTTATCAGAATAACATTTTAACCGGTATAAGCTATCTTAACGAGCAAAAACAAAAATTGTAGTGAAATTTTTTTGTCAAAAATTCAAACTAAAAAAAAGTGCGTATACGCCACAGTGTACCACAATTTAAATTGAATGAAATGCATCTCTTTTCACATGCGATATATAGATATGTACCTACTAAGACAAATTTTGGGTTCGTAAAGAAAATCGAATTCGAGATTTTCATCAAACTTGATATAACGATGATAGGGAAGTCGAAAAAATGGGTCTTGCAATTCCGTCCATCTGTCTGTCCATTTGCCTGCAGTCCCAACTTGGTATCCAGCATTTTTTGGACATTTCCCTGACAGTTTTTTTTTTATTTTTTTAAGACCAAAAATAAAGGTACCTTCCATATAATTTTTTTTTAGCATTTTTGGAAAATCGTATTTTTCTCAAAAATGGCTTTAAAGATTTTTCTAATTCGGTATAGGCTATCTTTTGGTGAAAATAAAATTTTCCGAAAAATTATTTTAAATGGTACCTCCCATAGAACCATTTTTTATTTTCGTTTTTTTCGAAAACGAATAGACTGATTTTGATATATTTTTTTTTATGGAGAATCTTCTGAAAAATTTAAATTATATTTTATACCAAAATTTTGGATTTTTAAGAAAATTTCGAATTTTTTTTGTTTTGAAAACCAAATATTTCGAAAACGACTTGGTTGATTTTTATGAAACTTAGTACCAAGCGGATTTTTAACATTACCGAAAATGTTTTAAACGAAAATTTTTTCTTATATTCAAAATTAACGTACCTTCGATATAAATGTTAAAAAAAAACCATTGCAGAAAATATAAATTTTCTTGAAAACGACTTTTACGATTTTGATTAAAATTGTTCTGAATACTTACTAATATTAGTATGGTCTCATTTACCAAAAACAAAATTTACTGTAAGCCATTATTAACAGTACCTCTTAAATAACCATTTTTTTTTATTTTGGACTATCTCATTATCTGTATAACCGATATAAAATAAATTTACTATACAAAAGCTTCTGAAAAGTTCAAATCATACGGCATATCAAAATTTTCAAAAAAAAAATGGTTTTTAAAAAAATGTTCAACATATTTTTTTTTTTTTGGAAATTCGAAATTTTCAAAAATGGGTAGATAATTTATTGCGAAATTTAATTTTTAATTAAACTTTAATAAATACTCAAAAAAGGTTTACCAATTTTTTTTTTCATAAAAATATTTACAAAAGTTTATAAATAAAAAATTAATTTGTAAAAAATCACTCCTACGATTTTCTTTTTTTTTTTTCAAAAACTAAGATTTGTTAAAAAAATCAGATAATGTACTTTTTTAAGCTCTTAAAACAATTCCAGAAGTTTTTTTACTAAATTAATCTAGGATTATTTTGATTTTTAATATAGTTTCTCAATTTGAGCCGAAATGGGAAACTTAATTGGTATTTTGGATCTTTTCCATTTTTTCATGTTTTATTCAAGAAACATGTTTTATTCAAGGTTTCAACGACATGAAAAAAATTAAAATCAACGCACAAAATAACACAACAACTTCTTTGGGATGGCTTTGAAATCTGGCAATACAAAATTCTACTTCATCCTTATAAAATCCTACTTAATACATGACCTCGCAAATACAAAATCATGGCTTTTACAATCACAAAAACCCGCAAACTAAAATATTAAAAACTCAAATCTCGCATTAAAAAAAAAAAATTAGGTCAAATTTCAAATAAATAAATAAAGTACAGAGCAAAATTTTCGGTTTGTGGCAACGCTTCTGAAGAGCTATGTAATGTGAATATAATGCCTGTTTTTTTCATAAGGATTTTGACAGCAAATTGTGAAAATTTCCAAAAAATTTAACGTTGCCAAACAGACAAATAGGTATGCTATTAACTCAAATCGGACAAAGAACATCCTGTGAGTGTTTCATTCTATAGTTTTTTAAACATTTAAAAGTTTTCCACGCAAATGAGATTTCGATACGTCGACAATTTATTTTCGACGTAGAATACATATCGAATAGCATCCCATTGAAATTTAATTCTCTTTGGTTTGCTATTGAAGTAGGCCATTAGAAAATTTCTCTTGGATTGGCCTAAAAAAGCTTCAAATAAATTTAAGAAAAACAATTCTCTATATTTTTCAGGTTTCTATTCAATAATCAATAACATTTAAAATATGTACATATTAAGCGATAGCTTTTTTTGAAGGCAAATAACATTTTTTTTAAATCGTTTTCAAATCAAGTGGAAAGCTCTTGAAAAAATCAAGTAATGTTATGGTCGCCTTCCAAATTATTATAACCACGAACAGTGAGTGTAAGGGATTTATTATTTTTATATTTATCAATTTCAAACCATCCAAACTTAAACGACCACCCTATTTTACCCCGTAATATACATCTATATTAGCATTTGTATATAGGTTAGAGCATTACCTGAAGTTGTTTGTCTCCGAGACGTACTGCCTCTTTTTTTTTTTATAATTAAAAGCTTTCAAAATGGTGATGAGAATAAAATTAAAATATAAAAAATAAACAGTTCAAAAGACTTTTTGAACTAAATTTAGATCTTAAAGATTTAATAATAAATTATCATTTAATTTCTTTCGTCTGGTATTTGACGTATTTCTAGCTTTATTTCTTAGTATTGAGCTATATTATTAATTATTTTTATTTATTCGTGTGTGTCTTGGAAATTCTAACAAACATTTTTGAATTAAGCTGTAAGGGAGGATTATTTTATCTCCTGGATAATCCCCAACGGAAAAGGAAACTTTCTTAATTATGTTGTTTTTCCATTCTAGAAGACTGTTTTCAAGAAAATTTCTTTTTTTTTCATAAGATAAATAGTTTATTTCGCACATTATGACTTTTTTTTTTTTTTTTGTCAGGAAAGAAAATAGTTAATTAGGAATTTTGAAAAGTCTTAAAAGTGTCATGAACAAACTTTTTTTTTTTTAATATTCATAGAATCCTTAATAGGCATTTGTTTGCCAAAAACTATACTGTTCAGATTAAAATCCATTAATTTAAAATACCTCTGGGGATAAATTTATTTAGACTAAGAAAATGATTTTTTTTTATAGACCAAGAGCTGGTGAACGATTTGCAAAAATTGCTTGATATACCGCTCTAATTACACAATTTATGTCTGTCCAAACTGAATTTCATTATGTTTGGCAGCATAAGACTCCAATAATGCACTTCTTAAATACAAAACAATTTTTTTTTAAAGTGAATTTTGTAATGATATTAGGGCCGGGATATCATTGCAATAAGTTTATGCCATGACTATCAACAGGTTTAAATGCCATGCTCGTGAAAATTAGAGTGGAATAAAACACTTTGAGCGAATCTTTCACTAGCTCGGCCAGTTAAAGGAAAGGGTATCTGGCTTATCAACGTAATTTGAAATTTTGAAAAACCAAATATTGAACTTGAATTTCTGAATTTTATTTCTTCCTTGTACGTACATTGCCTTGTTTTTATTGTTTTTTTATCGTAACATTAATTTACCTATATTTTGCTTGCGATGTAAAAATGAAAATTTATGGTATTTACATTATTTATGAGGAAGTAGGGTAAGTTTTGGATTCATAAAAAATTGCATCTTTGAATCAAACAAAAAGTATTACGATCATAGAGAACATAAGCGAATTGGGTCCCTTCCCTATCTATGCGCAATGCACACACACAGTAGAGTGATACTTAGTGTAACAGTTGAAATTTTCTCACAATCTAAACTTTCTAACATGCTTTACTTGTCGTGAACAAACTCTACAGAATTCCTTACAATTTTTTGAGCGAGCTTCATTAATCATTTTTGTATTTTTCTTTGAACTGTTTCGAAAAAAAAGAAAAAAAAACAACCAATTCTATGGCAGGTACACATATACAATTTTTTTTTGAATTCACGGGAAAGTTTTTAAGATAAATAACCGATTTCATGATGGATTTTGCCTCCAAAAAATCACGTAATAATCTGAAATTTCAAATTTTAAGAAAATCGCTTCATAAAAGTTTTTTTTAAGATTTGTCTTAAAGACAAAATGTAATAATAATAACGAATTGGTCAACTCTTTTAATTAAGAAAATCGTTTCAGAGCTTTAGACAGTAAAACTAAAACAAGGTTTAGAAAGACAGACATTAGACAAGCAGACGACAATTATTGATGCGGAAATCACTTTTTTTTCGGGTTCTCTATCATCGTAATTTTGTATCTTACATATATCCGGTTTAATCGAAATCTCGAGTTCAATTTTGTAGGAATCCAAAACTTATCTGAAGATAAACATTTTTTTTTATGTCTACACTGTGACCTTGAAACAAACCCTTAAAATTTCATTAAAAAAATATATTTTCTATGGCTAACCAATTTCTTAAAGTATTTGAGTTTTTTTAACCCATTGCTGACCTTTCAGAAGATATAATTTTTTTGCGAATATCTCACATAAGATTTCGAGCTTTATGGCAGTAGTGTAGAATGTGAACGGTTTAATTTTTTTTCGAAATCGATTGTTTTGAATTGGATGGTCAAAATTAAGCTGGTTTTTCCGCAGCATGAATGGATTGAAACTAAAATTTTCTGCTAAATCCGGATGTAAATGGAAACGGATACTACTAAGTTGACGTCCACGTAGCAGGACATTTCATTTTCTCGCAAACCAAAACAGCGATTTGTTTTTTTTTTTTTTGCGTAACTATTTAAGTATGTAGCAGCTACTTTTTATCCTGCAATGGAAAAGTACGTGATGATGTTTTTGGAAAACATATTTCGTTTACGCAAAATGACGTCAGAAGTTGCAATCAAGAAAGAGAAAAAAAAAGGCTACAAGTACCAAGAAGAAAATAAATATACAGACAAACCCATCAAAAAAGTGGATGAAAAATATTTATATTCTGATATTTGCTTGCATGTACATTTATTATTAAACATATGTAGTAGGTACATATTGTTTTTATATTATATATGCAGGAAGTGAAAATAAAAATGACAATAAAATTAATATTATTCGAAACAATCCATGGTGCTTGTTATGTATAGCCCATAACTTTTGTTTTAACTATCAGATTCTTAAGATTGAGGTCCCAAAAGAAAGGTAAAATGTAAAACTATACAAAAATTATGCCAGAAATAATGAAATTGAGTGGATATAATTGCAGTGCAAGAGTTAGTAACGATTTCTTGAAATCAATATTAAAAGTTTGATCTCAAATTATAAAAAAAAACATCTTATTAAGCTTTGATTCAGAAATAGGAAACAATTTAAATTATAATGCCCGTTATATTCACGCCGTTTAAAATCGGTTTAGATTCAGAAGTCGATTTAAAAATTGTAAACCGATAAGTCGTTATGTCCGTAATATTCACGCCGTTTAAAATCGGTTTAGATTCAGAAGTCGGTTTAAAATTTTTAAACCGACTAATCGGTAATATTCACTCACTTAAACCGACGTTAACCAAAATTTTAAACCGAATGATCGGTTTAACTACGATAAACCAACTCCAATTTAAACGAGGCATTTTCGTGTCGTTTAGGTACGGTTTAAATGGTTTTGGCTAATATTCAACATTTTATTGGTTTATTCAGTCAGTGCAAAATATTCAATCATGTGACTTTCGGCGATGCTGGCTATCCGAACACATCATATTTGTGCACGTTATTCACACATCGGTGTAGAGTTGACCAATTAACCAGAAAGGGCCATAGACCTTTTAGCGATATCTCGGCCCTAAGACCACCGTAATGCACTTTCAAAATTTAAAAAAAATGAGTGAAGTTTATGTGTATTATACCGCTCCAAATTTTGTGATCATATGTTGTGTCCAAATTAAATGCCATCGGTCTGGCAGCGATACCGTGGCCCTAGCACCACTATAATGCACTTTCAAAATGCAATAATGCAAAAAAAATGTGTTTTGAATCGATCCAAATGTTTTTTACATAGTATTTTTTTGTGTCCAAACTAAATTCCATCAACCCCACAGCAATACCATAGCCATAACACCACCATAATGCACTTTAAAAATGCTAATACTATTTTTTTTGTTAGGAAAGTGCATAATGGTAGTGTAATGTTCACGGTATCGCTGCCAGACCAATGAAATTCAGTTTGGACAGATATAAAATTTGGAGCGGTTAAAAAAACATTTGTTGCATTTTATATGTGCATTATGGAGGTGTTTGGGCTGCGGTATTGCTGTTAGGTTGACGGAATTTAGTTGCCATCTTGCTTAATATTATATGATACATATTGGAACCGAATTAACGACCGACGCGGAACTGCAACCAGATCAAGAAGAATTTAACTCGCAACAAATCGTTTATGGAATGTTTGGAAGACGCAATGCGGTGGACGTTATTGTTGACATTTTTTCCCAACGTAAAACACGATAAAGAGGAATGAAAGACATTTCTAAAGCGTATTTGCGTTAAACACGAATAAATTAATTTATTTTATTTAAATATAAAATGACAACTCGAAAAATAAATGTCAAGAAAATCCTTTTTTAGTTTTTTCATATTTGCGATGCTATGCGACGTTCGGTTTAAATCATAAATTTAAACCGACGTAAACCAAATCAAATTTTTTGGTTAAACGGAGTGAATATTACCGATTTAAACGAGATTTTATCGTTTAAATTCTTTCGGTTTAGTTCGGTTAAATGTAGTCGGTTTAAGGGCTTTTAAACCGAGTGAATATTACGGCAGTAAAGATTAGATATGGTTTTTTATTTAACTACCAAAAACGAGTCATTTTCAATGCCCCCATCACTCTGTAGGTGAAATCTGTAACTTTTTTCTATGAATAAGTCTGTCATATATTTCATTTCGTTCCAAGGCTTCTTTGCTTTGGAATCACTACTAAATCCATTATCGTGGCATTTATTTGCTGTTTATGGTATTCCTTTTTTCAGCACGACTCGAGGAATTTTTCTTTTTATTGAATTCTACCCCGGAGCCTTATATTGTCTTTTTTTTTTTAATTTTCCAATTGTCTGATGGTAAACTTTTACATTTTCCATTCTCGATATTAAATATAACAACAGCGAATGACATATAGCTATATCTATATAGGTTTTCACTTGCATGAAAAATTACTTCCATGATCAATGTTTTTCATACCTAGAATATAAAAGATAATAATTATTCACTTTTAATATTTTTTTCTAAACAAAATAATAACATTGAACGCAATCAAAATCTGTCTATATAAAAAGCCAAACAAATTTGCAGTCGTGTTAATATTATTACAATAATAATTGCAGGTCTCCATATAACTGCATTGTTGTCTAAATATTTACAACTTGAGTATCTGTTTGAAATGCAATATGTATTTCTGTCTAATAGTGAAACTCTCAATAACGTACAATAATAATTGTTTATACTTAAAATAATGCACCATCATGTCAGGCTGGATAAACCAAATTAATTACCACTTAACTAGAATAATGTGTGTGGGAATAATATACGGATTAATGTTATTTTTGAATTTAACCGAATATGCATTTCGAAGCTATAAAAATTTTGAATTATGCGAATAATTTATTTATTGATGGGTTTTCAGGGGCGTGAAGTGTTCAAAAATTTTGATTTATTTTATGTCTGGATGTTGTATATAGAGCACTACTGTTCTGCGAGTCATTGGTAAATATGTAATTTAATTTATTTTGCTTCATTGTTTGGTATTTAATAGTGATCATCGTGAATTGATTTAACCAATTGGTTGTTATTAATTTTGAGGATAGAATTATAAATACACTAGCAAACCCGTGCTCGCTTTGCATCGCATTGGTTAAAAACTTTTTGATTTTTCTTTTAAATCACTTTTTTTAGTACTTTTTAGTTATTTTTTTGTTCATTGGTCTAAGATTCGAAGAAAAAATTAGCCTAATGTCCGTCCTCATGTTCCAAGCTCTCGCTCTTCCAATTCTCAATACAATCACTTAGTATGTATTTGAGATTAAGAGGAACAAACAGACAGACAAAAACAAACATTCACATTTATGTACTTATAATATTTAATAGGATAGGATATTAAAGCTTTTACAAAATCTGAAGCATCTGAATCATCATAGTTGGAGAACAAAAAATCATTATGGAAGGTTTTGAATGAAACAACAACAACTTGATTGAGCTACCACCAAGCTTTTATGGGCTGGAGTTAGCGTTGCCGAAGAGGCACGATCGTACTTTTTTAACATTATAATTTCCTCGTTGCACGGCGGCACGAAAACAATAGAATTTTTTATTTCCATTATTTTACTTACAATGAAGCAAATTTAAACTAAGCTTAATGAAAATTGGTCCAAATTCCGTAAAAAGTATATAGAAATAGGCTGAGTTACAAAATGTAGAAAATGTTTTGATGCGGAAGTAATGCCTACATTTTTCATACGCATCAGAAACGTAAACTTGATGCTTTGTAGAAATATTCCATTGCATAAGTCTGACGTTTCGGAAGGCAAAAAAAATTTAAATCGAAGCAGATAAAAAGTTTGCTTTTTTCTAATTACACACACTTCTTTTACACATCGACATAAAAACTTTGCTTGACACCTTCAAAAGAATTAAAGCAGTATTTTTTTTCTAGAGAGCAGTGAATTAATGAGTATTCCTTCAATGCCTCCGTTTTTAAAACCTTTGGTTGACCTGCTTTGAATGGGCATTATCGAGTTTTAGTCACTTTCTCTGCGTAAGCCTACGGATAATCAGTAAAATTTTATGAATCCATCCAAGAAACACTACCGTAAAAATTATATATTTTTACCGCCGAAAATAGAATTTCCTTCATTTTGAATTTATCTAGCTGATGTAAATCACTTGTTTTCTCTTTATTTTTACATTTCCTTATGTATATCTACTTGTATTTCCAACATTTTCATTGGATTTTATGTGCATGAAGTTGGCATGTTTTTTCAAATCCACAAATTTTACGAATGAAATGTTTTTTTCTAACTTCTCGTTTTTGGTGTTTGACTTAGAATTGGTAATAGAATTGAATTTCGAAAACAAAACAAGTGCTCAATAACGTAAAATTGTTTTTATAAAAGACGGTACTTTTTTCAAAATTTTGAGTTTGGAAATATATTTTTCAAAGACTATCAATTGAAAAAACTTTATTTAAAAAGAAAATTGAAGAATGTATATTCCTGGTTTTGACAAAAGGTATAGGATTTTATTCTAAAAATTGTCGTTTGATTTTTATGAGTCGTTTTCTATTTTATGTCAATTTTTTGAAAAATTTCCCCTTCCATTTAAACGGGGTGGATATAGACTACCCCCTCTAAAGAATTTTTTTCTTCTTTTGACCCAACTTATACGCTCTAGTATTTTTACGCATCTTGTGCCTATAGAACCATTTTTTATTTATTATACTGAAAATTATACTACAGTAAAACCCGGATAACTGCCTATGACTTAAGTGCCTTACCCGCATAAGTACCTTTTATTTCTTAGAACCAAAATTTTGAGGATTTTTTTCATATAAAACTCATCTTATAAGTACCTTTTGCTTGACTACCTTCCCCGCTTAATTGCTTTTTATTTTGTACACTTTTATTGAAATTTAACTAAAAAAAATCTTTTAAGTGCAAAATTGAAACCAGCAAAAAAAACAAAAGCTTATTTTCAGTTAGCGCTTCCTTTTTAAAAGTTTACCGGTACTAGTCCAGTTGATGAAATGTTATTTCCTATTTTTTAAATAAAAATAAATGTTTTTTTGTTGTCATTTTTTTTAAATTTTTGTAAATACAGAGATAAGTGCTAATGCGCACTTAAGCGGATTTTTTATAACTGCCCAACCCGCACAAGTACCTCTCAAAACGAGGCATTTATGGTGAGGCACTTATCCGGGTTTTAATGTACTTGTTGTTATAAATTTATTATTGCTAAATTTTGAATATCTGTATCTTTGAAACTGTTGGGTTTACACAGATGGTTCTCGGCTTAAATTGAAGAAAATTTAATTACTCTTTGAGCAAAGTTATAGCGGAAAAACTAATCCTTTGGGGCTAAAATTGCCAATAAGTGCGCTTGAGTTCGAAAACTTGGGTTTTTCATCAGGCCAATATATCACAAACGACCTAGCAGTAAATCAGAACTATCGGAGCTAACGCAAACACGCCCTCCTATAAAACGACAAGATTACTGGACTACGGATAAAAAAAAAACAATTCGCATACTTGCAACAACAATTAACAAACAAACGCAAATGTTGCGGAGCACCCTAGCGTGAAGTTAGCACCACCATTGCCTATTTTCAAAAAAAAAAAAAAACAAATATAGTGCTGTAGCGTGCTCAACTTGTGCCGCTTCTACTATAACTTTCTTTTTTTAATTCGCAAATTTTCAAATTTGAGGATGGAATTTTTTCAAATATACGATATTCAAAAAAATTAAACTTGTGCTGTTTTGCGGTCAGTTTGTGCTGCTAAGTGCTGAAGAGATAAAAAAAAAATCGTATAGATATTTTTTACTTTTAGCTGACAAACTACACCTAAAAATATGCAATTTCAGATATTTTCGATTTTTCATTCCAATTTTTTCGTTCCAATTTTTGGCTCCGTAGGTTCAATAGAATCAACAATCCTAAGGTTAACCGAATGCCAGCCGAGTTATGCGCGTACGAATACAAAAAAGGACTCATATTTTATTTTTTTATAAAAATCACGATGTTACATTCTCTAATTCTGCTTTTTCAATGCTAAAATGTTCTCCCAAATAGAATATCGATTAGCAAATAGTTTTTTTTTCTGAACAAGCTCATCTCCGATGTCTAGATAATATTTATCGTCGGAATTAAAAGTTTTCCAATTCAATTGCTTGAGATATTCGTCTATCGGATTTCTGCAACAAATTAAAGAGAAAAACTGTTAATAAACACAAAATTCTATTTCATTAACTATATACCCTGTCTTAGCAAATTGTGTCCACATTCTTGTTAGCCTTTCTACAATTTTATTTTCAGGATCAGTTTTCGAGAAAAGTGGCGCTAAACGAGGAACGTGTAAGAGATATAATAAATCGTCATGATGGACAGCTCCTATAGAATATTTAATGTCAATTAAAGTGATCAAAAAAATTTAATCTAAGTGTGTGTATATTTCATTACCATATGCAGATTCTTTAGGATATTTAAAATCACTGTATCTTCCTTTGTATGAAAAACAGTAGTAATAGACCGGAATGAATTTTTCAATTAAATTGACTAATCTATGAACTGGAAACCCAATAACTGCATCACTGTAAAGCTTTTTAAAAATATCATAAATGCCAAAAGATTTGAAAAAATATTCATTTGAATTTCTTCGGCACTTACCTTGCCAAACGGTTCAAAAGGAGTGATATCGGGAATAATTGGTCTCTCAATTTTATAGCCTTCCCTTAAAACTCTACTGATTTCTTTAGATTTTGCTGTGTTCCTGCTGTAGTGTAACATGATAGGTGCAATTTCTTCCCAATTCTCATTCATCTGCTTGGTTATATTTTCATTTTTTAAATTGTCTTGAATTTGAAAAATGATAGAACTTAAAAATGTATATAAAAAATTCATTTCGACTCACAATAGGCTATACGTGCAAATTCATCTTTTGTCCTTCCAATAATCAGAGGTATTCTTTGAAATTCTCCCTTTTCAAAAGATTCCAATGGATCTTCAGTTAGAAATCTCTCCTGGCCAAAGTCCTTTTCGATAACTGGGCGCCAGTTTAACATTGGATGGTAGCCAACTTCAAACATATTGTCAAAGGTTTTAACGAATTCTTCAAACGGAGTCTTTAAAATACAATTAGTCCTAATCACATAAGCTTGTAGTCTAAATTACCTTTTGAAGAATCTTCACTATTCCATTGATATCATCGGTTGGACACTTCAATAATTTCGCCTGTCTTTTTACAAGATCTAACTGATCTTCGGTGCATTTGTCTAAGAGTATCGGTGATCCACTCATTGCGATGCCTCTATGGAATAGACCCTTTGACATCGGTGAAACCATATGCAGACCAATACTCATGCTTCCTGCACTATACCCCAACAAAGTCACTGATTTCGGATCTCCTCCAAAGTTGCGTATGTGGTCTTGAACCCATCTCAGAGCGAGCACTTGATCTTTAAGTCCCGCATTTCCAGGTGCCTCGGCAATACCAGCTGCTAGAAAACCAAGTGTACCCAATCGATAGTTGATTGTTACCAACACAATATCTCGATCCATTAATAGCTGCGGACCAGCATCACTATTGCTCCGTCCAGATGATCCATAGAAACCGCCAGCGTGTAAGAATACAACTACTGGTTTCAATGCATCTGGGGATAGATCCTTAGAATAGACATTCAATCGTAAACAATCTTCTGAATTATCTGGCGAATTAGACGGACTCTGAGGGCATCTTGGCCCATCTTCTGTAGCATTAAATATCGAAGGTTTCCATGATTCAACTGGTTGTGGATTGATAAATCGTAATTCACCAACGGGATTCTTGCCATATCGAATACCACGAAAAGCGTTGAATTCTTCTCCTAAACGGGAATTTAGTTTAACACCACGTATTTCGCCCAAAGAAGTTGAAATTCGAATGTGCGGCGGAGAAGCAGTTGAAGCAATCGCAGCGCACACCGCGAAGTAGAATAATAATCTCAGCATTACTGATTCGAACTAAAAATAAAAATTAATTGAACTCGATATTTATAGTCATCAAAACAATGATAAGACAATCATTTTGGGAATCCCCATCAAGTTTATGTGCTGTGCAGCGTTGCCTCCCTTAATAAAAAAAATAGTTTTTGTTCATTTTTTTAAACGAGAATGCTCAAAAGAGCATTGCGTCGATGTGACGTATGGGAATTGAAAGGGCATGAATTGTAGACAGGCTATGACAAATTTTTTGTAAGGTGGTGGGGGGGGGGGGGGGGGGGGGATGTGAAATTTATTACGAGAAATCCCCTCCTAAAATTGGTACATCGATGAAAGGTGGTAAAAATATTGCCTAATTTCTTATTAATCAAATATGTAAATAAGTTCTTTAAAAGTTTCATCGACGACGTATCAGTTTCGGGATGCGTTTTTCTGGTAATTTTCCCTCCCAACGAAAAAAAAAACCGTTAAAAAATAATTGCTAGTAAAAACTGAATTACACTGGAACTGTAGTCGGCCAATTCATCAAATAATTTTTCTCTTCTGAAAGTGGATCATGTGAAGACTTTTTTAAGTAACTAATGACTCAGATACAAATTATACGAAATATTAGATCTAAAATAATCATTTTAAGGGGGCATCACTGATGCGTTGCACTAAGAACTCATTTGTAATTGCTCTAGGGAGGGTATTGGTTCAATAGAGTAAAAACATAAATCCATTAAAACGTTCAGAAGTGAGTCTTTCTTATCTTCTTCATCTTAATTAGTGTAAAAACTTGACGTTAATGAAAAAAATCCAAAAAGAGCTTTTGCCAGAAATATGGGTTTGGTTATTGCGCTATTTCTTGTAAATACGTCATTCGATTTTGTAATAATTTTGCAAATAGACATAAAAGCAAGTACAAAAACATACGACCTAGCAGAGTGCATTTTATTAATCACTCTTATCGACTTGGGTTTTTTTTTCAGAAAATATGTACAAAGTAATTTTTTCAACGAAAATGTATTAATTTATTTTTTTTAATTAATTAGTTGATAATTTCATGGAAATTAAATAAAATATTTAAATTTTGCAGATGTAGTTTTTTTTTATATTCTTAGACGAAAGTATGGATACATAACTTAATTTAATTTAATTTAATTGAATTTCATTGGAAGTTTTCAATGTATGTATATTTACTTTCATTTTATATATGCAATATGGAGCCAGACGTGTCTACAGCCCACTTCACGACCTGAAGGTAGCCATTAGAAGTAATTAATACAGTATACAATGCGAGTGTAAAATTTGTAAATAAGCAACATATACAGGGTGATTCACCTAAGGTGTGACAAAAATCTAGAGCGCATAGGTTGAGTCAAGAAAAAATCGTTTGGGAGGAGGTCTGTTTCCCGCCGTTTAAAAAGGAGGAGTAATTATCAAAAAAAATCGACTTAAAATAGAAAAAAATTTCATTAAAAAACAACGGCAACACTTACAATGTCATGCTATACTTTTGTTAAAGCCAGAAGTCTGTTCTTTTCTTTTTTCATGTTTTTAATTCAAATTATTTGCGAAAAAAGCTTGTATTAAAAAAAATTTTGTTCAAACTATTTTTTTTTTGTTCTAATTTTAAGTTATTAAGGCCGATTTTATTCACTCAAAGTTGAACATAACTTGAGGAGTTTTGTTCTCAACTTGTGAATTTGTTTTTATTCACACAAAGTTGACGTTTTTAACTTTCGATTTTCAACTCTAGAGTTGATCAACTTTAGATTTTCTAACTCACGGAAAAAGTAGAAGTTGACCGAGCAAACTTGAGAGTTTACATAAAAATGTTGTTTTTTCATTTAAATTTTGTAACAAAAGCTGATTACGGACAACAAAAGGTAAAAAATAAAGCACGAAATGCTCCGAAGCAATTCTTGTTGGAAATTTGCCATCAATTTCTTTGGGCAGTAAATGCATTCGCGATTTTCTCCGACGATTTGTCCATGCTCGTTTCGTGGTATAGTCACAATACACAATTTAACACTAAATAACACACAAGTAATATTGAAAAACTTCAAATTAATAACACAATAAATCAAAATTAAAATTGAAAATTACAGTTTTGTTTTATTTTCACAAATATCCCAGGATATTATTCAACTGGGGAGTTGAGAAAAAAACAAGTGAATAAAAAGAAATTCAAATTTGTGTTTCAACTCTCGAGTTATAGTAAACTCTTGAGTTGATCAACTTGAGAGTTTGCCTCAAGTTGAGAAATAGTGAAAAAAATGGCCCTAAGTAGTATTTTTCTTTTTAATATTTATTGCTCATATCAATTTCTAGTCAACTATACTTAACAGTAGGTGCTCAAGTGTAAAAAAGCCAGAAAGCTCTTCTTTTATTATCTTTTTAAGTTAAATTGTTTTAGTGAACAGTTTTTCGAAAATTAATTTTCAAGCGTAAATTAAAAAAAAAAAATTAAAAAATTGTGTTCAAAGTGATTTCGTTCAAAATTGTACGTTATTAAATAGTAATTTTTGTTGTAAGTTAATGCTACCATCAATTTTTAGTCAAAAACTACAAACCAGATGTGAAAATGTTTTCTACTTTTTGAGAAAATTGAAAATAACAAAAGTAAGTTTTCCTTAAATTTTACTTCCATCTATTATTTTGTTGCTAAAGATCCTATTTCTACTAATAAAGTAGTAAATTAATTCAATTTTCTCATAAACTTAAAGACTTCTAGGCATCCGGTTTTCAGCGTTCGACAGTGTTTGGTAGAAGCATCGAATATCAAAAATAAAAATATAACCTAATAAAAAAAATAGAAAATATTAAAAAAAAAAAAAAATTGGACACAATTTTTTAATTTTTTACGATTTTTAATAGGCTCAAATATAAAATTAAAATTAGGTAATTAAACAAAAGTCGTTTAAAAAAATAAAAGAATTTATTTTGTTTATTAAACAATGCAGAAAATATGTCCACGGAATTTGCATCCAGTAAGGTTTTTTTATTTTTTTGACACTACATTTTTTTGTCATTGGTAGCCATTAAATCATGTTAAAATGCTAACCCAGAGAAAAAGAGAAATGCTTAAGTTCAATTTTTTTTACCACGATGTAGGGCTTGTAGAATAAAGCCTTCATTGAACAGTTTGGTAATTGTTATTTTTATCGTTTCTTTAGCAATAAAGCCATAAATTTTCATTTGGAATGCAAATTTTCTCAACCTTCAACGACTCTTTCCCTCCCACACAATGACTAAATTTTTCTGAAACAACACTATCTTCCCTGAGTTTGTAAAAATACGAATTCTGAATTACTGCTTAAAATAATTCTAAATAGTACAATAGTCATACCTCATTCAAAAGTCATCACCCTATGCCATAAATCGGGCCAAAATGGTCAGCAATTCTGGCAGCGCGACGTGCGTCGGCGGCAGATATCATTTTCTCGACCTAATGGAAAAATGATACCAGCTAAGTGGCCGCCACACAAAATTAATGACCATTCGGGCCCAAGTTATGGCATAGGGTGATTGATGACTTTTGTATAGGGTAAGAACTTTGGCACCACTTTGTATTTATATAATTTTTAGGTAAATTTTGAGACCATTGCTGAGTGCACACATAGACACTTATAACTAGGGCTAGGATTTCCATGCAAATGCATTTATATTTATTGGTACCTTTTACAAGCGTGATAACAAATTGTCTTTACGAATCTTGAATTTTCCTTTAATATGTCATTCAATCGTTAGTGCATATTTTACTCTAAATGCATATTTTTCATATTTTTGCATATTTCTACATATTTCTGCATATTTTTAGTTCATATTTTGAACTAAATGGAAAATGCCGTTTTAAAAATTACGTACTAATGTTGAAGGATCTCTTGGTTCAGTTCTAAAAAAAGCTTGTGTGTGATTTTCAACAATGAAAAATATATTTAAGGAATTCGCATTGAGCTTCAATGTTGAAAAATATTTTGAAAACTTTACTACCGTTGAAACTTGCTCTTTAAAAAATGCATCAATTACGTCAGTTGACGTAAAACCTTTGTTTTTTTCAATGTATAAAACCGCGTCCGTTGTGTGCCGAACCGTACGTACGCTTTAAATTTTGTATTGGCCCTAAATATTTTTTTTTTTTTTGAAGAATTAAATTTTTTTTTTCCAAATAAATGTCTATCAAAATGCATGTGCACTAAAAACTTTTTAGTATGCGCCGAAAATCCACCGTAATTGGATAGCGTGCGTTGAATGTAAAGCAAACATTTGTGTGCGCTCAGACGTCCACACTGAAATAATTCTTTTTTTTTTTTCGTCTATACAAATATTTGCGCCGAATACCACTCACAACTCAAATTTTTATTGATCTGGCCGCGGCTTAAAACATTCCAAAGTTTTGCTTTTAAAATAAAGATTGGAGTATAGGGTAAAATATTATGGTTTTAAATGCATATTTTAAGTGCATATTTCTCATTTTTACGAGCATATTTTCCGTTTTTTAGTGCATGACAATCCTAGCCCTACTTATAACACAGTAAACAAAATTTTAAACGGACAGCATTTGCTTCCAGAAATTAAAATTTTTACTTTTACGAACTCGAAAAAAAAGGTTCGTACCGATACTAGTGCTGAAGTTTCCTGCTAAATGGAACTAAACAAATAAATTTTGAAAAACCGAATTTCCAAAAAAAAAAAATTGGTTAATAAATGTTCAAAAATCCAAAATTGTTTTTCTTTGAAAATTTTGATCAGGAATTTTATTAGAACTTATTAAAATGACTTGTATAAAAAAAATTATTAAAAATTATTACAATCGGTTAAAAAAGAGAGAGGGTTGAAAATGAAAAAAAAAAAAACAAATTCTTTTTTGAGAGGTACTGTTATTAAAAGTTTAGTGTAAATTTTATTTCTGTTAAATAATGGATTTTATTAAAATTAGTAGTTAGTCAAAATCTTAGGATCCGCTTTTTTATCATCGTAGTATCAAGTTTAATAAAGATCTCGGAAGGAAATGTAACGAAAGAGGTCAGAATCGCTTCAATAACCAAAACAATCGTCTGACCGGAACCACTGGTTCCATAAAGAAGTCAGTCATAACGTTTTACATAAGTCTCTTTCTTAGTATGGAATAAGTATGGTCAAATAGGATGCACGGTCAACATTTTTTCTCTTCCCAAACCTCCATGGGATTGATCGTAAAAAATTTGGATCTAAGCTTTCTTCATGTTAATACAACAACATCTAAAAGAAAGTGCCTTCCCAATAAAATATGAGAAAAAAAACCTTCTGGAATATATAAAAATTTGTATTTCTTTACTCAAACAAAAACAAAAATCGTCACATAATAATAATAATATATTTTTTTTTATGACTTCGATGCTACAATTATTTCCCAAATAGACATTTGTCTTATAAAAAGTTGTTCATTCATAACAAGTTCATCTCCGATCTCCAGATAGTTCTCATCATCCGAATTAAAAGGCTTCCAATCCAAATTTTTCAGATATTCGTCCTTTAGATTGTTTGGATTCCTACAAAAGATTTGCATATCAAAACTATTAAAGTTATATCCAATAAAAAATATTGATCATTACATACCCAGTTTTGGCAAATTGTGTCCACATTCTTGTAAGTCTTTCAACAATTTTATTTTCTGGATCAGTTCTTGAGAATAGTGGTGCTGTCCGTGGTATATGGAAAAGATACAACAAATCGTCGTGATGTACAGCTCCTGTAATTAAAAAAAAAAAAGTCATAATATAAAGAAAATTAGTTTTGTATTCATGAATTGCAGTACCATAAGCAGTGTCTCCAGGATATTTGAAATCACTGTAACGTCCTTTGTATGTAAAACAGTAATAATACACAGGAATGCTTTTTTCTACTAGATTCACCAATCTGTGAATTGGAAAACCAAGGATCGCATCACTCAAAAGCTAAAAAAAAAATTATCAATGGCATTAGAAAATTTCCCGTTAAATATCTGCCTTTTACCTTTGCAAATGGTTCAAAGTCAGTCGAATTTGTAATATTTGGTATGTCAATATCATATGTGGCCTTCAATAGTGTACTAATTTCCCTGGAATCGGTTGTGTTTTTTTCATAATGAAGCATAATTGGAGCGACTTCTTTCCAATTTTTGTTCATTTGCTGAGTAATGTTTCCATTTTTTAGGCTATCTTCAATAAAAATGAAGACACATAATAAATTTAACAAAAAATCAAATATTTCAGTCAAACTTACAATATGCTATGCGAGCAAATTCATCTTTTGTCCTTCCAGTAATCAATGGTGTTTTTTGAAAGTCTCCTATTTCAAAGGATATAAATGGATCTTCAGTTAGAAATCTCTCCTGGCCAAAGTCCTTTTCGATCACTGGGCGCCAGTTTAACACTGGGAAATATCCAATCTCAAACATGCTGTCAAAGGTTTTAACGAATTCCTCAAATGGTTTCTACAAAACTTTGTATATTATAATTGTCTGGAAGTCTATAAATATATTCTGCCAATAGGTACCTCTTTCAGGCATTTTACTATGTCGTTAATGTCATCGCTTGGACAATTTAGCAACTTCGCCTGTTTCTTTGCCAGGTCCAATTGATTTTCCGGGTATTTGTCTAATAGAATCGGCGATCCACTCATTGCAATGGCTCTGTGGAAGAGACCTCTTGACATTGGTGACACCAAATGGAGGCCAACACTACGACCTCCAGCACTGTAGCCCAGCAATGTTACCGAATTCGGATCACCACCAAAGTTAAGAATATGATCTCGAACCCATCTCAGAGCAAGCACTTGATCTTTTAGTCCAGCATTTCCAGGTGCATCAGCAGTACCAGTTGCGAGGAAACCAAGTGTACCCAATCGATAGTTGAGCGTTACCAAAACAATATCTCGATCCATTAGAAGCTGAGGCCCAGCATTAATTGTTCGTCCCGAAGAAGCGTACAATCCTCCATGATGTATGAATACCACAACTGGCTTCAATGCATGTGGAGATAAATCCTTAGAAAAGACATTCAATCGCAAACAGTCTTCAGAATTATCTGGCGAATCAGCTGGACTCTGGGGACATCGTGGCCCATCTTTTGTTGCATTCAATACCGAAGGCTTCCATGATTCTACTGGTTGTGGGTTAATAAACCGCAATTCAGCGACCGGATTTTTCGCATAGCGGATGCCTAAAAAAGCTTTAAAATTTTGTCCTAAACGTGAAGTTAGTTCAATGCCGCGTATGTCACCCAAGGAAGTAGAAACTTGTATAAGCGGACGCGAAGGCTGAGTTGTTGAGGCAAGCGTTATGCACAACGCGAAACAGATGATTATAAGCATTGTAGATTCGAACTAAAAAATAAATGAGATTGAATCAGCTTTTTATAGAAACAATGCATTAAAGAAAAAAGTCTGATTTCTTCTTGTAAACCCCCATAACTTTCAATAACATGAACCGGTTTACTTTAGAACAGAACGTTTCTGTTTGTTTTTCTGTTTCAAAAGCTTGAGTAGGTTAGTGCAGTATTTCTCGCAGAGCTATCTGAAGTAAAAACGAGTTCATTTCTTCTGCATGATCTGGTTGGGATTTTCTGTTTAATTAAAATAAATTGCATCATATTATTCAGTTATCAGTTGGCATTTAAAATGACGAATAATAATAATAATAACAATAGCAATAACAATCACAATAAAATTATTTTAATATTTAAAAGTTAAGACCATTTTTTAATTTTTAAAAATAACCTTGGTAGGAAAGATCAATTTTTCTTTTCGCGAAACGTTTAAGCTTTTGCGTGGAAAGTTTTATAAACTTTTTTGAAAAGGGGGAGGAGCACGGTAAGTCCTATGTGATGCAGCTCGGTCCAAAAATTTATTTTTCCAAGATGTTGATTAAATTTTGAATAATTGCCTGAATTTAATGTTGTGGCTGAGAATGTGAAAAATAAATGATAAAGTTAAGAAAATTCGAATCTCTGCCACAGCATCAACAGTTATTACATTCTATTGTTTTTAGCCATTTTCTGAATTGTTTATTTCTGTGCTATTGTAATTAAATTCTTATATCTGTAAGAGCCGGAAGAGTTAAATTTGAAAATAGAAACAAAAGTAGATTAACCTGTTTCCATAGTTTAAAAATACTTTTTAAAATGGTTCTATAAACCTGTAATGGTTTAACCGTTTCGCCAATAACTTAATTTTATTTCTATATTTGAAATATATTTCACACATTCTTTCTTTGGCCAATTGCAAGCATAAAATTTTTAGAATTATTCGGTAGAAATATTGCAAGTGGCATTGCTTAGGTACAGTGTAATTTTTTGCACAAGGTTTGTAAAGATTTTTTTTTTATCACTCTCAAAGAATTTTCTTTTGAAGACTTAAAGCTCAAGTCTTATTCATTATTTCTTCAATTAACAAAAACAAATGAGGTTACACAATATTGTTGGCTTGGTTTAAACCATGCGGTTAAAAAAATTAAACTATACCGTGCTGACTTTATCAAATTCACTGGTCGATGCCTGTACCAGCCTTAATAAAGATTTGAACCAAATAATATCGTCTCATGATGCTATTAAAAATGAATCCCAACAAAAAAAACTTCGGTAAGAAATAAAAGCACGGAACTATTGGCTCAACTCAAGTCCCTAGAAAAGAATATAATCGAATTGCAGGAATTTTAGTGATATATGTGTTGAACTAGTGGAGTCCAGCGAACTTTATATCGCTCTACCTTTCAAAGAAAAAAGAATTTTCAAAATCGGTCTACGGTCTCTGAGATTAATCACGCACTCCTGCAACTTGCAGGAAAACTGTAAGATATATTTTGAGCAAACACACAAAGGAACACTCTTGATGGTCTTTCTATATTTTTTATCAAAATTTGACCTTTTATTTTAATTAGTTCGTAAATACATGGGCTGCTGCATCTTTTTTGCAGTTTGCTAGATCGATTCAGACCAAAGATACACAGGAAAATTCTCGGACATCAGCCCCGTAGCCAGAATTTTGTTTCGGAAGGGGATCGCTTCGTTGCTTTATCCAAAACTTGGCGTTTCTTCTTAACTTTTGTGGACTAAAGACCATTAAAAGCTATTTTGATTCAATTATGTAAAAAGGCCATTTGAATTTGGCTGACTTTTAGCAAATACCTATAGAATTTGTATATTATAAAAGGCTCATTATAAAAAAACATAAAACTGATTTTTTAATTTCTAATATTGTTTTTTTTTTTAATTAATGTTCGTAAATTAAATATGTATATAACAACATTTTTACCTTTGTACATGTTTATTTATTTTAAATCCACAGGGGACAGGGCCAGATTAACATCAAAAGATGGTCTGTCATTTTCCCTTAGCTTAAAGACTTTAATATTCACTATCACAGATAGATAAGTAGAACCTAAGTTATACCTAAGCTTCTTAAGCGAACCTTATTAAATTTTTTGGATATTATACAATGCAAAAATCAACGAAAAAAAGTTTTAAAAAAAATGCTAATAAGGTTCTTATAAAAGACTAATATCTATGGTTATATTAATCTGATGGTGAATATTAAAGTAAATGTTATTAAAGTATTAAAGTATTTGAGGAAAGTTACAGAGCATCTGTTTCTAATATAAAAAAGGCCTCAGTATATTACGTTTTTGGATTACAATTATAATGTGTTGTTTATTTTTACAAAATTTAATTTAAAATAAGTTCTTGCCAAGTTAAGATGCGGATTTAAAAATATTTCTGAAAACAACTTCGGAATTTTTTCTTATGTTATTAAGGGCCATTTGCTGAAACGAAACCTAAATATTTATGTTCAACTTAAACGCTTATGTTCCTCATGTTTTTCCTCAGCATAAACTGTCACAAAAGCTCTTATGTTGAACTGAAATACCTAAATTCCGTTTCAGCAAATGGGCCTAAGAAGAATAAGGATTTTCTTATATTAAAATCATTTCGGGAGGGGCTTGAGCCCCTAAAGCCCCCCCTCTGGCTACGTGGCTGTCAGACTTCCACCTATAAGATTTTCCTACATTTTGAGAAAAAACCCACCATGTTTTCTGAAATTATTTAAAATGCGACAAATCAGGTTAGATCAAACAAGGCAGGAAGGGCAATTTAAAAAAAATCAACTTAAAATGTAAAAAAAAAAAACGTTAAAATACAATGGCAACACCTAAGATGCCATATTTAACTTTTTTTTTTCTTTAAACTAGAAATCCATTCTTGGATTATTTTTTTTAATCTAATTGCTTTAGTTAACAGACTCTGCAAAATTAATTTTTTAACAAAAAAAAATTTGAAAAAAAATTATTGTTCAAACCAATTTAAAAAAAAAAAAGAACTTATATTCTCTTACCAATTTTTACGTTTCTTCTACTTTTTGAGAAAATTAAAAATATGAAAATATAGTTCTTTTTTTAAATGCGACTTCAATTCATTATTTTGTTGCTCCACACATCTCTTTTTCACTAAGTTATTTTCAAAAAAATTGAGATGGGCATTGAATATTAAAAACATACATTCTAAAATATTTATTAAGTTTTTTTTTTTTTAATTTTGAGTTAAAAAATTGATTTTTTTCAAAATTTATTCATTAAAACTACTTGATTTAAAAACAAAAAAAGAAGATTTTTGGTTTTATAAAAAATGTATATCATGACATTGTACGTGTTGCCGTTCTTTTTTAATTGATTTTTCCAATTTCCAGGCCGATTTTTTTTTAGAAAATTTAAATTTCCCCTCCAGCCTAAACAAGGAAAATAGAAAACCCCTCCTATATGCTTCTGTTATTTACTTGATTTAACTCAACCGTCACGTGCCTTTTGTGGCATCTTTTGAAAAAAAAAAAACCCTTTTTTAACCAATTCCTAACCTTTATGATGGTATTCTTTTGTTTGCTAATATCTCACCTATGAGGTGCTAAGATCCAGGAGCGAAAGTTTGAGTTAAATAAATTTAAGTCTAAGGGTCTTTGTATTTCAAATTAGAAGTGTATAATGTGAAACCATTTTTTTCTACTTCATAACCTTTCAATATTGCAATTATGGAATTCTGTGTACCATTGAATTTGGGAAGTTCTAAATGCAAAAAAAAAAAACATACACTCATTTTTCTGAAACACTTACACGTTTACACATTTTGCGAAAGCTTGTTACAAATAGCATAAAGTATTATGGTGTTTTCTTTTTTAACAATTTTGTTTTGCAGACAGAAACAACGGAATTTTCTGGAAATTCTCTCAAACTGTATTTGCTTGTCCGCCACAATCGCTGTCAATTTAATAAGACAGCTATCGCATACAAGGCAGAGCAGGCTTAAGGACGACGATGAATAGAAAGAGTATAGGGACTGTGATGTGACATTTACCATTGTTTGTTCACGTATAATGATGAGATTCGATTCTATCTGTTATCCATATTGAAAAAAATACCTTATATTGGTACACACTTGCAAACAATGTCGATGATTGTATGTTCTTTTGAATTCACATATAAGTACGCCTTACATACCAGTACATTTATGTGAGTATATGTGAGATATCTTAAAGTACATACATACATATATAAACCCAATTCAATAAAAGTGAACAAGACGACAAACAATGTTTATTATTTGCCAACAACAACAAATATGTACTTTTTGAGGAGAGAAATAGACATTGAAAGAATCACCATCATCATCACCAAGCCCAGGATAAACTTGCATTTGAATGAAGGAATATTTTTATTGATTTGATTTTAGTTTCAGAGTATTTGCTTCAGTCTTTTTCAATATTTGTGCACATCTGCCAATATAAGAGTCGATAATTTGACATCTCCGCTTTTCAATAAGGAAACATAGACAAGACATATGTATGTTGGCATGTATTTTTAATTCTGTTTTTTAGAAATAAAAAATGAAAAAAAAGTTTCATGTTTTTGTTTTCCCATTTAGCAGGTGTGTTTTATTGATAATTCAAGGCTAGCACAGCAATACAAGTTCAATAAAACACGCTGTATCTACTTTTATGTCCACTCTCTATTTCTGTGGCTGTGTTGGTGTTCATACCATTCTCTGAGTGAAAAAAGCAATCTACGTTAGCGACATTCAAGGTTCAAGTCCACACTATTTGTCCACTTTTATATTTTGGATTATGTTATTGACCAATTTGGATTTTAATAAAAAAGTGCGAAAGAATGAATTCTTGTTTTTCCGTTGGCTTTTTTGGTCACAATGGATGTGGCAATGAAACAATTAAGTTAACATTTCCCAACGTTTCGGCAGGGGTTGCTGCCTTCTTCAGGGGAACTTTATTACACATAAAAAACAATGAATATTAAAACAATTTGGAAAATATTTAAACTAAAAACTTACGTTAAGTAAAAATTAAAAATATAAATATTAATTTACATTAAGTAAAACTAAAAATTGAAAAATAGAGTTATGCACTTCAAAATGAAGTTCAGTCTTTTTAATTTAAAAAAGTAACACAAATTTATGACTAAACGTCATGTTACTTGTAACGTTACTTTGTACCTTTAATGTAACGACTAAAGTTATTTTAAGAAAAGTGCATTTAAATTTTTGCTAAAAAATTCGGAAATAAAGTTTTTATATTTTTTGAAGAAATTTTCTCCTATCTAAGTTTTTACTTTATTATTATTTTCAATTTTCTCAAAAACCTGATAGACATGTGGCTTCCGGTTTTTAGTGTTTCACTGGAGCGTTGAATGTCAAAAAGTCATTTAATAACATAAAATTTGAACACAATTTTTTCAAAATTTCGAGGGTTAAAAACAAAGTAAAAGAATGGACTTCTAGCTTTTTTAAAAAAAAGTATAATATAATGAGTGTTGCCGTTTTTTTTTTATTTTTTTTTAAGTCGATTTTTTAGAAAATTGACCCTTCCGCCTAAACGGGGAAAAATAAAACAGTATGATTTTGTTTTGTCTCAACCAAACCAACATGCTTTTTGTACCCGTATGCAAATCACACTGTATATAGTTTACAGTGACGTGCCGTGGTGCTTTCAGTAGGGTGCGTTTGCTATGTTTTTTCTGCAGTAAAATTATCTATTAGGGGAGAGTATACGATAACTTTGGCGCCAAAATTCGATAACGGTATTTTTGTAGAGTAGTCAAAAACAAGCATTTTTTCAAGACCCGTTTAGGAGGTAGGGGCAATTTTAGAAAAAATTAAAAAAATTAAAAAAATTAAAAAACAACCGCAACACTAACAGTATTATACCGGTTTTAAAAGCCAGAAATCTGTTCTTTAATCCTATAAATTTAAGTTAAATTATTTATGTCAATAGTTTTTAAATAATTCGCATGCAAATTAAAAATTTTTATAAAATATTAAAAAAAAAAAGTTTAGGACATTTTTTTTTTTTTAAATATGAAATGAAGTGCTAAAATAACTTTTTATAGTCAATTCTGAATCGAACACAAAAAAACAAATGGTTTTATGTCTTCTAGTTCTTGAGAAAATTGAAAATACATTCGATTTGAAATTTTTAAAATTTTTTATAAATGAGTTGATGTAATATTGTGACAATAATAAAATGCATGATTCATTCACGTGTTTTTGATACCTCTTTCATAAAGAAGTGACAACTATTATTTAGGTAAGAATTTTTTTTTATAAGTCAAGTCAAGCGATTTTTTCTATGAATTTTAAGAAATCGTTTAAAATTGTAATTTATCGCTACGCTCTTGGAATTATCTACTGCCATAAAACTATGAACTTATTTGTTCAAAACAATTAGATGTACAATATTGTAGTACAACATTTTTGAAAATGTGGAAATTTTTCATCACATTTACTGATAAATGTGATTAAAAAATAATCAATTTTGGGTTATTTAAATACAGCTCCTTAATTATATTTCTTTTAAATTAACCGTTAATAATATATATACATCAGGAAATGGGTCGATTTCTTATCTTTCTTTAGATACATCAATGAAATAAATCCCCCTATTCATTTAAAAATTATAAATAATCTAGTCATCTATCGATATTTTTTATGATTCTTCTAATTGTAAGTAAAAAAAATCATCCCTCACTACAATCGAGTCGTGGCGAACTATTAACAACATACATTTTGTTTGTTTCGGCTTTGTTGGAGCGCTTGATGGAGGTGAACACCAATGCATAAGGATTTATAAGGAAAAATGATTTCGTGTGCTTTTTTTTTTTTTTGATTTTTTGTGTATGTGGATTTCGGTTAGCTTGGTGCGCTGAAGTTAAAAGAACACCCTTCTAAGAAATTGTTCGTTCTGATTTTTGTTTGAGGATTATTTGAGTTCGTACGCAGATCCTATTGCGTATTTTAAAGAACTTTGGCTACGTATGGAAATTAAGATTTCCTGCGTACCTTCAAATAAAAGTCACTGATAGTTTTTATACATATACAAAAAATCACAGAAGAAATCCTCACTTTTTTGGTACTTCTTTTCAGCGCTTTTTCGTCATTGTATTAAGTCACCATTGCCATATATTCGATGCTTATCTTCATTATATAGCCTTAAGCCAGAGCAAGTTCATGCTCTCCAGTCGTGCAGTTTGTTTTACACAGAACCAATACCTGCTTTATAGACCAAGTAAAACCGAAAAAAAAAAATGTGTTCATCATACGCCCCAGTGAACCATTTTTATTTTAAGAATACATTGTATAATAATGCACGTTGTTCTCAATGTTTTATTCTGAAAATTATGTATTTCAAGAAAGACAACAAAAATATTTCAGAGAGAGAGGGCTCGTTGCCGTCCCCAGCCTATACGATATACCCTTGAAATAAATTTATACATTCCCAATTCCCATGTAAAATTGAGCAAATATTTGTTGTGCATCATTTAGACATTTTCTTTTTTACCAGAATATAATTTCGATTACCCACTTCAACTCCCCCAAAACACACATTCATATATAAAGTCAATATTTGGTTAAGTGTAGATACTTAATTTTGTTTTGCTTTTTATATCATTTTGCACTTTCAAGATACTTTTGTCCGAAATTACACTGTCTTTTTTGCTACTGTATAATCATTCTTTATGAGCAAACTTTATATTTAAGAAGATAGGCGTGATACTTTCAGAATTGTCGTATCTGACACACTAAGTGCAAGGTCACAAAAAGGAAGGAAATGATTTTCGCTATTTAATTGAATCAATGACATTTAATGTTCAAAGGGTAGACAACGCGGTGCATTCAAGAGGACACAAGCGTCCACATTCAACCTCTGTCTATCAACTCCTACTCTCACCTCCCCGTGGTGAACATCGGGTGCCTAGTACCTTTGACTGAAGATGGGGATCCAATCCCTGTGGACGGTTTAAGGTGGCAGCAGACGAGAGAGGGGGGGAGGAGTGTTTCCACTAAGGCACTTCTCCTTTTTTCAGGCGGCAGCGGAGGAATTCCCCAGATGGAATCAACGGTGGCGTCTACAGTTCTAGTCAGTTTGAACTACTTAGTGAACACCTTATATGGGCTACTACGACGTATTCGTAGCTCAGGCCTATAAGGAGCGGTTTATCCGGCTCCCCGTCCTTGGAGTTATAATAAGGATCTGGTCCTCCAGGGTAGGGGGTTGTGCGTCGGGGTGACTTCCCTACCAC
The DNA here is from genome assembly GCA_947049315.1 of Epistrophella euchroma. NCBI lineage: Eukaryota > Metazoa > Arthropoda > Insecta > Diptera > Syrphidae > Epistrophella > Epistrophella euchroma. Next base: position 111,870,757 of record OX346245.1, on the reverse strand, counting down.
GGAAAAAATGTCGGTTCCGAAACGACAACAAGCCTCGGATATGGATGATTTCAATGTTGACGACCCCAGCAAACGAAACAAGGACAATGAATTTCGGATCTGCACGTGGAATGTACGGACCCTAAACAGGCCACGTGCAGCCGAACAACTAGTGGAGAACCTGGATAGGCTAAGGGCTGATGTAACAGCCATCCAGGAAGTGCGATGGGATGGAGAGGGCATCCGAAGGATGAAAACGTGTGACATCTACTTCGGCGAGTGCTGCAAGGAGCAAGGTCAGCGGCTCTTTGGTTGTGGTTTTGTGGTAAGGGGAAGACTTAGGCAAGAAGTCTTGGGCTTCAGAAATGTAAGCGAGCGCCTGGTCACAATCCGCATCAAAGCGAAGTTCAAAAATATCACGTTGATCTGTGCCCATGCCCCAACAGAAGAAAAGGATGACTCAACCAAAGAAGAATTCTACGATCTCCTCGAGGATACGTATGATAGGTGCCCCAAGTACGACGTCAAGATTATTCTTGGCGACTTCAACGCCAAGATTGGAAAGGAGGGCATCTTTGGTTCGATAGTCGGAGGACACAGCCTGCACGACAACACTTCCGGTAACGGACTCAGGCTCATCGATTTCGCGGCGGGGCGAAATGCCATCATAGCAAGCACTCTATTCCCACACCTCAATATACACAAAGGGACCTGGCGGTCTCCGGATCAACGAACCGTCAACCAGATTGATCATGTTGCGATAGACGCCAGACATGCTTCCAGTATCCTGGATGTCCGAACGTTCCGAGGTGCCAACATAGACTCGGATCACTACCTGGTGGTAGCGCAAGTACGTATGCGGATATCTATGGCGCCACAACGACGAGCGGATGCTGTAAAACGATTTAACGTCGCGAAGCTAAAATCGCAAGAGATAGCCAGGACTTTTGCAGACCACGTCTCTCTTAAACTCTCAACAAGCCCGCCACAAGCATCATCTGTAGAGGACCAATGGAAACACTGCCAAAATGCCATCAAAAGTGCCGCTACTGATGTGCTGGGTTTCACTAGGCCACCACAACGAAACCCCTGGTTCGATGAAGAATGCAGACTGGCACATGAAGCAAAGAACGAGGCCTACCAAGCAATGCTGCAGACTAGAACCAGAGCTGCTGAGAGAGCAGCCCGGGAGCTCTACGGGCAAAAGCGAAGGGAGGAACGCCGACTTCTCAGGAGGAAAAAGAGAGAGCATGCGAAGCGGGCGGTCGAGTCTATTGAGGACTGTAGCGGCAGGGGGGATGTTCGAAAGTTCTACCGAAGGGTGAGGCAAACTACCCAGGGTTACAAGGCCAGAACGGAAGCCTGCCGAGACGAGAGTGGGAATATGGTGGTAGACACACAGTCGGTGCTGAGGATCTGGAAACAACACTTTTCTAGACTGCTAAACGGCGAAGATGGCCAAAATTCCGCTGTAAGACAGAACACTCCATTCAACCTGGACGATGATGGTCAAAATTTCCGTCCACCCGACCCAAATGAAGTGCGGTTAGCGATAGCCAAGCTTAAAACGTACAAGGCTGCTGGTGCGGATGGCCTGCCAGCCGAGCTATTCAAAGCAGGGGGAGATGACTTGGTAGGGAGTATACACCAGCTTATCTCCAAAATTTGGTCGGAGGAAAGTATGCCCGATGAATGGAACCTCGGTATAGTGTGCCCCATCCACAAGAAAGGAGATGCTCTGACCTGTTCCAACTACAGAGGTATAAGTCTCCTCAACGTCGCATACAAAATCTTGTCATCTATACTGTGTGATCGCTTAAAACCGTTTGTCAACGATCTGATCGGCCCCTATCAGTGTGGTTTTAGGCCCGGCAAATCAACCGTCGATCAAATGTTCACACTCCGACAGATTTTGGAAAAAACCCAGGAGTTTCAAATCGATACACACCACCTCTTTATCGATTTTAAAGTCGCATATGATAGCGTAGACAGAGACGAGCTATTCAGAGCCATGGCGCATCTCGGCATCCCTGCCAAACTCGTCCGCTTGTGCAGGATGACGATGGAGAAATCTCGCTGCTCCGTCAAAGTCGGCAAGAACACCACCGAACCCTTTGATGTCGAGAAAGGTTTGAGGCAAGGCGACGCGTTATCATGCAACCTGTTTAACATCGTTCTTGAAGCAATTGTACGCAACTCGCAAGTCAACAACAGAGGTACAATTTTTCAAAAGTCTGTTCAACTACTTGCTTATGCAGATGATATTGACATCATTGGGAGAACGAAGCGAGCTGTTACCGGCGCGTTTGCAAGTATTGAATCGGAGGCGGCAAAAATGGGTTTGGCTGTTAATGAGGACAAGACGAAGTATATGCTATCATCGAGAAAGGAATCTCAACATCGTCGGCTCGGGCAAAACGTCACGATGGATAGATACAACTTCGAAGTCGTCAAGGACTTTGTCTACCTGGGCTCCACTGTAACATCGCAAAATGACATCAGCGCAGAGATCAAACGAAGAATTACTCTTGCCAATCGCTGTTTCTTCGGGCTAAGAAGGCATCTAAGTAATAAAGCCCTCTCTCAGAGAACCAAGGAGACCTTATATAAGACCCTAATCATCCCGGTCCTGCTATATGGGGCAGAGGCATGGACCCTGTCAAAAACGGATGAGAATCTGCTTGGGTGCTTTGAAAGGAAGATTCTTCGGGTGATCTTCGGTCCAGTCTGTATCGATGGAGTATGGAGGAGAAGATTTAATAACGAGCTTTACGGGCTTTACAGCGACGTCGACCTGGTCAAGAAGCTGAAAATTCAGCGGCTGAGATGGCTGGGACACGTGGAGCGTATGGACACCAACGCACCAGCCCGACGAGTCTTCGAATCTACCCCTGACGGTCTGCGCAGCAGAGGAAGACCCCACCTTAGGTGGCGCACACAAGTGGAAAACGACCTCAACCAACTTGGAGTGCGTAACTGGAGGCAGCTAGCTAGGGACCGAGCTGGCTGGAGGGGCTTGTTGGTTGAGGCCGTAGTCCATCCTGGGCTGTGAGCGCCATCTAAAGTAAAGTAAAGTAAGTAAGTAAGTAATGACATTTAATATTGAAGTGTATGCGTATATATAAGTAAGTTTACAGGATAAACATTTATTAACAGGCTCAAATGAAATAAATGACCCATAAGCCATTAGAATCCGGGGTGTGCTATTGCTGTCGCTATCATAATCATTGCCTGCTGGCATTCCATAGTAGACACAACTCACGCAAACAGTATAATCCGAAAGGTCAGCTATAAATATTATTTTTAATGATGGTATATCATTAAAAGTTTTATTGCAAGGCAAACACTTCGAATTGAAATGGAAAACGGTTTTTGCTGTTTTTCGTAAATACGGTGGTAATTATTGGCATTGATTATGATGGCGATATGATGATGATGGAGCTGATTTTTTTTTTTTGAAACTCTGTGGGGTAGATTCAAACATTTGGAAAAAGAAAATTGTATGTGAGTAATGATTTTGATTGTGGCTTTTAAAAAAAATATTATGGAAATTATGCATTTTCATGGAACTTGTTGTTATATTATAAATGGTCATATTGACACGAAACACAAATTGTGTTGATTGCAGAAATTAAGTGTAGAGACATTGCGAACGCATGTTTTCGAAATTATACCTACTTATAAATATTTTTATTATTTTTGCTTATTCAAGGGAAACGGATTAAAAACGAAATGAATGAAATTATGTCAATAGGCACTTTTTAAGGACCAAACATAATGGCACCTACTTAACATAGCCGTTAAAAAAGAAAATTTATTAAAAAAAAAAAAAAGATTCGCACAGAATAAAAATATGCAAGACTGGATCGATCGCAGGATCTTGCTCTTATGGCTTAAACTTATGTGACTGTCACTACCTTAAGAGTTCTTTATGTAAAAGATTAGATAGCTATTTGGGGTAATGTATGGGCCTTAAACAAGATTACAGTGGAACTTCCATAAGTCGAACTCTCAAAGTGAAAAAAAAATTCGAGTTGTAGAAATTTCGATTTATAGAAATAACAACAAAAATTTTAGATTTTTTGTTTTATTTAATTATTCAAAGAGAGACAGTAAATTTTAATCAACACAAGCTTAAAAAAGTCTGTAATCATTCGTTAACATTTTTTTATTGCATTTTTATTTGTAAAATGTTTCAATTTCATGAATTGCATTGAACAAACTATTTCAAAGGCTTCATACACTTAAGCTTGAATCGGCTGCCTGATGAGTAAGTCTTGATCTGGATCTGCATCAGCATCATCTTCACCGTCACTCATGTTTTCCACTTCAGAAGCTACCGAAAGCAAAATCTCTTCATCAGACTTCATATGACAAAAAATAATTTCATTTTCCTAGTTAATGTATTCTTAAAGGTTTCACCTCATGTCTTGTGTATTAGTGGAAATTTTGTTTTGCATTTCCCTGAACTCAGGTATGGGCACGCCAAAGTCTGCGTTAATTTAAATCACAAGATCACTCTCAAATCTACTTATGATCTTGAGTTTTTAACCAAAAGTTAGATGCTTTAATTTTCTTCCTAACATTTTTGTTTTCAATAAGAAATTTTAAACAAAACATCTACGCATAAAAACTTAACCCGTAAAAACCGAAGTTTGACCTAAAAATCATACATATGTACATTACATACCTACTCGAACTAAAGAAAATTACAAAAAAACAACTTGAAACAAAAGGGGGTTCCCAGAGTCAGAGAAACCTCCGAATTCATTTACGAATGCATTTACTGAACAAACTTCCAAAAAAATTACAGCAGGCTATACTGAAAATTTGAAAAAAAGAACAAAAGTTCGAGTTAGAGAGACTTTTTGCCACCAAATGCGGTCTAAAAACTTCGAAATAGAGAGAAATTTGAGTTACAGAAGTTCGAATTACGGAAATTCATGAAAATAAAGTTGAAAATGCAAAGTTCTCAATAAAAGTTATAGAGAAATTCGACTTATGGAAGTTCGAGTTATGGAAGTTCCACTGTATTTAGTACACTCTTATTCACTAAGTTTATTGTGGATTTAATAGACCATGGGAATTTGGGGCTCCTTCGGGATTGGGGTACTAAATTCCTGCATATTTAGATTTTTGAGTTTTCGTTGTGGTGGACCCATGATGACTAACCTAAACCACGAATGCTAGGAATTTGCCAAAATGCTCCAAATTTGCAGTAAGGTTTGAAGTTCAAGAAGAACCTTCGCCCAAATTTTGAAGTCCTCAATTTAATTTGATTTTTTTTTTTCAAATAATGGCTTTAAAAAATTAGGGTAAAGTTTTTCTTGAACTGCAAAAATAAAAAGTTCTTTAGCGAACATTATAAAGTGATCGAAAATAAAAAATAAAGAAATCAAATTGGATAAGAATTGATCGTGTGCATGTGTAGCGGAAGAAGTCAGCTAAGAAGAATGAATATTATCATTTATACGTTTGTTCGAGACATTCACCCGGGTCAGCTTAGACCCTAGCATAGTCTGAGAAAATATATATGTATGCTAATTACTAGTTTTTCAAAGTTATATACATATTAACTGATTAATTAAAAAATAAAATTGATTTACATTTATAAAAACTTACATCAGCACAAACCTTATGTATCAAGCAAAATACTCTTTTCTTAAGCTGCAACTCTTGCTTTTCAAACGTATAACATTCCAAATTTGAAAAACGAAATTAGTCATTTCTAAGTAATCAACACTATTTCAAAAAAACCCATCTTTAAAAAAAATACATACATACATAGAAAAGATATGTATTTAAATACAAAAAAAAAAACAATTCTTGAACACAACATTATAAAATTCAAAACATATCACGCAAAATAATGGATCACGGTTATTTCAATACTCTAATGGTCGTATTAATAAACATTGTCTAACTTTAGGCTTTTTAAAAAACCTTTTTTAATTGTGGCTAAAGTGATCTATCTTTTTATCTTGCTTTAGACAACGTAATCTATTGCCTAAACCTTGAGAAATGCAATATATTTTTTTATTAAAAAAGCATATTTCCGACTGTTTCAAAATACTTAGACATAGTTTAAACTGCCAAAAATCTAATTAATAAGAGCATAACAGTCTAACTTAAGTATAAAATTTTGTAAGCATTTAAAACAAAAATTGGTGCACACTATATTGTTTATTATTTTGTAATGTTATTTTAAAAAATTAAATTTCCAAAAAAAAAAACATCTGCGCGTTTTTGAAATATCGAATTTCCAAAAAAAACATGGAAAATATTTTTAAAAATCCAAATAACAAGTTTTAATAAAAATTGACCCATGCGTTTAGGCTGTAGGCGAGTACACAGACAGACAGATAGACAGACGGAATTACCAGATCCACTTTTTTTGTCTTCCCTATCATTGCAGTGTGAAGTTTGATCAAAATCTCGAGTTCGATTTTTTTTTAAGAATCCAGACTTGCCATTATAATAAAAATAGCAATCTTAAATTAAAAAAAAAAAAATAGAACTCTCAACCTTTCATGCGTGCGTTTTAGTTAGGGAGGATTGAAGAGGGCAAAGAAGAAATGGATTTTTTCATGACTGAAGGTACTCTTGGAATTTTTCACGTCCGCACGGGTACTTAGAAAGTTTTATATATCTTTTCACCATCTTCCATAGATTCTCGAAATGTTTTTTTGTTTGTTTAACGTGTCTGTGCGTAAGTGAATCTGTCTTTCCGCCTTACTGCCTGAACAGAATAGAATGCTGGAACTGGAGCCGCACACGGAACTGGAAGAGCTGTCAAAAAGTGTCGTACGTTATTTTTTTTACGTGCCCACAATGCAGCTGTACAGCTGTTGTTTTTAATTTAACTGACCACAAATTAAAAACAACAGCATTAAATAATTGTTAAATTTTTTATTTATTTTAATTTTCAAAGCATATGTTCCAGTTGCTTTCCAGTCACTCTTATGCACAATCTGCACCTCCTAATAAATGATCGTCTTAAAAGAAAACCGATGGAATTCACCCATTTGTAGTTGTGGTATTTAAAAACGTTAAGTAAGTTAAAAAAAAATACACTGAACGAAAAAATGCACATATTTTGAGTACCCTTTGAGATAGCCCCTTTTCATTTCCGGTTTCGGAGCAGTCATCAAATGAGATATACGCCGTTTCAGGACTATCCAATATTTACCGGACACCCTGTATATTCTATATATAAATAGCCTTAAATAAATTTTGTAGTGCCATTTTCTCAAAAAGTATTTGGCCGATTTCGAAAAATTTTATATGGTTGGAAAGCCACAATTGCAGAGATTTGCAGAATATACTTGAGACACGCATTTACACATTTTTGTTTTTGTACTGCCGAACACTGTGCATATTAAAAAAAAAAAAAAATTATAATAAATTTTGTTCCTTCAACATTTTCAAACAAATTGTTTATGAAATTGAATGTGTCGAAATTCGACATAGGGCGATACTAGTTTTTATAAATACATAAATACATATGTACGTATGTCGAATCTTCAGTCTTTGTGACAATATTTCTTGAAACGCAGTAATCCCAGAGCAAAAATCAACCTCGCCGCCACTTGTATCTCTTGTTGTCTGCCGTTCTTTCCTCTTCCAATAGATCGCTTCTCGACTCTCATTTTACTCTAACGAGGACGACATCTGTCAGTTAGGGTTTACACCTGATAGTTACTCCATAATACACTTCGGTTTTAAGAACCAAACCAATAAAAGAATGGTTCTTTGCAGTAAATCTGAACTTAACTTACTTGTATTGTTTGAATGATTTGCTAAATTATTATTTAATAATTCAATTATATTTTTCAAATTTAAAATATGTAAATTCATCACAGCTTTGATAAAATATTCTTCTTAAAGAAAATCAAAATTGCCACAATCAGTTTTTATTTACAAATAATATTTAGTACCTACGTGGAATAGATACTGACTCTGAGTGAGTTAAAAAAAAAAAACAAAAAAAAACAATTCTGTAAACAAACAATAAACGGAATAAAAATAAAAATTCTATTTCAAATTGAGTTTCATCAAACAGTTGGGGAGTTTTTATTTTTATTTTTCTTTTTTTTTTTGCTTCAAACTATCACTGCTGAGGTTCATTTATCTATCGTTCCTCAAAATCCATGTTGTACAGTATTTTGTTTATTCCTGCTGACTTTTATTACATTTTTTTTTTTATGAATCCATCATATAAATGTCGGAGTTTTCTCACAGGAGGCGTTACTATCGTCACGAAAGGAAATTTAAATTATTTTACGATCGAAAATTGGGCCAAGAATATTTACGTACGCACGTTTACGTTTTTAGCTGGATCACTGAGAGTGTATATTATGGTGAAGATACAGCAGCAGTCATGGCCCGTGTCATACAAATGTATGTTTAGTGTAGGTACACGTACTTGAACGTTTCATCTTATAATGTAAACATCAGGTGTTGAATTTTCAACTCATTACAATTTTGTTAAATGTATTTTTAACTTATTGAAGATATTGTTGATACTGTGGGATCATGCTACCACTGACTGGCCAAATTTATGGTGATTAAGTTTCGCACATCTGCATTCGATTTGTTTGAAGATTTTTTTTATTGTTTATATTAAAAAGTTAAATCTTTTTAAACACTATTGACAGACATGTGCTATTAACAAAAAAAAATTAGTTTTTTTTTTGTATTTTATGAATAAATAAAAGCATTTTCTTGCTAAATATTCTGATATCGAAATTTCATTTTTGGATTGTTATTAAAAAAAGTTATTAAACGTTAAACTTTAAGCCCAATATCATACAATATATCCAGTTTAAGAACCTATAAGGTGACTTGATAAAGGTGACAGTTATAGCTACCATTTCAAAATTGGTGCGCTAGCTAAAGCGCTTTTACTTTAAGAACAACATTTGGAAAATATAGAATAGGAAGAATTCAATTTTATGAGCGAAAAAAAGAAAATTATTCGGGTCACTCGGGCGTATACGTACTTTTTTTTACACAAATAAAATCCGCAGTGCAAAAAAAAGACAGCAATTTTTAATTTTATTATACTTGGTACTTCTGTTTTGTTTTGAAGATTGTTGTTTATTTAAAATTGATTACTTATGACTCTTTCAAGTTCTCATATTACAGAAAAGCACTCAAAGATGTTTAAAATCTTGAAAAGCACATACCCTATATTAACTTAAGCAATATAGTAACGTAAAATGTGTTTTTGTAATTTTATATCAACCTTTTTTTTTTTAACTTTCTAGAATAATATTCTTTGTCTAAAAGAACCTTGAACATTATTATCCTTAAGCGAAATCAATTTCGATTTCTGCAAATAAAAAAAAAATGCAAAATTAGCAAAGTTTCTTTTCGTATTCTGATTTATTGTTTAATTTTTTTTTATCACTTCTCAGTTATCACTTCACAATGCCCACCACAAAATAATTAATTTTTCTAAATGTTGTGCTCAGCATTAAATGAAAAACGATTTTAATTTAATGACAAATCGAAATGTTTTGGCTTTGATGTTGTGACTGTGGAACATTAAATTTTTATAATGGATGAAAAATTTAGTAAAATACGAATGGTAAATACTTTTTTTCTGAAATATTTTGAAATTCAAAGCACAATACAGAGGGAAAATACAGTTTATTGCAAAATCCAAAAGGCTATATGAGGCCATGAGAAGCAGAATGGCCTAACTGATTATTGAACTCATTTTTAAAAAGGCGAAAACTAATGTTTATCATAACAAAAAACTACGGTTATATGAAAACCTCTCCCCCTTTGATACGTACTACGAATTGTAGTCTATCAAATAAGGTTCGGAGAAAAATGGAGGCGGAACAAGACAGCATACTTAAAGGGGCTTATAAAAATGCTGATGCTCCAAATGCAATTGATAAACAAACAGCACATCTAGACCTGTGACGTCAGTGGTCAAAGGTGGCAGAGTATGTAGTGTACACAGCTCCGGAAACTGAGCAAATCTGATGCGCGGGTTCAAATACCGCATGATGTGTAGAAAGTTTTTCAAATAAAATTGGATTAGAGCTCAGCACCACTATAAAGGAGACTGATGATAGGGCTTGGCACCCCTTGAAATAGCTATATCTCTAGCCAAACAAAAATAAAACGAATTAAAATACCCAAAATTAATTCGTAAGCAATTGGTGGTAGCACCTTTAAGTTGTTGTTGTTGTTCAAAATTCAATAAAATTGACGGAATAAAGAATGGTCAAGTCTAATAAACTGACATTCTAGTATAAATAATACAATACAAATAATAATTAGTTATATGAAAAGGTTATGTGCTTCATCAATCCATAGATATAACTGTTTCAAAGGAAACAGTTTTTTACTATAACATTTTTATCATTTTAAGAACAAGTTTAAAAATCAGTTAGCTTCTCATGGCCTCATTATGTGAACGGCACTTTTCTATGACTTTTTTATTGAGTCGTAAAAAAAATTAAACTCGAGTTTTCATTTAAGCCTCATATTACGATGATAGAGAACACGACAAAAGTGTGTCTCGCAATTCTGTCTATCTCTCTTCTCTTCGACCTTCGAACTTAAGATTTTTAGGTGATATTTTTGAGCTCCAAAAATAAGCCATAGAATGGTTTATTTTACTTGCTCATTATCAGCTTATCCGATTTCGATCAACATTTATATTATTAAGCATTCAATTTTTAAAAAACTTATTTTTTCAATTTAAAAATTATTTTAATTTGTTTGAAAAATCAATGTTTTAAAAATAGATGTCCGATTTTTTTTTCTTGAAATTACGTTTAAATTATCAAGTACCTAATTAAAAACGGCATGCACAATTTTTTTAAATGTCAAAGAAATTTTATAAAATTTTATATTATTATTGTAATGATTTTTGAATTTTTGTCTGCATAAATTCATATTTTTTTTTTATAAATTCAGACGGTTGGTCATTCTTCATTTTTAGATTAAAGCAATTAAAAATTTAAATCTAATGGAATCCACTTGAATGTTAATTTTCGTAGCAATATTTTCGGCGTTCTTTTATGCATATAATAATGTTTTGAACAAAGATTTCTTAGAACGATTTATCTGAAAATACCGTCGCAAATTATCTAAATGCTCCAAATGTTAAAAATTTAATTGGTTTTGATTGAAGCATTTTCGAAACGATATTTATTTTGCATAAAAACTCTTTTCAAATAGCTGTTGACAAAGCTATGTATATAAACGAATATAGAACAGACAACAAAGAAGTACAAAAAAGTACAGGATAATAGTTATTGAAGTAGTTATTGAAGTAGATGGATACGCCCGTGGCGTATAGGTTAGTGCGTTGGACTGTCACGCCAGATGTCTGGGTTCGATTTCCAGCTTCTGTCACCTAACAAAAATATTTTTCAGGGCTACTGCCTCTTGCGAGGAAGTGAAAAATCCTCAAAGAGTATCTTCTGTCATATAGAAAAGTGCTGCTCACGTAAGCCGCTCGAATTCAGCAGTAAACTGTAGGTCCCCTCCATTCCTGAAGACACGCACACAGGAATGGTTGAGAGTTTAAAGTCACTAGGCCCTCGTTGTTCATAGGCTGTTGTGCCATCAAATTTATTTATTTTTTTTTCGCGTACAAAATTTAAACTTTAATTTTCTTTTTGGCAGCTGTTTTGTCCTTTGCCAGAAAATGTTACCATCCAGCTTTTTCTTTCTAAAACATATCAGATACTAACTTATCTCAGATAGCCTATCGGATTCCCAACCGAATGCAGTCTATTTTTAATATCAACCGCGTACTGCTCTACTACCTTAAGTTTTTTTCGGGGCTACTACCTCTTGCGAGGAAGTGACAAACCCTCCAAGAATATATTATCTTGTTATAGAAAAGTGCCGCTCACCTTAGCCGTTCCGATTCGGCAATAAACTGTAGGTCTCCTCCATTCCTGCAGACACCCACACAGGAATGGTTGAGAGGTGTAGTAAGTCGCTAGGCCCTGGTTCTTCATGAGCCGTTTGTACCACCAAATTTATTTATTTTTATACTGCTCTACTCCAAAATATTTACAGTTCCAAGAATGGTTTTGGATCATTTACACGATATGGTCATTAATGAACTTTAAAGTATAGAAATTCGTAGTTTTGGACAGTTACGCACATCACATAGACATATAATTTATCATTTAACGTGCCCTTTCAATTACTGAATGTAATTTTTACCAAGCTTATTTTTGAGAAATACTTAGCCCTAAAGCTCAAACCATAAAATGACGAATGTAAAAGTGTATTGTTGCATAAATTCAAAGATAGCTTAAATGAAATCCGACTAAATAAAAAAAAAACCACCAGAATAACTTAACCTTATTATAAGCAGCTCAGAAATCGTGCAACTTTATTGACTTCAAGCTTAACAATCTTAGTTCATATTTGACAGCAGTAGACTTTTGCTGTCATATTTGACACTTGCCTTGATGGGATGCGTTCATTGGTGACACAGTATTCTTTCGTTTTTAACCCAATTCAACCAGTAAACAGCAAAATTAGAAAAATATAAAGCCCTTAAATGATCTCTTAATTGCTTGAACACAATGGGATGTAGCTGCAGCAAAAAGAATCGCTGTAGCACAAACTGTCAAGAAAATCGCTCATTTATGTAGCAAAGAACGTCTACAATGGTGTAGCGCGACTGCGTTATGACTAGCTATTGAGTCAGAAAGAGAGAGTGCTGAAAGATACCATATATACCTTCTCAAGTGCAGTTTGTAGCGAGTAGAAAAAATAAAGTTGAGTCAACTTTTGCTGCAGCGACTTCTGTTGCTGCAGCTGTAGCTTCACATAGTAGCGCTGTATACTATTTTTGTATCTTTCAACTTTGACAGTGCTACATGCTACAGCTGCAGCTTCATCATTGTGTTCGGCCAGTAAAAGTCCGTCCTCTACCTTGAGAGGTCCAGCCATACATTCCTCGAGAACTGACAAGTGTCAGTTGTTGACCATTTGTCGTTTACGGCTTTGAGAGATAGCTCTATAATAGTGAAGTCTACTCTTTCCTTACGCTAGTGCCGTAGGTACTTAGGCTACAGTTTGGCCATTTCTATTATCTGCTATTCCGTTAGCGTATATATATCACGAGATTCCTGGAAACCGATCAACTTGTGACGATTAAAAAATATGCCTTTGATCAACCATTAACTTATTATGAAAAAAGATAATTTGGGGCGGGCGTCACAAACTTTATACGAATCCGTCTGGAAAATGCTTCAAATGTGTGAAAATTTTATTGATCAATTTGCAAATGTCTTATATGAAAAGAAGCCTGGCCCAACCCCATTGTCTATGTTGGAACTACTGGCTTGGGCATCCATTAAAACCGGAGAATCATTTATGTCCACGACCCGTCAATGCAAACGAAAAAAATTTGTTTCAAATATGGCCATGCATTGACCTGAAGCGGTCAAAAGGCTTGATTTCCCTGAGCAGACAAAGTTTAAGCTCCACAATTGGAGTCATAACAGGACACTGCCTCATAGGTAGACATGCTAAGAGGCTGGGGGTCTACACAAATGACTTCTGTAGAAGCTGCATGGACGAGGAAGAAGAGGAATCAATCAAACATCTTCTATGTACATGTCCGGCACTCTCCAATAGAAGGAACACCTACCTAGGTAGCCCCTTCTTTGATAATACCAGTGAACTGGCAACGATCGACACAAAATGTCTCTCAAACTTCATTAAAAGTACAAAATGGTTTGATTAATTTCATACTCTCCCATGAGTAACTTTCCTTAGTGGTACCACAATGGACCTTAGGGTCTAAGTGAGTCAACAACATCTAGACGGCCACTCTAACCTAACCTCCAACAATGTAGCTTGAAATCGTTTAAGCTTTTAAAACATTAACTAAGAATTTTCACTTTAAACTGTATACTTTCCTATGCTTCACGTAAATTTGCATTTTTTTTCCATTTCAAATGAACAATAAGCCTTTTCAAATTGCTCTCACAAGAAAGGATATAATATTTCCTTCTAAAAATTACTCACAAATATTAAAATTGAAAAGGTCCTTTTTTATAATATTGGTGATCATTATTTAAAAAAAGAAATGAAATTTAAACACAAATACATCTTTAAAATAAATTAACGACGCACCCCAAGTCCAAAAGAAAATTATAACCCTTATGGTATGAATTTATTTTTAGCTTCATGAAACTCAAGCTAAAATATTGTCAAAAGTTTCCTGATTAACTGCAGTTTCACACTGGACTGAAGTTTAAAACCCGATTACTTTTATTAGAAAAAAAATAAGGCTTCCTCAATTTATTTAAAGTGGGAAAGTTTTTACTCAAGGCTGTTCTATCCACTTTATTTATTTGAAAAGTAACCAATATCTTCACCACAAAATAGGCAAAATTCTTTTCGTCCTTTAACTCCTTAGAGCTTTTTTCTTTTTGTATCAATTTCAATTATTGTTTTCTCTTGTCAAAATAAACTTTATTCCTCTGAAGGAAAAAAAACTAAAATCAAATTAATAAAAAAAAAAAACACACAAACTCTCTCATCAATCAAATTTAACGTTCAAGTAATTTATGCGAAATCTAACTTTGCTTGACGACAGAGGAGAGAGGCTGCATCCAACCATAAATTTTCTTCAATATACGTTTAGCCCAACTTGTTTACATTTATCTAAAAACATAAAAAAAAAAGGAAACCTGCGTTTTATAAAAAGGAAAAAAAAAGTCAGCAACAACAAAATAAACAAACTATGAATATCCTAAAGCTATATCCAAAACGTGACAAGTGAAATTACTCTTTGACGTCAGTTGGAGATGCCTTGCACGTTAATCTTCCTATCGCATCAGAATCAGCATCTCAGCATCTATTGCGATGTGAACACTTTTTCAAAAGCACTCAATCAAATTGATTCCCTTGTCATGGTGGTCGTGGTCATCAAAGGCGTCATCAACAAAAACAAATCACTTGGCTTTGGCTTATGGAGTCTATTTTAAATGAGAAAATGCCGCGCCACAATATGACGTCAGCAACGTGCCTCTTACACAATTTTAGCTTAAGCATCACATCTTCTGTTTTTTTTTTTTCAATTCACTTCACGTTTTTCCCATAGACGACGCTTTCAGTGCGTGTTTTTACTTCATCTATATGCCAAGTATTGGTTTCGTGTAAAAAGACTTTTTTGAGATTGATTGATTAAGATGATGGAAAAGTCAATATAAGTGAATTTCGCCAAGGAGTACAAGAACGATGGATTTTTTTTGTTTAAAGGTTTAAGGTAAGGCTGATTTTCTTCACACATTAAATAGGGATGTTATAGAAAAGCTTTTAAGCACAGGTTTGCGGCTTGCGGGCCTCCATCGACGTAGCGATATCAACCAATTTGAAAAATGCGAATTGATCTACATCTCCTAAACTCTTGGTTTAAGCGAAAAAGTTGTCAATATCAAAGCTGGATCATATTAAAATTGTTCCTAAATTGGGTTGCATGTACATATTTGCATTGGTGTTTTAGGATAGCTGATGACATTTTTTGATAATCGCCAGTTACTTTTCAACTGATTGAGCAATTTCTAAAAATTCAAAGTCAATGATTGTCTAGGCATTGCCAGATTTCTAAAATTACTAATTTTCATTAATTGGCTGGAGCGGACGATTTTTATAAGTTTTAACCCAATTAAGATGTCGACTTTTCTTAGCTGTAATATTGGTCTGTAATATTGAATAAATAAACAAATATGTTTGGTGGCGCGTCAGCTCGTGTAGAACCAGGCCCTAGTGACTTACAACTCGCAACCATTTTTGTGTGCGTGTTATTGGCAGGAATGGAGGGGACTTACCGAATCGGAACGGCTTAGGTGAGAAGCATAGGCGCCCGCAGACATATTCCCATGAGGGGGGGGGGGGGGGGGGGGGGGAGGAATACAAAATCAAAGTACAATTTGTCAATGATATTTTTTTCACAAAAGGTTGATTTATGATGTTTTGGGTCTCGTCTCGGTCTCGGTGTTGGTCTCGCCTAACCAAGTCTCGTCTCTATCTCGGTCTCACCTTTTTCTCGTGAAAATTTTAATGTGCCAGTCTCGTCTCGGTCTCGGTCTCGATCTCATCCTTAGCCTTGGTTTCTTTCGTATTTTTTAGTGGTAAAAAGATGTAAGATAAGACGCCTGTTTGGATAGAAAAGATAGAGTACGATATCTCGGCAGTTTGTTGGTAAGAAAAATGCGGGGTGTGGGAGTCTTGTGTGAAGCACGAAGAAAATGTATAAAACAGGCTCGTGAGCCTTTTTTTTTCACTTGTTGTTCTTTCAAACAGTGAAATTGTAAAATTGTTGTTTTTTCTTTCAATGTATTTTGAGGCGAATCAAAAAGTTTTTAATTAAATACGATGAAACTTGCCAATGCATACGTATTTTTCTCTGGATTTTCACAGTGCACCTGAGTATAAAAAAATGTACATATGTGGTTCGATATTTTAACGCGCATAGAATATTTTATATTTCGCAAAAAAAAACTTATGACTATTATAAAAATTGAACATGAAAAAAAAAATACTAGCCTCGGTCTCGTTGCCAGCCCTAAATCGACTATTTCACACTTTGACATATGTAAACCGATGTCTTTAATATTTAATCATTTGCTTATATCTTTACCTTCGACCACAAGAACAAGTACTTACGATACCTATTAAAATATCATCTCAGACCTGAAAAAACGCCAGCTGTGTGATTATTCACCTAATTTACTTTTGGATGAAAAATGATAAATCTTAAAACGTCCATCAGTATATAATATGTATGTAGATACGCACTAAAAACTTATTTTCATCGGCCTATTATCGTTTTTCAATGCTTCAATATCTTTCTTTTTTCATACATACTTCCATACCATCCCACTCAGGGGAGGTATTTTTAAAAAGCAAGGCAATTTGTGGCTTTGATTTGTTATTATTATTTGTTTTGCTGTTTTTATCTTTATGCGTGCTGTGTTTAGATTCTCTATTTCAATAAAAATTTAAGTATAAAGTGATTGGATTGATGTTAAAAATCGAATTATGTCCACTTTGTTATTTTTCATCGGAAATAATTTGATTTATAATTAATGTTCAAAGAAGTTCCTTCTGTCTGATGTGCGGATGTCAATGGTTATTATGGTTATTTGATTTATTTTATAAGCATATTGGTCTTTTAAAAATATATAGTTTCCTGTTTAAGTTTTTTTTTTATATTTTTAACTTTCCATTGGAAGTTATTGTAATTGGTCCTATTTGTCGAATTGAAAACTTTGACAAATGTACAAAATTTAATGAGCATTTTTCTTATTATAGTAATTTTAAAAAGAGTTATTTCTCGAATATCTTGAGAACAAATTATGCTACCGACTTTAGCCTAGTTTCATTCTATGCAGAATGACGTAGTTAAATTGGCAAGACTTAAAAAAAAATCAACCCACGGTTTTTTTCCTGGCCAAAAAAAAACTGTAAAATAAACTGTTAAAAAATGTTTTTCATCTCAAATATCTCTATAGTAGTCCACTCGGAATAGACAAAAAAAAGTCGTGAAATGCAAAAAATTAGATAGGGTTTTTTTTAAATTTTAATCATTAGGGGGGTTTATTAGGAGTATACATTTAAGTTTTCGATCGCCTAGCTCCATTGCGTTGGCCGCCATCTTGAATTTAAGGAAAATTGGCTTGCGTTGAATAACTCGTTTATTTTCAACTTTTGACTAAAAATGCACTTAACAAAAGTTGTTCAGAATTTAATTATCTACAACTTTGGTCATAACAGTTTTTTTCCTAGGATTGATATTTTTCCAATTAATTCGGAAAATACAATTATTACGATCGTTTTTAACATTTTTTCTTAAAGGGAAGGGGACAAAATCCCGAATCCCAAAATCCTGAATGGCAGAAAATGAGAATCCCGAATCCCATAATCCCGAATTCCAAAATACCGATTGGACAACATCCCGAATGCCAAAATCCCGATTGCCAATTCGGGATTGAATGCCGAATTCTAATATTTTTTTTAGTACTACATCAGTACTTTTAAAGAAATCTAATTGCTTTGTATATGGCTTGACTTCTCTTCATTTTTGCTGGTTCTCCTTTGAGAATCATTTTCGTTCTTAAAAGAACGAATAAACGAAACCAAACTTCAATATGAACTATTTATATTTGAACGCAAGAAATTTAAAATCAAATTCATTCGTGATTTCGTACCCGAATGTTAAAGTGGATGGTTTATTCCACAGTTTTTTGGATTCGCTGTAGAAAATAGCAGCTATAGTATACAATTTATATATTGAATTTTATTGTATATGTTGTAATAATTTAAAAGTCGGCATTTTGATCAGATCATGTTTTAGGGAATGATTACAAGTGCGCGCCTTGATTGTGTAATAACACAACAGAAAATTGCTGTTTTGTTCTAAATTTTCTTGGAAAAAACATATCGACAAGCAATCAACTTTTTTTCATGTCGATATTTCAAAATTTTGATATTTTTTTTAGTCGGTCAAAAATATTTCGGCATTTTAACTTTCAAAGAAGTCGATTTAAATCGTTATTTTGACCAGTCGACATTTTTTTTTGTCGACCATTCATGCGTATCCTCAAAATAAAGGTCACCCGTAGCTAATTTCTTTGATTTAAAATAAAATGAATAAGCTTACAGCATTCAGACTTTACATCCATAATTAAAAGCAAGTTTGTACGACCCAGTCGTTCATTTTATTAAGGGTCAGTTGTACAAAAATTTGATCCGTGCGGTTCAGGAATTTCAGCTCACCAATTTTGGCGGATTAACTGTGGTTCAACGATGGTTCGCAGGCATGTAATTGGCTATTAGTGCATACCTTAAAACCTTAAACCATCGTTTGGCCTATATTAAAGGCCGGGTCACACAGAACGCTGGCCGACGGGCCGGTCAATACTTCACCATGGAAGGAAAGAACGCGACGGACACATTTTGTTTGTAATTTTTTACATCAAAGACTGCCGGACCGCGCTCTGTGTGACCCGGCCTTAATTCGCCGAAATCGGCGAGTTGAAATTACTGATCCATGGATTAAACCACCGCGGTACAAATGGACCTTGTTCATGTACAGCTCGCAATCTTCCTTAACAAAGATTATCTACATTGTAGAACGCACAAACATAAACTTCAATTGAATATCTTTTGCGAGTAGAATTATATTTAAAAAAAAAATCAATTTGCTTTGATGTAAGTATCATCGATCATCGGGTCAAACCCAACAAAAAAAAATATTTTAGAAACCAACCAACACCATTTTAAAATGTTTTCCCAAAATAAAATTATGCATACAAAAAAATTTGTTATTATAAACAAATGAAGGGCATTTGCAATATGTGTTTTCCGACACGAATCAATTAATGTCAAGAAATTTGATGGACACTAGAGATGCTTGAGTATATTCATGTTCATAGAGAAATGAATTATCAATTTATTAATTCTGTTATTGATTTTAAGGCTCCTACGTGGAGTGTCATTCGTATTATGTTTTCGTTAAATTTAAGTGATTATAGTAAATTTTCTTCTTGCCCTGGTTTAATCTAAAGTATACACCCTAGGGTTTTTCGCATTTTATGTGAATCGCACGTTTATCCTATTTTAATAATTTTGGGTATTTGAAATGGATCAAAAGCCATCTCCAAGCCGCCTCCACCAATCTGTGAATAGAGCAATTATTATCTAGGAAGAGGTAAAAACGAATTTTAAATCATACGGTTGTCCCCAGAGTTGATTTTTTTGGGTTTTACCTTACTATATTGCTCGCTAAAGCTTCTTCTTCTTCTTCTTCTTCTTCTTCTTCTTCTTCTTCTTCTTCTTCTTCTTCTTCTTCTTCTTCTTCTTCTTCTTCTTCTTCTTCTTCTTCTTCTTCTTCTTCTTCTTCTTCTTCTTCTTCTTCTTCTTCTTCTTCTTCTTCTTCTTCTTCTTCTTCTTCTTCTTCTTCTTCTTCTTCTTCTTCTTCTTCTTCTTCTTCTTCTTCTTCTTCTTCTTCTTCTTCTTCTTCTTCTTCTTCTTCTTCTTCTTCTTCTTCTTCTTCTTCTTCTTCTTCTTCTTCTTCTTCTTCTTCTTCTTCTTCTTCTTCTTCTTCTTCTTCTTCTTCTTCTTCTTCTTCTTCTTCTTCTTCTTCTTCTTCTTCTTCTTCTTCTTCTTCTTCTTCTTCTTCTTCTTCTTCTTCTTCTTCTTCTTCTTCTTCTTCTTCTTCTTCTTCTTCTTCTTCTTCTTCTTCTTCTTCTTCTTCTTCTTCTTCTTCTTCTTCTTCTTCTTCTTCTTCTTCTTCTTCTTCTTCTTCTTCTTCTTCTTCTTCTTCTTCTTCTTCTGCTTCTTCTTCTTCTTCTTCTTCTTCTTCTTTTTCTTCTTCTTTTCTTTTCTTCTTATTAAATTTCCTATAAAAAAAGTGATTACAAATTTTGTGGGCTATGAAATTCGAGAAATTGGCTAAAACACATTTTTCAAAATGGCGGCCGATGCACAACGCCTTCAGCCCCATTTAATAAGCATTTTTATTAGATTGTTTGACTTTTGTATTATGCCACTGAAAGTTGATGATAATATTTTCGACAAATAAGTAAAAATTACATTTTTTTAAAAAGCTTCCATAAGAATTATTTCAAAAGGATTTTATTTCTCAGGAATTTGTCTGCGAAATCCTGATACAGTATAGGAAACTATAACTACATTCATATTTTATTTATGTGCTGCAATTGCCAATGCAAATTTTATTCATTCGTTTCTTTTTTATTTATTTCTTATTTTTTTGTTGCAGGTACGATGACCTCACAGAAATGGGAAAAACTGTCACCAAGTGAATTCCAGCACCTACAGGAGCTTGCGTCATGTAAGTATTTTTTTTTTTATTTTTGCTTAGAATAATTTGAGAAGACCTAAAGCGCGTACGATGCAAAGAAATGGGGATGCTTTTTGGCATCAGTTAGCATATGATGAAATATTTAATTTTGAATTACTTCCTCTTTTAAACTGGGCCAATCTTTTTTTTTATGTTGTACTATTATTATATAATGTATCTATTCGAACTATAATATATGTACATTTTGAATCTTGCCGTCGCTCAGCATCAGCGTGAATCATTTTTTCTCTTTCGAGTGATTGCATTTGCTTTGGAAATAGTAAAATGATTGTTTTAAAATTTATTGATTTTCACAGTTTGTATTCTTTGTTTTTTTTTTTCGACAAAATATTGACTAGAAAAACCATCTGGTAGATCATTGAAGTTGAAAGCACTTAGGTAAAAGTCGTCTCAACAGTTGGCTTGGTTTGCTTGCGTATTGTTGTTTTTTTTTTTTTGTTTTTTTAAGTGAATTACGTTACAATAGACTTGAGTTCACCGTTAAATTTGTCAAACAATTTAAGTCAATATTGAATTTAATTTGCGAGTAGAAATGTTTGTGTACCCGAATAAAATTGAATTTTAAGTGTTTATTATAGCTTGTGCAGGATGAGATAAACAAAAAAAGATTAGAAGTTAAATTTAAAGGAAAATACACTCAGAAGCAATTGAATAATGTTCTTGAGTACCTGTTTACATATTTGTAAATAAATAACAGTTTCCTACTTAATATTTCTGTTCAATCAAACATACAGAAGAAACAAACTAGAAATTAAATTTTTTGAAACGTCTTGAAACTATTCGTTAATACTCTCAGTGGATCCATTGTGCTTCCCAGGATAAAGTTAAGGTAGGTGTATGGATGGATAAGAAGAGGAGTTGGTGGAGCTTAGGATTAATTAATATGGGGGCCCTCCCTGAACCATTTTGAATTCTGGATGAATTTTATAATGTCTCTTAGTGGCAAACATGTTTGTCAAAAAAGTATTGTCCGAGGGCTGTCTTTCTGGCTCTTGCTAGGCTGGGGCACTCACAGAGAGTGCCCTCCTCCGCCTCTTCGTCCTAACTCTGCATAAGTCAGATGTGGTGATACCCATTCTGCTAATGTGGGTTCCCATTGAGTTCTGATGTGACCCGTTAGGATTCCAATCAAGACAAGAGGGACAGTTGAGTTGTCCGGCCATAGATCCCTCGAAACCCGACAAGTGTCAATTGATGACCATATGTCGTTTGCGGATTTGAGGAAACTCTGTTGAATTCTACTTTTTTCTGTTCTGGTGGCATAAATACAGATGAATCTATTTGGCTTGGATCAAGATATGACCCACTCTTGGCCAATTTATCCGCCAATTTATTTCCATGTATGTCACGATGTCGTGGGACCTATCTAGAAGGGTGACTCTATACTTGTTGCACCGAGTAATCTTAGCTCGTTACGACAACGATATACCAGTTTAGACTAAGGGGCTTATTGCGGGAGTCTATTCGGAAAAAGTCTATTCGACAAAAGTCGATCAAAATTCTTGATAGAATTGAAATTTCTTTCAAATAGAAAAAAATATTAAATATTCAGTACAAATATTAAAAGTCAAATAGAAAAATATTAACGAATAGAATTTTAAAATAACGATAGTAGACTTTAATTCTATTCGACAAGATTCTATTTCATCCGCAATAAGCCCCTAAGTGACTTTGGAAGAGATAGCTTTGATCGCGCGAGTTAACATTAACAAATAATGTTATGTCTAACAAAACCTTCTGCAGATGCAGATTTTTAATTAAAAACCTAAATGCTGACACACAAATCATAACAAAGAACAAAAGACCAAATAATGCGGACGCAACATAGAACAAAGGATATTGATGATGTCTTTATCAACACCAAATAGGATATAAATATCAGTGCTGACAAAGAAGGAAGCAGCTTACGTCTAACCATCGATCGATACGGATCATTTAAGAATAAAATGTAAATTAGTATAAGTTGAAAGAAAATTGAAATAAAATATTTTTTTAAGTATAATTCGTATGAATTAATTAATTGGGGGCTCAACCGGGATGCTCCAGAAAAAAATTCGAGAAAAAATAAAGTATCGATTTCTGAAAGCATCTACGCCAAAATCAACATAAAAAACGCGTAGCTTAAAAATACAAAGTAAAGTGAATAAAAACGCGTGTTGAACACAAACAAATCCGAGAAATAATAAAGTATCGATTTCTAAAAAGCATCTATGCCAAAATCAACATAAAACGCATAACTTAAAAAACACAAAGTAAAGTGAAATAAAAACGCGTGTTGAACACTAAAAAATAAGTATCCTAAGTAAAGGAGAAAAAAAAAACATTCTGTGAAAAAACATTCAAATAAAAAGTGGACTCTGACGAAATTATATTTATTATTATTATACTTAAGCAAAGAAAAATTTATATAAAAGTAAATATGGCAAATGCAGACTTGGTCCAAGGAGCTATAGAATTAGCCGTCAGCCAAATTCTAAACACACAATTAAATGATTTGCAAAATGAGATTACAAATCTCAAGCTAGATTTAAATAAAGTTAAGAACGAA
Organism: Epistrophella euchroma; assembly: GCA_947049315.1. NCBI lineage: Eukaryota > Metazoa > Arthropoda > Insecta > Diptera > Syrphidae > Epistrophella > Epistrophella euchroma. Next base: position 111,847,337 of record OX346245.1, on the reverse strand, counting down.
TCTAATGTGATAGATTTTGAAACTCAAAAAATTGACCCAAATCTGACGGATAACGAACCATTAGAAATAATCAAAAGTCTTCCGGAATTTCACGGAAATTCTGACAGTTATGTAAGCTGGCGGGAAGCAGCACATAACAGTATGATTTTATACACACCAGGTAGCAAGAGGTATTTTGCGGCTCTTACTATACTTAGAAATAAAATACAGAGTTCTGCAAATTCTGTATTGACAAACCATGGCACTGTACTAAACTTTGATGCCATAGTTTCAAGGTTAGATTTCGCCTTCGCGGACAAAAGACCAGTTTATATCATAGAACAAGAGTTAAGCATTTTAAGACAGGGTCAACTGTCTATTTTAGAATACTATAACCAAGTAAATGAAAAATTAACGTTGCTCGTAAATAAAACCATAATGACTTACGGTAATAAGAACGAACTAACGATAGAGATAAATAAATCAAATAGACGAAATGCTTTAAGAGTGTTTATAACCGGTTTAAATAACCCATTAAATACCATATTATTTAGTCTTCAGCCTGAAGATTTACCTAGTGCATTATCAAAAGCACAAGAACTGCAAAGTAACAACATACGTTCAAATTTTGCATTACAGTTCTCCTCCAGTAGGAATAAATTAGAACATTCCAATAATTTACGTTTTGCTCAAAAACAAAACACAACACCCCATTTTCAACAAAAGAAACCAATACCTATGGAATTAGGATCATCTGCAAACAGACCAGTTAATAATCAGGAGTTAAATAGATTTAAGCATATACATCAACAAACAAATCAGAATCCATTCCGACAGCCAAATCAATATAATCCCCAGAATAATAACTTCCAAAGAAACTTTGTTACACAACTACAACCACAAAGACCTTTATTCAAAAGAGATAGGGAACCGAGCGCACATCATAGCTCTCAACCACCAAATAAGATTAGATTAAATAACTTAGCAGAGGATCATTTTTTAGATCAAACCATGGACTTCCCCACATATATAGAAAATTAAATGGGAAGTTCCTTAAAATTTTAATAGATACGGGGGCAACAAGTTGCTACGCCAGTCCGAATATTTTAGAAGGAAAGGAGGAATTAGTAATTAAGAAACGAGTAAGAACAGTGAACGGATTTACAATCATTTCACACTACTATGAAGTTTATATATTTGATAAAACGGTTAGATTCTACGAGATAGAAAACCTTGAAGCGGATTTATTAATAGGATTTAACCTATTAAGATCAGCAGGAACACAGTTAGACTTAATAAAAACTCTAAATGAAACAGAACGCGCTTACGCGACAAATGAGAAAGAGCTTTTTGCCATAATATGGGCACTAAAGAATTTAAGGAACTACTTATACGGGGTAAAAGACTTGGAGATTCACACCGATCACCAACCGCTCACTTTCGCAGTTTCAAAAAGAAATCCGAACCCAAAACTTAAAAGATGGCATAGCATAATGGAGGAATATGCACCAAAAATAGTTTATAAGCCAGGAAAAACAAACGTAGTAGCAGATGCGTTAAGTAGGCAAAACTTAAATCAGATGACTGATGCTAGTTCAACAGATAACTCCGTGCACTCAGCTGAAAGTAGTGACAATACTATAATACACACGACCAAACAAGTTCTGAATGAGTTTAAGCAACAAATAATAATTGCCAAAGGTAACTTCACGGTGCATGAACAAATTGAAAATTTTAAAGGGAAAATAAGGCATGTGATGGAATATAAAGAAGCAGAAGAGCTTGTGCCAATACTAAAGGAGTATTTACAGCCAGGAACAGTATGTATATACTGCACAATAGAAGATCTATACGATATAAAAACAACGTTAAAAGAAACGTTCAATAATAAATTCCTACACACAGAAACATTGGCTAATGATGTAAAAAACAAAGAAGATCAACTGAGTATAATAGAAGATACTCATAAACGCGCCCACAGAGGATGGGAAGAAAATATTAAACAAATTAAACAACAATATTATTATGATATTAATTCAAAAAAATCGGAGTACGAAATTAAAGGAGTAACTATAGAAGAGGATTCAGATACAATCACAGATATAAATATAATCAGAAGCTTATTAAATCAGTTGAGAGTAAAGAAATATAAGAGAAGTATTGACATTATAGGGAAAGTAATTAAATGGATCGCAGGCAATCCAGACCATGACGATCAGATTTTAGTAGAAAATAAGCTTAACGAACTAATAACCAATAATAATAAACAAGCAGTTATTAACTCACAGGTATTCGAAGCAATCCAGAAATTAACTCATATAATTAACATAGAGAAAAATGTTTTACAATTAAGGTTATTACAAGAAAGAAATAAATTAATTATTATTGAATTGCAAAACATAATTCACACTATTGCTTTAAGCAAAGCAAAAATATTAAATCCAATTATTCTAAATGAAAAAGATATAAAAGAAATAAGTGAACACGAACATGGAACTATGTCCATCACAGATTTAATTGATGTTTCAGAATTTAAAATTATGCAGACAAAAGATGTCATTGTAGTATTAATTAAATACCCTGTAGTAAACAAAAACTGTCAAATATTCGAAACAAGAGCTATAGCTCACGAAGACGGAAAATTAATAATAGAAAAAGAAATTGCCAAATGCCAAGATACATTTGTTAGTATTAATAACTGTAAGACAGAAATAAATTTTAATTTTTGTAAATTAAGTAAAGAAGAAACATGTTTGTCAGAATTGCTAAATAAAAGGAAAACCACTTGCAATAAAATAAAAGAAAAACAAGCAAGTTTAGATATAATTAAGGATGGAACTATTTTAGTATCCAATACACATAATGTAAACAATACCATTATAAATGGAACGTATTTAATATTATTTGAAGATATTGTTATGATTGATAATAATACGTATTATAACCCAACACAAAAAATTATTAACTATTTAAAAACGCATTCTATTGATCAATATAATATTAATAGTTATTTCGAAAGCACGAATATGGAATTGAAATTTACATTTGAAAATATAAATACAATTGAACATATAACTAATTTTGTGAAAGATACACCAAGTATACCAATTAGTATAGTAACCATAATTATTGTTATTATAATCATATATTTAATAATAAAACCCAAACAGATTAAAATAACCAACAACAATATGCCGTTAGATGAAATCAAAACTCCATCAATAGAAAAAACTATATTCAATTCAAAAAACACTCCAACTCCAGACGTAAACAATGAATTAAAAGAAATCATAAACACATCAGAGACGACTCCAGAAATCAATGAGCATTCACCACTTATTAAAGAAAACGCAGAAAAGGTAGCACGCATTTGTAGCGACCTAAAAAAAATGTCACGAGACGTAACATACTTAACAATGAGGGGAGTTAACATTAACAAATAATGTTATGTCTAACAAAACCTTCTGCAGATGCAGATTTTTAATTAAAAACCTAAATGCTGACACACAAATCATAACAAAGAACAAAAGACCAAATAATGCGGACGCAACATAGAACAAAGGATATTGATGATGTCTTTATCAACACCAAATAGGATATAAATATCAGTGCTGACAAAGAAGGAAGCAGCTTACGTCTAACCATCGATCGATACGGATCATTTAAGAATAAAATGTAAATTAGTATAAGTTGAAAGAAAATTGAAATAAAATATTTTTTTAAGTATAATTCGTATGAATTAATTAATTCGCGCCACCTGACTGTCAATAAAGAAGTCGATGTTTTTGTTTAATATAGGTCGAATGTGGCAAAAGTACTTGCGGCTTCATAAACTGCAAGCAATTCCACTTGAAAGACACTGAAGAAATTAGGAAGCTTTATTGATTTAGTATCTCCAAAAACCTTCCATTCCATTTGCTGGTCGAAGTAATGATTTAGGAGTATTATTTCCCTTTGGATTTCTAAGAGGAGTGCTATAGGAGTTTTATATCCACAGCAAAAATAAGGTCCACCAAGCATCATGGCTCCTTTCCAAGTTAAAAATAAATAATTTACATTATATATTACCCTAACTATGCAAATATATGAAGGGTCTTTCAATAGGTACATGTTTATAACGATCTATGTCAAACGTATACATATGTCTACATTCATACGTCTGATAAACATTTTTTCCCAGAAAAAAAAATAGTTTTTGAAAATTTTAATATGGCGCGTGGTATACAAAATCTCATGAGACACAGCAAAAGATAACAGAATAGGGCGGTTAAATAAGCTGAAAGAGAACATGGTTTGTTTTGTTTTTGTTATTAAAACCAATATAAATGAATTTTTATTGTGAATTAACCATTTATAATTAGAATTCTTGCCAACACGAAAACAATATATCCAGACACGAAAAAACTGGCATTTTAAACTACGGCACTGAAATATTCAGCATTTAAATGGCAGCACATAAACTTCCAACGCTCTATTACCGGTGGTTAAGTGTCCGTCTATCAATTTGCGGTTGCCAAAGGTACCGTAACGTCCGTACTCTGAATATGGTTTCGTCTTAATGTTTTCCACGTGAATCCCTTCAACTGCTAGGTTTATCTTGAACTGACTTCCGGATACGAGTAAAACCATATGAGCAACTGAAACTTGAAGAAAGATTGTCTCAAGAGTTATGCTGAAATTTTTTACAAGTTTCCATCGCACTGTGCCCAAGTATGAAAGAAAATCGGATAGCACATCGTTCCTTCCTTGAAGTAGCCCGTGGGGAATTGGTTAGTGCGTTGGACTTTCATGCCAGAGGTCTGGGTTCATTTGCCAGCCGCTGCCACCTAAATACAAAAGTGTTTTTCAGGAGTACTGCCTCTTGTGAGGAAGTGACAAATTTCCAAGAGTATCTTCTGTCACAGAAAAGTGCGGTAACCTTAGCCGTTCGGATTCGGCAATAAATTGTAGGTCCCCTCCATTCCTGCAGACACGCACACAGGAATGGTTGAGAGTTTTAAGTCACTAGGCCCTAGTTCTTCAGAGCTGTTGTGCCATAAAATTTATTTATTTATTTTTTTACATCGTTCCTTCAAAACATTGTCTTATACATTGGCTTATACGAAAAATAAATCTACTGACGAACCCGCGACTACTCAGACTCTGATTGAATTTCTGTTAACCTCTACCAACCTTTGGAAATAGACAGCCAACATTTTTGGCTGTGTGCTCTATGTGCCCCCTATATGGGATAGTCGCAAAAAAGTTATGCAGTCTAAAAGGTCATCAGTAAAAGGTCAGGTAGTTTCAGTAATTGTGCAGGCATAGATTTTTTTCAAATATTTTTTTAAAGTTTTTTCAAGGTCATTACAACGTCACATGAACTTTTAGCACCTCATTAATGGGATCTTCGAAAAAAGTGTACACCCTGAAAGGTTACTTATTCCTTATAAAAGGTCAGGCAGTTTCGTAATTGGTTAGGGGCCAGTTATAGCGATCAGGAAAACGCATCAGGAAAAAATTTTGTTTTGTATTGTTTAATGTTTTATCATACGATTTGAAGTATAAAAAGGATACGAATCGATGGTAAATCAATTGAAATATTTTTTAATTGAAAAAAATTTAAATTGGAGAAAATACTTTGCCTAAAACAAGTACTTATTGATTTTCCTGATGGAAATTCCGTACAGAAAACGAGTTTCCATCAGGAAATGCATTTTATAGAATAAATATTTATTTTAAAGAAAATTTTTTTATTGAAATAAATATTTCAAATGATTTATCATCGATTTGTATCCTTTTTATATTTCAAATCGTATCGTAAAACATTAAATTATCAAAACAAACATTTTTCCTGATGCGTTTTCCTGATCGCTATAACTGGCCCCTTAGCTGTAGGTTTTTAGTTATGAGTTTAGGAAAAAAAATGAAAGGTAATTGACCTTTACTTCGAATTTTTTTTTATAAAAAATATGAAAAATAATCTATGCCTAACCAATTTCCGAAACTAGCTGACCTTTTGTGAGGATTCAGTAAACTTTCAGATGGCATAATTATTTTTTATTTAAATTCCACGAATGAGGTGCTAAAAATCCTTACGACCTCAATTTCTGAAACCATCTGACTTTTAATGGGGATTAATAACCTTTCATATGGTATACTTTTTTGCGAATATCCCATAAATGAGGTGCCAAAAATCGCGGATGACCTTGAAAAACTTCAACCCTGGATTAAAAATTTTCAATGCCTTACCAATTTCTGAAACTACCTGCCCAATTTTTGACCAATTACTGACCTTTTAGACTGCATACTTTTTTTGCGAATATCCCAAAGCCAACAGTTTTGCCAGATTATACAACACGTTGAACTCACCAAGCTCAATACTTTATTTATGTACATACCTCGAAGATGTCTTTCAATAAAACTAATATTATTTTATTTTTGTTGAATTCTGAAATTGCTGTCAATTAACCTATATATAAGCTTCAGAATCCATTTAGTGACTTACTTGTTATTTAAAAATTTAAGAAACGCACACCACAAATATCTACTTGTTGTGTATATTTTGATCGATTTCACTTTATTAGTATATTGATTGAAAAATAAATGCCAATACACTCCTAATTATATCCCTAGACGTTTTTCAAAACAAAATAGAAACTATATCCACATGGTCTATTTTTAATCCTTTATCCTTGCAGTCCACTCAATGGAGCTTTTTCTTTCTTTTCTTTTTTAATAGTTCGAGGAGGTTACACTTTCTCAATGCCAATGTCATAATTTTTCTTCGATCCCTTGCACTTACTGCATGACAATGCCCTACAGCCAAGCATCGCTTCGCCTCCATTCATGACTACTAGTATAATTAATATACTACAAAAGAGTATCCAATTGATACACAGCGATACCTATACCACCCTACAAATCGAGGTTAAACACGTTTGCGCAATAATTATGCAATAAATTATAACGTCCAGTCCTAGAGCATATTTGTACACTTTTAACTATGAAAAGAACCTTGTTAAATGGACCGTCTTGAGGAAGTTTAGTGTTCTACTCGTATAACGGATGTGGAACTTATTTTTAGTTGTTTGTGCGGCTTCCTTTTTTTTTTGTTCAGGATGGCCTTTTTTATGGGTTTTGAATGGAACATGATTTATGATCTGAAACAAAAAAAAAAAAAAAACAAAGAACAAATGTAGTAAATAAATCTTTGAATTATTGAGAAGATTTAGAAGACAAATTTGCTTTAATAATTAAAATATATGATAAATTTAAGAGAACGCAGAAATCGAGGAGTTAAAAGTGATGAACCGCACGTATCAATATTTAAATATAAAAAAAATTATTGTAATGCTTACTGAACATTATTAGTTTTAATTTCTGGCGCATAAATAGATAATGTTGAAATGAAATGAAAAACTTGGGAAGCACACCAGATGTTTACCTACTTCTAGAGGATTTACCATCAGGTGAAGAAGGAAATAACCAAATGTTATGACTCATAAAAAAAATCTAAATGAACGTGTTACACGTCACTGATAAAATTTTATATTTCCAATATATTTTTTTGAACTTAATATCTATTAATTGTGGATATAGGTAGAGGTGAAAAAATCCTCTTAATTAATTTTTGCCTATTTTTAATATATACTAGCGGACCCCAACGAATGTTGTATCGCCGTACCACACATAAAATATGCGTCTGTTTAAATATACTACAAATGTATGTAATTTCAAATGCAAAAACAAAAAGTTGAAAATGTATTGAAAAGATCGAAAATGGATTATTTTCAACAGAAGTTATTATGTATGTATACTAACTTTGCAGGTCACTTTTTCCATTACAAATAAAAGAATATGATAATTAGCTGCTACTTATTTGCTAATTAGTTACGCGGAAATAAAAATTAATCGCTGTTTTTGTTTGCTAAATTAATACACATGAATAAGTTGTTTGAAAAATTTCATTTTTCTTCAACTAAGAGAAAACTTGGAAATAATAAAAATAGTCGTGGTGGTAGAAAGACTTTCAAAAATTTTACGCTATTTTATACTTTATATTTTCAAAAATGCAGTTGTTGGAAAACTGCTGAGCTGATTTTTGCTAGCTCCTGGACCGCCATCCTCATATTTGATCTCCCAAATGTCACCTTTCAAGCACTAAATAACTTTTGAGGATCGAATACAATTTTTTCGCGTTTACCTGTATCTTTTTTTTTAATCCATCCTCTAAAGGCGTTTTTCTTGTTTAATTCAGAGCAAAGCAGTGAGGTGTCTGTGTTTCTTTTTTATTTCAGACACATTAGTGTGCTCAACTTGTGTTATTTTAAAAATTAAAATTAAGCAAATTTCAACCAAATTTAATGAAAATTGGTCTAAATTTAAAAAAAAATTACAGAAACTCATGTTTTTTGAGCAAATTATTTCTTTTGATTTTGATGACGAAACTACACCCTTTAATAAAATTTATTACAGTTTACAAAATAGAAGAATTTGTGGTTTTTTATATGGAACGTTTTTTTCAGAAAATAAGGCACGTTAATTTTATTACGGGTGGTAACACTGACTACATACGTAGATTTCAGCTTGCTCCATTAACTCAGAATAAATGTACCAAGCAAACGGAGCAAAAAACTAAGCGCAGCCATCTGACAGATATGTTCAGTGGTCACACCCGGTGCCACGATTTTGCTACAATTGCTGCAGATCTACTGCATTTTCAGAAAAAAAAATCATTTTAACAATTATGTGTCACAGCTGAGATGGTATGCCTTAAGGACATAAACAGAATAGGAATAAAATAAAAGGAAATTTTATTAAAAAAAAATTCAAATACCTGGTTTTTTTAAAAATTGCAATTTCAATAGGAAAAAATAGGGTAAACGTCTCGAGTCTATTTTCTAAACGAAAAATGTTAGAGAGTTTGTTGTTTTTGTAATCGATAGATTCTTTTAATATAAAAAAAGTCACGGATATATGCTAAACATGTAAAAAATCTACAACTCGAGACATAAACGTTTGAAAGTAAAAATGTGCAAAAAATACGTTGGAGAAAAAAGTTACCATAAATCAAGGTCATGTTTTCTGAAAATAATTTTTATATTTTTAGAAAGTAGACAAGAAATAAATTGACTTGTATTTGACAAATTTTCAACTTAACCTCACTTTTTTGTTAAGTAAATTTTTGAATAATAACATTTTTTTTATCAATTTTTCGGGGTTTTTAATTTTTTGGTTTTTGGATGGTTGAAAAATATTGTGAAATCGTCATCAAAATGGGAAAGAAAAGAACAATTTCTGTGCACTTTTTTCGCAGTTTTGCATTTTTTACAATACTGATAAGAGTTGAAAAGAAAAAAAAAAACATTTTTTTGATAAGAAATATTTTAAGAAAAAAATTGAATAATTTTTTCAAAATTTTAAAATTTTAGTTGTAATTTTATTTTGTTGAAAATATCGTTTGTTTCCCTTTAAAATCTAATCAGTATTGTAACTAATGCAAAAATTTGAAAAAACTGGACAGAAATCTTCTCGTTTCCATTTTAATGTCAATTTCACAATGTTTATGAACCACCCAATTTGTTCCTTTAATTGGGTTTCACGAAATTGATCATTCGGTTCGTGAAAACGATTCAATGGATTAATTTGAAATTTTACTGAAATATTGTTGGTCTATAGTTCTTTAAAATGTTTTACAAAATTAAATCCTGCAGTCAATATTTGTAAAGCAGTAAAATATATACAAAAAGTCTTTAAGAAGTCGATTTTTTGACCTTTTCTGAATGTAACGGTGATGAGCCAAAAAAAGAATTAGTTGTTATAAAGTTTTGAAAAAATCTTGTAGAAAATTAATTCCAGTTTTTAAAACTACCCTTAAATTTTCCGTGTCGTCATTCCTCCTCCTGGTAGTCAAATTCAAAAGTCTATTTTTTTATTCAAAGCCAGATATTCTTCTGAAAAAAAAATTGTAGAATGACAAAAAAACGACCTTAAAGCTGAATAAACAAGTTATCGAAACAAAATATGTATTAAATTGGCTCAAAAAAAAAAATGAAAAGAAAATGACAACGTTCAAAATTAAAAAAAAAAAAAGTTAAAATTTTTGGGTTGTGTTGCTTCTTATGATGCGCAATAACGGTAACTTAAAAAAATCATTTGCTAAAATTTCTCAATATAATATAAGGTTTCATAATGCTTTTTGTTTCAACTCAATATGACCACTTTTCACAGAGATACAGCTCTTCAAAAAACACTAAAAAAAAAGTGATTTGCTTGTTCCCTTAATTGTTTTGACAAAAGTGTATTTAACTGTATGATTTTGTATATAAATACATATGTATCAACATTTTTTCCCATTATTTGTTATAAATTACATAAAAGAAAACATTAATTCAAAAGTCTTTGGAAAAAAAATAATTAAAAAAAAAATGTTCCACATACGCCACAGTGACCCATAGCGATAACAAGTTACTAAATAAATGTATCCGTAACTTATTAGCAATAAATTTTCTATTGCTTTCTATTGCATGCGTCTGCCATGTACCGCTCTTTAAAACTGGACGTAACGAATGAATTTCTCAGACCATTTTAGTTCGTTATAACCGATTTCGACTATATTATGTGAAAATCAAAAAATCTTAAACAGTAACGCATTAAATTGTTATATTTACCTTCTGGTCTTACTCCATTTCTACTCATATCTTGCTCCTCCATTCAAGCTATTTAACTTGTTTCGTATTCATTAGGGATTCATTCATCCATTAGCTAATTATTTCCTTTCCATTGGACACAGGGGATATCATATCACCATATACATTACCACCTAAAGCAAACATTTGTATAAATTAATTCATTGCTTCTAGTAGACTAGTATATTAATATATAACTTTATTTCTAATTTCAGACTCAACGCGAAAGCTGCAGGATGTGCTCCAGGAGTTTTGTTCACCACAAGCGCCAGCAAAATTCGTTCCCGATGGCGTAAGTTTAAATAATTATAATATTTTTCAAGATGCATCTCCTTAAATTTTCAGATAGAGTTTAACCAACCATAAACTTTCTATCATCTCGTTGCTCTCCCATTTTCAATATCATTATGAAAATTTTATCCAAATGCAATTAAAATTAACGAAAATAATTGCCTCTTCTGCCATTAAATTTTAATTTAAGTAATAAGTAAAAGTGTCGTCGTTACAAGCGCAGTAACGAAAACCTTTAATTTCATCAAATTGCCTGGATTTATTTTTCAGCTAAAAAGTTATCGAGTTGAAGAGAGATTAACTCATTATTATTCTATGGTTATGGCTAGGGTGGAGAATCGAAAATGATTTATCAATTCACCAAGGACTCGCATAAGAATAAAAATGACTTTGGCATAATCTTGTGGATTATAATGACCAAATAATTCTTATTCGTGTTGTTATATTAGTTATTCTGCCATACTCAATCTGTAAAGTGCGTTGTATTGCGCTTGTATTAAGCATGAACAAAGAGTCTCTGTTCTTCAAAAGAGCTTAGTAATATAGATTTATAGCCTAACATCGTGCTCTCAAATCATAATGCACACAATAAATATTAAAATCTGATAACGTATCAAGGACTTTTGGGAGAATGTCAAGAAAGGAAAATGATTGATGTGTTATAGAAGAAGACGAAGAGATATTTATAATATTCTTTGTTTTAATAAAAGAGTCTTTATTCTGATAAAATAAAAACCATGCCATAATAATGTAGGTTTATTTTCAACTTGATTTTCTTTGAAGGCGTAATTATTTGGTAAAATTGATTGAAAAAAAAAGTTTCAATATATTTTTTTCAGTTATAATATAAAATCAAGTCATCTTAATCAATTCCTTTAGGACCAGTTTTTTTGTATCAAATACTAGCGGGAGCTAACGATTTTTTAAAAATTATTTTATAGCAAAGCGTGCGTAGCGTTTTACGCCTGTAGCAAAACATTCGGTAAAAAATGGGGCCTCCAGTCGAAGATGATTTTGTGGACGTACACAGCTGTGGTACGACCCATCCTCACTTATGGTGCGATTGTGTGGTGGCCTGCACTAAGCAAAGCGTATAATATAAACAAACTAAAGAAGGTGCAGAGAACTGCTAGCGTTGGCACAACAGGGGCGCTGCGTACGTGCCCGACGGACGCCTTAAGCGTTTTTTTGCATCTTTTACCACTTGATTTACACATTAAATACATAGTATTTTGCAGCGCAATAAGACTAAACGAAACAAACTGCTGGTTTGCCAGACCCTACGGTCACAGCAATATCACAAAGCTGATTCCCACCGAAATTTTTTCGACTCCAACTGACTACTGCAGCCCTACTCTGAGACTTAGTAAAGATTCTAAAGTCAAATTTCCGTCCAGAGAGGAGTGGAAAGATGACGTCGTGACGAGAGATTTCGACACTACTATTTATACTGGTGGTTCAAAGATGGAGTGTGGTGTTGGTTCAGGAATCTTCTCCGAGTCTTTAAATATCGCTAAATCTTTTCGGCTTCCTAACTTTGCAAGTGTGTTTCAAGCGGAAATACTGGCAATAAGGGATGCATGCAAGATACTCAAAATAGTCCCAAACCAAAACCAAAATGTTGCCATTCTAACAGATAGTCAGGCGGCTGTGCAAGCAATAGCTGCGACTTCGGCTTCATCAAAACTGGTCCAGCAATGCCGTGACGAGCTCGCAAGCCTAAATGTTAACCTTAGTGTCACCATCGTCTGGGTTCCGGGTCATTGTGGCACTGAGGGTAATGAGCGGGCGGACGAACTGGCCAGGCAAGGATCAGCCCTTCATAACTCACTTGCGGAACGAGTTAATATTCCCCTAGGAGTTATGAGGGCCAATTTATTCTCAAATTTCCTAACAGAATCCAATCAAAGGTGGGGCAGTCTGAGCAACTGTATTATATCTAGAAAGATGTGACCCACTTATAGTAAATCCCGAACAAAAGAACTAATCTGCAGATCAAGGCATGCAATTGCCAGGATCGTTGCAACCTGCACTGGGCACTGGCCAATAGGAGAACATGCGGCAAAACTGGGCATACCTTACAATATTCACTGTCGAAGTTGTGCGAATCAGCAGGAAAAGGAAACAATGGTTCACTTTCTCTGTAAATGCCCTGCTCTAGCCCGGTATAGAGTAAAATCCTTTGGACGAACTTTCCGAAATAAAGATCAAAGACTTGATCTCTTTTCTTAACGCAACAAAATGGCTTTGAGACGGTAGCCTTTGCATCGACCCCCTTCTGATCCGCTAGACTGCTAGTTTGCAGACTTCGAGTCTTGAGGGGACACGGGCAGGGTAACCGTAAGTTTGTAGGACGTAGTGACTAGTTTTGACACTAAAATGTCTGACTCTGAGCGTTTTTGTGGATGACCTCCCGCCAGCTTCTACTAAACTCTTCCATAAATAGGTTCCAACGAGTTTTATGGTATCAAAACGAAGGCAATGTTAGAAGGAATAGAAGGATAGGATAGATTTTTGCTAGTACAGTGGATTGAGAAATAAGGTTTTGATTATCTCATTAAATCCCAGGGGTGGCGTTCAGTTGAGGGAATGTAGAAGAGAATGCTGCCTAGACTGGGGCTCGAACACACACATCCAGGTTAGCAGTCAAGAACTACTTTCACTGCGCCGGGGCCACCCGCACATATAGAGGCAATGATTTTTTTTTTTTCATTAAATTACACATTTTTAAGTTTATTTGAGGTGCTTTGGATATATACAATACTTGAGTCTTTCATTTTCATAAAAAAAAAATACATTTTTCAGCTGTCCAACACTTCAAAATGCCTTTTCTTCAAGATTTAATCGAGGTGGGTAAATTTTAAATGATCCAACTAATTTAAAAAAAATTCTATTGGATAGTTTAAAATCTTTACTGCAAAGATGATGCTGTCAATTATTGTCAACGCATTTTTAATTTTTGATCTTTAACTAATGGACGTATGTGCAGAAATTAGTCAAGTTTAACGTGAGACACGTGCCCATTACGGCCCAATCTCACCGGAAGCCTTCCTCAATAGGAGTTGATTATGTCAACAATCCAGGTATGGCTCGACCGCACCAGTTGCTATTAGAGACACCTTAGGCTGTTCTCCACACTTGCTTAGGGCCGAGGCCTATCTGCACCTCTTGAATCCAAAGATCTGAGGATCATGGATACCAATGCTACCGCATATGACATGAAACCACAACCAGACAATGCTCCCACTACGGGGGCTAACCTCAAATGTGATAGTACCCAATTTGGGTTATTTTTGGAAGTTGAGAGCATCCCGCATCCGAAGACCGGGCACTATTCAGAACAACCAGATTTCTTGTCCATCCTTACAGGGTTATAGGAAATATGTATATTCCTATACGTGAAACCCCCAACTCCTTTTTTAGTAGGGAACCACCCAGGTTCGCCAAACTAATCTGGCCTCCTTTTATTTACGTGACGGGAGTACGGGAGCTAGCAACGTCGAAAAAAAAAAGAATTTTAACAGTCCTGATTTTTTAAATATTTTGTCCCTCTCACTACCTCGGTTCGAATGTGGAAAGTCTGGCTGGTGGGATGTGTTGCGTTTTCCTGGGAGCTTACCTTTTCTATAACGGTAAAATATTGATTTTCAAAGTCATTTTAACAGTCTTAATTTTTTGTTCATTGAGTTCTTAAAACTGTTTGTAATATGAATTATCTGGCAGGTGTCTGGCGTTGCTTTGTCTGTTGTTCTGCCAGACAAAGATTTCGGTTGTTCAACACTCTCAGTTTCAATTTTCTCATAACTACATTGATTAAGACAAATTTACTATCATCATCACGTTTATCATGGACCTTATAGACCCTGTTTAGATTGGGAAAATTGAGTGCGGACTGGTTAGAGTCGTCGTGTTTAGATTATAAACTTTGAGGCGCCTGAAAATACATTGATATAACAACAATCTCGAAATTTCGGTCATTGAAACAACAACAAATGATACTCATTAGTCCGGTTTTTTATGTTTTCTTCGCGCTTCACGAAACCCTTCACCCCGCACTTCTCTTTCCCACAAACTGCCCTGATACCGGCTTCAATCTTCCCAATCTAAACAGGGTCTTACGCATCTTTTCCTGCTACCGGCTTCCACCACGAGGAAGTACAACATAGGTACTTCCGGGTCCCCTAGTAAGGTCATGGCAAGCCGCATCCAATCCAGGGGCCGCAGTTGGAAGCCTGTACAAATGTACATTGTACATACATAGTTGTTTGAATGGGCTACATGAAATTTGGATCCAATGAAAAATGACCCTAGGCAAAAAAAAAAGAAAACATAGCCACGAAATTGGGTTTTTGTTATAATAAAAAAATGGACCTAAACTTAATGAAAAAAAAAAGCGAGAAATACTCATCCAACCAAAAGCGATTCAGCTTTTTGACCGGGTAAACGTGCGTCGCTATAAAGCCAGTAAAGTTCGTTGCACCGAAATTTTCCTTTCACAGCAACTGCTTAAGATTCTCATCCGTTTTTGACAGCAACCTTCTGCCCCACACAGCAGTACCGGGATCATTAGGGTCTTATATAAGGTCTCCTCGGTTCTTTGAGAGATGGTTTTACTATACTCCAAATGCCTTCTTAGCACGATCACCATATTCCCACCCCCGTCTCAGCAGGATTCCGTTCGGGCCTTGTAGTCTTGTGTAGATTGCTTCACCCTCTTTCGGTAGCCTTTATGAACATCGCCGCTGACTGCTTACAGCTTTAATAGACTCGACCGGCCGCTTAGCGTGCTCTCTCTTATTTCTCCGGAGAAGTCGACGTTCCTCTCTTCGTCTTTGCCCGTGTAAAGCTCCCGGTTTGAGGAATTTTATTCCCTGTGGAACAATCATCATCATGCCTGAAGTGCAAAAACCAAGGCGAATTTAAAGAGATCTTCTAGGAAACCAAATCAATGATGTGAACAAATTTTGGTCATCCGTTCGTCGTTCTTTGAAAAAGTTGAATTATTAATAAATTTGTTGGGCATGTTGCAGAAATGAATGAACAAAAAAAAAGCAATTTATAAAGAACGCTTTATGGCTTCTAGAATCCCGAAACTGATTTATTTTAAACTCTTCTAAGTAATTATTTTATATTTACTTTGATGAATTGTAAAAGGAAAATATACAAAATTCATAATAAAAACCTCAGGAAATAATGGCAAATCTATTGTATTTGATTGCAAAGAACGAAAAAGAATGAATGCAATTTTCTTAATAAAGTGTATAGGGGTAGAGGAGCCTATAGAACAATAAAATACACTCAAGTTGTAGTTTTTTTTTGTTGTTGAAGCTAATTCCCTTGACGTCTTACTATTGCATTTAAAGGATTTCCTCTTTATTAATATTTGTAAATGGTCTTTGAATTCCCTTTAGAATACCCTCAACTTTCAATTCAAGTTTCATTCATTAAAAATAATAAAATGCACGGTTTACTTACTCTAACTGTCCTTATTAAGGATTTTTTGGCATAAGCTCTCAGGAATATAATGTATGTAATATCCTCGAAGTAATGAGACAGGTAAAAGGTCAAAAGGACAAAAGGACTTTTTTTCTCAATAATACAAAGTTTTGAGAAATAAGTAGGTACACAAAAACTTATAACTAAATTATTCTAGTCCTTAACCCTCCGTTAGTCTCGCCCTTTATCCCCCCATCAATAGTCGCGCTGCAACTGCAACTAAGAGGTGCTTTCTCGATTTTCTCTCAAAATTTTTTAAGCATCTGAGCTCATTGTAAGCAGAGTAGCAAAAGCTTAAGTCACTTCCTCGCTTAAGCTTGGGTTTAATTCACAAGCTAGTCGGTGACTTATGAATTAAAGAAAAATTAATTCATAAGCCAGTGACTTATGAATTTGAAAAAAAATTTAATTCATAAGCCAGCTGTAGTGACTTATGAATTAAAACAGATTTAAGTCATAAGCTAGTTACTTATGAATTTAAAAAAATTTATTGATAAGCTATGTACTTAGTGACTTATGAGAGATGCGGCCGTAAAATCCGCAAAAAATATCTTGTTCGCACCATGTGAGGCCTTCCTTACATTTTAGGAGCTGTCTACGATTGTCGCATACACGGAAGCTCACAAAATATATGCTTAAAATTGAAAACAACTTTCGCTGATAACAATTATGCAGTCAAAATAAGCTTCCAAGTTTCTGATTCACTAATAGCTTATAAATGAATTAAATTTTTTTTAACTTATATGTCATATGCTGACTTATGAATTAAATGTTTTTAATTCATAAGTCACTAATTAGCTATGATTAAAATCTCTTTTAATTTATAAGTCACTAGCTGGCTTATGATTTAATTTTGTTTTAATTCATAGCTCACCTACTGACTTATGACTTAAAGATTTTTTAATTCAAAAACTCGCAACCCTGATTGTAAGTCTATAAATAAAGCAGTCAATAGCAATATTTATATAAATAATAAATTTAATTGCAATTGAAAAGAAATAAATAAATAACAAGTAATATAATAATGTTATGGGAGCACACACACATTTTGAAAAAAAATCAGAAACAAAAACAAAAAATTCACGACTGGATCGCACGTACATGCTCTTGTAGTAAAAGTTTCTTTGAATTTTAAAGATTTTATATTAAAAGCAAGTATATTTAGTATTAATAATTATATAAATACATATATATATATGGATAAATATCCATATAAATAATAAATTGGAGAATATATGAAAATAAATTGAAAAATTAATAAAAATAAAAATAATTCAAGATTAATTTAGTAAAAACATTTTAAAAACTTTTTAGAGCTAGGACAACATCTGATTTCTTTAACTAATCTTAGATTTTTAGAAAAAAATCAAAATCGTAAGAACGATTTTTTTAAAAATAATTTTTTATATATACATTTTTTTAAACATTTTTAAGAAAAAAAAAACTGGCACACACATTAATTATTTATTTATGTTGACATAAAAATTAAATTCCCAAAAAAAAATCCTCTATCTATTTTGGAAATATTGAATTTTCAAAAAAAAAAATAATAATTTTTTTAATTATTGAAAATTAGTTTTTTTTTTTGATTTTGATATGCAGTATAGGTATAATTTCAAATTTTTAGAAGCTTTTGTATAAAAAATTTAATCTAAATCGGTTAGACAGATAAATGAGATAGTCCAAAATAAAAAAAAAAATGGTTCTATGAGAGGTACTGTTAATATTGGCTTAGGTACTGTAAATTTCATTTTTAGTTAATAATAGACCTTAGATACTAATATTAGGATTCAGAACAATTTTAATCAAAATTGTCGTAGTCATTCTTGAGAAAATTTAAATTTTCTGTAGTGTTTTTTTTAACGTTTATACGGAAGGTACCGATACTTTAAGAACAATTTGTATTCAAATTATTCTAGACAATGTTAAGAAAAGTCGCTCAGTACCAAGTTTTGTAAAAATCAACCCAGTCGTTTTCGAAATATTTGGTGTTCAACAAAAAAAATTTGAAACTTTTTTCAAAAATCCAAAAAAAAAAAATTGAAAATTTTGATATTCAGTACTATTTGAATTTTTCACGAGATTCTCCATAAAAAAAAATTAACAAAATCAACTTATTCCTTTCGGAGAGAAACGAAAATAAAAAATGTTTCAACGGGAGGTACCATTTAAAACAACTTTTTGGAAATTCCATTTTCAATGCAGCGTTATCTGCAAACGCCCTAACCACGTCTTGCAAGACTTGCATATTTGCAAATAGAAAGTAAAAAACCTATCTCTGCACATCATTGAATTTTTGTTATCATGCACACCCGAAAATTGCTGTGGGCTGTTGGTCAATATATTTGATAAATTTGCATTGCCTAGGCACATTCCAAAAAGTTTAAAATATATCGGCTCAATCATTAAACAAGCCCACGTATCTACAAAACTGGGAGACCAACTTTTCCTGTGTCATCGTAATGATATGTTTCATGCATTATGTATTGTTATGCGAAACTGCCTTATATGTAGTTCTGATTATTTATAAATTACATGCAAACATTTTTAAGAAGGCGCTACTTAGCCTATACGCCTATAATACCCTCATAAATAACTTGTGACACAGGTACTAAAGGGCAATTTGGTTTATCTTGAATAGAAGCGTAGTTGGAAAAGTTAGTATTTCCTACTTATTTATTTAAATACATATATTGTTGTTGGAAAGGATACATTTAGTTCTAGGTCAACAGATAAACATTCCGGGTTTCGTAATTTGCTATTGTTTTTTTGTTTTGTGTTGGATGCTATGTGAAACCTTATTGAATTTTGTTTTCCTGTGTGATAATAGCAGTTTATGTACCTACACTTTTTGAAACTAAATTGAGTTGCGTATTGTCTTTCTATAAGGAGTCTCCCCTGTTAAATGAAGCCTTTTCATATTGTACTGAAAAAGTTTCTTATTGTGAAACACCAAGTCGTTCACTTTTGTTTCCTTTTATTTTTTTTTTTTATTATGTTTTACTTTTTACCATTTGATTAGGTTCTATTTTCAGAATAAATTGGTTTATATGTGTGGCATAAAAGGTTTCTTACATTTCAGTTATTAAGTAACTTTTTTGAAGCATGTCATATTTAGAACCTATTAAGGTTTGTATGCATGTTTGTCATACAAAAAAAACTCTACATTTTAAGGTCCCCAGAATCTGAATCCACCGTTTTTAAAGAGATTGTGTGATTGTACGTTCGAATAACGCCGTCGTAATACCTTTTCTCGTCGTTTTTTTTTTAATAACAAAGTAAAAAAAAATAATTTTCTGAGGTGTATACTTTTAATAATGGCTAACTGTAAACGTTGCATTTTTTTCTCAATGGAAGGCCGTACTAATTTTTGAATACGAAAAATTTTTAATCAAAATCGTATATGAGTCGTTTTCGAGAAAAAATAGATTTTGTCAATTTAAACTATTAGAAGATTATTGGTTTAAAATATTTTTGATAACTTTTAAAAAACCTCTTCCGAAATACATACACATTTAGTTTTCAAAAAAAATGAAAATTTTATTTTCTTTTTAAAAAATACTCACATAAAAAATTGGGCTACATGAAATTTGGCCCCAATGAAAAATTTCCCCAAATGAAAAATGAAAAATAGCCCCAAAATTGGGTCTTTTTTTCATATTGAAAAATGACCCCAATTAAAAAATGGAAAAATGACCCTAAAATTAATAAAAAAAAAACCCAAAAAAGTAAGATATACCCAAACCAAATCGAAAAATTGCCCTAAAAATATATACATAAAGCAACAACAAATCTTACCACAAAAATTAAAAATTAAAAAAGGCCCTAAAATAATGAAAGATTACCCCAATTCACAAAATTTAATCTATTTTATGTTTTTGTTGCTTTTCGTAAACCTTTTTGGGGGCCATTTTTCATTTTTTGTTTGGGGCCATTTTTCATTGGGACCAAATTTCATGTAGCCAAAAAATTGATCAGGATCAGCTGATTTGTTTTCGAGAAAAGCGAAAATAAAAAAAAATGGTTCTATATAAATCTTTTAAAATTTATTGAATTTTTAGAAAAGTCTGTATATAATAAAAATAAAAATGTTATGGCAGATACCTAAAAAATGAAAAAAAAAAACACGTGTCGAAGGAATTTCCAAAAAGCGCTAAAAACTTAGTTCAAATAAAAACGATCCATCCGTTATGGATGTAGTCGAATAGATAGACCGACAGACAAACAAAAAGATGAACAGAATTTTCGTCTTCCGGATTTGAACAATTAAAAACATTGACCAATTAATAGACATAATCTCAGCGTTTCGAGGTCCTTAAAATCTGAATCCATCGTAAATGCCATAATGAAGACACGAATCCTGATGAAACGAAGTTTTCTTACACAAAGTGTCATTACAAGTACCTATAAAGTCTAATCAAAATCGTTTGTGCTGTTTTCGACAAAAATTGACAAAAACACCTTTATCGTTTTATATGGCAGCTACCTATTTTAAATGGGCTAATACAAAAATTAGGATTTTCCTTCTAGAGTATCAATAAAATTTTCTGTACTAAGGTATTTGGCACTAATACATAAAGCACATAGAGCATTCCTTTCTATCAATATGGCCGATCAGAACGAGAAAGCCTTCCAAAAACAGTTTGGTATCAACCTAAACCGTAAAAACAAGCCTTGCTTGGCCAAGAAGAAGTCTCTTCGACGCTGCCGAGAAATTGGCTTGGGCTTCAAGACGTCACCGGCAACGTGAGGATTCGTGGACTCATCCTAACCGGAGTTGTCCGCAAATGCAAAATACAAAGGACCATCAATTTTCGTAGAGACTACCTGCACTTTGTTCGCAAATAAAGTCATTTCGAGAAGCGTCACAGGAACATTAGTGTCCACTGTTCACCAGCTTTCAGGGATGTTGAAGCCGGTGATATTGTTACCATTGGTGAATGTCGACCATTGTCGAAGACTGTGCGTTTCAACGTGCTTAAATGCTCGAAGGGGCCAGGAGCTAAGAAGAGCTTTAAGAAATTTTAAAATCTATTAACTTTTTTAACTAAAAAAAATTAACAAGATAGATAAAAGTGGCGGGTGAAAAGAAGTGCAAAGAAATTATTTTTTTGTTGTCCTTGTTCCTTTTCGCATATATTTTTTGGGTCCATTTTTCATTTCATGTTTGGGGCCAGTTTTCGTTGCGGCCATTTTTCATTGGGGCCAATTTTCATGTAGCCAATAATTTTATTTAAAAAAAAAATCAAACAATATAAAATTAATTTTTGTAGTACCTGCATATTTTTGTATTTTTTAACATTTTTTCGTTAAGGATATCATTAACTAGCAGGCCCGTGCTTGCTTTGCTTTGCTTGTTTAAATAACTTTATGATTGTAAAATATTTTTTTATTTGTTTTATGAAATTTTTATACATATTTGAATATCTGAAATTTCAAACAATGTATGACTTTTTTTTTTATATTTTCACTATTTGTTGGTAGACTGTTGTAGATTATGAAATCAAAAGTAGCCTTTGTTCATCCTCATGTTTCAAGCTCTCGCTCTACGAATTCTCATTACAATCAATTAGGAAATTTCGGAGATTAAGAGGAACAAACAGACAGACAAACAAATTTTCACATTAATAATATTAATAATATCAAGGTCGTACGATCCAGTCGTACATTTTTTTCTTTTTATTCCGGAATTCTGTTAACAGTTTGCTTGAACAAGGGTATCTCGGGTGTCTCGTTTCGCGGATTCCAAGGTTTTTAACTCCCACTTTGAGTCCTCCTTCCCACTCATGTATCAGGCAAGCACCAATCGGAGTTGTAAAATCTGCAGTCTTTTCGGTACTGCAGTTAATTGACTAAAAAGACTAATTTCATTAAGTCTTTTAACTTACAAAAATACTTTAACTAAAATCGAGCAGTCAGCAGTCAGTACCAATATTCCGACTCTGCAGTTAAAAAAAAGTTAATTAACTTTAAGTTAATTAACTGCAGTACTTTTTAACTGCTTTTAGTCTTTTTAGTCAGTTAAAAGTCTCTGTACTGCGATGATTTTACTTTAAGTCAGCAAGTTAACTAACTTGTTTTTTAACTGCACAACCAGAATGTTAGTACTGACTGCTGACTGCTTGTTTCGCAGTTAAAGTACTTATTAACAGTATTAGCATTACATTCAATAGGTAAGTTAATTAACTGCAACTTTACTAACTGTATTACCAAAGTACTGCAGTCTTTTACAGTTCTGGCACCAATATTATAGTTTTCTTGGTAGATACAATATCTTGTATCTACCAGACAAAAATCTTAGTTCTTAGAACATCTACATTCATACATTCAAACACATCCATCTTTAAAGGCTGTAGCTCGCTGTGTGTATGGATGTATGAAAAACTCATTTTTATATATTCGAACCATATATACCTATTAACTGTTGATTAAAACAACCATATATGCTGAACTTTATTCCTTACAGTTCGAGCTTATGTAGCTTTATTAAGCTTTTTTTTTTGGTTTTGCAATAAAACATTTATAGAAGCAATAAAGGATGATTTAAATTTGCTCATTTATTTTGGTTGATCAAATTTTCCTTGAAATTGATTTTATTCGATACATGATATTTTTTTAAAAATCCCATCAATCTAAAAAAAAAAATGATATAATCCCTATTAAAACAATACATTTTATAAATATAAAAGCTCGGTATCATATAATTTGCCCTCATTCCCTAATAAAATAAAAAAAAACAGACAATTTTCTTCCTCTTACAAAAATACATAAATTTTTTTTTACAGCATCACCCACCAGAAAAATCCAGATTCATCCTCGTGCAGCGTAAACATGACTACACGGATTGTTATGCTAATCAATAAATATGAAATAATATATCTTTGCGATGATAGGATATCGTATAATATTCATCCCTTCCCAAAATAATCCTTCTCAAAAGTAAAACAACCCGATATGAATAATAAAAATAAAATACATAGATGGAACACCAGAAAGGATATTAAAAATGAAGAAGAAACAAACCGTTGACATATTACAAAAAAAAAGAAGAAAAAACAGTCAGATAAACATCCGTTGATAAAATGTAACTAAATCCTTTTTCGAAAGGTATTTTTATATATAATATAGCTATCTCAATTCTGACCGCTTTTACAAACGACCTTTTTTCAAAGGACCACAGACGACCGACGGAAAGATGAGAATATTCCTACCACAACGAACATCCTATTACACAATGACAATATGTTTACACTTTTTGCAAGAATATACGAAAATAAGGAAAGTTCATGATGAGTTTGATGGTTCTGGAAGACCTCTGGGAAAACATTAGGAAATATTGTTTTTTTTTTTTTTTTTTTTTAATTGCCAAACGCATTCTCCATTTAATGAATTTTCCAGTATCGTATATCGTATTTCTATTCCTGTCATTGTTTACTGTCCTAGAAGGCTATAATTACAATATTTTCTCGTTTGCTCTTAGAAACCAATTTATTAAAGTTTTCCACATATATGCAATAAAAAATAGACAATAAAACAAATACAATACAGGGTGGAATAAAAAATAAAACTTTTTACAAGTTATAGAACTAATTGCCACACTTTCATGGGAAAACGAGAAATTCCCTTCACTTCAAAGAAGATCTCGCCCTCCATAGAGATAGGTGCTTTTTGTTAAACCAAACATTTTCGCCGGCTTAATTTATGCATTTATTCAACTCTTTTTTTATTTATTTTGTTTTTCTATTTTTAGTCAATTTTTTAGAAATTGAATCTCCCGCCTAGATTAGAAAAAATAAACCCTCTCATGCGACTTTTTTTTCTTTTCTCAATCCAACCAAATTTGCAATTTTTATGGATGAATTTTGTTTTTGTTAAAAATCAGCTATCTGTGCTATTGCTCAATTTGTGCTGGTAAGTGCTGGGTAAAGCCTAGTTTATAGATTGAAGCGAAGTGAAATTTTCATACAAAAAATTAGCTTTTTTCCCAGGAGTGAAAAATTCAATAAAATTAAATGCAATTATTTAAGCGACAAGGAGGAAGAAATTTGGTTTTGAAGTGAATATATTTCAACGGACTTACCTAAACCAAATATAAAACAAAATTTATTTTCTTTATAAACCTTTCGAGGCAAGATTTATTGATGTTTCATTTCGACTTAAATTTCACTTCGCATTGATGTATAAACTAGGCTTAAGATATAAAATAAATAAACGAATTTATCATAGGAACTTGCTTTTGTGGTTAAAATCTTTTGAAATTTTAAAGTTTTCTTTTACTAAAAGCATATCAATATATTTAAAAATGAATCCTTTTTGTGTTTGTACGCGCATAACTCGGCTAAACATCATCTAAATTGGATGGGTATTTTTTTTGTTGGACTTGTATTGAACGAGATAAACACACTACGTAAATAAAAATTGGAAAATTAAATCGGAAATTCGTGATAACAATAAATTGCATACTTTTGATTAGTTTTTTGTTCATAGTCTTTCTACATTGGCGATTAATACGATTTTCGAAAGGAACATTAATATAATTTAACCAATTATAGGTGGAACGAAGTTCGCCGTAGGTTCGTAGGCCGGAAAGGAAATGTCAGCCCCAGCAGAACCGATATGCCGGGGTAAAACGAAGAGTATGAAGGACACTACCAAGGCGAAAGATCTCGTTAATGACCGGTTTGCACCCCAGACTTCGATTTCTTAGGCACGGTTTATGAAAATCGCTCACACCACCACTGAAAATTAGGGCTTTGTATCATGGTCAAATCGCATTGCTGAGGGTTTAACTATTGAGGAGTAAAGGAACACCTCAGCAATTCGACCTGACCTTACCTGGGGCCTGTAACACAACGTGACAAGTACTTGTAGGACAAGTGAAAAGCGACAAACTTGTCCTAAATTCTGTAACACAAAGCGTCAAGTCTATGAAAGATCGTATTCTTCGGACAAGTATAGTTAGACAAGTGGATTTAAGACTTGTCAAGTTGTGTTATAGGCCCCTGATCACCATCTTGTAAACGCACAAGATAAAAACTGTGGCGATATGCAAATAGCAATCGAGTAGACGTGTTTTGTTTCGGCTCCTGGTGTTAATTAATTTTTCGCAAATAATACGTTCAATACTATATATCTAGTGCATTTTTCAGGTGCATAATTATTGGTTGAAGAACAATGATTTAAAGGAAAAGCTTAAAATTATCAAAACAAAATCAAAAGCAAATTAAAATAGTTGATTATTTTTTGTTAAAGTTCTCTAAAAAGAAAAAAACTCTAATGTCAAACAAAGTGCTCCGATCGAACTCTCTTAAACAAGAAAACCTGTCATATCCAGTTCACCTCGCTCCCCACATCATCTGGCTCTAAAAAAACTCTGCCAAAAAGACCAAAGGCAAAAAAATGGAAAGTCCCCAGGAACAATGCTCGAAACAAAGTGAGTTGATTGTTAGTCTCTTGTCGTCTAAAATAGTTGAATCTGAGCAAAGAATACTGAAAAGAATTGAAAATATTGATCTTGAAATATAACATCAATTAAATCTGATATTGCAAATATTGATAAAAGAGTAACTGAAATTGAATCGACAGTTGTTGTTGATAACAATGCTCTCAAATCTCAAAACTGGATTCAGCGCCCCCCAAATCAGTGAGTATGTGTGTATACCTTACCTACATATAGGCACACAAAAACTATATTATTTCTCGTCATTCGTCAATAATAGATAATAGATTGAGAAATTATTTCATGACTTTTTGTCCCCTTTTTTAGAGATTATTTGACTATTCCATTTGTTGTAACTTTTTAACGGTTAATGCTATGAAAAAAATGAAACTACATTTTTGTTGGAAATTACATACGCTACAAGATCGGTTAATGAAATATTTTTGTATTTGTATTTGTATTTATTGGTATAAAAAGAACTTAATATTGAGATAAACATCTTTTTGATAATTAAGCCTTGTTGTGGTATTACATTAAGGATATAACAATTATTGATATAATTAAATAAAATTTAATAGATAAATAAATACTTTTAAACAAGATTTACATGACATTTGGCCCTTTTTGAGAGATTTTTTTTCATTTGCTGTAACTTTTTAACGGTTAATACTATGAAAAAACCACTAAGTCCGTTTTTACAGGAAATCGCCTCAACTACAAGATTTTGAAACAAAATTTTTCTCTATCGCACAAACGTTTTTGAGATATTTGCAAAAAACTCATTTTTAGACCCTTGGACCCCTTATAACTGACCTAGCGGTCATCGGATCGACGAGGAACTCACTCAGTTTTGAAAGGGTCCCATTACCAACGTCCATGCCTCTAACTAATTTTTTCTCTGTAAAAGTTAATTTTTCCTAGACTATATGTGGTCAAAATTCATCAAAGGGACTACTGTAGTGGCGATAGAATTACGAGTACACACATACAGCCTCTGCAATTATTCAATGTACCGTAAAATTGACACATATGACTATGTACACACTTATAAAACGGTATTAAATATCATTTTCTCAACTTGTAGGTATACAGAGGATGGCAGAGCGAATATAATTCCCCAAACTAAAAGGGAACTCACGCTTGAGTGTATTATGTACAACGACGTATCTCTGTGTATATTGATGTTTATGTTACATCACGAAACATGCTATTAAAGCTTAAAATAAAATCCGCTTACAACATCCATCAACACTAAGCTAGACGCGGTGATTCGACAGGATGCGAACATATAACCATATTCATTCGTCCTACTTATAAACTTTACCATCATATAGATACAGAATTAATGGTAAAAGATATATTTTCTATAGCAAGGACAGGAATTTTTGACTTTTATTTTTGAAGTTGTATCTCAAAGTAAGCGAATTATTCAGATGACTGGCTGATTGAGTATCAACAAAAGGGACGATGTCCCTACTATCTATACCTCTGCCTACTTCATTCCAGTGATTTTTGATCTATTTTTGGATACCTATTCAAAAGGAACTTTTGTCCTATATTCATGTGAAAGTACAAACTTGATAATATTCCCACAATAAGATTTATTTTTGAGACCTTTTGTTCAACAAACCACTACAAACAAGAAACATAATATAAACTCATAAACAGATACAGGGTATGGAATAGAAGAGGACATGGCTCCTTATATTTTCAGTTTATGATGCATAAATTAACTGTTATGGGACTTAATATATTGTTACACACTGCTCGTAGACACAACGCATGTTAGTGAATTACCATGATGTTAACGAGTGTTTTTCATATAAATGGGTAATTGAATACTTAAAATGTCGAAGGATTAATTTTTCTTTATTAAATAAAATGCACGACTGAGTCGAACGTAGTTGCTATTACGTAAATATAAAGTGACCGTGAGTATGTTCATACATAAATTATAAGAGGAAAATGTAGAGCTTGAAAAAATCTCTTCTATAAATTAAAAAAAAAGAAAAACAATTTCAGCTGAAAAATAAATTTATAAAAACATTAAAAAATAAAACGCACGATTGGATCGCACAATTTTGCTCTTGTAGTAAAAGTTTCTTCAAATTTTAAAGATTGAGTGTATTATAAGTAAATAATTTTTTTATGGGAGCCTTAAGTTTAAACTAATATTATACATTATAGAGCTTAAATAAAAAAATTATTAAAAATCAACATATAACTCGATATAAATTAATTAAAAAAGTCTTCTTAAATTGTTTTGAGAGCTAAAAAAATTACACCATCTGATTTCTTTAACTAATTTTAGTTTTTTTTTTTTAAATTAAGTTTTTATTTATAAAACTTTGTAAAAATGTTGGTACACAATTTTTTTTTGAAAATGTTGATATGCAGTACGATTTCAACTTTTGAGAAGCTTTTGTATAAAAAATTTAATTTAAATCGGTTACACACATAATGAGACAGTCCAAAATAAAGAAAATGGTTTTGTGAGAGCAACTGTTAATAATGACTAACTGTAAATTTTGTTTTTGGCAAATCGTAGGCCATACTAATATTAGTATTTATAACAATTTTAATCAAAATCGTAGGAATCGTTTTCGAGACAATTTATATTTTCTGTAACGGTTTTTTAACATTTATATGAAAGGTACCGTTAATTTTGACTATATGAAAAATTTTTGTTCACAATATTTTAGAAAATTAAAAAAAAACCGCTTGTTACCAAGTTTCATGAAAATCAATTAAGTGGTTTTCGAAATATTTGGTTTAAAAAAAAAAAAATTAAAACTTTTTTTAAAAATCAAAAAAAAAAAAATGAAAATTTTGGAAGAAAATACTATTTAAATTTTTCAGATGATTCTCCATAAAAAAAATTATCAAAATCAGTTTACTCCTTTTTGATAATAACGTAAATAAAAAAAAAAATGGTTCTATGGGAGGTACCATTTAAAACCATATTTTGGAAATTTATTTGTCCCAGAAGATAGCATATACATGATAAAATTTATTGAATTTTTTAGAAAAATCTGTCGAGCCATTATTCAGAAAAAAAAAGATTTTCCAAAACTGCTAAAAAAATTTTATGGCAGGTACCGTTATTTTTGGTCCTAAAAAGAAAATGAAAAAAAAACGGGTCGGGGGAATATCCCAAAAACACTGAAGATTTTAGAGTAAAAATTTTTAGTTTTTCTCGAAAAGGAATCAACTGATTTCCAAATTTGTTTTTTATGAAGAATCTTCTGAAAGATTTGCAAAACTAAAGATAATTGCGTTTAAAATACTTCACTTGCATGTTGTTCGCAGTAAAAGTACATTTTGCCAAGGCTGCCCGTGTATGTTTTTATTTCTCAATGCATGTCTCCCGCAGGGTTCGTTAAGGAGTTTTGATCAGTGTTTTTTGTAACAAATGGCATTCAAAAAATGTTACGCAAAAGATAAGACATTCAGCCACAAACGCTACGCATGAAACTGGATTATAATAAAAAATGGTCTATGTTTTTTCACTGACACTTGTGGGACTTTTATGTAAGTCAATTTTTCGTTACAGTTTTAAGCAAAAAACTGTACTTCATTGAAAAATTTCGAATTGTCAACATTTAAAGATGTCTCCTGGTGGGTTCGTTAAGAATTTGTACCTAAATTTTTGCGCTTGTACTTGTAAAAGTATCGTGTAACAAATGTTGGCAAAAAAATGTTATACAAATTACTACTTGTTAGGATTTAAAGTTATAACACTACGCAAATAAGTTGACTTTTTTAATTTTTGTGGGAAATTTTATACATATTGGTCAAACCAAAACGCAGGCAGACAAGCTGATTCTTGTTCAACGCCCCAAAGACTTTCTATTGATATGACTTACAAAATTAAATCAATGACATGACTTTTTTGTCACTTTCTCTTGACCTTACGGGCTCAAAAACAAAATTTACAATTACTTTATTAACAGTACCTCCCATAGAACCATTTTTTTTGACTATCTATTCATCCGTATAACCGATTTAAATCAAATTGTTTATAAAAAAAAGCTTTTAATGAATTGAAAACCGAAATTTACCAATAGTCCCAGCGTTTTAAGAAAGTATCGACAGAAAAGATTTAAAATACAAAAATTAATTTTTTTTAAATTTAAAATGAATATACATGTTTTCATAAGGCCAACAAATCGTTCGCTAACTTAACAAAAAGTCTGTTAATTTCCTACATTCCATAACCGACTAATTTTTTTTTTTTTTCACGTAACCTAGCTAATATTTTCAGATGAATCTTCTATTACATCTTTTGTATGCGTATCTATGTATGTATATGTATCAAATAAAATATTTTTATTATTCAAATTACTTAAATACTGAAACAGAAAATAAAAAGAAATTATTCAAAGAACTTGAGCCTTTGGTAAGAATTCATTTTACATTGGAAACCACATCACAAAAAGAAATCGCAAAAAACAAATGGAATTTTATCTCTTTTGGAATTTCATTTCAAAAATGTAAAATAAAAAAAGAAGTATACCGGTTTTTTTGCCCTAGCGACCAAAAAGAATATAAATTTATACTCGTAAGTATGTAATTTGAAAAATGAACAAGAAAAATGTACGTTTTGCTGCGTAATATACAAGAGACAAGGGCTTATTAATGAGACCTCGAATATCATCTGGCACGACGCGACGGACGTGGCGCGGTGCGGCGGCAGCTTCTCTTCATGCTCCTGCACAAAATGTATAATGGAAATAAGCCCTTGTTTAGAACAACAAGCAGCTCCTTTTGGGCTTTCTATTTCAAGCAATTACACATCAACCATCATCATCATAGCGTTCAGTGTTGATTTTTTTTTTATCTTGTTTAAGGTTTAAACGCTAAAAGTCTTGAATTTCTGAAATTCCATATCTCCTTCATCAGCCTTTTAGCTCCTTACCAAACTCACACGCCACATCATCATTCATATATTACCCACATGCACAACGATGCGCATAATTTTCAGTTCAGGACATAACTCTCTAATATCAGAGAGAAAGCTTACAACCCATGTAGTATGTAGGTGTGTATGTAGGTACTTATATTTATGTAGCTACAACTGAAAATAAATATTCTTACGCGAAGGGGCTTGCTTGCTTGCCAGCCGCATAAATTTCATTATGGCCATAAATATTTGCCGTCTTTTGCCGCCTTTTGATGATCGACCCTTAAACAAGAATGTTGGATGGAAATGGTTGGGGGTGGCTGTGTATTATTCTTTCGGATGCGGAATCTGTTCTGCGATAAGATGATAATATATGGAAATATGATTTTTGACCCTGGGCGTTGGCCTTGAAATGTGATAAACGTTAATTCGATTTAACATCAAAGCATATGCAGCATCATGTCAAAAGCAACTTGAAATGTTATCTCACATCAAAGCATATTTGAATTTTTTTTATTTGTGCTGTTCCAATGTTTAAATATTCTTTCAATTTTAAGTCAAGTCATTTATAGCTTCCTACCTACATAACATTGAATTATGGGTGAGTTTTAAGTGGAAATATGTCACTTTTTAAAACAGAGAATGTAGAAGCTAGAAGGGTTTGTGCATGCTTTTCAAAAATGGAAAATAAAATTTCTGTTATAACACTTGCATGTTCATTGTTCAGAAAAAACTATTTGTTGCACATCGATAAACTACCTATAGTAATGTTATAGTCTATCGAAAGTACCGATGTACTCTAAGGCGAATTGTGAAGTTTTCAACCGCTCTTCTGCACATTTCGATGGGTATTGTCGTAACTTCCTCTCTGATTCTGTCCTTAAGTTCCAGGGAATGTGGACGAAGTTTAAAAACTTTTTCTTTTATGTACCCCCGAAGAAAAAAAAAATCACAAATGCTCAAATATGGTGAGCGCGCAGGTCACTCCACATCACCCCTCAAAGAGACGAGGCGCTGCGCTGGGGGAACACTTGCCTCGATCTCGCCATTGAAATCCTAGCAGTGTGGGATATAGCCCCGTCCTGTTGGAACCAGATGTCTCCCAGATTAGTTGTTTCACTCTATTTTTCCAGCTCGGGTTCAAAATACTCTTCCTACATTGTCACATAGCGTTTACGGGTGACAGTGACGGTTTGCCCGTTATCCTCGAAAAAGTAAGGACCAATAATCCCAAATTGGGATACTGCACTGAATTTCGCTTGGGTTTTCATTATTATCTATCTTTCTATCTATCTATCTATCTATCTATCTATCTATCTATCTATCTATCTATCTATCTATCTATCTATCTATCTATCTATCTATCTATCTATCTATCTATCTATCTATCTATCTATCTATCTATCTATCTATCTATCTATCTATCTATCTTTCTATCTATCTATCTATCTATCTATCTATCTATCTATCTATCTATCTATCTATCTATCTATCTATCTATCTATCTATCTATCTATCTATCTATCTATCTATCTATCTATCTATCTATCTATCTATCTATCTATCTATCTATCTATCTATCTATCTATCTATCTATCTATCTATCTATCTATCTATCTATCTATCTATCTATCTATCTATCTATCTATCTATCTATCTATCTATCTATCTATCTATCTATCTATCTATCTATCTATCTATCTATCTATCTATCTATCTATCTATCTATCTATCTATCTATCTATCTATCTATCTATCTATCTATCTATCTATCTATCTATCTATCTATCTATCTATCTATCTATCTATCTATCTATCTATCTATCTATCTATCTATCTATCTATCTATCTATCTATCTATCTATCTATCTATCTATCTATCTATCTATCTATCTATCTATCTATCTATCTATCTATCTATCTATCTATCTATCTATCTATCTATCTATCTATCTATCTATCTATCTATCTATCTATCTATCTATCTATCTATCTATCTATCTATCTATCTATCTATCTATCTATCTATCTATCTATCTATCTATCTATCTATCTATCTATCTATCTATCTATCTATCTATCTATCTATCTATCTATCTATCTATCTATCTATCTATCTATCTATCTATCTATCTATCTATCTATCTATCTATCTATCTATCTATCTATCTATCTATCTATCTATCTATCTATCTATCTATCTATCTATCTATCTATCTATCTATCTATCTATCTATCTATCTATCTATCTATCTATCTATCTATCTATCTATCTATCTATCTATCTATCTATCTATCTATCTATCTATCTATCTATCTATCTATCTATCTATCTATCTATCTATCTATCTATCTATCTATCTATCTATCTATCTATCTATCTATCTATCTATCTATCTATCTATCTATCTATCTATCTATCTATCTATCTATCTATCTATCTATCTATCTATCTATCTATCTATCTATCTATCTATCTATCTATCTATCTATCTATCTATCTATCTATCTATCTATCTATCTATCTATCTATCTATCTATCTATCTATCTATCTATCTATCTATCTATCTATCTATCTATCTATCTATCTATCTATCTATCTATCTATCTATCTATCTATCTATCTATCTATCTATCTATCTATCTATCTATCTATCTATCTATCTATCTATCTATCTATCTATCTATCTATCTATCTATCTATCTATCTATCTATCTATCTATCTATCTATCTATCTATCTATCTATCTATCTATCTATCTATCTATCTATCTATCTATCTATCTATCTATCTATCTATCTATCTATCTATCTATGTTCGATCCTCAGTTTAAAATCCTTTTCTAGTGGTCGTTCTTTGGGAAATGAAAAATATTAAGTAAAATTGTTTGAAGAACCGTTTCATATTTCACTTTAAAATGTTGGTACTCACTCGCTGAAATTTCATACCAGTGAAATAGGCGCCAATTTTGTATGAAAATTTCATTTCCCCTCCACCTGAGTAATTAGGCTTAAATTGAAGAAATAAAATATGTATAACGTGTTGGACTCAAAGCAATTGGAGATATTGTTTAATCAATTTAAGAAAGAATTTTTTATATTCTCCCATTTATTTATGCATGTATACATACGTACATAGTCACATAAATAATTTGTTTCATATTTTACATATTTTTGCACAGCCATACATATGCTGAGTCATATAAACTATAAAAGCTGCCTACGTGCGAACCAGTTTTTGTTTACTAAATACACAAATTGAGCTTACATATCTGTCGGACTTCATAAGAAATATAAACTTTAGAACGTATTGACGTCATGGTGTTGACGTAATACACACAGACCGAATGAATGAAAGCTCTTAATTTATCGAATCATGACCAGCGTTGCCGCCCGACATGAAATTAACGTGCCATATTTTATAAAAGTATATATATATGAAAAAAACAAAATTCTTCTATTTTGTTGAAAAAACTGTAATCAATTTAATAACAGGGTCTAATGCAACAACAGAAAATCAAAGGAATTCACTTACTCTATTCGTGCATTGTTAATAAATATGTGTTTTTGTGCACTTTTTATGGAATTTGGACCAATTTTCATTAACTTTTGTTGAAATGTGCTTAAATTTAATTAAAATAATGGAAATAAAAAAACGTGCCATATTGAACTTTTTCGTGCCACCATGCCACGAGGAAATTATAGTGTCAAAAAAGCACGATCGTGCCATTTCGGCAACGCTGCATGACACAACCACTATAGGCTCAAAAGAGCAATTGCTTCAATATAGCTTGTATAGCTCTTTATATAATACAGAGATGAGATTTTATTGCCATATTCTCCTTTTGCCCAAAAAAATCTCCATCCCATTGAACTGCTGGCGTTGTCGGTGAGGATTTGGACATGAAGAATTTATTGCTCACATCATAGCTATGTTTATTATACGAGGTGGCGGGTGGTTGGTGATGCCAGGAAGGTGGGAATAGTAAAAATAGCCAAAACTTTGTATGGGAAGATTCCTTAAATTTGAGAAGTGTTGGAGTGGAGATGATAAAAATAGTTTTGTTTTATCCTATCCTATAGAAGATAGGATATTTATGTATGGGAGGATTAAGTGTTGTTATATTGTTGTGTTGCAAGAATTCATAAAGGCGATTAGCTTGGCATTTTATTTGATTAATTTATTCGAAAGGACGAAGAGCAAGTTGAAATGGTCTGTGCATATGGAATTTTCGACGATGGCAATATATATTTTATGGATAAGAGTTCAATAAAGTTAAGAACTGTATGAAGATTTGAATGACTTTATGTAGGAACCACTCAATTTAATATAAGTGTAAGAAGAAAAAAAACCCTAGAGTAACGTGGTGATGGATTGGCAAACGATATTGGTACCTTACTGTTTCTCATATCTGATGGGAATTAGGGATTTTACTTATAGTCCATTGAAATATTACATTAACCTTGCATTTCATACAGGACAAAATTTTTTTGATGGATCTGTAGGAGGGATCAGTGTGAGTGTAAAAACCAGTTTTCGGGGTTGAACTCCCCCCATTTGGCCGGCATTTTCACTTTGAAGTCGGGGCTGAAATAGATATGGATTTTTGTTGTTTTTTTTTTTTAAATAAGGACTTCAAAATTTGGTTTTTGGCTTTTCTGGAACTGCAAATTAACTGAAAATTTTTGAGCCTGATTTCAATGTGATAGCTTTACTGGTTGGTAAAAAAAGGGCATGACCTGCTAACTTCACTGCGAAGTTAGCAGGTCAGTATGAATTTTTTTTAAATGAGGACTTCAAAATTTGGATTAACGATTTTCTTGAACTGCAAAATGAACTGCAAATTTGGAGGCCAATTTCAATGTAATAACTTTACGGGTTGCTTAAAAAAGGGCATGACCTGCTAACTTCACTGTGAAGTTAGCAGGTCACGCGATTACACCCACTATTTTTTGAACTGTAAAATCCGGAATAGAAATGCAAACAAAATGCAAAAAAAACTGCAAATTCCTGTCTTGGTCCCAAGACTCTACGCGAAAAATGTCCTGCCAACTTCACAGACGTCTAAGATCCCGCCATTGAACAACCTACCCTCATCGAGGTACCAGATAAAAAGTATACAGTTTTGTAGGTAGTGTCTAAACAAAAATTTCACGCAAAGGTTGCCTAGCGTAAAGTGGTTAAGACATAGGGTTGCCACACTTTTAATGTCATTTTTCGGATTTTTACATTTAAAATGTATTAAATGAGAAGAGGTCAAGTGACATTTTCTAAGTTTTGAGATATAAGTGTTTAAAGTTTTACGTTTATAACTTTTTTTTCTAAAAGTGAGTGAAACTTATAAAAAGACCTTAAAAAAAGACAAAAAATGTACAATTTTTTTGTATATCAACAAATTTTATTTAAATTCATAAGAATGGTGGGTTTAAAAAAAAACTCTGCACTTGACACCTTTATGCAAAAATGAGTTTAATTTATTATTTGAAAAAGGGGTTACTTTGACAGTCGGCTTTTTTAATGTTTGTTTTTAGGCTTCTTTTTATTGTGAGGAATCTCAGATATGGTTTTTTCATAAAGCCAACAGTGTTTTAGGTTAAGTTTGTACTTACCACCTTCATGCAAAAAAAAAAAAAATAATTTTAAAATGAGTTCCTAGCTTATTAAAGTGTTAAGTAATCTTAACCCCTTCTTACCAAAAAAAAAACATGAAAACAAACATGTATTTAACCCTTTTATCTGAAGCTAATTTTGTAAGTAATGACAATAGAGAACGGAGAAATAGACCAAAATTTAAGTTGTCCCTTAGTACTTTTTTCGATAAAAATAAAACGGAAA
Source organism: Epistrophella euchroma (assembly GCA_947049315.1). Taxonomy (NCBI): domain Eukaryota; kingdom Metazoa; phylum Arthropoda; class Insecta; order Diptera; family Syrphidae; genus Epistrophella; species Epistrophella euchroma. Next base: position 111,810,722 of record OX346245.1, on the reverse strand, counting down.
ATCAAAAAATGTAACTTGAGCCCTTCTCATTCTAGATGTACAGCTCAGATGGTATGTCTGAAGGACATAGACAAAATACCATATAAGAGAACATTTTATTTAAAAAATTTCAAGTACCTACGTAGTTTTTTTTTTTTTTTTTTCAAAAATCGCAATTTCAATAGGGTAAATTAGGGTGAACAAATATAAAAGTCTTGAATCTATTTTCTAAACGTAAAATGTTAGAGAGTTGATTGTTTTTATAATCGATAGATTCTTCTAATATAAATCAGGAATACCTATATGGAAAAAAAAATGAAAAATCTACAACTCGAGATATGAACGTTTGAAAGCAAAAATGTGAAAAATTGACGTTGGACAAAAAAATTACCATAAATCAGGGTTATGTTTTCTGGAAATAATTTTTATATTTTTTTAAAGTAGACCAGGAATAAATTGACCCTTATTTGATAAATTTTCGATTTAACCTCACTTTTTGTTTAAGTGAATTTTTGGATAGTATAATTTTTTTATCATCAATTTTTGGCGGTCTTTGATTTTTATCCATTTTATTAAAAATAGTATCAACGTAAGGACACGTTAATTACGGGTGCGATGGTAATATATTTTTCCAAACCCGTTGTCAAAAAATCAAACTATCAACAAAAAAAAAATTATAAACACAAAATATTACGTATACGCCCTAGTAACCTATGTCTGTGCAAAGGTTTACACATGTCATGTGTATTATGTCACACATATTTTTTTTCTGATGAATGTTTATTTAATGAGGTCCGTCAAGCTGGGTCCACCACCAACGGAAATTAAAAAATCTAACTATGCAGGAATTAGGGCTAATTTGGGGCTAATTTAGTACTCCAATCCCGAAAGAGCCTCAAATTCCCTTCACCCTAAAACTTGTGGTGGACTCAGCTTGACATCAAGGTGGGTCCACCACACCTCCGAATACACAATTTCAAAAATCTAAGTATGCAGGAATTAGGGGCTAATTTGGGGCTACTTTAGTACCCCAATCCCGAAGAAGCCCCAAATTCCCTTCTCCTTTTAGAGGGCAAAAACTGATTTGTCTAATGCCTGCATAGTTAGATTTTTGAATTTCCGTTGTGGTGGACCCAGCTTGACGGACCTTATTTAATGCTATCTTTGACCAATGGTCTTATTTCTAAAGGCCAAACAACAGAAAATAAAATATACAATTTTGCTCATATTCTCTTGAAAAGAATCAATTAAAGGCAAAATCTTTAGTAAAGTAACTGCTATTTCAATTTATAATTTTATGATATCTTTGACGAAAAAATGTTTAAAAAAAGTCAAAAGTTCTAAAAATATTGGTGCAAAATTTTAAATTATTAAAACCCACTCTAAATCACTTTTAAAATGGGAGTCGACTCTAAAATCAATTTTTATAGCGAGAGTCGACTCTTTGGTAATTTTAAACGACATAAAGTATACTTTAACGCTAAATCACTCGTCTAACTTTAAATGCCGCAAAATACTTCTTTATTTCTCAAAAGTATACTTAATCCATTTATTTATTGTCATTTCACAACAAACAAATTGAACCGAAATATTTTTGGCCGGTTTTATTTCTGAACATTTTGTGCCATTAATCTTATGTTTGCTTTTTGCTTTCATTCAAAAACATAATTTTCAAAATTATCAAAACATAATTTTTAAATTTTTTAAATGAAATTGCAAATTATTAACTAAATCAACCCGAAATAATTCAAATTTCTCAAAAAAAAAACAAAAACATCTAAGACACAAAATGTGATTTTTTTTTGAAAAATACTACAAGTCAGTTACTTTACAACTACATTATGTAATAAGTTTAATCAAATTCCTTAGAGCTATTTATAAGAAAATTAAAACAAAAAAAATATTTGTATGACAGCTACTTTTTTTTGTAGATGACTTTAATCAAAAATTCAAATTTTAATGATTTTAATATACTTTTTCTGCTATTCGTTTCTATCTAAACCCCTCCAGTCGTTTTTATAAATTTTTGTTCAGAAATGTAACTCTTATTAAATTTAATTTTAATTTTAAAAAACAGTTTTTTTTTTCTCACACTCGTACAAAGAATTTAGTTCCAAAACTCAACAGAGAGCATTAAAATTGGATTTAATGCTTGTCAGGTATTTTATATCAACAATAAAAGTATACCTATGTATATGAATATTTCAAAATATCACAATCCTAGTTCAACCACTTTTTACACTTTGGTGGCTCTGTAAAAACGCTTGAAAAGGTCACCTTTCTTTATGTTTCCAAAGTTACTCATTTTTTAAGGTGATTGTGGCAATTACATTAATTGCCAAGTTGACATTGAATATTCATTTTTATTTAAAATATCCTTTTTGTATATTATATACCTTCCTTTTGGGTAACCGCAATTTATAATGGCATCCTTTCTTTGATTACAGGAAATCGACTACGATGGATTTAGGCGGTTTCTGGATGCCTTTTTGGATTGCGAGGCTCCGCAGGAACTATCGAAACATTTATTCATATCCTTTCTTAAGCCAAATATCACGCAAACACATGGAAAGGCACTTAACCAAATGGCGGCAATAAGCAGTACAGCGGCATGTGCTCCAGTGACCTCCCACACAAAGGGTAAGCTTGTGAAGAAGCCTATGTATATCTATTTTCATTTCTTATATGAATCCATATATGTGGGATTATAATATGTACCTTATGAAATCATCCTTAACAAAACTACATTTTATCCTTTAGCAATTCATTTGTAAATGTTTTTTTTTTTTTTTTTTGCTCACATATCATTTAAAGGATCAATTCCCAATATAAATAACATAACAGAGATGCAGCCAACCATTACTATGATGGATACGAGGCAGAGCCTTGTGGAAAAGTTTCATGGTATCACAGATAAACTTCATTGTTCTTTAGGTCATTTAGGCCATGATCCTAGCAAAACAGGTTAGAAAAAAAAAATATAATTAATCGTAGAGTATGAGTGCAAAATCCTTTATCCCTTATATTAATTGACGCCCAATTTCTTGACAAGTTTTTTTAATCACTTTAAAACTTGATACAGTAACACTCGTTTTATTGTCCTTTTTTTAAATATTTACAACAAGTAATATACCGAACGGTTAAGTCAGTAGAGTAGCGTAGTGAGGGTTCGGTGAAGAGGGGGGAAGGGGGATTTCACAATAATAATAGGTACTTAATAATAGTCGTTTTTTATTGGTAAGTGTATAGACAGCGAGGCAAAATTGTACACGGTAAACAACAACAAGGGAATAGTATCGACAATTTAGTCAGTATATTAAGTTAATATAATAGTTGAGATAAAGTTTTGGAATGCGTGGAATAGTTTAACCCTCTGAAAATATTTTTTTTGGGGAAGGTTTGGCGGGCCTCGAATAGTTTTTGGTGATGCGTTCATCTTTTTAATAGGAAATTTAATTTAAGAGAATTAACAAAAACAAAAGAAAATTATTTTTGTTATTGTTTTAGTGGACTGTATTGAATTAAATTCAAATGGAAGATTTTTTGCGACCTTTAGTCCAAGCGTTTCGCCCAAGCACGACAGTTGGGCTCATCAGTTAGATGCTGTCGTACCTTTCTAAGACGCAATTTTTGGTCGATGACTACCGACTCTTAATAAAATCTACAGCGCATACACACTGTAAATTATATTCTTCTGGGGGAACATGGTTATATTCTTGCACCTAGAAATATATGTTGTTGTTGTAAACCCGTGGTCTGGTTAATGTACGAAGAAGAGAATTAACAAAACGAAAAGAAAATTATTTTTGTTATTGTTTCTTTCTTTCTTTCTTTTCTTCATAGAACTTTTTTTATAGGACTTATACTTTCAGAGTTAAGGCGTCTTAAAGTAGGTATCTACCCTTTTTTTAGTTTTTCCTCAATATTATGAAAAAAAAATCAAAAACAATTCGTGTTTTAAGCCACATTTACTCTGAAAAAGAAAGATAATTTAATTTCCTTCTTTCCGTTTTCGAGATATTGATATTGGCTAAAACGCGTCAAAAAAAAAAAACGACGCTCTCCACAGAAATAACCGAATTGTCATTCCAAACAAAAAAAACTTTGGCACATTTAGACTGCTGACAAGTTTTAATAGTGCCCATTATTAAAACTTGTCAGCAGTTCAGAAGACATAAGGGACTTCGTATGTAGTCAGCTACATTCATTGAACGCAAATTTAGCTAAGGAAACAAGTCAATATTTGACTTAAAATTTAAACTTTACTTCAAAGTTTTACTTTCTATTGATTGTGCAGAAAGTATTTACTTATTAAAAAGGATACGGTCTATGTATTGTGTTGCAAATTATGGGTTTTTGAGCAAAATAAGTGCGCGGAATTCAAGTGCCTTTCTTGTTACGTTAAGTTAAACAAATTACTTACCAGTCGACACACTCTCGAAGATTTCTTTAGAATTCTCGACATTATAGAAAACTCCGACCTTATTTACGGAAAATATTATTTTTCAATAACTTGAATGCACAAAAATATAACAAGTTGAACTCATAAGTAATTCAAAGCTGATATTTGTTAATAAATAACCCTTTTACCCAAAACGGAAGAATAAAGTTAAACTTGCTGTTTAATGACAAAATATAATCAGCTGATATTCTGACAGAAAGGCACTTGACTTAAAATGTAAGGAGATATTTCTCGACTAGACCAGTCATTTTCCAATTAAATTTGCCTACATTGGAATGCTTATTTTTAACAGCTGACCAATCAGAAACTAATCTTTTTCCTTCTTTTTTGACTTCGGGTAAATAATAATTGATGATGACTGTCCTTGCCGAAAAGTTCTTCAGAATTACCGTATACTACCTATATATAGTTTTTTGAATTGAAATACCTAAACAAGAGGGCGGCAAAATTTTCTTCAGCCCCTGGTGGCTGATACCCACGCTACCCAGTGGGTTAAGTAAATAAACTGTCACTAAATGCGACAAAAATTAATGTTTTATTTGTAGATACTAAAGATAATTTGAAAGCTTTCAGTACAGCTGTGAGCCCTGTGCAATAAAAAAAAAAAAAAAAAACTTTTTTTGTTAAAAATTGAAAATGATGAGGCTTACCTACTTCCCGCTTTACAAAATAAATGTTTGGCTCTAAAAGTTGCAAATAGCTAATATTTTCTTACCTCTTCCGCAATTGGCAGCAAAAACTGAGCACAAAACAGCATAAGTTTAATTTTTTTTGAAAAAATGTAATTTTGGAAAAAATTTCACCCGTAATTCGCAAATTTGAGAATTTGAAAAAAAATAATTTTAAGCACAGTTGTCACAAGTTGAACACAATAGGTACAAACTTTTTCAAAGATCGAAAATGGTGGTGCTAAATTCACGCAAAGCCACATTGAAAAATTTGCGTTCGGTCGTAAAAGTTGCAAATATTCGATTTTTTTCATCTCTAGCTACTTCGGTTATGTTGTCTTTATCAAAAAAAACAGCACAACTTTAAGTTTTTACAAAAACTTAATTTTAAAAAAATTTCATCAGTAAGATTCGAATTTATGAATTTGAAAAAAATATTTTCGGCACAACGCAGCTAAAGTGTAGCCCAATACTATAGAAACAGAAGAACTTTTTTTTTTTGAAAATTAAAAATGGCGTAGCCTCAAAAAATCATAAATGCTTAGTAGGTAAGATTTTTTGTTTAAATACGGCACAACCATTTTTGTTAAGAAAACTCAGAATAGCGCACATGATTTTTACATGGATATTTCACTGTTCTTAGATGTTTAAACAAGACTTTAAATTTACTCTGCATTTATAAAAAAAAATACAAAAAAATTTCTGGCAATATTTTTGGGTCCATAGAAACAAAGTTCGGAATCTGTGGTTTGTTGACCACCCTTAACTACATTATTATATACAGTAAAATCCGGATAAGTGCCTATCGCATAAGTGCCTAACCCAAATAAGTACCTTTTATTTTTTAGAACAAACATTTTTAAGAATTTTTCATATAAAACTCATCTAATAAGTACCTTTCGCTTAACTACCTTCCCCGCTTAATTGCCTTATATTTTGCATACTTTTATTGAAATTTACCTGAAAAAAATTCTTTTAAGTATACAATTGAAATCAGCAGAAAAAGACAAAAGCTTCTTTTCATCTAGCGCTTCCTTTTTAAAAGGTTACCGATACTAGTTTAGTTAGTTGATGTAATCTTATTCCTTATTTTTTAAATATCATTAAACGTTTTTTTGTTGTAATTCTTTTTATTTTTTAAAATATGGAGATAAGTGCTTATGCGCACTTAAGCGGGGTTTTTATAACTGTCAAATCTGCATAAGTGCCTCTCAAAACGAGGACTTTATGGTGAGGCACTTATCCGGGTCTTACTGTACCTACATAAATATAATAAAAGTCTTTCAACGGTTTATTTATTTAACTGCTTGGGGGAACCATTTTGTTTATTTATTTATCAAATTCGGTAGTGTGAGTGTAAAAAAACGCTGCTGGAAGTGTCTTTACTCTCAATTGGAGACGAGACGAACCTTTAAAATCAATCTTGATTTTCAGTGCTTATGTATATAGCTCTATAGTGTTGTTGAGTTCCGATTAGTGTGTTTTGAACATTTAAGTATTGTTATACCCGACGCGACGTGTATGATAATACCGAATTCAAACATTTTTGTTGGGAATTTGAACGGCAATGAGGATGTAGTGCTTAACTTCTTACTAAGGAGTGTGGGTTTGAGCATCTTCAATTTCAGTTGGATGCCATTTCACCACCCATCATTAGATAGGTAATAAATAAATTATTTAAAAATCACCGTTTCTTCGTTTCTATATTCTTTTTTATTTAAATTCTGAAATACAAACTTTTTTGCGAACGGTAATGTGTGAAGAAATGAAAACGAACTGAAACTTAGTAAGCGCAGCTAAATCCTAGTCAAGAATTTGGGCGGAAAATTTTGTTTCATTATTTTATTTTTTTTTTCAGTTTTTGTCTGCCTATACCGTGAAATACTTTTAAGGCCATGTAAAAACACTTTTCTAATAAACATTTAGGTATACCATGCATATTGTCGCTAATTTGGGGGAAAGGAGTCAATATTTTCATGGGAGACTACAGTTTAAAAAAAGGTAGTGGTTTTTCATGAAAGTTTAACACAGGACAAATAAGTGTTTTGATTTCAATAAAAAAAAATACATTAGGTAGCAGGAACTTAACCAAAGAATATTAAAGAACCTAGATTTACAAATATAGGCTAGGCTATGGTGATAACCTGTATAGCCAAATGAAATTTTGCGAAGTAAAGTTGCGGTTTGCACAAATATACCGATTTTCAAATTCGTATACAGACAACAAAAAAATAGAAATGTAGTAAACCCATGTTTACAACATATCCAAAAGTATTAAGTGCCCTTTTGTCCAATCAAACCATGACTGGAATACTGAGAAGATCCAATTAGATTATATCAGCTTGCGAAGGTATGTTAGCATATCACATTATTAATTATATCAAACGGTTTGATTCAAACCGTTGATTGTTCCTTCAGATTCGTACAAATTTCATCTTCTTTTAGTAAAAATTCATTAACTTATTCCCTGTATACGCTTGATTCAACCATAGCTTCAAGGCTGCTACCAGCATGTTATTGGCTATTATTGCATACATACCTGAATCTTGAACCATGGTTGAACGTCAGTTTATCTGCCGAAATTGGTTAATCTTAAAAAAAAAATCTAGCAGATTGAATCACGATATAAAAAAAGTTAAGAAAGAGTTGAAATATATAAGGATTGTAACGAAAGAACGATAAAATTATTAATACGGTTAAAATATTAATAGGTTTCGTATAAATATTTTTAGGGATGGCCACGAAGTTTTGCAATCTAAAATCTCGCATTACAAAATCTTTGAATGAAAAATCCCCGCCTTTCATAATCACGCAATAATAAAATTCTCCTTTTTACACCCGCAAATTAAAATCTCGCAGTAAAAAAAAAACAGTAACCTTTACCAGATTTTGTTTTTCAAGAAGTTTTAAAAATAGACGAGATTGACCTACACAATGTTTGTTGAAGGCTCTGCGAAATTTATTATATTGAAGAACCGTTTTGGCAGCAATCAGTTGTTATTAAATTATGCGTCGAATTTAAAATTTTTGACTTAAGTATTCGTATTCATTACCATAGCGAACAAATTTAATCATCGGAAGAAAATACTGTTACTTAGGTCTATACTATGAATAGGTACTCTCTGAATATTCCAAAATCTTATCGGCTACCCAGCTTCGCTAGTGTTTTCCAGGCGGAATTATTGGCAATTAGGGAAGCATGCAGGATACCCAAACAAGACCCTAACCATCAGAACAGTAATACTGCCATCCTAACAGACAGTCAGGTAGCCGTCAAAGCAATTGTTTCGCCATTATTATCTGGGTTCCAGGTCATTGTGGAATTAAGGAAAACGAGCAGGCAGACGAACTGGCCAGGCAAGGATCAGCCCTTTATAACTCTCTTGCGGAAAGAGTCAATATTCCTCTTGGGGTTATGAAGGACAATATATTCTCAATTTTTCTAAATGAATCCAACCGTAGGTGGCGCAGTTTAGCTAACTGCGGCGAAGCTGGGCATCCCTCACAATACTCATTGTCGTATAGCTGTGGGGACCAGCAGCAAGGGGAAACTATCTTTCATTTCCTCTGTAAATGTCTCGCTCTGGCCAGAATGAGATCACATAGTCATTTAAAAAGGCTTTTTTCGACGATCTGAATGAACTCTCCAAACTGAAGATCAAAGACTTGATCTCTTTCAACAACAAGTTAAATTGCAAAATTTTATTTTATTAGTAGATCGTGAACGCCCTTTTTCTATTCCGTTGTAACACACGCGAACAACAGCTGACGTTTGGCTTGCTATCAAATACACGTTTGCAAATCTTACACTATATTGTATTTTTCTGATGTTGCAATGGGGTTTATGTATAGTAAAAGTGCAAAAGTGTTGTAAGAGTCTTCAGCAGCGTTGCCGCCAGAAATAAAATTAACGTGCCTAATTTTCTGAAAAAACGTGCCACATGAAAAACACCACAAATTCTTCTGTTTTCTTGAAAAACCTGTTATCAATTTTATTACGGGGTGTAAAACAATAACAAAAATTAATGGAAATCATTTGCTCTTTTCGTGAATTGTCAAAATTATGTGTTTCTGCTCACTTTTAACGGAATTTGGAACAATTTTCTTAAAATTTTGTTGAAATTGGCTTCATTTTAAGTAAGATAATGGACACAAAAAAAAACGTGCCATATTGAACTTTTTCGTAGGTACCACCGTGCCACGAGGAAATTATCGTGTCAAAAAAGCACGATCGTGTCACTTTGGCAACGCTGGTCTTCAGTATATTTTGTTGTTCGAGTGTAAGAAAATGTTACCTGCACTTTTGCACTTTTACAACGATACTAGACCAGCTGCTCCGGATCGTGAATAATCCTAATAATTTATTGAAAATGGCTGGGAACTTTGTCCAGCATTCAGGAAATGTTCCTTTAATCAACGAAATATGGTCCGCTCGACAAGACCCGGTTGAGGCTTGGAAACGTTTGCTCCATACGATGTCACCTTAGGCTATAGGCACTTTGAAACAGTTGAACTGTTGTGTACACATATTTATATTCATCTCATCATCCTAAGCAATACATCAAGTACATATTATAAACCATTTACAAGTTTATTATTTCGCAAACTTGTTTAAAAAAAAAACTCGCTGTACCATCAAAACAATTTAAGCACATTCAGATAAAATACCTCTTTTTGAAATTCTTCGAAAAAAATTTCTCTAGTCTATAATAGTCGTTACCAAGGTGACAACATACCCCAAACAAAAAGGACAAACCCCTAACGTTCTCAAGTACATAATTCACTCATAAACTACACTGCCATAATCGTCCACCTGTAGCTTTTGAGATTCATTCAAGGAATCAGACAATTTGGCTCCTTTAATGGTACTCAAATTTTATATACATTCACTGACTTTTCATTTTATTTCGGTCGGATAAAATCTTGGGTATAGTCAATTTAGTTTGCTTTGCGTTTCGTTCCATCTTATGGGTACGAAAGGTCAAAAACAAATAATTCAACAACCTTTTCTATTATATATGTAGGTGGGTAGGTATTTCTCATAAGAGAACCCGAAATATTTTAGAAATAGCTAGAGTACCTGTGGCAAAGTTCAAGACATTAAATTTAAAAAAACATAATAAAAGTCAGCAATAAAATAAAGAAAGCTAAATTACCTACGAAAAAAAAAATGAAAAAAAAAATAATAGGATTGTCCTTTTTCTCTCATTGGGCACCAACAAGGCTTAAAAGTATTTCGAGTATATCAAAAATACCTACATACCCGACCCGGCTATCCACACTAATTTAGTCATTTCTTTAATTACAGCCCATTTCCTTAATTTTGCAATTCATTTCCATTTCATTTGGGTTTTGCTTACATTTAGTTTTTCGTTTTCTTTTTTTTTTTCTTCTTTTGTCCTCTTCGTTCTTTTTTTTTTGTAGGAAGTGTACATCCTATGGTTACTGTTACACCAAGCCCCATGGGTGGCTCCAACATATTTCAGGCTAGCTCCCGCCGTTCCATCGATTCGAGTCCATCACATTCACAACACACGCAGAGTCATTCGCAAATGTCACGTAACTCATCGAAAAAGAGCAACAATTCAGTTAATTGCAAAATAGACGGTAAGTCCTTTTTTCCCTCCTTATTTCATGTAGTCAATCATATCCACAGTGCTGTATATAGATTTGTAGAGGCCTTCTACACAATTATACGATTATTTAGTCAAGTTAAGGGTCGTATTTTTTTTCTACTTAAATATATTTTTTACAATTAAAATTATTATTTAATATTTATTAAACAATAATCAACTTTAATATCTTTTTTAAGGGTCAATTTGTTCATTCTCTATTAAATTTAAATTAAAATTAGTAAATTTAGGTGTAGATCTTATAATGTTTCATTTATTAAGTTATTACATTTTCTTCCGGAAGTAAATTTATCGAAAACAGTTTTCTTAGGGCCACTTACACAAAACATAATCATCAACACAACAAACATAAAACACATAGAAAAATAAAGGAACTCTAACGCTTTGAATTGCTTTCTTTTTAAACTTAATTTGAGAACAAATATTTTGCTACAAAGTGATTTAAATAACATCAGTCAGATAGCTCTCAATTATTTACATATAAACCAGAGATTGTCAGAAAACTTTTGTGCAAGTGGCCCTTAGTAGGTAGTTTTCTATGTATAGAAATTCATTAGAATATTTCCACTCACAAAACGATTAAAACAAATTGTTTTAAACAAAGCGAAGCAGCCTTTGGAAAAGGCATAAAAAACTTCTTATTGTGAATTCGCGTGTTCAGGAAAATGAGATCTCTGAGATTTCTCAACTTCAAATAGTGAGCAAGCGAATCCAAAATATTTTTTCTTCAGAGTTTTGACAACAAAATTGAGGAATTTTGCTAAGGAATCCTGTTCACGTAACTGAGATTGCTGAGGGCTCTGAGATCTAACTTTTCTGGACTTGCCTAATGTTTTACTGCTTTATAATTTGTCGTTAATTAGCCCGGAATTAGTTTTGACTAATTTTTGAATTTTTCGCTCGATGTTTTCTATGTTTTTTTTTTTTTTTTGAAAAATTGTCAAATTGGTGTAAACTTAGCGAAGCAGCCTCTGAAAAAGGCATAAACACTTCTTATTGTGAATGTTTTACTGCTTTATAATTCGGTGTTAATTAGTTCTGAATTCGTTTCGACAATTTTGAATGTGTCGCTCGATTTTTTCTATGTTTTTTTTTTTTTTTTTTTTTTTTTTTGCAAAAATGTCCAATTGAATTCAAGTTAGCGAGAAACCCCTGGAAAAGGAGTAAAACTTCTTATACTGAATGCTTTAAGTCTTTATTATTTGCCGTTCATTAGTACCTATACTGAATCAAGGCTTAACAGCACATTCAACTTTCTTTTGTATAACAGTGAACTAAATCTTATGTATTTTTCCAACGCACTACTCAATTCCATAATATTTCTAAAATTTTACAATTTTTTGTGCAAAAGTAAAAATCATTACATACAAAAAAAAATTGTTTTAAAAGCGACTAGTAGATGTCGATGATGTGGAGGAAATCTTAGGGGAACAAGCATTCATTCACGCGTTTGTTGTTTTTTTTTTTTTCAAAAAAATGACAGTTGCACAACATACTTTAGGTAAAATTTCTCGCACGCAGATGCCGTTAGATTATTTGTGTATTTTTTCACTTTTTTTGGCCTTAAAGGCTTAACTACTTTCGGAAACATTTAGCAAAAGGCTTTAATTAAGGAACGACTAACGGCAAATTATAAAACATTAAACCATTCAATCTAAGAATTACCCTTTTTCCAGGGGTTCCTCCCTAATTTGATACCAATTTTACAATTTTGCAAAAAAAAAAAAAAAAACATAGAAAACATTGCAGACAAAATTGAACTGTCACAACTAATTCAGGACTGACAAACGACAAATTATTGAGCAACAAACATTCAATATAAGAAGTTCTAACCTCTTTTTTAGGTAGCTACTTCGCTAATTTGATATCAACTTAGGAAAGCAGCAAAACAAAAATAGAAAACATTCGAAATTATCAGAACTAATTAACGGCTTATAAGTTTTTCGATCGGCGAAATGTTGTTTCGGTAACTTGACTTACTTACTTTACTTTAGATGGCGCTCACAACCCAGGATGGACTATGGCCTCAACCAACAAGCCCCTCCAGCCAGCTCGGTCCCTAGCTAGCTGCCTCAAGTTACGCACTCCAAGTTGGTTGAGGTCGTTCTCCACTTGTGTGCGCCACCTAAGTTGGGGTCTTCCTCTGCTGCGCAGACCGTCAGGGGTAGATTCGAAGACTCGTCGGGCTGGTGCGTCGGTGTCCATTCGCTCCACGTGTCCCAGCCATCTCAGCCGCTGAATTTTCAGCTTCTTGACCAGGTCGACGTCGCTGTAAAGCACGTAAAGCTCGTTGTTAAATTTTCTCCTCCATACTCCATCGATACAGACTGGACCGAAAATCACCCGAAGAATCTTCCTTTCAAAGCACTCAAGCAAATTCTCATCCGTTTTTGACAGGGTCTATGCCTCTGCCCCATAAAGCAGGACCGGGATGATTAGGGTCTTATATAAGATCTCCTTGGTTCTCTAAGAGAGTGCTTTATTACTCAGATGCCTTCTTAGCCCGAAGAAACAGCGATTGGCAAGAGTAATTCTTCGTTTGATCTCTGCGCTGATGTCATTTTGCGATGTTACAGTGGAGCCCAGGTAGACGACTTCGAAGTTGTATCTATCAATCGTGACGTTTTGCCGAGCCGACGATGTTGAGATTCCTTTCTCGATGATAGCATATACTTCGTCTTGTCCTCATTAACAGCCAAACCCATTTTCGCCGCCTCCGATTCAATACTTGCAAACGCACAGGTAACAGCTCGCTTCGTTCTTCCAATGATGTCAATATCATCTGCATAAGCAAGTAGTTGAACAGACTTTTGAAAAATTGTACCTCTGTTGTTGACTTGCGAGTTGCGTACAATTGCTTCAAGAACGATTTAAACAGGTTGCATGATAACACGTCGCCTTGCCTCAAACATTTCTCGGTAACTTATTGACACTCATGAAAATTTCACTGCCCGGGGCAGTCATCCATTCTCAACTTTGAGCGTAAGTAAAGCATGAGTAACTTAGCAAACGTCAAAAATATGATTTGATACGCCTCTGAGTATTGTTGAGTGGTCTTCTCAACAAGCTTGATATATATATATATGTACTATAGTACTCGTCGGCGGCGGCGGTGCGCCTATAAGTAAGTACTTGTCTGTTACTTTCTCTTGTACAGTCCAGCACTGTGCAACTATGTCGTATATACAATTTAGATCAACAAACCCACCAATCCACACATAGACGACGACACCCACCATTGAAATTCTTAATTCGATTGCGTGTCCTTTTACCCAATTTTTTTTTTGCTGTCCTATCGTCCTTTATTGACAGAAATAGATGGTGTGGTACGGTATCTGTTATCTCTTTTGAAATCCCATTTTCATTCCTAGTTTCTATTTAAATTTAGATGGGGACTTTAGTGTAATCTTTTGTGGGTTTTCGTTTTGATTCGAAGGCGTTTAATCAAAATAAAATCGGATTATGGTCAAAATACTTATGATTCTCAAGTTAAAACACCCACACTAGCAGTTACCACCCACATATTTACATGTAAGTATCCTTAAATTCATACAACTTTTCAAATTAGAGTCGGTTTTGACCTTTTTGAAACTGGTTCTTCGTTGTCCTCTTAAAGATCTAAAGTATCCTCTATTTAGACTTTGGAGATAACAATTTGCTGCAATTTGTTTTGGGTCCTATAGAGATTATTTTGTGGGGTCAATGGGGGTCAAAAAAATGCTTGCCTAATTATTAAAAAGGGTAGATTACCAGGAAGTGCTTACTTTGAGAGAATCGCAAAAAAATATTGAAAATTTAGATCTTGACCTCCTTAGTTTTATATAATTCTAAGGGTCGGAAGTTGAGATGGTTTTTTTTTTTTTATTTTCCCAATAAAATGTACGATAAAAAAATATTAAAAACATTTTCCAACCCAAAATTAAAAAAAAAAAAAAACATACATACATGCATGTATTGAGTATATACATATGTATAACGAAAAGTATGAATATAATAACACAACAACTTAATTATAAGTAAAATTGCCGTTAATGATTAATCAGATTAAAACTTGTTTGCTCTCCATCGGTTAAAGAAGGCATCGATGTTGACCATGGCGGCATCAATGAAATCAAAAAATATAATTAAGTTTTATTTTTTTTTCACATGCGGGACGATGCGATTGATACTCTTTTTGCCGAGGGGATATATGGAATCTGATTAAAATTCAAATAAAATTTTATTCCATTAATTGGATTTAATATGCTTGCTGAAGCATGACAAAAAGGATTGTTATGATACGTGAACGTGACATGATTAATTTTAGTTAATAACTATAACTGATGAAGAGGTTGAAAATTCAAAACCACAGTGAAAAGAGAGGAAGAGAGTTGAGACCAGAGGAGGATAATTGAACTTAATATAATCTTTAAAATAAAAGGTTGCTTTAAATAATGTTGCATTTCTACAAAAAAAGCAACAACTCAAACACTTAACCTTAAAGATTATAGTGTGCTATTTTTTGATTTTACGTATAACAGCGATAATCGAAGGGGTGAAGCTATGTTCTCCATAGATAACAAAAATCGGATAAAGTCCCTAGTATGAAAAAAATAAAAAAAATAATATTTATTAAAAAAAATTATAAAAAAGTACACCATGTCTTAGGTTTTTTTAAAATCAGAATAAATTTGACTTTTGTATGAAACTTAACAATCAATTTGGTATTCCACCTTTAAAAATGACTTAAACTCAAAAAAATACTTAAAAAATAAAACAGTAAATGAATGGGAGCTGGCCAAAATTAAATGATTAATGTTCGGTTTCACAAATATTTAACAGGTTTTTAAATGTTTAAATGACGTATTTTGTATGGAACAAATATCATTTAAAGATTTAAGATTTGTTAAATAGGTAAAAGGGCTTCATGAAATCGACCATAAGAATTTTTTATGTTCTTCGATATAGTTCACAACATTGGATTTTTGTCACAAAATTCATGTTATTTGAACTAAACTTTAAAAAATTAAAAGCTATTTTGAATCAAAAATTCAGTTTTTTTTTTTAAATCGATATACGACTTGTTGTACAAAAAATCGTACATACATATGTACATAAATTTAATTTGCTCTAATTTTGTAAATCAGCTTTCCTGTATTTTCACTTAAAAATTGAAATATCGTGCCATATGGCGATCAAATGGTACTTGCTGCATTCAGTGAAAATCGCTTGGTTAAACGCAGCAATGGAACGTAATCGCAATCCACATATCGTATAGATGTGAGCCTATTGATTCATATGAGTAACATCTACATTGTTATCGTGATCGCCACCGCTATCGCTTACCCCCAGTTTATACAGGCGAGTAGAACTAGTAGACTTTATATGTGTTAGTGTATTTGTACACGAGAGAGCCGACTAGTAGTTTAAATAGCATAATATTTTCGCCTGCGAGTTGCTTGCTAGTTAGCCTGCTAGTAATTTGACGTTTATGTATTGTTTTCCCATTTTTTTTTTGTTTTATATTCGTAGGAATGATTTTCTTTGGAAAATATTTTTGGCAGATTTGCGAAAACGAGTGTTTATTTTCATCTAATATGAAAGGTTACGCTTGAACAAAAAGTGTGTAGGAAAAAATGTAGTTGTATGAAATTAAATAGCATACTAGTTGATCGAACGCGCAATCAACTACTAGTTACAGATACATTTAACAAAACTTACACTAAGATAAAAATCCTACTAGTTCTACTCGCTTGTCTAAACTGGGGGTTAGGTTTGCGCAATAGCCCAGGAAAATTAGACAAAAACATGGCTAAATTCCGAAAAAATTCCGACAAAGCTGAATTTAGGTGCGGAGATGTTTATTTTTGTATCTTAAGAATTTGCCAAAATGTCCCCTCAATTTGGACCGGGCTTGAATTTTGACTGGGGGTGAAAGGGGTGGAATTTCAGTTTTTTGCAAATTTTTCAAAAACTTTGAAGGCAAAAGTTGTAGCTTATGTAATTTTACATTAAAAATTGTATGACATATTTTTTCGTACAATCAATAGGTTTTGAGAAAAACGTGCACAAACTTTGTAGTTTACTGGATTTATTAAAAAAAAAAAAAATCTCCACATCTCCACATTATAAAAAAAATTTGGGGTGGTAGGGGTTAGGAAAAAGCTAGTAAACAGCTGGTAATTTTGTTTTCATCAAAATACTCACAAAATGAGGTATTAACGATCTTTGTTACCTTTTTTATCTTTAAGTTATTGCTTGTCAAAAGCTCACCTGTATCTAATGTGGTTGAATGGAATGTTTATCTTTAAGACACACTTCCTGCCTCTCCTGTGCCATTTACTCAACCAAAACCTATGACAAATTTGTAGGGAGTTGGTGAAATATCTTTATCAAATATTAGTTTTCAAAACTGTAAAGTTTTTCATCAATTTTTGCATTCTAAAAATCTATTTATATTCTGGTACATATGTACAGTGCAAATTTCAAAATGTAAAAATTCTAAAATTTATCAGTAAAATTAATAACTTAGCAACATTGATAAAAGTTTGAAATGTTTTATTTTTTTTTTAATTTACTTTAGAATTTCCACATTTCTAGTTTTTTATGGACATATGCTTTCAATTGCTAACACTTCAATAGGATGAACTTAAATTTGATACAAATACGAAAAGTATTGTAAAACTGCGCAACAAAATTCAAATAAAATTTACTATTTGTTTTTATTTTCACCGTTGTTTACATAGTTTTAAATGAAATTACAAACATACTTAAATAGTCTTATTTTTCTCGTGAAACTGTCAAAAAATCCTCTTCATCCTTGTCAAGTGTCACTGTACTGTCACTGCTCTCTCTTCAGAGGGAAAAAACATCCCTTTTAAAAGAATTATCCAAAAACAACAAAATTTTACTCCCTTTAAACGTTGGCTGTCTATTGAAATATTTCTATTACTTGACATCCTTGATGAGCTAAGGGCATTTCTCTTTTAAAGATTTGACAACAATTAACACGTTTCACTTCACACACTTTTAGCATCGTAAATAATTCTCGTTATATCCGGTTAAGACGCCAATCGTTGCCGTCGTTGTCGCCGATGTTGGGGTGTTGTCAGCGGACTTGTGTTAGTGTGTTGATTTACAAAATAAAGGATATTTCAGAGCTTATGATGACATCAAAAGTTATTGACGTTAATTGGACCACTCTACGTAAACAGTTAATCTTCCTTTCTGAAAACTTATAAATTGGTCAGGTGGGGCTCTATAGAAACGCGAAACAGTTTTATTTACAAAATCAACATAGCCTAGAAAATTACCAAGAATTTTTTTGGGAAAAATTATCTGAAAAATCCTCATAAAAATTCCTGCGTTTCGTGAACTTCAGTTTCTTTAATCTTTTAAATTAAAAAAAACAAACCTTAAAACGAAAACAATACAGACAAAATTAAAAGCCGTATAAAGTTAGCGTGACAACTTTCTAAAAAGTTATTTTTGACTTGTCTCAGAAATTACCGTATAAATGCCGTGAAAAGAAAAAAATTGCCGCGACAGTGGTTATGAATATAAAAATACTTTCACGTCAATTATGTTGTTATCTATTGATTTTTTCATAGTTTTATTCATTCTAAATATTTACTTCTGTGCGTATAAAGTTGGTTTAAATTATTTTTCAATAAATTACTTACTAAAATATGAACATGCGGAAGAAGAGAGAAAGGTAAAAAAACCCTCTTTATAGATCTTTGCCAGTTTTTAGTACCGTTGTATAACTTTACAGACCCTTTAAAATAAATAATACAAAATAAGTTTTTTCGGAGTCACTGTGACGTATACGTACATACTTTTTTATCAGCATATATTAGTTAAATTTTAAAATCTTCACATCACAGCTTTAAAGTTTCTCGCGTTAAAATTAAAAAAAAAAAACAAAAAACAACAATAATTTGCGCAATATTGACCTTATTTCGAGAGTCTATTCGGAATAAAACAATCAGTACAAATTTGAAATAATCAAGTTGAAAAATAGTAACAATATAAAATAAAAATAAATTTGATGGCACAACAGCTCATGAAGAACTAGGGCCTAGTGACTTACAACTCTTAACCATTCCTGCGTGCGTGTCTGCAGGAATGGAGGGGACCTACAGTCTATTGCCGAATCCTAACGGCTGGTGAGCGGCACTTTTCTGTGACAGGAGATACTCTTGGAGGATTTGTCAATTCCTCGCAAGAGGCAGTAGCCGTTTTTTCTTTTCAATAAATAGGTGGCGAGGCTGGGGATCGAACCTTAGACCTCCGGCATGACAGTCCATCGCACTAACCATCACGCCACGGCTACTGCTGCTATATTTACGTTTAGTTAAGGAATTTTTGTGTTTTCGGGATTTTAGGATTTCCGTATTTCAAGTTTTCGGGACTATGGGCCTTCAGGATTTTGGGTTTTCTGGACTTTGGATTTTCTGGATTTCGGGATTCTGTCCGACTCCCTTTTTTTGGTTATCTTTGGTTATATTTTATTAACTTCCCATTGGAAGTTATTGTAATCGATCCGATTTGTGAAATTGAAAATTTTTACATTTCTCGACGTTTCCAGGTCTCTGGAGTCGGATTAAATTGTCTGTGTACGTACGTTCGGAACCTTTTTTTCGCAGAAGATATCTAGAGAACGCATAGAGATATTGACTTCGAAAAAAATTTATTTTACAGATAGTAAGTCATAACGTGCAGAAAGGATTTTCAGAAAAATGCATTAGCGGTTTTTTTTTATTAAAGTGATTTAAAAAAAAAGGTTGTAAAATGGCAGTTTTCCCCGAATATCTCTAGAACAAATAATGCTATCGACTTCGGCCTGGTTTCATTCTATGCATAATGACGTAGTGAAAAATTGGTAATACTTAAAAAAATCAACCCACAATTTTTTTTTTAAACCATTAAAAATTGTTAAAAAATATCGAATATCTTGAGGACACACAAAGATATTAAGTTCGGGTTAATTTTGTTTAACACACAAAGTTATAGTTGATAATCGGTATAGCTAGTTTGTAAAAAAATTCAATTAACGGATTTTTTATGGGCCAAAAAACTGCAACAAAATGCTAAAAAATATTTTTCGGCTCGAATGTCTCGAGAACAACCAATGATATCAACTCCCGGATAATTTCAGTCTACACACAATGCCATAATTAGTAATTTATAATTCAATTGACGGTTTTTTTCTAGGCCAAAAAAAAAAACTGCTAATAATTGTTGAAATTTTTCGTATCGCATATATTTAGAGCAAACAGCCTTTTAATTGGTAATTTTCTTATAAAAAATAACGTCGGAAGTTATCAGTGTTGGTCAAACCCAGCCTCTTTTTTTTTGTTGTTCTTATTAAATTCCTTTAAAATTAATTCCCTAAAAATTGTATAGTATTAACGTTTTTTTTGTATGCAGCAGCTAATAAAAGTTGTGCTACAATAGATTTCCCTTAAACTTAACTTCCTAAAAGTGATTTTTTGATTTGCAATTAAATTAATGATTTATCAAGTAAGATTGAAAGTGTCAGGAGAAAATTCTCTTTTAAAGGTGAAAAGTGAAGTTGATTAATTACAGCCAAGAAATTTGAGAAGAAGTTTTTTCAATAGCATGGTCAAAGACAAGACACCAACAAAACTAAGGAAATGGATATGCTTGTGTTGAGTGTTATACACTAAATCAGATTTTAAAATTGTTCTCGATGTTGTTTAAGCTACAAAATTGCACAAGAGGAGCTACAAACTCAATTTGATTGTGAAAAATAAATTCTTGTCAGACGAAACCTTGTTTGTAAATTTTTGGTCATCCTTAAATTTGAAAATAGCACTATCCCAATACTTTTTATTTTTTGTGCAGATAAGTAAAAGATGCAATTTTTTGCCAAATAATTTCATACATTTTTAACATGTCAATCATTTTGACGGGGTGCTGGGCGTCCGTTTGGGCGAAGACTGTTGACTGAATTTATATCGTTATGCAATACTAATGTTAAATAATCGAACACGAAAGCAATAAAATGCGAAAAAAAATTCGATGCAAAATATGGTTTTGCGAAAAAAAAAATATATGCATACATATGTATGTACATAGCTAAATGCTAAATATAAATACACTTGTCAAAACAATTAAGGGAACAAAAAAAAATCACTTTTTTTAGTGCTTTTTGAAAAGCTGTGGCTGAGTTCCAAAATTTAGAAAATGTTTTAATGCGGAAGTAATACCTAAATTATTCGTAAGCATCAGCAATGCAAACTTGATGCTTTGTAGATATATTGCATAAGTCTGACGTTTCGAAATGCAAAAAAAAAATTTAAATCGAAGCAGCTAAAAAAATTTTGGATGCGCAGTTTGCGCAGTAAATGCGCATCTGATGAATTTTGGAACTCAGCCTGTACCTCTGTGAAAAGTGGTCGTATTGAGACGAAACAAAAAGTTTTCTGAAGCTTTATATTTTTTGTATGGAGAAATTTTAGTAAATAATTTTTTTATGGTACCGTTTTTGCGCAATCATAACAAGCAGCACGACCAAAAATTTTCTTTTTTTTTTCTTTTTTTTTAACATTGTCATTTTCTTTGAATTTTTTTTTTTTTGAGCCAACTTAATGTTTTGTTTCGATAACTTGTTTATTCAGATTTATGTTCTTCTTTTTACGTCATTCTACAATTTTTTTTTCAGAAGAATTCTGGCTTTGAATGAAAAAACAGACTTTTGACTTTGACTACCAATATCTTCGCATGGAATGACGACACGAAAAATTAAAGGGTAGTTTTAAAAACTGGAATTAATATTCTACAAGATTTTTTCAAAACTTTATAATGATTATTTTTAATGGCTCCTTATCGTTACATTCAGAAAAGGTCAAAAAAACGACTTAAAAAAATCATTTGCTGAAATTTCTCCATAAATATAAAATATAAGGCTTCAGAAGGCTTTTTTTTCATCCCAATACGACCAATTTTCACAGAGATACAGCTCTTCAAAAAACACTAAGTGCCAGTTGTACAATCGTGGTTTAAATTTTGATCCGTGGTTCAGGAATTTTAACTCGCCGATTTCGACGGGTTAACTGAGGTTCAACGATGGTTCAAGGTTCTAATATGCACTAAAAGCCAATTACATGCCTGAACCATCGTCTAACCACAGTTAATCCGCCGAAATTGGTGAGTTAAAATTCCTGAACCACGGATCAAATATTTGTACAACTGGCCCTAAAAAAAAAAGTGATTTTTTTTTGTTCCCTTAATTGTTTTGACAAGTGTAAATTTGAAATGATTTAAGACGAGAAATATCAAAATGAAAAATAGGAAGAGAGAATTCTATACGGTGCCCCTATACGTTTCCACATCTTTGATTTTAATTTTGTTGTTCATCAAATAGAGCGTATAGTAAAGCTCAGCGGTGGATTTATGGAGGGCGTCGCTATAACACCCGATGTCATAATTTTTCAATCAATTATCGCTCAAGAATTGAAAAAAAAACGCATATTAATTTGTTAATCAATTGTTCACTTGGCGCTCACTTTGAAATTAATTTCTAATAACTCAATGAAGTTAATTTTCTTTTATTTTTGCTTCATCTTTCAATTTTAAAAGAATTTTTATTGTGTAACCAGATAGCAATATCTTATTACATTCACAATAGATTCGCCATTCTATGTACATACATAGTTGGCAGGTTAGGTAACCTTATTTTTTTTTTTCATTATTTTCTTTCCTCGGATTACAAACTCAAATCCAAATCAAACAATTTCCAATTTCAAAAAAAAGTTTTCTATACGGTTTGCTAAAAAATTTGTGAAAATGCCTTAACAAACGCTTTCCTATTTTGCAGCTGACATAAAACTTCTCACTCGTAAAATGTCATTCTTTGATCCATTGTCACTGAAAGTAGCGCTGAAGGATGTGGTCTGCTATTTGTCGCTCTTGGAAGCTGGACGGCCGGAGGATAAACTTGAATGTAAGTTAAACTTTTTTGACTTCTTATATTACGAACGAAGCTATAAAACATGTGCTCTATAGACACACGTACCTATTTTCGGTCTGTGTTTGAGAAATAGTTTTTTTTTTCCTTTTTACGGGAAAAGTTTAATGAATTTTTGCACTTCTCCATTCGGCACGGCTGGCACGTCCTGAGTAAAGGATCTGCTGAGTCTCGATGGCGTTAGCGATGCATCGTAGTGAAATGTATATAGCTTAGTGATTGGGTTTTGAAATTTGTTTTGGTTTCTTTTTTTTTATCCTTTGTTCTGTTTCCCAGTTATGTTCCGATTGTACGACACAGATGGCAATGGTGTATTGGATACTGCGGAAATGGATGCCATTGTTAGCCAAATGATGTCCGTGGCAGAATATCTCGGATGGGATGTTAGTGAATTGAGACCGGTAAGTGTTGTGGCTAGTATAATATATGTGATGCCTGAATGAAGTTCTTGTATTTTTTTTCTATTGTTTTATAGAAGTTTTATTTTAGTCGTTTTTTTTTTTTTGTATCTATAAAGAGTGCAAGTGCACCAAAGGTATGTGCTTTCCACAAAATCAATTAAATTTTTGTTTATATTTTATTTGCCTTAAAACTTTTTCAATTATTTGCATGACCTGGTGATGTGCATTTTTGTCAGGAGAACTAGTAAATTGGTTTTGTGGAGCAATGTTTATCATTTCTACGTATTTTAGTATTTCAATAATAATATGGTTGGAAATTAGGTTCTTTACTTAGCTTATATGTATATGTAGGATTGTAGGTGCCTTGCCTGGATATTTACTATATGCCACTTATTTCTGATATATCAGAAGAATAATTTAATTTAAGTAATGCTGTTGGTATTTGAGGTAACTTTTTAACGGTTAGTGCTACGAAAAAAATTTTGTATACCATTTTGGTGGGAAATAGCCTCAGCTACAAGATTGTTTAATACAATTTTTCTCTAGCGGAAAACCTTTTGCAAAACCCTAGTTTTTATGACTTTTGACCCCTTATACTATATTTCTTTGGGTGATGTGATTGAGAATGAGTGGAATGAACGAAACATAAATGCTTCCTCGGTCGTTTATTCAAAAACTGAAATGATTGACGTTGGGATTGATTGTGTCGGTTTACTGTGACTGCAATCAATCGTTCATTTTGATGAACGGTTCACAAAGACCGAATCAATCACGATTGACTAGTTAGACTGTTCTAAAAATAAATATGTCTGTTCACGTACTGTTTAAATTAGGGCTGTAAAAATAACGACAATATGAATACCCGTATGTTTACGTTACTTTCGATTCGAGTACGCGTTACTTTGGTATCGTTACTCGTTACTCTCTCTACTTTCGTTATGTTGGTATGTATACCATAAAAATGGGGAAGGCATTCCGGATTTTGTATTGTAACGATACGAATATGATTATGTATTTGTATGTGGTTCGGACTAGTTTTGACTAATTGGACTACATAATTACCCATTACACATGATTAAAACAAATTAAGTACGTTTTTTAGATTGGAGTTTTTGACACCTGTCAAAATAATCGTGTTCCAGTGGTTTCAGAGCATCGACACTAGGTGACACTAGGTAATATCCACCTCCTTAATCGATTGGCGTACTCCGTTTTGACATCTACCAAAATAATCGTGTTCGCCTTGTAAAATGATTTGCTTGAGAATGACTAGAACGACCGAAACGTACCTATCACCGAGTTCGTAAAAGTAAACATGCTAAACCACAGCTAAAAACAATCGCAAACAAAATGGTATTAAATATGTACATTTTGAATAAAACTTGATTTCAATATTAAGAGCAAACATCAGCGCTTCTAAAACAGTGAACATAATTTCATTTTCCTGCAGAAATGCGACTTGAATGTGGCAGTGTTGCCGAGGATTTACTTTCATGAACTCGACCTACGTATATCGTTCAGTATGGTATGTCTACATTATGTAGTATGTATACAAATAAATTGTCTCTTCGAATGTTTCAAAAGAGACATGCGCAGAACTGAACAAAAATGATAACTCAGAAGTCATTACCTTCTACATGTGAACTGTGGAACCAAGATTTGTTAATTAGTACTTTTCACAAACTAGGAATTTAATTTAATACTCCACTTAAAAAACTGCCTCTGAGTTAACTTTGTTTTAAATTAGCTAATGGTTTAATTTAAAAGCTCTGATTTAATTTAAAATTCGTTCAGCACTTAAATATTAGGTGCGTTTTATTGGTAATTCAAAGCTAGCGCAGCAATATAATTTCAATAAAACGCTATATCCACTTTTATGTCGACTCTCTATTTCTGTGGCTGTGTTCATATCCTTTTGTGAGTGAAAAACAATCTACGTTACCGACATAATCTACGTTAACGACATTCAAGGTTCAAGTCTACACTATTTTTTCACTTTTATATACACTAATTTACTGGCTTATTTATCCGCATTTTTGGTTTCGTTATTGTCCATCAAGGCAAATTTTACTGCGCTAGCTATAAAATTGCCAATAAAACGCACCTAATTTAGTTTTTAATTGCTGAAAAGATTTGATCATTTTGCGAACAGATTTGCACTTATTCCATTTTTTCATGTTTAATACAAAAAAAGATGCGTTCTAAACGAAATCTGAAGACGAAAGTTGCAAATTTTCTTGTATTGGAGATTTGATCTGTATTGTAAATAGACAGTCAGTTGAAATTGAAAACATTTTTTTATAGTGAACTGACAGTCTATGTGTGAATTTTATCGTCACCCATACCACTGATATATAGGCAATACTTTTAACATGAAATGTTCTATGCAGACATGTCTAAATAAAACAAGAGCAAGTTTATAGATTTTGAGAGAAGATTTTTTCACATTGCAATAAAAAAGAAAATAATAAAAAATGATAAGTATGTTCTTACGAATAATCTAATGGAGACAAAAATTAGCATATTAAAATTTAATTATTTCTAGCAACTGTTTTAGATTATTACCTAAAATATTCTTTTTAATTAAATATCCAAAATCCTTACTATAGCTATTTTGTTGCCTTTTTTTACTGATTTTTATTGCAATCTTAAAAGCCAAACAAAAACTAAAAATTACCTAAGAAGTGTGATTCACTTATGTACCTTCCTAACTTTTTATTTAAATAAGCAACTACTGTCAAGTACCTTATAAAATTTGTTTTCTTTAAAAATAAGTAGTATGTGTATTTTTGTTCAGATTTCTGCTCTTTTTTATCCTTGGAAAATTGGTTTCCTATAACAAAGGTCTTGTCGATGAACGATGAGTACATCAGCCAAAGTATTAAACAAATTAAATTAATGAAAGGCTTTCTATTTATCTTTATTTATTTATTTGTTTCCACTAATTCGTGTTTGTTTGTTTTAATAATAGCATTTAAATTCACATCTATCCTAATTTTGTGTACATATTTTGTGAAATTGTATTTAAAGGGAATAATAACGTGCACGAACTATTTTTATTCTTCGCAAAATCATGCTTTTTATTTTTAAATTTAGATAGGTACGGTTTTAGTACCTCTAAACTACCTTATTTTTAAATAAATATGTAGCTTATCAAAAATGTAAAAAAGAAGATAAATCAATCACAACGCAGTCATAAATCTAAGTAGACATAGCTAACACACAAATTAAATTATGTTTTTAGATATTACAAGAGATGATGGTGGAAATTGACTACGATGCTGATGGTACGGTATCCCTAGACGAATGGCAGAGGGGTGGGCTCACAACAATACCACTCCTAGTTCTTCTTGGTAAGTTCACAGTTCACACTTCACACCCTCTTCCACTATAGTTTGTCGTGTACCTATACATCGTTGTAATGAGGTTAAACCTTTTTGCCTCGTCAACGACATGATAGGCGATGTAAGGATGCGAGAAGTTTCATTTCCATTTCCTCACCCACTCACTACCGCCATTTTTTTTTATTATTTTTCTCAAAAGGACTCTATTCTATACAACAGTTTACTCATCATTTTATCTTATTTTTATTGTCACTCCTTTTGACAATTTAACCTCTTTTTCATTTTTTTTTTTGCTTGTCATTTGTATTTATTTTGTATTCTTTATTTTGCAGGAGTGGATAACACAGCTCTTAAAGAAGACGGAATTCATGTGTGGAGGCTGAAGCACTTTAGCAAACCTGCACACTGTAACCTTTGTCTAAATATGCTAGTTGGATTGGGAAAGAAAGGACTTTGTTGTGTGTGTAAGTAAAGTAAATAATTTTTTTTTATTCCAATTTGCTTAGTTTGTTTTTGTATATATGAACTTACACTTACACGTCACTAATGTAGGTACTAAAATTTGAATCTATAATATAGAGTCGTGCCGTTCTGAAAGTAGGTTGTGAACTAACATTTTTAGTTCTGAATATGTAAGGCTCTAGTTATGATATGAAAAAGGTTCCTGTAAAATTTATGCAAAAAGTGTAAAACAAGTTTATGGAATGTAAAAGGAATTGTTGACGTTTAAATTATTTTTTTTTGTACAAAATGTTAAAGGAGATTGTGAACAAGTAGGTAATCATATAGTTTATAGGATAGCTGAATTGTGCATGTATAGGTTAGGTATAATTATAATTAACAATGCCCCTTATTGAGCTTTATAAATATAACGACCCTTAGCTTCCTTTTTTTCGTAAGCCAAAAAATCATAGAACAAAAGTATGCAGATTTTGTAACCTATCGTTATAAGTAACGTACAAAATTTGAAATAGACCGCAAGTAAGTAGGGGCACTGAGCGCCCCTTGGCTTATTTTCTTAAAAGCTTTAAGACCGAAAGTGACAGTAGATAAAATTTAAAAAAATAAATTTGATGGCACAACAGCTCCTGAACAACTAGGGCCTAGTGACTTACATCTCGCAACCAACCATTCCTGTGTGCATATCTGCAGGAATGGAGGGGACCTACAGTTTATTGCCGAATCTGAAGGGCTAATGTGAGCGGCACTTTTCTATGACAAAAGATACTCTTAGGGCCATTTGCTGAAACGAAACTTAAATATTTAAGTTCAGCATAAGGGCTTATGTAACAGTTTACGCTGAGGAAAAAGTAGAACATAAGCGTTTAAGTTGAACATAAATATTTAAGTTTCGTTTCAGCAAATGGCCCTTAGAGGTTTTGTCAATTCCTCGCAAGAAGCAGTATCCGTTTTTTTTTTTTTTTTAATTTATTAAGTGCCGGATCGAACCTAGACCTCCGGCATGACAGTCCATCGCACTAACCATCACGCCACGGCTACTAAATGACTTTTAACCTACAGGTTTATTGTATACATGGAGAACTTGGCTCTTTTTTAACATTTATATTTTTCTGTTTAAAAAAAAACGAATTTTTGCTGGGCGGATCGCCCCCTTCGCCGCCCCTACGTTACGCCACTGGCCACTTCCCTTTACGATTGTTTTCCTTGTAGCGGACACCACGCCCCCTATATAGAAAACCCAACATTTTAGATTTTTTACTTTGCATTGGACTTTTCCCGAATCTGACTCTGTCTTTTCTCTTTCTAATTTTGACAGTTCTTTAATCAAGAAGAAGCACTAGATTGGGGAAAAACAACAATTCAAACAAACGTAAATACACACCGATACTGTTCGCGCCTTTAATAGTGTGTTTGTTTTCCCCCAATCTAGAGTTTTGTTTTGCTATTTCCTTTTTTTTTTGTGACGTTTGGGTTTGGTGGAAGTTAAGAATACACTAATACACCTCAAGGCCGGCCTACCGTTGTGCGAAATTACATGATTCTAATGTTTTGGTAAGGGCTTCATTATTTTGATGATTTCTGTCAGTCAGCGAGACAGTTAGTTACGGTTTTCTTGATTTTTGACGTCCTATATCTCAGGAACCACTAATGCTAATGAGTTGAAGGAGTTGATGAGTCGCCTGTGCTTGTCCCAGCTTAGCAAATATGGAGAGTTTAAAGCTTCTGACATTATTGGTTCAGAAGTTAGAGGGGGATCGAAAATCGCTTGAGTTATTTGTTAATGTAAGAAGGGGGCAGTGCCGAGAACTTGGCTGAGCGAGCACTACCGTGCCCTTTGATCTTGACAGGATAATGGAATTAAAACCTACTGACAAGACGGGTTAGTAATTTTGGTCAGATTTCAATTTTTGATATGATAGAAATTAGTTTTTTATTAATTATTTGGATTTAAAAAATGTACCTATTTGAATATTTTTTTTTTTTAATTTTCATAATACCCTTTTCGTCATAAGAATGTAATCATTGGTATTTTCATCCTGAGAATCATCATTTCTCTTTTTCTAAATGTATGCAAATTAAAATTTAAATATTTATAATTCTGCATTCTTAATGTCGGATGAGTGGAATACTTTCTTCCGCAAGATTTATCACGTTCGTCATAATTCTTATAGGAGTCAAAATACCTTTGCAACTGACTTGGCTTCCCTATATTATTTTTGGTTATATTTTTGCACTGACTGTTGATTCATATCTCCCTACATAAAGTACATATGTATATCATGAAATTCTTTTTGTTCAATCGGGCTGGGATGAATATGAATATTTTCTAAACAAAAAAAAATATCAAGTTTAAGGATTTTTTGTATTCAATTAAATATTCATCTATTTTTCTTTCCTTTTTCTTCATTTACAGTATGCAAATATACAGTACACGAGAGATGTGTTCAACACGCTCCAGCATCCTGTATCACAACCTATGTTAAATCAAAGAAAGCCAAAGGGGGGGGTGACCTCTTGCATCACTGGGTCGAAGGCAACTGTTATGGGCGTTGTTCCAAATGCAGAAAACGTATAAAGTCGTACCATGGAATAACAGGACTAACATGTCGATGGTGTCACATGATGGTATGTTATATATTTATGTACAACAATAAAACTATATTAAAGTTTCTCCTCTCTTTGTGCGAAGACTGTCAACCAAAATATTTGTTTTCAAGTGAAAGTGTGTTTGTTTTATACCCATGTACTGTAAATACACATGTCTAACCTGATTCTGATGATATAACTCGACTCAAAGTGTCAAAGAGGTTTATAATGGAAAAAACACCTATTCGGCCCTCGCACAAGTGTAATATAGGTATTTGAGATTACCAACAAGGGATTCCTTTGCAATTTTTTGCAAATTGAATTAAAAAACAATTCTGTTGCTTTGCAAAGAGCTTTTCGGATTTAGCCTCAGAGTATAAAATGGAAGTTTTCAATTCTATTTTCTTTTTCTAAAATTTGACAAAGATAGATTTTCTAGGAAAAGCAATTTCCTTAAAATACATTTTTCTGAATATACCTGTACACTTGCGCCAAAAAAAAATGGAATCACCCTCTTACTTGTAATTGACATGCATGGACATTATGGTATCGTTAAAAAGCTGGAACCATAAGCTTTAAATCAAGGTTATTTAGCGTATTTCGTAATACAATTGTTAACTTTGCCTGTCAGCAGTGCTGTAGTAATAAGAACATTTTTTTTATGAGTTTTGTAAAAACATAACCAAGAAATCGATGAACTAATATAGCATCGCTCGATGCAATTATGCGTTTTGCGTATTGTTGCTACGGTTTAAAAAATTTGCTGTAAAAATTTTGCACCCTTAAATGAAAGGATAAGTAAATTTAACCAAACAATGACAACGAGGATGACATTTATAGACTGATTTTCAACAGTTAATGTGATAATTTTGTTAACTCTTCTGTCTGTGCCTCCACCTACAGCCCAAAACGACTGAAGCGATCTTTCTCAAACTTGGAGCAACAGATTTTCGGGTGAATCCCCAGAGGGGAGATCGAGATTTATTTAAGGTCAAAAAATAACGGTATACCTACCTGCCAAACAACCGTTTTGAAAAAGGATATTTATCCCGCAAATGGCTATAACGATTTTGATTAAAATTTTGTGTGTACTAATGCTGGTATGGGCCTTCATTTTGGTAAACAAAAAAATCTTATTAACGGTACCTGCCATAAAACCGTTTTTTTTTATTTTCGACTTTATCGTTAATGGCTCCACCGATTTTGATCACAAGTTTTACCATATGGAGTTCCTTTTAAGTTTTAATAATACTGCATACAAATATTTTCAAAAAAATATTTTTTCTAACAAATTTCAAGAAATTTTAATGTACATACATAAAAACTATTTTTTTAAGAAAAACGCTTTAACGATTTTTGAAATTTTTTCTGGATGAGTTCATTTTTTTTCAAGAATTTAGATGGAGTTTATTATTCTGAGATTAAAACATTTGAAGTAATTGTTTTATCATTTTAAGGAACGTGTTTAATGCTTTTAACTTGCGATATTTTTGTTGCATAATCATTGCTATTATACATGTATTTATAATACACTCCAATCTTTAAAAATCAAAAAAACTTTTGGTATAAGAGTAAGTTCATAGGATCTAGTCGTGCATTTTAATTTCCTGCCCTTAAACGTGACCATAAACATTAACATAAACATTATATCCATAAAGATTGTTCACTGAGACAACGAATTATTTGCGGCAAACGAAAAAAAAATGCCCAATCGACTTATTCGTTTATAATATTGCAGCAAACATTTGAGCATTTACTGCAAACGAATTCAGTATTTGTGTCAAGCGAATAACTAAGTTTTGTAAACTAAAATAGCGTTTGCGGCGAATGAAAGGCGAATTTTTTGCAAAGGAATTTAAACGGACAAAAAATGATTCCATTTTTTTGTCCACCACAAATGTAGGTAATCTTAGATGAATTATTATATAGTATAAGCTTTTTCATTTAAAATCTTGATTTATTATTTGATATGCTTTCAAACTGAAACCTACGAGTACATTCCTGAAAGAAAAAAAAAGATACAATTGATTAAAATTTAAAACACGTATCTATTTATGTAGTTAAAATTAGTATTGGACCGAGAGCTGGTGAACGATTTGTCAAAGTGTTTTATACAGCTCCATGTTTTGTGACATATCATTCGCATCACGGTTTGGAAAAAGGCTTACTATTGTACTGAATTTTGTACTATTTAATTTTCCCAGTACGTAAATACCACTTTTCAACTTTCAATACTATTTCAATTATTGGCAAAAGACCAATACTGAAGTTTTCATCACCTGAGCTTATCGCATCACTCAAGTGCTAGTTTGGCTTAAGTCTTATGAAATTCTTTATATTGATTTCGTGCAAAAAAATCGAGATTTTCATGCAGATAACGATAATTGAAAAGTTAAAAAATGTAAGTACTTTCCGAATTTAAAAGTTTGATGCGGTAAGAACTCGCCTCAGTTTTGCATAGCTACATACATTACAAGAAAATTTTATTTCGTATCTTAAAAATTAAAGAAAATAATCAATTTAAAAAAAAAATTAAACAAGCTGAGGCAGTTTCTGAAAAATTGTATGAAAATGTAAAAAAAATTAAAAACCAAAATGACGTGTTTTTAAAAAATTCTCCGCGAAAAAAAAAAAACAAGTTAACCAAATATTCTTCAAACATAGGTCAAATATTTTTTTATATTTCCAGAAATATTCAACAAAATACCTACTCTGATTCTGATTTATCTCAAATTATTTATTAAACGTAAGATTTTTTAAATAATTTAAAAAATATACCGATTACAAAAAAAAAAAATAAAACGCACGACTGGATCGCACAAACTTGCTCTTGTTGTAAAAGTTTCTTCGAATTTTAAAGATTGAGTGTATTATAAGTAAATAATTTTTTTTAAGTAACTTAGGGCTTAAATTGAAAAATTATTAAAAATCAACATAATTCGAAAAAAATTTATTAAAAAGTCTTCTCAAATTGTTTTGAGAGCTAAAAAAAAGTACACCATCTGATTTCTTTAACTAATCTTAGTTTTGGAGAAAAAAAATTAAAATCGTAGGAGCGGCTTTTTTTAAATTAATTTTGTATATTTAAAATTTTGTAAAAAATTTTAAGAAAAAAAATTGGTACACAGTTTTTTAGTATTTATTTATGTTGACTTAAAAATTAAATTTCGAAAAAAATTATCTACCCGTTTTTGAATTATCGAATTTTCAAAAACAAAATTTGAAATTTTTTTTAAAAATCCAAAATGTGTTTTTTTTTTGAATATCTTGAAATGCAGTATGATTTTAATTTTTAAGAAGCTTTTGTATACTGATTTTGTTTTTTGGCAGATTAAAATCAGTTACACACATAATGAGATACTCCAAAATAAAGAAAATGGTTCTATGAGAGATACCCTTAATACTAGCTAACTGTAAATTTTGTTTTTTGGCAGATCGTAGAGCATACTAACATTAGTATTTAGAACAATTTTAGTCCAAATCGTAGGAGTCGTTTTCGAGAAAATTTATATTTTTTGTAACGTTTTTTTTAATATTTATATGGAAGGTACCCTTAATTTAGACTATAAGAAAAATGTTTGTTTAAAATATTTTAAATAATGTTAAAAAACCAATTGTTACCAAGTTTTATGAAGATCAACCAAGTCGTTTTCGAAATATGTATTTGTTTTTCTAAAACAATAAATTAGAGACTTTTTTTAAAAATCCAAAAAAGTTTTTTTTTTTCTCCATGAAAAACATTATCAAAATCAGTCTATTACTTTTCGAGAAAAACGAAAACAAAAAAATGGATCTATGGGAAGTACTCAACCTGTTTTTGAAAATTTAATTTTCACAAAAAGGTAGCACATACTTAATAAAATTTATTGATTATTTTTTAGAAAAATCTGTCGAGCCATTTTTGAGAAAAATAAGATTTCCTAAAAATGCTAAGAAAAAATTAAATGGCAGGTACAGTTATTTTTGGTCCTAAAAGGAAAATGAAAAAAATGTTTGATCAAAATTTCGAGTTCAATTTTTTTTACGAATCCAAAACATGCCATATAGTATCTAAAAAGTGAACAGTATTTGATCCCAAAATTAAGATGGGCAGAATACTCAAACCAAGTCTTCCTATAACGATGGCAACATCCAATAAAACAATGAATTCCTGTAGAATTCACGATTGGAAAAATTTCGGTACATTTTTTTCAGCTTTCAGTACAATCGACAAAAATCGATTTCCATCACTGATTCGCATGAGTGCATACTACTTTACATACCAATCGATATCTAAGTCCATCGAGACCATCACAATCGTAAGACAGAAGTGAGTTATTATAATTAACGAAACTTCTAATAAGGAGGATGCCATGCCCTCGGAATTACAAATCTCAGATGATTCCATTGCATGTATGCAAGTCATATTACCCTACCAAATTTCATTATTCTTCAATAAATCAGAAAAGCTCCATTTAATTAATAACAATTCTTATAAAGTAGGTGGGTTTTTCAAACACATAAAAATTACATTCTTTGTCAATTATTTTTTTAATTTTTAATGTGATAAGTGAATAGACAATTATTATTATTTAAAACCCAATTAATAAAACGAAACCCATTTTCATTCAAACGTTTTACCTTTGAAAACTTAAATTAATTTTAATTGGAGCTGAAGAGCCTTTTTTCATTCAGAGCTTATACAGTCAGTGCGTAGCGTACATACACCTGTATTATACATATAACTTCTTTGAAAGAAGCTCGAGTTTTGTTTTATAATTGACATTCATAAAAGACACGTTTCCATTCCATTATATTTATGTCATCCTCTGACTCAGTTCTCGCAATTGTACTCTTCATAATATACAAAGAAGTATTTATGCAAATCGAACAATGATCTATTTATATTCCATAACTCTTAAAGACGGGACGATTGTTGTGGCCTTTTATTAAATAATCCATAGACGAAAAATATTAAACAAATTTTCATTTAATTTCAATTAATTTAAAAAAAAAATTACATCTCTTATACTTTCTAGTTACACAATAGATGTGCTTCGTCTGTGAAAAAAGAGTGTTTACTCGGAGAGTATGCTGATTTAATTGTCCCACCTACCGCAATCTGCCCAGCTGTTCTCGATAGACAACGATCAGTTAATCAATCAAGTAGTTTTAAGGTATTTTAACAATTTTATAAAAACGTACTATTTTTAAGCATTTAAATCAAAATCAACAACTCACTAACAAATTTTCTTTTATTTCAATGCGTTTAATTAATTTTGTGTGACTAACCTATTTTGAAATGTATTTATTTATGTTTACTTAAAGTCATCTCAAACACAGGTTACGCATTTCCAAATCACACCCTCCGAAACAGGTTGTCCGCTTCTAGTATTCGTCAATCCAAAAAGTGGTGGGAGGCAAGGTGACCGTATTTTGAGAAAGTTCCAGTATATGCTTAACCCGCGACAAGTTTATGACTTATCTAAAGGAGGACCAAAGGAAGGTTAGTTATTTCATAAAATCAAAGGAAATAAAATATAAATATAAATATAAATGTAAATATAAATATAAATATAAATATAAATATAAATATAAATATAAATATAAATATAAATATAAATATAAATATAAATATAAATATAAATATAAATATAAATATAAATATAAATATAAATATAAATATAAATATAAATATAAATATAAATATAAATATAAATATAAATATAAATATAAATATAAATATAAATATAAATATAAATATAAATATAAATATAAATATAAATATAAATATAAATATAAATATAAATATAAATATAAATATAAATATAAATATAAATATAAATATAAATATAAATATAAATATAAATATAAATATAAATATAAATATAAATATAAATATAAATATAAATATAAATATAAATATAAATATAAATATAAATATAAATATAAATATAAATATAAATATAAATATAAATATAAATATAAATATAAATATAAATATAAATATAAATATAAATATAAATATAAATATAAATATAAATATAAATATAAATATAAATATAAATATAAATATAAATATAAATATAAATATAAATATAAATATAAATATAAATATAAATATAAATATAAATATAAATATAAATATAAATATAAATATAAATATAAATATAAATATAAATATAAATATAAATATAAATATAAATATAAATATAAATATAAATATAAATATAAATATAAATATAAATATAAATATAAATATAAATATAAATATAAATATAAATATAAATATAAATATAAATATAAATATAAATATAAATATAAATATAAATATAAATATAAATATAAATATAAATATAAATATAAATATAAATATAAATATAAATATAAATATAAATATAAATATAAATATAAATATAAATATAAATATAAATATAAATATAAATATAAATATAAATATAAATATAAATATAAATATAAATATAAATATAAATATAAATATAAATATAAATATAAATATAAATATAAATATAAATATAAATATAAATATAAATATAAATATAAATATAAATATATATAAATATTCATAACACATGATTTTAAATATCTTGATCAAATTTCTCATCATAAATTTATTTTAAAATTCTTAGGTTCATACAATTTTGGCTACATTTTGTCCCAGAAACCAGATTATACTTTTTCTGAGGATTTTTTTTTTTGATTTCGGGATTTCTGCATAATGCGGAAGGAACTCGATCCATGCTTGTGACAAATGGCCACCCACTGAATCTTAACATTTTATTTTTTGTTGCATTTTTAATTTGTAATTTCTCAAAAACCTGATATAATGCAGCAATTTGGAGGCCGGCTTTGAATACAAGACAACAAATACCTTTGAAGAACTATAGTCTGGTTTCTGATACAAAATATGTGAAAACATC
Source organism: Epistrophella euchroma (assembly GCA_947049315.1). Classification (NCBI taxonomy): domain Eukaryota; kingdom Metazoa; phylum Arthropoda; class Insecta; order Diptera; family Syrphidae; genus Epistrophella; species Epistrophella euchroma. The sequence continues at coordinate 111,774,293 of OX346245.1, read as the reverse complement.
TCTGTAGTCATTATTTATCAAAACAATTTTATATAAAATTAATATCTTTTTATAATTATTTTATTGTCTTGTCTAACATTATTAACATTATTTTTCCAATTTCGATTCACATATGTGTGCTCTCTGGCTACTTTCAATCAATTGAAAATAAAAATAAAAAAAACTTTTACAAGGACTAACATTGTTCAAGGATTTGCCAAGTTTTAAAGTCATTTGCTGCGGTGGTGATGGCACGGTCGGTTGGGTCCTCGAGGCAATGGGTATGGACAGTCGTGCATTGTTGTGTAGTCATCTTCTGTAATTGATTTTTTTTGTTTTTTTTTTTTGTTTAAACAAAAAAAAAATTGTTTCCGTCTTCCCTATAATTTCAACTTTTATCTGCCCCTTGCAACAGATTCCATTCAGCTGCAATCACAACCAGCCATTGGTGTGATTCCATTGGGAACAGGGAATGATTTAGCTCGATGCCTGAGATGGGGTGGCGGATATGAGGGTGAAAATATCCCCAAGCTAATGGACAAGATAAGTAGATCGACTGTTGTGATGCTGGATCGATGGAGTATAGAAGTGACTAATTCTGCACAAATAGAAGAGATTCTTAGGCCAAAGGTGAGTGGTTGATAATTAACTTATGAATACACTTTTTCACCTGCTTGATTGTTTGAGTTTTGTTTTTGAAAATGAATTTAGAATGATGAAGGATACTTTTCTTCCAATAAGTAATAAAAAACTTTTTTTTTTCAATCAATTTAAACTCATATGAAAGAGCATGAAATTAAATTAAAAGTTGAAGCACCTACGTTTAGATTTTCGTTGATAGGACTCTTCCTATCTACGAGAAAAAGTTTTGTTGACTATAATTAAAAAAAAAAATTAAAACATCACACGGATGATGTTATAGCTCCAGGCAAATTAAACTTGTACTTTAAATTTTTTGTGGAAACTAAGTATTGCCTAAAATAGGGTTGGGTATAACTCATCATGGTCGAACTCATCATGAACCAACTCAACACAGAACAAGTCATCATATTCGCAACTCATCATAGGACAACTCATCATGGGACAACTCGTCATGGGACAACTCATCATGGGGCATGATGAGTTGTCCTATGATGAGTTGTTCCATGATGAGTTGTCCCTATGATGAGATGTACCCTATGATGAGTTGTACCCTATGATGAGTTGGGTTGTGATGAGTTGGGTCATGTTCAGCTGCGGCATGATGAGTTAGATATGACGAGTTGCGATGATGCCCCTAAAATAGCTCTAAATTTGGACTGAGGCTATTGATTTTGTGGAGTGAAAGGCTAAAATGGAAAAATTTACTTTATTATTAATGCTCGAAAACTATCATTTTTTTTTTGAAGGAATGTTTACAAAATTTCTAACAAAAATTTGGTAGATTCATTGCTGAATCTGGGTCATATACAAATTTTAAGAAAGTGAATGGGCACCACGCCCTCTATATGGAAAACTCTGCTTTACCATTGCACAAAATTACAGATTCTAAAGTGTCGAAATGTGTTCCATAATCTATCAGTCCGTTACGGTTTTCGATATTTATATCTTGGGATCCACTCAATGCTAAAGAGGAGGAACGTTTAGTACTTATTACCAGCCAAACCCATTTTTGCCGCATCAAAAATTAATACAGCTTCAAGAACAATGATAAAGAGGTTGAAAGGTGGTGATTTTACCAACTTTAAAGGAGTAGCAACTTACAACTCTCAACCATTCGTGGGGACCTACAGTTTATTGCCGAATCCGAATGGGATATAGCGGCAGCGGCACTTTTCCTACAAGAGATACTCTTGGAGGTTTTGTCAATTCCTTGAAAGAGGAAGAAGCGGTTTTTTTTTTCTTCAATTATTAGGTTGTGAGGCTGGGGATTGAACCTAGACCTTCAGCATGACAGTCCATCGCACTAAACATTACGCCACGGCTACTTACTCGACGATGGATTTGCCGGACCTAAAACTACACAGATCGTTGACAATAGGTTTAAAGCGATTATACAGTATGCACTTTTGGATCTATGCAGTCTGACGAAAGACATGGTGCAGGAGCTACCTCGCGTTGAGGAAAAAGATCAGGTCTTTGATTTTCAGTTCGGAGAGTTCATTGAGGTCGTCAAATAAAAGCTTTTCCAAATGACTGCGCTCTCAATCTGGCCAGAGCGGATATTTGCAGAGGAAATGAAAGACAGTTTCCTTTTCCGGCAGTGAGTATATTGTGAGACATGCCCCCCAACCTCGCCGCTTATTCTCCGATAGGCCAGTGTCCAGAGAAAGTCGCAACGACACCCTCGTCTAGGTACGCATATCAGGTCCGTTGTTCGGGTTTTGCTATAGGTGGGATGAATCTTTCTAGATATAACGCAGTTAGCTAAATAGCACCACCTACTACGATTAGATTCTGGATGAAAAGTTGAGAATATATAATATGTATTGTCCTTCATAACACCAATAGGTATGTTGACTCTTTTTTGCCAAGTGAGTGATGAAGGGCTGACCCTTATCGCTCGTCTGCCCGCTTATTTTCCTCAATGCTACAATGACCTAGAACCCAGATAAAGGTTATATAAGCTTGCGAGCTTATCACCATTTTATTGGACCAGTTTAGAAGACAAAAGTGTCGAAATAATTTCTTTAACGGATGCCTGACTGTCTGTCAGGATGGTTTTGTATGTCAAGTGGTAAAAGGTTTAGAAAAATGCTTAAGAAATCCGTTGGGCATTTTCGTAAGGCCTCTATGGATTGAACCTTAGCTGTTTTCTGAACCTTTCTAAGTTAGTAGATGTTATACGCTTTATTAAGGCGGGCCACCATTCAATTGAACCGTACGTGAGTATTGGTCGTACCATGGCTGTTTACGTCCATAATATCATCTTCGACTTTTTACTGACTGTTTGACTATAGTCATAGAAGGCTTATTAAGGATTTCTTAACCCGTTTTTTAAATATTCAGTTTCCAGTATAATTTAGGGTCAAGAACTACGCCCAGATATTTCGCTCTGCAATGAATGAGTTTGGTCGTTGATTCGGGGTATTTTATGTTTAGTAGTAAAAAGCATCAGTTTTATTTTGGTACGTCTTATGACTGGATATCACTAACCGCACTTTAGGTGTGAATCAGTGATGGAAATCGACTTTTCTTGATAGTACTGAAAGCTGAAAAAAAATAGTACTGAAAATGGCCAAATAGTACCGAAATTTTTCCAATCGTGAATTCTACAGGAATTTAATATGTTATTGGTTGTCATCGTTAGAGGAAGATTTGGTTTGAGTATTCTGCCATCGACCCCTTGCAGCCATCTTGACTTGGAGATCAAATACTGGTCGATATTGAAGGTTTGAATGAAAGAACAACAACTTGAGTGAGCTACCACCAAGTTTTATAGGCTGGAGTTATAGCTATTTCACGGTCGCCAGGCCGATCATCAGACTCCTTTAGTGGTGCTTAGTCTATTTATGTTCAATTTTATTCGAAAAACCATTTGCCCACTGAGGCTAGAACTTAGGTTCGAGTTCGTAAAACCATTTGCCCTACTGGGGCGACCGTGAAATAGCTATAACTCCAGCCTATAAAACTTGGTGGTAGCTCACTCAAGTTGTTGTTCTTTCATTCAAACCTTCAATATTAATATGATGGTGCGAAAGCTTTGCAGCCTACACTGCGCGTGTGTTATCACACAAAAAACTCTTTCACTGGTCGATATATTTTTTAAATGTCACATACGTATATATCGACAAATTTTGAAAAATGTAAAGCCTTACCTACATTCAAGACTTTTTGCAAAAAGTACAAAAGTGGAAAACTAAAACATGCGCTAGAAATGCCTGAGTACGAAAAAGCTTGCGGAAATAGTGTTTGATATGTCATTTCACATTGATACTGCAGTTAAAACAACATTTTTTCGCACACAGGCATCTCTAAGAATATTTTTGTAGGACCCGTGTTTGAGGAATATTTGGCTTATTTGTTTTTTTTCGCGGAGAGAATTTTTTAAAAACATTTTTTTCGAGAGAAAATTTTAATCGTTTTTTTATATCCCTATATTTTTTCATATTTGGAATTATTATTTTCGAAAACCGTTGACATTTTTTTAAGGAAAAATACTTTTGTTTATTCATACAAGGTTTCCTTTAAATTGTGGACTAAGCTTTGAGGGATGATTCCTGCGATCATTCTAAGAAGCACAAAATTTATGGGGGAAAAGTTCTATCCCCCCTTTCTTTTTTAGTTCTTAAGAAACAAACATAAAGGGACAAAATTTTAGACGATTTAGTATGATGTTAAAACTTTTTTAGTAAGATGCTAAGATAATAAGAGCATTTTCGAAATTTTAAACGAGTTACAATTTTACTAAAGTTAAAATATCATACTAACTCCAAATGTCACTTTAACAATTATTACATATGTGAAAATGGCGTGATATGTCACTTCTTTAGGTGTGTTTAGCTGGATTTTATTGAGGAAACTGGTTTAGTATGATACTAGTTAAAAAATGTTTGTTTGTCTAAAATTTTGCGCCAAACTTTTTATATTGGTTGTTTGTATGACGCAAAAATATTATTCATAATTAAAACCCTTTTTTCCGTTGTTTTTTTTTTTTTTATCCATTCATAATTTTTTTTTTTGAAATTTTGACTTTGAAATTTAATTTCTCAAAAACATTCACTTAAACAACATGAAACATAAGATTTAATAAAAGATTTTCAATTTTTCAGAAACTGCCTCATTTTGTTTAAAAAAGTTTTACAAAATTTATTATTTTCCTTAATTTTTTAGATACGAAAAATATTTGTTAACTATGTATAGCTATGCAAAATAGAGGCAAATTCCCACCACATCAAACATCTATGAACATTCGAAATGTACCTACATTTTTTAAATTTTCGATTTGTTAGAAAATCTCAATTTTTTTTAAAGAAATAATTATGTTGAGTTTCATCAGACTTAAACCAAACTTGCACTTGAGTGATGCGTTCGACTCAGGTGTGAAAATGTTAGTATTGGTGTTTTGCCAATAATTGAAATAGTACTGAAAGTTGAAAAGTGGTACTTACGTACTGGGAAAATTAAATAGTACAAAATTCAGTACAATAGTAAGCCCTTTTCCAACCGTGGTATGAATCAACTTAGCAGGTCACTTTTTCCGTTGCAGATTAAAAAGTATATAGTAATTAGCTGCTACTTAATTGCTTATTAGTTACGCAAAAAAAAAATTAATTTCTCTGTTGGTTTGTGAAAAAATGGGTATCCTGCTAAGTTGACGTCAACTTTAGCAGGTCAACTTTCTCTAAACTATAGGTAAACGGTCCGGGGGTGGATGTATGTATATATTAAGAACTACTTCATTGCTAATACGTTACGCAAAAAAAATTAATTGCTTTATTGGTTTGAGAGAAAATGGGTGTCCTGCTAAGTTGACGCCAACTTAATAACAGCTCAACTTTCTCAAAAAAAAAAAAAACGGTCCGGGAGTGTATATATATTAAGAACTACTTCATTTCAAATTAGTTATGCAAACAAAAATTAATTTCTCTGTTGGTTTGCAAGAAAATGGGTGTCCTGCTAAGTTGACGTCAACTTAAAAGCAGGTCAACTTTCTCTAAACTATAAATTAACGGCCCGGGAGTGGATACATATTAAGAACCACTTCATTGCTAATAATTTATTATTATTATTATAAAAATCCTTTATTAGAAAACATAAGATTACAATAAAACCGAGTTTAAAAAAGAAAATAGAACAATGACATTAAATGCCGGCTGTCGAAATAAGTTGACATATTCTTACATTTACTAAAAATAAGTAATTATCTTCCCCTATGAAAAATTGTTTGGGAGGTACATAGCATACAACAAATTTTTAAACTAAAAAAAAAAAAAAACATTGTGTACCGCAAAACTATTAAAAAGAGAAAGAAAAAATAAAAAAAAACAATATAAAATTATAAGATAAAATTACAATATAAAATTACAGTAAAAAATTATTTCTATATTTTAAGGCATGATCGCAGTATCTAAATAGAACTCCCCAACCGTATTTCCCGTTTAAAATGTCTTTGGCTTCATCACGAGAGAAAGAACTCTTTGAAAAATAAATTCTACGCAATTCTTGCAGAATTGGGCAGGCAGCAAGAAAGTGATAAATATCTTCATTTTCGTTTTTATTACAAAGATTATACAAATAGTTAGAAGATCTTGTCTGTGCGGCATATAATTCAAACTCAATATTTCAACTCGCGCTTTGAAAACTAAGCTGATTTGATACGGTGAAAACGCATTTTTAAAGTAATTGTTTGCATTCAAAGAATGACTCAATTCCCTATATGTAAGTCGACTTGATGACATTTGAGCATTATGGATACATTGGAGATAAAATGACTCGTCAACCTTTGAAATGCATCGATAGAATTCTTCCTGCCAATTTTCAATTGAATTAATCGATAGTTGCAGAAGCGTTCCGTGTATTCTAGCAATATCAAACCATTTCTTAAACGGAGTAAGATTGTATCTGAACGCATATTTCATTATTTGGTTTTGCAAATTATCCGTAGATCTTTGAATTACCTTTATAATGTAATCTGCGTTGGCTTTCAAATTTTTAATATATATTTGCGAGATTCCTGCTTCAACGTGTATGGCATATGTAGGTGTTGTGCTGGGTAATTTAAAGATTCTTTTAAAGAAGAAACGTTGGACTACTTCAAGACTTTCTATATAATGAAAACCAAAAACTTGGTTAGCATAACAGAGGCAGGTATTTATTGTAGCATCAAATAATCTAAATTTTGAGGCCATGTCAACTTTCTGATTAGCAAAAAATTTGCTCCACATTAAGTTGATGGCTGTTTTAGCAACCGAGCATTTCTCTGCTATGTGCGGACGTAGATCAAGATTTCTTGAGATTAAAAAGCCGAGGTATTTAAAATCTTTTACCAATTTTCTGAAGGTAATCTCCTCCTGTTGCTTGACTCGAAAACCATTTTTTTTGACTTTGCTGTGTTTATTTGCAACTCCCAAATTTTGCAATAATCTTGAAGGCGATTGATCTGAAGTTGTAGAGTTGAGGGGTTATCTGTTAATAAGACAAGATCGTCGGCGTACAGAAGAACGTTAACATTCAGGTCTCCTAACTTAACACCACCAGGCAAGGCTCGCGAAACATCATCAATAAAAAGAGCAAATAAAATCGGGCTCAGAACACAACCTTGTGGGACGCCTAAGTATGTGTTAAAAAAGTCTGAGGATAAGGTACCGTTTGACACACACGAAGAAGTATTGGTGACAAGTTGCTTGTAAAGCCTCAGGAACTTTGAAGACAAGCCGAGCATCGATAGTTTATACATTAAAGAATTTCTATTAATGGTGTCAAAAGCTGATTTGAAGTCGACAAAAAAAGCAAATAGTTTTTTATTATTATCAGTGTAACGCCTAGCAATACTGGTAAGGGCAAATATTTGATCGACTGTCGAAAAACCTGATCTAAAGCCTGCTTGGAAAATACTGAGTTTCTTATTCATTTCAACCCATTTCATTAGCCTGTGGTAGAGAATATTAGTAAAAATTTTCCGTAAAACAGGCTGTATTGAAATACCTCTGTAATTTTCCGGACGATTGCAGTCCCCTTTCTTGTGTAAAGCGCAAATTGACGACTTTAAAAAAGATGAAGGAATAACCTCGCTGCTTAAAAGTTTGTTTAAAAATATCAAAAGCATATCTAGAAAACTAGATGTCGAATATTTAAAAAATTCAATTGGAACACCTTCTGCTCCTGAAGCCTTATTATTTTTCATTTTTTTCAGAGTTTGTTGTAACTCGGATAGTGATATTTGATCGTCAAGCAATTCTATGTAGATATCGGGTTGAGCATAATGAAAAGAGGAAAGTGAGAGAGAAGAAGGACAAAGAAGTTCTTTAAAATAAGCTGCTAATTAATTATGCACAAAAAATTCATTGCTCTATTGGTTTGCGAGAAAATGGATGTCCTGCTAAGTTGACGTCAACGTAGCAGGTCAACTTTCTCAAAAATAGAGATAAACGGTCTGGGAGTGGATATATATTGAGAGGCTACTTAATTGCTAATTAGTTACGCTAAAAAAAATGAATTGGTCTGTTGGTTTGCGAGATAATGGGTGTCCTACTAAGTTGACGTCAACTTAAAGAAGGACACCCATTTTTTTCACAAACCAACAGAGCAATTACTTTTTTTTTTTGGTAACTAATTAGCAATTAAGTAGCAGCTAATTACTGTTTACTTTTTAACCTGCAATCGAAAAAGTGACCTGCTAAGTTGATGCACATGCACTTTAGGTAGATATGTATGTAGGTCTATTGGACGGAATTTTTTTTTTAAAGATGATTGATCTCGGCAGGCTTCTCTTCTGACCTTGTAGCCTTGGATATATCACTTCACCCTTCAGTTTTCCTAGAACTTTCAAACAAACCCTCAATAGACTCAATAGACTTCCTTGTGCTCTCCAGGGAAGTAGGCGATCCTCCCTTTTTTTTAACCGTAGGGCTTTCGGGCTATTCTCTCAGAAGCTTTAATTCTAGTCTAGTCTTCAGCATTGATTAGTAAGCCTAGTTCAGGTCTTGACTCACTTCCCCAACCAATTATTTCAGTAATTCAAACATATTTACAAATAAACAATGTTAGTACCACCTTCCAAATTAATTTAATCAATTCATTAAATTTATCATACCTACCTAAATAAGTTAAGATAATTGAATTATTCACTTTCATTTCATTCATCATTTCAGCTTTTGTCTTATTCAATTTAAAATTTCTCTTCATCAGGTCACTCTTCATTCCAACATGCAAAATGTTATCGAATTATCCCAGCGGGTTATTGTCGAAAAGTCCGTTATTGAATCCTGTGAAGAAACCCACAGCAACAGTACCACCAACACAACATACAATGAAAACAATATGCGAAGCATATCAATGTCAACAATCCAAACATCCAAAACTCGAGAAGAGCACAGCCATTTCATAAGCACAAGTCCTCCCCCCCTATCGCCGTCGCCACTCTCGCATCCTCCTCAACTATCACCACTTCAATTACAGCCCAAAGAGGAGACAACAGAAGATAAACACACAAAAGACTCAAGCAAAACGGATGCAGATAATCAGAATAATAATCAACAGACAATGTCAGGATATCCACCGACAACAACATCACCAGTAGCTCAAGCTGTCAGGAACCTCACAATACCATCGACGCCAACAACGCCAAGCATATTCGATGCAAATAGTAATCCTCAACTGCCATCTCTGGATGAGGATGTAGGAGATGGCAATGGCAACATTCCGCTGACCACCTCCGGGAGCATTCAAAGCATTCCAATTCAGAAACCAATAAAAGTTCAATCGGAAAAAGATTGCTCTGCTCCGTACAACATCATCAATAATTATTTTTCTGTTGGAGTGGTGAGTCCTTTTATAGAAATGTTAAGATTCCTAGAACCTAGAACAATTAATTTTGAATTTATTTGTGTGTTTGTGTGTGTTGATCTCGAGTGTGAACGATTCTGAGACCGAAGCTCAAGGCGTCGTCGAACAGAGTCCCATATTTCAAACCGAATCACATCGTGTGATATAGTGATATGCTCTATTCCCTTGAACGAAAATAATCTAGAGCACAGAAATAGAGCTTGGAGAGTTTTCGGGTCTGGGTTATGCTTGTGGCATTTTCGCAGAAATTTAATTTCACGTTCCGATGATCATAGACGAGGTCAATTATGTGTTCTACGTATACTTATAAAAATGTACTTGTACGTTAGAAGTGGTTTAAGAGGGATTTGGTTGCGATAGAAATGTTTCCACTGAAAATATCCTTTTTTTAGTTTGGATACTATATTCCCACGAGTAAAAGTATTTCTTATTAAAATATTGGATTAAATTATAGAGCAAAACTAGAAAACTTTTTTCGGAACCAAAAGTTCAAACTGAAATTATTATCCCTTTCTTAATGCCTGATGTAAGATATGAGCAATAAGGTATTTTATGAATGGCACGGTATGTATACATGTTAGGAGGAATAGAAGCATATGAAGGAATTTTTACTGGCACAATGGATTAAGAATATGGTCTCTTCTTGACTTGAAGGAGAAATCGATATCGCTATTTCGTTGCTTGATGCTTACGTTGCCAAAATGACACTTTACTGCCTGAACCAGTAGCTGCAACTGGAGACGCAGCTGGAATAGCTGTCAAAATATTGAATTCTGAGCTTGTATACAAGAATATTGTTTTGTTTTTCTTCAAAGTACTTTTTGACAAATATTCCAGTTCCGTCTGCGGAACTATTCTTTTCTGCCAGTAAGGGAATGTCAAATGCAACATGGTCAAGAAATGCGGCCAACGAACAAGCTAGCTCGCTGACCCAATTAGCACAAAAACAAGGCGCCGTTTTGATACCATAAACTCGTTGGAACCTATTTATAGAAGAGTTGAGTAGAAGCTGGCGGGAGGCCATCCACAAACGCTCCGAGTCAGACAGTTAAGTGTCAGACTGGTCGCTACAATTGCCAGACTCAGATAGGCTCCGCCGCCGTAGTTTGGCCTTTTGGATTTTATTTTATAAAGGTTGTGGATTGTGTTAAAATTATGTAATATTGAGTAACAATTGAAGCTGACTCAGACACTCACTCAGAAGAATCGCCCTCCGCATCGGAGACCATTTTCAAAGTGCTATACTAGGCACTCGTTGGCTGGTACCTTGCGATCCTTCGGTTACCCTGCATCCCGTGTCCCCTCAAAACTCGAAGTCCGCATACTAGCAAAATTAAAATGAATAATCGCCCATTTTTTTTTTTTTTAAATAATATCAAGACGCAAGATCGCTCAAATGTAAAAATGAAAAATCAGCTGAAAACCGATTTGGGGGATTCTTTATTTATTTTTTGGGTGACTTTTCATAATGAAAAATCGACCAAAATTTTCCAAACATAATTTTGGGCGAACTGCCTCGCCAGAGTTGAGCTACAGAACGGTGTTTGTTCTAAACCTTAAAAACAAAAAAATGAACATAACCACAAAAATCAAAAGCCCCAATATCAGAAATTAAATAGTTTAAACGGGTTACGAAAAGACTGCTCAACAGCATCAAGTGTACTAGGTGATGTAAACGCTGTAAGCGCAGTCGGCGCGAGCGTGTCGTGACGTGCCCGCGCTGCCCACGCCACCAACCGCACCGAATGCGCTGCCCCCGCCCAAGAATAAATTTAGGCGATTTCTCATTTTTAGGTTTTGGGCGTTTTGTTTTTGGGCGATTTTTCGCATAGCCATTGAAATCACATTCCAGCAGAAAAGCGATCTGAACTTTACGAAATATCTGTAAGATGTATCATGACAGGATATGCGTAAAATGGCTAAAGGTTGTGGTCTTTTGAAATACTGAAAATTGATTGTCGGCTGAAAAAAAAAATACCCTTGGTAGATTGCCCTTGTGGCACCTACCGAACATGGATTACATGTCTTATGTGCTATAACGTGAATTAACGATATGGGAAATACGCGTAGGGATGCCCTTTTTCAAACCCTTTCGAAAGAGATATCAATGACGTCAGTGGCACTTATGTATCCGAAGAGATTGAGCTCAAATTAATTTGAGTACTCCTAATTTTGCTGCAATTTACCCCAAACGCGATGACTCATCACATGAAACTATGAGGCGATAGCTATAAAACAATTCCTCTATAATCTTTGCGCAATCTTTATCTATCGATTGGTATATCTAGGATGTGTGTAGTGCAAACAGTCACTTAGCAGTAGGGCGCGAGCGGTACATGTTTTCGTGACGGTCCTCATTTCGCTACATGCTACGAGAAAGACATGTAATCCATGTCAAAAAGGATAGTTTATTTAAACCCACCTTATTGTTGACTTTTGGGCCATTGGGGGTGGCTTAGAAATCCATATTTTATTTAGTGAACTTGTAGTTGTACTTGTAACCCACCCATTCATGAAAATTTTTATATAAATTCAAATTAGACAGTATGCATACAAACAACGTAACTAATGTAAACCTTTCGCTCTGTTCTATCTCTTCGACGAATAAAGTGAAATGTAAATCTCCAAAAATAATTCATTCCCTATAATGTCTTGAATTCAATCAAAAGAACATTTTGACTTGACTTACCTAACACCGGGTCTCCACTTGAATATTTCATAGATTACTATCTGTCACTTTCAATATATAGGTAGAAAGAAAGAGCGATAGTAGATACATATACCATGAAATGTTGTTTATTGAAAATTTTAACAGCTTACTATTTCATTTGTCTCAAACATTTCACAGTCTAAAGTTATGTAGTTAAAACAATAATTAAAAGAATTGATTTATTGTTAATTTTGCTTAAATCCACAAGAAAAAGACCAAAACTTCCTTTTAGCACCTAGAATTAATTATTTACATTCGAAAAAACACAAAACAAAAAAAAATTGAAACAAACCCACAAATGTCAAAGTGAAAATTGCTTCTTCGTAGAATAAGGTACTATTCATAGCTTTCTATGAGCAAAACAATATGTTGCAAGAAATTTTTTTATAGAATACTTAAAGTAGCCTGCAGGAGAAATTTTCATAGCATGCAATACAGTATTCTATGAAATCTTTCTCGTGGAGCCACCATGTAATTATTTAACTGTTCCTATGGTAAATTCCCTAAAACTGTAGTCATTTTCTCTCTATTTTGAGATATATTTTCATATAAGCTTATGCGTCATCCAATTTTGACTTGAAAAACCTTTTTGCGTGTTCATAACTTATGAAAGGGATGTATGTAAAGTGTCATGACGTTATGTTACCAAATAGATTACCTACTTATTATGCAGTAGGCAATCTTTCAAAAAGATAATTTAAAAATGACAAACTAAAACATATGGCATAGAGTTTTCTGAAATTATTTCCTGTACGCTGTAAAAGTCTCATATTTCCATTTTTAAAATAAAACCCTGTCTTATCCAAACATATCTACATATTTCTGCAACAAACATTTATATGAACAGGAACACCTTTGTCAACAAATTTTAGATACAAGTATACAATATGTATGTGTATCTATTCTGAAAACTCATCAACTTCACTTTTTCATAAATGTATGCACATTATGTACCTACATATGTAAATAGAATAAAATATGGGTTTTTAATAACTCTTAAAAATTTAGATAAAGAATGGAGCCTTCTTTTGGAATTTGGAGAATGGCACAAAGGCACAAGTGAACAGAAAACTGGCCTTGAAATTTCTTTATTTACATACATAATGTTGTGTACCACCAATAATAGGGTTGGAATTTTATCGTAGTGAAATTCTTTCCATTATTGGATGAATGCTGAAAATGTGGATAGAAACGAAAATGAGGTGTACATTAATGACATGATAAGAAATAAACCTGATAGCAAAACAAAAAAAAATTGCCAAAAAAAAACGCCAAATTTATTGTTGAAAAACGTTTTTGGTCCGAATATCACGAAAGCAAACACTCATTTGGACTCTGGGGATATTATAATTATGTAGGGAAGAGTGAGTACATAAGTAAAATTTTTGATATTTTGTGCAATAACTGTATAACCGATAAACACAACAAAATGAAACACAGTACATAACATATTAATAAATGAACATTTAGCTACCTTAAAATGTTTAGTTGGTTTCCAGCTTTGTCCTTGATTCGAATGTATGATTAGAACAAGGAGCTAAGGATTGTAAGATATATTTTTGTATAAATAGTCTAAGAACAAAATGTTACAACCGTCCTTCGCGGTGTACATCGGTTGTAAGACAATGAAAGGACGCTTACGGTTGTAACACCATAAAAATGTATGAAGATAAAACAAAATGGAGCTTAAAAGCTTAAATTTTAATTTTAAAAAGAAATTCTATATTTCTACATATTTGTATTTAAAATATTTGTATTTAAAACTTAATCCCAAAAAGAAGGGACTCTAATCAGCCTTAATATTAAATGTGGAATGTGTCGTACAGCATTGTTTTGAATTTATCAGCAAACAAAACTTTATGCTGAGTAAGCAAGAAATATAAATATTGTGCTTGTAAGATGTTACAAACGTCCACCAAAAAAAATGTTACAACCGTCCACTCCAACACTTTTTTGTAAACAAAATTCTATAAAAACGAAACTAATAATTTCGATCGAAAAAAGATTCACTCCATTCGATAGGGCTTTTTAACAAACAGCAATATATCTCTGTCTCGTTCATATTTAAATGTCAAACTAAAATTCTTGGCACAATGAAATTTAAGTGGCAGCCATTTGTTTGGTTTATTTTGGAGGCAAATAAATATTTCGAATTGTTTTTTTTCCTTTTTTTATAGAAAACATGCAAGTAAAAATGTTTTTATACTTTATATAAGATATTTTAATCTTTTTATTGCACAAAATAGCAATTAATAGTAATTAAAATTAGCCCTCATTATTTTTTTCTTTCCAATTTCATCTGTCATTGTGCCAAGTTTTTGCTGTCATTTGAAACTGACAATTTGGTAGAGATCTCTATTCAGGACAAAAAGAAGCACAGTATGATCGCATCCAAATAAATGAAGTACCTATAGATAGATACATAGATATATTGATTTTCCATTAAAATGTTTCTACATTTTAACAATTATATATAATAAATCAATAAAGCATGGCTTTGCCCTCTGCCTAATTGACAATGAATTTTTATACTGATATTCAATAAAATAAAATTTCGGCTCTTAATTAAAAATATTCGTTTAAAATTCTGTTTCTATAATTTAATGCTGCTTTGCTAAATTTAGATAGCTTAAATACGTCCATTTCGTTAAGGAGTTGAATGATTTCGTTATCTGTAAAATAGTCTTTGCCTAGAGTGTACCTTCTTGTTTACATTAGTATTGGACACCTTCCGACAAAGTGGAAAATATCGTCGCGCTCAGCTATATTGCACATGTTGCAAAGTATTGCTAAATTTTCACGAGGTGGTATAAAATTTTAATTTAAAAGTTCACCTCTTAGTCTGAACATGGTAATGAATTAGTTGCTTCTTCTGTGAACCTTTCCCTATAGTTTTTATCTAGACGCGTAATCAACTTATGTAGGCTTCCATGGACTGGGATCACTGATGTTTAAATCAATGTCAGCCTCATCTCATGTAATAGATCCAACCAGTCCTTAAACCACCCTGTGTTGTTCTGTATAGCTTGCAGAGCTGCTTTTTTCGGGAGACGATCATTTGGCATATTCAGAACTTTGACTATATAGTCGACTTGTAGTTTTAATGTTTTGATGAAGATTGGGGATAGACATGCTTTTTGCCCCCCCAATACTTGAGCTGCATAGCAAAGAATAGATTGACAAACTGCCTCAAAAACTTTATATTTACTGCTGTGTGCAATATCTTTGTTGCTAAAACATTCTCTCCATGCTAGATTTATAGCGGTATT
This sequence comes from Epistrophella euchroma, assembly GCA_947049315.1. Lineage (NCBI taxonomy): Eukaryota > Metazoa > Arthropoda > Insecta > Diptera > Syrphidae > Epistrophella > Epistrophella euchroma. The sequence continues at coordinate 111,758,849 of OX346245.1, read as the reverse complement.
TGCTTTCGAAAAGCTTTTCGGTGAGGTGTCTTTCCATTTTAATATTCTTGGTGAAATAAACACCTAGATATTTGTACTCATTAACAACTTCTATTCTTTTATTGTTATAGCGCCATTTCTCGTTTGCATTAGGCCTGCCACCACCTTTTTTAAATACCATCACTTTCGACTTAATTATAGGTTCACCACCAAATTCCATCTCATGCAATATTCTGACAGTCTGTCAATCATAAGCTGAAGTTATTCTGGGGTGCTTGCATGTAGCACTATATCATCTGCAAAAAGTAGTCCTCTATTTGTAGCTCCAGCGTACTCTACACCTCCAGGCAATGCTTCAATTATATCTTCGATAAATAGTGCGAACAAGCTTGGGCTAAGCGCACAGCCCTGTCTTACTCCTGATTTCGATTGAAACCAATCGGATACATTTGTGCCATTCCAAACCGCTGCTCTTGTCTTCGCATACAAATTTTTCAGTACTCTTCCGAACTTAAGTGAAGTGACATTCCTGGATCTATTCAACTTGAACAACAATGCATTTCTCTGCACAGTGTCAAAAGCCACGAAAAATGTAAATAATTTTGTATTTCTCGAAAGAAAAGAGTCAGCGATGCTATGTAATACATATATATGAAGTACCTATACTTATTTTTTCAAGAAGTATTGAAAAATTCATCAGAAATAAAAAATTACATTTCCGCTGGAATTTCACTTTTTTAATTTTTTTTGGCATATTGGAGTATGCTAAAATTTGGCTTTTTGTGGGTGCATTCAGAATCTAATTGCCAAGAATTTTGCATTAAAAAATGAACGCATACAGATCTAGTTTTTCATAAGTACTCACTCTCCCCTAGTCAACCTTTTATGACCAATCACTGACCTTTTAACTGGCATGCTTTTTTTGCAAATATTCCATATTAGGAGGTGCAAGGGTCCCACAGCCTAAAAACACACCTAAATGTAAATTTATTACAGTTGCAAACTTCGAGCCAATGAAGTGTCGAAAATAAGAATGTAAAGTTTAAATGGATAATTCCGGAAAATGAGATAGATTTGAAATGATGGTTCCCAATGTTCCCGCATGATTATGATTGAACTCCGAAGTAAAATTGAATTTATGGGTTTATTCAGCACTGTGAATGTGGATGAACTATGACTACCTACTTGATATGCAAGTAATATCTCACAACTAGGATACAAAGGAAGAAAACGTTTTTAATTTAGAATTCAAGATTAAGCATTTTATGCAAATGAAATAAATCAATTTGTATAATTAATTCTTTCTCGGTCCTTATTTAAATGTATTGTCCAACTCTTATTGTAATATTATTAAAAATAGCTTTTAATATGGAAATATTAAATTGTGCTGATGTCTATATGATGTATACAAAATTCCATAAAAGAATTGAGAACTGAAAGAAAATGAATAATGCTCCTCTTTTAACCATGAAATACAAGGATTAAGTCTGAAAATGTCACTCTCAATTATCAGTTTGAACTGAAGTTGTGGATAGCCGCATATCAACATCATAATCCTTTGTTTCTATGTCCCATCTTGCATTTCCTATAAATCTTACTTATCCAATTAAATCCTCACAATCGAGATAATTCTTGTTGTATTCAAACATTTTTATCTCTAAAGTGCCAATTACTGCAAAAGAAATTAAAAAGAATTAACTTTGCTTCAGGGTTGTTAATTGAACTTGAGATGGGTTGTTAAGAAGAAAATCATGGAATTAAATTTGTTCCTGAATTAAAGTTTATTTTTGGAGTGAGGAAGTTTGTGTAATGTTAAATTTGTTTGTCTGTGTAATACTTGGCCCTTTAAAAAACTCGGTTATTTTTATTGAAATAAAATAAAATACACGACTGGGTCGCACGACCTTACTCTTATAGTAAAAGTTTCTTCGAATTTTAAAGACTGAGTGTAATATAAAAAACATAATTAATAATTTATGTAATTTGAATATGGAAAAAAGTATGAAACACGTTCTTTAAATTGATAAAACAAGTACATACTTAAAATGTTTTAATCTCAGAATGAAGAACGTCATCTCAATTCTTAAAAAAATGTTATTTTTGTAGACAAAATTTTAAAAATCGTTGGAGCGGTTTTCTTAAAAAATAATTTCTTTTATATAAAATGTATTGAATTTTTTTAGAAAAAAAATTGGTATGCCATTTTTAACAATATAATAATATACAGCTTAAACCATAATTACAGTTAAAATTCATCAACCCGTTTTCAAAAAAGTGATTTTTCAAAAAAAAAAAAATTATTTTTTGAAAATATTTGTATGCAGTATTATTCACACTTAATAGGACCTCCTTAGTAAAAATTTTGATCAAAATCGGTCAAGCGGTTAATGAGAAAGTCGAAAGTCGGTATGGCAGGTACCGTTAATAACGGTTTTTGGCAATATGTTCTTTACACAGAAATATAGACCATACCACTACTAGTACACACAAAAAATAAAAAAAAAAAATCGTTGGAGTCGTTTATGAGATTATTTTATTTTTTTTAATGGCAAGTACAGTTATTTTTTGAACTAAAGTGTGAAGAAAATTGCTTCAGTGGTACTTTTTTTTTAATTCCACAAATGAGGTGCCAAAATTATAATCAAATGAAGCGTTTTCAAGAACATCGATACCTACAATAAAAAAAAGTGGTTCTACTTTCGATATGCCATTGATAACGATTTTTTTTATTTTTCTTACCTAAAGAAAGCCTGTTCCTATATATTTTTATAAAATGTTTCTTTTTTTTTTTTAATCTGTGGAGCCATTTTTCAACTATAGTTTTCTTGACGGTTAACATATATTCTATGGCAAGTACCGTTATTTTTGGTCCTAAAAATATGAAAATAGTGTCAGCGTAATAGGTATACAAAATACGTTAAACACCAACTGGCTTATTCATAAACAAAAAATGGTTATTTCAGCTCTCGTGTTCAGGAAAACTACACCACGGAATAACTTTTTTCCAGACTCAAATGGAGCAGTAAGCAATTGCCTTTATTTTGAGTCCGGAAAATTCTTATTTCATAATGTAGTTTCCCTGAACACGAGAGCTGAAATAACTAATTTTTTTTATGAATACGGGGGCAAGTTTAAAAATAAAATCGACAAAAGTGGGTATTGAAATATATTTATTTATTTTTATTTATTTCATGCCAATATTTCAATTCCCATTCTTTTATCTCTAGACTAATCACATCGTTATAGTCTCAAAATCTTTTAAATTCAAAATCCCTAGCAATGTTAAGCTCCTTTAGACATTTTACTCAATGTCTAGTGAAACTTTGTCCAAACCGGTTTTGCTCCGTTCTTTATTTTCTTTCTATTTTTCGTCAGTTTTTTTTTTTTTTTTTTTCATTTAGATATTTATCGATATGCATTTTTCAAGAACCGACAAATCTCCTTCTGATACCCTCCATTTCTTTTGATCTCAAGAAAATCATTTTCATTTTAGAGCCATAAATCATTCTGTTTCCTCGCCTCTCCTTATACCTGCAGCGCCTGTTCTGTTCGTATTCGTATAATCCTAGAGCAAAGAAAATGTAGAAGCAAAACTCTTTGAACATTCAAGCAAATAATGAAAATCCATTCAATTGAGAATCTGCTGCCAACTCGTTAAACTTTCTTTTCCAAGAAAAATTATTCTCAGGAAAACCTCCCGATCCAATTTTTAAGTAACTGCGTCCAATTCCCGGTAAGACTTAAACGATTATTTTTTTCAAACAAATCGATAGAAAAAGCACATCCTCTGTTAACGACTCAAATACCTCAACAGCTTAAATTTATTGAATTATATTGAATTATTCATATCCATCATGGCGTTGAAAATAAAAAAAAAAAAAAAAAAGAGGATTTATCACAAAGAACAAAATATCACTAGCAATTCGGATGCTATGACTCCAATTGGAGAAAAAAAACCTGAAAGCAATTTCAAGAAAATCTTCTCATTAAACTTTCACCTAAAGAAAATCTCTTTGCCAAGAAATAAATAAATCCTTAAAGCATCAAACACTTGAGAAATAACATTTTTTTAAGACTTAAGGCGAACGAAGGCGTAATGAGTTTTGATTTTGACGGAACAAGCGAGATGTGGTCCTCCGTTGAGATTTTAAACTTTTCGGGTTTCACTCATTTGTTAAATTATACTTGTTTTGCTGATCCGGTTGGGTTTTTGATTTGGTATTTACAACCGGATTCAGTTAGCTTAATTTTTGAGCAGCGAAACAACTAAATTTAATTTCCTGTTTAATTAAATTTCAAAAAAAACATCCACTTCAATTCAGTGTTTTTTCTGTAATTTTCTTAAAGTATTTATTTTGTGAGCGGAAACATTCAAGCAGGAAATAGAATAAAATAAGACAAAATTCTTATGGTTGCACTTCCACTTCTTTCAAAATTCAATTTCAAATGAAAACTTTGATTTAAATAAATAATTTAATCGTAAATATATCAAAAGTGAGTCTAACTCCCACTGCCGGAATTCAGAAATGGGGGTAATTTTTTTCATCGAAATAATTTTTAAAAAATCTAAAAATCACAAATATAATTAAGTAGCGCAAAGAAATGGAAATTTATTCCAATTTCAACCGTACCGTACAGTAGCTGTTTTTTTTAAATATACATAATACGTGTCCCAAAGTTGCACATTTAAAAGATTGAGACATGTAAATTTTACGCATTATAAAAAATTTACAATAGCTACCTTTCATTACTTTCAAAAAGTGGTTTCTGTTCTCGCCTAGTGGGAAAAAACTCCTTCGGCGGACTTAGTTCCTGGGGTGAAGACTTAGTTCACGGTGCCTTTAATTTCAGACCACAGAAAATACTATAATTAAGCATAGAAAAGAGAATTGAAAATATGGTCGCCACTTTTGTGGTTTTTGAGATAGGGACGATTTCTATGGTAATTTGGTATGCTCTTTCTAAATCTGTGATCGGATTTGCGCTATGTACTACCAATCCTGATATATTGAGCATCGACTTTGTCCCATATCCAGGAAATCAACGGTTTGTAGAAATGTTTTGTCCCATAAACCATTTTTTGGCGTTTGGGACACATTTTTCATAGAATTTTCCGTAATTTTTTTGAGATATTTGGTTTGTCTCACGTGAATATGTAAGCAAATCTCCTCGGCTTTTGTTGCTTGCGTGTGAAAGGTACAAGAGATTGTTAAGGAGATTAAAAGTAAATGTCAAAAAAATCTCCAGCAACTAGTATCTTCGTGTGAAAGGGGACTATGGATTTTTGTGCCAAATGTTATAAATTACGCATTTTATTATTTTGCATAGTATTATTTAACTTTTAAATTTGGTTTGTCTTTACATATTTTAGGTACATGTTAATGAATTTCACGCGAAATAATGAAATGCAATAAATTGATTAGTGAAGTAATATAATGCCAAATAATGAAATGCCAGGTATTGGAATGCGATATAATAACTAGTGAATTAATTTTTTGCGAAATAATGAAATGCGAGATAAAAATTTGCTATGTGAAATTTGCAAAAAGATGATTTTGCGAAACAATAACATAGCGATATAAAAACTTGCCAAAATAAAATTGCGAAACAATTAAATGCGAAATGACTAAATTGTAAAACAAGAAATTGCGAAATGAAAAACAGCCAAACATTATCCGCCAGATGACCCCTACCCCTTTTCTCAGCATTTTGAAAAAAAACTGGGACATTTTACTTAGGAAACCTTTCCATGTAACTATGATCTCAACAAAGCTAGTGTTTTGCGTTGTCTTAAGATCCAACAGATGGCGCTTTTTGTCAGAATTTCCAAGCAATCGGCGATTTTATATTTAAAAAATTGGCCCTGAAAAGATTAAAAAAAAAAAAAAACATCCTGATACAAAATGATGATGATGTGATTTTTTATTTTCCAGTTAATAAGCTCAAATTACAATAATGTTCTACTTACCTAATAGAATTTTAAGGAAAGGATTCAATATAAATTTATATTTCATTAACATTTCAGGTGACAATATGAGCATAAACATTAAAATCTTAATACTTTTACCAATACATATTTATATAATTCACATACACTCTGCGTCGCTTGTTTAAGGCCACACTTTACGCAGTCATTTTTCGCGATATTCACCTGTAATTTATTTTCCGGGAAAAGTTTGTACTACCTGTGAGAAAGTTAATATTTTCCAGTTGATTAATATTAACATTTTTTAATATTAATATTTTTCAAATATAATCATTTGTGTTTGAAAAATAATGTACTCTCTCACTTGTAGAAATTTTTTCCCAGAAAAAAAAATTCAAGCATTAATAAATCGCTAAGAAAGCTTCTCAAGAAAGTGGCCTCAAACAAATGACGTGCAGTGTATAAGAGAAAAACTAAAGAGTCATCGCCACCATTCTGATAGAGTTTATCTTTAAATTTCATTAAAATTATTGCTTCTTTTTGAATGAACTTAATGTTAAAATTTATATAAATATTTGCATGCAACATAAAATTCATTGAAATCCTTTTTTTTTTGTTTTTATTTTTTTGTCTCTTCAGGATGCTGCAATTTGTGTAAAATTTCACTTGGAGCGTGAGAAGAATCCGCATAAATTTAACAGCCGCATGAAGAACAAACTGTGGTACTTTGAGTACGCGACATCGGAGACGTTTGCGGCCTCGTGCAAGAATCTTCATGAAAATATTGAAATTGTGGTAAGTACTGGAACGTGTCCAACATTAAGAACTTTGTTGTAGGGCTAGCTGTTATACGTGGTTCGTTGGTTTTTGAGAGAATATAGAGGACAAAAAAAAAAAGAAATCCTTAATTTATTCCATTTGTTTGTTATTTTTATTTTTAGTTTTTTTTTTTGGACTTCATTTATTTTATTTTGAACTTCATATATGGCGATTTGTTGGTTTAATTTTATCAATACAGAATTTCTCAACAACATAGTCTTCCAGGTCAAGGAGTTCTCTTGAAACTGAACTTAATATATTATTTTGTATTTATATTTGGGGACTGTACTGCTTGGCATCGGCATGACTCATTCGTAATGGCAGGAAATAAATTATTTGTTTAATAGATCCTCCTCTTCAGGAAGAGATATATCGTTGAGACATTTACTCGTAAATGAGGCAGAGCAAATGTGTTACGTGACAACGTTGTTATGAAAAATATTAACTGTGAATCCTTGATGTCTATTGGGTTTCCCCTAGGGTACGCATTTTCAATATCTTTCTAATAAACGAAGAGTGACAATTTTGTTTGCACTTAAGTGACACATGGTACTGGGGTAGCATTTTGAGTGGATGCTTATTGAAGCTGGGGAAAGGTTTAAGCTCATGGCAATCTATTTTGATTCTTAGGAAATAGGAACTACCTTTTAAGCCTACCCAACCTACTAACATCTTATCAATAAAATACAATTTAAATATGGAGCAAAGTTTGGTTACTATTTTTTTTTTTTAATGGAATTGATAAACTATATCAATCCAGTGTGTTAATTTTGCTGTATTTTTAAAAAAAAATTTTAAGAGATGTGTTATATTATCATATCGTTTCACAAAATGTACTTACTTATTTATCCACTTAACGGGCTCCCGATCCGGGAAAGGTCCCAGCCTGAAACACTGCAGCTTCCTCCTTGATCCCGGGCACGATACTTCCAGTCATCCAGACCAAGCGCTCTAGGATCCGCGATAGTTTGCTCTTTATACCGCAGGTTTAGTCTTCCTTGTCGTCTCAAACCTGGGGGCTGGGACTCGAAGATTCTCTTGGCTGGACCATTGTTGTCCATTCACTCGATGTGTCCGAGCCAATGCAGTTTGCTTGGTTTAGCTTTTTGGTCTACAACTAGGTCCACATCTTGGTACAGCTCATAGAGTCCTTAGTTGAATCTTCTCCTTCATTCACCCTCCTCGCTTACAGGAACAAATATCCGTCGAAGAATTTTCCTTTCGAAAGAACCAAGTATCAGCTCTCCCTTTCTGCTTATTGTCCAGTACTCGGCGCGGCGCCTTTAAGTAGGAGTGACAACATAAGAGTTCTGTAGAGCGTGCACTTCGTCTTACTGGCTGAACAGAATAGAATGACGGAACTGAAGCCGCAGACGGAACTGGAAGAGCTGTCAAAAAGTGTCGTACGTTATTTTTTTTTACATGTCCACAATGGAGCTGTACAGCTTTGAAAGAATTTTGAAGAAAAACAAAAGAATATTATTGTGTACAAGCTCAGAATTCACATTTTTTGTTTCCAATAATTTTTCTTTTAATAAGTAATTTTTTTCTCGATACAAATAACCACAATATTTTTGTCCGACCCAAAAAGTTGTTTTTTTTCTTCATACAAATTGAAACGTCAAAAGTGCCGTACGTGAAAAGTTAAAAGTTGGTGAACTCTTCCGTCTGCGTCTGTAGCTCCATATGCGTCTACGTTCCGTTGTGTTCGCAACATTGAATTTGCGTGTATTCAATATTTTGACAGCTATTCCAGCTCCGGCTCCGGTTCCGTCTGCGTCACCATTCTGTTCAGCCAGTTACACGTGAGGAGTTTTGAGCCCATTTGTTTCACTAAACCGAAGTAGCAGCTGTTTTCTAGGGTAATTTTTCGTCGAATCTCCACTGTCATAGATGAACTCCTTAACTTTATCGAATTTACTGCTATCACTAGTGACGTTTTGTAATCAAAGGCGATGAATAGATGATTGTTTGTTTGTTGATAGCAGATACTTGGTCCTGTCCTCATTTACATCAAGACAACAATTTTAGCTTGTTCTTTAATTGCCGTGAAGGACTCTATAACGGCACGTTCGGAGCGGCTGATGATGTCTAGACTCAAGATCGTCCGCATATACCCAAGTAGTTTATTAGATCTGTTGAAAAAAGTGCCTTCCGAGAAGTCTTATGATAGCGCATTCCCTTGTCGAAACCCTGTATGTACTACATGTTTGGAAGAGTTCCAAATTGTACATTGCACCGCGTGTTTTCTAATGTCACTGGGGCCCCGAGTTCGGCTAGAAATGGTATTTGAAGACCATGAAGAGATGGTTGGTCTCGACTTGGTCTTTTCCAAAATATGTCGAAGTTCAAATATTTGATCTATAGATTATCTGCCGGGGTGGAACCTACACTGGTAGCTATTTGCGATCAAACATCAAAGTGTTGCAAAATGTCTTAAGACGCTCTCACAGAACGTTGGATATGATCTTATATGCTACATTTAGCAGGTATATGCCTCGATAGTTCTTACAAGACATAGAATTTCCTTTTTTGTCGATGGGTCATATGGAGCTGATCATCCAATCATAGGGCATGCTTCCTTCCACCCATACTTGGTTGATGATTTGGTGCATGTGCCCTATCATAACATCCCCTCCGTACTAGAAAAGCTCGGCTGGTAATAATCCATCGGAGCCGGCGGCTTTATTGTTCTTAAGCTTTTTTATAGCTTAGGCTTAACTCTTCTGTACCTACTGGGTGATGAAAAGTCACCAAATGCGTATAACACTTACTTCCTTATTACGGTTGTCAATGATTAAATTGATCATTGATAAATATCAAAATTCGATACTTGAAATCCCTTCTGAGATTTTTTTTATTAATGAGAATTACTATTTTTTGTTTTTTTATTGGTATTATTAATGAGAACTACGCGTAGGAGCCCGTGACGTAACGGTTATTGCGATGAACTGTCGTGCTAGAGGTCTGGGTTCAATACCAGCCGCTTCCATCTTAAGTTTTTTTTTCCGGGCTACTGCCTCTTGCGAGGAATTGACAAGAGTATCTCTTGTCATAAAAAAGTACCGCTCACCTTAGCCGTTCGGATTCGGCAATAAACTGTAGGTCCCCTCCATTTCTGCAGACACGCACACAGGAATGGTAGAGAGTTGTAAGTCACTAGGCCCTGGTTCTTCTAAACAACCTTTTAGTTAATCGGATTATAAGGTCCAAAATTTCAATATTTATCAACGGTCAATTTGATCATTGCCAACCGTAATAAGGGTTTTGGCTGGGACATTGATATGTTGAAAAGCGCTCATCGAGGAAAGATAGGAATACCTATAACGTAAAAAAGAAATTATAGCTTTAAATTAAAATTTTGAATTTATTGTTTCAAGAGATTGTTCAGATTGAAAAGGGTGGCTCCGTTGGGTCATCGAATCGGAAACAATCAAATCTATTTGAATGTATTTCATCGCAATATTTACAGCGTTCTTGTGTATATTGTTTCAAACCGTAACTTACAACAACGGTTTATCTGAAAGTACTGTCGCAATTTATCTAGATGATCCAAACAGGTTAAAAAGTCCATTGATTTTGATCGAAGAATTTTCGAAAGGATATTTATTTTGCATGAAACTATTGAAGTAGGAGAATGTATTAAGCTATGCGTATCCTTAGCGATGGTGGTGGCGATGGCGATCACGATAGCATTTATCGCGCGATCAAGGTGCGATCAAAAACCAGCTCACATCAACACGATATTGCGATACATTTTGTGACGGGCAAGTTGTCAAAAGAACATACAAAAAGTTAGAAAAAATCAGTAGCAGATAAATCTGGCTCAATAAATCGACCCGGACAGCAATTTTAATCCGTAAATTATATGCTTTTTATGTTTTGTATTCTTTGTGAAAAAAATTTTACAAAATTTGGATGTTTTTAATTTTATTAATCTGCTGTATAATGTTCTAAATTATTGTTCATTTGAATTTTGTTAATATTTTCACAAAAAAAATCAAATATCGTGCCATACTGCGTTCAAATGGTGCGTGCTGCATTCAGTAAAATTCGCTTGGTTGAACGCAGCAGTGGAACCTAGTCGCAATCCACATATCGCGTAGTTGTGAGCCTTCCTATTGATTTACATGTGTGGCATCCACATTGTTATCGCGATCGCCATCGCTTAGGTTTGCGCAATGCTTTACCTTTTTTTTCGCTTCGAAATTACTGATTAGGCCGCCCTAAGCAATTACCTGTTTTCCCTACAGGCAGGTTCGGCATTTCCTATTAATATATTAATCTCAGTCTGTTTTAAATGTTGCACCATAAAGCAGTTTTTCATGTTTGTTTTATTTAACCGCTAAGCACTAACAATTCCACTAACTTTGAAGCTTGGTCTTGTCTTATAGCTCACTTCAAACAGGAACTGAAGTGTAATTTAATTTAAAACCACTGCAACACTTAATGAAATTACCACATCATCATTACCCTCATTGAATGATGTGTTTTTTTGGAAACAAACTTACTTAAATTTTTTTATATTTAAATCCAGACTCTCCAAAGCTTTTCTTTTTTCCTAGTCTTTTTTTCAACCATTCAATTTTATTTGTACTTAAAATCCTTTTCATAGCTCATTCCAATTTCATCGTAGGTCGTCAACTTTATTTTTTTTCAAGCTAGACATTCAAATTCTTTTTTAAGCTTTATAAAGTATCATCTTTAGTTGAGAGGGATATACGAAAAAAAAAGGGAAACGTTTTAGACGATGAAAAATGAAGAAAAAAAAAACCTTTTAGTATCTGATCCTTTTTTTTCTATACTTTTAAATATTTCTCCATCTCGTTTATTTTTCACAGTGTGATGGTGTTTCACTGGACCTAGCAAATGGACCACATTTACAAGGCGTTGCCCTCCTCAACATTCCCTACACACATGGTGGTTCGAATTTATGGGGTGAACATTTGTCTCAGAAACGAATAAGAAAAGGCGGACCGTTTCGCAAGGGTAAGAAATTGAAATCATCTGATAAGGAGCTATCAGCGACAAGTTTCAATTCTGTTGACTTATCGGTTGCCATCCAAGGTACGTGGATACTTAAATCTTTTTTCTTTTTTGGTTTAACAGTCACTCTCAAATGCTCTTCTGTCAATCTCTATTTCTACACACTAATTGAGTAGTTAGTAATCCGTGCGCGTTTCACTATTTTTATTGCTTTTTCTATTGAGAAATTATATCAAATTGTTGATGCTTGAATACAAGCACTTTTCGCGTCATTTCCTTGTTTAAGTATATTTTTTTTTGTATGTAGAAGGGCGCCAGCTTTTGTGATTTGGCATGTCCTTCAACTTTGCTTTTCCCACGTTTTGAAAATAAAACCTTTCCCCTCTACTTCCCTTTCTAATGGCTGTGGCTGGTATCTGAAATTCTCTTGACATTTTTTAATTCCATAGTGGAAATTTAATGTCTGCTAAGGATTGTACATTTTCATTCCTGATTGTCCTGAGTTCTTAATTAAACTAGCCAAGCAAAATGCCTACACATTTGTGTGTTCATTAGAACAAAATCGTTCTTCTTCATTGCACATTAATTTAGTTTTCTTTTTTTTTTGAGCTTAATCTTCTGGTTCGTTTGTTATTGACAGATTTTGGTGACCGTCTCATAGAAGTCATTGGCTTGGAAAACTGTCTGCATATGGGACAAGTGCGCACTGGTTTGAGAGCGTCCGGTCGTCGGTTAGCCCAGTGCTGTGAGGTAACAATAAAAACCCGAAAAACTTTTCCAATGCAAATTGATGGTGAACCTTGGATGCAAGCTCCCTGCACAGTGAGTATTTTATTTTTATTTAAAACTTTTTTGTTGTATTTCCTGCCATTTAATATGTATTTCGGTCGGTAGAAGTTTTTTTTTTGTTGGTCAGTCTTTAATCTTTTTTTTTTTCTGGGAAAGGGATGAACATAAAAACTTTCTGAAAATTTATGTTTTTTAGTTGTTGAAAGCCTCGCCAAGGGTGCAATTGAACTATATGAGAAACACATACACATACAAAATACAACGATTAAGCATTAAGTTTTTCAATGGTGCAGTTTGTCAAGCGTGCATATTTCGTTTTGTGGCTTTAAACAGAGGCTGGTGGAAGTTATGTTGAATTCCTTGCGATTATTTAGAACTGATCTGATAATTCGATTTTTTTAAGGAATTATGCAAATATTCTTGAGTATATTTATCTGTTTACTTAATCTGATAACAATTTTGACCAAAACGTTTAATTTACTTCTAAACAATTTTGGCCACAAAATAAAGCAGTAATTTATATGTCTTCATCCGTTAAAGGTAATGAGCGTCCCACTAAATTTTTTATAGTTTAATATTTAGTTTAACAAAATAATACAACGTTATTCTCATAATTTACATATTATATTCAAGAGAGTTTGACAATGTGGATTTTATATTTGAAAACAACATAATCTAAATGTAGGTATAACGTCGTGATAAATAGCAAAGATAGTATCTCCTCAACTCTGGTGGTTTGGTGCGTAGTCTAATTAACGTTTATAAAAAGATTGAAATTAAACAAAATAGAAAAACATGTTAAGAAAATTTAGTATCCTTAGAGCAGACATTTAAAAAAAACACATAACATCTTACTTAGTTACTGCAATTATATATTTTCAGGGCCGATTTACTGTGGAGAAATTGGCACATACTCGTAAGTTGTGGGCCCACATGTTAAAACACTTTTTAACAATTTTCTATTTGTTTTAATTCTATATAAATTTTATATTCCGTGATGGAATATAAAATTTGTATTCAAATTTTCACACGGTTTCCTCTCGTATAGGGAGTGATTTACTTCGAGAAATGGACTTCGTAGAAATCATTAACGATTGAGGTCAGAATCCCAAAATCAAGAAAACCAAAAACCAAAAAAAAAACTTAAATCCAGAAAATCCATAATCAAGGAAACTCAGAATCCAGAAAACTCAAGATCCCGAAAATCCATAATTCCTGAAAACCCAAAATTATAAGAGTAATATCAAAAAATATCCAAATTATGAGATACATTTCTTTTTTAATCATTACTGTCTAAAATTTGTTAAATTAACTTGGCAAGTTTTCTTTTTTCACATGATTACTCAAAATTCAAAAAGTTTTGAAAACTTGACCACATTCGTTTTATATTTTGATTTTTAAAATTTAGAAGTGAACATTTTCTGATCAAATACTAACGCCATTTTGTTCTAATTAAGCCGGAACCACATCTATCTCGTGTGGTGTGTTGTGAAGTCGTGTGTCGCTGTCGCTCCAATGTATTTTATATGCGTAGAGCCATATTTGTCTCGCGTGATGTGTTGTGTCGAAATCTGTTTTTTTGCGACTGCGCCATACCACGCTATGGCGCAGACATTTTTTTAGTGTGCGAGATAGAGAAAACAATGCTCTTAAAAAACAGAATAATAAAAAATTAAAAATGTCAATTTGTAAGACACCACGCTTGATTTGTGTATTTAGTCCACAGCACTCTACAACACACCACACGAGACATGTTTGGATCCGGCTTTACATATGTACATATACATATGTGAGTTAAAAATGTGAAATGTCATATTAAGGGACACTTCTTAGTTTATTTTACGTTTTCCGCACCAAATTGGTGAGATAAATAAATCAGGTCTGCATCAGAAATAACTTTCCATACAAATTTTGACAGCTCCTTTTTGTGGAGATAAAATTATATGGTTTCTGAGGCTTACCAATGTTTTCCGCTGTTGCATGAATACCCTTTATAACTTCAGTTTTATTGTCAGATGTTCAAAAGGTAAAGTTCTCAAAATAAAGAAAAAATATGGAGTGATATTTGTGCGACATTTTTGGGAAGGCCAACAAATTTACTTTCGCTTTCAGAAATGCATAAGTTGATGAAAAATTTCAAAGTTATTTCCCTCAATCCTACTCGACAAAATTTGTATTCCTCTTACCAAGGTAAATATACCTAACAGGAACCTCCTCTCCTCAGGTATTTTATTCAATTTGCATTCTGTACCTATATGTGTATAGACGCATACGTAAGCCACCGTCCAATCGAATAAACTTCCCGTATAATAGTTAAAATTCAACTTACAATACATATATGCAGCAATTTGATTTCAGATTTGAAGAAAAGAAAAAAAAATTGGTACGTTCACTAGGGCGTATGCGTACTATTTTAATAGTAAAGAGTTTGTTAATTTTATTTTATTTCGTACTTACTTTCTTTGTTAAAAAAGATTTATTTTTAATTGAAACTTAAAACTGATCGGATCTTCTTAGCCCTAATAGAACAATATTCAGATTCAAATTCAGAGCCTTTTAACTCCTGCATATGTATGCAAAAAGTACTTCCTTGCAATAGAATCAATCTTTTTAAAAGTTTACAGAGCGGACAGAAGAATTGTGTTATAAGGTATCCCTTCAAAAATAAAAATAAAACAAATTATCGGGCAACCTTATTATACAAAATAACAATAAATTCTTATATATATTTTAATAGAGATTCATTACAATAGATGACGGATATAAGAAACTCAAAAAATCCAAGGAATTCCTTTCTTATATCCGTGTTTTCTTATATAAAAAATTGTATATAAGAAATTTCTTATATATGTAAATAAAATGTATATAAGAAAAGAAAATTTCTTTTATAAATAAAAATGCCTATAAGAAATGTCAAATGTATGGGCTTTTTTCTTTCTCGCCGATCTTCAATCTGTCACTTCTTTGGCAAATCAATAAGGGTGGGTTCAGAAATTTTGTGAAACTTACACGGCGCACCATTTAGAACCTTACACGGGAAAATTTCTTATAAAAGTTTAATTTTCTATGTAGTAAATGAGATTTTGTATCAGAATAAGTTTCTTATATCAGTGTTTTTATTATAAACGTTTTTCTTATATGAGGTTTATTTAACACGTATCTTTATGGGAATGTGCATGGTGTTTTGGAATGTCTGTCTTATAAGCGTGTTTTTCTTATATAAGACTTTCTTATATCCGTCATCATATTTGTAAAAATAGTATAATCTATAAAGATATACTGAAATTTGCTCTAGTTTATAAGATATTGTATCTTACAGAGTAAAATTATACAATAAATAAATGAAATGAAATACTGTATTTCTATTTTCCATTCTGAGATTCCAATTCGTAAAATAATTTATTGATAAATCTTTTAGGGAGAATAAGATAACTAGGGTGCCTCAAAATAATAACAAACTTTTGTAGAGAGGTTTAATATAATCATTTTTTTACTATGGGTGGTGGGGATACATATATGAAAATCGCTGCCACCGAAACCGTAGCCTAAGAACCGCATCAACAAAACCAACAAATTTTTGTCCATCCTCTGGTTTCGTAAAGAAACAAAACCCCCTTTATATATTTTTTTTTTAATAAACCCCCTTTTAATTTTGTTTCACAGTTAAAGTTCCAAAAGTACGATGTATGCTTGCATTTATGGTTTTACGAACATGGCATCATAATTGTATTTTTTCAAAAAGAATAAAATGTTGGAGTAATAAAAAAGACATAGTCTGAATAAATATTTTAAGACAACACGTGAAAAATGTCTATAAAAATAAATGGTCCAATGTAATCATTTTTTTTTTAATTTCATCAAACATTATTATGTTTATGTACATTAAAAAAGGGTTAAGGATTTAAGATTCATTATATAATTTTAAGTAACAAATTATTTTCAAGAATTAATTTACATTTTAAGTGACGTTTATAAAAATTAATACCAATTTTCACAACTTTTCTCATGCCATTAAATAATTAATGTCGCAATTTACACTCTAACCAAGCTCAAAGTTCAATCTGTGAAATTGCTCTACCACAATTTTGTATCAACTTCATTGTCCCTTGAATTTTTTTTAAGACATCAGACCTATTGAGTTCCTTAATGTGCACATTTAAAAATATAGCGTATTTAGCCAAATTTGTACATACAGATAATACCACTAATAAGAACATTTTTTTTAGTAACTGGTTTAACCCTGAGCATTGAAACAAAAAAGGGCAGTGTTATAATATGATCTCTTCAATTAAAAAAAAAATTAAATGTTTTTTTTTACATGGAATGTGTAATGTTTTGTCACACGTTTAAGCTGATTTTTGTACTGAAATATTTTTGATTAAATTTTACTTATGGCGTTGGGTTTGAAGGAAACAAATTATGTTGGTTGACCTATACCACTTGGCACCTGTATAGGAGCGCTTGTGAGTGCACAGGTAATAGCTCAACTGTGAGGAGTGATCTTGCTGCATTTTAAAGGGAAAATAGTCTATTGAAATATTATATGGATTTGGTATATTATACTCTCAAAATAGTAGTGCCCAGCTAAGCTCTCAGCATACTACCTCTTTTTACAGGAACAAACTCGAGTGATTTTCGACCCTCCTCTGACTTCGAATCAAATGAAAGTCGAAACTTTAACTTCCACATATTTGCTCACCAAATTTAAACTTTTTAGCGTTAGTGATTCCTGAGATATAAAGCATCAAAAATCACAAAAACGGTAACGGACTGACTGACTCACTAGGTTTGTTCGTTAAACTTTATCCAGGGTTGACCCAAGTTTTCTTGACAACCCCAAGAGTTGTCAAAAAAAAACATGGGTTTTTTGATTCTCAAAAAACACTTTTGGGGCTCTCAATTGTGTTGTTTACATTTTGAGAAAGAAAGAATTTCTGTACTCGAATAATTATTAAAACTTGAAATAAGATTGCAAAATGAATAAAAAAAAACTTTAAACGATTCCATTTTCTTTTTCTATTTAATTTAATTCAATTAGTGTACTATTTTATATTATTTTCATTTAAAAAAAAAAACAATCACGAATCTTCAACAAAATAAATGCTTTACAACGTATGTCACTTTGGCAGTTTATTCGTTACCTCAACTCGCCCCAGCAAAAAGCCTAGATCTACTTCAGCCCAGGGCGAGTTCAGGGCGACCGACCCCAGGTTTCAGAAAACAGAGAATTTGACTGTTAGGGTTAGTTCAGGGTTTTCAAAAAACGCTTTGGGGCGACCCCAGGGCGACTTCAGGGCCCACTTCCCGAAATTTTAGAATCTTAAATTTAAGGTTTATCATATAAGGGGCGTTGTATTCATCCGCTTTCTTAGAAGTGTTTTCATGAATTATATCAAGCACTTCTGATAGTTATAAAACTATGAAATTTGGCAGGTGGAAAGCTTTCAATGCTTGAAAAAGGACAAAATTGAAAATTTCAGAATTACTATTCAGGGGGCGTGGCATCCACCCATTTTCTCAGAATAGTATGGAGAACTTTCGATTGTTGTAGAATGTTGAATTTTGGCAGAGAGGTAGCGCTGGCATGGCATGTAAAAGAGAAAATTAAAAATGTGAGATTAATCAATCAGGGGGAGTGGCAACCACCCACTTTCTAGTAATTATTATAAATTATATACATTTTTTCTCATTGTTGTATAGTGATGAAATTTGGAAAGTGCATTTGATAAGTTTCAGCTTTATGTACATATATAATGTATAGGAAGAATTTTGTGTAATAAATCAAATAAATTAAATTGAAAGTACGATATATTGTTCTGAAAAGAGGAAAAAGAGGCACACAATTTTCAAAAAGACCCATTTTAGGCTAATTTTAGAAAATTGGAGGCAAAGAGGTAGAGCTGAAAAAAAGCCAAAATGCCTCTTAAGAGTCACGAAGGTAGCCCTGAGTCCAATACCGTTTCGCCCAGGCACGACAGTTGGACTCGTGTCGTACCTTTCTAAGACGCAATTTTTTGGTCGATGAATGCCGAGTCTTAAAAAAATCTACGCACTGTAAATTATATTCTTCTAGGAGGGGAACATGGTTACATTCTTGCACCTAGAAATATATGTTGTTGTTGTAAACCCGTGGTCTGGTTAATGTATGAAGAAGAGAATTAACAAAAACAAAAGAAAATTATACATACATAATGCATGTATGTATTTAAAAGAATTAATCATGGTACATGGCTTTTTATTACTATACCAATTAAAATTTTTGTATGTGTTGTACATCAATCAAGTTAAGAAATGCATTCGTATCAATATGTATACTAGGGTTCCCAACTGTCCTCCATTTGGGAGCACAGTCCTCCTTTTCAAGAATTTGTCCTCCCGTCCTTCCTCACCTAAAAATGTCCTCCTTTTCAAAAATCTGAAGGATAAAATCAATGATTCATTTGATAAGTATATACCTCTAAATGACACAATTATTGACATTTCGTCAATCGTTCAAACATATATTTTTTTTTCAACGGTAAATGTAGTGCAGTGTAAATACTCCTACTACATATGTATCTCGCAGTATTAATTAGAATGCATATTTTTTTTTTGCTGCACTAATGTGTGTGAAAAAATTTCATAATTTTTTCCAAAAAATTCTACGCTTTGAAATACAATTTATTTTCTTATGAATAAGAAAAGTTTAGCAAAAACTTTTAATTTTCCTCAAAATCTTTCAAATTTTTAATTAATAATTTTTTTAACCAGCATATAAGGAATTACATAATAAAATTTGTATATCTATTTTCATATTATTTATGTTTTTCCAAGTTTAACCACGTCTCCCAAAAATTAACAGTAGGTAAGGAAAATTCCGTCGACGAAACATAGCAAATACTCAATAGGCCCTTGATAGTAAAAACTCTGAGAAAGTTTTGCTATCCCATAAGAAATAAGAAATAACCCTTTTATATTAATAGTTACTCATTTTCAACATTGAAATTTTGTATTCCGAATAAGGCCAGAAGTGCTTAGCGTATCAGACCAGTTAGCGCAAAATTCCAGTACCGAATCTCAAATACACCAATTTATTTTTGTCTCGAGGCAAAAATAAATAAAAACTATTATGATTTCGATAGTAACCCTTGCTGGTTTCTTTTAATAAGCTACTATGTAAGGCTTTCTAGGGCCTCATCTAAGACAAAATTGTTTTTCCAGGCGGGTAGGATTTTATTTATACTTTCTTTTATTTATATTTTATACTGTTAAGCGCCAAATGGTTTTTTTTTTCATCCAATTTCCATCAGGCTTGCAAAAAAACACGGCTTCTATTTGTTTTTATTTAGAAAAATTGTGTCCTCCTTTCATTTCGAAGAAAGTTGGGAACCCTAATGTAGGTACCTAGATTTAAATGGTCAAATTTCAACCACTGGGGCAAACTCATAAGTAATAAAGAAATACGTTGACGAAAAGCCCCTTAAATTTTTTTGAGGTTAAGAATAAGTTTAGGGTCACATAGTTAGATATTGATATAAAGGTTTTCCTCTACTGATTTGATCTTATGTGATCGATTTTTAATCATAATCATGAAACTAATGCATAATGCATATTTTGTAGGTGTCCACCTGAGATAAGTTAACAAGGTAACTCAGCAAAGGGTATTAATGTAAAAAAATGTTATTCCAAATATTTATAAAATATTTTAAAATATACAGTATGTAAGTAAAAACTTAATAAATTAAATCCTGTGATTGAAACTGCAATTAATCTTCTCATTTATTTGTTTTTAAACACATTAAACTTGTATTTCAAAGACTGAGAGGAAAAAACATACTTCTTGAAATGGGTAAACTTTCTAGGCAAACTTTTAGTGTAGAGTAGGCTGACGTGACTTTCATACAAATTTTAACTTGTGCAAGTACATTATGTATGTATACATATGTATATTGATGAAGGTATCAAAATTCAAAAGACAAAGTTTTCAAGAGTTTTATAAAACTTTTGAAGATGAATGAAAGTAATAACTAATCAGCTTTTATGTTTGTTTTAGAAAATAAAATAAAAGATTTTGTGCTGGTGTACACATACATACACACATATAAGCCAGGTTCACTGTAGAAGTCATAATAAAATTCAGTTTCTCTTGAGAATACATTCTTCTTGTTTGAACAATTATTCGTTTGTTCCTACCATATTCAAATATTATATTTGCCATACAATTATCTATTTATGTATGTAGTACGAGTATGTATTTTGTGTTCGTAATTATCCTAGATACATTACTTCCAAAGGATTATTTATACACACATCACTTAACACTTCATCTATAATATAACGAGGTCTCATCAATTAATTTCAAAAGTCCTCTACATCAGTACATTTCTACATCAACTCCATCCTTGAGTAATGACATTTACAAGGTGTGCTTAAAGGGGTGGAATTTAGTGCTAATTAGAGAAGAACTTTAAGTGATATGTAATATACATGGGATGCTTATGATTAATTCATATATAGTAAGTGCGCTACTTAACTACACGGGTTACCAAAACAAACTTATGAATTATGAGGTTATTGAAGTTGTTTTTGATTATGGAAAACTGTTTTGTTTTCTTTTTTTTTTGGATTTTGTATGTACGTAAGATGCACAGAGTGTTTTTTGATTTGTATATTGTACTAGCGGAGCTCGGCGAACGTTGTAACGCCTTCAAAATAAAGTTGTTGGCAAGAGCACTATGGGGACTTCCACGTAGATTTTCTTGAATTTTGACCAAAATATGAACATATTAGCTTTGTTCTAAACTTTTTTGGGCAGTTTTGGGCAATCTGTCAAAATTTGAGAAATAGGGATTAAATTCTCTCAGAGAGAAGAAAACTGCCAAAAAAAAGTCTGGAGCGTTTTCTGGGAAACTATTTCTACCACTTTTTAAACGTCAAAGTCCCCTTTCACACGAAGATACTGGTTGCTGGAGATTTTTTTTGACGTTTTCTTTAAATCTCCTTAACAATCTCTTGTACCTTTTACACGCAAGAAACAAAACCCGAAGAGATTTGCTTTTTTTCCTTTTAAACTACCTTGGTTGAACACACACAAACGTAGTGTGAAGAGGAACTTTAAAAAAAATCTCCTGAATTTGTTGACCGGGGAGATTTTTTTTACCCCTTTTTCTTCCTGCCCTTCTCGCCTATGAATTGGTTGTTGCTGGAAACTCAGTTGCAATGTGCGAAAGGGGACAAATACAAGAATCGACTAGAGTTGCCATGGATTTATGACAAATCATAATCAATGGTTCTAAAAAATTTATAACCAAAGGAAAAAAATGTTGCAAAGTATAAATAAACTTAAAAACCATAAATTTTATTATAATGAAAACACAATTTACTTAAATTCAACATAAAATTCTAAAATTTTAATTAATTTTACTATCAAAAAGTACCTCAAAAACAAGAAATTCATAAATTGGAATTACATTTTCTTCTTCAGAATTACTTCTGCTAAACGAAAGGTAAATGCTGTGAAAACAAATTGACTAATTAATAGATTGATACAAAATGAAAAAAATTGCACATCTATCAAAACTAAAATAAATATTAACAATTAAAAAATTAAATTTATTTGAATTCAAACTGCCATTTTTTAACAAAACTTAAACTTGCCGATTTGTGTCCAAAGAAATTTCTTGGGCAAAAATTGTCAGGTAGGGGAAATGTTTTTCTCTCTCGTGAGCGCTCTCTTTTGCCCAAAACTGCCGAATTTATAAATAGGATTTGGCAACAAAAAATTGTTGACGAATTGCGACAATTGGCATTTTTGGTCAAGGTCTGTAGTAAAGCTATTTTCTAAAATTATAGTGCGAAAATTCATGCGTGGATGCACCTTGTTGGCAAACTGCTAAACCGACGCACGTTGGCCAAACACACACAGGAACACTCGCAGATTTCCACGTAAGATTTCCTGAAATGTTGAGCTCAATCGGTAATCATCATTTTACAGATCAAAATAACAAGGTTAATTAATGGGAGATTAACAGGATTTTTTTTTAAAGAAGGAATTAAAGGCATCTAACGCGTGCTTAGGTCTTGTCAGACTTTCATGGTATTTCATTCAATATTATTTGAAATTTTATCATGAAAAGATTTAGCACATCACGTGTCTACAAATTATTCATCTATATTATAAAAATTAGCATTCTCCTAGTGTGCTTCATGCACACCATCTTTATACCATCCAGTGCGGGGGGATCATGGGAATAATACCTTTCTGTAGAAATTTTGACCTCTAAAGGGACAAAGGAAAAACCGACCCATTTTGTGGGAATTCTTTTATTTTTGAAATTTCACCCTTCAGAAAAGAGCACATCAACAAAGTTATAGTCAATTTTTTTTTTAAATTAATTTGAAACAAGTGAAAATAAATTTCAAGAAATATCAGAATTATTTCTCAGAAAATTTTATAACACCTGCAAATTCACACAATGGGTACAAATTACGATCGTGATTATAGAATTATCAACGACTAGATATCGAAGTGTTTGGAAGAAACATGATATATCCATAAATAAAAATAGTGGGCTGGGCAAGGGGGCAATACCCCCTTAGATTTATTAGATTTATTATTTAAATAATTAAATAATAATCAATATCGACAAATTTATTGGACAAATGTACGCAGTCTATGGGGGCTTAAGTCCTCGCAAGGTTTTAGTTCGAAGTTTCTATGTTTAAATTAAGTTTAAAGCCTAGTGTTTATATTTAACTATTTTTACAATCCATAAATAAATATTATTTCGCATTAAGCAAAAAAAATTAATTCAAAGAAAAAGAAACTAAACTACTTAAATTAGCACGTCAAAAATTTCAGTTAAATTTAATTTTAATTTAATTAATCAATGTATGAATTTCTATACAAGTTCGCATTGGATTTATCTTTAAAATTGATATTAAGGAGAAATATATAAAATTTTATACGATTTCCACACGCACACTTCCCCTCAAAAGGATTGCTCACATTTACCCCAAACGAAGATTTTTTCTATTTTTGCCAAAATTTAAACAATGAATTATAGAGATAATACAATTTTTATTAAATTATTACGCTCATATAATGTTTGCATTAAATTACTCAAATTGTATATTTAAAGAAATTAGTGGCTTATTTCTTTAAATATACAACACCGTTTAAAAATTAATTGTCTCTCACCAGCACATTAAATAAAATATCTACGTAACTACAACTAAATACTAATATCGATGAGGGTTGAAAACCTCCTTGACTGTGCATTTTTACAAATCTGAATTTCACTCCCCTCCTCATTTTAATTCGTTGAAGGTATTTACTTTGTTATGCTTTCTTGTTATGTTTGTTATGTTTTTCTTAAGATTTATAGAGAAATAGATATAAAATATTCCAACGAAGAATTAATAAAAATTAACTTAAATTCGATATGCTTCGAACTCCTTATAATTTTGACAGGTCCGATTTGAATAACTTTTTCGTAAAATGTTTATTTTATGTATAACATATTTAAATTTAAATAGGTTCTGGAGGGCTTGCATTTATATTTTGTTCTTTTTTTATACATTTTCAGATAACTGTCACCCACAAGAACCAAGTTCCAATGTTAATGGCTCCTCGTTCCGAAAAAGGTCGAGGATTTTTCAACTTATTTTGCAGTTGACTTCCTACTATTAGTAGAAGCAGTAGCAGCTCTGTTATTAGTAATAATTTTAATAGCTGTAATCAATCCACCGTCCAAATTACGGAATAGCTTCAAGAACATGCGTATGTAAAAATACATATAATTGAAAAAAAAAGAAATTGTATTTATTTTTCTGTAAATTAGTAAATTTTTTATTTATTTTTTAAACATTATACAAATACATATTTATTAAAAAACAAAAATTATTTTTAAATGAAATCAAAACTCAAAAATGTAAATATAGCTTTAAATGTTTTGCAATTTTATTAAGATGAAAATTTACTTGAAATTTTTTAGAATTTATTTTTAATTTTGAAAAAGACCAAATTTTTTCATATAACGAAGGAAATATTAAACGATTTTAAACTTTAAGTACATATTTACCAAATTAAAATTACTTAATTAAGTAATCTTGTTATATACTCATATTCTAATATACATACATATTATGTACTATACATTTATAAAATAAACATATATATTTATTAAAAATTAATTTAAAAAAAAATATAATTGTAAAATGTAATATTGTAAAACAATTGAAAATATCAAATGGTGAAGCTTTAAACATATTTATTAATTCGTTAAGGAAAAAAAACATACAAATTATGCATCTGTATTTGAATTTTAATAAAAATCCTTAATTTTTTTATGTACAATTGTAAATAATATAAAATGGGTATATGCATTTTAAAAAAAATGTTCGATAAGAAATTAAATTAAATTGAATAAATTACAACTAAAAGAAAAAAACATTTCTCAAAAAAAATAATGATGGAATGGTTATACATACATTTGCAAAATTAAGAACAAAATATGATTTTTTAACTGATTTTGGTTGTTTTATTTTTATTTTTACTTTTATTTTTTTTTTAATTATTGTTAAACATTAGGTACCTCTGATTTATTTTATCAACGATTCAGTACGGCCTTATTTTACTTTAATCTTCACGGTTTAGTGGATTCTTGTACTTTCTTTAAGCGTGAAAGAGAAGAAGGGCTCGCCGAAAGAGAATTTTACCAAATCGTCAGTTTGCAACAAAACACAGTAAAATTACTCTTGATTAGTGCGCACAGTCCAGCGACACAACACACCACACGAGATAAGTGTGGTTCTATCATTAAGGAAACTGCGCAACGGCGACAAAGCTATAAGTATTAATCTGAAAAAATTAAAAAAAAAAATGATACTATCAATAATATCAATTGAATATACCTAATCTCTGGACAACCTAAGTATATTATTGATTTTAATCGTTTTCAGTTATAACAACACTAGTGGACCAGAAATGAAATGCACGACTGCGTCGCATGAACTTGCCCTTGTAGTAAAAGTTTCTTCGAATTTTAAAGATTGAGTATAATATAAAACACTTAATTAATAATTATAAGTTTAAAACCATAATTTCAAAAAAAATCATCGACCCGTTTTCCAAAAAATTATTTTTCAAAAAGAAAAAAATTGAACTTTTTTTTTTAAATTTCCAAAAAAATATTTTTTTGAAAATATGTATGCAGTATTATTCTATCTAAGCCATACCACTACTTGTTACTAGTACACACAAATAATTACAAAAAAAAAAAATGTTACAGCCGTTTTTTGAGGTAAATAACTTTTTTCAAAACGGTTGTATGGCAAGTACCGTTATTTTTTGAGCTAAAAAAAAATCGATTTTCCCACTAGGGAATCACCCAAAAGTCTTATAGGTACCTACTCCAAGTTTGAAGAAAATCGCTTCATTGATTTAGGTTGTAGTCCTTGCCCTATAGTACCTATGTATAAAAAAAAAATAAATTTGATGGCACAACAGCTCATGAAGAACTAGGGCCTAGTGACTTACAACTCTCAACCATTCCTGTGTGCGTGTCTGCAGGAATGGAGGGGACCTACAGTTTATTGCCGAATCCGAACGGCTAACGAGCGGCACTTTTCTGTGACAGGAGATACTCTTGGAGGATTTGTCAATTCCTCGCAAGAGGCAGTAGCCGTTTTTCTTTTAAATAAATAGATGGCGAGGCTGGGGATCGAACCTTAGACCTCTGGCATGACAGTCCATCGCACTAACCATCACGCCACGGCTACTACCCTACCCTACAGCGGGTACAAACGTCATAATTTTGCGCGGGAACTGCGTACTGCCTGGGAAAAAACTAAAGACAAAATTTTTCCTGGAAAAAATTTTGTATGAAAAGAAAAATTTTTTCCGATCTGCGTACTAGGCTTAAAATAAGTGTTCTACCGATTTGATTCTACTTTGTAGAAATAAATAACAACTGATTGAAGAATTAAAATTCACGACTTAATCGCACGAACTTGCTCTTGTGGTTCAAGTTGCTTGGAGTTTTAAAGATAATATTTATTATAAGTAAAATTTATAAATTTATAAAATTAATAATAATTTATATTATATGTACCTATATTAACTCATATAATCAATTGGAGAATACGAAAAAAAACATGAAACACATTCTTTAAATTGCTAAAAAATGCTTTAATCAGAAAGAAGAACGTCATCTGAATTCTTGAACAAAATATAAATTTACGTTAAAAAATTTTCAAAAGTGGGTGAAGCGGTTTTTTTAAAAAATAAGTTTTTCTATATAAAATTTTTTGAAATTTTTTATAAGAGAAAAAAACTTGGTACGTCATTTTTAAAATTTTTTTTGAATATCTATACAACTAAAACCATAATTTAAAAAAAGTCATCTACCCGTTTCAAAAAAAAAATTGTTTTTCCAAAAACAAAAAAAAAACAATTTTTTTTCTTAAATCCAAAAAATATTTTTTTTAAATATTTTATGCAATAAAATTGTTTATTAAAATCGGTTGATTCGTTAGCGAGAAAATCAAAAATAAAAAAAAAAATGATTCTATAGCACGTACCGTATTATTAACAGTTTTGTAATTTTTTTTTTCACCAAAATGAATACAATACCTACCTGCAATAGTAAACACAACAATTTTAATCAAAATCGTTAGAGCCGTGTTCAAGATAAATAAACTTTTTCAAAATGGTTGTAGGGCAGTTACCGTTATTTTTTGAGCTACAAAAAAAATAAAATTTTCCCTCTAAGGAATCATCAAAAAATCTTATGCTCCAAGTTCGAAAAAAAATTGCTTCAGTGGTTCAGGCTGTAGGTGGAGGTACAGACAGACAGACAGACGGAATTGCGGAACCCACTTTTCTTCGGGTTCTCTATCATAGGAACATACGTTGATTGAAATCTTGAGTTCAATTTTTTTTTTACAAATGCCCTATTGTACAATACAACTTATGTATTTGGCAAGTTAAAATATTATAGCTGCACCATAGTTTCTGAAAAAGATCTGTTGTTAAGCGAGATGAATGAAACAATAAATAATTTCATGGTAAAAGAATAATTGTTAGTAAAATAAATGTGAAAATATGTACCTTAGTACCTAATGCAGATTATTATCCAATAAGCAGATTCAATTATAATTAATGTACCTATGTACATCTTTGAAATATTCAAATCATCGAAGTTATTGAAGCAATTTTGATACGAGAAGATAATATTCAATCTAAAGACAAAAATATTTAATTATTTTAATGAATTATTCAATGGTAAAAAAAATTCCAGCTCATTTTTTTATCCAGATCTGTTGAAACACCTATTTTGCCAATTTCGGCTTCCAATGGGGTAAACAAAAATTGATTTTTTTTTTTTTTTCGAAAAAACTGTATTTTTTTGCAGATTTAGCATTATTTTTACTAAAACCATTATACACTAGCACAATTGAATATGATAAAAGTCAAAATTAAATAATAGTATTCAAAATTGCATTTAAATAAATGGCACTCTATTGATAATATATCAAATCAAACTTGACCTATATTATCATTTTCTAGTGTACTTTGAAAAAATTAATTAAAAATTTATTGAATAATGCATATTACCAAATATTTTCGAACTATCATATCAAATGTCGAACTAGGAAACCGTTTAAGAAAATCTATTAGATACGGCTGTGAATGTTTTTTTTGTTTTTCATTTATTAACCGTCATATTATTCACTCAATACATCCAGATCTAAACTTAAATCCAGATGAATTTACATTGAATTTGTATGATTTACATCCAGATTTAAGTTTTAATCTGGATGTATTGAGTGAATAATATTGCCGTAAGAAGAGCACTCTCAACGCACACAAAACAAAATTTAATCCTTTCATCGATACCACAAGCCAATGATGATGACTTGTTTATGATCATGCCTAAAAAAAAACTTAATAGAGGCCCAAAAATGTATGTCCATCGTCTCTATACTGTGAAACATCCATACATAAGATTGAAGATTCTGGTGGTTGTGACCTTAGACATCATTCATGGCCAGTGGAGGCAGCATTTAAGCTAGGTACTTGTCAAATTCATGTTTCGTATGAAAACTAATGCATAGCATTTCACTAGCAAACACCTGACTAAGCTTAAAAAAATACTTTAAAATGTTCAATTGGAATGCATAATAAATATTAAAAAGAAAACGACATGTTTTGTTTCCCAGTTTTCTAAATTCATACCTATGTACCTTTAATTTATTTCCACGCGGCCACTATTCTATCCTTTTCTTTCTAATCTAAATGTTAATTTTTTCTTAGATCTATCTTTAATTTTTTCCTCAAATTTTGTAAATATTATTTATTTAATCATACATAAAATTTAAAACATAAAACTTATTTTAGTGAGATAAAGAAACTACGAATTTCATCGAGTAACGTGAATTTGTAGAACTGAAGATTTATTTTTAAGTAAATCGATATTCAAGTTTCATACCTTTCTCACTAAAAAAAAAAAAAAAAAAACAACTTAAATATTAAGAACTTAATATTCTTTTTTAGTTTTATAATCTTATAAATTAAAAAAAAAAAGTAAGCAAACATCTCTTTGCTTTAATAAAACACCACAGTAGAAGTTAACACTAACTAATAATGTAATTAAAATAAATTTAAAATTATTTATTAAATTATAAAAAAAACAATTGTACATAGTTTTATTTTTGTTAAAAGACTGCAGTATAATGCATTTTGTATATATTGTATTTTGTATATCAAAAAATCTAGCTCTTTATCATAACATTTTATAGAAAGCGACTAAACAAAAAATGATTGAGAAAGAAATTGTTTAGTTTTCAGCTCTGAGCATTAAAACTAGCTAACAAGCCTGAATTTATAAAAAACAATTTTATCAACAAAAATAGTCATACAAAAATGTTCAGTTAAAATAGCTAACTATTAAATGGTGGTTAGGGGTCGTTGTATGTACATATATAGTATAATTATCTAACATAGCCACATCAAAGAATAACTTTTAAAAAAGTAACTTTAAATAAACTTTTTAAATGTTCATCCAATAAAATGTTTTATCAGTATTCAATATTTATTGTATAGTATTTTATTACGATTAAAATCTTTTTATTCTTTTGTTTAAGTTCTTAGATTGGAAATAAGATTTTGAGCTTACCGTCCGTAGTAGCATTTTTATAAATTTCTCCAGAAATTGTAGAAAATTATTCACTATACCTACATCGTTTAAAAATATTTCAATTCAAACTAGCTCTTTCTTTACAGTTAAAAATCTAGAAAATTAAAATTGTTGAACAAATGACATGGATTGGCCATAAAATGACAGTTTTTCTTTGAAAAGATGAAAAGTTTTACACGGATATGATCTAAGACCCTATTCGGATTGGAAGATTGAGGCCTGTATCACGACAGGTTTTTTGGTAAGAGATGTTTAGAGAACTCCCTGCGGGGAACTACCCTTACTTCTCTTTCCACAGACCTGTCGTGATACTGGCCTCAACTTCCCAATCTAAACAGGATCTTACGGATTAAAAATCGTTTAGTGTATGAAGTCACACGAAAACGGTTTTTAACATTCAATTGAAAAATTTGAGGCTGCTAGAACATTTTTGAGCATCGTTTCATAATATGCCTATTCCTTTTGTAGCACTGTGCAATAAAGATATTTTTTCTTTACAAAAGGTTACCACACTAAGCTTTTAGAATTATTTTAAGACAAAAAATACCTATGTAGTTTTTTTTTTTTTTTGTATAAAATTCATAAATTAAAATAAAAGAATTTGATTTGATAAAGTTTTACATTTGTATAGCGTTTTAATTTTTATTATTATCGAACTTAAAAATATAGTGAACTTAAGTGCTTTATATTAGGTCGTCCGATTTTGTATATTTAGAATGCTTGCTTATATTTATGTAGTATACATAGTTAAAAACAAATATATGTACATATAAAAATATATTTATTTATTATAACTAAAAAAAAAAAAATTAACATTTTACTAAATTTCCAATTTACACAAACAACTTAATAAATAATTTTCAGATTTTAAAAAGAAACAATATTTACTATATTAACATATAGATTTAAGTAATAATGTTTAATTATAATTATTTTTAAATCTGGTAAAGTAAAATCATAAGTAATTGGGTACATATGCATATTTAAAATACAACTGAAGAGTTAGTGGTGTATGTCATGTATTATTAATTTATGGATGGTATGTAACAATGTAACTATTATAATGGCTTTATTTGTGCATCTTTAATATTTTACATATATTTATAAGTAATTTAGTTAAAATTAAACGGCTTTAATATTATATTGTCGAATATGATAGATATATAGGTAAGAAAACAAAATATAATAATACAAAAAATTCATTTAATTAGACGAAATAAAAATAAGCATAAAATATTATTAACGTCTTTTTCTAAAATATAATAGGTACAGTACATAAATAAGCACGATGGGTGAATTATGAGAAATATGTACTGAGCATAACCTACTGTTCCTATAAGGAATACAAATATTTTATTGAAAAATTAAGCCCAGACTGAAGCGATTGATCGAATGACCATAAGTCAAGTTGGTAGGTATCTAACTTTGAAGAATTGATAAAGGAATGGGATAAGTATGAATAATCTTTAAATAAATATAAGAAAGAAATAGGAAAACCACGTGACCTTCCTGGACGCTCTTTTGTGTATATAAAAAAAATCGGAAGAATAAAGATTAAATAAAAACCCCTTACAGCCTCAACTAACCCTTTGATGTCAAATTTATAAGTGTGAAAATCGAACTGTCTACCGAAAAAAAAACACATTGGCCTGCAACTCTGAAAATCGAATCTGGTATGTCCAGTTTTTCTATACTCTGGTAGGTAGGTATAGAATTTATATAATTATGAGTTAATCAGCTCTATCGAAGTAACCGTCGGAGCAGAATTCTCTCCGATTTCCTACGAATCGGAGACATTTTGCTTCGAGGTAGTTCTCCAAAATTTCTTTATTAAATTTAATTTAGAGTAAAGCTAACTCCTAATTTTAACTGATCTCGATGTAAATAACTGGGCGTAAAGGCTTCACACGCAGCCATCTCTATGCACATTTTTTTTATTATTATTTCACTTTTTGCTATACTTTTTGCAAAATGTATTGAATGTAGTTAAATCTTAACCTTAAGTATTCATACCTCTAAGCAGAGTGCAAATTGGCTATGAGCCCAACTTAAATTTTCAATACGTACCTATCTTTTTCGATGGTTCAACAAAAACTTTAACGCTAATAACAATGTAAACATTTTAAAAAATGTAGGTAATTCTTCTACAAATCAAAAATTCGTAAATTCTATCTGGCAGATTTCTACTACGCAGATAGTTTTGATACATTTTTGATAATTATGAGACGTCTTGTACGCTTCTCAGAAGATCATATTGGTTCAGAGTTGAATCTTCTGTTAATTAATTCTGGACATAAATTATTTAACAGTATTTAGGTAACGGTTAGGTCAAAAAACAACTTTCTTTTGGAATACATGTGAAAGGGCCAAACAAACTCGGTGCCAAGATTATATTACGTGGTAGGAAAATGAAATAAAATGATGGCAAGATATGCATCTCGCAGTTCCTCTTTATACCAGTAGTTGTATTAACGCTATTCACCCAGCGTTTAAGAGTGTGATTCGCCATAAATTAAATTTCGAGTCTTAAAGCTTCAGTTAATCCGCTGACACTCCTGGGTTAAAATCCTGATCCGACGATGAACCACCATTTTGAAAGTCGAAGCATTAAAAAGAAAAAATAACTGCTTTCCTAGGTAGGTAGGGTATATACATATGTATACCTTCTAGAGCACGAACGTGGAACTCCCTTAAGATTACATTTAGCAAAACAGAAATACCTCCATCATGGCAACACATTCGCCAATTCTAAGCATAAAGAACCCTCTTTATATACCGGAATTCTCAAAATACAACTATAGTTTCCATCGAACTAACAACAGGTATGTAGCTAGGTACATTGTTATTTAAATTATTCAAAGTTCATCCCTTTGAAGTTTGGCATTCATTTGCAAATTATGTACCTACCAAACAAAGAATAAGATAAGTATACTTTTCCCTTTCGGCAAAACTGCTTTAGACTTTTTACCTAGAATTTGCATTTCCTTTGCAAAAGATATCGAAAAAATAAACCAGTTTCCTGGGAAGGATCAAATGAGGCGTCAAATTGTAATATTGAACAAAAAAAAAAATACTTTATTGCTGCGTACAGCTGCTTCAAAGATAGTAAGAATTACAAACAAGAACCTTAATCCTACTTAGATGCAGGTATAACCGTACATGCTTTCCAGCTAATCCTCGTTAAGAACTTGAACAATTACATCTTTATATTCGCTCTTTAAATTTTGTAACTCAGCTGTCCCCCTTTGCATCTGCTCTCGGATGAAACTCCGCTGGACCTTAACTTGCTCTACATCATTGCGGTACATTATATTTTGTTGCAAGAGTTCCTGAGAAACACAAAATAAAACATCAAAGATTTCCTGGGACATCCATCAGTATATTACCTCGAGTTTTGCATTTTGGAAATCAACTTGCTTCTTAAGATAATTGCGTTGCGCGTCAAGCTTCTGCACACGAATGGGTAAAGTTTGCTCGTCTACCGTTTTTCCAGTTGGCCGCCTAAGGATGGTTATCATAGAAAGATTTACACAGAACCAACCAAAATCTCGCTTACCATTTGGGATCTTTGAAATTCTTGAATTTGTCCTTCAGTATCTCCAAAGTTGCAATGTTCACACCGATGTTGCAGGTCACCCAACTCTTCTCCATAGAATTGGTAACATCTTCCAACAGATTCGTTTTAAAATTAGTCAAAAGAATCTCTTTATTAAAGGCCACATTGTCAGTCTTAAGAATGTTTACAATGTCCTCTAAATGTTCCAAGCTACAAAAAGCAACAGGACAAAATAAATTGTTAGCGGGAATGTGGCAATCAACAGTTACTATGTTCAGTTATAATACAGCAATTTAATTTATTCATTTACAGTTGCTGAGTGCCATATTTACAGGCCGGGGATTGTGCAATATGAATTGAAATATAAGAACATTTTGCACAAACCACGTCCCTAAAATATTAAGCACTGTTTCTAGTACTCCAAAAAATAAAACTATCACAAAGTTCGCAATAAATCTTTTATAACCTCAAATTCTCGACGAGTTCCTTGTAAAGCTGCGAGTATGCTTCCTTTGCTTTGTTCGCTATTTCAAGTTTTTGGTCAAATTGTTGTTCTTCAGCGCTGGCAGTATCCACC
The DNA here is from genome assembly GCA_947049315.1 of Epistrophella euchroma. Lineage (NCBI taxonomy): Eukaryota > Metazoa > Arthropoda > Insecta > Diptera > Syrphidae > Epistrophella > Epistrophella euchroma. The sequence continues at coordinate 111,725,037 of OX346245.1, read as the reverse complement.
ATTGTAACTACTTCTTCTCTCAGTAATTTAGTTAAAAGTTTAAACAAATTAAAGTAGTAACGGTTGAGAGTTTAATTTAAATTTGTAGAAACAAAAGAAATTCAACAAAGAAATTTATAACTGTGCGCAGAATCAATCTGCCATCGGCTCCGCACAAAAGAAACGAATTGAACGCGACAAATGAAAGTTACGAAATGAAGAAAACGTCTGCGCGAAATTTCGAATGAACCAAAAAGGATTGCGAAGAGAGAAATCAAAAAATTGAGGAATGAACTGGAATTGGATATTTTGAATGAATGCATTCAGTTATGGTGATTTGTGATGGGTGGTTTTGGTATTGGATAAGTTAAACTCACATAAATAAACCATGCTCTACGAAGGTGTTAGAAATTGTTAATGAAACAAAATCTCCTTTCACACGGGGAAACTGATGTCGTTTCGATTGGATTTTGGGAATGTTGCATTCCTATCGAATATACAAAATTTGGAGTGAATTGGTCAGTTTATATTTCAGAGCAAAGATACTGAATTATAAAGATGTGAATCCTCGGCTGTCATTCCGGTTTGCCTACAAGCTACAGCAATCAGCTGATTCATAAGCTTTTCAAAGTGTGTGTGTGAAAAAACACTTAAAACGCACACATCTAAGCAGCTCCTCAGTTCACTACCCCTATAAACCCCTGTAAACAAATGGGTTTTGGAGGGTGAAACGTACGAAGGATTCATATCTTTATATTCAGTTTCTTTGTTTCAGAGCATTCAGTAATTCTCCTCCGTCACTTTGAAAGAGCAGGAGCAATAAATATAAACAAGATTCCTCAAAAACACTTTTTCCTTTCTTTCTTACTTGATTATTGCAAAAAATAATTGAGCAACGAATCCAAACAAAACCTTTCTCAGTTTTTTGACAGCAAAACTGAGGAATTTTTGTGAGAAATTGTGTTTATATTTCTGAGAATACGGATTCCTCTGAGATCTCCGAAATATAAACTGGACCAAATGGAATGAACAAAATTTCCATATTCGATAGGAATAAAACATTTAATAAATTCTATAAAATTCTTCCACTAAAAGCTGGCCATACACGAACGAGCCAACGGGCCAAATGGCCCTGCACCGAGCCAGAATCTATCGTGTGTGGGGAAACTCAGATGGCTCGATGTGGCTCGATAAATAGTCCATCTGGATTTTCAGCAAGTCGAAAATCCACGAACCCGAACCATCGAGCCGCTTCTCGGCTCTATGGCCCAATTCACATAGAACTGGCTTATGGTTTTGGTATGGTTCTGGCGTGGTGCATACATATGCCACGTTGTGGAATTTGCATGTTCTCTTATGGGACAATACACACACAGATGACGAGGCGAGGGTATGGTGCGACATGTCATCGCCACGCCATATTGAAAACTCCAGTGGCCTACGTGAACCGGCACGCCATATTGAAATCACCTGAAGATTGAACATGAGACCACTACTTTATTTATTTTGAAGTTTTTTTTTATCACTTTATTTGTGAAAAATTTTCCAAATACTAAAAAAAAACATTCCTTTGCATCAATTCTCAATAATTCACTCTGCGTTTTCAATTCACTTTGACTGGCGAGCCAAGTAGTTCTGTTTGTTTTCACAAATTCAATCGCACCACCTTCACTAAATGACAACGCACTACTTTCTCACTCTCGCTGGGCAAATCATGTCATGATATTTCATTTCATACCTCGACTGCATGATTGATTTTTTTGCGGATATTAATGTGAAACTCTTGGGTTGTTGCATTCTAGCCCAGGAAAATTAGACTTTCTCTTCGGAAAAATTTCCGACAAAGCAGAGTTTTGGTAGCGAGCTTTATTATTATGTCTAGATCATTTTCCTAGAAGAACCTTAAATTTGGATCGGGGCTAAATTTTTAAGGGGAGTGCATGGCAGTAAAGTTCGGTTTTAATTCTTCAAAAACTATTGTTCTTTTAAAAAAAATTATAGGTTTAAGTTTTAGCTAATGCAATTCTAAATAAATAAATAAATTTGGTGGCTCAAAACGGCTCATGAAGAATAACCAGGGCCTAGTGACTTGCAACTCTCAACCATTCCTGTGTGCGTGTCTGCAGGAATGGAGGGGGCCTACAGTTTATTTGTATTTGTATTTTCCGAATCCGAATCCGAACGCGGCCAAGGTGAGCGGCACTTTTCTATGACAAGAGATACTCTTGGAGGATTTGTCGTTTCCTCGCAAGAGGTAGAAGCTCCGAAAAAAACTTAAGGTGGAAGCGGCTGGTATTAAACTCCATGACAGTCCAACGCACTAACCAATGCAATTCTACCCAAAATTTATTTTTTAGACATTTCTTTTTAAAGGTTGCTTTTGTAATTCCAATTGCATTCCTTTGCCTAAACATACATATTTATTTTTTTAGATGGGGAATAATTTTCAATCACTCATTATTATTTTGAAAAGACAATAGAAATTTGTGTGAAATTTCCACGAACATAAAAAACAAATAAAATTACCAAAAACCATAAAAATAATAACTAAATTTTAACGCAAATTCAAAGAAATTATAACTGAGACACACATGGTGGTTATAGATACCGTAATGGATAGCTGGATACTATAGGTTCGTTCGCGTACTCCCCAAATCTACGAATTTTTACGAATTTCTACAAATTTAACGCAAATTGTGTTCGTTTACGCAAAAAATTTGTAGTTTTTCGCAGAAGAGAGCGCTCTCGAGAGAGTAAATTATTTCCCCTTTCTGCTAATTTCAGCCCAAAGAAATTCTTCGGGCAGAAATATGAGTTCAGTCAAAAGTCACTTTAATATTTGCCAGAACATCTCTTTTCTTATACCTACTCCTCTGTTTTATTTAATTTAATGTAATAAATTAACTTTTTCTTACTTTTTTATTTTATTTTGAAAATCTTTTCAAAGAAATGATGACGGTATTTATTTTTTATTGTTTTCAAATATTTGACGTTAAAAAACCGGTAAAAATTATTTGTTCAAAGCGTTCGTGTACTATTTCGCAGTTTTACTTCTCCCTCAGAAAATTTCATCCCCACTCCTCAATATTTGATAGACACGAACGAAGCTTAGTTGCTTGCCATTGCTCACTAGGCAGTTTCTGAGCAACTTTTGGGTTCAGTATTTTAAATTAAAATGTTAAATTGACCTTGCATTTTGGGTCAGTGACGATACAAAACCGTTGTCTTGTGGAGTTGGTTGGTCTTATTAATTAGATTTTTGGCTATTAAAACTATGTCTTAAGTATTTCGAACAGTCGGAAATATGCTTTATTTAATAAAAAAAATATTGCATTTCTCAAGGTTTAGACAATAGATTACGTTGTCTAAAGCAAGATAAAACGAAAAGTCACTTTAGCAGCAATTAGAAAGGTTTTTTTAAAACTTGGACGGCTGTCTAAAGTTAGACAAGTTTTATTAATACGACCAGGTGTGTATCGCCGGATAGCTTTGCATTGCCAGCCGAACGCGCCCATTATTTGTAATTTTTTGAACACACTCCTCGTTCTAGTAGGAGCGGAACAAATGCGAATTGAAACATCAAACGAAGAAGCCGCACAGGAATACTAATCTACTACATTCCAATCTTTTTCATCATCTTCCACCGCCATTTGCAATTTATTAGTTTTTGTGCTTGTGCTGGGTGTTGACCGCGCCAACTAATTTCTTTTACTGAAAAAATTCTCAAGAACTGTCTTTAAATACAGTAAAAAACCTTATAAACTGCTTTCATATATCCTTACCAAGTACATAAACAGTGTTTAATCTACAATTTAGAAACAAGGTAAGTTAAAACCAAAAAAAAAACTAAAAAGTGTAATAGAAAAATTCTCCATTGTCTGGTGCGAAAAATATGGCGGTATCGAACTGAAAAAACCCATAGAACAAATTCTTTATTCTTTATTTTCATAAGTGCTCCCGCTTTGGAAGTGATGTTATGAACTTAGAACTTGCCATTGACCAGCCCATTGATCCATGGATGACCTAAATTGTGTTTTTTTCTGCGAACGGTTTTCTGTAATTTATCTAAATCACCTTTGACCGAACATACCGCACCGGCGCGGCGTTTGAGAGCACACAACAACAAAAGTAGCATGATTTACATAAAACATGAGGCAGAGGCTCCTCCGGCATTTTCCGATCTCGTCACGAAAGAAGAGTAGCTAGCTAGTTATTTCTATTTTTCTTTATTGATTTTTCTGTAACTATTTTGGATGTGTGCCTCTCGGGACGAAAATAATGTTATTTTCAATCTTTTTTTTTGAGCTTGTGGCGTCCTTGCTTCTTCTCTTTTTTGCCCCTGACTCGGTTCACCGCATCTATGAACTGAGTGGTTTGACTGGTGATGAATTTGTTATTTGCCGATTATGGAATTTCGAGTTCTTTGTACAGTTCAAGGTTACAACTAACCGAACAATAAGGTGCTGCTTTCATACCTACCTACGTGAATTCTTTAAATGTCTCTCCTACCAGAGGACGCAAGAGACATGTCTATCCCGCTCTTGAAGAGGAGTTGATATTTACAAATTGCTACAATTTGTTGTTTGCATTGAACTCAATTGCTTAGTGCATTTTTGTAGAACAATTAAGCATTTCAATTGAGGTTGAATAATGCGGGAATCTGCTGGTCTAAGTCAAGATTGTCATGTATAGACAATCTGCTGGATGAAAATTATTTTATTTTTATGTTACTTTTTTATGGGCTCAATGTGTTTTCTGTTCGCTTTGGTATACCTACTACATTCAAAAAAAGTAGAAATGATTGACGTGATCGGTTGATGATAACAAAAATCATCGTGTAGGTATGTATACCTACAAACATGTAGATGCCCATATTTTAATTTTTGCAATAGGTTGAGTGGAGATTATAAATTCCGATTTATTGAGAAAAATCCTAATTATGGTTTAACGGAAAATGATAAAATTTGTTTGATTTCTACTATTTATTTCTTCACTAAGTTGCAAAATCCGGTATAGCTCTATTTACAGCCCAGTTTTGAACTCATGTTTCGTAGAACCATCAAGGAATTAATGGTTTGTACATACCCTTGCTTTTTGCAAGTGTAAGAAAACTCGTTGAATGCCATTCAAAAATGTTGGCGCCTAATTGACTTGAAGCTATATTCAAAAGATAGTCCAAGCTCGTTACAGTAAACACTTAAGAGAAAAATTTGTCAAACATGGACTACAAAAATATTAGAAATGCCGACAATCCATAATATATTCTGAACAAGTCATTCTAGAAATGAAAAGGTAATAAGTCCAGTTCATACGTCCAGTACCTTTTCAAAAAAAAAAAAAAAAAAAAATCGGGTCATAACTTTTGAATGAATAAGTGGAAATGAGTGTAACTTAATAGGAGTACTGAGAAGGAATAGACGAGCGCGCACTATAGTTTATCCAATTATTCTTGTCAGTACAGGGAAGATAGGATGTTTGCATCTCAGTTTGGTTGCAGCGTACTGCGTAAGTCTATCGCATGTAAAAGCTCTTCTCGCGATGCCGTAGTTTGCATAATAAATCATTTCAAGTTTATTTGAAATTGACCAGCGTTACCACCTAATAGGTAAAATTGCACAACTACGATTTTGAAAAACAAAAAAAATGATATATCTTTTTCCACACCACCATGAGGTAAGATAATAGGTGCGTTTTTGTAACGGTATCCCCAGTAGTGTACTTTAAGGTGCCTCGACTCTGAAAAAAATAAGTCTTATAAAAAAATGTACTGTGAAGAAAATAAAGATAATTAAATTTCCTATTTCAAGATATTGGTTACAACACTTTTTTTTAAATGGTGGCCGACGCACAACAGCTACATCCGCGCTATTTTTTTTTATACTCAAAAACAACACACATACTAATTTCAAACATAAAATTATTAAAGAAAAGTAGTCTGGTACTGACGAAGGCCCAAAAGAAACATTCGACAATTGAAATATTCTTAGATTTATTTTAAATATACACTTTGGTTAAATTTTTATTCTTTTTTTTACCTTTGTAAATAAAACTTGAATTAAAATTTATTGCACACACATTTTTAAAAAAATTTACCAACGATTCTTAAAAAACTACCCATTTAAAAAACACAAATTGTATACAAAACTTAAAATAAAAATTACACCTTTTAAACATACAATTTACATAAAAATAATTTATTTCTCATTAACTGACCGCGCGCTACGAAAATAGTGTTCTTCTTAAAAGAAAACAGCTTAAAATTTTGTAACTGCATTTTAACGTATTTTCCACACATTAAAAGAAATGCAAAAGATGAAAACACTCTACGGTAACTCTCATCATTAAAAACTTTTTTTAAAGCTCTAAAATCAAAAGCACCTCTGCAGAAATCCAAGGAAAAAAAACTGAACGAGTTACCAAATGGACATGGGTAACCCTGAATGCACATTAATATAATAGGGGTTGAAGTTGAAAAGCAGCAGCAGCAGCCACAGCACAGGCCACAGCAATTCATTTCAGTGCGCACTCAGATGTGCGCTCGAGAGGAAGTTGGGTCTATGTCAGATGTAATCGGAAATTTACGGGCGGGCAAACACTTTTTATGAAGGAGTTCTTTCAATTTAGTATGGTGCAAAAATATGGCGCGCTACTGATTTTGAAAAAGCTCTCCCATAAGACGTGTACTGCCAATTAATATTGGATAGACTTTAGAGTGATCTATGACCACCTTATTGATTATTATATAATATACATTAAATTAACTAGCGTTGGACATTCGCGCATACCTTAGGTGCGGTATAAGGTGCACCAAAAAGCTAGAGCGATAAGGTTGGGCTAAGACAAGAAAAAAATTGTGTGGGAGGGGGTCTATTTCGCCCCGTTTAGGAGGGGGAGCAATTTTCTAAAAAAATTGACAAAACAGAAAAAAATTATTTAATTATTTATTTACAATGCCATGCTATACCTTTTTGGAAAGCCAGAAATGTCTTCCTTAATTTTCATTTTAAATTAAGTTGTGTAAGTGAATAGTTTTTGGAAAAATAATTTTCAAACTCGAAATTTTGGAAAAAAAAAAATTCAAACTATTTTTTTTTTTTTTTCAAAATTTTATGTTGGTAGTTAAGTATAATTTTTTTTATATATATACTTATGTATATATTTATTTGGCAATATTTTGCTATTCAAAAAATTCATTACAATAATAAATATAAACTATATTAAATAAATCTATTTTTTACATAACCAATTAAAAGTTTTTTGAATCTTGATAAATTATGTTCCACCTTCAGTTCATTCGGTAGATTAATTGTTTTCAAAATTCAATGCTAAAAACAGAAAACCGGATGCTAAAATGTCTTAATTTTTGAGAAAATTAAAAATAACGGTAGGGGAAATTTTCTAAAAGGATTGACTTAATACAGAAAAAAAAATTATTAAAACCAATTTTAAGTTTAACACTAAAAACCAGATGTTAAAATGTATTCTACTTTTTGAGAAAAGGAAAAGGAAGTTCTCCTTAAATTTGACATCCATCCGTTCTTTTGTTGCTCCAAAGATCCTATTTCTACAAAATATGTAGTAAAGTGGATTTCGTTATTTTCAATTTTCTCAAAGACTTAAGATACATTTAAGCATCCAGTTTTCTGTTTTTTATTGAAACTTAATAAGAGCATTGATTCGTAAAAAGCCGGCATTAGAAATGCATCGGATCCTTTGTCATTTCTAGCAAAACAGAAATAAAAATATGTCATTTGTTGTTTTAAGTTAGTTCTCAAACTATCGACGATGACGACATGACGGCACGATACGATTGGAACTTTACACAAAGCAAACTTTCGACGATGTCATTTACGATAGTCGTTTTGAAAAATTATGCGATTAAGCCCTGGTATCGCATCTTCGTCGCATTCTGGATCTAGAAATAAGTAAAGCAAATTTCAAATTCATATTTGAACCTGGAATTTTATAAGGAAATGGAAATGTACCTACATGAAATATTTCTGTGTTGACGAACTTTATTCAGTTGAACAAATAATTTAGAATGTACATACATATGTACCTACTTCTTTTTATTTTTTGTTTTTAGAACTTGTTCTAAACAATATTTATAAATTAACATAATTATTAAAGGTTGGATTAATAAGTATAGACTCAGTGCCTTAAACTAGTTTCTCTCGCTATGGGATATACCGCTAATAACTTTCTAAATATAAGAGTTTTTATTTTGCGCAGCAACCAAACAATTTTTGTTTTTCATGTATAAATAATTGCAAGATAAATTCTATTGATAATATCACTGCGACAATCATATCAAAAGAAAACAAATAGCACACATTTTTTTTTTTTTTTTTTCAAATTAAAAATGGAGATAAACATACTTTAATGATTCATCATATATGTTCCTATTTTTATTTATTTACACAATAGTAAATTAAGATAAATCATGATTTTGTTTCGTTCTTTACTTTTTATAAATCAATGTAAAAACAAGGCGATAAAAAGATAGTATTTTTTATTACTGAGTGTAAAACTCTGTGCCATTTGAAGACACGTATTATGACCATGAAGTTATGTAATGCTAAATAGATGAAGCATGATTTCTATTATCTATAGTGCCAGATGCAGCTTTTGTCTCGAATGTTGTGGATGTCTTTAATGTGTGAATTCATTTTAACATCAGCAAAACAACTCGTGTATTGAGTTACTTCTTTTTAGTGCCAGTAGTACAATCGTGGTTTAAATTTTGATCCCTGGTTCAGGAATTTTAACTCGCCGATTTCGACGGGTTAACTGAGGTTCAACGATGGTTCAAGGTTCCAATATGCACTAAAAGCCAATTACATGCCTGAACCATCGTTGAACCACAGTTAATCCGCCGAAATTGGTGAGTTAAAATTCCTGAATCACAGATCAAATATTTGTACAACTGGCCCTTAGTGATTCGAAATCAAATTGTAATATTACACTGCTGAGCAGATGTAGGAAAGTCTTACGGCCATATTGTTGGCTTTCTTCAAAGCTAGTTTTGAGCAAAAACTAGTTCTATTCAGGTTTCGAGTTTTATTTTTTTCACTAATTTTTATTACTTTGACATCTAATTCAAAATATTCATACATAGTTTGACATCTAAATCAAATCAGTAATTTTTTTTGAGAACATAAAAACCCGAAACTCCAATAGAACTAGTTTTTTCAGTAAAACTAGCTTTGAAGAAAGTCAATAATATAGCCGTTACTAAGTGCATTCCACAAAGAGTTTATATTTTTCTATCTTGATGAATTAAAATTAAAACAAAACAAAATGTTTCAAACACTTGATATTGATAAATGGATGAATACCCAAATAAATAAATGGGCGCCTTAATATAACAAGATTTAATATAAGGATGTAAAGATGTGCATACACTAGTATGTATAATTAATAGGACAAGTACAAGTATATGTAATTAATCTCTGTGTAAATATGAACATATTTATTTTGAACATCCGTGGAAGCAAACGAATTATACCTACTACGGTTTTATCCAAACTTAAATTCAGTTCTAAATAAAAAAAAAAAAAATTGGATGTTTTCGATCCTCAAACTTACAGCATGAGGATTTATTTATTTAATGTCAACTACCGATGACAATAATCACAGTTCAATATTTGTATAACATTTCCAATAATCGCAAGAAGAAATTAATTGTTTCTATTGTTTAAAATTTGATAAGACAATATTCGATTTTTTATGTTTTTAGAATCAATATTAAAATCAATTAAATTACCAAAATTGTTAAAATGGTTAGACATAAGTACAAATGGCGCATTATTAAGATAATTTACATTAGACAAGTTCAATCTCAAAAGTTTAGAATTACGAGTTATATAAACAGGGCACATTTATTTCCAATAAAGACAACAAATAAGGTGAATCTATTTCACCATTTAAAAGCTTATAAATAAACACTGCGTTCAAAGATGACCTTCTATCATCAAGTGTGTTTAAGCTGATGAGCATAAGTCGATGACGATAGGGTGGTAGTCGAAAACGGTCGTTCCAATGAAGATGATGAAGGGCGAATAACAGGAACTGCTTTTGGACAGACTCTATACAAGAAATATGACTCTTTAACGCACAGATCCAATTCACAGCTCCAGTTAAAAGATTAAATCAATCTCATAATTAAGATAAAAGAATATCTTAAACAACACTTAACTACACTTGTCTTCATATTCTAACTAACGCAAAACTGTGAAAAAATTGGGCAGAAATTGTTCTTTTTGTTTCCATTTTGATGACAATTTCACAATATTTATGAACCACACAATTTGTTCCTTTAATTGATTTTTACTATGATCATTCGGTACGGGAAAAGGGTTCAATGGTTCGAATTGAAATTTTACATGAATATCCGTGGACTATGGTTCTTTAAAATTTCTTACCAAATTAAGTCCTGCAATCAATATTTGTAAAGCAGAAAGTCTTTAAAAAGTCTTTTGTTTGACCTTTTCTGAATGTAACGGTGAGGAGCCAAAAAAATAATCGTTATAAAATTTTGAAAAAATTTGTTAATTCCAGTTTTTAAAACTACCCTTAAATTTTTTGTGTCATCATTCCTTGCGAAGATATTGGTGTAGTCAAAGTCAAAAGTCTGTTTTTTTCATTCAAAACCAGATATTCTTCAGAAAAAAAAAATTGTAGAATGACGAAAAAAGACGACCAAAACAAAATATAGGAAATTTGATAAACTGCGAAATGTCAATTGAATCCATAGAAGTTCTCTTAAATTGGCTCAAAAAAATATTCAAACAAAATGACAATGTTCAAAAAAAAAATTAAAATTAAAATTTTTGGGTCGTGCTGCTTTTTATGATTGTGCAATAACGGTACCTTAAAAAAATCATTTGCTAAAATTTCTCAATACAAAAAATATAAACCTTAAGAATGCTTTTTATTTCATCTCAATCTAATTTTCACACAGATACAGCTTTTCAAAAAACACTAAAAAAAAGTGATTTTGTTGTTCCCTTAATTGTTTTGACAAGTGTATGTATGTACATACATGTTTATATTTTTAATACCCAAGAAGTATATCGTCAAGTTGCCGCACTTCATGAAATATTACCTTTTTATTATTTTTAATTTTTTACTATTTAACTTTTTCTTCAATTTTCTCATTTCACTCAATTATTGGTCTTGATAAAATGCAGAGTTACAAGGGATTTATTAAACCGTTCTTGTGTTCATAAGGATATTTACATTAAGAAGTATGTCTAACTTTAGACAACTATCCACCTCCAAAACCATATTTCTAACATTTTCCATACAGCGATACCAATTCTTTTTTTTTTAAACTGAAGGTACAATAAACAAAATAAGGCTAGTTTCTAGTTACGAACAAAAAATTAAATTTAAATTAAATATGGTGGAACAACACCTCATGAAGAACTAGAGCCTAGTGACTTACAACTCTCAACCATTCGTGTCTGCAGGAATAGAGAAGACCTACAATTTATTGCCGAATCAAAGTGGAACACGGTATTTCAGTCCAACGCACTAACCATAATGCCACGGCTACTACATTCTAGTTACAAAAGTTATCTTCAAATGAATGAAATTAATGTTCATTGATGACCGTATCCAAAAGTTAACTCAAATTCATTTATTCATTCGAAATTGATAGATTACAGATCTTAAGACAACTGTATTCTAACTACAGTAGTCCGCCGATAATGTGAACTAATCAAAACAAAACGTTTTCGGATTCTAGAAGGGTTCACATTACTGGAACGTTTTTTCATTGCTTATAAACAACTAAGTGTAGGTACCTACACAACTGACAGGAGACACTCTCTTGACCGCAGCTGCATTCAAAACTTTGCACGCCAAACTCAAAAAAAAAAGAAAAATTCAAAAAAAAAAAAATTACAAAAGAAATTCTCATTTTAGAGTCCAAAAATTTCGAAAGTTCACATTATAGAGATGACAATGTAAAGTTTTGGCATTTGAGAGAAATTCACATTATCGAGGGACTACTGTATTTAGACAATCGTGATTTGTGCTTATATTCATTTCACATTAGCGAAGAATCAAAATTTATCAAATAACTATTAATTAAATGCCGCTGTTCTTGTGTGTACATACCCTATACAACAATAATATGAATTGTAACCCCATTAATCCAATAAAATAGGCTGGAGAGAAAAAAACTGCTTACATCATGTTCTGCATATATATTATGTATGTATTTATTGCTACATATATTGTGTATGTATGTATATGTGCATATCTACATATTTACGAAGAGGTATGAAACAATTAAATAGGTACATTAATTAGCTGAGTACTTGACATAATTAGTAACCTAAATTATATAAAGTGCACTTAACTTGTCAACCTAGTGGTCATCAAATAATTTCAACAACGTTTGTCACTAAAAAAAAAAAAATGTTTTAAGTAGCAAAAAGGAAAACAAAATCTGTAAAATATAAGCCATCCAGATGAAGTTTTATATGTATATTGTAATTGTACATAATAACTTTTGGGTAAGAATATTGGGACTTAAAGAAATGTCTAAAAAAAAAAAAATACCGAAAATCGAATCCTTGTCAATAATTCATAGCATAAGAAAGAAGGGAAATTCTGACACGCGATTACAACATTAGTTATTGCTTTAAGAAACTCTGAAAATAAAAAGAACAAAGTCACCAAACCATTCATAGCTAGGAGGCGGCAGCAAACGGAAATGTCCCCCTGAAAAAGCAACGACTGGTCATGTTGCGTGGCCATAGGACGGCGGAACTAGTTCTAGAATTCAGAAACTTTAACTGTTGTGTGCCATGTAGCCAGTCATTGGGGAGGGTAGAACTTGATTGAAAAGTAATTTTTAAAGGATTCGCACGGAAGCAAAGCAACAGCAGGCAAATCACACATACGATATGCATTTGAATATTGCTGCAATCATGGACAAAACTTTGTGGTAATCCTTTATTCGTGGTGGATATCCGAAGAAGACGTTGTCGTTGCAGTTTGCTCAAAAGTCATTTTTAATTAACGCCTTTCAAATATTAATCGGCCAAACGTCGATTGTGGTCAGCTTCTCCACAGCGACAAGCAGTGGTATAGTTTTGGCTTTCTAAAGAGTTCAATTAGAGCAGTGGATTGAAGTTGTTTTTTTTTTTTGTTTAACGTCATCCTTCTTCATTGTCGAAGTCGTCTATGTTTCCCCATTTGAGTTTGGAAAACCAAAGTTATCGTCGTTGTTTTGCTTGTGGCCGGGCCGATAGAGGTGGTAAAGGTGGCATCTACCGCTTGAGCAGTTTCCCACAAATAAACGGTGTACTGTTGTCGAACTCTTGACCACTCCACAAGCCGATTGCCATAGCGACGCATTGTTTTGACAAACTGCCCTGATGAAATAATAATCAAAGAACCATCTTTATGCATTTGTAAAGATAGAAAACCACCAATATGTGGTGTTTGAGTGTGTGCAAGTGACAAGCGAGTGGTAACCAATGATTAGAGTGGGTGGAGGAGAATGGTTTACAGCTAGTGTTCTTTTTTTTTTTTTTTTAAAGCTGTCCTTGTATACATACATACACATGCATACATATATTTATTTCTATTGACTTAATTGGACGCAGGAGGTAATTTTCTACTCTGCGGATGAATAGGTAGAAACCCCATGGACAAGTGCACGAATTCCACATGTAATAGTTTTAGATTGATACATGAAATTATAGCAGGAGGATAAGTTTATACATATATTAAAATCGAGTGTTGGACGTTTTTCTCTTTCGCCCTTTATTATAATAAAAACAATTTATTTTTAATTCTCTTAAAAAATGTGTCAACTTTTATTGGTTTACCCTTAAATGGTTTGCTTTATCAACTGAATTGGCATGAGAAAGAATAACTTTTCGGAATAGATGTAAGAACTTGATTTAAAGATTTTGTATTAAAAATACACGCCACGTCGAACAACCTCGTCGACGAGTTCACTCAGAGTTCGAAGTACCTACTGCGTTGAAACATTTTTTTTTTTACACGACCAAACAAAACCTCACCGACACTGTGCTTCGTCAAGGTACTTCGTAGTGTTAAAAATAAAATAGGTAATTGTTGATCTTAAAGCCCTACTGAAGATTCTACTTCCGATCTGTCTAAGAGTTGTTCGATTCAGAAAACTTGAAGAAAGCTGGGTTAAAATTGGGTCTTGTCTAAGTTAAATCAAACGATGATCGTTTTGCAAGAGTTCAAATTAACAACATTTCCTTCAATAAATACTTGTTTTTTTTTTATTCTAAAGGTGTCATAACAGTTTAGATAAATATGTACATAATCATCGGCTTTCTTGGAAAACCTCGAAAAGTCAAGAAAGAAAAAAATATTTTCAAAACAAGAGAACAAACACATTAAACTGAGCATAAATAAATAAACGCTTCTCGTTTTTACTTAGTTAGTGCATTGGACTGCCATGCCAGAGGTCTGGGTTCGATTCGCAGCCGCTTTAACCTAAAAACAAAAAGAAGCTTTTTTCGGCGCTACTCCAAGAGTATGAGTATCAAAAAAGTGCCGATCGTCTTAGCCGTTCGGATTCGGCAACAAACTGTAGCTCATCTACATTCCTGCACACACTAGGCTCTAGTTCTTCATGAGCTGTTGTGCCATCAAATTTATTTATTAATTTTTTTTCTCGATATTCGTGCAAAAAATCGAACTAGAGACGATGATAGAGAAAAGTGGGTCCTGTAATTCTGTCTGTATTTCTGCCTGTACCTCGACAAACAGTCTTAACTATTGAAGCGGTTTTCTTCAGAGTAAGATTTCCCTAGAGAGTAAATCGAGATTTTTTTTAGCTAAACAAGAATAACGGTACCGTTTTGAAAAAGGCATTTACCCCGAAGACAGCTTTTATTATTTTGATTTAATTTCTTGTGTGTACTAATGCTGGCATGATTTGCATTTTGGTGAAAAAAAAAAAAAAAAAAAAAACTATAAAATAAATACCTGCCATAGTCTGAATAATACTGCATACCAATATCATTTTTTTGAAAACAGGTTGATGAATTTATCTTTAAATGGTTATAGCAGTATATTATTAAATTCTAAAAAATGATGTACCTACCGTTTTGTTTTTATAAATAATTATATAAAAAATAATTATTTTTTAAGAAAACTGCTCCAACGACTTTTGTATTTTTGTATTTTTTTGCCGTAATTTATATATTTTTTTTTTCAAGGATGGCGTGTTATTATTATTAAAACATTTTGTTTCATGTTTCAATTTATTATATGGATAAATACAAATGTATGTATGTATGTATGTATACAGGGTGCCCCAGTAAGAATGGTCCAAACTGAATATGGTGATGACCTCTCATGTTCTCTCCGAATTTAGCAACTTGTTTTTACCGATTCATAACGGTTTTCGAGTAAAGGCTGTTTGTTTGAAATTTGTACAAACCCCTAGTTTAAATAGGTCTTTAATATTTTACACTAAAACATTGGCCAATAAAAAGACATGTTTTGTGCATTCAAATAATTTTGATTTTTATATGGTCTTATTTTTAAAATTAATTTTTTACTTCAATCTTCAATAAAAGGCTTTTTTGTTTTAAACCGAGTTTTATTTCTATTTTACTTCTTTTTTTTTGCTACTAGTGACATCTTGTATCAATTGAATGACTAATTTCATTCTTAAAATAACATACTTTTTTCTATTTTAACAATAATGACAGTCTTTTACCTTAATACGCCACGATTATATGGATTGCAGCCAATCCTTTTAGCTAGATAAACTCATAGTTAAACTCATAGTTATTATTATTAATTACAGATTATATATTCTTGAACGACATTGCACGAGGGAAGACAATGATCCTTTCCCTCAGTCAACACGGTTCAGAAACACAAAAACTACCCCTTTCGAATGTAAGATAGAGCGAGGCCAGCGATCGTGTGGTTCGAAGTGGAAGGACGAAATGGAGTCAATCAACTTGTAGCCACGGAAAGGTGCGGTCGCTGGTCGTTTTAAAATATCTTATGTTCATTCGCCGTATTATCGGGTTTGAGTGTGTATTATCTTGTAATACACTCACACTTATAGCCCTATTCTGCTATTCGATCCGATCGAAACTTTCGATTCACGTGAAAGTTTCATTTAATTTGCCTTAAATTATTTTTTTTTTAATGTCCAATCTTTAGAGTGCAAATCATAGCTGATAATTAGTTTTAAAATTCTTAAAAGAATCTAATTGTTTACATCCTGTTCCTAACAAAATTTATACAAAATTTGGAGCAATTGTTTCCCTCCGACGGATAGCAGAATATAAACTTTCACGTGAATATTTAGCAGAATAGGGCTGTTAGATTCCACTAATACTCGTTTTAAAATCGGAATAGTTAAACCGAATCGAAGCACTTACTTCGTCTTTACGCCACGTCAAACAAATTCTTATTTTAAAAATATTTTCTGGGCCGTTTTAGCTACACCACCCTCCTTCTGTCAAATATATTATCAAAAAAAAAATTACCAATTTAAGACTTTGGTTGTTATAAACGTAAACAAACCCCAGCTGATTTCCACAAATATTCATTCATAAGTAATTATTATCGGTTGTATTTTGTCTTAATAAGTACCTAATGTAGTAGCCGTGGCGTGATGGTTAGTGCGATGGACTGTCATGCCAGAGGTCTAAGGTTCGATCCCCAGCCTCGCCACCTATTTATTTAAAAAAGAAAAACGGCTACTGCCTCTTGCGAGGAATTGACAAATCCTCCAAGAGTATCTCCTGTCACAGAAAAGTGCCGCTCGTTAGCCGTTCGGATTCGGCAATAAACTGTAGGTCCCCTCCATTCCTGCAGACACGCACACAGGAATGGTTGAGAGTTGTAAGTCACTAGGCCCTAGTTCTTCATGAGCTGTTGTGCCATCAAATTTATTTTTTTTTTATTTTATAAGTACCTAATAAATAGGTAAGCAAAATAAGAAAAAGCGGTCTGAAAACTGGGATAGTTCTCAAAAGCTATTTAAATAAATAATTTCGTTTACACTCCTTTTTGTAAATTTCAAACGATGTCATGTCAAAATGACATTTAGGTACTAAAACAGCTTTATTTCGACTTGATTCCTCCTATGTATCAGTTTTAGCTTACTCCGCCTTTATTTCTCGTGTATATTTTTAAATAAGTTTTCAGGGATTAGAGTTGTTGTAAAGTCGGAGTAACATTACTCCGAAGCTAAAACGAGTTAAAAAATAAGACTGTCAATCTTTAAAATTCGAAGAAACTTTTACTACAAGGAGCAAGTTCGTGCGATCCAGTCATGCATTTTATTTAATTGCACAAATGGATAATGCTTAACTTAAAGATTTCTTTCAGAATCAACAACATAACGAATGTGTTTTATCATTAAAAAATAAACAAACTTCAACGCTCGGACTTATTTTCTCGTAAGAAATTCTAAAATTTTACGTTAGAGCTAAGTATTTACAGTTTAAATATTTATTCAGAAAACGGGGAGAGGATACATTTTTAAACGTGATTTTATTCAAATTAGTCAGACAAATAAATTTAGATATTTTGCGATACTGATATTTACTCTAGTTAATAAACTTTGTATCTTTCTGTGTAATGTTTCACAAAAACAACCAAAACATTTTAATGTGCGCACATAGCAGGCATAGTGGCGCATATAATTTATTTATGTCTCTTTCCTTAAATTATAAAGTAATTTTTGTATTTCCCCTTCATATTTCTTTCGTTCACGGCATAAAAATTTATAATTTTCTATCTGCAAATATTGACTTATCGAACATGCACTGATGTGGATATGTTTGCTTTAAAATTATATTTGTTAAAAGTCTTCAATAATTCACCTTTAAAGAGAATTATTGTTTATTTGAAAATTATTTTAAATGGTTTCATTGTCTGTCGTCACGCGCAAAAGGAATACATACATCATAAAGATATTTTTAAGAAAAGAAAATGTATGAAAAATGAATTGGAATGTCCGATCAATGAAGATGTTTTTTTGTTTTGTCAATTGTTTGTTAGATGTTTATGATTTATTTTAAATTAAATTCTTGCTGAAGCTGACCTACCCATACTTTGAAAAAAGATTTTCAGAAATGGCACCCAAACTCACTGTGAAGTTAGCTTTGGCTTTGCAGTGATTAAAATCGCATTGTGCACCAATCATCATTCAAGGCAAATAGTGCTTCATTATTCATAGCCGAGGATCAAGCTATCAATGAATCCTTTTCTTTTTTTTAAAAGCTATGGACACTAAACATGAATCTAGTTTAATTTTTAGAATCCGAGATATGCTCATGTGGAAAATAAATAACTAGCTTCTAAAACAAGAGAAGAACGACAAGATAGAAACGAAGCAGTTTGTTTAAGAGTTGCTCCATTGCTTGAACCAAAATCAGAAGACCAATGTACAGGAAGGTGTGTACGTAGGTAATAGTTTGCGAAATTGCTCGAAAGCGTTCATTGGAATCCGAAGGCCATTTGCAATCTAGACTAGATTTCAGAGAAAATGGCATTTTGACTTGAATCGTGGTGCATTCCAATACAATATCAACTACACCTACAGGTTGCTACATCCAAGTGTAAAAATTGGGATTTAGTGTGTGGCCATTGCGTTGGACGAAAAACAACGAAACACCAGGAATGTGTTGCGCAGATGGCAAAGTCAAGTTTTCGAATTTGCATCAACCACCTGAAACTTTGTTGTCCAAATACATATTTCATTATATTTTGACATGAGCGATTTTTGGAAACTAAATCGGAGCTAAGCTCGAGGCGAGCAGGGGTCTGGTAGTCTACGATTAGTAAGGAGTCCCCTTCCTGTTTGGTTTCATGGTATCAATAAATAATTTTAGTCCTTTAGTCTCATCCCTTGACCGGATTCTTCAAAAACATTTTTCTGTCAATCTCGTTGCTCTGGAAGTTGAACAAAATATAATTTCAATATAAAATACAGAAAATATTTTGTTAAATATTATTTAAAATGGAGATTGTGCAATGAATACCTTTAATGCCTTATTTCAGTTATATTAATTTCTTATAATGATCAATACAATCCAATATTCCATTGTTTCGAATTGTCCCACACCCACAGTTAACATTATGTATTTAATGAATGGGTACATAATGCGTCTTTGACATCAGATGGTTCTTATTGAATTTGGTAAGATTTCTCCATCGTCATCCTGCACAATCGAACGATTCGGCGATGCGGAGATGATTATAATAATTCGTCCCTATTCACACGCTATTTAAAAAATTGATAAAAAGTTACTAGGTATTTTCCAAAATCTTTCGGATTGTTAAAGTAAGTTCGATCCCTCGCCACCTATTTATTTAAAAAAGAAGAAACGGCTACTGCCTCTTGCGAGGAATTGACAAATCCTCCAAGAGTATCTCCTGTCATAGAAAAGTGCCGCTCGTTAGCCGTTCGGATTCGGCAATAAACTGTAGGTCCCCTCCATTCCTGCAGACACGCACACAGGAATGGTTGAGAGTTGTAAGTCACTAGGCCTTAGTTCTCCATATGTTAGTTCTTTAAGGCTCTGATTAAAATCAAATTGCTTTTCCTAGAAATCTTAACTAGCATTTATATTGCCTTTTTTCTTATTGCGTTATTTGATTTCTTCTATTTTTTTTTTAACGAAGTGCTAATTGCCTTTAAATTATAACATACTCTATCAACGGAGCAATTAATTGTAATTTGATACTTGCAATAAAATCATTGACTGTCTATACCTTTAGAGCATGTATATTTTAAGGGATGAAATTGAGAAAATACCATGCACCACCTGAATTTGTATTCTAATAATAACAAAGAAAAGGCCTTGCTTGCAAGAACTGTCTTTCTCATACTAAAAAATTCATAATGTAAAATCATCAGCTGATATTGACATAGCAAGTAGAACAATGGACGTTTAATTCTTAAACGATAAATGCATTTTAATATACTTTGAATGCAATTTTTATTAAATTTTCCAAACGTGTTATTTAGTTTGTAATGTATCTGCTATAATTTGGTTGTACAACAACTACTCCTGCGCTTTAATATCGATATGCATATATATTTTTGTTTCGTGTCAATAGATAATGGGGCTTTACATACATTCTTAAAAAAAAAAAAACGAAGAAGACAAAAATTTTGCTGCCAAGCAACGAAATTTGACCAAAACTTTGTGCGTCCACGTCAATGCAAGCAATTTTTCACATAATTTTTCGTTTCCCCTTTTGGTTTAGCTGCTTTGGAATTTTTAATGATCAATGCCTAGTTGTTGGCTTTTTATTGGTCTGTATGATGTTTTCTATCCTTTGCGACATGATGTTATAGTGATATATCCTGTTCGATTGAAGTTGGAATGTCGCACGATTTGATTGGTCGCTGATTTCCGGTGGTCAATACTTCTCCATGTTAAAAAAAAAAAAAACGAAAGAGATAGTTTAATGTGGCTTATTCTTTAGTGGCTAGATAATTGTCCTTATTTCCCCTACGTTTTTTAATAAATTATTTTGCTATAGATAGTATTTTCACTTAGAAAAATTATTTTCACTTACTCACAATTCTATACTCCCACTTTTTTTTCTTTACGGAAAAATTTCCTATAAATACGGGTGCAGTGCAGAATATCTTCTAGTTTTAAACGTTATCCAGTCAAGCAGACTGCTATTCCTAATTCTTTTCATTTAAAATGTTGAGCGTTTTGAAAATTGTGCCAAAGATTTTGTAAAAAGTACGGGTTGTTACATAAGTTAAGGTAAAAACTTTGCAATAAACTCTTCATTGTTCTCACATTTTACAAGTGCTAACAAATAGATGGATTGATGAATTGATTACAAATCTATAAGTGCATGTAATAAAAAGTTATAAAGCTTTTATTGAAATTATTATTCACGTCACAAATAAACTACATCCGTAAATAAGGTGGATTTGTTCCAAAGTCATCTTTTTAAAATATATAGTATGTATTTGTATTAACTTTTTCAACCATCGTGTTTTATTTAAGAACTAAAAGATTCCAATAAATCCCCGATATCTACATACATAATAATTCAACGATACCCAAAGCATATTAAAAATAATGGACTGATTCAGTCAAAACTTGTTTTTGTAGTTTGCTTCTTCTAAATTCCTCTGAAAACCTAATTCACGATGTATGTACTAAAATCGTGGTTTGGATTCAATAGTTTCTTATAAAAACGTCTACACTTTTCACTAGGTTGAAAAAATAGTACAGTCCAAACCAAAGAACAATTTGTAATTGGCTGGACTTGGGTGTTTATAAGCATTAACAAAAATTGTTTAATTATTATTAATTATTGAAAAAGCTAACAAAATGCTAACAACGATTTTCTTGTGATTTTCAAGATCCATATGCCCTCAAGCTTCTTTTTGTATTATTTGTAAGACGAATCCTTGAATACGGATGTGTAGTATGGGCACCGTACTACTTTCTTTACATAGACGTGAGGAAGATCAGAGAATGTGCAAGAGCTTTTGTCTTCGTTTTCTTCCGTGGTCCCATTGTGTGGTCCTGCCTCCCTATATTCAAAGACTTAAATTGAATAATCTTCATTTGCTCTCAAAACATAGAGTTTATCCACCTATGATATATTGTTGGAATAGTCAATTGTTCGATAGTATCGGTATCAGCTATAAATCTATTGGAATTTAGATTAAGTCAAGCTAGCTTAAGAAGACACCTGCTTTTATTTCCTCTTCTCCTATTCAGGAGCTTAAACTATGGTGGATAACAGTCCTCTAAATCAATTGATTTCAGTTTTCAATAAATATTATTTATTTTCATCAATTAATCACAAAATAATTAAAACTTCATACTGTTTTTATTCATGTAATGCATACAAAATACGAGTTTAATTTAAAAAAAAATACCCTTGGTAGATTGCCCTTGTGGCACCTACCGAACATGGATTACATGTCTTATGTGCTATAACGTGAATTAAAGATATGGGAAATACGCGTAGGGATGCCCTTTTTCAAACCCTTTCGAAAGAGATATCAATGACGTCAGTGGCACTTATGTATCCAAAGAAATTGAGCTCAAATAATCTGCAATTTACCCCAAACGCGATGACTCATCACATGAAACTATGAGGCGATAGCTATAAAACAATTCCTCTATAATCTTTGCGCAATCTTTATCTATCGATTGGTATATTTAGGATGTCTGTAGTGCAAACAGTCACTTAGCAGTAAGGCGCGAGCGGTACATGTTTTCGTGACGGTCCTCATTTCGCTACATCACACCCAACCGTCCGAGAAAGACATGTAATCCATGTCAAAAATATTTACTGCTTAGTTATTGTAAGGATTTTAACAGAAACTTAATTAATTAGAGTTCATTTTCAATTTTTTTTATATATTTTATATTTTTTTGAAAACTACTTTGACTTACTTTGCCTTAATCCTGTAATGCAGTTTTTTTTATTTTTTTTTTCATTGTGCATTGTACTATATTAATTATTAGCACTAACTTATAAAAAGTTAATAATGTTGTGTCTCCATTTAATTAAATAAATACTAAATACTGAGTATCCTTACGTTTCCCTTTGGCTCGAAAGTTTTTAGATTCTTGTCGTTGTCATTCAAGCTGTCTGGAATGCTATTGTCACCTCGGTCAATATGTATGTACCTATGTATGTACATACTACTTCAAGTTTTCGCATGAAGTTCAACAGAGCCAAAAATTAATATAATAATGTTTCCTTATAATAAATTAATCAATGTCTGATTCTTTGTAGCAAAATAATTTAAGGCCGTCTTTGAACATGATGTCTAGAGTTCACTGAATTTGTCATTGCGTTGTAATGTATTCTTTTTGCTTTAATAAATGAAAGTCAATACGATATATATAAATATACATGAATATATATAATTATATTGTGTATATTAGGGTGGTCCTTATTTTGAAGTATTTTGAATTTGTGTGCTTAAAAAAAGCTGAAAGGATTCAAAATATTTTTGTTTTTAACATTTCTAAATTTCAATTCTCAGTTTTATATTAACCTGCACTTGCTGGATTTTTAATTTCATACAAAATGCAGAAACTATTGTATTCTTTTTGTAGAAAATGCTTAACACATGTGCCAAGTTTGAAAGTTTCCCATTAACTTTTTAAGGAAAATTTAAGTAAAACCCTGATCACATAAATAAGTGTATTTTGTGAAAAAAAATTTCCAATTCAGTTGGAAATGAAAGACTTAAAACTTGGAAAATATTTTTGTACTTATTTCGAATCCTTTAGGGCTCTGGAAATATACAAATTAATTCAAAAAAAATTTCAAAGTGAGGACCACCTTGATGTACATTTTTTGTTATCTACAACACATGAGAATACATACAATTATATTCATATTCTCCTTTCTCAAGATTTTATCGGTAAAAAAGTCTGTATCTAGTTATTCCATTATGTTCGATACATGTTATGTTATAACATCATTAAAGATACAATAAAATCAATCAAAAGCAAACTGCCCCCAGAACAATGGCAAGTGGGTGATGGATTCCTTAAACAACACTACTCTACCCACTAAATATTAATCTGCCTACATATCAAAACCATCATAAGAGAATAGTTCTTGAACGTGTTATTAAATCCACAACCAAGATATGTGTTTCGTAGCATTTTCATGAACAATTACTTATGCAATCTCAAATATCGCTTTTCGATACATTTCAAAATCAATAGAACTATGTATGTGCATGTGCCTATAACCTACCTTCTAGGCGTCTATGTGTGTCTTTTTGCAAAGGTTGAATGCTGAAATGATGATACTATTGACTAACAAAATACGTTTATGCATTCTCGACATTCTTCTCCATCGCCCATTATAAGGCTGAATACTAATGCCATTTACATTTTCTTACAACTATTGTATGTACATTTATTTAACGTCACTCATCACCTACACATTACTTGTATGCTTTGTGTGCATGCTTTTCCTTTTGATCTGATTTTGTTTTTGTAGATTTAGCAGCCTACTCGAGATATTCGTTAGATTTACTTATTTTAATTTGATTATCTAAAATACATGTGCTTCTGACAGTGAAATCAACCTGTTTGTTTCTCATCTTTATAAAATATAAACAATATAAATGCAATTATTGCCATTTTGGTAATAAAAAAAATGAAGATAGTATATTTGTTAGAAACGTATACGATCTTAATGTAAACATGTGGCAAAAAACGAGTGCAAACGACTTCTCTGATTGCATTCTTTAGGGCTTTTATGTCGTCGCTTGTACTCACTTGTTTGCTGTTGACATTGAGTAATGTGTTTTGCATAATAATTTATAAAAAATTGACACAGATTTTATCTTATTGCAGCAAACACTTTCCAAAGAATAAAACAAAGAAAATTTTTAAAATATAGGATTTTTTGTTATTTTTGCAGAAGTCACCAATATGAAGCGAGGCGATAACCAACAAATGAACGATGATGGTGGTCCACCACAAAATAAGAGACAACGTGGTGGTGGTGGTGGTGGCGGACAGGGTGGAGGCAATAATGATGAACAAGTCCGATTATTAATTCCCAGCCGTGTAAGTATTATTCAAATTTATTATTGACAAGTTAAATTTTTGTAGCTTATGGCACAAATAGCATGACAATTTTCGCTTGGGGCTAACTTTAGCAAAGATAAGAGTTGATTTGAAATTGTTTTTAGATGTTTTTTTTTTTTTTTTTTTTATAAATTCTGATAAATTGTTTTAAATTTTTATTTAATTATCTATTTGAAAAGATTTCTTAACAATTAGGTCCACAACAGAATGAATTAAAAAGAATTGGAGAGTTTTTTAATGCTTATAATACAATTAAATCATTTTCGAATGCCTGAAAATTCATATTCTTAATTATTAATTTTATTCAAGAAATGATTGTACTCGGCTTAAACAATAGTAATTAATTATTGAGTTTTTGAAGAAAAATAAAAACAAAGTTTTTATAATTATTATTGTACTATTCATACCAGAATGTGAGTTTATTAGACTTGACCATTCTTTATTCCGTCAATTTCATTGAATTTGTGAACAACAACAACAAACAAAAATAAAACGAATTAAAAATACCAAGAAATTAATTCGTAAGCAATTTATGGTAGCGCCTTTAAGTTGTTGTTGTTGTTGTTGTTGTTCACAAATTCAAAAACAAAGTTTATTTGTCCAGTTAAATTATTAGAACGAAGTTCTTTATTTTAAGTTGTTTTTAGACATATTTCAAAATATATTTCACTCTTTTGAACTCACAGTAATAGCTTTAATTTTTTTATATTTACTTTTATAACTACGAAATTTCTAACCATAATATTTTTTTTTTCCAGATTGCTGGTGCTGTTATTGGCAAAGGTGGCCAACACATCCAGAAGATGCGCTCTCAGGTATGTCTAAACCGTTTTCACTTGTTATTTGTTACCCCCTTTTCATCCTCGAATTTCATAGCCTTATTGTTTGTACCTTGGAATACCATATTAGAGTTGAATTTAAATGTAAACAAGTCCATTTATAGAAATGCACCCAAATACTAAATTAGTTGTTCTTTGATTGTCAAACTTCTTGCCATATTTCTGTCCATTTTATAGGAAATCCATTATCCATTTTAAACCAAAAACATTAAAAAAAAAATCCTAAGTCTAATTTCTTTTTCGAAATAAAATAAATGCATTTACTTACATAATTAATTTATTAACTAAATTAATTAACTCAAAAACCTATTATGGTAGTCTGTCTTTTCTCTTGTTCATATACTTAATTTCTTTAATTGAATCAACACCTTAAAGTAAATAAATAATACCACAACTAGAGCTAAAGGTATTTTATTTTCAACACTTAACTTAACCATCTCTAAAAATGTGTTTTGATTCTCATTTCTCTTATTTTTTAATTACATAAATCTTACAGAAAACCTCATTAATTGTACATTAACCTATTTTATAAGTTGAATATGTATATACATAAAATATAAATTATAAAATATATAATTACTAAATCTAAAAAAAAATATATATATTTTCTCTCGCACCCTCTCTTTATGTGTGTTAAAAAAAAAAAATCAAAAATAAACAAACCAAAAACCCGTGCCTGTACCTGTGCCCTGCCTGTGACTGAATTGAATCTACCACCTTCAACTGGCCCGTCCCGATATAATTGGTTGTGTTGATCCCGCGCTCTCAACTACTGCAAAACTGAAAAATAATAATACGAAAATGACAAACCAAAAATATTTAATATATGTTTGACCAAAAAAAACTAACAACTTAAAAAAATAATGCAATACAAAAAAAAAAATGTGTCCCTGCAAATAATGTGGTATTAAAATGCACTAAAACGCACACATACACACCCAACTTACTGAATTTAATTTTACCACCATATGGAATTAAAACAAAAAATATAAATATATTTTATATTGAAATAAACAACATCCTTGTTACGTTCTGGGCGTTTTGATCCTTTGTTGTATTGCAAATAAAATTTTATTTTGTCCATCAATCCAACACGCAAAACAAATTTTTTTATTGTTTTCGTGTAATCATAAAAAAAAAACGAAAATTGTGAAAACATTTAATTAATTTAATAAATTATGTATGTATGTATGTGCCGCAATATTTTCGCAAACAAAAAAAATATCTACCACAAACCAAATCTGCTGCGTGTTCTCGTCTATGTTTGATCAAAAAATTAATCGAAACAAACAAAATTATGAATCGAAATATAATTTTAATGTTGCCAATCATCAACTGCTACTACTACTATCGTCACCATGTATCATACCACAACCACCACAAATACGACCAATAATGCGCTTCAACCAAAAAATACTGATTGCTCTCGCGATGAACCATTTTCAACACAACCCAAACCTGTTAACTCAAATCCATAAACTGAGAGCAGTATAAAGCCACTGTGTCTGTCGACGATTGCCAAGGCCCCGAACGGTAAACCATTTTTCCTTTTATACTACTTTTAATATCTTTTGTTTTAAGAATTATAAAAAATTATTTAAAATAATAATATATTTTGTTAAGTTTTTTTCTAAATTCACTTCAATATAATTAAAAAACGAGAGAGAATTTTCCATTAATGTTGTATTCTCTTTCTCTTTTTTAAAGGTTGTCAAAGTCCATTTTAAAAATTAAGATTTATTTTTAGAAAGATAAAAGCACAATCTCGATTCGAAACAGTCCTTTGAACGAACTTTTGCCACTCAGTTTTTTTTTATTCTGATCTGTAGTGTGAGAGAAAAATAAATTTATGAAAAAAGAAGATAATGGTTGAACTTTGTCACTTTCAGAACGTAAGAAATCTTCCTTTTAAAAAGAAAAAAAAAATAACATATAACATACGTATCTTCAAATATTAACTTGGAACGAAGGAACTCAAAGCATTGCTTATTTCTTTTCCTTAATTAAAATATGCAGGTAAAAATGATAACCAAAAAAATTTAACAACTTTTTTAATAACTAACTTCTAAAATAGGGTATTGGTTAATTTTGCAGTAACAAGCTTTTTATAAAAAAAAATAATTTGCACACAAAGGTATAGTTTATATCGAACATCAGGGTGTCCGTCAGTTCCCAAACTGCTTTTTTTTTATTATTATTTGTATTGTATTATTTATACTAGAATGTCAGTTTATTAGACTTGACCATTCTTTATTCCGTCAATTTCATTGAATTTTGAACAACAACAACAACTTAAAGGTGCTACCACCAATTGCTTACGAATTAATTTTGGGTATTTTAATTCGTTTTATTTTTTGTTTGGCTAGAGATATAGCTATTTCAATGGGTGCCAAGCCCTATCATCAGTCCCCTTTATAGTTTTTTTTTTATCAGACACCATCCAAATCAAAAGTGTATGTCCTACAAAAAATGTATTGACCAAAAAAAAAATGTTGTCCGAAGTCATTGACCCGGGTCTAGGGCCATACTCTTCCCATACAAATTTGTGTGGGATTTATGTTTTTTTAACGTTTTACTTTTTTTTCTCCTGAACTGCTATATATTTAAAATTTTTTCGTTGATTTTTATTTTATAATAATTCCTTTAAATTTTTAAAATTCTTTTTCTATGGGATATCTGTAATGTGTTTTTCGCACTTAAAAATTCTTACACTTTTTCAATTTTTTGTTTAGAAAATAATTAAAAACATTAAATTTTAATTTAAAAAATAATTAATTATAATTTGTTTTTAATTTTTTGGGACCTGCCCCACTAGGCAACTTACTGGAAAGTTTTAGTTGCTCGAAGTTGCCGGCAAGAAAGAGCACCTAAAGATGCTTGCCCTTGCTTTCAACATGGTGGGCAAATAAATATATAGCTTACTTTCAGTCCCAAAAAACCGAGTTTTGCTACTATTACTTAACCCAGCGAGATGGTTTTTTTTTTCGTATTTTTCCCAGTACGAGTATAAATAACCCTATCCCCCGGTACCTGCTTGACGTTGAGTTTCCGGACACCCTGTATATAAACGTTGATTATTCTTTTTACATTAAAACTTTTATTGTTGATATGAATTTTATGAAATTAAATAAATGAAATTAAACTTGTTCCGAGTCTTCCAGTTGTATCGGCTCTTCGATTGGACTATTCAAGCCCGAGATTTATGCCCGCCTGGAAAAAGAATCTAGTTTTCAATGAGGCCCTGAAAAGTTTTTCATAGTTACTAACAAGGGTCTAGCAAGGGTTACAATAGGCATTTGCTAGGCTCTCTCTAGTTATGAACCTTTTTGCCTCGACAGTTAAATCCTGTCTAAGCCCTGACCAGTTCCAATTAATACCAGAAAATAAATTAAATGATTGGTATGAGAATTGGTAACATGACGATGGTCATAGCCTATATTATAAAGTTATAAACTTTGTTGGTTTGTATGTAGGGGGTATAGTCTTGAACTACTGAACCGACTCTATACATATCTTTGGGGTGTTGTCTCCATGTTGTGTGTATATAATGAAATAAAAATAAAAATTAGATTATTAAAATATAATTTAATTTTATTATTATAAAGTAAACTTTGATATTATCACAACATTAATTATTAATTATATAAATTATAAAAGCGACGCTTCATCAGCACTTAACTTAATAAATATTCTCAGCGAGGCACTAAAGGGGGTCTGTCATATTTTCCTCGTCTAGATTTTTCTTACCGAAAACTACCCAGGGCCTTGTCTAAACTAGCCAAAAACTTGCCATTTTTCCAGCCGGGTGGTGTTTGCATCGCGCAAATACCAACAAAATAATTACAGAATAAAGTCCATAAAATATCACAATTTAAATAATTATTTTATAAAGCAAAATTATAACAAATTTAGTTTTTAAATGAAAAAAAAAACTGAATGCAGATTTAATTAAGTTGAAAAGAAATAAAAGCCACACATAAGTAAAATATTATCCCCCCAAGACAAAAGATGAACATTGGATGTTTTACAAATGCAATTTACTCATTTATTGTCGTTTTTAATGCAAATATTTTCAAGAAGAAATCTTCGTTCTTAACACTGCCACCCACAGTTTTTGTTAAGGCCAAGCCTCCCAATGCTAATTCTATTTTTACTTCCTCTCTCTCTCTCTCGCTCTTTCTCTCGGAAGCAAATCACTTAACCTTAATTGTGGAAAAGATCTGTGTCTGCCTCTACGGAAGCAAAAACAATCACATACTTTACGTCTGTCCTCTTGCTCTCATTTTATTACAACCACCAAGCTTAGAAGGCTGATGAAGTTGCTTACCATTTGCGGTTGTTACTATGGTGTTGTTCTTCTTTCTCAAACCTGCATCCATAAAAAAACCATGCTACAACTACCGCTACTGCTGCTATTTATACTCTTCTCTCTGTGCCTTTAAAGTCCTTGCGTTAGTAGAAAATTCTATTGCAACTGAGTAAAGGAAGATCTCTCATGTGTTTAAAATTGTCCTGTCTGTGTTTTTTGTTGTATCTCTCACCGCATTAAACCACACCAATGTTCTTCTGAGTTTCAATTAAATAGCAAAAAATGTTCCTTTATGTTGGTGACAAATTTTATACCATTTTTTCTAAAAAAAAAAAAATTATACATACATTTGTATGATTTTACACGAATTGTTTAGCTCTTAAGATAAATTATATATTGAAAATGCTAATTTTAACTAATTTTATATTTTGTTTTCTTATAAACTCCACTTCCAGTACAATTTTGATTGCCACTGATTTGGATTCAACGCTTAAAATCATAACCGAAATGCTTAAGTACTTCGAAGAGGTAAGTTTAATTTTTATAAATTTTATTAGTGAGCTATTTTAACTATTTAAATCGATTTATTTGAATTTTTCAGAAAGACGATGAAGTCGATGTTCGCATTCTTATTCATCAGAGTCTTGCAGGATGCGTTATTGGCAAAGGTGGCGCTAAAATCAAGGAAATTCGCGATGTAAGTTAAAATAAAAACATAAATTATCATTTACATTATGTTATGCTAAAACCGTTATACGTAACATCGAAGAGATGTAGTTTTGTTCAAAAATGAATTCATTTTGTATGTCCCCTTCAGAGATTGCGTGTCCAGAACAGTTTAATATGTGTGATATAAGTGAAATCAATATTCCCATTGCCATATTTCTAGTGGGATTGTATTTGTAGGTTAGGCGATGCTTTGATAAAAAGACCAATGTTATGCCATCTCAAGCAGGGGTTTTGCTATATGTCACTGCATCAGAACTGCCTTATAACCATTGTTACAGTTACAATTTGAAATTTGCTAAATGCCAAATTTGACGACACGATAGTCAAAATGTACACCAATGTTGGTTCGTGTGTATTTTTAAAGCTTTAATATCTTGCCGGTTCTCATAGATTGGCTTTGAAAAAAAGTTATACCAAACGAAATATCCCTTATAAATCTTCAAATTCCAACAAAAATTAATAGAATATTCTTTTTAAATGCGAACAAACTAATTGTAGATAGGTAGTTTGATTGCAGTATGTATTAAACTTATAAATTATCATTTAAAGGAATTTAGAACTTTCGAGGAGGTGAATCTTACAACCTGTCCCATTTTGTCCTCGTAATCTTTCAACGAATTCCAGCCTTTGAGCTTGACGTCGTGGAGAATTATTTTCTAGAATGTAGAATCAATAAAGCTCTACTGCCATATTGAATCCTCTTTTTAGCGCGATGCCAATTTATGCATTGGTGACATCTGCTTGGCGTGAATATTGCGTACTTATGCTACTGACTGATGGAGGAAAAAAGGACCTCAGGCAAGACAATAAAAAAAATAAGTACCAACTAATTGTGCCTCTAAAAGAAAAAAGTTTTCTAATAATGTGTAGCAGCAACACGTTGATGCCGAGGTTTCCCTCGTTTATTGAAAGAATTATGAGCTCAAATTTAAATCTAGAAGTATAGGGTTCTTACTGGAAACTACTTTCCTAGAACAAATATTTTGTGTTACTCAAAAGCCAGTGTTCTCATTTAAGTAAACCCCTTTTCTTCCTAGTTACAAAAATATTTTTAACTTTTTTAGGTAATTTTTGTAGTTGAAATACCTGCATTCCAAATACATTTAACTTATTTCTATTTTTGGAGTGCTTTGGTATAAAGGGTTTTTCGTTGTATATTTTGTATGTAAATTAGTACGTAACCAGTTGCTAGAAGAAGACTTAAGTTTAAACATAAATACATACATACATACATCATGTTTCGTTTTCCTTTTCATTATGAATTAACAAGGAGTCATTAAAACTAACTAACTAACTACAGGGTGTTTCTTAAGGTTTAAAAGGTTAGAACATAAGTCTATTTCCCTCTATTCATGATCAAGGGCAATTTTCTTAAAATTTATAAAAATGAAAAAAAAAATATAAAATACAATATAACAACATCAACATTCAACACTTCAATAATATTATCTTTTATTTTTTTATTAAGTTGTTCGAATGAAAAATTTTCAAACCAAAAATTCGAAGAAATTTCTAGGCATGCTGGATTCGTTGCTGCAAAAGCGTTTAATATCTGAAAAGCGTTTAATATGCAACAATTTTCTTGAACAACAGTATCATGGGGTTATCAAGTAAAACCCGTAACGAAAATTATTTTTTGATTTAGGCGTGTTTTTTTTTTAAATTTACGAGTAGTCTTAAAAATACATACATAGTTCAATAATATTTTTCTCTATTGAATTTGAAGCAAAATAAATAAACCATAGCAAATAAATTATACGGTTTATCGATAGCCTGGATATTTATCAAAACTTATTTTCTCTGCATAACCTTAACCTAGATAAAAAAAAATTTATTCAAGTTATTAACAAAAAACCTTGACAAATATCAATTTATAAGCCTTGATAGATATCAAGATTAAGGGTTTGTTTCACAATGCCTGATTAAAGTTTCATTTAAGCTATTTGGAACTTATTCGGCATTTAACCAAATCACTTACTTCACGATAAAAATACCACCCCTAACACCACAAAAACGCACTTTCAAAATGAAAAAATCATTTAACAACTTAAGTTCACTTATCCACGCACAATTTCTAACTGTTAAAACTGAATTCTATCAATTTGCAACGATACCACGAGCCTCGGTCCACTTCGTGGTCTAAAAAGTTTATCTAAGACACTTCAAAATTCACATTTAAGAATTAAATTAATAATTATTTGATTGAATATTTTCAATCAGTCAAATTTTTTGGAAAACTGGAATAATTGACAACTAGCTAATCGACACATAAATTTATGATTTTGAAACGCAAAGTTTTTTAATGAGAGAATTTAAGTTGCGGATAATTTAACTGTCGGATAGTTATGGGGAACTTTAATCAGACATTGTGAAACAAACCCTAAGAATAATTATTATTTAAAAACTCGATTATTGTGCCATATTTTTTGAATGAATTTTTTGTCTAAGCCGATATAAATTATAAAAAAAACACGCCTATAATAACATTTTAGATTTGCATTTTGAGAAAGCAAAAAGCCCAAAATAGTTTTGTACTTTGTTGAATTCTTAATAGTGCAGTTAAATGCAAAATTTAGGTTTGTACTTTATTCTATTGAACTTCATTTCATGGCACCTATAAAACAAAATGATTTTTGGTTTTTTGCTTCTGCTCTTTTGGTTGCTATATATTTATGGGCAGCTATGTATATCGTTATGTTATTTTATTTCAAAGCTTTGTTTAAATTTGCTTAACGTGCAATTCTTGTGTAATAGTCAATTTTTCAATATTCAATTAAGGAGTCAGTAAAAATACGCAGTCGGATGGTATGTAATTAAGAGTCTTCTGCTCATCTCGGAACTAGACCATTCCTAAGAATAAATATTTTAATTAAACAGAAAATTTAAAAATCGACTTTTAGTAATAGTATGTATTTCATCAGAGAAACGTTTAACTGCTATAATATTAAATAATGTCAAGGTGGGTTAAAAGACAGTCAAACGTGGCTGCATTTGAGTTATTTACCTAAACAATACAGAAACTTAAATGAAAAATACAATTTGAGTTATCTATCTAAACAATACAGAATTAAATATCGAAATAAATCCAGAAAGCATAACAAGATTTAACAGTGTGTTTTAAGCAAATGAGTGTCACTTCCTTCCGTTGCTTCCTTCCGCTATTCATTGTAGTTTACCGAACTATTTAAAGCTTTATCCTTGTTGATTGATATCTGCTGCCGCCCTTTATATAATAATTTCCTGTCCTCCCAACTAAAAAAAAGGAAAATGTTTTATACAAGAGGTGGGTGGGTAGGGTCATACCGCCTCGAGCAAATTGATGTTTTCTCTTTTCTACTCTAGTGCCCATGGGTAAATATTTAACTTCTTTTTTCTATCATGTCCTTGTAACGCAGGGGTGTAGTTGGGAGAATTTTCTTCTCCCCTTTCCCAACAGCCTTTTATTGGCTTGTGTCTCCTATCAGTATGTCGCCGCCAATGCATGATTTCAAATTATAATTTCCATATTGTGTGCTGTTTTGTACAACACTTGCGTGCCAGAGCGCGAGGATCTACATATTTGTGGTGGCATTTTTTATTTCCATTTCATGATGACCATAGCGGCATGAAACACTAACGTCTGGTTGCCGCCGATTCACAACAAATACAAACAAAAATACGAACCAGTCCAACTATATATGTCCTCGTCCATTCAAACCACTCAATTTAATTTAGAAAACTATGACATACACCCTAATTATCTTTTAATCATTCATGCATGGGACGTATTATATGGTTAGGGTTTGAAATCGGAACGTAGAGCAGTCTGCCAGCCAGCACGCATATTGTGTAGGCGCTCCTGAATTATAGCTGACATTCCCCACTGGACAGACCGGACTTGAATGTGTGTGTGTATGCTATTGTAAAGGTTTTATCAGCTTTGGGTAGCGTAGATGAGAAGACAAAAATATACCACAGGTGATAACAATCTGTCGCTGATCGAGTTTACATGCTTTTAGTTGATTTTTTTTTCTGTCATAGAACAGAAAAATGTATACAAAGGGCTTATGGATGAGGACACTCATCGTGATGTCAGCACGAGTCCATTTAGATTCATCCTTCATCGTGAGTATAAAAGACATTATTATACCCAGTTTGCGTGTACATTGTATCTACACCTGTATTTATTTATTCTTGGTTTGTATCAAAGTGCATGTGTTTTAAAAATTTCCAAAGCATAGGGTGGCGATACAAGAATTTACACTTAAAAAAGTTTTTTTTTTTGTGTTAAATAGGTAAAAGATTTTTAGTGTTCAAAATATTCAATAAATGATTCAAGTTTACTGTCGAAAAAAGCTGAAAATTAAATTCAATTCAACGTGGGTTCGAAGTTGCCGGAAAAAGTTGCCTATGTTTTGATAAAATGTTTCAACTTAGTCATAATTTAAGGATTTTAATTTGTCTCAAATTTGTTTTTAATAAAAACTTGTACCCATGAAGCATTGTTAATTCTGAAACTTATAAAACGGGAAACCGAATATAAATATACAAGTTAAATCTAATCTAATTTGGATGGTTTTTGTCTTTGTACCATGTACTATAACCAATGAAGAGTATCAATAAATTAAATTATTTATTGTATGACAGTTGTTCTGTGATTGAACACTGCCACTAATTTTATATATATTTTTAGAAAACTAAAGATTGGCTGAGTTCCAAAATGTAAAATAAAATGTTTTGATGCGGTAGTAATACATTTTTAATACGCATTGTAAAAATTTTACTTTGTATAAGTTTGACGTTTCGGAACGCAAAATAAACAATGCGAATATTTTGATGACTTCTCAGGCGATATTGCGCATCATAGACTTTTCGGATGCATTTTGAGTTTTGGAGGTTACGACTTTGCAGCAAATGAGCATCTGATGCATTTGGAACCCAGCTATTCTTTGATGAGTTACACTGAGAAGTAAAGTAAATAACCTTATAAAAATTCTTGTTGAAATATCTTCTTTACTCTATCAACTTGAAATGACAATAATGAGTGTGCAAATTCCTAAACGCAAAACTTGCGCAAATTATGCTAAACAAACAGTTCCATAATGTAGACGAATTTTCCCAAATCGTTTTTCTTGCCTAAATGTAAGCGCATTTGTGCAAATGTAAAAAATATCTTGCGCACTTCACTTGCATTTGAATTTGTTTGGCTTTGTGGTGTCTGAAATTGTTTTTAACAAGTTTGTTTGTTCTTTGAAACAAAATGGATAAACAAAATGAAGAGAAGTATGACTGGAAATCGTTTGATCAAATTAAAAATCTCTTTTACGTGTTTGAAACAGAAATTCGAAAACGAGTTTCTATTATTTGAATTTTTTTTGTAAACAATTGGGTAGTGCAAACATTGAGCAAGAGTCATTTATTTATTTCAACAACAATAATTAAATAAATAAATGATGGCACAACAGCATATGAAGAACTTGGGCTCAGTGACTTACAACTCTCAAGCATTCCTGTGTGCGTGTCTGCAGGAATGGATGGGACCTACAGTTTATTGCCGAATCCGAACGGCTAATATGAGCGCCACTTTGTAATGACAAGAGATACTCTTGGTAGTCGTTTTTTTTTTGTTATTTTAAAAATTATTAGGTGGCGAGGCTGGGGATCAAACCTAAACCTCCGGCATGACAGTCCACCCCACTAACCATCACGCCACGGCTATTCTAGCAACAATCCACAATTTATTATCCAACTATTAAATTTTCGTTCCACAAAAAATGTTCGTTGCGAAACGTCGAAGCATGCAATGCAAACATATGCTTTTGACATGTCAACTTGCGTACCACGTTTTCTTTGCATGATGCACGTATTTTTTCATCAAAAACTAAGCGATTCCCCAAAAAAAGAGTTGCACATCCAAATTTTGTCTGAGCTTGTAAAAATTCATTCATGAAAGAGATTGAATGTTTGTTTTATTTGGATTCAAAAAGAATTAGGTACTTGTTATTCCAATCACAAGTATCAGCGGCAAACCAAGAACCAAGAACCAGCACCAGCCCCAGCCCCAACCAAACAATGCAGTTTCCTCTCAATTACAATTGACTATACCTACTGCTTTTTAAGACTTCATTTCACATGAGTTTCCTAAAAAATGTGTGTAACTACCTATGTACATGTATAATATGTACATAATTTTGTATATAAAGTTTCCTTTCACATGAATTGTGTAATGTGTTCCTTACCTGAACCAACAAACAAGAACAAAATAAATGAAAAACCTTGGAGAGAAGACAGACCGTGTACGTGAAATAATCATACAAGTTATACCACATCGCCAGGTGCCAGGTCGGTTTTATTTTTATTTTATTTTATTTTTTGTTCTTCTGCAAATGGCAGGAAACTACAAAAACTGTGATCGGAATACGAACAAAAAAAAAAAAAAAAAAGATATGTTCGCGCCAAACATATTAAACTCTATTTCTCCCCGTACATAAAGCAGATGTTTGTAATTTTTTTTTTTAGATAGTAAATGGTTCTTAAGCCGATATTCTTTATTTTGAAGATAGTAAGAAGGAAGTACCCTAAGACTTGATCAGCGTTATTGTACTTAAAATGCCCATTAACTAAATGAACTTTTGGAGAAATTGAGATTTGTAAATATGTATTTTAAAATCTTAATCTTCACCCACCAACATCATGAACATACATAACTATTGACACCACGTGTTCATTATTTTGATATGTATTTGTTTAGTTTTACATATTATATGTATGTAGAAAATAACAT
This sequence comes from Epistrophella euchroma, assembly GCA_947049315.1. Taxonomy (NCBI): domain Eukaryota; kingdom Metazoa; phylum Arthropoda; class Insecta; order Diptera; family Syrphidae; genus Epistrophella; species Epistrophella euchroma. The sequence goes on along the minus strand of OX346245.1, from coordinate 111,687,822 downwards.
AAGAACGCGTTCTAAAGACTTCTTCGTTGCATCTGCCTTAATTTACAGATACAACATCTATTTTTAGTTATACTTCTATTTCAAAGATCTCACTTGCAATTAAAAATAAAAATATGATATTCTTCTTTGAAAGTAGAATCTTAAAAAAAACTAGGCCAACTCAACTCGTGGGTGACTGAAGGAAAAGGACATACAAGTTGAGCAATAATAGCCTTGGCCAAGTTGTCTTAATCATCCATTAGATTCTGTGCCAATTGCTTAGGGTTTTAAGGGGGAAAAAGCAAAAAGAATGGCTATACACCCTGGAAGTAATTGATTTATTTAAGGGATGGCAAAAACTTCTTAACCCAATTTTTCTACACCGAGACGTTAAAGTATACTGCACAGTGTGGGTTGAAAATTAAAGAGCCTTTTGATTTGTATGGTTTAATCCTGATGATTAAATGATGATGAAATATTTTTTCTCACTCAAGCCACTGCAAGCAAATTAAGAGTGTTCTCTCGTCTAGAGTCTAGATTCACGATTATAAAAATGTGAAACTATTATTTCGGGTGAAGTCTAAAATGAATATATTTAATTTTATTTATCATTTTGTGTTCTTAAAACTGGTATTTTTTTTTTTTCGAAAAAATATTGATATACAGCCCTCTTCTGCTAAACATTCACGTGAAAGTTAGTATTCTTCTATCCGTCGGAGAGATATAATTACTCCAAATTTTGTATAAATTTCGATAAAAACAGGATTTAAACAGTTAGATTCTTTTAAGAATTTTAAAACTTAATATCAGTTAAGATTTGCACTTTAAACATTGAATATTTAAAAAAAAAAAATAATTTATGGCAAAATTGAATGAAACTTTCACGTGAATCAAAAGTTTCGATCGGATCGAATAGCAGAATAGGGCTGATAGTCTTACAAAATTTGGTCTGAACATGTTTTATTTGATGACGTTTGTAAGCTTTTTTTGTCGTGTTTGGATTTGCAAAAAATTTACTACTCTATCAACCATTCTTGTTTGCGTGTTTTTAAGTCGGCAAGAATGGATCAATTTTTTGACTAATCCAAAAGGCTAAGCTAAGGGGTACCTACTTTGTCATGACAAGTTACACTTTTGGTGGATTAGTCATTTTCTCGCAAGACATGGTAATCCCGAACAAAATATTTGCATTCTTGGTTTAATAGTAAATAATTTCAATAGTTAAATTTAATAGTGCTATAACCCGTTCGTTGGACGAATCGTAAATGTTGTAAATGTTTAATTTCAAAATAAAGTGTATTAATATCATCTTATTCTCGGCAAAAAGCTTTCTCTCTTTTTTATGTGACATGCGTTTAAGCAAACGGTGGGCTGTCGGTACAGTTTCCAAATTGATGCTATAATTTTTAAGTATGCCCAAAACAGCCATCCCTACTGTTGTTTTCCAACATTTAGTTACGGTTTTGCTCAGTTATGTATGCGCTATTGTCTGCACTGCATTTTTTAATATTTAACTGGTTCTATCTCTTGCTGCTTGCCTAGTTATTGATGGCTTGTTGTCGCACGTAAATGCACACCATTAGCTAATTTAAATTTTCAACAAAGAAAAATTTATCATAAATAAACGAGATAGTTTTATGTACAGAAAACCCTAATTCAAACATACACTTACGGCCATATTATTGACTTTCTTCAAAGCTAGTTTTACTGAAAAACTAGTTCTATAGGGGTTCCGAGTTTTAATTTTTAAAAAATAATTACACTGGTCAACAAAATTAAATTATTTTTTTGTTACAAAAACCAAACTATACTTTTCCAAAGGTTTTTGGTGTGCTGAATTCGAATCTGAAGTCAGAAATATTCTATCACGTCACGTTTTTGAGATATTCCCGTTTGAAAATTCGAATTCAGCACACCAAAAACCTTTGAAAAAGTATAGTTTGGTTTCTGTAACAAAAACCTTGTCGACCAGTGATATTGATTTGATTTATACTACGTTTTCATTAGAACTGAAATGAAGTAATTTGGCAAATTACAAAAAAAAAATTCACATTTCAAATTTCATAATGTTGTTGTTGTTTTTTTTTTACATTGAATTCTGTCATTTTAAATGGGGTTTACTTTAAATTGATTCCATTTGGGTGTGTTCATAAAAGTTTTACGTAATTTCCTTCCGAATTTCGTGCGAATTTAGTTGAAATTACCTCATTTGGAAATTTGAAATTGTATGAGAAATGAGATGATTTTGAATTTAATTTTGAAATTTTATACGAAATTACCTCATTTGCTCTAATGAAAATGTAGTTGGCCCTATCGAGGTAACCGTCGTAGCGGAATTCTCTCTGATTTCCTACGAATCGGAGACATTTTGCTGGTCGTAGAACCTACCACGAAGCAAAATGTCTCCGATGCGTAGGAAATTCCGCTCCGACACGGTTACCTCGATAGGGCCGAGTATTAGATGTCAAAATATGTATGAATATTTTTTATTTAAATGCCAAAGTATCACAAATTTGTGAAAAAACTTAAAACTGTAAACCGATATAGAACTAGTTTTTTAGTAAAACTATCTTTGAAGAAAGTCGTTGAGACACTCCAAACTAATATAATACGTAATGAAACAATAAATTGAAAAGTAAATCACTGAAAGAATCTTATTTCTTCCCACCTTCGTTTCTTTGTTCTATGTACGAATTGAAAAATTCTTGTCAATAAATAGGTATTACATATTATTTCTATAGCAATAGACTGACTGTGTTTAATCTTACCCCGTAGAATCCCAAGAGAAAATCCTAAACCCCCATTTGCCATTATTTTTGTATAACCCAAATCATTGATATACCCCTTAACTACACATATCTGTTTTTGATGTTTTGTGTAGGGTGTCCTTATTGTCTTCGTCATCGCGTGGCTACGGATACCCTGTCGTTTTTTTTTTTTTGTCTGTGTGTGTTTTTTTTGCGTTCATACGAATGAACACATTTTTTCGTATTTATAAAGACTCCTTGCTAAAATATTCACATATTAAAAATTTGCCCAGTAGTTTAATATACATATCTACACGGAGATTGTTACACGTTTATTATAACAGGAGTCAAATAGGTTAATCTGACATTACTTTGCTTAGTGACATAAACAAACAACCGAATGTCAAATATGATTGATTTACAAAAAAGAAAAACATAAAATATGAATTGGTTCGGGGATGTAAGAGAGAATATACCCCTACATCGTTCTATAAAGAATAAAAACAAGTAGAAAATAATGTACCCCTCAATTCTGTCACATTCAGTCGGTTTACATGAATAGTCCTTACGTCATATTTAACATTTTTGTAATCCTTCCAATATTAGTGCAACTTAAATGTTAGATAAAAAATATAATCAAGTCATGTTAGATAAATGCCATGGCATTTTTGTTTATGATCATCTCATGTGGTGAATCATTTAAATTTTTTTGTCGTATTTTAGCTGTGATTGGCAGAAAGAATATTTCGAAAAAGGTTTCCTTGTTTTTTATTATTTACTTCGCAACTTAATTGTTGTACGTCGTTGATTTTTATTTATATCTCAACTTAACATTGATATGATTAAAATAATTATACTTCTTATTTCATAAGATATTTGAAGTTTTTAAAAGTTTTTTAAGATATTTAAAGTTTTTAAAAGTAGTATGTATAAAGTTTTTAAAGATGTGCATACAATTTTTAAAGGAAAACAACTCCGACTAAAACGCGTTGAATTTGCTGAAAAAAAAAAACATGTTTTTAGGTGGAACAGCTAGGACCTCGGTAGTCACATTCGTTTTGTTCCTTACTTCAAGTAGCATTTAGGGCTAAAGAGATTTTTGTTATAGCAATTTATCACTACTTTACTGAATACTATCTTATTTAGATGAAGTAGCAAAGTGATTCTTATTATATTCAGCCCTATCACAAATATCCGAAAGGATTGTTACGTAAGGAATCACAAAAAATTTTGTTCACAGAATCCGAATGGAATCGAAAGAAGCATTGCCTCATTCAGCGTACTCATTCTCAATTTCGAAATCATCTGGGGGGTCATTCCGTAATTTTCAAAACGATAATCATCAAAACGATTATCGCTATCTCCTCGTCTATCGTTTTTCCAGAGATTGTCAAACCATCTCATAGTAACAATTTGCGTTATTAGAACGATGTTCTTTAGTGCACGGTTTGTTTGTAAGCCCAAGAAATCGGCAGAAATTTACATAAGATGGTAGCGCAATGGAATAGGAACTCGCTTCTTAACCGAAAGGTTCGGCGTTCGATCCCTGCTGGCGACACGTTTTTTTTTTTTTTTTTTTAATTTTCATATAATTTGTATTTTTCTCAAATGTTTGTTGTCATTTTGCAAAATAAGTAAATTATTTCACTCATTTAACTATAGTCGCGTACAAACTAACATACAATCATGAAAACAAATGCGAAACGATACCTATTTAGGTATCGTCCAAAAGCCATCGTTTTGACGATAGCGTTTTGATGAAAATCGACTTACGTGAAGCAAATATTTGATCGTCAAAACGTGATCGTCTAGACGATATGCATTTTTAGGGTTACGTGTAGTAGGACTATCGTCGAAACGTTATCGTCGGGTGATAATCGTTTTACGGAATGAGTCCCCTGTATTGTGTGATGTTGCAAATCTTTCAGAGCTGTAATAAAAACAGTGATGGTATACATCGATCCAAAAAAAATACCTCGGAGATTAAAAAAAAATCCCTATATTTTCCCTACACTAACAAATGCTGAAGTGAACACGTTAAAAAAATAGTTATTGAGATAGTGGTTTTTATATTTGTTAATTCATCTCCTCCTTTTTTTTTTTACAAACTATTAATACCTACATTTGTATGTGCCAATTAATATTTCATTTATTAATATTGTGCTTTAATGTTTCATCATTACAAATAAAAAAATTATAAACTAAAAATATCAAGTGAAATCTTTTTGTGTTGATGATTTTAGATTGCATACAAATATGTTTATTAAAGAGCTGGGATTAGGCTTTTAAATATTAAATCGACAACTTTACTAAGGGCCAGTTGTACAATCGTGGTTTCGGCGGATTAACTGAAGTTCACTGATAGTTCAGGCAAGTAATTGGCTATTATCACTTATTTGAACCTTGAACCATTGTTGAACCTAAGTTCAACATGTACATATTATGTAGATGAAGAAATTTAGTAGTACATATTTACAACATACAATATTTGTTTGTTTTAATAATATTTTAATTTAGTACAGAGGTATCACATATGTACGTAATTTCTTGTCTTTTATCTTATCTACATACATACATAGACCACATCATGCTCGTGCTCCCCCAAGCGAACTAAGAAATTTCATACCCATAGAATTTGTTCCTAGTATTTCTTTGCAGTCTGGGTTTCTCATTCGCATTATCTGTGTTTGTCATTTTTTGTGTCTGTTCTCTTTTTTTTTATACATGAAAAATTTTGACATGTGTGTTGTTCATTTGACCGATTGTAACTGCGGAATCCATTAGTGGACGGCACGGGTCAAAATCACAAATTCCGAATCAATCTGACTCTAATTGGTGATTGTGATTTTTATTAATGAGTATTACAAAATTATAGTGCATGAAAATTCCCTACGTGCGTTGTATCAATAAACATGTTTTTAACGTTTACACTTGAATACAAACCTCATATTAGAATAATTGTTGTGGAGACAACATTGTAATACAATAATTATTATTGTATGTATTACAATAGTCTCCACTTTAGAGTCCTCGTTCATCTCCCGCCTGGAAAAACAACCTAGTTTTCAATAAGACCCTGACAAGTTTGTCATAGTTACCAACAATATACTGACGTTTATTTAAATGTCATTTACTTTGGTGTGTGAACGAGTAAAAGTGTGTGTGAAGCACTGTAGGTATGTTCAGTGAGGCTGTTCGGGACAGCTTGGAACAGTTTAGAACAAAAAAGAACAAATTTTTGCTGTTCAGTGAGAAATGTTCTGTTCTAAACTGTTCTGACTCACTTTTAGTGAGTCTGTCAACTTTTTTGGTTGAATGGAAGGTTAAATGTTTTATTGTCTTTTCATAAAAGACGATTTTCATACTTGTCTGCAGCTAATGTTGTTTTCGTTTGGATTTTGGGAGTGTTTTATTCCTATCGAATATGGAAATACCGATTTTCACTCCAAATTTTCTATATTCGATAGGAATGCAACACTCCTAAAAACCAATCGAAAACGACATAAGTTTTTACTATTTGACACACCAATTTCATTATTTGAAATTCGCACAGTAACGAAAAGCGACATATAAATTTTTATTACGATATAATAAGATCCCACTTTTATTAAAGCACTTCTTATGAAGGTTTTTATGTAGCTTTTCCTTCAAAATATTAATTTGCTTTAATTTCTTGTTTATTTAAAAAAAAATATATATTCCCGCCTGGAAAAAGAATCTAGTTTTCAATAAGGCCCTGGCAAGTTTTTCATAGTTACTAACAAGGGTCTAGCAAGGGTTACAATAGGCATTCGCTAGGCCCTCATCAGTTATGAACCTTTTTGCCTCGTCAGTTAAATTCTGCCTAAGCCCTGACAAGTAAAAACTTCCACATATCGAGCCCTTTCCGGCCGGTTAGTAAAGGTAGATTTATACCATAAATCTGTAAATACAAATCTGTTCACCTCTCTTCAATTTTATTAATTTTCATAAAATGTCTTCATTTACCTACATAGTTCCTATCAAGAGCCTCGACAGTATTTTATTAAATACATGATCTCAGCGAGGCACTAATAGGGGCCTGTCATGTTTTCCTCTTCTATGTTTTCCTTACCGAAAACTTGCCGGGGCATTGCCTAAACTTACCAAAAACTTGCCATTTTTCCAGGCGGGTTATTATCAGTAGTAAGGTAGATTTATACCATAAATCTGTAAATACAAATCTGTTCACCCCTCTCTTCACTTTTATTAATTTTCATAAAATGACTTCATTTACCTACATAGTTCCTATCAAGAGCCTCGACAGTATTTTATTAAATACATGATCTCTGCGAGGCACTAATAGGGGTCTGTCATGGTTTCCTTACTGAAATCTTTGCCAGGACCTTGCCTAAACTTGCCAAAAACTTGCCATTTTTCCAGGCGGGCCCAGGGATACATGTCCCACCAGTTGGAAACTACGATATATGTATATGTACATACATAGACTGTCTAAAAATTAAAAATTTAAATTATCGATGATTCTTTTTGATCATAGTTACTCACTTGGTACAAAATCAAGATAATCTGGTTTTATTTTAGCTTTTTCTTCTCGTATTCAAGCTTCTACCTGATATTCTTAACAAATCTTTTTGCCAGAGCATGTGGTCTTAAGCCAGCTGTTTTTTTTTTTTTTTTTTTTTTTCAAAAGGTCATTCATACTTTCTTTTCTTCGATCGTTTGTGCGCTGAAAAATGTGCATTTTTTTATTTAGAACATCCTTACAACAGGTTTGGTTACACACTCGATTGCCAACTGAAACATCCTTGTGAAGAGCACCTGACAACAATCCCTTTTATTATTAACGGCATGAGATTTTTTGTTCCTCTTTAAAATCTGTTTCAATTTATTTTTTAATGGTTTCTGTCTTTCAACCTTACGCATTATAGGTATCATCAGCACGGGTGGCCAAGCCAGTTGGCATTTATTGACCTAGACAACAAAAAATTCAATTTCTTCGTGTTGAAAAGATTCAACTCAACATAATCCTCCTTATTATTTTTCTTAGAAGTTGGGTTGGGTGTCCTGCTGAAAAGGAAACTATTCTCTACATTTCAAGAAACAGAAAAAAGGACTTAATGCATGTACAGAGTAGTCGCTGCATTTTCTCTTAATATTTTTTTTTGTATAGTGTTTTTGTGTTGTTATGCAGCTGAGTTGACGGCTGCTGTTATATGTGGCGCACTAGATGTGACCACTCACAACACAAAAAACACTTTTTTCACTTGAAATTTATGAAAAACAGGTGGTAAAGACGGAATGTAGGTGGCATGGCATGAGCCATCTGTCCTTCTTTTCCATTGTGTTGTAATTAATTCTCACTTAAGAAAGACACATGAAGACATCCGCACAACGGGTAGATTTAGGTAGATGCAAGCATACCTCTGGCATCAATTGAAGAATTCTTGATTTAGAAAATGTCTTTTCAATTTCTGATTACAAAAGGAACATCTTGCAATAGTCGTCAAAAAAAAAAAAAAAAATAAGAAAGAATACAAACAGGATATCGGAGAAGAGGATGGAAATGATGTTTGTCGGAGGATCCTTGGGTTATTTGGTCGTCGTCGTTTGTCATCGTTTTCCCTATAAGTAAATTATTTTTTTTTTTTTTTGAGTTTCATCCGTCTTTGGTTTGGTGTTGTGTTTTTGAACAGAAAGTACCTACCTATAGCAAAAAAAAAAAAAAAAAAAAACCAAAACGATGTTAGTAAAATATGTAATTCGAATAATTTTCTATACATATATCGAAATCAAAGAGAAAAGTGAGACGTAAGGAAGACGACGAATATGACGACGAAGTAGATGGAACAGCAAGCGGATAAGAGTTTAAGAGTTCACAACTTATTCCGGTTTCACAGGATGTTCAAGTTAAAGTGAACACATGCTTGTAGTTGTTACTTCTTGCTTCAATTCATTTGTCCTCCATGTCCTACGCTCATATATAATAATTCAAATAGGTATGTGTATGCGCAAGTACCTATATGGATGTACTATGTGTCGTTGACAACATGCATTTCTTATATTCTGTTTCTTAAAAAAATATAGCTGAAAAGGGACTTCTGAGAGAATCAGGAAAATCAGAAATATAAAAATTATATATACCTACATACCTATTATATTACCATGTGCTGTGCGTAGGCTAGAAATAAAGAATAAATGAATGTAGGTAATTTTTAATGGCTCCTTTAAAAAATATATTCAGTACTTAAAAATCCTACAAAGCGTCGTTGATATGGTCACATAGTCAGAGAGTGCCTAGGTTCAATTATGTTAAAAACATTGGCGCAAAATTTTAAACAGCCTGATGTTTAGGTATTAGCATGATACTACTTAACAATTTTCTAACTTTAAAACTCTGTACTAAAATATTGTTAGTTTTAAATATTTTCTAACTACTATCATACTCAACCTATTTTTTTTAGCTGAACACGCTTAAAACAGTGACAGTTCAACCCATTTTCGCAATTGTAGCTGCCAAAGTGACACTTGGATTTAGTATGATACTAAAAAGATAAAATAGGCATTTGGCGATTTTAACTTTAGTAAAATGTTAAAAAGATAATGCGATGCTAACTCGTTTAAAATTTGTAAAAGCCTGTTTTTAACCTAGCATCATACTAAAAATGCTTTAACATCATACTAAATCGTCTTAAATTTTGCGCCATTAAGAATTATTTAGATTTCAAATGCAGATTTACCTTACGGTTTTTCAAAAAATTCGAATGATCTGTTTTACGAAAATTTTCAAAGTTCTAAGTTAAATTTTGTTTTCCTAAATGATAAATAACAGTTTCTTACTTAAAAAGCAAGAAAACAAATCATTGGTTTTCTCTCCAGGCAAGATTTATTTCTAAAAGAAGCAATTCCTGATAAGTTGTAGATATGTTTAAAAGATCTACTTATTTCGTAATGGGTCCAAATCTAAAATCAAATTCCGTTTATTTATCAAATATAGTAATTTATTCAATTGTTCGACTTCGAATATTGAGTGGACAAAATAGAATTAACCAGCCTTCCTAATTCTAAATGAAAATTCCCGGGGAAACATTATTATTGTTCTCTACAATTTGATTTATAGTCCAGTCAACGAAGGAAAAATAAATGAAATAAATCGTGTAGTCTAGGTTATTTTTTTAAGTGGTAGGGGTGACCCTCAGGTCCAACATACCAAAAGTCCCCAGCCCAGGGCCGCGAGCTTAAGCCTGGAGAGGGGGTTAAAGGTACCCTTTTTTAGTTTTTCGCGAATATTTCGAAAACCAAGGGCTTAAATGAAAAAGTCTGAACCAAGGAATTAAAGTAAATTAAATTTCCTACAAAAAATGTTATATTTATATTTTCGCTTGGAGCAACACTAAGGAAGATGCGGGGTGAAGAGATGTCAAGAAATCTAAAAAATCGGTCATTAGCCTACAAAATTTAGTGTTTCTAGATCAATTTTATCTAGAAATAACAGCAAAAAATAAGTATATGTATTCAAAATTATTCCATTGATGATTTGGAAGGGAGTTTATGGGGTTAAAACAGGTGGCGAAGGTTAGAATTTCCTAATTTAATTTATTTGCTACAGTGTTTGCATTCACTATGAAAAATACTGTTTCTTTAAAGGTAAAAAGTATAATGGATTTTTCCAAGTTACTGACCATGACTTTGTAAAATAATTTTCAGACATGTACTAAGAAAAAAATCGTTTAGGATAGGGGGGTCTATGTCCCCTCGTTTATAAGGGAGGGACCATTTTCTAAAGCATTGACGTAAAGTGCATTAATAATTATTTAAAATCAATGGAAGTACCTATAAAACAACACTATATGTTTTTGAAAATCCAAGGACCTATTCTTTTATTTTGTTGCTAAAACAAGTTTTTTTTTATTAAACAGGTTATAAAAAAATTGAACTTAAATTTAAAGTTTTGAAAAAAAAAATTTATAATGATTTTATATTCAAAATTTTTTGTAGCTAAGTGCTAAATTTTAGTTCAGTATTTATGGCCGTTGTTAATTCTTAGTCGAACGCTAAAAACTAGATAGCTGTAGGTCTTTCAGTTTTTGAAAAAATCAAAAATTATGGAAACTACTACTTTTTTAGAAATTTATTTCTCTTGTAAAACCGTCACTTTGCCAACGAAGGAAAAATCATGTAGTCTGGATTATTTTTTCATAAGTTAGGGGTGATGTTAAGGTATAATATACTGAAAGTCCCCAGTCCAGACCCTCGAGCTTTAGACAGGAGGGGGGTAAAGGTTCTTTAGAAAAAATTTCTAACACTAATACTTCCTTAGAAATTTTTTTGATTTTTTCAAAAACTGAAAGACCTACAGCTATCTAGTTTTTAGCGTTCGACTAAGAATTAACGACGGCCATAAATACTGAACTAAAATTTAACACTTAGCTACAAAAAATTTTGAAAATAAAATCATTACAATTTTTTTTTTTTTCAAAACTTTAAATTTAAGTTCAATTTTTTTATAACCTGTTTAATGAAAAAAATTGTTTTAGCAACAAAATAAAAGAATAGGTCCTTGGATTTTCAAAAACCTATAGTGTTGTATTATAGGTACTTCCATTGATTTTAAATAATTATTAATGCACTTTACGTCAATGCTTTAGAAAATGGTCCCTCCCTTATAAACGAGGGGACATAGACCCCCCTATCCTAAACGATTTTTTTCTTAGTACATGTCTGAAAATTATTTTACAAATTCATGGTCAGTAACTTGGAAAAATCCATTATACTTTTTACCTTTAAAGAAATAGTATTTTTCATAGTGAATGCAAACACTGTAGCAAATAAATTAAATTAGGAAATTCTAACTTTCGCCACCTGTTTTAACCCCATAAACTCCCTTCCAAATCATCAATGGAATAATTTTGAATATATATACTTATTTTTTCTGTTATTTCTAGATAAAATTGATCTAGAAACACTAAAATTTGTAAGCTAATGACCGATTTTTTAGATTTCTTGACATTTCTCCACCCCGCATCTTCCTTAGTGTTGCTCCAAGCGAAAATATAAATATAACATTTTTGATAGGAAATTTAATTTACTTTAATTCCTTGGTTCAGACTTTTTCATTTAAGCCCTTGGTTTTCGAAATATTCGCGAAAAACTAAAAAAGGGTACCTTTAACCCCCTCTCCAGGCTTAAGCTCGCGGCCCTGGGCTGGGGACTTTTGGTATGTTGGACCTGAGGGTCACCCCTACCACTTAAAAAAATAACCTAGACTACACGATTTATTTCATTTATTTTATGATTTTAGGTCTTCGTTGACTGGACTATTATAGGTATTTCAAATACTGCAAAAAAAAAAACGGTTTCGAACATTCGAAAGTCTCATTCCCGCTATCAGAGGTAAAAATATTCTACCGGAGAATCCGGAATAGGAGTATTCTACTCCCGAAAGAAAACGTCTTCCGGGGAGTTCTTTTTCCCGGGAATATTCAGAATTGGGCACTTACTTCTTACACTTCAATCAAACCTAAGCAACACTTACTTGTCGACCTAAACAAATTTAAGACTTCATTCTTTTTTGTTTTAACCTACTATTCTGCTGGGTGCTAAAATTAATATTGATCCTCAATCCACTTTTTTTTTTTTTGCTTAAGTGCCGTTTTTAGAACCCATTTGCAAAAACCACGAAAATATAAGGAGGTATTTTTTCATTTATTCTGACAGGGTTTCGTTAGCTGTAAGTTTTGTAAATGTTGCTAAATTCACTTCCAAACCCCATTCTTATAGCATATGCCTGTTTTATATTTAACCTCATCACAATATGTTGTACTCTATCGTATTTATAAATTAAAAAAAAAAACTGACATCGAATGATAAATTCACACCTCAAAGGTATAAAACTAATGTGATTATGATTAGTATCAAGGTCAATCCGACTGAAATGAACGGGTTTCTACTGACTCATAATAAAATAATGTTTTTGTATTATGTCAGTAGTGAAGAGAAATTTTAGTCAAAAGGATTAATGCTTAGCTAAACAGGGTGTGGTGCTGAGTTCATACAAAATTTATGGTTTTATGGAAACACGAGGATATTCCGGGGAATCACTGTTTTTTTTAATAGGTACTAATTTTTCTAGAATTAAACAATGTGTCAGGGAGGTTAAGTTAGTTTTTGTTTTGTGTTAAACTTTTTATTTATTTATTGATTTCATCAAACAGAATATATTCTTATAGACTATTACAATACGATTTCGCGGAAATGAAAACTAGAACAGAGACTTTTCAAAGGAGCAACAAAATTTATACGCTCTAAAAGTTGAGGACAATTAATATGATTACTGACAAGGTCTTTAAAACATTACACTAAAATACTTGCTTCTTGAATCCAGCTTTTAAAAGTTAAAAAGCAAACATCTAGTTGGGTAAGCAGGAACTTCAATATTCCATTCTAATTTAAAAAATAGCAACCTTTTAAATCGTTTTTTAACTCTCTCAATTCTTAAAACATGCGTTGCATAAAAGGGATTCCAAATTACGCAACAATACTCAGAAACCGATCTTACTAGTGTAAAAAGATCTGTGAAATCTTTTGTGTTTCTTCGTATAAATCCTAGTAATCTGTTTGCTTTATTTAAAATGTATTCAATTAGATTCGAGACGAAAAATTGAATGTCCAACATTACACCCAAATCTTTTTTAACAGAGTCCCTTTGTAAAATGATGTTGTTAATTGTATACTCGAAAATTTTTGGATTAGATATTCTGTGGCATGCAAAACTTTGGCATTTTTTAACGTTTAGAAACAGTTGATTTTCGTTACACCATTTGGCCAATGCATCTTGAAGAAGTAACTATCATTTTTGATGATCGAAAAAAATTTAAATCATCACCGTCTAGATGTCTAAATAAATAAATAAATTTGATGGCACAACAGCTCATGAAGAACTAGGGCCTAGTGACTTACAACTCTCAACCATTCCTGTGTGCGTGTCTGCAGGAATGGAGGGGACCTACAGTTTATTGCCGAATCCGAACGGCTAACGAGCGGCACTTTTCTGTGACAGGAGATACTCTTGGAGGATTTGTCAATTCCTCGCAAGAGGCAGTGGCCGTTTTTCTTTAAATAGGTGGCGAGGCTGGGGATCGAACCTAAGACCTCCGGCATGACAGTCCATCGCACTAACCATCACGCCACGGCTACTAGATGTCTAGAAAATCTTAATTTAGATGGATTATCATTAATAAAAAAGAGTGAACAACAGCGGACCCAAGTGACTTCCTTGGGGAACCCCAGAAGTTGTGTATGAGAGTAATGAATGAAACTTTCCAACACTCTAAAAATTGCCCAATATTTGAAGATTGATTACAAATTAAACAAAGTAGAAGTGCTAAAGAACTTGTACAATTTTTTAATATAATAGGTGATATATCATCTGGCCTGGCACATTTATTAATGTCAATGTTGGTTAAAGCATCTGAAACTTCTGAAATGTTTCAGTAAATGTTAGTTGAATCAACAATTTCAACAGGCAAAAGTCTGGTACACCCCGATTGGGATGAATAAACAGAACTAAAGTAGTCCGCAAAAAAATCACAAATCATAACAACTTCAAAAACATCAAAAAAAACATACAGGTGGACATTTGTGAAGTTATATCATCTTAATTCTTAATTCGCTCTAATTCGCGTGCCAGTAAAACAAAGCTACTACATACATATTTTAATTAAACAATCGAGGAATGTAAATTAAGCAGTCCATTTTTGTAATTTTAATAGTAAACCAAGGTTATTTATCAAGATTGTCATGTTAGTTTAACAAGGTAACTTAGTAAGTGCTAATGTTAAAAGGTTCCATAATGATTTCAATAATGTGTTGAAAAATGACGACCCGATTCTTGTTAATTTCTAGTAAGTGATACATATGTACATAATGTTATACATATATATTTCATTTGCCGAGTAAGAACATAAGGTTCTATCGTAATCGTATGATAAAGTAAAAATAAACTAAAAACTAATGTCCTTTAAAAACTTATGACTCGTCATTTAAACTAGGAACTGTTTTTAAGAGACCGAACTCAATCGTGCCTCATGCTATCAATATTAGTCTTTACATCTTTCCGTTACGTAGTAGCCGTGGCGTGATGGTTAGTGCGATGGACCTCCGGCATGTCTAAGGTTCGATCCCTAGCCTCGCCACCTATTTATTTAAAAGAAAAAACGGCTACTGCCTCTTGCGAGGAATTGACAAATCCTCCAAGAGTATCTCCTGTCACAGAAAAGTGCCGCTCGTTAGCCGTTCGGATTCGGCAATAAACTGTAGGTCCCCTCCATTCCTGCAGACACGCACACAGGAATGGTTGAGAGTTGTAAGTCACTAGGCCCTAGTTCTTCATGAGCTGTTGTGCCATCAAATTTATTTTTTTTTTTATCTTTCCGTTACGTATATAAACTTATTTACCCTATGGGTTTAAAACTCGACAAACCCACCAACTAAAACAAAACAAAAAAAAAAAATGCTGAAATATGACTACAACAGGCAGCCGCAACAAAACCCCTAGAGCTACATTTAGTTCAAATTTTATTTTTTATGCTTGCATGCGTTTAAAATGTCGATTACGATGAGTAAACGTCTATGCAATTATTTTTCGTACTGGTTATGGCAATGTAGATAGGTATAAATTCACATATGACCATTATTGTGTAGGAATTGTTTTCAAAATTTCAGAACACCAAAAAAAAAACAAAAAAAAAATACCTACTACAAAAACCAGTGAAAAAGAAATCAAACCGAGATGAGTGCTGCTGGGAAGAGAGAGAGCTAGGAACGAGAAAAACTGAAATTGAGAAAAGCAAAAAAAAAAAAGATCAAACGCAAGCGCATTGAATCCACCGGTCTCCTATCCGTCTATATGTATGTATGTAGGTACTTATACCTCTATATACCTATGTAATATGGAACTTTGAGATATATTTTTATACAAATTGAAAAAAAAAAAAAAAATGAAGAAAAATAAAAGATTCGCCCCTCTTTGCCTCGTCTTTGGTCCTCTAACTTTTCCATGAGAGTCCTTTGAAATGATAAAAGGATATGGCAAAACAACAACAACAAATTGATATCCTGTAGTGAATGACTAGTAATACTCTCTTGCCTGCACTTTAATCCTGTTCGTACTCCTGCTCCTATTCTTTTATACTACCTACATACGTTCGCATTGGGCTCTACAGCAGGAGCATTTCATTCTTCACATCAGTTAGTCAACCAGTTTGTAGTTAACAGTGGTCGCGTTCACATCGTTCCTTCCTTTCGTCTTCGGGTGACTAACTAAAGCCAAACGAGTTGGCTTTATTCGAGTGTTTTCCTGTTCAAACGGGGGTTTTTTAATATTATTTTTTCTCACTACATATTAAAAGGATACTTTTTGGTTGTTGTGTGTTATGAACTTTCCCTTCTTCCCATCCGTTCTAGTGTTGAATATACATTTTTTTCTATTTTCCGGAAAGAGTTTTATTCCTAAGCATTTATACATAATTGAGAGGATTACAACACGATATCAATATTGTATGAAAGCACAAAAAAAAAAAATAGAGAAGCCATGGCCAAAGGGTATTTGCGTCCATCATCAGGACAGAAACAAAGAAAATATCTGTATTCATCAAAAAAAAAAATCTACACAGACGGAATAGTTGCTTCGAGTCCTTTTTTCGCTTACATTGTGTATCTGCTAAATCCTGTTTTTGCTTATAATTTTGTTCGTTCCCGAAGGTGCTTTTTGATATATAATTGTTTCAAAAAAAAAAAAACAAAAAAAAAAAACATCTTGTTCTTAAGTACCTAATCGTAGATAGTTTTTGTTCCATCGTATTTTGTGGAGAACAAAAATGGGAATGCCCCAAAAATCACAGACAAATGATTGATTATTATCTGTCGGCGAGTGGCCTACTAAATTTGGCGTTTTCGGCTTCTACAAAAAAAAAAAAAAAATCATTATTGGCTTTACTTCAACATAAAAGATGACTAATGATGAAGAACATGGAAGAAAATCAAAGCTGGGGTGAGTTATCAAAAACAAGGTGTTACTTAAGTGAACGAAGTTTGCGATGGATCAAGTAGCTTTTAATAATTAATCCGTTTTTGAGGAATTAAAGTCTGAAGAGATTTAAAATATTTCTGTAAATTTTATATAATAATTATTAGTAGACAGACATATATAAAAGGATTTTACAGCTATGAATAGCTCATTTGAATGAAAACCTTAATATATTTTTGTTTAAGTTGTCAAAAAATTTTCTCTTAAAATCTTATTACCGGGAGAGTCATAGAAATAAGTTTTGTAAAAAAAAAAAAAAACTAGGTTTTTGGTAATAATTATGCATGTTCCTAAATTCGGTTTTATAAAACTTCAAAGGACATATCCTTATAGTTTTGAAATACAGAATGCTGGATTAACAGAATTCAAGATTTACAAAATTTTGGATTTACAGAATTTTATAGAAATTTGGATTGACAGAGTTACTAAGTACATAATTTTGGATAACCAAAAATTTTAAGTGCATAATAATAGATTCACTGAATAATAAAATACAGAATTTTGTTCCTACCAAATTTTTGATTCAGTTTTGTCATAAAAAAACGACGCATTATTCCCAAAAAGTGATTCCATCAGCAATATGGACATTAAGTTCTTAGAATTTAGATAGAACTAAAAGAAATCATATCTATTTAAAGTATACATTTAAATATCACTTCTGTCAGGGTTTTTGCAGACGGCCGACGTTATGTATGTACTTTAATTTGATTTTCCATTAAACTATGTCAGATGTGGAGGTCAAGACATAAATAAATCGACTCCACAGCACATACAGATACCAAACATCCAAACCACAATCCAATCAACAATCAGCTTATTTTTTCGCACTGGGTAATTTATGTCATGTCGTTAGTTTAGAAGATAAATTCCACTAATATGTCAGAGCAAGAGAAACACACAAAAATTCCTTTGAGCACTACTTCTACCTCTCTCACACATATGAAACGTCAAGCTTTGAACAGCGCTCATATCTTGTTCAAAAAGTAGTTTTCTTCAACATGTTCATGACATGGACATGGATTTTTGCGCCTCCATTGGTTTTTTTTTTTTGTAGAAATGTTCATAATCCTGACATCGTAAATGTCCATAATCCTGACATCGTAAATGTCCAGTGGAAGCGGCATGTAATGGAACGCAAAATCAGATTGAGGTTTTTTTTGTGTGTGAGTGTTATTTTTTGAAGAGTTACTAACACCACCATCTTATTGATTGGATTTTCCATTGGTAAAATAAATCAATTTATTTTTTATTTAGATCTGTCAAAAAGTCAATTTACCTTCATTTTGCATTCCATTGGATGCTTTGCGAAATGCTTAAGTTACACCAATACAATAACATAAGTGTCACTTTACTTTATTAAATGAGCAAGTGCGTGTAAATCTTTCTTTAAATCGAGATTTGAAAGATAAATCTAAAAAATAACAGAGACACCAAAAAAATCAACTTTTTGGTTTGAATGGAAAATCAAAAATCGTTTTCATTTGCCACACAAAGCAATTCGCCATTCGGCTTGCAAAAACTTTTTTCTCAATTTTCAAGTACTAAGGAAGACAATCATAAATTGATATTTACATAGCTTTGTTTGAGTGTGCCAGCAGATAGATATGAAAAATGTGCCCGAAAGGTACAAACAATTACCTCTATAATTCTATGTGTGAATAAAACTATTCCGAACAAGAAATAATGCTGCTTGTTCGATTGCTGATTAACAATACCGTTTTTGAAATCAAAATGTCTCAAAAAAAAAGAATTTTCGTCTATGTACATATGTACATTATGAAGGTATATTATCGCATTTTTTATATCCTTTCCCTTGGATTTCTTGAAAATATTTTTCGATTTTGATTATCTGCAATGTTAAAAATAATTTCCTAAATTAAACTGCTTTTCAGGCTTTTGTCGAAAAATTCACATAACACAAATAGGTTTTCAAGTGTTTTTTTTTTTAAGTATATTGTCCTATTTTTGTGTTATTCCTTACAGGCTAGCCCGATTTTTATTAAATTTTCTAAAAAATTAGTTCAAGTAAATCATCATTTTCTACAAAAAAAAAGTCCTCAAAAATGACAACGAAAATATATGTAAAAAATGAAAAATTTCTTTCTGAATTTCGTTTTTCAGTACGACAAACGAAATTGATATTCAAACAAAAAAAACAAAAATTGTAATAAAATAATTGGAGCGTCTAGAATGAGAAGGGACATTTTTGAAGTTTCGAGATATAAGCGTTAAAAGTTTAACGTTTATAATTTTTTTTCTGAAAGTGACAGAAACTTATAAAAAGAACATAAAAAAAGACAAAAAATGTACAATTTTTTGTATATCAACAAATTTTATTTAAATTCATGAGAAAGGGGATCTAGTGACAGTTGGATTTTTTAATGTTTGGTTTTAGGCTTCTTTTTGTTGTCAGGAATCTTAGATATGTCCTTTTCATAGAAATAACGGTGCTCTTGGGGTATGAAGTTAAAGGTTAAGTTTGCACTTACCACCTTCATGCAACAAAAAAAATATTAAAAATGAGTGCTCAGCTCATAACGGTTATAAGTTATCTTAACCCCTTCTTGCCAAAAAGAAAAACATCAAAACAAACGTGTATTTAATCCCTTTATCTGAAGCTAACTTTGTAAGTAATGACAGTAGAGACACGGGAATTAGACCAAAATTTAGGTTGTCGCTTAACACATAAAAAAAAAAATGTCACTTGACCCCTTCTCATTCTAGACGCTTCAATTATGTTTCGTGTCAGCAAACGAGTCAAAATCATTACCTCAAATCTTATCTTTAATTCTTCTGAATTGTATAGCTTTGAACTACGAGAAGATTTTTAGAAAATCTTTCCAGCCATTAACTAGAAATAAAAAGGGAAATTTAGTTTTAAACAGAACCCATTCATACTTGTCCTATAAAGCAAATACAAAACCATAATTTTCAATTGAGACCATCAATTTCCAAAAACTTGCATTGATAATAAACGAAATCACACCTCATGATGTCAAAGTCAATCATAAATTAAAAAAAAAATTAAAATTGATTCATGAGTTTAATTAATACTAGATTAATATTTAACACGGATTCGCTTACTTATGCATATCACATACAAATTGGTCTTTTTCAGTTTTAAGATTATCTCTTAGTTAAACTCAGATTTAGTTTATCCTGCAAATAAATTGAACCCGATTTAACTTGGAACCTGTTTTCCAGTTTAAGCCTACCTAGTACGCTGATGATACGGAACGAAATTTTTTTTTTTGGTTCTAACATGGCAACGAAAAGCTTACGAAAACTACAACAAAAAATTACCCCTTGATAGTGACACGGTTTACAAAAAACAAAACACAAACACAAACGATGAAAGAAACAACAAATAAAAACACAAATAGAGACCAAGTGTCATTTCCGCACAGAATTAATGGTAAAGGCAAGTAATTCTGTGCAAAAAAAAGAGGAAAAATCTCTCCAAATAATCTGCTGTAATTAACGATTTCGCTCATCGAACAGCGTACCGCAGAACGAAAAGCAGAACGAAATTTTTTGTATGGGATTTTTCTTTTTGCATCAGCAGCATTCTAGGCTTTAGAATTTACTTTAATTTTCAATTTTCAAAACTATCGAATTCGAAGTCCATGAAAATCCACCTTTTGCTATCTACTATATGGTGCCATTGAGGATATTGTCTTTTCTATAGTTTCGTAACACGATTTTGATAAATTTTTCACAGAATTACCTTTTCAAATTAATCCAAAGTTAACTCACCAAATTAGTTGACTCAGGTTTAAACCCCGTTGGCTCAGGCTTAAACCCCGAAACTAATATGAACTCAAAAACTTTTCCTATGGAATTTTCGTTGAACGAAGCGACGAATCGACGAAATCTCCTTTTTGCATGTAATGGAGATTTAGTATAATTAAATCAACTTTTTGTTTTTTATTTTTCTTGAAATCATATAAGTTTCCGCCTTATTTATAAATATTTATAAACAAATGGTTATTTCAGCTCTTGTGTTCAGGGTAACTACACCATGGAATAGGAATTTTCCTCAAAACTCAAACTAAAGGCAGTTGCTTACTGCACCATTTGAGTCCAGAAATATCTTATTCCAAGGTGAAGTTACCCTGAACACAAGAGCTGAAATAACCATTTTTTCTTTATAAACAAGGCGGTTTGTAATAAGGCCTTTAGAAAAGTCTCTGAAATATTTCAGCACTGTTTTAGTTTTAAGAGGTCCATCATGAACTTAATTCCTTACAGTGAAAATCTATTTCAAATTCAACATGTATTTTTCTAAAAACTACTTCAGTTAAGTGTTTTTTTTAGAATCTCAAATGCTCAACATTTTTTCAAAAAGATTATTTCTATGAGTGATAGCTATTGAAACATTTGAATGAGATAATTTTAAATCTTTCAAGAAGATTATTAATGCAATTACGAAAGTTTAATCTGCTTCACTTAAAATCCAAGCAAAGTAGCAACAGCAACATCAGTAATAAATAACAAATAAAATATTCTTTAATTTCTTACAAACAAGTTTCTCTTTTAGTTGGAATTTATTTTCAATTATTTTATAAGAAGTTCAAGTAATCCTTTGAAATCAAATCCTGTATGTAATTTCTCTCCACAAAAGAATTGAAGAGATTATTTATTATTTTATTTTTATGAATGAAAAATAATTCAATTAGTATCACTTTGCAATCTGTTATCAAAAAGCAATTGTTAACTTAACACACATACATACACTCTATGCACAATGTATGAATCAGAAAGATAAAACATTCCAATTCAATTAGCAAAATGTTTGATATTTTTTTTTTTTTTTTTTTGCTGTTGCTTTTATACGCACAGCGTACTTGTATTCATATCCATATTTTCTCCCCAATCAACTGAGGAAAAAGAAAAGTTGAATGGGAAACCCTTTCAGAAAATTGCATCACTTTATATCCAATTTCCTCTTTTGATATTATAAATTTTTTTTCTCTTATTTTTTTTTCAAATTAGAGGTTGCATTATTCGTTTTGTTATTGCAAATATAATGTTTGTGTGTGCCAGGATGAAGTGTATGTACATTTGCTGCAAGTTTTACAAAGTCACGATCCAGTTCGCAAAATAAAAAATAATCAACATTGATAACAATTTTTAACCTTTTATTTAAAATCTCTAGGTAACAAGGAGATTTTTGAATGAGCGGGGATACGATTGCGATTTGAATTTAAATCCCAAACCATAAGGGTCATATTATTAATTCACTATCTACATTAAATCTGGATTTTGTTTCACTAGCTATTAAATTGTTTGTCGCTTTTAACCCCACGCCCCTCCATACGCTATTGATATTTCTTACCTAATTTCATAACTCATTTTAGAAATTTGTATATTGGGCAAATTATTTCCTAAAATCTCATTTGCAATCAACTTGCTAAAGAGAGAACAGCTTGACGTCTACGTTTCAATTTGATAATTGAGTATAGAGACGAATAAACTAAAATTTCGAGTCAACTACTCAACCCACATGTAAAGGTAAAAAGGCACACATGTGTCAGTCCAACTATAAGTAAACGTCAAATTATTTGTTCATTCATTTCTTCTGCTATGGTATGAAAAAAATGAAGAAATTGATTTCATGAAATCTATAATTTCATAAAATTCAGGGCCTTCATTGGAAATATCCATTTCTTGTTCAGTTTTATGAAATTAATTATTTCCTGTGGAGGCCCAGGGTAATGGCACATTTAAATTTAAAAGCTTTAAAAAATCTCAAGAATTCGTTATTTAAACTCAAGTATTTATTTTAGTACTGATAATTTAAAATTTATAGTTAATTTTTTGTTTCCTTTTTTTTTTTTTTTTTTTTATAATCTACGATAAGGAGAACAAAGACCGACAAAATTAGAACTGAAAAAAAAAGGACTGAACTTTTCCGAAAATGTTTTATGGGCTGACTTCTTGTCGAACTTCAAAATTTCTCCATTAGGTCGGGTTTTCAAGAAAAATATAATTAAAATTTACAAAACTGTCTTTTTTTCACTTTAAAATTTGAATATCTTAAAATATACATAACATGCTGGAATTATGAAAAGGGAATTGTTAATTCTGTACATCAGTGTGTAAACATTGTTGCGATAAATTTTGAATAGTGTTATAATGACAAAGAACCGTAAATCAAAGCAAATGATTTGAAAGGCTGTTTGCCGTAGAACCGTGGACACAAATAATTTATGGAATTTTATCTACTATTGAAAAAGAAAGTTATGTGTTTGTTCAATAAGCTTGTCGCCCAACAAATCCGTATATGGTTGCAACCATAAAATTTCAGGCTTTAATTTTGTACTTAATTTACTCTATAATTTTCGCGTAATTACCATTACGTTTATGTTTGTAGAAATGCGAAAAGTTAGTTTTCGTCATACGTCGCGTCCGTTGATCTGTTCTGAGCATCTGTATTTTTTTCAAAGGAAACTAAAATTTTGTTGTAGAATTTGTAGCTGCCCAAATAAATGTTTCGTTTTTGTTTTTCAATTATAAAAAAAAAGAAAACAAAAAAAACGTCTTACAATTTTTATAGAACCACAAGCTTCAATTAGCATATTTAACTGATTCATTTGGAACAAAATTTCACATAAATTTTAATATAAAAATATTTATTTTGATTTTCTAACTCTATGTCTTACTTTTTTTCCTTTTACAGAAAATCGGCTGCAGAATCTTGAAAGTGTTCTCGAAGCCAGCACCGCAAAGTACCGATCGTATTGTGCAAATTGTTGGAAAGTCTGACCAATGTACCGAAGCTGTTCGCGATGTTATCACTTTGACCCGAGAGGTAAGTCATCATATATGTGCACTTTAGAATTTGTTTATGGAAATTTTAATTTTTCTATCGATATTTGTTTAGACTCCAATCAAAGGAATGGTATATAATTACGATCCCATCAACTTTGATGACGTGTATTCCGATGAATATGGCGGCTATGGAGGCGGTGGCGGTGGTGGCCAACAGAATGGCGGCAACAATGGTGGTGGCGGATTCCGTGGCGGTGAACGTCAATCACGTTTCGATGGTGGCCGAGGCGGTGGCGGTGGCGGACGTGGAATGGGAGGAGGTGGTGGTGGTGGCGGCGGCGGTGGTGGTGGCGGCGGTGGCAATGGAGGCAACCGCTTCGGCGGAAACAATGATCGCGGCCGTGGTGGTGGCCGCAATGAAGACCGCAGTCGCAGTGGCGGTCGCCGCGATAGAGAGTATATTAGTCCATGGGCTAATGATAACGGTGGTGGCGGTATGGGAGGCGGCGGTGGTGGCTTCGGCGGTGGAATGGGCGGTGGAAGCTCTGGTGGGTTCGGTGGTGGAAGTGGAGGCGGAAGTGGTTTCGGTGGTAGTGGTGGAGGCGGAGGCAGCTTTGGCGGCGGTAATAGTAGCTTCGGAGGAGGAAGTGGAAGTCTAGGCGGTGGTGGATTTGGCGGAGGCAGTAGTGGGTTCGGCGGAAGTGGATCAATGGGAGGTGGTGGCGGGTCATTTGGTGGCAGTGGCCTTGGTGGAGGAAACTTTGGTGGTAGCTCCGGTGGAGGCGGATTTGGCGGCGGTGGCAGCTCCTTGGGTCAATCTGGAGGCGGTGGTGGCTTTGGCGGCGGTAATCTAGGAGGAGGTTCGTTTGGGGGTAGCGGAGGTGGAGGCGGAAGCGGATTTGGTGGCGGATCATCTCTTGGAAACGGTATGGGAAGTCTCGGTGGCGGTGGTTCCGGTGGAATGGGTGGAGGCCCAAGTGGTGGTGGCAGTGGAGGTGGATCGTTTGGCGGTAATAATAATATGAATGGAGGTGGCCAAACTCAACACGATCCCAAAAACAGCACCCAAGTCACGATTCCCAAAGACGTAAGCAGAAATTAATGATCTTATAATAATTTTTAGAAAGTTTGTTGAGATGGTTTTTAAATATTTACTTTAAAAAAAACTTCCCATTGCAAGTTATTTAAATTTTTTATCATGCATTATCAACTTAAAATTATGATTAAATTCGTGATTCGTTTTGTTTTTTCCTTTAAGCCTAGTATACAATTCTTCAACTTCTTATGGGAGTGATTTTTACAAAAAAAAAATTCTGCTTAAAAGTTTTATTATTGAACTGTGGTAAACTAACCCAAGAAAAAGAAAATTATACTCACCACGATTCTTTTTCGCGCAAAACAATGTCAGTTACATTGTTTTGTGCAAAAAAATCGAGTTTGTGCTTACACGGTGCCTCAAGAGTAACGACTTTTTATGAACCTAAAGGAATATGAAAGAGACAAAACATCGGAGAGTCATGACTCTTGAGGCACCGTGTATAAGTTGAACTAAAAAAAAGTTGTTTCACCACAATTGTTTTTTTTTTTTTATTCAAAAGAACTGTATACTAGGCTTTAAATTAAAAATTAACTATACATAAGAGAGGTTATGCTTATTCCCTGAATTATAGCTTGTGCACTATATGCAATATGCACATTCTTAAGTCTATTCACTCTCTCAACACATTTTTTTTTCCTAAAATGTATTAACAATTATTAACAATATTAAATGTTTTAGCTCGCTGGCGCTATCATTGGTAAGGGAGGCGGTCGCATTAGACGCATCCGTAACGAATCCGGCGCATATATTACAATTGATGAGCCTCTACCTGGATCCACCGATAGAATTATTACCATTTCTGGTAATCCAAAGCAAATACAAATGGCCCAGTATCTTCTCCAACAAAGGTTAGTTCCTTAACAATACATACTTATTTGTTCTCAATGCTTTGTGTCCTTATCTAAACTAAAAACAAAAAAAAAAAAATAATTTGTGACTAACATTTATGCGTTCGCAATAAGAAAAAAATCATTCAAAGCTAACAAACCTGTGGTGTAACGGAAAATGCTCATGTCCGTGTGCTTATATCAATCCAAAAATGGCGAAAAAAAAAACAATATTCTATTTGTTACTAACTGTCTTCATCATTTAACGATCCTATGACATATTTTGTATGGAAGACTAGTGATTTTGTTGTTTGGGTATATAATTAACAATAAATCCCTTGTCTTTCTACAATGTATGTTCGCTATCTTCATTAATTGTTTTAAAAATAAAAAAAATAATCAAATTTATAATTGTTCTCATAACATCGCTCGCTTCAATAACAATATTCATGTATTTATAGATACAAACTCCCATCCTACTCTATGCTCTATTTAAACCAAAAGTATTGCATTTTGTCTATATAACTTGGGATATGTGTCATTATTTTGCATTTTTTTTTTTTTCATTTTTTCAAAACAAATATTGTGGGATAAAACTAGCGTGCTGTGATGTGTATAAAATATAATTAAAAATAGCAATAACAAAATGTGAAGTGCTTGAAAAAAAAAAGGATATTGATTGCAGTTTTCATTCATTTTTAAACATTTTTTGTGTTCATTTTGTTTTTTTTTTCCCAATCCAATCAACAATGAACAGAAATTTGTAATTAAGTTGTTTCATCAATTTCTTCTCTTTTCAGTGTACATGAAAACAGGAGAAATGATTTTTAAATTTTAATTCTAAACTTAAAATCAAAACAAATAATACCATCAAAACAGAGCATAAGAAGTAAAAGTAGTAATGAAGGAGAACAACCGAACGAACAACCACTGAAGAATAAAAACGAAGACAGTATCTGCTCTTCCCCTATTCACAGCAATAACAACAGCAACAACCACAAAAAAATCCTTTTTACATAAATAATTATTTTTATTATTATAATGTATAATTGTATTCCACCATAGCAAATAATTAACCGACTACTTTTTATCACATTTAATTAATAAAAATTAAAATTTGTCTAGAATCTAAGAAAGAATTATTAAGTCCACTGCATGTAAAAGAATTACAAGAAATAAATAAAACAAAAAAATACAAGCAAACAAATTTATAAATCACATTTATGTCTACAAAAAAAAAAAAAAAATAGCAGAAAATCACGAGTACAAATATTCAAAAGAAAAAAAAAACAAACAAATGAATCTGTAATTCACAAAATCAACACCACATTAAATTAAATTGTAATCTTGATGCATAAATCTAAAACAAGTTCAGTATATAATTCTGTAAAGTTTTTCATGATGATGATGATGATATAATATGATGATGACTCTTGGCAACTAAGCCATTAAAACGTTTTTTTAGAGATAAAAATAAAATTAAACTTCTATGTAGCATAGAAATCTATTCTCTTTCCCTCTATTAACTTAAGCTGGAGTAATTTATGGTACTTTGAACAAACAAAATAAGATCTACAACATCGTGCATCTGCACTATAGTCAGAAAAGTAGTAATTCTTTTACTTGATGGAAATTTAAAATTAAGTTTTAAAAACTAAAACATTATGCTAAAAATGAAAACAAAAAATTGTACACAAGAAAGAAAATAAAATAAAATTAAGATATAAAATCATTTTTCTTTATCATGTACGTCTTACCAAAACAGTCAATAAAGCGATCGCTTGATTTTGTAAACAAAATTCTGATGTTTTCCCTGAATTGTGTTTTTATTTAATTTTTAATTAAATAGGTGTTAATCGGTTAACAGAAACGTATGTATGTATTTCGAAGCCAACCATAAAAATGTTTTATTCTCATTTGCTTATGTGACTGTTTATGCGGACGAAAAAGTAGCACGTAAGTGTTTAAGTAGAACACAAATCTTCGGTTTCTTCTTAGAAAACGAGTCCAAATATCTTAATCAAGCAATTATTTAGCTTAAATAGTAAGGGCCTCTTTCACGAATCAAACTATTTATTTTTAAATAAATAAATAATAGCTTCTTGTATTTAAACGAAGAATAATCTAGCACTGCAAATTTTAATTGATTGTTTTGACTTGCATTCTCCTAAGAAATTCGAACATTTAACGTGAGAGAGCTATTCAGAGTTTAAATAATTATCCATAGGACGAGTAGAGGATAACTTTCTAAACGTATAAAGAGAAAAAATGTTTTGCTACAACGTGATTTGATTCAAATCAGTCAGCACTAAATTATTTATTTATAAATCAGAGGTTAGTGCTGTCAAAAATGTTTTCCTAACGCTGCGTGCACATTCGAGCGAGAAGCGATGTGATGCGAGTGCGAGAAAAGTGTTTACATATATATATTTTCTTATGTAGCACACTGGAGCTACATATATTTGCTGCGACAATTGCGAGTTTCACTTTTTTGTTTATTTTGATGTGTTTTGAAGGAAATTTTCGCTCGCATTTAAACGCTTCTCGCATCGCATTGCTTCTCGCACTACTGTGCTCATCCATTTAACTGTTATAAATTGGCATTTCTCTATTCTCGTCCGGAATAAAAAGGTGTTGTGCGAATACATGTGTATAAGATACAGGGTCCCTATTACGTATTACGAAGAGAGCGGCAAGTGAGCGATACTGAAGTAAACGATAGACACGGCAAAGAGCGATTATGTAAAACGATGTCTAATGAAATCGAAAAAAAAACGTATTTTAAGGCACAACCAACTTAATCCTACTCTGCACTGTCCAAAATTAAAAAAAAACGAAAACAAAATCTAAACGATAGCCATATAGCAGTCGGAAGAAATAACTAAAATCATTAAAACTGAAACGATTTTCGTAATACGTAATCGCATTTAAACGAATTAATTTCAACGATAATCGTTTTAAAAAATTAATAAATAAATTTGATGGCACAACAGCTCATGAAGAACTAGGGCCTAGTGAATTACAACTCTTAACCATTCCTGTGTGCGTGTCTGCAGGAATGGAGGGGACCTACAGTTTATTGCCGAATCCGAACGGCTAACGAGCGGCACTTTTCTATGACAGGAAATGCTCTTGGAGGATTTGTCAATTCCTCGCAAGAGGCAGTAGCCGTTTTTTCTTACATTAAATTTAAATTTTGTTCTAATTTTGTTAGTTCATGGTTGTATAGTATATGTCGGACAAACGTCTTTGTACTCAAATTATTTATCTTAGGGGCCAGTTATAGCGATCAGGAAAAAATTTCCTTTTGTATAGTTCAATATTTTATTATACGATTTGAAATATCAAAAGGATACAAATCGATGATAAATCCATAAAAATATTTTTTTCATTAAAAAAATTCAATTTGGAAGAAATACTTTGTCTAGAACAAGTACTTTCTCATTTTCCTGATGAAAATTTCGTACAGAAAACGAGTTTCTATCAGGAAATGCATTCTATAGAATAAATATTTTCTCTAAAGAAAATTTTGTTAATGAAATAAATATTTCAAATGATTTATCATCGATTTGTATTATTTTTATATTTCAAATCGTATGATAAACCATTAAATTACCAAAAAGAAAATATTTCCTGATGCGTTTTCCTGATCGCTATAACTAGCCCCTTAAGGAAACGAAATAAGAAGATGCCTATTCCATATATAGAAAAAAGGTTTTCGATGGCCAGAATTTGAAATCGGCCTCTAAATTTTTTCATCGCGTCATCAATCGTCAAACGATAATCGTTCATAATCGAGTGATTGCTTACGCAATATTGGACTGTTGTGCGTTCCTTTCCTTTAAAATGTTAAATATTGTTAACTCTGGGCCGTTATATGAGATACGAAACGAACAGCAGGGAAAACGAAACCTAGGGAAACGATAGTCACGGCGTAAAGCGATTATGACAAACGAGAATGCAATCAAAGAAACAAACGACAATAAATCCAAAACGAAAGCCGAACGACAGCAAATGTCACTCGTTAGTTTTAACGAGTTTCGTTTTTATTCACGAGTCTCGTTACTCGTAATCGCTAATAAAATACGAGTTTCGGTTTTTTTTTTTACCACCATTCTCGTTTCTCATAATCGCAATTTAACGAATGCGCGGTATTTCTTACGATTATCGTTTTACATAATAGGCCCCCTGATCGTTCCTAAACTTGAAAAGTGTAACGTGTATGAAAAAGGAATGTATGTTCCTTTTTCAGAAAAAAAATAAAAAGCTTTTCAATGAAATTTTTGTGTTCAGTTTTATTTTACCATTTTTTTTTCCTGGCGACTTCTAGCGACTTTTTGTCTTCAAAATTTTAGCCAAACTATTGACTATTAGAGCCTGGTCTAGTGACTTTCAATTTTAAGTTGTGTGAACACTGCATCCCCGGAATAAATTTCCCACGAACATGAATCCAAAGTAATGACAGCCAAATTCCCCTAGAAAATGTATTCCCGATACCAATAAATTTCGAGGGAAACTTTCGAGCATTATTAACGTTTCGAATATTTGAAGGAGGGATATGGTTAGTGCGATGGACTGTCATGCCGGAGGTCTAAGGTTCGATCCCCAGCCTCGCCACCTATTTATTTAAAAAAAGAAAAAACGGCTACTGCCTCTTGCGAGGAATTGACAAATCCTCCAAGAGTATCTCCTGTCACAGAAAAGTGTCGCTCGTTAGCCGTTCGGATTCGGCAATAAACTGTAGGTCCCCTCCATTCCTGCAGACACGCACACAGGAATGGTTGAGAGTTGTAAGTCACTAGGCCCTAGTTCTTCATGAGCTGTTGTGCCATTAAATTTATTTTTTATTTTTTATATATTTTTTTTTCACTGCACATCTGTCAAAAACGATAGTGCCTCTTCCATTTGTTTGTTGATGTTTTTAATAATGCGATATGAAGTTTTTGCGGCACTCGAACAGTAATTTTTTAATTTATGACAGTTTCAATTTTGACAACTTACCTTAAATTTGTTTTGTGGTTTATTTCTCTGTCTTAAAGAAGGTATGAAGCTAACTGAAAAAGTTTGATCAAAACAATGTTGACAATGGAAAGTACCAACTTAGTAATTGCAAAGACAATTTTTTGTTTTAAAAGTTTATTCAATAAATATGATAAATTTCAGTAATTAAAAATCTATGTTATAAAAATATGTAGGTATGTATATGTTAAAATCGAATTTGAATTATAATTAATTTTATGTACATTAACAAGTTTAAATCAAATTTTGTTTTAAGTTCGATACATTTTTAATGCTCAATAATGTGTAGGCGTTGTACTTTTTTCTTTTTATAAAATGTGTTTTGTTTAAACTTAATTAAATCATTTAATATGAAGCACCATTTCTCATAAAAATTTTAATATTTCACTCTTTTCACTTGTTTATTATCGTTAAAACTTATATTAATTGCCTTGTGATATTGTTTTTTTTTTTTTTGATTCAACAAAGCTTATTTTACAAATATTTGAACATCAGTATAATTTGTTAAGAATAACTAGAATTTCGTTTAAATTAAGTTGTGAAAAACTTGAATTAATACTTTATATAATTAGAATTTAAATATAAATATATTTTTTTTTGTTAATGTTAAATACTTTAAAATTATATAAAAAAAAAAAAACAAAAAAGGCAACAGTTGGACACTTGGACAACTTTAAACATTTATTTTCTCTTAGATGAGTTTATCAAATATTTACAACAATGCGTCAGCAGATGTTTTTCAGTAGGAGAATTGTTATTTTGCACTGTAACTCCAACTTCTCTCGTATAGATGTCGAGACCGTACTGACCTTCTTCAGGGAAACTGAAATATAAGTTAAAAATTTAATTTCGATTCATATAACTGATATGCATTTTGCGTAAATTACGTTATGACAAATGTAACGATGTCATCAGATGTATTTGTATGTGCAACATATTTCGATAATTTCTTTTCTTCGATGCCGTTCTTGTGTAGAGTTGCCATAAAATCAGTCAGCGGTCGAGACATGCGAAATTGTAATTCCAAACTCCGCCCAGCGAAAATAAGTGGTTCCTGGATGAAGAGAAAAACAGAAAGAATACAAATTTGGATTGAATAATAATTTATCGCTCTTCAAGCAAAACAAATTATTGATATTCAAATTAATTTACAGAAAAGTTTTCTTTTTGAATAATCACGGCTTCGGTACCGAATAGTCCAGTAAGAATAGACGAAAAAATGCCAAAGAAAGAAAATAATTAGAGGCTGAAATTTGGCATGGACATTGGTAATGGGTCTCTTTAAAAACTGAGAGAGTTCCTCATCGATCCGATGACCGCTACGTCAGTTATAAGGGGTCCAAGGGTCTAAAAATGAATTTTGTTGTTTAGTTCCTCAATCTTGTAGCTGAGGCGATTTCCCTTAACAGGCTGAACAGAACAGTGACGCAGACGGAGACGGAGCCGGAGCTGGAATAGCTGTCAAAATATTGAATACACGCAAATTCAATGTTGCGAACACAACGGAACGTAGACGCATACGGAGCTGCAGACGCAGACGGAAGAGTTCACTTTTAGCTTTTCACGTACGGCACTTTTGACGTTTCAAATTGTATGAAGATAAAAAACAACTTTTTGGGTCGGAAAAAAATATTGTGGTTATTTGTATCGCGAAAAAAATTATTTATTAAGAGGAAAATTATTGGAAACAAAAAACACAAGAATATTCTTTTGTTTTTCTTCAAAATACTTTCAAAGCTGTACAGCTCCATTGTGGACATATGTAAAAAACAATAACGTACGACACTTTTTGACAGCTCTTCCAGTTCCGTCTGCGGCTTCAGTTCCGTCATTCTATTCTGTTCAGCCAGTAAAAATGGTCTGTTCGGTTTTTTCGTAGCATTGGCCGTTAAAAAGTTACAGCAAGTGAAAAGTTAAAAAATCTCTTAAAATGGGCCAAATTTCATGAAAATAGGAGTTTTTTTTTGCAAATATCTTAAAAACAGTTTGGTTTAGAGAAAAACTGGGGCCGAATTCCCGCATCGGCGAATGGGCCATACGTCACATTGTAAAGAGTAGTGCCAATTGAAATAATTCAGTGACCTAAAGAGCTAACTGATGCGATGATTTGGCCCCTCTATTCCCCAATCTTGTAGCCCATATAATTTTCAACAAACAAGGCTTTTCACTTTTTTTTGTATTATTACATGTTAAAAAGTTAAAGTTAATCGGAAAGTCAAAAAATCTCTAAAAAGGGGGCAAATAGTCATGAAAGTGGAAGTTTTTTGCAAATATCTCAAAAACAGTTTGTCATAGAAAAATTTTATACGCCTATCTTGTAGCTCATGTAGTTTCCAACAAAAATCCATGTTCACATTTTTCATAGCATTAACCGTTTAAAAGTTACAGCAAATGGAAAATTCAAAAAAAAATCTCTAAAAAAGGGGGAAAAAAGTCATGAAAATGGGAGTGTTTGGCAAATATCTCAAAAACCGTGTATGACTACAAGATCGGCTTTTCACTTTGTTCGTAGCATTTACCGTTAAAAGGTTATATCATTTCAAACATGGCAATGTCGCAAAATCAACCAAACTGTGCATTTTTTTCGAAGAGGAACTCTCAGTTTTTTAAAGGGTCCCATTACCAACTTCAGTGCCAAATTTCAGCCTCTAATTTTTTCTTTGTAAAACTATTTTTCCTGTACAAACAAACATTTTGCATCTAAACTTACTTGATGTGTAATTGGAATCAATCCAAAAAGTCTTGTTGCTTTAGTTGGTCCCCATTCACCACTGGCACAATCTGGCAAGGGCACCATTACGGTCTGCAACTCCTCACAGCAAATCTTAAAAAAATAAAAAAAAATTATGAAATTTATAAACAATTGTTTTGTTGTGTGAAATAATTATTTAACGAAACTCACTTTAAATTTGCAAACCGATTTGAATTTCATTGGTTCACCGGTTAGGTATTCCTGCGGTGTAACAGCATTGGCAAATATATCCAACAGGAATGCACCCGAGCATGGCGCATGAACTCGGAATGCAACAATATTTCCAATCACTGATTGCATAACAAAACGTTTCAATGACACACCATCATACGAATCCTCATCACTGTCGTAGAATTTGAGGTTATAATGGAAAATGAGGCAGCTTTGCATATCGGCTGGCATAGCTATTCGAACTGTTGCAGCACCTGTGGAAGAAATATATTTTTTTTGTATAAATACAAAAATTGATACAATTTGTGGTTTGCTTTCATACCTGTGTCATCAGTTAAGACCACTGCTCCGTAACCTTCATCAGCGAAGTGCAATCCGTATCGGAAGAAGAGTGATCGCACGAATGGTAGATTTTCGAATTCCCTTAATGTTATTGGTCGCTTTAGAAGCTGCCAGTCCTCCTGAAGGGGATAGAATTCATAGATGAACTCACGAGGATCCGTAAGGAAGTAATGGTCGTCATATTCGTACCTGTAGAAGAGTGACATGATAATATAATATGAAGTTATTTGGGAGAACAAAATCTACCTTAGGCTGTCATTTTTGCCTCTTCCTGTCTTTGGAACTTCCTTAGCATTCACAAGGTGTCTGGCTCCCCAATTGCATTGTACAAACCGCCAGGCTCCAGCGACATAAACGGCGTTCCAAGAGTTCCTGAATCGTGAGTCCTGGAATTTAACACCTGGTTGGTAGCCAGCACTCTTTGAATAGCCCTTAATGACCACACAATGCAGACCAGCATAACTGCATAGGCGCTTGAAAAGGACGTGATAACTTTCGGTTCCGTATTTAATGCCCCGTAGTAATCCCATTGGAGTGTCACCCCTCAAGTCGTCATCAAAGTGCATTGCATTCAAATTTTTTACTGTTATCCACCGGAAGATTGTTCGAGCCTTTTCAATGTCGGTAGTGCAACGACCAACCAGCTGACGGACAAGATCTGTGAACGTCTTTTGATCCTCTTGGGCAACCTAGAGATAAAAAAAAGCTCTTTTCACGTTTGGCTAACAAAACAAAAAAAAAATAAAACTATTTACCGAAATAGCAATACGATCGACATCTTCAAACTCAATAGGATCGGTATAAATTTGAAATTTACTGACAGCTGGCGGTGCCGGAACCGGAGCGACATTGGGGTACTCTATCGCAATTGCACCCTCATTGAAGTCATCGTCCAAGAAGATACTCTCATTTTGCATATATTCACTTCGTCGGGCACTGATAAGTTCTAACATTTCACTGGATTGCCGGTCAACAAGCGCCGCTGTTTCGTAACGCTCGTGCTCAAGCATTTTACGAGTGATGCTCTCCTTCTTTTTACTTCGACGAAGCGTCATATTCTTTTCCAAATCATCTTTCTGTTGTTGGTGACGGAGCGTTAGGACACTTTGTTCATCACGATTTCGTCTGGAAGTAGCTAGCTCTTTTTCGAATTTATGAGTTAGGCGCTGCAATTCACGTTCCCATTCATCTTGGAATTCGCTTTGGATTTTACGGTCTTCTTCTTCACGTTTGCGAGCAAATTTACGATAGAGGTCATCTTCTTCTTTGCGATGTTTCATTTCAAGATGAGCCTGTTCTTCGCGGGCCTGAAAAAAAAACAAAAAAATAAAAATTTGTTATAAACTTATTATTAAAGAAAGTTAGTTTAAAAAAGTGTCTCCGATGCTTTGTATAACGAACTTGATTACGAAAGAATCCCCGATGTTTTGTGCAACGGACTAACCTTAGTCTGCTATGGCTGGCTTATACCTTCAGTTTGTTAATGTAATAGTTCCGATTAGAGACCCCTATTGCACGTGTACACGTATACCCGTGTTACACGTGTAATTAAATTATCCGTGTATGAACACGTGTATTTATATTTACATGTGTATTTAAAAATACATGTGTATTTATTTGAAAATGGCCTTTATGATTTTTTATCCAAAGATGATTTTTTTTTGGTGAAAACGTAAAAATTTGATCTCGGATAGAATTTAATCAACATTTTAATTCAGTTCTCGTATGGCTTTAGTTTTAGTAAATCATAAAATCGTCTAATGGTAAATTAACTTGTATTTATAAGTCCGTCGCTTATATTTTTTGCGCAAATACTTTTTTCATGAAATTCAGGATACCCTGATTGGTTTTAAAAAGGAATTTTAATTACACGTGTATTTTTATGTACACGTGTATTTAGAACCTACACGCCTACACGTGTAATTTTTTTTTACTACACGTGTACACGTGACACGAATACACGTGTA
Organism: Epistrophella euchroma; assembly: GCA_947049315.1. NCBI lineage: Eukaryota > Metazoa > Arthropoda > Insecta > Diptera > Syrphidae > Epistrophella > Epistrophella euchroma. The sequence continues at coordinate 111,652,083 of OX346245.1, read as the reverse complement.
GCTAAATACACGCTTAAAATCGAGAGCTTTAGTTCCGATTCTGTCTATTCCTCATGCGATTCACCTCTTTTATGTCCTCAGGCACAATTTTGTTTGTGTCAAGTTAAAAAATTTAAGTGTAAATCCCGTTCATGTTATTATAGTTATTTTTTTTCACATTAATCGCAATTTTCAGGAAACAAAAAAGAAGAGTTTAGGGCCTAGCACAAATATACCTGAGTCGATATACTCTTTGAATTCTCAATGAAATGCATAATTTAAGATACATGGATTTTAGGCTTTTATTTGTTCTAAACGAATAAATTTAGATTAAAGTGGTACTATTTGCAAAAAATGTACACGACATTTCTGCATCTTCATTTTTATTAGTTTATATAAAGCTTAATAATCTACAAAACTTTTATAAACTATTTTTTGAAGGAATAATGCATCAAGAATGGTAATTTCATGGTAACTCATGTTCATTTGGGAGAGTTTTACGGGCTGTTAAAAAATAAAATTTTAATACTTATGCAAACAAAAATAATACAAAATTAATTTATAAAATAAAATATCTGCCCGCTAAAATAAAATTAAATATTTGGGAAAAATATTTTCTTACTCAGTAAAAAAAAAATCAAATATCTTGGTAACTCACGTTATACTCGGTTTATGGCTGAAGTTTTTTTTTTTTTTTAAATTAAATTAATTTATAAAATTTTACATACCACTCTTCTGAATAAATTTTAAGTTCCCGTTATTTTATTGGTTAGACACCCTCTAAATGTCTAAATCAAAAGTTTATGTTTACGCATTTTTATCTCCTGATTAAAAAAAATAAAAAAAAATTTGAGAATTTTTAATTTTGAAAAATAGAAATAGGTGCGCATTATTAGATTTTTGGCTGTTTAAACAGTGTCTAAGTATTTTGAAATGGTCGAAAATATACTTTTATTACTTAAAACAAATATTGCATTTTTTTCAAGGTTTAGACAATGGATTTTGTTGTCCTAAGTTAGGAAAAAAGCTGGATCACTTAAACAACAATTAGAAAGGTTTTACTTATAACTTAGACGGCTGTCTAAAGTTAGACAACGTTTATAAACACGACCGATGAAGTTTTGAAAACCGAAATATTTTATCTAATACATACCTAATTTTCTGGAATTAGAAGCTAACATAATGGTTATCCGCTTGATAACAAAAAATGGTACAAATACGGATCTTTTTTTAATAATCTTTTGCGTGAGGCTATCCAAATGCTAGGGACTGTTTATAGAACGAAAAATTAAGATTGACAAAATTGATAAAAAATTTGCAATTTGTAAAAAATCGAATTTTGACCAGGTCAACTAAAAATAAAAAGAAATAATCGTTTTTTTTTTTTGTAGATACCAAACCAACAGAAACTCCCAAAAGTACCGTAACGAACACCTAACAGAAAAAGTTTAAAAATTAATTCAATAATCTTGAATACGTTAGAACAAAAACCATGACAGTAAATGTTGTATTCAATAAAACAATAAAAATATTCAGTCACCCATAATAATGAAGTCATCACCATAAACAACAGAAGCAATCGAAAAATTCGTGATTTTAAATGCAGTTTCAGTTTTTCGCTCATACATTGATGCCAAAACACTACAATCAAATTAAAGCTCATCTTCAAACAAGCGAATATATTGCCAGCTTGAAGGGGGATAGTCTTTAAAACCCCCATCATTTAAGGTGTTGCCATATGAATGTCCGGTCCGTGTGTTCCATCTATCGGAACGAGTTCTACCAGATTCAGTGCATAAACATTAAACACACTCAGAACCATGACACGTTTAAAGAAACGCTATATAATCAAAGAATACGTCCACAAAGATTCTCCAATGTGCGCTGCGCAAGACCTACTGGCCTGGTCAGTATGGTCGTACATCATTTCCTATGTTATAGTCTACAGATGCCACTGTGTATAGATATCATCGTTCTTAACTATTTACTTACTCTTGGACATAGAGCTTCAAGTACTTTCACTTTACGCAGTGGCAGTGGTTTTGAAAATACAGCAGCTATAGCTGATCACTAAATCTGAAGAGTTCTCAATGGACTTAGGAATCGTCATCATATCGGTCTTGCAATGGAGTTATATGGTGCGGTGCTACATGTAGACGACGACGCGACGATGATGATGACGAATGACGTCTAAAAATAATGGTTTTGCTATTCATCAAGATCAAGAATCAATCAACTTGTTTCGTTTGCCATTTAATATAGTTATATACAAATATAGATAAACTTATAAGTCTGGGAAGAGAGATAAGCTGTTTGTGATGATCATCAATCATATAAGCTGGTTTGATAGTGACTGATGATGTGTTGTTAGTTGGTTATCTTCGAGCGGTTTTTTATTCAGTGTTAAGGTTTCTAATATGTTAAATAGAAACTTATAACGCTAAATTTATTTTAAAAAAATGAAATGCGTGACTGATTCGCACGTTCTTTCTCTTATTCTTTAATTAGCTTAGAATTTTCGAGAAAAATACATGTTGGTGCATAAAATATTCGACTCATTTCTTACAATTAGATAAATAAAACGCACGACTGGATCGCACAAACTTGCTCTTGTAGTAAAAGTTTCTTTTTTTAAAATTTAAAATATTTAGTGTATTTAAAGTAAATAATTTTTTTTATGGGAGCCTTAAGTTTAAACTAGTATAATACAATATAGAGCTTAAATTGAAAAATTATTAAAAATCCACATAATTCGAAATAAATTTATTGAAAAAGTCTTCTTAAATTATTTTGAGAGTGAAAAAAAAGTACACCATCTGATTTCTTTAACTAATCTTAGTTTTGGAAAAAAAAAAACATTTAAAATCGTAGGGGCGTTTTTTTTTTATTAAATTTTTATATATAAAATTTTATAAAAATTTATATATATAAAAGTTTATAAAAAATTTTATATATAAAATTTTATAAAAATTAAAAAAAAAAATTGGTAAACAATTTTTTAGTATTTATTTATGTTGAATTAAAAATTAAATGTCAAAAAAAATTATCTACCCGTTTTTGAAATATCGAATTTTCAAAAAAAAAAATTTTTATTTTTTTTTTTTAAATCCAAAATTTTGTTTTTTTGAAAATTTTAATATGTAATGTAGCATCATTTTGACTTTTGAGAAGCTTTTGTATAAAAAATTTAATTTAAATCGGTTAGACACATCATAATGAGATAGTCCAAAATAAAGCAAAATGGTGCTATGAGAGGTACTGTCAATAATGGGTAACTGTAAATTTTGTTTTTGGCAGATCGAAGACCATACTAATATTAGTATTTAAAACAATTTTAATCAAAATCATAGGAGTGGTTTTCGAGAAAATTTGTATTTTCTGTAACGGTTTTTTAACATTTATATGGAAGGTACAGTTAATTTTGACTATAAGAAAAATTTTTGTTCAAAATATTTTAGATAATATTAAAAAACCGCTTATTACCAAGTTTAATAAGAATCAACCAAGTCGTTTTCGAAATATTTGGTTTTCAAAAAAAAATTTTGAAACTTTTTTTAAAAATCAAAACAAAAATTTTTTGAAAATTTTGGTATGCAATACTATTTAAATTTTTCAGAAAATTCTCAATAAAAAGTTATCAAAATCAATTAATTCCTTTTCGAGAAAAACGAAAATAAAAACAATGGTTCTTAGGACAGGGGCGTAGCTACCGCTGTATCAATGATACAGGGCCCCTGAGATATTGGGGTCCCCGAGATATAGAGGCCCCTGAAGATACTGCGCGCCCGACAAGAAAGTAAAACAAAATTTCATTGAGGTCGATTTTTAGATGTACTTATAAACAATTTGTTTGCATGTGTCTTTTCGATTGTTAATGTTTATTATGGGAGGAGGTCACAACTAGGCTTTCGAAGTTTTGCTTTTCATAATTCTGCCTTGCCTTGCAAAAATTCTGCTTTTCAAATTTTGTTTTTTTTTCGATTCGGTTTTACAAAATTCTGTTTTTCAAAGTTCTGTTTTTCAAAATACATACTGATAGTAAATATTTAATAGAATAAAATTCAGCTCAATCTGCTTTTCCAAAGAAACATTTATTACCAATATTTATGCAAACTTAAAATTTTGATTTTTACAACAAAAAATGTCAGTATTAAAAATAAATAATATATATATAAAAATAAATAATAGCTAATCTGAGCAAAGTTAGAGTATATTTTTAGCTATTTTCTATTAAAAAATCTTATTTGGCTTTAGCCTAGGTATATTTTCAATTGTTTTTTTTTATTTTTTGATTTTATATTCTCCCCATTCTATCTGCTTCAGCTTTTGACAAAAAATAAGTTTTTTTCTTATTGAGATTGTAAAAACCATATCATATGACTCGATCGAGCGACCAATACTTTTAAGAGCAACAATTTATACTTCCTCAATTCTTTTTCGTTCCAAGAAATGATTCCGTTTTTGATTTTGAGCTGAAGAATGGTGTAGAAGTTAATTTTTTTCCAGAAGCTTGGAAAGGGTTTCTTATTCTTTCGAAAATTTCGACATTACTTTGGTAAAATCATAATGACTAATAACCACTTAGGGCCACTTGCACAGAAGTTTTTTTGACAGCAGTAACTCCTGATTTATAAAAATTTAAAGCTATCCGACTGATTTGAATCAAATCATTTTGTAGCAAAATATTTTTTCTCTATATGGGCCATCTCACACTGGGTCAAATTTAAACCAGAATATCCCCAGAATAATTATTGCTTTAGTCGCACACGAGATAAACAAAGCTGACTGAAAAGTAAGTATACATGAACCGGGTTTCATTGTAGTAGTGTTTTTCAATTTGACTTTTGCTTTTAAATTTGTGTGTATATTTACATATTTTATTTTTTGTTTTTGTTTTTTTTTTTTTCTCGGAGCGATTTAATATGAAACGAACGGTACTACAATACGGCTTCCAAAATATAATTAAATGCGTATGGCAACTGTTTTTTGTTTTGCCTAGGAACAAACAACTTGTGTTTAACCAAGGAATAATATTTTGCCCTTTTTTTTCCGTACTCTTCACCTCCCTCGCCCACAAGTTTCAATTTCCCCAGGTTGAATTGTTCTCGTGTATGATAGCCCTATCACATCAGTTTAAAAAATTATCTTCTTCTAGCTCCTACGCCAAATTTTAGAATTTCTTACGAGAAAGCTAGTCAAAGCGTTAGAGTTTGTTTATTTTTCAATGTGTTTTTTTTTTGTTTGTTGTGTTGGTGATTCTGACAAAATATTCTTATCCGCTTGTTATTTATTTTCGTTCGTGCAATTTAAAAACGAGAAGTTTTTATTTATTTAATTAAACTGGGATAGTTATCCTCAGTTTTATATATTTATCCGTTCGTTCTGTACAAGTGGCCCTCACAAAATTATTATATTTTCTTGTTAATTGACATTTTTCGTTCAGTTTCTAGATTCGCTTTTTTTTTACTTCTGACGATATCTATTTTTTATCGAGTGTAAAGTTTTATTTCAACATAATTTTCAAGTTTGTGGGCTGCCACTTTTGGCTATACAATCAAGGACAGTCGATTTAACCAAATAAGTGATTGATTGATGATCGATTATATCAAGTTACGTGCTTGCAGTTTTTGTTTTTTCATATGCACTTTTAAGAGGATGATAGAAACAATGTTTAAGGAATTTCTGAAAGCAACTGATCTCTGGTGGTCAATTTTATTGAACTCTTAGATGGCATACTAATTTTTTGAATATCGAACAAATGAGGAGCTGCAATCCTGTCGCTGTGACCTTAAATAAAACTTTAAAAATTCATTAAATGCCACGTATGGCGGGCCAATTTTTGAAACTGACTTTGTGACCAATTAGTGTACTTTAAGATGACATACATTTTATTGAGAACACCCCCACATATAAGGTGAATATATTTTTTAAATAACCATCATTTCAACAAGGATTAAAATAATTTCATCAAACTAATCTGGAGTTAAATACAGAAACTAACATGGAATTAAAAAAAAATGTGTGCATCTACTACTGATAATATTATAATAACACAAAACAAATGATCTAAAATGGATACATACACTAAATGTCTCTCTCAAGACATCTCACATTTCATATAGAAATAGTGGATATCCAATTTAAAAATGTATTTGTATTGTACAAAAACACAAAAGCTATTATGTCTGGATTGTTACTTAAGATCTTGACGGGACAGTTTCGTGTAGGTGTCAGAACACCAGTTCTAGTTGTTTAAGATGTATAGGAAATACTGATGGTGTTTGATACCAACTTCAATAGAAAAAGGTATGTAGAGTACATAAATATAAGCTCTCAACCCGCGCTAGATCAAAACATAAACTTGAACTTGACATTGTTTGGGTTTGGGTTTTGACCGTTAAAAAGATTTAACTGATAAATGTAATTTATATTATATTTGCGTTACTAATTGAATTTCGAGCACAACGCAATTATTGACAGACAATAAAGACAAGGTAATATTTTAGTTTTAATTTGGCATCTATAGTAATTAGCTGCAATCTAAATCCGTTATTGTATTCGTTTGTAAAATTTTAGTTTGACGTGTAGGTGGTGATGAGGAAGACGTTGATGGTAAATTATAGTAAGATAACAAATAAATTAAAAGATGTCAGTTAACAATTTGCATATGGCTTAGCAAATATGTAAGCTAATTTCTGCATTTTGTGAGCTATCAATGCATTTTTCTTTTTAACTGTGTATGAAATCCAGAAAAGTTTATCAAAAAAGATTAGTAGCTTTGTAGGTGTAATAACCTGCATTTCCAAACATCAATAAATAAACACGACTATTCGATGGATAAAACAAGACTAAACTTATTTATTATTTTTCAATAATAATAGGTTCGTTCGCGTACTCCCCAAATCTACGAATTTTTACGAATTTCTACAAATTTAACTCAAATTGTGTTCGTGTACGCAAAAAATGTGTAGTTTTTCGCAGAAGAGAGCGTTCCCGAGAGAGTAAATTATTTCCCCTTTCTGATCATTTCAGCCCAAAGAAATTCTTCGGGCAAAAATATGAGTTCCGTCAAAAGTCACTTTGACATTTGCCAGAACATCTCCAAATAACCTAGTTCACCCATGTGGTATCTGCCAACTGGTATTTTAATCGTGTTCGTTGCTCATAAGTCATCGGAAGAAAAAAAAAATAGTTAAATATAAACAAAATACCTACTAAAAAACAAATTATTTGTTCAAAGCGTTCGTGTACTATTTCGCAGTTTTACTGCTCTCTGAGAGAATTTCATCCCCAATCCTTAATATTTGATAGACTGTGAATTTTAGTGCAGAAAGTACACGAACTTTGACTGCACAGTATTTATTTATTAAATGCTTTGCAACCTTAATCAATATTATACAGTGTTAATTCTACTGACAAGGTATCGCCACAGAATGTATTCAAAATATTAGTTTCTTTTATTTTAAGATTTGATTTTTTAACGCGTAGTTTTAATAAAACGCTAAGTACCTTTAAAAATATAACATAAACTTTGCCATATTTCCTCAAAATAAAATAAAAGCTACATTTTATTTCTAAAACAAAAGAGCTGTTGCACGAACGCGATTTCAGAAACTTTTAATTACATTATATTTATTTCGTGTGTTAGTAGTGAATAAAATTCAACATTCTTTCATGTCCAATAAAACCTTAAAAATCAATTAAAAAAAATATTGCATGACCTTGTAATTGGAATCAAACCCGTTTCTTAAAAAATATATATTTTTTTTTACTGCAGTTTTAACTACTACATCTATCTTGGCTCACTTAGGGTATACTTAAGAATCATTAACTGTAAAAATAATGTTTATATCATTAAGCTCATTATACCTTATATTAGAAAGACAGTAATCCTAGGTTTGGTTGCCAACTTGCTCTTAATATATACGTACGAACAAAAAATGCAAACATCCGAAACCATTGGTTGCGTGATTATCGGCCAGTTACGGCTTAACTGATGCATGCCAATCTAATTAGCAATTTAAATTATATGAGTACATATTGGCAAATAGTTAATGGAACGAAGACGTCTGCGCATCGTACCACGTACCCTATGGTTTATGGTTAAACATATGCCTTGCAGCTACGGATTATGTTTTTATGTTTTCGTTTTGTACTTCTTCGTATACTTACATATTACATATAAATCTATTATTTTATTTCCAAGCTTTGGTATATAGAAATCGTCCTAAATCCACTCGCAAATAATTGCAGTAAAAAATAATAGTAGCTTCTTTGTTAGGTTTACGATTGTTTTGCGTGAGCGGAATTTTCTAGATTCTTTTTGCAAATAATTCAACTATCCACGGACTACTCACGGATCTTCATTTAGTAAGGTTTTTTTTGTTTTGGATTGTTCATTTGAAAACATTAATCGGTCAATTAAGTTGCATTGAGAGGAAACTATCGGTGCATTGCTCCTGATTTAGATTCAAATCACATAGTCCACGACAATTGATGTAGTCTGTCCTCACTCCAGAGTCAACTCGCATAGAGATAAATTTAATTGTCATGCGCCTTAAAATTTATCACAATCGAATCATGATTGCACTTGCACTATGTCTGGCACATTGCTATAGCATAAAATAAAATGCGTGATAAATGATTGTCATTATTCTATTTGTTTTATGATTGACGATAGCATGTGGCATTTAGCTTGAAATATCTTATACTATCATCAGTTTGAGCGATTGTGCGTGTCTTTTGGTGTTAAAATATTCCTCGATAGATCATTATTAAGTTTAGGTTGACTTTAAGACGAAATGACAGGTTCATAAGGTTTCTTTGGATAAAAGTAGTTATTTATTTATTAGTTTATAAAATTAAAGTATTTGTTTGTTCAATTAATCAAATATTTCATATAATAGGGGTATACATCGGCAGATTTATTTAACTTTCTATTAATATTATAAAACCTGTCAGCGGGATAAAACGAAGTTTAAATATTATAGCTCAGGAAGATTAAACTTTCACTTTTAATTCCGACAAAGTTATTAGTAAGCTTTATGGCTATGTGTCTTAAGCATTTTCTAACTTAAATTTGGACCAGGGATAAAGTTCTAAGGTGGTGTGAAAGAGGGTGAAGTTCAGTTTTTTTCTTGATAGTATAATGTGTTGACCGAAAGATAGGTATGCAATTTATATTAATTTTAGGGCCAGTTGTACAAACGAAGTACAATATTTGATCCGCTGTTCAGCATGTTTAATTCACCGATTTTGGCGGATAAACTGTTGTAGCCGTGGCGTGATGGTTAATTCAATCCCCAGCCTCACCACCTAATAATTTTTAAAATAAAACGGCTACTGCCTCTTGCGAGGAATTGACAAAACCCCTAAGAGTATCTCTTTTCATAGAAAAGTGCCACTCACATTTGCCGTTTAAATTTGGGAAAAAACTGAAGGTCCCCTCCATTCCTGCAGACATGCACACAGGAATGGTTGAGAGTTGTAAGTTAATAGGCCCTAGTTCTTCCTGAGCTGTTGTGCCATCAAATTTATTTTTTATTTTTATTCATGTCTTTTATGTTGAACCATTGTTGAACCTCAGTGAATTCGCCAAAATCGGTTAGTTGAAATTACTGAATCACGGATTAAATAATGAATCACGTTTTTACAACCGTATATGAGTAAAAGAAGGTTCCTTTGCAGAATTTACCAAAAATAAGTAGGTATGCCATTTAAAAATTTGAGCCTTTATAAAGTGTGAGCCAATTTCATCAATTGGTTGGATCTAGTTTTTTTGTTGACGAATTAAAAGCTTGGGTGCTTTGAATTGAAAATTTCTTCGGGTGATCTTCGGTCCAGTATGTTTCGATGGAGTATGGAGGAGAAGATTTAACAACGAACTTTACGGGCTTTACAGCGACGTTGACCTGATCAAAAAGCTGAAAATACAGCAGCTGATGGACACCGACGCACCAGCCCGACGAGTCTTCGAATCTACCCCTGAGATCTGCGCAGCAGAGGAAGACCCCACCTTAGGTGGCGCACACAAGTGGAGAACGATCTCAACCAACTTGGAGTGCGTAACTGGAGGCAGCTAGCTAGGGACCGAGCTGTTATTAAAACGCATTTAAAATGGTCGCTATAAATAGCAGTATTGGGACTTATTTTGGAACAGTTTAAATTTCTTTTGTCCTCCACTAAAAGTGATAGAAAGATTGACATTCAATTTTAAAAATATTTCTGAGTGTTCAGTATGTTAATAATTTAAGAGCGACTTTTTTCATTCAAAAGTATAAAAAGCGGTGTTTGCACAAATCAACCACATTTTAACAAGTAAATAATACTGCAGTTCTCTTATCTTTAAGATCTAAGAATTTCTACCTTTTAAATATATAAAAATAAATACACATAGAAAAATGTTTACCTAAATAATAATATCGCACGTGACTCTATACTTGTCGCGACCGTGCCCATTTTTGGTGACATATTGCACGTCAATCACACAAAAAATGCCAACGGTACGTGCATTAAATATAAATTTATCAGAGAAACTGCACTTTAATATGAAGCCGGTTTTTTTCACGAAAAGCTTCAATGACAAAATTAAGTTCCTTACACTTGACCATGAATTGTTTAGGGTATATAATAATTATATAGCTAATGAATGAGAAAGTGCAATGAAATATGCATTAACATTTAGCACATTCAAAAATCACCTCCACTTCAAAAGCTTCCCACACATATAAATTTACCATAGATTTTTTGGATTGAACAACTTTTATAATTTAAAATTATATTTTACGTTGTGGTTTATTTAATTTGTGTACAGATTGGTACATATAATGGCACAGTGGATTGTTTTATCATACAAAATTGATTTAAAATCAAAACTTTGATTTAAAAACAAACTGTAAAACTTTAAAATAATTAGCAGACTTAATTTTCACTTTAGGCCAGGAAAAATACAAAGAAAAAATTAGTTAGTAGCTGAACTTTGGCATGGGCGTTGGTAATGGGACTCTTTAAAAACTGAGAGAGTTCATCATCGATCCGATGACCGCTAGGTCAGTTATAAGGGGTCCAAGGGTCTAAAAATTAGTTTTTTTTTTGCAAATTTCTCAAAAACGGTTTGTGCTATAGAAAAATTTTGTTCCTCAATATTGTAGCTGAGGCAATTTCCTATAAAAGAGGTCTTATCGGTTTTTTCATAGCATTAACAGTTAAAAAGTTACAGCAAATGAAAAGTTAAAAAATTTCTCAAAAGGGGCCAAATGTTATGAAAATGGGAGTTTTTTCAAATATCTCAAAAACAGTTTGTGTTAAAAAATATATTTTTTTCCCCCATCTTGTAGCCTATGTAATTTACAACAAAAAGAGATTTCCCCTTTTTTCGTAGCATTAACTCTTAAAAAGTTACAACAAATCGAAAAATCAAAAAATCTCTAAAAAGGGGCAAAAGTCATGAAAGTGGAAGTTTTTGGCAAATATCTAAAAAAACGGGTTGTCATAGAAAAATTTTATTCCTCTATCTTGTAGCTCATATAATTTACAACGAAAATAGCTTTCCACTTTTTTTGTGACATTAACCGTTAAAAAGTTACAGCAAATCGAAAAGTCCGAAAATCTCGAAAAAAAGGGAAAAAAGTCATGAAAATGGGAGTTTTTGGCAAATATCTCAAAGACGGTATGTGCTAGAGAAAAATGTTATTCACCAATCTTGTAGCTTTTGATTTTTTCTGAATGTAACGGTAAGGAGCCAAACAAAATAATCGTTATAAAGTTTTGAAAAAAATTCCAGTTTTTAAAACTACCCTTAAATTTTTCGTGTCATCATTCCTTGCGAAAATATTAGTAGTCAAAGTCAAAAGTCTGTTTTTGTATTCAAAGTCAGATATTCTTCTGAAAAAAATTGTACAATGACGAAAAAATATGACCTTAAAGCTGAATAAACAAGTTATCGAAACAAAATATTAAATTGGCTCAAAAAAATATTTCAAAGAAAATGACAATGTTCACAAAAAAGAAAAAAAAAGAAAATTTTTGGGTCGTGTTGCTTAATACAAAAAATATACAACCATTTTTCTCATGTTTCAGTTTTGAAAACCTGCGCAATATATTACCTAAGATTTGTGTACTGTTGTATGTACCTACTTATTTACTTAAAAATACTTGGACCAGAAACAAGTTTTGAACAATTTTGAAGATATACAAATATAATTTTTTAAAAAATTCTTATATAAAAAGTCGAAAATATTTAATTATTAATTACTGCTCCGAAAATAAGAGATTTACTTAAAATTTTCAAATGTTTCAAGATTCTACATGAGTTAAACGAAGTTTGAGCTATTTAAACTTTGTTTCCGCTGAAACAGAAAAAAGATTGTCGTTGAAAATAAATGCAAGATACCAAATGTTTGCCACTTGCATGATCATTTATATCTACCCTATTATTACCTTATTTCTTGTAATTAAATCACAATCCTTATATAGTACCATTTTCAATCGTTAAATAGCCCACTGTTTATAACCACTTCATTTTGTATGCAAATTCCAGTTAATATAAAATTTGAATATAAATATACTTAAAAAATAAAAAAGAAGATTGTAATGGAATTCAGATTCAGCCATTCAACGCGGTGTTCCATTCAAATATCGCGTTTGTGTCGGAATTATTTTGCATTCTCTGACATTGTGTATGTTCAAAAGCCATGTACTTCAGAAGAAATTTTTTTTTTAATGCATATTGTACTGCACCTCATTTCTATCATTCAGATACTGATATACCGACTGGCATGGCGTATGATTTGGTTAACGAACTTTGGGGAGATCTCGCCCAACAAAATATAGTTGATGGTTGCATGCCGATGGTGTTTTGATACAAGAGGCTATATACAACTTTAGAAAATCAAACCACCTCACTCTCGCTATATTCATGTTAGATAGCAAAGAAATATGTATATGCAGTTTAATATGTTATGCCCTGAATAGTATCTAGATACTTTAATTACTCAATGTTTCTTCTTTATAAGCGTGCGATTTTTATTTCAAAAGAAAGTTATCACGCAAGTGCTGGTGAATCTACGAGTACGATTACCTATAATGATACAACTGCCTTAAATTTGTTGACTGCTTGTGTCCAAGCCAAAGCAAGTTCCGCTAATGCGGATTAAAACTGAATAAAAAAAAATAATAAAAACAAAAATTTCATATCTATTACAGAGTTTGGGTGATGGTTTTGCAAAAAAAAAAAAACAAACATGAAACATCTCGGTAACTTTATGTGGCTAATTAACTTACCAAATAGAAATCGATTGGTTTTTCTCGTTGCTTGTTGTAGGCTTTTTGGATTTCGGTCTGTTTGATTGCATGCGCAATGTGTAAGGCACTCGCATCGAATCGTCCGTACTTGTAGTCGGAGTCATTTTGTGAGGGTGAACTAACTTCACGGCTGCCATAGCCGTTTGGCGTTGATTGACGGGAACTTACACCTGTAATTTAGAAAAATGATTATAAGTTATGAAATGTTTATTTTTATTCAAATTATTGCATCAAATTAAAGGCTCTCCCAAACCAACGCGATTAATCGCCGCGACATTAATAGAAAACAATAACAACAACGTGTTGTTTTGTTTGACAACCACGTGTTGTTATTGTAGTTTTCTTTTGCGGCAGCGATTAATCGCGTTGGTTTGGGAGAGCCTTTAATTTGATGCAATAGTTTGAATAAAAATAACATTAATTAAGGAGATGTATAAAATGTAATTTTTTTTTGGTGCCGAAGCTAAACTTTACTTTTCAGAAGGTTTTTGATGCTTGTGATATTAAATTCTTGTCTAGAGTACAAAAATAAAACCATAGTACATTTTATAGTATTTTGTCGCTTTATTTCAGGTTATGTTGATTTTTCTCTGCAAACTAGAATTAATAATCTGAAAGAACTAATCTTCTTTAAAAAATATGCGCCTTTTCATCTTCAACGAGAAATCGAATGCTTCTGATTTTATTTAATGTTCATAAAACACACTTAATTTACTTAACTAAAGAATTTTAAAGGTGTAATGCCTAATATTTGCATATAAAACAGAATCATAATCTCAAAGTGATTAGTTAATGAATAAGTAAATATTGTCAATATGTCTTATTAGGGTCTGTCTTTTCTAGTCAAATAAAAAAAATAAAAATATTTAAAAAATTCCAAATGAATTTTGAAGTTTAAAATCATGTAGTTTGAGTTATTTTTTGTAAGTGATAGGGCTAAATTTTAGTTTGTTGGACCCAGAGAGTCCCAGACTACATGATATTTTGCATTTATTTTACGATTTTGTATTGTCGTTGACTCAACTATTAGGTGAGTATATTCATAGTCGTTTGCTAAACTCATGTTTTACTAAACTGCAGTTTAAACCTTTTGGATCAATGAATATCGATCCTATCTATAAACAAATTTTATTTTATGATTATCAAAATAGGAGTTTACTAAATTACTCGACTTCAATTATTGAAATATTCAGCAAAATTACAATAAATGTCTAAAATTGAAATTAAATCCACTTTTAACTTAGCAACTTTAAAAATGACTGCCCTTACAGCCATATTTCTCAGTCGCTTAAATCCGGTCTTAAATGCACCTGGATTTAAAATAACTTAAAACCATAAATTAAATAAACCTTTTTTCAGAATGTGTCAAAAATAGAAATATATTTACAAATAATGTCAAATAAAATTTATATTACATATACATACATAGCTTTTAAATTACTATTCAATTAAGTTTAAACAGCTTTACATGCGATGCGTTTCACTTACTTTTATTTCACCGAGTTTGATAAATTTTTTAAAGTGAATATTTGGTGCAGGTATTCATGCAACGTCGGAAAACCATCGTAAACGTCTTAAAGCTTAACTGGCTGAACAGAATGGTGACGGTGACGGAAACGGAACTGGTGCCGGAGCTGGAATAGCTGTCAACATATTGAATACACGCAAATTCAATGTTGCGAACACAACGGAACGTAGACGCATACGGAGCTGCAGACGCAGACGGAAGAGTTCACCAACTTTTAACTTTTCACGTACGGCACTTTTGACGTTTCAATTTGTATGAAGAAAAAAAAACAACTTTTTGGGTCGGAAAAAAATATTGTGGTTATTTGTATCGCGAAAAAAATTATTTATTAAAAGGAAAATTATTGGAAACAAAAAATGTGAATTCTAAGCTCGTTCACAAGAATATTCTTTTGTTTTTCTTCAAAATACATTCAAAGCTGTACAGCTGCATTGTGGACAGGTAAAAAAAATAACGTACGACACTTTTTGACAGCTCTTCCAGTTCCGTCTGCGGCTCCAGTTCCGTCATTCTATTCTGTTCAGGCAGTAAGACGTCTTTAACGAACTGTCAAATTTGTATGGGAAATCTTTTCCAACATATCGTAAACTTTCCGACACGAATTCGTATGTTAAACGAAGATGGTGGTAAACGTCGTAAACCTTTTAAACTCTTGTAAGGGTACCAAGACGTTCAATGTGACACAATTTTCAAATTTAAAAGAAATATCAAAGCAAAGCTTTGTGATTAAAATGGCTGAGGTAAGATAAAATTTAAAAATACAAAAAAATTGAAAAAAAAAAAAAAAAAAAAACTGTTAATAGGTATAACAGTTTTTAAAGGCATTCATGAAATGGCTATAGTAAACTTTACGATTTTACGACGTCGTAAATTTTCCGAAGTTTCTTTATGAATATAAGTCTAAATTGTCGGGTTCAAAAAATGCAGATTATATGGACGGGTTTAAAATTCACTTTAACCCGATTTACACCTGAAGTGAATTATATGGCAGTTAATGTTTTTAGATATTTTTTTTAAACAATTACTTCGTGATTTAAAATAACCTTGAATTTTGAATAATACAAAAAACTTTTGTTTGGCATAGAAGTCAGCGAACCAAATTGCATAAATTGACCTTTCAAAATAAGAAAAGTGCCACATTTATTTGCAATGCAAAAGAAAACGTGAGGTTTAGTGGGTAGTGGGAACTTATAAGTTTTCTTAGGAACTATATAACCTAAAATAAAATACAGTCCACAAAAACAAAAACAGAAACAAAAATATTTTTTTTATTTCTGTTTTCTCCTTCTTATTCTAAAATTAAATAATATTTCTTTTATTTTCCTTGCAAAACACATACATATGTTGGTTAGGTATGTATTTATAACTAAAAAATAATATGTTTCATTAAAAGAACCGTGAGAAACATAAAACACGTCAACAGTGCAGCTGGAATTTAAGCATTTAAACAATCAAATACATACTTTCATTTGACTGAATTAATTTAAGTTTTACTATTTGAAATTACTCTCAATTCAAAAATCAAAAAATTTGTACATTTATTTTGTTTTCATTGCTATACACCTTAATTCTTATCTATTTCTACAAAGCTTTTTTTTCACTTGTTGTTTTATAATTTTGTGTAGTCATTATTTAATTATTCATATAACTCATAATAGTGAATTAGAGGTATGAAAAAAAAACTTTTTTTTTCGTTAAATCTGAATTTCACTCATGAACAAAAAGATACATATGCATGTATAGAATATACATGCTTACCTATATAAAGATGAAGATAAACAACCAATTTACAATTTATTTGTTTTATATCATTGACTAAAAAAAAATAAAATAAAACTTGTTTTAACTTACCATCGATACCATTCAATCTCGAGCCTCGTATTTGCTCATTAACAAATTTATTTGTTCGTGGCACGTTCAGAGCCTGTCTTATACCTACAGATGTCTGATCAAGATGACCAGGTCCACTCTTTGGTACATGTGAACTGCAATAGACCTGAAAGTGTTAAAATAAAAAAATAGTGCTAAAATTGATAAAAACTCTTTTTTTTTTTAAGATTTATGGCAAATGTTACACGAGCGTCTTTTTCTGCGTGTCTATTTGGATGTGTACAAAGTACATCCTGAGAATTAGGAAGAGCAATATAAGAAGGTTTTGTCCGCGCGTCTAAATTTTTCGATTTTTTTACTTTCATGCTGATTTGGTATTATAGAACGGCATAAGAACTATGTCGTGAATTCTTGACAATTTTTAGATGACTTTTGTTGGGTAAAATTTATTATAAACTTTTTAATGGGTTAATATAGAGGCTCAAATTTGCACAGATAATATAAGAAATAATTGATGAGTGTCAACTTGGCGAAACAGCATTCACCGATCGAAAAAATTTTAATTGGGTAATTAACCGTTAATTAGTCGTGAATTAGTTGTGATAATTTCGAATAAGTTGATATCAACTTAGCGAAGCAGCATTTGAAAAATGTATAAAAACTTCTTATTGTGAATGTTTTACTGCTCTTTAATTTACATAGAAAACATAGAGCGACAAATTAAAAATTGTCACAACTTATTCACGATTTATTAACGGCAAATTATAGAGCATTAAAACATTCACAATAAGAAATTTGTATACGTTTTTCAGATGCTGCTTCGCTAAGTTGACACGAAGTTAGCAAAGCAGCAAAAAAAACGTAGAAAACATTGCACGACAAAATTAAAATTGTCACAACTAATTTAGAACTGTTGAACGGCTAATTATTAACAATAAAATTTTCGCTATAAGACGTTTTTACCCCTTTTTTGAAGCGCTGCTTCGCTAAGTTGATATCAACACGACTAATTAACCATAATTAAAATTTTTTCGATCGGTGAATCTTGTTTCGGTAAGTTGACACTCACAAATATTTGACCTAAATATTTATCTAAAAATTGAATTCCTAAAGTACCGATTAGAGAAGATAACACCAATATTAGAACGCTAAAACTATGATGAGCTCGTATCTCATCAATGCATGAATGCATGGGTTACTTTATTTTTTATTCTATATTTTCTTGTAACTTGATTAACTCCTAGTATTTTCCATTTATAATTTTATTTTAACTCTTTCCTTATTAACAATGATGTAGAAAAAGAATAATTTCAAATTTTTGTGATGTGATGATATTTGTTGCTCCAATTTTTTTTAGATCGATTCACATGAGTTTTTGTCTAAAAAATAACTTCTCGATTAAACTGTCAATAGACTTATGTCCAGAGTTAACTTAGTAGTGAGTTACACCACTGAAAAACTGGGCCTTAGTAAAAGTATGTATAAAAACAGTTGGTATATTAATTATGACGAAAAAAATGAATTATAGATACAGATATTACCTCTCAAAAGCTGATACGAAAACATAAAGCAGGGAATACATAATTGCAGCTGAAATCGAAAGCAAAAACAGAATTTTAATGAAAAAAAACTAGAAAAGGTGTTAGTACCTTACCTAGTACAGTGTTTAAAGATTTGGATCAAATGTTGGCTATAGACGTTCCTACAAACTGAAGAGTGTTTCCTGCTACACCAATTTGGATCTTGTTGTGACACAATATACGCTTGCCATGGAATATATCGTCTTAAAATAGCCATACGACTATAAGAATTGGTATTTCACTTGATTCAAATAACAATGGTGGGAGGCTGTTTAGTTGTGTTGAGTAGCGTGGCCTAATTGAGAAGGCCGTTTGAGAAAAATAAACTTTAATCGAAGTTTTGTTAAAAAAAAAAAAAAGAAATCATAAATGGGTTTAAGTTAATTATAAATGGAACGATGCGCAGTTAAACTCTTTAAATGTGGGAAAAATATTTAAACAATAAAAATGTTTACATTATTGTTTTAAAAGACAGATTTCATCGCAGTTATGTGATTATGTAAGTTCTACTCATTTCGTAAGTAAGTACAGTACAAATAATTAAGTTTGAGACAACGATTACAGTTGTTTTATGATTTCTAAAAATAATAAGGCCAAAAATATCATGGTAAACATTTATAGGATGGATAAAACATATTTTTTTTTTGTCAAACCGAAAATGAAAAATTGATAACATCTCAAAAAACTATTCATCATCGATAGTATGTCAAATATATTAATTTTAGAAAGGAACATTTAAAAGAAGCTTGTCGTTAAAATTACGAAAATTAAAAAAAAAAATTGGCTGTTCTTAACCTGCTTGTAAGCAAAACAGGCAATTGCCTAGGGTGGGAATTAAATTGAGCAGCAAAATCAGTACAATCATTTCAAATCGAAATAAGGGAAACACATCCGTGCTTCATTGTTGTCCGTGCCTTGCGTATCTTTCATTGCCAACAGTAATTTGGAAGGAGTTTTTATGCATAATAAAATAAAAACAATTTTTATGCGACAGTACCTGCTTTCAGACGGTTCTGAGAAATCTTTGTTTGGAAAATTAGGTATACTAGAACGCTGTAAACGTTGCTACGGACATGAACATTTAAGTGGATTTCATTGTGTTTGATTCGATGAGTCTCGTTAGCCTCCGCCGCCGCTGTCATTTTGAGCAATAACAATCTCTTGAAACAATCGATCCAAAATTGACATCTAAAGCTGATTACTTTTTTACAAAATTTTGGCAAAATTTCCAGATTTGGCATCGAATAGGGGTAATCGTTTAAATGATAAATAACTATTCTACAGAAATTGGAGTGTTTCTTAAATTTTTCAAAGAATATTTTCTTTGATGTGACATGATATTTTTAACAGCACTAAAAGCTGCCTACGGCAAAACTGATGAAGAGTGTGTGAAAGAGAAGATTTCAAAATTTCATAAGGATAATGGAAGACAAAGAGTGTCAGAAGCTGCTAAGGATGTCGAAATTTTTTTGAAAATTTAACTGACTCCGAAACTTCTGTCAATTTGCCAGTGTATTCGTGAATTGATAAAATAACAAATGTAAGAAGTCAGACTGGAAGGCCTTTATATTTGTTTTTATTTTTAAAACTTGAATTTACAACATTTACATTCTTTATAAACTCCAACACGCCTAAAACAGTGACAGTTCGTGGAGAAAAACCAAGCAAATGTACCATTTTTGACATTTTTAAAAATGTTAAAGTGCCATTAATGCCTAATCGGCGTATCAGGGTGTCACCTAATTCATGCATTTTATTTAAGGGGATAATTACTGGGGTCATTCTAAGTTAAATTTTAATGGGGGAAAATTGTATCTCCTCCCGCCTGAGGCTGGAGGTCAATTTCTGAAAAGACTTACAATGGAAAAAAATTTATTAAAATCATCGAAAGCTTATATTTCATTCTTTATTTAAATTTATAATTTTTTAGAAATTAAATTTCGAAGTCAAAACTTTTAAAGATTTTGCGTAAAAAAGTGCCACTGTTTTTTTTTTTTTTATATTCATCACAATTTTCGCACGTTTTTTTTTTGCTCATGGGCAGTTCAAGCGGATGTTTTGTTCTTTTTTCAATTTCCTACACTTTTTGCAAAAATTCTGTAGAATATGTAAACCTAAGCGTTAAAGCTTTAAACGTAAACAAGGTTGCAAGTCTTCAGAGAAATATTGTTTTTAATGCCTATTTGTTTCTGTCCCATGTTTTCATTCATAAAGTATCAAACCCATCAAGCTTGAACCGAGTATTAAATGTTATTTATTTATTGCATGACCAACCATTTAACTGAACAAATAAAAAAAAATAACTTCTCAAATCTTATACTCTTAGGTATATTAATCAAATACAAAAAAAAGAAAGTAATTCCAGGCAGTCCTCCTCCAGAGTTCGTTCAAAATTAAATGATCTAATAAATAATCTCACCAAATGAAGTGAAAGTCATTGAACCTGTTATGAAATATTTAAATGACTAAAAGGCCATTGTAACTTCTTTTAAAGTTTTCCCAAACTAACGATACACACCACTTTCGCTTTCGGGCTAAAAAATGTGTATAAATTTGTTGGCTATATGAAACGCCCATATAGACCACACAACAACACACCTTCAAAAGCTATGGAAATGGCTATCTACTCCAAATCGATTCTAATTCTTCAATGAAATGGAAAACTTTCCCTCTGTCCCCTACCGTTCTTACCGATCAAGTAAAAATAGTTATAAGAATATTATTTTGTATTTTCAACAAGATCACCCACTCGCGCACGCTCAGCAATTTGACACAATTAACGACTGCGTTTTTACATAGTCGTCGCCGCGCCGGCCGCCCATCCGTCCGTCGGCAGCGGCGTCGTCGTCGTTGTTTTCGCCAACTATGGCACCATAGATAGCTCCTCACGGACTCACTCACGCATTCGCTTATATTTACTCACTTGGACTTTGATTGGGATTTGAATAATTAACATTCAACTCACCTCCTTGTCGTCATGCTTGTGCTGACTATTGAAGTACGTTTTAAGTGTTAATTTCGTCCCACAGTGGACACATTTGAAACAGCCAGAATGGAAGAATGTGAAGTCTTTTAGTGGGCCAACTCGGTCCACCTGGTAGACGATTTCGTTGCATCGCAGGCATGTGGATTCATAGAAATTTGGCCGATACATGTTTGGTATTTTTAATTATCGAATGCAATCTAAGCAAAACACTATTTCTAAGTTGTTGCAGATGCGGACCAATACTCCGTGTTTATTGCATTAGTGCTCGTCGATTATTCTTGTTTTTTTTTTGGTTTTTTTTTTTTTAAATCCGATTTTTTACGCTGCAATATAGCTGCGTTGAATGATATTGCCCTGGCGGTATTTCTTTCGTGATGTGTTGAGATAGTTTCGTGTTGCTATCAGCCAGATTCATAAAATTTACAATTTATCGACATTTTAGCAGCAAATAGTTGCACACATTTCTCCGGAGTAAGTGATGAAATTGGTACGTTTAAGAGAGATTAAGGCGGCAAGGTGCTTGCGTTGATTGCACAGGTACAGGTTGTTGATATTTCTGAAAGGTAAGGAAATGTTTTCTATTATAATTATAGGTAGTAGTGAAATAGTGTTATATACGAATAAGTTTTTTATAGGTATAAAGAGAAAAAATTAAGGAAGAATTGCATTGTAAGTTTAACGAGAAAAAAATTGAACAAAATATACATTCAGTAATCTTTAATGGTGCCTTGACTTTTGCAAATTATTGATAAGAAAACTTAATGAATGTGGAAACCTTTATTATTTCTATTTTTTCACTCCATTCGCACTACCGACACTCCAAAAACCTTCCATTTGCTGTTCGAAGAGATGATTTAGTGTTTTCTCACTCCGAATTTCATTCAGGAGTGCTAGGAGTACACTCTGAAAACACACATACTTTTAAAAGTAGGTATGTGTTAGATTAATTGTCAAAATAGTAAATGCTTCTTGTTGAGATGCTCTGGAATTGAAATTATTGAAGAATTCATTGTTTTTACTTCTACATAGATACACCATACACATATTACGGAAGAGAGTTTTTCATATTTCATTGAAATCAAAAACGATTGAAACACTGAAAATCCAATCGAAAAGGACATTAGTTTAAAATTAAAATAACAGAGATTTGCATATTCAACAACTTAGCTTTCCAAGAGGTTATCTATATATAAATAGGCTAAGATAATTTTTGTGGTACCATTTCCTCAAAAAGTATTTGACCGATTTCGATAAATTTTATATTGTTGGAAAGCCACAATTGCGGAGATGTGCAGAATATACTTGAGACACGCATTTACACACTGTGGGTCATTTTTGATTTTGTACTATCAAACACTGTGCTGTGCATATTTAAAAAAAAATTAAATTAAAAAAACATGTTTTTTCCTTCAATATTTTCAAACAATTTTTTTGCGTCAGTTTTTGGTGCCCGAATTTCGGCCGGTGGGCGATACTAGTAAATAAAATTCTAAAATTCATTGAAACATTTAAAACCGATGTTCAACGCCGACTTCTCAGGCGGAAAAAGAGAGAGTATACGAAACGGGAAAAAGACAGAGCATAAGAAACGGGCGGTGGACTCAATTGAGGACTGTAGCGGCAGGGGGGATGTTCGAAAGTTCTACCGAAGGGTGAGGCAATCAACCCAGGGCTACAAAGCCAGAACGGAAGGCTGCCGAGACGAGAGTGGGAATATGGTGGTAGACACACAGTCGGTGCTGAGGATCTGGAAACAACACTTTTCTAGACTGCTAAACGCCAAAGATGGCCAAAATTCCACTGTAAGACAGAACACTCTATTCAACCTGGACGATGATGGTCAAAATTTCTGTCCACCTGACCTAAATGGAGTCCGGTTAGCGAAAGCCAAGCTTAAAACGTACAAGGCTGCTGGTGCGGATGGCCTGCTATTCAAAGCAGGGGGAGATGACTTGGTAGGGAGTATACACCAACTTATCTCCAAAATTTGGTCGGAGGAAAGTATGCCCGATGAATGGAACCTCGGTATAGTGTGCCCTATCCACAAGAAAGGATAGGGCACACGTCGCATACAAAATCCTGTCATCTGTACTGTGTGATCGCTTAAAACCGTTTTGTCAACGATCTGATCGACCCCTATCAGTGTGGTTTTAGGCCCGGCAAATCAACCGTCGATCAAATGTTCACACTCCGACAGATTTAGGAAAAAACCCAGGAGTTTCAAATCGATACACACCACCTCTTTATCGTTTTCAAAGTCGCATATGATAGCGTAGACAGAGACGAGCTATACAGAGCCATGTCGCATCTCGGCATCCCTGCCACACTCGTCCGCTTCTGCAGGATGATGATGGAGAAATCTCGCTGCTCCGTCAAAGTCGACAAGAACACCACCGAACCCTTTTATGTCGAATTTTTTCTTTTAATTTGGTATTTTTTTTTTCACAAAAACACGAAATTATAAGTATGATTTTTCATTCTTCATTGTTATTTATAATTATTATTATTAGTTTATTTAAATTAAATTTAGTTTTGTAATCATTCTTCAATGTGAAAGCCCAATTTGTTCTCTTAAAAATACTTGCCATTTTTTTTTTCAAAAAAATCCATTTAAAATTATGAAGTGTGGGGCACCCTGTATTCAAAATAATATTTGCACTATTAAAATAATGGAAGCTATATCTTTAATGACAAACATAATATTATATTAACATACAAATGAACTAATGCAATTTGCATGATCATTCTATTATTTAAATAGAAAAAAGTAAAAACATTTTAAGTATTTATTTAATATGAATTAATAACGAATGATGCAGATGTGTTAAGAAAATAAGAAAATTGATTGCTTTGATAAAAATATTTTTTGAACTTAAGTCGGATTTACACGATTGACATAAGGTACTTTCTTAGTATCTGTCAACAAACTGGCTTAATAATTATTTTTTAAATGCATTATGGTAGTGTAAGGTCTGCGGTATTGCTGCAGGTTTACTGTAATTTTATTTTAGATGTTTACCGAGTACTATAGTGAACAAATATTGGACCGGTATAAACCCTTTTTGTTGTTTGGTATCTTTTTGAAAGTGCATTATGGTAGTTTTAGGGCCGCAATATTGCTTCCACATATATAGCATGTATAGTTTGCACCCGAACAAATCCCATGCTTAGAAAATTTGAAGCAAATCTTTTGCCTATCTCTTAAATTTATGAAAAGATGTGTGTGTGACCCACTTAGGAGTAAATAAATTAAAATTTTCCATTGAAGTGAAAAAAGCAAACAAGTAATATTTTCCCCATTTTTTTTTAAATTGAATAAGATAAAACAAATATTAAAACTCGATGGTTCAATGAACCGCAATTTGCTTTGCCGAAATGAGACCGGCACCAGAAAAAAAAACATAAAATAACTATGGAACAAAAAAGACAAAAATATTTTATATTAAACATTTTAACTCTTTACTTTCTTTGAATTTTTGTCTAAAAAAATAAATGTTTAATTCTCAAAATCTCATGTCAATTTTGTTAAAAGCATGAACAACTTATTATCACGCTGTCAGATGCAATGAAGTCTTATGAATTCTAAAAGCCGGAAACCTAAAGTTATCAGATGAATACATAAAGTCCCGTTTATTGTTGAAAACAACTGCTTCATGTCTCAAACACTCAAGGCACACATTCTAATTTAAATTCATCTAACAAACTCAACAAAGAGGTGACAGCAAAATATCTTAGCCTAGGCCAAATCATGAACAAAATAAACAATAAACGAAAGTCTTTTAATATGTATTCATATATAGTTAGGAATACCAAAACGAAAGTGACAAACTAAATAAGATTTCAATCAGAAAGTGAATGCGCTCTTGACAATGGAAAAGCTGAGTAATACGTTCTTAGTTTGAGTGAAAATGAAAAGATAGGTTAATCCGAAATAATTTGAATAATTATCATTTTTGAGAATCTATATAATATACTGCGTATCTATAAATTGTTGGCATCGAAAATGACGGAAAATAGTAAACAAAGAAAATTAGAATATTGGAAAGCTAAAGTTACGAAAGAAATTGATTAAGTTAATGAATGTATATAATGTGTTTTTATCTATACATTTTAACATACAAATTCGTTGTCAGACATTTATTGGGAGTTAAAAAGATCTATGGGTAATTATGTTGTAAAAGATAAAAGCTCACAACAGTTTTTTCATATAATACCTAAATTATTTAAATCAGGATTATCATATTTTGATTAACTTCCCAGAAGTTAGTAAAAATATGAATTTTGTTAGTTTTTTTTTTGGTAGAAAAGACAATGCAATTATAGACAACTTGTTTTTTTAGACTGAAGTTTTTCCCGTTTTAAAATTTGGTTTTGTGAAAGTCTTTCATCATGAAACCGTAAATAAAAGGCTTGGAGCCACTCGTAAAATGGTGTAATCTCATAATAAAAGGAGTTTTTGTGTGATAACATACTCGCAGTAAATATGCTGCAAAGCTTTCGCAACATCATATCATTCATGTGTTTTCTGTTCTTTTTGACTTTAATGTTATTTTTTTTTTCACAAAAAAACGTAATGAAAACAAACAAAAATAAATTAAAGAAAAAATTATAATCAAAATAAAACAAACAAAAATAAATTAAAGAAAATTAAAAATATTTGAATCAATTTCTTTGTAACGTTTTCTAAATCGGGGTCTACTTTTGGCTCTTTCCAACGCTCAATAGACTTAGTTCTTAATTGGTTTTTATTCAAAAATTTAAATTTCCTTTATTTATTTTTGTTGTTTTAATAATTTTAAATTTATTTCTTTACAAAAAAAATGGCAAGTATTTTTACGAGAACAAATTGGATATCAATATAAAAAAGGAAAAATAATACTTAATTAAATTTTTTTGTGAAAAAAAACAATACCAAAGTAAAAAAAACTAAAAATGCCAAGAAAAGTGTTTTATAATTACTTAATGGCGGAAAAACCGTCACCCGCATAGACAAAAGTTGAAAGACGGTTAAAAAGTGCTAACTGTTCTTGTGTAAGTACAAAAAAAAAAAAAAATCAAAAATCGGGAAGCGAAACGAGAAAATACTCTTAAGTTTTTCGACTTAAAATGGTTTTCGTCACCATCGTTGACTGTGGAACACCCTGTATAGTATTATCCGGGAGCGAGTCTATTACGGCTGATCTCACCGTCATATATTATCAAAAAAAAAACTTATATTGTAGGTCAAAGTGAATACATATGTATTTCGTATTTTTATAAAAAAAAAATGGAAACTTAGATTTTTGGCACTTCAATCTATTTCTCTTTAAATGGATCACCGATATTTGGACAAAATCGGTTTGAACTATCCTACGAAGTCTTCTTTTAGCGTTATAAGATAAATTATGCTTTAATTAGTTCAAAGCCTACTCTATCCTATAGAAAAAAAATAAATAAATTTGATGGCACAACAGCTCATGAAGAACTAGGGCCTAGTGACTTACAACTCTCAACCATTCCTGTGTGCGTGCCTGCAGGAATGGAGGGGACCTACAGTTTATTGCCGAATCCGAACGGCTAACGAGCGGCACTTTTCTGTGACAGGAGATACTCTTGGAGGATTTGTCAATTCCTCGCAAGAGGCAATTCTATCCTATAGAAGACCTTGTTTTTACTTTTCCTTTTACCTTTTCGGCCCAAACGAATCTGTCAATTTTTTTTTACTCATACAGCCCTATTAATAAAAAGTCACTATCCGCTTCTTAACACACGTGTTAGCTAGCACACGGATAGACAATTTATCCGTTAGATAGCTTAACAGTCTGTACCATTAAAAGTACGGCAGCCCTTCATCAAATTGTGGAAGTATTCGTATACATGTTTCACACGCATACACTGATTGATGAAAAATATGCTTGTAGTTGAACGGGTATTTTGAAATGTAAGCATGTGTGTGTTATGAAGTTATCTATCCCTTAAAAGCCAAATTTGGCGAGTTAAAGTTATCCGCTCGCTGTCACCATGTCACAGACCATTAAATATTTATTAATACGAATTGCAAGTTGACAGTTGTGTTAGTCTTATGTCTTATCTTTTCCGTTGTTTTCCGTTTTTTAATACGGGGGATAATGTCTAAAGTTTTTTTGGGCATTCTTTCGACAAATATTATTGTATTTGACCATCAATATCGATAGGCCATATAAATGTTCCTATCTATTAAGAAAAATCTTATTTTTCTCAATTTTAAAAAAAAGTTATATTTTGGTTATTAGTATTACCTCTCGAAAACGATTCATTTGATTTGTTACATATTTGTATTATACAAAACCTTTTACAAAGTATAAGTGCCTGTTTCACAACTTCTGAGAAAACTTATGTTTAGTTACTCGACAAATAGGTAAGGTAAGTACCTACTAGCAAAAACGAAAAAAGAATAAGGTTTATAAGTTTTTGTCAAAACCAAAAATTAGTTTTTCTCCTGTGGACTTATGACCTTGTGTAAATATTTATGTGTCGAAAAACTTAGCAAATCTTTACTAAATATTTGAAAAGGGGCCCTCAATATAAATTTAAACTTATACCACTTTTTTCAAAAAAATATATTTTTAATTAAAAAAAACCTTTAAGGAATAAGGATGGTTAAGTAAGGTAGGTTTACTTGAAAAATGGGCTAATGTTTCTTTTTTTTTAATTTTATAACAACAGTTCAATTGATAAATTTCGCGTAAAATCAGGCATACCACTCTTCTTTGAAATATTGATTTAATTATTTTTAAACTAACTGATCTGGCGAACTTCGTTCCACTTAAGATTGATTAAATTCTTAATTCTTTCGAAAGTCGAGCCTCTTGGAATAATGAAACTCTTTTGGAATTAAATTGAATGACACTGGAAAATATATAAAAGTATTTTTTATAAGCGCATAACTGGGTTGAATGTAGTAGCCCGTGGCGTAACTGTCATGCCAGAGGTTTGGGTTCAATACCAGCCGCTTCCACCTAAAGTTACTACCTCTTGCGAGGAAGTGACAAATCCTACAAGAGTACCTTCTATCATAGAAAAGTGCCGCTCACCAGCCGTTCAGATTCGACAGTAAACTGTAGGTCCCCTCCATTCCTGCAGACACGCAGACAGAAATGGTTGAGAGTTGTAAGTCACTAGGCCCAGGTTCTTTATGAGCCGTTGTGCCACCAAATTTATTTATTTATAAACTGGGCTGAATATCATCCGTTTTGTTGGATTCGCATTGAACCAGGTAAACACTTTCTGAGTGGAAAGTTTGAAACTTTGAGTGAAAAAATTAAAAATCGTGAAGACCTGATATTGAAGGTGGAGTTCGCTGGATAAAATTTTCCAATTTTAAGCTCCGTAGTATGTACCTGGTTTAATACGAAACCAAATTAAAGTCAACTTTGTTGACGTCTTTGTGCTAATTATCATTATCAAAGGTGATATTGTCGTTCAGAACCATTAATCACTTAAAAAACAATCTTGTGAAAAAATAAATAATAACTACAGGACTAGGAAATTACAACTTACAATAATCTAAGATAAAGAGTGACCGCATCGTCGAGTCTCATAAATGATTTCTGAATGAGCTCAACTTCTAACCCTAAAGACCAAATAATAATGGGTTTTTTCACACCACCATATGAACATCGATTAAATATTATCTTCAGATACTTTTTCAAAACCTTAATTATTTTATACGAACCAAAGAAAGTGTTGAAGAAATTCCTGACCATAAGGATACAAATTCAATATGAAATATCATTTGCAATTAGTTATAAATACAGGGGTTCACTATATTGCACTTTCATAGATTTATAATGCTAGGCCACAAATTATGCCTGAAGTTGGAAGCAGTATGATATATTTGGTCGGTTGACTGGCTTTGAACTCTAGGCTACTGCAGCATAAAGAGTGACACATGCAAGAAAGTGTGCGGCTACGGTCGATGCACTTGAAGCGGGAAACAAAAAGAAAATCCATTCAGCAACGGTTATGGTGTTGCAAATAAATTTATTATTTTACTCAACAATTTCATTTGTTGTACTGTTATTCGTAAAATAGAAGAAAGTGATTTTTTGTAGTTTTTTTTTTATTTTGTATTATTTTACTAAATCAGTGTCTGTCAGTCCAGCATGATGTAAAGCTTCGGCTTCAAATGGTGAAAAATGAACAACGCCAATGAATCTTTGAACTTCTCGCGGTGTAGATGTGATGTTTGTATCTTAACTCCATAGATGGTCAGTGCGAGATAAAGATGGACATGACGACACCTGCAGAAGTATTAATCTAAAGCAGCAAACGGAAGTAGGTGTAGATTATGGCGTTAACTGTACAGCTCAATGGTTTATCTTATACTAAATTACCGGATAGGGATATGAGTCATTGAGTTTATTTTAAAGTATAGGGTGTGTTTTTTTTTCTGGAAGATATGGATGACTTGTCACCGTATATGTACATACAAATTCTACAATTCAACATTCAAGTATCAAAACTGGACCGACCATAACCAAAAGGAAGCTAATTTATAAAATTTTATTTATATAAACAAAAATTGCATAACATATTTAAATAAAAAATAATAAACTTGGAGAAGAGAAAACCGAATGAACATCAGTATATTTGTAGAGGTTATCAAAAATGCCAGACTTTTTAATGCAATTGATAAACAATAACTGAACCTTATCAATTGATGGTTTTGTGGTTATATCAAAATGATGCAAATTGTTTTAGCTTTAGGATAACTGATAGCTGACCAATACCATAATAACATACCTGTAGCCTGTAGCTGTTGTGCAAAGTTTAGCAAATTAAACCTTAGCAGCCCTATTAATAAAAATTCACTCACTGATCGCTCCTTAAGACACCCTTTAGATAGCACCAGGTCCGTTGGATAATTTTTATTATTAATAAACATATCATAATAGTCTTAGGCCCAATTCTTTTTCTGATTTATATAAATTCATTATTTAGGCTGCCTTTTAAAGGGGTACTAACAGCGTTTGCAGATGATGTGGGTTTTAGTTTTAGTGCGAATAGTCGTCTTAACCTTACAGCTGATTTAAATTGGGATCTAAGGCCGTGTGCGAATTCGTTTAAAATTTCGATTAAATTTGATCCCACATTAAATTTTGACGTTTCTTCAGTGGTGAATACAATTTCATCTTTTTGCTGTGTGAATTCAATTAAATGGGATTTTTTAAATTCTAATATTTTTCTTCCATTCGCGAGTTTTGGAAAAAAGAAGAACGCATTTTTTTTGTAATAAATTTCGCGAGTTAAAAAATTAAACGCCCATTCTAGTGAGTTCAAAGAGAGTGCTCTTATCCTGGGCCTTTTATAAAGAACGCTTAGGGTTCGCATTCTGTTGCAAGCAGCTGCAACATAAGACGCAAAAAACTCTGGCCCCTTGTAGTGGTCACGATGAGCTGGCAGCTTTATTAATAATTAATGCTTGTTATTTAATGCTTGTTATCATTGCTGCAATTAGCAAATGTTGTTCTTTAGTTGAATAAAGGGTATCAATCCATTCATCTTTGAGATGTAATGGCCTTTTGTATAGAGACTTTTCATTCAGAACGATGTGTTTTTCTAAGAATTTCATTTTAACAACCGGAGACGGGGTTCTATTTTGCGTCATTTCAAACTCGTAACGCAAAAGAAATTGTATCCAAGAGAACATACAATGTTCTACTTCTGGCTTCTATTCCTCTGCAAGCACGGATCCAGTAGTCTTCATTGTGGCTCTAGAAACAAGATTATACAAATTGGCGATGAACTTTTTCTTAATATTTTAGAGTGAAATCATTTAATTATATTTTGACTAATCTTTTAATGCATCTTCATTGAATATGTTCCTTTTATGCACATGAAAACAAACAAAACCTAAACGTCAAAATTTAATCTAGCAACACAAATTTAACGTGCCCCCGGACCATGTTAAATTTTGACGTCTTATATTCACCTCAATAGTGTCAAAATTTAATTTTGGGATCAAATTTAATCCAATTCACACACGGCCTAAACTTATTAACAATTTGGTTTGCTAAACATAAATTAATAATTAGTTAAAAAACCAAAGTAATGTTCTTTAATCTATCCGAGATTAAAAATTTTGAAGTAGATCTTTTTTTTCATGCTACAGATTGCCAAAAATTCAAGATCTTGAACTATCCTTGTATCTCTAATTTTTCCCCTTGTACTTTTTCTAATTCTTCCAGTTGCAATGATGGATGCTTTCGGTTAGAGAATGTAAGTGAATTCAAATATTTGGGGCTTACTATTGACTCTAAAATGAGCTTTTATAACCACACAGAAAATCTAAGACAATACTATCGCGGTACTTTAAGGTATTTTTATTTTCTTAGGAATGTATGCTCCTTTCAACTTCTTATGAAAATCTATTATGGTATTTTCTACTCTAAAATACAATATGGAATTTCATGCTGGGGAGGCATTTATTACAACAAGATTCAACCCTTTTGGTAATGCAAAAGTTTGTTCTGAGGAGAATTTGCCGAAAACCTCGCCATTACCCTAGTTTTTCACTTTTTACGGAATTGAAGGTTCTTTCAGTTCGTCATTTATACTGCTTCAAAGTTCTCTATGAATTCTTTAAAAGATCGGGAAATATTAATGTCAGAATTATTTCAAATTATAACATACGTGGAAATTTTTTAAATCAAGTACATATACCGTCTTTCCGTACAACAGCATTTCGTAAATTTTATGATGTGGTTTCATGTCGATTATTTAACAAGCTTCCACACTCTATCAGAGTTCTTACTTTTCATTCATTATTTATAAAACATGTAAAAAAATGGCTTCTTTGCTTTGATGCGGAGAGCATCGAGGCATTGCTGAATAATTAGATGTTCTTGATGTTTTGATGAAATGGTAAATTTTAATGTAATTTAATAATGTATGACTTATTAACAGTTTAACATAAATATGAAAATTTTCAAATCTTATGGGTCACCCCACCCATTCCAATGTTTTTTTTTGAAATTATTTGTCTATAGTTGTGACAATAACACTATTTTTATTATATAAAAAATATATTTGTCACTCATATTTCTTTATTTTTTATGCATAATAAATCGCATAATTAATTTTGTATTTGGATTTTAAGAAATAAATATTATATCTATCTATCTATCTTTCTATCTAGTTCCAGTCTGTACCACTGAAAGTACGGCAACCCTTCATCAAATCGTGGAAGTATTCTTATACATGTTTCACACGCATGCACTAATTGATGAAAAATATGCTTGTAGTTGAATCGGTTATTATGTGAGTTTGTGTGGGTTAAGAAGTTATCCATCCCTTAAACGCCAAAATTTGCGAGAAAAAGTTATCCACTCGCTGTCACCATGTCACAGACCAATACTAATTTATTAATACGAATTGCAATTTGACGGATGTGTTAGTCTTATCTTTCCGCTGTTTTTCGTTTATTGATAGTGTGGGTAGAGATTATTAAGTAATGTTAAACTCTTGCATGTTTTACTATACACACTTTAATATGTTCAGCTTGAAAAATGCTCAAGAATTAAACATTGCAACAGTAAAATGAAGCAAATCAAGCTAAATTAAGCAAAACGTCAATTTATTTTGAAATAGAATTTCAGACTCTCCGAAAACATGTCAAGACTCACAGACTCATATTGATTTAAATGTTAAAAAGTGATTAGACCTCATGAAGAGTTAGGCCTTGTAAGCCTTGGGTTTTAATGAGATCCGAGTCTTGGCAACATATTTAACATGAAATATAAAAAAAATAAATACAGACCTGCACTTTCCAATGGAGTGAATTGCCAAAGACCGCATTCGTGAATGAAGAATTTATTATAAATTATATCCGATATAACATTCGTACATTATGTATGTATAATCAAATATATTTCAATATATGCTTGTTAAGGAAAATGAGATCTCAGAGATATCGCTCCGTCAAACAGTGACCAAGTGAATCTAATTTTTTTCCTCAGTATTTTGACAGAAAACCTGCTGAGGAATCCTGTTCTCTTGACTGAGATTGATAAGAGCGTCGTTGAGACCTCGTTTTTCTGAACTTTCCTGATATTATTATTCAACTACATCAACACTTTGACAGATTTATGTATTGAACTGACCTACCATTTTAAATATCCAACAATTTTTTTTTTTTTATTTTATTTCTTATTTATTTTATTTCGTGAATGCTTAATAACTGGAAGATACAATATCTTATAATCTAGTCATAAGCTAATTTTATCAGGAGAGCAAAATAAATTAATTATAGAATATTAACATCAATTCAAATTCCACAGACGCATAGTGTCTATAAAAAATTGTCTCTTGGACGTCAAGAATAAACATCGAGGATGGAAATTAACTAGTGGGACCTATTCGAGCTTGCAAATCTTATTTTGTGAAAACAGTATTGAGGTTAGCGTGTAAGCAATATATTGGAAAGCAAGGTTAAAGTACGAAACATGAGATTATTTTCGAAAGGCATTTCCAGCAAACAAGTAGCAAAACCTGACAATCTGTCATATCTTCTCAGACCAAATTCATAACGTACTGCACTATTAAATGTGACATTGAGCTTTTGTGTATTTACATAATTGCCAGTTACAGTATATTTCACATCCGTACATTAAAAGTAAGGAACATTTATAAATTAATAGTGGATGTCAAAAATACAATTAATATTGAAAAAAAAACGAATTCCAAACTTCATGAGTGAATGTGGAGGCCCAGCTTTAAGGGGTCGTTTATAGCGATTAGGAAAACGAATCAGGAAAAATGTTTTGATGTAAAATGCACAATGTTATCATCCGTTTCCAAAAAAAAAATGCTAAACTTATCGATGAAAAATAATTATAAGAATTTTTTGGGGACTTAACATTTTCAATTTCACAATTCTTTTTTCTTAAAAATGTATTTAATTACTTTCCTGGTGCGAATTCATTTTTCTTGCCAACTGCGTGCGCTATTTCAAACAAAATGGAACACATCGTTTCAATGGTTTGAGTCCCACTTTCTATTTGTTCCACTGACAAAATTGCAAAGTAAAAAATAAAAAATACAATTAATGACATTATGTAGATATCTACATAAAAAAGTACTCATACGCCCTAGAGAACAAATAGATTTTTTCTGATTTGAATGTGGGAACGGGTCGTTATTCTGTATTCCGAAATTCTGTAAAGTGAAAATTCTGTATTTCAAAGTTCTGTAAATCTGAAATTCGGTATTAAAATTCTGGAAAATATTAAATAGTGTATTTTTACATTACGCAGTTTATATTAAAAAAGTAATGTTTGGGTTTTTGTTACGGCCATATTATTGACTTTCTTAGAAGCTAGTTTAACTGAAAAACTAGTTCTAAAGGGGTTCCGAGTTTTATGTTTTTCAAAAACAATTATTGATTTGTTATTATTATTATTGTACTATTCATACTAGAATGTCAGATTTATTAGACTTGACTATTCTTTATTCCGTCAATTTCATTGAATTTGTGAACAACAACAACAACAACTTAAAGGCGCTACCACAAATTGCTTACGAATTATTTTTTTTTTGGTATTTTTAATTCGTTTTATTTTTGTTTTTGCTGGATATTTAGCTATTTCAAAGGGTGCCAAGCCCTATCATCAGTCTCCTTTTTCAGTGGTGCTGAGCTTTAATCCAATTTTATTTGAAAAACTTTCCACCACATCATGCGGTATTTGAACCCGCGCATCAGATTTGCTCAGTCTTCGAAGCTGTGTGTACTACGCACTCTGCCACTGCTGACCACCGACGTCACAGGGCGCGATGTGAGGTTTGTTTATAAAAATGCATTTGGAGCATCAGCATTTTTATAAACTCTTTTAAGTATGCTGTCTTGTTCCGCCTCCATTTTTCTTCATACCTTATTTCGATAGACTAAAACTCGTAGTACTTATCAAAGGGGGATATGTTGGAAGACTGAGTTGTTGTTGTTGTTGACAAATTCAATGAATATTTTTTGTTTACTTTTAATTTACTGCACTTTTCTAGTTAAAAAAATTAAGCGAAGTAACGCAACGCAAGCCGGGAAAGGGAAATACTTATCAATACCGTTCAGCCAAAGCTTTATTATATACCTCTTGATTCATGTAACTTATCTTCAATTTGTATTCTAAGAAACCTACTTTTAATTTTTTTTTTTTTTTAACCATTAATTTTCTAAATCAGCTTCTTCAAATGGCTATTTAAGTATTGCATAGTGCTCTATTGAATATGACAGAATCCATGTATAATTACATATACAATCTAAGACACATTTATTAATGAAGAAATTGCCGTTTATGGTAATATCTGAAAGTTCAATCTAGACATTTAATCGACTATATATTTTATTAAATGAATATCACCCACATTTTTCTGGTCAATAGTGTATCACTGGTTTTTGAGTAGGTGAGATACCTACTCCAAATAGAATAATCATCAATTTTAATAAAATACTTCCCACGTAATTAGTTAAAAGCAAAATGTATCATATTCAATATTTAAAAATGAGATATGACGTCCTGTAAAGTCTCTTCTTTTTCTTATGAAATTATATATTTTCTTAATCCAGTAATAGGTTTAATTAAATGCTAAGATTAAGTTCAAATAGTTCTTAGTTAACACAAATTAATTTTAATTCTATGCATCTTAATCTTCATATTATACTGTTAATGTAGCTACCTACATAGCGTATGTATATGACTTTAAATAAGTAGCTTAAAATTTCAGAAAAAATTAATATGCAAATAAAAAATAAAATACAATTGTTGGACATAAACCAATTTGGAGTTCCGGCAAACAAACTTTAAGTGGAGGAAATTTAATTCTTAAAATTAAATGACTAAAACTAAATGACCTCGGAACCATGAGTAACCCAAATAGATTTTAATGAATGTTGCTGGATAGTGTTGGCTATGTTATAAATGTTAAGTGTTGACTTAATAATAATTTTCGTCTCATTATACTTTTATTTATATTTTAGGCATCTTGAAAAATTATAATTTGCATGTATAAAAATTCTCCAAAAAATTAAGAAACAAAAGGGATTTGCTTTTCTAGCCCTCTCTGAAGGAACTTAAGTTATCCGATATATATTCCATATGTATAAGAAGATTATCATTTTCGTCCTGCCTTATGGTTCATGTCAAAGGTGGATGAGAACGCTTGAAGCTGTTTTGAGAGGATGAATCTCTGGGTGATTTTTGGACCCTTATGCATAAATCTAGCCAAAAAGGTAAAAAGCCAGCGACTGCGGAGACCCAAAAACACTTTGAGGTCTGCAAGGGACGGTGGCGCTATAGAGAAATATCGCTACTTACTCGTATGCAAGTGAAAGAGGACTTCAAGTCGCAACCAACTTGATGTGCCCAACTGGAGACAGCTAGCTGATGTTCACCGAACTGGTTGTAAGAATATTGGCACTGGTGCAGACACCGGAAACTAGTATCACTTTAAGTAATTAAGTAATTAATTAAGTCTGCTTGTCTGTCTGTCAGTCTATCTGTCTATCTGACCGACTGCAACCTTAATATTCGAGTATGCGTCGATTTTCTTTAAACCTAGAACCTTATGTGTTTTTGGCCATTTTCCCTTTTTGTGTTCGTACAGGCATAACTCAGCTAAACATCATCCAAATTGGATTGGTATTTTTTTGGATTTAAATTGAACCAGATAAACACACTATGGAGATAAAAATTGGAGAATCAGTCCGAAAAAGTTGAAGGGCCTTGATAACATAACAATAAATTGCATACTTTCTGAATTAATTTTTTTTGGTCTTTCTACATCGGCGATTAATACGAAATGTATTGATACAGAAGCTTATTTCGAGAGTTTATTAAAAATAGATTTTTCAAATAGACTTAATTTACCCATATACTGTTTTTATATTAAAAATCTTATCGTTAATGTTTTTCTATTTTATTACTTTAAATTTGTATAATTTAATAATTTCAATTATAGGTGAAGAATCGATTTGCAGGTCCACAATAACAAACCTCCTTGACATTCCTAGAGATGGCATAACCAAAAAGTATAACTTCGAAAGAAACTTTCGAATAGAGTTAAGCAACAAGAAAGAGTGGGTAGGCGAAACAGTGAACTACACGCTTAAAGCAAATGCCATCAAATGGTATACAGATGAATCGAGAACAACTGAAGGGACTGGGGCAGGAATCTTTGGGCCTAGAACCAAACTTTCCTTGCCGATGGGCCAGTCTACAAGCATCTTCCAGGCACCACTTGCAGGAGACCACTTGCACCAATAGTCTAGCACGCTAACCGCTCGACCAATCTGGATTATGCGGTGCATTGCATTAAATCGGGTACCTAGTCATTCATCAAAGAAGCTGCACAATAATGTAAAAAGGTATGCATACTTATATCATCGCTATAGAAAACAGAATACGCCTATAGTTTTTCTATAGCGATGATCTAAAATCGTTTGAGTTTGTTGTTTACCGTTCTGTCATCTTTTTTTTGATTGTTGGCGGTCTTTGTTTATATTTTTATAGTAGTTGCTAGACTTTTTAATTTTCATTATTATTTATTTATAAATTTAGATATGAATAGGTTTTGGCTTCTACGCAGCCATTTTAAATAATCCTCAATTAAAGCTTTACAACATTTTCTTATACAATTGATATCGGAACAAAGGTTCTTGAACTTTTTTATAAGATAATTTTTGGAACAAAAACTTTGTAGTCATTTTATAGTATGACTATAGTATGATTATAGAATAATTGACTCATTGTGCCTGTAAAGCTGATATAATGTACTCCAGAGAATACTTAAGCGATGAATTATACCAACATTAACTCCTATAACGACTTAACTCCGCTCTGGAAGGGCTATAAAAGTGTTATAGCAGCGAATAATGCTTATGTTGCCAAAATCGGAAGCAATTTTGTTAGTTGGGCAGGCTAAACGAACTAGGCAAGAACAATAATGTCACGCTTTATTGGGTACCAGGCCACATCGGCGTCCAGGGCAATGAAGAGGCAGACTCCTTAGCAAAACTAGGGACAGCCACACTCCTAACGGGGCCAGAACCCTACTGCGGAATAGGAGAAAACGTGATCAAAAATAAAATCAAAACAGAAGAGGAGGACAAAAGATTAAAAAACTGGAAAGAACTCCCTAAGCTGAGGCAGGCGAAACTCCTTATTGGTAACTACAACCAGGAACGATTCCAAGCCTCACAGGCAACTGATGTAAGCTAAGAAGACACCTTAGTATTCTTGGCCTAGTGAGCAGTGCCACTTGCTGATTTTGCAATGCCCATGAGGAGACGCCGGACCACCTATTAGTCAACTGCGATGCACTCATGCACCAAAGACATAGATACCTGGGACATCACCAGATAGAAGAGAGCAGACTATCCTCTCTAAAAATACCCCAAATACTAAAATTCCTCAAGGAATCTAATTTGGAGGTTGAGCTGTAAATGAGCAACCTCATCAGACAACTCTAGATAAGTGGCACAATAGACCTTAAGGTCACAGTGTAATAACACCCAAAAATATTCCTTCATTCATTCATTCATTATAGGTGGAACGAAGTTCGCCGGGTCAGCTAGTTTTGTATAAGAATTTAAAAAAAAAAAATAATTTGAAATGGTAAAGGCTAAGTTTTGGTGAAAAAAAAATTGAATAGTAATAGCATCTCCTATAGGACGGTTTCTTATTTTCGCTTTTCTCGAACACAGTTCAATTGATTTTGATCAATTTTTGAAAATGTTTTGAAAATTTTAAGTTTATATTAATCAAAAAAATTCAAACAAATTTTGTTTATATTTCTTAAAAAAAGATTTTTATTTACTGAAAACTTAGCTTTTTCGAAAAAGATTTGGTCGATTTTTATTAAACTTAGCATCAAGCACCCATAATACATTTCTCGTCCCGGTCTCACACCGTTTTCCTGATGTGAAACATCGAACAAGTGTTTGAATATTTATACACCTGGTTCATCAAGAATGCCATACTCTCGGCAAATTTAAGCCCAAGAAACCTTTTTTTTCGTCTCGAATGCTTTTGATGTATAGTCTAGTCTAAGTTATACCGGACTTGTCTCGACTATATTAGCCCATAGAAAACTTGAAGAA
The DNA here is from genome assembly GCA_947049315.1 of Epistrophella euchroma. Lineage (NCBI taxonomy): Eukaryota > Metazoa > Arthropoda > Insecta > Diptera > Syrphidae > Epistrophella > Epistrophella euchroma. The sequence continues at coordinate 111,612,769 of OX346245.1, read as the reverse complement.
TAATTTAAGTATAGCACAATATACAGATATGTATAGGATTGTTCCTGGGATTATATGGAATCATTTCAATTTAACAAGACAAAATTTGAGACCTTTTATGTATAGGCAAAGATCAATTTGTCCCACTTTTTGAAGAATAAAAAGGTTTATTTGCTTTTTAAACATTGTTCTGTTACTTTCAAACGAAAATTTGCAACTTAATTTTGTTTTTGGGACCGAATCACATACATGTTTTAGTAACGAAAAAAAATAATAAGTCAAATGTCTGACTTAAATCATTGTGTCTATTTAATTACGATTCATCTACTATACATAAATCTCTTTATCAGTCGATTCCACAGATCCAAATTTAAAATTCTAATTATAAGGAATAAATGTATAATTTATCCGTTCACATTTCTGTGACTCTCTATTGCTATATGCTATCAAAATTTGGCTTAAAATATGTATCTATTTTCAAGATTTAATTAGCAATGTTCAGAACTGTTTTTATGACACAAAATTTGCCTCACTAAAATTGAGCTTGAATGAACATTTACTAACGTTCAATGTATGCGTATGTACAATACATACAAAAGTTTCCCTAATTAATCAAATTGAAAAACAATTTAGTATGACACTGTTGATCGCTTTACTTAATGATTTAATTTTTTTTTTGAGATGGAAATGCTGTATGTTTTGGTAATTATTTTTTTAAGCCGAATAAAAAGTCCGTGTTTATGCAAATTATTTTGCCTCTAAAAAATATTTATGAATTTACCCTGTATCGTGTTTTTGTGTTTATTGTCGGTTTATTCATATTATAAACAGTTCAGACTGACATTACCAGTATGTCAACTGATGATGTCAGAAAAAGTATAAGGAGAACGAGATAAATGTAAACAAAAATGACAACAAAGATACAACAAAAGATAAATTATGAAAATAATCGTTTGTATTTATCTATCCATATACATTGTTTTCCGCAACAGAGGACTTATTCAAAGAGCGTAGTGCGAGTGCGTCTTGCTGTAATTATAGTATGTGTAATGGATATAAGTTGAGTGTATGTAAACAGAAACTCGAGTTAAATAAATCTCTTATGTGTTCGAGCTTTTATACATTCAGAACTTAAAAGGTTTTAAATTTAAATCAAGAAAAAAGAAATCTCAAGACGAAAATATGCGTCATTGTCGGTGAGAATCTCTAGGAAAATTGTCAACAAAAATAATATGTATAAGATCTAGAATAATTGTATTTGTCACAGTAATCTAATTAAACACTTTTGTATGACCATGAAGCAGTTGATGGGAAAAATGTTGTAAAAATAAATTGCAAACGTTTTACGGATGTTATTAATTTAAAATTTTTGACTACGTTGGATCTCGATAAATTCGATATTGATATTTTAAAACCAGTTGGACTGCATTTTTTTGTTTGATGCTATTTGGTAAATATTGATATCGATCGGTTAAAAATTCCCAGGCTAAACAAAATCAATTTCTTAGTAATGTTATATCCAGTTTAAATAATAAAAGAATTCTGCCTGTCGAAATCAAAATTTGAGAAGTTCGACTGAAGCAAGTTTTGAACTAATAATGAACAACCTTATTGAAGTGGACTTAAATCTCATACAGAATGGGAAATAATTTGACTTCCTTATTAGATATGAAGAGGGAACAAACTTTCAACGAACCACTTTTTTCACTGAAAAACTTATTTATTATTTACAAGAGTCCCAGAGGAAAGATTACAAAAAACGATAGCAAGTACATCTTCATTCTAAACATCAACTAAACCGTGGAAGCGCATCTTTTCTTGGTTACTTTGGTTAGAAAATGTACTTTTTCGGTTGCATTTTTGACAATATAATATGTACTTATTCTATATGGGTTTTCTAAAAATTAGGTATCAAATGAAAGCTTTTATTAAGCAAAAACTCTGTCCGACCACTGAATTCGTAAGTAGGGCAGTCTTAGCTTTCATTTAAATGGAAATCCCTTGTAGGACAGGTATATTAAAACTGAAAACTAGAAAAGTGCATTATCTAACCGAAGAAACAATGAAAAGAGGTAATGTTAAAGTTTTGACTAAAGCTTTGAAGATGGTTTCCTCTTTTTCAATAGTTGCATGAGATAGGTAATATTACGGTCGCCTCCTTAATTATTAATGAATTCAAACTAGTAATTAGTGATTTCTTAATTAATAATAGCAGAGATAGGAGAGACGAAAAGTGTGTCTCGCAATTATGCGGGTCTATTTGTTCGACTGCAGCCTATCCGGATGGTTTGATTTTTTTTACCTTTTGTATCTAGCGTTTCTTGTACATTTGCTTGACCATTTTTATTGTTGAACAAAAAATATAATTTTTTTTAGCATTTTTAAAAACATTATTTTTATTTTTGCTTTTCTCGAAAACGCATTTTAATCAATTTATTATGGAGGATATTTTGAAAAGTTAAAATCGTGTTGTACAAACATTTTCAAAAAAATAAAAGTGTGCGGGCTTCTAAAAAATTTAAATTTTTTTAAGTAAATATTTCGAACACAGCTTTGTCAATTTCTATTACATTTGGGAATAAGCAGGTTTTTGGTGTTATTAGAAGTTAACGGTACCTTCAATCCAAACATTTAAAATTTGTTGAAAAAAATTGTGATTTTTTGAAAACGGCACGGCTACGTGTTCGGTATAAGGTGCACCAAAGAGCTAGAGCGAGTAGGTTGGCTTAATACAAGAAAGAAATCGTATAAGAGGGGATCTATTTCCCCCCGTTTAGGCGGGAAGGGCAATTTTCTAAAAAATCGACTTGAAATAGAAAAGAAATAATTAAAAAACAACGGTAACACTTACATTGTTATGCTATACTTCTTTTATTTTGTTTTTAGTTCGAGTAACAAGAGAGAACAGTTTTTGAAAAATTAATTTTCAAACTCACAATTTAGAAAAAATAATGAAAAAAATTGTGTTCAAACTAATTTTTTTTCAAAATTTAACGTAATTAAGTACTAGATTTGTTTTTAATAATCCACCACCAGTTTAAATTTAGAATATTCTTATAAATTAAGATTTGTTAAAGAAGCCGTAGGACTGTAGTTATGCTGAAGTTCGATTCCCAACCTCTCCCAACTAAAAAAACAAGTGTTTTTTTTACATGGCTAATTCCTCTTTCAAGAAAATGACAGATCCTCAACTCTTATCATGAATAAGTGCCTCTTTCCTTAGCTTTTCCAAAAAAAAAAAATGGAAACCTTTTTGTTGCCGACGATATCTCGAGAACGAATATAGATATCGACTTTGAATAAATTTTATTTTACAGATAATCAGGCCATAACGTGCTGAAAGGATTTTTAGACAAATTCAATTAGCGGTTGTAGTTTAAAAAAAAGTTGTAAAATGGCTTGTTTCTCGAATATCTCTTGAAAAAATAATGCTATCGACCTCGGCCTAGTTTCATTGAATGTATAATGACCTAGTCAAAAATTGGTAAGACATCAACCCGTAGTCTTATTTATTAAAAAATATAATTAAAAATTGTTAAAAAATTTCGAATATCTTGAGAATACACAAAGATATTAACTTCGGGTTACTTTTATTTTATATACAATGCTATAGTTAACAATCGGTACAGTTTGAAAAATAATTCATTTAACGGTTTTTTGTTTCTAGGCCAAAAAAAAAAAACTGCAAAAAAAATTGCTAAGAATTGTTAAAAAATGTTTTTCGGCTCGAATGTCTCAGGAACAACCAATGATATATGTAAGCTTCGGGATAATTTTAATAATTTTTATTTACACAGACATTTTACGTGTCGCATATATTTAGAGCAAACAGCCCAACTTTGGTCTTCCCTTGATTGCACAGTTGATAAGTTTTCGAAGATTTTAAATTGGTAATTTTCTTTTAAAAAATAACCTCGAGTGTCGAGAAGTTATTAGTGTGGGTCACACCCAGCCTCTTGTTTTTTTAATGGAACCAAATGGTATAGTGGCGTTGGTGTCAAAACAATTTCAGAAATTTTTTTAACAAATTATTTTTACTTATATTGATTTTCTACAATTTTTTAGTTTAAACATAAACACTGTGCGGTTCTAATTGTTCATTTCTGTGTACTCAAAAAATTTTACCATAAAACTTAACTAAGTTTTTTGCTTCTGGTATAAAATAGAGGCTCTCATAAGTAACCTAATTTATTTTTTTTTAAATAAGATGAACAGGTGGATAATGTCCATCATTAAAAATCATCTTGTGAGTGATGCGTGTTACTTTTTTTTTTTTTAAAGAAATTGAAATAATACCGCATTTACGTTTTTTACATGTTTATAAAAAATGTAAGAATATTAACTTGCTTTGCAATCACTTCTAAAATTAACATATTTGTATTTTTTTAAATCAAACTGGCGCTCGGGATTCTCTAGATTTTTGTTTACAAAAATTAAATAAATTCTCCATACACTCTTATATTTAGTATCTGGAACAATGATGTCATCAACTAGATACATATCCTCAAATAAAAAAAAAATTAATTCACACATTCCAGGGTCTATAAGACATAGCAAACGAATTCTTAGAATATAACATAATCCAAAAATACCTAATTCTATATGCTCTAAACTCACATACAACCTTTTCAAGAAGGTTCATCAGTTCATAAGGTCAAGTTCAAAATTTGTTTCTTTTTGGTTTCAAATTCATTAATGGTTAGCAGGAATTAGATAAAATGGCTTTTATAATAAATAAAAGTGATTCACAGTATAAAAAACTAATTTTATAAACTAAAATCTCCTCAAAGCAAAAATTTTATCCACAAACGTTTGGTGTACAGAAGTATGTTCAAGGAGACATTCCGTGAAGCTCGTAAAACATGAATTTAAACTTTCTACCCAAAAAAGACAAATGAATAAAAAAAAAAAATACAAAATATTTTGCTTTCGTCCCAACAAGACTCCAACATAAACAGCATTTTACTTCGTTCCATTTATACATTGGTGCGGCCAGTTTCCGGAAAAACTAGGACGCACTTACGCATACTCAAAATATGACCTACCCAAACTCATGTAAAATAAAATGAAATTAATAGATGAATCCACATAAACTGTTAAATAAGAAAATAAAAATTAAACTAACAGAAAATTTCTGAGCTGTCACATTATTTACACCTACACAAGTATATGAATATAGTCTTATAGAATACAAATTCTCAAAAAAAGATAGTTTTGCATAGAATAGCCGTCCCATCGTTTTAAGCATCACCACTCCGCCTCACTCTATACACTCAATCTCCATTTCAATGGAATTTTATAGAAAATCTATAGAAAGAAATGGGAGGTTGATGTGGTTGTGCACACAGGAGAGAAAAAAGAATATGGCTGCAAGAAAAAAATGTTTTCCGTCTATTCTTATGCGGATGCTGGATTGCCAAACGAAAGAGCTGAGAAGCCAACTCGATTTTTTAGCTATTGAGATATTATTGGATTTTTGACAATCTTATTGGAACGGTTTACTTACATTTTCTTGATTTATTTATTTTTCTGGATTATCCCTAAATGTATTCAGCTAATTTGTTATGTTTATGTATCCCACACCACACCAACTCAAAACATATAAAAGACAATTTTTCACAATTTCGCGAATAGATCGAACTCAGTATCGTATTTATTCAATTAATGTAGATCATGTATTTACAGTAGTTTTATTTTAATTCTTCTTTTTATTGGAAACCCAATATGCAACACATGAATTGAACAAAAAATAATCACATCAACTTTCTTCTTGAGAAATTTCACACAAACTTCGTCGTGGTCGTCGTCGTTAACGACGTTGGTCATAAAGAATATTTATTTTTAATATTTTTTTTTTTTGCTTTTTTAATTCCTTTTTTTTCAACTTATTTTTATTATTTTACCTTTCAAGGTATGTATCTTGTGTCTGATGATTATAATACACTTGTCTCGCTTGTATGTGTGTGTGGGTTGTATGGTTAATAAATTTTACAAATACTTTGCTTGTAATAGTTAACTGAAGCTAAAGGGGGAAATAACTATGACTTTACTCCACACAAACAGTTAAAAATACACACACAAAACTAAAAGTAGGTATGAGAGTATTTTACTGAAAGAACAACGACAACAACAAAATAACAGAAACAAAATAATAACCAAATGATAAACACAAAATATAGGAGAGTGGAAGTTCCGATTCCGAATCCGAGCACGGACGTTTGACGTATTCGACGGTTAGCTCAAAACTGAAATTTGTGAAATGTTTCTCAGGTGAACAATGCTTGAATCCGTATAAAACCAGGTGAGTTAGACTTGTGGTTTTGTGTTTTTACTCTCTACTATGATTACGACTACGATGATGATCAACATGAAAACAGGTGTTAAGGGTTGCCAAGTTAATTGCTTGATGAAAAATATATAAATAAAATTATTTTTAAATGATTAACGACCCTTTCTTAGTTTTGAATTATCATGTGTGACAAAAATTTCGATCTTGGAAAAAATAAAAATTCATGTAATTTGAAATTAATTTTTGATGTAAAATACAACAATAATTCTTAGATAGATAGATAGATATTTATTTCGCAATAATATTTTCAAAAAAAAGGCATGTGACCGCACATTTTACAATTCAGAGATATGATATACTATCTTACTACTGAAACATTATGTTATATATAAAAAAAATAATAATTTAGAAAAATTTAAAGAACAAATCGAAGGAAAATACGAAAGAAAAAACCTTCATTCAAATGGAAAAAAAAGTAATAATAATAAAAAATTATATAAACAGGAATACACAAATTAAAATTAAATTTAACTCAAGAAGTAAAGTTTATAATAATACTTATAAAACAATAAGAAAAAAGAAGTTTAATAAACAAAGATTAAAAATAAACAAAAATTATAAATAAATAAAAATATAAATAAATACAAAAATAGATACATAAATTAATAAATTAATGAACAAAAAAAAAATAAACAACAAATAAATAAATAAATTAATAAACAAAAATGCAAAAATTAACATATAAATAAATAAATTAATAAATAAATAAATAAATAAATAAATAAATAAATAAATAAATAAATAAATAAAAAAATAAATAAATAAATAAATAAATAAATAAATAAATAAATAAATAAATAAATAAATAAATAATTAAATAAATAAATTGACAAATAAATAAATTAACAAATATATAAATAAATTAACAAATAAATAAATAAATTAACAAATAAATAAATAAATTAAAAAATAAATTAATAAATAAATTAACAAATAAATTAATACAAAAATAAATAAATAAATTAATAATAATACATAAAGGTAATAGGTAGAGGGAAAGAAAACAAACGCAATAAATATTTACATATAATTATCACAGATTACGTATTAAGCTGGTTTATGAGAGAATTCTCTGAGCTCTCACAGCTGTTGTTAAAATTAGTTGTCAGTTTACGAATCCTCTCAAAAACCAATTCAACATCCGCTCTTATGTGGTGATCTAAGGTTGAATAATGCCAAGGAAGATGTAGCATCATTTTCTAAACTTTGTTTTGTGATACTTGTAACGTTTTTAAGTGGGATCTTGCAGCACCACCACAATAATTCTTTATTCCTGAAATTTTGCAAGTTTTAAATCTTATTATCTTAACTGGGCATTACGACCACAAGATTGTAAAATACAATGTCTGTTATGCATCTATAAAACGTTTTTAAAATATTCTTAAATTATACAGCTGTAAAATAATTTTTTATAATTTTAGGAAAATCATAATTTGTTCAACAATGAATTAAAATTTTTAAGAAAACATTTAGTTAATTTATGGAGGAAGTCTTTTGGCGAAAAACTTATTTTAAATATTCGAACTTCTTTTTTCATTTTGTTTTTCAAAGTGTTTGGTTTGGAAATTACGAAAAGGTATATTACGGGCAGAGATGTAAAAACTTAAGTCAATTGATGACTTAAGTCAGCAGTCATGTACAATATTCTGACTTATAAATTAATAAGGGAAGTTAATTGACTGCATTACTTTTTGACTGCTTGCAGTCTTGAAGTCACTTAAAAGTCAGTAAGTCATTTGACTGCAGTCTTTTAAATTAAGTCATTTTTTTTTCTTTTACTGCCTTAAGCGTTCTGAAAAAAAAAAAAAAATAAAAAACTATTTAGGTACCTACATATTTTTGAGTAGTGCAGTAGTTACAATTATTTCATTACGAGCCTGTTGACTTAGGTTAAAAGACTGCAGTCAAATGACTTACTGACTTTTAAGTGACTTACTGACTTTTAAGTGACTCAACGACTGCAACCAGGCAATAATTGACTTATAAGTCAGAATATTGTACATGACTGCTAACTCTAGTTTCAAAGTCACAGTCAAAAATCAAAATTTTGACTTATATTCAAATATATAAGTCTATTAACTCTGACTTAACTGACTGCAGTCTTTAATTGAATGTAGTCTTTACAACTCTGATAACGGGGCAAAAGACCCCCCACCCCCCTCCCGTGCGATTTTTTCTTATCGCGACCCAACCTACACGCTCTACCTTTTTGTCACCTTAGGTGAATCACCCTGTATATTCGAAATCTATTTTTAATAAACTTGGCAGCAAGTGGTATTTTAGCATAATCTAGAAAATATTAAATAAAAATTATTCTTTTATCCAAAATTAATGGCAGGTATCTTCCATACAATTTTTAAAAAACCGCCGGGGAAAGTTTTATTTTCCTTGAAAAAAATTTCTACGATTTAAACAAAATTTGTTCTCTTAGCTAACATTAGTACGATCAACAAACTAGCAGAAATAAATTTAAGCAACAGAAATGAATGTTTAAATAGATTTTTTTTTAAAATTGATGGGCGATGTTTTTTAAATTTCTTATTCAAATAAATAATATGTAATTACTAAAAATTGACATATGTGTCTCCTAATTTTTTCCTAAAAATGTTTACAAGTTTACATCAGCAAAACTAATTAAGCTCGTACATATTTATGAGCATGTTATATTAAATCTTGTGTGTGTGAAATTTTTCAATTTTTTTGAAACATTTTTATAAAACTTTTGAATATTAGATTTATTTTTTCTATCAAGTATTAATATTGCAATCAATTTTTTTCTGCTAACTTATCGATAAGGTAGAAACTTAAGTAGTTCTGATGTTTGGTTTCTAGTGTTAAAATTTTCGGAAACAAAGTTTAAAATTAATTGTAAAATTTTCACCAAACATACACCGACGAAAGCACTAAACTAAAATCTAAATGCTTCAAAAATAGTTTTACGGCAAAATTATTTCTGTAGGGATTTCGAGTTTTTCACTAATCGTTATTATCTAATTACACTGGTCGACAAGGTTTTTGTTACAGAATCCAAAATATAGGCTGAGTTCCAAAATTCATCAGATGCACATTTACTGCGCAAACTACGCAGTACAAAACAAACATTTTTTAGCTGCTTTCATTTAAAAGTTTTTTTTTGCTTCCCGAAACGTCAGACTTATGCAATGTAATAGCATCAAGTTTGCGTTGCTGATGCGTATGAAAAATGTAGGCTTTACTTCCGCATCGAAACATTTTCTACGTTTTGGAACTCAGCCATACTTTTCCAACGGTCTTAGGTGTGCCGAATTCGAATATGAAGTCAGAAATATTCTATCACATCACGGTTTTCAGATATTCCTGTTTGCTGTTTTCGAAGTTACATTAAACCGTAAGGTAATTTCTTTTAACATAATTTGTAACGGTTTCTGACAGCACTAGTTTCACATTTTTAACTTCTATTTAAATCTCTTCGATATTTTTCATCCTATAAAATTTGAAAAATTGATAGAGGAAGATCACGCCATAGAACGACCTACCCTCATCGAGGTACTAGATAATAAGTATTGTAACGATGAAATCAGCACCTAACTACTTTCGGAACAAACAAAGAGCCAAGTACAAAAATACCCTTATCGAAGACAACAACCATTTATAAAAAAAATCCCGAGAGAGCGCGCCCATCTCTCTTAGGGGGAAAATGCGCTGAATGGAAGAGTGGAGAGAACGCCATCTCTCTTCATTGGAATGGAACCTTCCAGAAGCTTATGTGCCAGTACTTTCGAGTAGAGTCCCGAACCTCTCAGCTCGCTATATAAGGAGAAACTTTTTGAGCACAGACACAGTTTATTTTTGAAAGCGAAAGTGTAAAGTTCGAAGTTAAAAGTATCCGGAAGTGAATTTAAGTTGCATACTATTGAGATTGGTGATTAATAAAATATTTGAAGTGAAGTAAAGTGTGTTTAATTTAAAAAGGAAATAATTGACGGTTGACAGTTAAAATAAATAAGTTTTATATCGAACCGTGGTAAAACGTTACATTGGTGTCAGAATAAGGGATAAAACTTATTTTATCTGTGCATTTAAGTAAATTAACTTGAAGTAAAAAGTGTGTGTTTTTAAATAAATAAACAGACAATGGGTAAAATTTTGAATGATTTAAATTGTGTTGAACTTAAAGCAGAACTAAACAAACGAGGTCTTCCTACTGCTGGATCAAAAAATGACCTCATTATTCGTCTGCAGGAACATTTAAGACAACAAGGTGAAAACCCAGACACGTTTATTTTCACGATTGAAATGGAGGAAGAGCAAGTAAGTACTAGTTCAGATATGACCAATATGATGGCTCTGCTGCTCGCCCAGTTCGAAGAGCAAAGAAAAGAACAAAAAGAGGAACAAAAGAATCTTCTTGAACGATTTGATGATCAACGCAATGAACAAAAGAACCTTCTAGAAGAACAGAAAAACCTTATCGAAGGTAAGCTCGATGCATTTGAAAACAAGTTCGTTGCTCTTAACGAACGTGTTGAGGGCGTTGAAAAGCAGTTTTCAAAAGTAGATGCAAAACTCGAGAAAGTTCAAGAAAAGTTCGAAGAGCAAATACAGAGCATTACCCATGAATTAGAGAAAGTTCGAAAAATGAAGATTCGAGAAAGTTCTGGCGACTTTGTAAAGCGAAAGGAAATGCATCCGCCAACCTTTGATGGACAAACTTCTTGGTCGATCTACAAGAAGCAGTTTGAGGCAGCCGCAGCAACAAATGGCTGGGATGACGAAGACAAATTTATAGCTCTGACGCTTGCCCTTAGAGGACCTGCTGCTGAATTATTGCAAACTATACCAGCAGACAAGAACGGCAACTTCACGGCTCTTGTACAGGCCATTGACAAACGTTTTGGAGATGGCCATATGCAAGAAGTCTTCCGAGTCCAACTCAATACCAGAGTCCAGAAAAGAGGAGAAAGTCTGCAACAACTTCAAGCAGATATCGAACGGCTGGCTCACCTGGCATATCCAACTGCAGGAGAGGAAATAATAAACCAGTTCGCAACAGAAGCATTTGTCCGCGCTGTATCCGACATCAACCTTCAGCGAGCGATTCGAACTGCCGGAAAACACACGCTTCCTGAAGCATTGGCGTTCGCTCTAACTATGGAAGCAGCAGAACAGGCTTCACAAGGAATCCATCGGGTAAGAGAAATAGAAGTTGAAGAATGCTCCTGTCAGAGAACCGCATTCCAAAGAAGTCAGCGAGACGGACCTGCTCGATGCTGGAACTGTAACAAGACCGGACATCTCCAGCGGCAGTGCAGATTGCCACCAAGAAGAGCTGCATGTCAACATTGTGGAAGTAGAAATAGTACTCGAGAGCAGGTAAGCAATAACACCAACATTCCTGCTCAACTTATTTCCCAGCCGGGAAACGAGTAAGAACCAACTTCGAGGGGCAGAAGCTGGTTTCTGGTATCGATGGCCCCAGAACCACTATCCAGGTCTCACAGACTAAACGAAACAACAAAAGTCTGACTGTGGAGGCAACATTAAACGGGAAGAAACACGTGGCTACAATCGACACTGGTGCCACTGCCTCCATTGTAAGAAGGGACTTGGTCAAGATGACATGGCTGCATAACACCAATAGCTATCGTCTGAAAACTGCTACAGGAGAGACAGCTAAAGTGTACGGAGAAGTTCGTCTTCCGATTCGTTTGGCAGAACTGGAGTTTTCACATCTGTTTTTGGTAGCAGATATATGTGACGAGTGCATCATTGGAATCGACTTCATGAAAGAACACGGAATAATTCTGGATATCGGTAAGCAAGTTCTTAATTACCAAAATGTAGAGATTCCTATGGTTTATGGTGACGAAAAATCATCAACTCTAAGAAGTGTCATTAAAGAAGACATATGCTTGCCGTCTTCTTCTGAAGTGTTCGTTTGGGCTAAAATAAAAGGCGATTTGGGTGGTCATCGATACCTCATGGTGGAACCAGATACTAACCAGATACTAACCAACATGGTACCTGTACGGATTCTGAACATCAAACCGTACGAAGTTAAGTTGAGAAAAGGAGAAATAGTCGGAAAATGTGAACCTGTGTCTGCGATAACTAAGATCACAGAAGAGGACACGAAGAAGCCTGCGAACTGCGAACAACTAAAGGCAAAAATCCTTAACTCAACCAATCTTAGTCAACATCAACTAAGTATTGCCGGTAGCCTTCTTCATGAGTATGCTGACATATTTTCTTCACCAAGTGGGCAGTATGGTCGAACACAACTTGTGCAGCATCGGATCGACACAGGAGACGCCAGACCGATTCGTCAACCAGCAAGACGTCTCCCCCTAGCCAAACAAGCCGAAGTTGAAGAGATGATATCAAGCATGAAGAAAGATGGGCTGATCGAAAACTCTAAAAGCCCTTGGGCATCGCCAGTGGTCCTTGTCAAAAAGAAGGACGGAAGCACTCGATTTTGTGTGGACTACAGAAGGCTGAACGATGTGACAAAGAAAGACAGCTATCCTCTGCCCAGAATCAGCGATACTTTAGATGCAATGGAAGGTGCTAAATGGTTCTCTACATTAGACCTAAAGAGCGGCTACTGGCAGGTAGAAATTCATCCAGAAGATCGTGAAAAGACAGCTTTCTCCACAGGAAACGGTCTGTGGCAATTCAAAGTGATGCCATTTGGACTGTGCAACGCTCCGGCTACATTTGAGCGTTTGATGGAATGCGTTTTACAAGGACTTACTTGGAAATCTTGCCTGGTCTATTTGGACGATGTCATCGTGTATGGGAAAACATTTGACGAACATTGTGACAACCTAAAAGCTGTATTCCAGAGGCTTCGAGAAGCACACCTCAAGCTTAATCCAGATAAATGTGCTCTTTTCAAGACCGAAGTTAAATATTTGGGACACATCATCTCATCCCAAGGAGTAAAGACTGATCCTGAAAAAGTTGACACTGTGAAGAATTGGCCAACACCACAGGACAAACATCAACTCCGAAGCTTCCTTGGCCTAGCCACATACTACCGGCGTTTTGTGAAGGATTTTGCTGGAATCGCCAAAAGCTTGCATCAGCTTACAGAAAAAGGAAAGCCGTTCAAATGGTCAGGTGAGTGTGAGAAAAGCTTCCAGGAGTTAAAGCTGCGTTTATGCAATGCTCCTGTGCTTACCTACCCTACTCCAGGGAAACCTTTTATTATTGACGCGGATGCAAGTAATGTCGGAATTGGAGCTGTACTGTCACAAGTCCACGACGGAGAAGAAAAGGTTGTCGCCTACTACAGTAAGGTACTCTCGAAGCCAGAACGGAATTATTGCGTGACCAGAAGGGAACTTCTAGCTCTGATATTGGCAACAAAACACTTCCATAAGTACATCTATGGACAGAAGTTCCTTCTCCGAACAGACCATGGAGCACTCAATTGGCTTCTGAACTTTAAAAATCCTGAAGGTCAAGTAGCAAGGTGGATCGAGAGACTACAGACATATGACTACCAAATTCAACATCGAAGAGGAAAGTTGCATTCAAACGCAGACGCATTATCTCGACGGCCTTGCAAACAGGACTGCAAACATTGCACACGCCAAGAAGAAAAGGAAATGATTGCCGTCCAACGAATAAGAGCTGATCCCATTTACGGTTGGAGTAATGAAGAACTTAGGACTGCCCAACAAGAAGACTCGGACATAGAGCCCATTCTTGCGTGGAAAGAACACCAAGAAAAACCAGAGTGGTGTGACATCTCCGACAGAAGTCCGGCCCTGAAAGCATATTGGGCACAATGGGACTCACTTCATGTGGAGGAAGGTGTTCTAAGGCGTAAGTGGGAATCCGCAGACGGTAAGTCCTATGTGATGCAGCTGGTCGTTCCTCGGTCCAAGGTTAATGACGTTCTTCGAGAGATGAATGACGGAGCTTCCGGAGGTCATTTGGGAGTCAATAAGACTTTGGAAAAGATACGACAACGCTTCTACTGGCTACATGCAAGAGAGGACGTCGAAAAGTGGTGCCGAAAATGTGATACTTGTGCTGCTAGCAAAGGCCCAGGTAGGAAGCTTCAAAGTAAAATGCAACAATACAACGTAGGCACGCCTTTCGAAAGGATTGCAGTAGACGTCGCAGGCCCTTTTCCTGAGACCAACAGTGGAAACCGATACATCCTTGTAGTCATGGATTACTTCAGCAAGTGGCCTGAGGCATTTGCCATCCCAAACCAAGAAACCAAAACAGTTGTGGATCAGATTGTCTTCAATTGGGTGAGCAGGTTCGGCGTACCGATGGAACTTCATTCCGACCAAGGAAGGAACTTCGAATCTAACATCTTCCAGGAAGTTTGTTCGCTCCTTGGCATTAAAAAGACGAGGACAACGCCGCTTCATCCACAATCTGATGGGATGGTCGAGCGATTCAACCGGACGCTAAAGGAACATCTATCTAAGGTTGTCGGCGACTACCAACGAGACTGGGATAGACATATTCCATTATTCCTAATGGCATATAGGAGTGCAGTACATAGCTCGACAGGACATACACCATCGGAAATCTTGTTTGGAACGTCAATACGACTGCCTAGTGAGGTGAAATTTGGATGCCGGACAATTGAGCCACAACGAACAGAAGAATATGTGGATAACCTCAAAGAAAGGCTCATTGACATTCATCAACGAACCAGAGCATTCATAAAAACATCTAGTGATCGGATGAAAACACGTTATGATGCCCGAGCAACAACAACAGGATTTCAAGAAGGAGACCTCGTGTGGTTTTACAATCCCCATCGACAAAAGGGACTGTCACCAAAGCTTCAACAGAACTGGGAAGGACCCTACACTGTTGTGAAGAGACTAAATGATGTGGTCTACCGTATACAGAGAGGAGTAAGAGGGAAACTGAAAGTAGTTCATTGTGACCGTTTGCATCGTTATAATGGTGAAAGGAGCGACAGAATTGTTCGGGACGATCAATCTTAGGAGGGGGGCAATGTAACGATGAAATCAGCACCTAACTACTTTCGGAACAAACAAAGAGCCAAGTACAAAAATACCCTTATCGAAGACAACAACCATTTATAAAAAAAATCCCGAGAGAGCGCGCCCATCTCTCTTAGGGGGAAAATGCGCTGAATGGAAGAGTGGAGAGAACGCCATCTCTCTTCATTGGAATGGAACCTTCCAGAAGCTTATGTGCCAGTACTTTCGAGTAGAGTCCCGAACCTCTCAGCTCGCTATATAAGGAGAAACTTTTTGAGCACAGACACAGTTTATTTTTGAAAGCGAAAGTGTAAAGTTCGAAGTTAAAAGTATCCGGAAGTGAATTTAAGTTGCATACTATTGAGATTGGTGATTAATAAAATATTTGAAGTGAAGTAAAGTGTGTTTAATTTAAAAAGGAAATAATTGACGGTTGACAGTTAAAATAAATAAGTTTTATATCGAACCGTGGTAAAACGTTACAGTATATACAGTTTTGTAGGTAGTGTCAAACCAAACATTTTGCGCAAGAGTTGTCTAGCCAGCGTAAAGTGGTCAAGTCAAGGGTTTCAGCGATAAATGCTTCAGGAAAGGGTTTGTTCGTAGATTATGGTCAAGGTAAGTTCACACGTAGAAACAAGTTTCTAAAGATTTTTTTGGCGTTCTTTTAATTTCCTTAAAAATCTCTTGCAAGTTTCACACGAATAAACAAAATCGTAAAAGATTTTCTGTACTTTCCCTTTAAAGTGGTGTGTGCGGTTGCACGCACACATACATATGTACGTCGTGTGAGAAAGAATGTCAAAAAAAATTTCTGAAACCGATGACCGGGGAGATTTTGTTTACCTCTCATAGTGCCCTATTACACGTTGACTCTAGAAGTCTAGAGTCATGACTCTTTTCGAAATTGAATGAGTGCGAAGGAGAAAAAAGATCGGATTTCACCTTCGCACTCATTGAATTTTGAAGAGTCATGACTCTAGAGTCAACGTGTAATAGGGCACATATACTTTCTGACCTTCTGCCCCAGACCGAAAGTAACTGGAAACTCAGTTTACTCGTGTGAAATAGGACTTGGATGTCGTTTATGTATCCTGTAGTAAATGACGTCTTCGGCGATAATTTTGTTGGATAAAAAAACATGATTTGTTAACTAAATTGTACATGTGGTTTTCCATTTAGATGTAAAAGTTGATCAAAATCTAGATTTCGAGCAAAAACCACCAAATCTCATCGAAATCAACAAGATTTCCAGATTATGTAATCTAGAAGATTACTGCAAAATCTTCTTGGAACGGAACGAATGTGAAATAAACACACTTAATTGCTAATTTTTCTCTTCAGAACAATGGCTGAAGTCATAAAAACGAAACTGAAAAGAGCGTTTATTGTTCCTACTCTACTTAAATAGTGAGTTTTTTTTTTCAATAGAAAAAGAGAGCGTGTTTCTTGGGACTCTTACCTAATTGCAATAGAATTTTTTTTGTAGTTTCTATCAACACTGAACTTCGTTTGAAATTTCAAACAAAATCTAGTTTATGTGTGAACAATTTAGTGAAACTTGGTAATTTTGTTGCGGAAAATTACTCCTGTTAAATAGTTTATTAAAGTCTATTCGACAAATAAAGTCGATCAAAATTCTTGATAGAATTGAAATTTCTTTCAAATAGACAAAAATATTAAATATTCAGTACAAATACTACAAATATTAAAAGTCAAATAGAAAAATATTAACGAATAGAATTTTAAAATAACGATAGTATAGGCTTTAATTCGATTCGACAAGATGCTATTTCATCCGCAATAAGCCCCTAAGTGTTTTCGTTAATTATATGTATATGTAGATTTAAAAAAATCATATTAAATTTATTGTGCAAATTATTTTAATAGGTATTTGGAGTTTTTTCAACTAGAAACCACTGCGGCGCCTCTCGACGACGTTGTGCATATACAATCTCA